>OX336394.1:244945476-254945476 GCA_946902985.2 Meconema thalassinum | reverse complement strand
GGAATCGAACCCTCTCGACCATGCAAAGGATGGCAACAGAGAATTCGTTACTTTACGGGAATGATAAAAGTGAAATATATTTCTACAATGTAATACCAATCGTAGGAAGGAAGAAAACAAAACAAAAAAAAACATATCCGAGGTGGGAATCGAACCCTCTCGACCATGCAAAGGATGGCAACAGAGAATTCGTTACTTTACGGGAATGAAAAAAGTGAAATATGTCTCTACAATGTAATACCAATCGTAGGAAGGAAGAAAATGAAAATAAAAGAACGTATCCGAGGTGGGAATCGAACCCTCTCGACCATGCAAAGGATGGCAACAGAGAATTCGTTACTTTACGGGAATGATAAAAGTGAAATATGTTTCTACAATGTAATACCAATCGTAGGAAGGAAGAAAACGAAAATAAAAAAAACATAACCGAGGTGGGAATCGAACCCTCTCGACCATGCAAAGGATGGCAACAGAGAATTCGTTATTTGACGGGAATGATAAAAGTGAAATATGTTTCTACAATGCAATACCAATCGTAGGAAGGCAGAAAACGAAAATAAAAAAACATATCCGAGGAGGGAATCGAACCCTCTCGATCATGCACAATACATATTTCTAGGGAGTAACCTCATCCCCTTGGCCATCCAGACAACTATGGGACACTTCAGTATTAAGCTATCTAACCAGTATACACACTCAACCTGCAGTTTAAGTCCTTCAATTTGTGGTTTATTTAATATAATTCTATTTCAATGCATATTGTAAAAACATAATTAACATTATTGGAGACCCTTTTTAATTCTCATAAACAAAGATCTCAGTTAGACGCGACCGGAATCGCCATTTTCCTTGTTGAGAAAGGCCATTGTGCGCATGCGCGGGAGTGTCAAATATTACATATTTCTTTAATCATTTAAAAATATACCGTAACATATATTTTCCTTTTAAAGAAACTCTGCAAATCTGCATGCCAAGAGCTTTCGTTAGAATGTCTTACGAAGCCAATCGGTTAAGTCGTTTTCACAATCTCGTGTGTACAAAAAACAGCTTAGTGTTTTAGATAGATAGACTAGTTGAAACCCGTCAAAACATGACGGTCAATAGAAAAATATTTACTGAAGAATTTTCTTATATAGGCCTACTGTACATTTTTTGTACGATTATTTTTTGACTCTATTGAAACTATAAGGGCGTCAAATGATTGCACTCTCAACACTGCAAAATACTGCTGGCCATGACTGAAAAATTGTTGGGGCAAATTGAGGCCTATACGTTCCAGCGTTTCCCCTTGAGCTTTATTGATAGTGATAAAGTATGCCAAATGAATTGGAAAATATTGCCTCTTAAAAGAAAATGATAGTGTTTTATCGGACGGTGTTAAATCAAGTCGAAGGATTAGACCTCTCTGCCTAATTTTAACTGCACCTATTATTTCCATATCCAAGCAATATGGTTGCATTTAGGAGTCCTTGGGAAACGTTCAGATTTCTAAGCAGAATAACGGGTCAAGCGTTTGGAGTATGTGGCGGCCAGTCATTTAGTTCCAAGAAATTCAAGAACTCTGAGGAGTCTAATACAACTGGCCGCAAACCGTCGCTTATAATTTTGGAATATAACGAAGAAATGCGATGATGTGCAATTCCATACATTTTAAAACAATGTGGACCGTGTGCGTGTGGCACAGTAACATTGGCACCAAATGAAACGAAGGACATAGCATTGTACTGCCGATTAGTCTCTCTGAAATTCCTTGAGATATCATCTCCAGTGAAAAATAATTGTTGCAGCCTGTCAAATATTTTATATTTATTCAGATTAATTTTACCATTACAGCAGCAAAGGTCAAAGTAACCAAGTGTAGATTTCTCGCAAGAGATATACAGTGCAGAACAATGTTTACATTTGTTCGTCAAGGACCCTAAACTGTAACGGCATAGTATCTGGAATTGTTTCTGAAATGCCATATTTATGTTAGATTTTAAAAGGGGCTTCGTATTTTTCTCCGATTTACCACTTTTTTTTTGCGGCTAGTGTTCCATTTCGTCAAATGGGTTTATTTATAGCAGCATTTCTCCCCAAATTAACGTCATTTTAAATAACACTATAGTGGCCTGCATCAACGCAGCCGCCAAATATTAAATGGCAAATAATAACTTACTTCCATTACCAAAATCAACTGCGTGGTTAGACCCATTGTTATGTACTCTAAACAAATAATCAATAAACAATAATATTCACATATACAATGAAGTTCAGAGACTTCCATTCTCAAGTTGGTTGCTGATGAGAATGCGATGAGACTGATCGCCAATAATACAATCCTTGCAATTTTTGCAATTTGCTTGCAAACGCCACTCAGGATGACGATCTTCATTTTGAAATAAACAGAATGAAATTGCTGTAAATAATCAATTTCCATCACCTGATGAAAGTACAATACTTTGCATTCCCATGACAGTAAATTATGCAAGGGAGCATAGAATCACTTCGCTACTACTGGAATGAGCATAGACTCACTTCGCCAGCCACCGTAATGGAGGGAGTTTTAGAATTATATGTTCAGTGCTTGTCAAAGATCGTATTAACACAGGGAAGCCCACTCTTAAGACTACATTCTGAGCTATTGCCCCGGATTCCAGGTTCGATCCCCGCTCTGCACGAAATTTTATTCTGGTCTGAGGACTGGAACGGGGCGCACTCGTGAGGCAAAACTAAGAAGAGCAAAGTTTGATTCCCATCTCAACAATCTTGGATTTGGTTTCCGTGGTTTCCCACTTCCACTCCAGGCAAATACCTAACTTAAAGCCTCGGTCGTTAACTCCCCATTCCCCACATTAATTACAAATGCACACATCAACACAGCCATCACATTAACACAGGTTATCAGAGAAAAGTTTACACTCGCACACCAAAATAGACGGGGCTGAGTGACCACGATGTCTGAGTCCATCAAATGAATTATGTTCGCCAATTTGTTAACGCTGATGTATGTTTTTGAACTACTGGATATAAGTTCAATGACTTTTAAATTAATATCATTACATTGTTGCAGCTTGGCAAATATTTTATATTCCAGTAGATCAATTTTACAATCACAACAGTAAAGGCCGAAGTAACCGCGCGTAGATTTTACGCAAGAGAAATACAATGTAGAACGACGTTTACATTTGATCGTCAAAGACCTTACACTGTACTGCATAACATCTGGAATTGTTTCTGAAATGGCCTAATTATATTGGATTTTAAATGTGGCTTCGTATTATTCGATAACACTATAGTGTCTTGCAATATCGGAGGCGCTAAATATTAAATGGCAAAAAATACTTCCATTGCCGAAATCAACTGCGTAGTTAGATTCAGTACTCTAAACAAATAATCATTAAACAATTGCCTTATACAATGAAGTTCAACATGACCGTCCAGAGACTTTCATACTCAAGTTGGTTGGTGAGGAGAATGCGATGAGACTGAACGCTTAAAATAAATTCCTTATAATTGTTCCTGCCAGCGAAATTTTTTGCAATAGCTTGAAAACGCAGCTCAGAATCACGTTCTTCATTTTGATATAAACAGTACAAAACTGTTCTAAATAAGCTATTTCCATCACCTGTTATAGTTTATGGCAGTACATTTTGCAGGGGAACATAGAATCACTTCGCCAACTACTGGAATGAGCATAGGTCTAAACTCAATACTCACTTCGGCAGTCACCCTAATGGAGGCAGTTTTAGAATTCTATGTCCCGTGCATGTCAAAAATCGTATTAACACATGGAAGCCCACCCATTCTTGGCTATCGCCTCGGAGACCCGTGTTACATTTCCTGCTCTGCCAAGAAATTTAATTCTGGTCTGAGGGCAAAAACGGGGCACATTCAGTCTCTTGAGGTTTAACTAAGAAGAGGAAGGTTTGATTCCCACCTCGACAAACTTGGATGTGGTTTTCTGTGGTTTCCCACTTCCACTCAAGACAAATACCGGGATGGTTCCAAACTTAAGGCCTCGGCCGTCACCTTGCCATTTCCCACCTTAATTACAAATACACACAGTAATGCAGCCATCACAATAACACGGGTTATCAGAGGAAATTTTACACGTACACACCAAAGTACACGGGGCTAAGTGACCACGATGTCGGAGCCCTTCAAACGAATTATGTTTGCCAAGTGTCTCTCGTGGCGAAAGCAATTGTGGACACGCGCCAGGGCCTGGAAAACTACCTTTTCTCTAATAATTTAAGAGTACCGTATATCGACGATGCATAATTATAACTTTTAGTCTAGGATGCTACCAACTTGACCACCGAAGCATTGGGAAGAAATTGCAATATTAAGGTACATAAACAACATAGCCTACACACTCAACTGTCAGTAAATGTTCTTCAACGTTTCCCTTCTTAAAAATTCCCCTCCTTTATAATTCTCCCTCACGTGAAAACGCGCGATGTCTTGTGTTTTAAATATATCGATGCAATGGTGCTGCCATCTGTTAGTTACTGGAACTATATGGGCGAGGTACTGCCATCTGTTGTCAGTTACTGGAACTGATGGCAGATATTAGCTCTTTTGACCACATGCTGTAATGCAAAGGCAAAACGGAAATAAAACGTATTGAGAGGGAATGTAGAAATATGTATCTTTAACTGACATAAAACCTTACTAATACTCCTTGATAAAACAATATTTCAGTAGTAAAAAAATAAAAATACTGGCGGGAGCTGGGATCGAACCAGTGATTTCTGGATCCACAGTCAATCGCCTTAACCAAATAGCTATTCACGCACTCTCGTCCAGCCGCAGACGCAACCATTTAGTATCTTCAAAAGCCGGTATCTGAAGAAAATAATCCAATTCATTATCAATAAAATCAATATTGCAAATTCGTATATGTTCATACTGTTATTATATTTTATTGTCAGAACTTGGTTAATGTATGTTTTCAATTACATGGAAGCTTATTAAATAACTTACATTTGAATGGACTTCTCACCGCCATTTTGTCATGAGCCCAGGCAGATTGTGCGCATGCGTGAGGGGGAAGAATTCTGCTATTTTCTATATTTATTTAAAAATATACCGTAATATATTAGTTTATTTTATAGACACTCTGCAAATCTACAGGCCAAGAGCTTACGTTAGAGTGCTCTACGAAGTAAATCGGTTCTGTCGTTCTCTCAATCTCGTGGTAACAAAAATCGCCTTAGTGTTTTAAATATATAGACTAGATGAAACCCGTCAAAACATGACGGACAATGGAAAACAAATTTACTGAAGAAGCTTCTTATATAAGTTACATTCTTTGTACGATTACTTTTTAGCACTATTGCAACTTTAAGGGCGTCAAAAGATAGCACTCTCAGCATTGCAACATATTGCTGGTCATGACTGAAAACGTGATGAGGTCATCATCATCTTGCACAGTTTCCAGCCACTGGCCGGGTCTGTTTGGAACACAAGCCTCTCCAACGTCTTCTGTCTTCCCACCATCTCTCAGCCTCCACCCTTGTCCAGTCTTCTACTCTCTTCTTCACGCTCTCTTCCACCCCCTTCAGCCACCTGTCTCTCGGTCTCCCTCTTGGTCTCTTTCCTTTCCACTTCGTCTCGTGTATCCTCCTGGGTATCCTCTTCTCCTCCATTCGTTTTACATGTCCATACCATCTAAGTCTAGATTTCTCTATACCATCCTGTAATGGTTCCTCCTTCATTAATTCTCTGGTCCTCTCATTTCTTATTCTGTCCCTCATTGTAGCTCCAATACTGCTTCTCAAGAACCTCATCTCACTGGCCTGTATTTTGCTCTTCTCCCTTTCTTTCATAACCCAGGTCTCCGAGGCATACGTCAGGATAGGGACATAGTACGATATATGATCAACTTGCTGTTCTGAGGGACATCCCTGCTCCATAACATGCTTCTCACACTCCTCCGGAATGCTTCTGCCTGTCTTCCCCGCTCATTTATTTCTCTACCGTTTCTTCCATTCTCTTGTATCAGGCTTCCCAGATACTTGAAACTTTCCACTTTCTTCAGCTGTTCCCCACCAATTGTTATTCCCGTTGTGGTCCTTTCCTTCTTCCTTGTTGTGATCACCATCTCACTCTTATTTATGCTAAATTTCATCCCATATCCTTGTATTATTCCTTCCCACACGTCCAACTGTTCCTGTACCTCCTCCTCCTTGTTTCCACAAATCATCAAATCATCCGCAAACACCATTGCTTTCATCTTTCCTTCCCCAATTACTTGTGCCGCTCGGGTCATTATGTCATCCATCACCACAATGAAAAGTAACGGTGGCAGTGCACTTCTTTGTTTCAGGCCGTTTCTCTGTTCCACCCAGTCCGATCTCTCTCCTCCCACTTTCACACAGCTCACGCTTCCCTTGTACATCTCCTTTATCCTCCTTATAGTCCATTTTTCTACTCCTCTATCCTCCAGGGACTTCCATACTTTGTTTCTGCATACACTGTCATATGCTTTCTCAATGTCCAGGAAGGCCATCAGTAGATCTGTTCCATACTCATAGTGCTGTTCTTGTAACTGACTTACAGCAAAAATCAAATCCACTGTGGACCTTCCTGCTCTGAAACCATGTTGTTCTTCCCTCATCCCTCCTTCTATCCTTGTCCTAATTCTCCTTTCCAAAACTTTCTCAAACATCTTTGCACAATGACTCATCAGTGTTATTCCCCGATAGTTTCTGCATTCTGTTCTACTACCTTTCTTGAAGATCGGGACAATTATTCCCTTTTTCCAGTCTTCTGGGGTCTTCCTTTCCTTCCATGCTGCCTTCATCACCCGGTACAACCATTGTATCCCCACCTCTCCTGCTGCTCTCACCATCTCCACACTCAACTCATCCACACCCGGTGCCTTCCCTCCTTACATCTTCCTCACTGCATCTTCCACTTCTTTCCATGTTAAGTCCTTTTCTGTTTGCAGTTCATCTACTGTACCTCTTCCCCGATTTCTTCTTCCTCGCCGTGGTTTCCATTTGGGTTCAGGAGTTCTTCAAAATATTCTTTCCACATTTTCTTCAGTTCTTCCCTATTTTCTATCCTTTGTCCCCTTTTGTTCACCATTCTAACATAATCCGTAGGATCCTTCCGCCTCTTATTCTTTACCATCCCATACAGGACCTTTTTTGTACCTTCACTATCCTGCTGGTCATGACTTAAAACGTGATGAGGTAAATAGCCCAATACGTTCAAGAGTTTCTCCTTGAGCTTGATTGATTGTGATAAAGTAGGCCGAGCGAATAGGACATTGTTGCCTATTAAAAGAAAATGTACTGTACCTGCAAGTGTTTTATCGGAAGGTGTTAAATCAAGTCGTAGGATTTGAGCTCTCTGCCTAATATTACTGCACCTATTATATCCGAATCCAAGCAATTTCTTACATATTTCTTACAATTAATATATTACCATATATGAGTCCTTGGGAAACGTTCAGATTTCTAAGGAGCATAACTATGGCTCAAACGTTTGGAGTATGTGGAGGCGAATCACTTATTTCCAAGGAATTGAAAAATTCAATAATAGGGAAATGAAGTAGCTGGCTTTCATCTTCAGTATCCAATCTGTTAACGCTCATGTATGTGTTTGAACTACTGGATATAAGTTCAATGACTTTTAAATTAATATCATTACATTGTTGCAGCTTGGCAAATATTTTATATTCCAGCAGATCAATTTTACCCTCACAACAGTAAAGACCAAAGTAACCACGCATAGATTTTACGCAAGAGAAATACAATGTAGAATAATGTTTACATTTGATCGTCAAAGACCTTACAGTACACTGTACTGCATAATATCTGGAATTGTTTCTGAAATGGCCTATTTATATTGGATTTTAAATGTGGCTTCGTATTATTCGATAACACTATAGTGTCCTGCAATAACGGAACCGCTAAATATTAAATGGCAAATAATACTTCCATTGCCGAAATCAACTGCGTAGTTAGACTCAGTACTCTAAACAAATAATCATTAAACAATTGTCTTATACAACTAAGTTCAACATGACCGTCCAGAGACTTTCATACTCAAGATGGTTGGTGAGGAGAATGCGATGAGACTGATCGCTTAAAATAAATTCCTTATAATTGTTCCTGCCAGCGAAATTTTTTGCGATAGCTTGAAAACGCAGCTCAGAATGACGTTCTTCATTTTGTTATAAACAGTACGAAACTGCTCTAAATAAGCAATTTCCATCACCTGTTATAGGTTATGACAGTACATTTTGCAGGGGAACATAAATCACTTCGCCAACTACTGGAACGACCATAGGACTATACTCAATACTCACTTCGGCAGTCACCCTAATGTAGGCAGTTTATGAATTATATGTCCCGTGCATGTCAAACATCGTATTAACACATGGAGCCCCACCTATTCTTGTCTATCGCCCCGGAGACCCGGGTTACATTTCCTGCTCTGCCAAGAAATTGAATTCTGGTCTGAGGGCAAAAACGGGGCACATTCAGTCTCTTGAGGTATAACTAAGAAGAGGAAGGTTTAATTCCCACCTCGACAATCTTGGATGTGGTTTTCCGTGGTTTCCCACTTCCACTTAAGGCAAATACCGGGATGGTTCCTAACTTAAGGCCTTGGCCGTCTCCTTGCCATTTACCACCTTAATTACAAATACACACAGTAATGCAGCCATCACAATAACACAGGTTATGAGAGAAAATTTCACACATACACACCCAAGTACACGGGGCTGAGTGACCACGATGTCGGAGCCCCTCAAACGAATTATGTTTGCCAAGTGTCTCTTATGGCGAAAGCAATTGTGGACACGCGCGAGTGCCTGGAAAACTACTTTTTTCTTTAATAATTTAAGAGTATATCGACGATGCATAATTATAACTTTTAGTCTAGGACGCTAATAACTTGACCACCGAAGCATTGGGAAGAAATTGCAATATTAAGGTACATAAACAACATAGCCTACACATTCAACTGTCGGTTAATGTTCCTCAAAATTTCCCTTCTTAAATATTCCCCTCCTTTATAATTCTCCATCACGTGAAAACGTGCCAAGTCTTGGGTTTTAAATACACCGATGCAATGGTGCTGCTATCTGCTGTCAGTTACTGGAACTATATGGGCGATGTACTGCCATCTGTTGTCAGTTATAGGAACTGATTGCAGATATTTAAACGGCGTACTGAGGACAACAGTTTGCTCTTTTGATCAAATGCTGTAATGCAATGGTAAAACGGAAATAAAACGTATTGAGAGGGAATGTAGAAATATGTATCTTTTACAGACATAAAACCTTACTAATACTCCTTGATTAAACAATATTTTAGTGGTAAAAAATATATATATCGGCGAGGGCTGGAATCGAACCGTTGAACCTTGGAACCACAGTCAGCCGCCTAAACCACATAGCTACTCACGCATTTTCGTTTAGTGGCATACGCAGCCATTCATTATCCTAAAAAGCTGCTGTCTAAAGGAAATAATCCATTTCATTATCCAAATAAATCAATGTTGCACATTCGTATACGTTCATACTGTTATTATATTTTATTGTCAGAACTTGGTTAATGTATGTTTTCAATTACATGGAAGCTTATTAAATAACTTACATTTTAATGAACTTCTCACCGCCATTTTGTCATTACCTCACGCGGATTGTGCGCATGCGTGAGGCGCTAGAATTCTGCTATTTTCTATATTAATTCAAAAATATACCGAGAGGGAATGTAGAAATATGTATCTTTAACAGACATAAAACCTTACTAATACTCCTTGATTAAACAATATTTCAGTGGTAAAAAAAAAATATATATATATCGGCGAGGGCTGGGATCGAACCTTGGAACCTGGGAACCACAATCTGTCGCCTTAACCACATAGCTACTCGCTCACTCTTGTATTAAAGCAGACGCAGCCGTTCATTATCATCAAAAGCAGCTGTCTGAAGGAAATAATCCATTTCATTATCCAAATAAATCAATGTTGCACATTGGTATACGTTCATACTGTTATTATATTTTATTGTCAGAACTTGGTTAATGTATGTTTTCAATTACATGCAAGCTTATTAAATAACTTACATTTTAATGGACTTCTCACCGCCATTTTGTCATGAGCCCAGGCGGATTGTGCGCATGCGCGAGGGTCAAGAATTCTGCTATTTTCTATATTTATTTAAAAATATACCGTAATATATTTGTTTATTTTAGAGACACTCTGCAAATCTACAGGCCAAGAGCTTTCGTTAGAGTGCTCTACGAAGTAAATTGGTTCTGTCGTTCTCTCTATCTCGTGATAACAAAAATCACCTTACTGTTTTAAATATATAGATAGATAGATGATTATTCCACCAAGTTAGACTTCTGCATTTCTATTGAATACGATACTACTCAGCGTGTAAATAATTCGAAAGGATCTTAGCTTAACAAACAAAACTAGCGAAGTACGCACGTTAAGCTACAAACTTAACTTGCTTACACTTGTAATGTAACTACAGTAGGTGACACTCCAACCATCCACGTTAACACTGGCATCCGCCACGTTGCGTAGGTGCCAGCAATCTTGGTTGTCATCCCGGAGGCTCTTGTTCGATTCCCGGCATTGTCAAGAAGGAATGAGTCTGATTAACTGAAATACAATAAATGTTGAGCTAATTGAGGGTTTTATTCAGTGATTTATACAGATTTCACTCCAGTTGTACTTGGAAGTGGAAATAATCTTTCCCACGTAGCTATTCTCTCCTGGTAAAGTCCTGTCTTCATCGTTAGGTTTGAGCCGATGTCCAAGTACTTGAGGTTGTCTGCAGTATAAGGCTCCCACACCGCATTATTCAAAAGAGGAGACTCTTCTGGAGTTGGATTCCTGAGCAAATAAACACATATTTACTACATTATAATATTCAATAATTAAATATTTTACAGAAAGACACACACATTTGCCCAGATCGATCTAATTAGTCTTAAGGTTTCCCCATTTTTACAAAATTTGAAAAGTTGGCTAAATCAACAAATCCTTAAAATATAGAACCATAGATAATGTTTTTAGTTATGTTGATACTGTTATTGGTTTGACGTCCCTTTCAACAACTGGGACTTTTAGAGACACCGGGGTAACGGAATTTTTCCCCAAAGGGGATCTTCAACGTGTGAGTAATTCTACTGACACGGCTCCCTCACATTTTCGCGCCCTCAAATGCCAACTGTCTGAGCTAGGATTCGATCCTGCAAAATTGGGCACAGCAGGCAAGAACGATACCACTGAGCCACGCAGCCAGACTTTAGGTCATCCACTCCTATACAGTATATGATTGTATTCGTCTGTTAGTATTATAAATATCGCACACCCTGAAACAACTGCGATCTCTGCTTGCCCATGTTGCTATGGTAACTAGTCGGAAATTGTCGATGCAACACGCTTCAAAGAGCGCTATCATATGTCTCCACTGAACTAGAACGTGTCGTCTGAAAACTCAAGAGTCTCAAAATTCACGAATTTCAAGATGAGGGTTAGTAAAAGTGAGTTCTAGCCGGTTTCTGTACCTGGGCCAGTTTCAAAACCCTCGAACAAGCCAGTTCTTCTTTGAAAGGGAAAATATCAATTGTTAGCGCCAGCCGGATCTGCGGCAAAATTCCGGCATCCCGGTGCCTCTAAAAGCCGCAGTAGTTCAAAGGGACATAACATTACTATTATCATCATTGAAAATATTGTCGAATAAGCCGGTAAGTCATTGTTTCTGTACAGGACCAACACAATACACACTTGATAGGGTTGGCAGATATGAGCATTCCACGTGCTTACTAGGCGCATTTCAATTGTTTTGCTAATGACCATTGGCTGTCGCTTTGTGTCCAAACACAAAATAACGACCTCCATAATTCCAATGAAGTCTTTAAGGCTTTCTTGATGACACCAAGCAGAATGTCTGTGTTATACTTGGACAATTTGGTCTGTGGTAGGTTGATAATTCCTGTTAAAACAATACAAACGAAATCCCATTCTAAACCTGGGTGGACAATCATGGGTTGAAAGGTAGCGTGAACCACCGTACAACTCTGTACTTCCTGCGATCATCACAGGCACATGCTCATCGGAGTCGTGAGATTTGAGACTATTATTAAAATGTTAATTCAGCTACTAGTCTGTAGTCGTGAGTTTTGATGCTATTTGTTACCATTTTTAGCCTATTTTCAATTTTGAAAAAATAGGCTTATGAGATCACCTTTTGTCCGTGTGTGTGTGCGTGTGTGTGTGTGTGTGTGTGTGTGTGTGTGATTCGTGTGTGTGTCCCCCCCCTAATAAAATCTAAACGGCTGGAGCGATTTCAATTAAACTCGGTATGTTCATAGCACTATTCCCGGCGACCTCGACCGTGCCCTTCAAATTTTGTTACGTCTCACCAATGCAAAATGGCGGCTGTGCGAAATATTTCACTAGCATTCAATATCTCCGAAACTATTACCGATATAGCCCTGAAATTGTGTACGGTGATAAAGGGTACTACTAGAAGTTCACCTATGAGACTTTCAAAAACCTGATGACTACAAAAACAACATGGCGGTCAAGCGAAGTTGAGACTTTTAAATAGACTTTTCTCGCGATTTAACTATCCACACGTAATGAAACTTGGTACAGCAAATGTTTATACACATTGTAATGCACTGGAGTCTAATTTAGTTCAATTGTTTACGTAACTTCAAAATGGCGGCTGTGCGAAATATTTCACTGACATTCTATATCTCCGAAACTATTACAGATATCACCCTGCAATTTAGTACGGTGATAAAGGGTACTGATACAAGTTTACCTATGTATATTTCATAAACTTGTAAAGTAGAAAACGAACATGGCGACCAAGCGAATTTGAGACTTTTAAATAGACTTTTCTCACGATTTAACGATCCAAACGTAATGAAACTAGGTACAGCAAGTGTTTATACACATAGTAATGCACTGGAGTCTAATTTAGTTCAATTGTTTACATAACCTCAAAATGGCGGCTGTGCGAAGTATTTCACTGACATTCTATATCTCCGAAACTATTACAGATATCATCATGCAATTTTGCACGGTGATAAAGGGTACTGGTACAAGTTTATCTATGTATCTTATATATAAAAGTGAAAGTCTGTATGTGGGTATGTATGTATGTATGTGGGTCTGTTCCGTATACAAATCTACACCGTTCCGCCAATCTCAACCAAATTTTGCATACATATAGTTTAGGATCCAGAAGGAACCGCTGGCTACATGAATTTTCGATAGTCTTTCTCATTCTTCTGATTTTGGCCCTTTTGCACTCAAGCACAGGCTAATCAAATCATAAAATATACTCATGAAGGAATGGCAAGCCAGATAGTTTCCATGGCAACATAGCTAAAGTCGAGACACGGCCGACTGGATGCCAGTTCTGCTCTGCACTACCGGTATAGAAAACGAGGATCTTTATTTGAAATCCCGTTAGTTACTCAAGTGCTCACACAGCACTGTCAACCGAGATTAGCATAACAAAGACTTGACACTATCATCTACTATATATATTTGTGAAATACCACTCACTCATTCATTCATCACGAAATCTCAGAAACCACCGACGGATTGGAATGAAATTTGGTATGCAGCTTCCCAAAGGGCCGCAAATGCCCCCTAAGATAGGATTTTTCGATATTCAGGTTCTAAAGGGGTGTTAAGGGGGTTGACCTGCATTTCATTGAATTTCAATATCTCCCGATTGGTTTCATTGGGGGATGTGATACTCGGCACGTAAACTCATCATTAAAAATAAGAAGACACGAGTCTGAGGGTTTTTGGATGTGGTGTATATTATGAGGTGAAAGGGGTGAAAAGTGGGGATTAAAAGATTCCTAACGGAGCGTGTATCTCTTAAACGACATAGGTGAGGAGTTTGAAACTCAGCGGAAAACAATCAGCATACAAAATACGTCAATATGTGTTTGACCGTTTATTCATAAATCCAATTTAAGGGGCCCATGGGGAGGGGTGAAATTCTGGGGGGGGGGGACAGGAAGAAAGTGACCTAACTGATTGACTGACTCACTCGCTCATCAAACTCAGGGGGGAAAAACTGCTTTAAAGTAAGTAAATAGCTGTTCTACAGTTTTTTTTATTAAATAAAATTCAAGGGGTTCATGGGGAGGGGTGAAATTCTGAAAAAAGAAAATTGAAAGATAATGTCCTGACTCACTCACTCACTCACACACTCATCATCGCCCAGCCAAAATTATTGAAGTTAGAAACATGCCAGTTTGGGGATATGTTCATTGTATGTCAAAACCGTCTACTAAGGGAGGATTTTCGGATATTCAGGTTCTGAAGGGGTCTTAAGGGGGTTAAACCTGCATTCCATTGAATAACAATATCTCCCGATTGGTTTCATTGGGGGATATGATACACGACATATATACTCATCATTAAAAAGGAAGAAGACACGTCTCTGAGGAGTTTTCGATGTGGTGTATATTATGAGGTGAAAGGGGTGAAAAGTAAGAATTGAAAGATTCCTAACGGAGCGTGTATCTCTTAAACGACATAGGCGAGGAGTTTGAAACTCAGCAGAAAAAATCAGCATAAAAAATAAGTAAATATGTGTTTGACCGTTTTTCGTAAATCCAATTTAAGGGGCCCATGGGGAGGGGTGAAATTCTGGGGGGGGGGGGGGAACAGGAAATAAAGTGTCCTAACTGATTGACTGACTGACTCACTCATCAAACTCAGGGGGGGGGGGGGGACTGCTTTAAAGTAAGTTAATAGCTGTTCGACAGTTTTTTTGATCAATCATATTGAAGGGGTTCATCGGGAGGGATGAAATTCTGAAGGAAAAAGTGAAAGAAAATGTCCTGACTCATTCACTCATGATCGCCCAGTCAAAAATATTGAAGTTGGAACCATGACATTCTGGGGATATGTTCGTTGTATCTCAAAACCGTACACTAAGGGAGGATTTTTTGATATTCAGGCTCTAAAGGGGTCTTAAGGGGGTTAAACCTGCATTTCATTGAATAACAATATCTCACGAGTGGTTTCATTTGTGGATGTGATACTCGGCATATAAACTAATCATTAAAAATAAGCAGACATGTGTCTAAGTGTTTTTCGATGTGGTGTATTATTATGAGGTGAAAGGGGTGAAAATTGGGGGTTGAAGGATTCCTAACGGAGCGTGTAGGCCTATCTCTTAAACGACATAGGCGAGAAATTTGAAACTCAGCGAAAAAAAAATCAGCTAAAAAATTAAGTAAATCGGTGTTCGACCGTTTTTTCATAAATTAATTTAAGGGGCCAATGGGGTGGGGTGAAATTCTGGGGGGGGGGGGGGAGGAAGGAGAAAAGTGTCCTAACTGACTGACTAACTCACTCACTCATCAAACTCAGGGGAAAAAGACAGCTAAAAAAATAAGTTAATAGGTGTTCAAGCGTTTTTTCATCAATCCAATTTAAGGGGCCCATGGGGAGGGGTGACATTCTGGTAAAAATAATTGAAAGAAAATGTCCTGTCTGACTCACTCACTCATCACGCCCAGCGAAAACTATTAATGTTGGAAAAATGAAATTTTGGGAATATGTTCGCTGTATGTCAAAACGTCAACTAAGGAATGATTTTTCTTTATTCGCGTTTTAAAGAGATGTTAAGGGGGTTAACGTGCATTTCATTGAATAACGATATCTCATGAGTTGTTTCTTTGGGGATGTGATATTCGGTATATAAATTAATCATTACAAATAATCAGACATATATCTAAAGGTTTATCGATGTCGTGTATATTATGAGGTGAAAGGGGTGAAAATTGGGGATTGAGGGATTCTTAACGGAGCGTGTATCTCTTAAACGACATAGGCGAGAAGTTTGAAATTCGGCGGGATAAAACAGCTTAAAATACAAGTAAATATGTGTTCGACCGTTTTTTCATAAATCCAATTTAAGGGGCCCTTGGAGAGGGGTGAAATTCTGGGGGGATAAAACAGGAAAGAAAGTGTCCTAACTGATTGACTCACTTACTCACTCATCAAACTCAGGGGGAAATCAGCTTTAAATAAGTAAATAGGTGTTCGACCGTTTGTTTCATAAATCCAATTTTACGGGTTCATGGGGAGGGGTGAAATTATCAAATATAAATGAAAGAAAATGTCCTGACTGACTCACTCACTCATCATCGCCCAGCCAAAATTATTGAAGTTGGAAACATGAAATTTTGGGGATATGTTCGTTTTATGTCGAAAACGTCCACTAAGGAAAGAGTTTTGAATATTCAGGTTCTAAATAGGTGTTAAGGGGGGGTAAACGTGCATTTCATTGAATAACAATATCTCACGAGTGGTTTCATTTGGGGATTGATACTTGGCATATATACTAATCATTAAAAATAAGCTGACACATGTCTAATGGTTTTTCGATATTGTGTATATTATGAGGTGAAAGGGATGAAAAGTGGGGGTTGAAAGATTCCTAACGGATCGTGTATCTCTTAAACGACATAGGCGAGGAGTTTGAAACTCGGAGGAAATCAATCAGCTTAAAATAAATAAATAAATAAATAAATAAATAAATAAAATAAATAGGTGTTCGACAATTTTTTCATAAATCCAATTTAAGGGGCCTATGGGGAGGGGTGAAATTCTGGAAGAAAAACGTCCCCTAAGGAAGGATTGTTGGATGTTCACTCTCATCGAACAACCAAAACTATTAATGTTAGAAGAATGATATTTTGAGGATATGTTTGTCGTGTGTCGAAAACATCTACTAAGGAGAGATTTTTGGATATTCAGGTTCTAAAGGGGTGTTAACGGGGTTAAACCTGCATTTCATTGAATAACAATATGACACGACTATGACGCGAGCGAGGCGAGACTAAAAATGAGATGGTGTGTGTCTGTGTATTACTCAATCACGCAAGTACCACTGGTCCGATTTACATGAATTTTACATGGAAGTAGCAGATTTACCTGGTTAACATACAGGTTATTTTGATTTCAATACTTTGCACTAATTAAAGATGGCGACCATTTTTGTGACGTCACTCTACCCTTTGGTTTTAAACTTTCATATTTCCATTTCAAATAAAAAAAGAACGCTATGAAATAGCAAAGTTTTGATGGCATGTACGAGGTTAAAAATTGCATTTTCTATCCGAAATGTATCTCCAACCGTTAGCGAGTAAAACCTAAATGTGTGCTATAAAACACGGTCAAGGCAGAGCGGTGTAGTTGGACAAAATGTTCCATCCTTAATCTCCCTCTGCGCAGCACCTCGCCTATCCCCTGTTTTAACTGTCACCTTCACATTTTAATTTATTTACGACCCGTAGCGAAGCACGGGTACTTCAGCTAGTATTTCATAAACTTGTAAAGTAAAAAACGAACATGGCGACCAAGCGAATTTGAAATATTTTAATAGATTTTTCTCGTGATTCAACTCTCTGAGCGCAGTGAAATGTGGTACAGTAAATGATTTTGCAGATTGTAATGCACTGCCATGTAATTTCAATCAATTGTTTACATAACCTCAATATGGCGGCTGTGCGAAATTTTAAAATTAAGTTTTTATTTCTTGTGTCGTAATCATGCGATCGAAGTGAAAGTTTGAATAATGAACCTAGGCAATAATTGTCCTTGAATGGTACATAATTCTATGGCCTATACATATAACAATCCTAAATGGCGAGCTTCCGAAATATTTAGACGGTTCTCAATATCTATGAATCTTTTACAGCAACCAAACTGATTTTTTTATGTTCATAGAGACTATGAACATATGTTCACCTATAGGACTTTCATTAACCTGGTCAGCACAAATCCAACATGGCGGCGACGCGAAGTATAAATATTTAAATGGACGATTCTCGCGAATTAACTATCCGAGTGCTGTGAAACGTTGCACGTTAAATGCTTATACAAATGTTGATCCACTGACATCTAATTTATTTCAATTGTTTGCATAATCACAAGATGGCTGCTTTGCGTAATTTTAAAATCTCGTTTTTACTTCTTGTGTTCTAATCATGCGATTGAAGTTTGAATACCACACGTACACAATAATCTTAATGTAATAGTACAAAAATAAAAATCCAACCTGGCGACAATCTGAAATATTTAGACGGTTCTCAATATCTACGAATCTGTTACAGCAATTAAACTGAATTTTTGTATGTTGTTAGAAGAAATTAACATGAGCAGGATATATGAAAATAGGCTGTATAGTTCTTTACGGAACTACTTGTTAGCTCGTGAGTTTTGAGTCGTAACCAACTAGGATGCATAAACCTAGATGACGAAGACTTGTTGCCATGGTAACCATCGAGTCTGTTTCTTGTCCACGTTAAACACCGATAGACCCCCAGCCTTACATCATAGATTCATGGCATGTAAAAGAACCTTCCACTAATTACACTTATGTGAAACTGAATTATAGGTTAGATTTGACTAACGCTCTTAGGTTCCAACGTTCGTCGCCAGGAGGCGACTGCGGTGGCATCTATTAATAAAGTTCAGAACTAGTAGTCGTTGACGGTGGTGTTTGGTAACAAAAGTAGGAACTACTTGAAAATTGA
Organism: Meconema thalassinum; assembly: GCA_946902985.2. Lineage (NCBI taxonomy): Eukaryota > Metazoa > Arthropoda > Insecta > Orthoptera > Tettigoniidae > Meconema > Meconema thalassinum. The sequence goes on along the minus strand of OX336394.1, from coordinate 254,926,925 downwards.
ATGTCTGCAGTCCTTACTTGAATTAAAAACAGATAACACACACTAATACAGTTATAAAAATTAACACCGGTTATCAGACAGATTCTAAACCCACCTGCAGTACACGGGGCTACACGACTGCGTTGTCGCAGCCCCTAAACTGAGGAACCAACCAACCAGACTCTCAGCCTTAAAACATAATATTCATGTTAAAATAATATTTTCGCAGATATTTTAATTTTATTCTCAAAACCTACAGAACCAATTCCACATAAAACCTGACTCGAAATGGTATTCAAACTTTCAGTTCAACATTTCTAGCGATAAGTAATTTTTCAAAGAATTGAAAATACCTCTGCCGTTATGGGAATAAAATTACCTGAATGATAATGTGTCTGTTTTATTGTAATTATATTTTATATAAGGTTGATGCAATACCAGCAGTGGTATATCATTACGTCAGTTATTGTAACTTCCAACCGACAGTGGTAGCTACGGTTACTAACGCGCAATGTTAGGCCATGGGGCCAAGCTCCCTGCAGACTCTGTAGACGTGAGTTCGAACCCCATCGTCAGCCGTCCTTGAAATGGTTTTCCGTGGTTTCCCCCACTGTCAACTCCAGACAAATGCCGGGATGGAACCTTCTGACAGGCCACGGTCGCTTCCTTGCCTAGCTTCATTTACCATCATTCATTTCATCTTTAATGAGGTTGGCATCAGGAAGGGCATCCAGCCATAAAAACCATCCACGTCAAAGACTTCCATTGCATCCTATCCCTGACCCCATTGTAAAAGTAGGAATAATTTGGGATAGACAGACATACATACATACATACATACATCGTAACATTTAGTCGGTCAATGCAAAATAACTCAAATTACTGGAACATGTGAAAAACTAACCTGAAATAAATTACATGTGAATAAGATATGCATATAGGACTATTGTTATGGACCCTTGAAGAAGGAGAATATTATGGGATGACTTGTTTCGCTCGTCAAGCAAGCATCATCAGATCTAAATCTACGAAACACTGCCAAAGCTACATCTATATCATTACGTGGCTTATTTCAGCGAAGGAATCATCACAAAATGTGAGTGATTACAGGAGATATGACAGTTTGAATACAGAATTTATTAGCGATAAATTTGTTTCCGCTGTTATGTGCAGAGTCTCTTTGATACAAGATACCCACTTACTCTGCTTGGGTAACATACTGTGGTGCTCTGGTAGGAACAGTACCGTTACGATATTTGACTGGAGGTCAACATGAGAAGCTACGTAAAACCATTTGCTTGGTCTACCGATGATTATGTTAGAACACATACGTATTCAGAGTCCGGAGATACTCTGATCCTATCGTCGCGCTTCAAACTCAACTCAACTTTATACTAGTCGGTGTGCGTACAAAATATAAAGGACATAATAGATTTTGTCCACAGAAGGGTGGTCGTATCGTAAGCAAACCAGTTATTACCCCTTGAGAAAGAGGACTTGTCTTGTCCGGAGTATTGCAGGAGTACTATAGGTTTGATTCTTCCACCAACAGGTATAAAGATTAACACACTTACCCTCCTTTGATGAAATTACTCCACATTTTGGTCATCCTCTTCATGGTCTGGTACTCTGTATCTTGTGCAGTAAGCAGAGGGAACTCGATTCGGTTAAAGAAGAGGTAGATCAGATCATCGTGATGGACCACACCTGGAGAGAAAAGGAGAGGTCGTTTATAAACAAAGAACCATCTTTAAAAAAGATGGTATATTGGCTTTCACGGCCAGTGAATTAAAACTCAGCAATTCTTCTAGATTTGTGCCGTGTCTTGTGTGGGGTTTCGCCGGGCGGGGATACCAAGAGCCCGCCGATGAGCCAGCTTGGTGTCCTAGGCGAAACCCCACACAAGACACGGCACAAATCTAGAAGAATTGCTGAGTTTTAACCATCTTTAAGTTGAATGTTACAAGTTCGTTCGTTCATTAATTAATTCATTCATTCATTCATTCATTGCCACCTAACGGGAGAAGTCTTAATCACCGATACTGAAAGTTATATATTCCAGCACATAATTAGCCTACTCAATGTGAAGGTGTTGGTAGAAACATAGTCGTGTACCAACAGCTATTTAGCACATCACATGGAAAACCCTTGAAATAGACGAGATAATTTTTAATGGTTTATATGAAAATAGGCTATGTGTTTTTTCACGGAACTACTTGCTATATTGTTTATAAAATGAGTAGTTATTACTTTTTCCGGGAGCCTATAACCCTATTGATTTGTCCTGAAATATAAGATAATCTTAGGATTTATTAACACATTTTTGTGGCATTTCTGGTAGATTTCAACGACTTTTCATTAGTCTAATTTAAGACTATTTTCTTAATTTTTATCACCACAAAAGAAGACCTATGTCATTTTAGACTTACCATATGGTATTTTATAGTCAGGAGGTAATTTGACGTAACTGAACCTCCCTGCGTAGGAGAACTTGTAGAAATATACAGGCGCTGTATTCTTTGTTGCTATAAGCTTAGCTGCTCGATGCACAGGGAAGATTATAATGGAGTCTGAGTATAGCTGGAAGCAGAGAATAGGGTACAGTCAATGTACGGTATATATGCTGTATATAGTTCTTATGACAGGAATGTAATATTAAATACAGCGGCATAGCACACTCCCAAAAGAACACCTTACAAGCAAAATAAATCCTGAAATCAGACAGTTTAAGGAAATTTGATATTCATTTCATCAACCACGGAGGGTTTAAATAAATGTTGCTTCGGAAATTTAAAAAATGTTGCTTCGACAATTTAAACAGTGACTCATTTACGTGACGCTTGGCACGGTGGGTGAGTGGTTATCGAGTCGGTCTACTAACCCCAAGCTTGCAGGTTCACTTCTGGCCGTTGTAAGTGATTTTTGAAAGGCGGCAAAATGACGCCACGCGTGTCATACGGCAAGTAACCTCACTGGGGTAATCCTGGAGGTGGTTACTACGCCTCTGATTAAATCACATTCCTACCGAAAATTGGTCTGTTATGGTAATACCTTTTGGTAACATTTTGTTTGAATAACTCGACTTACTTGTCCGAGAGCCACTTCAGAGCTGTTGCTTATGGGCTGATCGTTGAAATAAAACTTGCGAAGTCCCTCAGTAATGTGACGAGACCGCTCAGTTCCTCGTTCATACAAGAATGAAATTGGTGCTATTCTCTCAAAGTCTTCATTCATCTCTTCAGTCCAGGTAATATTCCGAAGAATCTCTGTTAAAAAAGGAAGGAAAAGAACAAATTACTAACCAAGATGGCTCAGGTAGGAATTGAACCCATTTCTTCTCAGTTCTGCCTCACGAGGTTGGGTGAACCGCGTTCAAATCTTCAGACCAGAATTAAATTTCTCTATTTTAAATAGAAAGAGAACATAGCAAAAAGCAATACCATTTACCATGCTAGGAAAATAATGTACAGAAACCAGACAGCAGTTATTCGAGCCGATGGATATGAGAGAGAAGCTGGTATTCATTAAAGTGAAAGGCAAGGCAGCAACTTATCGCCCATTCTCTTCAATCTATACATAGAACAAGTAATGAAGGAAATTGGAGAAAACTTCAAAGTAGGAGTAAAGATTCAAGGAGAAATAAGATTTGCTGATGACATCGTCAACTTAGCCGACACACCAGAGGATTTGATTGAGTTTTTAAATGATAGCCTATGGATTCTGTCTTGAGGAAAGAATTCATGATGAAAATTAATAAATTTAAAACAAAATTATTGGAATGCAGCCGAAAGAATACAGAAACCCCTATGGACGTCGAACTGGCAGGTAAAAAGCTAAATGAAGTAGGAGACTTCTGTTACTTAGGATGCAAAATAACTAGTGATAGACGAAGCAAAGGGGATACGAAAAGTAGGTTAGCTCGGACAAGGAAAACATTTTTACAGAAAAGGAATATTTTGACATCGAATATAGGTTTAGGTATTAGAAAATCATTTTTTAAAGCCTCTCTCTGGAGCGTGACAGTCTATGGAAGTGAAACATGGACTGTTGGAGCAGCAGAAAAGAGGGAATTGAAGCGTTTGAAATGTGGAGTTGCAGGTGAATGATCAGATGGTACGCATGGTAACAAATGAAGAGGTATTAAGACGATTGGGAGAGGAGAGATGTTTGTGGCGACTTTTAATGAAGAGAAGAGATAGGTTGGTAGGACACATACTAAGACACCCAGGAGAAGCAAAGTTAGTTATGGAAGTAAGGGTCGAGGCTAAGAACTGTAGGGGTAGACCAAGGTTAGAATATGTTAAACAGATTGTCTTGGATGTAGGGTGTGGTAGCTATGTAGAGATGAAACGATTCGCTCAGGACAGGAAGGTATGGACGGCTGCATCAAACCAGTCAATAGACTGAAGACTCAAACGACAAGGAAAATGTATGGGCCCATTTAAAACAATATAAATTTGTATTGATTGGCGTAGTATTTTAAATAGTTAAGAGAACATAAGTTGCATGAAAATCTTTATTGACACCAGATACAGGAATGTTGAGCTATTTTTCGTCATAATCACCTCCAGAATGATCAATTATTAGATAATAATGTTATTGGTTTTTACGTCCCTTTTAACAACTGAGGGTTTTAGAGACGCCGTGGTTCCGAAATGTTGCCACGAAGGGGATTTTTAACGTTCTAGTAAATCTACTGACACGGCTCCCTCACATTTAAGCACCCTCAAATGAAATCTGCCTGCGCCGGGATTTGATCCCGCTATCTTGAGCTCAGCAGGCGAGAATATTACCGCTAAGCTACGCAGCCAGTAAATTATTAGAAAGCCCACTAATGTGCAGAATAAACTAAATGATGATATCCCATCTAATCGCTATATTACATTCACAATGAAATTTGTCTTTGTGTACATGTTAGTACATAGTATCGTCCACAGAACTCTGGACATAAAGCTAATATAAACTCTTCTGAGTTATGAAATGTCTTATTTTGACAAATAATGCAGTACAAGCCATGTACCGCTAGCTCATACCCGTCTTGTAGCCAATATGTATTGTAGGCTGTCCATTTGTCCCGCTTTTCCTAGGAGAGTCACGTTTCTTGACAAAATGTCCTACTGTCCCGATAGCTTTATTAGGGACGCTCAATTGTCCCGCTTTATTGTGATTCCGCTAGTATCTTACGCTACAGTGTTTTGTTTCGTTGTTTATTGTGCAGGTGTATTCACAAGAAAGCGCCACTTGTACAATTTGCTCAATAATCTTTGGCTTTTACTTAAAATCTTTTGTGTTATTGATAGCACTAGTGCAATTTTCAGTTGTATTTTGATTGGTTTGGTTCTTACAGTAAGCCTAGCTGTTAAGATTAGGTTCTAGACCTATGAAATCACTGTTTCAAATCGAAAGTGTAATTTTAACAGCAGACAAAAAAGCGAGTTTCTTTTTATCACTGGTAGAATGCACGTTGTGCAAATAAATATTTGATATTGGACATGGTGAAAGGTCTGACATTGTGAATCATGTGAAAATGAAGTAACATCGCATAAATAAATAATCTATATCAGTCTGCAGACTAAATTTAAGAAGTGCCCAAGGTTGCAGAATCGAATCCTGGTGCAGTCAGCTGGCATTTGAGGGTGCGCAAACGCGACGAAGCCGTGTCCGTAGATTTACTGGCACGTGAAAGATCCCTTTCGGGGAAAAATTCCGGCACCCCTGCGTCTCTAAAAGCCGCAGTTGTTAAAAGGGACGTAAAACCATTATTATTATTATTAATAATAAAGTTAAGAAGTCATTTTTGATTATTTATATGCACGATACGAAGATAAATTTTGAATGTTCACTAAATTTTGTGAACATACTTTTTGTCCCCTTCTTTTCTTAATTATTGTCCCCAGGTTTTCCCTATTATTTTTAAAAGTCCCGTTTTATGTAAACTTTTTATTGACACCCTACTGTATTGGTTATTGCGTCAGTATTATAGAAGTCGCTCCGTATGTTGCTCTTCTTCGCTTGAAGCTCATTTAGCATACTTTCGTAACTGGCTGTGGTTGTCAGTAGCAGTTAATACCCGAGTTCCTCTATGAAACATTGCTGCCTCCATAACTTACCACCAGAATCGAGACACTTGTCATATCATAGGATCAACTTTTGTATCAGTAGTAACTCTGATTACAACTAATTTAGTTTGTAAAGACAACTACGAAAAATTGGCTTTAAAACATTACACTTCAAAACTCAGCAATTTGGTAGGTTTTTGCCATGTCTTGTGTGGTGTTTCGCCTAGGACACCATGCAGGCTCATCAGCGAGCTCTTGGTGTCCCCGCCCGGACCCCCACAGGAGTAGCGAACTGCGTTCGGATGGTTAAATTGTGAGAAAAGTCTATTTAAATATTTCAAATTCGCTTGGCCGCCCTGTTCCTTTTGAACTTAACAAGTTTTTGAAAGTCACATAGGTGAACTTCTAGTAGTGTCTTTTATCACTCTACAAAATTTTAGGGTGATATCATTAATAGTTTCGGAGATATAGAATGCCGGTGAAATATTTCGCACAGCTACCATGTTAGATTGGTGAGACGTAATAAAATTTGAAGGGCATGGTGGGGGTCGGAAAAAAATAGCACTATGACCTTACCGAGTTTCATTAAAATCGCTCCAGCCGTTTAGATTTTATTAGGGGGGACACACAACACATACACATATACAGACAAACGGTGATAAATGAAAATAGGCTAAAAGTAGGGAACTTAATTTCTGAATGTTCCTCGTACAAGGAATGAATGGAAGAAAACAAAATGTGCTTACGTGCTGATTTCCATTGAAACTCCAACGTCGTATGTCCGATCATGAGAGGAATTTTGGTGAAGTTACCAGCCAGTAAGAGTTCTTGAGGATCTGCCGTGAGGAACCGTTCGGCTCCGTCTCCAAGATCCGGTTCAATTACCGGTCCAAACATTAGCATTGGATCATACGCGAATTCCTGTTAACAATGAGGAAATAACAATAATAAGTCTGATAAACAGCAGCGCTGCGGTGGCTGGAAGGCCACATTACAAAGGACAGGAGGCACTCGATTGGATTCTGTAAGGAAAACTAAGAATTAAATGTAAATGCTTTTCAGTCGGTGTACACAAGTTGGTCAGGCAAGGAAAGCATTAAAAAAAAAGGAATCTGTTGACATCGAATATAGATTTAGGTATTAGACAGTCGTGTTTGAAAGCATTTGTCTGGAGCGTGGCACTCTATGAAAGTGAAACTTGGACTGTTGGCATAGCAGAAAAGAGGAGAATTGAAGCGTTTGAAATGTGGTGTTACAGGAGAATGATGAACATCATGAAGAGCCATGAAGACGACTGAGAGAGGAGAGATGTTTCTGGAGACTGCTAATGAAGAGAAGAGATGGATTGGTAGGACACATACTAAGACACCCAGAAATAGCAAAGTTAGTTACGGAAAGAAGGGTCGAGGACAAGTACTCGAGGAGTTGACCAAGGTTAGAACATGTTAAACAGAATGCCTCGGATGTAGGGTGTGGTAGCTATGCAGAGATGAAACGATTAGCTCAGGATAGGGAGACATGGAGGGCTTCATCAAACTAGTCAAAGACTGAAGACTCAAACATCTAATAACACAATTGTACCCAATTTGAAAGGGATCTTATTCCCTTAACCAGAAAAAATACATGAGGTTATTTAATTCACAGTCCGGACAGTGAATTGTGACGGAAGCTGAGCGAGGACAATCAACACATCGCCCAAATAACCAGCTAAGTACGTAAATCCATATCCAGGGTAAAACACCAACCTGACCATTTACTAACCATTACAGATTATCACAGTACAATAAACCTCTGTAACTAAAATAGTATATTATCTTAACCCACATATTTGTATTCATAGATTAATAGCCTGAGTGTATAGGACTCAATAACGATCGAAACTAGTCATCCAAGTGTATTAATTAATCTCATGTAATTTTTCAAAGATTTAGGAAATAACACCTATTACAATTATGGTACAATAGTGTTGACAGACTGAAAAATAATAAATTTTATTTATTAAGGCAACATTGAAAAATGGCTTCCAACAAGATAACGAAAATTAAGAAAAGGCAGGTCTAGGATGACATGGCGATTGACAATACAAGAGGAAGGTTGTAATGTGTATATATTCCACATATGTATATGTGGGAGCTGTCACAGTTTTTTTTTTTAAATTGCTACTGTTAACTCTATACCTTGAGCGAGTGGTTTTTCTTTAAGTCTTCTGTTATTGACGTTGGTAACAATCGTCAATGGGATTATAAATTGCTTGTTCTAATATTGTATTCTGTAAGTGATTGGAAATACATTAATGCAGAACCTTAATGTGTTCTTCTTCGAATGGCATTTAGTGCCGGGAGTGTCCGAGGACATGTTCGGCTCACCAGAGTTTGTAGCTGCTTCAATGCGGACACCCGATTGGTGAGCTACACGTACCGTCGCGTGAGGAGTTTTGTCTGGGGTGGAAAGTTTGAATGTAAGGACGAGGAGTTGGAAGGTAGCGGCTGTGGCCTATAGTTAAGGACCAACCCACGCATTTGCCTGGAAGGAAGATGGGAAACCACAGAAGACCTTCTTCAAGGTTGCCGGCGGGGGGATTTGAACCTCCGTGCCTCCTGGATGTGAGCGACTGCCAGCAGCCATGCCGTAATGACCACGGCTAACTCATCCGGTAACCCCTAAATGAATCAACTACAACAATAATCTCAGCCATCAGCATGTATTTAGGAACCGGTAGCGGGATGGCTGCTTGCTTCTCCGGCTCGATTTTCGGTTAATGCATGTTGGATTTTCGAGCTGAAATGTCAAGTCTGGTGTTTTGGATTCTACGTTAAAATGAAGTCCCGAGGATTAAGATCAAGAAATTTTACATTTACGAAGTACTAAGATATTACTACGCACCTCCCAGGGGCTTGCGTGGCACAGAATGAAGACCACTGGTTTAGAGGATTCATCAATATTATTTCACGGAACTAAATGCTGACAATGGACTACTCACTTCAAACTTCTCACTGGTTGCTGTAAATTCCTCATCCGTTCTTTGGCGGAGACACTTCACCATTTCCTCGGATGACTCGGTTGTGCAGTTGAGCAGAACAGCTTGTTTCTTGGCTTGATCTTGTGGGGTTCCAGCAACCATCTCTAAGAGTGGAGACCCACTCATCGCTATGCCGCGGTGGAACAGTCCTGCAATAAACAGTCTTATTAAGGGGCTTAGCCCTATCATATCTTCAGAAATCACTCATTGCGTTTTAGGTTCATCAGGTAGAACATTATCTTTCCCTGCATCGGCGTATATTTCCATGTAAAAATTCCTAGTTGCATATGTTTTGAGATATTTGCGTTTTAGTGAGAAGGTACAGGCGGAAAGTACGCTTAAACTTTTAAGCGTAGTTCACCTGTTGCTTGTAAAAGTAATTTTAAAATTGCAAGGCACAGTGACAAGATTATAGGTTTTATCAATGATAAGTATTAGCTAAAGAACAAGTTGTGAAATGCCGTTGTATTTATTATGTGCACAGTTCCGATAAGGAGACTAGAGCTCAAGGAATATATATGACAAAGCAAAAAAAAAAAAAAAAAAAAAAAATGAAATCGCAGTAAATGATCCCGTGTCTCTATGAAAATAGTTACTAACCTTGAAACATTGGATACACCATATGTAAGATGACTATACTAACCTTGCGATATTGGATACACCATATGTAAGATGTCGATATTAGCGTTGTTACATTAGATACACCATATGTAAGATGTCGATATTAGTGTTGTTACATTAGATACACCATATGAAAGATGTCGATATTAGTGTTGTTACATTAGATACACCATATGTAAGATGTCGATATTAGCGTTGTTACATGAGATACACCATATGTAAGATGTCGATATTAGTGTTGTTACATTAGATACACCATATGTAAGATGTCGATATTAGCGTTGTTACATTAGATACACCATATGTCAGATGTCGATATTAGTGTTGTTACATTGGATACACCATATGTAAGATGTCGATATTAGTGTTGTTACATTAGATACACCATATGTCAGATGTCGATATTAGTGTTGTTACATTAGATACACCATATGTAAGATGTCGATATTAGTGTTGTTACATTAGATACACCATATGTAAGATGTCGATATTAGTGTTGTTACATTAGATACACCATATGTAAGATGTCGATATTAGTGTTGTTACATGAGATACACCATATGTCAGATGTCGATATTAGTGTTGTTACATTAGATACACCATATGTAAGATGTCGATATTAGTGTTGTTACATTAGATACACCATATGTAAGATGTCGATATTAGTGTTGTTACATTAGATACACCATATGTAAGATGTCGATATTAGCGTTGTTACATTAGATACACCATATGAAAGATGTCGATATTAGTGTTGTTACATTAGATACACCATATGTAAGATGTCGATATTAGCGTTGTTACATGAGATACACCATATGTAAGATGTCGATATTAGTGTTGTTACATGAGATACACCATATGTAAGATGTCGATATTAGTGTTGTTACATTAGATACACCATATGTAAGATGTCGATATTAGTGTTGTTACATGAGATACACCATATGTCAGATGTCGATATTAGTGTTGTTACATTAGATACAGCATATGTAAGATGTCGATAATAGTGTTGTTACATTAGATAAACCATATGTAAGATGTCGATATTAGTGTTGTTACATTAGATACACCATATGTAAGATGTCGATATTAGCGTTGTTACATTAGATACACCATATGTAAGATGTCGATATTAGTGTTGTTACATTAGATACACCATATGTAAGATGTCGATATTAGCGTTGTTACATGAGATACACCATATGTAAGATGTCGATATTAGTGTTGTTACGTTAGATACACCATATGTAAGATGTCGATATTAGTGTTGTTACATTAGATACACCATATGTAAGATGTCGATATTAGTGTTGTTACATGAGATACACCATATGTAAGATGTCGATATTAGTGTTGTTACATGAGATACACCATATGTCATATGTCGATATTAGTGTTGTTACATTAGATACACCATATGTAAGATGTCGATATTAGTGTTGTTACATTAGATACACCATATGTAAGATGTCGATATTAGTGTTGTTACATTAGATACACCATATGTAAGATATCGATATTAGCGTTGTTACATTAGATACACCATATGTAAGATGTCGATGTTAGCGTTGTTACATTAGATACACCATATGTAAGATGTCGATATTAGCGTTGTTACATGAGATACACCATATGTAAAATGTCGATATTAGTGTTGTTACATTAGATACACCATATGTAAGATGTCGATATTAGTGTTGTTACATTAGATACACCATATGTAAGATGTCGATATTAGCGTTGTTACATGAGATACACCATATGTAAGATGTCGATATTAGTGTTGTTACGTTAGATACACCATATGTAAGATGTCGATATTAGTGTTGTTACATGAGATACACCATATGTCAGATGTCGATATTAGCGTTGTTACATTAGATACACCATATGTCAGATGTCGATATTAGCGTTGTTACATTAGATACACCATATGTAAGATGTCGATATTAGCGTTGTTGCATTAGATACACCATACGTAAGATGTCGATGTTAGCGTTGTTACATGAGATACACCATATGTAAGATGTCGATGTTAGCGTTGTTACATTAGATACACCATATGTAAGATGTCGATATTAGCGTTGTTACATGAGATACACCATATGTCAGATGTCGATATTAGCGTTGTTACATTAGATACACCATATGTAAGATGTCGATATTAGCGTTGTTACATTAGATACACCATATGTCAGATGTCGATATTAGTGTTGTTACATTAGATACACCATATGTAAGATGTCGATATTAGTGTTGTTACATGAGATACACCATATGTCAGATGTCGATATTAGCGTTGTTACATTAGATACACCATATGTAAGATGTCGATATTAGCGTTGTTACATTAGATACACCATATGTCAGATGTCGATATTAGTGTTGTTACATTAGATACACCATATGTAAGATGTCGATATTAGCGTTGTTGCATTAGATACACCATACGTAAGATGTCGATGTTAGCGTTGTTACATGAGATACACCATATGTAAGATGTCGATGTTAGCGTTGTTACATAAGACTCACCGATGACGATACTAACCTTGTGACATAGGAGATACCATATGTAAGATTACGCTGAAGGAGCCGACACTATATCCAGCCAATGTTACACTGGTCGGATCACCTCCAAACGCTGCAATATTTTGTTGTACCCAACGAAGAACTTGAACTTGATCCTTCATTCCATAATTCCCAGGGAGGTGACCGTCTTGCATACTGAGAAATCCTGCAGAAGGAATACAGTGTCAATATTGATTGGAAATTCTAAAACATCACTATAGCCTAATCCCATGAATGACTTCACATGAAAATCAGAATTATTATAAGCACGTTACATGCATAAGATTTTATATTCATGCCTCGCTAAGATTATTCGACCAGTTTTGTTATTGTTCATAAGGGGAGCTCGAGCCTTAAATGGCAACTGATTTGAACTTTGTGAAAATACAGCATTTGTCTGGAGTGAGTAATTGGAATTGCATATAGAACTGTTCATAGGATGAGCATTCAGATTAACAGAGGCTGGATTAAATTAATTTCGACGAGTATTTTGTTCGATTTTGGAATGTGAGTACATGTATTTGCGAATTTAAATAATGAATCATTTTGGAGGAAGCGCTACTTTTCATGCGATCTTTCAGGCAATAATAATAATACTAGAATGAGCGATAGTCGACTGACGAATAAGATCTTTAATTACATCACCAAGATAAAAGCGACTACAAAATGGGTAGATGAAATAAGAAAGGATATGGAGGAAGTTGGGGTCAGTCCAAATGAGATCTGGAATAGAGAGGTGTTTCGAGGTACGATTGATGCATTCAAGGGGTTCCAGGTAAAGCAAAGGAGAAGAGCCAAGAACAACTGGTCGGAAGAAAGGAAGAGAATCCACAGTGAAAGGATGAAGAGTTTCTGGGAGCAGAAAAAAGGACTAATCAGCAAGTCAATTGTTTCCCGTGGTCCAAAGTAGGCCAAAATCGAACAAATAATAATAATAATAATAATAATAATAATAATAATAATAATATCTTTATATAAGAATGAAAGTTTGTCTACTTTTCTCAATTTTCAAGGAATTTTACTTTATTTATGCGTTTCAGACGGATTTATAACGAATGCGCCCAAATAAAAAAAATATGTTTGTTAGTCTGTTTGCACCCTTCTAACTCGAGAACGGCTGGGTGGATCGTCGTAAAATTTGGTATGAGTGTCCATCCTAGACCAGACAACTATGAATTATATAATCTTTACCATACCTCTCATAAAAGTAGGGTATGTGAGAATTCCTCTCAAAAATAGATGTTAAAATAGGCAAAATATCCAAGTTGTTATGAAGACGGGACAACGTTTCTTTTGAGCCCCATGATGTGAGAAACAAAACTCGGATGGTTCCACAGGAACCCTGAAAACCATGTTAAAGACCCTAGAATCAATCGTTTACGAGATATTTGTATTATAGCGTCCTAGCTATGAGAGATAAAACAAGGCAGAATTATTGATAAACAGGAAATAATATAACTACATTACATTGTTGTTCTTGAGATTTCAGTGTAGGGGCTTGGGACATCTTGGTCATCAATCCCGAAATACATTAAGAATTGGTGATCACGTGAGAGGTTTGTTTCTTCGATAAGTATGAAAGGCTGTTCAAAGAACGGGTACTTCTGCTAATAATAATAATAATAATAATTATGATATATAATATTATAACATGATTATTATTATTATTATTATTATTATTATTATTATAGAAATACTTGAAACAGTAGTAGATAAGATTATAATTTAACGGCATCTTGGATGGATTTCGTAGAGATTCATTTCCTGAAATTCTGGGGAATGATGCTCCTCTCCTTAGAGATTCCTAAAATAACTCGAAAATGTGTGAACGTTGCTCCTTGTTTGTAGTTTCTAAATTTATTTTAAGGGCTAGAGATTCCTTGATTATAGGCCCCGTGCCCTTGTGTGTGTGTTGTACATGTCTGATAACTTGTGTTTCTGTGATGACTGTAGTAGTGTGTGTGAGGATCAGAAAAGGGACAGGTGCCCCTGGACTTCAAAGTAGTTTTTCCAAGTTGCTTGACATAAGATATTGTCCCGGCTTTTAACTGGAGGGAGTGTGGGAAACACAGGTGAAAACCACAGTCAGGATAGCTGCTGTCAACGCCGGGATTCAAAGCTACAATCTCCGAACTTGCTGCAGCTGCCCGCGCGGTCGTGGTGCACGATTTAACGAGCACTGCTACGTTGCGGACTCTTAGATCATAAACCTTTTAGGTAGGCTTTATCTCTCTTCCCCCATTTTCATCACATGACTATACCATCAGAGTCGGCTCATACCAACAGCTTCATGTAGCGTGTTCATTTTTAACTTGGTCATTATCTCTTCATTAGCAGTAGTGCCCGTCTTCGCCCGGTGGATTAATTTGTTTTATGGATGATATTTTTTTAAAAATTAATGCAGCCAATGGCCATGAACTTTTCTTTTCAGGATGATAATGAATACTACTACAGAACTGGAGCGCTCAAGGATAAGGATCGGAAAGCACCAACGCTTATTGCAGCTGATAACCTCAGTATACTGTACCAACTCCATCGGCCTTATACAGAGACATGATGATTACTGTTTTAAAGGGCGTAAGAAATCTTTTTGCACGAATTACTCCCCGTGATTGCAATTTATAAGCAGCTCGCAATTCTGCACCAGAACACTGGTAGGGGTGACGTGATGCAGTCCGCATTACCAGGCAACAATAGACTAGTATTATTGGAGCTGTCCAGGAGCGCTTGTTCTTCCGACTTACTGAACAAAAATCAATCTTTATGGTTACCTGAGAGGTGTAGCATAATGCTACATAGCCTAAACTATTCCTCTTGAATCTGGCTATTATATACAAAAAGAAATTTTCGAATCCGACTGGTAGTGCCAGAGATTAGCGCGTTTAAACACACAAACACACAAACTCTTCAGCTTTAGGGGGCATGGTGGCGCAGCGGTCAAGCTGTATGCCTCTCACCAAGGCAGACCGGGTTCGATTCCCGGGCAATGCATGCGACATTTTCAAAGTGAAATGCCATGTCCTGTGGTTCGGATTCCACGTTAAAAGGAGGTCCCGTGGCTCATAATCGCGAGATTAACGGTCTCATTAAGCTACAAGCTTCCTTTCTTCACCTTTATTATATTAGTAGAGATTACGAGTAGGCCTACCCTCCTGCCATTGCTCCCACCTATCATTAGTGGTACACGCATATCTGTTATCTCTAGCTCTCACTTCCATACAGCAACGTCAGTCTAAGTACTGACCGATGTAGTGAGAGTTTAGTCGCTACACTAACCTGTTACTTACTGAATACAGTAGATTTTTAGCCTACTTTCGATTAATGATAAAAAATGAAAGTAGACTTATGAGATCTACACAGGGCCAAATATTGTGTGTCTGTCTGTGTGTGAGTCTGTATGTGAGTGTGTGTACTCTGAATGTCTGTCCCCCGCCCCCTATCAATTCGAACACGGTGAACCCGAATTGAACGAAATTTGGTACAGAGGTAGAACTAGCAAAGGGCACCTCAGTGTCATGTCTTATATCGCCGCCATCTTGATGGAAACGTAATGGCGGCCCCCCAAATATTAAAAGTTTAAATCAAATTACGGCCAACCTAATCATCTGATCTCTACCAAATTTTGCAACACTATACCTTTATGTATGAAGAATATTTTGACCAAACTACAAGGTCATCAGCCCAATACTTTGCTGATGGCGGCCATGTGTGTGTGCAAATCGATTCCCCTTATCTATTCAAACACGGTCAAACCAAATTGAACGAAATTTGGTACAGAGCTAGCACAAGCAAAGGGCACCTCAGTGTCATGTTATATATCGCCGCCAGCTTGACGGAAAACTAATAGCGGCCACCCAAATTTTAAAAGCTTAAATCAAATTATGACCAACCCAATTATTTTATTGCTACCAAATTTTGCAACAACATATCTTTTGACTGAACTACAAGGTCATCAGCCCAATAGTTTGCAGATAGCGGCCACGTATTGTAATGTTATTTACTTTGCTCCATGTTGAGCGTACAAGTGTAACGTTTTTACTTTGACTAAGATATGTTGTGTTAATGGGCGCCAAGACCTCAACGCTATGTTGAAATCTAAATTTATATTTAACAACACCTAGCTCTGGTAGAACACCTTCAAGAATCTTTTCACTCAGATCGTGGTATGATTTGATCATTAACCCAACTAAAAATTGTATCAGGAGAAGGAATTTGGTCTATATCTAATGCTACCTACTGAAAGCAAAGATTGAATGGTTAAAAGAAATGAATTTATTATATAAAACAAGTATGGCAAAATTAATAATAATAATAATATATTTTAAATTTAAATTGGAGCGTTGCGATTTGAATATTACCGCTAGAGAATTACGTGAAAACGGAGTCGGATGAATTACTGATTTTACTATTATTCCCAAGCTATGAAGTTACTGAAATACTGAATATGAAACAAAGAGACGAGAGATTATGTAGTTCTGAGTCATTCGCGCTTACCATTGGAAATTGCCGTAGCATTTCCCTCGTACTGGATGTTGAAGAGAGCTTCCCACAGCCTTCTGGACGTCGTCATCATCTTCGTTAGTTGAAGATATACTTGTAGATATGTTAATTTATGGTCCGGTCATATCGGAACCAACCACACGAGCAATCACAACGGTCAAGTTTTACAAAGATAATCGCCCTGCCTCCTCGGCGCACAAACAATATATGCACTCGTCACCTCCCCTCTCCAGTGCCGTCTTCTCCTCGCCCGCTCTACTCTGATTGGCTGCGCTACCACGCGATCCTCCCCACCTCAGGGTCATTACACTCGGCGCGACGATGATGTCGATTACCGGTCCAGGCTATTTCGCCTTTTCTTGAAGCAGCAACCCCGCTTGCGTCATGCTTCTCGACAAGAATAAGCCTGTAGCCGAATTCCCAGTGACTCATCTCTCTCACAATACCCTAACTGACAAAACTCCGTAAAATTCCTTAATCATATAATTTTCCGCGATAATGTTGTTCGTAATAATTCGCTTGATAGGGTTTTCTATAAAATTGAAAACCTATCTGTATACTTATAATCTTATAAAAACGCTCCAAAAATACCTTAATAATAATAATAATAATAAGTTACATGAAAACTTCTCTTGACTGAAAAATTTTCCGCGTAAATAAATATAGAATGGCTTCCTACTGACTTATGTCAGTGGCGTAAAATACCCTCGAAAAACACGTTACATATTCGCCTCGGATCATCGGATGATTTACCGTGACAACGGTCCATCATGCGATTATCCCAGACACGTTAATAAAATCCCCATCCAAAATACATATTACATAAATTAAATCACCCTAAATCACATATATATATACTCATAATTTTCTTAACGCACTTTGCGTCAAAGTCCGTTGTCATTTTGGATTGCCCTATGCAATCAGTCCAATGTTTTTTCAATTAGATTAATGTTCCACGGATATTTCCGCCTCTCAAATATCTCTATGTTGGGAAAGATATACATAAATAATGTGTGAGCACTGTGTATATATGATGTCACATCACACGCATCAAAGGTGTTCTGATATATATATATATATATATCACCACAGAACTTCCTAATTTCACTGGAGGTCGCTTCCTTCTGGTGAAACTTAATATCACTGATCTCACTGAGCACACGATCACACTATTGTGGCAGCGCATCGTGACCATAATACTTAATCTCTCTGTGTATATTATACAAAATTAATATTGACTACTGAAAAAAAAAACAGTAAGTGCGCATTACATATAACACCAAATATTTCTGTGCCGTAATCGCCCTGTCTTCTTAAGTTCCCGTAGACCATATTCTACTTAATACTAGTTCTCAACTCAGACCAGTTCTCCTCACTCAAATAATACCTTTGTACTAATTACTTTAAATTACACACTTACAACTCTTACATGGCGAGGCCGTAAACAGAAATCACGTGTGCTGTTATGTATGAGTTTCATGAAGGACTGTCTCGCCTTCTGGTGGCCCATCTTTTGTCTCGTGGACGCCTTAAGCAAAAATACCCTGTTCAAGCGCTCGCCCATCTCTAGGAGACAAATGGGAATTCACCAGCGCTACCAAATTCTGGCCTTGGTGTATCGAGACATTTTAGTGCTCAAGAGCATCCGACAATCCCGTCATATTTCCCTGTACCTTAAAAACTCTCAATTACTTACATACTACCCCCCTGTGTGACTTCTGATACGCCTGCCTGGAAGACCAGATCTTCCACGCACCAAATACCACACTTACTAATTTGATAGGCTGGCTCGCCAGCTAAACACACTTACTTTATGACACATACTTTCGTAGACTATGTATGTTATACGTCCCGTATAATCTGTTTCCCTTACTATCCTCCAGCACATATGCTGTTTTGCCAATACGTTTGGAAACTATAAATGGGCCCTCGTAGAGATAAAAGAACTTGGACATGACTTTCTCTAGCTTATTTGACTGTTTCGGCACTCTAAGTAAGACTCTGTCTCCCGGCTCGAATAGGTCAAATTTAGTTTCTTTTTGTTGGCGAATTCTCTTTTGTGCTGACTTAGATAAATTCTGTTTCGCCAACTGGACAATGTAATCCATCCCAGGTTGCTTTCCCTCATTTAAACCCAACACCCTTGCTAGTTCATTTTGTGGTCTCTTTCCGAAGTGAACTTCGTATGGCGTCAATTTCGTGCTCTCATGCTGGACAGAATTCAGCCAAGTCTCGACTTTGGGAAGATGTCCAACCCATACCGTATGCTTGTCATGCACTAGTGTCCGAAAAAGACGAGCCACTTCCCTTAATGGACGCTCTGCAGAATTACCCTGAGGGTACCTTACAGAGGAATGAACGTGTGAAATACCAGCTTCCTGCATACTGGTTCTCCATTTCTTTGCAGTAAACTGTGGTCCACTGTCATATAGTATCCTGAGAGGAAGGCCATACTCAGGTACATACTTATTAATGATCAGACTGCTACACGCTAGTCCCGTGGCATTCCTTAGCGGATATAGCTTGACATACTTACTAAAAGCGTCAATAACTATAAAAATATACTCGTAGCCGTACTGTCCTTTAACGATCGGGCCAAATAAATCCACACACAGTAGTTCGCCGGGACTACTGGTGAGAACTGCAGATCTCTCCCCCACTAAATATTTAACTGGATATTTGCTCCTTTGACAGGTGTCACACTTAGCTAAAATCCTCCTAACATCCCTTCCCATTTTACTCCAAATGAAGTCACGACCAATTTCATAGAAGACCTTGACAGCACCAAAGTGTCCTAATTCCAAATGAATGAACCAAATTAGCTCCTCCCGCAAAGTGGCAGGAACACATATTGCCCACCGATTATTCCTACATTTCCGTGCAAGAAGGCCATCCTGCATCTTGTACGTGAACCGTCCTACTTTCACATACTCTTCTTCACTTATTTCCAACCTAGCCAGTGGCTCCCTTAACTTAACGTCATCACGTTGCTCCACAAGCATATTTCTCAGTGTCTGTAACGATGCCCTGTTGCTACTGTCCACGCATGCACATAATAAAATACCGTCCTCTGCTTTAACCACAGGATAATCCCTACATAAATTAGTGTCCCTTGATAGCATGTCTGCAAGAATGTTATCTTTACCTTTAATATATTTTACTGTGAATTCGTATTCCTGCAGAGCAAGAATCCACCTACTAACTCTGTTTGAACTGAGTTTACAAGTCCTCATATACAGTAATGCATGGTGATCTGTATGGATCTCAAATTTCCCCCCTACTAAATACATTCTAAATTTCCCTAAACTGAAAACAATACCCAAAAGCTCTAACTCAGTAATCGTGTATCTTTTCTCTGCTGCTGTCAGTCCTCGCGAGGCTAAAGACACAATACACAGATTACCCTCATCATCTTTCTGACATAATACTCCAGCAATGCCTATATGTGAAGCATCAGTCATAACCACATATTCCTTATCTTTCAAAGGATATTTCAGCACTACAGCTTTCTCAAAACCTTCCTTCAGCGCTCTAAAAGCCTGATCATGCTTGGACTCCCATCTCCACCTAGTCCCACTTTTAAGCAATTCCCTGAATGGTTCTACCAACCCTGAGTATTTAAGAACGAACCTCCTGAAAACGTTGCAAATTCCCAGGTATGTTTTAACTGTTTAACATTCTGTGGCACCTCTGCGTTAAGTATCTTATTAACCCTACTTTCTTCAGGTGTTACACCTCTACTCGACACTCTATGACCTAAAAATGTCATTTCTGTCTGACAGAATGACGACTTAGACAGCTTCAAAGTGAACCCTGCCTGATCTAACTTCTGAAAAACTATATCTAAATGACGTAGATGCTCCTCAAAACTGCGTGAACTAATTACCATATCATCAATGTAAATGGTTACAAACTCTCCTGTGTCATCCCCTAATGCGATGTTTAAAGCCATAATTAAAGCTGCTGAACTACTCTTTAACCCATAAGGTGTTCTACAAAATTGATAAAGGTTATATTTATGACTAAAAGCTGTAAATGGTCTATCTTCGTACATAAGTGGCACTTGCCAAAAACTGGAACTCAAATCTACACAAGTGAAATACTTCTTCCCCTCAAATGTTTGCATTAATTCCTCTATTGACATAGATTTCAGCTTATCTGAACTAATTCTACTGTTAACCAAACGAGCGTCTAAACAAATACGATCTGTGCCGTCGGCCTTGGGTACCGTGATCAAAGAATTAACATATGGACTGTTAGAGTGCTCAATAATCCCATCTTCAAGCATCTGGTTAATTTGTGCCTCAACTGCACTCTGATAAGCGAAAGGTACAGGATATCTATGTCCTGTGAATACTGACCTATCAATAACGTTCAATGAATGTGTATATCAATTGGCCATACCAATGCGATCCTCAAAAACTCTCCTATTACACAATAACACATCATAGAGCCGAACACATTGTTCCACCTCTATATTTCCCTGAAATGCAGCATCACGTAACGAGTCCTCTAGACTACCGTTCGTAATCACACTGCCCACATAACATGGAGAACCCCGCTCTACGGCTGGCGATATCTCATTTGAAGTACAAATCACACCTACAACACTACTACTCTGAATATGGTCATTGAACGCTACTTCTACTTCAGAATCACCCCATTTAAATTTCAAACTCCCTACATCATAACATAAGTTACCAGACACTCTACTTAGCCACTCTGAACCCAAGATAACACTGAATACTAAATTTGGAATTACAAGGCAAATCTGCTTTTCTACATGATTATTAATTTTAATGTCTACTAAAACTTGCTTAGAAATTACTTTAGACCTCTTCCCAACAGCTGTGATAACAAAAGTGCTTTTAATTGGCATCTCCTCAAAATTTACTCCAGTTCCTTTCATTTTATCATAAAATGCACTACTTATGCAACTCTTCATACAACCACTATCAATTAATACATCTGTGTACGCCTCGGACACGTAAAATTTAACTACGGGGCTCTTAATAACCACCTCCTGAATAATACCTTCATCATTTAGTTCACGTAATAATTCATTTCTTACATTTAGGTCATAGGGTTCCTGTATAAGTGTATGGACAGGGCATGTTTCAGACTGAGATTCTGACCTTACATCGCAGCCTGGTTCGTGTTTAAAGCATTGCTACCTCTTGGTGTAGTACTACTCACTACTGCACTGGTCTGGTTGTTCTGGGTTGTGTTAACGGTATCTCTCTGTCCATTATTACCATTGGGCTGATTCCCTCCTTGACCCCTGTTCTGGTTATAATTATTATTGTTATTATATCTCCCTTGGTTACCCCCTGTAATCATTATTTCGGCCTTGATTTCCCCTAAAATCGTTATTTCTACCTTGGTAGTTCGTACCATACCCATTTCCTCTGTACTGGTTTTGCTGATTATTATTATTATTATTTTGGTTCCCCCTATTTTGGACGCTGGCCCCTTCGCCACTTTTCCCTTGAACTTCCTGATTCCTATTCTCATTAGGCCTGTTATTATGGTTACCCTGGTTCCTACCGAAATTCTCCTCGTAACCACCTCTTCCCAGAGCATCGAATGTACTTAATAAATTTTCCACTTGTGAAATAGATTTAACATTTTGTATACAGGCAGCTTCTTTGATTCTATATGGAAAATGTCTTAGTAATAGCCTGACTACATCACTTTCCTCCTTCAAACCATCCAGATATTTACACGTCAATACCTGTCCTAAAAAGTACTCGGTCATAGTGTAGTTTCCTCTCGGGTTATATTTCCCACACACAATTCTCTCACGATGCTGAGACTGAATTACCTCATTCCAAAATTTCTCACAAAATTTAACTTTAAAATCTGAAATATTCTCGAAATTGTCTCTGTAGACAGCAAACCAGTTTCTTGTCTCCCCTACAAACGCTTGCTCTAAAATCTCAACTACCTGGCACCACTCAATACTACCATCTTCCAACCTCTCCCCGAATTTATTTTCTATTGTATTCATGAACTCCATAGGACAACCCTGCGGATTACTGAATTTGCCTCGTTCTATTTCCCTGTGTGTGCTATTCACATAAACTGGCCTACTCTGACTATTTTCCTGCCTAATTCTAGCTTTCAACTTCTGTTCTAATTCAGCAATTTTCTCCTCAGCTTTTCTTTCAATATTAGTTACAGTTAACCTAATGCTCCCTTACGATGCTTCAACTTTACCACTTAACTGAGCTTGTTTCTCATTAATCTCATTAATGCTTTCCTTATTCCTCTCCCTTAAAGCGTTAACTTCAGTGATTATTTCTGCATGTACTTTATCAATTCCTCCCCCCAGCTGTTCTTTAACCTCTTTAGTTGCTACCTGAATTTTGTCGATTTCTCCCTCCAATTGCTTTTTGACCTGCTGTGTTTCAAGTTGCACTAGTTCTTTTAAATTTTCAGCCTGTGTACTGATTCTAATTTCTAACTCCTCCTGTACTTTTCCTAATTTTCTGTCTACATCTGCAATAATCTCTTTAGCCTTCTCTTCCATCACCCCTCTGATCTCACCTCTAATCAGCTCAAATTTATCACTAATTTCCCTACTGTTTTGTTCAAGTTTAGCATTATTTTGTTCGAGTTTAGCATTTAAAGTTTCAGTACTCTCTCTATTTTCCCTACTGTTTTGTTCAAGTTTAGCGTTTAAAGCTTCAGTACTCTCCTTATTTTCCCTACTATTTTGTTCAAGTTTAATATTATTTTGTTCGAGTTTAGCATTTAGAGCATCTGTGCTAATTTTGTTTTGTTGAATAAACTGAAGAAGCAAACTCTCTAACCCTGCTTGACTGTTTTGATTACCCCCCTCAGTATCGGGATTTACCTCTGACATCCCTGTACTGCTTTCATTTCCAAGACTAGCCATACTGCTCGTATCTTCACTATCCAACTGGTGACCCCTACGCAACTTCATCTCTTCCTCAACACTACCCATGCTGATACACACCGATAAATGAAAAGGCCCCCAAAATACAGGCACAGAAATATATATACCCTTCTCTTTCCACAAATGTTATTAGGTTTTCGGCCCCAAGTTGGTAGCGACAAGTGTAACTGATTTACTTTGCTCCATGTTGAGCGTAAATGTGTAACGTTTTTACTTTGACTAAGATATGTTGTGTTAATGGGCGCCAAGACCTCAATGCTATGTTGAAATCTAAATTTATATTTAACAACACCTAGCTCTGGTAGAACACCTTCATGAATCTTTTCACTCAGATCGTGGTATGATTTGATCATTAACCCAACTAACAATTGTATCAGGAGAAGGAATTTGGTCTATATCTAATGCTACCTACTGAAAGCAAAGATTGCATGGTTAAAAGAAATGAATTTATTATATAAAACAAGTATGGCAAAATTAATAATAATAATAATAATATATTTTAAATTTAAATTGGAGCGTTGCGATTTGAATATTACCGCTAGAGAATTACGTGAAAACGGAGTCGGATGAATTACTGATTTTACTATTATTCCCAAGCTACGAAGTTACTGAAATACTGAATATGAAACAAAGAGACGAGAGATTATATAGTTCTGAGTCATTCGCGCTTACCATTTGAAATTGCCGTAGCATTTCCCTCGTACTGGGTGTTGAAGAGAGCTTCCCACAGCCTTCTGGACGTCGTCATCATCTTCGTTAGTTGAAGAGATACTTGTCGATATGTTAATTTATGGTCCGGCCATATTGGAACCAACCACACGAGCAACCACAACGGTCAAGTTTTACAAAGATAATCGCCCTGCCTCCTCGGCGTGCAAACAATATATGCACTCGTCACCTCCCCTCTCCAGTGCCGTCTTCTCCTCGCCCGCTCTACTCTGATTGGCTGCGCTACCACGCGATCCTCGCCACCTCAGGGTCATTACACTCGGCGCGACGATGATGTCGATTACCGGTCCAGGCTATTTCGCCTTTTCTTGAAGCAGCAACCCCGCTTGCGTCATGCTTCTCGACAAGAATAAGCCTGTAGCCGAATTCCCAGTGACTCATCTCTCTCACAATACCCTAACTGACAAAACTCCGTAAAATTCCGTAATCATATAATTTCTCGCGATAATGTTGTTCGTAATAATTCGCTTGATAGGGTTTTCTATAACATTGAAAACCTATCTGTATACTTATAATCTTATAAAAACGCTCCAAAAAATACCTTAATAATAATAATAAGTTACATGAAAACTTCTCTTGGCTGAACAATTTGCCGCGTAAATAAATATAAAAGGAAGGAAGGAAGATTGTAGTTTTACGTGACCGTGAATCTTGTGATTATGAGCCACGGGACCTCCTTTTTACGTGGAATCCGAACCACAGGACATGGCATTTCACTTCGAAAATCTCACATGCATTGACCGGGAATCGAACCCGGACCGCCTTGGTGAGAGGCATACAGAAAAATAAATATAGAATGGCTTCCTACTGACTTATGTCAGTGGCGTAAAATACCCTCGAAAAACACGTTACAGTATGTTTGCAAATCGATTCCCCATATCAATTCAAACACGGTGAAACCGAATTGAATGGCATTTTGTACAGAGGTAGCACTAGCAAAGGGCACCTTATATTCATGTTAAATATCCGAATAGCAGGTTGTATTTCAACAAGCTACTATAACCAACATTCAATTATACTCCATGAAAGGGTCAAAGAGTTATAACAATACCCATGCATTTAGGAGAAAGTAGGCTATATGTTCTTTACTGAACATCTTGTTTGTCGTGTGGCCTCCTGAGAGGCCGAGTGCAGGTGTTTCTAGTCGGCGCCCGTGGGCGACCTGAGCGTCGGGGTTAGAGATGGAATGGATGAAGATGAATGAATTTGGGCAAGGATGTGGAAGGAAGCGGCCGTGGCCTATCAGAAGGTACCGTCCCAGCATTTGTCTGGTGTTTAAAATGGGAAACCACGGAAAACCATTTAAAGGACGGCCGACGGCGGGATTCGAACACACGCGTCTACCGAGTCAGCAGAGAGCTTGGCCCCATGACCTAACGCTGCGCTTTAGCCAGCGTAGCCACTGCTGTCGGTAATACAACAGATGACAACTGAGAACTCAATGTATAGGCTTTCTACACCTCGACTCCATTTCTTTCCCCATACTATTATACCATCCGACTGGCTGCGTGGCTCAGCGGTAACGTTCTCGCTTGCAGGGCCCAAGTTTGCAGGTTCGTATCCTGGCGCAGTCAGCTAGCATTTGAGGGTGCGCAAATGCGAGGGAGCCGTGTCAGTAGATTTACAGGCACGTTAAAGATCCCCTTCGGGGCAAAATTCCGGCCCCCTGGCGTCTATAAAAGCCACAGTATTTAAAAGGGAGGTAAAAACCAATAACGTTAACATTAACATACTACCACCTGCTCCAGTTCCTCCAACCATGCATTATGTTTTCTCGAGTAACCTGCAGCACCTCGTCTTGGTCGTGGTGTGCGATTTAACGCGCTCGGCTGCGCCACGTGGCTGAACATTAATTTGACCGTAACATGAATGCAGATATTAAAACAGGTAGAATAAAATACCGACCTAAAGCCGCGAGTCTGTAGTTGGCCGTCACCAGCACCACATCTTGATCCATCAGATATTGTGGACCAGCCCAGTTGCTGTTCCCCGTCACACTGTACCATCCTCCAGGGTGAAAGAACACCATGACTGGCCTTGGACGACCACCTTCGGTTCCTGGTAACTGAAAGAGACAAACAAACAGTACAATGATGAGATGCTGAAGAGCTGCTGTTGAGCCCATTTATTTATGTATTTCTTCTTCTTTGTTCGATTTTTGCCTACTTTGGCCCGCGGGAAACAATTGACTTGCTGATTAGTCCTTTTTTCTGCTCCCAGAAACTCTTCATCCTTTCACTGTGGATTCACTTCCTTCTTCCGACCAGATGTTCTTGGCTCTTCTCCTTTGCTTTTCCTGGAAACCCTTGAATGCATCAATCGTACCTCGAAACACCTCTCTATTCCAGATCTCATTTGGACTGACCCCAACTTACTCCATATCCTTTCTTATTTCATCTACCCATTTTGTAGTCGCTTTGATCTTGGTGATGTAATTAAAGATCTTCTTCGTTAGTCGACTATCGCTCATCGCTCTTCAATCTTCTCTTCCGTATGGTATCTGTGATTTTTTCTGCTTGTCCGTAAAGATCTTTGATTCGCCTCTTCCGCCATGTACCATCATTTCTATTTTCGGGTCCTAAGATCTTCCTCAAGATTTTTCTTTCTTTCTTCTCCAGTTCTTCTAATTCACCTTTCTTGTTCTGTATCAAACATTCTGAACTATACAATCCCTCAGGTTTGACAATCGTGGTATAGTATTTATTTATTTATTTATTTATTTATTTATTTATTTGTTTGTTTGCCGACAGCGGTAGCTACGCTATCTGTGGACTCGGCAGACGTAGGATTTGAACCCCTCCGTCGGCCGTCTTAAAATGATTTTCCGTGATTTCCCATTTCAACTACAGCACTTGCCGGGACAGTACCTTCTAATAGTCCTCGGACGCTTCTTTCCAACTCCTCGCCCAATTTCATTCATACTCATCTATCAGTACCTCCTTTCATGAGGTTGGTGCCAGGAAGGGTATCGAGCCGTAAAACCACCCGCCGCTTTCAATTTCATAGCATCTCATCCCCATTAAAAACGGGAATAATAAAGGGAATTTCTTTCATTCCTTCTTTCTTTGATTAAATTATTTAATATTATTATTTAAATACAGCCTCCGTGGCTTAGGCGGCAGCACGCCGGCCTCTCACCGCTGGGTCCGTGGTTCAAATCCCGGTCACTCCACGTGAGATCTGTGCTGGACAAAACGGAGGCAGACAGGTTTTTCTCCGGGTACTCCGGTTTTCCCTGTCAAAATTTCATTCCAGCAACACTCTCCACTATCATTTCATTTCTTCTGTCCTTCATTTAATCATTGCCCCAGAGGAGTGCGTCAGGCCTCGACAGCCGGCACAGTCCATATCCTCGCCGCTAGATGGGGGCTTCATTCATTCCATTCCTGACCCGGTTGGAGACTGGAAGCAGGCTGTGGATTTTCATTTTTTCATTATTATTTAAATATTTAAGACAGTAAAAATGCATGGCCTTCTCACCACAGAACCAAGATATACACAACACATTAGTATACTTAAAATTTAATTTGTACACTAAACTCTAGCGGCTTCGGTGGCGTAGTTGGTAGCATGCTGAGTTTCTAAGCCCAAGATCGCGGGTTCAAACCCGGCCGAAGTCGTCGGATTTTGTAAGAGCGTTAGAAATCCCTCAGTATGCCTTCCTTCGGAGGGGAAGTAAAGCCGACGGTTCCATGTCATAGATTTATGGCATGTTAAAGAACCTTCCACTAATTACACCTGTGTGAATCTAAATTATAGATTAAAAATTTGAACAACACTCTTAGGTTCCAACGTTCGTAGCCAGGAGCCAACTGCAGCGGCGTCTAGTAACCAAGTTCTGAACTAATAGTCGTTGACGGTGGCGTTTGGCGGCAAAAGTAGGAACTACTTGAAAATTCAATGTATGCAGTCCTTACATGAATTAAAAACAGATAACATACACCAATACAGTCATCACAATTAACACCGGTTATCAGACAGATTCTACAACCCCCCCCCCTCCCCCAAGTAAACGGGGCTACATGACCGCGTTGTCGCAGCCCCTAAACTAAGAAACCAACCAACACTAAACTCTAGAATTAATTTGGTAACTGATTGGTTAATTAATTGGTTAGTTAATAATATGATGGTATAAACAAGGGGCGGATCTAGGGGAGGGCGAGGAGGGCGACCGCCCAGGGCCCCGCGGTCTAGGGGGCCCCGCGCCATGGAGTTTTTTAAATCAAATTAATTAATTAATTAATTATACTTTCCAAACTAATTTATAATTCTTTTTTTTTTCTTTCTTTCAGTGCAGCTATGACCTCCCTTGACCGTTTAGCAAGTTTAGATTTCAGTGAAATAATAGAAGACTTCAGCCGGAAAATAGTCGCAAAGTAATATTTTTATATTTCATAGTTTACATAATCTTCTTCAAGGGGACTTTTAGACTAAAGGTTTCTTTAATATTATTAAAAAAAATTACTGTAGTGTATTCAAAATATTCTATCTATTCTTTATTTTATTATTATTTCCATTTGATTTGATATTTTTTTTAAATTTGCTATTGTTGTGGGCCCCACCTTATCATATCGCCCAGGGCCCCGCAAGGCCTGGATCCGCCACTGGATAAGTCTACATTGTATGATGATATCACAACTATTAACAAAGACAAAATCACATCTGCCAACTTTCGAGATGACCTATCAGTAAAAACCCCAAACGAAAGTATACACAGGTGAAAGGACTAACGGACGCAAAGGGATATGGAATGAATCAATCTTTCATAAAGAAAAGAAGATATCAAGCGACCCGGATTCAAAAGCATAAATGCCGTCTTCACGATCGAAGACCGCCCGGAAAAATACAAATCAGAGTGATGTATCGAATATTCACCGGTCACACTCTATCTATCGGCGGTCTACTAAAGTACACCCTGGCGCGAATTTGAAATGAAGATATCTGTACGTAGAATCGTAACCTATTATAGTTCTTCCGTAAAACAGTACAACACAATGCAATTCCGTAAATTTTACCGAAAACCCGTAAAAGTTGACATGTATGCAAATGTATACTATCTTATTATACAGGGTGATTCATATTAACGTTTAAAACTCTCTATAGCGACGTAGATGGCATTGAGACAAGCAATTTGATATGGGACACTTAGGGTCGCAAGTGTCCGGAAATACCTTAAAATTGAACCACAACTGTTGAACATATGACGTCATCAGGTGACGGCTCAACTCGAGCGGTTAGGTCCGTGCTCTCTTACGCACACCAAAGCATCCAAAGCAAACGTTGAATATCATATCACTCTGGCTCCGTGTGTGCGTGTGCGACTTCGGCGCGTGGGGTTCGAGGATCGAATCCGAGGCCTATCCATCATCTTTTCTTGTTCTCTTCTCCTTTCAGGTGGAAGCAGTTTGGTAGTTGACATTAAGAACGCTTTGTATTACAAATGTGATCGGAAGCGTTCGGGAATTTTACACTGGATTCCATAGGATGGGGCAAAATGAGTCATTCGATAAGAACTGCTGTACTAGATAACAACGGTTTGAGAGTTCTCAGCCACACAGTTCAATACAGTAAGTCAAATGAACTGCTTTACATTCCATGAGCTTGCAGAAATGCACCTTTGTTATGGTGCTCCAAATTCGAACGCACTTGCTGCAAAGTGGCTGTACCAACAACGATTTCCCCAACGCGTTCTGCCTTCTCACGTGACCCTCAGCCGTTTGTCGGTTGTAATGTTTAACAGCAAGAAAGTTCGGTGATACATGCGCAAAAATAAAAGTGATGCTTCCTCTTGATAGGCGAAGAGAGAGAAAAAATGATGATGGATAGGGCACGGAATTGAACCTCGAACCCCACGCGCCCGAGTCGCACACGCAGACACGGAGCCAGAGTGATATGACATTCAACGTTTGCTTTGGATGCTTTGTGTGCGCAAGAGGGCCTACTGAATTCAAATGGGTTCTTTGACATGCCAACATCGTATGACATGGTGTCATAATTTTTGCCGCCTTTCAAAAAATCACTTACCACGGCCAGGAGTGAACCTGCCAGCTTGGGGTTGGTAGAACGACACGTTAACCACTCACCCCCCGAGACAAGCAGCTTAAGGAGTTAAAACAATAACTATTTTAAAATAATATTAGCTTATAATACCGATAGTGAGGCTTCTTTACTTCCGCATAAACCGGGTGAGTTAACCGTGGTCGTTACGGCGTGGCTGCAGGCAGTTGTTCACATCTGGGAGCCGAAGAGTTTCGAATCACCCCGCCGTCAACTTTAAAGATGGTTTACTATGGTTTTCCATCTTCCCTCCAGGCAAATGCAGGGGGTTGGTCCCTAACTATAGAGCTTCCACGAGTTAAAATGGCACCGAAGCTTATGCATAGCGAACTTCCGGTCCACGAATCTCCATTTGATTTTCATTGGCAATGAATCGTCCGTGATTATGTTTAATATTATTTCGGATTGTGGATTTGTTTTTAGGTGTTCAACTTATGAAATAGAAACTAGAGAGTTGGCCTTTCTTGAATATTCGAAACATAAGTGTCTCCTGCAAGAGTAGTTAGTAAAATTTCGCAACAGGACCATAACAAACAGCTTGCCTACGAAGTGTGCGATTTGCACATTTCATACGGCAGTGGTCTAACATATCTTGGACTGTTATTAAGTTGGTGCCAATTAAATATGTTATATGTGAGAATATTACAATGAGTTGCTATCCGGTTGTTATATTGGTATATTATGCATTAACTTGCCCCGTTTAAATGCTAAAATGAGACGAAAGCTACGAGTTATAGGCTATACTCCAAACCGGTGGCATTTACCAATAACTCATCCTTTCTTCTTTAATATTTATGTATTCATTATAATTATAACAGCCTATATATTAACACTTATTTAACCAACAATCTTTTTATAATTATATTCGTATTCCAGGTAGGTATTGCAAGAAAGCAATATTTAATAACACACGAGGTTCCATCTTAACATCAAATCGTGTCTAGTTTTTCAGTATGGGAAACACGAAAAATTTTAAGTTACTAGACCAAACAACTGGCGACAAAATTTAAAATGCTGCTCTTATACCGGTACATCTTCATCCTAGTCTAGGTAAAGTACCATACGTTAATCGCTGAAAGGGTAGAGGGGTATATGGCCTCGATTACACAAACCATGAATTATGGAGATCGAAACCTTTTAATGGTGATATGGATTGTCCTTTAGAAATATCTTAGTCAATAATTTAAGACAAGTTGCCAGAAAACTAAATACAAAGAGCTGCGTGCATACTACGGTGGAAAGTTACTCTGTAAAAAAAAAAAAAAAAAAAAAGAAACAACCTCGCCAAGATTATACGACGTGCTTACAGTTAAATACAGTCGTCCATTTGGAGAAACACTTTCTTCGTCACGATCTTGAAGAAAAAATTTCAAACATAATCTGTTGTAAATTAACGGGAAAATGTGCAATATCTAGACACGACAATAGTTGTAAGCGGCACAACGTAGCTGACATTTCGCATCAAGGAATTAGCTTTCTCATTCAACACGGCTGAAGATCATATCATTCTTGGTGCATTTTACAACTTTTATTTTTCCTAACAACAACAATATGCTCATTTACATGCAAGGAAAATTGAAGCACACAGTTCCCATTGCTTTCATTACCTGAATAATAAACCGGAAGCTGGTTATGCATAACCATACGCCGGTGGCGCGTTCTATGGCGAGTGAAAGAACGATAAAAAGCCACAGCCGCTACCATCCAATTCCTCGTCCTTACATTCATAGCCTAAAGCGATAAATATAAAAGCAATTTCTGTAACTATGACAACGGAATGTTAGGTGTATCGCAATATCTGAATTCATTACCATTTCTTTGGCAGGTAATGAAGTATAAATCCCCCGTATCTCCAACATCCTAATATATTTGCGGATAAAACCTAGTCAATCCCGGTCACAATGTATTGGTAAGTCTGTTCTAAAAGTTTCATTAAGATCATTGGGGACATGTAGGTGCCAATCCTGGACAAACTAACAGATAGACAGACAGATTGACTGAAAGAAACTTTACTTAATGTCTAGATATATGGTACAATCGATCGTCGTTACATTTTAGGCTTACGTTTTTAAAACAGTTGAGATAACAAGGACTTACCTTTGTTGTATACACATTGAGGAATAGACAATCTTCAGACCGTGTTCCAAAGCCGTCCCAGTCTTGAGGGCACACAGCTACATCATCTGTGGCATTGCGAATACCTTCCCACGATTCAGGAGGCACTGGCGCCTAGTAGTAAAAGGGAAGCAGTATTCATAGTAAAAGAAACACCAAGGATTACAAGATAAATCGCTAAACAAGGAAGAAACAGTCTGACAGACAGTATTTAATCACTGCAAAATGCTCAATTAGAAGCAGGGTTGCTGTTGCTAGATTTAGGGGTATTGTGGTCATGCTAATTGTTTGCTAATGGTATCTGTGTACCAAATTTGGTTCAATTTGGTTTCGTCGCGTTTGAAATGACAGGGGGGAACAGATATAGCGTACACAAGTACACACGCATACACAAACACACAAACATACACACACGGACATTTGGTACGTGTATATCCCATAAGTCTACTTTTATTTTTTGCAAAAATCGAAAGTAGGCTAATAGGTGCACCGAGACTCGAAATAAGGCACAATTCCGGGTAACATTTAGGCCAAAATCCCCTGACTAGGAGATTATCTTTCAATTTTGCAATAATAATTCTAATAATATTAATAATAATCATTTTGTTGTTGTTGTTGTTATGTTGTAACAGGCCTAACATCAAGGTTATCGGCCAATAATCATTATAATAATGGACACCATACGCAAAAGAAGACTCTCCTTGTATGGCCATTTAACACGAATGAGCTCCGGAAGATTGTCCAATCGAATCTGTGGCTACTTTGTGGGAATGAAAACTAAAGGGATCTGGTTTACAGAGGTGGAGAAAGACCTACAAGAACTGGGGATATCACATGAGAACATCTTGAAACGTTACTCTTTGAAGAAGATACTTGGGGAAATACAGAGTTTTCAGCCAAAACCCATATTGAAAACCGGCAAGAAGTAGACTGAAGAACAAAAACAAGATGTTCAGTAAAGAACATATAGCCTACTTTCTCCTAAATGCAAGGGTATTGTTATAACTCTTTGTCCTTTTCAAGGAGTTGTAGTAGCTTGTTGAAATACAACGTGTTATACGGATATTAAACATGAATATGGGGTGCCCTTTGCTAGTGCTACCTCTGTACAAAATTTCATTCATTTCGGTTTCACCGTGTATGAATTGATATGGTGAATCGATTTGCACACATACATGGCCGCCATATACAAACTATTGGACTGACGACCTTATAGCTTGGTCAAAGAACGCCTCTAGCATACAGGTATGCTGTTGCAAAATTTGGTAGAGATCAGATGATTAGGTTGGTCGTAATTTGATTTAAGCTTTTAACATTTGGGTGGCCGCCATTAAGTTTCCATCAAGATGCCGACGAAAAAAAACATTACATTGAGTTGCCTTTTGCAAGTGCGACCTCTGTACCAAATTTCGTTCAATTCGGTTTCACCGTGTTTGAATTGATAGGGGGAATCGATTTTCACACATACATGGCCGCTATCAGTCAACTATTGGGCTGATGACCTTGTCGTTTGGTCAAAAGATGCTTACCATATAAAGGTATGTTGTTGCAAAATTAAGAAGAGATCAGATGATTAAGTTGGTCGTAATTTGATTTAAGCTTTTAACATTTGGGTGGGCGCCATTACGTTTCCGTCAAGATGGCGGTGATATAAAACATGACACTGAAGTGCTCTTTGCTAGTGCTACCTCTGTAACAAATTTCGTTCAATTCGTTTTCACCGTGTTTGAATAGATGGGGGGAATCAATTTGCACACCTACATGGCCGCCATCCGCAAATTATTAAGCTGATGACCTTATAGTTTGGCAAAACGATTCTACATACATAAAGGTATATTGTTGCAAAAATCGGTAGAGATCAGATGATTAGGTTGGTTATAATTTGATTTAAGCTTTGCACATTTGGGTGGCCACCATTACGTTTTCGTCAAGATGGCGGCGATATAAAACATGACACTGAGGTACCCTTTGCTAGTGCTACCTCTGTACCAAATTTCGTTCCATTCGGTTTCACCGTGTTTGAATGAATAGGGGGAATCGATTTGCACACAAACATGGCCGTCTTCCGCAAACGATTGGGCTGATTACCTTATAGTTTGGTCAAACGATTCTACATACATAAAGGTATATTGTTGCAAAAATCTGTAGAGATCAGACGAATAGGTTGGTCGTAATTTTATTTAAGCTTTGCACATTTAGGTGGCCGCCATTACGTTTTCGTCAAGATGGCAGCGATATAAAACATGACATTCAGGTGCCCTCTGCTAGTGCTACCTCTGTACCAAATTTCGTTCCATTCGGTTTCACCGTGTTTGAATGAACAGGGGGGAAACTATTTGCACACAAACATGGCCGTTATCCGCAAACTATTGGGCTGATGACCTTATAGATTGGTCAAACGATTCTACATACATAAAGATATATTGTTGCAAAAATCGGTAGAGATCAGAAGATTAGGTTGGTCGTAATTTGATTTAAACTTTGCACATTTGGGGGGCCACCATTACGTTTTCTTCAAGATGGCGGCGATATAAAACATGACACTGAGGTGTCCTTTGCTAGTGCTACCTCTGTACCAAATTTCGTTCAATTCGGTTTCACCGTGTTCGAATTGATAGGGGGGGGGGCAGACATTCGGAGTACACACACTCACACACAGACTCACATACTCACACACATACACACACACACACACTCACACAGACGGACACACTTTTTTCCGCCCTGTGTTGATCTCATAAGTCTACTTTTATTTTTTGCTAAAATCGAAAGTAGGCTAACAAGCTCACCGAAGAAGAATGCGCGAACACTGGGCCAATGTGAAAGAACTAGGGAGAAGGCAGTTGAAATAGCGTGGTCCATAGAGGGCCGAAATGATTATAAAATAAAATAAATAATATAATAATATTAATAGAAACGCAAGAAAGAAAAATCTCGAGGAACATTTTCGGTCCAGTTTGAACTGATGGAATCTGGATGAAAAGGGAACTCCAGGAGCTTCATCAACACCCGGAGAAAATCTCGGACACATTGAGGAAAAGAGGTTTGAAATTTTATAGGCATATTCTTAAAATGAGCGATTACAGACTAAAATAACTCTGAACCTTACCCTATCAATGAAAGGTAGAAACAATTAGCTGCTTGAAATTGAAAAAGATCTTCAGAAAATAGGCATCTTGCATGATACGGTAGTAGACAGATCTAAATTCAGGGAACTATGAAGAGATTTCGGGAGGACAAGAAAGTAAGATCAGCTAGATAGATTCAATCGGCTTCCTTGAACGGATATAACGATGTAAACAAAGAGCTCTTAATGGCCTATAGAACCACAGGTTTTGCAATTTACTTTTTGATGTGTAACATCGGTTGCTGGATAGTTTTGTGGGAGTGATTTTGAAAATTGGGGACGGAAGTGGATCGGAACGATCGAGCTGGCAGTGGCGGATCGAACGGAAGTATGCACTGCCCGCTCGATCGATCGAACGGAAGTGTACTAGCTGGCAGTGGTGGAAAACGGAAGTATGCACTGCCCGCTCGATCAATCGAACGGAAGTGTACTATCTGGCAGTGGTGGAAAACGGAAGTATGCACTGCCCGCTCGATCGATCGAACGGAAGTGTACTAGCTGGCAGTGGTGGAAAACGGAAGTATGCACTTTCCGCTCGATCAATCGAACGGAAGTGTACTAGCTGGCAGTGGTGGAAAACGGAAGTACGCACTGCCCGCTCGATCGATCGAACGGAAGTGTACTAGCTGGCAGTGGTGGAAAACGGAAGTATGCACTGCCCGCTCGATCGATCGATCCAGCGGGCAGTGATAAGACCCAGCTGGCAGTGGTACGAGAAACAATGAGCGCGCGGTGTCGGAAATTGATACCATGACGTACTCTCGGCCATGTAGAATGTACGGTATATGACATAGGCCTACTGAACGAATAACGCTCATGCGAACTCTGGTGTCAAGTGATTGAAACAATTGACATGGTACATGTTCAAAGTCTTCGTATCAGTAATTAAATGGTAAAATGCCTTAATATCAAACATTGTAAGTAGTCGGCAATGCCGGTATTATGTTTCTGCACAATGGTTATTCAAATATTAACCCACATAACGGTAATGCAGTCATCAATATAATATAATCGTTGTGGTTATACGAGAATTGAGCAAGCCTTCATGAACTATTACTGAATACATTCTCTTTACTCACAAGAGGGCCTATTCATAAGGCATCTTAAACTCAATTTCACGCAGGAACATTATCGAAACAAGCAAAATATAAATGAAACTTAATTCCGTAATACAGTATTATTGGAACGTGGAAATAAGTCACCGTCTTGTGCACAAAATTTGCGTAGTCGAAATAGCAATTATTTTTGCTACCAGATTATCATTTTAAACGATATTTTCATATCAATATGACTCATTTTAACAGAATCCATATGAAATTACTTGTTGGTCTGTGAATGAAGAGGACCTGTTTATAAGGAATGTAGGGTTATGAGCGGTGTCGCGTCTATTAATCTAGTTGATCCATATCGTATTCTTTTTTTTTAGGCTAGTGCTGGTGGAAGCTACAAATCATCTAATAAAATGAGTTCCGTATTATAAACTACAATATCTGTAAAACACTCCCTTTTACAATAGATTTTCGTTTATGTCAGATGTTACACATCATATGCGACTACTGTAAGGCTCGTAATTTTTTTAATTTAGCGCATGCGCTTAGACATTCTCAGCATATTTGCTGGAAAGAAAACATGTACAATCCCAGATATCTTAAGGAGGAAATTATCGATTGACTTCATTCAGTAGTAGCTTTCCACATTTCCCTCATTCCTACAGGCTGATTTCCCAAGAACAGCCTTATTATGTGACACGTTGAAAGTATGACTGTCTTCTGCGTCAGCTTAATTTATTATTATTATTATTATTATTTATACTATTATTACATACATTTCATGGTCCGGAATAATTTTGCGAAGTATAAGGATAATCTTCTAGTGAGGGGATGTTGACTTAATTGTTAGACGAATTGGTAACTTATTTCAAGCCCCGGGGGGCTCAGGAGATGTTCACTTTTGACCCTTTAATAACAACGCAGGTGCGATTACTACCGTAGCGAAATATCTGGATTATTTTAATTATTTTTAGCACAGCAAAGAGACAAAGTAATATATTATTATTATTATTATAATTATTTGTCATAAACGCATTAGGAGAAGAAGAACAACAATAACAATTTAGATGTACTCACTCGAAACCTGAGTTCTCCGACAGGCGGTTTGGCGAAACGTATTCCCCTAAAGGAGGAGATATTTCTGCCATCCACAGTGTTTAGGATACTTCCTCTGAGCTGACCTTGAGCGGTGCGAACCACGGGGCCTTCAGCTTGTACCGCAGCGAGCAACGCTAACAAACATACCGCAGCACTCCACATGTTTCAGTGTCTACCGAGCGTCTTGCACATGAGCCATTTATACACAGTTTGGCGTGACGTCATGGGGTCACACACACACACTCTTCCTGCCCGTATTATGGCAGGTGAGTCCTCCCTCACTTCGACTGTGCAACATCCAACACAAAGGTTGGTACAACCGTGTTAAATAATATGTTGTCACAATATTCAAATCTTGGTGCGAACACTATAGTAGTTCAACCACAGAGTTAGTGTTGCTGTTGTTATTGTGGTCATGTAGCCCCATGCACTTGGGTGTGTGAAGAATTCGTCTGATAACCTGTGTTGCTGTGATGTCTGCACTAGTGTGTGTATTTTCAATCGAGGTAGGATTTGGACATGAAGCAGTCGTGGTCCCGGCATTTACCTGGAATAGAAGTGGGAAATCACGGAAAACCACTTCCGAGATGGCTGAGGTAGGAATCGAACCCGCCTCTTCTCAATTTTGTCTCACGAGTTTGAATGAACCCCGTTCCAGTCCTAAGACCAGGATTAAATTTCTTGGCAGAGCCAGAAATTGAACCCGGGCCTCCTCGGTGACAACCAAGATTGCTAGCCACTACGCAACAACGCAGACACAGCGTTAGTGTGGAGAGTATGCTGTTGTTAATCATTCAATTTAGTGGCTTGGGACATCTTGGTCATTAGCCCCATGTTGTTGGGTGTGTGTTGAATTTATCTGATGACCTGAATTCATGTGATAACTGTAGTAATGTGTGTAACTGTATTAGGGACAGGGTTGGGGTAGGCACCCCGGGACTTGAAATAAGGTACTATTCCGGCATTTGCCTGGAGGAGTGTGGAACAACGCGGGGAATAATCACACTCAGGATAGCCGATGTCAGCGCCCGGATTCGAACCTACGATCTCCAAACTTGCTGCAGCTGCCCGCGCGGTCGTGATGCATGATTTAAAGAGCACAGCTACGCTGCGGGACGAGTGTGTGAACAGTAGTAGCAGTTCGTGCTTGAATCGTCAGGATATGCTAATTGTTATAAATATTACAGACTAACACTGGTAATAAGCCTGTTCAAAACTCACACAAAAGTATAACTTAATAATTAATTATTATTGAGATTCTAATTTCGCCAAATAACCGACAAACTCACATTGTTTATCCAAACTTTATTAGCCTACTTTTCACATTTTGCAAAAATGAGGAAAAAGTAGACTAATGAGATCGGGAAAATGTGTGTGTCTGTCTGTCTGTCTGTCTGTCTGTCTGTCTGTCCTTCTGTCTGTCTGTCTGTCTGGCTGTGTGTGTGTCCCCCCCTATCAACTCCTAAACGGCTGCAGCAATCGAAACAAAATTTGGTAGGAGTAAAGATCTATACCTGAATATCTCACGGCCATATTTGAAAATGATGTCAGTGCTACCAACTGCTAAAAAATCGCATTTGAAATTTGAGCTCCATGTTGGATATCTTGGAAAGTATGAATGGGAGCTATTTCAAAATTGGCACACGTACAGATCATAATATTTCAGTTTAATTTCCAGGAGGCCAAACATGGCAGTGTTGCCAAAATGATTATAAGCCTCCTGATAGGTCCAATTTTTAAATGCATATAACTTCTGCACTATCAAGCGGAATTCAACCAAATTTCGTATGTTGTATGTGTACATAACCTGATATGACTGAGCGTATTCTTATGACCTACCAGGGCTGCCAACTGTTAATAAATGCTCCTAATTTATTTTATCCAAATACCAATATATCAGAAAGTATGCAAGCCGACAGCTTTAAACTATGCACACGTATAGTACCTGACATTCTATATTAATTTGGAGTAACTTATATACGTCAGTGCTACCAACATGATTCTAAGCCTGCTGACAGGTCCAATTTTAAATACATGTAACTTCCATACTATCATTTGGATTTCAACCAAATTTCGTATGTGCTATGTGTACCATAACAGATATGACTATGCGTATTCTAAGGAGCAACCAGGGCTGCCAACTGTTAATATGTGCTGTCCCTATTTTTGTTACCCTAATATCAATATATCAGAAAGTATGCAAGCCAATAGCTCTAAACTTTGCACACGTATAGTACCTGGCATTTTAGACGAATTTGGAGTAACTAATATACGTCAGTGCTGCCAACATGATTCTAAGCCTGCTGAGAGGTCCAATTTTAAAATGCATGTAACTTCTATACTAACTAATGGATTTCATTCAAAATTGGCACAACAATAGATCATATTATTTCAGATTATTTCTGACCAATACATGCATGGCATTGTTGCCAACATGATTTTACGCGCGCTGTTAGATCCAATGTTTAACTGCATGTAACGTCCATGCTATCCAGT
This sequence comes from Meconema thalassinum, assembly GCA_946902985.2. Taxonomy (NCBI): domain Eukaryota; kingdom Metazoa; phylum Arthropoda; class Insecta; order Orthoptera; family Tettigoniidae; genus Meconema; species Meconema thalassinum. Next base: position 254,886,583 of record OX336394.1, on the reverse strand, counting down.
GGACTTCAACCAAATTTTGTATTTAGTACCGTAAGAGACGGAACTAAGAAAATATTCAGTCATCAGGGCTGCCAACTGTAGTGCTCTATTAGGATACATTATGCCAGGTATACAGTATTTCGAACTAATTGGAAATTTCGATTTTAGCAATTTAATTTCGTCATTATTCTAGATAGGTTCATATTCTGTAGAATAATCATTGGCAAGAAAAGTAGGCTGTATAGTTCTTCACGGAACTTCTTGTTAAGAGCTACGTTTCGATCGGCAGATCATTATCAAGCTACAACACATATCACAGAGATGTTGCTTACAACCATGGTCAATTGCACTTGTATCAAACATAACCTAAAAACATATACAGTCTCTTTGGCACGTTAGTCAATCTGCAGCCTCAAACATAACCTAAAAGCATATACAATCTCTTTGGCACGTTAGTCAATCTGCAGCCTAACACACAAGTACTGGATTGTAAGTTCCGTGCAACCTTCCGGTGTCGGTCTGCGCGTTAACACAATTTGAATTGCTCTTTATGTACTTAATTTATAAGCAAAAGTTACAAAAATGTGGTAGTCCCTCCCCTACATTTAGAAACATCGAATCATGGATTTTTAATTAGAGTATTCTTCTTCTTATTATTATTATTATTATTATTAGAAATTAAATGTGTTTCAGTCGGTCTACACGATTGTACCTAATTGGAATGGGTGTTATTCCCTACACCTGAAAAAAAAGAGAATACATGTGGTGTGGAAATTTGAAGCCATTCTTTTTCAGTGTTGCCTATACAAATTGTCTTTTGCTGCTTTTCAGTCGGTCAACACACTGAAAAGCAGCAAAAGACAATTACATGAGATTAATAAATACACTTGAATGACCAGTTTCGATCGTCAAGCGATCATCATCAGATCCTTGACACTTAGGCTCTTAAGGATGTGTCCCAAAGCTACATTATCAGCCGTAATGAACTAGATAATTGACTAATATTCCGGATATGACGTCACAAGTTATGATCCAAAGCTGTTTAGCACACAGCGATCAAGTCTATATTAGCTAGTGAATGAAAATGCTTGCTTGGTTGTCGACTTGTACAAAGAATTTATAGATGCAGCTAGTCTTTCGTCTTTGACTTTTGGTCGAATCAAAAATGGATACCTCATCGAGAAGAGCTAATGCCTTGAAAAATAGAGATAGAGCGCTGCTCTCTTGCGCTTCGACTTGGCACCGGCATGTATACCTAATGTGTTTCAGACTACAAGTCGATGAAGCATCCTCCCAGGGGCTCACAACTAGTGGGACGTGGGTTGGCCACCACGGGACCCCAGCTGAGTCCAGCATTGCTTCCACTTACTTGTGCCGGGCTCCTCACTGTCACCTTTTCTTTCGGCCTCCCTTGGTCAACTCTTGTTCTCTTCCGACCCCGACGGTATGAGGGTATCCGAGGCCTAGGGAGTCTTTCACTTTCCCGCCTTAATTGGTCCTTTCCTCATCTTTCCTGATACCCTCATTCTTCTAGAGGTCAGCCTTCATTTTCTTTTCATGATATCTCCTGCCTTCTGCACAAGGCCCTCAAGGAGACAGGGTGTGTGTGCCCCCATCACTTATGGTCCAACCTGGATAGTGCTACACCCTCAAGGGCCCCCACATTACAGAAATGCATATTTATTAAGTAATTTTTTTCGTCATCTTTCTAAGTATTTTATTTGTAGGTAATTTTCTTGCTTTTCTCGTCATTATTATGTCATTTTATTGAATTTATTAGAATATTTATACGTTTTGTGTGATTTTCTCACATTTTTAATGGTTTATAATGCATTCTTTTGCGTATGGTACTAGATATTAACGGTGAAAGTGAGGATGAATACGAAGACATCGGAAGCTTCACAAGTTTGTTCAACCCTTATTTCTTGGAATATCCACATTCCAGGATACAAATCTGATTAATATAATAACCAGTATTTGTGTGCAAATAATTCGTATTTGTTAAATAATAAATAAATTATATTAGGTACGTATTAAAATCATTTCAACATACAATGACGTAGTCTGTTTGCTTTGTGTGATGAAATTATGTGAGTTTCATTCACATGTTAGGTCATCTTTTTAAGTTTTCGGGTCATTTGATGGGATTTTTGCAGTCATTTTATAGGTCATTTTTAAACATTTTAGGTCACAAAATCCGGGCCCTACTTATGAGATTGTTATTAAATGATCAGGTAGGTGCGGATTGTGAACTTAGCTGTTTGAGCGATGTGAGGTCCGTTCCGCATTTCTGCCAACACCGCTGCCTGCACCAGGCGTAATACTGTCAAACGATCACGTGGCGACTACTATTTAACGAGGTTTTCTGTTCGGGTACAAAGTTAGGGACTATTGTTGTTAGGGTTCCCAGATTTCAAGAATGGAAAAATGGAACACACGTCCTAAAACATGTTTTTTAAAAATTAAGGTTGTAAAATGTTGTAATAAATAATACACACACGTATTAAATAAATATTAGCCTCCGTGGCTTAGGTGGTATCACGCCAGCCTCTCACCACTGTGTGCGTGGTTCAAATCCCGGTCACTCCATGTGAGATTTGTGCTGGACAAAACGGAGGCAGACAGGTTTTTCTCCGGGTACTCCGGTTTTCCCTGTCAACAATTTCCTTTCAGCAACACTCTCCACTATCATTTCATTTCATCTGTCATTCATTTAATCATTGCCCCAGGGGAGTGCGACAGGCTTCGGCAACCGGCACAGTTCATATCCTCGTCGCTAGATGGGGGCTTCATTCATTACATTCCCTGATCCGGTCGGTTGACTGGGAGCAGGATGTGGATTTTCACTTTTTTTCATTAAATAAATATTACATAATCAAATACACAACATTAAAACTAGATATTGCTGACACATCATATAGGCCTATGACACCAGCAACTTACAAATAGGCCTACTTTTCATTTGAACGACCATTTGCAGGGAGTTTTATTTGTAAGTAGCCTACCACCTGATAAAATTCACTACAATTTACGTCATAATTGTAATATGTGAACAATTCTTGTTTCATCAAACTAATGGAGCTTCTGTTTCTATCATCTCTCCATTTGATATTCGTGACAGAAAAAACTCTCTCTGTAAAAACATTGGAAGAGAAAATGCTGAGTATTAACGTCACATGGACTAAGATATTCCTTAATTTTGTTGCTCCTAATAAATCTATAACATGTACCCATCTACCTGACACAGACATATAAATCATTTTCTCTTTCATACTTGCCCCTGTACCACCAGAAATCAAGCTGGAGATTACAATCAATTCTGAAGCGCGACATTTAAAAATTGGTGCGAAATTGAATATATTATCAAATTAACAAAAAAAAAAAAAACGGATTAAAACAGAACGCGGAACAAAACAAGAAAAAAACGGAATTGTTCCGGTTAAATCGGAAAGTGTGGCATCCCTAATTGTTGCCAACCTTGTATAGTCACTAAAGTTTAGGGACTTTCCGTTAATTTTTTTGGTCCTTGGGAAAATAAATGCTACATGATGGATCCAGTTTTATGCAGAGTGGACAATAACTAGAGAAACATCATAGTTCAGTTACCGATATCATTATTGCAGGGCATGTCTCATAAGCAATGTCGTTTTCTTTTTTTTTAAGAACATTTCACTTGGAAAGATTTTTGACATGAAATTAAACTATTCTTCAAAGTAAAGTCCATCACATTCCATGGTCTTGAGCCATCTTTCAGCGAGTTTTTCTTTTTATCCCGTGATGGTACCAGTCTCTGGGTTTGGATGCGAAGAATTCGGCGAGACCCACTTCCACAGCTTCAATGTATTCGACATTTCTTCCACGCAATAAATGGGCCATGGATCGAAAAATATGGTATTCTGAAGGCGCAAGATCAGGGCTGTATGCTGGTTGTGGTACCAGTTTGACTCCTCCCCATTCCGGGATTTTTGCCTTGGTTGTTCGTGCAGTATGAGATCTCCTAGAGAATCACTCCTTCAAAATTCCACCACACACATAACATTACTTTGGGGCCGAACCAATCCTTTTTAACGGTGACTTTGGCCAGGCAATCCACACCTCAGTGGATTGGGAGTAGAGATCGCGACAGTATAGACACTCGGCATCACTACTGGCGTCCTCACCAGAGTAAGATGATGCATCTCGATTATTTTTATCCGTAGCTTTCTTCTTGCCTTTGGACTTTTCAGCCTTCTTCCTTTTGGTAGAAATCTGATTCATGTCAAAATTTGTTTTTGACTTTTTCTGCCTGCTTCTCAGGCTTTCTTTTCGAAACTGTCAAGAACGTTTCTAGTTCCGCCTTGCACGGAGAAGAAGTCCGAATTGCAGCGTTTCCCCTTTTTCTATCAATGTTCCTCTTCTTTCTCCTGAGCCTGGACTTTTGGAACCGAAAGGACATCTGGTGGAGTTACACAAGGGAATGATGTAGACGGAAAAAAAATGAGGCCACAAATCATCTGATGGGTCATCTGCTAAAGGAGTCTGTTCCCCCACTTATGGTCCTGAACGATTGGAGATGGGTTGTATATACACAACAGATTGAACTGATGTGCCAACTTGAGGTTCAGTTGAGTTAGGTTTGGGACTATTTGTTTGGGATGATGGCATGAAGTCAACATCGGTGAAGACTTTCATGAAGTGGATTCCATTCTCGCGGCCCTAACGAAAGCAGAGTCAAACAATAACGCTACTTGCCAGAGGATGATAACTCCTCAACCATTTTTCCTGTCTCCTGCTCATGGTTGAGACCGAGAGGTCTCATGAAAGCCACATCAGGTGGCCCTTCCTGACACCTGAGATGAGTTAGTGAGAGATTATATGAATGAGACTGGGCAAGGATGTGGAAGGAAGCGACCGTGGCCTGTCAAAAGTTACCGTCCCAGCATTTGCCTTGAGTTGAAAATGGGAAACCACGGAAAACCATTTCAAAGACCCATGTCTACTGAGTACACAGAGAGCTTGGCCCCACAGCCAGGCGCTGCGCGTTAGCGCGCGTAGCTACCGCTTTGTAATAACATTAGCCCCAAAGCTATATAATGGGAACAAAAACAATAATAACAAGAAGTTCCGTGAAGAACTATACAGCCTACTTTTCATGCCAATGATTATTCTACAGTATATGAACCTATCTAGAATAATGACGAAATTAAGTTGGTAATATCGAAATATCTATTTAGTTCAAAATATACTTGGTATAATGTAGCCTAATAGAGCACTACAGTTGGCAGCCCTGGTGACTGAATATATTCTTAGTTCCATCTCTTAAGGTACAGAATACAAAATTTGGTTGAAGTCCAATGGACGTTACATGCAGTTAGACATTGGATCTATCAGCACGCGTAAAAGCATGTTGGCAACAAAGTCATGCGTGTGCTGGTCAGAAATAGCCTAATCTGAAATATTATGATATCTTGTTGTGCCAATTTTGGACGAAATCCATTTGTTAGTATAGAAGTTACATGTATTTTAAAATTGGACCTATCAGCAGGCATAGAATGATGTTGACAGCACTGACTTATATTAATTATTCCAAATTTATCTGGAATGTCAGGTGCTATACGTGTGCCAAGTATAGGGCTGTTGGCTTGCATACTTCCTGATATATTGATATTAGGTTAAAGAATATAGACAGCATTTATTAACAGTTGGCAGCCCTGATTGCTCTTAAGAATACTTATAGTCATATCTGTTATGTTACACATAGCACATACGAAATTTGGTTGAAATCCAACTGATAGTATAGAAGTTACATGTATTTAAAAATTGGCCCTATCAGCAGGCGTAGAATTATGTTGGTAGAACTGAAGTATATAAGTTACTCCAAAATTAATCTAAAATGTCAGGTACTATACGTGTGCATAGTTTAAAGCTGTCAGCTTGCATACTTTCTGATATATTGGTATTTGGATAAAAGAATAGAGAGAGCAATTATTAACAGTTGGCAGCCCTGGTGGCTCTTATGAATACGCACAGTCATATCTGTCTATGTACAGATATTACATACAAAATTTGGTTGAAATCCAATTGATAGTGTAGAAGTTATATGCATTTAAATATTGGACCTATCAGAAGGCTTAACATTATTTTGGCAACACTGTCATGGTTGGCCTCCGGGAAATTAAACTGAAATAGTATTATCTACATGTGTGCCAATTTTGGAATAGCTCCCATGCATACCTTGCAAGATATCCAACATGGAGCTCAAATTTCTAGTGCGTTTTTTCAGCAGTTGGTAGCACTGACATCATTTTCAAATATGGACGTGAGTTATTCCGGCGCACATATTTACTCATACTAAATTTGGTTTTGATTGCTGCAGCCGTTTAGGAGACACAGACAGACAGACACACATTTTCCCGGATCGATCTCATAAGTCTACTTTTTCCTAATTTTTGCAAAATGTGAAAAGTAGGCTAATAAATAAAACCGCAGATATCCGCAAAATTTTTCGCCATGTGGATATAGTTTGCATGGCTGTGCGGATAGCGGATAAGCTGCGGATAATGTTTGTAGTTAAATTTGCGGATAGTTTCTAGAATAAGTTACAATCAGAATTTGTTTAATATCAGTACTAGAACCTGGATGTTTATGATATACTTTTCCGTTATATTTTTCTTTTCGTGACAAATGTAAGATGATTTAAGCTAATCTCATTCAAATTATGTCATTAAGCATAATTAACACTCCGAACTGAACTGAAAGGGGTTGCAATTCTAGCTGTATAACATTGATTTTAAACATAGTTGTAGTGATAGAAGCGAATTTTCAGTGTTGTCTAATTCTAATATAGAAAATATTTCATTATTATTATTATTATTATTATTATTATTTTAAACATAGCACATGTCATACATAGCCTAAGGGGACGACTTTCTCCTCTAAAGTATAAATGTGTTGCTTTAATAGTCTACTTTATGCTTTATCTATATGAAAATATTATTGCAATGGCAGTAGATTCGTATAACGAATGTGCGGATGCGGGGCGGATGTGGATAACAGTCGTGTGGATCCGGGGTGGATGTGGATAACAGTCGTGTGGATCCGGGGAGGATGCGGATAACAGTCGTGTGGATGTGGGGAGGATGCGGATAACAGTCGTGTGGATGTGGGGCGGATGCGGATAATAGTCACGCGGATGCGGGGTGGTTGTGGATAACAGTAGCGCGAATGCGGGTCGGATGTGGATAACAGTCGTGTGGATCCGGGGTGGATGTGGATAACAGTCGTGTGGATCCGGGGAGGATGCGGATAACAGTCGTGTGGATGTGGGGCGGATGCGGATAACAGTCGTGCGGATGTGGATAACGTTTTGTTTATCCGCGCAGGGCTCTAGCTATAGTAAGTGCGAAGTCCGATTTGAACATTACAGAAACCTATGTGTTACTGACCTGTCTCACAATAAGTTTTAAATCGACCTCATTATCATAACCAGTCTGAGAGTCCCCGGGTGATTGTAGCAGCTCTTGGAACTGTTCTTCGTGGTATTGAGGTGCACGTGTGGCCATCATTACATGCAAGGAAGTGATCGATTTATGGCATGTAAAAGACAACAGCGATAAGCCATGAGTGTTGATTGCTCTCGGGGATTCCGCCGAGGGAAATAACCGGAGGTGTAAACTTAGCTGTTTCACATACTAAATAGCACTCATGAATAATAAGACATATGCTGCATGAGTCACGATTGACCTTGACTTGTTTTCTATATTGTCTTTGTCACTTACTGCGTAATCTCAGTAAGCTTCGAAGACATCAGATGTTTTAAGAGCGATAAAAACCCTATATGCCTTCCTCCGGAGGGGATGTAAAGTCGGTGGGCGATTGTCATAGATTTATGGCATGTAAAAGATCTTACACTAACTACACTGGTGTGAAGCTAAAATTTGTAGGTTAGATTTGATTAGCGCTATATTAGTTCCTACTTTGGTTGAGATGGCATCTACTAGCCAAGTCCGCAGCTAGGTGTCGTGGATGGTATCATTTGGTAGCAAAAGTAGGAACTACTTGAAAATTGATCATCTGCAGTCCTTACCTGAATTACAACCGGGTGAGTTAGCGGTGGTCGTTACGGCGTGGCTGCAGGCAGTGGCTCACTTCTGGGAGGCAAGGAGGTTCGTTCCCCCCGCCGGCAACCTTGAAGATGGTTTCCTGTGATTTCCCATCTTCCATCCAGGCAAATGCCGGGGTTAGTCCCTAACTATAGGCCACAGCCGCTAACTTCCAATTCCTCGCCCTTACATTAACACTTTCATCCCCAGACAACACTCCACACGCGACGGTACTTGTAGCTCACCCAAAGGGTGTCCGTATAGAAGCAGCTACAAACCTCTGGCGAGCCAAACATGTCCTCGGACATTCCCGGCGCTAAAAGCCATACCGTACACTAAAACAATAATTTAAAAAACCTGAATTACAGATAACACACACTAATACAGTCATGACAGTTAACACCGGTTATCAGACAGATTCTACATACATCCAAAGTACACGGGGCTACATGACCGCGTTGTTGCAGCCCCTAAACTGAGGAACCAACGAATATAAGTTACATATTGAAACTCCGGATCCAGAGGTCTTGGTTTCGATTCCCGGCTCTGCCAATATATTTAATTCTGACCTGAGGGTTGAAGTGGAGTATACTCTGCCTCATGAGGCAAAGCTGAGAAGAGATAGGTTTGATTCCTACTTCAGCTGTCCTACAAGTGGCTTTCCGTGGTTTCCCACTTCTACTACAAGGCAAATGCAGGATGGTTCCTAACTTTAGATCACGACCGCCTCTTTCCCAATCTTCACACACTACTTACAGACACCACAAGAACACAGGTTACCAGACAAATTCTACACACTTAAGTACACAAGACTAAATGAAGCAACATCAGATTATTTGGAAATATGACAGAATAAAATACTCCAAAACACTCTGAAGTATAATCTATTCATTAAACATCGTATAATGAAAAATGAAAATCCACAGCCTGCTTCCAGTCTCCGACCGGGTCAGGAATGGAGTGAATGAAGCCCCCATCTAGCGGCGAGGATATGAACTGTGCCGGCTGCCGAGGCCTGACGCACTCCTCTGGGGCAATGATTAAATGAATGACAGATGAAATGAAATGATAGTGGAGAATGATGCTGGAATGAAATGTTGACAGGGAAAACCGGAGTACCCGGAGAAAAAAACCTGTCTGCCTGCGTTTTGTCCAGCACAGATCTCACATGGAGTGACCGGGATTTGAACCACGGACCCAGCGGTGAGAGGCCGGCGTGCTGCCGCCTAAGCCACGGAGGCTTCTAAACATCGTATAATATGTTCCGGAATTCCCATTGTACAATTCTGGGGCTTGTTGAGTGTCGATAACAATTGCATGTGGAACTCGGGCCGGAAACGCATCACTTCGATGCCACATAGGCACGCTGAATCATTTATTGCACCCTTGTCTCTGTATTGGAGTAGTATTTCAAGACAGGAATTCCCCGGTCATTAAGTATAGCAGGGGGCTGGGGTCAACAGTCTCATCTAGCCTCCAACAGTCCTTACCTTGACAATAAATTTTACTGGAAATTACTGTAGTCTGCAAAAATTGTGGGTATTGACGGAGTGCTATGAAAATGTCTTGGGCTTGTTGAGTGTCGATAGCATTTGCACTTCGAACAGCTCTTGTAGTGGCCCCAGATACGAGTTGCCTCTTCACGATATAATTAACATCAGTATGTTCTTTGTTTTTGTAGCTTACATCTCATTTGTTTTACACAAAATGTACCTAAATACTTCAATGAATATACTAGGCTACATGCAATAACCAGTTTTCAAAAAAATAAAAATGTAATAAATTCAATAGCGTTCTGATTCGACCTAGCCATCAATGTAACAGCGAAGTGGTGTGTTTCCGGGCGGAGTTCCACATGCAGATGTTTTCGGCTGAGCCAGGGCCGTCGCGGGGGGCGGTGCGAGAGGTGCGGTCGCGCCAGGCCCCGCGATCTGAAAGGCCCCGCGCTTCACGCTATTTTTTTTTTCAGAAATGAAAAAAATAAAGATACGGAAGTAAGTATGATTCAGTCCAGCCCAAATTAAAATCAGCCAACAATGTAAAATACGCTGAGTTTGTAGCGGGGACGCCCTCCGCCACCGCCCCCACCACCGCCCCCACCACCGCCCCCACCACCGCCCCCACCGCCGCCCCGCCACGCCCCCAACCGGCCCCCCGCCCCGCCCCCAACCGGTCCCCCGCCCCCGGTCCTCTCATACATCCAAGTAATCAATAACCCCGGGGGGTATTAATTACTTGGATCTGGATCTTCTGAATTAAAGTCTGATGACAAAACGTGGATCGGTCCTCGATCTCTCAAACAAAAGTGACGTCACATCTTCTTGGAATATGAGTAACAGATTCTATTTTTAACTTCTTCAATGGTTTGTCTTTGATAATAAAGGGCTTGTCGCGGCCGAACGGCCACACAAAATCAGGAAAAGGAGTAGCGATCGGCAGACCTTATCAAGTCTTTCGCCAAATGGACGGACCTTAGCGCAAGAATTAAAAAACCCTCCACCATAAATCAGGCGCATGCTGATATGATCAACGCAGAAAAGAAACACTGGAAAGATGTACTCACAAGAATCATCGCAGCAGTACAATACTTGGCTGAGACAAATTCTGCCTTACGGGACAGTTCTTGCAAACAGTTCGAGAGAGAAAATGGGAATTTTCTAAAGTTGATGGAAAAGCTCTCTATTTTTGAGGGGCCGATGAAGGAACATCCTCGGCGGGTGCGTGAAGACGAAACCCACGTGCATTATCTCGGTCCCGAAATACAAAACGATATAATTTCGATATTAAGTTTAAGTTAAATTAAATTTAAACATTAGGTTAGTTCTTTAAAGTGAATTAGCGAAAATGTTAATAATTTTCTATTTATCCTCATCTTAAGGCGCTGCTACGAAGGAAAAGCTACTGAATGCTGTTCGTGTCGCCAAATATTACGCGGATATCCTTGACTGTACGCCCGATGTGAGCCACAAGGAGCAAATGATATGATGGCAGAAACTCCAAGGATCTTCGAATCGTTCATCGAGTTTTTGGAGGTACACGACACTACGGGAAAGGGGTTAGCTGAGGTTTTAGAGGAAGTATTGGAGAATAATGATCTTGATATCATGGACTGTAGGGGACAAGGTGCTGATATGAAGGCCAAGTATAAGGGAGTGCAGACGCGATTTAAAAATATTAATAAACGAGCAATGTTCATGGCCTGTGTTGCACATAATCTTAACTTACTTTTGGGTGACATGGTTAAATGCAATAAGGACGCTATGACAATTTTTTGTATAGTTCAGCGTCTGTACACTTTGTTTGTGGCTTCCACGGAAAGGTGGGACATTTTGTGTGAACTACGTCCGGGCCTCCTCACACTGAAATCTTTATCTAGCACGAGATGGGAATGTAGAATTGACAGTGTCAAGCCCATCAGGTACCAGTTAGGCAAAGAAAACGAAGCTCTAGAAAAAGTGGCAGAAACTACCAAAGATCCTGTTACCCGGTCAGAGGCCCAATCTTTGTTGCGTCATACAAGTTCGTATGAATTTGTTTTAAGCCTCGTTATCTGGAACGATATTTTATTTTCTGTGAACTCAACCAATAAAACTCTCCAATCTGAGAAGGCTTCGTTAGATAGGGCTTTAACCGAACTTCAGGGCCTAAAGTATATTTTTCAAAATTATCGCAACACTGGCTTTAACAGTGCAATGTCCACCGCTCGAGACATAATGGAAAATTTGGGCTATGCAAAGAAATTTTCTAATCGCCGTCAAAGCAATCGCAAAGGTTCTTTGATGAAATAAAACAGAAAATTGATCAACAGGTGGAAAAACGGAAGAGGAACTTCAAAAAGAAGCTGAAAATAAATTTCGGGTAATTACTTTTTGTCAGTCGTGGATACTGCACTGAGCTGCGTATAAAATAGATTTAACGAAGTTAATTTTTTCTGAATACTTTGAACTTCTTTTCGATCCTTCCAAGCTTTCCAATTTCGATGAAAAGCAATTGAAAGACCATTGTCAAACACTCTCTAATTTTCTATAAGACTGGGAGCTTGAATATTTGGATGCAGAAGATCTATTTCTGGTGCTACAATTATTTAGGTACCCGTGCGCTGTTCCGTCATCTGTAAAAAGTGCTTTAGGTGCACTACAGTACTTGGCCCCGATAAAGGAGTCCTATCCTAATTTAACGACGGCCGATCGAATTATGCTTACAATTCCTATAACGGTTGCGTCGGGGGAAAGGAGTTTTTCCATTTTGAAACTAATCAAAAACTATTTGCGAACAACGATGGCGCAGGAGCGTCTGAATGGTTTGGCTACTCGGTCAATCCAATGTGAAACGGCCAAAAAATTAGAAATGAACGATTTAATCACCACTTTTGCCCTAGAAAAGGCCCGCTAAGCGCCTTTTACATAAATAAATAGCTCTAAGCTCTAAATTCTAAACCAAAAAAACAGTTTTTTTAAGCCTGTTTACTCTTTGAAAGAACCATGTTATGTAGGAGCTAATTTTTTTTTATAGTTCTGTGTATCATTGTATATTAATGAATATGATATGGTCGAAATACATACACATTACCAAGTAATTATTTGAATTGTCAGCTTGTTCAGTATTGTAGGTTAGATAGTAAACATAATTGTTTTTACATGTCACAAATGGGCCACAGTGAGACACAGTAGGGTGGGCTACAGTGAGAGAGTGAGAAAGATATACGGAGCTACCCCAAAGCTGAGGAGAGGGCAGAGTGAACTTCTAGGTGATATAAGGGAAGATCTTTCAATCCAACTGACACCCCAGAAGAAGAAAAAACTTGCCCTTAAGTCCACAAATAAAAATGGAAAAATCAAAAGAGCTGAAAGGAAAGTTTGTTCAGCCAAAGGAACTTGAAATTCAAGAAGGCAGCCCTAGCTACAGACATTTCAATGGATGATGATGTTGATGATTCTTCTAATTCAGACAGCTCATCAGATAATGAAGAAATCGAGCTCCTAACATTTCATCAACTTGCTCGCAAACCTAAGGAAGGTGACTTCGTTCTGGTTGAGTTTTCAGGGAAACACTCAAGATTTTATCGGAGAAGTGAAACGCGATTTATATGATGGAAATTATGAAGAAAAAGTGCACAAATGATAGGTTTTTTTACCCAGAGGTTGCAAACATTGCTTCAGTCACCGCGAAAGACAACAGATCACTGTTGCCGGTTTCCTGTGCATATGGCAAAACAAAAAGACAAAAGTCATATCTCAAATTTTCTGTAAATTTTGGGAATCTGAATGTGCTGTAGTGTTTTCTGGCATTAATTCATTGTTTTAGTGTTTATCTATGTATTTAACCAGTTAAAATAAATTCTTTTCGTTGTGTCTCAGTGTGGCCCACGGGTGGGCTACAGTGAGACGGCTGCAACATTCACAATTTATTATTTTTACAGAAACGTGTGGACGCATTATAAATTCTAAGGGTATAAAATTGATGAGCAACAATCAACTTATATTTCAGTATATAAAGACATTTTCATATATTGAAAAATAAGACAGTATACTAAAATATATTTTTTCTGTCTCACTCTGGCCCACCCTCCCCTACATCAAGCAGATGCTTCATTTTCCATAATATTGTTACGTGCCACCCTCTAGTGACACTTTTGTTAACTGGATGACGGTGGGTTGAAGCACAAAACAGATTGTTCCTTTAAAGAAACGTATTAGCTTTATTGCGGCCAGAAAGATACACCACTCAACAGCAAATACAAGCAATTAGAACCTTACTCCAGTTTCCTCGGGGAGAGAACACTTCCCTTTCACTTGTCAATAAGCCGCAGAAGTTAATCCCTCGTAATGAGGTGGCCCCGTGCACTGGCTGGAAATAGCTGCAGTAAGTCTGTCACTCACTGTTTCGCAATTCACCACAATGACCTCTGTCGCAGTGGAAAGCACACACTCTTCAATACACAGTCTCTCCGTATGATTCCCTGTCAAGAGAATCAGTTTTACTAGGGTTTCGCAAGCCACGTCGCCAACAACTGTCGCTCAAGGTAAACGCTCGCACTAGCTCGAAATACACACACATACCGCTTGACAGGTCGCTCTTATATAGCAGGCCGGTGACTCAATAAATGCTTCTAGACCCATCCAGGGTTCACGACTTCTCGAGGTTTCCATCACTGGCTGGGTCACGAATATTCTGGACCATCCCTTTGTCCTAGTAGTCCTGTTGCGTAAGGCGCACGTAATACACTGAGGCAGAGCACAGCCCAAACCCGGGGGCAGTTGTGACTCATGCGGCGAACGATGAAACAAACTCACAGCCGTAACACCACCCCCTTCCTAAAAGGCTGATCGTCCCGATCAATCATTGGTCCATCTGTGTCCCAGGCGATCTCGATAAACGATCTTCATCTTCGCCCTCGGGCTCCGCTGGATCCTGTAGACGACATCGTTGATCCGTTTCACGACTCGGTAAGGGCCCTCCCAGGACTTCTGCAGTTAGGGTGACAGGCCTTTCTTCCATAATGGGTTGAAGAGCCAGACCAGGTCGTCCTCGTGGAATCCGCCGGCATCCGTCTGTTGGTCGTATCGGGTCTTCATTCGGTCGGTCTCGATCCGCAGTTTCCTCCTCGCGAACGCGTGCACGTCCTCCAGTTGGTCGACCAGTTCTTGACAATACTGGCTTACCGGGACCGGATCATTCCCAGGTCGGCCGAAGGCAAGATCGACAGGTAGACGGAGCTCCCTCCCAAACATGGCCTGGGCTGGTGTGTACCCGGTGGCTTCATGCACGGTGGCGCGGTAGGCCAGGAGAAATAGTGGAAGATGTTTGTCCCAATCCCTCTGGTGCTCGCTGACGACTATTCGGAGATGGTTCTCGATGGTGCGATTGAATCGCTCTACCATCCCGTCGGACTGAGGGTGTAGCGGCGTTGTCCTTGTCTTCCGGATTCCCAGCAGCTGGCAAAGGTTCTGGAACACCTGCGACTCGAAGTTCCTTCGTTGGTCGGAGTGCAGCTCCAGGGGTACTCCGTACCGGCTGATGAATTCCTTCACCAGGGTCTCTGCGATCGTCGCGGCTTCTTGGTTAGGGAGCGCATACGCCTCCAGCCATTTGGTGAAGTAGTCGCTGACGACCAATATGTAGCGGTTCCCTGCCTCGCTTAACGGGAATGGCCGAGCAACACCGATGGGCACTCTCTCCATGGAGCCGCCCACGTTGTAGGTCTTCAGTGGACCCCATCGTCTTCGTCCTGGGCCCTTGCTGGCTGCGCAATCGTGGCACCTCGCGCAGTGGTTCTCAACGTCAGTTCGGCATCCGATCCAGTAGAACCGCTCTCTCAGCTTCTCCAGGGTCTTCTTTATCCCTAGGTGTCCAACAGATGATCCTCCTTCAGGACTTCCTCCGTCATAGCCTTTCGAACGATGACTTGTTCCCGAGATGTCTTCCCGTCGGTGCTCTCCCAGGCATGGCAGATGAGGCCATCCCTTACAATCAGCGACTCCCTCTGCGCCCAGTAGGACTTAAACTTTGGGCTGCAGTCACTCACAATGTTCCACCCGGGTCTGGGGACACAGGCCCTCTTCCATTCGGCTATCAGTCCCAGGTCATCATCTTCTGCTTGTGCCCGCGTGAAAGATTCGCGGCTCCAGCTCCCTTGAAGTTCCACAGTAGACCGTCGGCACTGTATCCCGGTGTTGTACTCCCTTCTAGTACAGAAGGTGCAGTCTTCGGGGCACGGTCTTCATGACAGGGCGTCGGCATTAGAATGCAATTGGCCTTTCCTGTGCTGGATCTCAAAGTTGTACTGTTGAAGCCTCTCTAACCACCGCGCGAGTTGACCCTCAAGCTGCTGGAAATTCAGGAGCCACCGCAGGGATGCATGGTCGGACCTGATGAGAAATTCTTGCCCGTACAGGTTCTTGTGGAAGTGTTCAATGGCCTTCACGATGGCGAGCAGTTCCTTCCTGGTGACGCAGTAGTTCCTCTCTGGCTTTGACAAGGCTTTGCTGAAGTAGGCCACTACTCTCTCCTCGCCGTCCACTATTTGCGACAGGATTCCCCCTATACTAAAGTCGCTGGCATCGATATCGACGATGAACCTTGTTCCAGGTCAGGGGTAGGCCAGAATAGGTGCGGTGCACAGAGCCTGCTTGAGTTGTTCGAAGGCAACGTGGCATTCTGCTGTCCACGTGAAGAGTTGGTCC
The DNA here is from genome assembly GCA_946902985.2 of Meconema thalassinum. NCBI lineage: Eukaryota > Metazoa > Arthropoda > Insecta > Orthoptera > Tettigoniidae > Meconema > Meconema thalassinum. The sequence continues at coordinate 254,870,340 of OX336394.1, read as the reverse complement.
TTCTCAGTCAGTCGATGCAGTGGTTTGACGATGTCGGCAAATCCTCTCACGAAGCGACAGTAATAGGGGCAGAGTCCCAGGAAGCTTCGTAGTTGGGACTTGTCCTTTGAAACTGGCCACTCCCTCACAGCTGCTGTCTTCTTTGGGTCGGTGCGCACCCTTTCCTCGGAGACGATATGCCCAAGGTACTGGACCTGCTTCTGGAAGAGCTGACACTTCTTGGGGCTCAACTTCAGCTGGGCAGCCCGTAGCTTCATCAAGATCTCCTTCAGGTTGCTGTAGTGCTCCTCGGAGCTTCTTCCCAGAACGATGACGTCGTCTAGGTAGAGCAGGCAGGTCGTCCAGTGTAGTCCCCTCAGAAAGAGCTCCATTAGCCTTTCGAAGGTCGCAGGGGCGTTGCACAGACCGAATGGCATGACGGTGAACTGCCAGAGCCCGCTGCCCACAGAGAACGCAGTTTTCTCGCGGTCCTTAGGGTGGACCTCAACCTGCCAGTAGTCACTCTTCAAATCCAAGGTGGAGAACCATCTTGACCCTGATATGGTGTCCAGGGTGTCGTCGATCCGGGGTAGAGGGTAGCTGTCCTTTTTCGTGACGTCCTTCTTCTTCACTAGCTTGTTTCGCAATTCACCACAATGACCTCTGTCGTAGTGGAAAGCACACACTCTTCAATACACAGTCTCTCCGTATGATTCCCTGTCAAGAGAATCAGTTTTACTAGGGTTTCGCAAGCCACGTCGCCAACAACTGTCGCTCAAGGTAAACGCTAGCACTAGTTCGAAAAAAACACACACACCGCTTGACAGGTCGCTCTTATATAGCAGGCCGGTGACTCGATAAATGCTTCTAGACCCATCCAGGGTTCACGGCTTCTCGAGGTTTCCATCACTGTCTGGGTCACGAATATTCTGGACCATCCCTTTGTCCTAGTAGTTCTGTTGCGTAAGGCGCACGTAATACACTGAGGCAGAGCACAGCCATGCCCGGGGGCATTGCGACTCATGCGGCGAGCAATAAAACAAACAGCCGTAACAATATATTATTTATGCCAAAAAAATCACCTGTGTTAGCTCTTTATATCAGGTTTCCATTGATATTGCTTGTTGCTTTTATCTGATCAGGTGCTTCCTGTATCCAATTTTATTCCTATCCTATTTGTTGAAGTTTGTTTTGAAACTAGAAATGTAATAAAATGAGATTTAACTAGCCGAAAATTCTAATGTCTTTTAAAACATCATTCTCCATAAAACCCAGCCACTTACAGTAAAAAAAAATGCGTTTACTACATGCCACCCCCTCCTCCCGCGAACTCATGCCTACTAGGTCCCGCGCACAATCATGCGCCAGGCCCCGCGCATCCTCACGATGGCCCTGGGCTGAGCCCTCTTTACAACCCCTTGAAGCGTGTAATAGGTACTGTATACTTGATTTGCACAGCAGGACATAGTGTACTCTGAATAGGATACGTTCCAACTCTGGGAGATGTGGTGATCTTTTTCACAAACGGGGAAAGATCGCCTCTCCTGAGTGCACATGTGGATACCCGCGACATTCAGACATATAGTCGAAGAGGGCCCTCAGAACTTGTTTTGTGGAAACCAATTGGACTTTTTGCATACTACAGCAAATACGATTGACTATGTAATTAATTTATCTGTAAAATTGTAAATATTGTATATATTAGCCTACTTTCGATTTGTGCAAAATATGAAAGTAGACTTATGAGATCAACACAGGGCGAAAGATTGTGTGTCTCTCAGTGTGTCTGTGTGAGTCTGTGTGTGTGTACTCAGAATGTCTGCCCCCCCCCCCCCCCCTCCGAACACGGCGAAACTGAATTGAACGATATTTGGTACAGAGGTAGCACTAGCAAAGGGCACCTCAGTGTCATGTTTTATATCGCCGCCATGTTGACGCAAACGTAATTGCGGCCACCGAAATCTTCAAAGCTTAAATCAAATTACGACTGACCTAATCATCCGATCTCTACCAAATTTTGCAGTGTGTCTGTGTGAGTCTGTGTGAGTGTGTGTACTCAGAATGTCTGCCCCCCCCCCGTCAATTCGAACACGGCGAAACCGAATTGAACGATATTTGGTACAGAGGTAGCACTAGCAAAGGACAACTCAGTGTCATGTTTTATATCGCCGCCATGTTGACCCAAACGTAATGGCGGCCACCCAAATGTTCGAACCTTAAATCAAATTACGACTGACCTAATCATCCGATCTCTACCAAATTTTGCAACAACATATGGCGAGCGTCCTTTGACTAAACTAAAAGGTCATCTGCCTATTAGTTTGCAGATGGCGGCCATGTATGTGTGTAAATCGATTCCCCCTATCAATTTAAACACGGTGAAACCGAATTGAACGAAATTTTGTACAGAAGTAGCACTAGCAAAGGGCACCTCAGTGGCATCTGTTATATCGCCGCCATCTTGACGATAACGTAATGGCGGCCACCCAAATGTTATAAACTTAAATCAAATTACGACCAACCTAATCATCTGATCTCTACCAAATTTTGCAACATTATACCTTTATGTACGAAGAATCTTTTGACCGAACTACAAGGGCATCAGTCCAATAGTTTATATATGGCGGCCATGAACGTGTGCAAATCGATTCCCCATATCAATTCAAACACGGTAGAACCAGTTTGAACGAAATTTGGTACAGAGATAGAACTAACAAAGGGCACCTTAGGGTCATATTTTATATCGCCGCCATCTTGACGGAAACGGAATGACGGCCACCCAAATTTTAAAAGCTTATATCAAATTACGACCAACCTAATTATTTGATCTCTACCAAATTTTGCAACAACATAACATTTTTTGGGAAGCATCTTTTGACTGAACTACAAGATCATGAGCCCAATAGTTTCAGATAGTGGCCATGTATGTGTGCAAGTCGGTTCACCATATCCATTCAAACACGGCGAAACCTAATTGAAAGAAATTTTGTACAGAGGTAGCACTAGCAAGGGGCACCTCATATTCATGTTTAATATCCGTATAACACGTTGCATTTCAACAAGCTACTACAACCAATATCCAATTATACTCCTTGATAAGGACAAAGAGTTATAACAATACCCATGCATTTAGGAGAAAGTAGGCTATATGTTCTTTACTGAACATCTTGTTAGCCTACTTTCGATTTTTGAACAAAATGAAAGTAGACTTATGGGATCAACACAGGGCGAAAAATTGTGTGTCTCTGTGTTTGTGAGGCTATGTGCGTGTGAGTGTGTGTACTATGAATGTCTGTCCCCCCCCCTATCAATTCGAACACGGTGAAACCGAATTGAACGAAATTTGGTACAGAAGTAGCAATAGCAAAGGGCACCTCAGTGTCATGTTTTATATCGCCGCCATCTTGACGGAAACGTAATGGCGGCCACCCAAATGTTCAAAGCTTAAATCAAATTACGACTAACCTAATCATCCTATCTCTAAAGGCGGGTACACACTTGCGAGCGAATGGCGAGCCGAGCGGCTCATGAGCAGCTCACACTACCAGCCTCGTCAGTGTGCTACCAGCCTCGTCAGTGTGTACGGGCTTCTGAGCCTAGTTCGAGCCGATCTTGAGCCGCTCAATGTGAGCCGGCTGAAGTCGGTTTTTACAGCGAGTTCAAAGGAATGCTCAGTGTCATTGTGGACGGCAGAGATACTAAAAAAAAAGTACGTGCTCGCAAGGCTGTACCTGCTTCCTGTGAGTCACAGCATGGCGGCCTGTCCCGATGATGATATGCGTACGCTGATCTATACGTATTGTTTTATCCCTTTGTTGGGGGCGGGATAAACAGCGTAGTGTAGGTGTGTTAATTTTAAGGGCTGTTTCCGAATGAGGGTAGTTTCCCGTGATTGGGAAAGACTACCAGTGTAGTGTGTTGGCGTGAGTACTTAATCTATTGGGGGCGTCCCTGCAGGATGCGTCCACCTGCTAGGGGATGGATGTCTAAATGAGGGCTGCTAATCTAGCCTGCCAATTAAGTAGAGTGAGCAATTCAGCGAGCGTGCAGAGTCGGTGATTTGACACTCTGCAGTCGGGCCGCTTGCTCGAGTACAATAAGACTCCTGACGATGCAGTTCCTGGTCTCTACGGCCAGGGGCAATTATGACTAAGGTCAGGTCGGGTATAAGGATGTAAAATGAGGTGTAATTTGTAATAAACGTGTGTGTTTACTGACCAAGTGTTTATTGGCCAGTAGCTGTGATGTGATGTCCCTTTTTGGGAGTTAAACAGATATAAAATGAAGTACAAGTTGTAAAGTGCACAAATGTTTAGGGTAGGTGTTTACAAAGATAAGGAATCTGAGCACACGGCTAGATCTCACCTGGTGAAGAGCTGGAATGGACCTCGTCGGGGCAGGGTCGCTGGCCAAGAACAGATAATGGGGCTCTTCCGGGCCTAGCCTTTAAGGCCTTCCCCCACTGCCTGGTCAGCATTTCCTCATTGCTGTCGCTCCAGTTACTGTGTTTGTGTTTGTATTATGTAAGCGTGGCTGTCAGCAGTATGCCGGGCCTGCTTGCGTTTGAAGACGTACATGAGGCTTATGGTATGCCTATGAGGGTGGTTTTGATGAAAGATGGAGGGGTGGGTCTTAGGGGTACTGCCCCCGGGCTGTGCATGACCCCCTCGTCCTTTGTTCACGTCCTCGCGAACGGGAAATAGAGTAGGCGTGTCGTTGTAATGATTCTTCTTCATCTTCTTCTTCGGTGTCGGTGTCGTGTGGGTGTATCGATGTCGTGTTGTCCTGGTGGTGATGTGAGTTTAGCGTGTGCTCAGAGGGGGGGTTTGGGTATATACATAGTTCATTATTCACATAAAATTAATCATTAAAAAACTTGACATTGGAAAGAAAAATACATAAAAATACATAGTTTACAATTCATGGTTTGGGAAATTATTCATTTGTAGTTTTGCAGAAGGGAAAAAAACATCTGTGGTTGCTGTGATGCTGCGTTGCAGCCGGATGAAAAAATTGCCTTCTGCGTGAGGTGTAAAATGTTACAATGAAAATAAAGAGATAGTGTAGAGCGAAAGAAGAAATAAACGTCTTAAGGTGTGATTACTGGTTTACTATATTGTGCTTTTATTGCTCGAGGTGAAGTAAGACATTTTTACAAAATTTAATTTAGAAGGGTAGAAAGGAAAGTCAATGTGTACATGTGTGTGATAAATAAAAATATGTGTATTTACAATGTGTGGCATCATTGATAACAAGTTTTGTATGAGGTCTTATCAATTTTACATTATTTTCTTTTACATTATTCACTTATATCTATGTTAATTATCTTATACCTAAACGGCCGTATCTACTGTGCCTTGCGTGCACGCTACCCTTGTATCCATGTGCCATCTCACGGCTAATCCTGTCCGGCCGTTTCCCGGTGCAGTTTAGTGGTCGTGCCGCTGATATATATATACCCCTATCCTGTGAGTCATTCTCTGTGGGCGAATGCCTTCACATTTGACAGTGAGAGTTGCCGCCACAAATTGGTTGCGCCCTCATTGCCGTATGTTGCGTCACATCTTTGACGCTTTTGTGTTTTGTTGATCTGTCAGTAAGCCTGATACCCCACAGGTATCAACCCTGCTGTTCAGATTTCTGTGTTCTGGAGTGAAGCTGTAAAAGAATGGTGGTGAGTGTGTTGGATTTTGGTAGAATGATTACAAATTAGTGCGTAAAGATGGTACATAATGATAGCATGGCCCAAAAAACATGTTGCTGCTGTATGGCAGCGAAATGATCGTCACCAGTGTCATGTATCTGGTGCTGCCGTCTGTAAACTGGAGAAGTAAAAAAAAACATGTAGACATTAGCGTAATCTTTATATCGCCTCTTGGGTCGGCGTGTATACTTTCTGGAATCAAAATTACAGGTATTATAGTCTGTCAATACACTCATGTCGTCCGTCTTGTTTTTTGTCTGGACCCTTCTTATCTTACATTACTCTATACCTTCTTATGCCGGCTATTACCATTTGTTAAGGATGTTTGATTGGTGGTCCATCTTACCTTATACCATGATCATTTTTGGGTGCCATTCCTTGATGCAGTGTTGGAGCTCTTTGCTGAAATATGGAAACATGTTAGCAATACCCTTGGCCAAATATATGTATTGCGCACCTATCGCGCAGCGCCGTTTAAGGGTCGGGTTGCGGTGCTACCGCCCTTGAGACTTCTTCGGCGTCTCGTGTATTATCGAGGTCGGTCAGCTCCAGTGGCTGTACCGTATACCTCGCTGATGGGTCGGACGGCTTTAGTGCCTCCGCCCTGTTATGTTTTCTTATCGTTACTTTATCGATTTATCGGACTTATCCTGGCAACGTCTAGCCGCCAGGTGCCGAACGCTCTGTGTCGCGTTCACATTACATGTGCCGTTGAATGTTGTTCGGTCTTACCCTATAAGGTGCCGAACGCCATATGTCGCGTTCGCGTCGCATACTCGTGTTTTCGCAATGTGTTGTCCGTCTTACCCTGGTAAAGGTTTTAGTTGCCAGGTGCCGAACTATCATTATATGTGTCAAAAGTAATATTAATCTAGATTATTGCTAATTAATGCTATGAGAAAAAGATATACAAGCCGAAATGACCTTAGTCTAGTGCCGAAATGTGCTGTAGCTACTGTTTTATAACAGTGCTTATTAAAATTGCTTAAGTTTAAGTTGCGTTCCAAATGCAACTGCCTTACATACTAGAATTTTGATCGGAACGATCGCCTGAGGCAGTTTTACCTCCTCAGGGCACCACCCGTGTGTATTTTAGAAACATCGGTTGTTTCTAAAACCACCAGGCCCGAAGGCCCTTTTAGATTCCCTTCCCTTCCCTTAATACTAATTTGTCGACTTCCCCCTCTTAATAACTAATATAGGCCTGTGCGACTACGTTACTAAGGAGCAAACGCCTCGCGCGGATATCCTTTCCGTTGGTCTTATGCATGCTTACATTGGCATTACTCGCCATTTGGTGTTTATTAATGTTTATTACTGGGTTGCCCACAAAACCCCTTTTTGGCAGCCCGTTGCATACCCATTTAATATCTCTGGCCGCCCATCGCGTTACCATTTAAGCTCTGGAGACTTGGTGTCATCCATTTATGTGGGCACGGAACCGAATGACCGCATTCATTCCATACGCATTGTTTATTATTCATTGGATATCATTTGTTAAATCATCTTCACCTCATCGTCCGGGATATGGACTTGGCGTGCCTAGGATTGGTCTCGTTGAATCCTGAGGCACTGCTTCACTTCACTCGAATGGAAGACTCGTTCCCCGCCTTAGGAACGCTACTTATATTACAAACTAACTAAAAGTCTAGTCCTAGTTTGTCGTCTCTTGGTTCGTCTCCTGAGTCTAGTATGGAGCTGGCTAATCCTCCTACTAGCCGTCAAAAAGTCTCCCCTGCAGGCCTGGCCTCGACGACCACAGTGCATAATGGGTGTGAGTTTCTTCGTCCCAGGGAACAGGTTAGGTTTCCCAGGATTCTGAAGCTTGCCCGCACTGAGTCATCGGTGCTTCGACCTTACGCCTATCTGTCATTAAACTGGGTGAGGCCTCATCACCGCCCTCTCCAGCTCTGTCCTTGGGTGGAGATTCTGCTCTCCATTTACCTTCTCATCACCATCTAGTGTGATTTCAGATTCCTTTAAAAAATAAGTGTGAGTTGTAAATATGTTTCTATGTACTATGTAATTATGAAAAATTCCTAGTGTTCTGGGGTTGTAGAATCTTCGAAATGCAGTGACTTCTTTAGGCCTGTCATTGCCGTGTCGGATTTCCAGCGGTGATGCCTTGGTACTTTTCTAGAGGTATTAGTAGGTTTGTAGGGCGTTTGGTCCCTTGTTATTAGGATCCGGGGGTGTTATTTGCTTAATGGGGTTAAAGCGTGGTGGGAGGGGGTCGTGCATCGTTGGACTCCATGTTTATGGTGGCCGGGAGCCGATGATGCTGTTAGGAGGTATTTACTATGAGTGGATGGGGTGGGTTTTTCCCAGGTGTGCAAAATTTAAAAATGTCATGCGGGTGTAATAATAATACCATCCCTGGTGTGTGGATAGGATATCCCATGCAGTGAGGTGGATATGAGGCTTGTCTGCTCTCATTTTGAGGATAAGGCTTGTGCTAGGATACGATAAGTTTATGTCCCTTGCATGCGGGATTATTTAATAAAATATTTGTTAGTATCAGTATGGCCTCATCTCTCTACATAGAGATGTGCATTGCCGCTTGATATTCGTTTCCGAATCACCTCTAATGCTCAGGTGTAGGCGTTGGTCCAGGGTGTAGCAAACCCTAATTTATGAGAAGCATGAAGTCTATCAACCCCGATGTATAGTTTGCAATGTAGTGTAGATGTTTTTATGTATCTGTATGTCTGTGTTGGATAGTGTCTCAGGTAACAGGTTATGTAGGAGTATGGGGATGGTTGGTGTTTGGTACCATGGCCATCCTGATGGCATTATCCACCTCTACTCCTATTGTAGTGTGTCATCCTCTCTTGGTCGCTATGTGTCTTCTACCCGCTCTTTGGGTTATACGCTGGCTAAATTGAGATGCCATAAAGCACCTATTGTCTCCTAAAATACTAGTCAGTGGCGTGCCCGTGGGTCTGTGATAGCTACGTTGTGTGAAAATGTTTGTGTCTGTGGGCACCGCCCTCGGGCTGCCCTTAGGATGTTTAAGTGTGGTGACGCTGTATCGTCACGGCCTAATCTGGTCTCCTGTTCATAACGTGGGGTAGGGTAGCATGTGACTGTGAGTATAACTCGGCTTAGCATAACTGCCTGTAATGAATTTTAGAGAGAGAAAAAAAACAAGAAAAGAAATTATTAGGGGGGGGGGTTGTTCCCTCATGGAATCTGTCTGTATCCGCCCCTGATTGTTGGGCGCTTGTGTGAAGGAAGCGGCCGTGGCTGTAGTTGGCGCGCTTGTGTGTGTGAAGTCGCCCACCACTGACGTCTGCCGGCGCGTGTGGTGTTATCGGAGAAGGCTTATCTCGTGTCGCGTGGCTAATTGTCAGGTGCCGTGTACTGCGTGTTATCAACTCTGTATGCATGTTCCTAGTGTCGCTAGTGATATGCGTATACTAGTCTGTCTTCCGAGATCAATCCGGCCCACAATATTTGTGTAATATTGGATGCGGAGCCTATTGTAATGCCGCTCTCACTTCCTGTATCAACATCCGTGTCACTGTATACCGTTATTGTTATTGTTTTTATGTCAGTGTCATCATGTCTGTATGTCATTGTCACGTCTTGGTGCTACAAGAATTCCTTCCGGCAACAGTGTGTGGCAACGCGCTGGAATTCGCTTATTTGCAGCGCAGTGTTTTTTGTGTGTATTTGTTTGGTGTCCTTGTGTACGGAAAGTCTTCAATGATATGTAAGAAAGCTAACAAAACGTGACTTCCGCCACTGTCCGTATGTTGACATGTGTTTGCATTCTAGAAAGGCCATCATCTTTCTTCGCTCACAAGCTTGTTTGGGAATTTGTTTCCGTGATTCCTTCCCCATTGTGTCTAGCTCTACTATTTTATGTCCGGGGTAATCTACATTGCCATGATTTTTGGCCGTAGAGATGTGGTGTTCCCTACTTTGTGTGAGCGTTTTTTCTGTGCCCGTGGCGTCCCCCGTATTCAGATTTCGGGCGCTATGGTCCAAAAAAACAATCTTGTGGTCTCCGTAGAGGCCTGGCGTTCCCGGTACGTCCCCTATTGGCAGTCCCGGCGTCGCTAATACCCTAAGTAGGCTATTATAGCGAGTACCTTAGAACGGGCCTACCTCCCTGTACGTATGTCCCATGTATGTTGTCTGTACGAATTTTGGTTGACCCTGGATTTAATTTGTGGGCGTAGTGTGGTTTTGAATCCTCTAGTGAATGATATTCTGTCGATTGTGATGCCGGGCTGTCTGTGAGTGCCTTCAGCCGACGAGTGCGTCACGTACTCGCGCTGAGCATGCAAAAAGTGTCGGGTTATTTCATGTGATAACGCGCTGCCGGGACCGTATGTCCTGTCTGGCAGTTAACAATTGAAGTGTACAGTATTTATGCTGCGACCCTGTCACGAATGATGTGAGTGTTTTGGGCATACGTTTTCATGAGGCCCTACTTTTCTTTATGATGACCTCGCCTTATATTTCTGCCCTACTACTGTGGTGATGCTATCTGTGCCAGACCTGTGTAGTTTATGGCCTCATACATGTAGTCCCCGTATGTAAAAGAACCTTCCTGTGTTCATGATTGTGCGGCTCAATCGTTTTTGTGCTTGTGTGCCCTGGTCTCTGGTTGCATGTGTGGCAGCTAGATGTCTGTGTCAGAATTGTATCTACCTTGTAAAAGAACCTTCCTGTGTTCATGATTGTGTGGCTCAATCGTTTTTGTGCTTGTGTGTCCTGGCCTCTGGTTGTGTTGTCGCGCCAAAATGCCGTTGACTAGCTTCCTTTTGGCACGTTTGTATCGTGTTTTTGTGTGTTGAATGTGTTAGGCCCTGATGCATACCTTATACATTTCTCTAGCCTAAGCTGCTGGAGGCTGTAGACTGTCTATTATGTATGTAATATATTTGGTACAGGTATGCGGGTTTGACGCAACCCACAAAGGTATGGTATCTGTTCTGTGCGTCCGCATATGCCTTGGGCTAATGCCTCGGGACCACTATTTCTGTATTTTATGTACCGTGGCGTGTATTGTATGTTTGAAATACGCGTGCCAAAATGTACATTAGTGTGAGAGTTTTGTGTAATTCGTAACGTCATTCGTACTTTAATTTCGGGAGTTATCCAGCTTTGAAAATGGCGTGAATGATTGTGTATATTACTGCCTGAGTGAGAGTGTTCCTAGCCTGTCTGGTACTTGCGAATGCAGCATGTCCATTTACGTCTTATCGCTGACTGGCGATAGTGTCGAGTTTCAATGTTGTGTCAATTACCTGTTGCTAGCCTAGCCGTCTGTTTATCGCATGTGTTGAGCAAGTGTGCGTGGGTTTGCTGACACGCTTTTCTATTGTCTGCATACATGGTGTGCCTTTGGCTCCTCGTCATGTAAAAATCCCTACCTCTCTTCATATATATCGTGCCCCCAATTTTTGTGTTATTGTAGGTCTGATGCAAATATATTCCTGTTCGTGATATGTCTCTCTGACTAGCTCATGTATTTATGTACGTATACCTCCGGGCTTCTAGTCGAGTGCCTGGTCACTAGATGTCGGTGGCAGTTTTGTTATTTTGTGCATATTAAACTCTGTTAGCTTGACTGTCCCTTATTGCTGTGTCCTCCACTTGGATGGCTATTTGACCTTGCGTTCCTGGTATTCAGAAGGTCGCGGGTTTGAGACCGTCTTTGTTCAGGATGATCATTCCTGTTGCCTTTTGGGCCTGTGTCCCTGTGACAGTTTTGTCAGTCTTATTGACCCTTTCTATGGGAACTGCGTTTACTGTGTGACCTCAAAAATATATTACAGAATTTTCCCCTGAACTGTGAGTGTTATCTTACGGTATTTACGCTTAGTTTGAGCGCTGTCATAGGGGACAAGAAAAATTCCTGCTATGGGCAGTGTAAGAAATAACATACACATATGGATCAAATATATATATGCAAACTGTACAGTTTTGGGCGTATAGGCAATGGGCATGTGTTTTTGTGCGTTTACCCTCTCTAATTTAACTATTGCCTGACAGTATATCTCAAGTGTTATCATGCTGTATGGAAGTGTAAGTCTGTGATGTTGTATTTCCAGACCGCGCAGTTTTGCTTGCCCCTGGAGTGTCGTGTTTGTGTGAATGCATCCCCGTCTGTGTGCCTAACCTCTACAGGGGTAGAATCTGTCTTTTGTGTTAATTGTAGTGTACGCGCCCCCGTGAGGGTTTGGGAAAGTTTCAGCATTTTATGTGGAAAATTCTGTGTGTTTTGTCCTGGTAACATTTATCCATGGGCTTGTGCGGTCAGTGAATTTCACTATCGTGCGAGTGCCCTCGCCCGTCGGGGTGAATTACTGCGCTCTGTTATGAAGGCATAGGCCTCAGGTTCCCATTGAGGTGCTTCTTTACTATTTTTCAGGGGTGTTTTAAATAAAGCAAGCCTAAGCCTACGTTCACCGTAGTACCTGTTTATAGGCGTAGGTGTGCTGGCGCCTGAAGGGCTGTGTTGGCTCCGCGCTACCCTATTAGTGTCTGGGCGCGTGTATGCCCTCCTGTCTGCCTGGCCTCGTGGGGTGGGCGGTAAAATTTCCCTTATACCCCGTGTACTTTGTTTTGGAGGCAGGATAATGCGTGCAGGCGTGTGTGTTACACCCTGGTGAACTGTAAACAATCCCCCTGTATTTCTCTGCACTGGGGGTGCACATGTTGGTGTCCGCCTCCATTCTGGCGAAATCGCCCTCTGAACTGGCGGTAAGGGTCGTGTAATTGTCTGTGAGCGCCCTTGCAATGTATTGGAGGGTAGTCTGGCCTTTTTCTGGGCTATGGCCACTGCAGACTCCTTCCCTTGTGTGGCGGTACGTGTCGAGAGGGACATCCTCGCGAATTGCTGAATTAGCGTATCTACGTCTATGTCCTCTCTTGGCTTCGCTGGTGGGCCTGCCATGAACTCAAAGATGGCCTTGTTGTCTTGGAGTTCCCGATGAAAATGAAAATCCACAGCCTGCTTCCAGTCTCCGACCGGGTCAGGAATGGAATGAATGAAGTCCCCATCTAGCGGCGAGGATATGGACTGTGCCGGCTGCCGAGGCCTGACGCACTCCTCTGGGACAATGATTAAATGAATGACAGATGAAATGAAATGATAGTGGAGAGTGTTGCTGGAATGAAATTTGACAGGGAAAACCGGAGTACCCGGAGAAAAACCTGTCTGCCTCCGTTTTGTCCAGCACAGATCTCACATGGAGTGACCGGGATTTGAACCACGGACCCAGCGGTGAGAGGCCGGCGTGCTGCCGCCTAAGCCACGGAGGCTTAGGAGTTCCCGATATTCTTCCCAAATTTGGGCGTACTGCCTATTGAGGCATATGGCCTGTTCGGCAACTTTGGTACCGCTAGTTCCTATCCATTTATGTCCTTGGATGAGTGCCTCCCATTGCTGGAACATGACCTCGTGTCGGCAGTGTAGTTTCCAGTGTGCTTTGTTGAGTTGTGTACGGAGGGTGGGGATTTTCGCCCTAATCTTTCGATTCTTGGCGCCTCGGAGTGGCCGGACAAGTGCCCTTATAATGATTATATACTGGGCGTGCAGGAGCTGCTGATACCTTCTGAGGTAGTCCTGCCTTGTCTCAAAGACATTAAGCCAGGCAATTAATTCCTGGTATTCCCCAATGTTCCTCAGCATGGCCTGTCGTGCGGGGTGTTCATATTTATATATGTGTTAAAAATAAAAAGTAATATGTTTTGCAATGACTCGCTATACTGGGGTGGGTTGGTGGGTTAAAAATTCCCTTGTTTGCTAAAGAGGAGAAAAAAATAATGCTTTCCCTCAGATTTTTTTTCAACTTTTGCTTGGCTGCTTTCGGTGTGGATCGCTCTACCACGAGGGCTCGTTGTTTGAGTCCCTTAACCTTATTTTGCGTGGTAGCCGCGCCTCACCAAATATGTTTTATCCCTTTGTTTGGGGCGGGATAAACAGGGCAGGGCAGTGTAGGTGTGTTAATTTTAAGGGCTGTTTCCGAATTCAGCGAGCGTGCAGAGTCGGTGATTTGACACTCTGCAGTCGGGCCGCTTGCTCGAGTACAATAAGACTCCTGACGATGCAGTTCCTGGTCTCTACGGCCAGGGGCAATTATGACTAAGGTCAGGTTGGGTATAAGGATGTAAAATGAGGTGCAATTAGTAATAAACGTGTGTGTTTACTGACCAAGTGTTTATTGGCCAGTAGCTGTGATGTGATGTCCCTTTTTGGGAGTTAAACAGATATAAAATGAAGTACAAGTTGTAAAGTGCACAAATGTTTAGGGTAGGTGTTTACAAAGATAAGGAATCTGAGCACACGGCTAGATCTCACCAGGTGAAGAGCTGGAACGGACCTCGACGGGGCAGGGCCGCTGGCCAAGAACAGATAATGGGGCTCTTCTGGGCCTGGCCTTTAAGGCCTTCCCCCACTGCCTGGTCAGCATTTCCTCATTGCTGTCGCTCCAGTTACTGTGTTTGTGTTTGTATTATGTAAGCGTGGCTGTCAGCAGTATGCCGGGCCTGCTTGTGTTTGAAGAAGTACATGAGGCTTATGGTATGCCTATGAGGGTGGTTTTGATGAAAGATGGAGGGGTGGGTCTTAGGGGGTACTGCCCCCAGGCTGTACAGTATCAGTCACATTCTGTGTTATCGGACCCGAAACATGAAAATCACTACCTAAAAAGATGTAAAGGAGGATAGCTGGTGCACAAATATCCGGAATTATTTGCCCGACGGATTGCTTTGATATTCTGAATAGGTATTGCAAGCTAGTGCATGAATCTCCTGTGGCAAGGAAACGTAGAGTTACTGCTAACCTGAAATTTCAGGTATATTATTGAATGCAAAACTAAGAGAACGATAAGTATGGAAAAGATGAATTATATTGCATTATCTATGTAAAGAGGAAAAGAAAAATCACGAACCTGTCTTGAGCCGAAATCGGAGAACGAAGTTGTGTTTCCCGTTTTGAGATTTTGTAGCCTATTCTGCTTAGTAAAGTCTCAAAGTCAGTAGGCGACATCCGTGTGAAATTTTTATACTGACCACTAACGCTCTGGAACTTCGTGTCCAACAATAATTCCTACCCACTTCGTCTTTTGTACAGTTCATTGCGCCAACACCGTCGGGGTTTCTTTTCATTTTCATTTAAATTGGCCATCATCATAGCTGCGCCACTCGCAACCATCATAGCAAGCAGAGTTTCTTGTTCGGAAGACATCTTTTTTGCACGTGGAAACAACTCACAATGACTGATTCTGCTCGCGAGCATTATGGCTCAAATAATGCTCATAGAAGGCTCGGGCATTTACTTTATCCTCGAGCGGCTCATGAGCCGCTCGGCTCGCCATTCGCTCGCAAGTGCGTACCCGCCTTTTAACAAATTTTGAAACAACATATATTTATATGGCGAGCGTCTTTTGACTAAACTACAAGGTCATCAGCCCAATATTTTGCAGCTGGCGGCCATGTATGTGTGCAAATCGATTCCCCCTATCAATTCAAACACAGTGAAACCGAATTGAGCGAAATTTGGTACAGAGGTAGCATTAGCAAAGGGCTTCTCAATGTCATGTTTTTTTATATTGCCGCCCTCTTGACGGAAACGTAATGGCGGCCACCCAAATGTTCGAAGCTTAAATCAAATTATGACCAACCTAAACATCCGATCTCTACCAATTTTTGCAACAACATATATTTATATGGCGAGCGTCTTTCGACTAAACTACAAGGTCATCATCCCAAAACGTTAGCAGCTGGTGGCCATGTTTGTGTGCAAATCGATCCCCCCTATCAATTCAAACACGGTGTAACCGAATTGAACGAAATTTGGTACAGAGGTAGCACTAGCAATGGGCACCTCAGTGTCATGTTTTATATCGCCGCCATCTTGACGAAAACGTAATGGTGGCCACCCAAATCTTAAAAGCTCAAATCAAATTACGACCAACCTAATCATCTGATCCCTACCACATTTTGCAACATTATACCTTTAAGTAGGAAGAATCTTTTGACCATACTACAAAGTCATCAGCCCAATAATTTGCGGATGGATGGCGGCTATTTATGTGTGCATGTCGATTCCCCCTATCAATTCCAACACGGTGAAACCGAATTGAACGAAATTTGGTACAGAGGTAGCACTAGCATTGGGCACCTCAATGTCATGTTTTATATCGCCGCCATCTTGACGGAAACGAAATGGCGGCCACCCAGATGTTAAAAGCTTAAATCAAATTATGACCAACGTAATTATTTGATCTCTACCAAATTTTGCAACAACATAACTTTATGTGGTCATCAGCCCAATAGTTTGCAGATAGTGGCCATGTATGTGTGCAAATCGATTCACCATATTAATTCAAACACGGTGAAACCGAATTGAATGAAATTTTGTACAGTGGTAGCACTAGCAAGGGGCACCTCATATTCATGTTTAATATCCGTATAGCACGTTGTATTTCAACAATCTAGTACAACCAACATTCAATTATACTCCTTGAAAAGGACAAAGAGTTATAACAATACCCATGCATATAGGAGAAAGTAGGCTATATGTTCTTTACTGAACATCTTTTTTTCTTTGTGTTCCAAAAGTGATGTGTAATGTCGTTTTCAAGACCACTTGTGTTTATCTCTATAAATATCGAGGGACTTTCTCGAGAGAAATAGGTCATATTAGCTAATATGTGCCAGAAACATGCATGTGACATCCTGCTAGTCCAGGAAACACACAGGGGGAGTACTAGATGCCGTCCAAGAATTGCTGATATGGAACCAATTCTGGAAAGGCCTCACGACAAATATGGCAGTGCCATCTTTGCCAGACCTAACATGAACATCATCAATGCCTCACTGACTGAAGATAATGACATGGAGCCCCTCACAGTGCGTACTCCATTCTTCTGTATCACATCAGTCTACAAACCACCTGAGACCTCTTTCAGCTTTGGAACACCAGCCAACTTCAACCACTCGGACGTAAACTTTGTCATTGGCAATTTCAACTGTAGAAACACAGATTGGGGATACCCAGATTCTGATGCAAATGGAACAAGTCTAGAAATATGGACTGAGGTTCATGGCTTGCATCAGATCAACGACCCAAAGCTTCCTTCTTCCTTCAATAGTGGCAGGTGGAAGAGAGGGTACAATCCAGACAATATCTTTGTGTCCTCAAATTGGAGAAACACTATTGCAAACCATCACAGCAACTCACATGGCCAAGTGGAGCAACCTGGTAGAGAACCTCGACATGAAGCTGAATAGTAGACATGCCTGGAAACTGCTCAAAAATCTTAGAGGCGACCCTGTAAAACCACAGAAGAACTTCACTGGAGTGACACCTGATCAAGTGGCGACCCAGCTCCTGCTGAATGGTAAAACAAATGGGAGGGTTACCTCAGGAGCTCTTCAGCGTGATTTGGAAGCAGAGAATCACTTTCTTCGAGATCCCTTCTCGATGGTTGAACTTGAAGCTGCCATTTCCAGCTTGAAGATGTACAAGGCTTCTGGTGTCGATGACCTACTAGTAGAACAGATAAGGAACGTTGGCCGTTAAACATTGGAGTGGTTACTAAGCCTAATGAACACATGTGTTGCCAAGCTACATATCCCAAAAATTTGGAGGAAATCTCGAGTCATTGCACTACCCAAGCCTGGGAAGGAACCAAACGACGCGAAAAATTTTCGACCTATATCCCTGTTATGCCATACCTTCAATATACTGGAACGCCAGGTACTTAACCGAATCAGTAGTATCCTCGAAGAGAAGTTCATTCCACAACAAACAGGTTTTCGTGCTGGCAAATCATGTTGTAGCCAGATCTTGAATCTCACCCAACACATCGAGGATGGTTTTGAGCGCGGTGAGATAACGGGAGTCGCCTTCGTTGACTTAACAGCTGCATACGACACTGTGAATCATAGGAAGCTGTCAAAGAAAGTGTATTACCTTACCAAGGACCACCAACTAACATCCCTAATCAGCATCTTCCTTCAGAACAGAAGATTCCAAGTCTCGCTACAGGGTAAAAGGAGTAGATGGCGAACCCAGAAGAACGATCTCCCTCAGGGTAGCGTGCTGGCTGCAGCGCTGTGCAACATCTACACAAATGATCAGTCAATTCCAGCAAGTACTAAGCTCTTCATCTATACCGACGACACAGCAGTAGCTGCTCAGGGATCATCCTTTGAAGAAGTGGAAGGAAAGCTGACTTTAGCGATGGACGAACTCTCCAAATACTATGATGCCAACTATCTGAAGCAGAACCCTAATAAGACACAAGTGTGTGCGTTCCATCTACGAAACAGGGAAGCACGGCGACAGCTGGACATCACATGGCTAGGTGAGCGACTGAAACATTGCCCAACACTAGTTTACCTAGGTGTCACACTAGACCGTGCTCTTACCTACAGACAGCAATGTCTGAACACGAAACAAAAGGTCAGTGCTCCCAATGACATACTCAAGAATCTCATCGGCAGCACCTGGGGAGCCAGCCCGCACATCTTGAGGACTTCCGGACTTGCACTGTGTGTGTCAGCCGCTGAGTATGCCGCTCCTGTGTGGAACGCTTCAGCACATACTAAGCAGGTTGATACTGCTGTCAACGACACTGCAAGGATAATCTCGGGATGCCTGAAACCAACACCAGTCCACAAACTATACCTTATTGTTGGAATAGCCCCACCCAACATCCGGAGGGCCACTGCTGCGGACGCCGAGAGAACAAAGCAGGAGAATGACCATCGACATCCACTATATGGTCACCAGGCAGCAAGGTCTCGCCCCAGATCCCGCAAGAGTTTCTTGGCTAGGACTACGCCGCTGGAGAGAACACCAGAGATAACTCGTATTAACAGATGGAGGAGCTCACTGCCCACAGACATGACATCCACTATATGGTCACCAGGCAGCAAGGTCTCGCCTCAGATCCCACAAGAGTTTCCTTGCTAGGACTACGCCGCTGGAGAGAACACCAGAGATAACTCGTATTAACAGATGGAGGAGCTCACTGCCCACAGACATGACACCGAAGGAAGAACTGGCTCCTGGCGCTGATCTACCTTATCCTGTGTGTAGGTCCCTCAACCGCTTAAGAGTGGGTGTCCCACGATGCAAGACCAACCTGCAAAAATGGGGGATCCTTCCTGCAGACGCAGGCACCTCTTGTGAATGTGGAGCTGAACAAGACCCAAATCACCAACTTATCTGCCCCCTTCTGGATAACCCATGCACAATGGAAGAAGTTTTTAGAGGAAGTATCAAGGCCATCGCAGCTGTAATTTTTTGAAAATGTTGAGCGGACACGGAAATGAATGAATATAATATACTGGAACATCATGTATAGGAGTGTTCCTAGAGTACGGACGGTATGTCGTTAGGCTCAAGGTCGAACTAACCGCTTTGGACAGACAGATTTCCAGCCACGTTTCAGTGGGGGAGGAACAGCAACAGCAGTCACTCGTCATCCACCGAACTGTCGACATCGCGGGTTAATGCTTAACATCTGGGCTTACATTGTCTTGAGCTCGGCACAGTTAAGGGATGGGTTTCTCCCCCAGTGCTCCGGCTCCTCGCCAAACATAGTCTACTGTACCGCGACCTTGAAGCCCCGCCACATACTGTCCGTACTCTACCACCGCTCGGTTCTGATGCTCATTCTCAATTCAGACATTACTCAAGGCCCGGGTAGTTATGTGTTTATATGAAGGAAAATCCACAGCCTGCTTCCAGTCGCCCGACCGGGAACGAATGATGCCCCCATTCAGCGGCGAGGATATGAACTGTGCCTGTCGCACTCCTCTGGGGCAATGATTAAATGAATGGCAGATGAAATGAAATGATAGTGGAGAGTGTTGCTGGAATGAAATTGTGACAGGGAAAACCGGTGTACCCGGAGAAAAACCTGTCTGCCTCCGGTTTGTCCAGCACAGATCTCACATGAAGTGACCGGTATTTGAACCACGGACCCAGCGGTGAGAGGCTAGCCTGATGCCGCTTAAGCCACGGAGGCTCCAGTTATGTGTTTAAATATTTATTATTTAACTAAATATTTTCTATTTATTTACATATTTTTGCCATTTTTATATATATATATAAATAAAACTCAATGTTTGTCTGTCTGTTTGTCTGTTATGTATACAAATCCACACCGTTTCACCGATCTGCATTTAGGCCCTTTGGCCCAAATCTACACCGTTTCACCGATCTCAACCAAAATGTGTATACTTACCCTATGCAACCCTGTGAATAACACTGTCCACTTAAAATTTCGGACAGACCACCCCATTTCCTGCATTTAGGCCCTTTGGCAAACATCTACACCATTTCACCGATCCGAACCAAAATTTGTATACTTACCCTTTGCAACCCTGCGGGTAACCCTGTCCACTTAAAATTTCGGACCGACCACCCCATTCCCTGCATTTAGGCCCTTTGGCACAAATCCACACAGTTTCACCGATCAGAACCATCATTCGGACACTTACCCTTTGGTACCCTGCGAGTAACACTGTCTGCTTGAAATTGCAGAGAGACCACTCCAACCCCTGCATTTAGGCCGTTTGGCACAAATCTACACCGTTTCACCGATCTGAACCAAATTTTACATACTTACCCTTTGGAACCCGACAAGTTACACTGGTCACTTAAAATTTTGGACAGACCACACTAATCCCTGTTTTTTGGCCCTTTGGCACAAAACTACACCGTTTCACCGATCTCAACCAGATTTTACATAATTACCCTTTGGAACTCGACGAGTTCTACCTGTCCACTCGAAATTTCGGACAGACCACTCCATTCCCCGCATTTAGGCCCTTTGGCACAAATCTACATCGTTCACCGATCGAAAGCAAAACGTGTATACTTACCCTTTGGAACCCGATGATTAACACTGTCCACTTGAAATTTCGGACAGACCACCCCATTCCCTGCATTTAAGCTCTTTGGCACATATCTACATCGTTTCACCGATCTGAACCTAAATTTGTATACTTACTCTTTGGAACCCTACGAGTAACATTGTCCATTTAAAACTTTGGACAGACCCCCCTTTCCCTGCATTTAGGCCCTTTGGGACAAATCTACACCGTTTCACTGATCTGAACCAAATTGTTTATACTTACCCTTTGGAACCCGACGAGTAGCACTGTCGACATGAAATTTCAGACACACCAATCTATTCCCTGCATTTAGGCCCTTTGGCACAATTCTACACGGTTTCACCGATCTGAACCAAATTTTACATACTTACCCATTGGAACCCGATGAGTAACACTGTCCACTTGAAATTTCTGACATACCACTCCATTCCCTGCATTTAGCTCAGGAATCCCTCGGGGTTGCAAGCTTCCTAACTCACCAGCCATGAGCCCTTGAGGTTGTACCAGAAGTGGTGGGGCTCCACACACCCTGCCTCTTTGAAGGCCTTGAGCAGAAGACAGGAGATATTATGAAAAGGAAAAGAAGGCAGACCCCTCGAAGAATGAGGGCATCAGGAAAGATGAGACAACTGCCAATTAAGGCGGGAAATGCCAAGACTCCTTAGCCCTCGGATACCCTAATACACTCGGGGTCGGAAGAGAACAAGAGTTGACCAAGGGAGGCCGACAGGAAAGGGAACTGAAAGGAGCCCGGCACCTGGAAGTAGAAGCGATGCCAGACTCAGCTGGGGTCCCGTGGTCGCTAACCCACGTCCCACAAGTTGTGAGACCCTGGGAGGGGGGTGCAGTTGTGAGAATAGCTTGCTGATTCATCGCGAGGTGACATGAGAGGACTTTCCAGAGCTCGCCGTGTTATCTGCTGTCTATGCTGATGCCTGCACAGGGCCGTTGCTCAAGCCACTGTGGTGTTGCGAAAGTGTGAGTGATTCCCCGGCCAATCTAAATAGGACGGGGAACCCCGAACGTGTGTCATCATATTTCGTCATCATCTGCGATCATCTCAGGTTCGTGCAGCTTGGACCCATATTCTTTGCCGAGCATTGCGCCATAAGCTCTTTCACTAGACGCATCGAGTACAGGACTAAGCCAGAAAATAAGGTTGACACTTTGGAAGACATCGAAGCTAGACATCTGAATTGCCTATATCAGTTTTAAAATTACACCATGTTCGTTTAGTAGTCATTTTTTCAACCTTATTATTATCATCATAAGTGCAAATGACCTAGATGTTACGCGCATCATACCAATAATCACCGCCGCATAAATCTTTCTCGACTGTGATTTTTAAAATATTCATTTTTATTACAGTACATTGTGTACATTATGAGTTGAAGTGTCAATTCAATACCGGTAGTAGTTTCCCTTATCATCCTCATCATAAGGGCAAATGACCTAGATGTTACGCCCATTACACCATTAATCACCACACACAATATGTCTTCCTCGGCTGGGAATTTTGAAATATGTATTTCTATTACGGTAGTTTGTAAGTTTGACGTGTCAATTCAACAGTAGTTTTCATTATCATCCTTATCAAAAGGGCAAATGACCTAGATATTACGCCCTCATTGTCTTTGGTGGCAAATGACCTAGATTTTAAGTCCATTATATTTCTAAGGAGACTTTGAGACATTATCATCATTCCACCGGGCGAAGCCGGGTACTACTGCTAGTAAATAAATACATATTCTGGCCTATTTATTGATAAGCACATATTTCCTATTGTATGAGCCTTGAAGGGCTTCTACAATGTGTATAAGGGAAGTTTGGGGTGTTGTGTGAATCGGGGCTGTAAGTGTAGGTGTTTTGGGGGTGAGTTTGTGTCGGGAGCGTCTATGTAGCTTAGACGTGCTTTGAGGACAGCTTCCAGTTGTACGATGTATCTGGAGAGCTAGGGGGTGAGTTACTAGTGAGGGGTTGGTGGGTAATTAACAACCTGCTGAGGTATAGTCACTGTTCAGCGCTTGCGGCAGGCGCACGCAAGCAAGTACTATGTGTAGCAGTAATGCTGACCGATGCTCTTAACATGAGCCGTCAACTGGACTGCTTAGCTAATGCATTTAAACGATTAAATACTACTGGACCCTACTGTGATCAGACGGGGGTAGGTAGGGGGTTTATCGTACAATTAAATAATCAGAAATGCCAGTGTAGTGGAAACCAATTGGTTTTATGAATACTTCTTGTGAAGTGTTAGTAATATTCCACAGAATAGCTTTAGTTCTATGGATTCCTGAACAATGCAAGTACAAAGTGTAAGGGGTTGGATAGTGGATGTGAATGTAAAAAGGGTAATCTCGCAATCACACTCACCTAGATGGCGGCTGGCGTGAAATCGCCCTTCAAAGGTTTCACTGTACACAGACCTCGAGGTGTGGGAGCATGCCCGCTTTATAGATGCGGTAATGCAGTGTGTGCATAATTGGCACATTCCAATCAGGTCGGTATTAGTGTCGGGGTCGTACGAGTTCAAAAAGGGTTCAAATAAATTCAAGAAGGTTCATGCGAGTTCAAATGAATGTGTTAATTATCCTGTAGTTGATATAGGGACTGAAAATATAGAGACGTATCGGGCGGAAGTTTAATGTGTATTTCCGGGGGTGTGCATCCCCTAAGGGGTGCAACACTATGTTTGGTGGTATGTTGGACTCCTTAGTTTTTTTTGTCGTGTGGCCTCCTGAGAGGCCGAGTGCAGGTCTTTCTAGTCGACGCCCGAGGGTGACCTGCGCGTCGGGATGAGTGATGGAATGGGTGAAGATGAATGAAACTAGTCAAGGATGTGGAAGGAAGCGGCCGTAGCCTGCATTTGCCTGGTGTTGAAAATGGGGAAACCACGGAAAACCATTTCAAGGACTTAGATGACTGCTGCCCACATTTTCTACCCTTGGCTTCTCTATTTCGTGAATGCACCCTTGTCTCAGTATTGTAGTAGTATTTCAAGACAGGGATTTCCCGGTCATTAAGTATAGTAGGGGGATGGGGTCAACAGTCTCGTAAAGCCTCCAATAGTCCTTACCTTGAAAGGAAATTTTACTTGAAATTACAGTAGTCTGCGAAAATTGTGGGTATTGACAGAGTGTTATGAAAGATTTTGAAGTGACCTTTTCTTTTGCTCTTTAGAATGAAATTCGAAAACAGCACATACATGATATCGTATCGCGCATCTGCGATAAGTATTGTAGGATTCGGAAGCTGAGGCATGCCCCGGCCTATTAAGCGGGAACATTGTACTGTAGACAGGATTATGGATTATTCTAACAGCTGGACATTTCAGCTACAGTAACTGGGGAATATAAATATGATACAAATTTATGAAAATATTTTGGAAACTTAATCACATATTTTCCACTTTTAAATACATAAATAACAGTACATTATGCAACGAGCCTATAATGGCAATAATTAAGACACGCGTATGTTTATATAACGAGCGAAGCGAATTTAATAATTTCCATACCATTATAGGCGAGTTGTATTCGACTGTTTATGTTCGACGATAATTATAACTATTTTATGTTCGAACAGAAATATTCATAAATATCTGTCGAGATTTCGCCAGTTTTAAGTACTGAACAGAGCGCATGGGACGCAGAGATGCCATGGCCTTCTGGAATACCCTACTATGACATTACAAGCCACGCAGTGAAATTTAAAATAGAAGGCCGTGGAAGTCAGCGCAGGTGCGATGCTATCCTCACCTAATTGGTCACACAACTGTTTCTTGATCTCTGATTGGTGGGAGAAACAAAAAAAAATCAGTTTGATTGTTGTAGATATTGATTCGTAGATATTGAGAACCGTCTAAATATTTCGGATGGTCGCCATGTTGGTTTGTTATATATGTAGGCCATAGAGTCATGCACCATTGAAGGATCATTATTGCGTAGGTTCATTATTCAAACTTTCACTTCTATCGCATGATTACGACACACGAAATAAAAACTTAATTTTAAAAGGTTATGTAAAGAATTGAACTAAATTACATACCAGTGCATTACAATGTGTAGACACATTTGCTGTACCAAGTTTCAATGCGTTTGGATCATTAACTCGCGAGAAAGGTCTTTAAAACTTTCAACTTCGCATGACCGCCATGTTCGTTTTGTAGTTAACTGTTTTTTGAAAGTCTCATAGATGAACTTCCAGTAGTGCCCTTTATCTCCGTACAAAATATCAGGGTGATACCGGTAATAGTTTCAGAGATATAGAATACCGGTGAAATATTTCGCACAGCCGCCATCTTGAGGTTATATAAACAATTGAACGAAGTTAGATGTTGGTGCATTACAATGTGTATTAACATATACTGTACCAAGTTTCATTGCGTTTGCTTGGTTAAATCGCGAGAAACGTCTATTTAAAAGTGGCAAATTCGTTTGGCCGCATTGTTGGTTTTGTAGTTACCAGGTTTTCAAAAGTCACATTGGTGAAATTCTAGTATTTCCCTTTATCACCGTACAAAATTCTAGGGCGATATCGTTAATAGTTTTGGAGATATTGAATGCAGGTGAAATATTTCGCACAGCCGCCATGTTGTATTGGTGAGACGTAACAATATTTGAAGGGCTCGGTCAGGGTCGTCCGGAATAGTGCTATGAACTTACCGAGTTTCATTGAAATCGCTCCAGCCGTTTAGATTTTATTAGGGGACACACACACACACACACACACGAATCACACACACACGCACACACAGACAGACACACGGACAAAAGGTGATCTCATAAGCCTATTTTTAGCCTACTTTTGATTTTTGCAAAAAATGAAAGTAGACTTATGAGATCAACACAAGGCGAAAAATTGTGTGTCTGTCTGTGTGTGAGCCTGTGTGTCTGTGTTTGTATGAGTGTGTGTACTCTGATTGTCTGTCCGTCCACCCCCTTATCAATTCGAACACGGTGATACCGAATTGAACGAAATTTGGTACAGAGGTAGCACTAGCAAAGGGCACCTCAGTGTAATGTTTTATATTGCCGCCATCTTGACGGAAACGGAATGGCGGCCACCCAAATGTTAAAAGCTTAAATCAAATTACGACCATCCTAATTATTTGATCTCTACCAAATTTTGCAACAATATACCATTTTTTGGGTAGCATCTTTTGACTGAACTACAAGATCATCAGCCCAATAGTTTGCAGATAGCGGCTATGAATGTGTGCAAATCGATTCACCATATCAATTCAAACACGGTGAAACCGAATTGAATGAAATTTTGTACAGAGGTAGCACTAGCAAAGGGCACCTCATATTCATGTATAATATCCGCATATCACGTTGTATTTTATCGAGCTACTACAACCAACATTCAATTATACTCCTTGAAAAGGACAAAGAGTTATAACAATACCCATGCATTTAGGCGAAAGTAGGCTATACGTTCTTTATTGAACATCTTGTTTTTTAATTGAAAATATGCTAAACTAGTGTTATAATGACCCTCATTATGATACAGCTTTCTGACGTATAATATTTACATTTCGACATCGTCGAACATAAATACATATTTCTGAAAAGTTAAGAGCAAAATTATCCGGCCCTGTGTATTGAAGTGATAGAAGCCATCTTACAGTGTTGCCTAGTTCTAATAATTGTGTTGACCGATTGAAACGCTTTTTTTAAAATTAATGTTGCATTGTTATTGTTGTTGTTAATTTATTTGATGGCCTTGGGACATCTTGACCATCAGCCCAATGTAGTCGTGTGTGTGTTGAACGTGTCAGATAACCTGTATTTATGTGATGACTGTAGTTGTGTGTGTAACTTTATTACGGACGGGGATGTGGTAGGTGTCTCTTGACTTGAAGCGCCTGGATTCCAACTTACGACCTCCGGACCTACTGCAGGTGCCCTCGCCTTCATAGGGATGTGAAAGGCTGCTTGAGCTTTATATAATATCGTATGGCCTAGGTGCCGGGTGCAAGCTTTGTTAGTTGACACCCAAAGGGTAGCTTGCATGTCAAATTTCGTTGTTCCTCGAAGCACTATGAAAGTCAAGGTTAGATATCTAAGTTCCTTGAATACTATAGCGCTTTCTAGTAGAGAAATGAGGAACTTTGTGTTGGCGGAAATTCCCGAGATTAATTTTGTCATTATGAACAGGGCCTACTGAATTCAAATGGGTTCATCACTTACCACGGCCAGGAGCGAACCTGCAAGCTTGGGGTCAGTAGACCGACACGTTGATCACTCACCCACGAGGTTGGTGCCAGGAAGAGCATCCGGCCGTAAGAAAAAACACACGCTACAAAGGCTTTCATAGCATTTCGTCCCCGAACCCATTGAAACCGGGAATAATAAGGGGTAGACATACAGATATACCGTACCTTAGTTTCCTTGTAAAGAAAATTAAATAACATCTGATAATGGTATTCTCAGTAACCACTGGCAATTAGGTTACTGGATAAGGCACAGAAAGTGACGTCCGTGGCATTGGGGTTAACCTTAAACCGGATATTCATTGATGACACTTCGGAGAATTTGACGACATTAGTTAGTTATTGAAGTTTCAAGGGGATATGTTATCGAGTCTTTTTCTTTCTACCTGTGGAGTCAGACACTTTGTGTAGATAGGGTTACTGACATAAATCACCATATGCCGTTCATATGTTGGTGTTATCAGTCGTTTGTGTGACTTCCTTGCCAGTCTACTACCTCCTGCTGTAGCGACTAGCATTCCTCCCTGTCTTTCGGAAGCCCGGGTTCAATTCCTGACTCTGCTAAGCCATCTAAATCTTAGGGCTAGAACGGTGTACACTCAGTCTTATGAGGAAGATCTGAGAAGAGGTGGGTTCGATTACCACCACAGCCATCCTGGATGTGATTTTCCATGGTTTCCCATTTCTACCCCAAGTAAATGCTGGGATGGTTCTTAACTTAAGGTCACACACACTACTACAGACAACACAACAGGCTCTCAAACAAATTCTATATAGACAAATATCCAAGTACACGGAGGCTAAACGATCATGCTATCCAAGCCCGTCAAATGAAACAACAACAACACTTTGAAATAGTTTTAGTTGATGATTCATTTAGAGGCTTGGGATGCACGGGTTATCAGCCCCTAGTCAGTGCCAGATTTCTGCCTAGGCCTACAAGTCCCCAGCCTAGGGGCCCAGCCAGTCTAGGGACCCCCGATGGCGGAATCTTTACATACGCTGAAAAGCCTGGCTTGCCTTATCAAAAAGCTTTATCGAAAATGATATGTAAATATTTTCACTACATTTTGCCAAAACTTACAGCCCTGCGCGCAACAAAGCTGGAATTAGGCCCCTTCGTTTCCCCTCCCTCTCGCCTCAATATCTACGCTTAGCATTGCTAGGCCACCGGGTGAGTTAGCCGTGGTGGTTACGGCATGACTGATGGCAGTCGCTCACATCCGGGAGGCGAGGAGGTTCGAATCCCCCCGCCGGCAACCTTGAAGATGGTCTTCTGTGGTTTCCCATCTTCCTTCCAGGCAAATGCCGGGGTTGGTCCCTAACTATAGGCCACAGCCGCTACCTTCCAACTCCTCGTCCTTACATTCCAACTTCCCTCCTTCCTTCCCTCCCCAACGGTACTTGTAGCTCACCCATAGGGTGTCCGTCTCGAAGCAGCTAAGCACGAATATGCTACCATGGCCGAGGTGGAGCGTTTTGCAGGTAAATTCTGATTTTAAGATGGTACCGTGTGTGCTATCAAATATCGCTGTAATGTATATGTCGAAAATAATTCAATTTACTATAATGACGTCATTCATTATTTTGCACAGAAGAAAGTTCATCGTATGATGCTATAAATTTTATAGAATAACGTAACTATAGTAACATAGACTGTATTATTCTGATGTTAATTAAAGTCGATTAAAAATTATATGTTCTGTACTAGTGCATTTAATTTGCTAAATTTCCAAAATAAATAGCTTCGAGTTGGTAGGGGGCCCAAATGCCAAGTGCCCAGGGGCCCTGGATCTCTAAGTCTGGGCCTGCACCTAGTACTTACTGCAAGTATGAAATCTATCTCACAAACTGTGTTTTAGTCTACTTTCCGCGATTCTTCTCGTGGCGTAGTGGCTAGTATTCTTGGCTGGAGACTGGAGGTCCGGGTTCGATTCCCGGCTCTGCTAAGAAATTAATTTTTAGTGTGGTGGCTGGAACGGGGTACACTCAACCTCGTCAGTCAAAACTCAGAAGAGGTGTGTTTCATTCCTACTTCAGCAATCCTGGAAGTGGATTACCTTGGTTTCACTCACTTCTACCCCAGGCAAATGCAGGGATGGTCCGTACCCTAAGGCCACGGCCGCCTCCCTCCCAATCATATCACCAAATTACAAATTCACACGCTAGTACAGCCATCACAATAACACAGACGCCACCCCGGGGTTCCGGAATTTTCTACTGACCCGGCTCCCTCGCATTTGCGCACCCTCAAATGCCAGCTGACTGCGCCAGGATTCGAACCTGCAACCTTGGGAACATCAAGCGAGAACGTTACCGCTGAGCCACGCAGCCAGCCAGAGATTATCACACAAATTAAACATACACCCAAATACACGGTGCTATATGATCACGATGTCACAGTCACTGAAATAAGCAACAACAACAACAAATGAAATAAGCCATAAGAATAACAGTCTGATTACAACGCGCAGCGGCCTACTTAAAAGAAAAAGGAATATGATAATGAATAACTCGAAGTATTTTGAGCTGCACCGACCGCTAACGCGATACCTTGTATCGGGAGACTGAGGTTTCGAATACCACATCGGTCGTCCGGATAATGGTATTCTGTGGTTTCCCATTTTTTTTTTACCGCCAGGCAAATACCGGGACTGTTATTTTTTCAGCAGGATCACGGCCGACTTCCTTCCCACTCACTTCCTTGACCTTGCATTAATAAGATCTAAGTTAGCGGTCGCCTGGGCCATCGGCCTGCAACTATCCCCAGATGTATCTGCTGGTAAAGTGTGCTCAGATCTCAGATACTATCCTTGCGACGGTAGAGGAATGATCCCTCGCAGAGTCCGTGTGTTAAGCCTAGTTCTTCCTTAATTAGACCCAAGTTGGGGGTCGCCTGCGTGATCGACCTGTCACCATCCCCAGTTGTATCTGCTGGCAAAATGTGTCCAGGAGCCAAACACTGTCCTGGCGACGGTAGAGGAATGATCCCTCTCAGAGTCCGTGAGTGAAGTCAAGCCGATCCTTAATTAGACCCAAGTTAGCGGTCGCCTGGAAGATCGGCCTGTCACCATCCCCAGTTGTATCTGATGGCAAAGAGTGTCCAGCAACGAGACACTTTCCTTGCGACGGTAGAGGAATGATCCCTCGCAGAGTCCGTGTGTTAAGCCTGGTACTTCCTTAATTAGACCCAAAAATAGCGGTCACCTGAGCGATCGGCCTGTCACCATCCCCAGTTGTATCTGCAACAAAGTGTGTTCAGATCCCAGACACCATCCTTGCGACGGTAGAGGAATGATCCCTCGCAGAGTCCATGTGTTAAGCCTAGTCCTTCCTTAATTAGACCCAAGTCAGCGGTCGCCTGAGCGATCGGCCTGTCACCATCCTCAGTTGTATCTGCTGGCAAAGAGTGTCCAGTAACCAGACACTGTCCAGGCGACGGTAGAGGAATGATCCCTCGCAGAGTCCGTGTGTTAAGCCTAGTCCTTTCTTAATTAGACCCAAGTTAGCGGTCGCCTGAACGATCGGCCTGTCACCATCCCCAGTTGTATCTGCAGACAAAGTGTATCCAGGAACCAAACACTATCCTTGCGACGGTAGAGGAATGATCCCTTAGAGTCCGTGTGTTAAGCATAGTCCTTCCTTAATTAGACCAAAGTTAGCGTTCGCCTGAGCAATCGGCCTGTCACCATCCCCAGTTGTATCTGTAGACAAAGTGTGTTCAGATCCCAGACACTATCCTTGCGACGGTAGAGGAATGATCCCTCGCAGAGTCCCTGTGATAAGCCTAGTCCTTCCTTAATTAGACCCAAGTTAGCAGTCGTCTGGGTGATCGGCCTGTCACCATCCCCAGTTGTATCTGCTGTCAAAGTGTGTCAGGCAACCAGACACAGTCCTGGCGACGGTAGAGGAATGATCCCTCGCAGAGTCCGTGTGCTAAGCCTAGTCCTTCCTTAATTAGACCCAAAGTTAGCGGTCGCCTGAGCGATTGGTCTGTCACCATCCCCAGTTGTATCTGCTGGCAATGTGTGTTCAGATCCCAGACACTATCCTAGCGACGGTAGAGGAATGATCCCTCGCAGAGTCCGTGTGTTAAGCCTAGTCCTTCCTTAATTAGACCCAAGTTAGCGGTCTCCTGAGCGATCGGCCTGTCACCATCCCCAGTTGTATCTGCAAAAATTGGGTTCAGATCCCAGACACTAACCTTGCGACGGTAGAGGAATGACCCCTCGCAGAGTCCGTGTGTTAAGCCTAGTCCTTCCTTAATTAGACCCAAGTTAGCGGTCGCCTGAGCGATCGGCCTGTCACCATCCCCAGTTGTATCTGCTAGCAAAGAGTGTCCAGCAACCCGACACAGTCCTGGCGACGGTAGAGGAATGATCCCTCGCAGAGTCCGTGTGTTAAGCCGGGTACTTCCTTAGTTAGACCCAAGTTAGCGGTCGCCTGGGGGATCGACCTGTCACCATCCCCAGTTGTATCTGCTGACAAAGTGTGTCCAGGAACCAAAACTGTCCTGGCGACGGTAAAGGAATGATCCCTCGCAGAGTCCGTGAGTGAAGTCAAGCCGTTCCTTAATTAGACCCAAGTTAGCGGTCGCCTGGGCGATCGGCCTGTCACCATCCTCAGTTGTATCTGCTGGCAAAGTGTGTTTAGATCCCAGACACTATCCTTGCGAAGGTAGAGGAATGATCCCTCGCAGAGTCCCTGTGATAAGCCTAGTCCTTCCTTAATTAGACCCAAGTTAACAGTCGTCTGGGTGATCGGCCTGTCACCATCCCCAGTTGTATCTGCTGTCAAAGTGTGTCAGGCAACCAGACACAGTCCTGGCGACGGTAGAGGAATGATCCCTCGCAGAGTCCGTGTGCTAAGCCTAGTCCTTCCTTAATTAGACCCAAGTTAGCGGTCGCATGGGCGATCGGCCTGTCACCATCCCCAGTTGTATCTGCTAGCAAAGAGTGTCCAGCAAACAGACACAGTCCTGGCGACGGTAGAGGAACGATCCCTCGCAGAGTCCGTGTGTTAAGCCGGGTATTTCCTTAGTTAGACCCAAGTTAGCGGTCGCCTGGGGGATCGACCTGTCACCATCCCCAGTTGTATCTGCTGACAAAGTGTGTCCAGGAACCAAACACTGTCCTGGCGACGGTAGAGGAATGATCCCTCGCAGAGTCCGTGAGTGAAGTCAAGCCGTTCCTTAATTAGACCCAAGTTAGCGGTCGCCTGGGCGATCGGCCTGTCACCATCCTCAGTTGTATCTGCTGGCAAAGTGTGTTTAGATCCCAGACACTATCCTTGCGAAGGTAGAGGAATGATCCCTCGCAGAGTCCGTGGGTAAAGCCTAGTCCTTCCTTAATTAGACCCAAGTTAGCGGTTGCCCGGGTGATCGGCCTGTCACCATCCCCAGTTGTATCTGCTGGCAAAGGGTGTCCAGCAACCAGACACTGTCCTTGCGACGGTAGTGGAATGATCCCTCGCAGAGTCCGTGTGTTAAGCCTGGTACTTCCTTAATTAGACCCAAAGTTAGCGGTCGCCTGAGCGATCGGCCTGTCACCATCCCCAGTTGTATCTGCTGGCAATGTGTGTTCAGATCCCAGACACTATCCTAGCGACGGTAGAGGAATGATCCCTCGCAGAGTCCGTGTGTTAAGCCTAGTCCTTCCTTAATTAGACCCAAGTTAGCGGTCTCCTGAGCGATCGGCCTGTCACCATCCCCAGTTGTATCTGCAAACAAAGTGTTTTCAGATCCCAGACACTATCCTTGCGACGGTAGAGGAATGATCCCTCGCAGAGTCCATGTGTTAGGCCTAGTCCTTCCTTACTTAGACCCAAGTTAGCGGTCGCCTGAGCGATCGGCCTGTCACCATCCCCAGTTGTATCTGCTAGCAAAGAGTGTCCAGCAACCAGACACAGTCCTGGCGACGGTAGAGGAATGATCCCTCGCAGAGTCCGTGTGTTAAGCCTGGTACTTCCTTAATTAGACCAAAGTTAGCGGTCGCCTGAGCGATCGGCCTGACACCATCCCCAGTTTTATCTGCAGACAAAGTGTGTTCAGATCCCAGACACTATCCTTGCGACGGTAGAGGAATGATCCCTCGCAGAGTCCGTGTGTTAAGCCTAGTCCTTCCTTAATTAGACCCAAGTTAGCGGTCGCCTGGGTGATCGGCCTGTCACCATCCCCAGTTGTATCTGCGGCAAAGTGTGTCCAGCAACCAGACACAGTCCTGGCGACGGTAGAGGAATGATCCCTCGCAGAGTCCGTGTGTTAAGCCTGGTCCTTCCTTAATTAGACCAAAGTTAGGGGTCGCCTGAGCGATCGGCCTGTCACCATCCCCAGTTGTATGTGCAGCCAAATTGTGTTCAGATCCCAGACACTATCCTTACGACGGTAGAGGAATGATCCCTCGCAGAGTCCCTGTGTTAAGCCTAGTCCTTCCTTAATTAGACCCAAGTTAGCGGTCGCCTGGGCGATCGGCCTGTCACCATCCCCCGTTTGTATCTGCAGACAAAGTGTGTTCAGATCCCAGAAACTATACTTGCGACGGTAGAGGAATGATCCCTCGCAGAGTCCGTGTGTTAAGCCTAGTCCTTCCTTAATTAGACCTAAGTTAGCGGTCGCCTGGGCGATCGGCCTGTCACCATCCCCAGTTTTATCTGCTGGCAAAGTGTGTTCAGATCCCAGACACTATCCTTGCGACGGTAGAGGAATGATCGCTCGCATAGTCCGTGTGCTAAGCCTAGTCCTTCCTTAATTACACCCAAGTTAGCGGTCGCCTCGGTGATCGGCCTGTCACCATCCGCAGTTGTATCTGCTGTTAATGTGTGTCCAGGATTCAAACACTGTCCTGGCGACGGTAGAGGAATGATCCCTCGCAGAATCCGTGTGTTAAGCCTAGTTGTTCCTTAATTAGACCTAAGTTAGCGGTCGCCTGGGCGATCGGCCTGTCACCATCCCCAGTTTTATCTGCTGGCAAAGTGTGTTCAGATCCCAGACACTATCCTTGCGACGGTAGAGGAATGATCGCTCGCATAGTCCGTGTGCTAAGCCTAGTCCTTCCTTAATTAGACCCAAGTTAGCGGTCACCTCGGTGATCGGCCTGTCACCATCCGCAGTTGTATCTGCTGTTAATGTGTGTCCAGGATCCAAACACTGTCCTGGCGACGGTAGAGGAATGATCCCTCGCAGAGTCCGTGAGTGAAGTCAAGCCGTTCCTTAAATAGACCCAAGTAAGCGGTCGCCTGGGCGATCGGCCTGTCACCATCCTCAGTTGTATCTGCAGACAAAGTGTGTTCAGATCCCCGACACTATCCTTGCGAAGGTAGAGGAATGATCCCTCGCAGAGACCGTGGGTAAAGCCTAGTCCTTCCTTAATTAGACCCAAGTTAGCGGTTGCCTGGGTGATCGGCCTGTCACCATCCCCAGTTGTATCTGCTGGCAAAGAGTGTCCAGCAACCAGACACTGTCCTTGCGACGGTAGATAAATGATCCCTCGCGGAGTCCGTGTATTAAGCCTGGTTCTTCCTTAATTAGACCTAAGTTAGCGGTCGCCTGGGCGATCGGCCTGTCACCATCCCCAGTTGTATCTGCTGGCAAAGTGTGTTCAGATCCCAGACACTATCCTAGCGACGGTAGGGGAATGATCCTTCGCAGAGTCCGTGGGTAAAGCCTAGTCCTTCCTTAATTAGACCCAAGTTAGCGGTCGCCTGGGCGATCGGCCTGTCACCATCCCCAGTTTGTATCTGCAGTCAAAGTGTGTTCAGATCCCAGACACTATCCTTGCGACGGTAGAGGAATGATCCCTCGCAGAGTCCGTGTCTTAAGCCTAGTCCTTCCTTAATTAGACCCTCGTTAGCGGTCGCCTGAGCGATCGGCCTGTCACCATCCCCAGTTGTATCTGCTGGCAAATTGTGTCCAGCAACCAGACACAGTCCTGGCGACGGTAGAGGAATGATCCCTCGCACGGTCCGTGTTTTAAGCCGGGTACTTCCTTAATTAGACCCAAGTTAGCGGTCGCCTGGGCGATCGACCTGTCACCATCCCCAGTTGTATCTGCTGGCAAAGTGTGTTCAGATCCCAGACACTATCCTTGCGAAGGTAGAGGAATGATCTCTCGCAGAGTCCGTGGGTAAAGCCTAGTCCTTCCTTAATTAGACCCAAGTTAGCGGTTGCCTGGGAGATCGTCCTGTCACCATCCCCAGTTGTACCTGCTGGCAAAGAGTGTCCAGCAACAGGACACTGTCCTTGCGACAGTAGAGGAATGATCCCTCGCAGAGTCCGTGTGTTAAGCCTAGTTCTTCCTTAATTAGACCTAAGTTAGCGGTCGTCTGGGCGATCGGCCTGTCACCATCCCCAGTTGTATCTGCTGGCAAAGTGTGTTCAGATCCCAGACACTATCCTTGCGACGGTAGAGGAATGTTTCCTCGCAGAGTCCCTGTGTTAAGCCTAGTCCTTCCTTTATTAGACCCAAGTTAGCGGTCGCCTGGGCGATCGGCCTGTCACCATCCCCAGTTGTATCTGCTGTCAAAGTGTGTCAGATCCGAGACACTTTCCTTGCGACGGTAGAGGAATGATCCCTCGCCTAGTCCCCGTGTTAAGCCTAGTCCTTCCTTAATTAGACCCAAGTTAGTGGTCGCCTGGGTGATCGGCCTGTCACCATCCCCAGTTGTATCTGCAGATAAAATGTGTTCAGATCCGAGACACTTTCCTTGCTTCGGTAGAGGAATGATCCCTCGCCTAGTCCCTGAGTTAAGCCTAGTCCTTCCTTAATTAGACCCAAGTTAGTGGTCGCCTGGGCGATCGGCCTGTCACCATCCCCAGTTGTATCTGCAGAGAAAGTGTGTTCAGATCCCAGACACTATCCTTGCGACGGTAGAGGAATGATCCCTCTCAGAGTCCGTTTCTTAAGCCTAGTCCTTCCTTAATTAGACCCTCGTTAGCGGTCGCCTGGGTGATCGGCCTGTCACCATCCCCAGTTGTATCTGCAACAAAGTGTGTTCAGATCCCAGACACTATCCTTGCGACGGTAGAGGAATGATCCCTCGCAGAGTCCGTGTCTTAAGCCTAGTTCTTCCTTAATTAGACCTAAGTTAGCGGTCGCCTGGGCGATCGGCCTGTCACCATCCCCAGTTTGTATCTGCAGACAAAGTGTGTTCAGATCCCAGACACTATCCTTGCGACGGTAGAGGAATGATCCCTCGCAGAGTCCGTGTCTTAAGCCTAGTCCTTCCTTAACTAGCCTTCGTTAGCGGTCGCCTGGGCGATCGGCCTGTCACCATCCCCAGTTGTATCTGATGGCAAAGTGTGTCCAGCAACCAGACACAGTCCTGGCGACGGTAGAGGAATGATCCCTCGCAGAGTCCGTGTGTTAAGCCTAGTTCTTCCTTAATTAGACCTAAGTTAGCGGTCGCCTGGGCGATCGGCCTGTCACCATCCCCAGTTGTATCTGCTGCAAAGTGTGTTCAGATCCCAGACACTATCCTTGCGACGGTAGAGGAATGATCCCTCGCAGAGTCCGTGGGTAAAGCCTAGTCCTTCCTTAATTAGACTCAAGTTAGCGGTCGCCTGGGTGATCGGCCTGTCACCATCCCCAGTTGTATGTGCTGGCAAAGAGTGTCCAGCAACCAGACACTGTCCTTGCGACGGTAGAGGAATGATCCCTCGCAGAGTCCGTGTGTTAAGCCTGGTACTGCCTTAAATAGACCCAAGTTAGCGGTCGCCTGAGCGATCGGCCTGTCACCATCCCCAGTTGTATCTGCCAAAAATTGTGTTCAGATCCCAGACACTATCCTTGCGATGGTAGAGGAATGATCCCTCGCAGAGTCCCTGTGTTAAGCCTAGTCCTTTCTTTATTAGACCCAAGTTAGCGGTCGCCTGGGCGATCGGCCTGTCACCATACCCAGTTGTATCTGCAGACAAAGTGTGTTCAGATCCCAGACACTATCCTTGTGACGGTAGAGGAATGATCCCACGCAGAGTCCCTGTGTTAGGCCTAGTCCTTCCTTAATTAGACCCAAGTTAGCGGTCGCCTGGGCGATCGGCCTGTCACCATCCCCAGTTGTATCTGCTGGCAAAGTGTGTCCAGCAACCAGACACAGTCCTGGCGACGGTAGAGGAATGATCCCTCGCAGAGTCCGTGTGTTAAGCCTAGTTCTTCCTTAATTAGACCTAAGTTAGCGGTCGCCTGGGCGATCGGCCTGTCACCATCCCCAGTTGTATGTGCAGACAAATTGTGTTCAGATCCCAGACGCTATCCTTGCGACGGTAGAGGAATGATTCCTCGCAGAGTCCCTGTGTTAAGCCTAGTTCTTCCTTTATTAGACCCAAGTTAGCGGTCGCCTGGGCGATCGGCCTGTCACCATCCCCAGTTGTATCTGCAGACAAAGTGTGTTCAGATCCCAGACACTATCCTTGCGACGGTAGAGGAACGATCCCTCGCAGAGTCCGTGTGTAAGGCCTGGTACTGCCTTAATTAGACCCAAGTTAGCGGTCGGCTGAGCCATCGGCCTGTCACCATCCTCAGTTGTATCTGCCTATAAATTGTGTTCAGAACCCAGACACTATCCTTGCGACGGTAGAGGAATGATCCCTCGCAGAGTCCCTGTGTTAAGCCTAGTCCTTCCTTTATTAGACCCAAGTTAGCGGTCGCCTGAGCGATCGGCCTGTCACCATCCCCAGTTGTATCTGCAGACAAAGTGTGTTCAGATCCCAGACACTATCCTTGCGACGGTAGATGAATGATCCCTCGTAGCGTCCATGTGTTAAGCCTAGTCCTTCCTTAATTAAGCCCAAGTTAGCGGTCGCCTGGGTGATCGGCCTGTCACCATCCCCAGTTGTATCTGCTGGCAAAGTGTGTCCAGCAACCAGACACAGTCCTGGCGACGGTAGAGGAATGATCCCTCGCAGAGTCCGTGTGTTAAGCCTAGTTCTTCCTTAATTAGACCTAAGTTAGCGGTCGCCTGGGCGATCGGCCTGTCACCATCCCCAGTTGTATCCGCTGCAAAGTGTGTTCAGATCCCAGACACTATCCTTGCGACGGTAGAGGAATGATCCCTCGCAGCGTCCGTGTCTTAAGTCTAGTTCTTCCTTAATTAGACCTAAGTTAGCGGTCGCCTGGGCGATCGGCCTGTCACCATCCCCAGTTTGTTTCTGCAGCTAAAGTGTGATCAGCAACCAGACACTATCCTTGCGACGGTAGAGGAATGATCCCTCGCAGAGTCCGTGTCTTAAGCCTAGTCCTTCCTTAACTAGACCCTCGTTAGCGGTCGCCTGGGTGATCGGCCTGTCACCATCCCCAGTTGTATCTGCTGGCAAAGTGTGTCCAGCAACCAGACACAGTCCTGGCGACGGTAGAGGAATGATCCCCCACAGAGTCCGTGTGTTAAGCCTGGTACTGCCTTAATTAGACCCAAGTTAGCGGTCGCCTGAGCGATCGGCCTGTCACCATCCCCAGTTGTATGTGCAGCCAAATTGTGTTCAGATCCCAGACACTATCCTTGCGACGGTAGAGGAATGAACCCTCGCAGAGGCCCTGTGTTAAGCCTAGTCCTTCCTTTATTAGACCAAATTTAGCGGTCGCCTGGGCGATCGGCCTGTCACCATCCCCAGTTGTGTCTGCAGACAAAGTGTGTTCAGATCCCAGACACTATCCTTGCGACGGTAGAGGAATGATCCCTCGCAGAGTCCGTGTCTTAAGCCTAGTCCTTCCTTAA
Source organism: Meconema thalassinum (assembly GCA_946902985.2). Lineage (NCBI taxonomy): Eukaryota > Metazoa > Arthropoda > Insecta > Orthoptera > Tettigoniidae > Meconema > Meconema thalassinum. The sequence goes on along the minus strand of OX336394.1, from coordinate 254,831,860 downwards.
TTAGACCCAATTTAGCGATCGCCTGGGCGATCGGCCTGTCACCATCCCCAGTTTGTATCTGCAGACAAAGTGTGTTCAGATCCCAGACACTATCCTTGCGACGGTAGAGGAATGATCCCTCGCAGAGTCCGTGTCTTAAGCCTAGTCCTTCGTTAACTAGACCCTCGTTAGCGGTCGCCTGGGTGATCGGCCTGTCACCATCCCCAGTTGTATCTGCTGGTAAAGTGTGTCCAGCAACCAGACACAGTCCTGGCGACGGTAGATGAATGATCCCTCGCAGAGTCCGTGTGTTAAGCCTGGTACTTCCTTAATTAGACCCAAGTTAGCGGTCGCCTGAGCGATCGGCCTGTCACCATCCCCAGTTGTGTCTGCAGACAAAGTGTGTTCAGATCCCAGACACTATCCTTGCGACGGTAGAGGAATGATCCCTCGCAGAGTCCGTGTGTTAAGCCTGGTACAGCCTTAATTAGACCCAAGTTAGCGGTCGCCTGGGCGATCGGCCTGTCACCATCCCCAGTTGTATCTGCAGACAAATTGTGTTCAGATCCCAGACACTATCCTTGCGACGGTAGAGGAATGATTCCTCGCAGAGTCCCTGTGTTAAGCCTAGTCCTTCCTTTATTACACCCAAGTTAGCGGTCGCCTGGGCGATCGGCCTGTCACCATCCCCAGTTGTATCTGCTGTCAATGTGTGTCAGAAACGAGACACTTTCCTTGCGACGGTAGATGAATGATCCCTCGCCTAGTCCCTGTGTTAAGCCTAGTCCTTCCTTAATTAGACCCAAGTTAGTGGTCGCCTGGGTCATCGGCCTGTCACCATCGCCAGTTGTATCTGCAGATAAAATGTGTTCAGATCCGAGACACTTTCCTTGCGTCGGTAGAGGAATGATCCCTCGCCTAGTCCCTGTGTTAAGCCTAGTCCTTCCTTAATTAGACCCAAGTTAGTGGTCGCCTGGGCGATCGGCCTGTCACCATCCCCAGTTGTATCTGTATACAAAGTGTGTTCAGATCCCAGACACTATCCTTGCGACGGTAGAGGAATGATCCCTCGCAGAGTCAGTGTCTTAAGCCTAGTCCTTCCTTAATTAGACCCTCGTTGGCGGTCGCCTGGGTGATCGGCCTGTCGCCATCCCCAGTTGTATCTGCAACAAAGTGTGTTCAGATCCCAGGCACTATCCTTGCGACGGTAGAGGAATGATCCCTCGCAGAGTCCGTGTCTTAAGCCTAGTTCTTCCTTAATTAGACCTAAGTTAGCGGTCGCCTGGGCGATCGGCCTGTCACCATCCCCAGTTTGTATCTGCAGACAAAGTGTGTTCAGATCCCAGACACTTTCCTTGCGACGGTAGAGGAATGATCCCTCGCAAAGTCCGTGTCTTAAGCCTAGTTCTTCCTTAATTAGACCTACGTTAGCGGTCGCCTGGGCGATCGGCCTGTCACCATCCCCAGTTGTATGTGCAGACAAATTGTGTTCAGATCCCAGACACTATCCTTGCGACGGTAGAGGAATGATCCCTCGCAGATTCCGTGGGTAAAGCCTAGTCCTTCCTTAATTAGACCCAAGTTAGCGGTCGCCTGGGTGATCGGCCTGTCACCATCCCCAGTTGTATGTGCTGGCAAAGAGTGTCCAGCAACCAGACACTGTCCTTGCGACGGTAGAGGAATGATCCCTCGCAGAATCCGTGTGTTAAGCCTGGTACTGCCTTAATTAGACCCAAGTTAGCGGTCGTCTGAGCGATCGGCCTGTCACCATCCCCAGTTGTATCTGCCTATAAATTGTGTTCAGATCCCAGACACTATCCTTGCGATGGTAGAGGAATGATCCCTCGCAGAGTCCCTGTGTTAAGCCTAGTCCTTCCTTTATTAGACCCAAGTTAGCGGTCGCCTGGGCGATCGGCCTGTCACCATCCCCAGTTGTATCTGCAGTCAAAGTGTGTTCAGATCCCAGACACTATCCTTGCGACGGTAGAGGAATGATCCCTCGCAGAGTCCCTGTGTTAAGCCTAGTCCTTCCTTAATTAGACCCAAGTTAGCGGTCGCCTGGGCGATCGGCCTGTCACCATCCCCAGTTGTATCTACTGGCAAAGTGTGTCCAGCAACCAGACACAGTCCTGGCGACGGTAGAGGAATGATCCCTCGCAGAGTCCGTGTGTTAAGCCTAGTTCTTCCTTAATTAGACCTAAGTTAGCGGTCGCCTGGGCGATCGGCCTGTCACCATCCCCAGTTGTATGTGCAGACAAATTGTGTTCAGATCCCAGACGCTATCCTTGCGACGGTAGATGAATGATTCCTCGCAGAGTCCCTGTGTTAAGCCTAGTTCTTCCTTTATTAGACCCAAGTTAGCGGTCGCCTGGGCGATCGGCCTGTCACCATCCCCAGTTGTATCTGCAGACAAAGTGTGTTCAGATCCCAGACACTATCCTTGCGACGGTAGAGGAATGATCCCTCGCAGAGTCCGTGTGTTAAGCCTGGTACTGCCTTAATTAGACCCAAGTTAGCGGTCGCCTGAGCGATCGGCCTGTCACCATCCTCAGTTGTATCTGCCTTTAAATTGTCTTCAGATCCCAGACACTATCCTTGCGACGGTAGAGGAATGATCCCTCGCAGAGTCCCTGTGTTAAGCCTAGTCCTTCCTTTATTAGACCCAAGTTAGCGGTCGCCTGGGCGATCGGCCTGTCACCATCCCCAGTTGTATCTGCAGACAAAGTGTGTTCAGATCCCAGACACTATCCTTGCGACGGTAGATGAATGATCCCTCGTAGCGTCCATGTGTTAAGCCTAGTCCTTCCTTAATTAGGCCCAAGTTAGCGGTCGCCTGGGTGATCGGCTTGTCATCATCCCCAGTTGTATCTGCTGGCAAAGTGTGTCCAGCAACCAGACACAGTCCTGGCGACGGTGGAGGAATGATCCCTCGCCGAGTCCGTATGTTAAGCCTGGTACTTCCTTAATTAGACCCAAGTTAGCGGTCGCCTGGGCGATCGGCCTGTCACCATCCCCAGTTGTATCTGCAGCTAAAGTGTGATCAGCAACCAGACACTGTCCTGGCGACGGTAGAGGAATGATCCCCCGCATAGTCCGTGGGTGAATCCAAGCCCTTCCTTAATTAGACCCAAGTTAGCGGTCGCGTGGGTGTTCGGCCTGTCACCATCCCCAGTTGTATCAGCAGACATCGTGTGTCCAGCAACAAGACACTGTCCTGGCGACGGTAGAGGAATGATCCCCCGCATAGTCCGTGGGTGAAGCCTAGTCCTTCCTTAATTATACCGCAGTTAGCAGTCACTTGGATGATCGGCCTGTCACCATCCCCAGTTGTATCTGCTGACAAAGTGTGCCCAGCAACAAGACACTGTCCTTGCGACGGTAGAGGAATGATCCTTCGCAAAATCCGTGGATGAAGCCATGCGGGGAGGATAAGCGATTAAGAAAGAGAAACTGCAGCGTAGGCCTATTTGTTTTCTTCTTTAATGTGGCTGGGACTGTAACGGAAGTGGTCGCACCTGATAATACATTATGCAGTTAGCAGAAGTTTGCATCGACCGCAGACGACTGCCTCAAGACAGCTCTTCCGGTCCATGTTTACAGATACACCGCAGAAACGGAAGTACAGAACAGGTTGTTTGTTAATGTGGTTTTTATGCAATTTGTTATCTCAGTCAGGTGGAAGCGAGCGAACTGGTCTACTTCAAATATAAATCCCTACAGCCCCTTTCACAATATTAGGTTTGTTCTCGAGTCAATGGCGGATAAGCGCAACGTGGAGCTACACTGGCCAAATGGACTATAATTATGTTATGATATCTAAATATCCAGTAATATAGCCTACTGCAAGCTATCAATAAGAAATAATGTTGTTGATAATTGTTGTAAGGGGAATAACATCTAGGTAATCAGCCCCTGATGATATGGGTGATAATCAAAAATGAGGATGTAGAATGGAAACTAACTACAGATTGAAAACGAACTTATGTAGTAGGAGACGTTGTTGATTCTTTAGGTTTTTTTCGACACTGTGGTCATGTAGCCCCGTGTACTTTGATGCGTGTTGAATTTGTTTCATAACCCGTGCTACTGCCATGTGTGCACTAGCGTGTGTATTTGTAAGCTAATTGTGATAGGATTAGGGTAGGAAGTGTCCGTGGCCTTAAGTTTGGTACCATCCCGGCATTTGTCAGAAGTAGAAGAGGAAAAACCATGGAAAACTGAGGTAGGAATCAAACCTGCCTCTACTCAGTTTTGCCTCAAGAGGCTGAGTGTACCTCGGTCCTGCGCTCAGACCAGAATTAGATTTAATGGCAAAGCTGGGAATCAAACGCGTGTCTCCGCGGTGCAGCCAAGAATGCAACCACTACGCAATGATGCGGACATGTAGTAGAATACGAAAGGGACAAAACAAGGAATGAGGATAAGAAAATACAGGGAAAATAAGTGCCCTCAACCATCGAAGAATCAGGTTTGATGGACTCTGAGAGACAGAGCGCAATGAAAAGCAGATCGGAAAGGGGATGAAGAAGAGGGTTACTTCGAAAGTAATGGAGAAAGAGGAAAACGCAGGTCACCAACTGCCGAAATCACCAGACGTGTGCTTTTGAGGGTGTAGCAATATCCATGGTAAACACACCCTGACTGACTCCTATAGGAGCTAGTGTTTGATTGATTTAGGGGCTTTGTGATATCGCGCTCTTGTATCCGCGTATACTTGGATGTGTGAAATTTGTCTGATAACCTGTGTTATTTTAATGGCTGTATTAGTGTATGCATCTGTAATTTTGATGAGGAGTGGGAAGGAGGTGGTGGTGGCCTTAAGTTAGGAATCATCCCGGCATTTGTCTGGAGTAGAAGTGGGAAACCACGGAAAACCACTTCCAAGATGGTTGAGATTGGAATCGAACCCTCCTCCTCACAGTTTTGCCTCACGAGGCTGAGAGTAGTCCATTCCAGACCTCAGACCAAAAGTAAAATTTCTTGGTAGAGCCAGAAATCGAACTCAAACAGCCGGATGGACAGTTGCTAGCCGTTACACCACGAGGTGGCCGAAAGGAAAAGAAAGCGCCTGTCTCCTCGAAAAATGAGGGTATCAGGAAAAATAAGACAATTGCTAATTAAGGTGGGAAATTGATAGACACCCTAGAACTCGGATACTCTAATACTGTCGATGTCGGAAGGAAAGAAGAGTTGTCCAACGGAGGTCGATAGGAAAGATGGTAGTCAGGAGCCTGGCACAAGTAAGTGGAAGCAATCTCGGACTCAGCTGGGGTCTCGTGGTCGCCAACCCACGTCCCTCTAGTTGTGACCCTGCGGCGTAGCTGTACGCGTTAAATCGCTTACCAGACCGCGATGGGGAGCTGCAGCAAGTCCGGAGCCAAAGGTTCAAATCCCGGCGCTGACAGCGACTATCCTGAATGTGACATTTCCCCGAGTTTTTCCACACTCCCTCCAGGCAAATGTCGGGATAGTAGCCAACCTTACTTCAAGTCCCGGGGCATATGCCTCATCCCTGTCGCTAATACAAGCTACACCCACTCCTACAGTCATCACAAACACACAGGTTATCAGACAACACACACCATTTCTACACGGGGCTGATAACCAAAGATGTCCCAAGCCATTAATACGAATTAACAACATCTAGTTGAGAGCCCCATGGCCGGCCTCGTGGTGTTGGGGTAGCGCGCCTGCCTCTCACCCAGTGGCCCCGGGTTCGATTCCCGGCTCCGTCAGGGATTTTAGAAACTGACGTGAGGGCTGTAACAGGGTGCACTCAGCCTCGTGAGGACAATTGAGTAGCTGTCTGACATTGAGGCAGCGCCGCGATCACGAAAACCAAGATTAACGGCAGAGGGGACCCGATGCGCTGATCACGCGTCACCCCAATATCTGCAGGCCAAATGGCTGGGCAGCGGTTGCTTGGTAGGCCTAGGCCCTTCACGGGCTGAAGTGTCAGGGGAATGAGTAGTCATAAAACAATAAATATAAAAAATCAAGTATAAAAATTGAACTCGCTTGGATTTGAATCCCAGGCCTCCCTGGTGACAATCTAGGACACTACCCCTCGGCTACACATATGCGATTGTAAGGGAATGTTAACAATAGCCTTAGTATAACTTCCTTGGAATAAACGATTTCTTTAATGCATTCTGCCGTTATTATAAACTATTTCATACTAAATGTGTATTATTTTGTTAGTTGAGAGCCACTTATATAGTGGTTAGTAATGTCCTTTGGATACGAGATGACCAGCTAGCATTCTTGGGTAATGCAGTAAACCCGCAAAAATTTTCCCCATGCGGATATAGTTTGCATGGCTGTGCGGATAGCGGATAAGCTGCGGATAATGTTCGGAGTAAATTTGCGGATAGTTTTTAGAATACAATCCGAACTTGTTGAATATCATTACTAGGACCTGGTTGTTTATGACATAGCCTATCATATTTTCCATGACAAAGATGATTTAAGCTAACTTCATTCAAATTATGTAATTAGCACTCCGAACTAAAAAAGGTTGTAATTCTGACTGTGTAACATTCATTTTAAACATAGCACATGACATTCATAGCATAGGGCAGTGGTTCTCAACATTTTAGACACTGCGACCCCATTTTTATGTGAGTAATTTAGCGACCCCCCAAGTTTTAACGTTAAAACAATAATTTTAAAAATCAATAATTGGTAAGTATTATTCATAAGAAACACTTGAAACTAATATTGAAAATGAAAATCCACAGCCTGCTTCCAGTCTCCGACCGGGTCAGGAATGGAATGAATGAAGCCCCCATCTAGCGGCGAGGATATGGACTGTGCCGGCTGCCGAGGCCTGACGCACTCCTCTGGGGCAATGATTAAATGAATGACAGATGAAATGATAGTGGAGAGTGTTGCTGGAATGTTGACAGGGAAAACCGGAGTACCCGTATAAAAACCTATCTGCCTCCGTTTTGTCCAGCACAGATCTCACATGGAGTGACCGGGATTTAAACCACGGATCCAGCGATGAGAGGCCGACGTGCTGCCGCCTAAGCCACGGAGGCTTTCTGTAACTAATATTAATAAACATTAATTCAAAAACTGGTTAATTCCAAACAAGCTTACGTTTCTCATTGATAGAATAAATAAAAGTAAAAGTTTAATACAATGTGAGTGCATTCTCCTTTTAATAAAAGACTACAGCAATAACTCATTATTTTGACTTTTTCTCCGTATCTCATAACCCCCAAGACACATCCTGCGACCCCCTATGTGGTCCTGATCCACCGGTTGAGAACCCCTGGCCTTGGGGAACGACTTTCTCCTCAAATGTCTAAATGTGTTGCTTTAATACTACTTAATGCTATATCTAATAAATACAAAATATTATTATAATGCCAGTAGATTCGGATAACAAACGTGGGGATCCGGGTCGGATGCGGATAACAGTCTTGTGGATGCGGGTGGATGCGGATAATAGTCGTGTGGATGCAGGTCGGATGCGGGTAACAGTTGTGTGGATGTGGGGTGGATGTGGGGTGGATGTGGATAACAGTTGTGTGGATGCGGGGTGGATGTGGATAACAGTCGTGTGGATGCGGGGTGGATGTGGATAACAGTCGTGTGGATGCGGGGTGGATGTGGTTAACAGTTGTGTGGATGCGGGGTGGATGTGGATAAAAGTCGTGTGGATGCGGGGTGGATGTGGATAACGGTAGTGTGGATGCGGGGTGGATGTGGATAACAGTAGTGTGGATGCGGGGTGGATGTGGATAACGGTAGTGTGGATGCGGGGTGGATGTGGATAACAGTCGCGTGGATGCGGGGTGGATGTGGATAACAGTCGGGTGGATGCGGGGTGGATGTGGATAACGGTAGTGTGGATGCGGGGTGGATGTGGATAACAGTCGTGTGGATGCGGGGTGGATGTGGATAACAGTCGTGTGGATGCGGGGTGGATGTGGATAACAGGCGTGTGGATGCGGGGAGGATGTGGATAACAGTAGTGTGGATGCGGGGTGGATGTGGATAACGGTAGTGTGGATGCGGGGTGGATGTGGATAACAGTAGTGTGGATGCGGGGTGGATGTGGATAACGGTAGTGTGGATGCGGGTGGATGTGGATAACAGTCGCGTGGATGCGGGGTGGATGTGGATAACAGTCGTGTGGATGCGGGGTGGATGTGGATAACGGTAGTGTGGATGCGGGGTGGATGTGGATAACAGTCGCGTGGATGCGGGGTGGATGTGGATAACAGTCGTGTGGATGCGGGGTGGATGTGGATAACAGTCGTGTGGATGCGCGGTGGATGTGGATAACAGGCGTGTGGATGCGGGGAGGATGTGGATAACAGTAGTGTGGATGCGGGGTGGATGTGGATAACGGTAGTGTGGATGCGGGGTGGATGTGGATAACAGTAGTGTGGATGCGGGGTGGATGTGGATAACGGTAGTGTGGATGCGGGATGGATGTGGATAACAGTCGTGTGGATGCGGGGTGGATGTGGATAACAGTAGTGTGGATGCGGGGTGGATGTGGATAACGGTAGTGTGGATGCGGGGTGGATGTGGATAACAGGCGTGTGGATGCGGGGTGGATGCTGATAACAGTCGTGTGGATGCGGGTTGGATGAGGATAACGGTCGTGTGGATGCGGGGTGGATGTGGATAACAGTCGTGTGGATGCGGGTTGGATGTGGATAACGGTAGTGTGGATGCGGGGTGGATGTGGATAACAGTCGTGTGGATGCGGGTTGGATGTGGATAACAGTAGTGTGGATGCGGGGTGGATGTGGATAACAGTAGTGTGGATGCGGGGTGGATGTGGATAACAGGCGTGTGGATGCGGGGTGGATGTGGATAACGGTAGTGTGGATGCGGGGTGGATGTGGATAACGGTAGTGTGGATGCGGGGTGGATGTGGATAACAGGCGTGTGGATGCGGGGTGGATGTGGATAACGGTAGTGTGGATGCGGGGTGGATGTTGATAACAGTAGTGTGGATGCGGGGTGGATGTGGATAACGGTAGTGTGGATGTGGGGTGGATGTGGATAACAGTTGTGTGGATGCGGGTCGGATGTGGATAACATTCGTGTGGATGCGGGGTGGATGTGGATAACAGTCATGTGGATGCGGGGTTAATGTGGATAACAGTCGTGTGGATAACAGTTGTGTGGATGCGGATAACAGTCGTGTGGTTGCGGGGTGGATGTGGATAACAGTCCTGCGGATGCGGATAACAGTCGTGCGTATGCGGGGTGAATGTGGATAACAGTCATGTGGATGCGGGGTGGATGTGGATAACAGTCGAGTGGATAACAGTTGTGTGGATGCGGATAACAGTCGTGTGGATGCGGGGTGAATGTGGATAACAGTCGTGTGGATGCAGGTCGGATGCGGATAACAGTCCTGCGGATGCGGATAACAGTCGTGCGTATGCGGATAACAGTCGTTTGGAGGGGTCGCGGATGCGGTTAACAGTCGTGCAGATGCGGGGCGAATGCGGATAGTGGTTTGTTTATCCGTGCAGGACTCTCGTAATAGAGTGCTTCAGTAAGAACAAACAACAAGAGGTTACATGTTGGTGGCCTGAAGCTGATCGTGTTACCAAGATAGACTTGCCAAGACTTTATAGCCTTGGTTCTTGGTAGTTCTTGGTAATCATGAGGAAAACGAGTTCGGGCAAGCAATATAATGAAATGTATCGAGACGGGAGTTCCCCACGGTACTTTCCTGTGTTGAGTCAGTGACCTCATGAATGCTCTTGGCAGAACTTGTAGAACGAGATTGCAGGTTGCATTATCCGAGCTCGGCTTGCTTCAGAATCAAGGAATGAGCGCCTGTGGTAGGGGACGGGGCGGATGTGTATCCTTCAATTATATCGTCCAAACGTACTTACCTTACCCTCTGAGATTTCAAAACTAAATACAGTAAAAGTGTTCAGTATTCCTTATTCCAATAATTTCATAAACATTTGAAAATGAGTTCCTGTGCAATTATTTTTGGTAACCAGTTTAGGGACTGCGATAATGCGGTCATGTAGCCCCGTGTACTTTGAGTGTGTGTAGAATATGTCTGATAACCGGTGTTAATTGTCATGACTGTATTAGTGTGTGTTTGTAATTCAGGTAAGGATTGCAGACGATGAATTTCAAGTAGTTCCGACTTTTGCTACCAAATGCTCCCATCAACGACCCCTAGCTGCAAACTTGGCTACTAGGTGCTAGTACAACCAGCAGCTGGCGGCGAACGTTGTAACTTAGAGCGTTAATCAAACCTAACCTACACATTTTGCTTCGGCGGCTTCGGTGGCGTAGTCGGTAGCATGCTGAGCTTCTATGCCCAAGATAGCGGGTTCAAACCCGGCCCAAGCCGTCGGATATATAAGAGCGTTAAAAATCCCTCAGTATGCCTTCCTTCGGAGGGGAAGTAAAGCCGGCGGTTCCATGTCATAGATTTATGGCATGCTAAAGAACCTTCCACTAATTACACCTGTGTGAAGCTAAATTGTATAGGTTAGGAAAGTAAACAACGCTCTTAGGTTACTACGTTCGTTGTCAAGAGCCAACAGCGGTGGCGTCTAGTAGCTAAGTTCCAAACTAGGCCTTGCAGTCGTTGACGGTGGCGTTTGGCGGCAAACGTCGGAACTACTCAAAGTTGCAGTCCTTACTTGAATTAAAAAACAGATACACACACTAATACAGTCATCACAATTAAGACAGGTTATCAAACAGATTCTACACACACCCAAAGTACACGGGGCTACATGACCGCGTTGTCGCAGACCCTAAACTGAGGAACCCACCAAACAACAGTTTACTTCACGCAATTGTACTTAGTGGAGGGTTCTTTTAAATGCTATAAATCTATTACATAGGCCCATTGGTTTTACTTCTCCTCCGAAGGAAGGCATACTGAAGGAGTTTTAACGCTCTTAAAAATCTGACAACTTCGGCCTGGTTTGAACCCGCAATCTTGGGCATAGAAGCTCATCATGCTACCAACTACGCAACCGAAGCCACTCACCAACAATGCCCACCCTTTCTATCCTTCTGTGATTTCGATCACACGAATGAGGGGTGTATTGAAATTTGGCTGGATGCATGTTCATGAAAAAGCCAACAGGCATATAAATCAGGAAAGAAGAAATAATACTGAGAAAGCCATCATTATCCTAACGCTCCAAAATAAGAGACTTACTTACAAATTTTCAAATACACGAGGATAATGATCATATAGGGTCCGGATGTTGATGACATGTCATATTTTTACTGAGCTGTCTAAAAATTCATAAATTCACTAGGAGAAGACCCTGTTTTGAAATAGAAAAAAAAGTCAATTTGAATTATTTGCTAGTTTTCCATTTTAAGAGCATTCTTTAAGTTTGGTAGATTTTTTTGGTCATATTTTAGAGAAATCGGCCTTTTAAGTTATTTTTTCCAATTTAGTAATGTCACAGCTTTATATGAGGGAGTTACGCCTCTCAGAGTTAAGAAGAAGCTAGTAGCTGATACAAGATAATTTTAAATATTGAAATAAAGTACGGTATTTCGGTATTGGTATTAGTAGAAAAATACAGATAGTTTAGTTTGTATGTAACGGAGACCCTCGCTTGCCCGCTCGCCCGCGTTGCGCGTCTGTCTCCGGCCAGGCACTTTGCCGTTATGCGGCGCTCGCGCTGCACTGAGTCATTGAGTATATGCATTTGTACTTAAATTTGTACTTCAATGTGATCCTTGACCAATTTTTTGACGAACTGACTTACGGAGAGCGATTGTCAAATTACTTTCAACACGATTCTGCCACTTCTCACACTGCCGAAACATCCATGGCAGAATTGCGTCGCATTTTCGGTACGAGGATTATAAGTCGGAACATGTGGGCCCCGCGAAGCCCAGACTTATTACCATGTGACTTTTATCTGTGGGGGACGCTTAAAAATAGTGTATGCGAGAAATCCTCACACTATTAATGAGCTTAAAGACTATATTACAGCTGAAATACAGTCAATCGGTGCTGAGGAACTTCAGAGAGTTAATGCCAGTTTCATAAAAAAAAAAGGTGCCAGCGATGTGTAGCAGTGAATGGCGAACATTTTCAGCACCAGCTGTGAACTAGGTAAGTACAAATTCCTATACTCAATGACTCAGTGTCGTGCTGGTGCCGCATAACGGCAAAGTGCGTGGCGGGAGACGGGCTCGCACCACGGGCGAGCGGGCAAGCGAGAGTCTCCGTTACATACAAACTAAACTCACTGTATATATCTTGGATGCAGAAGAACGGTACCGTAGGTATACAGATGCTCTTGTTTCCGTCGCAAGCCAGTTATTAGCGGAATAAAATGTTACCTGCTCTGTTGACCAAGGCGGGGTAGAAAGGGGAAGGGGTGTATATTCTTGTCTCAGTAAATTTTCTCCATTTTATAGTGCATTTTTCGAATTTTTGAAATATTGGTGAGTTTATTATTATAAGATCCTTTTCTCCATTTTATAGTGCATTTTTCGAATTTATAGGTCATTTATTACAGTCATTTTTGAAAATTTTAAGTGCATTTTGAAAACTTTTTACGGCATCGACATCCGAGCCCTAAATGATCAATGAAGCAACATCTATTTCATAGCAATTGACTGAGGTGTGCCCCTCCTAATACTCAGCATCCAGGTGGGCTAATGGTCGAGATTAAACACTCGGGGACGTCTTTAAGGTGGCGCGCGAACTTAGGTTTCGGTTGAAAAATTCAATTTTCTCTGTTCTGGTGTTTTGGGTTCTCTGCAGTTTGAAACATCATAAGAAGTTATGGTTGGTTGGTTCCTAAGTTTAGGGGCTGCGACAACGCGGTCATGAAGCCCCGTGTATTTTGGGTGTGTGTAGATAACCGGTGTTAATTGTGATGACTGTATTGGTGTGTGTTAATTGTTTTTTTTTATTCAAGTAAGGCCTGGGCCTTTGAATTTTTCAAATAGTTCCTACTTTTGCCGCCAAACGCCACCGTCAACGACTACTAGTTAAGAACTTAGCTACCAGACGCCATCGCAGTCGGCTCTTGGCAACGAACGTAGGAACCTAAGAGCGTTGTTTACATTCTTAACGTATAAAATTTAGCTTGACACAGGTGTAATTAGTGGAAGGTTCTTTAACATGCCATAAATCTATGACATGGGACCGCCGGCTTTACTTCCCCTCCGAAGGAAGGCATACTAAGGGATTTTTAACGCTCTTAAAAAATCTGACGACTTCGGCCGGGTTTGAACCATAAGAAGTTAGCAAATAAGTTAATCTGTTTCCGAGATAAGGGTCTTTGAAGTTTGTCAACGTTGGCGAATATCTACCAAACCTTTATTCATCTACCTTTGCAGACATTTCTTTGACAGCCATTTCTTACAACCTTTATTTTTTATGCTTAAGGCACATTATCTCAGAAGTTACTGCGCCGATGTTCTCGAATGTTTACATTATATCTATGTGCATTAATCTGACCTAGAGCAATAGCGGCAGTATCTATGTAACTTGAGAAACAATGCATTGTTTCAAAGCTTTTTAAACTTTCCAAAGAAACATTTACAAATAAAACGTTCGAAGCCCTAGAATCATGATTTTAATTTGGATTGCAAGCCATGAAATCTTCTTGCATTGTATTAAGTTTCTACCCTTAAACTTCAATAGTTAGGTCATAAATGTACCGTTTGATTAATATTTTGTTTTCAAAAAATCATTAGTTGTAATGTTGGTATCAGTGAATGATAATGGCTTTCCAGTAACTTAACTATTGCTTGGCACGGTGGGTGATTGGTTAACGTGTCGGTGTACTAACTCCAGGCTTGCAGGTTCGCTGCTGACCGTGGTAAGGGATTTTTTAAAGGCGGAAATAATTACGACACGCATGTCATACGATGTTGGCATGTTAAAGAACCCATTTGAATTCAGTAGGTCTTGTTCATAATGGCAAAATTAATGTTTTTTTTCCGCCAACACAAAATTCCTAATTTCTCTACTAGAAGGCGCTATAGTGTTCAAGGAGCTAAGATATCTAACCTCCTTGACTTTCATAGTCCTTCAAGGAACAACGAAATTCGACATGCAAGCTACCCTCTGGGTGTCAATTAACAAAGCTTGCTCCTAGCACCCGAGGCCATACGATATTATTATTATTATTATTATTATTATTATTATTATTATTATTATTATTATTATTATTATAACTTCACTGTTTTGTCTTATAAAGGTAATTGCATTGATTCAGTAGTTTGTGTGGCAGGAGAATATTAAGAAACTAAACTGGTTTGTTCAACTATTTAGTAGGCGCCACCTTAACAAAATTCATGGATATCTTCAGGGAGGGGGCAGGTCTATGCTACAAAAACAGTGTATTAGTAATATTTGTTATAATTATTTCCACTCTCCTAGTCCAACTCTACGCAATGGTGAGATACAATTATGCCGTTACTCTTCTATTTGTCTTGGATGCAGACATTTTGATATAAATACTGTATGATCTAAAGAATTGTGAACCAAAAAATTAAGACTTTGGTCTGTACAGACACAAAGTTTTACTACTTCATAGTATCAATTCAACATACCATATTTCGCTGGGATCGGATCATTACGAAGTGAGTTAAGGGCGATTTGTTGCTGAGAAAGTAACATACCCGTTATCTATAATTTAAGAGAGCTGAACTTTAAAATTATTACTATTATTATTTTTTAAATCGCTTATCCTTCAAGCTCGGCTCCAGCCACGGACTCTGCGAGCGATCTTTTCTCTACTGCCACAAGGACTATGCCTTGGAGTAGGACATACTTTGTCAGCAGATACAACTGGGGATGGTGATAGGCCGATCGCCCAGGGGACCGCTAACTTGAGTCTAATGAAGGAAACGTCAGAGAAGGGAGTGGGAAGGAAGTCTAACGTGGACCTGTTGAAAGGAACCGTCCCGACATTTGCCTGAGAGTGAAAATGGCAATAAACGGAAAACCATTTGCAGGACGGCCAAGGTGGGATTCGAACCCACGTTCCCTCGATACCAGCGAGGCATGAGGTAATACGTTAGTGCTCTCGGCCACCGCAGCTGGTCTATAAAATTATACAAAAAATATTTAACTCATCATCGAGGTTCAATGTACCAGCCAAAACATGATGGACAATGGAAAACAAATTTAATGAAGAAGCTTCTTATATAAGTTACATTCTTTGTACGATTACTTTTTAGCACTATTGCAACTTTAAGGGCGTCAAAAGATAGCACTCTCAGCATTGCAACATATTGCTGGTCATGACTGAAAACGTGATGAGGTCATCATCATCTTGCACAGTTTCCAGCCACTGGCCGGGTCTGTTTGGAACACAAGCCTCTCCAACGTCTTCTGTCTTCCCACCATCTCTCAGCCTCCACCCTTGTCCAGTCTTCTCCTCTCTTCTTCACGCTTTCTTCCACCCCCTTCAGCCACCTGTCTCTCGGTCTCCCTCTTGGTCTCTTTCCTTCCCACTTCGTCTCGTGTATCCTCCTGGGTATCCTCTTCTCCTCCATTCGTTTTACATGTCCATACCATCTAAGTCTAGATATCTCTATACCATCCTGTAATGGTTCCTCCTTCATTAATTCTCTGGTCCTCTCATTTCTTATTCTGTCCCTCTTTGTAGCTCCAATACTGCTTCTCAAGAAACTCATCTCACTGGCCTGTATTTTGCTCTTCTCCCTTCCTTTCGTAACCCAGGTCTCCGAGGCATACGTCAGGATAGGGACATAGTACGTCCGATATATGATCTTTTTGCTGTTCTGAGGGACATCCTTGCTCCATAACATGCTTCTCACACTCCTCCGGAATGCTTCTGCCTGTCTCCCCCGCTCATTTATTTCTCTATCGTTTCTTCCATTCTCTTGTATCAGACTTCCCAGATACTTGAAACTCTCCACTTTCTCTAGCTGTTCCCCACCAATTGTTATTCCTGTTGAAGTTCTTTCCTCCCTCCTTGTTGTGATCACCATCTCACTCTTATTTATGGTAAATTTCATTCCATAACCTTGTATTTTTCCTTCCCACACGTCCAACTGTTCCTGTACCTCCTCCTTGTTTCCCCAAATCATCAAATCATCTGCAAGCACCATTGCTTTCATCTTTCCTTCCCCAATTACTTGTGCCACTCGGGCCATTATGTCATCCATCACCACAATGAAAAGTAACGGTGACAGTGCACTTCCTTGTTTCAGGCCATTTCTCTGTTCCAACCAGTCCGATCTCTCTCCTCCCACTTTCACACAGCTCACGCTTCCCTTGTACATCTCCTTTATCCTCCTTATAGTCCATTTTTCTATTCCTCTATCCTCCACGGACTTCCATACTATGTTTCTGCATACACTGTCATATGCTTTCTCAGTGTCCAGGAAGGCCATCAGTAGATCTGTTCCATACTCATAGTGCTGTTCTTGCAACTGCCTTACAGCAAAAATCAAATCCACTGTGGACCTTCCTGCTCTGAAGCCATGTTGTTCTTCCCTCATCCCTCCTTCTATCCTTGTCCTAATTCTCCTTTTCAAAACTTTCTCAAACATCTTTGCACTATGACTCATCAGTGTTATTCCCCGATAGTTTCTGCATTCTGTTCTACTACCTTTCTTGCAGATCGGGACAATTATTCCCTTTTTCCAGTCCTCTGGGGTATTCCTTTCCTTCCATGCTGTCTTCATCACTCGGTACAACCATTGTATCCCCACCTCTCCTGCCGCTCTAACCATCTCCACACTCAACTCATCCACACCCGGTGTCTTCCCTCCTTTCATCTTCCTCACTGCATCTTCCACTTCTTTCCATGTTAAGTCCTTTTCTGTTTGCAGTTCATCTACTGTACCTCTTCCCCGATTTCTTCCTCCTCGCCGTGGTTTCCATTTGGGTTGAGGAATTCTTCAAAATATTCTTTCCACATTTTCTTCAGTTCTTCCCTATTTTCTATCTCTTGTCCTCTTTTGTTCACCATTATAATATAATCCGTAGGATCCTTCCGCCTCTTATTCTTTACCGTCCCAGTCAGGACCTTTTTTGTACCTTCACTATCCTGCTGGTCATGACTTAAAACGTGATGAGGTAAATAGCCCAATACGTTCAAGAGTTTCTCCTTGAGCTTGATTGATTGTGATAAAGTAGGCCGAGCGAATAGGACATTGTTGCTTGTTAAAAGAAAATGTACTGTACCTGCAAGTGTTTTATCGGAAGGTGTTAAATCAAGTCGTAGGATTTGAGCTCTCTGCCTAATATTACTGCACCTATTGTATCCGAATCCAAGCAATTTCTTACATATTTCTTACAATTAATATATTACCATATATGAGTCCTTGGGAAACGTTCTGATTTCTAAGGAGCATAACTATGGCCAAACGTTCGGAGTATGTGGAGGCGAATCACTTAATTCCAAGGAATTGAAAAATGCAATAATAGGGAAATTAAGTAGCTGGCTTTCATCTTCAGTATCCAATCTATTAACGCTGATGTATGTGTTTGAACTACTGGATATAAGTTCAATGACTTTTAAATTAGTATCATTACATTGTTGCAGCTTGGAAAATATGTTATATTCCAGCAGATCAATTTTACCCTCACAACAGTAAAGACCAATGTAACCACCCATAGATTTTACGCAAGAGAAATACAATGTAGAACAATGTTTACATTTGATCGTCAAAGACCTTACAGTACACTGTACTGCATAATATCTGGAATTGTTTCTGAAATGGCCTATTTATATTGGATTTTAAATGTGGTTTCGTATTGTACCCGATACCTAGTTGAGGCTATCGGCTACGCCAGCAGACATTGAGCCGTAGTTGAGATTTTGGGAAGAGTTAAGAAAAGATAGCGCTCAGATCGAGTCAAGAGGAATGTCAGGATGACGTAGAAGGTCTAGGATTAAGAAGGCTCTGACAGCAGTAAAGCAAATGGAATTATAGATGGAAATATGAAGCTTTATTAAGATCTATATGGAACATGGTATTTAAACATCTCAGAAGAGGAGATATAACATGCATTATATGTGGTAATAATTTGAAGGAAGTCAGATAACCCTTAAGTTATTTTATAACTTAATAGCCGAGATGATCGGGGTTCGAGATTATATTTGTGACGTAAGACCACAGAAGTGGGGAGAACGTCACGTGACTGCGCCAGGCAGGTAAGGGTCATTGCAGTCCAGAGACAGTCAGTTGAGCTCTGTAAACAGAGGAGTCAAGTACAGTTAGCAAGAGAGCACGGCAGTCGAATTCAGACAGCGAGC
The DNA here is from genome assembly GCA_946902985.2 of Meconema thalassinum. Taxonomy (NCBI): domain Eukaryota; kingdom Metazoa; phylum Arthropoda; class Insecta; order Orthoptera; family Tettigoniidae; genus Meconema; species Meconema thalassinum. Next base: position 254,813,642 of record OX336394.1, on the reverse strand, counting down.
AGAGCGGGACATGCGCCGAGCGTATGATAAGGTCGCGCAGCGAACAGCATTTGTCACGGAAAGTGAAAGCGACAGTTTTAACTTCACCCAGCAGCGAACGAAAAGTAGGTCAGTGAGCCGGGCGGAAACCTGCAGTAGGCAGCGTGAAGACCGGTTACATAGCCAGCTGTACGGGTCAAGCAAACATGAGAAGGCCGGGGTTCAGAACAGAGCTGTAATAGTAGTTGGAGAACTTATTCCAAGCTGCATTTTAACGCAGAACAGCATAGTAGAGCGGGTCATTTCCAATTTTATACGCAAGCATTATGACAGAAGCCGAACTTCATTACAACATTGAGTTGGAACGTTTATTCAGCATTTGAATTGTACAAGCAGATAGTTATGAGATACTGCAACTTGGAGCTTCGAATGAACATAGTTATTCAATGACATTACGACTATGCATTTCATAACGCATTCCAAGTAACATTAACGATTTTAGGCAAATGAAATGTTGTAAGCATATGCACTTATGAACATTGGCACGTGCATTAATGCAATTCTTTCTTATGCAGTGTTATAAATTACCGAGTACGAACACAGCTATAGGATGTTTCGTAAACTTAGACACTCTCATATAAAATTTTATTTTATGAAAGTGAGACTTAGCAGTTATTGGAGATTGAACTTGCAACACTCAAACCGAACATTGTATGGAACAGTGGCGTAACGTAGAAGAGGAATAGGGGGTCCGCAGTTTTTAAGAACTTTTTCGAGAGGATTTGGACAATATCCGCTATGGATAACCAGAAGTTCATCATGTCGGAGTAAACGCAGACAGAGACGCGATGGCACCACGGAGCGATGGATTCGATTCCTGACGAGGAGGAGGTCTACCAGCTGATTCACTTGGGATTTGAAGGCAATCGTCATTGCGTGGGTGGAATGATATTCACGCCGATCTTTCGAGAAATTCATTACATAAAGAAAATCGACGATCTTTGAAATTTAATAACAGCTGACTATGAGAAGGTACTGTAAGAGTTATAACTTCCTGATATGATTATTTCATGAATACTGGGCACACATGTATATTTTTCTAATAGGAGTGATACGATTATTTATACATGGCTTTGACTTTATATGCTTCGAATTTTTGCTAGAATATGGCGTGACCATATGATATGGAGGCATCATTATACGAAATTCTCACCATTGGTTGGCTTTATTAAGCAGATGTTTGGTCTTTTAGACATTTTTCCAGCAAGGATAGTTTTCATGAATAGTTTTTTTGTGTGACGAGTATTTCGAACTCGTGATCTGCAATTGATTATCTAAATTACTTCGTCAGTTCATTGCATACTAGCGAGTGTGTATTATTCATCAGTAGGGATTTTTTCCATTGGATTGTTTGGAGATATTAAGATGTTATTCACTTTAGTGAATGAATATCGCTTTTATATGACAACTAGAGACTTGTTGATTCCTATCTGGTACATTCACTCATTTAGTCTTCGAGATGGGGTCTTTCGTATTTATACGATTGTATGGTGGTTACTCATCTTACCCATCGTTCAGGGCACTATCATGTTAGTCGACGGGGCGAGGTCTTTCGTATTTATACGATTGTACGGTGGTTACTCATCTTACTTGCCATTGAGGGACTCATTTTTATCATCCGAGTGTACATGAGATTGTAAGAGAATCAAACGAGGAACTACTAGTCACATATCAGTCGAACTTTTGTTAAATAAAGTAAAGATAAATGTCAGCAGGGTTACATTTGTAATTCTTGTTTGCCAATCCAATATTTTGTTGCTATACTCTTTTGAGAGTACTTTCAGTTTAACAGCTGGTACAGCTGATGCTTTTGATGATTTTTATAATTGAGTTTGATACCTTTGAGAAGGATTTAAAGAAATTGAATCTTGTAAGATGAATCATTAATGGTCAGATTTATTTTAAGGCAGATTAGTATTGCAGATTTTGATATGAGAGATTATAGCACATTGGTGTTTTTTTCTGTGATGTGAATTATGAGAATTGTAAGAGAATTTATGCTATTTGAAAGCAGATCTTGAATTACTAAGGTAATATTTTTTCCAATTGTTTAAGAGGTTGTCTAGATGTGATCAGATTAATTACAGTTATTGGAGATTGTGTGCGTTGATAGTTTGAAGCCAGTTATATATTTTTTGTAGATCATGCAACATGGTTAAGCGAAGCTTGTGATAGGCATTTTGTAGAAGTTGCCAAGTGATAGTTGCAATATTGCTAATGTATTTTGAGGCAGACATGAGGTCGTCGAACCCAGTCTAGCGTAATTGTTGAGATTCATGCTGTATGTGCTGAATGTTTATGGAGTTTTGTGGAATAATTGTGGTATTCAAATGTGATATTTGAAGAATTGAGGATATATAATGTAGTTGTGGATAGTCAGATCCAACGTGATGTCGTGAAGGCAATAATATTTTTTGGCATGATAATTAAATACGAGATATAACTTGGAAGTGGTAAAACAGTAAGACAACGTTCTATAACCCATATTAAACAATTTGTTAGGAAATTAAACAAATAAATAAAGTTGATAATACAAGATTTTCTGAGAATAATAATTAATGAAATAATAATCTGAAATTTAAGCATATTAATGATCTGACCTAATGAAATAAAAATCAGAATGACTAGATGAAATAATAAAAATCTAAATAACCAGAAGAATAAAATTTAAATAAATTGATAAATTAAATTTTGGAATAAATCAATGAATTAAATAAATGGATGAATTAAAGATTGGATAAATAAACTGATTTAAATAAATTAATAGATGATTGGATAGATGATGAATAACTGAATTAGAAGGTGATAATTAATTAAAGAAGCTGATGATTAATAAATTTATATGGAATTAAATAAATTTAATTGAGATATAATTTGAGGAATTGCAACTTGAGTTGAGGAATTAAACAATTTATATTGATGATTTAAGATGATTTAATCTAAAGGAGATGATAAAATAAGAGTGTGTGAATAATTAGAAAGCATAATGAAGTAATGATAATAATTTTCATTTAAATGATTTAATGGTGATGAGTTAATGTTTCTGACAGGAATATGTTGAATTTTGAGATGAGAATTAATGTGAGAAATATTTAACTTTGATGATGATGATCATCATGACCAATGAGCAGTGGATTTTCTGTAATTCACAAACAAGCAATTATTAATGACAATGTAAATAATGTAAATTAATTATTCGATGTTGAGGAGCATTTTACTAACGTATTTAACATTTAAATTATGCCATGCAAGCCATAAATTACGTGATATTTAAAATATGTGATTATAATGTGTATGTTTAGACAGATTAATAATTTTTTCAAATCCACATTTATGATGTTAAATTAAAGAGAAATTAGCTCTCAGGTTTCACAAATGTCAGTGACGAAAGACATAGTGCTACAGTGATCCTGAGAACCCAAGAGAACTTTAGAGATTTTTCCTGTTTTATGTGGATGAAATATATTTTTGATTAGAAAAGAGATGGTTCGATTTTTGGACAATGACAATTTAACGTTGGCATTCGACCATGCTCTCAGGTAGGATGAATATTTAAAATGTCTGTCTGACTATCAAAGTGAAATAAATTTGTTTTTATCTTAGTTGTGATCTGATGATGGTGTGATTTTCCTTTTTCTTTCCTTGTCTTGAGTAAGGTTTAACCGGAAAGGATGTGGTTTGCTAGGAGTTCAGTTGATGGCGCCCATTTATATTTGCATTTTTCTATTAAACTTAAGCCCGTAACGACCTTAGAGATACTTTGTCTCGTGTTACCCACTGCTTTTTCGATATCTCAGCTGAATTTCCGACACATTCCTTATTTGATTAGAGGTTCATTTAACTCCGCTCTGTCCTGGAACTCCAGGAATGCGATGTAATAGCAGATGGGTCATCGCATCCCCAGGACGAACGGGTGCAGAGAGAGAGGGAGAATTGGCTTTACCCACCTGTGTGGCTTCGATTTTGTTTATTCTATGGAATCACATCAGATTTAGATTACTGAGAGACTGATCTCAAGTTCAATTAATTGTGTTATAAAATTTATTAAACTTAGTCAGACAATATACTTGTGTGCCCATTCCAGTGTTCATGTTAATCGTATTAGTATTATATCATGTTAGTTATAAGTCATTTTTCCTATACCCAAGTGAATGCAGGAATTGAGACATTGTGATGTGTTGTTGTCTAACGTCTCTGAATAAAACGACTATTGAAAATATAATTATGTTGCCGGAAGATTTAGCTAAGGTGTTAGGAGAGTTACAGAGTGGTATGTCTGGTATTGCAGAAACTATTTCTAAAATGGAAACGGAAGTTAAAGAACAGATAAATAGTTCAGAAGCTAGGTTAGAAGCTATATGTAAAGAAAATGTGCAAGCATTACAAACTAGTAATGAAGAAAATTGAAAGTCATTAGAGACCAGATTGCAGTCAACTAGTGAAGATAATTTAAAGTCATTAGAGACTAGGTTACAGTCAAATAGTGAGGATAGTTTTAAATCATTAGAAGAAAGATTACAGTCAAATAGTAAAGATGAGTTGATGTTATTGGAGACTAGATTACAGACTAGTACTGAAAGTCATTTGAAAGCTAGTGAAGCTAACTTGAAGGATAGTTTTAAATCATTGGAAGAGAAATTACAAGCTCGTAGTGAAGAAACTAACACAGAGTTAGAAAACAAGTTAACTAGGTTAGAGAATAGATTAACTTTAAAGAATAATGAAATACTTAAGACTTTACAATTAGATATAATTGCAGTAAATATGAAAGGAGAGGAAAATGTTCAAATATTAAGAAAGAATATTATTGAATTAGGAAGTAGAGGAGAAGAAAACATTCTTACTTTAAGAACAGACGTTATGTCTGTACAGAAAGACATTAAATCGGATGTATCAAAGTTGAGATTCGACATCGATGGTTTAGTGGCAGATGTAGGCAAAATTCAAGAGTGGTCTACCGAAGTATCTTTCGAAACTAAAATCAAAGGTCTAGAGATAAATCTAGGGAATGAGATCAAAGATTTAAAGTCAGTAATTGGGACCATTAAAGAGGAAGTCTTAGGAGAGGTTAATTCTAATTTAAAATCATTAGAGAATCAATTGCAGAAAGATATTAGGAAAATGGATGATGATATAGAGCAAAAGGTTAATGAAAACTTAGCTTTATTCAAAAATAGAGTCGGTGCAATCGTGGAAGAACGGTGTAGTGAGGTCGATGCCTAAGCAAAAGAAAAACGTGCAGGATTAGATGAGAAATTAATCGCAGGTATGGCGAACTTAGAAGCGAGATTTACGGAGAACAAGGAAGCGAAGAAGATAGATTCAACTCTATTTAGGACAGATGTTGATCTGTTAAAGGAACAAGTCGCGTTAGTAAAGAATACATGCGAAGACAAGATAGGCAAGTTGAAAAACGATTTAGAAGAGAGTAACAAAACGCAGAATGTTACGTCGTTGGACGAGTTGAAGACTCAGGTCAAGACCGTAGAGAAATTGGCAGAAGATAGGATAACTAAACTAGAATCTATGATTAATAGTTTATCAAGTCAAAATATTACATCAGGGGAAATATCGATAAATCAGACAGCGATAGACCGCAGTACGAGTAATCAAGAAGTTAGCATGGGAGAAGACCGTCAAACGCAACCGAATGTGACATTCGAAAGGGCAAGTTCAACCCCTCAGGATAATCCGAGTTCGAATAGGAGTACGTTGGGTACAAGTGAACGATACTCAGGTCCAGTTACCATTATCAGAAATCTGGATGACAAGCCGAGGAAGTTTTCTGGAAACACAGGGGTCACACCAGTCGAATTTCTGCGAGATATTCGCGACTACATGGCGGAACATAGAGTAGCCAAGGAAAGAGAACTAAGGATAGTCGAACGCGCCTTAGACGGGCCTGCGTTAACTTGGTTTAGTGCATTCAGAAGCAATTTTGCGAATATGGAGCAATTTGCAATAGCATTCTTGAGGAGATTTTGGAGTGCAGAGGATCAGCTGAACGTAAGAGCAGAAATGTACTCGAAGCGTTATTCTACGTCACATCCGACGCATTATGCCAATTATTTTACTTCACAATTGGCTAAATTACAGTTTCTGATTCCTCCATTGCCAGAAGAAGAGCTTTTGCAAGCTATAGCGAGACAGTTACCGATTGAGGTACAGCGATCACTCATAGCGTCGGGAGCAAACACACTTGAGCACTATGACGACATTTTACGGCGATTAGACTACACAAGCACTCAAGTTACGCCTAGAAATGCAAGAAACGACAATCGAAACACGCAAGAGGTGAATGCGGTAGTCGTTGATAACGCAGCTCAGACGGACAGAAGAGATTCCTGGGAAAACAGAAAGAACGAAGGAAATCGAGGAAACATCCGTAACGTTCGTGGAAATGATCGATATAGAGGACCATATGAGAGGCCATACGATCAGGAAGCAAGAGACAGCCGATACAGAAATTATAATCAGAATTCCAGATATCAAGATAGGAATCGATACAACAATAGATATCGTGGTAGAAACAACTGGAGCCAAGGTCAACAGTATAATCGGAACGACAGGCAGGATGGCCGAAGAAAAGAGCCGAATGAAAGACGAGATAATCGTGAAAATGAGAGATCGAGGCAAGAAAATAGACAACCTAGTGCACCACCCGAGGAGACAGTCAGAGATGTCAATCGAGCAAGCACGAGTAATGAAGGAAGAAACAGACGTCAAAGTAATACAGAATCAAAATGCTAATCATTGGAAATCAATCATCATTGTTGAGAGTCAGGAAGTACCATCATGCTGAATAAGAGGATTGTAGAGCTATCGTGTACATGTGTTATATATAGAAGGCCTGAGAGTGTATTTTTTTCTCAATCCTGATTAAAAAAAGGAGATGTACGGGAGAGATGTACCCGATACCTAGTTGAGGCTATCGGCTACGCCAGCAGACATTGAGCCGTAGTTGAGATTTTGGGAAGAGTTAAGAAAAGATAGCGCTCAGATCGAGTCAAGAGGAATGCCAGGATGACGTAGAAGGTCTAGGATTAAGAAGGCTCTGACAGCAGTTAAGCAAATGGAATTATAGATGGAAATATGAAGCTTTATTAAGATCTATATGGAACATGGTATTTAAACATCTCAGAAGAGGAGATATAACATGCATTATATGTGGTAATAATTTGAAGGAAGTCAGATAACCCTTAAGTTATTTTATAACTTAATAGCCGAGATGATCGGGGTTCGAGATTATATTTGTGACGCAAGACCACAGAGGTGGGGAAAACGTCACGTGACTGCGCCAGGCAGGTAAGGGTCATTGCAGTCCAGAGACAGTCAGTTGAGCTCTGTAAACAGAGGAGTCAAGTACAGTTAGCAAGAGAGCACGGCAGTCGAATTCAGACAGCGAGCAGAGCGGGACATGCGCCGAGCGTATGATAAGGTCGCGCAGCGAACAGCATTTGTCACGGAAAGTGAAAGCGACAGTTTTAACTTCACCCAGCAGCGAACGGAAAGTAGGTCAGTGAGCCGGGCGGAAACCCGCAGTAGGCAGCGTGAAGACCGGTTACATAGCCAGCTGTATGGGTCAAGCAAACATGAGAAGGCCGGGGTTCAGAACAGAGCTGTAATAGTAGTTGGAGAACTTATTCCAAACTGCATTTTAACGCAGAACAGCATAGTAGAGCGGGTCATTTCCAATTTTATACGCAAGCATTATGACAGAAGCCGAACTTCATTACAACATTGAGTTGGAACGTTTATTCAGCATTTGAATTGTACAAGCAGATAGTTATGAGATACTGCAACTTTGAGCTTCGAATGAACATAGTTATTCAATGACATTACGACTATGCATTTCATAACGCATTCCAAGTAACATTAACGATTTTAGGCAAATGAAATGTTGTAAGCATATGCACTTATGAACATTGGCACGTGCATTAATGCAATTCTTTCTTATGCAGTGTTATAAATTACCGAGTACGAACACAGCTATAGGGTGTTTCGTAAACTTAGACACTCTCATATAAAATTTTATTTTATGAAAGTGAGACTTAGCAGTTATTGGAGATTGAACTTGCAACACTCAAACCGAACATTGTATGGAACAGTGGCGTAACGTAGAAGAGGAATAGGGGGTCCGCTGTTTCTATGAACTTTTTCGAGAGGATTTGGACAATATCCGCTATGGATAACCAGAAGTTCATCATGTCGGAGTAAACGCAGACAGAGACGCGATGGCACCACGGAGCGATGGATTCGATTCCTGACGAGGAGGAGGTCTACCAGCTGATTCACTTGGGATTTGAAGGCAATCGTCATTGCGTGGGTGGAATGATATTCACGCCGATCTTTCGAGAAATTCATTACATAAAGAAAATCGACGATCTTTGAAATTTAATAACAGCTGACTATGAGAAGGTACTGTAAGAGTTATAACTTCCTGATATGATTATTTCATGAATACTGGGCACACATGTATATTTTTCTAATAGGAGTGATACGATTATTTATACATGGCTTTGACTTTATATGCTTCGAATTTTTGCTAGAATATGGCGTGACCATATGATATGGCAGGCATCATTATACGAAATTCTCACCATTGGTTGGCTTTATTAAGCAGATGTTTGGTCTTTTAGACATTTTTCCAGCAAGGATAGTTTTCATGAATAGTTTTCTTTGTGTGACGAGTATTTCGAACTCGTGATCTGCAATTGATTATCTAAATTACTTCGTCAGTTCATTGCATACTAGCGAGTGTGTATTATTCATCAGTAGGGATTTTTTCCATTGGATTGTTTGGAGATATTAAGATGTTATTCACTTTAGTGAATGAATATCGCTTTTATATGACAACTAGAGACTTGTTGATTCCTATCTGGTACATTCACTCATTTAGTCTTCGAGATGGGGTCTTTCGTATTTATACGATTGTATGGTGGTTATTCATCTTACCCATCGTTCAGGGCACTATCATGTTAGTCGACGGGGCGAGGTCTTTCGTATTTATACGATTGTACGGTGGTTACTCATCTTACTTGCCATAGAGGGACTCATTTTTATCATCCGAGTGTACATGCGATTGTAAGAGAATCAAACGAGGAACTACTAGTCACATATCAGTCGAACTTTTGTTAAATAAAGTAAAGATAAATGTCAGCAGGGTTACTTTTGTAATTCTTGTTTGCCAATCCAATATTTTGTTGCTATACTCTTTTGAGAGTACTTTCAGTTTAACAGCTGGTACAGCTAATGCTTTTGATGATTATTATAATTGAGTTTGATACCTTTGAGAAGGATTTAAAGTAATTGAATCTTGTAAGATGAATCATTAATGGTCAGATTTATTTTAAGGCAGATTAGTATTGCAGATTTTGATATGAGAGATTATAGCACATTGGTGTTTTTTTCTGTGATGTGAATTATGAGAATTGTAAGAGAATTTATGCTATTTGAAAGCAGATCTTGAATTACTAAGGTAATATTTTTTCCAATTGTTTAAGAAGTTGTCTAGATGTGATCAGATTAATTACAGTTATTGGAGATTGTGTGCGTTGATAGTTTGAAGCCAGTTATATATTTTTTGTAGATCATGCAACATGGTTAAGCGAAGCTTGTGATAGGCATTTTGTAGAAGTTGCCAAGTGATAGTTGCAATATTGCTAATGTATTTTGAGGCAGACATGAGGTCGTCGAACCCAGTCTAGCGTAATTGTTGAGATTCATGCTGTATGTGCTGAATGTTTATGGAGTTTTGTGGAATAATTGTGGTATTCAAATGTGATATTTGAAGAATTGAGGATATATAATGTAGTTGTGGATAGTCAGATCCAACGTGATGTCGTGAAGGCAATAATATTTTTTGGCATGATAATTAAATACGAGATATAACTTGGAAGTGGTAAAACAGTAAGACAACGTTCTATAACCCATATTAAACAATTTGTTAGGAAATTAAACAAATAAATAAAGTTGATAATACAAGATTTTCTGAGAATAATAATTAATGAAATAATAATCTGAAATTTAAGCATATTAATGATCTGACCTAATGAAATAAAAATCAGAATGACTAGATGAAATAATAAAAATCTAAATAACCAGAAGAATAAAATTTAAATAAATTGATAAATTAAATTTTGGAATAAATCAATGAATTAAATAAATGGATGAATTAAAGATTGGATAAATAAACTGATTTAAATAAATTAATAGATGATTGGATAGATGATGAATAACTGAATTAGAAGGTGATAATTAATTAAAGAAGCTGATGATTAATAAATTTATATGGAATTAAATAAATTTAATTGAGATATAATTTGAGGAATTGCAACTTGAGTTGAGGAATTAAACAATTTATATTGATGATTTAAGATGATTTAATCTAAAGGAGATGATAAAATAAGAGTGTGTGAATAATTAGAAAGCATAATGAAGTAATGATAATAATTTTCATTTAAATGATTTAATGGTGATGAGTTAATGTTTCTGACAGGAATATGTTGAATTTTGAGATGAGAATTAATGTGAGAAATATTTAACTTTGATGATGATGATCATCATGACCAATGAGCAGTGGATTTTCTGTAATTCACAAACAAGCAATTATTAATGACAATGTAAATAATGTAAATTAATTATTCGATGTTGAGGAGCATTTTACTAACGTATTTAACATTTAAATTATGCCATGCAAGCCATAAATTACGTGATATTTAAAATATGTGATTATAATGTGTATGTTTAGACAGATTAATAATTTTTTCAAATCCACATTTATGATGTTAAATTAAAGAGAAATTAGCTCTCAGGTTTCACAAATGTCAGTGACGAAAGACATAGTGCTACAGTGATCCTGAGAACCCAAGAGAACTTTAGAGATTTTTCCTGTTTTATGTGGATGAAATATATTTTTGATTAGAAAAGAGATGGTTCGATTTTTGGACAATGACAATTTAACGTTGGCATTCGACCATGCTCTCAGGTAGGATGAATATTTAAAATGTCTGTCTGACTATCAAAGTGAAATAAATTTGTTTTTATCTTAGTTGTGATCTGATGATGGTGTGATTTTCCTTTTTCTTTCCTTGTCTTGAGTAAGGTTTAACCGGAAAGGATGTGGTTTGCTAGGAGTTCAGTTGATGGCGCCCATTTATATTTGCATTTTTCTATTAAACTTAAGCCCGTAACGACCTTAGAGATACTTTGTCTCGTGTTACCCACTGCTTTTTCGATATCTCAGCTGAATTTCCGACACATTCCTTATTTGATTAGAGGTTCATTTAACTCCGCTCTGTCCTGGAACTCCAGGAATGCGATGTAATAGCAGATGGGTCATCGCATCCCCAGGACGAACGGGTGCAGAGAGAGAGGGAGAATTGGCTTTACCCACCTGTGTGGCTTCGATTTTGTTTATTCTATGGAATCACATCAGATTTAGATTACTGAGAGACTGATCTCAAGTTCAATTAATTGTGTTATAAAATTTATTAAACTTAGTCAGACAATATACTTGTGTGCCCATTCCAGTGTTCATGTTAATCGTATTAGTATTATATCATGTTAGTTATAAGTCATTTTTCCTATACCCAAGTGAATGCAGGAATTGAGACATTGTGATGTGTTGTTGTCTAACGTCTCTGAATAAAACGACTATTGAAAATATAATTATGTTGCCGGAAGATTTAGCTAAGGTGTTAGGAGAGTTACAGAGTGGTATGTCTGGTATTGCAGAAACTATTTCTAAAATGGAAACGGAAGTTAAAGAACAGATAAATAGTTCAGAAGCTAGGTTAGAAGCTATATGTAAAGAAAATGTGCAAGCATTACAAACTAGTAATGAAGAAAATTGAAAGTCATTAGAGACCAGATTGCAGTCAACTAGTGAAGATAATTTAAAGTCATTAGAGACTAGGTTACAGTCAAATAGTGAGGATAGTTTTAAATCATTAGAAGAAAGATTACAGTCAAATAGTAAAGATGAGTTGATGTTATTGGAGACTAGATTACAGACTAGTACTGAAAGTCATTTGAAAGCTAGTGAAGCTAACTTGAAGGATAGTTTTAAATCATTGGAAGAGAAATTACAAGCTCGTAGTGAAGAAACTAACACAGAGTTAGAAAACAAGTTAACTAGGTTAGAGAATAGATTAACTTTAAAGAATAATGAAATACTTAAGACTTTACAATTAGATATAATTGCAGTAAATATGAAAGGAGAGGAAAATGTTCAAATATTAAGAAAGAATATTATTGAATTAGGAAGTAGAGGAGAAGAAAACATTCTTACTTTAAGAACAGACGTTATGTCTGTACAGAAAGACATTAAATCGGATGTATCGAAGTTGAGATTCGACATCGATGGTTTAGTGACAGATGTAGGCAAAATTCAAGAGTGGTCTACCGAAGTATCTTTCGAAACTAAAATCAAAGGTCTAGAGATAAATCTAGGGAATGAGATCAAAGATTTAAAGTCAGTAATTGGGACCATTAAAGAGGAAGTCTTAGGAGAGGTTAATTCTAATTTAAAATCATTAGAGAATCAATTGCAGAAAGATATTAGGAAAATGGATGATGATATAGAGCAAAAGGTTAATGAAAACTTAGCTTTATTCAAAAATAGAGTCGGTGCAATCGTGGAAGAACGGTGTAGTGAGGTCGATGCCTAAGCAAAAGAAAAACGTGCAGGATTAGATGAGAAATTAATCGCAGGTATGGCGAACTTAGAAGCGAGATTTACGGAGAACAAGGAAGCGAAGAAGATAGATTCAACTCTATTTAGGACAGATGTTGATCTGTTAAAGGAACAAGTCGCGTTAGTAAAGAATACATGCGAAGACAAGATAGGCAAGTTGAAAAACGATTTAGAAGAGAGTAACAAAACGCAGAATGTTACGTCGTTGGACGAGTTGAAGACTCAGGTCAAGACCGTAGAGAAATTGGCAGAAGATAGGATAACTAAACTAGAATCTATGATTAATAGTTTATCAAGTCAAAATATTACATCAGGGGAAATATCGATAAATCAGACAGCGATAGACCGCAGTACGAGTAATCAAGAAGTTAGCATGGGAGAAGACCGTCAAACGCAACCGAATGTGACATTCGAAAGGGCAAGTTCAACCCCTCAGGATAATCCGAGTTCGAATAGGAGTACGTTGGGTACAAGTGAACGATACTCAGGTCCAGTTACCATTATCAGAAATCTGGATGACAAGCCGAGGAAGTTTTCTGGAAACACAGGGGTCACACCAGTCGAATTTCTGCGAGATATTCGCGACTACATGGCGGAACATAGAGTAGCCAAGGAAAGAGAACTAAGGATAGTCGAACGCGCCTTAGACGGGCCTGCGTTAACTTGGTTTAGTGCATTCAGAAGCAATTTTGCGAATATGGAGCAATTTGCAATAGCATTCTTGAGGAGATTTTGGAGTGCAGAGGATCAGCTGAACGTAAGAGCAGAAATGTACTCGAAGCGTTATTCTACGTCACATCCGACGCATTATGCCAATTATTTTACTTCACAATTGGCTAAATTACAGTTTCTGATTCCTCCATTGCCAGAAGAAGAGCTTTTGCAAGCTATAGCGAGACAGTTACCGATTGAGGTACAGCGATCACTCATAGCGTCGGGAGCAAACACACTTGAGCACTATGACGACATTTTACGGCGATTAGACTACACAAGCACTCAAGTTACGCCTAGAAATGCAAGAAACGACAATCGAAACACGCAAGAGGTGAATGCGGTAGTCGTTGATAACGCAGCTCAGACGGACAGAAGAGATTCCTGGGAAAACAGAAAGAACGAAGGAAATCGAGGAAACATCCGTAACGTTCGTGGAAATGATCGATATAGAGGACCATATGAGAGGCCATACGATCAGGAAGCAAGAGACAGCCGATACAGAAATTATAATCAGAATTCCAGATATCAAGATAGGAATCGATACAACAATAGATATCGTGGTAGAAACAACTGGAGCCAAGGTCAACAGTATAATCGGAACGACAGGCAGGATGGCCGAAGAAAAGAGCCGAATGAAAGACGAGATAATCGTGAAAATGAGAGATCGAGGCAAGAAAATAGACAACCTAGTGCACCACCCGAGGAGACAGTCAGAGATGTCAATCGAGCAAGCACGAGTAATGAAGGAAGAAACAGACGTCAAAGTAATACAGAATCAAAATGCTAATCATTGGAAATCAATCATCATTGTTGAGAGTCAGGAAGTACCATCATGCTGAATAAGAGGATTGTAGAGCTATCGTGTACATGTGTTATATATAGAAGGCCTGAGAGTGTATTTTTTTCTCAATCCTGATTAAAAAAAGGAGATGTACGGGAGAGATGTACCCGATACCTAGTTGAGGCTATCGGCTACGCCAGCAGACATTGAGCCGTAGTTGAGATTTTGGGAAGAGTTAAGAAAAGATAGCGCTCAGATCGAGTCAAGAGGAATGCCAGGATGACGTAGAAGGTCTAGGATTAAGAAGGCTCTGACAGCAGTTAAGCAAATGGAATTATAGATGGAAATATGAAGCTTTATTAAGATCTATATGGAACATGGTATTTAAACATCTCAGAAGAGGAGATATAACATGCATTATATGTGGTAATAATTTGAAGGAAGTCAGATAACCCTTAAGTTATTTTATAACTTAATAGCCGAGATGATCGGGGTTCGAGATTATATTTGTGACGCAAGACCACAGAGGTGGGGAAAACGTCACGTGACTGCGCCAGGCAGGTAAGGGTCATTGCAGTCCAGAGACAGTCAGTTGAGCTCTGTAAACAGAGGAGTCAAGTACAGTTAGCAAGAGAGCACGGCAGTCGAATTCAGACAGCGAGCAGAGCGGGACATGCGCCGAGCGTATGATAAGGTCGCGCAGCGAACAGCATTTGTCACGGAAAGTGAAAGCGACAGTTTTAACTTCACCCAGCAGCGAACGGAAAGTAGGTCAGTGAGCCGGGCGGAAACCCGCAGTAGGCAGCGTGAAGACCGGTTACATAGCCAGCTGTATGGGTCAAGCAAACATGAGAAGGCCGGGGTTCAGAACAGAGCTGTAATAGTAGTTGGAGAACTTATTCCAAGCTGCATTTTAACGCAGAACAGCATAGTAGAGCGGGTCATTTCCAATTTTATACGCAAGCATTATGACAGAAGCCGAACTTCATTACAACATTGAGTTGGAACGTTTATTCAGCATTTGAATTGTACAAGCAGATAGTTATGAGATACTGCAACTTTGAGCTTCGAATGAACATAGTTATTCAATGACATTACGACTATGCATTTCATAACGCATTCCAAGTAACATTAACGATTTTAGGCAAATGAAATGTTGTAAGCATATGCACTTATGAACATTGGCACGTGCATTAATGCAATTCTTTCTTATGCAGTGTTATAAATTACCGAGTACGAACACAGCTATAGGGTGTTTCGTAAACTTAGACACTCTCATATAAAATTTTATTTTATGAAAGTGAGACTTAGCAGTTATTGGAGATTGAACTTGCAACACTCAAACCGAACATTGTATGGAACAGTGGCGTAACGTAGAAGAGGAATAGGGGGTCCGCTGTTTCTATGAACTTTTTCGAGAGGATTTGGACAATATCCGCTATGGATAACCAGAAGTTCATCATGTCGGAGTAAACGCAGACAGAGACGCGATGGCACCACGGAGCGATGGATTCGATTCCTGACGAGGAGGAGGTCTACCAGCTGATTCACTTGGGATTTGAAGGCAATCGTCATTGCGTGGGTGGAATGATATTCACGCCGATCTTTCGAGAAATTCATTACATAAAGAAAATCGACGATCTTTGAAATTTAATAACAGCTGACTATGAGAAGGTACTGTAAGAGTTATAACTTCCTGATATGATTATTTCATGAATACTGGGCACACATGTATATTTTTCTAATAGGAGTGATACGATTATTTATACATGGCTTTGACTTTATATGCTTCGAATTTTTGCTAGAATATGGCGTGACCATATGATATGGCAGGCATCATTATACGAAATTCTCACCATTGGTTGGCTTTATTAAGCAGATGTTTGGTCTTTTAGACATTTTTCCAGCAAGGATAGTTTTCATGAATAGTTTTCTTTGTGTGACGAGTATTTCGAACTCGTGATCTGCAATTGATTATCTAAATTACTTCGTCAGTTCATTGCATACTAGCGAGTGTGTATTATTCATCAGTAGGGATTTTTTCCATTGGATTGTTTGGAGATATTAAGATGTTATTCACTTTAGTGAATGAATATCGCTTTTATATGACAACTAGAGACTTGTTGATTCCTATCTGGTACATTCACTCATTTAGTCTTCGAGATGGGGTCTTTCGTATTTATACGATTGTATGGTGGTTATTCATCTTACCCATCGTTCAGGGCACTATCATGTTAGTCGACGGGGCGAGGTCTTTCGTATTTATACGATTGTACGGTGGTTACTCATCTTACTTGCCATAGAGGGACTCATTTTTATCATCCGAGTGTACATGCGATTGTAAGAGAATCAAACGAGGAACTACTAGTCACATATCAGTCGAACTTTTGTTAAATAAAGTAAAGATAAATGTCAGCAGGGTTACTTTTGTAATTCTTGTTTGCCAATCCAATATTTTGTTGCTATACTCTTTTGAGAGTACTTTCAGTTTAACAGCTGGTACAGCTAATGCTTTTGATGATTATTATAATTGAGTTTGATACCTTTGAGAAGGATTTAAAGTAATTGAATCTTGTAAGATGAATCATTAATGGTCAGATTTATTTTAAGGCAGATTAGTATTGCAGATTTTGATATGAGAGATTATAGCACATTGGTGTTTTTTTCTGTGATGTGAATTATGAGAATTGTAAGAGAATTTATGCTATTTGAAAGCAGATCTTGAATTACTAAGGTAATATTTTTTCCAATTGTTTAAGAAGTTGTCTAGATGTGATCAGATTAATTACAGTTATTGGAGATTGTGTGCGTTGATAGTTTGAAGCCAGTTATATATTTTTTGTAGATCATGCAACATGGTTAAGCGAAGCTTGTGATAGGCATTTTGTAGAAGTTGCCAAGTGATAGTTGCAATATTGCTAATGTATTTTGAGGCAGACATGAGGTCGTCGAACCCAGTCTAGCGTAATTGTTGAGATTCATGCTGTATGTGCTGAATGTTTATGGAGTTTTGTGGAATAATTGTGGTATTCAAATGTGATATTTGAAGAATTGAGGATATATAATGTAGTTGTGGATAGTCAGATCCAACGTGATGTCGTGAAGGCAATAATATTTTTTGGCATGATAATTAAATACGAGATATAACTTGGAAGTGATAAAACTGTAAGACAACGTTCTATAACCCATATTAAACAATTTGTTAGGAAATTAAACAAATAAATAAAGTTGATAATACAAGATTTTCTGAGAATAATAATTAATGAAATAATAATCTGAAATTTAAGCATATTAATGATCTGACCTAATGAAATAAAAATCAGAATGACTAGATGAAATAATAAAAATCTAAATAACCAGAAGAATAAAATTTAAATAAATTGATAAATTAAATTTTGGAATAAATCAATGAATTAAATAAATGGATGAATTAAAGATTGGATAAATAAACTGATTTAAATAAATTAATAGATGATTGGATAGATGATGAATAACTGAATTAGAAGGTGATAATTAATTAAAGAAGCTGATGATTAATAAATTTATATGGAATTAAATAAATTTAATTGAGATATAATTTGAGGAATTGCAACTTGAGTTGAGGAATTAAACAATTTATATTGATGATTTAAGATGATTTAATCTGAAGGAGATGATAAAATAAGAGTGTTTGAATAATTAGAAAGCATAATGAAGTAATGATAATAATTTTCATTTAAATGATTTAATGGTGATGAGTTAATGTTTCTGACAGGAATATGTTGAATTTTGAGATGAGAATTAATGTGAGAAATATTTAACTTTGATGATGATGATGATCATGACCAATGAGCAGTGGATTTTCTGTAATTCACAAACAAGCAATTATTAATGACAATGTAAATAGTGTAAATTAATTATTCGATGTTGAGGAGCATTTTACTAACGTATTTAACATTTAAATTATGCCATTTAAGCCATAAATTACGTGATATTTAAAATATGTGATTATAATGTGTATGTTTAGACAGATTAATAATTTTTTCAAATCCACATTTATGATGTTAAATTAAAGAGAAATTAGGTCTCAGGTTTCACAAATGTCAGTGACGAAAGACATAGTGCTACAGTGATCCTGAGAACCCAAGAGAACTTTAGAGATTTTTCCTGTTTTATGTGGATGAAATATATTTTTGATTAGAAAAGAGATGGTTCGATTTTTGGACAATGACAATTTAACGTTGGCATTCGACCATGCTCTCAGGTAGGATGAATATTTAAAATGTCTGTCTGACTATCAAAGTGAAATAAATTTGTTTTTATCTTAGTTGTGATCTGATGATGGTGTGATTTTCCTTTTTCTTTCCTTGTCTTGAGTAAGGTTTAACCGGAAAGGATGTGGTTTGCTAGGAGTTCAGTTGATGGCGCCCATTTATATTTGCATTTTTCTATTAAACTTAAGCCCGTAACGACCCTAGAGATACTTTGTCTCGTGTTACCCACTGCTTTTTCGATATCTCAGCTGAATTTCCGACACATTCCTTATTTGACTAGAGGTTCATTTAACTCCGCTCTGTCCTGGAACTCCAGGAATGCGATGTAATAGCAGATGGGTCATCGCATCCCCAGGACGAACGGTAGCATTATTATTCGATAACACTATAGTGTCCTGCAATAACGGAGCCGCTAAATATTAAATGGCAAAAATACTTCCATTGCCGAAATCAACTGCGTAGTTAGACTCAGTACTCTAAACAAATAATCATTAAACAATTGTCTTATACAATGAAGTTCAACATGACCGTCCAGAGACTTTCATACTCAAGTTGGTTGGTGAGGAGAATGCGATGAGACTGTTCGCTTAAAATAAATTCCTTATAATTGTTCCTGCCAGCGAAATTTTTTGCAGCAGCTTGAAAACGCAGCTCAGAATGACGTTCTTCATTTTGTTATAAACAGTACGAAACTGCTCTAAATAAGCAATTTCCATCACCTGTTATAGGTTATGGCAGTACATTTTGCAGGGGAACATAGAATCACTTCTCCAACTACTGGAACGACCATAGGCCTATACTCAATACTCACTTCGGCAGTCACCCTAATGGAGGCAGTTTTTGAATTCTATGTCCCGTGCATGTCAAAAATCGTATTAACACATGGAGGCCCACCTATTCTTGTCTATCGCCCCGGAGACCTGGATTACATTTCCTGCTCTGTCAAGAAATTTAATTCTGGTCTGAGGGCAAAAACGGGGCACATTCAGTCTCTTGAGGTATAACTAAGAAGAGGAAGGTTTAATTCCCACCCCGACAATCTTGGATGTGGTTTTCCGTGGTTTCCCACTTTCACTTAAGGCAAATACCGGGATGGTTCCTAACTTAAGGCCTTGGCCGTCTCCTTGCCATTTACCACCTTAATTACAAATACACACAGTAATGCAGCCATCACAATAACACAGGTTATGAGAGAAAATTTCACACATACACACCCAAGTACACGGGGATGAGTGACCACGATGTCGGAGCCCTTCAAACGAATTATGTTTGCCAAGTGTCTCTCGTGGCGAATGCAATTGTGGACACGCGCGAGTGCCTGGAAAACTACTTTTTTCTTTAATAATTTAAGAGTATATCGACGATGCATAATTATAACTTTTAGTCTAGGACGCTAATAACTTGACCACCGAAGCATTGGGAAGAAATTGCAATATTAAGGTACATAAACAACCTAGCCTACACATTCAACTGTCGGTTAATGTTCCTCAAAATTTCCCTTCTTAAATATTCCCCTCCTTTATAATTCTCATATCGATGCAATGGTGCTGCCATCTGCTGTCAGTTACTGGAACTATATGGGCGATGTACTGCCATCTGTTGTCAGTTATAGAAACTGATTGCAGATATTTAAACGGCGTACTGAGGACAACAGTTTGCTCTCTTGATCACATGCTGTAATGCAATGGTAAAACGGAAATAAAACGTATTGAGAGGGAATGTAGAAGTATGTATCTTTAACAGACATAAAACCTTACTAATACTCCTTGATTAAACAATATTTCAGTGGTAAAAAATAATACTGGCGAGGGCTGGGATCGAACCGGTGATTCTTGGAACCACAGTCAGTCGCCTTTATCACATCGCTACTCGCGCACTTTTGTTCAGTAGCAGACGCAGCCATTCATTGTCATCAAAAGCCGCTGTCTGAAGGAAATAATCCATTTAATTTTCCAAATAAATCAATGTTGCACATTCGTATACGTTCATACTGTTATTATATTTTATTGTCAGAACTTGGTTAATGTATGTTTTCAATTACATGGAAGCTTATTAAATAACTTACATTTTAATGGACTTCTCACCACCATTTTGTCATGACTCCAGGCGGAATGTGCGCATGCGTGAGGGGCAAGAATTCTGCTATTTTCTATATTAATTCAAAAATACACCGTAATATATTTGTTTATTTTAGAGACACTCTGCAAATCTAGAGGCCAAGAGCTTTCGTTCGAGTGCTCTACGAAGTAAATCGGTTCTGTCGTTCTCTCAATCTCGTGATAACAAAAATCACCTTACTGTTTTAAATATATAGATACCGAAATACATAACTCATGTTATCATAATTATGTTAAGCATGCCAGATTTCTTTGAGATTAGCTCATTCCGTCATTAGTCAAGTATGCAAGTTTATGAGAAATTTACATGTGTCATCTATTATTTACGGAAGTTATTGAGGTTTAAAGGGGCGGAACTACGAGGTCATCTGCCCCTTATTTAAGGGTACTATTATTAGAGTGCCATATCCCCTGGAGGGACGTAGGCGACCTGAATTAGAGCCGTTGACTTTGTCAAGGGATCACCAACCAGGCGTCCCGAGCCGTAGTTTGCATGTGGTAGGGTGGCCAGTTCCTTTTCACTCCTCATCCTGCCATAGCATCTGGCAGGTTCCCATTTTGCATCACGAGGCTGGGAGACCCCGTACCAGACCTTACCAAGACTTTTAAATTCTTGGCAGTGCCGGGGATCGAACCCAGTACCTCGGGGGTGACAGCCAATTACGCTAGCCACTGCGACACGAGGTGGTCTTTAAGGGAACCACAGTACTTTAATATAGGCCTATACAAACATACTTTACTCTTCAGGGAATGATCCAAATTTAACGAATGCTAGTATACTAAACAAATACCATGAGTAAAGACTGAAGAATTGGCATGTACCGGTACGCCATTTATTATCTAAGGAAACTCCACTTTCGATTGATAAGCGTGCCATCTATAATGTAAGAGAACAACCCTCGAAAATTATGTACATGAATTATAATTATACTCTGCACTAGGTTTTACTGAATTCGGACCGTTCTGCTGTGATTATTTAATGGAATTAATTTATGAGGAATTGACCAAGCACGTCGTCTGTAATGCACAGAGAGGTCCTTATCTATAGAACGGAACCTCGGAGAGGTCATGTGACGGAGGGACGCTGTGTGTAGCAGTGTGTCGAGCAATGCACTGCCGCTAGCAGCAGCGTAGCGCCCAACTAGTTTAACACATTTACACTTTTTAAAGTATTTAATAACACTGGTCAACAACATATTTGTTACAAAGAAGGTGAATGGGTGTCCTTAGTTAAGTCGTGGGTGATGAATTCTAAAATGAAATCCGCGTTCGTCCATCGGGCTCAGTTTTCGTAATATGTTTTATTTCGACTAAATTTAATTTGAATGATGTTAGGCTACGCACGACTGTGTAACAGAAATCAAAGTGAAGTTGGCCAGCTATTCATCGAAATTTGCTGCCAAATGAGTTGCTGTGGGAAAATCAAAGGATCATTTCTTGACTAAGAATGTTTTTATCAGTACTGTTTAATTCAGTTTATAATTAATAATACTCATCATCATCATCGTTTCTTCGCTCGGGCAAGCCGGGTGCGGTTATAAATGAGCCGTCTCCAATTTGTCCTGTCCATCCATAACTGTTGTTCTTGTATTTGATGCCAGATCTTATCTCTAGCATGAAGGTCCTTAAAAATTTGCTTCTCCCACACATCGCGAGGTCTTCCTCTTGGTCTCTTCCTAGGGACACTGGCCAAAAAATGCATGTATTAGTGTGTTATCACTAAATGCCCCATTTAATTGTGATAATTAACTAATACATGTGATTTTTTCCAGGAGTGTATTTACATCTCTATATATATAAAAATGAGTGTTTGTCTGTTTTTTTTCTGAATTTCTACGGAAATTTGCGTTATTTACGCGTTTCAGACTTTTTTTAATGACGGATGCGCCCAAAAATATTTTTTTGTCTGTCTGTCTGTCTGTCTGTTTGTCTGTGGACAAATGTTACCTTATAACTCGAGAACGGCTGGGTGGATCAACGTAAAATTTGGTACAGATATCCTTCAGAGGCACGACACTAATCATTGATGTAACTCTTCTCTGTAGCTCCAATAAATGGGGCCTACCCCCTTAAAACACTTGCTGAAATAGGCGTAGAAGGGCAAGACAAAGCTCATTTTCAGCCCCTCAATGTGAGAAACGAAACTCGGGGACCCCGAAAACCACCTTTTTAGGCCCTAAAACCAACCGTTTTTGAGATACAGTATTCCCAGAAAACTAATTTCATTTAATACAATGATGAAAGAATGCAATCCGGTAACCATGGCAACATAAACTCACAGGTCCATCTATTGCTGTAAGACGCAATACAATTCCATTTATTACATTAATGAGATAGTTTGCAAACGGCTATAAGGTTATAACGGAACCAAATCAAGCTGTAAAATTCATCAATACATATAATGCGCTTAAGGGGGACAAGGGGTACTGTAGAATTTTTTCACGTGATTTACAGGTGCGGGTGTGGTACGGAAGGTCTATTACGTCCCTATCTCTATATTGTTATATTATTATAATTATATTATTAGTATTATTATATTACGGCCTACAACGACGAGACAAAGCTTATTTTCTGCCCCTTGGTGTCAGAAACAAAACTCGGGGTCCCTAAATAGTCGTAAAGGGTCCCCAAAAATTACATTTTAAGGCTCTAATTCCAACAGTTTCTGATATTCCCAGAAAACTAATTTCATTTAATAAACTAATGAAGGAATGCACGCCAATAGCCATGACAAAAGCATCTCAAAAGGTGACATCCAACTTGCCATCTATTTCTGCAAGAAGTAATGCCACTCCATTAATTAAATTTCTGTGAACGTTTGCAAATGGCAATAAGGTTATCACGGAACCAACTAAAACTGTAAAATTCATCAATGCGCTTAAGGGGGTCAGGGGGATACCATTTTTTTCACACGACTTAAACGTGAGATATGTCGTACAGAAGGTCTATTATATCTCCAAACAGCAACATGACGAGTATTGCGTTTCGTCTACGAGGTTTTCAATTTTATTTTCACGTCAGGAAGTACACGTTAGGTAGGATAATTTAGTTTCAGAGCATATTTTAACTAATCATACTTCTTTGTCGACAAACAGGTTCCAAGCCTCTAACCATTGCAACAGTAGCTCAATTGATTATGTCTGGCTAAGAATACCAAAGACCGTTCGAAGAATGGGTACTTCTGCTAGTATTTATATATATTTATAAACCCATTCATTGGGTACACTCCTGTTGACTGACTGGAGAGCTACAAATGACAAAATATAATAATATGCAAGCAATGTCAACTACCAATGCATCCAGATCCATACTTCAAACATCAGCCACAACCCATAGTAGAAAAAATTACAGTCAGTCTGAAAGACTAGACGTTATAACATTTCAAATGACGCATGCTACAAGTGCTACACATGTTAGAAAGGCTCATGAGGGCTTCTCGCTTCGCTCGAAGCCCCAGGACTCTTTCAATAGACTCCTTTACCCATTAACTTAGGCTTCCCGTGCGGGCACCTCTTTAAGGGTCACACTGTATTGAGTCTGACATCTTTTACAACTCTTTAAGGGTCACCCATTATTTGAATCTGATATCTTGCAAACCTCCTTAAGGGTCACCCTGTATTTGAATTGAATCTAACATACTGTACACCTCGTTAAGTGTCACCCTGTATTTTGCTCTGAAATCCTGCACACCTCCTTAGGAGGCACCCTGTATTCTTATCTGGCATCTTATACATCTATTTAGAGCTCACCCTGTATTCTTGTGTGACATCTTGTACACCTCTTTAGGAGTCACTCTGTATTCTTGTCTGACATCTTGTGCACCTCTTTCGGAGTCATCCTGCATTCTTCTCTGCCATATTGTACACCTCTTTAAGAGTCACCTTGTATTCTTATCCGACATCTTGTATATCTCTTTAGGAGTCACCCTGTATTCTTATCTGGCATCTTGTACACCTCTTTAGGAGTCACCATGTATTCTTTTCGCTTCGCTCGACGTCCCAGGTCGCTCGACGCCCCAGGACTCTTTCAACAGACTCCATTAACCATTAACTTAGGCTTCCCGCGTGGCTGCATGACGTCACGCACTCGCTTCCCGCGCGGCTGCATGACGTCACAGTCTCCGTCTCCGTAACGCAACCGTCTCCGTTTCGCATAACGTTAGACCCAAAGCATAACGACGAAGTCGACAAGATCATTTGAAATGATAAAATGACACATTTATAATACATTCGAATTCCTCTCCCAACACCAACAAGACAATAGCTGCCAATAAACCGGACCTCATTGTCACAGACAAAGTGCACGAGAGCACATGGCTCATAGATATTGCAGTACCAAACTCTAACAACATCGGAACTAAAAAGACCCACGAAAAATGCAGCAAATATATAGACATGACAACAGAAATACTGTAAAATGCATTTGGGAACAACAGTCACTGTCATCCCAGTTATAATCTCAGCCACTGGAGTCATACCAGAACAGCTCTACACCAACTGAATCTACGATTCAACATCCATCAGAAATTAATGTAGAAGCCAGCAATACTGGACAGCTGTGATATTGTCAGGAAATTCTTGAATAGTGATTGAACACCAGCAAAACTTCTTGTGTAATATAGTCGCAAAATTCTTGAATAGAGATTGAACACCAGCAAAACTTCTTGTGTAAGCCCACCGAAGTTTTGCCAACGACCAGACGAATTGTATTTAATGAAAAATTTGTGATATAATAATAATAATAATAATAATAATAATAATAATAATAATAATAATAATAATTTAGCTCATCCTATCAATGAAGGAGACTCGTAAAGAGTGCGGGCACGACATGGATGTACAGTAATTTGAAGTCTCTGAACAGTGTAATCTACAAAATTTCCTCAGTACAGATGGTTCCTTGCTAAGTCCGAACCAGGCTGTAACATAAAATGTAGCCGGTATTTGCCGTGACAATGATTTCAAACAATAATAATAATAAGTAGGCTATGATAATAATAATGATAATGGTAATTTGAGCATGCAGAGTATAAAGAAGAATATAGCAAAGATGGAAATGACAGCGGACATAATACAGGACAGGGTTTCAGGAGAAATAAAGTAATGGACGAATAACATCTGGACAGAGGAGAGGAGGAAAAGGTAAAGTGAAGGAATGAAGAACTATTGGAATGATAGAAAGGAAGTAGGAAACAAACGAAAATGAGTGCAGTGGGTTATTTTACGTGGTCCTAAGATGGCAAAGATCGAGAAAATGATAATAATGAGAATAATAATAATAATAATAATAATACGCAGAGCATTCAATAAGTTACACATGGCGTCCGGCGCCAGACACATTTCCGACGAGAGGGCAAGTGTAGTGCTTCCGGCAGCGACAGTTCTGCCACCGTACTGGTAAGAGGTGCATCGTAATGAGCGAGTGAAATGGAGCGGCCATCTGGAAACATACTCCAAAGTGGTAGTACGTGGTACCGTACGATTCTTGTGGGAAAAAGTCTGAATTGCTCAGAGTTTCACCGTGAAATTGTGGCAGTGTATGGACCAAATGCAATGTCGCGGTCAGTAATTGTGAAATGGTGCCAACAATTTGAGCCCGGCAGATGTTTAAAATGCCGTGCGGGAAGGAAGGCCCTCAACATCGACCACAGAAGACTATATTCGGCGGGTCGATGAAATGTTTCGCATCAATCGCAGAGTGTGTATCTCAGAAATTGCACAGCAGTTCGGCATCTCCATAGGCAGTGCACATGCCATCGTGCGAGAGCAACTGCAGTATCACAAATTGAGCTCACGTTGCGTGCCGCGATCTCTAACCATGCCATTTCCATCTGACCGGCAAGCTGAAGGATCATCTGGGTGGACAGAGATTTGACAATGATGATTAGGTCCAAACAGCGGTTCTCCGATGGCTCCATGACCAAGGAGCGGACTTCTATCGTCAACGTATTGAACAATTAGTTGACCATGCTGACCGTTGTTTACAGAGACTTTGTGAGTGTTGAAAAATAGTGGAGTGTATCTGTGTCCCTTTGTATTCTTCTTCTCAGAGTAATTCAGTCTGGTGACTGGTTTGCCCCTGCGACGAGTCTTCTCCAACTGGGTCGATCCTATGCTGTACGTTTGGCGTCTGCATAGCTCCTGCATCCTAAGTTCACAAGAAATGTCATCATATATGTCTTTCTTTGTCTTCCACGAGAGCGTTTTCCTGGTATTTTACCTTACAATATTTCCGACAACACATTTCAATGTTCCATCCACAAAAGTTGTCTCGTCCTAATCTGACTCATCAGCTGTCTCTTTTCTTCAACAATGTTCAATACCTCAGTGTTAGTCTTCTTCTCCACCCAACTTATCCGTTGTGGCCGACGCCAACACGACATCTCGAATGCTTCTAGCACTCTTGGTTAACGTCCAGGTTTCAGCACAATACAACACAACGCAACACACCAAACATAAGATTTCATTATTCTTTTACGTAAGCTGAGGGACATTGTTCTCTGACATAGAAGGGACTGTTTATCTCTGAAGGCTTGCTTTGCTATTGCTGTTTGTGTTTTCATTTCAGTGTGACACTGAAGATTTTCTGCTATGATCTGTCCAATATATTTGAACTGTGCTACTTGTTGTACAGACACCGCTGATCATGCTTGCCAGGGTGGGTTAGTGGTTAACGTGTCGGTCTACCAACCCAAGCTTGCAGGTTCGCTCCTGCCCGTGGTAAGTGATTTTTTTGAAAGGCGGCAAAAATTACGACACCATGTCATACGATGTTGGCATGTCAAAGAACCCATTTGAATTCAGTAGGCCGTGTTCATAATGCAAAATTAATCTCGCGATTTTCCGCCAACACAAAAGTTCCTCCTTTCTCTACTAGAAAGCGCTATAGTGTTCAAGGAGCTTAGATATCTAACCTCCTTGACTTTCATAGTGCTTCAAGGAACAACAAAATTCGACATGCAAGCTACCCTCTGGGTGTCAAATAACAAAGCTTGCACCCGTTCCCGAGGCAATACGATATTATTATTATTACCGCTGATCATCATGTATTACAGTGTAATTCAATAAACGGTACTTGGTCTACCATATTCATGTGTAACTAACATTTTGAATGCTCCTCGTATTATTATATTAGAATTGCAGCCAATGGCCATAGCAGGGTATTTTCATTGAACGCCCGTGGGCTCCCATCAAGTTAAACCTACAAATCTAGCAACATACTACCAATTGTAGAGGTAGGTTCTTTTACATGCCATAAATCTATGAGATGGGCCCGCCAGCTTTACTTCCCCTCCGAAGGAAGGCATACTGAAGGATTTTAACGCTCTTAAAAATCCGACGACTTCAGCCGGGTTTGTACCCACGATTTTGGGCATAGCATTTGAGCATGCCACCGAAGATAGATAGGGGATTTCGGGAAAACACATCAGCTAACATAGCTCAATTACTAGGCTCTATTTATTGGGCGTAACAATGAAAACAACACATTGAGAAAAACAGTAGTAATTATTGAAAATCATAATTTTATTCACAGTCCACACTTGTAAATATTTTACAAAAGTTTTCTATTACAGATATACAGTATAATTGCATAAGTCTTTTGTCTTTGGAACGTATTAGTCAGCATACTAAGATGACCATCATGCTTGTCCAGTTAACGCACTATTGAAACTGAACTTTATCTTAATATGTGCACTGATAAGGTGCTTATTTCGAAGTTTACATGTATGGTAAGTTTCATAGATATAAGTAGAAGGTCGGATTCACTTTGGACAAAAATAAGCGAGACAGCTATTGTAACTGAGGAGCTGTTTTCTCTCATTTAATGACTTATCCTCCCTTGACTTTATCATTAATACCCGGAAGTGGATAGAGTCGGTCCCAGAAATCCATCCTCTCTTTAAAGAGTCCTCTCTTCATTTCCAGCGTGGAGCCGATGTCCAGGTACTTGAGATTGTTTATCGTGTATGGCTCCCATTTCACGTTGTTCAGAAGTGGAACTTTTCTTGGCGTGGGATCTCTGCAGAATAATTACAAATAATTACATATTATTACATGTTATTACAGGAAACACGAATGTTTGTGTTAGCTTAATTATACAGAGTTAACTTAACACAAAAATATAAAAAATAAGATCCTGATGAGTACTGTACAGTATTTATAGACCATAATTCAAGGACGGCCAGGATATTTTCTGTCCTGAAAAGCCCATGCACATGGCCAGCCAGTGAAAAGCGTGATAATTATGAATTGAGGACAATAACTTTGACTATTTGCAACACTTGGGTGGGAGAAAATAATACATTTTGATGACTTACCCTCCCTTCGCGAAGTCGGTCCACATCTTCGTCATTCTCTTCATGGTTTCATACTCCCTCGTATCTTGAGGGGTCATTAGTGGGAATTGCGCGGAATGGTAGAGCAGGTAGATTAAGTCGTCATGGTGGACCACACCTAAAACAAAAGGTCCACACTCTTACACTATTGTTGTAGGTTTAACCCATCGTGTCCTTAAAACTAAGTTGACGATTATTCATAATGTTGAATTTTGGGCTTATGCCGTGTTTTATTATATTGCAATTCGACGCGTTTCGAAAGAAACCATGTCTTTCATCGTCCAGATTATTCCTGACGATGAAAGACATGGTTTCTTTCGAAACGCGTCGAATTGCAATATAATAAAACACGGCATAAGCCCAAAATTCAACATTATGAATAATAACACGGGCCGTGAAAGTCTAAATGACAATATAAGTTGACGATGTCTGAGTTGTGTTCTTTGGACTTAACTCCATTCATTTTTTGAATTATTGTGAGTACAAATATTTTTCTAATGATATGAGTCTAAGTGTTCTTTAACAATTGAAAATGTCAACAATGCTTCCTTATGGATGCACTAACAATAGTTAGAGCCCGACACACTAGTCTCTTCCACGATATGACCGGGGAGGCGTGGCCACCGAACAGTGGGAGGAGTGGGACTGTTCTAGCTCGGCTTATCGCTCGCGTCACTTTTAAAATTGAAACGAAATATATCGTGTGCCACTGGGTTAAGTTTGGCAGGATACAGTTTCTATGTGTACATATGTGCACGATGAAAGGTAGCATTTTCCTGAATATTTAGATACATGAATCACAACTCTCCGCCCAGTAGTTAACTCTTTATGTTATTCTAAAATTGTTTAAAGTAGAACACTACTCATAGATCATTAATTACTTGTTCCTAGCTGTTGCAGAGTGCACCAGCGAAAGCAATGTTGTCAAGTTGTTGCACAACGACAAGGTGGGTGAGTGAAGCTCCATTGCGTTTGCATTATGTTCCCACGTTCAAGTTCAAGCATGAATGAACGATGTTGCTACATTGGAATTCGGGGAGGCAGGACGTGTCACGTGTTTCAAAGGAGGCGTGAAGGAACTAAAGTGCATTACTGCGTCGCGGCAGAGACTGGTGTATCGGGATCTACATATTTTTTAAGAATCAACTTCTTAATTTCCACACCTGGCACGAGTCTGTTGGACGTTAAGGTCGCCAAGGTAAGGACGTTTTAAGTAACGATAATTGGTCACATTTAGATTCTATCTCTTGTTGTGTTCATTTAACACAGTGTGCTACAGTGCCTAGATCTAGTGGCAAGTACATAACAAATTGCTTGAATTCAGAATTAGGAGTTACCGGAAGTTTTCAAGTACGCACAGGTTGCTATTAAATATTTTAAAACAATTTAGTGATAATAAACTCATAATTAATGGATTTGAAGTGTAGGGGATGCTGTATTTCAGTAGACTCACTTCAGGTAATCTACCATAGAACTATTTTCAGTCAACTCAATTGTGCCCAATTATATTAGGCGGGAAGTAACACATATTTAAATACTCTACCCTGAAAGAAACATTACATGCATTATTTAGCAGTTAATTAACACAAGTTTTGTGCAAAAAAGCTCTTTTTTAATTTTTCTACAATAAAGAGGGTATTTTGTAAAAAGATAGGTATTTAGTACAAGCGTTTTTTTTGTACAAATAGGGGGTATTTTTGTACAATAAACGGGGTAACTTTGTACAAAAAAGGGGGGAATATTTGTACAAAAGAGGAGGTATTTCTACACAATAAAGGGATTTTTTGTACAATAAAAAGAGGTGTATTTTGTAAAATAAAGGGGGTATATTTGTACACAAAGTGGGTGTTACGTACAAAAAAGGTGTTATTTTTTTACAAAAGATGTGTTAATTAAGTGATAAATAATGTAATATTTCTTTCAGGTTAGGGTGTTTAAATATTGATACTCCCCGACTAAAATAATAGATCAAATATCGTTGACCGACTGAAAAGCATTCTATGATAGATTACTAGGCAGCACTGAAAAATGGCTACTAATACCACAATATCATTTCTGATAAATTAAGGTGTAAGGAAGGTTAAATGTTCTAGTGTTACAAAAACCTATTTTTTAGTTAAAACAGAATAAGCGTAACATAGCAGTTTTCGGAGTCAGGCTTCAAGGCTGCAATGGAAGTTGCAGTAAGGCCGGAGATCAATGGTTCAAATAAAAAGAAAAATACAAATAAAATGAAGTGGAGGAAATTGCAATATCACAGTGATTTATCAGAAATAAATCCAATATACACTGAAGTTAGAATTAGCAATTTTAAAAAGTGAGTAAAACTATGTTTGCTTTTTCTCTGCTGTTGTCACCCCCCTGATTATTATTTATCGTATGGATACAATGTAAACAAAATAAAGTATATAAGGAATATACAAGAGCTCTGGTCTCAAAGAGTGATGTCGAGTGAGTCTATCCATTCCAATGCTGTTGGAGAGGCAGTGATTACATCTTTCCAGTCACCACTGAAACGTCTCTTGGGGCATTCCTCTACAATGTGGTCTATAGTCTACTCTGAAGCTTCACAGTCACACAATGGGGAGTCTTAGTACTTAGTTCTCCCGTGTCCACACTGGATTTTGTTTAGTTGACACCATGTTCTACTAGGCAGTTGCAACCTTCATATATGTGTGGGGTCCTCGAGGCCGTGATGATGTATACTGGCGTTGCTTTTCCATGTTTCCTTCCACACATCTTCTATCCTGAGTGGTTGTATCTCACGAGCTGTCCAGAATGGTTTACTAGATTTGAGAGGCATGTTGGGTGGACTGGACACTATTTTCTGGACAGGTGGCCTTTGGGAAAACTTCTATTCATATTTTCATTTTCCCATTCACGGGTCACTGCTTCTTGTCGTCATAGATGTGGTGGAGCAATGTTGCTGATAGTAGGCAGTCATGGTAAAGATATTGATCTCAAGGAGCCCGTGATGATTCTCATGGTGTCGTTCAATTGAACATCCACCTTACTGACATACACTCTGGTACCATACTGGTATGTTACAATAGGTGGCACATTGAACATTCCCTCCTCACTTCACCTAGTACCAACATTATCATTCCTACTAATTCTTTTCACAATCAACACTATGAAAAAGAAATTACTTACCATATGTTTCATTTGCCGGGTAATATATGTAACTCCATTTTCCTGGGGCAGAGAACTTATAAAAGTAAACAGGGGCACTGTTCTTCCTAGAGATCAGATTGGCTGCACGATGTTGTCCGAAATTAATGACGCCATCTGCATACAACTGGAATCAGAAAACAACATTTTAAGTTTCAAAATCTATCCTTAACAATATACATAAAAATGTGAGGGAAAGTTAACAATGGGAGAAGAGAAAAATGAACAAAATATGAATAATAATAATAATAATAATAATAATAATAATAATAATAATAGTTTATTAAGTCTAAGGCAACAAGGCCGAGATGGTTCGAGGAATGTGAAATAGATCTGAGGCTAATTGGTATTCCATATCTAGATGTATAAAATAATAATAATAATAATAATAATAATAATCTGAGCCCAGGAGATGGAGAGGGCCTCTGCCAGAAGTTTGAAAGAAGACACTGATCAATGGACTTAATAAATACTGGGAGGAAGTCAAGGCCGGTAGAAGAACAAGATCTAGACACAAATGAAATTGATTGTTAATATGTAGTCCATAGAGGTTCAATTCAAATGTAAATAATAATAATAATAATAATAATCCCTAAATTATTGGCTCGCAACCTAGAAAAATTTGGAATACATCCTAGTCAACATATCATCATGCAGAAGGCCGTCATCTTGGAGACCTGTTCCATAGTTCGCTCGTTTCTCAATGTGCCACCTTAAGAGAAGTTGCCATACCGTCTTGCAAATGAGCTGACGATATGTTGATTTCGAACCACTGATGTGGTCAAATGAATGTGTCATAATAATAATATGAGTAAATAGGAAAGAAACATAGTGAAATGAAAGCAAGGAATACAACAAAGAATGAGAAATTCAGTAGAAGCCAACGGAAGGAATAATAATAATAATAATAATAATAATTATAAAAATGAAACTTACTTTTCCAAGGGCCTCTTCAGTATCGTTGGAGATGGGTTGATTATTGAAATAAAACTTGCGAATCGCTTGGCTGACCTGGCGAGATTTCTCAGTTCCTCGCTCATATCCGAAAGAGATCGGTCCAACACGTTCGAAGTCATCATTCATCTCCTGAGTCCAAGAGGCGTTGGTAAGTATTTCTAAACAGAGAACACATTTGTTATATTGGCTTTCACAGGCCAGGTATTTAAACTTCAGCAAATATTTTAGGTTTCTACCGTATCTGCTGCCGGGTATAGCCTAGATACACCAAGTTAGGCTCATCAGCAGGATCATGTTATTTTTGAAAAAAATAATAAAAACAATAAAAAGTAAATAAATATTAATATCAATTTAAAGCCCACATTTGTTAATGATCTGGTTTTAACTATTTTTGTGAGATATTTCATAGATTAATATTAGAACCCCAATATGTTAAGTATAGGCTATAGGTCAATTTAAAGATTCATATTTTTTTTAGGTTTGAACTCTATTCTTTGGAAATTCTATTTTATATGAAAATGTTATTTTTAACATTATTTTATTATATTCCACTAATAATTAGAGTTAATTTCTTCCATGTTTTGACTTAAAAACTGAAGTGAAATATTGGCAATAAAACTTTGCTCGCAATTACTATAGTTCCTTATAACAGTACATAACTGGTACCTACTGATTTATATTAACTTAATTTTTATTGACTAGGCTTTAATAAACTTATTAAATACCGAATGGTATTCATTTAGTTCAAATGATTTGCCAAATTTGAAAATTGCTGCTGTTGAAAATTGAAATGTGTGTGAAGAAAGTACAAAATTTGGCCTAGACCTAGAGATCAATACGACAAAACGTCATAGGAACAAACGTGTGGCCATCACCAAATTCAGTTCTGTTGGGACAACTCAATTTTTGATAGGTCTTACCGTTTAGCAGCATTATATCTCCAGAGGAATGTCGGTATAACTTTAAAATTGCGTCCGCCATTTTGGACTTTCTCTCTAGGTTACATGTTAAAACCTATTAGTTTGCGTCCGCCAAGTGGCTTTATGATATATGGATTTTTTCGTACTTACCTAGACATTTCCATGCGAACTCCATCTCCGTGTGACCAGTTATGAGGGGAATATGGGCGAATTTGCCTTCCAGCGCGAGTTTTATTGGATCGTCAATGACGAAGCGTTCTTCTCCATTTCCGAGATCTGGTTCAACTACGGGGAGGAACACAGATATAGGATCCCATGCGAACTCCTGTCAACAAATCCAGAAACAGAAACTTCATGAATGCTACATAATGATACCACTCAAACCACTTACGAAGGATAGATTGCCGTAAAGATACACTCATAAGAAAGTTAAGAATATTTTCAATTACCCACCAATGTCTATTGTTTATGTTTAATTTATGATAAGATAGTTCTTAAGTAACAATTATGGCAACCTTGCATTCTTCACAACTAAGGATATTTCACTCACGACTCTTGACCGTCATAATCCATCACTAACAATCTAAGCCCTAAAAGATGCCAAGGAGTGGGATGGTTAGCCTCAAGAAATGCTCATTGATTTGGTAAGCCACCTGACATCGGAGCCCGGATTCCCTCCCGTGACCTCGGTTAAATTGAGTTGACTTGCGAGAATAATAATGTAACTTACAGTAAATTCTAACAGGGTCCCCGCAATATCTTCAGCCTTCTTCGTACGAAGGCAGTCCGCCATCTCCTTAGAGGATTCTGACGGGCAATTCATCAACTCAGCCAACTTCTTTGCAATTTGAACTGGCGTTCTCCCGTTCTTTGGTGTAAATGGAGTTGCACTTGAAGCAATGCCACGGTGAAAGAGACCTGCGGAATAAGGGTACGTAAACAATGAGATTGAAATTTGAAATCAAGCTGAAGTTAATGGGCCATATAAATAAATAAATAAATAAATAAATAAATAAATAAATAAATAAATAAATAAATGAAATGAAAATCCACAGCCTGCTTCCAGTCTCCGACCGGGTCAGGAATGGAATGAATGAAGCCCCCATCTAGCCGCGAGGATATGAACTGTGCCGGCTGCCGAGGCCTGACGCACTCCTCTGGGGCAATGATTAAATGAATGACAGATGAAATGAACTGATAGTGGAGAGTGTTGCTGGAATGAAATTTTGACAGGGAAAACCGGAGTACCCGGAGAAAAACCTGTCTGACTCCGTTTTGTCCAGCACAGATCTCACATGGAGTGACCGAGATTTGAACCACGGACCCAGCGGTGAGAGGCCGGCGTGCTGCCGCCTAAGCCACGGAGGCTTTAAATAAATAAATAAATAAATAAATAAATAAATAAATAAATAAATAAATATATATATATATATAAATAAATAATTCATCATATTCCTAGCGTTTGTCCCGCTTTGGAACAGGGTCCGCTATAATATAAACAAATAGTTAATTTAATTAATTAATTCATTCATTCGTTAATAAATAATAATTGCTGTACAACTATTGTAGAAATGTATCCAGATAACTGTTCCACGCAGCTACTCTACAGTCTCTCACGTGGCACAGTTCTTCGAATACATCTGTCTAATAGATAGTTGTATGCGGTACCCAAAATACGGGAATAAATGGATTATGTCAGTTTTCAGAGGCTGAGCTTACCCCTCCTACGATCCAGATATCAACGCGATGATTAGTTTCCCTTAAATTAGACTTAAGTAGTAGTGGTAATTGTTGTTGTTCCAAATGACTTAAATCTATTAATAGGTTATCGGCCCCTAATTATATGGGTGATAGTGAAATGAAAAGAAATGAAATCTTCTCCTACAGCTATTACTAAGGACTTATATCTAACTTCCTTAGTAAAGAAGAAATTAACATAAAAAGATAGGAATTAGAGAAATGAAGGACACGGAATATAAATATATGTCTTCAGTCCTTGAGGACTAATGATTGAAGGGCTAAGAAGGAAGTAGGGCCATGAAAGGCAGATAAGAAAGGGGGAGGAGACGGTCCAATCTAAAGTCAATGGAAAAGGAAGAAAAGGTACCCAGGTCAGAAATCCTAAGAACTCTCCAGCTGTGAGCACCATCCAGGATGTAAAATACTCCCTGCCTTCTTTAGGGCTTCTTAAATTAAGTAGCAGCAGCAGGTAAGTTTGTTAGTTTTTGTTGTTTTAAAGGGAGGGACAGTGAGTTTATCTGCACCTCATAATAGAGATAAAATTATACAAATTTTACTTATTTCATAATTAGAGGTGGACGCCTAAATATGAAAAGAGCCTGTATCAATAAAACACAAATATAAGAAACACTTATAATTAAAATGTTTTAAAAATAATAATAAAATAAAAAATAAAAAAGAACATTTTTTTAAAGTAAATACACAAGTGATTATTCAGATTACTGGGCCTTACTTGCTCTCACTTATAAAACAGTTGACGCGATCAGCAGCCACCACGCCATCGGCTTTTATGGGATTGAGTCTAGGCAGAAGGTAACATGAAGGTAGAGGGATGACCACTCGAAGAATGAGGATATAAGGAAAGAAACGACAAGGGCTAGGTCCCTGAGACCCTAATACCGTCGGGGTTGGAAGAGAACAAGAGTTGACTAAAGAAAGTCGACAGAAGATTGAAAATAAAGAGGAGCCCACCACAAGTAAGTGGAAGCAATGCTGAACTCAGCTGGGGTCCCGTGGTGGCCAATCCACGTCTCACTTGTTGTGAGCCCTTGGGGGAAATCCAACTTAAAGTGATTAGAGGCCACCAACCTTGAGACATGGGAGACATCATATGTAGGAACACGCTCCAAGATCCAGCGCTGTAACCAAATATTGTCACTTGTTTAGGATCACCACCAAATGCAGCGATATTTTGCTGCACCCAGCGAAGTAGCAAAACTTGATCCTTCATCCCATAATTTCCTGGCAGAATTTCATCTTGCATGCTAAGGAAACCTACAAATTTAAAGAAATAAAAACACAATCAATTGTAGTAATTAAGATTTTTACAAATATGTTGGTAATACGTTTTAGGGGCTTGACACATCTTGATGATCAGCCCCGTAGTTTCCTTAGAAAGATTTCAGACCAGTAGGGAAACAGTGAACTGGCACTGAGAATCCTCACCTCACAATTCTCCGGAAGATAGTTCACATTCACGTAGCCAGTTTTATGGCAAAGTTTTAGTAAATGGCTCTTAACAAATGAAGGATTCACGGGAAGAAGGAAAAATGTCACTCAAAATGTAAAATCGAGATATCAGCGTTATCTGGTAGGCCTCTTTGCGACGTATTGAAGGCTCAATTGTGTCTGGCTAAGAATAACGAGGGACGTGAGAAAATGACGTTAGACACGTACATATAGGTAGGCTACATATAAGTAATGAAACTTTAAAACTTGTTTCCCGAACATTTTACATTATTTGAAATTCCCCCTTCTTCCCCTGGACCCTTCAAATCTATTATATAATACGCTAAGTTCATCGGACAAGAAACTCAAGCTTCTGAACCAGAAGGAGTTAGAAGGTGCGTTTTGTGCCAAAATCTTCCAAATCGTCCCAATAGTACAGGAAAAATCTTGCATTTCTTGAAAAGTCAACGGAAATATATTTATGTGTTTATACTGTAATGTGCGTTTAAACAAATAAACATGAGGAGAGACCCTGGCAGAACTGTGTCGCGTCCAGCCCGCAAAACACTAGGGCCGGGCAGGTACACATGAGGCGCGCACAACAGTGATAGATAATAATGCTAGTCATTACGCCTTAAGCTGGACTCAGAAATAGAAGATAAACAATTGTATATAATTTAGGCCTACTCTATCACTGAATTTGTCAGGCACATAATTTTGGAGAAGAAGTTTTTATCTGTAGGTTAATTATAAAGTTTCTTTGGTTTTAATGTAGGCCGAGTTTAATAAATTGGTAGCCAGGTTCTGTGTAAAATATATCCGTATATTTGCTACTGAGATTAGTGTTAATTATTGGAAAGTATTCTCTTTGATACATAATGAGAACACTCGCCCAGAACTCATTCCACAATCTTAACTTACCTAGTGCTTGAAGTCTGTAGTTCCCTGAAACCATTACTATGTCCTGATCCAGGAGGTATTGTGGCCCAGCAAATATACTGTTTCCTGTCCATGCGAAGAACCCTCCCGGGTAAAAGAATACAATAACAGGTCTTAGGCGATCACCTTTGGCTTTTGGTAACTGGAAACATACAAAGATTTTAACTTAAATGCAAGTAAATAAATAGGCCTAAATTATTTAGTACTTAAAAAGTAAAATTTCAGTTGGCAATCCAGTAGTTATGCCCTTAGATCAATAAATAAATACATAAATAAATAAATAAATAAATAAATAAATAAATAAATAAATAAATAAATAAATAAATAAATAAATAAATAAATAAATAAATAAATAAATAAATAAATAAATAAATAAATACATAAATAGTCTAATTAATTAAATACATGTTAATTAAATGATTTTTAAGGCTGTAAACCACCCTGGTCATCAGCATCATTTAACTGGATGTGTGAAGATTTTTTCCGAAAACCTGTATTTCTTCTGTGACTCTATTATTCTGTGTAGCTGTAATTATTTAAATCTAGAATTGGGGAGAGGTATTCTGAGACTTTTTACAAGGTACCATTATCAGCATTTTGGTGAAGGAAATTTGAAAAGTGATTCGGAATCGACGTCGGAATTGAAGTCCCGTTGCTCAAGATCGCGAGATTAATGGTCACGTAAACTACAAGCTTCCTTTCTTTCTTTGGAATATGAAGAAAAAAAAGAAAGAGAGTGTTGTAGAACCAAAATATAGAATCATGTATACTGTATGTTTTTATTCGTAATTTCGTATCACGACTTGTGTATGGTGATCGTCCACACTTCAACTAAGGGCGTTTGCACTGGTTGCCATGGCAATTAGGTGTCGGAAATTTGTCGACACAATCCTGTTTACGCTGATTCCAGATAGATCCTCAGCCTAAAAGCATATCCATGTTAAGCCTGGGGTCAAGGCACCCTCTGGTTGCCCTCTGTCAGCACCGAGATTTGAATCTTCGATTTAAGCACTCCAGTTTGCCCTAACAGTCGTGGTTGATAACTTAACGCGCACGGCTACTTTGAATGTGATAAGAAGGAAGAGCAATGGGTATAGATAGCACTTACCTTGGTTGTATACACATTGAGAGTGAGGCAATCTTCAGAGGGTGTGCCGTACCGTTGATCGAGTTGGGGGCACGGAGCTCCATCTTCTGTAGCGTTACGGATTCCTTCCCATGACACAGCAGGTACTGGGGGCTAGGGACAAATATAAACAGTCAGTAAAATGCATATACATTAACCTTCCTAAATATTATCCGTGTTGACTGATCATCATCAACATTCTGTACAGTTTCCAGCCCCAGTCCGGGCGGGGACACCAACAGCTCGCCGATGAGCCAGCTTGGTGTCCTAGGCGAAACCCCACACAAGACACGGCA
Organism: Meconema thalassinum; assembly: GCA_946902985.2. NCBI lineage: Eukaryota > Metazoa > Arthropoda > Insecta > Orthoptera > Tettigoniidae > Meconema > Meconema thalassinum. Next base: position 254,774,108 of record OX336394.1, on the reverse strand, counting down.
CAAACCTAGAAGAATTGCTGAGTTTTAATTCACCAGCCGTGAAAGCCAATATAGCATCTTTTTGGAAGCCTTCATTGGGAGGTTAAGGCTGCTTGAGCTTTTAGTTCTCACAGTCAAGTGGTGCAGTTGCACCTAATATAAAGGGAGGTGGCGCGCAGTTCGTCACTCCTGTGGAGGTCCGGGCGGGGACACCAAGAGCCCGCCGATGAGCCAGCTTGGTGTCCTAGGCGAAACCCCACACAAGACACGGCACAAACCTAGAAGAATTGCTGAGTTTTAAACTTCTTAGTGTTCGACGCTTGCTACGGTGGGTGAGTGGATAGCGTGTCGGTCTACTAACCCCAAGATTGCAGGTTCGCTCCTGACCGTGGTAAGTGATTTTTAAAAGGCGGCAAAAATACGATACGTATGTCATACGATGTTGGCATGTCAAAGAACCCATTTGATTTCAGTAGGCCGTGTTCATGATGCCAAAATTAATCTCGGGAGTTTCCGCCAACACAAAGTTCCTCATTTCTCTACTAGGAAGCGCTATAGTGTTCAAGGAGTTTAGATATCTAACATTCTTAACTTTCATAGTGATTCAAGGAACAACGAAATTCGACATGCAAGCTACCCTCTGGGTGTCAAATTACAAAGCTTGCACCCGGCACCCGAGGCCATACGATATTATTATAGTGTTTAACAAGGCGAATTTTATAATTTGAAATTAAACAGTCAGTGTAAATAAACAAAACGACGACCTCAATTACATAGTAATGTGTTTAAGAGCTAGTATTGCAGTGTTACCACACCATAGCTAACTTAAGACCTCTCATAAACATACGATTTTAAGCATTTTTTTTTGTTAGTACAAATATGATTTCATTATCGGTGGAAAATCTCATGCGGTAGCTTGTTTGCAAATTTTTCTTCATTCTCCGTCTAAGAGGCAACAATCTGCTGTGATTCAGAGGATATTTCCAATTGTCTGTATCCAGACAGCCACATGCAGTATTTCAGAGTAAGTTATAGCACCAGTATTATTTATTTATCGTATGGCTTTTAGTGCTGGGAGTGTCCGAGGACATGTTCGGCTCGCCAGAGGCTGTAGCTGCTTAAGCGGACACCCATGGGGTGAGCTACAAGTTCCGTTCAATTTCAAGTAGTTCCAACTTCCGCTACCAGATGTCACTGACACCTAGTGGTGAACGTTGAAACTTTGATAAAGCGTTTCAACGAAATCTAACCTTGATATTTACCTTCACACAAGTTTAGTTTAAGGAATTTTTACATGCCAGAAATCTATGACATGGGACCGCCGGCTTTACTTCCCCTCCGAAGGAAGATATACTGAAGGATTTGAACGCTCTTAAAAATCCGACGACTTCGGTCGGGTTTCAACCTGCGATCTTTGGACAGCAGTTCAGCATGCTACCTACCAACTAGGCTACGCCACCGAAGACGCTATAGCACCAGTAAGGACGCATTGGAGTTGTGTTGTGAACAGTTTTGTCAACATCCATGATGGCGGGATGAACGCTGTCGACATTTTATCGGGTATGAATCCAGGCGCGGATTCAAGGGGGTGGGGTCACGGGGGTCATGACGCCCCCCCCTCCCCAACGGGAAACCAAATTTTTTTGCAAACTCAAAAAACGAAAACACAAGAACCGGACAAATAAAACTTAACGAATTTTAACTGAAAAACAGTTTTTTTCATTTTATTCAATACTGAAAATATCTTTATTGCAATTATTATGTTCTGTTACAAGTGTACATATTTACAACTTCATACCTCTTATATAAAAACAATTATTTATATAACAAAATCAACTCGTCTATTCTGTTTAGCAGACCTTGTGATTACCGAATCGATGTCTATAGTGATGTCACGATGAATGTGCAGCAATGCACGGATAGGAATTTGGGGATTTTTTCGCACCATAAAATGTTGCCGACGTCCAAACTGCAAGCCTGGTTGGCAATTTAAGCTGTGACTTTCCCCCTTCGTCGGTACCAACTCGACTTGCCGAAACTGTAACGTACCTTGATACTTTTCTCGAAGCTTGATGTAAAAGTCGCAAAACACGCCGTTGCAATTTGTACGAATATTTTTGGTGCGCTAAACGCATCAAATTTCTATCCATGTAGCTTGCAAAAAATTGGTCTGGTTTTGAACATTTGGTTATTTTGTGATTGCGTTGTTAGTGATACCATTTTTCTTAACAATTTCGATTCTCTGACCCTCCCTCCCCCCCTCCCCAAGCCAAACTCTAGATCCGCGCCTGTATGCATCTACACTTGATACCAAGAGGGATTGTCAATAATGAAAGTTGAATATGGGACCGGGTCAAGACAAAAGGTGCTGTGGAAGTCTTAGCCCGCACAGGCCGTCAAGGTTCGACAATTGCAGTTGATGTTCGCTATGGCCGACTTTTGGCTCAGAGGAACCGTGGACTGAATGCTGCTGCACTCAGAGTAAGATTAATATTAATTTATACCGGAGGAATTAAACGCCATCTACAATTCAAACATAAGGCATATATTTATGTACCAGTGGATCAAGATAATGGTGGCTTCGATGGTTTAGTTGGTGGCATGCTGAACTTTTATGACCAAGATCGCAGGTTCAGACCCGGCCGAAGTAATCGGATTTTTTAAGAGCGTTAAAAATCCCCCAGTAGCCTATGCCTTCCTTCGGAGGACCATTTGGGGCCATGTCATAGATTTATGGCATTTAAAAGGTCCTTTCACTAACTACAATTGTGTGAAGCTAAATTTGTAGGTTAGATTTGATTAGCGCTCCATTAAGTTCCAACATTCGCCGCAAGGTGCCGGTTGTGGTGGCATCTAGTAGCCAAGTTCAGAGCTAGGTGTCGTTGACGGTAGCATGTGGTAGCAAAAGTAGGAACTTCTTGAAATTGATCGTCTGCAGTCCTTACCTGAATTACAGATAACACACACTAATACAGCCATAACAATTAACATCAGTTATCAGACAGATTCCACGCACACCTAAAGTACACGGGGCTAAGTGACCGTGTTGTCGCAGCCCCTAAACTGAGGAACCAACCAACCCAACCTGATCAATACTAAATAAGATTCGTTATAAAATGTTTCACTACGATTGCTTGAATAGGATACAGGAAATGAGGACGGTTTTCCAAATTGTGCACAGCCATTATCTTAATTTCCTTTAAACGTTTGAATTACATCAAGTATCAATTCGTTTCAAAATAAAGATTTTCTATACCGTTCTTCATTGCACTCGGATGATTAGGTCATCAGACATGTCAGTTAAATATTTCTAATTTGTGTGGCCACCATCAAGGTTTTGAGGGTCAAATTTGTGAACTTACATTGGTGCCGTCTATCTTCACACTGTACAAAATTTTAGAATGATGCTGCAAAAGGTTCCGAGATGTTGAGTACTGGTGAAATATTTTGCGTGACCGCTATATTAGGATGGTGGGACTTATCGAATTTCAAAGTGGAGGGTCAGGGTCAAACAAGGTAGTATTACGCCCTTACGCTGGTTGAAATCACCCCAGTAACTAAAAAATTAATAAGGAACCCATATAGGGTCAGACAGACCACAGAGGAGAAAGCCCGACAGTCAAAAAGTTAGACAATCTCATGAGTCTATGTTTTGTATGGTGAAAGTAGATTTCAAAAACTGTAGAGATATTTCAACTGGATGGTTACGGGTCCCAGTGGTAAAATTCATTATTCGTTTCATTTTTGAGATTTCAAGTTCCCAACATATGTACACGAATTGAGATGCTATTTTTCCACTTGCTCCGATATTCAACCCAACGGTATCAATTTTCCTCAAATTCATAGTTTTCCTTATAACGGATTTTGGCTCATAGATGGGTATTTTCACCTTATCAGCATGGTATGGTTAAATAGAGCTGAGTTTGAAACTGATTGCAATGAATTTAACATTATATAAGAGGAAATTAATTTTCTTTGTCATTTCGGATGAATCTCCAATTACGAGGATTCAAAACCTTTGCATTTTACATACACATTTATAGCAATGGAAAGTGAATTGAATGTGAGAAGAGGAAATATTAATACTCACCCTAAACCTTAGGTCTCCTACTGGGGGTTGAGCGAAGGGTATTCCCCTAAAGGCGTAGATATCCTTTCCCTCCACAGTCTTCATGATACTCCCTCGTAGTTGACCTTGGGCGGTGCTAACCACCAGTTCATTGTTAGTAGCACTCACCGCTACAAGTAAGCTCACGAGACAAACCAAGAGGCTCCTCATGGTGGAATGACTCCCTGACTTCTAGGTCATGGTATTTATGCCATGTACTGCTGTGACGTCACAAATGTCGCGGTTTGCTGCGGGAATCCACCTCGCACTTACTCACTCATTGGTTGGCTTGCAAAGCTTTCCTGGTACGGTAACACCAATAATGATAGCGGAAGGTTACCTCGGCGATGTTCAAGGAATCGCAGATAAGTTAGTTTCGTATCGCCTTCCAGCAAGTGTTTATCTTGCAGCGGATCGCTAGTGTAATTATTAAGGTTCGGATGTTAAGGAAAAGTCATATTTTTTCTGAGCTCATTTTAACCGAAAGCTGAAAAATAAGTTTGAATGACGGGTCCCCGGCCACCAGGCGCGGATCTAGAGTTTGGCTTGGGGAGGGGGGGGGAGGGAGGGTCAGAGAATCGAAATTGTTAAGAAAAATGGTATCACTAAAAACGCAATCACAAAATAACCAAACGTACAAAACCAGACCAATTTTTTTGCAAGCTACATGGATAGAAATTTGCTGCGTTTAGCGCACCAAAAATATTCGTACAAATTGCAACGGCGTGTTTTGCGACTTTTACATCAAGCTTCGAGAAAAGTATCAAGGTACGTTACAGTTTCGGCAAGTCGAGTTGGTACCGACAAAGGGAGAAAGTCACAGCTTAAATTTACAATCAAGCTTGCAGTTTGGACGTCGGCAAAATTTTTTGGTGCGAAAAAAGCCCCACATTCCTATCCGTGCATTGCTGCACATTCATCGTGACTTCACTATAAACATCGATTCGGTTAATCACAAGGTTTGCTAAACAAAATAGACGAGTTGATTTTGTTATATAAATAATCGTTTTTATATAAGAGGTATGCAGATGTAAATATGTACACTTGTAACAGAACATAACAATTCCAATAAAGATATTTCAGTATTGAATAAAATGAAAAAAAAACAACAACTGTTTTTCAGTTAAAATTCGTTAAGTTTTATTTGTCTGGTTATTGTGTTTTCGTTTTTTGAGTTTGCAAAACAATTTGGTCTCCGTTGGGGGAGGGGGTATGACCCCCTCCCTTGAATCCGCGCCTGCCGGCCACGTTTAAAGCAATTTGATGTGCCTATAAATGCATATTTCGGCCATTTTTATTGTTTTGGTCATATTTGGTCATATTTCAGTAATATAAGGTCATATTTGGTTATAATTTCAGCATTTTTGTTTAAACTGAGGCGTCGTTAACAAGGTATGTGTCATCTGCGTCGAGTTTCAAACACTGGATTTCCGAATAGTGTAGTAAATAAACCGAGCAAGAACTGCTTCTCAAGGCTAATGATACTGAATGAATGTTGAAAATGTTAATGTACTGTAGCTCTCTGTGACTTTGTATTATCGCTGGTGTATTATCGCTGATCACGTTTTGGCACTTACGACGTTTACTGTATGTTAGTGATACTCTACCTACCCCAAAAATTCATGTCATATGTCATAGTTTTTTAGGACATATTTTATAGTTTTTAGGTCATATTTAGCTAGTTTTTATGGCATATTTTCTTGCATATTTTGTACTTCTTTAGGTCTTCAACTTCCGAACCCTAGTCATTATAAACTTAAAATTATACCGGGTGAGTTGGCCGAGGTGGTTACGGCGTGGCTGCAGGCAGTTCCTCACATCCAGGAGGCGAGGAGGTTCGAATCCCCCCGACGGCAACCTTGAAGGTGCTATTGTGTGGTTTCCCATCTTCCTTCCAGGCAAATGCCGGGGTTGGTCCCTAACTATAGGCCACAGCCGCTGCCTTCCAATACCTCATCCTTACATTCAAACTTTCCTCCCCATCCAACACTCCACACGCGACGGTACTTGTAGCTCACCTCATGGGTGTCCGCCTAGAAGCAGCTACAAAACTGGCGAGCCGAACATGTCCTCGGACACTCCCGGCACTAAAATCCATACGCTAAAAAAAAATAAAAAAAAATAAAAGAAAGAAACAAAAACTTAAAATTATAGAGCTGTTAATAAGCGATTTTCGGTTAATCCATTATCCGAATGAGTTGAAATTAATCGAAAACCGTTCATTCGATTAATCGACTAATTGAAACATAGATTAATCAGCTAATCTAAGAATAGATTAATTGTTTTTTTTAAGCGTATGGCTTTTAGTGCCGGGAGTGTCCGAGGACAAATTCGGCTCGCCAGTTTGTAGCTGCTTCAAGGCGGACACCCGATGGGTGAGCTACACGTACCGTCGCGTGTGGAGTGTTGTCTGGGGAGGTAAGTGTGATTGTAAGGACAAGGAGTTGGAAGGAGGCGGCTGTGGCCTATAGTTAGGGACCAACCCCGGCATTTGCCTGGAAGGAAGATGGGAAACCACAGAAGACCATATTCAAGGTTGCCGGCGGGGGGATTCTAACCACCTCGCCTCCCGGATGTGAGCGAATGCCAGCAGTCATGCCGTAACGACCATGGCTAACTCACCCGGTAATTGATTAGTACACCCTAGATAAGAAAAGAAGTTTAAATGAGAGTTCATCGCTTAAGTTGAGTTATTCTTATTTTAGGAATGACGTATAGAAATCTACAAAAGTTTTTTTGCCTAAATATACAAAGTGACCTTCCTTGTTTATGTTAACAATAACCAAAATAAGAGTCAGTGACACTGGAAGGACAAACATCAGTCAAATTAGAAAGGGTTTCAAAAAATGAAGAATTTTCAGCAAAGATTTGAATTCTTGTTCAATGTTTACATTAAATCGAAAAATGACATTTTCTGACATTTTCATGTACGTCCCCCCTTAAGCTATTGGTTATTATGGCAGCATAATTCACTCGGCCGCCATCCTGAAATGGCACGGCTGATGACCTTGTAGGTTGGGTGAAAGACGCGTCCTATATAAAGGTATGTAATTACCAAATTTGTTAGAGGTCGGATGATTAGCTGAGTCGTTTGAGTTTTAAGTTTTTAACGTTTGAGTGGCCGCAATTCAGTTTTGGTAAATATGGCGGCGATATAAAATACGACACTGAGGTGCTCTTTGCTACTGCTACCTCTGTACCAAATTTCGTTTAATTCGGTTTCACCGTGTTTGAAATGATACGGGGGAGGGGGACAGACAGACATGCAGAGTGCACACACTCTCACACACACACACACACACAGACAGACAAACACACAATTTTTGGCCCTGTGTAGATCTCATAAGTCTACTTTCAGTTTTTGCAAAAAGGCTAATAGGTACCGTATACAGTAATAGGATATTACTGAGGAATTACTAACAAATTGTTCGGAAGGGACATCCTGTATAAGAGTATATTTTATATGAGTGGCGTAACTAGGATTTTCTTCTGGAGGGGGAGGATGATGATGATGATAATAGTTGTTTTAAGAGGCCTAAGATCTAGGTTATCGGCCCCTGATGGTTTGGGTGATCGTGAAGATGAACATTAAATGCAAACTTAAAACTAAAACTAACTACTAACCTACATACTAGAAGAAGAAATGGAAAACTAAAGGAGAATAAGGCAAATAAAGGACAGGAGGAAAAGAAATGCTCTCAACCCTCGAAGAATGCGGATTGAGGGACTTGGAAGGAAGGAGAGCCATGAAAGGCAGATAGGAAAGTGAAAGAGTCGTCCCCAAAGCTAAGGGACAAAAGGGGAAAACGGACCCAGCTCAGGAATCCCTCGGGGTTGCCAACTCCCGAACTCACCAGCCGTGAGCCTCTGAGGGTGTTGCACTATCCAGGGTGCACCAGAAGTGGTGGGGCTACACACACCCAGCCTCCTTGAGGGCCTTGAGCAGAAGGCAGGAGATAACATGAAAAGAAAAAGAAGGCTGACCCCTCGCAGAAGGAGGGAATCAGAAAATATGAGACAAGGGCCAATTAAGGCGGGAACGGAAGAGACTCCCTAGGCCTCGTATACCCTAATACCGTCGGGGTCGGAAGAGAACAAGAGTTGACCAAGTGAGGTCGACAGGAAAGAAGACGGAGAGGAGCCCGGCACAAGTAAGTGGAAGCAGGAGGGGGAGGAGCTGAGTCAAATCTGAACTAATTGCGTGGTAGGTTTTGTGTTTGTTGTTTTCTCCTTTTTCTTCATGTTTTGTGTATTTTTGGTTTTAATTTTGTGTTTGTTTTCTGTTATTGCTTTTGAATATTGCTTTTTGCTTTGTGTTTTTTGATTTTGATTATGTGTTTATTTTCTGATTTTGCTTTTTGCTTCGTGTTTTTGGTTTTTGAGCTTGTTTTCTGCTTTTATTTTTGAATTTTGCTATTAACTTTCTCTTTTTGTCATGTGTTTGTTTTTGAATTTTGCTTTGAGCGGGGGACAAAATAAGATACTAAATTAATGAAAGCAAACCTACAAGTTTTCTTGCTTAATCTCGATAGCAATTGATACATTTTATTTGCACCTCTCAAAGTACAAAAGCTCGGAAATGATCAGTTTTGGTTGGCTTAACACTAAATATTTTTCACAAGTAAAGTAAAATGTTCTCAAATTATGAACGTACATAATCCAATCTTTTGTCAACAATCCGAAAAAAACATTTTTCTCAAAATAAAAATTTCAGCAAATTACGTTTTTTAAAATTATTTGGCTCAGTGGGATTGATCCCCCTAATCACCCTCCATAGATACGCCACTGATTTATATGCACAAATCACAATATTATCAGACTGGATATCACGCACAACCGCCACTTCGAAAATATTTTAAAAGAATAAAAATCAATAATTCACAATCTAATGGACTTTCAGTTTCGAAGCTTGGCTAAAAGTTTTCAGTGACCAAGAGCTTCATTCTGTGAAGGCAAACACGTTCATCGATTTGATATATTCCGTGCGATGGCTGTGTATACTTTTAAACCTTTAAATGGCTCAGTCAATAACTCATTACCTCAATAAACGAGAAATCTTATATAAGATACTTCGCTTACACAAGGCCATGTGATGGAGTATTACATACAACCTCCATCTTGAATACTTACGATATTGATATCAACTATATTTGATGAAATATAAGGTGCGTTCAAAAAGTAACGAGCCAGAGGCTGTAATGCGCAAACCGGTGTCGACATCGGCTAATCGTGGCGTGTGTAACGAGGTGTGGTTCCGACCAGAGCGTGGAAGGTCTCAGCCCGTCGCTAGAGGGCACGCGTGCTCGTCACGTGACGATACAAAGCGAGCAGCAGCATGCATCAATCGTCCAACTCTGCCAGTCGCATTGCAAACAGTGACATGGAGGCGTCAATTGAAGAGCAAAAAGGTGTTGTTCGGTTTCTGACAGCGGGAGGAGTAGGGGGAACGGGCATTCATCGCCGAATGTCACAAGTGTACGGCGAACAATGCATGTCCCTTGCAAGGGTCAAGGCATGGCACAAGCGCTTCAGGGACGGACGGGTGTCGTTAGCCGATGATGCCCGGTCTGGGGCACCCCCCTACATTACCGATGACAACAACCAGCTGGTTGATGCACTCATTACTCAGGACCGCCGAGTGACAGTGAACGCCATAGCCGCCGTGGTCGCTCCACGACAATGCACGACCTCATACGGAACACAGTCGTGGCACTCCTGCAGAAATTCAAATGGGAGGTTCTCGGCCACCCTCCATACAGTCCAGACCTCTCTCCCTGTGATTACGCCATGTTTGGTCCCCTGAAAAGGGCTCTGCGGGGCCAACGATTCACCTCGGACACCGACGTCCAGCTGTACGTGCGTAACCGGTTCACATCGCAGCCCAGGGAATTTTATGAGACAGCCATTCACCTCCTCGTGTCACAGTGGGACAAGTGCCTCAACAGCCAGGGCCAATACTTCTAACATACAGGTACTGGTTTCTGTAATTATGCCTCCGGCTCGTTACTTTTTGAACGCACCTTATATAATTGGGAATAAATACTCTAGAAAATTGTATGTCAGATTGTTTACAAAGATCGGATCATTCCGTGGCAAATTACAGAATCTCATATCTAAGGATTAGACATGCATGTCATCTATAATTAGTATAAAGGAAGCACTTAGGCTAATCGGCCAGCATGGGGAGAACCAAGCAAACGTCTGGGAAATATCACCTACCTGAGCAGGGCAGATCATCCGCACAAAGTTAAGGGACGACCGCACCTACTAATTATGGAAAATATTATTTAATTAATTGTGGTAATGATAATTGGAACTCATTACCTGACTTGCCTACCAGCTAGCAGGTACTAGATCTTTAATTGAAGATGTAATGACTACCCACAACCTGGCATCAACCCCAGCCTCCACAAAATTGCTAGAGAAGCAACTCCGGAAAACAGAATAAATAAACCCGGAGCTCTATCAAACCCCGGCCATGATCAACCAAGAATGGAAGGAAGCAAACTGGGCTACGCCACATCTACAAGAGAGGCGCAATACAGTACATGGGTTTCATCATCGCATTTGTAACAGGAAAGGCCTTCATGAACCATCCATAGACTGTGTGTGTGTAATCTGCGGTCTACACTGCCCACCGTATCACCTGATTGAGTGCACACAAAGAACATTACCTCAGTCCAACTATGCAAAAGACTGAACGTTTGCTATATTGTGTAACATGATCCTACTTACTGTATGGCCATTGGCTGCTATAAATTGTATATATTACCTGCCGCAGTCTTATAGCCAGTCGTCGGATTTTTTAAGAGCGTTAAAATCCCTCAGTATGCCTTCCTTCGGAGGGGAAGTAAAGCCGGCGGTCCTATGTCATAGATTTATGGCATGTTGAAGAACCTTCCACTAATTACACCTGTGTGAAGCTAAATTGTATAGGTTAAGAATGTAAACAACGCTCTTAGGTTCCTACGTTCGTTGCCAAGAGCCGACTGCGATGACGTCTTGTAGCTAAGCTCTGAACTAGTAGTCGTTGACGGTGGCATTTGGCGGCAAAAGTAGGAACTACTTGAAAATTGATCGTCTGCAGTCCTTACTTGAATTAAAACAGATACACGCACTAATACAGTCATCACAATTAACACCGGTTATCAGACAGATTCTACACACACCCAAAGTACACGGGGCTACATGACCGCGTTCTCGCAGCCCCTAAACTTAAGAACAAACCAACCAACCAGTCTTATAGCCTTTCCCCAAACATATTGATCTGTTTAAGAGAAGACTGAAATTTTGTGTAAATACTACGGTATAATTACTAGTTTCCAAGACGCGACTTGTGTACATTAAATGTGGTTGATATTATTTTTGGTGATTTTCTGTAAGTGTACAATTTAACACCGGGGAATTATCCCAATTTGCAAATAAAGTAAGTGAATGAATTATGATTTATATGCCTGGAGGTTTAGATTATAGTACGGGTCCACTATGCTATAGCCTATTTCACTGTGATCGAATCATTCAGTGGTGAATTAGATGCATTCGTGTTCGAGGTATTGACATGCACGCCATCTATTGTTTATATAAAATGAGATTTAAACAAGATGTTCAGTAAAGAACATATAGCCTACTTTCTCCTAAATGTATGAGTATAGTTATAACTCGTTGTTATTATCAAAGAGTATAATAGAACTATCCTTTGTTGAAGACCTTAGAAACGATTTACCTCTACCAAACGCCACAACCTAGATAAAAACTGCTACCATCATTGAAGAAAGAAAGATAAGAAATATATCAAGAATGTTATGGATCTGGAGACATAATCGACCGGACTGGCTGCGTGGCTCAGCGGTAACGTTCTCGCTTGCTGGACCCTAGGTTGCAGGTTCGTATCCTGGCGCAGTCAGCTGGCATTTGAGGGTGCACAAATGCGAGGGAGCCGTGTCAGTACATTTACTGGCACGTTAAAGTTCCCCTTCAGGCCAAAATTCTGGCACCCCGGTGTCTCTAAAAGCAGCAGTAGTTAAAAGGGATGTAAAACCAATAACATTATTATTATTATTATTATTATTATTATTACATATACGACCTGCCGTGGGCAACATCCAACTTTGAGTTGAGGCATGTCTTTACACGTCTGGTTGTGCATGGTTTTCGCAACCCTAATTGAATTAACAAATCTTTCCATGACCCTACAGAGACGTGTGTATACAAACTATGTGGATATTTTCGATTGCTATTTGCCTGAAATAAAAGTAGTAATTAATAACCTGAACTAACACCAACGGCTTGAATTCAGTTACTATGTGAAATCGTTTTGTTCTTTACTTCAAATAACATTTTCAAGTAACGCAAAATAGGCTGTTACAAACCCTTTAAAATAAAAAGTAAAAATGTATCGTAGTATCATCTTGTCATTCTTCAAATTCGATGCGCATAGAATGCCAATGGTATAATAATCAATGGAGCCCCACGTAGACTAGTCGTGACATCTAGTGGTGAAATATTGAACAATATAATCCTAACAGAGCGAGTGCATTCTAGCGGCCAGAAGAAGAAACTTTTCAATAAAATCTGGAAGTTAATAAGTAGGTCGGCATGCAGTTACCTTTTTGGCAGCTAGATGTCTCGAGTAAATCTGCTGGCGAATTATGTTTTAATTAAATATATATATTACACCATAATATGCACAATATAACGCTTAATTTTAAAACATCTGAGTCATTACAAAACAATAAACCTATAACATTTCAAGCAAAAAACCTAGCTCTGATCGGGTTTGAACCATAGGCATTTGAGCGATAGGCTAACGCTCTACCACTGAGCTAATTGTGTCAACGAATATCGTTCTATATAAAATGACTTACATAGAACTTGTTAGCAAAATAATGATTTATACTAAACGATTTCATCACTGGAGTATATTATTTATATATAAAGCATTTCATACAAAGTTTATTTATTTTGTATCAGTACGCTATATTGCATGCAATACTCAAATTAGTGAAATATAAGTCAGGCACAATATATCCGCTGCCATCTTGTCTTATTACTGAATCGGCTCAGCTTTTTAAAATCACGTCTGCACTATAGTATTACAAAATAAACTTTTAATTTCGAACGTGCCTCTTCCTTTAGAACAGTTAAAACGATTCTCGGCTCGATAATCGGAACTGGTGGGTCCCATGATATGGATTATAAAGTTTGCATAATTCGCACGGCTGCCATCCTGAAATGGTATGGCGGACGACCTTGTAGTTTGGTCAAAAGATGCATCCTATACGAAGGTATGTTGTTACCAAATTTGGTAGAGATTGGATGATTTGGTTAGTCGTTATTTGATTTTACGTTTTGAACGTTTGAGTGGCCGCCATTCAGTTTTAGTAAAGATGGCGGCGATATAAAACATGACACTGAGGTGTCCTTTGCTAGTGCTACCTTTGTACCAAATTTCGTTCAATTCGCATTCACCGTGTTCGAATTGATAGGGGGGGGGGGACAGACATTCAGAGTACACACACTCACACACACACACACACAGACTCACACACACACATACACACACACACAGACTCACACACATACACACACACAGACAGACACACTTTTTTCGCCCTGTGTTGATCTCATAAGTCTACTTTCATTTTTTGCAAAAATCGAAAGTAGGCTAAAAATCACCTGTACTTTGAATTATAGTTGCGGTCATTGGGTCATTCTGTGACGAATTATAGAGATATGTATTAGGAATTGACATTCACGCCATCTAGAATTTGTAGAAACGAAGCCTTTGATTTATGTACAGGCCGGACGTTTGTTTTAGACGAGTGAAACATCTTAATGGATGACTGGAGGCGAGTTACTACAGTACCTCTGTTGTTATCAGCTGCCCCAAGCGGTCCGATATTGGCAAACCTGTCTCACACTACTGCTTAAGTATTACTCTTTCACGTATTGATTGCCAGCGGTCGAAATGGGAACTATTCTTTATTTACGTGTGACACACATCAGCCTGCTTCGTTGACAGGTACAGTTGCGCGAGTAGGATATGACTCAGGTCCCGCAGGGCAGCTGCAACAATAAACAGCAAACACTGGCGCAGCCATGCTCAGCGGCAATCAAATCTTAAATGGGTAATACAGTCATTGGCAAATATAATGGCGTTCTGTTCGTAACTAAGCAACGTGTACTTCCGTGTCACACAATACTTCGACGTGGACTGTACTGTCAGGTGTCAGCGAGGCGGTGTCGCCACGTGCTGAAGTCTAAAATTCCATTACATAAGATCGGTGGTGACAAGTGTGAAGCGATAGGGTAGGAGAGTGACTGTGTGCAAGCTCACCCGCAGGCTTCAAGGTCAAGGGCAATCGTCTAAAACAAACTTCCCGCTTTAAACCAGGAGGTTCAAATTATAGCAGATGTATATTTCAAAGTGATCGGATCATCTGTCTGTCTGCCTGTCTGTTAGGTAGTCAGCCCAAAGGCTGGTTGGATCCTCAAAAAGTATCGCCATTAGGTTATGTGGGTAGATACCCACAAAAATTCAAGGCAAATTAAACGAGTTCAATTTTGAGGAAAGCTTGAATAATCTGCTCGGAGGTTCAATAACGGGTTTTGACAGGTGTCAGTAGACTATAAATTTGAGGTATGGGAAATTACTGTAGTAATGACGATGGTGATTGTTGTTTTAGGGGCGGAACACCAAGGTAATTTGCTCCTAATGAATGAAAGATCACTTGGAAGTGAATTCATTAATCTTATGGAATTTTATTTTCAGAGTTAGGGTATAACACCCAATGCATTTGAGTACGTGAAAAGTTTTCAAGAAGAAAAGAAATGTTGTATTCAGGGAACACAGAGACATTATGGAGAGAAATTGAGATATAGGCCTACAGTATGTAGATATCTTGTTGCCACCAGGTAAGCTACCCTCTGGGTGTCAAGTAACAAAGGTTGCACCCGGCACCCGAGGCCATACGTTATTATTATTACCACCAGGTTTTGCCTAACTGTAACAGTACCTACAGAACGACATTTGGAGCGACTTCTACAGCACGGATGCGATGATAGACAAACACTGAATGCTAAGCCAACGCGAACTACGCCACGTCGACTCACGCGACTCACGGATTCCACTACAAAGTATGCATGAACAAGAAATACCACCAAGCAGCCCCAGAATGTGTATGCTCGTGGTGCGGGAAGAAGTGTGATAGTTACCACGCAATGTGGTGTGAACAGAGGCAACTATCTCTTACACAGTTGAGTGCCGACCAATAGTGCCTTACATTTAATGCATATTTTGCGCTGTATGATTTACTATTTGTTTAATAAATCTACCTTTATCATATTAATAAATAAATAAATAAATAAATAAATAAATAATTGAATAAATAAATAAATAAATAAATAGGTAAATAGATAAATAAATATATCAATCAATAAATAAATAAATAGATAAATACACAAATAAATAGATAAATACATAAATAAATAGATAAATAAATAAATAGATCAATAGATAAATAAATGTATAAAAATAGATAAATAAATAAATATATAAATAAATACACACATCAAAAAAAGTTTTGCATCACCTCGGTTCCCAGATCTCCGGCATATAGACGTTGACTGTGTATATTGTATCCAAGATACAGTCCCTTTGACTGTTCATAGATGTCACTAAAACTGCTCAAAGATGTAAACAACCATGCATGAGCAGGGCCTATTAGACGGAGGGGGTACGACAGCCGATCAGTTCCAGTCATTCCACCAGGACGAAGGTACGCTGCTCATGTTGTCTGTAGTTCTACCATGCCTAGAAGGTCAATACCGCAGTTCGATCGCGTCCGCATTGTTACTTTGTGTCAAGAAGGGCTCTCAACAAGGGAAGTTTCCAGGCGTCTCAGAGTGAACCAAAGCGATGTTGTTCGGACATGGAGGAGGTACAGAGATACAGGAACTGTCGATGACAGGCCTCGCTCAGGCCGCCCAAGGGCTACTACTGTAGTGGATGACCGCTACTTACGGATTGCCGCTCGGAGGAACCCTGACAGCAATGCCACCATGTTGAATAATGCGTTTCGTTCAGCCACAGGACGTCGTGTTTCAACTCAAACTGTGCACAATAGGCTGCATGATGCGCAACTTCACTCCCGACGTCCATGGCGAGGTCCAGCTTTGCAACCCCGACACCATGCAGCGCGGTACAGATGGGCCCAACAACATGCTGAATGGACCCCACGGAATTGGCATCACGTTCTCTTCACCGATGAGTGTCGCATATGCCTTCAACCAGACAATCGTCGGAGACGTGTTTGGAGGCACCCTGGTCAGGCTGAACGTCTTAGACACACTGTCCAGCGAGTGCAGCAAGGTGGTGGTTCCCTGATGTTTTGGGGTGGCATTATGTGGGGCCGACGTACGCCACTGGTGGTCATGGAAGGCTCCGAAACGGCTTTACGATACCTGAATGACATCCTCCGACCCATAGTGCAACCATATCGGCAGAATATTGGAGAGGCATTTGTCTTCATGGACGACAATTCTCGACCTCATCGTGCACATCTTGTGAATGCGTTCCTTCAAGATAACGACATCGCTCGACTACAGTGGCCAGCATGTTCGCCAGACATGAACCCTATCGAACATGCCTGGGATATGTTGAAAAGGGCTGTTTATGGACGTCTTGACCCACCAACCACTCTGAGAGATTTACGCCGAATTGTCGTTGAGGAGTGGGACAATTTGGACCAACAGTGTCTTGATGAACTTGTGGATAGTATGCCACGGCGAATACAGGCATGCATCAATGCAAGAGGACGTGCTACTGGGTATTAGAGGTAGTGGTGTGTACTGCAATCTGGACCACAAATGCTGAAAGTCTAGCTGTATCATGGTACAACATGCAATGTGTGGGTCTCATGAGCAATAAAACGAGCTGAAATGTTGTTTGTGTTGATCTCTATTCCCTTTGTATTTAAAGGTTCCGGAACTCTTGGAACCGAGGTGATGCAAAACTTTTTTTGATGTGTGTATATAAATAAATAAATATATAAATAAATAAATATATAAATAAATAGATAAATAAACAAATAGATAAATAAATAGATAAATCAATAAATAAACTCCGCCATAGCTGGTCCCAAGCCCGGTTGAGAAAGGAGGAGGGAGCAGCGTCTGACTGAAATAGAGCGGCTGCAAACAGCGTCTGTTCTCCATGTTAGGAGCGGCTGATATTATAAACCTCAGGGCTAACAACCTTGATGGTAAACAACCCGTCGCCCATTAGGGTGGCCTGCTTACTTACTCGTTGAACTCAACATGAAGGGAAACATTAACATAGAGAATACCCCTGGTGGTAACCAATCCTCCCCCACTCATGGGGCATGCAGGTCATCGGACTCTGGCGAGCCTGCACTTTCATGTGCTCCGCCGTATACGCAACAGTCAAGAAATAAGAGAAATATCACCTACCTAACTACAATTAACATCAACTCCATGTTAAAAGTAGGTAAACTGAAACATACCCTGGATGTGCTGGACAAGTATAACATCAAGATAGCAGCACTACAAGAGACTAGGTTCACGGACGAAGATGCAATAGAATCTCAAGGATACAGGATTTTCAAAGGGAAACCAGGCATCAGAGTGATGAAGAACGTCCCTCACCTTGGCACTGGCTATGCTGTACATCATAGTATCGTTGATAACATAATAGGGTTCATTTCGCCTAATGGTAGGACTTCTTCAATATCTTTAAGGTTCCGCAATAGGACATATACCATAATGAACTTTCATGCACCCACAAACGACACAAAGAGAAATATTGGAGTGTTCTAGAAGAAACCCTTGACAAGATTCCACAACATCATACCACCATACTCATGGGCGATTTTAATGCACAAATTGGCAAGGAGAAAAAATATCGTCGGATAGTGGGCCTCTCTCCAGCCCATAAAAGGACCAATAAGAATGGAGAACGCCTCATAGATCTTTGCGATAAGTATGACCTGGTCCTAAAATCAACTGCCTTCAAACGCCTGCCCCGGAAGGCCAAGACTTGGAAGAGCCCAAATCCAATGCTAGGAGAGTTCCAGTTGGATCATGTGGCTATGGGCAGAAAGTATCACAAAGAGATACAAAATGTCAAAGTGCTAAGGGCAGCTAACTTAGACTCAGACCATTACTTATCTCTGGTGAAAACCAACCTGCAGCCAATTAGGAGACCACCAAATACCTCCAAAGTTGGAAAAATACCAAAGTTCAACGTCCTCAAACTGAGTGATGAAGACCGTGGTTTCCAAGCCACCCTGAAGGAAAACACAGAGAAGCAAGGTTGGACCAATCTACAAAAGGCTCTACTGGATGCCGCTCAAAAAACCATGCCTGCCTCATCCAACAAAGCCAAGCATCCCTGGTGGACGACTAGATGTGACCAGGATATAGAAGAAAGGCGTAGAGCCTGGTTCACTTGGAACCAGTGCAGGAATGAAGCTAACTACCAGGCCTTTCTTACACAAAGAAAAATAACTTCCAATATAGTGCGACAAACCAAGAGAGACCATAATAAGGCTCTAATAAAACAGGCAGAAGACCTTACCTTGTTAGCGAACAACATAGAAGAAGCTGCTCACCAACTACAGAGCCTCTATAAAATAGCAGCTAAAACTGGCTCGAAGGTCAATATTCAAAAAACAGTGTTCATGACAAATATAAAGGGAGCCCCATCTACTATTCTTGTGAAAGACACGGCAATTCAAAAAGTTCCTGCAGTGAAGTACCTAGGGGAGTGGATTCCAGCAAACGAGAGTGAGACCTTAGCAATAGACACCAGATGCACGAAACTGGAAAGGGTCTACCACTCCTGTAAGAGCATCTACACATACAAGTGCCTCTCTAAGAACCTTAAACTTCTACATTACAACTCAGTAGTAAGACCTTCCGTTCTATATGCTTCTGAGTGTCTCCTGATGAACCGGAAAGGCCCACTGAGGAAACGAGCTCAAGGAACGGAAAATACTTAAAAGGATATTAGGGCCAATAAGGGAAGAGGGTGGTACTTACAGGATCAGGCACAACAATGAGCTCTATGATCATCAAGAAGATATCGTCACATCCATGAGGAAGAGACGATTAGCTTTCTACGGACATCTGACACAATGGGTCCAGATAGAATCACCAGCCAGATCTTCACCACGACTGGAAGAGGGAAAGCGTCCAAAAACAAATGGATCACCACAATGAAGTCAGACCTAGAGCAACTTGGAATTTCATAAAAAACATACAGGATCAATCACAATTCCGACAGATGATTCAACATGGTGTCATTCCAGTGTCTCTCACCAGTAGGAAGAGTACAGGGACTACCAGACCGAAGTGGATACAGGAAAGAAAGCAGACACACAGCCAGAAGATGAAAGCTGCCTGGGCTAAGAAGAAACATAAATTCCTTACAAGAAGTCAAAACGAACCCCGTGGTCCTCAGTAGGCCCAAACGAAAAGAAGAAGAAATAAATAAATAAATAAATAAATAAATAAATAAATAGATATATAAATAAATAGATAAATAAATCAATAAATGAATAAACAATCGTGTTGACCTACTGAAAAGCATACATTTTCGTCTACTAAGGCAACACTGAAAATGGCTTCCAACACGATAATGAGGTAAAATATGTCATTTAATTATTAAACCATCCTAAATGACTGTATCGTGTCCCCACGCGTATCCAGGGCCCATAGGCAGAGAACGGTGGAGTATACTGAATACTTCAAGAGTTCCCAAGGGTTTGGAAGAAAGTCCGAGCCGTTATGTTTATGTCTCTGGTATGAACGTGCTGAAATGAAAACATTAATTGTGTCCACTTACTTCTAATCATTGTCAGGAGTAGAGCTATCGCATTAAATTCGCTAGATACACTTCACTGAATCTAACAACATAAACATTTTCACTAACACAGTATTTGCCGCTTAGTGCAAGTGCAGGTAATTATTTCGATAGGAAGTTGAAAATATTTAAAAAAAAGATGTTCAGTAAAGAAACTATAACCTACTTTCTCCTAAACGAATGGGTATTGTTATAACTCTTTGTCCTTTTCTAAGAATATAATTGAATGTTGGTTGTAGTTGAAATACAACGTGTTATACGGACATTAAACATGAATAAGAAGCGCTCTTTGCTATTGCTACCTCTGTACAAAATTTCAATCAATTCGGTTACACCGTGTTTGAATTGATAAGGGGAATCGATTTGCACACATACATGGCCACTATCTGCAAACTATTGGGCTGATGAACTTTTAGTTTGGTCAAAAGATGCTTCTCACAAAAAGGTAAGTTGTTGCAAAATTTGTTAGAGATCAAATGATTACGTTGGTCGTAATTTGATTTAAATTTTTAACATTTTGGTGGCCGCCATTCCGTTTCCGTCTAGATGGCGGCGATATAAAATATGACACAGAGGTGCCCTTTGCTAGTGCTACCACTGTACCAAATTTCGTTCAATTTGGTTTCACCGTGTTTGAATTGATAGGGAGAATCGATTTGCACACATACATGGCCGCCATATGGAAACTATTGGACCGATGACCTTGTAGCTTGGTCAAAGAACGCTCCTCACATAAAGGTATGTTGTTGCAAAATTTGGTAGAGATATGATGATTAGGTTGGTCGTAATTTGATTTAAGCTTTTAACATTTGGGTGGCCGCCATTACGTTTCCGTCAAGATGGCGGCGATATAAAACATGACACTGAGGTGCCCTTTGCTAGTGCTACCTTAGCACCAAATTTCGTTCAATTCGGTTTCACCGTGTTAGAATTGATAGGGAGAATCGATTTGCACACATACATGGCCGCCATATGGAAACTATTGGACCGATGACCTTGTAGCTAGGTCAAAGAACGCTCCTCACGTAAAGGTATGTTGTTGAAAAATTTGGTAGAGATAAGATGATTAGGTTGGTCGTAATTTGATTTAAGCTTTTAACATTTGGGTGGCCGCCATTACGTTTCCGTCAAGATGGCGGCGATATAAAACATGACACTGAGGTGCCCTTTGCTAGTGCTACCTTAGCACCAAACGTCGTTCAATTCTGTTTCACCGTGATAGAATAGATAGAGGGAATCAATAAGTACACATACATGGCCGCGATCCGCAAATTATTGAACTGATGACCTTGTAGTTTGGTCAAAAGATTTTTCATACATAAAGGTATAATGCTGCAAAAATTGGTAGAGATCAGATGATTACATTGGTCGTAATTTGATTTAAGCTTTTAACATTTGGTTGGCCGCCATTACGTCTTCGTCAAGATGGCGGCGATATAAAACATGACCCTGAGTTGCCTTTTGAGAGTGCTAAAGCTCTACCAAATTCCGTTCAATTCGGTTTCACCGTGTTTGAATTGATAGGTGGAACCGATTTGCACACATACATGGCCGCTATCTGCAAACTATTGGTCTGATGACTTTGTAGTTTGGTCAAATGATGTTTACCACATAAAGGTATGTAGTTGAAAATTTTGGAGACATCAGATGATTAGATTGGTGCTAATTTGATTTAAGCATTTGACATTTGGGTGGCCGCCATTACGTTTTCGTCATGATGGCGGCAATATAAAACATGACACTGAGGTGCCCTTTGCTAGTTCTACCTCAGCACCAAATGTCGTTCAATTCGGTTTCACCGTGTTAGAATAGATCGGGGAAATCGATTTTCACACATACATGGCCGCCATCCGCAAATTATTGGTCTGATGACCTTGTAGTTTGGTCAAAATATTTTTTCATACATAAATGTATAATGTTGCAAAAATTGGTAGAGATGAGATGATTACTTTGGTCGTATTTTGATTTAAGCTTTTCACATTTGGGTGGCCGCCATTACGTTTTCGTCAAGATGGCGGTGATATATAACATGACACCGAGTTTCCTTTTGCGAGCGCTACCTCTGTACCAAATTTCGTTCAATTCGGTTTCACTGGGTTTGAATTGAATGGGGGAATCGATTTGCACACATACATGGTCGCTATCTGCAAACTATTGGCCTGATGACTTTCTAGTTTGGTCAAAAGATGCCTAATACATAAAGGTAGGTTGTTGCAAAATTTAGTAGAGATCAGTTGATTAGGTTGGTGGTAATTTGATTTAAGCTTTTGACATTTGGGTGGCCGCCATCACGTGTTCGTCAAGATGTTAGTTAGTTAGTTATTGTTGTTTTAAGGGGCGGAACTACGAGGTCATCTGCCCCTCTTAACACAGATTAAAGAATACAAATTTTGAATTGAATTTAAAATTTTGAGGTGGACATCTAAATTTAAAAAGACCAAAAATTAATAAAACAAAAACAAACAATTAAATTTAAAAAAAAATTATAAAAATAAACAAAAATTACGGAAAAAACAAAACATTATCATTCAAAAACGAACCAGTCGTTGAGTCAAAGTTCACTGGAAAATTTAGATTGCTGGCCCTAACCCACTCTCACTTATAAAGCGGATAACGCGATCAGCAGCCACCGCGTCATCGGCTAATATAAGTTTGAGTGTCGTCTGCAAACCAAGGTTTCTTCGTAAGTCAGCAAGATCCACACACTCGGTGAAAATGTGGGCCACGGTGAAAACGGCTCCACAGGTACAAAGTGGGGGGTCTTCCCTTCTCATTAGGTACGAGTGGGTGGATCTTGTATGACCTATCCTTAGCCTACACAAAATGACGGACTCTCTCCGGGCCCGGAAGGAGCTCCGCCAAACGCGAGTAGTTCCCTTGATCGCTCTCAGTTTACTGGGCAGTGGGTCAGCTAGCCACTGACTCTCCCAAAAAGTCAGAACTTGTAGGCGTAACTGAGAGCGAATATCTCTAGCGGGTACCTCCATTGGTCGAGGTGGTAGTGATACCGCCTCTTTTGCAGCTTGATCTGCTAACTCATTTCCCGCAATTCCCATGTGGCTTGGAAGCCACAGAAAGGTGATTCGAGTGTCAGCGTGACACAGCCCGGCTAGTAGGTCGTGGATTCGCTGCACTAGGGGGTGTTGCGGGAAACATGTAGCAATTGACTGCAACGAACTCAAAGAGTCGGTACACACGAGAAAGTGGATTCGAGCATCCTGTAGTGCAAACTGCAGAGCTTCATAGATGGCAACGAGCTCCGCAGTAAACACACTACAGACCTCAGGCAAAGAGATCTTGGTATTTGCACCATCAATAACGTAAGCACAACCCACCTTCTCGTCCACCTTCGAACCATCCGTGTATAGAATGCCAGCGTCCGGAAATTGGTGAACTATGCTGTGGAACTGCCTCCGGTGAACGGAGGCATCCGTGTTCACCTTAGGACCTCGGTGCAGATCTAACCGAATTTCCGGACGCGGGACTTGCCACGGAGGCACCTCGCTAGATGTCCGGATCATACAGGGACCTACAGCCACTCCTATTTCGGTACACGAGCTATCAAGTCTAATACCAACCGGCCGAGTGGCACGAGGCCGGTTAGCATACCCCTGGTGGTTTTGGGTACCGAAGAGAGCTTGATAGGTCGGGTGTTGCGGCATTTGACGCACATTGGCAGCATATGCTAAAAGCATATGTTGGCGTCTATAATTTAAAGGTGGAACACCCGATTCGGCGAGTAGGCTGGGTATCGGGCTGGTCCGGAAGGCACCGGTAGCCAGCCTAACGCCACTATGGTGGATACTGTCCAGCATTTTCAAGGTTGCCGGCCTTGCTGAACCGTATGCCGCAGAACCATAGTCTAGCCGGGACAGGACGAGGGCTTGGTAGAAGCGTAGGAGCACCGCACGGTCAGCCCCCCACGTAGTGCCACTAAGAAACCTGAGCATGTTCAGTTTCCTGAGACATGTCATTTTCAATTGCCGTATATGGTGCTGCCACGTTAACTTGCTGTCAAAATGGAGCCCCAGGAAGCGATAAGTGTCAACCAACGGCAACGCAGCATCCCTGAGATGTAGTTCAGGGTGTAAATGTAGCCTCCGTAGCCGACAAAAATGGACGACGGAGGTTTTCGCTGCTGAAAAACGAAAACCCCGGTCGTGAGCCCACCTGTCGACCCGGTTGATGGCTAGCTGCAATTGCCGTTCCACGACTGCCATACTTCCAGAGCTGTAATGCAGAGCTAAATCGTCTACATACAGCGATGGAACTACCGCGGACCCGGCGGCGGCAACAATGCCATTAATGGCAATCGCGAACAAGGTGACACTCAGCACTGAACCCTGAGGAACTCCATTTTCTTGGGTATAGTACTGCGATAATGTCCTACCGACCCTTACAGGGAAGAGTCGGACGGACATGAAATTCGCAATGAAAGTCGGTAAGTTACCACGGAGTCCCCACTTGTGAAGGGTGGAAAGGATCCCGTAGCGCCATGTGGTGTCGTAGGCTTTCTCGAGGTCAAAGAAAACCGTGACTAGGTGCTGCTTCCGGAAAAAAGCCTCCTGTATGGCGCTCTCAAGTCGCACCAGATGGTCAGTGGTGGACCTATGAGAGCGAAATCCACATTGGTACTCAGACAGGAGACCTTTATCCTCCAAGAACCACACCAGTCGACGGTTCACCATCTTTTCGAGCAGCTTACATAGGCCATTTGTCAAACAAATGGGCCTATAGCTGCTTACAAACTTGGGATCCTTTCCAGCCTTAGGAATCGGTATCACGATCCCCTCTCGCCATTGAGATGGAAACTCCCCTTCAATCCATATACGATTGAAGAGGATCAACAGTTCTTTCATACTGGATTCGCACAGATGTTTTAACATTTGATTATGTATGTTATCCGGTCCAGGAGCCGTATCCCTGCACGGTGCAAGCGCACTGCGCAGTTCCCATTCAGAGAATGGTACATTATAGGACTCCGAAGCAGCAGTGGCAAAGGACAAGGGGTGAGTCTCTGCCTCCCTCTTCAGAGTCAGAAATGTAGGATCGTAACTCCCGGAGCAGGATACATCGGAGAAGTGCGAGCCAATGCTGTTGGCAATGGCGAGATGGTCCGTGATGATGTCCCCATTGATGGACACTCCGGGTATCGATAGTGATGTCGGGAGTCCGGAGATCCGACGAAGCTTAGTCCACACTTGAGATGAAGGAGTATGCGCCGTCATGGACGACACATACTTTTCCCACGTCGTTTTCTTACTCTCCCGAATCAGATATCGGGCTCTAGCACGCATCCTTCTGAAGGTGATAAGGTTGGCCATAGTGTTTTGCCTCCGATAGCATTTGAAAGCACGTCGACGATCTTTAATGGCTGCTGCAATCTCGGCTGTCCACCAAGGGACAAGCTTCCGGCGTGAGTTGCCGGATGAGGAAGGTATTGTTTCCTCAGCAGCAGTCAAAATACCATTCGTTATGTGAATGGTATGATCGTCGACACTCTCAAAGGTATCTTCGGCTTACACCGCACGTGCCGTGAAAGTTGGCCAATCAGCCCGACGGAGAAGCCATCGACTTGGTAACTCGATGGCTCTCTGGTTCGGAAGAGTAACGATAATTGGAAAATGGTCACTATTACAAAGGTCATCGTGTACACCCCACTGTAGCAGGGGAACCAGCGCACGACTGCACAGGGTAATATCGATACTTGAATAAGTACCGTGTGCAATAGAGAAGTGCGTAGGCTCCCCTGTGTTCAACAGACACAGGTCCAGCCGCCTGATCAGCCTCTCAAAATCTCTCCCTTTACCGCTAGTGGTAGCGGAGCCCCAGATGGTGTTGTGGGCATTAACATCTCCCAGAAGGAGAAAAGGAGGGGGGAGCTGAGAGACTAGATCCACCAGCTGGTCGTAATCCGGCTGAGAATCAGGTGGGATGTACACGTTACATACTGTTGCCATTACTGGCAACGAAGTACGAACTGCAACTGCCTCTAGCTGAGTACGCAACGGCACCTCTTCACTAAAGAGGCTAGAGTGGACGAGAGTGCAGACGCCACCAGCGGCCACAGCTCCGTCCATCCGGTCTTTAGAGAAGAGTTTGAAGTGACGCATTGTTGTCTCATGTCCAGGACGAAACCTGGATTCCTGAAGACAGACAATGGTTGCCGAAAACGAAGATATTAATTGTCGTAACTCAGCGAGATGAACAGAATAGCTATTACAGTTCCATTGTAATAGTGCCATGGTGTGGACTTAAGTAGAAGTGGGTCTTCTACTTATGCTTGACCGTTTGCCACCCTTCCCCATCTCTAGTTGGAGATGATGGGGCAGGAGAGCACACCTCAATCTCCACATCTCCGTCCGAAGACGAAGAAAATGGAGCGGGCGCTCTCTTGGGTTGCGCACGGTCGTCGTCGGACCTCTCGGGTCTCGCCCTTGGGGAAGAGCGAGAGCGGTGTCGAGGGACTTTCTCCCGGTCCGAAGACTGGGTGTCTGTCCCCGACACGCCCCGAAGAGACTTCTTCTTGGATCGGCGCCGACGTGTGTTTGGGGAAGTAGATGGTCCCTTCCCCACAGACGCCGGGTCCTTATAAAACAAGGTCGCTCCTGCTGGCACCGCTCCACTGTTAGTGGTGGGAGCGGGATGGCTAGCAGATACGTGAGCAGCCCTGCCTTTAGGAGAGGAAGAGAAACGGCGCTGAACCGCTCCCCTCTCCTCCGCCAATCTATTTTCTTTTCTATAGGGGAGTTCCTCCATACGGACGGGCTTGGCTTCAGCAGGCTTCGCTCCCTTGGTGGTAGTGGGAGCGGAAAGGCCAGCAGAGACAGTAGCCACCCCGTCAGCAGGAGGGCGAGAGAGACGGCGACGAACCGTCCCCCTCTTCTCCACTATCTTTGTCTTATCAGATGGGCTGGATGACGATCCAGCCCCGGTCGCAGAAGTCTTCTTTGCCTCGTTGGCAGGGGAAGACTTCTTCTCCGACCGTTTCGGAGAGGAAGATGACTTCTTCTCCGATTGCGCCGGTTTAGATGGTATAACCGGCGCCTTTTTCACAATGGCCGAAGAAGGTTGTGTAACCTTCTTCGGGCTGACAGGTCTCGCTTGGACAGCGAGGGTAGACTTAACGATCTCAGAGTAGTTCGTCGTCGAGGGTACAGCACGGGGAACGAAAGTGGCAGGGGTGATAGGTGGCGTCACCTTAGCGGCGAAAGATACCGGAAATTCGGGTGCAGTCATATCACGGTATCTCTTTCGAGCGTCGTGATATGAAAGCCGATCCAATGTTCTGATTTCTTGGATCTTTGCTTCCTTGCAGAACTCAGGGCACTGCTTCGACCGCGGAGAGTGACTTCCTTGGCAGTTAGGACACGTCGGGGGAGGCGTACACCCCACACCGTCATGTGTCCCCTTGCCACACTCTCTACACACCGCCTTGGCAGTGCACCTGGCAGAAACATGACCGAATTTCTGGCAATTGTAGCAGCGCATAGGTGGAGGGATGTACGGTCTAACGTCGCAATGGTACGACGTGACCTTCACCTGCCTAGGCACTACATCACCCTCAAAATGAAGAATGAAAGCGCCAGTATCGACGCTATCATTTCCAATTTTCCGGGTGATGCGCCTAATCCTGGTGACGCCTCGCTTCCCCAGATCCCGCATCAATTCCGCGTCGCTGTTTAAAATGAGGTCGCGATGGAATATAACTCCACGGACCTCATTTAGCGTATCGTGCTTCTCAACCTTAACGGGAATTTCGCCGAAATGCGTGCATTCCAGCAACGCTTCGGTTTGCTGCCGGTCAACGGTATGCAGCAGGAGCTGCCCGTTCCGGAGCTTGGAAATCCCGTTAAGGTCGCGATATTTCCCCTCGATTTCCTCTGAAAATAGGATCGATTTTACCTGTTTAAAATCTCCCCCGTCTGTCCTGGTAGCTACCAGGTAGCGAGGAGACCTGTCAACAGGGAACTTCTTATTAAATGCCTCATCCCAAGGCGTATACACCTTGGGATTCGGTCTACACTCCAGAGACGGCTTTTTAAGGGTGCCACCCTGTACAGGTGTCCGTGATCGTTTACTACGCATCCCGGACGAAATCCTCCCCGAATACTGCCCACTCCGAACGGGGGCTATCACTGTGGGCGCCACCCAGCCAAGGCAATACCTACCTGGCATAGCAGATATTGCCCGGGGTCCCAGTGCCTCGAACAGGCACTTCCCTCTCGGCATGCACAGGATTTATTCAGCTCCAGTATTCGGCCATGCAGGGACCTTCGTTGTAAGGCGGATACTACTGTAGGGTACATGGCGCACCCACCTGACGGGATGGGGCATACCGTCTAGGCTTTCTGGCCAGATGGCCAAGCTGGTGGCCCTTCCCCTAACAGCATGCATGTTTGTTTCTATTGGTCAAACCAGAGCTGGGACCAGAAAACCAAAATCGACCTTTATAAGGCCCCCTCTAAGTCGCCTTTTACGACAGGCAGGGGATACCGTGGATGGTGGCGATATAAAACATGACACTAAGGTACCCTTTGCTAGTGCTACCTCATTACCAAATGTTGTTCAATTCGGTTTCACCGTGTTAGAATAGATCGTGGAAATCGATTTGCACACATACATGGCTGCCATCCGCAAATTATTAGGCTGATGACCTTGTAGTTTGGAAAAGGGATTCTTCATACATAAAGGTATAATGTTGCAAAATTTGGTAGAGACCGGATAATTAGTTTAATCGTAATTTGATTTAAGCTTTGAACATTTGGATGGCCGCCATTACGTTTCCGTCAAGATGGCGGCAATATAATACATGACACTGAGGTGCCCTTTACTAGTGCTACCTCTGTACCATATTTCGTTCAATTCGGTTTCACCGTGTTCGAATTGATAGGTGGGGGGACAGACATTCAGAGTACCCACCCTCACAGACACACAGACACACACACAGAGAGACACACAATTTTTGCCCTGTGTTGATCTCATATGTCTACTTTCATTTTTATTTTTTTGAAAAAATCGAAGGTAGGCCTAAACGGGTATTAATTGTCCAGTTCAGGATATTTTGCCATTTGCTCTAATTGTTTGTGCAACTCTTGGAATTTTTTAAACTATGCAATTTTTTAAGAGCGTTAAAAAACTTCAGTATTGCTTCCTTCGGAGGGGAAGTAAAGTTGGCGGGCCCATGTCATAGTATATTTGTGGCATGTAAAATAATTTACCACTGCAATTGGTAGTGTGTAGCAAAATTTGTAGGTTATATTTGACTAGAAAACAACGCTTTATCTAGTTCCAACGTGTGCCGCCAGTGTTTGTGACAGTAGCAACTCGTGGCCAAAGTTGGAAGTATTTGAAAGTAAACTTGTCGGGAGCCCTCGGGCGTTTAAAAGAATAACGCCCTGCTTATGGCCATTGGCTGCGATTCATACATCAAAACAATGCAATTCAAGAATCATTACCAAGGTTAGGATTTATAGGTGCGAACCTTTTTTTCTTAGGGTAAATTATAGCTGTTCGGATAGATATCGCAGTGGGAAATTTATGGGACGATTACCCCCTTTTCCCCAAACACGCCCTTAACCACCTTTCCCCCCTTTGTGGTAATTTAAATTCCAATTTTTGCCTATTTTCAATATTGAAAAAAATAGGCTTATGAGATCACCTTTTGTCAGTGTGTTTGTGCATGTGTGTGTGAGGTGTGTGTGTGTCCCCCACTAATAACTTCTAAACGTCTGGAGCGATTTCAATGAAACTCGGTAAGTTCATAGCACCGTTCCCGGCGACCCCGACCGTGCCCATCAAATTTTGTTACGTATCACCAGTCCAACATGGCGGCTGTGCGAATTATTTCACCAGCATTCAATATCTTCTAAACTATTCCCGATATCACCCTGGCATTTTTTTACGCTGATAAAGGGAACTACTAGATGTTCACCTATGTGACTTTTGAAAAACTGGTAACTACAAAACCAACATGTCGGCCAAGCAAAGTTGCGACTTTTAAATAGACTTTCCTTGCGATTTAACCAACCAAACGCAATAAAACTTGGTACAGTTTATGTTCATACACCTTGTACTGCACCGACATCTAACTTCGTTCAATTGTTTAAATAACCTCAAGATGGCGGATGTGGGAAATATTTCAACGGCATTCTATATCTCGGAAACTATTAGCGGTATCACCCTGAAGTTTTGTACGGAGATAAAGGGCACTACTTTAAGTTCATTTATATGACTTTCAAAAATCGGTTAACTACAAAACGAATATGGCGGCCAAGCGAATTTGAAAATTTTAAAGAGACTTTACTCGCGATTTAATGATCCAAACGCAATGAAACTAAGTACAGGAAATGTTTATACTCATTGTAATACACTGGTATGTAATTTAGTTCAATTGTTTACATAACCTCAAGATGGCGGCTGTGCGAATTTTAAAATTAAGTTTTTATTTCTTGTGCCGTAATCATGCATTCGAAGTGAAAGTTTGAATAATGAACCTACGCAATAATTTTCCTTTAATGGTACATGACTCTATGGCCTATACATATAACAATCCAACATGGCGACCATCCGAAATATTTAGATGGATCTCAATATCTACGAATCTATTAAGCAATCAAACTGAAATTTTGTATGTTGATAGAGGCAATTAACATGAGAAGGATATATGAAAATAGGCTGTATAGTTCTTCACGGAACTACTTGTTGTAATTTAATTTCCCATTTTTCTATAAGATTTCTAATCAATATGAAATATTTAACTTTCAATTAACGTCTCCTCTGCTTGCTGTGTATGTGAACTTAAGTTCACTTATCGGGCTTTCAATAACCTGGTGATCACAAATCCAACATGGCGACGACGCGAAGTATAAATATTGACATGGTCGTTTCTCGCAATTTATCCATACGAGTGCAGTGTCACTTGGTACAGTAAATCCTTATACATATGTTAATCCACTGGCATCTATTTTTTTTCAATTGTTTCCATAACCACAAGATGGCAGCTGTGCAAAATTTTAAAGTCTCGTGTTTACTTCTTGTGTCCTAATCATGCGATTGAAGTTTGAATACTACACGTACACAATAACCTTCATGTAACAGTATATAACTCTAAGACCTACATATACAAAAATCCAACATGGCGACCATCCGCAATATTTAGTCGGTTCTCAATTTCTACGAATCTATTACAGCAATCAAACTGAAATTTTGTATGTTGATAGATGCAATTAACATGAGAAGGATATATGAAAATAGGCTGTATAGTTCTTCACGGATCTACTTGTTGTAAGTTAAATTCCCATTTTTCTATAAGATTTCTAATCAATATGAAATATTTAACTTTCAATTAACGTCTCCTCTGCTTGCTGTGTATGTGCAAATAGTAAGCCTACCTTTTACAGTAAGCACTGCGCAGGAGTTGAAAGCACACCTCCAGCAAAGGAAAATAATTGTGTGTTCGACAAAACCTCTTTCTCTCGCTTTACCGCTCTAATGTAACCCCCAAAAATGCAATTGACAATGAGTGATTCTTTCCCACCAGAATCAGTAGCCTGCTGTTCGTGAATGTGAGTTTGTTACTGTGATAGACGTAATCTGTTCGCATTGAGACGGAGGCTGGTGACGCAGAGATGTCAGGAACCACACCCTCGTATTTCCGAGAATTGAGACTGGGTCCTGCTCGAAGCTACTAGATATCGCTGAGACTGCAGTTCCAGCATGAATGCGATCATTCTGCTATATGTTGCGGTGTTATAAGAGAGTGTGGGCAGCAAGTGAGAGAGTGAGCGAAAGAGTGAGTTGTGTGATAGTCGCATTGAGTTAGCAAGTGAACTGGTGTTATCACTTTGTTACATTACTAATCGGGTGTACTACTAGATTTTACCATGCCAGAGGTGTCCAGTGCCCGACTTATTGCTCTGGCCCAGGAATTCAAACAAGATTTCATAGACACTGATGGAACTGTTATGCGATGTACTATTTGTGATTCAGGAATTTTGTTAGATGAAAAAACACCAGTGAGATCGCATCAAACAAGTTATTTCCAGTTCTAAGCATCAAATGAATAAGACACTTCAAGCAAACAAATCGCGGCGAACTATATATTACGAAATGTTTTTCAACAGAGTTCTTCAAAAAGCCAAAATTTAAAGGAATTAAACATTGATTTGTGTGCAGCTCTTACACAAACAGGAATTCCACTCAATAAGGTGAATCATTCAGCCTTCAAGGGATTTCTTGAAAAAGAAAAAACACAAAGATGTCAATGCCCGATGAGAGTACTTTAAGAAAAAACTACTACTACCGAAAAACCATACCAAGAATCGCTCTGATTACGATGTGGGTATCATTGTGAATTAAACCATAGACTCAATGGAACGATATGTTTTGAACTTGTTAGTTTCTCCCTGAGCAGGGGAGAACGTTAAGCCCATGTTTTTAAATATGTATGAACTGCAGAAAACCTATGTCAGTACAGTAATGCAATCAATTATAGACTTCTCCAAAAACTCTGGCCTACTGGTATCGAGTTTGAAAACCTTCTTCTTGTGGTTACGGACCACTATTCAGTTGTTAACCAATTGAAACCTTTATTTCTTAAGTTGAAGCATGTGACATGCTTGGTTCATTCCCTTCACAGGGTTTGTGAATCCATAAGGATCGAATACGACATCTTAAATCAATTCAACTCTGCCCTGAAGAAGATTCTACCACTGGCCTGCTCCTTCCAAATTTCCCGGTCATTACTCGCTAGGGATCGTGGATTGAGTGTGCTGCTATGTTGTGTGAGAATTTTGACAAAATTAGTGAGTTTGTGCTTTCTTTGGATCCGCCAACGCAGGTGCAATTTACAAGGCACAGCAACTTCTGTTACTGGAGAAAAGACAAAACTTTCAGACAGAACTATATTGTGTCCATAGTTAAAAGTCCTTGACTGCAGTTATTAAACGATTAGAAGAACAAGGTCTGGAAAAGGAAAAGCAATGGGGGTATTTTAAATCCGTAAGGGAGCAGTTAGATGGCTTTGACAAAGACAAACTTGAGCCTAGTCTTCAGAAGAATCCAGACATTGTGGAATTCACCACATTTGTGGAGTTGCCATTTCGAGTGAATACAAGGTTTTCCCCACTGGTTTCTGTGGATGTCGAAAGACGCTTTAGCATCTACAAATACATTCTATGTCCTAATAAAAACAGACTTACTTTAAAAAAATGTGACAGTCAGTCTGAAAGACTAGACTCTTGGCATGTTAGAAAATTATCTGCATAATACTTATCTTGCTTATCATGTTTCAAATTACTCACGAACGGCAAGTGCAAACCAAGGGCAAAGCAAGGTCAAGCGTGCGGGATGCCGTCACGCTCACCAGAGCGCGCGGGGAGGTGCCCCTTCCATCCAGTCTAAACACACTTATAGTGGGCGATGTATTGAAGATAGAGATATGCTCTCGCGGACCTTTTTTGTAGAACTTTTCATGCTGACCAATTCTTACGCTCATAGTATATTGATATTTTTAACGGTTTGCCCAGCGTAAGCGCACGGACGCCAAGTTTGTTTTCGACTTTTTCACAGAAATCGTTACTGCTTGGCTTCCTTTGATCATAAATAAATTATTTTCTACAGAATCTTTCCTCGATATATCCTTTACGGAACGGTGAAAACCGCATCAAAATCCATCCAGTGGTTCTCGAGATCACCCGTGACATCCAAGAATCGGGGATTTTTGTCTTATACTAAAGAAGTAGAGATTGTCGGGGAACACATGCACCAAGCAGTACTATGACGTCACACACCTCAGTGCATCTGGGTACATTTCGTCCCGTCACCGTAACGTAACGCCAGACCCCAGCGTAACGATGAAGTCGACAAGATCATTTAAAATGATAAAAGTTGAGTAGCTTATCTTGAAGTACAACAGCTTCATGTTCTTTCCTTCTTTTGGTGAGTGATTTGATGTACTTGTTTGTAATTCAATAAACTAGAATAGAGGAGGTAGAAAATTATTTGAATAAACCAGCACCTTTTGCCCCCCTTTTTTAACCTTATTTGAGCACCTTTTCCCTTCCTTTTTCATCTGAAAAATCTCGATATTAAGCTCCAAACTTAACAACCAATAATGTAATCGTTAAATGGGCAGGGAGTTTAAAGCAGCCAGGAGCGATGCGATCCAGCAAGCAGTGGCCACACCATTTATTATGCAGCCAATGGCCATAGCTGGATAGTTTAATTGAATGCCCGTAGGCTCCCCATCAAGTTCAATTTCAAGTAGTGCCAACTTTGGCTACCAGAGATGCCACTGTCACTGACACCTAGCGGCGAACTTTGGAACTTGATAGAGCGTTTTTAACCAAATAACCTACAGATTTAGCTACACACTATCAATTATAGTGGCATGTTCTTTTACATGTCATACATCTATGACAAGGGCCGACGGCGTTATTTCCCCTCCGAGGGAAGGCGTACTGAAATATTTTAACACCCTTAAAAAATCCGACGACTTGGCCGAGTTTGAACCGCGATCTTGGACATAGGAATTAAGTATACTACCGAATGAGCCACCGATGCCGTATGTAATGTAATTATGCAGTGTTACCAATTTAAATTATGAACCTAGTCTGCCCCTCTTTTTCACTAGATCTAGTGATTTTGAAATAACGTTAATAGGCCACCCGGAAAATGAGAGTACAATACCTGGTAAAATACAAACATTGTTATAGCTGGGCACACGATAAGATACAGAAATGACGTGAGTTGAACAACGACTATGGCTTAATGGCACTTCGAAGAAGTAGATAATGTTAGCACTACAAAGCAGTAACACAGCTGAATACGTTATCGTAAATTCCATTTTCTACCTGTGGAGTTGGTAATTGTTTAGATAGGAATTTGGGAATTTGCAAAGATTACTAAGCGGATATTGATTGTTCAATTTAGTAAATTCTTCTCTTCCTCTAATATGTTTGAGCTACTCTGGAATACTTATACAGGGTGTAACACAAATGTACGACACAAAATGCAGGACACATTCCTCACACGTAGACGAAGATATAATGTTATATGAATATGGGTCTGGAAACGCTTTGTTTCCATGTTATAACTCATTTTCTCCAACTCATTAAGCATGGGAAACACACAAGAACAGAACGTTAGAATTATGGTGAACATGCACTGTTGGTTACGTGTGGTTATCGTAGGTGCACCACCAGTGTTTTATTTTATATGGCCCTGTTGTCATGCGACTTACGACATTGCTTGTTTACAGCTGTGCAACAAAACATGCACTTCAAGCACGATGGAGCACCTCCTCATTTTAGTGTTAATGTCCGACGGTGTCTAAATAACAGATTCGGTGACAGATGGAGAGGTAGAGGGGGACCAATTTCCTGGCCTCCACGCTCTTCAGACCTAAACCCACTGGACTTTTATTTTGGGGGCATTTTAATGCTCTTGTATATCGAACTCCAGTACAAGATGTTCAGAGTCTCCGCGCCCGTATTATGGAAGGCTGCGAAACCATACTCCAGGGATACATCAGTGCATCGGAGATTCACTCCGACGCGACGGCGGTTTGATGCATGAATCAATGCGCACGGAGGGCATATTGCACATCTCCTGTGAGAAAGAGTTGCAAGTGGTATGCTGGTACGTTCTGTTCTTGTGCGATTCTCATGTTTAATGCGTTATAGACAATGAGGTGTAACATGGAAACAAAGCATTTCCGGACCCATGTTCATGTTCATATACCATAATTTCTTCGTCTACGTGTGAGGAATGTGTCCTGTATTGTGTGCCATACATTTTTGTTACACCCTGTATACGATATCAAGAACTGCTAATACATTTTCATGTAGACAGTTTAGAAATACGAAGAAAAGTAGATGCTGTGAAATTCCTTTTCAAAATTATAAACAAATCATTTGATGATCCTGAATTCCGTTCTCTATTGAATTTCCATGTACCACGCATCAATTCAAGGCACAATCACACATTTGAAATAAATGAACCAGGACATATGCCCACAAAAATTCGCCGCTAAACAGACCATGTAATATCTTCAACAATGTTGTTCGAAGAAATAATGCCATAGATTTTAGTACTTCCTTGGCAGATTTTTTGATGGAATTTCTAAGCACTCTCCAAAAATTATGTTTCAATCCTTGCGAATTGAAAATCATGAATTCTTACCACTGTGTCATTCTACCTAGCCAACCTTGTATTACATTAATATTATATTGTTTTAATTTCACACCTAGTTATTTTAATGTTCACCTCTACTTGTATGTAGTTACTGTTTAGTTAAGTTAGAATAAGTTACAAATAACATATTGTGTAATCTTTATGGCACTGTAATTGAGATAACAATCCTGTTGTGCGCCAATCATATAAAATAAAAGTGAAAGTCTGTATGTATGTATGTATGTATGTTTGTTCCGTATACAAATCTACACCGTTCCACCAATCTCAACCCATAAGGAACAGCTGGCTACATGAATTTTCGATAGTCTTTCTCATTCTTTTGATTTCGGTCTTTTTGCACTCAAGTAAAGGCCGATAAAGTCAGAAAATAAACTGATGAAGTAATAGCAAGACCGGCATATCCATAGCAACAATTGCTCGAGACGGGACCACCGAGTTTCCATCTATCTCGGTAAGAGGCCATGCTACACCCACTGCCAGCTAGATCGCCTCCCTCCATGCTGCTTTAAACTGCCTGTCCATTCAACACAAGATAGGTTACAGCACCAACGCACTGTGTTCGCCGCGGCATTTTCACTGCCAGCTGGATCGCATCCCTCCTGGCTGCTTTAAACTGCCTGCCCATTCAACACTCAGCCGCGTACAGGATATACTGTTTATTAATTCACCGATAGGTAGCAGCGCCAACCTACCAGGCTTTTTAAGGGGAAGATACCTGAAACGAAGGGTTTTTAACTTCGGAGGTTTAATATCGAGATTTAAACAAGATGTTCAGTAAAGAACATATAGCCTACTTTCTCCTAAATGCATGGGTATTGTTATAACTCTTTGTCCTTTTCAAGGAGTATAATTGAATGTTGGTTGTAGTAGCTTGTTGAAATACAACGTGCTATAGGGATATTAAACATGAATATGAGGTGCCCTTTGCTAGTGCTACCTCTGTAAAAAAAATCATTCAATCGGTTTCACCGTGTTTGAATTGATCCGGGGAATGTATTTGCACACATACATGGCCGCTATTTGCAAACTATTGGGCTGATGACCTTGTAGTCAGTCATAAGATGCTTTCCACAAAAAGGCATGTTGTTGCAAAATCCGATAGAGATCAAATTATTAGGATGGTCGAAATTTGATTTAAGCTTTTAACATTTGGGTGGCCGTCATTCCGTTTCCGTCAAGATGGCGGCGATATAAAACATGACACTGAGGTGCCTTTTGCTAGTGCTACCTCTGTACCAAATTCCGTTCAATTCGGTTTCACCGTGTTTGAATTGATAGGGGGAATCTATTTGCACACATACTTGGCCACCATCTGCAAACTATTGGGCTGATGATCTAGCAGTTTGGTCAGAATATGCTACCCACATAAAGATTTGTTGTTGCAAAATTTGGTAGAGACTAGATTATTAGGTTGGTCGTAATTACATTTTAGCCTTTAACATTTGGGTGGCCGCGATTACGTTTCCGTCAACATGGCGGTGATATAAAACATGACACTGAGGTGGCCTTTTCTAGTGCAACCTCTGTACCAAATTTCGTTCCATTCGGTTTCACCGTGTTCGAATTAATAGGGGGAATCGATTTTCACACAATGATGGCCGATATCCGCAAAATATTAGGCTAATGACCTATTAGTTTGGTCAAAGGATGCTCCCTCCATAATGGTATGTTGATGCAAAATTTGGTAGAGATCGGATGATTAGGTTAATCGTAAGCTGATTTAAGCTTTGAATATTTGTGTGGCCGCCATTACGTTTCCGTCAAGATGGTGGCGATATAAAACATGACACTGAGGTGCCCTTTGCTAGTGCTACCTCTGTACCAAATTTCATTCCATTCGGTTTCACCGTGTTCGAATTAATAGGGGTAATCGATTTTGACACAAAGATGGCCGCCATCCGCAAACTATTAGGCTAATGACCTATTAGATTTGTCAAAGGATGCTTCCTCCATAAAGGTATGTTGTTGCTAAATTTGGTAGAGATCGGATGATTAGGTTAGTCGTAATTTGATTTAAGCTTTGAACATTTGTGTGGCCGCCATTACGTTTCCGTCAAGATGGTGGTGATATAAAACATGACACTGAGGTGCCCTTTGCTAGTGCTACCTCTGTACCAAATGTCATTCCATTCGGTTTCACCGTGTTCGAATTAATAGGGGTAATCGATTTTGACACAAAGATGGCCGCCATCCGCAAATTATTACGCTAATGACCTATTAGATTTGTTAAAGGATGTTCCCTCCATAAAGGTATGTTGTTGCAAAATTTGGTAGAGATCGGATGATTAGGTTAGTCGTAATTTGATTTAAGCTTTGAACATTTGTGTGGCCGCCATTACGTTTCCGTCAAGATGGCGGCGATATAAAACATGACACTGAGGTGCCCTTTGCTAGTACTACCTCTGTACCAAATTTCGTTCCATTCGGTTTCACCGTGTTCGAATTAATAGGGGCAATCGATTTTCACACAAAGATGGCCGCCATCCGCAAACTATTAGGCTGATGACCTACTAGTTTAGTCAAAGGATGCTGCCCCCATAAAGGTATGTTGTTGCAAAATTTGGTAGAGATCGGATGATTAGGTTAGTCGTAATTTGATTTAAGCTTTGAACATTTGTGTGGCCGCCATTACGTTTCCGTCAAGATGGCGGCGATATAAAACATGACACTGAGGTGTCCTTTGCTAGTGCTACCTTTGTACCAAATTTCGTTCAATTTGCGCTCACCGTGTTCGAATTGATAGGGGGGGACAGACATTCAGAGTACACACACTCACTCACACACACACACACACACACACACACACACAGACAGACTCACACACACACATACACACAGACAGACACACTTTTTTTTCGCCCTGTAGTGATCTCATAAGTCTACTTTCATTTTTTGCAAAAATCGAAAGTAGGCTAAAAACGCGAAAACATGGCACTTAGATCTTTTATTATTCAATAATAATAATAATAATAATAATAATATCGTATGGCCTATGATTCCGGGTGCAAGCTTTGTAATTT
This sequence comes from Meconema thalassinum, assembly GCA_946902985.2. NCBI lineage: Eukaryota > Metazoa > Arthropoda > Insecta > Orthoptera > Tettigoniidae > Meconema > Meconema thalassinum. Next base: position 254,734,921 of record OX336394.1, on the reverse strand, counting down.
GACACCCAGAGGGTAGCTTGCTAGTCGAATTTCGTTGTTCCTTGAATCACTATGAAAGTCAAGGAGGTTAGATATCTAAGCTCCTTGAACACTATAGCGCTTTCTAGTAGAGAAATGAGGAACTTTGTGTTGGCGGAAACTCTCGAGATTAATTTTGACATTATGAACACGGCCTACTGAATTCAAATGGGTTCTTTGACATGCCAGCATCGTATGACACGCGTGTCGTATTTTTGCCGCCTTTCAAAAATCACTTACCACGGCCAGGAGCAAACCTGCAATCTTGGATTAGTAGACCGACACGCTATCCACTCACCCACCGTGGCAAGCTATTATTCAATCAGCATAAAGTTTATGATATTAATTCACACACATACTAACGGGCAATTTTTCAATATAAAGGAAAGAGAGAAATACAAAATGAAGGGTTGTTAAGTTTGGAGGCTTAATATCGAGATTGAAAATACGCGAAAACGTGGTACTAAGTTAGTTCTTATGTTATTCGAACAGCATATAATTTATATTATTAATTCAGACACATACTTAGGGGCAAAATTTCAATTTATAGGAAAGCGAAACATACATGTTGATGGAGGCGATTGTTTTCAAGGGGCGAAATGTCTTCCTCATTTGCCCGCGATTATAGGGTACGGATGATGATAGAAATACAACTATTTCCAAATAATTTAAATCTAACTTACATAATATACGAAATGAAAAGAAAATAATAAGGGCAATAAAAGTCAGGGAAAAAATGCTCCGGCCGCCGAAGAATGGGATGTTGATTAATTTAGGGGCTTTGCAACATCGTGCTCATGTAGCCCCGTGTACTTGACTGTGTGTTGAATTTGCCTGATAACCCGTCTTATTGCGATGGCTGTATTATTGTGTGTATTTATAAGTCAAGTGAATTGCCCGATGGTAACTCATGAAATGAGATTCCTCGGCATTCAAACTTGCCCTGTTCTGATTTACAAAAGCGCACACAGTAGTACACCATCATAAAATACAAAATACAACTCCACCATGAGCATCAATACAAAACAAATGTCTGTAACAGTAACTTGAAAAAGTGGCGATCACAGAGAGTTGGTATCATATGGTCTATATTTGGAAACGAGGTTGTATGCATAAACCAATACTGTAATCGTTTAATGGGCAGGCAGTTTAAAGCAGCCAGGAGGGATGCGATCCAGCAGGAAGTGGCCACACCATTTATTATCTAAAGCACTATAAAAACATCAGAAATCTGAACGCATTAAAAATCAGAAACCGTATCTCTTTTATTAACAGGGGTTATAATAGGGAAATGAAATTAAAAAGGAAATGCATTGGCAAACCCTGCATTTGACATACTATTGCAGATTGTTCTTAAAGTAGCATTATTTTCTTTGTGTTTAGATTTCAGGTGATAAGGACCAAACAGTAACTGCGGCGGTAGGAACACAGATTGCCACGAGGACCGATGTGGCGGTAGTAACACAGAATGACACCAGGTACCACAACGGACAGAGACAATCCAAAGATATTAGTGTTGACCGAAGAGGATATAAATAAAGCGTTGACTAAGGCTAGCGGTACACATGACTACAGTTTGGTTATTGACAAACGAGTCCTGTTCTTTGTACATGTATCTGATCTCCTATTTCTTCAAATAAAAAGTGTGTTCGTCCCACATTTTTCTGTCCCCAACATGATCGATTGTGTCATAAAACACGATGGCAAATCTGGAAGAACAGCTGCGTCAGCTTCAGACACATAAGTTACTACTACAGCAACACATAGCTTAAACATATCCAACTCAACGCCCTTCATCCTCACAGGTCAGTACCCATGTAGGCATGGTTGCAGTGAAATTACTATCGTGGTGACCACAAAGACTCCCTGATATACCAGTGAAGTGTAAATGGTGTTGTGCATAATATTATTCCCATGTAAATCAATGACGCCACGAACGCTGCATACCAACAATCCTACCAACCCACAAGCCAAGCAACCAACCAGCCAATCAACCAAACACGAATAAACGCTCCACTTACGCTAATGGACTCAAGCAGGCCAGCAACAACGAGTTACAACCGACGTATGAGATTTCCGAACTGTTTTCAAGAGTAGCCACCTCAACTCCAAGGGGGTTTGGCGGGGTGGCAGTAACACTGTTTGCCACCAGGCCAGGTGTGGCAGTAGTAACACAATTCGACACCAGGAACCGCCATGGGCAGAGACCATCCAAAGACATTAGTGTTGACTAAGACCAGCGTTTGCCAAGACTACAGTTTGTTGGTTGACAAACGAGTTCTGATCTTTGTAAATGTATCTGATCTTGGCTCTCAAAATAAAATGGACTTCAACCCACAATACGTTTGCTTAAGAATACGATGCATTATATAGTTCGTTTCTGTTCGTTCACACATATTTTCCCTATGCATTAGCCATTTTAGTGCTTACTGACAAATGATATTGTATAATGGTGTAGTTATCACGAATTCTTAACACCTTGAACTCCGCTATAGCATTTTAGAGATCATTACGTATGGGTTTAGAGAATATATTTCTTATATTACGAACCACTTTAGGGGCTAAAGAACCCCAATATGTTCTCAATCAATGCATCTTATTTGACATTATACTGGGATTATACGTTGCTGCATTTACTTTAACTAGGTGAGATAGGTTGGTTGGTTCCTCTGTTTAGGGACTGGGACAACGCAGTCATGCATCCCCGTGTACTTTGGATGTGTGTAGAATCTGCCTGATAACCGGTGTTAATAGTGATGGCTGTATTATTGTCTGTTATATGTAATTCAGGTAAGGACTGCAGACAATCAATTTTAAGTAGTTCCTACTTTTTCTACCAAATGCTACAGTCAATGACACCTAGCTGCAAACTTGGCTAATACGAGGCACGTCCAGAAAGTAAGTTCCGTTTGGTAATACAATTAAATTGTGTACAGATAAAGAAAAAATATTTATTGCACAACATTATACACCTCTTAAACTACTTTTCCACATAACTGCCGAACTTTTGCAGGCATATGTCATAGCGTGGTACAAGTTTTTGGATACCTTCTTCATAGAGGTTAGCCGCCTGTGTCTTCAACCCGTTGGAAACATCTTCTTTCAGCTCGTCGTCATTGTTGAAATGTTGACCGCCAAGGAAAGACTTGAGATGTGTGAACAGATGAAAGTCGCTAGGAGCGAGGTCAGGGCTGTACGGAGTGTGGTCAAACACGTCCCAGCCAAATCCCTGTAGGAGGTTTTTCGTCACATTTGCAGTGTGTGGTCGTGCGTTGTCGTGAAGAAAAACTACACCTTTTGACAGCAACCCTCGGCGCTTATTCTGTATTGCGCGGCGCAATTTCCTAAGTGTCTCGCAGTAAGCATCTGCGTTGATTGTTTGACCACGCGGTAAGAAATCAATGAGTAAGATGCCTTTCCAGTCCCAGAACACTGTGCACATCATTTTCCGAGGTGTCAAGATTTGTTTCGGCTTAACCTTTGCTGGGGATGAAGTGTGCCTCCATTCCATTGATTGTCGCTTACTTTCAGGGGTGTCGTATGAAACCCAAGTTTCATCTCCTGTGACTATCTGTGTCAGAAATTCTTCGCCGCCTTCATTGTAACGGGTCAAAAACTGAAGTGGATTACCCATCCGTTTTGTTTTGTGTTGCTCCGTAAGAATCTTTGGTACCCAACGTCGGCAAAGTTTACGAAAGTTCAGTTGTTCGGTAACAATTTCATGAATTAGTGATCGTGAGATTTGGGGAAATTCCATAACGGTTTTCCTGCGGTTTTCCCGGATCTTGTCATCAATCGCGTGAACCAGTTCTTCTGTAACCCAAGATGGACGCCCACTTCGTTCTTCATCGTGCACTTCACTACGTCCTTCATTGAACTGTCGGACCCATCTTCTCACCATTGAATCACTCATCGCATTTTGTCCATACACTTCGCAAATTTGCTGATAAATTTCAATTGGTTTCACTTTCCTAGCATTCAGAAAACGAATCACAGATCTGATTTCACAAGCGGCGGGATTTTCAATCAACACCGACATTGTACGAGTAAACATGCACAACAACGCGTACGTGGCTGACAACGCTCTCCAAATGGCGCACGTTTCTTCTCATTGATACAGAGCGTCTATCGCGCATATGCGGAACTGCGCTGCAGCGGAACGTACAACTAGTTGAAGACACAGGCGGCACACGTCTATGAAGAAGGTATACAAAAACTCGTGCCACGCTACGACAATGCCTGCAACATTTCGGCAGTTATGTGGAAAAGTAGTTTAAGGGTTGTAAAATTGTGTGCAATAAATAATTTTTCTGCATCTGTACACAATTTAATGTTATTACCAAACGGACGTACTTCGTATATTCCACCGCAACCAGAACATGACGGTGAACGTTGGAACTTAATAGCATTAATCAAATTTGACCTACACATTTTACCTTCACACGAGTGTAGTTAGTGGAAGGTTCTTTTACATCACACAAATCTATGACATGGGCCCACCGGCTTTACTTCCCCTCCGAGGAAGGCATAATGAGGGATTTTAACGTTCTTGAAAAATCCGATGACTTCGGCCGTGTTTGAACTCGCGACCTGGGGCATAGAAGCTCAGCATGCTACCAAATACGCCACCTAAACCTCCCAATATGAGATAATAGGCATGTAAATACAGCAATACTATTCCCTAATATGCAGCATCAACCCACTGTGATCGCCGCGGCATTTTCACTGCCAGTTGGATCGCATCCCTCCTGTTTGCTTTAAACTGCCTGCCCATTCAACACTCAGACGCGTACAGGATATACTGTATATTAATTCACTGTTAGGTTGCAGCTCCAACCTACCGCGGCTTTTTTAAGAGGACGATACCTGAAACGAAGGGCTTTTAACTTCGGGGGCTTAATATGGAGATTGAAAAAACGCGAAAACATGGCACTAAGCTAGTTCTTTTGTTATTCAATCAGGATAAGGTACAGAGAGTCCAGTTTGTATGTATCGGAGACCCTCGCCAGCCCGCTCGCCCGCGGCGCGAGCTTGTCTCCCGCCACGCACTTTGCCGTTATGCGGCGCAGCGTGGCACTGAGTCATTGAGTATAGGAATTTGTACTTACCTAGTTCACAGCTGGTGCTGAAAATGTTCGCCATTTACTGCTACACATCACTGGCACCTTTTTATGAAACTGGCATTTACTCTCTGAAGTTCCTCAGCACCGATTTACTATATTTCAGCTGTAATATAGTCTTTAAGCTCATTTATAGTGTGAGGGTTTCTCGCATACACTCTATTTTTAAGCGTCCCCCACAAATAAAAGTCTGTGCTTCGCGGGGGCCACACGTTCCGACTTATAATCCTAGTACCAAAAATGCGAAGCAATTCTGTCATGGATGCTTCGTCATTGTGAGCAGTGGCAGAATCTTGCTGAAAATAAGTTGACAATCACTCTCCGTAAGCCAGTTCGTCAAAAAAATTGGTCAAGGATCACATTGAAGTACAAATTTAAGTACTAATTCCTATACTCAATGACTCAATGCCGCGCAAGCGCCGCAAAACGGCAAAGTGCCTGGCGGGAGACAGGCTCGCGCCGCGGGCGAGCGGGCTAGCGAGGGTCTCCGATACATACAAACTGGACTCTTTGTATATGATATTAATTCGGACACATACTTACGGGAAAAATTTCAATTTAAAGGAAAGTGAAACATACATGGTGGAGGAGGTGATTGTTTTCAACGGGCGAAATGTTTAGCTCATTTATCCGTAATCATACGGTACGGATGATATAGAAATACAACTACTTCCAACTAATTTAAATCTAACTTACATTCTATACGAGATGAAAAGAATAAGGGCAATAAAAGACAGGGGAAATAAGTGCCTCCGGCCGACGAAGAATGGGATGTTGATTTATTTAGGGGCTTTGCAACATCGTGCTCATGTAGCCCCGTGTACTTGGTTGTGTGTTGAATTTGTTTCTTAACCCGTCTTATTGTGATCGCTGTATTAGTGTGTGTATTTATAAGTCGAGTGAATTATCCGATGGTATATCATGAAATGAGATTCCTCGAAATTCAAACTTGTCCTGTTCTGATTTACAAAAGCGCACACAGCAGTACACCATCATAAAATCTAAAACACAACTTCATCATTAACATCAATACAGAACAAATGTCTGTAATAGTGACTTTAAAAAACGGCGATCACAGTGGGTCGGTGCGTCTATATTTGGAGACGAGGTTGTACGCATAAACCAATACTATAATCGTTGAATGGGCAGGCAGGTTAAAGGAGCCAGGAGAGATGATATCCAGCAGGCAGTGGCCGCACCATTTATTGTCTAAAGCACGATAAAAAAAAACATTAGAAATCTGAACGCAATAACGATCTGAAACCGTATCTCATTTATTAACAGGGGTCGCAATAGGGAAATGAAACTAAAAAAGTAGCATTATTTTCTTTGTGATTAGATCTTGGATGTTAAGGACCAAGGTGTAACTGCGGCGTAGTTCACAGTTTGCCACCAGGACCGATGAGGCGGTAGTAACACTGAATGACACTATTTACCGCAACGGACAGAGACAATCCAAAGACATTAGTGTTGACCAAAGAGGATATAAATAAAGTGTTGACTAAGGCTAGCTGTTGCTATGACTACAGTTTGGTTACTGTCAAACGAGTCCTGTTCTTTGTACATGTATCTGATTTCCTATTACTTCAAATAAGAAGTCTCTTCATCCCACATTTTGCTGACCACAATATGATCGATTGTGTCATAAAACACGATGGAGGAGCTGGAAGAACAGCTGCGTCAGCTTCAGACACAGAAGTTACTACTGCAGCAACACATAGCATAAACATAACCACCTCCACGACCCTCATCCTCACAGATCAGTACCCATGTGAGCATAGTTGCAGGGAAATTACCATCGCGGTGACCCCAAAAACTCCCTAATATACCAGTGATGTGTAAATAGTTTTGTGCATATATTATTTCCATGTAAATCAATGACGTCCGAACGCTGCAATGCTGCATACCAAAAAACGAACAAACCAACCAACGAACCAACCCACAAACCAAGCAACCAACCAACCAGCCAATCAACTAAACACGTAAAACGCTCCACTTGCGCAAATGGACTCAATCAGGCCAGCAACAACGAATTACAACCGACGTATGAGATTTCCGAACTATTTTCAACAGTAGCCACCTCAACTCCACGGGGGTCTGGCATGGCGGTAGTAACACAGTTTGCCAGCAGGCCCGGTGTGGCAGTAGTAACACAATTTGACACCAGCAACCGCCATTGGCAGCGATAATCCAAATACATTAGTGTTGACCACTGCCAGCTGGATCGCATCCCTCCTGGCTGCTTTAGACTGCCTGCCCATTCAACGATTACAGCATTGGTTTATGCGTACAACCTCGTTTCCAAATATAGACGCTAAGAGCAGCACCAACCCGCTGTGATCGCCACTTTTTCAAGTCACTGTTGCAGATATTTGTTTTGTATTGATGTTAATGGCGTCAATAATAATAGCCTGTTCTTTATTCGGTGTTAACTGTATTGCAGAAGCATAACTTTTCTGGGATTTCTTGAGCACATTGTGGGTAGAACTGTCGGTAAGGTTAGGTACGGTCTGACTTCCTTGGTAAGAAGCCATTGCTTTGAGTTTGAAAGGCTTTGGAGCCTCGTTGAATTACGATGTTCAACCGTTTGTTGTTCGTTTTCCGCGAAGTTGTGTTTTGGATTTTAGAATGCCGTACTGCTGCGTGCTCTTTTGTAAATCAGAAATGAAATCTGCAATTAATATATAGCTTGTACGCCTCCAAGTGTTGAATGGGCAGGCAGTTTAAAGCAGCCAGGAGGGACGCGATGAAGCTGGCAGTGAAAAAGCCGCGGTGATCACAGTGCGTTTGTGCTGCAACCTATCTTGTACGCCTCTGAGCGTTGAATGGGCAGGCAGACTAAAGCAGCCAGGAGGGGTGCGATCCAGCTGGCAGTGGTGTTGACTAAGGCCAGCGTTTGCCATGACTACAGTTGGTTGGTTGGCAAACGAGTTTTGATCTTTGTGCATGTATCTGATCTTCGTTCTCAAAATAAATTGTACTCATCCCACAAAACGTTTGATACATTAAGTAGTTCGTTTCTGTTCGTTCACACGTATTTTTCCTATGAATTAGCCATTTTGGTGCTTACTGACGAATGATATTGTATAATGGTGTAGTTATCACGAGTTCTAAACACCCTGAAATCCGATTTTAGGGATCATTACGGTATGGGTTTAGAGAATATATTTCTTATCTTACGAAATACTTTAGGGGCTAAAGATCCCCAATGTGTTCTCAATCAATGCATCTTATTTGACACTATACTGGGTTATACGTTGCCGCATTTACTTTAACTAAGTGAGATCGGTTGGTTGGATCCTCTGTTTAGGGGCTGCGACAACGCGGTCATGCAGCCCCGTGTACTTTGGATGTGTGTTGAATCTGCCTGATACCGCTGTTAATTGTGATGGCACTATTATCCTGTGTTATCTGTAATTCAGGTATGGACTGCAGACAATCAGTTTTAAGTAGTTCCTACTTTTGCTACCAAATGCTACCGTCAAAGACACCTAGCTGCAAACTTGTCTAATAGATGCCACTGCAACCAGAACCTGCCGGTGAACGTTGGAATTTAATAGCGTTAATCAATTTAACCTACAAATTTTACCTTCACACTAGAGTAGTTAGTAGAAGGTTCTTTTACATCACATATATCTATGATTTTGGCCCACTGGCTTTACTTCCCCGAAGGAAGGAATACTGAGGGATTAGTAACGCTCTTCAAAAATCCGATGACTTCGGCCGGTTTTGAACCTGTGACCTTGGGCATAGAAGCTCAGTATGCTACCAAATACGCCACCAAAGCCTCCCAATATGAGATAATAGGCATGTAAATACAGCAATACTATTCCCTAATATGCAGCTATACACCAGTAGCCGATACACTGACCTATGTACATGAATGAGCCATTTCTATTCATCACACCATTTGTGCGGGGTTAGAAATCGTAAGTATATTTGACACCAGAATGATGACTTTATATTCCAAACAATGAATAATTAAATACTGTTTGTTTTCAAAATGGTAGATGCAACATTTTAAAAATGGAAGAGAACTATGTGAACAAGAAGTCTAAATTACACGCATTACAACAAAAATAAGACTGTCAGGGAAGTACTGTAATTGTGAGATTAGGTCCTTGAGAAATATGCATTTCTACTACGTTATTGTACTCCACAGTACCTTTTTCCTAGATTTAAAGTGAGTTAATATTGCACTTGATTAACTTCAGAGCCCAGGAGAACTATGTTTTAAACTTAAATAGGGGCAAAGTGAATATACTTTGCGAAATATATTGGCATGTATCTTTCTATAACATGTAAATACACCTCCCGGGCAACGCTGGGTAAAATAGCTAGTAAATAAATAAATAAATAAATAAATAAATAAAAAGAATAAATAAATAAATAAAATAAAAATCAATGTACGTGATAGTTTGTCTGTGGGTGGGTATGTATGTCTCCTATGCGTTCATATACCATTCGTCCGATTGCGATGAAACTTGGGTGAGATGTTGAGTACACTCCAAGGAAGGTTTCTGACTTAGTAAATCCATTTTACAATTGGTAGCGCACGCGTAGATTCAACAAATGAGCGACGATGCGCGAAGCATTTCAACAAAGTCCCGTATGTGTTCATATACCATTCGTCCGATAGCGATGAAACTTGGGTGAGATGTTGTGTACACTTATGTGAAGGTTTCAAAATTAGTGAATACATTTCACAGTAGATAGCGCACAAGTAGATTCAACAAATGAGCGACGACACGCAATGCGTTTCAACAAAGTCCCGTATGCATTCATATACCATTCGTCCGATAGCTATGAAACTTGCGTAAAATGTTGTGTACACTGCAGGGAAAGTTTCTGACTTAGTACATCCACTTTACAATAGGCAGCGCACGAGTAGATTCAACAAATGAGCTACGACGCGCGAAGCATTTCAACAAAGTCACGTTTGCGTTCATATACCATTCGTCCGATAGTGATGAAACTGGGCTGAGATTTTGTGTGCACTCCAGGGAAGGTTTCTAGCTTAGTAAATCCCTTTAAAAATAGGTAGAGCACGAGTAGAATCAACAAATGAGCAACGACGCGCGAAGCGTTTCAACAAAGTCCCATATAATTTCGTATACCATTCATCCGATAGTGATAAAACTTGGGTGAGATGTTGTGTACACTCCAGGGAAGGTTTCTGGCTTAGTACATACATTTAACAATAGGTATCACACCAGTAGATTCAACAAATGAGCGATGACACGCGAAGCGTTTCAACAAAGTCCCGTATAAAGTCATATACCAGTCGTCTGATAGTGATAAATGTTTGGTGAATTGTTGTGTACACTCCAGGAAAGGTTTCTGGCTAAGTAAATCCATTTTACAATACGATGCGCACGTTTATATTCAACAAATGAGTGACTACGCGCGAAGCGTTTCGACAACGTCCCGTATACGTTCACATACCATTCATCCGATTGCGATGAAACTTGGGTGAGATGTTGTGTACACTCCAGGGAAGGTTTCTGGCTGAGTACATCCATATTACAATATGTAGCGCAAGAGTAGAATCAACAAATGAGAGACGACACGCGAAGTGTTTCAACCAAGTCCCGTATGCATTCATGTACCATTCGTCCGTAGCTATGAAACTTGGGTGAGATGTTGTGTACACGTCATGGAAAATTTCTGGCTAAGTAAATCCACTATACAATATGCAGCGCACAAGTTGATTCAACAAATGAGGGACGACGCGCGAAGCGTTTCAACAAAGTCCCGTATAAGGTCATATACCATTCTGCCGTTAGCGGTGAAACTTGGGTGAAATATGGTGGACACTCCAAGGAAGGTTTCTGGCTTAGTAAATACATTTCACAGTAGGTAGCACACGAGTAGATTCGACAAATGAATGACGTCATGCGGAGCGTTTCAATACAGTCCCCTATGTCTTCATATCCCATTAGTCCGATAGCGATGAAACTTGGGTGAGATGTTGTGGACACTTAAGTGACGGTTTCTAACTTAGTAAATACATTTTACAGTAGGTAGCGCACGAGTAGATTCAACAAATGAGTGACGGAGCGCGAATCGTTTAAACAAAATCAGGTATGCGTTCATATACTATTCATCCGATTGCGATGAAACATTGATCAGTTATTGTGTACCTGCCAGGGAAGGGGACTTAGTAAATCCATTTCACAATAAGTAGCGCAAGAGTAGATGCAACAAATGGGTGACGACGCGCGAAGCGTTTCAACAAAATCCCCTTTTGCGTTCATGTAACATTCTTCGATTGCGATGAAACCTTGATGAGTTATTGTGTACACGCCAGGGAAGGGCTTCAACTTAGTAATACATTTCTCAATAGGTAGCGCACGAGTAGATTCAACAAATGAATGACAGCGCACGAATCGTTTAAACAAAACCCCCTATACGTGCATATACCATTCATCCGATTGCGATGAATCATTGATGAGTTATTGTGCACACGCCAGGGAAGGGTTTCGACTTAGTAAATCCATTTCACAATAGGTAGCGTACGAGTAGATTCAACAAATGAGTGACAGCGATGAAATTTTGAAAGTTGTTGTGCACGCTCCCACGAATGGTTCTAAATTAGAAAATCCATTTTACGATAGCTTAGAGGCAGTTAACATGTTGTGTATCCAAAAGCACTTCAAGAAACAGAATTTCAACGCCATCACTTTCTTTGATTGGCATTGCAACGCATGCTGGGTACAGCTTGTAAATAAATAAATGAAATCCACTGGATATTATGGAAGTTACATTCAGTTAAACCTGTAGGCCCTACCTATATAGGCCAGTCACCGTAGACACAAAAATCGCGTTAGGTTGCAAAAAATTGCAAGGTTCTGATTTTTTGGGATGTTGTTAGGATAGATACCAATAGTGTAAAACCAAGTTTGCAACATCGAAAGACCTGTGCTAACCTTGTGGTGCTCGAAAAACCTCGAAAATTTCAGACTTTTTTCAGGTTTTGGCTTGCATCTTCTAAACAAATGCTTTCTACGGCAAAGTCATTCATGACACTATTAAAGAAGACAAAATGAGCGACAATTTGAGCGCAACCCCAGCTTTGTAGGCCTTATAGATCTCGCGATATAACACGTCGCAATTTTTTAGCCTACTTTTCACATTTTGCCAAAATGAGGAAAAAGTAGACTTATTAGATCGATCCGGGAAAATGTCTGTCTGTCTGTGTCTGTCTGTCTGTCCTTCTGTCTATCTGGCTGTGTGTGTGTCCCCCTCTATTAACTCCTAAACGGCTGCAGCAATCGAAACCAAATTTAGTATGAGTAAAGATGTATACAGGAATATCTCAAGTCCATATTTGAAAATGATGTCAGTGCTACCAACTGCTGAAGAAACGCACTAGAAATTTGAGCTCCATGTTGGATATCATGGAAGGTATGCATGGGAGCTATTCCAAAATTGGCACCCGTGTATATAATACTATTTCAGTTTAATTTCCAGGAGGCCATACATGACAGTGTTGCCAAAATAATTTTAAGCCTTCTGATAGGTCCAATTTTTAAATGCACATAACTTCTACACTATTAATTGGATTTCAACCAAATTTTGAATGTAATATGTGTACATAAACAGATATGACTGAGTGTATTCTTAAGAGCCACCAGGGCTGCCAACTGTGAATAATTTTTCTCTCATTTTTTAAAATCCCAATACCAATATATCAGAAAGTATGCAAGCCGACAACTTTAAACTATGCACACGTATAGTACCTGGCAGTTTAGATTAATTTGGAGTAACTTATATACGTCAGATCTACCAATATGATTCTAAGCCTGCTGATAGGACCAATTTTAAAATACATGTAACTTCTATACTAACAAATGGATTTCATCCAAAATTGGCACAACAAGATCTCATAACATTTCAGATTATTTCTGACCATAACACGCATGACATTGTTGCCAACATGCTTTTACGCGTGCTGATAGATCTAATGACTAACTGCATGTAACGTCCATTGGACTTCAACCAAATTTGTTATTCTGTACCTTAAGACATGGAACTAAGAATATATTCAGTCACCAGGGCTGCCAACTGTAGTGCTCTATTTCGAACTAATTAGACATTTCGATATTACCAACTTAATTTCGTCATTATTCTAGATAGGTTCATATACTGTAGAATAATCATTGGCATGAAAAGTAGGCTCTTTAGTTCGTCACGGAACTTCTTGTTTCCAAAGAGTTAGAAATTTGCAGTAAGCTAGTCGTTCGAACAAAATGCCGTCTAAAATACTCATTCTGAGAGGAAAGTTATGAGAAAGAAAGTTGTAGAGCAGTTATGTAGCTTTAATTTAAGCATAAGAGAGACGCTTTAGGATCAATGGTTCTCATGTTATCAGGTAAAATAAAAAATAAAGAAATCGGATTTTTCAAGAAATACAGCTTTGAATGTAAATAGTTATCAATATTGCACAGTTATCTATTGATGTCATGTTTTTTTGTGGGTTGGGTGCTGGAAGAAATCGATCTTAGCGATAAGGCCACCCATTGCAGGCAATGTTATACCTACTCTTAGAGTAGGAAGGAAGATTGTAGTTTAACGTGACCGTGAATCTTGTGATTATGAGCCACTGGACCTCCTTTTTGCGTGGAATCCGAACCACAGGACATGGCATTTCACCTCGAAAATCTCACATGCATTGACCGGGAATCGAACCCAGTCCACCTTGGTGAGAGACAGACAGCTTGACCGCTGTGGCACCACACTCTTTGAGTAGAACTCGCTGTACTTTTATTTATGTTATGTTGATTGCAATAAAGTGTTTCTAATGTAATATAATCTATTTTTGTGATAATTTTTGCTACTGTCATAGAAACTGGATGTAATGGAGTCAATGAAATTACAGGAAAGGAATTTGGAAATGTTAAATTTAAAAGGTCGCCTCCGTAGCGTAGCGGTCAGCATGGTTAGCTGCCGCCCCGGAGGTCCTGGGTTCGATTCCCGGCTCTGCCACGAAATTTGAAAAGTGGTATTAGGACTGGAACGGGGTCTACTCAGCCTCGGGTGGTCCAAATGAGTAGAGGGGATTCGATTCCCACCTCAGCCATCCTCGAAGTTGTTTTCCGTGGTTTCCCACTTCGTCTTCGGACGAATGCCGGGATGGTACTGTACCCGATAACCCGGATAGTAGGCTGTCAGATATCCGCCCCCCTCAATCGGATTGCCAATAATCAAACCCGCCGGCATAGCTACATCAATGAAAATGGCACTGACAGATACTATCGAGATTAGAGCACAATAGTTAACAAGAAAATTATTGTGGAACACACCTAAATATACGGGGGTTCATACTTACCTTTACTTACCTCTTAAATTTATCTCGGGGACTGGGTTGTCAACTGGATCACTTAAAAGTATGCCCACACAATAACCTCCACCATGATATTTAAAATGAACCAGAACGAAGACGAGAAACTTTAAACTGCACAATAATTTATTTCACATAAAGACTGATTTTAACAAAATGAAAAAACAACAAAATCAACGTGGCAATCAGAAGCCATCGACCACATAACCATGTCCTCCTGTAGGACCTGTATTCTCTACATATAATGTTTCAGCTTTCTCAAGCTCATAGCAACGTAAAATATTAATGCACTGGGGATGGAAACGGGATTTTGGATGAGACACATATATCAATTGTTTTGCGTGTTTATATACTTCACATTTTATTTATAGCCACAAGGCTATTATGGAACGTCCTTGGCCTCTGTAATACAGTTGTCCGGGCCAGCTGCAATGCACCTGTATCGTCAAAGTGGACTCCCGTTCGTTCAACCCTAGCATAAGCGTGTTACCTCACAGCTTGGCTCTCCTTTTCAAACACGTAAATGTTCACATCTCAACTGAAATATTATCACGCAAATGTCTTACATGCTTCATTCAAACACCAGTGGATTCCTCCAATAATCCCAAATCATGATTAATTGTTCAAACCACTTGCTTAATTAGCGTTGTTTAGAGTATAAAAACAAAACTCTAAATGTTAATTAATTATTTATAACAATAATAAATTGTTTATAACAATGTCAAATGACAATTGAAAATTATATACACGCCTGTATTAATCACTATCATTTCAAATTATTTAACAAAGATATTTACAAAATTATTTTACAATATTATATTGTTTATATTATTTATACAAGAAATACATTAAACCACACGTTTATCCGGTTGATAATTACTTAAATCGTGGTGATATAATCGACCAATGAAGGTTAGTTATATTTAACTGTCAAATTCAGGTTTAATAAGGTTTAATAATAATTATTAATATTTGTGACGGTAACCTCCATTCAAAATCTTTATCTCAAATTATTTAACACTCTTGTTAATTTTAACAGTATCTTCATATGAATAACTTTCAAAGAACAAGAACAATACAATCAGTGGGAAAATACTTCGCTCAAGACGCACAAAATTACACAACAATTGGCCCAAAATTCATCATTTATCTTCATATATATGGCATAAAAATCCTTCAAACTACACACAAAATCCTCCACCTATAAATTCATCAACTTCATTAATTATTGTGGGAACCTCCTTCATTATTCAAGGGCATTATTCAACAGCGACCTTTACACGTCCACTGAACTAACGATTATACATCCATTGTTCCTCTTTAAAAATTCTTATATTCATCAATTGTAATAATGACTGTTATTATTTAACCTTCGTGGGTTTCATTCATGAATCGATATGAAGTAAAAATTTGCCAATCACAAATAAATTTAATAGCAAATACGATTAGACACTCCTGCCTGGTCTATCAAAATTGAGATTAATCTCTTCAAAGTAACGCAGTATAAAAATACTATCTTCAAACAAAGTTCATCTAAACTGCAAAATAGTCGAATAGAATACAATTAGATTGTGGAATGCAAACATTATTGTTCCAATCTATAATTGAGAAAAACTCCTATCAAATGTTCATTACTATAGTGTATTCAATAAATTGTAATTAACGTTCATATTTCATAAAATTGTCTATAATGCAATGATAAATGTCTATGTTGCAATCATGTTCATAAGACGACTAGTATTTCAAAGATCGTCGATATCGTAATAGATTTTAACGCTCTAAAATCTTTTAATCATTCTTCTTTCTTGAGGATGACAGAAAATTGGTCAAAGTAATTTACTGAATAGAATTACTTTAATAAAATGACACGCTGTCTGAATTCAAATCTGCCATAGCAAATCGTTAACTTTACAGTCAAATCGTGACTACAAAAATATGCAAATTACTGAAAGAATCTAAATCATCAGTCTCAACTGATCCAAAATTATTAAGTATGCCAATGACATAGCAATGTCTCAAAAATCGAAGAAAAAGGCATAAATCATCGAAGTGTACTGAGTACAGAAATATCAATCAAGAAAATGGGGCAAAAGATAGGACAAAAAATATGGGAAAATGGTTGCTCAGATATCGCTACAAGACTCAAATAATACAAGAAACGTTCACGACTACCTTATCTGTTGATTGAAGTTCCAGAGGAAAGTTTTCAAAGAAAACTGCTGTTGGTTCCATTTCACCAGCGTAAAGATGTGCTCCGTCCTCGAATTTGGAATCAGCGTCCTCGGAGAATCGAACTGCTTCCTTCTCCGGAATTGCACTGCTCCGTGGATACGAAAAACATCCTTCTGGCAAAACTCTTCTTTGTGCGCCTCTCTTGAAAGTTCCCTGAAGTTCTTGCAGGAATTCGCCATGAAGTTTATTGTAGTTATTTCCGCAGAAATATTCATAGTTGTGGAGTATGAAAATATTTCCACTGTTATCTGGTATAATTCAGCGATGGATTCACGATGCATGAGTGTAGTTGGATGTTCACTACATGCTCGCTTTTGTAGAAAGACGATTAACGAAGTTCCATGCTGTTACTTTACTCCAACGATATATGTCCCAATTGCATTAAAGCCTTAGCCTTCCATCTCAACTACTGTTATAATCATCGAAAGCACTGCAAGATTATAATGTTCCATAGTCGAATGTATCGTTGTAATACCAAACGTATTCTCCAATATCACTGTTGCACTCCACGTGTCAGCCGTAGTGTATAATGTGGAATTTTAAGAGTGTTTCTCATGTGGCGAGAAAATCACTTTTGTTGGCAGCCTTAAAGTTTCAATATCTTTCGAAGTATAACTGTGAAATTGTTCAAATCTTGTACACACCTCAATGTTGTACTGCCCAATAGAACTATAATAAAGGCTGAAGTTAGCGCTTGATATCTTGACTGGTGGAAACGTTAATGTGAGCGTTTCAACTTCACCTAGTTTCGAGCAGCGTAAAATGGAACTGCTCCGAGTTCGTTCGATGCGCCGGGCTTTAACCACGCTAAAGACAACTTGCTGCACTGAATCACTTGAAAATAACTATATATCACCAGAAATATATATGCGATCTGGCATATGAGATCTGAGAGCTCCTCTCTCCTGTGCACGATCTTTTATCAACTTCTTAAGGGGCGTATCCATCCCTTCCATAGCCTGTTGCTGCGTCATTGCTAGAAGTTTTAACTTTGGCTATACTTGACGGATTTTCAAATTTCAAAAACTCAAAATTAATTTCTTCAAAATTCCAAATCAATGCCAAAACTGAAAATAGATTTCCACAAATCTGCATGCCAAAAGTAATCAAATATCGTAGTTTCAGCAATCTCCGTCTTCCTTCCAAACTATCGTTCATTGGTTCGAGTCTCTCCTCCAATAGCGTAACTTCTTCCTTAGCACAATACCTTGTTTCCTGCGACTGCGTCGTAAATCTAAGATCTTTCTCGAACAAAATCATGACGTCACCAAGAATCTCAGCTCAATCAGCCTACTGGCATGAAATCTGCGTCATCCGTGCCTACGTCATGAATATCCACGTCACAACTATGACATCCATAACTTTACTCACATTTGCCAATACAGCCATCGTGGTCTCAATATAATTCAATTTACGGGGGCATTCTCCCTTCACCACGTTTTAAAAACAGTTGCAAATTGTTTTTAAACTCTGTGTTATAAGTATCAGAATTCACTTGAACACGAAATTGAATTATTATTGGCTTACTCTTGGATAATATTTCTTCAAGTTCCCAGCATTGAACTTGCCATAAACGACATTATTCTCATCATCGTAAAGTTCATAACAGTTGTTTCCATAAGCATTCGTAATTCTGAACGGACCCATGAACACTATTCCAAACTTGGGATAGATTTTCTTACCTACGTCAGCCTTGACAGGTCTGCGTAATAATACCAGATTTCCAATTTCTAAGGGAGCACCAAAACGTTTTCCAGCTACTCTTTTCAGTCGTTTTTGTGCTGCTTTCTGGAGTTGTTCTTTCGCTCTGTCTATTCTCTGCTGCCTTCCTAAGTCGGGATCTCTAGGAACGTGGTTAAAAAGATTATCCCACGGCCTTTCTGGGTTTCTTCCTAGATGAAGTCTCATTGGCACCTCTCCTGTGCTCTCCTGCACTGTAGAATTTAGACATTCCTCAATAAGGGGTACAAATCTCACCCAACCAGAATGATCATTTGGACAGAAAATTCGACAGAATTTCGAAAATTCAGCCATATATCTTTCCGAAGAATTCGATTCCGGATATCGCACGCTTGAAAATAAGTGCTTAATACCAAGCCTTTCCATATCTGCAGCAAATTCTAAGGACGTAATCTGAGCTCCATGATCCGAAAGTAAATATTCTGGTTTACCAGCTTTTGGAAATACAGCATGTTCCGGTCTGCTTACAACGTTCCTCGTGTTAGCTTTTTGCATGGGACTCATTGTTACAAATTTTGAGAAGACATCCACGGTAACCAACAGATACTGATTACCCTGATATCCCTTCGGACAAGGACCAAATATGTCTGTCGCCATGAGTTCATTCGGTTTAGAGGGAATCATAGCCTTAGGTTTTCCTTTTAATAGAGCGGAAGCATACTTTGCTCTTTGACATTTATCACATGAACGAATGACATTAGCAATGCTGGAACGCATGTTAGTCCAAATAAACCTCTCTTTAAGAGTATCAAGAGTTTTATCTAAACCCGCATGTCCAGTTGCGTGATGAGCTACCCACACTAAATTGACAACAAGTTTAGGTGGCACGACTATTCGAAGCTTTGTATGCGCAGAGTCAGCATACTTACATACGATGTCTCCACTCAAGACAAAGTGTCGTGAATCTCTCTGTGTAGCTGCATAGTCAACATCAGTATTGTCCATGTAACCCTTAAGAAACCTGTACATTTTCCTGATTGGAGCGTGTCTCTTCTGTGACACACCGATTCGGGCTAACCTCCTAACGGTCTCTTGATCTTGCTGCTCCAATTGTACATGGTGTATCTGCACATTTTTGATAGGGTTACGTGATAAAGCATCAGCCAGTAAGTTATCTTTCCCAGGCTGATGGATGATAGTGACATTAAACTGTTGGGTGAACAAAGCCCAACGTGTCAATCTATCACTAGACATGTCAGTTTGCAGCATAAACTGAAGTGCTTTGTGATCTGTAATAATGATAACCTTATGTCCCAGCAACATTTTTTTCCAAGCTTGCAAAGCTGTTACAAAAGCTAACGCTTCTAGTTCTGTCGTAAAGTAATTTTCCTCGTGTTTCTTTAACTTCCGACTAGTGAACGCAATGTAGTGCTTGTTGCCTGCCTCGTCTTTTTGGTATAAGACTGCACTAATGCCTATTCTTGATGCATCAGACTCTATATAGAATACCTTGTCAAAGTCTGGGTACTCCAGTTTGACGTTGTTTATGAGCATCTCCTTTGCTTTCTCAAAAGCCTCGTCTGCTGCGGTACTCCATTTCCATCTATTATTTTTCTTGAGTAAATCATACAGAGGAGCCATAATTTCAGAGTATCTCGGACAGTGGCTGCTAATGAATTGGCAAGCGCCTACAAATTCTCTGACTTGTTTCACCTTAGTTGGCTTTGGGAATCTAGTGATCGCATCTACTTTCTGCATGTTTGGATGATATCCATATTTATCAATGGTATGCCCCAAGTAATTGATCTCCTTCTTCAAGAATTGACATTTTCCAAAATTGACCTTGATATTGGCCTCCCTTAAATTTTCAAACAACTTTCTCAAGTGCACTAAATGTTCTGCGGCGTTGGGTGAAGATACAATTAAATCGTCAATGTAGCAGATTACATTCTCCTTTACTTCGTCAGTGAGCTTGCTATCAAGTGCTCGAATGAGTGCTGGTCCACTGTTGACCATTCCAAAAGGCATTCTCACAAAGACCCATGACGTCTGGTCAAATAGGAATCCAGTGTACTGCATACTTTCTTCCTCCAGTTGAACTTGGTAAAACGAAGATGTCAAGTCAAGAACACTGAAACATGCTCTCCCTTTGAACTTTCTAAGCAGATCTCTGATCTTAGGTGGTCGGTCATTTTCTGGAAGAATCTTCAAGTTGATGGTCCGAGCATCGAGACAAAGACGTATCTGACCATTACTTTTCTTCACTACAGTGATGGGGTTTATGTAAGACGACGCCTGTTTTTTAATAATCCCGTCTACCTCCATTTTTCTGATCAACCCTCGTACTTCTTGATAGTATTTCTCAGGTATGGGGTATATTCTCTTTTGGTAGGGGGTTTCATCGGTCAGCCTTATCTTATACTTATAGTCTTTAATCAATCCAGGTTTTTCATCGAAAATATCTTGGAATTCCTTTATCAAATCCTCAAATTCCCCCTGAATTTCTTCAAATCCTTCAGTTTTTCTACTGGGTATTTCTGTTATATTCTCTACGTCGTTAATAATGGTATTTAAAATTTCTTCCCTAAGGTCTATCTCCAGACTGTTTTTCACGTCCTGTTCTTCGATCTCTTCTGTGATCATGTACCCATCATTAAAGCTAATACTTCTATTCTTCATATCAATAATGGCTCCAACTTTCGATATAAAATCGATTCCTAGCACAATATCGAAATGGATCTTGTTAACCACAATGAAGATCTGTTCATAATTCCTTCCATTAATTTCAAAGTTCAACAGCACTTGGATCTTGCATTTCACTGCCTTGTCTTGGAAAATTCCTCTCACTTTGACGGTAGAAACTGGTAAAACTGTCATGTTTTCTCCTTTTAACAGACTTTGATAGCATTCATCAGAAATGATAGAAATAATTGCACCAGTATCCATAAGAGCTTTATACTGTTGGCCATCTATCAGTACAGAAATAATAGGTAATGCACATGGTCTTTCCTCTTTGACGATTCCCCTCTCTTCTAATAAATCCTCATCAGTTACTTCGTAAATTTCGTTAATGGTAATCAGGTGTGGTGTGGCAATGTATTCATGGTTTCTCACTGTCGTTGAGAAATCGGCGTTTTTTTGGTGTTACCAATCTCAAAGTTCCCCTGCTGACTTGTAGAAGGACCAGGATCGATCACTACATCCTGTCTTTTCTTTTGATTTTCAGCTTCCTTTTCTCGTAATTCCTTCAGATACTGCTGACTTTCCTTCTCTCTTTCTTGATACTTGTCGGGTGTCATAACCTGACCTTGAGAATTCTGATTCTGATTCTGGTACTGGTTATTTCTGTTATAATTTCTATTATAACCATTGTTGTAGTATCTACCTCTTCCGTTGTTGTAATTCCCTCTATTATTATTCCAGCCTCGTCTTTGCTGATATGGACGGTAACCTTGGGATCTGTGGTTGCGGAAATAATTATTCCTGTGAGGACCTACATTTTCAGTTTTTCCTTCCTCAGGCTTATCAGTTTGTTGCACTTGATCCATGTAGACCGTATTAACGTCTTTGAATTCGTGCCTCTGACCTTTTTGTACCAAATTTGGCATTGGACTCGTGTAGTCAAGCCTTCTCAACAATTCGTCCATACTTGTCAAATCTCTAATATTAGACGATATGATCAGTCTTCTTACCTCCACAGGCAGCATACGTGAAATCGCATCTATCAACTGCTCTGTTGACAATGGGGGTTGCAAAAATCTCAAGCGTGATAGTTGACTCGTGAAGAAATCAGCGTACCGTGTTGGAAGAGTACCTGAATACTTCCTCGAGTATACCTCAGCTCTTAATGAATTCTGAGCTTCTATTGACCAGAATCGTTTAATCAGTGCCTCTGCAAATTCGTCAAAATTGCTGAAAGTGTACCGAAATGCTCTAAACCATTCGAGGGGTCCTCCAGCTAGAAATCTTTCTACGATTCTCATCTCTCTCTCTCTAGGAATGTGGGCTTCTATGAAGTAGTCTTTAAGATTCCTGATATATTCGATCGGTGTGAGACTATCAGTGTTGCTAAATTTTTGAGGGTTGTCTTCAAAATTCCGGATGACTGTCACATTTCTCGGATATGAATCCATATAATTCCTCCCACTATCACGATACTTCCATTCGGGTTCAATATTCCGATCCTCTTCTTCTTCCCTGAATCTGGATATACGTTCCTCAGGACTAATATCTCTCTCTTCTGTATTAAGGTTACCTCTTCTCACGTAATTTCTCTCCTCTTCACCAGTCAATCCTTCGGTATCCTTGTCTGTGATTTCCGTGATGACTTTCCTAATCAACTCTTCCTTATAGGTTTCCATCATGCTAGCTTCTCCTAGTTTCAAATTCTGCAGCTTGCTCGTAGTTTCATTAACATCAGAGACAACCTTATGAATCTGTTCCTCTAACGCAGTTTTTAATGCTTGCACGTCCTGACCTATTTGAGTTCTATCCTCTACCTGCTTTTCGGATAGCGAATCCATCCTTACATTCAAGTCTTTCCTAATCTGAACTACTTCATTGTTAATGTCTACTTGTGTACTGGCAAGTTTTCTTTCAATTCGTTCCTGAATCTGATCTACATGTTCCCCACTTGACCTGTTCCATTCATCTTTCCACACTGTTACATTTGCAGTTAACATTTCTGCAATATCTACTTCGATGTCCTCCTTAAGTAAACGATTGTGATCTAATACTTGGGTTCTCATGACCTCTACATCGTATTTTAAACCAGCTAAAGAAGCTGTTGTCCTGACAGACTCGTCAACTAACCGAGTTGTTAATGCACTAATGTTACGAGTACAAAGTGTTTTTGAAGTTTCAATTTCCTCCCCAACTTTGTTAACATCAGTCTGAACTTTAGCAATGTCTACAAAAACAGTATTGACTTCTACTTGTATTTTATTGATATCGCTTTGCATATCGTTAACATCTGAATGAATATTATTGATGTCTACTTGAACATTTGACACATCAGTTCGAACATTACTAACCTCTCTTTGAACTTCTTCTACTTTGTCTTGTACAGTAGCAACATCATTCCTTACAACAATTACTTCAGCTCTAGCACATGAAATATCACCCCGGACATTGGCAACATCAAGATTTAACATAGTAAGTTCTTTCTGTACTTTAGACACATCATTTTTAACCTCAGAAACATCTTTATGCACATTGGACACGTCTGTGCGCATGTCAGTTACACCATTCTCGATTCCCTGGGTATTGGTCTGTAAACGCGACATATTATTTTCTAAGTTTGCAGAACTGGTCTGAAGAACTTTCAAACTTTCATTCATGCTAGCTTTCATCTCCCTCGCACTTTCATCCAGCCTAATAGACATATTAGCTGACAAACTACTAGAATTCTCCTCCATTCGACTAGTATTCCTAGCTTCCATCTCCTTCATACTTTCATTAATGCTAGCTTTCATTTCTTCCAACATCATTCTCAGACTTTCACCTGCCATTTCAATAATATTTCAATAATAAACTGCTTTAGGGACATACATCAAACAGAGCAAAATAACAACATCTGAGCAACATTTTTCACCATATATAAAATTTGAGCAATTTTCTGTCTTAAATCTAACTTATAATTACCTTATAATTAACCTTCGTAGACACTTCATGTTGAAATAAACTCAAGCACAAGTTCAAGTTTCTTTGGTTCATTTTAAAATATCCTAACACAAATAATTTACATTTATAATCCAAATAATTTAAATTTATCTTTAATATGACTATACCTGTCATAAGCCGGTCAAATAAAATAAGATTCCAGATCATAGGCGATTTTTTTAAGTTTCCAGCCTATTTAACCTCTTTCAAGTCGTATAAGATCTGATCTTTTCTGAGTGTAATTTTCCTAATACAACACAACATTTAATCCCCTATATAATCACACTCTCAAATTCTACAATTGGCTAAGACATCTAACAAAGAATCAACCTCTTTATTTGAGTCTTCACAATCCCTTTGACATCGATAACTTGGTAATCCAATGTTATTCGAACACTCCACAAAAATTGCGGTGTCAATTCTACTGCAATAACTTGGTAATCCAATGTTTTGCTGATCGTGCCCCACCAAATTGCGGCGCCAATCCTACTGTACCCGATAACCCGGATAGTAGGCTGTCAGATATCCGCCCCCCTCAATCGGATTGCCAATAATCAAACGCGCCGGCATAGCTACATCAATGAAAATGGCACTGACAGATACTATCGAGATTAGAGCACAATAGTTAACAAGAAAATTATTGTGGAACACACCAAAATATACGGGGGTTCATACTTACCTTTACTTACCTCTTAAATTTATCTCGGGGACTGGGTTGTCAACTGGATCACTTAAAAGTATGCCCACACAATAACCTCCACCATGATATTTAAAATGAACCAGAACGAAGACGAGAAACTTTAAACTGCACAATAATTTATTTCACATAAAGACTGATTTTAACAAAATGAAAAAACAACAAAATCAACGTGGCAATCAGAAGCCATCGACCACATAACCATGTCCTCTTGTAGGACCTGTATTCTCTACATATAATGTTTCAGCTTTCTCAAGCTCATAGCAACGTAAAATAATAATGCACTGGGGATGGAAACGGGATTTGGGATGAGACACATATATCAATTGTTTTGCGTGTTTATATACTTCACATTTTATTTATAGCCACAAGGCTATTATGGAACGTCCTTGGCCTCTGTAATACAGTTGTCCGGGCCAGCTGCAATGCACCTGTATCGTCAAAGTGGACTCCCGTTCGTTCAACCCTAGCATAAGCGTGTTACCTCACAGCTTGGCTCTCCTTTTCAAACACGTAAATGTTCACATCTCAACTGAAATATTATCACGCAAATGTCTTACATGCTTCATTCAAACACCAGTCGATTCCTCCAATAATCCCAAATCATGATTAATTGTTCAAACCACTTGCTTAATTAGCGTTGTTTAGAGTATAAAAACAAAACTCTAAATGTTAATTAATTATTTATAACAATAATAAATTGTTTATAACAATGTCAAATGACAATTTAAAATTATATACACGCCTGTATTAATCACTATCATTTCAAATTATTTAACAAAGATATTTACAAAATTATTTTACAATATTATATTGTTTATATTATTTATACAAGAAATACATTAAACCACACGTTTATCCGGTTGATAATTACTTAAATCGTGGTGATATAATCGACCAATGAAGGTTAGTTATATTTAACTGTCAAATTCAGGTTTAATAAGGTTTAATAATAATTATTAATATTTGTGACGGTAACCTCCATTCAAAATCTTTATCTCAAATTATTTAACACTCTTGTTAATTTTAACAGTATCTTCATATGAATAACTTTCAAAGAAAAAGAACAATACAATCAGTGGGAAAATACTTCGCTCAAGACGCACAAAATTACACAACAATTGGCCCAAAATTCATCATATATCTTCATATATATGGCATAAAATCCTTCAAACTACACACAAAATCCTCCACCTATAAATTCATCAACTTCATTAATTATTGTGGGAACCTCCTTCATTATTCAAGGGCATTATTCAACAGCGACCTTTACACGTCCACTGAACTAACGATTATACATCCATTGTTCCTCTTTAAAAATTCTTATATTCATCAATTGTAATAATGACTGTTATTATTTAACCTTCGTGGGTTTCATTCATGAATCGATATGAAGTAAAAATTTGCCAATCACAAATAAATTTAATAGCAAATACGATTAGACACTCCTGCCTGGTCTATCAAAATTGAGATTAATCTCTTCAAAGTAACGCAGTATAAAAATACTATCTTCAAACAAAGTTCATCTAAACTGCAAAATAGTCGAATAGAATACAATTAGATTGTGGAATGCAAACATTATTGTTCCAATCTATAATTGAGAAAAACTCCTATCAAATGTTCATTACTATAGTGTATTCAATAAAATGTAATTAACGTTCATATTTCATAAAATTGTCTATAATGCAATGATAAATGTCTATGTTGCAATCATGTTCATAAGACGACTAGTATTTCAAAGATCGTCGATATCGTAATAGATTTTAACGCTCTAAAATCTTTTAATCATTCTTCTTTCTTGAGGATGACAGAAAATTGGTCAAAGTAATTTACTGAATAGAATTACTTTAATAAAATGACACGCTGTCTGAATTCAAATCTGCCATAGCAAATCGTTAACTTTACAGTCAAATCGTGACTACAAAAATATGCAAATTACTGAAAGAATCTAAATCATCAGTCTCAACTGATCCAAAATTATTAAGTATGCCAATGACATAGCAATGTCTCAAAAATCGAAGAAAAAGGCATAAATCATCGAAGTGTACTGAGTACAGAAATATCAATCAAGAAAATGGGGCAAAAGATAGGACAAAAAATATGGGAAAATGGTTGCTCAGATATCGCTACAAGACTCAAATAATACAAGAAACGTTCACGACTACCTTATCTGTTGATTGAAGTTCCAGAGGAAAGTTTTCAAAGAAAACTGCTGTTGGTTCCATTTCACCAGCGTAAAGATGTGCTCCGTCCTCGAATTTGGAATCAGCGTCCTCGGAGAATCGAACTGCTTCCTTCTCCGGAATTGCACTGCTCCGTGGATACGAAAAACATCCTTCTGGCAAAACTCTTCTTTGTGCGCCGGGACAACCCTGGCCTCTCTTGAAAGTTCCCTGAAGTTCTTGCAGGAATTCGCCATGAAGTTTATTGTAGTTATTTCCGCAGAAATATTCATAGTTGTGGAGTATGAAAATATTTCCACTGTTATCTGGTATAATTCAGCGATGGATTCACGATGCATGAGTGTAGTTGGATGTTCACTACATGCTCGCTTTTGTAGAAAGACGATTAACGAAGTTCCATGCTGTTACTTTACTCCAACGATATATGTCCCAATTGCATTAAAGCCTTAGCCTTCCATCTCAACTACTGTTATAATCATCGAAAGCACTGCAAGATTATAATGTTCCATAGTCGAATGTATCGTTGTAATACCAAACGTATTCTCCAATATCACTGTTGCACTCCACGTGTCAGCCGTAGTGTATAATGTGGAATTTTAAGAGTGTTTCTCATGTGGCGAGAAAATCACTTTTGTTGGCAGCCTTAAAGTTTCAATATCTTTCGAAGTATAACTGTGAAATTGTTCAAATCTTGTACACACCTCAATGTTGTACTGCCCAATAGAACTATAATAAAGGCTGAAGTTAGCGCTTGATATCTTGACTGGTGGAAACGTTAATGTGAGCGTTTCAACTTCACCTAGTTTCGAGCAGCGTAAAATGGAACTGCTCCGAGTTCGTTCGATGCGCCGGGCTTTAACCACGCTAAAGACAACTTGCTGCACTGAATCACTTGAAAATAACTATATATCACCAGAAATATATATGCGATCTGGCATATGAGATCTGAGAGCTCCTCTCTCCTGTGCACGATCTTTTATCAACTTCTTAAGGGGCGTATCCATCCCTTCCATAGCCTGTTGCTGCGTCATTGCTAGAAGTTTTAACTTTGGCTATACTTGACGGATTTTCAAATTTCAAAAACTCAAAATTAATTTCTTCAAAATTCCAAATCAATGCCAAAACTGAAAATAGATTTCCACAAATCTGCATGCCAAAAGTAATCAAATATCGTAGTTTCAGCAATCTCCGTCTTCCTTCCAAACTATCGTTCATTGGTTCGAGTCTCTCCTCCAATAGCGTAACTTCTTCCTTAGCACAATACCTTGTTTCCTGCGACTGCGTCGTAAATCTAAGATCTTTCTCGAACAAAATCATGACGTCACCAAGAATCTCAGCTCAATCAGCCTACTGGCATGAAATCTGCGTCATCCGTGCCTACGTCATGAATATCCACGTCACAACTATGACATCCATAACTTTACTCACATTTGCCAATACAGCCATCGTGGTCTCAATATAATTCAATTTACGGGGGCATTCTCCCTTCACCACGTTTTAAAAACAGTTGCAAATTGTTTTTAAACTCTGTGTTATAAGTATCAGAATTCACTTGAACACGAAATTGAATTATTATTGGCTTACTCTTGGATAATATTTCTTCAAGTTCCCAGCATTGAACTTGCCATAAACGACATTATTCTCATCATCGTAAAGTTCATAACAGTTGTTTCCATAAGCATTCGTAATTCTGAACGGACCCATGAACACTATTCCAAACTTGGGATAGATTTTCTTACCTACGTCAGCCTTGACAGGTCTGCGTAATAATACCAGATTTCCAATTTCTAAGGGAGCACCAAAACGTTTTCCAGCTACTCTTTTCAGTCGTTTTTGTGCTGCTTTCTGGAGTTGTTCTTTCGCTCTGTCTATTCTCTGCTGCCTTCCTAAGTCGGGATCTCTAGGAACGTGGTTAAAAAGATTATCCCACGGCCTTTCTGGGTTTCTTCCTAGATGAAGTCTCATTGGCACCTCTCCTGTGCTCTCCTGCACTGTAGAATTTAGACATTCCTCAATAAGGGGTACAAATCTCACCCAACCAGAATGATCATTTGGACAGAAAATTCGACAGAATTTCGAAAATTCAGCCATATATCTTTCCGAAGAATTCGATTCCGGATATCGCACGCTTGAAAATAAGTGCTTAATACCAAGCCTTTCCATATCTGCAGCAAATTCTAAGGACGTAATCTGAGCTCCATGATCCGAAAGTAAATATTCTGGTTTACCAGCTTTTGGAAATACAGCATGTTCCGGTCTGCTTACAACGTTCCTCGTGTTAGCTTTTTGCATGGGACTCATTGTTACAAATTTTGAGAAGACATCCACGGTAACCAACAGATACTGATTACCCTGATATCCCTTCGGACAAGGACCAAATATGTCTGTCGCCATGAGTTCATTCGGTTTAGAGGGAATCATAGCCTTAGGTTTTCCTTTTAATAGAGCGGAAGCATACTTTGCTCTTTGACATTTATCACATGAACGAATGACATTAGCAATGCTGGAACGCATGTTAGTCCAAATAAACCTCTCTTTAAGAGTATCAAGAGTTTTATCTAAACCCGCATGTCCAGTTGCGTGATGAGCTACCCACACTAAATTGACAACAAGTTTAGGTGGCACGACTATTCGAAGCTTTGTATGCGCAGAGTCAGCATACTTACATACGATGTCTCCACGCAAGACAAAGTGTCGTGAATCTCTCTGTGTAGCTGCATAGTCAACATCAGTATTGTCCATGTAACCCTTAAGAAACCTGTACATTTTCCTGATTGGAGCGTGTCTCTTCTGTGACACACCGATTCGGGCTAACCTCCTAACGGTCTCTTGATCTTGCTGCTCCAATTGTACATGGTGTATCTGCACATTTTTGATAGGGTTACGTGATAAAGCATCAGCCAGTAAGTTATCTTTCCCAGGCTGATGGATGATAGTGACATTAAACTGTTGGGTGAACAAAGCCCAACGTGTCAATCTATCACTAGACATGTCAGTTTGCAGCATAAACTGAAGTGCTTTGTGATCTGTAATAATGATAACCTTATGTCCCAGCAACATTTTTTTCCAAGCTTGCAAAGCTGTTACAAAAGCTAACGCTTCTAGTTCTGTCGTAAAGTAATTTTCCTCGTGTTTCTTTAACTTCCGACTAGTGAACGCAATGTAGTGCTTGTTGCCTGCCTCGTCTTTTTGGTATAAGACTGCACTAATGCCTATTCTTGATGCATCAGACTCTATATAGAATACCTTGTCAAAGTCTGGGTACTCCAGTTTGACGTTGTTTATGAGCATCTCCTTTGCTTTCTCAAAAGCCTCGTCTGCTGCGGTACTCCATTTCCATCTATTATTTTTCTTGAGTAAATCATACAGAGGAGCCATAATTTCAGAGTATCTCGGACAGTGGCTGCTAATGAATTGGCAAGCGCCTACAAATTCTCTGACTTGTTTCACCTTAGTTGGCTTTGGGAATCTAGTGATCGCATCTACTTTCTGCATGTTTGGATGATATCCATATTTATCAATGGTATGCCCCAAGTAATTGATCTCCTTCTTCAAGAATTGACATTTTCCAAAATTGACCTTGATATTGGCCTCCCTTAAATTTTCAAACAACTTTCTCAAGTGCACTAAATGTTCTGCGGCGTTGGGTGAAGATACAATTAAATCGTCAATGTAGCAGATTACATTCTCCTTTACTTCGTCAGTGAGCTTGCTATCAAGTGCTCGAATGAGTGCTGGTCCACTGTTGACCATTCCAAAAGGCATTCTCACAAAGACCCATGACGTCTGGTCAAATAGGAATCCAGTGTACTGCATACTTTCTTCCTCCAGTTGAACTTGGTAAAACGAAGATGTCAAGTCAAGAACACTGAAACATGCTCTCCCTTTGAACTTTCTAAGCAGATCTCTGATCTTAGGTGGTCGGTCATTTTCTGGAAGAATCTTCAAGTTGATGGTCCGAGCATCGAGACAAAGACGTATCTGACCATTACTTTTCTTCACTACAGTGATGGGGTTTATGTAAGACGACGCCTGTTTTTTAATAATCCCGTCTACCTCCATTTTTCTGATCAACCCTCGTACTTCTTGATAGTATTTCTCAGGTATGGGGTATATTCTCTTTTGGTAGGGGGTTTCATCGGTCAGCCTTATCTTATACTTATAGTCTTTAATCAATCCAGGTTTTTCATCGAAAATATCTTGGAATTCCTTTATCAAATCCTCAAATTCCCCCTGAATTTCTTCAAATCCTTCAGTTTTTCTACTGGGTATTTCTGTTATATTCTCTACGTCGTTAATAATGGTATTTAAAATTTCTTCCCTAAGGTCTATCTCCAGACTGTTTTTCACGTCCTGTTCTTCGATCTCTTCTGTGATCATGTACCCATCATTAAAGCTAATACTTCTATTCTTCATATCAATAATGGCTCCAACTTTCGATATAAAATCGATTCCTAGCACAATATCGAAATGGATCTTGTTAACCACAATGAAGATCTGTTCATAATTCCTTCCATTAATTTCAAAGTTCAACAGCACTTGGATCTTGCATTTCACTGCCTTGTCTTGGAAAATTCCTCTCACTTTGACGGTAGAAACTGGTAAAACTGTCATGTTTTCTCCTTTTAACAGACTTTGATAGCATTCATCAGAAATGATAGAAATAATTGCACCAGTATCCATAAGAGCTTTATACTGTTGGCCATCTATCAGTACAGAAATAATAGGTAATGCACATGGTCTTTCCTCTTTGACGATTCCCCTCTCTTCTAATAAATCCTCATCAGTTACTTCGTAAATTTCGTTAATGGTAATCAGGTGTGGTGTGGCAATGTATTCATGGTTTCCCACTGTCGTTGAGAAATCGGCGTTTTTTTGGTGTTACCAATCTCAAAGTTCCCCTGCTGACTTGTAGAAGGACCAGGATCGATCACTACATCCTGTCTTTTCTTTTGATTTTCAGCTTCCTTTTCTCGTAATTCCTTCAGATACTGCTGACTTTCCTTCTCTCTTTCTTGATACTTGTCGGGTGTCATAACCTGACCTTGAGAATTCTGTATCTGATTCTGGTACTGGTTATTTCTGTTATAATTTCTATTATAACCATTGTTGTAGTATCTACCTCTTCCGTTGTTGTAATTCCCTCTATTATTATTCCAGCCTCGTCTTTGCTGATATGGACGGTAACCTTGGGATCTGTGGTTGCGGAAATAATTATTCCTGTGAGGACCTACATTTTCAGTTTTTCCTTCCTCAGGCTTATCAGTTTGTTGCACTTGATCCATGTAGACCTTGAGAATTCTGATTCTGATTCTGGTACTGGTTATTTCTGTTATAATTTCTATTATAACCATTGTTGTAGTATCTACCTCTTCCGTTGTTGTAATTCCCTCTATTATTATTCCAGCCTCGTCTTTGCTGATATGGACGGTAACCTTGGGATCTGTGGTTGCGGAAATAATTATTCCTGTGAGGACCTACATTTTCAGTTTTTCCTTCCTCAGGCTTATCAGTTTGTTGCACTTGATCCATGTAGACCGTATTAACGTCTTTGAATTCGTGCCTCTGACCTTTTTGTACCAAATTTGGCATTGGACTCGTGTAGTCAAGCCTTCTCAACAATTCGTCCATACTTGTCAAATCTCTAATATTAGACGATATGATCAGTCTTCTTACCTCCACAGGCAGCATACGTGAAATCGCATCTATCAACTGCTCTGTTGACAATGGGGGTTGCAAAAATCTCAAGCGTGATAGTTCACTCGTGAAGAAATCAGCGTACCGTGTTGGAAGAGTACCTGAATACTTCCTCGAGTATACCTCAGCTCTTAATGAATTCTGAGCTTCTATTGACCAGAATCGTTTAATCAGTGCCTCTGCAAATTCGTCAAAATTGCTGAAAGTGTACCGAAATGCTCTAAACCATTCGAGGGGTCCTCCAGCTAGAAATCTTTCTACGATTCTCATCTCTCTCTCTCTAGGAATGTGGGCTTCTATGAAGTAGTCTTTAAGATTCCTGATATATTCGATCGGTGTGAGACTATCAGTGTTGCTAAATTTTTGAGGTTTGTCTTCAAAATTCCGGATGACTGTCACATTTCTTGGATATGAATCCAAATAATTCCTCCCACTATCACGATACTTCCATTCGGGTTCAATATTCCGATCCTCTTCTTCTTCCCTGAATCTGGATATACGTTCCTCAGGACTAATATCTCTCTCTTCTGTATTAAGGTTACCTCTTCTCACGTAATTTCTCTCCTCTTCACCAGTCAATCCTTCGGTATCCTTGTCTGTGATTTCCGTGATGACTTTCCTAATCAACTCTTCCTTATAGGTTTCCATCATGCTAGCTTCTCCTAGTTTCAAATTCTGCAGCTTGCTCGTAGTTTCATTAACATCAGAGACAACCTTATGAATCTGTTCCTCTAACGCAGTTTTTAATGCTTGCACGTCCTGACCTATTTGAGTTCTATCCTCTACCTGCTTTTCGGATAGCGAATCCATCCTTACATTCAAGTCTTTCCTAATCTGAACTACTTCATTGTTAATGTCTACTTGTGTACTGGCAAGTTTTCTTTCAATTCGTTCCTGAATCTGATCTACATGTTCCCCACTTGACCTGTTCCATTCATCTTTCCACACTGTTACATTTGCAGTTAACATTTCTGCAATATCTACTTCGATGTCCTCCTTAAGTAAACGATTGTGATCTAATACTTGGGTTCTCATGACCTCTACATCGTATTTTAAACCAGCTAAAGAAGCTGTTGTCCTGACAGACTCGTCAACTAACCGAGTTGTTAATGCACTAATGTTACGAGTACAAAGTGTTTTTGAAGTTTCAATTTCCTCCCCAACTTTGTTAACATCAGTCTGAACTTTAGCAATGTCTACAAAAACAGTATTGACTTCTACTTGTATTTTATTGATATCGCTTTGCATATCGTTAACATCTGAATGAATATTATTGATGTCTACTTGAA
This sequence comes from Meconema thalassinum, assembly GCA_946902985.2. Lineage (NCBI taxonomy): Eukaryota > Metazoa > Arthropoda > Insecta > Orthoptera > Tettigoniidae > Meconema > Meconema thalassinum. The sequence goes on along the minus strand of OX336394.1, from coordinate 254,701,001 downwards.
CATTTGACACATCAGTTCGAACATTACTAACCTCTCTTTGAACTTCTTCTACTTTGTCTTGTACAGTAGCAACATCATTCCTTACAACAATTACTTCAGCTCTAGCACATGAAATATCACCCCGGACATTGGCAACATCAAGATTTAACATAGTAAGTTCTTTCTGTACTTTAGACACATCATTTTTAACCTCAGAAACATCTTTATGCACATTGGACACGTCTGTGCGCATGTCAGTTACAGCATTCTCGATTCCCTGGGTATTGGTCTGTAAACGCGACATATTATTTTCTAAGTTTGCAGAACTGGTCTGAAGAACTTTCAAACTTTCATTCATGCTAGCTTTCATCTCCCTCGCACTTTCATCCAGCCTAATAGACATATTAGCTGACAAACTACTAGAATTCTCCTCCATTCGACTAGTATTCCTAGCTTCCATCTCCTTCATACTTTCATTAATGCTAGCTTTCATTTCTTCCAACATCATTCTCAGACTTTCACCTGCCATTTCAATAATATTTCAATAATAAACTGCTTTAGGGACATACATCAAACAGAGCAAAATAACAACATCTGAGCAACATTTTTCACCATATATAAAATTTGAGCAATTTTCTGTCTTAAATCTAACTTATAATTACCTTATAATTAACCTTCGTAGACACTTCATGTTGAAATAAACTCAAGCACAAGTTCAAGTTTCTTTGGTTCATTTTAAAATATCCTAACACAAATAATTTACATTTATAATCCAAATAATTTAAATTTATCTTTAATATGACTATACCTGTCATAAGCCGGTCAAATAAAATAAGATTCCAGATCATAGGCGATTTTTTTAAGTTTCCAGCCTATTTAACCTCTTTCAAGTCGTATAAGATCTGATCTTTTCTGAGTGTAATTTTCCTAATACAACACAACATTTAATCCCCTATATAATCACACTCTCAAATTCTACAATTGGCTAAGACATCTAACAAAGAATCAACCTCTTTATTTGAGTCTTCACAATCCCTTTGACATCGATAACTTGGTAATCCAATGTTATTCGAACACTCCACAAAAATTGCGGTGTCAATTCTACTGCAATAACTTGGTAATCCAATGTTTTGCTGATCGTGCCCCACCAAATTGCGGCGCCAATCCTACTGTACCCGATAACCCGGATAGTAGGCTGTCAGATATCCGCCCCCCTCAATCGGATTGCCAATAATCAAACGCGCCGGCATAGCTACATCAATGAAAATGGCACTGACAGATACTATCGAGATTAGAGCACAATAGTTAACAAGAAAATTATTGTGGAACACACCAAAATATACGGGGGTTCATACTTACCTTTACTTACCTCTTAAATTTATCTCGGGGACTGGGTTGTCAACTGGATCACTTAAAAGTATGCCCACACAATAACCTCCACCATGATATTTAAAATGAACCAGAACGAAGACGAGAAACTTTAAACTGCACAATAATTTATTTCACATAAAGACTGATTTTAACAAAATGAAAAAACAACAAAATCAACGTGGCAATCAGAAGCCATCGACCACATAACCATGTCCTCCTGTAGGACCTGTATTCTCTACATATAATGTTTCAGCTTTCTCAAGCTCATAGCAACGTAAAATAATAATGCACTGGGGATGGAAACGGGATTTGGGATGAGACACATATATCAATTGTTTTGCGTGTTTATATACTTCACATTTTATTTATAGCCACAAGGCTATTATGGAACGTCCTTGGCCTCTGTAATACAGTTGTCCGGGCCAGCTGCAATGCACCTGTATCGTCAAAGTGGACTCCCGTTCGTTCACCCCTAGCATAAGCGTGTTACCTCAGAGCTTGGCTCTCCTTTTCAAACACGTAAATGTTCACATCTCAACTGAAATATTATCACGCAAATGTCTTACATGCTTCATTCAAACACCAGTGGATTCCTCCAATAATCCCAAATCATGATTAATTGTTCAAACCACTTGCTTAATTAGCGTTGTTTAGAGTATAAAAACAAAACTCTAAATGTTAATTAATTATTTATAACAATAATAAATTGTTTATAACAATGTCAAATGACAATTGAAAATTATATACACGCCTGTATTAATCACTATCATTTCAAATTATTTAACAAAGATATTTACAAAATTATTTTACAATATTATATTGTTTATATTATTTATACAAGAAATACATTAAACCACACGTTTATCCGGTTGATAATTACTTAAATCGTGGTGATATAATCGACCAATGAAGGTTAGTTATATTTAACTGTCAAATTCAGGTTTAATAAGGTTTAATAATAATTATTAATATTTGTGACGGTAACCTCCATTCAAAATCTTTATCTCAAATTATTTAACACTCTTGTTAATTTTAACAGTATCTTCATATGAATAACTTTCAAAGAACAAGAACAATACAATCAGTGGGAAAATACTTCGCTCAAGACGCACAAAATTACACAACAATTGGCCCAAAATTCATCATATATCTTCATATATATGGCATAAAAATCCTTCAAACTACACACAAAATCCTCCACCTATAAATTCATCAACTTCATTAATTATTGTGGGAACCTCCTTCATTATTCAAGGGCATTATTCAACAGCGACCTTTACACGTCCACTGAACTAACGAATATACATCCATTGTTCCTCTTTAAAAATTCTTATATTCATCAATTGTAATAATGACTGTTATTATTTAACCTTCGTGGGTTTCATTCATGAATCGATATGAAGTAAAAATTTGCCAATCACAAATAAATTTAATAGCAAATACGATTAGACACTCCTGCCTGGTCTATCAAAATTGAGATTAATCTCTTCAAAGTAACGCAGTATAAAAATACTATCTTCAAACAAAGTTCATCTAAACTGCAAAATAGTCGAATAGAATACAATTAGATTGTGGAATGCGAACATTATTGTTCCAATCTATAATTGAGAAAAACTCCTATCAAATGTTCATTACTATAGTGTATTCAATAAATTGTAATTAACGTTCATATTTCATAAAATTGTCTATAATGCAATGATAAATGTCTATGTTGCAATCATGTTCATAAGACGACTAGTATTTCAAAGATCGTCGATATCGTAATAGATTTTAACGCTCTAAAATCTTTTAATCATTCTTCTTTTTTGAGGATGACAGAAAATTGGTCAAAGTAATTTACTGAATAGAATTACTTTAATAAAATGACACGCTGTCTGAATTCAAATCTGCCATAGCAAATCGTTAACTTTACAGTCAAATCGTGACTACAAAAATATGCAAATTACTGAAAGAATCTAAATCATCAGTCTCAACTGATCCAAAATTATTAAGTATGCCAATGACATAGCAATGTCTCAAAAATCGAAGAAAAAGGCATAAATCATCGAAGTGTACTGAGTACAGAAATATCAATCAAGAAAATGGGGCAAAAGATAGGACAAAAAATATGGGAAAATGGTTGCTCAGATATCGCTACAAGACTCAAATAATACAAGAAACGTTCACGACTACCTTATCTGTTGATTGAAGTTCCAGAGGAAAGTTTTCAAAGAAAACTGCTGTTGGTTCCATTTCACCAGCGTAAAGATGTGCTCCGTCCTCGAATTTGGAATCAGCGTCCTCGGAGAATCGAACTGCTTCCTTCTCCGGAATTGCACTGCTCCGTGGATACGAAAAACATCCTTCTGGCAAAACTCTTCTTTGTGCGCCGGGACAACCCTGGCCTCTCTTGAAAGTTCCCTGAAGTTCTTGCAGGAATTCGCCATGAAGTTTATTGTAGTTATTTCCGCAGAAATATTCATAGTTGTGGAGTATGAAAATATTTCCACTGTTATCTGGTATAATTCAGCGATGGATTCACGATGCATGAGTGTAGTTGGATGTTCACTACATGCTCGCTTTTGTAGAAAGACGATTAACGAAGTTCCATGCTGTTACTTTACTCCAACGATATATGTCCCAATTGCATTAAAGCCTTAGCCTTCCATCTCAACTACTGTTATAATCATCGAAAGCACTGCAAGATTATAATGTTCCATAGTCGAATGTATCGTTGTAATACCAAACGTATTCTCCAATATCACTGTTGCACTCCACGTGTCAGCCGTAGTGTATAATGTGGAATTTTAAAAGTGTTTCTCATGTGGCGAGAAAATCACTTTTGTTGGCAGCCTTAAAGTTTCAATATCTTTCGAAGTATAACTGTGAAATTGTTCAAATCTTGTACACACCTCAATGTTGTACTGCCCAATAGAACTATAATAAAGGCTGAAGTTAGCGCTTGATATCTTGACTGGTGGAAACGTTAATGTGAGCGTTTCAACTTCACCTAGTTTCGAGCAGCGTAAAATGGAACTGCTCCGAGTTCGTTCGATGCGCCGGGCTTTAACCACGCTAAAGACAACTTGCTGCACTGAATCACTTGAAAATAACTATATATCACCAGAAATATATATGTGATCTGGCATATGAGATCTGAGAGCTCCTCTCTCCTGTGCACGACCTTTTATCAACTTCTTAAGGGGCGTATCCATCCCTTCCATAGCCTGTTGCTCCATCATTGCTAGAAGTTTTAACTTTGGCTATAATTGACGGATTTTCAAATTTCAAAAACTCAAAATTAATTTCTTCAAAATTCCAAATCAATGCCATAACTGAAAATAGATTTCCACAAATCTGCATGCCAAAAGTAATTAAATATCGAAGTTTCAGCAATCTCCGTCTTCCTTCCAAACTATCGTTCATTGGTTCGAGCCTTTCCTCCAATAGCGTAACTTCTTCCTTAGCACAATACCTTGTTTCCTGCGACTGTGTCGTAAATCTCAGATCCTTCTCGAACAAAATCATGACGTCACCAAGAATCCCAGCTCAACCAGCCCACTTGCATGAATTCTACGTCATCCGTGCCTACGTCATGAATATACACGTCACAACTATGACAGCCATAACTTTATTCATTTATGCTAATACAGCCATCGTGGTCTCAATATAATTCAATTTATGGGGGCAGTACCTACTGTAAGGCCACGGCCGCCTCCTTCCCTCTTCCTAGCCTATCCATCCCAATCTTCCATCCCTTCCCATCCCTCATGAGGCCCCTGTTCGCTCTGCAGGTGCGGCCGCCTGGGCGAAGTGCTGATCACATCTCCCCAGTTGTATCCATCCCGACCAGATGTTCCAAGCTCCAGGACACTGTCCATAGAGGCGGTAGTGGTGAGTTCCCTCGCTGAGTCCGTGGGAACCACCAACCTAGAGGGTAAATTGACGAAATAAAAAATAAAATAAAATAAATTTAAAAGGAAAGACAAAGTACGACCCTTGGTAGCAGCCACAGTTAAGGTGCACAACAAGCAGGTTGCTATAGACCCTCTCACAATATTCCAACGGCTTTGTATAACAAAACAGTCTGAAACCGACCTAAAAACCACTTTACTTACCAGTTGGCCCCATATCCCATGGTTCTATTCTCCGAAGATTGAATGCGAAAAGAACAAAATCATCGTTCCACTCTGCCTTTACGCCCTTCCCAGGAACGTCGCCGTTGAAGAAAGAACGTTTATTGCAGTGGACGGAGGATACCGGTACTTGCTCTCTAAGGTTATATGGCAACATATTAGCTCAGTGAGGGAAATTGTAGCTGCTTATATTACCTACACGACCAACCATTTTGGAAATAATGTCTCAGTTGTATTCGATGGCTACCCAGAAGAGGGGTCTGTTAAGGGCACAAAAACCGCAGAACGGCTACGACGTTATGCAGCCTCAGCGTGCAGCGATATCTTTTTTGAAGAATCGACACTGATCGAAGTGCCCCAAGAAAAGTTTCTGTCCAATCCAAAAAACAAGCAACGCCTGATCAACTTTATCTGCACTGGATTGGATATACAAGGGATCGAAACAAAGCAAGCTCCAGAGGACGCCGACTGCCTCATTTTGAGGACAGCATTGGAAAAGAGCGAGGAGTACAAGCACGTCATAATCGCTGGAGAAGACGTCGACCTCTTGGTGCTCCCAAAAGGATTGGGCGCCAACAAACAAAATGTTTCCTTCCAGAAAAAGTGCCAGGGGTGGAACAGGTTGCAAGCAGTTCCTGTCAACATCATTCATTCGAGGAGATCTCTCACTCCCCCCTGGAATAGAGTTGTTCCGCCACGCCTTAAGTGGTTGCGACACCACCTCTGCCCTTTTCGGGCAAGGGAAAACGAAGATGTTGGGTGTCCTTTCGAAACAGCCGGACCTTCTTGACGTGGGTACCGATTTTTTTAAACAATAACACCACCCATGAAGAGATAGCCTCTGCTGGCAACAAATGTCTCGTGGTGTTGTATGGCGGTGGATAAGACGATTATCCCCACGCCTTGCGTTACGGGATATTTGTCCGATCTGCTGCCAGCGCAAAAGTCAACATCGCTCGTCGGCCCACAACCGAAGATATCGCTGCCCAACATTCCTACAGAACCTACCACCAGGTGCAGCAGTGGTTGGGGGTTGAGAAAGTGCCCAACAAGTGGGGATGGACAAGGAGTCAGCAGGGCCTGACACCGGTGACCTCAAACAAGGAACCAGTGCCGCAAACTCTGCTCGAACTCCTGTCATGCAGGTAAGGTAATCCATTCGTATTAGGTCGGTCCCAGTCAATGTCCACTGCTAGATATAGGATTTTTTTCCTACTTTTCTCATTTTGCAAAAATGAGGAAAAAGTAGACTTATGAGATCGATCCGGGAAAATGTGTGTCTGTCTGTCCTTCTGTCTGTCTGTCTGGCTGGCTGGCTGTGTGTGTACCCCCCCCCCCCCCTATCAACTCCTAAACAGTTGCAGCTATCGAAACCAAATTTTGTACGAGCAAAGATCTAAACCTGAATATCTCACGGCCATATTTTAATTTGACGTCAGTGCTACCAACTGCTGAAAAATCGCAATTGTAATTTGAGCTCTATATTCGATATCTCAGAAGTTATGCTGCGAACTATTCCAAAATTTGCACACATATAGACAATATCATTCCAGATTAATTTTCAGAAGGCCATACATGTCAGTACTGCCAACATGATTCTACGCCTGCCGATATGTCCAATATCTAAATGCATGTAACTTCTATACTATCGATTGGATTTCAACCAGATTTCGTATGTACGATGTGTACTACAGCAGACATGACTGTGCATATTCTAACGAGCTACCAGGGCTGCCAACTGTTAATAAATGCTCTCTCCATATTTTAACCCTAATATCAATATATAAAAAGTATACAAGCCAACAGCTCTAAACTTGGCACACGTATACTACTTGACATTCTACCTTAGTTTGGAGTAACTTACAGTATATACATCAGTGTTGCCAACACGATTCCAAGCCTGCTGATAGGTCCAGTTTTTAAATGCATATAACTTCTATAGTATCAAATGGATTTCAACCAAATTTCGTATATGCTTTGTGTACCATAACAGTTATGACTATGCGTATCCGTAAGAACAAGCAGGGCTGCCAATTGATAATAAATGCTCTCTCTATTTGTTTAATCCTAATATCAATATATCAGAAAGTATGCATGTCATCATCTCGAAACTTTGCACACGTATAGTACCTGACATTTTAAATTAATTTGGAGTAACTAATATACCTCAGTGCTGCCAAAATGATTCTAAGCTTTCTGATAGTTTCAATTTTTAATTACATGTAACATCTATACTAACAAATGGATTTTATCCAAAATTGGCACTATAATAGATCGTAATATTTCAAATTAAGTCTGAGCATCACATACATGACATTGTTCCCAACATGATTTTACGCGCACTGATAAATCCAATATCAAACAGCATGTAACGTCCATACTATCCATTAGACTTCAGCCAAATTTTGTATGGGCATTCTATACCTTAAGAGATGGAACTAAGTATATATTCAGAGTCACCAGGGCTGCCTACTGTAGTAAGTTACTCTATTACTATATTACTTGATTTCAACATTATTCTAGATAGGTCTATATAGATTGGCATCAATCTGAAATTGTAAGAAAAGTAGGCTCTTTAGTTCGTCACGGAACTACTTGTTATGATTGAAATTAAAACATTTGAATCTATTGTAACCTGTATTTATTATAACTGCTGAAATTCTTGTCATACAGGTGCCTGAAAGAGTGCGGAGCAGGGCTATGCTCCTGCCGGAGAGCTCTCTGTATAATTTGTCGGGGGAAGACCTGCCATATACAAGTAGCGATGGTAATACAGCACCGAACATTGCATTTATTGCTCTACAGGACATTTTCCAGTTAAAGATATTTAAACTTTGCGCTTACATGAACATGGAAGGTCTATTGATTCATTTCCCGCGCACTAGTCGCTAGGGAATGTCTTGGGTCATACCGCAACAATCATGTGCATTTCGTGGTTTGTTTCTCTCGTCGTGATGGCACGCCGCAAAAGGTACGGCATGCTAAATTATTGCGTGAAAGTTTACTTTGTCTTCAGGATTATTGTGGTAAACGTATCTAATTTAGAATTCAGTAAATGTCTTACGTGTTTCTTTATACCTGCTCATGCCCAGGACTAATTTTCCCAGGCGGATACAAGGCCAGTGGTAAGGCAAGATATTTTCTGTAGCACATTCATATGAAATGAGTTAGAATACATTTCATGCATTTATACACAAAACATTTTTCCATATACCGGTACAGCTTTTTGTAACAGTGCATGCCTTGATATAATATGTTTTGTCACCGTAGCATTTTTTTTTTCAGTATCGTATTCAAGACCATACCTTTGCCGAGATATCTGTCTGCAGGCAGTGTTTCAGAAAATACAATATGAGAATTATTTCGATATAGGCCTATCAGAGGTGTAGACTGGCTGCGTGGCTCAGCGGCAACGTTCTCGCTTGCTGTGCCCAAGCTTGCAGGATAGAATCCTGGTGCAGTCAGCTGGCATTTGAGGGTGCGCAAATGCGAGGGAGTCGTGTCAGTAGATTTACTGGCACGTTAAAGATCCCCTTCGGGTCAAAATTCCGACACCCCGACGTCTCTAAAAGCCAGAGCAGTTAAAAGGGACGTAAATCCAATAACATAATTATTATTCATCGGTCTGACCTTGGCAGAAATATTGGAGCAGGTGGAAAAGGAGTAATGGCGACATGATTATTGCTCGCTGGCATGAAAACAGCACAGTAACTGTTGCCTCCACGACTCTCCCTGTTTTTCCCCCCTCAACCAGGTCAGAAGGTTCTCTCGGGCTGAAACGAAAAATAGTTACAATACCACGTCCTCTCCAGATCGGCACCTACAACAAATTCATGGGAGGAACGAACCTTATGGATGAAAATGTGAGCTGATATCATCTGTCATACGCATGGTACCTCATTACGATATCACGGTCGAGGACAACACAACTGGAGTTTAAGTGGGAAGTGGCGCATTTCTACGTAAATCGTATGGCGTAGAGCCAAGAAGAGCCAGGTGGCTGCCGACAGCACGTGCAGTACAGGGCCGCGACATTGAAGACTTGTGATATGATGGACGCAATCTTTTGGTCATCAAAGTCCCAGGGCACAAGCGGAGATGGTGTGCCGGTGGATTGTGTGCGAGCAGTGTCTGCACTGCATGTTGTAAATGTGATGTGGGACTGGGCATATCATGCTTCTTGCCGTTCCACACCAAGTAACTAGTCACTTGACTATATGATCGGAGGTGTTAAAATATTTGCTTAGTGCTTTTTCAAGTGTAATATTATCAAAATAAGTATTTAACAACAAATATGAAATTGGTACATTATTGTATTTATTAATCACCATTCATAATATGCAGGAAGGGTTTTGACAACACAAGCGCCAAGCGTTACATATATGTAACGCCCGGTATTTCCTGAACTTAAGATGCCACCTTCATAAAATATGGTTTGAGTAGCTTAATAACTCCCTATGGTATGACTTATTAATAAAAAAGAAAAATTTTCAAAAAGTATTAATTCGCGCGTTCATGGGTTAATTCTCCTAGACAGGAAGTCATTGTTGTTGGTGGAACTTAAGTATTTTTTCGTTAGTAGAATTTTGGTATTTAATTGTTAGTACAGTAGAAGGTTAGTATTTTTGTTAGTAGAATTGCTCTTTACTTATTCTGAAAGGGAGTAGCAGCCTTTCAGAATAAATCAATTCTTTACTAGTCTTATAGACGGTTAAGATATTGATAATATAAGCCAAATAATGGCTACACTGCGTCCTGCTGCACGGCTGAAAGCAAGGGGAAACTACAGCCGTTTGCTATTCCCGAGGATATGCACCTCTCTATGCATAAATACATGTGATGATGGCCTCCTCCCTTGTAAAATTTCAATCCGGAGGTAAACTAGTTCCCCGTTCGGATCTCCGGGTGGGGACTACTCGAGAGGGGGTTAACATCACAGAAGTGACAAAGAGGAACTCTGACATTCTACGGATCGGAGCGTGGAATGTTAGAAGTCTGCTAGGAAATGGAAGGTTAGAAAACTTAGAAAGGGAAATGGATAGGTTGAGGTTGGATTTGGTTGGGATTAGTGAAATGCGCTGGCAGGACGAACAGGACTTTTGGTCAGGAGACTATAGGGTCATTAGCACTAAATCAAACAATGGCCAAGCAGGGGTTGGCCTCATATTGAGTAGGAAACTTGGACAGCGGGTGGAATATTATGAGCAATATAGTGAACGGATTATTGTAGCAAAAATAAATACTAAACCTACCTGCACCACAGTGGTACAAGTCTATATGCCTACCAGTCAAGCTGATGATGAGGATGTTGAAAAGGTCTACGAAGAAATAGAGGAAATTCTGAGGTATATCAAGGGTGATGAAAATGTTATAGTAATGGGAGATTGGAATGCTGTGGTAGGAAAAGGGAGAGAAGGGAAGATAGTAGGAGATTTCGGATTAGGTGAAAGGAATGATCGAGGAAGCAGGCTGGTAGAATTCTGCACTGAGCATGAATTGGTCATAGCTAACACCTTATTCAATAACCACAATAGAAGAATATACACATGGATGAGACCAGGAGATACAGGGCGTTACCAAATCGACTTCATTATGGTCAAGCAGAGGTTTCGAATCCAGATTTTGGATTGTAAAACATATCCTGGTGCTGACATAAACTCTGACCACAATCTGGTTGTAATGAAATGCAGATTAAAGTTTAAGAAACTGAAGAAAAGTCAAAAGCCAAAAAGGTGGGCAATAGACAGACTGAAAGAGAAGGATGTAAACGAAAGATTCAAGAAGAGTATAAAGGAAGGACTAATGAAAACCCCTAAACAAACTTCAATTGCAGACGAATGGGCACTTTTGAGGAATGAAATAACAAAATCCGCAGAAGAAAACATTGGTAGGAAAGAGAGAATAGGTAGAAAACCGTGGATCACTCAGGATATACTCGAATTGATGGATGAAAGGCGGAAGCACAAGAATGTAAGAGATGAAAAGGGGAAAGCAGAATACAGACGTCTGAGAAATGAGGTTAACAAGAAGTGCAAGGAAGCGAAAGAAGAATGGTTGAAAGAGAAATGTGCTGGTATAGAAAATTGTCTGAAATTAGGAAAAGTAGACACAGCTTATCGAAGGATTAAGAATACTTTTGGGGAAAAGAAGACTAAGTGCTGTAATATTAAGGACACCAATGGAAAGCCTCTAACAGATAGGGAAGAAAAGGTTGAGAGATGGAAAGCTTACATAGAGAGTTTGTATAAGGGAAAGGAGATTGAGAATCATGTAATGGAAAGGGAGGAGGAAATTGATGAGGATGCGAAAGGAGATTTAATATTGAGATCAGAATTTGATAGAGCTTTGGAAGACTTAAGCAGGAACAAAGCACCAGGCATAGATGATATACCGATTGAGTTGCTACGCTGCATAGGAGAGGAAGGTCTGATCAGGTTATTTCACTTGGTGTGTAGGATTTATGAGACAGGTGAGGTACCCCCTGATTTCAAGAAGAATGTAATCATCCCTATACCAAAGAAAGTGGGAGCTGACAGATGTGAAGATTACCGTACAATCAGCTTGATTACTCATGCTTCAAAGATCCTGTCTAGAATAATTTACAAGAGGATTGAGAGCCAGATAGAAACGGAGTTGGGTGAAGACCAGTTTGGTTTCAGGAGAAATGTAGGAACAAGGGAAGCTGTACTAAGTCTTAGGCTGATTTTGGAAGGTAGAATAAGGAAAGATAAGAGAACGTTCATGGCATTTGTAGACTTAGAAAAGGCTTTTGATAACGTTGATTGGACTAAATTGTTTGACATATTGAAATCTATTGGAATAAAGTACAGGGATAGGAGGGTGATATACAATCTATACAGAAACCAGACAGCAGTCATTAGAGTTGAAGGATATGAGAGAGAAGCTGGTATTCAGAAAGGTGTAAGGCAAGGCTGCAACTTATCACCCATACTTTTCAATCTTTACATTGAACAAGCAATGAAGGAAATTAGAGAAAAATTTAAAGTGGGAGTGAAGATTCAAGGAGAAATAATTTCAACTCTGAGATTTGCTGATGACATCGTCATCTTGGCCAACAAGCCTGAGGATTTGAATGAGTTTTTGAATGGTATGGACTCCGTCTTACGGAAAGAATTCATGATGAAAATTAATAAATGTAAAACAAAAATTCTGGAATGCAGCCGAAATAAATGAGAAACCTCTATGGAGATCAAATTGGCAGTTGAAAAGCTGAAGGAAGTAGGAGATTTCTGTTACTTAGGAAGCAGAATAACCAGTGATGGACGAAGCAAAGAGGATATAAAAAGTAGGTTGGCTCAGGCAAGAAAAGCATTTCTACAAAAAAGGAATCTGCTGACATCGAATATAGATTTAGGTATTAGGAAGTCATTTTTGAAAGCCTTTGTCTGGAGCGTGGCGCTCTATGGAAGTGAAACTTGGACTATTGGTGCAGCAGAAAAGAGGAGAATTGAAGCATTTGAAATGTGGTGTTACAGGAGAATGATGAAGATCAGATGGATAGATAGGGTTACAAACAAAGAGGTATTAAGACGAGTGGGAGAGGAGAGATGTTTCTGGCGACTGCTAATGAAGAGAAGAGATAGGTTGGTAGGACACATACTAAGACACCCAGGAATAGCAAGCTTAGTTATGGGAGGAAGGGTCGAGGACAAGAACTGTAGGGGTAGACCAAGGTTAGAATATGTTAAACAGATTGCCTCGGATGTAGGGTGTGGTAGCTATGTAGAGATGAAACGATTATCTCAGGACAGGGAGGCATGGAGAGCTGCATCAAACCAGTCAAAAGACTGAAGACTCAAACAACAACAACAGACATGATTGAGTCAGATGAAGACGGCGACTTCGGCGACCCCCTTTTACATCCAGATCCAACTTCACAGAGTCTCCAGAGCCCCAAGAAGAGCCGTATGATTAACCTGGGCCTTCCAAAAGAATACTACTATCTCGCTTAAGTGCAGATAAGCCTAACATTAGATATCTACCCTCTTGTTGTAATTTATTAATAAATAGTAGTTAATTGACGTGTTGCGAGTTTCTATCGCAGGTGTTAGCTGAGGTTCCTCCATCACTTCGCCACTGTGACTTCAATATTGATAAGAAATTACACATTATTATTAATTGTATTCAATTTCATTTTGCATGATATCAATATTCCACTGATTGATGTATTTCTTATCCTTTAAAAATGTCCTACAATTCGTCAGGCTATACTTTTTGAAAAATCCTATTTCCTAATTTTTGTTTACCTGATAACAAGATAACTATTGGTCTTACAACATTTTACTTATGCTTAAATTAAAGCTAACTAACTGCTCTACAGCTTTACTTCTAATGACTTCCCTCGTAGAATGAGTATTATAGACGGTATTGTGTTCGTAAAACTAGCTTACTACAAATTTCTAACTTTTTGAAAAAAAAATGGCCCATTTTCGAAGTGTTGTATCTCGAGATCTATAAGCCATACAGAGTTAAGGTTGCGCTCAAATTGTCGCTAAGTTTGCCCTCTTTACACGTGTCATGAATGACGTTTCCGTAGAATGCAGGTTTTAGAAGTTAGAAGCCAAACACTGAAAAAAGTAAGAAAAGTTCGAGGTTTTTGAGCACCACAAAGTTAGCACAGGTCTTTTGAAGTTGCAAACTTGATTTACACTATAGGTATCTATCCTAACAAACATCCCAAAAATCAGAACCTTGCAATTTTTTGCGACCTAGAATATTTTATGTTCGACCCTGACTATTATGTGTCAGTAAACTGTATCATAATGATGCACATTATAACACTATTTTACATTATGAAACAGTTTCTCCCACCAATCACAGCTCAAGAAACAGTTGTTGGACCAATTAGATAAGGTTAACATCGCACCTGCGTGGAGTTCTAAGGCCTTCTAAACTGCGTTTCCTAGTGTCATAATGGGGGTAATCGAGAAGGCGCTCTGTTCAGTACATAAAACTGGCAAAATCTCGACAGATATTTGTGATTATTTATATTCGAACATAAAATAGTTATAATAATTATAGTCGAACATAAACAGTCGTATGCAACTCGCCTATAATGGTAATTAAGGCACTCGTATGGAAATTATAAAACTCGCATACGCTCGTATTATAATATACTCGTGTCTTAGTTATAGCCATTATAGGCTCGTTGCATAATGTACTATTAGATGACTGGCCTAGTATGATACTTTTGCTAACACTGATGTGTAAGCTTGTGTGCTCAAAATCTATCTGCAATCGTAAGACATTGAAATGAATTGAGTTTCAAACTTTTTATATGAACGAGACGTGGTGGCCCAGTGGTCAAGCTGTAGCCTATGCCTCTCACCGAGGTAGACCGGGTTCCGCTCCTGGTCAATACATGTGAGATTTAAAAGTGAATTGCCATGTCCTGTGGTTCGGATTACACGTAAAAAGGAGGCCACGTGGATCATGATCGTGAGATTAACGGACACTTACAACTACAAGCTTCCTATTTATACGGTATGAACGAATTTTACGATATTGAGTTTAGTGCTCAAATGTTGTCAAAATGTTACTAGGCAGTTGGTAGTCTTGTGAAATCTGTAAATAGGCATACTTACTGTACGTCGATTGAGGCATACATTGCACGTGAAACAAGATGTTCAGTAAAGAACATATAGCCTACTTTCTCCTAAATGCATGGGTATTGTTATAACTCTTTGTCCTTTTCAAGGAGTATAATTGAATGTTGGTTGTAGTAGCTTGTTGAAATACAACGTGCTATAGGGATATTAAACATCAATATGAGGTGCCCTTTGATAGTGCTACCTCTGTAAAAAAATTCATTCAATTCGGTTTCACCGTGTTTGAATTGATCTGGGGAATGGATTTGCACACATACATGGCCGCTATTTGCAAACTATTGGGCTGATGACCTTGTAGTCAGTCATAAGATGCTTTCCACAAAAAGGCATGTTGTTGCAAAATCCGGTAGAGATCAAATTATTAGGATGGTCGAAATTTGATTTAAGCTTTTAACATTTGGGTGGCCGTCATTCCATTTCTGTCAAGATGGCGGCGATGTAAAACATGACACTGAGGTGCCTTTTGCTAGTGCTACCTCTGTACCAAATTTCGTTCAATTCGGTTTCACCGTGTTTGAATTGAAAGGGGGAATCGATTTGCACACATACTTGGCCACCATCTGCAAACTATTGGGCTGATGATCTAGCAGTTTGGTCAGAATATGCTTCCCACATAAAGATTTGTTGTTGCAAAATTTGGTCGAGACTAGATTATTAGGTTGGTCGTAATTACATTTTAGCCTTTAACATTTGGGTGGCCGCGATTACGTTTCCGTCAAGATGGCGGTGATATCAAACATGACACTGAGGTGGCCTTTTCTAGTGCTACCTATGTACCAAATTTTGTTCCATTCGGTTTCACCGTGTTCGAATTAATAGGGTGAATCGATTTTCACACAAAGATGGCCGCCATCCGCAAAATATTATGCTAATGACCTATTAGTTTGGTCAAAGGATGCTCCCTCCATAATGGTATGTTGATGCAAAATTTGGTAGAGATCGGATGATCAGGTTAATCGTAATTTGATTTAAGCTTTGAATATATGTGTGGCCGCCATTACGTTTCCGTCAAGATGGCGGCGATATAAAACATGACACTGAGGTGCCCTTTGCTAGTGCTACCTCTTTACCAAATTTCATTCCATTCGGTTTCACCATGTTCGAATTAATAGGGGTAATCTATTTTGACACAAAGATGGCCGCCATCCGCAAACTATTAGGCTAATGACCTATTAGATTTGTCAAAGGATGCTTCTTCCATAAATGTATGTTGTTGCAAAATTTGGTGGAGATCGGATGATTAGGTTAGTCGTAATTTGATTTAAGCTTTGAACATTTGTGTGGCCGCCATTACGTTTCCGTCAAGATGGCGGTGATATAAAACATGACACTGAGGTGCCCTTTGCTAGTGCTACCTCTGTACCAAATTTCATTCCATTTGGTTTCACCATGTTCGAATTAATAGGGGTAATCGATTTTGACACAAAGATGGCCGCCATCCGCAAACTATTAGGCTAATGACCTATTTGATTTGTCAAAGGATGCTCCCTTCTTAAAGGTATGTTGTTGCAAAATTTGGTAGAGATCGGATGATTAGGTTAGTCGTGATTTGATTTAAGCTTTGGACATTTGGGTGGCCGCCATTACGTTTCCGTCAAGATGGCGGCGATATAAAACATGACACTGAGGTGTCCTTTGCTAGTGCTACCTTTGTACCAAATTTCGTTCAATTTGCGCTCACCGTGTTCGAATTGATAGGGGGGGGGGGGGGCAGACATTCAGAGTACACACACTCACACACACACACACAGACTCACACACACACATACACACACACAGACAGACACACTTTTTTCGCCCTGTAGTGATCTCATAAGTCTACTTTCATGTTTTTGTAAAAATCGAAAGTAGGCTAAAAATATGTATACATCCATAAATTAGTATGGTACAGTAGTTGCATGGATTTGAACACTGAATAGTATACGCGTGACTATCGTTGATGATTTAATATATCTAAAACATATTGGACTTACAATGTGCTAAGTTTGACGTTTGTTACGGACACATATTTTGTGACATTGACTCTACGAAGTCGTCGGATATTTTAAGAGGGTTAAAATCCCTCGGTATGCCTTCCTTCGGATGGGAAGTAATGCCGGCGGGCTACTACAATTGTGTGAAGCTAAATTTGTAGGTTAGATTTGATTAACGCTCTATTAAGTTCCAACGTTCGACGCCAGGTGCAGGTTACGGTGGCATCTTGTAGACAAGTTCACAGCTAGGTGTCGTTGACGGTAGCATTTGGTAGCAAAAGTAGGAACTACTTGAAATTGATCGTCTGCAGTCCTTACCTGAATTACTGATAAAACACACTAATACAGCCATCGCATTTAACACCGGCCATCCGAGAGATTCTTCACACACCCAAAGTACTTGACCGTGTTGTCGCAGCCCCTAAACTGAGGAACCAACCAAAAGCTGATTACAAGGGCCGAGACAAAGTCAGACATTTGTTGATTAACAGCTCATTAAGGTGAGTATTCGGAAAGGCTTGGGCAACAGGAAACAGGCAATGAGCCGTTCAGTTTGACGTGTAAGTTGGAGAACAAAGGAAGGGCAGCGTGAAACCGCAAAATTTGCTAGGAGTGTACTCCACCAGTGACGTGTTCCGTGTTGTAAGAAGGGTTGATATCGATGATATGAAAAATGAAATGTTAATACTATACGTGTGTTGCTGTAAGCAGCAGGGGCGTATATAAGGGGGGGGGGGGGTGCTGATGGGGCTCCAGCCACCCACCCCCTGAAAAAGCCAATAAAATTAAGAAAATGTATCTTTGGTAAGTGCATAAAATAATTGTAAATTTGGTTGTACCCTAATCTTAACTTATTGGCTAAGTTATGAACAATATTAAGATTGAAATTAGATTAACTCGTGGTGTAGTGGCTAGCATTCTTGGCTGCCGCCCCGGAGGTCCAAAGAACTAAAGGGTTCAGATATCGATAAGGACGTGCATATTACCATTAAGGTGGCTAATTATGTCAGAACGAGACCGAAGGAGAATGTTGGGATATTAAATGTTTGAATAAGTAAACCCAAGTGGAGTAATTGTTTAAAATAAATAAACTTGGAGAAATAAAGTAAATATTGTTTGATGGAAATTGTTAAAGGTAGATAATGATGAGTGCAGTTTAGGTGAAAGGCATGATTGTGATAAGAACATTATTTCGGGACATAGGGACATCAGCCACGTCATTAAAGAAATGTCGATTAACGTGTAATAGGAAGACTTATTTGCACATTCCTTATTACCTCCAGAATCAACTGTCACAGCAGACAAGATAGACTAACACAGGCTGCTCAAATATTTTCTAAACACTGCATTCCGGAATTTGGAAATTTTCCATTAAATTGTGTCATTTGATTTCCGTTGTTCACGTAACACAGTTTTCGTTAAATGAAGGGAATTTAACACGTGTAATCACTCGCTCAACAAGGCATATTTTCATTACGTCCTCGCTTCACTTACAGGCTATATCATATTTATACTTCCTCAATTGAACACAACTGCATTATACTAATAGTTGGTTATTGTCGTTTTAAGGGGCGAAACTACAAGATCATATGCCCCTAAAACAAGGAGTTATACCCATACATCTAAGGGAAAGTAGGCTACATGTTCTTTATTGAACATCTTTTTATATGGGAACCAGCAGGTACCCACGGCTTCGCTCGCGTCATAGTCATGTCATATTGTTATTCAATGAATTGCAGGTTTAACCCCGTTAATACCCATTTAGAACCTGAATATCCAAATATCCCTCCTTAGTGGACGTTTTCGACACACAACAAACAAATCCCCAAAATACCATTATTCTAACTTTAATAGATTTGGTTTGTCGATGAGAGTAAACATACAAAAATCCTTCCTTAGTGGACGTTTTTCTTCCAGAATTTCACCCCTCACCATAGGCCCGTTAAATTGGATTTATGAAAAAACGGTCGAACACCTATTTATTTTATTTATTTATTTATTTATTTTTAAGCTGATTGATTTCTCCGAGTTTCAAACTCCTCGCCTATGTCGTTTTAAGAGATACACGCTCCGTTAGGAATCCTTCACCTCATAATATACACCAGATCGAAAAACCCTCAGACACGTGTCATATGCCGAGTATCACATACCCCAATGAAACCAATCGGGACATATCGCTATTCAATGAAATGCAGGTCTACCCCCTTAACAATCACCTGAAACCAAAAAGGCATGGGACGAAAAAAAATCAACATCAAAATATCATGTTGGTTTCGGACCCTAAAAGACGTGAAAAATATAATAAAAGTATTAAAATAACTATTTTTTGATATTTCATTCGAATCAATTTTATGCCATTCCTGGGACTTAGAAAATTCCGGCCAAAAATACAAAATCATTAATAACTCCCTAAGTATTCGTCGTATTATGAAATAGCAAGATACAAAAAAGATGTAATGCGTTATTGTCTACAACATAGGCGATGTATAATTTTACATATTACCTGTTTTCTCCCCAGAATTTCACCCCTCCCCATGGGCCCCTTAAATTGGATTTATGAAAAAAAAACCGGTCAAACATCTCTTTACATATTTTTATGCTGATTATTTTCCGCTGAGTTTCAAACTCCTCGCTTATGTCGTTTAAGAGATACACGCTCCGTTAGGAATCCTTCAACCCCCACTTTTCACCCCTTGCACCTCATAATATACACCACATCGAAAAACCCTCAGACACGTGTCTTCTTATTTTTAATGATGAGTTTATATGCCGAGTATCACGTCCCCCAATGAAACCAATCGGGAAATGCCGGTCTACCCCCTTAACACCCCTTTTGAACCTGAAGATCCAAAAATCCTTTCTTAGTGGGCGTTTGCGGCCCTTGAGGAAGCCGCATAGCAAATTTCATTCCAATCCGTTCCAAGGTTTCTGAGATTTCGTGATGAATGAATGAATGGTATTTGAGCTTTATGTAATAGATAAGCATGGGTCCTAGTGGAAAATAATTCTATCACCTGAAACCAAACATGCATGGGACGTAAAAAAAAAACCATCAAAATATCATGTTGGTTTCGGACCCTAAAAGACGTGAAAAATATGATAAAAGTATTAAAAACAGCTATTTTTTGAAATTCATTCGAATAAATTTTCATGTCATTCCTGGGACTTAGAAAATTCCGGCCAAAAAGTACAAAATCATTAATAACTCCCTAAGTATTCGTCGTATGATGAAATAGCAAGAGACAAAAAAGATGTAATGTGTTATTGTCTACAACATAGGCCATGTATAATTTTACACTCAGACATATTACGTCCACCCCCCCCCCCCATAATTTTACCCCTCCCATTGGGCCCCTTAAATTGGATTTATGAAAAAACGGTGAAACACCTATTTACTTTTATTTTTTATGCTGATTTTTTCCGCTGAGTTTCAAACTCCTCGCCTATGTCGTTTAAGAGATACACGCTCCGTTAGGAATCCTTCAACCCCCACTTTTCACCCCTTTCACCTCATAATATATACCACATCGATAAACCCTCAGACACATGTCTTCTTATTTATAATGATGAGTTTATATGCCGAGTATCACATCCCCCAATGAAACAAATCGGGAGATATTGCTATTCAATGAAATGCAGGTCTACCCCCTTAAAACCCCTTTAAAACCTGCATATCCAAAAATCCTTTCTTAGAGGGCGTTTGCAGCCGTCGAGGAAGCTGCATACCAAATTTCATTCCAATCCGTTCGGTGGTTTCTGAAATTTCGTGATGAATGAATGAGTCAGTCAGTGAGTGAGTGAGTGGTATTTGAGCTTTATATAGTAGATAATGACATAATAATTCTGACACTACCAGTTATCAATATTTTTTTTTGTAAATTACATATCAACTTGAAATCGTTTCATTAAAATAACTGACCCTTACATTTTCTTGGTTCTATGTTTGACAGGAGCTGTAAGAATGTTCCCGTAATATGGAAAAGTAAACTTTCGGGTAGATGAGTTAAGCTACTTAGCACAGTATCTCAGGAAAGTTATAATTCAACAGAGTTATCCTTATAAAGGAGCAATGTGCAAAGTTCTATTGGCAAAAAGCCAGGGAATACATTTTTTACCACCTATATTTAATATAGGTAGTAAAAATACTGATTTTACATTCAAAATTCGATTCCATTTTCCTTTAAATGAAACAAGGAAACAGATTTATTCTTCACACACTTTTGTCATCAAATATTTAATTCAGCGTATTGCCTACAAGAACAAACAAATGGAGATCGCTAGGAGCAAGATCAGGACTGTATGAGGGATGATCAAACAGCTCCCAGCCAAACTCCTGCAGAACAGTTGCTATGCGTCGAGCCGTATGTGGTCGAAGTGATTTACATCTTTTCCTGCATCTCGGGAAATTCTATCCTACAGCCAGCATTTTCACACTGACAAAGAACTGAAGACAAATGTCACTTGCTGGTTCCATTCTCTGGCGGCAGACTTCTAAGACACTGGAATACAAAGGTTAATAATAATAATATCGTATGGCCTCGGGTGCCTGGTGCAAGCTTTGCTATTTGACACCCAGAGGGTAGCTTGCATGTCGAATTTCGTAGTTCATTGACTATGAAAGTCAAGGAGGTTAGATGTTAGACATCTAATCTCCTTGAACACAATAGCGCTTTCTAGTAGAGAAATGAGGAACTTTGTGCTGGCGGAAACTCCCGAGATTAATTTTGCCATTATGAACTCGGCCTACTGAATTCAAATGGGTTCTTTGACATGCCAACATCGTATGACATGCGTATCGTATTTTTGCCGCCTTTCAAAAATCACTTACCACGGTCAGGGGCGAACCTGCAATCTTGGGGTTAGTAGACCGACACGCTATCCACTCACCCACCGTGGCAAGCTAATACAAAGGTTAATCCCACGATATGACAGGTGTCCCAATTCTTGTGGTGAGTATGTTGAAATATAGCTCAAACATTGGTGTATCTGGTGCCAATCAAGTTTTTCATGTAACTATGGTTTCCATTTATTTAAAAAATAGGAGAAGTTTAATTCCTTGTAGGACCTCGTAAGTTACAATCTGGTTCATTCGATGAAGACGATGTGTTTTTAAGGTCACTCTTGCACTAATTTACTTTTTAGAATAATAGACAACGTTTATGGTGACTGAGAATGCACCATATCTCTGAGGATGATTAGGTCGTTTCCAGTTCATTAATCGAGCACAAGTCAGTTCTCCACAGCAGTAGAGTTAGGTAGAGGAAATAACTTGTCCCATACCGCCATCCTGTCCTGATAGAGTCCAGTCTTCATGGTCAGTGTTGAGCCGATGTCCAGATAGTTGAGATTGTCCTCAGTGAAGGGTTCCCACTTCACATTGTTAAGGAGAGGAGACTTCGTTGGAGTAGGATCCCTGTGTGAAGAAATGGTTATTTTTTATAATCTCAACATAAGGAACGTTTAAAAGAACGACAGTTTATGTAGGCTACTCAAGAAATAATAACAAGGGCCAATTGAGAATAAGTAAATAAATAAGTATATCAATAAATACATTAATGAATAAATAAATAAATAAATAAATAATTGAACAAAAAGATAAATAAAACAAAAATAAAAAAGAAATTAATAGAATTAAACAAAACAAATAAAAATAATAAATAAATAAATAAATATAAAAGAATTATAAATAATGAAAAAATAAATAAAAACAAAAAATATATAAAAAAATTGAAAAACTAAATACTGTAAATAATTTAAAAATAAACAATTAGTTCCGTGAAGAACTAGAGCCTATTTTCATATATCCTACTTATGTTAATTGCCACTATCAACATACAACATTTCAGTTTGATTGCTGTAATAGATCCGTAGATATTGAAAACCGACTAAATATTGCGGATGGTCACCATGTTAGATTTTTTAATATCGTAGGTCTTAGAGTTATGTTCTGTTACATGAAGATTATTGTGTACGTGTAGTATTCAAACTTCAATCGCATGATTAGGACACAAGAAGTAACAAGGAGATTTTAAAATTTCGCACAGCCGCCATCGTGTGGTTATGCAAACAATTGAAATAAATTAGATGCCAGTGGATTAACATTTGTATAAGGATTAACTGCACCACGTTTCACTGCATTCGGATGGTTAAATGCGATAAACGTCCATGTGAATATTTATACTTCGCGTCGCCGCCATGAACATAAAAAAAATCAGTTTGATTGCTGTAATAGATTCGTAGATATTGAGAACCGTCTAAATATATCGGACGGTCGCCAAGTTGGATTGTTATATGAATAGGCCATAGAGTCATGTACCATTGAAGGAAAATTATTGCGGAGGTTCATTATTCAAACTTTCACTTTGATCGCATGATTACAAAACAAGAAATAAAAACTTAATTTTAAAATTCGCACAGCCGCCATCCTGAGGTTATATAAACAAATGAACTAAAATAGATACCAGTTCATTACAATGTGAATAATCATTTACTGTACCAAGTTTCATTGCACTTGGTTTGTTAAATCGCGAGGAACGTCTATTTAAAAGTCTCAACTTCGCTTGGCCGCCATGTTGGTTTTGTAGTTACCAGGCTTTCAAAAGTCACATAGGTGAACTTTTAGTAGTTCCCTTTATCACCGTGCAAAATTCCAGGGTGATATATGTAATAGTTTCGGAGATATTGAATGCTGGATACATATTTCGCTCAGCCGTCATGTTGGATTGGTGAGACGTAACAAAATTTGAGGGGCACGGTAGGGGTCGTCCGGAATAATGCTATGAACTTACCGAGGTTCATTGAAATCTCTCCAGCCGTTTAGATTTTATTAGGACACACACACACACACACAAGGTGATCTCATAAGCCTATGTTTTCATAAATGAAAATAGGCTAATAAGCAAATAAGTAAATAAAAAAAAATAATGCAAGACATCGTAGGCCGCGGGTACCTTAATATAGTCGGGTCGGAAGAAAACGAGATCGAAGGAAGGATGTCAACGGGAAAGATAACAGAGATGAGTTAGGCACAAGTAAGTGGAAGCCAAGCCAGACTCTGCTTAGGTACCGAGATTGTCAACCCAAATCCCACTAGTTGTGAGTCTCTTGGACGCTTGCCCGTTTACATTCCTCGTCATTCATTTCATATCTCATTAATTCCTCTGATGAGGTTGGCATCAAGAAGAGCATTTGGATGTAAGAACTATCCGCCACAAGGAAGCACATCTTACTTCATCCCCGAGCCCTTAGAAGCTGGAATATTTCTTTATAAATCACTTATCCTCCCAGCTCGGCTTAACCCATGGACTCTGCGAGAGAGTCGCAAGGACAGTGTCTGGGAGATGAACGCACTTTGTCAGCAGATACAACTGGGGATGGTGACCGGCCGATCACCCAAGTGACCGCTAACTTTCGTCTAATTAAGCAAGGGTTAGGGAAGGGTCTTTGAAAGGAAGTCGGCCACGAACATGTTGAAAGGAACCGTCCCGGTATTTGCCTGAGGGTGAAAATGGGAAACCACGAAAACCAATTTCAAGACAGCCGAGTTGGAATTCGCATCCACGCCCTCCTCATGCCAGCAAGGCACGAGCAAGCGCGTGAGCGCTTTCGGCCACCGTGGCTGGTAGCTGGAATAATAAGGGGTAAAATACATTTTCTTACCCTCCCTTGACGAAGTCAGTCCACATCTTGGTCATTTTCTTCATGGTCTGGTATTCAGCATCTGTTGACTCCATGAGTGGGAATAGCACTGGGGCGTACAGCAAGTAGATCAGGTCATCGTGGTGGACCACACCTGGAGAGGAAAGATTTGCGTTAACATGCTCACTCCATCCAGGTTCTCAAAAAAGATATACGTTTTATAGTATGATCAATAGAGCATTGAACACTCCAATGGACTCGCAAGAGGACCGCGTCTACTCGTCATTACCGATTTCGTCCAAATTTATGGTATTGTGCAGACTTGAAAATGACAGAAGTGGGAGTTTCAGATGGCCAAGCGTTTAGAATAAAATAACATTTTTGAGGCGGGTCGGGCGAGGCATAATCCATGTATGTTAGCGTAGTTTCCAGGCAGCGGTTGGCGCAGCGGAAATAGCACAGAACGGTAATCCGACGGTCGTGGGGTCAAGTCCCTATGCGGAAACTTTTATGTCTTGTTTTTATTCTTAATTTGTTCGTATCTTACACTGCAAATAAACCGAAATAATGCTCAATACATTGTATCTATTAATAATTGAATAAAAGTCATCAAACGGAAAGGTAAAGGAAAATTTGGGAGGGCAAATACATTTCTTGGAAGGGATTCTAAGTAAGGCGTACACGAGAGCGTCGTAGGCTATATAACATTAAACACATTTAAGTTTTTACAGTGGATGATTTACACGTCCTGGGGTGATGTTCATCGTAATCATGGGGAGCAGTAATTTTCTCGACATCTTGCTTCATTCATTCCATTCCTGACCCGGTCGGAGACTGGAAGCAGGCTGTGGATTTTCATTTTCTTGCACACGTGATAAACGCCACATTTTTAGAATCACATGGATGTTTTAAAGTTGCTATAGAAAAACAAAAAAATACATGCCCCGCCCCAGAAATGTTACTTCTTTTTAAAACGATTGGTCATCTGGAGCTCCCACTTCTGTCCTTTTCATTTCTGGCCAAGCCCAAGACGAAATCAGTGATGACGAGTAGGTACGGTCCCCTTGTCAGTAGATTACTTTCATAAAATTAACACAATATATACCATTACTGATCTTAACATTTACAAAATAAGTTTCGTTAATAATATTCTGCACAAAATAAAAATCAACCAATTACAACACTACACTAATACGTAGTTAAATTTATAGTGTAACGAATATCTTCAAGAAAAATAATTGGAAACTTGCTTTCAGAACAATTAATACTAGAGCTAATTTGATATACTCTTCTTTAACTCAATCAACAAAGAAAATATTTTTACAGGAGGTTTACAAAATTACTTGCGACTTTGTCAGTCCTAATAATGTGGGCCAAACTGGGCGTTCTTTCAATCAACGATATTTTGAACATGTTAATGCAGTCAAATACAAAACATATACCAGCATGGGCGTACACGTAAAGGATTCCGAAAATTCCACGTGGAGTCCAAAGTCCAGTCCTGGCTGCCGGCTCGCTTTTCAGGTAGACTTACAGATACTACACATAGCAGATAAAGGTAAACTACTTAATATTAGGAAGAAGATTGAAATCTATCTGAATCAAAAACATAATCCTAATCTTAACCTCAGTGAAATATTTCGCTGATGATGACTTCTTCGAAATCTGAAACATATTTTAAATAATAATAGATGTTTCTTTCTAGTATTGACTAGGCGTACAGTTATTAAAGTATTATTCAACTGTCAATACGGATTTTAACTTCACTTTACCATAATGGTAAATATTATTCATTATAAATAGTTCTTCAGCTTTCCTGGTTAACGACCGATGACTCAAACGTTAGGCAGTAGCACGCAACGACAATAACCATTGTTCTCGGTTGACCAATAGCATAGGCATGCTTGCTCTGTCACTCCACGTGGAGTCCAAAGTTCAGTCCTGGCTGCCGGCTCGCTTTTCAGGTCTCCAGTGTTGCACAGTTGCACGTAGTTCTGTCCAGTCTCCCTGATTTTTCTCAGTGGCTACGGTGGAGAGTTGACAGCTCTGTAACTCGAGCTGGGAAATTTCTGGCTCCCCGCAGACATAGAATGTAAACATTTCCGCCCAGCTAGGTTTCAAAAGAGACCCGGTCGTTAATGAGGAAAGTGAGAGAACTATGTATTGTTACGAATGCTAGACAGCTTCGTCGCCCGGCGGTGACTCAGACCGCCCCAGGCTATCCCTGACTGAGTGTTACCAGTGCCTTACGCAACGGGGCTGCAAGAACAAGGACATCGTCCAGAAGGTTCTTGGCCGCCTAGTACTGAAAATTTCGAGAAGGTGTAAACCCTGGTCTACTATAGAAACATCCATTGAGTCACCAGCCCCGCTATATATAAAGCGACCTGGCCAGTGAGGAGGGACTGTGTTTTTGAGGAGTGTGTGATTATACCTGTGCGACAGAGGTAATGCGGTGACGTGTGAATTACGAAACAGTGTGTAGTACGGTATTCAGGAATAGTGAGTGACAGGCTGTGGCTGGACACGGGTCTACCTAATTAGTGAAGGATTAACTGAATAAGGAAGTGAAAGGGTGAGTGTCCTCCATAAGGGAGCAAACACGAAGAAAGACAGCTAATTGTTTCTATTTGCTTATTGTGTGATGTAACTTCCCAGACCTGCAATAAAGCTATATTTTCAAAGGACACCTTGTGTTGTGCTTTTACCCACTGTAATCCAATTATTGAACTTGCCACTAGGGGTAACACGTAGTAATAAAACAAGTCATTGATCTGTTAATAATCAAATTACAACAGTTCACCCCAACAGTGTTAACAAGCGATCATTTACAAGACAGAACTGGGTAGTCAACCACATGCGAAGTTCGAATCTCAGTATTGACTATGACCATTCTGAGTGGGGATTCCACGGAGGTTTGCACACTATCTCCAGGATGTAGCTTATTATAAGTTCAGTGTCACTTTTCCCAGCTCTACAGTACACCAAATAAATACAGTTACACTCATCAATACAGTCACCAGTATAACACAGGTTATTATCTAAAATACATAAACAAATTCATCAGGGTGATAACCAAGATATTTCAGTCCTTAAATGATGTAAGAACTATAGACATCAAAAAACGTTTTGCTTATTGCCATGGCGCACAGTGGGGATGAAAGTGAGGGCGGACTTATTTATTAAGCAGTGTCCACGCCTGCTTTACACAATTGAGATCGGGAGCACAGGCAGGCCATTGCATTCTGTGAATACCATTCTCCTGAAGAAAGGCATTCACTATGCCAGCTCTGTGCGGGCGAGCGTTATCATCAAAGAAAGTGAAATTCGCGCCAAAATTGTCAGCATAGCCTTTCACTACAGATGCCAGGATAGTATCCCTGTAACGTGTGCCTGTCATACGCCCTGGGATATACACGAGGGGTTCGGCGACCATACATGATGCCACCCCAATACACAGCACCACCTCCTCCCTGTTGGTATCGGTCTCGGGTGTATTGGTTGTGCATACGTTCACCGGGTCACAGATCTATCCACATTGACACAGGCGAGTGTACACAGCCGATATACACGCAAAAGAACAACTAATGGGTTTGAGACCACTACGACTCTTGGCCAGCAATATGCAAAACTTTTTTTGATGTGTGTATTTACACTGCTGAACGCAAGAGGAAATACTTACCATAAGGTTTCATAGATTCAGGTGGATGGTATATGTAGCTCCATCTTCCGGCGTAAGAGAACTTGTAATAGTAAACAGGTGCACTGCTCTTCCTTGAGATCAGCTTGGCTGAACGATCTTCAGGGAAGTTAATGTAGGCGTCTGCATACAGCTAGAAGAAACCAGTACTCACATTGAATGACACACCCTTAGGATGCTATTAATTGTAGAGAAGTGTCCTTGGTCGTAACGCACGCGATAACTTTGTGTCTCTGTAATGGTGACAAAAATGGATCAAATGAGTTCTGTCTGTCTGACTGCTATGAAGTCATCCTGGGTGTTGGTTTAATCCTCAATAAGTGCTACCTTAGATTATAAGGATATAATACCATTAAAGCGAGGCACTGCTGTAAAGAGGCAAGATGGGGGTGATTTTTATCTGCACTGAGCCAATGTAGCAGCACTGACCCTGCGAGTTTCAGCTGGCCTTGTACTCACAGGAACCGGCTGTGCCCTGAATGCCTTTACTCAAAACCACCTATACCTCAGACGTTTTCCGAATAACTACAGTCATAAGTGAGACTGGGGCTTCGGTGAAAAGCCAAAAATTACTCCAGCCTAAGCCAATGACAAAAGCGAAAATACTGAAATCATCAAGAAATGGCAATAGACCTAAGTCAAGCTAATATCTGCCAAAAATACAAGAAACAGAAAAGTGATTACGATATTTATTTCCCTTTAGAAAATCGTGGATCACTCAGGATATACTAGAATTGATGGATGAAAGGCGGAAACACAAGAATGTAAGAGATGAAAAGGGGAAAGCAGAAAACAGAGGTCTGAGAAATGAGGTTAACAAGAAGTGCAAGGAAGCGAAAGAAGAATGGTTGAAAGAGAAATGTACAGGTATAGAAAATTGTCTGAAATTAGGAAAAATAGATACAGTTTATCGAAGGATTAATAATACTTTTGGGGAAAAGAAGATTAAGTGCTGTAATATTAAGGACACACATGGAAAGCCTCTAACAGATAGCGAAGAAAAGGTTGAGAAAGGGGAAAGGAGATTGGGAAACATGTAATGGAAAGGGAGGTGGAAATTGATGAGGATGCAAAAGGAGATTTAATATTGAGATCAGGATTTGATAGAGCATTGGAAGACTTAAGCAGGAACAAAGCACCAGACATAGATGATATACCGATTGAGTTGCTACGCTGCATAGGAGATGAAGGTCTGATCAGGTTATTTCACTTGGTGTGTAGGATTTATGAGACAGGTGAGGTACCCTCTGATTTCAAGAAGAATGTTATCATCCCTATACCGAAGAAAGTGGGTGCTGACAGATGTGAGGATTACCGTACAATCAGCTTGATTACTCATGCTTCAAAAATCCTATCAAGAATAATTTACAAGAGGATGGAAAGCCAGATAGAAACGGAGTTGGGTGAAGACCAGTTTGGTTTCAGGACAAATATAGGAACAAGGGAAGCTGTACTAAGTCTTTGGCTGATTTTGGAAGGTAGAATAAGGAAAGATAAGAGAACGTTCATGGCTTTTGTAGACTTTGAAAAGGCTTTTGATAATGTTGATTGGACTAAATTGTTTGACATTTTGAAAATGGTTGGAATAAAGTACAGGGAAAGGAGGGTGATCTATAATCTATTATATACTTAATACAGCAGTCATTCGAGCTGAAGGACAGGGGAGAGAAGCTGGATTTCAGAAAGGAGTAAGGCAAGGCTGCAACTTATCACCCATACTTTTCAATCTTTACTTTGAACAAGCAATGAAAGAAATTGTAGAAATATTTAAAGTGGGAGTGAAGATTCAAGGAGAAATAGTTTCAACTCTAAGTTTTGCCGATGACATAGTCATCTTGGCCGACACGCCTGAGGATTTGAAGAAATAATTCATGATGAAAATTAATAAATGTAAAACAAAAATATTGGAATGCAGCCGAAATTAATCAGAATCCTCCAAGGACATCAAACTGGCAGGTGAAAAACTAAAGGAAGTAGGAGAATTCTGTTACTTAGGATGCAAAATAACCAGTGATGGACGAAGCAATGAGGATATAAAAAGTAGGTTAGCTCAGGCAAGGAAAGCATTTCTACAGAAAAGGAATCTGTAGACATCGAATATAGATTTAGGTGTTAGTAAGTCATTTTTGAAGGCCTTTGTCTGGAGCGTGGCACTCTATGGAAGTGAAACTTGGACAATTGGTGCAGCAGAAATGAGGAGAATTGAAGCGTTTGAAATGTGGTGTTACAGGAGAATGGTGAAGATCAGATGGGTAGATAGGGTTACAAACGAAGAGGTATTAAGACTAGTAGGACAGGAGAGATAAGAGAAGAGATAGGTTGGTAGGACACTTACTAAGACACCCAGGAATAGCAAGCTTAGTTTTGGAAGGAAGGGTCGAGGACAAGAAATGTAGGGGTAGACCAAGGTTAGAATATGTTAAACAGATTGTCTCGGACATAGGGTGTGGTAGCTATGTAGAGATGGAACGATTAGCTCTGGACAGGGAGGCATGGAAAGCTGCATCAAACCAGTCAAAAGACTGAAGACTCAAACAACAACAGAAAATTTTAGAATTTTGTTATTGCTATTATTATGCATAATACTCATTGTAGTTGGGTACAATCGTGTTGACCGACTTAAAAGGATAAAACAAGATGTTCAGTAAAGAACATATAGCCTACTTTCTCCTAAATGTATGAGTATAGTTATAACTCGTTGTTATTATCAAAGAGTATAATAGAATCATTTCTTGGTTGAAGACCTTAGAAACTATTTACCTCTACCAAACGCCACAACCTAGAAAAAACTACTACCATCATTGAAGAAAGATAGATAAGAAGTATCTCAAGAATGTTATGGATCTGGAGACATAATCGACCGGACTGGCTGCTTGGCTCAGCGGTAACGTTCTCGTTTGCTGGGCCCTAGGTTGCAGGTTCGTATCCTGGCGCAGTCAGCTGGCATTTGAGGGTGCACAAATGCGAGTGAGTCGTGTCAGTAGATTTACTGGCACGTTAAAGATCCCCTTCGGGCAAAAATTCCGGCACCCCGGCGTATCTAAAAGCAGCAGTAGTTAAAAGGGACGTAAAACAAATAACATTATTATTATTGTTATTACAAGCTGTACTCGGCATGCGTTGCAATGCCAATCAAAGAAAGTGTTGGCGTTGAAATTCTGTTTCTTGAAGTGCTTTTGGATACACAGCATGTTAACTGCCTCTAAGCTATCGTAAAATGGATTTTCTAATTTAGAACCATTCGTGGAAGCGTGCACAACAACTTTCAAAAGTTTCATCGCTGTCACTCATTTGTTGAATCTACTCGTACGCTACCTGTTGTGAAATGGATTTACTAAGTCGAAACCCTTCCCTGGCGTGTACACAATAACTCATCAATAATTCATCGCAATCGGATGAATTGTATATGCACGTATACGGGGTTTTGTTTAAACGATTCGTGTGCTGTCACTCATTTGTTGAATCTACTCGTGCGCTACCTATTGAGAAATGTATTACTAAGTCGAAGCCCTTCCTTGGCGTGTACACAATAACTCATCAAGGTTTCATCGCAATCGAAGAATGTTACATGAACGCAAAAGGGGATTTTGTTGAAACGCTTCGCGCGTCGTCACCCATTTGTTGCATCTACTCTTGCGCTACTTATTGTGAAATGGATTTACTAAGTCCCCTTCCCTGGCGGGTACACAATAACTGATCAATGTTTCATCGCAATCGGATGAATAGTATATGAACGCATACCTGATTTTGTTTAAACAATTCGCGCTCCGTCACTCATTTGTTGAATCTACTCGTGCGCTACCTACTGTAAAATGTATTTACTAAGTTAGAAACCGTCACTTAAGTGTCCACAACATCTCACCCAAGTTTCATCGCTATCGGACTAATGGGATATGAAGACATAGGGGACTGTATTGAAACGCTCCGCATGTCGTCGTTCATTTGTCGAATCTACTCGTGTGCTACCTACTGTGAAATGTATTTACTAAGCCAGAAACCTTCCTTGGAGTGTCCACCATATTTCACCCAAGTTTCACCGCTAACGGCAGAATGGTATATGACCTTATACGGGACTTTGTTGAAACGCTTCGCGCGTCGTCCCTCAATTGTTGAATCAACTTGTGTGCTGCATATTGTATAGTGGATTTACTAAGCCAGAAACCTTCCCTGGAGTGTACACAACATCTCACCCAAGTTTCATAGCTACGGACGAATGGTACATGAATGCATACGGGACTTGGTTGAAACGCTTCGCGTGTCGTCGCTCATTTGTTGATTCTACTCTTGCGCTACATATTGTAATATGGATGTACTCAGCCAGAAACCTTCCCTGGAGTGTACACAACATCTCACTCAAGTTTCATCGCAATCGGATGAATGGTATGTGAATGTATACGGGACGTTGTCGAAACGCTTCGCGCGTAGTCACTCATTTGTTGAATATAAACGTGCGCTTCGTATTGTAAAATGGATTTACTTAGCCAGAAACCTTTCCTGGAGTGTACACTACAATTCACCAAACATTTATCACTATCAGACGACTGGTATATGACTTTATACGGGACTTTGTTGAAACGCTTCGCGTGTCATCGCTCATTTGTTGAAT
This sequence comes from Meconema thalassinum, assembly GCA_946902985.2. Taxonomy (NCBI): domain Eukaryota; kingdom Metazoa; phylum Arthropoda; class Insecta; order Orthoptera; family Tettigoniidae; genus Meconema; species Meconema thalassinum. The sequence goes on along the minus strand of OX336394.1, from coordinate 254,667,990 downwards.
CTACTGGTGCGATACCTATTGTAAAATGTATGTACTAAGCCAGAAACCTTCCCTGGAGTGTACACAACATCTCACCCAAGTTTCATCGCTATCGGATGAATGGTATATGAAATTATATGGGACTTTGTTGAAACGCTTCGCGCGCCGTTGCTCATTTGTTGATTCTACTCGTGCTCTACCTATTTTTAAAGGGATTTACTAAGCTAGAAACCTTCCCTGGAGTGCACACAAAATCTCAGCCTAGTTTCATCGCTATCGGACGAATGGTATATGAATGCATACGGGACTTTGTTGAAACGCATTGCGTGTCGTCGCTCAATTGTTGAATCTACTTGTGCGCTATCTACTGTGAAATGTATTCACTAATTTTGAAACCTTCACGTAAGTGTACACAACATCTCACCCAAGTTTCATCGCTATCGGACGAATGGTATATGAACACATACGGGACTTTGTTGAAATGCTTCGCGCATCGTCGCTCATTTGTTGAATCTACGCGTGCGCTACCTATTGTAAAATGGATTTACTAAGTCAGAAACCTTCCTTGGAGTGTACTCAACATCTCACCCAAGTTTCATCGCAATCGGACGAATGGTATATGAACGCATAGGAGACATACCCACAGACATACCCACAGACAAAGTATCACGTTACATTGATTTTTATATATATAGATTACATAATCAACCTGCCGTGGGCAACATCCAACTTTGAGTTGAGGCATGTCTTTACACGTCTGGTTGTGCATGGCTTTCACAACCCTAATTGAATTAACAAATCTTTCCATGACCCTAAAGAGACGTGTGTATACAAACTAGGTGGATATTTTCGATTGCTATTTGCCTGAAATAAAAGTATTAATAACCTGAACTAGCACCAGCGGCTAGAATTCAGTTACTATGTGAAATCGTTTTGTTCTTTACTTCAAATAACATTTTCAAATAACGCACAATAGGCTGTCACAAACCCTTTAAAATAAGAAGTAAAAATGTATCATAGTATCATCTTGTCATTCTTCAAATTCGATGCGCATAGAATGCCAATGGTATACTATCAATGGAGTCCCATGTAGACCAGTCGTGAAATCTAGTGGAGAAATAGGCTATCGAACAATATAATCCTAACAGGGCGAGTGCATTCTAGCGGCCATAAGAAGAAACTTTTCAATAAAATCTGGAAGTTAATAAGTAGGCCGGCTGCAGTTACCTTTTTGGCTGCTAGATGTCTCGAGCAAATCTGCTGGCGAATTATGTTTTAATTAAATATATGTTTTGCACCGTAATATGCACGCTTAATTTTAAAATGTCTGAGTCATTACAAAGCAACAAATATGTAAAATTTCAAGCAAAAAAACTAACACTGATGGGGTTTGAACCATAGGCATATGAATGATAGACTAACGCTTTACCACGGATCCGTTTGTGCCAACGAGTATTGATCTATATAAAATGACTTACATAGAACTTGTTAGCAAATAATGATTTAGACCTAACGATTTCATAATTGGAGTATATTATTTATATATAAAGCATTTCATACAAAGTTTATTTATTTTGTATCAGTACGTTATATTGCATGCAATACTCAAATTAGTGAAATATAAGTCAGGCACAAGATATCCGCTGCCATCTTGTCTTCTTACCGAGACGGCTCAGCTTTTTAAAATCACTTCTGCACTATAGTATTACAAAATAAACTTTTAATTTCGAACGTGCCTCTTCCTTCAGAACAGTTAAATCGATTCTCGGCTCGATAATCGGAACTGGTGGGTCCCATGAATATGGATTATAAAGTTTGCATAATTCGCACGGCCGCCATCCTGAAATGGTACGGCGGATGACCTTGTAGTTTGGTCACAAGACGCGTCCTATATGAAGGTATGTTATTACCGAATTTGGTAGAGAACGGATAATTTGGTTAGTCGCTATTTGATTTTACGTTTTGAACGTTTGAGTGGCCGCCATTCAGTTTTGGTAAAGATGGCGGCGTTATAAAATATGACACTGAGGTGCCCTTTGCTTGTCCTACCTCTGTACCAAATTTCGTTCAATTCGGTTTCACCGTGTTCGAATTGATAGGGGGACAGACATTCAGAGTACACACACTCACACACACACACACACACAGACAGACTCACACACACACATACACACACACAGACAGACACACAATTTTTGGCCCTGTAGTGATCTCATAAGCCTACTTTCATTTTTTGCAAAAATCGAAAGTAGGCTAATACGTTTATCATGCAAGACTTGAAGCAGGTTGATTCAGGCCTGAGTTATCTATTGCGTCGAATCACACTATTAAATAAATTTCCACCCTCAGCCAGTCTCTGGTGAGAGGGGCTACGGTACATGCTGGGGGAAGTGTTTGTACACACATCAAAAAAAGTTTTGCATCACCTCGGTTCCAAGAGTTCCGGAACCGTTAAATACAAAGGGAATAGAGATCAACACAAACAACATTTCAGCTCGTTTTATTGCTCATGAGACCCACACATTGCATGTTGTACCATCATACAGCTAGACTTTCAGCATTTGTGGTCCAGATTGCAGTACACACCACTACCTCTAATACCCAGTAGCACGTCCTCTTGCATTGATGCATGCCTGTATTCGCCGTGGCATACTATCCACAAGTTCATCAAGACACTGTTGGTCCAAATTGTCCCACTCCTCAACGACAATTCGGCGTAAATCTCTCAGAGTGGTTGGTGGGTCAAGATGTCCATAAACAGCCCTTTTCAACATATCCCAGGCATGTTCGATAGGGTTCATGTCTGGCGAACATGCTGGCCACTGTAGTCGAGCGATGTCGTTATCTTGAAGGAACGCATTCACAAGATGTGCACGATGAGGTCGAGAATTGTCGTCCATGAAGACAAATGCCTCTCCAATATTCTGCCGATATGGTTGCACTATGGGTCGGAGGATGTCATTCAGGTATCGTAAAGCCGTTTCGGAGCCTTCCATGACCACCAGTGGCGTACGTCGGCCCCACATAATGCCACCCCAAAACATCAGGGAACCACCACCTTGCTGCACTCGCTGGACAGTGTGTCTAAGACGTTCAGCCTGACCAGTGTGCCTCCAAACACGTCTCCGACGATTGTCTGGTTGAAGGCATATGCGACACTCATCGGTGAAGAGAACGTGATGCCAATTCCGTGGGGTCCATTCAGCATGTTGTTGGGCCCATCTGTACCGCGCTGCATGGTGTCGGGGTTGCAAAGCTGGACCTCGCCATGGACGTCGGGAGTGAAGTTGCGCATCATGCAGCCTATTGCGCACAGTTTGAGTTGAAACACGACGTCCTGTGGCTGAACGAAACGCATTATTCAACATGGTGGCATTGCTGTCAGGGTTCCTCCGAGCGGCAATCCGTAAGTAGCGGTCATCCACTACAGTAGTAGCCCTTGGGCGGCCTGAGCGAGGCCTGTCATCGACAGTTCCTGTATCTCTGTACCTCCTCCATGTCCGAACAACATCGCTTTGGTTCACTCTGAGACGCCTGGAAACTTCCCTTGTTGAGAGCCCTTCTTGACACAAAGTAACAATGCGGACGCGATCGAACTGCGGTATTGACCTTCTAGGCATGGTAGAACTACAGACAACATGAGCAGCGTACCTTCGTCCTGGTGGAATGACTGGAACTGATCGGCTGTCGTACCCCCTCCGTCTAATAGGCCCTGCTCATGCATGGTTGTTTACATCTTTGAGCAGTTTTAGTGACATCTATGAACAGTCAAAGGGACTGTATCTTGGATACAATATACACAGTCAACGTCTATATGCCGGAGATCTGGGAACCGAGGTGATGCAAAACTTTTTTTGATGTGTGTAGTAGTTTTTTTTTTGTCGTGTAGCCTCCTGAGAGGCCGAGTGCAGGTCTTTCTAGTCGACGCCCGTGGGCGACCTGCGCGTCGGGATGAGAGATGGAATGGATGAAGATGAATGAAACTGGGCAAGGATGTTGAAGGAAGCGGCCGTGGCCTGTCAGAAGGTACTGTCCCAGCATTTGCCTGGTGTTGAAAATGGGAAACCACGGAAAACCATTTCAAGGACAGCCGATGGTGGGGCTCGAACCCACGCGTCTACCGAGTCAGCAGAGAGCTTGGCCCCTTGACCTAACGGAGCGCTTTAGAACGCGTAGCCACTACTGTCGGTTTTGTGTAGTAGTGAGAGACTATGGACATTCAGCGTGTGCACACATCTGGGCGCACACACAGTAGTCCCACTCGTGTATTACATATCGCAAAACTTCACATTCTATTTGGTCTTGGGATTTTTTTTTTCGTGTGGTCTCCTGAGAGGCCGAGTGCAGGTCTTTCTAGTCGACGCCCGTGGGCGACCTGCGCGTCGGGATGAGAGATGGAATGGATGAAGATGAATGAAATTGGGCAAGGATTTGGATGGAAGCGGCCGTGGCCTATCAGAAGGTACCGTCCTAGCATTTGCCTGGTGTTGAAAATGGGAAACCACGGAAAACCATTTCAAGGGCGGCCGACGGTGGGGCTCGAACCCACGCGTCTACCGAGTCAGCAGAGAGCTTGGCCCCATGACCTAATGCTGTGCTTTAGCCAGCATAGCCACTGCTGTCGGTGGTCTTGGGATGAAATACTCACAAGGAAATATCCGTGGCGTGGTCTTGGGATGAAATACCACGCCACAGATATTTCCTTGTGATCAGATCGATACTAGCGCAAAGTTGCTATGAGATTAGGAAGTGAGAATGAGCGCAAAAACTTTGTTTTATTACTATGCTTGATATCTCCTGTAATGCTTAACTTTGAGAGAACATTTTCAAAATAACCTGTACAGATTCGTCTATAAGTCAACTTACTTTTCCAAGGCCCTCTTCAGACGAGTTGGTGACAGGTTTGTCCTCCAAATAAAACTTGCGCAGCTCTAGACTGATCTGACGAGACTTCTCAGTTCCTCGCTCGTACCCAAAGGCGATTGGTCCTACTCTTTCGAAGTCGTCAGTCATCTCTTGAGACCATGACGTATTGCCAATTATCTCTAGACAGAGCATAAATCCTTTCTTGATTAGTGTTTGCACTTGAGTTATCTTATATTTGCAATGTTGTAATTGGGGGCGTAATGTTTTGAAGTTTTCATTCCATGATTTGGGATGGGGTCTGCAATATATTGAATTCCAGGGAAAAGCAGTGAGAAATTATGCCCCAGCGATATTAGATTACAAACTGATTTTTTAATTTTCTCACAGTGTTATGCGCAATGAATATACAATAGATTTCTCGTAGAAAATATACCAGGCACAATTGTCCTGATTTACTTACGTAGTGCTTTCCACGCGAACTCCAATGTTGTGTGTCCGGTCATGAGAGGTACTTGGGCGAATTTCCCAGCCACTGCTAGCTCATAGGGATCACCAGGCAGGAACCGTTTTTCTCCATCGCCAAGATCTGGTTCTACTTCAGGTCGAAATACAGCGATGGGGTCCCACGCGAATTCCTATCAAGAAGCCAAGAAACAGAACGTTGAACAACCGATGGAAATTGTCGTCATTTGTCTAAATACTGTTAGAGAAGTATGAGCCTCCAGACTTGTACTGTTAGCAAACGTTCAGTTGTTTAAATCTGATCTGCACAACATTTTATGGACCTACTTGGTTGTGGGGTTTATATTATATACATCGTTATAAGCGCCTTTCAATACACAGTCAATGATACAAAACTGAATTAAGAACAAGTGTACATGTTTAGCATCAACGATGGATGCATTTTCAGCATCATTAATATTATAAACAATCTTAGTAGTGTATTTTTGGCGGTTTCGCGCCCTCCACATTGCTCCTCCTCCTCCTCCAAGATGGCGGCCATAGCTTAACTTAACCTAGCCTAACCTAACATGATGGCGGCTATAGCTTAACTTAACCTAGCCTAACCTAACAAGATGGCGGCCGTAGCTTAACTTAACTAAACCTAACCTAACAAGATGGCGGCCATAGCTTACCTCAACCTAGCCTAACCTAACAAGATGGCGGCCGTAGCTTAATTTACCCCAGCCTAAACTAACAAGATGGCGGCCGTAGCTTAATTTAACCTTGCCGAACCTAACAGGATGGTGGCCGTAGCTTAATTTAACCCAGCCTAACCTAACAAGATGGTGGCCGTAGCTTAATTTAACCCAGCCTAACCTAACAAGATGGCGGCCGTAGCTTAATTTAACCTAGCCGAACCTAACAAGATGGCGGCCGTAGCTTAATTTAACGCAGGCTAACCTAACAAGATGGTGGCCGTAGCTTAACTTAACCTAGACTAACCTAACAAGATGGCGGCCGTAGCTTAACTTAACCTAGCCTAACCTAACAAGATGGTGGCCGTAGCTTTACTTAACCTAGCCTAACTTAACAAGATGGTGACCATAGCTTAACTTAACCTAGCCTTCTCGTGGAACTCAGCGTACACTTACACAGATCCACATCGATCTTCACAGTTGTCACTATGGTTGATCCCTGCTGCTGCTCTCACTGAGAGATCATCTACCCAATTGGAAACGGCTGACACGCACCAACATTAAACTTCTTCGGTCGAGTGCTCAGTTCGGATCGTACGGGTACTACCCAAAGTTTAATGGCACCCAGTGAAATGTGTGAAACACACATAAAATAATCAAATCATATGCCCTCTGTTGGACCTTATTTGCAATGGTACATGACACCTATTCTGCCTCAGAAGGTTTCACTCCATCCTATCCATTCGAGGTCAAATTCGGCTAGCTTTATAATTGATGGATACAGTTCGGTTTATAATGTAAAAGTGGGGATCACATGTTTGGTTATTCTATTATGACTATAAATGGTCCTCAGATATCAATACTTCCCCACATGGGAAGTCCTTTATATAATCTCCCTTTCGCCTAGATGGCTCCAAACTAAAGACATATACCAGATAGTTGAGGTCATACGATTTAGTTAAATTAAGATCCCAGAATCTCCTTGTTCACATTTCCAGATGTTTTTAAAAAATGTTATTTATTTCAGCTATTAAAAACAGAAGAAAAGAGGTAACATTGATTTTTTATTTTATTTTACAGGAAATGCTCCCCCATTGAAAGACTGATAAACATCGTGAAAAATGAAGTGCCCTTAAAATGCTGGTAGGACCAGTATGTGACTCATCATTCATGAAACTTTCTCTCACTTGTAAAGACATGTTGGTGCCACTTGAACCCAGCACAGTCGGCAACACTACTTGCTCGATTATGTGAATAATTTCTCTAGCGGAGTTGCGTAGACAGATAGACACCCTGAGGCATATTGTTAATCACCTTAAAGTAGTTTACTTACTCTATATTCACCCAAGGTTCCAGAGATATCTTCAGCTTTCTTCTGGCGCAGACAATCCACTATTTGCTTTGAAGATTCTGATGAGCAGTTCAATAAACCGGCCAGTTTTTTCGCCAAATCCACTGGCGAAATTCGGTCACTGGGTTTGATTGGCGAAGCGCTCATCGCTATACCACGTTGAAATAAACCTGTGAAATAACAAAGTTAATTCTGTTGTGTAAGACTTGGAAATGTGACTGCAGTCGAGATTCAAACCCGAATCTTCTGCTTCCCGGGCAGCGTATTATAAATACTCCCCGATTTGAACACACCGTTTCGATGAGCCCATCCACATCATCTTATTTTATTTTATCGACCCTGATTGGTCCACATTTAGTGGACGATGACTGGCTGCGTGGCGAACCGGTATCGTTTTTCCCTGCTGTGCCAAAGGTTGCAGGATTAAATCCTGTCGCAATCAGTAAGCATTTGAGGGTACGCAAATGTGAGGGAGCCAAATATCTATACCTATACATAAAATATACTCAAAATCAGTAAGAGTAATATATCTTATTATAAATAAGTAGTTCCGTGAAGAACTATACAACCTATTTTCATATATCCTACTCATGTCAATTGCCTCTATCAAAATACAAAATTTCAGTTTGATTGTTGTAATAGATTCGTAGATATTGAGAACCGTCTAAATATCTCAGATGGTCGCCATGTTGGATTTTTATTTATGTACTATTACACGAAGCTTATTGTGTACGTGTGGTATTCAAACGTCAATCGCATGATTAGGACACTTGTGGTAATGAAAACAATTGAAATAAACTAGATGCCAGTGGATTAACATTTGTATAAGCATTTACTGCACAAAATTTCGCTGCACTCGGACGCTTAAATCGCGAGAAACGTCCACTTAAATATTTATACTTCGCGTCGCCGCCATGTTGGATTTGTGCTCACCAGGTTATTGAAAGTCCTATGGATGAACTTATGTTCATAGCTTCCATGAACAAAAAAAAAATCAGTTTGATTGCTGTAAATGATTCGCAGATACTGAGAACCGTCTAAATATTTTGGATGGTCGCCATTTTGGACTGTTGAACTGTATATATAGGCCATATACCTATGTACCATAAAGAAAAGTTATTGCGTGTCGGTCTACCAACCCCAAGCTTGCAGGTTTGCTCCTGGCCGTGGTAAGTGATTTTTGAAAGGCGGCAAAAATTACAACACCATGTCATACGATGTTGGCATGTCAAAGAACCCATTTGAATTCAGTAGGCTGTGTTCATAATGGCAAAATTAATCTCGGGAGTTTCCGCCAACACAAAGTTCCTCATTTCTCTACTAGAAAGCGCTATAGTATTCAAGGAGCTTAGATATCTAACCTCCTCGACTTTCATAGTGCTTCAAGGAATAACGAAATTCGACATGCAAGCTACCCTTTGGGTGTCAAATAACAAAGCTTGCACCCGGCACCCAAGGCCATACGATATTATTATTATTATTATTATTATTATTATTATTATTATTAATTATTATTTAATTTTAATATTAAAGAGTTGTTTCAAATTACTGTACTGAATCTTCTACTACCATGATCCAAGATTCAGGCATAAGGTCTCTCACAACATACAAACAAGAGCCATAACAAGTACTAAACATGTAAAACCTTTATGTATAAATAGCTATGGTTTCAAGAGACTAAATTATATTATACCATCACTACTTAATGAACTACCACCTGGATTGACGAACATTAACAGCAAACAACTAGCTCGCATTAAAAATTATTACTTAACCAAACATTAACTCATACCATAAATTTATTAATATAACTACCATAGTGTAACTTTTTGTGTCTTTAATTATTTACATTAATATTTTATCAATATCATTAACATTAAAAAAATGCATGCACTTTTGTATTGAAATATAATCTATATATATGTTGTAAATAATAATTAATATGTCTCACAGATAATCTGTACTGTCATCAGATTCGTGAGATATATCACAATAATGTAACATAAATAGTATTTAATAAATAAATTAAATTAAATTGAATTAAATTATTCAAACTTTCACTTCGATCGCATGATTACGACACAAGAAACAAAAACTTAATTTTAAAATTTTGCACAGCTGCCATCTTGAGTTTAGGTAAACAATTGAACTAAATTAGATGCCAGTGCATTACAATGTGTATATAATAGACATTTGCTGTAGGCTACCAAGTTTCATTGAGTTTGGATGATTACATCGCGAGAAAGATCTATTTAAAACGTTCAACTTCGCTTGGCCGCCATGTTCGATTTGTAGTTAACAGGTGTTTGAAAGTCTCACAGATGAACTTCTAGTAGTGCCCTTTATCTCCGTACAAAATTTCAGGGTGATATCAGTAATAGTTTCGGAGATATAGAATGCCAGTGAAATATTTCGCACAGCCACCATCTTGAGGTTATGTAAATAATTGAACGAAATTAGATGTCGGCACATTACAATGTGTATAAGCATATACTGTATCAAGTTTCATTGCGTTTGGTTGGTTAAATCGCGAGAAACGTCTATTTTAAAGTCGCAACTTCGCTTGGCCGCCATGTTGGTTATGTAGTTACGAGCGTCTGATAGGTGAAATTACAGTAGTTCTCTTGATCACCGTACAACATTTCACGGTGATATCGGTAATAGTTTCGGAGATATTAAATGCTGGTGAAATATTTCGCACAGCCGCCATGTTGGATTGGTGAGACGTAATACAATTTAAAGGGCACGGTCGGTGTGGGCCAAAATGGTTCTATGACCTTACCGAGTTTCATTGAAATCGCTCCAGCCATTTATAAGTCATTAGGGGGACACACACACACACGCACACACAGACAGACACATGGACAAAATGTGATTTCATAAGCCTATTTTTTCATAAAATGAAATAAGACTAAAAAGAATGTCATTAATAGCCTACAATACACTTTGAACCAATCACCAAAACTTCGTTAAAGATCCCCTTCGAGGCACAATTCCGGCACCTCCGGCGTCTTTAAAAGCCTCAGTAGTTAAAAGGGACGTAAAACCAATAAGATCATTGTTATTATTATATATTTGAGGATACACCACTGTGGATCACGCTACAATTTCGTTTTTTCTTCGTCTTAAGCTTCCTATTCCTCCAGTATTCTTTCTTATGGACGCTGAGCTTCTGCTTCTGTTCATCCTTCCAGGTAGTCTTCGCAGTTATTCCGCCTTGGAACCCTTCCAAATTTTGAATAATGGCCCAAAATTATAAAAACAATAATTACTTAGTTGACGTTCTACGGGGGTGCTTACAGCAACAGACTTATCCAGTGGTTCAAACCATATTTCTGCTATATCTTTTCAAACCAGAATCAGATTTAAATGAAATTAAAGAAATTATAGGCTCCTTGAAGAAAAATAAAGCAGCAGGTGAAGATGGAATTAAATCAGAATTGTGGAAAGTTCTCGATGATGATATCATCAATAAACTTAAAGATATCTTAGATACAATCTGGGATAATGAAGAAATTCCAGAAGATTGGAAGTCAGCCATCGTACACAAAGTGCTAAAAGAGCATCTATGTTATTTTGTATCTTCATATAGTACTGTGACTATTATTTCCTCGATTACTTTCTTATTAAAATCTCAACCTCTGTGTCGTTGATCATAAGTACAGTATGATTTCAATATCGTTTGTTCGATTTCTGTTTGAAGAAGTCTTATTTTTCATAGTCCTCTTTACTTTTGATATAAGTTGCTTGAATTCATGAACTTTTAACACATAGAAATCGTACCACTTTGGAGCAATACCGTACAACATTTCCACGAGAGCACAGCTCAACAGCGTGTACAGCGTATCGTTGCGCGTGAAAGCTGAACCAATCAACATTGGCATCGCACATGAAAACTGGACCAATCAAAATTGACCTTGTAAGCAAGCAGGCGGAGTGCCACAGGGTCGAATTGAGGGAGCCTTTCTAAATATACGCCCGGTCAGGTGCTTTTAGCCAGATCCACCACTGCGGCCACACTTCGACAGTAGCACATCTTCAAGCCTTAAATGGAGAAGAGCTCTTGCGGTGTCTTTTGGAATTGCATAAACGCACCAACCCGGATTGCAGGAGATTCCGGTTTCGCATCCCAACAGCGGCACATTTTCAAGTTTTACTAAACAGATAGGACCGCTCCAAGGCAAGTTATGTACTAAATCCATTTCTATAAAAAAAAACTGGCGTGACCCTGTATAAGTATTACACAGTCGAATGAATATGAATTAAGAGTCCAGGGAACGAAAATGTTTGGTGTTACTGCTTATATTTTTCGTACAGGATATGCACAGTTTATTATCTATGGAAAAGCTACGTTTGATTCTAATTCATGTTTTTCCCTGCTGTTTTATCACTTAATATACGAGTTTTTAACCTATTGGTCGCTACACAAATATAGACTACCAATGGCTTTCAAGATGTATGAACGTAGATTTTTGATGCGCAAGAACTAAGTGAAATTCTAAGTGAAGGAGCTTCCCACCACAGCTTCTAAGAGCAAACGTAAACTCATGTTTGTTTTGGATAAAAGTGAGTAAACTGAGAAAAGAAATACCGTATTAGAAGGCGATTACAACCTAAACATGCCTTGAGTAGTTGTATCTCAAAGACAAACATTATAAGAAGCGTAAATGCTAGAAGGAGACATTGTGCATGGTTCACTCACTACCCCTGTGGCGTTTCGGGCACGGTCCCCAAGAGCCCGCTGATGAGCCTCACTTGGTGCACCTAGGTGAAACGCCGCAAAATATATGGCAAAACCCTAGATTATTCGCTGAGTTTTAATTATTATTACATTGATATGTTATTATTATTATTATTATTATTATTATTATTATTATTATTATTATTATTGCAGATAGTGTAGTCCTATGTTGGTTATACTGGCCTCTTTATTTGGACTCATAATCCGCCACTGGTGAAGAATTGACTGACCTACTTGACTTAATTCCTTTAATTCCTAGGTGGAACATAGGGCCTCGATGAAATTTCTTCAACGTCTTAAAATCCGGCCGGCTTACATTTTGTCTGGTTTCCATAATAATAAGTTTGTTTCGGGAGTGTGAGTTATCAGCCCACAGAACCCTAGTCAAGTGAAAGGGCTGCCTCCTGTCTGCTCCGGACCGCAGGATTTTCTGTAGGGGTTGTCTCCTCAAACCGTTAAAGATCCCTCTTTACCACAAGGTAGTGGTTTCTTCCTTATTTAACCCCAAGGAGAAGGGTTGCCTCCTACACCAGCTTTGCCAAACCAAAGGTCTCCTTCTCCGCCTCTGCTGCTTTTGAGGTCTTTTTCACAGCCTCCCCAACTTTAGGGACCAGGGTATCCCTCCTAGTCTGACCTATCACCTTTGACCTGTTCGGCAAGGGTCGCCCTACCAGGAGCTTACACTCCCGCCGGCATAGCTCGCATGATCATTTGGGTTCTCAAGCCCCCATATCACGTCAAGATTAGGATACCATCGTGAGGGTATGAAGAATTGATTAGTACATAAACACTGTGAACACCATCCATGCAAGAAGTGAAAATTACGTCGCAGGAATAGCCAACTGATTTCTGACACGGTATGTGTAGTATCAAGTACCCATTCTACCCCAACTACCGGGAGCCGACAGCGGCGTTGGCACGCGATGGCGATCTCGAGGATATATGACACGACTTTTCACCTAGCAAGTGTCATTTTTGTCAGCGTTGGAGGTGGCTTAGTGACCAAATAATACTAACCTTTCGACATGGGAGACATCATGTGAAGGAAGACGCTCGTGGAACCCGCACTATAACCAAATATCGTTACTTTAGAAGGATCCCCTCCAAATTTGGCGATATTTTGTTGCACCCAATGAAGAAGTTGGACTTGGTCTTTCATCCCATAATTTCCTCGAAGATTAGCATCTTGCATGCTGAGGAAACCTGGAAATAGATTTTATTTTGTAAGAGTTACAATCATATTTTTAAAAATACCTTATGATTATGTTCCAAGAGTGGTTACAATATACACCAAATACACCCGAATAACTGGTAGACCGCAATTATTACCTGATGGCACATTCGTACCCAAGAACTTTCGTGTGAGAGCGAGTCCATATACTGTAGCGTGATTCAGAGAGGAGGAACGTTCACTTCGCTTGTTACTACGGCTCCTACTGTTAGTGCGTTTCACAGGAGCACATCAGCAGTGACCCCTACCACTACCTTCCTTCTCCTCTAAGCTTTTGTGGTTCGCGCAGGTTTGCGCCATCAGGTAGGCCTATTAATTCCAGTCAGCCGAAGGGGAAAGAGAGGCTAAAGCGGCTGCACACAATTTTGTTCGAGATCAATTTGGTTAATCTCGACTTCTGGTTGTATCTTGTTTCGGGTGTGCGAGTTATTAGGCCAGTGTCTTCTGTATGCTCCGGACCGCAGGATTTTCTGTAGGGGTTGTCTCCCTTAGCCTTCAAAGATCCCTCTTTACCACAAGGCAGTGGTTTCTTCCTTATTTAACCCCAAGGACAAGGGTTACCTCCTACACCAGGTTAAGTAGTCCTTCCCCTTGTCTCCTTGTCTCCTTTTCTCCTTTTCTCCTTGTCTCCTTGTCTCCTTTTCTCCTTTTCTCCTCGTCTCCTTTTCTCTTTTCTCCTTGTCTCCTTGCATACTTTTCTCCTTTTCTTTTTGTCTCCTTGTCTCTTTTTCTCATTTCTCCTGATCTCCTATCTCCTTTTCCCTTTTCTCCTTTTTCTCTCTTTCCATGCATTTCTTTTTCTCTCCTTCTGTGTCGTTTGGGCCTACTGAAGACCACGGGGCTCGTATCGTCTCGTCGCTTGGGCCTTCTGTTTTCTTCCTGTACTCCTTCATCTTCTATTAGCCAGCTTTCTTTCCTCTGTCCATAAGGGTCTGCTGTTCCCGGTGTTCTTCCTACTAGTAAGTGATGTGAGAAATGCTCCCCGCCGAATGGATTGCCGGAACTGTGGGCGGTCATGTATTAACTCAAGTGGGATCCCCAGTTGCTCCAGATCAGACTAGACAGTAGAAATCCACTTGCTCCTGGAGGCTTTCCCTCTACCCGCCACTGTAAAGATCTTGCGGGTTAAGTGCCCATAGAAGGTCAGGCGTCTTTTCTTCATACTTGTGACGATGTCTTCCTCATGTGCGTAGAGTTCATCATTGTTCCGAATCCTGTAGGTTAAGTTGTTATAGTAAAATCACAAAATCTAATGCAGTGATTAACGTTACCAGTGACTGAAATCTTGCAATAACCAAGAGAGCCATGTTTTTTTATATTTATTGCAAACATAAATGGTGGTAAAATACACTGCATACCAAAAGTTACTGCTATAGATTTAATTGTTTGGATGATACAGATGAATTCAAGCATAATTTTACTACTTCGATAAGAAATTCCTTGTGTTGCAAATTCTTTGTCAGTAAACGAAATGGTAAAATGCTTTTCAGTCGGTAAATACTATTTTACCATTTGTTATGGGAGTTATTCTCTAAACCTGAAACAAATACATGAGATTAAGAAATTAATAAACTAGGGAATAACTCCCATTTCAATTGGGTACAAACGTGTTGACTTGGAAGATAATATAGGACCACACGGGCGATATAAACAACCGAAAGGTGAAAAACGTAAAACATTGAGAGTCTTTTATTAACAATGTTAACAACAATCAATAACAGTCCCCTTAAAAATCAAGATGAGAGAAAACAAAATGCATACAGCACATTAGGAGCTAACACTAAGTCGCGTTGTAAATGCCAGACCAGCTGTTGTTAAATGTGAATGACCACAGTGTTATAAAGTGCCTCAATTTTTCATAATCAAACTAATCCGGACAAACAAAAGGAAACATGACAACAATTGTGAAGTTTTTTGGAAAAGTTTGCGATATTGGAATTATTTTCACTTTGTTCCATGACCATGTCGTTGTGTAGCGGCTGGGTTTATTGGCTGTCACCACTGAGATCCATGTTTGATTCTCGGCTCTGTCAAGACATTTAATTCCAGTCTGAGAGATAAAACAGGGTGCACTAAGCCTCGTTAGGGCAAAACTGATAATAGATGGGTTCGAATTCCACCATAATATTCATCTTAAAAGTGGTTTCTCGTGGATTATTAATTCTGCTCCAGCAAATTCTGGGAGGGATCCCAACTTAAGGCAATGTGTTCCTCCTTTTCAACCCGAACCTCAATAGCAAATATACAGAAAACAGACTCTACAATACAACAGGTTATCAGACATATTCCACACACAGCCATGTACACGGGGATATGACCACAATGCCCAAGTCCCTAAATGAAACCTCAACAAAGAACTACTCTTTGCTCCATTTCGCCCAACCCGCTAGCCGCGAATCTTTCCACAGTTTTGTCGTTGTTGCTTTATTTAGGGGATTTGTGATATAGTGGTCATGTAGCCCCGTGAACTTAGGTCTGTGTAATTTGTTTGACAACCTGTGTCAGTGTGATGGCTGAATTAGTGTGTGTATTTGTTATTCATATGAGGATTGGAAAGGTGGCGGCGTAGATTTAAATTAGGAACCATCCCTGCATTTGCCGGAAAATCACTTCCAAGATGGCTCTTCTCATTTTGCCTCACGAGGCTGAGTGTAACCCGTTCAAGTCCTCAGACCAGTTTTTTTTTTGGCAGAGCCGGGAATCGAACCCGGACCTCTTGGCGACAGCCAAGCATGCTAGCCGGTACAGCACAAGGGGGTCCACGCATTATTTTGCCGTCGCACAGTATTGATGTAGAAGGCCATGACAAAGGGTGCACTGCTGCCGTTATGGTTTAGTATCGCTTGGGGCAAAACAAAGCTATGAGATCGGAGATGCTGATTATCCCTCAGACATAATTGGTACATACTTTTAAAGTTTAAACATACCTAGAGCTCCCAGTCTATAGTTGCCCGATACCAGCACGATGTCCTCATCCAGCAGATACTGTGGACCAGCGAACCGACTGTTGCCTGTTAAACTGAAAAATCCTCCAGGATGAAAGAAGACCATAACTGGTTTCAAACTATCTTCATTGGCTTGCGGCAACTGAAACATTACAATATATACACAGGACGTTTGAAAAATATGTAGATCTAGCAAAGAAATAAGGATTGTACAAAAGGCAGGATGTGGTATCATAGCAATGTTTTCAGAGGTGTAGATAACAATAATAGACCGTTTGGTGGTAGCTACAGACACAGGCAAAATTGCCAAAAGTTTGATAAGGGTATAAAAGCTAGGGTAAAAACTTTTTGTCACACGCTTCAAGGGCACGTGTTGCTGTACTTGGAAGGTTCTTAAGAGCGAAGGCACTGGAGAGTAATAAGGGGTTATGTTGTTACACATAAGATCAGAGCTAACTGTTTGTCACACAGTTTACGTCGCTCTAGCGTTGCCTCGCTTTGCATCGTTGCTATAAGGTGCGTTCAAAAAGTAACGAGCCGGAGGCTGTAATGCGCAAATATGTGATGACATCGGCTAATCGTGGCATGTGTAACGAGGTGTGGTACCGACCAGTGCGTTGAAGGTCACAGCCCATCACTAGAGGGCACGCGTGCCGGTCACGTGACGATACAAGGTGAGCAGCAGTATGCATCAATCGTCCAACCAAGACCAAGACAGTAGGCCATTCGACATGCTTCCTGGTGTGGTTGAAGACTATGGGTCACCCATTGGGAACACACTTTCCGCAAGTGCAGTCGTTCCTTCATGATGATGGGCACACTTCCGACGCTAAATCCGACCACGGCGGCTATGGCGTTCACTGTCACTCGGCGGTCCTGGGTAATGAGTGCATCAACCAGCTGGACGTTGTCATCGGTAATGCAAGGGGGTGCCCCAGACCGGGCATCATAGGCTAACGACGCCCGTCCTTCCTTGAAGCGCTTGTGCCACGCCTTGAAACTTGCAAGTGACATGCAGTGTTCGCCGTACACTTGTGACATTCGGCGATGAATGTCCGATCCCCCTACTCCTTTCGCTGTCAGAAACCGAACAACACCTCTTTGCTCTTCGTTTGACGCCTCCATGTCACTGTTTGCAATGCGACAGGCAGCGTTGGACGATTGATGCATGTTGTTGCTCGCTTTGTATCGTCACGTGACGTGCACGCGTGCCCTCTAGCGACGGGCTGTGACCTTCCACGCTCTGGTTGGAACCACACCTCGTTACACACGCCACGATTAGACGATGTCGTCACCGGTTTGCGAATTACAGCCTCCGGCTCGTTACTTTTTGAACGCACCTTATATAATATGTTGCTTAGTAACAATAGTACTGTGCCCTTTTAGCAAGAAATATGCAAATCACAGTATGCCAGCAATGCTCAAATCGGGATTTTCGGGGTTATGGTATGTTCCCCCACTCTGTAACTTACACATTTTGGATTAAATAGAGGATACACTTCCAAAAATAAAATAAAAAACAAAATCAACTCCTATTATAAAACATTTAATTTACCAAATATATGGCGCTACAAAACAAATAAAACAAATAAACTACTAACCAATCCTTCCAAACTTGTTCAAAGTGAACAAGGAATACATAAAATCAAACACATGTTATATTAAATTACATGGTTTCCTTCAAACAAACAAACTTATAATTCTTTTCACTTCCATAAAGTATCCCTTTTAAAATTCACTACAATCACGAGCTCCAATGGCTCGATACTCTCCGCTATAAACTGTGTTATTCTTTTACACACCTCAATATCTATTTTATGAGTTTCTTATAATCAAAACAATATATAATCTTATTCAAAGTAATTGTTACTCCTTTTTTAAATTTTTGGGCATTTCACAATGTTCTCATGTTACCACCTCTCTCAAGTTAACAAATTCACTACAGTGATCGGGAAAAATACTTGTGTACTCCCGAGTTATAGAAGACTACTTGAACAAAGTCAAAAATTATGATCACTCCCGAAATCTAATTGTCTTCATTGAACTCGTGAAATCCTACATCAATATCTCATTACATTAGGGATTTATATTTATTATTATTTATCTTAAAAGACCATCATCTCATAAGAAAGCAAACGATCTGAATTCGCAAGCGGTAACTTTCATCTACAAGAACCTCGGTTCGAATCCCGGGTCATTAACAACTCTAAACATTCATGGTTTATTATTACTTCAAATAGACGGTTCCCCTGACCTACCATACTTTCAATAGCGAGGGGTTGGACCGTGACACTCGACTTGATTTATTGCCCGGGAGGGAGACCCTCAGTATCGCCCACACGGGACCGCTCTACTCATGCTTTAAAACAGCTATTTCTCAAACACAGTTCTCTGAACAGACCTGGCGTTTCTTTCATTCATTTAAACAACATTATTTAGGTTCATAGACCACTTTCGTAACCTTGGCATTTATTAATTATGAAGTGTCATCATTGATGGGTAAGAATAATTCAATACAACAACAATATTTAGGGGCTTCAATAACTATACGAGTAGGGTTCGACTCTCTCAACTGCCTCGGGAACCTATCCCATACTGGAGGACTTTACAACAAATTAGCGGCTTAGGGCGACCTCGGTCTAACCTGCGCTCATCAATACAATAAATTCGCACCCTTATACAACGCCTCGTGATCTACATCACTATATGGAGGACTTATCATCAATTACCGCAATCAACTGTCCCTCACAATTAATTTATCAAGTATATTTAGATTCAACGCCTTCCTAGCGTGACAATTTACTTTAATGCGCGACAATGCGCTATACATTACTTTAAGGCCTAGCGTCTTCCAGAGAACTGATAAATTCAAAATCATCATTTGATCTATATCTCAAACTTTCATATTAATCCTCTCCCGTGACAATAATCGCTATATTTTAAGAACATGTATTCATACCATGTCTTTATTCCTTTACAAAAGCTCAAAAGCTATTACTTTCATATAATTCAACTTAATCTTCATTTATATAATTTTTATTATTATTATATTTTTCCGCTTGCTTTCATAACATTTATCAAATACACTGATATTTTATTTCATACATTTCCTCTAAGGATTTATTCATTTCACATAATCATTTTTATAATTTCTCAATTTTTTTTAGTTGTTCAGATCGCGTTTTTATTCTATATGTTATTCAAAAACATCCCTATTTATCATTCTCAGGTGGATTGTACACAAATATTCCCCCAACACATAACATAATGAAAATAGTTACTTACATGTTCAGACGGTCCATTACCGTGCTTTCCAACGATATTTCATTTTTGCCCACTATTTGTGAGATTACACCATCGTGCTCAAATTCATTTCATACACTGACATATCTTGACACACATATACTTTATATACCTTAAACACTGGTAACATTTTAAAATACACTTCAGTATTCTTCTATTACACACAATAAAATCACTGAAAAATTACTATCTAACACACATTTTATATATTTACACTACACTGATTCTAATCACTGAGGCTTTGATTAGGCCTTGCACACGTGATATTTGCTTCCCTGTCTCCAAGGGTGAAACTAATAGATGTCGGCTTCCTATCTGACCAGAATATGAAAGTCTCGAACACTCTACCCCTCCCTGGAATGGTACTTCTTCGAATCCGGTTTCCTGATGATCGGCCATTATTATTTTTAGCTCAAACCTGCTTCTTTCTAGACCCTATTAGTCGTCTAGCGAAAGTCTGTCTTGTTCTCGGTCTCCCAAATACTCTATTGGTGACCTATTATTTTCTAGCATCTAATACTCCTCGTAACTTAGTGCTTTTTATAGTTCGTTCGTTTCCTTGAAACAACGTCTTGAATTTAATTCTCCCTTCTGATTATTCTGTCCTCTAATTCCTATCTTTCCAGAATACTATGCGGACCTTATTTTGTCCGACCCTGATCGGGTTCTTTTAACGTTGATAGAATGTTTGTTTCGCTGTTATGGTACTTCAAAACGTTACGATACACTTGGTCGTTTAAATAAACTGTTATTGAAGACCTATCGCCTATTCTTTAAGTTCGCAGCCTACTTCGACTGAAAT
Organism: Meconema thalassinum; assembly: GCA_946902985.2. Classification (NCBI taxonomy): domain Eukaryota; kingdom Metazoa; phylum Arthropoda; class Insecta; order Orthoptera; family Tettigoniidae; genus Meconema; species Meconema thalassinum. The sequence continues at coordinate 254,647,633 of OX336394.1, read as the reverse complement.
ACTGAACTTTTCACTGTAAGACTATTATTGGCGGAACTAAATCCTGTATTAGGATTTTCCTAATTCTCCACACGGCGATTCTTTGATGATACTTCTCGGCCACTCCTTACGGGTGCACACTGGTGATTGATACAGAGTATCACGACCTCTCGAGGTCTAGTAAGTACTGCATTCGATGTGATGTAGCACAGTGACGCCCCCTCTGGTTGTTTGAAACTGCATGACTAGCCTGGCCCTGCCAGGGCTTTTATACAAATCGGCGACAAAAAGATAAATTCTACGTCTTTTTCGGAACCAACTTTTGAAGTAATGGTCGCACATTATTTAAAATTATATCTCTGGAAAGCTTGTTTTCTAAACGTAAACTGACCTCTTTGCACATGAAAATCGATCGTGCAGTTCTGAGATATTAAATAAAATTTAGTCTTCAGCTGTGTGGGTGCTACAGTTGATTTTTAATTCCCCCCTCCTCGGGTCTCGGGAAACCCCCAATGACGTATGGCCACGTTTGCACTTCTTTCCTGGGCATTTATTATAACATCTTTCTCCACACAAAAATCTCTATTCCGAAATGATTCACAATGCTGTATTTCTTTAGTTAATTTTATTCTTGCAACTGGGTTAAATCTAATTAATCTTCTTCTGGCACAGCTGCGCGGTTGCCATTTTACTGCAAGGTAAGGGCGATTTTCTAAACACGCTCTTCGTCACTCACTTGGAAAATTCCACTCGTTCTATTTATATTCGTGACTGGCTCCTTATCAATGCGTCAGGCATGATCTCATTTCCTGGCCACCTGGCATCAGTTTATTTCACAACGTTATGCTAGCCTTCTTGTATAAAATCTTTCTATATTCCTCTGAAGACAGTATATTTCCTTCCTTCCTTTTACAAAAATATATGGATTCGACCCCTTGAACCAATGGTACATGGGTTCATCTCTCCCCTCCTTAGGTAAATAAATTTTCGAAAAATTTTGAGAAATTTATTTCAATAATTTTCATAAAAAATCTCTTTTTTCTTCATTGTCGAAGCCATCATAACGTTTATCCGTACCTTCTGATCTTTATTCCTTTAAAATCCCACGATAATTTGGGTTTTTCCACCTTTTAAGTCATATCCGGTAATAGTGTAGATTGGGTACGCTCTGTCCCTACCCTTTCTTTCTTTCTTTCTTTCTTTCTTATTTGTCTGGACTACAAGTTTCCAAAACATAATTCTTCGTTACGGGTGTGGTCTATCCCTACCCGTTTCTTTATTTCATCATTCTCTCTTCTTAAATTGCAATTTTCCTTTTCAACAAAATCAATTATTTCTCTTATCTCACAATACAGTTTCTCTAATTCGCATTCGCAATCGAATGGTTGAGCTCTGTTTCCTTGTTCTACCTTACTATTGTTTCTATCAAAAGTGGATTCATCATCTCTAAATTGTTCCATAACAAGGGCTTGTTCATTTGCTTCATCGAAGTCTTCGGGAGGGTAATATACTTTTAAATTCGCTGAGTTCATGGTCACTTCGTGATTCGTTTCACAGTGCCGAATTCTATAGGCATTATTTCTTAAATCTCTTATTATTTGATACGGTCCGTGGTACATTTTCTGGAACTTCTTGTACACGCGGTTCCCTGGATCCGAAATGGCTGGTCTTTTCACTAACACCATTTATCCTGCTAATAGTGGTCGGTGATACCTCTTGTGCCTGTTTCTTCTTTGCCTTCTATCAGCTTGAGCTTTTAGATGCTCAAAGGCTCTTCTAATGCGTACATCTCTTCCAGGCTGAGCGTCAGCTGGCCTAGGAATGACCAGACTCCAAGGTCTCTCTGGTTGCTCATTCCTATGTAACGTTATTGGTATCTCTCCCGTAGATTCATGGATTGTGTTGTTTATACAAAATTCGATAATATCCAGGATATCTATCCATTTCCAATTTTCTTCGGCACAGTATATCCTACAATACTTGGCCATTTCCCTCATCACTCTTTCCACAGGATTTGCCTCAGGATGGCGAATACTTGACAAAATCTGACGTATTCCAATTCTCTCTAATTCCTGTCTGAACTCTACACTTGTAAAACAACTACCGTGATCCGGCAACAAATTCTCGGGTTTTCCCAGAATAGGTATCACTTTTTCTTTGAGTCGTTTTAATACCTGCTCGGTACTAATCTTCTGTATGGGAGCAAGGACAACCATTTTTGTGAAAACATCCATAGCCACCATTATGTGTCTATTTCCTCTCCTAGCCTTTCGCAAAGTTCCGAAATTGTCAATGGAAATAATTTGACCTGTCCTCTCGGGCAACAATGGTATTGGCTTCTGTCTCATCAAAAACGCATTTGGTTTGATCCTTTGACATAGGTCACATGTCTTGAGCGTATCCCTTACAGTTTCTCTCAGTCTCGGCCATACAAATGCTTCTTTTCGCATCGAGACTGTTTTGTCGACTCCCATATGTCCGAACGATCTATGGGCTAACCATACCATTTTCCTCTGCAAAATCGCAGGTACTACGATTCTTAATCGAGTATGGTCAGAGTCCACAAACTTATACAACAATCCATTAAAGAACGTGTAATCCTGAGCTATCTTATTCGCTTCAGTATACGCCGGTGTTCCCCTTATCAAACTCCCTTCCAAGAAAGATATGAGCATGTTCATCCATGGATCCTCACGTTGTCGTTGACCAATGCTTCTTAACTCATTCAGAGTACGCTGATCCCTGTCTTCCAAATCAATATCCATTACTTCCTCTTCTGTGGACTCTGGCTGTCTACTTAAATAATCTGGAACTACATTTTCTTTCCCTGGGCAATACTCTATATTTACGTCGAACTGTTGGATGTATAAAGCCCAACGCATCAACCTTTGACTGGATAAATCCGTCTTCATCAAAAAGGTTAAGGCTTTATGATCCGTCCTTAATGTGACTGGGAACCCATATACAATCTTTCGCCAATATTGCAGCGCGTGCAATATCGCTAACAGCTCGATCTCGCTGATTGTATAATTTTTCTCGTGTGGTTTCAGTCTCCGACTTGTGAAAGCTAGATAATTTTTCTTATCAGGGTTATCCGGGTTTTCCTGATATAGCATTGCCCCTATTCCAATCTGGGATGCATCTGTTTGTATAACAAATCTCTGATTAAAATCAGGATATCCTAGCTTCACATAATTTAAGAGCATTTCTTTGGCCTCTATAAATGCTTTTTCTGTTTCCTCCGTCCATTTCCACTTGCCCCCTTCTTCATAAGGTCCTGTAGTGGTGCAACAGTTTTGGTGTATGATGGACAATGTGCTGAGAAAAATCCAATCAATCCCAAAAACTGGCGAACGTTTTTCACCTTCAAAGGTCTGGGAAAATCTCTTATCGATTCTAATTTGCATGGATTTGGTTTAACACCATCCTTATCAATCACATGCCCCAAAAATGTAACTTGTCTCTGACAAAAATTTGATTTCTTCAAATTTATCTTAAAGTTAGCCCTTCTTAAATCTTCCAATAATTTCTTTAATTTTTCCAAATGTTCCTCAATGTTTTCTGAAGTAAGCAATATGTCATCCACATAACGGATAGTGCAATCTTTCACTTCCTCTGACTGGTTTCGATCAAGCGCTCTTATTAAGGCGGATCCCGCGGTCTTCAATCCAAACGGACATCTCTTGAAGCAATATGTTTGTTGGTCGAACTGAAATCCAGTTAAAAGACTGGTTTTCTCTTCCAGTTCGAGATGATGATACGAAGAAGTCATGTCAATATTTGTGAATATCTTCTTGCCTTTAAATTTCCTCAGTATTTCTTTTATGGGTGGTGCCGAATCATTCTCTGGTATGATTTTCGCGTTCAAATTTCTGGCATCCAAACACACCCTTACTGAGCCATCCGGTTTACTCACAATTACTAATGGACTAACATATGGTGTCGCCATCTTTTCTATAACACCTGCATCACTCATCTCCTGCAGTGTTTTCTTCGTTTGTGGGTAATGTTTTTCTGCAACCGGGTATGGTTTTTGTCTGAACGGTGCCCAATCATTTACTTGAAAAGCGTATTTAAAATTTTCAATCTTTCCTGGCTTGGAATCAAATACGTCCCTGAAATTTAATAGTAATTCCTTTAATTTTTCCTTGTTTTCGAGGTCAACTTTAGCTTCCTCTATTTTTCCTGACAGGTTGGTTTCGAACTCAGTTTCCAAACTATCTTCAAGTTCTATGTTTAGGACTTCAAATACCTTTTCTATGTCCTTAAAACTTCCTCGTTCACTTCTTTCACATGCCATACCTGTTCTCCTATTTTCGCATCCTGTTCCTGTAGGTTAATGTTTTGTTCGTCCACATCATCTCTTTGAATCCTAATGCAATTTTGCGCTAGGTCTATGATGACCTTGTTCTCACGGATAAAATCAATACCTAATATGACATTATATGGCAATTGATTTACCAGCAAAAAGCATTGCGAAATTTCAACGTTACCTATGATCAATTCAATGTATACCTGAAATTTACATGTTAAAGATTTTTCAGGAATAATTCCCTTAATCTTCACACTTGAGGTGGGAATTTTCAATACGCGGCCTCTTGTTTCCAATTCATTTAGGAGGGTTTGCGTAATTAAAGTTATGGTTGATCCAGTATCAATTAATGCCCTGACCAGTAATCCTTCTATCCTTAGCATGATGATAGGTAGTTCTCTTCTAATAGGTGGGATTCCTTCCACCTCCTCTTTAATCAGCTCATCTGGTCTTTCTATCCAATTCACAATCTCTACCTCCTCCCAGCTCCTGGTATGTTTCCATTTTTGATGATTTAAATTTGAAGTTTTTTTTAATCCTGAGGGCTTCCTTTCCCCTCATTCTTCAATTGAGCTTGTAACTCCAAGCTTTGAGCTCCTTCTAGTCGGTCGGGTGATTTTCGGTTCTTTATTGCCTCACTCCAACGGACTCTTTGCGTTTCAGGTTCGTCTGTTCGTTCATTCATGTAATGAAGACTTTCCTGATATCTTTCTTCTATTTCGGCCCGATATTCATCATTTCTATCTCCCGGCCTCACATTCCTTCTGGGATAATTTCCCCATCTCTTTCTGTTATCCTGCCTCTGATTATTATTGTTATAGGGTCGATTCTCTTGTTGCCTATAACCCGTATTTCTAGGATTCCTTCCTCGATATCCTCCTCTATAGTATGGCTGTATTCCCCTAGGCTCTTGATGTCCATATTCTCGACCCAGTCCCTGAGTATCAGTACTAGTGGACTGATTTCTGGTCGATAGTTTCTCTTTGTTTTCTTGACTGCTGGCCATATGTACTTGTTCAGTCTGTCTTTGATGCCTGGGAGTAACGTGTGAAGTCATCATATCTAATTGACGTAAAACGCTCTCCACTTCCACAGCACTTCTGGCTTTAGATGAGATTAACAACCTCTGGATCTCATATGGAAGTTGTCTTGCAATGGCGGCACACAGGTCGTTCTCAGCAGGAGCAATGTCAAGTTCCCGGAATTTACACAGCTGAGCGGTGAAAAATTCTGAATATTTAGTTGGGGCATTTATGCTATACTTCCTAGAGTACAGATCTAGCCTCAGATTCTCTTGGACATCTGCTGCCCAATATCGTTTCAGAAAAGCTTCTCTAAAACCTTCCACCGTATCAAATGTATTCCTGAAACTCCTGAACCAGGTGAGACAATCACCTGCCAACAGCTTCTCAATTGCTCTCGGTCTCCGATCCTGAGGAACTTTCATTTCATTCAAGTTCTCTGCGACCTCCTTCAACCAGTATTTAGGAGTAATTGACATATTATTACCCGTAAACTTCACCGGTCTGTCCTCATTTGACTTGATGATATTTATTATTTTACCATTTGTTTGGTTCATATAAGGGGTTGACATCGCCATCGGATATCCTGGGTTCTTATAAGGGCTCTCCCCTCCTAAGTCCCTATTTTGATCTGTGCCTCGTTCATGGGGATCTACCCATCCTGTCTTTTGAAATTCATCCTGACATTCAAATTCTAATTTCCTTTCTCTTCGGGCACTTTCCTCATTAGCCATGAGTTGAATTTCCATTTGACTGTTCTTGTGTTCAGTCCTTTCCAATCGGGATCCTAATTCATTCTGAATTCTTTCTTGATTCTTTTTACTGTTTTCCACTGCTCGTTCGAGTTGGAATTTCTCTACCCTGAAACTATCCCTGATTTCAGCTAATTGATCTTCTACCTCTTTCTTGATGACCATGACCTGTTCTTTTATAATTTCTGGCTTAACGTCACCTAGCTCAGGACAGGGAGGCATGGAGAGCTGCATCAAACCAGTCAAAAGACTGAAGACTTAAACAACAACGTCACCTATGGTATCTAGGTCTTCTCGTATCTCCTTTATTTTCTTCTCCATTTCTTTTGTCCTTTGACCATATCTCCTTTAATTCCCTCAAGCTTTTCCTCAGTTTTCCCTTGGCTCTTAGACACTATCGTCAATTCATCTTGGACCTGGTTTACTTCGGTATTGGTTTTTCCTACTTGTTCCTTTAATGTTCCAATGGTTTCCTGAACCTCATTAATACCCTTACTTATTTCATCTATCTTCTGGGTATTTTCCTTATTTTCTTCATTTCGTTGCTTTCTTTCTCCCTGGAGATGCTCTTCATATGTACCTAATCTCTTATTTATTTCCGCTTCGTACTTCCTCAAGTTATCATCTACCTGCCCGGTAAAATGATCAATCTGATCTTTCATACCCTGTACATCTTTGTGATTCTGACTCTCCATCTCATTTACTTTGGCCTGAACTTCATCGACTTTTCCCTCGAGGTTTCCTATTTTGTTCTCCACCCCTTTAAATCTGCCTTCTCGCTTATCAAGACTATCTTTTAACTCATCCCGGGACTTTTCACAAATATTGCCGTTAGATTCTATCTGAGCTTCTAACTTTGCCTGCACACCTTGGATCTGGTTTACAAGTTCATTTTTACATCCGTCTACATTCTCTTTACAAGTTTTTTCCATTTCAGCTAATTTAGTTTCCATAGAACCAAATTTATTTTCCATGGAACCAATTGTATCCTCTATAATTTTAAAATTATCTTGACACTCCTTTTTGGATTCTATACTATTTTTTTCTATAGTACTTATCTGGGTTTTCAATCCTGCATTAAATGTGTTACTCTCACTTTGAAATGCCTCTAGCTTGTCCCCAAATATTTTATCCAATATTTGAAATTTGGACTCTATATTTCCTTCTATACTTTCTCGGAGTTCATTTGACCCCTGTTTTATTCCCCCTTTTAACTCATTTAACTTATTCCCAAATTCAGTGTCAAAACCTTGAAATTTTAACTCTATGTTTTCTGTCATACTTCTTTGGAGTTCATTTGACTCTTTCTTTATTTTCTCCATTATATTACTTTGTATTTTAATCTCCATGACCTCTAGTTTGGTGTTCATGGCTTGACTTTTCGAAAAATTATCAGCTATCATCTTCTCCTGAAACGAATGTAATTTATTTTCAAGTTTAACTTCCATTACTCCTAGTTTATCCTCCAAAACCCTGGATTGTGCTGAAAAATGATCTGAATTCTCTGTTTTTATACTATCCAACTTACTTTCTATCTCAGCCTTCAATGTACTATTCATGTTGATACAATCGGCTTGGATAGATCCTAACTTTTGATTTATGGATTCTAACTTTTTGTTATTTTCATCCTGTTGGAGGCCCAATGTATTGTCTATCGTTTCAAATTTATTGTTTATAGCCTCCAACTTTTCCTGGCTATCGGCTTTTAAAGCGTCCAACTTTTCCTTGCTATCGGCTTTTATAGCCTCCAACTTTTCATTACTATCAGCTTTTAAAGCGTCCAAAAGCTCCTGCCCCTCTTCCCTATTCTCTTCTTTTGAAGCTTGGTTACTTTCCGTACTTATTTTTATCATCTCCTCCCTATTCCTTTGGAAATGCACATCCAAACACTCCTTTATCTCCATCATCGTACACATCTTATCCACAATATAAAAATACAGTGGGCTACTATGCCACATCGCTGGTACATGCTTGAGAGATGGTACCACGAACCCTTGTGTCCCAATTTCCAAAAAATTTTACCTTTGTACGGGTGTTTACTAAAACGTAACCTTTTGATATACTCATTCAATGTCAAAACCTTTATGGAAGTATCTAAAAATTCAAAATTTCGAAAAACCAATTTTTTTCAGAAAAAAAAATGAAAATCTTGATTTTTCAAGAAAACTCGGGTTTTCCCAAGGAAAACTCATCCCTGCGTACTGGGTGCCAAAAATGAATGATTTTACTACGTGTATGATATAATCATACAAGCCCCACGTTGGAAAACAGATTAAACAAATAAACTACTGACCAATCCTTCCAAACTTGTTCAAAGTGAACAAGGAATACATAAAATCAAACACATGTTATATTAAATTACATGGTTTCCTTCAAACCAACAAATTTAAAATTCTTTTCACTTCCATAAAGTATCCCTTTTAAAATTCACTACAATCACGAGCTCCAATGGCTCGATACTTTCCGCTATAAACTGTGTTATTCTTTTACACACCTCAATATCTATTTTATGAGTTTCTTATAATCAAAACAATATATAATCTTATTCAAAGTAATTGTTACTCCTTTATTTAAATTTTTGGGCATTTCACAATGTTCTCATGTTACCACCTCTCTCAAGTTAACAAATTCACTACAGTGATCGGGAAAAATACTTGTGTACTCCCGAGTTATAGAAGACTACTTGAACAAAGTCAAAAATTATGATCACTCCCGAAATCTAATTGTCTTCATTGAACTCGTGAAATCCTAAATCAATATCTCATTACATTAGGGATTTATATTTATTATTATTTGTCTTAAAAGACCATCATCTCATAAGAAAGCAAACGATCTGAACTCGCAAGCGGTAACTTTCATCTACAAGAACCTCGGTTCGAATCCCGGGTCATTAACAACTCTAAATATTCATGGTTTATTATTACTTCAAATAGACGGTTCCCCTGACCTACCATACTTTCAATAGCGAGGGGTTGGACTGTGACACTCGACTTGATTTATTGCCCGGGAGGGAGACCCTCAGTATCGCCCACACGGGACCGCTCTACTCATGCTTTAAAACAGCTATTTCTCAAACACAGTTCTCTGAACAGACCTGGCGTTTCTTTCATTCATTTAAACAACATTATTTAGGTTCATAGACCACTTTCGTAACCTTGGCATTTATTAATTATGAAGTGTCATCATTGATGGGTAAGAATAATTCAATACAACAACAATATTTAGGGGCTTCAATAACTATACGAGTCTGGGTTCGACTCTCTCAACTGCCTCGGGAACCAATCCCATACTGGAGGACTTTACAACAAATTAGCGGCTTAGGGCGACCTCGGTCTAACCTGCGCTCATCAATACAATAAATTCGCACCCTTATACAACGCCTCGTGATCTACATCACTATATGGAGGACTTATCATCAATTACCGCAATCAACTGTCCCTCACAATTAATTTACCAAGTATATTTAGATTCAACGCCTTCCTAGCGTGACAATTTACTTTAATGCGCGACAATGCGCTATACATTACTTTAAGGCCTAGCGTCTTCCAGAGAACTGATAAATTCAAAATCATCATTTGATCTATATCTCAAACTTTCATATTAATCCTCTCCCGTGACAATAATCGCTATACTTTAAGAACATGTATTCATACCATGTCTTTATTCCTTTACAAAAGCTCAAGAGCTATTACTTTCATATAATTCAACTTAATCTTCATTTATATAATTTTTATTATTATTATATTTTTCCGCTTGCTTTCATAACATTTATCAAATACACTGATATTTTATTTCATACATTTCCTCTAAGGATTTATTCATTTCACATAATCATTTTTATAATTTCTCAATTTTTTTAAGTTGTTCAGATTGCGCTTTTATTCTGTTATTTGTTATTCAAAAACATCCCTATTTATCATTCTCAGGTGGATTGTACACAAATATTCCCCCAACACATAACATAATGAAAATAGTTACTTACATGTTCAGACGGTCCATTACCGTGCTTTCCAACGATGTTTCATTTTTGCCCACTATTTGTGATTACACCATCGTGCTGAAATTCATTTCATACACTGACATATCTTGACACACATATACTTTATATACCTTACACACTGGTAACATTTTAAAATACACTTCGGTATTCTTCTATTACACACAATAAAATCACTGAAAAATTACTATCTAACACACATTTTATATATTTACACTACACTGATTCTAATCACTGAGGCTTTGATTAAGCCTTGCACACGTGATATTTGATTCCCCGTCTCCAAGGGTGAAACTAGTAGATGTCGGCTTCCTATCTGACCAGAATATGAAAGTCTCGAACACTCTACCCCTCCCTGGAATGGTACTTCTTCGAATCCGGTTTCCTGATGATCGGCCATTATTATTTTTAGCTCAAACCTGCTTCTTTCTAGACCCTATTAGTCGTCTAGTGAAAGTCTGTCTTGTTCTCGGTCTCCCAAATACTCTATTGGTGACCTATTATTTTCTAGCATCTAATACTCCTCGTAACTTAGTGCTTTTTATAGTTCGTTCGTTTCCTTGAAACAACGTCTTGAATTTAATTCTCCCTTCTGATTATTCTGTCCTCTAATTCCTATCTTTCCAGAATACTATGCGGACCTTATTTTGTCCGACCCTGATCGGGTTCTTTTAACGTTGATAGAATGTTTGTTTCGCTGTTATGGTACTTCAAAACGTTACGATACACTTGGTCGTTTAAATAAACTGTTATTGAAGACCTATCGCCTATTCTTTAAGTTCGCAGCCTACTTCGACTGAAATACTGAACTTTTCACTGTAAGACTATTATTGGCGGAACTAAATCCTGTATTAGGATTTTCCTAATTCTCCACACGGCGATACTTTGATGATACTTCTCGGCCACTCCTTACGGGTGCACGCTGGTGATTGATACAGAGTATCACGACCTCTCGAGGTCTAGTAAGTACTGCATTCGATGTGATGTAGCACAGTGACGCCCCCTCTGGCTGTTTGAAACTGCATGACTAGCCTGGCCCTGCCAGGGCTTTTATACAAATCGGCGACAAAAAGATAAATTCTACGTCTTTTTCGGAACCAACTTTTGAAGTAATGGTCGCACATTATTTAAAATTGTATCTCTGGAAAGCTTGTTTTCTAAACGTAAACTGACCTCTTTGCACATGAAAATCGATCGTGCAGTTCTGAGATATTAAATAAAATTTAGTCTTCAGCTGTGTGGGTGTTACAGTTGATTTTTAATTCCCCCCTCCTCGGGTCTCCGGAAACCCCCAATGACGTATGGCCACGTTCGCACTTCTTTCCTGGGCATTTATTATAACATCTTTCTCCACACAAAAGTCTCTATTCCGAAATGATTCACAATGCTGTATTTCTTTAGTTAATTTTTTTCTTGCAAATGGGTTAAATCTAATTATTCTTCTTCTGGCACAGCTGCGTGGTTGCCATTTTACTGCAAGGTAAGGGCGATTTTCTAAACACGCTTTTCGTCACTCGCTTGGAAAATTCCACTCGTTCTATTTATATTCGTGACTGGCTCCTTATCAATGCGTCAGGCATGATCTCATTTCCTGGCCACCTAGCTTCAGTTTATTTCACAACGTTATGCTAGCCTTCTTGTATAAAATCTGTCTATATTCCTCTGAAGACAGTATATTTCCTTCCTTCCTTTTACAAAAATACATGGATTCGACCCCTTGAACCAATGGTACATGGGTTCAGTACATGGTAATTATATGGGTCTTTAATGGATAAACAAATATTATATGTGACACTTTTATTTTTATTTTGGGAGGGGGGGAGGGGGGGGGGGAGGGTGGCGGACCCACTGGGCCCTTTTTATACGCCCCTGGTAGTGACGCTTATAATTGAAATATAATGTACCCAGAAGAATTTAATCTATTTTTTTTGTGAAATAGTCACTATAAGAGGCACTAGTTCCTTTGAAATCCTCTGGTGAGTGATCGTCACATAACCCATTATATTTTATACGAATCCCTTGGTTTATCAGAGCTAATGTTCGAATTTCTCCGTCCTCTAAGTTTATGGAGGGATATTCATCGGAGAAATGACTGACAAGGGAAGTAATCGAGGTAGCCTATTAATCAGCAGAGAGGTAGTTAAGATTATGAACATTGCTAGCAGAAATGAATACTAAAGGTAATCAATCATTGCTATAATGCTTACCACGGTGGGTGAGTGGTTATCGTATCGGACTTCCAACCCTAAGCTTGCAGGTTCACTCCTGGCCTTGAAAAGTGATTTTTGAAAGGTGACAAAAATCACAGCACGCATGGCATACGTTTCGCATGTTAAAGAACCCATTTGAATTCAGTAGGCGGTGTTCATAATGGAAAAATTAATCTCGGGATTTTCTGTTAACACAAAAAGTTCCTCCTTTCTTTACTAGAAAGCGCTATTACTTGTAGGAGCTTAGATATCTAGCCGCCTTGACATTCATAGCGTTCCAAGGAACAATAAAATTCGATATGCAAACTACCCTCTGGGTGTCAAATAACAAAGCTTGCACCTGGCACTCCAGGCCATACCATATTATTATTATTATTATTATTATTATTATTGCTATAATGCTCTCTGGTTCCAAATTGATGTAAACACTCTCACTAACAATTTTGCGTTATTGGAGCACCTGGTTGTTTTCATCGTCATTGATGCCCGCATCGTTGCGTTGTGGCTAGCATTCTTGGCTGTCACCATGGAGGCCCGGGTTCGATTCTCGGCTCTCCCAAGAGCTTTCATTTTGAACTGAGGGCTGGAACGGGGTACACTCAGCTTCGGGAGGCAGAACTGAGAAGAGGCGGGTTCCATTCCTACCTCAACCATCCTGGAAGTGTTTTTCAGTGATTTCCCACTTCTACTACAGGCAAATGCATTGATGATACCAACTTAAAGCCACGGCCGCTTCTACTCAAATCCGTCTTCAATTACAAATATAGACACTAGTACAGACATCACAGTGGCACAGCTTATCAGACAAATTCTAAACTTACCCAAGTACACGGGCCTACATGACCACGATGTTGCAAAGCCTCTGAAATAATCAACAATAACAACAACTCATCATTGATATTTAGGGCTTACATTTTACGAACATTATTTGATCTAGATGCTACCGACAGCAGCAGCTACGCTCTCTAACGCGCAACGCTAGGCCAGGGGCCAAGCTATCTGCGGAATCAGTAGACGGGAGTTTGAGCCCCACCTTCGGCCGTCCGTGAAATGGTTTTCCGTGGATTTCCATTTTCAATTCCAGGAAAATGCTGGGATGGAACCTTCTGACAGGCCACGGCCGCTTCCTTCTACATCCTTGTCCAGTTTCATTCATCTTCATTCATTTCATCTCTCATGAACTCGTCTCATGAGGTCGGCGTCAGGCCGTAAAAACCATCCGCCACATACACTTCCATCGCATTTCATTCCCGACCCCGTTAGAAACGGGAATAATAAGGGGTAGACACACATACATTTGAAATCACAATTAGAAATTTAAGTGAAAGAAATTCTTCATCAAGAATTTTAAGGTCATCATTTTTGAAATAAACATATTCGGCTTTGCCTTGTAACCAAACAATATACAAACTATTGCGTGACAAACGAAACAAAGAACAGTAGCTTGCCTAATCTTATAATTTAATGCTGTTGGATCGACTGTTTACAATGACGTCATTACCATGTGTCGGTATTTTTTGTATATACAATGAGAACCTTCTCTATAGAACGAATCCTCGCCGGGCCGTGTGATTTGCGAAGAGCGTTGAGTCATCGCCAGTTGACTAGCATTTGCCGATTACCCAAGAGCGGGTCGGGAGGCCTTGAATGCTGTCATTGCATTTATTACATACGGAGCTGGCAAGACACTGAAGTTGAGATAATTGACTTGTGGTGAATTAATCTAGTCTCGTACCTCGTGAACATGGTTCCTAGTGAAAACATATCTTCTCAAGAAGAAGTCTTGCAGTATACAGTATGTGTTCGTATGTTTCAGCACCGTGCGATTTTTACTAGTGATGGAACCTCAAACAAAGGTATACAGAAACAATCCACGTACTCTGGAGGCTCTCGAGATTGAAATGACTGCACTGATAAGAAATATCAGCGAGTGTGCCAAAACTTCCTAGGTTGGTGCAAGGTGTGTTTAGAAATGAAGGACAGCATTTCCAACAACTACTCTGAAATTCATGTAAGTAATGATGATTATTAAATACAGCACATTGGTTGGTTGGTTCCTTAGTTTAGGGGCTGTGACAACGCGGTCATGTAGCACCGTATACTTTGTGTGTGTGTAGAATCTGTCTGATAACCGGTGTTCGTTGTGATGGCTGTATTAGTGTGTGTTATCTGTTTTTTATTCAAGTAAGGGCTGCATACGATAATTTCAAGTAGTTCCTTCTTTCGCTACCAATTGCTACCGCTCACGACACCTAGCTGGTTGCCATCGCAACCAGCCCCTGGTGACGAACGTTGGAACTTAAGAGCATTAATCAAACCTAAGCTAAAAAGTTGGTTTCACACAAGTTTAGTTAGTGGAAGGTTCTTTTACATGCCATACATCTGACATGTGTCCGCAGGCCTTACTTCCCCTCCGAAGGAAGGCATACTGAGGGATTTTAACGTTCTTAGAAAATCCAACGACTTCGGCATAGAAGCTCAGCCACCGTAGCCACCCCACAGTACGTTAAAATTGTAAATGTGTTTAACTAGTTGGGTGCTACGCTACTGCTAGCACCAATGCCTTGTTTGACACGCTGCGATACACATGTCACGGCAGCCACACGGTGCCTTCTTGGCTCTCGCTGTAGTATTACTTACAATAACTCGAAGGCTCATCAAGTGCAAACGTCGGATGTATGAAATATCACTCAAATATGTCTTAACATCATATAAGTAGTAACTACTCACTTACCTTTGTGGTGAACACATTTAGAGTGAGGCAGTCCTCGGAGGGTACTCCAAACCTATAACTAGACTGAGGACATGGAGAGCCATCCTTAGTAGCATTGCGAGTTCCTTCCCAAGGTTCGGCGGGAACAGGCTCCTGGAGGAATTCAAGACAATAAACACGGTAGGTTAGATCGCTATAAGACAATACTTGAATGGCATGACCACATTTTTGCCTAACAAGTTTAAAATCCATACAGCTTTCTGGAAATAACTTCTTAAGCGGTCCATAAGCAGGTTAAGCATTTTAAATATAACCATCATTCCACCATGACTTAACCCTTTATAGAGCAAAATATTATAGAAGGTACAGAGAGTTTGTTTTATATGTGACGGGGACCTTCACTCGCCCACTCGCCCGCGTTGCGAGCATATCTCCCGCCAGGCACTTTGCCGTAATGCGGTGCTCGAGTGGCACTGAGTCAATGAGTATATGAATTTGTACTTAAATTTGTACTTGAATGTGATCCTTGACCAATTTTTTGACGAACTGACTTACGGAGAGCGATTGTCAACTTATTTTCAACAAGATTCTGCCACTGCTCACACTGACGAAGCATCCATGACAGAATTGCGTCGCATTTTTTGTACAAGGATTATCAGTCGGAACGTGTGGCCCCCGCGAAGGCCAGACTTATCACCATGTGACTTTTATCTGTGGGGGACGCTTAAAATAAAGTGTACGCGTGAAACCCTCACACTATAAATGAGCTTTAAGACTTTATTACAGCTGAAATACAGTCAATCGGTGCTGAGGAACTTCAGAAAGTAAATGACAATTTCATAAAGAGGTGCCAGTGATGTGTAGAAGAGAATGGCAAACATTTTCAGCACCAGCTGTGAACTAGGTAAGTACAAATTCCTATACTCAATGACTCAGTGCCGCGCCTGCGCCGCATTACGGCAATGTGCCTGGCTGAAGAAAGGCTCACAAAGCTTCTGGCTGCTAAATTTTCACTTCCATACACACACACACACACACATTTACGTTACGGTCCTGTACGAAGGATGGGTAACTAGCTAGTTCATACATATAGACTAGTTGTAATACTTTTCCTTGTTCTGTGATCCAACTAATGTACGGTCGAAGAGTTCAGTGTGCAAATATGAGAAGCTACTGCCTTAGTTAACTGCTGTATTGGAAGGGGGGCAAAAATATTAAGTGCTCCTCCAACACCCCCTATCAATTTCTGCAGCTCTCAAAAGTCGTCTTCTATCCTGCTTCTTGAAGCAGTATACCTCTCATATTTGATTACTGCTTTATGTTAAAAGGTTATATTTATGCAACTACTGTATAACATCAGAACAAAGCAGGCAACCTACCATAAGAATATGTTAATATAAGTATATTTATTGTGTATGGTGTTTATTTTTCTGGACGATACTGGGTCTGTATTCCCTATTTGATGATATTTTTCTATTATTTATGATTTATTATTTATATTCTGAATGTTGGTTGGTTCCTTAGTTTAAGAGCTGCGACAACGCGGTCATGTAGCCCCGTGTACTTTGAGTGTGTGTAGAATCTGTCTGATAACCGGTGTTAATTGTGATGACTGTATTAGTGTGTGTTATCTGTTTTAGTTCAAGCAAGGACTGCAGACGATAATTTCAAGTAGATACTACTTTTGCTACCAAATGCTACCGTCAACAACACCTAGCTTGTGGACTTGGCTACTAGATGCCATCGTAGTCAGCACCTGGCGGCGAACGTTGGAACTAATAAAGTGTTATCAATTTTAACCTACAAAGTTTGGCTTCACACAAGTGTAGTTAATGGAAGGTTCTTTTTGACATGGGACCGCCGGCTTTATTTCCCCTCCGAAGGAAGGCATACTGAGGAATTATTAATGAAAAAAAAAACCGACGACTTACGACTTTAGCCGGGGTTGAACCCACGACTTTGGGCATATAAGCTCAGCATGCTACCAACTACGCCACCGAAGCCACCATTGTGAATGTTAGATGAAACCTATTTTATAATATTTTAAAATTTAACTACTGTAGTTGCGTGTGGTATGATACCCTATAACTACATAATATGATCTTAAGTTAATGTAATGTACTGTGTTCTGTAGGCTACTTGTATTTGTTACTACTGTATATGTATATGCCCTAATCCTATTCCATGTAGGGCAATACTGTAAAGTAGCTCTTAAGCTCTACGCGTAGCCGTGAAAATCAAATCAATCAATCAATCAATCAATCAATCAATCAATCAATCAATTCAACCAGCTCGGAGGAACATTTATGGAATAAATACTACATTGAAGGACTGAGCAACAATAAGCATTCTACTCACCCTAAACCTGAGTTCCCCCACAGGGGGCTTGGCGAATGGTATACCACGGAAGGAGTAGATATCCTTCCCGTCCACAGTCTTCATGATACTTCCTCGTAGTTGCCCTTGGGCGGTGTGAACTAGTGGCTCTTCATTAGCAGAGCTCACCGCAATAAGCGAGCTCAAGGCACACACGACCAGACACCACATTGTGGAATGAAGACTATCAGCTCTGAAGACTCATATTTATACCACACAGTGTAGTGACGTAACCAGGTATTGTGGTTACTGCAGGAAAGACACATATTATTATTATCACTAGAGCTCGGCATTCGCCATTTTGCCTTTTATGTTCCTTTGTATAGAATATTGAAAGGCTTAGCACATATAAATATGATTCATGATTACTTACTACTTTATCTCCTGGCTCCACGAACCGCAGTCGGTTCTTTGCCTCGTCAAGTAGCCTCCTCCACCTCATTCTGTCGTTGGCATCTTCCTCTCGCACTCTTAGTAGCTGGATGTCCTTGGTTACCTGGTCTCTCTCTCCATCTCATTTTTGGTCTGCCTATAGGTCTTCGTCCGTCTGGCTTTTTCTCACACGCTTCTCGCAGTCTAGATCCGTCTTCTCTTCTATACACGTGACCAGCCCGTCTCAGCCTTATTGTCTTAGCTTCCGCAACAACATCGGGTTCTTTATACTACTCCTTTGTTCCTTGTTCTTTCTCCTTCGCCACTCACCTGCTTCACAAATTGGTCTGAAAATCTTTCTGAGGATTTTATTTTCAAAAAACTTGATTCATGATTACTGGAGTAAAATATACTGATTTTATAGTGCCTAAATTGCCTGTTTTCATAATGTGTGCCTTTCCGTAAAAAGCAAAATCAATTACCATTGTAGGAAAATGTGAGAAAATTGAGGTATTGATTAATAGATAATTAATTAAAATGCTCCTCCAATCAACACAAATTATATTCAAATTAGTACATATTTCGGTCCAACATTGAGACCTTCTTCAGCAAATTACAGTTAAACATTAAGAAACTAATTTAATAAAAATAAAATTAAGTAAAATGTATACAGGATGAAATGAAGAAACTGGAAAAACAATGAATAAGGACGATGAGAATATAAAATCTAATGGATAAGTATTCTTGTAAAATGTAAAATAATTGAATCAATTTAAAATAAAATAAATTGGATATCCTTACAAATAATTTTGTTAAATAAGGATATCCATTTTATTTTAAGGGCCGAGAACTGGACCAACATACAGTAGATTGAATGATGTGCAAATTTTCGTTTCGGGACTGTCCGGCGAGTTAGATATCTATGGCGCAGGGTGCGGGGGTGGTCTCCGCTCCGTTTGCTCGTGGATCCTTTTTCTACTTTCGGCACTACTTACCTGTGTGAAAATTATTCTCCAAAATGAAATATAACAAAAATATTTATAGATCCAAATTAACTGATGAACTAAAACTCAGCAATTCTTCTAGGTTTGTGCCGTGTCTTGTGTGGGGAACATTTGAAGTCGCTGTTGTTACCACTAGTAAACTTGGTCCACAACTTCATACAATAGGGATGTAGCGGGAGAAAGTTCGCGCCAGATAGCGCTCGTGTAGTACTGGGTAAGCGCAAGGCGATCGTCTTATGTTTCTCCCAGTCAGCTGCGACGAATGTGTAAATTTTGACCGAGTTTTCGAAGCTAAAGTAAATTATATCTTCTCTAATTTTACTCCAAGATTATATTAATTAATTCTATAGGTATATCTCCTAATATATGATAAACGATTTTCAGCGTTTAAGCGTTAAACAGCTGCAAAATGAGCTACGGACTAGAGGCACTAAAATCAGCGGGAGGAAGGAAGAATTAATAGCCTACAGCGGTAATAACAAAATTCTAACACGCTTTATTATTCAAATAATGAATATGAGTCAGCATGCTTTCTCCTAAAGATCACAATTACTAGAGTATTGTAGGCCTATATTGATAAATATATCTCCAAAAGACTTAAATCATAAATTGAGATTTAAATATTCACTTGCTCCCCCTGCTTACATACATCGATTCATGTATTTTTTTAGGTTGATAGCTTACATGAAACTATCGTGTTTTAAGATAAACATAATCAAAGAAAGTTGATACCGGTAATTAAATGTGTACCTCGAAAATGCACCGCAACGTTTGGTTCGTATGTAATTTTGTCAATTTCGCAATAAGAATCGTTCCCTTACCCCTGGGAAAGGACTTGAGGGTACAATTTTTTTTTAAGTTTGAGAATCCCTGCTTTAGGGCCACGAACTGTTTCCAATCATCTGACTATGTCTCAAGAATGTAGAAGTCAGTCGCTACCACATTCTCCGTCAGGCAGATGGAAATTGACGATTAATTCCGATTTCAAGAAACCAACCATAATACATTTGTGACTTAATGTTGCGACATTTATTCTTGAAGTATTTGACCGAGTAGCCTATTGATGTCTTTGAAAATGGGAATCAGAAATGTTACTTTCATTTCTTCGTGTATATTGACGATTTCTTCCCATACTTCAATGGAGATGATTTCTGCAGATTCCGATATTGTAGGCTTATCGTGATAATCCGGCAATTTTCTTGTGTATGGCCTCTTCCTAAATAATTATTTTTGTTGTGTTCGTGGTCCACGGAAAAAGCGGTAGAACAGCGCCCGGTTTTTATCTTGCTCCTTCAAATAGGCCTACAAACGCAAAAATTCAGTGGATGTTGTCGAAATGTCTATTCAGTTTATAGGTACAAAATAGGAATTATTTTCCATTGTAAGTCACACTTATCCAACACAGTTTTCGTGAAGTCATCGGGTTGTAAATGATGGAAACACACTTTAATATATTCGGGCAGATTTTTCTCACCGAAATGTTTCCTTCTAAAAGCATGTGACCATTTCTTCCTCATTTCTTTATTTTGTGGAAATTGGTGAAACGAATACGGGCTTCCCTGATTTTTGCAAAGAGGAACACTGCAATAGCTCGGCATAGTTACGAAAATAACAATTTAATCAACTTAAATTCGTGGATATTAGCGGCATGAGAACATAGGAGACAAATGAAGAGCGCCTTGCGCTTACCCAGTACAACAGCAGTGCGCTCTATCGGTGCTAGTTCTATACATCCCTATTGTCAGTGGAAAGAAGCTACATAAATCTCATTATTAATCGTAATTATAATTTAAAATTTCATTGTATGAATTACCTACGTCACTTACTGTAATTTTTTCAGGATAAATCTCATATTATTAATTTCTGTTAAAATGTTCAATTTTATTATATACTAGCAACCCGCTCCTGCTTCGCCCGGAAACTGAAGCATCATTTATATTCGACCCTCACTATTATGTGTCAGAAAACTGTATCATAATGATGGTCATTATAAGACTGTTTTTCATTACGATGCAGTTTCTCCAGCCAATCAGAGCTCGTTCATTGACCAATTAGGTAACGATACATTCGCGCATGCGCTCAAAATCCAACATGTCGGACATAAACACAACATCGAACTATAATAAATTACCGACATGGAATAGGCATCGTCCATATGTTCGCGTAAATAAACTGGCGAATATGAGACAAGAAATAGCACTGTACCTTAATATCACCAACCCTAATTTCTAAACAGCGCATTGCCTTCAAACGCCTTCAAACGACTCCGGTGACAATATTACTGAGGAACGGCAGATGTCAACATATGGCCTGCATATGGCATTGCAAGCACACACAGCGCATGCGTCGGTCGGTCAGAGATCTTGAAAGACAGAGATATACCCAGCGCTCGCTCTTCGATCACAAAATTCAACTGGCTGACACTCAACAGATATTTATGAATATTTATGTTAAAACATATAATAAAGTTATAATTATCGTCGGACATAAACAGTCGTATGCAACTCGCCTATAATGGTAATTAAGACACTCGTTTTATAAAAATGCTCGTGTCTTAATTATAGCCATTATAGGCTCGTTGCATAATGTACAATTATATAATTTATAGAGGAATCATAATTCATAGCAGAATTCTCTTTATCTGACCACAAACCATGAACATTTCTTCACTGTGTCATAGGAACTTTGGGGATGACTCCCTTTGTCTTTGTGAATTCTTTCTTTATCTCTCTTGTGACAATCGAGAAATTATTTGTTGCTCAGTTTCATTGTTACTTGATGAGCGTATTTTCTTCGATTTCAATGAACTACGACCTATATCCTTTTTCCGTCTCGGCATAATGGGTTAAAAACACTGACAGGACTATTAATTATATATAATGGAGATAGCATGTGCAACGAATTCTTGTAAGACGTAATTTAAGAATGGCGAGGTGCATGAATCACAAACCCCCCTTCCGTCCAATCTAAACGTGACTGTGTATTCTGCGGAACGAAACGTTCACAGGCTAAGTAAAGAAAAGACGAGCTGCACTTGCCAGGGAAATTCCAGACACATCCACTCTTCTCTGAAGTCTCAACTTGACACGACCTTACAGGGTATGGGATGATAGGCTCGCCCACCAGCCACCTGGCTCGTAAACTGTCTCGAAGCTAGTAATTGAATAGATATTTTTGGAAGAAATGAAAATGTAAAAACACTTATAGTGGGCCATGTATTGAAGATAGAGATATTCTGCCCGGGACATTTTTGTAGAACTTTCCATTCTGAGCAATCCTTACACTCATAGTATGTAGATATTTTGAACGGTTTTCCCAGCGTAATCTTAGAAAGCGCACGGACGCCATGTTCCTTTTCGACTCTTTCACTGAAATCGTTACTGCTCTTCTTCCTTTGGCCATAAATGAATGTTTGTTTACAGAAACCATCCTCGAAAAAGCCTTTACAGAATGGTGAAAACCGCATCAAAATCCATCCAGTGGTTCTCGTTATTACCCGTTATATCCAAGTATCAGCGACTTAGTTGTATACTATGTAGAGATGAAGTTATCCAAAATTCAAGGAAATTGTGTAGGCTGCAGAATGTTTTTCAAATAGCCAATAGGATATTGATATTTAGTCATGGAATAGCATTGGATTTTATTTGCAATAGACATTTATGGCATTTGCTCTACGCAAATAAAGTAAGGTTTGTAATTTACACGCCATTTAAATAATAGTGGAATTTAAAACAAGTAGTTCCGTGAAGAACTATACAGCCTATTTTCATATTTCCTACTTATGTTAATTGCCACTATCAACTGTAACGGCTACCTTTGTCGTTGGATATCGCTCTACAAGTTGGGCGATCATTTATAACGTTTCTACAGATATTACACTCAAGACTCCTTAAAACCACCTCATCGTTATTATTTAGCATTGGCCTGTCTAGACAGACGACGTACACTTTATTAATTTAGATTTACTGGGCGCCAGTTATCGTAGAGATAACACATTAAAATTTTATTTAGCCACGGCCGCTCCCTTCCTTGAGCCAAGATCTATCATCGGAGCGTAGGGCAATAAACTTGCTTTATGAGATACTCTTTGCATTCCAACTATCCTATATATTCAACTCCCAATGAACAAGCCATTTTAACTAATACTGGTTTATTTACAACAAAATTATTAATAACATTTGATCTGAGGTTTCGAGCTGTGTACAATATGTGCATTAATATTCCCTAATTGCTAGGCAATATTGACTGTCTTCTCGCTAGCGCTGATCTTCTGTGTTGATAATAACTCGGTCCACATACCTGGTGCCTTGTGGTTCAAAGTCCATCTCGTTGGTCTGCTTGTAGGCTAATTTGAGATCTTACGCCAACACGCGTTTATTGACCTTTGAAAACATATGTTTTCACTTTGCTAACTGTACTTCGTCTAGTTGTTGTGGTTGTTGTTGTTGTTGCTGCTGCTTGTTTCTGAGTTTGATCACCATGGTAAGCAAATTTGAACAAACCAGGCTAATTGAATTCACTAAGGCCCATCTTACTGAGGGACTGACAGAGTCTACGACTCACAAAGTCAGTGAGTGAGTGCGTGATCGAATAAGTGAATGACAGAATAGAATCTATAGAATAGCCAGTGCTGAAGTCGCGCTGGGCTTTTATACACTCTGAATGGTCCCGATGTTTCGCGGCATAAATTTGCCCGCGACCCATCAGACCAATTATAGCAAAGCATTTCTTAGTCCTCAAGCGACGCTGAAACTTCTCCGAGCGGGAATACAGGCCCCCGTACTTCAAATATTCCACTCAGAACCCGCTATTCCTCTCGTTGCGCATATATATATTCCGCCCAAATCTTTCTCCAAGCCCTTGTCTCCAGTCAGCGTGGCTTCGTTCCAGAAATACATTTTCTTGCAATATGTTGCTTCACCGTCCGTAACTTCTTCCAACCATGCCCGTCCTGTCTTTACAATTTAACTAATAAAACAGCCCTAGACCTCTATAAAAACCCTGTTTCTTAATCTAAGCACTTGACAATATTATATATGATTATGGTAATGACGTGAATATGGTATGGTCCCTCCCTTGATATTAATGGGTGAATAAAACGATATAACTTTGATATTTCAATAATAATAATAATAATAATAATAATAATAATAATAATAATAATAATAATAATAATTACACAATGATATTTCAATAATAATAATAATAATAATAATAATAATAATAATAATTACACAATGACTTTAAAAATAATAATAATAATAATAATTTTTAATTTAATTTAATTTAATTTATTTATTAAATACTATTTATGTTACATTATTGTGATATGTCTCACGAATCTGATGACAGTACAGATTATCTGTGAGACATATTAATTATTATTTACAACATATATATAGATTATATTTCAGTACAAGAGTGCTTTTTTTTTTTGTAATGTTAATGATAAAATATTAATGTAAATAATTAAAGATACAAAAAATTACACTATGGTAGTTATATTAATACATTTATGTTATGAGTTAATGTTTGGTTAAGTAATATTTTTTAATGCGACTTATAGCTAGTTGTTTGCTGTTAATGTTTGTCAGTCCAGGTGGTAGTTCATTAAGTAGTGATGGTATAATATAATTTAGTCTCTTGAAACCATAGCTATTTATACATAAAGGTTTAACATGTTTAGTACTTGTTATGGCTCTTGTTTGTATGTTGTGAGAGACCTTATGCCTGAATCTTGGATCATGGTAGTAGAGATTCAGTACAGTAATTTGAAACAACTCTTTAATATTAAAATAAGGGATATCAGTGAAATATTTAAAGAACCTGTTTTGGCTATCTTGAAGATTATTAATTAAAGTTGTGTTTTGATTTCCCCAAGCTGCTATAGCATATCTTAATTTGCTTTCAATCAGAGCACTGTAAATTGTTTTGTAAGTTTTCCTATCTACATAAAATCGGAGATTGTAGAAGATGTAGAGATTTGCTCTTAGGTTTTTTGTCATTTTCATTATGTTTACTGTGTGTGTGTTCATTTTAAAGTGTTCATCAAGGGTAATTCCTAGGTATTTTTGTGTCGAAGTACTATTTATGAAGGTGTTACATTTGCAACCTGCCAGGATGTTTTGGTGTATGCATGATAAGCTGTGGTGCGTTAGTTTGTATTTTTCTTGTGTGAAGTGATCAACTCTGATGTGCATTATTTTAGATTTGGTTGTATTTATATACAAATTATTGTCATGACACCATCTTGTGATGTTATTGAAGTCTTCTTGAAGTCTCTCAAAAGCTGTTTTAGAGTCTTTATGTATGGTATATATAGTGGTGTCATCAGCATAAATAAATATTTTACTGTGTTTAATGGCTTCATTCATGTCGTTTACGAACAGATTATATAGTGTAGGTGAAATAATGCTGCCTTGAGGGATACCTTGTGTTCCTTCTACTGCGTCACTGATAGTGTTATTGACCATAACTGCCGTTTCCCTGTTTTTCAGATAGCTTTCAAATAGTTTGTAAGTCGTGCCTCTTATTCCAATATCGTGTAATTTAGCAAGTAGTTTATTGTGATTTATTGTGTCAAATGCTTTAGAAAAGTCAAGAAAAAGTACCATTATGTGATTGTTCTTATTTAAGGCATTATTTATTACATTGGCAAATTCAGCCAGGAGTAGTTCAGTACTTTCCCCCTTCCTAAAACCGTATAGGTGTCCCTTTAAAATATCATATTAATTTAGGAAATTCTTCAATCTCTTATCCAAGCATTTTTCCATTATTTTGTGGAGGATTGATAAAATGCATATTGGTCTGTAGTTGCCAAAGTCTAAGTGATCGCCATTCTTATATATTGGTTTAATAATTGTGTATTTCAGATATTTTGGTATTATGCCTGATTCGAATATCTTGTTTATGAGATGTGTTATGATTGGTATAGTTTTTTTGGATGTTGCCTTTATGTCTTTCAAGCGTATATTGTCTACCCCAGGCGATTTGTCTGTTTTTAATTCCTTAATTATGTTTTCTATTTCATATTCATCAGTTTCAAGTAATGTAAAGGAATTCATTAATGTGTTTCTATTTGATTGCCATATGTTGATACTACAGTTATGAGCTAGGCTGTTTATTTTTTCACTAAAGGTATTGATGAATTTATTGACTATCACTTCGTTAGTATAATGTAATATTAAATGTTTGTTTATGACTTCATTGACAGTTTGTGTTTTCCGACCTGTTATATCATTAATGACTTTCCACATTCCTTTATTATCGTTTTTGGAACTATTTATCTTATTTTTAAAATATTGATGTTTTGTTTTGTTTATTAGCTTATTTAATTTGTTTCTGAAAGCTTTGTATTCATTTTTTATTGTAATATTATCCTTGTTTCTGAGCATAATAATAATAATAATAATAATAATAATAATAATAATAATAATTTGTACCGTAATCAAGATTACGTTACACAACATACACAATTTCAGTTTGATTGCTGTAATAGATTCGTAGATATTGAGAACCGACTAAATATTTCGGATGGTCGCCATGTTGGATTTTATATATGTAGGTCCTAGAGTTTACTGTTACATGCAGATTATTGTGAACGAGTAGTATTCAAACTTCAATCGCATAATTAGGACACAAGAAAAAAAAAGATTTACTGTACCAAGTTTCACTGCACTCGGATGGTTAAATTGCGAGGAACGTCCATGTGAATATTTATACTTCGCGTCGCAGACATGTTGGATTTGTGATCACCAGGTTATTTAAAGTCCTATAGGTGAACTTAAGTTCATAGCCCCTATGAACATAAAAAAAATCAGTATGATTGCTATAATAGATTCGTAGATATTCAGAGCCGTCTAAATATTTCGGATGGTCGCCATGTTGGATTGTTAAATGTATAGGCCATAGAGTCGTCTACCATTAAAGGAAAATTATTGCGTAGGTTCATTATTCAAACTTTCACTTCGATCGCATGATTAGGACAAATGAAATAAAAACTTAATTTTAAAATTCGCACAGCCGCCATCTTGAGGTTATATAAACAATTGAACTAAATTAGATACCAGTGCATTACAATGAGTATAAACATTTCCTGTACCAGATTTCATTGCGTTTGGAAAATTAAATCGCGAGAAAGGTCTATTTAAAATGTTCAAATTCGCTTGGCCGCCATGTTCGATTTGCAGTTAACCGGTTTTTGAAAATCTTATAGATGGACTTCCAGTAGTGCCCTTTATCTCCGTACAAAATTTTAGGGAGATACCGCTAATAGTTTCAGAGACATAGAATGCCAGTGAAATATTTCGCACATCCGCCATCTTGTGATTATGTAAACAATTGAACGAAGTTAGATGTCGGTGCATTACAATGTATATAAACATATACTGTACCAAGTTTCATTGCGTTTGGTTGGTCAAATCGCGAGAAACGTCTATTTAAAAGTCGCAAATTTGCTTGGCCGCCATGTTGGTTTTGTAGTTACCAGGTTTTCAAAAGTCACATAAGTGAACTTATAGTAGCTCCCTGTATCACCATAGAAAATGTCAAGGTAATATCGGTAATAGTTTTGGAGATATTGAATGCTGGTGAAATATTTCGCACAGCCGCCATGTTGGATTGGTGAGTCGTAACAAAATTTGAAGGGCACGGTCGAGGTCGCCGGGAATAGTGCTATGAACTTTCCGAGTTTCATTGAAATCGCTCCTGCCGTTTAGATTTTATTAGGGGGGGACACACACACGAATCACACACACACACACGCACACACACACGGACAAAAGGTGATCTCATAAGCCTATTTTTTCAAAATTGAAAATAGGCTAAAAATGCATGGAAGTGCCTATTTGATATTTCTATGCCGCTCATAAGTGTATTTCTAAATGTTAAATGAATAGCCTACAATAGTTGTGCCTGCTTCAATGCTTATCATTACATGGTGTCTATTTTGAACTTTTTATAGTAGGCTACCTATTTTCCCTGTATATTTTAAGTTTCTAGTGCCTATTGCGTCGAGCTCTAATAACAGAAGTCAACAAACAAAACTTTTTGTGTTGAGCCAGTTATTTAATGCATATATTCCGAGTGTCTACATCAAACAGTAACCAAAGACGCCATTCATAATTAGTAAAGTTTGCTGTTGTACTTTATGCGATGATAAAACAATATTTGAAGTGAAGAATTTCCACAATTACTCAACACCCACGAAAAACAAGCATGGCACGGACTCATGCCTTCCTTGGAATTTAGAAAGCTGAGAATTACAAAGAGCTTATTTCCACAATGCTTGTGAACTTTAAACTCATGGGTTGCAGAATGTTCCTCAAAGTACACATGTTACATGCTCACTTGGACTAATATAAAGATTAATAAATAAGAAGCTTGTAGTTTAACGTGACCGTTAATCTCGAGATCATGAGCCACGGGACCTCCTTCTTACGTGGAATCCGAACCACAGGACATGGCATTTCACTTCGAAAATCTCACATGCAATGACCGGGATTCGAACCCGGACCGCTTTGGTGAGAGGCATATGGCTAGACCGCTGGGCCACCACGCCCCCCTAATATAAAGATAACTTGGAGGCATATTCAGATGAGCAAGGGGAACGTTTTCATCAAGATGTAATTTACTTTGAGCAATCTTATCAAGGACAATATAATGAGGACATGATGGGTGATTACATTTGGGGGTTAATACGAGAAAGTTCGTACCCACACAGAAGAAGTACCAAAAATATTCATTTTTATTTTCTATCATATAAATAAAAATATTCTCTGATATAATATCTTCCTATCAATTAGGTTGACAATTCAAACGACGCACTAACTGGTTGGCACCTGAATCAAAATTCACACTCAATATTTCGGAAGAAGATTTAGTTTTACACATTTTAGGAAACTCAGTTAAAATTTTTGTTGATAATCAGCACTTGTTTTTTCTAAATTATTTAACTTTCTATATGCATTTTTGAATTTTTAATATAAAGCCCAAAATTTTATTTACGCTGACTATTGCAAAATTTCTTGTTTTTCTATTTGTATTTTGAAAAAAATTAATGTGAAGTCCAATATCTATATATTTAAAACAGTAAGGTGTTTTTTGTTACCACGAGATTGAGAGAACGACAGAGCCGATTTACTTCGTAGAGCACTCTAACGAAAGCTCTTGGCCTCTAGATTTGCAGAGTGTCTCTAAAATAAACAAATATATTACGGTATATTTTCGAATTAATATAGAAAATAGCAGAATTCTCTCCCCTCACGCATGCGCACAATCCGCCTGGGGTCATGACAAAATGGCGGTGAGAAGTCCATTAAAATATAAGTTATTTAATAAGCTTCCATGTAATTGAAAACATACATTAACCAAGTTCTGACAATAAAATATAATAACAGTATGAACGTATACGAATATGCAACATTGTTTTATTTGGATAATGAAATGGATTATTTCCTTCAGACAGCGGCTTTTAAAGATAATGAACGGCTGCGTCGGCTGTTTACAGGAGTGAGCGAGTAGCTATGGGGTTAAGGCGACTGGTTGTGGTTCCAAGGTTCACCGGTTCGATCCCGACCCTCGCGAATATTTTTTTTTACCACTGAAATATTGTTTAATCAAGGAGTATTAGTAAGGTTTTATGTCTGTTAAAGATACATATTTCTACATTCCCTCTCAATACGTTTTATTTCCGTTTTACCATTGCATTACAGCATGTGATCAAAAGAGCAAACTGTTGTCCTCAGTAAGCCCACAGATTACCTTTAAATTACGTTTAAATGTCTGCAATCAGTTCCCATAACTGACAACAGATGGCAGTACATCGCCCATATATTTCCAGTAACTGAAAGCAGATGGCAGCACCATTGCATCGATATATTTAAAACACAAGACATGGCACGTTTTCACGTGATGGAGAATTATAAAGGAGGGGATTATTTAAGAAGGGAAATTTTGAGGAACATTAACCGACAGTTGAATGTGTAGGCTATGCTGTTTATGTACCTTAATATTGCAATTTCTTCCCAATGCTTCGGTGGTCAAGTTATTAGCGTCCTAGACTAAAAGTTATAATTATGCATCGTCGATATACTCTTAAATTATTAAAGAAAAAAGTAGTTTTCCAGGCACTCGCGCGTGCCCACAATTGCTTTCGCCATGAGAGACACTTGGCAAACATAATTCGATTGAAGGGCTCGGACATCGTGGTCACTCAGCCCCGTGTACTTGGGTGTGTATGCGTGAAATTTTCTCTCATAACCTGAGTTATTGTGATGGCTGCATTACTGTGTGTATTTGTAATTAAGGTGGTAAATGGCAAGGAGACGGCCAAGGCCTTAAGTTAGGAACCATCCCGGTATTTGCCTTAAGTGGAAGTGGGAAACCACGGAAAACCACATCCAAGATTGTCGAGGTGGGAATTAAACCTTCCTCTTCTTAGTTATACCTCAAGAGACTGAATGTGCTCCGTTTTTACCCTCAGACCAGAATTAAATTTCTTGGCAGAGCAGGAAATGTAACCCGGGTCTCCGGGGCGATAGACAAGAATAGGTGGGCCTCCATGTGTTAATACGATTTTTGACATGCACGGGACATAGAATTCAAAACCTGCCTCCATTAGGGTGACTGCCGAAGTGAGTATTGAGTATAGGCCTATGGTCGTTCCAGTAGTTGGCGAAGTGATTCTATGTTCCCCTGCAAAATGTACTGCCATAACCTATAACAGGTGATGGAAATTGCTTATTTAGAGCAGTTTCGTACTGTTTATAACAAAATGAAGAACGTCATTCTCCGCTGCGTTTTCAAGCTATTGCAAAAAATTTCGCTGGCAGGAACAATTATAAGGAATTTATTTTAAGCGATCAATCTCATCGCATTCTCCTCACCAACCAACTTGAGTATGAAAGTCTCTGGACGGTCGTGTTGAACTTCATTGTATAAGACAATTGTTTAATGATTATTTGCTTAGAGTACTGAGTCTAACTACGTAGTTGATTTCGGCAATGGAAGTATTATTTGCCATTTAATATTTAGCGGCTCCGTTATTGCAGGACACTATAGTGTTATCGAATAATACGAAGCCACATTTAAAATCCAATATAAATAGGCCATTTCAGAAACAATTCCAGATATTATGCAGTACAGTGTACTGTAAGGTCTTTGACGATCAAATGTAAGCATTGTTCTACATTGTATTTCTCATGCGTAAAATCTATGCGTGGTTACTTTGGTCTTTACTGTTATGAGGGTAAAATTGATCTGCTGGAATATAAAATATTTGCCAAGCTGCAACAATGTAATGATATTAATTTAAAAGTCATTGAACTTATATCCAGTAGTTCAAACACATACATCAGCGTTAACAGATTGGATACTGAAGATGAAAGCCAGCTACTTCATTTCCCTATTATTGAATGTTTCAATTCCTTGGAATTAAGTGATTCGCCTCCACATACTCCGAACGTTTGAGCCATAGTTATGCTCCTTAGAAATCTGAACGTTTCCCAAGGACTCATATATGGTAATATATTAATTGTAAGAAATATGTAAGAAATTGCTTGGATTCGGATATAATAGGTGCAGTAATATTAGGCAGAGAGCTCAAATCCTACGACTTGATTTAACACCTTCCGATAAAACACTTGCAGGTACAGTACATTTTCTTATGTCCTATTCGCTCGGCCTACTTTATCACAATCAATCAAGCTCAAGGAGAAACTCTTGAACGTATTGGGCTATTTACCTCATCACGATTTAAGTCATGACCAGCAGGATAGTGTAGGTACGAAAAAGGTCCTATATGGGATGGTAAAGAATAAGAGGCGGAAGGATCCTACGGATTATGTTAGAATGGTGAACACAAGGGGACAAGGGATAGAAAATAGGGAAGAACTGAAGAAAATGCGGAAAGAATATTTTGAAGAACTCCTGAACCCAAATGGAAACCACGGCGAGGAGGAAGAAATCGGGGAAGAGGTACAGTAGATGAACTGCAAACAGAAAAGGACTTAACATGGAAAGAAGTGGAATATGCAGTGAGGAAGATGAAAGGAGGGAAGGCACCGGGTGTGGATGAGTTGTGTGTGGAGATGGTGAGAGCAGCAGGAGAGGTGGGGATACATTGGTTGTATCGAGTGATGAAGACAGCATGGAAGGAAAGGAAGACCCCAGAGGACTGGAAAAAGGGAATAATTGTCCCGATCTTCAAGATAGGTAGTAGAACAGAATGCAGAAACTATCGGGGAATAACACTGATGAGTCATTGTGCAAAGATGTTTGAGAAAGTTTTGGAAAGGAGAATTAGGACAAGGATAGAAGGAGGGATGAGGGAAGAACAACATGGCTTCAGAGCAGGAAGGTCCACAGAGGATTTGATTTTGCTGTGAGGCAGTTACAAGAACAGCACTATGAGTATGGAACAGATCTACTGATGGCCTTCTTGGACATTGAGAAATCATATGACAGTGTATGCAGAAACAAAGTATGGAAGTCCCTGGAGGATAGAGGAGTAGAAAAATGGACTAAAAGGAGGATAAAGGAGATGTACAAGGGAAGCGTGAGCTGTGTGAAAGTGGGAGGAGAGAGATCGGACTGGGTGGAACAGAGAAACGGCCTGAAACAAAGAAGTGCACTGTCACCGTTACTTTTCATTGTGGTGATGGATGACATAATGACCCGAGCGGCACAAGTAATTGGGGTAGGAAAGATGAAAGCAATGGTGTTAGCGGATGATTTGATGATTTGGTGAAACAAGGAGGAGGAGGTACAGGAACAGTTGGACGTGTGGGAAGGAATAATACAAGGATATGGGATGAAATTTAGCATAAATAAGAGTGAGATGGTGATCACAACAAGGAAGAAGGAAAGGACCACAACGGGAATAACAATTGGTGGGGAACAGCTGAAGAAAGTGGAGAGTTTCAAGTATCTGGGAAGCCTGATACAAGAGAATGGAAGAAACGATAGAGAAATAAATGAGCGGGGGAGACAGGCAGAAGCATTCCGGAGGAGTGTGAGAAGCATGGTATGGAGCAAGGATGTCCCTCAGAACAGCAAGTAGATCATATATCGTACTATGTCCCTATCCTGACGTATGCCTCGGAGACCTGGGTTATGAAAGGAAGGGAGAAGAGCAAAATACAGGCCAGTGAGATGAGGTTCTTGAGAAGCAGTATTGGAGCTACAAAGAGGGACAGAATAAGAAATGAGAGGACCAGAGAATTAATGAAGGAGGAACCATTACAGGATGGTATAGAGAAATCTAGACTTAGATGGTATGGACATGTAAAACGAATAGAGGAGAAGAGGATACCCAGGAGGATACACGAGACGAAGTGGGAAGGAAAGAGACCAAGAGGGAGACCGAGAGACAGGTGGCTGAAGGGGGTGGAAGAAAGCGTGAAGAAGAGAGGAGAAGACTGGACAAGGGTGGAGGCTGAGAGATGGTGGGAAGACAGAAGACGTTGGAGAGACTTGTGTTCCAAACAGACCCGGCCAGTGGCTGGAAACTGTGCAAGATGATGATGACCTCATCACGTTTTCAGTCATGACCAGCAATATGTTGCAATGCTGAGAGTGCTATTTTTTGATGCCCTTAAAGTTGCAATAGTGCTAAAAAGTAATCGTACAAAGAATGTAACTTATATAAGAAGATTCTTCAGTAAATTTGTTTTCCATTGTCCGTCATGTTTTGACGGGTTTCATCTAGTTACATTTTATTTTGTTTACAATTAATATTACATTGTAAAGATATCTCTTTTTATTATTTTATTTCATTCTTTTAATTAACATTCATCACAAATTCTTTCATATCAAAACAAACATTAGACTTAGGTACATCTCTAGTATTTTATTCTTAATTGAGCTGCAGAAAACCTCAATGTCAGAGCGAAACAAGTACAATATATAATAGATATACGTTATTTGTGTAAGTATTGATTGGTGTATGTTTTAAACTTTGAATACATTTTTAAAGCTTGTTTGTATTTGTTTTTAGCCTATTTTCATTTATGAAAATATAGGCTTATGAGATCACATTTTGTCCGTGTGTCTGGGCTCTGTGTCCGTGTGTGTGATTTTTGTGTGCCCCCCCATAATAACTTCTAAACGGCTGGAGCGATTTCAATGAAAATTGGTAAGTCCACAGCACTATTCCAGGCGACCGCGACCGTGCCCTTCAAATTGTGTTACGTCTCACCAATCAAACATGGCGACTGTGCGAAATATTTCACCAGCATTCAATATCTCCGAAACTATTACCGATATCACCCTGGAATTTTGTACGGTGAGAAAGGGAACTACTAGATGTTCACGTATGTGAATTTTGAAAACCTGGTAACTACAAAACCAACATGACGGCCAAGCGAATTTGATACTTTTAAATATGCGTTTCTCGCGATTTAACTAACCAAACGCAATGCAACTTGGTACAGTATATGTTTATACACATTGTAATGCACCGACATCTACTTCGTTCAATTGTTTACATAACCTCAAGATGGCGGCTGTGCGAAATATTTCACCGGTATTCTATATCTCTGAAACTATTGCCGGTATCACCATGAAATTTTGTACGGAGATAAAGAGCACTAATGGAAGTTCATCTATGAGACTTTTAAAAACCGGTTAACTACAAAACGAACATGGCGGCCAAGCGAAGATGAAAGTTTTAAATAGACTTTTCTCGCGATTTAATGATCCAAACGCAATGAAACTCCGTACAGCAAATGTTTATACAAGTTGCAATGCACTGGTATCTAATTTAGTTCAATTGTTTACGTAACCCCAAGATGGCGGCTATGCGAATCTCGAAAATTAAGTTTTTATCTCTTGTGTTCTAATGATGCGATCGAAATCAACATTTGCATAATGAACGTACACAATAATCATCATCTAATAGTACATAACTCTATGGCCTACATATATTAAAATCCAACATGGCAACAATCCGAAATATTTAGGCGGTTCTCAATATCTATTAATCTACTACAGCAATCACACTGAAAGTTTGTAAGTGTATAGAGGCTATAAGCATAAGTTCACCTATGGGACGTTCAATAATCTGGCAAGCACAAATCCAATATGTCAGCGACGCGAAATTTAAATATTCAAATGGACGTTTCTTGCGTTTTAACCATCCAAGCGTAGTAAAACTTGATACGGTATATGCTTATACAAATTTTAATCGACTGGCATGTAATTCATTTAAATTATTTTCATAATCACAAGATGGCGGCTGAGCGAAATCTTAAAATCCCGCTTATATTTCTTGTGTCCTAATCATGCGATTGAAGTTTGAATAAAACACCTACAGAATAATCTTCATATAATAGTATATAAATCTAAGGCCTATATATAAAAATCCAACATGGTGACCATCCAAAATATTTAGACGGTTCTCAATATCTAGGAATCTATTACAGCAATCAAACTGACAATTTGTATGTTGATAGAGGCAATTAATATTGGTAGGATACATGAAAATAGGCTATTTAGTTCTTCACGGAACTACTTGTTTCTTTTTTGATTTGTAGATTAATATTAACTATGTTTTGTCAATAAACGTGATGTAAGTATGTAAATTAACGTTTGTTTTCGTTTGAATTTATAAAAATAGAGAATTCCCTTCAAATTTGAACTTCCGTTTTGGTAGCTACTTTATAAAGCAAACTTCATTAGGTAATCCTATTTTTTCTTTCATTAGTTAGGCATGACAAATCAAAATAAGACATACAGAACTCAGACTCAAAATTCGTGTTGACTTGTGTAATCACTTACTTAGCACCAACACCAAACCTTCTACAATTATATACATTAATGGATTGTTACCGTGACCTTCTTAGAATGATAAGCGAGTTGGTTTTTACTGTCGGTATCCGGAACTGCTTATCAGCTGTCAGTGACGTGTGCTCAAAAGGGCATGGCTAGTCCCCAAAGCATTTAAATAAATATAATATATTCATTCATTTACTTTATTGGAAAATGGGGGGGGCATTCCCTGGCGGCAAATTACAAACACTAATATCAAACACACTTAACGTAAACATGACGCGACTTGGAAACGATGGTAATTCCATTGGGGTGTTTACACAAAATTTCAGTCATCTCTGAAACACACCAATATGATTGGCAGGTAATGAGTTCCAATTACCTATACCACGATTAATGAAAGAATATTTCTCAAAATTTGTACGATGCGGTCAAACCCTTACCTTAATGTGGATGATCTGCCCTAATCAAGAATATAGGATTTTCCATACGTTTGTTTAGTTCTCCCCATGTTGGTTGAATAATGTATGAGTTAAACATATCATCTTGTCTAGATTTCGTCCAAAAATTCATTCAGAATTTGTCTGATAACCTGTGTCACTGTAACGTCTGTACTAGTGTGTATAACCTATTTGTAATTGTGGTAGGATTTGGGTAGGAAGCGGTCGTGGCCCTAAGGTTGGTACCATCCCGATATTTGCCTGTAGTAGAAATGGGAAACCACGGAAAACCACTTCCAGGATGGCTGATGTGGGAATCGAACCCACCCCTTCTCAGTTTTGCCTCACGAGGCTGAGTGTACCCCGTTCCAGCCCTCAGACTAGATTTGAATTTATTTTTAGAGCCGGGAATCGAAGCTGGACCTCCAGGGCGGCAGCCAATAATGCTATCCACTAAACCAGGAAGTGGAGTAATGACAATGGGTGGTAATAGTGGTGGTAATTACTTTCAGGGGCGGAGCATCTAATTCATCTGCCTCAGTGATAATGCAGAGTAAACTTTTTCACATCATGTGGTCGTGCTGGAAACCTTTGTTAGAATATTAAAGAACTAGTTGAGATAATGGAGAGATTATATCGGAGATATTTCCCGTCACAACACCGTTCCTTAGTCAGAATGAAATATATTTACAATATGTGCATAGAGCTTTAGACCAATCAAAATTGCCATTGTTTCGGTGTGAAATGTTTCATGGCAGTTAAATTTCCATAGAGTAGACGATCACGGCTGACACTCTCTCCAGACTTGTCAGTAAATGACTTATCTGTCAGAGGTCTCCGTAATTTTTAAATTTGTGGAGTGGAAACTGTCTGATATTCACAAGTTTGCGGAATCGAATCACGGCGCAGATGATTGGTATTTGAGGGTGCTTAAATACGAAGGACACGTGCCAGTACATTTACTGCCACGTTTAATATCTTTTTCAGGGCGATGAATCTAAAGCCATATCAATTGAAATGGCTGATTAACCTGTTGCATTTTATTATTATTATTATTTCTACTGTACAAGAGTTGAATTTTCAGCATCGTATTAATTTCGAAAGAAGCTTCAGTCAGTAGGTCATGTATTATAGAAAGACCAAAAGCAATTTTAAATACGGAAGGTTGGGAATTCAATTCCTGGAGTTACCATTGCTCTATCTATTCTAACCATCATTTCTAATGGCAAGGGTACATCTGTGATATAAACGGCTTCAAGGCGTAGTCGGTAGCATGCTGAACTGCTATGCCCAAGATCGCGGGTTCAAACCGATGTTGTCAGATTTTTAGGAGCGTTGAAATCCGTCGTTAGGCTAGGCCTTGCTTTGGAGGGGAAGTAAAGCCGGTGGGCCCATGTCATAGATATATCCCACGTAAAAGATGATGATGATGATTGTCGTTTTAAGGGGCCTATCATCGATGTTATCGGCCCCGCCACCACGTAAAAGAACCTACCCCTGCAATTGGTAGTGTGTAGCAAAATTTGTAGGTTATATTTGGCTAGTTAGAAACGCTCTATCAAGTTCCAATGTACGCCGCTTGGTGTTAGTGACATTAGCATCCGGTAGCCAAAGTTGGAACTGCTTGAAATTGAACTTGTTGGGAGCCTTCGACTATGGCCATTGGCTGCAATTCATATATAATGCATCTGTGATACCTGAGGACCGGGTTCGAATCCCATATAATTTAATTCTGATCTGAGGGCTGGAACGGGGAGGCAAAACTGAGAAGAGAAGGTTTTAGATTCCAACCTCAGCCATCCTGGAAGTAGGTTTCCATGGTTTCCCACTTCTACTTATTATTATTATTATTATGTTTGACATACAGTGTGCTTGTGCGGTATTGGTGTATTTATCGAAAACATTGTTATTCGTAGAAGTGAAAATTGTATTCCAGCTTGGGAACAGGTCAGTGTGTATCGTAGTTCATAGTTTAACATACGGTGCTCACTAAATTGTATTCCTCAAATCAACTTCTTCGAGTGTAGACTGGATTTGTTACGTGAGTTTGGGGTTAAGTTTTATCGTGTACTATTAGCCCATAGAGCATGAAGTTTCCTGTGTGACAGGAAGTGACGTTATCTAATCGTATTATCCAAAGCCATCTGAGCTTAGATTAGTAGTATACCGGTAGTCAACAGAGTCTATAGGTTCCGTCGTCAGGGGGCAGTAAGAAGGTCTGGCCTACTTCGGCGGCCATTCGAGCCCCGCTACCTTGGGTATGAGCTTGATAATAGAGGGAAGGTCTGGACTCTTTGGAGTCAGCGCTATTTTCTTCCCACACCACTGGCCTAACCTACGCTTTACCAGTTTCGGAACATGAATCGTCTTCTAACGAACCAAGAAAGAGATGCGAACTGGAAAAATGAGGTATGGCCTCGATTATCTAAGGTGAATATAACGGGAGAGTCATCGAGTGATGGGGCAGTTGCAGAAGATACAATACTTCTCCCATCTCAACATCTTGACAAACTGAGGAGAGCGGAAGAAGAGGCGCTGCAGAAATGCTACAATATTATTCAAAAGATGAAGCTTGCTGCGGCGAAACAGAAAAACATGCCCAAGGATATGAAGGATGGTATTGTGGAGATGGAGGAGGCCATTGACAGCATTGTCTTCTGTAAGAATGCTAGGTACAAGGAGAAACAACAAGTCGACGAAACCACAATAACTGATCGAGCACAAGCATCAAACTCTCTTGATGATGAAAGAGAAATGGAAGAAAAGGAAAGAGGAGAAGTAGAGTCATGGACTAAGGTTGTGTCCAGGAAGAAACCACGAGAGAAAAGGAATCAAATGCAGGTTGAATTGCAGCGGGAAGTTTCTCCAGGCAAGAGACAGAGTCAAATGCTCAAGAAGCAACTAACAAAGTCTCGACTGCCAGCTGTGTTAATTAAGCCAGCATAAGGCAAGTCGTATGCCGATGTGTTACGGGAGATTCGGCAGAAGGCAAATCCTGCTGACACAGGAACGGAAGTTAGGTCTATAACCCAGACTAGAGCCGGTGAATTTCTTGTTACTCTCGGGAAAAGCAATCGAGATAATGCGGCATTTAGCGACTCATTGAAGAATATCCTGGGACAAGATGCGACAGTCCGCAGTCTTGAGCCAAAGGTGACAATTGAGATTAGAGATCTTGATGCTCTCACGACCAAAGATGAAGTTTTAGAGTCCATTAAGGATATCATTAAAGAACCCCCAGATGGTCTGATGATTATGGTAACGCAGACTAACAGTCGGAAACAGAGAATGGCTGTTATAACTCTGCCAGAAAAATCTGCAAATGATCTTCTAAGGGAAGGCTTGGTTCAAGTAGGATGGGTCGGTTGTAGAGTGAGGCGGAGAATATCAGTTCTTCGATGCTACCGATGCCTTAGTTATGGTCATATAGCCAAAATTTGTGAGGGCCCTGACAGAAGCAAGTCTTGCTTCTACTGTGGACAGAATGATCACAAAGCCAAGGATTGCATCAACCCAAAGAAGTGTGTCTTATGCGAGGAGAGTGGCGTTACGCAGCAGGATTTGTGTCATGTGGCCGGATCGGGCCAATGTAAGGTGTTCCGAGAGGCCCTGGAGAAAGCGACGTACCTGAAACGAAAATGATCCGAGTTCTACAAGCTAATATAGAAAGGAGTAGAACAGCCCGTCATCTGTTGTACCAGCTAGCTGCCGAGAAACAAACTGATCTGCTGTTAATTAGTGAACAGTACCAAGATAAGGAGTCACCTCTCTGGCTTAGAGATCAATTAGGCACCTCTGCTATTTGGATCTTCGACCCTGGAAAAATTCCAATTAAAGAACATGGGAGCGGGAAAGGATTCGTTTGGTTAAAGAGTAGAGGAGTCACATATTTTAGTGTCTATCTTACTCCAAATGAAATAATGGGAAAATTTCGTCAGAAAATCAACTCTCTGGAAGATGCCATTCTTAATACAACTGGAGCAATCATTGTAGCTGGGGATTTCAATGCCAGAGCAGTGGAATGGGGTATGCCACATACCAATTCCCGAGGTAAGTTCATTCTGGAAATGGCATCGAGGACAGGGCTTTTGATCTTAAATGTAGGTGCAGTGTCAACCTTTCGGCGTCCGGGTTATACAAAGACCATTCCGGATATCTCCATGGCTTCTGAGACGTTAGTACCACACATCAAGGAATGGAAGGTTATAGAAGACTACACTGGAAGTGATCATCAGTATATTAATTTTGATGTGTGCAGTAATATAAGTGGGAAGAACTTATCTATTCAGAAACAACGGAGATGAAATTTGAATAAGATCCATCTTGATGCATTTAAGGAAGCGTTAGCCAGTGGTGTAGAACTAATTGAGGATATGGAGCCTGACGGAGAGGCTGATGTTGAGACTCTCGTTTCCTCTACTATGAATCTTATTACATTGGCTTGTGATACCTCAATGCCAAGTTTAAGGTCACGCCATCGGAAGAGCCCTGCATATTGGTGGACACATGAAATTGCAGAATTGAGGCGGAATTGCCTTAGACTCCAACGTGCCGCACAACGGACAAGAAATCTGGATGATGCCAATGCCTTATCAGCCGAACATAGAGATGCAAAGAAGCTACTTCGGAAAACCATAAATCAAAGCAAAGCTGAGAGCTGGAGGAAGCTATGTGAGGATATTGACACTGATCCATGGGGATTGGGTTATAAAATTGTCAGAAAGAAGCTTGGGTCACAAAGAACACCGTGCGTCATGGATGCAAAAAGTATGGCCATTATTGTCCAAACTCTTTTCCCAACACATCCAACAATCCCTGAGCATAATTTCGATGTAGATATTGCAATTCCTCTTTTTATTGAGGATGAGTTGAGTAGGGCTACTCAGTCTCTGCGAAGCAAAAAATCCCCTGGTCCTGACGGCATCTCAAATGAGATTCTCAAATTAATAATCGAGTTACATCCACAATTAATATTACGAATGTTCAACGAGTGTCTAAAAGCAGGAGTGTTCAGCATCTGCTGGAAGGTCTGTTGTCTGGTGCTCATTAATAAGGGAAAGGGAGACCCGGATTTACCATCATCATACCGCCCTCTGTGTATGCTCGATACAACAGGGAAGCTCTTTGAGAAGCTTCTGAGGGCCAGGTTGCGCCAAGCGATCATGGCAGCGGGCGACTTATCACCAAGACAATATGGATTTCGAACAGGAAGATCGACCCTGGATGCGATACAAGAAATTGTTGCAGCTGTCCAGCGGGCGGAGAATTACAATCACCATTCCCGTCATGTGGTTCTCTTTGTTACTCTTGACGTAAGAAATGCATTCAACTCTGTCAAGTGGAGTGACATGCTGAATGCGTTGTAGAATACATTTCATATTCCAAATTATCTCTTACGGATGATAAATTCCTACTTGAAAGATCGTTCGTTGCTTTATAACACGACAGAAGGACAACGCAGGGTACGGGTCTCAGTCGGAGCAGCACAGGGTTCGATTTTAGGACCAGATCTATGGAATATCACATTTGATAGCTTGCTGAGATCTGAAGTCCCTGATGAAACTATCCTAGTAGGTCATGCAGATGATGTTGCTGCTCTTGTAGCAGGAAAAAATGTCGAGCAGGCACAGTTGCGACTCAATATGGTAATGCGTACAATCAATAGTTGGATGGAGGAACATGGTCTGTCCCTAGCACTTAGTAAGACAGAAATTGTAGTCCTAACAAAGAAGAGAATTCAGACAATACTCCCAATACAGGTAGGAGACATACAAGTAGAGCAAGGACACCGAAGCCAGTGGACTAGGAGAATGATACCCCAGGTGCAGGTTTGGACAGAGAGGAAACATGGTGAGGTTGGTTATTATGTCACTCAGTTCTTGACTGGCCATGGGTACTTCTGTTCTTATCTTAAGAAGATGGGGAAAGTGGATTCACCAGATTGTATCCACTGTGTTAATGAGGTAGATAATGTTAATCACACCTTCTTCTCTTGTGGACGATGGGTCCAAAGTAGGCAGTCTCTTCAAGATCAAATTGATGTAGAGATATCTCCCGACAATATTGTTGCGGTAATGCTACAAAATGAAGAGCATTGGAAACTTGTAGCAAGTCTTGTTGAATATATCCTCCGAACAAAGAAGACGGATCTGGATCGCCACTGAAGATGATTCATTACGGAAGAGTGCCCTACTGGCAAATATACAGTAAATTGACTCTAGCCTGAAGTAATGTGATAAACGGTTCCAGGCTAGTGTTCAGAAGTAACGGGGCAGTTTTAGTCGGTATTCAGCTACTCAGGAGCAGGAGCCCGACACTCTGTGTGTAAATGCATTTCTTCCCCTAAAAAATAAATATATATATATATTATTATTATTATTACTACACAAGAGTTGAAGTTTCGGATCGTATTAATGCGAATGCTGGGAGGGTTCCTAACTTAAGGTCACGGCCACTTCCTTCCCAATACTCATCTGAAGTACAAATACACACACTAATACAGCCATCACAATAACACAGTTTATTAGACAAAGTTTCACACTCACCCAAGTGCACGGAAAAAATGACCACGATGTACAAGCCCCTCAAATGAAACAAAAGAAGGAAGATTGTAGTTTTACGTGACCGTTAATCTCGAGATCATGAGCCTCGGGACCTCCTTTCGACGTGGAATCCGAATCACAGGACACGGCATTTCTCTTTGAAAATCTCACATGCTTTGACCGGGAAATGAACCCGGTCCGCCGTGGTGAGAGGCCAACAGCTTGACCGCTGTGCCACTACGCCCCCTCAAATGAAACAATAACAATAACATCTGAGATACTATCCTGTTCTAACACTGTCAAGGTGTAATCTATTAATCACAGACTGCATGCGTGCCACTCTGTCAAAAGGGTCTCCTGTTAGATTCTCAGCCAAGTCATGGATTTTAACTTTATACAATTGATTTAGTTCGCTCAGAGAGAGGATGTTTCTCCCATCTTTATAATTTTGTCATGATCGTGACTTTCACCAAGGCTCCTTGGAGGCCGCATGCCATTACTAACTACTCCCTTAAAATGACAATCTCTGGCTACAAAGTAGTTAAATTAGGGAAGCTCTGTACAAATAGATGATATAGTCGGCTTACGAGTGAAAGACACACTTTGTAAGTCAGAGAACACTTTTATGTGGACATGAGTTGTACGTGAGGATTAGAGCTGCTATGGCCCATTTAACATTTGATTGCCGCTGAGCTTGGCTGCGCCAGGGTTTGTTGATTATTGTAGCAGGAGCCCCGCGCGGTACAGCGGAGGACAGAATGAGGTCTGCACATAAGTCAAGCAACTGTACCTGTCAACGAAGCAGGCTGACGAGTGACAAAAGTAAACAAAGGATAGTTCCCATCTCGACCGCCGGCAATCAATACGTGAAAGGCTAATAATAGCGGCTTCGGTGGCGTAGTTGGTAGCATGCTGAACTGCTGTGCCCAAGATAGCGGGCTCAAACCTGGCCGAAGTCGTCGGATTTTTTAAGAGCGTTAAAATCCTTAAGTATGCTTTCCTTCGGAGGGGAAGTAAAGCCGGCGGTCCACATACTAAACTTGTGTGAAGCTAAATTTCTAGGTTAGATTTCATTGGAACTCTCTATCAACGTTCCAACGTTGACCACTAAGTATCAGTGACATCTGGTAGCGAAAGTTGAAACTAGTTGAAATTGAACGAAACTTGTAGCTCACCCTAAGGTTGTCCGCTTGAAGCAGCTACAGCCTCTGGCGAGCCGAACATGTCCTCGGACACTCCCGGCACTAAAAGCCGTACGATAAATAAATAAAGAGCTAATAATAAGCGATGTTCGGTTATAATCGATTTATCGAATAATTAAAATAATCGAAAACCATTAATCGACTAATCGACTGACCGTTCAATCTATTAATTGACTAACTGAATAGTAGATTAATCGGCTAACCGAAGAATCGATTAATTGGTTAGTGGACACGAGATAAGAAGTTTAAATGAGAGACCATTGCTAAATTTGAGCTACGCTTATTTTCGGAATGATGCATAGAAATCTATAAATGTTACTTTTGGCCTAAATATACAAAATGACCTTCCTTGTTTATGTTGAAAATACCCAAGTCAGTGACAGTGGAAGGACAATCATCAATCAAATTGGGAAGAGTTCAGAGAAAATAAAAAGAAGAGCTTTCAGCAAAGATTTTGAATTCTTGTTCAATGTTTAGAATTCATGACGGGAAACATTTTTGTTTTACTTTGGATTAGCCTAGTTTTCACAAAGAAGGTTCATTATTTTAAAATATATGATACAATATACTTTAATTAATTAATTAATTAATTTTGCTTCTGAGAGAACGTAGTGAAAGGAGCGAAGTACATCGATTAATTGTCAAAACAATTTATCAATTATTAATACTAATCGATTAAATGCACAATCGATTTGTCGTTATTTCTAGCAATAATTGATTTTTCTGCTTCAATTAATCGATTAATTTCATTATGGTTTTTGAAGCCATTTTTCAGTGTTGCCTGAGTAAACAAAAGTTTGGTGCTTTTCAGTCGGTCAACACGATTGTACCCAAATGAGATGTGTTATTCCCTAATCCTGAAAATAAATACATGAGATTAATAAATGTATTAATTTATTTTAAAAAAAAGCATTAATTCAATTTATTAATTTATTTATTAATTTCATGTAATTTTTTTTCAGGATTAGGGAATAACACATCTCATTTGGGTACAATCGTGTTGACCGACTGAAAAGCACCAAACTTTTGTTTTCGATTAATTTCAATTAATTAATAGTAATTGATTACTGAAATAAATCGATTTAAAGTACCAGCCCT
Source organism: Meconema thalassinum (assembly GCA_946902985.2). NCBI lineage: Eukaryota > Metazoa > Arthropoda > Insecta > Orthoptera > Tettigoniidae > Meconema > Meconema thalassinum. The sequence continues at coordinate 254,602,847 of OX336394.1, read as the reverse complement.
AGTAAGGATACTCAAGGCTCTCCTTCTCAAGAACGTGTTCTTTGAGTTTCAGTATATTTCTCTTGTAAGCTGACGATATCATGGTCACGCGATGAAGGAGACAAGGAAGCGAGGTCTTATTTCCTGCAACCTACATCGCTTAGGCCCTGGAGCAGATGCGGCTCGGTGGAGTCCCGCCAGGGAATCCCTAGCGTGTAATGACCACTGTGCTTTGCCAATACGTGGTCTGACTTCTGAGCGAACTGGTTTACTTCATACGTCATAGAAACTTTAATTGATACAGTTCATTGCTTTCCTGTGAACTACGCACTGAGATCGGTCCAGGATAATCAGTTAGTTATTGATGTTAATTCATTTTAGGGGATTAGGACATCTTTAATCATCAGCCCCGTGTAGTTTGGGTGTGTGAGAGAGTTGCCTGATAACCTGTATTTGTGTGATGACTGTATTCTCTGATTTACCAATAATGAACGGTGACAGCTGTCAAAGCTAGCACGTGGGGAAATGCTGCATTGCTACTGAGGCAGATCATGACCCATAACATTCCAAGAGGCTTGCAGGAAGACACAAATACTGGGGAAGTTAGCCCGCCTGCCTGGCGGTCTAATGACCGTGACGATTCAAGGCTCAGTGAGTCAAACCATGTGCTCACTGATGTGTCGGCATACATTGCAACACTGCTCGCTGTTGCCATGGAGACCATTACCCTTCTCGTCTTCGCTCCTCACCCCCCCCCCCCCCTTCATGCGGATGACAGCTTTCACCGTTCATATTTTGTAAATCAGAGTCTAGTAGTGTGTAACTGTATTAGGGACAGGGATGAGGTAGGTGCCCTGTGACATGAAGTAAGGTACTATCCCGGCATTTGACTGGAAGTAGTGTGGAACAAAATGAAAAAAAACAAAAAAAAAAAAAAAACACACTCAGGATACCGTAGCCACCTTCAACACCGAGATTCGAACCTACGATATCCAGAATTGCTGCAGCTACTCTCGCGGCCGTGGTGCATGGTTTAACGATCACCGCTACACTGCGGGATTCAACGATAATCACTTCTCACTCATATGAAGAGGGGAAGATGACCTCGCTGTTCCGTTTGGGGTCACGAACTGTAAATTATGGGCTATTATATGCTATAGTTCATTGCTTTCATGCGAACTGCATGGTGTGCCATGGGGCTAAAACAAAACATAGTAATTCGTCTAGACCAGGGATCTCCAAACTCCGGGCCGCGGGCCAATAGTGGCTCGCAAGCATCACCAATCTGGCCCACCTTAGCCTATTTTGATTATTTACAGTGTAACTAGCCTAAATCATACAAATTATAATCAGATGTTTTTGTTTAACGACCAATTAAGAAACGCAACAACTGACGAACATAATAAAATTGCATTTCACCGTAATTAATGAATTGAGATTTATCCTAAAAATCTTAATTTAAGTGACATACAATGGTAATTCACACAATGAAATTAATCATTATTGCTATTATTATTAATGAGATTTTATGTAGCTGTAGCTTTTCACTGACAATTATTATTGTTTGCATCTGTGGACCAAGTTTATTAGCGACTTCAAATGGTCGTCAGTTAATTTGGATCTGTAAATATTTTTTGTATATTTCATTTTGGAGAATGTCTTTTTCCGCACATATAAGTGGTGCCGAGAGCGGGAAAAACCGTCGATCACATTTTTACAACTGTGTGAGTCGAAGACAGTCTTAAAATTCCAGCAATTGTGACTTAAAATATGTTTCTTTAAAATATCGCTTCATTGTTAATTACTCCCCGCGCACTGCACCATAGATATCTCACTCGTCCCGAAACAAAACTTTGCGTGTAATTCAAAACTACAGTATGTTGGTAAGATGAGCTAGCTAGGACTCGGCCCTTGGGACCTAGTGGAGGAGTCAGTGTGGCCCTTAGGCTAAAATGTTTGGAGACCCCTGATCTAGACTATAAAGTCGCAAACTGGGCTTACTAATGGCATGATACATTATGTAGTCAAAAGTCCCATAAAATAACAACAATTAACTATATAAATAATTCATTCTTTTGGGCTAATGCCGTGTGTATTTTTAATTTAAAACCATACGTTTCGGAGAAACCTTGCCTCCTTTTTCAATGGAAATAAACAATGTGGCCAAAGAAAGTATATCAATGAGATTACAAAAATATAGATAAATTCCTCTGTTCGTCACCAGAGAGCAGCTGCCAGAAATAACTGTATGGACCATGGTTACTTACTACTCTGTCCGCCGTTCCACCATGGTCCATACAGTTATTTCTGGCAGCTGCTCTCTGGTGACGAACAGAGGAATTTATCTATATTTTTGTAATCTCATTGATATACTTTCTTTGGCCACATTGTTTATTTCCATTGAAAAAGGAGGCAAGGTTTCTCCGAAACGTATGGTTTTAAATTAAAAATACACACGGCATTAGCCCAAAAGAATGAATTATTTATATAATAATCCGGGCCGTGAAAGCCTTAATATGCAAAAAAAAACAATTAACTAACTCATAAGTGTTGTCAGTAGGAAGAGAAAGTTCATGCATTTGCATATTACCTGTAATTAATATCTAATTAATTGTTACACCCTGTAGATTTACATGTTGTATTTTAGTCATTTTGATTGACAAACAATAACATCCACATCACTGTTTCTTCTCCAAGCTTGTTTTATATCAAGATTTCTTTCTTTCGTATATAACATATTTTTGTAAAAGATCAGTTTTTTAAATGTTATTGTATTTGTTTTTTAGCTTTTAGGCGATTAATTTTTTATGAATAGTTTTAAGAACAACCTTTTTTATGTTTTTTTAATGTTACAGTAAATCTTGATTTTCTATACACATTATTATTATTTGCGTCGCCTCCGTAGCGTAGTGGTCAACATGGTTAGCTGCCGCCCCGGAGGTCCTGGGTTCGATTCCCGGCTCTGCCACGAAATTTGAAAAGTGGTATGAGGACTGGAACGGGGTCTACTCAGCCTCGGGTGTTCCAAATGAGTAGAGGGGGTTCGATTCCCACCTCAGCCATCCTCGAAGTGGTTTTCCGTGGTTTCCCACTTCGTCTTCGGGCAAATGCCGGGATGGTACCTTCTTCAAGGCCACGGCCACCTCCTTCCCTCTTCCTTGCCTATCCATCCTGCCCTTCCATTACCTTCCCTCATGAGGCCCCTGTTCGCTTTGCAGGTGAGGCCGCCTGGGCAAGGTACCAATCACACCTCACCAGTTGTATCCACTCCGATTAGATGTTCCCAGCTCTAGGACACTGCCCGTAGAGGCGGTAGTGGTGAGTTCCCTCGCTGAGTCCGTGGGTTCCACCAACCTGGAGGGTAAACGACTAAGAAGAAGAAGAATTATTATTATTTGCGCTGAGGAAGTCCGCAATGTGGCCGAAGCGGGTACAGTCAAATGTACAAATTAAAATTGGCTTAAGGTATTTAATCATCAGGACTTATTATTACAGGGTGACACATGGGAACTGGATGTTTTTGAAATGAACAGTACTCGGTTGATTTCCAAGGAAAACATTTTTTATTGTTACTACATTTAATAAAACGCTCCACTATTTCATTTATAATTTTTAGGTACGAAAGATAATGTCACGGCCATTCGTTTGAATACAGGTTTCAAGTCGTCCCGAGAAAGCATTCATTACTCTGCCGAACACCGCTTGGTCAATCGCACGCACCTCTTCTGTAATGGCATCTCTCAGTGCCATTATTGTACGAGGTTAGTGGGCATAGACACGTTCCTTTAGGCACCTCCACAGGGAAAAAATAGCAACAGGATAAGTCGGAGGATCTTGGTGACCAAGGGATTCAAACGGATGGCTGCCACCCGAGTGACATTATCTTCCACACCTAAAATGGTAACTGAAATGGTGGAACATATCCTTAAATGTGGTAACAATAAAATCAGTTTCCCTTGCAAATCAACCAAGTACTGCTCATTTCAAAAACATCTGGTTCCTATGAGTCAACCTGTACTTCATCAATAAGCAACAGGACTTACATGGTCATTTTCATGTCTCAAGATATTATATTGTTACCCTGAAACTTTGGTCTTACGATTTTTCTTGAAATGTTCCTTTCCTTTAGTTCGAGTTACTCCATCTGCCCTTTGAAATTCAAGTTTAGGGTTTCTGCTGCTGCGTACAGTACTTATGGTCTTATAATGTTTAATTTTGGACACACATGAAAGGGATTTCTTATTATAAGTATCCTTTGTTAGTTGGAAGGCCATTTCAAGTTTATTTTTCCTGGATTAAATTGCTTTGCATTCAGCAGCATTCCAACTAATCCATTCTTCGAGATATTTGAATTCATTTACTATTTCAATCTTACACAATTCATTTACACATTATTAATAATAGTTAAGTGTTATTATTTTATTTATATTCTGAGCAAACTCTATAAATATTGCTAAAGTTTCATAGTAAGATTAATGAAAGCCACAAAGGTTTGAGTGAGATTCCTTTATGTATTTGTAGGTTAAATGCGCACTAAAAAAAAAGAGCCTTGAGGATCAGCGCAAATCAAGGACCCAATTTTCAAAATTGATAAAAATAGATACGATTTATTTTAAAAACTTAAAACTCTGTTCCTAATAGCAAATTTGTGTGTTCCTTTTGAAAAGTTTATAATTGAATCACAGGTATCATGACAGCCACGGTTATAATATTAAAGCCGTTATTGTTTTCACTTCGCTGTATGTTCCCCCTTATATGGTTGAATCGGACCAAGTTTGAGACTTAATTTGTATGAATTCGCTGCTACAGTTAAATTGTGATTTATTTGTGCTTGATGAAGGGGCACTGAGACTTCGAAACATGTAACATTTTAACAATGAACTTTTAACCATTGTATTTAATGGACTGGCTATACAAACGAATTGTATGAGGGCCATTGGGGCAGATGACATCGTAGTTCCACCCCTTAAAACAACAATAACTAACTAACTAACTACCTACCTAACTAACTATGAGGGCCAGTCAGAAAGAAACGAGCCGAAGGCTATAAAAGGAAAACCGCTAAACGGATCGTAATGCCCTGGCCTGGAGTCGACAGTGCGGTCCATATGAGAGCGCTGAGGTACCAAACTCTCCTCTAGAGGTACACGGGCGCACATCCGCGTGACGACAGAGCGAGCAAGCTCACGCGTCGACCGTCCACTGCACTCAGTCGTGCGGACACCAGTGACATGGAGGTTTCAAAAATAGAGCAAAGGGGTGTAGTGCGTTTCCTGACAGCTGAAGGTGTGCGGGGAACGGAAATTCATCGAAGAAATGCACGAGTGTACGGAGAGCCTTGCCTGTCCGTGACAAGGGCTAAGGCGTGGCACAAGCGATTCAGAAGGGGACGGATGTCGTCGGCTGAGCAGGGTACACGCCTAGTTGAAGGACAAGGACACTGTGCTATTGTGTGGGCATTTTAACGTGCCGGAGATCTCATGGGAACAGCAGGAAGGGCCTTCTCTTGTCCCCTTAAAACTATCTGAAAGTGCAATGAACTCTAAGTTCTACGAGATAATTGAGGAATTCTCTCTGCACCAATTGAACCCAAATCTCACCCGCAGACATAACTACCTGTTTACTAATACTGCTAACATCTCTCAGTCTGTAGAGTTAGAGAAACCGGGTTGGATTCCATCTGACCATAGTGCTCTAATATGGAACATTCAGTTTCACGACCCTAGTTCATTTCAAAAACCATCTCGCAGGGATTTTTTTTAACCGGAAGAAAGCAGACATGAACCACCTGAAACTACTGTTGGATTATTGCCCCTGGTACCCCCTTGATATCAGGAACGACATCAATGAGAATTGTGAGATATTTTATGATCGCTTGATGTCTACAGTGCAAGAAGCAGTTCCTCCTGTGAAGGTTAATCCCTACCGTTACCCACCTTGGTTTGACGCAGATGTAATCAGCGCACTACAATCGAAAAATAGGGCTTATCGTCAATGAAAACGCTCTTCTTTGGAATGCAATAGAATTGAATTTGTGGTCAGGAGGACCGAATTCAAAGAAATTCAGCGCCGCAAGTATGACACCCACCTGGAAGACATAAACTCCAGTGTTAAATCTAATCCGGACAGACTATGGTCCTTCATTAATCAGAGATCCAGTAACACCTGGTTACCGGTACCACTCGAGTACGACGGGCATACCTGTATTGATGCAAACTCTGCCTGTGAGCTGTTTTCTGATCATTTCGAAACCTTATTCCTTCCTGTAAATTCTATACCGTCACCCTTACCTGATCTGCCACCATCAGGGCCGGAGAGAGTGGCCGCGGGCCCCAGTGCTGGGGGTATTTCGGGCCCCTGCAATTTATGCATTTTTTGCAACCCAAATTCACTAATCACAGCCATTTATTTAGTGTATTATACATACACGTATATTTATAACTCTCCATAAAATGCATTACCGATTTTAAACCATATTTTTTGTAAAGTTTAAATGTTAAGTCATGTAAGCACTCCAATTCGTTTTAATAATTCTCACTCCCAAATAAACAGTACCGGTAACCCATTCACTTTAAAAACAATACAGTTCATATAATCAAATTCTTTTAAACTTAAAAATCCAATCCATTTGTTTTTAAAATCGATTGTTCAAGTTTTTATTACCTTATTTGTAAACTGACCTGAATGGTTAGAAATAAAATATTAAAACACTAAATTCACCATAAACTTACATTTTTAATGGCTCACAGTATATGTACATGTAGCTACAAAACAAACCTACAATACAACAGTTATATTAACTTAGGTTAAGATCCTCTTTCTGGCCTTTTTCTGGGAAAAATTATCTATGATATTGTCCAAATTGGTAGACTTCACAAGTTCCGTTTCAACAGCCAAAACACCCAAGCTTGAAAGTCTATTTTGGCACATTGTCGAGCGCAAAACCTTTTTTACGCGATTGCGAACCGAGAAAGAGCGCTCCGCTCTCGCAACTATTGCGGGGATGGTAACAAATATTCTCAATGCTACATTAAGATTAGGAAATAGGGTTTCCAAATTTAAAGTTTTAACTGTATTTAGAAGGTCCAAGGGCGTAAGAGTTTTTCTACGAAAATTAGCATGGTAAATTAATTTCAGGTTTTGAAATTCATCAGGTCGTTTCCTATGTCATTAGAATAGCGCCTTACAAGCTTAGCTGATTTTTCCGAAATTAATTCATCTGCCATTTCCTCTTCTTCTTCTTCTTTCGTTTCACCCTCTTTGGGGTACGTTGAATCAATCATTTCCCTGTACGCTGTTCTTTCCTTAGAGCCCAGTACTTCTTCAGTCTTTCCGATCTTCTTTTCCTCTCTTCTTCCGAGATAATGGGTTTGGATTTTAGTGTAGCGCTGTCTTGGAACCTTATACTTTCTTCTTTAGTAATTAATTTGGCTGTTCGATCGAGTAATGACGTTTCTGTCATTTTCAACTCTGCTAGGTCGTTTTCAATTTCTTTAAACCAGTTGGATTTTGTTTTACGATTACGGAAAAAGTCAAAGATTTGTTTCGTTAATCTATTAGAATCCATTCCCAGAAGATGACCGTAAAAAAATATCCTCTTTTTTCTCATGGTATCTGAGAGTTTTTCAATTTTCTGGTAGAGAGTTTCATTCCTAATGTATATAATCTTGTTATCCTGAACTTTTGGTCCTATAATTTTTCTTAAAATTTTCCTTTCCTTCAGCTCGAGTTTTTCCATTTGGCCCTTAAAATTTTTAGTTAGTGTTTCTGCAGCGTGCAGTGCTTCTGGCTTTATCACTGTCTTGTAATGTTTAATTTTGGACCCCCAACAAAGGGATTTTTTATTATATGTATCTTTTGTTAATTGGAAGGCCAGTTCAAGCTTATTTTTCCTGGATTCCATTGCTTTACGTTCCCCAGCATTCCAACTAATCCATTATCCGAGATATTTGAATACTTGTACTATTTCATTTTTTTTGTTCTATAACTTTGACGTACAGGACACCCGAGAATGTTCTCCGCAGTGCGTACGTGCCGCTGTGAGTGGTTGAGTCATGAGTTTTAGTTGGCTGCACTGCATATGTCCTTCAAAGCGGGACTTCCCTGTGTGAGCTGTCGGTGTGTATCGCGATAAGCGCGTGAGCCTGCATGTCATCAGTGTGTATTAGTCAGCGAGCGTTCAGATAGATTATTATTGGAAGAGTGCAACAGTATACAGGCGGTAATGTTTACTACTGAAGAGAGATTTTGTTGTTGTTGTGGAATACGTTTTTCGCGAAGGCGATCGGTTTACAGAAAATGTAAAATTAACATTTCAGGCGCGGTTTCCTAATTCAACGTGTCCAAACCGTGATACCGTTCGGGATTTGGTAAGTAAATTTCGTATGACTGGATCAATTCACGATGTACCGGGAACAGGCAGGCCTAGGCTTTTAACAGACGAAAAACTTGATGAAATCTCCGATATAATGCTGCGTAGTCCAAGTAAATTAGCTCAACAAACAGGAATTTCTAAGCACATAAAGCTGCAAGAGACAAGCTTCAGTTGTTCCCTTATAAAGTTACCGTGGTTCATGAATTAAAACAAACTGATTACGGAAAAAGAGTGATGTGTTGTGAATGGTTCCAGCATCCTTATGAGTGGCTGTGGTGAGTACAAAGTTTACTGTTTATTTGTTACAAGGATGATAGACACGCCCTTAGCTAGCTTGTAAACTGTCGCCTCATGGACATGGTTGGAAGAAATTAAAACGTAAAAACACTTTTAGTGGGCGATGTATTGAAGATAGACATATGCTCTCGCGGACTTTTTTGTAGAACATTTTAAGCTGAACAATTCTTACACTCATAGTATTTAGATATTTTTAACGGTTTTCCCAGCGTAAGCTTACAAAGCGCTCGGACGCCAGTTTTTTTAATCGACTTTTTCACTCAAATCGTTACTGCTCGGCTTCCTTTGATCATAAATAAATTATTTTCTACAGCAATCATCCTCGATATATCCTTTACAGAATGGTGAAACCCGCATCAAAATCCATCCAGTGGTTCTCGAGTTTACCCCTAACATCCAAGAACCGTGGACTTTGTTTTATACTAAGTAGAGATGATGCAAGCGGCAGCCGTGCTACCAACATAACTGCTGTAGCTAGCTCTCGCAGACGCATGTAGGCGATGCGGAGAACATTCCCGGACTCACTGTATTTACGAGGGTGTTTGTTGTTCGTCATGATCTTGGTTTTTTCGAATGTGATGTGAAGACCTATTTTAGCTGCTTGTTTCTCTAGTTCAAGGATTTGCTCCCTTGCTTCCTCCAATGTTTCAGCCAACAAGGCCATATCATCTGCAAAAGCTATACAATTGATTTTAAGGTTCTTCTTTTTGCAACCTAGTCATTCCACTCTTTATATTCGTGCTCCATTCTCTGACTACTTTCAAAAGCGCACAGTTGAACAACAACGGCGAGAGCCCATCACCTTGTCGTACTCCCGCTCTTATTTCGAATGGGTCGGATATTTCACCCATGAATTAAACTTTCGAAAACGTATTTGTGATAGTCGCTTTTATGATATTAGGCCTAGTTGTTTTCTTATCCAATCCCAATTCTTCCGGTACTAATAAAAGAGATTCTCTATCAATCGAATCATACGCTTTTTTGAAATCAATGAAGGAGATTACGTACGTCTTTGCCCTTGATTTTTGGTATGCCATAATGTTTTTGAGGTTTAGTATTTGTTCAGAGCATGACCTACCCTTTCTGAAACCTCCCTGGTCTTCTCCAAGTTGTGGGCCCAATTGTGGCTCTGCCCGTTTAAAAGGACTTTAGAAAGAATCTTGTATGTTACATCCAGCAACGATATTCCTCTAAAATTGTTTGGGTTAGTTTTTCTTGTGAATGGGTTGGATGAGGGCTGTTTTCCACTCTACAGGGATCGTTTCTTCTTTCCAGATTTGATCGAAAACACATTGAAGGGATATAATTGCATTTTTGTCAGCTTTTTCCACAGTTCGGCCACTATTTGGTTTTCTCCAAATGCTTTGTTGTTTCTTAATTCTGAAATGATCTTTTGTAATTCTTCCGTTGTCGGTGGTTCTGAGTATGGACTTTGAAACTTATTTGGGGTGAATTCAAATTTTTCGAGGATGGGTTCAGAATTCAAAAGTTTCTCGAAGTATTCTGCTAGTATCTTACAATTTTCCATGCTATTATGAGCGATACACCATTTACATCTCGGAAGTGAAGGGTTGGTGGTCTGTACCTTGATAACCTTTGCTTGAAAGTTCTTCTCGTGTTGTTTCTGGTAAATTCTTCATCAATTTGGAGGATATTTTTTTTCATGCGCTTTATTAACCCTCTTTATGTTTTTATTAACCAATTTCCTAACCCTAAGAAAATATAATCATCTTTCTTCTGTTTTATGTGATTGCCATTTTTGCCAAGCCTGTTTTCTTGTTTCAATGTGTGCATCACATTCCAGAGACCACCAGGCATGCTTTCTAATTTTTATTTGAGGTGCTACCTTTTCAGCTTCAGTTAGTAAGTTTTCCCTGATATTCTCCCAACTTTGTGTCTGAATTGTTTCTGTTGCTTTTGTGAAGTAATTTGAACTTAGTATTTTTTCCGAGCTGTACTTCCGACCTTTCATTGGCTTGATGGTGCATTTCCTATTTGGGATGACTTTAAACTTAATTTTAGAAAGGTAGTGGTCCGAATCCAAGTTTGCACCCCGGAGTACCCGAACATTCAGGATTTCTTTGTGAAAGGTCTTCTTGATTGCCACATGATCAAGTTGAAATTCCCCTAAATTGGGATTTGTGGATACCCATGTTTTTTGTTTTCGAGGTAGTTTTTTGAAAGCTGTAGATTTAAGAAGTAAATTATGTGCCTGGCAAAGTTCTATTAGCCTGATGCCATTTCTGTTTGTTCTGTTGAGGGCAGAATAATCCCCCACGATTCTCTTATAGATATTTTATTTACCAATCTGTGCATTCAGATCTCCAAGAAGGATGATGTTGTGTTTATCTGGAATTTTATGAATAAGGTAATCTAATTGATTCCATGTTTTTCCTATTATCGTCATTTATAGGGGCATGCGCATTGATAATTGTGTAGATTTTGTTTGTGCTTTTGAATGAAAGACTGGAGAGTCTTTCAGAACGGGATTCAAAGTCAACTATGATTTTTTTTGTAGATTATAAAGGCTGTTCCAAGGTGTGGTACATATTTCATCACTCTCGTTCCTATTTTCCCCTTGTATATCCTAAAACCTTCGGAATCGAAGGTATCTCTATCTATGTATCTTGCTTCCTGAATGGCTGTTGGTGTATTCCTTGAATACACGGTACGAGAGATATAATGTCTATTGCTCTTTGCATGTTCATTTCTTCCTTCCTCTTTGCCAAACACCAACAGTGATCATCTGTTTTCTCCTTGTTGAGCATGTTTCTTATGTCTTCATAAGTATGTTTCAGATATATAACTTCTGTGATCCACCTAGCGTCATCTAGTAGCGAGCCTCTGAAGCTACTCAATTCCTCATCGTGCAAGATGACTTACTTATCTATTTGGCTACCAGATTTCGTTACCATCGTCAGCTACTTTCTCCTTGAGCAAGAGGACTACGTCTACTTCTTTACTCACCATGCTGCGCTAGTATCATCTATCAACTCCTTGAAGACCAGCTCACCAAGAAATCAATTATGTTTTGCTAAGTTGGCCATGCTTATATGTTCTCCTTTTGTTTCCCACCCCCCTCTCTTTCCCCCTTTTCTTGGACCCTCCGTGCTCTGCTGAGCCTCACTCACTTCTTCGTCTGCAGTTGACTCGTACAGTCAAAGCTCCGCTCGAGCTTAGCCTCCTCAAACCAAGAGGCACAACCTCTTCTACGCCATGTTGGCTAAGTAATCATCATCGAAATCTTCGACTTCAACATGAAATCAAGATAAGTACCTTTTTAAAAGTTTTAACCTCATCTTCATGGTTTTAACTTCCAAGTGATTTTAATTTTAATTATAGGCAGTGTGAAAATATTTACTTGGGGCAAAATCATCCTTCGTGGGATTTGCCATGTTGAGCTTTTTTCTTGTATAAGCCAACCTTACTAAAAAGAGCTTTTCTTAAGCTATTTAAACGAGAAACCCTCTCGCTACGTGGGATATTATCTAATACCCACTGCCTATAATTATAGAACTATTTCCTCCGTTGGATTTTCTCAACCCCATTTTCTGCTAAGGTCGTTCTGGAACCTTCGAGATCTTGTTCTCTATCTGCGAGTCTTGCCGTCAAGTATTGACACGCACTTGCGAAACTACTAGTTAAAATGAGGAATCTTCCTTATAAATTTTTGCAATAGCTAACTTCCTCCACCGTTGGAACTTCTAGAACATTCTCTGGCGCATTTAATTGTAAATCACGACTTTTTCGAGAAATAGACTTTCACCTACATAGTGCAATCAGTTATCTCCATAATTGCAATAACTTTTTTTCTCATGAGCTTCAGTGTTTCTCTGGTGAACTTTGCATCCATCTTTACAGACAATAGTGATAATCAGTGCTTTCTCCACGTTTCTACCGCGTCGCGATCGTCCGGTTATATTAAATACGGCCATGAACATTGATCCTATATCCCCATGATCTTTCCTTAACCTTCTACTAACAACCATTATTTATAAAATTGTAACTGTCTATAAGGTGTTACTCACGAGGTACCCTTCCAACTTTGCTAGTTTAACATTAATTAAATTCTGCATAATTTCTTGTGTGATACAAGTTTTAAATTTACATTGTTCCTCCCTTCAAAAGCAAGGAAAACAATTCTCTCAACTCTTGAGTGAGTTATTTTTTGGTCTCGCTAAATGAAAACTGCCTCATTTGACTGGCGAGTCTTATTCAAAGTATAAGAGGTCTAGAACCTTCCTTCTGATTAACTTTTCAGGTTCACAGTAAGTGACCTGCTCTCCTTGTATAAATTTCACAAAGTAATTCTGTATAAATATAAGAAGTTGTAGGAACTTCCTTTTTATTCTTTATGTTTTCCATTTTGTTATCTTCGAAGTTGTTATTTTCGTTAGAATGTTCTTTCAGAGGTTTCATATAGTACACTGCTTGTACTCCTGTAAATGTTAAAACTTTAATTATTCCATTTTGCCTATTTGTGAAATCTTACCAAGATTTTAATTCACGGTTTAAAAAGCCTTAAAAATTGTCAATTGCCTGGAGCAACTGTTTAACGTGGAGAGGTCTGCGACCCTATTTGTTAAAAAGTTCAAACGAACTATGTTAATTAAAATTATATTACATAATTGTTAATTTCATCAAATTTTTTCTAATTGTAAAATAAACAAATCTTTTCCCTTTGCTTTTTCATTTTCGAATATAAACTTTAGGCAAAATCCTGTCTTCCTTGACTCTCCTCACTCAATGATATTAAAATCTTTAATAAGGCTTTCACCATTTGTTGCATTTGAGCAAGAACTCTTAATTTTCACCTTACTAAAGTTCTTCTTAGCGATAATAGCTAATTCTAATTGGCCAGTAAGGCAAGTAAAGTTCGCTAAGCCAACTACCTGCTTGTGGAGACCCTCTCCGAAAACTTATGGTCAGTTTTCCAAAAAATAAGTGTTTCTTTTTGTCTAAACTTTTAGCCGGCTCCTCGCTGAGTAAAAGCTTAGCCAACGTCCAACGCAACCATTGGTTCATTTACCAAGATTACCCAATAAGGCATAATCTTTTATCATATTCCTTCTTAGAGACACTTGGTCGCCCTTTCAAGAACTCCATAATTTTGGAAATTGAAAATACCAAGCTTGAGTTTAATCATTGGCATTCTTCAAATCACTTTGAAAAATCTAATTTCTTTAAGAAGACATACCGTAAATTTGTTCCTCTAAGTCTTGCCAGACCATCCCCTTCCCCATAGTACTTTTATACATGCTCGGGAGGAAATGTATTAAAGCCTCTCTCTTGCAAACCGCCCAAGTTTTAGCTGCGGTTCCCGTTAGCCTCGACCAAGCTCGTACCTACTTTAGGTATCCTAGAGTTAACTTCCATTGGCAACTACTTTTAAGTGTGTTTTACACTAAACTTATTACTTTGTGGGACTCTCCTCCTATTCTTCTATCCTTCTCTTCCAATTCCAAAATCTACTTCCTTCTCTTCATCATCTTCCCTTGGTGGGTGGGTTATTCCCAAACCTATAATCTACCCAAAAATTTGGTGCCGAAACCCGGGAGAGCCCATTTTTTCTTTTCTCTTTTTAAAACAGTGTCATTTGACAATACTTTGCATATTTCTAATATCTGTGTTGAATATTTCAGCTATAACCACATCGTGCAAAGCCTGTGATCGGGAAAGAGGCCGCTCCTGTCTCCTATGGTGTGTCCCATTCTTTCTACTCATTCGCTGCTGCCAGCTTGACAGCATTTCCAAGGTTCCACAGTTTCGTGAGTTAGATTTTCATTTATCTTCTTTAATATGGCTCCCACTGATAAGGATAAGGATGAAAAACTTACTTCCAAACGAGCATCCTATAAAGGGCAAATTACCCGATTCAGAAGGTACATAAAAGAATTAGATCCCTTAGACGCGCAATTAGATTTGTTGAAACATCGTGTAAAGGATTTTGAACGTTCTTATGAAAACTACTGTAACATTCAAACTGAAATTGAAACTTGCATGCTCAATCAAACAGAAGATCGTGTCGAAGTAGAGAACTTATATTACGAAGGCATAGGTTCTGCTTTCAAAATAATACGCCAACTCGAAGAGGAGCAGAAAAAGGACGCTTCTGTTCTTGGTTCCCTTCATGAACCCCAAACTTCTTTCCGTGAAGGCACTCACAAGCCCAAACCTACTTTACCGAAAATTGATTTACCCCATTTTTCTGGAGATGAATCCACTTGGGATTCTTTCTATGAATTATTTTGCTCCCTTGTTCATGACAATGAAGACATTCAAGTCATTTACAAGTTTCATTACTTGAGATCTATCCTTCGAGGTCAAGCTTTGCAGTTAGTTGAAGCACTTCCTCTGCGTGCCGAAAATTACCCCATTGCCTTTAACTTATTAAAAGAAAGATATGGAAATTCACGTTTACGTATTCAACGCCATATTAAGGCTCTATTTAACCTACCTGCGTCACAGCACAATGACGTCACTAGTTTGCGTACTTTAATTGACACTACCCAACTCCACGTCAAAGCTTTGTCCCAATTAGAGCAGCCTACTGAACATTGGGACACTTTCCTAATACATTTAGTAGTTTCTAAAGTTGATGCTGCTACCCTCAAAGCTTGGGAAATTGAACTTTCTAAGGAAGACGACTACTCTTACGAGCATTTAGTCACTTTCATAAACGCTAGATGCCAACTTTTAACCGCGCTAGCCAATCAGAGCGAACCTTCATCTCCTAGTTCCAAATTCGAATTAATGTCCATCAAACCCAAAAGCGAACGCTCAGCGTCTAATACCCAAAAACCAGGGTCCAGCTCATCCAAATTCAAATCAAACGTTACTGGTTACCCAACTAGGTCTAGTGAACGTCGTGTCGCCAGCTCTATTGTTTTAAACACGCAAGGTGAACCTCGCAAAAGTTTAAACGAACCTGTAAAGTGCATACTTTGTAAAGATCCCCATGCCCTATACCTCTGCAAATCCTTTAAAGAAATGTCCGTCGATGACAGACGAAAATTAGTCGCTCAAAACAAACATTGTTTCAACTGCCTAGCGCCTACGCATTCTGCTTCTAACTGTAAGTCCACAAGACTTTGCTACCATTGTGAAAAGGCTCATCATACTCTGCTACATCGTCATGATCAGGCAAGGTCATCGACAGCATCTACTTCGCCGAAAAATGATAGTGTTAACAGTTCTAATGCTTCATCATACATTCAAAATGCTAAGTCTATTCGCAGTGCTCAAGTATTGTTGTCTACTGTCCAAATTGACGTTCAGGATAATTTTGGCAACTGGGTCCGTGCACGTGGTCTTCTAGACTCAGCGGCAACCCATGATTTTGTATCTAATTCCCTGATTAGAAAACTAGGCCTACCCGTAAACCCCACTTCTATCAATGTGTCAGGCATCAACAGCTCAAAATCGCAAGCTTTACAATTTTCAAAACTAACCATAAGAGATACTTGCCATAGAAACAACTTTCTTAAACTTAATTGTCTAATTCTCAATAGCATTGGAGAAGACACTCCTAGTCATTCGGTTGATATTTCGGGGTTAAACATTCCCTCGCATTTAAGGTTAGCCGATCCTTCGTTTAACATACAAAATCCCATTGACATACTCTTTAGTGCCAATGTCTTTTGGAACTGCCTTCGGAAACAGGTTCGCAAGCTATCCTCAAACGTGGTCGCTAGAGACACTAATTTTGGATGGATTGTCACAGGGCAACTTCCCCATTATTCACCCCAACCTGCATCGCAATGTTACTTCTCCAATACTGACCTGGAACAGTTTTGGAGGCTTGAAAATGTTGATTCTCCTCATGTAACTTCTTCAGAAAATGAATTCTGTGAGCAACTTTTTTTAAACACCACCACTCGTTCTACTGATGGCCGGTTCGTCGTTCAAATGCCAAGATTAAATAATCCTCCTAAACTTATCAATTCTCAGCCCAAAGCTCGAAAAGCTCTCTTTGCTATCGAGAGCAAATTCAAGAAGGAACCTCTCGTCAAAAAGCAGTACACTGAATTCATGGATGAGTATGAAAGCTTAGATCATATGGAGGTTGTTAACAAATCCGATGATGAATTGCACCCCCCAATCGAAACGGTTTATTTAAATCATCATCCTGTGTGGAAAAACCCTCTTGTAAAAGATAAAATCCGAGTTGTTTTCAATGGTTCATCACCCGACGTTAACGGCAACAGCCTTAATGACACTCTTTATTCTGGTCCTGCTATTCAATCAGATTTATCTGCTATACTTTTAAACTTTCGATTATTTCCCATAGCTGTCATAGCCGACATAAAACAGATGTACCGTCAAGTGTTAATTCAACCAGAACAACGAGATCTTCAAAGAATCTTGTGGCGTGATGAAATCAATAAGCCCATTAAGGTATTTCGCTTGAAAACGGTTACCTATGGCTTAAAACCCTCTGCTTTTCTTGCTATCCGATCCCTACACTTGCTTGCCTCACAAGATGGTCATTTATTTAACCCCAAAGCCTCTGAAGCACTAACTACGTCATTCTATGTTGACGATTACTTGCAGTCCTTCTCTACTTTGGAGGAAGCTTCTTTTGTGTCTTTAGAACTTCAAGCATTACTAAGGAATGGAGGTTTCCCACTTCATAAGTGGAACTCCAACTCACCTGTGTTTCTCGCCCAATTTCCCATCGAAGACGTAGATCCCTCTTCTGTCGAAATTTGTGGAAACTCCGAATCTATAAAAACTTTAGGAGTTCATTGGTGCACTAGCACTGACACTCTTATCTATAAAGTTACGCTCGCAGAAGAGCTTCCTAATACAAAAAGACAAATCCTCTCTGAAATTGCAAAAATTTTTGATCCGCTTCAATTTCTTGCCCCAGTTATTGTTATAGCCAAACTCTTCATGCAAGAGCTGTGGTCACTTAAATGTGAATGGGATGACGCTGTCCCTCTTTCTTTCCTGAATCGTTGGCTCTCGTTTCGCAGCAATTTGTTGGATCTTTCCCTCATTGAAATTCCCAGGAATTTAATCAGCTCTCATTCTAATGCATCTTTTTTCCTTCATGTGTTCGCGGACAGTTCCGAAAAAGCTTATGGTTGCTGTGCATATTTAGTTTATCACGATTCACTTTATGGATCTCCAGTTTCTAACCTTGTTTGTGCCAAATCGAAGGTCGCTCCTCTTAAAACTATCACTTTACCTAGGCTCGAACTGTGCGCTGCACTAATGGCTGCAGAACTTGTCAAGAAATTACGGGAAGTATTAAAGGTCGAATTTTCGCAAATCTATCTCTGGAGCGATTCTATGATCGCCCTTTCTTGGATCGCCAAAAACCCCTCTCACTGGCAAACTTTTGTCGCAAACAGGGTTTCCAAAATTCAAACTCTTTCTTCTGGATGTCAATGGAGGCATGTTCCTAGTGCGGATAATCCAGCTGATATCATCTCTCGTGGTTGTTTACCCTCTCAATTGGCAGCTTCCCAATTGTACTGGCATGGGCCCTCGTGGTTAATCGACGAATCTTCCTCATGGCCTTCTAAACCCCCAGCTACAAACTCCAACTTGCCTGACGCTAAAGCACCTCTACCCATTGCTTCGTGTCTTGTTTCCAACGCATCTCATCCTTTGTTGTCACGCTATTCTTCCTTCCATAAATTACTACGGATTGTTGCCTATCTTCTTAGATGGAAATATCTTGTGGTTGACCAACCTCTTCTCCCTAAACCACACCTTACCAATCATGAATTGAATCTTGCTACCATTAAGATTTTACAACTGACACAGCAAGAAGCCTTTTCTTCTGAATTGTCATTGCTTTCTTCTAAAAGAGATCTTCCCAAATCCAGCCGTCTTCGTGCTTTAGCCCCGTTCCTTGATGACCATGAATTACTTAGGGTAGGTGGAAGGCTCTCGCAATCTTTACTCTCTGAGGACAAAAAGCATCCCGTTATTTTGCCTTCCAAACATCACGTTACTTCTTTAATTATACGTGACTTTCATTATCGTAATCTTCATGTTGGTACACGTACTCTGCTCTGTCTCTTAAGAGAAAAGTACTGGATTATAAATGGAATTCATGAAGTTTCTTCTGTAATTCATAAGTGCATTCCTTGTTTCAAAACGAAACCTAAAATCAACACTCAATTAATGAGCGATCTGCCCTCTTTTCGTTCTTCTCCTATACGCCCATTTGCTTTAACTGGCGTGGACTATATGGGTCCGTTCCAATATCAACGAAACTCTCCTGAAGCTAAACGCAAATTGTTTGGTAAGCTTTATGTTTCTCTCTTTGTTTGCATGGTTACCGGCGCAATCCACTTGGAACTAGTAACGAATGCTTCTACTTCTTATTTTTTATCAGCTGTCTCTCGTTTCACCGCTAGGCGTGGTGTTCCTTCTGAGATGTTCTCTGATAACGCTTCCACCTTTCAGGGCGCAGCTTCCCTGTGGAAGAAAGCTCTCACTTCCTCTCCTGCCATAGAACAAATCTCTAATTTTTCTTATTCGAAAGGTTTCAAATGGCGCTTCATACCTCCTTACGCTCCGCATCATGGTGGTAGGTGGGAATCTTGCGTAAAGCTCACTAAACGTCATTTAAGAAAAGTCTTAGGTAATCGAATTCTGACTTACGAAGAATTCAATTCTCTGTCTGTTCTGATTGAAGGTGTTGTTAACTCTCGCCCTTTAACTCCGCTTTCCAATGACCCTGATGACCTACTTCCACTCACCCCTGGTCACTTCCTTATCGGCACTTCTCTTTCTGCCCCTCCTCCTCTTCCTAATTCTTACAGGGATTCTAATCTACCTATCGCTTGGCGGAAACTTGAAGCCCTCCGTAATTCTTTTTGGAAAAGGTGGAACTTGGAATATTTAACTTCCTTGCAACGGAGGCAGAAGTGGTTTCTTTCCAGTCCCGACATTAAAGTAGGGGACTTGGTCTTGGTTAGGGATATTTCACCCCCCCTAGTATGGATTTCTTGTAGGGTGACCGATTGCTACCCTGGAAGAGATGGGAGAGTCAGGGTGGCCAGAATCTTGACTACAAATGGACCGATCACAAGACCACTGTCTTTGATCGCTCCGCTTCCAATAAATGTGTAACTGCTTATTTGCTCTCTGTTGGTGTTTGTCCCCCCAGTATGGTGTATTCCTTGAATACACGGTACGAGAGATATAATGTCTATTGCTCTTTGCATGTTCATTTCTTCCTTCCTCTTTGCCAAACACCAACAGTGATCATCTGTTTTCTCCTTGTTGAGCATGTTTCTTATGTCTTCATAAGTATGTTTCAGATATATAACTTCTGTGATCCACCTAGCGTCATCTAGTAGCGAGCCTCTGAAGCTACTCAATTCCTCATCGTGCAAGATGACTTACTTATCTATTTGGCTACCAGATTTCGTTACCATCGTCAGCTACTTTCTCCTTGAGCAAGAGGACTACGTCTACTTCTTTACTCACCATGCTGCGCTAGTATCATCTATCAACTCCTTGAAGACCAGCTCACCAAGAAATCAATTATGTTTTGCTAAGTTGGCCATGCTTATATGTTCTCCTTTTGTTTCCCACCCCCCTCTCTTTCCCCCTTTTCTTGGACCCTCCGTGCTCTGCTGAGCCTCACTCACTTCTTCGTCTGCAGTTGACTCGTACAGTCAAAGCTCCGCTCGAGCTTAGCCTCCTCAAACCAAGAGGCACAACCTCTTCTACGCCATGTTGGCTAAGTAATCATCATCGAAATCTTCGACTTCAACATGAAATCAAGATAAGTACCTTTTTAAAAGTTTTAACCTCATCTTCATGGTTTTAACTTCCAAGTGATTTTAATTTTAATTATAGGCAGTGTGAAAATATTTACTTGGGGCAAAATCATCCTTCGTGGGATTTGCCATGTTGAGCTTTTTTCTTGTATAAGCCAACCTTACTAAAAAGAGCTTTTCTTAAGCTATTTAAACGAGAAACCCTCTCGCTACGTGGGATATTATCTAATACCCACTGCCTATAATTATAGAACTATTTCCTCCGTTGGATTTTCTCAACCCCATTTTCTGCTAAGGTCGTTCTGGAACCTTCGAGATCTTGTTCTCTATCTGCGAGTCTTGCCGTCAAGTATTGACACGCACTTGCGAAACTACTAGTTAAAATGAGGAATCTTCCTTATAAATTTTTGCAATAGCTAACTTCCTCCACCGTTGGAACTTCTAGAACATTCTCTGGCGCATTTAATTGTAAATCACGACTTTTTCGAGAAATAGACTTTCACCTACATAGTGCAATCAGTTATCTCCATAATTGCAATAACTTTTTTTCTCATGAGCTTCAGTGTTTCTCTGGTGAACTTTGCATCCATCTTTACAGACAATAGTGATAATCAGTGCTTTCTCCACGTTTCTACCGCGTCGCGATCGTCCGGTTATATTAAATACGGCCATGAACATTGATCCTATATCCCCATGATCTTTCCTTAACCTTCTACTAACAACCATTATTTATAAAATTGTAACTGTCTATGAGGTGTTACTCACGAGGTACCCTTCCAACTTTGCTAGTTTAACATTAATTAAATTCTGCATAATTTCTTGTGTGATACAAGTTTTAAATTTACATTGTTCCTCCCTTCAAAAGCAAGGAAAACAATTCTCTCAACTCTTGAGTGAGTTATTTTTTGGTCTCGCTAAATGAAAACTGCCTCATTTGACTGGCGAGTCTTATTCAAAGTATAAGAGGTCTAGAACCTTCCTTCTGATTAACTTTTCAGGTTCACAGTAAGTGACCTGCTCTCCTTGTATAAATTTCACAAAGTAATTCTGTATAAATATAAGAAGTTGTAGGAACTTCCTTTTTATTCTTTATGTTTTCCATTTTGTTATCTTCGAAGTTGTTATTTTCGTTAGAATGTTCTTTCAGAGGTTTCATATAGTACACTGCTTGTACTCCTGTAAATGTTAAAACTTTAATTATTCCATTTTGCCTATTTGTGAAATCTTACCAAGATTTTAATTCACGGTTTAAAAAGCCTTAAAAATTGTCAATTGCCTGGAGCAACTGTTTAACGTGGAGAGGTCTGCGACCCTATTTGTTAAAAAGTTCAAACGAACTATGTTAATTAAAATTATATTACATAATTGTTAATTTCATCAAATTTTTTCTAATTGTAAAATAAACAAATCTTTTCCCTTTGCTTTTTCATTTTCGAATATAAACTTTAGGCAAAATCCTGTCTTCCTTGACTCTCCTCACTCAATGATATTAAAATCTTTAATAAGGCTTTCACCATTTGTTGCATTTGAGCAAGAACTCTTAATTTTCACCTTACTAAAGTTCTTCTTAGCGATAATAGCTAATTCTAATTGGCCAGTAAGGCAAGTAAAGTTCGCTAAGCCAACTACCTGCTTGTGGAGACCCTCTCCGAAAACTTATGGTCAGTTTTCCAAAAAATAAGTGTTTCTTTTTGTCTAAACTTTTAGCCGGCTCCTCGCTGAGTAAAAGCTTAGCCAACGTCCAACGCAACCATTGGTTCATTTACCAAGATTACCCAATAAGGCATAATCTTTTATCATATTCCTTCTTAGAGACACTTGGTCGCCCTTTCAAGAACTCCATAATTTTGGAAATTGAAAATACCAAGCTTGAGTTTAATCATTGGCATTCTTCAAATCACTTTGAAAAATCTAATTTCTTTAAGAAGACATACCGTAAATTTGTTCCTCTAAGTCTTGCCAGACCATCACCCTTCCCCATAGTACTTTTATACATGCTCGGGAGGAAATGTATTAAAGCCTCTCTCTTGCAAACCGCCCAAGTTTTAGCTGCGGTTCCCGTTAGCCTCGACCAAGCTCGTACCTACTTTAGGTATCCTAGAGTTAACTTCCATTGGCAACTACTTTTAAGTGTGTTTTACACTAAACTTATTACTTTGTGGGACTCTCCTCCTATTCTTCTATCCTTCTCTTCCAATTCCAAAATCTACTTCCTTCTCTTCATCATCTTCCCTTGGTGGGTGGGTTATTCCCAAACCTATAATCTACCCAGCTGTTATGAGTATATTGTGGCTCCTTATTGTATCCGTTAGATGTTTGAGTTTTCCAGCTTTTAACAAAGAGTTTACATTAAAAGTTGGTAAGTAAGTTGACTTTCTAAGTTGAAATTTGGATGAGATTCCAAGACACTCCGACTTGTCTTTATTCTTGTGTAACGATGCAGACTCCCCAGAATCCGAATGTCTGCTGACGTACTGGCGTACGGTGGATCGTCCACCTGGAGTAAATTGTTTGGCATTACATACTTCCATGATTGATGCAAGTTTTTTTGGGGGTGGCCCGAAAGCCACAAAAATACAACCAAGAATGTGAGTCATGGAGGCAGGTCTTCCGCTCCCTCCGCCGCCGTTGGGAATCTGAAATTCCTATTCCGCCGTCAGGACCGTTGGCCATTTCATTGCATTGCCACAAAACAGAAATTCCACTACAAAGAGATTGTACTGATCGATACCGCACTGTCATGTCCCCTATGATACTGTCCAAAATTACATTGAACACATCATTTCTGAAATTAGTTTTTGCATCATTACTGTCTTCATGACTGCCACCCTCTTCATCATCATGCGTCTTTCTTTTCTTTCGTCTCTTTTCTTCCGCTTGAAGTTGTTGGGGCCATCCTATATTTTAGCCTATTTTCAATTTTGAAAAAAAAAATAGGCGTATGAGATCACCTTTTGTCCGTGAGTGTGGGCGTGTGTGTGTGTGTGTGTGCGTGTGTGTGTGTGAGGTGTGTGCGTGTGCGTGTGTGTGTGTCCCTAATAAATTCTAAACGGCTGGAGCGATTTCAATAGAACTCGGTAAGTTCATAGAACTATTCCTGGCGACCCCGACCGTGCCCTTCAAATTTTGTTACGTCTCACCAATCCAACATGGCGGCTGTGCGAATTATTTCACCAGCATTCAATATCTCCGAAACTATTACCGATATCACCCTGGAAATTATTACGGTGATAACGGGAACTACTAGAAGTTCACCTATGTGACTTTTGAAAAACTGGTAACTACAAAACCAACATGGCGGCCAGGCGAATTTGCGACATTTAAATAGACGTTTCTCGCGATTTAACCAACCAAACGCAATGAAACTTGGTAGAGTATATGTTCATATATATTGTAATGCACCGACATCTAACTTCTTTCAATTGTTTATATAACCACAAGATGGCGGATGTGCGAAATATTTCACCGGCATTCTAAATCTCTGAAACTATTAGCGGTATCACCCTGAAATTGTGTACGGAGATAAAGGGCACAACTGGAAGTTCATCTATAAGACTTTCAAAAACCTGTTAACTACAAAACGAACATGGCAGCCAAGCGAATTTGAAAATTTTAAACAGACCTTTCTCGCGATTTAATGTTCCAAACGCAATGAAATCTGGTACAGGAAATGTTTATACACATTCTAATGCACTGGTATCTAATTTAGTTCAATTGTTTACATAACCTCAAGATGACGGCTGTGCGAATTTTAAAATTAAGTTTTTATTTCTTGTGTCGTAATCATGCGATCGAAGTGAAAATTTGAATAATGAACCTACGCAATAATTTTCCTTTAATGGTACATGCCTCTATGGCCTATACATTTAACAATCCAACATGTCGACCATCTGATATATTTAGACGGCTCTGAATATCTACGAATCTATTATAGCAATCAAACTGAATTTTTTAATGTTCATTGGGGCTATGGACTTAAGTTCACCTATAGGACTTTAAATAACCTGTTGGTCACAAATCCAACATGGTGGCGACGCGAAGTATAAATATTCACATGGACGTTTCTCGCAATTTAACCATCCGAGTGCAGTGAAACTTGGTACAGTAAATCCATATACGAATGTTAATCCACTAGCATCTAATTTATTTAATTTTTTTTCCATAACCACAAGATGGTAGCTGTGCGAAATTTTAAAATCTCATTGTTACTTCTTGTGTCCTAATCATGCGATTGAAGTTTAAATGCTACCCGTGGGTAGATTATTGGCTGAGGAATAACCCACCCACCAAGGGAAGATGATTAAGAAAAGGAAGTGGGTTTCGGACTGTAGAAAAAGGATAGAAAAATAGGATGAGAGTTCCACAAACGTTATAAATTTAATCTTTAATGCACGTAGAGGCGGTTTCCACTGAAAATCCGTTCTCTGATACCTAAAATGGGTAAGAGCTTGGTCTAAGCTGACGGGAAATACAGCTAGGACTTGGGCGGTTTGCAAGAGAGTGGCCTTAGTATATTCCCTCTCAAGCAGGCATAAGACTACTATGGGGAAGGGTGTTGGTCTGGCAAGACTGAGAGTAACAGATTTATTGTATGTCTTTTCAAAGAAATTCGTTTTTGCAAAGTAATTCGAAGAATGCCAATAATTTGAATCAAGTTTGGTATTTCCAGTTTTTGAAGTTATAGAGTTCCTGAAAAAGCGACCAAGTGCTTCCAGGAAGGATAGTGATAAAAAATTATACCTTGGAGAGTAATTTTGGTAAGTGAACCAATGGTTGCATTTGGAAATGGCTAAGCTTTTACTCAGCGAGAGGCCGGCTAAAAGCTTAGACAAAGAAAAACACTTATCTTTTGGAAAACTGACCATAAGTTTTCGGAGAGGATCTCCACAAGCAGGTAGCTGGCGTAGCGAGCTTTACTTGCCTTACTGGCCAGTTAGAATTAGCTATTAAAGCTAAGAGAAACTTTAACGAGATTGCCACTAAGAGTTCTTGCTCAAATGCAACGAGTGGTGAAAGCCCTATCAATAGATTTAATGGCATCGAGTAGGGAGAGCCAAGGAGGACAGGATCTTGCCTAACCGTTGTATTAGAAAAATGAAAAGGCAGAAAGAAACGCTTGATTTATTTAACAATTCAAAAGAAGTTGATAACTTTAATAAATATATATTTTCAATTTGGTTAACAATTTTGGGGTCACAGACCTCAGAAAACATTAAACGTTTGCTCCAGGCACTTAACAATTCTTTAGGTTTCAAACCTTATATATGTACTAAAATCTTTGTAAGATTTAAAAAAGACAAATGAAGTAATTAAAGTTTAAACATTCAACTGAGTACAAGGAGTGTACTTTAAAAAAATTCCAGTTAACAATTTTAGAAAAAGTTACAACTTCGAAAATGACCACGAAGAAAGAGGGTAGAATAAGGGAGAAGTTCCTACAACTTCTTATATTTATACAGAATTAATGTTGGTTAATTATACAAATAAGGGCAGGTCACTTACTGTGAACACTGAAGAGAAAATCAAAAGGAAGTTTCTCGACCTCCTATGTTTTAAGTAGGAATCACGAGTCAAATGGGGCAGTTTCCATTTCGTGAGACCTAGAAATAACTCACTCAAGAGTTGAAAGAATTGTTTTCCCTGATTATAAGGTAGAAACAATGTGAGTTTGAACCGTGTATAAAACACGTAGTTATGCAGAAATTAAGTAATGCTAAACAAACAAGATGGAAGGGCACTTCGTTGAGTGACACCTTATAGAAAAGTTACAATTTTATTAATATGGTGTGTTAGTAGAAGGTTTAGGGAAGATCAATTGGGATTGAGGAGAAATGTTCATGGCCTTATTTAATGTAAACGGACGTTCGCGACGCGGAAGAAATACTGAAAGCACTGTTTCTCACTATAGTCTTTTGAATAGATGAAAAATTCACTGTAGTAACACGAAAGTTTTTTGGCAAAGAAAGTTATTGCAATGATGAAAAAGGACTGGTTGCACTAGATAGGCGAGAGTCTATTTCTTGAGAAGTTTGTGAATTACAATTAAATGCGCCATAGAACATTCCAGCGGTGGAAGAAAATTCGCTATTGTAGTAATTTAGAAGTAAGATTCTTCAATTTTGAATAGTATTTTCACAAGTGAGTGAAAAATACATGACGACAGGACTTGTAGATAAAGTACAGGATCTGGAAGGTTCCAGAACGATCTTAATAGAAGAATGGGGCCAAAGTTAATCCAGCGGAGGAACTAGCTTGGTGAATTATAGACAGCGGGTATTAGATAATATCCCACGTGGTGAGAAGATTTCTCATTTAAAGAGCTTAAGAAAAGCTACTTTCTGTTAAAGTTGACTTAGACAGACAAAAGCTCAACATGGCAAATCCCACGAAGAATGATTACCACCCCAAATAAGTAATCTCACGCTGTCTATAAATTATCGTTGAAAACATGTAGAAGTTAAAACCACGAAGAAGAGGTTAAAACTTGAAGCTTTACTTATCTTGGTTGCATGTCGAAGGTGAAGTTCCCTTTGATGGATGCCTAGAGTGCCAACATGGCGTAGAGAGTAGAGAATGCCTCTTGGTTTGAGGAGACTGGCTCTAGTTGAGCCCTGACTGATCGGGTCAACTGCCGATTACAAGTGAGACCCGCTCAGCAAAGCGCGGAGGGTCAGAGGAAGGGAAAGAGTGGGGGTAGGAGACAAAAGGAATACATATCAGAATAACCAACATAAGAAATTAAATTCTCTTGAGGAGATGGTCTTCAAAGAGGTGATAGCAGGCGATACTAGCACAACATGGTGAATGAAAAAGTAAACGACGTTCTCTTGCTCATGGAGATAATAGCTGGCGATGGTAGCAAAATCTGGTGGCCAGATGGATAAGTAAATCCTCTTGCACCAGGAAGAATTGAGGAGCTTCAGAGATTCGCTGCTAGATGACGCTAGGTGGGTCATGGAAGATATATATCTAGAACAGACTCATGAAAGATATAAGCGACATGATCACCAACGAGAAAATAGAAGATCACTGTTGGTGTTTGACAAAGAGGAAGGAATGAACAAGCAAAAGCATTAAACTTTATATTCTCTCGTACCGTGTATTCCAAGAATACACCATACTGGGAGGGGAAAACACCAACAGAGAACAAATAAGCAGTTAAACATTCAAAGGTAATGGAGCGATCAAAGAAAGTGGTCTTGTGATCGGACCATTAGTGGTCAAGATTTTGGCCACCCTGACTCTCCCATCTCTTCCAGGATAATACTCGGTTACTCCACCAGA
The DNA here is from genome assembly GCA_946902985.2 of Meconema thalassinum. Classification (NCBI taxonomy): domain Eukaryota; kingdom Metazoa; phylum Arthropoda; class Insecta; order Orthoptera; family Tettigoniidae; genus Meconema; species Meconema thalassinum. The sequence continues at coordinate 254,575,163 of OX336394.1, read as the reverse complement.
GATCCATACTAGGAGGGGGGGGGGGTGAAACATCCCTAACCAAGACCAAGTCCTCCACTTTAATGTCGGGACTGGAAAGAAACCACTTCTGTCTCCGCTGCAAGGAAGTTAAATATTCCAAGTTCCACCTCTTCCAAAAAGAATTACGGAGGGCTTCAAGTTTACGCCAAACGATAGGTAGATTAGAATCCCTGTAAGAATTGGGAAAAGGAGGAGGAGCAGAAAGAGAAGTGCCGATAAGGAAATGACCAGGTGTAAGTGGAAGCAGGTCATCAGGGTCATTGGAAAGAGGAGTTAAAGGGCGAGAGTTTACTACACCCTCGATCAGAACGGATAGTGAATTGAATTCTTCATAAGTCAGAATGCGATTACCTAAGACTTTTCTTAAATGACGTTTAGTGAGCTTTACGCAAGATTCCCACCTACCACCGTGATGAGGAGCGTAGGGAGGTATAAAGCGCCATTTGAAACCCCTTGAGTAGGAAAAATTAGAAATTTGTTCCATGGCAGGAGAGGAAGTGAGAGCTTTCTTCCACAGGGAAGATGCGCCCTGAAAAGTGGAAGCGTTATCAGAGAACATCTCGGAAGGAACACCACGCCTAGCAGTGAAGCGAGAGACAGCTGATAAAAAGTAAGAAGTAGAAGCATTCGTTACTAGTTCCAAGTGGATAGCGCCAGTAACCATGCAAACAAAGAGAGAAACATAAAGCTTACCAAACAATTTGCGTTTAGCTTCAGGAGAATTTCGTTGATATTGGAACGGACCCATATAGTCCACACCAGTTAAAGCAAATGGGCGTATAGGAGAAGAGCGAAAAGAGGGCAGATCGCTCATTAATTGAGTATTGATTTTAGGTTTCGCTTTGAAACAAGGTATGCACTTATGAATTACAAAAGAAACTTCATGAATTCCATTTATAATCCAGTACTTTTCCCTTAAGAGGCAAAGCAGAGTGCGTGTGCCAACATGCAGATTGCGATAATGAAAGTCACGTATTATTAAGGAAGTTACGTGATGTTTGGAAGGCAAAATAACCGGATGCTTTTTGTCCTCAGAGAGCAAAGATTGCGAGAGCCTTCCACCTACCCTGAGTAACCCATGGTCATCAAAGAACGGGGCCAAAGCACGAAGGCGACTGGATTTGGGAAGATCCCTTTTAGAAGAAAGTAAAAACAATTCAGAAGAAAAGGCTTCTTGCTGTGTCAGTTGTAAAACCTTAATGGTAGCGAGATTCAATTCATGATTGGTAAGGTGTGGTTTGGGGAGAAGAGGTTAGTCAACCACAAAATATTTCCATCTAAGGAATTAATTTATTAATTTATGAAAAGAAGAGTAACGGGATAACAAAGGATGAGAAGCGTTGGAAACAAGACACGAAGCAATGGATAGAGGTACTTTAGCGTCAGGCAAGTTGGAGTTTGTAGCTGGAGGTTTAGAAGGCCATGAAGAAGAATCTTCGAGTAACCACGAGGGCCCATGCCAGTACAACTGGGAAGCTGCCAATTGAGAAGGTAAACAACCACGAGAGATAATATCGGCTGGGTTATCAGCACTGGGCACATGCCTCCATTGACATCCAGAAGAAAGAGCTTGAATTTTGGAAACCCTGTTTGCAACAAAACTTTGCCAGTGAGAGGGGTTCTTGGCGATCCAAGAAAGGGTGATCGTGGAATCGCTCCAGAGATAGATTTGCGAGAATTCGACTTTTAATACCTCCCGTAATTTCTTAACAAGTTCTGCAGCCATGAGTGCAGCGCACAATTAAAGCCTAGGCAAAGTGATAGTTTTCAGAGGAGCAACCTTCGATTTGGCACAAACAAGGTTGGAAACTGGAGAACCATAGAATGAACCGTGATAAACTAAATATGCGCAGCAACCGTAAGCTTTCTCGGAACTGTCCGCGAACACATGAAGGAAAAAGGATTCATTAGAATGAGCATTAATTAAATTCCTGGGAATTTCCATAAGGGAAAGATCCATCAAATTGCTGCGAAACGAGAGCCAACGATTAAGAAAAGAAAGAGGGACAGTGTCATCCCATTCACACTTGAGCGACCACAGCTCTTGCATGAAGAGTTTGGCTATAACGATAACTGGGGCAAGGAATTGAAGCGGATCAAAAATTTTTGCAATTTCAGAGAGAATTTGTCTTTTTGTGTTAGGAAGCTCTTCTGCGAGCGAAACTTTATAGATGAGAGTGTCAGTGCTAGTGCACCAATGAACTCCTAGAGTTTTTATGGATTCGGAGTTTCCACAAATTTCGACAGAAGAAGGATCTACGTCTTCGATGGGAAACTGGGCGAGAAACTCAGGGGAGTTGGAATTCCACTTATGAAGTGGGAAACCTCCATTCCTTAGCAATGCCTGAAGTTCTAAAGACACAAAAGAAGCTTCCTCCAAAGTGGGGAAGGACTGCAAATAATCGTCAACATAGAATGACGTAGTTAGTGCTTCAGAGGCTTTGGAATTAAATAAATGACCATCTTGTGAGGCTAGCAAGTGTAGGGATCGGATAGCAAGAAAAGCAGAGGGTTTTAAGCCATAAGTAACCGTTTTTAATCGAAATATCTTAATGGGCTTACTGATTTCATCACGCCACAAGATTCTTTGGAGATCTCGTTGTTCGGGTTGAATTAACACTTGACGGTACATCTGTTTTATATCAGCTATGACAGCTATGGGAAATAATCGAAAGTTTAAGAGTATAGCAGATAGATCTGACTGAATAGCAGGACCAGAATAAAGAGCGTCGTTAAGGCTGTTGCCATTAACGTCGGGTGATGAACCATTGAAAACAACTCGGATTTTATCTTTTACAAGAGGGTTTTTCCACACGGGATGATGATTTAAATAAACCGTTTCAATTGGGGGGTGCAATTCATCATCAGATTTGTTAACAACTTCCATATGATCTAAGCTTTCATACGCATCCATGAAATCAGTGTACTGCTGTTTAACAAGGGGTTCTTTCTTGAATTTGCTCTCGATAGCAAAGAGAGCTTTTCGAGCTTTGGGCTGAGAGTTAATAAGTTTGGGGGGATTATGTAATCTTGGCATTTGAACAACGAACCGGCCATCAGAAGAACGAGTGGTGGTGTTCAAAAAAAGTTGCTCACAGAATTCATTTTCTGAAGAGGTTACATTAGGAGGATCAACGCTTTCAAGCTTCCAGAACTGTTCCAGGTCAGTATTGGAGAAGTAACATTGCGATGCGGGTTGGGGAGAATAAAGGGGAAGTTGACCTGTGACGATCCATCCAAAATTAGTGTCTCTGGCGACCACGTTTGAGGATAACTTGCGAACCTGTTTACGAAGGCAATTCCAGAAAACATTGGCACCAAAGAGTATGTCAATAGGATTTTGCATGTTGAACAAAGGATCGGCTAGCCTTAAATGCGAGGGAATGTTTAACCCTGAAATATCCACCGAGTGACTTGGAGTGTCTTCTCCAATGCTATTGAGAATTAGACAATTAAGTTTAAAGAAGTTGTTTCTATGACAAATATCTCTTATGGTTAGCTTCGAGAATTGTAAAGCTTGCGATTTTGAGCTGTTGATGCCCGACACGTTGATAGAAGTGGGGTTTACAGGTAGGCCTAGTTTTCTAATCAAGGAATTAGACACAAAATCATGAGTTGCCGCCGAATCTAGAAGACCGCGTGCACGGACCCAGTTGCCAAAGTTATCCTGAACTTCGATTTGGACAGTAAACAACAATACTTGAGCACTGCGAATGGACTTGGCATTTTGAATGTACGATGAAGCATTAGAACTGCTAGCACTATCATTTTTCGGAGAAGTAAATGCTGTCGATGACCTTGCCTGATCATGACGATGTAGCAAAGTGTGATGAGCCTTTTCACAATGGTAGCAAAATCTTGTGGACTTGCAATTAGGAGCAGAATGAGTAGGCGCTAGGCAATTGAAGCAATGTTTGTTCTGGGAAACTAATTTTCTTCTGTCGTCGACTGACATTTCTTTAAAGGATTTACAGAGGTATAGGGCATGGGGATCTTTACAAAGTATGCACTTTAAAGGTTCGTTTAAACTCTTGCGAGGTTCGCTTTGATTGTTTAAAACCATAGAGCTAGCAACACGACGTTCACTAGACCTAGTTGGGTAACCAGTAGTGTTTGATTTAAATTTAGATGAGCTGGACCCGGGTTTTTGGGTATTAGACGCTAAGCGTTCGCTTTTAGGTTTGATAGACATTAATTCAAATTTGGAACTCGGGGAAGAGGGTTCACTTTGATTAGCTAGAGCGGTTAAGAGTTGGCATCTAGCGTTTATGAAAGTGACTAAATGCTCGTAAGAGTAGTCGTCTTCTTTAGAAAGTTCAATTTCCCAAGCTTTGAGAGTAGCAGCATCAACTTTAGAAACCACTAAATGTATTAGGAAGGTATCCCAATGTTCAGTAGGTTGATCTAATTGGGACAAAGCCTTAACGTGAAGTTGTGAAGTATCAACTAGAGTACGCAAACTAGTGACGTCATTGTGCTGTGACGCAGGCAGGTTGAATAGAGCCTTCATATGGCGTTGAATACGTAACCGTACATTTCCATATCTTTCTTTTAATAAGTTAACGGCAATGGGATAATTTTCGGCACGTAGAGGAAGTGCTTCAACTAACTGCAAAGCTTGACCTCGGAGGATAGATCTCAAGTAATGAAACTTGTAAATGGCTTGAATGTCTTCATTGTCATGAACAAGGGAGCAAAATAATTCATAGAAAGAATCCCAAGTAGATTCATCTCCAGAGAAATGGGGTAAATCAATTTTAGGTAAAATTTGTTTGGGCTTATGAGAACCATCACGGAAGGAAGTTTGTGGTTCGTGAAGGGAACCAAGAACAGAAGCGTCCTTTTCTGCTCCTCTTCGAGTTGGCGTATTATTTTGAAAGCAGAACCTATGCCTTCGTAATGTTGGTTTTCTACTTCGACTCGATCTTCGGTTTGATTGGGCATACAAGTTTCTATTTCAGTTTGAATGTTACAAGAATTTTCATAAGAACGTTCAAAATCCCTTACACGATGTTTCAACAAGTCTAATTGAGCTTCTGAGGGATCTAACTCTTTTATGTACTTTCTGAAACGGGTAATTTGCCCTTTATAGGATGCTCGTTTAGAAGTAAGTTTTTCATCCTTATCCTTTTCAGTAGGAGCCATGTTAAAGAAAATAGATTGAAATGTAACTCACGAAACTGTGGAACCTTGGAAATGCTGTCAAGCTGGGAGCAGCAATAAGTAGAAAGAACGGGACACACCAAAGGAGACAGGAGCGGCCTCTTTCCCCTTCACAGGCTTTGCACGATGTGGTTATACCTGAAAGATTCAAAGCAGATATTAATAATTTGCAAAGTATTGCCAAATGATCTTTTAAACAGAAAAATGACAAATGAACTCTCCCGGGTTTCTGGGACCAAATTTTGGGTAGATTATTGGCTGAGGAATAACCCACCCACCAAGGGAAGATGATTAAGAAAAGGAAGTGGGTTTCGGACTGGAGAAAAAGGATAGAGAAATAGGATGAGAGTTCCACAAAAGTTATAAATTTAATCTTTAATGCACTTACAGGCGGTTTCCACTGAAAATCCGTTCTCTGATACCTAAAATGGGTAAGAGCTTGGTCTAAGCTGACGGGAAATACAGCTAGGACTTGGGTGGTTTGCAAGAGAGTGGCCTTAGTATATTCCCTCTCAAGCAGGCATAAGACTACTATGGGGAAGGGTGTTGGTCTGGCAAGACTGAGAGTAACAGATTTATTGTATGTCTTTTCAAAGAAATTCGTTTTTGCAAAGTAATTCGAAGAATGCCAATAATTTGAATCAAGTTTGGTATTTCCAGTTTTTGAAGTTATAGAGTTCCTGAAAAAGCAACCAAGTGCTTCCAGGAAGGATAGTGATAAAAAATTATACCTTGGAGAGTAATTTTGGTAAGTGAACCAATGGTTGCATTTGGAAATGGCTAAGCTTTTACTCAGCGAGAGGCCGGCTAAAAGCTTAGACAAAGAAAAACACTTATCTTTTGGAAAACTGACCATAAGTTTTCGGAGAGGATCTCCACAAGCAGGTAGCTGGCGTAGCGAGCTTTACTTGCCTTACTGGCCAGTTAGAATTAGCTATTAAAGCTAAGAGAAACTTTAACGAGATTGCCACTAAGAGTTCTTGCTCAAATGCAACGAGTGGTGAAAGCCCTATCAATAGATTTAATGGCATCGAGTAGGGAGAGCCAAGGAGGACAGGATCTTGCCTAACCGTTGTATTAGAAAAATGAAAAGGCAGAAAGAAACGCTTGATTTATTTAACAATTCAAAAGAAGTTGATAACTTTAATAAATATATATTTTCAATTTGGTTAACAATTTTGGGGTCACAGACCTCAGAAAACATTAAACGTTTGCTCCAGGCACTTAACAATTCTTTAGGTTTCAAACCTTATATATGTACTAAAATCTTTGTAAGATTTAAAAAAGACAAATGAAGTAATTAAAGTTTAAACATTCAACTGAGTACAAGGAGTGTACTTTAAAAAAATTCCAGTTAACAATTTTAGAAAAAGTTACAACTTCGAAAATGACCACGAAGAAAGAGGGTAGAATAAGGGAGAAGTTCCTACAACTTCTTATATTTATACAGAATTAATGTTGGTTAATTATACAAATAAGGGCAGGTCACTTACTGTGAACACTGAAGAGAAAATCAAAAGGAAGGTTCTCGACCTCCTATGTTTTAAGTAGGAATCACGAGTCAAATGGGGCAGTTTCCATTTCGTGAGACCTAGAAATAACTCACTCAAGAGTTGAAAGAATTGTTTTCCCTGATTATAAGGTAGAAACAATGTGAGTTTGAACCGTGTATAAAACACGTAATTATGCAGAAATTAAGTAATGCTAAACAAACAAGATGGAAGGGCACTTCGTTGAGTGACACCTTATAGTAAAGTTACAATTTTATTAATATGGTGTGTTAGTAGAAGGTTTAGGGAAGATCAATTGGGATTGAGGAGAAATGTTCATGGCCTTATTTAATGTAAACGGACGTTCGCGACGCGGAAGAAATACTGAAAGCACTGTTTCTCACTATAGTCTTTTGAATAGATGAAAAATTCACTGTAGTAACACGAAAGTTTTTTGGCAAAGAAAGTTATTGCAATGATGAAAAAGGACTGGTTGCACTAGATAGGCGAGAGTCTATTTCTTGAGAAGTTTGTGAATTACAATTAAATGCGCCATAGAACATTCCAGCGGTGGAAGAAAATTCGCTATTGTAGTAATTTAGAAGTAAGATTCTTCAATTTTGAAAAGTATTTTCACAAGTGAGTGAAAAATACATGACGACAGGACTTGTAGATAAAGTACAGGATCTGGAAGGTTCCAGAACGATCTTAATAGAAGAATGGGGCCAAAGTTAATCCAGCGGAGGAACTAGCTTGGTGAATTATAGACAGCGGGTATTAGATAATATCCCACGTGGTGAGAAGATTTCTCATTTAAAGAGCTTAAGAAAAGCTACTTTCTGTTAAAGCTGACTTAGACAGACAAAAGCTCAACATGGCAAATCCCACGAAGAATGATTACCACCCCAAATAAGTAATCTCACGCTGTCTATAAAATATCGTTGAAAACATGTAGAAGTTAAAACCATGAAGAAGAGGTTAAAACTTGAAGCTTTACTTATCTTGGTTGCATGTCGAAGGTGAAGTTCCCTCTGATGGATGCCTAGAGTGCCAACATGGCGTAGAGAGTAGAGAATGCCTCTTGGTTTGAGGAGACTGGCTCTAGTTGAGCCCTGACTGATCGGGTCAACTGCCGATTACAAGTGAGACCCGCTCAGCAAAGCGCGGAGGGTCAGAGGAAGGGAAAGAGTGGGGGTAGGAGACAAAAGGAATACATATCAGAATAACCAACATAAGAAATTAAATTCTCTTGAGGAGATGGTCTTCAAAGAGGTGATAGCAGGCGATACTAGCACAACATGGTGAATGAAAAATTAAACGCCGTTCTCTTGCTCATGGAGATAATAGCTGGCGATGGTAGCAAAATCTGGTGGCCAGATGGATAAGTAAATCCTCTTGCACCAGGAAGAATTGAGGAGCTTCAGAGATTCGCTGCTAGATGACGCTAGGTGGGTCATGGAAGATATATATCTAGAACAGACTCATAAAAGATAGAAGCGACATGATCACCAAAGAGAAAATAGAAGATCACTGTTGGTGTTTGACAAAGAGGAAGGAATGAACAAGCAAAGAGCATTAAACTTTATATTCTCTCGTACCGGGTATTCCAAGAATACACCAACACGTACACAATAATCTTCATGTAACAATACATAACTCTAGGACCTACATATATATAATCCAACATGGCGACCATCCGCAATATTTAGTCGGTTCTCAATATCTACGAATCTATTACAGCAATCAAAATGAAATATTGTATGCTGATAGTGGCAGTTAACAAAGCAGGATATATGAAAATAGGCTGTATAGTTCTTCACGGAACTACTTGTTAGCCACCACTTCAGCTTCACTATATTTATATACGGTCCCAACCCTCACAACGTATAGTTTTCAAGTCTTCTATCAGAGAACCTAAGTTCTTTGCCGCTACATCCATAGTTTCACCTCGGTGTTGAAGAACTCTGTAGACAAAGTCTATTGATTTTAAAACCTGAAAGAAATAATTCGTTTGTTTCCTTATTTTGAAAACATGAAATCAGTAATACATAAATTGCCATTATTATAACTTACTGCAACTGCACGGAAGATTATTGCACTTAACTATAACAAAAACGAGACCTTCGCTAACGCTTATTTTTTTGTAAACAACTGACAATGTTCTTTTAAATGAAACCGGTATCGCTATAATTTAAATAACAAAAAAATTTAAAACAGGATATGTTTTTTTTTGAAAAAGTCATGTGTTGTGGCTAATCAGTGGCGCCTCCAGTGATTCTATTATCCCTGGAAGGTGAGCTGCGACTGGTTTAACGCTGTCTACTCTAGCAGAACAGCGAGTCTTTGAAATGGAGTGAAGGGAGCTTGATATCTTTCCTTTCAAAATTTTCCATCTTTGGGGGCTGGAGCTAAATATGTTAAACAACTTTTGAACTGCTCCAAAGATTGTTACTGCTGCCACACAGCTCTCCGCTGCTTATTCTCCACACAGATTCAAGGAATGACAAGTGCAAGCAGAGTGAACTGCTTCACTGTTAGCAGACAGAATATTCTTGCCTGAGCGCCTTTGTACGCTCCATCATGTTACTCCCATTGTCGTAGCCTTGACTCCTACAGTCTTTTAATGGGATGTCAAACTCCATTAGCTTATCTAAAATAAACTCTGCAGTGGGTTCTCCATTCTTTTTGGTACAGTCGGTAAAGCAAAGTAGCCTTTCTTCGACTTGGTAAGGCTGAGTTTAATTTTCGGTCAAATAAACGTATCTCAGAAGAAACTCAGTCTTTTCAACAGGTGCAGAATCTGGTGTTGCGTCCACTATTATGGTATAGTATTTTTCCATTTCTCTTTCTTCTAAAATTTTCTTCGTAACTTGGGGAGCGCGAAGAGTAATAAACTCATTTTGAATATCATGAGACATATAATTGCATTCTTTCTCCCTTTTCTTGAAACGAGCGGACTCTATTCAAATGTTCATTCGAAACTGATTCATAATTGGCCAGCAGTTCTAAAATTTTAAAAAAATTGCTATTTGAGGGGTTCCAGATTTTATCAATACTACCCCGAAAAACAAGTCTTCTTTCAGCTAGAATTAAAGTGACATTAAGAAGTCGCTTTAAAAGATCACGTCTCTTGTCCTTTTCTTATTGAATGGAGTGAAATATTAAGTCCGTGAGCGATTTATATATTTTTTGATTTGATCACCTCTGACTTCCACTCAACATAGCAGCTTATATGACTGGAACTACTCTCATGTTCTGGCACTTTATTGAACAGTTTTTGCAGCGTTTTTCTGCAGAATATCCTTCAGAAAGAGCAAACGAAGATCGTTTTGGCTGGGGCAACGTACTGAATATTCTGCAAGGTAAACAGTAAAACGCTTTTTTAACCTTGCTCCAAACAAGCCAATCACGAGTAATCAGTTCACCATTTGTAAGTTTCTTTTGGAAGACCGACACGGGAACGGAATAGCCTACTGAATCCACAGGAAATTGTTCAGGCAAAGGATCATTAGGGTATTTTAAGTCTCGGCTGCTATGGAAAGCAGGGTCACTTCATCAACATATTTGTCTGTTAAAGGTAAAGGCGGTTTGTGGCCTTTGATAGATTCAATATTCGTAGGCGACACAGACTGAATAGGACTAGGAGTCGCTGTTTCAGTGATGGTAATTGGTTCTTCCTTCTTTGTTTCGATTTCATTTTGTTCATTTGTAGGTAAAACATCTACTTTATAACTATCACTATCGGTGGGCCTATTAGTAATGTTACCTTTTTCAATAAATGACGATGATGAAGGAGGACATTTTAGAAACTGTCCAAACGATAGCTGGCCTTTCTTCGATGCTCTTTCCTTTAACTCCCTGTCTTCTCTTTCCTTCCTTTATTGAGCACCTTATTTGTGTTTGTAATTGCAACTCATAGTAAGTTTCACTAAAAACTCACTATACGAATTCTAAATTGTAATCCGTAATCGAACAATATTACACACCGACACCATTAAATCTGACGTATACAAATCACACAAACCGTGGCGAATAACTAGCACGACGTATTCCTATTGGATTAGACAATCGACTGACAGTGGATGACAAAGCATTATTCACGCAGCACAGTGCGGCCAGTGCGGGGACAGCGGAAAAAAAAACCTTCCTCGGTGCGGGAATCCACGCGCACGCGCTTCTTAGATTGTTGTGCAGCATTGCCAACATCAACGTTTCAAACAGTAAGCTTGCAATTTAAGTTTGTTTTGTGATTTGTATGGTATAAATAAAGAATCAAGTTAATTTAATAGCCACATACATTTCCAGTTTCCCGGACTGAACTGGATGAGGTAGGCCTAGAATTCTGTACCAATCACAAAAATTTACATTACATCATTGGGGCCGGGATGGGCCCCTTCGGTGCTGTAGCACCCCCTACACCGGCCTCTCTCCGGTCCTGGCCACCATCTAGTAACGACAGCATTTCTTACTTCCATATTTCCGAAGACTGCATCAAGAATAAAGTACATAATCTATCCTATGGCAAGTCTCCCGGTCCTGATGCCATTTATTTAGAAATAATTAATTCTTTATGCCACCAGCTATCACGCCTACTCTACATTCTATTCAACCTAGCCATCATTGAAAGAGTGTTTCCGGATTGCTGGAAATCAATCCTCATCACCCCGGTGTTGAAGAAAGGCTCCAGGCAGAAGGTAGTCAATTACAGACCAGTATCGCTAATGTCTATTTTCGCACGAGTCTTTGAATCAATTGCTCGGGACGACGTGTACGCTCACGTGACACCATTCATCACTGAACTTCAGCACGGCTTCCTTCCTAGGCAATCCACTGCTACCAACCTAGCTGTCTTCACTCATGATGTATCCACCTTTATGAATAACCGTAGCAGGGCTGATGTTATCCATACTGATTTCTCTAGGGCTTTTGACAGCGTACATCACAACCTGCTGCTTCATATACTTTCGAACTTTGGTATAACTGGTAATCTTATATTTCTTCAAAAGCTATCTTTCAAATGGAACCCAATCAGTTATAATTAATAGTGAAATGAAAATCCACAGCCTGCTTCCAGTCTCCGACCGGGTCAGGAATGGAATGAATGAAGCCCCCATCTAGCGGCGAGGATATGAACTGTGCCGGCTGCCGAGGCCTGACGCACTCCTCTGGGGCAATATAATTAATAATAATAAGTCTAAATCTGTTAACGTTACTTCCAGTTTCCCTCAGTGTTCTGTATTGGGACCTCTACTCTTTATACTTTTTGTGAATGATATCCCTCGTATAATTCATAATTCTAGGTGCCTGATGTACGCTGACGACCTTAAAATTTATATGCCCATCAGAACTATAAATAACTGTGAGTTGTTGCAAGAAGACCTACACCAACTCAGTGAATGGTGTGAAACATGGAAACTGAAACTGAACTCTGAAAAGTGTATTGTCAGTTTCATTGAAACGTGACCTCCTACCCAGGTTTAATTATTGTATCAATGATGAAACGCTAGATAGAGTGTCAACCATTAAGGATCTAGGGGTGGCAATCACAAATAATTTATCCATCGATGAGCATACAGTATTTCAAAAGTATGTCGTTCAAGTTTCCGGATCGTGGGATTTTTAAAAAAGAATTGTTTAAATTATTTTTCGGACATAACTCTATCCAAATTATTTCAGTCACTCATTTGGCCTAAATTAGAATACTGTAGTGTAATCCGGAATCCTTTTCACAGTAATAAAATTGACGGTATCGTACGAATATAAAAGAGACTTGTTAAATGGCTCTGGTACAAGAGGTGGACGATCGTACCATAGAGTTGAGTATGATAGTTATTGCAACGTATACGGTCTTCTACCATTGAGAAGTCGGCGCACACTGGGTGACGTGAGATTCCGTTGGAAGCTGGTAAATGGCGGAATTGACTCTAATCAGTTGCTAGCTGACTTGGATTTTCACGTCCCTCAGAGAACCACCAGACGGAAGCACACGTTCGATGGGGTCAGATCGAGAATTAATGTGCACAAAAATTCATGCCTAATCCGGATGCAGTCAACATACAGCTTGGCGAAGAGTGATAGTGCTACTGATATTCACGTCGACTCTCTGTCAACTGTTATGAGAAACATCTCAAGTGGGCTGTAAAATATTGTAATGTATATTGTGTCCATTTCTATTTGTGTTTGATTGATAGTTTTATTGAATATGTGGTTGAATGAATGGTTGATTGATTTTTGATTGAATGTACGAGCGACTGAAGTAATGTTTTGTTTGCAGTTTTATAGATCCTTGAATGTCACTCTTGTATTTTTTTTCCAGTTTCCGAAATTTTTCTTCTTATCTTTTCATTTATGTTTCTGCCTTTTTCCGTTTACTGTAGATGGTGATTTTTCTGTAATAATTATTTTAATGTTTCTTGTAGAAAGGGATTGTATGAATGATTTCTTGTGAGAGGATATTTGAGTGCGTGTCTGTATGGTTGTGGTTGTTGATATATAATAGTGTATTTTCTATTTTTGTTCGTGTTTGATGTTTTTGTTTTGTTTATACTTGTACATTTTATTGTTATTTATTATATTGTCACTAGTGGAGCCTTTCTATCTGACAATAATGAATACATACATGCACGGTCTGGAGCGCCACACCGCATTGCCGATGACATTGTCCAGCAGGTGGATGCTCTCATTATGCAAGACCGGTGAGTAGCGGTAGCAGTCATTGCCGCAGAGGTCGGAGTGAGTGTCGGAAGTGTTCACGCTATCAGTAAGGACCGATTACAATTTCGCAAAAGTTGCACTCAATTGGTGCCTCACAGTCTTCAATCAGCACAGGATGCATGTCCAATGGGACTCTGTTGAACATCTGCTGCGTTATACCAAGGAAGGAAATGCGTTCCTGGCATGGTTGGTCGCAGGGGACGAGACATGGTTCCCTCACTTTGAACCTGAGTCAAAACGACAAAGTCACCAGTGGAAGCATGCGAGCTCGTCGCCACCTAAAAGTCCAAGGTCGCCCGCACGAGTACGGGGAAGAAGAAAGCTTGTTAATTGACCAAAAGGGCTCCCTTCTTATGGACTTCCTGCAGCGTGGGACAACGGTGAATGCACAGCGATACTCGCAAACCTTGACCTCCCTTCGCACAGTGATCAAATCGAAACGACCAGGACAAGCTACCCATGGGATCATTCTGCTCCATGACACTGCAAGACCCCATACAGTAAACGCAGTCAAGGAGCTCTAGCAGACATTTAAATGAGAGATCCTCAGTCAACCTCCAAACAGTCCAGACCTGTGGCGGCTTCGGTGGCGTAGTCGGTAGCATGCTGAGCTTCTATGTCCAAGATAGCGGGTTCAAACCCGGCCGAAGCCGTCGGATTCTTAAGAGCGTTAAAATCCCTCAGTATGCCTTCCTTCGGAGGGGAAGTAAAGCCGGCGGTCCCATGTCATAGATTTATGGCATGTTAAAGAACCTTCCACTAATTGCAGCTGTGTGAAGCTAAATTGGATAGGTTAAGAATGTAAACAACGCTCTTAGGTTTCTACTTTCGTTGCCAAGAGCCGACTGCGGTGGCGTCTAGTAGCTAAGTTATGAACATAGCCTAGTAGTCGTTGATGGTGGCGCTTGGCGGCAAAAGTAGGAATTATTTGAAAAATTCTAAGTTGCAGTACTTAAATAAATAAAAAAAACAGATAACACACACTAATACAGTCATCACAATTAACACCGGTTATCCGACAGATTCTACACACACCCAAAGTACACGGGACTACATGACCGCGTTGTCGCAGCCCCAAAACTTAAGAACCAACCAACCAGTCCTGACCTGTCTCCCAGCGATTTTGCCATTTTTGGTGAGCTAAAGAAGGCTCGGAGAGGCAAGCAATTCACCTCGGACGACGACGTCAAGCAGTACGTTCGGAACTGTTTCAAAATGCAGCCCCAGGATTTTTATGAGACGGCCATTCACCGCCTTGCGTCGAAGTGGGACAAGTGACTCAACAGTGCTGGGCAAAACCTTTTATTTTACCTTTTATTTTATAGCCTCCAGCTCGTTTATTTTTGAATGGCCCTTATATAATTCATAAAATATTACCTAGCCTGAATTTGATGCTGAAAATTGCGCAGCAATTATAAAACTGTCTCGTCGTCTAATAGTATTGCTGGGTAAGAATCGATACCATCCAATCACTCTACATTCCAAACAATGGTGTGCTATAACGGTAGCAGCTGACAATCCTGTCAAAAGAAGTTTTAGATGAATTTGTTAGTGTTATATTTAAGGTGTGTTTTGTTATCTTAAGAGGTGAAACATTATTTTTATTTGTCCGGTGTATAAATATGTCAAGACATCAGTATTAGTAAAACAGGTGTTATCTTGTGAAGGGTTTTCCTTAGCCTTTGAAAGTTTTACGTACTCAATTGTATTAATGTGTACTGCGTTCAACACAAATCTTGGTGAATACATATATCTCAATTCTCGCAAAGACAACTCCACACTAACTCTATTCTCACAAACTCATCTTACTGGAAATATTGTGAAATATCGATATCCAGATTGTTAAGTTTTACAAGATAACATATCAATATCAGAACTGTTTCAGTTTTAAAACCACGCGAACGTAACCAGAGCGTTCTTTATTTGCAGTATTGCCTGATAAATCAGGTCTATGTATGTAAAATTGGTGTAGCCTACTACAGCTTCTCATAAGTGATGATAGTGATTGACTAATTTATATGAAGGAGACTTAGCATAAATAATAATTTTGAGTACTCCTAACACAAGTAATAGTTACAGTTCCATTCCGAAATTGTGGCAAGAGGTTCAAATATTTTTCAGTGGAAGCAGTGTGCAGCAAAAGAAATAAAAGGGTATCTTTGATTAATCTTCACCGAAAGAAATAGTTCATGACGTTTTAACCATCACAGTATTTACAATGAGAGTGTCAGTTAGAAGCATTGTAGAATAAAATGAACGAAAGCTTGCTGGGCCCGATGGACCTCGTAACAATCAGATGTAGACATCAGAATCATATGCCATACAAATACTAGCCAAGCTGTTCTATGGAAATCTGACACCTTACAGACCTTCATAACAAAATGTCGACAACGAAGCTGATCAAGTTCGTTACTCCTTTGTGGTTGGTCTCCTTTTCGTTGGCCCTAGCACCTTACAGGTATTGTTCTTCCAACGGACTACGGATGTGGTGGACCGGCTTAATCTATACTACACTGATGTTGATCGGGTTGATTGCCCTAGCAGTTACCTTTGCAGTAGAACTAATAACTAACTACTCTATTAGTCCTGGCTTGTTGAAAATAAGCTACTTTCTTCCAGAGCAAGTCTTGGTATTAACCACTATCATTCAGAATGCTACCATCAATATGAAGATGTTCAAACGCATCATGCAGCTGATGATACAAGTGGACCGTCTGTTGAACTCCGATCAACTGTACAGACATAGCAAGTGGAGTATAACCGTTCAGATTCTCGTCTCCACAAGTAGATTTACCTTTTCTTTGTTTATTATAGCCATACCTATTCAAAATGTGATGAGAATCTACATACAGGAAACTCTATTTACAGTCATAACAATCACTATAGCGTTACAGTATTTCAATCTAGTGCTATTAATACGTCAACGTTTTAATAAGATAAACATGCGTCTACAATCTCAGATTTTACCGACGTGTCTAGATGGAGTTTCAGTAAATATTGTGCCTACAACAGTGCAGGTAAT
Source organism: Meconema thalassinum (assembly GCA_946902985.2). NCBI lineage: Eukaryota > Metazoa > Arthropoda > Insecta > Orthoptera > Tettigoniidae > Meconema > Meconema thalassinum. The sequence goes on along the minus strand of OX336394.1, from coordinate 254,558,753 downwards.
CTCTAAGTCTGAAGTCTCAACTGAAGACCTGAAGTCACTTCGTAGAGCCCACCTTCTACTGTGTGAAATTTGTGATTTGGTGAATTCTGCCTTCGGCTTGCAGATCCTGATGCATTTAGGAACATTATTCATTTACTTCTTGCAGGATCTACATTTCCTTGTCACCGAACCGAATGGTCATGAATACCTTCTTGCTTTACCAATAAGTGTCACGCTTTATTTAGCGTGTGTGACCTTTACCGTCGTGCCTTGCCATATGGCGTCCAGCGAAGCGGAACGTTCCAAGACGCTGATAAACCACTTGATACTACAAGAAGACATTCCTAGCAACAGAATGATGGAACTGAAATTCTTCTCCCAACAACTTTCTAACTCCCGAGCCCAGTTCACTGCTTATGGACTATTTGTGATCGATATTACAACGCTGTTTAAATTTATGGGGTCATTGGTAGGTTACATGATCATTATTTCCCAATTACACAAATAATAGAACATGCATCTAGCAAATTAGCTTTCCAGTAGAATTTATTTGCGTCACGACTACTGCACTTCGCCATTACCCGAATGTCACCTACAGATATCCTTATCTTACTGTCTCCAGTAGACCGGAGTGTCAACAGTACCTTATTGCTCTTCGATAAGTCAATGTTTTACAAATACAGTATACACCTATTGCTCTATAATAGTCCCCAGTCTCACCTGTAGATTTCTCCATTTTACAGCTCTTCAGTAGTTTTAAATGTCACGTTTAAATATCCCCACTTTATTGTCTGCAGTAGATCGGAGGGCAACCAGCACCAGTACCTTATTGCTCTTCGGGAGGTCAATGCTTTACTTGTAGACATCACCACCTAGTTGATCTGCGATAGTCCCGAATCTCACCTGTAGATAGCCGCATTTTATTGCTCTTCAGTCATTCCGGGTGTCACCTTTAAATATTCCCACCTTATTGACTCCAGTAGTCCCGAGTGTCCCCAGTAGATAACTCCACCTTATCGCTCTACAGTAGTCCCGAGTCTCACCTGTAGATAGCCGCATTTTATTGCTCTTCAGTCATTCTGAGTGTCACCTTTATATACTGTAGCCTATCTCCACCTAATCACTCTTCAGGAGTTCCGAATATCACCTGTATATGCAGTATATTCTCAACTTTTTGTTCTCCAGTAGCCCCCCATTTCATATGTAGGCTATTGCTCTCCTTAAGTCACGAGTATCATCTGCAGTCGGTCGAAACCCACTAGATACAGCTCTCAAGGCCTTCGGGCTGACAGGCTACAATAGTCTGCATCGCCGGCTTCGAATGCATGGGTCAGGTCAGGTCAGGTGTAGATATTCTCACCATATTTAATCCAACAAATTCAAGCACTCCCGAAGTTACGCTCTATTCATCGAACTCCGAATATTTGCCCCATAAAAATGGCCTAAGCCCACACCTACAACTAGAATAACAAAGATTATCTAATATAATGGACATAGCATTCTTAATTTATGAATTAGTGTTGCCATCTCTTGATGAATGCATTTGTCTGTTGGCACCGGCTAGAGTAAAATGTGGCTTTTCACCGATGTCTCAGACTCACTCTTGGCTGTGATTGTATGGAAGCTACTGAGGTATGGGTGGTGCTTAGCAATTACATTCAAGACACAGTTAGTACCTGTGGATGCTGTGAAAGGTTCTACTCATAGAGTCAGTACTGCTGTTCTGACTCAGTGAGGAAAGCAATGGCAAACTACCTCACTCCTCATCTTGTCTAGTACGCCTCAATATAGGTCTGCCATGGGATTTTGTGGGTATCTACGGCGGTCCTTTTTGAGGATCCAACCAGCCTTCAGGCAGACTACCTAACAGACAGAATTAGTGTTAGTGTTACCTCACAGTCATACGGCCAAATTCAATAAATCATGTATTTGTACTACATCAAGCATTTATAACCTGTACAAGTTGCATAGACTATGAGAATTCTCATTGGCCAGGAGACGCATAACCAGTGCATTAATGGCGGGCTTATTCAAGTTGATTACGAGATCGTAGCAAGTGCATCACGGATTTACATAGATAATTTTAGTGTAGTTTATAGTTACAGTTAATGAATGTTTATCATGCTGTAATTTTATATATGGGGGCGGATTATCTGCATCCAATGGGGCTTTTTAGTCCTATGTATTGTACCCATAATGCCGAAGGGCACAGGTTGTTTTTCTTTGCTGAGTTTAGAGTTTGAAGAGCGCGCGGAGGTAAGCTTGTTGTTTCATCTAGCTGACACCAGAGGGAGAGAGCATCGCCGTGAAGGAAGAAATAAAAAATGTAATGAGTATAAATATGAAGAGGTTGAACCATCGAAACATCGTGGGAATACGCTGAATGCATCCACTAGAATAATGCAGAAGGAATGAGAAAAATTCATTGACTACAACGAAAGATAACTGAAGATAAGTAATCCACGGGCGGACGTACTATTTTCTCCACGTGGCCGTGTGGGGAAGCGAGCCGTGTTCAACAGGTGCAATGGGAGGAGCGAGCAGAACGATTTGAGATCTGACTCGCGCAAGGTCTTAGGCTGCTTGGCAAATAGAATCTGAGGGCACCTGTCTTAAAAGATCTGGAACTTAGCCGACGAAGATGGTGTGGACCTGAAAAATCCATCTACCATGCTAGACTACGTAGGCGAGCCCAGTTTTAGTGAGTTCGAAACTGTGGAGAGTAATACTCTTGACTCGCATGTAGGATAAATTAAGCCATCGTTGTGAGCCCAGTTTTTGTGAGTCCGAAACTCTGGAGAGTAATACTCGTTACTCACGTAGGGAATGATTAGCCTAGTACCTAGAAATGGTACTGATGTACTCTGAAAACCCGCTCTTAAGATTATAAGCGTATTGCTCCAGATATCGAAAGCCGAAAGCGAGTACGTGAGATTTGATCCAACGGTCGTGGTAATCAAATTATACTTGAATTACGGAGTGAAAAAATATTAGAACGGGAATGTGAACTGTCGAAATAGAGGACTTGTGTTGCAACAGAAGCTACCAGTGTTAAGACTTGGAACTCAAAAGGTTAACATTATGATGCCGAATAAGCATCATACTTGTGACTATAAGATAAATCGAACCGTCATCATGAGTGATTGAACGACAGGAGGTGAGATGTCAGGAGATGTTTCGAAACGCTGAACATCTGGTCGCGAGACGATGTGTAAGTCAACGTGTGATAGTGGAAATGCAACATAACTTGGAGTCTTTCTACAAGAATGTCAGAATGTGAGCCACATCTTTGTTATTAGTAGCTAGTGTTCTGCATTCGCTTTTTCGACTATTCTGTCCAATAATAGGATTCTATTGTATTATAATATTTTGAGAAGCTACAAGAACGTTCATGGATTTATCAGCCGATTTATTTTTATGGAGCCTTCTGATGAAAGATAAGCATTTTTGGAATTCAGCCGGATAAGCACAACCCTGACATTAGGTTACGATGCGGATGATATTTAATCCATTCTATACATAAACTTTGTGCCAGAGAGCTTCAAATGGTAATGGGATTTGTTTAAATTATTTGTTTATAATTAACTTTTTAGTTAAAAATTTTCTAGATCTATTTATTAGGAGATTTTCTGGTTGAGTCAATTTGGTTAAGGATGAAAGCGGACATCCAAGTCATATTTTGAGTAATATTCTAGTGAAATGATAGTTGAATGGGAACACAATTTTCTGTGAATTTATAAATGTTGATAATCGGATTTGGAATAAATATTGTAAGATATTGCTGTAAATGGGTTTGAGATGTGATACCCGAATGAATTACGACTGATAGTTGAGTCACGTTGCCAATAAATAATGATCATAGGGTGGGAGCATTTTTCAATAATAATAATAATAATAATAATAATAATAATAATAATTCCTGGTGATTATCAATGATAATAATAACGGATAATTAATGGATTTTAGCGGCTTCGGTGGCGTAGTCGGTAGCATGCTGAACTGCTGTGCCCAAGATAACGGGTTCAAACCCGGCCGAAGTCGTCGGATTTTTTAAGAGCGTTAAAAATCCTTCAGTATGCCTTCCTTCGGAGGGGAAGTAAAGACGGCGGTCCCATGTCATAGATTTATGGCATGTAAAAGATCCTTTCACAGACTAAACTTGTGTAAAGCAAAATTTATTAGGTTAGATTTCGTCAGAACGCTCCAACGTTCACCACTAGGTATCATTGATATCTGCTGGCGAAAGTTGGAACTACTTGAAATTGAACGGAACTTGTAGCTCACCCTACGTGTGTCCGCTGGAAGCAGCTACAGACTCAGGCGAGCCGAACATGTCCTCGGACACTCCCGGCACTAAAAGCCATAGATAAATAAATAATAAATAATGGATTTTAATTGAAAACATCAGAGCTGTTGAGTATAAAGGCATGCCGGAAGCATGATTGTTTAATTTTAGGAACGGAAGGATTTTCATATACGAAATTTGTATAAATGTAGGGGACCTCTGAATTTGAGATAATGCTGCATTTAAACAGGAATGTGTTAGAGAAGACATTAATATGTTATTACATCTACGTGATGGGCCTGGCAGTTCTATTTATGGATTTTGAAGGGGTTACATGCGTGTAATTTGATCCCACGTGGTGATTGTACGAAGCCAGTGAACCCAGCCTGTGTAGCTGAGGGGTCGTTATCTAAATAATAATATAATGAACAAATGTTATAAAAGAAATGAATTCGAGTTTTGAGGATCGAATAAGTGCTCCATACTCAGGTATGAGATTAATGAGGACAATGTAATCGCTCAGATAGGAAGCCAGTAATGCATATTGTCAGCAAAATTCTACTTTCTAAAAATTGCAGTATAATCACACATGGTGTAGTCACTTAAATAGGAACGAGATGATAGTTTCAAGCCTAAATTGGTTTTTAGATTTGCTGAAGACCTTACCGTGTCCCATTCAACATAAATTGTATTATGAGAGGCATTTTGTCTAGAGGTCAGATGGTGAATAAAAGATCAGGCCAATAGCTGATTATATTCGGATCCATTATTATTTATAAAATACCAGTTGGATAATTATAAAATATTTTCTCACCAGAAATTAAAGAAATCATATTGAATTAATAAAATTGGTAAAATGTTTTATTCTATTAATGTTGAAGCATTTCGGGAGTACATTGAAGTTTTTGAAATTATAAAGGATGCTTGTTCAAGAAGTAATGATTTTGATTTCACATCTCGGGAATAGGAGATTCCAGATTTATGTTTTAAACATGTGGAAAATTTCTACACAACTTTGAGATCATTGAAACAAGCGGAAACATGATATAAAAGTGATACTCTTGTAAATAATAAAATCACGATGTCAGAATGGACTAGAAATGTTCTGCACATCAGTGATAAGTGTACAGTTGAAATAAGCTATATAAAAGATGCTGAGATGGACTAAGGATTTCTCAGGCATCATGTGAATATATTTTGCGCATAGTTTAATAATTTTGATTAATGGCTGTTATTCATTTATTTTGAGCGATATGAAATCTTAGTTAGATGAGGATCCCAGGGGGAGCGTAGGGTGTTTTCTTTTTCAGGATTGGAATTTTAGATTTTCTCCCTGGGGAATCATTGTATTTGTATAGGACGAGTAGACAGTTAAATTAAACTGAGGTGTTTTAAGAAATGGTGCCATTATTTGTATTACCTTCCATCCTTTATTGGAGTGTGAATTTCGGTATCCGTCCGGCTAGCGTTTGCTTTATTTTCTCTGTTTCACCCAGATAGACCCCGATACATTTATTTAGTCTTTTGCTCGGCGGATATTGAAATTCATGCTCATATGGTTGTGGGATTTTGGTCAAACAGTCACAGTATGTAATCCTTAAATAAACAATCAATCTCTCTCTCGTATCTATATCGTTTATTTGTAGTTTATCGCACATTTATAATTTGTATAATTTACAAGCTTATGAGAATCAACATAGCTCAGTACTCAAGAGACACCTTACTGATGAATTCCTGTATGGTTATTAGTGAAATTCTTAGATGGTTACAGGATCTTTGCAAGCGCATCATGAGATTAAGTAAGTATTGTCATTTAATGTAATGTTATTTAATGTAGAAGAGAGGTTTGCATGTTGCAGATGGGGCAAAATTTAACAATCAATCTCTTTCCAATATCTCTCCATTCATTCTAATTATCGTTATTCCACATCTGGCTGCACTGTCATCTTTCTCAACCTTTGCTATCATTTGCCATAAACGTTCTTGACAGTGTATGCCCATCAAATGAAATACCATCCCTAGCTCCTTGTGGATATCGAAACTGAATTAAAAATACCCTCCTCGAAAATAAAATACATCCTAGGCAATGACAAATGACAAAGTGCGTTCAAATTTTAATTATAATTTCTTACATGCATTCAAAAGTTCTCGAAATCTAGCACCATTCAAATAATCATTTCATAACATTGGACTCGAGTCATATACTGTAGCTTTTAGAATCAATCAAAAAGAGAAAAACCAAAGCAATGGAATGCAGCCGAAAGAAACCAGACACCCATAATGGCAGGTGAAAAGCTAAAGGAAGTAGGAGACTTCAGGAAGCAAAATAACAAGAGATGGACGAAGCAAAGAGGATATACAAATAGGTTGTCTCAGGCAAGAAAAGCATTTTGTTCATAAAATAAATCTGTTTACATCAAATAAAGATTTAGGTATTTGAAATTCATTTTTGAAAGCCTTTTTTCTGGAGCGTGGCGCTCTATGGAAAGGAAACTTGGACTGTTGGCTCAGCAGAAAAGAGTAGAATAGAAGAATTTAAAACTCGGTGTTACAGGAGAAGAAGACCAGATGGGTAGATAGAGCAACAATTGAAGAGGTATTAAGACGAGTGGGAGAGGGGAGATGTTTCTGGCGACTGCTAATGAAGGTTGGTAGGACATACACTAAGTTAGTTAGTTATTGAAGTTTTAAGGGGTGGTACAGTGAGGTCATCTTCTCCTAAGAACATGCTTAGACACCCAGGAATAGTTATGGAAGGAAGGAAGGGTCAAGGAAATTAAATGTAGGGGTAGACCAAGGTTAGAATACGTTAAACAGATTGCCTCGGATGTAGGATGTGGTAGCTATGTAGAGATGAAACGATTAGCTTAGGACAGGGGGACATGCAGCGCTGCAACATACCATTCAATCGACTGAAGACACAAGCAAGAACAACTAAATACCATCTACCGGTATTCATTCTAAAAACATTTTTCTCTATATCAACCTAATTGGTGACTGTCACCTCTGAATTTTACAGGCGGCTTCGGTGGCGTAGTTGGTAGCATGCTGAGCTTCTTTTCCAAAGATCGTGGGTTCAAACCCAGCCAAAGTCATCGGATTCTTAAGAGCGATAAAAATCCCTCAGTGTGCCTACCTTCGGAGGGGAAGTAAAGCCGGCGGTCCCATGTCATTGATTTATGACATGAAAAGGAACCTTCCACTAATTATACTTGTGGAAGCTAAAATGTGTAGGTTAGTATGATAACGCTCTATTAGTTCCAACGTTCGCTACCGGGTGCTGACTGCAATGGCATTTAGTAGCCACGTCCACAGCTAGGTTTCATGGATGGTAGCACTTGGTGGCAAAAGTATGACTACTTGAACAAATTAATCGTCTGCAGTCCTTCTACCTGAATCACAGATAACACACACTAATACAGCTATCACAATTAACACCGGTTATCAAACAAATTCTACACACACCCAAAGTACACGGGGCTACATGACTGCGTTGTCGCAGTCCCTACACTAAGGAACCAACCAACCAACCAACCAAGTGAATTTTACTGTCATATATCTCATTAGAAATAGTTGTTACATAGAAGACCAGTTATCATTATCAAATTGAATCCTTGTATGGACGAAGAAATCCCAGGGCTTCCAGCGACTCACTTTTCTCACTATTATTCACTATTTTCAAAGCAGCCTCTCTTTTCTCATTATTTGATAAAATTACTCACTATTCTCACTTTTTTTTTCAAAACTGGTCACATTCTGCGTTAAAAATGGTCTCGTGCACAATCAGATTGTTAGAAATGACCCAAAATATGCCCATGAATGGGTAGTTCGTTTCTCTGCCACCGCTGCCGCCAGCGAGCCGGGCGGCCAGAAAGCTTCCATGCTGCAATACCACAGCCGGAGCCCTGCAGCGATCGACGATAAAATCACAAGCAGTACTCGGAGATATTATTAACATAGGCGCAATTTGGTTGACATTTTTTGGGGGAAAATTTGTTTTTCAGATACACATTCTTAAAAATTTTGTCTATTTCAATACAGTTTTGTCACATTTTTGGGGGGCTATGGTTAGTTTTGGGGAGCTTAGCCACCCAAGATCCCCCCTCCCCTAATTGTGCCTACAGATATCAACAAAAGTTAAAATTATGAACCAGATACACATTCTTAAAAATTTTGTCTATTTCAATACAGTTTTTTCACATTTTTGGGGGGCTATGGTTAGTTTTGGGGAGCTTAGTCACCCAAGATCCCCCCTCCCCTAATTGCGCCTACAGATATCAACAAAAGTTAAAATTATGAACCAGATATAGGTCTACGGCCATAAATGCGAATAATGCTATGAATTTACTCACTATTTACTCACTTTTTCATACAAAAACTCACTTTTTTCACTTTTTTGAAATAAAACCACTCACTATTTCACTATTTTTGGACGAGTGAGTGGATGGAAACCCTGAGAAATCCTCAAATCAACACAAATCACATAACGAACGTAGCATGTCATCCAAATACCCCCCCCCCCTCCCGAATTCTTGTTTGGTAAGTGCATAATAAGTGTATTGATAATTCATGTAAATTTCCTTTCAGGTTGTAGGGCGATTGTACGGCTTCCCTTGTTCCTACGGTTTTCATGAAGCCTAATTGGTCTTCACCCAATTCGGTTTCTATCCATCCTCTTGTAAATTATTCTCGTCAGGATCTTTGAAGCATGGGTAATCAAGCTGATTGTACGGTAACCTTCACATCTGTCAGCTCCTGCTTTCTTTAGTATAGAGATGATAACATTCTTCTTGAAATCAGAGGGTACCCCACCTGGCTCATAAATCCTAGACACCAAGTGAAATAACCTGATCAAACCTTCATCACTTATGCAACGTAGCAACTCGATCGGTATCATATATGCTTGGTGCTTTGTTCCGCCTAAGTCTTCTAGTGCTTTATCAAGTTTTGATCTCAATATTAAATATCCTTTCTCATCCTCATCAGTTTCCTCTTCCCTTTCCATTACATGATTCTCAATCTTTTTACCCCTATATAATCACTCTATGAAAGCTTTCCATCTCTCAACCTTTTCATCTCCGCTAGAGGTTTTTCATCTGATTCCTTATTATTACAGCACTTAGTCTTCCTTTCCCCAAAAGCACTCTTAATCCTTCGATAAGCTGTGTCTACTTTTCCTACATTCAGACAATTTTCTATACTTGCACATTTCTCTTCCAACTATTATTCTTTCTTTTCGTTGCACTTCTTGTTTACCTCTTTTCTCAGACATCTGTATTCTGCTTTACCCCCTTTCGTCTCTTGAATTCTTGTACTTCCGCCTATCGACCATTAATTCTAGTATATCCTGCGTGATGCACGGTTTCATATCTATTCTTTCTTTTCTACCAATGTATTTTTCTGCGGATTTTTTTTTCTTCAAAAGTGCAATTAATTGAACTTTGTTCTGGGTTCTTCATTAATCCTTCCATTATATTCGTCTTGCATATTTCGTTCAAGTCCTTCTCTTTCATTATCTCTATTGCCCACCTTTTTGGCGTTTGACTTTTCTTCAGTTTCTTCAACTTTAATCTGCATTTCGTAACAAGCATATTGTGGTCAGAGTTTATGATTTCGGAATCTCTGCTTGACCATAATTAAGTCGATTTGGTAACTTCCTGTATCTCCTGGTCTCATCCATGTGTATACTCTTCTATCGTGGCTATTGAATACGGTGTTAGCTAAGACCAACTCGTGCTCGGTCCAGAATTTCATCAGCTGCTTCCTCAATCATTCCTTTCCCAAATCCAATATCTCCTACTATATTCCCCTCTCTTTATTTTTATTACTACAGCATTTTAATGCCCCATTACTCTAACATATTCGTCACCCTTGTCATACCTCAAAATTGCATCTATTTTTTAGTGTTCTTCAACATGGTTACCCATTATCTTTTTGTGGAAACAGGATTGACCCAATCGCGATTGGTGACGTAGCCAATGGCGATTGAACACACCGTGCAGTGAGCGCACTACCCTCTTCAATGGCATCCTTCTACTAATAACGATTAGGCAGAGGAGTGTGCACGGAATATAGCAGATTAACTATGAACGCTTAGCAATAATTGTTTTTACAGGGCTGACTATCTTAAAAATATTCCATTCTAAAAATATTAACGAATCCGAATACGACGTTAACAACTACGCAGCATTTATACAACTGTCTGGTCGTCTAATAATATTACTGGCTGAGAATCGATACTATCCAATTACCATCCAATGATGGTGTAAATGTTTTTGGCAAGCTCAAAGCCACCTTACCTTGCTTATACACAGCCATTACCAATAATTGATCACTTACCCGTTTAATATAGTTCATAAAGTTGTTCGTTGAGCGCCAGGTTCTAACTTGCAGTTGGGAACCAAATTGATAGTGATAATATTATTATTATTATTATTATTATTATTAATAATAATAATAATAATAATTGACCTGATAGAGCCCCCAGAGACTTCTTTAACCCAGGCTATGGCGTGACTCTGTCAACAACCTGGTAATAATTGTTTCTGGCAAAATGGATGCCTTATACGTATTTCTAACTACAAGGTAGAAAATGCTAAGCATGAAATAAGAACAATGAATTTAATAAAAACAAAGACAATTAATAAAATATGAACTTAATTGAAGTTACAGAATTTAAGTTAAAATGTGGCCCAAGTGAAGCATGGAGGTCGAAATTAAGTTAAATTATTCCCAAAGCTTGAAGTTAAATTGCCAAAATAATAATTCACAGAGAGAATAGAGTAATCATGCCTGTTCGCTCACCGCTATAGACTCTGGTCGACTATTACGCCTCGTCATATTAGTTTGAAATTGGCTGTCATCGCTCCTTGTCATCACCTAGACTGGAGTAGAGCCGACGATTGCAGATGAATTCAGTTGATATGAGTCAATATGCAGAGACGAGATGTGTCAGCCGCTCATTTGGAAGTGATGGAAACTATTTCCAAGAATCACCTCTGGGAAGAAGGCCTTAGACATACAGTACACTTCCACATGTATGCCAGACGGTACAATGTCCAACAGGCCAAGTACTAAACACTGTTCACTGACACTGGTTCATGGAATACTTCCAGTCCACAGACCAAAATAAGAGTAGAGTTTTCTCAAACCAAAGATATAGCTGAGTCACTCTGGACAGAATATAAATGAGAGCAAAGTCAAGACAAGGCCTCAAAAAAGCCTCGCACGGACCTATATAATTCAGTCAGCCTCCCTTCATTTTCCAGCAATCACCCCTCGCCGTGTCCTTTTTCTTATTTCATTGTCATTTTTACTCTCAGAATAATCAATCTAGTCGTTTAGTTCTCCTTATCACTACTACAATTTACTCAGTAATAGCCACCATCTTTGTGCTTCTGTTGCGCTTCCATTATAATAATTTCTCCATAGTTTCTTTAGTTCTCCGTATCACCACTAAAATAGTTTCAGCCGCCATCTTTGTGCTTCATATAAAGTTCGTTGCACTTCCATTATACCTAATATATTCTCCATCGTGGCAGACTGAGTTAATATCCCGTTCAGCGCATCTTTCACACTGTCAAATCCATCCTACGGCGATAATCTCCCTTTCCCAACATGACGAAACATACTGCAACCTCCATACCACAGATGTCCATGAAATTAACATTGAGAATAAGAAACATTATCCATGCATGAATCCGATCTGTCTCGTGTCATAGATCAGTCTTATATTGAAATGAAAATCCACAGCCTGCTTCCAGTCTCCGACCGGGTCAGGAATGGAATGAATGAAGCCCCCAGCTAGCGGCGAGGATATGGACTGTGCCGGCTGCCGAAGCCTGACGCACTCCTCTGGGGCAATGATTAAATCAATGACAGATGAAATGAAATGCTAGTGGAGAGTGTTGCTGGAATGAAATTTTCCAGGGAAAACCGGAGTACCCGGAGAAAAACCTGTCTACCTCCGTTTTGTCCAGCACAGATCTCACATGGAGTGACCGGGATTTGAACCACGGACCCAGCGGTGAGAGGCCGGCGTGCTGCCGCCTAAGCCACGGAGGCTTCCAGTCTTATATTAAATTAAATAATTAAAATATTACAACTGGTCAAAATGGGACCATTACAATGTTAAGAACTGCACAGCATTTATACAACTGTCTGGTCGTCTAATGGCACTGCTGGCTGGGAATCGATACTATCGATTAACGTCAAGAACCGTGCAGCATTTATACAAATGTCTGATCGTCTAATAATATTGCTGGCTAAGAATCGGTACTATCCAATCAAATTGTTGGCATGCTAGTGTTGTGGCTGAAGAACAAATCATTTTTGATACATTTGTTATGGTTATATACAATGTGGTCCACCAGCCCCTTATTTTTTTGGAGGAAGACAACCCAATTAACGCGTATATCACAGTCATCCTAAAAACATTAGTACCTGCTCATTTACGTCCATTGTACAACGTTACCGTTCAGTACATCCTCGCGAATATAGTAGAAATCAATAGTGGCAGTGTTCTTTCAATGACCTCAAATATAAAGCATGATTGAAACGATCAGAGCTCCGAACAACACCTTCTTACGTTTGGACAAGAAGTATCTACGAATAGATTCAATACGTGCCAGTATTACACCATGGTTCTCGGAAGTTATGGTGGCTAAATCAAGAGTTGTTAGAGTAGAGTCAACGAAGTCCCATTGTAGTAGGTTCGAACCTTGCACTAGTACATTTTTATTTATTTTTTATTTTTTGCTTAATGCCGTCTTTTGTGGATGTATTATGGACGCATATCTATCTGTTCCAACGAGTGATTTTTTATTTGGTCCTCAAAAGGACCGTACTTATCCGATGGTAAGCAGCCAGATTGGACGACGACATAATGATCTGTAGAACGAAAGCAAGGTATCTTGTATATTCAAGGTAGCAAGTGTTCGAAATTTTGACCACCTTTGTTTAAAGGAAAACTCCGACTCACTCAGACGACCCACATAACAAATAGATTTGTTGTGCCGGAATTTTGCTCCGAAGGGGATCTTCAACGTGCCAGTAAATCTACTGACACGGCTCCCTCGAATTTGCGCACCCTGAAATGCTAACTGACTGCGCCAGGATACGAACCTGCAACCTTGGGCACAGCAAGCGAGAACGTTACCACTGAGCCTCGCACCAAGGCAATAATTACAGAACGTGTCATATTATTATAAATATTGAACTATTAAAATTCTATCACGAATAGAGTCGCCTCCGTTGCATAGTAGTCAGCGTGATTAGCTGCCACCCCGGACGTCCTGGGTTCGATTCCAGGCTCTGCCACGAAATTTGAAAAGAGGTATGAGGACTGGAACGGTGTTTACTCAGCCTCAGGTGGTCCAAATGAGTAGAGGGGGTTCGATTCCCACCTCAGCCATCCTCAAAGTGGTTTTCCGTGGTTTCCCACTTCGTCTTCGGGCAAATGCCGGGATGGTACTGCCCCCGTAATTGAATTATGTAGAGACCACGGTGGCTATATTTGAAATTATAAGGAGAGTTATGGTTGTCATAGTTATGACGTGGGTAGTCATGACGTAAGCACGGATGACGTAAATGTTATGCCAGCAGTCTACTTGAGCTGAGATTCTCAGTGACGTCAGCATTTAGTCGAGAATGTTCCAAGATGTACGACGCAGTCGCAGGAAACGAGGAATTCTGCTGAGGAAGAAACTATGCTATTGGAGGAGAGACATGAACCAATCAACGATAGTTTAAAGGAAGACGGAGATTGCTGAAACTATGGTATTTTTATTACTTTTGGAATGCAGAATTGTGGAAATCCATTTGCAGTAGAAGCATTGATTTGGAATTTTGGTGAAATTTATTTTCGGTTTTTGAATTTTGAAAATCCGTCATGTATTAACGAAGTTGGAAGTTTTAGCGATGACGTAGTATCACGCTTTGGAAGGGATGGAAACGCCCCTCGAGAAGTTAATAAAAGGGCTTGCGCAGAAGAGAGGAGCCTCTTTCGTTCTCCGATTATTCTGAGATCTCATTCTCAGATCATCGAAGTCATTTGTGAAAGTTCTTTTCTTATACATTCATTATAGTGAGACGTCGAAGTGAACAGCAGTGAAAAGAATCGTCTTTATAACGCGTGGCGAGGCCACTATATTAACGAGATCCAAGTCAAACTAGGTGAAGTTGAAACGGACCTTAGAAAGCTTCTACAAGTTTAGCTTCGAACAGTTAGCGGTCTCCGATAAGCTAATTGTATTGTGCAGTGCTACATGCAGTTATAGAGAAAAGCTGAACAATTTCGACCGATTAGTTTAAAAGATATTAGCAGTTTTATACGACTGACAAAAGTGATTATCTCGCCACAAGAGAAGCACTTTTGTATAGCCAGAATCAACGCAACGGCTGACGCTGCGAGTGGAATAGAAAGACTTCAGATTGCTTGGTTACACAACGCTACAGTATAATGGAGCAATTGAATACGGCAGTTTGTTCTTCTGACACTACAACCGAAGAGCAGATGGAAGGCTAAAAGGGCTTATTGCAATTGGGACATATTTCAACGGAGTAAGATAGCGACATGGAACTTCGCTAATTGCTATTCCACACAAGCGAACATGCGGTGAATACCATCTACACCCATGTTTCGTAATTAAAGGCTGAATACCATCGAACAGCCATAGAAACAATTTCATACTCTGAATATGAATAATTTCTTCGGAAATTTCTACAAAACTTCAGGGTGATTGTCTACTGGAACTTCAGGGAATTTTTCAAGAGAGGTCAGGGATGTCCCGACTCACAAAGAAGATTATTGCCGGAAGGATGTCTATTCGTCTTCAAGGAGCAGAGCGATTTCCGGAGAAGGAAGCAGTTCGATTCTCCGAGGGTGCTATTTCCTATTTCGAGGATGGAGCTCAGCTTTAACGTGGTGAAATGGATCCATCAGCAGTCTTCTTTGGGGAATTTTCCTCTGGAACGTCAATCGGCAGATAAGGTAGTCGTGAACGTTTATTGTATTTGAGATTATTAATGATGTTTGAGCAACCATTTTTCCCATATTTTTATCCTCATGTTTTTTGCCCTATTTTCTTGTTGAGATTCTTATTCTCAGTACATCTTGATGAGTTTTGCCTTTTCGACGATTTATTAAGACATTGTTATGTCATGGGCATAGTAAACGATTTTGAATCAGTTGAGACTGATATTTGGATTTTTCAGTAATTAATATTTTTTGTAGTCACGATTTGACTGTAAGTTAATGATTTTTAATGGCAGATTTAAATTCAGACAGCGTGTCAGTTTATTAAAGTAATTCTACCCCAGTTTAATTACTTTGACCAATTTTCTGTCATCATCAAGAAGGAAGAACATTTAAATGATTTTAGAGCGTTAAAATCTCTTACGTTGTCGACGATCTTGGAAATACTAGTCGTTATTTGTATTGATTGCAACACAGACATTTATCGTCAGTTATGAATGAACATTGCATCATAGACACTTTTGTGAAAGAGTAACTTTAATAATGAATTATTGAATGCATTAAAGTCAAGTACTTTTGTTAGGAGTTTTTCTCAATTAGAGAATTATATAACGATGTTTGCATTCCCTAGTCTAATTGGATTCTATTCGACTACTTTGCATTTTAGTCGCACTTTATTTGAAGATAGTATTTTCATACTACAATTCTTTTAAGATGTTAATCTTAAATTTTGATAGACCAGACAGGCGTATATAAGCGTATTCACTATTAAATTTGTTTGTGATTGGCAAGTTTTGACTTCATTTCGGTTCATGAATGAAATCCACGAAGGTTAAATAAAAAACAGTTTTGAAACAATTAATGATTATAAAATTTTTTAAGTGGAACTATGAATGTATAATCGCTAGTGCAGCGCGTGTTGAAAGTCGCTGAGGTATAATGCCCTTGAATATGAAGGAAGTTCCCACAGGAATTAATGTTAAAGAATTATTTGTGGAAGTTTTGTAAGTTATGTGGAAGTTTTTAATGCCATATAGATTAATATATGATGATTTTGGGCATATTAGGTAGATTTCATTAGAAAGCTAACTATTGCAATGGGTCCCATGTTTCGACTTCCGGAAAATTTCGACATATCTTCGCGTTTCACATCCCCCAGACCCCAAAACCACCGTCAGTTCAAAAGTTTATATATAATTTATGTATATATATATATATGTATATATATATATATATGTATATCAGTTTCTTGTGGACACGATAACTGCCGTAATTTCGCACCAATTACTTCGAATTTTTTACCGAAGATGTATACCTATAAAATCTCGGTCGAGTTCGTTACTGGGCTAAATCGGTCGAAGGGGGTGAAAATGGGGGGCATTTTTCGAAAAAGTGAAATTTCGCTATAACTCTCTTAATACGTGCAATATCGAATCCATTCAAAGTTCATAATATGTGTCGGATAAGTGCCAAAAATATTTGTCAAATAAGTTTTTTGATAGCACCAACCATTGACCAAAGGGGTGGAAAAAAGTGGGTTTTTCGGGAAACATTAATCATATCTCTCTTAATAGGCACAATATCAAAACCGTACAAAATGGACAATATTCCCCTAATAATTACCTAAAACTTTTGTCTGAAAGAATTTTTGATATGACCCACCATTACGCCAATGGACGAGAAAAATGATTTCGGAATTATAAGAAAATGCCAAGAGCTATCAGTGGTTGCCATGGCAACACTACTAAATTGATGAGGCATGGGCCATCAGACGTTGCAATGACAACGCACTTGCACGAGATCAGATTCAGTATTTCCATCTGATTAAGTGGTTGGTTGGTTGTTTCTTAAGTTTAGGGGCTGCGACAACGCGGTCATGTAGCCCCGTGTACTTTGGATGTGTGTAGAATCTGTCTGATAACCGGTGTTAATTGAGATGACTGTATTAGTGTGTGTTATCTGTTTGTTAATTTAAGTACTGCAACTAACAATTTTTCAGATAGTTCCTACTTTTGCCGCCAAGCGCCACTGTCAACGACTACGAGGCCAAGTTCAGAACTGAGCTACTAGACGCCGCCGCAGTCGGCTCTTGGCAACGAACATAGAAACCTAAGAGCGTTGTATACATTCTTAACCTATCCAATTTAGCTTCACACAGGTGCAATTAGTGGAACGATCTTTAACATGCCATAAATCTATGACATGGGACCGCCGGCTTTACTTCCCCTCCGATGGAAGGGATATTTAACACTCTTAAAAAATCCGACGGCTTCGGCCGGGTTTGAACCCGGTATCTTGGGCATAGAAGCTCAGCACGCTACCGACTACGCCACCGAAGCCGCCTGGCAAAGTGGGAAGCGGCTTCGGTGACGTAACTGGTAGCATGCTGAATGTCTATGCCCAATGTCGCGGTTTCAAAGCCGGCCGAAGTCGTCGGATTTTCTAAGAGCACTAGAATCCCTCAGTATGCTTCCCTTTGGAGGGGAAGTTCCAACGTTCGTTGCGAGTTGATGGTTGGGGTGGCATCTAGTAGCCAAGTTCACAGCTAGGTGTCGTTGACGGTAGTACCTGGTAGCAACATTAGGAACTACTGCTTGAAATTGACCGTCTGCAGTACTTACATGAATTAAGACTAATACAGCCATTACAATTCACACCGTGTATCAGACAGATTCTACACTCACCCAAAGTACACGGGGTTAGATGACCGCGTTGTCGCAGCCCCTAAACTGAGGAACCAACCAGAGGTAGATTTCATTAGAAAGCTAACTATTGCAATGGGTACCATGTTTCGACTTCCGGAAAATTTCGACATATCTTCGCGTTTCACATCCCCCAGACCCCAAAACCACCGTCAGTTCAAAAGTTATATATAATTTATGTATGTATATGTATATCAGTTTATTGTGGACACGATAACTGCCGTAATTTTGTACCAATCACTTTGAATTTTTTACCGAATACGTATACCTATAAAATCTCGGTCGAGTTCGTTACTGGGCTAAATCGGTCGAAAGGGGTGAAAATAGGGGGCTTTTTTTTCGAAAACGTGAAATATTGCTATAACTCTCTTAATATGTGAAATATCGAATCCGTTCAACATTCATACTATGTGTCGGATAAAGCCCAAAAATGTATGTTTGAAGAGTTTTTTTTATAGCACCAACCATTGACCAAAGGGGTGGGAAAAAGTGGGTTTTTCGGGAAACATTAATCATATCTCTCTTAATAGGCACAATATCAAAACCGTACAAAATGGACAATATTCCCATAAATAATTACCTAAAACTTTTGTCTGAAAGAATTTTTGATATAACCCACCATTATGCCAAGGGATGAGAAAAATAATTTCGGAATTATAAGAAAATGCCAAGACCTATCAGTGGTTGCCATGGCAACACTACTAAATTGATGAGGGATGAGCCATCAGACGTTGCCAAGATAACGCACTTGCACGAGATCAGATTCAGATTTCCATCTAAGTGTGAAGCGGCTTCGGTGACGTAACTGGTAGCATGCTGAATGTCTATGCCCAAGGTCGCGAGTTCAAAACCGGCCAAAGTCGTCGGATTTTCTAAGAGCGCTAAAAATCCGTCAGTATGCTTTCCTTTGGAGGGGAAGTTCGAACGTTAGTTGCGAGTTGCTGGTTGCGGTGGCATCTAGTAGCCAAGTTCACAGCTAGGTGTCGTTGACGGTAGTACCTGGTAGCAACATTAGTAACTACTGCTTGAAATTGACCGTCTGCAGTCCTTACCTGAATTACAGACTAATACAGCCATCCCAAAGTACACGGGGTTACATGACCGCGTTGTCGCAGCCCCTAAACTGAGGAACCAACCAAAATCTCTGCGGTAGATATAATTTTGCGTGAAGAAGTAACAGACCGTTACATAGTTGCACATCAGTGTCGAAACCTTGCATAATGATAGTGTGACCACAAGTATAAAAATGGACCCCAAATGACAAGAAGGTTACCGTTCCGATAAGACAATAAAATGTTTAAAATAAGCATAAAATGACGAAAAACAAAGTTAATTAAGCTCCAATTATAAAATACCTTCTCGCATTAAATGAGGTCTGATCCTTCTACGAAAATCTGCATATTCTGCCTATTTTCGCCTATCCCCAAGTTTGTCCGGTGAAATCTACCTCCGCCTTCCGGCGTGCCGAGAGGACTTTTTTTAATGCAGATTGTGCATTAACTTGTTAGCGAAGGATTTTCCGCTGGAGTAAGATTGTCATAGTTCGTTGAAAATTAATCAAGTGAGTTACTGTTATAATTAACACGAGTTTTGAAAGAATTTGAGATAAGATTTTGAATGAAGGTTGCCGTCACAAATCATTATTAAAACCTTTATTAAACTAGATTGTGACATTAACATGTATAACTAACCTTCATTGGTCGATTATATTAAACACGATTATGAAAATTACCAACCGAATGAACATGTGGTTAATGTATTTATTAAATTAATAATTTAAACAATTTAAATGTTAATATTGTAAATAATTGCTGTAAATATTTTTGAAAATAATGTGAAACGAGAGTGATGTTAAAGGCGTGCTTATAATATTTTTATTGTCTTTGACAAATATTATAAACAATTTTTAATTGTTATAAATAATTTATGTGATTTTGTTATAAACATTTAAGAGCTAATTAAATATTTGGATTGAAGTTAACAAGTTTAAGAAATTAACATAATGATCCAATAGGATGTGAGCAAAGTACTTGAAAGATTTGCGTAAATATAATGTGAGTTGTCTTGTAGACATTTAAAAGCTTGAGAGAACAAGCTGTACTCTTACGTAACTTAGCACGTGAGAAGGGTGTGCATTTGACCAGTATGCAACAGGCTGGAGGGTAGCCCGCAGCTGTGCCAACATCTGGTTCTCAGAGAGTGAGGTCGTCCACACTCTGGCCTTGCGACTATAAATACCATTCTCATGTTTATTAAAAGGAAACCAAATGCTCTATATATGTCACACCCTGGCGTCCTTTTCCAATCCAATAGTGTTATGAATATTACGTTATTTGGAGCTCTTGGGAGCTAAAATGTTTTACATCATGTTGTATGATAATTTTTGCAAGTCCTACTGGAGGACGTAGTCAGATTGACTTGGGCTACTGATAGCCACGTTGATTTTGTTGTGTTATCAAAATCATACCCTTTATTGGAAATAAAGCTTTTGTACAGTTCAAAGTTCTCGTCTTCGTCTTGGTTCATTTTTAAATGTCATGGTGGAGATTATTGTGTGAACAGACTTTAGTGATCCTGTTGTCAACTCAAACCCCGAGATAATTAAGAGGTAAGTAACGGTAAGTATGAACCCCCGTCTATTTTGGTGTGTTCCACAATGATTTCCTGTGAACTTCTGTGCTCTTATCTCGATAGTATCTGTCAGTGCCATTTTCATTGATGTAACTGAGCCGGTGCGATTGATAATTGGCAATCCGATTGAGGGGGCGGATATCTGACAGCCTACTATCCAGGTAAACGGGGACAGAAAGATTGGCGCAGTCAACGTGTGGGGCATGTTCAACAACACTGGATCACCAGGTTGAACAATAGAAAGATTGGCGACCCTAAAACGTTGGGGCTCGATTCAACAGAACTGGATTACCAGGTTGAACGCCAGAAAGAGTGGCAAACCTAAAACGTAGGGTTCGATTAGACTCAAATAAAGAGGTTGATTCTTTGTTAGATGTCTAGGCCAATTGTAGTATTTGAGAGTGTGATTATATAGGAATTAAATGTTGTATTGTGTTAGGAAAATTACACTCAGAAAAGATCAGATCTTATACAACTTGAGAAAGGTTAAATAGGCTGGAAACTTAGAAAAATCGCCTATAATCTGGAATCTTATTTTATTTGACCGGCTTATGACATTTCAGTCATGTTAAAGATAAATTTAAATTATTTGGATTGTAAATGTAAATTATTTGTGTTAGGATATTTTAAAATGAGCCAGAGAAATTTGAACATGTGCTGGAGTTTGTTTCAACATGAAGTATCTTCGAAAGTTAATTATAAGGTAGTTATAAGTTAGATTTAAGACAGAAAATTGATCAAAATTATATATGGTGAAAAGTGTTGCTCAAATGTTGTTATTTTGCTCTATTGATGTATGTCCCTACAGCAGTCCATTTTTGAATAATATTGTAATGGCAGATGAAAGTATGAGGTTGATGTTAGAAGAATTGAAAGCTAGTATGAATGAAAGTGCGAGGGAGATGTCTGCTAACTTGAAAGCAAGCATGAATAGTAGCATGAAGCAGATGCTGAATGAAAGCATAAAGGAGATGGAAGCTAGGAATACTAGTCGAATGGAGGAGAATGCTAGTAATTTGAATGCAAGAATGGAGGAGAATGCTAGTAATTTGAAAGCTAGTATGGGTGAAAGTTTGAAGGGTATCCAAACTAGTGCTGCTAATTTGGAGGATAATATGTCGCGTTTACAGATTAATACCCTAGGAATTGAAAATACTGTAACTGACATCCGCAAAGATGTATCTAATGTGCATAAAAATGTTGATGATGTTAAATTTGATGTGTCTAAGGTACAGAAAGACCTTACAATGTTAAATTTAGATGTAGCTAATGTCCGAGGGGATATTTCTTGTGCTAGAGCCGAAGTTGTTGTTGTCAAAAATGATGTAGCGACTGTCCAAGACAAGGTCGAGGAAGTCCAAAAAGAAATTCAAAAAGCTAGAACTGATGTATCCAATGTTCAGGTAGATATTAATAACGTTCGTGCGGATATAACTGAGGTGCAAAGTGACATAACTAAGATTCAGGTAGAGGTCAACACAGTTTTCATAGATATGACTAAAGTCCAAACTGATGTAAATAAAGTCAGGGAAGAAATCGAAAACTCAAAAACTCTTTGTACGCGTAATATAACTGCATTAGCGACTAGACTAGTTGATGAATCAGTTAGAACAACAACGTCTTTAGCAGAGTTGAAGTATGATGTAGAGGTCATGAGAACCCAGGTATTAGACCACAATAGAGTATTAAAAGAGGATATCGAAGTAGACATAGCCGAAATGTTAACAGCAAACGTAGCGGTATGGAAAGACGAGTGGAATAAGTCAAGTGGGGAACATGTAACCCAAATTCAGGAAAGGATTGAAAGAAAACTTGCCAGTACGCAGATAGAAATTAACAATGAAGTAGTACAGATTAGGAAAGATTTAAGCGTCAGGATAAATTCGCTATCCGAAAAACAAGTTGACGATAGAACACAACTAGATCAGGACATGCAAACTTTAAAATCTACATTAGAGGAACAGATGCATAAAGTTGTCTCGGATGTAAATGAAACGACGAGTAAACTGAAAAAGTTGAAGTTAGGAGAGGCTAGTTTAATGGAGAACTACAAAGAAGAGATTATCAAGAAAGTCTTAACAGAAATCACCGACAAGGATACAGAAGGCTTAGCTTGCGAATTGAATAGGAATTATACCAGAAGATGTCACCTAGATCCAGAAGAAAGAGACGTGACTCCTGAAGAACGTGTATCCAGATTCAGAGAGGAGGATGACGAGAGGAATATGGAACCTGAGTGGAACTACCGAGATAGTGGGAAAAACTATCCGGATTCATATCCGAGGAACGTGACGGTCATCAGGAATTTCGAAGACAAACCACAAAAATTCAGTAACACTGATAGTTTGACACCTATAGAGTATGTAAGGAATCTCAAAGATTATTTCATCGAAGCTCACATTCCCAGAGAGAGAGAGATGAAGATAGTAGAGAGATATCTGATTGGAGGACCCCTTGAATGGTTTCGCGCATTTAGATACACATTCAGTAACTTTGACGAGTTTGCAGAGGCATTAATCAAACGATTTTGGTCCATAGAAGCGCAGAATTCGTTAAGAGCGGAGGTGTATTCAAGAAAATACTCAGGTACTCTTCCAACGAGGTACGCTGATTTCTTTACGAGTCAGTTGTCCCGCTTGAGATTTTTGCAACCCCCATTGTCCACGGAGCAACTAATAGATGCGATTTCTCGTATGCTGCCAGTTGAGGTGAGGAGACTTATAATTTCGTCCAACATCAGGGATTTATCCAGCATGGATGAATTACTAAGAAGGTTAGACTACACAAGTCCAATGCCTAACGTAGTCCAGAAAGGTCAAAGGCAGGAGTTTAAAGAAATCAATACGGTATATATGGACCAAGTCCAACAAACTGACAAGCCAGAGCAGGAGAAAACTGACAATGTAGGTCCTCACAGGAATAATCAGTTTAGAAATTACAGATCACAAGGTTACCGACCGTATCAACAGAGAAGAGGTTGGAACTACAACCGAGGAAACTACAATGGAAGAGGCAGATATTACAACAATAATGGGTATAACCGTAACTATAATAGGAATAACCAAAACCAAAATAGAAACCAGAATACTCAAGGTCAGGTTATGACACCTGATCAGTATCAGCAAAGAGAGAAGGAAAGCCAGCAATACTTAAAAGAATTAAGGGATAAAGAAGCTGACAATCAAAAGAAAAGGCAGGATGTTGTAATCGATCCTGGGCCTTCTACGAGCCAGCAGAACTTAGAAAATAGAAATACTGGTCAGAAGAGAAAGTAGAGAGGAAAGAATACATTAACCACACACAACCCAGAGTAGAAGAAATTTATGATTAAGGAACATAGAGGAAATATCATACTAGAGTAAGCCAGTAATAATTCAATTTCGTGTTCAAGAGAGTGGAGATACTTGTAACATTGAGTTTAAAAACAATTTGCAACTGTTTTTAAAACGTGGTGAGAGGAGAATGCCCCCGTAATTGAATTATGTAGAGACCACGGTGGCTATATTTGAAATTATAAGGAGAGTTATGGTTGTCATAGTTATGACGTGGGTAGTCATGACGTAAGCACGGATGACGTAAATGTTATGCCAGCAGTCTACTTGAGCTGAGATTCTCAGTGACGTCAGCATTTAGTCGAGAATGTTCCAAGATGTACGACGCAGTCGCAGGAAACGAGGAATTCTGCTGAGGAAGAAACTATGCTATTGGAGGAGAGACATGAACCAATCAACGATAGTTTAAAGGAAGACGGAGATTGCTGAAACTATGGTATTTTTATTACTTTTGGAATGCAGAATTGTGGAAATCCATTTGCAGTAGAAGCATTGATTTGGAATTTTGGTGAAATTTATTTTCGGTTTTTGAATTTTGAAAATCCGTCATGTATTAACGAAGTTGGAAGTTTTAGCGATGACGTAGTATCACGCTTTGGAAGGGATGGAAACGCCCCTCGAGAAGTTAATAAAAGGGCTTGCGCAGAAGAGAGGAGCCTCTTTCGTTCTCCGATTATTCTGAGATCTCATTCTCAGATCATCGAAGTCATTTGTGAAAGTTCTTTTCTTATACATTCATTATAGTGAGACGTCGAAGTGAACAGCAGTGAAAAGAATCGTCTTTATAACGCGTGGCGAGGCCACTATATTAACGAGATCCAAGTCAAACTAGGTGAAGTTGAAACGGACCTTAGAAAGCTTCTACAAGTTTAGCTTCGAACAGTTAGCGGTCTCCGATAAGCTAATTGTATTGTGCAGTGCTACATGCAGTTATAGAGAAAAGCTGAACAATTTCGACCGATTAGTTTAAAAGATATTAGCAGTTTTATACGACTGACAAAAGTGATTATCTCGCCACAAGAGAAGCACTTTTGTATAGCCAGAATCAACGCAACGGCTGACGCTGCGAGTGGAATAGAAAGACTTCAGATTGCTTGGTTACACAACGCTACAGTATAATGGAGCAATTGAATACGGCAGTTTGTTCTTCTGACACTACAACCGAAGAGCAGATGGAAGGCTAAAAGGGCTTATTGCAATTGGGACATATTTCAACGGAGTAAGATAGCGACATGGAACTTCGCTAATTGCTATTCCACACAAGCGAACATGCGGTGAATACCATCTACACCCATGTTTCGTAATTAAAGGCTGAATACCATCGAACAGCCATAGAAACAATTTCATACTCTGAATATGAATAATTTCTTCGGAAATTTCTACAAAACTTCATGGTGATTGTCTACTGGAACTTCAGGGAATTTTTCAAGAGAGGTCAGGGATGTCCCGACTCACAAAGAAGATTATTGCCGGAAGGATGTCTATTCGTCTTCAAGGAGCAGAGCGATTTCCGGAGAAGGAAGCAGTTCGATTCTCCGAGGGTGCTATTTCCTATTTCGAGGATGGAGCTCAGCTTTAACGTGGTGAAATGGATCCATCAGCAGTCTTCTTTGGGGAATTTTCCTCTGGAACGTCAATCGGCAGATAAGGTAGTCGTGAACGTTTATTGTATTTGAGATTATTAATGATGTTTGAGCAACCATTTTTCCCATATTTTTATCCTCATGTTTTTTGCCCTATTTTCTTGTTGAGATTCTTATTCTCAGTACATCTTGATGAGTTTTGCCTTTTCGACGATTTATTAAGACATTGTTATGTCATGGGCATAGTAAACGATTTTGAATCAGTTGAGACTGATATTTGGATTTTTCAGTAATTAATATTTTTTGTAGTCACGATTTGACTGTAAGTTAATTATTTTTAATGGCAGATTTAAATTCAGACAGCGTGTCAGTTTATTAAAGTAATTCTACCCCAGTTTAATTACTTTGACCAATTTTCTGTCATCATCAAGAAGGAAGAACATTTAAATGATTTTAGAGCGTTAAAATCTCTTACGTTGTCGACGATCTTGGAAATACTAGTCGTTATTTGTATTGATTGCAACACAGACATTTATCGTCAGTTATGAATGAACATTGCATCATAGACACTTTTGTGAAAGAGTAACTTTAATAATGAATTATTGAATGCATTAAAGTCAAGTACTTTTGTTAGGAGTTTTTCTCAATTAGAGAATTATATAACGATGTTTGCATTCCCTAGTCTAATTGGATTCTATTCGACTACTTTGCATTTTAGTCGCACTTTATTTGAAGATAGTATTTTCATACTACAATTCTTTTAAGATGTTAATCTTAAATTTTGATAGACCAGACAGGCGTATATAAGCGTATTCACTATTAAATTTGTTTGTGATTGGCAAGTTTTGACTTCATTTCGGTTCATGAATGAAATCCACGAAGGTTAAATAAAAAACAGTTTTGAAACAATTAATGATTATAAAAATTTTTAAGTGGAACTATGAATGTATAATCGCTAGTGCAGCGCGTGTTGAAAGTCGCTGAGGTATAATGCCCTTGAATATGAAGGAAGTTCCCACAGGAATTAATGTTAAAGAATTATTTGTGGAAGTTTTGTAAGTTATGTGGAAGTTTTTAATGCCATATAGATTAATATATGATGATTTTGGGCATATTTTTAATGCAGATTGTGCATTAACTTGTTAGCGAAGGATTTTCCGCTGGAGTAAGATTGTCATAGTTCGTTGAAAATTAATCAAGTGAGTTACTGTTATAATTAACACGAGTTTTGAAAGAATTTGAGATAAGATTTTGAATGAAGGTTGTCGTCACAAATCATTATTAAAACCTTTATTAAACTAGATTGTGACATTAACATGTATAACTAACCTTCATTGGTCGATTATATTAAACACGATTATGAAAATTACCAACCGAATGAACATGTGGTTAATGTATTTATTAAATTAATAATTTAAACAATTTAAATGTTAATATTGTAAATAATTGCTGTAAATATTTTTGAAAATAATGTGAAACGAGAGTGATGTTAAAGGCGTGCTTATAATATTTTTATTGTCTTTGACAAATATTATAAACAATTTTTAATTGTTATAAATAATTTATGTGATTTTGTTATAAACATTTAAGAGCTAATTAAACATTTGGATTGAAGTTAACAAGTTTAAGAAATTAACATAATGATCCAATAGGATGTGAGCAAAGTACTTGAAAGATTTGCGTAAATATAATGTGAGTTGTCTTGTAGACATTTAAAAGCTTGAGAGAACAAGCTGTACTCTTACGTAACTTAGCACGTGAGAAGGGAGTGCATTTGACCAGTATGCAACAGGCTGGAGGGTAGCCCGCAGCTGTGCCAACATCTGGTTCTCAGAGAGTGAGGTCGTCCACACTCTGGCCTTGCGACTATAAATACCATTCTCATGTTTATTAAAAGGAAACCAAATGCTCTATATATGTCACACCCTGGCGTCCTTTTCCAATCCAATAGTGTTATGAATATTACGTTATTTGGAGCTCTTGGGAGCTAAAATGTTTTACATCATGTTGTATGATAATTTTTGCAAGTCCTACTGGAGGACGTAGTCAGATTGACTTGGGCTACTGATAGCCACGTTGATTTTGTTGTGTTATCAAAATCATACCCTTTATTGGAAATAAAGCTTTTGTACAGTTCAAAGTTCTCGTCTTCGTCTTGGTTCATTTTTAAATGTCATGGTGGAGGTTATTGTGTGAACAGACTTTAGTGATCCTGTTGTCAACTCAAACCCCGAGATAATTAAGAGGTAAGTAACGGTAAGTATGAACCCCCGTCTATTTTGGTGTGTTCCACAATGATTTCCTGTGAACTTCTGTGCTCTTATCTCGATAGTATCTGTCAGTGCCATTTTCATTGATGTAACTGAGCCGGTGCGATTGATAATTGGCAATCCGATTGAGGGGGCGGATATCTGACAGCCTACTATCCAGGTAAACGGGGACAGTACCTTCTTCAAGGCCACGGCCGCCTCCTTCCCTCTTCCTTGCCTATCCATCCTGACCATCAATTACCTTCCCTCATGAGGCCCCTGTTCGCTTTGCAGGTGAGGCTGCCTGGGCGAGGTGCCAATCACAACTCACCAGCTGTATCCACTCCGATTAGATGTTCCCAGCTCTAGGACACTGCCCGTAGAGGCGGTAGTGGTGAGTTCCCTCGTTGAGTCCTGGGTTCCACCAACCTGGAGAGTAAACGACTAAGAAGAAGAAGAAGAAGATTTAGGGAAAATAACCATTTAAATGAGACAAGAAAATAACTTTCCCTATCGTCTTCGTAGATAATGTGAACAAAACCAAGTTGAAATCTTGCTGTACGAGGTAGGGAGGGTATACTAAAATAGTTAAAAAGAATTTAAAACAATTGCCGTTTGATAGCCTTGAACCCGGGATCTTCGAAAGAGCGAGCGGACGCAATAACACTTGCACACATTTCCAACACACTTTGGAGGTTTTTGTTGCGCTTCTTATTAACGCGTATGGTAAAATATTCAATTATTACAGTTCGATCTTAAATATTGATTGGAATGCATTCATTCATTCAGTACCTGGTATGTTTTCTAATTTACTTAAAGCACGTTTCGCGACCGCTTTGCGTTAATAAGGTGAAAGAACTGCAAATAATGCCCTCAAACGACAGCCCTTCGGTTTTATTTCATACAACTTAGCGTACAAAATGCTAGCGTGTGATACACTTCGGTCATACAAGCAGGTGTACTGACGAAGAGAACAGAATCATACAGGATTTTGTACCAGCGATCACAGCAGCTTCCTTGCCAGCGAGTGTCGTGTGATACGGGTCTAAAGATATGCTAAGACTTTTTGTTAAAATTTCATAACAAAACAAGCTGTTCGGTAAAGAACGTATAGCCTACTTTCTCCTAAATGCATGGGTATTGTTATAACTCTTTGTCCTTTTCAAGGAGTATAATTGAAGGTTGGTTGTAGTAGCTTCTTGAAATACAACGTGCTATACGGATATTATACATGAATATGATGTGCCCTTTGCTAGTGCTACCTCTGTATAAACGTTCATTCAATTCGGTTTCACCGTGTTTGAATTGAGATGGGGAATCGATTTGCACACATACATGGCCGCTATCTGCAAACTATTGGGCCGATGACCTTGTAATTCAGTCAAAAGGTGCTTCCCACAAAAGGTATGTTGTTGCAAAATTTGGTAGAGATCGGATGATTAGGTTATTCGTAATTTGATTTAAGCTTTGAACATTTGGGTGGCTGCCATTACGTTTCCGTCAATATGGTGGCAATATAAAACATGACACTGAGTTGCCCTTTGCTAGTTCTACCTCTGTACCAAATATCGTTCAATTCGGTTTCACCGTATTTGAATTGATAGGGGGAATCGATTTGCACACATACATGGCCGCCATATGCAAACTGTTGGGCTGATGATCTTGTAGTTTGGTCAAAATATGCTTCCGACATAAAGGAATGTTGTTGCAAAATTTGGTAGAGATCAGATTGTTAGGTTGGTCGTAATTTATTTAAGCTTTAAAAATTTGGGAGGCCGCCATTACGTTTTCGTCAAGGTGACGGTGATGTAAAACATGACACTGAGGAGGCCAATGCTAGTGCTACCTCTGTACCAAACTTCGTTCCATTCGGTTTCACCGTGTTTGAAAAGATAGGGGGAATCGATTTGCACACATACATGGCCGCTATCCGCACATTATTGGCCTGATGACCTTGTAGTGTGGTCAAAAGATTCTCTATACATAAGGGTATGTTGTTGAAAAATTTGGTAGAGATCAGATTATTAGGTTGGTCGTAATTTGATTCAAGCTTATAACATTAGGATGGCCGCCATTACGTTTTCGTCAAGATGGCGGTGATATAAAACATGACACTGAGGTGTCCTTTGATAGTGCTACCTCTGTACCACATATCGTTCAATTCGGTTTCACCGTGTTTGAATTGATATGGGGAATCGATTTGCACACATACATGGTCGCCATCTGCAAACTATTGGGCTGATTATCTTGTAGTTTATTCAAAAGACGCTCGCCATATAAATATATGTTTTTGCAATATTTGGTAGAGATCGGATGATTAGGTTATTCGTAATTTGATTTAAGCTTTGAACATTTGGGTGGGGGCAATTACGTTTCCGTCAAGATGGCGGCGTTATAAAATATGACACTGAGGTGCCCTTTGCTAGTTCTGCCTCTGTACCAAATTTCGTTCAATTCGGTTTCAATGTGTTCGAATTGATAGTGGGAGGGTGGGTTGGGGGGGAGCAGACATTCAGAGCATGCTAATAATACCATAGGAATTTCTAGGGAATGCGTATACTTCGACGCAAGCACTGGTGATCAGAATATCCTTCGATATGTAGTTGTTTTGTTTCTTTTGAGGGGCTAGAACATCGCGGGCATTTAGCCCCGTTTACTTGGGTGTGTGTGTGTAGAATTTGTCTGATAACCTGATTTATTGCGGGCTTGTAATGATGTATGTATTTGCAATTAAGGATTGGGAAGGAGGCGGCCTTAGCCTTAAGATAGAATCCGTCCCGTAATTTGGCCGGAGTAGAGGTGGGAAACCACGGAAAACCATTTCCAGGGTGGCTGAGGTGGGAATCGAACCCACTTCTTCTCATATTTGCCTTACAAGGCTACGTGTACCCAATTTCAGCCCTCAGACAAGTATTACATTTCTTGGCAGAGCTGGGAATCGAACCAGGACCTCCGGAGCAACACTTCGATATGTAATGTTAATATTCATGCCAGTTTTTTTTAATTTTCTGCCATCACAGGTCACGTGGCATAACGTACCAATTCGATCGTATTCTCTTTATAAATCATCAAAATTCAACGTACTCTTCACAAGAATACGTCGTAAGGCAATAAATGTGGCAATGTAGATACATCCCGACTAAAATGGAATGTGCGCTTTCGTTCAAAAAAGTATGCCTGCTACTGGATTCGAAGCAGCATTCTACCCGCTCGCGTTCACCACGTACGGTTAGGCTTCAAACCTCTCAGCCACCAACACATGGTAGTTACTGCACGGTAAACGTGCTGTAGTTACTGTAGCCGTCCCACCTCAAACGTTTAAGTCCATCTCAAAGTCTTCAATCACGGTTTATGGGATTGATTTAACTTTCTACTATTACAGATCATGTGGCGTAAGTTATTAATTCGATCGTATTACGTGTGTGTGTGGTATTTCAAGGAGCAGTAAGTCATATGTTAGTAGAATGGGCCATAGCATTTGGCGGGGAAAAGTTTAAGGTCGGTTTTTCTTTGCTAGACCCATGACCCAATTACATTGCTGTCACACAGTCAGAGCGCAGAGCAATATCGACCATCGGGAAAAATGGGATGTTCGTTGGGTTTCATAAAGCTAAATAATAAGGGGCGGGTGGACCACACTGTATAAGGGGATGTGTCTTGTATCAATATATGAAACAACAAAGGTATTTTTCCCACGTATAAACACGCCATGGCACATTCTTTCAGTGTTAGTAAGTTAAGTGTTATATTGTAATGGGTTTCCTTAATGATTCAAAGCGCTTTCACATGTATTTATGTTAGTGATCACAATTTGTTTTACATAATCTTCTCAGAATATATTTTATTTATGACACCTCAAACCTCACTTATACAGTATCACAATTCTCGCAAAGACAGCACCACACGAATTCTAACGTGGGATACGCTCTCGCACCATTGTTACTGACACTAATACATTGTGGAATGTCTGTATTTAGATAGTTAAGGTTTTGAAGATACCAGAACTGCTTCAGTTTTAAAAAGACTCACGAACGTTCGTTATATTTGCATAATTGCCTATCATACCAGGTCTATGTTTGTAATATTGCTGAAGTGGATTTAAATCATCCACAGCTCCTCATAAGTGAAGGATAATTTTACTTCAAGGAGATTAAGATAATAGGTCACATCAGTATTTTCAAGTATAGTACCGTACTTGTTACACACAAGTATAGTTAAAGCTCCTTACTAAGAAAGTGGCAAAAGGTTTAACATGTTCACAAAAATGATTTAAGACATTTTAAGCATCATTCGTATATGACTGTATTTGTCAGGTAGACTTCATCGCAGCTGTACTGACCAGGTGTTGTCACTGACGACATTTATTGAGGCAGGATTTCAAAATTGCCTTAAGACATCAGTGGCATTCATTGATCTCAAGGCTGCATACGCCACTGTTTGGAGGTAAGGTCTGATTTACAAACTGCTTAGAGTAATTCCCTGCAAGACCATTGCCAATCTAGTCAATAACATGATGAGTAACAGTCTGTTTAGAGTTGTCATGGGCAGTACTGTTAGTGCAAAAAGGAAATTGAATGACGGATTACCACAAGGTTCTGTCCTGGCTCCACTTCTTTTCAGCTTGTACGAGTACATAGCTGATATGTCAAGGATGGAATCAAGGACATTTGGGTATGCAGACGACTGGGAGATAGCTACAAGTAGTTCAAACATTACAACAACTGAGAACACACTAACAACAGACCTGAGTGTCCTAGGGGACTACTTTCGCAAATGGAGACTACAGCCCAGTATGACCAAAACAGAAGTTTGTGCCTTCCACTTGAATAATCGCATGGCTAACATGGATCTCAAGGTGTACTTTGATGACGTACTTCTTCCACACAATCGGCATCCCAAGTACTTGGGTGTTACTATAGACAGAACCTTATCCTTCAAACAACATCTTTTGAAGACTGCTGGTAAGCTGAGATCAGGCAACAATATCATCCAGAAACTATGTGGAACAACATGGGTCTCTAATGCTTCAACTCCTCGATCTTCTGCAATTAGCCTCGTTCTTTCCGTAGCTGAATATTGTGCCCCTGTGTGGTTAAACAGCCCTCACATAGGGAAGATCGACGTTGAAATCAACAAGACCATGCGATTGACATCTCGTACAATTAAATGCACCCCTATTCAATGGCTTCCTGTTCTGATCTACATTCCTCCACCCCATCTCCACAGGTGTAATATCCTGGCCAAAACATACCACAAGATACTCAAAAATAAGGATCTCCATATTCATGCTGATATACCTGATGCTTGTCTACCCAAACTTCGCTCAAGGCAGCCCCCTGTGAAGACAGCTACGAGACTTATCAATGAGAACTTTGACATAGTCCAGTAGTGGTCTCATGATTGGAAGAATTTTGCTCCACAGAAGAGCCGAGACATGCCATCTGTCACATCTTAAGTACCTGTCTTCGATCTTCCTCGTCGGATATGGTCGAAATTAAACCGTATCAGGACCAATTCTGGTGTTTGTGCTGACTCTTTGTTCTAGTGGAACAGGTTACCCTCTCCAAAGTGTTCGTGCGGAGCCGATAGACAAACGGTGAAGCACATCATTCAGGACTGTCCTCTAAAAGCCTATGGTAGCAACATATTGGATTTTCTCTCAGTGACTCCTGCATCAGTGGACTATATTTTGAATTTAGATATTAAATTATGATACTATCTGTTTTCTTTTTTCTTTTTCTTTTTCTTTTTTCTTTCAATATTTAATTAAGATTATGCTGTATTATAAAATGTATTATGATGTGAGTGAGTACCATACCATAGATAAATAAATAAATGTCAGGTAGAAACATTGTAAAATGATTTGACCGAAAGCCTGATGGACCCGATGGACCTAGCAACTATCAGAAGAAGGCAGAAGATACTTATGTCATAGAAATACTGGCCTAGCTGTTGAGTGAATATCAGACACTTCAAGATCCACAGAACTGAACTGTCGATAACGACGTTGATCCATTTCATCACACCCTTGTGGTTGATCACCTTTTTAATGGGCCTCGCACCTTACAGATATTGTTCTTCTAGCGGTCTACGGTGGTAATCAATATTACAGCCCTATTAAAATTCATGGGGTCTGTGGTAGGTTACGTGTCATTATTTCCCAATTACACTAACAATAGAACTCATCTTGCAGAAAAGCCTTTCAATTGATCTTTTACATCATGACTACCTGAACGCCAAAAACCGGGTTTGACTGCTCTAAACTTTACGTGACCTTGACCCGAGTGTCACCTGTAGACTCACCCACTTTATTATTCAGTAGACCCGAGTGTTATCTGTAAATATCCCTACCATATTACTCTCCAATAGTCCTGATTCATCTGTAGATATCTCCACCTCTGACAATCAAGAGATTCCGGGCTTAATTACTGTGGATGACATCCTTATGCTCAATTCGACTGTAGATATCCCTATCATATTGCTTTCCAATAGTCCCGAGTTTCACCAGTAGATATTTACGCCTCGGACAATCAAGAGATTTTGGGCCTAATTTTTGCGGACGACATCCCTCTATTCAATTCAACTGTAAATATCCCTACCACATTGCTTTCCAATAGTTCCGATTTTCACCTGTAGATATCTCGACCTCGGACAATGAAGAGATTCCGGA
This sequence comes from Meconema thalassinum, assembly GCA_946902985.2. Lineage (NCBI taxonomy): Eukaryota > Metazoa > Arthropoda > Insecta > Orthoptera > Tettigoniidae > Meconema > Meconema thalassinum. The sequence goes on along the minus strand of OX336394.1, from coordinate 254,524,347 downwards.
CCTAATCTTTTGCGGATGACAAACGCGTTTAAACATGCAAATTAGAGGCATTTAAATATAAGGTGCGTTCAAAAAGTAACGAGCCGGAGGCTGGAATGCGCAAACCGGTGACTACATCGGCTAATCGTGGCGTGTGTGACAAGATGTGGTTCCGACCAGAGCGTAGAAGGTCACAGCCCGTCGCTAGAGGGCACGCGTGCACGTCACGTGACGATACAAAGCGAGCAGCAGCATGCATAAACCGTCCAATGCTGCCAGTTGCATTGCAAACAATGACATGGAGGCGTCAACTGAAGGGCGAAGAGGTGTTATTGGGTTTCTGACACCGGCACGAGTAGGGGGAACGGCTATTCATCGCCGAATGTCACAAGTGATGCCCGGTCTGGGGCACGCCCCTGCATTACCGATGACAACGTCCAGCTGGTTGATGCATTCATTACCCAGGACCGCCGAGTGACAGCGAACGCCATAGCCGCCGTGGTCTCTCCACGACAATGCACAACCCCATACGGCCAACACAGTCGCGGCACTCCTGCAGAAATTCAAATGGGAGGTTCTCGGCCACCCTCCATACAGTCTAGACCTCTCTCCCTGTGATTACGCCATGTTTGGTCCCCAGAAAAGGGCTCTGCGGGGCCAACGATTCACCTCGGACGCCGACGTCCAGTTGTAAGTGCGGAACTGGTTCACATCGCAGCCCAGGGAATTTTATGAGACAGCCATTCACCGCCTCGTGTCACAGTGGGACAAGTGCCTCAACAGCCAGGGCCAATACTTCTAACATACAGGTACTGGTTTCTGTAATTTTATGCCTCAGGTTCGTTACTTTTTGAACGCAACTTATATTAATTCCCGTAAGACTAAAGGTAGAAATGAGAACTAAACTAGCCTAGAATGAAACTGGTTCATGAATGGGTTAAAATTAAAGATTGTGAAAAAAATAAATGGGAGCATCTTGGGATGATATGGCGAGTGATGAAAAATGGGCTGAGCAAATTAAAAGAGCAAAATCGAAAGGACTCGTAGCATTGGCGGGTGTTTAAGTGTTAGAAAGGAAGAAAAGTCCAAAAAAGTGTATTGCACTTATCATATGAAAAGTATTACATGGAGTGGAAGTATGGGGTGTAGAGAAAAGAACTGCAACCTTGGAAGCTATTGTAAGTACAGTAAGTCAGTTGAGATAATTACGAGGCTACCTAGTTGTACAGTGGACAGAGGAACAATATGTGAGAGTGTAAACTAAATATATTAATATTCGAAAACATATTGTGGAAATAATAATCAAACACTGGATACGACTCAAAGTAGGTGGAAATACTAGAGGCAGCATACCAACACTAATTGAAGCATCAACAAAATGGCTAAAGGTTGGACGCGGTAAGAGATATAGCCTACTGGAACGTATAGGAATGGCGTACTTTTGGGACTTACGAAGGAGGAGGAAAGGATGTTGAAAAATGTGTGAATAACAAAACATTGGGTAAACTAGGAAAATAGGACATTTCCATTTACGTGGAAAAGTTATGGGTGCTCTACATCTGCTCAACGAACGCAATCAAAAAGACAAGTTTGTAGATAAGGGAGATATAAAGAGATAAGAATGTGAAAATCTTAGCACTATTTCCAACAAGCATACAATGTGAAGAAAATTGCGTGTTGTTGGACTTACGACAGGAAGCTGTGGGACAATCCAAGAATTCGTTGTACAGTTCATCAAATCTGAAGGGATCCAGACACATATTTGCACGGATACTGCTATCAACGCTTCCTAAGGGTCAATCCGGATATTCAGAAACCACCTATATCATTTCTTCTTCTCTAATGGTCAATCCGAGGATTGGTTCGCAGCAAATCTTCACTCTTCGCGTCTTTCCGCTTTCCTCTTTATTTATCCGTAGGTCTTGCATCCCACATCTTCCTTTAATTGATTACCTCAGGCGTGGTCTTCCTCTGTGTCTTTTTCCATCAACATACCCCTCTCTGATTGTCTTCAGGATTCATTCATGTCTCAATAGATGGTCTGTATGTTGTACTCTTCTTTTAACAATGGGGCTGATAACCTCAATGTTAGGCCCCTTAAAACAACAATTATCATCATCATCATCATCATCATCATCATCATCATATTTTAACAATATTGAGATCCACAAAATTCTCACCCACTCACCTATATAATACCGTACTAAAATCGATATTTAAAAAAACTTCTTCCGCTTGTTCTTAACTTAAAATTAAAAAAAAATCTTGTGTGGTTTACATGCATATTCCTACATTTAAAATCATTATCTCGTTTTATCATCTGATCTTTGATCGGAATGTCATTCTCAAGAAAGGATTGACATGACTCGGGCTGATCAAATAGTGTTAATGTAACAGTTTAGTAATGAATGCAACTTTTATTTCACAAAGTATTATATACACAATAACACAGAATGTACACAATAATCAACGTTCAAGTTATTAAATAATCAGTTTTGAGATTCATCACATCTAATCCACGACCCCATTGAAGACGGGAATAATAAGCGGTGGAAAAATATCCTACACTCACCGGCAAAAGAAAATATACCCGAGAATGAATTATAGCACATGATAACTGATTATCAGCATTCATAATGGTCAAGTGACATTATTATGAATGATATGAATATCTCGAGTTTCTAGAAATATTCAGTGTAGTTCATAGAAAACAATTATTAATATATTTTCACTGTTATGACCGTCGAAGGAGCGCGATAGAACCTATCTGGGTGACCTTGCTTTCATGACCTCCCAAAATCTCTTCATCTTCTCGCTATGGCTTTCTCTGCGCTCATACGCCCAGGTTTTGTTGAATGTAATGTTTGGGGGTCTCAAAATTGATGATTGTCAACTACAGGGTCCTTTTTTTTAGTTTGCTCCGAGTTTGCACGGATGGCCCGACCGGGTGACTCATTTTCCGAGAGATATATCCCGTCATGACGGCTAAGATGATCTAATGCAGTACGGTAGCGATAACCATTGCTTCACAGCAATAGTTTAGTTTAACATCTGTGGTACTGGTAGCGTGTTCAATGTGTTCCCTTTAAAATAGCGTAGTTTCTGTAGGAATACAAACGTTATCGTGTGTTTAACGAGTGATGTATACAATGGAACAGCGTGTATTCAATGTGCGAAACATTCTTCTTATGCAGAGTGTCGCTTTCAATTCATTCGCAAATTTTCTGGCATCCTCCCTCCCCATAGGAGTACGGCACGTAAATTAGTAAAGAAGCTCCGCACCACCGGGTCCATTCTTAACAAGAACTCACGCAGGAGACGAACCGTTTTATCAGAGGAAAAGCTTGACGAAATAGGAGCTCTCTTGGAAAGAACTCCAACAAAATCCCTGTCACATCTCACCGTACAAGCTAAAGTGTCACTATTTTCTGCCCGCAAAGCAACAAAACTGTTAAAAGCCAAACCGTACAAACCCACCCCTGCCCAACAATTAAGAGGACCTGACAGCTTCGCTAGGGTTCAGTATTGTAACGGGTTGCTTCAGTCAGTTCACGATGGGTACGTTGACCCAGAACTTTTATTTTATAGTGATGAGGCATGGCTACACTTAAGTGGCTATGTAAATAGTCAAAGCAATCGCTACTGGTGTGCAGAAAATCCCACCAGCTGCATGTCCGTCCACTTCATGATCTAAAGATAGGAGTTTGGTGCGCAGTAAGTGCTCGTAGAATTATAGGGCCTCTATTTTTCCGTGAAACAATAAATGCTGATCGATATATAAACCTCATTCTCAGACCATTCTTTCAAGAGCTGAAGGAAGAAGAAAGGAGTAATGGTTACTTCATGCAAGATAGTGCGACGGAACACACTGCTAATCGATCTATGGAAGTACAGTGGAACTTGGATAATTCGAACCTCAAGGGACCAGTAAAAAATTCGAATTATCCAAAAATTCGAATTAAGAAAGTTCTTTGAACAAGGTAGAGAAAATATATTGTATTACGTTTACATAATGATTTACGTTCAACAAAGCAGATTAACAGACACCGGTGCTTTATAATGGCTGTATCGTAAATAACCTCAAAAGTTTCAAATGAAAAATAAAACCAAAATGTACCATTCACCTATTTAACGACAGTAGTAATCCAGCAATCTAGTTAGGTCATGGAGAAATCTACTGTTTTTCCAAAGCGTTTGAGATCTTTACCTGATTCCTACAATTAAGTCTCTCAGCCATCACAAAAGAATCCAACAAATTTGAGGAACGGAAAACAGAAACACTTACGTCGTTTCTACTAAAAAGAACGCTTAAGTTCTGTGATGTGGTTTGTTGCTTGGGCTGCACTCGGAACAGTTTTTTCGGGAACTGACCCAACTGTTTGGCTTCCGATCGGCACTTTACACTAAAAGCTTCGAATTATCCTAACTATAATTCGAATTAACCACGATTTTTTTTGCATTGATTGTATATAAAATGCTAGGGACCAAGAGAAAATTCGAATTAAAGAAGATTCCGAATTATAGAAGTTCGAATTAGCCACGTTCCACTGTAATACGGGAAGTTTACGAAGATCGTGTGGTTAATTATCCCCCTAGATCTCCTGATTTAAATCCCTGTGGGGGATGCTGAAGGGAAACGTGTATGTGATCAACACTCACACAAGAGAAGAGCTACAAGAGAACATTACACTTACACAAGTTATTTCGAACATCACACTGGCTGAGATTCACCGAGTGTCTGCAAACCTGTAGTTCCCTCAATTTAATCCTGTCGTTGACCGTATCACTTGACATGTCCATGTATTGAAGGTCTATTTGAACTTCAACCGCCCAGTTGTTGTTGTTGATCTTTTTTCCTTATTATTAGCCTATTATTTTCAGGAGTGTGCACTATTAGACTGAACGCCAGTTTTATAACATTGTTTTAGCTTTAATGACAGCTCTTTCCATAATCTTAGGGCAGTTTAAACGTTCTGTAAGATAATTTAATTATTCCAGATGCTTTACCAAAGATTTTATCTGCAGTTTCATACATTTTTTCCCTTAAAATAAATTGATTGAGAAATTTTGTTTATTCGAATTTCCTCGTTTATTCAGAATGTCTCGACGACAACTTTATGGACTGTTTCCACCATATATTTAAATATTGTCCTTCCAATTGTGACTGGGAAGAGATATGAAGAATGTACTGTACACCACCTCTAGAGTATCGCACAGGAAGTTTGACAATATAGTCATCGAGATAAGAAGGTAACTTCAGGGATTCTTCACTTCGACTTTTCAGTCAACTCAGCAAACGGACATTAGTTACAAGAACACTACTTGACAGAAGTTACATTGTGAATCAGCAACTAATAAGGTGCTCAGTACCGATCTAAAGTTTTCAAAATATCATTGTACAACAGATTCCTCGCATCGGGGTGCGTTACGAAGTCTAAATGGCTAAAATATTTAGCAGGGACTGTCCATAAGCCGATGACGTTAGGTAGGATTCCAACTAGCAGCTCCACGTCCTGAAAAACAAAAGAATAAAATATTGACCCACTCTTTAAAACACAGTAGTAGTAGACCTATATGACTGAAGTGAAATGAAGATGAGGAAGTCAAAATGCAAATTCGAGCTAATACAACCATCAAGTGATTCCTGTTGTTGTTGTTGTTGTTGTTGTTGTTTCATCGTGTTCATTTAGCTCCGTGTACTTAGGTGTGTGTATATATATATAAAATTTGTGTGATAACTTGTGTTATTGTGGTGTCTTCAGTAGTGTGTATTTGTAATTCAGGTGAGGTTTGGGAAGGAGTCGGCCGTGGCCTTAAGTTTGGAACCGTCCCAGCATTTGCCTGAAAAAAAAGACGGAAACCAGGGAATCCAACTTCCAGAATGTCTGAGGTGGGAATCGAACTCGGACTTCCGAGGCAACAGTCAAGATTGCTAGCCGCTAAACTGGGAGGTGTTTTTCTTTTAAATGTAATTCCCTACGAGAACACATTTGGTTATTATTAAATTCCAATAAGTAAGACAAGCAGACCCGACGACATTGAATTTAGTTAGGCTTGTCAAGAGTGGTTGGAATTAAATACATAACATTTTTAATTATAGTTACGATTATTTTAAGGACGGATATATGTGTCCTATGAGTCGCTCTATTGAGAGTTGTAATAACAAATAGTCTCTTCTCTAGACATCGTCTAATAGAGAGCTGACACGCAGTGGGAGTCGTGGAAGGATGGAATTGCCTTTACTATTCTACGCAGGGCCCAAGTGAACGAAAAATCCTGAAAATGAGCATCAGGCGCGGTTTAGGAGCCACAGACGTGAAGAAATGCCTGAATAGAGAGATTTCGTTATTAGTTCATCTTAAATTACGTGTGACGTATACACGGTGTTTCAGTAATAGCTTGCCAAACAAATACCAGCAATCTGGGCTGCCACGCTGAGCACATCGACATAGGGAACATGTGATATCTGAGGCCACCCTAAGGTGCTATGGACGTAAACATGTGTGACACAACTGGGGTGTCCCGAGTAGTACTACATAAAGAAGAACTAACCAACTCCAATAAAATCTAATTAAAACTAGTTTGAAAATTAAATAACACCTAAATAAAATACACGATAAAATCATAAAAACAAAAAAGAACGATTAATGTAAAGACGAACAAGAAGTTCCGTGACGAACTAAAGAGCCTACTTTTCTTAAAATTTAAGATTCATGCCAATGATTAATCTACTGTATATGAATCTATCTAGACTAATGACGAAATTAAGTTGGTAATATCGAAATTTCTAATAAGTTCGAAATACTGTATACCTGGCATAATTTAGCCTAATAGAGAACTACAGTTGGCAGCCCTGGTGACTAAATATATTCTTAGTTCCATCTCTTAAGGTACAGAATACAAAATTTGGTTGAAGTCCAATGGATAGCATGGACGTTACATGCAGTTAAACATTGGATCTAACAGCACGCGTAAAATCATGTTGGCAACAATGACATACATGTATTGGTCAGAAATAATCTGAAATAATATGATCTATTGTTGTGTCAATTTTGAATGAAATCCATTAGTTAGTATAGAAGTTACATACATTTTAAAATTGGACCTATCAGAAGGCTTAGAATCATGTTGGCAGCACTGACGTATATTAGTTACTCCAAATTAATCTAGAATGCCAGGTAGGCAGCCCTGGTTACTCTTAAGAATCGGCATAGACATATCTGTTATGGTACACATAGCACATACGAAATTTGGTTGAAATCCAAATGATAGTATAGAAGTTACATGTATTTAATGTTGGACCTCTCAGCAGGCTTAGAATCATGTTGGTAGCACTGACGAATATAAGTTACTCCAAATTAATATAGAATGTCAGTTACTATACCTGTGCATAGTTTAAAGCTGTCGGCTTGCATACTTTCTGATATATTGGTATTTGGATAAAATAAATTGAGAGCATTTATTAACAGTTGGCAGCCCTGGTGGATCTTAAGAATACGTTCAGGTATATCTGTTTATATACACATAGCACATACGAAATTTGGTTGAAATCCAATTGATAGGATAGAAGTTATATGCATTTAAAATTTGGACTTTTCAGCAGGCTAATAATCATTTTGGCAACACTGCGATGTATGGCCTCCTGGAAATTAAACTGCAATATTATTATCTATACGTGTGCCAATTTTGAAATAACTCCCATTCATACCTTCCAAGATATCCAACATGGAGCTCAAATTTCAATTACGATTTCTCAGCAGTTGGTAGCACTGACATCATTTTCAAATATGGCAGTGAGATATTCGGGTTAGATCTTTACTCCTACCAAATTTTGTTACGATTGCTGCAGCCGTTTAGGAATTGATAGACAGACACACACACACAGCCAGCCAGCCAGACAGACAGACAGACAGATAGACAGACACACATTTGCCCGATCTCATAAGTCTTCTTTTTCCTCATTTTTGCAAAATGTGAAAAGTAGGCTAAAAATAGAAAAGAAGAGATCTGTTTTCTTGTCATAATTTAAAATATATGAAAATCGTGTATAAAAGAAGATTTCAAAGGTACTTCAATGTTGCAAGTCTTGTCAATTGGACTCGTCGTAACCCCAGAAATGATGTTTTAAGTTACCTCAGCCCTAAGCGTTCTTGAAAATGAATGAGGCTGAGATCTGGAATTTTCCTTGCAATAATAGAAATAGGTTGTAAACAACCTCCCAACTACAGTATATGATGTAGCAAATAGTGGCAATTTAAATGTTTTTTTTTTGTTTTTTGTTTTTTTGTTGTAAAATGGTTTACTGCTGTGTTCCGTTTTGTGCAACTTGGCAGAGAAAGCGTAAATCCTTTTCGTTTCCTTCTTCAATTGACTTTTGTAGTTGATTCGCAGAGAAAAAGTAGGTCGTGAACATTTGGTATTCTTGTAATTCTTAAGATCTATAATCTACAACTATTAACATCACACATATATCTCAATTTCACAGTGTAATCAAGAAGCACTTTAACCTACTTAATACCCAGAAGAGAATACGTAGCTTTTGATTTATGATATCAATGTTTACTGTCGAACCATATTCCAGAATTCAATTGATTGTAGTCAAATGGTAATTTGGATGTCAATAACATGAAGGGTAATTGAAGACGGATAAGATACCCTAGGCCGCACTATCTTGGTTTGAGGTCATGGGGCGTTACTTATCATAATATGCAGTTACTCAATTATGTTCACGAGACTGAGTGTACCCCGTACCAACCCTCACGTCAACTGGGAATCGAACCCTAATTTAGAGAATAGAGTGGAAATAATAATATATTAATAATACATTTACTATAATGATTATTATTTAAACAAGTAGGGCCTATCCCTAGGCTGAAATTGTTGTAGTTTCGGGGGTTTCCTAGCTTATTTGTGGTGTGTCTGTAAATATTGACGTTGCAGATTTAGGCTGAAGAAGCTTTCTAGTTGTACTCACATTACAGTATAATTATTGCCTTCTTTGAAATGTCTATTACAAAACATCGACCCTTCCGAAGGAGTTCACCTGGTGTATCGCCTTGTCGAGAAACAGTTAAAATACACTCATTTCTCTACTCTTTTTTAACAGGAAACGAATGAATCGAAATGGAGTTACACTTTTCCTACCAAGATGTACAAAATGGAACTGAGCAGTTAATTAATTGCAAAAATACTCATTTACAACCATTATTATATTTGCAATATCATTACGTATTTTAGTAAAGCAGGCGCGAATGCTTCTGCAGGGTGATACAATCTAGCGGTCACTGGTGGAACTCCGTGGAGCTCGCAGTGCCTCAACTGGGCGCGCGTGGTTTAAATCCCGATCAAACCAGATTTTTATAACTCGGCAATTTTACTAGGTTTATGCCGTGTCTTGTGTGAGATTTCGCCTAGGAACACCAAGGTGGCTCATCAGCGGGCTCTTAGTGTTCCTAGGCAAAATGCCATCAGGAGGTAAAAGGCTGCTTGAGCTTTTAGCTCTCGCAGTAAAAAGGCGCAGGTGTGCTTCATAAGGAGGAAGGTAGCACGCAGTTCGCTACTACTGTGGAGGTCCGGGCACGGACACCAAGAGCCCACTGTTGTGCCAGCTTGGTGTCCTAGGTGAAACCCCACACAAGACACGGCATAAACCTAGAAAAATTGCTGAGTTTTAATTCACTGGCCGTAAAAGCCAATATACCATCTTTCTGATTTTTTATAGTTCTGAAGTTATAAATAATACAACATTCCACGAATTTAAAGGACATATTTTATTTGATATTTACTTTCAAAAGAGGTGGTTCCTCGCTTTCCCTCCCCGAGGAATCTTTACTGCTTAGTTTGGAGCCCACCTTCTCAACTAGAGTTGCAAAAATAAAAATAAAAGTTTATTAGTTAAATGAGCCATTGCCATCTTATTTTGGAATATCTTAGAAGGATCTATATCCGGCTGGACCAATGTACTCCGATCTTTGCAGGAAGGAATCTCCGGGAGAGAGATCTGCTTACTGAATAAAGGGGTCCTGAGGCATCATTGCAATTTTTCTTGCGTTGGTTGAATTACAATAAAAGTATTCTTTTCTACCTTACGAAGTACATGTAGTAACGTTGGATGTTAAGTGAATACTTAATAATGGTTATGACAATGTCATAATGGTTGTGATGAATTTATTATCTCCTATTTTTCAAAGACGTTAAGTTGAACAAATTTGTAAAAACCGGGCCAAAGTGTCAAATGGATAAAATACATTAATAAAAGTCTTATTTGTTTAGCACAATCTCAAAGTAACAAATTTGGACTTTATAAAGGGGATCTAAGATTACTGATGAATAATTTGCTTCGAACTAAACTAAACTAAACTAAACTAAACTAAGCCAAACTAAACTCAGCTAAGTTAAGCTAAACTAAACTGAACTAAGCTAAGCTATGCTAAACTAAACTACGCTATGCTAAGCTAAACTAAACTAAACTCAACTAAGCTAAGCTAAGCTCAGCTAAGTTAAACTAAACTAACCTAAACTAAACTTAAATAATCTAAACTAAACTAAGCTAAAATATACTCAAATAAGCTAAGCTAAACTAAGCTAAACTAAACCAAGCAAAAACTAAACCAAGCTAAACTAAACTAAACATATTCTTGCTCACGTTCATGAATATATTGTTTTTATCTAGGCATGTCTATGGCGAGAAGGGGATCTGTTGACTGATTTTCACACATATTTTCCTATGCCCTTTTTTATTTCGTTAGGGCCATCTATGGACCACGGTGCTTGTGTTTTAGCTGTTTCTTGATGTCATCGTCAGGCTTGCCACGATTGGTGTTCTTAGTGGTGGGTTTGGCAGCTGCTTTCATGTTGGTACCTCGAGCTTTCCTGATGGACCAGTAGTCCTTCATTATCCGGCTAAATTGAATCTTACGTTCCTCAGACCATTTCCTAGTCTCGTCTTTTGGTCTGTGGGTAACTTCTGTGAAGGATGTTACGAAGGATTTAATTTTAAGAGCTGTATGATAGTTACTCCGGTCGGCTATGTCATTTTCATTTATATGGAGTTCCGAAAGATCCTTCTCCACTTGCTTCTTCCACAAGAATCCAGTAGCTTTGCCCTTGTTAGCAGCCTTGAAGATCCTATGGGATAACCTGTTTGAGTCCATTCTGAATAGATGTCCGTAAAAAGCTAGTCGCCTTCTTCTGATGGCATCTATGAGATTTTCTTGGTGTTTATATAGCTCACGATTTGGTTGTTACCATCGGCTTCCATCTGGTAGAATTCTTGGTCCTACTATCCGTCTCTGGAACTTTCTTTCTTGTACCTCGAGGGCTCTTAATGGGGTCTTCTTAGTTAGACATAGGCACTCTGCTGTATAGAGGAAGGTCTGATTACTGCATTGTAGTGTCTTAGTTTGACATTCATCGACACATTTTTTGAAGCATATAGTGTTCTACAGGCATGGTAAGCCTTATCTAGTTTGAGTCTCCTGTGTTCAAGAGCCACTGTTTCGCTGAGGTCCTCTGAAAACCATTCCCCAAGGTATTTTACACTTTTGACTCTCTTGATGTAGATGTTATCACTGACTCTCATCATTCTAGGGGCATCCTTGATGTTTGTAACAAACTAGGTCTTTCCTATGTTAATCAAAAGACCCGTTTTAGCCGCTATTGAGTGCAGTGTTTGGAGCTGAGTAGTAGCCTCCTGTATGTCATTTGCCAATAAAGTCAGATCGTCTGCACAGGCTAGGCATGGAATCCTTAGGTTGTCAGCTTTAATCCCCATCCGTAATCCAGTATTCTCTGGTAGGATTCTCGTCCACTCTCTAATGATCTTTTCCAGAACACAATTAAATAATATGCATGAGATGCCGTCTCCTTGTCTCACCCCTGTTTTATTGGTGAAACTCTCCGAGAGCTGACCTCTAAACTTTACTCTGGCTGTGGTGTTGTGCAGGGTGGCTTGCACCAGCCTATTGATCTTGTCGTTGAGTCCTAGTTCTCTCAAGGTGTTAAAAAGAGTAATTCTGTCCACTGAGTCGTATGCTTTCTGGAAGTCGACACATATAGCTACCCATTGTCTGGCTCTTGACTTGCTGTATTGAAGGATGGTCTTCAGATTGTGTATCTGCTCGGTACAGGACCTCGATGCTCTGAACCCTGCTTGATATTCTCCTAACTCTTTATCCAGCTGTCTCGTTACATGGCGTTCCAGAATCTTGGAAAATATCTTATAGGTAACAGCAATGAGTGATATTCCTCTGTAGTTACTGGGATCTGTTTTGCTTCCCTTCTTGTGGATTGGATGGATAATGGCTGACGTCCAATCATCTGGGAGCCTCTCACTAGTCCATATGTCCAGAATTACTTTATGTATGCTCCTGAAGGTGTGTTCTCCGGCATGTTTTAGCATTTCTGCTACTATCCCGTCTTCCCCAGAAGCTTTATTATTCTTGAGTAGTTTAATTATACCTCTGACTTTTTTCTCCATTTTTTTCTTTCCCTTTTAAAGTTTCGTTTAGATCCGACTGGGTCACATGAAGGTGTAGGTCCCCCAGACTCCGATGACCTACTTGTGGTTTGTCTACCACCTGAGGTATTATGTTCATTAATTTTGTACTTCATGTTTGATACAGTCTATCACACAAGTGATTAGGTTAGGTCACCCGAAGGTAACGAGTTGTTAACTATCAGGGTTGTAAGCCCTGAAGCCCCCAGCACTGATCGGTTCACTGACCCAGCTTCCCGCTGGGATTGGTTACCCAACCTTCCACTGGGTTGCTCAGTTTAGCAGGGACACCTCGTGCAGGTTACGTGCTGGAGTTGGAGTGAAAGAGGCTAGTTGGATTCTCTTGCTGAATCCAATATGTTACGTTGCAGATGGCTGGCAACGACGCATTTCACTCCCTTTAGTCCGGAGCCACAAGGACTCCCCCCAGGTTCATTCCCTTTTATTTTATAAGGATTCAAGTATGGATCTAGAGGGGGCAAAGGATCATTCCCCACCGCTTCTCACGTTAATATCCTCCCAATTAAACTATTCAGAGGGAACGAAATAGCCACCCATTCTTTGAAGATTTGTGGATTATATATATAAATCGATTCATACATAGATATATATAGAAGCCTTGAAATCGCACTAGTAGCGCCACACTGTGTTCCTTTACGAAACAACAGTTATGAGTAAAGCAGCGACAGTCATTTCAAAGCTGTGTGTATTTAATGAATCATCTACCTAAACTTTATGTTCAGAAATTTTGTTGTGCTTTAACTGCACATTTACTTAGCAGGGTAAAACCTACCTCACTAGGGATGAGCTCATCCCCCTTCGACGTGTATAGTTTTGTGGGAACTGTCACCTTGTTGAGATCATACTCAGGAGGTTTACTGGAATTGTACTTTTCCAGGTTTATCGCCGGTCCGAAGTCACGCTGCTCGAACTTGCCTAAAATAATACAAACTGAAATAAATTAACAGTTACTAATAGTGTTAAATTTTAAAATACAGAGTATCGTCAAAAATCAATTCATTAATGTATATTCATTCATTTATTCCTATTGACTAAGGAGAATAAATCTATTAAATACAAATTGGTAATCATTAAGTTCAATAAGATAGCATCCGCTCACATGGGCGATTCATTCCCTTTCGAGTTCGAATATTCCACCAGGGCTGAAGCAGGAGGCCATAGTTTTATCATGCCTCCGTCAAATAGTGTATATTTTTATGTACCGATGTCGGTTCAGGTGATACTGTATCGGACAATCAACTCCAGTTTAACTTGATCAGCATAAGCTTCGATTCCTCATTATAAAAAGCAGCTATCTCAGGCCATGGAGGTCAGTCTTATTATTATACATAGGTGTGCATATTCATCTTCATTTCCCCTATTCCAGCTGACACTAATTGGGGCCAAATATGGTTCCTCTCCACTTGCTTCTGTCGTTCCACCATTCCTCTTCCGACACGGTGTTCCAATCCAGGTTCCGTTTTTTAATGCTATACTTCACCGAGTCCATCCAACGCATTCTTGGTCTTCCTCGTCCTCTCGTCCCTGTCATCCGTCGTTCCAGTGCTCGTCTTGGTAGCCTTATTTCATTCATCCGTTTGACATGTCCAAACAATCTCAAGTTGGCGGAAGAGGCAACCCAGTGCTCGGGGTTATATGTCCATCGGAACAAATTGGCCCGTGAGTGAGAAACTGAAGCTGGCCACTGGGCCTACCTCAAGTTCAATGACAGCTTGCAATGCAGAAGAGGATTGGGAAGGGGCGAGAGGGGGCGAAGGAAGAAAGGCAGCTTCTTTTGACAGATTTATAACAGAGAGGTACAGGTAGCCAGTTGTTCCCAACGTGCTACTGATTTACCAGTCACATAAAAGAAGTGAGGACTACCACAAAGATATGAACAGTGAATATTATATTCGTTGGTTAAAAGAAAAGTTGATCCCTAATTTGGAACGCAACTCAGTGCTTGTTATTGACAGCTCAACGTACCACAACACGCAGAAAGAATGGTTGATTATTAACAGTACAGTGCCGAACTATATAGTCATAATATTTTCGTTGCAATATTATTCCATTACTCGTACAGTATTAGTGTCATTTAATTATTCTAATCACCTACTGCTCGAGCCCAAGCTCTATGAACTTGCGGGGCGAGGAGAAAGAGCAGGGAAGGGTTGGGCGTGAAGAGAAGGATCTGTCAACAGCCCACCGTGATATATGGTATTCCTTTCTATTCCAACACTGCTAACATTCGGCCGTTGATCAAACCACTGTGGTGTCAGGAATGACTGAGTGAGTCACCGACCAATGTATTTGGTTCTGTACTATGCACGGACCGAGAAACCTCATCACTCGTCAACACCACCACTCATAGTCCGCGATGCACATTCCTCTCAGGTTCACGCAGCTTAGACTCGAGCAGTAATACAGTTTGTAACGAGTGAAATAAATAATGGTTATGAGTGAGTGAGTGAGTGAGTGAGTGAGTGACAATTGCTGCGGGAACAGAGTGTACTTCTGACGACTGACGGGTGACGCAGCGGACAGCGCCCAGCAGGCTGAGAAAAGCAGAATCTCTCTTCAGCTTTCTACTAGATTTTCACAAGGGTCAATTTGTTCTGAGGCAGTTATAATAGAGTAAAAGATATTTGTCCATATTATGGACACTCGTAGCGTCTGTACTCGAGAGGAGCGGCTACAAAAGGCGCTTGTTCTCCATGTTAGGAGCGGCCTAGTTCATACCTGGCAGTAGGTCATAATATGCATTTGGGAGTGGAGACCCCATCTTAAAAATAGCCGAAAATGATAGCAAATATGGTTCAGGTGTGCATATTATTATAATTTAATTCCTTCACATTCCTTTTGTTCCAAATCATTTTATTGATCACCAGCTGGCATATCTTATTACTAGGGTTCGGATGTTGATGCCGAAAAAATGTTTTAAAAATGCACTTTAAACTTCCAAAAACGACTGTAATAAATGACCGAAAAATTCGAAAAATGCACTATAAAATTGAGAAAATGATCTTATAATAATAAACTCACCAATATTTCAAAAAATCGAAAATTGCACTATAAAATTGACAATCAAAATAGATTTCTAGCACTTAACAAAAGGTTTATGTTCACTTTAATCTGAGTTGCACTGCACTACGAATGCCATTCTGATGTTGTCAAATGTAAATGATCTGCGGTTATTAGCCAACAAGTAGGCTCGAAATACTGCGTTCAACATCAACTGATGTGATCGGAGCGTACTTGAAGTGAGGAAGGTCGTTTTCTGCTAAATCCTCCTCAATCCCATCCATGCAGTAATTTTTCACCAGGAAGAATGTCTGAGATTTTGCAGAATGTTTTGTACCCGGTGTTTTATCATTTCAAATGATCTTGTCGAATTCATAGTTACGCTTTGGTCTACCGTTATGCGTTACGGTCACGGAGAGGAAATGTACTAAGGTTGCACTTGAGCGTATGACGTCATCATGTTGTTCAGTGCATATGCACCGAGTCTGAGTTTACTCCTGGGCTATGGCGTTATGCGATATGGAGACGGAGAGCGCTTGACGTCATGCAGCAGAGTGCACCTCGCGCTCTCTGTTCCCCACGCGGGAAGCCTAAGTTAATGGGTAATGGAGTCTGTTGAAAGAGCCCTCCTGCCCTTCTAACATGTGTAGCATTTGTAGCATGCGTCATTTGAAATGATATAAAGTATAGTCTTTCAGACTGACTATATCTTTTGCCCAGCACTTGTTTCAGTTTTGATGCAATACCCGTAGCAATTTCGCCACGATAGTTGCTAGGACTAGCTTTCACCCGGTTGATTAAGGAAACGGAATCAATATTTCAATATTTTAAATTATCTTGTATCAGCTACTAGCTTCTTCTAAACTCTGAGATACGTGACATGACTAAATTGGAAAAAATGACCTCAAATGGCCAATTTTCTAAAATAAGACCAAAAAATCTACCAAACTTAAAAACTGCTCTTAAATGGAAAAATAGAAAAAAAAAAGCAAAATATGCACACAAAAAAAAGACATATTTGAAGACGGGATGGCCCGTCCGGAGTTTCTATGTACTTCCGCATTGTTTTAGACAGCTCAGTAAAAGGATGATATGTCATCAACATCGTGGCCCTACTTATTACCATACCATACTTAGTAACGTTTTCTTCCGTATGGACTTAATATTTTTCCATAAGGATTGCGTCTAGAATTTTTGGAGTTGGTGATAGTGAGGGATGCCTGAGCTGAGTCCGTTTTCTCCTTTTTTGCAATGACTTTGGAATGTACCCTCTAAATCAGATGATTTCAATCCATGATCCACGAAACTTTGAATAGTTCAAGAGCGCACCAACAGTAAAAAATACGTTGAATCCCTCTTCTCCAAATTTACACCAAAACTAGAATAAAGTATTCAAAACAAAAATTATCTAATTTTTCATTAGAAAGTTTACTATTTTAGAGAAAATTCAAAATAGTTCCTTAAAATAAATTATAATTGGTTGGTTCCTTAGTGTAGGGGCTGCGACAAAACGGTCATGTAGCCCCATGTACCTTGGGTGTGTGTAGAATCTGTCTGGTAACCTGTGTGAATTGTGATGACTGTATTAGTGTGTGTATCTGTTTTAATTCAAGTAAGGACTGCAGACATTCAATTTTTTCAAGTAGTTCCTACTTTTGCCGCCAAACGCCACCGTCAACAACCAACTAGTTCAGAACTTAGTTACCAGAGGCCACCGCAGTCGGCTCCAGACAACGAACGTAGGAACCTAAGAGCGTTGTTTGCATTCTTAACCTATATAATTAAGCTTCACACAGGTGTAATTAGTGGAAGGTTCTATAACATGCCATAAATCTATGACATGGGACCGCCGGCTTTACTTCCCCTCCGAAGGAAGGCATACTGAGGGATTTTTAACGTTCTTAAAATATCCGACGACTTCGGCCGGGTTTGAACCCGCGATCTTGGGCATAAAAGCTCAGCATGCTCCCAACTACGCCACTGAAGCCGCTAAAAAAAAAAAAAAAAAAAAAAAAAACCCAACCTACACGAGGTGCCCCGGTTAAGTCGAGCAACCCAGTGGAAGGTTGGGTAGCCAATCCCAGCGGGAAGCTGGGTCGACGAACCGATCAGTGTTGGGGGACTCCCAGGCTTCAAGCCTTGGTAGTATAGAGGCAACCTCTAGGGCTAACAACCTTAGTTGCAACATGGATGCGTACGCGTCCAAAACAAACTCAAGTCAAGTGAGCATGATGGCAAAACATTTCAACGTTTCTTTTACCCCAGGGGGTAAGTCTTCGGATAAATCCCTCGTCGTGAAACCTGAGACGCACGAGTCCCATTCGGATTCTGGGGGAGACTCGACATCCTCGACATCATGCGAGAGACGAGTCGGAGCGTCTCGGTGTATCCCAACCAGTCAGAAACTCAGAACCAAATCAAAAACCTTTCTAGCAACGTTCAACATTAACATCTTTACACAAATTGGCAAACTGAAAACTCTCACCGACGCACTACATGAAAATCAGATATGTATCGTTGCCCTACTAGAAGCACGTTGCCCAGACGAAGAGACTTTCGAATCTGAAGGTTACCGCTTTTTCAAGAGCAGAGCTCAAAAGAGGGTCCTCAATGGATCTGTGATGCTTGGAACAGCGTTTGCTGTGAGAACCAGAATCCTTAAGTCGGTCGCAAATTTTGAGCCTGTAAATGACAGATTATCCATATTAACAATCAAATGCGCCAACAAAACCTACAGCCTAGTTAACGCACATGCCCCCCACAAATGACAAGAACAGATCTGACCCGGATGAAGTGGATAACTTTTGGGACCTACTGGATGAAAAGCTCGCCAAAATTCCTAAACACCATGTTAAACTTCTTATGGGGGGCTTCAATGCTCAACTTGGTCGAGAACACAAGTATAGGAAAATCATTGGAAACTATCCTGCCCACAAAAGAACCAATCAAAATGGTGAGAGATTGGTCTCCATTTGCTAAAACCATGACTTGCAGATCATGTCGACACACTTTCGCCATCTTCCCAGAAAGCAGACAACATGGCGATCTTCTGTCGACGTCATCGGAGAGTTCCAAATAGATCACGTCGCGATCTCTTGGAAAAACAGTCCTGAGATTATGAATGTTAAGGTTAAAAAAGGCATAAAAGTGGGTTCAGACCGCTACATGTCCATAATTAAATTCAAACCGGTCCCTGCAAACTCCAACAAGACGCCCAAACAAATTATTCGCTTTGACACTGATAAACTCAAACAGAATGTAACCGAGTTCCGCGAAAAGGCTCAACCAATCGACTGTGACTTTAACAACACAAAAAACCGCCTGATAGAGGCTGCCAAGGAAATTGCTGAAATTAAAAGAAGCAAGAAACATGCCTGGTGGAATGATACATGTGTTTCAGTTCTCAAGTAAAGGCTCGGTGCATGGAAACAATATTACTCACAAAATCGCAAACTGATTGGGAAACCTACAAAGCCCAACGAGCCCAGACGGCTAAAGTGATCCGAGCTGAGAAACGTAAATATGAAAAGTCACTTATTGAGAAGATCGACCAAGACTTTAAAAGAAACAACACCAGAGAGTATTACGGAACATTCAAAAGGAATCTTACGGGTTATAAACTTCCGTCGTTATGCTTTCAGCGGAAGGACGGTACACTGGCGACCTCAAATGAAGAAAATTGTACCATCCTAGCTGATTACTTTAAGAATGTACTAAATTGCGTTCAACCCAAAAATCCCATCAAGACCGAGGAACCCATTCGCAGATGCCCAGAATCAAGACCACCCAACAAAGACGAAATCAAGCGTCACATTGCTCTACTAAAAACCAACAAAGCTCCCGGGGAAGACTCTGTAGTTGCAGAACTTTGGAAATATGCTCCTGAAGAAGCAGTTGAAATCTTGCAGAAGCAAATAGAACAAATTTGGTGAAAAGAAATTCTACCAGAAGATTGGAAAACGGCCTTGATCCATCCGTTACACAAGAAAGGCAGCATGAAAAACGTCAACAACTACAGAGGAATATCCCTACTACCGGTAACATACAAAATTCTCTCACTTGCTATCCTGGAGCGATTAGAAGCCGAAGTCGAGCATCAAATAGGAGAATACCAAGGGGGGTTCAGAAAGGGTCGTTCAACTGCCGAACAGATCCACAACCTCAAAACGATCATTAGATATTGCAATCTCAGGTCCAAATCGTACGTATCAGTCTTTGTGGACTTTAAGAAGGCTTACGATTCAATAGACCGCGAAGTTCTGTTGAACATCCTCAACGAATTCGGGGTTGACCTGAAACTGCTGGCATTAATTAGAGCCACCCTAACTGAAACAAAATCCAAAGTAAAGTTCCTGGGATGTCTGTCGGATTCCTTTGAGGTCAAAACGGGAGTCAAACAAGGTGACGGGCTCTCTCCAATGCTTTTCAACTGCGTTCTCGAAAAAGTCATTCGGACCTGGCGAACAAAATTATTAGAAACTGAGTATAGCCCTCTGATTGTGAGAATGGGAGCAAAATCCAAGGGGATCATAGTCGACTGTCTAGCATTCGCTGATGACATCGTCATTCTGTCGAACGACGTAGAAACTGCTAGGATGCAAATCGACCTTTTAAAAGAAATCGCTGAACAAACTGGCTTGCAGATATCATTCAAAAAAAAAACAGAAGTAATGACTAACATCAAAGGCGCCCCAGCAAAACTGCAGACAAAATACGGAAAGATCAACAGAGTGGAAACATTTAAGCACTTGGGAGAGATCATCATGAAAAGTAGACTGGACAAAGAAGCACTCAAGGAACGAGTACGCAAACTCGAAATAGCCTATCAAACATCGCGCTCAATATACAACAAAGAGTGCCTGGCCAAAAACACTAAACTACGTCATTATGAAACTGTTCTGAAACCACTAGTTATGTATGCAGCCGAAACCCTATCTCTAAATGCTAATAAAGGACTCCTGGAAGAGCTGGAGAAAAAAGAGCGCAAAATCGTCAGAGGTATAATGGGATCAAATTACAAGAATGGCATCCAATATAAAAAATCCAACAAAGAAATCTACCGTGAAATAGAGAAAATTTCAGAAACGATCCGTGAAAGGGGGGCACGGTATTACGGTCATCTCAAACGAATGGACGGAAACAGGCTGACTAAACAGATTTTTCATTTCCTTGACTCCAAACCCAAAACCACAATGCCCTGGTTTATGAATACCAAAGACGACCTCAAAATGCTGCATCTAAAACCCGACGACGCCTTCAATAGAGATCTCTTCCGCAAAAAGATACTGACTAATGGGCTAACCCGAGACGAGACACCGAACCCGAAAAGAAGACAAGCTACCACCTGGACAGCGGAGCGCAAGATGACCCACTCACAGAGAATGAGAGAATTCTGGGCTCAATAGAAAGCGAAACAAATTGCCAAGTGTAGCAAGACTTAACGTGGTCCTAGATGGCCTCAACGAATTATATATATATTATATAAACTAGCAGAAGTACCCATTCTTCGAACGGTATTCGGTATTAATAATCAGACGTTTCCAATTGAGCTACTGTTGCAAAGGTTAGGGGCTTGAAACCTGCTTGTCGATAAAGAAAAATGATTAGTTAAAATGTGCTCTCAAATTAAATTTACCTAACGTGTTCTTCCTGACGTGAAAATAAAATTGAAAAACTCATAGACGAATCACAATACACGTCACATACAAACTGACCCTAACCGTTGTGTGAAGTGCCCAACCACAGGAAGACCCCTTTTATAAAAAAAATGAAAAAATAATGAAAATTCAGGTTTTTTAGCCTCTAATGGCCCAAATTCCTAAAAGCAGCAAAAAATAGTCTACTATTTCAAATCAGGAATTTTTGAAAATAATGTTGGTGTTTGGAGATATAATAGACCTTCTGTACGACATATCGCATGTTCAAGTCATGTGAAAAGTATCTAGGGTATTCCTTGAACCCCTTAAGCGCATTGACGAATGTTACAGTTTCAGTTGGTTCCGTGAAAACCTTATAGCCATTTGCAAACTTTCACAGAAATGTAATACATGGAGTGGCATTACTTCGTGCAGAAATAGATGTCAAGTTGGAAGTCACCTCTTGAGATACTGTTGTCGTGGTTGCTGGCTTACATTCCTTCATTAGTTTATTAAATGAAATTAGTTTTCTGGGAATATCTAAGAAACTGTTGGTTTTAGAGCCTTAAAATGTATTTTTCGGGGACCTTTACGGCTCTTTAGGGGCCCCGAGTTTTGTTTTTGACACCAAGGGGGTTGAAAATGAGCTTTGTCTCGTCGTTGTACGCCATAATAATAATAATAATAATAATAATAATAATAATAATAATAATAATGATAAGAAGAAGAAGAAGAATAGTAATAATAATATTCATAATAAATAATATCGTATGGCCTCGGGGGTGCCGGGTGCAAGCTTTTGTAATTTGACACCCAGAGGGTAGCTTGCATGTCGAATTTCGTTGTTCCTTGAATCACTATGAAAGTCAAGGTGGTTAGATATTTAAGCTCCTTGAACACTATAGCGCTTTCTAGTAGAGAAATGAGGAACTTTGTGTTGGCGGAAACTCTCGAGATTAATTTTGCCATTATGAACATGGCCTACTGAATTCATATGGGTTCTTTGACATGCCAATATATAATAATAATATAACAATATAGGGATTGGGATATAATAGACCTTCCGTACCATACCCGCACATGTAAATCGCATGAAAAAAATCTAGAGTACCCCGTGACCCCCTTAAGCGCATTATATGTAGGCCTATTGATGAATATTTCAGGTTAATTTGGATCCGTTATAACCTCATAGCCGTTTGCAAACCTTCACAGCAATGTAATAAATGGAATGGCATTGCGTCTTACATAATAGATAGACTTCTGAGATTGTGTTGCCATGGTTACCTGCTTGCATTCTTTCATAGTTTATTAATTGTAATTAGTTTTCTGGGAATATCTCAAAAACTCTTGGTTTTAGGGCCTTAAAATGTGGTTTTCGTGGCCCTAGGGCCCCCGAGTTTCGTTTCTCACATTGAGGGGCTGAAAATGAGCTTTGTCTCATCCTTCTACGCCTTTTTCAGCATGCATTCTAAGGGTATGGGAGGTACGGAGAAGAGTTACATCAATGATTAGTGTCGTGCCTCTGATGGATATCTGTATCAAATTTTACGTTGATCCACCCAGCCGTTCTCGAGTTATAAGGACACAAAAAATTGTCCACAGACAGACAGACAAATTTTTTATTTTTGCGCGGGTCCATCATAAAACAGTCTGAAACGCGCAAATATCGCAAATTTCCGTGGAAATCAGAAAAAACAGACACACTTTCATTTATATATCATACTAATATATAAAAATGAGATGGTGTGTGTCTGTCTGTCTGTCTGTCTGTTACTCAATAACGCAAGAACCACTGGTCCGATTTAAATGAAATTTTGCATGGATGTAGCTGATTTACCAGGTTTACATATAGGGTACTTTTGATTTCGAAATTTTGTACTGTTAATAAATGGCGACCATTTTAGTGACGTCACTACACCCTTTGGTTTCAAAATTTCATACTTCCATATCAAATAAGAAGAGAACGGTAGGAAATAGCAAACCTTTGATGGCACATTTGAGCTTTGAAATTTAATTTCCTATCCGAAAGGTCCTTATCACTTTTCATGTATCTCCAACGGTTAGCGAGTAAAACCCACATATGTGACGTCACTACACCCTTCGGTTTCAAAATTTCATATTTCTATTTCAAATAAAAAGAGAACGCTAAGAAATAGCAAACTTTTGATGGCAAACACGAGCTTTAACATTAAATTTTCTATCCGAAAGGTCCTTATCACTTTTCGTATATCTCCAACGGTTAGCGAGTAGAACCTAAATTTGTGCAATAAAACACGGTCAACACTGAGCGGTGCAGTATATCTCTGTCTATATATAAATGAAAGTTTGTCTGTTTTTCTCTGAATTTCTACGGAAATTTGAGTTGTTTACGCGTTTCAGACTGTTTTATGATGGATGCGCGCGAAAATATTTTTTTTGTCTGTCTGTTTGTTTTTCTGTAGACAACTTTGTTCCCTTACAACTCGAGAACGGCTGGGTGTACCAACGTAACATTTCGTACAGATATCCATCAGAGGCACGACACTTATCATTGATGTAACTCTTCTCCGTACCTCTCATAAAAGGGGGCCTACCCCCTTAAAATACATGCTGAAATATGCGTGGAAGGACGTGACAAAGCTCATTTTCAGCCCCTCAATGTGAGAAACAAATCTCGGGTCCCCGAAAACCACATTTTAAGGCCCTAAGACCATCCGTTTTTGAGATATTCCCAGAAAACTAATTTCATTTAATAAACTAATGAACGAATACAAGCCAGTAACCATGGCAACAGATTCTCAGAGGTCCATCTATTGCTGTAAGACGCAATGCAATGCCATTAATTACATTAGTGTGAAAGTTTGCAAACGGCTAGAAGGTTATCACGGAACCAAATTAAGCCGTAAAATTCATCAATACGTATAATGCGCTTAAGGGGATCAAGGGGTACTCTAGAATTTTTTCACTCGATTTACACCTGCTGGTGTGGTACGGCAGGTCTATTATATTCCTATCCCCATATTATTCATTCATTCATTTCGTATAGGCCATCTATGGATCGGGTCATTCCAACTGTCTCCTACTGGCTTTGATGTTTGCCCGGTACGCCCGCATGCGTTCTTGGTGGACTTCCTTCTGTTCCTGGGCCCAAATCTTTCCCGTTTTCAGCTTCGGTTTTTCTTGGAAACCTTTGCAAGCTTGAAGTTTCCTTTTGAGAGGGGCGCGCTCCTGAATGTCTGTTGGTGTAATGCCCATTTCTTTCAGATCTTTATCTAGTTCTATGAACCAGGCCCATTTTGTTTTCCTCTCCTGAAAGTAAGTTATGTTGCGGTTGGTTAGTCTCGCTGGGATCATTCGTTTCACATGCCCCAAAAATGGTATCCTTCTCTTCCGGATGACGTTACTTATCTTCCCCACATGAGTATATAGTTCATGGTTATGCCGTCTTCTGTATTCCCCATTGTCTTTGATGGAACCCTATATCTTTCTCAAAATTTTCCTTTCTTTGGCCTCCAGTTTCTCGACCAAGCCTTTTTTGTTCATCGTGGGGCATTCAGAAGCATGCACGACCTCCGGACGGATGACACTGCAGTAATGTTTTAGTTTTGCGTTGAAGGATATTGACCTTTTCTTATAGATGTCCTTAGTTAAATGGTAGACCATTTCCATTTTGCTCATGCGTGATAACAATGATTCTTTCTCTGATAATATCCCTTCCCTGACCCGTCTTGATAAGAAAAGTACATGGCCATTGGCTGCATTAATAATAAAAAAATAGGTGTTATAATTTCTCCCCTCGGTGCCAGAAACAAAACTCGGGGCCACTAAAGGATCCTCGAAAACTACATTATAAGGCTCTAAATCCAACAGTTCCTGAAATATTCCCAGAACACTAATTTAATTTAATTTAACAAACTAATGAAGGAATGCAAATCGGTAACCATGAGAACATTATCTCAAGGGGTGGCATACAACTTTCCTTCTATTTCTGTAAGAAGCAATGTCACTCCATTTATTACATTTCTGTGAAAGTTTGCAAATGGCTATAAGGTTATCACGGAACTAACGTAGACTGTATAATTCATCAATGCAATTAAGGGGGTCAAGGGGTAACCTAGAATGTTTTCATGCAATTTTCACGTTCGACATATAGTACAGAAGGTCTATTATATCTCCAAACAGCAACATTATTTTCAAAAATTCCTGAATTGAACTAGCATTTTTTTCGGCTTTTAGGAATTTGGGCAATTTGAGTCTAGAGAACCTGAATTTTCATGCACCACAAGCCTTTATAATTTATGAAAGGGGTCTTCCTGTGTATGGGCACCTAGCACAACATAGAGGGTCAGTTTTTATGTGACGTGTATTGCGTTTCGTCTACAAGACTTTCAATTGTATTTCACGTCAGGAAGTACACGTTAGGTAAATTTAGTTTGAGAGCACATTTTAACTATTTTATTTTTTTGTCGACATACGGGTTCATCATAAGATGATTTTATTTGATACTGTGTGGTAGATATACCCATATTTGGATTTCTGGGTGATATGTTGTAGACAATAGAATTGTCTGTCTGTCTTTCTGTGTATCTTTATGTACGCCTATACCTCGTGTTCGGATGCTTGGTGCATCGTAAAATTAGGTATGGTAACCATGAGAGTCAATACACCAATCATTTATAAAACTCTTCACCGTACTTTTCATACAGTAGAAGGGTGGATATAGAGAAAAACTTCACAATACATGCTAAAATAGGCGAAATATTAAAATTATCCTAGAAGGACGACCAAAGCATATGTTGCGCTTCTCAATGTGAGACACAAAATTCGGGAATCTATAAAGGGTCTCCGAAAACTACATTTTAAGGGCCTTAAATTAACAGTGTGTGTGATATTCCCAGAAAAGTAACTTCGTTCTGATAAACTTGAAGGAATGACAAACCGCTAGCCATTGCAACAGTAGCTCAATTGATAATGTCTGGTGTTAACAACGAACACCGTTCGAAGAACGGGTACTTCTGCTAGTATATAATAAAATAATAATAATATAGAGATATCTCTACTTAGTATAAAACAAAGTCCCCGATTCTTGGATGTTACGGGTAACTTTGAGAACCACTGGATGGATTTTGATGCGGTTTTCACCATTCTGTAAAGGATATCTCGAGGATGATTTCTGTAGAAAATAATTTATTTATGATCTAAGGAAGCCGAGCAGTAATGATTTCAGTGGAAAAGTCAAAAGAAAACCTGGCGTCCGAGTGCTTTGTAAGCTTACGCTGGACAAACCGTTAAAAATATCTAAATACTACGAGTGTAAGAATTGTTCAGCATGAAAAGTTCTACAAAAAAAGTCCGCGAGAGCATATGTGTATCTTCAATAGATCGCCCAGTATAAGTGTTTTTACGTTTTAATTTCTTCCAACCGTGTCCATTCAACTACTGAGGCGACAGTTTACGAGCTAGCTAAGGGCGAGTCCATCATCCCTGTTACAGCCTAGCTAGCGGGTGAACCTATTGCCCAGATTCAGCCAGTTGAGTTGAGTTGTATTGAGTTAAAAACTTTTGAGATGAGTGGTTGTGTTTGGAGTTTCCTTGGAAGTGCAACTCGACTTTTCTTAATTTCGCCTGTGAACTTTTCGTTCCGCAAAATTCACAGTCAAGTTAAGATTGGACGGAAGGGGGATTAGTGTTTCATGCACCTCGCCATTCTCAAATTATATCTGACAAGAATTTGTTGCACACTCATCTCCATGATAATATACTTAATTGTCCAGTCAGTGATTTTAACCCATCATGCCGAGACGTAAAACGGATATTGGTCATTGATCATTGACATTGGAAAAGAAAAAAAGCGGTTATTACGTAATGCGTTCATAACTGTTCCTGGGCGAAGCCGGGTCGGGTTGCTAGTATATATATATATATAATTAAGACTATTGGTTAAACATTTTAAGTAATTTCAGCGCTTTGCAAACATTTTTACTGCATTAAGTTGAGGAAATTAAAAAATGAAATGTTGGAAAACTGGAATCTAGTTTAATAATTGGCACACCTCCGTAATTGCCATAAGCGGTCTAATTGAGAGACAGAAATCCAGTTCCCAGTTTACACGAACTGCATCGTTTTACATACTGCAATGCCTCCATACAGGTGAATTATTATGTGATATAGTTTTTATTTTACCAATTTTGGTAATCTTATGCTTAGGCGAGAGGAGCGATAGGAAGAATGAGTTATCAATTTGACCCTGAACAACTTTGTAAAGGAATTTCATATCAATTACTATCCCCCGAGACTCAAATCTGGTCATTTCGAAATTCACCGTAGGTTCCTACCATGTGTGGGTAATTGTACGTTTGTTTAAGGAGTATTATTTTGTTATTATTGTTGTTATTTAATTTGTTTCTAGAGAAAATGTAACAGTTTTTCATTATCCTTGTTTATAAATTTTAAATTGTTGTTCTATTGTATTTTATCCCCATTTTTAAAACTGTCGATCTGTCTCCTTTTCTTCATTTGAAGAACATTTATACAGTGACCTCTCCAAAGGTGAAACTTACAGTTTGTTGAGTAAGGTTTAAAAATGTGACCACAGTTGGGATTCGAACCCGAATCTCCTGCTGTCCGACCAAGATTGATTGTTGTTGACTCATTTAGAGGTTTTAAACATCTTATCTTAATCCCAATGGACTTGTGTGTGTGAATTGAATTTCTTTGATGTAACTAATTGCTTGCCTATCTGCTCTAGATTGTAGGATGCAATTGAGGTGCAGTCGGTTGGCATTCAAGAGTATCGTACTTGAATCCGAGGACTTATTATTATCTTGAGACATGACGACTTCAATGGCAACTACTGTCTTAACTCATTTCTATTATAAGTATAACAATTGTTTTTACCATACTCAACCCTTACCTGACATTTCTATTTGAGCGAAGTGCAGGGTGGTGTAGAGGGAGACATCAGTTAATCGGGATAAATACATCGGCAACAATGACTGAAACAAACAAGTAACAGAGATATAATTAACATTAACACGCCTAGCGTTCTGTGCAGTGACGAGTCTTTTCAAGAATAGGACACATTAATATAATTTAATGGTAACATTCAACACGAATGTAGCCTATGCCCATATTGGGCGAGAAATGTTGTTTGATTAATTGATTGAGTGATTATTTCTTTATTTAGCCTGACAAGCTTAAGGCACAATGGACTTCTCTAACATATACTGTAGACAGATACACATTACACAAATTATAGACCACCTCCCAATGTAGCGGCTAGCATTCATGGCTGACGCCCCAGAGGTCTGGGTTCGTTTTCCGACTCTATGAATGAATGAATGAATGAATGAATATAGCCTGTAGTATCCCTAGAAGGGCAAAGGCCTCCCTTGAAATGGGGAGCTCGTTGATCATATCTCACGTGGTGCGCTAGTCACGTGAGATGGTTAGTTTTGCCACTATGACCGTCTTCCTAACTCCTTCCAATCCGTTGCCTGTGTAAGGTCCCACATGGTTGCTCTCTGCGTCCATCTGCTTTGGTTAAGTCTCGCGACGTGCCCTGCCCATGTCCACTTAATTCTGGCCGCCTTCTGCGCGACGTTCCCCGACGTCGTGATTTCTTGGAGTCTCTTGTTAGAAACTCGATCACTCAGTGATGTGCCTAAGATTTTCCTCTCCATTCTCCTCTGGCACACGTCTAATGCTCTCATACAGTCTGACAGTCGTAAGTCAAAACTGGAATGATGCATGTGTGGAGAGCCTCTAATCTGAGTTTCCTGTTTAATGCTTTATTGAGCAGTATGAACGTCAATCCCCAGAAGGCCTTCCAAGCTTGAGTTATTCGTCTTTTGATTTCTTTGTTCATTCTTTGTGTTAAGGCGATCAATTGGCCTAGCTAAATGAATTCATCAGTGTATTGCAGTGTGATTGCATCTATTAAGATTGGGTTTGGAAGCCTGTTGGACATTAGCTTTGTTTTACTGTAGTTCATTGTGAGACCTACTGTTTTACTAGCTGTGTTTAACTCTATGAGCATTAGTTGTAGGTCTCTGTGCGATCTGACTACCGACTCTATCCATAGACTACAGGTTTTTCTTTATATTAGAAAAGTCGTGTCATGGCAGCTTGTAGACATTCCACAATTTCAGATAAGTCTTCATATCAGATCTTTCAACAGATTATTAGTAGAGAAACACTGCTTTTGTATGTTGCAGTTGTAGCTTTTTACCATCATCTCAGCAGAGTTCTCGTAGGTCATGAGATTGTCATTTCTAAGTCTTGCAACATTGTAGGTACCGTATATAAATACTTCTTTTTTCGGACGCTTAATGTTTTAGTATTTTGCCAGTACTAGTTACCACACTTTCTAAGATTTTGACGTTTTGTTTTTGTTTCTGGAGGACAGTGACTGTCAGTGGATGTCGTTGTAGGTTTGATAGTGTTTTGTAGAGTTATTTTGTCTTGTATAGATTTGGATCTGATGATGCTGGCTTCACGAGCGAAACATGGCATCCCTTAATTTTCTCCTTGTTCTATAATCCCAGACAAATACATGAATATACAGGGTTATTCATCTAAGAGGGCCACCTTTAAATATCTCTGGAATCGTTTAAAATATCGTCAGTCTGTTTTCAAATTCTTAAATCGTGTTAGGAGCTCATAGAACACGGTCAATTTCGTCCCGAGAAACCAGTAGGAACTTTGGTTTATTAAATGGAACTACAGTATACTAATTTCGCCCACTAGAACACCTAAGAATCAAGTGACAAGTTCAGTGATGTGCTTATTTTGCAAATCTGTCGAGTATTTAAATTGTTGTATTAGTCGCAATATCGGATAAAACTCCAGTACCATTACTAAACACACAGAAATCAAATGAAAAAAAGTGATGAAGGAATATTTTTTTAAATTCTAATTCTAAAAAAGCTTTTCTGTAACATATTGCATCAGTAAATAGCCTAAGTTTATAATGAATAGAAGGTTACCCTGCCCCAATAGAGACACATAGAAGTCCCAAAATGACTACTGTCCCCATCTCTAATTAACAGCCTCAAAAAATGGTCCTAAATTCTAAATTCTAAATTCTATGCTATGTTAGGTGACAAACGGGGGCTAGAAACTGCCTCTTACAGCTCCATTATGAAGGACTGAATGGAAACTATTGAGTTAGGAAACAATTATTATATTTAACCATAATGATTAAATTTAAAAAAATTCAATTAATTGAAAAATGAAAGCCAAATTCTTATTACAACTTTTCAGTCGGTCAACAACATGTAATCCTTCAGTATTTTTAATTACATGTAATTTTTAGCCTACTTTCGATTTTTGCAAAAAATGAAAGTAGACTTATGAGATCAACACAGGGCGAAAAAAGTGTGTCTGTCTGTGTGTGTGTATGTGTGTGTGTGAGTCTGTGTGTGTGTGTGTATGTGTGTGTGTGAGTCTGTGTGTGTGTGTGTCTGTGTGTGTGAGTGTGTGTACTCTGAATGTCTGTCCCCACCTATCAATTCGAACACGGTGAATGCGAATTGAACGAAATTTGGTACAAAGGTAGCACTAGCAAAGGACACCTCAGTGTCATGTTTTATATCGCCGCCATCTTGACGGATACGTAATGGCGGCCACACAAATGTTCAAAGCTTAAATCAAATTACGACTAACCTAATCATCCGATCTCTACCAAATTTTGCAACAACATACCTTTATGGGGGGAGCATCCTTTGACCAAACCAATAGGCCATCAGCGTAATAGTCTGCGGATGGCGGCCATCTTTGTGTGAAAATCGATTCCCCCTATTAATTCGAACACGCTGCAACCGAATGGAACGAAATTTGGTACAGAGGTAGTACTAAAAAAAGGCACCTTAGTGTCATGTTTTATATCGCCGCCATCTTGACGGAAACGTAATGGCGGCCACACAAATGTTCAAAGCTTAAATCAAATTACGACTAACCTAATCATCCGATCTCTACTAAATTTTGCAACAACATACCTCTATGGGGGAGCATCCTTTGACCAAACTAATAGGTCATCAGCGTAATAGTTTGCGGATGGCGGCCATCTTTGTGTGAAAATCGATTCCCCCAATAATTCCAACACGGTGCAACCGAATGGAATGAAATTTGGTACAGAGGTAGTACAAACTAAAGGCACCTCAGTGTCATGTTTTATATCGCCGCCATCTTGACGGAAACGTAATGGCGGCCACACGAATATTCAAAGCTTAAATCAAATTACGATTAACCTAATCATCCGATCTCTACCAAATTTTGCAACTACATACCTTTATGGAGGGAGCATCCTTTGACCAATCTAATAGGTTATTAGCCTAATAGTTTGCGGATGGCGGCCATCTTTGTGTGAAAATCAATTCCCCCTATTAATTCAAACACGGTGAAACCGAATGGAACGAAATTTGGTACAGAGGTAGCACTAGCAAAGGGCATCTCAGTGTCATGTTTTATATCGCCGCCATATTGACAGAAACGTAATGGCGGCCACACAAATATTCAAAGTTTAAGTTAAATTACGACTAACATAACCATCCGATCTCTACCAAACTTTGCAACAACATTCCTTTATGGAGGGAGCATCCTTTGACCAATCTAATAGGTTATTAGCCTAATAGTTAGCGGATGGCGGCCATCTTTATGTCAAAATTGATTCCCCCTATTTATTCGAACACGGTGGAACCGAATGAACGAAATTTGGTACAGAGGTAGTACTAGCAAAGGGCACCTCAGTGTCATGTTCTATATCGCCACCATCTTGACAGAAACGTAATGGCGGCCACACAAATGTTTAAAGCTTAAGTTAAATTACGACTAACATAACCATCCGATCTCTACCAAACTTTGCAACAACATTCCTTTATGGAGGGAGCATCCTTTGACCAATCTAATAGGTTATTAGCCTAATAGTTTGCGGGTGGCGGCCATCTTTATGTCAAAATTGATTCCCCCTATTAATTCGAACATGGTGGAACCGAATGGAACGAAATTTGGTACAGAGGTAGCACTAGCAAAGGGCACCTTAGTGTCATGTTTTATATCGCCGCCATCTTGACTGAAACGTAATGCCGGCCACACGAATGTTCAAAGCTTAAATCAAATTACGATTAACCTAATCATCCGATCTCTGCCAAGTTTTGCAACTACATACCTTTATGGAGGGAGCATCCTTTGACCAATCTAATAGGTCATTCGCCTAATAGTTTGCGGATGGCGGCCATCTTTGTGTCAAAACCGATTCCCCCTATTAATTCAAACAAGGTGAAACCGAATGGAACGAAATTTGGTACAGCGGTAGCACTAGTAAAGGGCATCTCAGTGTCATGATTTATATCGCCGCCATATTGACAGAAACGTAATGGCGGCCACACAAATGTTTAAAGCTTAAATCAAATTACGACTAACATAACCATCCGATCTCTACCAAACTTTGCAACAACATACCTTTATGGAGGGAGCATCCTTTGACCAATCTAATGGGCCATTAGCCTAATAGTTTGCGGATGGCGGCCATCTTTATGTCAAAATTGATTCCCCCTATTAATTCGAACACGGTGGAACCGAATGAACGAAATTTGGTACAGAGGTAGCACTAGCAAAGGGCACCTCAGTGTCATGTTTTATATCGCCGCCATCTTGACGGAAACATAATGGCGGCCACACAAATGTTCAAAGCTTAAATCAAATTACGATTAGCCTAATCATCCGATCTCTAGCAAATTTAGCAACAACATACCTTTATGGAGGGAGCATCCTTTGACCAAACTAATAGGTCATCAGCCTAATATTTTGCGGATGGCAGCCATCTTTGTGTGAAAATCGATTCCCCTTATCAATTCGAACACGGTGAAACCGAATGGAACGAAATTTGGTACAGAGGTAGCACTAGCAAAGGGCACCTCATATTCATGTTTAATATCCCTATAGCACGTTGCATTTCAACAAGCTACTACAACCAACATTCAATCATACTCCTTGAAAAGGAAAAAGAGTTATAACAATACCCATGCATTTAGGAGAAAGTAGGCTATATGTTCTTTACTGAACATCTTGTTTTCAGTTTATTTCGCATGTCCCAGTAATTGAGATTACATTTGAGTCACCGCTCGCTAACCAGGAAAGTGAGGAAACTATAAATGACGTAATTTTAACGAGCGTTGTTGTTGTTGTTGTTGTTGTCTCATTTAGGGACTTGGACACCGTGGTCATTTAGCCCCATGTACTTGGGTGAGTGATTTTGACTGATAACCTTTGATATTGTGATGGCTGTATTAGTGTATGTCTTTGTAATTCAGGGTATGGATGGGGAAGTAAGCGGTCGTGGCTTTAAGTTAGGAACCATATCGGCATTTACCTGAAGTAGAAATAGAGAAACCATTCAATACCACTTCCAGGATGACATAGGAGGGAATCGAACCCCGTCACAGCCCCCAGACCAGAATTAAATTTCTTGGCAGAGCTGGGAATCGAACCCGGACCTCCGGAATGACAGCCAAATATGCTAGGTGCTACACTATGAGGTGGTGAATTTTAGGAGCATTATCGTGAACATGTTCGTATGTCAAACATTATCGACATTTAATGTTTTTCAGTCGATCAAGGCAATCGTTTACCGACAGATTGGTTGATTCCTCAGTTTAGGGGCTGCGACAACGCGATCATGTAGCCCCGTGTACTTTGGGTGTGTGTAGAATCTGTCTGATAACCTGTGTTAGTTGTGATGACTGTATTAGTGTGTGTAACTGTTTTAATTCAAGTAAGGACTGCAGACATTCAATTTTTCCAAGTAGTTCCTACTTTTATCGCCAAACGCCACCGTCAACGACCAACTAGTTCAGAACTTAGTTACCAATTGCCACCGTAGTCGGCTCCTGGCAACGAACGTAGGAACCTAAGAGCGTTGTTTGAATTATTAACCTATATAATTATGCTTCACACAGGTGTAATTAGTGGAAGGTTCTTTAACACGCCATAAATCTATGACATGGGACCGCCGGCTTTACTTCCCCTCCGAAGGAAGGCATACTGAGGGATTTTTAACGTTCTTAAAAAAATACGACGACTTCGGACGGGTTTGAACCCGCGATCTTGGCCATAGAAGCTCAGCATGCTACCAACTACGCCACTGAAGCCGCTTTACCGACAGAAAAACATTAAATTTCTATTACTAAGGCAACACTGAAAAATGGCTTCCAACACGATAATGTAAACATTGAATTAGAGTTTATTTAGAAATCAACTGTTTTAAAATATAACACATTATAGGAAGGCTTTAATTCTAAGAATTTTATGTAAAATGTTGAAACGTTCCGGAAAGGTAATTTTTATGTCAACAATTAATTTTAGAGAAATAGTATTAGTACTTGAAAAAATTAATCGTCTGCAGTCCTTCTACCTGAATCACAGATAACACACACTAATACAGCCATCACAATTAACACCGGTTAATAGACAAATTCTACACACACACCCAAAGTACACGGGGCTACATGACCGCGTTGTCGCAGTCCCTAAGCTAAGGAACCAACCACCCAAGCGAAAAAGGTCATTTTTATGTCAAAAATTAATTTTAGCGAAATAGTGGAAACACAGCTCCGCTAGCTAAGGAAACATGGACAGCTGTGGTTTTAGGTCGTGGAACGCTCCAATACCACAATGCTCGTTTTGCTTTCGTATAAGTGTTTCTTTAATTGTCAATAGTTTCTTTCTTCTTCTTCTTCTTTCGTTTCACCATCTTTGGGGGTACGTTGAATCAATCATTTCTTTGTGTGGTGTTCTTTCCTTATTGCCCGGTATCTCTTCATTCTTTCTGATCTACTTTTCCTCTCTTCTTCCGAGATGATGGGTTTGGATTTTAGTGGAGATTTGTCTTGGAACCCTATACTGTAGTTTCGTCTAAGTAAATTGTTTTAGCTTTTCGATTGGGTGGTGAATTTTCTGTAATTATTATTTCTACTCCTGTAGGTCTTTTTCAGATTCTTTAAACCATGTGGGTTTTGTTTTGTGGTTATGGAAGATATCAATATTTGTTTGGTTGATCTATTAGAAATGATAGCTTTGAAGCCATTTTTTCACAGCTGCCTTATTTATTTTCCGTGTCCGAATCAAATTACATTTTGCCAGTATGGTAGCAACAGTTACAGCATTAGTATTTGCAGCCATAAGATCGCCTTCTGAACATATGTCTTCCATCAAGGGGCAGATCAGCAGGTGTTATGGATCTCGTAACATGCTGCATTCGCAGAACTCATCATTGTTGACGAGCATGTTCCATTTCTTTAGATTGTTCTTGCAGCGTGAAACCCCCATCCTCAGCCTGTTCAATGATTTCCAAGTTTCATATGGCAAGCAGGGCCGGATTTAAATTGTATGCGCTAGGCCCGTAAAGGAGGGAGAATTTAGACCTCAGAAAGGTCTTTATGAAGGTAATTTTTATTTTATTCTAATGTATCCGTAAGTAAAATCAATTAAATGAATTAAAATAATGATAGAATCAACTCCTTCTAACTTTGTATATATAAACTATAAATAAATAGGCCAACGAGATATTAAAATAAGTTTAAACCATTTAAGACCCATTATACACTTACAGATATTCTGATATACAAAATACAGTACATCATACAACCTAAAACAATGCATAATGATTTATTCACATTAAACTGATATTGATATTCAAGACTTACATTTTCTCCTAATAAATCATAAGACATTCCTGTTCTAAAGCTGAAGTCGTAAAATATGCTGTTGCAAAACATTTGTTGGAAAATGATGGCCTCAATATAAATTGGAAAATTGTCAAAATTCGTGATGAGCATGTAGATGTAGACGTGTATTGTAGTCTTTAACATTTTACGGAAATTTTCTGACCAAAAAAATGCGGATTAATTTTGCGCCCCCCCCCCCTTCCCCCCCCCCCCCCCTCGCAGCATGGTGTGCCCCTAGGCCGGGGCCTATTGGGCCTATTGGTAAATCCAACCCTGATGGCAAGGTGTGACCTGGTGCCATTTTTTCTGATAGAGGAATAATTGGGTCTTTGATTTCTGTCTTCCATATCTTCACAAGGGCAGCTTCTTCTGAGTCTTCGAGGGCTGTTACTCCCCTCAAAAAAGCTGTCGGGCTGGTTGTTCACCGAAAAGTGGATGCCTTGAATCGGTTTCTTGCCGCTTCTTCTCAGATGCTGCAGCTACCTTTCGTCGGACATGAGCTGCGGAAATTCCAATAAGAGGGTAGATCTTCTGAAGTGGTGTTGGTCTGAGACATCCAGATAAAATCTTGGAAGTCTCATTCAGAGCTATATCCACAACTTAGGAATGTGGAGAAGAAAGCCAAACTGTTGCTGAGAAGCTCAGTCCAAGGGCTGAAGTTCTGAGAATGTTGGGGTGAGCACCCCATGTCCTTCCTTAATAACAATTAATATTATAGCTTTCAGTTGGTCATCACAAAAATCATTCCGATTACAGGTATATGTGAAAAATAACCTGAAATAAATTACATGTGATCAACATTTATATATATTGTTGCTGGCTGTTGTTGAAGAAGAAGAAGAAGAAAACTAAGTGATGAGAAGTTTCGCTCGTCAAGCGAGCATCATCAGATCCAAATAAGCAATCGCACGCGCGTTTGTGGGAAAACATAAGGAAATTGGTCTGAGGATTGAGCTATGAAGAAAACAAACATGTCGTTAGGAAGCATAATGTGACTCAAAAAATGACATTTCGAAAATGTTGAAGATGTATTCCTGAGGAACGCCGGGTAAAACAGCTAGTATGGTATAAATACCTTATTAAGTGCAGAGCTGTGTCCTCCAATCCAGTAGAAGAGAAATTCACAGAGATTCTGGGTCAAGCTGCCATCATGACATGAGTAGTGGATAAATGCAGCCCATGTTTCAGAATAAGGAAGGAGATGGAACGCCTGTAGTCTTTCCATTGCAACCTGAAAATAGGAAACCCTGAGTTTTAATTCAATGTTTTTTTTTTTGGAGAATGTATGGTCACGATCTTTGAAATACAGTATTTTTTATTAGGGCTAACAAGAGGTT
Organism: Meconema thalassinum; assembly: GCA_946902985.2. Lineage (NCBI taxonomy): Eukaryota > Metazoa > Arthropoda > Insecta > Orthoptera > Tettigoniidae > Meconema > Meconema thalassinum. Next base: position 254,487,176 of record OX336394.1, on the reverse strand, counting down.
ATTGCATTCTCAATGAGATAGAATATTATAATTTTGAAGCTTAAGTGTGGTTTTTCACACAGTTTTTCCGCACCCCTTCCAAGAAAATTACGGGATAGTGCCTTATTTCAAGTCCCAGAGCACCTATCCCATTCCCGAGCCTAATGTTTTGGGGGTCGTGTCAGTCTTTTCACTGGATTGATGGATCCTGAGCACACCGTTCCATCTCCACAAAGCTACCACACCTAACATCCGAGACAGTCTATTTTACATATTCTAACCTAAGTCTACTGTTTTAGTTCTTGTCCTCGACCCTTCTTTCCATAACTAAGTTTGCTATTCCTGGGTGTCTTACTATTTCTTACCAACCTATCTCTTCTCTTCATTAGCAGTAGCCAGAAACATCTCTCCTCTCCCACTCGTATTAATACTTCTTCATTTTGTTACCCTTATCTACCCATCTGCTATTATTCATTCTCCTGCAACACCACATTTCAAATGCTTCTATTCTCTTCTTTTCTGCTACGCCAAAAGTCCAAGTTTCACTTCCATAGAGCGCCACGCTCCAGACAATGTCTTTCAAAAATGACTTCCTAATACCTAAATCTATATTCGATTTTAACAGATTCCTTTTCTGTAGAAATTCTTTCCTTGCCTGAGCCAACCTACTTTTTATATCCTCTTTGATTCGTCCATCACTGGTATTTTTCTACCTAAATAACAGAAGCTTTCTAATTCCTTTATCTTTTCACCCAACAATTTTACGACCATAAGGGGTTTTGATTTATTTCAGATGCTTTCCAGTATTTTTGTTTTACATTTGTTGACGTTGATTATGAATACTCTACTCAAAACGGAATCCATACCATTTAAAAAAAAGTCCTCTCGGCACGCCGGAAAGCGGAGGTAGATTTCCCCGGACAAACTTGGGGATAGGCGAAAATAGGCAGAATATGCAGGTTTTCGTAGAAGGATCAGACCTCATTTATTGCGTGAAGGTATTTTATAATTGGAGCTTAATTAACTTTGTTTTTCGTCATTTTATGCTTATTTTAAACATTTTATTGTCTTATGGGAACGGTAATCTTTTTGTCATTTGGGGTCCATTTTTATACTTGTGGTCACACTGTCCTTATGCAAGGTTTCGACACTGATGTGTAACTATGTAACGGTCTGTTACTTCTTCACGCAAAATTATATCTCCCGCCGAGATTTTGGTTGGTTCCTCAGTTTAGGGGCTGCGACAACGCGGTCATGTAACCCCGTGTACTTAGGGATGGCTGTATTAGTCTGTAATTCAGGTAAGGAATGCAGACGGTCAATTTCAAGCAGTAGTTCCTAATGTTGCTACCAGGTACTACCGTCAACGACACCTAGTTGTGAACTTGGCTACTAGATGCCACCGCAACCAGCTACTCGCAACGAACGTTGGAACTTCCCCTCCAAAGGAAAGCATACGGAGGGATTTTTAGCGCTCTTAGAAAATCCGACGATTTCGGCCGGCTTTGAACTCGCGACCTTGGGCATAGACATTCAGCATGCTACCAGTTACGTCACCGAAGCCGCTTCACACTTAGTCAGATGGAACTCTGAATCTGATCTCGTGCAAGTGCGTTATCTTGGCAAGGTCTGATGGCTCATCCCTCATCAGTTAAGTAGTGTTGCCATGGCAACCACTGATAGCTCTTGGCATTTTCTTATAATTCCGAAATCATTTTTCTCATCCCTTGGCATAATGGTGGGTCATATCAAAAATTCTTTCAGACAAAAGTTTTAGGTAATTATTAGGGGAATATTGTCCATTTTGTACGGTTTTGATATTGTGCCTATTAAGAGAGATATGATTAATGTTTCCCGAAAACCCACTTTTTCCCACCCCTTTGGTCAATGGTTGGTGCTATAAAAAAACTCTTCAAACATAAATTTTTGGGCTTTATCCGACACATAGTATGAACGTTTCACTTTTTCGAAAAAAAAAAAAACCCCTCATTTTCAACCCCTTCGACCGATTTAGCCCAGTAACGAACTCGACCGAGATTTTATAGGTATACATATTCGGTAAAAAATTCAAAGTGATTGGTGCAAAATTACGGCAGTTATCGTGTCCACAAGAAACTGATATACATATATATACATATATATATACACACATACATAAATTATATATAAACTTTTGAACTGACGGTGGTTTTGGGGTCTGGGGGATGTGAAACGCGAAGATATGTCGAAATTTTCCGGAAGTCGAAACATGGTACCCATTGCAAATTGCAATATTTAGCTTTCTAATGAAATCTACCTCTGGTTGGTTCCTCAGTTTAGGGGCTGCGACAACGCGGTCATCTACTTTGGGTGAGTGTAGAATCTGTCTGATAAACGGTGTGAATTGTAATGACTGTATTAGTCTCAATTCAGGTAAGGACTGCAGACGGTCAATTTCAAGCAGTAGTTCCTAATGTTGCTACCAGGTACTACCGTCAACGACACCTAGCTGTGAACTTGGCTACTAGATGCCACCCCAACCAGCAACTCGCAACGAACGTTGGAACTTCCCCTCCAAAGGAAAGCATACTGAGGGATTTTAGCGCTCTTAGATAATCCGACGACTTCGGCCAGCTTTGAAACCGCGACCTTGGGCATAGACATTCAACATGCTACCAGTTACGTCACCGAAGCCACTTCCCACTTAGTCAGATGGAAATACTGAATCTGATCTCGTGCAAGTGCGTTGTCATGGCAACGTCTGATGGCTCATCCCTCATCAATTTAGTAGTGTTGCCATGGCAACCTCTGATAGCTCTTGGCATTTTCTTATAATTCCGAAATCATTTTTCTCATCCCTTGGCATAATGGTGGGTCGTATCAAAAATTCTTTCAGATAAAAGCTATAGGTAATTATTAGGGGAATATCGTCCATTTTATACGGTTTTGATATTGTGCCTATTAAGAGAGATATGATTAATGCTTCCCGAAAAACCCACTTTTTCCCACCCCTTTGGTCAATGGTTGGTGCTATAAAAAACTTTTCAAATATAATTTTTTGGGCTTTATCCGACACATAGTATGAACGTTGAACGGATTCGATATTTCACATATTAAGAGAGTTATAGCAATATTTCACTTTTTCGAAAAAAGCCCCCCATTTTCACCCCCTTCGACCGATTTAGCCCAGTAACGAACTCGACCGAGATTTTATAGGTATACATATTCGGTAAAAAATTCAAAGTGATTGGTGCAAAATTATGGCAGTTATCGTGTCCACGAAAAACTGATATATATATATATATACATACATAAAGTATATATAAACTTTTGAACTGACGGTTGTTTTGGGGTCTGGGGGATGTGAAATGCGAAGATATGTCGAAATTTTCCGTAAGTCGAAACATGGGACCCATTGCAATAGTTAGCTTTCTAATGAAATCTACCTAACACATTCAAATCCTCTGGTGAATCGAATAACAATGTATTGCAGTTATACACTCTACTACAGTGACCACAGAAACAGAGGTTATCCGAAATATTTAGCACGTACTGTACGCTTTTGGGGAGACGAGACAGAAAATTATACAAGTAGTGGAATGTTTTCTAAATTAGCCCATGTTAAAATTTATCGATGCTGGAAGCGAACACAAAACTGGTTTGGTTAGAGAGTGAATTAACTGAGTTAATTCGGCCGGCCAATAGCAAATTAGTAGTCGCAAGGGGACTCGGAACAAGCTTCGCTAGGATGACTAAGAACCCGAGCTGTAACGAGGACGCCCGAGTGAAAAAGAATGGAGAGAGGAACTAAGCGTGTGGCAAGAGAAAGAAGAGGGAGCCGACGCGAGACCGACACGCGATCATGACCAATGGGAAGCCGCCTATTAAAATTAACACCAACAGAGTAATTAACATATATAATTACTAGGACAAAGTTATTACATTAAACCATCATGAAGAGTGTTAAATGATAATTAAGAACGATTGAATATAATTACAGCCGAGTTCTTAAGTTATTAATGAAGAGTTTGATCAATTAATATAAGCAACCAATCAGAGCCATGGATTGAAAAGGACGCGGTTTTTGGAAAAGAGACGCGGGGAAAAGACGAGAGGAAGCGAGGCTCTTATCAACCACGACTTCGAAGTGGAAGGACGTTACAACGAACTAGTCTCCAAGTTGAACGAAAGAGATAGAATTATTCATCGAAGGCACTCAGTAATGTGCATGTAATTTTAACATAGATATTCAGCGAGGAAAGAATATTAAATTTATACGACAAAGCTACAGCTTCAAGATGATAAAAATTAAATAGTTGAGGGAGGAATTTCATGAAGATTCTACAGGCGTCGTGATGAACGCTTAAACAATTATGGGAACAACACTATGATGGCATCAAGAACATCCGAAATGACATGACATCAACATCTCGGGGGAGATTAACATCTCATCTCTCCCGTAATAGAAAGTCTACAATCATCAGTCATTTTACCATCTCAAATGACGATCTACAGGGAACTATGAGGGAAGAAGACTGCAAGTTTTTCATGTACGAGGGCGACCAGGGAATTACCCGGTGCCGAAGAGAGAAAGGGCTATCCCATCTCAATCAGAAGAGTCATCGGCGGAAGGAGGAGACAGCACGATAATGATCGAGTTCGAATCCCAGTACCTGACCGCACGAGATATTCGGAGGGAGATTTGGACAAGAATGCTGACCACCACCCAGTCTTAAGCCGCTAGAAACATTCCGTTTCTAATGGGTAACCAAAGGGAGTCCACTTCATGTCAACTCTAACCCAGCACAAGGTAGTCCAAGGACCAACGCTAAATATCCCACTATGTAGAATTGTAGATCTGGAATATCCGACAACTATTGTTGAATGCCATTTTTCTATATTGTTTATTAGTTTATTGCAGTTTTCAATGTTATATTTGTAAAAACATCATGCGGATGATTGATAGTATTTTTCGACGACTTCGGAATTTTAGGGATTTTTCATTTCGATTTTCGATTTTTGCGATATTCGAAATTTGAAGGGAGACTTAATAGTTTAATTCAGATTTTATACTTTAGCTCAGGATTTAGAATTTTGAGAAATGTGAGTGAAGTAAAGAAATAGGATTTTATTTAAAGATTATCATTTTATCGCATTACCTATTAAATTGAGGCAGGAAGAGAACCAGTATTTTTATTATATGTTCATTAAGATTGTGATGACTGAAAGAAGAGTTTATTATTGGTAAGTGTAGAGAAAGAAAAGTTATGGGAGTTTGCGAATTATCTCGATGGATGAGATTTATTGTTCCCGTTGTAGACGGAGGTATTTGTTGTGAGACAATGAGCCAGTGTATAGCCATTGATCTATTTTTGAGGAAATGTCTGTAGGGACAGACGCATGTATTTCATGAAAGTAAGAAGTTATAAGAGAATTGTTACGGAAGTTTAGTAATTGTGGATGTTATTGAAATATTCTCAATAGAGTTGAAACTCCTTGAAATTCACAGGACAGCGGATCCTGGATGAAGTTAAATCTGATAGAAATTATAGGGTTTAATGGATCTTTGTTGAAGCTGAGAGTAAACTGAGATCTATTAAATGGTTCTTATCCTAATGTTTGTCATTTATGGTAATTATTCAACGAGTGGAAATGTGTATTTTTATTAAGTACTTTTATTACATGAACAGATAAGTTGTAGGAGGTTTTTGAACTAGTCTCTACTTAATTGTATGGATTATGGAATCCCAGATGTTAACGCAAAACACGAATAAGACTAAGTAGAGTGAAGTAATATTTTTCTGAAGCCCGTTGAGATTTAGAAGTAATGTGGAAGGACAATTACATGTTGTATTGTCGGGAGAAAGGAACGAACGTGTTGTAAATATTTTATTTCTAAGTAAGTAATTGACGAACTACAACGTGATTATTTTCATTGTATAGAATGTTATATTAAATGTATTTCAGATAAATTCGTAAATAGATTTAGGAGTGTTTTATATTTTAAATTTAAACCTTAAAACTTTGTGTAGAGATTTTGCGCTTCTTAGAGGAAGAAATATTAATATTAGGGTGCGGGAGATGAATTGTATAGAGTAATGATTAGTATTTGTAATGACGGAGATCTACGTCATGGGTAACGTCATTTATTTTTGGGTTTATTTACATTTTTAACTTATAACATTTTTCTTGTTATAAACTCCCGTCACCTAGGGCACAGCAGTTGTTCGCTGTATATAAGCTTATTAAAGCTTACACGTAACAATTTTTACGGTTTCTTAGCGAAACAATTTGTACTTGTATATGGATTAATGACGCTTAGTCATATATTTTATTTCAGGGTTTATTTTCGAGAGCATTTAATCAAAGCTCGGTGACGCCCCTTTTAACATCTGCGGATTTTAGAGACGACCAAAATTTGCCCCGAAAGGAATTTTTAACGTGCCAGTAAATCTACTGACACGGCTCCCGTTCATTTGTGAACCCTCAAATTCCATCAGATTGCACCAGGATTCGATCCTGACGAATGATTCTAGGTGTGACATGTTTCTCCATATGGCCGATGTTTCATAAAACGTATATGGAGGTCATTCTGTATGGCACGTCCAGCCACAACAGACTTCTCTGGTTGGTAAGCACGTAAATGTCTATGATGTTCCTTGAATCTTGTTGTGATTCTCCTGCCTGTTTGGCCAATATATACTGTTCTGACCCGTTTTTCTTTTCCACCTGTAGTCTTGCCTTTTTTTCTCTTTTCTTCGGCGTATCAATTATCGGAATTGTTCTCTTTTCTTCTTGGTTATTACTGGCCAGGGTAGCCGAGCAGATCAGTGGACATTTCTATAATTGCAGATCAAGGTTCGTTATAGTGATTTCTTCCTATGCCGAATCGTGATCAGTGACACCTCATTCCTTTTTATCTTCTTTTTTCGTCTCCTGTGACAACCGCTTGTTACTCTCAAGGCAGTCTTCTGTTTTTTATCTCCCTGGTAGGACCTTTTGGATTGTGCACCCGCTCTCGTTTTCGAGATGCCTTGCCTTTTTATTCTGTTTTGACCCGTTCGTTTGTGTTTTTATAAAGGTGCGCGTAGAGGTGCGAATCTAGTTCATTTAATGTAATTCCGTGATGCCGGATTAATGTTCATGCCATCAAGGTAGGTTACGTATTTTTGTCTTTGCTCATTGTATGGAATACTAGGGCGTTTCGCCTACTCCAGTATGTCCAAGGAGTATCTGTTTCGTTCCCGTTATTTCTTTGTCCCCATTTCGTCGTATCTTTTGTGTTGGTATTTGGTAAGGTTTACTGAGTAGCGTGTGTTCAACAGTAAGACCTATGCCATACCTCTTATCTTTTGTTTGCCTCTTATCTTAGGATTGCGTTTTCATATGCAAGTCCATGAGTTTGGCTTAATCCCTTTCTGACGTAACTTATTTTGATGGGTATCTTTTATTTTGTGTTGCAATACCTTTCTCGTAATTATTTTTAATATCGGTTACTTGCCCCTTTTTGTGTTTATTCTTTTACGTCATATCTACGCGCGCTTGTATTAATACTCCGTCCCCCTCGCACTCCCTCATCTCCTTCAGGGCTATTTGAGCTACCGTTCGCTCCTTTGACGCTAGACTCACTTTCCCCGACTCTTTGTCTAGCCCTTTTAATCTTTATGTTTCACAATGTAATTTTACTCTTTACGAGTATACTTTCCGAGATGTGTTCCCCCCTTTATCGTTTCTCCCTATCGATCTTGACATTTACGTTTCGGTCCTTTCGCCCGTTATTTTACCTAGTATCACATGTTTGTCGTCCAATTAACCATGTAATGCTTCCTCGTGATTCCTTGATGTTATCTCTTTGGTCAATACATTACCTCTTCTTTGCCTATGTTTTGAGTATGTGTACCTTATTTACTCTTTATTTCTTTAGGCTAAGCTAAGCTAGGCCCATAATATATAGCGCATTCGAATAGAACTTGCATTCACATGGCAGTGAATGTACGTTCAATCCATCGCCTCCGATACCTTCATAACCTTAGTCCGGTTTAATGGGCCCAGCGCCAGGCTAATCGGTACACACTTCCACTGCGAACTACATCTTGCGAAAGGCCAGACGGCACAAAATGGTAGGCAGAGCTTGGTCGCTATTCGAATGTATCGCTCTACATGTAACTACACCTAGTTTCATTCCCCAAAATGACATAAGAGGACCTCTTAGCCCACAAATACGTCCACCTCTATGTGTAAGTTGGCAATATGGTACTTATAGTTTTTTTTTGTTTTTCATGTGTCGAGACAAAAAGATGGCTGGAGATTGTTGTGAAAAAGGATAAAAAACAAACGGTTGTGGATTTGGTAAGAAGTTTGTAAAAATTATCATCCTGGTGATAATTTCTTGCCGTAGCAAACTCTTTTGGTCTTCGTTGTTAAAGGTAAGGCCTGTATCAATTATATTTTCGTGCCTTTTCTGCGAGTGTTATGACAAATATGAATAACGACATCAAGTGTGAAATCGAGTCGCCTACTAATAGTGATGCGTTGCATTTAGCCAACACCAATGCTTCGACGAAACTTGATTGGTTGGAATTCGACCTCCTAGTTTCTACATTGCCTATTCCGGCAGCACATAACTCAAATTTCCATAGTGGAAATGTTGGTAACATCGTGAAGAAATGGAATGTCCGATATTCGGAGGAGGAAGGCACTTCCTCGGTATTTGAATTTACTACACGTATTGAAGAATTGTGTGCATGCTATGGTTTGGTTCCTGACAGTGTTGTTCAATGCCTCCCTATGCTATTATGTGAGAACGCTTTAAAATGGTACCGTCTAGTCCAGTATCCCTTCAGTTCATGGGTTAGTTTCGTGAATGCTTTGAAAAGGAGATTCACGCCATCTGACTTTGAGCATGCCTTAAAGCATGCGATTTTCTCCCGTTCCCAAGCTCTCGGGGAGAATATTGATGATTATGTCACAGCGATACGTATCCTAATATCTCGTCTTCCAATTCCACTGTCTTCTAGTGAAACTATTAATACTGTTTATTGTAATTTACTTCCCTCCTATAAACAGTTTATTCGCCGCTCTTCAGTATTAGATACTGAAGACATTCTTATTCAAGGGCGTGAATTTGAAGCAACTGCGCGACTGTGTAATCGATATATCCCACCTCCAGAGCCTTCTGAATGTATGTTTCCTGAATTAGCGTTCAACATGAATGAATGTCGTAATAAGATCGATATGCCTGCATGTGGGCAACGTGGCAATAATTTTACTCCAGCTCGTTTGTCGACACGACACTGCAACAATCGAGGCAATACCTTCGCCTCTGTTAATTCACATAGAACTAATGTTCGCGTTAATGCAGTGAATCATGTCCAAAGTAGTATCCCTCGTTCCCATTACCTTGATGTAAATGCCTCTCCTCATGTGAATGCTTCCACGTCCCCGGTTAGATGCTGGAACTGCTTAAAAGAGTCACATACCTACCGTGATTGTTTAGTACCGCTAAAAGGTAAGTTTTGTTTTGGGTGTGGTTTACAAGGAGTAATCAAACCAATCTGCCCTCGTTGCAATGCTACTAATCCCTTGGAAAAATAGTGAAGCTTTGCGAAGACGAATCCTATCGTGAGGCTAAGAAGATTTGTTTCAGCAGACTACGCTTCGGTGACAACTGATTTTCCTTCCATCAGTAAGATAGGTTCAATACAGGAAGATATGCCATTACTTTTCAGGTAATTGACTAGGTCATGATGAGCTCCACTCTGTGAGCAATGCAGGGACGTACCGTGGAACTTGTAAGTAATGACTGCCTGCAGCAAGTACCTTCTTCTTCTTCTCTTGAATGTGCATTTCTCTTGTCACATGATTTCAGCTTATTTCTTCAAGTTTACGTGCGATGGCGCAAGATGGCATTGCTATCAATTTTAATTATTTATTTCTTTTCAGGTTATTCCTCCGAATAATATTTAAATAGATGACGTCTAGTAATTTTTCCTCGTCCCTAATTAATCTTTGTCGGAGTATCGTGGTAGTCGCCACTCAACTTTCAATCCCATTATTACAATAAATTAATATCGCTCTCAATTAATCGTTCTTTCTTGTTTTAGTTAATAATCATATCTGCTCACTGACATCCAACCTTGAGAGATTATGGAAGACAGCTTTTGTGTACTTATATTTATTATATATTGTACATCTCTAACTTTGTAACTTTTGTAAGATATTTTGGCAAGTAAGCTAGGGTTTTTATTTTTATTTTACTATTCTATTTATCTGGTTTATCTTATGTTCTAATTGTGAAATTTTCGTACCTTGATTCTTATATTTATCTTCATTGAAGTACACTCTTTGGAGTCCTCCACGTCTTCCCCCCCTATATCTAGGCTCCCTCCCGTCACATTTTCGTGATGTACCCTTTTTTTTATCCCTTCTGCCTTCCTTATGTTTAATTAAAATTTTTGTTTGTCTATTTAGGTGGACGCAACAGAAATTTTGGGGGTGTGCGTGGGAATCTGATCCGTTTTTCTTTTCGACCCGTAGTCTTGCATTTTTTTTCTCTTTTCTTCGGCGTGTCAATTATCTGAATTGTTCTCTTTTCTTATTGGTTATTTCTGGCCAGGGTAGCCGAGCAGATCAGTGGACATTTCTATAATTGCTGAACAAGGTTCGTTACAGTGATTTCTTACTATGCCGAATCGTGATCAGTGACACCTCTTTCCTTTTTATCTTCTTTTTTCTTCTCCTGTGACAACCGTTTGTTACTTCCAAGGCAGTCTTCTGTTTTTTATCTCCCCGGTAGGACCTTTTGGTTTGTGAACCCGCTCTCGTTTTCGAGATGCCTTGCCTTTTTATTCCGTTTCGACCCGTTCGTTTGTGTTTTTATAAAGGTGCGCGTAGAGGTGCGAATCTAATTCATTTAATGTAATTCCGTGATGCCGGATTAATGTTCATACCATCAAGGTAGGTTACGTATTTTTGACTTTGCTCATTGTATGGAATACTAGGGCGTTTCGCCTACTCTAGTATGTCCATGGAGTATCTGTTTCGTTCCCGTTATTTCTTTGTCCCCATTTCGTCGTATCTTTTGTGTTGGTATTTGGTACGGTTTACTGAGTAGCGTGTGTTCAACAGTAAGACCTATGCCATACCTCTTATCTTTTGTTTGCCTCTTATCTTAGGATTGCGTTTTCATATGCAAGTCCGTGAGTTTGGCTTAATCCCTTTCTGACGTAACTTATTTTGATGGGTATCTTTTATTTGTGTTGCAATACCTGTCTCGTAATTATTTTTAATATCGGTTACTTGCCCCTTTTTGTGTTTATTCTTTTACGTCATATCTACGCGCGCTTTTATTAATACTCCGTCCCCCTCGCACTCCCTCATCTCCTTCAGGGCTATTTGAGCTACCGTTTGCTCCTTTGACGGTAGACTCATTTTCCCCGACTCTTTGTCTAGCCCTTTTAATCTTTATTTTTCATAATGTAATTTTAATCTTTACGAGTATTCTTTACCAGATGTGTTTCCCCCTTTATCGTTTCTCCCTATCGATCTTGACATTTACGTTTCGGTCCTTTCGCCCGTTATTTTACCTAGTATCACATGTTTGTCGTCCACTTAACCATGTAATGCTTCCTCGTCATTCCTTGATGTTATCTGGTTGGTCAATACATTACCTCTTCTTTGCCTATGTGTTGAGTATGTGTAACTTATTTACTCTTTATTTCTTTAGGCTAAGCTAAGCTAGGCCCATAATATATAGCGCATTCGAATAGAACTTGCATTCACATGGCAGTGCAGTCTGGCCTTTCGCAAGATGTAGTTCGCAGTGGAAGTGTGTACCGATTAGCCTGGCGATGGGCCCATTAAAATCCGGACTAAGGTTATGAAGATATCAGAGGCGATGGATTGAACGTACATTCACTGCCATGTGAATGCAATTTCTATTCGAATGCGATATATATTATGGGCCTAGCTTAGCTTAGCCTAAAGAAATAAAGAGTAAATAAGGTACACATACTCAAAACATAGGCAAAGAAGAGGTAATGTATTGACCAAAGAGATAACATCAAGGAATCACGAGGAAGCATTACATGGTTAATTGGACGACAAACATGTGATACTAGGTAAAATAACGGGCGAAAGGAACGAAACGTAAATGTCAAGATCGATAGGGAGAAACGATAAAGGGGGGAACACATCTGGGAAAGTATACTCGTAAAGAGTAAAATTACATTGTGAAACATAAAGATTAAAAGGGCTAGACAAAGAGTCGGGGAAAGTGAGTATAGCGTCAAAGGAGCGAACGGTAGCTCAAATAGCCCTGAAGGAGATGAGGGAGTGCGAGGGGGACGGAGTATTAATACAAGCGCGCGTAGATATGACGTAAAAGAATAAACACAAAAAGGGGCAAGTAACCGATATTAAATATAATTACGAGAAAGGTATTGCAACACAAAATAAAAGATACCCATCAAAATAAGTTACGTCAGAAGGGATTAAGCCAAACTCAAGGACTTGCATATGAAAACGCAATCCTAAGATAAGAGGCAAACAAAATATAAGAGGTATGGCATAGGTCTTACTGTTGAACACACGCTACTCAGTAAACCTTACCAAATACCAACACAAAAGATACGACGAAATGGGGACAAAGACATACCGGGAACGAAACAGATACTACATGGACATACTAGAGTAGGCGAAACGCCCTAGTATTCCATACAATGAGCAAAGACAAAAATACGTAACCTACCTTGATGGTATGAACATTAATCCGGCATCACGGAATTACATTAAATGAACTAGATTCGCACCTCTACGCGCAACTTTATAAAACACAAATGAACGGGTCAAAACGGAATAAAAAGGCAAGGCATCTCGAAAACGAGAACGGGTGCACAAACCAAAAGGTCCTAGCAGGGAGATAAAAACAGAAGACTGCCTTGAGAGTAACAAGCGGTTGTCACAGGAGACGAAAAAAGAAGATAAAAAGGAAGGAGATGTCACTGATCACGATTCGGCATAGGAAGAAATCACTATAACGAACCTTGATCAGCAATTTTAGAAATGTCCACTGATTTGCTCGGCTACCCTGGCCAGTAATAACCAAGAAGAAAAGAGAACTGTTCCGATAATTGACACGCCGAAGAAAATAGAAAAATAGGCAAGACTACAGGTGGAAAAGAAAAACGGTTCAGTACCCTAGGGCACTAGGCTGACTGGTGTCGAACCTGTGTGTCTGGGAAATTGAGAACAGACTGCAGATGTCAGCAAGAAACGAACCCAGGGTCTTTGAGGGAGTTTAGACAAGAAAAAACCCTAGAGACTGGACACATTAAATCACTAAAGTGATATGGGATGAATTCTGACATTATTTATTAACATAATGCAGAAAATATAAGCAGAATACGACAGTATTGGGCTGTAAAATGCGTGAGTTTCTCAGCATAGCACTAGGAGTTGGAGCTCTTGACAGTTTTACAAATGCATTTGGAAAGTATGCGTGTTTTCGTGGCGACACGTCAGTCATTAGGGACTCTTTACACCCTCTGGAGGAGGGTGAGAGACACAGTCGTGGTCCAGAAATTCTCCTTAGCACAAGAGATGAGAGCAGTGGGGGGGGGGGGGGGAACGACAAGGATAATTTAATGATTACAAGCGATTGGAATATGTCAGAGACATGAGAGTTGCACCAATGTTATTCATATGCATGGAGGCTAATTATCAAGCCATAAGACGCCAAAATTGAAGCAGATATAATAAAATGCGGAAGAGCACAGCCTAAAGAATGTTGGCTCATATATTTCACTAAGCAAAAGGGGAATCACCATCGACTCGGCGTAATCACGTGCTGAAGAGGATAATTAATTCTAATTAATTGACCGATCGATTCTCAAACACACAGGCATTTATGGAAATGGCGATGCAAGACGGAACTGAGAAACATAATTTCAAGTCAGAAAAAGCATTTAGAGAAGAGAGGAAGGTCCGAGAGATTTGGGGACCTACTTTTCTTGTGAAATGCAATGTAAGGTTGCCGAGGCAGGCAGTCGAAGACAGTTGTACCAGATTTTAGCGCGGAACGTATGTCGCCCGGGTCCAGGAAAGGGACGCGCGCACAAAGACTTTAACTTTCTTTTGTGAGTTACTCAGTATGATAGCCGTACAGTGTAATGTACAAATTTAGAGCAGTTAATAATAGACAGTTGAATCAAGTCGCAGGGCAGAGACCATGCTGCTCTGGTCCAGGAAAAGAACGCGCGCACAAAGACTTTAACATTTATTTAGTGTTATTAAGTATGATAGCCGTACAGTGTAATGTGCGAGTTAAGAAAGTATTATAATAGGTCAGTAGAACCTCATAATGAACAGACAATGTATTTTTATACAAATGTACGTGGGACTGTACAACACTCTGTTAGAAGCATACCGCTCAGGGAGGCAGTAAGTGCAGTAAGAGGGCAATAAGTGGTAATTGTACACGTATAATATACAATAAACGAGCGCAGCGCTGAACATAACTGTTAGACATGTTGTCAGTGTTTAGAAGTGCTCATGTAGGAATATTTTGTTAATACGGGTGAAGCAATTTCACGTAAATACCACTTTTAACGTTGAGAACAATATTTAAGCACGTCGATGCTAGTATCAGTAACATACCATGTGATAGGAGTGAGCGAACATTGGGAATCACAAGGGATTTTCAAGGAAAGGGATCGACTAGGGAACTTCAGGCAGTGTAACGAGACTTTCAAACGGGATACAGGAATATTCGTGGAGGGAGGCTGTACAGAATCTGTAATTCTGAGATTCTGCATTAAGTGTCGCCAAGTGAAAAAAAAGTGTAAATAGATATCGTGTGTTTTTTAAATGATTTGTATAGTTAAGAATGTGTATTTTACAAGTGTAGTGATAAATCTAATGTGTGATATGGAAAAACGAGGCAGTAGCCTCGATATCAGAACGGAAAGTGCAGTGTATTTCTCAGTGGAAAAATTAAGTAATATGTGTGTACAAAGTGTGATTATGCCTTGCTAAAGTGCAAATATGGCGGGCATAATGGATCACATATGGGCGAATCCGCCAGGATGACTGAGTACCCAAAAACCACGATTTTGTTGTAAGAATGTAATCCACTATATGTCAGTAATATCTAAAGTTGTAAAATATGCCAATGAAAGATGAATGTAGAAGGTAGAACCTTCATACATTAATTTTGTGTTGAATAGTCAAGTTAAGATATTCGTTGTACATCACGTTGTGTGTAAATCCGTTATAAGTAACGTAGAAATGGCATTTGATTTAAAAGAATTAATAAATTTAATGGACGTGGACGTTCAGTTATTGGTGTTATAAATACCGGTACGTCATGTCGAGATAAGGTAAATTATGTCAGTAATAATAATTATGTCAGTAATAATAATAATAAATAGACATCAGGGAAATTGTAAGCAAATATATGTTAATTTGAATAACTGTATATCCAAACAGTATTATTAAAAGTAAATGGATCAATCAAAAGAAATTAATGTCAGAGAATCATATGATAATGGACGGAAAGATGCAAAAGAGGTGGGAAATGGAAATGTTTAAAAGAGAATTGAATTGCAGCTTGATGAAAAAGCTTATAAAATTAATTAATAGAGATTGTCTTATTAATTAAGGGAGAGACCATCTCACAATAGTCGGGAAAGTCAGGTTTGCTAAAGCGACGTATGAAATCTCGTATACCCAAGGGGGGTACGGAGATATAAAATGCAATTGAGCGTATATAGAGGGATCCCTAGCTCAGATTATTGCTAATAAGCAGTCCGGATTCGAATCAAGGGGCGTATGGGAGGAAAACGAGGACACCTTACCATAACGCATGATATCGACCGTGAACTGGCTAATTGTGTGAATTAATTCATCTCTGTGGGAGTGAATTCGACGGGAGGGTAGTTGTGCCCTGGCCGTGATCTGTAACAAGAGCGCTGACTATTCCAATACGACTATGTGTACGATGAATCTCGTTCCCTCGGTTAAACGTAAAAGGGTCAGTTTGAGGCCAGCCTTTAACTCCTAAATGATAGTGATACATGTTTAAACAATTCCATATTCCGTAATGCATTCAGTATGAATTAGGTCATCTGTATTTTTTGTGGGTCACTAAGACTGTACGCTGTTGTGTCTGGAAGTAGCAGGCAAATGCTTGGAAAGAGAACGGAAGGACAGACGTGAGGGGTAGGTAGCGGGCATGTTGTTACCACCCGCCGTGAAGGTCCATTGTACTGAACGAGGGTTGGGTAACAGACCTCACTCATTGTAGGCTTGGAGTAAGATGTGTAAATTAGAAAGCTCTGATACCCTGATTGTAAAGAAATGATGAGTGTATTAACGAATATTAAATGGATGTGTAATGAGACACATTGCTAATTAAGAATCGTTCTGATATCTTAATATTTGGCCGAGTTGTAATATGGCAAAAATGACATTTTATACTGACAAAGACACATTGTTCCGAGGTTTGAAACTATAATTTTACGCTATACCTATTCCAAGGGTAGCAGTAAGGTCCCACTCGACGCGACGGCGGTAGACTAATAAATATTTGGAAGATAAACTCTTTACGGCATATAGTGGATTCACAATACACAAGTTGGTTAATGCATGGTAGGCTCAAATATTTTGGTGGGAAGGAAGGGACAAGGCATGATGATACGCATATTGTATAGGGGAAATTGCATACAATAGTTAACGAGAGATTGTAAGATTAACATTGTTTGTGTAATTTTACCAGTGCATTAGCGCACATGGGAATGATTTTTATGGTGATTTTAATGTGACAGTAAATCTTTCGGATTTGTGTGAGGATAAAGTGTGAATATTAATGGAGGGTTGGAGTATATTTTGCATTTTTGTGTTAATGTAATTGTTGTAGTGTTTTGTTGTGTATTAAGCCATGATTTTAAACTCAAATTAAATCCTTTAGACTAGAGTTGTGTGTTGTTATTGTAGAGTTGATACCTGTAGTTGATATCCAAAATATGCGACTGCTCAGTGGGTTGAATGGTACACGCCCGAGGACTGCTGCTAGCTGGAGGCGGAAGCATATTTTTCCATAGAAAATCTTCACATGGGTACAATACGTATCCACAGGAAGCTGGAATCTTATATATTCCAGCACAGTTAAGACCATTAATCTCTACCATTACTGGATGTCGCACTAAGTGTTCCGAAAGTAATGCCAATTTTGCCCACAATACCAGGCAAAGATAATCGAGCTAATCCACTAATTCTAACATCGAGCAGCAAATTGTTGATTCATTGTATAATATTATGCCATTAATACACAGGCTAGAGTAAAAGGTGGCTTTTCACCGATGTCTCAGTCTCACTCATGGCTGTGATTATATGGAAGCTACTGAGGTATGGGTGGTGCTTAGTAATGGCATTCAGGGCACAGTCAGTGCCTGTGAAAGGTTCTACTCATAGGGTTAGGACTACTGTTCTGACTCAGTGAGGAAAGCAATGGCAAACTACCTCACTCCTCTTCTTGCCTAGAACGCCTCAATATAGCGCTGCCTTGGGTTTTTGTGGGTATCTACTCACATAACGTAACGGCGGTGCTTTTGAGGATCCAACCAGCCTTCCGGCTGACTACCTAACAGACAATACACATATATGATGAAAGGGTAAGGGCAATGCTACAGAGAAATTGTAGTTTATAATACTATTTTTATCAGAGGTTTGGTAGCTTTTGCCAGCAATACCTGGAGAAACTGCGCCAAGGATCCTGGTCTCATGTAGTAAAGTGCACAATATTAAGGAGAGTTACGTCCAGTTAAATAGAGAGTTCAATGCTAAGACCAACTAAATCTTTGATCGGTCGCAAATATTTGCCTATGGTGACTTTAGTCTTTAATATTGTCTTGATTTTGTGTTTTCTGAGCATATTGCTAATACTGTCTGTGACGTATGGCAAATTGACCAATTTTGCAGGAGGAGAATTCTGCGATAATTTGTCTTTCAGCTCAGGACCCATTAACATGTCTCATCGAGTAGCCATTGTTCTTGAATGTCTCGACCAGGAACATAGCTCACCGTCTAACTTATCCTTTTTACACACACACACACACACACACACACACACACACACATATATATATACACACACACACACAGCCCTTCCTCTGTTAACAAGAGTGTTATGGGCAATACGTCCCTGGCAAGTATGGTGGTGAAAGGACCCATGAAGATGACGATTCGTATGGGAGGGTTTACGATAAACCGTGTGTCCCAGACTGCCGTCAGACGTTTTGGAAACCAAGACATCCAGGAAACGAAATTTAATGTTTTCAGTCGATCATCACGATTATCCAAATGTAATGGGTGTTTCCCTAATCCTGCCAATTTTACATGAGCTTAGTAAATACACTTGGATGCCCACTTTTGATGCTTAAGAGTTAATCATCAGTTCAGTGCAGGAAATGGTGAGAGGAGCTGCTCGGTACCAGACCACATATAGCTCAATCAGCTAAGTACACAATCCACTCCAACGTGACCATTTAATAACAATCACATAATCACACTAAGGAAGCAAAGTTGAAGGTCAATCACCACATTCAGTATCTTACTAACAACTAAATCAAATCACATATAACTAACACATCTTGACAAGTTGCGCTAGTTTAATCACTTCTGCAACTAAATAAGTGTATACATCGTAATGGGTCGTTAAAAGTGCCCTTCGTTGTGGTGACAAATGTAATGGGTCGATATAAGTGCCATTCGTTGTGGTGACAAATGTAACGTTTCAAATACCAAGAATATGAATAATTACACTTCACTATGTGGTGCACTTACCTGTATAGTTATTATAGGATATAATTAGGGCGCCAGGTTCAATATTTACGATATAGAACCAAAATGTGTAAGGTATCCTTGGCAGTCAGCAGCAGAGTTCGAGATCACTTACCCTGGCCGTAGTGTGACAAAGTCGAACTAACCGCTTCAGTATTTAATCAAGGAGTTTGATTGCCTTAAAGTACTTTCTAACTACCAAAAGCAAGAGATCAAACATAACGTTAAAGAAATAAATTTATTGACTCGAAAACAAATATTAAATAAACAGAATAGTGATAGTCACACAATTGAATTTAAATTTACTCAATGCAGCAATTAATTTAAAGGAAAATAAACATTATAATGAATTGAATATTAATTGAAGTTACAAGTTATAGAGACGTAAGATATTTAATTGTAGCTCACTCAGTTGAAGATTCGTCATTTTAAGTTATGACCGATGATCTCGATGTTCCGTCACGTATGTTAAAATGGTATGATATGTCAGTAGATACAGCATATCATAACTAAGTACGTTTTCTTCTGTAGATCTTTTGTAGTAGTGATCTCTAAACCACTGTATATTGATACCAATATCGACCAGGCATGGTCCTGTATTGAATAGTTGCTCAGTCCATTCATAAACCAGGAAGTCCAGTTGCTACTTCCTCTGCTAATTTGAGAGCCGTCAGTGAATGAATGTCTTGTCGAAGCTTATAACTTCCTTGTCACGTGGGGTTGCCGACTTACTCCAAGCAAAGTTCCTTCTCTCTAGTATCATGACGTAGTTTGTTAATTCGTAAACTCGTGACTCCCTGATGACACCATAATTTGCAATCTGTAACAACGTACCTTCAGTACTGATGACGTGCTTGTTGCACTATGAGTTGAAATAATTTGTTCCGTTCCTTCTAGAATGTCCTCGATGGTCCACACGTGATTCCTACGTCATGTGGGATTTCAAGATCCCGTGGCGATGACTATTAGCCGTGGTCAAATAACTACTGCGTCACCCTATGAATCACGGGGTTTATACTTCTTGCGATTCTTATATATATATATATATATATATATATATATATATATATATATATTGCGACAAAAAATATACTTCATCTCTTTACGAAATATATATTTACCACAAATCTAATTGAATATGATAATAAAACCTGACTGACTATAATAATTTAAAGAAAACCGCTTACAATTACATGACATTATAAATCATCATCACACCGATGTACTAATTATTATTAATAATGATAATAATAATAATAATAATAATAATAAATATGACAAATTACTAAAACTATACAGCTTAGGGATCGAAATACTTCAACACTCAAAGTGAGGCCCGCCGCGCGGAGCGTGGAGGGTCGGACGAGCACATGGCAACTCACTGAGCTTGGGGTCGAGAGAGCGCCCGTACGAATTGCTTGTAAATAACAAGCACACATAATAACACATAATCGAAGTCACATGTCACAAAAGATGTTGAAAATGTGTTCCACCTGTATCAACACGTTTCTGGCATCTTCTAAGGAAATTTTCATTCGCACGCATTAGTTCATCCGCCGAGATAGCCTCAATTTCTCTCGTGATATTTAGTTTGAGTTCATCTAGAGTGTTGGTTGGTTCTTAAGTTTAGGGGCTGCGACAACGCGGTCATGTAGCCCCGTGTACTTTGGGTGTGTGTAGAATCAGTCTGATAACCGGTGTTAATTGTGATGACTGTATTATTGTGTGTTATCTGTTTTTTTAAGTACTGCAACTTTGAATTTTTCAAATAGTTCCTACTTTTGCCGGCAAGTGCCACCGTCAACGACTTCTAGGCCAAGTTCAGAACTTAGCTACAAGACGCATTAGGTAGAGTGTGAGGGTTTGTTGCATAAACCTTATGTTTCAATTTCCCCTATAAATAAGAATTGCTTTATCACTTAGCAATAACACGTCATTAAATTTTGAAACACAATAACAATTAAATAACAAGAAGTTCCGTGACGAACTAAAGAGCCTACTTTTCTTAAAATTTAAGATTCATGCCAATGATTAATCTATATGGATCTATCTAGAATAATGACGAAATTAAGTTGGTAATATCGACATTTCGAAATACTGTATAACTGGCATAATGTAGCCTAATATAGAACTACAGTTGGCGGCCCTGGTGACTGAATATATTCTTAGTTCCATCTCTTAAGGTACAGAATACAAAATTTGGTTGAAGTCCAATGGATAGCATGGACGTTACAAGCAGTTAAACATTGGATCTATCAGCGCGCGTAAAATCATGTTGGCAACAATACACGTATTGGTCAGAAATAATCTGAAATAATATGATCTATTGTTGTGTCAATTTTGAATGAAATCCATCAGTTAGTATAGAAGTTACATGCATTTTCAAATTGGACCTATCAGTAGGCTTAGAATCATGTTGGCAGCACTGGCGTAGGCCTATATTAGTTACTACAATTTAATCTAGATATCCAGGTACTATACGTGTGCAAAGTTTAGAGCTATTGGATTGCATACTTTCTGATATATTGATATTTGGGTAACAAAAATAGAGACAGCACATATTAACAGTTGGCAGTCCTGGTTACTCTTAAGAATCGGCATAGTCATATCTGTTATGGTACAAATAGCACACAAGAAATTTGGTTGAAATCCAATTGATAGTATAGAAGTTACATGTATTTAAAATTGGACATCTCAGCAGGCTTAGAATCCTGTTGGCAGCACTGACGTATATAAGTTACTCCAAATTAATATAGAATGTCAGGTACTATACGTGTGCATAGTTTAAAGTTGTCGGCTTGCAAACTTTCTGATATATTGATATAAGGGTAACAAAAATAGAGACAGTATTTATTAACAGTTAGCAGCCCTGGTTACTCTTAAGAATCGGCATAGTCATATCTGTTATGGTACACATAGCACACACGAAATTTGGTTGAAATCCAAATGATAGTATAGAAGTTATATGTATTTAAATTTGGCCCTCTCAGCAGGCTTATAATCATTTTGGCAACACTACCGTGTATGGCCTACTGGAATATAACTGCAATTTCACTATCTATACGTGTGCCAATTTTGAAATATCTCCCATTCCTACCTTCCAAGATATCCAACATGGAGCTCAAACTTCAATTGCGATTTTTCAGCAGTTGGTAGTACTGAGATCATTTTCAAATATGGCCGTGAGATATTCAGGTATAGATCGTTACTCCTACCAAATTTTGTTTCGATTGCTGCAGCCGTTTAGGAGTTGATAGCCAGCCAGAAGGACAGACAAACAGACAGACAGACAGAAGGACAGACAGACAGACACACATTTGCCCGATCTAATAAGTCTACTTTTTCCTCATTTTTGCAAAATGTGAAAAGTATGCTAAAAATTACGAGCCTTACAGTACTCGCATTTATATGATGTGTAATATGTGAAATGTTATCCCTCGTTAACAGTGAACATGACCGACTATGTGTCAGCCGGGAAAACAGTGAACTCTGTTGGTCATTGAAATAACTACTTGTAAAACTGCAGTGCCAAATCTTGACCGGTTTTCAGTAAATATGATATAATTAATATTTTCACACCAAACAATGACAACTGGAAGATGATTTATTGTAGGAAGAATATCTTTAATGTGGCCTCCAAACTTTAAAGTAATTTTTATGCGATACAAGCTGTACCCGGCATGCGTTGCAATGCCAATCAAAGAAAGTGTTGGCGTTGAAATTCTGTTTCTTGAAGTGATTTTGGATACACAACATGTTTTTCAATTTCCGTTCACTGCCTCTAAGCTATCGTAAAATGGATTTTCTAATTTAGAATCATTCGTGGGAGCGTGCACAACAACTTTCAAAAGTTTCATCGCAATCGGATGAATGGCATATGAACGTATACGGGATTTTGTTTGAACGATTCGTGCGCTGTCACTCATTTGTTGATTCTACTCATACGCTTCCTACTTGAGAAATGGATTTACTAAGTCGAAACCCTACCCTGGCGTGTACACTCATCAAGGTTTCATCACAATCGAAGAAGGTTATATGAACGCATAGGGGATTTTGTTGAAACGCTTCGCGCGTCGTCACCCATTTGTTGCATATACTCGTGCCTATTGTGAAATGGATTTACTAAGTCGAAACCCTCCCCTGGCGTGTACACAATAACTCATCAATGTTTCATCGCAATCGGATGAATGGTATATGCACGTATACGGGGTTTTCTTAAAACGATTCGTGCGCTGTCACTCATTTGTTGAATCTACTCGTGCGCTACCTATTGAGAAATGTATTACTAAGTCGAAGCCCTTCCCTGGCGTGTACACAATAACTCATCAAGGTTTCATCGCAATCGAAGAAGGTTATATGAACGCAATAGGGGATTTTGTTGAAACGCTTCGCGCGTCGTCACCCATTTGTTGCACCTACTCTTGCGCTACTTATTGTGAAATGGATTTACTAAGTCGAGACCCTTCACTGGCGTGTACACAATAACTGATCAATGTTTCATCGCAATCGGATGAATAATATATGAACGCATACCGGATTTTGTTTAAACGATTCGCACCCCGTCACTCATTTGTTGAATCTACTCGTGCGCTACCTACTGTAAAATGTATTTACTAAGTTAGAAACCGTCACATAAGTGTCCACAGCATCTCACCCAAGTTTCATCGCTATCGGACTAATGGGATATGAAGGCATAGGGGACTGTATTGAAACGCTCCGCGTGTCGTCGTTCATTTGTCGAATCTACTCGTGTGCTACCTACTGTGAAATGTATTTACTAAGCCAGAAACCTTCCTTGGTGTGTCCACCATATTTCACCCAATTTTCACCGCTAACGGCAGAATGCTATATGACCTTATACGGGACTTTGTTGAAACGCTTCGCACGTCGTCCCTCATTTGTTGAATCTATTTGTGCGCTGCCTATTGTATAGTGGATTTACTAAGGCAGAAACCTTCCATGATGTGTACACAATATCTCACCCAAGTTGCATAGCTATCGGACGAATGGATTATGAATGAATACGGGACTTGTTTGAAACTCTTCGCGTGTCGTCGCTCATTTGTTGATTCTACTCTTGCGCTACGTATTGTGATATGGATGTACTCAGCCAGAAACCTTCCCTGGAGTGTACACAACATCTCACCAAAGTTTCATCGCTATCGGATGAATGGTAAATGACCTTATATGGGACTTTGTTGAAATGCTTCGCGCATCGTAGCTCATTTGTTGAATCTACTCGTGCGCTGCCTATTGTAAAGTGGATGTACTAAGCCAGAAAATTTCCCTGCAGTGTACACAACATTTTACGCAAGTTTCATAGCTATCGGACGAATGGTATATGAATGCATACGGGACTTTGTTGAAACGCTTTGCGTGTCGTCGCTCATTTGTTGAATCTACGCGTGCGCTACCTATTGTAAAATGGATTTACTAAGTCAGAAACCTTCCTTGGAGTGTACTCAACATTTCACCCAAGTTTCATCGCAATCGGACGAATGGTATATGAACGCATAGGAGACATACATACAGACAAACTATTCGTAACATTGATTTTTATATATATAGATAGATTCCACATAGCCACATGCCGACAGTACCTCGAGTGCTTACATTAAATAAGAATACAGCAAACGTATGCAGATTTAATATATCATAATTTATTTTCAGCAAATATGATATAATGAATATTTTCACACCAAAGAACGACTACTTGAAGATGATTTATTGCTGAAATATCTATAATGGGCCTCCAAACCGTGAGGTAAACCGTATGCGATGTTTCTTCTTACACATTTCCGTCCCAATTCCAATCCCCACCACTGCGCGCGCTCATTGTTTCCGTTGCATTGCCGTCCCATTTCCGTTTCATCGTCCCATTTCCGTTTCATTTTTCTCAATCACCCCCACAAAAAATATACAGCAACCGAGTGGAAAGATGTTACACATCAAAAATAATATTCTGGTGCTGGTTATTCAAATGATCTAGAAACATGAATAACGCGTGATCACCAACGAAAGTGCCATCGACATAGCTCAGCCAGATAGAAGGCTTTAGGTTGCAGAATTGAAGGTTGTACTTTCTAAAGTCTTACCTTTAAAACGCCAGCAAAACTCCGAACGGTTCTGGCGAAACCCGAGCGTGCATGAGCTCCAAAGATACCCGGGGCAAGTCCTATCTTGAGCTTGATCTTGTGGTTGTATTCGGGCCGAGTGGACAACAGCACGCAGCCAGTTGTGCCTCCCATGGAGTATCCTATGTATACCAGACTGCTGTGTCCTGTCCTGTTCAGCGCGTAGTCCACCAGAGCGGGAAGATCGTAGAATCCTATTTCGTGCCAGCTGAGGATCATATAACAATATACATGGTGTTTTCAAAAAACGGAATTTACACCAACAAAACAACACAAAGCATCCCTATGAACACAAGTAAAAAATTTGATAGTTTACGAGTAAGGTTTGTTCCTCAGTTTACTGGCTGCTACAACGCGGTCATGTAGCCCCCTGTACTTTGGGTGTGTGTAGAATCTGTCTGATAACCGGTATTAATTGTGATGGCTGTATTAGTGTGTGTTATCTGTAATTCAGGTAAGGACTGCAGAGGTAAAATTTCAAGTAGTTCCTACTTTTGCTACCAAGTGCTACCGTCAACGACACCTAGCGGCGAACTTGGCTACTAGATGCTACCGCAACTAGCACCTGGCGGCGAACGTTGGAACTGCTAGAGCATTAATCAAATCCTACCTACAAATTTAGCTTCACACTATTGTAGTTATTGGAAGGTTCTTTTACATGCCATAAATCTATGACATAGGCCTGGAGCTTTACTTCCCCTCCGAAGGAAGGCATACTGTGGGATTTTATCTCTCTTAAAAAATCCGACGATTTCGGCCGGATTTGAACCCGCGATCTTGGATATAGAATTTCAGCATGCTACCGACTACGCGACCGAAGCCGCTGAAGTTTACGAGTTACAAACTTTCAAATGTTGTACTGGAATCTATTGTCGTAATAATTCTATGTGGCACATCCCACGTCGATCAGTTGTAGTCATGTTTTGTACTAGCAGTAAAAGTTGTTGTTGTTGTTGATTCTTTTTTTTTTTTTTACATCATGGTCATGTAGCTTCGTGAACTTGGGTATGTGTGTTGAATTTGTCTGATAATCAGTGTTATTGTGATGGATTTATTAGTGTGTGAAATTGTAATTCAGATGAGGATTGGGAAGGAGACGACCGTGGCCTTATGTTAGGAATCATCCCGGCATTCGCCTGGAGTAGAAATGGGAAACCATGAAAACCACTTCCAGGATGGCTGAGGTGAGAATCTCAGTTTTGCTTCACGACGTTGAGTGTACCCCGTTCCAGCCCTCAGACTAGAATTAAATTTCTTGGCAGAGTTGGGAATCAAACCAGGGCCTCCGCGGTGACAGGCAAGAGTGCTAACCACCACGCAACGAGGCGGACAAGCAGTATAACATCACTCTACAAGAAGTGTTCAGAATATCCATATTGATCACGCCGTGTAATTTGCATTCAAACTTTAGAAGAAATTTAATTTAATTTATTTTATTCTATTATATTTGATTTTTAAATGTTATTAATTTTATTGCCAAAATTTCTTACAAACGTATGATTTTCATGAGATAAATATTCTTAGTTTGTAAGTTATGATTTCTTTATGTTTATGATTTAGATCTGCGCTGAAGAAGGGCACATTAATAGCAGAAAGATGTACATAAAACTTGGTATATTTTGTAACGATAAATGGTGACAGGCAGACATTATTGACTTTTATGAATTTGTAACTCAATACGTTAACATCCTTTTTACCAATAAGATTAAAACCATAGTTTATTATATTTTATTAAAAAATTAAGATCTCGTTAAATTAAGAAAACTATAGCTTGTCCACCCAG
The DNA here is from genome assembly GCA_946902985.2 of Meconema thalassinum. Lineage (NCBI taxonomy): Eukaryota > Metazoa > Arthropoda > Insecta > Orthoptera > Tettigoniidae > Meconema > Meconema thalassinum. The sequence continues at coordinate 254,460,464 of OX336394.1, read as the reverse complement.
CTTGGCTTCACCCACAGACTCTGGGAGGGACCATTCCCCTACCGTCGAAGGGCAGTGTCTGGGAGCTGAGCACACTTTGTCACCAGATACAACTGGGGATGGTGACAGGCCGATCGCCCAGGCGACCGCTAACTTAGTGTTAATTATGGAAGGGACGGGGATTTTGGAAAGAAGACGACTGTGGACCTGCCTGAAGGAACGATCCCGGCATTATCCAGGTGGTTAAATTAGGAAACTACAAAAACCATTATCAGTACGGCTGAGGTGGGTTTCGAACTCACGCTCTCCCGATGCCAGTGTTAGCACCCTAGGCCACCGTGGCTGGTCTGATCCATATATTTGGTCATCATTATACAGTATACCTCAACCGGGACAAATACAAAGTATTAGTCGACAATAGAACATATTCAGACAGGATTCTTACTTTATAAAGATTATTTTTACTGAAACACAATCTATTGCTTAATATCCAAGTACGAATTTATATCATACTTCTTGTTGAAGAAAGGAAATGCTGCATCAAATCAAATTGCCAAGGAAACAGAATTTAATAAATGGAAATAGTCAAATATGTGTTGTGTGGCGGAGCTGTTTCCGGTCATGGAGGGAGTCCGTCATTTTGTGTTGGCTAGGGATTGGCCATGCAAGATCCACCCACTCGTGCCTAATGAGAAGGGAAGACCTCCCCAATTTGTATCTGTGGTGCTGTATTCACCGTGGCCCACATGTTAACCGAGCGTGTGGATCTTGCTGACTTACGAAGAAACCTTGGTTTGCAGATGACACTCAAACTTATATTAGCCAATGACGTGGTGGCTGCTGATCTCGCCATACACTTTATAACATGAGAGTGGGTGAGGGCCAGCAATCGAAATTTACAAGTGAATATTTACTGAAAGTTACTGTTCTTTTTTGAAAATTGAATTTTTGTGCTCCATATATTTTTGTTTATTATTAGGTCTATAATGTCTACTTTTTTAAATTATTTGTTTAATTGTTTATAGGTATTTTTTAATGTTTCGGCTTCCACATCAAAATTTAAATATATATACAAAATTTGTATAATTTAACCTGGTGTAAAGAGGGGCAGATGACCTCGTAGTTCCGCCTTTTAAAACAACAATAACTAACTAACTCAAATATTTGATGCATTTTAAGGTAACAATAAAATAGGCTACCCCATATAAATAGAAACTGGCATCACATGGACCATTATTGCTCTCTTAAAAAGTTGAAACCATTCAAGTTACGTTGTTGATAATTACAGACTAGTTAACATTTCACTAACAGGAGAAGATGACCGCGAAGTTCCGCTCCTTACCCCATTGAGTGCTACTCCCGAATATAGACGGTGCATGAGAACTTGTAATTTATTTCAGTTCCCCTTCACTCTCGAGTGCCGAGTCGATCTCTGGTATGTTCTGCCATCTGTTCGGCATTATGTAGTATGAGTCTGGATTTTTGCTTCCGGAAGTATCTAACAGAGCATTTTCTAGACAGTTACCCTCAACAGAATAAATAAATAAATATAATAACAGATGAACTTCATCTGTAAAAAAGCATGGCGGAATAACATGCAAGCTCTTCTGGCCGTGTTGAGAGTTTATCAAAGAATCCTTCAGTTGTTAACCACTAGTAAGGAGTAACATGTATTATTCTTACTTTGGGCATGGAGATGGTTGTTTGGTTCTTAAGTTTAGGGGATGCGACAACGCGGTCATTTAGCCCCGTGTACTTTGGGTGTGTGTAGAATCTGTCTGATAACCGGTGTTTATTGGGATGACTGTATTAGTGTGTGTATCTGTTTTTTTAATTTAAGTACTGCAACTTAGAATTTTTCAAATAGTTCCTACTTTTGCCGCCTAGCGCCACCGTCAACAACTACTAGGCCAAGTTCAGAACTTAGCTACCAGACGCCGCCGCAGTCGGCTCTTGGCAACGAACATAGAAACCTAAGAGCGTTGTTTACATTCTTAACCTATCCAATTTAGCTTCACACAGGTGCAATTAGTGGAGGGTTCTTTAACATGCCATAAATCTATGACATGGGACCGCCGGCTTTACTTCCCCTCCGAAGGAAGGCATACTGATGGATTTTAACGCTCTTAAAAAATCCGACGGCTTCGGCCGGGTTTGAACCCGCTATCTTGAGCATAGAAGCTCAGCATGCTACCGACTACGCCACCGAAGCCGCTGGGGGTAGGATGGAGATGATGATGCAAGTGTAGGTACAAATATTTTAATTCTGAATTGTCTGAAAATATAAATCAATATTAAGGTAACATATTTAGTTTGCATTTTTAACCCACTTATCACATTTTGCAAAAATGAGGAAAAAGTAGACTTATGAGATCGGGCAAATGTGTGTCTGTCTGTCTGTCCTTCTGTCTGTCTGTCTGTCTGGCTGTGTGTGTGTGTCCCCCCCCCTATCAACTCCTAAACGGCTGCAGCAATCGAAACAAAATTTGCCACCTGAATATCTCACGGCCATATTTGAAAATGATGTCAGTGCTACCAACTGCTGAAAAATCGCAATTGAAATTTGAGCTCCATGTTGGATATCTTGGAAGGTATGAATGGGAGCTATTTCAAAATTGGCACACGTATAGACAATAATATTGCAGTTTAATTTCCAGGAGGCCATACATCGCAGTGTTGCCAAAATGATTATAAGCCTGCTGATAGGTCCAAATTTTAAATGCATATCACTTCTACACTATCAATTGGATTTCAACCAAATTTCGTATGTGCTATGTGTACATAAACAGATATGACTGAACGTATTCTTAAGATCCACCAGGGCTGCCAACTGTTAATAAATGCTCTCAATTTATTTTATCCAAATACCAATATATCAGAAAGTATGCAAGCCGAGAGCTTTATACTATGCACACGTATAGTACCTGACATTCTATATTAATTTGGAGTAACTTATTTATGTCAGTGCTACCAACATGATTCTAAGCCTGCTGAGAGGTCGAACTTTAAATACACGTAACTTCTATACTATCATTTGAATTTCAACCAAATTTCGTGTGTGCTATGAGTACCGTAACTGATATGTCAATGCCGATTCTTAAGAGTAACCAGGGCTCTCAACTGTTAATAAATACTGTCTCTCTTTTTGTTACCCTAATATCAATATATCAGAAAGTATGCAAGCCAATAGCTCTAAACTTTGCACAAGTATAGTAGGCCTACCTGGCATTCTAGATTAATTTGGAGTAACTAATATACGTCAGTGTTGCCAACAAGATTCTAAGCCTGCTCATAGGTCCAATTTTAAAATGCATGTAACTTCTATACTAACTAATTTTATTTCATTCAAAATTGACACAACAATAGATCATATTATTTTAGATTATTTCTGACCAATACATGTATGTCATTGTTGCCAACATGATTTTACGCGCGCTGTTAGATCCAATGTTTAACTGCAAGTATCGTCCATGCTATCCATTGGACTTCAACCAAATTTTGTATTCTGTACCTTAAGAGATGGAACTAAGAATATATTCAGTCACCAGGGCTGCCAACTGTAGTTCTCTATTAGGCTACATTATGCCAGATATACAGTATTTCGAACTAATTAGAAATGTCGATATTACCAACTTAATTTCGTCATTATTCTAAATAGATTCATATAGATTAATCATTGGCATGTATCTTAAATTGTAAGAAAAATAGGCTCTTTAGTTCGTCACGGAACTTCTTGTTATTAATAAAAACACAAAACCTATAGACATTTTAAGCTTATCGCCTCCCTGGTGAAATAAAAATTACGGCTTCTACAATTTGTTTTACAATTTTTTCTACAATGCTGTAACATTTATTATATGTCCTTAACTATGGTTGACAACTGTAGTGGTTCAATTTTAAACAAACATGATAAGAATAAATATACACTGTGGTGTGACCTTACCTGTGATAGTATAATATAATAAGTTGTTGATCAATGAGTGTCTTGTCGAGGGTGCTGATACTAATAACTTCCTTGTCACGTGAGTCGTAAACTTCCCTCTCCACTGGTAAGCTTCCCTTTCTTTAGTGTTCATTCTCTCACGAGGGCTAATTGCATCACAACTTGCAATATTTAGCAGCGTACCTACAGTAGAAAATGGCGTGATTCTTTCACAATAAGGTGAAATATCAAGCTTCTATTCCTTCCAGAAGGAACTAGATGGTCAAACCCGTGATGATTACACATGGGGTTTTAGCATCCCGAGACAATGACTCTTAGCCGTGGTGAAACGATACTGCGTCATTCTGTTTGTGACACATAGGGTTGGTCCATATCGCCAGTCTTGTTGCAATGTATAATACTTCGTCTCTTTACAAATAAATGTTATTAAAAATCTTTCTGACTATGATAATAAAAACCGCTTACAATTATCTGATATAAAAATCATCTCATGGATGTTCTAATTAATAATAATAATAATAATAACATGATAAATGAATAACCCTTTAAATATAACAGCTATGGGATCGAATCGTTACAATCGCCCCTAAGATAAATAATTTAAAAGACGTTTAACATTATTTCTCTTACCACATCCAACATAAAAAACTATAAATATAAATATTATAACCCCCAAAAAGACAACATACAATATACTCTTCATCAATACACAAAAATATACAAGAAATATACTCTTTTCACTTTACATATTTGTACTATCATTTCTTAAAATGTTCATAGTACTTTCCGTTTGAATACATACATTCTTCTTGATGTTCAAAATGTTCCATTCCTTCCTCTTATAATGTATTAGAGAGCTGTAAAAATATACATAAATGCCCTTCACTTCTAATTTTGACATATATGTCAACGCTGCACTTGGTGATCGTATGCTTGACATACAATTTTGTCTTCATATCTAGTGAACGTAGTTTTCGTCAGTCTGGTGTAGAATTACATTGTTCTCGTACCAGCTGAATAACACATAACTATCACAGCACACGATATGCAAACAACACAATATTCCTTTCGTCTCTATAAAGGGATTACTCAAATGCAGTAAAATTTCAATATTTGAAGAAAAAAAAACTTAGCAAGATACCTAAGGCAATTCAAATTTCAGTGCTTATGTCGTACATGTAAATATTTCCCCAAATACATACTGACATCGAAATACCTCAAAGCAGTTATTAAACAGTTCACTTAAATATTCAAGTTACTACTCACCTGCCTTCGTGGCTTAATTCTTTCTTAGGCCACGGCCGACTCCTTCCAAATTAATACCTCCTAAGTCTCCACGACTTCTTAACTTCTCATAAAACCATAATTCCTCTTCACTACTTCTCGAAAACAATAACTTGAATTTTCAAAATCACAAATAAACATAAAATCTGACTTCTCGTTCATCTTATAAAATTTAACTTAGCCTCAAGATATAACTTTACTGTATTGTCATTCTTACCTACTACACAAAATGATTAAGACTTGGACAAAATACTACTCAATACCTGACTTACGTATATCACTAAACTATTTCACAAAAACACATGACAAACTCCTCGGAATAAATATTTCGTTCCACAAAATATTAATGCTCTTATACTTTAAATTTAGTCTATACATGATTTGACTTCTTGCTGAATACCTAAAAACCCCCCATAGTTTTCTCTCAAAACTCCTAATTAAGTACCGTGTCCTACAAACACCACTTCCTACTTGTTCTGACCGCCTGGAGTATAGCTATTCCTTACTACACCAGAATCTCTCAGATCTCTCAACAACTCATCGTGATATCACACGTCACATACAAAAACCTCCCCTATTCGTGGTATAATCCCACATCTTCTTACTGTTACAGGTCACCTCTTACTGACCAATAACATCCTAAATTTCAGCTAAACAAATCTTACATGCATCGACTAATTCCTTGGAATAATAACATCACACTTTGTTTTCCTAACTATTTTCTTCCTAAAATAATGACAGTGTTCGAGTTGATAGTCAATAACACCGACACTCCTAATTGGCAAATATTTTCCCATAATCACTTCATAAAGCAAGTCCTGAGTTATAACACAGTTCAGATACTCTCTGCTCTACCAAATTAACTGCGTAAATTCGCCTGCCTTGAATTGAAACTTCATTATTACCCTTAGGTATACTTACCTTACAAACTTACTCTTGTCATCAAAATATTAATGCTCTTCTCTTTACTAACTCCGTATGACATAAATAAAACTTAATTTCTCGTCTACTAAAAAAAAAAGATTTATCTTTAAATCCTAAAACGTCGAATTATAACAAATTCCTTTCAATACTAGTAAATATTATGCCAACCATCTAATTATTATTATTATCTTTACTTTTACCAGTGTGTAGGACAACAATATACCACATCATTAATTCGTTACTATTCATCAGTAACGTTTTACTACAAAGTGGTTTAGCTCAATATTGTTACATGCCACCCCCTAGTGGCACCTTTGTTAACTGGATTACGGTGGGTATAAAGCACAATACCAATTACTGCTTAAAGAAATAATTAATTTTATTGCAGCCAGAAAAATACACTACTCAACAGCAATCATTACCTTACTCCAGTTTCCTCACGTCGAGAATACTTTCCCTTTCACTTGTCAACAGACCACAGTTAATCCTCTTCGCTAATGAGTCCGCTCCCGTACGCTCGCTGGAAATAGCTGCACTAGGTCTGTCACTGTACTATACACTGTTTCACAAGCACCACAATCACTTCCTCGGTGTCAAGAGAATCAGCTTCACTAGGGGTTTCGCAAGTCACCACACTTCTGTCGCTCAAGATAATCGCTCGCTCTAGCTCGTAAAACACAACAACAACAACTGCTAGACAGGTCGCACTTATATAGCAGGCCGGTGACTCAATAAATGCTTCTAGATCCATCCAGGGTTCACGGCTTCTCGAGGTTTCCATCGCTGGTCCAGTCACGAATATTCTGGACTACCCCTTTGTCCTAGTAGCCCTGTTGCATAAGGCACACGCAATCTTGAGCGACAGAAGTGTGGTGACTTGCGAAACCCCTAGTGAAGCTGATTCTCTTGACACCGAGGAAGTGATTGTGGTGCTTGTGAAACAGTGTATAGTACAGTGACAGACCTAGTGCAGCTATTTCCAGCGAGCGTACGGGAGCGGACTCATTAGTGAAGAGGATTAACTATGGTCTGTTGACAAGTGAAAGGGAAAGTATTCTCGACGTGAGGAAACTGGAGTAAGGTAATGATTGCTGTTGAGTAGTGTATTTTTCTGGCTGAAATAAAATTAGTTATTTCTTTAAGCAGTAATTGGTGTTGTGCTTTATACCCACCGTAATCCAGTTAAGAAGGTGCCACTAGGGGGTGGCACGTAACAATATTGAGCTAAACCACTTTGTAGTTCAAGCCTTGTAATATCTTTAAAACGTGCGTAACTGTAACTAAAACTTGGACCATATTACCTTTGTAATCTCTTATTACCTTGTGTGCATACAACCATATATACTTTAAAAACCTCCCAACCTTAACTTCACGTAGTCCCGTAGACACCATAAAAAATCTCATTGCTCAACGGAATATACCTCGCTGACCTACTTCCTCCTCCAAAAACTTCTTAAAACTTCATTTGGCATCTTACCAAAACTTCCTCCATTATAACTCCATTTGGCATCTTACCAAAAACTTCCTCCAACTTACTTCATTTGGCATCTTACCAAAAACTTCCTAAAAAAACAACTTCATTTGGCATATTACCAAAACTTAAAACCACATTGCTCAACGGCATTACCTTCGTTGGCCTACTACGTCAAACTCACGTCCATTTACGTGAAAATACACACATACACACACATATATATCTGTCACCAAGTAAGTTACCAGATGTCCTAATTAGTTCCTACTTCCTTATTTCAACCCGATGTTGGTTAATTCATACAACGCATTTCCATCAACTATTCTAAACCACTTCTAAATTTCTTCAAATATATCCACTGATATCCTCGCTGTCCTCAACTGAAACTTCTTTATTTAATCAATACTTACTTCTTCAACTCATTAATTTTATTACCACTGTACCACATCATCTTCACTCACTTTTGAATTAAATCTTTATTACCATTATATTCATAATTATGGTTGCCATAATAATTATTACTTTCTTTCGATTACTTACTTTTGTAATAATCTTCCCAACTTTTTAAATTTAATTCTCACTTCATCCAACTTACCTGCAGTTTAAGGACCCACATTCAACTTACCTGAATTGCTCAATAGCACGACAACCTCTGTCTTCCAAATTAAATGATTTTAGTCAATCTAAATCAATAAGCGTAGGCACTACGCGCCCCTTACCATCCTAACTTCACGACTGAATTAAAATTACAACCAGCAGGTTCCTTATCTACCTCTGTTAAATCATATTAAACTTCATTACTTAATATTTAAGTCATACGGAACAGTAACTATCGGTAATACAAATTTACATCACTACTTTTACTGGCATTTCACAGTTCTTACCACATTCATCTTCGATTCTATCCTTCTCTAGAATTCCACTTTCCTCTTTTCTTATGACATTAATTTCTACTTTCTTTGTTCTATATTCATCCATAGTAACACAGTACTTCGGCTTTCCCACTCTTACTTCCCCAAGTCTGGCTAATTCAGTACGCCACTGCACATCATATGCTTTCTTTCTCTCCTTCATCCTACTTTCTTTTTCCTCTAACAACTCAATTCTCTTTTCTTTCATTTTACTTCTAAAATATCTACCTACATGTCTTCTCTTCACTTCTCTACTACCATCACTTAATTTTCTTTTAAGCTGTTGTCTATTGCTTCTACTCTTATTTATCTCCCTCTTCCTCTTCACCTGTTTACTACGTTCTATAGTCTCTCCTTCAGCTACCCTGCTTTCATCTATCATCTCCGTTGATTGCTGTTGCTTACCTAAGCTACTTTCATCTATGTCTAGCATCTCTACCAACTCTACTATGTTTTCTCCTAGTATATCCGCTAACTGCTGTTCATCGCCTATAATTTCTTCTACAGCTATCCAGCTTTCATCTAAAATCTCATCTGACTCTAATCTGCTTTCACCTACAATCTCCTCCAACTCTATTATGCTTTCTTCTACTATCTCCTTTGACTCTACTCTACTTTCATCTACAATCTCCTCCAACTCTACTATGCTTTCTTCTACTATCTCCTCTGACTCTAATCTACTTTCACCTACAATCTCCTCCAACTCTACTATGCTTTCTTCTACTACCTCCTCTGACTCCAATCTACTTTCAATTACAGTCTCCTTACAGGCTGTCTTTACTGATTCTACTGCAGTATCCCCTAAAGTCTCTACCACCTCTAATCTACTTTTACCTAAAATCTCCTCTACCTCCAATCTGCTTTCACCTAAAATTTCCTCTGATTCAGATCTGTTTTCAACTACAATTTCTTCTGAATCCAATCTGCTTTCAATTACAGTCTCCTTTCTCATCCATTTCTGATGTCCTCTATTTGAGTTCTCCATCCGCTCCTGATGTTCTTTCCTTTCTTTCTCTCTCCTTTCCTGACTATCTTTCTTATCCTCTTCACTGTTTTTATACATCAAATTCATATCCTTACTCATCTGCCTTATGAGCGCATCTAATGAGATTTCAGGGATATCGATAGACTTTTCATTCTTATCCGCCATCTCGAAGTACACCGTATAAAAATTTGCCCTTCCAAAATTTCACTTCACTTCACTGTCCCTCAAAAGCACTGACAATTTGCACCACTGAAATTATACACTCCTCTCCTAAATACCGAATGGTTTTCGTGTCCGACGTTGTAGCGCCAAATGTAACATTTATTATATGTCCTTAACTATGGTTGACAACTGTAGTGGTTCAATTTTAAACAAACATGATAAGAATAAATATACACTGTGGTGTGACCTTACCTGTGATAGTATAATATAATAAGTTGTTGATCAATGAGTGTCTTGTCGAGGGTGCTGATACTAATAACTTCCTTGTCACGTGAGTCGTAAACTTCCCTCTCCACTGGTAAGCTTCCCTTTCTTTAGTGTTCATTCTCTCACGAGGGCTAATTGCATCACAACTTGCAATATTTAGCAGCGTACCTACAGTAGAAAATGGCGTGATTCTTTCACAATAAGGTGAAATATCAAGCTTCTATTCCTTCCAGAAGGAACTAGATGGTCAAACCCGTGATGATTACACATGGGGTTTTAGCATCCCGAGACAATGACTCTTAGCCGTGGTGAAACGATACTGCGTCATTCTGTTTGTGACACATAGGGTTGGTCCATATCGCCAGTCTTGTTGCAATATATAATACTTCGTCTCTTTACAAATAAATGTTAATAAAAATCTTTCTGACTATGATAATAAAAACCGCTTACAATTATCTGATATAAAAATCATCTCATGTACTAATTAATAATAATAATAATAATAATAATAACATGATAAATGAATAACCCTTTAAATATAACAGCTATGGGATCGAATCGTTACAATGCGAATGAAGAAACTGAACACTAAGCTAGTAAACAGCTGACTAGTAACTTGGCACTCAAAAGGTTAAATCCACAACTGTCACCATCCGTTCGTTCACAAATAGAAGAATATTCGTTCATGGGGTGGGGTTAAGTCTAGTCTTTTTATTACAAAATTATGGAAACCTGTAAAATAACACTCACCTAAAATTCCAGAATTCCGGGCTATTAGTTTTCTTGAGCACATGGGCCTTAGAGTACATATTTCCTCGTACATTTCCAATCCAAACATCATAGCCATGATCGACTAGTAAGTAGGCTGAAATGAAGAAAACAGGAAATTAGCTGTTAACTGGATGATCTTGGAGACTCGGTCCCTGAGGACACATTATTGAGGAGTAGTGATGTCGTACAGCACAGTTGTGAGCAATCCTAAAATATAACATACGCTCAACCTTCAATAAATGCATGCGAGATATCACGTTTAGTGGTTGAGATTCCACGAAATAGGATATTCTGGAGATTATAATGGTGACATTAAGTGTGACGTAAAGATACAAGCTCTCACTCGCCTTTAAAATTTTAAATAACATATCATTAAAAACAGTTTAAAGAAAGGTCGCCTTGGCCTACGGTATTTAATTTACGAGAATCTTTTGGCCGATCGATCTTGATAATTGTTGACTTTCTCTGTATACAGTCGAAACTCGATATTTCAAATCTCTAATTACTCGAATTTCCGGTTACTCGTAATAATTATCATCTCCCAAATAAACTTTCTGTAATTTATACGCCTTTTTTCACTTTAAGTCGAATTATTGTACTCTTAGTTTTCGATATCTCGAAGTTTATATTATACCAGCAACCCGCTTCACTCCGGTATCTTTAACGGTTTACCCAGCGTAAGCTTAAAAGGCGCACGGTCGGCAGGCCCCAGACACAATTCAGAAAAGCCGAGGTGAACAGCGAAACTCCAAACACATATACTCTTGTCTGAAGTCTTAACTCGACACTTTGATACTGTCTGAAGCTGGGGCGATAGGCTCGCTCGCTCGTAATCTCACGCCGAAGCTAGTAATTTTAATTTCCGCTGAATGGCGATTATTGGAGATGTATGGGCGATGTATTGGAGATAGAGATATGCTGTCGCGGACATTTTTGAAGAACTTTTCATGCTGAACAATTCTTATAGGCTACTCATGGTATATAGATATTTTATACGGTTTACCCAGCGTAAGCTTAAAGGGACGGCAGGTGTTTCTTCGACTCGATTCACTGAAATCGTTATTGCTCGGCTTCCTTTGGTAATAAATGAATGTTTTTCTACAGAAACCTTCCTCGAGAAATCCTTTACAAAATGGTGAAAACCAAATCAAAATCCACCCAGGGGTTCTCGAGGTTACCCGTTACATCTAAGAATCGGGGACTTGGTTTTATATTAAGTGGTGATACTTGTTTTTTTTTATCTCAAACATTTACGTATTTTTTCAGTGAAAATTGATTCATTCGAAGGTTCTATTTCGAATTTTCCACCGATTACTGTAGTTGAGTTAACCGTATGCTTGTTGTTAATTCAATTTAAGGGGTTGGGGCAGCTCGGTCATCAGCTCCATGTAGTTGGGTGTTAAACTTGTCTGATAGCCTGTATTTATGAGATGAGTGTAATAGTCAACCGTATGCAAATATAATAAAGCTGTCGTAATTACAATCATCCATATTTTTTACAACTATGTTGTAAGCCTTGCATACAGTATTTTGCGACCAGTATATCACAAATTTTCACTTTTTTCCTACGTTTCTCCATGACTTGAATTTTTGACAACCCGAATTTATTTTGTCATCCCCTAACAATTCGAGATATCGATATTCGACTGTACAGTAGTTACCAGGTCAGTGATAAAAAATATGCTCCCCGATGATTAGCCAATATACTTATTCACCTGATCTGAACCTTGTCCGAAATATACGAATGTTGAAAGAAAAATTGAAGGAAGGGACAAGGCGTCGAAATCCTCGGGATTCAGAAAAAAAATCAAAGCCTTATATTAAAATGGGCGAGGGCAAAACTGATTAAATTCATTCCGAAACATTTTTGTGAGATATCATTAAAGGCAAATATTAAGAAGAATTTAAGCTACTAGGTCACGTAATGCAAAAATAGTGCAAGCCTTTTAGTTCTAAATGGAAGACATAGCATTAAAATTCCATGCGGGAATCGAACTCACAACCTCCGACTTAATACACTAATGCTAAGTGAGAATCAAACTGCCTCCTATTGCTCAGTGGACAGAGCACTGGCATAGAAACACGGAGGTCACGGGTTCGAGTCCTATTTGCACACTACATGACCCAATCGTTCAAAGCCTTCATTTCTCTCCATATGAGGCTTCAATGGCGTAGTTGGTAGCACGCTGAGCTTCTATGCCCAAGATTGTGGGTTCAAACCCGGCCGAAGTCATCGAATTTTTAAGAGCATTCAAAATCCATCAGTATGCCTCCTTCGGAGGGGAAGTAAAGTCGGTGCGCACATGTCATAGATTTATGGCATGTAAAAAAACTTCCACTAACTACACTTGTGTGAAGCTAAAATTTGTAGGTTAGATTTGACTAACGCTCTATTTGTTCCAACGTTCGCCACCAGGTGCAAGTTGCAGTGGCATCTGTAGCCAAGTTCACAGCTAGGTGCCGTTGACGGTAGCGTTTGGTTGCAAATGTAAGAACTACTTGAAATTGATCGTCTGCAGTCCTTACCTGAATTACAGATAACACACATTAATACAACCATCACAATTAACACTGGTTATCAGACAGATTCTACACACAAAGTACACGGGGCTACATGACTGCGTTGTCGCAGCCCCTAAACTGAGGAACCACCACCACCGCCACCATCACATCATATGAAAATCCAATCATAGGAATGTATCATTGTGCCACGTATTACTAATGTCATTTTGGGTAAAATATAATAATAATAATAATTATTATGATTTTACTGGTTTTATGTCCCTTGGAACTACTGCAGCATTGAGACGCCGGGATGCCGGAATGTTGTCCCGAGGGGGATCTTTAACGTGCCAGTAAATCTGCTTACACGGCTCCTTCGCAATTGCGCACACTCAAATGCCACGTGTCCTCCCATGAGTTCCGATTCCCACGAGTTGCAAATTCTTTAGCGGATTAGCTATCTGCCAATTACACTATCTGAGCGAGTCCCATCAGTTTCGAACACTACCTGAGCGAGTTTCAGCTTAGTTTTCTCCAGCAACATTGCATTAATTTGTTTATTACTGATACAAATAAGGTCCATTGTTAGCGCCAGACGGGAGTTCGTGCTCTCTTTAATGAATTGCTCCTCTAACAGAGGGGGGCGGACGCCATGGACCTGTAGCTCCCATAAGCAGCTTTCGCCTTGTCAGTATCTGTATTAGCATGTGCCTTCGTCAAAATAATCAGTTTTGAGTTACTGATATCGCGCCAGGAGTTGGCAGTTGGGTTTGAACTGCAGATGTCTTCCCGCTCATTGCGTATCGCGCATTCCAAAAACATTAAGTTAGTCACTACTTGTTTCACTCACTCAGCACATTCCTTCTTTCACTGGCTGCGTGTCGTGTGCTGCAATAACACCGATTGGCATGCGCGGAGCCGATATATTTAAGTTTGGAATATGAGGGCCGCGCATGCGTACTGCAAGACCCCCCGCACCCCGTCGCAGCGTGTTGGACTGCCATCTCCTGACGCGATATCAGTATATATACCGTAGTTACAAAGTTCTTAAAATAGTATCAGCATGTCGCTTCGTCTTTGAACTGTTTTTTTAAATCTTATTTACAAGTCACTTAATAATCACTACGTAGCCTCGTCAAATTGATCTATTAACTGCAGCATTCTTCTCTTTAAACTCTAATCAATACGTACAGCAAAATAAACATTTCTTAAAAATACTGTTAAATCACCGGTCTCTTCAAACTGTTGAGTTGCTCTTTGGATTCTGTCATCCATTGCAACATATTTTCTTTTCCTTTTCGTGGTTTGCAAATTCAACTCTGCCCGCATAAGTTTTTCGTCGGAATTTTCAGACACCTTCTTCAAACACAACAGCAAATCTCTTACACGAGGATGTGGTTTTCCGCATTTCGAATTCAGCTTATGGTTCCAACCTTCTACAGAGTTATTAGTTCTATGCCTCTTCCCATGGCAATTCCACATTTCAATCGGAATATGCACGATTTCAAGCCATTGCTCGACGAAGTAATCAAAAAACTCGATTAACTTTCCATTGTCCATTGCCATTAACCCTTCTAGGTCGCATCGTATTATTATTAGCCGGTCAAACCTCAGAACTGACAGCTGGGTTTTCCAGACATATTCCGAACTAGTGGGACTCATTAGCTTATTTACTCAGGCGAGAATACGCGCTCGGAACTCATGGGACGTTTTTCCTAAGAAATTGGTTTTCGGAACTCATGGCAATGGAACTCGTGGGACGGAACCAAATGCCAACTGGCTGCACCGGAATTCGATCCCACTATCTTGGACTCAGCAGACAAGAACGTTACCGCTGAACCAAGCAGCCAGTCTAGGAATATTATAAAGGAAGTGTTCCAAGTAAAGAGGTGAAAGATGACATGTTCATAATGTAGCTTACTAAATTATTTGAACTATTCTGATTCAAATGATGTCTCGATTTAGAACTACAGTAGTTCATTCGAATTCTTTCAATAGTTCAGCATTGGTGTAAAATATAAAATTTTTACTTGCAACGATTCAAAACAAAGTAACTTTCAAATGATTGCACTTAGAAGGCTATAGTTGGCAGCTACAGTTACAATTTGAACGAATATTAATGCCTTGTCCACACCAGCAGATTTGTTTGCAGACTGTATGTAGATTGTTTGCATACAAGTCTGCATACAGTATGCAGACTGTATTGAAACATTGTATCCAATACAAGTATGTTACTTGTTTTGCGTCCACACGAGAATTAGACCTGTAGTCCACTGACAGTTCGTGGAGTTGACGTTAAACTTTGACGGTATGAAAATAATTAATCTTCTTATTTAGTATTTTCATTCAATCAAGACGAAGTACTGGTATAAGAACAAAATGAAGGTAGAAATTTTATGACACACCGTTTAAGTCTTAAAATAATAAAAATAACATTCGTACCTTTACCACAGGGTGATTTTTTAAAGTCGGCGAATGTGTAAATTGGGGGATCAAAGTGAAACGATCATGATGGGAGGGGTATTGTGTTTAAATGCACCTCTTGTATTAGTCGAATAATTAACCAAAATACTCATTCTACTAATATTTCATATAACAACCTCTATTTTCTTTTTGTGGGGAGGGGGTGAAATTTGACATCCCGCCGGTAGCCCCACTAAACTACATTTTGTGGCAATTTAATGAGATCACTGTGTGGTCATTGGTGGGATATGTTTCAAGGCCTAATTAGTTTTGGTCCCTTCATCAGCCGATATGAATTAATAAATGTCAAAGACACACGAAATGTATAGCAACAAAAAGTCCCTTGTTATTAAACCTTATATGGTGCACCATAAAGAAGGATGGGAAATTGAAACAAAATCAACACAATATGATGTGGAAAAACGTGGCTAGCTGGATGCGTCTGTGGTTTGTGTCCGGTCTACAGTTCCAAAACACGTCCACACAGGAAGACTTGAGACAAAATACTTGTTTCTTGTGTGCGTGTTTTCCATTTCGTTGGAAAACAGAAAACATTGTATCTTGTATCTTGAAACACGAGTTTTGTATGTCATTTGTATGTCAATTGTATGCAAACTGTGTGCAGACTGTTTCAATACATCACTCGAGTCTCGCGATTGTACGTAGAATGTTTTCAAAAAGTATGCATACATCCCGCATACAAATGAGAAACATTGGGGAAACAGTCTGCATACAATGTTTCTGGAAACAAATCTGCCGGTGTGGACGAGTCTTAAGACTCCTGATGAGAAAAAATGTAGCTGAGGAAGACCCTAAATGGGCTTCAAGTGTCTTTAAACGGGAATACACATGTAACGGTTAGTTATAATAACCTACGACTTTGAGATGCTTTCCTGAAAATTGTCGTTTTGCGATATATCATCATTTCTATCTCCGAAAGTCCTCAGGCCACAGCTACGTGTTCTGTAATAAGGAAGATATAATGCATGTCATGTTTCATGCCAAGTTCGTACGTTGTGATGGCCTTCAAATGTCTCCTTGAGACCTGACGCAATCTGCGCTGTGGGGCAGGAAGTGTAAAACAACCTAGGTAGTACTCGATCCTTAATGACTTATGTGTAATGGCTTTTATGATGTTATTATGAAATTACATAGACTGGAAAATCTGCAGTAATTATGAAATGACTCATACATTGTAAATATTAAAGATTGGATCAGACACAATTCAACCTATATCTACTGTAGCCTACATGTAATTCTTCTTCTGTGGTGTTCAATCCGAAGATTGGTTTGTAGCAGCTTTCCATGAACTCCGGTCTGTGGCTAGTCTCTTCAAGTCCAAGTAATTATCACAACCTTTGTCGTGAATGATTTGTTTTATGTATCCCAGCCGTGGTCTACCTCTACAGTTCTTTCCTTCAACATTGCCCTCCAGTATTGTGTGCAGAAGACTTTCATGCCTCAAGATATGTTCAATCCAATTGTCTCTTCGGTGAGTAAGCATATTCCATAAACATGACTTCTCTCCAATCCTCTTCAGCGTTTCTTCATTACTGATTTTGTCCACCCATGGAATTTTTAGTATTTTCCTGTAGCACCACATTTCAAAGGCTACTATTCGTTTCTTATCAGCCAAGCTAAGAGTCCAGGTTTCACTACCATATAACAGTACGCTCCACACATATATCTTCACAAGACGTTTCCTGAGGCTCATACTAATGTTTTTGCATGTAAAGAGCTTTCCTTTACATGTAATTACCATACAGTAATACATTTTTGTCTTGTTAATTCCTTTTTAGGGGATAAAGACATGTCAGTCATCAACCGCTTGTACTTAGGTGTGTGTTAGAGTTGTCTGATATAATCTTCGTTTTTGCGATGACTTAGTAGCGTGTGTAACTGTCGTTATTAGGGTAAGAAATTGGTTTAGGTGCCGTGGAACTGAACATATGGTACCACCTCGGCATTTGACTCGAGGGAGTGCGGAACATTTTCATGATGGCTGCTATGAGCGGGATTCGAAAATTCCATCTCCGGACACACAGCAGCTCCCTATCATAGTTCTATAATGATGAATGGTATTCAGACGAGGATCCTCAAATAATTATGTGCAACAATTTGTTGTTGTTTTAAGGGACCTAACATCTAGGTTATCGGCTGCAACAATTTGTAACTCAAGTCATATTTTATATTTTGTCAATTGTTTACGTTCTTCTTACTCAATCAAGTTGTTTTGTACGTGATTTCTGGGTGGATGTTTCCTGAAACAGAAGGCTTTATGTTGGCTATTCAGGACAAGGTTGTCCCCACGAGGTACTACCTAAAGTTCATTATCAAAGATGCATCTGTGCATTGTAGATACGGTTGCCTAACATGGGAGACTGTTCAGCATATTATTTCAGGTTGTCGCCATTTTTCAGGGACAGAATATAGGAAGAGACATGATTTTGTTGCCTAGATAGTACATCAAGAACTGGCTATACACCTTCAACTGCTGAGCCAAGAGAAAGTGCCGTACTATAAATACACCCCTGAAAATGTACTGGAAAATGACAACTTTACTTTGTACTGGGATCGTACTGTATTGACTGACCAGTCAGACGTGCACAACAGACCTGATCTGGTTGTTGTTGACAAATGCAAGAGGCACACCACCTCAAGGAGTAATGAGGAGACGCCCTGTCAGCGCTATAGGATGCAGAGAGTTGAAGCACTGACCACGCCCCCATACTTGCCCGACTCGAGCGGTTAATGGAGCCTACGACCATAGACTTATTTATTAGTGAGATATAAGTATGATTACCAGTAAAAGATTCGTGTTCAGGTATAGTACGAAGTTATAAGGTAGGCTTATATGACGATGGAAATCAAGGAATATTTGTTAATTTTTGGTGGCTAGCGTGAAGTGTGCGGCAGTCACAATACTTTTCGTCGCATTCGAAAATCATGTAAACTGCCGTAAAACGTATAATTTTATAACATAAACTAGATCAATACACCGATCTAAAATATGGTATAGTGGGCCTACTTGGGAAATAAATGTATTAAACCGGTATGCAGTTTTTATAACATGTATTATTGTGAGATTTCAGGCAACCAGACACCCACCACTGTTCTTAACGTATAACTTACCAAATAATAGGCACATAATTACTGAGATACCAGTAGGCTTGCCATTATATTCACGAATGTGTATTAAATAAATTTAAAATATTAAGGCATGTGAACTAATTGAGTGGTGGCGTTATTGTTTTTATCGCACGATGTTTTTTAAAAATAGGCCAGTTCAGTTCCGGTAACACACTAAACAAGGTCTAGGCAGAAGTTTGAGATTAACACGCTAAAATATATAATAATGGCATATCAATTCTCTAGCAATAAATCTAGAGCTCAAGCCACGTTAAAATAAATTGGGGTAATTAGATTACAGTAATACCGTACATTAATTGACAAGCAGAAACTATTTCCAGTAAGAAACGAAGGAAAATATCCGTAATTCGTTCCTAGCAATCAAAATACTCATACACATACATATGCCATATGCCAATATTTGAACATTTAACGAATGATACTAGAACAGTACCGTAAGGTGGCTACTCGAAGGATGAAAACTTAACACAATAAATGGCAAATAAAGTGCATTTACTTGTGAAATGACATTACTTTGGCAGGTGGGAGTTCTGTTTGTGCAAACATATGCCCCACACGTCGACATTTCGTCCCACACGCGTCCCACACTTTTAAGTACGAACGCTACACCGTTACATGCTTTTCTTATGGGTCTACCGCAATGTTTTGAGCATATGTGAAGGAGTAACTTGTGGCTTCACTTCCTTGCCGTTAGGGCCTCTCCTTATTACTCCTTGCACCACCTTCATAGATGTGGCAATCCCAAACAGTGGCAACATGCCAACAAAGCATGTTGAAAAGCTGTCAAAATACACAGAACTTTCAGAACTGATAAGGAAGTAATAGCACATGACACAGGTCAGGACAGTTCCTATTATCATCTCCAGCATTGGCGTGATTCCCAACAACTTAATGGAATCTCTCACAGAGTTGAAATTAGACCCAGGCCTTTTCAAACTGATGCAGAAAACAGTCATACTTTCTACGTGTCGCATAGTAAGGCTGTTCTTGGGCAATCAGGCCTGAAGGAGTGAGGGAAAAGTCTAAAGCTACTACTGAATGCAGTCATTCTACGTGTCGCGTAGTAAGGCTGTTCTTGGGCAATCAGGCCTGAAGGAGTGAGGGAAAAGTGTAAAGCTACTACTGAATGCAGTCATTCTACGTGTCGCGTAGTAAGGCTGTTCTTGGGCAATCTGGCCTGAAGGAGTGAGGGAAAAGTGTAAAGCTACTACTGAATGCAGTTATTCTACGTGTCGCGTAGTAAGGCTGTTCTTGGGCAATCTGGCCTGAAGGAGTGAGGGAAAAGTGTAAAGCTACTACTGAATGCAGTCATTCTACGTGTCGCGTAGTAAGGCTGTTCTTGGGCAATCAGGCCTGAAGGAGTGAGGGAATAGTGTAAAGCTACTACTGAATGCAGTCATTCTACGTGTCGCGTAGTAAGGCTGTTCTTGGGCAATCAGGCCTGAAGGAGTGAGGGAATAGTGTAAAGCTACTACTGAATGCAGTCATTCTACGTGTCGCGTAGTAAGGCTGTTCTTGGGCAATCAGGCCTGAAGGAGTGAGGGAAAAGTGTAAAGCTACTACTGAATGCAGTCATTCTACGTGTCGCGTAGTAAGGCTGTTCTTGGGCAATCTAGCCTGAAGGAGTGAGGGAAAAGTGTAAAGCTACTACCGAATGCAGTCATTCTACGTGTGGCGTAGTAAGGCTGTTCTTGGGCAATCAGGCCTGAAGGAGTGAGGGAAAAGTGTAAAGCTACTACTGAATGCAGTCATTCTACGTGTCGCGTAGTAAGGCTGTTCTTGGGCAATCAGGCCTGAAGGAGTGAGGGAAAAGTGTAAAGCTACTACTGAATGCAGTCATTCTACGTGTCGCGTAGTAAGGCTGTTCTTGGGCAATCTGGCCTGAAGGAGTGAGGGAATAGTGTAAAGCTACTACTGAATGCAGTCATTCTACGTGTCGCGTAGTAAGGCTGTTCTTGGGCAATCAGGCCTGAAGGAGTGAGGGAAAAGTGTAAAGCTACTACTGAATGCAGTCATTCTACGTGTCGCGTAGTAAGGCTGTTCTTGGGCAATCTGGCCTGAAGGAGTGAGGGAATAGTGTAAAGCTACTACTGAATGCAGTCATTCTACGTGTCGCGTAGTAAGGCTGTTCTTGGGCAATCAGGCCTGAAGGAGTGAGGGAAAAGTGTAAAGCTACTACTGAATGCAGTCATTCTACGTGTGGCGTAGTAAGGCTGTTCTTGGGCAATCAGGCCTGAAGGAGTGAGGGAAAAGTGTAAAGCTACTACTGAATGCAGTCATTCTACGTGTCGCGTAGTAAGGCTGTTCTTGGGCAATCAGGCCTGAAGGAGTGAGGGAAAAGTGTAAAGCTACTACCCAATGCAGTCATCCTACGTGTCGCGTAGTAAGGCTGTTCTTGGGCAATCAGGCCTGAAGGAGTGAGGGAATAGTGTAAAGCTACTACTGATTGCAGTCACCAAGAATTTGCTCCTTATGATATGTATGGTAACTGGGATTGTAAATGTTTTCTTTCCAGCAAATACTGAGAATGTGTAAGCGCATGCGCATAATAATAATAATAATAATAATAATAATAATAATAATAATAATAATAATAATAATAATAATAAAAGCAATAATAAATCATATTTGCAGCTGGTTTGGCATTTGGCAGAGAAAACCAGAACTACACGGGTGGCTTGTGGTTTTGATTTAAATATTTTCGTCTTGTAAGAACCAAATGTGATTCAAGAGATAATTTAAGAGCGAACATCGTACGATTCGGAGTGCTGTAGGCATTTGCCGCCGATCAAAATCCGACTTCCAAGTGCAGTAATCAAACCCGCGATCTTGGGACCAGGCAACCGACACCCACCGAGAAAGCAACTATTTCACAACAATATTAAATTCTTCATTAGCGGATATTATAACAGGGGGCTGAATGTTTGATGTGATATACAGTACATTGTGCTTGTTTACTTACGAAGCGAATGGTTGGCTCCACCCACGATCCACATATCTGTCTGGTGAGCAAAGCCATGCATGAAGAGAACCGGCCCCTTAGATGTCGTTGAATTACGGGGCGGGAGATGGTGAACTGTGAGCAGATAGTCATCCTCTGTTCGCACAACATGTGTTTCTACCTCGTAGCCCGCTTTAGAGATCAGCTCTGTCTGCAACATGGGAAGAGTTCTCAGACAGATCGGTCATTTATGCCAGCATTACAAGTAGGCTATTGGTGTAAACGTACTGCTATTTCATACTAAAATGTATTTTTATTTGAAAATATTCCTCGAATGTTTATCATGTACAGTCGATTTAATACTTAAATACATCTGTCATTATACTACAAGGTCTTTATTTTGCTTGGCAAGTCGATTCCGCTCGACCTTCGCCGGCTGTTACAGGTTGGCGCGCGCGGTCTCCGGCCGTATTGCCACCCTCTTGCTGCGGTAGACGTGTGAACTCCGAGCTAATCGGGTGTTTTATAAAACTACTGTTTACTATAATAATATTAATATCGTATGGCCTCGGGTGCTGGGTGCAGGCTTTGTTATTTGACACCCAATGGGCAAGGAAAGCTTCTTGAACACTATAGCGCTTTCTAGTATAGAAATGAGAAACTTACTGTTGGCACAAACTCCCGAGATTAATTTTTCCATTATGAACATGGTGTCGTAATATTTGCCGCCTTTCAAAAAATCACTTACCACGGCTAGGAGCGAACCAGCAAGCTTTGGGTAGGTAGACCGACACGTTGACCACTCACCCACCGTGCAAGCTACTGTGTACTGTATATCGTATTGTATAGTGTTTTATTGTGATTGCGTATACAGGAGTGCCGTAATGCCTTATGTGAAATATTCGTTACGTGAACGCGTATATCTGCATAATACGTACACAAAGTGCAGGAAATCGTGCACTAGAACAAGACAAAAGATTCGAGTGAAATTTCCAGGGAAACCCATTCCTATAAATCGGCCAACAAAACAACTTGCTAAGAGATTCAAACGTACAGGTTCAGTAAACAATAAAAAATAGACGTCGTTATTTCCTTACTGAAGCTAAATTCATAAGGAGATGCCAATTATGTTTGGCAGCGGATGGGGAACATTTTCAGCATCTACTGTAATCATGGTGAGTAAAAATGCATGATATTGATTTCAAGCACCGTATTCTGCCGCCATAATTATGCGCGCTCGGTCGCTGGCAATTGAGCCGTCACTGGCGGAGCGCGTGAGCAAGAATATCCTTGCCAAGCATATATAAAGACCCTGTATATTGAAAGATAAATAAATAAATCAACTACATACATAAATAAATAAATACTGTAAATAAATGAAATGTGGTGTTACAGGAGAATGATGAAGATCAGATGGGTACATAGGGTTACAAACGAAGAGGAACAAAGGCGAGTGGGAGAGGAGAGATGTTTCTGGCAACTGCTAATGAAGAGAAGAGATAGGGTGGTAGGACACATACTAAGACGCCTGGGAATAGCTAGCTTAGTTATGGAAGGAAGGTTCAAGGAAAAGAACTGTAGGGGTAGACCAAGGTTAGAATATGTTAAACAGATTGCCTCAGATGTAGGGCGTGGTAGCTATGTAGAGATGAAACGAATATCTCAGGACTGGGATCCATGGAGAGCTGCATCAAACCAGTCAAAAGACTGGAGACTCAAACAACAACAACAACAACAACAAATAAATAAATAAATAAATAAATAAATATCTCCACTCTACAGTAGGTTTTCCTCACCGCAGATAAGAAAAGGTCCGGTGACTGGTTCCGAGCCCTGCGTATGATGCTATAAGGGCTGTTCATATCGTCCATTCCTTGGACTAATGCCAACGTCATTGATGTCAACAGTATGCTTTTAACCACGTTCTTCATTCTTTCTGAAACAGTGTAATTAATTCATAATAATAGTCATGAAAGACAAACCAGGTCAATACTGATTAACCTAAGCCGAAAAACAAATCGTTTCATGAAGAAGTAATCGGTCTATTTTCATATTATTATACTGAGATCAGAACTCAGGTAAATCAAGTATCTATGTGATGGCTTAGTATTAACATTTTTTTTTTAAATCGAGTTTACCCTTGAGGGTGATGACTCCCACGGACTCAGCGAGGGAACTCACCCCTACCGCCTTTCCAGGCAGTGTCCTAGAGCTGGGAACATCTGGTCAGATTGGATACAACTGGTGAGGTGTGATCAGCACCTCGCCCAAGTGGCCTCACCTGCAAAGCGAACAGTGGCCTCATGAGGGAAGGTTAGGATGGATAGGCAAGGAAGAGGGAAGGAGGCGGCCGTGGTCTTACAGTAGGGTCCATCCCGGCATTTGCCCGAAGACGAAATGGGAAAGCACGGAAAACCACTTCGAAGATGGCTGAGGTGGGAATCGAACCCCCTCTACTCATTTGGAGTACCCAAGGCTGAGTAGATCCCGTTCCAGTCCTCATAGCACTTTCCAAATTTCGTGGCAGAGCCGGGAATCGAACCCAGGACTTCCAAGGCGGCAGCTAACAACGCTGACCGCTACGCTACGGTGGCGACTTAATTCCTATTAACATGCAGTAGTAAAATGATTAGGCCAGCAAAGTTCAGTTTGCTAAATTTCACTATGATCACTTCCAGAGGCATGAGAAACAGTCATCCCTTGCTAAAAATCTACAAGCGTGCCATTTATAAATCATGATAAACATATTGCAAAATTAATATTATGTAAGAATATTTAAAACATAGTATCATTATCATAGCATACGTAGTCTTCACGGAGATGGAATCACTCCGTGATGAGTTAGAAGAATAGAGGAATTGACATGAGTGATTATTGTGTCGGACTACCAACCCGAAGCTTGCTGGTTCATTCCTAGCCGTGGTTTGAAAGGTGACAAAAATCACGACATGCATGGCATACGTTGTTGGCATGTTAAATAACCCATTTGAATTCAGCAGGCCGTGTTCATAATGGCAAAATTAATCTCGGGACTTTCCGCCAACACAAAGTTTCTCCATTCTCTACTAGAAAGCAAAGGAAAGAAGATGACCTTTCATACCACACTCGCACGTGAAAATTGCGTGAAAAAAATCTAGACTTCCCCTTGACCCCCTTAAGAGCATTATACTGTATGTCAATGTCAATGAGCTTTGATATCTAACCTCCTTGACTTTCATAGCGTTCCAAGGAAAGGAAAAATTCGACACGCAAGCTGCCCTATGAGCGCAAATAACAAAGCTTGCACCCGGCACCCAAGGCCATACGATATTATTATTAATGTAGCTGTGGATTTAAATATTGTGCCAATAGATGTAGATTGCATAAATTATTCAATAATTCCAATTTCACATCCATCAATTAAATAAGACAGAAATGTTAGAATTACTTTGTCTTTTAGGAATCCTCGCGGTCGTCAACAAGTTTTTAGCCTACTTTTCACATTTTGCAAAAATGAGGAAAAAGTAGACTTATGAGATCGATCCGGGAAAATGTGTGTCTGTCTGCCTGTCTGGCTGTGTGTGTGTCCCCCCCATCAACTCCTAAACGGCTGGAGCAATCGAAACAAAATTTGGTAGGAGTAAAGATCTATACCTGAATATCTCACGGCCATATTTGAAAATGAAGTCAGTGCTACCAACTGCTGAAAAAACGCACTAGAAATTTGAGCTCCATGTTGGATATCTTGCAAGGTATGCATGAGAGCTATTCCAAAATTGGTACACATGTAGATAATACTATTTCAGTTTAATTTCCAGGAGGCCAACCATGACAGTGTTGCCAAAATAATGTTAAGCCTTCTGATAGGTCCAATGTTTAAATGCATATAACTTCTACACTATCAATTGGATTTCAACCACATTTTGTATGTAATATCTGTGCATAAACAGATATGACTGAGCGTATTCTTAAGAGCCACCAGGACTGCCAACTGTTAATAATTGCTCTCTCTATTTTTATCCAAATACCAATATATCAGAAAGTATGCAAGCCACCAGCTTTAAACTATGCACACGTATATTCTGACATTTTAGATTAATTTGGAGTAACTTATATACGTCAGTTCTGCCAACATGATTATAAGCCTGCTGACACTAACTTCTATACTATCAGTTGGATTTCGACCAAATTTCGTATGTGCTATGAGTACCATAACAGATATGACTATAAGTATTGTTAAGAGCAATCAGGGCTGCCAACTGTTAATAAATGGTGTCTCTATATTTTTTTACCCTAATATCAATATATCAGAAAGTATGCAAGCCAACAGCTCTATACTTTGCACACGTATAGCACCTGACATTCTAGATTAATGTGGAGTAATTAATACAAGGCAGTGCTGCCAACATGATTCTATGCCTGCTGATATGTCCAATTTTAAAATACATGTAACTTCTATACTAACAAATGGATTTCATCCAAAATTAGCACACCAAGATATCATAATATTTCAGATTATTTCTGACCAGCACACGCGAGGTATTGTTGGCAACATGCTTTTACGCGTGCTGATAGATCCAGTGTCTAACTGCATGTAACGTCCATTGGACTTCAACCAAATTTTGTATTCTGTACCTTAAGAGATGGAACTAAGAATATATTCAGTCACGAGAGCTGCCAACTGTAGTGCTCTATTAGGCTACATTATACCAGGTATATTTTGAACTAATTAGATATTTCGATATTACCAACTTAATTTCGTCATTATTCTAGATAGGTTCATATACTGTAGAGTAATCATTGGCATGAAAAGTAGGCTGTATAGTTCTTCACGGAACTTCTTGTTTTAGAAGTAATTGAACATTTAATATGTACACTATTCTTGTTATTATGGTGTTTAAAGCCATTCTCAGTGTTGCCTTAACAATCGAAATTTGATGTTTTTCAGTCGATCAACACGATTGTGATGGGTTATTCCCTAATTCTGAAAAATGTACATTTGATTAATAAATACACTTGGACGACAAGTTTCGATCGTCAAGCGATCATCGTCAGATCTATTACACTTAGGCTATTAAATCTACTGTATGTCTAAAAGTATGGGTGAAATTATCTCCAATATGTACACTTATTTAGTTGCAGTAGTAATCAAAACTAGCATTACCCGTCGCGGCTTCGCCCGCGAATATTCTAGTTGTAAAGAGTACACTTAGCAAAATCTCAATCATGAATGCTAGGTAGGCTATGAATAATCAGACTTTATCAATTCAGCTACTGGTGCAGTGGTTTGGGGGTTGTCTTTCCTTCATATGTATATCAGAGCGAAGTTAGTTTTCTGGGAATATCACAGACACTGTTAATTTAAGGGCCTTTAAATATGGTTTTCGGAGACCCTTTATAGTCGGGTGAAAATGACCTTTCGTACCAACTCATACGTGAAAATTGCGTGAAAAAATTCTAGAGTGCCCCTTCACCCCCCTTAAGCGCATTATACTGTATGTATGGATGAATTTTACAGCTTAATTTGGATCAGTGATAACCTTATAACCGTCTGGAAACTTTCACAGTAATGTAATAATTGGAATTGCATTGCGTCTTACAGAAATAGATGGACCTGTGAGATTCTGTTACCATGCTTAACGTGCTGCATTCTTTCATTATTTCATTGTAAATATACATTTTTAAGGTACTTATTTAATTGTGAGGCATTTAAAGAGTAAGTGAGTGCGTTTCGCTTACGCATTGGTTTATGCTGAACCTATAGGTACCCCATATGTGTAGGTTGGTGTTAATGGGACCTTATTTTCGATACAAAACTGGAGTGGGACCTTAGCAGAATAATATAGGGAGGGATAATGCAACTAGTCAATATGTGTTAGTTATAATCTATGTGATTAATTATTTACTAGCTGTACCCGGCATGCGTTGCAATGCCAATCACAGAAAGTTTTGGCGTCGTAACTTTGTTTGTTGAAGTGCTTTTGGATTACCAATACTTTTTTCTTTTTCCGTTAACCATCTCTAAACTATTGTAAAATTGATTTACTATCTCAAAAAATCATGGGAGCGTGCTCAACAACTCAACAAAGTTTCATCGCAATGAAATGAACGCCATATGAACGCATACGGGATTTTGTTTGAACGATTCGCGTGCCGTCACTCATTTGTTGAATCTACTTGTGCGCCACCCATTGGAAAACGGATTTACTAATTCATACACCTTCGCAGGACTGCTCAACTCACCAAAGTTTTATCACAATCGGTTGAATGGTAATCATTCATCTCATTCATTCATTCAACATTTATCCAGCAAGTCAGCGGGATCCACCCCACAAATAATCATAGCAAACCACTTTAAACTTGCGATGCGAGGGATTGTCTCTAATGTTCGCAGGTAGCAAATTCCATGACCTGGACGCAGAGATTATGAACGAGCGATTGTAAACAGCAGTACAGTTTATAGGTATGGCAAGAGAGGAGCCAGATCTCGTATTGTGGTCATGATAACGAGAGGTAAGGAAAAGGTGTAACAAGATAGTTAGGGGTATTAGTGGAAGGTATTTTGTGCAGTAGTGATAACATGTGGAGTTCACGACGCTGGTGCACTCGAAGCCACGACAGCTCCTTATAATATGGTGATATAGTCTCTAGTCATCACATATGTTTTTATATTGATCCGATCTACTTGTATGCAGAGCTTCAGCGAGATCGGGATATGGACGCTCACGATGCATCCTTGTTAGCACGTGTAGCTTCTCTGGTCAGCCGTTTGGCCATGGTATTGTTACGAATAGCTAATCTCTACGAATTAGGGATTGTGTGAGGACATGGGAATTTAAAAAAATCCTCTGATGGAGAAAGCTCGTTTACTATTCTTCGTCATTAAGAACACACACGTAATAATGTGTATTTTTCCATGTATTTCTAAATAACGGAATTCATTTTTGTGTGTGGGTTTCCTTTGCCGACGTCATGATAAAACCCATCCTTCCGCTTAAGTTAAACCACAATGAGCCACCTTGATGGAGAATAGAAAGCTTGATAGCCAAGTTTCAGTGGTGCCTTATTAACAATGCAAATAGTTTCGTTGGCTTCCGAATTTCAACTCCATGTAAATGTCGGGCCACTGCCGATTACTTCCAACTCCTTGCTCAGTTTGATTCATCTCTCATTAACTCCTTGTAGTCTGAGCAAATTATAATTAATTAATCAAATGTCGATTTTTGGTAACAATATAGGTAAAGCCCTTCGCGGATGCGGATATCCGTGGATAAATTCGTGGATATCCGCAACATTTATCGCCATGCGGATATAGTTTGCATGGCTGTGTGGATAGCGGATAAGTTACGGATAATGTTTGGAGTAAATTTGTGGATAGTTTTTAGAATACAATCTGGACTTATATTAAGTCTTTCACGGCCAGGATTATATAAATAATTCATGTTTTTTGGGCTAATGCCGTGTGTATTTAGATTAGAACCATACGTTTCGGAGAAACCTTGCCTCCTTTTTCAATGATATACTTTCTTTGGCCACATTGTTTGATTCCATTGAAAAGGAGGCAAGGTTTCTCCGAAACGTATGGTTCTGATCTAAATACACACGGCATTAGCCCAAAAAAGCATGAATTATTTATACAATCTGAAATTGTTGAATATCATTACTAGGACCCGGATGTTTACCTTTCTTTATGACTATTGTAAAATGATGATTTAAGCTTATCTCATTCAAATTATGTCATTAAGCATAATTAATACTCCGAACTGAAAAGGGTTGCAATTCTGGCTGTATAACATTCATTTTAAACATGGCACATGACACACAAAGCCTAAGGGAACGACTTTCTCCTCAAATGTCTAAATGTGTTGCTTTAATGTGTGTGTACCCTTTATTATTCCCGTTCTCCAACGGGGTCGGTGGTGAGATGCGATGTAAGTCATTGTGGCGGACGGTTTTTACGGCTGGATGAAATGTATGGCTTTAATACTTTATTAAAAATATTATTGTAATGTCAGTAGATTCGAATAACAAACGTGCGGAAGCGGATAAGAGTATTGCGGATGCGGGGCGATGCGGATAGCGTTTTCTTTATCCGCGCTGGGCTCTTAACTGTGTGAGGCCTTAATAAACTGTAAAATTCCGTACACTACTAAAATTAGCCAATATACCTTTCGTAATATTGAAAAATAATTCTGGAAATGATGTAGCTGTCTATAACACACCCACCGTCCCTTATTACATCACAACTTATGTAGTAAAATTCCGGCTGTGTCTGCCATATTCCTGTTGAATTATGGGACAATATTGTCAACCCACACATACGCCCCAGACCACCTTCTTTATAGTACAAGCATTACTTTTTAGCCAGACAGTGGCTAACATAGTAACGGTCACAAATTCAATGTTTATAAGACTATACAGTACATGCAAACACAAACCTAACCTGGGACTTACGCCCCAGACCCCCTGGTATGTAGTATAAACAATAATTTTCGGCCGCACTGAAACCTTCATGGAACAGTAGTCTCCCGCTGATGTATTTTGTGTCCCACATGTTGGTAATAGTAATGTGACCTCATGTATGCGCCTATGCGCGCCTCGGAAACAGTTGAAGAAATCTTACGCGCAATGACAAGCATTGACAATTGCCATCGTTGAATGAGCAATTAGACACATACTAACGTAATTCAACATCCAGTGCAGTAGTGACAATGGAAAGGAATTTCAATAATTGGTAATGACTCCCAGAATATGAAATAATCAAGTATGAAAAACATACATTTCCCATTGCAAGTGTAAAATCCTTGTTTGGGTCTCTTATAGATTTAATGACTTTTTCAGGCTTCGATCCTTTAAGTTACTATTTAATCAACAATGGAGAATGCTCTTGTTGGTTCTATAGAAGTTCATGTCAGGAGCGCCGGAACAAGAACCGATAAGTCAATAAAATAATTTGTTACATAATGTAATACATACTGCGCCCGTTGACGCATATTTGCTCAGACAACAGAGACTAAAACATATGCTGAAATGTAACTGAACATACCCTGCGAGTGGCGGGAAGAAGCTGAAGCAATATCGCTTATGATTATATTTTTACTTATTTTTCGCATTCCAAAAATCAACCATAATTATAACCAAGTAATTCTGCATATTTGAAGAACAGCATACTTCGTAAATCGAAGAAACTATCAATTTACGCGGCCAGCTCATGTACTGAGAGCACGCCATATTTGGTAACACCAATTCCTATTTGTCTGTGGAAGAGACAACATGTGCATGATGGAGCACACGTGAAAGGAAACCATGTGGCAGGAAAAATCTACGAATAACTTTCTTATGGTTAGCCATCATGGCATTGTGTAATAATTGATGGATTGAAGACATTCACCACTACGAAAACTGTGAAGAATTTTTATTACTATCCGAGGTGAAATGAAGGACTTGTGTGAAGAAAACTTTGCGACCGCATGGTCTCATTCTCACGCACACACACATATTTCAGTGTTATATAAACTGTGTATTTAACTAACTTTATAACTGTACAAAATCTTCAAGTACAATCTTTATTTGCCTGATGGGCAGTATTTTTTTGTTTAATTTGTGTTAATATTTTCTTGTGTAAATATCAGTGCAAGTCACGAGTGAGTGTCGCACAAGCGACAGAGGCTAGAGCCAGTGGCGGAGTGAAAATGGGCATTTTTTTTACCGCACATTAGCTGCAGTGCGCGAAAGATTTATTTAATTATGTGCTACATTTTTACCAACGCTAACATCGCAATAATGATAAACCAGCAGATCTTCAGATACAACTCCAACCGCGCGATGGCGTGTGATTGCTAAATCATGCGTGGGGAATTGGCGACGGAGGATGTCCAGACATAATGAAACGGTAACCTAAAGCCATACACGAGACCGCATACAACATCTCATGGCGGGACTCGAACCAAGTGACGCTGAATCTGTAAGTCAGATCAAATATTTATAGCGTATTGTAAGAGTGGAGAACAGTAGACTAGTTTATTTTGGTTTCATTTATTTAGTGCACAATGCAGGTAGCTAATTATAAGACGCGTGTGGAAAATATAAGTTTTATTAAACATTTATAGAAACCAGGAAGGCTGGATTTTCAATGCTCATTCGTATAATTTAAAACAGGTATTATCAACTTTTATTTTTGTCAGGCTGATGACAGATGAACTAGTTTGACAATGTTAAATCAAGGCCAATGTTACGAGCCAAGTTCACTACACAGCACACTCGATTCTAGGCAGTGGATTAATATTTTGTTTTAGAAGGCTGTGAGATTCTTGACATTATTACAAGTGGAATGCATAGTTCCGTTATTCACCTTTACTGGCCAGAACAATACTTGAAAACAGGTCTATTTCTTTAAAAGAAGCCATGCAGGCAAATGAATGCAATTGTATTTTTTAACCAAATGAACGCAGGTTCGATTTTATTCAGGGATGAGGCAATTTTATAAACGCACACACACAGTTAGCTTGTATCAGAAGCCTTCATATTTATTTAAAGCGTTGTCAGGATGTGTTTTCTGTACACATAATCTTTCTTACCAGCAATTTAAACGTGTATCAATTAGGATTCCACGCTTTTGTAAATTAAGAATATTATATGAGTCGTGACGGTGGATGAATACCTCCGACATTGTTATTGTGGTTATATATGTGGTAATGAACTAATTAAAGTCGTACCAAAACCGAAGGCGCCTGGATCAATGGATCCGAAATAAGAGTAAAGTGATTGGTGAAGACATAGGATGTCTAATAAGTGTGATGAAATATTGGTGAAGACACAGGGTGTCTCGTAAACTATTGAACTATTGAGTTATATGCTTAAGTTGGATACAAACGTTACCTGAATACACTGAACGCTTTTAAAGGTCCATAAACTGAATAACAATACTGTCAGGAATAAATAATTTGTGTGAAACTCTAATAATCAAAAATAGGGTTTTGAAAACTAACAAATCTTATAATTCTCCCCTGAACCTAAATAAAACTTATAAACATTAAAAATAAACTATTTTTCTGGACCAAATGTTAACACTTAGATACTGTTAAGCTGTTGTAGATACATTTTGGTACATTTTCACATGATTAGTCGACCACTAATTGGTGATGTGATAACTGAAGCACATACATCAGATTAGTAGCAATATGAGTCAATGTAATTGCTTAATTACTATCGCATTTGCAGGCTTTCCTATATTTTTCTATTTTCTTAACACTTTGACACTATGGCCGTTTGTTACAAACAGTAAGAAATCGAGTACGTAGGCAATGCCAATTGCACAACCATAGGAGTGCTGAATTATTGTATGCATTTGTGTTGTATTAGCATAGTTTTTTTATTCAGCAACATTGTGCACATAGCTTGATTTTATTAGTAATAAACGCCTCTACTTTATTAATTAATGATATTTAGGACTAGATAAACACTTAACTCTAAAGATAAATGTCAGAGATGGCACCATCATAGCATAGGACAAATTTTCCCTTTGCTACTAAATGTAAATGTTCTAGTATTTGTAAACAAGTAAATGTCTTGCTTTGCTGTAAATTCTTTTGATGTTTGATCCACCCGTAAGTTATTTAGATGTAATTGCTTAGGGCCGATCTTACGTGCCATTCTCTTAGCTTGTTCATTTTGTCGAATTTTGTAGTAGGACCATGAGAGCAATTTAGATGTTGTTTAGGATTTTTTAAATATATTTCTTTCAGGGCAGAATAGTATCGGACTAGCGGTTTGCAACTCTCATGCTAGGCTAGGGATCTATTCTGAATAAAATTTATTTGTGATTTTAACCTAAGACTGACCTCTCTTTTCTTGTTTAGTTTTGTTATCGATGCATTCCTCTGAGCTGGTTAAAGATCGAACCTCACTAATTCCCAACTGTTAAACAATAACATTAGGGCAGATATGGCACAGAATGTAGTTGAAGTGCGAGAGGACATTGCAGACTTTGTGCTACACCAGCCTATGAATGTATCGTCCCCCATACTTGTGTGTTAACTGGAAGAGGGTCTCAGAAGGGTCATTTGAAACCGGTGGCTCCCCGAAACCTTCGGCCAGCGGGCACATATAGTACGTTGGCGCCCAACGTGGTTGCATCGAAACTTGTGTTCGATCTCCATGATTTGTTTGTTTGTGAGGATTTTATTTTGTTAGCAAATCCAACAGATTAGTACCGAATCGAGATTTCGTACTCGTGTTTTGGAAGGCTACATGGCATTCTTATTCCAGAATTAAGACCATGAGGCTAGGTAACATTTATTAATGATAATGTTGTTTGTTGTTTGAGTCTTCAGTCTTTTGACTGGTTTGATGCAGCTCTCCATGCCTCCCTATCCTGAGCTAATCGTTTCATCTCTACATAGCTCCGACACCCTACATCGGAGGCAATCTGTTTAACATATTCTAACCTTGGTCTACCCCTACCGTTTTTGTCCTCGACCCTTCCTTCCATAACTAAGCTTGCTATTCCTGGGTGTCTTAGTATATGTCCTACCAACCTATCTCTTCTCTTCATTAGCAGTCGCCAGAAACATCTCTCCTCTCCCACTCGTCTTAATACCTCTTTGTTTGTAACCCTATCTACCCATCTGATCTTCATCATTCTCCTGTAACACCACATTTCAAATGCTTCAATTCTCCTCTTTTCTGCTGCACCAATCGTCCAAGTTTCACTTCCATAGAGCGCCACGCTCCAGACAAAGGCTTTCAAAAATGACTTCCTAATACCTAAATCTATATTCGATGTCAGCAGATTCCTTTTTTGTAGAAATGCTTTCTTTGCCTGAGCCAACCTACTTTTAATATCCTCTTTGCTTCGTCCATCACTGGTTATTCTGCTTCCTAAGTAAAAGAAGTCTCCTACTTCCTTCAGCTTTTCACCTGCCAATTTGATCTCCATAGAGGTTTCTGATTTATTTCGGCTGCATTCCAGTATTTTTGTTTTACATTTATTTATTTTCATCATGAATTCTTTCCGTAAGACGGAGTCCATACCATTCAAAAACTCATTCAAATCCTCAGGCTTGTCGGCCAAGATGACGATGTCATCAGCAAATCTAAGAGTTGAAATTATTTCTCCTTGAATCTTCACTCCCACTTTAAATTTTTCTCTAATTTCCTTCATTGCT
This sequence comes from Meconema thalassinum, assembly GCA_946902985.2. Taxonomy (NCBI): domain Eukaryota; kingdom Metazoa; phylum Arthropoda; class Insecta; order Orthoptera; family Tettigoniidae; genus Meconema; species Meconema thalassinum. Next base: position 254,425,566 of record OX336394.1, on the reverse strand, counting down.
TGTTCAATGTAAAGATTGAAAAGTATGGGTGATAAGTTGCAGCCTTGCCTTACACCTTTCTGAATACCAGCTTCTCTCTCATGTCCTTCAACTCGAATGACTGCTGTCTGGTTTCTGTACAGACTGTATATCACCCTCCTATCCCTGTACTTTATTCCAATTGATTTCAAAATGTCAAACAATTTAGTCCAATCAACGTTATCAAAAGCCTTTTCTAAGTCTACAAAAGCCATGAACGTTCTCTTATCTTTCCTTATTCTACCTTCTAAAATCAGCCTAAGACTTAGTACAGCTTCCCTTGTTCCTACATTTCTCCTGAAACCAAACTGGTCTTCACCCAACTCCGTTTCTATCTGGCTTTCAATACTCTTGTAAATTATTCTAGACAGGATCTTTGAAGCATGGGTAATCAAGCTGATTGTACGGTAATCTTCACATCTGTCAGCTCCCACTTTCTTTGGTATAGGGATGATTACATTCTTCTTGAAATCAGGGGGTACCTCACCTGTCTCATAAATCCTACACACCAAGTGAAATAACCTGATCAGACCTTCATCTCCTATGCAGCGTAGCAACTCAATCGGTATATCATCTATGCCTGGTGCTTTGTTCCTGCTTAAGTCTTGTAAAGCTCTATCAAATTCTGATCTCAATATTAAATCTCCTTTCGCATCCTCATCAATTTCCTCCTCCCTTTCCATTACATGATTCTCAATCTCCTTTCCCTTATACAAACTCTCTATGTAAGCTTTCCATCTCTCAACCTTTTCTTCCCTATCTGTTAGAGGCTTTCCATTTGTGTCCTTAATATTACAGCACTTAGTCTTCTTTTCCCCAAAAGTATTCTTAATCCTTCGATAAGCTGTGTCTACTTTTCCTAATTTCAGACAATTTTCTATACCTGCACATTTCTCTTTCAACCATTCTTCTTTCGCTTCCTTGCACTTCTTGTTAACCTCATTTCTCAGACGTCTGTATTCTGCTTTCCCCTTTTCATCTCTTAGATTCTTGTGTTTCCGCCTTTCATCCATCAATTCTAGTATATCCTGAGTGATCCACGGTTTTCTACCTATTCTTTCTTTCCTACCAATGTTTTCTTCTGCGGATTTTGTTATTTCATTCTTCAAAAGTGTCCATTCGTCTGCAATTGAATTTTTTTTAGGGTTTTTCATTAGTCCTTCCTGTATACTCTTCTTGAATCTTTCGTTTACATCCTTCTCTTTCAGTCTGTCTATTGCCCACCTTTTTGGCTTTTGACTTTTCTTCAGTTTCTTCAACTTTAATCTGCATTTCATTACAACCAGATTGTGATCAGAGTTTATGTCAGCACCAGGATATGTTTTACAATCCAAAATCTGGTTTCGAAACCTCTGCTTGACCATAATGAATTCGATTTGGTAACGCCCTGTATCTCCTGGTCTCATCCATGTGTATATTCTTCTATTGTGGTTATTGAATAAGGTGTTAGCTATGACCAATTCATGCTCGGTGCAGAATTCTACCAGCCTGCTTCCTCGAGCATTCCTTTCACCTAATCCGAAATCTCCTACTTATCTTCTCTTCTCTCCCTTTTCCTACCACAGCATTCCAATCTCCCATTACTATAACATTTTCATCACCCTTGATATACCTCAGAATTTCGTCTATTTCTTCGTAGACCTTTTCAACATCCTCATCATCAGCTTGACTGGTAGGCATATAGACTTGTACCACTGTAGTGCAGGTAGGTTTTGTATTGATTTTTGCTACAATAATCCGTTCACTATATTGCTCATAATATTCCACCCGCTGTCCAAGTTTCCTACTCAATATGAGGCCAACCCCTGCTTGGCCATTGTTTGATTTAGTGCTAATGACCCTATAGTCTCCTGACCAAAAGTCCTGTTCTTCCTGCCAGCGCATTTCACTAATCCCAACCAAATCCAACCTCAACCTATCCATTTCCCTTTCTAAGTTTTCTAACCTTCCACTTCCTAGCAGACTTCTAACATTCCACGCTCCGATCCGTAGAATGTCAGATTTCCTCTTTGTCACTTCTGTGATGTTAACCCCCTCTCGAGTAGTCCCCACCGGGAGATCCGAACGGGGGACTAGTTTACCTCCGGATTGAAATTTTACAAGGGAGGAGGCCATCATCACATGTAATTATGCATAGAGAGGTGCATATCCTCGGGAATAGCATACGGCTGTAGTTTCCCGTTGCTTTCAGCCGTGCAGGAGGACGCAGTGTAGCCATTATTGGCTTATATTATCAATATCTTAACCGTCTATAAGACTAGTAAAGAATTGATTTATTCTGAAAGGCTGCTACTCCCTTTCAGAATAAGTAAAGAGCAATTCTACTAACAAAAATACTAACCTTCTACCGTACTAACAATTAAATACCAAAACTCTACTAACAAAAAACTTTAAGTTCCACCAACAACAAGTACTACCACTAAAACAGTCTGTCAACAGGCACACTCACATGCACCCTCACACATCACAGTCTACTGAAACAATGAACTATAACTAATAAACAATGCAACTGCTACCAGACACACTCACACACCACAGTCTAATAGAACAATGACATATATATAATAGACAAACTAACTACCTACTTACAACTAAAACTAACTACATACTTACTGTACTTTTATTTGAATTGACAATATTTACAAAATGCAATTTAGATAGAAAATACTTACAAAATGTAATTTAGATTCAAAATTGTCACAAAATGCAATTTGAGGGGGACGTATGCAAAATTGCACTAAGTGAGAAATGGTTTCATTTCGGCTGTATTAAGGTAAATAAGGAGGATTGTGTAGTCGGGAATTGGTTTTTGACGTTTGTAACAGTGTTTTATACGAGTGTATTCATAAGAGAATCTGCGTCTGATACTAGATCGTTCAGTCCATAACATTTCGTATACTGGCGAGGCGAGCAGCAAATTTATGTGAAGTGAGACAAACATTATTAGCACCGTATTGAAGCCATTGATATTTTGTCTACCCCTTCCTTATTAGGAATACTTTCCCAGTTATTATTCCACCAACTGAATTTACCTCATACTCATGAGGATGCCTACTTTTCTTCTACTTGGGGATTTCTTGGGTGCAGCGGTTGCTCTTTACCCAATAACGCGTTGAATGGATCACAAACCGTGTGTTGGGTGTCTACATAATAGTACAGTAACTACAAAACACTAGAAAAATACTAGGTTCCAATAAAATAAACGGAAATGATTAGAGTAATTCGAAAGGTAGTGTTAGATAAAATTATGGATTGTAACAGGTATACAGTGGTACTAATCTTTGCACCGAAGCGACTAACTGATTTTACAATGCCTACTTTTATATTCTCTAAAAAAAAAAAATGCATGGTATATAGCTAAGAACAGCAGGTAATGGTGGTTGAGTAGGTAGCATGCTAGACCCAGGACGTGGAGGGAATTTCTGTGTGGATCAAATCCCACCTCTGCCAACATGTTTTCCTTAATATTTTTCATTTTCATTTTATGATTGGAGATTATTTATATACTATTTAATTCTGTTATTTATAAAAATTGCAAAAATATGTTAATAAATAGAAAATATGTAGTTGAATAAAATATATTTAAACACACAACTATCCGGGCCATACTTATCACCTTCGTTGTAATTAACTACGGTTATTTTCATCTTACTTCTATATTCTCTGGTGAAAATCACTGTTAACTTCCTCTGAGAGTGCGTTCTATCCCATTTCTTAACCCTGGATGAGTAAGGTAGGATGCAGCCTCACCACCGTGGCCTACGTTATTTGACAAGGCCTGGAAATGAGGCGCCAGACAACATTGCGAGTGATGGTTCAAACTCGTTCTGCATTTTGCCACTAGGTTCGTTTTCTGGTGCCCTTAATCGCATCGTTTGTATAAAACTCAGCAATTCTTCTAGGTTTGTGCCGTGTCTTGTGTGGGGTTTCGCCTAGGACACCAAGCTGGCTCATCGGCGTTGGTGTCCCCGCCCGGACCCCCACAGGAGTAACAAACTGCGCGCTACCTCCCTTTATATAGAGTGCAACTGCACTCCTTGACTGCGAGAACTAAAAGCTCAAGCAGCCTGAACCTCCCTATGAAGGCTTCCAAAAAGATGGTATATTGGCTAATAATTGGCTGATAATAAGTTGAGGATTTGATTTGCAGTTATCCTAGTCTTGAGTAAATGTAAGTTTGGTTGTTGTCTTGATGTCATTTAAATTTTACCAGAGGTTCAGCTGTTATCATCGAATGGATTTATGAAGGAATGGTGTTTCTACTGTTTTCCAACTCAAACCATTGTTAAGGCATATGAAGTTGTTAGTTCCCCGTATTTCTCCAATTGAAGATATTATGTCTGCGCAAGAGACAGCCGAGTTGTTGGCAAACTTGCCTGCCCTACTGCATAATCTGCAGGTGTCGATGGACAATTTGACACGAAATAATATTGACTTAAGGGCTGAGATGGCTCAGAACAATGAAAACTTAAGGGTAGATATGGCTCTAAACAATGAAAACTTAAGGGCCGATATTAATAATGTTACAGAAAATGTAAACACTGTTAGGGCAGACATGGCTCAAAACAGTGATAATTTAAGGGCTGAGATCACACAAAACAATGAAACTTTGAGGGCAGACATGAATGAGAACAGTAACAATGCTACAGCTACTCTGTTACAAACTAGTAACAACATTACTACAAATATTAGAGCTGACATGGCACTGTTAAACAATAACATTAGGGCAGATATGGCACAGAATGTAGTTGAAGTGCGAGAGGACATTGCCAATGTTAAAGCCGAAATTACTGTCACAATCAATAACGTTAGTGATGATTTGCGTGCAGGGATGGAAACTTATCACACGGAATATCACGCACAGTTAGAAGGAATAAAACAGGAGATACGCACATATAGATGTGAGATAAATCAAAAACTCAATGACGTTCAGACGGAGATGAACGATAACATCGAATCAGTCAGGAGTGAAGTCGCTAATGCAAAATAAATCGTTAGTACTAGGATTAACTCCGTGGAACAGCGTATGGAAGAAATTAACACGTACGTGGGTGTGTTAAAAGCTGATGTGGCTATAGTTAACTCTGGATTAAAACTAACTAGAGGCATAGCATTTGCAGTACACATGAATACCAAACGTGTAGCAAGCAAAGTAAAGAAGGTGGAGGCTGAAGTCAGCAAAATAAAACAGGACTTAGCTACAGACATTGAAGAGATTCGAGAGGAAACTCGTGAGAACAATCACAGATCCAACCAATGAAATGAAAATCCACAGCCTGCTTCCAGTCTCCGACCAGGTCAGGAATGGAATGAATGAAGCCCCCATCTAGCGGCGAGGATAAGATCCAACCAATACGTAGCAAAAACATTAGATGCTTACCTTGAGGAACAGGATGGGAAACTGAAAGAATTCGAAAATCGCATTGGAGGAAGATTTGAGCAGATAGAATCACAGATGAATGCTATAATTAATAAGCAACCTGAGAAAGTGTTAGAATACGCCGAAATGGATGAACGCATGAATCGTCTATTAAAACCAAATAGAGAGGGTGTACCATCTACAAACACTGCGACTAACATGGCGAAACCGAATATTCCAATGGAAAACCAAGGTTATAATCCATTTAGGACAACATCACAATTTGTGACACCGAATGCTAACATAACGCCGAATTATGGGCTGACACCTAACTTAAATATCACGCCGAACTATGATCAAACCCAGTACTCGAATATTGTGTATTTGAGAAGCCATGAAGATCGACCGGCAAAATTCAATAATTCCAATTCCGTTACACCGGTAGATTTTCTGAGAAACTTGGAGTCATACATGAGAGAAACTATGGTAACACCGGACAGGGAGTTACGGACTGTCAAAAAATACCTAGAGAACAGCCCGTTAACCTGGTTCAAGGCATTCAGATACTCATTTCACAATTATCAGGAATTTAAAGTATACTTCCTTAAGACTTATTGGTCTTTGGAACGTCAGCAAAATATAAGAGCGGAAATGTACAATAAGAGGTACGCTAGTACTCAAACAACTATGTACGCTACCTACTTCGCAAGTCAGCTTTCGAAATTGCAATGTTTGGAACCCCCTTTTTCCGAATTAGTACTTGTCCAAACCATTAGAAGACAATACCCTATGGAAGTACAAAGGTTACTCATAGCGTCAGATGCAAATACATTTATGAAATGTGACGAAGTTCTTAGAAAACTGGATAGCAGTCACGAACAATTTGCACCTACACCTAAACACAGGAGCACACATGATGTAAATGTAACTTCAGTGGACAGAACCAGTCAGACTGTACAAACTACAGAAAATCGTCGAACAAACAATTGTCAAAATCACGAGGGACCTGATAGAAGGAGACATTTCCGTGATTATCGTAAAGACAATACACCTTATGCAAGGAATCGTCGATTTGACACAAACAATAAGAATTACCAGAACAGATATCAAAACAGAGACAACAATTACAACAACAATCGTCGTAATAACAACAATAACAATAACAACGCTAATTTCAACCGTGGTTATAGAGGACAGCCACGTGATCGTGAGGATCGAAATAACCGATACACTGATAATCCCAGAAGAGATTACAGACACAGTGGCGAATACCGAAGAGAAAATGATTCTCGTTTCCAATACGATAATGATTGGAAAGGTAGGGCTAATGAAAGTCGACGATACATTCAGGAACGGAGAAGAAGAAATGCAGAAGACGAAGAAACAGACAGGAGAAGAGATGGAAATGACAAATGTCGTGAGAATAACAGGAAAGTTACGACAGCTGATGTTCACAACATTGAGATTGAACCAGCAGGTGAAGACAATCGCATGAGTGATGAAAAATATCACAGGATCACTGACAGAATGGATCGTGCACGAAGTCAAACCAAGGATTGGTAATTGGCTGAAATAAAAATTGACTTCCACAATTTTTATTTACTTGACGTGGAGATGTATGCGCCCGTTGACGCATGTTTGCTCAGACAACAGAGACTAAAACGTATGCTGAAATGTAACTGAACATACCCTGCGAGCGGCGGGAAGAAGCTGAAGCAATATCGCTTAATTATAACCAAGTAATTCTGCATATTTGAAGAACAGCATACTTCGTAAATCGAAGAAACTATCAATTTACGCGGCCAGCTCATGTACTGAGAGCACGCCATATTTGGTAACACCAATTCCTATTTGTCTGTGGAAGAGACAACATGTGCATGATGGAGCTCAAGTGAAAGGAAACCATGTGGTAGGAAAAATCTACGAATAACTTTCTTATGGATAGCCATCATGGCATTGTGTAATAATTCATGGATTGAAGACATTCACCACTACGAAAACTGTGAAGTATTTTATTACTATCCGAGGTGAAATGAAGGACTTGTGTGAAGAAAACTTTGCGACCGCATGGTCTCATTCTCACGCACACACACATAATTCAGTGCTATATAAACTGTGTATTTAACTAACTTTATAACTGTACAAAATCTACAAGTACAATCTTTATTTGCCGGATGGACAGTATTTTTTGTTTAATTTGTGTTAATATTTTCTTGTGTAAATATCAGTGCAAGTCACGAGTGAGTGTCGCACAAGCGACAGAGGCTAGAGCCAGTGGCGGAGTGAAAATGGGCATTTTTTTTACCGCATATTAGCTGCAGTGCGCGAAAGATTTATTTAATTATGTGCTACATATTTACCAACGCTAACATCGCAATAATGATAAACCAGCAGATCTTCAGATACAACTCCAACCGCGCGATGGCATGTGATTGCTAAATCATGCGTGGGGAATTGGCGACGAAGGATGTCCAGACACATTGAAATGGTAACCTAAAGCCATACACGAGACCGCATACAACATCTCATGGCGGGACTCGAACCAAGTGACGCTGAATCTGTAAGTCAGATCAAATATTTATCGTATTGTAAGAGTGGAAAACACTAGACTAGTTTATTTTGGTTTCATTTATTTAGTGCACAATGCAGGTAGCTAATTATAAGACGCATGTGGAAAATATAAGTTTTATTAAACACTAGCTGTACCCGGTATGCGTTGCAATGCCAATCAAAGAATGTGTTGGCGTTGTAACTTTGTTTGTTGAAGTTCTTTTGGATTCCCAATATGTTTTTCTTTTTCCGTTATCCACCTCGTAACTATTGTAAAATTGATTTACTATCTCAAAACATCCTGGGAGCGTGCTCAACAACTCACCAAAGTTTCATCGCAATGAAGTGAATGGCATATGAACGCATACGGGACTTGTTTGACACGATTCGAGCATCGTCACCCAATTGTTGAATATACTCGTACGCTACCTATTGTAAAATGGAATTACTAATTCGAAAACCTTCCCTGGCGTGTACACAACAACTCATCAATGTTACATCACAATCGAATGATTGGCATATGAACGCATACGGGATTTTGTATAAACGATTCGCGCGCCGTTACTCATTTGTTGAATCTACTTGTGCGCCACCCATTGAAAAACGGATTTACTAATTCATACACCTTCGCAGGGCTGTACTCAACTCACAAAAGTTTTATCACAATCGGATGAATGGTATATGAACGCATTCGGGACTTGGTTGAAACGATTCACGCGCTGTCGCTCATTAGTTGAATCTACTCGTGCGCTACCATATTGTAAAATGGATTTACAAAATCAGAAATCTTCGGGGGAAACAACATTTCACCAAATTTCATTGCAATCGCGTGAATGGTAAATGAACGCATACGGAACTTTTTTAAAAGATACGTGCGCCGGTACTCATTTTTTGAATCTACTCGTGCGCTACCTTTCATGAAGGGTGCACAACAATTCAACTAAGTTTCATAGCAATCGGATGAATGGTATATGAACGCATACGGGACTTTGTATAAACGATTCGCGTGCCGTCGCTCATTTGTTGAATCTACTTGTGCGATACCTATTGTAAAGTGGATTTACTAAGCCAGAAACCTTCCTTGAAGTGTACACAACAACTCACCTATGTTTAGTCGCTAACGGACGAATGGTATATGAACGCATAAGGGACTATGTTGAAACACTTGGCGCGTCGTCGCTAATTTGTTTAATCTACTTGCACGATACCTATTGTAAAGTGGATTTACTAACCCAGAAACCTTCCCTGAAGTTTACACAAATCTCACCCAAGTTTAATCGCTATCAGACGAATAGAATATGAACACATACTGGACTTTGTTGGAACGCTTCGAGCGTCGTCGCTCATTTGTTGAATCTACTCATGCGCTACCTTTTATAACATGGATTTACTAAGCCAGAAACCTTGCCTGTAGTGTACACAACCTCTCACCCAAGTTTCATCGCTATCGGACGAATGGCATGTGAACGCATACAGGACTTTGTTGAAACGCTTCACCCGTCGTCGCTCATTTGTTGAATCTACTCTTGCACTACCTATTGTCAAGTGGATTTACTAATCCAGAAACATTCCCTGAAGTATACACAACATCTCATCCAAGTTTCATCGCTATCAGACGAATAGTATATGAACGCATACGGGACTTTGTTGAAACACTTCGCGCGTCGTCGCTCATTCGTTGAATCTACTCGTGCGCTACCTATTATAACATGGATTTACTATGCCAGAAACCTTGCCAATAGTATACACAACCTCTTATCCAAGTTTTGTCGCTATCGGACGAATGGTATGTGGACGCATACAGGATTTTTTTGAAACGCTTCGCCCGTCGTCGCTCATTAGTTGAATCTACAGGTCCGCGACCAATTGTTAAGTGGATTTACTCGGCCTGAAACCTTGCCTGAAGTGTACAGAACATCTCACCCAAGCTTCATCGCAATGGGATGAATGGTATATGAACTCATGTGGGACTTTCTTGAAACAAAAGCACGACATTTTGTTGAAGCTACTCGCGCCATCTATTGTAAATTGGATTTACTACCCCTATACAAATTACGTAGAGTAACTAACGGGATTTCATGATAAGAGCCTCATTTTCTATACCGGTAGTGGAGAGCGCTACTCGCATCCAGTCAGCTGTGTCTCGTCAAGAGCTACTGTTGCCTGGAAACGACTTGCCTTAGCTGTCATTTGCGTTACGTTTTATAGTGACTTGTATTCTCTTTGATGTTTTATGTCATGTCACGGGATAAAAAGCATCCTATGTCCGTTTCCTGGTTCTAAGCTACCTCCACTCCAATTTTCAGCCAAATCGGTTCGTCCGTTCTTGAGTTATAAATAGTGTAACTAACACGACTTTCTTATATATATAGAGAGATTTATAAAAGCCAGGAAGGCTGGATTTTCAATGCTCATTCGTATAATTTAAAACAGGTATTATCAACTTTTATTTTTGTCAGGCTGATGACAGATAAACTAGATTGACAATGTTAAATCAAGGCCAAGGTTACGAGCCAGGTTCACTACACAGCACACTCGATTCTAGGCAGAGGATTAATATTTTGTTTTAGAAGGCTGTGAGATTCTTGACATTATTACAAGTGGAATGCAGAGTTCCGTTATTCACCTTTATTGGCCAGAACAATACTTGAAAACAGGTTTATTTCTTTAAAAGAAGCCACGCAGGCAAATGAATGCAACTGTATTTTGTAACCAAATGAATGCAGGTTCGATTTTATTCAGGGAAGAGGCAATTTTATAAACGCACACACACAGTTAGCTTGTATCAGAAGCCTTCATATTTATTTAAAGCGTTGTCAGGATGTGTTTTCTGTACACATAATCTTTCTTACCAGCAATTCAAACGTGTATCAATTAGGATTCCACACTTTTGTAAATTAGGAATATTATATGAGTCGTGACGGTGGATGAATACCTCCGACATTGTTATTGTGGTTATATCGGTGGTAATGAACTAATTAAAGTCGTACCAAAACCGAAGGCGCCTGGATCAATGGATCCGAAATAAGAGTAAAGTAATTGGTGAAGACATAGTATGTCTAATAAGTGTGATGAAATATTGGTGAAGACACAGGGTGTCTTGTAAACTATTGAACTATTGAGTTATTTGCTTAAGTTGGATACAAACGTTACCTGAACACACTGAACGCTTTTAAAGGTCCATAAACTGAACAACAATACTGTCAGGAATAAATAATTTGTGTGAAACTCTAATAATCAACAAGATGTTCAGCAAAGAACATATAGCCTACTTTCTCCTAAATGTATGGGTATCTTTATGACTCTTTGTCCTCATCCCTAAAACAATCACCCCAACCACAATGTATTGTTTGTTTTCTTTTATATTGATAATAAGCCAGTAAGTGTCAAGATCAATATTATATACTTTATGATGATTGAATAACAAAACTACTAACTTATTGTAATGCATTCACGTCCGTTAATCTCTATATTAAGCCAGCCTGCAAAATTAAGAATCTTCCGCCCCAATCATCTTCCGCCCCAATCACAGTAGGTGGTGCTGCGACCTATCAGTGAATTAATCTTTATCTTGTACGCCTATGCACTGCCATCGTAATGTACTACGATGGCAGTGTTCTATGGGTGTTGAATGAGTAGGCAGTTTGAAGTAGCCAAGAGGGAGGCGATCCAGCTGGCAGTGTTTAAAGGTATTCGGAGCGCGATCGTGGCTAATAGTTGAACTACCAGTATTACAAAATTGCCATACTTCAGGAGGCCAGCTCAGGCATTTACACAGCGTTATGTTTGGAACAATATTACCCACATAACCCACAAGAGGACAGCACCGTACAGAGGCATTAAGAAGGCTGTGGTTAATGACAACGTGTATCTAGTTCTTCTATTCTCCTTTTTCTAATGTCTTCTGTTTATGTGCGATGCTGGGACTGTGATTTTATTAATATACGAGTGTATACTTTATCCTCTCCTTTGAGCTAAATGACATTTTATTCAGTATCTGTGGGAAAATCTCGTGCACATCATTTGTAAAAGAATTCAAGAAAAAAAACTAACTGTAGCAGTATTCGATCCCCAGTCAACTGCGTGTCAGACTAACATGCTAGCCCAGAGCTAACCGTATCCATGACGTCAGGTGTTCTTAACTGACATATTAGATACAAACTGTTGGCAAATAATGACTTTAAATAAACGATTTATTCACTGCAGTACATCTTCATTAAATATAATTTCATACAAAGTTTATATTATTGTATCAGTACGGTATATCACATACAACATACTAAAACTACTGAAATATAAGACAGGCACATGAGGACAGCTGCCATCTTGTCGTGTGACACAAACGGCTCAGCTCTTTTAAGCCACTCATACTGTATAATATTATAATATTAAATTATAATAAATAACGGATCACGACCTTCAGGATAGCTTAAACCCCCCTAGGCTCGATAATCGGAATTGGTGGGTCTTAAGCTATTTATTAAAATGGTTGCATAATTCACACGGCCGCCATCCTGAAATGGCATGGCCGATGACCTTGAATTTTGGGTGAAAGACGCGTCCTATATAAAGGTATGTTGTCACCAAATGTGGTAGAGATCGGATGATTAGTTTAGCCGTAATTTGATTTTACGTTTTGAACATTTGAGTGGCCGCCATTCTGTTTTGGTACAGATGGCGGCGATATAAAGTATGACACTGAGGTGTCCTTTACTAGTGCTACCTCTGTACCAAATTTCGTTCAATTCGGTTTCACCGTGTTCGAATTGATAGGGGGGGACAGACATTCAGAGTACACACACTCACACACACACAGACACACACACACACACACACACAGACTCACACACACACATACACACACACAGACTCACACACACACATACACACACATAGACAGACACACTTTTTTCGCCCTGTGTTGATCTCATAAGTCTACTTTCATTTTTTGCAAAAATCGAAAGTAGGCTAAAAATAGGGTTTTGAAAACTAACAAATCCTATAATTCCCCCTGAACCTAAATAAAACTTATAAACATTAAAAATAAACTATTTTTCTGGACCAAATGTTAACACTTAGATACTGTTAAGCTATTGTTGATACATTTTGATACATTTTCACATGATTAGTCGACCACTAATTGGTGATGTGATAACTGAAGCACACACATCAGATTAGTAGCAATATGAGTCGATGTAATTGCTTAATTACTATCGCATTTGTAGGCTTTCCTATATTTTTCTATTTTCTTAACACTTTGACACTATGGCCGTTTGTTACAAACAGTAACAAATCGAGTACGTAGGCAGTGCCAATTGCACAACCATAGGAGTGCTGAATTATTGTATGCATTTGTGTTGTATTAGCATAGTTTTTTTATTCAGCAACATTGTGCACATAACTTGATTTTCTTTGTAATACTCGCATCTCCTTTATTAATTAATGATATTTAGGACTAGATAAACACTTAACTCCAAAGATAAATGTTAGAGATGGCACCATCATAGCATAGGACAAATTTTCCCTTTGCTACTAAATGTAAATGTTCTAGTATTTGTAAACAAGTAAATGTCTTGCTTTGCTGTAAATTCTTTTGATGTTTGATCCGCCCGTAAGTTATTTCGATGTAATTGCTTAGGGCCGATCTTACGTGCCATTCTCTTAGCTTGTTCATTTTGTCGAATTTTGTATTAGGACCATGAGAGCAATTTAGATCTTGTTTAGGATTTCTTTTTTAATATATTTCTTTCAGGGCAGAATAGTATCGGACTAGCCGTTTGCAACTCTCATGCTAGGCTAGGGATCTATTCTGAATAAAATTTATTTGTGATTTTAACCTAAGACTGACCTCTCTTTTCTTGTTTAGTTTTGTTATCGATGCATTCCTCTGAGCTGGTTAAAGATCAAACCTCACTAATTCCGGACACCCCCGAGTGCAGACTTTGTGCTACACCAGCCTATGAATGTATCGTCCCCCATACTTGTGTGTTAACTGGAAGAGGGTCTCGGAAGTGTCATTTGAAACCAGTGGCTCCCCGAAACCTTCGGCCAGCGGGCACAATACTGATAAATTTGTGGCAATTCAAACGCATTTTTTAGACAGCAATAGCGGTTTTTATTGTTGTTGTTGGTTTTTGAGTCTTCGGTGTGTCTCCATGCTTCCCTGTCCTGAGCTACAGTAATTGTTTCTCTCTACATAGCTACCACACCTTACATGAAAGGAAATCTGCTTTACATATTCTAACCTTGGTCTACCCCTATAGTTCTTGTCCCCAACCCTTCCTTCCATAACTAAGTTTTCTATTCCGGGGGGTCTTACTATTTCTTACCATCTTATCTCTTCTCTTCATTAGCAGTCACCAGAAACATCAATTCTCTCCCACTCGTCTTAATACCTCTTAATTTGTTACTCTATCTACCCATCTCATCATTCTCCTGTAACACCACATTTCAAATGCTCAATTCTCGTCCTTTCTGCTGCGCCAACAGTCCAAGTTTCTCTTCCATACAGCGCCACGCTCCAGACAACGGCTTTCAAACATGAATTCCTAATACCTAAATCTATACGTGTTATCAAATTATTTCTTTTCCTTGCCCGAGCCAACCTACTTCTTATTTCCTCTTTGCTTCGTCCATCACTGGTTATTTTTCTTCCTAAGTAACAGAAGTTTCCTATTTCCTTTAACTTTTCACCTGCCAATTTGGCACCAATAGGGGTTTCTGATTTCTTTCGGCTGCATTCAGTTATATTTTGACATTTATTGATTTTCATCGTGAATTCTTTGCTCAAGACGGAGTCCATATCATTTAAAAACGAATCTGGTGAATCGGCTAACATGACGATGTCATCAGCAAATCACAAAGTTGAAATTATTTCTCCTTGTATTTTTGGTTGGTTGGTTCTTAAGTTTAGGGGCTGCGACAACGCGGTCATGTAGCCCCGTGTACTTTGGGTGTGTGTAGAATCTGTCTGATAACCGGTGTTAATTGTGATGTCTGTATTAGTGTGTGTATCTGTTTTAATACAAGTAAGGAATGCAGACGATCAATTTTTCAAGTAGTTCCTACTTTTGCCGCCAAACGCCACCGTCAACGACAACTAGTTCAGAACTCAGATACCAGACGTCACCGCAGTCGGCTCTTGGAAACGAACGTTGTTTACATTCTTAACCTATACAATTTTGCTTCACACAGGGATAATTAGTGGAAGGTTCTTTAACATGCCATAAATCTATGACATGGGACCGCCAGCTTTACTTCCCCTCCGAAGGAAGGTATAATTGTATTTTTACTCCTAGTTTAAATTGTTCTCCAATTTCTTTCATTGCTTGTTCAATGTATCGATTGAAATGTATGGGCGATAAGTTGCAGACTTGCCTTACATCTTTCTGAATACCAGTTTCTCTCATGTTTATCGTCTGGATAGAAAATGTTTGTAACATCATATTTGAAAACATATTCCACCTAATTCTTTTCTCAGAACGACTGGCTGCGTAACGCAGCGGTAAAGATCTCGCCTGCTGTTCCTAAAGTTGCAGGATACAATCCTGGCGCAGTCAGTTGGCATTTGAGGGTGCGCAAATGCGAGGGAGCCGTGTCAGCAGACCTATTGGCACGTTAGAGATCCCCTTGAGGTCAAAATTCCGGCACCCCAGTGTCTCTAAAAGCCTCAGTAGTTAAAAAGACGTACAACCAATAACTTTATTATTATTTTCTTTATTTACTCAACTTACAGTTGGTAACATGACTCATATCGGTACATTACATACAAGAAAATTAGTAAAGTCACACTTTGAAAAGCCTATAGCATACATTTTCAAAGTTTATAACATAGACGTTTGACAGTTGATTTTTTGGGGAATATCTTCCACGTCTCCTTTTCACTAGAGGGTCCTAGAAAATACTACTGTGTATTCAAAAATCCTCTAACGATGCTGCAGATCTTCAGAATTGCAGCCTTTTGTGCAATAGTGTGGGTGTATATGGGAAGATTTAGTGTGGCTAGATTTACTGAAAAGGAGTTAGGTGTCAGTCCAGTGGGAGAAAGGAGGAAAGGAAGGATCGTCACATTCTTTTGTCTCCAGATTCTAGCCACCTCCATAGCTAGAGGAGTATATTTATCAATCATCTCTCTGTATTTATGGTGGATATTATGGTCATTCGGAACAGATATGTCAGACAAGTACGTGTGATGGTTCTTCTTATCAGTTAAAGTTATGTCTGGTCTATTATGAGGAGTTGTTTTGTCTGTTTGAATAGTGCGATCCCAATACAGCTTGTAATCTTCGTTTTCCAGCACACTTTCTGGAGAGTATTTGTAATAAGGCGTCCTGTCGTGTATGAGAGATCGGGTTAGAGTGAGTTCTTGATGAATGACTTTGGCAACATCATTAAGCCTCTCAGTGTAAGATGTTGGCGCTAGAATTCTGCAGCTGCTGGTAATTTGATCTATGGTTTCTGGGCCGGTATTGCACTTCCTGCATTCGTCATCTATAACAGCCTGATCTTTCAGGATGTGTTTCCTATAACTTCTTGTAGTGATAACTTTGTCCTGTATCGCCTGGTTAAATCCACAAAAACACGAATGCACCTAAAATGTATATACCAATTTATTGTTCCCGTTCTCCTCATATACTGTACAAACACTCATTACACCACTACTCTCAGCACATAAATAAAACAGACACCCAACTGCACGGGGCTGATGACTAGGATGTTCCAAGACTCTAAAATGTATTAACAACAACGCACAGTCTTGCCATGGACAATGTACTCGTATGTCTACCTCTTAAACATTCCGTTTCTTTGTCGCAGGGGATGAGATTGGATGAATTTGTAGGTCCTATGTGGTGGATGGATATTACGGTTAGATGTCCTTTCTCATGTGAGGAAGTAATGCGAGATGAAAGATACTGTACAAGGAGTCGACAGTGACTTAATAGATGATATCATTCCGATATTCGCGTGGAGTAGAAAATGGAAAACCACGGAAACCATTTCAAGGATGACGATGGCAGGGTTCACAACCACTTGTTTAACCAAGACAATCTGGCCCAGTGACCTTGAACCTTGACAAGTGTAGCTACCACTGTGGTTCATCACTCTTGCCTTGTTGAAATCTATGCTAAAATATTCTTCAAGACCACCTCGTGGTGAAGTGACTAGCACTCTTGGCTGTTCCCCCTAAGGTCCACGTTCGATTCACAGCTGTGCAAAGAAATACAATAAATCCTCAGCATTGGGAGGCAGAACTCAGAAGAGGTGGATTCGATCCCACCTTAGCCAAACTTAGCCACCTTCCGTGGATATCCCACTTTTACTCCAGGCAAATGCCGGGATAGTTCCTAACTTAAGGCCACGGCCGCCTCCGCCATTCTATATTTACAAACACACTCCGCCAAATACACAGGGCTACATGATCAGGATATCGCAAAGCCCTAAATGTTTCAACACCAACAATGGTTGTCGTTGTTGAAATAACCACGGGGCAGAAATTATCATAATGTCCAAGTCGCTTAATGAAACATCCAAAGCAACAAGAACAAAACACTATATACCAGCTAACTAGAGATGTCTACAACAAAAATTCCTCTCGGCACGCCGGAAGGCGGAGGTAGATTTCACCGAACAAACTAGGGAATAGGCTATAATAGGCAAAATATGCAGGTTTTCGTAGAAGGATCAGACCTCATTTATTGCGAGAAAGTATTTTACAATGTAATTGGAGCTTAATGAACTTTTTTCCGTCTTTCTATGCATATGTTTAACATTTTATTGTCTTATGGGGACGGTAACCTTCTTGTCATTTGGGGTCCATTTTTAGCCTATTTTCATTTTATGAAAAAAAAAATAGGCTTATGAGATAACCTTTTGTCCGTGTGTCAGTGTCTGCGTGTGTGTGTGTGTGTGATGGTGTGTGTGTGCCCCCCCCCCCCCCGTAATAAATTCTAAACGGCTGGAGCGATTTCAATGAAACTCGGTAGTATCATAGCCCATTCTGGCCGACCCCGACCGTGACCTTCAAATTTTATTGTGTCACACCAATCTAACATGGCGGCTGTGCGAAATATTTCACCAGCATTCAGTATCTCCGAAACTATTACCAATATCACCCTGAAATTTTGTACGGTGATAAAGGGAACTAATAGAAGTTCATCTATGAGACTTTCAAAAACCTGGTAACTACACAACCAACATGGCGGCCAAGCGAATTTGAGACATTTAAATATAATTTTCTCGCGATTTAACCATCCAAACGTAATAAAACATGGCACAGGAAATGTTTATGCACATTGGAACGCACTGGTGTATAATTTAGTTTAATTGTTTACATAACCTCAAAATGGCGGCTATGCGAAATATTTCACTGGCATTGAATATCTCCGAAACTATTTATGATATCACCCTGAAATTTTGTACCGTGATAAAGGGCACTGCTACAAGTTTATCTCTGTAACATTCAAAAACCTATAAAGTACAAAACGAACATGGCGGCCAAGCGAAGTTGAAACATTTTGATAGACTTTTCTCGTGATTTAACCATCTGAGCACAGTGAAATATGGTAAAGTAAATGATTATACATATTGTAATGCACTGGCACCTAATTTAGTTCATTTGTTTACATAACCTCAAGATGGCGGCTGTGCGAAATTTTAAAATTAAGTTTTTATTCCTTGTGTCGTAATCATGCGATCGAAGTGAATGTTTGAATAATGAATCTACGCAATAATTTTCCATTAATGGTTCATAACTCTATGGCCTATACATATAACAATCCAAAATGAAGAGCATCCGGAATATTTTGATGATTCTCAATATCTACGAATCTTTTACAGCAATCAAACCGATTTTATTTTATTTTCGTAGAGGCTATGAACGTAAGTTCACCTATAGGACTTTCACTAACCTAGTGAGCCCAAATACAACATGGTGGCGACACGAAGTATAAATATTTAAATGGACGTTTCTCGCGATTTAACCACCCGAGTGCAGTAAAACTTTGCATGTTAAATGCTTATACAAATGTTAATCCACTGGCATCTAATTTATTTCATTTGATTTCATAACCACAAGATGGCAGCTCTGAGAAATTTTAAAATCTCGTTTCTACTTCTTATGCCCTAATCATGCGATTGAAGTCTGAATACCACACGTAGGCTACACAATGATCTCCATGTAATAGTACATAAATAAAAATCCAACCTGGCGACCATCTGAAATATTTAGACGGTTCTCAATATCTACGAATAGATCAAAACCATCAATCTGAAATTCTGTATGTTGATTGAGGCAATTTACACGAATAGGATATATGAGAATAGGCTGTATAATTCTTCACGGAACTACTTGTTATAACCTACTTGTGGTCACACTGTTCTATGCAAGGTTTGGAACTTATGTGTAACTATCTAACAGTCTGTTACTTCTTCACGCAAAATTCTGTCTCCCGCAGAGATGTTGGTTGATTCCTCAGTTTTGGGGGCTGCGACAACCCCTTGTACTTTGGGTGTGTGTAGAATCTGTCTGATAAACGGTGTTAATTGTGATGACTGTATTAGTATGTAATTCAGGCAAGGACTGCAGACGGTCAATTTCAAGTAGTAGTTCCTAATTTTGGTACCAAATACTACCGTCAACGACACCTAGCTGTGAACTTGGCAACTACATGCCACCGCAACCAGAAACTTGCAACGAGCGTTGGACTTCCCCTCCGAAGGAAAGCATACTGAGGGATTTTAGCGCTCTTAGAAAATACGACGACTTCGGCCGACTTTGAACCTGCGACATTGGGCATAGAAGTTCAGCATGTCACCAGTTACGTCACCGAAGCCGCTTCCCACAGAGTCAGATGGAAAACTGAATGTGATCGCATGCAATGGGGTTGTCATGGCAACCTCTGATAGCTCATCCCTCATCAATTTAGAAGCGTTGCCATGGTAACCTCTGATGGCACTTAGCATTTTCTTCTAATTCCGAAAATATTTTTTTGGAATGAAGAAAGATGGATGGTTGATTCCTCAGTTTAGGGGCTGCGACAACGCGGCCATGTAGCCTCGTGTACTTTGGGTGTGTGTAGAATTTGTCTGATAACCGGTGTTAATTTGATGAATGTATTAGTGAGTGTTATCTGTTTTCAATTCAATTGAGGACTGCAGACATTTACTTTTTCAAGTAGTTCCTATTTTTGCCACCAATCGCCACCGTCAACGACTACTAGTTCAGAACATGATTACCAGATGCCACCGCAGTCGGCTCCTGGTGACGAACGTCGGAACCTAAGAGCGTTTGTCGAAAGTTTAACCATATTATAATTTAGCTTCACACAAGTGTAATTAGTGGAAGGTTCTTTAACATGCCATACATCTATGACATGGGACCGCCGGCTTTACTTCCTCTCCGAAGGAAGGCATACTGAGGGATTTTTAACGCTCTTAAAAATTCGACGACTTCGGCCGGGTTTGAACCTGCGATCTTGGGCATAGAAGCTCAGCATGCTACCAACTACGCCACCGAAGCCGGTACTGATGAAAGAAAGGGGGCTGAAAGAAGGCGAATGCAAAAATTTTAATTAATAAAGGAACTGCGCACAAATGTGCATTACAATTTGGAGTAATCTAATAAGGAAAGTAAGTGTTCTCTTAGAGTATTCACTAAAATGGTATCGACCACACTGCTTAGCACATAAAACGCATACACACTGTACAGAAGGTTCATGAAAACCACGTCTCACGCACAGCTTATGATGGGAGCCGTGTACAGCAAGTCTATTCAGAGCAATCCTCATTTCATTGTTAAGTTCAGTCAAATTTCTCTGAAACTTAGCATTAGTCCCATAGAATTCCAGATCGATTTCCGCTCCCTTTCTTTGTCTCATCCTTAGGAATTCCTGTTCTTGTCTTGTAAAAGGCAACTGTAATCGAAATCTTAAGTCTTCAATAAGAAAAGTTTCCCTGGTAAGTTCATAAACAAGTCGGGAGCGCAGCCTTTAAGTATCGCGCTTTGCTTTTTCAAGTGATCTGAGATCGCCCATGCTTAATCTATCCCAGACTATGTCTAATCCAAAGATTCGTCACTTTTGGTTATAGAAATTCCGAGAGAGAGCACCGCCTGAGGCTATGTACTGCTCCAGCAAGTCTGGCAACATAAAAAGTAAAAACCATATGAATGTAGCCTTTATTACACGTAATTGAACAGCATGTTCTGCGATGAGTTATTGAATATTGATGAAAATGACACAAACATAACTGCGCCTTTCGCTAAGCGCTGAAATATACGTCCAGATAGGAAAATAATACATTTTGATATATATCAATGTTGGCAATAGATTTGTCACGAAGGACACAGTTATGCCGTTCTGGAGCTTAATTCACCTTCAGGTTAATTAAACATTGCTCTCCTACTCTACAGAATTGTTGGGATATTCGATGAATATAATGAAGACTGTCCAAATGCACACACTATTGCCATATCCTCACTTTTGCCAAGCACGCCCGCTGCCACCCACCCCTCCCCGAAGCCCTAAACTACAAATTTTATTGCAATGCAAAGGAGAATGGGTACGAGAACAAACAAGACATGAAATGCACACATTTATTCTCTATATATTTTTATTCGAGTGTAGTCCATATTGTCCACTAGTTTTACACATGGTCAACACCAGGAAGATGAAAATTGCCGTATTGTTCTTACTCTCATAATTCTTACATCTCGGTGCTTGGCAATTTTTCCTCCCTTGCAGTGGCATGATTGACTCTCAATTCAATTCAAATGAATAATCAAAATACAGAACAAATCAAAACAACCAACAACACCACGAGGGAAATCAATCAAAACAGACTATTCCCGCTTCCGCCAGTCGGTTTGATGTGAGCGTTCATGAGTGCCAACTACGGAACCTTAGTGCTAAAATTAATTCTTCATTGGTTGGCAGAACATCCAGAGCAGAGCTTTACCACGACCAACGCGCTCCCTATGATCTGTCTTCCGCCTGGTCTAACCCATATGTGAGGACCGGAGAGAGCTTGCCATCAAAGAGTGCTAAGGCGGATTTTAGTGAAAGTCGAGATATGTTTCTAATATCGAGAATGCGAGAATATTGGGGAAGATTTAAAGCTGTAGGGTGCAAACAGTTGAAGTAACGTGGACCACAGGAGGCCGAAACGAAGAAAGAAGAAGAACAAAAGAATGTATCATGTTCCCATGTCTATGTAGCTGATAGCCATAATTACATTGGGTAGCTGCAGGTTTGAGATCCGAGTTTTGATTAGTTGCTGCTTCGTTTCAGGGGCATGGGCATCGTTGTCATTCAGGCCAGTGTACTTGGATGTGTATGGAATTTTGTTTGATAACCTGTGCTATTGTGGTGGTTGTAGTGTGCGTATTTTAGCCTATTTTCATTTATGAAACAAGAAGTTCCGTGACGAACTAAAGAGCCTACTTTTCTTAAAATGTAAGATTCATGCCGATGATTAATCTATATGGATCAATCTAGAATAATGACGAAATTAAGTTGGTAATATCGAAATTTCTAATACTGTATACCTGGCATAATGTAGCCTAGAGCTCAGCAACTCCAACTGAAACCCCGGAAAAAATGCGAACTACAAGCTCGCTGTCCTCTGTGTAACACTGGCTGACGGAGCTAGCGCTCACACAGGGTCGCACTTCAAGTTGCTGAGCTCTAATAGAGCACTACAGTTGGCAGCCCTGGTGACTGAATATAATCTTAGTTCCATCTCTTAGGGTACAGAATACAAAATTTGGTTGAAGTCCAATGGATAGCATGGACGTTATATGCAGTTAAACATTAGATCTAACAGCACGTAAAATCATGTTGGCAACATTGTCATGCATGTATTGGTCAGACATAATCTGAAATAATATGATCTATTGTTGTACCAATTTTGAATGAAATCCATTAGTTAGTATAGAAGTTACATGCATTTTAAAATTGGACCTACCAGCAGGCTTAGAATCAAGTTGGCAGCACTGACGTACATTAGTTACTCCAAATTAATCTAGAATGCCAGGTACTATATGTGTGCAAACTTTAGAGCTATTGGGTTGCATACTTTCTGATATATTGATATTAGGGTAACAAAAATAAAGATAGCATTTATTAACAGTTGGCAGCGCTGGTTGCTCTTAAGAATACGCATAGTCATATCTGTTATGGTACACATAGCACATACGAAATGTGGTAGAAATCCAAATGATAGTGTAGAAGTAACATGCATTTAAAAATTGGAACTATCAGCAGGCTTAGAATCATTTTGGCAACACTGCCATGTATGGCCTCCTGGAAATAAAACTGAAATATTATTATCTATACGCGTGCCAATTTTAAAATAGCTCCCATTCATACCTTCCTAGATATCCAACATGGAGCTCAAATTTCAATGCGATTTTTCAGCAGTTGGTATCACTGACATCATTTTCAAATACGGCATTGAGATATTCTTTACTGTTATAAAATTTTATTTCGATTGCTGCAGCCGTTTAGGAGTTGGTAGGGGGGAGGGGGGCACACACACAGCCAGACAGACAGACCGACAGAAGGACAGACAGACAGACAGACATTTGCCCGTATCGATCCCATAAGTCTACTTTTCCCTCATTTTTGCAAAATGTGAAAATTAGGCTAAAAATAGGCTTAATATTTTATTTAAAAAAGCGCCTCATGTGCATAATGATACATACATTATTCTTGAACTAGTCCTATTAATGATATTGTCCTGGTTGGGCAGTGTTTATCGCACAATTTTCACATGCAGGATTCTTCCAGTTGATGGAATCTTAGGATCCCACATAGCTTGTGGTGAAAGCCGTGTGTTGCAAATCGTGTCATTATGTCGAAGTTCGTAATTTGGCTGCTTCCATTCCGATGTTGTAACAGCGTCTGTTGTGTAAAATTCGGGCCATATTACATTAGTTTTCTCTTTTAACAGGTGTAGTGTCTTTTCATAAGCCTTAGTATTTGGTAGCCAGAATTGTGCTTTAATGTCCTCAACGAAGAAGATTTCGTTTGTTAACACATATGTTAGCCTCGATGGTGCTGATTTCCTACTTCTAGAATCCGTTTTAGGTAACGGGCCTCTCAATATTGTTGATAGATTTGTGATTGTTAGTTTGTCCCAGATGATGCTGAATCCATAGGTTGCTATTGGTGCTATAGCCATCTTGAACAGTATTATTGCGGTGGCTATTGAGATAACAACAAGATGGCGGTTGTGCGAATTTTTAAAATCTCGTATTTATTTCATGTTTCCTAATCATGCGATAGAAATTTGAATAATACACCTACACAATAGTCTTCATGTAATAGTACATAACTCTAAGGTCGACAAATATAAGAATCCAATATGGTGACCATCCGAACTATTTAGACGGTTCTCAATATCTACGAATCTACATCAGCAATCAATCTGAAATTTTGTATGTTGGTAGAGGCAATTAACTTAAGTAGGATATATGAAAATAGGCTGTATAGTTTCACACGGAACTACTTGTTAATTAGGAACGAGGCGGTCGTGGCCTTAAGTTAGGAACAATCCCGGATTTTTTTCCGGCAGAAGAAGTGGGAAACCACGGAAAACCACTTCTAAAATAGCTGAGGTGGAAGTCGAGCACACCCCTTCTGAGTTTTGCTTCATGAGGCTGAATGTATACTGTTCTAGCCCTAAAAACTAGAATTACATTTCTTGACAGAGTCAGGAATTGGTTATTGCTTTAAGTACTGACCACCACGTGGTGTAGCGGCTAGCGTGCTTGGCTGTCATCGCGGAGGTCCAAGTTCAGTTAACCATCCTGGAATTGGTTTTCCATCGTTTACTCTCCACTTCTAATCCACGCAAATGCTGGGATAGTTCTTAACTTAGGGCCACGGTCGCCTCCTTCCCAACCTATTCCCAACTTAGTGCACACTTCCTACCTTTAGCCAGAGACTCGGGACACTTCCTCTCGAAACTGTCACTGAAGACTGTGGCTCTGACCACGCGTGGAAGACAATATCAACAGTTCTGATCCCCACTTCAAGTTCAATATTCCCTGCGGGATATAATCACTTGCAAGGTCAATCGTCACGCAGTGACAACATTCCTTCGTCGGAAAGATGTTGAAATCACAAGATCTTCATGGAAAGATCAGTATTAGAGATTGCTTCTTTTTACATTACTAATTAATATATTCTGCAGTGAATAATTAATAGATCAGGGGTGACCAACATATCGAGAGTGACCTCATGGTAGATTTTAAGGGGATTTTTGATGAGTTTGTGTATGTCGAGAGGAAAGTTGAAAGAGAGGAGTCCGGCACAAGTAAGTGCAAGCTATGCTGGACTCAGCTCAGGTCCCGTGGACGCCAATCCACGTCCCAGTAGTTGTGAGCCCCTTGGGGAGGTGTTTCAATTTGAACCTCAGTAATTTACACATCCGTTAATTAAGTATTAATATTATTCCATCGTCATTCTGGGAAAAGTAAAAGTGAAGGGTACAGGGGAAAAAAAAGATTGGGGTCAACCAAAAGAGAAAAATAAGACTACGGTGAACAAAAATCGAAATAATGATTACGTTCAACCAAAAGGGAAATTAAGATTACGGTCAACCAAAAGGGAAATAAAGATTACGGTCAATCAAAGTGGAAATAAAGATTACGGTCAACCAAAAGGGAAATAACGATTACGGTGAACCAAAGTGGAAATAAAGATAACGGTCAACCAAAAGGAAATAAAGAATGCGGTCAACCAAAAGGGAATAAAGAATGCGGTCAAAGGAAAGGGAAATAATGATTACGATGAACCAAAGTGGAAATAAAGATTACGGTCAACCAAAAGGGAAATAACGATTACGGTGAACCAAAGTGGAAATAAAGATAACGGTCAAACAAAGTGGAAATAAAGGTTACGGTCAACCAAAAGGGAAATAAAGATTACGGTGAACCAAAGTGGAAATAAAGATTACGGTCAACCAAAGTGGAAATAAAGATTACGGTGAACCAAAGTGGAAATAAAGATTACGGTGAACCAAAGTGGAAATAAAGATTACGGTCAACTAAAAGGGAAATAAAGATTACGGTGAACCAAAGTGGAAATAAAGGTTACGGTCAACCAAAGTGGAAATAAAGATTACGGTGAACCAAAGTGGAAATAAAGATTACGGTCAACCAAAGTGGAAATAAAGGTTACGGTCAACCAAAAGGGAAATAAAGATTACGGAGAACCAAAGTGGAAATAAAGATTACGGTCAACCAAAGTGGAAATAAAGGTTACGGTCAACCAAAGTGGAAATAAAGATTACGGTCAACCAAAGTGGAAATAAAGATTACGGTCAACCAAAGTGGAAATAAAGATTACGGAGAACCAAAGTGGAAATAAAGATTACGGTCAACCAAAGTGGAAATAAAGATTACGGAGAACCAAAGTGGAAATAAAGATTACGGTCAACCAAAGTGGAAATAAAGATTACGGTCAACCAAAAGGGAAATAAAGATTACGGAGAACCAAAGTGGAAATAAAGATTACGGTCAACCAAAGTGGAAATAAAGATTACGGTGAACCAAAGTGGAAATAAAGATTACGGTCAACCAAAGTGGAAATAAAGATTACGGTGAACCAAAGTGGAAATAAAGATTACGGTCAACCAAAGTGGAAATAAAGATTACGGTGAACCAAAGTGGAAATAAAGATTACGGTCAACCAAAGTGGAAATAAAGATTACGGTCAACCAAAGTGGAAATAAAGGTTACGGTGAACCAAAAGGTAAATAAAGATTAGGGTGAACCAAAGTGGAAATAAAGATTACGGTGAACCAAAGTGGAAATAAAGACAACGGTCAACCGAAAGGGAATAAAGAATGTGGTCAAAGGAAAGGGAAATAAAGATTACGATGAACCAAAGTGGAAATAAAGATTACGGTCAACCAAAAGGGCAATAAAGATTACGGTGAACCAAAGTGGAAATAAAGATAACGGTCAACCAAAAGGGAATAAAAATGCGGTCAAAGAAAGGGAAATAAAGATTACGATGAACCAAAGTGGAAATAAAGTTTACGGTCAACCAAAACGGAAATAAAGATTACGGTTATTATTATATTAGCGTAAGAGCCTCCGTGGCTTAGTCGGCAGCACGCCGGCCTCTCACCGCTGGGTCCGTGGTTCAAATCCCGGTCCCTCCATGTGAGATCTGTGCTGGACAAAACGGAGGCAGACAGGTTTTTCTCCGGGTACTCCGGTTTTCCCTGTCACAATTTCATTCCAGCAACACTCTCCACTATCATTTCATTTCATCTGTCATTCATTTAATCATTGCCCCAGAGGAGTGCGACAGGCTTCGGCAGCCGGCACACTTCATATCCTCGCCGCTAGATGGGGGCTTCATTCATTCCATTCCTGACCCGGTCGGAGACTGGAAGCAGGCTGTGGATTTTCATTTCATTATATTAGCGTAAGGCTTTTAGTGCCGGGAGTGTCCGAGGACATGTTCGGCTCGACAGAGTCAGTAGCTGCTTCAATGCGGAAACCCATGGGGTGAGCTACAAGTTCCGTTCCATTTCAAGTAGTTCCAACTTTCACTACCGGATGTCACTGACACCTAGTGGTGAACGTTGGAACTTTGATTGAGCGTTTCAACGAAATTTAACTTGCGAATTTAGCTTCACACAAGTTTAATTAGTGGAAGGTTCTCTTACATGCCATTAATCTACGACATGGGACGCCGGCTTTACTGTACTTACCCTCTGAAAGAAGGCATACTGAAGGATTTTAACGCTTTTAAAATTCGATGACTTCAGCCGGGTTTGAACCCGCGATCTTGGGCATAGAAGCTCAGCTTGCTACCGACTACACCGCCGATGCTGCTAAAATTACGGTGAACCAACATGGAGGAAAGATGTGTATTTCCACCTGTAGGTGACAGGTATGCAAGTGTAACATCATGTTAAAATATTACTAAGTATAAACGATGGCCTTCCGATAAACATTTGTCTTTGTTGTTAATTGATGGTAGGGGCTTGGAACATCTTGGTCTTCAGCCCCATGTAGTTGGGGAAGTGTTGAATTTGTCTGATAACCTGCAATTATGTGAAGACTGTAGTAGTGTGTGTAACTGAATTAGGGACAGGGATGAGGCAAGCGCCCCGGGGCTTGAGTTAAGGTACTACCCTGGCATTTGCCTGGAGAGAGTGTGGAAAACCGTGGAGAAAACCACACTAAACATAGCCGCTCTCAATTCCGGGATAAGAACCTACTCTCTCCCGACTTGCAACAGCTGCCCTCACGGACGTAGTGCGCGGTTTATCGAACGCGGCTACACCGCGGGACTTCCAAGGAGCGTACCATTGTTGCGTTGTATGAACAAATCGTCATGGTCATCTTAAAACAATGATCACCACCGCCAGAAGTCTTCCATTCTTAAAAAGAAAATCTCTTTTTCAGTGCTCAGGAAAAGTACAGCATCAAGTTTCGAATTGTAAGAAGCAAACATTACTTTTTATTGGTGAAGTTTTAAACAACATTGCCATAGCTATAAGGTGTTAAATGTTATTGTTAACCACGCATTTTCTAATTATGTGGGGCCGATAACCTAGATGTTAGGCCCCTTAAAACAACAATTATCATCATCATCATCTAATTATGTATTTTGTAAATAAATTGATTGCAATACAAAGAGTTATATTTGTTATTTAGTCAGATCTACTGGTGGTGTAGTGGCTTGCATTCATGCTGTCGCCTCGGTGGTTCGGGTTCGATTCCTGGCTCTGCCGAGAAATTTAATTCCGGATTGAGGGTTGGAACTGAGTACACTCAACCTCTTGAGGAAAAACTGAGAAGAGGTGGGTTCGTTTCCCAGATTCGAGAATATAACCACGAACCGCTACTCTTTCAAACACTATAAATACATCAGGAGAAAAGCCCAGATAGGCCTGGCCTTCCTTGCTTTCCCTGCAGAGGCGTGACCCTGCTGGCTGTTACGGCTGTGAGTTTGTTTCGTCGCCTCGCCGCGTGAGTCACAGTCGCCCCGGGCTATGCTCTGCCTCTGTGTGTGTTACCTGCGCCCTACGCAACGGGACTGCAAGGACAAAAGAGAACGTCTAGAATATTCCTGACCCAGCCAGTGAGGGAAATCTCGAGACGCCATGAATCCTGGACGGTTCTAGAAGCATTCATTGAGTCACCAGCCTGCTATATAAGTGGTCTCACCAGCGAGGGAGGGACAGTGTTTTAGAGCTAGTGCGTGTTTTTACCTGAGCGACAGTAGTGTGGCGACGTGACTTGTGAAACCCAAGTGAGGCTATTGCATGCAGTGAAGTGCTGTGTGAATTGCGAAACCCAGTGAGATTCTTCTTTCCGAGCCTGCGGAGAAGTGTGTATCAGACTTGAAGTAGCCTAACGGTAGTTTGTGTACTCAAGGGAGTGTACAGGTATTTCGGTGAGTGACAGACTGGCTAGACACAGGTCAGCCTAATTAGTGAACGGATAGCTGCTCGAGAGAGTGAAAGGGAAGTGTTCCCAGCCAGAGAGGAACTAGAGTGAGATACTAATTGCTTGTATCTGTTTATTGTGCGGTGTACTGTAACTTGCTAAGACCTGCAATAAACTTACTATTTCTTTAAAAGTACCATTGTTTTGTGCTTCTACCCATCGTGATCCAGTTAACGAAAGTGCCACAAGGGGTGGCACGTAACAACTGGTGTCAGAAGCCGGATTACGAACTCAAGCACAAGCACAACACCTGAAGGTCCTGGTTTCAAAACCCGAGCAGGTCATTTTACCACAGTTCTCTAATTTTCCTGTGAGTGCATGCCCATTACAAGACAAACAACTAAAATGGAAGCGCAATTGGCAGCATTGCTAAAAAAGTTAAGTGGCATGGAAACCAAGATGGAGGCCGGCCAGAAGAATTTAGAGGATGGCCAGAAGAAGATGGAAGACAGCCAGAAAAATTTAGCCGAAGACATAACTGCCAAACTAGAGTACGACCAGAAGAAGATGGAAGACAGCCAGAAAAATTTAGCCGAAGACTAACTGCCAAACTAGAAGACGGCCAGAAGAAGAAGGAAGACGGTCAAAGTAAGCTAGTGGAGGACCTGAAGAAGATAGAGGTCGGCCAGAAGAAGATGGAAGACGGTCAGAATAAGTTAGCACAGGACCTGAAGAAATTAGAACTGGGTCTGCGTGAGGAAGTCACGGCAGTGGAAAAGAAGTTCGACGCTCTACAAAAGGAATTTGATGAGCTGCGTCGACACCCGCCGACAGGGATGGAAGAGAGATTCAAAGCCCTACAGGTGGAAGTTGCCGAGCTGCGCCGACGCCCGCCGGAGAGGATGGATGAGAGAATCAAAGCTTTACAAGGGGAAGTTGCCGAGCTGCGCCAACGACCACCCACAGTTACACCGGGAATATCAGGAACGGGACAGAGCAGAGTGACGCCCCCAACCTTCGACGGAAAGGTCCCGTGGAGCACCTACTTACGTCAGTTCGGGCAGCCTGTTCCATAAACAACAGGAACAGCACGGAAAAGGCTACAGCTTTCATTGTAGCGCTGAGAGGGGATGACCTTAACGTCCTTCAGGCCATCCCGACTAGATTCCAGGACTACGCTTCACTAATCGCCCATATGGAGTCCCGATATGGAGATAGCCATCTTCAGCAGGCCTACCAGAAGCAGCTCCCCGGACACGGGTACAAAAGAACGCGGAAACCCTGCAGGAGTTCGAGATGGACATCGCACGCCTCGTAAGGATCTCCAATCCAACAGCGCCAGCCGATTTTCTGGAACAGATTGCGACGCAGAACTTCACCGACGGGCTACGGGACTCGGACACTCAACAGACGCTGCGACTTGCGCGCAATAAGACCCTGGCAGATGCGCTGAGCCACGCACTTGAGATCGAGACGGCAAAACAGGCATCTAGAATGCACGCGCGGGTGCGTCAAGTGGACGTCGACGAACCGGCCAAAACCAACGAGACTAAGCCCCTGGCCGATGAATTGATGGAGGCGCTAGGCCGTTTCTTGAATAGTCACGGCGCCATCAACAACGACGCAGCCGAAAGACTCCCCGAGAGGCGGTCCGGAAGAGGGCTACCGACCTGCTGGACCTGCGGTAAGAAAGGCCATCTGAGCAAAGACTGCGGTGATCGCCGCCGCTGAGGGTAACCGAAGGGAAATCAGTCGTCTGAAAACCGCGCGGCCCAGGGAAACGAGTATTAACCAGCCTTGGGGGGCAAAGTTTGGCTTGCGACAGTCGTCAAGTCCCGGCAGTACAAGTTCGTGTGGCGAAGTTACGGAGGGACAATAGCAGCCTGATGGCCGACGGAGTCTTCAACGGAGTGAGCTGGCCCATGCTGATCGACACGGGAGCGTCGAGGACCATCGTCAATCCCACCGTGATCCTGAAGTGGAGAGTGCAACCCACACAAAGGAACCTCCAGCTAATAACCGCGACTGGAGAGACCGCACCAGTACATGGCGAAGCATCACTGGAGTTCGTCATTGGTCGGCGGGCGGTGAAGCATCCAGTGCTCGTGGCTGATGTAGCAAACGATGTGATCATCGGACTGGACTTCATGGAACAGAACAACATCATCTTGGACCTGAGCACCAACACTCTCCGCTACGGAGGGGAAGAACTTGCTTTGCAACCAGCACACGAGGCCGTTACCGCACGACGAGTAAGGCTGAGAGAGGACGTCATCGTTCCCGCCAGGACGGAGGTCAGTGCTGCCGTAATTGTCGACGGAACTGCTGAGGGAGTGGCGGCTATCATCGAGCCAAAATATGAGGACATCCAGACAAAAGGATTGCTAAGACCCTCATCAACACGACGCTTCGGCCGTACGTCCGCCTGTCCAACCTGAACGATTACGACATTACGATTCGCCGGGACACCAACCTAGGAGTCTGCGAGCCCGTTACCTGGATTGCCCGCATCACAGACACGACGGACGGACACCAGCAGACGGATAACCGAAGAAGACGCGCCCTGCCAGAAGAACTACAGAAGCTGTACCAAGGATCCCAGGACCATTTATACGAGGAACAATCACGCCAACTTCGGGACCTGCTACACGAATTCCAGTATGTCTTCTCCGTGGGGAGCAAAGACTTCGGCAGGACAAGCTTGGTCCAGCACAAAATCGACATTGGGGGCAGCGCACCGATTAGGGCCCCATTCCGACGTATCCCGCTCGCCAAGCAAGCTGAAGTCGACCGGATGGTGGAAGAAATGAAGGAGCAGGGGGTGATCGAGCCATCACATAGTCCTTGGAGCTCTCCGGTCATGCTAGTGAAGAAGAAGGACGGCTCCACCAGGTTCTGCGAGGACTGCAGGCGGGTGAACGACGTCACGAAGAAGGACAGCTACCCTCTACCCCGGATCGACGACACACTGGACTCCATATCAGGATCAAGATGGTTCTCCACCTTAGATTTTAAGAGTGGCTACTGGCAGGTGGAGGTCCACCCTAAGGACCGCGAGAAAACGGCCTTCTCTGTGGGCAGCGGACTCTGGCAGTTCACCGTCATGCCGTTCGGTTTGTGCAACGCCCTTGCGACCTTCGAAAGGCTAATGGAGTCCATTCTGAGAGTACTACACTGGAAGACCTGCCTGGTCTACCTAGACGACGTCATCGTTATGGGGAGAAGCTTCGAGGAGCACTACAGCAAACTGAAGGAGATTTTGATGAAGCTACGGGCTGGCCACATGAAGTTGAGCCCCAAGAAGTGTCAGCTCTTCCAGAAGCAGGTTCAGTACATTGGGCATATCGGCTCCGAGGAAGGGGTGCGCACCAACCCAGAGAAAACCGCAGATGTGAGGGAGTGGCCAGTTTGAAAGGACAAGTCCCAACTACGAAGCTTCCTGGGACACTGCCCTATTACAGTCACTTCGTGAGATGATTTGCCGACATCGCCAAACCACTGCATTGACAGACTGAGAAGGACCAACTCTTCACGTGGACAGCAGAATGCCACAGTGCCTTCGAACAACTCAAGCAGGCTCTGGGCACCGCACCTATTCTGGCTTACCCCGGGCCTGGAACAAGGTTCGTCGTCGATATCGATGCCAGCGACTTTGGTATAGGGGGAATCCTGTCGCAAGTAGTGGACGGCGAAGAGAGAGTAGTGGCCTACTTCAGCAAAGCCTTGTCAAAGCCAGAGAGGATCTACTGCGTCACCAGGAAGGAACTGCTCGCCATCGTGAAGACCATTGAACACTTCCACAAGTACCTGTATGGGCAAGAATTTCTCATCAGGACCGACCCTGCATCCCTGCGGTGGCTCCTGAACTTCAAGCAGCCCGAGGGTCAACTCGCGCGGTTGTTCGAGAGGCTACAACAGTACAACTTTGAGATCCAGCACCGAAAAAGCCAACTGCATTCTAACGCCGAGGCCCTGTCACGAAGACCGTGCCCCGTGTACTCCGGGGTACAGTGCCGAAGGACTACCGTGGAACTTCAAGGGAGCTGGATCCGCGAATCTTTCACGCGGGCACAAGCCGAAGATGATGACCTGGGACTGATAGCCGAATGGAAGAGGGCCTGTGTTCCCAGACCCGGGTGGAACATTGTGAGCGACTGCAGTCCAAAGTTCAAGTCCTACTGGGCGCAGTGGGACTCGCTGATTGTAAGGGATGGCCTCATCTGCCGTACCTGGGAGAGCACCGACGGGAAGACATCTCGGGAACAAGTCGTCGTTCCAAAGGCTATGACGGAGGAAGTCCTGAAGAAAGTCCATGGAGGATCATCTGGTGGACACCTAGGGAAAGAGAAGACCCTGGAGAAGCTGAGAGAGCGGTTCTACTGGATCGGATGCCGAGCAGACGTGGAGAACCACTGCGCGAGGTGCCACGATTGCGCAGCCAGCAAGGGCCCAGGACGAAGACGACGGTGCCCACTGAAGACCTACAACGTGGGCAGCTCCATGGAGAGAGTGGCCATCGATGTTGCTGGGCCAGTCCCGTTGAGCGGGGCAGGGCACCGCTACATATTGGTCGTCAGCGACTACTTCATCAACTGGCCAGAGGCGTATGCACTCCCTAACCAAGAAGCCGCGATGATCGCAGAGACCCTGGTGAAAGAATTCGTCAGCCGGTACGGAGTACCCTTGGAGCTGCACTCCGACCAAGGGAGGAACTTCGAGCCGCAGGTGTTCCAGAACCTATGCCAGCTGCTGAGAATCCGGAAGACAAGGACGACGCCGCTACACCCCCAGTCCGTCGGAAAGGTGGAGCGATTCAATCGCACCATCGAGAACCACCTCCGAATAGTCGTCAGCGAGCAACAGAGGGATTGGGACAAACATCTTCCACTATTTCTCCTGGCCTACCGCGCCACCGTGCATGAAGCCACCGGGTGCACACCAGCCCGGGCCATGTTTGGGAGGGAACTCCGTCTACCTGTCGATCTTGCCTTCGGCCGACCTGGGAATGATCCGGTCCCAGTAAGCCAGTATTGTCAAGAACTGGTCGACCGACTGGAGGACGTGCATGCGTTCGCAAGGAGGAGACTGCGAATCGAGACCGACAGAATAAAGACCCGATACGACCAGTAGACGGATGCCGGTGGATTCCACGAGTACAACCTGGTCTGGCTTTTCAACCCATTACGGAAGAAAGGCATGTCACCGAAACTGAAGAAGTCCTGGGAGGGCCCGTACCGAGTCATGAAACGGATCAACGATGTCGTCTACAGGATCCAGCGGAGCCCGAGGGCGAAGTTGAAGATCGTGCATCGAGATCACCTGGCAGCCTACGGAGGGACACAGACGGACCAATGATTGTCAGCCTTTTAGGAAGGGGGTGGTGTTACGGCTGTGAGTTTGCTTCGTCGCCTCGCCGCGTGAGTCACAGCCGCCCCGGGCTATATTCTGCCTCTGTGTGTTACCTGCGCCTTACTCAACGGGACTGCGAGGACAAAAGAGACCGTCTAGAATATTCCTGACCCAGCCAGTGAGGGAAATCTCGAGAAGCCGTGAATCCTGGACGGTTCTAGAAGCATTCATTGAGTCACTAGCCTGCTATATAAGCGGCCTCACCAGCGAGGGAAGGACAGTGTTTTTGAGCTAGTGCGTGTTTTTACCTGAGCGACAGTAGTGTGGCGATGTGACTTGTGAAACCCAAGTGAGGCTATTGCATGCAGTGAAGTGCTGTGTGAATTGCGAAACCCAGTGAGATTCTTTCCGAACCTGCGGAGAAGTGTGTAGCAGACTCGTTAGTAGCCTAACGGTAGTTTGTGTACTCAAGGGAGTGTACAGGTATTTCGGTGAGTGACAGACTGGCTAGACACAGGCCAGCCTAATTAGTGAACGGACAGCTGCTTGAGAGGGTGAAAGGGAAGTGTTCCCAGTCAGAGAGGAACTAGTGTGAGATACTATTTGCTTGTATCTGTTTATTGTGCGGTGTACTGTAACTTGCTAAGACCTGCAATAAAATTACTACTTCTGCAAAAGGACCATTGTTTTGTGCTTCTACCCACCGTAATCCAGTTAACGAAAGTGCCACAAGGGGTGGCACATAACAATGCACTTCTTAAAAATGGAAAGGTGAAACAAATTCTTATAAAAATGGGTTATTGGAGGACTACAACAAAGGTCAGCTTAATTCAAAGATACACCCTCTGTGTGAAAAGTTCGGTGAATGGGTCTATATTACGAATGGATTGTTGGCTTACTATCATTCGAAGTAATCCCCGTGGATGGTTATGCACTTCTTAGAACGGCTGTACAAGTCCTGGCATAGTCTTCCTGAGTGATAGCCTTCAGTTGGGTCGTCACATTATATTGGATGTCCGAAATGTCCGAAAACCTCTGGCCTTTCAGGGCTTTTCGGCGACCCTGGACGCCGATACTCCATACTTTGACACTTGCCTTCGAAGTCGTACCTCAGGCACCAGGCCTCGTCACCCGTGACGATGGTTTTCAGGACCATTCCATTCCACGGAGCATTCACCCTTCTCACTGCCACCCATCGAACAGATGCGCACGCTAGGTTGCATAAACTCACCCTTCTCACTGCCGCCCGTCTATCATGTGTGCAAGACAGGTTGCATAAATTCACGCTTCTCTCTTACTTTCAATTTAGAGTTTTGAGGACCCAAACTGAAGGTTATTCCTAAAGAAGACTATGCCAGGAGTTTCCAGAACTTGTTCAATCGTTCTCTGAAGTGCATAACCATCCACGGTGAGTACTTCGAAGGAAAGTAATGGCTATTCCAGGTAAGCCCACAATCCGTTCGTAATATAGCCCATTCACCGAACTTTTCAGACAGAGGGTGTATATTTTGTAAATGGATAAAAATAGTCATGATGAGCATTTTTAATATTTAGTACTTTGTTTCCTGAAGTAAAGATGTCTGTGTGTGTTTTTTTTAATGCGTATAATTGTTTTAGAAAATGAGTGGAGTACTGTGTGATGAGAAAGCCAGCTGTAGGCTGAAAGAAAAGATCTACAAATCTGTGGTGAGGCCTTCAATGCTTTATAGTACAGAGTTGGCCGATAATAAAAGTCCAAGAGAGAAAGATGGAAGTGGCAGAAATGAGAATGCTAAGATGGATGAATGTTTAACCGTCGACATTGAGATAGTACCACTATTTTTATTTATAAACTTTTACACACTAATACATATAAACATTTACAAATTAATACACATATAAGAACTGTACATCAACTATTTTGTTTCCCACCATGTTTCTGCACTAACTTTCTTTCTTTCTTTCTTTCTTTCTCAAAGTACGTAAATATCTCTTGCCAACTCTTAAAAATAAAAAGTTAATTGTGGTCCTTACAATTGTGGTCCTTAAACTACTCCCCCACCAGTAACTCAGTTACGAACTTGACACATCACTTCAAAAATTCTTCACAGAGATGACGTTCTCTAAAAATCGAACTGGACACTTTATAGTTCTTCCAGATTCTGACAGTCTGGTATTTGACGAAGGTTCATTTGTGAATTGTTAGAGTTGAGTGTCCTTTGCTGACTCGGGAAGCTCCTTTACTGCTTCATCTTCTTCCTGCAATATATATGTTGGCTTAAGTCTGTCCATTGACACATTTATGTGTTTACACTTGCACTCGATGATGAAGTATTTTTCATATCTTGTTATGACAGTGAAGGGACCATCATATGTAGGTTCTAATGGTTTTCTGACCCTATCACATCTCACAAACCCATGGGAACATGTCTGAAGGTCTTTTGGGACAAACACTGATCTCGATGTGCTACAGTATATTTAGATCTGGCAGGTTTCAGGTTCAGCATCTGCTTTTGCAAGTTAGATGAAAACGAATCAGAGTCAATCCTCGTAATTGGCTCCTCAAAAAATTCACCAGGCAATCTAATGGTTTTACCATAAACCATCTGTGCAATAGAGTGGCTTGACGATTCTCGTAGTGCAGTGCGTAAACCCAATAGGACGGTAGGTAAGGTTTCTGTCCATTTAGAAGAGTTGTGAGCCTTGATCACACATTTCAGGGTTCTATGCAGTCGCTCAACTTTGCCATTACACTGTGGATGATATGCTGTAGTGTGCTTAAGTTTCATTCCACATACTATGGCCAAATTGTTAAACAATTGTGATCTAAATTGAGTGCCTTGATCAGTGATTACGCGAGATGGGACGCCAAATCTTGCAATCCAGTGATGGTAGAAATCTTTTGACACTGTTTCAGCTGTGATGTCTTCAAGGGGTATGACTTCCATACAGGATGTTAAGCGGTCAATGCAGGTTAAGCAATAAGTCATACCGTTAGAGGATGGAAGCGGTCCAATGAGGTCAATATGCACGGCACTGAAGCGTTCATCGGATTCTTCAAAGTTTTCAAGTGGCGACCTTGTGTGGCGAGTGACCTTGGTTTTCTGGCAGCTAACACAGGATTTATTCCATTGTCGCACATCACTTGCGATATTCGGCCAAATGACTCTACTAGTCAACAGATTCATTCTAGTCCTTATGCCAGGATGGGCTAACCCATGAAAATGTAGAAATATTGGGTGACGAAATGCTTTAGGAATGTAAGGTCTGATATTTGCAGTGGAAGTGTCGCACCAAAGAGAGTTTCCTGGTGGTAGTTGGTATTGCTTGAAATTTAGGGAGTTGTTGCCTCTCCGGGATTTGCTGCAATTCCTGATCTTTTAGCTGGCTCTTGGCAATCTCATCATAATCCATTATTGCTATTTCATCAACTCTGGAAAGGGCGTCCGCAACAACATTGTCGAGGCCACCGACATGACGGAGATCAGTTGAGAATTGTGAGATGTACTGCAACTGTCTCATCTGTCTAGGAGATGCTTTTTCATTGCTTTTCATGATAGCAAATGTGAGTGGTTTATGGTCGGTGAGGATTATGAATTCTCTTCCTTCAAGTAAATGCTTGAACTTCTTTACAGAGAGATATATTCCCAACAATTCTCGGTCGTAGGTACTATAAACCTTCTGTGCCTGACTCAGCTTTTGTGAGAAGAAAGCAATTGGCTCCAGCTGTCATTTTCCAGTTGCTGTTGCACAGCACTGACAGCAAAATCAGACGCGTCAGTGCAAAGTGCTAGAGGTAAGTCTGGGTTGGGAAACGCTTATAATGCAGCGTCCATTGAATGAGTCTGTTGTCCTTCTTCTTCGCTCCCTTAAGATAGTCATGTAGTACATCCTGAGTGTGTGCTGCATCTTTAAGGTACCGGCGTTAGTAGTTGACAACACCAAGGAATGTGCGGAGCTCACGAAGTTTACTAGGTGGCTTGTACTCCAAAATTGCTTGTACTTTCTCCGGTAGGGGACGAGATCCCTCTGGTGTAACCCAGTAGCCTAAGAATGCTAATTCATTCCCACCAAATACTGATTTAGAGATGTTTATTCGAAGGCCATACTCTGACAGTCACTCTAGAACTAGTTTCAGGTGTGCTCGGTGTCTTCATTACTGGATAAGGCGATCAAAATGTCAAATGAGGTAAGAGAATACAAAATCCAGTCCATGCCTAACCTCATTAATGAATCGTTGGAAGGTGGAAGGTGCATTCCTCAGACCAAAACTCATTGCATTAAATTCATACAGTCCGAATGGTGTGATGATTGCAGTCTTATGTTTATCTTCTTCCGCAATGGGTATCTGATGATAAGCCTTAAATAGATCGATTTTAGAAAAGGTGTTCTTTCCTCGCAAAATACAGTGAAAATTCTCTATCCTAGGAACAGGATAGCGATCGGGAACTGTTCTTTCATTTAATCGTCTATAATCTCCACACGGACGAATCGAACCATCCTTCTTCAGCACAAGATGAAGAGGACTAGCCCATGATGAATTGGATGGCCTTATTATGACATTGTCCAACATGTATTTGCATTCTTGTTTTGCCATTTCCATGCGCTTGGGATCTAATTGTCTTGCCCTACAAAACACTGGTGGATCTTCAGTGGAAATGTAGTGTTGGATATCATGTTTAATTTTGCCAGGTACAAAATTAGGTTTAGCTATGTCCGGATACTGCAGCAATAGATCTGTAAATTTTGTGTTTTGGCTCATTGTACTGACTACTTTATCATCTGAGATAGACATAACTTCGCCCTTGGTCCAGAGCTTGGTTATCATCTATTAATCTCTTATTGTGGACATCTACTAATAAGTGGAATTTATGCAAGACGTCTGCCCCCAATATAGCCTTATTAATTTTCGCAACCACAAATGGCCACTGGAATTGTCGTCGTAATCCTAGATCAATGGTACGGAGTTCAATTCCAGATGTAGGAATTTCGGTTCCGTTTGCAGTATACAATTTATATTGCGAATCTGTATTAACTTTGTAGTTGCTCGGTATTATCGAAACATCAGCCCCACTGTCAATTAAAAATTGCAATCCCGTTTCTCTGTCGGTTACAAATAGGCGGGTTTTGCGATAATTGACTTGGGCAGCAGCAGGCCCCGGGCTATAAACGGGCATACTGGGCATTTGCCCAGGGCGCCAAATTTTAGGGGGCGCCGAAATTTAGGTGACGCTGAACGTAGAAAAAGGTTGATCCAACAATCCCAACATTAAAAATAAGTATGACATGGAAATCTTTAAAAAGTAGGATAAAATAACTAATTTACCTGAATATAAAATAAAAGTATTATTAAATATCACATACATTTGTAGTATTTATGTTTAATCATGATTAGGCCTATATTATAACACAGTATTATAACTCTTTTAGACAGCAAACAAAAATATCTATTGTTATTGTCTTTTGAATAAGACGTAATCCTCAGTACAGACTTTTCTGACATAAATAAATTTGCAAAGTTAAAAGCCAGAAAAAAACCTTTGATTTGAAATGTTTCTGTATATTGTACTTTTAAAATTTAACTTTTGAATTTGTAATCTTGGGTTTTAGTGTGATTAATGTATCAATAAATGGCTACAACATTTATGAACGACTTACTTTTCTTATTATTTCCTGTGATACAATATTAGTAACGTAGTTGTTTGAAAAAAAAAACTATTATGCTCTTGTTATTACAAATAATTGAGAAAAAGGGCGCCAGTAGACCATTTGCCCAGGGCGTCTATCACCTTAGCCCGGGGCCTGGGCAGCACAACTTGCCGCTAATTATGCTGCTGGGCGGCGTTTCCCTGTACGGACCAGCTACATGGAGGTGTACATTTCTCCGATTTACATTGTTGTCCAAATCGGAAGTGGTAATAACAGTACTTGCCCCTGGAATTGTATCTATTACCTATTTGTTGCTCTAGTTCAGAAATTCTGTCCATCAGATCTCGGATTGTAACAGGAATATCCAGTTGTTTACAAGAGTCACTTTTCATGGCACATAATTAGTTACGGGGCTTCATTTCAATTATTTTATCTGCTACTACAGCCACTTCTTCAAGCCCTTCGTCGTTGACTATCAGAATGTTCTTTATTGAATCCTGGAGTTTTTCTAATCCGAGAGTTTTAAGAACTTTTTCTGATACATCGATCCCTGCTAAGGCTTGCATCTTACGCAATAATTGACTAGGTTTCTGGTGTCCTAAATCAATTCCAGTAACGAGTCTCTTAATACGTTTATCTTCGCTATCCTTGAAAATGTTCAGTAAACGTTCCTTGGCCAATGAGTATTTATTTACTCCCGCACTTCTAATAATGTCCCAAATGTTTTCAATGTATTTAGGTTCTAATTGAGACACTGGGTGATTAAATTTAGTCTCTTCTGAAATAATTTTGCAAATACTAAACTGTGCCTCCACCTGATAGAACCAGATTTCGGGTTTCTCTATCCAAAAAGGTTGGATTTTGATGCTAACCTTGTTGACTTCCAACCGCATGTCTTGCGTGGTCTCGTTTGTCGACATCTTTCTTCTCTTCATCACGTCGGGGTCACCAATATTTAAGCGTCGACATTGAGCTAGTACCACTATTTTTATTTATAAACTTTTACACACTAATACACATAAACTTTTACAAATTAATACACAAATAAGCACTGTACATCAACTATTTTGTTTCCCACCATGTTTCTGCACTAACGTTCCTTTTTTCTTTCTCAAATTGCGTAAATATCCCTTGCCAACTCTTAAAAATAAAAGTTACTTCTGGTCCTTACAATTGTGGTCCTTGCAAGAGGAGTGACAAGAAAGGATATATTAAGGAATGATTACATCGGAGGAGCTGTGGAAGTGGGACTCATGGGAAAGAAGGTTCAAGAGAGTAGGATCTGATGGTATGGGCATGTGCTGAGAAGAGAGGAGGACTACGTGAGGAAAAGAGTGGGAAATCTGGAAATTGAGGGGTCAAGGAGGAGAGGAAGACCAGAACAGAGATGGAAAGATAAGGTTGTAGGAAACCTCAGGGAAAAAGGAAGTAAGAGGGAGAAAGTGTGGGATAGACATTTATGGAAGAGAAGAAACCAACAAAGAAACGCTGACCTTACATGACGTGGGAAAAAAAGGCTGAGATAAAGAAGAAGAAGAAGAAGAAGACGTATAATTTATTTATAAGGTATATGGCAGGCAGAGTTAACACTATTGTTACTCTTTATGGCTCTTTAAACTGTCCTGCTATTAACCAACAAAATAAAGTTACACTGCTTTGAATGGTATTTCAATGTTCTACCGTGGTACATTCGAAGCAGCACAATTTATGTACGCCACACAGTCGGCTCCTAACGTCTTTTCCAACATTGACTTATCTTTGACAACTTTTCTTGTGAAGTACTGAATGAAAAAAAAAAGAGTTCATGTACAAACTAACTTTAATCTTCTTTTGTCATTGTGTGTTCTAAGAATAATAATTCTGAATGCTCGCATTATTTAATTTCTTACGAGCCTAAACATAAATTAATAACCATGTTGACCTGTCACGGTAATGTCGTTCATCTGACATGTAGTAATTTAGTAATTGCAATATGTTGGTTTTAAAAACGTTGGTAGCACGCCATTATTGATTCCATTAACTTGACGAGAAATTCAAATATGGCACACTTCCACTCTTGTTCGTAGAGTAATTCTCTTGAGAGCCTAAGTATTGAAGTAATTCTTGACATATCAGAGCGACCATAAACTGTCACAAATAGATGATCGTAGTGGGGAAGTGTGTTACCATCATTCTTCCAGTTAGGGTGAACTACTGGAAAAGCACTTCATCCATATCTAGAGTGGTGCATAAACATTTATGTGTGATTTGGTACATTTTTACACGGCATATTGCCAAGCAATCAGTGCAACCAGTTATCAAGGACATTATAACGTAGGATTTTGCAACCTACGCTGAAGTTTGCTATACTAATCGTTGTGTCTGTTTGGTCTATAGTCTACTTTACGAGGGCAATACATGAAACATTTATTTAATGCTGTATTGATCAAAGAAACTCAGTTTTATGTAGTAATAGTGTTAGTGCGTAATTATAAAATTAGTAATAACTTCCTTTGAACCGACGGGAAGAACATACTGTGTGACGATACACATTGCATGAGAGCCGAGGAATGATTTATATCAATATATTTAGTGCTGAGACACGGTCACAGGCAACTGAATTGGACATTTTCAACAAACATTTTCTGCACTGAGGACATCTCACGCGATTCATCTAAACTGCTCTTAAGTTCAGTGATATCTGTAGTTTGGTTTATCTTCTCTATTTAGTTTCCTCTTGAACAGCTACCTACGTTATTATATAATGTCTCTATGTTGAAGTTAATTTATAACCTTAGTAGAATAACGTGGAAAGAGGGTCGACTTCTATGTCAATTTCAACATTTTCTTTTACAAAAGAGTCAAATGCTCTCAAATTATTCTTCCATGAACGATTGATAGCTTTTAACGTCTAAGTAATTCAAGTTTCTTAAAGTAAGAAATGAATAATCACAGAGCCATTGCCTGGCCAAGCATTTGTCACTGATGTGAAATTATAGAATGAGAGTGTGCACACATGTACCACAGGATGATCGTAAACTAAACCATCTCTCAAGCATGCTAAAACGAATATTCGCTGTGTCCATTTTGTCAATAGTGTCAACTTTACAAGGGCAATACATGGGATGGGATACTTATTGGTTGCTCATTTGGTCAAATGACACTCAGGTTTTATATGCTAATGTAGTTTGTGCGTAATTAGTACTTATATCGGATAATGAAACGAAATAGATCGCAGAGAAGTAATACTTTTCATATAACAAAAGTGAACTATTGTTTGTGAAAGTACGGAGAAGGTGTGAGGTATCCAATACTTCTATTACTTAATATTAATTGCTGTAACATAGACAGTTTCTTTTCAGTCACACGCTTCATAATCTCATATTGTCGCTAATCAAAGTGAACTTGATCCAATGCCATAAAGGGTAAATCATAAATCTATGACTTTGACTTGCAATATTCAGACAATTTTATTACCTGAAGGAGATAGAGTATACTACAATATTTAAATATTTGCTTTGGAAAATGAAACAGCTGAGAAGTCCGAATGTACAAAGTAGGTTATCTTTCAAGAAACATCAACCAGCCTGATACAATATTGTATTAAGCAGTATAGTTAAGAAGTCAGCTGTAATTATTTGTTCTTGAAATTAATGAATTCAGTAAGCAAATGAATTTTCTAACTAACATATTTTATAGTAAGCCTAGTAGGTTCTGTAACAATTCACAAGCACTTTGGCTTGAAAGGGGTACATAATAAGAGGTCAAGAAGAAAACGATTCTAGTTAATCTTTGAGTAACGTAACTTACCCATGAAGCATAGAATAAGAGTACATGCATTTCCAGGTGAATTTTGATGCAATTCTTACATTCAAATAGTGATTGTAGATTGGTTATTATGTTTAAGAGCTAAGAATCGAGGTCATATACCAAGAGAGAACTATTGTTTGTGAAAGTAGAAGGTGTGAGGTATACAATACATCTTTTCCTTCATATTAATTACTAAATATACGGCAG
This sequence comes from Meconema thalassinum, assembly GCA_946902985.2. Classification (NCBI taxonomy): domain Eukaryota; kingdom Metazoa; phylum Arthropoda; class Insecta; order Orthoptera; family Tettigoniidae; genus Meconema; species Meconema thalassinum. The sequence continues at coordinate 254,381,251 of OX336394.1, read as the reverse complement.
AAACTTGTATTAGGTAGACAGATGGTCATATCATATATTCTGCATAGAATGGTTTACATCACCACCAGGTGATAAATCTGCTTGGAAACTTCTATAACTTATACATTCTAAGAATGAGTAGTAAGGTACTAGACTATCCAAATAGCTAAATATTTAGTTGAAGTCAGGCAAGTATTACTTCCAACAGAAGACAAATGCGGCTGTGAGTTATCTTGTTCGTGTCATATTTCACTGACTCCCAATACGCGGTTATCTCAGCCGTAGCATCTAATGGCCAACAATTGGAAGAGGATGGTGTAAAAACATCCTCTTTAAGTTCTATCAAAAAAGAAATAATAACTTGTTTAAGACAAATTCTTGACTTTCTAATTCGGAATGTTGATATCAGAGTTGCTAAGTTCCGCAACACCACTCTATCAACTGTCTTTTCTGTTAGGTGTTGCTCCGTACCAATATTGTCCTTCCGTGGGACTGCAGAGGTCTCGCTGTGGACTCATCATTTCTTCCCTTGTGTTCATAACAGTTATTGTGTTTTTAATTGTCACCTTAACCACCGATTTACTTACCAAGCACTTGGAGTTGAATCGGAGAGAACTATTTATATATATGAGTTCCTTTACCATGGAACATCTCTCAGTTGCCCTGGCTGTCGCCCTAAATGCCACAATTAATGCACCCAAATTTGTGCTGATTGTGCAACAAATCTCTAGCATAGATTGTTTCCTTGTGGAGGATAAACATTTGTTTTATCGTCGAAGTAGACAGTATATGACCTTGCAACTATCCGTTGGTTTCGTTTATTATACTTTAGTATCAGTCGTATTGTATTTGTTCTGTCATCAATTATACAGTTGTCTTCTTTACACGTTTCTTTATGCCCTGAATATTATCAATATTCTACAGTTTATATACATAGTTCTTCTGATCAGACAAAGATTTGTTTTAATTAATAATCACTTACAAATGAAATTGAATGGGAACATAATCGGGAACTTGACTGACAACTGCATCGTTCCTATTGAGACAGTCAATGGGATATCCGAATTCAAAACGAATTCACCGACAATCCACTTTCTACGCAAAGCTCATATGACAATGTGTAGTTTGGGGGATATTGTTACTTCTATGTTTGGCTTCCTGCTATTCTTGCGCATTGTTCTTCTGTTCCTGATGTTCCTAGGAGACTTAATATACTGGCTTGAAGGATTTGGAAATCAAAACCGAGTTGTTGCAATCACACTTTTTGATCTGATGTACATAATAATAATTCTCGCAGTTACTGCATCTTGCCATTCGACCGTTTCTCAAGCAGATTACACCACGGTACTTGTTAACCAGTTGCTGATTACAGAGAATCGTAATAAAACTGAAGTCAAGGAACTGAAATCATTTTCCCACCAACTACTAACAGCTAGGGTACAATTTTCGGCTTGTGGACTTTTCACAATAGATTTAAAGTTTCTCTCCACTTTCACATTGTCTCTCCTTGGGTATTTGGTTATCATAACTCAAACATACTCCACGTGCACTGCGCTTTGAGCTTTGGTTTTGTATGTTACAGTTCTAACTTTTACCATCATCTCAGCAGACTACTCGTAGGTCATTTCTGCATTAATTTAGCCTACACTTCTGCAGTAGTTTAGAAACTTATTGCTTGAGTATTTAATAGCAATAGTACCTACACCTTTATAGATTAGTTGGTGGAGTGGGACTGGATTTGGATCTGATGATGCTCGGTTGACGAGCGAAACATGACATCCCTTATTTTTCTCCCTCATTATAAACATGTCATTTTTTCAGGTTATTTTTCACATGTCTCAATAATTGGGATTACATTTTATTGACCGACTGAAAAGTTGTAATATCAATTATCAAAAAGAAAGTTAACAATACCGTATTATTGGCATCACACTTAAGGGGGCTGATACAGATGAAAGAGATCTTAAACATACAGATAATAAATAATTTTATCACAAGAAAACACAGACATTTTTATTACCAAAAAGAAAATTATAAATTTTCAAATTGAAAATCATAACCCAATATTCAAATTTGCCCTTCACTTACGCGGTCTTTCATTGCTTTCCTCATATTATATTTCACGTTTATAGTTTTTATCTTGTGTTTTTAAAGCGCATTTTGTTGTTGTTGTTTCATTTCAGGGGCATGGACATCGTTGTCATTAAGCCCGAAAAGTTCATTATAAACCCCCAGCTATATATAGAACCTCATTCAAACCAGCAGGACTCTAATTTATAATGAATTTTTGATGTTAACCAGAATGAAAAGGAAATAATAATGCTTAATTACAGACATGTTGTGTTTCTCATTTAGGGGATTGTATATCGTGTTCATGTCAGTCCAGTGTACTTGGATGGGTGTGGAATTCATCTAATAACCTGTAATGTGACATGAAAATGACCATGTTAACCCTGTTCCTTATTGACGAAGTATATTAAGTTCGTTGGTTGGTTCTTAAGTTTAGGGGCTGCGACATCGCGGTCATGTAGCCCCGTGTACTTTGTGTGTGTGTAGAATCTGTCTGATAACCGGTGTTAATTGTGATGACTGTGTTAGTGTGTGTTATCTGTTTTAGGTAGATTTCATTAGAAAGCTAACTATTGCAATGGGTCCCATGTTTCGACTTCCGGAAAATTTCGACATATCTTCGCGTTTCACATCCCCCAGACCCCAAAACCACCGTCAGTTCAAAAGTTTATATATAATTTATGTATATATATATATATATATATATATATATATATATATATATGTATATATATATATATATGTATATCAGTTTCTTGTGGACACGATAACTGCCGTAATTTCGCACCAATTACTTCGAATTTTTTACCGAAGATGTATACCTATAAAATCTCGGTCGAGTTCGTTACTGGGCTAAATCGGTCGAAGGGGGTGAAAATGGGGGGCATTTTTCGAAAACGTGAAATTTCGCTATAACTCTCTTAATACGTGCAATATCGAATCCATTCAAAGTTCATAATATGTGTCGGATAAGTGCCAAAAATATTTGTCAAATATGTTTTTTGATAGCACCAACCATTGACCAAAGGGGTGGAAAAAAGTGGGTTTTTCGGGAAACATTAATCATATCTCTCTTGATAGGCACAATATCAAAACCGTACAAAGTGGACAATATTCCCCTAATAATTACCTAAAACTTTTGTCTGAAAGAATTTTTGATATGACCCACCATTACGCCAATGGACGAGAAAAATGATTTCGGAATTATAAGAAAATGCCAAGAGCTATCAGTGGTTGCCATGGCAACACTACTAAATTGATGAGGCATGGGCCATCAGACGTTGCCATGACAACGCACTTGCACGAGATCAGATTCAGTATTTCCATCTGATTAAGTGGTTGGTTGGTTGTTTCTTAAGTTTAGGGGCTGCGACAACGCGGTCATGTAGCCCCGTGTACTTTGGGTGTGTGTAGAATCTGTCTGATAACCGGTGTTAATTGAGATGACTGTATTAGTGTGTGTTATCTGTTTGTTAATTTAAGTACTGCAACTAACAATTTTTCAGATAGTTCCTACTTTTGCCGCCAAGCGCCACTGTCAACGACTACGAGGCCAAGTTCAGAACTGAGCTACTAGACGCCGCCGCAGTCGGCTCTTGGCAACGAACATAGAAACCTAAGAGCGTTGTATACATTCTTAACCTATCCAATTTAGCTTCACACAGGTGCAATTAGTGGAACGATCTTTAACATGCCATAAATCTATGACATGGGACCGCCGGCTTTACTTCCCCTCCGATGGAAGGGATATTTAACACTCTTAAAAAATCCGACGGCTTCGGCCGGGTTTGAACCCGGTACCTTGGGCATAGAAGCTCAGCACGCTACCGACTACGCCACCAAAGCCGCCTGGCAAAGTGGGAAGCGGCTTCGGTGACGTAACTGGTAGCATGCTGAATGTCTATGCCTAATGTCGCGGTTTCAAATCCGGCCGAAGTCGTCGGATTTTCTAAGAGCACTAGAATCCCTCAGTATGCTTTCCTTTGGAGGGGAAGTTCCAACGTTCGTTGCGAGTTGATGGTTGGGGTGGCATCTAGTAGCCAAGTTCACAGCTAGGTGTCGTTGACGGTAGTACCTGGTAGCAACATTAGGAACTACTGCTTGAAATTGACCGTCTGCAGTACTTATATGAATTAAGACTAATACAGCCATTACGATTCACACCGTGTATCAGACAGATTCTACACTCACCCAAAGTACACGGGGTTAGATGACCGCGTTGTCGCAGCCCCTAAACTGAGGAACCAACCAGAGGTAGATTTCATTAGAAAGCTAACTATTGCAATGGGTACCATGTTTCGACTTCCGGAAAATTTCGACATATCTTCGCGTTTCACATCCCCCAGACCCCAAAACCACCGTCAGTTCAAAAGTTATATATAATTTATGTATGTATATGTATATCAGTTTATTGTGGACACGATAACTGCCGTAATTTTGTACCAATCACTTTGAATTTTTTACCGAATACGTATACCTATAAAATCTCGGTCGAGTTCGTTACTGGGCTAAATCGGTCGAAAGGGGTGAAAATAGGGGGCTTTTTTTCGAAAACGTGAAATATTGCTATAACTCTCTTAATATGTGAAATATCGAATCCGTTCAACATTCATACTATGTGTCGGATAAAGCCCAAAAATGTATGTTTGAAGAGTTTTTTTATAGCACCAACCATTGACCAAAGGGGTGGGAAAAAGTGGGTTTTTCGGGAAACATTAATCATATCTCTCTTAATAGGCACAATATCAAAACCGTACAACTCGCTTGCTGAGTCCAAGGTTGCAGGTTCGAAACCTGGCGCAGTCAGCTGGCATTTGAGGGTGCGCAAATGCGAGGGAGCCGTGTCAGTAGATTTACTGGCACGTTAAAGATCCCCTTCGGGGCAAAATTCCGGCACCCCGGCGTCTCTAAAAGCCAGTGTAGTTAAAAGGGACGTAAATCTAATAACATTATTATTAAAACCGTACAAAATGGACAATATTCCCATAATAATTACCTAAAACTTTTGTCTGAAAGTATTTTTGATATAACCCACCATTATGCCAAGGGATGAGAAAAATAATTTCGGAATTATAAGAAAATGCCAAGACCTATCAGTGGTTGCCATGGCAACACTACTAAATTGATGAGGGATGAGCCATCAGACGTTGCCAAGATAACGCACTTGCACGAGATCAGATTCAGATTTCCATCTAAGTGTGAAGCGGCTTCGGTGACGTAACTGGTAGCATGCTGAATGTCTATGCCCAAGGTCGCGAGTTCAAAACCGGCCAAAGTCGTCGGATTTTCTAAGAGCGCTAAAAATCCGTCAGTATGCTTTCCTTTGGAGGGGAAGTTCCAACGTTAGTTGCGAGTTGCTGGTTGCGGTGGCATCTAGTAGCCAAGTTCACAGCTAGGTGTCGTTGACGGTAGTACCTGGTAGCAACATTAGTAACTACTGCTTGAAATTGACCGTCTGCAGTCCTTACCTGAATTACAGACTAATACAGCCATCCCAAAGTACACGGGGTTACATGACCGCGTTGTCGCAGCCCCTAAACTGAGGAACCAACCAAAATCTCTGCGGTAGATATAATTTTGCGTGAAGAAGTAACAGACCGTTACATAGTTGCACATCAGTGTCGAAACTTTGCATAAGGACAGTGTGACCACAAGTATAAAAATGGACCCCAAATGACAAGAAGGTTACCGTTCCCATAAGACAATAAAATGTTTAAAATAAGCATAAAATGACGAAAAACAAAGTTAATTAAGCTCCAATTATAAAATACCTTCTCGCATTAAATGAGGTCTGATCCTTCTACGAAAATCTGCATATTCTGCCTATTTTCGCCTATCCCCAAGTTTGTCCGGTGAAATCTACCTCCGCCTTCCGGCGTGCCGAGAGGACTTTTTTAAATTCAAGTAAGAACTGCAGACTTTTGAATTTTTAAAATAGTTCCTACTTTTGCCGCCAAACTTAGCTACCAGACGCCACCGCAGTTGGCTCTTGGCAACGAACGTAAGAACCTAAGAGCGTTGTTTGCAATCTTAACCTATACAATTTAGCTTTACACAGGTGTAATTAGTGGAAGGTTCTTTAACATGCCATACATCTACAATATGGGACCGCCGGCTTTACTTCCCCTCCGAAGGAAGGCATACTGAGGGATTTTTAACGCTCCTAAAAATCCGATGACTTTGGCCGGGTTTGAACCCGCTATCTTGGGCATAGAATATGATAAGTTCTGAAGATGAAAAATATTAAATTATTATTAATTTGTACTTTTTATTGTACCGGTTTCGGCCACATTGTGCCCTTCTTCAGTGCAAATAATAATATGAACATAAATGCAAGACTTACAGTACATGGAAAAATTTTACCATAAGATAAGTTTGTTCTCAAAACTATTTCTAAAAAATTAATCGTCTAAAAGCTAAGAAACATATTGTTACGTTTACGGTTCTTGAAATAACCGGTCAGGCATATACAAATACACTACCGTACTTCTTTATTTAGCAAAGCTTACACTACTAAATATTAATGTAGTGTTCATTAATATTTAAACTGGGAACGTCGAGCTCTAGTCTTTTTGAAACTACTACACTCCAAATCTCAACACTGCCTTTTCACCGAATCCTAAATCTCTTCTCTCTCGTCTCGTCGCCTTCTCGATTCATCCACTGCCAGCTTGCCGGCCCAACTCACAATTGCAGCCAGCGCGCCACGCGCTCGCACGAGTCTGCCACCAGGTGCGCTCACACGAGTCTGTCACACTGTCCCCTCCTTAAGATTGTTCCGTCCTGGAGCAGACACCCCGTCTTTGGGAACAGCAGCATGCCAGAATTTCAATCCCTGTGCGCCGAAAGACTTCTTCTAGCATGCTTCTTACGATCCTCCAGTCCAATCCATCCTGCCCACAACCCAACTTGGGCACAGCTAATCTGGATATGTTCCGCTGCAGTAGGAGCACTCGCATCGCAAGTAGACTATCCCAGACGACACGATAGGTCGGTTTCTGATGGGAAAGTTATTTCGTCACTAGATAGAATAGCGATCGCTCGTTCCTGTGTAAATACAACACGTTTCCGACACGAGGCTCTTGACGCTGCAGCTCTTCAATTCCACCATACTTCCGCCGGAATACTTGGGCGATTCCTCGGCTCATCCTCAGGTCCTTAGCCACAGAGTGAGCCAAGGCATACTCACTGGAGGTTTGGAATAAATCCTGCCAAATCTCAGTACTGACGCCATAACAAACATTGCGGTCAGTACCACATTGGGACATGAATTCTTCGAACGATCGTTCCGACTCCGGGACTCGACATATACGGGCGAGTTGCTCGTGCTCCTCATCATGGTTGTCGCCCAGGAACGATGCCAGCCGATTGAAGTGGACCACTCGGGGTTTGCCATTCGGTCTCCTCCTGATACGGTAGACGACGTCGTTAATCCTCTTCAGTACCTCATATGGTCCGTCTCAGGAGCGTTGCAGCTTTGGAGAGAACCCTCGCCGTCGTTTAGGGTCGAAAAGCCAGACTAGATCTCCTGCTTGGTACCCGCCTGATTCGGCTCTTACGTCGTATCGCTCCTTCATCCTGTCGCTCGCATTCTGAATGTTTGTGCGAACGCGGTCGTGAATGTCATCCATCCTTCGACGAAGGCCGGAGATGTAGTCCTCCCCAACGACATTATCCTCAGGTTTGCAACCGAACGCCAGGTCGCACGGCAACCGCAGTTCTCGGCCAAACATCACATTAGCAGGTGTTTGGCCTGTGGTCGCATGTATAGAAGAGCGATATGCCAGTAGAAACAAGTGGAGAAACTTGTCCCAGTCCCACTAGTGGTCGGAGACAATTTTCGACAGGTATTTCTCTACCGTCCTGTTCATGCGCTCCACCATTCCATCGGACTGTGGGTGCAGGGCAGTCGTTGTCGTTTTCCGGATTCCGAGAATCTGGCACATCTCCTGGAACACCGACGACTCGAAATTTCGCCCCTGATCGGAATGCAGTTCCAAGGGTACACCAAATCGGCTCACCAGCTCCTTTATTAGCGTCTCGGCAACCACCACAGCTTCTTGGTTGGGCAACGCATATGCCTCTACCCACTTGCTGAAGTAATCTATTGCCACCAAGATGTATTTATTCCCACTCTCAGTCGTAGGGAAAGGGCCCGCTACATCGATGGCGATCCGTTCAAACCGGGGCACCAACGTTGTACTGTCTCATCGCTGCTCTTCCCTTCTTCTGTGGCCCGTTCGCAGTGGCACAAACCACGCACTTCCTACACCATTCACGTACGTCATCTGAGTAATTAGCCCAATAAAACCGCTCTCGAACTTTCTCCATGGTTTTTCGAACTCCAAGGTGCCCCCCAGACGTTCCATCATGCAGCAACTGCAGTATCTCGGGCACTCTGTTTCGTGGAATAATACCCTGTAGCCTCTCCTGAGCCCCATCCTCTCTCCCCAGTACCCTCTTTAGCACCCCGTTTTCCAAAATCACGGAATTTCATTGAGCCCAGTAGGCTTTCACAGTGCGCGTGTAGGGTGCTACCTCTTCCCAAGTCGGTCGTTGCTCAGACGTCTTCCACCGCAGTAGGTGTTTTAAGTCCGGATCATTTTCTTGATCCTTACGGATTTCCTCATCCTTCCAGTGGTTGTCGATCACAGTGCTTCTTCTCACTGCTGCAACTTTTTCGTCAATCCGATTGCAGTGCTTGCAGTCTTGTGCGCATGGTCTCCTTGACAGAGCATCAGCATTTCGGTGCTTAAGGCCAGCCCTGTGTTCAGTGTCGAAGTCGTACTGCTCGAGCCTTTCAATCCACCTGGCTACCTGTCCCTCCGGGTTCTTGAAGCTCAGTAGCCACGTAAGCGCTGCATGATCAGTCCGTAGAAGGAACTTCCTCCCATAAAGATATTTGTGGAAATGCTTCACTGACTTCACTACAGCGAGCAATTCCCTTCTAGTTACGCAGTAGTTCCTCTCCGGTTTAGAAAGAACCTTGCTGAAGTAAGCTATCACCTTTTCTTGTCTACCTTGCAGTTGGGAAAGCACGCCACCTACTCCCACATTGCTAGCATCGGTGTCCAAAACGAATAGTCCTTCCGATTGTGGGTAACTCAGGATAGGAGCATTGGTCAATACCTCCTTCAGTTGTTCGAAGGCTTGTTGACAGGTCACGTCCCACACAAAACTCCGACTTTCCTCGGTAAGTCTGGTCAGAGGCTTAGCAATGTGAGCATATCCTGGCACGAATTGACGGTAATAGGTGCACAGTCCGAGGTAACTCCTGACTTCTTGCTTATCTTTCGGTACTGGCCATTCCTTCACCGTGTTAATCTTTTCCGGATCCGCGGTGACTCCCTCTCCGGAAACAACATGGCCGAGGTAGTTAACTTGTTTCCGAAACAGGAAGCACTTCTTGGAGTTAAGCTTAAGGTTGGCTTGCTTAAGACGTAAGAACACCTGGTCGAGATTTCTCAGGTGATCTTCAAAAGTTCTTCCCAGAACGATGATGTCATCCAAGTAGACCAAGCATGTTTCCCAAGACAGCCCTTTTAAAACGCGATCCATCAGTCGTTCAAAGGTCGCAGGGGCATTACAGAGTCCAAATGGCATAACTGTGAAGTCCCAAAGCCCAGAACCAATCCTAAAGGCGGTCTTCTCCTTGTCCCTGGGGTCCAATCCTACCTGCCAGTATCCACTCTTGAGATCCAACGTGGAGAAGATCGTGCTCCCACCCAATGTGTCTAGGGTGTCATCGATGCGTGGTAGTGGGTAACTGTCCTTTTTCGTCACATTGTTCAGTTGACGGTAGTCTACACAAAACCGTGTAGATCCATCTTTATTCTTCACCAGGACCACTGGCGAAGCCCATGGGCTGCTTGAAGGTTCAATCACCCCATCGCGAGCCATATCATTTATTATCTGCTCTGCTTCCTCTCGCTTGGCTAGTGGTAATCTTCTGGGAGTCTGGCGAATTGGTCTTGAGTCACCCGTATCGATGCGATGTTGAACCACGTTCGTTCTTCCGTTACTGGTTCCGTCCTGGAAGGCATCCTTATGACGTCGAAGAAGTTCCCTCACTTCTCGGCTCTGCCCAGGATTAAGCTCTTGACACGCTGCCTCGATAAGACCGTCGAGCCACACCGAAGATATATCGGATGAGGAAGTAGCTGTTTGTACTTGGCGTACGACGGAGGACAGACGAACAGCTTCCCAAACTGGTTCCTTTCCGAACGATTATCGAGCGATCATTAAGGTTCATTACTCGCACAGGAATTTTCGCCCCTGCACGGACCAAAGCTCTGGCTACCAGTATTCCACCTTCAGGTTCATCGTCAGCAAACCTAGGCCCTACCATGACGACACAGCCATGAGGAACTCCACCATCCGGCTTTCCTTCTACCATCACTTCACTAAGCCCAGGTAGTAAAACATCTACCGCTGCGATCACCCGTACCGATGAGGCGTTCCTCCTCTGCAGCACTACCTCCTCGTTTCCGACTCTCAAAATCCCACTCTCCAGGTCCAGTCCAAATTTATACTCAGTCATGATATCCGTCCCGAGAATGACGTCCTCCTCCACTTCAGCGACCAAGACACGATGGCGAAACTGGGTATCACCGATGACGAAGTTGACGACTACCTCCCCGTGAACGTTGGCTGGTTCCCCCGTAGCCGTTTGCAGTGTCCATCTCGTGGTTGTTACTGTTCGTCTCACGATGCCTGGTCTGATTATTGTCATTGTGGCCCCTGTATCCAGCAGTAGGTCTCTGGGCTCTCCGTCCACATGGCCACTAATAAAAATAGATTTGGCTTGACAACCCAGAGACGCGACGATAGTAGAAGTGGGGGCATTTCTGGTGTTGCCACTGGTTGACAGTCGCCCCTTTCTATCAACCCTGTTTAGTTTTCCTGTGGCTGGTGCTTCCCGTTCATAAACTTAGGGCATCGATCTCTGAGATGCCCCATCTCCCCACAGCCCCAGCACCTCGTCCGTTTCTTCTTGGACTGCAAAGCTTGAAGTACTTTCTCCACGATTTCTTCTATGGAAGGCACTGGCTGGACCTCCTTGTCTCTCTCCAGAGCTCGAATGCGAGCCTGGCCGCGCACGGATTGTTCGACAGCCTCAAACTCAAGAGCCAGAGTCAAGGCATCATTCAATGTTTGCGGACACGCCAGCTTCACAGCCCGCTGCGTCTCAATCTCGCGGAGCCCATCGAGAAACTTCTCGGTAGCAAGACTCTCATACACATCGCTGGGCACTGTTGGATAGGTGCTCCTAACGAGACGTACTATGTCTGCTTCGAACTTCTGTAGGTTCTCGTTGGGTCTCTGACAACGGTTTCTCAACTGGGAGCGATACAGCTGTTCCATGTGACGATGACCGAACCGCATTTCAAGTTTCTGTACAAGAATGTTGTAGTTCTGCCTTTCCGACAAGAGAACAGCCTGCAGGACTCGTAGGGCCTCCCCGCGCAGCGACAAACTCATCAATGAAGCCTTCGTGGCATCCGACCATCCATTAATCATGGCAGCGGTCTCGAACAAGGTGAGGTATTCTTCCCACGCAGACTTCCCATCGAAAGTCGGCAGGTCAGTCCGACCAAACGCGGAAACAGGTATACGCTCCTTACCTTCCGATGGTCCACCAGCGGTAATGATTTCGTTTTCCTGCTATTTTCTTTTCCAAACTTTTATATAGTTCTGAATTTTCTGTTCGTATTTTCTTTTCCATGTTTTCTAATAACTGACACAAACCCTCAGTCCCACCAGTAATCTCGAAAAGAAATGTTTCTGGATCCTCACCTGTGTCCACCAGTACCTGTCTTAAACTCGCTTGCAGCACATATTTTATTCCCGTAGAATCAACTTCCCTTTCTTCCAGTTCCTGACGTAACTCCGAAACTTTCAGTGCTGAAAGTTTAACTTTCCTGGTCGTCATTTCACACTCTAAAATGCGGTACTTCAAGACTTTCACTATGTATTTACTCTATAGCCTGACCCCACACGTCTGACACCAGTTGTTACGTTTACGGTTCTTGAAATAACCGGTCAGGCATATACAAATACACTACCGTACTTCTTTATTTATCAAAGCTTACACTACTAAATATTAATGTAGTGTTCATTAATATTTAAACTGGGAACGTCGAGCTCTAGTCTTTTTGAAACTACTACACTCCAAATCTCAACACTGCCTTTCCACCGAATCCTAAATCTCTTCTCTCTCGTATCGTCGCCTTCTCGATTCAAGGTAGCGGCTGTAGCCTATAGTTAGGGACCGACCCCGGCATTTGCCAGGAAGGAAGATGGGAAACCATATAAGACCATCTTCAAGATTGCCATGGGGGGTATTCGAACCTCCTCGCCTCCCGGACGTGAGCAACTGCCTGCAGCCACGCCGTAACGACCACGCGGTGTAGGAACCATAGTTTCTCTAAACAGCAATGCATTGTGCAACAGCCTGGTCGATTCCATCCATTCAATATGAACGTTATCATTTGATTAACGCCAGTATCAGGCAACCAAAAGGATTAAATAAAAAACGTACATTTTCACTGCTGCATTGTAAAGCATGCGTACCATATGCTTATTACTTATGAGCTTCTTAAATCCTTTAAACACTTTCTACTTTTCTGCACCGCTAGTCATAGAAAGGATTGGCTGTCGAGATAACATTTTGAAACTCATTCTCTTCCTTCTACGCACGTTTCCGTTCGCGATAATTTTTACACTTTTAAGAGCTCAACACCATACAAAATAAGTACATTCTTAACGAAACAAAAATACGTAACTAGACACGTAACTAAGAGGTTGTTTTCTTATATCAACGTATTGGTGACGCTGCTGATCTAGTGTGGATAGATGAACAAACAACACGCAACTAAGAGGTTCTAGTGTTCTTATTGCAACGTATAGGTGACGCTTGTATGGATAGATGAAGAGACAATACGTACGTTGGTTGGTTCCTTAGTTTAGGGGCTGCGACAACGTGGTCATGTAGGCCCATGTACTTTGGGTGTGTGTAGAATCTGTCTAATAACTGGAGTTAATTGTGATGGCTGTATTAGTGTGTCTTAACTGAGATTCAGGTAAGGACTGCACACGCTCAATTTTTCAAGTATTTCCTACTTTTGCTACCAAATGCTACCGTACACGGCACCTAGCTGCGGACTTGCCTACTAGATGCTATCACAGTCGGCACCTGGTGGCGAACGTTGGAACTAATATTGCGTTATAAAATAAACTAACCTATAAATTTTGGTTTCACACAAGTGTAATTCATGGAAGGTTCTTTTTCATGCCATAAATCTATAACATGGGCCCGCTGGCTTTACTTCCCCTTCGAATGAATATATACTGAGGGATTTTTAACGCTCTTAAAATAACCGACGACTTCGGCCGGGTTGGAACCCGCGACTTTGGGTATAGAAGCTCAGTATGCTACCAACTACGCCACGGAAGCTTCCCAGACAACACGTAGCTAAGAGCATGTGTTCTTATGTCAACTTATAGATAACGCTACTGACCTAGTATTATGTCAACGACAAGTTGCCATGGTTACTATGGTGTCAGGAATTTATGAGGCTAAACTGTAATTCTAAATACTGCAGAGCCCCAGCCGAAAAAATAAATATCCATGATATAGTATCGGTAAAATTATTGGTCAATGTGAACAAATACACAAGATTCTTTTGACCTGTTGCAAACACTTTAGGATCTTGTTCAAATCGACCAATTTGAAGAGCTTATTTCCAAAGTGACGTAAATCTAAATTGACGGGTTTTCAGTTTTTTCTTTCATAAGCAAGTTTATTGGTTCTCCCAAGGTATAGCAAAGGTTTTAAGTCGAAATACGTCGTATATCCCATATTAACAGAGATCTAAAAAAAAAGCAAGTTTATTTGCTAAGTGACGTAACTCCAACGTATATTTATTTCCAATGTGTCTTATTTACATGTTGACCAATCTGATGGCTCTCTGGACATCAAGTGATATCACGTGATAAATCAAGGCTATGGCTAACTTTGAAGAATATGTAGAGCATCAGTTTGTGTTTGTCGTGTTTAAACCATTTAAATGTTCAAAAATGTCACTCAAAGCGTAAGTCAATATAGTATTTATTTCCAAGACGTCCTAACTGCAACTTACAGGAGACGATTACCACCATTTCCATTGATAAGAGATTTTTAAATCACCGTGTCAGGATATGCATGAAAGTAATGAATGAAATTACTTTAAATTCATATTCACATCTGAATTTAACTATACGAAGACACAAAAACGCGATTTCTGGAGTTTTGCATTTCATGGATTTACGTCACTTGGGAAATAAGCTCTTCAATTAGAGTAGAAAGGTTATGCTGGTCGGATTCCTTCGAGGCTCTCTACTCCGTTGAATGTAAAACTTGGACTTAGTATTTTTGAATTGTATTTGCACAAACTTTGTTAACATCAATACATACTTTTTGGAATCAATAAACTACTGTATAATCATCAGAAATCCTTCAAATATGTTCAAACTTTCATTCCCTAACTGGCTACTCGATGGCAATCAACAAGAACAACTCCGATACTTTTGAAACCCGTTCAGTTGGCGAGCACTGTGTGTGTTTGAAGGTGCCGGTATATACAAAAAAAAAAAGGCCGGACGTTTGTTTTAGACCAGTGAAAAATCTTAATGGAAGCCTGGAGGCGAGTTACTACAGTACCTGTGTTGTTATCAGCTGCCCCAAGCGGTCCGATGAATGACAACGCTGTTTCACACTACTGGTCAAGTACAGTCATTGGCAAATATAATGACGTTCTGTTCGCAACTACTTAACGTGTACTTCCGTGTCACACAATACTTCGACTTGGACTGTACTGTCTGCTCAAGTCTGGAATTCCATTATATCAGATCGGTGGTGACAAGCGTGAAGCGATAGGGTGAGAGAGTGAGTGTGTGTAGGCTCACCCGCAGGCTTCAAGGTCAAGGGCAATCGTCTAAAACAAACGTCCGGCCTGTACCAGGTGAGTTTTCTGCCCCTTATTTTTCTAGTTTCCGGCCACACTTCCAACGTCTAATGGCATCATGGTCGACAGTTCCCCGACTACAGCCAAGCCACAATGACCCTAAACGACATTACAAGATTTGTGACAACATGGAAGCAAGACCTTTACAAAAACACGTGTGCGACAAGTGATTATATAATGCATCAAACTGTCATAGGGCATGTACAAAATACATGCCGATTATATGGTTTCAGTTGGATAAGAAATTAACGCTGGGTACGGTGGTTTACTGATAAAAAACGTGAATGAACCTTTGAAGTGGAAAGTAGTATCACATCTCATACGCTTTCAGGTAATAATAAGTACACATTGAACCCTAAATAAACACCGCATGATACTGGTCAAATGTTGCACGAATGCCTTTGAATTTGATCCCCAAAGCATAAATGTGCATAATGATATTCGGCGGTGGTGGAATTCGAACCCACTACCCTATCACAGGTCCGCTACCTTCAACGCACTTGTACCATTGCTCCACGGCTACTCATCTCCTTACCTTGACTGCATAGTACCTGATATTTCAGATTAATTTGGAGTAACTAATACACGTCAGCGCTGCCAACATGATTATAAGCCAGCTGATAGGTCCAATTTTTAAATACATGTAACTTCAATACTAAAATTGGCACAATAATAGTACATAACATTTCAAATTAATTCTGAGCAACACATACATGCCATTGTTGCCAACATGATTTTACGCGCGCCGATAGATCAAATGTCTAATTGCATGTAACGTCCATACTATCCATTGGACTTCAACCAAGTTTTGTATGTGCATTCTGTACCTTAAGGCATGGGACTAATGATATATTCAGATACCAGGGCTGCCAACTGTAGTGCTTTATTAGCCTAGACTATTTCAGGCATATTTTCAACTAATTAAAAATTTCAGTATTGCCATTTCAATTTCGTATTTATCCCGTATAGGTCTACATTATATAAATGGATAATTGGCAAGAATCTTAATTTTTAAGAAAAGTAGGCGCTTTAGTTCGTCACGGAACTAATTGTTAAATGATGTACCTTGTTCGTGAAAACTAGGCTAAAAAAGTGAATAAAAATGTTCCTGTCCTAAATTGTAAACATTGAACAAGAATTCATAATCTTTGACGAAAACTCTTTTTCTTTTTTTTTTCGGAACTCATCCCAGTTTGACTGATGTTTGTCCTTCCACTGTACTGACTCTTATTTGGTTATTGTTAACACAAGCACGGAAGGACACTTTGTATATTTAGTTAAAAAGTAACCTTTATAGATTTCTATACATCATTCCAAAAATAAGCGTAATTCAACTGAAGCGATGACCTCTCATCTAAACTTATTTTCTTATCTCGTGTCTACTATTCAATTTATCGATTGTTGGAATAGCTCCTCCCACTGTCAGAAGGGCCGCTGCTGCCGATGCGGAGATGGCGAAGCAGTCCAATGATCCCCGTCACCCACTCCATCTCTTTAACACAACCACTGGACGGAACACTGGAGTCTAACCACGTCACCAGATGGAAGACGAAGCTGCCGTTGGATATCCCAGCAAAGGAAGAGCTATCCCCAGTAAACGATGTTCCCTACCCTGTTTGGAGGTCACTCAATCGTCTTAGGGTGGGCGTCCCCCGTTGCAAGACCAACATGCAAAAATGGAGCATCCTTCCAGCTGACGGAGACGTGTCCTGCGAGTGCGGAGCAACACAAGTTCTGGCCCACTTGCTCATATGCCCTCAACTGGAACAACCTTGCACAACGCAGGAATTGACCGAGGCCAATAATAAGGTTATCGGTGTTGTTACGTTCTGGAAATGTTGACCGGACACGGAAATGAATGAAATGAATTAATTAATCGATTCTTCAGTTAGCCGATTAATAGATTCTTCGGTTATTCAATTAATCAATTATTTGGTTAATAGATTAGACAATTGTATGGTCGGACGAATAATCGATTAATCGTTTTTGATAGTTTTCAAAAGAATCGATTTATCGATTAACCGAACGACTCTTTTAACAGCTGTAATACGTACAGTAGAACCAACTAGCAGATCTCCAGCTGGTTTCTAATCACTATTGATAACAAGGCGGTGCTGGTTTTTGTTGTTGTTGTTTTAAGGGGTTCTGGAATGCTGTCCTTGTTAATTTTTGACTACAGTAGAGCCTTGTTTAACCAAGATTTGATTACCCGAGGTTCCGTGTCAACCGAGCATGAACTGGATGTGTAAATACGTTAAACGTAAAACAACCTACGTTACAGAAAAGCTGGAATATCGTCACTTCAGAACGTGAGGTCTTGGGGTCTTCTGAAAATACGGACAGTTCAGATAACGAAGACGATTTGACACTAGGCCATCTTTTAAATCAAACTCCTGTTGCTAAAACCATCACGGAGAAAGATGTGAGCGATTGGTTGAATTACAACGAACAGTGCGAACTTTCCGATGAAGCAATCGCAAATTTAGCGTCACAAAACAACCAGAGTGTCTATGAAGATGACGACACGCCAAGTGATGTTGCGCCGATCAAGGTCTGGGTAATAATAATAATAATAATAATGCGCGTCAGAGTAGCAGTGGAAGAATAAAATCAACAAGGTCGCAAATGGATGGGGGAAAAGACGTCTTGCTCGACCCGGTGCTGGGCCCAAGGTTTTCGGAGCGAGCAAAAGATGATTTCCAAAAAACCAAATGCAAACGAATAATTGCTTAATGCAATAATCAAAAGTGCAGAAACGAGATTCCCATAAAATTAATTAAATAAATCCCAGAGCCGTGTTAATCGTGCCTTTGTTACGTCACAAAGACAAGATTGACGAAATCGAGATAAGGATAAGGATAAGGAAGGGGAACTTAAATGTAAGAAATGAAAAGACAAGGGAGCTATATTACTTAAAATATAAAAATGTATTAAGGATAAAAGAAAGAGCGTGTACACGAAATAAACAAATTATTTAAAACAAAGAAAAAAGGCAAGCTAATACAAGCTCAATAATACAAAAGAAACCCAATACCAAGAATAAAGAATTCAAAAACTTAAAAAAAACTGAAAAGCACGACAGAACCTGAGTACCGCTCAACAACATGAATCTAACGAAAAGATACAAACTTGAAAGAAAATAAAACGAAACTTACAAAAGTTAGAGAGAAACGACAAACTTGCAAAAAGTCAAACTTCGAACTGCTAAGACGCGAAGCTTTTTATGATGTTATGTAAACATACCGGAGGGAAGGGGGAGGAGTGAGGGGAGTAAAACAAAGGGGAGAGAGATCTCACGGAGATAGGAGGAAGGAGAAGACAAGGGGAATTATAATTAAGTTATGTAATACGGCGAAAATCGAAAGAGAAAAACAAAACAAAAGGAAAATGAGATATACGGAGATACATTACATTACAATTGACTTGGGACGAAAGAGACCGGTAAAAATCGAAAGCACGCTATAATAAAATAGGCTTATATTCCAACATAATGCCGCACCAACGCGACATATAAAAAAAAGAATAATATGACATCGGAGCTGGAGAAAATCCCAGTTAACCACCGTCACATATATTCTATAAACAAAAGGGACACGTATTAGTGGGACGTTGGACATCAGTCCCGTTACCTCACACATACTGTCCACAAACAAAGGTCCAATTGCTACCAATCAAATGAAACATTTGTGGTACAAAGAGACACCGACGCAAAAGACGAGCACTAAGGCCCGACAGGAAATATATATAAGCCAAGACGCAGAAACGCAATACTTTCGAATCTTACAGGTATTAACCAAAATAATAAAACTGTGAGAAGGGCACATAACAAAAGCAACAAAAAGAACTCCGCCGTATGACATTACGCAAGGTCCCGGAGATCTTGTTCAAGGATTAAAATACTAACAATAACATCTTGAAAAGGAAAGAGAATTAAGCAAAAGAAGGAACGTTTAACAAAAACAATTACATTGCGTTAGATAGAAATACATTGAGCCGTACTCACATTCCGCTGCGCCATGAGGGTGGGCCTCTGCCCGAATACACACGTTCGCCTTACATCTCGGCGCGTCTAAGACTGACTAAGCTTCTGTCCCCCCAGAGGGGAGAGAAGCCTCTCAGAAAAATCAAATGCGTAGTTTGGGAGTGGCCCCAAACTCGCGTCAAATATTGTCAGAGCCAATGGCAGACCGAATTGCACAACAAAATGCAAGGTAGCAACAACACTAGCCAATACGAGAGAACAAGGCAGTATGTAGCCAGGGGTTGCACAACGTTAGACAGAGAGATACATACAGACAAACTGCGCACTTTTAAACTCTCGAGGCGTAATATAGAGATGTCACAACACATGACAATAATAATAATAATAATCATGATGATAATAATAATAATTACAATAAATTCTGAAAAGTGGTTCAAATTCCACCGCTTTCTCCAAAAAAAATTCTTTTACATAACAAAGGCATAAAAGAATTTTTTCTTTTTCATAACAAAATTATATAAAATAACATTCTTCGATTAGATACATTTGAACAGGGTGAAGGAAAGAAGATTACATCATGTACACCAGATACACACATGAAAAATTAAGACATAATAAAATGTTCTCACATTTCTCTTATTCATAAGACGCAGCTTAATTAAAAGTTCTTTGAACGTCATAACTTCCATAAAAGGCTTGACGAAACGCAAGTCTCTTTTCTCAAACACACATATATTTTCATACACACGTATTCACGAAGATGTTCACTGGTGAGGAAAATTTTTTCTTTTTTGGTACGAAAGAAAAAAAAGACTTTAAAATGAAATTAAAACAACAAAAATTGAAATTATATGTGTGTTTGAGAAAAGAGACTGGAAACCAAAATCAGTCACACTGACGGATTGAGCGCTATTGAGAAGGCACTGCTCTACGCAGAACAACAAGAAGACACAACACCAGCTGACATCAATATGTTACGTCGTCTGCGCAGTTTGGCGACCAAGATATGAGGCAGCGCAATCAAGCAGAAAACTGTAAAGGACATTTTTAAACATTTGTCATTTTAGAGGTGGGTGTACATTATGTACTCCACTGTACTTCATATACTTTTTGTGTAAATATTTAGTTCTTTTGTATCTTTTGAGGCGATCCAATAATAAAACCGCTGCTTTCATATGTTTTTTAAATAGTTTTCCTTAATCTCTTTCTGAGTATCCGTATTAACCTAGGATTTGGTTATCCGAGGTGGCTTCGGTCCACATTACCTCGGTTAATCAAGCCTCTACTGTATCTTTTTACCACTATCTCAGAAACTACTAACAGGAACTAATCAAAACTATTCAGGGGTATACTTTAAGACTCTCTCGTTACTATAACAGAGGATTTTTGAAAATAAATGTATTTTCAACTTTTTATGAATCTTTTCAGAATGAGATAATTTTAACACAATTTTCATGAAAATTTCCAGCTGGAAAGATTGAACTAAAGTAAATTTTGAACAAGATGTTCAGCAAAGAACATAATATATCCTACTTTCTCCTAAATGTATGGGTATACTAATAACTCTCTGTCCTTATCAAGGAGTTGACTATAAATGAATGTTCGTTGTAGTAGCTGGTACTGCAACCTAGCGGTGAATGAATATATATCTTGCACGCCTCTGTGTTGAATGGGCAGGCAGTTTAAAGCAACCAGGTGGGATGCGATCCAGCTGGCAGTTATATGAAGGTAATCGGAGCGTGGTCATGGCTAGAAGCTGAACTATTACGAAATTGTAATACTTCAGGCGGCCACAGATTTGCAAAGCGGAATGTTTGGAACAATTGCCCACGTAACTCGCAAGAAGACAGCACCGTACAGAGACATTGAGAAAAGGCTGTCGATGTCAACGTGTATCTTATTTTTCTATTGCCCTTTTCCTTTAGCTAACTCTAGTAGGTTTCGAACTCCAGCCGACCACGTGAGAGACTAACGCTTTAGTACAGAGCCAAACATGTACATAAATCTCAGTGTTATTAACCGACTTAGATACAACGTGTTAGCAAATAAAGTCTTGAAATAATCGATTTATTCATTGCAGTACATCTTCATTATAAATGATTTCATACAAAAAATTATATTATATCTATCAGTAGGTCAAAAGAAAACATTGGTAGGAAAGAAAGAATAGGTAGAAAACCGTGGATCACTCAGGATATACTAGAATTGATGGATGAAAGGCGGAAACACAAGAATGTAAGAGATGAAAAGGGGAAAGCAGAATACAGACGTCTGAGAAATGAGGTTAACAAGAAGTGCAAGGAAGCGAAAGAAGAATGGTTGAAAGAGAAATGTGCAGGTATAGAAAATTGTCTGAAATTAGGAAAAGTAGACACAGCTTATCGAAGGATTAAGAATACTTTTGGGGAAAAGAAGACTAAGTGCTGTAATATTAAGGACACAAATGGAAAGCCTCTAACAGATAGGGAAGAAAAGGTTGAGAGATGGAAAGCTTGCATAGAGAGTTTGTATAAGGGAAAGGAGATTGAGAATCATGTAATGGAAAGGGAGGAGGAAATTAATGAGGATGCGAAAGGAGATTTAATATTGAGATCAGAATTTGATAGAGCTTTGGAAGACTTAAGCAGGAACAAAGCACCAGGCATAGATGATATACCGATTGAGTTGCTATGCTGCATAGGAGATGAAGGTCTGATCAGGTTATTTCACTTGGTGTGTAGGATTTATGAGGCAGGTGAGGTACCCCCTGATTTCAAGAAGAATGTAATCATCCCTATACCAAAGAAAGTGGGAGCTGACAGATGTGAAGATTACCGTACAATCAGCTTGATTACTCATGCTTCAAAGATCCTGTCTAGAATAATTTACAAGAGGATTGAAAGCCAGATAGAAACGGAGTTGGGTGAAGACCAGTTTGGTTTCAGGAGAAATGTAGGAACAAGGGAAGCTGTACTAAGTCTTAGGCTGATTTTGGAAGGTAGAATAAGGAAAGATAAGAGAACGTTCATGACTTTTGTAGACTTAGAAAAGGCTTTTGATAACGTTGATTGGACTAAATTGTTTGACATTTTGAAATCGATTGGAATAAAGTACAGGGATAGGAGGGTGATATACAATCTGTACAGAAACCAGACAACAGTCATTCGAGTTGAAGGACATGAGAGAGAAGCTGGTATTCAGAAAGGTGTAAGGCAAGGCTGCAACTTATCACCCATACTTTTCAATCTTTACATTGAACAAGCAATGAAGGAAATTAGAGAAAAATTTAAAGTGGGAGTGAAGATTCAAGGAGAAATAATTTCAACTCTGAGATTTGCTGATGACATCGTCATCTTGGCCGACAAGCCTGAGGATTTGAATGAGTTTTTGAATGGTATGGACTCCGTCTTACGGAAAGAATTCATGATAAAAATTAATAAATGTAAAACAAAAATACTGGAATGCAGCCGAAATAAATCAGAAACCTCTATGGAGATCAAATTGGCAGGTGAAAAGCTAAAGGAAGTAGGAGACTTCTGTTACTTAGGAAGCAGAATAACCAGTGATGGACGAAGCAAAGAGGATATAAAAAGTAGGTTGGCTCAGGCAAAGAAAGCATTTCTACAAAAAAGGAATCTGCTGACATCTAATATAGATTTAGGTATTAGGAAGTCATTTTTGAAAGCCTTTGTCTGGAGCGTGGCGCTCTATGGAAGTGAAACTTGGACTATTGGTGCAGCAGAAAAGAGGAGAATTGAAGCATTTGAAATGTGGTGTTACAGGAGAATGATGAAGATCAGATGGGTAGATAGGGTTACAAACGAAGAGGTATTAAGACGAGTGGGAGAGGAGAGATGTTTCTGGCGACTGCGAATGAAGAGAAGAGATAGGTTGGTAGGACACATACTAAGACACCCAGGAATAGCAAGCTTAGTTATGGAAGGAAGGGTCGAGGACAAGAACTGTAGGGGTAGACCAAGGTTAGAATATGTTAAACAGATTGCCTCGGATGTAGGGTGTCGGAGCTATGTAGAGATGAAACGATTAGCTCAGGACAGGGAGGCATGGAGAGCTGCATCAAACCAGTCAAAAGACTGAAGACTCAAACAACAACAACAGTAGGTCATATCGCATGAACCGTACTCAAACTACTGAAATACAGGGTGTCTATAAAAGAACTCCGGGGTTTTGAGGCAAAATATTATAATGAAGTAAAAAGGTTATATTAATGTTAAATAAAAAATAAAGAGCCTCCGTGGCTCAGGCGGCAGCACGCTGGCCTCTCACCGCTGGGTCCGTGGTTCAAATCCCGGTCACTCCATGTGAGATCTGTGCTGGACAAAACGGAGGCAGACGGGTTTTTCTCCGGGTACTCCGGTTTTCCCTGTCACAATTTCATTCCAGCAACACTCTCCACTATCATTTCATTTCACCTGTCATCCATTTAATCATTGCCCCAGAGGAGTGCGTCAGGCCTCGGCAGCCGGCACAATTCATATCCTCGCCGCTAGATGGGGGCTTCATTCATTCCATTCCTGACCCGGTCGGAGACTGGAAGCAGGCTGTGGATTTTCATTAATGTTAAATACATGATTGGAAAGGTTGCATTTTCAAGTTTTTTTTAACAATGTAATAAAGTTCGATATGAGCCCCGTTAGTGGCAGGCACACATCGTAACGGTATTCCACCTCTTCCCATGTCCTGGCCAGCATGTCTGGGGGGACGCTTGCCACACAATTGATTATTCGTTCCCTGAGATGGCCAACATCATGAATTTTGTCCGCATAGGCCCTACACAAGATTATTGATATGCCCCCAGAAGAAAAAGTCCAACGGAGTGATATCAGGGCTCCTTGGAGGCCATGGAATAGGTCCTTCCCTTCCAATCCATCTGTTGCCGAGTCGAGCGTCAAGTGCCTCATGCACACGCAAACTGAAGTGTGGCGGTGCCTCATCATGTTGGAAGTGGACTAAACACTTCTCCGCCTCAATGTTATCTAACTGAGGAAAAACATATTCCTCTAACATGTCTCAATAGACATCACCATTGATATTTCTTTCAATAAAAATGAAGGGACCTATTACTCTATCATGCATAAGACCACACCAAACATTCACTTTTGGCGTGCCACGTTCATACTCTATCAACTCTTGGGGCGGCTCTGATCCCCAAATTCTGCAATTATGTCTGTTTACAGACCCGTTCATATGAAAAGTCGCTTCATCACTAAAAATAACATTAGAAAAATCGTTATTTTGATCGATTTCGTTTAGCATAGAAACAGAAAAGTCTAATCTCTTAATCTTGTCTGCCGGTTTAATGTGGTGTAACAGTTAAATTTTGTAAGCAGATAAACGAAGTCTTTTATGAACTACCTTATGAACTGTTGATCTTGGTAACGCCAACTCCAGACTGCGTCTTGTCAATGATTTCTTAGGGCTTCTAAGGCATGAAGCTCGAATTCTGTCCACATTCTCTTGTGACACACGCGGCCTACCCGGCGACTTTTTTTTTAAACACTTCCTGTTTGTTTGAAAGCACTTAACAATTCGCGAATGGTTTTATCCGTAGGTGGGTCAACACAATAATTACAAGCCGAAAGTTTCTTTGTACCGTAACAACAGAATTAGTTTCTATTGGACAAATAACGCATTGAGCCTTTTGTTGCGGCGTTGCCAAAGCGCGGCAATCCAGACAGCACTGACTGCCACTACGTTGTTTCAAGGTCAACGCTCCGCAGCGCTGCCATCTGTTGATGAAAACATTCTCTATTGGTATAAGTAAAACTTGATGAGCTACTCGTTTCAGAGAAATTAACTACATTTTGCTATCTTCTACAGTTATTAAGATATGATTTTTTAAAACCCCGGAGTTCTTTTATAGAAACCTTGTATAGCACAAGCACAAGAGGTCAGCTGCCAACTTTTTATGTGACATAGACGGCTTAGCTACTTTAAGTCACTGATAAAGTGGAATGTTAGAATATAAAATTATAATAAACAAGGGGTCACGTCCTTTAGGGTAGCTTAAACAACCCTCGGCTCGACAATCGTAATTGGCGGGTTCTAAGTTATAAATTATAATGCTTGCATAATTCATACGGCCACCATCCAAACACGGTACGGCTGATGACCTTGTAGTTTGGGAACAGGACGCGGCCAATATGATTCTTTGTTTTTACCAAATTTGGTAAAGATCCGATTATTAGTTTGGAAGTAATTTAATTTAAAATTTTGACCATTTGAGTGGCCGCCATTAAGTTTTTGGTAAAGATGGCGACAATATAAAACATGACACTGAGGTGCACTTTTCTAGTGTTCCCTCTGTACCAAATTTCGTTCAATTCGCTTTCGTCGTGTTTCAATGATAGGGGGGAATACACAGACAGACACACAATTTTCGGCCCTGTGTAGAAGTCTACTTTCATTTTTTGCCAAAATCGAAAGTAGGCTAAAAAGGTATGTATTAAAATTTACCATCTCTTAATGAATGCAGTACATTTGCATTTGTCTGTTGGCACAGGCCAGAATGAAATGTGGCTTTTCTCAGTCTCATTCATGGCTGGGATTATATGGAAGCTACTGAGGTATGGGTGGTGCTGTGCAATGGCCTTCAGAGCACAACTACTGGATGTTGTGAAAGGTTCCAATCGTAGGGTTTGTGCTGCTGTACTGGCTCAATTAGGAAAGCAATGGCAAACTGCCTCATTCCTCACAATGCCTACTACGTCTCAATATACGTAGAGCTTCTTTGGGTGTATTTGGGTTTCTACCCACAAAGGTACTTTTTAAGAATCCGACCAGCCTCCGGGCTGACTATCCAACACAGAGACAGGAAGAATTATGTCTAAAATATTAAGATTGCTGTGTGGAAAATTTCCATGGAAGTGATCAACTCTTGTTCTTTAGGGCATCCAAAGCCTAGGGAGTCTTTTACATTACTTTGAACACTTTGTGGTGTAAATGGCCAGCATTCTTGGTTGGTACTGAGACAGTATTTTGCTATTTATTGGAACCCTGATATGACAGCGAGACGTATTTGGAAGTTATTGCTTGACATTATTTTGACTGTGGACTTTGAGGCACAGTTTGTTTCATATGCTCTAAGGAGATGGTTAGACTACCCCGCCACACTCCTGATCACGTGCACAGCACATGCTTATGGACTTGACATTGCAACTAGTGGAAGGAAATATGAAATGATAATCGATTGTGTTCGATTGTCCACCTCGATATAGGTGTGATGCATCTTGGGAGTCTACCAGCTGAGTCTTGGATCAGCAGCTTTGAGACGACACACACTTGAGTACAGCTATCTATGCAGTGGACATGTTATCGTTCGTATAAGGAAGTTCCGTGTATCACGCGTTATACGAGTGCTTTCTACACGCACCGCGATTCGAACGAGTGAGCTTAGCCAACATATGGACTTTGTTAATACAGAATTCAGTGAGGAAATCTGCTACGTATTGGTTTGAAATGCAAGAAAGCATTATTATCGACAACATTATGACTGGATATTCTTGTGAGAAACAAACTATTGGAGTAATGATGTGCTAAATATATCATTCAGGAATGTAATGCAATAGCAGAGTTGATCATTTGGAATGACATCCTTTTGAACTCTACAATGAAGAGAAAGAAAATGTTGAGAACATTAGTTCTAATCCAGTGACCTCAAAGTAGCCAAGAATGAAGAAACTTCTCCAAAGTAAGGAAGCTACTTTACTGTTAACGTCGAGGGAGCCTTGTGCAAGCATTATGCGGGAACTCCGTTTCGTGGACAGTAGTTTTCGGGTTAGGAGGAAGTTGGTTCGGCAACTTGCGGATCCAGCCACGAGCTTCTCAGGGACGATGGTTCGATTCCTGACAGGAATGTATATTCCTATACATATTCTTCAATTTCAACTAGAACTTCGCCCAAGGTAGCTGGAAATCTTTTCTTCTCTTGTAGACAGTAGAACTTGTCACCTTTAGTTTGATACTTTTCACCAATATTTCATTAATTAGTATGAATTTAATTCAAAGGCTAGATCTGGTTCTCTTTTACCATTTCTGTCGGAGAATATAATTTTTTGTGTAGTTAACTGTAAACGTGATGCTATTTAGAGCATTACTTTGTTGCTTTTAATTTTTCAAATTTTGGAAATAAAACCAAGCATTCAATTTCGTTGGGAAGATATTTGCAGCATAATTAGGAACAAGACGACGATATCTTTGTATAAGAATAGTAATTAGGAAGAAGATGGCAACATACTCGTGCACTTGAACTTTTCAAAAATATTTGAGTGATACTATTCGATTGAACTTATGCCATTCTAGTAGAAATTCTTTCTTTTAGAAATGATAGTGCATTCTCATCGTTATTTTCCATGCTTTTGGATTTATGGAAATCGTCCGGCGAAAACAATTGTGAATTGATTGCCAAGGCATTTGCAGCCTACTTTCATATATTTTTGATTAAAGATTTTTCTTTAATGTAATATTTTTGTTCAGTTTTTGCTTGTATTATTTCAATTCGTTTTTGGGAAGACTCTTGGATAGATCATCGTTTGATTTAATGGTTTGCGTGTATCTATTGATTTGATAATAGACTCCTTTCCATGATGTAAGTCTCACGTGTTTTCTTCTGAGTAGTTGAGCCATTTTTCGGATTTGGATAGGCGAAACTGAAACGACTATTTTGATAGTGTCTACTTACAATTTTTCTATCACATATAAGTCATTATGGAAATATATATATAAATATATTGGAATTGTGAATCAAATTTAACTGTTCACATTGTTATAACAGAATTTATCGTAGACTTTAAAGACGATTATTGTGGAAATGAATAATGCAATTTATCTAACAAATTGTTGCTTCTTGTTTAATGAAGTTAGAAAAGAAGTAATATGTGGCATTTCTATATTCGTTTATGATGAGGGCATGATATTTTCAGAGCAACATCTGAAAAGTTTCAAGTTTAATAACGTTTGGGTTTAATTTTTGACAGCTTTGGAAAGCTTAAATGAGGTATTGCAATTTTGTGCATTCGATTTATTGTGTTAGTGCAGCTAATATTTGACATCATTGGATGGTCAATATTAATGCTGGATATTGTTCTTGTAGTCTTTTGAGAAGACGTTAACGTAGTTATTGCGTTTTAGTAAGAGTGAAATTAGCTTTTGAGCTATCACCTTTTTGGATTTGATGTTGTAGTTCTCGTGATTT
Source organism: Meconema thalassinum (assembly GCA_946902985.2). Classification (NCBI taxonomy): domain Eukaryota; kingdom Metazoa; phylum Arthropoda; class Insecta; order Orthoptera; family Tettigoniidae; genus Meconema; species Meconema thalassinum. The sequence continues at coordinate 254,353,023 of OX336394.1, read as the reverse complement.
GGAATCACGAATGTTTTTCTTATGCTTGTTTTATGCAAGTAGCCCTACGTTTTATTCTTGCCTAGTAGGATTTGCCGGAGATTAATTGTCTATATCATGACACCCATATTCAAGTAACACAGATACTTCTTAAATTACTTTAACTAATTCATGCAACATAATACATGTAATATTTCAGTAATTTTTGTAAAAATATACTGCATTCTTTGAAACTTATAAATAGTTAATGAACTATTTTCACAAAATGTAACACAATTTGATTATCTTAATTGATTGTTGAATTCATCGAATTAAGGAAATGATAACCATGAAACATACTTGTAAAATTAAATGAAGATAGGCAGCGTTGAAAACAAAATCCTAATTGAGGATGAAACTTGTATATAAAGTGTAAAATTTGTATAAATCTTTAAGGGTATAACATCAGTATATAATGTAACAATATTATTATTTTTTTCTTGTTATTTGTTCAGCGATTGATATGAACAATAAGATGGGGCCTTATTGTAGGCATTTATATAAAACCATATTTTCTTTACTTGATTTAAAGAAACTTTTCTTTAACTTCGTGTCTAATTGACGGACAGTCATTATTGATCAGTCAATAAATTGAATTTAATTTTAAAGAATATTAGAACGACTAGTGTTTTATATCAGAAAAGGGGAGTGCGTTAGGAGGACCAGTGGGTGGTTTTCTTTGAGTTTGCTTAAACTTAACGCCCGAGATATTTTTATTTTATTTTAGAGTCTCTTGTTCGAGTTCTTTTGAGCTTTGTTTCATCGTAATTTTATACACCACTGGCATCTTCGTACCGCATTCTTTAATATCGACGTATCCTGATCCCTGGTTGATCCTAGTTGGTAGGTTTTTCAGAGGTTATTTGAGCCGGGAACTTCTAGAATCTACGATCCAGCCTTCCATCGGATTGCAACAGGTAAGACCACGTGGATTACGGGTACAGTACCTCTGAGGTCGGAGTTATATTCCTCCAAGGAATATGATTCTGGTTTGAAGGACAGGACGGGCTACACTCAGCCTCGTAAGAGAGAACTGAGAGGACGTGAATTCGATTCGCAACTTGGCCAATCTGGAAGTGTTCATTTCTTGATTTCCAACTTCTACACTAGGCAAATGCCGGGTTGTTACCTAAATTTAGGACACTGCTGCCTTCCACCTAGCTTCAATTACAAATGTACACACTTCTACTGCCATCACAATAACAAAGGTTATGAGATATACCGGTATCTTACATACACTAAAGTGAATGGAACTAATGACCTCAATGTCCAAGTCCCTAAATAAAACTACAACACAAATGTGTAATGTCCTGGTTTCCATGCCCTTTCCATTCCCCGAAACCCTCACTTTTTGACGGATCAGAATTCTTCCTCTCTTCTAGTTATTTTGTAGCATAATTGTGAGGGGCAGAAGTTCTTGATGTTCCTTTCCGTAAGGGACTCAGGAATTCCAGATATCTTTAATTTTATGAAAATTTACTTTTTAAGCCATATTAATCTTCAACCCTTAGCTTTCTCTTCGTACTTATTTTCCTTGGCTTATTCCTAAGACAACTTACCATATACTTTCCCACAACCGTGAGTTTTTTTAGCAAACTTACTGTTGTAGGCATTTGTTTTTCAATATCTTAGACAAAATAAATTTATTTTAAAATAAGTAGTTCCATGAAGAACTAAATAGCCTATTTTCACATGTCCGACATATGTTAATTGCCTCTATCAACATAAAAAAATTCAGTTTGATTGCTGTAATAAATTCGTAGATATTGAGAAACGTCGCAATATTTCGGATGGACGCCATGTTGATTTTTATATATATAGGCTATAGAGTTATGTACTGTTAGATGACGATTATTGCTTAGATTTATTATTTATGTACACACATCAAAAAAAGTTTTGCATCACCTCGGTTCCCAGATCTCCGGCATATAGACGTTGACTGTGTATATTGTATCAAAGATACAGTCCCTTTGACTGTTCATAGATGTCACTGAAACTGCTCAAAGATGTAAACAACCATGCATGAGCAGGGCCTATTAGACGGAGGGGGTACGATAGCCGATCAGTTCCAGTCATTCCACCAGGACGAAGGTACGCTGCTCATGTTGTCTGTAGTTCTACCATGCCTAGAAGGTCAATACCGCAGTTCGATCGCGTCCGCATTGTTACTTTGTGTCAAGAAGGGCTCTCAACAAGGGAAGTTTCCAGGCGTCTCAGAGTGAACCAAAGCGATGTTGTTCGGACATGGAGGAGGTACAGAGATACAGGAACTGTCGATGACAGGCCTCGCTCAGGCCGCCCAAGGGCTACTACTGTAGTGGATGACCGCTACTTACGGATTGCCGCTCGGAGGAACCCTGACAGCAATGCCACCATGTTGAATAATGCGTTTCGTTCAGCCACAGGACGTCGTGTTTCAACTCAAACTGTGCGCAATAGGCTGCATGATGCGCAACTTCACTCCCGACGTCCATGGCGAGGTCCAGCTTTGCAACCCCGACACCATGCAGCGCGGTACAGATGGGCCCAACAACATGCTGAATGGACCCCACAGAATTGGCATCACGTTCTCTTCACCGATAAGTGTCGCATATGCCTTCAACCAGACAATCGTCGGAGACGTGTTTGGAGGCACCCTGGTCAGGCTGAACGTCTTAGACACACTGTCCAGCGAGTGCAGCAAGGTGGTGGTTCCCTGATGTTTTGGGGTGGCATTATGTGGGGCCGACGTACGCCACTGGTGGTCATGGAAGGCTCCGAAACGGCTTTACGATACCTGAATGACATCCTCCGACCCATAGTGCACCCATATCGGCAGAATATTGGAGAGGCATTTGTCTTCATGGACGACAATTCTCGACCTCATCGTGCACATCTTGTGAATGCGTTCCTTCAAGATAACGACATCGCTCGACTACAGTGGCCAGCATGTTCGCCAGACATGAACCCTATCGAACATGCCTGGGATATGTTGAAAAGGGCTGTTTATGGACGTCTTGACCCACCAACCACTCTGAGAGATTTACGCCGAATTGTCGTTGATGAGTGGGACAATTTGGACCAACAGTGTCTTGATGAACTTGTGGATAGTATGCCACGACGAATACAGGCATGCATCAATGCAAGAGGACGTGCTACTGGGTATTAGAGGTAGTGGTGTGTACTGCAATCTGGACCACAAATGCTGAAAGTCTAGCTGTATGATGGTACATCATGCAATGTGTGGGTCTCATGAGCAATAAAACGAGCTGAAATGTTGTTTGTGTTGATCTCTATTCCCTTTGTATTTAAAGGTTCCGGAACTCTTGGAACCGAGGTGATGCAAAACTTTTTTTGATGTGTGTATAATTGCACTAATTTAACTAGTACTGCAACTAAATAAGTGTACATATTGTAAATACCATCACCCATACTTTGAGACTTAGATTTAATAGCCTAAGTGTAATGTAAGGTTATGTACACATAAACGCATGCATCCTGCAGTTCCAGCTATACGATATTACATTACCTCAATATTTTTGTATTTCGTTTCTAAAAGATTCAACGCACGCACCCCTATATAGCGTTTGGTGATCCATACCTTTTATATTCTGCCTTCTTTTTGTGTCTATATGATCCTTTTTGATAGTTCTTTCAGTAGGTATATTTTAATGACTGGTGAGAGAATTCTCATCCAAATGCCATCCTTTTCTTACACGTAAACTGCAGTAAACTGACGTAGCTCTGGCGTCCGAATAACTCCCGGGATAAGGAGTTCTTTACCATGCCAATGACCTTCTTTGAGGGCAGATGAGCAAGGTGAGGAAAAAGGCACCCTATGTCCTTGGGATGAGAAATCTTCAGTCAAGGCGGGTGATCCAGCAGATGGACAACGGCATAGGACCAGGACCAATAAGTATGGGTAAGGGTAGGTGAGACTCTATGAGGCGTGGTGAAGGCAACTCACATAGAATGAGGTCACATTGATAACAAACCGGGTGGCTCAGCACCTTAGATGGAGCCCCATCACTGAGATCGGGCTCGGAAGCCTGATAACCTACCAGACTTAAATTACGAGATCAAAGAGAAAGGATAAGGGAAATATCGGACTGATCAAATGGTTGACGACAATGGAATAGTGTTATGCAATGTTGTATATTTGATGTGAGTGTTATGTTTCTTTGTTTTCTGGGATGGGCCTAAATGGCCTGCTAGGTACAATAAATGACGATGATGATGTGTAATGGATCTGATGATGATCCCTTGACAATCAAAACTGGTCATCCAAGTGTATTTATTAATCTCATGTACATTTTATTTTCACCATTAGGGAACAATTGGTACAATCGTGTTGACCGACAGAAAAACATCAAATTTCGATTACTAAGGCAACACTGAAAAATGACTTCAAACACCATAATCTATAAATGAAAGAAAGTTAGCTACTGTAGTTATTGTTGTTTTAGGAGTTGTAACAGCGAGGTTTTTTTTTAGCGTATGGCTTTTAGTGCCGGGAGTGTCCGAGGACATGTTCGGCTCGCCAGTGTTGTAGCTGCTTCGAGACGGACACCCAATGGGTGAGCTACAAGTACCGTTGGGGAGGGAAGTTGGAAGGTAAGGACGAGGAGTTGGAAGGTATCGGCTGTGGCCTATAGTTAGGGACCAACCCCGGCATTTGCCTGGAAGGAAGATGGGAAACCACAGAAGACCATCTTCAAGGTTGCCGGCGGGGGGATTCGAAACTCCTCGCCTCCCGGATATGAGCGACTGCCAACAGTCATGCCGTAACGCCCACGGCTAACTCACCCGGTAACAGCGAGGTAAAGAAACGAGCAGAGGAAGAATTCTGATTCGTCAAAAGGTGAGGGTTTCGGGGAAAGGAAAGGGCATGGAAACCAGGAAATTATATATTTTGTTGTAGTTTTATTTAGGGACTTGGACATTGAGGTAATTAGTTCCGTGCACTTTAGTGTATGTAAGATACTGGTATGTCTCATAACCTGTGTTACTGTACTGTCAGTAGAAGTGTGTACATTTGTAATTGAAACTAGGTAGAATGAGGCAGTGTCCTGAAGTTAAGTAACAATCCGGCATTTCCATAGCGTACAAGTTGGAAATCAAGAAATGAACACTTCCAGGTTGGCCAAGTTGGGAATGGAATCCACTTCCTCTCAGTTCTCTCTTACGAGGCTGAGTGTAGCCCATCCCGACCCTCTAACCAGAATGATATTCCTTGGGGGAATATAACTCGGACCTCAGAGATACCAACCAAGAATGCTGGCCATTACACCACAAGGTGTTCGAAGTAATTTAAAAGGCTCCCTAGGCTTTGGATGCCCTAAAGAACAAGAGTTGATCAAGGCTGGAGCCATTTAAGTAAAACATTGAATACTAGTACATAGTTCACTACAAAAGACATCAAGCGTTCTAACACTTGCATGAGCAATATTTTGGAATCTTGGTGTGTAAAGAGATATTCCTCCAGTATCTCCCTAGAACCAGTTCCACGAGAAACACCAGGGTACTGACAGCTATTCCAGGCACAAGCACTGCAAAGGCTGGCTGAAGCTCACTGGTTGAAAGTGGCTGATGATTTTCGGTATCCTGCGCTACGGTCATTGGTAGAGGTTTATTGCTAATGCCTGCCTCCATAATTCGTGCCAGGATGGTGTTAATGCAGGGGAGATAAGGTGACCCGTGTGGCACCATGTAGGAGAGGAAGAATACGCGGTACCAATCGCTGATCTTAAGAACAGACTTGAAGAAATCCTTGCGTGATGATGTTAAGTAAACGAGGGGCCCCTCTGCCATCAATATAGCAAAATCACGGTCCTCCAACATTTTATCCACGGGATCATAATTCAGCCAAGTTGAATCAACGAATATCAGGCGTGAACTCAGGCGTTGCATAATTGGTGCTTCCCACCCATCAAAGGAGTCCTGAAAGAGAATACATCGTGAGTACTGGAAGTACGTAAATAATGGTAGATAACAATAACTTTCAATACATAATGAAAGAAGGCATGATCCACTAATCTAAATGCGACCCTCCAAGCATCAATTTCCATTCATCATCATTATTTTAAAATCTATTCCACAAGTAGATTTCGACATTCATACTTTCTATCAGCTATCGACTCCTTAACGGCAGCAGCTATCGAGATTAAATTTGGTAAGTTTAAAGATCTGCACCAGGGCATCAAATACCATATATATATATATATATATATATATATATATATATATATACATACATACATTCATACAATTAAGTCAGTGCTACCAACTGCTGAAAAAATACAATTCGAATTTGAACTCTAAATTGGATATCTCAGAAGGTATGCATAACAACGTTTTCAAAATTGGCACACATATAGATCATAATATTTCAAATTATTTTGCAGAACATCGTACCCAACAAAGGTGCCCTCAAAATTCTACGTGTGCTGATAGTTAAACTGCATGTAACGTCCACACTATCTACTGGACTTCAATCAAATTTCATATGCATTTTCTGTACCATAATACCTATGCGTATTCTTTAGTCACCAGGGCTGGCAACTCTTGATAAGTGCTCTCTATAATTTTACACCATAGTCTCAATATATCAGAAAGTATACAGACCAATGGTTTTAAATTTTGCACACTTATAGATTATAGAATTGCAAATTAATTTTGATTAACCCATGCGTGTTCGTGCTGCCAACATGATCCTACGCAGATAGGTTCAATTTTTAACTTCATTTAACTTCTACACTAACAAATGGTTTTCTTCCAAAATTGACACATATATAGATGTTAATATTTCAGAGTAATTTAGAGCTACGCATACATGCCAGTGTTGCCAACATGACTCTACGTGTGCTGATATGTTCAATGTTGAACTTCATGTAGCGTCAATACTATCTATTGGACTTCAACCGAATATTGTATGTTCATTATGTACCGCAGAGGATGGGGTATATTCAGATTCCCAGGGCTGCCAACTGTTGATAAATGTTCTATATAATTTTGGAACCTAATCTCAGTATATCAGTAAGAATACAGTTCTAAACCTTCCATGCACATAGAACATACTTCAGGCTAATTTTGAGGAACCCAAGCATGACAGTAGTGCCAAAATGATATGATGCGTACTGATAATTTCAATATTAAACACCATAGAACTTCCATATTAACGAATTGATTTGCCCAAATTTTGTAAGTGCATTGTTCGCTTGATGACAAGTATTTGTGTGTACTATAAGAGTCATCAGGGTTACCAGCTGTGTATTAATTATCCCAGGACTTTTAAACCCTGAAGTTGATATATCGGAATACGTGTATGGAACAAACTCAAATAAGACCAAGATGTTTTAGATATATTCAGAGTAAACTGTCAACGTTACTGCTATCAACATAATTGTTCTGAAGCTTGTAATGTTCAATGCAACGGTCATACCAATTAATGGATTTATACATAAATTTTCACGTGTAATGTATGCCTTAACACACATATTTACAAAGTAAACAAGACTATCAACCAAATAGTACCATTCTTAGAACATTTGAGCCCTAGACTCAATATTGTTAAGTTTGTTCATATAAACAGTTTGAAGCTCTGAACAATATAATGCTTTTGATCAAAACGTATATACCAATATCGATTTTACCAACATTATTCTACGTACATTTTTTAAGATTCATGTTGAACTGCATGTGACTTCAATAATATTCAGTCGATTACTACCACTTTTTGTACATACAGTGTACGGCATAAGAGATGATTGTGCAAATTCTCATCCTTGCCAATTACATAATAACTATCCTTAGGCAAGACTCGTCTACCTTCTAGCACGAGAATCTTTCCTCATTGAAGACTTCAGAACACACCTGAACCTGCCCAACACCAGAGCATCAGTAAATCTCCTAGCAACACTCAACAAAAAGAGAGAAGACACCCCACCAGAATTCTTTGGAACTGGAGCTATGATAGACCGGACATGGACAACATCCAGCTTCGAGATGAGGCATGTGTTCACAAGATTGGCAGTACATGGTTTCCACCATCTAATTTGTAACAACACCTCATACCATGAACCGACAGAGACTTGCAAGTGCGAACTATGTGGATACATGTGTGATCGTTACCACCTAGAACTCTGCACCAAAAGACAAAAAACAATTAAAGAATATGCAAACCAAGGCCCGAGCGCGCGAGTACAGTGTATAAAAATGTATTATTTATTTTCTTTGTGTATGGCTATTTAGCTGCAATAAATATATTATAAAGAGTTAATGTTCCAAAATATACTAAATAGACCTTCAGTAATTAGAGGGATAGGGTAAGAATCTCACATTATAAGGAAAGTAGGCTCTTCAGTTCTTCACGGAACTAATTGTTTAATTTTTGCTATCTGATTTATATAAAGAACACGTCAAATAAATAAATAAATAAATAAATAAATAAATAAATAATAAAATAAATACATAAGTACGTAAGTAAATAAATAAATAAATATAAATAAATAAATAAATAAACAGATAAATAAATAAATATCGCTCGTATTTACTGTACATTACACGAAGTAATACAGTATCTAACAAGCCTTCTTGTTCATGAACGATGTAGCAAAAATCGAATTCTGAAATTGTTAGCAAACATATTTTCTTTAGTATGATGAATTTCCCAAACTATCACTGAGAGTGATTGAAAACTTTTTAAAACTCATTATAGTACCTAGGTAACCTCACCTTGAACATAATGTTCATGGTCCAGATGGGAATTCCAGACTCGTCCAATTGCTGAATGGTATCCATGTCTAGACCTCGGCGGGGATTGGACAGTACGTTAACCAGAGCTGCCTGTAGCACACTGTTGAAGACAATGCTGAAGGCAAGACACGCTCCAGCTAAGAGTCGCAGATGGCCGACACGTATCCGAAGAACATCATCCACAGGAACTCCTATCATCATGACCAAAGGATCCGTGAAATACTCCCAGTTGCCCTGTGACAGTGTAACATCAGAATCCACTAATGTTATTGCCTGATTATAAACTTTCATTAAGGAAATGTAAATCACGAAAGGATGACTGTTATAACTGTATATTTTGAAAAGTCAGATTCAGACTATATGGATTAAAATTGAGAACATTTATTTATTTATTTATCGTATGGCGTATACATGAGTTACAGATTAATATTTACACTATTTACATAGTTAATCGCTTGTGGCGTCCCCAAGAAAAATTCACTTCTATCTCCGTTGAAACGACTCAGAGGGCACCACAGTCGCAACAAGATGATGACTTTTTCCTCATTTGTATAGCAGATCTGCACACACACCATGGTTGGTTCGGATCCGTTTCCAAGGTTGTTCAAAGCTAGGTACCTTCTGTGTGATGCATGGCATTTCCAAAGACTCTGCTGGGTCGAATTGTCTCCATTAATTAGACCATTTCTCAGTCAGGTTGAAATTACACATTGCAAGATTCTCCGCCGTGCTGATGGGTGGATATCTTGACTTCAGTATATCTATATGTAGGTGGTGGATATCCTCATGAATTGAGAACAAATGCATTCTAACAGAGACTAAACACATTCAAACCGACACCAAACTCACTCAAATTGTGAGTAAACACATTCAAATTGTGAGTGAACACATTCAAATTCAGGCAAAACGCATTCAATCTGAGATAAGTACATTCAAACTGAGACTTAAGTCAATTAAATTGAGATTGACACATTATCATGGAGACTAAACACATTCAAACAGCAACTAAACACATTCAAACTGCGACTGAACATATTGAAATTGTGACTAAACACATACAAACAGAGTCTAAACAAATTCAAACTGAGACTAAACACATTGAACATAGACTAAACACAATCAAACAGTGACTAAACACAAAATGGGACTAACATATTGAAATTGAGACTGAACACATTCAAACAGAGACTAAACACATTCAAATTGAGACTAAACACATTCAAACAGACATTAATCACATTCAAACAGAGACTAAAAACATTCAAACCGACACCAAACACATTCAAACAGACAATAAAAATAATGTTATTGATTTTACGTCCCTTTTAACTACACTGGCTTTTAGAGACGCCGGGGTGCCGGAATTTTGCCCCGAAGGGGATCTTTAACATGCCAGTAAATGTACTGACACGGCTCCCTCGCATTTGCGCACCCTCAAATGCCAGCTGACTGCGCCAGGTTTCGAACCTGCAACCTTGGGTTCAGCAAGCGAGAACGTTACCCCAGAGCCACGCAGCCAGACACAAACAGATACTAATCACATTCAAATTGAGACTAAACACATTCAATCAGACACTAAACACATCATAATGAGGGGCAGATGATCTCATAGTTGCACCCCTTAAAACAATAATTAACTAACACATTCAAACTGAGACTAAACACATTCAAACAGAGACTAAACAAATTCAATCTGAGACTAAACATACTGAAATTGAGACTAAGCACATTTAAACAGACACTAATCACATCCAAACAGAAACTAAATACATTCAAACAGAAACTAAACACATTCAAACAGAATCTAAACACATTTAAACTGAGACTTAACACAATCTGAGACTAAACATATTGAAATTGAGACTAAACACATTCAAACAGACACTAATCACTTTCAAACAGAAACTAAACACATTCAAACGGAAACTAAACACATTCAAACTGAGACTAAACACATTCAAACAGAAACTAAAAACATTCAAACTGAGACTAAACACATTCAAACAGAGACTAAACACAATCTGGCACTAAACATATTGAAATTGAGTCTAAACACATTCAAACGGACACTAATCACATTCAAACAGAAACTAAACACATTTAAACTGAGACTTAACACATTCAAACTCAGACTGAACACATTCAAACTGAGACTAAACATATTGAAATTAACTCTTAGGCTAACACATTCAAAGAGAGACTTATCAATTTCAAACTGAGACTAAACATATTGAAATTGAGACTAAACGCATACAAACAGAGACTAAGAACTTTCAAACTGCAATTAAAATATTAAAATTGAGACTAAACACATTCAAACAGAGACTAATCACATTCAAACTGCGACTAAAATATTGAAATTGAGACTAAAGACATTCAAACAGGGACTAAACAGGGACTAAACACATTCAAACTGCGATTAAAATATTGAAATTGAGACTAGACACATTCAAACAGAGACTAAACACATTCAAATAGAGACTAAACACTTTCAAACTGCGATTAAAATATTGAAATTGAGAATAAACAAATTCAAACAGAGGCTAAGCACTTTCAAACTGCGATTAAAATATTGAAATTGAGAATAAACACATTCAAACAGGGAATCAACACTTTCAAACTGCGATTAAAATATTGAAATTGAGAATAAACACATTCAAACAGGGAATCAACACTTTCAAACTGCGATTAAAATATTGAAATTGAGAATAAACACATTCAAACTGCGACTAAAAATATTGAAATTGAGACTAGACACATTCATATTGGGGCTAAACAAATTGTGCCTCTGTGCCCATGATCGCGGGTTCAAACCCGGCCGAAGACGTCGGATTTTTTAAAGAGATTTTTTAGCCTCCAATTGCCCAAAGTTCTAATAGCCGCAAAAATACTATTTCAATTCAGGAATTTTTGAAAATAATGTTGTTGTTTGGAGATATAATTCTGTACGACACATCACACGTGTAAATCACGTGAAAAAATCTAGGGTACCCCTTGACCCCCTTAAGCGCATTGATGAATTTTACAGTCTAAGTTGGTTCCGTGATAACCTTATAGCCATTTGCAAACTTACACAGAAATGTGATAAGTGGAGTGGCATTGCTTCTTACAGAAATAGATGGAAAGTTGGATGCTTCTCTTGAGATACTGTTGTCATGGTTACTGGTTTGCATTCCTTCAATAGTTTATTAAATTAAATTGGTTTTCTGGGAATATCTCAGAAACTGTTGGTTTTAGAGCCTTAAAATGTAGTTTTTGGGAACCCTCAAGTTTTTTTCTGGCTAAAAATGAGCTTTGCCTCGTCGTTGTATGCCATAATATAATAATAATAATAATAATAATAATAATATAAATACAATATAGGGATAGCAATATAAAATATATTCCGTACCACACCCGCACGTGAAATTCGAGTGAAAAAATTCTAGTGTACCCTTTGACCCCCCTTAAGCGCACTATACGTATTGGTGAATTTTACAGCTTAATTTGGTTAAGTGAAAATCTTATAGCCGTTTACAAACTTCACAGTAATGTAATAAAATGGAATTTCATCAGCCCAATACTTTGCGGATGGCGGCCATGTATGTGTGCAAATAGATTTCCCCTATCTATTCAAACACGGTTAAACCGAATTGAACAAAATTTGGTACAGAAGTAGCACTAGTAAAGGGCAACTCAGTGTTATGTATAATATTGCCGCCATCTTGACGGAAGCGTAATGGCGGCCACCCAAATGCTAAAAGCTTAAATCAAATTACGACCAACCTAATAATATGATCTCCAACAAATTTTGCAACAACATACCATTATATTGGGAGCATATTTTGACCAAACTACAAGATCATCAGCCCAATAATTTGCAGATGGCGGCCATGTATATTTACAAATCGATTCCCCCTATCAATTCAAACACGGTGAAACCGAATTGAACGAAATTTGGTACAGAGGTAGCACTAGCAAAGGGCACCTCAGTGTCATGTATTATATTGCCTCCATCTTGACGGAAACGTAATGGCGGCCACCCAAATGCTCAAAGCTTAAATCAAATTACGACTAACCTAACCAACCGATATCTACCAAATTTTGCAACAACATATATTCATATGGCGAGCGTCTTTTGACTAAACTACTAGGTCATCAACCCAATAGTTGGCAGATGGCGGCCATGTTTGTGTGCAAATCGATTCCCCCTATCAATTCAAACTCGGTGAACCCGAATTGAACGAAATTTGGTACAGAGGTAGCACCAGCAAAGGGCACTCAAGTGTCATGTTTTATATCGCCGCCATATTGACGAAAACGTAATGGCGGCCACCCAAATGTTTAAAGCTTGAATCAAATTACGACCAACCTAATCATTTGATCTCAACGAAACTTTTCAACAATTTACCTTTATGTGGGAAGCATCTTTTCACAGAACTACAAGGTCATCAGCCCAATAGTCTGCAGATAGTGGCCATGTATGTGTGAAAATCGATTTCCCATATCAATTCAAACACGGTTAAACGTAATTAAATGAAATTTTTTACAGAGGTAGCACTAGCAAAGGGCACCTCATATCCATGTTTAATATCCGTTTAGCACGTTGTATTTCATCAAGATACTACAATCAACATTCAATTATACTCCTTGAAAAGGACAAAGAGTTATAACAATACCCATGCATTTAGGAGAAAGTAGGCTATATGTTCTTTACTGAACATCTTGTTTATATATATAGAGATGTTGATAACACATGTCAAATTACACTAAGGGCAAACAGAATAAAAAGGGTCCAGTTTAGCAAAAAGTAATGTTAAGATATTTTGACAACTTGTCACTTTAGTGTGTGTCACCAAGCCGCCAACACGTATGAGGTGTTTGGTTAATACACAGGGTATTCAAAAGTGGAATAATAAAATTAAGTATTAGTAAGTAGTAAGAAACAGCGACGAACCTTGAATGTGTCGTCAACAAGATGAAGACATCGTAAACATTGAACGATCAACAAATGCAAATGAAATTACTTCAAAGAAACGCAATCCTCGCCAACAGGAGACGAACGGTCAAACAATACATGGACACCACGCTTTAGACCACTACCTTTGCCGTATGTAGTTCACTAAATCAATCACTACGAGCGCTAGTGTTGACCCATGAGTGGACAAATAAAAATCAAAATATCTATTTCCGTTTTGACTGACAAGTCATGCACACCAAGCGTTAGACCACATCCTTTGTCGTATGTAGTTCACTAAATCGATGTAAAGTTTATTATTTATTTTCTTTTTTGTTGTACGCAAGTCATAATTCTCAAGTCTTCTTTTCAACATTAAATTCCTAACCTGAAGGATTAGAACTGTGAATTTTTCGTGTTCGAATTGATAGGGGATGGGTAGGGGGAAAGGGGGGAAGGGTGGAAGTCATACGCACATGCACACACAAACAGAAACACGGGCATTTTTGCTTGTGTAGATCCCATAAGTCAAATGAAGGCCTAGGCTAAAAATGGTAAAGTAGAAGATACATTTCAAAAACCCTTTATGCGTTCTTAATCTCCATACAGGAAATCAATTACATTTTTTAGCCTATTTTCAATTTTGAATAAAATAGGCTTATGAGATCACCTTTTGTGCGTGTGTGTGTGCGTGTGTGTGGGTGTGTGTGTGTGTGAGGTGTGTGTGTGTGTGTCCCCTAATAAAATATAAACGGCTCGAGCGATTTCAATGAAACTCGGTAAGTTCATAGCACTATTACCGGCGACCTCGACCGTGCCCTTCAAATTTTGTTACGTCTCACCAATCCAACATGGCGGCTGTGCGAAATATTTCACTAGCATTCAATATCTCCGAAACTATTACCGATATCGCCCTGAAATTGTGTACGGTGATAAAGGGCACTACTAGAAGTTCACCTATGAGACTTTCGAAAACGTGGTGACTACAAAACAAACATGGCAGTCAAGCGAAATTGAGACTTTTAAATATACTTTTCTCGCGATTTAACTATCCAAACGTAATGAAGCTTGGTACAGCAAATGTCTATACACATTGTAATGCACTGGAGTCTAATTTAGTTCAATTGTTTACATAACCTCAAAATGGCGGCTGTGCGAATTATTTCACTGACATTCTATATCTCCGAAACTATTACAGATATCATCATGCAATTTTGTCCGGTGATAAAGGGTACTGATGCAAGTTTACCTATGTATATTTCATAAACCTGCAGAGTACAAAACGAACATGGCGACCAAGCGAATTTGAAATATTTTAATAGACTTTTCTCGTGATTTAACTCTCTGAGTGCAGCGAAATGTGGTACAGTAAATGATTTTGCAGATTGTAATGCACTGCCATCTAATTTAATTCAATTGTTTACATAACCTCAAAATAGCGGCTGTGCGAAATTTTAAAATTAAGTTTTTATTCTTGTGTCGTAATCAGGCGATCGAAGTGAAAGTGTGAATAATGAAGCTAGGCAATAATTGTCCTTGAATGGTACATAACTCTATGGCCTATACATATAGCAATCCTAAATGGCGAGCTTCCGATATATTTAGACGGTTCTCAATATCTATGAATCTTTTACAGCAACCAAACTGTTTTTTTTAATGTTCATAGAGACTATGAACATATGTTCACCTATAGGACATTCAGTAACCTGGTGAGCACAAATCCAACATGGCGGCGACGCGAAGTATAAATATTTAAATGGACGTTTCTCGCGAATTAACTATCCGAGTGCAGTGAAACTTTGCACGTTAAATCCTCATACAAATGTTGATCCACTGGCATGTAATTTATTTCAATTGTTTGCATAATCACAAGATGGCTGGTGTGCGTACTTTTAAAATCTCGTTTTTACTTCTTGTGTTCTAATCATGCGATTGAAGTTTGAATACCACACGTACACAATAATCTTAATGTAATAGTACAAAAATAAAAATCCATCCTGGCGACCATATGAAATATTTAGACGGTTCTCAATATCTACGAATCTGTTACAGCAATTAAACTGAAATTGTGTATGTTGATAGTGGCAGTTATCATGAGTAGGATATATGAAAATAGGCTGTATAGTTCTTCACGGAACTACTTGTTTAAAGTAATGATAAAATGAGCCTTAGGACAGTAATTACGAAGAAAAGAAGGATAGCATGAAATTCTGGCAGATGCATAGATATTCTAAGCATCTAATCATTCAAACTAGATGGAATGGACTGAACTTATCTCAGAGAGATAATTCATCGCGTCTGCTGAGTAAAACTTGGAAAATTAACCGCATTGAGGATTCCAACCTGAATCTCCTGCTGGTTGAGCAGGCGCAGTAAGACACTTACACCATCGCCGCCCACGTCACAAATAGGCCATATTGTCAATATTACATCCTCGTCAACTTTTATTAAGACGCACCGAACTCGATGATAAAGCACATACAAGGAGGAACTTTCACTTACCTTATTCCTGCCCAGGTTAATGTCTTGATCTCTCTTCCCTTGTGGTGTGCGTTGGTAACGTGAGGTCACTCTGATGATCAACAACCAAACCAGTGACGCTGTAAGGCAGCAGCCCGCCAGGCAGAGCCAGATGATGAGTGGGAAACACTGCATGAGCATTTCCAGAGCTGGAAGTGGCAAGGCTCTAGGGGCTAACACAATCATACGCCCCACTTGGAATATGGGAGTAGTAAACTCAATCCCACGTTTCGTTACGAATCGTACAAAGGCGTCATTCATTGCTATGTCAGCTTTCCTGATAAGTAGCTGACCAACCGCGCCAGTAGCCGTCATATTGTCGTAAAGATATCCTTGGGATTGACCAGGCTTTGTCCACATTATACGTGAGGTAAAGTTCATACACTGACAGAGTAGACCCATCTTATAACCATTAACGCCGTCGATATTATACGATTCGTTTGAGAACAAATAATTCGGATTGAGTGCGTGAGTCGCATAGTCCTCATACAAAACTATAACCAATTGATATCCATGCATGTTAAAACAACGTGGTGAAAAGGGGCTCTCGAGAATTCGAATAGGATACAACAATCTAATGAATGGGTTGTATTGGAATACCTTAACTTCTCCCTTGTGGTATACTGCGAGTAGGATATTCAATATTCTGTACCAGTTCCATAACTTGATGAGCACAGGCAAATTAAGTTCATTAGCTCCTACAGTGAAATCTTCTTGCTCAAGGAATAGAATGAGAAACTGGGACCGAAGATGAAAGAGTACTAATATTGTTCTCCAATCATCAAGGAAATGTAGGAATTCTTTAAGGTTTTCAGTATCTATGATCACAATATTACCAATACTTTCTGTCACATCTTCCGGCTGCGTCCACCATTGTTTTACCATTGTAGTGACAATTCCACTTTTGTGTACTACGGTTACCGACTTACTACTTTGACGATGAAAGTACTCAACTATTTGACCCTTAATAAATTCGTCAGAGCTGAAGAAAAACAACGACAGGCTGTTTGAACTCTCAAAATGCCTAGAACATAATTTCCAGAGTGAATTGTCATCCATAGCGAAACTGGGTCTTGTTCTACTTTGGTGTAGTTCGTCTGTTATTTTGCTTCTCACAACAGCAATAATTAACATAAACTTTATATATACCGTCACTGCGTTCATATTTGTGACAAACGTTCTTCGATATAACAAGTTATACTTTTAAATCCAAAATCATCCTTGTTTATAACTTCAATAAAATAGAGCTTCAGTTCATACCATACTCAGGCTTCAAAACCTGGCAAGTACTTCATTACATCAAAAGCTCAAACGAACTAGTGACTTTGTTCTTCAGAATGCAAGAGGTCTCCACGTCGTATTATAAATTGCCACCATTAATACAGCTCCATAAAAAGCCTTCACATAAACCGATGTGAATACATTCATATTTATTTGTCTTTGATTGTATTGACATTCAAGTTAAGCAAAGCTTCACGAGCGATAAAAATGAACTTCTGTCGCTGCTTTTTGTAACAGGTTTGTTAGATAAGATTGCTGGATGAATATATTAGAAGACTGAACGTGATTACAAAACAGGCATCAGGCGCATTATGCAGGATGTTCATGTAGGGACGGAATACATTAATAAGATTCAGTGGCATGTATACATTTACATAATCATGAATATAGTCCAGATTTTTATATACCGGCAATATTATTCCTCAAATATGTGCATACAGTCGTGGTAATGATATTAGAATAATGTTCTGTATTAATTTTCAACACAGATGAATGAATTAATTAATTAGTTCTGAAGGACCCTGTTAACGATTCATTTTCATACCATTTTACCATTGGCTGCAATTCATATATAATAATATTTGAAGGAAATGTTGAAATAAGGTTGAAATAATTTTATATAATTCGAAAGCATTTTAACCAAAAACCTCGAAAACAAATCAAAATATACTAGACAACCCGTGCGGCTCGGCAGTGTCAGTCGATATTGGAATTCGAAGGTATCAGTTTCATTATGAGTAATCAGATACTGCAATATTGTACTGGCGAATATTCTCTCTGAAATGTATTGATTTTTCATTGCTACCAATAAAGAACTGTTTCGCTTCATCAGGTAATAACTAATGTGGAGGTTTGATTTTTCCAGCATAGCAACAGACAACGAATCGTCCAGCTGTGGTGACAAACTTCCTGAACACCACCTACAGAGAAAGGATTCACATCTGGAATTACACATGAAACAGCTACGCTCAATTTTCAAACACCAATTTTGGCAACATGCTGTCTCATGGCTTTATGACTGACTTCACAACGACCTGCCAAAGTGGCCTTAGCTTGGTCCTATTAACTTAAGAAATTACTACTGTAGAAATTATACCAGAAAGTGAAGGTATATCTTTCCAAGAGTTTTCTGTTCGGAAAGTAATATAATTTCAACCACCAATAGACGGTATGTTGTGTATTTCAGTTTTCGAAGGAACGAAAGAAGAAAAGATATCTTTACCTTTCGAACTACAGTATGAAACTGGTGTGATGATAGATCGGACTTGGCCAACATCCAACTTCAAGATGAAGCACGTGTTTACAAGAATGAAAGTAGGCTACATGGTTTTCATCATTTCATTTGTAGTGATATGAACTTAATCATTTTAAGAGATTCCTTATTGACATTTAATCTAATTTAGCGGACCCGTGCGAGAAATCTCGCATGTTCATAAACCACACTTTCCCCAATAGGTTTATAATGAGAGACTTGAGGAGGAAGGTTGTTATGTTTTTATTTCAACCAAATGATTATATAACACTATTTACATTTCAGTTATAATTCCATGTTCTACGTTCTACGATCACTGAAAATTGGATCATCATAACACTCACCAGTTATTCGATATTTATGAAATTATACGATTTGAGTATTCATTCCATTGATTTACTGCAAAACGATAAAGGAAAGACCTCAGACCTCAGGCATCACAGTGGCCAAAAGTGAAGAGGACAGCAATTATGGAGCATGTTATCCTACAGCAACAGTATCGGCAAATCGTACACTTCGTACAGTTTTCTAAAACTCATTTTTTAAAGAAATTATAGATATTTGTGAAATTAGAGTGCAATTCGTCACTTCTAATGTCTATTCTCTTTCATTTGAATGCTCATTTGTCACGATCGGTTGCTTGTGGAGCCGCAGGAGGGATCTATACTACTGAAATAATATATATGATGAAATATCAAATGGTATTTAGTAATAAATTAAGCCTCCGTGGCTTAGGCGGCAGCACGCCGGCCTCTCACCACTGGGTCCGTGGTTCAAATCCCGGTCACTCCATGTGAGATCTGTGCTGGACAAAACGGAGGTAGACAGGTTTTTCTCCGGGTTCTCCGGTTTTCCCTGTCAACATTTCATTCCAGCAACACTCTCCACTATCATTTCATTTCATCTGTCATTCATTTAATCATTGCCACAGAGGAGTGCGTCAGGCCTCGGCAGTCGGCACAGTCCATATCCTCGCCGCTAGATGGGGGCTTCATTCATTCCATTCCTGACCCGGTCGGAGACTGGAAGCAGGCTGTGGATTTTCATTTTCATTTAGTAATAAATTACACCTAATGTCAATAAATTGAATTCATTCCTTGCCCTATCTATACTTATTACTTATTTCCAACAATTATATTTCATAGTTACTTCATTAATACGCATATTCGTACGCATCTATTAACTCAATCCTAACCTAACAATTTCCACATATACAGTGTTAAATCCACATGTATCCTACTTCAAGATGGTTTTGTATCAAGACTTACATCTTTTTTATTTAATATAGTTTAGTAACAGATCTGATATCTTTTAAATTCTAATGTGGTGTTTTAAACTTTTAGACGATTAATATTTTTAGAATTATCTTTGATAATAAATTCTGCTATGGTAAATTTGTTAAATGTAAGTTCCTGAACCTTGTTTAATTATAGGTAATTTGCACTCAGGAAGGTCACAATGGACCGGAACCAGTACAATCATATATATTTCACTGGTATTCTATATCTCTGAAACTATTACCGGTATCACCCTGGAATATTTTACGGTGATAAAGGGATCTACTAGAAGTTCACCTATGTGACGTTTGAAAACCTGGTAACCATAAAACCATCATGGCGGTCAAGCGAAGTTGCGACTTTTAAATAGACGTTTCTCGCGATATTACCAACGAAACGCACAGTATATGTTTATACACATTGTAATGCACCGACATCTAACTACGTTCAATTGTTTACATAACCTCAAGATGGCGGCTGTGCGAAATATTTCACTGGTATTCTATATCTCTGAAATTATTACCGGTATCACCCTGAAATTTTGTACGGAGATAAAGGGCACTACTGGAAGTTCATCTATAAGATTTTCAAATCTGGTTAACTACAAAACGAATATGGAGGCCAAGCGAAGTTGAAAATTTTAAATAGCCCTTTATCGCGATTTAATGATCCAAACGCAATGAAACTTTTTACAGCAAATGTTTATACACATTGTAATGCACTGGTATCTAATTTAGTTCAATTGTTCACATAACCTCAAGATGGTGGCTGTGCGAATTTTAAAATTAATTTTTATTTCTTGTGTCGTAATCATGGGATCGAAGTGAAAGTTTGAATAATGAACCGACGCAATAATTTTTCTTTAATGGTACATAACTCTCTGGCCTATACATATAGCCTAACAATCCAACATGGCGACCATTCGAATTATTTAGATGGATATCAATATCTACGAATCTATTACAGCAATCAAACTGATTTTCTTTTATGTTCATAGGGGCTATGAACATGCGTTCACCTATTGGACTTTCAATAACCTGGTAATCACAAATCCAACATGGCGGTGACGAGAAATATAAATATTCACATGGTCGTTTCTCGCAATTTAACCATCCGAGTGCAGTGACACTTGGTACAGTAAATCCTTATACAAATGTTAATCCACTAGCATCAATATTTTTTTCAATTGTTTCCATAACCATAAGATGGCAGCAGTGCGAAATTTTTACATCTCGTTTTTACTTCTTGTGTCCTAATCAGGCGATTGAAGTTTGAATACTAAACGTACACAATAATCTTCATGTAACAGTACATAACTCTACGACCTACATATATAAAAATCCAGCATGGCGACCATCCGCAATATTTACTCGGTTCGCAATATCTACCAATCTATTACAGCAATCAAACTGGAATTTTGTATGTTGATAGAGGCAATTAACATAAGTAGGATATATGAAAATAGGCTGTATAGTTCTT
The DNA here is from genome assembly GCA_946902985.2 of Meconema thalassinum. Lineage (NCBI taxonomy): Eukaryota > Metazoa > Arthropoda > Insecta > Orthoptera > Tettigoniidae > Meconema > Meconema thalassinum. The sequence continues at coordinate 254,331,527 of OX336394.1, read as the reverse complement.
CACGGAACTACTTGTTTATTCTTATGTCTCAACATAATCGCCAAAAACGATTGAAACATTTGTCGTATCGTTACACCAGCTTTCCAATGCTCTCGACAAAAAATTGTGCCGCCACTGAGGTGGGTACGTCTTCACAGTCTCCTGAAGTTTTCCTTTATGGCAAGGCATTGCAGCCCAACCCCAATCATACCTTCAATTCTCGAAAAAGGTGAAAATCATCCACGACCGCACTATGCCAACGTTACGATCGCATTCATGTGTGACGTTTTGGACCATCTGCTGTTTAGTCCAAACCAGAACTGAATGATTTTCACCTTTTTGGGAATTGAAGGTATAGTTGGGCGGCAACGACTCGCCAAAAAGGAAACACTTAAAGAGACCGTCCAAACGTACCCTCCTCAGTGGTGGCAGAGAGCATTGGAAAGCTGGTGTAACGGTACGACAAATGTTTCAATCGTTTTGGCGATTATGTTGAGACATAAGAATAAAACAAGCAAACATTCAGTAGTAAAATCAGTTTGGCATGTCAAGACACTTTCAGTGTTGCCTAATTCTGTTATAGAACGTGTTATTTTGTGATAAATATCCTATGTAATATTTATTTCCCGCCTAATGTAATTGGGCAAAATTTGTGTTGACCAATTGGAAAGTTTTCTATAATAAAACTAGATGTACCCGGCATGCGTTGCAATGCCAATCAATGAAAGTGTTGGCGTTGTAACTTTGTTTGTGGAAGTGCTTTTGGATTCCCAATATGTTTTTCTTTTTCCGTTAACCACCTCTAAACTATTGTAAAATTGATTTACTATCACACAAAAAACAAAAACAAAAATTGGAGCGTGCTCAACAACTCACCAAAGTTTTATCGCAATGAAAAGAATGGAATATGAACGCATACTGGACTTCGTTGAAACGATTCTAGCGCCATCACCCATTTCTTGAATATACTCGTACGCTACCTATTGTAAAATGGATTTACTAAGTCGAAAACCTTTCCTGGCGTGTACACAACAACTCATGAAAGTTTCATCGCAATCGGATGAATGGCATATGAACACATGCGGTATTTTTTTAAACGATACGTGCGCCGTTACTCATTTGTTGAATCTACTCGTGCGCTACCTATTGTAAAAACGATTTACTAAGTCTGAAACCTTTCCTGGAGTGTGCACAATAATTCAACCAAAGTTTCATAGCAATCGGATGAATGGTATATGAACGCATACGGGACTTTGTTTAAGCAATTCACGTGCCGTCACTCATTCGTTGAGTCTACTTGTGCGATACCGATTGTAAAGTGGATGTACTAAGCCAGAAACCTTCCCTGAAGTGTACACAACATCTCACCAAGTTTCATCGCTATCGGACGAATGGTATATGAACGCATACCGGACTTTGTTGAAACGCTTCGCGCGTCCTCGCTCATTTGTTGAATGTACTTGTGCGCTACCTATTGTAAACTGGATTTAGCAAGCCTGAAACTTTTCCTGGAGTGTACACATCAACTCACCCAAGTTTAGTCAATATCGGACGAATGGTATTTGAACGCATACCGGGCTATGTTGAAACACTTCGGGCGTCGTCACTCATTTGTTTAATCTACTTGTGCGTTACCTATTATAACATGGATTTACTAAGCCAGAAACCTTGCCTGAAGAGTACACAACCTCTCACCCAAGTTTCATCGCTATCGGACGAATGGTATGTGAACGCATACTGGACTTTGTTGAAACGCTTCGCCCGTCATCGCTCATTTGCTGAATCTACTCGTGAGCTACCTACTGTTAAGTGAATTTACTAAGCCAGAAACCTTCTCTGAAGTGTACACAACATCTCACCTAAGTTTCATCGCTATCAGACGAATAGTATATGAACGCAGACGGGACTTTGTTGAAACGCTTCGCCCGTCGTCGCTCATTTGTTGAATCTACTTGTGCGCTGCCTATTATAACATGGATTTACTAAGCCAGAAACATTGCCTGTAGTGTACACAACCTCTCACCGAAGTTTCATCACTATCGGACGAATGGTATGTGAACGCATACAGGACTTTGTTGAAACGCTTCGCCCGTCGTCGCTCATTTGTTGAATCTACTTGTGCGTTACCTATTGTTAAGTGGATTTACTTAACCAGAAACCTTCCCTGAAATATACACAACATCTCACCCAAGTTTCATCGCTATCGGACGAATGGTATGTGAACGCGTACAGGACTTTGTTGAAACGCTTCGCCCGTCGTCGCTCATTTGTTGAATATACTCGTGCGCTACCTATTGTTAAGTGGATTTACTAAGCCAGAAACCTTACCTGAAGTGTACAGAACATCTCACCCAAATTTCACCGCAATGGGATGAATGGTATAAGAGCGCATGTGGGACTTTCTTGAAACAAACGCACGCCATTTTGTTGAAGCTACTCGCGCGCCATCTATTGTAAATTGGATTTACTACGCCTATAACTTTCTCGGGACTGTGCACAACAACTCCCCAAAATTTGATCGCAATCGGATGACTTGTATATGAACGCATCGCCATTACGCATTTGTTTAAACTTCTCGCGTGCTATCTATTTTGAAATGGATTAACTATGCCTATAAACCTCCCGGAAGTGTGTACAACAACTCACCAAAATATGATCGTAATCGGAAGAATGGTTTATGAACGCATAAAAGACGAACAGACAGACATTCCTTTATATATATATATACTAGCTGACCCGGCAGACGTTGTCCTGCCAATCAAAGAAAGTGTTGTAACTTTGTTTCTGGAAGTGCTTTCGGATACACAGGTTGTGTTTTTTTTCTGTCAACTGCCACTAAACTAACGTAACATGGATTAACTAATTTAGAAACAATTGCGGGAGCGTGCACATCAACTCACCAAAGTTTCATCGCAATCAAAATGAACGGCATATGAACGCATACGGAATTTTGTTGAAACGATTCGTGCGCTGTCATTCACTTGTTGAATCTACTCGTGCGCTACCTACTAAGAAATGGATTTACTAAGTTAGAAACCTTCACTAAAGTGTACACAACAACTCATCAATGTTTCATCGCAATCGGATGAATGGTATATGAACGCATACGGGAATTGATTGAAACGATTCACTTGCCATCACTCATTTGTTGAATCTACTCGTGCGCTACCGATTGTAAAATTGATTTACTAAGCCAGAAACCTTTCCTGGAGTGTACACAACAATTCGCAAAGTTTCATCGCATCCGGGTGAGTGGTATATGAACAACTACCGGACTTTGTTGAAACGATTCACGCGTCGTCGCTCATTTGCTGAATCTTCTCGAGCGCTACCTGTTGTAAAATGGGTTTACTAAGCCTGAAACCTTCCCTGGACTGTACACAGCATCTCACCCAAGTTTCATCGCTATTGGACGAATGGTAAACGAACGCATACGGGACTTTGATGAAACACTCGCGCATCGTCACTCATTTGTTGAATATACTCGTGCGTTACCTATTGTAAAATGGATTTACTAAGCCAGAAGCCTTCCATGGATTGCACTAAACATCTCATCCAAGTTTCATCGCAATCGGATGAATGGTAAAATGGTCATATTATGAATCATACGGGATTTTGTTTAAATGATTCGTGCGCGTTCACTCATTTGTTGAATCTACTCGTGCTCTACCAACTGTGAAATGGATTTACTAAGATAGAAAGCTTCACGTAAGTGTACACAACAACTCATCGACGTTTCATCGCAATCGATGAATAGTATATGAACGCATACGGGATTTTGTTGAAACGCTTCGCGCGTCGTCACTCATTTGTTACATCTACTGTGCGCTACCAATATTGTAAAAGGATTTTCCAAGTTGAAGACCTTCCCCGGCATGTACACAACAACTCATCAAAGTTATATCGGAATCGGATGAATGGCATATGAACGCATACGGGATTTTTTTAAACGATTTGCGTGCCGTCACTCATTTGTTGAATCTACTCATGCGCTACCTATTGTAAAATGAATTTACTAAGCCAGAAACCTTTCTTGGAGTGTACATAGCAATTCACCAAAGTTTCATCGCAATCGGATGAATGTTATATGGACGCATACTGTACTTTGTTGAAACTATTCGCGTGCCGTCACTCATTTGTTGAATCCACTCATATGCTACCTATTGTAAAATGGATTTATTAAGCCAGAAACCTTCCTTAGGGTGTACGCAAGATCTCACCCATGTTTCATCGTAATCGGACGAATGGTATTTAAACGCATACGGTACTTTGTTGAAATGATTCGCGTGCCGTCACACATTTGTTGAATCTACTCGTGCGCTACCTATTGTAAAGTGGATTTATTAAGCTGACCCGGCAGACGTTGTCCTGCCAATCAAAGAAAGTGTTGTAACTTTGTTTCTTGAAGTGCTTTTCGATACACAATATTCTTTTCAATTTCTGTTAACTGCCTATAAACTATCGTGAATTGAATTAACTAATTTAGAAACATTCGTTGGAGCGTGCACAACAACTCTCCAAAGTTTCATCGCAAACGGGTAAATGGCATTTTCGCATACGGGATTTGGTTTAAATGATTCGTGCGCTGTCACTGATTTGTTGAATCTACTCGTGATCTACCAACTGTGAAATGGATTTACTAAGTTAGAAAGCTTCACGTAAGTGTACACAACAACTCATCAAAGTTTCATCGCAATCTATGAATAGTATATGAACGTATACAGGATTTTGTTGGAACGCTTCGCGCGTCGTCACTCATTTGTTACATCTACTCGTGCACTACCAATATTGTAAAATGGATTCACCAAGTTGAACACCTTCCCTGGCGTGTACACAACAACTCATCAAAGTTTCATCGGAATCGGATGAATGACATATGAACGCATAAGTGATTTTCTTTAAACGATTCGCGTGCCGTCACTCATTTGTTGAATCTACTCATGCACTACCTATTGTAAAATAGATTTACTAAGCCTGAAACCTTCTCTGGCGTGTACTCAATGATTCACCAAGGTTTGATCGCAATCGGATGAATGATATATGACCGCATACGGGACATTGTGTAAACGATTCGCGCGCCGTCGCTCATTTGTTGAATCTACTCGTGCGCTACTTATTAAAAACTGGATTTACTAAGACAGAAACATTTCCTGGAGTGTTCACAACAATTCACCAAAGTTTCATCGCAATCGGATATGTGGTATATGGACGCATACGGTACTTTGTTGAAATGATTCACGTGCCGTCACACATTTGTTGAATCTAGTCGTGCGCTACCTATTGTAAAATGGATTTATTATGCCAGAAACCTTCCGTAGGGTGTACACAACATCTCACCCAAGTTTCATCGTAATCGGACGAATGGTATTTGAACGCATACGGGACCTTATTGAAACGCTTCGCGCGTCGTTGCACATTTGTTGAATCTACTCGTGAGCTACCTATTGTAAAATGGATTTACTACGTTAGAAACCCTCACGTACGTGTACACAACATCTCACCCAAGTTTCATCGCTATCGGACGAATGGTATTTGAACGCATGCGGGACTTTGTTGAAACGCTTCGCACGTCGCCGCTCATTTGTTGAATCTACTCGTGCGTAACCTCCTGTGAAATGGATTACTAAGTTAGAAGCCTTCACTTAAGTGTACACAACAACTCATCAAAGTTTCATCTCAATCTATGAATGGAATATAAACTTATACGGGATTTTGTTGAAACGCTTCACGCGTCGTCACTCATTTGTTGAATCTAGTCGTGCGCTACCTAATGTGAAATTGATTTACTAAGCCAGAAGCCTTCCCTGGAGTGTACACAACATCTCACCCAAGTTTCATCGCTATCGGACGAATGGTATTTGAACGCATACGGGACCTTTTTGAAACGCTTCGGGCGTCGTCGCTCATTTGTTGAATCTATTAGTGCGCTATCTATTGTAAAATGGATTTACTAAGCCAAACACCTTCCCTGGAGCTCACTCAACATATCACCCAAGTTTCATGGCAATCGGGTGAACGGTATATGAACGCATACGGGACTTTGAAACGCTCTAACGTGCAGAGACAAACAGTAGAATTCGACATCACTGCCACCTTTGGTATAATACACAACTTTTCGCCACGGGCGGAGTGTATGTAATGGCGGTAGTTGCACAGGTTACAATCAGGTGGCTCTAACGTGCAGAGACAAACCGTCCAAAGACATCAGCTTTCACGAAGGCCAAGGCTAGTGGTTTCCATGACGACTGTTTTTGACTGTATATTGTGATTCTAAAATTGTGTGTAAATTGTGGTTCTAAAATTGTGTTCATTCCACCTACGGGATCAGATTGTGAATCTAAACCAGACATGGACCCACCCTATTATACATAGCAAATTCCATCAAAATCGGTTCAGTCGTTTAGGAGGAGTTCAGTCACATACACACGTGTCGAAGAATTATATATATAAAGATATATATATATATATACTAGCTGAAGTACCCGTGCTTCGCTACGCGTTATAAATAAATTAAAATGTAAAGGTGACAGTTAAAATAGGGGATTGGCGAGGTGCTGCGCAGAGGGAGATTAAGGATGGAACATTTTGTCCAACTCGGCGTTGACCGTGTTTTATAGCACAAATTTAGGTTTTACTCGCTAACCGTTGGAGATACCTTTCGGATAGAAAAGGTAATTTTAAACCTCGTATATGCCATCAAAAGTTTGCTATTTCTTAGCGTTCTCTTTTTATTTCAAATGGAAATATGAGTTTGAAACCAAAGGGAGTAGTGACGTCACTAAAATGGTCGCCAACTTTAAATAGTGCCAAGTATTGAAATCAAAAGTAACCTATATGTTAACCATGTAAATCAGCTACTTCCATGTAAAATTCATGTATATCGGACCAGTGGTACTAACGTGATTGAGTAATACACAGACACACACCATCTCATTTTTAACCTCGCTTCGCTCGCGTCATAGTCGTGTCATATTGTTATTTAATGAAATGTAGTTTTAACCCCGTTAACACCCCTTTAGAACCTGAATATCCAAAAATCCCTCCTTAGTAGACGTTTTGGACACACAACAAACATATCCCCAAAATATCATTCTTCTAACTTTAATAGTTTTGGTTGGTCGATGAGAGTGAACATCCAAAAATCCTTCCTTAGTGGACGTTTTTCTTCCAGAATTTCACCCCTCCCCATAGGCCCCTTAAATTGGATTTATGAAAAAACGGTCGAACACCTATTTATTTAAATAATTTATTTATTTATTTATTTTTAAGCTGATTGATATCCTCCGAGTTTCAAACTCCTCGCCTATGTCGTTTAAGAGATACACGCTCCGTTAGGAATCTTTCAACCCCCACTTTTCATCCCTTTAACCTCATAATATACACTACATCGAAAAACCAATAGACATGTGTCAGCTTATTTTTAATGATTAGTATATATGCCAAGTATCACATCCCCAAATGAAACCACTCGTCGGATATTGTTATTCAATGAAATGCACGTTTACCCCCTTAACACCTCTTTAGAACCTGAATATCCAAAACTCTTTCCTTAGTGGACGTTTTCGACATACAACGAACATATCCCCAACATTTCATGTTTCGAATTTCAATAATTTTGTCTGGGCGATAATGAGTGAGTGAGTCAGTCAGGACATTTTTTAAATTTATTTTTGATAATTTCACCCCTCCCCATGAACCCCTTAAATTGGATTTATGAAACAAACGGTCGAACTCCTATTTACTTATTTAAAGCTGCTTTCCCCCTGAGTTTGATGAGTGACTAAGTGAGTAAATCATTTAGGACACTTTCTTTCCTGTTTTTACCCCCAGAATTTCACCCCTCTCCAAGGGCTCCTTAAATTGGATTTATGAAAAAACGGTCGAACACCTATTTACTTGTATTTTAAGTTGTTTTTTTCCCGCCGAATTTCAAATTTTTCGCCAATGTCGTTTCAGAGATACACGCTCCGTTAAGAATCCCTCAACCCCAATTTTCACCCCCTTTCACCTCATAATATACACCACATCGATAAACCCTTGGACATATGTCTGATTATTTTTAATGATTAGTTTATATACCGGATATCACATCCCCAAAGAAACAAATCATGTGATATCGTTATTCAATGAAATGCACGTTTACCCCTTAACACCTCTTTAAAACCCGAATTAACAAAAATCATTCCTTAGTTGACGTTTTCGATATACATCGAACATATTCCCAAAATTTCATGTTTCCAACATTAATAGTTTTCGCTGGGCGTGATGAGTGAGTGAGTCAGACAGGACATTTTCTTTCAATTATTTTTACCAGAATTTCACCCTTCCCCATGGGCCCCTTATATGGGATTGATGAAAAAACGCTTGAACACCTATTAACTTATATTTTAAGCTGCCTTTTTCCCCTGAGTTTGATGAGTGAGTTAGTCAGTCAGTTAGGACACTTTCTCTCCTTTTCCCCCCAGAAATTCACCCCACCCCATTGGCCCTTTAAATTAATTTATGGAAAAACGTTCGAACACCGATTTACTTACTTTTTAAGCTGATTTTTAGCCTATTTTCAATTTTGAAAAAAAAAATAGGCTTATGAGATCACCTTTTGTCCGTGTGTGTGTGCGTGTGTGTGTGTGTGTGAGTGTGTGAGGTGTGTGTGTGTGTCCCCCTAATAAAATCTAAACGCCTGGAGCGATTTCAATGAAACTCGGTAAGTTCATAGCGCTATTCCCGGCGACCTCGACCGTACCCTTCAAATTTTGTTACGTCTCACCAATCCAACATGGCGGCTGTGCGAAATATTTCACTAGCATTCAATATCTCTGAAACTATTACCGATATCGCCCTGAAATTGTGTACGGTGATAAAGGGCACTACTGGAAGTTCACCTATGAGACTTTCAGAAACCTGGTGACTACAAAACCAACATGGCGGCCAAGCGAATTTGAGGCTTTTAATTGACTTTTCTCGCGATTTAACTATCCAAACGTAATGTAACTTGGTACAGCAATTGTTTATACACATTGTAATGCACTGGAGTCTAATTTAGTTCAATTGTTTACATAACCTCAAAATGGCGGCTGAGCGAATTATTTCACTGACATTCTATATCTCCGAAACTATTACAGATATCACCCTGAAATTTTGTACGGTGATAAAGGGTACTGATACAAGTTTATCTATGTATATTTCATAAACCTGTGAAGTACAAAACGATCATGGCGACCAGGCGAATTTGAAATAATTTAATAGACTTTTCTCGTGATTTAACTCTCTGAGCGCAGTGAAATGTGGTACAGTAAATGATTTTGCAGATTGTGAAGCACTGCCATCTAATTAATTCAATTGTTTACATAACCTCAAGATGGCGGCTGTGCGAAATTTTAAAATTAAGTTTATATTTCTTGTGTCGTAATCATGCGATCGAAGTGAAAGTTTGAATAATGAACCTAGGCAATAATTGTCCTTGAATGGCACATAACTCTATGGCCTATACATATAACAATCCTAAATGGCGAGCTTCCGAAATATTTAGAAGATTCTCAATATCTATGAATCTTTTACAGCAACCAAACTGTTTTTTTTTATGTTCATAGAGACTATGGACATATGTTCACCTATAGGACTTTCAGTAACCTGGTGAGCACAAATCCAACATGGCGGCGACGCGAAATATAAATATTTAAATGGACGTTTCTCGCAAATTAACTATCCGAGTGCCGTGAAACGTTGCACGTTAAATGCTTATACAAATGTTGATCCACTGGCATCTAATTTATTTCAATTGTTTGCATAATCACAAGATGGCTGTCGTGCGTAGTTATAAAATCTCGTTTTTACTTCTTGTGTTCTAATCATGCGATTGAAGTTTGAATACCACACGTACACAATAATCTTAATGTAATTGTACAAAAATAAAAATCCAACCTGGCGACCATCTGAAATATTTAGACGGTTCTCAATATCTACGAATCTGTTACAGCAATTATACTAAAATTTTGTATGTTGATAGAGGCAATTATCATGAGCAGGATATATGAAAATAGGCTGTATAGTTCTTCACGGAACTACTTGTTTTCGCTGAGTTTCAAATTTTTCGCCTATGTCGTTTAAGAGATATGCCTACACGCTCCGTTAGGAATCCTTCAACCCCCACTTTTCACCCCTGTCACCTCATAATAATACACCACATCGAAAAACCCTTAGACACATGTCTGCTTATTAGCCTACTTTTCACATTTTGCAAAAATGAGGAAAAAGTAGACTTATGAGATCGATCCGGGAAAATGTGTGTCTGTCTGTATGCCTGTCTGGCTGTGTGTGTGCCCCCCCCCCCCCCTTTCAACTCCTAAACGGCTGGAGCAATCGAAACAAAATTTGGTAGGAGTAAAGATCTATACCTGAATATCTCACGGCCATATTTGAAAATGAAGTCAGTGCTACCAACTACTGAAAAAACGCACTAGAAATTTGAGCTCCATGTTGGATATCTTGCAAGGTATGCATGAGAGCTATTCCAAAATTGGTACACATGTAGATAATACTATTTCAGTTTAATTTCCAGGAGGCCAACCATGACAGTGTTGCCAAAATAATTTTAAGCCTTCTGATAGGTCCAATGTTTAAATGCATATAACTTCTACACTATCAATTGGATTTCAACCAAATTTTGTATGTAATATCTGTGCATAAACAGATATGACTGAGCGTATTCTTAAGAGTCACCAGGGCTGCCAACTGTTAATAATTGCTCTCTCTTTTTTTAATCCAAATACCAATATATCAGAAAGTATGCAAGCTAACAGCTTTAAACTATGCACACGCATATTCTGACATTTTAGATTAATTTGGAGTAACTTATATACGTCAGTTCTACCAACATGATTATAAGCCAGCTGACAGTACCACTTTTTAAATACATGTAACTTCTATACTATCAGTTGAATTTCGACCAAATTTCGTATGTGCTATGAGTACCATAACAGATATGACTATAAGTATTGTTAAGAGCAATCAGGGCTGCCAACTGTTAATAAATGGTGTCTATATATTTTTTTACCCTAATATCAATATATCAGAAAGTATGCAAGCCAACAGCTCTATACTTTGCACACGTATAGCACCTGACATTCTAGATTAATGTGGAGTAATTAATACAAGGCAGTGCTGCCAACATGATTCTATGCCTGCTGATATGTCCAATTTTAAAATACATGTAACTTCTATACTAACAAATGGATTTCATCCAAAATTAGCACACCAAGATATCATAAAATTTCAGATTATTTCAGACCAGCACACGCGAGGTATTGTTGGCAACATGCTTTTACACGTGCTGATAGATCCTTGTGTCTAACTGCATGTAACGTCCATTGGACTTCAACCAAATTTTGTATTCTGTACCTTAAGAGATGGAACTAAGAATAGATTCAGTCACGAGAGCTGCCAACTGTAGTGCTCTATTAGGCTACATTATACCAGGTATATTTTGAACTAATTAGATATTTCGATATTACCAACTTAATTTCGTCATTATTCTAGATAAGTTCATATACTGTAGAGTAATCATTGGCATGAAAAGTAGGCTGTATAGTTATTCACGGAACTTCTTGTTTTTAATGATTAGTTTATATGCCGAGTATCACATTCACAAATGAAACCACTCGTGAGATATTGTTATTCAATGAAATGCAGGTTTAACCCCTTTAAGACCCCTTTAGAACCTGAATATCCAAAAATCCTCCCTTAGTGTACGGTTTTGACATACAACGAACATATCCCCGAAATGCCTTGTTTCCAACTTCAATATTTTTGGCTGGGCGATGATGAGTGAGTGAATGAGTCAGGACATTTTCTTTCAATTTTTTTTTCTTCAGAATTTCACCCCTCCCGATGAACCCCTTCAATTTGATTGATAAAAAAAACTGCCGAAAAGCTATTTACTTACTTACTTACTTTAAAGCAGTTTTTCCCCCTGAGTTTGATGAGTGAGTCAGTCGGTCAATCAGTCAGGACACTTTATTTCCTGTCCCCCCCAAGAATTTCACCCCTCCCCATGGGTCCCTTAAATTGGATTTATGAAAAAACGCTCAAACACATATTTACTTATTTTTTATGCTGATTTTTTCCGCTGAGTTTCAAACACCTCGCCTATGCCGTTTAAGAGATACATGCTCCGTTTGGAATCTTTCAATCCTCACTTTTCACCCCTTTCACTTCATAATATACACCATATCGAAAATCCCTCAGTCACATGTCTTTTTTTAATTAATGAAGAGTTTATATGCCAATGAAACCAATCGGGAGTTATTGTTATTCAATGAAATGCAGGTCTACCCCCTTAACACCCATTTAGAACCTGAATATCCAAAAATCCTCTCTTAGAGGGCATTTGCGGCCCTTGAGGAAGCTGCATACCAAATTTCATTCCAACCCGTTCGGTGGTTTCTGAGATTTCGTGATGAAAGAATGAGTGAGTGAGTGGTATTTGACAAAGTAGATAGGGTCAAGTCTTTGTTATGCTAAACTCGGTTGACAGTGCTGTGTGAGCAGTTGAGTAACTAACGGGATTTCAAGTAAAGATCCTCATTTTCTATACTGGTAGTGCAGAGTAAAACTGGCATCCAGTCGGCCGAGTCTTGACTTGAGCTATTTTGCCATGGAAACTATCTGCCTTGCCATTCCTTCATGAGTATATTTTATGATTTAATTAGCCTGTGCTTGAGTGCAAAAGGGACGAAATCAGAAGAATGAGAAAGACTATCGAAAATGCATGTAGCCAGCGGTTCCTTCTGGGTCCTATACTATGCGTATGCAAAATTTGGTTGAGATTGTTGGAACGGTGTAGATTTGTATACGGAACAGACCCACCCACATACATACATACATACATACATTCAGACTTTTACTTTTATATATAAGATATATATATATCTACTATATAAAGCTCAAATACACTCACTGACTGACTCACTCCCTCATTCATTCATCACGAAATCTCAGATACCACCGAACGGATTGGAATGAAATTTGGTATCCAGCTTCCTCAAGGGCCGCAAACGCCCACTAAGAAAGAATTTTTGGATATTCAGGTTCTAAAGGGGTGTTAAGGGGGTAGACCTGCATTTCATTGAATAGCAATATTTCCCGATTAGTTTCATTTGGCGATGTGATACTCGGCATATAAACTCAGCACAAAAAATAAGAAGACACATGTCTGAGGGTTTTTCGATGTGGTGTATATTATGAGGTGAAAGGGGTGAAAAGTGGGGGTTGAAGGATTCTTAACGGAGCGTGTATCTCTTAAACGACATAGGCGAGGAGTTTGGATCTCAGCCGAATAAAATCAGCATAAAAATAACTAAACAGGTGTTTGACCGTTTTTTCATAAATCCAATTTAAGGGGCCCATGGGGAGGGGTGAAATTATGGGGGAGGGGGAAACGTAATATGTCCGAGTGTAAAATTATACATGGCCTATGTTGTAGACAATAACACATTACATCTTTTTTGTATCTTGCTATTTCATCATACGACGAATACTTAGGGATTTATTAATGATTTTGTACTTTTTGGCCGGAATTTTCTAAGTCCCAGGAATGACATAAAAAATTGATTCGAATAAAATTTCAAAAAATATATTTTTTTAAATACTTTTATTATATTTTTCACGTCTTTTAGGGTCCGAAACCAACATGATATTTTGATGTTTTTTTTCGTCCCATGCATTTTTGGTTTCAGGTGATAGAATTATTTTCCACTAGGACCGATGCTTATCTTATATATAAAAGTGAAAGTCTATATGTATGTATGTATGTGGGTGGGTGGGTGGGTGGGTGGGTTGGTTCCGTATACAAATCTACACCGTTCCACCAATCTCAACCAAATTTTTCATACACATAGTTTAGGACCCAGAAGGAACCGCTGGCTACATGAATTTTCGATACTCTTTCTCATTCTTCTGATTTCGGCCCTTTTGCACTCAAGCACAGGCTAATCAAATCATAAAATATACTCATGAAGGAATGGCAAGGCAGATAGTTTCCATGGCAACATAGCTCAAGTCGAGACACAGCCGTCTGGATGCCAGTTGCGCTCTGCACTACCGGTATAGAAAATGAGCATCTTTACTTGAAATCCCGTTAGTTACTCACCTACTCACACAGCACTGTCAACCGAGTTTAGCATAACAAAGACTTGACACCATCTTCTACTATATATTTGTCACATACCACTCACTCACTCACTCACTCATTCATTCATCACGAAATCTCAGAAACCACCGAACGGATTGGAATGAAATTTGGTATGCTGCTTCCCCAAGGGCAGCAAATGCCCACTAAGAGAGGATTTTTGTATATTCAGGTTCTAAAGGGGTGTTAAGGGGGTAGACCTGCATTTCATTGAATAGCAATATCTCCCGATTGGTTTCATTGGGGGATGTGATACTTGGCACATAAACTCATCATTAAAAATAAGAAGACACGAGTCTGAGGGTTTTTCGATGTGGCGTATATTATGAGGTGAAAGGGGTGAAAAGTGGGGATTGAAAGAATCCTAACGGAGCGTGTATCTCTTAAACGATATAGGCGAGGAGTTTGAAACTCAGCGGAAAAAATCAGCATAAAAAATAAGTAAATATGTGTTTGACCGTTTATTCATAAATCCAATTTAAGGGGCCCATGGGGAGGGGTCACATTCTGGGGGGGAACAGGAAAGAAAGTATCCTAACTGATTATCTGACTGACTCACTCATCAAACTCAGGGGGAAAAACTGCTTTAAAGTAAGTAAATAGCTGTTCGACATATTTTTTCATAAATCAAATTTAAGGGGTTCATGGGGAGGGGTGAAAATCTGAAAAAAGGAAATTGAAAGAAAATGTCCTGTCTGATTCACTCACTCATCACGCCCAGCGAAAATTATTAAAGTTGGAAAAATGAAATTTTGGGAATATGTTCGCTGTATGTCGAAAACGTCAACTAAGGAATGATTTTGTTTATTCGGGTTTTAAAGAGATGATAAGGGGGTTAACGTGCATTTCATTGAATAACGATATTTCATGAGTTGTTTCTTTGGGGATGTGATATTCGGTATATAAACTAATCATTAAAAATAATCAGACATATATCTAAGGGTTTATCGATGTGGTGTATATTATGAGGTGAAAGGGGTGAAAATTGGGGGTTGAGGGATTCTAATCGGAGCGTGTATCTCTTAAACGACATGGGCGAGAAGTTTGAAATTCGGCGGGAAAAACAGCTTAAAATACAAGTAAATAGGTGTTCGACCTTTTTTTCATAAATCCAATTTAAGGGGCCCTTGGAGAGGGGTGAATGTCTGGGGGAAAAACAGGAAAGAAAGTGTCCTAACTTATTGACTCACTTACTCACTCATCAAACTCAGGGCGAAAACAGCTTTAAATAAGTAAATAGGTGTTCGACCTTTTGTTTCATAAATCCAATTTAAGGGGTTCATGGGGAGGGGTGAAATTATCAAAAATAAATGAAAGAAAATGTCCTGACTCACTCATTCACACACTCATCATCGCCAAGCAAAAATTATTGAAGTTAGAAACATGAAATTTTGGGGATATGTTCGTTGTATGTCGAAAACGTCCACTAAGGAGAGAGTTTTGAATATTCAGGTTCTAAATAGGTGTTAAGGGGGTACACGTGCATTTCATTGAATAACAATATCTCACGAGTGGTTTCATTTGGGGATGTGATACTTGGCATATATACTAATCATTAAAAATAAGCTGACACATGTCTAATGGTTTTTCGATGTAGTGTATATTATGAGGTGAAAGGGATGAAAAGTTGGGGTCGAAAGATTCTTAACGGAGCGTGTATCTCTTAAACGACATAGGCGAGGAGTTTGAAACGCGGAGGAAATCAATCAGCTTAAAAATAAATAAAAAATAAAATAAATAGGTGTTCGGCCGTTTTTTCATAAATCCAATTTAAGGGGCCTAAGGGGAGGGGTGAAATTCTAGAAGAGAAACGTCCACTAAGGAAGGATTTTTGTATGTTCACTCTCATCGACCAACCCAAACTATTAATGTTAGCAGAATTATATTTTGGGGATATGTTTGTTGTGTGTCGAAAACGTCTACTAAGGAGGGATTTTTGGATATTCAGGTTCTAAAGGGGTGTTAACGGGGTTAAACCTGCATTTCATTGAATAACAATATGACACGACTATGACCCGAGCGAATCGAAGCTAAAATGAAATGGTGTGTGTCTGTGTATTACTCAATCACGCAAGTACCACTGGTCCGATTTACATGAATTTTACATGGAAGTAGCTGATTTACCTGGTTAACATATAGGTTACTTTTGTTTTCAATACTTTGCACTATTTAAAGATGGCGACCATTTTAGTGACGTCACTACACCCTTTGGTTTCAAACTTTCATATTTCCATTTCAAATAAAAAGAGAACGCTAAGAAATAGCAAACTTTTGATGGCATATACGAGGTTTTAACTTACATTTCCTGTCCGAAAGGTATCTCCAACCGTTAGCGAGTAAAACCTAAATTTGTGCTATAAAACTCGGTCAACGCCGAGCGGTGTAGTTGGACAAAATGTTCCATCCTTAATCTCCCTCTGCGCAGCACCTCGCCTATCCCCTGTTTTAACTGTCACCTTCACATTTTATTTTATTTATGACGCGTAGCGAAGCACGGGTACTTCAGCTAGTCTACTATATAAAGCTCAAATACCAGTCACTGACTGACTCACTCACTCATTGATTCATCACGAAATCTCAGAAACCACCAAACGGATTGGAATGAAATTTGGTATGCAGTTTTCTCAAGGACCGCAAACGCCCACTAAGAAAGAATTTTGGATATTCAAGTTCTAAAGGGGTGTTAAGGGGGTAGACCTGCATTTCCCGATTGGTTTCATTGGGGGATGTGATACCCGGCATATAAACTCATCATTAAAAATAAGAAGACATGTGTCTAAGGGTTTTTCGATGTGGTGTATATTATGAGGTGAAATGGGTGAAAAGTGGGGGTTGAAGGATTCCTAACGGAGCGTGTATCTCTTAAACGACATAGGCGAGGAGTTTGGAACTCAGCCGAGAAAAATCAGCATAAAAAATAACTAAACAGGTGTTTGACCGTTTTTTCATAAATCCAATTTAAGGGGCCCATGGGGAGGGGTGAAATTATGGGGGAGGTGGGGGGAAACGTAATATGTCTGAGTGTAAAATTATACATGGCCTATGTTGTAGACAATAACACATTACATCTTTTTTGTCTCTTGCTATTTCATGATACGGCGAATACTTACGGAGTTATTAATGATTTTGTATTTTTTGACCGGAATTTTCGAAGTCTCAGGAATGACTTAAAAATTGATTCGAATGAAATTTCAAAAAATAGTTTTTTTAATACTTTTATTATATTTTTCACGTCTTTTAGGGTCCGAAACCAAAATGACATTTTGATGTATTTTTTCGTCCCATGCATTTTTGGTGTCAGGTGATAGAATTATTTTCCACTAGGACCCATGCTTATCTATCTATATAACTAATGTTATAACGGGATTCCAAATGATATTGCGGGCGAAGCTCGGGTAACAGCTAATATATATATAAGATTAGATCTGCTTTCATTCAACCTTAGCCTCAATTCGGGAGTAGATGACCTCGCTGTTGCGCCCCTTAAATCAACAATAAATAACTACTGAATCAATTCATTTTCTTTTATTATCTACGTCAAAATATTTGCTCACAATATTACACAGAAACTAAGAATTCATTCAGCTTATAAATTGCCACCATTTGTATGACTCACGAATCTCGGTGCTATAATCATCATATTTATTTAACTTAGATTCTAATAATATTGAGGTTAAGAAAAGCTTCTTGTGTCAATGGCAATAGGAGTTCTACCACTACATACAGTACATACAAACAAACAAATAGACCACCCTCATGAACTTCAATCATGTACTTGAAGATAGGCAGAAATACTGTAAGTAGTAGAACATGATTAATTCCTTGTTTTAAATTATCTCTTCGCAAACACACTGTCAGAAGAGAGAAAAACTACTTGTTTATCTTCATTTATGTCCATGGCCTTACCACTGAGAAACACATAAACAAAACATAACCCGAAGTCAATATAACCTTCTTTATTTCCTTTGAAAACTTACATTGCAACAAAGCAACAACTTCAAAAGAAGTAACCACTGTCTGGAAGGACTGCAGTATAAAAGATGTAAAGGTAAAGACGAGAATTGCTTATGAGACATGGAAACCAGTGGACAACTCGCACGCTCTTCTGATAGACGTAGGCGTATAGGTCGCATTGATCGTAAGGAGACGAGTAAGACAAGGCTCTTCACGATATAAACACCTCTAAATATGTACGAAAATGAACATTATTTATGACCTAAAACGTACAAAGGCATGACCTACACTTAAAATATGCGCTAAGAAGACTTGCTGTCCTTTCTTACTTATTTAATATAGTCCACCTCGTCGCGGAGTGGTTTGAATTCTTGACTGTCACCCCGAGGTCCGGATACAATTTCCCGGCTATGTCAAGAAATGTAATTCTGGTCTGAGAGTTTGAACTGGGTAAACTCAGCCTCTTGAAGCAAAAATTAGTAGAAGTGGATTCGATTCCCACCTCAACTATCCTGGAAGTAGTTTTCCATGATTTCCCACTTCTACTTCAGGCAAATGCCGGGATGGTTCCTAACTTAATGCCATGGCTGCCTTCTTCCTAATCCTCACCAGAATTACAACTATACACGACTACTAATTCTACAGATACCACAAGAACTCAGGTTATCAAATAAATTCTACACACACCTGTATACAGTTTACGCCACGGTCTTTGGCCGGTCAGTCCCGGTTTCACAGTCGTACAGAGGACAGTCTGCGAGCCTCACGCATGTACAATTGATACGTGAGTTTTCAGTTGCGTGGAAAGCAACTCTCAAATCAATTTCATATGCCTGAGGTTCGCCACCTGTCCTCTGTAGGACTGTGAAATCGGGACTGACCGGCCAAAAACCATGACGTGAACTGTACACGGAGCAAAAAAGGCACGATGTACACGTAGTGTCACGGCCGCCTCCCTCCTAATAACACAGGTTATCAGAAAAATTGTAAACGTCAAGTGCATTCCAGTGCACCACGATGTACAGGTCCCTCAAATGGAACAACAATACCAATATCTATACAAATGTAATAAAGCTGAAGAGTTTGTCTGTGTGTTTGTGTCTTTAAACGCGCTAATCTATGGAACTACCTGTCGGATTCGAAAAATTCTTTTTCTATATGATAGCCAGGTTCAAGAGAAATAGTTTAGGCTATGTTAAATTTCGTACAGACCGCTCCATTCCCTGCATTTAGTTCCTTTGACATAAATCTACACCGTTTCACCGATCTGAACCAAAATTTGTATACATACCCTTTGGAATCCTGCGGGTAACACTGTCTGCATGAAATTTCGGACAGACCATTCCATTCCCTGCATTTAAGCCCTTTGGCACAAATCTACACCGTTTCACCGATCTGAACCAAAATTTGTATACTTACCCATTGGAACCATGCGAGTAACACTGTTTTCATGAAATTGATGACAGACCAGTTCATTCCCTGCATTTAGGCCCTTTGGCACAAATCTACACCTTTTCACCGATCTGAAC
This sequence comes from Meconema thalassinum, assembly GCA_946902985.2. Classification (NCBI taxonomy): domain Eukaryota; kingdom Metazoa; phylum Arthropoda; class Insecta; order Orthoptera; family Tettigoniidae; genus Meconema; species Meconema thalassinum. Next base: position 254,311,880 of record OX336394.1, on the reverse strand, counting down.
CAAAATATGTATACTTAGCCTTTGGAACCCTGCGAGTAACACTGTTTACATGACATTTCGGACAGACCACTCAATTACCTGCATTTGTGCCAATATACCGTTTCACCGATCTGAACCAAAATTTGTATACATACCCTTTGGAACCCTGCGAGTAACACTGTCTGCATGAATTTTCGGACAGACCACTCCATTCCCTGCATATAGGTCCTTTGGCACAAATCTACACCGATCTGAACTACATTTTGTACACTTAGACTGCCCTTTGGAACCCTGAGGGTGACACTGTCCACTTTAAATTTCGAACAGACCACTCCATTCCCTGCATTGAGGCCCTTTATCACAAATCTACATCGTTCCTCCTAATTGCACCAAATTGTACATACACTTTGAAACCCTGCTGGTAACATTGTCCACTTGATATTTTGGACAACGGTCTCCATTCCCTACATTTAGATTAACAAACAAACTGAACTTGAAAACCACGTAGCCTATTAAGGCCCCAGAACCATTCATGTCCGTAGCAGTGTAACTGTAAAAGTATTTTAATAAGTCTATTGATGACTGGCAATTCGGGCTGCATCACGTCGCCCCTACCAGTGTTCTGGTGCAGAATTGCGAAAATAGTTAAATCTTGCGCTGCTTATAAATTGCAGTCACGGGGAGTAATTAGTGCAAAAAGATTTCTTAGGCCCCTTAAAACAGTTATCATCATGAACATATTATGCCTCTGTATAAGTGCAATGGTGTTGGTGCAATACATTGAGGTTATCAGCTGAAATAAGCGTTGAGGCTTTCAAATTTACCTTAATTTATTCCGAAACTTATCGTTGAGCGCTATGTGGCGATAAATGATATTATTGCTACCTCAGGAGCTCGGGACATCCGAAGTTTTCCAAAGTGTACTGATTATTTTCCTACGGCGTTATGCGACAAAATACGACACTATTGGTCTCTATATTTCTAACAGACAATGAGATATAGGCCCTACGCAGTGTCTTTTATTTCATGGATATCCTTGCTAACAAAGGCCTCTGTGAATCACGCAAGGACATTGACGCGCCGAGATTTGCTGGATTGTTCTGTTTCTGGAAAGGGCTTCTGGGCAATTCGAGAGATAATGACATCACCCAAGAGGTCTAGGGTAGCCGAGAAGTGACGAGAGGTCTCCTTAACTGGTATTTAAGGGCCGGCGAGTTGGGGCTAGGAGTCGATTCGAGTTCCAACAGTGACTGGCAGCTGTTAACAGCCAGTGGCTAGTGAAAGCCTATTACGGTTTGGAACAGTATGTGTAGTGGAATGAAAAGTTAAGTCAGTACGCTTGTGTGAGTGTTTGTGACAACGGAGAGTTGTGTGAGCCCAGGAGTGAAGCAGCGCTAAAGGCCCTGGGTTTGACGTGGCGCATACACACATCAAAAAAAGTTTTGCATCACCTCGGTTCCAAGAGTTCCGGAACCGTTAAATACAAAGGGAATAGAGATCAACACAAACAACATTTCAGCTCGTTTTATTGCTCATGAGACCCACACATTGCATGTTGTACCATCATACAGCTAGACTTTCAGCATTTGTGGTCCAGATTGCAGTACACACCACTACCTCTAATACCCAGTAGCACGTCCTCTTGCATTGATGCATGCCTGTATTCGCCGTGGCATACTATCCACAAGTTCATCAAGACACTGTTGGTCCAAATTGTCCCACTCCTCAACGACAATTCGGCGTAAATCTCTCAGAGTGGTTGGTGGGTCAAGACGTCCATAAACAGCCCTTTTCAACATATCCCAGGCATGTTCGATAGGGTTCATGTCTGGCGAACATGCTGGCCACTGTAGTCGAGCGATGTCGTTATCTTGAAGGAACGCATTCACAAGATGTGCACGATGAGGTCGAGAATTGTCGTCCATGAAGACAAATGCCACTCCAATATTCTGCCGATATGGTTGCACTATGGGTCGGAGGATGTCATTCAGGTATCGTAAAGCCGTTTCGGAGCCTTCCATGACCACCAGTGGCGTACGTCGGCCCCACATAATGCCACCCCAAAACATCAGGGAGCCACCACCTTGCTGCACTCGCTGGACAGTGTGTCTAAGACGTTCAGCCTGACCAGGGTGCCTCCAAACACGTCTCCGACGATTGTCTGGTTGAAGGTATATGCGACACTCATCGGTGAAGAGAACGTGATGCCAATTCCGTGGGGTCCATTCAGCATGTTGTTGGGCCCATCTGTACCGCGCTGCATGGTGTCGGGGTTGCAAAGCTGGACCTCGCCATGGACGTCGGGAGTGAAGTTGCGCATCATGCAGCCTATTGCGCACAGTTTGAGTTGAAACACGACGTCCTGTGGCTGAACGAAACGCATTATTCAACATGGTGGCATTGCTGTCAGGGTTCCTCCGAGTGGCAATCCGTAAGTAGCGGTCATCCACTACAGTAGTAGCCCTTGGGCGGCCTGAGCGAGGCCTGTCATCGACAGTTCCTGTATCTCTGTACCTCCTCCATGTCCGAACAACATCGCTTTGGTTCACTCTGAGACGCCTGGAAACTTCCCTTGTTGAGAGCCCTTCTTGACACAAAGTAACAATGCGGACGCGATCGAACTGCGGTATTGACCTTCTAGGCATGGTAGAACTACAGACAACATGAGCAGCGTACCTTCGTCCTGGTGGAATGACTGGAACTGATCGGCTGTCGTACCCCCTCCGTCTAATAGGCCCTGCTCATGCATGGTTGTTTACATCTTTGAGCAGTTTTAGTGACATCTATGAACAGTCAAAGGGACTGTATCTTGGATACAATATACACAGTCAACGTATATATGCCGGAGATCTGGGAACCGAGGTGATGCAAAACTTTTTTTGATGTGTGTATATACTATGGCCATATTGAGGAGTCGCCTGGTTGTTTTTATGAGCAACGACTTTCGTATTTTGAAGAGCGCGCCGGTGGGATGTTTCGGAGATTTGCCGTGAGATTGCCAAACGGAAATGGATCCCGAAGCGATGTTTTCGTTTCATAAAAAAAAAGAAGAGGCGGAAATGCCATAATACCGGGGGAATATCCGCATATTTTTTCTACTATTTTTGGATTTTGTTTAAAGAGAATCCATGGAGGAAGTCCGAAGTTATAAGTGTTTATATGGAAATGTGGGGTGTGGCCTGGCGCACATGGTCTGACGTACGCACGAGCTGTCAGGTGGAGGCCAAGCTGTGTCCGGGAAACACAAGTCATTCTTAGTGTGCGTAATCACCAGTCCAATATCGCCTGAGTTCACAAGCGAGACAGTACAACTTAAACACATGCCAGTTTAATGAGCTCAAGCATTAGTCCAGTGTCGCATAATGCGTACTTGGAACAACATAGCAGTTCATGAGCTGCGGATACCTGATTCTTGAGCTGAAATATTTCTTAGCCGACGTTATTTATCAACGCTAGACACAATAGGTGAGGCCAGATGTTGTGAATGCAAATCTGAGTCGGAGCATATCCAACCCACAGCTACTGTCGACCAAAATATTATGTGCACTCGCGTTTGAAGGTTGTTTGTGAAGTAACTAATAGGCCTACATAAAATCCAGTACCATCAACTTTATCGTCGTTCTATTTTACGTTAGTTCATGTAGGTTAGGCATTTTTAGCCTATTTTCAATTTTGAAACAAGATGTTCAGTAAAGAACATATAGCCTACTTTCTCCTAAATGTATGAGTATAGTTATAACTCGTTGTTATTATCAAAGAGTATAATAGAACTATTCTTTGTTGAAGACCTTAGAAACGATTTACCTCTACCAAACGCCACAACCTAGATAAAAACTGCTACCATCATTGAAGAAAGAAAGATAAGAAGTATCAAAAGAATGTTATGGATCTGGAGACATAATCGACCGGACTGGCGGCGTGGCTCAGCGGTAACGTTCTCGCTTGCTGGACCGTATGTTTCAGGTTCGTATCCTGGCGCAGTCAGCTGGCATTTGAGGGTGCACAAATGCGAGGGAGCCGTGTTAGTAGATTTACTGGCACGTTGAAGATCCCCTTCGGGACAAAATTCTGGCACCCCGGCGTCTCTAAAAGCAACAGTAGTTAAAAGGGACGTAAAACCAATAACATTATTATTATTATTATTATTATTATTAATACATAATCACTATGACACTATCTGTGGCGTCATAGTGGCTGGAGACTTTAACGCCAAAGCAGTGGAATGGGGTATGCCAAGTACAGATTCCCGGGGTAAGTACATTCTAGAGATGGCATCCAGGATAGGCCTTCTAATATTAAATATTGGTACAGTTCCAACTTTCCGACGTCCAGGATGTGAAGGAACAATTCCGGATGTCTCCCTGGCATCAGAAGTAATTGTGCCATTCATTAAGAGATGGAAAGTGTTGGAAGATTATTGTGCTAGCGATCATCAATTCATCGCCTTTGACTTTGAATCAAATGTTCAGGGACGGGAAGTACCTCCCCAGAAATGTCAACGGTGGAATGTAAATAGGATTAGCATGGACAAGTTCAAAGATATCATTGGGAAGGGTGCAGAACAGATTCGAAGTGCTGAAGCACGGAGAGAGTTTGAGGTTGAGGATCTGGTTTCTGCAACCATGAAAATTATTACGTCAGCTTGTGATGTTTCGATGCCCTCCTCAGTACCACGTCACCGAAAGAGCCCTGTATACTGGTGGACCAGAGAGATAGCAGAATTAAGGAAGAACTGCCTCAGGCTTCGCCGTCTTGCCCAGAGAGCAAGAAATCGGGAAGAAGCTAATGAAAAATCAGCGGAGCATAAAGCAGCAAAGAAGCTACTTCGGAAAGCCATAACTACGAGCAAGGTTCAGAGTTGGAGAAAGCTTCAGGAAGATATTGACACTGATCCATGGGGTTTGGGTTACAAAATTGTAACACAGAAACTTGGAAGTCACAGAACATCGTGCATCATGGAGGATGATATTATGAACACCATTGTTCAAACCCTTTTTCCAACTCATCCCACAAGACCTGAGAGGAATTTTGAATGTGATCTAGATTTCCCACTGTTTACTGAAGATGAACTTCGGGTTGCAACGCATTCTTTACGGAACAACAAGGCTCCGGGGCCGGATGGGATTCCTAATGAGGTTCTGAAAATAATAGTTGATCAAGATATGTTGTTGTTATTGTTGAGAATGTTCAATGTGTGCATGAAAGCAGGAATCTTTAGCTTTCGCTGGAAGATCTGTCGCTTAGTGCTCATTAGTATGGGCATGGGTGACCCTGAGTTACCATCATCGTACCGCCCACTTTGTATGCTTGACACAACAGGCAAACTATTTGAGAAACTCATAAGACGGAGATTGCTTGAAGCAATAATCGCAGCCGGCGATTTATCACCAAGACAATTTGGATTCAGGGTAGGCCGGTCGACACTGGATGCAGTGCAAGAAGTCGCCGATAAAGTACGAAGAGCGGAGAGTTATAATCATTACTCTCGCCGGGTGATTCTTTTTGTTACACTGGATGTTAAAAACGCTTTCAACTCTGTCAAATGGACTGATATCATGGATGCTCTAGAATTTTCATTCCATGTTCCAAGGTATCTCCTTCGGATCTTAGACTCTTACTTGAAGGATCGTGCTCTGCTCTACGATACTACCCAGTACAAGTCACGGCTGGGGCTGCCCAGGGTTCGATTCTAGGACCTGATCTCTGGAATGTTACATACGACAGCTTGTTGAGGCTTGAAATGCCTGAAGAAACTATTCTAGTAGGATATGCAGATGATGTTGCTGCTCTTGTAGCAGGAAGAAGTGTCGAGCTGGCACAGTTGCGACTCAATATGGTAATGCGCAAAATCAATAGATGGATGGAGGAACATGGTCTGTCTCTAGCACTTAGTAAGACGGAAATTGTCATCCTAACAAAGAAGAGAATTCCGACAATACTTCCAATACAGGTAGGACAAATTCAAGTAGAGACGCAGCCAGCAGCAAAATACCTGGGCATCATGATCGACAGTAAAATGAATTTTGGAGAACAGATTAGACGGACTGCAGATAAGGCAGCCAGAGGAGTAACGTCCCTCAGTCGGCTCATGGCCAATGTTGGTGGGCCAAAATCTAGTAAGAGAAGACTATTGATGACAGCCATCCATTCAGTTCTGCTGTATGGAGCGGAAATATGGGCGGATGCCCTGGATAAGAAAATTTATAGGAAGCCACTGGCGCAAGTGCAGAGGCGGGGTGCTTTGCGCGTGGCATCTGCATATCGCACGGTCTCTGAGGAAGCAGTTCTCGTTATTGCCGGGATTATTCCGATTTTTTTTCTTGCGAAAGAACGCAAGAACATTTACTTGAGGAAATCTGATATGGGTTTACAAAATGCAAGACGATCGGCAAGAGTACAAACCTTTCAAAATTGGCAGATCAAATGGGAGCAAGGAGATCAAAGCCAATGGACTAGGAGAATGATCCCTCAGGTGCAGGTTTGGACAGAGAGGAAACATGGTGAGGTTGGTTACTATCTCACTCAGTTCTTGACTGGCCATGGGTACTTCTGTTCCTATCTTAAGAAGATGGGGAAGGTGGATTCATCAGATTGCATCTACTGTATCAATGAATTAGATAATGCTAATCACACCTTCTTCTCTTGTGGACGGTGGGTCCAAAATAGGCAGTCTCTTCAAGATCACATTGATGTAGAGATATCCCCGGACAATATTGTTGCAGTGATGCTACAAAATGAGGAAAACTGGAAACTGGTAGCAAGCTTTGTTGAAGATATCCTCCGAACAAAGAAGACGGATCTGGATCGCCACTGAAGATGATTCATTACGGAAGAGTGCCCTACAGGCAAATATAAAATGACTCTAGCCTGAAGTAATGTGCTAAACGGTTCCAGGCTAGTGTTCAGAAGTAACGGGGGAGTTTTAGTCGGTAGTCTGCTACTCAGGAGCAGGAGCCCGACACTCTGTGCGTAAATGCATTTCTTCCCCTAAAATAAATAAAAATAAAATAAAATTACATAATCGGCCTGATGCGGGCAACATCCAACTTTGAGTTGAGGCATGTCTTTACACGTCTGGCTGCGTATGACTTTCACAACCCTAATTGAATTAACAAATCTTTCCATGACCCTACAGAGACGTGTGTATACCAATTATGTGGATATTTTCGATTGCTATTTGGCTAAAATAAAAGTATTAATTAATATCCTGAACTAGCACCAACGGTAGAGTTCAGATACTATGTGAAATCGTTTTGTTCTTTACTTCAATTAACATTTTCAAATAACGCACAATAGGCTGTTACAAACCCTTTAAAATAAAAAGTAAAAATGTATCGTAGTATCATCTTGTCATTCTTCAAATTCGATACGCATAAAATGCCAATGGTATAGTAATCAATGGAGCCCCACGTAAACTAGTCGTGACATCTAGTGGTGAAATATCGAACAATATAATCCTAACAGAGCGAGTGCATTCTAGCGGCCATAAGAAGAAACTTTTCAATAAAATCTGGAGGTTCATAAGTAGGTTGGCAGCTAGATGTCTCGAGTAAATCTGCTGGCGAATTATGTTTTAATTAAATATATATTTTACACCATAATATGCACAATATAACGCTTAATTTTAAAACATCTGAGTCATTACAAAACAATAAACATATAACATTTCAAGCAAGAAACCTAGCTCTGATCGGGTTTGAACCATAGGCATTTGAGCGATAGGCTAACGCTCTACCACTGAGCTAAGTGTGTCAACGAACATCGTTCTATTTAAAATGACTTACATAGAACTTGTTAGCAAATAATGATTTATACTAAACGATTTCATCACTGGAGTATATTATTTATATATAAAGCATTTCATACAAAGTTTATTTATTTATTTTGTATCAGTACGCTATATTGCATGCAATACTCAAATTAGTGAAATGTAAGTCAGGCACAAGATATCCGCTGCCATCTTGTCTTATTACTGAATCGGCTCAGCTTTTTAAAATCACGTCTGCACTATAGTATTACAAAATAAACTTTTAATTTCGAACGTGCCTCTTCCTTTAGAACAGTTAAAACGATTCTCGGCTCGATAATCGGAACTGGTGGGTCCCATGATATGGATTATAAAGTTTGCATAATTCGCACGGCCGCCATCCTGAAATGGTATGGCGGACGACCTTGTAGTTTGGTCACAAGACGCATCCCATACGAAGGTATGTTGTTACCAAATTTGGTAGAGATCGGATGATTTGGTTAGTCGTTATTTGATTTTACGTTTTGAACGTTTGAGTGGCCGCCATTCAGTTTTAGTAAAGATGGCGGCGATATAAAACATGACACTGAGGTGTCCTTTGCTAGTGCTACCTTTGTACCAAATTTCGTTCAATTCGCATTCACCGTGTTCGAATTGATAGGGGGGGACAGACATTCAGAGTACACACACTCACACACACACACACAGACACACACACACACACACACAGACTCACACACACACACATACACACACACACACACAGACTCACACACACACATACCCACACACAGACAGACACACTTTTTTCGCCCTGTGTTGATCTCATAAGTCTACTTTCATTTTTTGCAAAAATCGAAAGTAGGCTAAAATAGGCTTAAGAGATCACTTTTTTATGTTCATAGAGACTATGAACATATGTTCACCTATAGGACTTTCAGTAACCTGGTGAGCACAAATCCAACATGGCGGCGACGCGAAATATAAATATTTAAATGGACGTTTCTCGCGAATTAACTATCCGAGTGCCATGAAACGTTGCACGTTAAATGCTTATACAAGTGTTGATCCACTGGCATCTAATTTATTTCAATTGTTTGTATAATCACAAGATGGCTGCTGTGCGTAATTTTAGAATCTCGTTTTTACTTCTTGTGTTCTAATCATGCGATTGTAGTTTGAATACCACACGTACACAATAATCTTAATGTAATAGTACAAAAATAAAAATCCAACCTGGCGACCATCTGAAATATTTATACGGTTCTCAATATCTACGAATCTGTTACAGCAATTAAACTGAAATTTTGTATGTTGATAGTGGCAATTAACATGAGCAGGATATATGAAAATAGGCTGTATAGTTCTTCACAGAACTGCTTGTTAATTTATATGTTAATATTTTTATCGCAGTTGGAACACGAAAAGAGCCCGTTTTTGAGCGTGTTTCAACCATGCGTCAACTTTAAGAATCAGTTTCGCAAAAACCCGTCATCAGATCGCATCCTAATTTTAACACAGTATACATTAGAATGTTTTATAACTAGTTTATAATTTCAAAACTTTGCGTGTCCAAGAAACAAAGTTTTTATAATTTTTGTAAGGTAACTTTTTCTCGGCTCGTGGTGGTTGGAAAATTGCGTTCCTAGTCGCGTTGTAATCCCTATATAACAAAGGGTTATGATGTATGACTGTGAAATACGCAAATGAATTCACTAATTTTATATCGGCTTGTATACGTGATAAAATGACGTGGCTCAGCTGCTAGCCGATGCGGTGAAAGTTGCACAGCGTTGCCGTGATGGCTCACATCCGCGTGGATTGCTGCGCCTCGCTCCAAATTGCATGGGCAGATTCCTTCACTATTTACGATTGTCTGTCTGTTAGATTTAATGATAGATTAAAGATTTCCTTCAGGGCAAATTTCAGGCAACTCTGCGTCTCTAAAAGCCACAGTACTTAGAAGGGATGTGAAACCAATATTATAATTGCCGGACCCCGTGGTGTTGGGATAATTCGTCTGCCGCACACCCGGAGGCGCTGAGTTCGATTCTCGGCTCCCTTAGAGATTTTAGAAACTGACGTGAGGGCTAGTAAGGGTGCATTCAGGCTCATGAGAACAATTTACTAGCTGTATGACAGTGAGGCAGCGCACCGGTCACGGAGACCAAGATTAGCGGCTGAGGGGGCCCGACGTGCTGACCACGCGTCACCCCATAATCTGCAGGCCAAATGGCTGGGTAGCGGTCCCTTGGTAGGCCTGGGCCTTTCATGGGCTAGCGGTTTTTGGTTTTTATTATTATTGTTATTATTATTATTATTTTATTGACCTAACGTTAAACAGAAGTAGGAAAATGATAGTGTTATTGGATTATCTGTACGCCTATTGGCTATTTCATAAACAACCACCAAACTCAAGTTGTCATAATATATTGGTCGACAGTAACACGCAGTTGTCCAGAAACACGTCGATGCTTTATATATCTCGACCTAATGCACTCAAAGCCGTATTATGGATTTAAATGGTCGTAAAAATTTGTCACAGCATAACCTACAGATGGGTGAACTGAGCGATATGATTAAAATAAATATTCAGAACAGAACGCGATTGCTTTAAATAGCCAGCCGCCAAGAAAATCTGTAAAATTTCCTATAGGAATAGGTAATCTCACAAATACAGACGGCAAGGCAAAAAGTATAAATGTGGCAAGAGACCGATTACAAGAAACCTTACGTTCCGTAACGCCTGAGATCTGGAAAAAATGGGTAACATATGCCATACAAATTGAAGAAAAAAATATTGGGGAAGAGACCGCCTTCCGGATGATATTGAAGTACAGGTTGTAATTAATCTTGACAATACCGATTCATTAAAAATTGATGACGATACTTTTGGTGATGAATTGCAAAATAACTAGAACCAATGTATAATTGTAAGTAGACAAACGCATATAAAGAAAACATAGAAAACTTTAAAATAACCTAAAAATGTATAACGTATAGCTGCTATTGGAGGTACAAAGCCCTCATGAGAAAAACTGATAGAAAATGTTTTTTATGACCTCTTAATATAATTTGCTTGAATTAATGAAGATTATCAAAAGTTATCGTAGATAGTGAAAGAATCTGCCCATGCAATTTCGAGCGAGGCGCAGCATGCCACGCGGATGTGTGCCGTCACGGCAACGCTGTACAACTTTCACCGCATCGGCTAGCAGCTGAGCCAAGTCATTTTATCACGTACAAATATAAACCGATATAAAATTAGTGAATTCATTTGCGTATTTCACAGAAATACAGCATAACCCTTTGTTATATAAGGATTACAACGCGACTAAGAACGCACTTTTCCAACCACCACGAGCCGAGGAAAAGCTACGTTTGTATCTTGGACACGCAAAATTTTGAAATTTATAAACAAGTTATAAAACATTCTAATGTATACTATGATAAAATTAGGATGCGATCTGATGACGGGTTTTTGACAAACTGATTCTTAAATTTGACGCATGGTTGAAACACGCTCAAAAACGGGCTCTTCTTGTGTTCCAACTGCGATAAAAACATTAAAATATAAATTAAAAATGCCAAACCTACATGAACTAACATAAAATAGAACGACAAAAATGATGATAGTATTGGATTTTATGTTGTTGTTTGAGTCTTCAGTCTTTTGACTGGTTTGATGCAGGTTTCCATGCCTCCCTGTCCTGAGCTAATCGTTTCATCTCTACATAGATACCACACCATACATCCGAGGCAATCTGTTTAACATACTCTAACCTTGGTCTACCCCTACAGTTCTTGTCCTCGATCCTTCCTTCCATAACTAAGCTTGCTATTCCCGGGTGTCTTAGTATGTGTCCTTCCAACCTATCTCTTCTCTTCATTAGCAGTCGCCAGAAACATCTCTCCTCTCCCACTCGTCTTAATACCTCTTCGTTTGTAACCCTATCTACCCATCTGATCTTCATCATTCTCCTGTAACACCACATTTCAAACGCTTCAATTCTCCTCTTTTCTGCTGCACCAATAGTCCAAGTTTCACTTCCATAGAGTGCCACGCTCCAGACAAAGGTTTTCAAAAATGTTTTCCTAATACATAATCTATATTCGATGTCAACAGATTCATTTTCTGTAGAAATGCTTTCCTTGCCTGAGCCAACCTACTCTTTATATCCTCTTTGCTTCGTCCATCACTGGTTATTTTGCTTCCTAAGTAACAGAAGTCTCCTACTTCCTTTAGTTTTTCCCCTGCCAATCTGATGTCCATAGAGGTTTCTGATTCATTGCGACTGCATTCCAATATTTTTGTTTTACATTCATTAATTTTCATCATGAATTCTTTCCTCAAGACGGAGTCCATACCTTTCAAAAACTCATTCAAATCCTCAGGCGTGTCGGCCAAGGTGACGATGTCATCAGCAAATCTCACAGTTGAAATGATTTCTCCTTTAATCTTCACTCCCACTTTAAATTTCTCTCTAATTTCCTTCATTGCTTGATCAATGTAAAGATTGAAAAGTATGGGTGATAAGTTGCAGCCTTGCCTCACACCTTTCTGAATACCAACTTCTCTCTCATGTCCATCAGCTCGAATGACTGCTGTCTGGTTTCTGTATAGATTGTAGATCACCCTCCTATCCCTATACTTTATTCCAATCATTTTCAAAATGTCAAACAATTTGGTCCAATCAACGTTATCAAAAGCCTTTTCTAAGTCTACAAATGCCATGAAAGTTCTCTTATCTTTTCTTATTCTACCTTCCAAAATCAGCCTAAGACTTAGTACAGCTTCCCTTGTTCCTACATTTCTCCTGAAACCAAACTGGTCTTCACCCACTTCCGCTTCTATCTGGCTTTCCATCCTCTTGTAAATTATTCTAGATAAGATCATTGAAGCATGAGTAATCAAGCTGATTGTACGGTAATCCTCACATCAGTCAGATCCTACTTTCTCCGGTATAGGGATGATAACATTCTTCACACCAAGTGAAATCAGACTTCCATCTCCTATGCAGCGTAGCAACTCAATCGGTATAGCATCTATACCTGCTGCTTTGTTCCTGCTTAAGTCTTCCAATGCTCTGTCAAATTCTGATCTCAATATTAAATCTCCTTTTGCATCCTCATCAATTTCCTCCTCCCTTTCCATTACATGATTCTCAATCTCCTTTCCTTTATACAAACCCTCTATGTAAGCTATCCATCTCTCAACCTTTTCTTCCCTATCTGTTAGAGGCTTTCCATTCGTGTTCTTAATATTACAGCAATTAGTCTTCTTTTCCCCAAAAGTATTCTTAATCCTTCGATAAGCTGTGTCTACTTTTCCTAATTTCAGACAATTTCCTATACCTGCACATTTCTCTTTCAACCATTCTTCTTTCGCTACCTTGCACTTCTTGTTAACCTCATTTCTCAGACGTCTGTATTCTGCTTTCCCCTTTTCATCTCTTACATTCTTGTGTTTCCGCCTTTCATCCATCAATTCTAGTATATCCTGAGTGTCTGTCTGCGACATACGTGCCCCAGATGAAACATCAGGGGATAAATGAAAATGTCGAATTAACTCTAGTGGACTGTATTTACAAAAAATGTACATGTTACAAAAGACACAACACTTGATATGCGAAGGAGCTGCTGCTCCGAAACACAAACACATTCAGCCATGATGGCAACTTCACTCTCTCATCCTAGGTCACTGCTGCCAACCTAAACATAAATAAATGTATCTGTTACCAACTGTGGAAATAAAACACTATATAATTCTCCCTGAGAGCAAACATACTCCCCACCTTGAAATACATGGATTTCAATAATCTGAAATAGAAACACTGAAATGTTCCAATGACAAGGACATAAAACACTAAAATATTCACTAAGTTAAAACACTGACATATTATCAGTCAAAATTATGTGTCTGCTCAATTGGTAGCGGAGCTACCTTGGAAACTGGTCGTTTAAAAATACCACTGTTGCACTTCACTGAAACCACTCTTACCACATTGTCTTGACCACCATGCACTTCAGTGATAACACCAAGGGACCACTGGAGTGGGGGAACATTGTCTTCCCGTATCAGCACCACAGTACCTGGTGATACGTTGCTGGAGGAGGTCGTCCATTTGCTGCGCTGTTGCAGATGGGTGAGGTAATCTAATGACCATCTCTTCCAAAAGGATTGGAGTCTTTGTTGCAGAACCTTATATCTAGTTAACAAAGGCCGTTTACATAATGTTAAATCGGGTTCGGGAAGAGTCGTGAGGGGTTCGCATATAAGGAAGTGACCTGGTGTCAAGGTAGATGCATCTGAAGGATCATTTGACAGGGTTAGAAGGGGACGCGAGTTTAAGCAAGCCTAAATTTGCGCAGTTAATGTAGCCAATTCTTCATATGTGAAATGAAGTGTTCCGAGAACTCTTCTTAGATGATGTTTGAGGGATTTTACTCCGGCCTCCCAAAGCCCTCCAAAATTAGGGGCATGAGGAGGTATGAAATGCCACTTAACTCCACAACTACTGGCGAAGTTACTGATCTCCTCTCTAGTCCGTTCCTGAGTGAACAATTTCTTGAGCTCCTTTAGCTCTCTACTAGCACCTTGGAAATTTGTACCATTGTCGGAGTACATGTTGCTGCATAATCCTCTTCTTGCGATGAATCTCCTGAGTGCTGCGAGGAAAGCTTGAGTGGTTAGGTCGGAAACTATTTCTAAATGAATGGCCTTGGTGCACATACATATGAAAATGCATATGTAACCCTTGACAATGGTCTTGCTACGTGGATTGCCGATCTTCAAGTAGAAAGGGCCCGTGAAGTCTGTGCCGGTGTTGCGGAATGGTCTTGCTTGAGACACACGAACTGAGGGCAACTGTCCCATTACTTGCTGTGTAGTTTTGGCTTTGAACCTGAAGCATTTTGTACAAGTGTTAATAACTCTTCGAACCACCGACTTTCCATTGATGATCCAGTAGCACTGTCTGATGGATGCTAAAGTCAACTGGTTTCCTGAATGTAGGAGTCTTTCATGTTCCCTCTTGATTATTAAATCAGTAAACTGATGTTTAGCGGGCAAAATCATCTGATGTTTGAAATCGTAGTCTTGATTGGAGTTCTCTAGTCTTCCTCCAACTCTCAAGATTTGATCCTTGTCTAAAAATGGTACTAAACTTTGAAGTTTGCTACGTCTTGACACTGCATTGTGTTTCAAAAGATCAGCTATTTCGTCGCGGAATGCTATTGACTGGACTAGTCTAACACATGTCATGTTAGTTTGCTGCAACTCTTCTATTGTTAATGGACCATGTTTCCGTTCTGAAGGTTTGTGTTTAGTGTTGTGCACGAATCTTAAACAGTATGCTAACACTCTTTGTAGCTTGAGATGGGAAGAAAATCTTGTGAGCACGTCTGCAGGATTAGAGTGGACTGAACAACTAAGCACTATCTTGCGTTGCTCAGGAATCTCTGATTCAGGTTGTTGACTGGAAGTGGGCCAGTTCCGTTCCGAACACTGTAGCCATTCAGGGCCATGCCACCAAAGATGATTATTTAAAAGGTTTGTAGGAACAGTTCCTCGAGAAATTAGATCTGCAGGATTGTCCGCTGATGCTACGTGCTTCCAATCCTTGACTGAAGTATTGCCTTGCACTTCAGCCACACGGTGCGCAACAAAAGTTTTCCATTTTGACGGTTCACCTGCTAACCATGCGAGAACAATCTTTGAGTCTGTCCACAGATGAATACTATGGAATTCAATATTGAGAACATGACACATCTTTTTAACCACTTGTGACAATAGTACTGCTGCACACAACTCTAGTCTGGGTAGCGTGATCTGTTTCAGTGGAGCCACTCTGGACTTGGAGCACAGGAAATGTGTTATTACGTGACCTTGATCTGTTGACGAGCGTAGGAATAAACATGCACCGTAGCCCTTCAAGGATGCATCAGCGAAGCCATGCAACTGCACCTGAGTACAATTTTCTTGAAGCACAAATCTGTTAATATATATATTGTCAATCAAGGGTATTTGAGAATGCAGAGTACGCCATCTTGTAAGAAGTTCCGTTGGAAGTTCATCATCCCATCCTATCTTCTCTTGCCATAGTTGCTGCAGAAACATCTTGAATGCGATGACAATAGGACTGATTAGCCCAATAGGGTCATAAATTGACGACACAATCGATAACACCTTGCGTTTGGTCACTGGAGATCCACTTCCTTGTTCTTTCTGCACACCACTGGATATCTGTAGTTTGTCTGTCGCTGGATGCCAAAGTAGACCTAAGGTCTTTATATTTTCTCCAGAATCAATCTGAAGGGGAAGTTGCGTCTCTCTGCAGTCCTTTGGAACCGCCTCTAACAATGCTGGATGGTTAGAGCACCACTTGCGGAGCTTGAAGCCTCCCTTGGATAACAATTGGATCAGTTCACGTTGTAGGAGTAATGCATTGTCAACTTTACTTGTTCCTGAAATGCAGTCGTCTACATAAAAATCACGAAGAAGGACAGATGCTGCCTGCGGATACTGTTGTCCCTCATCATATGCCAATTGCCTTAAACATCTTATTGCTAGAAATGGAGCTGATGATGTGCCATATGTGACCGTCTGAAGTTGGTACTGCTTGATAGGCTCATTAGGAGAAGCTCTCCAAAGGATGCGTTGAAGGCTGCTGTCTCTGGAATCAACCTTAACTTGTCTGTACATCTTCTCGATGTCAGCTGTAAAGCCTATGGCGTGAGTTCTAAATCTAGCGACAATCGAACATAAGTCTTGTTGAATAGTAGGACCCGTCATTAAAATATCATTAAGTGACTTTCCTGACCTCGATTTACAAGAAGCGTCGAAGACAACTCTAGTTTTTGTAGTAGTGCTGGATTTCTTGAATACCGGATGGTGCGGCATGTAGTATGCTACCGATGTTGCCATACTAGAATTAACAATATCCATGTGACCTAGTCCCTGGTATTCAGTGAGAAACTGGTCATAATCTACCTTCAGTTGCGTATCATTGTTAAGCCTACGCTCAAGGTATTGAAATCTGCTAGTAGCTGTTTGTAAAGAATTGCCTAATATACTTGGATCCTGCTTAAATGGTAGTCTGACTATGTATTTCCCAGATGCATCTCGTGTCACATGATCAGAAAAATGCTGTTCACATTCAATCTCTTCTTGCGACTTGACTGGCTCGTGAAGTTCTTCGATCTCCCAAAATCGTTGTACTTGGTTATGAAGGTGAACATCATTACGAAGGAAAAACGTTCCTGCTGCATTGTTTCTCTTTCTCGAGGTGGATTCATATGAACCTGACACAATCCATCCAAAATCTGTGTTTTGTAGGACTGGAAACTTCCCTGGTCTCGTCCTGTGTCCCCTCTGTAGAATTCTAAAGAATACATCAGCACCGAGAAGCATGTCTATCTTGGCTGGGGCATAAAACCTCGGATCTGCTAACTGAATATCATTAGGGAGCTCCCACTCTTCATAGGGTACCTGCTGACTAGGCATGTCGCTAGTAATTTTGGATAGGACCAGACATTCAACATTGTGACGTGTGTTGCTTATGGAAGACTGCACTTCAATGCTCACACTATACTTGGCTTCAGACATGAACTGAGAAATTCCTTCGATGGGTGTGAGATTCTTGGCCTTTTTTAAGCCCAAATTTTGAACCAAACTCTCGGTTACAAAACTGCTTTGACTGCCACTGTCCAATAAGCAACGAGCTAAGTGTAGCCTACCAGCACTATCCTTTACCTTTACTACTGCTGTAGAAAGTAGAACTTGAGTTTGTGGTTTGAGTTTCATGGTGCAATAACTGGAGGAGTTACCACGAACTTGAGCATTGTGAGCCTGGTTGGACTCGGGGTTTGAGCATCTGCTGATAGCTCCTTGCTGAGACTGTTTAGACGAGTTGGCATTGAATTGCTGATTCCCAGAATCAAAATGCAACAGTGAGTTGTGACGACCGTTGCAAGTTTTGCATGTTGACTTCGAAGGACAAGAACTTATAGCGTGTGATTCATGCAAACAGTTGTAGCAAAGCTTATGCTGCTTAACTAGGTTGTATCTACGATTAACATCATAACTTAAAAATTTATCACATCTGAAGATTGGATGTTGCCCCTTACAGGCTTCACAATTATTGTTAGTTGCAATGTATGAACTACTTGTAAATGGTTGTTTCTCATGCTTGAAACCATGCTTAGAAGTTTTATCTTGAGACAATCTGCTGATCTTATCACTGTGACCCTTAGTAGGTGAAAAATCAATTAATTCAAGGGTTTGAGCCCGCCTTTCAAGATATTCTAACAACTCCGTAAGTGTAGATAGTTCCTTGGATTTGTTGCTCATTTCCCATTGCTTACGTGTGGCTTCAGGTAACTTGTCAAGTATGATTTGACCTATTATGATTTCATGTAGGGGAATATTCAAATTCAAAGACTCAACAGCCTTTAAATTGGACTGAACTTGATTCAAAAGTGTGCGTAGACTAGAAGATGATTCCCTTTGGACGATATCTGGAGATAACAGTAATTTGATATGTGCATTTACTATTACCTTTGAATTGCGGTATCGCTTGCAGACCGTTTCCCAAGCTAGCTCAAAGTTATCTGCAGTAAGAGGAATGTTTTGAATGAGTTGATGAGCATTGCCACGCAGTGCTGACATTAAGTAATGGAACCTTTCAACATTACCCAAAGACTGATTCTTCAGTATTAATGAATCAAACAGGTCATGGAAATGCATGAATTGTGTAACATCACCTGAAAATTCTGGTAACCGTATCTTGGGCAAACTGTACGAACCTGTATTACTACTTGTAAATTCTCTACCGTTGCTAGAGACAGATGAGGCATGTGTGCAATGGGTATTTAGTAACTGTTGTAGCTTAGCCCTAAGTTCATCATAATCATCTTCGAATTCACACCGGACCTGCTCATGAAGATTTTTGTCATCCAAATCCTCCAATTTGCTTTGAATTTCATTAAATTCTGGTAATAGAGCTAATAAACGTTCATTCTTCACATTTAATACTTCAGCAGGAGTCTCATTATTAAATTCATTAATTTGGGTATGGAGTCTCGTGAGGGATGCTCGGAGAACACCTCTGCGCTTGGTCAGTGACTTTATCTCACGTTCAGTAGACATGCTTAAAATGGTTCATGCACAGGAAGGATTGCTTGGTATGGGAAGGAATTGCTATGAAATGCCTTTGTTAACTTATCTGGTGTAGAGGTTCTTTCAGTCTGCGCCGTCACCAAACGGTTAGATATCGAAGTCAGGACGTCTGAATGGAACTGCGTCTGTCAGGAATCGAAGGCTGCACCGCTGAATGGAACTGCGTCCGTCAGGAATCGAAGGCTGCACCGCTGAATGGAACTGCGTCCGTCAGTAATCGAAGGCTGCACTGCTGAATGGAACTGCGTCCGTCAGGAATCGAAGGCTGCACTGCTGAATGGAACTGCGTCCGTCAGGAATCGAAGGCTGCACTGCTGAATGGAACTGTGTCCGTCAGGAATCGAAGGCTGCACTACTGAATGGAACTGCGTCCATTGATGCTTTCAACTGCACACCGAAACTTTCACAATACTGGATATGCTTTTACGAATATACAATTCATCATGATTAATTTTGCAAGTCCCGCTGCATGAATTAACTTATTCAAATATTAACCTTGTATTACAACAGCCGCGTTGTAAAAATGAATCAAACAGGCTGGCGAGCGCTGCCTGCTGGCGCTGCCTGCTGGCACTGCCATCAGCACGTGTATCGAAGCTTACCGATGCTAGCCGAAGCGACACGAAGCCAAAGCACACTGGTGGCTTTGTTTCGCAGCCACAATGCTCACTTTTCAAAATAAGTTAGATCGAACTCACAAACATTGATAAATAAATTGCAATTGCGCCTGCATTGTTCACAATAATGTACTAGTATTGTCTCTACATACGTATTTCGCACTGGTTCACTTAAATACAGCAGTTTTAGCGGTTGTCGAGACCACATGGCGTCAGTTGATATAGCGGGAATCCTGCCCGTGTTGGACCAAAACATATGTCTGTCTGCGACATACGTGCCCCAGATGAAACATCAGGGGATAAATGAAAATGTCGAATTAACTCTAGTGGACTGTATTTACAAAAATGTACATGTTACAAAAGACACAACACTTGATATGCGAAGGAGCTGCTGCTCCGAAACACAAACACATTCAGCCATGATGGCAACTTCACTCTCTCATCCTAGGTCACTGCTGCCAACCTAAACATAAATAAATTTATCTGTTACCAACTGTGGAAATAAAACACTATACAATTCTCCCTGAGAGCAAACACTGAGGGATCCACGGGTTTCTGCCTATTCTTTCTTTCCTACCAATTTTATCTTCTGCGGATTTTGTTATTTCATTCTTCAAAAGTGTCCATTCGTCTGCAATTGAAGTTTGTTTAGGGTTTTTCATTAGTCCTTCCTTTATACTCTTCTTGAATTTTTCGTTTACATCCTTCTCTTTCAGTCTGTCTATTGCCCACTTTTTTGGCTTTTGACTTTCCTTCAGTTTCTTCAACTTTAATCTGCATTTCATGACAACTAGATTTTGGTCAGAGTTTATGTCAGCCCCGGGATGTGTTTTACAATCCAAAATATGGTTTCGAAACCTCTGCTTGACCATAATAAAGTCGATTTGGTATGCCCTGTATCTCCTGGTCTCATCCATGTGTATATTCTTCTATTGTGTTTATTGAATAAGGTGTTAGCTATGACCAACTCATACTCGGTGCAGAATTCCATCAGCCTGCTTCCTCGATCATTCCTTTCACCTAATCCGAAATCTCCTACTATCTTCCCTTCTCTTACTTTTCCTACCACAGCATTCCAATATCCCATTACTATAACAATTTCATCACCCTTGACATACCTCAGAATTTCATCTATTTCTTCGTAGACCTTTTCAACATCTTCATAATCAGCTTCACTGGTAGGCATATAGACTTGTACCACTGTGGTGCACGTAGGTTTTGTATTGATTTTTGCTACAATAATCCGTTCACTATATTGCTCATAATATTCCACCCGCTGTCCAAGTTTCCTACTCAATATGAGACCAACCCCTGTTCTTTCTTCCAGCGCATTTCACTAATTCCAACCAAATCCAAACTCAACCTATCTATTTCCCTTTCCAAGTTTTCTAACCTTCCACTTCCTAGCAGACTTCTAACATTCCAGGCTCCGATCCGTAGAATATCAGATTTCCTCTTTGTCACTTCTGTGATGTTAACCCCCTCTCAAGTAGTCCCCACCCGGAGATCCGAACGGGGGACTAGTTTACCTCCGGATTGGAATTTTTCAAGGGAGGAGGCCATCATCACATGTTATTATGCATAGAGAGGTGCAAATCCTCGGGAATAGCGTTACGACTGTAGTTTCCCGTTGTTTTACAAGGGAGGAGGCCATCATCACATGTTATTATGTATAGAGAGGTGCAAATCCTCGGGATTAGCGTTACGACTGTAGTTTCCCGTTGTTTTCAGCCGTGCAGCAGATCGCAGTGTAGCCATTAGTTGACTTTTATTATCAATATCTTAGCCGTCTATAAGACAAGTAAAGAATTGATTTATTCTGAAAGGCTGCTTCTCCCTTTCAGAATAAGTAATAGAGCATTTCTACTAACAAAAATACTAACGTTCTACTAACAATTAAATACCAAAATTCTACTAACGAAAACATACTCAAGTTCTACCAACAACAAAATACTACCACTAAAACAGTTTGTCACCAGGCACACTCATATGCATCCTCACATATCACAGTCTAATGATTCAATGAACTATATCTAATAAACAATGCATCTGCCACCAGACACACCACAGTCTTTTGGAACAATGAACTATATTTAACTAGGTGACCCGGCGAACTCTGTTCCGCCTTATAGGCAATAAATAAGCAGATTTTCGATTGTATTAAGTTCAATTTTTTATTAGGAAATACAAATAAAAAAATTAAGTATTTTAATGATTCTTTATTGTTCATGTATTTTGGTGCATAGGTTGCACTCTTCAGTTAAGTACCTGGTGGTACACGACATCTTTTGTTTTATTATTAGGCGAAAGAACAAACAACGCAGATCGTCTTCCGACCCGTGAATATGCCACATATAATTGACAATGGGAAAAACAAGGATATTCCAGATTCAAACCACAAACTTTCAAGGATTGGCCTTGTGATTTGTTAATGGTCATGGCGAATGCAAGATGTTTCGGAAATTGAAGTCTTTTAAACTCAAACGGCATACCGGTTGGGATCATCAGGATCCTCGGAATGAGAACTTCCTCACTTTCGAATTTTCCTTCGAGTATCGTCGCGTAAATCACATTGTTCATCAATTTACTTACCACCAAACGAGTACCGTTGCACAGTTTTGGTTGGTTTATGTTTCGAAGCATGATTACTACGGAGCCAACCTTTAGGCGTAAATTGTGCGGTGGTAAGCCAGGCACATCCAAAGAGTTTAAATATTCAATTGGATAGTTGGTGGCTTATTCTTCACTTGTTACACAGTCAATAGATTTGAATGAATGTATTGTTCCAATGATCTCATTCTGAATTATGTAGTTTAGGTCATCTACATCATTATTCTTAGCCGCTAAAATTGCTCGCTCACTCAACCATTCATTATTTTTGTAATTAGTAATGTTGTTTGGGAATACTTTGTTGATAAGTTCGTCTTTCGATGAGACAAAGTTACATAAATTATGAGGAAATGAAATCAATCCGCTCGATTCGTCGACAGATACTCGACCATTACCGATAGTCAGCAATTGCTCAGAGAAATCTTCAGCAGATGTATCACTAAGCAATGCAACTCTCATGTTTGTTGTCAGCTGAAGTTTCTTCACATAGCGCTATATATTCGATGATTTGAGGCAAGCGTTTATTTCGTCGGCAGCAGTTGATCTTGGAATTACTGGCAGGGTTTGGCGGAAATCGCCAAACAGTAAAATCATTGCTCCTCCAAAACATCTGGAGTCATTGCGTAGATCTTTCAATGTTCGGTTAAGTGCTTCTAATGCACGTTTATGCGCCATAGTGCATTCGTTCCAGATTATGATTTTCGATGCTGATAAAACTTTGGCCATTGCTGGTTTTTTGTGTGCAATATTACATTTTGGTTCTTCAATAGTTTGAAGATTTAAAGGCAATTTTAATGCTTAATAAGCCATACGGCATCCTTCTAACAATGTGGCTGCTAATCCAGAAGAAGCAACTGCAACCGCAATGTTGGATTTCGCACGAACAGTGGCTAAAACTACTGACATGAGGAATGTTTTACCAGTTCCACCAGGGGCATCCAGGAAATATACTGTAAACCACCGTTTCCATCATCAATTGCCTTCATTAATGTATCATAAACTTCCTTTTGTTGGGGATTCAACAGGGGTACATTCGTTTGAACTACTAAATCTAATTCCTGGTGATCATATTCACGTTCTCGTTCCAATTCTTGATTAAATGCGTCATTCATTTCACGATTTGGCGCTGGCATTCCTAACATGACTAATAAACTACTGCAGATGAGGTAACGCATGTCTTCGATCAAGAGTAAAGCACTATTATGTATCTCCACATTCATCTCAAGATCGTGATTTCTGGAACTGACATGAATTTGATGTACCATATCTTCTGACATATTATCCTTGTATTTGTGCCACAGGTTAGATGGGTTACCGGAAAGCATTCGAAATGATGATAGCAAATAATGAGCGTATCTGACTTGGAGATGCAGAGATAACGATTGTCGTATCCCAATGGGTATCGTTTTCTAGTAAATTGAGTTCTTCACATGCAGCACGATATGTTGGGAATATTATACCATTAACAGTCCGTAGTGTCCCAAATGACGCTGGCCCAAGCACATTTACCAGCAACAACAGCAAATAGAAGCATTCATCATGCTTTGGATGACTGTATACATACGACCAAGGCATCAGTAGAACGCACATCCGGATAACCAGGAACCGCATCGCCTTGCTTCCGTCGTTGAAAATTCTTCGATGAAGCCTTCCAAGTAAAGCCAAGTTCGTGCAAACGGATCGCTTTGGCAGATCACAATGAAACTGGTCAATGTTGTCGCTGGAGGTGTTTCAGCCCGTTGAACAACATTCGAAGACGTGAAATATACTCGTTGACCATTCTCCAGATGCGCCGCCAAATGCACAACAGTAGTATGACGTTCGTGAATAGGAAATGCTAATATACGCCAAATCGCTTCATTACAATTCACATAATGACCAACTTGATAGCACGCAATTTCATCGTTGGTATTGGAGGATTGGATGCCAAAAACCGCCATATCGCTGCCTTTCGTGACATATTTGCAAATGTATTTTATGGACTTTACTGAATTGCAATACTCAACGTTGCAATGTGTCTTGAACGTTTTGGAAATAATTGGCGAATATGGAACAATCCAACTGTTGTCGACAACGAAATCAGTAGGGGAGTAGTGGGTGTTTAAACGCACTCGGCGTTGCTCGGGCGGCGTTCATATCAAATAATTAATATTTGGTGAACCCAAGGTCGGATTTTAACAAATGAGGTGTCGTTGGACTCGAGCTGACGTCCTCTTTCCTATGGACCACTCGTTATATTCTTGAAAAGTTTTTTGAAAATTTTTATTTTCGAAAGTAGATGATAGTTTGAAAACCAAACATGATAGAATGTTGTGCCATGGCTCAAATGGACGGCCACTATGTCCTTTATTTTTTATAATAAAACTTTTTTATTTTTTAAATCTTTTAAAGTGTAATTTTGAAATTCCTATATTTTAGAAACTAGGAAGTTTACAAGAAAGTTTATTTGACGTAAATCAATGGTCCCTAGCCCATATATCCCCAAAATAAATTTTAAGTCTCTAGGATAAAAACCTAACGAAAGTGTCAATTGGAGAGAAGTTGAGAGCCCCTGGCGACCTTGGAATGGAAGGAGTGATGCTAGGGGGGCGTGCTTGGATTCGTTTTTTTCGTCTCGTTGTGCTCTTTACGGGAATGTAGGTGTCGAATTGGTGAAATGCTGGAAACATGTTTTTTTTTGGGTTGGGGGGGGGGGGGGGGGTTAAAAACGTTTTTTTGACTTTTTGTTATATATCGCTAACCAATCATGCAAGAGGAGTGTACGAGGGGTCCAAGGACTCGGGGTGTCGTCCTCCTTGCTATGGACCACTCGTTATATTTAAAAAAATGGAAACTCGATTTTGGGGTAAACAAGTGTTTTTTGTGATTTTTGCTGATATCTCACGAACCAATAAGCCTAGAGACGTGTACGAGTAGCCATTTTTTTCGTCGCTTTGTCCTCTTGCCGAGGATGTTCATGTTGAGCAGGAATGAAAAACCATTTTGAGGTAAAACCGTGATTTTAGACTTTTTGCTTTATCTCGCAAACCAATAACGCTAGAGACGTGTACGAGGTGTCCTAGGACTCGGGCTAACGCCTCCTTTCGAATGTGGTAGATATTGTTTTCCAGAAGGTAATTCACAAAGAGACTAACGCCATAAATGTTGAAAAAACTTTTTTTCTTTACCTGTTTATAATGTTCATGAAGCGTGGTTGTTGAGAGAGACGATACTGCTGGATGTGTGTGTGTGTGTTTCAACGAACCTGTTGCTAACCACAATGACCATGCTTAATAGAACAATGGATATTTCGGATGGTCGGTTTATGACAGAGCGAGGGTTCGTTTTTCTGATCTTTCCTATGGCAGATGGATGGAGGCTAATATTTGAAAATGTGTGGAGCATGCTAAGATTTTTTTTTACCCCCGGAGAGAGCCTTTAACGTGTAAACGGTTATGAGAACTTGGTTCTATGTTGGTTGAAGCGAGTAGAGAAAACAAACTTGCTGGAGAGGGGGAAAGACTAGCAGAATGTGTATGTCATTTGAGCTTATTGGAATGCGCTGATCAGACTTGACAGCAAGTGCAATGGAAAAATTGCAAAGACGCGGATGACGTTTGAAGGTTAAATAATCTGACAACCGTGGTGGCAGGAAAGAGCGAAATGCATGTGAACACTTGTGAGATGACATGTACGCTAAACAAGTTTGTTTTAGATCCCTTTATTTGGGGGTGGTTGGATCTAAAACGGAAGAGTTGTTGTGTTAATTTATGAGGAAGTGCCTAAAAGGGGGTAGCTTCCCGTAGTCGGGCAAGCTGACCAGTGTAGAGTGTTGTTTAGTGTTAGGGTGCTCCTATAAAAGATGTAGGTGTATTTTAGGGGATGGAACTTAGCGTACAGGTCAACGCGCTGGTCTTCCAGCTGGCTGGCTGGCTGGTTATATAACCGGTGTGCACGCGTCAGCGATACGGCACGCGCTGCTCTTAGCAGTCGGGCCTTTGCGGGAATACAATGATACTAACGCTAGCCAGTATCTGGCTACTGTAAGTCACGTCTAATCGTGACGGAGGATTCAGGATGGACTTTAGGTCGTGAAGAGGCGTGTAAAATAGTAATACAGGTGTAGCGTACTGACCAAGTGTTTATTGGTCAGTAATATGGAATTGTGAGTCCCTTCTAGGGGATGTAGTAAATGTTACAATGTGTACAAACTTGTGTATACAAATTATGGGTAAGGGTTACAAAGTTACAGGATTCTGAACACTTGCTGACTCACCTGATGATACCAGCGATAGACTCCGGCCGCCACACTGTAAGACTGGTAATTGAGAGAGCTTGACCTCCTTAAGACTCCCTCTTATATTCTCCGGCGCTGCTTCGTCGACATTCTGATGGCATAGATGCCCCAGTTAATTGTGTGTCGCTGTTTGTGGTAGTGATGCAAGGATTGGGTAAGCTTTACAGAATGGTTAGCTGTCCTTGCGGTGTTAATAGATGTTGGTCTGGACTTACAAGGGTTGCCAGTTAGGGGTGATTTAAATAGATGACGGGGGGATGGCCTCCAGGGGGTGCATACCCCTGGGGGGCTGTACAAGCCTCTTCCCCTATTTAGTTCGCGTCCCCGCGAACGGGAACGGAACTAGGGGTTGGGATGTTGATGTAATAGATGTAGTTGATGTGGTTGTTCTTGAAGCCCCCTCGTATCTTCTGTTGGTGCCCTCTGCTTCGTATGATGTTGTGATGTCGTGTTGCTGTGTAGGTGTGAGATCAGCTCGTGTTCAGAGGGGCGGGTTATGGGATATACATATATATATAACATTGACATTGGCATAGACATTATAAAAATATTGAAGAAAAAAAATCGATATTGGCATTTTGAAAGTTTGAAGGAAAAAAAATACATGGTGCTGATAGTTATTCGGTACATTGTTGTGCAGGGAGGAAAAAAACCCAGGGCCGGACGGATGATTGCGTCGTCCGCCCTATCTTAGGGAAAAAGTGCTCCCTGCCATAGGAAAGATAGGAGATAATAGAAAAAATAGGTGTTCCAGGGTATAATTTAAGGGAAATATTCAAAATATGTTTATTGGTTTGGGATAAAACGGAACACCCTGACAAATGGGGAAGTTAGAAGAAAGAAAAATGAAAGAAAACAAATCATAGACATTGTGTATATGTGATTTTGACAAACAAACAGAAAAGTATACCTTTTAATGTGCTATGTTGCGATGTTCATATGTTGACATTTAGGAATATTATTGATTTCTAGTGGAATAATTGCCCGTGGGCGCATGAATTTCCATTAAGTTACCCTTTAAAATTATCAATTACAATGATCTTATGTCTAGTGGAATTATTGCCCGTGGGCGCATGAATTTGTATTAAGTTACCCTTTAAAATTATCAATTACAATGATCTTATGTCTAACTTAAGCGCGCTAATCTCTTATAATTCTAGTTTTAGGTACCTCGCGTGCACGCTACTCGTTTATACGTACGCTTGCCGTCTCACGGCTAATCCTGTACGGCCACTTCCTGGTACGGTTTAGTGGTCGTACCGCTTGCAATGTATCCTTAATCCCTAATCTGTGAAGCATTCCCTGTGGGTGAATGCTTTCACACTTGACAATGAGAGTCGCCGCCACAAACC
This sequence comes from Meconema thalassinum, assembly GCA_946902985.2. Lineage (NCBI taxonomy): Eukaryota > Metazoa > Arthropoda > Insecta > Orthoptera > Tettigoniidae > Meconema > Meconema thalassinum. The sequence goes on along the minus strand of OX336394.1, from coordinate 254,284,120 downwards.
GGTTGCGCCCTCATTGCCGTAATTTGCGCCGCATTTTTGACGCCTTATGTATTTTGTGTATGTTGATCTGCCAGCGAGCCTGATACCCCACAGGTATCAACCGTGCTGTGCAGATTTTTAAAGTGTAGCTGTAAAAATGTGGTGATCCTGTAAGTGAAGATGAATATTAAATATAGATTAGTGCGCACAGGTGTAATACAATAATGGGATGGCATTAATAGCATGCTGCCGCTGTATGGCAGCAAAATCATAGTCACCAGTGCCATATTCCTGGTGACGATGCCTGGAAAAAAATAGAGAGGTTAATAAAACATTTAAATAGTGCCTATTTTCTATGCCGCTTCCTGTGGTAGTTTGTCCACAGTCTGAAGCTCTTTTGACCTGTGAAAAAAATGGCATGGTTAGTGTTAATCAATGTGTGGCCGGGCTTACCCTATACGGTGCCGTAATGTCGTTTCTTAATGTGTTGTCGGTCTTAACCCGGTAGCGGAATTTAGGTTACCGGGTGCCGATATATTCTACCTTAATTATACTTATGCTAATGTATTATCGTGTATTCCAATGTATTGTAATGTGTTATCGGACTTATCCTGATGGCGGATTTGTCGGCCATCAGGTGCCGAGCGGCGTTACTTAACACTATCTATCTTAATTATGATTAATAATAATAAAAAAATGCCTTAAATGTAAAACTATGCTGTATATACATGCCGAGTAGACCTTATTCTAAAGCCGAAATGTGCTGTGCCCAATTGTAGCAACAGCGCTTGTTGAATTTGCTTACATCTAAGTGACCTTAAAAATGGCACTGTACTTAAATACTAAAATTTAGATGGAGGCTGTCCGTTCGATTTCTCTCGCGGTGGTTCCCTTGTAGTACATTGTTGGGACCGGAACCCAACAATGCCTCGTAGTCCCCTCCGTTTTAATCCTATTGTCGACATCTATGCTAAATGATTATGAACTAGTATTAACTTAGTCACAGGCGGCTTACGGTGCTACTAAGCAAACCGTTTCGCCTGCTGTATTTATCAGCTCTTTACCTTTGCCTTTGCGTATTTAGTCGTAGTTGGGTCTGCCCACTGTAATCCCTGTAGACAGCTCGTTGCATGTCTATTTAATGCCCTAGGCTGCCCGATGCGTCGCCATTTAAGTGGGCATTGGACATCGTCCAATGGCATAGTATTATCTTCGCCTTTATTGGCAATCGTAGTATGCTTTTCGCAGTATAATATTCTCTTCGCCTTTATTGGCCGCCGTAGTATGCTTTTCGCAGTATAATATTCTCTTCGCCTTTATTGGCCGCCGTAGTATGCTTTTCGCAGTATAATATTCTCTTCGCCTTTGTCGGCCGCAATAATATTTCACTCCAACGCGCAGGAGTCTTGCTTCCCGCTGTAGAAGCCCTACTTACTTAAATTTAACTAAAAGTCTAGTCATACTTTGGGTCGTCCCTAGGGTCAGCCCCTGAGTCCGGCGCGGAGTGAGCTATTTCTCCCACCATCCTCAGAAAGTCTCCCCTGCAGGTCTTGGCGTCGATGACCGTGGCACATAGTGGGTGTAGCATCCCTTCCTCCCAGGGGCAATTTAGGCGCACCTAGGATTCCAGAGCTTGCCCGGCCGGGCCGCGAGTGCCTCAACCTTACGTGGTTCGTCTGTTTGGTCTAGTCGTTGAGTTGAGTAAGGTCACTGAGCTGTTGAGCCAAGTGGGGTAAGGGTCAACATCACCTTCCCCAGCTCTGCTCCAGTGTGGTGCCTCTGGCCTTCGGCTTGTGCCGTTATCACCAATCAGAGTGTTTCAGATTCCTTTTTATGTAATAAAAAATATGGGCGTAACCTTTGTAAGTAATTTATTTTTGTGTAAAATGTAAAATATTTCAAGTGTTGTGGGGTTGTAGAGCTTCTAAGTGCATAGACTACTTCAGGTCTACTGCTGCTACGTCAGCTGTCCAGCGATAATGCTCTGTTAACCCTTTATGGAGGTGTTAGTAGGGTCTATGACGTCAGGTACCCTGTTATTAGGATCTGGGGGTAGTTATTTGTAGAGTGGGCTGAAAGCATGGTAGGAAGAGGTTGTGCATCTTTGGGCTCAAATAAATGGTGGCCTTGAGCCGGTAATGCTGCTAGGATTGCTCTTACAATGAGTGGACTGGGGCAGGTAATTCCCAGGATTGCAAAAATATAAAAATTCCATGCAGGCTTGATAGTAATACCGCTGGTAAGTGGATGGGATACTCATGCATGTATCTGGATATGAGGTATCTGCACTCATGTACGGATAGGTGTAGGGTGAGGTATAATAATAGTATATTCCTGTCATGCGGGAGTATTTAATTAACAAAAAAAATGGTTAATATATATAACTGTGGCCTCATCTCTCATTTGGAGATGCGCATTATGCTTATTTGATGCTTGCCGACCCACCCCTAATACTCAGGTGGTAGCATCGAGAGCCAAGGCGTAGTAAGCCTTCTCTTTAAACGCATGAAGTCTATCAACCCCTATGTATGCTTTGTAATGTAGTGTAGCTGTTTTGATCATGTTCATGTGTCTGCGTTGGTCATGTTGGATGTGGGAAGGTTATTGGAGGGGAGTAAGGTGGTACGATGGTAGCCTGTGCTCCTGTCATCCTCCCTTTGTCCATGTCTGCTCTCTATCCGCTTCTTGGGATAGTAAAGCGTCGTGACGCTGTGACGTCACGACTTAATATGGTCAGCCATTTGTAGTGTGAGTGTGGCCAGTGGTCGTAGTGCGACTGGCCATGTCCTAATCGCCTGGAATGATTTATTTTAAAAATAAAATCGTGAAAGGAAGTTGTTAGGGGGGAGGTCTTGTTTCCTCAGAGCCCCTGTCTGTGTTCGCTCCTGATTAGTGAGCACGTGTGTGTGTGACTATGTCCCGTTACACCATGCGGACGGTTGGTCTGTTATAGGGCAAGTCCAAATGTGTATCGCGTGTGTGGGCAGGAGGTGCCCGTGGCCTGTCAACGTCTTTGAGAACCTGCTCCTATGGGCCCAAGATAAGTCCCTGTCTGTCACGTCTGTCCATTGCTAAATGTCACAATTGTTTTTGCGTGTTAAAAAAATGTGTGGCCTTATGATTGTTTTGTGCTTGTAATTTCATGGTCAATGCCGATACAACAATAGTGTCTGTCACCAGCAGTATTGCAATGTGACGAAACCTGCAAGTCAGCGGTTTGTATGTGTAATGGCAGGCTCGGACGTTATGCATGTCAGCTGCCAGCACGTGCTTTCTTGCACGTATGCGAGTGTTGTCATCGTTCTAGATTCCGGGCGGACTAGTGTGGCAATAGCTAGTACTGTTGTGTGGCCACTATTCCATAAGACCTTTGTCTTACGAAATTTCTATACCTGTGTTTGGGAAATATATTTTCCATGTCAGGTGTAATTGAAATTTTATGCCTGGCCTTTGGCCGAAGGAAATGTGGTATTATCTGGTTCTGTATTTGTATGGGCCAATTTCGGTGTGATTGAAAGCCTGGATAGCTGTTTTCCCTGGTGTCCAATTTTTTTTTTCCTGGGATTTGGACCCGTGATCTATGTAATTCTCTGTGTTCTATGTCTGCGTTGTGTTTCAGGGATTGAGGTGTCCTCAGTGTGGTTTTTACTTGTGTCTCTCGTACCAAAAATACCGTTGGTTAGTTAGTTTTTGGTACGAGTGTGGTGTGTGATCATGGGTTCGGACCCAGCTTAGTGTAAAGGCTTGCTACGACGCTATCTGTGCCGTACATATTATGGCACATGTACCGTGTATTTGCAATGCGCAAATGGGAGTACGCATTGCTGTGAAGAGTTTGTGTATTTTTGAGTTCTCCTCGTAGTGTAATTTGGGGAGTTGTGTGGTTCTGAACTCGGCTTAAATGATGCCGTGTGTTCTGCTCTGAGAGCTGCTAGCATATTGCTGTCTGTAAGCGTGCAGGTTACCCATGAGACTTGTGTTATCGCTGAGTGTGGCAGTGTTGAATTACAATGTCGTGCGCGCTCGCTTGTTACTTGTTTTGATAATGCTCTGTGTCCGGCACATGTGTGTCTAATCGGCTTGCTCTCTGTGACTGTGAATAGTGCTTTCCGCACTGTAAAAGAACCTTTCAATAACTACATTCGTGTAAAAAGTGCATGCAGGTCCCTATCCATTTTACAAAATGTCGTTATACACGAGTGTCTCCGGGCCGCTAGTCGCGTGTTTGGTGACTATGTGCCGGAGGCGATTTTGTTGTTTTTCATTTATGACCATCCGTTGGTGGAACTGTCCCAATCTATTTTAGCTTCCTACTTTTGTATCCTGCAACTGGATAGCTACCCGACCTTATGTTCCTGGTATTCAGAAGGTTGCGGGTTTTGAGACCGTCTTTTACCCAGAGTAATTGTTTCTGGCGCCATTCTAGGTTGTGCCTCCGGGACAGTTCTGTCAAGTGTTAGGATCGTATCCCGGTGCGGTCAGTGAGGTCCGAAGGCTATTTCTTGGCCTTCTTTCCACGTCTGCCAGCGGGATCATTTCCTTTTCTTTTGGTATTGTGTTACTGTCATGTGGCAATGTAAATTGATTGTGTGACTTCCAAAAATATGTAGGGTTTCCCAAAGTCTGGGATTTTCACCCTATGGTGTGTTTGCGTTTTAGCTTGCGTGTTATTATGGAGGTGAAAAAAAGTCATGTTATAGGCAGTGTAACGTGTCACGTATGCCTATGGATGCAATATATACAGTTCAACTTGGCCAATTTTTCCTTCATCGGGCCTAATGACTGAGGCAGAGAGAAAAAAAAAGAGCTATGCCCCGCTCCGTATTAAGAGAGCACTTTGAAAAGGTATAAAAAATATATTGTATCTCGCCTGCACCCTGCTTTATGCTGATTAAAGCGGGTTGCCCGACGGCGATAGTCTGTCAAAATTGTGTCGTAAACACTATGAAAAATGTTTAAAAATGGTAAGTAGGACCTGAGCGTACTATCCACCTAGTTGGTGACGTTAGTACTATAGTAATCTAGTTACGTCTCAGGGGAATCTACCACTTTTGAAAAATAGTTTGAGATTCTTAATTCTTGCTACAATCGGGGCTCTCGCCCGCCACAAGGGAATCTATCAAACTGTGGGACCGGATCATAGAACATTTAGTCATTTCCACCTAGAAAGACCCGCTTAAGCTCTATGCTGTGATTTGATGCTTAAGCTGTGTTCAGAATAACTCTTTCCGGCCTTAAGCCGCGTGGTTCGCCTGATGGGCTTCCGCTTGGCTTTGGATATCAGAAACTGTACGCTATCCGCGTTATAATATATGGACCACTATGTTCAATAACCATTGATGGCCTGAGAGGAAAAGAAAAAAGAAAGAGAAGAGGGAAGAAAAAAAAATGCTAGTGGCAAAAAAAAAATCTAGAAGAATTTAGACTTATACACCTTTGGTTTAGCCATGTTGCCCTGCATATACGTGAAAAAAAATATGTGCCGTTTACGTTAGTGAGTCTTTATGTGTTTATTGCCGTATTTCTCCCGTGTAAACGAGCTTATGTGTGTCCCTAATATAGGTGCAAGTGTTATTAGTTTATCTCTGTGTCCCTGGTGGAAGTCGTTATTCCCGTCCGAGCGTCCGTGCTCTGGAAGGTGAAGACTTCCGCCCTGTTACGAGGGTATAGGCCCTCGACACCCATTGGGGCGCTTCTTTGCCATTTTTCGGGGGAGTTTGTAGCAAAGTAAGCCTGGGCCTACTTCCACCGTGGCGCGTGTCTGTGGGTTTGAGTGTACCTGTATTCGAGGGCCTAATTGCGCTCTGCGCTACCCTAGTAGAGTTTACGGGGGTGTGTGTATTTTTGACTGAGTGGTTTTGTGGGGTAGGTATTAACACCTTTCCTATACCCCGTGTACCGTGTGTGAGTGCGTGGTCACAATGTGCGTGCGTGTATCGTGCATCCTGAGGGACTGAATGCAACACCCTCTTATGCATTCGCACCTGGGGTACTAATGCCGGTGTTTGCCTCCGTTCTGGCAAACTTGCCCCTTGAACTGGCGGTAAAGGCCGCTTAATTGCCTGTCTCTGGCCTGGCAATGTGGTGGCGTGTAGCCTGACCGCTTTCTGGCCTGTGGCCACGGTAGACTCCTGCCATTGTATTTGCCTATCTGTGTGGTTGTATGTAGGCTTTATGTACTGTAGGGCGGGCTCTACGTCCTCAGCCCATGACGTGGTTACGTCCCGTTGTCTCCCTGTCATACTATGTGTGTCTGAGGGTCCTGGCTTCAACTCCCTCTCGTTCGTCCGTTGCGAGGGGGTTGGCCTAGGTTCTGCTGCCTGGCTTGGCAAAATTGCCTTCCGAACCGGCGCTAAGGGATGTGTAATGGTATAACCTTGTCCCCGCAGTGTATTGGAGTCTAACCTGGCCGTCTTCTGGACTGTGGCCATGGTGACCTCCTTCCCATGTGTGGCAGTACATGGCGAGAGGGACATCCTCGCAAATTGCCGAGTTAGCGTATCTACGCTTATGTCCTCTCCCAGCTGGGCTTGTGGCCCTGCCATGTACTCAAAGATGGCTTAGTGAGCCCGGAGCTGCTTATGTTCGCCTCAAATTTGGGCGTACTGCCTATTGAGGCACATGGCCTGCTGGCAAATTGCAATATCAGTGTGGTTGTGTTCTGTATAGTTCTGTGGCCGCTAGTTGGAGAAACGCTTGTTCGCGAATTAACTCCTTGTACTGGGTGTGTAAAATCGTGTAGTGCACCCTCATCTTCTCGAGGGCTGCATTGTTTATTACAGGACCATGTGTGGTGATCAATCGGTCGTGTATTCTGTGTCTTTGGACATGGATCCTGTTGAGGTGTTCATGTATGTGATTCAAGAGCGTATGTGCGCATCTTAATCGCGCTGTCCTACCCTCTGGCGGAGTGTATGGCTGTTTGCCCTGTATTGCCCCGATTTTTGTTTGGAGTGCCCGTATCTGTGTTTGCCGGCTTTGTATGTGCCTCTGGCATCTGAACAATAATGCTAATAATATTGGCGTAACCCTACTGCCTCTATGGCTTACAATCTCTGTTGTCTCTGCATGAGGTGCCATTCTAAATGAAATGTATGCGTCTTCTAAGAAAAAGAGAAAAAACTGTGCGTGTTTGTCAGTGTATCCTATGTCTCTCTGATTCTTTCTGGGGCTGGGGGGTTGGTTTGCTAAGAATTTCCCCTGTGTAGACAGTGCGAAGCAAAAAAAAACCTGCTTTCTGTCAGAGAGGAAAGGAAAAAAAAAATTTCAGTCTCGCTTGGCTATATGCGGTACGGGCCGTTTTTGACCACGAGAACTCGTTGTATGAGTCCTATTTTACTGTGCGTGGTACCCGGCCTCCATCATCTGTTTTAGATCCCTTTATTTGGGGGTGGTTGGATCTAAAACGGAAGAGTTGTTGTGTTAATTTATGAGGAAGTGCCTAAAAGGGGGTAGCTTCCCGTAGTCGGGCAAGCTGACCAGTGTAGAGTGTTGTTTAGTGTTAGGGTGCTCCTATAAAAGATGTAGGTGTATTTTAGGGGATGGAACTTAGCGTACAGGTCAACGCGCTGGTCTTCCAGCTGGCTGGCTGGCTGGTTATATAACCGGTGTGCACGCGTCAGCGATACGGTACGCGCTGCTCTTAGCAGTCAGGCCTATGCGGGAATACAATGATACTAGCGCTAGCGAGTATCTGGCTACTGTAAGTCACGTCTAATCGTGACGGAGGATTCAGGATGGACTTTAGGTCGTGAAGAGGCGTGAAAAATAGTAATACAGGTGTAGCGTACTGACCAAGTGTTTATTGGTCAGTAATATGGAATTGTGAGTCCCTTCTAGGGGATGTAGTAAATGTTACAATGTGTACAAACTTGTGTATACAAATTATGGGTAAGGGTTACAAAGTTACAGGATTCTGAACACTTGCTGACTCACCTGATGATACCAGCGATAGCCTCCGGCCGCCACACTGTAAGAATGGTAATTGAGAGAGCTTGACCTCCTTAAGACTCCCTCTTATATTCTCCGGCGCTGCTTCGTCGACATTCTGATGGCATAGATGCCCCAGTTAATTGTGTGTCGCTGTTTGTGGTAGTGATGCAAGGATTGGGTAAGCTTTCCAGAATGGTTAGCTGTCCTTGCGGTGTTAATAGATGTTGGTCTGGACTTACAAGGGTTGCCAGTTAGGGGTGATTTAGATAGATGATGGGGGGATGGCCTCCAGGGGGTGCATACCCCTGGGGGGCTGTACAAGTTACAATCTGTTTGCTTCGTACGTGACAAAATGCAAGTTGACGTGTAATTTGACCTCGCACAGTTGTTCACCTTGGACGTTGGCTGCCCACGTGCACGATAACAGGATGTGCAAAGTGTGGGAATCGCTGAATCACTAAAAAGTATGGTGCAACTTGTGGGAATAATGTCACAACCAATAGATAGACAACAAGAGCTGTGAACAGCAGTGGTGGGTAGTGAAGGGGGAGGGGTGATGTATGAGAGAACACAGGTGGAAAGAGAAAGAAATATGTGGAGCAGAGAACTGTACACACAGAGCTATAGTACAACATGTGTGAATAAATAAATAAAAATGTGCACAGGTTCATACAACATGTAATTTATTGATCCAAGAATTAAACGTAGAGTTAAATCCTAACCATTTATATATAGTTTATTTCCTTTTTGTTTCAACACTTTTTCCACAAGATAATGCTTAGGAAATGCTGTTTTCTGATGTTCCTGGAGATAAAATCTACCTTTTATGGGTTGATGGTTGAGGTCCTCGAGTAAATAGGTGACTGGACTGTCCATGTTGACTTGACGAATTCAAAATAATTCAGTCCCCCACGGTGGCGTGTAGCCCTTATTGAAGGCAGACTTAAATTTGCTCACACGAACGAAATCTCCAATTTTCAGTCGGTGACGTTTAGGGTCTGCTGTTTTAATGGGGTTAAACAGTTTATCCAGTCGCTGAATATTTTTAGTCACGAGGCGTGGTTTGGTCCCAATCGTTCTATGTTTGGTGTCATTGTAACGTGATACTAGCTCTGGTAACATGTCCAACCAGCGATACGTGCCCTGAGCGGTAAACGCTTTCCACATATGGGTTTTCAATGTTCAGTTGAACCGCTCAACCACACTGGCTTAGAGATTGCTGTACGTGGTGTAATGGTGAATATCCTTAGATTTGACAAAACTGGGGAAATCCTTGTTGAAAAAATATTTCCCCTGGTCGGTTTGTAGCAGCTGAGGTTGACGTTTGGAGTGTTGAATAATATGTTGAAATGCCTTGGTAACTAGTGGACCAGACTTTCGACGCACAGGTTCAAAAAAAACCATTTTGGAATAGACATCAATGACGGTCAACATTTAGCGTACACCGTCGTTAACGCCAGCATTGGGTATCATTTCAACCAAGTCAGCCTGCCAAAGTTCATCCACACCTCGTGAAATCACCTTGAGTCGTGGATGGTGACGCCTAGCTGGGCGATGCAACTCGTGAGCAATACCCATTTTAATGGGTGAGGGCTTAAACAATAATTTTGGCATTTCGACGTTCTTGTTCAATTTCTTGAATTTCCCAATCGTGATCGGTATGGCCAGCTTGACGTGAAGCATGCAACAACTGTAGCCGCTGGACGAGCTCATTGGGATTGTGCCAGTAGGTAACATCCACAAGGGGTTTTAATGATTTAAATGTCACTCCCAAAGCGGACACTTTACGACGAGTACTTCGACTGGTGGGAAACATTTTTGAAATGATGGTTTTATATTTTTGAGATATATTGGCATTCACTTGTTGAGTGGGATCATACTGTCTTTTTTGGGCATGGGTGTCCAATAAAATGGAATTATATTTGTCAAGATCCTCTGACGTATAATCATGGGAAGAGGGGGTTCGAGAAAAGAGCAGCTTTACCAGTCCTGGCGTTAATTTATAATTGGTGTTCTTAATGACAGCTTTCGTACGAGCAAATTTAATGGATGAATCACCAATTTTAAAACTATCATCCTCATAGCGAACACCATACGTGGTATATGTGTTTCCAATAAATAGATAGGTGAAATAGGGTTCTAGTGTTGATCCATAATATTTTATTAAAATGGATTTCAGTTGAGCTTTATGTTGAAGGGTGGCCAAGAGTTGTGAAAACGGAGACGCTCTGGAAGGGCAAGGTGATTCGACCATGGCCAAGGATTTCTTTTTTCTCAAAAACTCTGCAAGGGGTGCGGCCTTTTTTTTGAGGCGTAAACACTTGTTCCTCCTCATTCTCAATTTCGCTAACACTAGTCAAATCGTCCTGTTCCTGTTCCTATTTCTCTTCCTCAGGGTCCTCGTGCAGCGTCTGCGTGGCTTGTGAAACGGTGGGTAGCGTTTTAGATGGCTTGAAAGTGGGTTTCAACATGGCTTTTAGCGGAGGTGCTAAATGTTGTTGAATAAACAAAGCATGATCGGCACGTGATCGTTTCAATTGACGAAACTTTTGGCGAATAGTATTTTTTGCTCTAATAATATGCTTTTTCAATTGACTCTCTGCTAACGCCATGGTGTCTTGACAAATGACTTGAGAATGAATGAGACAGGGCCTTAAATAGCAATAAAATTATCAAACCCTAAGCTATACCGTCCTTGGTTGAGTTCACTTTGTTTGTCAATCACTAAACAGGCATGACGTTGAGTGTTCCAGCACTTGGCACACAATTCAGTAAACATTTGAAAGGTCATATCCGGATTCACATGTTCATTATAAATGTGGCGACTGTTCCTCTCGTCCTGACGAAATAAAACAATTACATTGGCATTGTCACGAATCAACTGCTTGGACATTTTAGAATACGTTTGTCCAAGTTAGAAGCAATCGATATGTTTGTGTCGACCCATGCTGAAATAGCTTTGAATGGTGCCTTGACGTTCAGTGGATACATCATCGAAAATCATGAGTGAATCAGGCTTTACCTCATCCGGTGAAATCATATTTTCCTGCATGGAAAATGTGAAATAACCTATATTCTCTTTTTGTAATCCAGACATGACATGATCCAGGAACACGTAGAGGGGTTGGTAGAGAGATTTTGCAAAAATATAAATATTTTGAAAACGCAGACCATTGGGCGCTGTAAAGAGCGTCAGCAAAAGATTGGTCTTTCCACAGCCGGAAGGCCCCACAATGATGCAGTGAATGGAAGATGGAAACAGTGAACCATGGCGTTGTTCACGTGATGTGGAACAGAGATGGGAAACCATGACCCCACGGGGAATGACTCCTGCTGCTTAATAATCTTCATTTCAACTAAGGCTTAGACAGGCTGGCAGGCTGTCTATATACAGGACACCGAGCCTTGTCATAGAAACAGTAGACTCGTACTACCGGTTGACGATGGATGTCTTTGGACGTGCGTTAATGGCCAAAGCTAGGTCTGACCCCATACATGATCCTAAACAAGAAACAGATCCTGCTAATAAACACTATGTGGATAGGTCTGTAGTGCCACGCACAAAACAGGGAGATTATGACTTTAAGGGAAAGCGGTTAACCCATGTAAAACATCCTCAAATGTCTACAGACCTTACTACAAAAAAGTATGTGGATAACAAGGTGTATGAGTTTTATGATAAAGTGCCCCAGCTTACAGTGAATGGCTATAGCGCTAATCACCATCGGATTATTCACGTGGAAGACCCACAAGACGAACACGATGTCTGTACCAAGCGTTACGTGACCTATGAAATGAAAAGGCTTTATAAATTTACCCCATCTGTATTTTTAGTGTATCTAACAAATGAAAAAACCTGTGAATGACAGAAACCATTTACCGCTAGTCCATGACCAGCACCTGACCTATGTGCTTGCTTCGGGTTTAAGCCACTATCGATTACACTATGAGGGAACCATTCACATCACATATGCCATACCTGATGAGAACCATTTACAAATAGAGATAAATGGTCATAGGATGTTGGTCCATAACCATGAAATGGTCAATGCAGGAGACGAATTATCCTTTCATCTCATGTTGACATGGGATGAAAAGCAAGCGGGAAAAACCCTAAACGATTTCCCACTTTATGTGGAATTGGAATATACAGCCATGAAATGACAATGTGACGTTAGTTGTGACTTGAACTTTCTTGTGAAAGGTTGTTGGTCATTATCATCATGGTGAAACAAAGGTATGTGCTGAGAAAGACCAAAATTAAGACCCTGTCCTTGGCAAAGCCTGGGCTTAAGACATTCGTGGACAAGCCCTCGCGAAAGAAAAAATAAAAAATAATGTATTGACAAGAAGAAAAGCTCTTCGAGCAGCACAGAGACGTGTTATTCCAAAGCGTCAGCGACAGGGTTCAAAACAAGGGCGAGTGATTCCCGTCCCCAAACGAGCTGGATTTTTAACTGTATTATTTGCCGATTTGACTGCTCTGGGTTCACTTTTGGACCGTGCCAGTGCAGTGGCGAAAATCATTAAAGCCGCGCAGCAGGGCAAGCAAAAACTCAAAGAAATTCAGCGACACAATGAAACGATGGAAGCGATTGCTATGGGGGCTATAAATGCCAATTTAAAGCCAGCCTTTTATCAACAAGGCTTTGGGATTTCACCATTTCAAAATATTAAAAAAATTAACCTCAGCCATAGCAAGACATGCCCTGACGAATCAACAAGTGGAAAGCTATGCTAAACAACTAACGCTTTCTCATATTCGAGGTGTGTTTATGCGAAACCAATTACCCCCCACGACCCTGGGAACAGGAATGTGCTGTTGTCAATTTGGATGATCACCGAGGACCAGGAACGCATTATGTAGCTTATGTCAAAGAGGGATCCATCGTATGGTACTTTGACAGTTTTGGGAATTTTCCCCCGCCCATGGAACTAGTGACCTATTTTGGAAACAGGATCAAGATATATTATAATGTGAAACGTGAGCAAACGTTTAACAGCCAACAGTGTGGACGTTTGTGTTTTTTTTATATAAGACACTGCATAAGTAAAAACGCCAACAGTATGTCGGCAGAAAGTCAAACGTTTAAACTGCATGGACGTGGACCTGAAGTCAGCCTAGACTTTTACCCACCTATCGAATTGAGTGAAAGACCTGATGGTTTGGGACTTGTTTCTCTTGAAACGTACAATCGAATATACAACATACGTGAGAATGTGAACAACAAGTTTTACTATGATGAGTCTGTGATCACTCTGAACTCTGGTGGATATAAGATAGACGATATTTATGAACACATTTATGTGGTGTTGATCAATGAATATGGTTTAAAGTCATTTATCGATGCAACGCGCAAGTTTGAACTTGTAGGAAATACCAACACTCATAGCTGCAGTATTTCCTCCACATTCAACATTGACTTTAAAACACACCCTGATTCCATTGGTCCATTACTAGGATTTAAACCACGCGTGTTGGAGCCCAACAAAAACATGAATCAGACCACGAAGTGAAATTCATTGAGGACCATCATGTGTCGGTGACGTGTAATATTATTAGCCAACTGTACACCAATCAAGAACCATCGCATTCGCTTTATGACTTTATAGTGACATCGCCCAATGGCTATATTATTCGTGAAAACCCTCCAGTAGTGCTTTTTCATTCTGTGGCTGTCAATGGTATTATTAACATAACATTGAGACTGATCAATAGAGATTAACAACTCATTGATCTAGATTCTACCACACCAGTGACTTACAAGTTGGTGCTAAAGCCACTATGAAGTTTGTGTATAAAGCAACAACACCGTCTTGGAATGTGGTTAGTTGTTTGCCACGTGAATACACGTTAACATCTCAAGAAAAGCACATTTTACAGCATTTGGGTTACCACGTCAACCCCCATGATGATTTCTATCCTAGAGGTAGCGAACCGCATCGAAGAGCAACCAGGGGTGGTAAGAATTGATCTCCATTCCTATCAAGCTCAAACACCTGGACTCAATAACAATGATGAAATTCAATTTGTTATCAACAACCAAGATATTTACACCCTACTGCATGAAAGTGTCATTCAGATTGAAGCTCGGCTCACCAAAGCCGATGGCTCTACATCCACCACATCCAATTTGGCCAACCATGGTTTGGCCTTTCTGTTTTCTGAAGTGCGTTACGTGATTAACGATTTCGTGGTGGATAGCACACGAAATGTGGGTATTTCCAGTGTCATGAAACAATACCCCTCTTATAGTGAGGAAGAAGGTAAAACACTTTGCATGGCGGGTTGGTGCCCTGACTCGACCAATGACTGGATGGTACACACCGATGGGACCTTTACTGGATATTTACCTCTTAAACTGATTTTAGGCTTTGCCGAAGATCACCAGCGCATTGTGGTCAACACAAGGCAAGTGCTTTATCTGGTGAGAGACAGGAGTGATAATAATGCACTCAAGGGAGCCGACAATGCCCCCATAGATTCAAAAATTCAACTACAACGCTTGCTATTGAAAGTGCCCCATGTGACCCTTGACGGTAGCAAAAAACTGGACATAGTCAAGATGGTAAACAGAGATATGCCTCTACCCATGGAATTTAGGAGCTGGGCACTACATGAGTACCCGCTATTGCCCACCACCAACACACACAGTTGGTCTGTAAAAACAGCCCGATATACAGAGAGACCTCTCTACCTGATCGTGTGTTTTCAAACGAATCGCAAGTATCAACAAACCAAAGATGCCACCCAATTTGATCACCTGCAATTGAGAAATGCACGTCTTTTCCTCAACGGAGCGGTGTTTCCCTATAAAGGACTGGATTTGGATTTTTCAAAAAATAAGTTTGGCCCCTTGTACGACTTGTTTTGTAAATTTCGATGGTCATATTATCAAAAAGAGAACGGCCCCATGCTGCTACCCCAAGCGTTTAAGGCAAGGGCGCCACTGATTGTCTTTGAATGTTCTTACCTGGAAGTTTCTGTCAAGCCATTCAATATTGACATTCGACTAGATTTTGAAACGCGTGACAATGTACCAGCCAATACGACGGCCTACTGTTTGATTATTCATCACAAACAAGTCAACTATTATCCCCTGTCCAACCAAGTGACGAGTGTATAAGTAACAGGTCAACCCACGCGAAGCCGCTCTGTCATGTCTTGCTTTAAAGCCTCAAGAGAAGTCACATCCATGAATTTAAACTCTGAGGAACAACGTTTCATTACTTTTGCAACGTGGCCGGGGCATTTCATAAAACCTCACGCCTTGGCGGCCGCTGGATTCTACTATTTAAAAACAAGAGATGAAGTGAAATGTGCCTTTTGTCCCATCATCATAGACCAATGGCAAGAGAGTGATGAACCCATGCAGGAACATCAGCGCTGGTCACCTGCCTGCCCCTACCTGTGCAGAATGGAGGTGGGATATATACCCTGTCATTCAAGCTATCCCTCACTAGTGTCTCTGGGTAATGAAAAAAAAACCAAGTTACGATACGTGTGGACCGTATGGTGTCCATGGTGCTTCGGTAAAGAGCTCACCATCAAAAACGCCTAGTTTAGAGACATTGGGACATCATCAGTGTTAATGACGTTACAAACACAAGAGACTATATTGTTGTATCAGTTGGTATCGTCCTTAACCCAAAATGACAAGAGCCTGTAAGACGTGTTATGATAATAAAATGATGTAATTCTCAAATTCTTATTTTTTTCATGTCCCCCTGTCCTACCCTAACCTCAATTTTTTTTTCAAACTAGCATGGCAGGTAAGTCCATGTCATGATCACACCTTAGTCATTGATTGCCAGTCAGTCGTCAGTTGAACTTGGTCCAGGCAAACGGCAACATGTTGCGCAAACTCATCGTGGATTGCCAAGGGTTTAAAATTGGTGACAACAAATTTATATTTAAACAAGTGGCCATGATCGATTGAACCACGTTTTGGATATCGCAAGCTACACATTTGCAATTTAAACCGCCTTATGCTTTTGATTTGTTGTGTGAAAAAGACCGTAAACAAACCCAGTGGATTGAAAATCATAGGCATCTAGACTGGAATCAAGGAACCATTTCCTATAAATATTTGGACGTGGTCATGAAAGCACACTTGTCCTCGGCCAATGTGGTATTTGTGAAAGGTAATGAAAAACGTCAATGGTTACAACCATTTTTGGCGTCCTACTGTCAATGTATCGACCTCATGGACTTGGGCTGCCCATCCCTGCAAACGCTCATGGATACTTGTTCCTGTGGCAACATTACCCATACAGCCCTAGCCAATGTGTGGCATCTCTTTCATTGGTTAACCACCCATGCCTGTTGGGAGTTGTTGAATTGAATGACGCCAGTGAGATTTCTACAAGCCAGGTGTAAACATCTACAGAACGTGATACCATGGAGAAAGGCAATGCTACGGACAAAGCCATCGGCAAGTTCTTTGTGTGCAAAAAGAAACTAGACAGTTTTACCAAAGAGGAACTCTTGGTGCTGCCCAAGTCGTTCATTTATTATGTGGCCGCCAACGCGGTGAAAGAAATTAGGCAACATGTACCAAAATCATGGACTCAAGACCCTGTGTTGAGTGAATTGCAACCCTGTACGGATTACGATCATCATAAGCAAGTGGCCATGGCAAAAATACCTTCTATGCGTCAGTGTGCGACTTGCCAACTGGTCAAACTGTATCACGGTCATAAAAGTTCGTGTAAAGACTTTGTTGAATCATTCCACGGGTGTCATGGCGAAAAAAAGCAACAACAACAACAAACACAAACATCGTCCACAGAGGAGGAGGAAGTCCAAACCTTTTTACCATCAATGGAAAAGGATATGCCAGACCTGTACTGGCAATGGCGTCATTGACAAAGTGATTCAATACTTACCTTTTGAAATCCATCTTCCAGGGTATCGTTTTTGTGGCCATGGAACTCATCTTGAAAAACGTTTGCAACGTGGTGATGTACCCATTAATCTTTTCGATCAAGCATGCAAAGAACATGATCTTTCTTATCGCCATAGTCATCCTGGTTTAAGACATGTGGCAGATAAATTGTTATTGAAGAAAGCTATACAATGTTTCACATCCTGTGATGCCTCAGTGGTTTTCTGTTGTTGTCGTGTAGCCTCCTGAGAGGCCGAGTGCAGGTCTTTCTAGTCGACGCCCGTGGGCGACCTGCGAATGGATGGTAGCCCTGATTGTCATGAATGCTATGAAAGGAATGCTGATTATGCATGGACATAAACATTGAGGAATGGAGGAGTGAGGAATTGGGATTTGTTTGTATTCTATTTTTCTTTTGTCAATTCACTATGACTATGAAATAAAAACAAAGGTTTACCAGAGCACGATGTTTTTTTTCTTTTTTTGAAATCATGATGTTGATGGCCGCTTTTTCATTTTCACATTTCACACATGATGAATTCACTCATTGCCATTTGTCAATTTGCAATTTACAGTTTTTAAAAATGTTCGTTTCAAGTTTTGTGTTTTTGATGATATGGATTTTTTCCATTTTGTTGATGACACTTTTTAAACAATGTCCGTTTGAAGTTTTTCTGAATTTTCATATATTACACATGGCCATTTCCAGTTTTTAAAAATGTTCGTTTTAAGTTTTGCGTTTTTTGGTGATATCGAAACATGGATTTCCCATTTTCTGCTTTGACATTTTTCCATTTGGTGTATATTGAAAGTTGAGATTTGTCAATAATATTGATGCGAGTGCTTGACCATGATGATGCTGCAATGTGTTTATGGGATTGTGGAAACGTCGAGGTCTACGACTACTGCAGGTAACACTGTTTTTTACAAAAATAATGTCTATTGACGGCTACATTTCAATGAAAAAACAAAACTATTGACAAAACAAAATGAGTATATAAGTGACAATTTCCCACCCACCCACTCACCCTACCTCACCGTGTTTGCTCTGGTCATACATACACACCAGCTTTTACTCTACTCATTCAATCACACCTGTCTTTGGGAACAAACACAACCACTTTATTTATTCCCAAAAGCACATTCACGACATGCACACTCATCCCAAATAAACTTTTTATTATAAATTTAACATTTTACCAGTACAAAAATAATTAAAGTTACTAAAAACATACTGTTACTCATTTAATATTTACACAAAAAATAACACTTTTGTACAGCTTTAAAAGAATCAAACTATTTACCAATCAAAAATTTAAAAAAATAAGGTTGCATAGAACTTATTTTTAAGAGCAAAAGGTCCAAGTGGGTTGCCACTATTTTACAAAATCTACTATTTACAATGACAAAAAACAATATTTACAAAATACTAAGTACTAAATCGACAAGTTACAAAAAAAGCCATGTCCCTAAACGAACAATCAGAAAAATCACACCTCCTCCTCCTTGTGATCATAACCCCAGGGCAGGCTAGTGAGCAGGTCATCAGCCCACACACGTTTGTTATCCATGGAGGCGAGGGTGCGTTTTCTCTGTTTCACAAGATACAAATGATGGTTGCTCGATTGTATCCTGCACTGTGTATGGGACATAGCTTTGCCAGTGCGTAAAACCGCTAGGTAATCGTCTACACGTAGCGATTTTACCACTGCTCTACCTACACCTTTTGCTCTTTAGGCTTCCTTACAGTCTAGTGTGCGATAAGCAAACTTACGAATTCCGTCATAATGGAATCACCGCATTCATCTTTTAAAACACCCATTTCCTTCTTGTTTTTTATGGGTAGCTGAAACACGTTGTCAGCGCTATAGCAAGAGGTGTCAAACCAATCACTATGCCGCCTCATGACGTCATAGGGGTTGCAGTGGCGAATGTGGTATATGAATGAGTCCGTATCCATATACAAAAGAGAGACGTCCTCAAAATGGCGTTTGGCAAACTCATAGTGGAATCGATACATGACCGATTTAGAAAAGTCTAAAATGACTTGGCCCAAGTAAATGGGCTTATCCATGGTCACGCTGATCCTACTCAATTCAATAGTAGCCAAATCCTCATCGATAATGTTGATCGATTTGAAATTTGGCTTGGCAATATACCGCCGGGCACCCCACTGCCCCTCCCAGACATTCACCAATTTAATGTCACGGTATTTGCGGACATTCTCCATGGACTTGCCATAGATGCAGTTGTTCATTAATTTAAAATAATAATTTCAAACTGCTGTGTTGCCAGTTGTCGGTGCTCTGTGTTGAGTCGCATGTATGGCTCAAGCCATGCTTTTTGAGCAAAAGAAATACCCCTGTGGATTTTCTTCAACACCAAGCCTTGGGCGAGGCATTGCACCAACATTTGGATATGTAGCCCATACCGATTTTTGTTGTAAAGTGTGCCCATGAGTTTTTCAATTTTCACTTTACTGTCAGGGGGGAACCATTTGCTCAAGGCAGAATGGGAAATCGGCATGTTCATCATACAAGGATGAGGGCTATTCAATATCCACTTCGAGGACATATCCACGGCCTGTTTCTTGGCTAGCCTTGATCACATCAAATTCTGACACTTGTTTCTCTGTCAGCCAAGCAAACTTCCCATAGGGCAAAGGCTGACTCATGGCGTAGCCGTACAAATTATTCACGTCATAGTACATTTAGCACGATTCTGGTTTGTCTGGGGAATAATCAGGCTGGTAGACATTGTTCGCTTCGGCATGGCGCTGGTTAAGCGACTCAAAGCCACCGCGAATGCCCTTTACAAAGGATAGAACCAAGTATACATCAGTGAGTAAATCCAATTCCACTTGAGTGTATTTTAAAGCGTCATCAAACGAGAGCCCAGGACTCGTATAATAGTGAGCCGGGTCAAGACCATAAATGTGTTGACACAAGTTACGGAATTTTTCAAACACATCAGTAAGCAGCAGTATATTCAGTTTTAGGTAATGCATAGCATATTCACTTAGCGTCTCCATGTCAAACACTTGCCAAACTTGACACGCATGTGCATAGTCTTCATCGGAAACGGTACTGCGTGTTAGTTTCGCGTAAAATTTCTCTTGTGGTGGGAGTTTTCTTTGCTTTAACACGTCCCAGCTGTTGCAGAAATCTTATGGGAATATACCTTCCCGAATACACAATTGAAATTGCTCAGGATCATTAAAATGCATTCTAGTATTTTTAATTCCTCCTTATTTAAGCCATTTACAAGACTGTCTAGCGAGAATGCCATAAACTTAAAGGAATCCAAAAATCGAATGCTAAAGTCGCTCAAACTCCATGTCAGGGCTGTAAAACGCTCATGGTTTTGGGGAATAATGGTAAACGAGCCCTTGTTGACATGACCCAATTCACGAATCAAAAACTGAATGTCATAATTCGCCAGATTGTGGAAAAAGACACTGATGAAACGAGGAACTGGAAAGTTCAAATTGCATTTGCAGTGCGCAGCTCCACGAAACTCTCCCGTAAAGTGCGAGTGGTCTCTGACGTTTTCCTCTCCACTTAAAATAGGCTTTTTGCAAATATGGCATGTCGTCGCATGCTCATACTGCTGCTGATGTTCCGGAGATAGGCTCATGGGTACTGAGTGGTCCAGTAATTCCTGTACATCATGAGCCAACTTGACAAGTTCATCCAAGAACCATTTGGCACAATCTGGCCCCTGACGGTATTTGTAAACGGATTGCGTGGGGTCATAGGCACACATCACATTAAATCCTATGGCAAAGGGTTCATGTTTTTGAATGGGTGTGGTTGAGCTAATGGTGGGATCTGGTTCACATCCCGCCATGAGTGTAGTGAGTGCTTGGAAATCTGCATACACCATATAGGGGACAGTGTCACGCTTATGAATGTCCCTAAACTGTAACATAGCGTTGTCCCCTTGAGGCAATATCAGTCTCACTGCTTCCTGAGAAACGCAATCTAGCCTATGACGTTCCAAAAGCGTAGGAGTGGTAAAATATTGCAAGCAACGGTCAAAAATATGTTTCTTAGGTTTATGTTTAGGCATTTGACTGCTTCGCAATCTACTCAAGCTTTTGATCAGGCAATAGTGATTCACCTCTCCATAAGACAGATATAAAAGATGAATGTGGTGTCGTTTCGGTTCTTTTGTGGCATAAAGAGGACCCACGATCTCATCACAATCAAGGCCATACACCATGAACGAAAATTCATGGTTATCTAGTTCAGACCTATGGATCTCGGTTAAGTCCGTAGGGAATGACATTCGAGTTAAATTTAATGTTAGTTTCAATTCATCAATCTTGGCCTTGTACATTCCTGGTCGACAACTGTCACGTTGTGCTGGCTGCAAATAGGCGGCCACAGACCACAGAAAGCAATCATTGTCATGGTTCTTTATATTCACCACAGCTCTCCGACAGGCAATCGCTGGTGGTGTTTTAATATAGCTAGACCCAACATTGAACGGGTTGAAATGACAAATGTTGATTTGTAAATCATGAATTTTGTCTAAGGCAAGGTCACTTGGTCCTTGTTGCAGTTTATCAAATTTTGATACCAAGGCATTCACCACATGGCTTTGATACCACTCGTTCAGATTATCGGCTATCAAAAGATCTTGCATTTTACTGCCAATATAAAATGTTTTTTATGCTCATTGTCCTTGTTTTTATATATCAAATCACACACCAGTTGTGTATTAACCTTTAAAGCCGTATGCAACATTTGCGCAGTACATATTTTAATTTTAAAAATGTCGAAACAAGATTCTAAAAAATCTTTGGAATCAAAATTTCCCTAACATTCACTATGCGGCCAGAGCAGACACGTGACTTGAAACAAGACTCAAGGGGCTCCCAAGTTAACGTATCCGCAGCAGTAAAAGACATTATTTTGAAAGAACACTCTCACCTGAGTTTTCAGCTGTAGACTGCTTGACAATGGTTCCACTCTAAAGCCACTTGGTTTTCAGCTGTTGTGGCTAAAGCAGTAGAGTTTTTTTTCTCCAAATATCTAAAAAAGAAATTAAATTATACCACCATAAGTATATCAATTCCATATAGTTTATGCACGTCATAAACAAAACAAAATCAAACAGGTTATATATATATATATATAAACAAATCTCACCTTGAAGTGTAATGCTTTGCTTTATTCCCGTCTCGTGGGCTAGTGTGGTAATGGTTTCCTTTTCTAGCTGTCTGTCTTTCTCTCTCTTTTTCAATCTCTTTCCCACAGACACACAACAGGTAGTCTATAAACGTTATCTACAAACAAATAAATACACATTTAATTATAACTTTAACAATCAATAAAAAATTGCATGTAAATAAATATATATATATATATATAAATCAATAAATATATAAATGAATAAATACATAAATAAATACCTACCCCACAACAAGGTTGAGTATTTTCCATCAACACCAAAACTGTTAAATAAGACCAAGTGTTTCACGCAACGCAGTGTGTTCAATGGCAGTCACATAAGTGAGAGTGGAAATGATAACGACATGTTTTATATATGTTACGTTGCATGTATAATCATTTTGTTCTCACGCTTTGAACATCCGGTTATCGTGCACGTGGACAGCTAAAGTCCAAGGTGAACACCTGTGCGAAGTCAAATTACACGTCAACTTGCATTTTGTCACGTACGAAGCAAACAGAATGTAACTTGTTTAGCGTACATGTCATCTCACACGTGTTCACATGCATTTCGCTCTTTCCTGCCACCACGGTCGTCAGATTATTTAACATCAAGCGTCATCCGCGTCTTTGTAATTTTTCCATTGCACTTTCTGTCAAGTCTGATTAGCGCATTCCAATAAGCTCAAATGACATTCACATTCTGCTAGTCTGTCCCCCTCTCCAGCAAGTTTGTTTTCTCTACTCGCTTCAACCAACATAGAACCAAGTTCTCATAACCGTTTACACGTTAAAGTCTCTCTTCGGGGGTAAAAAATCTTAGCATGCTTCACACATTTTAAAATATTAGCCTCCATCCATCTGCCATAGGAAATATCAGAAAAACGAACCCTCGCTCTGTCATAAACCGACCAGCCGAAATATCCATTGTTCTATTAAGCATGGTCATTGTGGTTAGCGACAGGTTCGTTGAAACACACACATCTAGCAGTATCGTCTCTCTCAACAACCACGCTTCATGAACATTATAAACAGGTAAAGAAAAAAAGTTTTTTCAACATGTATGGCGTTAGGCCCTTTGTGAATTACGTTTTGGAAAAAATATCTACCACATTCGAAAAGGGGCGTTAGCCCGAGTAATAGGACACCTCGTACACGTCTCTAGCGTTATTGGTTTGCGAGATAAAGCAAAAGTCTAAAATCACGGTTTTACCTCAAAATGGTTTTTCATTCCTGCTCAACATGAACATCCTCGGCAAGAGGACAACGCGACGAAAAAAGTGGCACCTCGTACACGTCTCTAGGCTTATTGGTTCGAGAGACTTCAGCAAAAATCACAAAAAAACACTTGTTTACCCCAAAATCGAGTTTCCATTTTTTTTTAATATAACGAGTGGTCCATAGCAAGGAGGACATCACCCCGAGTCCTTGGACCCCTCGTACACTCCTTTAGCATGATTGGTTAGCGATATATAACAAAAAGTCAAAAATAACGTTTTCCCCCCCCCCCCCCCCCCAAAAAAAACATGTTTCCAGCATTTCACCTTTTAGACACCTACATTCCCGTAAAGAGCACAACGAGACGACAAAAACGAATCCAAGCACGCCCTCCTAGCATCACTGCTTCCATTCCAAGGTCGCCAGGGGCTCACAACTTCCGAAGTGTAGCAGCTCTCTCCAATTGACACTACTGTCAGGATTTTATCCTAGAGACTTGAAATTTATTTTGGGGATAGAGGGGCTAGGGACCATTGATTTACGTCAAATAAACTTTCTTGTAAACTTCCTAGTTTCTAAAATATAGGAATTTCAAAATTACACTTTAAAAAATGTAAAATAATAAAAAAGTTTTATTATTAAAAATAAAGGACATAGAGGCCGTTCGTTTGAGCCATGGCACAACATTCTATCATGTTTGGTTTTGAAACTATCACCTACTTTCGAAAACAAAAATTTTCAAAAAAAAAATAATTCAAAATTATAACGAGTAGTCCATAGGAAAGAGGACATCAGCTCGAGTCCAACTACACCTCATTTGTTAAATTCCGACCTTGGGTTCACCAAATATTAATTATTTAATTCGAAAGCCGCCCAAGCAACGCCGAGTGTTTTTAAACACCCACTACTCATCTACTGAAATCCATTCTTTTCATTTTTGTTGTGATAGTTCGACCGTTATCATCGTGTGATCGATGCCGATACAGTGGATAACCATCGTTGCCAGTGACGGTCTCTGCCGTTAATTTCTGTGGATATCGTTTGGAACACTTTCCGTCGACCATGCAAGGTGATTGTGGATTGATGGTGCCACAGGTCTCAGAATCATATTTGTAATTACAACATCATGCAGGTCTGGATCGGCTTCGTGATCGGGAATCTCGGAACATATGATATTATCTATTTGGTCTGGTTGAATTCTTTCCACTAACCAAATAAGAATGTGTGCGTGCAACAGGCCTCGTTTTTGCCATTCGATTGAATACGTCCAGCATCGAATATCTCCAAAGACGCATTGTTTAACAATGTAGTTCCTCAGGGACCGCATTTCTTTGCCTGAATACACGTGCTGTGATGTCGTGTCGATCACTTGATGTTTGTCCGGGAAGCAGCAATTGAACAATATCTATCCATTTTGGATTAGAGGTAAAAGTAATAATGAGATCTGGCCGACCGTAATGACGAACATATGCCATTGCATCTTGCGCATATTCATGCATATGACGTGGACTACCTATGTACTTCGCCGGCAGAATAGTTAATCGACCAATATTAGCTGCATTTCCTTCAGTACGAATTTCGTCACGTAAATGGATATACTCCTCAGAACGCAGTTTGGCTTGGTTCAACCTAATGAAAGTTAAACGCTCAGTTTCTATTTTGACGTACATGTTGACGCAATACTGCTGAAACAATCGACGAAACCGCAGCAAATAGTTGTCTGCATTTTGACGAATCATCAAACGATATGCGTAATAATTCATGGAGCTAACTTTTTTTGTAGTTTCTTCACCTGAAATTTAAATATTAGATTTAGTATTTCGTATGTACATTTTTAGCATAATTATAAAGGGGTGGAGATAAATGATTTTAAATAGGTTGTCAGTCATTTGTCCAATTTTATCTATACAAACAACCCCTAATCTTTTCCTGGTAATAAGCAGTGTAATTGTTTTTTTATTGTAGACCAAAACCAAACAATGTAAAATGTACGTCATGTTGAACTATGATATTGATACTCAACATTCAATGG
The DNA here is from genome assembly GCA_946902985.2 of Meconema thalassinum. Lineage (NCBI taxonomy): Eukaryota > Metazoa > Arthropoda > Insecta > Orthoptera > Tettigoniidae > Meconema > Meconema thalassinum. The sequence continues at coordinate 254,258,894 of OX336394.1, read as the reverse complement.
ATTTACCATTTTGATATTAAAATAATATCCATCTTCTCCCTGTCAAAACATCAGCGGGTATTGCAACGTGTCATATGAACGATGTGTTTCAGATGTTTGTTTCAGTTGGCCAGTATCGCGACGTGTAAGCACAATATCGCGTGTTTCCAAGTGTTCACCAACAATCACGATGGCAACTTCATCTATTGTTGGAGCGTTAAATGTGCGTTCGTGTGTTCCAGATGGTCGTTTATCTGCTCTGATCTCGACTTTGTAGTCATCATTTGGCATGCGCTCCAAAGCACTCTTGAACAGCCTGACCAACAAAGATGTTCATGAAGTAGTTGCAGTAGTGCTAGGACAGGGTTTCTGTCTACTAACTTATTGAACCCTCCTCGTATTTGCCTCGAACCTGATATCTCGCTAACCAATCATGGGATTTGAACATACAAGGTGTCCTAGCACTCGTAGTGACGCCCCCTACTTTCCTATAGCCTCTTTATTTAATTAAAAGAGCAAAACTAAAAGGTCATCCGGTTTTAATATCTCGCGAACCAATCATGGGATTTATACATATGGGGTGTCCTAGCACTTGTAGTAATGCCCCCTCTTTTCCTATAGCTTGTGTTATTTAATTGAAGGACCAAAACTAATAGGTCATTCGCTTTTAATATTTCCTAAACCCATGGTTGGATTTGAGCATATGGGGTGTCCTAGGAATCGTGGTGAACCCCCCTTTCCTATGGACGTTTTATGTCCACTCTAAAATAGTGCTAGGTTGTAGGTTCTGCTCTACTTAGGAAGTTGTGAGCCCCTGCGACATTGGAATAGAAGGAGTCATGCTAGGAGGGCGTGCTTGGATTCGTTTTTTTCATCTCGTTGCGCTCTTTACGGGAATGTAGGTGTCGAAAAGCTGAAAATAGGGTTTTGGATCTAATGATCGTTTTTCACATTTTTGCTAATTTTTGGAAAACAGAAAACGTGATGATGACGTGCGTGATAGTATTTTTTCGTTTCGTTGCGCTCTTTACGGGAATGTAGGTGTCGAAAAGGTAAAAAAGCCGGAAACACGGTTTTTTGATGGAAAATGGGGTTTTGTGATTTTCCCTAATATTGCGGAAACTGAAAACGTGAGGATGATGTGCGTGATAGTATTTTTTCGTCTCGTTGTGCTCTTTACGGGAATGTAGGTGTCGAAAAGGTAAAAAAAATGGAAACATGTTTTTTTTATGGAAAATGGGTTTTTGTGATTTTCCTAATATTGGAAAAACTGAAAACGTGACGATGACGTGTGTGATAGTATTTTTTTCGTCTCTTTATTCTCTTTACGTGGATATAGGTATGGAAAAGGTAAAAAGCTGGAAACATGGTTTTCTTATGGAAAATGTTTTTTTTTTCATTTTCGAAAACGAATTAGGCGATTTTTATGACGGGCATGTTGATGTATTTGTGTCGTTGTTCTCTTTACGGAGATGTAGGTATGGAAAAGCTGAAATCATGGTTTCCGTCATTGAGGAAAACGGGGAAAAAGTAAGAAACCAGATTTGAAGTCACGTTATGTTAAACGCTATGATGTTGGTATAACACTTATGCATTATTATTATTATTAATATTATTATTATTATTATTATTATTTGACAAGGCTTGACTGGGACTCACATGCAGAGAGAGAACTTGCTTGATGAAATGAGAATTGAAAGCATTGAGGCTGACCCACGGCCAGCCAGACAAGACAAGGGGTCTTATCATCGTACGCGCCTCGCAGCAGAGAGATAAGAGGCAGGTGTCATTGTACAGTGTGCAGCTTTATACTGTGTATGTCATAGCCTTGGTTCAATATGGACTCATCATGCAACGCAAAGTTTGAAACGATGGGTGGGTGTATAACATCATGATAAAAGATTGGCATGGGGCTTGAACAAAGAGGTTATCGGACATGTAATAAACAAAAGGGTGGGATTAATGAAAGGTCATGTGATACATCCTTTTGGAAATGTTTTTTTTCTAAATAACTAACTAAATAAATAAATAAATAAATAGGGTTTTATTACAAAATATATGTTTATTGACCCATGAATTATACGTGGAAGGAAACCCTAACCACTTTACAAAATATTTTGCACCTTTGACTTTAATTGATCGTTCAATGAGATAATCGTTGGGATATAATGTTTTTTGCACTTCTTCATAATAGAATCGTCCCTGAATGGGTTGCCCGCTCTGATCTTCTAAGAGATACGACACTGGTTGACCTAGCTTGACTTGGCGAATTTAAAAAATTTCTGTCGAACATTGTGGAGTATACGATTATGAAAACACACTTCTATGTTTACTGATGCGAACAAAATCTCCAATTTTAAGGCGATGTCGCCTTGGGTCAACCCTTTTTATAGGGTTAAACAGTCTATTGAGTCTGGGTAGGTTCTTGGTGACGAGGCGAGGTTTCATGCCGATGGTGGAATGAATGGTGTTGTTGTAGCGTGACACAAGTTGAGGTAACCAGTCTTTCCATCGATAGGAACCATGTATTGTAAACTCTTTCCACATATAACTTTTTAATGTTCGATTGAAGCGTTCAACTACGCTAGCTTTGAGATTGATAGGTGGTATAATGGTGAATATCCTTAGATTTGAGAAAACTGGAGAAATCCTTGTTGAAAAATTCTTTCCCCTGGTCGGTTTGTAACAAGTGAGGTTGACGTTTTGATTGTTCAATAATATGTTGAAAGGCCTTTGTGACTAAGGCACCAGTTTTATTTTTTACTGGTTGAACAGAAGCCATTTTGGAATAGACATCAATGACGGTCAACATATAGCTCACACCGTCGTTAACGTTAGAATAAGGTATCATTTCAACCAGGTCTGCCTGCCAAAGTTCATCGATTCCTTTGGAAATGACACGACGACGTTCATAAATGCGTCGGGCTGGTTTATGCAATTCATGAGCAATGCCCTCTTTGATGGGGGATGGCTTATAAGATAATTTTAGCATCTCGGAGTTGTTGTTCAATGTGGGCGATTTCTGCCTCATGTCCAGTGTGACCAGCTTGTTTTGATGCATGAAGCAAGTATAAGCGGTCTTCTAACTGATTGGGATTATTCCAAAAGGTTATATCTAGGTAGGGTTTTAATTTCTTAAACCTTACACCGGAGGCAGAGTGATGTTTTTGCTTACCAAAGATGTTTGCAATGATGGTTTTATATTTTTGGGATATATTGGCATTGACCTGCTGAGAGGATTTATAGTTTCTTTTGTGAGCGTTGGTGTCTAATAAAATGGATTTATATTTAGCAAGGTCCTCGGACGTAAAATCTTGTGTCGAGGGGGTGCGAGGAAATAGCAGCTTTAACAGACCTGGTGTTAATTTATAGTTGATATTTTTAATACAAGCTTTCATACGAACAAATTTAATGGATGAATCCCCAATTTTAAAACTATCATTCTTATAGCGAACACCATACGTGGTATCTGTCTTTCCAATAAATAGAAGGGTCAGATACGGTTCCAGGGTTGCCCCATATTGTTTGATTAAAATGTTTCTGAGTTGAGCTTTATTTTGAGGGGTTGCCAAGACTTGTGAAAACGGAGAGGATATGGAGGATGATGGTGTTGCCGCTATGACGGAAGATTTCTGTTTTGTTTTTAGAAACTGTTGAAGGGGTGAGGGTTTTTTCTTTCAGGACTAAATACGCTTTCGCTTTCACTTTGTTCATGTTGTTCTTCTTCTTCCTGTTCTTGATGTTCTTGTTCACTAACATTAGAGGAGGAGGAGGAGAAGGAGGAGGAGGAGGATTTGACCTCTCGTGTGGAATCTGTTTGAGTAAATTTTGAACTTGTTAAGGGTTTGGTTTGACAGGTAGCAGCAGCAGCAGTAGCAGCAGAAGCATTAGGTTTGAACCTCATGGGATCAACCGATGATGGAGCATGTTTTATCATGGGTAAAGGATTGACGTTTTTTAAACGTTGCAATTCACGAAATTTATGTCGAATCTTATTTCGTGCCTCAATAATACGCTGCATGATTTGAACATGTTTCTTGTACCCTATGGCGTTCGCCATGGTGAAGGTAAAGACACACTAACAGGAAATGTCCAACCCTGGGTCTTTTTGAACAGAAATAAAATGATCAAAACCCAAGCGATAACGTCCCTCACATCGTTCACTGTGTTTATTTATGACCAAACAGGCATGGGGATGATGGTTCCAACACGAAGCACACAATTGCGTGAAAGCTGTAAAGGACATATCTGGATTCATATGATCTTGAAAAATATGATAGAGATTTCTAGAGTCTAGGCGGAAGAGAACGTTGATATTGGCATTGTCACGAATCAACTGTTTGGGGATTTTGGAATAGGTTTGGGCCAGATAAAAACAATCCACTTGTTTATGGCGTCCCATACTAAAATACTCTTGAATAATAGCCTGTCGTTGAGTGGCAATATCATCAAAAATTATAATGGAATCTGGTTGAATGCGGTCTGGTTGAATGCCATCTTGAGGTGAGGTGAATGTAAAATAGCCCATGGCTTCTTTATTTAACGAAGACATAATTTGTTCCAAATACACGTACAGAGGCTGGTACAAGGATTTGGCAAAAATATAAATATTTTGAAATCGTAGGCCATGAGGCGCGGTAATAATGTTCAGCAAAACATTGGTCTTTCCACAACCCGAAGGCCCTACCATAATACATCGAACGGTAGATGGGAATAGGGTGCCATGACGTTTAGGTTCGCACACGGACAGTGATAGCTCTGAAACCAAATCAGAGACGGGCAAACCATGGGGTTGTTTCATTAATTCCATTGTGTCGGTGACTGAGTTTTTTTCATGTGTGTATAAGGTTTATATATAGGCAAGTGGTGAGTAGGATAGGTTAGTTAACGTCTATCACCATGTACGTGTTTGGGCGAGCTCGTGTAACCATGGCCACGGCCGCCTCTTTGTCAAAACAGTCACGAGAGGTGGCAACAAAAAGCTATGTCGATCGCAAAGTGCAAAGTGTCTATCACATGGCCCCGAGACTAACCGTTGAGGGCTATTCAGCCAATCATCATCGTGTTATTGATGTGCAAGAGTCTCGAGACGAAAATGATGTCTGCACGAAACGATATGTGACCCATCAAATGGAAAGGCTTTATAAATTCGTCCCATCTGTATTTTTAGTGTTCCTGTCAAATCAAAAACTGGACAATGACAGAAACCATTCCCCACCACCACTGGTGAATGATGATCTTACCTATATGCTAGCTTCCGGTTTAAGTCATTATCGATTGCATTATGATGGTGTAATTCATATTAAATATGCCATGCATGATGAGAAACATTTAAAAATACAACTAAACGGTGATACAGTGTTGGCCCTCAACCATCAAAGAGTAAATGTTGGAGATGAATTATCCTTTCATCTTATGCTTACGTTTGAGGAAAAGGAAGCTGGGAAAACGGTGAATGATTTTCCGCTTTATATAGAATTGGAATATACTGCTATGAATTAAGGTTCTCTACGTTAGTTGTTATCGAATGTTTGCTGTGAAAGGTTCACCAAGTAGCAGCATGGTGAAAAAAGGTATGCCATGAACATGAAAAAAACAAATCTCAAAAAGAGAAAAAAGCCAGGTCGGAAACCAAGTCGATCTGCCTCACACCCAGTGTTAAAACGTAAAAAAACTTTAAAAAATCTAAAAAGAGTGGCTATTGAAAAAGATTTACAAGCGGCGCGATTGTCTACAGCTCCGAAATCGCAGCATCATGTATCGACAAAAATAAAAGAAAGAAAGAAAAAACGTGGGCGAGTCATTCCTGTTGCTAAGCGTGGAGGTTTTTTGCCGGCTTTATTTGCAGGGTTGGCAGCTTTGGGGTCCCTTTTGGGTGGTGCCAGCGCTGTAGCGAAAACCATAAAAGCCGTCGAGCAAGGCAAGCAACAACTCAAAGAAAGCGAGCGACACAATAAAACGTAAGAAGCCATTGCAATGGGAGCTAGAAATGGCAATCCCTCAAAGCCAGTCTTTTATCCACAAGGCCTATCGTCTAAGAAAAAAAAGGCCATCTTCGATAAACGCTTACGGCAACTGCCTCGTCATGCCATGACCCATGAAGAAGTGAAAAGCTATGCCAAACAACTAAAGATTTCTCATTTTCGAGGTGTATTTATGCGAAATGAATTACCTAAAGCACCGTGGAAAGAAGAACAAGCCATGATGAATTTAGATGATGATGCAGGCCCAGGAACTCATTTTGTAGCCTATGTGAAACAAGGGTCCACAGTATGGTACTTTGCCAGTTATGGAAATTTACCACCCCCGATCGAGTTGCTACGTTATTTGGGAAACCGGGTAAAGATATTCTATAATGTGAATCGTCAACAAACATTTGACAGTCAAGAGTGTGGTCGTTTGAGTTTACATTTTTTATATAAGAGGTCGCGTTAAGCCAACAGTTTCATCATTATGAATGTCAACGCCAAGACCTTTACCGTGTACAGTCGCGGGCCTGAAGTGTCCCTGGATTTCCCCCCCCCCCCCATTGAATTGCATCCCGAACAATCCTATGTGCTAGGATTAATTTCTTTGGAAAGTTACAACAGAATTTACAATATTCAACTGGATATTAATGACAAATTTTATTATGATGATTATATGTTGAGACTACCCCCTGGAGGTTATACCATAGACGATATGCATGAAGCCATTAGCGTGTCGATGATAAAACAATTTGGTGTCAAACCATTTGCGGATGGGACACACAAATTTGAACATACAGCCAATCCAATAACTCATCGCTGTCATATTTTCTCTACGTTTAACATTGACTTTGAAACACGAGTTCATTCTATTGGTCCTTTACTAGGATTCAAACCAAGAGTGTTGGCAGCTCACCAACCCCATGATTCAGATTATCCAGTGAAATTCATCGAGGACCATCACATTTCTGTGACTTGCAATATTATAAGAGGCGTATTTACGAATCAAAAACAAAGCCATTCCCTGTATGATTTTATTGTCACCTCTCGTTGCGGCTAAATTATTCGCGTAAAACCCTTCAGTGGTTCTATATCATCCTGTGTGTGTCAGTGATATTAGTAATATTACCTTGCGCTTAGTGAATAGAAACCAACAACTGATTGCTTTGGACGCCAACACCCCTGTGCCCTACAAGTTGGTTTTAAAGACGCTATGAAATGTATCTATAAAGCAACAACAACGTCTACGAGGTCGGTTAGTTGCCCGCCGTGTATGAAACGGTTGACACGAGTAAACCGACAACGCTTACAACGCATTGGTTATACGCTACACCCCAATCATGAACAAAGAGCTGTTGCAAGTGTTAAATCCCATACAAGTGGAAGATGGCGTCGTGCGCACTGATGTGCATTCCTATCAACCTCAAGCAACAGGACTGAATAACAATGATGAGATTCAATTCATCATTAACAAACAAGATATTTTTACTCTACCTCATGAAAGTGTCCTTCAAATTGAGGGTAAATTGATGAAAGCAGATGGCAGAACACCCACAACGTCTGCGTTGGCGAATCATGGTTTGGCTTTTCTGTTTTCTGAAGTACGTTATGTGATAAATGATATTGTCATAGATATGACTCGAAATGTGGGCATGACTAGTCTTATGAAATTATATCCATCCTATAGCGAGGAGGAAAGTAAAACGCTTTCTATGGCAGGATGGTGTCCCAACAGTAGCAATGACTGACTAGTTCATACCGATGGCACTTTTACAGGCTTCCTACCCTTAAAATTACTCCTTGGCTTCACCGAAGATCACACGCGTATTATTTTAAACGCGAGACAAAGTTTGTATCTAGTGAGAGACCGCAGTGATTATAATGCACTAAAAGGAGCCTCTGACCAAGTGATAGACTCAAAAATTTAACTGCTTCGATTACTATGGAAAGTGCCCCATGTGACGCTATCGGATCGTAAAAAGCTAAGCATGTTAAATTTGGTGCAAAAAGATAAAGCCTTGCCTATCGCCTTTCGAAGTTGGTGTCTACATGAATACCCCTTGCTACCTACCACAGACACACATAGTTGGAGTGTCAAATCGGCTCGCTCTACCGAGAGACCCCTCTATGTTATTATTGGTTTTCAAACCAATAGAAAATATCAACAAAGCAAAGATGCCACCTTGTTTGATCACATTCACTTGAGAAATATTCGACTATTTTTAAATAATGTTTGCTTTCCCTATGATGGGTTGGAACTCAATTTTTCAAAAAATAACTTTGGTCCCCTTTATGACATGTTCGCTAAATTTCAATCGTCTTATTATGAAAACAGGATTGTCCTATGTTGTCGCCACAAGGGTTTAAAGCAAAAGCACCACTGATTGTTTTCGACTGTTCGTATCTAGAAGAATCTATGAAAGTCACCACCATTGATTTAAGGGTAGATTTTGAAACACAAGAAAATGTCCCAGACCATACCAGTGCCTACTGTTTGATTATTCATGCTAGACAAGTGAAATATCATCCTTTGTTCAATTATGTCACCAGCATGTAAGCCATCTGTGGTCGAGTGAAAAAAAATCATAGGATTAATGATAAGTGTCTGCATGCACAATATCTGTTGCGCTCTGGCGCTGTGCGCACATACAACAACAACAAACATCATGTGTCCCTCAATAAGCAACAGCAACATTAACAACAACAACAACAACAACATCAACAACGTGACAGACAAACCATGGAATTTAAAATGTGAATTTAATCGTTTGAAAACTTTTGAAACATGGACAGTTCCCTTTATGGATTGTGGAGAATTGGCAGCGAGCGGATTTTATTACTTAAAACGTGGGAATGTGGTCAAGTGTATTTTTTTGCAACATTGAAATTGGAAACTGGGAAATAGGGGATCGACCCTTTAGCGATCATCAGCGATGGAGTCCATCCTGCCCTTACCTCAATCGCTATGATGTGGACAATATTCCATGGAGTTTGAATTATCCTGTTATTGTACCAGACGCTGCAAAACTAGGAGATACCTGTGGACCGCATAGGCAAACTATTCATTTGAATGCTGTTCCAAATTAAGCCAACAAACCTTTGTAATAAAAGTGTAAGTGTTTTTTATGTTATGAATAAAACCTCAACAAATATGTAGCTGTTGTTCAATTCATTTGTTCCTTTTTTTCCTAAAGTACTTTGACTTTGCCATGTTAAACCATGACATGGGTTAGTTGTTGATTAGACGTCAATGAGGTAACAAGTAAAAATAAAAATTATGATGCGTACACTCATTGTGGATTGTCAGGGTTTTAAAATTGCAGACAACAAATTTATATTTAAGGAAGTCGCTTTTATCGATTGTAGTACGTTTTGGGTGTCTAACCCTATTCATTTGGTGTTTAAACCTCCCTATGCTTTCGAGTTGCTTAGTGAAAAAGATAAAAAACAGAGCCAATGGATTGAAAATCATTTGCAATTAGCATGGAACAAGGGTGATATTTCTTACAAGTATCTTGACATCGTCATGAAAACCCATTTGTCCTCGGCCAATGTCTTATTTGTTAAAGGGAGTGAAAAACGCCAGTGGCTTCAACCATTTCTACCCTCTCACTGCCAATGTATTGACCTTTTAGATCTGGGTTGTCCATCCCTGCAAACGCTCATGGACACTTGTCCTTGCGACAATATTCAGAATAAAGCCTTAGCGCATGCATGGCAATTGTTTCATTGGCTCACCACGAGTGCATGTTGGGAGTTGTTCAATAAAATTAAAACTGAAAATCTATCGTCCAATGATAGCAGTGAGACGTGTACACGTGAGGTGATAACATCAACGTTATAGACATGGACGCCACTACAATCGACAAGGCTATTGGAAAGTTCTTTGTGTGCAAGACAAACTGATTAGCTTTACACAACATGAATTATTAGCACTACCTAAATCATTTCTTTTTTATGTTGCTGCCAACGCTGTCAAAAAAAATTGGGAAAAGGCGCCTGCCGAGTGGACTAACGACTCTGTATTGAGTGAACTACAACCATGCAGTCATTTTTCCCATCACAAGCAATTAACCATGGCAAAAATACCTTCCATTCGACAGTGTGCCACATGCCAATTAATGAAATTATATCATGGTCATAAAACTCAGTGTAAAGACATTTTTTCATCATTCCATGGCTGTCATGCGGAAAACAACCACCACCTACCATGCTCGTCAGCAACCGCCGACAAACACCACCACCAACAACAACAACAAGAACAAAAAGAAGAAGAACAAGAAGAACAACAAAAAAAGTGTTTTTCACCGATTGAAACCTCTATGTCCCAGGTGTACTGGCCGTGGAATTATTGATAACATCATTAAAAACTTACCATTCGAAGCTCACTTACCTGCTTACAGCTTCTGCGGCCCTGGTACTCGTCTTCAAGATCGTTTGAGGAGAGGGGATATGGGAATCAATGCTTTGGATCATGCATGCCTTAATCCCGATAAAGTCTATGAAAACAGTGATCCCACACTAAGACGCATTGCCGACAAAGTCTTGTTAAACATTGCCAAGCAAGGATTAACAGCTTCAGATGCCAGTCTAGCAGAACGAATGGCAGCATTTTTAGTCATTGGTGCTATGAAGAGCAAATTACTTTTATCTAGATATGGACTTTAACGTAATGAATTTATTTTAAAAAATGTATAGTATCACTGTTATCATGACAAAAAATAAATAAAAAAACAAGAGTCCATGTTGTGTTTTTTCATTATTATTATTCACTCATAGTTTCATCATTATAATTATAAATAAAATGAATAAAATGACATAAATGGCAAACAATAAAAAGGGACAGCAGTGCATCAATATAAAAGTTACTAATTGTAGTAAATCTATTTTTCAATCACAAACAATAAAAAAGGACAAAAGTCCATCATTTTAACTAATAGTTTCATCATTGTTATAAAAAAATTATATACATGGTAATTGTACTAAACCTATTTTAAATCACAAACAATCAAAAAGTACAAAAGTCCATCATTATTCATCAACAGTAACATCATTATAATAATAATAATGATAATAATAATAATAATAATTAAAAATTGTGTACAAATTGCTATAAATGCTATTTTAAATCACAAACAATAAAAAAGGACAAGAGTCCATTATTATTATTATTGTTCATAAAGTAAGTTGAAACGTTATGTGCTTAAGGCTCGCTTGTTGTTGATCTAACAACCCCTCACGCACTGCAACCACAGGTAAACCAAAATCTTTTTTTAAAAGTACGTGATACTAGCGTATGAAATCTTTATCTACTCTAGAACGAGGTTTTTGTTAAACGCTTATTATTGAATAAAATAACATTTTATTAGAATTTGAAAGAAACAAACAAAGGTGTAGTGCAAAACCATGTCTGCAGTAAAGGCAATGTGACGTTAACTTAAAATTTATTTATTTATTTATTTATTTAGTAAATAGTGTATAATAGATTTCTTGTTAAAAATATTGTGGTGTTTGAAGCCATATTTTCAGTGTTGCCTTAGTAAACAAGAGTTTAGTGCTTTTCAGTCGAAAAATATGTCTCTATCTAACTTTTTATTTCTTACTTGTGACTGTGGTGCATAAGGGAGTGCTGAATTAACACGCGAGCCTTAAGTGCATAACGTTTCAACTTATTAAAAAAAGTATTTATGTACATGAAAAGTAAAAAAGGAAAACTAATTATAAACATGCATCATAGGCATGATTCTATTCACGTAGCCTAAGGCTAAAAATATGTCCAATTAAGAGAACTTACAAATATTAGCATTCACCTATGCTCATCATAGACATCATTGTATTGACATTAAGGTTCAAAAAACAAACAAAAAATTCTACCATGAAGCAAAAGTTTAGAAAATTTATTATTATTATTTATCATCGTAAGCGTTGAGCAACAATTAATAAACGTCAAACTGTTGAGCACCAATAAATAATTTTATTTTATTATAGTTATTGAAGAGTAGGGCATGAATAAAAAAAAGGTCACGGCTAGCGTACAATGATTATTCGTTTTCTATTTTTACAAAACGAACCATGCATCGATTATTCTTTTCACCCTCATAGATTAAATAGACAGGGTGAATACTGGAATTGACATCTTCCATGACATTATCGGTAGGTTATTAAATCGTGTAGGTATAAATGTCTCAAAGTCTTGACAAATGCAAAGAGCTCGTTCACCAAATTTGGTTTTCATTTTTTGAATTTTATGTATGCGAAAGGGTGTTTGCGTAGGCAATTCACTCATTTTCTTGCTTGCAAAGCCACAATCTTGACCAATGGCGTTCAAGGCGTCCACGGTTGTCTATAACCAAAGAAAAGAGTGTTATTTTCTAACACTCTCGTTATTTTATTACATCAACAACAACAACAATAACTTTGTCTGCACATCAAAGTGTGTTGTTGTTTTTTTAAAGCCTGAGTGTTTATGACCTGAAGTTGTAGATATATAGTATTGGATAAATTAACAAATATATAATAATAATGTTTGTATCATTTTCGGTCAAAATATACATTTGGAAATTATTTAATAGGAAATGTTTTATCAAAATTAAGTGTGAATCATTTTCAAGATCTCTTGGAGGTAAATGTATGTCTCTGTTGTGAATGGGAATTAGCCTATCATCCCCTTGTCGAATGACTTGTATTCGTTTGCCCTGTTGTTGTGCAAATTCACACTGCATTCTGTTAAATAAATAGTATCAACAGATACTAAGAGCAAACATCTGAATGCTGTTGGTAACCTATAAAAGGCAAAGTTAACACGCTAAGCATTTAATAACCATATCTGCATCCAACAAACCAAGAAAGAAACAAAATAAAAAACTACAAATTTAAACCAGTGTGTATGTGTTCATCAACGTGAATACACGATAAACTAAAACAAACAAAAAAATAGCCAAATGTATTCTAAACGTCAAGTATGCACCTGAAAGCCGAATGTAAACAAAAAAAGCCATAATCATGACATGATGTTGTTAGTTTTTAACAAATCTCATTCTATGAGGCGAATATTGATTGATAGGTAAGCTAAGACAAAGTTGGCGAAATGCATGTTGCCGATACGAAGTGATTCGTTCCTCAGCAGGAAATTTATAAAAATGAAAACATAACATTTTAGAGGTTATTGGAAAATAAACATTAAACACGGGTTTTCTACATATTGTACACCAGAAATCTGCAAAATGATCCTCGTCAGCTAATTTAACAGTCACTTGATTCATGGTTAAACCGTACCATGCTTTATGAATCACTTGCGTGGATACATTATTTTCAAAACCAAAATTTAGCATACAGGATTTACAAAAGTGATGCCCTGGGTCATGAAACAAATCATCATCAGTATCATCACGATCAATGATGCTGTCATATAACGTGGTATCAATGCGTACTTTCGTGTTTCTATATTCTGAAGGATAGGCCACACGTTGAGGATTATGAGACACCATCGTGGCATATTCATTGAACGTGGTGTGTTTTGTGACGATAAAACAATCTTCATAATGGCTCATGATTGAATCTGAAAAGTAGTCGTTGCTGTTTACTAAGTGAATAAATAAAAAATACAATGTACAATATACAGTGTCTGTCCCCTAAGTCAATGGCAAAAATAAAATAAAAAATAAGCAAAACACAAATAAATAACCATCTGGCTGTTGACTTCTTTAGCTGTAGGCGGCAAACATAACATGCAACAGATTTTTAAAAAAAATCTGTTCAGATATTGGATTGGCGTTGTTTTCAAATATATTAGCACTCGTAACACTAGACATAAAGTGAGAGATTGTGCACAGTAAAAGCAGAAGATATTTTCTTTGTTCTTGCATGAGGCCTACAAAGCCACAACCTAGTGTGGCCTATTAAGCCACATGCCTACTGAGGGTAAATGGTCACTTTGCTGAAACATGAGGCCTACTAAGCGACATCAATAGTGAGGGTGGCTACTTGTTTTTTCCCTAACCTAACCTAAAGAAGCCAACATGTTTTTAATCTAGCCTGTGCACAGTGAGCCATGCAAACGTTGATGTATGACTCTCTTCATGTGTTGACAGGCAAATAGCACAAGACATACAGTTTATGTACAACTATTTACAGGCATTCACACATCCATGCATACATCCATGCACACAGGTTATAAAACAAAAATGATATGATACACTACAATTTTTTATTTTTATTCCGAGGCTCATGATGGCTTCTCGCATTTGATAGCAACCAAACCAAACACTTCCCGTGTTGTACAACAACAATAGCAACAACCATTACTGATTGTAACCAAATGGAACGCTTGTCATCATATCCTGACACCACTGTCTCTTGTCGTCCAACAAAGCGAGTGTTTGTTTTCGCTGTTTCATTAAAAATAAATCATGATTTTTCGAGAGAATCCTAAACTGACTATGTGTCATGCCTGTGTGGGTCTGAAGGACATGTAAATAATCATCCACACAGAGTCGTTTAACCACTTGCTGGCTAATCCCTTTGGCTTGCATAGATTCGCATTGATCCACCTGTCGAAAACTATACATTTTCGGAGCGAGACCTACAAACTCAGTCATCATGGTGTCTGAACACTCATCTTTCATTAAACCAATTTCTTTTTTTGTTCAGACGGGGGATATCGAAGACGTTCTTCTCACTAAACGAGGACGTGTCAAACCATTTTGGGTTTTGTTTGATAACGACATGCGGATCACAGTCACGGATATGGTAAATAAAACTATCCGTGTCTGTATATAACAAGAAAATGGTACCAAATCGCTGCATTGCAAAACCATAATGGAATTTATACATGTGCAATTTTGAAAAGTCTAAAATGACTTGGCCTAAATAGATAGGCTTATTCATGACCACTTTAGTTTTGGCAAGTTCAATAGTCAGTAGATCATGATCAATAATGTTTAAAGATTTGAAATTTGGATTTGCAATATATTTTTGAGCTCCCCATCCGCCATGCCATGTGTTGACCAAATTAATGTCCCTATACTGCCGTACATTTTCCAAACTCTTGCCATAGATACAATAATTTATCAGTTCAAAAAAATTGATTTGAAATGGCTGAGTGGCACTTTTTCTGTGACTGGTATTTAAATCCATGTATTGTTTCAACCACGGTTTCTGACAAAAGGAAATACCTCTATGGATTTTTTTCAGGGTTAAGCCCTGGGTTAAGCATTCTACCAACATGTCAATATGCAACACATTGTGATTTTTATCATACAAGGTACCCATCAATTTCTTATGATTGCCCTTACTCTCGGGCGGCACCATTTTCTCTATGCAAAAGGGGAAATCACCATGTTGCTCTCTGAGATCGGGGGGATAAGCTAAGCCAACGTCAAGAACATACCCTACGTCCTGTTGCTTGCTGGCGCTATGCACATTAAAATCTTTAATTTCATTCTCAGACAGCCAGACAAAGTTTCTGTACGGCAGTGGTCGACTCATAGCGTGACCGTATAAATTGTTTACGTCGAAATACATTAGGTAGGATTCAGGTTCTTCGGGACAATAATCAGGCATGTAATGATTATTTGCCTTGGCATGTCGCCGATTGAGCGATACGAACCCCCCACGAATCCCTTTTTCCATCATCAGTACCATATCGGGATCCGTCAGTAAATCAAGCTCAATGTGGGTAAATTTGAGGGCGGCATCCCAACTTAAGCTTGGACTGGTATAGTAGTGGGCGGGGTCAAGGCCATAGATCGTGTGACATAGCTGACGAAACGTTTCAAAAACGTCTGTCAACAACAACACGTCTAATTTTAAGTAGTGCATAGCATACTGGCCCATGGTTTCTATGCCAAACACTCGTCAAACACGCTGTGCGTGGGCATAGTCTTCTTCACTGATGGTGCTTTGTGTTAACTGAGAAAATAATTTTTCTCTTGGTGGCAAAGTCGTTTCTTTAAGCACCTCGTAACTTCCCACATAATCATAAGGAAAATGGCCTTTACGAACACACAATTTAAATTGATTTGTATCCGTAAAGTGGGAATGGGTATGTTTCAACTCATCGTCGCTTAAGCCTTCACAAGACTATCCAGCGAACTAGACATAAACTTGAATGAGTCGAGAAACCGAATGCTCATGCTTCTTTTTCTCCATGAAAGTGAGGTAAAGCTCTCATGGTTCTTAGCCAAAATGCTGAATTTGCTCTTAGCTACATGAGCAAATTGTTTTACAATGAAGTGAAGGTCATACCGGGAGAAATTGTGTAAGAAGACAGGGAGGAAGCGAGGCGTAGAGGTCTTCAAATTGCATTCGTTATGGGCAGCACCTCTAAAATGCCCTGTCCTGTGACAGTGGTCTCTAATTTTTTTTCTCCGCCTAAGATTGGCTTTTAACATATGTGGCAGGTGGTGGCTTGATCATATTCTCTTTGCTGTATATCATTCATTTGAATTGGTAGAGGGTTGTCCAAAATGTTTTCTACTTTGCCCGCTAAAGCCGCCATTTGATCAACAAATCACCGCGCACAATCCTGACCTTTGTGACTTACATACTCACATTGGGAATTAACGTAGTGACAGACAACATAATAGGCTACAGCAAAAGGCTCATGTTTCTGCACTGGATAGGTTGAGCTTGTATGCGGGCTTGGTTCACATCCCTGAATGGGAACGGTGAGGGCCTCAAAATCAGCGTAAACAGTAAATGGTACCATGTCTTGTTTATTAGTGGCCTTAAATTTTAAGACTGCGTCATTCCCTTCGGGTAGCACTAGCTTTACTGCCGTCTGCCCTTCACAGTCTTTCGTATGTCGTTTCAAAAGTTCATCAGTTCTAAAATACTGAAGGCAGCGCGCACAAATATGTTTTGGCCACTTATAATTGGACATTTGACTGCTTACCAATCTACTCAAATTCTTTACCCAACAATAATGGCTTTTATCCCCATCAGACAAGAAAAGCAAGTGAATGTGATATTGCTTTACCTGTTTGGTGGCATACAAGTGGCCCACAATATTGGATCCGTCAATGCCATACACCATGAAAGAGAAATTTGAATTATCTTTCTCAAATAAATGAATTTTATCTAGAGGCATGGGAAATGAAACACGCTCGAGATTGAGAGTTTGCTTCATGTGGTTAAACACATCTTTGTACTTCCCTGGCAAATCACAATTACTTCCTTGACAGGGTTGCAGGCAGCTAACTATACTCCACAAAAAGCAGTAATCGTCTTAGTTGCGTATGTTGATCACTGCCTTTTTCTTAGCAATCCAGCTCGGTGTGGCAATATAGCTACTTCCTGCACTCAATGAATTGTATTTACAAATATTGTTTTGCAAATAGGCAATGCTATTGAGGGCCAAGCCACTGGGACCCTGTTGCAACTTATCAAATTTTGTGATAAGCGCTTGAATAGCTTTCTCCTGATACCACGTTTCCAAATTATCGGCTATCAGTACTTTCTCCATTTTTGTACAAAGGTTAAAGGTGTGTTTCTCTTCAACATTATTTTTTATCAACATAAATTCACATAGTAGTTCGAAATTTATTTTTAAAGCCTCATGCAATCTTAAGCCTTGTTCACATTCACTCAAAAAAATGGGAAAACATAATTCCACAAAATCTTTAGGCGACAGAGAGGGATTCGCATTGTAAATTCGAACGGAGCAAACTCGCGTATTGAAACATTTGGCCAAAGGCTGCCACACTAATACTTCGCTCTCTGATATAGACATGATTATAAAATGGACTAATAAACGTGCAAACCTTACCTTAGAATAAGTAAATCCAAAACCAGCAATTCCACACGGCCACACATATCGCTTTCACTGACTGGCACACAATCACGCTCACAGGCACACAATGGTCGTAGCAATTTGGTAATGATTCTTTACAATTGGTCCCATTAGGAAATGATCACCAACAAGGTTTCTGTTGATTTGTTTCCAACGATTAATCTGAAAAAAACAAACCAATACAATCCGTTATTAGTCATGGTTATATACATTAAACATGTGCATCCATTCATTCATTCATTCATTCATCCATTCATTAATTCATTCATTCAGTCATTCATAAGAGTTGCTAAAAACAAAAGGTTTCAAGTGTGCGCACATAGATAAGACACTCACTCGAAAATAACAAGGTCATTTACAAAGAAAAGAATTAATCTACTGTATATTCATAGCTCACTTTTTTAAAAATATCGAAAGCGTCAAGGTAGTTAAAACCTGTTCACTCGATACACGTCTTCATTCTGAAACAATAATAAATACACGCCATAAGTTTATAAATTTCCGTGAAATAAATGGCATACATTTAACAACAACCAGAACAACAACAACAAAAATAATGGAAAAAAAGGACTCACCATATAATGAATTATAATGCTTTCAGCAAATGTGCTCTTTGCCGCCACTGTCACTGTCACTGTCACTGTCTCTCTGTCTGCTTTCCCAGACTTAATGACGTTTTCTTTAAATCTGCAACAAACGAAATCCCAAAAAATACAATCAGTCACTAACTTAATTTTCATGCATACACAAAATAACAATAAAACCAATCATGTCATAATTAACAATAATGTACCTACCTTATTACAAGTATGGCCGCGGTTCACGTATTTTTTTACAACGAGCTTAAGACACTTGCATCCGTCGTCTTCAAAGGTGATCACAAGAATAATGAGTCTCTCTTACCCTCAGAACATATATGTCTCCTCAACAAAATGCAAAGTTTAACACTTTACTTTTTTGTTTCTACGCGTAGGATGTCGTGGAGCGCACAAGTCAGAGTGATTCTCACAAGCTTTGCAAACTCTGCATAAGTGTGCGTGGGAATGCAATGATCAGCTTTTGGACCGAGCTGTATGTCCTTCATCGCAATATCGAGTTACACGTCTGGGTCAGATAACAGCCACCTGCATGTGAACAACAGGCTGTTATCTCTCTGCTGCGAGGCACGTACGATGATAAGACCCCTTGTCTTGTCTGGCTGGCCGTGGGTCAGCCTCACTGCTTTCAATTCTCATTTCATCAAGCAAGTTCTCTCTCTGCATGTGAGTCCCAGTCAAGCCTTGTCAAATAATAATAATAATAATAATAATAATAATAATAATAATAATAATAATAATAATAATAATAATAATAATAATAATAATAATAATAATAATAATAATGCATAAGTGTTTTACCAACATCATAGCGTTTAACATAACGTGACTTCAAATCTGGTTTCTTACTTTTTCCCCGTTTTCCTCAATGACGGAAACCATGATTTCAGCTTTTCCATACCTACATCTCCGTAAAGAGAACAACGACACAAATACATCAACATGCCCGTCATAAAAATCACCTAATTCGTTTTCCAAATAACTCGAAAATGAACAAAAATACGTTTTCCATAAGAAAACCATGTTTCCAGCTTTTTACCTTTTCCATACCTATATCCCCGTAAAGAGAATAAAGAGGCGAAAAAATACTATCACACACGTCATCATCACGTTTTCAGTTCTTTCAATATTAGGGAAAAGCACAAAAACCCATTTTCCATAAAAAAAACATGTTTCCAGTTTTTTTTACCTTTTCGTCACCTACATTCCCGTAAAGAGCACAACGAGACGATAAATACTATCACGCACGTCATCCTCACGTTTTCAGTTTTCGCATTATTAGGGAAAATCACAAAAACCCATTTTCCATCAAAAAAACGTGTTTCCAGCTTTTTTTTACCTTTTCGACACCTACATTCCCGTAAAGAGCGCAACGAAACGAAAAAATACTATCACGCACGTCATCATCACGTTTTCTGTTTTCCAAAAATTAGCAAAAATGTGAAAAACGATCATTAGATCCAAAACCCTATTTTCAGCTTTTCGACACCTACATTCCCGTAAAGAGCGCAACGAGATGAAAAAAACGAATCCAAGCACGCCCTCCTAGCATGACTCCTTCTATTCCAATGTCGCAGGGGCTCACAACTTCCTAAGTAGAGCAGAACCTACAACCTAGCACTATTTTAGAGTGGACATAAAACGTCCATAGGAAAGGGGGGTTCACCACGATTCCTAGGACACCCCATATGCTCAAATCCAACCATGGGTTTAGGAAATATTAAAAGCGAATGACCTATTAGTTTTGATCCTTCAATTAAATAACACAAGCTATAGGAAAAGAGGGGGCATTACTACAAGTGCTAGGACACCCCATATGTATAAATCCCATGATTGGTTCGCGAGATATTAAAACCGGATGACCTTTTAGTTTTGCTCTTTTAATTAAATAAAGAGGCTATAGGAAAGTAGGGGGCGTCACTACGAGTGCTAGGACAACCTGTATGTTCAAATCCCATGATTGGTTAGCGAGATATCAGGTTTGAGGCAAATACGAGGAGGGTCCAATAAGTTAGTAGACAGAAACCCTGTCCTAGCACTACTAGTTGCTGCAGATCTTGAAGAATTGTTCTTTTCATTGCTGCATTGATCTCTTGACGTCGATCAAGTTGTTCTTCCATGTTGCCCATGAAGTATATTCGTAAAAATGTATGCTGTGCATCTTCGAGAGGTTGCAATTATCCAATTCGATGGTGAATCTGTCCTTGTACCTACAAAATAAAAAGCAAATACAGTATTACTGATTTATAAACACTTTTTTTTGAATTAGCAAATAAGTATAGTAAGTCATTATTCTACAATATTGTGTGTAAGTACAAAAATCTATAAATAAATACCTTGAATGTCGGATTAAATCCTCGTTCTTCAATAATGTCTGCCCCAAATGAGGTCATTTGGAAACAATCATTGTATTTTTGAGTGTTTGGGAGAAAATGACGTGATTCGGGTGTTTCGCCACAAAGCAATGAATATCCAAAACTCTTTCCTTAGTGGACGTTTTCGACATACAACGAACATATCCCCAAAATCTCATGTTTCTAACTTCAATAATTTTGGCTGGGCGATGATGAGTGAGTGAGTCAGTCAGGACATTTTCTTTCATTTATTTTTGAGAATTTCACCCCTCCCCATGAACCCCTTAAATTGGATTTATGAAAAAAAACGGTCGAACGCCTACTTACTTATTTAAAGTGGTTTTCCCCCTGAGTTTGATGAGTGAGTAAGTGAGTCAATCAGTTAGGACACTTTCTTTCCTGTTTCCCCCCCCCCGAATTTCACCCCTCCCCAAGGGCCCCTTAAATTGGATTTATGAAGAAATGGTCGAACACCTATTTACTTATTTTTTAAGCTGAATTCCGATGAATTTTAAACTTATCGCCTATGTTGAATAAGAGAATCCTTCAACCCCCAATTTTCTCCCCTTTCACCTCATAATATACAGTACACCATATCGATAAACCCTTAGACATATGTCTGCTTATTTTGAATGATTAGTTTATATGCCGAATATCACATCCCCAAATGAAACAACTCGTGAGATATTGTTATTCAACAAAATGCACGTTTAAACCCTTTAACACCCCTTCAGAACATGAATATCCAAAAATCCATCCTAAATGGACTTTTTCGATATACAACGAACATATCCCCACAATTTCAAGTTTCTAACTGCAATAGGTTTGCTGGGGGATGATGAGTGAATATCCAAAAATCCTTCCTTAGTGGACTTCTTCCCCCAGAATTTCATCCCTCCCCATGACCCCCTTAAATTGGATTTATGAGAAAACGATCGAACACCTATTTACTACTTTTTCAAGCTTATTTTTCTCCCTGAGATTCATACTTCTTGCCTCTGTCTTTTAAGAGATACTTGCTCCGTTAAGAATCCTTCAACACTCACTTTTCACACATACACCTCATAATTTACACCACATCGAAAAAAACATCAGACATGTGTCTTCTTATTCTTAATGATGAGTTTATATGCCGAGTATCCCATCCCAAGGGAAACCAATCGGGAGATATTGTTATTCAATTAAATGCAAGTCTATCCCCTTAACACCCCTTTAGAACCTGAATATCCAAAAATCCTTCCTTAGTGGACGTTTTCGACATACAACGAACATAGCCCCAAAATGTCATGTTTCTAACTTCAATAATTTTAGCTGGGGCGATGATGAGTGAGTGAGTGAGTCAGACAGGACATTTTCTTTCAATTATTTTTCAGAATTTCACCCCTTTCATGAACTTCTTAAATTGGATTTATGAAAAAAAAAAACGGTCGAACACCTATTTACTTATTTTTGAACTGTTCTCCCCCCCCCCCTGAGTTTGATGAGTGAGTGAGTTAGGACACTTTCTTTCCTGTTTTTTCCCCCAGAATGTCACCCATCTCCAAGAGCCCCTTAAATCGGATTTACGAAAAAAAAACGGTCGAACACCTATTTACTTATATTTTAAGCTGTTTTTCCCGCTGAATTTCAAACTTCTCGCCTATGTCGTTTAAGAGATACACGCTCCATTATGAATCCCTCAACCCCCAATTTTCACCCCTTTCACCTCATAATATACACCACATCGATAAACCCTTAGACATATGTCCGATTATGTTAATGATTAGTTTATATACCGAATATCACATCCCCAACGAAACAACTCATGAGATATCGTTATTCAATGAAATGCACGTTTACCCCCTTAACACCTATTTAAAACCCGAATAAACAAAAATCGTTCCTTAGTTGACGTTTTCAACATACAGTGAACATATTCCCAAAATTTCATGTTTCTAACATTAATAGTTTTCGCTGGGCGTGATGAGTGAGTGAGTCAGACAGGACATATTCTTTCAATTATTTTTACCAGAATTTCACCCCTCCCCATGGGCCCCTTAAATTGGATTGATGAAAAAACGCTTGAACACCTATTAACTTATTTTTAAGCTGTCTTTTTTCCCTGAGTTTGATGAGTGAGAGAGTTAGTCAGTCAGTACACTTTCTCTCCTTTTTCCCCCCAGAATTTCACCCCACCCCATTGGCCCCTTAAATTAATTTATGAAAAAACGGTGGAACACCGATTTACTTATTTTATAAGCTGATTTTTTTCGCTGAGTTTCAAATTTCTCGCATATGTCGTTTACGAGATAGGCCTACACGCTTCGTTAGGAATCCTTCAACCCCCACTTTTCACCCCTTTTACCTCATAATAATACACCACATCGAAAAACCCTTAGACACATGTCTGCTTATTTTTAATGATTAGTTTATATGCCGAGTATCACATCCACAAATGAAACCACTCGTGAGATATTGTTATTCAATGAAATGCAGGTTTAACCCCCTTTTAAGACCCCTTTAGAAGCTGAATATTCAAAAATCCTCCCTTAGTGTATGGTTTTGACATACAACGAACATGTCCCGAAAATGCCATGTTTCCAACTTCCAAATTTTTGGCTGGGCGATGATGAGTGTGTGAGTCAGGATATTTTCTTTCATTTTTTTCTCCAGAATTTCACCCCTCCCGATGAACCCCTTAAATTTGATTTATCAAAAGCTGTCGAACACATATTTACTTATTTTTAAGCAGTTTTTCCCCCTGGGTTTGAAGAGCGAGTGAGTGAATCGGTTAGGACACTTTCTTTCCTGTTTCCCCCCCCCCCCCAGAATTTCACCCCTCCCCATGGGCCCCTTAAATTGTATTTATGAAAAAACGGTCAATCGCCTATTTACTTATTTTTATGCTGATTTTTTTCCGCTGAGTTTCATACTCCTCGCCTATGTCGTTTAAGAGATACGGGCTCCGTTAGGAATATTTCAACCCCCACTTTTCACCCCTTTCACCTCATAATATACACCACATCGAAAAACGCTCAGACACGTGTCTTCTTATGTTTAATGATGAGTTTATATGCCGAGTATCACATCCCCCAATTAAACCAATCGGGAGATATTGCTATTCAATGAAATGCAGTTATACCCCCTTAACACCCCTTAGAACCAGAATATCCAAAAGTCCTTTCTTAGTGGACGTTTGCGGCCCTTGGGGAAGCTGCATACCGAATTTAATTCCAATCCGTTGGGTGGTTTCTGAGATTTCGTGATTTGTGTGAGTGAGTGAGTGAGTGAGTGAGTGGTATTTGGCAAATATCTAGTAGATAATGTCAAGTCTTTGTTATGCTATACTCGGTTGACAGTGCTGTGTGAGCAGTTGAGTAACTAACGGGATTTCAAGTAAGGCTCCTCATTTTCTATACCGGTAGTGCAGAGCGCAACTGGCATCCAGTCGGCCTTGTCTCGACTTGAGTTATGTTGCCATGGAAACTATCTGCCTTGCCATTCCTTCATGAGTATATGTTGTGAATTTATTAGCATTTGCTCGAGTGCAAAAGGGCCTAAATCAGAAGAATGAGAAAGACTATCAAAAATTCATGTAGCCAGCGGTTCTTTCTGGGTCCTAAGTTATTTGTATGCACAATTTGGTTGAGATTGGTGGAACGGTGTAGATTTGTATACGGAACCAACTCACCCACCCACATACATACATACAGACTTTCACTTGTATATATAAGATATACTGTACAAACGAACTACATACGGTACTTACAACTAAAACTAACTACATACAAAGAGTATACCTGTTAGAATTAACAAGGGGGTTAGGTTCAAAATACGTACAGAATGCAATGTAGAGTCGAAATACTTGGATTTTATATAGGCCTATTAGTTACTTCACAAACGACTATCAAACTCGAGTGCACATAATATTTTGGTCGACAGTAGTTTAGTCTTCGATTCTGGGGCAAATCTGTTTGACGGATTTTTCGTAGTGCATAATTCCTGATCCAGTTTACTTTTAGCCAACGATAATGGGACCGCCATGCCTGGGATGTCGGTTGGAAAGAATACTCCTCCCCCATGAATAGGCTTCGATCAGAACATTTTCGAGCATAGTGGATAGCAGACATGGTAATATATGGAAAATACGCTCATAAGAATCAATCAGAGTATCGCGCCAGTTAAATGACTGATATCAGTAAAATTGTATTGGCCAACGAAAAAAAACTAACGTTATTTTTATGGACGCTTGGAAATTTACGGAGTAAACGTGGAAGTATCGCAGGTAGTCATGTAACGCGTGTTTGCTGTGACAAAAGTCACGAGTGTTAATTGTTTGAACGTTTAATGTGCCTTCAGACAGTCGATATTTACATTTATAGCACCATGGATCAAACCCGAAATATGGAACACTAGAGGGTTTGGGTTGAAGATGGCTGAAGACGTGAATTTATTTCATGTTGACGACAAGAATGAGAGATCAACACGCATGTTGTCTACGCGAGATATCGTGCATGGAGTACTGTAGACCAGCAGAGGCGTTCCACAGAAAATGGATCCTTGAACCACGCCGTCTTCAAACTGTTAAGCGACCAACTTAATTATTAGTAGTTTGTGTATTTGAACTGTAATGTTGACTATAACGTCCAACATGTAGAACTTACCGTAAATTGAAATTGCGTTGGTATCTAGTAGCCAAGTTTACAGCTAGGTATCGTTGACAGTAGCAATTGGTAGAAAAGTAGGAACTACTTGAAATTTATCGTCTGAAGTCCTGACCTGAATTACAGATTACACACACTAATACAGCCATCACAATTAACGCCGGTTATCAGACCGATTCTACACATACCTAAAGTACACGGGGCTACATGACCACGTTGTCGCAGCCCCTAAACTGAGGAACCAACCAACCAAGGTGATTTTCAAAGCTAGGGGTGGTGTCACACGGTATTAGAACTGTAACAATATTTTTGAGCTATTTTAACTTATTCCTTGGAAATATTTATTTTGAGATACCTGCTACGACTAGGACTGAATTTCAGTGAGATAACGCTTCCTGTTTTCAAATTATATATACTGTATTCGACTCATGTTTAGTTGTCTCCGCGCATCTTTGCGGGTAACTAGGAACTTCTGGCTACACCGTCAGGCCGCTAGATTTACAGGATTTGTTTGTGGCTATCTTTGTTTGGTCACCAATGACTACGGACCGAGTTCTTTGTTGAAAGAACAATAATAAAATCTTCTTCTGATCTTCATTGAATCAAGATGTAGGAACATCTTATAAGAAATTTACGTTCGAGCTTAAGGGTAGCTATTAGCTACGCCTTACACTGCTCTCATTCTACAACACCTATGAACGGATGATAATCAGTTGATGGAATTTATTTGGACATCCTTTTGTCTGTATATATTCAGAGCAACGTCATTATCGTCGACTAGTATTAGAACATTTATCTTCACCAGCATAATCTTCAAGTCACGCCATCGTCACGTCATCATCAAGTCATCGCCACGTCATCGCCGGAAGTTCCTGCACTTGCTCGTGTGACTCCGGCTGGCCACGCCATTACCGACAGTGCGCCTTCGCTCATAATATCATTCATTTTCTACATCTATCAATCTCATTTCACCTCGCCGCATAACTGCACTGTCTGGTAACATCGCCTATTACACGCTGCCTGCCTACAAGCTGTACTACAAGACCAGTGAGCCAGCACTTTCATCGTATATCGTCGCCAGTTCACGCAACTCAGGTTACACAGCACCCGCAATTCACGACTACATTCATACTGTGTAGCGCTTGTAGTGGTTATCGTATTGAGTACCGCTGTAGTAACTGCACTTTCTTCGCCAATAAATCACACTACTCAGCGCCTACAGTACATAGCTACATTCGTCCTGAATAGCGCTTGTAGTGGTTATCGTACTGAGCACCGCCTGTCATAGCTGCACTTTTCAACGTTACTTCATTCTTCGCCACGTGACGTCATCATTCGTACTCCATTAGCACACTTATTCATACACTAGCAGGTACCCGCGGCTTCGCCCGCGATCAAGACGAAGGATAATAATGTTATTGGTTTTACGTCCCTTTTAACTACTCTGGCTTTTAGAGACGCCGGGGTGCCAGAATTTTGCCCCGAAGGGGATCTTTAACGTGCCAGTAAATCTACTGACACGGCTCCCTCGCATTTGCGCACCCTCAAATGCCAGCTGAATGCGCCAGGATACGAACCTGCAACCTTGGGCTCAGCAAGCGAGAACGTTACCCCTGAGCCACGCAGCCAGCCATCAAGACAAAGGGGACGATGCATTATTGCTGATAATTGGTCTATTCTATTACAGCAATCGCGGCTATAGGTGGCTCCATTCTAATTCTGAATATTCGGATACATACAGTATATTGATATGATCAGCAAAGTGGGAATTTTATAGAGTTGTGAATGTCTGCAGGGTTCGATGTTACATTATGTTAACACATTTTAAAATTACGTGTTTGGTTTTGCCATCTTCTGCTGAGACATAACGATTTTGTTGTCCGGATGCTCGCGAGCACGCCTCATACAGTTGCCCATGGGAAATAATTGTTTTTGTCTAAATATACACGTGCTACTGTTAAGTGTGTGTCATTGCGCTTTGTTAAAGAAATTGCGAATATTGTTTGAAGAGGGAACTGCACTCTTGCACACTGGAATGGCAAATCTATCGGAATAAGGGGAATTAAAAGTATTCTTACTTCAGCTATTCTGGATGTAATTTGGCCATACTTATTGATGATTTGAACGTCAACATATCGCTATTATTAGACCTATAGTTAAATATCTCTCACCTTGGCCGCTGATGTACATTATGCAGTCTCTTCCAGTGATACATCCCAGGGATTGAAATTCTCCAACCACCCTTTTGCCTCACATGCCTCTCTAAGTAATTAAAATTCCTGATCGTTGTTGTTTGAGTCTTCAGATTTTTAACAGGTTTGATGCAGCCCTCCATGTCTCCCTCTTCTGAGCTAATCGTTTCATCTCTACATAGCTACCACACCCTACATCCGAGGCATCTGTTTAACCCTGGTTTACCCTTACAGTTCTAGTCCGCGACCCTCCCATCCATAACTAAGCTTGCTATTCCTGGGTGTCTTAATATGTGTCCTACCCTCCTATCTCTTCTCTTCATTAGCAGTCACCATAAACATCTCTCCTCTCCCACTCGTCTTAATACCTCTTCATTTGTTACCCTATCTACCCATCTGATCATCATTCTCCTGTATCACCACATTTCAAAAGCTTCAATTCTCCTCTTTTCTGCTGCACCATTAGTCCATTAGTCCAACTCAGCAACATTTCTCGGTTTAAGCCGTGCCTTGTTCGGGGATCCAATGGCCATGAAAGACAAAATACCAACTTAATTAAAATAAGTTTGCCCAATTCCTCAGTAAGAGTAATTAAGAAAAAATAATAATTAACGTGACAGCCGGTAGAATACGACACATTCGACTGTGAATATGGGTTGCTGATCATGGTAAAAAACGAAAAAGAGCAGATCAAAATTGGCAAACCAAAAATATTCAGTTAACAAAAAACAAATTTATAAAGAAAATGAAAGCATACCGTGCAAAATAGAAAGCATCTTAACATTGTAAATTAGAGCATAGACCTGAAAGCTCGCTTACAATAACCAGGTCAAAGAGTATAAAATTAGACTCAAAATCACGATCGTATCCGACCCCAAAAGCCACCCCTATAAATAAAATATATCTCATTTTACTCGTATCAATGCGAGGAGCAATGTTCGTGGTTAGAAGTCGGAATCGAACCCCGCGTTTTAAGGCCCTAAAACGAACGGTTTTCGAGATATTGCCAAAAAACTATCCCCGGACTGCGAAATTTCAGCGGTTGCCATAGTAACGTTGATCTGTTTCTCAGAGGGAACACAGTTATTTGGGAATAACTCCGAAACCGTTCATTTTAGGAACTTAAAAATTGTGTTTCGGGGTCCCTATAGGACCTCCGAGTATTGTTTCTCGTATCTGGCGGCTTAAAATGAGCTAAATCCGAACTTTGTACCGACTGTCCTTGCTCAGTGCCAAAGGGCCGAAAAAAGTCACTTACAAATTGAATTTTCAAAAACCGTTTCTTAGTGGGTCTCTACATACTCGGATCAACCAACATGCAAAATTTCAGCTTCCTACGTCTAGTGGTTTGAGCCCTGCGTTGATGAGTCAATTTTGGATGGTCAATGCCAAAGGGCCGAAAAAAGTCACTTACTAATTGAATTTTGAAAAACCGTTTCTTAGTGAGCCTCTACATATTTGGATCAACAAACATGCAAAATTTCAGCGCTGTTGTATTTTCGTACTTGTTTACTTTGTATAGTACAATGTAATTAAAACTGATTTTCAAATGATATCTGCGTTTTTCTCGATATTTTCCAGTAATCCGGCGTTTGCGGTAATCCGGCAGTGCTCTGGTCCGATATCTGCCAGATTACCGAGAGAGCACTGTACATCACTTCATTAAGTGAAGAAGGCACACTTCTATTTTATTTTTATGAATCTTAAATTTATTTGTAATGTAAAATGGTCAGAGAGCTCAGGATCAAACAATTTCAGTTCATATTCAGATTTTTGTGCACTACAGTAGTAACACATTTATCCAAACATGGTTCACCCATAGTTGGTTTGTCATTCAGGCAGTACGACACGTATTGACTAGCAAATTGGCTGCCATCACTTAAGAACCGCACCCCTAATTTCTTGCTGGAACATTCAAAAAGTTTTGGCCCACTTAACCTTCAGAGTGCTATCGATGAAAGCAGTTCATCATCAATTCTACCATGCGGGGGGTCCTAATGACAGTACGGTTCATCGCTACATGTGTGCCCTTTTAGAACCACATTCCAGCTGCTTGAGGCAATATAATTTGAAAGTAGACTTATCTGCTCTTTGGTGATAGTCCATAGTACCATTTACTTTGCATTTTTAATCTCTATGGTGATGCGAATTACGCTATTCATTTGTTCAAAGATATGGAAAAGTTTGACGTATGAATGACTTCTGAGCGCTGTAATTGCTGGCAACAGACCTTGTAGTGGTTCGAGTAGTGGCATTTCTAAACATTTACCGTACCCAGGAGGGGACATAGGGGATATATTCCCCCTAAAAGTCTGATTTGTCACCCGTAGTGAAAGGCCATTTAGCCAGTCACTACATAAAGCAGTCATTACCTACATCTACAGGGTTATATTTATATATCAGCACCGTCGCGCAGGGATTTTCCACACGGTCATCTCCCGTGCATCGGCCAACCGCGCCGCTGTTATAACTCCCCTTGTTAAACTAACTTTTCAAGCTTTATCTCTCATATATTGTTAAGCTAATAATGTTCAAACCTTTTATATAAGGTGCTGAAAATGGTGTCCTCCTGCAGCTAAACAGGCATTGTATCAAGGAAACACATTTCGATTAAGTTCGGCCACTAAAATGTTTCCGACTTCGTGTGTTATGTTTTCCAACACTCCGCGGGAACACGATAAGTAGATTCGTATTTAAAGTAACTTTTAGGTAGATTTCATTAGAAAGCTAACTATTGCAATGGGTACCATGTTTCGACTTCCGGAAAATTTCGACATATCTTCGCATTTCACATCCCCCAGACCCCAAAACCACCGTCAGTTCAAAAGTTTATATATAATTTATGTATATATATAAATAATAAATCGATTAATCGCTAAATCCCCATGCATATATTCTTCACTGTAAAAAATTACCATTCTTGTGGACACGATAACTGCCGTAATTATGCCCCAATCAGTTTGATTTTTTTACATAATACGTATCTCATTAAAATCTCGGTTGAGATCGTTAATGGGCAAAATCGGTCGAAGGGAGTGAAAATGGGGGGCTTTTTTTTTCGAAAAAGTGAAATTTCGCTATAACTCTCTTAATACGTGAAATATCGAATCCATTCAAAGTTCATAATATGTGTCGGATAAGTGCCAAAAATTTATGTCAAATACGTTTTTTGATAGCACCAACCATTGACCAAAGGGGTGGAAAAAAGTGGGTTTTTCGGGAAAAAAATAATCATATCTCTCTTAATAAGCACAATATCAAAACCGTACAATATGGAAAATATTTCCCTAATAATTACCTAAAACTTTTGTCTGAAAGAATTTTTGATATGACCCACCGTTACGACAAGGGATGAGAAAAATGATTTCGGAATTAAAGAAAATGCCAAGCGCTATCAGAGGTTACCATGACAACGCTTCTAAATTGATGAGGGATGAGCTATCAGAGGTTGCCAAGACAACGCCATTGACGAGATCACGTTAATTTTTAGCCTACTTTTCACACTTTGCAAAAATGAGGAAAAAGTAGACTTATGAGATCGATCCGGGAAAATGTGTATGTCTGTCTGTCGGTCTGTCCTTCTGTCTGGCTGGATGGCTGTGTGTGTGAGTCCCCCTCTATCAACTCCTAAACGGCTGCAGCAATCGAAACCAAATTTAGTATGAGTAAAGTTGTATACCGGAATATCTCAGGCCCATATTTGAAAAAGATGTCAGAGCTACCAACTGCTAAAAAACGCACTAGAAATTTGAGCTCCATGTTGGATATCTTGGAATGTATACATGGGAGCTATTCCAAAATTGGCACACAGGTAGATAATGCTATTTTAGTTTAATTTCCAGGAGGCCATATATGACAGTGTTGCCAAAATAAATTTAAGGCTTCTGATAGGTCCAATTTTTAAATGCATATAACTTCTACACTATCAATTGGAATTCAACCAAATTTTGTATGTAATACGTGCACATAATCATATATGACTGAGTGTATTCTTAAGAGCCACCAAGGCTGACAACTGTTAATAATTGCTCTCTCTATTTTTATCCAAATACCAATATATCAGAAAGTATGCAAGCCGACAGCTTTAAACTATGCACACGTATAGTACCTGACATTTTACATTAATTTGGAGTAAGTTATATACGTCAGTTCTACCAACATGACTCTAATCCTGCTGATAGGACCAATTTTTAAATACATGTAACTTATATAGTGTCAGTTGGATTTCAACCAAATTTCGTATGTAATATGTGTAACTTAACAGATATGACTATAAGTATTCTTAAGAGCAATCAGGGCTGCCAACTGTTAATAAATGGTGTATATATTTTTTACCCTAATATCAATGTATCAGAAAATATGCCAGTCAACAGCTCTATACTTAGCACACGTATAGCACCTGACATTCTAGATTAATTTGGAGTAATTAATATAAGTCAGTGCTGCCAGCATGATTCTATGCCTGATGATAGCTCCAATTTCAAAATACATGTAACTACTATACCAACAAATGGATTTCATCCAAAATTGGCACAAAAATATATAATAATATTTCAGATTATTTCTGACCAGCACTCGTATGACATTGTTGCCAACATGCTTTTACGTGTACTAATAGATCCAATGTCTAACTCCATGTAAGGTCCTTTGGACTTCAACCATATTTTGTATTCTGTACCTTAAGAGATGGAATTAAGAATATATTCAGTCACCAGGGCTGCCAACTGTATTGCTCTATTAGGGTACATTATGCCTAGTATACAGTATTTCGAACTAATTAAGACATTTCGATATTACCAACTTAATTTCGTCATTATTCTAGATAGGTTCATATACTGTAGATTAATCATTGGCATGAATCTTAATTTTAAGGAAAGTAGGCTCTTTAGTTCGTCACTGAACTTGTTCCATCTGACTATGAGGGAAGCGGCTTACTGGTAGCATGCTGAACTTCTATGCCCAAGGCCGCTGGTTCAAAGCCGGCCAAAGTCGCCGGATTTTCTAAGAGCACTAAAAATCCCTCAGCATGCTTTCCTTCGGAGGGGAAGTTACAACGTTCGTTGCAAGTTGCTGGTTGCGGTGGCATCTAGCAGCCAGGTTCACAGCTAGGTGTCGTTGACGGTAGCATTTGGAACAAAATTAGGTACTACTACTTAAAATTGACCGTCAGCCGACCTTACCTGAATTACAGACTAATACAGTCATCACAATTAACACCGTTTATCAGACAGATTCTAAACACACCCAATGTACACGGGGTTACATGACCACGTTGTCGCAGCCCCTAAACTGAGGAACCAACCAACGTCTCTGCGGGAGATAAAATTTTGCGTGAAGAAGTAACAGACTGTTAGATAGTTACACATCAGTTCCAAACCTTGCATAAGGACAGTGTAATCACAAGTATAAAAAAATGAACCCCAAATGACAAGAAGGTTACCATCCCCATAAGACAATAAAATGTTCAAAATATGCATAGAGAGACGAAAAAAAAGTTCATTAACCTACAATTGTAAAATACTTTCTAGCAATAAATGAGGTCTGATCCTCCTACGAAAACCTCCATATTTTGCCTATTATAGCCTATCCCCTAGTTTGCCCGGTGAAATCTACCTCCGCCTTCCGGCGTGCCGAGAGGTTTATTTTTAAACAAAAATGCGCTGCTTTAAAGTTAACTGTCCAACCATCTTAAGCGAGAAATTGTACACTGAGTTTGATAGTGGGATGACTGCGTGGTGACCGATGTAGCTGTCAAGACGAGTGCTCATAGAGATAGCAAGGGGAGTTACGTCAGCCGATGCAGGGGCAACTGCTGAGTGGAAAATCCCCGCGCGCGTTGGTGCTGATATATAAATATTACCCTGTAGTTCAACTATCCCCCCAGAAATTATTTTGCGGGTGCACCCCTGAAGGAAAATTATTTTGAGTACTTAGGTGTAAAATGTAACCCAATGCAATATGTAATATATGGAACCAATAAGAGAAGAGGGAATATGTTTAGGGCCTTGATGTAGAATGGGGCTAAGTTGTGTGAGTATAACTCTGCACATGGGTATTTATTTGTCTGGAAATACACTGCAGTTAAAAGGTTAAGAGTAACACGTCTAATGATGGGCTTGCCTTTCCAGTTGATCAAAGAATATTGCTAATCTTTTTTTTCCCTCTGTAAGGAAGAGTTATCCCTTGGATTATCATCACACTCTTATTATCTGTAGAATAACCTACTTCCAGGTTTATATTACGTGTTTAAATCCCCCCTTGTGATCATAGATGTCACTGAAATTCTGTATAAGCGTGAAGTTCTTTGCAAAAAATATCTGCGTTCGTTCATCAGAAGAGAAGGATATATTTCTATTCAGGGGCGCACCCAGACTTTTGGTTTGGAGGGGGCTTTCCTCAATAACATGATTTCAGCTATGGAAAGAGAATGTGTCCATTATTAGTCTTGTATGTAAATATGTATATATGAGACCATATGCATAAAAAGATATTCTATAAGATCAAACATACTGTAGAATGCTCTGTTAAAACCAATACAAAAGATGCTATTAGACTGGAGATTATTTAAACAAAATGTGCATTGGTTTTATACAAATTTTAGTTACATTACCATTGAGGTTATGCAAGTAATAAAAAGGAACAGCATAATTTTTATCAAGAATTAACTTTTGATCACGATCAGAGAGATAACGACTGGATTGCTCTGCTCACTATTATAACTATATATCCATCTACCAGGATCGTCAGATTGATGTGTAACATAAATTATCTGCAATCATTTACTAAGTTTTGAGTTGTTTATACCAAGAACTAGTACGGTATAGGTTTTAGGAAATTATTAATAACATTTTGATTTTGAATACGTAAATTTAATTGGAACTAAAAATTACATTTTAAAAATTACGAGATGTAATTGTATACCATAGTGTTATGGATTGTAACAAATATTTTATGTACTGAACGTGAAAATATATAAGTTATTTAAATGTTCCTTAATAACTAACATTATAATAAAAAAACTTGAACATTTCTAGAATTTCAAGTTGAACTTAATTACACAGACTGAATGAAAGTTTAAACAGATAGTTGAATACAAATCATGTATTAATGAATTAACATTAACATTGTTTGAATAAAGTGGAAACTCAAATTTCACAGAACAAAATCCAGCCGCCTAGCAGATTTTTTCAAAACGGAAACTACCTCTGTACTGGTGACTTCAATTTCTCGGTGAATATTCAGTGCTGCTAGTCCAGTCAGCCTGTCTGCACCCATGGTATTCCTAAGATATGTTTTCAGCCGACGTAGTGTAGAAAATGACCTCTCAGCAGTGCTTGTAGTCACAGGGATGGTACACAAAATTCTCAACAATGTGTGGATATTAGGAAACAAGTCCTTGTCACATAGATTCAACACATCGATTGCGTTTTTAGGGATATTAGCGTAGGTCTTGAAGCTCTTGTGACATAGTTCAAACTCAGCCATAAGCAGGCCTTTGTTGTTTCCTCCACTTTCAATTATGTCATTCTTATAAAAATTACACAGCTGTAAGAAATCAGGTTGCATTTTTTCTTGGAAGGTTTCTTTATGTGTATGTGATGCATTGGCTGATGGCAGTAAGCACTCAAAACTCTTTAATAAGTCTTTATGCTTGATGAATCGAGATTCCAATGAAATAATGAAAGAGTCAATCCAAGGGATGAAAACAGATCTTTTATAGTATAATTCTGGAGTTTCTGCCGGTATGTTTCTTCTGTTCAGTCGTCTTCCAACTGTTCGAGGCATCGAAATTATTGAACCGCAGTTATTAGCAATTTTTGTAGCTTCTTCTAACAACGAGTGAAATTCTTGATCTGCATTTTTTCTTAGAGATTTTAAGCTTTCAATCACAGTTTCAGCGTGTGTAATTGCAGATGATAAATCTAAATCAGTTCCCTGAAGCTTTTTGCTTAGGTTTACTGTGTAACCAAGCAGTTTTTCTGATGCCATGAGAGAAATTATAAATTCACCCTGACTTAAGGAGTTTAGTAGTATTAGAGCTCCTGAAGAAGATTCCCTATCATTCCAGTTTTTAATCTCCTCTAACGCTACTTCAAGAGGTTGCAGCAGTTCTTTCATAACAAAATTAGCATCGTGCCTTTGTACCCATCTCGTTGGACAAAGCTGCAGGAGTTTTTTCTTGTTGGTTTCAAGATTTACCTCAGATTCAATGCACTGTTTTAAAACTGCTTGTCTTTTAGGAGTGTTAAAAAAATCCCACAACTTCTCCACTATTCCAAAGCAGTTCCTGATTGATACAACCTCAGACGCGGTCGACAATGCCAGGTTAAGGCTATGAGAAGCGCAATGCACGTATATTGCTGTGGGGTGAGCTTCTTGGATGCACGCTTGAGCCCCTTTAAACTTTGCACTCATGGCAGCCGCCCCATCGTACCCCTGGCCACGTAGGTTATATATGTCTATATTACTGTCTTCAAGACCTTTAATCAATGTTTTTGCCAATACGCTACCCGTAGTAGAGGTTAGAGGCATGAACTTCCAAAATTGCTCACATATTTCATAACCATTTAAAGTATTTGGCGTTACATAACGTAAACACAAAGAAAACTGTTCAACAGTTGAAATATCAGATGTTTCATCTGCGAGAACACTAAAAAATTTAGCGTCTTTTACTTTACTTGCTATTTTTTCAGTTATTATTTGGTTACAAGCATCGATGACTTGATTTTGAAAATTCCAACTTATATAGGTCGCATTTTTGCCACATGACCCAAAGTGATCTTTCAAATTGTTGTCACCTGCTTCAATTCTAGCTCTGAGCAAAGCTCTTAAGTTCCCCTCATTTTCAAATGGTTTGCTGTCGATTTGAGACTGACCATAATCTCTATGGCCCCTAAGGGCGATATTTTGCCTGCCACACAAAATAACAGTTTCTATTATTGGAATTATCCTTTTCACACTATTTTGGGATTGGACGTCTTTTCCTTTATCAAGAGATTTGTCATTCGGTTTCATTTGGCAGTCCATAACTCTTTTAAAGTCAGCTGCGCTTACACATTAGTCTTTATGATACTGCGAGTTTGCATGTTTTTCTAGTTTTTCTTTTCTAGTGCTTTTTTCCAGTTACAAAAACCTTCTTCAACAAGTTGTCCAGTATGTTGAGCGTTACTCTTACCTACTTCTTTTTTTGAAAAAAGCATACAATGGACACAGTATGCAGAGTCTTCAATTCCAGAATACGAAAGCCAGGTATATTTCTTTAGCCATGGAAACGAAAATTTTCGTTGTTGGTTCCCATGCGATCTAAAAGGAAAGTTAAAGTTGCTCTGAGGAACCCATTTGTCATTCAAAACTTTGAACTTTTCATTGTCCGTCAACACTTTGTTTTTAAATAAACCAATGTCCAAATCCATGTTATGTTTACTTACAACGGCCTTAGGCCTGCTCACATTTGCCTCTGAGCCCTCCTCTGACGAACAACTTGGCTGCTTTTCTATGCTTGCAGTCCTTGTTAACAGTTCCTTACTCGTTGAAGGATCGCCACATTCACTAACCGCATCATATTTATTGATTTTTAACGGTTTAAAATAGTTTTGGATGTTTGACTTTCTTTTGTCTCCCATTACGACTAGTCCAATTGGACACACTACGAACACCAATAGCCAATAGAGAATACAAACACAATAACAATCATCGAATCAACTTTTACAAACACCACTACTGACTTGACGCCTGACACAGAGCACAGCACACCTTGGGGAGAGAAATTTTCACCGCTGTACCACGCGCATCTTGCTCCGAGCATAGTTACGACAACGGACGGAAATATCCGATCGTGTTGTGTTTACAATATATATTACTAGCGGACCCGTGCGAAAAATCTCGCATTTTCATAAACCACACTTTTCCCAATAGGTTTTGCAAATCGAACACTTCTTACAAAAATTGATATTTAAGAAATTTAGAATGCAATTTGTCACTGATTGAGTGTGCTGTAACACTCATTGGTTATTCGATATTTATGAAACCATACTATGTGTGTACTCATTCCTTTGATTTAGGCAACTGTTTCTGAAATCCATGCAAAATTATAAAGCAAAGACCTCAATGTTAAAATGACATGAAACGGGCATCACAGCGACCAAAATGTGTAGTAAACAGCAATTATAGAGCGTATTTTCATACATCAACAGTATCTGCAAATCGCACACTTCGTACATTTTTTAAAGTCATTTTTTAAAGAAATTATTGATATTTATGGAATTAGAGTGCAATTCGTCATTGCTAATGTCTATTCTCTTTCATTTGAATGCTCATTTTCACAATCGGTCGCTTGTGAGCGCTGCAGGAGGGATATATACTAGGCCTACTGAAATAATATAGGCCTATATATGATTATCACTCAAGTGTTGCTTAAATATAGGCCTAAAATAATTCTATTTTAAACAGTAGAAAATCGCAAAATGTTCCAACGTTCCAACACTAAACATTCTGGAACCCGTTATGCAATCAATTTTCTTGAAAGATATCATAAATGTTTTTAAAGTGTTCCCAGGTTTTTTTTTTGGGGGGGGGCTTAAGCCCCCAAAGCCCCCCCCCCCTGGGTGCGCCCCTGTTTCTATTACCAGAAGGGGTTTTAAAAGACTATGAATATTTAAATGATAGGAATGTTAATCATGTTTGCACAAAACATCTCTACACGCTGCTTTTAGGAATTAGGCCTACCACAGTATCATTGTGCTATATACCGTATTTACTCGTGCATCGACCACGCTCATACTCCAGTTTTGAGCTCCCAAAATAAGGTTCTTGGGCACCGTAGACATTAGCCCCGTGTACAAGGATGTGTGTGCGCGCGTTTAGAATTCGTCTGATAACCTGTGTTATTGTGGTGGCAGTAACAGTGTGTGCATTTGTAATTCCGGTGAGGATTGGGAAGGAGGCGGCCATGGCCTTAAGTTAGGAACCACCTCGGCATTTGCTTGGAGTAGAAAACCACTTCAAGGATGACTGAAGTGGGAATCGAAGTCACCTCTTCTTAGTTTTGCCTCGCAAGGCTGAGTATACCCCGTTCCAGCCCTCAGACCAGGATTAAATTTCTTGGCAGAGCCGGGAATCAAACCCAGACCTATGGGGCGACAGCTAGTCACTACACCTGGAGGTGGATGAAATATTTCTGACACAACAGTTTTATTATTCTGCAATATTTCTTAAAGTAATATGAGTTTCTGTTCTGCCTTGTCAATACAAATTAAAATATTGTAGCTTGCACATCACTTCTACTATGGAGTGAAACATGTACAAGCTGTAATATCAGGGGTGGGTAAGTCACTGTGTTGCAGTAACGAATCATTGCTTTTCCATTCCTTTTGTATGAAAATATAGTTGTTTAGTTTTTTTATTTAACAATCTGACAACAATATGTGTTTGCCACAGGATTTAATAGCTCACAAGTTAGTTAAAAAAGCGTTAGTTTCTTTGATTTGATTGGAATACTGGATTCCAGTGATATGAAAAAATTGGTAATGGGCGAAAGGTTTACAAGAAGATAGCCTGGATTTGATCCCCAGCTCTTGTCATGAATTTTAATCCTAGCATGAGGTTGGTCAGCCTCTAGTAGACAATTGGGAAAGGTGGTGAGTGTTCGGTCTGTATTCTACCCTCGGCCATTGTGAGAAGAGTATTTCCTGTGGTTTCTCAAAGTTAAATCAGATCACGGCTGCCTCCTTCCCAATCTTAGCCCCTAGTTATAACAGTTTAAAACGTCGAGACGTGATAAATATGTAGAGTAATGTGAAGCATAAGAGATCGTAAGAGAAGAAAGACATTCTCTTAACTGACAACGATAAAATAACATAGTAAATATTTAAATAATAATAATTATTATTATTGATAGGATTAAATAGTTTATTAATACAGTAAGTATGTAGTTAGTATTAGTTGTAAGTAGGTAGTTAGTTTATATATTAGATATCTGTCATTGTTCTATTAGACTGTGGTGTGTGAGTGTGTCTGGTAGCAGTTGCATTGTTTATTAGTTATAGTTCATTGTTTCAGTAGACTGTGATGTGTGAGGGTGCATGTGAGTGTGCCTGGTGACAGACTGTTTTAGTGGTAGTATTTGTTGTTGGTGGAACTTAAGTTTTTTGTTAGTAGAATTTTGGTATTTAATTGTTAGTACGGTAGAAGGTTAGTATTTTTGTTAGTAGAATTGCTCTTTACTTATTCTGAAAGGGAGTAGCAGCCTTTCAGAATAAATCAATTCTTTACTAGTCTTATAGACGGTTAAGATATTGATAATATAAGCCAAATAATGGCTACACTGCGTCCTGCTGCACGGCTGAAAGCAACGGGAAACTACAGCCGTATGCTATTCCCGAGGATATGCACCTCTCTATGCATAATTACATGTGATGATGGCCTCCTCCCTTGTAAAATTTCATTCCGGAGGTAAACTAGTCCCCCGTTCGGATCTCCGGGAGGGGACTACTCGAGAGGGGGTTAACATCACAGAAGTGACAAAGAGGAAATCTGATATTCTACGGATCGGAGCGTGGAATGTTAGAAGTCGGCTAGGAAGTGGAAGGTTAGAAAACTTAGAAAGGGAAATGGATTGGTTGAGGTTGAATTTGGTTGGGATTAGTGAAATGCGCTGGCAGGAAGAACAGGACTTTTGGTCAGGAGACTATATGGTCATTAGCACTAAATCAAACAATGGCCAAGCAGGGGTTGGCCTCATATTGAGTAGGAAACTTGGACAGCGGGTGGAATATTATGAGCAATATAGTGAACGGATTATTGTAGCAAAAATCAATACTAAACCTACCTGCACCACAGTGGTACAAGTCTATATGCCTACCAGTCAAGCTGATGATGAGGATGTTGAAAACGTCTATGAAGAAATAGACGAAATTCTGAGGTATATCATGGGTGATGAAAATGTTATAGTAATGGGAGATTGGAATGCTGTGGTAGGAGAAGGGAGAGAAGGGAAGATAGTAGGAGATTTCGGATTAGGTGAAAGGAATGATCGAGGAAGCAGGCTGGTAGAATTCTGCACCGAGCATGAGTTGGTCATAGCTAACACCTTATTCAATAACCACAATAGAAGAATATACACATGGATGAGACCAGGAGATACAGGGCGTTACCAAATCGACTTCATTATGGTCAAGCAGAGGTTTCGAAACCAGATTTTGGATTGTAAAACATATCCTGGTGCTGACATAAACTCTGACCACAATCTGGTTGTAATGAAATGCAGATTAAAGTTGAAGAAACAGAAGAAAAGTCAAAAGCCAAAAAGGTGGGCAATAGACAGACTGAAAGAGAAGGATGTAAACGAAAGATTCAAGAAGAGTATAAAGGAAGTACTAATCAAAAACCCTAAACAAACTTCAATTGCAGACGAATGGGCACTTTTGAAGAATGAAATAACAAAATCCGCAGAAGAAAACATTGGTAGGAAAGAAAGAATAGGTAGAAAACCGTGGATCACTCAGGATATACTAGAATTGATGGATGAAAGGCGGAAACACAAGAATGTAAGAGATGAAAAGGGGAAAGCAGAATACAGACGTCTGAGAAATGAGGTAAACAAGAAGTGCAATGAAGCGAAAGAAGAATGGTTGAAAGAGAAATGTGCAGGTATAGAAAATTGTCTGAAATTAGGAAAAGTAGACACAGCTTATCGAAGGATTTAGAATACTTTTGGGGAAAAGAAGACTAAGTGCTGTAATATTAAGGACACAAATAGAAAGCCTCTAACAGATAGGGAAGAAAAGGTTGAGAGATGGAAAGCTTACATAGAGAGTTTGTATAAGGGAAAGGAGATTGAGAATCATGTAATTGAAAGGGAGGAGGAAATTGATGAGGATGCGAAAGGAGATTTAATATTGAGATCAGAGTTTGATAGAGCTTTGGAAGACTTAAGCAGGAACAAAGCACCAGGCATAGATGATATACCGATTGAGCTGCTACGCTGCATAGGAGATGAAGGTCTGATCAGGTTATTTAACTTGGTGTGATGGATTTATGAGACAGGTGAGGTACCCCCTGATTTCAAGAAGAATGTAATCATCCCTATACCAAAGAAAGTGGGAGCTGACAGAGGTCAAGATAACCGTACAATCAGCTTGATTACTCATGCTTCAAAGATCCTGTCTAGAATAATTTACAAGAGAATTGAAAGCCAGATAGAAACGGAGTTGGGTGAAGACCAGTTTGGTTTCAGGGGAAATGTAGGAACAAGGGAAGCTGTACTAAGTCTTAGGCTGATTTTGGAAGGTAGAATAAGGAAAGATAAGAGAACGTTCTTGGCTTTAGTAGACTTAGAAAAGGCTTTCGATAACTTTGATTGGTCTAAATTGTTTGACATTTTGAAATCGATTGGAATAAAGTACAGGGATAGGAAGGTGATATACATTCTATACTGAAACCAGACAGCAGTCATTCGAGTTGAAGGACATGAGAGAGAAGCTGGTATTCAGAAAGGTGTAAGGCAAGGCTGCAACTTATCACCCATACTTTTCAATCTTTACATTGAACAAGCAATGAAGGAAATTAGAGAAAAATTTAAAGTGGGAGTGAAGATTCAAGGAGAAATAATTTCAACTCTGAGATTTGCTGATGACATCGTCATCTTGGCTGACAAGCCTGAGGATTTGAATGAGTTTTTGAATGGCATGGACTCCGTCTTACGGAAAGAATTCATGATGAAAATTAATAAATGTAAAACAAAAATACTGGAATGCAGCCGAAATAAATCAGAAAACTCTATGGAGATCAAATTGGCAGGTGAAAAGCTGAAGGAAGTAGGAGACTTCTGTTACTTAGGAAGCAGAATAACCAGTGAAGGACGAAGCAAAGAGGATATAAAAAGTAGGTTGGCTCAGGCAAAGAAAGCATTTCTACAAAAAAGGAATCTGCTGACATCGAATATAGATTTAAGTATTAGGAAGTCATTTTTGAAAGCCTTTGTCTGGAGCGTGGCGCTCTATGGAAGTGAAACTTGGACTATTGGGGCAGCAGAAAAGAGGAGAATTGAAGCATTTGTAATGTGGTGTTACAGGAGAATGATGAAGATCAGATGGGTAGATAGGGTTACAAACGAAGAGGTATTAAGACGAGTGGGAGAAGAGAGGTGTTTCTGGCGACTGCTAATGAAGAGAAGAGATAGGTTGGTAGGACACATACTAAGACGCCCAGGAATAGCAAGCTCAGTTATGGAAGGAAGGGTCGAGGACAAGAACTGTAGGGGTAGACCAAGGTTAGAATATGTTAAACAGATTGTCTCGGATGTTGGGTGTGGTAGCTATGTAGAGATGAAACGATTAGCTCAGGACAGGGAGGCATGGAGTGCTGCATCAAACCAGTCAAAAGACTGAAGACTCAAACAACAACAACAGGTCTATTGGTTTGAGCCCTGCGGTGATGAGTCAATTTTGGATTATATATAATAGATGAGACTTTCCAAGTCGATTTGCTCGTAGAAATATGGAATATAGCTCATTCTGCGCGTATCAATGCGAGGAGCAATGTTCGTAGTTTCCACTTCTATGAAGTGGGAACCGAATCCCGCGTTTAAAGCCCTTAAAACGAACGGTTTTCGAGATATTGCCAGAAAACTATCCCCGGTCTGCGAAATTTCAGCGGTTGCCATAGTAAAGTTGATCTGTTTCTCAGAGGGAACCAGTGGCAGTTCTAGAAGCTAAAATCTGGGGGGGCCCTGTCATTTTCCCGGATCGATCTTATTAGTCTACTTTTTCCTCATTTTTGCAAAATGAGAAAAGTAGGCTAAAAACTATCATTGGTAAAAAATAGCATATTTCACTGTCACATAAATGTATTCTTCTGTTTCCACTCTGGACAAACTAGTTCACTATATAAGAAGGGTCGTGAAGTAATTTTCCACTTAATTCTCTTTCAATTGAAAGAATTGCGAGATTGGAAAGCCTCTTTGTTGCCATTGTTGCTCTTAAATAGGATTTTATTCGTTTCACGACAGAGGAACTGCGCTCAGCAGAAGTAGATTACACAGGAAGAGTCAGCATCAACTTGAAAAATAATAGTAGCTGTGGAAAAGCCACTTCCATTTTCAGAAATTCAGAAAAGATAAAGAATGAGGAAGTATTTGGATATTTGCCTCTAAATACATTCGTAGCTAAACTGATTTCAGTCTGTGGTAAGGTGAAGGTCTGTGAAGATTAGATTTTACTTTTCACAGAACGTGAGAATATATATATATATATATTCAAAATTTAAAAAGAGTTCACTTCTTGGGTTACAGGCATCCATTGCATTGCACACAAAATCATCTTCAGTAAATCTACGCAGTAACTCTTCTACCATGTTGTCTAATATTTCAAAAAGATTTATTTTACATGTCTCTGATAATGTGACATTTTCCTCTTATTTCTCCGCAGAGACTGGCATTAATAAAACATAGTGGAAGAGTTCTTTGGAATACCTGAGACTCTAGATTGTTTATAAACTTTCACGCCTAACGACTGAACAGAGTCACATGTAACCGCCCATAGTTCCTTAAAATACTCATCATTTCGTTTTTCTTGCAATGATTTTACAAGACCATAGATCAATCTATGTGTCCCTCTGAAGTCCACATGGTTTTGTTGTAAGAACATAGAGGCTCCATTGGCAAGCTCGAGAATATCAGAAAAGATTTGTAACACAAACATCCCCTCCACTTTACAAAGCTGTTTCAACAAACATTTTGCTTCTGCTGCC
The DNA here is from genome assembly GCA_946902985.2 of Meconema thalassinum. NCBI lineage: Eukaryota > Metazoa > Arthropoda > Insecta > Orthoptera > Tettigoniidae > Meconema > Meconema thalassinum. The sequence continues at coordinate 254,214,627 of OX336394.1, read as the reverse complement.
TCTTTCTTGTTAGCTGACTTTGAAGAATACTCTAGAGCTGCTTTAACTGAAGCAAAACGTTTCTGAAAATAGGCCTACTCTTCTATATTTACATACCCATCGCGTGTGACTTTGAAGAGGTATCTCTAAAACACGTTCTCCTGGATGAAGATCACTCTGTATCTCAACAAACTTTTGGTGTCTTACAGTAGATACAGACAGAAAAGCATAAATTGCTTCCAGTGAACCAAAAGTGTCCCCTACCACGTCTTCAAACTGGCTTTGAAACGTCCACCAAAACTAAATTTACGCGATGTGCATAACAATGCACGTAAACACACGGGTTATTGACCTTTTGTCGCAATAAACGTTGCACACCGCTTATCTTCCCTGACATAACCGCGGATCCATCATATGCTTGTCCAATGCACTTACATGGATCGAAATCCACTGAAACAAGGTACTCTAAAGCTGAATTAGCTATACTTTCTACATTCAGTTGAGACAAATATCTAAAACCAATGAAACGCTCCACTATAGAATTTTGTCCTACATATCTGACACATACGGACATCTGTTCCACTTTACTAACAACTCTAGCTTCATCCAGGATTAAGGAAACATAACCATTGTTATATTTTTTCGTCTCTCCTCCAATATGTTCAACTATTATATTAGCTGAGATATCAAGAAATTCATTTTGAGAATCTTTAGATGAGTAAGTTGCATTCTTTGGTAGACTGTTTACATCCTCCCTTGTGCTTTCACTTTCTAGTTTAATTACATTTAAAATTTCATCAAAATTCCCTTTATTATTAACACTACCATCATCCGAAACTGTTGGGCGATGACCTCGAAGCCCAATGTCTTGCCAAGCACAAAGTAATGCGACTCGGGCCATTGTTGCCACAGCTGAGCGGTTACGCAATATAACCAGAGGTTTCACGCTTAGCTTCGAAATCACTGTGCCGCTACGTTCACTTTCCAGAAAACTGTTTCACTTTACTATTGAAGATTTATAACATTCACTATCAGCATGCTTTGCACGTTTTTCTCATATTCGTTTCCAATTGCAAAATCCAGATTTAGTGAAAACATGTTCAGCATTGCTTGAATCAGATTGAACGAAATGACACAGAAAACGGTATCTTTGTTCTCAGAGTATTCGATAAATGTATACCTATCAAACCATTTACTGATAAAACTTCTGTTCTTATTGTATAGTAACGTTTGTTTATAAACTGATTTACGTGGTTGGCATGGACCATCATAGATCGATGCACTGATATAAAATGGTACTGGTTCGTCTATTTTAGAAACAGTTGAACTCACATTTTTGTCACAGAGTTGGGGAGATATCGATGCTCTTGTATCGCATGGAGGTTTGTCTACATTGGAAACTTCTGAACTTGCATATCATAAAGTTGGGAAAAGAGTTTAATACTCTTGGTGTACGCACTACGCATTTTGAAAATATTATATTTATACACGATTTCAATTGTGTGTTTAAATTACATATAATAAAATAAATAAATCTTGAAATTGAAAGAAAAATTAACTTAATTAAATGCATTAGTTTGTTTTATATTAGAAAATTATATCTGTAAATATTAATTCATTTAGTAACCGAGGAATTTTACAATAATTATTTCACTAAAACTGGGGGGGGGGGGGGCGCCCCCCCCCCCCGGCCCAGGGCTAGAACCGCCTCTGGAGGGAACACAGTTATTTGGGAATATCTCCGAAACCGTTGATTTTAGGAACTTAAAAATTGTGTTTCCGGGTCCCTACAGGACCTCCGAGTATAGTTTCTCGTTTCTGGCGGCTTAAGAGGCGGCCGGATTCAGCCCAGATTACCCCACTAGGGAGTCAGGTCCCTGTATTTCAAAACGTTGCCGCTAGTTTCGCTGTAGTCGCTGTCGCCTAGTAGTTACATGGTGCGTACATAGGTATCAGCACGGATTACCCCATACAGTGAGGGTGGTTCAAGGTCATGCGTGCGGGAATACTGTTACGGATACCCAAGTTAGCGGTCGTCTGTCACCATCCCCAGTTGTTCAGTTTCAAGACTCTGTCCTTGTGACAGTAGAGGAATGATCTCTCGCAGAGTCTGTGGATGAATCCGAGCATGAAGGAAAATCGAATCAAAGGAGAATAAAAATAAAATTTAATTATTATTATTGGGATCTTGCCCGGTGTGGCAACCTGTTCAACTCTCTACCATCGACGGCTTTTATTACTATTATTATTGTTATTAATATTATTTCAAAGAACGATAGTGCGTAGGGTATTGCTCATAGTAGATTTAAATGGTGAATGTAGGATAATTAGGCTAAGGATTCGGTAGGATAATAATATAAACGAAACTAAAAAGGGGCAGGTAATCTCGCTGTTCATCCCCTCAATACATCATCCTAAACAACTTATAGGCACAAAATGCTTTTTTTTAAATATGCAGTTGAAGAATTGTAAGCGATGAACCTTGGAAAATAAGCTTAGTATGACAGATGGTGGAATTCGATCCCATTTGTTTCCTGGATACATGGATAGCTTTTTTAAATTTTAATATGATATTTTTCGAAGTCAAATACTGAAAATGCGACGATATTACCGGAAATGTAAATGCAAAACGGATTATATTGTTTTAGCACTGAAGTTCTAAAGTTATTGACATCAAAACGGATAGGCAGAACTTCAAATCTGAACATATGCCTCTTTTAGTGTTGCCTCATCGAAACAAATTTAGTTATCTCAAGCGCAAAAACTTAACAGAATAGTGAATTTAATGTAAACTATTACCTAATTTTCGATGGCTTTACATTTTTGTTTATTGAAAATAATGCAGTGGCACACGCTTGCCAGATATAAACAATGAATTTGCAAATAATTCTGCTTGCATTCCTCCAGATAAATTGTTGTAAATTTTTCATACCAGCATTAATTTATTTATATCGATACTAATGCATACTCTGCTTATTATAGTAGACTAATTATATCCTGGATTTAGTGGAATATGACATTTAAATATTATTATTGCTTGCTGGTTTTTTATTATCTTGTAATTGATTTCGTGATTTTTGTAAATATGGTGCAATATCAGTCTGTGCAAATTCAGGAGGATTATAAATTAATATTACATTTGGCAATAGAGGGAGTGGGGGCCGGGAGACTCCAGCATCACCACTCTTCACGGCCCTACCTCCGAGGTGACGGCCAAGAATGCTAGCCGCTACACCACGAGGTGGTCCTCAAAATAGTATGCTATGCATAATGTGATAACGCAGAAAGAAATTAAAATGATTTTTTCCATGTTCTACCATTTCCTATATTGCGAAGTTCGAAACGTAATACAATAATGGTTTCGCGCCGTCGCAGTTGCTGCTTATGCTCCATTAGATTGTGTATATTTAATCATTTGCTTTCATGAACATCTTCATACTAACAGTGTGATTAATAATCGTTCAGACTAAACTAATTCCTGAAAATAGTCGAAAAGTAAATTTTCAACAATTTTTGTTTGAATATTTCAGAATATAACTGATTGTGTTTACAATACCATCGAAGAGATACGTAAGGAACCCTGCTCCCTAGTACAGTATTAGGGAGAAAAACTGCTGCCGATTTGCTAGAATTATATGTACGTGTTGTTGTAACCATGAATGAAATTATTAGCCTTCTTTTCACATATTGCAAAAATGAGGAAAAGTAGTCTTACGAGTTCAACCGGGCAGATATGTGTGTCTGTCTGTCCTCTTGTCTGTGTATGTGTCCGCCCCAATCAATTACTAAACGACTGCAGCAATCGAAACTAAATTTGGTATGAGTGAAGATCTATACCTAAGTATCTCACGGCCATATTTGAAAATGATGACAGTGCTACCAACTACTGAAAATTCACAATTAAAATTTGAGCTCTATGTTGGATATTTCAGAAGTTATGCATGCGGACTATACCAAAATTGGCACACATATAAATAATTACATTTCAGATTAATTTCCAGGAGCCAATACATGACAATGTTGCCGACATGATTTTACGCACGCTGATAGATCCAATGTCTATCTGCATGTAACGTCCATACTATCCATTGTACATCAACCAAATTTTGTATGTGCATTCTGTACCTTAAGAGATGGAACCAACAATATATTCAGAGTCACAAGGGTTGCCAACTGTAGTGCTCCATTGGGCTACACTATTTTAGATATATTTCGAACTAATTAGAAATGTCAGTATTACCAACATTATTTTAGATAGGTCTATATAGGTTAATCATCGGTATGAATTTTAAATTTTAAGAAAAGTGGGCTCTTTAGTTCGTGACGGAACTACTTGTTTTATCTTTTATTCTTAACAAAGAAGATATTAAAAAAATACGTTTTTTTGAAATTACTACATTTCTCATCACAAAGGATTAACTTCAATAATCAGCTACAGCATTTTATAATCAGCACTGAGTTGCTTCCACTCCTTCGTTCGCAGTGTCATGACGTAGCCTACAACTTAAGAAAATCGCCTATTACGGATCATACTTACAGCATAACGAATAGAATATAAAGTGTGATCTCTTCTCCCTCAATAGCATGTAATGAATACGGATCGGGTTGGCACTCGCCGCTACGCAGCGCTACAATCGATTTGAGGTTGTTGATTTCCACTAATGTTTGTGTGTTTATGTGCGATTTATTAAGTATTTAATTGGTCGGAGTGTTTTGGTGGTGTTCTGTGCAAACGTTTATTGATATACTATTACTTCATAGTATTAATACCTGAAATGCTATTGTAGGAAGCATTGACTGAAATGGAATTTAATTTCTTGTCGTGTGTTGACGTTATCTTCGTGTGTTAATTTTATTGTTATTTAATGTAAGTAAACAGCAGTTTAGCCCTTACATTTTCATGAGTGCTTAATGTGATTAGTGAAGATGCCTTGCTCTTTTGTACCAGGATGCAGATCTAGCTATGGGGACTGTAAAGAGGTCAGACGGTTTTTCAAACCTCCTAAAGATTAGGAACGTTTTATCAAGTGCAAAGGGGCCATATCAGGGAAGGATAGGGAACTTACTGAAAAGTCCTACATCTGTGATGCTCACTTTTCAGAAGATTTAATTGTTAAATTTGACAAACTTGTGATAGAAGGGAAGGAAGTATTACTTCTCCCAAGAACCAACTGGCGATTGAAAGACTATTCTGTTCCACATATAATCCTAATTTGCCTAAGTATCTGTCCAGTATGGTGTAAATAAAAATGCTCTTGATGCCATTAAAGACTACTTCTGTGAAGAAAGGGATGAGAATAAAAAGACAATGAGTTAAAAAACATATATGTACCGTAATGCTGAAGGAGGATGATGATGATGATAATTGTTGTTTTAAGGGGCCTAACATCTAGGTTATCGGCCCAATCGGCTGAAGGAGGCGTGATCAGTTTTAGACAATAGCCTACTCTATGAAGGGGTCATGACTATGCCTTCTATGTCTGTTTAATGTTAAGTTCTTCTGAAATGATGGTAGTTTACTGATTTTGGTGTTTGTGGAGTGAAATTAATGGTTATTATTGAATTTTATAGTAATCTACGGTGAAGTTAAAAGTTGCGGTCGTACGGCTTTTTTTTTGTCTGTGTTGCAAGTCTGTTAAGGGAATGTAAAATGTGTAACAATGTGAAGAAATCCTTTCTGATAGCGAGGTTAATTGTTCCGTTCTTTTTTTAAATTTACCGATAGCTGGCAAAACTAATTGCATTTTGAACTTGCTCTTTGTCTTCGTTTATTGTCGAAACTGGACTATTACAAGAGACGACTTACTAAATTATTATTGGGCACAGTAAAGTAAGAGGAGATGTCAAACTTATTAGCGCCTATGAGGATATCTTGCGGTGTTTAAACATGTAAAACAGGTCGCAAGGTTTTAAGTCTCGTAAGCGCCAATGCTAACTTACATCACAGATCGGAGCCAGCGCTGCGCTGCGGCGGACCAGGCGTACTAGGCCAGTGATATCACTTCTTATTCTATTCGTTATGCTTACAGTATGTAAGAGGCAACACATTGCATCATACAGAAAAGCTCCATTCACCCTCTGGTGATCCCCTGGGATCGAATCTTATGCCTCTGTTATTTTTATCTCAATTAACCATCTCCAGGATGCCAATATATTATTATTATTATTATTTGCTATTGACGTCAAATTGTTTAAGTACATTTATTCGTTAGGGGATTGTATGCTGCTCCAAAAGATGAAGAAAAAATAAATTGGAACAAAACAAATTATTTAGATTTATTAATAAATGTCATCCGATTGTATTTACACGAAAACGCACACATTTTGATAGATAACACCACCATTCCCTTTGTAGTTCCCATCTCAAGTCATCTAGGTTTATGGTAGGCTATACTTTGATTTTAAAAAATATCCTTTTCTCACCATATTGATCGAATTTTTTGAGATATATTCAAAATGCTGGGATGTATAATAAGATGCACATTTTATTTTAGGAACCTGTACATTGGTAAAGATTGTATCATGCATTTGTATGAAGTAGACTTGAATTTGGCTCAATAGTTTGGAACCCAAGATGTGCGAATGCTAACGATAGAGTTGAATCGAAAAAAAAATCCCTATGTACTTGGAATACGAAAGGACAAATGTATATCCTAAATATGCTAAGCGGGAATGTGGTGGCGCAGTGGTCAATCTGTTGGCCTCTCACCACAGCGGACCAGGTTTGGTTCCCGCTCAATGCATGTGAGATTTCCAATGTGAAATGCCATGACCTGTGGTTCAGATTCCACATAAAAAGGAGGTCCTGTGGCTCATGATTGCGAGATTGACGGTCACGTAAAACTACACATTTCCTTTAGACTAAATATGCTAAGCATAATTTCTTACTGGAACTTTTTCTTTAAATACTTTAGAGAAAATTAGGCAGGTTATTACATTTAAATAATTTGATAACATCTTTGATATACCTTATTTGTCCTCTGAATTTGAACTATATGTTCCTTCGCAGTCAATAAGACCAAAACGTATAACATCCCACTGTCCAAGAACCAATACAGAGCAACATAAACATTCGCCTGCATCGAACACATTCAATATCTACAAAGAAAAAACATGCAGACATTTCAATATATCAGACAGCACCTTTTGTTCATTTGTATTGAACAGAAATCACTCCTTTTCAGCGAGTTTTAACAAATTTGAAGTACGATACTTACTAGAATAATAATTTGTCATATTATTATTATTGATTTAAGCCCACTACGGAGCGCTTATGACTAGTTCTTCGATGCTCTTTTCCGTTCCCAATATCTCTTGAGCCCTGCTGATAATTTCTCCTTTTTCTCCTGCGAAAGGGGCTTCCGACATTTAGGGACTCTAGGTGGTGGCGTGCAAGATTCTACTATAGCACAAAATTTAGAAAGATCTTCTACATCAAGGTCAGCAATTCCAGCCGAATCCAAGTCCTTCAGTACTTCAATTTTGTCATATGTATTATAAGTATCATTTTATATTAGTGTAGGAAACATATTAAAAATATTAAGTGTAATTCATATTGTTATTTCTCATAATTAGGCTGTAACCTGTTAGAAGAACTATAAATAAACAAATAAAGAAACAAATAATTAAAAATAAATAAATAAACAAATTAGTTAAATGGAATTCAGGCCCACTTTAGTGATGATTACTAACTAGTGATTGCTTGCTACTCATATAATAATTACTGTAACTTCAAAAGGCCAGTAGTCGCTACATCATATTTAGACTGACAAAGCAACATTATATTTACAAACCACCTCGTGGCGTAGTGGCTAGCCTACTTAGCTGTCAACCCAGAGGCTCAGGTTTGGGAGTTTGGGGCTGGAACGGGATACACTGAGGCTTGTGAGGCAGAACTGGGAAGAGATGGGTTACATTCTTACTTCAGCCATCCTGGAAGTTGTTTCCTCACTTATGCTTTAGGCAAATGCTGGGATGGTATCTAACTTAAGGACACGGCCGCCTCAGATACAATACCCGTCCCAATTACAAATACACACCCTAATACAACCATCACAATAACACAGGTTATTAGACACATTATACACACTCCCAAGTGCACGTGGCTACATGACCACCATACCCCAAATCTCCTAAACGAATCACCAACAACAACAACTCGATTTACAGTACAACAATGGCATAATATTTTTCTTTTTGTCGTGTGGCCTCCTGAGAGGCCGAGTGCAGTTCTTTCTAGTCGACGCCCGTAGGCGACCTGCGCGTCGGGATGGGAGATGGAATGGATGAGGCATAATCTTGAAAGTAGCCTATAGTATATTACAGACATGTTATAAAAAACGAAAAAGCTAATAATAAACACTGGAACTGCAAAAGACCTGTAGGCCATACACCTTAATATGATGATCAAGAAAGCAGCATTCTATTTACTACAGGTTATAATAGTATATTCCTTCCATAAAATATGTCAAAACTATCATCCGAATGGGAACATGTTTACTATACTGTTCATTTTGTCACTTATGTAGGGATTTTAGCCTAAGATTCTTAAAAACAAAAATGTATATTGTAGTGCAATGGATTCCTCGAGCAAGCAGGAAATTCTAGAGGCCTATTACGATACTAAATACTCAATAAAATATAAACAATATTTTCAGAAGATGACAATCGAAATTTAATGGTTTTCAGTCTGTCAACACGATTGTACCCAATTGAAATGGGTGGTTCCCTAATCCTGAAAAAAAAATACAATTAATAAATTCACTTGGATGACTAGTTTGGATTGTCTTGACTGGAAGGAAGATGGGAAACCACAGAAGACAATCTTCATGGTTGCCGGAGGGGGGAATCGAACCTCCTCGCCTCCCGGATGTGAGTGACTGCAGTCACGCCGTAACAACCACGGCTAACTCACCTGGTATCTGAATCAATTGAATATGCTACAAAATACTAAAAAGAGAACATGTAAATAACCATTATCTTCATATCGCCGCGGCCAGAGAAATTGTAAAGTTTCCGCTAATTATAGGGAGGAAAGTTTCTAAACATTTTAACTCGACCTAATAGCCACTAAGCAACATTTATGAACTTTCGCAAAGTTTGAATTTTAGTACTTAAGATTGTGAAAGGCGTTGAACTTTTTCTTGTGATGGGAGAGAGTAACATTTTCGGTCATATACAACACAAACGATATTGCAAATTTACAATGAACAAAATTAGTACGTTCCAAAAAAATGAAAAAATAATAATTCACAAAATTTTCTAGGGGGCTTTGAAAATAAAAAATAAACATATTTGATAATTTTACACGATGTCACGGGACGAACAAATATGAAGGGGGCCCGTAAGTCCTAGCCCTAGGGCTCGTACTCTCCACGGCCCTGACCACAAGTAAGAGAAAGTAACAAAGTAGTTTCACCGTGTCCACTGCCGATTGTAATGAAGTGAGTGACAGCACCTGGACATGAGCTGATTTCCTTACTTCCTCGCATGAGATTACCCTCTCTCAGAAGCCGTCTCTGTCTTCACCCTGTTTCAAGGACATGACTTTGCGACGATGCGGTATCTGGCGGAATCCGGCTGAACTACCAGCACCTCGACACGGCAAGCATTAGCAACAAAATATGCTTACATTTTCTAAAATCACGATTAAACATATACAGAATTCTTAATTTTAAAATTTGTTTCAATAACACACTAGAGAAAACTATAAGCTGTCTTGCAGTGGAGTTTGTTTCTGTTTTCAACATCATCTGAAGGCATAGAAGAGTTTAGGAAAATCGCAGTTCAGAATTCTATTTTAAATGGAGAATTGTAATTTTAACTACAGTTTTTATAACTATCTTTGTATTCCTGTTCGATATGCTTTTCCACTGATGAAAAGTGTATAAAATACTACAGTGCGCTATATAAACAAAATAATTTTACCTTGTCCCGTTTCTTTGTAAAACGTTTTACAAACTCTTGACCCATGTTACAACAAGTGCTGTGCTGGCGGCCGACCGTTCCAACTCCGGCCGGCTCTTAAAATGAGCTGAATCCGAACATTGTACCGACTGTCCTTGCTCAGTGCTATAGGGACGAAAAAAGTCACTTACAAATTGAATTTTCAAAAACCGTTTCTTAGTGAGCCTCTACATACTCGGATCAACCAACATGCAAAATTTCAGCTTTCTAGGTCTAGAGGTTTGAGCCGTGCGGTGATGAGTCAATTTTGGATTATATATAATAGATAGATGAGACTTTCCAAGTCGATTTGCTCGTAGAAATATGGAATATAGCTCATTCTGCGCGTATCAATGCGAGGAGCAATGTTCGTAGTTCCCACTTCGTTTTAAGGCCCATAAACGAATGGTTTTCGAGATATTGGCAGAAAATTATCCCCGGTCTGCGAAATTTCAGCGGTTGCCATAGTAACGTTGATCTGTTTCTCAGAGGGAACACAGTTTTTTGGGAATATCTTCGAAACCATTCATTTTAAGAACTTAAAAATTGTGTTTCGGGGTCCCTACAGGATCTCCGAGTATTGTTTGTCGTATCTGGCGGCTTAAAATGAGCTAAATCCGAACTTTGTACCGACTGTCCTTGCTCAGTGCCAAAGGGCCGAAAAAAGTCATTTACAAATTGAATATTCAAAAATCGTTTCTTAGTGGGCCTCTATATACTCGGATCAACCAACATGCAAAATTTCAGCTTTCTAGGTCTAGTGGTTTGAGCCCTGCGTCGATGAGTCAATTTTGGATGGTCAATGCCAAAGGGCCGAAAAAAGTCACTTACAAATTGAATTTTGAAAAACCGTTTCTTAGTGAGCCTCTACATACTCGGGTAAACCATCATGCAAAATTTCAGCTTTCTAGGTCTAGTGGTTTGAGCCCTGCGGTGATGAGTCAATTTTGGATTATATATAATAGATTATTCTACACTGCTCGTCTGGAGATATTTCTCTCCTGACTTTATCATACATACTACATTCATCACATTCATTTCTTCGCTTCGACACCGGCTTCGCCCGCTCCTTCAACCACCAAACTTCATTTCATACATCGCATCGATTACTTCGCCTAGCTATCGGCTTCGCCCGTTATATCACATACATCACATTTTTCTTCCCTTCCTTTCTTCCCATTCCCTTCTCAGAACATATTCTATTATTACGGCAGCATATTATACTCTGATTTACCAATAAAGCTCGCTGACAGCCGTCAAAGCTAGCACATGGGGAAATGCTGCGTTGCCACTGAGGCAGATCATGACTCATAACATTCCAAGAGGCTTGGAGGAAGACACAAATTCTGGGTAAGTTAGCCCCCCTGCCTGGCGCTATAATGACCGTGACGAGTGAAGACACATTGAGTCAAAACATGTGCTTACTGCTGTGTCGGCATACATTGCAACATTGCTCACTGTTGCCATGGAGACCGTTACCCCTCTCGTCTCCACTCCTCACCTCACCCATCAAGCGGATGACTGTTTTCACCAAGCATCTTTTGTAAATCAGAGTATAGCCGGCCGCCAGGCATTACTGCGACCGTAACATCGTGCCCCACTTGACCTCATACCTCAAATAATATCCCATCAATTCCCGTATTCCTCATTCTCCTTCAAAGGCAAGGGCAAGAACACTCCACCCACCCCTCCTCCACCCAAGCAGCCACCCACCCGCTCACCTTCCAACACCCAAGGAGCCATCCCAAAATTGAAGGCATCCGCCCACTCTACCACCGCAACAACCCTGGGGACACATCCACATTTACCTGCACAGGTAACTCAAACCCCTAGCCTCTCCGAGAAACGCCCAGGGTCCGACTCCTCTGACGTGGAGGGGGGGGGGGGGGGGGGGGGCTCACCGCTCACGTCTACGGGTCCATGAAGGCATGGATGAGTCTCAAACCGCCTCCAGGTGACATTGTAGCCCGCCACCCAGCACTTCTTTTCTCCCTGCACCCAACGACCCCCGACTCCCCGCCACAGGACCCGTACCCAACTTTACTCCCGCTACAACTGCACCACCAACCCTTCCTTCCTCGCTACCTTCCTATGCCTCCAAGGTCTCAGAGCTGCCGTATAATGTCTTCCTGTTCCGTGGTCACACCTTCCCCACGAAGTATCAATTCACAGATGCACTTCGCCGCATACTCGGTCACTCCAACTTCGCCACTGCAGCCACGAACGGTGTCTACGTAAAAACAAACGACGATGCCTCCACCGCCGTGCTCCATAGCCCAGGCGTTGTGCAACAACTCGGCCCACAGGTGATCGCGGAACCCCTCCGGGCCAGAGACAAAACCCCCCTACCCTTTCTCCTCCACAACGTAACCCGCATTTCTCGTGCGTGATTCGGGGCGTCGACCCCGATCTCACCGAGGAGGCGGTATTGCAAGAACTTCGCCTGGAGCAGGTCGATGCACGCAAGGCATTCCGCATCAGGAATGCGGACGGTCCCACGTGGATGGTTCGCATTCTCTTGGTGACGCAAGTGGAAGTGGACAGGTTTCTGACCACCATCGCCTGGAACCTTCCAAAGCTCCCCCCCCCCCCCCTCTGTAGCCTTACGATGCAACCGCTGTTTGGATTACAATGATCATACCACCGAGCAATGTCGTGCTTCCCCACGCTGTGGCCACTGCTCCCACCCATCTCACACCACCAACAAATGTCCCAACACCTCCCTCCCACCACGCTGCAACCAATGTCACGAGGCACACCCCACTTATTCACATAAATGTAAATCTAAACCCGCTCCCATCCCCAACCGCCCTGAAACTGTCGCACCCATTAAGTCCATAAATCCCCCCCCCCCCTCAAGCGCAATCACAGTTCCCTTCCCCCTCCATTGAAGACCTCATTCGGTTCATGGTGGTATCCATCCATAACATCCTCCCCTACCAGCGACCAATCATTCTCACTCAACTCCAGATGGCGGCCCAGCAGATATTCGGGGTATGCTTCCAGCCGTCTTTCTCGGGGCCGTTAGCCCACTTCACCTTCTTCCCCCACCCCCGCGTCACTGCCGTATAACCCCCACATGGCAGCACAAACAACTAGACAACGACCTCCACGGCATATCTCCCTCCTCTTTCGTAATGTCTGCTCCTTTCACGCACGCCGTACACTTCTTAGCCATACCCTCGCCACTCACCAAATAGACGTCACCCTACTGAACGAGATCTTCCTCCGCGGAGTTGACCATGCCCTTCTCCCAGGATATACTCTCCTTCGGGCTGACCGCCCTCACAATCTAGGTAGAGGCAGACACCCGTCCTCGCCATCCCCTACCTAAAGTCTTCATAGCCCACGTGGCCGAAAACTTCCCTCATTTCATTATAATGGCAGATTTAAACCTCCACGACCGCTCGGCCCGGGAACTCCGCAGTCTGGATATATATCTCAACCATATCAACGCCTCACTGGTTCCCCTCCCTAAGCCCACACGTCCCTCCTCCCAAACTACCCCTGACGCAGTAATAGCTCACAACTCACTACTCCATCTGCTACGTGTCACCGTTCTACCACTCATCGGGTGCGATCATGCTCCAGTTCTTCTGAAGTTTGAAGTCCCCACCGCAACTCCCCAAAACCACCACCTCGGATGATACAGAACTTTTCCGCGGCCAACTGGCCAGCCTACCGAAATTCCATTTCCGAACGATTGGATTGCAGACCACCACCCTGCCCTTGAGCTCGCAATCCTCCGTGGATGCATACACCACACACCTACAAGACACCTTACAGCAGGCGGCACAGCGTCATATTTCCCTTACCACAAACACCCCTTCCCGACCCCCCAGCCCCCCTAAGGCCCGACGCCTCCTCGCGCTTTCCCACTCCTACCACGCAACATTTCTCCGCACCACGACACGGTAAGTCTTACATTGAGGCCCATAAGAAGCTCACTTGGCATAACACCTGCTCAAGACAGAACGGCGTGTTTCCCTCAATCACCAATTTCTGGCGCCATCTCACCTGCCTCACAGGTAAATCCACTGCCATGTCATACCCCATCATCTACAACAACACCGCACCACCAGATGATCCCGCCAAGTTGGACATCTTTGCTAACAGACTCGCTCGCGTCTTCCGTGATGCACCATACCCCACCTTCACATACGACGAGGACGAATTCATCGCCACAGTGCCTCTACGCCCACACCTCCAGCCCTCAACCACACACGTCTTCTCGCCGCACCATCTTGATGTCCCCATCACCGAACTGGACATTTCCATAGCCCTCTTCCACACGACCAATACCGCCCCTGGTCCCGACTCCATTCGATATCGGCATCTCAAGGAGGCATCCCCATCATTTTTCACAGCCTTAACTCATCTCTACAACCATCTCCTTCGCACTGAGTTCTACCCCACACCCTAGCGCCATGCCACGATGCTTCTCTTTCCTAAACCCGACAAGCCCCTCTCCTCCCCTGATTCCTACCGTTCCATCTGCCTCACCGCCGTCCTCTCGAAAACCTTCGAGAAAATCCTCACCAAACGAATTCACCCCCATCTCCGTCAACACCAGCTCCTTCCCCTCTCCCAATGTGGTTTCAGACCCCATCTCTCCGCTCAAGACCAACTCCTCCGCCTCTCCGCCATGGTAGCGGAAAACTACAACCGTCCCGCTCCTACTTTATTTATCGCCTTCGACTTCCAGAAGGCGTTCGACACGGTCTGGCACGACGGCCTAGTCGTAAAACTTCATTACTTCGACCTCCCGCATACCTACATCCGCTTTCTAAACACCTTCCTCCGGAACCGCACCGCAAGCATCACTATTAATGGCCACTACTCCCGTCCTATCCCCTTCCAACAGGGCGTACCACAGGGCTCCGTCCTTTCTCCCCTCCTCTACGTCTTATTCGTCGCCGACATTCCCCAACCCTCCCCTCCCATGCAACTATTACAGTTCGCCGATGATACCGCTATCTTTGCACCGTTTGCCACAGTACAACATATCAACACCCACGTCCAACCCTACATCGATCTCTTCACCTCCTGGTGTGGCAAGTGGCATCTGCGCCTGAACCCAGAAAAAACGCAGACCATCCTTTTCCGCCCACGCAGACGAGCTCTCGCTCCGACGCGAAATCCCGCGAACCTCAATCTTCACCTCCATCACCGTCGCTTAGTCCCCACCCCTAACGTCCGCTACCTCGGCCTCCTATTTGATCAATTCTTCACCTTCCGCCCCTTCTTTAAGTCCATACTTCCCGTGGCACGAAAGCGGGCGTACCTCCTACGGCGTCTGGCTGGAACGACCTGGGGACTCAACGAGAAATTACGTCTCAACACCTATAAAGTACTCATCCTCACATTTTTGGTGTATGGCCATCCCACGTGGGCGGGATTCCCAGACTGCCCCCTTCGTCCATTCCTCTCAATGGAGCGCCGTTGAGTCCGCGTTGTGAAGAGACTCCCCTACACCTACCGCACAGAAGACCTCGTTAGCAGAATGCCACTGCCTCCACTAACGACGTACATCGAGCTACTGCAACGCCGCTACCTCAAACGGGCACAGGTTACCAACAACCCCATAGTACGCCCCCTCCTACACAAGCCGCTCCGAGCCCCGGTAAGCACCAAGCTCGGCATTACAGCCTCAGGGCACTTCTCCCAGCACCTGAATAACAGCCTAGTCTCGGCATATTTCGCTCACGAACCCCAATCCACTGGAAACTGAAGGCGTCTTCGCCGGCTTCGAACTTATAACAAACAATACTATTTCTCAAAACACAATGAATTACATCCAATAATAAAAAAATAAAAAAATAAAAAATCATCATCATCTCCTCTTCACCTTCACACACATTCACCAGCAAATCTTACACCGTTGACATCATAACTCTTCATCTACTCATTCACTTCATCCGTCTACTACTCCCCCCAACTCAACTCATTAATTCGCCACTGTCCTCATAATACCAGCTATATTATTCTTTCTTTCTCTTCTTTATTTTTTCATCCTTTCTCTCTCTCTACCATGCCACTCTCCTTTTCATCTCAACAAATATCATTCATTACTCCCTTCTCATCGACGTCCTTCACATAAAAAATAAAAATAAAAAAATCATCAACATGTTCATCTTCACGCACCTTCACCTGCAAATTTTACACCGTTGACGTCACAATTCTTCATCTACTCTTCCAATTCTTCCTGTTACTACTCCCCCATCTCAACTTATTAAGTCTCCACTGTCCTCATAACAACAGCTATACTATTCTTTTTTATTTCTCTCTTTCTTTCTCTCTCTTTTCTACAATACCACTCTACTTCTCATCTCAACAAACATCATCCATTATTCCCTTCTCATCGACACCCACGGTGGGTGAGTGGATAGCGTATCGGTCTACTAACCCCAAGATTGCAGGTTCGCCCCTGACCGTGGTAAGTGATTTTTGAAAGGCGGCAAAAATACGATACGCATGTCATACGATGTTGGCATGTCAAAGAACCCATTTGATTCAGTAGGCCGAGTTCATAATGGCAAAATTAATCTCGGGAGTTTCCGCCAGCACAAAGCTCCTCATTTCTCTACTAGAAAGCGCTATTGTGTTCAAGGAGATTAGATATCTAACATCTAACCTCCTTGACTTTCATAGTCAAGGAACTACGAAATTCGACATGCAAGCTACCCTCTGGGTGTCAAATAGCAATGCTTGCACCAGGCACCCGATGCCATACGATATTATTATTTATTATTAAAAAAAATAGTTACATTTCCGTTTATATCATCACAGCCATGCTTCATACCATTCGACAACATCCCCATTCCTTCGCCCTATATGTCACCCCCCCCCCCCCCCATTATCTTTACCTCGACCTTATGATCGGGACGTAATTACAGCCCATATATTCACCATACTTACTTACTTCTAACAACCAAACACATACAAATCCCCGAGCAATATAAGTGATTCCATCTACTTTTGGCAATTGCAGCGATGTTGTCCATGTTTCCTTGTCTCTCGAAAAATTAACGTCATTTAAAATTACACCTACAGCTAATAACGCAGTCACCCTTCTCCCCCCTCATCGCCATTCCTGCCCCTAATTCTCCCTTCTCAAAAGCGATACTTCCCCCCCAGCCCTTCACCAAATTACACCGCTAAGCCCCAGCCAAAAATTCCCACACACTTTCTTCCAAATCCTAAAACCAAACCCACCCACCATCAAAATGTCCACCTATCACAAAAACCCTAACCCCTTGGCCCGAAGAGACGGCGAAACCATCTAAGGGGGCCCGCCGCCGCTGGAGCAATAGCCATGCGACGGAATGAAACGACTGCTTTTCATTCATCATTTATTTGGCTATGGATTTACTATTAATATTTAAAAAAATGTAACAATCAGTGTAACGACTTCTAAGGTAGGTTTTTGGGTACTTAGGGTAAATTCTTTATTGTAATATGGGTTTCGGGACGTTGCATGATGAAGCTTGTTGGACGAAATGGACTGTGTGTCAGTTGGTGTATGAAAGGCAATGTTGTGATCAATATCTTATTCTATATGCGTATGTTGTATTAATTTACAACTGAGATGTGGTGTGAAAACTGTGTGTTTTCAAGTATGAAAGATATGTGCTGGCAAGACATGTTAAAACTTATTTGGTTGGTAGTCCCAACTACTCATGTTTTAAGCCGAACATATGATCGGGGAAGTGAAATGCTGTTGTGATCGTCTGCTTAGGAATGTTTTGGTCATCTTATTGTGCACGTAAGTAACCAGTTTTACCTTTCGGTGTTTTTAGGGCTACGGTTATTTTCTTTGGTCGGTTTATATTATTACTTATAAGCCAGACCAGACATTTCTGTACGTGTGCTCTTGGCGAACTTCTTGTTGTTGTCGAGACAGTTTCATAACCTATATTATTTATTAATATTTAATTTATGTTCCCTCCTCCTCCCCCCTTTCTGTCTCGTCAAGTAGTATGCTCCATAAGAGCGTGAGTTAAAGCACCTATGATGTTATATTCATTTTACTTCGTAGTCAGGTGCTGGCCTGGTAACCATTATAGTATTGTTTCACCGTAAGTGATTATTGTGAATTTATTTTATTAAAAAAACTTATGAGAATATAGGACTCCATCTTGGGAAATTGTATCGAATAGATGTGTTTCGTAAATGCTCCGAGCTGATTAAAGAATTAATTGATTTTCTTGGGCGATTAACTTATTACTTTTCGTCCTTCATTAATGTTGGTCCTTGGTCGACCTTGGGTAAATTTTTAATATTTATTTCTTCGTTATGAGAAAGGTTAATTGATTTGATATGGGATATCTTGATGGATGATACTTCGATTTTGTTTGGTTTCCTTGTCTCTATAAATATTTCTTTATATTAGCTGGTAAGTTAACTATGTTTAATGTACATTCAATATTGTTAAAATGTATATCTTATTTATTTTGTCAAAACCGACTTACTTGCCTTGCCTTTTCATTTAGTAGTTCTAGGCTAGATAATATTCTTTCTTGTTAGGACCTCTGGTTAGTTTGGGTGATTTGACGGTTGGGACCAAGGTACTGATTTCTACGTGCAATATTCCACACATCATATTTATTTATTATACCTTGCATGCGGTGCGGCGTCAAACTGGTAGCAAGAGCTTTCCACATTATTATTTTATTTTGAGAGATTTCTGGTGTGAACTTGAAAACATGGAAGGCAGTAAGGGCATATGATTGTTAGGGGTACTTGATATTATAAAATTTTAATGCTTGTGTTTTTCTGTTTCATATCTAATACTCGGCATGACGTATTCCTATGGATTGAAGAAATACTGTGGCAGCTTACTGCCTTAATAAACTGGAAATTGCTCATGAAGTACTCATTAGAGGGAGAACTCCAGCATATCATAGAGCGATTGATTTAATTAAGAAACACTTATGTTAATTATACGCCAAATCAATACTAATAGAAAACACACTTAATTGTCTACAATTTATAGACTATTTGAAGTGTACATGTTTCGAAAACACAATGGTTTATTCTTTAGAACCATTAAGAGTAAAACTTATCCTAAATAAACTTAAATTAAGTAATGGATATCCTTACAATTCGTTTTCAAGAGAATAATTTTGAAAAAAAAAAACCATTAATAAATCATAAAAAACCTATGAAAATGTTTAAATAAGCTTTGAAAATATACATGAAATATTGACTTTAAAAGGCAATTATATAATTTATCTTCTGAAAAATATATCTATGAATTTTTTTGTAAATATTCCTCTTCTGAATAATAGTTATTATGGTTCCGCTGAAAATCAACAGTAACTTAAAAATAAACTAGATGAAACCCGTCAAAACATGACGGACAATGGAAAACAAAATTACTGAAGAAGCTTCTTATATAAGTTACATTCTTTGTACGATTACTTTTTAGCACTATTGCAACTTTAAGGGCGTCAAAAATAGCACTCTCAGCATTGCAATATATTGCTGGTCATGACTGAAAACGTGATTAGGTCATCATCATCTTGCACAGTTTCCAGCCACTGGCCGGGTCTGTTTGGAACACAAGTCTCTCCAACGTCTTCTGTCTTCCCACCATCTCTCAGCCTCCACTCTTGTCCAGTCTCTCCTCTCTTCTTCACGATTTCTTCCTCCCCCTTCAGCCACCTGTCTCTCGGTCTCCCTCTTGGTCTCTTTCCTTCCCACTTCGTCTCGTGTATCCTGCTGGGTATCCTCTTCTCCTCCATTCGTTTTACATGTCCATACCATCTAAGTCTAGATTTCTCTATACCAGTCTGTAATGGTTCATCCTTCATTAATTCTCCGGTCCTCTCATTTCTTATTCTGTCCATCTTTGTAGCTCCAATACTGCTTCTCAAGAACCTCATCTCACTGGCCTGTATTTTGCTCTTCTCCCTTCCTTTCATAACCCAGGTCTCCGAGGCATACGTCAGGATAGGGACATTGTACGTCCGATATATGATCTTTTTGCTGTTCTGAGGGACATTCTTGCTCCATAACATGCTTCTCACACTCCTCCGGAATGCTTCTACCTGTCTCCCCCGCTCATTTATTTCTCTATCGTTTCTTCCATTCTCTTGTATCAGGCTTCCCAGATACTTGAAACTCTCCAATTCCTTCGGCTGTTCCCCACCAATTGTTATTTCCGTTGTGGTTCTTTCCTTCTTCCTTGTTGTGATCACCATCTCACTCTTATTTATGCTAAATTTCATCCCATAACCTTGTATTATTCCTTCCCACACGTCCAACTGTTCCTGTACCTCCTCCTCCTTGTTTCCCCAAATCATCAAATCATCTGCAAGCACCATTACTTTCATCTTTCCTTCCCCAATTACTTGTGCCACTCGGGTCATTATGTCATCCATTACCACAATGAAAAGTAACGGTGACAGTGCACTTCCTTGTTTCAGGCCGTTTCTCTGTTCCAACCAGTCCGATCTCTCTCCTCCCACTTTCACACAGCTCACGCTTCCCTTGTACATCTCCTTTATCTTCCTTATAGTCCATTTTTATATTCCTCTATCCTCCAGGGACTTCCATACTTTGTTTCTGCATACACTGTAATATGCTTTCTCAATGTCCAGGAAGGCCATCAGTAGATCTGTTCCATACTCATAGTGCTGTTCTTGTAACTGCCTTACAGCAAAAATCAAATCCACTGTGGACCTTCCTGATCTGAAGCCATGTTGTTCTTCCCTCATCCCTCCTTCTATCCTTGTCCTAATTCTCCTTTCCAAAACTTTCTCAAACAACTTTGCACAATGACTCATCAGTGTTATTCCCCGATAGTTTCTGCATTCTGTTCTACTACCTTTCTTGAAGATCGGGACAATTATTCCCTTTTTCCAGTCCTCTGGGGTCTTCCTTTCCTTCCATGCTGTCTTCATCACTCGGTACAACCATTGTATCCCCACCTCTCCGGCTGCTCTCACCATCTCCACACTCAACTCATCCACACCCGGTGCCTTCCCTCCTTTCATCTTCCTCACTGCATCTTCCACTTCTTTCCATGTTAAGTCCTTTTCTGTTTGCAGTTCATCTACTGTACCTCTTCCCCGATTTCTTCCTCCTCGCCGTGGTTTCCATTTGGGTTCAGGAGTTCTTCAAAATATTCTTTCCACATTTTCTTCAGTTCTTCCCTATTTTCTATCTCTTGTCCCCTTTTGTTCACCATTCTAACATAATCCGTAGGATCCTTCCGCCTCTTATTCTTTACCATCCCAAACAGGACCTTTTTTGCACCTTCACTATCCTGCTGGTCATGACTGAAAACGTGATGAGGTAAATAGCCCAATACGTTCAAGAGTTTCTCCTTGAGCTTGATTGATTTTGATAAAGTAGGCCGAGCGAATAGGAAATTGTTGCCTATTAAAAGAAAATGTACTGTAGGCTACCTGTAAGTGTTTTATCGGAAGGTGTTAAATCAAGTCGTAGGATTTGAGCTCTCTGCCTATTATTACTGCACCTATTATATCCGAATCCAAGCGATTTCTTACAATTAATATATTACCATATATGAGTCCTTGGGAAACGTTCAGATTTCTAAGAAGCATATCTACGGCTTAAACGTTCGAAGTATGTGGAGGCGAATCTCTTAATTCCAAGGAATTGAAAAATTCAATAATAGGGACATGAAGTAGCTGGCTTTCATCTTCAGTATCCAATCTGTTAACGCTGATGTATGTGTTTGAACTGCTGGATATAAGTTCAATGACTTTTAAATTAATATCATTACATTGTTGCAGCTTGGCAAATATTTTATATTCCAGCAGATCAATTTTACCCTCACAACAGTAAAGACCAAAGTAACCACGCATAGATTTTACGCAAGAGAAATACAATGTAGAAAAATGTTTACATTTGATCGTCAAGGACCTTACAGTACACTGTATTGCATAATATCTGGAATTGTTTCTGAAATGGCCCATTTATATTGGATTTTAAATGTGGCTTCGTATTATTCGATAACACTATAGTGTCCTGCAATAACGGAGCCGCTAAATATTAAATGGCAAATAATACTTCCATTGCCGAAATCAACTACGTAGTTAGACTCCGTACTCTAAACAAATAATCATTAAACAATTGTCTTATACAATGAAGTTCAACATGACCGTCCAGAGACTTTCATACTCAAGTTGGTTGGTGAGGAGAATGCGATGAGACTGATCGCTTAAAATAAATTCCTTATAATTGTTCCTGCCAGCGAAATTTTTTGCGATAGCTTGAAAACGCAGCTCAGAATGACGTTCTTCATTTTGTTATAAACAGTACGAAACTGCTCTAAATAAGCAATTTCCATCACCTGTTATAGGTTATGGCAGTACATTTTGCAGGGGAACATAGAATCACTTCACCAACTACTGGAATGACCATAGGCCTATACTCAATACTCACTTCGATAGTCACCCTAATGGAGGCAGTTTTTGAATTCTATGTCCCGTGCATGTCAAAAATCGTATTAACACATGGAGGCCCACCTATTCTTGTCTATCGCCCCGGAGACCCGGGTTACATTTCCTGCTCTGCCAAGAAATTTAATTCTGGTCTCAGGGCAAAATCGGGGTACATTCAGTCTCTTGAGGAATAACTAAGAAGAGGAAGGTTTAATTCCCACCTCGACAATCTTGGATGTGATTTTCCGTGGTTTCCCACGTCCACTTAAGGCAAATACCGGGATGGTCCCTAACTTAAGGCCTTGGCCGTCTCCTTGCCATTTACCACCTTAATTACAAATACACACATTAATGCAGCCATAACAATAACACAGGTTATCAGAAGAAAATTTCACACATACACACCCAAGAACACGGGGCTGAGTGACCAAGATGTCGGAGTCCTTCAAACGAATTATATTTGCCAAGTGTCTCTCATGGCGAAAGCAATTGTGGAGACGCGCGTGTGCCTGGAAAACTACTTTTTTCTTTAATATCGACGATGCATAATTATAACTTTTAGTCTCGGACGCTAATAACTTGACCACCGAAGCATTGGGAAGAAATTGCAATATTAAGGTACATAAACAACCTAGCCTACACATTCAACTGTCGGTTAATGTTCCTCAACATTTCCCTTCTTAAATATTCCCCTCCTTTATAATTTTCCATCACGTGAAAACATGCCATGTCTTGTGTTTTAAATATATCGATGCAATGGTGTTGCCATCTGCTGTCAGTTAATGGAACTATATTGGCGAATTACTGCCATCTGTTGTCAGTTATAGGAACTGATTGCAGATATTTAAACGGCGTACTGCGGACAACAGTTTGCTCTTTTGATTACATGCTGCAATGCAATGGTAAAACGAAAATAAAACGTATTTAGAGGGAATGTAGAAATAAGTATCTTTAACAGACATAAAACCTTACTGTTACTCCTTGATTAAACAATATCTCAGTGGTAAAAAAAAAAAAATACTGGCGAGGGCTAGGATCGAACGGGCGCTTCTTAGAACCACAGTCAGTCGCCTTAACCACATGGCTACTCACGCACTCATGTACAGCAGCAGACGCAACCATTCATTTTATTCAAAAGCCGCTGTTTGAAGGAAATAATCAATTTCATTATCCAAATAAATCAATGTTGCACATTCGTATACGTTCATACTGTTATTATATTTTATTGTCAGAACTTGGTTAATGTATGTTTTCAATTACATGGAAGCTTATTAAATAACTTACATTTTAATGGACTTCTCACCGCCATTTTGTCATGACCCCAGGCGGATTGTGCGCATGCGTGAGGGCCTAGAATTCTGCTATTTTCTATATTAATTTAAAAATATACAGTAATATATTTGTTTATTTTAGAGACACTCTGCAAATCTGCATGCCAAGAGCTTTCGTTAGAATGTCTTACGAAGCCAATCGGTTAAGTCGTTTTCACAATCTCGTGTGTACAAAAAACAGCTTAGTGTTTTAAATATATAGACTAGTAAAGCCTCAATGTAGTTGTACAAAGGAGTAGAAATTACGCATGTAGTCATACCTCTGGAACAGATACAATCTTAGATCCTACTAAGTACATCAAGTCTATATTTCGATGTTCTTTCAGTTTTTATAGATATCAACTGTTAATCTGCAAAGGAGCCTCTCATTTCACAATTTTGGACGGCACGAAGGCTTATCATCAAATTTCCTGATCTGAAAGATCTAAAGGAGTTACTGCTTTCACTACTGACTGGAATTGGTACGAATTTTAGCGTTTACATTTCGGGATTTCAACTGGTGCTGCGGTACTAAGTAGACTATTAGACAATGTATTTGATGGCATAAAATTCAAATTTGTATATCGTTATCTTGATGAGGTTGTGATTTTTAGTAGGAATTTTCAAGAACATCTATTTCACGTTAAAGAAGTTTTCAAGAGGTTAAGACAAGCTGGGCTCACAGTTAAGCTTTCAAAGGTATCTTTTGCTAAGCGTGAGATCTCATTTCTTGGCCACATCATTTCGTCTTCTGCCATCTCCATTGATCAGGGCAGAACTCAAGCTATTCGAGAGTTCAAAGCACTAAGAATGTTAAAGAAGTAGCTAGATATGTAGGGATGTTGAATTATTTCCGTAAATTTATCCCAAATTTCGCGCACCGTGCTGCGCCCGTTAATTTGCTAAGGAAGAAAGATGTTCCAATTTATTGGGGGCCTTCTCAAGAGATTGCTTTTCAAGACCTTAAATTAGCTTTGACCAACTCTCCGATTCTCGCCATTTGGGATTTTTCCAAAACTTTTATCGCACAGACTGATGCTTTGAACCATGCTGTAGGCGCTGTGTTACTCCAAGAGCATGAGCACGGCAGGTTGCCAGTGGTTTATGCCTCTCGTACTCTTATCCCCGCTGAAACCAAGTATTCTATTTACGAATTAGAAGGACTCGCAGTAATGTTCGCCTTGGATAAATTTAAAACTTATCTAGAGCATGTCACATTCGATTTGGAGACCGACAACCAAGCACTCAGCTGGGTGCTTGAGAAGCCAAGAAAAACTGGCAGAATAGCGAGATGGGCCACAGGAATCTTATCTTTCAAGTTTAATGTTAGACATATTAGCGGAAGCGATAATGCTATTGCAGATTGCTTAAGCCGTATGTATGATGTTAATTTGGATGCTGATGATAATGTTGAAGAAACTGATAGCGAAAACATTGAGCGTAAGGCCATTAACTCTATTCTTTCCAACTTCCCTAAATTGTCTACAAATGTTTCGGAATATCGGCGTGAAGATCCTGAACTCTGTGAAATCCTTAATCGTATTCAGAAGGGAGAAGTGGTGAAACCCTATTCCATTAGAAATAATATCTTGTGTTGCGCCTCACGTAACGATAAGTTGCCTAAGATTGTTCTTCCAATTATATTAATCCCGAAATTTTTAAATACTTCCATGAAACGCGTGTTTAAAACTACGTTGAAAATCAGACTGCATTTTATTTGGAAGCAGGTGGATAAGAAGAAATTGTAACGCCTGTAATTTGGCAAAACCATCGAACAACATGAAAACTGGAATGTTATTATCCGATCTTGCTACGAAACCGATGGAGAAGATGTTTATTGATTTGGTAGGACCTCTGCCGTTAACTAAACAGGGAAACAGGTTTACAGTAGTGTGCACTGACGGGTTTACCCGTTTCAATTGGATATTTCCTACGAGGAAAGCTGATACTCAAACGGTCGTAAGGTATCTTAAACAAATCTTCTTGTCTTTCGTTCCGTGTCAGTTTCTAGTAACGGACAACGCAAAATGTTTTACATCTCATATCTTTAGAAATTTCCTCTTCGAATTGTCTGTTGCGCATGTGACCTCGACTGCGTATTGTCCTAAAGGGTCGTATGCAGAAAGGGCCAACAGGAATATTAAGGCAACTTTGATAGCTTTTCATCATAATGATCACAAATTGTGGGATAATTGCATATCTTGGCCACGTATGCATTTAATACAGCTGTTCACGAAACTCATCCAACAACCCCATTTAATTTAATATTTTCATTCGTACCTAATTCACCAATTTCCAACCTGTGGTCCTTAAAGGAATTGTTATCAGATCTGGTTTCATCTCTGAATGTTCGTACTGTTTGGAATGAAGCTCGGGCTAACATGAAGGTTGCTCATGACAAATTAAGAAAAAAAGTACAACAGTGGACGGCGGCATTTCAAATTGGTGATGAAGTTTTCGTCAAAAAAAAAAAATCATTAGAGGAAACTGGACCTTCTCAGTCTAGTAAGCTGTTAACAAAGCTTCGTGGTCCATGTAAGTAATAAGATTTATCACACCCGTTACTGTAGTAGTAAGCGATCCACAGATGAAACGAATCTTTAGAGTTCACCTTTCTCAAGTGAAAAGGGGTGGTGAGAATTCAGAAAAGAAATGTTAAAATGTATAAAAGAAAATTGTTATTATTGACTTGTAATGAAACGAGGAAACTTATGGGGTAATTTGGGTGTTCTTGTTTTATTCTAGGTTATGGTTATATATTTTATTATATTTTTTTCTTCTTATCGTCGATCACTGTTTGGTTTTATTAACTTGATTTGTAAAGCAACGAATAGTGGCTAAAGAGTAGGCTGTGGTGTAGTGAAGAGAATCATGGAACAATATTCTGTTCGTAGTCCGGTCTGTTTACAGAAAATTATATTGTTGGAGATTTGCTGGAAGCAGTGCAGAGCCATCATTGCAGTGGTAGGACTTGTCTTGTCATCCAAGGGCGCCCGGATTTTCCATGCCAACCTACACTCCAGTGAACATGTCTGTCTTCGGATGAAGCATCTACTCTACTCTACCTGTTTATGACTAAAAGACACTTATGTAAAACCATTGATATTTTACGCATGAAAAACTGTAGTTATTTGTTTATCCTGTGCTATTATGTTGTAGAATGACTTTATGTACAAGTGTGAACGATTGATTTTGTCTCCATGTTTTAAAAACTCCCATTCTACGGTCACTTCTCTCGTCCTAATGATTATTTGGACCCCCCCCCCACCAATGATCACATTGGCAGGCGGGGAGAGTTCTAACAATATTTTCGAGCTATTTTAACTTATTCCTTGGAAATATTTAATTTGAGATACCTGCTACGACTTGGACTGACTTTCACTGAGCTAACGCTTCTTGTTGGCAAATTATATCTCTTCAAATGAGAAACTGGCACAAATGTCATCAACGAAGGATATCCCCGAAAAAGCCATGAGACAACAAGTAGTTCCGTGAAGAACTATACAGCCTATTTTCATATATCCTGCTCATGTTAATTGCCACTATCAACACACAAAATTTCAGTTTAATTTCTGTAACAGATTCGTAGCTATTGAGAACCGCCTAAATATTTCATATGGTCGCCAGGTTGGATTTTTAAATTTGTACTATTACATTAAGATTATTGTGTACGTGTGGTAGGCCTATTGAAACTTCAATCGCATGATTAGAACACAAGAAGTAAAAACGAGATTTTAAAATTACGCACAGCAGCCATCTTGTGATTATGCAAACAATTGAAATAAATTAGATGCCAGTGGATCAACATTTGTATAAGCATTTAACGTGCTACGTTTCACGGCACTCGGATAGTTAATTCGCGAGAAACGTCCATTTAAATATTTATACTTCGCGTCGCCGCCATGTTGGATTTGTGCTCACCAGGTTACTGAAAGTCCTATAGGTGAAAATATGTTCATAGTCTCTATGAACATTGTGGTGTTTGAAGCCATATTTTCAGTGTTGCCTTAGTAAACAAGAGTTTAGTGCTTTTCAGTCGGCCGCACAGCGAGTTCAAGTGAGCACGGAAACTGCGAATAGCTGTAGTACGGAAGACAATCAGATAAGTAGTTAGCCTAAAATTGTATAGTTTAACCATAGTTTACAACCATATAATCTCTCTAAAGTACAATCTCCGGATAGCCATCACCATTTAGCATTTCACCTAACATATATACTGCATTTAGCATACACTGACAGTTGCAGTACCAATACTGCAACTAAATAATTGTACATATTGTAAATATTTTCACCTGTATTTCAAACATAGATTTTATAGCCTAAGTGTATTGGATCTGATGATGATCGCTTGACGATCGAAACTGGTCATCCTAGTGTTTTATTAATCTCATGTAATTTATTTCAGGATTAGGGCATAACCCATCTATTTTGGGTACATTCGTGTTGACCGACTGAAAAGCACTAAACTCTTGTCTCTATGAACATAAAAAAAATCAGTTTGGTTGCTGTAAAAGATTCATAGATATTGAGAACCGTCTAAATATTTCTGAAGCTCGCCATTTAGGATTGTTATATGTATAGGCCATAGAATTATGTACCATTCAAGGACAATTATTGCCTAGGTTCAGTATTCAAACTTTCACTTCGATCGCATGATTACGACACAAGAAATAAAAACTTAATTTTAAAATTTC
Organism: Meconema thalassinum; assembly: GCA_946902985.2. Lineage (NCBI taxonomy): Eukaryota > Metazoa > Arthropoda > Insecta > Orthoptera > Tettigoniidae > Meconema > Meconema thalassinum. The sequence continues at coordinate 254,186,283 of OX336394.1, read as the reverse complement.
GCACAGCCGCCATCTTGAGGTTATGTAAACAATTGAATTAAATTAGATGGCAGTGCAATACAATCTGCAAAATCATTTCCTGTACCACATTTCACTGCGCTCAGAGAGTAAAATCACGAGAAAAGTATATTAAAATATTTCAAATTCGCTTGGCCGCCATGTTCGTTTTGTGTGTACAGGTTTTTGAAAGTTACATAGATAAACTTGTATCAGTACCCTTTATCACCGTACAAAATTGCACTGTGATATCTGTAATAGTTTCGGAGATATAGAATGTCAGTGAGATATTTCGCACAGCCGCCATTTTGAGGTTTTGTAAACAATTGAACTAAATTAGACTCCAGTGCATTAAAATGTGTATAAACATTTGCTGTACCAAGTTTCATTACGTTTGGATAGTTAAATCGCGAGAAACGTCTATTTAAAAGTCTCAATTTCGCTTGGCCGCCATGTTGGTTTTGTAGTCACCAGGTTTTTGAAAGCTTCATAGGTGAACTTCTAGTAGTGTCCTTTATCACCGTACACAATTTCAGGGCGATATCGGTAACAGTTTAGGAGATATTGAATTCTAGTGAAATATTTCGCACAGCCGCCATGTTGGATTGGTGAGACGTAACAAAATTTCAAGGGCATGGTCGAGGTCGCCGGAAATAGTGCTATGAACTTACCGAGTTTCATTGAAATCACTCCAGCCGTTTAGATTTTATTAGGGGACACACACACACACCTCACACACACACACACACACACACGCACACACACACGGACAAAAGGTGATCTCATAAGCCTATTTTTTCAAAATTGAAAATAGGCTATAAATGGACATGGGGAGGCCACATCACGAGGATGTGAGACGACAGGTGGACATACAAAGCTACAATGTGGGACACATGGATAGGTAAACGACAGAGAGGAAGACCGAGGCGAAGGTATTTCGACTATTTCAGAGCGCAGGCAGGCCAACAGTGGACGAGAGAAGCAAGAAGTAGAACTGAATGGAGGACCATGGGAGACAGACTATAGGGCAAGTGAAAGTAATTTAAGTCAAGTGCATCGCTAGGAAAACTGGGAGAGAAAGTCAAAGTGTAACAGTACTAAATAAGACAACACAAACCGTTAGTGAAAAAGACCTACTCTCTTATAGGAGGCCTTTGCCTTTTAAGGGACATTCGAGGGTGTTCTTTATTCTTTATTCTTTATTCTTTTAAGGGTGGCTATTAGCTACCGGCCGTGGTGGCCGAGAGCGCTAACGTGCTACCTCGTGTCTCGCTGGTATCGGGAGGGCGTGGGTTCGATTCCCACCTCGGCCGTCCTGAAAATGGCTTTCGTGGTTTCCCATTTTCACCACATGGCAAATGCCGGGACGGTTCTTTCAATAGGTCCACGGCCCATTTCCCTCCAATATCCCTTCCCTGACCCGTCCTGAAAAGAAAAGTACATGGCCATTGGCTGCATTACCAATAAAATTAAAAAATATTAGCTACGCCTTACACTGCTCTCATTCTACAACACCTATGAACGAAAGATAATAATTTTTTGGAATTTATTTTGATACGGATTTTCTATTTAATATTTAAAAAATGTAAGAAACAGTGTAACGACTTCTAAGCTAGGTTTTTGGTACTTAGGGTAAAATTGGTTACTGTAATATGGGGTTCGTGAATGAGGTTATATAGTTGTTTGAGTGACGTTGTATGATGGAAGCTTTTTGGGCGAAATGGACTGTGTGTCTGTTGGTGTATGGAAGGCAATTTTGTGATCAATCTCTTATTCCCTATGGGTATGTTGTATTACTTTACAACTGAGATGTGTTCTCTTCATTGTGTAGTGAAAACTGTGTGTTTTCAAGTATAAAAGATATGTGCTGGCAAGACATGTAAAACCTTATTAGGTTGGTAGTCCCGACTACTCATGTTTTAAGCCGAACATATGATCGGGGATGTGAAATGCTGTTGTGATCGTCTGCTTAGGAATGTTTTGGTCATCTTATTGTGCACGTAAGTAACCAGTTTTACCTTTCGGTGTTTTTAGGGCTACAGTTATTTTCTTTGGTGGGTTTATATCTTTACTTATAAGCCAGACCAGACATTTCTGTCCGTGTGCTCTTGACGAACTTCTTGTTGTTGTCGAGAGAGTTTCATAACCTATATTATTTATTAATATTTAATTTATGTTCCCTCCTCCTCCCCCCTTTCTGTCTCGTCAAGTAGTATGCTCCATAAGAGCTTGAGTTAAAGCATCTATGATGTTATATTCCTTTTACTTCGTGGTCAGGTGTTGGCCTGGTGACCATTGTAGTATTGTTTCAACGTAAGTGATAATTGTGAATTTATTTTATTAAAAAACGTATGAGAATACAGGATTACATCTTGGGAAATGGTATCGAATACATGTGTTTTGTGAATGCTCCGAGCTGATTAAGGAATTAATTGATTTTCTTGAGTGATTAACTTATTAGCCTACTTTTCGTCCTTCATTACTATTGGTCCTTGGTCGACCTTGGGTAATTTTTAGCCTATAGGCTTATGAGATCACCTTTTGTCCATGTGTGTGTTCGTGTGTGTGTGTGTGTGAGAGAGAGGTGTGTCCCCCTAATAACTTCTAAACGGCTGGAGCGATTTCAATGAAACTCGGTAAGTTCATAGCACTATTCCGGACGACCCCGGCCGTGCCCTTCACATTTTTTTACGACTCACCAATCCAACATCGCGGCTGTGCGAAATATTTCACCAGCATTCAATATCTCCGAAACTATTCCCGATATCACCCTGGAATTTTTACGCTGATAAAGGGAACTACTAGAAATTCACCTATGTGACTTTTGAAAAACTGGTAACTACAAAATCAACATGGTGGCCACGCGAATTTCGACTTTCAAATAGACGTTTCTCGCGATTTAACCAACCAAACGCAATGAAACTTGGTACAGTATATGTTTATATACATTGTAATACACCGACATCTAACTTCGTTCAATTGTTTACATAATCACAAGATGGCGGATGTGCGAAATATTTCACCGGTATTCTATACCTCTGAAACTATTAGCGGTATCTCCCTAAAATTTTGTACGGAGATAAAGGGCACTACTGGAAGTCCATCTATAAGACTTTCAAAAACCGGTTAACTACAAAACGTACATGGCAGCCAAGCGAATTTGTGACATTTAAATAGACGTTTCTCGCGATTTAACGAACCAAACGCATGAAATTTTCTACAGTATACGTTTATACACATTGTAATGCACTGGTATCTAATTTAGGTCAATTGTTAACATAACCTCAAGATTGCGGCTGTGCGGATTTTAAAATTAAGTATTTATTTCTTGTGTCGTAATCATGCGATCGAAGTGAAAGTTTAAATAATGAACCTACGCAATAATTTTCCTTTAATGCTACATGTTTCTATGGCCTATACATTTAACAATCCACCATGGCGACCATCCGAAATATTTAGACGATACTGAATATCTACGAATATATTATAGCAATCAAAGTGAATTTTTTAATGTTCATATGGGCTATGAACTTAAGTTCACCTATAGGACTTTAAATAACCTGGTGATCACAAATCCAACATGGCGGCGACGCGAAGTATAAATAATCACATGGACGTTTCTCGCAATTTAACATCCGAGTGCAGTGAAACTTGGTAGAGTAAATCCTTATACGAATGTTAATCCACTGACATCTAATTTATTTCAATTGTTTTCATAACCACAGGATGGCAGCTGTGCGAAATTTTAAAATCTCCTTGTTACTTCTTGTGTCCTAATCATGCGATTGAAGTTTGAATGCTACACGTACAAAATAATCTTCATGTAACAGTACATAACTCTAGGACCTACATATATAAAATCCAACATGGCGACCATCCGAAATATTTAGTTGGTTCTCAATATCTACGAATCTATTACAGCAATCAAACTGAAATGTTGTATGTTGATAGTGGCAATTAACATAAGTAGGATATATGAAAATAGGCTGTTCTTCATGGAACTACTTGTTAATATTTTTTTCTTCGTTATGAGAAAGGTTAATTGATTTGATATGGGATATCCTGATGGATAATACTTCGATTTTGGTTGGTTACCTCGTCTCTATAAATATTTCTTTATATTAGCTGGTAAGTTAACTACCTATGTTTAATGTAGGCCTACATTCAATATTGAGAATATACATATCTTATTTATTTTGTCAAAACTGACTTACTTGCCTTGACTTTTCATTTAGTAGTTCTAGGCCAGATAATATTCTGTCTTGTTAGGACCTCTGGTTATTTTGGGTCATTTGACGGTTGGGACCAAGGTAGTGATTTCTACGTGCAGTATTCCAAACGTCATATTTATTTATTATACCTTGCATGCGGTGCGGCGTCAAGAACGATGTCTACAGTGTATGGGGTTACTAATATTTTGTCTAGTGCCTACACAGTGACGTTTAAACTGAACTCCGAAGCAGTTTCAATTAAGTCCTCAAGTTTCTTGAGAATAAACCACTTAGTTTTATTCCCGTAAGCTATAAGGTAATGCACTAAACTTTTGAATTTAACAGTCTGTGGCAAGTAAGGTGTTTCACGAACAACTTAAATGATATTGGAGTAAAGACTCGTATCCCTCAATAGACGCGAAAAATGTTAGAACACAAGTACTCTTTAATTTAAGCAATTCATTCAATATTCCAACTTATGGTAGTTCTTACAAAATCTATTTCAATGCCAGTATAAATCTAAGTCCTTGTCAATAGTGAACCTATTGACTTAAGGATAAATGAATTCAAATTAACATCGTGTACGTGAATCCCCCGATCTCAGCGAAACTTTGCATACATGTTGGGAAGGTCACAAGGAAAACATCTGCATTGATATTTCATCCCTACATTCATTCATACCATCCCTATAGAGGGGAAAATGTACATATGTGGCTATCCTCTACATTTATACCTTACAAGACATCAATGACCCGATGTAAGTTGTAGACTATAAAGATTATATAAACGTGTTGAGGTGTTCCAAGTGCACTGACAGTACACTCCGTTGACTCTCAGCTTTGTTATTATTATCAGTACCGAGCTAAAGTTACTATTACATGGTCATATAACAGTTCCTTTACATTCATGTGAATGAGGAAATCGGAATGGCTGAAGTTCTCAGCTGGAACTAAGTTGATATTGATGACGTTAGGTACCTCCTCTCTTATCCGATGAACGTCCTGAAAATGAAACTGGGTATATATTTATTTAACTCGTCGCAGAAGCACAATCAAAATAAATGGTACATATAATGAATAATGTCTGTATAGTAGCTGTGGTATTAGGTAAAGCGAAACAGTATTACAAAAGCTTGCAGAGTGACGAAACTCTTAATCTCGCGATAATGAGTCATGGAAACTCTATTTTTTTTTACCAGATATCTGAACCACAAGACGTGATATTTTACTTCAAAATTCTCACAAGCATTTGCCAGGAATCTAACCCTTACCGCGTAGGTAATAGTCAAGCAATTTGACTACTGCACCATTATGCCTCCGGAAACAATAACAAAATGTACAACAAAACTATATTACAAAACTATTCTTTGATATTTTGTTCTTATTTGAATTTATATTATAATTTTAATTATTTTAAAATGCGGTTATTATTAAATTTAATCTACAGGTAGATTCTTTTGCTGAAGCAAGGCCAGCGACCGGCTGCCGGGTGCACGCGCCTTCCACCAGCCAACCGAGCTCGGGCCGCGGATAGCGCGCAGGTGGAAACCGTAACAAAATACTTTAATTAATGGTAAATTCACCAGCAAACCATGATTAAAAAACTTACATCTTCACACAAGATGCTGAAAATGTTCTCTTTCATCTGACAGACAGGCGTTGAACCGTGTAAATAAATTTGCGTTTACAGGTTGTAATTCCCTTGTGTTATGAGGGATATCTGCTGCCGTATATTGTTCTCCAGCTCCACTAGAGTACGGGTAATTGGTCTGTACACTATGTATTTTAAATTACCGCACAATTAAACATAAAGCGAGCTTAAGTCCGTGTTTCGATTAATCACAGTAAACACGCAGGGTGGTACAGGAGTAACTACATAATGTAACGATGTAGCTTCCAAAGTTACTGTCAGTCAGCTGAAGGAGAACATTTACAGCATCTTTTGTGATGAGGTAAGTTCTAACCTTGAACTGGTGACGTGAGGGCATCCAGATTCCTAAGAAATAAAAAAAAGAAACGATGTGTGATTCTTTAATTAAATCTTGCGAGAAGCTGTTGTTTATGTTACCTTCTTGTCTGTGCGCTGACACTTCACACCCTCGTTGATGAAAGTTTAGTGACATAAAGTTACTATTACATGGTCATATAACAGTTCCTTTACATTCATGTGAATGAGGAAATCGGAATGGCTGAAGTTCTCAGCCATTACATTTTGCGAAAATTGGGAAAAAGTAGACTTTGAGATCCATCCAGGAAAATGTGTGTCTGTCTGTCCTTCTGTTCCCCCCTATCAACTCCTAAATGGCTGTAGCTATCGAAACAAAATTAAGTAAGAGTAAAGATATATTCCTGAATATCTCACGGCCATATTTGAAATTGACGTCAGTGCTACCAACTGCTGAAAAATCGCTATTGAAATTTGAAATCTATGTTGGATATCTCAGAAGTATTTCATGCGAACTATTCCAAAATTGGCACACGTATAGATAATAACATTCCAGATTAATTTTCAAAAGTCCATACATGCCAGTGTTGCCAACATGATTCTAAGCCTGCCGATAAGTCCAGTTTTTAAATGCATATAACTTTTATACCAACAAATGGCTTTCAACCCAATTTCGTATTTTCTGTGTGTACCATAACAGTTATGAATATGCTTATTCGTAAGAACCAGCAGGGCTGCGATCTGTTAATAAATGCTCTCTCTATTAGTTTCATCCTAATATCAATATAGGGGTGTGAGTGGTAGGAATACTTCTACTCAAATGTCAACCTCACCTGCTCGTGGTGCACCCTGCTATAGACTGACGAGGCTCTGACGACGACGACCGAGGGACTCCCGGGATAAGGAGTTCCCCTCCAATATATCAACGACTTCCTTGGAAGGTGGATGAGTATGGGAAGGTTAGGGCACTCTCATGCCCTTCAGGTGGGAAACTACCTCTATAGGCGGATGAACGAAAATGGTCAACGGCATAGAATAAGTCCTCAACGGCGGACCAGACGTACAGGCGACTAGTACAGCCCCAACGGCTGGGAAGGCGGATGAAGGCTGCAGCAGGTTCGGAACCTCTAGTCGTAGTAGTTACTATGCCACCAGGTAAAGGCTCTGTATCTGTCAAGGATCGTGTGATTGTTGATGTGCAGCAGCATTCCCACGTGAAAAGATGTCACGCACAGGCGTCTTCTGAAGGAAATAACATCTCTTCGTGCACGACTGCAAGTCCTGCGACGATCGGGGAGTTGTGACGGCAGCAGGATTGTGTTATCTGGGAGCTTCTAGTGACAAACCGGCACGTAGGCGGCAGATGTGTGATCTTCGCTTTGCTCGAGAATGGGCTGTAGAACAATTCGTATGCTGCATTCGTGACTAAGCAGGCCTATTTAGGATCCGCTCTGCTTACCCCGAATGGGGTGGGAGCTATAAAAGGTGATCTAAACACAGCCAGCCTAAACACTACCTGACTGGATAGCCACGTCCAGAGGGTACAACATATGCGGTCGAAACAAAATAAATATGAATTTTGCCACCTGGAACATCCGCACTCTAGTGGACACTAACACAGAAAACCGACCACAAAGACGAACAGCAATATTTTTTCTCGTGAACTGAGGAGGTTTAGCATTGGTATTGCTGCACTCAGTGAAACGAGACTCGCAAATGAACGACAATTGAAGGTACATGGAGGAGGCTACACCTTCTTTTGGAAGGGGAAAGAGGCTAATGAACCCCGTATTCATGGGGTTGGTTTTGCCATTAAGAATGAACTCATTGATCATCTTGATGAGCTCCCATTTGGTGTAAATGAAAGGCTTATGACCCTACGCCTCAAGCTTAGTAATAATCAACGAGCAACTATAATAAGCGCATATGCTCCAACTCTCACCTCTGAAAAGGACCAAAATGAAGAATTCTACTCCCAACTCGATGAGCTTCTGAAAAATATACCACAGTCTGATAAGATCATTCTCCTCGGGGATTTCAATGCCCGTGTTGGTAGGGACTCATCACTTGTGGACAGGTGTAATTGGGAAAGAAGGTGTTGGTAACAGCAATCATAATGGGACTCTTCTCCTAACTAAATGTTCTGAATATAACCTCGTCATTACAAATACACTCTTCCGACAGGACAAATTTAAGGACACCACGTACTCTTGCATGATGAAACAAGTAGTTCCGTGAAGAACTATACAGCCTATTTTCATATATCCTACTCATGTTAATTGCCACTATCAACATACACAATTTCTGTTTGATTGCTGTAATAGATTCGTAGATATTGAGAACCGACTAAATATTTCGGATGGTCGCCATGTTGGATTTTATATATGTAGGTCCTAGAGTTATGTACTGTTACATGCAGATTATTGTGAACGTGTAGTATTCAAACATCAATCGCATAATTAGGACACAAGAAAAAACAAGGAGATTTTAAAATTTTGCACAGCTGCCATCTTGAGGTTATGGAAACAATTGAAATAAATTAGATGCCAGTGGATTAACATTCGTATATGGATTTACTGTACCAAGTTTCACTGCACGGGGATGGTTAAATTCCGAGAAACGTCCATGTGAATATTTATAATTCGCGTCACCGCCATGTTGGATTTGTGATCACCAGCTTATTTAAAGTCCTATAGGTGAACTTAAGTTCATAGCCCTTATGAACATTAAAAATGCAGTTTGATTGCTAAAATAGATTCGTAGATATTCAGTATCGTCTAAATATTTCGGATGGTCGCCATGTTGGATTGTTAAATGTATAGGCCATAGAGTCATGTACCATTAAAGGACAATTATTGCGTAGGTTCATTATTCAAACTTTCACTTCGATTGCATGACTTCATCACAAGAAATAAAAACTTAATTTTAAAATTCGCACTGCCGCCATCTTGAGGTTATGTAAACAATTGAACTAAATTAGATACCAGTGGATTACAATGTGTATAAATATTTCCTGCACCAGGTTTCAGTGCGCTTGGAACATTAAATCGCAAGAAAGGTCTATTTAACATTTTCAAATTCGCTTGGCCGCCATGTTGGTTTTGTAGTTACCAGGTTTTCAAAAGTCACATAAGTGAACTTATAGTAGTTCCCTCTATCTCATTAGAAAATGTCAGGGTAATATCGGTAATAGTTTCGGGGATATTGAATGCTGGTGAAATATTTCGCACAGCCGCCATGTTGGATTGGTGAGTCGTAACAAAATTTGAAGGGCACGGTCGAGGTCGCCGGGAATAGTGCTATGAACTTTCCGAGTTTCATTGAAATCGCTCCTGCCGTTTAGATTTTATTAGGGGGACACGCACACACGAATCACACACACACACACACACACGCACACACACACGGACAAAAGGTGATCTCATAAGCCTATTTTTTCAAAATTGAAAATAGGCTAAAATAGATTTTTATTTTGGCGCCATAAAATTAGTTATTCTTTTCTGAATCCAAATATATACTGTATATACATACATAAATTATATATTAACTTTTGAACTGACAGTGGTTTTGGGGTATGGGGGATGTGAAACGCGAAGATATGTCGAAATTTTCCGGAAGTCGAAACATGGTACCCATTGCAATAGTTGGCTTTCTAATGAAATCTTCCTAATAACTTGACGGACCTATTGTCGCTAGGCGACAACGACTAACACTATATCATGATAGTCAACGCCGCACCATTGATGGACAGGTTGTCACTAGGCAACAACGATTTACACTGTATCATGATAGTCCGGAAAAATTTGCTAAAGAACACATATAGTCCAGTCAAATTAGACATCCGACCTTGCAAAAGGTCATGTAGTTCTAATTTTTTTAAATGTTGTTTGGACCTCTGCCAATAGTAAAAAAAACAAATTTGCAACTTCGAAAGACCTGTGCTAGTTGTTTAATACCCCCCCCCCCAAAAAAAAAACCACTAATTTTTTACACAATTTTCGGTTTTTGCTCAATGTCGACTAAAATATTCATCTTACAGAAAACAACATACTCATCGCTTGTAAACAAGATCAAATTTACTACAATTTGAGACCTAAGCGAATACTGTATGTTTAGTAGTTCCCGAGATACAGTTCTTCAAAGATTGAATATTTTTTCATAAAAGTAATAATTCTTGGTTTTGGTCTTTTAATTTGACAAATATTAGCAAAAATACTCATTCCATGAGAAAATTCACAGGATATGAACTTGAACGATATTTCTTTAGCTTCAATTTGAGCTCTGACGGGTACCTGTAGGCCAAGTGCTTCTCTCAAAAGTGAATTTGAAAATATTGAAAGTATCAGTTCACATAGGTACTATTATGTTTTATTAAATGGGAAAACGTAACGTTTAAAATAAATTTTTACATGTATGAAGCAACAGATCTCATCGTAATTCCATTTGTTTTGATGGCCTGGGTCTCGACAAATCTTCCTCGGATGTTGGTGCACGTTCATTGGAGGAGTTCTCGAACTAAGAGCAGGTAAAGGCTCGTTTTCCAGTTCTATCAATGTAGCGGTGGGGACTTCTTCCTCGTTGTCAGAATCCTCTAGCTGAAGAGATTGCAGGTTTTTACATAATTTTGCCACCACAAAATCGACAAAGGGCTGAGCATTTGATTTCAGCTTACGGCAACTCCAACCGCCGCTGCAACCTCTTCTGCAATTGCAGGAAATCATGCGCAGTAGGAGGTGAGGTTCAGGATCCATAGTTGTAGTGATAGGGATAGGACCTTGATCATCAAGCTTCTACCCCTAATCTGTAAGATTTTGATTGACCCCAAACTATTTTTGAACTTGGTTGTAAGTTCTGTAAGCATGGTGGCGTACTGCATCCTCTGTTGGGGGAAGCAAGCATGATTGAATTTGGTGTTGGCTGCAAATGTAACAAATAGTTGGTAAGGAAGGCTATTCAGGGTGTTTGTTAGGAAATCACCCCGTACAAAGCCACAAAGCACTTCTCCCCAGCTTTTGCTATGGTTTCGTTACCGGAGTCTAGTAGCAGGAAACGTTCTACCAGTTCTAGAAGTTGGGGATTTTTCTTTGTCAAAGACAAACTGGATGAGAGCTCCTTTATCAATAGGTGGTGAGGATTCAAACTTCCTGATCGCAAAACTTTCAAGCTGCCCTGCATCGCTAAAGTGGATGGAAATCCCAGTGCTGAATACATATTAACTACATGCTTGGAACCAAGTTTTCTGTATAAGTAGGTCCCAAGGCCTAACATGAGTGTGGAGATAAAAGACCGTGGTCGTACAGCACATTTGAGAGTACAGTATGTTAAAAAGCTACACATCAGTTCTCCAAGTGTTAAGAACAGCACGCTTTTGTTTCGGAACAACGGTTTCATAAAACAGTAGTACGGTACGGATTCAGGGATGACACAGTAGTAGAACTACTGTACGGATTCAGGGATGACTGAAGTACCATTGCCTAAGAAATCACCGGATGGAGCATATTCATTGGGTTTCATACACTTTGAGATCTCACAGTTGTTATATCAGGATAATCTGCTTCGATCTGTTTCAATATATCATCTATTGAGAACGGATGTTCCTCAGAGTTCTCCAAGAGGTAAGTGTATAGCCTATATCTTCCAAAACCTCATCTACATCAATTGCCGGTCGATGTCCTCTCTTCTGTCCAGTTGTTAATGGCTTAGTGAATAACGTTTAATTACACAGGTCGTGGTATCTTGTATCAGCAACTGCCCAGTTATTTACACTTAAGAGCCGCTGTATAATTTTCTTTCCCCATTGGCCACCTCAGCGTTCAGCTGCATCTAGGACTGTTATCCTGAAACTCAACTTATCAACTTTGTGGACATCATTTCTTCGTGATTTGGGCAGTTCTTTTTATAGCCTGACGAATTCTTCAGTTATATCCTGCCGAGTTCACTTGACGATCTTGAGTGTCTAGATGGTTGGAGATCGGAATCTCCTTTACGTCGAACAGATGCTTTAACATTGCTTGCAGCAGTGTAACTCTTCCTACTTCCACTTGAAGTTTTCGAGAGAACATTTTCTTTTCACGTGAATGTGAGCGAATACCTACTTGTTTTACGACAATGGTTGTGCCTTCACTCAGGGGTTTACGACATTTAAAACAAACGCCTGGAGGAATAGACATTGCACCAGGCTTTCGAGAACACACTTCACTGTCCCCACTCTTCGATTTACGCGGCAAAACTGACAAAAGAATGTGTAGGAGGGAGGAGGGAATGGTCGATTCCTTGTTCAGGGGCCTCGCCTTCATTGTTGAGGTCCCGACGCTTGCTCTCACAAACACGATGAACCTCACTCTTCTACAAGCCATTCGGATGAGTAAATATTATACGTAAATTACACATCATCATTATCGGCCTTATACTTGCTATCTGATGCACTCAAAACTTGTTTTCATTCATTTTTCCTGATTTCTCTACTTCAAGGTGTTCAATTACGAGTACATGCCACTTTTGAGAGAAGTACCGTTATTAGGCCTACCGGTACCAATCAGAGCTCAGATTAAAGCTAAACAAATAAACTTCAAGTCCATTGCCTATCACGTTTTGATGGAATGAGTATTTTTGATAATATTTGTCAAATTAGGAGACCAAAACCAACAATTTTTACTTTTATGAAAAATATTCAAACTTTGAAGAATTGTATCTCGGGATCTACTAAACATACATTATTCGTTTGGGTTTCAAATTGTAGTAAATTTAATCTAGGTTAAAAAAGATACGTATGGGTTTTTCACGCAGAAGCATATTTTAAAAGACATTGAAAACCGGAAATTGTGCAAAATGTTAGCTCTTTTTTTGGGTATTACACAACTAGCACAGGTCTTTCGAAGTTGCAAATTTGGTTTTTTACTATTGGCAGAGGTCCAAACAACATATAAAAAAATTGAGCTACATGACCTTTGCAAGGTCGGGCCCCTTTTTATGTCTAATTTGACTGGACTAATGAGAAAACTGACTGATGTAATGCTATCCTGTCAGAGAAACATAGTGGCATACATTCCTACATTCACCTATCACCATTTTGCAGTTTTCATGTGTAGACAGTTGTTATTTAATTTGCGGGGCTTAGACATCGTGGTAATGTTGCCCTGTGTACATGGATGTGTGTGTAGAATTTTTGTGATAACCTGCTTTATTGTGATTGTTGCACTAGCATGTGCAAATTGGAGATAGGATGTGGTATTTGAAGCCATTTCTCAGTATTGATCTAGGATTTATTCAACTGTAGTATTCTATATGCATTCGTGTACCCTGTGGGTAACACTGTCTACTTTAAATTTCGGACAGACCACTCCATTCCCTCCATTTAGGCCCTTTGTCTCAAATCTACACCGTTTCACCGATATCAACCACCCTTTGTATACCTATCCTTTGGGACCCTGAGAGTAACACTGTCTACACGAAATTTCAGACGGACTCCGCCATTCCATGCATTTAGGCCCTTTGGCACAAATCTACACCATTTCACTGATATCAAGCAACTTTTGTATATCTACCCTTTGGGACCCTGAGGGTAGACTAACACTCACTTAATCACTTAATTCCTGCCGCTCCTTCCGGAGCATAGGGCCTTGGCGAAATTTCTCCACGCAGTACGGTTCCTGGCCGTTCTCTTCACTTGACTCCAGTTCTTGTCCACCTCTGCAATTTCATTTTCGATCGTCCTTTTCCAGGTCTTCTTAGGTCGACCTCGCTTCCTGGCGCCTTGCGGATTCCAGTCTAGCGCCGCCCTCTCAATAGCTCCGTCCAGCTTCCTTAATGTGTGACCAATCCAGCGCCATTTCCTCTCCTTGATCTGGATACTAATCGGTTGTTGATTGGTGATGGTCCAAAGATCTTCATTTGAGATTATGTCCGGCCACCTCACATTCATGATGCGACGCAGACATCTGTTAATGAACACCTGTAGCTGGTTGTTGATCGGTTTTGTGACTTTCCATGTTTCACAGCCGTAGAGAAGAATCGACTTTACGTTGCTATTGAAAAGGTGGAGCTTGGTCTTCCTGGAAATGTTTCTATTTTCCAGATGGGGTAGAGCTGGACAAAGGCACCATTTGCCTTCCTGATACGGCTTCGAACATCTTCCTCTGCTCCCCCATCATTTGTGACTATACTTCCAAGGTAGAGGAAGGACTCAACTCGCTCAATGTCCTTTCCGTTGACTGTCAAACTAGTCGTGACGTCAGAATTTATCCTCATCTCTTTGGTCTTGTTGGTGTTGATCATCAGTCCTGCACGTTCTGCTTCTCTCTGCAACCTCCCCAGCTTATCTTCTATGTCTCGGTACCGTTATGCCAAAAGACAAATGTCGTCTGCGAAATCCAGATCTTCAAGCCTGTCATTTATACCCCATTGAATACCCCTCTTCCGTCCTCCCATTACCTTCTTCATCACACTATCCAGAACCAACAGGAACAGAGTGGGGTAAAAGGACACACCCCTGTCTCACTCCGGAATTGACCTTTATCTTTTCTGTTAATTTGCCTTCGTGAAGAACCTGGCACTCATACCCTTCGTACATCTCTTCCATGATTCTGATGATTTTTGTTGGAATTTTATATTCCTCGAGGGTCTTCCACATGATTCTTTGATTTACGGAGTCGAAGGCTTTCTCGAAGTCAACAAATGTGAGGTAAAGGGTGTTCCGCCACTCCACACTCTGCTCCAGGATGATTCGGAGGGTGTTGATGAGATCCACACAGCTGCGATGTTGTCGAAATCCAGCCTGTTCCTTCCGAAGCCTTTTTTCTACGCAGTCTTTTATACGATTCAGGATTACTCTCGCCAGCACTTTGCTTGGAATGGACAGCAAGGTGATACCCCTCCAGTTGTTACAGTTTGTGGTGTCCCCTTTCTTCGGCAACTTGACTATCAACCCCTTCTTCCAGTCGGTTGGTATTTTCTCCTCCTTCCAGATCTTCTCCAACAGCGGGTTCAGCAGATCGATCGTAATATCCAGGTCTGCTTTCAGTACTTCCGCTGGGATATTATCCAGACCTGGTGCCTTCCCGCATTTCATCTGCTTCAACGCTGTCCGTATTTCGACCCGAGTTGGGGAGTCGAGGCTGATGCTTGGGTCACTTTCTGTTTCCTCTTCATCTTCTCCTCGCTGCTTACTTTCTGGTCCTCTATCTCTATTAAGAACCTCCGCAAAGTGTTCTCTCGATCATGTCAGCTGCTGTTCACACGTCGTGAGGATCTCGCCCGTCTTGCTCTTCACAGGCCTAGTTTTATTAAAACCTTTCTTCGAAAGCATCTTTGTGATGCCATAGAGCTCCTTAACGTCCCCCCTTCTTGCCGCTTCTTCTGCTTTCTCCGCCTGCTCATCAATCCTCCTCCTATGATCCTTCCGTACACTCCTCTTTACCTCCCTGTTTGCTGTTGAATACTTTGCTTGTGTGAGAGCCTTCTGCTGTCTAGTCTTGCAGGTGTTGAGCTTGGCCTTAAACTCCTTCCTATAATTTATCTTGTCCCAGGTCTGATCGGATATCCATTCTTTCAGCAGGTAGTTCTTGTACCCGAGCTGCATCTCACTGGTTTCCACAAAGATATTCTTTACCTCGCTCCACACAGTCTCCACGTCCTTCTCTGTCTCGGAGTCCAACACCTGGAATTTATTTCTGAGCTCCAGTTTAAATTCGTCCAATCTCTGCTGTTCTTAAGCTTGCCCACATCAAACTTGTTGTGCCGAGTTTTAAACTTTCGGCGGACTGCGACGATCTTCATGCGGAAGTTGGCAACCACAAGATGATGGTCACTACCAACGTCCGATCCTCTCTTGTTCCTAACATCTTCCAAGCTTCTTCTGAACCTCCTGCTCACCACGAAGTGATCAATTTGATTTTCTGTGACTTGATCAGGAGACACCCAGGTGATCTTGTGGCACCGCCTATGAGGAAATACCGTGCCACCCATCACCAAATCCTGACTGGCGCAATATTCCGTAAATTTCCCCCCATTGTCATTCATCTCACCAAAGCCATGTTTACCCATGATCTGCTCCAACCCCTCATTGTTTGAGCCCATCTTCGCGTTGAAGTCTCCCATAACAATGAGAATGCCCTTCTTACTTGTTTGTCTTGTGACATCTCGCAGCATTTGGTAGAATTCTTCCTTCTTCTCTGGCTCCGATTGTTCTGTAGGCGCATAGCATTAGATGATGATCACATTCCTGATCTTTGTCTTGAACCTAGTAAACATGAGCCTACTAGAAATTGGCTTCCACTCCATAAGGCTTCTCTTTGCATTTCTGTTGAGCAGCAACCCCACTCCATCCCTGTGTTCTTCATCATCGCCCCCAGAATAGAGAAATGTAATTCCATCTGTTGTCTGTATTTCACCAAATCCTGGCCACCTCACTTCACTCAATCCTAGGATATCCAGCCCATAGTTCTTCATCTCCCGTGACACTTGTTTCAGTCTGGTTTCCTCCATCAAGGTCCACACATTCCAGAAACCGATTTTCGTAGTCCTCTTCATGCCAAAAGTCGTCATCAGGTTTTGTAATTTCGCTTCAGTTTCCATAATCAGCTTATTTAAGAGGAGCGAGTGATTAACCCACTGCCTCCGAGTGCCTTGGAGGGGCTGCCACCTTAAGCCTGAGGCACCAGGCTGATTTTCTGTCAGTATTTCTTCCCTTAGCCTTTGAAGAACCACCTCCAAACTACAAGCCAGCAGTTGTTTCACCAGAGCCCCGTTAGCCGTAATTTCTTCAGGGTTCCTGTAGGGCCATCACAGCTACCGTAGCGGTCTTGAGGCACACATAGTCCCCACTGTACTTCACCCCTACAGGCAATCCCCTACTTAATTACGTTGCCCATCTCCCACGACGAGGACGAGGGGTTGGATTTGTGGGAGACAAATCTACACCATTTCACTGATATCAAGCAACTTTTGTATATCTACCCTTTGGGACCCTGAGGGTAGACTAACACTGTCCACATGAAATTTCGGACAGACCACTCCATTCTCTGCATTTAGGCCCTTTGGCACAAATCTACACCGTTTCACCGATCTGAACCAAAATTTGTATAATTACCCTTTGGAAACATGCGAGTAACACTGCCTACATGAAATTTCGGACGGACTCCTCCATTCCATGCATTTAGGCCCTTTGGCACAAATCTACACCGTTTCACCGATCTGAACCAAATCTTACATACTTACCCTTTGGAATCCTGCGAGTAACACTGTCTACATGAAATTTCGGACAGACCACTCCATTCCCTGCATTTAGGCCCTTTGGCACAAATCCACACCGTTTCACCGCTCTGAACCAAAATGTGTATACTTACCCTTTGGAACCCTACGAGTAACACTATCTACATGAAATTTCGGACAAACCACTCCATTCCCTGCATTTAGGACCTTTGGCACAAATCTACACCGTTTCACCGATATCAAGCAACATTTGTATATCTACCGTTTGGGACCCTGAGAGTAGACTAACACTGTCCACATGAAATTTCGGACAGGCCACTTCATTCTCTGCATTTAGGCCCTTTGGCACAAATCCACACAGTTCCACCGATCTGAACCAAAATGTGTATACTTACCGTTTGGAACCCAGCAGGTAACACTGCCTACTTTAAATTTCGGACAGACCTCTCCATTCCTTGCATTTAGGCCCTTTGGCACAAATCTACACCGTTTCACCGATATCAAGCAACTTTTGTATATCTACCCTTTGGGACCCTGAGAGTAGACTAACACTGTCCACATGAAATTTCGGACAGACCACTTCATTCTCTGCATTTAGGCCCTTTGGCACAAATCTGCACCGTTTCACCGATCTCAACCAAAGTTTGTATACTTACCCTATGGAACCCTGCGGGTAACACTGTCTACATGGAATTTCGGACAGACCACTCCATTCCCTGCATTTAGGCCCTTTGGTACAAATCTACACCGTTTCACCAATCTGAACCAAAATTTAAATACTTCCCCCATTGGAAACCGACGAGTAACATTGGCTGCATGAAATTTCGGACAGACCACTCCATTCCCTGCGTTTAGGCCCTTTAGCACAAATCTACAATGTTTCACCGATTTGAACGAAATTTTGTATACTTACCCTTTGAAGCCCTGTGGGTAACAATGTCCACTTGAATTTTCGGACAGACCACTCCATTCCCTGCACAAATCTACACCGTTTCACTTAATTGCACCAAATTGTACATACTTACCCTTCGAAATCCTGCTGATACCACTGTCCACTTGATAGTTCGGAAAACCCTCTCCATTCCCTACATTTAGAAAACAGACCAAATGAACTTGAAAACCACGTTTTTAAGCCCTTGAACATGTCCGTAGTAGTGTACCTCTAAGAATATTTTAATAAGTCTATTGGCTGGTAATTCGGGCTGCATCACGTCGCCCCTACCAGTGTTCTGGTGCAGAATTGCGAAAATAGTTGCATCTTGCGCTGCTTATAAATTGCAGTCACGAGGAATAATTAGTGCAAAAAGATTTCTTAGGCCCCTTAAAACAGTTGTCAGTATGAATATTATGCCTCTGTATAAGTGCGATGGTGTTGGTGCAGTACATTGAGGTTATCAGCTGCAATAAGCGATGGTGCTTTCTAATTTACTTTCGTTTATTCCGATCCGTATCTTTGAGGGCTATGTGCCGATAAATGACACTATTGCTGCCTCAGGAGCTTGGGACAGCCAAGTGCTCTGATTATTTTCCTACGGCGCTAAGCTACAAAAGATGACACTATTGGTCTCTATTTTCCTAACAGCCAATGAGATATAGGCCCTAGACCGTGTCTCATTTCACTTACTCCTCTTTCTAATCATATTTTTAAATTCGTTTGTAAATTACATGTGTCAGTACTGTAGTTAGTAAATAGCAGTTTCCCTATTCATTATTATCTTTATCATTACGGAAAAATGTCCTTAATGTCACGTCCATTATACTGTACTACTTATCACCTCCACTAGCACGACCACCACAAAAGTTATATTCTTTCTTTCTGTTAGTTTAAATATCATTTGCCAGTTCTGTAGTATTATTCATTATCATCCATAAAACAAATGATTCCACCGGGCGAAGCCGGGCACTACTGCTAGTATTATTATGAAGCTGGGATTTCCATTACAACAACGACCTTCCTCCGGGTTGCAAACAATACGACACAGCGAGCAAAGGTACGATATCCTAATATCCAATTGTGATCCCGAGCAACGCCGGGCCTAAGAGCTACTAGTGGTTTATAAAACGGCAGAAAATGTTAATGAAATCGTTCATTGCAAGACAAGATATGCTATGCAGTTATACTTAAACACTTGTTAACCTAGTGTTAATACTGGGCGTGTGTAGCGTAGTGGCAGCGTCCTAGACTCACAGTCTAGCGGTTCATGGATCAAATCCAAGCAGGTTCAAATTTCAAATTTTCTTACTTGAAATTTTTAAATTTTTGATTTATAACTACTTACACCTTATAATGTTAAGCAAATTTAGTATGTATTTGCAATCGAAAATATTATATACTGTGCCCATTTCAACAATGAAATATGCAAATCACAATTCGCCAGCAATGCTCAATCGGGAGTATCGGGGTTCATGGTATGTTCTCCCACTCTGTGACTTACACACTCTGGATTAAGCATAGGATACACTTCAAAAAATAAACAAAATCAAATCCTACTATCAAAATATGTAATTATTCAAAATATGGCGCTACAAAATAAACATAAATTATTAACACTACACTTCACACTTGTCCAAAGATGAACAAGGAATTCAAATTAAATATTCACAAAATAATAATTAATGGTTATCCAAAAACCAAACTAAACTTCATCTGAGTTTCACTCCCATATAACACAAATCCTAATTCCTTAAACTCGAGCTCCAAATGGCTCGGTAAAGCTTACATGCTTCTTGTTAACAATTAAACACACACCATTTAGTTTTTACACGAGTATATCTAGCTTTAATTACAATATTATAGTATGGCTACTTATTAATTATTTTGGGCTCCCACAATGTTCATATGTTACCATCTCTCTTCTCAAGCTACCAACTCACTACCGTGATTGGAAAATTTTGCGCATCCCCGAGTTATAGAAAACTACTGACCAAGTCAACTTAAGATTACTCCCAAAATCTCAACATTTTCATCATAACTTGTGAATCAACTGAATCATTTAATAATAAAGTTAGGGATTTTATTATATTGTCTCCAGAGACAATTATATCTCAAGGAAGCAACGATCTGAACTCTGCAAGCGATAATAATGAACGTAAAAGGACCTCAGTTCAAATACTGGGTCGTTAAAACAATCTTAAACACATCCGTGTAACGTGAACCAGACAGCTCGTTCTTGACCTTTCTCTATAAGAGAGTATGTAAGCGTCTGAATCAATACTTGGCTGATTTATGGCTTTGGAAGGAGGGGGAACCACAGTCTCGCTCCCTCGAGAGACGGGCTATATAGCGTTTACTACCAGCTGCTTTAATGCGTTTCTTTAGAAATACAAGGTTTATAATACAAATTAACAACAAGACATTATTAGGTTCTACAGACCTATTCTTTTAGCTTCGGTCAAGTATAATTATGAAGTGTCCTCATTAGCGGGTAAGAAAATCCATAAAACAACAAATATATAAGGGGCTTCGACGTGGACGACTCTGAGTTCAATCCTTTAAAACTGCCACGGGAACCGTATCCCAACTTTGAGGGCTTACAACATTAGCGACTTAGGGAAGGCATAATACGCAACCAGCGCTCATAATTCAACATAAATTGCACCCTTTTCCAGTATTGCATAGTACCACAATTCAACATAACTCATTACCGCTACTAACTGTCCTCACAATTATCATTAGCGAGCATTTCAACGCGTTCCTAGCGTGACAAATTATTTGAATTGCGCGGCATGGCGCTCATTACATAAAATAGCCAAGTTGCCTTCCAAAGAAAGAAAGAAAGAAAGAAAGAAAGAAAGAAATTCAAATCAAAATTTGATCTTCGTCTCGAAAATAAATATATTCAGCCTTAGCCTCCATCAACAATAATTATTTATAACATTAAGAACATTATTGGTTCCACAACATATTAACAATTCATTTAAGGAGCTCTTGCAGCTACCACTTATTCAATATAAAATTCATCAAATAATTAATTAATTTAATTATTATTATTATTATTATTATTATTATTATCGCGCTTGCTTTACCATAATTATATTATTTACCATTGTACTGATATTCCACTGAATATTTTCCACAAGGGATTCATTAATATTTTAAATTACTTATATTTCAATCAAATTAATCATTCAGATCGCGCAACCTATATCTCACATGTTTTCAAACATCCCTACTTCCACTTCTGAGGATTTTACGCAAATCTTCCCAAAACACATAATACTGAAATTAGTACTCACATGATTTTCCGGTCAGAGACCGAGTTCTCCATCGATGAAACATTTCACCCACTTACTGCTTCTTAAGCCATATTCATGATCATATCGACACTTGGTAACACTTTTTTAAACTTCACATGAAACATATACACTGATCACATTTAATCTAAAGAATACCATATTGGGATTCATTTTCACTTAAAAACAAATACAATTTCACTAAAAAGATATATTACACTCAAAATTTTCACTAAACTTGAATTACATAAAATTTTATCACTTCGTCATTAATTATTTGCCTTAACACACGTGATTTCATTATTCTTTCCCGTTTCCAAGGGTTGCACTTTATTTAATTTGAATTCCTTGTTCATCTTTGGACAAGTGTGAAGTGTAGTGTTAATATTTTATGTTTATTTTGTAGCGCCATATTTTGAATAATTACATATTTTGATAGTAGGATTTGATTTTGTTTATTTTTTGAAGTGTATCCTATGTTTAATCCAGAGTGGGAGAACATACCATGAACCCCGATACTCCCGATTGTGCATTGCTGGTGAACTGTGATTTGCATATTTCATTGTTGAAATGGGCACATGGGGGAATAGAAATAATGTGCTTGGATTAATGCTTTTAGGAATAATAAAGACGGTCATGTCACGTAAAGGTAAAATAGTGATAGGATTAGCTACAAAATTATAAATTTAACTGACCGCATTGGGACCCTGGAAACTCACACCGAGCAGCCCTAGATAACCCCCTCTACCAACTTCATGGCGCCCGTAAACTTTGGGGCTGAGTTTTCCGAGGGAAAACCCGAGTTTTACTTGAAAAATCAAAATTTTCATTTTTTGAAAAATATGGTTTTTTAAAATTTTTGAATTTTTAGAGAATCACTTCCACAATAGAGTTGATATTGTAATGAGTTATTATACCATACGGGTACGTTTTAGTAAACACCCGTACTAAGATTGAATTTTGGAAATTGAGATTCAAGAGTTCAGAGTACCATCTCTCATGCATGAACAAATGATGGGATAGAGTAGTCCACTGTAGTCTCATATATTGTTGATAAAGATGTGCACGATGATGGAGCTAAAGGAGTGCTTGGAGGAGCACTTCAATAAGAATAGAGAGGAGATGATAAAGATAAATACGGAACGTATTAAAGCCCTTAAGGCAGACAATAACGAAAAGTTGGAGGCCATTAAGGCGGACAGTAAAGATAGATTCAAATCTACAGACATTAAATTGTACCTCCAACGGGATGAAAATAAGAAAGATTTAGAATCCATAAATGAGAATTTAGAATCTCTTAGAACTGATAGTGTTAATATGGATGGTAAATTTGAATCTTTCAAGGATAACAACACGAAAGAATTCGCAAGAATGGGGAGTAAATTAGAATCTCTTAAAACTGACAGTGTTAATATGGGGAGTAAATTAGATACTATCCAAGCCGACAGTATAAACATGAACAGTGAACTGAAGGCTGAGATAGAACGGAAATTAGAAACCATAAAGCAGAGAATTCGAATAATTTTGCAGCACAATCCAAGGATTTGGAAGATAAACTAGGAATCATGGAAGGTAAATTTGAAAATAGATTACATTCGTTTCAGGAGAAAATGATAACTGATAATTCTCTGAAAAGTCAAGCCGTGGAAACCGAATTAAAGGCGATGGAGACTAAGATGCAAAGTAATATAAATAAGAAAATAGAAGAGACAATGGATTCACGGTTTCAGAATGTTGACACTGAGTTTGGGAACTAGTTAAATGATCTTAGAGGAGAGATCACAGAGAAAATCAAAGAGGAAAATGGGGTACTTAATGCAGGATTGCAAGTCCAAATAAATACCTTGAAAAATGGTACTGAAAAATCCCAAACTGAATGTCGAAAAAGTTTTGAAATTCTGAATAATAATTTTAGTTCTATGAAAACTAAATTAAGTAAAATGGAAGAAAAATGTAAAAAGAATATAGAGATATGTGAAGGTAGACTCGTAACCCAGATCCAAGGGGTGCAGAAAGAGTTAAAAGATCAGATAGAATCGAACAAGAATCTTTGCCAAGCATCCCAGGATGAGATAAAAAGTAGTCTCGATGAGTTAGGAAACAGATTTGTAAGAGTTGAGGGAAATGTAGGAGATCTCGAGAGGGAATTCGGGACAGTTAAAGATGAAATTGATGGAATGAAACAGCATAATCAAGCATTTACCGACAGCATGAACAAGAAATTCGATCATTTTACCGGGCAGGTAGATGATAGCTTGAGGGAGCACGAGAAAAAAAAATTACCCAGGCGTTAGTCCAATATGAAACGAGTCTTAAGGTAGAGAGTGAGCAGCGAAAAACAGATAAGGATGAACAAGCTCTGAAAATAGAGAACATTAATAAAGGAATTACCGGGGTTCAAGAAACCGTAGGTGCGTTAAAAACAGATGGGAAGAACATATGGCGATATATATAAGGTTATGACTAACTTAACAATCATATATGATGAACAAGGAAATGCCTGAGTAGATATAAACGAGATCAAGGAAAGAATCCACAAAGGTCAGGTAGACATGAATAAAAAGATAAATGAGATCCGAGAAGACCCAGATACCCAAGGTGATGTAAAGCCAGAAATCATTGAAAGACAGGTCCTGGTTATAAAGAAAGAGGTTGAAGAAATATTAGATGAGAAATTAGCTCAAATCCAGGAGAGTTTCAAAGAAGAAAATATAATGATCAAAAAGGAGGCGGAAAGAAGTAGGGAAAAACAGGAGATGTTCGAACACAAATTTGGTTCACGGCTGGAAAGGACTGAGCACAAGAACAGTCAAATGGAGGTTCAGCTCATGTCACAAGAAGAAAGTGCCCGAAGAGAAAGGAAATTAGAGTTTGAAGGTAAAAATGATTTCCAGAAAACCATATGGGTGGATTCTGATATTCAAGGCACAAATCAAGATAGGAACTTAGTAGGGGAGAGCCCTTATAAGAACCCAGGATATCCTATGGTCATGTCAACTCCATATGGTAACCAAACAAATGGACAGATCATAAATATTATAAAATCAAATGAGGATAGACCGGTTAAATTTACGGATAATAATATGACAATCACTCCTAAATACTGGCTAAAAGAAGTAGCAGAATACCTCAATGAAATGAAAGTTCCTCAGGATCGGAGACTGAGAGCAATTGAAAAACTGCTGGCAGGTGATTGTCTTACTTGGTTCAAAAGTTTTAGATACACTTTTGACACAGTAGAAAGTTTTAAGGAAGCATTCCTGAAGCGATACTGGGCGCAGACGTGCAAGAAAATCTAAGACTAGATCTGTACTCCAGAAAATACAGTTCTAATGCACCTACTAATTACTCGGAATTTTTCATTGCTCAGCAGTGTAAATTCAGGGAGCTGGATATCGCTCCAGCTGAAAATGATTTATGTGCTTCCATTGCACGACAACTTACATATGAGGTACAACGGATATTGATCTCATCTAATGCAAAATTGGCTGTGGAAGTGGAGAGTTTGTTGCGTCAATTGGATATGACCACCGCACATGTGACTACAAGGCAACAGAGGCAAGCGGAGCAAGTACATATGACTAGCAGCCATGATGACAGGGAGAAGCCCTCTACAAAGAACAAGTCAACCAGTACAGACACTCATGGACTTGGTCAAGAGTACGGACACAATGAACCTAGGGGAATCTAATCTCATACTAGGGGAGGTTATAGATGAAGGAATAATAGAAATACGGGTTATAGAAGGCAAGAAAACAAACCGTATTACAATAACTACAGACAGGATAATAGAAGAAATTGGGAAAATTATCCTAGAAGGAATGTAAGGCCGGAAGATAGAAGTGAGGAATACCGAGCCGAAATCGAAGAAAGATACCAGGAAAGTCGACGCTATATGGGTGAGCGGATGGACGAACCTGAAGGACAAAAGGGAAGGTGGAGTGAAGCAATGAAAAATCATAAATCACCCGACCAACTTGAGGGAGCTCAGAGTTTAGAGTTACAGTCACAATTAAGGAATGAGGGGAAAAAGGACCCCAAGGATAAAAAAACTCCAAATTTAGATTGGCAAAAGTGGAAACATACCAGGAGCTGGGAGGAAATTGAAATTGTAAATTGGATAGCTAGACCAGATGAATTGATAAATTAAGACATTGAAGGGATAACACCCATAAGAAGGGAACTGCCTATTATAATGTTACGGGTAGAAGGGTTACTGGTCAGAGCATTATTTGATACAGTATCAACTGTAAGTCTCACACAGAGCCTACTTAACGAATTGGAATCTAGAGATCGTGTGTTGAAAATTCCCACATCAAGTGTAAAGATTAAAGGAATTATCCCTGAGAAATCGTTGACATGCAAATTTCAAGTGTACATTGATATGATCATCGGAGGTACTGAAATTTCACAATGCTTTTTGCTGGTGAGTCAGTTGCCATACAATATTATATTGGGTATTGACTTTATCCGTGAGAACAGGGTCATAATAGACCTAGCGCAAAATTGCATAAGAATTCAAAAAGGACGTGGATGAGCAAAACATAAATTTACAGGAACAAAATACAAGATTTGATGAACAGATATGGCATGTGGGAGAAGTAACCGAAGATGGTTATAAGCCACAGAAGAGGCACTGGAAGTCTTTAATATATAACTAGAAGATGGTGTAGAAACCGAGTTTGAAGCCACCCTGTTAGGAAAAATCGAAGAAGCCAAAATCAAGTTGGAAGATAAAGAGATATTAAAGGAATTATTATTGGAATATAGGGATGTATTTGATTCAAAACCAGGAAAGATCCAAAATTTTTAATACGCTTTCCAAGTGAGGGATTGGGCACCATTTAGACAAAAACCATACCCGGTTGCAGAAAAACATTACACACAAACTAAGAAAAGACTGCAGGAAATGAAAGATGCAGGTGTTATAGAAAAAATGGCAACGCCTTACGTTAGTCCATTAGGGATTGTGAGTAAACCGGATGGCTCAGTGAGGATGTGTTTAGATGCCAGGAACATGAATGCCAAAATCATCCCCGAAAACGATTCGGCACCACCCATAAAAGAAATACTGAGATAATTTAAGGGCATGAACATTTTTACAAATATAGATATGACTTCCTCATACCATCATCTCGAACTTGAAGAGAAAACCAGCCTGTTGACTGGATTTCAGTTCGATCAGCAGACATATTGCTTTAAGAGATGTCCATTTGGATTAAAGACAGCGGGGTCAGCACTCATAAGAGCACTTGATTGCAACTTATCAGAAGAGGTAAAGGATTGTACTATTCGTTATGTTGATGACATACTGCTCACCTCGGAGAATGTTGAGGAACATATGCAAAATTTATTGAAATTACTTGAAGATTTAAGGAAAGCTAACTTCAAGATAAACTTAAAAAAATCGAACTTTTGTCAACGACAAGTTACGTTTTTGGGACACGTAATTGAAAAAGATGGTGTCAAGCCGAACCCATGTAAACTTGAATCTATAAGAAACTTTCCAAGGCCGATGAAAGTGAAAAATGTTCGCCAATTTTTGGGATTAAAAGGTTTCTTCTCAGGACATTGCCCGTCATACACTAGAACAGTTGCACCGTTGCAAGATCTTCTGATGAATAAGGCCAAATGGAAATGGACGGAGGAAGCTGAGAAAGCGTTTGTTGAGGCCAAGGAAATGCTCTTAAATTACGTGAAGTTGGGATATCCTGATTTTAATCAGAGATTTATCATCCAGATAGACGCATCCCAAGTCGGCATTGGAGCGATGCTATATCAGGAAGACCCGGAAAATCCTGAAAGAAAGAATTATTTAGCTATCTCTAGTAGAAGACTGAAACCACACGAGAAAAATTATACAATCAGCGAGATCGAGCTGTTAGCAATATTGCGCAAGTGACCACTAGTCATGCGAGCATGAGATCACCGCTGACGTGGCGATAAGAGGCTAGCGCATTGTTATTAATAGAGCTGGTATTTTTCCATTGTGAGTGACAGAGAATAAGTTTCGGAAAAAGATCGTAATCAGCGGTAAAATGCCAACGTCGCAATGACGCAAGAAGATAAATAATTAAAATTAAGCCATTTGCAAGCATTTAATTAATAAAATGAATCCGTCACTGTTGATCACCCTGGGAAAGAGATTTTTGTGTGTGGAAAAAGTTTATAATAATTTCACAGGAAAGAACTGCACACGCGGCATGACGTCGATAGTTATTCCCCGAGCCCAAAACTAGCAGAGAGGGAAAATAAAACCACAATACCCACGCATCTGAGGAGCCCATTTATTTAATATCTTGGAATTGTGTGATCGATTTTCTTGATTAAAGGAACCCTTTTTACATTTAAAACCAGAACTCTTTGGGGACATATTTTTCAAATTTATACGACAATTATCACACGTGATCTCATTATTCTTTCCCGTTTCCAAGGGTTGCACTTAATTTACGTCGGCTTCCTAATCCGATGGGATGATTGAAAGTCTCGATGGAACTACCCTCACTGGAACGGTTGATTCTCTTATTCCGGGTTTGACTATCGGCTTAATGATTTTAATGCACGATATCGTATCTTGCTTGACGCTAAATTGTTCGTTTAATATAAGTCTGTCACTGACGTTTTACTTCTAGAATCGCTCGAACTAGTATAACGGCGACCTAGTAATTTCCTTGTCTGGTAATCCACACGTGGATTTTACTTTCTGATTCTACGGATCTTTAACTAGTGGACTAATTCCAATGTCTGACTGTTCATTTGTCTACACATAGACAAAGCCTGGAATCTGGATTCCTAAATTCTATCGCATTCCGCTATAGTCTCCTCAGTTCTGGAACACTAGGCGTTACTATCACGTTTTACCCTGATCTGGTTATTTAACGTAGAGATAGAATAGTATAGTTCACTGTTCTTGGGTACTTCGAAATCCTATGATGCTGCGGTTCTATAACTGGAACTATTTAGATTCGAGTACCTATCGCCGGTAATTGCTTAAGTCCACAGTCTAAGACTTTGACTGTACTGGTGAAATTTATTAATTCCGAAGCTTGATGCTGTATTTCCTATAACAAGGATTCTGATGCTTCTTCTCACGGCGATACTGTTGACGATACTTAAACGGCGACGCCCATACGGGGTGCTCGTCCACGATACAGAGTAACACGACTTATCACGGCCTGGTGAATACTGCATACTCTTCCTGGCGCGTCCAGGGTTTATATTCAAATCTGCCACAAAAAGATCAGATTTGTTTCTTCTCCAACACTAACTTCTAAAATAATTGTAGTATAGTTTTGAAAAATATGTCCCCAAAATCTCTCGTTTTAAATGTAAAAAGGGTTCCTTTAATCACGAAAATCGATCACACAATTCCAAGATATTAAATAAATGGGCTCCTCAGATGCGTGGGTATTGTGGTTTTATTTTCCCTCTCTGCTAGCTTCGGGCTCGGGGAATAACTATCGACGTCATGTCGCGTGTACAGTTCTTTCCTGTGCAATTATTATAAACTTTATTCACACACAAAAATCTCTTTCCCAGGATGATCAACAGTGACGGATTCGTTTTATTAATTAAATGCTTGAAAAATGGCTTAATTTTAATTATTTCTCTTCTTGCGTCATTGCGACCTTGGCATTTTATCGCTGAGTAAGATCTTTTTCCGAAACTTCTTCTCTGTCACTCACAACGGAAAAATACCAGCTCTATTAATAATCATGCGCTAGCCTCTTATCGCCACGTCAGCCGTGATCTCATGCTCGCGTGACTAGTGGTCACTCGCGCTTGCATCACCTAGTAACTGCCCAACTTCTTATTAACCCTTTGAAATTCTTTACAAATCCATTCTAAAGACTGCATTATTTCTTCTCCTTTTTACATATAGAGGTATGGATTCGACTTGAACCAATCCGCATGGGTTCAATACATATAGTACCTATAACATCACATATTTCAACACTCGACTACAGCGATTAAAAATCGTTGTCCTTGATCCACGGTAGAGTCTATTGTTGTTGTTTTTCTTTTTGATTCTTTAGAGGCTTTGCGGCATCATGGTCTTGTAAGCCCGTGTCCTTGGGTGTGTGTAGAAGTTGTCTGATAACCCGTGTCACTGTGATGTCTGTAGGCTTACTAGTGTGTGTACTCTTATACGAGGAAGGAGTTGTTTAGGAAGCTGTTGTATTCTCATTTGAGATGCATGGGCATTATGTTCATTCAGCCCCATGCACTTGGGTGAGTGTTGGATTTTGTCTGATAAGCTGTGTTATTGTGATGGCTGTATTAGTGGGTGTATATATAATTCAGGTGAGAATTCAATCAATCAACGTATAATATCCGTATGGCCCGTTGTATTTCAACAAGCTACTACAACCTACATTCAATTATACTCCTTGAAAACAACAGAGTTATTTATAACTATACCCAAGCAGTTAGGAGAAAGTAGCCTATATGTTATTTACTGAACATCTTGTTTTAAAAATAAAACTATTAAAATGAAAAGTAAAAAATAAAAGTCGCCTCCGTAGCGTAGCGGTCAGCATGGTTAACTGACGCCCCGGAGGTCCTGGGTTCGATTCCCGGCTCTGCCACGAAATTTGAAAAGTGGTATGAGGATGGAACGGGGTCTACTCAGTCTCGGGTGGTCCAAATGAGTAGAGGGGGTTCGATTCCCACCTCAGCCATCCTCGAAGTGGTTTTCCGTGGTTTCCCACTTCGTCTTCTGGCAAATGCCGGGATGGTTCCTACTGTAAGGCCACGGCCGCCTCCTTCCCTCTTCCTCGCCTATCCATCCCAATCTTCCATCCCTTCCCATCCCTCGTGAGGGCCCTACTCGCTTTGCAGGTGAGGCCGCCTGGGCGAAGTGCTGATCACACTCCCCCAGTTGTATCCATCCCGACCAGATGTTCCAGGCTCCAGGACACTGCCCATAGAGGCGGTAGTGGTGAGTTCCCTCGCTGAGTCCATGGGAACCACCAACCTAGAGGGTAAATTGACTAAATAAAAAATAATAACAAATAAAAATAAAAATTGATATTAAAAATTACGCAGTTGGAAGTAAAACTAAGTTTGGCTACAAAAGTTTAAATAAAATAATTTTACTATCTTTATTTTAAGATTACCGACAGTAGTGGCTACGCTGGCTAAAGAGCAGCCTTAGGCCATGGGGCCAAGCTCTCTGCCGACTCGGTAGAGCGTGGGTTCGAGCCCCACCGTCGGCCATCCTTGAAATGGTTTTCCGTGGTTTCCCATTTTCAACACGAGACAAATGCTGGGATGGTACCTTCTGATAGGCCACGGCCGCTTTCTTCCACATCCTTGCCCAATTTAATACATCTTCCTCCATTCCATCTCTCATCCCGACGCGCAGGTCGCCCACGGGCGTTGACTAGAAAGACCTGCACTCGGCCTCTCAGGAGACCACACGACAAAAAAATAAGATTGCACAGTAAAAATAATAGAAAATAGAAATATATAAATAAATATGAACACTAAATTATTACAGAATACAAAAAATTATATCATTACCGGTAGTAATTAACATTGGGCTAAAAGAATTAAACTTAAATTCAAATAAATCCAAATACAACTGGAAATACAATTTCTTTAATACTTTTCTGTTCTATTAAGGGTTAATCCCCACTCCCATAATATGTTCATCTCTTTGAGTTGTGGTGTTATGGCTACTCATTGCTACAAGACTGACACACCTGCAGTCGGAGCTTACCTCACTCGGCACTAGCGTGTCCCCGCTGGACGTGTATAATTCCAATGGAACCACCACCTTGCTCAGGTCATATGCAGGAGGTTGAGAAGAGTTGTAGACCCTCATGTTCATTTCAGGGCCTAGATCTCTCTGTTCGAACCTGCCTGTAACACACCAATAATTCTGCATCAATGAATGTATTTCACGCTATGAGGTGTACCCGTTGTATTATTTGGTTGGTAGGCAATATAGAGAATATTTGACTTAAGAATAACATGAAGTCAATAATATTTTAGCTACGAGTATTAACGCTTCAAACCATAGTCAAGTGGTATTTTGACTCGGGAAACGAGTGGGATCAAGCCCCACAAATACAACAAGATGTTCAGTAAAGAATATATAGCCTACTTTCTCCTAAATGCTTGGGTATAGTTATAATTCTTTGTCCTTTTCAAGCAGTATAATTGAATGTTGGCTGTAGTAGCTTGTTGAAATACAACGTGCTATACGGATATTAAACGTTGATTGATTGAATCCTCAACTGAATTAGGCTATATATACACACACACACCCCAATATAGCCACCACAACAACACAGATCATCAGACAAAATTCAACACTCATCCAAGCACACGGGGCTAAGTGACCATGATGTCCATGCATCTCAAATGAAACAACAACAAGAACAGCTTCCTACCCAAATCCATCCTTATATAAAAGCACACACACTAGTAAGCATACAGACATCACAGTGACACAGGTTATCAGACAACGTCTACACCCACCCAGGTAAACGAGGCTACAAGACCATGATGCCGTAAAAACCCTAAAGAATCAACAACAAAAGTCTCTACCGCGGATCAAGGTCAACAAATATTAATAGCTCTATTGGAGTGTTGAAATATAAGTTGTTATAAGTATATAGCCTATATAAAATTTTTGATTGCAAATACACACTACAGTATATATGCTTAATATCGTGTGAGTAGTTATAAATCAATAAATACCAAAAAGAACGAAGTTAAGAAATTTGAACCCGCGGTGATTTGATCCACGAACCCCCAGACTAAGACCCCACGTCGCAACCATTGCGCCACGGATGCCCTACGATGTTACTTGATAAACAACTGGTTTAGTTTAACTGTATCTTATTTTTTGTAGAAATCGACGATTTCTTTAGCGTTTTCTGGCGTTTCTATAAACCATTTGATACTAAATATGTATTATTTTGTTCACTACATTCCCAAAAGGATATAGATTTAGGATGTTACGAAAATATATTTGTTTACGAGCAAAAATAGTGGCCATGATGACAACGAGGCAGCACGGGCCCTGAACGATTAGCACGGTAAGCCTGACCTGTTAGTCACTACTATGGTTACATATTCTATTACAATAAGCTAATATCCTACCGGTCACCATTTTGAGGACAGATTGAACCTCCCTATGTACGATAAGCTGAATTGTTTAGGCCAGGCTTTGTTTAATCGTAAGTTACGGTTAGGCTATAATTTTTTCACGATTCATACATTCACTACCTTGAAGCTATTAGGCTGATGACCTTGTAAATTGGTCAAAAGACGCTTCCCATATATAGGTATTCTGTTGCAAAATTTGGTAAAGATCAGACGATTTGGTTAGTCGTAATTTGATTTAAGCTTTGAACATTTGGGTGGCCGCCATTACGTTTCCGCCCATATAGCGGCTATATAAGAGTTGACACTGAGTTGCCCTTTGCTTGTGCTACCTCTGTACCAAATTTCGTTCAATTCGGTTTCGCCGTGTTTGAATTGATAGGGGGAATCGATTTGAACACATACATAGCCGCCGTCTGCAAACCATTGGACAGATGACCTTGTAGTTTGGTCAAATAACGCTTCCCGCATGAAGGAATATAGTTGAAAAATTTGGTAGAGATCCGATGATTAGGTTAGACGAAATATGATTTAAGCTTTAAACATTTGGGTGGCCGCCATTACATTTCGGTGAAGATGGCGGCGATATAAAACATGAATATGAGGTCCCATTTTCTAGTGCTACCTCTGTTCCAAATTTCGTTTAATTGGGTTTCATCGTGTTTGAATTGATAGGGGGAATCGATTTGCAAACATACATGGCCACCATCTGCAAACTATTGGGCTGATGATCTTGTAGTATGTTCAAAAGAAGGCTTCCCACATAAATGTATGTTGTTGCAGAATTTGGTAGAGAGCAGATGATTAGGTTAGTCGTACTACGCGACCAGCGAATTGTTACCGGTGGCGGAAATCGGAACTAATGCTCTCCGCCCAGCCACTCGCCTACGACGGACGTTATTTGTGTCCCTGATTCATGCTGGGCCATGCGCTGTGCGGTGTGTTATCACTGTAGCCTATGACTGTACATGAGCCCCCCCCCCCTTGACCCGCAAGCCGCTCGCTGCAGCCATAACGAGGCGAGATGACGTAATGTATACACAAATACACAACAGGTGCACTCTCCTTCTAGCGGTAACAATTCCCTGGTAGGGTAGTAATTTGATTTAAGTTTTGAACATTTGGGTGGCCGCCATTATGTTTCCGTCAAGATGGCGGTGATATAGGACATGAATATGAGGTACCCTTTGTTAGTGCTACATCTGTCCCAAATTTCGTTCAATTCGGTTTTACCGTGTTTGAATTGCTAGGGGGAATCAATTTGCACACATACGTGGCCGCCATCTGCAAACTATTGGGCTGATGACCTTTCAGTTAGGTCAAAAGACGCTCCTCACATAACGGTATGTCGTTGCACAATTTGGTATAGATCAAATGATTAGGTTAGTCGTAATTTGATTTAAGCTTTGGACAGTTAGGTGGCCGCCATTACGTTTCCGTCAAGATGGCGTCGATATAAAACATGTCTCTGAGGTGCCCTTTGCTAGTGCTACCTCTGTACCAAATTTCATTCCATTCGCTTTCACCGTGTTTGAATTGATAGGGGGAATCGATTTGCACACAAACATGACCGCCATCTGCAACTATTGGGATTATGACCTTGTAGTATGGTCAAAGGATGCTTCCTATATAAAGGTATGTTGTTTCAAAATTTAGTAGAGATCAATGGATTAGGTTAGTCGTAATTTGATTTACGCTTTGAACATTTGGGTCGCGCCATTACGTTTTGGTAAAGATGGCGGCAATGTAAAACGTGACACTGAGGTGCCTTATGTCAGTGCTACCTCTGTACCAAATATCGTACAATTCGGTTTCACCGTGTTCGAATTGATAGGGGGGACAGACATTCAGATTGCACACACACACAGACACAAAATTTTTGGCCCTGTGTTGATCTCATAAGTCTACTTTCATTTTTTGCAAAAATAGAAAGTAGGCTAAAAACGGTTATAATATGAAAAGGATACCAATTTTGCAAAAACAAATGTATATAATATTGCATGCCCAATAGGGAAGACAACTCTTATGAACAAGATGTTCAGTAAAGAACATATAGCCTACTTTCTCCTAAATGTATGAGTATAGTTATAACTCGTTGTTATTATCAAAGAGTATAATAGAACTATTCTTTGTTGAAGACCTTAGAAACGATTTACCTCTACCAAACGCCACAACCTGGATAAAAACTGCTACCATCATTGAAGAAAGAAAGATAAGAAGTATATCAAGAATGTTATGGATCTGGAGACATAATCGACCGGACTGGCGGCGTGGCTCAGCGGTAACGTTCTCGCTTGCCGGGCCCTAGATTGCAGGTTCGTATCCTGGCGCAGTCAGCTGGCATTTGAGGGTGCACAAATGCGAGGGAGCCGTGTCAGTACATTTACTGGCACGTTCAAGATCCCCTTCGGGCCAAAATTCCGGCACCCCGGTGTCTCTAAAAGCAGCAGTAGTTAAAAGGGATGTAAAACCAATAACATTATTATTATTATTACGACCTGCCGTGGGCAACATCCAACTTTGAGTTAGGGCATGTCTTTACACGTCTGGTTGTGCATGGCTTTCACAACCCTAATTGAATTAACAAATCTTTCCATGACCCTACAGAGACGTGTGTATACAAACTTATGTGGATATTTTCGATAATATAATCCTAACAGAGCGAGTGCATTCTAGCGGCCTGAAGAAGAAACTTTTCAATAAAATCTGGAAGTTACCTTTTTGGCAGCTAGATGTCTCGAGTAAATCTGCTGGCGAATTATGTTTTAATTAAATATATATTTTACACCATAATGTGCACAATATAACGCTTAATAACATTTTCAAGTAACGCAAAATAGGCTGTTACAAACCCTTTAAAATAAAAAGTTAAAATGTATCGTAGTATCATCTTGTCATTCTTCAAATTCGATGCGCATAGAATGATAATGGTATAGTAATCAACGGATCCCCACGTAGACTAGTTGTGACATCTAGTGGTGAAATATCGAACAATATAATCCTAACAGAGCGAGTGCATTCTAGCGGCCAGAAGAAGAAACTTTTCAATAAAATCTGGAAGTTACCTTTTTGGCAGCTAGATGTCTCGAGTAAATCTGCTGGCGAATTATGTTTTAATTAAATATATATTTTACACCATAATGTGCACAATATAACGCTTAATTTTAAAACATCTGAGTCATTACAAAACAATAAACATATAACATTTCAAGCAAAAAACCTAGCTCTGATCGGGTTTGAACCACAGGCATTTGAGCGATAGGCTAATGCTCTACCACTGAGCTAATTGTGTCAACGAATATCGTTCTATTTAAAATGCCTTACATAGAACTTGTTAGCAAATAATGATTTATACTAAACGATTTCATCACTGGAGTATATTATTTATATATAAAGCATTTCATACAAAGTTTTTTTTTATCAGTACGCTATTTTGCATGCAATACTCAAATTAGTGAAATATAAGTCAGGCACAAGATATCCGCTGCCATCTTGTCTTATTACTGAATCAGTTCAGCTTTTTAAAATCACGTCTGCACTATAGTATTACAAAATAAACTTTTAATTTCGAACGTGCCTCTTCCTTTAGAACAGTTAAAACGATTCTCGGCTCGATAATCGGAACTGGTGGGTCCCATGATATGGATTATAAAGTTTGCATAATTCGCACGGCCGCCATCCTGAAATGGTATGGCGGACGACCTTGTAGTTTGGTCACAAGACGCATCCTATACGAAGGTATGTTGTTACCAAATTTGGTAGAGATCGGATGATTTGGTTAGTCGTTATTTGATTTTACGTTTTGAACGTTTCAATGGCCGCCATTTAGTTTTAGTAAAGATGGCGGCGATATAAAACATGACACTGAGGTGTTCTTTGCTAGTGCTACCTTTGTACCAAATTTCGTTCAATTCGCATTCACCGTGTTCGAATTGATAGGGGGGGGACAGACATTCAGAGTACACACACTCACACACACACAGACACACACACACACAGACTCACACACACACACACACACACACACACACAGACTCACACACACACATACACACACACAGACAGACACACTTTTTTCGCCCTGTGTTGATCTCATAAGTCTACTTTCATTTTTTGCAAAAATCGAAAGTAGGCTAAAAATGGTTTGCTAACGCCAAGATAGGTCAACAAGAAATGATCAATCCTGATCACGACATCCGCAACAGAACCACTTTCAGAAATAAGATACACACATTTTCGGGGTTCTTAGAGCCAGAAACAGTGACCAAGAAGAGACAAAAATGGACAGCTGAAATGAAAGTAGCTGTGAGCAAGAGAATGAAGGAATACTGGCGCCAAAGAAAAATGAAATCATGAAGAATTATTAAGGTGGTCCTCGATTATGATGATGATTACAGGGAGGTATACAAGTCATTAGAATAATACCCAGGGACTCATAACTTGTGAGGTGTGTAGTGATAATCAGAAACCGGAATTTCTTCCACATACTTCAGCCACGCTCCTATCTCTCTTGTCAACCTCCCTTGGTCAATTTATTGTTCATTCGATTCCTTTGCAATAAGGTACTCAAAGTCTACGATTAATTCCGCCCCTTAAAATAACAATAATGAACTAACTAAAGTCGACGATATTTTTAGCCTATTTTCAATTTTGTAAAAAATAGGCTCATGAGATCACCTTTTGTCCGTGTGTGTGTGTGATTCGTGTGTGTGTGTGTGTCCCCTAATAAAATCTAAACAGCTGGAGAGATTTCAATGAAACTCGGTAAGTTCATAACTCTATTCCGGGCGACCCCGACCGTGCCCTTCAAATTTTGTTACGTCTCACCAATCCAACATGGCGGCTGTGCGAAATATTTCACCAGCATTCAATATCTCCGAAACTATTACCGATATCACCCTGGAATTAAGTATGGTGATAAAGGGAACTACTAGAAATTCACGTATGCGACCTTTGAAAACCTGGCAACTACAAAACCAACATGGCGGCCAAGCGAATTTGCGACTTTTAAATGGACGTTTCTCGCTATTTAACGAACCAAACGCAATGAAACTTGGCACAGTATATGTTTATATACATTGTAATGCACCGACATCTAACTTCGTTCAATTGTTTACATAACCTCAAAATGGCGGCTGTGCGAAATATTTCACAGTCATTCAATATCTCCGAAACTATTTATGATATCAACCTGAAATTTAGTATGTTGATAAAGAGCACTGCTACAAGTTTATCTATATAATTTTCAAAAACCTGTAAACGACGAAACGAACATGGCGGCCAAGCGAAGTTGACACATTCTAATACATTTTTCTCGTGATATAATCATTTGAGCGCATTGAAATGTGGTACAGAAAATAATTATACATATTATCATTCACTGGCATCTAATTTAGTTCAATTGTTTACATAAACTGAAGATGGCGGCTGTGCGAAATTTTAAAATTAAGTTTTTATTCTTGTGTCGTAATCATGCGATCGAAGTGAAAGATTGAATGATAAAGCTACGCAATAATTTTCCCTTAATGGTACCGGTACATAACTCTATGGCCTATACATATAACAATCCAAAATGGCGAGCATCCGAAATATTTTGACGGTTCTCAATATCTAAGAAACTTTTCCAGCATTCAAACTGATTTTTTTTATGTTCATAGAGGCTATGAACATAAGTTCACCTATATGACTTTCAGTAACCTGGTGAGCACAAATCCAACATGGCGGCGACGCGAAGTATAAATATTTAAATGGACGTTTCTCGCGATTTAACCATCTGAGTGCAGTGAAACTTTGCACGTTATTGCTTATACAAATGTTAATCCATTGGTATCTAATTTATTTTAATTGTTTTCATAACCACAAAATGGCAGCTGTGCGAAATGTTAAAATCTCGTTTTCACTTCTTGTGTCCTAATCATGCGATTGAAGTCTGAAAACCACACGTACACAATATTCTTCATTTAATAGTACATAAATAAAAATCCAACCTGGCGACCATCTGAAATATTTAGACGGTTCTCAATATCTACGAATCTGTCACAACAATCAAACTGAAATTTTGTATGTTGGTAGAGGCAATTAATATGAGTAGGATATATGAAAATAGGCTGTATAGTTCTTCACGGGACTACTTGTTATTTTTTTCACCTACTTCTCTCCTCCATCCAGACACCCTCTTTATTTTGGAGTGATAAACCCTTATCTTCTTTCCACCGTATTGGAGGGTGGTCAAATCTCCAGTCTGACCGAGGAGGTTACAAACAAGTAAGCCTAGTTCCATGAAGAACTACATAGCCTATTTTCATAAATCCTACTGGTCTTAACTTAGGACACGAGAAATGAAAAACGAGATTTTAAAAACCTGCAGACCCACCATTTTTAAGTTCTCATAAAATTCCATTAAATTAGTCGTCAGTATATTAAGGCTTGTATATGATTCACAGCGCTAGGATGAAATGTTGCGAGAAAAATCCATTTAAATATTTAAATTTCGCATCGCCGCCATGTTGGTATTGTGCTCACAAAGTTATTGAATGATCCATAGGTTAACTTATGTTAATAACCTCGATCAACATACTAAATTTCAGTTTGATTGCTGTAACAGATTCGTAGATACTGAGAACCGTCCAAATACTTCGGATGGTCGCCATGTTGGGTTATTATACGCCCCTCATTATAATTATGTACCATTAGATGAAGATTATTGCGTAGTTTCATTATTCAAACGTTCACTTCGATCGCATGATTAGGACACAATAAATAAAAAACATAATTTTAAAATTTCGCAAAATTTCTTGAGGTAGCCTAATGTAAATAATTGTTCTAAATTAGATGTCAGATGTGAGTTTATAAACATTTGCTGTACCAAGTTTCACTGCGTTTGGATATTAAATCGCGAGGAATGTTTATTTAAATGTTTAGACTTCACTTGGCCGCCATGTTCGTTTTGTACTTAACAGGTTTGTGAAAGTCACATATATGAATTTCTAGTAGTACCCTTTATCACCATGCACATTTTAGGGTGATATTTGTTACTGATGCGGAGATTTAGAATGCCAATTGTAGTATTGTGCCCTTGTGGGGTTCACAAAATTCGAATTCATGATCTTTTAGTTTGGAAAGAAGGTAAACTTTAGAAGACTTCAGTACAGTTTTAACTTAGCAAGAGGGATATGTGAGATCACCTCTGCGTGACACATGAACGGTGGCGCAATAGTTGAGTCAATTCAAACAGCTGCATATGAGATCATCGGCCCACTAGGTCGAAAAATGCTTGCATCGAAGGAAGCAATCGCCGAGAAAAATTTTCCATTGAGAAGAGCGAGAGGGAAGATTCACTGAGAAGTCCTTACTCAGCTAGAAAATGACGACACTGTTTGGTAGGCGGGACCAGAAGCAATGGCAAATTATTGAAATTAGCAAGAAATATGCATTATTCTTAAAGGATTTCACCGGCAATGTTAGTCATCCTGGAAATTAGGAATTGTAGATTTATAAAAGCTTATTATTTAACAGTTCACAGTAGAAAGGCAAGGTCAGCGCTACGTCATAGGGGGTTCACCTAACCGGTAGCCTGGAGTGAGGGAAAAAAGGAGTCGTACGCTCAGCTAATACAGGAGCTATTTTAATTTTTTATTCAAACATCTCACGATCGATTTTCAAAATGTTTAGTATCGTTGAGACGTTCAGGTCATGGGCTCCAAGGAGGTCATTTTTTCGAGAACGTGCGAAGCTCACTTTGGAAAATAATTTTTAAAGGGAACGAAACAAATTTATTTTTAGCCGAATCAAATATAAATCCACTGAGTGCAAGGGAATTCATGCAGTCTACGAGTACTCCTTGGAGGAGTTGCTGCGTCAATTATCATTCAGCGCTGCTTCACGAAGTCGTAATCATACCTGGACCATGAGTGGTCATACAGTATCAACGTACAGCAAATATTCGTAATTTTATTCATAATGTTGAATTTTGGGCTTATGCCGTGTTTTATTATATTAATATTCGACGCGTTTCGAAAGAAACCATGTCTTTCTTCGTCAGGAATAATCTGGAATACGACAATGTTGCTGAGAGAAAGCAACGAAGAACATATAGAAGGTGCCCAAAGAAGGACGCCATTATAGCCCCATGTTAGGGACAACGGAAAGCAGCAGTGAATTACTTTCTCAGGGTTCTGATAATAGGTAGCCAGGATTCACTGAGATTGTAGCCGGTGTCGCGGTTGAAATTATCTGAGTGTTTACGTATTTCAACCGCCTCCCTGATGATTCTGGGACGATATTGCTTCATACGGGCAAGAACATCCACTCCTTGGAACATGACATCATGGCCAGGTGTTAAAGCATGATCGGCAACAGCTGATTTATCAGGTTGAATGAGCCTGATACATCTATTATGTTCCTTAATGCGAGTGCATATTGTTCTCGAAGTCTGCCCGATGTAAACCTTGCCACAAGTACAGGGAACTCTGTAGATACCCGGTTGTTGCAATTTAGGCAAACTGTCCTTAGTTGGTCGCAGGAGTTGCCTAATCTTAACAGAAGTTCCAAAAACAGTCCGTATGTTGTACCGACGTAGGATTTTAGCAATACGATCCGTCGTGTTATG
Source organism: Meconema thalassinum (assembly GCA_946902985.2). Lineage (NCBI taxonomy): Eukaryota > Metazoa > Arthropoda > Insecta > Orthoptera > Tettigoniidae > Meconema > Meconema thalassinum. The sequence continues at coordinate 254,144,964 of OX336394.1, read as the reverse complement.
TATGTACGGAAGGTAAGCAGTTCCTCTTACATCTCTTTTCTCAACTGACGTCCTATTATTATTTGTTGGTTTCAGAACCGTAGAAATCAAAGCCTTGCTATAACCGTTGCTCTCAAAGGTGGTTCGCAGGGTGTTAATTTCTTCTTGTAAAGAAGACACTTCACAAATCCTCCTAGCCCTGGTAGTAAGAGTTGTAAGGATACCATGTTTTTGGGCAGGGTGATGGTGAGAACTTGCGTGGAGATATCTATTGGTGTGTGTTGGCTTACGAAAAACGCTGTGTCCTAAAGATCCATCCTCTTTCTTGGTGACGAGAACATCTAAAAAAGGTATTTTGCCGTCAGATTCCTTATCCATGGTGAAACAAATAGAAGGGTGCTGGAGATTAAGGTGATCCAGGAAATGGCTAAGATTTTCCTCACCTTCCGTCCAATCAACGAATGTGTCATCCACATAACGCCACCAGATCTTCGGTTTGAAAGGAGCCGACGACAAAGCTTTCTCTTCAAAGTTCTCCATGAAGAAATTAGCCACAACAGGAGAGAGAGGACTACCCATGGCCACACCATCAGTCTGCTCATAAAAATTCCCATTCCATAGAAAGTAGGAGGAGGTCATGCAGTGATAAAAAAAGTCTTGTGATGTCTTCAGGAAAAAAGCCATTAATGAGAGACATAACACCATCAATAGGTACTCTCGTAAACAGAGACACCACGTCGAGACTCACTAGGATATCACCCGGCTGAAGTGTTATAGCTTTCAACTTTTCCACGAAGTGTGTGGAATCCTTAATGTACGAAGGCGTGTTACCCAGAAGCGGCTGAAGTAGTCTGCTTAGGTATTTGGAAAGGGCATATGTAGGAGAACCAATCGTACTAACAATAGGTCTAAGAGGGACATTTTCCTTATGTATTTTAGGAAGTCCATAGAGTCTCGGAGGAATAGCATCCCTGGAAGGAGAGTCTTCGCTGCATCCGCTGGAATAGATGATTGCTTGATCAATTTGACGGTGACATTTGAGTAGCGAGTAGTAGGATCACGACTATTAATCCTATATACAGGATCTGATAACAAAGACGAGATCTTGGAATCATAATCAACCTTATCCAACACCACTGTCGCGTTACCCTTGTCAGCGGGGAGAACGATAATATCAGAATTGTCCCTTAGATTGTCCCAGGCAAGAATGTTCCCGAGTTCTCAAGACCGCTAAGCCACCTAACACCAACTTAAAACAAGGCGAAAGCTGGGCACTTAAAGATCTAAGGGACAATTCTGTGTAAACGATGATGAGAACTAGGTTCTATGTTGGTCGAAGCGAGTACAGTAAACAAACTTGCCAAGGAGCAGACGAGCAGGAGGTGAATGTCATTTGAGCTTATTCGAATGCGCTGATCTGACTTGACAACAGGTGCAATGGAAAATGACAGAGACGCAGAGGACCCTTGAAGGTGAAATAATCTGACCATTGTGGTGGCAGGGAAGAGCGAAATACATGCATACACGTGTGAGATGACATGTACGCTAAACAAGTTACATCCTGTTTGCTTCGAACGTGACAAAATGCAAGTTCATGCGAAATATGATACAACACAGGTGTTCACCTGGGACGTTAGCTGTCCACGTGCACGATAAGAGAATGTTCAAAGCGTAGGAAAAAAAGATTATACATGCAAGGTAATATATATAAAGCCATGTCGTTATCATTTCCACTCCACTGCATTGCGTGAAACACTTGGTCTTGTTTAACAGTTTTGGTGTTGGTGGAAAATACTTAACCTTGTTGTAAGGTAGGTGTTTATTCATTCATTTATATATTTATTGATTTATATATATATTTGCATGCAAATATTTATTGATTGTCAAAGTTATAATTAAATTTTTATTTATTTGTTTGCAGATAACGTATATAGCCTACCTGTTGTGTATCTGTTGGAAAGAGATGGAAAAAGAGAGAAAGACAGACAGCTAGAAAAGGAAACCATTTCCACACTAGCCCACGAGACGGTAATAAAGCAAAGCATTACACGTCAAAGTGAGATTTGTTTTTCTATATATAACCTGTTTGATTTTGTTTTGTTTATGAAATGCATAAACTATATGGAATTGATATACTTATGGTGGTTTATTTTATTTCTTTTAGATATTTGGAAAATAAAACTCTACTGCTTTAGCTTAAAACCAAGTGTCTTTTGAGTGGAACCATTGTCAAGCAGTCTACAGCTGAAAACTTAGGTGAGAGTGTTCTTTCAAAATAATGTCTTTTACTGCTGCGGATACGTTAACTTGGGAACCACTAAACAGTTGTTTGAAATCGCGTGTGTGCTCTGGTCGTGTGGTCAATGTTACAGGCCGGACGTTTGTTTTAGTCGATTTCCCTTGACCTTGAAGCCTGTAGGTGAGCCTACACACACTCACTCTCTCACCCTATCGTTTCACACTTGTCACCACCGATCTGATGTAATGGAATTCCAGACTTGAGCAGACAGTACAGTCCACATCGAAATATTGTGTGTCGCGGAAGTACACGCTACGTAGTTACGAACAGAATGTCATTATATTTGCCAATGACTGTACTCCTAGCAGTAGTGTGAAACGGCTTAGTCAATCATCGGACCGCTTGGGGCAGCTGATAACAACACAGCTACAGTAGTAACTCGCCTCCAGGCTTCCATTAAGATTTTTCACTCGTCAAAAACAAACGTCCGGCCTGTAGAAAAAGTTTGATTCCCAAAGAATTTTTAGAATCTTGTTTTGAAATTTTTAAAATGGAAATTTGAACAGTGCAAAGGTTGCATACGGCTTTAAAGGTGAATACAGAACTTGTGTGCGATTTCATATATAAAAAGAAGGACGTAGAGCATAAAGAGACATTTTATATTTGCAGTAAAATGCAAGAGCTTTTGATAGCCGATAATCTGAACGAGTGGTATCAAAGCCATGTGGTGAATGCCTTGCTATCAAAATTTGATAAACTGCCTCGCCTTAGACAAAATTCTCCATCTACAAATCAACATTTGTAATTTCAACACGTTAAATGCTGGGTCTAGCTATTTTAAAACACCGCCAGCAATAGCTTCGAAAAAGGCTGTGGTGAATATTGAAAATTTTGATGATGAATGTTTTCTTTGGGCTGTGGCTGTGTATTTGCAGCCAGCTCAAGATCGCCATGTTAACAGACCAGCAAAGTACAAGGCCAAGTTTGATGAATTGAAACAATCTTTAAATTTAACTCGAGTATCGTTCCCTCTGGACTTAACCGAGATCCATAGGTTTGAACAAGATAACCAGGACTTTTCGTTCATGGTGTATGGCCTTGATGGTGATGAGATTGTGGGTCCTCATTATGCCACAAAAGAACCAAAACGACACCACATTCATATTTTATATCTGTCTTATGGAGAGGTGAATCACTATTGCCTGATTAAAAGCTTGAGTAGATTGCTAAGCAGTCAAGCGTCCAAAGCACATGGTAAAAATATATTTGTGATCGTTGCTTGCAATATTTTACAACCCCCATGCTCTTAGAACGTCATAGGGTAGATTGCGTTTCTCACGAAGCGGTGAGACTGATATTGCCACAAGGGGACAAGGCTGTGTTACAGTTTAAGGATATTCACAAGCGTGACACTGTCCCCTATGTGGTGAATGCAGATTTTGAAGCTCTCACCACACCCATGGCTGGATGTGAACCAGATCCCACCATCAGCTCAACCATACCCATTCAAAAACATGAGCCCTTTGCCATAGGATTTAATGTGGTGTGTGCCTATGACTCCACACAATCCGTTTACAAATACCGTGAGGGGCCAGATTGTGCCAGATGGTTCTTGCATGAACTGGTCATGTTGGCTCATGATGTACAGGAATTACTGGACCACCCAGTACCCATGAGCCTAACTCAAAAACAGCAGCAGCGGTATGAGCATGCCACGACATGCCATATTTGCGAAAAGCCACTGATCAGTTCTGAAGACACCGTTCGTGATCACTCGCACTTTATGGGGGAGTTTCGTGGAGCTGCGCACAGCAAATGCAATTTAAACTTTCCAGCTCCTCGTTTCATTAGTGTCTTTTTCCACAATCTGGCGAATTATGACATTCAGTTTTTGATTCGTGAATTGGGTCATTTCAACAAGGGCTCGTTTACCATTACTCCCCAAAACCATGAGCGTTTTATAGCCCTGACATGGTGGTTGGGCGACTTTAGCATTCGATTATTGGATTCCTTGAAGTTTATGGCATCCTTGCTAGACAGCCTTGTGAATGGCTTGAATGATGAGGAATTAAAAAATACTAGAATGCATTTTAATGATCCTGAGCAATTTCAATTTTTCATTCGGAAAGGTATATTCCCGTATGAGTTCTGCAACAGCTGGGACGTGTTAAAGCAAAGAAAACTCCCACTACAAGAGAAATTTTACTCGAAACTAACACGCAGTACCGTTTCCGATGAAGACTATGCACATGCAAGTCAAGTTTGGCTAGTGTTTGGCATTAAGACGCTAAGTGAATATGCTTTGCATTACCTAAGACTGGATGTATTGCTGCTCACCGATGTGTTTCAAAAATTCCGTGAGTTGTGTCAACACATTAACGGTCTTGACCCGGCTCACTATTATACGAGTCCTGGGCTCTCGTTCGATGCCACTTTGAAATACACTCAAGTGGAATTGTATTTACTCACTGATGTAGACATGGTTCTAATTTTTGAAAAGGGCATTCGTGGCGGCTTTGTGTCGCTTAACCAACGCCATGCCGAAGCGAACAATGTCTACATGCCTGATTATTCACCAGACAAACCAGAATCGTACTTAATGTACTATTACGTGAATAATTTGTACGGTTACGCCATGAGTCAGCCTTTGCCTTATGGGAAGATTGCTTGGCTGACAGACAAACAAGTGTCAGAATTTGATGTGAACATGGCTAGCCAAGAAACAGGCCGTGGATATGTGCTAGAAGTGGATATTGAATATCCCTCATCCTTGTATGATGAACATGCCGATTTCCCATTCTGCCTTGAGCAAATGGTTCCCCCTGACAGTAAAGTGAAAATTGAAAAACTCATGGGTAGACTTTACAACAAAAATCGGTATGTGCTACATATCCAAATGTTGGTGCAATGCCTCGCCCAAGGCTTGGTGTTGAAGAAAATTCACAGGGGTATTTCTTTTGCTCAAAAAGCATGGCTTGAGCCATACATGCGACTCAACACAGAGCATCGACAAATGGCAACACAGCAGTTTGAAATTAATTTTTTTAAATTAATGAACAACTGCATTTATGGCAAGTTTATGGAGAATGTCCGCAAATACCGTGACATTAAATTGGTAAATCTCTGGGAGGGGCGGTGGGGTGTCCGGCGGTACATTGCCAAGCCAAATTTTAAATCGATAAACATTATCGATGAGGATTTAGCCACTATTGAAATGAGTAAGACCAGCGTGACCATGGATAAATCCATTTACTTGGGCCAAGTCATTTTAGACTTTTCTAAATCGGTCATGTATCGATTCCACTATGAGTTTGCCAAACGCCATTTTGAGGGCGTCTCTCTTTTGTATATGGACACGGACTCAATCATTTACCACATTCGCCACTGCAACCCCCAGCAGGCATGGATGGTTAACCAATGAAAGAGATGCCACGCATGCGCTAGGGCTGTATGGGAAATGCTGCCACAGGAACAAGTATCCATGAGCGTTTGCAGGGAGGGGCAGCCCAACTCCATGAGGTCGATGCATTGACAGTAAGACGCCAAAAATGGTTGCAACCATTGACGTTTTTCATTACCTTTCACAAATACCACATTGGCCGAGGACAAGTGTGCTTTCATGGCCACGTCCAAATATTTATAGGAAATGGTTCCCTGATTCCAGTCTAGTTGCTTATGATTTTCAATCCACTGGGTTTGTTTACGGTCTTTTTCACACAACAAATCAAAAGCATGGGGTGGTATAAATAGCATATGCGTAGCTTGCGATATCCAAAACGTGGTACAATCTATGATGGCCATTTGTTTAAATATAAATTTGTTGTCACCAATTTTAAACCCTTGGCAATCCACAATGAGTGTGCGCAACATGTTGACGCTTGCCTGGACCAAGTTCAACTGACGACTGACTGACGATCGACCACTAAAGTGTGATCATGACATGGACTTACCTACCATGCTAGTTTCAAATTGAGGTTAGGGTAGGACAGGGAGACATGCAAAAATAAGAATTTAAGAATTACATCATTTTGTTATCATAACACGTCTTACAGGCTTTCGTCATTTTGGGATAAGGACGATACCAACTGATACAACAATATAGTCTCTTGTGTTTGTAACGTCCATAACACCGATGATGTCCCAATGTCTCTAAACTAGGCGTTTTTGGATGGAGAGCTGCTCACCGAAGTACTATGGACACCATACGGTCCACACGTATCGTAACTTGTTTTTTCATCACCCAGAGACACAAGTGAGGGATAGCTTGAATGACAGGGTATATTTCCCACTTTCATTCTACACAGGTAGGGGCAGGTGGGTGACCAGCGCTGATGTTCCTGCATGGGTTCATCACCCTCCTGCCATTGGTCTATGATAATGGGACAAAAGGCACATTTCACTTCATCTCTTGTTTTTAAATAGTAGAATCCAGCGGCCGCCAAGGCTTGAGGGTTTATGAAAGGCACCGGCCACGTGGCAAAAGTCTTGAAACGTTGTTCCTCAGAGTTTAAATTCATGGATGTGACGTCTCTTGAGGCTTTAAAGCAAGACATGACTGAGCGGTTTGACATGGGTTGACCTGTTATTTATACACTCGTCACTTGGTTGGACAGTGGATAATAGTTGACTTGTTTGCGATGAATAATCGTACAGTAGGCCGTCGTATTGGCTGGTACATTGTCATGCGTTTCAAAATCTAGTCGAATGCCAATATTGGATGGCTTGACAGACTCTTCCAGGTAAGAACAATCAAAGACAATCAGTGGTGCTCTTGCCTTAAACGGTTGGGGTAGCAGCATGGGGCCGTTCTCTTTATGATAATACGACCATCGAAATTTAGAAAACAAGTCGTACAGGGGGCCAAACTTATTCTTTGAAAACTCCAAATCCAGTCCTTCATAGGTAAACACAGCTCCATTGAGGAAAAGACGTGCATTTCTCAATTGCAGGTGATCAAATTGCGTGGCATCTTTGGTTTGTTGATACTTGCGATTCGTTTGAAATCCCACGATCAGGTAGAGAGGTCTCTCTGTATAGCGAGCTGTTTTACAGACCAACTGTGTGTGTTGGTGGTGGGCAATAGCGGATACTCATGGAGTGCCCAGCTTCTAAATTCCATGGGTAGAGGCATATCTCTCTTTACCATTTTGAGTATGTCCAGTTTTTTGCTATCGTCAAGGGTCACATGGGGCACTTTCCATAGCAAGCGTTGTAGTTGAATTTTTGAATCTATGGGGGCATTGTCGGCTCCCTTGAGTGCATTATTATCACTCCTGTCTCTCACTAGATAAAGCACTTGCCTTGCGTTGACCACAATGCGTTGGCGATCTTCGGCAAAGCCTAAAATCAGTTTAAGAGGTAAATATCCAGTTAAGGTCTCATCGGTGTGTACCATCCAGTCATTGGTCGAGTCAGGACACCAACCTGCCATGCAAAGTGTTTTACCTTCTTCCTCACTATAAGAGGGGTATAGTTTCATGACACTGGAAATGCCCACATTTCGAGTGCTATCCACCACGATATCGTTAATCACGTAACGTACTTCAGAAAACAGAAAAGCCAAACCATGGTTGGCCAACTTGGATGTGGTGAGTGTAGAGCCATCGGCTTTAGTAAGCCGACCTTCAATCTGAATGACACTTTCATGCGGTAGGGTGTAAATATCTTGGTTGTTGATAACAAATTGAATTTCATCATTGTTATTGTGTCCAGGTGTTTGAGCTTGATAGGAATGGAGATCAATTCTTACCACTCCTGGTTGCTCCTCGATGCGGTTTGCTATCTCTAGGATAGAATTCATCATGAGGTTGACGTGGTAACACAAATGCTGTAAAATCTGCTTGTCTTGAGATGTTAACGTGTATTCACGTGACAAACAACTAACACCATTCCTTGACGGTGTTATTGCTTTATACACAAACTTCATAGTGGCTTTAGCACCAACTTGTAAGTCACTGGTTTGGTAGAATCTAGATCAATGAGTTGTAGCTCTCTATTGATCAGTCTTAATGTTATATTACTAATACTATCGACAGCCACAGAATGAAAAAGCACCACTGGAGGGTTTTCACGAATAATATAGCCATTGGGCGATGTCACAATAAAGTCATAAAGCGAATGCGATGGTTCCTGATTGGTGCACACTTGGCTAATAATATTACACGTCACCGACACATGATGGTCCTCAATGAATTTCACTTCATGGTCTGATTCATGTTTTTTGTTGGGCTCCAACACGCGTGGTTTAAATCCTAGTAATGGACCAATGGAATCGGGGCGTGTTTTAAAGTCAATGTTGAAGGTAGAAAAAATACTGCAGCGATGAGTGTTGGTATTTTCTACAAGTTCAAACTTGTGCGTTCCGTCGAGAAATGACTTTAAACCGTACTCATTGATCAACACCACATAAATATGTTCATAAATGTAATCGATCGTGTATCCGCCAGAGTTCAGGGTGAGCACAGAATCATCATAGTAAAACTAGTTGTTCACATTTTCACGTATGTTGTATATTCGATTGTACATTTCAAGAGAAACAAGTCCTAAACCATAGGGTTTTTCACTCAATTCGATAGGCGGGTTAAAGTCTAGGCTGACTTCAGGTCCACGTCCATGCAGTGTAAACGTTTTACTTTCTGCCGACATACTGGTGGCGTTTTAGCTTATGCTGCGTCTTATATAAAAAAATTAAACACAAACGTCCACACTGTTGGCTGTTAAACGTTTGCTCACGTTTAACATTATAATATATCTTGATCCTATTTCCAAAATAGGTCACTAGTTCCATGGGCGGGGGAAAATTTCCAAAACTGTCAAAGTACCATACAGTGGATCCCTCTTTGACATAAGCTACATAATGCGTTCCTGGTCCTCGGTGATCATCCAAATTGACAACAGCACATTCCTGTTTCCAGGGTCGTGGGGGAAATTGGTTTCGCATAAACACACCTCGAAAATGAGAAAGCTTTAGTTGTTTAGCATAGCTTTCCACTTATTGATGCGTCAGGTCATGTCTTGCTATGGCTGAGGTTAATTTTTTTTTATATTTCGAAATGGTGAAATCCCAAATCCTTGTTGATAAAAGGCTGGCTTTAAATTGGCATTTCTAGCCCCCATGGCAATCGCTTCCATCGTTTCATTATGTCGCTGACCTTCTTTGAGTTGTTGCTTGCCCTGCTGCGTGGCTTTAATGGTTTTCGCCACTGCACTGGCACCGCCCAAAAGTAAACCTAGAGCAGCCAGACCAGCAAATAAAGCAGGTAAAAATCCGGCTCGTTTGGGGACAGGAATCACTCGCCCTTGGTTTGAAACCTGTCGCCGACGTTTTGGAATAACATGTCTCTGTGCTGCTCGAAAGGCTTTCCTTATGGTCAATACATTATTTTTTCTTTTTTTTTCTTTCGCAAGGGCTTGTCCACGAATGTCTTAAGCCCAGGCTTTGCCAAATACAAAGTCCTTTTTTTAGTCTTTCTCATCGCATTCCTTTGTTTCACCATAATGATGACCAACAACCTTTCACAAGGAAGTTTAAATCACAACTAACGTCAGATTGTTATTTCTTGGCTGTATATTCCAATTCCACATAAAGTGGGAAATCGTTTATGGTTTTCCCGCTTGCTTTTCATACCATGTCAACATGAGATGAAAGGATAATTCGTCACCTGCATTGACCATTTCATGGTTATGGACCAACACCCTATGACCATTTATCTTTATTTGTAAATGGTTCTCATCAGGTATGGCATATTTGATGTGAATGGTTCCATCATAGTGTAATCGATAGTGGCTTAATCCTGAAGCAACCACATACGTCAAGTGCTGATCATGGACTAGCGGTAAATGGTTTCTGTCATTCACAGGTTTTTCTTTTGTCAGATACACTAAAAATACAGATGGGAGAAATTTATAAAGCCTTTTAATTTCATAGGTCACGTAACGCTTGATACAGACATCGTCTTCGTCTTGTGGGTCTTTCACGTGAATAATCCGATGGTGATTAGCGCTATAGCCATTCACCGTAAGCTGGGGCAGTTTGTCATAAAACTCATACACTTTGTTATCCACATACTTTTTCGTAGCAACGTCTGTAGACACTTGAGGATGTTTTACATGGGTTAACCGCTTTCCCTTAAAGTCATAATCTCCCTGTTTTGTGCGTGGCACTACTGCCCTATCCACATAAGTAGGATATATAGGCCGAAGTTGGCACAGGGGCTAATGGGCAAGATGGCCGCCGTGCGCAACCAGCCCTATGTTATTCTTATGGAGAGGTCATTCAGAGCTGGCACAGGGGCTAATGGGCAATATGGCTGCCACGCTGTCACAGGGGGAGGTTGGCCGTGTAGTTGCTAAATGGAATATTTATTATTATTATTATTATTATTATTAATTTTATTAAGTAATTATTGATTGATAGCTTGCCACGGTGGGTGAGTGGTTATCGTGTCGGACTACCAACCCCAAGCTTGCAGGTTCGCTCTTGGTCGTGGTAAGTGATTTTTGAAAGGCGGCAAAAATTAAATTACGCATGTCATACGATGTTCGCATGTAAAAGAACCCAGGGGGAGGTCGGCTATGTAGTTGCTAAATGGAATATTTATTATTATTATTATTATTATTTATTTATTATTATTATTATTATTAGGTAATTATTGATTGATCATGTACAATCAAGACCAGCCTTATATTGCCCCACTTTATGGTGTAGTGGCTAGCATTTTTTGCTGTTACTGTGGAGGCTCGGGTTCGAGTCCTGGCTCTGTCAAGAAATTTAATTCTAGGCTGAGGGTGGAAATGGGGTACACTCAACCTTGAGAGGCAAAACTGACAGGAGCTGGCTTTTGATTCATACCGCAACCATTCTGCCTAACCCAACTTCACCTAACCTAACCTAACCTAACCTTACCTAACCTAACCAAATCCCACCTTACCTAACCTGACCTAACCTAACTTCAAAGTCAGTATGTTCAATACATCTATTGTTTTTTATACCCTCATAAATTAGATATAGAGAATGTCCACCACGATTTAGATCCTCAAGCACACTTTCTGACATATTATTAAAACGTGTAGAAAGGAATGTCTGAACATTTTCACTAACACATAGTACACGTTCACCATACATTGTGTCCACATTTTGAATGTTAATGATACGGAAAAGAGTATGCATTGGTAATTCAGTGAGCTTTTTTCTCTCTAATCAACAGTTCTGCCCCCATAGCATTGAGAATATTTATTGCAGTAGCCTATAAAGAAACAAAAAAATCATATCTAATACAGTTAAGCTATAAGTGACCAGAACCACTATAACATTTTATTCTAATAAGGAGATTTCCATAATGATAAGAAAAAAGAGCTTACCATAATGATGGATTGAGTGTAAGAAAACGTCTTTTGCTGCTTCATGTCACTACTAAACTGATACTCTTACAACAGACAAGTGAGTTCATGTTTCGCTGACGTAACTGTATGTTTCCACGCACTTCCTGTGTTGAGCGCGTCATAGTGGCTAAATTTGAAACTATATGAAATGATTTGCTGACGTAATCGTATGTTCCCCCGCACACACACGCAGGCCCCTGTGGACGGTTCCTTGTGGACGAGTCCCTGTGAACGGGTCATTGTTGACGGGTCATTGTTGACGGGTCCTTGTTGACGGGTCCTTGTTGACGAGCCCCCTGTGGACGGGTCCTTGTTGACGGGTCCTTTTTTAACTAATCCCTTTAGACCGGTTCCTTTTGACTGGCTCATGACCCCAAATGCTATAATGAAATTAAACGTTGTTCCACATGATACGCAAGCAAAGAGCCGATCGCTACTATGAATTAACATGTTTGTTTTTGCTTTTGTTTTTACGCATGTGCACTTGTTTTTTTTGTAAGAGGGTGGGCTTTTTGAATACAGATTTATAGATGAGTTATTTTTTTAAATTACCAAAAGATCCAAAACTAATAGGTAATTAGCTTTTTAACATCTCATGAACCAATAAGGCTATGGGACTTGTATTAGAGGTCGTTGGACTTGAGGTGACATTTTGTTTTTGAATGTATTTTTTTTTCTTAAAAGGGCCTAATTACACTTTTGTTAATATCTCGCTAACTAATAATCAGAGAGGGTCAAGTGAGGTGTCATGGGACTCAGGATGGTCAACCCTTTTTCCATGACCAACGAATTTACCCAAAAGATTCAAAACAGCAAGGTCATTGACCTAAGATTTTATAAACTAATAATTGAATATTAACATGTGAGGTGTCATAGGACTTAGAATGGTCAACCCTTTCCCATGGCCAATGCATTTACCAAAAATACCCAATACATCAAGGTCATTGACCTGAGATTTTATAAACTAATAATCGGGTACGAACATGTGAGATGTTTACCATGTGTGATGAAACATAGCTAGGTAGAGAAAGAATTAGTGTAGGCTACATGTCTGGTGACTGACAAGTCTTTTACCATTGAAACTTGTTTTCAGATCAAACTGCAGTATAGAGAGAGTATAGGTTGCAGGTATGGGTTAATAAATGAGAAACGGTGTACGCAAACTCTGATTTATCAAGAATTAAGAGTAGACTATCTTTATTTGATTGGTTCAAGAGGATAGCTAAAACACAAAAATGCTCAGTGGTTACCGAGACAAAATGATCGCTACACACAACAAGCTTTAAATACTTGAGGCTAATAATCAATACACACACACACACTCGCTTGTTCTAAAGTAAACTGTGTTGCTGTCAGTGCTCAGACAGTAGGCTGATGACGAAATGCATTGCTAACAGAAATATAATCATTTCCGGTTGTCTAATGTTACCAGTTATCCATTTATTTATTTTTTGTGTTGCAGTGGTAAGCACTTTTAGCTCTTGTATTGGTAGTCATAACTCGATTTCCAGGTCTGAGGCCTAGAACGAGTCGGACTAAGAAACAAGGGCATGGTGGTGCAGTGGTTAAGCTGTTAGCCTTTTCACCAGAGGGTTCGATTTCAGGTTAATATGCATGTCATAAACATATTAAACAAAAAAAAACAGAGATAACGTTTACAACTGATTACATTTGTGACTTTTCAAATTATTACTTGGATAACAAATACAAAGGTGAACTGGGTTTGATATACAGTTAATACTGTCTATCACACACTCGACTGTAAGAAAGCCAAAAGAGCAAAAGGCTTAGGTAGAGCAGTGGTAAAATTGCTATATGTAGAGAACTACCTGGCAAAGCTATATCGCATAAACAGTGCAGGATACAATCCAGCAATCAAATTTGTATCTTGTGGAACAGAGAAATGCACTTACGTGAGAAAATGCAAGTTCATGTGTAATATGACCTAACACACAAGTGTTCACCTGTGCACGTGCACAATAAGAGCTAACAAGTCACATTCTGTTTAGTTCGTACGTAACGTTAGGTTAGGGCTAATGCACACACCCTAGTACACGAGGCACATGCCATTTGAGAGCAGGTCATGGGATCTAACTTGGTGGATGGATGTGTGTTCTAACGAGTCATTTGTAGTTGAAAGAGAATAATACTTGTTCTTAAGATGTTAAAACTGAGGAGATGGTATGTACAGTAAGACGTCTTGTTATTTCCTGTGTAATATTACAGACATGGCAGAGAGCACACAGTTCTGTTGCTATGACTACGCTGCAGTAATTTGAAACCCTACGTGTTCATTAAGACAATGGGTGATGATTATACAAAGTTAGCAGTCATTGGATATTACACAGGTGTTCCTTCCGGTGTCATGTTGCTGACATGGCAGATAGCGCACAGTTCTATTGCTACGACTAACGCTGCAGTAATTTGAAACCCAAGGTGTTGATCAAGACAATGGGTGATGATTATGCAAAGTCAGCAGTAATTGGATACCACACATCAACATTGACTAAATCATAAACGTGTTGTCATAACCAGCAGAAACCTCATTTAAAGATTTTAGATTTTACATTTTAAATTTAAGATTTTTTTGATTTTTAGATTTTAATTTTTTAAATTTTCCTAAAAGAGTAAACAACAAGGTCACATACCTAACCTCATTAAACCTAACTTTACCAAACCTAACTTAAGCTAATCCAAAGGCTAATGCACATACCCAAAGCATATAAGGTACATGCAACTATCCTCATGCTAATCTTATAGGTTACTGTACAACATGATCACTACCCAAACGGATTTTTTTTTCATTTTGTTGTTTACACATATGCCAATTTTCCAATTCCCCATTTTCAGTTTTTTTAATATCAGTTTTAAGTTTTTCAATTTCATAATATGGAAACATGGATTTTCCAATTTGTGTTTTACATGTTCATTTTGCATTAGGAGTGGAGAGAGGTGGGTAGTAATTAAAAATGTGCAAGCAGTGTCCATTGTTGACAGGTCATTGTTGACGAGCCCTTTTCATACAACAGAAAAGTGAGTTCATGTTTCGTGTGCATTACCTAAAATGTAATACCATGCAAGTGTTTAACATTTTACAACTAACCTGTTAGTATGATTTGCACACTACAAAGGTTATATCTGTTCTGGTAATATAATTATTTAGCGTTGGCTTTTATATTTAATATGTACAGTTTAATGTGATAGAAAAGTGGTAGAAATGTGGTAGCAAAGTGGTGGACAAGTGGTAGACAATTGGTAACAAAGTGGTAGAAAAGTGGTAGAAATGTGGTAGCAAAGTGGTCGACAGGTGGTAGACAATTGGTAACAAAGGGGTAGAAAAGTGGTAGCAAAGTGGTAGCAAAGTGGTAGAAAAGTGGTAGAAAAGTGGCAGAAAAGTGGTAGCAAAGTGGTAGAAAAGTGGTAACAAAGTGGTAGAAAAGTGGTAGCTAAGTGGTAGCAATGTGGTAGAAAAGTGGTAGAAAAGTGGCAGAAAAGTGGTAGCAAAGTGGTAGAAAAGTGGTAGCAAACTAGAAAAGTGGTAGCAAAGTGGTAGAAAATATTACATGTATTGTTAAGAAATAGTTTAAGCGGTTACATGAATTCATTACACAATAACTTTAGCAGGACAAAGCTCATTTTCTATATCCAATAGTTCTTCCTCATATATAGTATGACCAGTTTACACATTTATCAATTTCACAATTTCCCATTTACAGTTCTTAAAATGTCAGTTTAAAGGTTTTCAATTTCATGATATAGAAACATGGATTTTCCAATTATTTTTTTTTCATTTATTAATTTACCAAATTCCCATTAACAGTTTTTAAAATTTCAGTTTAATGTTTTTTTTCTATTTGTCAATATGGAAACATGGATTTTTCCAATTTGTGTTTTACATGTTCATTTTGCATTAGGAGTGGAGAGAGGTGGGTAGTAATTAAAAATTTGCAAGCAGTGTCCATTGTTGACAGATCATTGTTGACGAGTCCTTTTCATACAACAGACAAGTGAGTTCATGTTTCACATGCATTACCTAAAATGTAATACCATGCAAGTGTTTAACATTTTACAAATTAGCTTATGTGTTAGTTTATGTGTGGGGTCTTATGTTGGGCATTTTGTGTTGGCTTATTTAACAAGTTATTTTGTCAATGCATTTAGTGGATTTTTCTCTTGGTCTTGGAATGTATATCAGTCCATTTTATCACAACATAATGCTTACTGCCATGTTTGTAATCAACAACAACACACTAAACTTTCAAAAAATTCTAAAGTACTCTCAGGTACTCTCAACTCGTACTCTTACCTCTATCCCATGCCAAGTCAAGAACATTATTTTTTTTCAAAAAAAGGTGAATGGGGAAAGTAGACTATATGTTTAAACTAAAAAAATCATATAAAGTCATATGTTAACTCGAACATCTACGTTTTTCCCATTCTTAGTCGAAAAATATTATATAAAAAAAAAAAAATTCTAAAAAATATTTGGAAAGTAGGCTATATTTTTGAAAACTAATCATTCTATAAAGTCATATATAGACTCAACCAATGGCTTTTATATCCTTAATAGTTAGAACAAAATATGGAATTTTTGACATTTTTTCCAAAAATGTTCATTTTTTAAAATGGACTATATTTTGGAAACTAGGAATTTTACAAAAACGTGTGTTTGACATAAATGACAGGTATTTACCCCCTCTACCCACAAACCATGTCCCAGATCTCTGGGACAAAATCAAAAAATGTTTAATTGTGAAAGTAGGCAATATTTTGAAAACGTATCATTCTAAAAAGTCATATATAGACTAAAACAAATGTTCTTTAAGTTATTTAACGTTAAAACAAAACTTCACATTTTTTTCATTTTTCCGAAGAAAGTCCAATTTTCAAAATTGTCTATATTTTGGAAACTAAGAATTTTACAAAAATGTTTGTTTAAAGTAAATGAAAGGTCTTTACCCCCTCTAACCCAAAAAAATTCAGGACCCTAGGACAAAAACTGTGCAGTAGTGTGTTTGTAACATCGCCACCGCTCCACCGCCAAGATGGCGGCCGTAGCTTAACTTAACCTAGCCTAACCTAACAAGATGGCGGCCGTAGCTTAACTTAACCTAGCCAAACCTAACAAGATGGCGGCCGCAGCTTAACCTAACCTAACCTAACCTACGAGGTGTGATCAAAAAGTTCCAAAAATGTGGCTGCGACTTAACCAAACCTAGCCTAACCTAACCTAACCTAACCTACAAGGTGTGTTCAAAAAGTTTCAAAATGGCGGCCGTACCTTTACTTAACCTAACCTAACCTAACTTAACCTAAACCTACGAGGTGTGATCAAAAATTTTTCAAAATAGTGGTCATTGCTTAACTGAACCTAGCCTAACCTAACCTAACCTAAACCTACGAAGTGTGATCATAAAGTTCCAAATGGCGGTCGTAGCTTAACTCAACCTAACCTAACCCTACGATGTGTGATCAAAAAGTTCCAAAATGGCTGCCGTAGCTTAACTGATTGATCCCTGTTGATTGACCCCCCTTTTGATTGATCTCTGTTGATGTATTCCTTTGGACTGGTCCCTGTTGACTAGCCCCCTTTGGACGGGTCCTTTTTGAAGGGGGTCATTTTTTTACGGGTCCCGGAGGAAGGGTCCTTGTTGACGGGTCCCTGTGGGCAGGTCCCTTGGACATAATTTGGATAAAATGCATGGGCCAGTCCAAAGGGATCAGTCCAAAGGACCCGCCCACAGGGACCCGTCAACAAGGACCCGTCCTCCGGGATCCGTAAAAAATGACCCCCTTCAAAAGGACCCGTCCAAAGGGGGCGGGGACACCAAGATCCCGCCGATGAGCCTAGCTTGGTGTCCTAGGCGAAACCCCACACAAGACACGGCACAAACCTAGAAGAATTGCTGAGTTTTAATTCACCGCCCGTGAAAGCCAATATACCATCTTTTTGGAAGCCTTCATAGGGAGGTTAAGGCTGCTTGAGCTTTTAGTTCTCGTAGTCAAGTGGTGCAGTTGCACCTTATATAAAGGGAGGTGGCGCGCAGTTCGTCACTCCTGTGGGGGTCCGGGCGGGGACACCAAGAGCCCACCGATGAGCCTAGCTTGGTGTCCTAGGCAAAACCCCACACAAGACACGGCACAAACCTAGAAGAATTGCTGAGTTTTAATTCACTGGCCGTGAAAGCCAATATACCATCTTTTTGGAAGCCTTCATAGGGAGGTTAAGGCTGCTTGAGCTTTTAGTTCTCGTAGTCAAGTGGTGCAGTTGCACCTTATATAAAGGGAGGTGGCGCGCAGTTCGTCACTCCTGTGGGGGTCCGGGCGGGGACACCAAGAGCCCGCCGATGAGCCTAGCTTGGTGTCCTAGGCGAAACCCCACACAAGACACGGCACAAACCTAGAAGAATTGCTGAGTTTTAATTCACCGGCCGTGAAAGCCAATATACCATCTTTTAAAATGTAAACTCTAAAATCTTTAAATGCTGGTTATGACAACACGTTTATGATTTAGTCAATGTTGATGTGTGGTATCCAATTACTGCTGACTTTGCATAATCATCACCCATTGTCTTGATCAACACCTTGGGTTTCAAATTACTGCAGCGTTAGTCGTAGCAATAGAACTGTGCACTCTCTGCCATGTCAGCAACATGACACCGGAAGGAACACCTGTGTAATATCCAATGACTGCTAACTTTGTATAATCATCACCCATTGTCTTAATGAACACGTAGGGTTTCAAATTACTGCAGCGTAGTCATAGCAACAGAACTTTGTGCTCTCCGCCATATCTGTAATATTACACAGGAAATAACAAGACGTCTTACTGTACATACCATCTCCTCAGTTTTAACATCTTAAGAACAAGTATTATTCTCTTTCAACTACAAATGACTCGTTAGAACACACATCCATCCACCAAGTTAGATCCCTTGACCTGCTCTCAAATGGCATGTGCCTCGTGCAGTAGGGTGTGTGCATTAGCCCTAACCTAACGTTACGTACGAACTAAACAGAATGTGACTTGTTAGCTCTTATTGTGCACGTGCACAGGTGAACACATGTGTGCTAGGTCATATTACACATGAACTTGCATTTTCTCACGTAAGTGCATTTCTCTGTTCCACAAGATACAAATTTGATTGCTGGATTGTATCCTGCACTGTTTATGCGATATAGCTTTGCCAGGTAGTTCTCTACATATAGCAATTTTACCACTGCTCTACCTAAGCCTTTTGCTCTTTTGGCTTTCTTACAGTCGAGTGTGTGATAGACAGCATTAACTGTATATCAAACCCAGTTCACCTTTGTATTTGTAATCCAAGTAATAATTTGAAAAGTCACAAATGTAATCAGTTTTAAACGTTATCTCTGTTTTGTTTTGTTTAATATGTTTATGACATGCATATTAACCTGAAATCGAACCCTCTGGTGAAAAGGCTAACAGCTTAACCACTGCTCCACCATGCCCTTGTTTCTTAGTTCGACTCGTTCTAGTCCTCAGACCTGGAAATCGAGTTTAGACTACCAATACAAGAGCTAAAAGTGCTTACCACTGCAACACAAAAAATAAATAAATGGATAACTGGTAACATTAGACAACCGGAAATGATTATATTTCTGTTAGCAATGCATTTCGTCATCAGCCTACTGTCTGAGCACTGACAGCAACACAGTTTACTTTAGAACAAGCGAGTGTGTGTGTGTGTGCATTGATTATTAGCCTCAAGTATTTAAAGCTTGTTGTGTGTAGCGATCATTTTGTCTCGGTAACCACTGAGCATTTTTGTGTTTTAGCTATCCTCTTGAACCAATCAAATAAAGATAGTCTACTCTTAATTCTTGATAAATCAGAGTTTGCGTACACCGTTTCTCATTTATTAACCCATACCTTCAACCTATACTCTCTCTATACTGCAGTTTGATCTGAAAACAAGTTTCAATGGTAAAAGACTTGTCAGTCACCATACATGTAGCCTACACTAATTCTTTCTCTACCTAGCTATGTTTCATCACACATGGTAAACATCTCACAAGTTCGTACCCGATTATTAGTTTATAAAATCTCAGGTCAATGACCTTGATGTATTGGGTATTTTTGGTAAATGCATTGGCCATGGGAAAGGGTTGACCATTCTAAGTCCTATGACACCTCACATGTTTATATTCAATTATTATTAGTTCATAAAATCTTAGGTCAATGACCTTGCTGTTTTGAATCTTTTGGGTAAATTCGTAGGTCATGGAAAAGGGTTGACCATCCTGAGTCCCATGACACCTCACTTGACCCTCTCTGATTATTAGTTAGCGAGATATTAACAAAAGTGTAGTTAGGCCCTTTTAACAAAAAAATAAATAATACATTCAAAAACAAAATGTCACCTCAAGTCCAACGACCTCTAATACAAGTCCCATAGCCTTATTGGTTCATGAGATGTTAAAAAGCTAATTACCTATTAGTTTTGGATCTTTTGGTAATTTAAAAAAAATAACTCATCTATAAATCTGTATTCAAAAAGCCCGCCCTCTTACAAAAACCCCCAAGTGCACATGCGTAAAAACAAAAGCAAAAACAAACATGTTAATTCATAGTAGCGATCGGCTCGTTGCTTGCGTAACATGTGGAACAACGTTTAATTTCATTATAGCATTAGGGGTCATGAGCCAGTCAAAAGGAACCGGCCTAAAGGGATTAGTTAAAAAAAGACCCGTCAACAAGGACCCGTCCACAGGGGGCTCGTCAACAAGGACCCGTCAACAAGGACCCGTCAACAAGGACCCGTCTACAATGACCCGTCAACAATGACCCGTTCACAGGGACCCGTCGACAGGGACTCGTCCACAAGGACCCGTCCACAGGGGCCTGCGTGTGCGTGCGGGGGAACATACGATTACGTCAGCAAATCATTTCATACAGTTTCAAATTTAGCCACTATGACGCGCTCAACACAGGAAGTGCGTGGAAACATACGATTACGTCAGTGAAACATGAACTCACTTGTCTGTTGTAAGAGTATCAGTTTAATAGTGACATGAAGCAGCAAAAGACGTTTTCTTACACTCAATGCATCATTATGGTAAGCTCTTTTTTCTTATCATTATGGAAATCTCCGTATTAGAATAAAATGTTGTAGTGGTTCTGGTCACTTATAGCTAAACTGTATTAGATATGATTTTTTTGTTTCTTTATAGGCTACTGCAATAAATATTCTCAATGCTATGGGGGCAGAACTGTTGATTAGAGAGAAAAAAAGCTCACTGAATTACCAATGCATACTCTTTTCCGTATCATTAACATTCAAGAAGTGGACACAATGTAAGGTGAACGTGTACTATGTGTTAGTGAAAATGTTCAGACATTCCTTTCTACACGTTTTAATAATATGTCAGAAAGTGTGCTCGAGGATCTAAATCGTGGTGGACATTCTCTATATCTAATTATGAGGGTATAAAAAACAGTACATTTATTGTACATACTGACTTTGAAGTTAGGTTAGGTTAGGTTAGGTTAGGTAAGGTGGGATTTGGTTAGGTTAGGTAAGGTTAGGTTAGGTTAGGTTAGGTGAAGTTGGGTTAGGCAGAATGGTTGCGGTATGAATCAAAAGCCAGCTCCTGTCAGTTTTGCCTCTCAAGGTTGAGTGTACCCCATTCCAACCCTCAGCCTAGAATTAAATTTCTTGACAGAGCCAGGACTCGAACCCGAGCCTCCACAGTAACAGCTAAAAATGCTAGCCACTACACCACAAAGTGGGGCAATATAAGGCTGGTCTTGATTGTACATGATCAATCAATAATTACCTAATAATAATAATAATAAATAATAATAATAATAATAATAATAATAAATATTCCATTTAGCAACTACATAGCCGACCTCTCCCAGGGTTCTTTTACATGCCAACATCGTATGACATGCGTAACTTAATTTTTGCCGCCTTTCAAAAATCGCTTACCACAACCAAGAGCGAACCTGCAAGCTTGGGGTTGGTAGTCCGACACGATAACCACTCACCCACCGTGGCAAGCTATCAATCAATAATTACCTAATAAAATTATTATTATATATAATAATAATAATAATAATAATAATAATAATAATAAATATTCCATTTAGCAACTACACGGCCGACCTCCCCCTGTGACAGCGTGGCAGCCATATTGCCCATTAGCCCCTGTGCCAGCTCTGAATGACCTCTCCATAAGAATAACATAGGGCTGGTTGCGCGCGGCGGCCATCTTGCCCATTAGGCCCTGTGCCAGCTTCAGCCTATATATCCTACTCAGATAGTGTTTATTAGCAGGATCTGTTTCTTGTTTAGGATCATGTATGGGGACAGACCTAGCTTTGGCCATCAACGCACGTCCAAAGACATCCATCTTCAATCGGTAGTACCAGTCTACTGTTTCTATAAAAGGCTCGGTGTCCTGTATATAGACAGTCTGCTAGCCTGGCTAAGCCTTAGTTGAAATGAGAATTATTAAGCAGCAAGAGTCATTCCCCGTGGGGGACATGGTTTCCTATCTCTGTTCCACATCACATGAACAACGCCATGGTTCAATGTTTCCATCTTCAATTAGCTGCATCATTGTGGGGCCTACCGGCTGTGGAATGACTAATCTTTTGCTAACGCTCATCACAGCGCCCAATGGTCTGTGTTTTCAAAATATTTATATTTTTGCAAAATCTCTCTACCAACCCCTCTACGTGTTTCTGGATCAAGTCATGTCTGGATTACAAAAAGAGAATATGGGTTATTTTACATTTTCCATGCAAGAAAATGTGTTTTCACCGGATGAGGTAAAGCCCGATTCACTCATGATTTTTGATGATGTACCTACTGAACGCCAAGGCATCATTCAAAGCTATTTCAGCATGGGTCGACACAAACATATCGTTTGCTTCTATCTTGGACAAACGTATTCTAAAATGTCTAAACTGTTGATTCGTGACAATGCCAATGTCATTGTTTTATTTCGCCAGGACGAGAGGAACAGTCGTCGCATTTATAATGAACATGTGAATCCGGATATGACCTTTCAAATGTTTACAGAATTGTGTGCCAAGTGCTGGAACACTCGTCATGCCTGTTAAGTGATTGACAAACAAAATGAACTCAACCAAGGACGGTATCGCTTAGGGTTTGATCATTTTATTGCTATTTAAGGCGCTGTCTCATTCCCCATCAAGTCATTAGTCGAGACACCATGGCGTTAGCAGCGAGTCAATTGAAAAAGCATATTATTAGAGCAAAAAATACTATTCGCCAAAAGTTTCGTCAATTGAAACAATCCCGTGCAAATCATGCTTTGTTTATTCAACAACATTTAGCACCTCCGCAAAAAGCCATGTTGAAACTCTCTTTCAAGCCATCTGAAACGCTACCCACGTTTCACAAGCCACTAAGACGCTGCACGAGGACCCTGAGGAAGAGGAAGAGGAAGAGGAACAGGAAGATTTGACTAGTGTTAGCGAAGTTGAGGATGAGGAGGAACAAGTGTTTACGCCTCAAAAAAGGCCGCACCCCTTGCAGAGTTTTTGAGAAAAAAGAAATCCTTGGCCATGGTCGAAACACCTTGCCCTCCAGAGCGTCTCCGTTTTCACAACTCTTGGCCACCCCTCAACATAAAGCTCAACTGAAAACCATTTTAATAAAATATTATGGATCAACATTGGAACCCTATTTCACCGATCTATTTATTGGAAACACAGATACCACGTATGGTGTTCGCTATGAGAATTATAGTTTTAAAAGTGGCGATTCATCCATTAAATTTTCTCGTACTAAAGCTGTCATTAAAAACATCAACTATAAATTAACCCCAGGACTAATAAAGCTGCTCTTTTCTCGGACCCCCTCTTCCCATGATTATACGTCAGATCATCTTGACAAATATAAATCCATTTTATTGGATACCCATGCCCACAAAAGACAGTATGATCCCGCACAACAAGTGAATGTCAATATATCTCAAAAATATAAGACCATCATTGCAAAAATGTTTCCCACAAGTCAAAGTGGTCGTCGTAAAGCATCCGCTTCGGGAGTGACATTTAAACCATTAAAACCCCTTGTGGATGTTACCTACTGGCACAATCCCAATAAGCTCGTCCAGCGGCTACAGTTGTTGCATGCTTCACGTCAAGCTGGCCATACCGGTCACGATTGGGAAATTCAAGAAATTGAACAAGAATTTCGAAATGCCAAAATTATTGTTTAAGCCCTCACCCATTAAAATGGGTATTGCTCACGTGTTGCATCGCCCAGCTAGGCGTCACTATCCGCGACTCAATGTGATTTCACGAGGTGTGAATGAACTTTGGCAGGCTGACTTGGTTGAAATGATACCCTATGCTGGCGTTAACGACGGTGTACGCGATATGTTGACCGTCATTGATGTCTATTCCAAAATGGCCTTTGTTGAACCTGTGGGTCGCAAGTCTGGTCCACTAATTACTAATGCCTTTCAACACATTATTCAACACTCCAAACGTCAACCTCAGTTACTACAAACCGACCAGGGGAAAGAATTTTTCAACAAGGATTTCTCCAGTTTTCTCAAATCTAAGGATATTTACCATTACACCACGTACAGCAATCTCAAAGCCAGTGTGGTTGAGCGGTTCAACAGAACATTGAAAACGCATATGTGGGAAGCGTTTACTGCTCAGGGCACTTATCGCTGGTTGGAAATGTGGCCAGAGCTAGTGTCACGTTACAATGACACCAAACATAGAACGATTGGAACCAAGCCACGCCTAGTGACTAAAAATATTCAGCGATTGGACAAACTGTTTAACTCCATAAAAACAGCCTATCCTAAGCGTCACTGACTGAAAATTGTGGATTTTGTTCGTGTGAGCAAATTTAAGTCTGCCTTCAATAAGGGCTACACGACTCAGTGGGGGACTGAACTATTTCGAATTCGTCAAGTCAACTTGGACAGTCCAGTCACCTATTTACTCCAAGACCTCAACCATCAATCAATAAAAGGTAGATTTTATCTCCATGAACTTCAGAAAACAGCATTTCCTAAGCGTTATCTTGTGGAAAAAGTATTGAAACAAAAAGGGAATAAACTATATGTCAAATGGTTGGGATTTAACTCTATGTTTAATTCTTGGATCAATAAATTACATGTTATGTGAACCTGTGTACCTTTTATTTATTCACACATGTTGTACACTACCTATAGCTCTGTGTGTACAGTCCTCAGCTCCACATATTTCTTTCTCTTTCCACCTGTGTTCTCTCTTACATTACCCCTCCCCTTCTCCTCCTTCACCTCCCACCACTGCTGATCGTGGCTCTTGCCTATCTATTGGTTGTGACATCATTCCCACAAGTTGCATCATACTTTTTACTGATTCAGCATTCCCACGCTTTGAACATTCTGTTATCGGACACGTGGACAGATAACGTCCAAGGTGAACACGTGTGTTGGATCATATTACACGTCAACTTGCTTTTGTCACGTACGAAGCAAACAGGATGTGACTTGTTAACAGTTATCGTGCACGTGGACAGCTAACGTCCCAGGTGAACACCTGTGTTGTATCATATTTCGCATGAACTTGCATTTTGTCACGTTCGAAGCAAACAGGATGTAACTTGTTTAGCGTACATGTCATCTCACATGTGTATGCATGCATTTCGCTCTTCCCTGCCACCACAGTGGTCATTATTTCACCTTCAAGGGTCCTCTGCGTCTCTGTAATTTTCCATTTCACCGGTTGTCAAGTCAGATCAGCGCATTCCAATAAGCTCAAATGACATTCACCTCCTGCTCGTCTGCTCCTTGGCAAGTTTGTTTTCTGTACTCGCTTCGACCAACATAGAACCAAGTTCTCATCATCGTTTACACGTTAAAGATCCCCTTCGGGGGTAAAAAAATCTTAGCATGCTTCACACATTTTCAAATATTAGCCTCCATCCATCTGCCATAGGAAATATCAGAAAACGCACCCTCGCTCTGTCATAAACCGACCCGCTGAAATAGCGATTGTTCTATTAAGCATTGTGGTTAGCGACAGGTTCGTTGAAACACACACACCCAGCAGTATCGTCTCTCTCAACCACCACGCTTTATGAACATTACAAACACGTAAAGAAAAAAAGAATTTCAACATATATGGCCCTTTGTGAATTATGTTTTGGAAAAAATATCTACCGCATTCGAAAGGGGGCGTGATCCCGAGTCCTAGGACACCTCGTACACGTCTCTAGGCTTATTGGTTCGTAAGATATCGGCAAAAATCACAAAAAACGAGTTTACCCCAAAATCGAGTTTCCAAATTTTTTTAAAAAAATATAAAGAGTGGTCCATAGCAAAGAGG
Source organism: Meconema thalassinum (assembly GCA_946902985.2). Taxonomy (NCBI): domain Eukaryota; kingdom Metazoa; phylum Arthropoda; class Insecta; order Orthoptera; family Tettigoniidae; genus Meconema; species Meconema thalassinum. The sequence goes on along the minus strand of OX336394.1, from coordinate 254,119,027 downwards.
ACGCCACCCCGAGTCCTTGGACCCGACGTACACGCCTCTAGCATGATTGGTTCGCGAGATATAGCAAAAAGTTTGAAATCACGGTTTTACCCCAAAACATTCTGTTTCCCTCATTCTCAAAAACTTTATCCTATTACCAAAATAAAGAAGGTTTCGAGACAAGCCATTTAACACGTCATAGGACCAAATCCAACCATGCATTCGTGAGATATCGGAAAAAGTCTAAAATCATGGTTTTACCCCCAAAAAGCCTGTTTCCCTCATTCGCAAAACTTTAACCTACTAATAACATATATAGGGCATCGAGACAAGCGATTTGACACGTCACACGTCCACCTTGCGTTCGAGAGATATCGGCAAACTTCGTAGGAAAGTAGGCGACTATCTGGCTCGCTCCTCACCACCAAAACCCCTTCTTATCAATCATTTTTTTCAAAGAGCTCGCCCTCTTATAAAAATCCCAAGTGCGCATGCGTACAAAACAAAAACCTAAATGTTGGTCCATAGCGGCATCCAGCAAAACGCATGCGCTATATAAGCAACAACATTTAAGTTCATTTTAGCAGCGCACCTTATACATGTCGCATTTGAAATGAGACTTTCACTAAAAAATTACAATTTCACCCCCTAGTAGGGGTAGGTTTTATTTAGGGGTTGACATGAGTGGTCCATTGGAAAGCCCCCATCAGCCTGAGTCCAACGACACCTCATTCGTGAATCTCCGACCAGGGGTTCGGGAGTTGTCGGCTCGCATTGGGAGTAGTTGGGGGGGGGGGGGGGGGGGGGGCAGAACTCCTATTACTCCACTACTGATTAGAATACGGTAGTATTCATAAATCAGATCCAAACGTGGACGAAAGAGAAACATTGTTAGAGCGCATTGTAACTGTAGAAATAGGACCAAACCAAGACTTTATGCAAGATTTTAATTTGCAATCTGAACGAGTGTAGTATCGTGCAATAAATTGACCAAGTGCCGATTACTATAGGAAAACCGGAGTAGGATAGGAGTATCCATACCAGTCAAGCGAATGCTGAGAAAGAGACTTTCAATCGACCCAGTTAGGAGACAGATCTAGGGGAATAGGGAATAGGGAGAAATGAAAGTCTCAAACACCTGTGAAGAAATAAGTGTAACCACAGAGTTATAAAGTGTATTTTATATATAACTAGCTATTTTACCCGGCGTTGCCCGGGAGGTGTATTTACTTGTTATAGAAAGATATATGCCAATATATTTCGCAAAGTATATTCACTTTGCCCCTAAGTGAGTTTAAAACATAGTTCTCCAGGGCTCTGAAGTTAATCAAATGCAATATTAACTCACTGTAAATCCAGGCGAAAAGTACTGTGGAGTTCAATGACGTAGTAGAGAATGCATCAATAACAAAAAAAAAACACAAAAAAAAGGGCTGTATATGCACATTTCTCAGGGATCTAGTCTGACAATTACAGTACTTTCCTGATAGTCTTCATTTTTGTTGTAAAGGGTGTAATTTAGACGTTTTGTTCACATAGAGCTCTTTAATTTTTAAATTATTGCATCCACTTTTTTGAAAGGAAACAATATTTAAATTATTCAATGTTTGGAATATAAAGTCATCATTCTGGAGTCAAATATACTTACGATTTTTAACCCCGCACAAATGGTGTGATTAATGAAAAATGGCTTATTCATGTACATAAGTCAGTGTGTAGGCTACTATAGCTGCATATTAGGGAACAGTATTGCTGTATTTCCATGCCTATTATCACATATTGGGCGTATTTGGTAGCATGCTGGGTTTCTATACCTAAGGTCGCGGGTTCAAACCCGGCCAAAGTCAGTGGGCCCATGTCATAGATGTATATGGAGTAAAAGAACCTTCCATTAACTACACTCGTGTGAAGGTAAAATTTGTAGTTTAAATTTGATTAACGCTATTAAGTTTCCACGTTCACCGTCAGGTTGTGGTAGTGGTGGTACCTTTTAACCAAGTTTGCAGCTAGGTGTCGTTGACGGTAGCATTTGGTAGCAAAAGTAGGAACTACTTAAAACTGACTATCTGTAGTCCTTACCTGAATTACATATAACACCCAATAATACAGCCATCACAATTAACACTGGTCATCAGGCAGATTCTACACACATCCAAAGTACACGGGGCTGCATGACCACGTTGTCTCAGCCCCTAAACAAACAGAGGAGCCATCCAACCTATCTCACCTAGTTAAGGTAAATGCAACAACGTATAATCCCAGTTTAATATTAAATACGATGCATTGATTGAGAACACATTGGGCTTCTTTAGCCCCTAAAATATTTCGTAAGATAAGAAATATATTCTCTAAATCCATACCGTAATGATCACTAAAATGCTATAGCGGAGTTCAGGGAATTCGTGATAACTACACCATTACACAATATCATTCGTCAGTAAGCACTAAAATGGCTAAGACATAGGAAATCAGCAAAATGTGGGATGAACACCCATTTTATTTGAAGAAATAATAGATCAGATATATGTACAAAGAACAGCACTCGTTTGTCAATAACCCAAGTGTTGTCATGGCTACCGCTAGCCTTAGTCAACACTTTATTTATATCCTCTTTGGTCAACACTAATATCCTTGGATTGTCTCTGTCCATTGCGGTACCTGGTGTCATTCTGTGTTACCACCGCCACATCGGTCCTGGTGGCAAATTGTGTTACTACTGCCGTAGCTACTCTTTGGTCCTTATCATCCAAAATCTAATCACATAGAAAATTATGCTACTTTAAGAATAATCTGCAATAGTATGTCGAATGCAGGGTTTGCCAATGTATTTCTTTTTTAATTTCATTTCCCTATTACGACCCCTGTTAATAAAAGAGATACGGTTTCAGATTTTTATTGCGTTCAGATTTCTAATGTTTTTATCGTAATTTAGATAATAAATGTAGTGGCCACTGCCTGCTGGATTGCATCCCTCCTGGCTGCTTTAAACTGACTGCCCATTAAAAAATATTACAGTATTGGTTTATTCGTACAACCTCGTTTCCAAATATAGGCGCTGTGTTCGCAGCTTTTTCAAGTCACTGTTACAGACATTTGTTTTGTATTGATGTTAATGGTGAAGTTGTGTTTTGTATTTTTTGATGGCGTATTGATGTGTGTGCTTTTGTAAATCAGAACGAGTCAAGTTTGAATGCCGAGGAATCTCATTTAATGAGTTACCATCGGACAATTCACTGGACTTTTAAATACACACTAATACAGCCATCACAATAAGACGGGTTATCAGACAAATTCAACACACCGCCAAGTATTCGGGGCTACATGAGCACGATGTTCCAAAGCCCCTAAATTAATCACCATCCCATTCTTCGGCGGCCGGAGGCATTTCATTTCCCTGTCTTTTATTTCCCTTATTTCCCTTATTCTTTCTTTTCATATCGTCTAGTATGTAAGTTAAATTTAAATTATTTGGAAGTAGTTGTATATTTTTAATCATCCCTACCGTATAATTACGGGAAAATGAGCTAGACATTTCGAACCTTGAAAACAATCACTTCCACCACCAAGTAGGTTTCGCTTTCCTTTAAATTGAAAATTTGCCCGTAAGTATGTGTCTAAATTAATATCATGTTTGCAACCGCATTGCCCACCAACAGCTGAAAGTGACCTTCTGCCAGCAAAGAGTTAAGCACAATTTCAGCCCTAGTATCTGGCTTCACCTTGGACTGTTCCTTAACCTTCAAGAAACACTTGGAATACACAGGCCAAAAACTCAAATCGCGGAACAATATCATGAAGAAATTGGCTGGCACATCATGGGGTGCTGATGCAACTTCACTACGCACGACTGCCCTCTCCATGGTTTATCCTGTAGCAGAGTATTGTGCCCCAATGTGGCACGGTAGTGCTCATACTAAAAAGATCGATGTTCATCTGAATGAAAGTATGAGGGTCATAACAGGTACTCTGAGATCCACCCCCAACTCCCTGGTTAGACAGTGTCAGTATCATATCACCTCCAGACCTAAGACGACAGGAAGCAACAGTACGTGAGTGGAGAAAGGTACATCAACAAAATCACCTACAGGATCTCCCAATTCATGAAGTGCTTAATGATCTTTCCTCCAGTCGCCTTAGATCAAGGAACCCAACATGGCATAACATACCTGATATTAATTGCACGGAACAATGGCGCCAAAACTGGAGGTCTGCTCCTGTGAGACATCAAGGTATTCTAGATCCTACTATGAGACTTCCGGGATTTAACCTGAAGAGAAATCAGTGGGTAAAGTTAAATCGCCTAAGAAGAGGTCACGCCATATGTAACGCCATGCTACATAAATGGGGACTTCATGATTCTCCTGCCTGTGACTGCGGAGCTCCTTTTTAACAGTAGAGCATATTATTCAATAATGTCCGATGAGGAAGTATGCTGGATCTCCTCAAGATGTTATTTCTGCTGCATCTCCCTTTCTGGACTGGCGTCAACAACTGAACATCTCGTTGTGAATGAGAACGCAACCTATGTTCTTGTGATTTATATATTGTACTGTGCCCGTTTAGACCGGAGTCCGCACGACCACATATGCATTTTACCAATAATCAGTCAGCACGAGAGTCAAAATATCCCGGAGCGCCAGATGGGTTAAAGCAAATCGCAAAAACGACATCAAATTAAAAAAATGCTTTGCTGATTTTTGGCTCAATGCAACAATAAGGATAGAAGGAGATTTAATTGGGTGAAACACATCTGGTAAAATTATCTCAGTTTATTTTAAAGTTAAAATCTGACTGCAAAGATGCTCAAAGCAGCATCATCCACGTGTGGCGATCCACACTCTTATTTACACACAATATACAGAAATCTTCCAAACACATTTGACAATCTTTTTGGAAACACAAGTCCGATTAATAGTCCTGTGGACTGTTTTCCAAAATTATTAATATTTAATTCCAGTTCAAAATTAATTGTCTATACTGGAAATAACGTAGATCACTGTTTGACTATTTACATGATATTAACACTCGTAGAATAAATGTTTATATAATTTTTAGACTTTCACTTGTTTTCCAGTTCTCAAAAATATTATCGTCGAAAATATTATCATCATTGAAGCAATACAAATTATTAACACATATTAATAACATCTGAAAAGTATTTGACCTTGAGCATAGCATCGAAGAACTGTGCGAAGCACAACAACAATTAATCGTTCTTCTGACATTAAACATTCGAGAAGTGACTCGATTATGAACTTCAAGTTCCAAACAAAATATATGATTTCTGAATCATCAACTTGATCAATAAATGGTTGAACCATTCAACTATTAGATTTTCCACTTGGAATCATTATTATAAAAATATTTATATTTATGGCCATTTCTAGCAATTTTTACAACTTGCAATTCTTCGACAGAATGCGGAAATTAGAATTGTAGTTTTATAATGAATTCATTTAGTTCATGGCACTAGGATTGAAAATATCCTTCAAATTATTCGTGGTTAAAGAATTATTTTTAATTGGCAGTGGCCCATTCTACTATTTGTGTAAGAACACAATATTACAACAACAACGGCAAAGGTCTTCCTCTGAAGAAGAATAAACCACTATCATGACAAATCCGGGTTCTAGCAAAATCAAAGTCTAAATGGAATTCGTAAACAAGGTTGAAATAAGAACTGATGGTTTCAAAGAAATAACCTTTGGGTTACACATACGACGAAATGTGTGGCTCCAATACTCCTACTATAAACCTGAGCCATCGAACCTGCTATTTGATTGATGCTCGAAAAAACCTTCATTCCTGCGACTTAACATGCGCACCTGGGAATGGCATTTCAACTACTCCACACACATAAATTATCTTCCCAAAATTTATACAATAAATCAAGCCTTTGCTTGTTATCAACACTGGAAGATTAATAAACTTACAAGTTTATTTTATTTTACCATTCAGTTCAACCCGTGAATTTACCATACTTATGAAAAGCTTTATTTCACTTTCGAGTGTATTTACGTCATGATTTTATATAAATACAAAAATATCCTATTTGATACAAATATCATTTGCTTCCCGTTTCATGCCTCTCCGTGTTATATGAAAAATATACTTTGCTCATTGCAAATATCAACTGTTCAACCAGAACTGAAATGTTGGTTGAATGCGGGCTTGCGCTAACCACTCTCCTTCGGAAAATCTCCTGTTCCAAACTAGAAATGTTTAAACTACTTCATAGGCTCTTTCTCAATACATATGATTATTATAAAATATAATATCCAAGAATTATTTAGAAAAAATATAAAAATTATTATTATTATTATTAGTGGATTATTATTATTATTATTATTATTTCAAATATGTTTAATTATTATCTCATTATGTGAGAATCCACATGTTCGAACCTTCGAATATGGAAAAAATATCCATTCCTCAACAAAAATAAATATTAACTTTTACAGTTACATCGGCTGATTACCGTGATTTTCTTAAAATATGAAAAATTCAAATAAATGCTCGAAATGCTCGGTCATCGATCCTAAACTGTTCTGAGTGCTGAAAATGCTCAGAATAACTCTAACAAGTCTTGCGTAAATCATTGCAAGCTTTAAATACGACGAAAAAAATGTGTTGGTCATCTGCAGAAAAATAGTTTGTTCCAATTAGCTAGGCATAAAATAATTCAAATGTGGCTTACATTTCTTGATGGTCTTGAAGTGTAGTAAACCTGGTCTGTACCAGATTTATCCATAGACATGCCCTATCGGACAAGCATGTATAATCCTTGTATCGGCCGCCATTGTAGACCCACAAATCGTCTAGTCAGACATAGTGGTAGTATCTTTCGACGTTTGAATAAACTGTGGTTCCATTTTAATATGGGCTTCTATCAAAGCCATAACAATTTGTTGAAATAGGGTCAGATCTAAGTGATCTCTTCTTAAATATGTCAGTTGTAACATAACTCACTGTAATCTCATCAGTACAAGAAAAACATTGACAGTCTAAGCAATTAACGGCTGTTCTGAAGATCGTTCCCTGGGCATGGTTTGTATATCACCATCTGCCATGCGCTAGACAACTTGCAGTTTACCTTGCGTAGACTAATGAACGCCACCGTTATAGACTAGTCTTCAGTGTACTGACAGATCGAAGTGGTTAACTAGTTACAAAAATGAAAACTGACTTGAAATGGATTTAAACATCCAAGTATTAAGTTACTATTGGACTGTGACAAAATACTATTTTCTAGACCAAGTCTAGCATATGTCCTTTTGGAAATATAAATATTTCCACCAATGTCTGTAGAAATACAATCACCTCAGTGATTCTCCTCACCAGAAACTTACTAAGTTCCAACTCGTTTGCGCAGCACTTCTCGTGACTATCACGATTTGAAAAGAACTTCTTCGTAGATGCGGCAACCATGTGCCTTGGCTCAGCGTAGACGCAACTTGCTTGCCAAGTGCTTGTGTTAGAATGAACTACCCATGCCTGCTCCAGCTGGCTTTTATTCAAAACGGTCAGGGTCACGCGTCATCGCCTGATATCTAGAAATCCTCATATCTCTTGAATCCTTGGTCCGATTTACTCGATACTAATTGCGTTCTCTTTCATTTGGCCGTGCCAGTAATCTGATCCCAGTCTTAAGTCTCTGCTCCATAGTTAACTATTTAATCAATAAATAGCCTCCACCTCTGCTGTTACTCGCTACGTCACTTGACATCCAACTATCGGTAAAATTCTTCGAAATGCTTCTCGAAGCAATGTAGCGCGATATTCAAATATCTGAACTTTCAAAAGAGGCTACAGCCTTTCCCTTGATATCTAGGTGTCTGAAACTCGGAATACCCATTCCTAGATTTGGGCACATCCACCCCACACCTAGCAAATATAAAAATTGAAAAATTTTTATTTTTCCTGTTTACACATTAAATCATCTGGTTCTTGAATAATAGATCTTCAAATTCGATGCATTATAAGTTCCCACGATGTTACCAGTTCGTGTATTAGCTACTTCATAGCTTCCATTATTGTTTACTTCCACAATACGGTAGGGTCCAGCGTAAAGGCTTGCAAATTTCGAGTACACTCGATTTTGCACGTCAGAGGGTGTAGGTCTTTTCACTAAAACAAGAGTTCCTACGCGCAAGTGTCTGCGAAAACACTTTCCTCTCACTCTGCGCTCTCTCTTCTCAGCTTGACTCCTTAACTTGTCTAAAGCTAGAGTTTCCCTCATCTGACGACTTGGTTCAATCTCCGGTGGAATAGAGATGATTCGATCCCATAATCGTGTTGGTTTAATTCCATGATGAAGCAACATAGGAATCTGTCCAGTACTCTCATGAATAGTAGAGTTGATGGATTCGGATGCTAAAGAAAGAACATCCATCCATTTCCAATGCTCATTTGGACAATAGAGGCGGCAAAATTTTGCTATTTCAGCCATCACGCGTTCCGCTGGATTGCTCTCTGGATGTCTAATAGAACAAAACAATTGTCTAATCCCAAGATTATTCATGATGGTTCGAAATTCCAATGATGTGAATTGAGGTCCACGATCTGATAAAAGGAATTCCGGTTTGCCTGCTTCCGGAATTACGCTGTCTCTATTTCTCTTCGCACAATACTTTGCGTTGGCCTTCTGAATTGGATGTAACATGGTGTATTTGCTGAAAACATCCATAGTCACCAAAATATATCGGTTACCTCTTTTAGACTTTGGGAGAGGACCATATAAATCAGTCGCGAAGATTTCGCAAGGCTTAGAAGGAATAATAGGCCTTGGTAATTCTCTCAATAATCTAGAATTATGTTTACTCCTTTGGCATAAGTCGCATTCTCGAATAGTGTTTCTGACAGTTTGTCGCATTCGCTCCCACGAAAATTTCTCTTGAATCATGTTGACTGTCTTATCTACTCCAGCATGACCTGCGATTCTATGTGCCATCCAAATAATGGGTTTTTGCAATCGTGGAGGTATCACTACTCTCAGCTTCGTATGGTCGGGATCTGCAAACTTGTAGATTAAACCATCTAACATCATAAAATCTCTTGAAATTCTTTCAGTTTCCACAAAATCATCATCATTTGGATCCATGTTTCCCTGTAGAAAACGAAAAATGTTCCTAAGACGTCGGTCTCTCCTCTGGGATAAATGCAATAACCTTAACCTTCTCAAGGTATCTTCATCCTCCTGCGTCAGGTTAACTTGAAAAACCTTAGATGTAGACTCCACTGCTCTACTCAACAAATCAGCTCCCACATTCAACTTTCCAGGAGTGTGTTCAATAACTAGGTTGAATTGCTGAATAAAAAGTGACCATCTAGTTATTCTATCGCTGGCAAAGTTTGTTCTCAAAATGAACTCCAATGCGTGGTGATCAGTCCTCACAATGACTGAATGTCCAATTAACATTTTCTTCCACGACTCCAAAGCGAATATTACAGCAAGTGCTTCTAACTCTGTGGTGTAATAATTCCTCTCTGATGGACGAAGTTTTCTGCTAATGAACGCCAGGTAATGTCTCTTGTGGTCTTCATCTTCTTGAAGTAGAATAGCTCCAATCCCTACGGTGGATGCATCAGATTCTATGATGAAATTCTTGGTAAGGTCAGGATACTCCAATTTCACATTATTTACCAATAACCTCTTGGCATCTTGAAATGATTGTTCACAATTTTTATCCCATTTCCATTTATTTCCTTTCTTTAACAATTCCTGCAATGGCGCGACTGTCTTGGTGAAGTTCGGACAATGCCCTGCAAAGAATTGGCATGTCCCGAGAAAACTGCGGACATTCTTCACTCTAGTAGGTCTAGGGAAATTTGCAATTGCTTGTATCTTCGTCTCGTTGGGACGGTATCCTTCTCCATCCAAAATGTGACCCAAAAATTTTATTTCCTTTCGAAAGAACTGACATTTTCGAAGGTTTACTTTGAAGTTCGCTTTTCTCAAATCTGCGAATAACATTTGAAGATGTAGCAAATGTTCCTCCTTAGTCTCGGATGCAATTAAGATATCATCAATATAACGAATTGCTATCTCTTTTACTTCAGGACTCAAATTTTGTTCCATGGCTCTGATCAAAACGGATCCAGATGTTTTGACTCCAAATGGTAAACGGCGGAATACATATGTCTGCTGGTCAAACATAAATCCTGTAAACTTCTTAGAATCTTCACTAAGCCTAATATGATGGTAGGACGAAGTGAGATCAATATTAGAGAACCAGACCTTGCCTTGGAATTTCCTTAACAGTTCCCTAATGATTGGTGGTCTGTCATACTCTGGCAGTAATCTTGAATTCAAATTTCGCGCGTCTAAACATAGTCTCAGACTTCCATCTTGCTTAGACACTACTGCTAATGGATTGACATAAGATGTAGTGTACTTTTTAATCACATTGTTACTTTCCATCTCTTTGATAAGCACTTTCACCCTCTCTCGATGCTTTTCCGCTACTGGATACAATTTAGCATGAAAAGGTGCATCATCATTTACACGAATATGATATTCAAAATCCTTAATTTCTCCAGGCTTAATGTCAAAAATATCTTGATACTCTTCCAAAATTTTCCCTAGCTCTGGGGACTCCTTCTCAGTGTAGACTTCTCTTCCTTCAGCTTCATGAAAAATCAGAGACCATTGAGCATCTCCCTCGATGTCTTCCTCTTCTTTTCCCTCGAAGTTAATCTCTTCGGTATTCTTGAATTTGATCGTCTCTGTCTTCATATCTATCACTGCTTGATATTTCTGAATGAAATCTGCTCCCAATATCATGTCAAAAGCCATGTCCTTCATTACAACAAATACATGTCGGAAATCATGTCCTCCAATCGTAATACATAAGTATAATTGTGTTTTACACAGAGATATTTTATTGGGTATTATTCCTTGGATCTTAATTCCTGATACTGGAATCTCCTCTAAGTTCTCTTTGAGCTTCCACAGAATATAAAGCTTCTCACTCACCAGACAAAGCATAGCCCCAGTATCGATCAAAGTATCGACAGGCATACCGAATACTTCGCATGATATAATTGGCATTCTAATTCTGGTACCCATTTCTTTTCGTTCGTCATTCTGTTGAATTAAATCGTCATCCTCTGCTTGCCATTTAATAATTCTGGAAGTGAAAGTATTCAAAATTCTATCTTCTACTGTGAATTCGAAGTTTTTTTTTCCATTACCATTCCCCCGGGATTGTTGTGTTCCCTATGGACCTGGTTCGTTGGGCCTCTGCTCCAAAAATTGCAAGTTATCTTGGTGTCTTGCTTCCAAATATTTCCTTGTGTCCTTGTTAAACTCTTCATTGGACTGACGAGTATCTACATTCCCTCTGTTGTTGTAGTTATTTCTACCATAGGATCTTCTTTCTTGGTACCTTCCTTGACTATCTCGTGGTCTTCTCCATCGAGTATTGTATCGATTACCACCATCCGGTCTTGCATATGGCTTGTAACTGTATCTGTTACTGTACTGGTTCCATCCTCTCTTATTGGGATCTTCCCTCGGCGATTTCTCTTCTCGCTCCTCTCGAATCTCTCGAGGTGTCTGAGAATAACCATCAGCCATAACAGCATACACAGCGTTGTTATTCTTTACTCCCTTCTGATGGAAGAATTGAGCGTTTGTATGATCCAGCTTCTGTAATACTTCATCAAATTGTTCCATATTGTAGATATCAGCAGTGATCAAAGTCCTCTGGACGTCTGCTGGAAATTGACGTATCAATGCAGTAATCAACTCGTTATCTGGCATTGGCGGATCTAAATGTTGGAGTTTAGACAGCTGTCCAGAAAAGTACGTAGAGTATCGAGTAGGTTGTGACGTCGAGAATCTCTTCGAATATAACTCTGCTCTGACTTGCTGTTGGGTTTCCGGGGACCAAAACTTCTTCAATAGCCCGCGAGAAAACTCCTCAAAAGTGGTTAGAGTGGATCTAAATGCTCTAAACCACAAAAGTGCAGGACCTTCCAAGAACTTCCCTATCACTCGGATCTGACTTTCTTTAGGGATCTTAGAATCTTTCAGGTAATCACCTGCTTCTCTCAAAAATTCCACGGGTGTTACAGAATCTCGCCCTGAAAATTTAGAAGGCTTATCTTCTATATTCTTAAATACAGTTATGGGGTTGGATTGAAATACTGTCCTGACCTCATCCTGTCTATCAGTCTCTCTAGCTCCTCCTAGATTTATCTGTATCTGTTCCTTTCCCCTTACATTTGGCATTTTTAACAGATGATCAGACTGTTTTTCATCCTTGATTTGACTTTTCATAGCCTCAAATTCCTTCTGGTTTTCTTCTGCCATCTTCTTAATTGCTTCAGTTTCTTTACAATTGTCCTTAACATCAGTGGATATCTGGTTCATAACAGCCTCATGACTTTTCAATGACCCTGTCATATCTGATATGTCCTTCTGAGTTGCTTGGATATCTTTGGCAATTACTTCAATGTGGGATGACAAAGATTTCCTAATCTCCTTGATTCCCTCTTGATTCTCCAGCTTGAGTGTGTCTTTAATTTCATTGACAACTGTGGTCTTGATTTCAGTTTGCAATTCACTAATCACACCTTCTCTTATTTCTCCCATGACAAGTTCTTTGAATTGTTCCGTTAAACGTTGAACAGCTAGAATTCCCATCTCGTTACTCTCCTTCTTCACTCTGACTTCCAGGTTGACCATGTCTTCACCAACTTTCCTAAGACCATGTTCTATCCTATCAGCTAAGCTTTGGGATCGAAGATCGGCATCGCGAAATTTTTCGTCCATTAAACTAGCGTTAGTAGCTAATGAAGTCTCGAGCTCATGTGTTTTATCGCACAATTTATTCATTTTACTCTCAAGTGTCATTTTCAAAATTTCAGAATTCTCTTTAAATTTACTTTCCATTGAATTAAATTTACTGTTTAAATTTTCCTTTAAGTTATCTTTTAACCTGCTCTCTAACAAATCGGAATTTTCCTTGAGTTTATCCTCTAAACTTTCTTTCAAGTTACCTTTTAAAGAATCAGAACTTTCTCTAAGTTTATTTTCCAAAGAATCAGAATTTTCTCTAAGTTTATCATTCAAATTTTCTCTAAGTTTATTTTCTAAAGAATCAGAATTTTCTTTAAGTTTTTCATCTAGACTTTCTTTCAAATTATCAGAATTTTCTTTAAGTTTATCGTTTAAACTTTCTTTAAGTTTATCAGAATTTTCTTTAAGTTTCTTTTCCAAAGCCTCAGTATTTTCTTTCATAATGGCAGCTACACGCAGTCCAGCTTCTTTTGAACTCTCCTCCAAACTCCTCATCATTCTCATCATTTCTTCCATAATTTCAATTATTATTCAAAACATAGGGGTATACAACAGTGGCAAACACAAGCTTATAACTAGAACAAGAAATATGAATAGCTAATTGGAACACTATAATAAAATGAGATTTGTCCTAATGTCGACGTGATGGAAAAACAAAATTCTCTACTTTTACGGATTACATTTACCAAAATATCACAAGAAAAATATGCAAGTTCTCAAATATCCTCCACCTGGATTCTAATAATGTGTATATCCAGTCATCGAACGTTTACTACTGAATTTACTTGACGCCCTAATGGTTAAGCCATTATCAAAATAATCAAACCCATTCTAATTATTAACCAAGTTATATTTTTAATTTTCCCCACTAATTGGGTTTCCTACTAATTTATTCATCCAAACCAGACATCTCTCAACTCCCAAAATATTTCTATAAAAATTATCACAATTTCAAATCGGCATGCGATTGACCATGTCTAAATCGGGCCCCACGTTCGAAGCCATTTCTCTCTCTATCTTATTTTATGTGCCCGTTTAGACCGGAGTCCGCACGACCACATATGCATTTTACCAATAATCAGTCAGCACGAGAGTCAAAATATCCCGGAGCGCCAGATGGGTTAAAGCAAATCGCAAAAACGACATCAAATTAAAAAAATGCTTTGCTGATTTTTGGCTCAATGCAACAATAAGGATAGAAGGAGATTTAATTGGGTGAAACACATCTGGTAAAATTATCTCAGTTTATTTTAAAGTTAAAATCTGACTGCAAAGATGCTCAAAGCAGCATCATCCACGTGTGGCGATCCACACTCTTATTTACACACAATATACAGAAATCTTCCAAACACATTTGACAATCTTTTTGGAAACACAAGTCCGATTAATAGTCCTGTGGACTGTGTTCCAAAATTATTAATATTTAATTCCAGTTCAAAATTAATTGTCTATACTGGAAATAACGTAGATCACTGTTTGACTATTTACATGATATTAACACTCGTAGAATAAATGTTTATATAATTTTTAGACTTTCACTTGTTTTCCAGTTCTCAAAAATATATCGTCGAAAATATTATCATCATTGAAGCAATACAAATTATTAACACATATTAATAACATCTGAAAAGTATTTGACCTTGAGCATAGCATCGAAGAACTGTGCGAAGCACAACAACAATTAATCGTTCTTCTGACATTAAACATTCGAGAAGTGACTCGATTATGAACTTCAAGTTCCAAACAAAATATATGATTTCTGAATCATCAACTTGATCAATAAATGGTTGAACCATTCAACTATTAGATTTTCCACTTGGAATCATTATTATAAAAATATTTATATTTATGGCCATTTCTAGCAATTTTTACAACTTGCAATTCTTCGACAGAATGCGGAAATTAGAATTGTAGTTTTATAATGAATTCATTTAGTTCATGGCACTAGGATTGAAAATATCCTTCAAATTATTCGTGGTTAAAGAATTATTTTTAATTGGCAGTGGCCCATTCTACTATTTGTGTAAGAACACAATATTACAACAACAACGGCAAAGGTCTTCCTCTGAAGAAGAATAAACCACTATCATGACAAATCCGGGTTCTAGCAAAATCAAAGTCTAAATGGAATTCGTAAACAAGGTTGAAATAAGAACTGATGGTTTCAAAGAAATAACCTTTGGGTTACACATACGACGAAATGTGTGGCTCCAATACTCCTACTATAAACCTGAGCCATCGAACCTGCTATTTGATTGATGCTCGAAAAAACCTTCATTCCTGCGACTTAACATGCGCACCTGGGAATGGCATTTCAACTACTCCACACACATAAATTATCTTCCCAAAATTTATACAATAAATCAAGCCTTTGCTTGTTATCAACACTGGAAGATTAATAAACTTACAAGTTTATTTTATTTTACCATTCAGTTTAACCCGTGAATTTACCATACTTATGAAAAGCTTTATTTCACTTTCGAGTGTATTTACGTCATGATTTTATATAAATACAAAAATATCCTATTTGATACAAATATCATTTGCTTCCCGTTTCATGCCTCTCCGTGTTATATGAAAAATATACTTTGCTCATTGCAAATATCAACTGTTCAACCAGAACTGAAATGTTGGTTGAATGCGGGCTTGCGCTAACCACTCTCCTTCGGAAAATCTCCTGTTCCAAACTAGAAATGTTTAAACTACTTCATAGGCTCTTTCTCAATACATATGATTATTATAAAATATAATATCCAAGAATTATTTAGAAAAATTATAAAAATTATTATTATTATTATTAGTGGATTATTATTATTATTATTATTATTTCAAATATGTTTAATTATTATCTCATTATGTGAGAATCCACATGTTCGAACCTTCGAATATGGAAAAAATATCCATTCCTCAACAAAAATAAATATTAACTTTTACAGTTACATCGGCTGATTACCGTGATTTCCTTAAAATATGAAAAATTCAAATAAATGCTCGAAATGCTCGGTCATCGATCCTAAACTGTTCTGAGTGCTGAAAATGCTCAGAATAACTCTAACAAGTCTTGCGTAAATCATTGCAAGCTTTAAATACGACGAAAAAAATGTGTTGGTCATCTGCAGAAAAATAGTTTGTTCCAATTAGCTAGGCATAAAATAATTCAAATGTGGCTTACATTTCTTGATGGTCTTGAAGTGTAGTAAACCTGGTCTGTACCAGATTTATCCATAGACATGCCCTATCGGACAAGCATGTATAATCCTTGTATCGGCCGCCATTGTAGACCCACAAATCGTCTAGTCAGACATAGTGGTAGTATCTTTCGACGTTTGAATAAACTGTGGTTCCATTTTAATATGGGCTTCTATCAAAGCCATAACAGTTTGTTGAAATAGGGTCAGATCTAAGTGATCTCTTCTTAAATATGTCAGTTGTAACATAACTCACTGTAATCTCATCAGTACAAGAAAAACATTGACAGTCTAAGCAATTAACGGCTGTTCTGAAGATCGTTCCCTGGGCATGGTTTGTATATCACCATCTGCCATGCGCTAGACAACTTGCAGTTTACCTTGCGTAGACTAATGAACGCCACCGTTATAGACTAGTCTTCAGTGTACTGACAGATCGAAGTGGTTAACTAGTTACAAAAATGAAAACTGACTTGAAATGGATTTAAACATCCAAGTATTAAGTTACTATTGGACTGTGACAAAATACTATTTTCTAGACCAAGTCTAGCATATGTCCTTTTGGAAATATAAATATTTCCACCAATGTCTGTAGAAATACAATCACCTCAGGGATTCTCCTCACCAGAAACTTACTAAGTTCCAACTCGTTTGCGCAGCACTTCTCGTGACTATCACGATTTGAAAAGAACTTCTTCGTAGATGCGGCAACCATGTGCCTTGGCTCAGCGTAGACGCAACTTGCTTGCCAAGTGCTTGTGTTAGAATGAACTACCCATGCCTGCTCCAGCTGGCTTTTATTCAAAACGGTCAGGGTCACGCGTCATCGCCTGATATCTAGAAATCCTCATATCTCTTGAATCCCTGGTCCGATTTACTTGATACTAATTGCGTTCTCTTTCATTTGGCCGTGCCAGTAATCTGATCCCAGTCTTAAGTCTCTGCTCCATAGTTAACTATTTAATCAATAAATAGCCTCCACCTCTGCTGTTACTCGCTACGTCACTTGACATCCAACTATCGGTAAAATTCTTCGAAATGCTTCTCGAAGCAATGTAGCGCGATATTCAAATATCTGAACTTTCAAAAGCGGCTACAGCCTTTCCCTTGATATCTAGGTGTCTGAAACTCGGAATACCCATTCCTAGAGTTGGGCACAGTACATATGATTTACTTATTTATATATACGAGGCACGTCCAGAAAGTAAGCTCCGTTTGGTAATTAAATTAAATTGTGTACAGATACAGAAAAAATATTTATTGCACAACATTCTACACCTCTTAAACTACCTTTTCACATAACTGCCGAACTTTTGCAGGCATTTGTCATAGCATGGCACAAGTTTTTGGATACCTCTTCATAGAAGTTTGCCGCCGACCCGTAAACGAGAGTGAAGACTCCCCTTAAGATATCCTACTGTTTGGTCACTACTGTTAGGCAAATTGCGTGCTTACCAGGAGAACTGCGTATGTTTAGGAGCTCTCCTGACCACATACGCAATTTGCCTAACAGTGATGGCCAAACAGTAGGATATCTTAAGGGGAGTCTTCACTCTCGTTTACGGGTCGGCGGCAAACTTCTATGAAGAGGTATCCAAAAACTTGTGCCACGCTATGACAAATGCCTGAAAAAGTTCGGCAGTTATGTGAAAAGGTAGTTTAAGAGGTGTAGAATGTTGTGCAATAAATATTTTTTCTGTATCTGTACACAATTTAATTTAATTACCAAACGGAGCTTACTTTCTGGACGTGCCTCGTACATTTATTATATTGTAATTCATCTAGTTGCTAGCCATACGTTAAATAATAAATAAATATCATATTATCCATAATATACAATTTTGAGCTTAAGCCATGTTTTATTTAATCAAACTCGACGCGTTTCGAAAGAAACCATGTCTTTCTTCGTCGGGAATAAACGGAAATACGACTAAATTGTTGCTAAGGGAAAGCAACAAAGAAACTAAAAAAGGTGCCCTAAAATGGACGCCATTATAGCCCCATGTTAGGGACAACGAAAAGCTTGTGAATGCGAACGCAACCTATGTTCTTGTCATTTATATACTGTACATATGATTTACTTATTTATATATACATTTGTTATATTGTAATTCATCTAGTTGCCACACGATAAATAATAAATAAATATCATATTGTCCATAATGTAGAATTTTGAGCTTATGCCGTGTTTTATTTAATCAAATTCGACTCGTTTAGAAAGAAACCATGTCTTTCTTCATCAGGAATAAACGGAAATACGACTAAATTGTTGCTAAGAGAAAGCAACAAATAAACTAATAAAGGTGCCCTAAGATGGACGCCATTTTAGCCCCATGTTAGGGACAACGAAAAAGAGCAGTGCATTACTTTCTGAGGGTTCTGATAATAGGTAGCCAGGACACACTGTGAATGTAGCCGGTGTCCCGGTTGAAATTATCTGGGTGTTTACGTATTTCAACCACCTCCCTGATGATTCTGGGACGATATTGCTTTATACGGGCAAGAACATCCACTCCATGGAACATGGCATCATGGCCAGATGATAAAGCATGATCAGCAACAGCTGATTTATCAGGTTGAATGAGCCTGATACATCTATTATGTTCCTTAATGCGAGTACATACCGTTCTCGAAGTCCGCCCGATATAAGCCTCGCCACAAGTACAGGGACCTCTGTAGATACCCACTGCTGCTTTTCGTTGTCCCTAACATGGGGCTATAATGGCGTCCATCTTAAGGCACCTTTTTTAGTTTCTTTGTTGCTTTCTCTTAGCAACAATTTAGTCGTATTTCCATTTATTCCTGATAAAGACAAACATGGTTTCTTTCGAAACTCGTCGAGTTTGAATAAATAAAACACGGAATAAGCCCAAAATTCTACATTATCGATAGTGTCACGGGCCGTGAACGTCTAAATGATCATATTCTTTATGCTGATTGAATAACAAAAGAACTAACATAGTGCAATGTTTTCACGTTTTTTCAAACTCCATATTAAGCCTCAAAACTTAAAAACCCTTCGTTTTGTATTTTTTTTATTTCCTTTGTACTGAAAATTTGCTTCTAAGTATGTGTCTGAATTAATAGCATATACTTTATGCTGATTGAATAACAAAACAACTAACTTAGTGCCATGTTTTCGCTTTTTTTCGATCTCGATATTAAGCCTCCAAAGTTAAAAACCCTTCGTTTCAGGTATCGTCCCCTTAAAAAGCCGCGGAAGGTTGGCGCTGCAACCTAGTGGTGAATTAATATACAGTACGGTATATCCAGTACGCGTCTGAGTGTTGAATGGGCAGGCAGTTTAAAGCAGCCAGGAGGGATACGATCCAGCTGGCAGAGAAAATGTCGCGGCGATCACAGTGGGTTGATGCTGCAACCTATCTTGTGCTAAATGGACAGGCAGTTTAAAGCAGCTTGGAGGGATGCGATCTAGCTGGCAGTGGGTGTAGCATGGCCTCTCACCGAAATAGATAGACACTTGGTGGCCCCGTCTTGAGCTAGTGTTGCCATGGAGATGGCCAGCCTTGCCATTATTTTATCAGTATATTTTCTGACTTTATTTGCCTTTGCTCGAGTGAAAAAAGGCCGAAATCAGAAGAAGAGAAAGACTATAGAAAATGCATGTAGCCAGCGGTTCCTTCTGGGTCCTAAACTATGTGTATGCAAAATATTGTTGAGATTGGTGGAACGGTGTAGATATGTATACGGAACCAACCCACATACATACATACATACATACATACAGACTTTCACTTTTATATATTAGACTAGCTGAAGTACCCGTGATTCGCTACGCGTCATAAATAAATTAAAATATGAAGGTGACAGTTAAAACAGGGGATAGGCGAGGTGCTGCGCAGAGGGAGATTAAGGATGGAACATTTTGTCCAACTACACCGCTCGGCGTTGACCGTGTTTTATAGCACAAATTTAGGTTTTACTCGCTAACGGTTGGAGATACCTTGCGGATAGAAAATGTAATTTTTAACCTCGTACATACCATCAAAAGTTTGCTATTTCTTAGCGTTCTCTTTGTATTTGAAATGGAAATATGAAAGTTATAAACCAAAGGGTGTAGTGAAGTCACTAAAATGGTCGCCATCTTTAAATAGTACAAAGTATTGAAATCATAAGTAACCTATATGTTAAACAGGTAAATCAGCTACTTCCATGTAAAATTCATGTAAATCGGACCAGTGGTACTTGCGTGATTGAGTAATACATAGACGCACATCATCTCATTTTTAGCCTCGCTTCGCTCGCGTCATAGTCGTGTCATATTGTTATTCAATGAAATGCAGGTTTAACCCCATTAACACCCCTTTAGAACCTGAATATCCAAAAATCCCTCCTTGGTAGACGTTTTCGACACACAACAAACATATCCCCAAAATATCATTCTTCTAACTTTAATCGTTTGGGTTGGTCGATGAGAGTGAACATCCAAAAATCCTTCCTTAGGGGACGTTTTTCTTCCAGAATTTCACCCCTCCCCATAGGCCCCTTAAATTGGATTTATGAAAAAACGGTCGAACACATATTTTATTTATTTATTTATTTATTTATTTATTTATTTATTTAGTTATTTATTTTTAAGCTGATTGATTTCCTCCGAGTTTCAAACTCCTCGCCTATGTCGTTTAAGAGATACAGGGTCCGTTAGGAATCTTTCAACCCCCACTTTTCATCCCTTTCACCTCATAATATACACTACATCGAAAAACCATTAGACATGTGTCAGCTTAGTTTTAATGATTAGTATATATGCCAAGTATCACATCCCCAAATGAAACCACTCGTGAGATATTGTTATTCAATGAAATGCACGTTTACCCCCATTAACACCTATTTAGAACCTGAATATTCAAAACTCTTTTCTTAGTGGACGTTTTTGACATACAACGAACATATCCCCAAAATTTCATGTTTCTAACTTTAATAATTTTGGCTGGGCTATGATGACTGAGTGAGTCAGTCAGGACATTTCCTTTCATTTATTTTTGATAATTTCACCCCTCCCCATGAACCCCTTGAATTGGATTTATGAAACAAACGGTCGAACACCTATTTACTTATTTAAAGCTGTTTTCCCCCTGAGTTTGATGAGTGAGTAAATGAGTCAATCAGTTATGACACTTTCTTTCCTGTTCCCCCCCCCCCAGAATTTCACCTCTCTCCAAGGGCCCCTTAAATTGGATTTATGAAAAATACAGTCGAACACCCATTTACTTGTATTTTAAGCTGTTCTTTTTCCGCCGAATTTCAAACTTCTCGCCTATATCCTTTAAGAGATACACGCTCCGTCAAGAATCCCTCAACCCCCAATATTCGCCCCTATCACCTCATAATGTACACCACATCGATAAACCCTTAGACATATGTCTGATTATTTTTAATGATTAGTTTATATACTGAATATCACATCCCCTAAGAAACAACTCATGACATATCGTTATTCATTGAAATGCACGTTTACCCCCTTAACATCTCTTTAAAAATCGAATAAACAAAAATCATTCCTTAGTTGACGTTTTCGACATACAGCGAACATATTCCCAAAATTTCATTTTTCCAACTTTAATAGTTTTCGCAGGGCGTGATGAGTGAGTGAGTCAGACAGGACATTTTCTTTCAATTATTTTTACCAGAATTTCACCCCTCCCCATGGGCCCCTTAAATTGGATTGATGAAAAAACGCTTGTACACCTATTAACTTATTTCTAAAGCTGGGCTATGAGTTAGGTGAGTGAGTGAGTTAGTCAGTTAGGACACTTTCTCTCCTTTTTTCCCCCAGATTTTCACCCCACTCCATTGGCCCCTTAAATTAATTTATGAAAAAACGGTCGAACACCGATTTACTTATGTTTTTAGCTGATGTTTTTTCGCTGCGTTTCAAATTTCTCGCCTATGTCGTTTAAGAGATAGGCCTACACGCTCCGTTAGGAATCCTTCAACCCCCACTTTACACCCCTTTCACCTCATAATAATACACTACATCGAAAAACCCTTAGACACATGTCTGCTTATTTTTAATGATTAGTTTATATGCCGAGTATCACATCCACAAATGAAACCACTCGTGAGATATTGTTATTCAATGAAATTCAGGTTTAACCCTCTTAAGACCCCTTTAGAGCCTGAATATCCAAAAATCCTCCCTTAGTGTACGGTTTTGACATACAACGAACATATCCCCAAAATGCCATGTTTCCAACTTCAGTATTTTTGGCTGGGCGATGATGAGTGAGTGAATGAGTCTGGACATTTTCTTTCATTTTTTCCCTTCAGAATTTCACCCCTCCCGATGAACCCCTTCAATTTGATTGATAAAAAACTGTCTATCAGCTATATACTTACTTTAAAGCAGTTTTTCCCCCTGAGTTTGATAAGTGAGTCAGTCAGTCAATCAGTTAGGACATTTTCTTTCCTGTCCCCCCCCCCACAGAATTTCACCCCTCCCCATGGGCCTCTTAAATTGGATTTATGAAAAAAAAACGGTCAAACACATATTTACTTATTTTTATGCTGATTTTTTTCCGCTGAGTTTCAAACTCCTCGCCTATGTCGTTTAAGACATACACGCTCCGTTAGGAATCTTTCAATCCCTACTTTTCACCCCTTTCACCTCATAATATACTCCACATCGAAAAACCCTCAGACACGTGTCTTACTTTTTAATGATGAGTTTATATGCCGTGTATCACATCCCCCAATGAAACCAATCGGGAGATACTGTTATTCAATGAAATGCAGATTTAACCCCATTAAGATCCCTTTAGAACCTGAATATCCGAAAATCCTCCCTTAGTAGACTGTTTTGAAATACAATGAACATATCCCCAAACTGTCATGTTTCTAACTTCAATCATTTTGGCTGGGCGATGATGAGTGAGTGAGTGAGTGAGTGAGTGAGTCAGGACATTTTCTTTCAATTTTATTTTTTCAGAATTTCACCCCTCCCCATGAACCCCTTAAATTTGATTTATGAAAAAAAAACCTGTCCAACAGCTATTTACTTACTTTAAAGCAGTTTTCCCCCTGAGTTTGGTGAGTGAGTGAGTCAGTCAATCAGTTAGGACACTTTCTTTCCTGTTTCTCCCCCCCCCTCCAGAATTTCACCCCTTCCCATGGGCCCCTTAAATTGGATTTATGATAAAGCGGTCAAACACATATTTACTTATTTGTATGCTGATTTTTTCCCGCTGAGTTTCAAACTCCTCGCCTATGTCGTTTAAGAGATACACGCTCCGTTAGGAATCTTTCAATCCCCACTTTTCACCCCTTTCACCTCATAATATACACCACATTGAAATACCCTTCGACTCGTGTCTTCTTATTTTTAATGATGAGTTTATGTGCCGAGTATCACATCCCCCAATGAAACCAATCGGGAGATATTGCTGTTCAATGAAATGCAGGTCTACCCCCTTAACACCCCTTTAGAACCAGAATATCCAAAAATCCTCTCTTAGTGGGCATTTGCGGCCCTTGGGGAAGCTGCATACCAAATTTCATTCCAATCCGTTTGATGGTTTCTGAGATTTCGTGATGAATGAATGAGTGAGTGGGTGGTATTTGACAAATATATAGTAGAAGATAGTGTCAAGTCTTTGTTATGCTAAACTCGGTTGACAGTGCTGTGTGAGAAGTTGAGTAACTAACGTGATTTCAAGTAAAGATCCTCATTTTCTATACCGGTAGTGAAGAGCGCAAATGGCATCCAGTCGGCCGTGTCTCGACTTGAGCTATGTTGCCATGGAAACTATCCGCCTTGCCATTCCATCATGAGTATATTTTATGATTTGATTAGCCTGTGATTGAGTGCAAAAGGACCGAAATCAGAAGAATGAGCAAGACTATCGAAAATTGATGTAGCCATCGGTTCCTTCTGGGTCCTAAACTATGTGTATGCAAAATTTGGTTGAGATTGTTGGAACGGTGTAGATTTGTATACGGAACAGATCCACCCACATACCCACATACATACATACATACAGACTTTCACTTTTATGTATAAGATATTTGTCAAGTGTTAACTTTAATTTTCCAGAGTTCTGTTTAGTGTTATAAAGTGTTAATTGAAATAGGATTTTTATACCTCGAGTAGAGGATATTAATGTTTTAAAAATGTTAAATATTAGGAAAGAATTATTGTATACCGCGAGTTTTGTGAAGTTTATAATGGAGGCTTAAACCCCAAAGATGTGGGCTATGAGGCTAATTTATTGGGAGCCTGGAACCAGCAGCTCAAGGAATAATCATGTAAGTAGAACAATTTGATTATTTGTTGCTTTGGAGGAAAGGGTTCGTGCAAACTAATATATGAAAAGGTATTGTCATACTGTAATATGCTGAACTAGCTTATTATTATTATTAGTAGTAGTGCTTTCATATATTGGATCACATGTCAGGTGACATACTTTGATTCACTTATTATTATTATTACTTATATTATTATCATTTTGATTATTGGTTTTTTTTTTTCAAGACATTTAGCCGTCATTTCAATGCATAAGAATTCATTTCATTTGGCTGGAGGAATATAGCGATGGGAAGTGTGGTAGTTTTAAAGATTTTAGGTTTGAAAGGCTGACACCAAGAGGATTACTGAGACGACAATTCACAGCATGAGTTGTCCCAACCATAGCTTCGATGAGGGCAGTGCACGTTCCTGGAAACTCGCCGGGGAGGCAGGCCTTTTGTCCCTGGTCTATCGCTGCTCGTTGGGACATGGATACAAAGCATTGACGTGAGTGCTTTTGTCTGGAGATTGGGTGTGACGAAGACACGATTGGAAGAGGGTGAACTCGCTGGTGAAAGAGGGTGAGGCAGTTTTGAAATACTGATGACAAGGGGGATGGCAGGCGGCTGAACATTACAAGACCAGCTTCTCTGACTAGTGGACACAACAGACAGGGTTCTCTGTGAGCTCGGAAGTAAGACAGTATATCGGTCGAGTGTGGTAGGCGAATTCATGCCTATATGCACCAATGGGGATAGTCGTGTCTGGGCTATCACCATAAGAGTGATTTTAGGGATTATATCCCATCACTAACCAAACATCAGAGCAGATATCAAATCACTGTTAAATGCAATAAACATAATTCAGCGCATCATGACGAGCAGAGGAGGGACGACAACGAACCAGCCCAACATCACATCACTGCCGTGAATCACGAGGACGAGAGATGATCTACATCGGTAAGCCAAATGACGCGAATTACGCAAAGTCTCTTTTTGCAGTAAATTCATCGGCACGTAAATTCCAGCTTTTGTTTTTTTAACTTTAACTTATAGACCACCTCCAGTTGCTATTTTCGCCGAGCCTTAGTAAATTCAGTAGAGTCATTTAATTTTTATCATTTATCATTTATTTTTATCGTCATTTTCTTGTTTTTAACTTTATTAAATCTTCTATATTATTTGATGCAGGTCTTTTCTTCCTTAGTAGTTAGAAGTAGCTTTAAGTCATCCCTTATTCCCAAAACAAATACTATCTCGGTTAAAGACGGAGTCTTACCACGTCCTTGAGAAGAAGAGAATTCAGCTGCTCTACAAATTGTGTAAGTGACTATATGTTTGGTCATATGTTACATGACCATGGCGCCCACCGAGTCATTAATTTATCCATCTTTAATACCTCAATCAATATCTTACAATCAATTATTATTTCAAAATTATCAATTCAAATGTAATTCATCAGTCTAGAGGGAGAGTTGCCGTGTAATTTCCTCAGACCAACCTGGAGCAAAACAGTTACATTTGACCCCCAACTGTGGAGATTCATATATATGCATATTTACGTGCAAGGTTGGTAACGAAACGGTTACATTTGGCGCCCAACGTGGGGCCGAAAACCGGATGGTATTTGTGGAGGGAAGAAGTGATATTTCTGTGCAAGTGTTTTTTTTTTGGTTTTTACAGTGAGTGATACTATATCAGCATGGATGATGACAGCGATATGCTGTTGAGAAGCGGGCAACAGTTAGGCGGTTGTATGGAGGAGGAGAGCGTAGATGAGCATGATCAGTTGGCAGGGGGGAGTGAGAATAGTACAGGGTTAGCGGAGGTAGACCTTGATACTGACAAGAAGGGAGAAAGTCAGGAATGTTTTCAAACCCTAATGTTGAAACTCATGCAGGACTTAAGCGGCAAAATGGAGGCCACAAATAGCAAAATTGAAGCCACAAATAACAAGATCGATGCAAACAATCAGGAGATGACGGAAAAATTGGATAGAAATAGCAGGGAGATGAAGGATAGGTTGGACAGCGTGGTCAAAGTGAATGAGGAGTTGAACAGGAAGTATGGAACACTGCAGGAAAGCATTAAGGGGGTAGAACAACAAATTAGGGGAGAAATTAAAGGGGTGGTGGAAGAAGAGGCTAGGAAAATTATAGAAATTGTAGATCAGAAATTGGGAAAGGAAAAAGAGGAAAGTCAGGAGAGGAGTGGTACTCAGATGGAAATTCTCAAGGAATTAGTGCAGGTGGAGACAAGACAGGTGAAGGAACAGCTGGGGGGAGAAATTAGTAAAGTTCAGAAAGATTTAAGTAAGAAGGTAGAGGATTGCAATCAGAAGAATCATGAGAGCATTCAAGAGATTAGGGAGAAGCAGGGTGTGCTGACGGAGATGGGAAAAGAGAGAGATGGAAATATGAAAGAGAGATTTGAGGATATAGAAAGAAAAACAGACAAGAACATAGCTGAGAAGGTAGCTGAGGCGGAAGCCAGAATAAGGGTCAAAATGAGACAAGAGACGGGGAGGGAGAGAACAGGTTTTTCCGGCAGCTGTAATTACAAGGAAATAGAGCTGGCCAAGTTCAGTAATCGGCAAGGTTGCCCGATGGAATTTATGAGAGCTGTGGAGAACAAATTTAAAGAAAGATTGGATGAGGGCAGTATCGAATGGGGACAGGTATTAGAAATTTTAGAGCAAGCTTTTGTAGGAGAAACAAAAAGCTGGTATGCGGTTTACAAAAACACTCTAGAAAGCTTAGACGACTTCAAAGCTAAATTTCACGAAAAGTTTTGGAATGAAGCCATTCAGTCACAACACAGAGAGGTAGTGGCGTGCGGGAGATACAATGCGAGGGGGAGCCAAAATATGACCGAATACTTTCTGAGCCAGGTGTTGGTATGTAAGCATTTGGACGGGTTATCGAGGGAAGGAGACGTGGTCAGGTTGTTGTTGCGACACTTTCCTTATAGGGTGAAGGAGGCGGCCTGTATTCAAAAAGTCGGAAGTATACAGGAACTCGAGAAATTATTAGGGACGTTTGATACTTTGGGTAGGGGGAATGGCGAAGAGCAAAATGCAAATTATGCCAGAAACCAGGACGTCAGGAGCCAAGGCTCACAAGGCAGAGGCAGTGGCGGCGGCCAGAATTTCCAGAATAGGGGTGGTGGAAATCCTAGTTTCCAAAACCGTGGGGACATGATGAATCCACAGTACAGTAGAAACAATAACACTCAGGGTCCCAATTACAATCAAAGGAGTAATCAGGGTCAAGGTAATGGTCCACAGGGGGGTCAAAGGACCGGTGGCTACCAGAACTCCTACTACAACCAGAACAACCGAGGTTTTGGAAGGGGAAACCCTGGAGGCAATAGCGGTAACCAGAGAGAGGAGAGGGAACCAAATGACAATAACCAGACCAGTGGCGTGAACAATGGGGGGGAGAACGACAGAAGCCGTAATTTAAACGAGCGCCAGGCTGCGATGTGAGGTCAAAATCACAGTCTGCGCTGATCCCTGTTATAACCCTAGTACAGGAACCCTATGACCTGAATGTCAGAGATGATTTGTTAAGAGAATTTATTGAGGAGGAAACTGTATCTAAAACATTAGATGTGAGCCCCGTCGTAGAATTATGCGTGTTGCGGGCGCGACACGCAGTTTTAATCGATACTGGGTGTGGAGCGTCTTGCGTTAGCCAGAAATTTTATAATCAAATAAGAGAAGAACACTTAGACCACTTAAACATAGTTTTCCAGAAGTTAGACAGAGCAGGCTTTACTTTAAAATTATCGAAGTCATATTTCTGCAGAACAGAAGTCACGTTCCTGGGTCATAGGGTGTCCCGATTAGGAGTTACGCCGGAAGCAAGCAGAGTGGACAAAATTCTCGATGCAAGTGTACCAAAAAACGTTAAGGAGCTTAAAAGTTATCTGGGGGTCTGTAATTTTTTTCGTCGTTTCGTGTTAAGGTATTCAGGACTGGTTGAGCCATTTAGGGAGCTCCTTAAATCAGGAAGCAGATGGAGGTGGGATGAAAGTCATGACAAAGCGTTCCGTGCTCTGAAACGTGGATTCGAGCAAGCAGTAGTATTGAAGTATCCGCTTAGAGACCAAGAGTATGTATTGATGACGGATGCGTCACATATTGGGGTTGCGGGTGTATTGTGTCAGAGGGACACGGAGGGAAATTTAGGTATTGTATCTCTAGCCTCGCGTGGACTTTCAGCCGCCGAGAAGAAGTATACGATAACAGAATTGGAACTGCTCGGAATAGTTTTCAGCCTAAGTAAATTTCGAATGTATGTGCTACGGAGTAAATTTCAAATCTACACAGACCACCACGCTCTACTTTTTATGCAAACATGTAAGCTAAGCTCAAACCGTGTAAGCAGATGGATTCTTGCTCTCCAAGAATACAATTTTGAGGTAAAGCACATCAAGGGTAAAGAAAATGTCTTAGCGGATATGCTATCTAGGGATTCGAATTTAAATAAGGACAATTCACTTGTAAAAGCAGAAGAGGGAATTTTGCTCTGCGCGTGTGTGGATCCGAGCAACAGGAGATCGCTTGAAACCTTGAGAAAAATGTTGGCTGAGCAGCGGGATGACGCAACCTTGGGTGAGGCACTGGCCAGGTTGGAGGCGGGTGAGTCACAGGTTGTGAAGGTCGGGCGGTTTGCATATAGAATGCAGGACGGGCTTCTTGCACGAAAGTGTAAGAATGACCGCTGGGCAATATGCGTGCCGGCGACCCTAAGGGAAGAACTTATATGGTTCATACACAAGGAGCTAGGACATTTTGGAGCGGCCAAAGTGTTCTATGAACTTTCACGTGATTTTATATGGGAAAAATGGGAAGGGATGTTAGAAAAACACTCGCTAGGTGTGACCTCTGTCAGAAGAGTAAATATCCTGTTAAGTATTTAAAAGGGGAAATGCAGGCGATCCTCACCAGTAGTCCCGGGGAACTACTGTGTGTGGACCTATTTGGACCTGTAGTTAAGGGTCAGTACGGCTACGAATACATCTTTGTTGTGATTGATGCATTCAGTAAATACATCAAACTTTATGCACTAAGGAAAGCCACGGGACTCGCATGTAGCCGACTGATTATTGAAAAGTACATTCCTGAGTTTGGCACTCCACTCAGAATTTTATCTGATAGTGGGCCGCAGTTCACTGCAAAGAAATGGAAAACCAATATGCAGAAAGCCGGCATTTCACACGTTCACTCATCGGTAAGATTTCCACAAGGTAATCCTTCGGAACGACCGATGCGAGAGGTGGGCCGTCTATTCCGAGCTCTCGTGTACGATAAGCATACGGCATGGGTCGCACAACTTCCCAAAGTTGAGACCTGGCTAAACTCTGTCCAGCATGATAGCACGAAGTTGACGCCCCATGAAATTCATTTTGGAAGGAGACCCCAAAATGAGCTAGCAAGAGTACTGGGTTTGTCTAAGGGAAAACAACCGGGGATGGACTATTTTGTCCAGTTGGCGAAACAAAATTTAAGGAAATCAGCAGCTAAGAGAATTCGTCAACAAAAACAGACCAAATTCGACCTTTTCAATCAGGGAGATCGCGTATTATTGAGAGTCCCAAAACAGTCGAATGCCTCCGATAAGTCACGAGGAAGTTGTTTTTATTGTTTTCTGGACCATATATAGTGTCCAGGAGGATTGGTAACACCGCGTATGTTCTGGAGAATGAGCTAGGAGAGAAACTTTATGGAACATACAATATACAAAGCTTGCGAAAATATATTTCGTAAAGTAAGGCAGGCAATGAGAGGTCAAAACCATGTATTTTGGAGTTAAGACTGTTCTTAACGATTATCATACATGGAGAGTATACGCACCTTAGCACGTGGTCAGTTGCGTACCCATTTACGTGGTGAGGAAGTCAACAGACCGACTGATGAGTGACATAGCGTGACGTTGGGTGTTATGTATTTAAAGGAATACTAGGCAGGTCATTGTCACGAAGGTCGACTGGTCTGGAAGATTGCCATTTAAGTTATTTAAAGGAACGAGACAGAGAGAGAAGGGTGAGTGGTGCTGTCTACAGATGGTCAGATAAGATAAGCATAGCGGGAAGTGGAGCTCGCTTAGGTCTGTTATGTGATCAGGCTCTAAAGGAACTTAATTGTGACGACAATTGCACAGACATATCTTGACTTTAAGGATATTTCTATATTTGTGTATTATTTTTTAGGATCAAAAATGTAAAACTTACAGAGATTTTGAGTAACTCAGTCAGGAAGCACCTTCTCCGACGTGTGATCTGTGAGCGTATGAAGTGTGTCATGAATGGGTGGAGTATCATACACCAACATGGCGTGTGTTTTGAGTTCGGCCAACCAGGTCGACACCGATAGCGACCGAGTGTGATAAATGTCATGCAGTGGCATGGAAGTTACGTGACGGAACAATAAGGTCACTAAACGAAGCTAGGTGAAGTGAAATAATGAATGCATACATTGTGTGACACATAAATGTATCTCTCTCCTAACACATAGGAAATAAAGACAATGAAAAGCGAATATATCGTAATGAAATGACGTAACTATGAACAATTTACGAGCAACCCACGCTGATAGACAGAGAAAGACAATGACGTGAGGCGTCGAAGATGATGAAATTGTACAGATCTAAGGGTATAATGGAATGTTTGTATTGTTTTATATGTATGTATATATTTTAGGGTTTTCTGTTTCTTTTATGCGTGTTCTTGGGATATCGCGGGAATATAGGGATTCTATATGTCACGCGATCTCCCAGGGCGAATGTAATATGCTGAACTAGCTTATTATTATTATTAGTAGTAGTGCTTTCATATATTGGATCACATGTCAGGTGACATACTTTGATTCACTTATTATTATTATTATTACTTATATTATTATCATTTTGATTATTGTTTTTTTTTTTCAAGACATTTAGCCGTCATTTCAATGCATAAGAATTCATTTCATTTGGCTGGAGGAATATAGCGATGGGAAGTGTGGTAGTTTTAAAGATTTTAGGTTTGAAAGGCTGACACCAAGAGGATTACTGAGACGACAATTCACAGCATGAGTTGTCCCAACCATAGCTTCGATGAGGGCAGTGCACGTTCCTGGAAACTCGCCGGGGAGGCAGGCCTTTTGTCCCAGGTCTATCGCTGCTCGTTGGGACATGGATACAAAGCATTGACGTGAGTGCTTTTGTCTGGAGATTGGGTGTGACGAAGACACGATTGGAAGAGGGTGAACTCGCTGGTGAAAGAGGGTGAGGCAGTTTTGAAATACTGAGGACAAGGGGGATGGCAGGCGGCTGAACATTACAAGACCAGCTTCTCTGACTAGTGGACACAACAGACAGGGTTCTCTGTGAGCTCGGAAGTAAGACAGTATATCGGTCGAGTGTGGTAGGCGAATTCATGCCTATATGCACCAATGGGGATAGTCGTGTCTGGGCTATCACCATAAGAGTGATTTTAGGGATTATATCCCATCACTAACCAAACATCAGAGCAGATATCAAATCACTGTTAAATGCAATAAACATAATTCAGCGCATCATGACGAGCAGAGGAGGGACGACAACGAACCAGCCCAACATCACATCACTGCCGTGAATCACGAGGACGAGAGATGATCTACATCGGTAAGCCAAATGACGCGAATTACGCAAAGTCTCTTTTTGCAGTAAATTCATCGGCACGTAAATTCCAGCTTTTGTTTTTTTAACTTTAACTTATAGACCACCTCCAGTTGCTATTTTCGCCGAGCCTTAGTAAATTCAGTAGAGTCATTTAATTTTTATCATTTATCATTTATTTTTATCGTCATTTTCTTGTTTTTAACTTTATTAAATCTTCTATATTATTTGATGCAGGTCTTTTCTTCCTTAGTAGTTAGAAGTAGCTTTAAGTCATCCCTTATTCCCAAAACAAATACTATCTCGGTTAAAGACGGAGTCTTACCACGTCCTTGAGAAGAAGAGAACTCAGCTGCTCTACAAATTGTGTAAGTGACTATATGTTTGGTCATATGTTACATGACCATGGCGCCCACCGAGTCATTAATTTATCCATCTTTAATACCTCAATCAATATCTTACAATCAATTATTATTTCAAAATTATCAATTCAAATGTAATTCATCAGTCTAGAGGGAGAGTTGCCGTGTAATTTCCTCAGACCAACCTGGAGCAAAACAGTTACATTTGACCCCCAACTGTGGAGATTCATATATATGCATATTTACGTGCAAGGTTGGTAACGAAACGGTTACAATACAAACGGGGATAATGAAAATGAAGTGTATAAAATGAAGCGTACGGTTTCTCTGAACGAAAAATTAATCATGAATTAACTAATTAAATAGTGTTCAATATAAATACTCAGTGGAGTTTTACTCTTTTGAAATCACGACTTATGGTGATATAACGTAGAAGTGACATACGTCTTAAAAGCAAGAAATAAAATATATAAAGTAATTGTTGAATATAACGATAAATGTAATAATTTTGGAAGCCATTGAGGTTCCATGAATAAATAATGATAATGATAATTAATTGTTGAACAATAATGTTCTAATGAATGTAATATCAAAAAATGAATTAATAATTTATGCCAGGCAAATTTTAGAAGTGCTAATAATGTAATGCGACGGAGCTAAATTGAAGTTAAAGCAGTAAATGTCTTACTCGAAATATCACACAAATATAATTGTAACAAAAGCTAGGATAGCTTATTTGACTTTTCACGCTAAATATTGCTGTGATTTCGTGCCAGGTTTTACATTGATCGCCAGGTGTAGTTGGGCGCGGTTCTATGGAGTTGAATGTGTTTGCAGTGAAGCAAATTTGAATTCGGATGCTATATATATTGTGTACGCGCAGTGGACAATGCATTATGGTCGCTCAAAAGTCGCTAATTTAAGGAGATTTGGTGTTAAATGGTCCAACTCCTGTGTCATGTCGGTAATACCTCCCTAAATGGAATACTATCTAGGGGGCAGACTCATTTTACGAACCCAGGTTCATCCACGTCGAAAGCCCCGTCATTATTGATATATGAATGTTAGACTCATCAAAGATATTACCTCGCAATCAATAAGTTCACCTGTGCCATTATAAGCGGATAACTATGGCCGCGTATTGTTAATGATGAATAGATCTAGTGTGTGTGTTTTCGAGTTTAAGAAGTGATTCTTATAAGAGCCAGTTGGCGAGAGTGAAGGACAGCCCGTCTGCCTGACCTGGGGAGCACACCCGATCCCTGCTCGTAAATAAGCGTGAAGTACTTTTGTCAAGCACTAAAGGAGACCACTAATTGCCTTGTGGTAGGTCTGAGACCACCCGCGCCTGTGCGGTGGAAGTTAAATGTTTTGAGATAGGTCGTTCATCAGTACCGTGATCTATTTCTTGCCAAGAGTCGTTCAGAAACCGTGTAAGTTTAAATAAATAGTCATGGACTACTGGAAAATCCCTTATTGTTAATAACAATATAAATGTTACTCCAGAGTAAAAATGAAAATTTTAAGATTGTCTGGGGAGGCTTTCTTAATTTGAATTATTCAGTATATTTCCTATACTCAAAGGAATGCACGAATTCTTTTCCCAACGACACCAAGTTTGTAGAATTGTTTTTGAGAGGGATGATGATTTTGAAACTCAAGTGAGCCTTAAGAAATGTAATTGTTATAAACAAATTAGCACAACTCAAAGTAAAAACTCCAAACGGGAGTTAAGAGTGCTTTATTTTGATAATGAATATCTGCGTAAACATAATCTTAGAGCCATGAGATGCTCATATTTGCAATTTAAAGAACTTGCTTTATGGAAGTGAGAGTTTTGTTGATTTTTGTCAGGTTCGTTTGGAACCTTTATTATTGATTTTTTTGGTTTAGTTCTATTGATTCCTTGTCTAATTTAAGGCAAGTGTGAATATTTTACTGTAAATGTAATTGTTGTAGTGAGTAATTTTTGATATTCATTAAATAATTTTTATATATTTTTTTGAATTTGATATTTATTGGAGTGTTATCCTATGCTTCATCTGAATATGTGACTCATACAGTAGGAGAACATACCCTGCTTCGAATGTCCTATTGAGCTAGCGAACTGTGATTTGCATACTTATTGTTCGCAAGGGCACAGTATATGCATTAGCTTTCTAAATCTCGGTGCAACGACTAGGTCATCTGCCACCAGTGCGAGTGCAAGCGATCACGACACGTTGGGGCGTGTTAGTTGAACTTATTTGGCTAATTAGCGTTATTTGATAAGACTTTGACTGCTTCAAGCGAATATGATAAAAATGAATGAGTACTGATGTCATAGGCATGTTTATTGGACTGCTAATTGGCATCATTTGGCTAATTAGCGTTATTTAATAAAACATTGACCTTTGACTGCTTCAAGCGATTGTGATAAAAATTAATGAGTGTTGATGTCATATGCTTGTTCATTGGATTGCTAGTTGACGTCATTAGACTCTGTTACTCTAAGGAGATAACGTGATTTAGTTTCATTTCTCTATGGTTCAACGGAAAAGGATTAAGAACAATCTGTTGCCTTTAATATTATTTTTTAGTATATATAAGAGTATCGTTCTTAGGAAGCGTTGTAAGGCGGGAGCTGCAATGTCAAAATGAAGAAAACGCGCTCTTTCAGACAACAACAGAGCTTCTTTTAAGCAATACTTAGTTACAATCATGGCTTTAGTCATTGAGAGAACTATTGAAAAGTTTAGAGCTATTGGCTTGCATACTTTCTGATATATTGATATTAGGTTAACAGAAATAGAGACAGTTTTTATTAGCAGTTGGCAGCCCTGGTTGCTCTTACGAATACGCATAGTCATGTCTGTTATGGTACACATAGCACATGCGAAATTTGGTTGAAATCCAAATGATAATATAGAAGTTACATGTATTCAAAATTGGACTTATCAGCAGGCTTAGAATCATGTTGGTAGCACTGACGTATATTAGTAACTCCAAATTAATCTAAAATGTCACGTACTATACGGCGGCATAGTTTAAAGCTGTCGGATTGCATACTTTCTGATATATTGGTATTTGGATAAAAGGAATTGAGAGCTTTCATTAGCAGTTGGCAGCCCAGGTGTTTCTTGAGAATACGCTCAGTCATATCTATTTATGTACACATAGTACATACGAAATTTGGTTGAATTCCAATTGATAGTGTAGAAGTTATGTGCATTTAAAATTGGACCTATCAGCAAGCTTAGAATCATTTTGGCAGCAGAGACATGTATGGTCTCCTGGAAATTAAACTGAAATAGTATAATCTATACGTGTGCCAATTTTGAAATAGCTCCCATGCATACTGCACCCGAAGCTGACGTAGCCACCACCTATTATCCGAAGGGATGGAAGGGATCGCACAGGGCGTTGATACCCGGTTAGAAAAGATCAATGGATCCTTGCAAGATGGATAGCTAGTAACCTCTGAATGCTGGTATATTTATCAAAAAATACGATAATACGTCTACTTAGCTACAAAAATAAAACTTCCTACGAACCAAGATGTGGTAGGACAAGATTCTTAGAATCTCGAGGGTGAACGGTTACTTTAATTTGCAATGAGCGCCAGTAACTAAATAGCTGCACTATCGTTTCCTGATTATTAAAGATAGAAGACCGAGATGTCCTATAAAAATGATCTACCAAACGCCAACTAGTGCCTGTTAATTCATTAATAAAAATCCGAAAAGTTGGTTACTCCGTCCTGTCATATCTGCACTCATATCGTACAACTTTCATTCTCACAATTAAATATATAGTATATTTAAAACAAATAAACGAAGTAATCTCCTAGTCACTAATAACAAGTCTGTTTGGCTAAAACGACGAGAAATATACTATTTCTCCAATGTTAAATGACAATTATTAACATTTAAAAATTATGTAGTCGCACTTGTGGCTCATACTGTACTTATAACATTCGAAAATATTGCTCAAGTAAACATTTACATTCTCTCACTAGATGATACATTCCACAAATTGTTACTCTACATTTAAACTTTCTACGTATACGACTGATTCGGATTGACATTCTAAATTATTACTTTATACATTACTAATTACAGTGTATTTACAAAACTAACACCATTATCGTTAGCCACGCGATAATGTTTTTTCTCACTAGCCATGCTCGTAAATATCAGTTTTAACTTTCATAATAATAATATTTCTACTTTCATGTCATATCGGGGTTTTACTTTTACTTCCATAGAGCAAATGTTTCAAACGGTAAAGCTAAAAACTGCTCTTCAATTGACAAATCCATTCAATAGGCTTAATGAAATATAAGACTGAGATATATCAGATGATCTTACACGCATTACATTCCAGTAGTTCATTATAGTGACCCTTTATATTTATCGCATATTTCATATATTATACCTCGACAACATAGTCGGAATTCCATTATACCTTCGCATTTTATTGTACATATTCTTAGGAACATCTCATTATATCAACCACAAAACACAAAGTAGCGTCATTTCCTACGCCTTCATATTCGTTTCAACTACACGCAATAATAATAATAATCCCATTTCTCTGAATAATCTAAATATCCACGAAATTCAGTAATCCTTCTCATAAAGTTGAAATTACAATACTTCTACCGATTATACATTTCTTTCCTTTCGTCAATACTAAATAAACATCCTGTATTTTCCTTCTTAATCCTTTATTATGCGAATTCTGTCACCACTGTACTTAGTAACCTTTTATAATGCGATTTCATTACTTCTCTTTCATATGTGGAACCAATGTTCATCAAACATTCTAACATTATACAAACGGTCTAGATATTCTCGTCGTTGCTTAATAAAAATACGTTACATTCACTTCATTTAAGTGTGCCTATCTTAAATACATTTCATCTTGAACATTTCTTTCTTTTCTTACAAGAATTCGTTTCTTTACAGTTTCATTATACACCTCGTATTTTTCTGTACTGCAATGTAGCGTTGTTATCCGTGACAATACAACAGATTATTTTAAATAACGCACATCTTTCTTAAGAAGTCTGGTTTATGACAATAAGTTCATTGTTGTTCTCAACAAAACTGAACAATGACTTGTCTCTCTATACTACTTTCCAAAATACATCTCTGCCATAAAATTGTTTGTATATACATCATGTCAACAATGAAATTCTGCTTATTCGGGTGTCAGGACTAACGCACGTTTAAAATATTCCACTATAACTATGCAAATACAAGCAACAATCAAATAAACTTGCAGTCACGAAATATGTCGACTATACAACCTTAAATACGTCAAAATGCTAATGATGACGTTCTCAAAACATTTATATAAACATTTAACCGATAATAACGGTGCTCCTCATACAATTAACCTATTAAAATGGTTTAAAAACAAGTCTATCAATTTTGCCACACAAAACTAGGTCTGTTCAAGGAATCTACATTACTGCAATCTAACTACTAAGTATTCGTTGGATGTTCTTTACTTTTTGCCAAAACAGTTCCCATAATCCAAATAGGACCTGTTACTCCCACGCAGCTGTCTCCGCCTTTCTGTAGAATGTCGATCAGCCGAGATACCGGTACCTGGAGTGGTCGCGTGCTCATGTGTCTGGATCCCACCTGCTCGCTCCCTCTCTCTCCCTCGTTCATCAGCTGAGAACCCGTTCCTGCCGTCACCGTCACCTTCTGACTCGAGTCCCGCGACATCTGCATACTCTCGGTGTCATTGGCGAGATCTTCTTGTGAACCGCAAACTCGAAGTTCCCCGTCAAAGGTTGTTGTTGTTGTAGATTATAGGTATTCCTTTT
Source organism: Meconema thalassinum (assembly GCA_946902985.2). Taxonomy (NCBI): domain Eukaryota; kingdom Metazoa; phylum Arthropoda; class Insecta; order Orthoptera; family Tettigoniidae; genus Meconema; species Meconema thalassinum. The sequence goes on along the minus strand of OX336394.1, from coordinate 254,080,985 downwards.
GATATTTAAGGAAATACCTTGCAGTGGTAGATGCGAATATGATGTTATTTGGTGAATCATGATATTGGATTTTCACCTGCCTCGACAAAGCCTTAGTATGTGAGCTAAGTCACTGATGAAATCCTCATGTTGCAAGTAGTTAGTTCCCCTTCATGATTTAGTAGCTTTCCATATCAATCGAAGAGTAATTCATATTAAATATCTTCGTTGACCCCAAATTCAATAACATCTTCTTAAAATTCCTTATTTCTTGAGTAATACTTGTAGATTGTAGACATACGTTTCTTCTTGTTGGCAATGGTGTTACCACTCTATAGTTTTCTCCGCTGTTTCAAAGATTTTCCATATATCTTCTCCTGCCGTAATTTTTGGTTTTATATATTAATTGTTGTTTCTGCTTTCATAGTAATTGCTTCATTGGTGTTCATCTTCTATGTAGTCGCGCAATAATATTTTCTTCCCGTTCTCAATCTTGTATGTAACTTTCGCTGCTTCCGAAATATACGTCTTGTCGATTTCGAAGACTTGAAGAGAATGCCTCCTGCACTGCTCTAATAGCGATTATAAAAATGGCGTTTCTGGCATTCGACCATGAAAAATCTTTCATCTTTAAATATCGTTCTCATCCTATTAAATCTCAAAATATAATTTATACCATCAACTTTCATTTACCGTCAGATTTCCATTTTTACCTCGTAATCTTTTCTATAAGTTATTTCCATATATAATTAAAATGTTGGTGACCGCCAATATATAATATTGCTATTGGTTAAAAAGTGGTCACATGATGAACCTGTTTCATTTACGCGGTCAGATTTCCTTTCTGCCACGCTTCAAAATCACCTTGGGCTCGTGCCATCCATAAACTGGATTTTGCCAATTGCCGTCTTCATAGAACTTGTCGTTTTGGCCAGTTTCCAATGTCTATAAATCTCATTCCTTTCCATGGTAATAAAATAGCGTTTTTTATTTCTTCTTATAACCACGCTATTAATAAACGAAAACTCTTCTCATTTATTCTGGCAATAGCTGTAATCCTAATACACATCCCTATGCTGTTAGTTTTAATTTTCCAGCGCATAGCCTTCGCGCCTCCGTACATGAGAGCTGTCGGTTCGACTCCCGACCCCTGCATTCACTTAGGTCCTTTTAAATAAGGGTTCATCTCTTCGTTGACCCCATAAATAAAGTATAGAATGTACTTTATTTACTGGTCTTCTTCATTACATAACAGAACACTAATTTAAAAGCTTCAGTGTATTTCAGGGACGAATAATTTTAACTAGGAATGGTTGAAGTTACCCATAAGACGATTCTCTTCCAAAGTTACTACTCTATAACAGTTATTTCCATAGGCGTGGTCAACTTTAAAGGGTCCCTTATAGAGGTTTGAGAACTTAATAAATATCTTCTTAGCATCATCGGCTTTTACATTCGTTCTAATGAGTACAAGATCTCCTTTCTTCAGAGGCTTGCTGTAGCGTTTATCTCTCCCCCTTTTCAGCCTTTTCTCCGCCTGTTTGTTCAGATGGTCTCTTGCTCTTTCAATCCTTCTTTCCCTAGGCAGATCAATATCATCCGGAATATTGAATATCCCGTCCCATGTTCTAATAGGCTTTTCTCCGAAATGAAGTGTTACAGGGACTTCATTTGAACTCTCGTGCTTGGTATTGTTCATACAGTACTCAATCAACGGCACTACTCCTACCCAGTTCCTATGGTTGTCTGAAATATACAATCTTATGTATTTGGTCGCCTCCAACATTAGGCGTTCTGTCGTATTCGAGGCCGGATTTCGGATTGAACTGTATATGTGGTTTATTCCCAATCTTTCCATAGCATTTTGAAATTCAACTGAGGCGTACTGTGTTCCGTGATCAGTTAATAATCGTTCCGGTTTACCCAATTTCGGAATGATATTCCTCTCCAGATGTTGTAGAACTAACTTGGTTGTTGCTTTTTTGCATCGGATTGAGCATTATAATTTTGGAAAATACATCTACAGTTACTAGCAAATACTGGTTTCCTCTGTGACTTTCAGGAGCTGGGCCGAATATATCCTTTTATTACTCCTGGCTTTTCATCAAATACTTCTGCATACTCATGTATTAACTTTCCCAGTCTTTCCTCATATTCATCAAAACCGTCAATTTTCAAAGCATAGTGACTTGGTTTTTCCGTTTCAACTTCCATTACCATATTTTCCTTGTCTTCTTCTTTTACTTCCTCTTCTAGGAATATTCACCATTCTTCTCCTCTCCGTTTCCTGGACTATTCTCCTCTTCTTCAAATCTAATAACTGCTTTCCTTAGGTCGATAATAGCCCCTGTGCTGGTAATAAAATCTATACCAAGGATCGCGTCGAATCTTATCTTCCCTAATACAATGAATATCTGCTCATATATACAACCATTAATACTGAATTGCATCATGACTTGAATTTTACATTTCATTGCCTTGCCATTGAAAATCCCTCTAACTTTCATAGCTGAAATAGGCATTGCTACAATTGACTTTCCATCCTTCAGCCTTTCATAACACTCCTCAGACAGGATGGAAGCCGTCGCCCCTGTACTAACAGTGTTCTAAGGCTCTCTCCTTCTACGTCAATTTGAATAATCGGTAATCTTGCCGTTTTATTAACCACTGGCTCCTCTCTTTCATATAAGAGATCTTCATCTGTGACCTGGTATTGTTCATTAATGATTATCTGGTTTGAAGTAGAAATATTACTATCATTTAATTCCGTCGGGAAAATGACGTTTTTTTGCACCCCCTTCTTCGAGTCTTTTCCACGGGTTTGTCCACTCGTCGAAGGTTGTGGTTCGATTCCTTCTTCTGCTTGGCTTTCTGCATCCTTTCTTTCTTTCTCTCTTAGTTCTTCTATGTATTCCTGACTTTCTCTTTCACTTCCATCATATTACTGCTGTACGTTGTCATTATTTTTCCTGCCTCTATTGTAGTTGGACTGTTGTTGCTGCTGTTGCTGCTGTTGCTGCCTCTGACGATTGAAGTTTTCATCGTTCCAATTTTTGTACTTTATATAACCTGACTTATTTTGGTTAGCATCTTGGTTATAATAACTATTCCTCTGAAAATTGTTATTATTCCGGTGAAATCCGGTTCTACGCTGGTTACCATTCCAATACCTGCTCTGGTACGGTCTTCCTTCTCTTCCGTTTCTGTAGCTTGGCTCATAACTATTTTGTCGGAAAAATGGCGTTCTTGTAGGGCCTACATTACTTCTCTGTTCTTCAGTTTGTTGATTTTGATCTACCTGGATAGTATAGACCTCTCTATTCACAGGTCTTCTCCTAATACTAGGTGTATTCTCATTTAAACTTGTATGGTCAAGTTGTCTCAAAAGTTCCGCCATTCCCTCTAATTTTTTTACATTTGCTGCTATCAGGTGACGTCATACCTCTGTTGGAAGCTGTCTAGAGATTGCGTGGACCAATTCTCCTTCTGCTAATGGAGGTTGAAGATATTGCGACATAGGTAACTGTTTTGTGAAGAAGCTAGCGTATCTAGTTGGAGTTGAGAATGCGTATTTCTTGGAATATATCTCCGCTCGTATATCCTGCTGAGTTTCCACACTCCAAAACCTTTTTTGCAGAGCTTCGGCAAACTGTTCGAAACTAGCGCATGTATATCTGAAGACTCGATACCAAATAAGTGTCTCTTGTTCAAGATACTTCTCCACGACCCTCATTTCTCGATCCTTTGGAATGCGATTATCATCTAGGTAGCATTTCATATCTCTGAGAAATTCTACGGCTGTCACATTTCCAGTCCCACTAAAACAATGTTTTGTGTTGTTCTCTTCTCTCTTGGATCATAATATCTTGCTCCGTCTTCATAGTCTCTCCTAATTCTTTCTATGTTGAGCCTGAATTCTGTTCCATCTCTGTGTCCTCGACTATACAGACTTTCTCTATCCTCTTCCTCTTGTCTTTCTATTCCTGCATTTCTATCTCTTCTACTCTCCTGGGTCGTACGTTATTTTCGTAATCTATTCTCTTGATCTTGAAAGAATTTACTCAAATCTTCCCTTAAATCCTTCCGTATATCTGTTCTTAAGACTTCACGATGACCTGTTTCTCTAACGCTCACGTTTTTCATCTGTTCTGTTAATGCAGATAGTTCCGTTTCCTGACAAAACCGAATTTTCGCGATTTCAATCGTTACCTCATCTATAGTCTTTTTCATTTTATCGAGTTCATCTGATCTACCAGTATCCGAATTGATTGCTAATTCTGACATCCGAGTAACGCTAGATTGCTGTACTTTATCAATACGTCTAGTCATCTCTTCTCTTAAACTGGATATATCCTTGTTAGTACTTATTTCATATTTACCCATATCTTTTAAAATATTATCATGCTTTTCCTGAATATATTCTCTATTAGTTGTAATAACATCATCTTTCATAACATCAACAGCTTTTACAATACTAGTGGTTATATCAATGTTGATACCATCTTCAATCAGTCTTTTATGATCTTCTAGTTTACTTTGTAATTTATACACAGTGTTATTCAAACCATTTACCATAAAATTCAATGCAACATGTGATTCTGTAATTTTGTTATAATGTGTTGTGTTTTCATGTTTTACTTCATCTAAGCTCTTTTAGGTTAAGTATGTTTTCACTGTTTTCTACCTGTGCAGCTACTACTCTTTTAGTGTACCTAAATCTGTAGAAACCTTATCTATTTTCTCACCACTACTCTTGCTAATTTTCTGGGCTTCTTCTATTTTAGCTTTAGTTTCTTCTAAGGCCTTTCTACTTTGTTCTTGGGCTAGTCGATTTTCTTCCTGAGCCAACTTACTCATTTCTTGGGAGATTCTACCCTCGTTCTGTTCTTTGTCTAATGCTTTCTGAATTTCCTCTTGTGTTATCCTATTTTCCTCTTGTGCTCTCTCTGCCTTTTCCTGAGCTATTCTATTTCCTCCTGTGCTCTCTTATTCTCTTCTTTGGCCTTCCTACTCTCTTCTTGAGACTTCCTAATTTCGTTTTGGTTTTCCTCCTGGGCTTTGTCTGCCTTCACTAAAGCTTTCCTACTCTCTACCTGGATTTTCCTTCTTTCCTCCTGAGCTTTCTCATTTTTCTCCTGAGCTTTCTTAATTTCATTTTGTGTCTCTTTTTGGGCCTTCCTATTCTCTTCCTGGGCTAGCTTACATTCCTTCTGTACTGCCTCAATACTTTCCTTAGTGCGTGTTCGTACAAGTGAAAGTTCTGCTTTTAAAACTGATTTAGCTTCCCCTACAGATTGTTTTATTTCCTCCTGTGTTCTCTTAGAGTTTTCAAGAGTACATTTATGCAATACCTCTAAGTCTGTTGAAATTTGTGTTTGGGACTCCTTCAGTTGCCCAAACATCTTCTTGATTGATTCCATGTCCTTTGACGCCATTCTTCTTTCTTGGTGAAATAGGGAATCATCACTATTCACAAAAATGTGGATTCCTTGAGTGACCATAGTTCTCTAGCATTATTGATATGTGGAACATTTTAAACTACAATAGCTTAACGACGTAAAATAAATTACCTTAAAATTTACCTTCCTACATCATCGTATACGCTACCATAACATCCCGAACATTCTTCTCTAATAATCTTTACCATAAATTATCACAGTAACTATTACTTGACTTTAAATGACGATGACTAAAATGTCATCAGCTGGTTTAACAATGGTTCAAACATTACTGTATTCCTCAATAATGGTTACATTAATTCACTTTAACATATACCATCATCGGGATTGGCAAATAAATAATTTTTGCAACAAAATTATTACCCCTCATATCTGAGTGATCGTTGCTCCTAATGAGCCCACGATTAGATTTTGCCTACATGTGCAAATATCAAATCATGCCCCACGATTTGGGTACAGGCAATTAAATATACTCTTATGCACCCGAAGCTGACGTAGCCACCACCTATTATCCTAAGGGATGGAAGGGATCGCACAGGGCGTTGATACCCAGCTAGAAAAGATCAACAGATGCTTGTTAGATGGATAGCTAGTAACCTCTGAATGCTGGTAAATTTATCAAAAATACGATAGTACGTCTACTTAGCTACAAAAATAAAACTTTCTACGAACCAAGATGTGGTAGGACAAGATTCTTAGAAACTCGAGGGTGAACGGTTACTTAAATTTGCAATGAGCTCCAGTAGCTAAATATCTGCACTATCGTTTCCTGATTATTAAAGATAGAAGACCGAGATGTTCTATAAAAATGATCTGCCAAACGCCAACTAGCGCCTGCTAATTTATTAATAAAAATCCGAAAAGTTGGACACTCCGTCCTTGTCATATCTGCACTCATATCGTACAACTTTCATTCTCACAATTAAATATATAGTATATTTAAAACAAATAAACGAAGTAATCTCCTAGTCACTAATAACAAGTCTGTTTGGCTAAAACGACGAGAAATATACTATTTCTCCAATGTTAAATGACAATTATTAACATTTAAAAATTATGTAGTCGCACTTGTGGCTCATACTGTACTTATAACATTCGAAAATATTGCTCAAGTAAACATTTACATTCTCTCACTAGATGATACATTCCACAAATTATTACTCTACTCTAAAACTTTCTACGTATACGACTGATTCAGATTGACATTCTAAATTATTACTTTATACATTACTAATTACAGTGTATTTACAAAACTAACACCATTATCGTTAGCCACGCGATAATGTTTTTTCTCACTATCCCTGCTTGTAAATATCAGTTTTAACTTTCATAATAATAATATTTCTACTTTCATGTCATATCGAGGTTTTACTTTTACTTCCGTAGAGCAAATGTTTCAAACGGTAAAGCTAAAAATGCTCTTCAATAGACAAATCCATTCAATAGGCTTAATAAAATATAAGACTGAGATATATCAGATGATCTACGGTTCCTTACTTACACGCATTACATTCCATTAGTTCATTATAGTGACCCTTTATACTTATCGCATATTTCATATATTATACCTTGACAACATAGTCGGAATTCCATTATACCTTCGCATTTTATTGTACATATTCTTAGGAACATCTCATTATATCAACCACAAAACACAAAGTAGCGTCATTTCCTACGCCTTCATATTCGTTTCAACTACACGCAATAATAATAATAATCCCATTTCTCTGAATAATCTAAATATCCACGAAATTCAGTAATCCTACTCATAAAGTTCAAATTACAATACTTCTACCGATTATACATTCCTTTCCTTTCGTCAATACTTAATATACATCCTGTATTTTCCTTCTTGTTCCTTTATTATGCGAATTCTGTCACCACTGTACTTAGTAACCTTTTATTACGCGATTTCATTACTTCTCTTTCTTATGTGGAACCAATGTTCATCAAACATTCTAACATTATACAAACGGTCCAGATATTCTCGTCTTTGCTTAATAAAAATACGTTACATTCACTTCATTTAATTGTGGCTATCTTAAATACATTTCATCTTGAACATTTCTTTCTTTTCTTACAAGAATTCGTTTCTTTACTGTTTCATTATACACCTCGTATTTTTCTGTACTGCAATGTAGCGTTGTTATCCGTGACAATACAACAGATTATTTTAAATAACGCACATCTTTCTTAATAAGTCTGGTTTATGACAATAAGTTCATTGTTTTTCTCAACAAAACAGAACAATGACCTGTCTCTCTATACTACTTTCCAAAATACATCTCTGCCATAAAATTGTTTGTATATATATCGTGTCAACAATGGCATTCTGCTTATTCGGGTGTCAGAACTAATGCACGTTTAAAATATTCCACTATAACTATGCAAATACATGCAACAATCTAATAAACTCTCAGTCACGAAATATGACGACTTTACAACCTTAAATACGTCAAAATCCTAATGACGACGTTCTCAAAACATTTATATAGACATTTAACCGATAATAACGGTGCTCCTCATACAATTAACCTATTTAAATGGTTTAAAAACAAGTCTATCAATTTTGCCACACAAAACTAGGTCTGATCAAGGAATCTTCTTTACTGCAATCTAACTACTAAGTATTCGTTGGGTGTTTTTTACCTTCTGCCAAAACAGTTCCCAGAATCCAAATAGGACCTGTTACTCCCACGCAGCTGTCTCCGCCTTTCTGTAGATTGTCGATCAGCCAAGATATCGGTACCTGGAGTGGACGCGTGCTCATGTGTCTGGATCCCACCTGCTCGCTCCCTCTGTCTCCCTCGTTAATTAGCTGAGAACCCGTTCCTACCGTCACCGTCCCCTTCTGGCTCGAGTCCCGCGACATCTGCATACTCTCGGTGTCATTGGCGAGATATTCTTGCGAACCGCACACTCGAAGGTCCCCGTCGAATGGTTGTTGTTGTTGTAGATTATAGGTATTCCTTTTGATATTTAAGGAAATACCTTGCAGTCGTAGATGCAAATATGATGTTATTTGGTGAATAATGTTGTTGGATTTTCACCTGCCTCGACAGAGCCTTAGTATGTGAGCTAAGTCACTGATGAAATCCTCATGTTGCAAGTAGTTAGTTCCCCTTCATGATTTAGTAGCTTTCCATATCAATCGAAGAGTAATTCATATTAAATATCTTCGTTGACCCCAAATTCAATAACATCTTCTTAAAATTCCTTATTTCTTGAGTAATACTTGTAGATTGTAGACATACGTTTCTTCTTGTTGGCAATGGTGTTACCACTCTATAGTTTTCTCCGCTGTTTCAAAGATTTTCCATATATCTTCTCCTGCCGTAATTTTTGGTTTTATATATTAATTGTTGTTTCTGCTTTCATAGTAATTGCTTCATTGGAGTTCATCTTCTATGTAGTCGCGCAATAATATTTTCTTCCCGTTCTCAATCTTGTATGTAACTTTCGCTGCTTCCGAAATATACGTCTTGTCGATTTCGAAGACTTGAAGAGAATGCCTCCTGCACTGCTCTAATAGCGAATATAAAAATGGCGTTTCTGGCATTCGACCTTGAAAAATCTTTCATCTTTAAATATCGTTCTCATCCTATTAAATCTCAAAATATAATTTATACCATCAACTTTCATTTACCGTCAGATTTCCATTTTTACCTCGTAATCTTTTCTATAAGTTATTTCCATATATAATTAAAATGTTGGTGACCGCCAATATATAATATTGCAATTGGATAAAAAGTGGTCACATGATGAACCTGTTTCATTTACGCGGTCAGATTTCCTTTCTGCCACGCTTCAAAATCACCTTGGGCTCGTGCCATCCATAAACTGGATTTTCCCAATTGCCGTCTTCATAGAACTTGTCGTTTTGGCCAGTTTCCAATGTCTATAAATCTCATTCCTTTCCATGGTAATAAAATAGCGTTTTATATTTCTTCTTATAACCTCGCTATTTATAAACGAAAACTCTTCCCATTTATTCTGGCAATAGCTGTAATCTTAATACACATCCCTATGCTGTTAGTTTTAATTTTCCAGCGCATAGCCTTCGCGCCTCCGTACTTGAGGGCTGTCGGTCCGACTCCAGACCCCTGCCTTTACTTAGGTCCTTTTAAATATGGGTTCAATACCTTCCAAGATATCCAACATGGAGCTCAATTTTTAATTGCGATTTTTCATCAGTTGGTAGCACTGACAATATTATCAAATACGTCATTGAGATATTCGGATATAGATCCTTACTTATACCAAATTTTGTTTCGATTCTTGCTGCCGTTTAGGAGTTGATAGGGGGGAGGGGCACACCCACAGACAGACAGACAGAAGGACAGACAGACAGACAGACAGACTGACAGACACACATTTTTCCGGATCGATCTCATAAGTCAACTTTTTGCTCATTTTTGCAAAATGTGAATAGTAGGTTAAAATAATATAATATGTTAAATTATATATATATACAAATTAATATTAATTTGTTTTTGCGATAAATTAAAATATAAACTTTGTATTGCTATTAGCATATGTTTTTTTTGAATCAACGAGTTGCGACTTGAGTCGAAACCTAGCCATGATGCATATGCTTGATTTTCTTTTCTACGTAGTACTTTATCGATTAAGAAAAATATTAGGATGTTTTTTGTAGTTTTTCCTCATAAAACATTCCAAATATTGGTAAATTTTTATCATCTTGTAAGATATATTTTCGAGGATTAATATTTTGAACTTGATTGAAATTGTTAAAATATTAGTGTATAATGACCTTTTCATGGTTGTATCTAATAATCATCATACTAATATATAAAAATGAGATGGTGTGGGTCAGTCTGTCTGTTACTCAATAACTCAAGAACCACTGGTACGATTTAAATGAAATTGTGCATGGATGTAGCTGATTTACCAGGTTTACATATAGGATACTTTTGATTTCGAAATTTTGCACTATTAAAAAATGACGACTATTTTAGTGACGTCATTAGACCCATTTGTTTCAAAATTTCATATTTCCATATCAAATAAAAAGATAAAGGTAGGAAATAGCAAACTTTTGATGGCATATACGAGCTTTGAAATTTAATTTCCTATCCAAAAGGTCCTTATCTCGTTTCGTGTATCTCTAACAGTTAGCGAGTAAAACCGACATTTGTGACGTCACTACACCCTTTGGTTTCAAAATTTCATATTTCCTTTTCAAATAAAAAGAGAACGCTAAGAAATAGCAAACTTTTGATGGTATACATGAGCTTTAACATTTAATTTTCTAACCGAAAGGTCCTTATCAATTTTCGTATATCTCCAACAGTTAGCGAGTAAAACCAAAATCTGTGCAATAAAACACGGTCAACACCGAGCGGTGCAGTATATCTCTCTATATATAAAAATGAAAATTTGTGTGTTTTTCTCTGAATTTCTACGGAAATTTGAGTTGTTTACACGTTTCAGACTGATTTATGATGGATGCGCGCGAAAATATTTTTTTGTCTGTCTGTCTGTTTGTTTGTTTGTCTGTGAACAAATTTGTTCACTTATAACTCGAGAACGGCTGGGTGTATCAACGTAAAATTTGGTACAGGTTTCTATCAGAGGCACGACACTAATCATTGATATAACTCTTCTCCGTACCTCTCATAAAAGGGGGCCTACCCCCTAAAAATACATGCTGAAAAAGGCGTAGAAAAACGAGACAAAACTCATTTTCAGCCCCTCAATGTGAGAGACAAAACTCGGGTCCCCGAAAACCTCATTTTAAGGACCGAAGACCAACCGTTTTTGAGATATTCCCAGAAAACTAATTTAATTTAATAAACTAATGAACGAATGCAAGCCAGTAACCATGCCAACGGATTCTCAGAGGTCCATCTATTGCTGTAAGACGCAATGCAATTCCATTAATTACATTGGTGTGAAAGTTTGCAAACGGCTAGAAGGTTATCACGGAACGAAATTAAGCCGTAAAATTCATCAATACGTATAATGCGCTTAAGGGGATCAAGGGGTACTCTAGAATTTTTTCACGCGATTTACACCTGCGGGTGTGGTACGGCAGGTCTATTATATTCCTATCCCCTTATTATTCATTCATTCATTCATTCATTCATTTCGTATAGGCCATCTATGGACCGCGTCATTCCAACCGTCTCCTACTTGGCTTTGATGTTTGCCCTGTACGCCCGCATTCGTTCTCGGTGGACTTCCTTCCGTTCCTGGGTCCAAATATTTCCCATTTTCAGCTTCGGTTTTTCTTGGAAACCTTTACAAGCTCGAAGTTTCCCTTTGAGTGGGGCGCGCTCCTGAATGTCTGTTGGTGTAATCCCCACTTCGTTCAGACCTTTATCCAGTTCAATGAACCTGGCCCATTTTGTTTTCCTCTCCTGAAAGTAAGTTATGTTGCGGTTGGTCAGTCTCGCTGGGCTCATTCGTTTCACATGCCCAAAAAATGGTAACCTTCTCTTCCGGATAACGTTGCTTATCTTCTCCACATGAGTATATAGGTCATGGTTATGCCGTCTTCTGTATTCCCCATTGTCTATGATGGAACCCAATATCTTTCTCAAAATGTTCCTTTTTTTGGCCTCCAGTTTCCCGACCAAGCCTTTTTTGTTCATCGTGAGGCATTCAGAGGCATGCAAGACCTCCGGACGGATGACACTGCAGTAATGTTTTAGTTTTGCGTTGAAGGATATTGACCTTTTATTATAGATGTCCTTATTAAATGGTAGGCCATTTCCATTTTGCTCATGCGTGATGTGAATGCTTCTTTCTCTGATAATATCCCTTCCCTGACCCGTCCTGAAAAGAAAAGTACATGGTCATTGGCTGAATTAAAAATAATTTAAAAAATAGGTGTTATAATTTCTCCCTATATTATATTATTATTAGTATTATATTATGCCGTACAACGACGAGACAAATCCCCTCGGTGACAGCAACAAACCTCGGGGGCCCTAAAGGGTCCTCGAAAACTATATTATAAGGCTCTAAATCCAACAGTTTCTGAAATATTCCCAGAAAACTAATTTAATTTAATTTAACAAACTAATGAAGAAATGCAAATCGGTAACCATGAGAACATTATCTCAAGGGGTGGCATACAACTTTCCATCTATTTCAGTAAGAAGCAATGTCACTCCATTTATTACATTTCTGTGAAAGTTTGCAAATGGCTATAAGGTTATCACGGAACTAACGTAGACCGAATAATTCATCAATGCAATTAAGGGGGTGAAGGGGTAACCTAGAATTTTTTCATGCAATTTTCACGTTCGACATATAGTACAGAAAGTCTCTTATATCTCCAAACAGCAACATTATTTTCAAAAATTCCTGAATTGAACCAGCATTTTTTGCGGCTTTTAGGAATTTGGGCAATTTGAGGCTAAAGAACCTGAATTTTCATGCACCACAAGCCTTTATAATTTATGAAAGGGGTCTTCCTGTGTATGGGCTCCTGGCACAAAGTAGAGGGTCAGTTTTTATGTGACGTGTATTGCGTTTCGTCTACAAAGCTTTCAATTGTATTTCACGTCAGGAAGTACACGTTAGGTGAATTTAGTCTGAGAGAACATTTTAACTTTTTTTTGTCGACATTCGGGTTCAGCGTAAGGATGATTTTATTTGATACTGTGTGGTAGATATACCCATATTTGGATATCTGGGTAATATGTTGTAGGCAATAGAATTGTCCGTCTGTCTTTCTGTGTATCTCTATGTACGCCTATACCTCGTGTTCGGATGCTTGGTGCATCGTAAAATTAGGTATGGTAACCATGATAGTCAATACACCAATCTATATATATAAAGCACAAAGTTTGTCTGTCTGTCTGTCTGTCTGTCTGTCTGTTATGTATACAAATCTACACCGTTTCACCGATCTGAACCAAAATTTGTATACTTACCCTTTAGAACCCTGCGGGTAACCCCGTCAACATTAAATTTCGGACAGACCACCCCATGCCCTGCATTTAGGCCCTTTTGCACAAATCTACACCGTTTTACCGATCTGAACCAAAAGTTGTATATTTAACCTTTGGAACCATGCGAGTAACACTGTCCACTTGAAATTTCGGACAGACCTCCCCATTCCCTGCATTTAGGCCCTTTGGTCCAAATCCACACCGTTTCACCGATCTCAACCAAAATTTGTATATTTACCCTTTGGAATCCTGCGAGTACCACTGACCACTTAAAATTTCGGACAGACCACCCCATTCCCTGCATTTAGGCCCTTTGGTCCAAATCTACACCGTTTCACCGATCAGAACCAAAATTCGTATTCTTACCCTTTGGTGCCCTGCGAGTAACACTGTCTGCTTGAAATTGCGGACAGACCACTCCATTCCCTGCATTTAGGCCCTTTGGCCCAAATCTATACCGTTTCACCGATCTCAACCAAAATTTGTATATTTACCCTATGGAACACTGCGACTAACACTGTCTGCTTGAAATTTCGGACAGACCACGCCATTCCCTGCATTTAGGCCCTTTTTGCACAAATCTACACCGTTTCACCGATCTGAACCAAAATGTGTATACTTACCCATTGGATCCCTGCGGGTAACCCCGTCAACATTAAATTTCGGACAGACCACCCCATGCCCTGCATTTAGGCCTTTTTGCACAAATCTACACCGTTTTACCGATCTGAACCAAAAGTTGTATATTTAAACTTTGGAACCATGCGAGTAACACTGTCCACTTGAAATTTCGGACAGACCACCCCATTCCCTGCATTTAGGCCCTTTGGTCCAAATCCACACCGTTTCACCGATCTCAACCAAAATTTGTATATTTACCCTTTGGAACCCTGCGAGTACCACTGACCACTTAAAATTTCGGACAGACCACCCCATTCCCTTCATTTAGGCCCTTTGGTCCAAATCTACACCGTTTCACCGATCAGAACCAAAATTCGTATTCTTACCCTTTGGTGCCCTGCGAGTAACACTGTCTGCTTGAAATTGCGGACATACCACTCCATTTCCTGCATTTAGGCCCTTTGGCCCAAATCTACACCGTTCCACCGATCTCAACCAAAATTTGTATATTTACCCTTTGGAACACTGCGACTAACACTGTCTGCTTGAAATTGCGGAGAGGCTACTCCATCCCATGCATTTAGGCCCTTTGGCACAAATCTACACCGTTTCACCGATCTGAACCAAACTTTGTATACTTACCCTTTGGAACCCTGCGAGTAACACTGTCCACTTAAAATTTCGGACAGACCACCCCATTCCCTGCATTTAGGCACTTTGACACAAATCTACACCGTTTCACCGATCAGAACCAATATTCGTAAACTTACCCTTTGGTACCCAGCGAGTAACACTGTCTGCTTGAAATTGCGGACAGACCACTCCATTCCCTGCATTTAGGCCCTTTGTCCCAAATCCACACCGTTTCACCGATCTCAACCAAAATTTGTATATTTACCCTTTGGAACACTGCGACTAACACTGTCTGCTTGAAATTGCGGCGAGGCCACTCCATCCCTTGCATTTAGGCTGTTTGGCACAAATCTACACCGTTTCACCGATCTGACCCCAATTTTATATACTTACCCGTAGAACCCGACAAGTAACACTGTTCACTTTAAATTTCGGACAGACCACACTATTCTCTGCTTTTTGGCCCTTTGGCAGAAAACTACACCGTTTCACCGATCTCAACCAGATTTTACATAATTACCCTTTGGAACTCGACGAGTAACACTGTCCACTCGAAATTTCGGACAGACCACTCCATTCCACGCATTTAGGCCCTTTGGCACAAATCTACATCGTTCAGCGATCGAAAACAAAATGTGTATACTTACCCTTTGGAACCCGATGAGTAACACTGTCCACTTTAAAATTTGGACAGGCCACTCCATTCCCTGCATTTTGGCCCTTGGCACAAAACTACACCGTTTCACCGATCTCAACCAGATTTTACATAATTACCGTTTGGAACTCGACGAGTAACACTGTCCACTCGAAATTTCGGACAGACCACTCCATTTCCCGCATTAAGGCCCTTTGGTACAAATCTACATCGTTCACCGATCGAAAACAAAGTGTGTATACTTACCCTTTGGAACCCGATGCGTAACACTGTCCACTTGAAATTTCTGACATACCACTCCATTCCCTGCATGTAGCTCAGGAATTCCTCGGGGTTGCCAGCTTCCTAACTCACCAGTCATGAGCCCTTGAGGGTGTACCAGAAGTGGTGGGTCTACACACACCCTGCCTCTTTGAGGGCCTTGAGCAGAAGACAGGAGATATTATGAAAAGGAAAAGAAGGCAGACCCCTCGAAGAATGAGGGTATCAGGAAAGATGAGACAAAGCCAATTAAGGCGGGAAATTGAAAGACTCCCTAGCCCTCGGATACCCTAATACAGTCTGGGTCGGAAGAGAACAAGAGTTGACCAAGGGAGGCCGACAGGAAAGAGAACTGAAATGAGCCCGGCACCAGGAAGTAGAAGCGATGCCAGACTCAGCTGGGGTTCCGTGGTCGCCAACCCACGTCCCACAAGTTGTGAGACCCTGGGGGGGGGGTCAGTTGTGAGAATAGCTTGCTGATTCATCGTGAGGTGACTTGAGAGTACTTTCCAGAGCCCGCCGTGTTATCTCCTGCTGTCTATGCTGATGCCAGCACAGGGCCGTTGCGAAACAGTGAGTGATTCCCGGTCAATCTATATAGGACGGGGAACCCCGAACGTGTGTCATCATATTTTGTCATCATCTGCGATCATCTCAGGTTCGTGCAGCTTGGACCTATATTCTTTGTCTTTGCCGAGCAGTACGCTCTTTCACTAGACGCATCCAGTGCAGGCCTAAGCCAGAAAATAAGGTTGAGACTTTGGAAGACATCGAAGCTAGACACCTGAATTACCTATATCAGTTTTAAAATAACACCATGTTCGTTTAGTAGTCATTTTTTCATTACCTTATTATTATCATCATAAGTGCAAATGACCTAGATGTTACGCGCATCATACCAATAATCACCGCCGCATAAAGTCTTTCTCGACTGTGATTTTTAAAATATTTATTTTTGGTTGGTTGGTTCTTAAGTTTAGGGGCTGCGACAACGCGGTCATGTAGCCCCGTGTACTTTGGGTGTGTGTAGAATCTGTCTGATAACCGGTGTTAATTGTGATGACTGTATTAGTGTGTGTTATCTGTTTTTTAATTTAAGTACAAACTGCAACTTAGAATTCTTCAAATAGTTCGTACTTTTGCCGCCAAGCGCCACCGTCAACGACTACTAGGCCAAGTTCGGAACTTAGCTACTAGACGCCACTGCAGTCGGCTCTTGGCAACGGACGTAGACATCTATGAGCGTTGTTTACCTATCCAATTTAGCTTCACACAGGTGTAATTAGTGGAAGGTTCAATAACATGCCATAAATCTGACATGGGACCGCCGGCTTTACTTCCCCTCCGAAGAAAGGCATACTGACTGATTTTTAACGCTCTTAAAATATCCGACGGCTTCGGCCGGGTTTGAACCCGCTATCTTGGGCATAGAAGCTCAGCATGCTACCAAATACGCCACCGAAGCCGCCATATAGTTATTTTTATTACAGTACATTGTGTACATTATACGTTGAAGTGTCAATTCAATACCGGTAGTAGTTTCCCTTATCATGCTCATCATAAGAGCAAATGACCTACAGTAGATGTTACGCCCATTACACTATTAATCACCACACACAATAAGTCTTCCTCGCCTGTGAATTTTGAAATATGTATTTCTATTACGGTAGTTTGTAAGTTTGACGTGTCAATTCAACAGTAGTTTTTATTATCATCCTTATCAAAAGGGAAAATGACCTAGATATTACTCCCTCATTGTCTTTGGGGGCAAATGACTTAGATTTTAAGTCCATTATATTTCTAAGGAGACCTTAAAACATTATCATCATTCCACCGGGCGAAGCCGGGTACTACTGCTAGTCATTTATAAAACTCTTCACCGTACTTTTCATACAGTAGAAGGGTGGATATAGAGAAAAACTCCTCAATATAAGCTAAAATAGGCGAAATATAAAAATTATCCTAGAAGGACAACCAAAGCATATGTTGCGCTTCTCAATGTGAGACACAAAATTCGGGAATCTATAACGGGTCTCCGAAAACTACATTTTAAGGGCCTTAAATTAACAATGTGTGTGCTATTCCCAGTAAACTAACTTCGTTCTGATAAACTTGAAGGAATGACAAACCGCTAACCATTGCAACAGTAGCTCAATTGATAATGTCTTGTGTTAACAACGAACACCGTTCGAAGAACGGGTACTTCTGCTAGTACTAATATATAAAAATGAGATGGTGTGCGTCTGTCTTTCTGTCTGTCTGTCTGTCTGTCTGTCTGTCTGAGCATGTGTTACTCAATAACTCAAGAACCACTGGTCCGATTTAAATGAAATTTTGCACGGATGTAGCTGATTTACCAGGTTTACATATATGATACTATTGATTTCGATATTTTGCACAATTAAAAAATGGCGTCCATTTTTGTGATGTCACTACATCCTTTGGTTTCAAAATTTCATATTTACATTTCAAATAAAAAGAGAACGCTAAGAAATAGCAAATATTTGATGGCATACACGAGCTTTAACATTTAATTTTCTATGCAAAAGGTCCTTATTACTTTTCGTGTATCTGCAACTGTTAGCGAGTAAAACCTATATTTGTGCAATAAAACACGCTCAACACCGAGGTGTGCAGTATATCTCTACATATATAAAAAAGAAAATTTTTCTGTTTTTT
The DNA here is from genome assembly GCA_946902985.2 of Meconema thalassinum. Taxonomy (NCBI): domain Eukaryota; kingdom Metazoa; phylum Arthropoda; class Insecta; order Orthoptera; family Tettigoniidae; genus Meconema; species Meconema thalassinum. The sequence goes on along the minus strand of OX336394.1, from coordinate 254,062,773 downwards.
TTTTCTGAATTTCTACGGAAATTTGAGTTATTTACGCGTTTCAGACCTTTTTATGATGGATGCACGCGAAAATAATTTTTTGGTCTGTCTGTCTGTTTGTCTGTGGACAAATTTGTTCCCTTATAACTCGAGAACGGTTGGGTGTATCAACGTAAAATATGGTTATGATATCCATCGGAGGCACGACACTAATCATTGATGTAACTCTTCTCAGTACCTCTCATAAAATGGGGCCTACCCCCTTAAAATACATGCTGAAATAGGAGTAGAGGGACGAGACAAAGCTCATTTTCAGCCCCTCAATGTGAGAGACAAAACTCAGGGCCCTATATTTTCCCCGAAAACCACATCTTAAGGCCCTAAAACCAACCTCGTTGGAGATATTCCCAGAAAACTAATTTAATTTAATAAACTAATGAACGAATGCAAGTCAGTAACCATGGCAACAGATTCTTAGAGGTCCATCTATTGCTGTAAGACGCAATGCAATTCCATTAAATACATTACTGTGAAAGTTTCCAAACGGCTAGAAGGTTATCACGGGACCAAATTAAGCTGTAAAATTCATCAATACGTATAATGAGCCTAAGGTGTTCAAGGGGTACTCTAGAATTTTTTCACGTTAATTACACCTGGGGGTGTGGTACGTCAGGTATATTATATTCCTATCCCTAAATTATATTATTATTGTTAGTATTATATTATGGCGTAAAACAACGATACAAAGCCCCACGGTGCCAGAAACAAAACTCGGGGGTCCTAAAGGGTCCTCGAAAACTACATTATAAGGTTCTAAAACCAACAGTTTATGAAATATTCCCAGAAAACTAATTTAATTTAATTTAATATAACATACTAATGAAGGAACGCAAATCGGTAACCATGACAACATTATCTCAAGGGGTGGCATACAACTTTCCATCTATTTCAGTAAGAAGCAATGTCACTCCATTTATTACATTTCTGTGAAAGTTTGCAAATGGCTATAAGGTTATCACGGAACTAACGTAGACCGAATAATTCATCAATGCAATTAAGGGGGTGAAGGGGTAACCTAGAATTTTTTCATGCAATTTTCACGTTCGACATATAGTACAGAAAGTCTCTTATATCTCCAAACAGCAACATTATTTTCAAAAATTCCTGAATTGAACCAGCATTTTTTGCGGCTTTTAGGAATTTGGGCAATTTGAGGCTAAAGAACCTGAATTTTCATGCACCACAATCCTTTATAATTTATGAAAGGGGTCTTCCTGTGTATGGGCTCCTGGCACAACGTAGAGGGTCAGTTTTTATGTGACGTGTATTGCGTTTCGTCTACAAAGCTTTCAATTGTATTTCACGTCAGGAAGTACACGTTAGGTGAATTTAGTCTGAGAGAACATTTTAACTTTTTTTTGTCGACATTCGGGTTCAGCGTAAGGATGATTTTATTTGATACTGTGTGGTAGATATACCCATATTTGGATATCTGGGTAATATGTTGTAGGCAATAGAATTGTCCGTCTGTCTTTCTGTGTATCTCTATGTACGCCTATACCTCGTGTTCGGATGCTTGGTGCATCGTAAAATTAGGTATGGTAACCATGATAGTCAATACACCAATCATTTATAAAACTCTTCACCGTACTTTTCATACAGTAGAAGGGTGGATATAGAGAAAAACTCCTCAATATAAGCTAAAATAGGCGAAATATAAAAATTATCCTAGAAGGACAACCAAAGCATATGTTGCGCTTCTCAATGTGAGTCTCAAAATTCGGGAATCTATAACGGGTCTCCGAAAACTACATTTTAAGGGCCTTAAATTAACAATGTGTGTGCTATTCCCAGTAAACTAACTTCGTTCTGATAAACTTGAAGGAATGACAAACCGCTAACCATTGCAACAGTAGCTCAATTGATAATGTCTTGTGTTAACAACGAACACCGTTCGAAGAACGGGTACTTCTGCTAGTACTAATATATAAAAATGAGATGGTGTGTGTCTGTCTTTCTGTCTGTCTGTCTGTCTGTCTGTCTGAACATGTGTTACTCAATAACTCAAGAACCACTGGTCCGATTTAAATGAAATTTTGCACGGATGTAGCTGATTTACCAGGTTTACATATATGATACTATTGATTTCGATATTTTGCACAATTAAAAAATGGCGTCCATTTTTGTGATGTCACTACACCCTTTGGTTTCAAAATTTCATATTTACATTTCAAATAAAAAGAGAACGCTAAGAAATAGCAAATATTTGATGGCATACACGAGCTTTAACATTTAATTTTCTATGCAAAAGGTCCTTATTACTTTTCGTGTATCTGCAACTGTTAGCGAGTAAAACCTATATTTGTGCAATAAAACACGCTCAACACCGAGGTGTGCAGTATAGCTCTACATATATAAAAATGAATGTTTGTCTGTTTTTATCTGAATTTCTACGGAAATTTGAGTTATTTACGCGTTTCAGACCTTTTTATGATGGATGCACGCGAAAATAATTTTTTGGTCTGTCTGTCTGTTTGTCTGTGGACAAATTTGTTCCCTTATAACTCGAGAACGGTTGGGTGTATCAACGTAAAATATGGTTATGATATCCATCGGAGGCACGACACTAATCATTGATGTAACTCTTCTCAGTACCTCTCATAAAATGGGGCCTACCCCCTTAAAATACATGCTGAAATAGGAGTAGAGGGACGAGACAAAGCTCATTTTCAGCCCCTCAATGTGAGAGACAAAACTCAGGGCCCTATATTTTCCCCGAAAACCACATTTTAAGGCCCTAAAACCAACCTCGTTGGAGATATTCCCAGAAAACTAATCTCATTTAATAAACTAATGAACGAATGCAAGCCAGTAACCATGGCAACAGATTCTCAGAGGTCCATCTATTGCTGTAAGACGCAATGCAATTCCATTAAATACATTACTGTGAAAGTTTCCAAACGGCTAGAAGGTTATCACGGGACCAAATTAAGCTGTAAAATTCATCAATACGTATAATGAGCCTAAGGTGTTCAAGGGGTACTCTAGAATTTTTTCACGTTAATTACACCTGGGGGTGTGGTACGTCAGGTATATTATATTCCTATCCCTAAATTATATTATTATTGTTAGTATTATATTATGGCGTAAAACAACGATACAAAGCCCCACGGTGCCAGAAACAAAACTCGGGGGTCCTAAAGGGTCCTCGAAAACTACATTATAAGGTTCTAAAACCAACAGTTTATGAAATATTCCCAGAAAACTAATTTAATTTAATTTAATATAACATACTAATGAAGGAACGCAAATCGGTAACCATGACAACATTATCTCAAGGGGTGGCATCCAACTTTCCATCTATTTCTGTAAGAAGCAATGTCACTCCATTTATTACATTTCTGTGAAAGTTTGCAAATGGCTATAAGGTTATCACGGATCCAACCTAGACTGTATAATTCATCAATGCAATTAAGGGGGTCAAGAGGTAACCTAGAATTTTTTCATGCTATTTTCACATGCGACATAGAGTGCAGAAGGTCTATTATATCTCCAAACAGCAACATTATTTTCAAAAATTCCTGAATTGAATCAGCATTTTTTGCAGCTTTTAGGAATTTGGGCCATTTGAGGCTAAATAACCTGAATTTTCTTGCACCACAAGCCTTTATAATTTATGAAAGAGGTCTTCCTGTGTATGGGGACTTAACACAACGTAGAGGGTCAGTTTTTATATGACGTGTATTGCGTTTCGTCTACAAGGCTTTCAATTCTACGTCAGGAAATACACGTTAGGTGAATTTAGTTTGAGAGCACATTTTAACTATTTTTTCATCGACATACGGGTTCATCGTAAGGATGATTTTGTTTGATATTGTGTGGTAGATATACCCATATTTGGATATCTGGGTAATATGTTGTAGACAATAGAATTGTATGTCTGTCTTTCTGTGTATCTTTATGTACATCTATAACTCGTGTTCGGATGCTTGGTGCATCGTAAAATTAGGTATGGTAAACATGAGTCAATACACCAGTCATTCATAAAACTCTTCACCGTACTATTCATACAGTCGAAGGGTGGATATAGGGTAAAACGTCTCAAAATACATGGTAAACTAGGCGAAATATAAAAATTATCCTTGAAGGACGACCAAAGCATATGTTGCGCTTCTCAATGTGAGACACAAAATATTCGGGAGTCTATAAAGGGTCTCTGAAAACCACATTTTAAGGCCCTTTAATTAACAGAGTGTATGATTTTCCCAGAAAACTAACTTCGTTCTGATAAACTTATGAAGGAATGACAAACCGCTAACCATTGCAACAGTAGCTCAATTGATAATGTCTAGTGTTAACACCGAACACCGTTCGAAGAACGGGTACTTCTGCTTGTTATTAAATAAATAAATAAATAAATAAATACAAATGGACATTAAATAAATCCGTAGTTTAATTAGGCGTATAGTCTTTTGATTTTACTTATTAGTAAAATATCACAAATTTTATACGCTTTTTTTTTTAAATTTTCATTACATTTCGTTGGTAAGCGGGGTTGTTTTTTTACATCAATATGCCAAAGCTGCGATATAATTTGTGATTATACTTAACTATTAACTTTGAAAAAATATTTGTCCAACTGCAAGAATATTGTATGGTAAATTCTTTCCACATCCATTCATTTAGCGTGCGATTAAATCATTCTACAACTCTAGCTTTAATGCTGCTGCCAGTTGAATAATGCTTTATATTTCGTTTCCTATTATTATTATTAAAGAAACGCGCACAAGTTGTGCATTAAGCATACAAATACAAATTAATTTCCATTACATTAATTTATATTTCACTTTGTTTCAGTCTTATGGTTCTAGGCAGGTCTCGATTATTCACTTGGTTAGCTTTTTCATGCTGTAATGTGGTATCGATCACATGTTCGTTCGCATTGATCACATACATATGTTTGGGTCGTTTCGTGATTGTTCTTCACTTTGGACACTCTGTGGTGGTATCCGTGCGTTGCCGAAGAGTTCACGAAATGGCGTAGTTCTTGGTTGGTTTCCATCCATGATATATTCACTATGGCCTCCGTTGCATAGAAGTCAGGCCATATCTCTTTTGACTTTTGTCTTATTATTTCCACTTATTTTTCCCTGTTCTTAGTAAAAGGTAGATTATATTTGGTCCTGAGATCTTCCATCAGAAAGGTTTCTCTTGCTATGACATAGACGAGTCGTGAGCGGGTGTATTTGGATATTGCTAGGGTGGACTTCAGGAACCGAGTTTTGACGGCTTCCATGGCTGATAGGACTTTGATTCCTAGTTTATCCCAGGTTATTTCGATTCCATACGTTAGGATGGGTACGATTTTAGCATCGAATAGTTTCATGGCAGTTTTTAGGGATATTCTAGGTAGTGATGGTACGTCAAATTTTGCCTTCGTGGCTGCTGATGTTCTTGATTTAGTGTGAATCCTAAAGGATCTTACGATTGTCTGGAGGGTCATGCCCAGGTATTTGTAGGCGTTAGTCGATTGAAGTGTTTTGTTTCTGTAATAAACCTTGTCGTGCGGGTTCTCTCTCCCACCTTTTCTGGAGGTCATCTGGTCTGTTTTCCTGGCGTTAATCTGGAGCTTGCTTTCTTCAGCCCAGGTATCTAAAACCTTGATTGCTATTTGTAGCTCTGTTTTGTCTGGTGATCCGATAGCCATGTCGTCTGCGTAATTGTACAGCTTAATTTAGTTTGTTGCTTATTTTAGTTTCTCGGCGATATCGTGCGTTGCGACGTTGAATAGAAGCGGGCTGAGCGGATCTCCTTGGAGCGCCCCATTAGTCTGTGTGACTCCTTTGGAGAAAGTTACGTTGTCCGAGATGTATATTTTATTGCTTCTTAGCATGTTGTGAATGAGGACTACCAGCTCTGTTTTTCCTGTCAGGGCTTCTAATTTTATTAAGATGAGATTTCTGTCTAGGGTGTCGAACGCTTTTGAGTAATCCACAAATACAACGTAGAACTTTCCTTGTTGGACTCGGATAGAATTTTCAATGTCTTCTATGAGGATCCGAGTTGCTTGTAGGGTGCTTCTTCCTTTTGGGAATACAAACTGTTCCTCAGGGATTTTGTGATCTATTTCATTTGTTAGTCTGCTATTTATTAATCTTGTGAGCACTATTAAGACATTATTCTCCAGCGCTATTCCTCTGTAGGAGTTGGTGTCTGTCTTGTCACCGTTCCCTTTATAGAGGACTCTGATGGTGGTCGTTTTCCATCTCTGTGGTATGTCGCCTGTTCTAAGGCATAGGTTTATCATTTACGTGAGTGCTGGGAGTAAGATACGTATTGATGCTTTGAAATGTTCATTGAAGATTCCGTCTGGGTCTGTTGCTTTCTCATTTTTAGGCCTCTTATGGCTTGTTTTACTTCTTCTTCAGTGAACGAGATGGATCTGGTATCTATTATCTCTGGTGTCCGTGGCTCGTATGCAGTAGTCTTGTGGCCTGGGTTCAGTACCTTAAGAAAGTGTTTCTACCAAGTTTCCATGTTTATAATAGGAATGTCTGTTTCGCGGGCTTATAGGCCGTGTTCTAAGGACATTTTGTTGTCCTGACGTTTCGCTGAAAACAGCGTTCAGCATGTTCACAGGTTACATTAAGCGAGCTAAAACAAGTAAACAGAAGATATATAAATAGTCAACAACCCACATATAGAGGCTACCATAGCAACGGCGTACCACACAAAAGTAATGCATCAAGGACAGGGCTGCTCTTCTGTTGCATCTTCTCGTCTACGACGGTCAATGAGGGCAGGCTTGAGGGGATTAAGGACTGGAAGCCAAGCTCTGTTCACACGTTCTGCTTCCTCCTTAAGATTGAAGCTGCTAGTATGTTTCAGGATTTCAATGGCCTCCCTTTGTAGCCCGGCATGATAAGACACCGTGGTGGACAGAACTTCGGTGTCTCCATATCTTATGGCGTGACCAGTGAGTAGGGAGGGAATTCCTAGTTTAAATGCTCTTAGTCTTCCGGGGATATTTAAACTCTTCGCATTCAATGTCTCCCTTAATTCATTTGTTCTGTATTGAGACCGCTTGATCTCATGCTGGTGATGATTTTTATTGGTAACATGAGAATACTCCAACTGGAAACACTGAACGCACTCCGGAAGCTTGTATCATCTTCAGGAGAACTTTTGACTTCGCTTGGAAGAGTAAAAAGAATTAATCATGATCGCAGATTTTTATCTAAAATGTGCGTCTTTGAGAAATATTATAATTGGTAATTCTGCATTATTAGCCACGTCAATATGAAACTATTATGGGTAATTTAAGGTATTTGCATCGCAGAAACGCGAGGAAGAAGGAAGTGAAGGCTAAATGACTTCGGCAGTATTCGAAGACGGAACACGCCATGCAGAGAGGAAGGACAATCCCATGTGCGTTTGAGCCGCACGGATATGTACGTTACTAAGTCCGGTCGAGTGACCGATGAACATTTTGTTGGTGACAAGACTAAGGAAGTCGTATCTAAGGATTGACCAAGCATCCTACGTTGTATCAGCACCGCAGTGCTTGTGAAATTGTTTTCTACAGAATCATAATCACGATAAGGCGATATTTTCAAAGTACGAGTGATTTAGTGATTTTTCCTGTACGTCTCGTACATGTGCAGCGTGACACCACATGGTGGAATGTGCGTCACAAAAATTTCCAGCAATGTGAAAATTATAGTGGTATTTAACAGCATTGAGTGATGTGGAAATTGTTAATGCTAAAGAAATACGCCGTGTTTAGGCGAATCTCATCTAAATGTTCAAAATTATTGTGCTAATAACGTGCTATTAGAATCTGTGAAAGATAGCTTCAGTGAAGCAAGCATATGGCCATTTCTATTCTATAAAGCCTGCAACGTTTAAAGCCAGTGTTGCTAAATCAATCATCAGCAGTGATAAAACAGTGTTTTTCAACATATTTCATTAGTTGAACGAGAACGTCAAAATGTTTGACGGTGACGATATTCTGATTTACGCCTGTACCACGAGGAACGAGATGATGCCGTAAATATCCCAATGGAGGAGCCATTGACCATCTAACATCAGCAATATGGAAGCCGACACTAGAATTGTGCAAACCATGGCCGAGGAAATATTACTACCACCTGGGAACACAAGGATTGATCCATGAATTTGAAGCCTGGGATGTTTCTCTGTGAGAAACATGCTGCCGTGAGTTTACGTTAATTTCTACTTGTATTTGGTTCTGGTCTCGGGGGTGGATTAGTTGTAGTCAACCGTTATATAACAGTCCTCTAGGTAGGTCTTGTATTTTTGTAAATTCCGCTGACGGCATAATTTCGTTTCCATAAGCTTCCGCATTTTTTGGCAGATAGCTTATGCCTTGGAGTTATACACCTCAGAGGGGTGCAAATATGTGTCATAATTTTGTATAGTCCTTAGAATGGACATCAGCTGAGAAGGAGCAATGATTTGTTTGATTTAACCAGCTCAAAGTAAGGTTATTTTCTTTTGATAACTTTGAGGCCCTTTTATTGAAGGAATTAATACGCCACTGTTGGTCGTATCAATTCGATGTCGTAGAGGTTACGCATGTACCATTTTTGTAAAATACATTTTTAAGGTCTCAGAACCTTGATTCAAGGTGAATCAACTTAGAGAATGGGAGTGACTATAGTTAAAGCACTTGTAACCGACCACTCAACATTAAATTGTATCATTTGCAATAATAAGCCAGGAGAATGGCGTTTGTAAGAACATATAATTACTTTGAGTGCATTGCGCACGTTCTTTTGTGAAAAATTCTTTTCTTTGTGACAGTGTGTATCTTTTCAATCTCTTTGAAAAGTGACATATCTTTCTTCTCGTATGCTTTGCAAAGCCGCGATGCAGCTTATGTTTAGACCTCATTTTTTCAGGGCAAGTTTCGAAGCCTTGTTATTCCTATGATAATGACATTGTATTGTAGTGTGCACAAAGTGAAATAATAGACATTTTTTGAGTCCATTACACCAGTTTATTCAACATGTTGATAGACTTTGACACGCAGTGAAGCGTGCAAGTTAACACTTGAGCTCCGTTAGGATGATAGCTTTCGACGCTCAAGGTTATCTGCTTTCACCTGCAGAGCAGCACACTAGATTTCTCAAGCGGGACAGTTGACAAATGACCGCATACTTTGTGTTTGCTAGACAGTTTTTTTTTTTATCGAGCCGTTCATAGAGCTCAGTCATGTACAATTGCATCACTGTTATTATTGAGTATGGGGTGTTTAAGAAGATGCATTCCCACTATTTAATTACATTCGCAAATGTTGTAAGCGAATAGACATGGTATTTGTATACTATCAGAGTATTTCTTAATGAACGGAGCCACACTTTTGCTATTTAGGAAGGCTTATTTTCTCACTTAAGGTGATTGATTGTTTCCGTGTTTTGACACGTTGATTTATTGGGGTGGTTTCCCGTTCAGACTTTATGCCAGCGGACTAATGGAGATGACTGCTAAGGTGAATTCTTGCGTGTTCCCTGGAGGACACGTTTAGATATTTGGGAATGGTATTTAGATGGAACTTTACTTGTCCATATGGAGATGTGTTATTGTGGACTAAATCATATCTTTATGATATTGGAGCCGCTTAGTGCTCAATGTTGCCATGATTATTCGAATCATGCATCTCGTAAGGAACTGTAAAAGACTTACGATTAGGAATTATAACCTGTGTTATTGTTGACAAACAGGTGCCACATGCATTCTGTTGTGTTTAGTTTTCATTCCGTTAGCCTTGCATTGTTGGTCATTCAATAATACTCTTAATCAATGATAGTAATAATCAAAGCCTAAATCATGGAATATATTTTTTTTTATTAAATCTTAATCAACTGTTTAACTTTGATCATGATTGTTTTCATTTTGGACCAATGCAACGTGCTTGATATAAAATATCCCTAGGAGGAGAATTCTAGAAAAATACATGGTTAAACTTGACAGGAATCAGTTGCTGACCTAGGGGTTGTCAACTAGTGGATCATGTACCACATGTTTGTTTTGACATGCTTCTAAAGCATGCCTTGTCTGAATTCGCATACACATTAGATGATGGATGGAACAAACAGTCTCAATTTCGAATTAGGCAGGGTAATAAGAACAATTATTGTATGTTCTGAATTTATTTCAGTGTATTTTCCCTATGTGAACCCTACTGTTATTTTTTTTGTGGTGTTGTTGTATCACTAATTTCTTATGTATATGATTGTAATGAAATTACTGTTATACTAGTTTTGTTTAATTTATACACGGACATTTGGATCCGATGTTGCTGTAGTTCAATGTTTAGCTCAGACAGATAACATTAAATGTAAATGCGGGATGGTCTTTAGCATCATTTAGATTTTTGCAGTCATATGTGACTAGTTATATATGGCACGATGATTCTTTCTAGAACATCGTTACCTTTTGTATTGTAATTTCAATTAGGGTTTTGTACCATATTCCCCAGTTTTGCCCAATCTTTGTTTGTAATTAGAGCTGATCGCGAGGGTTTAATTTTATAGTTTAGGGGTTAGGTGTTTTCTTTGTTTGTTTTTGATTAGATAGCGGATTAGCCGATTGTATGCCTTCGGATCCTAGGCTAGGTGTTGGATTTGATAAATAAACAATTCCAACGATCTTTACTTAAGACTGGACTATTTTCTTTCGCAGCTTGTTTTTGTGGGAGTGTATTACCAGGGTGTCTATGACTTTGTAAATCATGATGGGAACCTGACCCTTGGGACAGGGGAGTCTCACAGCCGGCGAGCCCTTTTGGATTGCACTCCAATCCTCTTTGTCGGTATGTGTTCGGATGAAGAGGTCATCTGGGAGGCCATACACGGTTGGTGGTGACCAGATGATCTCCTAAAACGGGCACATAACACTATATTTCTATTCGTTTGGCTCCCAACCAAGTGGCCGATTTTTAGGGACATGAAGGCCATCAGCTTCATGCCGTTTTGAAGAGGATAGTATTTTATTGGTTATTGACAATTTGTCTGGACTGGGACGAGCTGCAACCATCGTCCAGCGGTGCAATAGGTCACATGGCTTTCTTTTGAGATGTCAGACCATGGGCGAAGTACATTTATATTTAATATCCAGGATAGGACTTACATTTTGCCGGTACTTCGTCGTGAGTAAAAGTAACTTGTCTTTTGCTTGCTTGCCTGTTGTAATGTAGATTCAGTTGTCTTCGAAAGTCCAGCAGTAGTGGTGGGTGTTTATTTGATAAAAACCAACTTTCCACCCCGGACCATTTCCAGTTTTGTACTTAGTTAGATGTAAGATGACTCCTCCTACATCTAAAAATTGTATTATCGTCATGGATGAGGAGAGATTGACGACCCTGATTGAGGGGTTGTGTAGAAATATGGATGATAACTTAGCCACTATTAATGCCTCCCTAGACACTGTTAAGGGAGATTTTCAAGAAAATACTAGATTAATAAGGGGTGACATGAATGAAAATGTAGCTACTATTAATGCCTCTATTAATGAAAATGAAACCATCCTTAATGCATCCATTAATGAAATTGTAGCCACCCTTAATGCATCCATTAATGAAAATGTAGCCACCGTATGAAGTGATATGACTACAAATGTAGCCACCTTAAGGGGTGATATGACTGGAAAATGTTGCCACCTTGAAAGGTGATATGACTGAAAATGTAGCCACTATTAATGCCTCCATAGATACCGTTAGGGGTGACCTCACAGCATAGCAAATTTAAATACTTCTCTTAGTAATGTAAGAAATGAGATTGACGGTGCTAACGCCACTTTGGGCGTTAACACCCAATCTTTAGCTAACCTTAGGCGAGATCTAGAGACTAGTCGTGCGGAAGCTAATACTAATCTACTTAAGGGGTTAGCTGATCTTCGCGTTGACCTAGCCAAGGGTAGGAAGGAAACGGAGAAACGGTTAGAGGCGATAGAAGGGAGCCTTGAGGAAAGTAGACTGAAGATATTAGAAGACAAGAGTGAGTTTCAATTGCAGATTGCTACGATTAAAGACCACCTAAGCCTTAGAGTAGCAGCCACCGAGGGAAGACTGGATGAAAATCAAACTTTTCATGATGGGATCAGAAGAGAAGTAGGATTGGTTAGCACAAGCATGCGCATAATGAGAGGCATAGCTATAGCCGTTCAAAGGAACGTGAAAGCCATCGCGAAGGACATGGTACGTTTCGGGATGAGCTGACCAGTAGTACTCAGCTTGTAGCTACTCTGACCCTAAACGTAGAGGATCTTACTCATCAACTGCACGCTAATCAGGCCGAATTGACAAGGGAAATGATTAGCGCCTAGGAAGACATGAGTAATCATAAGATTACAATTGAGAACCGTCTGACAGAGCACCAGACGACCATTGAAACTACTGTTAAGGGAGTTAGAGACGATTTTTCAGAAGTCAGGGAAGAATTCACAGGAGTTAAGGACCAATTCACACAACATCAAACACTAATAGAGGGACGATTAGTAGAGGTTTCGAGGGAGTACAAGAAGACTGTCCAGGAGGTGGGCGAATGTCTTCGAGGGAAACTCGAACGTTTGGAGTTGCAAATGACTCATATGTCCGCCACGAGCAACACCACTAATAGCGAAGATCTCGAACTGGTAGAACGCAGATTGCTAGAAAAACTAGAGACACAAGCTAGGACTATTTCCTTTTCTACTCCTAAGGAAAATGTTCCTACCACTTCTATGAACACACCGAGGATGATGACTGCTCGAGTTTTTCCAGTAACCACGTACGAGCAACCGAGCAGGTCGTACCCATGGTCAAGTACAACTGTACCAACTTCCACCGAGGGAACACATCCATTTAGAGTACCAGGAACGACGAGCAACATTCCGGTACCAGCCACAGCGACGAAAGTCACGTCAACACTAGGTTCATGTTACACCACACCATTTGAGCAACCTAGTTATTTGAATTATAACGCTCCAGAGTTTTCACCAATGAGACAGAGTCACAATCCGAATATCATGATTATCAGATCGAGGGAGGAACAACCAGCCCGTTTTTCCGGCAGAGGAAGCGGAATTACTCCGGTCGAATTTCAGAACAATGTGGAAAATTATCTAAGAGACACATTTGTAACACCTGAGCGTGAATTGAGAGTCGTGGAACGCTTGCTTGAAGGTCAAGCCTGTACCTGGTTTAGGGCGTTTCGTTATTCGTTTACGGGATTTAGAGACTTCTGAGAAGCCCTACTACGAACATATTGGTCCAGCGAGGTACAGCTAGGCATCAGAGCTGAAATGTATACTAAGCGATACAGCTCTGCACAGCCTACGCGTTATGCGAACTACTTCGCTTCACAATTGGCCAAGCTTCGTTGACTGCAACCCCCATTGCCTGAAGCAGACCTGATACAAACCATTATACGCCAATACCCAAGTGACGTCCAGCGCGTGTTAATTGCGGCTAAAGCCACAACTTCCACACAATGTGACCAAATTTTACGAAGGTTAGACAACAGTAACGAGCAGTTCACATCATCCAGATCCAGGGGAGAACAGAGGAATGAGGCGAAGAATCTTAATCTGACCACGGTGGATGAAGTGAACCAACCTTATACACCTAAACCAGTGATTAATAATAAGTATGAACGCCGTGAAGGTGGACCAGACAGAATATCATGGAACAGGCCACCATACGAACAGAAACATCAGGTAAATAGACAGCCATATTGGAGACGTCAGTCAGGAAGGGAACTGAATGATCGGCGAAATACAAATGAAAGACGTCAACAAAATCAGAACAGAGATGAACGTCAAATTTATGGAAATCACCTGAAGAGAGACTATCGTTACTCCGGTGGTTATAGGAGAGATCGTGATCCACGATACGAGTCTGACCGCGATTGGCGGGGACGTGCCCCGGAAAGCAAGGAATATATCCGTCAACTTCGGGATACTGAAGAGAGAGAAAGAGCTCGATCACCGAGGGGAAGACGAGAAAAACAGAATGAGGTACTGTCGGACCATGAACAGCCGAGTACTTCAACGGGCAAAGGAAAAAGAACGCTGAATTCGCAGTGAGGAATGAGGAGACAGGTACCAGAGTAACGGCTGTCATCTTACTCTGGGAACCACTCCAAGAAGACCTCTTGTATGAGAGACGAACGACGACTGATGTACGACCAACCCAACTACCACTAATAGCAGCGAAGATAAACAACCAACCTATCTAAAACTCAGCAATTCTTCTAGGTTTGTGCCGTGTCTTGTGTGGGGTTTCGCCTAGGACACCAAGCTAGGCTCATCGGCGGGCTCTTGGTGTCCCTGCCCGGACCCCCACAGGAGTGACGAACTGCGCGCCACCTCCCTTTATATAAGGTGTAACTGCACCACTTGACTACGAGAACTAAAAGCTCAAGTAGCCTCAAGTAGTCCGGGCAGGGACACCAAGAGCCCGCCGATGAGCCTAGCTTGGTGTCCTAGGCGAAACCCCACACAAGACACGGCACAAACATAGAAGAATTGCTGAGTTTTAATTCACCGGCCGTGAAAGCCAATATACCAACCAACCTATCTCTTTATTGGTTGACACGGGAGCGATGTTGAGCGTCCTATCATCTGATTTTCACGCTATTTTGAAAACGAAGAACGAGAAGTTGCTTGAGATACCAGCATCAACAATAAAAGTAAGAGGTATAATACCAGATCGGACGATCAGATGCACGGTACAAATTTTCTGTAGCCTGGAAATTGGAGGTTACATTTATAGACACGAGTTTCTTGTCCTGAAGAATTTGAAACATGAAGGGATATTAGGTGCAGATTTTATGCGCTTATATGTAGGTGTGATTGACATGGGAGAAGACACCATCAGATTCAAGCCCTATGATGCCATTCCTATGAACCTCAGCGAGGAGAAGAGAGAGGACATCTACGATAAGATAAAGATCCTGGAAACCGAGGATGATGAAATTATAGAAAGCATCCAGGAAGGATGCAGAGCCGATCCAGATCGCCATAATAGCGTAATCTGTTATCGAGATGCTGAACCAGACCGTGATTGGCGAGGACGAGCGCTCGAGAGTAAGGCATATCTCCAAGAATTCCAAAGAAGACGGAAAAGGTCCAAGGAAGATCTGACTTCGAGGGATGAATCTCCAAGAGGGAACTGTTTTACAGTCACTGAAGAAGTTCATCAACTGGAGACTGAACCCTGCATATCTGAGGAGAAGTTCGAAGAAGTCACATCTAGAAGGGATTTGGAGAGGAATGAACGCCTGAAGAGGAGCAATGAAGACCATCTGGAAGAAATATGGAATTTGGAGGAAGGAGAAAAAGAAGGGCTTGATTCAGATGATTACTCAGACCCAGAGCTAGAAGACTTCTATTTGAGTAAAATTTTCGAGGAAGAAATAGAGCCCCAGAAAGCGGATTTAGCTTCAACGTCGAGGAAGAAACCTGAGAAGAAAGAAGAAAGCAAAATTGTTTTGGCAGAAGTGAACGAGATAGAGGAGATCAAGCCGATGTCTCTTGAGAACTTCAGGATGATGTTACAGAGACAGAATGCAGCCAGAGATCGATGTTTGCTGAGAGAAAAGAGAGGGGACTACCATATTTTTGGTCCTTTGATTCCAGAGAAGGATGAATTTGATTCAGAAGATTCTGATTATGACTATGGCTCAGACTCTGATGGAGCTGACCTTTACCAGATTGGAATTGATTCAGACGAAGAAGATGGATGTCTGGATATGTTTGGATATTGATGTTAATGCAGCCAGTTGAAAAAAATATCACCAGGAAAAAATAGATTGACTTAGTAAATAAAAATGCCGGTCCTGCATTTTTATTTAAAACCACGGAGGGGCAAATGAGACCGCTTGATCTCATGCTGGTGATGATTTTTATTGGTAACATGAGAATACTCCAACTGAGAAACACTGAACGCACTCCGGAAGCTTGTATCATCTTCAGGAGAACTTTTGACTTCGCTTGGAAGAGTAAAAAGAATTAATCATGATCGCAGATTTTTATATACGATGTGCATCTTTGAGAAGTATTATAATTGGTAATTCTGCATTATTAGCCACGTCAATATGATAATATTAAGGGTAATTTAAGATATTTGCATCGCAGAAACGCGAGGAAGGCTAAATGACTTCGGCAGTATTCGAAGGCGGAACACGCCATGCAGAGAGGAAGGACAATCCCATGTGCGTTTGAGCCGCACGGGTGTGTAGGTTACTAAGTCCGGTCAAGTGACCGATGAATATTTTGTTGGTGAAAAGACTAAGGAAGTCGAATCTAAGGATTGACCAAGCATCCTACGTTTTATCAGCACCGCAGTGCTTGTGAAATCGTTTTCTACAGAATCATAATCACGATAAAGTGATATTTTCAAGTACGAGTGATTTAGTGATTTTTCCTGTACGTCTCGTACATGTGCAACTCGACACCACAAGGTAGAATGTGGGTCGCAAAAGTTTCCAGCAAAGTGAAAATGATAGTGCTATTTAACAGCATTGATTGAGTGCTGTGGAAATTGTTAATGCTAAAGAAATACGCCGTGTTTAGGCGAATCTCATCTAAATGTTCAAAGTGATTGTGCTAATAACGTGCTATTAGAATCTGTGAAAGATAGCTTCAGTGAAGCAGGCACATGGCCATTTCTATTCTATAAAGCCTGCACCGTTTAAAGCCAGTGTTGCTAAATCAATCATCAGCAGTGATAAAACAGTGTTTTTCAACTTATTTCATTACTTGAACGAGAACGTCAAAATGTTTGACAGTGACGACATTCTGATTTACGCCTGTACCGCGAGGAACGAGATGATGCCGTAAATATCCCAATGGAGGAGCCATTGACCATCTAACATCAGTATTATGGAAGCCGACACTAGAATTGCGCAAACCATGGCCGAGGAAATATTATTACAACCTGGGAACACAAGGATTGATCAATGAATTTGTAGCCTGGGATGTTTCTCTGTGAGAAACATGCAGCCGTGAGTTAACGTTAATTTCTACTTGTATTTGGTTTCTGGTCTCGTGGGTGTGTTAGGTGTAGTCAACCATTATATAACAGTCCTTCAGGTAGGTCTTGTATTTTTGTAGATGCCGCTGACGGCATACTTTCATTTCCATAAGCTTCCGCATTTATGGCAGATAGCTTATGCCTTGGAGTTAGACACCTCAGAGGGGTGCAAATATGTGTCATAATTTTGTATGGTCCTTAGAATGGACATCAGCTGAGAAGGAGCAATGTTATGTTCGATTTAACCAGCTCAAAGTAAGGTTATTTTCTTTTGATAACTTTGAGGCCCTTTTATTGATGGAATAAATACGCCACTGTCGGTCGTATCATTTCGATGTCGTAGAGGTTACGCATCTACCATTTTTTTAAAATACATTTTTAAGGTCTCAGATCCTTGATTCAAGGTGAATCAACTTAGAGAATGGGAGTGACTATAGTTAAAGCACTTGTAACCGACCATTCAACATTAAATTGTATCATTTGCAATAATAAGCCAGGAGAATGGCGTTTGTAAGAACATTTAATTACTTTGAGTGCATTGTGCACGTTTTTTGAACAATTCTTTTCTTTGTGACGGTGGAGTATCTTTTCAATCTCTTTGAAAAGTGGCATATCTTTCTTTTCGTATGCATTGCCAAGCTGCGATGCTGCTTATGTTTAGACCTCATTTTTCAGGGCAAGTTTCGAAGCCTTGTTATCCCAATGATAATGACATTGTATTATAATGTGCACAAAGTGAAATATTAGACATTTTTTGAGTGCATTACACCAGTTTATTCTACATGTTGATCGACTTTGACACGCAGTGTAGCGTGCAAGTTAACACTTGAGCTCCGTTAGGATGACAGCTTTCGACGCTCAAGGTTATCTGCTTTACCTGCAGAGCAGCACACTAGATTTCTCAAGCGGGACAGTTGACGCATGACCCCATACTTTGTTTTTGCTAGACAGATTTTTTTTATCGAGCCGTTCATAGAGCGCAGTCATAAATGTACAATTGCATCATTGTTATTATTGAGTATAGGGTGTTTAAGAAGTTGCATTCCCACTATTTAATTAAATTCGCAAATGTTGTAAGCGAATAGAGATGGTATTTGTATACTGTCAGAGTATTTCTTAATTAATGGAGCCACACCTTTGCTATTTTGCAAGGCTTATTTTCTCACTTAAGGTGATCGATTGTTTCCGTGTTTTGACACATTGATTTATTGGGGAGATTTCCCGTTCAGAGTTTATGCCAGCAGACTCATGGAGATGACTGCTAAGGTGAATTCTTGCGTGATCCCTGGAGGACACGTTTAGATATTTGGGAATGGTATTTAGATGGAACTTTACTTGTCCATCTGGAGATGTGTTATTGTGGACTAAATCATATCTTTATGATATTGGAGCCGCTTAGTGCTCAATGTTGCCATGATTATTCGAATCATGCATCTCGTAAGGAACTGTAAAAGACTTACGATTAGGAATTATAACTTGAGTTATTGTTGACAAACAGGCGCCACATGCATTCTGTTGTGTTTAGTTTTCAGTCCATTAGCCTTGCATTGTTGGTCATTAAACAATACTCTTAAACTATGATGGTAATAATCAGAAACCTAAATCATGAAATATATTTTTTTCTATTAAATCTTAATCAACTGTTTAACTTTGATCATGATTGTTTTCATTTTGGAGCAGTGCAACGTGCTTGATATAAAATACCCCTAGGAGGAGAATTCTAGAGAAATACATGGTTAAACTTGACAGGAATTAGTTCCTGACCTATGGGTTGTCAACTTGTGGATCGTGTACCACATGTTTGTTTTGACATGCTTCAAAAGCATGCCATGTCTGAATTCGCATACACTTTAGATGACGGATGGAACAAACAGTCTCCATTTCGAAGTAGGCAGGGTAATAAGAAGAATTATTGTGTGGTCTGAATTTATTTCAGTGTATTTTCCTTATGTGAACCCTACTGTTATTTTTTTGTAGTGTTGTTGTATCACTATTTTGTTAAGTATATGATTGTAATGAAATGACTGTTATATTAGTTTTGTTTAATTTATACACGGACATTTGGATCCGATGTTGCTGTAATTCCATGTTTAGCTCAGACAGATAAACATTAAATGTAAAGGCGAGATGGTCTTTAGCATCATTTATATTTTTTCAGTCATATGTGACTAGTTATTTATGGCACGATCATTCTTTCTAGAACATCGTTACCTTTTCTATTGTAATTTCAATTAGGGTTTTGTACCATTTTCCCCAGTTTTGTCCAATCTTTTTTAGGTAGATTTCATTAGAAAGCCAACTATTGCAATGGGTACCATGTTTCGACTTCCGGAAAATTTCGACATATCTTCGCATTTCACATCCCCCAGACCCCAAAACCACCGTCAGTTCAAAAGTTTATATATAATTTATGTATATATATATATATATATATATATATATATATATATCACTTTCTTGTGGACACGATAACCGCCGTAATTTTGCCTCAATCAGTTTGAATTTTTTACATATTAAATATCCCATTAAAATCTCGGTCGAGTTCGTTAATAGGAAAAATCGGTCGAAGGGAGTGAAAATGGGGGGCTTTTTTTTTCGAGAAAGTGAAATTTCGCTATAACTCTCTTAATACGTGAAATATCGAATCCATTCGAAGTTCATAATATGTGTCGGATAAGTGCCAAAAATGTATGTCAAATAAGTTTTTTGATACCACCAGCCATTGACCAAAGGGGTGGATAAAAGTGGGTTTTTCGGGAAACATTAATCATATCTCTCTTAATAGGCACAATATCAAAACCGTACAAAATGGAAAATATTCCCCTAATAATTACCTAAAACTTTTGTCTGAAAGGATTTTTGATATGACTCACCATTACGCCAAGGGATGAGAAAAATGATTTCGGAATTAAAGAAAATGCCAAGTGCTATCAGAGGTTACCATGACAACGCTTCTAAATTGATAAGGGATGCGCTATCAGAGGTTGCCAAGACAACGCCATTGGCGAGATCACATTAATTTTTAGCCTACGTTTCACACTTTGCAAAAATGAGGAAAATGTAGACTTATGAGATCGATCCGGGAAAATGTGTCTGTCTGTCTGTCTGTCATTCTGTCTGTCTGTCTGCTGTGTGTGTGTGTGTCCCCTCCCCTATCAACTCCTAAACGGCTGAAGCAATCGAAACAAAATTCGGTAGGAATAAAGATCTATACCTGAATATCTCACGGCCATATTTGAAAATGATGTCAGAGCTACCAACTGCTAAAAACGCACTTGTAATTTGAGCTCCATGTTGGATATCTTGGAATGTATACATGGGAACTATTCCAAAATTGGCACACATGTAGATAATACTATTTTAGTTTAATTTCCAGGAGGCCATATATGGCAGTATTGCCAAAATAATTTTTAGCCTTCTGATAAGTCCAATTTTTAAATGCATATAACTTCTACACTATCAATTGGATTTCAACCAAATTTTGTATGTAATATGTGTACATAAACAGATATGACTGAGTGTATTCTTAAGAGCCACCAGGGCTGCCAACTGTATATAATTGCTCTCTCTATTTTTTTTTATCCAAATACCAATATATCAGAAAGTATGCAAGCCGACAGCTTTAAACTATGCACAGGTATATTACCTGACATTTTACATTAATTTGGAGTAACGTATATACGTCAGTTCTACCAACATGATTCTAAGCCTGCTGATAGGACCAATTTTTAAATACAGTAACTTCTATACTGTCAGTTGGATTTCAACCAAATTTCGTATGTGATATGTGTAACATAACAGATATGACTATAAATATTCTTAAGAGCAATCAGGGCTGCCAACTGTTAATAAATGGTGTCTATATTTTTTACCCTTATATCAATATATCAGAAAGTATGCAAGCCAACAGCTCTATACTTTGCACACGTATAGCACCTGACATTCTAGATTAATTTGGAGTAATTAATATAAGTCTGTGCTGCCAGCATATTTCTATGCCTGATGATAGCTCCAATTTTAAAATACATGTAACTTCTATACCAACAAATGGATTTCATCCAAAATTGGCACAAAAAGATATCATAATATTTCAGATTATTTCTGACCAGCACTCGCATGACATTGTTGCCAACATGCTTTTACGTGTACTAATAGATCCATTGTCTAACTCCATGTAACGTCCTTTGGACTTCAACCACATTTTGTATTCTGTACATTAAGAGATGGAATTAAGAATATATTCAGTCACCAGGGATGCCAACTGTATTGCTCTGTTAGGCCACATTATGCCTAGTATACAGTATTTCGAACTAATTAAGACATTTCGATATTACCAACTTAATTTCGTCATTATTCTAGATAGGTTCATATACTGTAGATTAATCATTGGCATGAATCTTAATTTTAAGAAAAGTAGGCTCTAGATTTCGTCACGGAACTTCTTGTTCCATCTCACTATGAGGGAAGCGGCTAAGTGGTAGCATGCTGAACTTCTATGCCCAAGGTCGTTGGTTCAAAGCCGGCCAAAGTCGCCGGATTTTCTAAGAGCGCTAAAAATCCCTCAGCATGCTTTCCTTCGGAGGGGAAGTTACAACGTTCGTTGCAAGTTGCTGGTTTCGGTGGCATCTAGGAGCCAAGTTCACAGCTAGGTGTCGCTGACGGTAGTATTTGGAACAAAATTAAGTACTACTACTTAAAATTGACCGTCTGCAGACCTTACCTGAATTACAGACCAATACAGTCATCACAATTAACACCGTTTATCAGACAGATTCTAAACACATCCAATGTACACGGGGTTACATGACCACGTTGTCGCAGCCCCTAAACTGAGGAACCAACCAACGTCTCTGCGGGAGATAACATTTTGCGTGAAGAAGTAACAGACTGTTAGATAGTTACACATCAGTTCCAAACCTTGCATAAGGACAGTGTGATCACAAGTATAAAAATGAACCCCAAATGACAAGAAGGTTACCATCCCCATAAGACAATTAAATGTTCAAAATATGCATAGAAAGACGAAAAACAAGTTCATTAACCTCCAATTGTAAAATACTTTCTCGCAATAAATCAGGTCTGATCCTCCAACGAAAACCTGCATATTTTGCTTATTATAGCTTATGCTCTAGTTTGCCCGGTGAAATCTACCTCCGCCTTCCGGCGTGCCAAGAGGATTTTTTTAAATTAGAGCTGATCGCGAGGATTTAATTTTATAGTTTAGGGGTTAGTTTTTTCTTTGTTTGTTTTTGATTAGATAGCGGATTAGCCGATTTTATGCCTTCGGATCCTAGGCTAGGGTTTGGATTTTATAAATAAACAATTCCAACGATCTTTTCTTAAGACTGGACTATTTTCTTTCGTAGCTTGTTTTTTTGTGGGAGTGTATTTCCAGGGTGTCTATGACTTTGTAAATCATGATGGGAACCTGATCCTTGGGTCAGGGGAGTCTCACAGCCGGCGAGCCCTTTTGGTTTGCACTCCAATCCTCTTCGTCGGTATGTGTTCGGAGGAAGAGGTCATCTGGGAGGCCATACACGGTTGGTGGTGACCAGATGATCTCCTCAAACGGCCACAGTATGAAGTCTTTTAATTTCACCGCTGTGGTGGATTCGTGGAGCCTACCTACGCAGAGCCAAGACATGCGTGAGCCTGCTTTCAATTCAGTGGATTGAGTCGTGTTACCGATTATGTGTTGCCCAGGGGCGGATCCAGACACTGATCTTGGAGGGGGCGGTCATGATATCTGTCCTCAAAATGGAGGGGGGGGGGGTAATATACCATAATACAAATTTAAAAGTTAACAATAAACATCGAACCATTAATTAAAGGGTAGGAGGGTAAATTCAGAGTTATATAGTTTACTGACTGACAACCGTAAAAAAATAATTATATTGCTTAGACAATAGCTTCAAGATTAAATAAAAACCCGGCTCGAGGCCCGAGGAATTTTAATCGATCGACGAGAAAAAGATCGTTAAAGATACAATTTAATCAGATTTATGGGAGTTTAAAACTATATTTAACCTTTATTTGAGGGGTATAGGTTGAGCGAATTAAGAATAAGGCTACCCGAAATTATGACAGGTACATGTGCATTGCTAATTGTACGTAAATATTACAAATACAGCAATTTTGTTCATAAAAACAATTTTAAGCTAAACAACAAACTCTAGTCGCCGGTTGGGTTTTTTCGCGTACCGATCAATCACGCGAGATGGATCAACATAAACATCGTAGTGGACGTGCAACAAAGCAAGTCCGTTTAATCGTTCATCGGACATAGTTGACCGCAACCACGTCTTCAGCCTTCTCAAAGAAGAATATGACCTTTCCGATGAAGCGGCGCTGACGGGTCAAGTAGCATAAATCTTGAGACATCGATGAATACTGGGGTACAACTCTTTATCGCAGGCAATTAAAGCTTCCATAGCTTTCTTTGGGATGGTTGATCCCGATTCAAGCTCCCGGGACCACTTTACCTTCCACATACGAAGTTCAGCCTGTAGAAGCCGTGCCGCCGGCGCGGCAGAATGTTGATTGAGAAGTTTGAAGTACTTTGCAGCGATTGTGTCCACATCCGCTGACGTCCATGATGATATTGGCATCATTGCTGATATGCTGTGTAACTCTTGCGTTGCTTTAGGGAAGCGAGTGTTTAGGTCTTCTAGGACGTAGTCTAAAATGGGTATGAAAACGGCCCGGCGATAGTAGTCTTCTACGGTTGACGCTGGATGATTTTCGCGGTGCTTTTGCAGTTGTGCGATGCGTGGGAGCAGACGTTCGGTTCCAAGTTGTTTTGCCAGAGCTTCTGATTCTTGGAAGAGCTCAACAAATTGTGTTTCGCACTCTTCTCGCCTCTTGCTCAACACATTAGTAGTGTCGTCTAGCGCATCCTGGGCTTCCTTCAAGTCTATTTGCCCTTTTTTGAAACAAAATGCTGAGTGTTTTAGTGTCTCCAAGGATTTCTGACAAGCAAATGACGATAACTATAAAATCACTCTCACGAAGAGCAGCTATGAGCGTTTTTGCCTTAGAAGCACTTTCAGAGTTGACCGCATAAAGTAATCGAGTCTAATCTCTCGACTATGTTCGGGAGTAAAGAGCGAAATTGTACAAAACCGTCGTGCCGTTCGATCCACCGCGTCTCACAAACTCCACATAAAAGTTCACCTAGAGTTGCTTTAAATACATAGGAGCGTTTTGAGGACGAATCAATGGACGTAATAGTGGCCTCCAAAACTCCTATTGCATTTCGCACGGCGACGACTTTCGAGGACTTCGAAATAGACAAATTCAGAGCGTGATTATAACAAGGGCACCTAACGGCATGCTCTGCCTCGGTTTGCTCCACGGCGACAGCACCACAAGCTACTGACGCCATGATAGCGCACCCGTCAGTACCAACGCCAACACACAGTTTTACCCACGTCTCTGCCGGTTACGGTAGGCTCTGGGACTCCTTTGGTTTCTTGTTTCTTGCTGGTTCTCTCTTTGGTTTGCGTTATCTTTTTCTCCTGTATAGTTCTTGCATCTGCATCTTCATCTCTTGTTTGTTGGTCGTATTCATCTTCATCCTCTGGTTCTGCTACATTTTACTTCTTTTTCTTGATAGTAGGCTCTGCAACTTGTTTCTTGGCTTTATTTTTGGCTTTAAATTTTCTCTTCGAATCTTCCTTAGTTTCTTCTCCATCTTTATCTCTTGCTTGTGGATTTCTTCTTCGGTTTCTGCTTTCTTTGGTTCTTTTCCTTCCTGTAGCTCTCGCTCGGTTTCTGTTTACGTCACGCTGTTTGCTTTTTCAATATTGTCATCATTTAGCATCTCTTCTCCAGTTTTCGGATTTGGCGATTCTTGCGCTAGCCCTTCAGTATTAATTTTATTTCTCTATCGACATTCCCTTCGTTTCGGACGATATTTTCCTGTTCGGATATTGGGATTTCGTCTTTTTTTTCTTCCTTTTACTTTCCATTTTATTAAGTCTTTTCCATTTAAACGGTTGTGCACTGTTTCTCGGAGATTTATAAAGCTTATGAAGTCTTCATACAATTTACCTCGATAGGCATATCTCAGGCGCGGGTGGAGCGGGCCGAAGGGGATTGTTCGTTTGTACTCGGCTCCGTTCGGACAGGCGGCGCTGCGGCTGCGCTGTGCTCAGTCTGCTCGGCTCGTCACAACAATAGCAACAGTGCGAGTGGGGTAGCGAGAAGAAAACGTCGCGGCTAGGTAATTTAATTTATATTGCACGATTATTAACTGAATACTAGTTAGGTTAAAATCGTTGTTTCTAGTTCTTTTGGTGCGTCTCCTCCTTCGCTTCTCTCCTTCCTCTTCTCTCCTCTCCTTTCCTTTCTCTTTTTCCCTCTTTTCTTTTCTCTTAGGGGGGGGGGCGATCGCCCCCCATCGCCCCCCCTGGATCCGCCCCTGGTGTTGCCTTTGATGTCCTCTCCATCCGGCATCCGTTGAGATGTAGTTTAAGACTGTGTTGATTTTTGCAGTTCTAGTTCTTCTGTGTTTGGATTTTCTTGTATGACTTTCTGTTTTTGCGATATTCTGTCCATATTGGTTTCGTTTCCTATGTCGTCCCCTCCCTACAACTGTGCTCCATGCCTCTGCTGGTTCTGTAGGCTCGTTGGGTTGATCTTGATCGTGTTGTATCTGTGGTCTTGTTCGGCTTTGTTGTAGATTTCCTTGTTGTTGTAGGGGATTTTTTTCTTCTGTTGCTTCCTCAGTTACAACTTTGTTTGTATTATCTGGTTGTGTGTTGTTTGATATTTCGTGATTAGCGTTCCTTCTGCCACTTCGTTCATACGCTATTGTCCCTTGTGGTTCACACTGAGCATTAAAGAGAAAATTCTGACTATTTTGTGTGTTGTCTGTCGCTTCTTTGGGATTTAGTGTTACGGCATGTGTGATGGTTGTCGTAACTCGACTTAAGTTTGATTAATTTTCTCCTCTATTATTCCTTCTAGCTTATGTGACCTAAATTCGTAATGTAATATATTTTTCTTTTGATGTCCGCTATGTCATCTATTTCTGCGGCTGTGGTCTGGTGTTGCGTAGGTAACGTCATCTGCGGTGAGATAGTTGGCTCTTTTAAGTTAGGCATATAACCGACAGATGTCGTTGAAAGTTGTCTGTCTCTAGTTTGTTGCTTAATGGTGTCAACAAATGGTACTACTTGTACCGCAGGGGGGTTGTCTTCTCCTTGCATGACGGCTGTTCGGATGTCCGTAACCTCGTTACGAGGATTCTCATTCACATGCGCCTGTTCTTGCGCATTATGGATTTGACCGCCAGATGTCAGCAAATGTTGTCTGTCACTAGTGTGTTGCTGCATGGAGTCATCAGTGTGCGCTTTTTGTACCACAAGGGAATTGTCTTCTCCATGCTTGTCAGCTGGTTGGATTTCTCTAACCTCATTACGAGAATTTTCATTGACATGCCCAGTCTCATTTCCAATTACACTTACCACTTGTAGTATGCCTTCTTTTACATCTTTTTTTAGACAACCCCCTACTTCCGCGATATTCCGTAACTTTTGCATAGCACATTCGACTCTCACATCAATCTCGTCCACCATTTTTCTTGCAAAAATAAAAAAAAAAGATTTATCAATAGTATTTAATAAAAACTAAATAAAAATTAATAAAATAAATTAATAATAATAAATAAAATAATATTAATTATTATTAGTATTATTGCTATTAACAGTCTGTTACAGTTATTATGAATATTTTGATTATTATTACTATTATTATTATTATTATTATTATTATTATTATTACCAATACACACAGAAAGTAGGGAGCCCACCTATGTGGAGCGATAAGACACGCATATTTCCACTTAGTAAAATAAACACCTTCAGATAATTATCACGTGGAAAATGCCTAACATAGAATAGTACTTGACTTAATCAATGTTTTTATGAATGAAGGGCGATCGATACACACTAAGAGGCCTCTAAATGTAAGACTTGAACCAAACAGTCGAATGTATTGTTCGGAGAAAAAGGATTATTATTATAAGAGCATATCTTTAGCTGAGGAGCAAATTGGGGTAATGACTTCAATGATTCTCCCTTTGAAGCCACATCCAGATCAGTACAGTAGTTCGATTTATTGTAATTAGAAAGTGTCAGTCGGCAAGCATTCAGTGTGTCATAAGGTAAGTAGCAATCATATTTCTTACCTTTTCTCTAATAATTAATATTTTATTTTGAGAAATAATCCATACATTTTCATGTAACAATACGAGCTTCCAATTGGTAACTTTCTGTTGTGTGATGACCCACTCAAGGAACACCGGGAAAGTGTAAGCCTGAGAATCTGGATTGAGCAAGTCTTGTAGAATTACTGTAAAGCAAATACTTGATCATGGTTAACTTATAGTCGGTCGACACGAATCATAAAGCAGGGAAATATGTGATTCTACCTAAAAAGGTTCTACATGTGGACACAAGGAAGACATCTTTCGGTCGTCCAGTGAACATCATCAGATCCAGCCATCAAATCAAACATATCGTATATATACAAATGGAAATGTATATCTGACCGACGTTAATGGACTCCGATATCGTTTAACCGATTGCATTGAAATTTTGTTGGGTTGTAGTGAACACACAAAGAAAGGTTTTTGGCAACAATAATTTTGGATAGCCCTCTCCATTCCTCTCATTTAGGTCCTTTGGCACAAAACTACACCGCTTTACTAAGCTCAAATCTACACCGTTTCACCGACCTGAACAGAATTTTACGTACTTACCTTTTGGAACAAGACGAGTAACACTATCTACTTGAACATTCGGACAGCCCTCTCCATTCCCTTTATTTAGGCCCTTTGGCACAAATACTGAATTCCCATGCACCACAAGCTTTATAATTTTATTTATAAAATTGGGACTAACCGCATTGGGGAGGATTCGTTATTTTATAGCATGAACGGAAAAACATATTATTTTGGAATTTTTCTGTTTTGCCGGCAGAAGCCATACCTCCTTTTAGGATCTATTTTTAAACAGGTGGTGACACTGTTCGTACGGAAGTTTTCGTCACTGGTGTCCATCTATTTAACAGTCTGTTATTCCTTCGTGCAAATATTTCTCTTACAGAGACAGAAAATGAAAGAAGAATGGGACCTCGAGATACGGCGTTGCCTTGGTAACGTACATCAATTTCGGAGACCGGAAATAGTTTTCTGCCAATATCTCGAAAACTGTTTGTTTAAGGACCTTAAAACGTACCACGAACATTGCTCCTCGCATTGACATACTGTACATAAAACGAGCCATGTACCATCTTTCTACGAGCAAATCGACAAGTCTCATCCAATCCCTATCCTCTTCTCTTTACACATGTGTGAAGATAAATTATAGGTTAAAATTGAACAACGCTCTTAGGCTCCAACGTTCTTCGCCAGGAGCCTACTGTGGTGGCGTCTAGTAACCAAGTTCTGAACTAGTGGTCGTTGACGGTGGCGTTTGGCGGCAGAAGTAGGGACTGCTTCTAAATTCAATGTCTGCAGTCCTTACTTGAATTAAAAACTGATAACACATACTAATACAGCCATCACAATTAACACTGGCTATCAGACAGTTTCTACACACACCCAAAGAACACGGGGCTACATGATAGCGTTGTCGCAGCCTCTAAACTGAGGAACCAACGAACCAATCAACTCTTCTCTCTTATCGAGTATATAAAAATAGTGCACTCCCCAAAGAAGGTTCTTGGCAACAATAATTTTAGATAGCCCTCGCCATTCCTTTCATTTAGGCCCTTCGGCACAAATCTACACCGTTTTTCTTGGCTCAAATCTACTACGTTTCACCAATCTGAACCAAATTTTACGTACTTACCATTTGGCACAAGACAAGTAACACTATCTACTTGAAAATTCGGACAGCCCTCTCCATTCCCTTCATTTAGGCCCTTTGGCACAAATACTGAATTTCCATGCCCCACATGCTTTATAATTTTATTTAATGGCGTCATCACGCGGATGACAGAGATTGGGACAAGAGGCAATAAAGGCCATGCTGTTTGCAGATGATATAGTGATATGGGGTGAGGATGAAAAGGAAGTACAAAAACAAGTAGATGTATGGAACCAAGAGATTGAGAAGTTTGGGATGAAAGTTAGTACAGAGAAGAGCAAGACAATGGTAATGTCAAGGGGAAGTAAGGAGGGAAGAAGAAAGATAGAAGTGAAGGGAAAAATTCTAGAAGTGGTGAAAAGTTTCAAGTACTTGGGAAGTGTGATCACAGAAGATGGAAAGATTACTGAGGAAATTGGAAAGAGAATACAACAAGCGAACAGCTTCTACCAGAGTGTTAGGGGTATTCTGAGGAACCAAGATGTCCCAAAGAAATGTAAGCAGGTATTATATTCAACCTATTATGGACCCGTACTAACATATGCAGCTGGAGCATGGACCACTACAAAAAGAGAGGAGAGTAGAATACAAGCAGCGGAGATGAAATTCCTAAGAGGTATAGAAGGGAAGACCAGAAGAGATAAAATCAGAAACGAGGAGATAAGAAGGAGGACAGGAATCTTGAAGCTGCAGGACAGGATAGAAACAACCAAGTTAAAGTGGTATGGACATATGATGAGAATGGGAGAGGAGAGAGTGCCAAAGAAAGCTTTTATGGAAAAGGTTTCGGGGAAGAGACCGCGCGGAAGGCCCCGAAAGAGATGGGCAGATACAGTGTGGGAGTGCGTGGAGAAGAAGGGAGGAAAACCTGAAGATGTACTTAAAGGGGGAGAGGAGTGGTGGAGAGACAGGCAACGTTGGAGGTCCTTGATTCACAACCCGACCCAGGAAGCTGGAAACGGGAAATGAAGAAGAAGATCACGCGGATGGGGACTTACAGCATCGGGGAGGATTCGTTATTTTACAGTATAAGCGAAACAAATATTATTCTGCTTGCTTTTATGGATATTTTATTTGATTCTTTTTTTGTTTTATGGTCTCTTGTGTTGCTTTTAGTCTGCGAGTGATTCAATATTGATGTTATCTGAAGGATATTTTTGGCAAATCTAGCTTCAGAGTTGATTTTTTACTAATCTTCAAATTTTTGCCGTCAAAGTTCGTCATCATATAGAACCTAGAACAGCGCTATAGAGCACCAAATATCGTGAAGCAGCGCTATAGACCACTAAAGCACAAGAAAGAGCGCGCTTGAGCAATAAAACACATGAGGCAGTGCAATAGAGCTCTAAAACAAAACAGATGAAAAAGAGCTATTGACCACTAACATACATGAAGGAGCGCTATTGAGTACTAAAACACATGACACACCGGTATAGAGCTCTAAAATACATGAAACAACGCCATTTGCACGAAAACACTTGAAACAGCGCTATTGAGCACTAAAACACATAAAACAGTGCCGTAGCTCAAAAACGCATGAAACAGCGGACGGAATAGATTTGGGCATCTGAAGTTCTGAATAGGGTTAGTTTGTCTCTTGGCCACAAGGTGTCTCTGCACTCCTGTGAGTGGTTTTTATTTAAGAGTGGGTGGACATACAAATTCTTAGATTATATTTATTATGCATTTAATTTCGTAATCGTTAGAGCATCCTTGGATCAGGCGGCAGCATGCCGTCTTTTCACCACTAGGCCCATGGTTCAAATCCCGGTCACTCCATGTGATATTTGTGCTGGAAAAAGCGGAGGCAGAGAGGGTTTTCTCCGGGTACTTCGGTTTTCCCTATCACAAATTTCATTCCAGCCACACTCTCCACTATAATTTCATCTCATCTGTCATGCATTTATTCTTTGCCCCAGGGTAGTGCGACAGGCTTCGGCAAGCGTCAACGTTCATATCATCGCCTCTAGATGGGGGCTTCATTCATTATATTTCCTGACCTGGTCGGTCGACTGGAAGCAGATGTGAATTTTTAGCCTACTTTTCACATTTTGCAAAAATGAGGAGAAAGTAGTCTTATGAGATCTATCCGGGAAAATATCTGTCTGTCTGTCTGTCTGTCCTTCTGTCTGTCTGTCTGTCTGTGTGTGTCCCCCCCCCCTTAAACTCCTAAACGGCTGGAGAAATCGAAATAAAATTTGGTAGGAGTAAAGATCTATACCTGAATATCTCACGGCCATATTTGAAAATGATGTCAGTGCTACCAACTGCTGAAAAATCGCAATTGAAATTTGAGCTCCATGTTGGATATCTTGGAAGGTATGAATGGGAGCTATTTCAAAATCGGCACACATATAGATAATAATATTGCAGTTTAATTTCCAGAAGGCCATACATGGCAGTGTTGCCAAAATGATAATAAGCCTGCTGATAGGTCCAATATTTAAATGCATATAACTTCTACACTGTCAATTGGAATTCAACCAAATTTCGTATGATGTATGTGTACATAACCAGATATAACTGAACGTATTCTTATGAACCACCAGTGCTGCCAACTGTTAAGAAATGCTCTTAATTTCTTTTATCCAAATACCAATATATATGAGAAAGTATGCAAGCCGACAGCTTTAAACTATGCACACGTATAGTACATGACATTCTATATTAATTTGGAGTAATTTATATACGTCAGTGCTACCAACATGATTCTAAGCCTGCTGAGAGGTCCAACTTTAAATACATGTAACTTCCATACTATAATTTGGATTTCAACCAAATTTCGTATGTGCTATGTGTACCATAACAGCTATGACTATGCGTATCTTAAGAGCAACTAGGGCAGCCAACTGTTAATAAATGCTGTCTCTATTTTTGGTGCCCTAATATCAATATATCAGAAAGAATGCAAGCCAATAGCTCTAAACTTTGCACACGTATAGTACCTGGCATTCTAGATTACTTTGGAGTAACTAATATACGTCAGTGCTGCCAACATGATTCTAAGCCTGCTGATAGGTCCAATTTTAAAATGCATGTAACTTCTATACTAACTAATGGATTTCATTCAAAATTGGCACAACAATATATCATATTATTTCAGATTATTTCTGACCAATACATGCATGACACTGTTGCCAACATGATTTTACGCGTGCTGTTAGATCCAATGTTTAACTGCATGTAACGTCCATGCTATTCATTGGACTACAACCAAATTTCGTATTCTGTACCATAAGAGATGGAACTAAGAATATATTCAGTCACCAGGGCTGCCAACTGTAGTTCTCTATTAGGCTACATTATGCCAGGTAACAGTATTTCGAACTAATTAGAAATTTCGATATTACCAACTTAATTTCGTCATTATTTTAGATAGATCCATATCGATTAATCATTGGCATGAATCTTAAATTTTAAGAAAAGTAGGCTCTTTAGTTCGTCACGGAACTTCTTGTTTCATTTTGGTATTCATTATTCCCCTAATCGAGTGCATATATTATTATGAAACTGGGGTTCCAGGAGATTGTCTGCGAACTACCAAAATCCTCATGAAATGTTGTTGTTCGACAAACCACGCAAGGCTAATACAATTAAGAAAAAGGAATTCATTGGTAACAAGTAGATCCGTGAAGAACTATACAGCATATTTTCATATATCCTACTCATGCTAATTGCCTCTATCAACATACAAAATTTCAGTTTGTTTGTTGTTATAGATTCGTAGATATTGAGAACCGTCTAAATATTTCAGATGGTCGCCATTTTGGATTTTTATTTATGTACTATTACATGAAGATTATTGTGTACGTGAGGTATTCAAACTTCAATCGCATGATTAGGACACAAGAAGTAGAAACGAGATTTTAAAAGTTCGCACAGCTGCCATCATGTGGTTATGAAAACAATTGAAATAAATTAGATGCCAGTGGATTAACATTTGTATAAGCATTTAACGTGCAAAGTTTCACTGCACTCGGATGGTTAAATCGCGAGAAACGCCCATTTAAATATTTATAATTCGCGTCGCTGCCTGGGTAGATTATAGGTTAGGGAATAACCCACCCACCAAGGGAAGATGATGAAAAGAAGGAAGTAGATTTTGGAATTGGAAAAGAAGGATAGAGAAATGGGAGGAGAGTCCCACAAAATTAATAAGTTGACTTTTAATTCATTTAGAAGCGGTTGCCACCGCAAATGTGTGCTCGGATACCTAAAATGGCTACGAGCTTGGTCGAGGCTTACGGGAGCCGCAGATAAGACTTGGGCAGTTTGCCAGAGAGAACCTGTAGTGTATTTCCTCCCAAGCACGAATGAAAGTACTATAGGGAAGGGTGATGATCTGGCCAGACAGATAGTAAAAGCTTTATTATATATGAACGAGGGCATAAACCTAGGAAGAGCTAGGAAAGCCAGGATCCTGCCTAACTGTATTATCAAAGAAATGATGAATCCAAAAACAAATATTTAGTTTATTTAACAATTAGAAAAAATTTGATGGAATTAACAAGTATGTAATATAACTTTAATTAACATAGTTCATTTGAACTTTTTAATAAATAGGGTCGCAGACCTTTCCACATTAACCGATTGCTCCAGGCAATTGACAATTTAAAAGGTTTCAAACCTTACATGTTTCTGAAATCTTTATAAGATTTGAACAAATGAACAATAAAATAATTAAAGCTTGAACGTAAATTGAAGTACAAAAAGTGCACCTTAAGAAATTCTGGAGAGAATGTTCTAGAGACAGTGACAACTTTGAAAATAACAATAATAACAACGTGAAAAATAAAATAGAAGTTCCTATAACTTCTTATATTTATACAGAGTTAATATGAGAATTATGCAAAGAGGGCAGGTCACTTACTGTGAACCTGAAAAGTTGATCAGAAGGAAGGTTCTAGACCTCTGATGCTTTGAATAAGCCTCGCCAGTCAAATGAGGCAGTTTTCATTTAGCGAGACCAAAAAATAACTCACTCAAGAGTTGAGAGAATTGTTTTCCCTGCCTTTGAAGGGAGGAACAATTTAAGTTTGAAACGTGTGCTAGACACGCAATTATGCAGAATTACTTAATGATAAACCAACAAAATGGAAGGGCACTTCTTAGAATGACACCTTATAGAAAGTTACGATTTCATAAATAATGGTTATTAGTAGAAGATTAAGGAAAGGTCATTGGGATATAGGGACAATGTTCATGGCCGTATTTAATATAACCGGACGATCGCGACGCGGTAGAAAAGTGGAGCAAGCACTGATTATCACTATAATCTGTAAAGATGGATGCAAAGTTCACTGGAGAAACACTGAAGTTTATGAGAAATAAAAGTTATTGCAGTTATGGAGATAACTGATTGCACTACGTAGGTGAAAGTCTATTTCTTGAAAAAGTGGTAATTTACAATGAAATGCGCCATAGAATTTTCCAGAGGTTCCAGCGGAGGACGAAATTTCACTATTGTAGTAATTTAGTTTTAAACAAATTTCTCCCAAGTACGTGAGAAATACATGATGGCAGGACTCGCAGATAGAGAACAAGTTCTAGAAGGTTCCAGAACGACCTTAGCAGAAAATGGGGTTGAGAAAATCCAACGGAGGAAATAGTTTTATGATTATAGGCAGTGGGTATTAGATAATATCCCACGTAGCGAGAGGGTTTCTCGTTTGAATCGCTTAAGAAAAGCTCTTTTTAGTAAGGTTGGCTTATACAAGAAAAAAGCTCAACATGGCAAATCCCACGAAGAGTGATTATTGCCCCAAAGTAAATAGTTTCACACTGCCTATAAAAGATAGTTAAAACACGAGGAAGTTAAAACCATGAAGATGAGGTTAAAACTTGAATCAGGTACTTATCTTTGTTGCATGGCGAAGGTGAAGTTCTTCACTAATACTTAAAGTTCCAACATGGCGTGGAATTTAAAAACTGCCTCGTTAGGTCAGGAGGCTGGCTCTGGTTGAGCCTTTACTGATTACTGCGACTGCCGACTAAGAAGTGAGAGCAGCAAAACGAAGCACGGAAGGGCCTAGGAAGGGGAGAGAGTGGGGGTAGGAAACAAAAGGTATACATATCAGTATAACCAACTTATTAACAATAAATTCTCTTCTCTTGCTGAGCTGGTCTTCAAGGAGTTGATAGATGATACTAGCGCAGCATGGTGAGTAAAGAAGTAGACGTAGTCCTCTTGCTCTAGGAGAAAATAGCTGACGATGGTAACGAGATCTGGTAGCCAAATGGATAAGTAAGTCATCTTGCACGATGAGGAATTGAGTAGCTTCAGAGGTTCGCTACTAGATGGCGCTAGGTGGATCACAGAAGTTATATATCTGAAACATACTTATGAAGACATAAGAGACATGCTCAACAGGGAGAAAACAGATGATCACTGTTGGTGTTTGGCAAAGAGGAAGGAAAAAATGAACATGCAAAGAACAATAGACATTATATCTCTCGTACCGTGTATTCAAAGAATACACCATACTGGGGGGACAAACACCAACAGAGAGCAGATAAGCAGTTACACATTTATTGGAAGCGGAGCGATCAAAGACAGTGGTCTTGTGATCGGTCCATTTGTAGTCAAGATCCTGGCCACCCTGACTCTCCCATCTCTTCCAGGGTAGCATTGGGTCACCCTACCAGAAATCCATACTAGGGGGGGTGAAATATCTCTAACCAAGACCAAGTCCCCTACTTTAATGTCGGGACTGGAAAGAAACCACTTCTGCCTCCGTTGCAAGGAAGTTAAATATTCCAAGTTCCACCTTTTCCAAAAAGAATTACGGAGGGCTTCAAGTTTCCGCCAAGCGATAGGTAGATTAGAATCCCTGTAAGAATTAGTAAGAGGAGGAGGGGCAGAAAGAGAAGTGCCGATAAGGAAGTGACCAGGTGTAAGTGGAAGGAGGTCATCAGGGTCATTGGAAAGAGGAGTTGAAAGGCGAGAATTATCAACACTTTCAATCACGAAATAGCTGGAAACTGAGGGAAATAAAGCACTAGTAAAGATTACGATACGATGAGAAAGAAGAATTGACAAGTTTAAACAAAGCGTATAGGAACAAGTACATCTATTCAGGACAAGAATATACCAAATAAACAAAGGAACTATGCGAGTAGAAAGCAAGAACGCCATAGGTAACAAACGAGTAGCCATAAACAATGACCTCAAGTTATAATGAGTATCAAAGGGTTTACTCAGAAAAATACTTAAGTCATCGAAAACCAGGACATGACAAGCATGAATACAAAAACACATCGAAGGTGACGACGAGAAAAAACAAGTTTGTTCATCAATGAACATTAAGATCGCAAAATATGCAAGCAAATTGCAATACATACGCGCGTGAGAAATACGCAACGAAGTTTTAAAGTAAGAATCGAAACAATTGTAAGATACGAGCGTGAGTAAGTGATAGAAGTAAACAAATACAGCCTTGACACACATAGTACAACGAGATAAGACATATAAATAGCTGACAGAGTCCTTTAGCGGAACGAGTTTATTTTGGGAGGTAGGCAAACGGCTTCTGTACTTTAAGTAGCAACAACTCGCTAGACAATGCTTGGCAATCAGCCAGAGTTGAGATAAGAGAAACTTGCTTTGAACTTTGGCAATCATACAGGAAATAAACAACAACTGGGCATTCCTCAGACTGGTAAACAAACAGGTTTGAAAACCAAGCAGTTCGGAGTACACACACAACATTTGGTGAATCAGCTGTAAATTAAAGCAGAACGAGTCACACGACATGCAGTCAATCGTAACTTGGACGTGAAAAAGCAATTTAAAGCTATATGAAATAAAGTAGGACATCAATTTCGCATAATTGAGAGGATCACGAAATCGAACAATTTTCAACAAAAAGAAGCTTAATTCTTCCGAGCAAAGAAGACAAGCTGGGACATTGAGACGAAGGTTATGCATAAGAATAGTTATTCTAGATGCAATGGAATTCAGAGTTTCAAGCGGTTTCATGAGCGACTTCCAATTGCGAGGAAGGGGGGAGGAGCCGGTCGTGGCCATCGTTCTACATAACGAAAGAAGTGAAGCATAGCGTACAGCAAAGTGATGGTGACTGATAGCCATGGTTTTACACAAGGGGAAGATAGTTTTCGAGGAATAGTTTAAGCAATTAACTGCTATAAAAAATGACATAAGAAGATATACGAAATAACACAAAGCAAGGCGAACTTGAATTGCCATTTTGTGCGGGATGAAAGAAAAACCATTTAAACAACTTACAGGGTTAGCGCAGTTATTCACTATAAGACATCGTTTCGACAAGTGGTTTTCAAAAATATTGAGATTTGAAAAATGAGCGTTCTCTTTTTCAGAAATGGGATTTATGTCAGCTGTGACGAAATGACATTGTGCTTTGGTTTGAACACTGGTATGTTTGATTTCGCCAGTGATAACCCAACCAAAATCGGTGTCTCTAGCGACCACGGTTGAAGATAACTTGCGTGTTTGTTTGCGAATGCAATTCCAAAAAACATTGGCACTGAAAAGCACATCAATGGGACCTTGAGCATTAAACTGAGGATCGGCTAACCTTAAGTGCGAAGGAATCTTTAATCCGGAGGTATTGATGGAGTGACTTGGAGAGTCTTTACCAATACTGGTAAGAATGAGACAGTTTAAATTAAGATTGGTGTTTCTTTGGCAAACGTCTCTGATTTTCAATTTTGAAGACTGCAAAACTTGAGTTTTCAAATTGTCAATGCCGGTCACATTGATAGAAGTAGGCGATGACGAAAGACCTAGTTTTTTAATCAACGATTTCGAAACAAAGTTGTGCGTTGAAGCGGAATCGAGAAGACCACGGGTTTTGAACCAATTTCCAAATCTATCTTGGATTTCAAATTGCACAGTGGTCAACAGGGTTTGCGCACTATGAAAAGTGTCGGCGTTGGAAATGCAGGAAGAAGCATTAGTTTGTTCGGAGCGGCTCTGCAAGGAGCTTAAAGAGGCAGGTGCTGATGACCTCGATTTATCGTGAACGTGCAATAAAGAATGATGCGGTTTTTTGCAATGAAAACAAAGATTTAATGACGTACAGTTCGAAGAAGAATGCTTAGGTGATAAGCAGTTGAAACAATGTTTGCTGTTTAAGACAAACTTTCTTCGATCTTCGACAGACAATTCTTTAAAGGATTTGCACAAATACAAGGTGTGAAGCTTTTTACAGAGCGTGCATTTTAACAATTTGTTAAGCGGCCTATCTTCTCTTGAATGATTAAAAGAAGAACGGGTTTGTTTGTTTTCGACAAATGGGGGCTGATGTCCCTTTGAAGAAGCAAGTTTTTTTTAAAAAATTTGACACTGAGGATTCGTTTCGATTTTTTCACACTGAAATGCGAGTGCTGTAAGGAATTGACATCGACTGTTGAGAAACGAGACAAGGTGTTCGAAGGAAAATTCTTTGTTGTAGGCGAGTTCGACCTCCCAGGCCTTCAGTGTCGAAAAATCGAATCTTGATGTAGCTAGGTGAATAAGTATGGTGTCCCATGTTTGGACAGGCTGTTTTAGCTGGTATAACGCTCTGACATTTAACTGCATAGAATCTAAGAGGTCTCTTAAAGATGTGACGTCATTAGGTTTGACGGCAGGTAAGTTGAAGAGACAGCGGATATGACGAGCGACACTCAACCTTAAATTGCCATATCTCTCTTTAAGGAGATTAAAGGCGATGTGGTAGTTGTCTGCGCTTAAAGGCAGTGACTCTACCAAGGTCAAGGCCTCCGATTCCAAAGACGTGCGGAGGTAGTAAAATTTATGTATGTCTGGGATCTCGATATTTTCATGAATTAAAGAACAGTAAAGTTCGTAAAAAGAATACCATTCACCTTCCTTGCCTGAGAAGTGGGGTAGGCTTATCTTGGGAAGTAACGGTTTCGGTTTGTTCTTGTGAACTGAAGCGGGTACGAACTGGGCCGGATTGATGACCCTAGTGTCCGGTTCTGAGATATTGCGAATCAATTGGTGGGCCTTTGCAATTCCTTCAAAGTACAAGGGTTCGACCTCATCCCGGTCCAATTGCAGTTCTGGACAAGCGGATTCAATCTC
Organism: Meconema thalassinum; assembly: GCA_946902985.2. Classification (NCBI taxonomy): domain Eukaryota; kingdom Metazoa; phylum Arthropoda; class Insecta; order Orthoptera; family Tettigoniidae; genus Meconema; species Meconema thalassinum. The sequence goes on along the minus strand of OX336394.1, from coordinate 254,023,811 downwards.
CGTTTGAATTTGGTCATAATAATCATAAGACCGTTCGTACAACTTAAGGCGATGAGTCAAGATATCTAAATCACACTCGGCGGGATTTAATTTGCTGATGAAATTTCGGAATCTAGTGAGTTGCCCTTTATAAGAAGAACGTCTAGCAATGAGAGTTTCATCTTTTTCGGCAGGAGCCATGACAAAAATAATAAATTGAAATACAACTCACGAAACTGTAGAACTTTGGAAATGCTGTCAAGCTGGCAGCAGCGTATGAGTAGAAAGAATGGGACACACCATAGGAGACAGGAGCGGCCTCTTTCCCGTTCACAGGCTTTGCACGACGTAGATATAGCTGAAAGATCCAAAGGAGATATTAAAAATTTGCAAAGTAATGTCAAATGACACTTGACAAACAATAGAAATAACAAATGGACTCTCCCGGGTTTCGGCACCAAATTTTGGGTAGATTATAGGTTAGGGAATAACCCACCCACCAAGGGAAGATGATGAAAAGAAGGAAGTAGATTTTGGAATTGGAAAAGAAGGATAGAGAAATGGGAGGAGAGTCCCACAAAATTAATAAGTTGACTTTTAATTCATTTAGAAGCGGTTGCCACCGCAAATGTGTGCTCGGATACCTAAAATGGCTACGAGCTTGGTCGAGGCTAACGGGAGCCGCAGATAAGACTTGGGCAGTTTGCCAGAGAGAACCTGTAGTGTATTTCCTCCCAAGCACGAATGAAAGTACTATAGGGAAGGGTGATGATCTGGCCAGACAGATAGTAAAAGCTTTATTATATATGAACGAGGGCATAAACCTAGGAAGAGCTAGGAAAGCCAGGATCCTGCCTAACTGTATTATCAAAGAAATGATGAATCCAAAAACAAATATTTAGTTTATTTAACAATTAGAAAAAATTTGATGGAATTAACAAGTATGTAATATAACTTTAATTAACATAGTTCATTTGAACTTTTTAATAAATAGGGTCGCAGACCTTTCCACATTAACCGATTGCTCCAGGCAATTGACAATTTAAAAGGTTTCAAACCTTACATGTTTCTGAAATCTTTATAAGATTTGAACAAATGAACAATAAAATAATTAAAGCTTGAACGTAAATTGAAGTACAAAAAGTGCACCTTAAGAAATTCTGGAGAGAATGTTCTAGAGACAGTGACAACTTTGAAAATAACAATAATAACAACGTGAAAAATAAAATAGAAGTTCCTATAACTTCTTATATTTATACAGAGTTAATATGAGAATTATGCAAAGAGGGCAGGTCACTTACTGTGAACCTGAAAAGTTGATCAGAAGGAAGGTTCTAGACCTCTGATGCTTTGAATAAGCCTCGCCAGTCAAATGAGGCAGTTTTCATTTAGCGAGACCAAAAAATAACTCACTCAAGAGTTGAGAGAATTGTTTTCCCTGCCTTTGAAGGGAGGAACAATTTAAGTTTGAAACGTGTGCTAGACACGCAATTATGCAGAATTACTTAATGATAAACCAACAAAATGGAAGGGCACTTCTTAGAATGACACCTTATAGAAAGTTACGATTTCATAAATAATGGTTATTAGTAGAAGATTAAGGAAAGGTCATTGGGATATAGGGACAATGTTCATGGCCGTATTTAATATAACCGGACGATCGCGACGCGGTAGAAAAGTGGAGCAAGCACTGATTATCACTATAATCTGTAAAGATGGATGCAAAGTTCACTGGAGAAACACTGAAGTTTATGAGAAATAAAAGTTATTGCAGTTATGGAGATAACTGATTGCACTACGTAGGTGAAAGTCTATTTCTTGAAAAAGTGGTAATTTACAATGAAATGCGCCATAGAATTTTCCAGAGGTTCCAGCGGAGGACGAAATTTCACTATTGTAGTAATTTAGTTTTAAACAAATTTCTCCCAAGTACGTGAGAAATACATGATGGCAGGACTCGCAGATAGAGAACAAGTTCTAGAAGGTTCCAGAACGACCTTAGCAGAAAATGGGGTTGAGAAAATCCAACGGAGGAAATAGTTTTATGATTATAGGCAGTGGGTATTAGATAATATCCCACGTAGCGAGAGGGTTTCTCGTTTGAATCGCTTAAGAAAAGCTCTTTTTAGTAAGGTTGGCTTATACAAGAAAAAAGCTCAACATGGCAAATCCCACGAAGAGTGATTATTGCCCCAAAGTAAATAGTTTCACACTGCCTATAAAAGATAGTTAAAACACGAGGAAGTTAAAACCATGAAGATGAGGTTAAAACTTGAATCAGGTACTTATCTTTGTTGCATGGCGAAGGTGAAGTTCTTCACTAATACTTAAAGTTCCAACATGGCGTGGAATTTAAAAACTGCCTCGTTAGGTCAGGAGGCTGGCTCTGGTTGAGCCTTTACTGATTACTGCGACTGCCGACTAAGAAGTGAGAGCAGCAAAACGAAGCACGGAAGGGCCTAGGAAGGGGAGAGAGTGGGGGTAGGAAACAAAAGGTATACATATCAGTATAACCAACTTATTAACAATAAATTCTCTTCTCTTGCTGAGCTGGTCTTCAAGGAGTTGATAGATGATACTAGCGCAGCATGGTGAGTAAAGAAGTAGACGTAGTCCTCTTGCTCTAGGAGAAAATAGCTGACGATGGTAACGAGATCTGGTAGCCAAATGGATAAGTAAGTCATCTTGCACGATGAGGAATTGAGTAGCTTCAGAGGTTCGCTACTAGATGGCGCTAGGTGGATCACAGAAGTTATATATCTGAAACATACTTATGAAGACATAAGAGACATGCTCAACAGGGAGAAAACAGATGATCACTGTTGGTGTTTGGCAAAGAGGAAGGAAAAAATGAACATGCAAAGAACAATAGACATTATATCTCTCGTACCGTGTATTCAAAGAATACACCACTGCCATGTTCGATTTGTGCACACCAGGTTACTGAAAGTCCTATAGGTGAACTTATGTTCATAGCCTCTATGAACATTAAAAATATCAGTTCGATTGCTGTAAAAGATTCGTAGATATTGGAAACCGTTAAAATATTTCGGGTGCTTCATGAAGGTCATCAATTCCTTTGCTAATAACATGTCTTCTTTCGAATTATTTTTAAGTGTTGCATGAAGTTCTTTTGATATTTCTCGCCTAATGTCGTTCATTGTAAATGGTTTAAGAAATAAGTTATTTTTAACATACTGTGCATTGTTTTACAAATGACAGATTTTTTTAATTTTCTTAGTTCTTCTTCAGTGACAAAGATTTCGTTCAATATAAAGGGAACAGAATTCCGCCTGATCAATACAACATTTTCAATTAAGGGGCTATATTAACCCCATTTGGATGGTACATGTTTCGAGGCTCCTCTTGGCCCCTTCATCAGCCATACATACAAACATATTGTCAATACAATTATCAGAATACAATTGAAAGGTTAAAACTAACATGAGATCACATGATGAAATAAAACATAAAAAACCATAAGGACAGTGTGGAACAAATGACTTGAAGTAAAACTTAACCTAAGAAAGACTTGCGAATGTCACAAACAAATCGAAAAAACACTTTAAAAAATAGTATATGTTAAAATGTGAACTTAAAATGTAGTTTGACTCTTGTAAAATCTTCAAGTTTTGATAAAGTAAAATAGCAGAATTCCGTGCCCGAAAATCTAGGGAATTCGATCCATGAAAAAAGTTAAAAATATGTAAAAACTGATGGTCATGAAATGACTTTGTAGACTTCATATGAAGGATCGTTGATGAAAAGAACAATACATCTCCATGACGAAAGTCAAATCGGTCAAGCTTGAAGGCCTCTTGAAATTGAACCGAAACGAAAGTTGAGCATCTTGCAATTAGAAAGTCCAAATTCTTCAGGTAGACATGAGGGCTTTAGGAGAACCTAAATGGGCAATAAATTTAGTATAAGAAAATAAATAAGTTGACAGCAAATAAAATTGGGACAAACGAAAACGTAGAGATGAAAAGACCTAATAGAACATGAAAGGTAACAAACTTACGTCATAGTAGAGGCAACGTGACTTCGACGCAGGAAAACGTGGAGAGACTGGCCGGCTGAACAAGTGAAAGTGAACCGCTGAGTGTGAAACATAGAGCAGAGAATGGACGGGGAAGGGGAGGCGAAGGAGCGATGCACGCGGAGTAGTAGAGGTGGGGGAAAAAAGGGGGGAGGAAGAGAGGGAGATAAGGGGTGATAGCCAGCTGCGTGAAGAGAGCTAAGGTGGGGGAAAGAGTGGGAAGAAAGGGAAACAAGGGAGGGAAGCCAGCTGCGTAAAGAGAGCTTAGGGCGGTTTATTATAACCTTTGTTTGCTGTTATGATAAAATCTGATAAAGTGTCAAATAAAACATTGGGGTCAAAACATATTTCGTTTAAGTTGGGGGGATTGAAAATTCTCTGTGCGGAGTTAATTTCAATGGACTCTAAGATAATCATTAGAGAGCCCTTATTAACATGATGCAGAATTTCTAGGTCATTGTCTATGTTGGTAAATTGATGGTTCATCTAACTCATGTGAGAAACCATGGCTGAAAATCTCCTGTATTTGGTAGCGTTGACATGCTCAGAAAATCTGGTGGCGAAACTTCTCCCCGTTTGACCTATGTAGTTAGTTTTGCAGTCATTACAACTTAATTTATAGATACCAGAAGCACTGTATTTATCTTTGCTGTTCAAAGTGTGTGAATTGAAAAACAAGTTGCTATTAGTATGACAGGTTTTATAGGCTATTTTCATATTGCATTTTTTGAAGATGTTAGTGATACTGTATACGGAATTGTTAGGATAGGTGAAAACTGTAAACAAAGGCTTTTCGGGCTTGTCTGGAATTAGGTGGGTGGCTGGTTTATTTTTGATTTTCTTGATGATGTCATTTACATAGTTCCGATTAAAACCATTAATTTTGGCTATTTGATAAATAAATTTAATTTCTGTGTTAAGGTCCTGTTTAGAAAGGGGTAACTTGAGGGCTCTGTTAACAAAACTGAAAAAGGTTGCTTTTTTATGGGAACCTGGGTGGGTAGAATCTTGCCTGATGATGGTGTGCGTTTGCGTAGGCTTTCTGAAAATTTTATAATGAAGCCTGTTGTTTACTTTGGCAACAGAGGTGTCTAGAAAATTAATCTTATTGTCGATAGCTGACTCCAAAGTGAACTTGATGTTGGGGTCTATACTATTCAAATCATTGAAAATTCGGTCAATACCCTGGATGTTGTCATTGACAATTAAGAAAACATCATCAACGTACCTGCCCCAAAATTCTATTCCCTTAATGTTGTTAATTATTTTAGTGTGCTCCAGGTGGTCTAGGTAAATATTGGCGATGATGCCCGAAAGCGGGGAGCCCATGGCTAATCCTTCTTTCTGCTTGTAGATGACATTATTAAAAATGAAAAAGTTATTGTTTAAAGTGAGATCAAGGATTGTCATGAATTCTTCAATTTCAACCTTTGATAATTTGTCATTATCGATTAAATTATTCCTAATGATATTTGAAACCGACTGTACTGGGATGCTGGTGTACATATCTATTATATCCACACTGTGGAGAGAATGCTCATTATTTAGGTATAAACATGAAGTCTTAGTGCAAAAATCTAAGGTGTTGGTAAAAAAAAATTTGGCTTTGAAGGTGTAGTGATTTTTTAGGAAACTCTGAATAAACTGTGTAGTTTTGTAAAGCGGACTGTTTCTGAAATTTACTATGGGTCTTATGGGAATATTAATTTTGTGAATTTTGGGTAAAGCTCGCAAGGTTGGAAGTCCTGGATTCATGGCAACAAGGCGGCTAGCTTGTTTTTCGTCTAATAGAAAAACAGTATTTTTGATGATATTTTTTAATTTTCTCTGAATGGCAGCCGTAGGATCTTTTTTAATTATTTCGAATTTAGAGTTTTTGAAAAATTCCAGGGTTTTGTTAACGTAGTCCTGTTTTTCCATTAAAACTATTGTATTGCCTTTGTCGGCTTTGGTAACAATGATGTCATTGTCATTGATCTTCTTTTTCAAGCTATAATGGTTATGGTCTACAGCGGGATAAGTGTTTTTACTATTCGCTATGATCTTTTTGACTTGCTTGTTGGCCTCGTGCCTAGCTGCACTTTGTTCATCTATGGGAAGTAGGCGGACTGCTGCTTCGGTTTCAGCTACTAAAGTAGTAAGGGAACTACTGTTGATGTTAGTGTTCCAATTGTGTTTAGGGCCTTTACTGAGAATATTCATTTCAGAATCGTCAAACTGGACGTTCAACTTATTTATTTTCTTATACTAAATTTATTGCCCATTTAGGTTCTCCTAAAGCCCTCATGTCTACCTGAAGAATTTGGACTTTCTAATTGCAAGATGCTCAACTTTCGTTTCGGTTCAATTTCAAGAGGCCTTCAAGCTTGACCGATTTGACTTTCGTCATGGAGATGTATTGTTCTTTTCATCAACGATCCTTCATATGAAGTCTACAAAGTCATTTCATGACCATCAGTTTTTACATATTTTTAACTTTTTTCATGGATCGAATTCCCTAGATTTTCGGGCACGGAATTCTGCTATTTTACTTTATCAAAACTTGAAGATTTTACAAGAGTCAAACTACATTTTAAGTTCACATTTTAACATATACTATTTTTTAAAGTGTTTTTTCGATTTGTTTGTGACATTCGCAAGTCTTTCTTAGGTTAAGTTTTACTTCAAGTCATTTGTTCCACACTGTCCTTATGGTTTTTTATGTTTTATTTCATCATGTGATCTCATGTTAGTTTTAACCTTTCAATTGTATTCTGATAATTGTATTGACAATATGTTTGTATGTATGGCTGATGAAGGGGCCAAGAGGAGCCTCGAAACATGTACCATCCAAATGGGGTTAATATAGCCCCTTAATTGAAAATGTTGTATTGATCAGGCGGAATTCTGTTCCCTTTATATTGGACTTTTAATCAATACGGAACCATGAATGATTGTACGAAAGATTTCGTTGACAAGTACTGTGTGACCTGCAGCTATTGATGCAATAAATTTTTGATGTTTTGATGCCAATTTGTTTTGTTCATTCCCCTGCACGAATTCGATATTGTTTCCCCCTTCTAATTTCCAAATGGCTTGAGATTTGAAATATTTATTTTGCCCATATCCAGTATGCAACATATTTGGTTCTGTTTCTTCATTTTCATCATCATTTGGTTTTTATAAGTGTATCTTCAATAGGAAGGGGTTTAATTATTGTTTTATACTTATGAAATTTAGTTCCTCTAAAAGCCCCATTGTATGCATAATTTCTTTTGTGCACGTTTGAAATTTTTAATAATTTCGAATATGAAATTAAATCTCTTTTGTCTATTAGAATTTCATCTGGTGTTTTTCTTTGAATTAATTCAAGTAGACCTTCTGTTATAGGATATTTTTCACCTGAGACTTTTAACCACATTTTATGAAACAAAACTCTTTCACGCCCCAAGTATTGTTTATCATTTTTTGACGTTATACCAAATGTTGCATCCACATTTTGTTTGATAAATGGATCAAAGTAGCGTCTATGAAGTGAGATTATTTTGATGATAACTCCAACTTCTTCGTCTGAAGTGATAGCTGATTCTGAATCATCATATTTATTATTATTATTTTTGAGTTGACGTTGTATTAGAAATAGCTACAAGTTGATTTAATGAATCTGTTACTGGTTAAACGTTATTCTCTATATCTAATTCGTTACGTCTTACATCATATTGAAGTGAAAGGTATTTGTCTTTTACATCTTTTTTTAAGCCTGAAAGTTTATCCTTTACTCGACTTTAAGCTTTAATCTTCAGGGTATTCTCCCTGACTAAACTAAAATTGTAGTTGTTTTATTTATGTACAGTATATTGAAATCGATTTATAGTCGAAGATCCTCGGTTTTATGCCTTTGAGGGTGTCTAATTCGAAACTGTATTTCATCATGTTCTTCAACAACAATATCACTTCCACCCAGCTCATTCCCTTGACGTAAATTTAAAATAGCATAAATAATTGGAGATCTTGGCAAAACAAACAATGGTTTTAATATATCTTTATAGGGAAGTATGAACATTATATCATGATTATTAAGCGTGTATACCGGTGAATGGATTGATGGTGTGTTAGAGAATTTCAGAATAAATTTCGATAAATTCTCCTTCTTTACTTCCTCTTGTAATATGCCACACTCTTTTTTTTTGGATGCAGTGAAACTTTCGAGTGGATCCTTGATAACCATTTCCTCAATTGTTTCTACTTCAGTTTTTAACTTGTTATATTCATCTTTGGACGTAGCAGCATAACTTTCTAGTTCTTCTTTATTAACAATATTTAGATTGTTAAAGAAACCCTCAACACGAGTTTGTAAATTGTTTAAAATTTCTTTCAGTTGATTAACTTCAGTTCGTGAAGCAGCGTAGTGTTCTACAAACTGCTTATTTGTCACAACTTTTTGGTTAACAGGCAACTCAACATTTATTTGTTTTTTATGTTGTAGATTGTTTAAAGTCTGTTTCATTTGTTCAAATTCAACTTGTGAAGCGGCATATTGTTTAACAAACGTTTTATTTGCAACATCGTTATCGTTTTAAGGATTTTTACGCGAGTAATTCGTGTATTCATCATATTTAAAGTCCCACCGACATCTAGGTTTAAAAAGTTTTGTTGATTAAATTTAGTGTTTAATTCTTCTAGATCTTTTAAAGAAGCAGCAAAGATTTATAAATAATCTTTGTTTATTGCATCTAATGAATCAAATGGTTGAGATATGTTTGTTAATCTTCTGTTTAACATATCTACAGTTTCATCATGTTTGATTATATTTAAAAGAGTTTTTTCAATTTTGTCTAATTCTTTTCTTACATGAGTTTTAAGAATAGAATAAGATATCGCATCATGATTTTAAATTGGATCTTTAAGATTAGATATTCATTTGTTACCTAAGCCAAGACTATCATCGTCAAACAATGGAATGTGATCTTGTGAAAATTCATGCACTAAATTATCGATGAATTCCATTCGTTGTAACACTTTGGTTATTCGCTGCTCTAGATATTTTCTTATATTTGCTATATGTTGCTGCATTGCAATAAGGTTAACTGCATCATTTCCAGGTGCTGGTAAAGCTAAGCCCGTGAGACGTTTGTTTTGAATGTCGGGTTCTTGTTTCTCTAATTTACAAATTGAATAAATTAAACCTTTAAGATCATTAATGTCTTGTTTTATTTCTTCTGTATTTAACTCATTTTTATTTAGCTCATTCATTACCCTTAGTACATAACCTTTGTTGCAAGCATCTTCAAAATGTATTGGCGTTCCAACATGTTTTAACCGTTTACCGTTAATACTTAGATGACCATCGCTTGTTGTTGTAACTTGGTCTTCATAATGCACTAGCCTATCATCAGCATACGATTTAGTTGCAATATCAAGTCGTGAAGTAGGTCGTCCGATATAAACATTATTAATTTTCTTAAACGTTGTCATAATTAAGTTGCTAACCTCACAAAATGTATAACACGAATGAGCATATAGCTTCTTTGAACTAATATTTATAACTGAAAATAAACGTCAAATCCATCGCAATATCGACCATTTTGTGAATCGCTACCTTAATCGATAACCAAAAAGCCAAAATTAGAGTTCTGCCAACAATAGGAACAATATTAAAGAACTGATCATTGCTCATATCTGTATTTACATGATCGTTATATACATGATGCAAGTTTGTTCCGTCTTGTTTAAAATGAATTTTAAAAATTAGCATTATTTCTAATTAGATGTTTAGGTATACAATAATATGTTTGGCAAAGATAAAATACGTAAACATCATGATGACGACCTCTACTGAAATAATCTTTCATGTGTTGTTGTTAATTGCTGGCTACATCATCAAACATAAATATTGAGTTTTTTCTAGCCATTTCTGGAGCCATAACTTCATCATTATCAGAAAAAAATTAGCCTTTTATTTCTTTCACTGAGTCCAAAAACGTATTTAATTCAATATATTTACTTTGAGCAAGTGATTTAGAATAAATAGACACGTTTTCAAAGCGAAGTCAATTTTTGTGACATAATAAATTTATAATTAAGTTTGTTTTGCCGCAGTTAGATGGACCGCACATGATACATCGAATAGTGTTCCGTAGTAAAACACGATGCTGTTATTATTACCTTTACTTTGGTTTTCACCATCGTTAAGGGAAATTACTGGTAACGTGTTTCATGCTTAACAAACTTTAGCATGTCTACATTTACGTGATAATGATTACTGCACACAAAAAGCACATCACATCAGCATATATTGCTTCCACGCGTATCATAACTATTATTATATGGAATAATAGTAGGATTTTCAGGATTTAAATCAATGTTGTCAACATAAAACCCTCTTAAATATGGACAAAATGGTGCCTATTTTTTATTATGATTTAAAGGATTATCGTATTGTTTCCAATTTTCAATTTCCATCTTACAACGTATCCATTTAACCTTACAACCATGTCCAGTATAATAAAATCCAGCTGATGCTCAACATAAATCGTTTGGAAATTCAACACGCAAATTTTGAAAAGTTTTAAGTTGTTCATATTCTGATATTAATTCTATGCTAGGAGAAATATCATTTAAGTAAGCACAAGAAGGAGCCCACTGCTAATGATCATCAAATGGATCATCTTCTTTTACCCTATAACGGAGTTCAAGATTACTAAAAGCATACCTTATTAAATACTTATATCCAAAACAACCTTTAATATGTATTGGTGCAAAGACCTTTTCTTCTTTATTCGTTTAGAATTACAATTAATACATTTTATGCAAAACATATTTTCTCCCTTTGTAAGAGTGTTGAGATGATCTCATTTTACTTGTCCAGATGTTTATTTCTTGTAGACAAAAAATGCAATGTGTTAAGAAGTAAGTAAAAACTAAAGCTGGTATAGGTGACAATTGCTCTAGTAGATTTAATTTTAAAAAACAAGATGTTCAGTAAAGAACATATAGCCTACTTCCTCTTAATGCATGGGTATTGTTATAACTCGTTGTCCTTTTCAAGGAGTATAATTGAATGTTGGTTGTAGTAGCTTGTTGAAATACAACGTGTTATATGGATATTAAACATGAATATGAGGTGCCCTTTGCTAGTGCTACCTCTGAACAAAATTTCATTCAATTCGCTTTCACCTTGTTTGAATTGAAAGGGGTATCGATTTGCACACACGCATGGCTGCTATCTGCAAACTATTGGGTTGATGACCTTGTAGTTCAGTGAAAAGGTGCTTCCCACAAAAGGGTATGTTGTTGCAAAAGTTGGTAGATATCAAATGATTAGGTTGTTCGTAATTTGATTTAAGCTTTTAACATTTGGGTGGCCGCCATTACGTTTCCGTCAAGATGGCGACGATATAAAACATGAAACTGAGTTGCCTTTGCAAGTGCTACCTCTGTACCAAATTTCGTTCAATTCGGTTTCACCGTGTGTGAATTGATAGGGGAATCAATTTGCACACATACATGGCCGCTATCTGCAAACTATTGGGCTGATGACCTTGTCGTTTGGTCAAAAGATGATTCCCACATAAAGGTATGTTCTTACAAAAATTGGTAGAGATCATATGATTAGGATGGTCGTAATTTGATTTAAGCTTTTAACATTTGGGTGGCCGCCATTACGTTTCCGTCAAGATGGCGGCGATATAATACATGGCACTGAGGTGCCCATTGTTAGAGCGACCTCTGTACCAAATTCCGCTCAATTCGGTTTCACCATGTTTGAATAGATAGGGGGAATCGATTTGCACACATACATGACCGCCATCCGCAAATTATTGGGCTGATGACCTTGTAGTGTGGTCAAACGATTCTTCATACATAAAGGTATAACGTTGTGAACATTGGTATAGATCAGATGATTAAGTTGGTCATAACTTGATTTAAGCTTTTAACATTTGGGTGGCCGTCATTACGTTTCCGTCAAGATGGCAGCAATGAGATGCCCATTGCTAGTGCTACCTCTGTACCAAATTCCGTTCAATTCGGTTTCACCGTGCTTGAATAGATAGGGGGAATCGATTTGCACACATAAATGGCCGCCATCCGCAAATTATTGGGCTGATGATCTTATAGTTTAGTGAAAAGATTCTTCTTACACAAAGGTATAATGTTGCAAAAATTGGTAGAGATCAGATGATTAGGTTGGTCGTAATTTTATTTAAGCTTTTAACATTTGGGTGGCCGCCATTACGTTTTCGTCGAGATGGCGGCGATATTAAACAAGACACTGGGGTGCCCTTTGCTAGTGCTACCACTGTACCAAATTTCATTCAATTCTGTTTCACGGTGTTTAAATTTATAGGGGGGGACAGACATTCTGAGTACCCACACTCACTCACACACACACACACACACACACACACACACAGACTCACACACAGACAGACACGCAATTTTTCGCCCTGTGATGATCTCATAAGTCTACTTTCATTCTTTTCAAAAATCGAATGCAGGCTAATAAAAATGCGAGTACCTTTAATGGTTCTGAATGCAGTATTCACATTTGCAGCGAGGATGAAACGGCGAATTTTTTTATATGATCTGGCAGATGCTCCCACTCCAAACGAATTCGATGTGGTTCATATATAGTCAGTATGTTTATAAGAATTTATTTCCAATCAAACTTATTAAAACCTTGAAGTCCGTTGTTTCGGTAGTTGTTTATTATCGAACACACAATTTTCATAATGCCATCTGAAGAATTTAACCAATGCTGTACAGCATTAACATCAATTTAGCACAACTATTGCTTCCTATTGGAAGTGATGGTAAATGTTTTGGACACTCTGTAGGTCAACGACTGCTATGCATCGACATTAAATCCATCATTCCTTCAATTGTATTAAGATCGATTAATAAGCATGGGGAAAGTGTTTTTATTGCAAACAATGAAAATTCATGTGGTAAATTATATACAACTAAACATTCATATTTATATTTAATGGAGTTAAAAAAAGAAGAAAGAGTTTTTTTCACAATACGCTGCTACCCATGTTAACACTAAATTAAATGAATGTATATTGCTGTTATCTTAAATTCAGTGAGCAATTTCCAAACTCCTGTTTGGTAGCTTATGAATGTCTGCAACTATTGGATGCTTGTTATTCCTCATATCGGCATCAGTAGAAGGAGAGTTTGTTGTGAGGTCCATGTTTGCAACTAAAGTGAGAATACTTGTTTACTTGCTTGCTTATAAGTTAGCAAATAAAGGTTTAAATAAATACTTCATTAGTTAACGCTCTGTAAGATATTTGTCAATCATGAATAATAACACGATAACGAGTTGTATCTTCAGGTATATATTCTCACTTGTCTCAATTTCAATTCACACATCAACTGTAGATATCTTCACTGATTCCACTTGCTCGAGACAATTCAATAATTTGACAATGTGACTTAAATTCATCTCGTGAAACTAGAGTCTCTGAACGAAATTCATTGATCTGATAATATACATTACGAAATTTGTCGAACATGTCATACAATTCTCTGTAGTCATTTGTAGCAATTTCAGAAGTTGGCATTTCAAATGAAAAAAAAACTGAATTTAAATAAACTCTTACTGATTCAATGTTCCAATGGTCAAAAAGGAAGAGCATTTATTTAGTAAGTTTCTCTTAGTTTGAAAACCTAATAAAATTGTCATAGTTTTTCAATCCTGAAGTAGTCATTACACTCCAATTAATTTTAGTTGTCTAGTAAGAGAGGGCAACACATGAACATCCCATGATCGAAAACCAACCTATATGGGAATATATTTCTGCAATAGTTTTAATCTTTTAATTTGTTATTCATCTGCTAATAATAAAACAGGCCTTTTTATATAAACTTTAAATAACTTAACCTTAGAAGGATCATTTTCGCTTTCAGATTGCAACGCACGAACGTCACTTGAAGACCGAAGAAGTATTAGCTCATGCTTGCAGTTTAAAATTGGCTTTCTATAATCCTCTGCTAAACCTAACAGGCTGCTTAGAGGAGGTATTACATGAAATCGTTTTGTGGTATTATAAACAATATTTGCATTACTTGCAGTTGTTGTCATAGAAGGTAAGTAACCAGCATTTTGTAAAGCTGCTTTTTGAACATGATGCATAGGTTTTTATAGAAATTGTTATACCTACATTTCTTTACCATTTAACGTAACGCGAATTTCGCTAAAAAGATTAGCGCCGAAATTTTTGTTAGGATATGCTGTTGTAGTAGCTGCTGGATTTATGTTAGATGTAATAATTTGTCCTTCTAAGTGAAGATGATGATGATGATGATGATGATAATTGTTGTTTTAAGGGGCCTAACATCGAGGTTATCGGCCCCTAATGAAATGAAATGGCGTGAAATGAAAGGATGTAGATAAAAACAACTCACTGCCATGGATGAAGCGAAAAGGGTGTTTATAAAACAGACAGTGAGCCCCCAAAAATATGCCTTATTTGAATAAAAAGAATAAAAGGCGGATGGTAAAAAAGGATAAAACAAATAAGGCATAGTGAACAATACAATACATAACACAATAAAAAAAACATAAAACAGATTTAACCAGAATTAAAAGTCGTAACTACACATTAAAACTTAAAAAAGTAACCACTCTCCCTCATGAACCGGATGACGAGGTCAGCTGACGGCCCGTCATCACGGAGAATAAGGGAGAGGGTATTAGGCAGTTTAAGAGTCCCTCGCAGATCGGCCAGATCCACACACTCCAAGAGAAGGTGTGCCACGGTTAGGTGGGCGCCGCAAGTACACACAGGAGGATCTTCTCTCTTTAGCAAGTGGGAGTGCGTAGCAATCCCATGGCCGATCCGTAGTCGACAGAGTACCACAGCTTCCTTCCGGAGAGATCGGAAGGAAGATTTCCACATCTTCGTTGTCTCCTTGATGCCTCTCAGTTTGTTGGGTGGAGGCGTGGCACGCCATGCCTCCTCCCAATGCGACAGGATCGAATGCCGCAACTGAGAGCGCACATCACTAGCAGGCACCTTATACGGTAGCGAGGGCAGTGCGACTGCCTCTCTCGCCGCCTGATCAGCAAGCTCGTTTCCCACAATACCCCTGTGGCTAGGAAGCCACACAAAGGTCACCCCGGTTCCAGCGTTACGCGAACTGACGAGCTGGTCGTGCACACGCTGGACCAACGGGTGCTTCGGGAAACACACATCGATCGCCTGCAGCGCACTCAGAGTCAGTACACACAAGAAATTGCTGGTGATCGTCTGATAACGTGTACCGCAGAGCCTCTAAGATGGCATAGATCTCCGCAGTGAACACGCTACA
The DNA here is from genome assembly GCA_946902985.2 of Meconema thalassinum. Classification (NCBI taxonomy): domain Eukaryota; kingdom Metazoa; phylum Arthropoda; class Insecta; order Orthoptera; family Tettigoniidae; genus Meconema; species Meconema thalassinum. The sequence continues at coordinate 254,008,495 of OX336394.1, read as the reverse complement.
GGCCTCGGGAAGTGAAAAGAGAAACCGACGATCCTCAGCCACAAATGCACAGCCTACTTTCTCGTTTACCCTCGAACCGTCCGTGAATACAAGCCCTGATCCCGGATACCGGGTCACCACGGACTGGAACAGCCTCCGATGGACGGAGGAGTCCGTGTCCGACTTGGGGCCGGTGTGCAGATCCTGGATGATATCAGGGCGAGATACCATCCACGGAGGGGCCTTGCTAGGTACTCGGACGATACAGGAGACAGAAGGAAATCGGAACTGACGGTATAAGTCATCCAAGCGAATCCCCGCCGGCCGAGTGGCTCGGGCGAGCACATCATACAGCCGGCGATTCGGATTGGAAAACAAACACGGATAGCTTGGATGAAGTGGCATCTGTCGAATAGTTGCAGCATAGGTCAGCAGTACTTGTTGGCGCCTCAGGTGTAAAGGAGGTACGCCAGCCTCGGCGAGCAAGCTGACGACTGGGCTTGTCCGAAAGGCACCCGTCGCCAGCCTCACACCGCCGTGGTGGACACTGTCCAGTTTAACAAGCACTGACTTACGGGCCGAACCATATGCTACACTGCCATAATCTAACCTAGATAAAATCAGTGACATATAAGAACGCAGGAGCACCGCGCGGTCCGCCCCCCATGATGTGCCGCTAAGAAACCGCAACATGTTGAGTTTCTTAGCGCAGGCAGTTTTCAAACACCGCACGTGTGGTTCGCACGTCAATTTCTGATCGAAAAGGAGCCCAAGGAACCGGTACGCAGCAACAACAGGCAAAGCTACATTGCCCAGATAAAGCTCAGGATCTGGATGGAGGGTGCGCTTTCGGCAGAAATGGACAACCGAGGACTTAGCGGTTGAGAATCGAAAGCCATGCTCCAGTGTCCAGCGTTCCACTCTCCGAATAGCTTGTTGTAGCTGTCGTTCAGCGACCGCCATATTTTGCGCACTATAATGTAGAGCGAAGTCGTCTACATATAGCGACGGTACCACTGCTGGACCAGCAGCAGCGACTATACCGTTTATGGCAATCGCAAATAATGTTACGCTAAGCACCGATCCCTGTGGGACTCCGTTTTCCTGTATATGATATTGCGAGTATGTCCCCCCTATTCGGACACGGAACAGGCGAAGGGACAGAAAATTCGCAATAAAAACCGGCAAGTTACCTCGGAATTTCCATTGATGCAGGGTAGAGAGGATGCCGTAACGCCAAGTGGTGTCATAGGCCTTCTCGAGGTCAAAGAAAACAGCGACTAGGTGCTGTCTCCGGAGAAAAGCGTCCTGTATGGCGGTCTCCAGGCGTACCAGATGGTCGTTGGTACACCGAGACGCCCTGAAACCACACTGGTATTCAGACAGGAGTCCCCGTTTCTCCAGGATCCACACCAGGCGCCGATTGACCATCCTCTCAAAGAGCTTGCACAAACCGTTAGTGAGACAAATAGGTCTGTAACTCCCTGTCAATTTGGGATCCTTATCGGGCTTCAGGATAGGTATAATGATACCTTCCTGCCATTGCGCTGGAAACACACCTTCCAACCAGATACGATTAAACACCCTGAGCAAATAGCGAATGCTCTCATCGTTAAGGTGTTTAAGCATCTGGTCGTGAATATTATCCGGGCCAGGAGACGTGTCCCTGCAGAGCGCCAGCGCTCCGCGGAGTTCCCACTCCGTAAAGGGCACGTTGTACTCCTCCGAAGCACGGGAAGCAAAACTAAGCTGGAAACGTTCCGCTTCGCGCTTCAGGGCCACGAAGGCAGGGTCATAGTTATCGGAACCGGATATATCCGCAAAATACGAGGCGAGATGGTTTGCAACGCGATAAGGATCTGTAACCAGTTCATTAGCAATGGAAATTCCCGGTACAGTAGAAGATGTCTGAATTCCCGAAATGCGTCGTAGTTTAGTCCACACTTGAGAGGAGGGGGTATTTGCCGTAATAGAAGACACATACCGTTCCCAGGATTGTTTCTTACTCTGGCGAATAAGAATTCGTGCCTTGGCACGAAATTTCTTAAACGCCACCAAATTGGCCATGGTTGGACGCCGACGGTAGTGCTTGTGAGCTCGACGAGCGACGGTCTCTTATTGCCGCTGCAATATCCTCTGTCCACCAAGGGACGAGTTTGCGACGAGGAGTCCCAGAAAAGGATGGAATGGACTCTTCGGCGGCAGCAAGAAGCACATCGGTGATGTGCTGTACCTCGTCATCGACGCTCCGGCAACCAAGATCAACGAACACAGCTCGTTCTTGAAACGAGGGCCAATTTGCCCGCTTAAGAACCCAACGACTGGGGAAATCCACGGGCGTCTGGGTCAGAAGGGTAAGAACGATCGGGAAATGGTCACTGTCACAGAGGTCGTCGTGTACATACCAACCAAATAGGGGGACCAGCGCACGGCTACACACACTCAAGTCAATGTGTGAGTACGTGCCGTGCGCTAAGCTAAAATGTGTAGTTTCCCCTGTATTTAATAGAGATAAATCCAACCCTTGAATTAAGCCCTCCACGTCCCTTCCTCTGGGGCAGGAAGATGGTGATCCCCATTGGGGGTGATGAGAGTTGAAATCACCCACGATTAGGAAATGGACTGGAAGTTGATCCACAAGATCAAAGACGTCATTAATATCAAGGGGCTGGTTCGGAGGAAGGTACACGTTACAAACAGTTGTCATAGCAGGCAAGGACATGCGAACTGCAATAGCTTCCAGAGGAGTGGCGAGTGGAAACTCCTCACTATAGCAGTCAGAGCGAACGAAGGTACAAACGCCCCCGGAAGCCCGGGCGGCGTCTTGTCGCTCTTTAGAGTATAGTCGGAAACCTCTCAGAACAGTCTCGTGATCAGGTCTGAGGTTTGTTTCCTGTAGGCAGACTATTCTCGCTGCGTATTGGGCAATAAGCTGACGGAGTTCTGTCAAATGCCTGTCATAACTGTTACAATTCCACTGTAACAGTGCCATTGTGTGAACTTAGGGAATAACGTGGAGCAGCAAGCTACTCCAACTTTGACTCTGGAGGATCTACAGTCACTACGTCGACTATAATCTCCATGTCCTCAGGCGAGGTCATGGAGTGAATCGACTCGGTGGAAGATTTCATAGACGCAGTTCGGCGGCGGGGGGATCTCCGTGGGGAGCGCGCAGATCTGGGGACCGAAACGTCCGCAGGAGCAGAAGCATCCGCAGGTGTTGGCGCGGATGGCTTCCCCTTTTTGGGAGAAAGGGAATGCGTAGTGCGGGGTCCCTTCTTACCCTTACCCGCCTCTTTAAGATATATAGACGGGTCAGGAGACGAAGTCCTGACCCTGGTCGACGATGCCGCCTCCGCCGGCTTCGGCGCGGCTTTCGCCGACCGTTTGGGTGGGGAGAAAGTCTTCGACTTCCTCCCGAGTGGGGAGTAAGTCTTCAACTTCCTCCCCTGCTGTGCGGGCGGAGCTGCCTTCGCTCGCACAGCCTTCGTGCTGGCCGAAGGTGGAGTTGAAGTCACCTTCGGGCTTTCCGTTATTATCATAGGTGCTGGCTTCGGAACAGGTAACTCAGTTGAAGGTTTCACAGCTGGTACAAAAGATGAGGTCGCCGGGACCAAATTTGGTATTATGGCTCTATAATCAATCGTTGGAGAAGGCGAAATCGTGGTATGGCACTTCTTGCGGGCTTCCTGGTAGGTGAGACCATCCAGGGTTTTGATCTCCTGGATTTTGTTCTCACTCAGGAAGACAGGGCAGTTCCTGTCCCGAGGAGAATGAAATCCAGGGCAATTAGTGCACTGATAAGGTGTTGTGCACTCTTCCGCTTCGTGTGGTACCTTACCGCATGTTCCACAGATTGCGGGGCTCGAGCATCGGGATAACATGTGCCCGAACTTCAGGCATTTATAACACCTCATTGGTGGAGGGATATAAGGCCGTACGTCACAACGGTAACTTGTAACCTTGACTTTCTCCGGGAGCACCGAAAGCTCAAAGGAAATAATGAAAGCACCAGTATCCACGATTTGACCATTGACCTTGCGCGTAATGCGCCGGACATCAGTCACGTGACGGTGCTGCATATCCTCCTTGAGCTCCTCGTAAGTGTTCAGAATCAGGTCCCGGTGGAAAATAACTCCTCGGACCAGATTCAGGGACGTGTGCTTTTCCACTTTGACGGGAATGTCGCCAAAGTGGTCACATTGCAAAAGTCGTTCAACTTGCTCACCAGTCCTAGTCTTGAGCAACAAGCTACCGTTCCTCATCTTTTGTACTTTCTCAAGCTCACCATAGACACCTTCTATGTGGCGAGAAAACAAAATACTCTTTACCAGCTTGAAATCACCCCCATCTGTTCTGGTAGCTACCAGAAACTTGGGGGTGTTAGCACCCAGATTTTCACGCACAGATTGTTCCCAGGGGGTTGATCCCCGTAGGGAATCAAATGTTAAAGACTTGGGTGTAGGACCACCCTGTTTGGGTGTAGGACCACCCTGGTTGGGGATTTTTCTTTTGGAACTCATGGCCAGATCATCCTCCCCGAATGCCACCGACATCCGATCACGGGCTGTCACAGTAGGCGCTACCCAGCCAGGGCAAGGCCCGCCTAGGTTGGAAGGCATTGCCCGGGGGTCCGATGTTTTACAATGCCGTATCGGCATGTACCCCTTGGCATATACTGGATCTTACAGCTCAGACATTCGGCTGTGCGGGGACCTGCGTATTCAGGCGGATACTACTGCACGGGTACATGGCACACCCACCTGTCGGCGCGGCCAAGACCGGAACAGGCTTTCGAGCGTAGTCGCAAGCGTAAGTGGCCCATCCCCTAACAGCACGCACATATATAAATTTTGGTTGCCAGACCCTGAAAGCAGTAACGGAAAGAAGTGCGATATAACCTAATGAGAGTTATACCGCACGGGTGTATGTCTTTTAGAGCTGACTGTCAAACCCTCGAAAGGGGGCCGTTCCAAGAAGCCCTTTTAGTCGCCTTTTACCACTGGCAGGGATTACCGTGGATGTATTCGCTTCCTCCCACCCACCGGGGGTACAATTCACAAAACAACGCGGAGTCCTTAAAGTATAGCCAAGGTCGCCCCTTTTAGTCGCCTCTTACGACAGGCAGGGGATACCGTGGGTGTATTCTAAACCCCCCACCCGCAGGGGGGTCTAAGTGAAGAACAGCGTCTGAAATTAAACTATATTTTCTTCATTTTGTATTGGTATTCCAATTTCATCATTATTTTCGAATTGATTAGCTGTATAAGGTTGATAAATTCTTTCTTCTCGTCGCACAACTCTGTTGTCAAACTCTATTTTATCTGTTATGTTAAAAATGTTAATAGCTTCAAATATAGTTAGAACCTAAATAAAATTACCATTTGGATATATATTTATATTGAATTAAACTAAACGATAACCTAAAGACTGTAAGAAATGTTTGATGTTGCTCGATAATTGTTTCTCAGATTTTAAGGTGTGATTTTTTTTCTTTGCAAATTTTAAGTTGTCGAATTGGAGTTGCCGTTTTTTTTAACTTCGAGTATTATAAATTATAACTATATTTGTAAATGTGTTCTAGTAAGCTCACTAAAGTAGAATGAAAATATAACAGTATTTCATTACTTTATATACTAAGATATCGTGCTGGACAAATTCTACAGTTAAATCTTCAATTTGCAAATCCATGAGCTGTTGAAGTTGATCTTCAAGTTGCACAGATATATGTTGAATAACCACGCTGTTCACAGGCAAAAACTAATTGTTGTTGGTTGCACAACAATAGGAGAACCAGCAGGATAAAGAGATTTAAAAAGAGTGTGTTGATTTGTGGTTTAATTAAGAACTCGTACCAAGCACAAGGTTGCAACATACACGAATAGTATTTACAGTGTTAATTTTAATAACATGTTCAGAACAATGAGTTTTTATGAGAAAATCCTAACACATCTGCAATAGGATCCGCAACATCGAAATCAAATATCGAATGTAGTTTACAATGAAAGTAGTGTTTTCGTAACTAATATTAATAAAGGAAGAAAATTCTTCTTCCCCACCTAATAAATGCGCTAAAATTTATTTATTGATTTTTTCACTTAACTCTTCATACGTATACCTACCATCGGGTATTATTAAAATTATTGTATCCACATCGTTCATCTTTATGCCTAATATGTTATTTCTATTGTCAATTATTAGTTCATTTTTGACTCTATTTCGTTCAATCTCAATTTCTTCATTTTTAGGGTAAACCTTTTTCCAAAACCTAAAGCCTTTCCTAAACTGTTATCTACATCAACATTAATATTAAACGGAGAATATATAACAAGACGTTTGCGTGCTTTTTCCTTTTTATATCCAGTTGTAAATAAATATTTGTTCTTAATATACGTTTTGCTATACAGTATGTTGCGACAATGCATGATAACTAAGTAAATCTTCCATTTTCAAGGCAAGATCTTCAAATTCACAAATAGTGGTACCAATAAATCAAGGGGTAAAAATTAGTTAAAAGAACAAGAAATTTATTATTTCTGTTGGTAACATTTCGAATAGAATTAGATATAAACAATCCTGCAAATCCTATTTCATAAAACAGTGCTCCCACAAGATGAATTGGGTTGTAACATCAATCTTCGAGCCTTTACCTTCAAGAGTTAACCGTCCTTCGAAAGCCATCTTAGAAATGTTTAAGGACTGTCTGTTTTTCCCTTATTCATACAATACAAAAAGACTAAACATAAATGTCCACAAATTGATGAAGTAATTTATTGATATGAATGAAAATTATACTGCAGATATAAATTTTAAAGATATGTTAAAACTTCTAATGGTGGTCTTAAATTACCAATACTATCAAACTAATGTACGTATTTACCTCGTTTACTGAAAGCCACCCAATGTTAACCGAATTTGGCCATCGGTTCTAGGTTAACAATACAGTTCTCATTTTTGAGGATATTTTGATAACGTCTCTAAATGCCAAAAGGATTGCTTGTTTCATAGTTTCCAGTATCAAACAAGTTTGAAAAAGCTAACATTGTCTGGGTATAACAACCTTATATTTGATTCAGGATTTTCTAGAATAACATTGTAATGATAGTCATTCATTTTACATTTAGACAAATCTAATATACATGCACCAACATATACTAGTTGATTGTGAAAAATCTTTAGTCTGCTCATCTCAATGGCCATAGACTGTTCATCAAATATAATTCCATGTTTAAAATTAGCTATAGCTATTAAAGACCGAGCACCACAGGTCCATGCCATTTGTTAACCCATTTGATGTCCCTTAACTTCCTCACATTCATCAGTGAACGACCAAATGTTGCATTATTAATCAATTCATAAAAATGTTTTTCAAAATCATTTTTTTTGCCTGTTTGCGTTTTTCTAAGTGCTTACATCAATATATGGTTTTAGCCATTGGCTTCGATTGAATTCAATTATTCAATTATTCTGTGAATACAGTACGGCTGAAAGCAACGGGAAACTACAGCCGTATGCTATTCCCGAGGATATGCACCTCTCTATGCATAATTACATGTGATGATGGCCTCCTCCCTTGTAAAATTTCAATCCGGAGGTAAACTAGTCCCCCGTTCGGATCTCCGGGTGGGACTACTCGAGAGGGGGTTAACATCACAGAAGTGACAAAGAGGAAATCTGACATTCTACGGATCGGAGCGTGGAATGTTAGAAGTCTGCTAGGAAGTGGAAGGTTAGAAAACTTAGAAAGGGAAATGGATAGGTTGAGGTTGGATTTGGTTGGGATTAGTGAAATGCGCTGGCAGGAAGAACAGGATTTTTGGTCAGGAGACTATAGCGTCATTAGCACTAAATCAAACAATGGCCAAGCAGGGGTTGGCCTCATATTGAGTAGGAAACTTGGACAGCGGGTGGAATATTATGAGCAATATAGTGAACGAATTATTGTAGCAAAAATCAATACTAAACCTACCTGCACCACAGTGGTACAAGTCTATATGCCTACCAGTCAAGCTGATGATGAGGATGTTGAAAAGGCCTATGAAGAAATAGACGAAATTCTGAGGTATATCAAGGGTGATGAAAATGTTATAGTAATGGGAGATTGGAATGCTGTGGTAGGAAAAGGGAGAGAAGGGAAGATAGTAGGAGATTTCGGATTAGGTGAAAGGAATGATCGAGGAAGCAGGCTGGTAGAATTCTGCACCGAGCATGAATTGGTCATAGCTAACACCTTATTCAATAACCACAATAGAAGAATAAACACATGGATGAGACCAGGAGATACAGGGCGTTACCAAATCGACTTCATTATGGTCAAGCAGAGGTTTCGAAACCAGATTTTGGATTGTAAAACATATCCTGGTGCTGACATAAACTCTGATCACAATCTGGTTGGAATGAAATGCAGATTAAAGTTGAAGAAACTGAAGAAAAGTCAAAAGCCAAAAAGGTGGGCAATAGACAGACTGAAAGAGAAGGATGTAAACGAAAGATTCAAGAAGAGTATAAAGGAAGGACTAATGAAAAACCCTAAACAAACTTCAATTGCAGACGAATGGGCACTTTTGAAGAATGAAATAACCAAATCCGCAGAAGAAAACATTGGTAGGAAAGAAAGAATAGGTAGAAAACCGTGGATCACTCAGGATATACTCGAATTGATGGATGAAAGGCGGAAACACAAGAATCTAAGAGATGAAAAGGGGAAAGCAGAATACAGACGTCTGAGAAATGAGGTTAACAAGAAGTGCAAGGAAGCGAAAGAAGAATGGTTGAAAGAGAAATGTGCAGGTATAGAAAATTGTCTGAAATTAGGAAAAGTAGACACAGCTTATCGAAGGATTAAGAATACTTTTGGGGAAAAGAAGACTAAGTGCTGTAATATTAAGGACACAAATGGAAAGCCTCTAACAGATAAGGAAGAAAAGGTTGAGAGATGGAAAGCTTACATAGAGAGTTTGTATAAGGGAAAGGAGATTGAGAATCATGTAATGGAAAGGGAGGAGGAAATTGATGAGGATGCGAAAGGAGATTTAATATTGAGATCAGAATTTGATAGAGCTTTGGAAGACTTAAGCAGGAACAAAGCACCAGGCATAGATAATATACCGATTGAGTTGCTACGCTGCATAGGAGATGAAGGTCTGATCAGGTTATTTCACTTGGTGTGTAGGATTTATGAGACAGGTGTGGTACCCTCTGATTTCAAGAAGAATGTAATCATCCCTATACCAAAGAAAGTGGGAGCTGACAGATGTGAAGATTACCGTACAATCAGATTGATTACTCATGCTTCAAAGATCCTGTCTAGAATAATTTACAAGAGGATTGAAAGCCAGATAGAAACGGAGTTGGGTGAAGACCAGTTTGGTTTCAGGAGAAATGTAGGAACAAGGGAGGCTGTACTAAGTCTTAGGCTGATTTTGGAAGGTAGAATGAGGAAAGATAAGAGAACGTTCATGGCTTTTGTAGACTTAGAAAAGGCTTTTGATAACGTTGATTGGACTAAATTGTTTGACATTTTGAAATCTATTGGAATAAAGTACAGGGATAGGAGGGTGATATACAATCTGTACAGAAACCAGACGGCAGTCATTCGAGTTGAAGGACATGAGAGAGAAGGTGGTATTCAGAAAGGTGTAAGGCAAGGCTGCAACTTATCACCCATACTTTTCAATCTTTACATTGAACAAGCAATGAAGGAAATTAGAGAAAAATTTAAAGTGGGAGTGAAGATTCAAGGAGAAATAATTTCAACTCTGAGATTTGCTGATGACATCGTCATCTTGGCCGACAAGCCTGAGAATTTGAATGAGTTTTCGAATGGTATGGACTCCGTCTTACGGAAAGAATTCATTATGAAAATAAATAAATATAAAACAAAAATACTGGAATGCAGCCGAGATAAATCAGAAACCTCTATGGAGATCAAATTGGCAGGTGAAAAGCTGAAGGAAGTAGGAGACTTCTGTTACTTAGGAAGCAGAATAACCAGTGATGGACGAAGCAAAGAGGATATTAAAAGTAGGTTGGCTCAGGCAAAGAAAGCATTTCTACAAAAAAAAAGGAATCTGCTGACATCGAATATAGATTTAGGTATTAGGAAGTCATTTTTGAAAGCCTTTGTCTGGAGCGTGGCGCTCTATGGAAGTGAAACTTGGACTATTGGTGCAGCAGAAAAGAGGAGAATTGAAGCATTTGAAATGTGGTGTTACAGGAGAATGATGAAGATCAGATGGGTAGATAGGGTTACAAACAAAGAGGTATTAAGACGAGTGGGAGAGGAGAGATGTTTCTGGCGACTGCTAATGAAGAGAAGAGATAGGTTGGTAGGACACATACTAAGACACCCAGGAATAGCAAGCTTAGTTATGGAAGGAAGGGTCGAGGACAAAAACTGTAGGGGTAGACCAAGGTTAGAATATGTTAAACAGATTGCCTTGGATGTAGGGTGTCGGAGCTATGTAGAGATGAAACGATTAGCTCAGGACAGGGAGGCATGGAGAGCTGCATCAAACCAGTCAAAAGACTGAAGACTCAAACAACAACAGTACGTTCTAATTTCATTCCTAGTTGAAGACATTGCTTTAACATTCTATAATGCAAAACATAACGTTCTTTATTATAAAGGGTAGCCATTAGCTTCGACGATTTTTCTGGACATAGAGGATAATCTGAATATATTTGCCATGTAATTCACGAGGATATCTCAAATCTACTTCCAAAATATATCCAATTTCTGAAGTATCATCAATATTTAAATCATCAAACCCTTCAACATGTTTAACCCATTTAAAGCCACCTGTTGGAAGATATTCCATCAGAGCATATCCATGTAAATTACTGACATCAAAATACATTATGCAAGACTCTTCTATTTTCTCATCATAAGTTTTCATATACTTATTATTAGCAATTGCATGTCGAGTTATACACTGAACACTACCTCCACGAATTGATCGTTCGAAGAAGTGCAACATATCAATATCTTGAAGCAATTCAAGTTGAACGTTGGTTATCGTTTTCATTGCGCTCCAAGACATAGATGGAGCAGTGTAAAAAAGAGCTGCGTCAATGTGATAAGTTTGCATGCCATTTAATCTAAAATTTTCAAATATATCTGCCAAAAGCAGTGTGCCAACTTTTAAATACAAATTGGCGTATTCTCCTAATGTTTTACAAGAAAAGGTTTCCCACGACGATTGAGCAAACTCATAATCCTCGTTCGAAATTGTTTGATTATAAGGACTGCTATAAAATTTACTGAATTTACCTTCAAAGCTTGTATAGTTAACGCTTTCTTAACATACTTCGTAAACCAAATATTAGCATTTGTTAAAAGTTCACGAGGATCCAAAAACTCATTCTCAACATTTGAAACTGCAAGTGTGTACCCTTACGTACTTTAATTTCATTATTTGGTTTCATTAAGTACATCCATACTTATAATATATTCATATGGAAACACGCCTTTCCTTGCAGTAAGTCGTAAGTGTGCATCATCAATAAAATAACGTCTAGTTATTTGCTTTGAATTTTCACATAACGAAGATGAACAATGATCTAGTGAGCAGGATAAAAATTATATGTATCGATAATTCTTAACTGAATGAATCCATGTTTAGCCCGTACATACTTTTTAAATCCTTTGTAGCGTTCGATATTCATTCCTAACAATCTAATGTAACACCTCTCCATCTCGTTTTTCGCAAATTTCTTTAATTATAAAATGTCCATCATATGAAGTTAGATTATGAAATGCTACAGGTAGGATTTTGTTACTTTGTAATTTAAATTACAAGAAGTATGTGCACTTCCTGTATATTTTCCAGTTACGCACTTTAATTTCATTATCTGCAATCGATTTCTCGCAAATGTGACAAATTTTACTTAACAAAAATAATCTTTCTTCTTTTCTGTTAACTTTAACATCGGTTTACGGGATAAATAATATGTTTCAGGTTTATCTACAATACTATAAAGTTCCTTTACAAACAATTCTATGCAATTATTTCCCCCAAAAAGTTGAAAGCTGCACAATTCACTATCAAAATTACAATGAAGTTATAGGGAATTGCTGTAAGGAATATGTTTATGTGTTGAAGTAGAATTAGGAATGTCACTATTTGGAAAACAAGAGGAAATAGAGGACAGAAAGCATTCCGTGTCTGCCTAAACTATAAACGGAAATTTTTCTTTAAATTTAAATTCTGTAAAATTAACAATTCTTTCATTTAAAGTTGGAATTATGCTTCTAGCTACAGGAAACTGTTTTCCTGTTCACAGTCCACAAGGTGAAAATTTAATTCGTCCTCAAAGAAATAATATGAGTAACAATGTGTACATATATAAATTCGTCTTGAACTAGTTAGACTTGAACGCACAAGGCGACAGAGATTTCTAAATAAACAAAAGTGATAACTTTCACTGTTTCCTGTCTGCAACATCAATAAGTCCACAGTCTTTTCATATACTTTATCTGATACTTACAAAGTTATAGCCATTCGTAAGCCAGACAAGGATCAGGATGATCCTAAAAGTTACCGTCCTATGTCTCTCCATGCCATTTGTATAAAGTTCTTGAAAGACTCGTCTTAGATAGAATAACGGAGAAACTAGAGGCACTCTACATTCCACAGCAGGCTGGATTCAGATCAGGGAAGAGTTTCACATCCTAAGTGTTGAAACAAACACAGTACATTGAAGATGGGTTTGAAAGGAAAGAGATTACAGGGGCTGTATTTATAGATCTAACAGTGGCTTATGACACAGTTAATCACAGACGACTTATTGTGAAACTGTATAATGCTACCAAAGATTACCAACTGACTTGCTTCATAAGGAATCTCCTTGAAAATAGAAGATTCTTTGTTGGTTTTCAAGGACAAATAAGCAGATGGCGAACGCAGAAGGACGATTTATCCCAGTGTTGTTCAAGATTTATACTAATGACTAACCTATACCCAAGGGAACGCAGATGTAGATGACTGTGTCATCACTGCCCAAGATCAATATTTTGAAAATGTTGAACAGAATCTGTGGATGGCATTAACAGAATTGTCTGCTTACTACAGGGAGAATCAACTGAGACCAAATCCCAGTAAAACACAGACTTGTGCTTTTCACCTTAAAACAAGATGTTCAGTAAAGAACATAGAGCCTACTTTCTCCTAAATGCATGGGTATTGTTATAATTCTTTGTCCTTTTCAAGGAGTATGATTGAATGTTGGTTGTAGTCGCTTGTTGAAATACAACGTGCTATAGGGATATTAAACATGAATATGAGGTGCCCTTTGCTAGTGCTACCTCTGTACCAAATTTCGTTCTATTCGGTTTCACCGTGTTTGAATTGATAGGGGGAATCGATTTGCACACATACTTGGCCACCATCTGCAAACTATTGGGCTGATGTTCTTGCAGTTTGGTCAGAATATGTTTCCCACATAAAGATATGGTGTTGCAAAATTTGGTAGAGACTAGATTATTAGGTTAGTCGTAATTACATTTTAGCTTTTAACATTTGGGTGGCCGCGATTACGTTTCCGTCAAGATAGCGGTGATATAAAACATGACACTGAGGTGCCCTTTGCTAGTGCTACCTCTGTATCAAATTTCGTTCATTCGTTTCCACCGTGTTCGAATTAATAGGGGGAATCAATTTTGACATAAAGATGGCCGCCATCCGCAAACTATTAGGCTAATGACCTATTCGATTGGTCAAAGGATGCTCCCTCCATAAAGGTATGTTGTTGCAAAGTTTGGTAGAGATCGGATGGTTATGTTAGTCGTAATTTGATTTAAGCTTTAAACATTTGTTTGGCCGCCATTACGTTTCCATCAAGATGGCGGCGATACAAAACATGACACTGAGGTGCCCTTTGCTAGTGCTACCTCTGTACCAAATTTCGTTCCATTCGGTTCCACCGTGTTCGAATTAATAGGGGGAATCAATTTTGACATAAAGATGGCCGCTATCCGCAAACTATTAGGCGAATGACCTATTAGATTGGTCATAGGATGCTCCCTCCATAAAGGTATGTAGTTGCAAAATTTGGTACAGATCGGATGTTTAGGTTAATCGTAATTTGATTTAAGCTTTGAACATTCGTGTTGCCGCCATTACGTTTCAGTCAAGATGGCGGCGATATAAAACATGACACTGAGGTGCCCTTTGCTAGTGCTACCTCTGTACCAAATTTCGTTCCATTCGGTTCCACCGTGTTCGAATTAATAGGGAGAATCAATTTTGACATAAAGATGGCCGCCATCCGCAAACTATTAGGCTAATAACCTATTAGATTGGTCAAAGGATGCTCCCTCCATAAAGGTAAGTTGTTGCAAAATTTGGTAGAGATCGGATGATTAAGTTAGTCGTAATTTGATTTAAGCTTTGAACATTTGTGTGGCCGCCATTACGTTTCCGTCAAGATGGCGGCGATATAAAACATGACACTGAGGTGCCTTTTGTTAGTACTACCTCTGTACCAAATTTCGTTCCATTCGGTTGCACCGTGTTCGAATTAATAGGGGGAATCGATTTTCACACAAAGATGGCCGCCATCCGCAAACTATTACGCTGATGACCTATTGGTTAGGTCAAAGGATGCTTCCCCCATATAGGTATGTTGTTGCAAAATTTGGTAGAGATCGGATGATTAGGTTAGTCGTAATTTGATTTAAGCTTTGAACATTTGTGAGGCCGCCATTACGTTTCCGTCAAGATGGCGGCGATATAAAACATGACACTGAGGTGTCCTTTGCTAGTGCTACCTTTGTACCAAATTTCGTTCAATTCGCATTCACCGTGTTCGAATTGATAGGGGGGGACAGACATTCAGAGTACACACACTCACACACACACAGACACACAGACACACACACACACAGACTCACACACACACATACACACACACAGACAGACACACTTTTTTCGCCCTGTGTTGATCTCATAAGTCTACTTTCATTTTTTGCAAAAATCGAAAGTAGGCTAAAAACAGACCGGCAGTTAGAACCCTCAAAATTACATGGGAAAGAACCACACTAGAACACTGTACATCTCGAGCTCCATCCCATCTAGTGCCAATGTCACAAAAAAATTAGAAGCCTCTACCTTCCACTTCTCCCAGGGCCTCCATGGCCTGTACGGAGTTGGCTACAGGCACAACATGGGGAGATAACCCTAGCACTGTAAGAACCTCTTGCCTAGCAATGTGTTACTCTGCCGGGGAATATGCAAGCCAAGTGTGGTTTAAACCAAGACACGCAAAAATAGTAGATGTTGCTCTTAACAATACTTGTCGTCTCATCAACGGATGCTTAAAGCCCACTCCTCTGGTCAAGCTCTACAGCCTTGCTGGTATTGCACCTCCTGACATCCTTACAGAGGTAGCGGCAAAAGGTGAGAAGAAATAGGCGCAAACTTCTCAATCACATCCTTTATATAGATACCAACCAGCAAACCCGAGCAGAAGTTAAGGAAGGAACAGGCTGGCTTCCGGGAGAGTCGTAGCTATGTAGACTTGATTAACTCTCTTCGGATCATCATTGAGCAGAGTTGTGAATGGAACTCTATTACGTATATGCTCTTTGTGAACTTCGAAAAGACTTTCGACTCAGTTGACAGGGGTGTCATGTGGCGCCTGTTACTGAAGTACGGAATTCCACGGACGATAGTCAACCTGATTAAGGAGACATACAATGGTTATGGGTGTCGGGTGGTTCATGAAGACAAGCTAACAGAAGCATTTGGAGCGACCTCCGGAGTTAGGCAAGGGTGTGTCCTGTCGCCTATCATCTTCCTTCTGGTGATAGAAGAGGAAGTGTACTCAGAAAAGAAGGGGATTACAGTGGGAACTGCTAGAGAGACTGGAAGATCTGGATTATGCAGACGATATTAATTGCTTGCTGACACATATTTTCCAGCATATGAAAGAGAAACTCGAAGCGCTAGAAACAGAGGCACGAAAAACAGGACTCAAGATGAATTCCAGTAAGACCAAAGATATGAGGCTGTTTTCAAATTCCCAAGAGCGATTGTGTCTCGATGGACAGGAAATTGAAAATGTTGATCAATTTTTCTACCTGGTAAGTATGGTAGACAAACAAGGTGGGGCTACAGAGGATGTTAAGTCACACATAAGGAAAGCTAATCGTGCATTTGAACAGCTCTATCCACTGTGGAATAATCGTGCTATATCTCAACGAACGAAATTGATGATCTTCAACATCAACGTCAAGTCAGTCCTCCTCTATGCTTGTGAGACCTAGAAAGTTACTACAGGAATTACTAAGATGCTGCAGATCTTTGTAAACCCAGTATTTGCGCAGGATCTTAAACATTCATTGGCCGGACACGATTAGTAACGAAGATCTATTGGATGTGACTGGGGAAACACCTATTGGAAAGCAGATCAAACAGCGGAAGTAGAGGTGGATAGGACACACGTTGAGAAAGCAGGATGGAGCCATCGAGAAGCAAGCCCTTGAATGGAATCCGCAGGGACAACGAAAGCGGGGCCGACCACGGCAGACCTGGAATAGATCTGTATTGGAGGAGGCAAGTGAGGCAGGAAAGACCTGGGGACACTACGTCGAATGGCCCGTAGCAGAGTCCGCTGGCAAAAATTCATCGAAGCCCTATGCTTCTGAAGGAGCCACAGGAAATAAGTCAGTAAGTCAAACAGCAAACCCACGATTAAAATGAAGGAAAAGCTTCCTCAGAACAACAGAGGCTCTTGTCGGGACACCACAGCAATCCCGAACTGATCTATGACGTGCTAGGTTTAACAGCCCTGAGGATTGGCTCTCACCATGTGAAAAGTTACCCCCAGGCTACTCAGAGAAATGGATTACATGGAGATCGCTCAACACTACGGTCAGATGCAAGAGTAATTTAACGAAATTGGGTTTCAAAGTGGAGTCGCCGCTGTGTGACTGTGGTGTAATGCAGGCTTCCTCCCACCTGCTCCAGTGTAGCCACTGCCCAACAACTTGCACATTGCAACACCAAATGCAATAGAGGTTGCTAACTTCTGGGTGGCAGCAGTGTAGCCTAAATAAACTCTCTAGTAATGTAAATATGTAAATATGTTCATTGTCCATATTAACTTCATCCATTGTAAGTGCTTTGAAAAGAATAAATAAATACAATACAATGTTAAAATAGTAAATGGTTTATTTACTTCGTTTGTTCGTATACGTACCCAATTGTTTTCATCATATCGTGCTCCATACACATTTACGGAAATATTGTTTTGATTTTCAAACCTATTTACATATTTCATTTGCATTGGAATAGTAATATCATCTAAATTATCTTCGTTGTAATGAGGATAAGAAGGAAGACGATTCACATTTCGAGTTGTTAGATACAAACCAGCAAACACACTCCACGAAAATCGAGCTTAATTTGTATCAATCAAATTTGATACAGCTCTTTTACATACTATGACTCTCGGCAAATTATTATTAGACCTTCCCACTCGAAATCCAACATATTTTTTATATTAATTCTCAAACTATGATTTTTACTAAAAGTCCACCCTGAACCGTTTGCTAAAAATTCACTTAATTTGGTTAATGTAGCTTCAATTATATGATTATTATAAAATTAATTTAAATCAATATAGTCAAAAAATTCTTTATTTTTGATAGCAAAATATTTTATCTCTGATAAGTCGCGTAACACATGTTGTGTACATAAAACTGAATTTACCTTCAAAGCTTGTATAGTTAACGCTTTCTTAACATACTTCGTAAACCAAATATTAGCATTTGTTAAAAATTCACGAGGATCCAAAAACTCATTCTCAACATTCGAATTAAACGCTGAATCAATTAGGCTCGCAGCTTAAAAAAGACGCATCCTTTATTTGAATTGAAATTTCTTCAACATCCTCAGGTTGTTGCAATATGTGGTCACTAATAACTCTCCAACATTCAATCAACTTATCAATGTTCTCAATCTACTCGGTTTGAGTATATTCCCTTAATTGATGTGTTATTGAAATAGCTCCATATAGTTCTCTTCTAAAATTAGAAGCACTTTCAAAAACAATATCCAATTATTGGCTTCTTATATTTTCACTATTATTATGTATATCAATATCAACTTTTCTACGTTTGCTAGAAGACGTCGCCATTCTTGTTTAGACAAATGTCCAATTTGCACTATTGTTAATACACCACCAGCAGTTGCTGTAACTTCGGTCTACCAAAAACCTACAATTTAACAAAGTGAATTCTAGCCATTGAGATAAATCACTGCCTGTATCTCCAATGAACAATGGACTGCTTCAAAAGAAATTCCTCTTAAAGTTTGCCAAGCAATTTGTTTCTATAGTCGTTTAATTTTTTTAAATCATAACGTGTAACAGAAAATTCAAATTTGTAAAGCTCATTGAATGTATTATAAGTATCAGAGAAATCAAATAAAATGTTCATCTTCACATAATTCTTTTAACAAATATCTTATAACTGTTTCTGTCACCTCTCGCTGACTATCATCTGATTTGCTAACATTAGTAACGTAGACTCAAAATGTTGAAATTCCACTCGATGACCTCCATTTGTTGAAACATGCTTCATTCTCATTGTGACTCACCTGAATATCATTATCATCTTCTTCTAAGTGTTCAAAGCATACACGATGGTACTCTATTATTTGATTAAATCGATGTTCAGTTCCACTCAGAAAATTAACGGTTTTCCAATTCATTCTTGTTGTTCTTTTATTATTTTTAGATGGTATGAAAAATAAACAATTAAGACATAATTAACAACTACATATCAATCATTATATGAATCAACATATACATATACAGTATTGACTCACCAAAATTTACTGTTGAAAGATAACTTGATATGAGCAATTTTTCAATCCTAAATATACCATCCTCACTCGACCTTTAAGTAAGTTTATTTCATTGATCTCCGACTCGCTTAGTTTTGCAAATACTCGTGGTAAAAAGACACTTGTTATTTCGTCTTCATCAACAATGTCAACCACTACTTTTCTTCCAAATCTTGTCTCCACAGCCCAAAGAGGAACCACATACGGTAATTCGATTATTAATTCAGATAGTTTCTTATTTGAATACTGTACCGAACTGGCTACCTTATTAAATTTCGTTATAATATCCATTACATAATTTATTAGTTCATCGTTGACTTACTTTATCTCTTTCACAAACACTCTCTCTTCTGGCAAAAAGTAAAAGCTTAAGTCACTCATCAACGCACTCATCCTTATATGCATAACCCCCAGCTACCCTCAAGAAACCAAATCCAGCTAACAAGCTTATGACGTAATCATCTCATTAATTCTTATCAATATCGCTTAAAGAAGACAAATGTTAAATTCTTTTCCATTTACGTCAATTATACATACAAGGTCCACTAACATCTTGAAAAAAAAAGGCTATGCCATCATCACCACTCATTTATCTTTATCAAAATAACAGAGTCAAATAAGGTCAACTAACATCGCAGTAAACAACCCTATCACGTTAACACCCATTATTCTTAATTACTAGCGCTTAAAGCTATCTAAGCTCAATGCCTTTTCAATATACACTAATTAGCTAATTAACGTCGGCTACCATCCTAGTAAACAACCCTATGACGTCAACACCCATAAATTTTGATCGCAATCGCTTAAAGCAGTCAAAGGACAAACGTCTTATCATTTATCGCTATTCAACCGCAACCTCTCATCTATTTTAATTGAGGTCACTGACCTTGCACTCAACGTCACGTGGTCGCATGCACCCACACTGGTGGCAGATGACTGAGCCGTTGCACCGTGATTTAGAAGGCAAGTGCATATACTACTGCCAGTGAAATATTTCTCGTTAACACCATGTTGAATTTGTGAAATGTATTAAAATTTGATAGGTATGGTCGAGGTCGGACAAATTAGAAGTATGAACTTACTGACTTTCATTGAAATCGCTCCAGATATTTAGAATTTATTAGGGACTTACACACACACACACACACACGGACAAAAGGGAATCTCATTAGCCTATGCTTTTCATTAATGAAAATAGGCTAAAACGGGAATTGATTTGGAAGAAACAGTAAAATGCAAACACATTTGCCATTGAAAACAAATGTTTTAAAAATTCGTATTGATATATTTTTAAACGTTTTAAAGAAACAGTAAATACCTTTTTAATACCTATACCGAGTATTCAAGGACACTCACCTGTCTTAACGAGCTGGATGAAATGCGTGATGGTGTGGAGAGAAGCACCTGATAATCAGGAGACAAAACGGTAGCATGGTCTGGAACAAGGAGAATCAGTTTACTGAATAAACGAAGCCCAAGTAAGGAGGTACCATTTATTTGCTATAAATCTATGACACTCTAAATTGAATATTTTGTTTTTTTTGTCGTGCCAATGGTAGACAACCTTCCCAGAAGATACTGTAAAGTGATTGTTTATTGAAGATGGACAAGAGCTGAATAATCTGTCTTAATTTGCATAGGAGAAAATCATTTAATGATGGAAACTGTAAATATATTTTGACTAGCGAATGGAGAGGAAGAAGAAGAATAATGAGATAGAGGGGTTGAATTATCCTCCAATATTTTTGATGATGGCAACCAGATATCGCTATCCACTATCCTCATTGAAGTCATTTCGATTCTATCAAAATTCTATCTGTTTTCTTGAAAACTATGATTCCATTCCATATTCCATATTCAAACATTTTCAGGAACATCACAAATAAAAGACATGCAAGGCTGCACAATTCGTTAATTCTTAATGGTGCACATACGTTGTTCACCTCCAAACATATAATATTAGCTATTAGAATGAAATACTTCAATGCTTTTCATTGAAATACGACGGTTTAAACCTAAGAATACATGTCAAAACCAGATAAGTCCATTGACTTAGCAAGTTTTCACATGCCTACCGAATAGAAAACGTAGTAGAATGTCATTATTTTAACTCTTGTGAGCCTTGGCCAAACCTGGCTATTGCTAAAAGAATTTTATCAACAGCCTTAGATATAACTGGCTAGCAAATAATGCCTAGGAATAAACGATTTATTCAGCGTATTATGTCTTTATTATAAACCATCTCATTCTAAATATATTATTTCCTTCAGTACACTGCATAAAACAACTTCAATCAACTGAAATATGGACCAGATAACTTTTAAGTGCTCGGGGGCACAGCAAGGCATGGGATGGCACAGCCACTCCACCTGAGCACTCTTAAATCACTGCTGCAGTATAATATTATAATATCCTACGGGCCGCGTCCTTGAGGACTAACAAAGATCTGTTCGATAAGCAGAACTAGTGAAACTGGGTCTTCTTCGATCATAAGTTACGGATTAGCCTACAATGCTTGCATGATTCACACGGCCACCATATTACATTTATTCGGTTAATAACCTTGTAGTTCGAGCACCAGACGTTTCCCACATGAAGATCTATTTTTCCAAAATTAGGTAAAGAATGGAGGATTAGTTTAGTCTTAATTTGATTTAATCTTTGAATATTTGGGTGGCCACCATTTCGTTTTCTTTAAGAGGGCGGCGATGTAAAACGTGACACTGAGGTGTCCTTTTATAGTGCTACATCTGTACCAAAGTTGGTTCAATTCAGTTTCGTCGTGTTTGAATTGATAGGGTTGGTTAACATACACACATACTTGGCCGCCATCTTGAAATTATTTCGCTGATGACGTTGAGTTTAGGTTACAGACGCTTCTCACATAAAGGAACATTTTTACAAAATTTGGTAGAGTTTAGTCGTAACTTGATTTATGATTTGAACATTTTGATGGCCACCAATTTATTTCGCTTAAGATGGCAGCAATATAACATATGACACTGAGGTGTCATTTGCTACTGCTACCACTGCACCAAAGTTTCGTCATGTTTGAATTGATGTGGTGGTGGATATCCACACATCCACACACAAGCAGGCAGATACACAAACTTTTGGCCCATCTAGTCCGCATTAAAATTTGGCTCATCACATTTATTGATGGCTACTAAAATAGGAACATCAGCTGCCATTTTTTTTTAAATTGAAAGTAGGCTAATAACCGGAATCATAAACTTCTATTATGTTTTAGGTACAACCTACCTATACGCCAATGCGTTACCATTGCATTGCATGATCCTCGCAATCGAAGCAGGTAAAGCCGGCTTTGTTGCGTTAATTGTTTTAACCTATCGGACCGATGGCCTTGAGAGCTATAACCAGAAAGATTCGACCGGCTACAATTGAATGAGGGAGGTTTGGGAGATTACCGTGAGTCTAATTGGCCAGAATATGACCTGGTGCACTAGGCATTTGGAAATACAGAAGTTTTAAAGGATAGTAGAAGTGAGAAGTTCTGGAAACGGGAATCAAGGATTGAAGAGAAATTTAAAGATTGGAATTTGGAGAGAGAAGTAAAAGGTGCTAAAGTAGCATGGAGAAAGAGTTATTCTATAATAATTCGGGGGCACTTGTGGCGGCTCCCCCGTGCTTGGTAATCACCCAAACTGTTAATTAGAGGGTGGCTGTTTTGTAGGTTTTAACTGCCTGTCGGTGAATTCTCTCACTGATGTTCAAGAGATTGTAGTCAGCGTGTAGCTGAGCATTGCGGACGTACCAGTGAGTTACCAAACGTTCCATATGCCAGGTGATTCAGCAGCCCCTTCCAATATTGTTTGCTGCATCCCAACTAACGCGTATTAGCAGGAAGGTCGATATTTCTTTGCCTGCATCCCATACGGTACTAATGCAAACAAGCATATCCTGCAAGTGATACTGAACTCTAATATTTTACTCTCGATGTGACTACAGACTAATACGAGGGAAAAATAATTGGGTTAAGTATCGTTTGCGGAACATGCTTCCAGTGCATTCGTACCACACGGGATGCAAGCAGAGAATTGTCGACCTTCCTGCTAACACGCGTAGTTGGGTAGCAGCAAACGATGTTGGAAAGAGCTGCTTTTCCATATAGGTACCAAAAGATGAGCCATGAAAGTCAATATCCGAAGAACATATCAAGTTCACACTTGTCTTAAATACACTCTTACCACATTCTACTTTACCTTGTTGAGTCCAGTGCTGTAACCTCCAATCTGGCTGAGAATTTTCTCGGAAACAATCAGTACCAAACTGCCATCTCGACACAGGTAATAAGTAAATGCTGTCCTCGTCTCTGTGTATTCCAGAACATGGAGTCTATTTGCCCTTTACAACTGAGCCTGTGAATATAACATTGTTGTTCTGTTATCAATTCATCCAAGTGAAACTTGTAAGATCTAAGATAACAATAATAATAAGGCAACCAAATAGAGTTGGGTCCAAGAATGTGAGAAAGGCCTGCAGCAAATTGCTATTCCAGGAAAAAAAATCCACAAAAGATTTCAATTTGGACCAACAGTTAAAACTATCAAGGTTTTAAAGTGGAATCTTTAGGGGCATATGAGCTCGTAGTTCCGCCCCTTAAAACAACAATAACTAACCAAAGAGGAATACGCTCCTAGAAGATAGAGAGGGTCTCTACCAGACAACCAAGTTCACTATTCCTGGGTGTCTTGTATGTGCCTTACCAACCTATAATGTGCCCGTTGGACAAGAGTTTCGGGGAGTCGTAGGTCTTAAACAGCCCTTCCGAGACCATCCCCCAACGAGCAGATAAGTAGGATGGGGAAGAATGCAACCTTGGACTGGATAAGCACGACAAACTGCTTTCGGGGGTGTCGGGGATGAGAGAGATCATTAATCCGCCCTGCCCAGAGGAATACAAACACACAAACATGAATAAAGAAGCCAGGGCTACATTAAAATCACATTGAATTTATTCATAACAAGTAGTTCTGTGAAGAACTATATAGCCTTTTCATGTATCCTACTCATGTTAATTGCCTCTATCAACAAACAAAATTTCAGTTTGATTGATGTGATAGAGTCGTAGATATTGAGAACCGTCTATATATTTCAGATGGTGGCCGGGATGGATTTTTAGCCTACTTTTCACATTTTACAAAAATGAGGGAAAAGTAGACTTATGAGCTCGACCCGGGCTAGTGTGTGTCTGTCTGTCTGTTGTCTGTACTTCCGTCTGTCTCTCCTTCTGTCTGTCTGTCTGGCTGTGTGTGTGTCCCCCTCTATCAACTCCTAAACGGCTTCAGCAATCGAAGCAAAATTTGGTAGGAGTAAAGATCTATACCTGAATATCTCAATGCAGTATTTGAAAATTATGTCAGTGCTACCAACTGCTGGAAAATCGCAATTGAAATGTGGGCTCTATGTTGGATATCTTGGAAGGTAGGGATGGGAGCAATTTCAAAATTGGCACACGTATAGCACGTATAGATAATATTATTTCAGTTTAAATTCCAGCAGGCCATACATGGCAGTGTTGCCAAAATGATTACATGCCTGCTGATAGGTCCTATTTTTAAATGCATATTACTTCTACACTAACAATTGGAATTCAACCAAAATTTCGAATGTGCTATGTGAACATAAACAGCGTATTCTTAAGAGCCAACAGGGCTGCCAACTCTTAATAAATGCTGTCAATTTCTTCTATACAAATACCAATATATCAGAAAGTATGCAAGCCGGCAGCTTTGAACTATGCACACGTATAGTACCTGACATTCTATATTAATTTGGAGTAACTTATATACGTAAGTGCTACCAACACGATTCTAAGTCTGCTGAGAGGTCCAAATTTAAATACATGTAACTTCCATACTATCATTTGGATTTCAACCAAATTTCGTAAGTGCTATGTGCACCATAACAGATGCGTATTCTTAAGAGCAACCAGGGCTGCCAACTGTTAATAAATGCTGTCTCTATTTTTGTTACCCTAATATCAATATATCAGAAAGTATGCAAGCCAATGGCTCTAAACTTTGTACAAGTTTAGTACCTGGCATTTTAGATTAATTTGAAGTAACTAATATACGTGCTGCCACCATGAGTCTAAGCCTGCTGATAAGACCAATTTTAAAATGCATATAACTTCTATACCAACTAATGGATTTCATTCAAAATTGGCACAACAATACATCATATTATTTCAGACTATTTCTTACCAATACATGCATGACATTGTTGCCAACATGATTTTACGCGCGCTGTCAGATCCTATGTTTAACTTCCATGTAACGTCCATGCTATCCATTGGACATCAACCAAATTTTGTATTTTGTACCTTAAGAGATGGAACTAAGAATATATTAATTCACCAGGGCTGCCAACTGCAGTGCTCTATTAGGCTACATTTGCCAGGTATACAGTATTTCGAACTAATTAGAAATTTCGATATCACCAACTTAATTTCGTCATTATTCTAGTTAGATCCATATAGGTTAATAATTGGCATGAATCTTAATTTTAAGAAAAGTAGGCTCTTTTGTTCACCACGGAACTTCTTGTTATTTATGCACTATTACATGAAGATTATTGTGTAGGTGTGGTATTCTAACTTAAATCGCTTGATTAGAACACAAGAAGTGAATAATGAAAATCCACAGCCTTCATCCAGTCTCCGAACGGGTCAGGAATGGAATGAATGAAGCCCCCAACTAGCGGCGAGGATATGAACTGTGCCGGCTGCCGAAGCCTGTCGCACTCCTCTGGGGCAATGATGAAATGAATGACAGATGAAATGAAATGATAGTGGAGAGTGTTGCTGGAATGAAATTTTGACAGGGAAAACCGGAGTACCCGAAGAAAAACCTGTCTGCCTCCGTTTTGTCCAGCACAGATCTCACATGGAGTGACCGGGATTTGAACCATGGACCCAGCTGTGAGAGGCCGGCGTGCTGCCGCCTAAGCCACGGAGGCTCAACACAAGAAGTAAAAACGGGAATTTAAAATTTCGCACAATTGCCATCTTGTGGTTATGTAAACAATTGAAATATATTATATGCCAGTGGATTAAAATTTGTATAAGCATTTAACCTTCAAAGTGTCACTGCACTCATAAGGTAAAATCGTCAGAAACGTCCATTTAAATATTTATACTTCGCGTCGCTGCCATGTTGGATTTGTCCTCCCCAGGTTACTGAAAGTCCTATTGGTGAACTTATGTTCATAGCCTCTATGAACATAAAAAATAGCAGTTTGATTGCTGCAAAAGATTCGTTGATATTGAGAACCGTCAAAATATTTCGGATACTCACCATTTTGGATTATTATATGTATTGTGCCCGTTTACAAACGGAGAATGCTTCGTCATAACATGGCTAAGCTCTTCGGCTTCGGGGGTTTACCGTTCATCCCACTATATGACCGCACATTCAGATATGAGACACTATTAGGTCAACAAGACTACATAAAATTACTCACATATTACATTTAATATGATTTTTTTTTATCTTAAGGAAATACCAAAAAATTAAGAATACAATCATATAAAACAAAAATATATTGGAATCATTTCATCAAGTAAAATCAATAAAAAGCAACACAATATCACTCAAAAATAACTCAAAATTTTCTTGCTTAGATTCTCTAATCATCATCATTAATATCTCTTTCACTAAAAAATTGCATTCATTTAGACTTAAAGCGTGCCTATCGCACTTTTCAAAACTCCATCTAAGGCTTGCGGACATTTACTTTACTTCATTCCCTTCAGGGTTTTCCTTCCCCTATTCCACCGTTTATTAACATTTTATTTAGTTCTTTTAAACTGAACAATTTTCTCTCATTGAAGCCTTAGGTATTTCTTCTTTAAAACACAATACATAAATTCCCACATGACATGAGTCGAACCCAACACCCTTCACATCTTTCTCATGCTATAAGGTGATTTTCATATTTTGTATCATGCACTATTATTCGTTACTTTTCAGTGGATTTCTTTACAATTAGATTCAAATCAATATAATCATTACCCGTATAGTTTCCATTATCTTTCGAGGCAGAAATCGATTATTTTTCAACATTTATTACTTTGACTATTATCGTGAAATATTACATAATTCACTTAAATTTTAGCTTGGGACGTTCGTCTCATATCCAGCATTACAAATATCAACTTTATATTACTCTAACACCTTTCAATCAAAAATATTACATAGCACTCGTTAATTGCTAATACATGCTCAGACCCTTTAAAACTCCCTTTCCTTATGTGGCTCCCTCGCTTTCTTTCAACTAGGACAAGGTCGGCTACTAACCTCCCTCTCCTCTTCAAGCTATCAGTTATAAATTTACGACTTCGTCTAGACCATTCATTGCTCCCTCGTGGTATTCAATATTTACTTTCTTCACCTTTTCCACTATATGAATATCCAAGATTTTCACATAATCTCAATCACTGCAATTACTGCTTCCTCATTTATCATAACATTATTTCGTGTTTCCATACTACTATGCATTTTATTCGGAGATGACATGCGACGCATAAGTTAACTTGGCGAGAGCCTTGTCTGCCAATAACTACAACAATTCAATTACTTGTCGGATATAAATAATGTTGGTTACTTGGGATCGGTCATACTTAGCTTCGGCTCGGACACGGCAAACCCTCGTCTGCCCAGTCGCTAGGATATCGTAGAAACCGCTGTTCTCCCACCAGTCTTACATGTCAGAACAACTGTGGCAACGCCGCGTTGGAGATTCTAAGTCCTTCCCAACCGGTCTTCCATTGCAATTTACCATAATACATACACATATAATGCATGTTATGGATCAAGTACATATTCCAAGTTTCATGCTACTTCATTAACTCATTATTTACTTGGTCCATTATGGCAATACAACATTCACTTGGATTTCCATCACACATTTGGTTAACAAACAACTTTACTCTCATCGCGGTATAAATTGACTGGTCTTCCTATCGACTTTTTCCCTTAATTTGGCATAACAGCCTACAAATCTCACGATACGATCTCAGGGTGTTCCAAAATCACCATTTACGTTAATCACTTCAACATTTCCGGTCTGTAAAAATCATTATCACTTCATCAACATTTAAGGTATCCAGAAACCCTTTGATTATTTATTTCTTTCAATTTGACCTATTATTATTATTATTATTATTATTATTGTTCATTTCAATTATTATTATTCATCAACACATTATTATGGAATGCAACAACTCATTATTTAACAATTATTTAGGAGTATGAAACTCAACAATCAATATTATTATTAAATCTGTTGATCATTTACATTATTACTTTAAAATTCATTTACTTGGCATAATTACCTGCCAGTGGTACAATTATATTCGATTTCTCCTCTCAGAACTTATTTATTATTGATTATCATTATTACGGGTTCCCATTACTTTACTTTGCATAATGCAATTATATCTTCCACAGTGAACAAAATTATACTCATGGTTAATCTTTACCATACATTTCAATTATTGTCCACTCATTAGTTTACATTTCTTTAATTATTTAATGCATTTCTGCCTTTATTTAGTTAATCAGTGCATGATTTCACTTATTCAGTGCATGATTTCACTTATTCAGTGCATTATACAACATAAGATTAAATGAAATTTTCATGACTCACCTCATGTGCTGTCTTGGTCGATGACCATATCTTTGAATGGGCTCACCCATCTCGATACACTTTTTACAACACAGTTTTATATCCTTCTTTATCATCTTCATATTATATTCACTTTGATTACACTGATACATATTAAAACACATTATTTCACGTTTATTAACACATATAAAAAGACTACATTTCAGTTATCTATTTACACTTCACTTTTTACCACACGGATCGTATCTCAGCGATTTGGCGATATTTCTCTCCCGCTGGCGATTTCCTGATGCTACCTCTACTTCCCTGCATCGAATGTGTGATCTACTCCTTCAAAGTTCCTCTCCTATTCCTGGAAAACTCCTGGTTTTCAATCCTTAGGTAATGTCTATACTGTACGTTGCTCTGATTACTCGAACTGTTCAACTAAGCGATACATGTCTGTAAAATTCGCCGTCAATTCGTTTCTTTATATCTGTCTATCGCAACTCACAATTTCCATATTTTGGCCTCCATTCGAGGACCTCATAGGTTCACATACATTATTAGTGAGGTAGTAGACAAAGCCAGTGAACACAGGATGAAGGTAGCCACTCAGGAGGCTATAACTGAAAATGAGGAGGTTATAACCTAGATCTCAAGTAAGACGTTTAATTGTTAATTTTTAATGTTAAATTTCTCAGTTTTTTAGGTACGCTCAGTTATAAAACTATGTAAGATAGAGATCTAAAATTATTGTCAGTTATCCATCTATACCTGACCTCCTAAAACCAGCTACGGTACTTTCTTTTTGATATGTTAATATATGGGGACAGGAAAAGAATATATTCCCCTTATGTTTCATGTAATTTTTGAAGTTTGGAAACAAAATTTTTATTTAACACGTATTGGTGAGTGCTAACAAAGTGTTAAATACAATGTGTTTCAAAACAGCTAAAGTTATAGGTTGTAGAACGCTCTTTTTAACAAACCTAACACTTTGTTAGCACTCCTCAATGTATGCTAAATAAAATGTGTATCACAAACAGCTATAGATCGCGTTTTGACAAATCTAACACTTTATTAGCTCTCCCCAATGTGTACTATATACCTTATGTTTCAAAACAGCTAAGGTTACAAGCTGTAGATTGCTTTTTAACAATTGTAACGCTAAATTACTGTTGCAGTTGTTTATAGTCTTTAAATTACTACTAAACGATTTGGTAGTTATGTCCAATTAAGACCCAAACTTCAAAGGACTCTGTTTGTCTCCGGCACTTAAAATTATGTTGTTCCAGGACCATAGCTGTAGAAGTACTAGTTAATTAACTAAACAACTCAAGTACTGAATTTATACTTTGTTATTTAAGTTTGAAGTTAGTTTAAAACTTTTGGAAAATTGTTGTTAAGTGCTTTCCAGCTACTTTCATGCTCTGAAAATATGTGTTTTGGTAGTGCGTTCCAAATATTCTTATATTCAAGATAAGAAGCCACATCTGCAT
Organism: Meconema thalassinum; assembly: GCA_946902985.2. Classification (NCBI taxonomy): domain Eukaryota; kingdom Metazoa; phylum Arthropoda; class Insecta; order Orthoptera; family Tettigoniidae; genus Meconema; species Meconema thalassinum. The sequence continues at coordinate 253,978,533 of OX336394.1, read as the reverse complement.
CTATGTACTGTACCCGATAATCCGGAAAGGATCCAGTTGGAATATCCATTGCCCCCGCTGGATTGCCTATTTCTAACTGCTCCGGCATAAACTACATTAGAAATCGCGTCCAACATGGCCTTTAGGGATTTACAGACAGCAGTTACCAGAATATTGTGGATCAACAACCAACTACACGGGGCACTCACCTTTACTTACCTCTCGGGGACTGGGAATTCAGCTTCGCCTACACTACATCCACAAAATTCTTCACCTTATATTTAAAATAAATCACACTCCAACAACAATGGAAAACAAACTGAACAAAATGTATTAACAATAGGGTAAACTAATCTAGTATAAACAAAATAACAATAAACGAATTTAACAATAGAAATTAAAATTAAAAAAACACGCAATCATTCACACCTCCTTTCAACTCTACATCTTACTACAATGCTGTATTAAAAATTATGAGTATAAAATCTTGGCTTGTTCTAGGCCTACACTGCGTAGAAATAAAAACGTTTAATGAAGTCTCCTAATGGCATTCCAGACACCTGGTTTCATTCACAAGCCTGCGTTGTAGAATGCACGTGCAGTAACTTTGTTTCATCAGTGAAATACCGGCACCACGCCGTACTCGGAACTGGTTTATACAATTAATACAAGGCGGTGAGATTACACCTGTTCATATTATTTCATCGCTCTACAATGCTAACGGTGAATCATTCTCGCTAGCCCACAGAGACTGCTTGTGTGTGCATTTATTAAAAACACGTAAAAATTAACATTTAGATCTTACAAAAGTTTACATAACTACTCTGTTTCTTAAACAATCATTCAAAAAATTTTATACACTCTTTCATTCGCACCCCGTAATTGTTCTGGACCAATTTGGTTCCACATCTACTCTTAACAGTGAACAATCATACACACCAAAAACATCCGCCCATAAAACACACGCTATTCCAAAACAATTGAATAATAAATCCTACAAAATTATTTAACTAATTAAATCATTTCCACAAAAATTATTTACATGTTATATGTTTATAATAATATCCATTATCTAGTGTTGCTAACGCGACACTTTCGAGATTCTAACTTCTCGGATACAATAAAATTCTTAACTAAATATACACTGGTTTTTCACATAACCAACCTTCTCTAACGTTCTGTAGTTTTGATACACTGCTTACACATCGTCTTATATAGGTTTCATTACACTGTCGGTATAATACAGTCGACTAATTAAGGTAAACTGTACGTAATTACATAACTTCGGGTTTAATAAAATTTAATAATCGTATTATAGACATGAGTAGACAATCTTTCTCAAGTTGCATTTCCGCTGAAACCCTCCTGCTAACACAGCTAAATCGTTAATTCACAAGAACTGGACTACTTGTATACAACGGCTCTTATCATGATACATGCCCTTTTTTTTATCGAAGAACAACAATACTTTGACTTCCTTAAAATGCGGAATTCCCTCGCATGAGCACTCTTCATAGCTCTACAAATCCTCATATAACAGTATATATGGCATAAACAATTATCATCTACTATGTTAAACAATAACCAAAAGGGATTAATTGTTATTAACATATCTTATGTAGGAACTTCTCTCAAATACTGGCATGACCCTCAGTATCATTGCACATGACTACTGGACTACAATTATAGATGCGTAAGTTCTTCAAACGAAACTTCCAATTGTAATGAAAGATATTAGACAGTCGTGATTAACCTCCTTAAGTTTACTCCACAACAAGATAATTAATTGTTAATTCGTCTGTCACAAATACATGTAATAAAAAAAATACTCCTGTTTCACCTCACTTGTCAAGCTATAGATTGTTAATCGTTGTAATATCATATCGACAAAATGACGTGATGTTACACAAATAGCATAAAATAACACACATGTTATTTATAGTGTCAGATAGCATTCAATCTTGACCGGGATAAACTAGCTTTGAATTCCTAGCCAAAGATTTGAATAATCTTCTATCAAAAGGTATTTCCTCTAACATATTAAATGAACAAAGCTCTTTCTTAGCTTTACAAATAATAAGAAAGGTTTGTCAATGTCGTAATGTTTTTCCACTCTACACAAAGAATGTTCATAGGGATTAAGACTTCGGTCTTATCAAACGACTAGTATTTCTTAGATCGTCGATAGTTTATGTACAATAATGATATAACAAGATAATTCGATGTTTCTTCTTTTCTTGAAGTTAGAGTCGTTACATTAAAGTGCTCAAATTAAATTTAATAAGAATTTAATTTGAAGCTATGACACAATGTCAGAATACTTGGTTTAAATGAAATTATTAAAATTCGAGAGTCGAAACGACTAGTCTCCTATGAGGCAATATGATTCCTCAAACAAAATTTTAATGCCAGTTCCACAACTGATCCGTAGAATAAAATTGAAAAATAGATGAAATGCAATCATCTTCTAAATAATCTTGAAGTATAAAAATCTCAACACACATCTGAAGTGTAAAATACATGAAAGCACTGAAATACATGAAATGTGAAAATATAGAAATATGGAATAAGATCGCTGGAAATATGGAATACGATCGCTGGAAATATGGAATAAGATCGCTGGCTCAGAATGTTACTAATCAAGCTCTATATAACAATTGAGATACACTAATACCTTATTTGGACGAAAACTTGAAGATCTATGTAAGTATTCCCACAATACTTTAGATGTTTCCTCAGTACAAGACACTGATATGGATCTGCATTCGAACCTCGGATCTGCGACCTCAGAGATAAGAAACGTCCCTCTCTGGAATTCACCAACATTCGCCTGGGCTCGAACGACATCCTTCTGGCAAATTCTTCTGTGTTGCTGGGCTACCTTTCCCTAGCATCTTGACTAATCTTTTCTGTAAAGTCTTCATTCTCCGTCGTAAATATGAATCAGCTTCATCATTGGAATATAATTATGGAAATATTCATATTCATGGTGAATGAAATATTTCCATTGCTAATTGATGTTATATTAGTGTTTGTAGACTGGCGAAAATGCACATGATGGACCGTACACTACGTCTGTATTCAAGAATACGTTGTCTAACGAAGCTCCATCGTTGTATCTTAACTCCTGTTATCGAATATGTCTCTGGCGCATGACTATTTAGTTCATCATATCAACAGTGTTAATTATGCTGAATGATAACGTTTGACGAATAATTATAGTCATTCTATTAATGTTTATGTGTTGCGACAATATTAAAAGTTCTCCGCCACTGTTCAATTGAACTGCGTTCGCCAACGTCACGTTGCAATTTATAATGATATTCAGCTTTATATCCAACACATTTGGAAATGTAACTTAACAGGCTTATATTGTCGAAACGGTGAATATTAAAACGCTCGACTTTTCACAATATATAGTAAGCGACCTGTTCTTTATATATATTCGCTTCTTTATATTTAGATCTCAATTTTATATGAGATATAATCAATACAATGTTCCTCGCAACATCACGCAGAATGGAAGTGCGGTGACCTCCTACATTCCACCTAGCTATCCTCGCGTCTCCACAAGTCGACAGTCGTCGCACTCGGACTAAGCTTTGGGATCTCCGTTAACCCAGTAAAAACACTTCCTCACTCTTCAAAGACTGCTGTAATAAGAACATCGATCCTTGGATCTCCCCCTCCAAGTCAAATTTTTGGCCGCCATATCAAACTCCCACCATAATTTTAGCGCGTAGATTACTAATGCTTATTACTGCGTAGATTGACCGATCTGTGGTTTTTGAAGTATCAGATATAATTTATTTTAATATTCTCTTCATTACCAAATAAGAAAATCTTCTTCTAAGGGCCTAAATGCATAATTTCATCATATTGTGTAATTAAAGTTGATCCCGTCTTCAATAAGATCTGTTCTCATTGGCTCTGGGCTGGGATCCAATAGCATAATTTATAACAATATTTATAATATTAATTTCAAAACTCGCTGTTGCTATGCTAAATATAGCCTTCTAGAAGCGTTCATTGTGCAATATATCACGTGATCGGGCTCTCCCACAGTCTCGAGCTTGTAACACTACACTCCTGTGTCACACTTCCAGAAATTATATTTGCTGGTTAAATTTTATCATTGGGACGGAAAATACTCTCATTTTGTCCCTAAATAATTCAATTTATGGGGGCAGTACCAAAAAAACCTTTTGTCCTTTTTCAGTTATTTCAATATAAATGTAGCAATCAATTAAACCAATTTCTACCTTCCAACCTAAAATATTGCTTTACCAAGCGACTGGACACCTTAGTTGTGGTCTTTTCTGTGTTCATAATATTTATTTCTGCTACTGGCCCCCCCAAATGTGGACCGTGGGATATGTGCTACCCAGTGTTTTCCCACAGGTTAATGTGACAATACCTGGCATAGAATCTAAGTGAATAGGAAACAACAAGGGCGACTGGTATTTATAATATATTCTTAACAATAAATAAATACATTAATAATTGAACACTTACCAACTAACCTTAATCAAATATGTAGAATACGAGGAAACTAAAATTACGAAAGAATGACGATATATCAACCATCAGGATTATTAAATCAACCTCATTAATTTCTTCCACAGAAGGTAGAAATAATTATTTAAACATCTGTCCAAGGTCTTCCAACGACCAACAGTTATGAACGTCAAAATATCATAAGTTATTCCACAAAGAATCATCAAATAACTTCCTTTAAAGGAGGAGCCGAAGTGTAACACGACTAATCCTTTTCGATTCCCAAAATGGAGTCCCAATTATTCATATGTTTATCAGATAAACATATGTTAACAATCACTGAAAGTGTACAATAGGCTTTAGGTTGTCAAATCAACCAATGAGGCAAAGAAATAAAATAACTACATCATCGCCAATGTTCTTACACAGACTCATAAGGAGTAAACTAAATGAACGAGACAGGAGGAAAATAATTAAATAAGGTTAAAAATAAATTATTTGGTTAAGAAAATTATCTCGATCACAAGCAAGGTTGATCGCCCAAGTTCAACGAACAGAAAAGTCCGGACCGGCTTAAGAAATATAATTAAAACCCTCAAGAATAAAAAATAGGCCTAAATATACCTTGATTGACAAAACTGGTTACTCACGTGTATAAAATATGAAAATGATAAGCCATTCATAACCATTACAACATTTGTACGCCACAGTCGAACATATGTTTCGGTTCAAACATGAGTAGACAGGGCTACCAACTTTGGAAGCATAACATGTTTTACCGAGAACATAGCTTTCATTCCCAGACCAATCAAAGAGATATACGGCAATACAGTGAAACACATCTCAGTTGTAGAAATACAACATAACCCAAATATATTAAGAGTGTGATCACAAACACTGACATACATAACCGAAACTAGACACGCAGTCCGTTTCCTAAAACACGCGTACATCATTCAACATCACTTACCAAATACATACAAACCACATTCACGAAATACCACTCAGTGCAATAACCAATTTAGTATATCGTGCTAGAAATGACCTACATTAGATGTTGATACTGTTTGTTAAATTATTTAAAGACAATAAAAAAATAAGTTATTATCAAATATCTTTCGCCCAAACAGTTTCCTGTATGTTTCATCGGTTTTGTTTGAAACATAGCCAATCCAGGGCATAGCCAAAGCTAGCCAAACTTGAAGGTTTCTCAATATGTTACCTAGATCTGGCTTGTATGCAGTCCGGGATCATAATAATGTTTCCACAACAAAGAACGAAGTTAGTTGCTAAGGACAACACTTCCAAGATCATTCGTAAATCAAGTCAGAAGGTTTTCAGCCCGCACAAGCCATCTAGCGGCCATTTAGTGCAACCAGTAGTTCCAAGTTACCCGCAAGGTGGTGCGGAGGTAACTAAAACACATCGTAGATTAAATGTCTGACCCATAGATGGCGTCAGGTCACAGTAAGCCACATCAGGGTTGTCGTAGTTTTCACAAGTAATAAAATTCACTGGGATTTAAGTAGTGATGAGTTAAATACAATCGTAACACCTCTCCCTGCCCTCAAATGTGATCATGGGTTCTCCAAATGATCACTAAATCGTACTAGAGTTGAGTAGTAGTCGAAGAACGGAGTATTTAAAACATGAAGACAAAATTAATCGTTCATACATGCACACGAAGTCACTCCAAAATATGATAGCACAATAGTAACAATTATAGTTCATGCTGATAATTCAATAGTTTTATATAATTGGTCTTCTTCTATCCAAATATTGAGTATAGGACTAGAAGATACTTTCTTCAAAACACAGGCGCATGAGTGTAGAACTGGCGATGACAACCGATCACCCACGGACGACAGGCATAAGTCCACAATTGCAATTATGCACTGTTTCCAGCAATTCTCGCACAAATTTTCCTGTAACCAAATCGAACTGCGAACAGATTATTGTTCCTTGTTTCTATTCCACATACCACGGCTGACCTTTTTGGGTACTAGTTGTTACCTTTACAATTTACAAATCAATAGTTTAAAACGAAACAGTGATCGACCGAAAATAAAACATAACCTAAATTAAAATAAGAGTATCCCTAAAGTTTCCTCGTTTCTTTACGAAAATAATTACAACCTTTTTTAAAATTAACAATTCTTTTCTGAAATTTCACTACCTCTTTTGACTTGAGATAGGTGAACTCGAAATATCCTTTTCCGCTGAAGATCGCTTACCAGAACAGTAACATGAGTGATAAAACTAATCAACTTACATGGACCACGACATTTTGTGAGCAGGTTAATAGTTTGACTCGGTCCAGATTCCTTTAAATAATAATTCCTAACATAAACTTCATCACCAATTTGAAGTGATATGGCACTGCGTCTTCTGTTGTACCTTTCTCTCAATCTGTAATGTGCAACCTTCATGTTTGTTTTAGCTTTATTCCAAACAGAACGAACGTTAAGAGAAAAAGCTTGATCAGGTAACAACTCCTTTAGAGACCACAAGTTAGATATTGGAGAATTAGGCAAGAAGGAAAACATTAAATTAAATGGAGTTGCTCGACGAGCTTCATGAACCGCCGTATTAAAGGCATAAGTAAGCCAAGGTATGCAATTATCCCATAATTTATGGTCGTTGTTGTGAAAAGCTATCAACGCAGCCTTAAGATTTCTGTTAACTCTCTCTGAGTATGATCCTTTAGGATAATACGCAGTTGAAGTCACATGTGCAACAGATAGTTCGAAAAGGAAATTCCTAAAAACATGAGAGGTAATGCATTTTGCGTTACTAAAAACTGACATGGACTGAAAAATGTGAAGGCTTGGTTAAGACACCTTATAACAGTTTGAGTATCTGCCTTCTTCTTAGGAAATATCCAATTGAAGCGAGTAACCCCTTCAATGCACACTAAGGAAAATCGGTTTCCTAGCTTAGATAACGGCAGAGGTCCCACCCAGTCGATAAATATCTTCTCCGTAGGCTTCGTAGCGAGATTGGATGCTAACAATCCAGAGTTAGTATTATTAGACAGTTTAGCCAAGTTACAGGCATTACACTTCCTTACCAAGTTCTTAATATCCATATCCATACGTTTCCAAATAAAATTCTGTCTGTTTTTCGACCTAGTTTTAAACACGCCCAGATGACCACAAATTGGCATTTCATGGATGTATTTAAAAATTTCTGAAACTAACACGGTTGGTAGAACAATCTTAGGCAACCTATTGCTCCGTGAAATGCAACACAAGATGTTATTTCAAACAGAATACGGTTTTACGACTTCTCCCTTTTCAATTCTATTAGGAATTTCACAGAGTACTGGATCTTCTCTTTGATATTCAGATGCATTTCTAAACAGTTTAGGAAAGTTGGATAGAATAGTGTTAATGGATTTACGTTCTATATTTTTACTGTATGGTTCCTTAACATTTTCATCAGGATCCAAATTACCATCATACATTCGACTCAAACAATCCGCGATAAAGTTATCACTTCCTCTGATATGTCGAACATTAAATTTGAAGGACAAAATACGTGTGGCCCATCTCGCTATCCTGCCAGTTTTCCTTGGCACCCAACACAATGCTTGTTTATCTGTCTCCAAATCAGAGGCAACATGCTCCAAATAGATCTTAAATTTTTCCAAAGCGAACATTACAGCCAACCCTTCTAATTCATAAATTGAATACTTGGATTCAGCTGGGATAAGGGTCCTAGAGGCATAATCTACCGGTAATCTGCCATTTTCATGCTCTTGGAGCAACACGGCGCCGACAGCTCTGTTGGAAGCATCCGTTTGAGTAATAAACTACCTTTGAAAATCAGGAATGGCCATAATCGGAGCGTTACTTAAAGCTAATTTAAGATCTTGAAAAGCTGACTCTTGAGATGGTCTCCAAGAAAACTGAGTTCCTTTCTTCCTCAACAAATTAATCGGTGTGGCACGGTGCGCAAAATTGGGAATACATTTACGGAAATAGTTTAACATTCCTACAAACCTAGCTACTTCTTTTACATTTTTAAGCGGGTTGAACTCTCGAATAGCTTGTGTCCTACCTTGATCAATAGAGATGCCAGAAGATGAAATGATGTGGCCAAGAAACGAAATCTTAGGTTTAGCAAAGGATACCTTGGATAAATTAACCGTACGAACTGCTAGTCTCAACCTTTTTTAATTTTTCTTACGTGAAATAAGTGTTCTTGAAAGTTTCTGCTGAAAATGACTATGTCATCAAGGTAATGATAGACAAATTTAAATTTAATGCCATCAAATACGTTGTCCAAGAGACGACTTAGTACTGCAGCACCGGTGGATATTCCAAAAGGTAAACGCTTGAATTCGTATGAATTCCAATCTGTAGTGAAGGCGGTAACTCCTTTAGATCTTTCTGAAAATGGAATTTGATGATAAGCCTTATTTACATCTAAAATGGTAAAATGAGAAGCTCCCTGGAACCACCCAAAGCACGACTGAAGTTCTGGAAGAGGAATAGATTGGAGAATGACCTTTTATTTAATGCCCGATAATCGATTACAGGTCTGAATTTGCCATCGGGTTTGAGAACAATAAAGATAGGGGAAGAATAAGGTGATGTGGATTTACGAATAATCCCTTCTTCCAACATTTCATCAATCATCTCTTTCAAAACTTTCATTTTATGTGTAAGGGGAGCACGAACTGGAATATTATCAGTTAATTCTATATCGTATTCGATCAAGTCGGCAACGCCAAGGTTATCTGTCAGAACGTCTGGAAATTCATAACGCAGATCCCTGATCCTGTTGGCTTGATCGTCAGATAAAAAATTGAACTCTAAACTATCAATAGTTGTAACAGATTGTTTCACCTTTGCCGAATTGACCCCGAGATACAAGATAAAAAATTAAATTTCCATTTCCTATCAGGTCTGAAACGGAACCAAAAGTATTTCTAGCTGAAATCCAATAATAATCCAACATGAGTAAAGAAATACGAGCCAAAAAAAACTTTACATGATAAATTGTTCACTAACCACAACTTGAACCTTCATGTGAAATCATGGATGTTTTTTTTAGCAACTACACGTCCCAAAACATCAAGAGAAGGACAATTCGCGGTTAAGAACTTGCTTGGTTCACTTACTAAATTACCAAATTTACATACAGCAGACATTAAACCGAGACATCTGTAATTGATGAAATAATTTATACTACCCGAATCAATATGGGCACGAACAGGTTCATTATTTAAATAAATTTCAATGAAGGGGCAAATATTTGTAGACACCTGAGAAAGTTTCATAAATCGCGTTGAGACCTCTATCATTACTAATCATAGTTTGCTTTTTAAGGGGAGTATGAATGGCCTATCTCGCTAATGTTAAATTTGCTAATTTCATGACCCATTTTCTCAAGAACTACTTCATGCAGAGTAGTGAAACTTTTGCATAGTATTTATATGTGCTTTGTGTACTTACTCCTCTAGTTTTATTGACATATATGTGCTAGGAGTTGGGATATAATTTTTTTCGCGGTATAATTTTTTCACACCTGTTTTTGTCAAATTATTGTGTATTTTTCTTCAAATATACAAGCTATCTCTACCATTCTATAGGTATGGTATTACAAGGTTATTCTACATGAACAGTGAAAAAATCAAGAGTATATCTACTATAGAACCGGAGATAACGGGTCAATTGTCTGAAAAAAGTTAGTTTTTCAGAAATTGCAATTAAAAATTAATTTATATTGTACCTCACTTTGCAATGGACACTACAGCTAAAATGCGCCGGCAGTGTAGTCTTCATCCTCTCCTACACATTGTCCGAGTGCATCCTCTTCTTAATCCTGAAAGATCATGCAGCCTTGGACACTTTTTGGGCCAGTAGCTCTGCCTTGTCGACTCGCTCCTTGTCCAGTTCCTTCAGTATGGCTGGCGTATTCCAACCGGTCTTCACTCTCAGCTCCTCCAAGACTTCCAGTCTACAAGTATTGCCTTCTTTAAAAGGGATGGCAGCAGCATACACACCAAGTTCCATTGTATGGTACCCCACAAATACACTTTTAGGTACTCTTGACAACACTAAATTGTTGAATGACTCATTCACGTTTTAGTGTTGTCCCTGTCAGACATTTCTTCAGTAGGTCTGGATTTGCCAAATCTCGATAAACTCTCTTTATAGCCAACATAACAGCCTCAGGTATAGGGGTCTTGTGGGTAAACTTATCTAAAATACCAGCTGCAGCAGCTTTCTTTTGTATTTACACCACTCGCCGGAAAAAATTTCTTTTCGAGGAGGAACATGAAGGTGTAGCAATGTGTAGAGCTGACGTACTAGGTGAACTTTCATTCCTAACCGCAATCACAACCTCATTTACACCTGGATAAGTTCTGGAGTACCGATTTCCTTTGTTATTTACTTTCTTGAACACTCATTTTGCTCCTGTCACGCTTAGATGTACTCAAGATCAATAACACAAAAACTGAAAAAAATGTGCACCTTATACCAAGAATATCGCACGCATAACGTAAACAATAAACACAACTGTTATGCCAGTCCCGCTAACTTATATAGCAAAACTTACTCTAGAATTTAAATCAAACCACAGGCTCCTACTATAGGATTTTTTATTATGGATACTCGAGTTTAGGCCTTAATTACAACCTAACCAACAGACCTATTGAAAAGCAAGTTATACCAATATTTTCCTTGCTTAATTCTGCGTTAGACCATATAAGCTGATTATTTTAAAGTTCATTAATTATTTATTTATTTGTGGTTGTATCAAAAATTATCCGTGTTTTTGACGTCTTTTCTAGGAACCGCTCACTTAAAACTATATACATAGAAAACTACTTGGCTGAGGGTAATGCAATTTTTATATGTGATAGGCACAAGGATTGGTAGTGCAAATGTCAAGTTTCAATTTTTTTCAACTATCCAATAAAAAGTTCTTATACTTTTTCTGACGTAACGTTTTCTCAGCCAAGGATAAACTTACAGCAGGAAACTTGGTCTCATTTTGGAGCTCTCATTCGTGATTATGGGAATCTACGACCACTGTAAACGTACAGTGTGATGACAAATTTATGAAGAGTAATATTAATGGGAGGCTTTGTGCGTTGTAGCCCCTGCGAGTAAAAGCGAGCTGGCTTGTGAAATCCGATGCAGCGTTGCCGCGTTAAGTGCAGTGTCGCGGCTGGCAACGAACGAACACTGTTTTAAGTTTACTTTCAACCTTTGAATTTATTTCCTCGTACAAATTTCTTTTCCCATCACCTTTTTCACTTAAGGGCTTTGGACCTTCAATGGCTGGTTTAAAAATGGTTTGCTTCCTAATTTGGAAATGTCATACTAGGCCTACGCAATTTTTACATGGGTTATTTACATTATTTACATATCTACACAAGTAGTATACATTTTTATGCTTTGGATATTGCGTAATCGCGAGGACATATTGCATCATCATGACGTCATCTGATATCCATGCGGGTGTGAGCATGTGCAGTGTGCACGTGCACATGTTAGCGTGGCAAGAGGTCGAACTTTAACCGCATGAGGCAGATAACCTTTGGGTAACTGCTTGAAGCAGATAACCTTTGGCTTATTTCTGCGATGGAGATAAAAATTAATGGGTGTTGACGAGATCTGATACCCGTGCAAGTGTGCAGCTGTGCGAGCGATCACGTGATATGTCTGCAGTGTTCGCGTGAGACGTGGTTGACCTTTAACAATTAGTGTTAACTTGGGGGTTCTGTCCACTAACTTATTGAACCCTCGTCGTATCGGCCCCCGAACCTGATATCTCGCACTCTTAGTAATGCCCCCTCTTTTCCTATAGCCTCTTTATTTAATTAAAATACAAAAACTAAAAGGTCATACGCGAGTAGTGGGGTAGTGTATATTCTCATTCAAGTCGCGTGTGTGCTTGAATACATATGGCTATGTTGGGAAAAGGATTGGTGGTGGGCAAGGACTAGAGTCGAGTGAGGGCTCGTTTAAATGCTATTTTTCCCGCCCTATTTGATGGTGAGGTTATTTTTTTAAAATGGGTGAAATTTGGAAACACAATTTGAGGTAAACGCGCGTTTTTGACATTTTGGTGAATTTAATGAGCTTGTAAGGCTAGAACGATGTGTTATTTAGGAATGGCGTGACGTCCTCTTTGCTATGAATGTGTGTCGTTTTTTTAATAGTTGTTTTTTGAAATTGGCGCTATTTTGGAAGCGGTGAAGATGAGAAAAAAGTTTTCTTGACGTCAATGAAAGGTCCCTATGCCCTCTAGACTGACAGCAAGTTTCAAGTGTCTAGGACAAAACAAAATGATAGCCTACATTCTGGCGAACATTGGCGATGATTCGCGAACGCATGGTCGGATTTGAGCATATAGGGTGTCGTAGGACTTGTGGTGAACCACCCCTTGCTATGGATGGGGGTATATCCACTCCAAAATAAAAGCTACCCTTACCCTGGGGTTAAGAAGTGTTTTTTATGCATGCGCACTTGAGGGCTTTTATAAGAGAGCGGAATTTTTAAATGATTATTTATAGATCAGGTTTATTTAAATATTAATAAAAAACAAAAACGAATAGGTCATTCGCTTTTTAGTATCTCGCTAATCAATAATGCTATTTAAACATATGGGGTGTCGTAGGACTCGTAGTGAATTCTCCCTTTGTATGAACGAGGTATGTCAACCCCCAAAATAAAAACTACCCTTACCCAGGGTGAAAGAGTAATTTCTTGTATGTATGCACACCGGTGGCTTTCGTTAAAAGGGCCTAACTACACTTTTGTTAATATTTTCTGAACCCCTGATGGGATTTTGCCATAGGCAGTATCCTAGCACTTGGGGTGACGCCTCGTTTTTTGAATGTATGATTCATTTCTTTGTCAAAAGTGCCTAACGTTTGTTAATATCTCGCGAACCAATCATGCTAGGGACTTGTATGGGGGGTCCTAGCACTTGGGGCGACGTCTCCCTTTGGGGGGTGAAACTAAGAACCCTAAAATTAGGCGTGATAGCTTTAAAAATAGGTGATGACATAGGCTTTTACCTGGATTGGTCATTTCACCCCTAAAACAGTAAATAGTCATGTTATGAAAAAAAAAACGTTTTAAACACCTAAAAATGATAAATGAAACTAAGATCTTTTGTTTTTGATGAAAAATAGCAGGGGAGTGAAAACTACCCTCAAATTGAAAAATCGATACCTTGGTAACTAAGAACCGTAAAATTAGGAGTAATAGCTTGAAACAATGGTTGTGACATAGGCTTTTATCTGGATAGATGATTTCACCCCTAAAACAGTAAATAGTGATTTTACAGTGGGGAGAAAAGGTGTTAAACGGGTAAAAATGATAATTGAACCTGAGATCTTTTGTTTTTCATGAAAAATAGTAGGGCGGTGAAATCTACCCCCAAATTGAAAAAATCGATATCTTGTAAACTAAGAACCCTAAAATTAGGTGTAATAGTTGAAAAATAAGTGATGACATACGCTTTTACCTCGATAGATTATTTCACTCTTAAAACAGGGAATAGTAATGTTACAGGAGAAAAGGTTTTAAACACTTAAAAGCATAAGTGTTTTGTGAAACCATGCTTTAATGAATGTGTGCATGGAGGATGACAGCTTGCTAATTATGATTATTATTATTATTATTATTATTATTAGGTAATTATGGATTAATGTGTTTATAGCTAACGAATAAGGCTACAGAGTTTTATCAGTTGTTGTACAAATCATGATGGCCATCCCGTTGCTATGCCCCATGAATTTACCCAAAAAAGCCAAAACGTTAAGGTTATTGACCTGAGATTTTATAAAACTAATTATCAGAAAGGGTGTTGTTTTGGACTGACAATGGCTAACCCCTTCCCATGATTTATGAATTGACCCAAAACGTTTTACCTGACAAGACTGAGTGTACCCTGTTGCAGCCTTTAGAAAATCGAACCCCGACCTCTGTGGTGAAATTTGAGTTATATTAATGATGATTTTTGAACAAACACACACTTGCATACTATCGCTGGGCTGAATCTGCACAGAGACACTGGCTTTGCTTGTGTAATGAGTCTTGGTGATAAGAACACGGCGCTCTTGCCATTAAGTTTCATATTACTCGTCTGCTTGATAGTGGACATGCTTCGCACCGTGTTAACGTACATGACTAGATAGTTGTTAGGTAACGGTTGACAAGGCCCAATGTACCTTATTGCAACCTTAAAATGAAAATGAATTTTTTGCTATAGTCGGGGGTTGGAAGCCATGGCCTTAGGGTAGACAACCAAATATGTTAAATACTACACTGTGAGATGGTCAAATGATAATGTAACAGAATATATAGAAAAGTTTTCTGTAGTTTAACGAATTGACTAAGAGCCATACCATGAGAGGTATAGGTAATTGAAATTGAATCCTTAGCTGTTGACCCTACTACATGTAAGCTATAGCAATGCCCGCCTATAAGCTATCACGTTAGAAAAAGAAATTTATGGGTTTTTTAAACGGAGAATGATTGTGTTTACTGTGAAACACAAATATGAATTTAAAAATAGTTTATGTCCTACATGATGTTTGAACCCCCTTTTTAATTTATACTTTAGACAAACGCTAACATAGTTGTAATTCAGAAGCCATGGCTGCCTCCTTTCCTATCCTACACCGTACACTGAAGTTAAAAGTAATAATGATCACGTTACAGACAGCCAGTTTCAAAGCCATGAGAAATAAGTGAACAAAGTATAAAATTCTTGACCCAGTCTGGAATTCAACATGGTGTTGTTTCAAACAAAAGACAAGCGTTCTATAAACTTTACCACCAAGCTGTCCTATCGACCCCTAATTGTTTGGCTGATGATGAAAATAAAATTAAATGTAAACTATAACTAAAACTAACTACACACTTATAGCTAGAAAAAAGAAATGTAAGACAAAAGGATAACAGGACAAATAAAGGACAGAAGGAATAAAAAATGCCCCTCAACTCTCAAGAATGTGGATTGATGGACTTGACAGGAATGAGAGCCATAAACGGTAGATATGAAAGTATAAGAGGAGAGGGTCCCGCTCCAGTGGTAATCGATAAAAAGGAGGAAAACTGGATCCAGCTCAGGAATCCCTTTTGGTCGCCAACTTCCAAACTGATCAGCGTAAGCCCCTGAGGGTGTAGCCATATCCAGGGTGCACTACAAGTGGTGGGGCTACATACACCCTAACTTTAGTGTGGCATCAGCAAAAGGCAGGAAATAACATAAAAAAAAGAAAGAAGGCAGCCTCCTCACACAAGGAGGGTATCAGAAAGAAAATAAACAAGGGTCAATTAAGTCAGAAAATAAAGAGACTCCCTAAGCCTTGGATAGCCTAATAATGTCGGAGTCGGTAGAGAACAAGTGTTGACCAAATGTGGTCGACAGGAATGAAGTTAGACAGGAGCCTAGCACAAGTCATTGGAAGCAATGACGGACTTAGCTGGGGTTCCATGGTCGTCAACCTACATTCCACTAGATTTAAGCCCATGTTTGGGGGGGGGGAATAAATCACTGGCTTTAAGGACGGTAACACATGGCATGCTGGTCCTACGGGTATGCAAAATTGTATTAGATACTCAGCTAATAATAGTGTACATGACCCCTTATTATTTTCTCTAAGTACAGTACATGGGAAGGATGACCATGATTTCCAAGCCCCTACGTAAGACAAAAACAAATTATTTCCATTTCCAAACAGTTGGGGTGAGGTGAGGTGAGTTTTCTAAACGTCAAACTAATGTGGTTTTCCACTTGTACTCCAGGTAAATGCCATGTTTGCCCACAGACAAGTGCAAAGAAAATCAAATATGTTATGTTTGGATCAATTCCTTACCTACACGACAACATGTACTTGAAATAACAAGTAATGAGCATTCTATGTTAACAATAGTGAGATGGTTGCAAACTGCCAATGCTTAGAGTTCATTAGTGGCTTCTAAGGGAGGCATGGATTACACTTACTTGAAAAATTAACAAGAGGAGTGTTCGATTTTCCCACAACACACATCCTGAAAGTAAATATAATTGACTATGCACTTAAGTCCATAACCAGTTCCTTACCATTCCTACTCTTCATTGTCGAAGCACACATTAATACAGTCATCACAGTGACAGAGGTTATTTGTAAAATATCTAAATATCTGAAATTGACCAGAATTTTGTAAAATCCACTAAATTTACCGCAAATTTAGCAAATTCCACCAAATTTCAGCAAAATCCAACAAATGAGTACCAGATTTATTGAAATGCCATTGAATTATTAAAGAATGGTTGAAACTACCTCAAATTTATATAAAATTATCCAAATATTGATGAAAATTCACTAAATTCTACCAAATTTAGCCAAGAGGTCTACAAACCATGAAATTTAACCAATTTTTCTAAACATTCACAACATATACTCGAAAATTCCATAATATTCCCTTAACGTGTATGGTTTTTAGTTGTTGTTTCGTTTCCCACACTCCCTGCAGACAAATACCTGAACGTGACTTTCCCTTATACTAGGAGCTCCACATTCGACATGATAGCTGAGTTTCATCTCCCATAAACTTGTCTCTGAGGTGGGTGCCAGAAAAGGCATCCAAAGGTAAAATACATACCCTCACATAGACTTTCATAGCGTCTTACGTTGAAGTTCATAAACCTTACTACATTGAATGATTTAGCGGCTTCCTTTTCACAATTCCCGTCTATACTTTCCTCTTGAAGGCTGCAAGATGCTTGCAAGTTTCCTAAAATGCAATTAAATTTAATAAATACCTTAGGATGGTTTGATTTGTTTAGTGATATGGTGTTAATACTATTTTTTAGGTCTTGACTGGCTTGGCAATAAGAATTGACTAACCAAACATGAGTTACATATCAGGAAACATTTTGGCCACTATGTTGGTTATTGACCAGTGAGTTTAGCTGTTTATAATTTTTTGAAATCATATACAACAGAGGCTTAAACCTATAGACGAACCGTGTGACCATGTTTGTTAAACAAGACATTATACCAGAGACAAATAGGATACTTATGTAGAGTTTACCAAAAATAACGTTGTGTAACAGTAAATGCTAGTCAACAAACAGTTATACAGTACTAAACAAGTAGTTCCGTGAAGAACTAAATAGCGTATTTTCATAATTCCTTCTAATATGAATTGCCTCTATCTACATACAAATTGTCAGTTTGATTGCTGTAATAGATTCAAAGATATTGAGAACCGTCTAAATATTCTGGATGGTCACCATGTTGGATTTTTATATTATAGGCCTAAGATTTATGTACTATTACATGAAGATTATTGTGTGGTTGCTTTATTCAAACTTCAATCGCATGATTAGGAGACAAGAAATAAAAGCGGGATTTTAAAATTTCGCTCAGCCGCCATCTTGTGGTTATGAAAATAATTTTATGAATTAGATGCCGGTCGATTAAACTTTGTTTAAGGATATACCGTATCAAGTTTCACTGCGCTTGGATGGTTTAAACGCAAGAGACGTCCATTAGAATATTTAAATTTCAAATCGCCGCCATGTTGGATTTGTGCTCGCCAGGTTATTTAACGTCCCATAGATGAAATTATGCTTATAGCATCTATACACTTACAATATTTCAGTTTGATTGCTGTAGTAGATTAATAGATATTGAGAACCGTCTAAATATTTCGGATGGTTGCCATTTTGGATTTTAATATATGTAGGCCATAGAGTTATGTACTATTAGGTGATGATTATTGTGTACTTTCATTATGCAAATGTTGATTGCGATCGCATGACTAGAACACAAGAAATAAAAACTTAATTCGCACAGCCGCCATGTTGAGGTTATATAAACAATTGAACTAAATTAGACACCAGTGCATCGCACTGCATTACACTGTGTATAAACATTTGCTGTATGAAGTTGCATTGCGTTTGGATCATTAAATCGCAAGAAATGTCTATTTAAAACTTTCAACTTCGCTTGGCCGCCATGTTCGTTTTGTAGTTAACCGTCTTTTGAATGACTCATAGATGAACTTTCAGTAGTGCTCTTTATCTCCGTACAAAATTTCATGGTGATACCGGTAGTAGTTTACGTGATATAGAATGCCAGTGAAATATTTCGCACAGCCGCCATCTTGAGGTTATGTAAACAATTGAACGAAGTTAGATGTAGGTGCATTACAATGTATATATATATATATGCTGTACCAAGTTTTATTGCGTTTGATTGGTTGAATCGCGAGAAACGTCTATTTAAAAGTCGCAATTTCGCTAGGCTGCCATGTTGCTTTTGTAGCTACCAGGTTTTCAAAAGTTACATAGGTGAACTTCTAGTAGTTCCCTTTATCACCATACTGAATTCCAGGGTGATATCAGTAATAGTTTCGGAGATATTGAATGCTGGTGAAATATTTCGCACGGCCGCCATTTTGGATTGGTGAGACGTAACATAATGTGAAGGGCATGGTCGGGGTCGCGCGGTATAGCACTATGAACTTACCGAGTTTTATTGAAATCGCTCCAGTCGTTTAGATTTTATTAGGGGAGCACACACAAAAATCCTCACACACACGCACACACACACACACACACACGCACACACAGACAGACACACGGACAAAAGGTGATCTCAAAAACCTTTTTTTTTTTCAAAAATGAAAATAGGCTAAAAAAATCATCATACAATACCTCAGAGCTTTTCTAAAATTATTGATGTGTAACATGTTTTTACTAGCTTGCTATGTATTTTTAGCCTACTTTTCACATTTTGCAAAAATGAGGAAAAAGTAGACTTATGAGATCGGGCAAATGTGTGTCTGTCTGTCTGTCTGTCTGTCTGTCTGTCCTTCTGTCTGGCTGGCTGTGTGTGTGTCCCCCCCCCTATCAACTCCTAAACGGCTGCAGCAATCGAAACAAAATTTGGTAGGAGTAAAGATCTATACCTGAATATCTCACGGCCATATTTGAAAATGATGTCAGTGCTACCAACTGCTAAAAAATCGCAATTGAAATTTGAGCTCCATGTTGGATATCTTGGAAAGTATGAATGGGAGCTATTTCAAAATTGGCACACGTACAGATCTTAATATTTCAGTTTAATTTCCAGGAGGCCAAACATGGCAGTGATGCCAAAATGATTATAAGCCTCCTGATAGGTCCAATTTTTAAATGCATATAGCTTCCAAACTATCAAGCGGAATTCAACCAAATTTCGTATGTTGTATGTGTACATAACCAGATATGACTGAGCGTATTCTTAAGACCTACCAGGGCTGCCAACTGTTAATAAATGCTCCTAATTTATTTCATCCAAATACCAATATATCAGAAAGTATGCAAGCCGACAGCTTTAAACTATGCACACGTATAGTAACTGACATTCTATATTAATTTGGAGTAACTTATATACGTCAGTGCTACCAACATGATTCTAAGCCTGCTGACAGTTCCAACTTTAAATACATGTAACTTCCATACTATCATTTGGATTTCAACCAAATTTCGTGTTTGCTATGTGTACCATAACAGATATGACTATGCGTATTCTAAGGAGCAACCAGGGCTGCCAACTGTTAATATGTGCTGTCCCTATTTTTGTTACCCTAATATCAATATATCAGAAAGTATGCAAGCCAATAGCTCTAAACTTTGCACACGTATAGTACCTGGCATTCTAGACGAATTTGGAGTAACTAATATACGTCAGTGCTGCCAACATGATTCTAAGCCTGTTGATAGGTCCAATTTTAAAATGCATGTAACTTCTATACTAACTAATGGATTTCATTCAAAATTGGCACAACAATAGATCATATTATTTCAGATTATTTCTGACCAATACATGCATGACATTGTTGCCAACATGATTTTACGCGCGCTGTTAGATCCAATGTTTAACTGCATGTAACGTCCATGCTATCCAGTGGACTTCAACCAAATTTTGTATTTAGTACCGTAAGAGACGGAACTAAGAATATATTCAGTCATCAGGGCTGCCAACTGTAGTGCTCTATTAGGATACATTATGCCATGTATACAGTATTTCGAACTAATTGAAAATTTCGATATTAGCAACTTAATTTCGTCATTAGATAGGTTCATATTCTGTAGAATAATCATTGGCTTGGCATAAAAAGTAGGCTGTATAGTTCTTCACGGAACTTCTTGTTTTGCTTGGGGGTGATTTTCAAGAAATAAAATGCAAATGGAACTGAAATGCAATACAAACAATGAGCGCGCGCTGTGGCTGAGATTGATACCACGACGTACTGTCGGTTATGTAGCTATGTGGAATGTATATCACATATGGTTTACTTCAAGGTTTGGAGATCCCATTAAAGATATTCCTACAATAAATGATCTTGAAATGGTCATTCTAAGGTGTGAAAATATTTATTAGGTATATGATATTTAATGAAAAAATTTTGATTTATTAAATGTTTAATGTAAGCACTTGAGGAACTACCGACCAAAATACAGCATTATCTGCAACGTAAATTGCATACTTGAAGGTTTGGTGGTACCATTAAAGGTATTCCTACAATAAATGATTTTCAAGTTGTCGTTCTATGACGTGAAAATATTTAATATATGATATTTGCTAACAGGATATGCCACTGGAATTAATTTATAAGTAGTTATTTTAATGACCAACAGAGTTCACTGTTAAGAAGGGAGAGCCCTATGTGGAATGTAGGATAACATGTAACATATTATACGTGATATGTCTCAACTGTAATGCTTGTGATTTTTTTAAGATGTCTTTATACCTATATTAATCACCCAGTTTACAAGACTGATAACTGTAATGCTACGGAAAAATCAAAACAAATCAAAACTGTGTATTGAAAAACCAAACAGTGGTTGAGCAAATATACAGTCAACATGCAAAAAAAAAAAACAAGAAATATATACAAACTGTGTTAATTAATTTAATTCAAATATATATATTCTTTACTAGTCTTATAGACGGTTAAGATATTGATAATATAAGCCAATAATGGCTACTCTGCGTCCTGCTGCACGGCTGAAAGCAACGGGAAACCACAGCCGTATGCTATTCCCGAGGATATGCACCTCTCTATGCATAATTACATGTGATGATGGCCTCCTCCCTTGTAAAATTTCAATCCGGAGGTAAACTAGTCCCCCGTTCGGATCTCCGGGTGGGGACTACTCGAGAGGGGGTTAACATCACAGAAGTGACAAAGAGGAAATCTGACATTCTACGGATCGGAGCGTGGAATGTTAGAAGTCTGCTAGGAAGTGGAAGGTTAGAAAACTTAGAAAGGGAAATGGATAGGTTGAGGTTGGATTTGGTTGGGATTAGTGAAATGCGCTGGCAGGAAGAACAGGACTTTTGGTCAGGAGATTATAGGGTCATTAGCACTAAATCAAACAATGGCCAAGCAGGGGTTGGCCTCATATTGAGTAGGAAACTTGGACAGCGGGTGGAATATTATGAGCAATATAGTGAACGGATTATTGTAGCAAAAATCAATACAAAACCTACCTGCACTACAGTGGTACAAGTCTATATGCCTACCAGTCAAGCTGATGATGAGGATGTTGAAAAGGTCTACGAAGAAATAGACGAAATTCTGAGGTATATCAAGGGTGATGAAAATGTTATAGTAATGGGAGATTGGAATGCTGTGGTAGGAAAAGGGAGAGAAGGGAAGATAGTAGGAGATTTCGGATTAGGTGAAAGGAATGATCGAGGAAGCAGGCTGGTAGAATTCTGCACCGAGCATGAATTGGTCATAGCTAACACCTTATTCAATAACCACAATAGAAGAATATACACATGGATGAGACCAGGAGATACAGGGCGTTACCAAATCGACTTCATTATGGTCAAGCAGAGGTTTCGAAACCAGATTTTGGATTGTAAAACATATCCTGGTGCTGACATAAACTCTGATCACAATCTGGTTGTAATGAAATGCAGATTAAAGTTGAAGAAACTGAAGAAAAGTCAAAAGCCAAAAAGGTGGGCAATAGACAGATTGAAAGAGAAGGATGTAAACAAAAGATTCAAAAAGAGTATAAAGGAAGGACTAATGAAAAACCCTAAACAAACTTCAATTGCAGACGAATGGGCACTTTTGAAGAATGAAATAACAAAATCCGCAGAAGAAAACATTGGTAGGAAAGAAAGAATAGGTAGAAAACCGTGGATCACTCAGGATATACTAGAATTGATGGATGAAAGGCGGAAACACAAGAATCTAAGAGATGAAAAGGGGAAAGCAGAATACAGACGTCTGAGAAATGAGGTTAACAAGAAGTGCAAGGAAGCGAAAGAACAATGGTTGAAAGAGAAATGTGCAGGTATAGAAAATTGTCTGAAATTAGGAAAAGTAGACACAGCTTATCGAAGGATTAAGAATACTTTTGGGGAAAAGAAGACTAAGTGCTGTAATATTAAGGACACAAATGGAAAGCCTCTAACAGATAGGGAAGAAAAGGTTGAGAGATGGAAAGCTTACATAGAGAGTTTGTATAAGGGAAAGAAGATTGAGAATCATGTAATGGAAAGGGAGGAGGAAATTGATGAGGATGCGAAAGGAGATTTAATATTGAGATCAGAATTTGATAGAGCTTTGGAAGACTTAAGCAGGAACAAAGTACCAGGCATAGATGATATACCGATTGAGTTGCTACGCTGCATAGGAGATGAAGGTCTGATCAGGTTATTTCACTTGGTGTGTAGGAATTATGAGACAGGTGAGGTACCCCCTGATTTCAAGAAGAATGTAATCATCCCTATACCAAAGAAAGTGGGAGCTGACAGATGTGAAGATTACCGTACTATCAGCTTGATTACTCATGCTTCAAAGATCCTGTCTAGAATAATTTACAAGAGGATTGAAAGCCAGATAGAAACGGAGTTGGGTGAAGACCAGTTTGGTTTCAGGAGAAATGTAGGAACAAGGGAAGCTGTACTAAGTCTTAGGCTGATTTTAGAAGGTAGAATAAGGAAAGATAAGAGAACATTCATGGCTTTTGTAGACTTAGAAAAGGCTTTTGATAACGTTGATTGGACTAAATTGTTTGACATTTTGAAATCAATTGGAATAAAGTACAGAGATAGGAGGGTGATATACAATCTGTACAGAAACCAGACAGCAGTCATTCGAGTTGAAGGACATGAGACAGAAGCTGGTATTCAGAAAGGTGTAAGGCAAGGCTGCAACTTATCACCCATACTTTTCAATCTTTACATTGAACAAGCAATGAAGGAAATTAGAGAAAAATTTAAAGTGGGAGTGAAGATTCAAGGAGAAATAATTTCAACTCTGAGATTTTCTGATGACATCGTCATCTTGACCGACAAGCCTGAGGATTTGAATGAGTTTTTGAATGGTATGGACTCCGTCTTACGGAAAGAATTCATGATGAAAATAAATAAATAAATGTAAAACAAAAATACTGGAATGCAGCCGAAATAAATCGGAAACCTCTATGGAGATCAAATTGGCAGGTGAAAAGCTGAAGGACGTAGGAGACTTCTGTTACTTAGGAAGCAGAATAACCAGTGATGGACGAAGCAAAGAGGATATTAAAAGTAGGTTGGCTCAGGCAAAGAAAGCATTTCTACAAAAAAGGAATCTGCTGACATCGAATATAGATTTAGGTATTAGGAAGTCATTTTTGAAAGCCTTTGTCTGGAGCGTGGCGCTCTATGGAAGTGAAACTTGGACTATTGGTGCAGCAGAAAAGAGGAGAATTGAAGCATTTGAAATGTGGTGTTACAGGAGAATGATGAAGATCAGATGGATAGATAGGGTTACAAACAAAGAGGTATTAAGACGAGTGGGAGAGGAGAGATGTTTCTGGCGACTGCTAATGAAGAGAAGAGATAGGTTGGTAGGACACATACTAAGACACCCAGGAATAGCAAGCTTAGTTATGGAAGGAAGGGTCGAGGATAAAAACTGTAGGGGTAGACCAAGGTTAGAATATGTTAAACAGATTGCCTCCGATGTAGGGTGTCGGAGCTATGTAGAGATGAAACGATTAGCTCAGGACAGGGAGGCATGGAGAGCTGCATCAAACCAGTCAAAAGACTGAAGACTCAAACAACAACAACATATTTTTACAATAGGTATACACACACACACACACACACAGAATACAGCTCTTTTTTGTTCACGTTTGCTTGTTATAGTTTTTAAATATAACACTTGCTGAACATTATTTTAGGGGATGGGGGTGTTGCTACGTTGACCAATTACACTATAATACCAGCTTTACGAAATTCATCTTCTTTTTTAACAGCTCTTCCTCATAACCAATATGACCAGCCTGTTTACAGGCATGCAAGAGCTGTAGACGTTCTACTAATATATTAGGATCGTTCCATTTGCTATTTTTTATGAATGGTTTTAAATACTCGGGAAGCAGTTCATCATTTTCACCATCATCATCATTATCATCCTCATCATTACAATCATCTTCATAATGATCATCATCATCGTCGTCATCTTTACCATCATAATTTCCACCTGGGTCCACAGTCTGTTCAATCGTTTGAGTTGCCTTTGATAGTGTTGAAAGCTTCTTTTTAGATGTGCTAGAGTGCTTCAACATTGTTATGTTATTATTATCATCACCATCACCATCCTTTTCACCTTCCCCAACCAACTTCTTGATGGGGTATGTTGTCTCTGATAGAGTTGAGGGCTTTTGAGATGTGGGTGTGTGTCTGATCATGGGTTTTACAGGAGGTGTTAAAGGTTTCTGATTAAACAACTCGCTAACAGCATGAGTGCGTTGTAGTGTATTAGACCTGAGGTTAATATTATCTTGAGCAGCACTATTTTTTTCATGGACTTGGTTTTTTGCTTCGGTTTGAGTTTTCCTTAAATTTACACTAGCATGATTATTAATTTTACAATCATGATTGTTTGAAGAAAGTATGTCAAATTCTTTTGTCTTAAGCATTCCTCGACACTGTTTCGAACGTTGCTTTGAACAGCGCCAAATAACAGTTCCATTTTTATTGCTTCGTTTCCCAATATATGAATACCCTTTATAGTATGGATAAGGCTTACCATACTTAGTCACTGATACTTCCATATCAACTGTCAAGCATAAACTAATTTCTAGTAAAGACAACTTGGTAATAACAACAATAGATTAATGTGGGAGCATATATAGATGCAAAAAGTGGGAGCAAAAGTGGGGGTAAAAATTGTCAGCAAAAGTGTGAGCAAAAACTGTGAGCAAAAAGTGGGAAGCAAAAAGCGTGAGCATATATGGGATGAAATGTGGGAGCAAAGCAAATATAAAAAATTCCTCTCGGCACGCCGGAAGGCAGAGGTAGATTTCACCGGGCAAACTAGGGGATAGGCTATAATAGGCAAAATATGCAGGTTTTCGTAGGAGGATCAGACCTCATTTATTGAGAGAAAGTATTTTACAATTGGAGGTTAGTTAACACTTTTTCGTCTTTCTATGCATACTTTTAACATTTTACTGTCTTATGGGGATGGTAACCATCTTGTCATTTGGGGTTAATTTTTATACTTGTGATCACACTGTCCTTTTGCAAGGTTTGGAACTAATGTGTAACTATCTAACAGTCTGTTACTTCTTCACGCAAAATTTTATCTCCCGTAGAGATGTTGGTTGGTTCCTCACTTTAGGGGCTGCGACAAGGTGGTCATGTAACCCCGTGTACATTGGGTGTGTGTAGAATCTGTCTGATAAACGGTGTTATTTGTGATGACTGTATTAGTCTGTAATTCAGGTAAGGTCTGCAGACGGTCAATTTTAAGTAGTAGTACATAATTTTGAACCAAATACTAACGTCAACGACACCTAGCTGTGAACTTGGCTGCTAGATGCCACCGCAACCAGCAACTTGCAACGAACGTTGTAACTTCCCCTCCGAAGGAAAGCATGCTGACGGATTTTTAGCGCTCTTAGAAAATCCGGCGACTTTGTCTGGCATTGAACCAGCACCTTGGGCTTATAAGTTCAGAATGCTACCAGTTAGGCGCTTCCCTCATAGTCAGATGGAACAAGAAGTTCCGTGACGAACTAAAGAGCCTACTTTTCTTAAAATTAAGATTCATGCCATAGATTAATCTACAGTATATGAACCTATCTAGAATAATGACGAAATTAAGTGGGTAATATCGAAATGTCTTAATTAGTTCGAAATAAGGTATACTAGGCATAAAGTAGCCTAATAGAGCAATACAGTTGGCAGCTCTGGTGACTGAATATATTCTTACTTCCATCTCCTAAGGTACAGAATACAAAATGTGGTTGAAGTCCAAAGGACGTTACAAGGATTTAGACATTGGATCTATTAGTACACGTAAAAGCATGTTGGCAACAATGTCATGCGAGTGCTGGTCAGAAATAATCTGAAATATTATATATTTTTGTGCCAATTTTGGATGAAATCCATTTGTTGGTGTAGAAGTTACATGTATTTAAAAATTGGTCCTATCAGCAGGCTTAGAATCATGTTGGTAGAACTGACGTATATAAGTTACTCCAAATTAATGTAAAATGTCGGGTAATTTACGTGTGCATAGTTTAAAGCTGTTGGCTTGCATACTTTCTGATATATTTGGATACAAAATAGAGAGCAATTATTAACAGTTGGCAGCCCTGGTGGCTCTTAAGAATACACTCAGTCATATATGTTTATGTACAGATGTTACATACAAAATTTGGTTGAAATCCAATTGATAGTGTAGAAGTTATATGCATTTAAAAATTGGACTTATCACAAGGCTTAAAATTATTTTGGCAACGCTGTCATGTATGGCCACCTGGGAATTAAACAGAAATAGTATTATCTACATGTGTGCCAATTTTAGAATAGCTCCCATGTATACCTTCCAAGATATCCAACATGGAGCTCAAATTTCTAGTGCGTTTTTTTAGCATTTGGTAGCACTGGCATCTTTTTCAAATATGGGCCTGAGATATTCCGGTATACATCTTTACTTATACTAAATTTGGTTTCGATTGCAGCAGCTGTTTAGGAGTTGATAGGGGGGAGACACGCACACACACACAGCCAGACAGACAGAAGGACAGACAGACAGACAGACAGACAGAAGGAAAGACACATTTTCCCGGATATATCTTATAAGTCTACTTTTTCCTCATTTTTGAAAAGTGTGAAAAGTAGGCTAAAAATAAATGTGATCTCGTCAATGGCGTTGTCTTGGCAACCCCTTATCAATTTAAAAGCGTTGTTATGGTAACCTCTGATGGCACTTGGCATTTTTAAAAATTCCGAAATCATTTTTCTCATCCCTTGGCGTAATGGTGAGTCATATCAAAAATTCTTTCAGACAAAAGTTTTAGGTAATTATTAGGGGAATATTTTCCATTCTGTACGGTTTTGATATTGTGCCTATTAAGAGAGATATGATTAATGCTTCCCGAAAAAGCCACTTTTTTCCACCCCTTTGGTCAATGGTTGGTGCTATTAAAAAACCGATTTGACATAAATTTTTGGCACTTATCCGACACATATTATGAACTTTGAATGGATTCGATATTTCACGTATTAAGAGAGTTATAGCGAAATTTCACTTTTTCGAAAAAAAGCCCCCCATTTTCACCCCCTTCGACCGATTTTGCCCATTAACGAACTCGACCGAGATTTTATAGGGATACATATTATGTAAAAAATTCAAAGTGATTGGTGCAAAATTACGGCAGTAATCGTGTCCACAAGAAACGGATATATATATATATATATACTGTATATATAGATACATATATTCATAAATTATATATAAACTTTTGAACTGACGGTGGTTTTGGGGTCTGGGGGATGTGAAACGCGAAGATATGTCGAAATTTCCGGAAGTCGAAACATGGTACCCATTGCAATAGTTAGCTTTCTAATGAAATCTACCTAAAAGAGGGAGCAAATATGCTAACAAATATGTCAACAAATATGCCTACAAAAGTAAATACACAAGTCAAGATAGTTGAAAGTGCAAAGAAAAATGGAACCAAATATGACAGCAAAAGTGGTGTTTTTCTAAAACAAACATAACATACTAACCACTACAACGCGAGATCGGCAAATTATCACGCAACACAACACAAAAATAAAAGAATCCTGTAGTGTAACTCATTGGCTGACAACCATAGTTGGGAATTCAAACCCAAGACCTTAGGACTTTTGTTTTGAACATTATCAGAAATATTATTCCATTTACATTTTGCTGCTGCTTATAATTATAAGAGTTGGCATTAATATGGGAGCAAAATATGGCAGCAAAAAAGTGGGAGCAAATGTGGGAGCCAATATGGGAGCAAAAGGGGGAGCAAAAATGGGAGCAAATGTGGGGGCCAATAAGGGAGCAAATGTGTGAGAAAATCAGCTCACCTCGGATATCACCAGTGAGTGCTCATATCCACCGCTAGATAGCGGAAACACACTTTACGTGTTGTATGTAACTATGTTACAAAGTTTGATTGCATGCAAAACGTGCTTGTATAAGCTGTGCATAAAATTTTAATATACAATTAACACTAAGTGTTCAGAACTAACATGTATAGCCTTCTCTAGGGTATATAGAGCATCCTTAGCAAGAAAGACTGACTAACCCAGGAGTGTAAGGCCTTGCCATATGCAGTAAGCACCTGTTGGCAGAAAATGCTTCCTGATAATAACGGCCTTAATGAATATGAAAAGTATTTTGAGTGTCGTCAGTACAAGTGGAAAAACCACAAAGTTTGACGTTTAGAAAACTCACCTCACCTCACCCCAACTGTTTGGAAATGGAAACAATTTGTTTTTGTCTTACTTAGGGGCTTGGGAATCATGGTCATCCTTCCCATGTACTGTACTTAGAGAAAATAATAAGGGGTCATGTACACAATTATTAACTGAGTATCTAATACAATTTTGCATACTCCTAGGACCAGTATCGCATTATAAAGGCATGCCATGTGTTACCGTCCTTAAAGCCAGTGATTTATTTTCCACCTCCCCCAAACATGGGCTTACATCTAGTGGAATGTAGGTTGACGACCATAGAGCCACAGCTGAGTCCTTCATTGCTTCCACTGACTTGTGCTAGGCTCCTGTCTATCTTCTTTCCTGTCGACCACACTTGGTCAACACTTGTTCTCTACCGACTCCGACATTATTAGGCTATCCAAGGCTTAGGGAGTCTCTTTATTTTCTGACTTATTTGACCCTTGTTTATTTTTTTTCTGATACCCTCCTTGTGTGAGGAGGCAGCCTTCTTTCTATTTTTATGTTATTTCCTGCCTTTTGCTGAAGCCACACTAAAGGTAGGGTGTGGTGCACCCTGGATATGGCTACACCCTCAGGGGCTTAGGCTGATCAGTTTAGAAGTTGGCGACCACAAGGGATTCCTGAGCTGGGTCCAGTTTTCCTCCTTTTTATCGATTACCACTGGAGCGGGACCCTCACCTCGTATAATTTCATATCTACCGTTTATGGCTCTCCTTCCAGTCAAGTCCATCAATCCACATTCTTGAGGGTTGAGGGGCATTTTTATTCCTTCTGTCCTTTATTTGTCCTGTTATCCTTTTGTCTTACATTTCTTTTTTCTAGTTATAAGTGTGTAGTTAGTTTTAGTTATAGTTTACATTTAATTTTATTTTCATCATCAGCCAAACAATTAGGGGTCGATAGGACAGCTTGGTGGTTAAGTTTATAGAACGCTTGTCTTTTGTTTGAAACAACACCATGTTGAATTCCAGACTGGGTCAAGAATTTTATACTTTGTTCACTTATTTCTCATGGCTTGGAAACTGGCTGTCTGTAACGTGATCATTATTAATTTTAACTTCAGTGTACGGTGTAGGATAGGAAAGGAGGCAGCCATGGCTTCTGAATTACAACTATGTTAGCGTTTGTCTAAAGTATAAATTAAAAAGGGGGTTCAAACATCATGTAGGACATAAACTATTTTTAAATTCATATTTGTGTTTCACAGTAAACACAATCATTCTCCGTTTAAAAAACCCATAAATTTCTTTTTCTAACATGATAGCTTATAGGCGGGCATTGCTATAGCTTACATGTAGTAGGGTCAACAGCTAAGGATTCAATTTCAATTACCTATACCTCTCATGGTATGGCTCTTAGTCAATTCGTTAAACTACAGAAAACTTTTCTATATATTCTGTTACATTATCATTTGACCATCTCACAGTGTAGTGTTTAACATACTTGGATGTCTATCCTAAGGCCAAGGCTTCCAACCCCCGACTATACCAAAAAATTCATTTTCATTTTAAGGTTGCAATAAGGTTCATTGAGCCTTGTCAACCCTTACCTAACAACTATCTAGTCATGTACGTTAACACGGTGCGAAGCATGTCCACTATCAAGCAGACGAGTAATATGAAACTTGCTGGCAAGAGCGCCGTGTTCTTATCACCAAGACTCATTACACAAACAAAGCCAGTGTCTCTGTGCAGATTCAACCCAGCGATAGTATGCAAGTGTGTGTTTGTTCAAAAATCATCATTAATATAACTCAACTGTCACCACAGATGTCCGGGTTCAATTCTCTAAAGGCTGCAACAGGGTACACTCAGTCTTGTCAGGTAAAACGTTTTGGGTCAATTCATAAATCATGGGAAGGGGTTAGCCATTGTCAGTCCAAAACAACACCCTTTCCGATAATTAGTTTTATAAAATCTCAGGTCGATAACCTTAACGTTTTGGCTTTTTTTGGTAAATTCATGGGGCATGGCAACGGGATGGCCATCATGATTTGGAAAACAACTGATAAAACTCTGTGGCCTTATTCGTTAGCTATAAACACATTAATCCATAATTGCCTAATAATAATAATAATAATAATAATAATCATAATTAGCAAGCTGTCATCCTCCATGCACACATTCATTAAAGCATGGTTTCACAAAACTCTTATGCTTTTAAGTGTTTAATACCTTTTTCTCCTGTAACATTACTATTCCCTGTTTTAAGAGTGAAATAATCTATCGAGGTAAAAGCGTATGTCATCACCTATTTTTCAACTATCACACCTAATTTTAGGGTTCTTAGTTTGCAACATATCGATTTTTTCAATTTGGGTGTAGTTTTCACCCCCCTACTATTTTTCATGAAAAACAAAAGATCTCAGGTTCAATTATCATTTTTACCCGATCAACACATTTTCCCCCACTGTAAAATCACTTTTTACTGTTTTAGGGGTGAAATCATCTATCCAGATAAAAGCCTATGTCACAACCAATTTTTTAAGCTATTACACCTAATTTTACGATTCTTAGTTTCCAAGGTATCGATTTTTCAATTTGGGGGTAGTTTTTACCCCCTGCTATTTTTCATCAAAAACAAAATAACTTAGTTTCATTTATCAATTTTAGGTGTTTAACACGTTTTTTTTTCATAACATGACTATTTACTGTTTTAGGGGTGAAATGACCAATCCAGGTAAAAGCCTATGTCATCAACTATTTTTAAAGCTATCACGCCTAATTTTAGGGTTCTTAGTTTCCAAGATATCGAGTTTTCACTTGGGGGGTAGTTTCACCCCCCCCCCCCAAGGGGGACGTCGCCCCAAGTGCTAGGACCGCTCATACAAGTCTCTAGCATGATTGGTTCGCGAGATATTAACAAAAGTGTAGTTAGGCACTTTTGACAAAGAAATGAATCATACATTCAAAAAACGAGGCGTCACCCCAAGTGCTAGGATACTGCCTATGGCAAAATCCCATCAGGGGTTCAGAAAATATTATCAAAAGTGTAGTTAGGCCCTTTTGACAAAAGCCACCGGTGTGCATACATACAAAAAATACTCTTTCACCCTGGGTAATGGTAGTTTTTATTATGGGGGTTGACATACCTCGTTCATACAAAAGGAGAATTCACTACGAGTCCTACGACACCCCATATGTTTAAATCGCATTATTGATTAGCGAGATACTAAAAAGCGAATGACCTATTCGTTTTTGTATTTTTTATAAACATTTAAATAAACCTCATCTGTAAATAATCATTTAAACACTTCTTAACCCCAGGGTAAGGGTAGCTTTTATTTTGGAGTGGATATACCCCCGTCCATAGCAAGGGGTGGTTCACCACAATTCCTACGACACCCTATATGCTCAAATCCGACCATGCGTTCGCGAATCATCGCCAATGTTCGCCAGAAAGTAGGCTATCATTTTGTTTTATCCTAGACACTTGAAACTTACTGTCAGCCTAGAGGGCATTGGGACCTTTCATTGACGTCAAGAAAACTTTTTTCTCATTTTCACCGCTTCCAAAATAGCGCCAAATTCAAAAAACAACAATTTAAAAAATATATATACCGACACACATTCATAGCAATGAGGACGTCACGCCATTCCTAAATAACACATCGTTCTAGCCTTACAAGCTCATTAAATTCGCCAAAATGTCAAAAACGCACGTTTACCTCAATTTGTGTTTCCGAATTCCACCCATTTTACAAAATAACCTCACCATCAAATAGAGCGGGAAAAATAGCATTTAAACGAGCCCTCACTCAACTCTAGTCCTCGCCCACCCCCAAACCTTTTCCCAACATAGCCATACGTATTCAAGCGCACACGCGACTTGAAAGAGAACATTCACTACTCCACTACTGGCGAATGACCTTTTAGTGTTGGTATTTTAATTAAATAAAGAGGCTATAGGAAAAGAGGGGGCATTACTACGAGTGCGAGATATCAGGTTCGGGGGCCGATACGACGAGGGTTCAATAAGTTAGTGGACAGAACCCCCAAGTTAACACTACTTGTTAAAGGTCAACCACGTCTCACGCGAACACTGCAGACATATCAAATGATCGCTCGCACAGCTGCACACTTGCACGGGTATCAGATCACGTCAACACCCATTAATTTTTATCTCCATCGCATAAATAAGCCAAAGGTTATCTGCTTCAAGTGGTTACCCAAAGGTTATCTGCTTCAAGCGGTTAAAGGTCGACCTCTTGCCACGCTAACATGTGCACGTGCACGCTGTACATGCTCACACCCGCATGGATATCAGATGACGTCATGATGATGCAATATGTCCTCGCGATTACGCAATATCCAATGCATAAAAATGTATACTACTTACACAATATTAAATTCAATCAGTATTCTTCGTCTGAAGAATCACTCTGTTCCGATGAATCAGAACTGCTGTCATTCATATTAATTATGACTGGCTCGAAATGAGGGACATTTTCAGACAGTCAATCTTTCTCCCAGTAGTGGTCTTCAATTCTTTTAGCGTGTTTAATGCATTGTTTCTAGTGTTCGGGAGTAACGGTACGCAAGGCTCTTCCGCATAAGACATTCATTGCTTCCATACTTCTACCATTTTGTAATATGTTAGCCATATTTGTTTTTTGGTATTTTTCCTTTAACGTAAGCCCAAATAAGTTCAATTGGATTGAGCTCTCAATGAGCCACTGGTAACCAAACAAGCTTTACATCCGGTCGAAGTTGTTTCGTCAGTTGTTCCAGCTTCTTCACTGGAGTTTGAAAATAAGGCCTGGCAAGGACAATTAGCTCTGATTTTGTCAGCTTGTTGTAATTGACAAATCCAAGTGGTAGCGATATATTCTTTGATGTTATCCAGGTTATAATGTCAGGTTTCAGCCACGACATGTTCGGGTTTTTAGTTGCAGGAACGACCATCGTATGATATGGGGCTTGATCTATAATAACTGCCGACCTTTGAGGCAATAAACTCAGCACATTCGTGAACCATTCTTCGTAATGAGTCGAGTTCATTTCGTTGTGGAAATCACCGCTCCCTTTCTTGCCGATAAAACAAAGTTCTGCCCCGTCAAGAAATCCTTCTTCACTTCCTATATGTAAAATTATGATGCGTTTCCCAGCTCCAGACGGTGTCTTGAAACCTCCACGCCATCCATAAATTTCCTGAATGTACCCTCTCTATTGATCATAATTGTCGAAGTTATTTTCCAAAGCATCAACCACGTTTTCTTGCCACCCATATTTCATAGTGTGGTTCTGTCCGCACCAGGTCTCGTCTGTAAAGAAGATCATGTAGCCTGTGCTCGAAGTTTTCTCATTCTTCTCAGGAATGTATGTTGGGATGCAGCAACCGTCACGAATTCCATTAGCACTGGTTTCTTGTTGAGTTTTTTGAATGGGAATCTCAAGCCTTTGACTACTTTCAAAAGCGTAGAAATTGACATATCAGGAAAATCGTTCATATTTTCGGACAGTTTCTCGCGGAGGTTTTTAATTGTGGGAAATACCTTATTCATGTAAAAATCATGTATAGTTATTCTTATTGTGCCCAAAGTAAAATCATCGAGTTGGATTTTCGGACGACCTGGCCCGGGCCTCACACATTGCTTCTTTCTTGACCTGGATGACATATTTTCATCATTCTCCCTTGAAGTGGCTCCTATTCTCTTCACTGATGACACTGATAATCTAAGACAATCGGCCACTTTCCGATACACAGGAAACATCTTGTCCCCTAATTGTTCCCCATCATTTCGAAAGAAACAAATAGCACTGAGAACTATCGCAAGTTCGCCCTCAGACAATGGTGGTCTCGGAGGCATCTGGAAGTGATGTGGCCAATATTCAGTAAACAGGAAGACTGAAATAGCATGAGGACATAGCCAGCCAGGTCACTCGAATTCCATTCACAACTGCCCGGGGCGAGGGTAGCCGGCAACGCTGCACTCGAATTCACCACCTCGCCCGCTTATAATCGCACGGGCTACAACGCACAAAACCTCCCATTAATATTACTTTTCATACATTCGTCATCATACTGTACGTTTACAGTGGTCGTAGTTTCCGATAATCACGATTGAGAGCTTCAAAATGAGACCACGTTTCCTGCTGTACGTTTATCCTGGGCAGAGAAAACTTTACGTCAGAAAAAGTATAAGACCTTTTTATTGGGTAGTTGAAAGAAATTGAAACTTGAGATTTGCACTACCAATACTTGTGCCTATCACATATAAAAATTGCATTACCCTCAGCCAAGTAGTTTTCCATGTATATAGTTTTAAGTGAGCGGTTCCCAGAAAAGACGTTAAAAACACGGACAATTTTTCATACAACCACAAATAAATAAATAATTAATAAACTTTAAAATAATAGGCTTATATAGTCTAACGAAGAATTTAAAAAATATTGGTATAACTCGTTTTTCAATAGGTCTGTTGGTTTGGTTGTAATTAAGGCCTAAACTCGAGTATCCATAATAAAATAAATCCGAAAGTAGACTTTATGGTTCTTGAGATATGAAGTGTTTACTGAAAAATGGTACATGAAATCCGAAAAATACCCTGTGCAACTAATTTAATTAAATTAAATTTAAAATATTTCTAATCAAGCAAATTTAATAAATCGTACACCAAATTGATCAGCGAATTCCAAATAATGTTTTGGCATCGAATACAAAAATTGCAACTTTTTCAACAAAATGGCCATTTATACTCCCCTTAACGCCTTTTTCAGTTGGAACATTATTAACAGAGACATTAGACACATTAGTAGAAACATCAAGAGAAGAATGATTTACCGAGGAGGTCTCTTTGGCATGAGGTCATTTCCTGGATTTAAATTATTACTACAAGATTTAGCAAGATGACCTACCAAACCACATCTGAAGCATTTTCTTTCTGGTTTCACAACGGTATTTCTGAAATTGGAAGAATTAGTACTATTCCTAGGAACAGGTATAATGGCAATCCGAAGGGAGTCACCGTTCCTCACTGTTTCAGCAATCAGGATAATTCAGTTTAAACCAGGAAAATCAGTCGGGGTTCCACTCATGGACAAATATGATCGATAATCTGGGTTGATACCATCTAGAATCTTAGAAACTATCATTTCTTCACTCATTTCCAGACTAAATACCTTAGCGTATCCCTTAATATCTGATACATAATCGTTTAGGCTTTCTTCAAAACCTTGTACTCTATTAAAGTACTTGTTCTGAAGCATACTCCAGGGGTTAGAAGGGAATACGAAGATAAAATTTCTAAGTGAAACTAATTTAAGGAGGTACGTGACCTCATGGCCTTTAATAGCTCTTCTCTTAGCAATCCAGTAGTAAAAGGGAAGATCTATTGGTAAATATGAACTTCAGAAAGGTTAAATACAACAGCATTGTCCATTAATTCCGAAAACGTTTTTAAAAACAACACCAATGTTTCAGAATCACTACCATTGCACGTAGGAAAACCATTTAATGAAGTTGATAAAGGATGAGGGATGTTAGATTAATTCATTCCTTGCTGAATATTAGGAAATGCAGAAAACATTTCATTAGACGAAGCACTATCTTCTAAATTTACCAACTTATTTCATTTGAAGTTCCAGGCATACTAATATCGGTAGGAATAATGTTAGTACCATCTGTTCTGTTTGAGTTCAAAGGAACTACACTAATTTCTTGGTTACTGGTCGAAGACCCTAACCTCACAACATCATTTGAATGGGTAGAATTGTTTAAGTTATTCATGGTTGCACTTTCCTCAATTAACGAGCAAGATTCTAAATTTTCAACCAATTTACTATTTTCCCACTATCAGAAGGAATAGTTTTACCAGAATCTCTTTCTTCTAAGGTCAAACTGTTAGAACAACCAAGTAAATTATCAGTATTAATGGATTTTCCTTCAGGAAATATTTCACGGTAACAGTGATCGAGACGAGAGCGTAGATTTTTCAATGTATCACTGTATTCAGAATCATGCCCTGAACAACTTCAGTTATATCCCCAACACGATAGAACCAATCAACAACACGATCTTTAAATCTTATTAACTGAGACGCAGAATTATCACTGGCACGAAAAATTAGATCACCGAGATTAATCAGATTTTTAAGATCAGATACAACAGAAGAC
The DNA here is from genome assembly GCA_946902985.2 of Meconema thalassinum. Classification (NCBI taxonomy): domain Eukaryota; kingdom Metazoa; phylum Arthropoda; class Insecta; order Orthoptera; family Tettigoniidae; genus Meconema; species Meconema thalassinum. Next base: position 253,941,189 of record OX336394.1, on the reverse strand, counting down.
TTACCGATTGCCCACGGATGATCACTCCAGTTGGGAACGACAATAGGTGAATATTTCGATTCCTTCAAGGTTAGGAGATCAATCTCTCGATGATAGGCAGTATATTTCCCTCTGACCAGCACCTCATGTTCCACATCAGTTTTTTAAAGTAGTAAGATGCCACAGTATTTCTTCCTTCCATAGGTATATGCCATGTATCACTCAGATGTGTAACAGAAAAGTCACAAGCATTAGAATTTTAAAATATTCAACAGACCTAATGAGTGTACTGTTTTCCAACACTCAACTCCATGCCAATGAATCTCTCAAAAATTAAAATATGTGGAAAAATAATCAAAAATCAACCAAGCTCATGCTAACAGTTTGCTACTGGCCCCCGAAATGTGGACCCGTGGAATATGTGCAACCCAGTGTTTTCCCAGAGGTTAATGAGACAATACCTAGCATAGAATCTTATTGAATAGAAAACAACAAGGTCGACAGGTATTTATAATATATTCTTAACAATAAATAAATACATTAATATTTGAACACTTACCAACTTATAATAATCAAATATGTAGAAGACGAGGAAACTAAAATTTAAAAAGAATGACGATATAAGTTATCAACCATCAGCATTATTAAATCAAATTCATTACGTTTTTCCACAGAAGGTAGAAATAATTATTTAAACATCTGTCCAAGGTCTTCCAACGACCAACAGTTATGAAAGTCGAAATATCTTAAGTTAATCCACGAAGAATCATGAAATAAATTCCTTTCAAGTAGGAGCCGAAGTGTAACACGACTAATCCTTCTCGATTCCCAAAATGGAATCCCAATTATTCATATGTTTATCAGATAAACATAAATGTCAATAATCACCGAAGGTGAAAAATAGGCTTTAGGTTGTCAAGTCAACCAATGACAAAGAAATAAAATAACTACGTACATCATCGCAGATGTTCTTACAGAGACTCATGAGTAAACTAAAATGGGGAAGATGGCCTTGCTGTTCCGCCCCCTTAAATCAATAACAATACAACAAATTAAATGAACGAAACAGGAGGAAAATAATTAAACAAGGTTAACAATACAATATTTGGTTAAGAAAACTATCTCGATCACAAGCAAGGTTGATCGCCTAAGTTGAAAGAACAGAAAAGTCCGGACCGGCTTAAGAAATATAATTAAAACCCTCAAGAATAAAAAGGACTAAATATACCTTGATAGACAAAACTGGTTACTCACGTGTATAAAATATGAAGATGATAAGCCATTCATAACCACAAAAACATTTGTACGCCATACTCGAACATACGGTTTGGTTCAAATATGAGTAGATAGGGCTACCAACTTAAGAAGCAAAACATGTTTTGCCGAGAACATAGATTTCATTCCCAGACCAATCAAAGAGATATACCGCAATAGAGTGAAACACATATCAGTTGTAACAAGAAGTTCCGTGACGAACCATAGAGCCGACTTTTCTTAAAATATAAAGTTCACGCCAATGATAAATCTATATGATTTAGAAAAATAACGAAATTAAGTTGGTAAAATCGAAATTTCTAATTAGTTCGAAATTCAGTATACCTGGGATAATTTAGCCTAATAGAACACTACAGTTGGCAACCCTGGTGACTGAATATATTCTTGGTTCCATCTCTTAAGGTACAGAATACAAAATTTGGGTGAAGTCCAATGGATAGCATGGACGTTACATGCAGTTAGACATTGGATCTAACAGGGCGTAAAATCATGTTGGCAACAATATCATGCATTTGGTGGTCAGAAATAATCTTAAAAAATATGATCTGTTGTTGTGCCAATGTTGAATGAAATCTAATGTTAGTATAGAAGTTACATGCATTTTAAAATTGGACCTATCAGCAGGTCTAGAATCATGTTGGCAGTACTGACGTACATTAGTTACTCCGAATTAATCTAGAATGCCAGGTACTGTACCAGTAAATTCGGGAAGATACCTGTTGGGTATCCATAGCAAAAGCTGGTTGTTTATTTCTAAATGGGCTCCGGTTAAATATCCATCAGAAATTGGACCAGACATCCCTCAAGTTTGGTAATTATTTCTTTCACTAGAAATGTTCAAACCAACAACTTCTAAAGGCTCTACGAAGCTAATTTCGTGGCCCTTTAGTTAGGGCGACATCCCTACTGTATCAGTAAATTCATGAAGATGCCTGTTGGGAATCCCTAGCAAAACCTGGATTGTTTATTTCTAAATGGGTTCTGGCTAAAAATCCATCAGAAATTTCTCCAACAAGGTCTCCGGGAATCTACACAGTATTGATCAATGGTATCGTGAGTATACAAAAAAAGCACTGGCTCAGAAGCACACCTACCTTTATTTCTCGGGGTCTTTGCAGGAAGTTATCTCCAACCTAAAAACGGATCCACGATACCACTCTTTCTATTATATTTAAAATATATCACTCGAAAACGACAAAGAAAACGAACTAAGTTCATTTATCAATAGTAAACTAAAACTAATATTTAAACAATAAATAGCAATAATTAATTAATACATTAATACACACATTCATACGCACTCCTCTACTACAACAAATACACTATTGAATTTACTATGCTGTCAGTTAAATAGAAACAAATTTTGACAGGCCTGAGCCTACTAGAAGTATTTAAAACTTTTAAGACAAACACCTGCATGCCAAACATTCTGGAAGAACTATTAAAAAACCGGCACGCATATCGTATCACACCTGGCCACGCGCACTCATTCAGAGAATGACACACATTTTCGATCAGCCGTGAGGCTGTCTTGCTTAGAAGCCACTCTACACATTACATAATAGACTGGCCTTGACCTAACTAACGGGAATACACATCCCTTCACATTTACTGTGACCGTGCTGTCAAGCGAACAGTCGCCTTGTTTAAATTTACATTTTTTCTTTATAAAACTCTTCATATCGCACGCACCTTTCAAACAATCACTTCCAGATTTTAACACTAGCATTCATGCAATCTCTCTCGACATTCATGACTGTCGGAGTTGTTCAATAATACTTAAGAACATTAAAAGCACTCATTCTAAAAATATTCATTCAGAAATACACTATAATTCAGAAAACATTGAACAAATAAGTATTACAAAATTATTTCCCTAACTAAATAATTGCGAAAATATTTACAAGTATTGGATCGTTATGTTTAACGTAATATATTGGAGTCTTAACTCTCTCTTAGCAATTATACTTCTCTTTCTTCTATATAAAACGTGATCTTCACATATACATTCATCAATGTTCTTATACTGCACACACTTTTTCATAATTAGTTTTATAGACAATATCAGTCAAATGCATTCAACCACCAAAGGTCAATTGCACTTAAATACTCAACTCTGTGTTAATAAAAGTTAATAAAGTTATTAGTTGACATAAGTAGACAATTGCCTTCACTAATTATTTTCCGCTTATCACGCTCTTGTCATCACTGCTAAGTCAAAAATGTACATATCTGGGAGTTCTCAACACAATGACTCCTTTCCTATTAATGCCATGTTCTTATCAAAAGAACTATACTTCAGTAACTTCCCTCCAATGCGGTAAAACCTTCACATGAGTACACACTTCTCTCCACATAACCTCATATATCTACAGTATATGGTATTAAAATCACATCTACTACGTATGTTGAACAATTCCTAACACAATCATTGTTACCAACATCTCTTCTGTAGAACTTGCATTTAAATTACTGGCATTATCATCAGCATTGTAAAACGCAATCGCATGCATACTGAATTCTTCCTTCTGTTCTTAAAAGAAACTTCCTATAAAGAACGACCTTAGACAAGTCGTGTATGTCCTCCATAAGTTTACTTCATAAAAAGGTACTTAATTGTCCACCGTATTGTCACATATACAATCAATAAAAATACTGTTTCGTCCACCTTTCTGATCTAGCTTTAAATTACACGCCTATGCAATGTCTGGTCCACAATATGACGTGACACCATATATTGTGCATAAATAACCACTTATGTTATTTATCATGTCCATTAGAATTCAATTTTGACTAGGGTAAACCAGCTTCGAATCCCTGTCGTAAGATAAAAATTATCTTCTATAAAGTTATATTTCCTAACACAATTAAATGATTAAAGCTCTTAGCTATCTCAAATAAAGTAAGGATTGTCAATTCCGCAATGTGCCTCCATTCGATACAACGAATGTCTATGAGTATATGACTTCTATCATATCCTGATGAATATTTCTTGTCAGAAAGACGTCAAAATCATAGTAATTATGATGATATAACAATATCATTCGTGGTTTCTTCTGTTCTTGATGACTTATTTACAATGAGGAGCCCAAATTAAAATACTTAAAAAGAATTTAATTGGCATCCACGACTAAATTTAACCCAAAATAAGATTCAAAACTTCGAAAGTTAAAATGACTGGTTTTAAATAAGGAATACCGATTCCTTAAACAAATAAACATGTCAGTCAGAAACAGATTCGTAGAATATATATATATATTTGATGAAAGACGATCTTCTCAAATGTTCTTGCAGAATAAAATCTTGTTACACACATGAAGAATAAATATATATGTCGAAACAAGGAATACATAAAATATGGAGTAAAACGTTGGCTCAGAATGTCACTAAATAGCTCTCAATATAAAAGTAAATAACACTGCTACCTTATCGGACGATATATAGAAGATCAATTTAAGTATTTGGGAAAATACTTAGATGTTCCTCAATCCAAGATACTGAGTTGGACCTGAATTCGATTCCTCGGACCAGCAATCTCGGATAAGGAAAGACGTTTCCTCTCCGGTATTCACCAACCTCCGTCTGGCATTGAATGACATCCTTCTGGCATAATACTTCTGGGTTGCCGGGAACTTCCCTGGGCATCTTGACACATTTTCTTACGTTGTATCTTCTTTGTCCGTCATAGATATACTTCAGTGTCATCGTTGAGTAATATCGTAGAAATATTCATATAGATGGCGAATGAAATATTTCTAGAGCTCGTAGTTGTTATATAAAGTTCGTGAAATGACGTGAATGCACAAGATGTAAGAGTACATAACGTCTACATTCTGAAGTATCCTGGTTAACGAAGCTCCATGTTGCACCTAAATCCCTGCTTCAAATATGTCCGTCACGCATAACGTTCTTATCTCATTATCGCAACATCGTGATAAATATCGACCAACAAGTCTTGATGAATATTAGCAGTCATAATGAAAATGTTTATATCCTGCTCCAATGTGAAAGTAAAGACACTATTACTCACTTGGCTTGCGTTTACTGCTGTCTCGTTTCAACTAAAATCCTTTTCAGCTTCGATATCCGTCACTTTTCTAATTCACTTTTAATAAGTCAATAACTTCGTAACTATACAATCTGTGACGCTCAAATTTCTGCAAATACTAGAATACAGTTTGTACTGTATAATTATTTAATCGGCTGAAATCCATTCTCAATTATATATGAGTTAATACAATATTACTAACTTGCAAACTTCGCCTAGTTTCAGAGCACGGGGATCTCTTATATCGACCCGGCGATAACGCTGTCTCCACGAGTGGTCTCAATACCGTACTCGGATAAACCTTCGGGATCTCGGTTAACCCGGTGAACACATCTACACTCTTTGAAGTCTGTAGGATGAAGAACCTCGAAGCTTGGGTCTCCCTCTCCAAGTCGAAATTTTGGCGGCCATATCTGACTCCCTCCATAAATTTAGCGCGCACTTTAACAATGCTTATTACTGCGTAGTTGGACCTTTCGGCTTCTTTCAAAGTCTCTGTAATATTTTCCTTTAATACTCTTCTCATTACCAATGAATAAAAAATCCTTCTTGGGGCCTAAATGAATAAATTTTCCATATAATATAGTTGAAGGTATTCCCGTCTTCACTAAGAGCTCTCCTCATTGGCTGGGGTCTTATGTCTAATGACAATAATTATAGCAATAATTAATATAATCCTTAGCAAATTCACTGTTGCTATGTCGATTTCAACCTTCTAGAAGCCTCTATTGCACAACATGTCACGTGATTGGAATCTCCCTGCCTGCTCTCCTCGCTAACACGACTGGTTTGCGTCAAGTTCCAGCATTTATATTGCCATGTAAAACTGTATTATCGGCTTGGAAAATATTCTCACTTAAGTCCCAAATAATTCATTTTTCGGGGGGAAGTATATACGTGTGCAAAGTGGCTTGCATACATTCTGATATAGTGATATTAGGGTATCAGAAATAGAGACTGCTTTTATTAACAGTTGGCAGCCCTGGTTGCTCTTACCAATACGCATAGTCATATCTGTTATGGTACACATATCACATACGTAATTTGGTTGAAACCCAAATGAGAGAATAGAAGTTTCTTCATAATGTCGATTATTCAGGTCCGTATTGACGTAACTATAACTTTGAAAGAATAATGGATTTTCCGCATTGGACTTATCAGCAGTCTTAGAATCATTTCGGCAACATTGACATATATCGCCTCCTGGAAATTAAACTGAAATAATATTTTCAACACGTGTGTCAATTTTGAAATAGCTCCCATGCATACATTTTGTATGAACTTGTACATGGAAAGTTTTTCCATTGTGTAGTTTTGTTGGACAGGCTGAGGAAGGGGGAGTATTTACCCCCGAAACTAGTCCCTGTAAGTAATAGTAATAAACAGTATTGAAGGCGGAAAATCCATTATTCTTTCAAAGTTATAGAAGTTTCTTGTATTTAAAATTGGACTTATCAGCAGGCTTAGAATCATGTTGGTAGCACTGACGCATATTAGTTTCTTCAAATTAATATAGAATGTCAGATACTAAACATGTGCATTTTTTAAAGCTGTCGGCTTGCATACTTTCTGATATATTGGTATTTGGATAAAAGAAATTGAGAGCATTCATTAACAGTTTTCAGCCCTGGTGGCTCTTAAGAATACGCTCAGTCATATATGTTTGTGTATACATAGTACATACCGAATTTGGTTGAATTCCAATTGATAGTGTAGAAGTTATATGCATTTAAAAATTGGACTTATCAGCAGTCTTAGAATCATTTTGGCAACATTGAAATATATCGCCTCCTGGAAATTAAACTGAAATAATATTTTCAACACGTGTGTCAATTTTGAAATAGCTCCCATGCATACCTTCCATGATATCCAACACGGAGCTCAAATTTCAATTGCGATTTTTCAGCAGTTGGTAGCATTGACAATATTTTTAAATACGGCATTCTGATGTTCAGGTATATATCATTACTCATAAGATATTTTGTTTCGTTTACTGCAGCCATTTAGGAGTTGATAGGGGGGGGGGACACACACAGCCAGACAGACAGACGACAGACAGAAGGACAGACAGATAGACAGTCAGACGGACACACATTTTCACGGATCGATCTCATAATGCTACTTTTTCCTCATTTTTGCAAAATGTGAAAATTAGGCTAAAAATACAACATAACCCAAAGATATTAACAGTGTGATCACAAAAAAAGGCCATACATAACCAAAACTAGACACACAGTCCATTTCCAAAACACACGCGTACATCATTCAACATCACTTACCAAATACATACAAACCTCATTCACGAAATACCACTCAGTGCAATAACCAATTTAGTCTATCGTGCTAAAAATGACCTACATTACCTGTCGATACTGTTTGTTACATTATTTAAAGAAAATAAAAATAAGTTAATATCAAATATCTTTCGTCCAAACTGTTCCCTGTATGTTTCGTCGGTGTTGTTAGAAACATAGCCAGTCCAGGGCATAGCCAAAACTAGCCTGAAACTTGACGCTTTCCAAAGATATTACCTACATCTTGCTTGTACGCAGTTCGGGATGATAATAATGTTTCCACAAAAGAGAAATACATTAGTTGCTAAGGACATCACTCCAAAGATCATTTGTAAATCATGTCAGTAGGTTTTAAGCCCGCACAAGCCATCTACCGGCCATTTCGTGCAAGTAGTAGTTCCAAGTTACCCGCAAGGTGGTGCGGAGGTAACTAAAACACATCGTATATTAAATGGCTGACCCATATATGGCGTCAGGTCGCAGTAAGTCAAATCAGGGTCGTCGTAGTTTTCACAAATAATAAAATTCACTAGGAATGAAGTAGTGATGAGTTAAATACAATCGTAACAATTTCTATAGCTGAGATATTGGTAATTTCGATGAAACTGTGTTTGGATATTACTGTATTATGGTATCTGGTTTGCGGTTATTAGGTGTTTTGTTATAACTGTCGCGTTTTGCGCCGGTTATGAGCCATACTCATTACGTTTCGCGATACCCTTATCGTTTAGTGCTTTCCAGCTAATATTATACTCTGAAGATACGTGTTTTGCTAGTGCCACGCCTATAATTTTGCGCATGCTAACTAAACACTACGATCCAAAGAAATTTCCTATAAATACTAAAAATGTGTACAATTAAACAACAGCATTAGTAGCACTACACGCTGTATCCATTGGTTTAAGAAAAACATGAATACGAAGCCAACTATTTAACAGCCTCAAAAAGGGCAGCGAGTTACTTCACCTACAAGTAATGTGCATCTTCAAGCAATACGCAAGTTAGTGAACCGCAGCCATCTACTTCAAGAAGCGACAACCAACATCACAAAGTACTATTATTTACAGAAAACAATGATTATATATTTAAAATTGTGTGTGCCAACAGATATCCCTAAGGAATTGTGTGTATAGTTCAGTAAATGAAGTTCCGTTTCCTATGTATCTCTAGACTGCTACATTTTAGTGTTACCCAAAAACCTTTCTTGTCCCTTTTAGTTATTTCAATATAACAATAGCAAGCAAACTCATCTTTATAGCTAAGATAAGAAGCCACATTCGCACCTTTGTACCAAAATACTTTTTCAATCTGTTTCAGTTATGTTTTTACGAATACAATCAACTACTTAAAAGCAATTTCTAAAATTCAATAGCGTACTTTTTTTTTACAAAAACTGTCTGAGACTTAATATTGGATGGTATTTCTTGAAAATAGAGTTAATGTGTTTGACTTGCACAAAACTAAGAAGCAGTTCACATTACATCCTTACTTTTTACTTCAATCTAGTAGGTAAGCTTAGACAGAAAATGTTATCACACTTGTCATAGGCTTACAAAATTTCTTAACAGTATTGTGATTTTTTCAAGATGTGTTAACTTTACTCGTGTTAGCTAGCAGCATCTCCTGCACACAACAAGAACCAAGCAAATGTCAAGTGCGCAATGCATTAATAACGTGCAAGGCTAGTAACTTGAGTTGTGTTCCCTTAGAAATGGGTTATTTTAGAAATTTGAGTTAACGTTTTATAAATAATAAAAACATTTCAAACTACAGTTCATTGGAAAATGTGCAATTACAAGACAATAAATAAAATAACCACCATTAGTTAACATGCATTTGTACTGCTATAAAACTCATCTATTACTGATTTGAGTAACAACTAACTTAGTTACTTCAGTGTAAATATTTTATTAACAATACCAAACTAGACCAGTTAAATTTGGAAGGAAACGTTTTGAACCATGTTAATATTAAAAAACCTTTTTTGAATGCACCTTCTATAACTTGGCTAGATTTGAGCTACTATTACATAAGCTCAGTTTCTAATAAAACCTTTTCGTTACTCAGTGGGCTAAAACACTCAATCTAAAATGTAATAACCTTAAAGCGTCACTGTCAAAAAGTTTACGGTTACTGCAGATGGAGAATAGAAGTAGACAAATGTGGAAGTATGTGGAAGTGGTAGGACTGGACTATACCATACCCGAGGATTAATACATTTGAGAGACTATTAACTACTAAGTCTACGGTTAAGGAAAAACACTGAACATTTTTAATGGCATATAATTAAAATATAATAATTTCATTTACATGCACAAAAGATTAAATTAAACAACAAATAATATTAAAAGTACAATAAAGTATAAATTAATTAAGTGATGAATATTAACCCTAAAAAAAGAATTAATTATGACCCAGACGAGGAATAGAAATCGAAGGGAACTTCTGAACATGTCGAAGTAAAATGAAAATTAATGAACACAAACGTAGTTACCTTTTCTGTGCATAAAGCACTATCAACTAGAATAATATGAGTTCAAATTAAGAACTGAAATTAATTACCATGTGTCAAATTATTTTAAATATTTCGGAGACTAACTTCAATTACGTCTATCCACGATCAAATCAACACGTCTTCTCCATACACATCGAAAAACCAGACGTTAATTGTTTGAAAGAAAAAATAGAAGACATGAACAATACTATCGTTACCTTGGTAACTAGGTAACATAAATAAGGCATCAGCAAGTGATACGAATATACAGAACTCATAAGGAGTTAGCCTATACTACATTGACACAAGAGCAGGAAGGGAAAAATTAAAGAAAATAAGTTAGGTAATTAAATAAAATACTCTTGGTCAAATAACAACATTGATCGTCAGAGGCACTAGACAGCACGTCTCGGCTTGACTTTAAAGAAAATTTAATCACTTACAAACATGAAGGACATATAAACTAGGAGCTCTGAATAACTTTAAAACATTACGCCTACCTTGTGTTTTCATATCGATGAAAACAATAATATCTCTTTCTTACCTTCCTTACCGTTATGCATCAGGTCCTCAAACTGTACAAACAGCAGTTAAGGAAATTACCCGATGACCGTATACATACCATTCACATTCTTGTATAGCCAACATATTTACTTAAAACATAGGTTATTTGTAATTAGCTTTGTCCAGTGCCATACGTCGTAAATGTGTTTTCTGATGGGCAATCGTACGTTCCAAATTTTACGTTTTTTTTTTGAGTAAAGAAATTTCCCGCGGAGGATGTTATATGAATATACATGAAGTTGTGTCTATATTGAGCCCGTCAGGCGAGTTGCGTGGGTTGCCACTAACCGCAATGACTTCTCAGACAACTCACCGTCTGAACACATGTGCCGAAGAGGATTGGATGTACTTCCTATAGATCAGTGCGCACGAAAGAAGCAGTATCCCGGGCGATCGGGCAGACACGGAGAATAAGTGAAAGGACCCAAGACGTACACCGCAGAAACACTTAGATTACAAAATAATAACACCAAGACTTATGTAAACTCGGGTAAAATTTATTAAAAAATCAACAAACACCTAGCCTAGTTCGGAGGGTTTGTTTCGGGCTAATCCCCCAAGCTAATAAAAAAGGATAAATGTCGTAGATCCTTAACTGATTGTAAGGTGAAAAACCCCTCGCGAAAGATCTAATTACAAGAAATGCAAAAGCAGCACGCTAGGGCAGTGGCACGTAAAGTACACCCTACACAGATGAAACGGGTTACTTATAAAAGAAGTTAAATTAACAGCAATAACAATCAAAGAATTTATGATGGTACCACCCCCTTATTTATTTTTAAACAAGTTAATAATCTATCTAAATCCTGACAATTACAACAAAGTATACGGTGACTTACTATCGTAACAATCTAACAATTATTGAAAAAGCTATGTGACAACCAGTTTAAAAAACATTAAAGTCAATCTTACTGGCTAATAGGTACATGAGTAAACACACCTGATCACTCCAATAAATAAATAAGACACAGCATTCAGAAAGCTCCTTATTAACAACCTGCGTACACGCAAGAACACTGTTTGTATTCTTGGGTCATCTAGTGTATAATTAGGTTGGTAATGGCGTAATCAAAATCACGTCTTACATTACTTGAGCGTCGAGTGCCACTAGTTGAGAACTTATGGTCCGAAACAGCTCCGTCGTCTCAAGATAGTTTAACAAAGTCTATAAGTCATTTCCCGGTTGGAAATGTGGCTAATCCAAAGAGTCGGCCAGTTCGCATTAAATTGCAAGTCATAGTAATTTTACAATCATTATGGTCATCTTAATTAGAATAATTATTAGATTCTGTTATTATTAGAAGCATTATTTACATTGTCGTTGGTTTATGTAGAATACTGGCTGTTCTCGATGGACACCTAGGCTTAAATAGTGTGAAATATAGCTAAGAACATCACTAATATCATCGGCTCACACCTGGACGGAAAACTCAATAATACGAGTTAACAGACTCGGTTTACAATAACACTGTAGGGGCACAAAGCTCTCCTACTCAGTCTTCAGGTTTCACCTGGACAAAACATGGTCGCAGATCTATCATCTGTACGACAGCGCAACAAGAGCGCTTAACTCTTCCGAATAAGCCTTTAAAAACGGTGTCAAAGTTACCTAACATAATAGACAATAGCTTCTGTTCATTTCAATGCACTCTCCCAGTGCTCAAACAATCCGCTTCCTAAAGCGTTAAAAGGTTACAATATCGTCCAGTGACGTAAGCAAACATATGACTGCTATAAAAAACTCCATAGCTTTGATCCAGAAATAATCAATACATTCCACATCGCGAAATACTGACGTGATCATGCGCGTCGAGTCTAACAGCAAAAAGTCATCTCGCTGTGAGCGCTACGGATCCATTGCATTTCAAACATTCAAACTTGGCTTGTCAAAGCACACTCTCAACTCATCGGTTCGGGCGTTAATTCAGTCAAAATAAGTCTCTATCTGAATAACGCTGGCTTAAAACTATAACATGTAGTGTTAAATGATTCGTGGCTTCATTACCACGTAGAAATATCAATAATAAACATGGGCAATGTTGAAATATTGCAAAGATAATAATCTGAAAGATATTCCACTCGGAATAGGTTACTTTGGAGTTGGTGAAAGACATTCCACTGCTTAAATATTTACATCTGGGCATTAGTAGAACTTTAATGTGTCTAACAACTTAACACTAACAAAATAATATACCATGTGACAATCCTACAGACTGCTAGGATGTCGGAAACGATACGAAGTGTATCTGGGGTTCGATGCTTGGCTGGCATCTTTAATAAAATTCCCATAGTAGTTCTTACTGGGACTTATGTGGCTTCAGAGCACACATCAAACCATAAATTAATTGCATTCAAAATGTCATGACTTCTGTCGGTCATGAAATGATACGGCCATAATAAAGCCCAAATTAAATCATTCAGTGGCGTGAGTGGAAGGTTCGCTGAAGGGGGTCACAAAAAGATGACGAAGAGATGGTTACCCATCGCTCAAAAACTAAGTTGGCCTATATGAAGGGCTGACGAAATCAAATCTAAAGGACTTGTGGTCCTGTCTATCCATGAAAATTAGGACATAACGTCCTGCGAACACCTTCACGATGCATCAGAAACACATGGTGATTAACTCCGCTGTGGAAAAACAAGATTAAACTATCTACAAATCCCTACCTATCTGGTGTCACTAGTTCGGTTAATTTGACTACTATCTACTCTACCACAGCTCAACCCGTACAATTAGATAAAAACCAACTCACTTAGCGGTCACCATATTTGTAGATCCACTAATCATGGTGTTCCAGAGACCTCGATGGTTGGTAATAATTCCATGTAACAACTCGGGCATCGAGCTTATCCTATTCCATTTTCCTCCTCCTGCTAGTGGACTCTCAAGCAAAGATCTCGATCTCATGGTCAGCGATTAGGTTGATGGTTCCTTGGGCTCCAATTCCCGAAGAATAGGTGGTAAATTCTCCTGCCATGGTGTAGATGCCTCCTCGTTGAATATTCCTCACATGATGGATTCTTACGCCATTACACTGACTATTGTCAGCGTGGCAGGAATGGTGTGTACGTGGTCGACGTTGTCATACACTTTTAAAGATTCACACGTGATTTCCAATTACGTTACATTTAGCACAGTATTATCAAGCAAATCACTGGCTTTAAGTTGCAGACGGGTTATAAATGGCCTTTTCACTGTCTGCTTCACTGAATATATTTGACACGTGGAGTCGGCAATCACAGATTCGAATAGTGGTTATCATCCAAAAATATCACAATGATCTGGCGTAAAAATTAATGCCAAAGTGCATCGTAAAATATACGAGGCACGTCCAGAAAGTAAGCTCCGTTTGGTAATAAAATTAAATTGTGTACAGATACAGAAAAAATATTTATTGCACAACATCTTACACCTCTTAAAGTACTTTTCCACATAACTGCCGAACTTTTGCAGGCATTTGTCATAGCGTGGCACAAGTTTTTGGATACCTTCTTCATAGAAGTTTGCCGCCGACCCGTATACGAGAGTGAAGACTCCCCTTAAGATATCCTACTGTTTGGCCACTACTGTTAGGCAAATTGCGTGCTTACCAGGAGAACTGCGTATGTTTAGGAGTTCTCCTGACCACATACGCAATTTGCCTAACAGTGATGGCCAAACAGTAGGATGTCTTAAGGGGAGTCTTCACTCTCGTTTACGGGTCGGCGGCAAACTTCTATGAAGAAGGTATCCAAAAACTTGTACCACGCTATGACAAATGCCTGCAAAAGTTCGGCAGTTATGTGGAAAAGTAGTTTAAGAGGTGTAGAATGTTGTGCAATAAATATTTTTTCTGTATCTGTACACAATTTAATTTTATTACCAAACGGAGCTTACTTTCTGGACGTGCCTCGTAGTAATATTTAGCACTTGTTCACACTTGGATGGTTCACAGATCATGAGTAATGCACAGTATTTTAACACCCTCGTGGACATAGAATATGAGGTTCACACGTAGAAATGTGGCGTTACAATTGCCAAAAATATTCACCAAAAATTGACCAAAATCCCGCACTTGACATGTGCGTTTGGTGGATTTGTCACTGATTAGAATTCTCACAAGCAATTCTAATTTACTTGTAATTTGTGATAGACGTTCGCTGATTTGCACATCACCTCGTGGGTGAAATATTGTGGTGATCGTCTCGTCGACGAAAATTACTCACTCTTCACACACAATTAAAAGAATACTTCCACGCAGCGAAGCACTGCACACATTTGTGCGAAAGTAAACTATTCACGACGTATCGTCGGATGCACAAATTATATTCTTCACCACTTGGTGGAATTGTAATATTTTCCTCGTCTCTTAGGACGGACGATGAAACAGCACGTCTACAATCGACGGCTTATGAACAGGTAGTCAGTGAGCTTAGATCTTCCCTGCCTCGTGCAGGTCAAAATTTGAGTCGTTGACGGTCCATTTCCTGCCGCCAATCTGCGGTGTTAATACCTTTTACCTTAAATTGAAAATCGGTAAACATCGTAATGTTTCCTTTAAACAGATCTACATTATGGAATGATCTGAGACTTTTAATTGCAAAATATGTGATAGTTGTTGCTCAGAATAATTTTCAAGGTGAGTGTCCAAAGTCATGACATCTCCCATTTTTCCTGCATCCACGCGCTGCTACAAGGCGCGTTCAGTTACAATGGCATGACTTGTTCCTCATTAATTCCAACAAATATTACCGAGCCATGAGCTCATTCGGGCTCAATATTAGTGTTTAGAAGCTTTAGGTCCGGCCGAAGCCGTCCTAAACTTAACTTTTATGAGCTCTTGCAAATTTCACATGTCCATTTCGGGTGAAAATTACAAACTAATTATTGATTTCAACATCCGTTGCTCCAGCAACAGGTCGAAACACTCATACATAGATCGATATGACTATCAACACGGCGAATGAGACATATTACGAATAGCTCATAGTATCAACTTCTCCCGCTAGGTAGGGTAGTCACTTGTTATACATAAGTTCAGGATATTGTCAACAGATGGCATGGAAGTTATCTTCCCGAAGGATATCGAGAGATCATTCTCAATATATTCACATATGAAGGAATAGAATCGTATCAGTTACTAATATCATTTTCAAATTATTTGTAAAATATTGCTTTAGTAAATGTGAATCTTAATACATTTAAGTGCACTTGTGATATATTTACGCTTCTAACTTGGATTAGACACATTAGACCAAGTGGTAGTTATGTTTAATCTATTGTGTATTGTTATAAGATACTAAAATAGATACAAGTTACATCTTGGTGATTTAATTTTTTGCAGTAAGACAGTAACACACATTTATATTGTATTTAGTATAGCTACCTTTACGTTATTTACACTAGTTGGTCTTTTAATTACCTTAAAATGTATAAAGGCTAAACAAAGCTCTAATTTTCTACTTCTGATTGCTCTTCTCTGATTTGAATATTTTTAACATGTTATTGCAAACATTTAGTTCCCTTTTAAGATTTTCTCGTTGTTGTAATCATGACGAGTCTATCTCGCTAGTAGATAAGTAAGTTTTATATAAGTGCTCATAACCTTCAATGACCAACTTGTTTGTGTCGATAAGTTGTTGTATCTCAAGTGCTGAAACCTCAGATAAGTGGTTATAGCAAATAGCCAAATTTTTCAACGTCAAGTTCCTCGGTTTTAACTGGCATATAGGCCTTCAAGAGATCGGAAATTGCACACGTTAATGAGAAAGAGCTGTCTGTAGCTGTTGTAAACGCTTAGTTATGTTGGTTTTACAATACTTGGAAATATTTTCTAACTAAAAGTAACTAAGGTCAAACTGGTACATCTGAACCATATAGCAGAGACCAATATCCTTTCATATCAAATTTTTGTGCTATTCCTATTGCAATAAGTATTGTTATTTTGTTAGTTCATATAAAACTACAACACAATTTTACATAATTCTTAGTACCGGTAGATAGATAGATAGATAGATAGATTTTCATTAATTCCATTTGATCAAATACATGCATTCAATACATTTTTGATATAGGACACGTCAGAATTTACATGCATAAAATAATAGAACTAACAGGTATATATTACTAAGATTATAACTATTTATAACTTATTATAATAGCAAATCTTAATAGATACAATCTTATTGCACAACTATTTACACCTCACTCTATTATCATAATATGAAAACTTAACTCTATAAATACAACAACATACAGCTAGGTATTAAAATTAAATTAAAAAAGTAAAATATAGTTATAGATTCCATCACTCCTATACGCTAAAATATTCAACTACTGAGTAAAAACAATGGCACTGCAGATAAGCTTTCAACATTCTATCAAAGGTTTTTATTTTTGGGGCCAGTTTTATATACTGGGGTAGTTTATTGTATAATTTAACTCCAGTGTGAAAAGTTCCTTTTTGATATATGCTTGTGTGTGTGTGTGAAATATGAATGTTTTGATTTTGTCTTGTGTTATGCCTATGAACATCATTGTTTGTTTTAAGAAAAACATCTTTATTCATTAAATTCTTTTTAAAAAACATAATACTTTCAAAGATATATATGCAGGGCAGTGGGAGAATGTTTAAATCTTTAAACAGAGGTCTACATGATTCTCTAGAGTTTACATTTGCCATAATTCTAATCGCCCTCTTTTGTATCCTAAACGTGCTTAGTACATCTGGCGACATACCCCAAAATATGATCCCATATCTTAAGTATGAATGGAAATAAGCAAAATAAGTATTTCTTAAAAAAAAAGCAAGCTTGTAGTTTAACGTGACCGTTAATCTCGAGATCATGAGCCACGGGACCTCCTTTTTACGTGGAATCCGAACCACAGGACATGGCATTTCACTTCGAAAATCTCACATGCATTGACCGGGAATCGAACCCGGACCGCCTTGGTGAGAGGCATACAGCTAGACCGCTGAGCCACCACGCCCCCCTAAGTATTTCTTAATGTGTGCATGCTAGTGCAGGTTTTCAAAATACGTAACGCAAAGCACATCGAGTTCAGTTTAGTATTCAGATATTGTATATGTTTATTCCATTTCAAGTCTTGTTGTATCCATAGTCCTAAAAACTTTGTTTCTGATTTATTTTCTATTTGATGACCATTTAATGTTATATTGGGCATCGCAGGATTCCTATTCTGTATAGTGTGGAAATTTAGATATACTGTCTTTTTATAGTTTATTATGAGGCGATTATCTTGTGACCATTTGGTTAACTCTCCTGTAACGGAGTCAGCAGACTGCTGTATGACCTGTTTAGTTTCACCTTTTATTACGAGTGTTGTATCGTCCGCAAACAAAATTTCCTTATGTGAATGAACGTTCTGTGTTATATCATTGATATATAGAAGAAAGAGTAGTGGGCCCAAAACCGATCCCTGGGGTACTCCAAATTCAATAATTCCCTCATTGGACAATGTTTCATTAAGTAATTTGGTTCCATCATCCTTGTGTCTCAAGCTTACTATTTGTTTACGCCTCGTTAAGTAAGACTCTATCCATTTATTAGCTAGACCTCTAACACCATATTGATTTAGTTTGGTAAGGAGGATTTTATGGTCAACATCAAATGCTTTCGATAAATCCAAGAATAGGCCAGTTACATGTTCCTTATTGTCAATTAATTTCAGTATACTATTACTACATTCGTAAATAGCTGTCTGTGTAGATTTTTCCGTTCTAAATCCATGTTGTGAGTTTGATAATATTTTATTTTTTTCTATGAAACTGATCAGTCTCTTATACATAATTTTTTCCACAATTTTTGCAATACCAGTTGGTAAGGTAATAGGACGATAGTTATCTAATTCATCTTTTGAACCGTTTTTGTGCACTGGAATTACTTTTGATAACTTCAAAATATCCTGGTAAGTTCCTGAGAGAATTGAACTGTTTATTAAGTGCGTAAGTGGATTTATTATATTTTCTGCACATTTCTTTAAAATTGCATCAGGGATGCCATCAATGCCAGCACAGAATTTATTTTTTAGCTCTTTTATAACTATTCTTACCTCTTCACTTGTGACATGATTTATAAATAAAGAATCACTGCATATATTTATTTTATTATTAGAATTTAGTGTATTTACCTGTGATTTATTTATTAATTTTTGTGGAATTTCCAGAAAATAGTCATTAAAAGTGTTTGCTATTTCCTCTGGATTATTAATCACTTTATTATTTCTGGTCAGTGTAATGTTCCTTTGTATTTTAGCAGATTTTCCAGTTTCTTTCTTTATCACGGACCACATAGCCCTGTTTTTATTAGATGATTGGGAAATAAAATTATCATTATGCATTTTCTTTGCTAGTCTTATTACCTTATTTAATATACTAGTGTATTTTTTGTAGTATAAATTGAATTCAGGTGTTGTGTGGTATTGTTTATATAATTTGTGTAGAAATTTCTTTCTTTGACATGAATTTATAATCCCTGTTGTTATCCAATTGCTAGTTTTGTTATTTTGAACAGTTCTTCGTTTAAAGGGGAATGCTATTTCAAAATAGTGTTTTAGGGTACTGTTAAATGCATTAAATTTATCATTTACATTTTCTAGTTCATAAATTTCTGACCATGTTTCCTTATTTAATAAGTCATTGAAATATGTAACATTTGATTCAGTGAATGACCTGCACTTTGATTTTACTCCATTATCATTATTATTGATTACTTCGGATACTTCAAAACTCAGTATTTGTCCATGGTGGTCACTAAAACCCGGACAATAGACTTCTATTGAATCGTGATATTTATCTGTACTTATAAAAATTTGATCAGGAGTGGTTTTACTAAATTTTGTTATTCTTGTTGGTGTATTTACTGTAGGTTTCAGTCCATAGGAAATTAGTAACTGTGTTAATAATTCACAATTTCTATCAAGTTTTAAGAAATCTACATTTACATCCCCACAAATTATTATATCGAAATTTACTTTGCTCATGTTATTGAGTAACAATTCTAATTTATCTATAAATAGAGGAAACTTTCATGACGGAGAACGGTATACGCATACAATTATTAACTTAAACTGCTGAATTTTTACGGCAGAGAATTCAAAATCCTGTTCCATAATTAGATAATCATAAGCTGTTATCTGTTCATGATCTAAATTATTTCTTAAGAAGATGCAAGTACCACCATGGCTAATATTAGATCTAGAGTATTTACTAGCTTGTATAAACCCTGGGAATTGAATTAATTAAAGTTGTTCCTCTTTCAGCCAATGTTCTGAAATACATAGTGCTGAGATGTCTTTAAGTTCATTTTTAAGCATTAGATTTATGTAATCAATTTTATTATAAATAGACTGGACATTCTGGTGGTAAATTTTAAATTTGTTACTTTTGCAAGCTTGTGTTGGTGATTTATTTACATTATTATCATAATTGTTATTATTATTGTTACTAGACAAATCCGAAATACCATTGTTGCACTCCGTTATATTTGACTTCAAAAGATGTGAATGCCAAACCTCACGTTTGGCTTCTTCTACCAGTTTCCCTGCTTCCACTCTAATGATATTACTGTTGAATTATTCTTACCATTTGAATTTACAATTTTGCAGATTTCATCACTAAGATACTCTATTCCTAATCTATTTAAGTGTAGGCCATGCCGAGTGTGGAACTTCCTGTCTAATTTACTTACATCTACAATTTGGACATTTGGAAAACTCCTACAAATTTTATGAATTTTTCCATTTGTAGTGTAACAACAGTGACACAGTTTTTAACAAGAGTACTACCACAATTGTATTGTACAAGTAAAAAGACGTAATACTAGTTTTCTAGCACTTTACTATTACAATATTTATATTGAATAAAATGTGTTTAATAATTTACTGTATTATTTTATTTTATTTTACATAAAGTAACACAAACCTTTATTAAGTTAGAACATTTTGTTTTTTTAAAACGCTTGGTTTCAAACCAAAATCGGCACAGCAATACTTAAGACAAAATTACCAAATAGCAGTGAGTGCAAGACAGTTTGTTCTGTGTATCTACTAACTTACAACTTTTTGCTACCTGTGCACCAAAACTCAAGAGAAAAACAAGAAGTTCTGTGACGAACTAAAGAGCCTACTTTTCTTAAAATTAAGTCTCATGCCAATGAGTAATCTATAGTATATGAACCTACCTAGAATAATGACGAAATTAAGTTGGAAATATGGAAATGTCTAACTAGTTCGAAATATACTTGGTATAATGTAGCCTAATAGAGCACTACAGTTGGCAGCCCTGCCGACTGAATATATTCTTAGTTCCATCTGTTAAGGTACAGAATAAAAAATTTGGTTGAAGTCCAATGGACCTTACATGCAGTTAGACACTGGATATATCAGCACGCATAAATGCATGTTGGCAACAATGTCATGCGTGTGAGGGTCAGAAATAATCTGATATATTATGATATCTTGTTGTGCAAATTTTGGATGAAGTTACATGTATTTCAAAATTGGAACTATCAGCAGGCATAGAATCATGTTGGCAGCACTGCCTTATATTAATTACTCCAAATTAAAATAGAATGTCAGATGCTATACGTGTGTAAAGTGTAGAGCTATTGGCTTCCATACTTTGTTATATATTGATATTAGGGTAAAAAAAAAATAGACATGATTCATTAACAGTTCGCAGCCCTGATTGCTCTTAAGAATACTTATAGTCATACCTGTTATGTTCCACATAGCACATACGAAATTTGGTTGAAATCCAACAGATAGTGTACACGTTACATGAATTTAAATATTGGTACTATCAGCAGGCCTATATGTTGTTAGAACTAACGTATATAAGTAATACAAATTAATCTAAAATGTCAGGTATTATACGTGTGCATAGTTTAAAGCTGTCGGCTTGCATACTTTCTGATATATTGGTATTTGGATTAAAAAATAGAGAGAGCAATTATTAACAGTTGGCAGCCCTGGTGGCTCTTAAGAATACGCTCAGTCATATCTGTTTACGTACACATACTACATACAAAATTTGGTTGAAATCCAATTGATAGTGTAGAAGTTACATGTATTTAAAAATTGGACCTATCAGAAGGCTTAAAATTATTTTGGCAACACTGGCATGTATAGCCTCCTGGAAATTAAACTGAAATAGTATTATCTACACGTGTGCCAATTTTGGAATAGCTCCCATGTATACCTTCGAAGATATCCAAAATGGAGCTCAAATTTCTAGTGCGTTTTTTCAGCAGTTGGTAGCACTGACATCATTTTCAAATATGGACGTGAGATATTCCGGTATACATCTTTGCTCATACTAAATTTGGTTTCGATTGATGCAGCCGTTTAGGAGTTGATAGGGGGGAGGGACACACACACAGCCAGACAGACAGACAGACAGAAGGACAGACAGACAGACAGACATTTTCCCGGATCGATCTCATAAGTCTATTTTTTCCTCATTTTTGCAAAATGTGAAAAGTAGGCTAATAAACACATAGCAGCGAGTACAAGACAGCTTCTTCTGTGTATCTACTAACTTTCAACTTGTTGCTACCTGTGCACCAAAACACAAGAGAAAAACAAGAAGTTCCGTGACGAACGAAAGAGCCTACTTTTCTTAAAATGTAAGATTCATGTCAATGATTAATCTATATGGGTCTATCTGGAATAATTACTAACTTAAGTTGGTAATATTGAAATTTCTAATAAGTTCGAAATACTGTATTTGTGGCATAATGTAGCCTAATAGAGCACTACAGTTGGCAGCCCTGGTGACTGAATATATTCTTAGTTCCATCTCTTAAGGTTCAAAATATGAAATTTGGTTTGAAGTCCAATGGATAAAATGGACGTTACATTCAGTTAAACATTGGATCTAACAGCGCGCGTAAAATCATGTTGGCAACAATGACATACAGGTATTGGTCAGAGATAATCTGAAATAATATGATCTATTGTTGTGTCAATTTTGAATGAAATCCATTAGATATTATAAAAGTTACATGCATTTTAAAATTGGACCTATCAGCAGGCATAGAATCATGCTGGCAACACTGACGTATATTAGTTACTCCAAATTAATCTAGAATGCCAGGTACTATACGTATGCAAAGTTTACAGCTATTGGCTTGCATAATTTCTGATATATTGATATTAAGGTAACAAAGATGGATACAGCATATATTAACAGTTGGCAGCCCTGGTTGCTCTTAAGAATACACAGTCATTATCTGGTATGGTACACATAGCACATACGAAATTTGGTTGAAATCCAAATGACAGAAGGACAGACAGACACACATTTGCCCGTATCGACCTCATAAGTCTATTTTTCCTCATTTTTGCAAAATGGGAAAAGTAGGCTAAAAACCCATAGCAGCGAGTACAAGTCGGCTTGTTCAGTGTATCTACTAACAATCGACTTTTAGCTACCTATGCACCAAAACTCAAGAGAAAAACCAGAAGTTCCGTGACAAACTAAAGAGCCTACATTTCTTAAAATTTAAGATTCATGCCAATGATTAATCTATATGGACCTATCTAGAATAATGACGAAATTAAGTTGGTAATATCGAAATGTATAATTAGTTTGAAATACTGTATACTTGGCATAATGCAGCCTAATAGAAAACTACAGTTGGCAGACGTGGTGACTGAATATATTCTTAGTTCCATCTCTTAAGGTACAGAATACAAAATTTGGTTGAAGTCCAATGGATAGCATGGACGTTTCATGAAGTTAAACATTGGATCTAACAGCGCGCGTAAAATCATGTTGGCAACAATGACATACATGTATTGGTCAGAAATAATCTGAAATAATATGATCTATTGTTGTGTCAATTTTGAAAGAAATCCATTAGTTAGTATAGAAGTTCATTAGAGTCATGTTGGCAGCACAGATGTAGGCCTATATTAGTTACTCCAAATTAATCTAGAATGCCAGGTACTATACGTATGCAAAGTTTGGAGCTATTGGCTTTCATACATCCTGATATATTGATATTAGGGTAACAAAAATAGAGACGGTATTTATTAACAGTTGGCAGCACTGGTTACTGTTAAGAATCGGCATAGTCATATGTGTTATGGTACACATAGCACACACGAAATTTGGTTGAAATCCAAATGATAGTATAGAAGTTACATGTATTTAAAATTGGACCTCTCAGCAAGCTTAGAATCATGTTGGTAGCACTGACGTATATAAGTTACTCCAAATTAATATAGAATGTTAGGTACTATACGTGTGCATAGTTTAAAGCTGTCGGCTTGTATACTTTCTGATATAAGGGTATTTGGATAAAACAAATTGAGAGCATTTATTAACAGTTGGCAGCCCTGGTGGCTCTTAAGAATACGCTCAGTCATATCTGTTTATGTACATATAGCATATACGAAATTTGGTTGAAATCCAATTGATAGTGTAGAAGTTATAAGCATTTCAAATTTGGACCTATCAGCAGGCTTATAATCATTTTGGCAACACGTCCATGTATGGCCTCCTGGAAATTTAACTGCAATATTATTATCTATACGTGTGCCAATTTTGATATAGCTCCCTTTCATACCTTCCAAGATTTCCAACATGGAGCTCAAATTTCAATTGCGATTTTTCAGCAGTTGGTAGAACTGACATAATTTACAAATATGGCCGTGAGATATTCAGGTATAGATCGTTACTTCCACCAAATTTTGTTTCGTTTGCTGCAGCCGTTTAGGATTTGATATGGACACACACACAGACAGACAGACAGACATACAAACAGAAGGACAGACAGACAGACACACATTTGCCCGATCTCAAAAGTCTACTTTTTCCTCATTTTTGCAAAATGTGAAAAGTTGGCTAAAAACCCATAGCAGCGAGTACAAGGCGGTTTGTTCAGTGTATCTACTAACTTTCAACTTTTTTGCTACTTGTGCACCAAAACTCAAGAGAAAAACAAGAAGTTCCGTGACGAACTAAAGAGCCTACTTTTCTTCAAATTTAAGATTCATGCCAATGATTAATATATATGGATCTATCTAGAATAATGACGAAATTAAGTTGCTAATATCGAAATTTCTAATTAGTTCGAAGTACTGTCTACCTGGCATAATGTAGCCTAATAGATCACTACAGTTGGCAGGCCTGGTGACTGAATATATTCTTAGTTCCATCTCTTAAGGTACAGAATACAAAATTTGGTTGAAGTCCAATGAATAGCATGGACGTTACATGCAGTTAAACATTGGATCTAACAGCGCACGTAAAATCATGTTGGCAACAATGTCATGCATGTATTGGTCAGAAATAATCTGAAATAATATGATCTATTGATGTGCCAATTTTGAATGAAATCCATTAGTTAGTATAGAAGTTACATGCATTTTAAAATTGGACCTATCAGCAGGCTTAGATTCATGTTGGCAGCACCGACGTATATTAGTTACTCCAAATTCATCTAGAATGTCAGGTATTATACATGTGCATAGTTTAAAACTGTCGGCTTGCATACTTTCTGATATATTGGTATTTGGATAAAATAAATTAAGAGCATTTATTAACAGTTGGCAGCTCTGATGGGTCTTAAGAATACGCTCAGTCATATCTGGTTATGTACACATACAACATACGAAATTTGGTTGAATTCCAATTGATAGTGTAGAAGTTATATGCATTTAAAAATTGGACCTATCAGCAGGCTTATAATCATTTTGGCAAAACTGCCATGTATGGCCTCCTGGAAATTAAACTGCAATATTATTATCTATACGTGTGCCAATTTTGAAATAGCTCCCATTCATACCTTCCAAGATATCCAACATGGAGCTCAAATTTCAATTGCGATTTTATAGCAGTTGGTAGCTCTGACATCATTTTCAAATATGGCCGTGAGATATTCAGGTATAGATCTTTATTCCTACCGAATTTTGTTTCGATTGCTTCAACCGTTTAGGAGTTGATAGGGGAGGGGACACACACACACACAGCAGACAGATAGACAGACAGACACACATTTGCCCGATCTCATAAGTCTACTTTTTCCTAATTTTTGCAAAATGTGGAAAGTAAGCTAACAAACACATAGCAGCGAGTACAATACAGCTTGTTCTGTGTATCTACTAACTTTCAAATTTTTGCTACCTGTGCACCAAAACTTAAGAAAACTGACCATATAGCAGTGAGCACGAGACAGCTACTCTTTATGCAGTTTCATGGTTAAACACAGAAACCAGATTTTTCCACAAATAATGTGGTGAATTGTTAGTTTTAAGGCAAATTGCCATTAGTGCCTGAGTTACGGGTAGCAATTGCATATTGCCTTAATTTCAGTAAATCAATGCATTTTAATTACCAAATCATATGATCTACAAGACCTGTGTTCAAGTGCACACTGTTCTTTATACAGTTGTATGGTTACACTTAGAAACTAGGTTTTCATACAAATAACGTGGTAAATTGTCAAATTATAGGCCAAACTTGCATTAGTACTTCAAGTTGGAGTACATATAACATATTTACTTAATTCCAATATATGTATTAGCCCATTTACACTACCAAATTGTACTTTCTCTGAGTCCTGTATTTAAGTACACTCCAGTCTTTATAGAGTTACATGGTTACAAGCAGAAATCCGATTTTTCCACAAATAATGTGGTGAATTGTTAGTTTTAAGACAAACTGACTATAGTGGACCTGTCTGTTTCACTATTTTCATATTGGCTTAATTGCACTAAATTATTTGATTTAAATTATGAAATGCTACTTTCTCTGAGACCTGTATTTAATTACACACTAGTCTTTATAGAGTTACATGCAGAATCTAGATTTTTTGCAAAAATAATAAAGCCCTATAATAGCATGATGTAATTAAGACCAAATACAACTGAAACTCAGTTCATGGCAGCCTACGCGAATAATGTGGGTTTTAGCGCAAATAACGTGTTAGATTGCCACGTTTTGAGCAAATTCACAAGGGCGCCCTAATTACAGGACCCCTTTGCAGATTGGCATATTTGTAGTAATTGCATTGATAAATAGTGTCTTAGGGTGCTTTCTATGCATGGGGCAAGTATTACTTAGGACCGTGACATCTTTCATAGAGCAACAAAAAAAATCATGTAAAATTAACACTTGTGCAAACAAATAAAAATAAAAACAAAAATAAATAATAAAAATAAATAAAGAAAGAAAAACAAAAAAGAACAGAAGCAACAAGAATTGAACCTGGGACTTTTCAACCAAGTTGCACAGCTTGTAACTAAAACACAAGTCCCTATGATACAAAAAAAAAGGAAAATAAAAGAAAAGTACAAAAGCAACGAGATTCGTACCCGGGACCTCTCAACCAAGTTGCACAGATTGTAACAAAAACTCAAGTCCCCAAGCAGAGTAATACCATTGCAAAAATCACAAGACCCTATGTTACCAAAAAATTAAATTAAAATAAAAGAAAAGAAAAGAAAAGAAAAGAAAAGAAAAAAGTACAAAAGCAACAAGTATCGAACCCAGGACCTTTCAAACAAGATGAATAGCTTGTAACAAAAGACACAAGTCCTCAAACAGAGTAATAGCATTTCAAAAATCACAAATCCCTATGTCACCAAAAAACATTAAATTAAAAGAAGAAAAGTACAGAAGCAACCCCAATCGAACCCGGGACCTCTCAACCTAGTTGCACAGCTTGTAGCAAAAACACAAGTCCCCTATGTTACCAAAATTTAAAAAAATAAATTAAAAATAAAAATGTTCCAAGCACCGGGAATCGAACCCGGCACCTTGAAAATAGCATTTTGGGCAAACGTTTAATGCTCAGAATGTTCAAAAGCCCAGTAAAATAGCCAATGGCGATGCCCACGTGGCGCCGCCATCTTGTGCTCAGTAGCCCTGGCCTGGAAAATGTCTTTTGACACTACTCTCGCTGTTCAGCCCCTTGAAACAACAATAACTATCTACTGTAACTAACGTGTTGACGGAATGAATAGCAATTCGAAAACTATAACATGCATATTTTATATACACACAGGAACATGACCATGATGTCAAAACCCCCTAAATGAAGCGCAACATCAAGTTACCGTGGTATGAAGGGGATAAGACAGAGTAGGAATAAAGACAAACAACTCATTAAAACACTTGTAGGGTAACTGAAATTTATTTATAACGAAGATTACATAATATTCAGTCTTAAATGGTATAAATTACATCTATTGTGTTAAGATATCGTCACTTAAGAAACAATTCCGTATAAATGACATTTGTTCATGACTCAGTTCTAATCCTCGGGGTGAGATCAGACTATGTTAATTCATACTATCTGAAACTATTAAACTGCCCAATACGTCTGTTTGTCTTTAATTTATTTACAGAGGTGTACAGTACAATATATTAGTCTTGACGAGAGTTTTCCAACATTGCATTTAGATTTTCCACGACGTAATGCAATAAAAATGTTTGCTAGGCTCTGAGATTATTTCAAACGCTTAACCCATAGTCTTTATTTTATTTTAACCTGCCAGTGGTCACACGTTAAGCAAATTGCTCCCACTATGATATTATTTGCTTATATAATACATGGCAACTGATTTCATCCGTAAATGTATATGAAGATTAAATGAATATTTCGGTAAGAGTACGAAAGCACCTCACAAAATGTAACCACTTAGAACTAAGGAGTTTCGAGCTTATGTAAGCATCAAGAAATTCTCATTTGTTTTCTTTTATAAAATACTGTTAAAACCGTCTCATTGTCATTGCTACCCGGGAATAACCTGGATCTGTGTGAAATATAATTTCAAAGAGAAGTTAGTAACCAAAACCTCAGCCTTCTAGATCATGTAGTTTCTGAGATGTCAATATAAATCATGTTGAGCCAACACAATTTTAAATACTGTTAAATATACACATAAATGTATTTGTTACAAAAAAGATACACCAAAACGTTTAGAAAAGACCAAAAGAGAAAATTAATATATTTAAAATAATTAGGGATCTGGACTCACCCTGAAGAAAGTCCTGCAGCGTAAGTTGTTGGAAATCTGGAGATCAAACGTTCAAATACCGACGCTGAGAGAGACCACCCTTACTGTAATTATTCACCTGATTTGTCCATAACCTCTCCTGATAATTACAAGGATGATACCATAGGTTTACTCCAGAAGTATCTACCCTCAAGTACATTATTACAAACTATTACAGACACCTCAGAAAATTTGATTATCAGGCAAATTCAACACCCATCCTAGTAAATGGGGCTGATGATCCAATGTCCCACACTCCTAAAATTAATTAACAACAGAAACAACTACAATAACAATATTAAAGCGATACTGGGACTGAGTTTAAGTTATAAATAACAAAATTATAAAATACAGTACTGGAGGGTCTGTACAAGAAATCTCGGATGTGTTAAGTCACCCGCTAGGCTTTACTGTTATGCGGACTCGATGCGACATAGTTATGGCAGGGGGTATCGTTTACTTTCTTTGTTTAAACGGACTTTTAAAACAAAATGTCGATATTTATTTTATTTTTTTACTTTCTTTGTTCACTCTCGGTTTAAGATCTTGATGTCTTGTTTTTCACCCAAGGTTAGTTAGTTAGTTTGTTATTGTTGCTTAAAGAGGCGGAACAGCAAGGTCACCCACCCCTAGGTTGCAGGATCGAATACTGGTTAGGGCAGTTTGCATTTGAGGGTGCGTAAAACCGAGGGAGCTGACTCGCTTCAAATAAAATTTCTGCCACTCTGGCATCTCTAATAACCGCGGTAGTTTAAAAGAACGTAAAATCAATATTATTCTTAATTATTATTATTGTTATTATTATGCCGACCACGGTGGGCAAGAGCGCTAAGGTGCTACCTCGTGCCTCGCTGGCACCGGGAAAACAGGTTTGAATCCCCGCTCGCCTGCCCAGAAAATTGTTTTCATGGTTTCCCATTTTCACCACCAGGTGAATACCAGGACGGTTCCTTTCAACAGATACACGGCCGTCTTCCTTCCAAAATCCCTTCCTTTACCCGACAGTAGTGGCTCAGCTGGCTAAAGCGCAGCGTTAGGTCATGGGACCAAGCTCTCTGCTGACTCGGTAGACGCGTGGGTTCGAGCCCCACCGTCGGCCGTCCTTGAAATGGTTTTCCGTGGTTTCCCATTTTCAACACCAGGCAAATGCTGGGACGGTACCTTCTGATAGGCCACGGCCGATTCCTTCCACATCCTTGCCCAGTTTCATTCACCTTCATCCGTTCCATCTCTGATCCCGACGCGCAGGTCGCCCACGGGCGTCGAATAGAAAGACCTGCACTCGGCCTCTGAGGAGGCCACACGACAAAAAAAAAAAAAACTTCCTTAATTAGACCCAAGTTAGCAGCCGCCTGAGCAATCGGCCTGTCACCATTCCCAGTTGTATGTGTATCTGTTCTGCTTCCAGACACCATTCTTGCGATGGTAGAGGACTGATCCTCCACAGAGTCCGTGGGTTTTGCAGATCAGGGTGGATAAGTGTTTAAAAATATAAAAAAATACCTAGGTATTATTGTTATGGTTATTATATTCTTGTACTTCATGTACACAACACAACCTATTCGCTGAAAAATTGCATTTGGTTAAGTCATAATAACTCAACTACGCCAATTTGTACGATGGGAGGAAACTTATAAAGATAGAAAAGTGTTTGTCAGTTGTGTATGGCAATTCTTCGAGAAAATATAGAATAAAATCCATTATCAAATACAGAAATTTAAAAACTCAGTCCCAGGATACCTTAATGAACGATCCTTCAGGATCGGATCAATTCTACATGTCAGTTACGGTATACTGTTTCATAAGGGTTGATTATATGTATTTGAATAAATAATGATAAACATAATTACAAGATATACATGTGTACATAGAATCTTACAGGCGTAGCTTTTGACATTCCATCTAACATCGGACAGGAAACTATTCTACTGTACATTCTTGTTAAGTTCTTCATGTGTCCCATGGAATGAAAATAGACATTCTTCCCAAATTAGTAAGGGGTTTGATGTCATTAATTTCATGCGTCAATCATGCATTACTGAAGTCAATCTACTGCACAGTACTTCGCAACAATTTTCCTTCCCTTGTGTTACAATTTACTAGTCCTTCAGTTGTGAAGCGCTTCTATGGCTTATTTGGGATATATAGGTAACTGATATCTTTGGTTCGGTGTGGGGGAAACGCTTCATCAATTAGAATCAAAGGAGCCCTACGTAAAATGCTGTTTGGTCATACACGTAACTGATCGCTCGCTCTCTGCTTTCGTGCAGTTCAAATCACACGTGTTCGTATTTGCTGTCAAGTTTCATAAATTTTGAGGTGGCTTTGACTAGATATGGCAAACCTGCAGATACTTGGGGACTACTTTCTTCACGGAATTAAGGTGATTATCGGCGGCTTCGGTGGCGTAGTTGGTAGGATGCTAAACTTTAATGCCCAAGACCGTGGGCCAAACCCGGGTGAAGTCGTCGGATTTTTTAAGAGCGTTAAAATCCGTCAGTATACCTTCCTTCGGAGGGAACGTAAAGACAGTAGGCTCATGTCATAGATTTATAGTATGTAAAAAACCTTCTACAAACTTCAGTTGTGTGAGGCTAAACGTTTTAGGTTAAATTTGATTAACGCTCTAAATTCCTACGTTCACCGCCAGGTGCCAGTTGCTATGGCATCTGGTAGCCAAGATCTCTGCTAGGAGTTGTTGATGGTAGCATTTGGTAGCAAAAGTAGGAACTACATGAAATTGATTGTCTGCAGACCTTACCTGAATTGCAGATAACATACACTAATACTGCCACCACAATTAAAGCCGGTTATCGGACTGATTCTATACACACCTAAAGTATACGAGGCTACATGACCGCGTTGTCGCAGCCACTAAACTGAGGAACCAACCAACCAAGGTGATTATCAAGGCTAGGGGTGGTGTCACACGGTATTAGAACGATGTCTATATGGGTTGACTAATATTTTGTCTAGTGGCTGCATAATAACGTTTAAACTGAACTCAGAAGCAGTTTCAATTAAGTCCTCAACTTAGATTTAATCCCGTAAGCTATAAGGTACTCCACTGAAAGTTTGAATTTAATCGTCTGTGACAAGTAAGCTAGCTTGTAGTTACGTGGTGATGTAAGTATTCTTCAGTTGTTGTATTAAGGTGCCTAACATCTAAGCTATCGGCTCCTGTGGTGATATAACCTCACTATCATAAGCCACAGGATCTCCCTTTTTCTTTACAAGAAATCTCATATGGAGAGAATCAAACACGGTCTGCCTCGGTGAGAAGCACACACCGTAACCAATGCGCAATCTTGCACGATTCCAATCATTGGTGTGGATGTTAATTAAATGAAGTGTGCCAAGACTATCAAGATATTTCACGAACAACTACAGGTACTCGTATATTAGAATCACGTAACTTAAATTATATTATACAGGGAGATTCTTTTTTTGGAGCGGGGCCGGCGACGGGCTACCGGGCGCGCGCGCCTTCCGCCAGCCAACCGAGCTCGCACCGCGGATCGCGCGCCGGTGGAAACCGTAACAAAGTCCATTCATTAATGGTAAATTCACTAGCAAATCACGATTAAAGAACTTACCTATCCACAGGAGAAGCTGGGAGTAATCTCCTTCAGCTGACAGACAGGCGGGTTGTACCATGTAAATAAATTAGCGTTTACACGTTGTAATTCCCTTCTGTTGTGAGGGATATCTTCTGCCGTATATTGTTCTCCAGCTCCAATAGGATACGGGTAATTGATCTGTACACTTTGTATTTTAAATTAACCCACAATTGAACATCAAACGGGCTTAGGTCCGTGCTTCGATTAATTACAGTAGACACGAAGGGGGGTGCAGGACTAGCTACATAATGTAACGATGTAACTTCCAAAGTTACTGTCTGTCAGCTGAAAGATATTTTTTAGTATCTTCCGTAAAAAGATACTGGTGACGTGAGGTCATCCAGATTCCCAAGAAATGAAAATATAACATCTGTGCTTCTTTAATTAAATCTTGCAGCTGTTGTTTATGTTACCTTCTTATCTGTGCGCTGACACTACACACGCTCGTTGATGAACGTTTAGTGACATAATGCCTTGAATGACTCTGGTTAGCTCACCTCTGCCTCGAGCAACCGTGCGGCCCCAGCTCGGTTGGCTGGCGAATGGCACGCGCGCCCTGCAGTCGGCCGCCGGTCCGGCTTCAGAAAAAGAATCTCACTGTAGTATAGACCCTTAACCCTCAATTAGACGCGTAAAATATTAGAACACAAGTACTCTCTAACTTAACTAATGAAATTCATTCAATGCCCCAACTTATGGTAGTTCTTACAAAATCTATTTCAATGCCAGTATAAATCTAAGTCCTTGTCGATAGAGAACCTATTGACTAAAGGATAAATGAATTCAAATTAACATCGTGTACGTGAACTCCCCCGATCTCAGTGAAACATTCCATACATGTTGGGAAGATCGTAAGGAAAACATCTGCGTTGATATTCCATCCCTACAGTCATTCATACCATCCCTATAGAGGGGAAAATGTACATTTGTGGCTGTCCTCTACATTTATACCTTACAAGACATCAATGACCCGATGTAAGTTGTGGACTATAATGATTATATAAACGTGTTGAGGTGTTCCAAGTGTACTGACAGTACACTCCGTCGACTCTCAGCTTTCATTTTTACTATCAGTACCGACCTAGAGTTGCAATTACATGGTCATTTATCAGTTCCTTCACATTCATGTGAATGAGGAAATCCAAATGGCTGAAGTTCTCAGCTGGAACTAAGTTGATACTGATGACGTTAGGTAGCGCCTCTCTTATCCGATGAACGTCCTGAAAATGAAATAGGGTATATCTTTATTTCACTCGTCGCAGAAACACCATCAACATAAATTAAATATAATGAATAATGACTGTACAGTAGCTGTGGTATTAGGTAAAGCAAAACAGTATCACAAAAACTTGCAGTGTGACGATGAGCCACGGGACCTCCATTTTTACCTATAATCTGAACCACAAGGCGTGATATTTTACTTTAAAATTCTCACATGCAATTGCCAAGAATAAAACCCTGTCCGCCTGGGTAAGAGTCAAGCAATTTGACCACTGCACCATTATGCCTTCGGAAACAATAACAAAATGTACAACAAAACTATATTACAAAATAATTCTTTAATATTTTATTTTTCATTGAATTTATATTACAATTCTAATTATATTAAAATGCAGTTATTATTAAATTTAAATGTTCATATTTATTTTCAATTTTAATATTTAGGTTTATATTTATACATTTAGGTGTCGTTGCTAAATTCATTATTCATCATACATTTTTAGCCAATTTTCATTTTATGAAGAAAATAGGCTTATGAGAACACCTTTTGTCCGTGTGTGTGTGCGTAAGTGTGTCTGTGTGATGTGTGTGTGTTGTGTGTGTGTGTTCCCCCCTAATAACTTCTAAACGACTGGAGCATCTTTGATGAAACTCGTTAAGGTCATAGCACCATTTTGGCCGACCCCGACCGTGACCTTCATTTTTTTTACATCTCACCAATTCAACATGGCGGCTGTGCGAAATATTTCACCAGCATTCAATATCTCCGAAACTGTTACGGATATCAGCCTGCAATTTTGTACGGTGATAAAAGGAACTACTAGAAGTTTATCTATGTAACTTTCGAAAACCTGGTAACTACACAAGCAACATGGCGGCCAAGTGAAGCTGCGACTTTCAAATAGACGTTTCTTGTGATTTAACCAACCAAACGCAATGTAACTTGGTACAGTACATGTTTATACACATTGTAATGCACCTACATCTAACTTCGTTCAATTGTTTACATAACTTCAAGATGGTGGCTGTGCGAAATATTTCACCGGTATTCTATATCTCCGAAACTATTGCCGATATCACCCTAATATTTTGTACGAATATAAAGGGCTCTAATCGAAGTTCATCTATGAAATTTTCAAAAACCTGTAACTTACAAAATGAACAAGGCAGCCAAGCGAAGTTGAAAGTTTTAAATAGACTTTTCTGGCAATTTAATTATCCCAACGCAATGAAACTTGGTAAAGCAAATGTTTATACACATTTTAATGCACTGGTATCAAATATAGTTCAATTGTTTATATAATCTCAAGATGGCAGCTGTGCGAACTTTGAAATTAAGTTTTTTACTTCTTGTGTCGTAATCATGCGATCGAAGTGAAAGTTGGAATAATCATCCTACGCAATAATTTTCCTTTAATGGTACATAACTCTATGGCCTATATATAGATAAAACTATCCATCATGGCGACCATCCGGTATATTTAGACGGTTCTCAATATTCACAAATCTATTACAGCAATCAAACGGATTTTTTAAAGGTTCATAGGGGCTATGAATATAAGTTCACCTATAGGACTTTCAATAACCTGATGATCACAAATCCCACATGGCAGCGACGCGAAGTACAAATATTTAAATGGACATTTCTCGCAATTTAACCATCCGAGTGCAGTGAAACTTGGTACAGTAAATGTTTATACAAATGTTAATCCACTGGCATATAATTTATTTCAATTGTTTCCATAACCACAAGATGGCAGCTGTGCGAAATTTTAAAATCTCGTTTTTACTTCTTGTGTCCTAATCAAGCGGTTGAAGTTTGAATACTACACGTACACAATAATCTTCATGTAACAGTACATAAACCTAAGACCTACATACATAAAAATCCAACATGGTGACCATACGAAATATTTGGTCGGTTCTCAATATCTACGAATCTATTACAGCAATCAAACTGAAATTTTGTATGTTGATAGTGGCGATTAACATAATTAGGATATATGAAAATAGGCTTTAGTTCTTCACGGAACTACTTGTTTTCATAATACGGTTTCTATTAATTTTATTTTATTACTTCTTTTATATTTCCTTTTGCATTTTGATTTTTATATTTACTTCTATAATCTTAATTTTAAATTTATGTATATGTTTCTATTTTAACTTGACCATTTATATTTACGTTTTACATTCTAATTGTTTTTTTTTTAATTTTTATCTCTAGACATTTTTTCCGGCACGGAAATACAGATTCAATATTTGGTGTTCACAAATACTAGAAATTCCACTAATGTGGCAAAGTTAGGGCTCTTGGTTCTTTGTCAAACATAACCACACATAATGCATATCGTTACAAATGAATATTCACATAGGCCATGCCATTCTTAATCTACCAAACGTACATATTAAGCAAATTAAAATACTATAATTAAGTGGCAACTATGTCATATTAACTAAGCTATAACAATTGCATGAGCCGGCCCCGTGATGTTGGGGTAGCACGTCTACCTCGCACCTGGAGGTCCCGGGTTTGATTCCCGGCTCCGTGAGGGCTGAGCAACGATGTCGCAAAATCCCTAAATAATCAACAAGAACAGCATCCTCTCCATTCCAGTCAGTTGGGCATATCGACATCCCCAAAGTAGTCCACGCACGGCGAAGAAATACTCACTGACCAATTTAAGTAATGGCTGAAGCTATGAAGAAACGTGTGTTAGAAATAGTACCTGAAATCGAGAGGAATTGGGTTTGAAACTAGATAGCAGTCTTACTTTTCAAAGTGTGACCACCTTTTGTCAATGCCTGGTTTAGGCACTAGCTCCTTGAGCATCACCAAACAAAGGTTCGTTGTCGTCCGAATAACGTTCTATAGCTTCAGCTATAGTGGGTTTACACACCTACCCAGAATGATGTTAACTCTTGTTTGAATTCTGATCGTGGTCCCATTTTCAAATCTTACGGTTTAGCCGGTTACGGGACATGTATTTAACCCTTCATAAGTTAGTAGTCTGTTTAGGAACCATTTGCAATACGGACAGTTCCGAAGTTGACTGTATAATGTACGGTACGGGGGCGTGGTGGCTCAGCGGTCTAGCTGTATGCCTCTCACCAAGGCGGTCCGGGTTCGATTCCCGGTCAATGCATGTGAGATTTTCGAAGTGAAATGCCATATCCTGTGGTTCGGATTCCACGTAAGAAAGGAGGTCCCGTGGCCCATGATCTCAAGATTAACGGTCACGTTAAACTACAAGCTTCCTTTAATGTACGGTAGTTAGAATTCTTCAGTATGCCTACCTTCGAAGGAAAAGTTAAGCCGGTCATGTCATAGATTTATGGCATGTAAAAGAACCAACCACTGCAATTGTTAGTGCGTAGCTAAGTTTGTAGGTTATTTGGATAGAAACTCTCTATCAATTTCCAGCGTTCGCCGCTAGGTGTCAGTGACAGTGGCATATGGTAGCCACTTGAAATTTGAACTTGCTGGGGCCTACGGGAGTTCAATTAAAATACCCTGCTATGGTCATTGGCTGCAATTCATATTCTGTATAATAGTATTTCAGGAAATTTTATATTATTTCTTTGATATCTCTAGCCCACTTTCAATTCGTGCAAAAAATGAAAGTAGACTTATGAGATATACACGGGCCAAAAGTTGTCAGTCTGTCCGTGTGTGTGAGTGTTTGTGAGTGTGTGTATCTGTCCTTCCCCTCCTATCAATTCAAACACGAAGAAACCGAATTGAACGAAATTTGGTACAGATGTAGCACTAGCAAAGGACTCCTCAGTGTCATGTTTTATATCGCCACCGTCTTGACGGAAATGTAATGGCGGCCACACAAATGTTCAAAGCTTAAATCAAATTACGACTAACCTGATCTCTGCCAATTTTTGCAACAACATGTGGCAAGCGTCTTTGAACCAAACTACAAGATCATCCGTCAAATTGCTTGAAGATGGTGGCCGTGTATGTGTTAAAATCGATTCCCCCTATCAATTCAAACAGATCAAACCCAAATCGAACCATCTATGGTACAGAGGTAGCACTAGCAAGGGACAACTCAGTGATATGTTGTATATCGGCACCCACCCAAATATTCTGAACTTAAATCAAATTACGACTAACCTAATCATCCGATCTCTACCATGTTTTGCAACAATATACCTTAATGTAGGAAGCGTCTTTTTCCCAAACTACAAGGACATAAGCCGAATACTTTCAAGATGGCGGATGAATGAAACATGCAA
This sequence comes from Meconema thalassinum, assembly GCA_946902985.2. Classification (NCBI taxonomy): domain Eukaryota; kingdom Metazoa; phylum Arthropoda; class Insecta; order Orthoptera; family Tettigoniidae; genus Meconema; species Meconema thalassinum. The sequence goes on along the minus strand of OX336394.1, from coordinate 253,903,439 downwards.
GTATTATAGCCTAACCGTAACTTGCGACTCAACATGGCCTGGCCTCACCAAATCCGCTCATCGTACATAGGAGGGTTTAAACTGTCATTAAGGAGGTGACCGGTACGATATTAGCATCTTATACTGGAATATGTAACCGTAGCAGTAAATAACAATTCAGGCTGACCGTGGAGGGCTGTGCCGTCCCGTTGGGTCAAAACGGAGGCTAATGTTTGCTCGCTAGTACATAGGCTATTACAGTAACGTCGTAAGTTTATATCATTTTAGGAATACTTTCTTTCTTTTCTTTCTTAGTCGTTTACCCTCCAGGTTGGTGGAACCCACGGACTCAGCGAGGGAACTCACCACTACCGCCTCTACGGGCAGTGTCCTAGAGCTGGGAAGACCTAATCGGAGGGGATACAACTGGTGAGGTGTGATTGGCACCTCGCCCAGGCGGCCTCACCTGCAAAGCGAACAGGGGCCTCATGAGGGAAGGTAATGGAAGGTCAGGATGGATAGGCAAGGAAGAGGGAAGGAGGCGGCCGTGGCCTTACAGGAGGTACCATCCTGGCATTTGCCCGAAGACGAAGTGGGAAACCACAGAAAACCACTTCGAGGATGGCTGAGGTGGGAAACGAACCCCCTCTACTCATTTGGACCACCCGAGGCTGAGTAGACACCGTTCCAGACCTCATACCACTTTTCAAATTTCGTGGCAGAGCCGGGAATCGAACCCAGGACCTCCGGGGCGGCAGCTAACCATGCTGACCGCTACGCTACGGAGGCGACTTTAGGAATACACTGAACAAAATATTACATATTTAGTTTTTTTTATTTATTATATATGTATTTTTTTATCGTATGGCTTTTAGTGCCGGGAGTGTCCGAGGACATGTTCGGCTCGCCAGTTTTGTAGCTGCTTCGAGACGGACACCCAATGGGTGAGCTACAAGTACCGTTCGGGAGGAAAGTTGGAATGTAAGGCCGAGGAGTTGGAAGGTAGCGGCTGTGGCCTATAATTAGGGACCTACCCCAGCATTTGCCTGGAAGGAAGATGGGAAACCACAGAAGACCATCTTCAAGGTTGCCGGCGGGGGGATGCGAACCTCCTCGCCTCCCGGATGTGAGCGACTGCCAGCAGTCATGCCGTTACGACCACGGCTAACTCACCCGGTACATATTTAGTACCAAATGGTTTATAAAACGGCAGAATACGCTAATGAAATCATTCATTCCAAGACAAGATATGTTATGCAGTTATACATAACCAGTTGTTAAACTAGTGTTAATACTGGGCGTGTGTTGCGTAGTGATAGCAGCCTGGACTCACAGTCTAGAGGTTCATGGTTCAAATTTTCCTACTTGATTTTTAGCCTACTTTTCACATTTTGCAAAAATTAAGAAAAACTAGACTTGTGAGATCGATGCGGGAAAATGTGTGTCTGTATGTCCTTCTGTCTGTCTGTCCTTCAGTCTGCCTGTCTGTCTGAGTGTCTCCCCCTACCAACTCTTAAATGGCTGCAGCAAACGAAACCAAATTTGGTATGAGTAAAGACACCTGAATACCTCAAGGTCATAGTTGAAGATGATGTCAGTGCTACCAACTGCTGAAAAACCGCATGTGAAATTTGAGCTCCATGTTGGATTTCATGGAAGGTATGCACGGGAGCGAATCCAAAATCGGCACACATATAGAAAATAATATTTCAGTTTAATTTCCAGGAGGCCATACATGACAGTGTTGCCAAAATGATTCTAAGCCTGCTGATAGGTTCATATTTTAATGCGTATAACATATCCACTATCAATTGGATTTCAACCAAATTTCGTATGTACCATGTGTATATAAACAGATATGACTGAGCGTATTCTTAGAGCCAACAGGGCTGCCAGCTGTTAATTAATGCTCTCTCTATTTCTTTTATATACCAATATATCAGAAAGTATGCAAGCCTACAGCTTTCAACTATGCACACGTATAGTTCCTGACATTCTATATTAATTTTGAGTAACTCATATACGTCATTGCTACCAACATGATTCTAAGCCTGCTGATAGGACCAATATTTAAATACATGTAACTTCTATACTATCAATTAGATTTCAACCAAATTTCTTATGTGCTATGTGTAGTCTACCATAACGGATATGACTATGCGTATTCTTAAGAGAAACCAGGGTAGACAACTGTTAATAAATGCTGTCTCCATTTTTATTACCCTATCAGAATGTATGCAAGCTAACAGCTCTAAATTTTGCACACGTATAGTACCTGACATTCCAGAATAATTTTGGAGTAACTAGTATACGTTAGTGATGCCAACATGATTCTAAGCCTGCTGATAGGTCCAATGTCTAACTGCATATAACCTCCATGCTATACATTGGCATTCAATCAAATTTTGTATTCTGTACCTTAAGAGATGGAACTAAGTATATATTCAGTCACCAGGGCTGCCAACTGTAGTGCTCTATTAGGCTAAATTATGCCAGGTATAAGGTGCGTTCAAAAAGTAACGAGCCGGAAGCTGGAATGCGCAAACCGATGACGACATCGACTAATCTTGGCGTGTGTAACGAGGTGTGGTTCCGACCAGAGCGTGGAAGGTCACAGCCCGTCGCTAGAGGGCACGCGTGCACGTCACGTGACGATACAAAGCGAGCAACAGCATGCATCAATCGTCCAACGCTGCCAGTCGCATTGCAAACAGTGACATGGTGGCGTCAAACGAAGAGCAAAGAGGTGTTGTTCGGTTTCTGTCAGCGGAAGGAGTAGGGGGAACGGACATTCATCGCCGAATGTCACAAATGTACGGCGAACACTGCATGTCCCTTGCAAGGGTCAAAGCGTGGCACAAGTGCTTCAAGGAAGGACGGGTGTCGTTAGCGGATGATGCCCGGTCTGGGGCACCCCCCTTCATTACCGATGTCACAGTGAACGCCATAGCGTGGTCGGATTGAGCGTCCAAATTGTGCACACCATCATGAAGGAACGACTGCACTTGCGCAAAGTGTGTGCCCAATGGGTGCCCCACAGTCTTCAACCACTCCAGGAAGCATGTCGAATGGCCCACTTTCTTGGTCATCTGCAGCGCTATGCGAGGAAGGGAATGGGTTCCAGGCACGAGCGTTGACTGGAGATATGTCATGGTGTTATCACTTCGAACCAGAATCCAAACGACAAACGCTCAGGTCGGAAGCACACCTCGTTGCACACGCCACGATTAGCCGATGTCGTCACCTTTTCCGCATTCCTTCTTCCGGCTCGTTACTTTTTGAACGCACCTTATATATTTCGAACTAATTAGAAGTTTCGATATACCAACTTAATTTCGACATTATTTTAGATAGGTTTAGATATATATTATGGATTAATCATTGGCATGAATCTAAAATGTTAAGAAAAGTAGGTTGTTTAGTTCGTCAAGGAACTTCCTGATTTTTATTGATTTATAACAACTCACGCGTTATAATATTAAGCATATATAGTGTGGATTTTCAATCGAAAATATTACTTATAACACTACATATTTCAATAGCCGACTACAGCGATAACGGAAGGAAGGAAGATTGTAGTTTTACGTGACCGTGAATCTTGTGATTATGAGCCACGGGACCTCCTTTTTACGTGGAATCCGAACCACAGGACATGGCATTTCACTTCGAAAATCTCACATGCATTGACCTGGAATCGAACCCGCTAAGCCACCACGCCCCCGTACAGCGATAACAATTCGTTGTCCTTGATCCGCAGTGGAGTCTAATCTTGTTGTTGATTCTTCAGGGGTATTGTAGCATCATGATATTGTAGCCCCGTTTACTTCGGTGTGTGTAGAAGTTGTCTGATAACCTGTGTCACTGTGATGTCTGTAGGCTCATTAGTGTGTGCAATCTTATACGAGGAAGGAGTTGGGTAGGAAACTGTAGTTGTTGTTTTCTCATTTATGATATATGGACATTATGGTCATTTAGCCCCATACACTTGGGTGAGTGTTGGATTGTGTCTGATAACCTGTGTTATTGTTATGGCTGTATTAGTGGGTGTATATATAATTCAGGTGAGGATTCAATCAATCAACGTATAATATCCGTATGGCCCGTTGTATTTCAACAAGCTACTACAACCAACATTCAATTATACTCCTTGAAAAGAACAAAGAGTTATTTAAAACTATACCCAAGCATTTAGGAGATAGTAGCCTATATGTTATTTACTGAACATCTTGTTTTAAAAATAAAACTATTAAAATTAAAAAGTAAAAACTTAAAATTGAAATTAAAAATGACGCAGTTCGAAGTAAAACTAAGTTTGGCTACAAAAGGTCAAATAAAATAATTTTAATATCTTTATTTTAAGATTGCACAGTAAAGATAATAAAAAATATATATAGGCCTACATAAATATGAACATTAAAATATTAAAGAATACAAAAAATTGTATCATTAGTAAATAAATTAGGCTAAAAGAATTAAAATTTAATTTAAAAAAAGATGTTCAGTAAAGAACATATAGCCTACTTTCTCCTAAATGCATGGGTATTGTTATAACTCTTTGTCCTTTTCAAGGAGTATGATTGAATGTTGGTTGTAGTAGCTTGTTGAAATACAACGTGCTATAGGGATATTAAACATGAATATGAGGTGCCCTTTGCTAGTGCTACCTCTGTACCAAATTTCGTTCCATTCGGTTTCACCGTGTTCGAAATGATAAGGGGAATCGATTTTCACACAAAGATGGCCGCCATCCGCAAAATATTAGGCTGATGACCTATTAGTTTGGTCAAAGAATGCTCCCTCCATAAAGGTATGTTGTTGCTAAATTTGCTAGAGATCGGATGATTAGGCTAATCGTAATTTGATTTAAGCTTTGAACATTTGTGTGGCCGCCATTACGTTTCTGTCAATATGGCGGCGATATAAATCATGACACTGAGATGCCCTTTGCCAGTGCTATCTCTGTACCAAATTTCGTTCCATTCTGTTTCACCGTGTTTGAATTAATAGGGAGAATCGATTTTGACACAAAGATGGCCGCCATCCGCAAACTATTAGGTGAATGACCTATTAGATTGGTCAAAGGATGCTCCCTCCATACAGGTATGTAGTTGCAAAATTTGGTAGAGATCGGATGATTAGGTTAATCGTAATTTGATTTAAGCTTTGAACATTCGTGTGGCCGCCATTACGTTTCTGTCAAGATGGCGGCGATATAAAACATGACACTGAGGTGCCCTTTGCTAGTGCTACCTCTGTACCAAATTTCGTTCCATTTGGTTTCACCGTGTTTGAATTAATAGGGGGAATTGATTTTCACACAAAGATGGCCGCCATCCGCAAACTATTAGGCTAATGACCTAGTTATTTGGTCAAAGGATGCTTCCTCTATAAAGGTATGTTGTTGCAAAATTTGGTAGAGATCGGATGATTAGGTTAATCGTAATTTGATTTAAGCTTTGAACATTTGTGTGGCCGCTATTACGTTTCCGTCAAGATGGCGGCGATATAAAACATGACACTGAGGTGCCTTTTGTTAGTACTACCTCTGTACCAAATTTCGTTCCATTCGGTTGCACCGTGTTCGAATTAATAGGGGGAATCGATTTTCACACAAAGATGGCCGCCATCCGCAAACTATTACGCTGATGACTTATTAGTGTGGTCAAAGGATGCTCCCCCCAAGAAGGTATGTTGTTGCAAAATTTGGTAGAGATCGGATGATTAGGTTAGTCGTAATTTGATTTAAGCTTTGAACATTTGTGTGGCCGCCATTACGTTTCCGTCAAGATGGCGGCGATATAAAACATGACACTGAGGTGTCCTTTGCTAGTGCTACCTTTGTACCAAATTTCGTTCAATTCGCATTCACCGTGTTCGAATTGATAGGGGGGGACAGACATTCAGAGTACACACACTCACACACACACACACACACAGACACACAGACACACACACACACACACACACAGACTCACACACACACATACACACACACAGACAGACACACTTTTTTCGCCCTGTGTTGATCTCATAAGTCTACTTTCATTTTTTGCAAAAATCGAAAGTAGGCTAAAAAAAAAGTCCTCTCGGCACGCCGGAAGGCGGAGGTAGATTTCACCGGACAAAATTGGGGATAGGCGAAAATAGGCAGAATATGCAGGTTTTCGTAGAAGGATCAGACCTCGTTTATTGCGAGAAGGTATTTTATAATTGGAGCTTAATTAACTTTGTTTTTCGTCATTTTATGCTTATTTTAAACATTTTATTGTCTTATGGGAACGGTAACCTTCTTGTCATTTGGGGTCCATTTTTATACTTGTGGTCACACTGTCCTTATGCAAGGTTTCGACACTGAAGTGTAACTATGTAACGGTCTGTTACTTCTTCACGCTAAATTATATCTCCCGCAGAGATTTTGGTTGGTTCCTCAGTTTAGGGGCTGCGACAACGCGGTCATGTAACCCCGTGTACTTTGGGTGAGTGTAGAATCTGTCTGATAAACGGAGTGAATTGTAATGGCTGTATTAGTCTTAATTCAGGTAAGGACTGCAGACGGTCAATTTCAAGCAGTAGTTTCTAATGTTGCTACCAGGTACTACCGTCAACGACACCTAGCTGTGAACTTGGCTACTAGATGCCACCCCAACCAGCAACTCGCAACGAACGTTGGAACTTCCCCTCCAAAGGAAAGCATACTGAGGGATTTTAGCGCTCTTAGAAAATCCGACGACTTCGGCCGGCTTTGAAACCGCGATCTTGGGCATAGAAGTTCAGCATGCTACCAGTTACGTCACCGAAGCCGCTCACACTTAGTCAGATGGAAATACTGAATCTGATCTCGTGCATGTGCGTTGTCATGGCAACGTCTGATGGCTCATCGCTTTAGTAGTGTTGCCATGGCAACCTCTGATAGCTCTTGGCATTTTCTTATAATTCCGAAATCATTTTTCTCATCCCTTGGCGTAATGGTGGGTCATATCAAAAATTCTTTCAGACAAAAGTTTTAGGTAATTATTAGGGGAATATTGTCCATTTTGTACGGTTTTGATATTGTGCCTATTAAGAGAGATATGATTAATGTATCCCGAAAAACCCACTTTTTCCCACCCCTTTGGTCAATGGTTGGTGCTATAAAAAAACTCTTCAAACATAAATTTTTGGGCTTTATTCGACACATAGTATGAACGTTGAACGGATTCGATATTTCACATATTAAGAGAGTTATAGCATTATTTCACTTTTTCGAAAAAAGACCCCCATTTTCTCCCCCTTCAACCGATTTAGCCCAGTAACGAACTCGACCGAGATTTTATAGGTATACATATTCGATAAAAAATTAAAAGTGATTGGTGCAAAATTACGGCAGTTATCGTGTCCACAAGAAACTGATATCCATATATATATACATACATAAATTATATACAAACTTTTGAACTGACGGTGGTTTTGGGGTCTGGGGGATGTGAAACGCGAAGATATGTCGAAATTTTCCGGAAGTCGAAACAAAGGACCCATTGCAACAGTTAGCTTTCTAATGAAATCTACCTAAAACAAGCACAGCAGCTGACATATTGGAAACAGAAGAGTAACGAAAATTGAGCGCTCAGTATTCTCTATCGATAGGTGAAGACCACAGCCTTCTACGTGCAGCAGTTTCATAGATATTCGTAAATAAATAGATGCATGACTAAAATCAACCATTTTGACGGATATGCAAGCAATGTTATAAAATTAAAAATAAAATATTTCTAACAGTCACACAGAGATAAATTACATACCATTTTATTCATTTAACAGTAAGTAATATTGTAGGACATATTTTATAAAATGTTGAAAAATTCACATTTTTGCCTTTCAAACTCCCCTTAATTCAAGCAAGGACTGCAGACAATAATTTCAAGTAGTTCCGACTTTGCTACCAAATGCTACTGTCCACGACACCTAGCTTGCGGACTTTGGCTACTAGATGGCATCGCAGTCAGCACCTGGTGGAGATTTTTAACGCTCTTTAAAAGTCCAACGACTTCGGTCGGGTTTGAACCCGCGATCTTAAATACAATGTTGAACTGGATTCATTTAAAATAATTTTGGTTTTTACGCCTTTCACGTTTCTTGTTAATTCCCTATTTGCTTTCACTTGCATTGTATGAGAATAATAGAGAAGTGAGAGAAGCCAGTCCTGGAAATACCCACAATTATTGTTGACTTTTGCCCAAAGGGAAAATCCTTTATACCTGCGCTTTCCTGCGTGGGTATATCGGATGAGTAAGTGAGTGCTATAATTAGCCACCCGCTGTTGCACTTGCCGTTACTCAGAGGGACAAACCTCAGTCAACATTGTCTTGCGATTCACACAGCCTAGGGGAACGAATTTGTCAACAAATGTTCAAATGTGTTGCTTTGATACTTTATCTAATAATTTAGAAATATAATTGTAATGTCAGCGGATTTGGATAACACACGTGCGGATACGGATACAAGTCGTGCGGTTGCGGTGCGGATACGGATACAAGTCGTGCGGTTGCGGTGCGGATGCGGATAACGTTTTGTTTATCCGAGCAGGGCTCTACCTATCGGGTATACGAGGAACGTACCGCACACCGCCAGCGTGCCACGCACCTGCCGGGGACAAGGGGAACCTTTACAAGACACACAACAGCCACAGGACATGATCAGTGTACATGTTTAATATACATTTCAAGCTAATAATATGTAAGTATACTCAAGAAGAATAATATGCTTTGCCGTACAAAAATATTTAACGACGGAAAAATATATTCATTAATCTCATATTTCAAAATTCTAGTTGTTTTTGACAGTGCAAATAGAAACACTGCTAAGTGCGAAATAACTCTCGTCCGTTAAATTTGTTTACATTGCCCATTACGTTGCATAAAAGTGCAATTCGTTTCTGAACCAGTTTTTAATAATAATATACAGTTCCTTCACGGGTGTTCTCCCGTAGGTAGGGATGGGTTGCGAACGGAGTCGCGAAGAGTCGAGTCTGCTGCCGCTGGAACCGATACTCTCGACTCCACTGATGCACTAACGCCATCTAACATCTGTTTTTGGAACTGCTTGAACATGTATGCCACACAGCGCCAGCAGCAACGTTGTTCGCCATCGCTGCGGCATGTTTACAATACAGTTGACAAAATCTTGCTGCTAGCTTGCCAGTTATACATTTTTGGTATTGAAATGCATGGCAAGCTATTATAACCTGCAAAACGATTCAATAGAATGATTATATGCATAGTCGTTCTTTGTTATGATCTACTGTAGGATTCTACAGTATGAGAATATGCTGCATAGTGATGGGATATTTATTTTGCCGGCAGGATCGTTATATGGCATGACGAATACCAATTACGAAGTTCTTGGCACTGTGTGCGTATTTTTACTTTCAATATAGGGTGTTTCATTTACGTGTCTCAAATAACAAATGTTGGGTGTTAAATTAATGTAAGATTTGGCCTATGTTATGGTTTGTTAATTGCTTTGTTTAAGATGTGCGCACAGGCCTCTCATATTGTGACAGTCTTGTTATCCATCCACGTTCGTCCCTTGATAGCTTACCTTGTGTTACGATGAATACAGTAGGATTATTAGCCAGCAAACATGGAAGATTGTTTCGGGTTATCATCGGTAATGTTGTAGGTGTAATTGTTATTGTGTTTATTATGATGATTATTATTTATAACAATAATAGTAATTCAACCTGCCTAAAGTGCAATATTACAACAATTTGGTACAATGATTGTAAATAATAATAATAATAATAATGAGAGATTCGGAAAAAAGCGACCGCGTGCCCCCCGCAATACTCATCAGGTGAGCTACGAGTCGCGAGGCGTAATGCGAAGCGACCCCGCAATACTCATCAGGTGAGTTGGAGTCGCGAGTGTTCATGCGAAGCGACCCCGCAATACTCATCAGGTGAGTTGGAGTCGCGAGTCTTCATGCGAAGCGTCCCCGCAATACTCATCAGGTGAGTTGGAGTCGCGAGTGTTCATGCGAAGCGACCCCGCAATACTCATCAGGTGAGTTGGAGTCGCGAGTCTTCATGCGAAGCGTCCCCGCAATACTCATCAGGTGAGTTGGAGTCGCGAGTCTTCATGCGAAGTGGCCCCGCAATACTCATCAGGTGAGTTGGAGTCGCGAGTCTTCATGCGAAGCGGCCCCGCAATACTCATCAGGTGAGTTGGAGTCGCGAGTCTTCATGCGAAGCGTCCCCGCAATACTCATCAGATGAGCTTGGAGTCGCGAGTGTTCATGCGAAGCGACCCCGCAATACTCATCAGATAAGCTTGGAGTCGCGAGTGTTCATGCGAAGCGACCCCGCAATACTCATCAGATAAGCTTGTTGTCGCGAGTGTTCATGCGAAGCGGCCCTGCAATACTCATCAGATGAGCTTGGAGTCGCGAGTGATCATGCGAAGCGACCCCGCAATACTCATCAGGTGAGCTTGTAGTCGCTAGTGTTCATGCGAAGCGGCCCTGCAATACTCATCATATGAGCTTGGAGTCGCGAGTGTTCATGCGAAGCGACCCCGCAATACTCATCAGGTGAGCTCGGAGTCGCGAGTCTTCATGCGAAGCGGCCCCGCAATACTCATCAGGTGAGCTTGGAGTCGCGAGTGTTCATGCGAAGCGGCCCCGCAATACTCAACAGGTGAGCTTGGAGTCGCGAGAGTTCATGCGAAGCGGCCCCGCAATACTCATCAGGTGAGCTTGGAGTCGCGAGTGTTCATGCGAAGTGGCCCCGCAATACTCATCAGGGGAGCTTGGAGTCGCGAGGCTTCATGCGAAGAGGCCCCGCAATACTCATCAGGTGAGTTGGAGTCGCGAGTGTTCATGCGAAGCGACCCCGCAATACTCATCAGGTGAGTTGGAGTCGCGAGTCTTCATGCGAAGCGTCCCCGCAATACCCATCAGGTGAGTTGGAGTCGCGAGTCTTCATGCGAAGTGGCCCCATAATACTCATCAGGTGAGTTGGAGTCGCGAGTCTTCATGCGAAGCGGCCCCGCAATACTCATCAGGTGAGTTGGAGTCGCGAGTCTTCATGCGAAGCGTCCCCGCAATACTCATTAGATGAGCTTGGAGTCGCGAGTGTTCATGCGAAGCGACCCCGCAATACTCATCAGATAAGCTTGGAGTCGCGAGTGTTCATGCGAAGCGACCCCGCAATACTCATCAGATAAGCTTGTTGTCGCGAGTGTTCATGCGAAGCGGCCCTGCAATACTCATCAGATGAGCTTGGAGTCGCGAGTGATCATGCGAAGCAACCCCGCAATACTCATCAGATGAGCTTGTAGTCGCTAGTGTTCATGCGAAGCGGCCCTGCAATACTCATCATATGAGCTTGGAGTCGCGAGTGTTCATGCGAAGCGACCTCGCAATACTCATCAGGCGAGCTCGGAGTCGCGAGTCTTCATGCGAAGCGGCCCCGCAATACTCATCAGGTGAGCTTGGAGTCGCGAGTGTTCATGCGAAGCGGCCCCGCAATACTCAACAGGTGAGCTTGGAGCCGCGAGAGTTCATGCGAAGCGGCCCCGCAATAATCATCAGGTGAGCTTGGAGTCGCGAGTGTTCATGCGAAGAGGCCCCGCAATACTCATCAGGTGAGCTTCGAGTCGCGAGGCTTCATGCGAAGCGGCCCCGCAATACTCATCAGGTGAGCTCGGAGTCGCGAGTCTTCATGCGAAGCGGCCCCGCAATACTCAACAGGTGAGCTTGGAGTCGCGAGTGTTCATGCGAAGAGGCCCCGCAATACTCATCAGGTGAGCTTGGAGTCGCGAGTGTTCATGCGAAGAGGCCCCGCAATACTCATCAGGTGAGTTGGAGTCGCGAGTGTTCATGCGAAGCGACCCCGCAATACTCAACTGGTGAGCTTGGAGTCGCGAGAGTTCATGCGAAGCGGCCCCGCAATACTCATCAGGTGAGCTTGGAGTCGCGAGTCTTCATGCGAAGCGGCCATGCTATACTCATCAGGTGAGTTGGAGTCGCGAGTCTTCATGCTAAGCGGCCCCGCAATACTCATCAGGTGAGTTGGAGTCGCGAGTCTTCATGCGAAGCATCCCCGCAATACTCATCAGGTGAGCTTGGAGTCGCGAGTGTTCATGCGAAGCAACCCCGCAATACTCATCATATGAGCTTGGAGTCGCGAGTGTTCATGCGAAGCGACCCCGCAATACTCATCAGGTGAGCTTGGAGTCGCGAGTCTTCATGCGAAGCAACCCCGCAATACTCATCATATGAGCTTGGAGTCGCGAGTGTTCATGCGAAGCGACCCCGCAATACTCATCAGGTGAGTTGGAGTCGCGAGTCTTCATGCTAAGCGGCCCCGCAATACTCATCAGGTGAGTTGGAGTCGCGAGTCTTCATTCGAAGCGTCCCCGCAATACTCATCAGGTGAGCTTGGAGTCGCGAGTGTTCATGCGAAGCAACCCCGCAATACTCATCATATGAGCTTGGAGTCGCGAGTGTTCATGCGAAGCGACCCCGCAATACTCATCAGGTGAGCTCGGAGTCGCGAGTCTTCATGCGAAGCGGCCCCGCAATACTCATCAGGTGAGCTTGGAGTCGCGAGTCTTCATGCGAAGCGGCCCCGCAATACTCAACAGGTGAGCTTGGAGTCGCGAGTCTTCATGCGAAGCGGCCCCGCAATACTCATCAGGTGAGCTTGGAGTCGCGAGTCTTCATGCGAAGCGGCCCCGCAATACTCAACAGGTGAGCTTGGAGTCGCGTGTGTTCATGCGAAGCGGCCCCGCAATACTCATCAGGTGAGCTTGGAGTCGCGAGTGTTCATGCGAAGAGGCCCCGCAATACTCAACAGGTGAGCTTGAAGTCGCGAGTGTTCATGCGAAGCGGCCCCGCAATACTCATCAGGTGAGCCCGGAGTCGCGAGTCTTCATGCGAAGCGGCCCCGCAATACTCATCAGGTGAGCTTGGAGTCGCGAGTGTTCATGCGAAGCGACCCCGCAATACTCATCAGGCGAGCTCGGAGTCGCGAGTCTTCATGCGAAGCGGCCCCGCAATACTCATCAGGTGAGCTTGGAGTCGCGAGTGTTCATGCGAAGCGGCCCCGCAATACTCAACAGGTGAGCTTGGAGTCGCGAGAGTTCATGCGAAGCGGCCCCGCAATAATCATCAGGTGAGCTTGGAGTCGCGAGTGTTCATGCGAAGAGGCCCTGCAATACTCATCAGGTGAGCTTGTAGTCGCTAGTGTTCATGCGAAGCGGCCCTGCAATACTCATCATATGAGCTTGGAGTCGCGAGTGTTCATGCGAAGCGACCCCGCAATACTCATCAGGTGAGCTCGGAGTCGCGAGTCTTCATGCGAAGCGGCCCCGCAATACTCAACAGGTGAGCTTGGAGTCGCGTGTGTTCATGCGAAGCGGCCCCGCAATACTCATCAGGTGAGCTTGGAGTCGCGAGTGTTCATGCGAAGAGGCCCCGCAATACTCAACAGGTGAGCTTGGAGTCGCGAGTGTTCATGCGAAGCGGCCCCGCAATACTCATCAGGTGAGCCCGGAGTCGCGAGTCTTCATGCGAAGCGGCCCCGCAATACTCATCAGGTGAGCTTGGAGTCGCGAGTGTTCATGCGAAGCGGCCCCGCAATACTCAACAGGTGAGCTTGGAGTCACGAGTGTTCATGCGAAGCGGCCCCGCAATACTCATCAGGTGAGCTTGGAGTCGCGAGTGTTCATGCGAAGAGGCCCCGCAATACTCATCAGGTGAGCTTGGAGTCGCGAGTGTTCATGCGAAGAGGCCCCGCAATACTCAACAGGTGAGCTTGGAGTCGCGAGTGTTCATGCGAAGCGGCCCCGCAATACTCATCAGGTGAGCTTGGAGTCGCGAGTGTTCATGCGAAGCGGCCCCGCAATACTCATCAGGTGAGCTCGGAGTCGCGAGTGTTCATGCGAAGCGGCCCCGCAATACTCATCAGGTGAGCTCGGAGTCGCGAGTCTTCATGCGAAGCGGCCCCGCAATACTCATCAGGTTAGTTGGAGTCGCGAGTCTTCATGCGAAGCGGCCCCGCAATACTCATCAGGTGAGCTTGGAGTCGCGAGAGTTCATGCGAAGCGGCCCCGCAATACTCATCAGGTGAGTTGGAGTCGCGAGTGTTCATGCGAAGCGACCCCGCAATACTCATCAGGCGAGCTCGGAGTCGCGAGTGTTCATGCGAAGCGGCCCCGCAATACTCATCAGGTGAGCTTGGAGTCGCGAGGCTTCATGCGAAGCGACCCCGCAATACTCATCAGGGGAGCTTGGAGTCGCGAGTCTTCTCCAGCCCCCCTGCTATAGTCTACTTAATGGCCAAGGAATTCCTGTCCTGAAATACTACTACAATACAGAGACAGGGGTACATTCACGAAATAGAGAGGCAAATTAATGGATTTGCCAAGGGTCGAAAATGTCGGCAGCATTTATATAAGGAGTGCGACATACCACCAAATACAGGAAATATGTAGCCTACTTACGAATAAATTCGCCATAATATGTATTTATTTATAAAAACGGCAAATATATGTAAATAAATAGAAAATATTTAGTAAAATTAAATATATATAAACACATAACTATCCGGGCCTTACTCATCAGGTTAGCTTGGAATCGCGAGGCTTTATGCGAAGGGACCGTCTGGTCCCGCAATACCCATCACGTGAGCTTGGAGTCGCGAGGCTTCATGCGAAGCGGCCCCGCAATACGCATCAGATTAACGTGGAGTCGCGAGGCTTCATGCGAACCGAGACCGGTGTTCGGAGTCGATCGAGTCGACACTCTCGATTCCAGGCTTCAGTCGCGCCCATCCCTACCCGTAGGTCGGGCGGCATAGAAATCAAAATTGAATCGAATATCCTCAGTAATACTCAGTCCTTTCACGGGGGCTCTCTTATTGGTCGGGTGGCCCCACAATCATAAACCCAAACACTAGAGCCGGGCAAATTTGCTCTAGTTCCGATCGGGATCGTAAGTTTCCGCATGGCTAGTATCGCCCCCCACCAAGCGCACTCAAGACCAGGTCTCTCCGCTGAACGAGAATCTTCAGTTTCGATAATACCGGTACTGAGTGGGAGTCTCGATAATACCGGAACTCCTTTTTTCTCGGCGTTATCGACAGTATCTATTTAAAGGAAAAAGCAGACTCACTCACGCCGCTGAAGTTGTCACTCAAGCCGCTGCACGTGTAAAGTCAAAGCCTTTTGTAATAACTCCGGACTGTAAACCATTCCTCGTTCTTACATTTGACAAATTTAAAGCAGTATGAAGTGATACACCCCAGGAAGATCACATTGAATTGAGTTCGCATCTGCCACCTCCCTACCACTCCTACCTCAGTTACAAATATACACACACTACTACCGACACCATAATAACACAGGTTATTAGACAAAGTTGACACACAAGAACACAAAAAAGATCACGATGTTGTAGCCCCTAAAGTAAAATAAACTCAAATAATTGGCGTAGCAGAGAAGAGCTACAAGAAAGTCTCTCGTGTATGACTCATGAATTGTTAGCCCTACTGACTAGCAATTTGCTTTAAAGAATACTTTCAATCTTCTTCTCCACCTTGTAACTGGTTGTTATTAGAGGCAACTATAGTGCAAAAATTGGCTGCGATGGTGAAAATACACTTGGAAAATATTACGCTGAAAAGTTTCAACTAATTTCATCTACTAAAAACTCTGATTTTTTGCTTGAAAACAATATAGTTTGTGGCATGCGGTGTATTAATCATGTCAGTGCAAACACTTCACTGATTTGTCCATAAATGCCAATGATATGACAGTTTGAGTGAGAATAGTGTGACGGGAGTTGAACTGAGAACAACTCATTACCGCGGGAATGTCACTTTGTCCGATACTCCAAAGTCTCGTTCGATCACAAGGTAATATCGTTGCTCTCTCTACCCATGATGCAACGTGTGAGCACGTGCGTAGGAACGCGATTGTAATGGCGGTGGTTTATGCATATGGCAAAGTCATTATGACGAAAGATAAAATCAATCTTATTCTTGAAAGTGAACATTACTTTTTCGTATGCCCGACGACTAGAGAATATTATTCAAACTGGTAGGAGCATTTGAGATAAAGAGAGTCAGGTATCCAACGCAAAAGTTTTCACTGTGTATGTTTGTACCATTTTCCCTCAGTCTATAATTGTCTCAGTGGCTGAATTGGTTGCGCGCTGGACTCATGATTAGAAGGGCCGGGGTTCGATACTCGGTAGGGGAAGTAATTTTAATTTTTGTTTCGTTACGTTTTATTGTTTATGACGACCACTTTACCAGTATCTTACTACAAAAATCATACGACAGAACACAGTTGCATCACAGGGGCTTTAGTAATATAGCGAGTGCATGAATTTTCAGGTTTTATTACGAGAAAGTTTCATACGGTAGTGCTTGAATGTGGCACTACACGAAAAGATCTTAATATGTAGCCTACACGTCAAATAGAATTTTCTTTTGCTGATTTTTTTTTTTTAAATCGTGTTTACTCTCCAGAGTGGTGGCTCCCACGGACTCAGCGAGGGAACTCACCCCTACCGCCTATCCAGGCAGTGTCCTAGAGCTGGGAACATCTAATCGGAATGGATACAACCGGTGAGGTGGGATTAGCACCTCGCCCAGGCGGCCTCACCTGCAAAGCGTACAGGTACCTCATGCGGGAAGGGAGGGGAAGATTGGGATGGATAGGCAAGGAAGAGGGAAGGAGGCGGCCGTGGGCCTTGAAGAAGGCACCATCCCGGCATTTGCCCGAAGACGAAGTGGGAAACCACGGAAAACCACTTCGAGGATGGCTGAGGGGGATTCGAACCCCCTCTACTCATTTGGGCCACCCGAGGCTGAGTAGACCCCGTTCCAGTCCTCGTACCACTTTTCAAATTTCGTGGCAGAGCCGGGAATCGAACCTAGGACCTCCGGGGCGGCAGCTAACCATGCTGACCGCTACGCTACGGAGGCGACTTGCTGAAATTTAATGACCAAAAAATGCCGACTGACGATCAAAATCTCCTTCCATATGTTATGAGGATGATATGCTCAATATACCTTGGGTAGTCTGTTAATATGATATCGTTGAAGTTGAGTGGATTCTTCCAATTCGCAGACTCCAGTCAACGGAATGAACAATTTCCATTGAATCCTTACACAAACAAGCCTCAGTGCCTTCAGGCAGCGCCATATTGCCCATTCGAGAACGAGCGATAATGTCGAGAATAATCGTTATCGAGCCAAGACCAACTACAATACTCAGACCTTAATGCAGGTCTCGAAAGTGTGAAAATGGCGTATGCTGAAGCCCCGGCATATTGTTTGTTTACATTCGTTGCTGGGATACACTATTTAGCTTTGATTAGCTTCGTTTGATGAAAGTTGCGATAAACTGTCACTCATCTGTAATTTTTAGTGTCTTCTGTATGTCTGTAAAGTCCAGTTCGCGTTAATGTACTGCAATCGGATGTAAATATGTGATAATACGCTTAATATGGACTGGTTCGTTTGTGTGATGATTGTCCAGTCAACCGATGGCATTGTGTCATTTACTTCGGATGCTGAAGTACCTAAGACTAAAGCATAATAGAAGTGACTCAAGAATATACACCGCAATGATTTGCTAGTTAGTGGCAATATAATAATAGCTTAGTACACTTCATTAGTGCCGAACTTGTACGTAAAGGGAAAACGCAATGAGCATCTACGGCTAGACCAAACCATTGACGTTATCTTGAACGCTCAGCAATATGTGCCTCCGTAAATCTTACCAGTCTGGCAGATGTTCTACACTGCCTTGTATACACGCCAAATAATACAGTGAACTTTTTTATTGGTTAAGGAAGATGTTCCCCCTGTGCCAAACAGTGAACTCATTGTGCTCCGTCATTATTCATACTTTTGTGATTCTTACAGCTTGCAAGTTATTTTTATTATGATGTGTGTAATAAAGTGTTGTGAGTACCTTGCCAATTATGTTCTTATATTACGAGATGGTGTGCCGCGATAATTCCGTAAGAGGGAGATGGTGCTTTCCAACCTATAGTCCCTTACTAAATCAACTATTTCCAGCGTACTACTATTCCAAACGGTAACAGCGAATGTTTAATAGGTTAGATGATAACATATTATCGTGTCCCTTGTGTGTAGTATTCTCCATAATTATGTTCTGATATCTACACGACCACTTCTTTGCATATTTTAATCAACTAATTCGGTGTGATGTTTTACCCGAGATTTTAGACAATTCCACGAGAAGTCTTAATTGAATTGTATCTCTATGGTGTTGGTTCGATTATTTCAGGCAACTATTCTCATTCCGATTGTGTACACAAATACTCTGCATGTGCTGGGACAGCACTTCAGTAACCGGGTACTTTCTTCTCTCCTACTTCAGAATCTGTTTGATTTTTTGCTAATAATATTAATCTATAATTACTGAACTTAAATACAAATCGTGATAACTCGCCAAAAAGCGTCTTATTCAACCACAGAAACAGTGAGACTATTGTAGCTGACCCTTGGGTGAAGACGAAGAAACCTATAATTCGAGGCCAGCACTATATAGATAAATTAATTCAGGTAAGTCTAAATTATTGATGAATATTTCTTCGGAACCTAGTCTCGTCTTGTGATATCTTTTATGATATTAGGTGAGTAAAAATAATAATTTACACGAACTGTGACAACCCCGATGACATGATCTTAGCTATTGGTAGGGCAACCGTCGCCGCCATGTTTTTTCTACATTAAGGTCTGAGGATTGTAGTTGGTCTTGATCGAGCCCACATTATCGGTAATACCAGTTCCGGAACCATCATTTCCGTTTTTTATTCTCGTCCAACGAGACCGATCGGAACTCAAGAGCTTTTTGCCCGGCTCTACCAAACACCTCCAGGGCTGAAGATCGCCCTAGATGCGATGGCAACAAAATGACCCAAATTTCTTTTGTTCCCCTTTCGTTGCAGAACAAGGGAAATTATTCTTAGATAAATTATTTGGCACAAAAATCTAGCTTTTTCACTAACAATTGTCTAGTGTTAAAAAAAACACTAAAAACTTATTGCTAGACCGAATTTCCTCAACAGCACATATCTTTCAACTAAACTACAACGTGACATCTGACTGAGCACATTACAACACTACCAACTCGACTTTTAGTGACTAATCAAGACCCTAATAGTACATTATGCAACGAGCCTATAATTGCTATAATTAAGACACGAGTATATTTATAAAAGTCCTCTCGGCACGCCGGAAGGCGGAGGTAGATTTCACCGGACAAACTTGGGGATAGGCGAAAATAGGCAGAATATGCAGGTTTTCGTAGAAGGATCAGACCTCATTTATTGCGTGAAAGTATTTTATAATTGGAGATTTATTAACTTTGTTTTTCGTCATTTTATGCATATTTTAAACATTTTATTGTCTTATGATGACGGTAACCTTCTTGTCATTTGGAGTCCATTTTTATACTTGTGGTCACACTGTCCTTATGCAAGGTTTCGACACTGATGTGTAACTATGTAACGGTCTATTACTCCTTCACGCAAAATTATATCTCCCGCAGAGATGTTGGTTGGTTCCTCAGTTTAGGGGCTGCGACAACGCGGTCATGTAACCCCGTGTATATATATATATATATATATATATATAAACTTTTGAACTGACGATGGTTTTGGGGTCTGGGGGATGTGAAACGCGAAGATATGTCGAAATTTTCCGGAAATCGAAATCGAAACATGGTACCCATTGCAATAGTTAGCTTTCTAATGAAATCTACCTAAAATACTACCATCAACGACACCTATCTGTGAACTTGGCTACTAGATGCCACCGGAACCATCAACTCGCCACGAACGTTGGAACTTCTCCTCCGATGGAAAGCAAACTCAGGGTTTTTTAGCGCTCTTAGTAAATCCGACGACTTCAGCCGGGTTTGAACCCGCGACCTTGGGCATAGAAGTTCAGCATGCTACCAGTTCCGATACCGAAGTCGCTTCCCACAGACAGATGGAAAACTGAATGTTATCTCGTGCAGTGGCGTTGTCATAGCAACTGCTGATGGCCCATCCCTTATCAATTGAAAGTAAAGTTGTCATGGCAACCTCTCTTGGCACTTGGCATTTTCTTATAATTTAAATCATTTTGCTCACTCCGTGGCGTAATGGTGGTTCATATCAAAAATTCTTTCAGACAAAAGTTTTAGGTAATTACTGGAGGAATATTGTCCATTTTGTACCGTTTTGATATTGTGCCTATTAAGAGAGATATGATTAATGTTTCCCGAAAAACCCACTTTTTTCCACCCCTTTGGTCAATGGTTGGTGCTATCAAAAAACTTATTTGACATAAATTTTTGGCACTTATCAGACACATATTATGAACTTTGAATGGATTCGATATTTTACGTATTAAGAGAGTTATAGCGAAATTTCACTTTTTCGAAAAAAGCCCCCCATTTTCACCCCCTTCGACCGATTTTGCCCATTAACGAACTCGACCGAGATTTTAATGGGATACTTATTATGTAAAAAATTCAAACTGATTGGGGCAAAATTACGGCAGTTATTGTGTCCACAAGAAACATATATATATATATATATATATATATATATATAGATACATATATACATAAATTATATATAAACTTTTGAACTGACGGTGGTTTTGGGGTCTGGGGGATGTGAAACATGAAGATATGTCGAAATTTTCCGGAAGTCGAAACATGGGACCCATTGCAATAGTTAGCTTTCTAATGAAATCTACCTAAAATGTAAATACAACTAGAAATACAATTTCTTTAATAATCTTTATATATATATAATTCTTCGACACGTGTGTATGTGACTGAACTCCTCCTAAACGACTGAACCGATTCTGATGGAATTTGGTATGTATAATAGGGTGGGTCCATGTATGGTTTAGATTCACAATCTGATCCCGTAGGTGGAATGAACACAATTTTAGAACCACAATTTACACATAATTTTAGAATCACAATATACAGTCAAAAACAGTCGTCATGGAAACCACTAGCCTTGGCCTTCGTGAATGCTGATGTCTTTGGACGGTTTGTCTCTGCACGTTAGAGCCACCTGGTTGTAACCTGTGCAACTACCGCCATTACATACACTCCGCCCGTGGCGAAAAGTTGTGTATTATACCAAAGGTGGCAGTGATGTCGAATTCTACTGTTTGTTTCTGCACGTTAGAGCGTTTCAAAGTCCCGTATGCGTTCATATACCATTCACCCGATTGCCATGAAACTTGGGTGATATATTTAGTGAGCTCCAGGGAAGGTGTTTGGCTTAGTAAATCCATTTTACAATAGATAGCGCACTAATAGATTCAACAAATGAGCGACGACGCCCGAAGCGTTTCAAAAAGGTCCCGTATGCGTTCAAATACCATTCGTCCGATAGCGATGAAACTTGGGTGAGATGTTGTGTACACTCCAGGGAAGGCTTCTGGCTTAGTAAATCAATTTCACATTAGGTAGCGCACGACTAGATTCAACAAATGAGTGACGACGCGCGAAGCGTTTCAACAAAATCCCGTATAAGTTTATATTCCATACATAGATTGAGATGAAACTTTGATGAGTTGTTGTGTACACTTAAGTGAAGGCTTCTAACTTAGTAATCCATTTCACAGGAGGTTACGCACGAGTAGATTCAACAAATGAGCGGCGACGTGCGAAGCGTTTCAACAAAGTCCCGCATGCGTTCAAATACCATTCGTCCGATAGCGATGAAACTTGGGTGAGATGTTGTGTACACGTACGTGAGGGTTTCTAACGTAGTAAATCCATTTTACAATAGGTAGCTCACGAGTAGATTCAACAAATGAGCAACGACGCGCGAAGCGTTTCAATAAGGTCCCGTATGCGTTCAAATACCATTCGTCCGATTACGATGAAACTTGGGTGAGATGTTGTGTACACCCTACGGAAGGTTTCTGGCTTAATAAATCCATTTTACAATAGGTAGCGCACGACTATATTCAACAAATGTGTGACGGCACGTGAATCATTTCAACAAAGTACCGTATGCGTCCATATACCACATATCCGATTGCGATGAAACTTTGGTGAATTGTTGTGAACACTCCA
The DNA here is from genome assembly GCA_946902985.2 of Meconema thalassinum. NCBI lineage: Eukaryota > Metazoa > Arthropoda > Insecta > Orthoptera > Tettigoniidae > Meconema > Meconema thalassinum. The sequence goes on along the minus strand of OX336394.1, from coordinate 253,881,345 downwards.
GGAAATGTTTCTGTCTTAGTAAATCCAGTTTTTAACAAGTAGCGCACGAGTAGATTCAACAAATAAGCGACGGCGCGCGAATCGTTTACACAATGTCCCGTATGCGGTCATATATCATTCATCCGATTGCGATCAAACCTTGGAGAATCATTGAGTACACGCCAGAGAAGGTTTCAGGCTTAGTAAATCTATTTTACAATAGGTAGTGCATGAGTAGATTCAACAAATGAGTGACGGCACGCGAATCGTTTAAAGAAAATCACTTATGCGTTCATATGTCATTCATCCGATTCCGATGAAACTTTGATGAGTTGTTGTGTACACGCCAGGGAAGGTGTTCAACTTGGTGAATCCATTTTTCAATATTGGTAGCGCACGAGTAGATGTAACAAATGAGTGACGACGCGCGAAGCGTTCCAACAAAATCCTGTATACGTTCATACACTATTCATAGATTGCGATGAAACTTTGATGAGTTGTTGTGTACACTTACGTGAAGCTTTCTAACTTAGTAAATCCATTTCACAGTTGGTAGAGCACGAGTAGATTCAACAAATGAGTGACAGCGCACGAATCATTTAAACCAAATCCCGTATGCGAAAATGCCATTTACCCGTTTGCGATGAAACTTTGGAGAGTTGTTGTGCACGCTCCAACGAATTAGTTAATTCAATTCACGATAGTTTATAGGCAGTTAACAGAAATTGAAAAAAATATTGTGTATCCAAAAGCACTTCAAGAAACAAAGTTACAACACTTTCTTTGATTGGCAGGACAACGTCTGCCGGGTCAGCTTAATAAATCCATTTTACAATAGGTAGCGCACGAGTAGATTCAACAAATGTGTGACGGCACGCGAATCATTTCAACAAAGTACCGTATGCGTTTAAATACCATTCGTCCGATTACGATGAAACATGGGTGAGATCTTGCGTACACCCTAAGGAAGGTTTCTGGCTTAATAAATCCATTTTACAATAGGTAGCGTATGAGTGGATTCAACAAATGAGTGACGGCACGCGAATAGTTTCAACAAAGTACAGTATGCGTCCATATAACATTCATCCGATTGCGATGAAACTTTGGTGAATTGCTGTGTACACTCCAATAAAGGTTTCTGGCTTAGTAAATTCATTTTACAATAGGTAGCGCATGAGTAGATTAAACAAATGAGTGACGGCACGCAAATCGTTTAAAGAAATCCCGTATGCGTTCATATGCCATTCATCCGATTCCGATATAACTTTGATGAGTTGTTGTGTATATGCCGGGGAAGGTCTTCAACTTGGAAAATCCTTTTACAATATTGGTAGCGCACAGTAGATGTAACAAATGAGTGACGACGCGCGAAGCGTTTCAACAAAATCCCGTATGCGTTCATATACTATTCATCGATTGCGATAAAACGTCGATGAGTTGTTGTGTACACTTACGTGAAGCTTTCTATCTTAGTAAATCCATTTCACAGTTGGTAGAGCACGAGTAGATTCAACAAATGAGCGAACGCGCACGAATCATTTAAACAAAATCCCGTATGATTCATAATATGACCATTATACCATTCATCCGATTGCGATGAAACTTGGATGAGATGTTTAGTGCAATCCATGGAAGGCTTCTGGCTTAGTAAATCCATTTTACAATAGGTAACGCACGAGTATATTCAACAAATGAGCGACGATGCGCGAGTGTTTCATCAAAGTCCCGTATGCGTTCGTTTACCATTCGTCCAATAGCGATGAAACTTGGGTGAGATGCTGTGTACAGTCCAGGGAAGGTTTCAGGCTTAGTAAATCAATTTTACAACAGGTAGCGCTCGAGAAGATTCAGCAAATGAGCGACGACGCGTGAATCGTTTCAACAAAGTCCGGTAGTTGTTCATATACCACTCACCCGGATGCGATGAAACTTTGCGAATTGTTGTGTACACTCCAGGAAAGGATTCTGGCTTAGTAAATCAATTTTACAATCGGTAGCGCACGAGTAGATTCAACACATGAGTGATGGCAAGTGAATCGTTTCAATCAATTCCCGTATGCGTTCATATACCATTCATCCGATTGCGATGAAACATTGATGAGTTGTTGTGTACACTTTAGTGAAGGTTTCTAACTTAGTAAATCCATTTCTTAGTAGGTAGCGCACGAATAGATTCAACAAGTGAATGACAGCGCACGAATCGTTTCAACAAAATTCCGTATGCGTTCATATGCCATTCATTTTGATTGCGATGAAACTTTGGTGAGTTGTTGTGCACGCTCCCGCAATTGTTTCTAAATTAGTTAATCCATGTTACGTTAGTTAGTGGCAGTTGACAGAAAAAAAAAAACACAACCTGTGTATCCGAAAGCACTTCCAGAAACAAAGTTACAACACTTTCTTTGATTGGCAGGACAACGTCTGCCGGGTCAGCTAGTATTCTATAAATGGTTAATCCCCACTCTTATCATATTATGTTCATCTCCTTGAATTACGGTGTTATGACTACTCATTGCTACAATACTGACATACCTGCAGTCGGAGCTTACCTCACTCGGCACTAGCGTGTCCCCGCTGGACGTGTATAATTCCAATGGAACCACCACCCTGCTCAGGTCATATGCAGGAGGTTGAGAAGAATTGTAGACCCTCATGTTCATTTCAGGGCCAAGATCTCTCTGTTCGAACCTGCCTGTAACACACAAATAATTCTGCATCAATGAATGTAATCCATGATATGAGGTGTACCCATTAAAATTAAAAATAGAATAATACAAAAACAAGTAGTTCCGTGAAGAACTATACAGCCTATTTTCATATATCCTACTCATGTTAATTGCCTCTATCATCATACAAGAAATCTAAAGCATTGAACCTGAGGACCCATACTTTATATGGGTACCAACCAGCATTCCAAAGGCTCAAGTCAAGAAAAAGCTTTCTTCATTCAACAGAGAGCCTTGCTGAACCACCATCGAATTTCAGAGTGAAATCATGGCGTTCCAGATCCAGCCACCTTACAGGATGGATGATCCCTTCCGAAAGCCTCCCTCCAGGTCACGAGGAATGTTGGTCTACCTGGAAGACGCTCAACAGGCTGCGCTCCGGAGTTGGAAGAACGAAGACCAACATAAGAAAGTGGGGATTTGCCTGCGACTCCACACTATGTGACTGTGGTGAAGAACAGACAATGAGCCATCTCCTTGTCTGCAACTCGTGTCCAACAACATGCTCTCCCCAGGATGTGATCGACGCTACCAAGGAAGCACGTGAATTAGCTACATACTGGTCACACCACATTTAATTAAATCTGTGCTTGTGTAGTGTATAATTATGCTGTTACATGCCATCAGAAATGATAATGCTTATAGTACCAGATTTTGGAATATTCCTCTTTGTATTTTGCTGTCTTGTTTCTTTTTATACCTTGTGAGTTATGATGTATGTTTTCTGACACGATTAAATAAATCATCATACAAAATTTCAGTTTGATTGTTGTGATATATTCGTAGATATTGAAAACCGTCTAAATATTTCAGATGGTCGCCAGGTTGGATTTGTATTTATGTACTATTACATGAGGATTATTGTGTACGTGTGGTATTCAAACTTCAATCGCATGATTAGGACACAAGAAGTAAAAACGATATTTTAAAATTTCGCACAGCAGCCATCTTGTGGTTATGAAAACAATTGAAATAAATAGATGCTAGTGGATTAAAATTTGTATAAGCATTTAACGTGCAAAGTTTCACTGCACACGGATGGTTAGGCCTATATCGCGAGAAACGTCCATTGAAATATTTATACTTCGAGTCCCCGCCATGTTGGATTTGTGCTCACCAGGTTATTGTAAGTCCAATAGGTGAACTTATGTTCATAGCCTCTATGTACGTAAAAAAACAGTTTGTTTGCTGTAAAAGATTCGTAGATATTGAGAACCGTCAAATGTATTTCGGATGCTCGCCATTTTGGATTGTTATATGTATAGGCCATAGAGTTATGTACCATTAAAGGAAAATTATTGCGTAGCTTCATTATTCAAACTTTCACTTCGATCGTATGATTACGATACAAGAAATAAAAATGTAATTTTAAAATTTTGCACAGCCGCCATCTTGAAGTTATGTAAACAATTGAACAACATTAGATGCCAGTGCATTACAATACGTATAACCATTTACTGTACCACATTTTACTGCGCTCAGATGATTAAATCACGAGAAATGTCTATTAAAATGTTTCAACTTTGCTTGGCCGCCATGTTCGTTTTGTACTTTACAGGTTTTTGAAAGTTACATATATATATATATACTTACAGCAGTTCCCTTTATCACCGTACGAAACTTCAAGGTGATATCTGTAATAGTTTCGGAGAAAAAATAAATGCCAATGAAATATTTCGCACAGCCGCCATTTCGAGGTTATGTAAACAATTGAACTAACTTAGATGCCAGTGCATTACAATGTGTATAAACATTTTCTGTACCAAGTTTCATTACGCTTGGATGTCTAAATCGCGAGAAAAGTCTATTTAAAAGTCTCAAATTCGCTTGGCCGCCATGTTGATTTTGTTGTTACCAGGTTTTTGAAAGTCCCATAGGTGACCTTGTAGTAGTGCCCTCCATCATCATACAAAATTTTAGGGTGATATCGGTAATAGTTTCGGAGATATTGAATGCTAGTGAAATATTTCACACAGCCGCCATGTTGGATTGGTGAGACATAACAAAATTTGAATAGTGCTATGAACTTACCGAGTTTCATTGAAATCTCTCCAGCCGTTTAGGAGTTATTAGGGGGGGACACACACACTCCTCTCACACACACACACACACACACGCACACATACACGGACAAAAGGTGATCTCATAAGCCTATTTTTTCAAAATTGAAAATAGGCTAATAAATATTTGTATTAATTGGTAGGTAGCGATACACATAATATTTCACTTAAGATTAACACGAGTCAACCATTTTAGCTACGAGTATTAACCATAGAGTCAAGCGGTATTTTGACTCTAGAAACGAGTGGGATTGAGCCCCACAAATACAACAATTAGTTCCGTGAAGAACTAAAGTCTATTTTCATATATCCTGCTTATGCGAATTGCCTCCATCATGATACCAAATTTCACTATGATTGCTGTAATACAGTAGATTCGTAGATATAGAGAACCGTCTAAATATTTCGAATGGTCGCCTTGTTGCATTTTTATGAATGTAGGTCTTAGAGTAATGTACTATTACATAAAAATTATTGTGTAGGTGTAGTATTCAAATTTCAATCGCATGATTAGGACACACGAAATAAAAACGAGAGTTTAAACTTTCACACAGCTGCCATCTTGTGGATATGAAAACAATTGAAACAAATTAGATGCCACTGGATTAAAACTTGTATAAGCATTTACCATACCAAGTTTCACTGCACTCGGCCCATTTTAATATTTATATACCGCGTCGCCGCCATGTTGGATTTGTGCTCACCAGGTTATTGAAAGTCCCATAGGTGAACTTATGTTTATAGCCTCTATGATTTAAAAATAATCAGTTTGATTGCTATAATATATTCGTAGATAATGAGAACAGTCTGAATATTTCGGATGGTAGCCATGTAGGATTGATATATGTATAGGCCATAGAGTTATGTACCATTAAATTAAAATTATTGCCTGGATTCATTATTCAAACTTTCACTTCGATCGCATGATTCGGACACAAGAAATGAAAACTTAATTTTAAAATTTTGCAAAACCGCCATCTTGAGATTATGTATACAATTGAACAAAATTAGATGCCAGTGCATGGCAATTTGTATAAACATTTACTGTACCATATTTCACTGTTCTCAGATGGTTGAATCGCGAGAAAAGTCTATTAAAATGTTTTAAATTTGCTTGGCCGCCATGTTGGTCTTGTACATTACACGTTTTTGGAAGTTACATAGATAAACTTGTAGTAGTGCCGTTTATCATCACACAAAATTTCAGGGTGATATCAGTTATAGTTTCGGAGATAGAGAATGCCGGTGAAATATTTCGCACAGCCGCCATCATGAGTTTATGGAGACAATTGAACTAAATTAGGTGCCAGTGCATTGCAATGTATTTAAACATTTTCTGTACCACGTTTCATTGCGTTTGGATGGTTAAATCGCGAGAAAAGTATATTTAAAAGTTTCATTTTAGCTTGGCCGCCATGTCCGGTTCGTAGTTAGCAGGTTTTTGAAAGTCTCTTATGTGAACTTATAGTATTGCCTTTTATCACCGTTCAAAAATTCAGCGTGATATCGGTATTCGTTTCGGAGATATAGAATGCTGGTGAAATATTTCGCACAGCTGCCATGTTGGATTCGTGAGACATATTACAATTTGAAGGGCACAGTCGGGGTCGGCCAAAATGGTGCTATGACCTCACCGAGTTTCATTGAAATCGGTCTGGCTGTTTAGAAGTTTTTAGTGGGGGGGGGGGGGGGCACACAAACAAACACACACACACATACGCACACACACGGACAAAAGGTGATATCATAAGCCTATTTGTTCATCAATGGAAAATGGGCTAAAACAGTGATAATGAGACAAGGATACCAATTTTGAAAAAAAAATGTTCATAATATTACAAGCCCAATAGAAGAGGTTATTCTTATGAAAAATGGTTTGCTAACACCAAGAAGGATCTACTAGAGTTGAACTTCACTGATCAAGACATGCGCAACAGAACCACATTCAGAAATAAGATACACACATTTGAGGGGTTCTTAGAGCCAGAAACAGCGACCAAGAAGAGACAACATTGGACAGCTGAAAAGAAAGCAGCTGTGGGCAAGAGAATGAAGGAATACTGGTGCCAAAGGAAACTGAAATCATGAAGAGTTATTTACGTGGTCCTCTATTATGATGATGATTACAGGAACCCATACAAGTCATTGGAATAATACCCAGGGACTCATAACTTGTGTGGTGTGTAGTAATAATCAGAAACCGGAATTTCGTTCGTATACTTCATCCACGCTCCTATCTTTCTTGTCGACCTCCCTTAGTCAATTTATTTTTCATTCGATTCCTTTGCAATAAGGCACTCAAAGTCTACAATATTTTTCGTTTTTTCACCTACTTCTCTCCTCCATTCAGACACCCTCGTTATTTTGGAGTGGTTAAACCTTATGTCCTTTCCACCATATTGGAGGCTGGTCAAATCTCCAGTCTGACCGAAGAGGTTACTAACAAGTAGGCCTAGTTCCGTGAAGAACTGCATAGCCTATTTTCATAAATCCTACTGGTCTTAAGTTAGGTCACGGGAAATGAAAAACGAGATTTTAAAAACTTGCACATCCACCATTTTTAAGTTCTCATAAAATTGCATTAAATTAGGCGTCAGTATATTAAGGCTTGTATAAAGATATATCGTGGTGTTTCATAGCGCTCGGATGAAAAGTTGCGAGAAAAATCCATTTAAATATTTAAATTTCGCGTCGCCGCCACGTTGGTTTTGTGATCACAAGGTTATCGAACGATCCATAGATGAACTTACGTTAATATCCTATATCAACATACAAAATTTCAGTTTGATTAATGTAATAGATTCGTAGATACTGAGAACCGTCTAAATATTTCGGATGGTCGCCATGTTGGATTGTTATATGTGAAGGCCATATAATTATGTACCATTAGATAACGATTATTGCGTAGTTTCATTATTCAAACGTTCACTTCGATCGCATGATTAGGACACAATAAATAAAAACTTAATTTTGAAATTTCGCACAGCCGCCATCTTGTGGTAGCCTAATGCAATTAATGTAACTAAATTTGATGTCAGATATCAGTTTATAAACATTTGCTGTGCGAAGTTTCACTGTGCTCGGATAGTTAAATTGCGAGAAAAGTCTATTTAAATGTTTCAACTTCGCTTGACCGCCATGTTCGTTTTGTACTTAACAGGTTTATGAAAGTCACAGATATGAATTTCTAGTAGTACCCTTTATCACCGTACACATTGTTAGTGTGCTATTATTTACTACTGCGGAGATTTAGAATGTGATTGAAATTTTTCACGTGGCCGCCATGTTGGATTTGTGAAATGCATTAAAGTTTGATAGGCATGGTCGAGGTCGGACAAAGTATTAGTATGTATTTACTGAGTTTCATTGAAATCGCTCTAGCCATTTAGATTTTTAGGGACACACACATACGCACCCACACACACACATACATGTACACAAACGGACAAAAGGTGTTCTAATAGTCCTATTCTTTTCATACATGAAAATTGGCTGAAAAAGGAATTGATTTGGAACAGACACTAAGTCTCATTTTAATACCTACATCGAGTATTCAAAGATACTCACCTGTCTTGACGAGCTGGATGAAGTGCGTGATTGTGTGGAGAGATACACCTGATATTCGTGATACATAAAACGGCAGCATGGTCTGGAACAAGGGAGAATCAGTTTACTGAATAAATGAAGCCCAAGTAAGGAGGTACCATTTATTTGTTATACATCCACAACACTTTAGATATTAGACAAAGAGGAATGTTTTGGGTGAAAGTCATGTCAATGGTAGACATTTTGAGTAGATCCTGACTCATCTCACCAGAAGATACTGTAAAGTGATTGATTATTGAAGTTGGACAAGAGCTGAATGTATGTATGACTACCCCTTATTATTCCCGTTCTTCCAACGGGGTCGGGGATGAGATGCGATGGAAGTCTTTGTGGCGATGATTTTTACGGCCGGATGCCCTTCCTGACGCCAACCTCAGGAGAGGAGTTAATGAGAGATGAAATGAATGATGGTGAATGAAACTGGGCAAGGATGTGGAAGGAAGCGGCAGTGGCCTGTCAGAAGGAACCGTCCCAGCATTTGCCTGGTGTTGAAAGTGGGAAACCACGGAAAACCATTTCAAGGACGGCCGACGGTGGGGCTCGAACCCACGCGTCTACCGAGTCAGCAGAGAGCTTGGCCCCATGACCTAATGCTGCGCGTTAGCCAGCGTAGCCACTACTGTCGGTGGACAAGAGCTGAATAATGTGTCTTTATTTGCATAGGAGAAAATCATTTAATGATGGAAAATGTAAATATATTATTTAGAATAACGAATGGAGAAGAAGAATAATGAGATAGAGGGGTTGAATTATCCTCCAATATTTTTGATGATTGGCAACCAGATATCGCTATCCACAATTCCCATTGAAGTCATTTGGATTCAATCAGAATTCTATCTCTTATCTTATGACCCTTCATCAATTGAAACTTATGATTCCATTCCATATTCCATATTCAAACATTTTCAGGAACATCACAAATAAATGACATGCAAGGCTGCACAATTCGTTAATTTTTAATGGTGCACATACGTTGTTCACTTCGAAACATATCATAATAAAATGAAGTCCTTTACTGCTTTTCATTGAAATACTACGGTTTAAACCTAAGAATACCCGTCAAGACTAGATGAGTCCAAGGACTTAGCAAGTTTTCACATGCCTACCAAATACAAAAAGTAGTAGAATGTCATTATTTTTAACCCTTGAGAGCCTTGGCCAAACCTGGCTATTGCTAAAATAATGTTATCAGCAGCCTTAGATCTAACTGCCTAGCAAATAATGCCTAGGAATAAACGATTCTTCTGAGCATTATGCCTTTATTATAAACCATCTCCTACAAAATGTATATTATTTCCTTCAGTACATTGCATAAAACAACTTCAATCTACTGAAATATGGACCAGACAGCAAGCGCTATCCACCATGTTGACGTGTGAGCTGTTAAGTACTCAGCGGCACAACACGGCATGGCATGGCACCGCCACAGAATCTGAGAACTCTTAAATCACTGCTACAATATAATATTATAATATCCTACGGCCACGTCCTTGATGACTGACCACCCTCTGTGCGATAAGCAGAACTAGTGACTGGGTCTTCTTGGATCGTAAGTTACGGATTACCCTAATTTGCTTGCATGATTCACACTGTAACGTTCCCTGTCATTCTAAGTGGCCAAACGTTACGTTCCTGGCGAGGCTCCAATATTGTGTTTTCCTGGAGTACAGTAGAAGAACCGCAACAAGAACACGAACCGCTTTACTCACACCACCAATAGGATACTTACCTCTTACCTGTTCATTAGCAATGCTTATAATCAGCTCGTGTGGGCGCCAGGACATCTAATACTTAAGATGTGGCAAAGTATTTAATTGAAATTGTGTTAGAGCACTCGAAATATCTTTCTCTCAAGTCGTGGCATAGCTGAGCCATTAATCAATTGTTTGCCGTTACGGGGATAAGGTATGCCTTATGTCTAATTCTAGCTACTGGAAATTAAAATCCTACCATTAATCAAGAACAATATTAATTAATTAAAAAGTTAAGCAGCAAAAGAAATAATTAAAATAATCGAATTTACTAAAAAAAAATGGAAGTTAATTGAAATTGGCGGAAGCTACAAGATGGAACATGAATTTAAATAACTAACAAAATCTTGACTCTAATTTGCCATAAAAAGAATTACAGAGACTTGATCGGATTTTGGTATCAGAACTCACAATCATCTTCTTCATTTCGGTCGTGCTGTTTTCCAACTGCTGGCTGGATGGAATATCGATTGCTTCTTCTTCAAGTGCTGTAGATTTGATCTTATACGGGTCTGGAACTAATTAGATCTGTTCACCGGCTGACTTGTGTGAGTGGTTTAAACCCAGAGTTCACCTTTGTGAATATGGTCCATGACAACATCATTTTTACGTCAGAAATTTGTTATTTCTTTAAACTTGTTACATTGATATGTTGCGATGATTTGATATACGTGCAGCTTCAGAAAATCTCAGAAGAAAGTGAGCCGCAAGTAGCAGTATGTAGTTCTCCAGAGTAGCTGAACAGCAGTTTTGGGTTCTCCCCCTTCGCTGTATCTTGACTAATCATATACGGTGTCGTGATGACGTTGTTTCCCTCTCCAGATCCATAAGTTCACAATTTCCTTCTTCATTAGTTGATTCACCCACGTGGTATAGTTTGTGTGGTAAATTTTAATTGGCCTACTGATGCTTACTAATTCTCGGAATACGTGACGTCAGTACCAACTGACCCAAGTTGCTTTGTCTCCGAGCTCAGCGTGCCCAGGAAAACCAATATGTTCTTCTTGGAAATGAGGTCTAAACTAAGCAGACTCCCAGTGGTAAAGTTGGTGACACGACGGACGAAATGTTTCCCAATCAAGCCCTGAGTTATATTACTAACCAAAATCTGACTTAAAATTTCCATTTTATATCTTTCACCAAACTATGATTAAAACCGTAATTAATATATAATGAAGTGATGGAATCAATCCAGAATTGCTATGACAATTAAAATATACCTAATAATAATATTAAATTAATTTGCTGCTTATAAAATCCCTATATATATTATAATTGTGAAAATCTGTGTGTCCGTGTGTGTGTGTGTGTTAGTTTGTTACCTCTTGATACTAAAACGGCTGGACGGATTTGGATGAAATTTGAAATGGAGACAGCTTATACCATGGGATAACATATAGGCTGCCTTTCGTCCGGAAATAAATCATTGTTCCCGTGGAACGGGCAACATAACTGAAAAGTCACCAAAAATACTCAACCAGGACAAAATATCGAAGTTGTCGCATAAAGACCGGACAAAGCTCATTTTACTCCCCTCGATGCAAGAAACAATACTCGGTATGTCCTTACGGGACACCGAAAACTTCATTTTAAGGCCCTAAAACCAACAGTTCCAAAGATATTCGCAGAAAACTATCTTCGCTCTGATTGATGAACTAATCGCAAGTCGGTTTCCATGGCAATACTACCTCAAGGTATGACATCCAATTTTCTATATATCCCTGTAGGAGGCAATGCCAATCCATTTATTATCTTTTTCAAGATATATATATATATATAAACACAATAAGAACAGTGTAGCGCACCTGCCTCTCGTCCGGAGGCCCCGGGTTCGATTCCCGACTCCGTCAGAGATTTTAGACACTGACGTGAGGGCTGCAACGGGCTGAACTCAGATTCGTGAGGACAATTGAGTAGCTGTGAGGCAGCGCGCCGGTCACGAAGAACAAGATTAACAGCTGAGGGGACACTATGCACTGACCACGCGTCACCAAAATATCTGCAGGCCAAATGGCTGCGAAGCGGTCGCATGATAGGCCTAGGCCCTTCATGGGCTGTAGTGCAGGGGTAAAAAAAAAGGGGAAGTGCCTTCTAATACCACCTTTAATTTTTAAACACTACAGTAGCGGCTATTAAATAAAGGTAGCGATATAGCTACGTTCAGTTTCATAAACACTGGGCTCACAAATCCCGTACAGGTAAGTACAAATATCAGTCTGGTCATTATTTCAGTAGCAACGAAGCTCTGAGGTGGCTATTGCCGTTTCCTTAATACTTAAGGCATCTCGCCGTCATATACCTCAATGTGCACTTACCAAATTTTGAACCAGTCTATTTTACTGAATAGAATTTCTACTAGCGAGTATCCACTCCGGCAAAAACCACACTCACTACCTTTTCCAAAATTTACACAAGACATGATTTTTAAAGCACTCTTCTGTATGTTGAGGTACAGAGACACACCACATGGAAAGATACAATAAAATGTTGGCAAATCTGAGTTCAAGGAACTGCTGTCCAGAATAGGCTTTCGGTACAGGTTATTCGGCCCATGTTCGTAACACGGAATGTTTTCCTTTGACAATGCATCTGCAACATGTGCGAGGGCAACGCATTTCAATGATCTCTAAAAACACAATAATCAGGAAATTGGAGAACAATTTAAAGTCGGAGTGAAGATTCAAGGAGAAATAATTTCATCTCTGAGATTTGCGGATGACATCGTCATCTTGGCCAATACGCCAGAAGATTTGAACTAGTTTTTGAATGGTATGGACTCCGTCTTGACGAATGAATTCATGATGAAAATCAATAAATGTAAAACAAAATTATTGGAATGCAGCCGAAATAAATCAGAAACCTCTATGGACATCAAATTGGCAGGTGAAACGCTACGGGAAGTAGGAGACTTCTGTTACCGGTACTTAGGAAGCAAAATAACCAGTAATGGACGAAGCAAAGAGGATATAAAAAGCAGGTTGGCTCAGGCAAGGAAAGCATTTCTACAGAAAAGGAATCTGTTGACATCGAATATACATTTAGGTATTAGGATGGCATTTTTGAAAGCTTTTGTCTGGAGCGTGACACTATAAGGAAGTGAAACTTGGACTAACGGTGTTGCAGAAAATAGGAGAATTGAAGCGTTTGAAATGTGGTGTTACGGGAGAATGATGAAGATCAGATGGGTAGATAGGGTAACAAATGAATAGCTATTAAGACGAGTGGGAGAGGAGAGATGTTTCTGGCGACTGCTAAAGAAGAGAAGAGATAGGTTGGTACGACACATATTAAGACACCCAGGAATAGCAAGCTTAGTTATGGATGGGAGGATCAAGGACAAGAACTGTAGGGGTAGACCAGGGTTATACAGATTGCCTCAGATGTAGGGTGCGGTAGCTATGTAGAGATGAAACGATTAGCTCAGGAGAGTGAGGCACGGAGGGCTGCATCAAACCAGTCAAAAAACTGAAGACTCAAACAACAACAACAATCGGGAATTTTAATTACTTAGAGAGGCATGTGAGGCAGAAGGGTTGTTGGAGAATTTCAATCCCTGGGATGTAACACTGGAAGAGACTGCATAATGTACATCAGCGGCCAAGGTGAGAGATATGTTACTATAGGTCTATTAATAGCGACATGTTGACGTTCAAATCATCAATAAGTGTGGCAAAATTATACCCAGAATAGTTTAAGGAAAAATATTTTAATTCCCCATATTCCGATAGATTTGCCATTCCAGGTGTACTGTACGTTTAGACAAAACCATTTTTCCCACGCGCAACTGTATGTGGCGTGCTCGCGATTATCCGGACAACAAAATCGTTATGTCTCAGCAGAAGATGGCAAAACCAAAACCAAAATTTTCAAATGTGTTCACATAATGTAACATCGTACCCTGCAGACTTTCACAACTCTATAAAATTCCCACTTTTGCTGCTCATATCAATATACTGTATGTATCAGAATTTTCAAAATTAGAATCGACCCACCTGTAGCCGCGATTGCTGTAATAGAATACACCAATTATCAGCAATAATGCATCGTCCCCATTGTCTTGATCGCGAGTGAAGCCGCGGGTACCTGCTAGTATCATAATAAAGGGGAAGTATTTGGACTATTACAACACGGCCACATATTAAATTTATTTGGTTAATTACCGTGTAGTTTGAGCACCAGACACTTCTCACATTAAGGTATATTTTTAATAATAAGCTCGAGATCGGAGGATTAGTTTAGTCGTAATTTGATTTAAGCTTTGGATATTTGGGTGGCCACCATTTCGTTATCGTTAAGAGGAAGGCAACGTAAAACGTGACACTGAGGAGTCCTTTTATAGTGCTACTTCTGTACCAAAGTTGGTTCAATTCGGTTTCGTCGTGTTTGAATTGATAGGGAGGTTTAACATACATACATTCACGTCCGCCATTCTGAAATTATTTGGCCGATGACTTTGAGTTTACGTGACAGACGCTTCTCACATAAAGGTACATTTCTACAAAATTTGGTATAGTTTAGTCGTAACATGATTTAAGATTTGAACATTTTTATGGCCACCAATTTGTTTTGGTTAAGATGGTACTGCCCCCGTAATTGAATTATATAGAGACCACGGTGGCTATATTGGAAATTATAAAGAAAGTTATGGCTGTCATAGTTATGACGTGGGTAGTCATGACGTAAGCACGGATGACGCAGACGTTATGCCAGCAGGCTACTTGAGCTGAGATTCTCAGTGACGTCAGCATTTATTCGAGAAAGATCCGAGATTTACGACGCAGTCGCAGGAAACGTGGAATTCTGCTGAGGAAGAAATTATGCTATTGGAGGGGAGGCTCGAACCAATGAACGATAGTCTGAAGGAAGACGGAGATTGCTGAAACTATGATATTTTTATTACTTTTTGGAATGCAGAATTGTGGAAATCCATTTGCAGTAGAGGCATTGATCTGGAATTTTGGTGAAATTTATTTTCAGTTTTTGAATTTTGAAAATCCGTCATGTATTGACGAAGTTGGAACTTCTAGTGATGACGCAGTAACACGCTATGGAAGGGATGGATACGCCCCTCATGAAGTTTATAAAAGGCCTTGCGCAGAAGAGAGGATTCTCATTCTCAGATCGTCAAAGCTCAATCGTCTGATAGCTCAAATCGTCAGATCTTCAGTCTCAGTTCTTATATAGTCATTTCGGTGAGACGTCGAGTGAGATTGGTAGAAAGAGTCGTCTTTATAACGCGTGGTGAAGCCACTGCATTAAACGAGAGTCGAGCAGACAAGCAGTGCAAGTTTACTGTGAGTAAAACTAGGTGAAGTTAAAACGCACATTATAAAGCGTATACAAGATTAGCTATGAACAGTTAGCGGTCGCCTATAAGCTAATTCTATTGTGCAGTGCTACATTAAGGAGTGTAGAAAAGTTGAACAATTTCGAGGAGTTATTTTGGAAGATATTGGCAATTTTAGACGACTGACAAAAGTGATTTTCTCGCCACCTGAGAAGCACTTTGTATCGCCAGATTCTACGCCACGGCTGACACGGCTAGTGAAATAGGGAGACTTCAGATTGCTTTTGTGACACAACGCTACAGTATTATGGAGCAGTTTAATATGGCAGTTTGTTCTTCTATTACCATAACCGAAGAGAAGATGGAAAGCTAAAGGACTTTAATGCAATTGGGACATATTTCAACGGAGTAAGATAGCAGCATGGAACTTCGCTAATTGCCATTCCACACAAGCGAACATGTGGTGAATAACCATCTACACCCATGTTTCGTGGTTCAACGCTGAATACTATCAAACAGCAATGGAAACGATTTCATACTCACTGAATATGAATATTTCTTCGGAAATTACTACAAAAACTTCATGGCGATTTTCTACTGGAACTTCAGGGATTTTTCAAGAGAGGTCAGGGTTGTCCCGACTCACAAAGAAGAATTTTGCCGGAAGGATGTCTTTTGTCTTCACGGAGCAGTGCAATTTCCGGAGGAGGAAGTAGTTCGATTCTCCGAGGGTGCTGTTTCTTGTTTCGAGGATGGAGCTCATCTTCAAGTTGGTGAAATGGATCCATCAGCAGTCTTCTTTGGGGAATTTTCCTCTGGAACTTCAACCAGCAGATAAGGTAGTCGTGAACGTTTATTGTATTTGAGTCTCTTTAACGATATTTGAGCAACCATTTTCCCATATTTCTGTCCTCATGTATTTTGCCATATATTCTTGTTTGAGATTCCTATTCTCAGTACACCTTGATGAGTTATGCCTTTTTCGACGATTTATTAAGACATTGTTATGTCATGGGCATAGTTAAACGATGTTGGATCAGTTGAGACTGATATTTAGATTTTTCAGTAATTTGCTTATATTTTGTAGTCACGATTTGACTGTAAGTTAATGATCTTTATGGCAGATTTAAATTCAGACAGCGTGTCACTTTATTAAAGTAATTCTACCCCAGTTTAATTACTTTGACCAATTTTCTGTCATCATCAAGAAGGAAGAACATTTAAATGATTTTAGAGCGTTAAAATCCATTACGTTGTCGACGATCTTGGAAATACTAGTCGTTATTTGAATTGATTGCAACACAGACATTTATCGTCAGTTATGAACGACCATTGCATCATAGACATTTTTGTGAAAGATGAACTTTAATTATGAATTTTTGAATGCATTAAAGTCATGAACTTTTGTTAGGAGTTTTTTCTCAATTAGAGATTTATATAATGATGTTTGCATCCCCAGTCTAATTGGATTCTATTCGACTATTTTGCAGTTTAGTCGCACTTTATTTGATGATAGTATTTTTATACTACAATTCTTTGAAGATGTTAATCTTAAATTTTGATAGACCAGACAGGCGTATATAAGCGTATTCACTATTAAATTTGTTTGTGATTGGCAAATTTTTACTTCATTTCGATTCATGAATGAAATCCACGAAGGTTAAATGACAACAGTTTTGAAACAATTAATGATTATAAGAATTTTTGAAGTGGAACTATGAATGTATAATCGCTAGTTCAGCGGACGTGTTGAAAGTCGCTGATGTATAATGCCCTTGTATAAATGAAGGAGGTTCCCACAGTAATTAATGATGTTAAAGAATTTGTTAGTGGAGGTTTTTGTAAGTTCTGTGGAAGATTTTGATGCCATATATATTAATATATGATGAATTTTGGGCCTAATTTTAATGCAGTTTGTGCATTATTTTGTAAGCGAATTATTTTGCGATGGAGTGTATTATCTTAGTCCTTTGAAAATTAATCAAGTGAATTTACTGTTATAATTAACAAGAGTATTTAAAGAATTTGAGATAAGATTTTGAATGAAGATTACCGTCACAAATAATTATAATAATTATTACAACCTTTATTAAACCAGATTGTGACATTAGCATGTATAACTAACCTTCATTGGTCGATTATATTGACACGATTATGAAATTACCAACTGGATGAACATGTGGTTAAATGTATTTCTTAAATTAATAATTTGAATAATTTAAATGTTAATATTGTAAATAATGATGTAAATATCTTTGACAATAATGTGGAACGAAAGTGATGTTAGAGGCGTGTTTAAAATTTTTGTAATTATCTTCGACAATATTATAAACAATTTCTAATTGTTATAAATAATTTATGTGATTTTGTTATAAACATTTAAGAGTGTGTTTTATACTCTAAACTATGCTTATTAAACATTTTGATGATAATTTAACAAGCTTAGGGATTGTCAGAATAATCCAGTGGTATGTGAGTAAAGCATTTGAAAGATTTGCGTCAATATATATGAGTTGTCTTGCGGACATTTAAAGCTTTTGAGAGGGAGCTGGATTCTTACGCAGTGTGGCATGATAAGTGAGCCCTATTTGACAGGTGTGCGTCAGGTTGAAGGGTAGATCGCAGCTGGCCAGACAACTGGTTATCAGTGGGCGAGGTCGTCTACATTCTGGCCTTGTGCCTATAAATACAAGTGTCATGTTTATTAAAAGAAACCAAATGCTCTGTATATGTGTCTCGTCCTGACTTCCTTTTCCAGTCCAAATGTGTTTTGAATAATACGTTATTTTGAGCTCGTGGGAGCTAACATGTTGTATGATAACTTTGCAAGTCCTTCAGGTGGACATAGTCAGATTGACATGGGCTATTGATAGCCACATTTATTTTGTTGAGTTGTTAAAATCATACCCTTTATTTGAAATAAAAGCTTTTGTACAGTTCAAAGTTCTCGTCTTCGTTCTGGTTCATTTTTAAATGTCATGGTGGAGGTTATTGTGGGAGCATACTTTAGAGATCCTGTTGTCAACCCAATCCCCGAGATAATTTTTAAGAGGTTAGTAAAGGTAAGTATGAACCCCCGTCTATTTTGGTGTGTTCCACAATGATTTCCTGTTAACTTCTGTGCTCAAACCTCGGTAGTATCTGTCAGTGCCATTTTCATTGGTGTAGCTGAGCCGGTGCGTTTGATTATTGGCAATCCGATTGAGGGGGCGGATATCTGACAGCCTACTATCCGGGTAAACGGGGACAGAAGGATTGGCACACCTAAAACGAGGGGCTGATTCAACATAACTGGATCACCAGGTTGAACGCCAGTAGGATTGGCAAACCTAAAACGTGAGGCTCGATTAGACTCAAATAAAGAGGTTGATTCTTTGTTAGATGTCTAGGCCAATTGTAGAATTTAAGAGTGTGATTATATAGGAATTAAATGTTGTATTGTATTAGGAAAATTACACTCAGAAAGGATCAGATCTTATATAACTTGAGAGGTTAAATAGGCTGGAAACTTAGGAAAATCGCCTATGATCTGGAATCTTATTTTATTTGACCGGCTTATGACATTTTAGTCATATTAAAGATAAAATTAAATTATTTGGATTGTAAATGTAAATTATTTGTGTTAGGATATTTTAAAATGGGCCAGGGAAATTTGAACATGTGCTTGAGTTTGTTTCAACATGAATTGTCTTCGAAAGTTAATTATAAGGTAGTTATAAGTTAGATTTAAGACAGAAAATTGATCAAATTTTATATATGGTGAAAAGTGTTGCTCAGGTGTTGTTATTTTGCTCTATTGATGTATGTCCCTACAGCAGTCTAATTTTGAATACTATTGTAATGGCAGATGAAAGTCTGAGGATGATGTTAGAGGAGATGTCTGCTAACATGAATAGAAGTATGAAGCAGATGATGGAGGAGAATGCTAGTAATTTGTCTGCTAACTTGAAAGCAAGCATGTATAGTAGTATGAAGGAGATGGAAGCTAGGCATACTAGTCGAATGGAGGAGAATGCTAGTAATTTGTCTGCTAATATGAAAGTTCTCCAGACCAGTTCTGCTAACTTAGAGGATAATATGTCGCGTTTACAGATTAATACCCAAGGAATCGAGAATACTGTAACTGACATCCGCACAAATGTGTCTGATGTTAAAATTGATGTTTCTAAGGTACAGAAAGATCTTTCAATGTTGAATCTAGATGTGGCTAATGTCCGAGGTGATATTTCTTGTGCTACGGCTGAAGTAGTTGTTGTTAAAAATGATGTTGCGACTGTCCAAGACAAGGTTGAGGAAGTCCAAAGAGAAATCCAAAATGTTAGAACTGATGTGTCCAATGTTCAGGTTGATATTAATAACATTCATTCGGATGTAAATGAGGTGCAAAGTGACATAAATAAGATGCAAGTAGAAGTCAACACAGTTTTCGTAGATATTGCTAAAGTCCAAACTGATGTAAATAAAGTCAGGGAAGAGATAGAAAATTCGAAAACCCTTTGTACGCGTAATATAAGTGCATTAACGACTAGATTAGTTGATGAGTCAGTTAGAACGACAGCGTCTTTAGCAGGTTTAAAGTATGATGTAGAGGTCATGAGAACCCAAGTATTAGACCATAATAGATTATTGAAAGAAGATATCGAAGTAGACATAGCAGAAATGTTAACGGCAAATGTAGCAGTATGGAAAGACGAGTGGAATAAGTCAAGTGGGGAACATGTAACCCAAATTCAGGAACGTATTGAAAGAAAACTTGCCAGTACTCAAATAGATATTAACAATGAAGTAGTACAGATTAGGAAAGATTTAAGCGTCAGGATGGATTCGCTATCCGAAAGACAAGTTGAAGATAGAACACAACTAGGTCAGGATGTGCAAGCATTAAAATCTGCATTAGAGGAACAGATTCATAAAGTTGTCTCTGATGTGAATGAAACGACGAGCAAACTGCAGAATTTGAAGCTAGGAGAGGCTAGTTTGATGGAGACCTACAAAGAAGAGTTAATCAAGAAAGTCTTAACGGAAATCACTGACAAGGATACAGAAGGCTTGACTTGCGAAACCAATAGGAATTATGCCAGAAGATATAACCTAGATCCAGAAGAGAGAGACGTGACTCCTGAAGAACGTATATCCAGATTCAGGGAGGAAGATGACGAGAGGAATATGGAACCTGAGTGGAACTATCGAGATAGTGGGAAAAACTACCCGGATTCATATCCGAGGAACGTGACGGTCATCAGGAATTTTGAAGACAAACCGCAAAAATTCAGCAACACTGATAGTTTGACGCCTATAGAATATGTAAGGAACCTCAAAGATTATTTCATCGAAGCTCACATTCCCAGAGAGAGAGAGAGATGAAGATAGTGGAGAGATTTTTGATTGGAGGACCCCTCGAATGGTTTCGCGCATTTAGATACACATTCAGTAACTTTGACGAGTTTGCAGAGGCATTAATCAAACGATTTTGGTCCATAGAAGCGCAGAATTCGTTAAGAGCGGAGGTGTATTCAAGAAAATACTCAGGTACTCTTCCAACACGGTACGCTGATTTCTTTACGAGTCAATTATCCCGCTTGAGATTTTTGCAACCCCCATTGTCAACGGAGCAATTAATTGATGCGATTTCTCGTATGCTGCCTGTGGAGGTGAGGAGACTAATTATTTCGTCAAACATCAGGGATTTGACCAGCATGGATGAATTACTGAGGAGGTTAGACTACACAAGTCCAATGCCTAACGTGGTACAGAAAGGTCAAAGGCATGACTTCAAAGAAATAAATACTGTATACATGGACCAAGTCCAACAAACTGACAAGCCAGATGAAGAGAAAACTGACAATGTAGGTCCTCACAGGAATAATCAGTTTCGAAATAACAGATCGCAAGGTTACCGTCCGTATCAACAGAGAAGAGGCTGGAACTGTAATCGAGGAAATTACAACAATGGAAGAGGCAGATATTACAACAATAATGGTTATAACAGAAATTATAATAGGAATAACCAGAACCAAAACAGAAATCAGAATCCTCAAGGTCAGGTTATGACACCCGATCAGTATCAGGAAAGAGAGAGGGAAAGCCAGCAATACCTAAAAGAATTACGGGAAAAAGAAGCCGACAACCAAAAGAAAAGGCAGGATGTTGTAATCGATCCTGGGCCTTCTACGAGCCAGCAGAATTTTGAGGTCGGTAACACAAAAAAAACGCCGATTTCTCAACGACAGTGAGAACTTGTTAATACATTGCCACACCACACCTGATTACAATTAATGAGAATAATGTCATTTACGGCAAGTTCAATGCTGGAAATTTGAAAAGATACTATCCTAGAGTAAGCCAGTAATAATTCAATTTCGTGTTCAAGAGAGTTGAGGTACTTGTAACACTGAGTTTAAAACAATTTGCAACTGTTTTTAAAACGTGGTGAGGGGAGAATGCCCCCGTAATTGAATTATATAGAGACCACGGTGGCTATATTGGAAATTATAAAGAAAGTTATGGCTGTCATAGTTATGACGTGGGTAGTCATGACGTAAGCACGGATGACGCAGACGTTATGCCAGCAGGCTACTTGAGCTGAGATTCTCAGTGACGTCAGCATTTATTCGAGAAAGATCCGAGATTTACGACGCAGTCGCAGGAAACGTGGAATTCTGCTGAGGAAGAAATTATGCTATTGGAGGGGAGGCTCGAACCAATGAACGATAGTCTGAAGGAAGACGGAGATTGCTGAAACTATGATATTTTTATTACTTTTTGGAATGCAGAATTGTGGAAATCCATTTGCAGTAGAGGCATTGATCTGGAATTTTGGTGAAATTTATTTTCAGTTTTTGAATTTTGAAAATCCGTCATGTATTGACGAAGTTGGAACTTCTAGCGATGACGCAGTAACACGCTATGGAAGGGATGGATACGCCCCTCATGAAGTTTATAAAAGGCCTTGCGCAGAAGAGAGGATTCTCATTCTCAGATCGTCAAAGCTCAATCGTCTGATAACTCAAATCGTCAGATCTTCAGTCTCAGTTCTTATATAGTCATTTCGGTGAGACGTCGAGTGAGATTGGTAGAAAGAGTCGTCTTTATAACGCGTGGTGAAGCCACTGCATTAAACGAGAGTCGAGCAGACAAGCAGTGCAAGTTTACTGTGAGTAAAACTAGGTGAAGTTAAAACGCACATTATAAAGCGTATACAAGATTAGCTATGAACAGTTAGCGGTCGCCTATAAGCTAATTCTATTGTGCAGTGCTACATTAAGGAGTGTAGAAAAGTTGAACAATTTCGAGGAGTTATTTTGGAAGATATTGGCAATTTTAGACGACTGACAAAAGTGATTTTCTCGCCACCTGAGAAGCACTTTGTATCGCCAGATTCTACGCCACGGCTGACACGGCTAGTGAAATAGGGAGACTTCAGATTGCTTTTGTGACACAACGCTACAGTATTATGGAGCAGTTTAATATGGCAGTTTGTTCTTCTATTACCATAACCGAAGAGAAGATGGAAAGCTAAAGGACTTTAATGCAATTGGGACATATTTCAACGGAGTAAGATAGCAGCATGGAACTTCGCTAATTGCCATTCCACACAAGCGAACATGTGGTGAATAACCATCTACACCCATGTTTCGTGGTTCAACGCTGAATACTATCAAACAGCAATGGAAACGATTTCATACTCACTGAATATGAATATTTCTTCGGAAATTACTACAAAAACTTCATGGCGATTTTCTACTGGAACTTCAGGGATTTTTCAAGAGAGGTCAGGGTTGTCCCGACTCACAAAGAAGAATTTTGCCGGAAGGATGTCTTTTGTCTTCACGGAGCAGTGCAATTTCCGGAGGAGGAAGTAGTTCGATTCTCCGAGGGTGCTGTTTCTTGTTTCGAGGATGGAGCTCATCTTCAAGTTGGTGAAATGGATCCATCAGCAGTCTTCTTTGGGGAATTTTCCTCTGGAACTTCAACCAGCAGATAAGGTAGTCGTGAACGTTTATTGTATTTGAGTTTCTTTAACGATATTTGAGCAACCATTTTCCCATATTTCTGTCCTCATGTATTTTGCCATATATTCTTGTTTGAGATTCCTATTCTCAGTACACCTTGATGAGTTATGCCTTTTTCGACGATTTATTAAGACATTGTTATGTCATGGGCATAGTTAAACGATGTTGGATCAGTTGAGACTGATATTTAGATTTTTCAGTAATTTGCTTATATTTTGTAGTCACGATTTGACTGTAAGTTAATGATCTTTATGGCAGATTTAAATTCAGACAGCGTGTCACTTTATTAAAGTAATTCTACCCCAGTTTAATTACTTTGACCAATTTTCTGTCATCATCAAGAAGGAAGAACATTTAAATGATTTTAGAGCGTTAAAATCCATTACGTTGTCGACGATCTTGGAAATACTAGTCGTTATTTGAATTGATTGCAACACAGACATTTATCGTCAGTTATGAACGACCATTGCATCATAGACATTTTTGTGAAAGATGAACTTTAATTATGAATTTTTTAATGCATTAAAGTCATGAACTTTTGTTAGGAGTTTTTTCTCAATTAGAGATTTATATAATGATGTTTGCATCCCCAGTCTAATTGGATTCTATTCGACTATTTTGCAGTTTAGTCGCACTTTATTTGATGATAGTATTTTTATACTACAATGTTAATCTTAAATTTTGATAGACCAGACAGGCGTATATAAGCGTATTCACTATTAAATTTGTTTGTGATTGGCAAATTTTTACTTCATTTCGATTCATGAATGAAATCCACGAAGGTTAAATGACAACAGTTTTGAAACAATTAATGATTATAAGAATTTTTGAAGTGGAACTATGAATGTATAATCGCTAGTGCAGCGGACGTGTTGAAAGTCGCTGATGTATAATGCCCTTGTATAAATGAAGGAGGTTCCCACAGTAATTAATGATGTTAAAGAATTTGTTAGTGGAGGTTTTTGTAAGTTCTGTGGAAGATTTTGATGCCATATATATTAATATATGATGAATTTTGGGCCTAATTTTAATGCAGTTTGTGCATTATTTTGTAAGCGAATTATTTTGCGATGGAGTGTATTATCTTAGTCCTTTGAAAATTAATCAAGTGAATTTACTGTTATAATTAACAAGAGTATTGAAAGAATTTGAGATAAGATTTTGAATGAAGATTACCGTCACAAATAATTATAATAATTATTACAACCTTTATTAAACCAGATTGTGACATTAACATGTATAACTAACCTTCATTGGTCGATTATATTGACACGATTATGAAATTACCAACCGGATGAACATGTGGTTAAATGTATTTCTTAAATTAATAATTTGAATAATTTAAATGTTAATATTGTAAATAATGATGTAAATATCTTTGACAATAATGTGGAACGAAAGTGATGTTAGAGGCGTGTTTAAAATTTTTGTAATTATCTTCGACAATATTATAAACAATTTCTAATTGTTATAAATAATTTATGTGATTTTGTTATAAACATTTAAGAGTGTGTTTTATACTCTAAACTATGCTTATTAAACATTTGGATGATAATTTAACAAGCTTAGGGATTGTCAGAATAATCCAGTGGTATGTGAGTAAAGCATTTGAAAGATTTGCGTCAATATATATGAGTTGTCTTGCGGACATTTAAAGCTTTTGAGAGGGAGCTGGATTCTTACGCAGTGTGGCATGATAAGTGAGCCCTATTTGACAGGTGTGCGTCAGGTTGAAGGGTAGATCGCAGCTGGCCAGACAACTGGTTATCAGCGGGCGAGGTCGTCTACATTCTGGCCTTGTGCCTATAAATACAAGTGTCATGTTTATTAAAAGAAACCAAATGCTCTGTATATGTGTCTCGTCCTGACTTCCTTTTCCAGTCCAAATGTGTTTTGAATAATACGTTATTTTGAGCTCGTGGGAGCTAACATGTTGTATGATAACTTTGCAAGTCCTTCAGGTGGACATAGTCAGATTGACATGGGCTATTGATAGCCACATTTATTTTGTTGAGTTGTTAAAATCATACCCTTTATTTGAAATAAAAGCTTTTGTACAGTTCAAAGTTCTCGTCTTCGTTCTGGTTCATTTTTAAATGTCATGGTGGAGGTTATTGTGGGAGCATACTTTAGAGATCCTGTTGTCAACCCAATCCCCGAGATAATTTTTAAGAGGTAAGTAAAGGTAAGTATGAACCCCCGTCTATTTTGGTGTGTTCCACAATGATTTCCTGTTAACTTCTGTGCTCAAACCTCGGTAGTATCTGTCAGTGCCATTTTCATTGGTGTAGCTGAGCCGGTGCGTTTGATTATTGGCAATCCGATTGAGGGGGCGGATATCTGACAGCCTACTATCCGGGTAAACGGGGACAGAAGGATTGGCACACCTAAAACGAGGGACTGATTCAACATAACTGGATCACCAGGTTGAACGCCAGTAGGATTGGCAAACCTAAAACGTGAGGCTCGATTAGACTCAAATAAAGAGGTTGATTCTTTGTTAGATGTCTAGGCCAATTGTAGAATTTAAGAGTGTGATTATATAGGAATTAAATGTTGTATTGTATTAGGAAAATTACACTCAGAAAGGATCAGATCTTATATAACTTGAGAGGTTAAATAGGCTGGAAACTTAGGAAAATCGCCTATGATCTGGAATCTTATTTTATTTGACCGGCTTATGACATTTTAGTCATATTAAAGATAAAATTAAATTATTTGGATTGTAAATGTAAATTATTTGTGTTAGGATATTTTAAAATGGGCCAGGGAAATTTGAACATGTGCTTGAGTTTGTTTCAACATGAATTGTCTTCGAAAGTTAATTATAAGGTAGTTATAAGTTAGATTTAAGACAGAAAATTGATCAAATTTTATATATGGTGAAAAGTGTTGCTCAGGTGTTGTTATTTTGCTCTATTGATGTATGTCCCTACAGCAGTCTAATTTTGAATACTATTGTAATGGCAGATGAAAGTCTGAGGATGATGTTAGAGGAGATGTCTGCTAACATGAATAGAAGTATGAAGCAGATGATGGAGGAGAATGCTAGTAATTTGTCTGCTAACTTGAAAGCAAGCATGTATAGTAGTATGAAGGAGATGGAAGCTAGGAATACTAGTCGAATGGAGGAGAATGCTAGTAATTTGTCTGCTAATATGAAAGTTCTCCAGACCAGTTCTGCTAACTTAGAGGATAATATGTCGCGTTTACAGATTAATACCCAAGGAATCGAGAATACTGTAACTGACATCCGCACAAATGTGTCTGATGTTAAAATTGATGTTTCTAAGGTACAGAAAGATCTTTCAATGTTGAATCTAGATGTGGCTAATGTCCGAGGTGATATTTCTTGTGCTACGGCTGAAGTAGTTGTTGTTAAAAATGATGTTGCGACTGTCCAAGACAAGGTTGAGGAAGTCCAAAGAGAAATCCAAAATGTTAGAACTGATGTGTCCAATGTTCAGGTTGATATTAATAACATTCATTCGGATGTAAATGAGGTGCAAAGTGACATAAATAAGATGCAAGTAGAAGTCAACACAGTTTTCGTAGATATTGCTAAAGTCCAAACTGATGTAAATAAAGTCAGGGAAGAGATAGAAAATTCGAAAACCCTTTGTACGCGTAATATAAGTGCATTAACGACTAGATTAGTTGATGAGTCAGTTAGAACGACAGCGTCTTTAGCAGGTTTAAAGTATGATGTAGAGGTCATGAGAACCCAAGTATTAGACCATAATAGATTATTGAAAGAAGATATCGAAGTAGACATAGCAGAAATGTTAACGGCAAATGTAGCAGTATGGAAAGACGAGTGGAATAAGTCAAGTGGGGAACATGTAACCCAAATTCAGGAACGTATTGAAAGAAAACTTGCCAGTACTCAAATAGATATTAACAATGAAGTAGTACAGATTAGGAAAGATTTAAGCGTCAGGATGGATTCGCTATCCGAAAGACAAGTTGAAGATAGAACACAACTAGGTCAGGATGTGCAAGCATTAAAATCTGCATTAGAGGAACAGATTCATAAAGTTGTCTCTGATGTGAATGAAACGACGAGCAAACTGCAGAATTTGAAGCTAGGAGAGGCTAGTTTGATGGAGACCTACAAAGAAGAGTTAATCAAGAAAGTCTTAACGGAAATCACTGACAAGGATACAGAAGGCTTGACTTGCGAAACCAATAGGAATTATGCCAGAAGATATAACCTAGATCCAGAAGAGAGAGACGTGACTCCTGAAGAACGTATATCCAGATTCAGGGAGGAAGATGACGAGAGGAATATGGAACCTGAGTGGAACTATCGAGATAGTGGGAAAAACTACCCGGATTCATATCCGAGGAACGTGACGGTCATCAGGAATTTTGAAGACAAACCGCAAAAATTCAGCAACACTGATAGTTTGACGCCTATAGAATATGTAAGGAACCTCAAAGATTATTTCATCGAAGCTCACATTCCCAGAGAGAGAGAGATGAAGATAGTGGAGAGATTTTTGATTGGAGGACCCCTCGAATGGTTTCGCGCATTTAGATACACATTCAGTAACTTTGACGAGTTTGCAGAGGCATTAATCAAACGATTTTGGTCCATAGAAGCGCAGAATTCGTTAAGAGCGGAGGTGTATTCAAGAAAATACTCAGGTACTCTTCCAACACGGTACGCTGATTTCTTTACGAGTCAATTATCCCGCTTGAGATTTTTGCAACCCCCATTGTCAACGGAGCAATTAATTGATGCGATTTCTCGTATGCTGCCTGTGGAGGTGAGGAGACTAATTATTTCGTCAAACATCAGGGATTTGACCAGCATGGATGAATTACTGAGGAGGTTAGACTACACAAGTCCAATGCCTAACGTGGTACAGAAAGGTCAAAGGCATGACTTCAAAGAAATAAATACTGTATACATGGACCAAGTCCAACAAACTGACAAGCCAGATGAAGAGAAAACTGACAATGTAGGTCCTCACAGGAATAATCAGTTTCGAAATAACAGATCGCAAGGTTACCGTCCGTATCAACAGAGAAGAGGCTGGAACTGTAATCGAGGAAATTACAACAATGGAAGAGGCAGATATTACAACAATAATGGTTATAACAGAAATTATAATAGTAATAACCAGAACCAAAACAGAAATCAGAATCCTCAAGGTCAGGTTATGACACCCGATCAGTATCAGGAAAGAGAGAGGGAAAGCCAGCAATACCTAAAAGAATTACGGGAAAAAGAAGCCGACAACCAAAAGAAAAGGCAGGATGTTGTAATCGATCCTGGGCCTTCTACGAGCCAGCAGAATTTTGAGGTCGGTAACACCAAAAAAAACGCCGATTTCTCAACGACAGTGAGAACTTGTTAATACATTGCCACACCACACCTGATTACAATTAATGAGAATAATGTCATTTACGGCAAGTTCAATGCTGGAAATTTGAAAAGATACTATCCTAGAGTAAGCCAGTAATAATTCAATTTCGTGTTCAAGAGAGTTGAGGTACTTGTAACACTGAGTTTAAAACAATTTGCAACTGTTTTTAAAACGTGGTGAGGGGAGAATGCCCCCGTAATTGAATTATATAGAGACCACGGTGGCTATATTGGAAATTATAAAGAAAGTTATGGCTGTCATAGTTATGACGTGGGTAGTCATGACGTAAGCACGGATGACGCAGACGTTATGCCAGCAGGCTACTTGAGCAGAGATTCTCAGTGACGTCAGCATTTATTCGAGAAAGATCCGAGATTTACGACGCAGTCGCAGGAAACGTGGAATTCTGCTGAGGAAGAAATTATGCTATTGGAGGGGAGGCTCGAACCAATGAACGATAGTCTGAAGGAAGACGGAGATTGCTGAAACTATGATATTTTTATTACTTTTTGGAATGCAGAATTGTGGAAATCCATTTGCAGTAGAGGCATTGATCTGGAATTTTGGTGAAATTTATTTTCAGTTTTTGAATTTTGAAAATCCGTCATGTATTGACGAAGTTGGAACTTCTAGCGATGACGCAGTAACACGCTATGGAAGGGATGGATACGCCCCTCATGAAGTTTATAAAAGGCCTTGCGCAGAAGAGAGGATTCTCATTCTCAAATCGTCAAAGCTCAATCGTCTGATAGCTCAAATCGTCAGATCTTCAGTCTCAGTTCTTATATAGTCATTTCGGTGAGACGTCGAGTGAGATTGGTAGAAAGAGTCGTCTTTATAACGCGTGGTGAAGCCACTGCATTAAACGAGAGTCGAGCAGACAAGCAGTGCAAGTTTACTGTGAGTAAAACTAGGTGAAGTTAAAACGCACATTATAAAGCGTATACAAGATTAGCTATGAACAGTTAGCGGTCGCCTATAAGCTAATTCTATTGTGCAGTGCTACATTAAGGAGTGTAGAAAAGTTGAACAATTTCGAGGAGTTATTTTGGAAGATATTGGCAATTTTAGACGACTGACAAAAGTGATTTTCTCGCCACCTGAGAAGCACTTTGTATCGCCAGATTCTACGCCACGGCTGACACGGCTAGTGAAATAGGGAGACTTCAGATTGCTTTTGTGACACAACGCTACAGTATTATGGAGCAGTTTAATATGGCAGTTTGTTCTTCTATTACCATAACCGAAGAGAAGATGGAAAGCTAAAGGACTTTAATGCAATTGGGACATATTTCAATGGAGTAAGATAGCAGCATGGAACTTCGCTAATTGCCATTCCACACAAGCGAACATGTGGTGAATAACCATCTACACCCATGTTTCGTGGTTCAACGCTGAATACTATCAAACAGCAATGGAAACGATTTCATACTCACTGAATATGAATATTTCTTCGGAAATTACTACAAAAACTTCATGGCGATTTTCTACTGGAACTTCAGGGATTTTTCAAGAGAGGTCAGGGTTGTCCCGACTCACAAAGAAGAATTTTGCCGGAAGGATGTCTTTTGTCTTCACGGAGCAGTGCAATTTCCGGAGGAGGAAGCAGTTCGATTCTCCGAGGGTGCTGTTTCTTGTTTCGAGGATGGAGCTCATCTTCAAGTTGGTGAAATGGATCCATCAGCAGTCTTCTTTGGGGAATTTTCCTCTGGAACTTCAACCAGCAGATAAGGTAGTCGTGAACGTTTATTGTATTTGAGTTTCTTTAACGATATTTGAGCAACCATTTTCCCATATTTCTGTCCTCATGTATTTTGCCATATATTCTTGTTTGAGATTCCTATTCTCAGTACACCTTGATGAGTTATGCCTTTTTCGACGATGTATTAAGACATTGTTATGTCATGGGCATAGTTAAACGATGTTGGATCAGTTGAGACTGATATTTAGATTTTTCAGTAATTTGCTTATATTTTGTAGTCACGATTTGACTGTAAGTTAATGATCTTTATGGCAGATTTAAATTCAGACAGCGTGTCACTTTATTAAAGTAATTCTACCCCAGTTTAATTACTTTGACCAATTTTCTGTCATCATCAAGAAGGAAGAACATTTAAATGATTTTAGAGCGTTAAAATCCATTACGTTGTCGACGATCTTGGAAATACTAGTCGTTATTTGAATTGATTGCAACACAGACATTTATCGTCAGTTATGAACGACCATTGCATCATAGACATTTTTGTGAAAGATGAACTTTAATTATGAATTTTTGAATGCATTAAAGTCATGAACTTTTGTTAGGAGTTTTTTCTCAATTAGAGATTTATATAATGATGTTTGCATCCCCAGTCTAATTGGATTCTATTCGACTATTTTGCAGTTTAGTCGCACTTTATTTGATGATAGTATTTTTATACTACAATGTTAATCTTAAATTTTGATAGACCAGACAGGCGTATATAAGCGTATTCACTATTAAATTTGTTTGTGATTGGCAAATTTTTACTTCATTTCGATTCATGAATGAAATCCACGAAGGTTAAATGACAACAGTTTTGAAACAATTAATGATTATAAGAATTTTTGAAGTGGAACTATGAATGTATAATCGTTAGTGCAGCGGACGTGTTGAAAGTCGCTGATGTATAATGCCCTTGTATAAATGAAGGAGGTTCCCACAGTAATTAATGATGTTAAAGAATTTGTTAGTGGAGGTTTTTGTAAGTTCTGTGGAAGATTTTGATGCCATATATATTAATATATGATGAATTTTGGGCCTAATTTTAATGCAGTTTGTGCATTATTTTGTAAGCGAATTATTTTCCGATGGAGTGTATTATCTTAGTCCTTTGAAAATTAATCAAGTGAATTTACTGTTATAATTAACAAGAGTATTGAAAGAATTTGAGATAAGATTTTGAATGAAGATTACCGTCACAAATAATTATAATAATTATTACAACCTTTATTAAACCAGATTGTGACATTAACATGTATAACTAACCTTCATTGGTCGATTATATTGACACGATTATGAAATTACCAACCGGATGAACATGTGGTTAAATGTATTTCTTAAATTAATAATTTGAATAATTTAAATGTTAATATTGTAAATAATGATGTAAATATCTTTGACAATAATGTGGAACGAAAGTGATGTTAGAGGCGTGTTTAAAATTTTTGTAATTATCTTCGACAATATTATAAACAATTTCTAATTGTTATAAATAATTTATGTGATTTTGTTATAAACATTTAAGAGTGTGTTTTATACTCTAAACTATGCTTATTAAACATTTGGATGATAATTTAACAAGCTTAGGGATTGTCAGAATAATCCAGTGGTATGTGAGTAAAGCATTTGAAAGATTTGCGTCAATATATATGAGTTGTCTTGCGGACATTTAAAGCTTTTGAGAGGGAGCTGGATTCTTACGCAGTGTGGCATGATAAGTGAGCCCTATTTGACAGGTGTGCGTCAGGTTGAAGGGTAGATCGCAGCTGGCCAGACAACTGGTTATCAGCGGGCGAGGTCGTCTACATTCTGGCCTTGTGCCTATAAATACAAGTGTCATGTTTATTAAAAGAAACCAAATGCTCTGTATATGTGTCTCGTCCTGACTTCCTTTTCCAGTCCAAATGTGTTTTGAATAATACGTTATTTTGAGCTCGTGGGAGCTAACATGTTGTATGATAACTTTGCAAGTCCTTCAGGTGGACATAGTCAGATTGACATGGGCTATTGATAGCCACATTTATTTTGTTGAGTTGTTAAAATCATACCCTTTATTTGAAATAAAAGCTTTTGTACAGTTCAAAGTTCTCGTCTTCGTTCTGGTTCATTTTTAAATGTCATGGTGGAGGTTATTGTGGGAGCATACTTTAGAGATCCTGTTGTCAACCCAATCCCCGAGATAATTTTTAAGAGGTAAGTAAAGGTAAGTATGAACCCCCGTCTATTTTGGTGTGTTCCACAATGATTTCCTGTTAACTTCTGTGCTCAAACCTCGGTAGTATCTGTCAGTGCCATTTTCATTGGTGTAGCTGAGCCGGTGCGTTTGATTATTGGCAATCCGATTGAGGGGGCGGATATCTGACAGCCTACTATCCGGGTAAACGGGGACAGAAGGATTGGCACACCTAAAACGAGGGGCTGATTCAACATAACTGGATCACCAGGTTGAACGCCAGTAGGATTGGCAAACCTAAAACGTGAGGCTCGATTAGACTCAAATAAAGAGGTTGATTCTTTGTTAGATGTCTAGGCCAATTGTAGAATTTAAGAGTGTGATTATATAGGAATTAAATGTTGTATTGTATTAGGAAAATTACACTCAGAAAGGATCAGATCTTATATAACTTGAGAGGTTAAATAGGCTGGAAACTTAGGAAAATCGCCTATGATCTGGAATCTTATTTTATTTGACCGGCTTATGACATTTTAGTCATATTAAAGATAAAATTAAATTATTTGGATTGTAAATGTAAATTATTTGTGTTAGGATATTTTAAAATGGGCCAGGGAAATTTGAACATGTGCTTGAGTTTGTTTCAACATGAATTGTCTTCGAAAGTTAATTATAAGGTAGTTATAAGTTAGATTTAAGACAGAAAATTGATCAAATTTTATATATGGTGAAAAGTGTTGCTCAGGTGTTGTTATTTTGCTCTATTGATGTATGTCCCTACAGCAGTCTAATTTTGAATACTATTGTAATGGCAGATGAAAGTCTGAGGATGATGTTAGAGGAGATGTCTGCTAACATGAATAGAAGTATGAAGCAGATGATGGAGGAGAATGCTAGTAATTTGTCTGCTAGCTTGAAAGCAAGCATGAATAGTAGTATGAAGGAGATGGAAGCTAGGAATACTAGTCGAATGGAGGAGAATGCTAGTAATTTGTCTGCTAATATGAAAGTTCTCCAGACCAGTTCTGCTAACTTAGAGGATAATATGTCGCGTTTACAGATTAATACCCAAGGAATCGAGAATACTGTAACTGACATCCGCACAAATGTGTCTGATGTTAAAATTGATGTTTCTAAGGTACAGAAAGATCTTTCAATGTTGAATCTAGATGTGGCTAATGTCCGAGGTGATATTTCTTGTGCTACGGCTGAAGTAGTTGTTGTTAAAAATGATGTTGCGACTGTCCAAGACAAGGTTGAGGAAGTCCAAAGAGAAATCCAAAATGTTAGAACTGATGTGTCCAATGTTCAGGTTGATATTAATAACATTCATTCGGATGTAAATGAGGTGCAAAGTGACATAAATAAGATGCAAGTAGAAGTCAACACAGTTTTCGTAGATATTGCTAAAGTCCAAACTGATGTAAATAAAGTCAGGGAAGAGATAGAAAATTCGAAAACCCTTTGTACGCGTAATATAAGTGCATTAACGACTAGATTAGTTGATGAGTCAGTTAGAACGACAGCGTCTTTAGCAGGTTTAAAGTATGATGTAGAGGTCATGAGAACCCAAGTATTAGACCATAATAGATTATTGAAAGAAGATATCGAAGTAGACATAGCAGAAATGTTAATGGCAAATGTAGCAGTATGGAAAGACGAGTGGAATAAGTCAAGTGGGGAACATGTAACCCAAATTCAGGAACGTATTGAAAGAAAACTTGCCAGTACTCAAATAGATATTAACAATGAAGTAGTACAGATTAGGAAAGATTTAAGCGTCAGGATGGATTCGCTATCCGAAAGACAAGTTGAAGATAGAACACAACTAGGTCAGGATGTGCAAGCATTAAAATCTGCATTAGAGGAACAGATTCATAAAGTTGTCTCTGATGTGAATGAAACGACGAGCAAACTGCAGAATTTGAAGCTAGGAGAGGCTAGTTTGATGGAGACCTACAAAGAAGAGTTAATCAAGAAAGTCTTAACGGAAATCACTGACAAGGATACAGAAGGCTTGACTTGCGAAACCAATAGGAATTATGCCAGAAGATATAATCTAGATCCAGAAGAGAGAGACGTGACTCCTGAAGAACGTATATCCAGATTCAGGGAGGAAGATGACGAGAGGAATATGGAACCTGAGTGGAACTATCGAGATAGTGGGAAAAACTACCCGGATTCATATCCGAGGAACGTGACGGTCATCAGGAATTTTGAAGACAAACCGCAAAAATTCAGCAACACTGATAGTTTGACGCCTATAGAATATGTAAGGAACCTCAAAGATTATTTCATCGAAGCTCACATTCCCAGAGAGAGAGAGATGAAGATAGTGGAGAGATTTTTGATTGGAGGACCCCTCGAATGGTTTCTCGCATTTAGATACACATTCAGTAACTTTGACGAGTTTGCAGAGGCATTAATCAAACGATTTTGGTCCATAGAAGCGCAGAATTCGTTAAGAGCGGAGGTGTATTCAAGAAAATACTCAGGTACTCTTCCAACACGGTACGCTGATTTCTTTACGAGTCAATTATCCCGCTTGAGATTTTTGCAACCCCCATTGTCAACGGAGCAATTAATTGATGCGATTTCTCGTATGCTGCCTGTGGAGGTGAGGAGACTAATTATTTCGTCAAACATCAGGGATTTGACCAGCATGGATGAATTACTGAGGAGGTTAGACTACACAAGTCCAATGCCTAACGTGGTACAGAAAGGTCAAAGGCATGACTTCAAAGAAATAAATACTGTATACATGGACCAAGTCCAACAAACTGACAAGCCAGATGAAGAGAAAACTGACAATGTAGGTCCTCAC
Organism: Meconema thalassinum; assembly: GCA_946902985.2. Classification (NCBI taxonomy): domain Eukaryota; kingdom Metazoa; phylum Arthropoda; class Insecta; order Orthoptera; family Tettigoniidae; genus Meconema; species Meconema thalassinum. Next base: position 253,845,811 of record OX336394.1, on the reverse strand, counting down.
AGGAATAATCAGTTTCGAAATAACAGATCGCAAGGTTACCGTCCGTATCAACAGAGAAGAGGCTGGAACTGTAATCGAGGAAATTACAACAATGGAAGAGGCAGATATTACAACAATAATGGTTATAACAGAAATTATAATAGGAATAACCAGAACCAAAACAGAAATCAGAATCCTCAAGGTCAGGTTATGACACCCGATCAGTATCAGGAAAGAGAGAGGGAAAGCCAGCAATACCTAAAAGAATTACGGGAAAAAGAAGCCGACAACCAAAAGAAAAGGCAGGATGTTGTAATCGATCCTGGGCCTTCTACGAGCCAGCAGAATTTTGAGGTCGGTAACACAAAAAAAAACGCCGATTTCTCAACGACAGTGAGAACTTGTTAATACATTGCCACACCACACCTGATTACAATTAATGAGAATAATGTCATTTACGGCAAGTTCAATGCTGGAAATTTGAAAAGATACTATCCTAGAGTAAGCCAGTAATAATTCAATTTCGTGTTCAAGAGAGTTGAGGTACTTGTAACACTGAGTTTAAAACAATTTGCAACTGTTTTTAAAACGTGGTGAGGGGAGAATGCCCCCGTAATTGAATTATATAGAGACCACGGTGGCTATATTGGAAATTATAAAGAAAGTTATGGCTGTCATAGTTATGACGTGGGTAGTCATGACGTAAGCACGGATGACGCAGACGTTATGCCAGCAGGCTACTTGAGCTGAGATTCTCAGTGACGTCAGCATTTATTCGAGAAAGATCCGAGATTTACGACGCAGTCGCAGGAAACGTGGAATTCTGCTGAGGAAGAAATTATGCTATTGGAGGGGAGGCTCGAACCAATGAACGATAGTCTGAAGGAAGACGGAGATTGCTGAAACTATGATATTTTTATTACTTTTTGGAATGCAGAATTGTGGAAATCCATTTGCAGTAGAGGCATTGATCTGGAATTTTGGTGAAATTTATTTTCAGTTTTTGAATTTTGAAAATCCGTCATGTATTGACGAAGTTGGAACTTCTAGCGATGACGCAGTAACACGCTATGGAAGGGATGGATACGCCCCTCATGAAGTTTATAAAAGGCCTTGCGCAGAAGAGAGGATTCTCATTCTCAGATCGTCAAAGCTCAATCGTCTGATAGCTCAAATCGTCAGATCTTCAGTCTCAGTTCTTATATAGTCATTTCGGTGAGACGTCGAGTGAGATTGGTAGAAAGAGTCGTCTTTATAACGCGTGGTGAAGCCACTGCATTAAACGAGAGTCGAGCAGACAAGCAGTGCAAGTTTACTGTGAGTAAAACTAGGTGAAGTTAAAACGCACATTATAAAGCGTATACAAGATTAGCTATGAACAGTTAGCGGTCGCCTATAAGCTAATTCTATTGTGCAGTGCTACATTAAGGAGTGTAGAAAAGTTGAACAATTTCGAGGAGTTATTTTGGAAGATATTGGCAATTTTAGACGACTGACAAAAGTGATTTTCTCGCCACCTGAGAAGCACTTTGTATCGCCAGATTCTACGCCACGGCTGACACGGCTAGTGAAATAGGGAGACTTCAGATTGCTTTTGTGACACAACGCTACAGTATTATGGAGCAGTTTAATATGGCAGTTTGTTCTTCTATTACCATAACCGAAGAGAAGATGGAAAGCTAAAGGACTTTAATGCAATTGGGACATATTTCAACGGAGTAAGATAGCAGCATGGAACTTCGCTAATTGCCATTCCACACAAGCGAACATGTGGTGAATAACCATCTACACCCATGTTTCGTGGTTCAACGCTGAATACTATCAAACAGCAATGGAAACGATTTCATACTCACTGAATATGAATATTTCTTCGGAAATTACTACAAAAACTTCATGGCGATTTTCTACTGGAACTTCAGGGATTTTTCAAGAGAGGTCAGGGTTGTCCCGACTCACAAAGAAGAATTTTGCCGGAAGGATGTCTTTTGTCTTCACGGAGCAGTGCAATTTCTGGAGGAGGAAGCAGTTCGATTCTCCGAGGGTGCTGTTTCTTGTTTCGAGGATGGAGCTCATCTTCAAGTTGGTGAAATGGATCCATCAGCAGTCTTCTTTGGGGAATTTTCCTCTGGAACTTCAACCAGCAGATAAGGTAGTCGTGAACGTTTATTGTATTTGAGTTTCTTTAACGATATTTGAGCAACCATTTTCCCATATTTCTGTCCTCATGTATTTTGCCATATATTCTTGTTTGAGATTCCTATTCTCAGTACACCTTGATGAGTTATGCCTTTTTCGACGATTTATTAAGACATTGTTATGTCATGGGCATAGTTAAACGATGTTGGATCAGTTGAGACTGATATTTAGATTTTTCAGTAATTTGCTTATATTTTGTAGTCACGATTTGACTGTAAGTTAATGATCTTTATGGCAGATTTAAATTCAGACAGCGTGTCACTTTATTAAAGTAATTCTACCCCAGTTTAATTACTTTGACCAATTTTCTGTCATCATCAAGAAGGAAGAACATTTAAATGATTTTAGAGCGTTAAAATCCATTACGTTGTCGACGATCTTGGAAATACTAGTCGTTATTTGAATTGATTGCAACACAGACATTTATCGTCAGTTATGAACGACCATTGCATCATAGACATTTTTGTGAAAGATGAACTTTAATTATGAATTTTTTAATGCATTAAAGTCATGAACTTTTGTTAGGAGTTTTTTCTCAATTAGAGATTTATATAATGATGTTTGCATCCCCAGTCTAATTGGATTCTATTCGACTATTTTGCAGTTTAGTCGCACTTTATTTGATGATAGTATTTTTATACTACAATTCTTTGAAGATGTTAATCTTAAATTTTGATAGACCAGACAGGCGTATATAAGCGTATTCACTATTAAATTTGTTTGTGATTGGCAAATTTTTACTTCATTTCGATTCATGAATGAAATCCACGAAGGTTAAATGACAACAGTTTTGAAACAATTAATGATTATAAGAATTTTTGAAGTGGAACTATGAATGTATAATCGCTAGTGCAGCGGACGTGTTGAAAGTCGCTGATGTATAATGCCCTTGTATAAATGAAGGAGGTTCCCACAGTAATTAATGATGTTAAAGAATTTGTTAGTGGAGGTTTTTGTAAGTTCTGTGGAAGATTTTGATGCCATATATATTAATATATGATGAATTTTGGGCCTAATTTTAATGCAGTTTGTGCATTATTTTGTAAGCGAATTATTTTGCGATGGAGTGTATTATCTTAGTCCTTTGAAAATTAATCAAGTGAATTTACTGTTATAATTAACAAGAGTATTGAAAGAATTTGAGATAAGATTTTGAATGAAGATTACCGTCACAAATAATTATAATAATTATTACAACCTTTATTAAACCAGATTGTGACATTAACATGTATAACTAACCTTCATTGGTCGATTATATTGACACGATTATGAAATTACCAACCGGATGAACATGTGGTTAAATGTATTTCTTAAATTAATAATTTGAATAATTTAAATGTTAATATTGTAAATAATGATGTAAATATCTTTGACAATAATGTGGAACGAAAGTGATGTTAGAGGCGTGTTTAAAATTTTTGTAATTATCTTCGACAATATTATAAACAATTTCTAATTGTTATAAATAATTTATGTGATTTTGTTATAAACATTTAAGAGTGTGTTTTATACTCTAAACTATGCTTATTAAACATTTGGATGATAATTTAACAAGCTTAGGGATTGTCAGAATAATCCAGTGGTATGTGAGTAAAGCATTTGAAAGATTTGCGTCAATATATATGAGTTGTCTTGCGGACATTTAAAGCTTTTGAGAGGGAGCTGGATTCTTACGCAGTGTGGCATGATAAGTGAGCCCTATTTGACAGGTGTGCGTCAGGTTGAAGGGTAGATCGCAGCTGGCCAGACAACTGGTTATCAGCGGGCGAGGTCGTCTACATTCTGGCCTTGTGCCTATAAATACAAGTGTCATGTTTATTAAAAGAAACCAAATGCTCTGTATATGTGTCTCGTCCTGACTTCCTTTTCCAGTCCAAATGTGTTTTGAATAATACGTTATTTTGAGCTCGTGGGAGCTAACATGTTGTATGATAACTTTGCAAGTCCTTCAGGTGGACATAGTCAGATTGACATGGGCTATTGATAGCCACATTTATTTTGTTGAGTTGTTAAAATCATACCCTTTATTTGAAATAAAAGCTTTTGTACAGTTCAAAGTTCTCGTCTTCGTTCTGGTTCATTTTTAAATGTCATGGTGGAGGTTATTGTGGGAGCATACTTTAGAGATCCTGTTGTCAACCCAATCCCCGAGATAATTTTTAAGAGGTAAGTAAAAGTAAGTATGAACCCCCGTCTATTTTGGTGTGTTCCACAATGATTTCCTGTTAACTTCTGTGCTCAAACCTCGGTAGTATCTGTCAGTGCCATTTTCATTGGTGTAGCTGAGCCGGTGCGTTTGATTATTGGCAATCCGATTGAGGGGGCGGATATCTGACAGCCTACTATCCGGGTAAACGGGGACAGTACCAATATAACATATGACACTGAGGTGTCCTTTGCTACTGCTACCTCTGCACCAAAGTTGGTTCATTTGAGTTTCGTCATGTTTGAATTGATAGGGGTGGTGGACATTCACACATACACACACACACACACACACACACACACAGACAGATACACGAACTTGTGGCCCGTCGATATCTCATAAGTCAACATTCGTTGTTGTTTTTTTTTTTCAAAAATTGACAGCAGTCCAAAAACCACTTACTATTTTTCTATTAGGCAATCATACTATTATGATTTCGGTACAACCTACATTTACGCCAATGCGTTACCAAACGTCCCATATGCCGGGTGATTCAGCAGGCCCTTCCAAAATCTCTTGCTGCAACTCAAGTAACGCGAATTAGCAGGAAGGTCGATATCTCATTGCCTCCATCCCGTATGGTACTAATGCAAGCAAGCATTAGTACCATACGACATACAAGCAGAGATTTATCGACCTTCCTGCCAACAAGCGTAGTTGGGTTGCAGCAAAAGATATTGGAAGGGCCTGCTGAATCACCCCGTATATGAAGTGCATCATAGATCTTGATTACTGGAGAAGTTAAGAGACCCCTTAGCAATATCTCTTTTCTATATAGGTACCAAAAGATGAGCCGTGAAAGCCAATATCCGAAGAACATGTCATGTTCGCATTTGTCTCAAATACACTCATACCGCATTTTACTTTACCTTGTTGAGTCCACTGCTGTAACCTCCAATCTGGTAGAGAACTTGCTCGCAAACGTCCTGTCCCAAACTGCCATCTCGGCACAGGTAATAGATAAATGCTAACCTCGTATCTGTGTATTCCAGAGCATGGTATATCTTCGCCCTTTCCAACTGAGCCTGTGAATATAACATTGTGTTTCGGTTAACAATTCACATCCAAGTGAAACGTATAACATCCAAAATAATAATAATAATAAAAAGGAAACCAAATGGAGCTGGGTCCAAGAATGTGAGAAAGACCTGGAGCAAATTGCTATTCCAGAAAAAAAAATCCACAAAAGATTTGAATTTGGACAAACAGTCAAAACTATCAAGGTTTTAAAGTGGAATCTGCTCCTAGAAGACGGAGAGTGTCTCTACCAGACACCTAAGTTAACTATTCCTGGGTGTCTTAATATGTGCCCTACCTATATCTTCTCATCATTAGGCTATCAGTCGCCCGAAATATATCTTGTCACCCACTCGTCTTAATACCTCTTCATTGGTTACTCTATCTGCCCATCTGATCTTCATCATTCTCCTGTAACAAATGCTTCTATTCTCCTCCTTTCTGCGCACTAATAATCCAAGTTTCACTTCCATACAGTGCTATGCTCCTGGCAATGGCTTTCAAAAATAACTTTCTTATACCTAAATCTATATTTTATGTCCACTAATTAATATTCTTTAGAAATGCTACCTTGCCTGAGCCAACCTAATTTTTATATCCTCTTTGGTTCGTCCATCAGTGGTTATTTTGCTTCATAAGCAGCAGAAGACACCTACTTCCTTTGGCTTTTCACCTGCCAGTTTAACGTCAACAGGGGTTCTATTTTCTTTCAGCTGCAATCCAATATTTTTGTTTTACATTTATCGATATTCGTACTGAATTCCTTCTTCAAGACGGAGTCCATACCATTCATTCAAATCCTCTGGTGAATTGCCGAATATTGATAGATGACATAATTTTCTTACCTGTATTATGTGACTGTGCTTGACAAAATCTCGAACGATTGGCGACCGAGAGTGTGAGCCAAATATGGCAGGTGCGAGGCCAACCATAACTGTAATCTTATCGTTGTATTCCGGCCTCATAGATAGTAACACGCTGGCTGCAGTGATCCCCATGGAGTGTCCCACATAAGGCAAGCGGCCATGTTTGGTCGTGACGAGCACGTAATCGATGATAGCTGGTATGTCATACAATCCCATTTCATGAAAGCTGCGGGACCAAAATGTATGTTAGTAAAATCAAAATAACTATCAACTGCCAGGTCAGGTCCGACATACCACTAAATAACTTCTCCAACTGACAATACACTCACCACGTAACGGCGCAAAGCCGGACAATGAATGTGAAAAAACAAACAAATAAGTAGTCCATGAAGAATTAAATAGCCTATTTTCATATATTCTATCGAAACGCGTACTAGTGACCAGCCTACCGATAAGTTCAACACCTGTGCGGCGTCACACGTCTGAGTAAGTAAACATTGCAAATGGAATTTTATAGTGCTTGCTAATTTCATGTCTGTTTATTGACTACTACATTGTGTTTTCTAAATTGTACAAACGTGTATATACATTTTTACTTACGTAATTCGTAAAACCGAGAAATGATTAAATATCTTGAAAATGCATGTTTAACCTCTGACTACAAAGTAAACCCTGCCAACTGTTAAACCTTTATAAGATAGTAATTCGTATACCAACCACGTGACAATGTACGAGTATATCACCAGTGGTTCTGATGGTTGTAATTATAATTATGATATTTGATTCGTTGAGCCCTACTAAGGAGGGCGTTTGAACTAATTAGCACTTTTTCTTTTTCCCTTCCCAATATATATTCATTCTCTCACCGTGTTCCCTTTTACGCTGTTCTGTCCATCCTGTATTTTGTCGGGTGGGCTTATCTGAGAATTTGTGATTTTGAATTTAAGTTTTGAATTTTGTTCTGTCTTGAACGGTTTCTTCATGACAGCCAATTTCATTTACAGGGTCTTTCATATAAAGTAAGAACGGCAAGCGGCAGTTTTGTTATTCACTGCTGCGGTGGCCTTGGCCGAGCTTGTGGCGCTCCACGGCCCCATGCTTTAAGCGTGTGTACAATCCCGTATGAAATCTTACCTTATAAAAGATGCTGGAAGTGTCGTCCTTCCTGGGTTATACAGGCATTGTATCTGGTAACCACATTCTGGCTGACGCGAGTGAGTTCTGCCACTGTAATGTTTCTGATTTTAAATTGTATGCTTTTATTGAGCACTGAGTCAGTAGTGTCAAACTTATTTACAATTACGCGAATCTGCTAGTGAAGGAAATTGCTGGACAAATGCATCACGTACCCGCCGAGCCGACTCGTACTTAAAATAAGTTTTACATACAAAAATACGATGTTGAAATGATAACTGCCTCATGTTAACATCTGAGTTTCAGACTGTCGACTGAACACCTGCACGTTTATTGCAAGGTCAAGTACAGTACATGCGCCTATGTGCGCGCTTTCAATACTACAGTAGGGGGCCGTGGCACGCCACAACCTCGGCCAAGGTTACTGTAGCAGCGGATAACAAAGCCGCCGCTCGCCGTTCTTATTTTATATGAAAGACCCTGTATGTCTTCACTGATTTCTTTTATCCATTTGTTTTGATTTTTCATTGAAAAGGCCAGGTTGAAAATGTTCTTTGTGAGCCTTTTATTATCCATTCTATATAGGTGTCCTTAAAACTGCGACTACCGTTTCCTTATGGTATCTGTGATTCTTTCTGTAACTTGATACATTTCATGTGATTTCTTTTTCATCCAAATTCAATTTTCACACTTTCGTCTTGAGATTTTCATGAGGATTTTCCTTTCTTGTTTTTTTAAATAATTTTTATTGGAGATTTGCCACCAATTATAATAGTTTCGGATGCATATTAAGCTTCTGTTTTATCGACTGTGATATAATGTCTTAATTTTGCCTTTGTTGTTATAATTCTTTTATTGTATCTCTTCCAAGTAAATTTGTATGCTCTTTGTAGTTTTGTAGTTCTTTCTCTGTTATAATTATAATAATTATAATAATATTTATATTAATAATAATATTCAAAAATACAATCAGTTTATATGAATACCTGAATTTCCAGAATTGGTAGTTTTTAGAACTCAGAGAAGTATGATTCTCGGAATAAATGCTTCCTCGCACGTTTCCCATCCACACATCGTATCCAAGATCAGACAGCAAATAGGCTGCAAAAACAAAATATTAGAGGTGTATTCGAAGACTAAATTAGTACAAGATCCTACTAGGGGATATATTGCACCTTCTCACAAATGTCTTAGGAGAATAACCGACCACTGACAAGCAAATCTCTCATCTCTAACTCAAATCGAAAGTGATCCTTAGTTACCCTATGACTGGTGTTTACGACAGAGATAAATATACAATTACAGCTTCAATCTAGATGTTTTGATCAGACTGTTTACAGGAAGAACAAGTGAACTAATTCATGCATAAGTACACTAGTTGGTGACCAGTGATGCCCTGTCCTCTAAGCTAGGCAACAACAATAATAACTATGTTATATCTTGAAATAAATAAATAAATAAATAAATAAATAATAAATAAATAAGTAAATAAATAAGCAAATAAATAAGTAAATAAATACATAAAAATAAAAATAAGTAAACAAATAAGTAAATATAAATAAATAAATATTAAATAAATAAACAAATAAGTAATTAAATAAATAAATATTAAGTAAATAAATAAGTAAATACAAAAATAATTAAATAATTAAGTGAATAAATAAATGAACAAATGAGCAAATAAATAAGTAAATAAATAAATAAATAAATAAAGAAATATGTAAATAAATAATAAATATACAAATAAATAAATAAACAAGTAAATAAATAAACAAGTAAATAAATAAATAAATAAGTTAATATATAAATAAATCGATAAACAAACAAATGAATTATTTTAAGGCAAAGCTTCCCGTGGAAAAGTCAAATCGCTAATAAAATACAGTAACGTCATATCCCAACAGGTAGTTCCACGAAGAACTAAATAGGCAATTTTCACACATCCTACCGGCCTTCTCCATTAACAATTCTGACGCCTATTTATTACTCGTATCCTCAGGAATATTCATGGGCCGAGATTGCTTCCAGATGGAACCTACTGACTGAAAGCAAACTACGAACTGTATCGACGATTGGAAATGACCAATACCAGCATTAGACGTAGGCGGCTGAAGTTCGACGGGCGCCTTCTGCGAATGGATAACGGCAGGCTTACCAACCGGATCTTCTCCTTGAAAGAGAGCTACAAGGCTGGAAGCCTATGTCTCAATGAAGTCTAAAAAGACTTGGATTCCGCTGAGATATCTGACCTTGATGTCCAACAACGTTCCATATTTGCTGATATGGTTAACTATTGGTTTCCATCTCCCAAAGTGTCCAAGAGTAAGAAACCACTCTTGCAGGAGAGAAAGCATATATCCGGGCACAAGATATATTGGGAACGGAAGAGAGCATCGATGAAGATCTAGACATAAGCACTCCTTAGGGGGCTTAAATCAATAATAATAATAATAATAATAATAATAATGATGATGATGCTTAACCTCTACATGACCTTTATTGATTACAAGAAAGCTTTTGATTCCTGGTTAATCCAAAACCTGAAGATATATAAAGTTGATCCTGCCATCATTATAAGTCTGCAACATATGATGTCACATTGGGGGACCAACTTATTAATGTCAAATGGGGACTCATGTATGGAATCGGGATTTATTCAAATCAAAAGGGGTATCTTTCAGGGTGACAGCTTGAGCCCTCTATGGTTCTGTTTGGCGCTCAATCCACTATCATCATTGCTGAACAATGCAAAGTGTGGTTTTCCAATTAAGCACCATGGTATAGTCAAATACAAAATTTCTCATTTGATGTACATGTATGACATTAAACTGTATGCATCCTCTGAGAAACACATCGACAATCTAATTGCAATAACTGCTTCATTTTCTTCTGATATTGGAATGTCCTTCGGATTAGATAAGTGTCGCACCCTCACCATTCGGCGTGGAAAATTAGAGGCCCGAGCATTTCTACTTGATGACGGTTGTTTCATAAAGGCTATGGAAGGTAATGAGACCTACAAATATCTTGGTCTCCTGCAATCTAATCGAATTGATCATAAAGGTATTAAAGATAGAACCGTAGCTATCTACAATCAACGCCTTAACAAGATTTTAAAATCAAAGTTGAATGGAAAGAACGCCTTTAAGGCTATTAATACCTATGCTATTCCTGCTCTGACATACACTTTCGGTATTATCAAATGGACGCAGACTGACTTGGAGAACATCCTAATTAGGACACGTACCATCTTAACAAAACACAGATGTCTCCACCCTAAGTCAGCTGTTTCCATCTGTTTTTTCGCCGTTGACTGTATGACGTTGGCTATCGTTCAGCTACACTTCCCTTTTGTTTATGTTTCCTTATATCCATCTAACCCTCCCCCCTCCCCCCCTCCTCATTCTTCGAGGAGTTTCTATATTTTCACACCGCCCCCTTTACCTTCTAGTTACTTACTACTTTGTCCGCCGTTCCACCATGGTCCATACAGTAATTTCTGGCAGCTGCTCTCTGGTGACGAACAGAGGAATTTATCTATATTTTTTGTAATCTCATTGATATACTTTCTTTGGCCACATTGTTTATTTCCATTGAAAAAGGAGGCAAGGTTTCTCCGAAACGTATGGTTTAAATTAAAAATACACACGGCATTAGCCCAAAAGCATGAATTGTTTATATAATAATCCGGGCCGTGAAAGCCTTAATATGCAAATAATAAGGATAGTTCATGTGATGTACTAAACAAATTTTGGTACACGACCTTTGACTCCACCAACACCATTGCGTTAAGAAATTAATTATGTGCTTGATTATATAACTTTAAGTATCGGTGATTAAAATTCCTCCCAAAAGATGACATCTTTCTGCAACGAATCACGAGAGTTTATTGAAGATAATACAATTGCACGGGTTCTATTATTTACGAAAAGTAAGCTACATAGTTTAGTGCCATTTTATTATGATTATTTTAATAACCCATCATACGAATATTTTCTTCAATTTAGATATTTTGAACTAATGCCGCAATGAATTTTGAAAAACAATTGAACTGAAATAAGATTCGCTGTGCTATGTATCCTTGCACTCGGATGATTAGATCGCCAGAAAAGTCATTTAAAATATTTGAAAACCACTTGGCCATCAAGGTTTTTATGTGTTTCTCAGGATTTTGAAAGTCAAATATATGTACTAAATATTTTGAGTCCGATTGGCTCATTGTGGATAATGAGATTCGACCCAGATCGAATATAAGGAAGAAGGCCTACATGAAGTAATGTCTTTAGAAGGCTTTTGAACTTTTGTAAAATTATAATTTTTGTAGAGGATTTGAAGGGATAAAAAAGTAAGAATTATTATGGAAATAGTTTTCATCATGAAATTATATTGCTGTGAGGAGAACTGATTATTTTATTGAACTCATTTTACTTGATATTTGAACTAATGTGCCGGAGAGCCACCGACATATTTTACCCTCTTGTTGAGAAGCATTAGATTCACTTGGAGGGGTTCCTTCGCAGGTTGAGAGCGTGGCTGATTAATATCAGTGGTAATCTGTGAGACTGCTACGCTTATTGCATGATCCGAGTTGTACAGGGTCTTTCACTTCAAGCGGGGCCGGCCCACGGCTAGCCCAGCACTCCAGGTAGAACGTGGAACTAAAGGTCAGACGAGCATATCGCAACGCGCTGCTGTGACAGCAAATGTCATAAGATAAGGAAAGAAGTGCTGTTGGATTGATGAAATTAATACTGCGGAGGAGCGTGGGACTTCGCGGTGCTGGGACAGTTGCGACGCACTATTTGCCGAGTAAAGTTGACTTTGTTATTTCGTTTATAGCCTATTTTAAGTCACACGATTTTAAGTTTATAACATGTGTACGTGTTAGTGGTTATTGTTGAATTGTTATTGTGTCTCAAAATTGTATAACGTGTTATTGCTCCGTGGCTTAGACGGCAGCACGCCGGCCTCTCACCGCTGGGTCCGTGGTTCAAATCCCGGTCACTCCATGTGAGATCTGTGCTGGACAGAACGGAGGCAGACAGGTTTTTCTCCGGGTACCCCGATTTTCCCTGTCAAAATTTCATTCCAGCAACACTCTCCACTATCATTTCATTTCATCTGTCATTCATTTAATCATTGCCCCAGGGGAGTGCGTCAGGCCTCGGCAGCCGGCACAGTCCATATCCTCGCCGCTAGATGGGGGCTTCATTCATTCCATTCCTGACCCGGTCGGAGACTGGAAGCAGGCTGTGAATTTTCATTTTGCCTCCCACAAGTCCAACCCCTCCTCCACGTGGTGGGAGACGGGCAACGGCATGAAGTAGGGGATTGCCTGTAGGGGTGAAGTACAGTGGGGACTTTGTGTGCCCCGGGACCGCTACGGTGGCTGTGAAGGCTCTATGGGAACCCTGAAAAGTGACGGCTGACGGGGCTCTGGTGAAGCTACGATAGGCCTAGCAAGCCAGAAGTGGATATCGTATTTGCTTTCAAACCAGGAGCAGGCCTCGGAAAGGACGGATGCAAACGACGACGACCCGGATATGCTAATGGACTACGAGTTGGGCCATTAAGCATACAGACACTGACAGGAAAAGAGGAGGAGATTGTAGATGTGATGGAGAGAAGAAAACTGGATGTACTGGGCTTGGCAGAAACAAGATGGAAAGGAGAAGGTCGCAGAGAACTGAGGAAAGGGTACCGGTTGTACTGGAGTGGGAACAGTGAAGGAAGGAGCAGCGGAATAGGAGTAGTTGTGAGAGATGGAATGAAGGAAGAGGTAAAGGGAATAAGTGACAGGATCATGAAGATCAGAGTAACTGTAAAGGGAAGAAGCCTGGATATAGCCCAGGTATATGCCCCTCAAGTTGGATGTACAGCTCAAGAGAAGGAAGACTTTGAGGAGGAGCTACAACAGCAGTTGAATGGTCAGAGCATCATTGTCATGGGAGATTTGAATGCACATGTAGGAAGTGAAAGGCAAGGATATGAAAATGTATTGGGAGCAGAAGGATGGGGTAGCAGGAATGAAGAAGGGAGAAAGTTGCTGGAATTTTGCAAGAGAAACGGTTTAGTGGTAGGCAACTCCTGGTTCCGGAAGAAAGAAAGCCACAAGGTAACGTGGTACAGCAGTGATTTAACAAAGAAATCTTTGGTAGATTACATGCTGTACGACTGGATGAAGAGAAGTGTCAGAGATATAAAGGTAATACCATCAGAGGCCTTAGATAGCGACCACAGAATACTTGTAATGAACCTGGGAGTTGTTAAGGATAGCAAGAGGACAGAGTACCAGGAAAGGAGAATCAAAGTATGGAAACTCAAGAAAAAGGAAGTCAAGGAAGAATTCCAGAAGATAATAAGGGAAAGGATGCCAACAGACAATCCTAAAACAGGGGAAGAGGAATGGAAGCGATTCAAAAACACAGTGGTGGAAGCTGCAGTGGCAGTATGTGGAAGAACAAGCAACAGAAAGCGGTGTAAAGAGACACCATGGTGGAATGAGAGAGTAAAAGAAGCTGTGGGGAGGAAGAACAAGGCTTTCAAAGTGTGGTTCCAGGAAAGAACTGATCTGGCAAGGGAAGATTATAAGATAAAGAAGAAAGAAGCAAACAAGATTGTCGCAGAGGAGAGGAAGAAATGGATGGTAAAGTGGACAGAGATGATGGATGAAGATAGCAGAGGAAATAAGAAAGTACTTTATGGGATGGTCAAAAGTAAGAGAAGAGGTCTGCGAGAGGATGTGGTAATGATGGACAAAAACGGAAATGTGGTACACAACAAAGAGACACTCAAGACAGTGTGGAAAGAGTACTTTGAGGATTTGCTGAATCCAAATGGTCATAGGGAGGTAGACAATGTATTGGAAGATGGAGAAGACAACACAGGAATGGAAAAGGACCTGACTTGGAGAGAACTGGAAATGGCTATAGACAAGATGAAAGGAGGAAGGGCACCAGGTGTGGATGAAGTGAGTGTTGAAATGGTGAAGGCAGCAGGGGAGGTTGGGAAACAGTGGCTGTACCGTGTGATGAGGGTGATATGGAAGGAGAAAAAGACCCCAGAAGATTGGAAGAAAGGATTAATTGTCCCAATATTTAAGAAAGGAAGCAGAAAGGAGTGCAGAAATTACAGGGAAGTCACACTCATACCTCACTGTGCCAAGATATATGAAAAGATATTAGAAAGTAGAATACAAGCCAAAGTGGAGAGAAAATTGAGAGAGGAGCAGTATGGATTCAGACCTGGGAGATCAACAGTGGATCTCATATTTTCAGTGAGACAGCTCCAGGAACACCACTACGAATTTGGAGAGGATCTGTTGATGGCCTTCCTGGACATCGAAAAGGCCTATGATAGTGTGTGTAGGGAGAAGGTTTGGAAAGCAATGGTAAACATGGGAGTGGAAAAAGTGACTGTAGGCAGAGTGAAGGAGATGTATTGTGGAAGTGTGAGTTGTGTGAAAGTTGGGGGGGGGGGGGGGAAGAACAGACTGGTTCAGACAAATGAGTGGCCTGAAGCGGGGTAGTGGACGAGGTAATGACACGGATAGCAGGAAAGATAGGAGAAGATAAGATGAAAGCAATAGTGTTTGCAGATGATCTCATGGTCTGGGGTAACAAGGAGGAGGAAATTCAGGAGCAACTGAAGGCTTGGGAAGAAACAGTGGGAGAGTACGGATGGAAGTTCAACATCAGTAAATGTGAGATCCTGTTAACGACCAGGAAAAAGGACAGACCAATGAGTGGGATAACACTTGGAGGTGGACAGCTGAAGAAGGTGGAAAGTCTCAAGTACTTGGGAAGTATAGTGGAGGAAAATGGGAGAAATGACAAAGAGATTACGGAACGTGGCAGACAGGCAGAAGCATTTTTGAGAAGCATTAGGAGCTTAGTGTGGAATAAAGATGTCCCACAAAAAAGCAAGGAAGTGTTATACAGAAGCTCCTATATCCCGATACTGACCTATGCTTCAGAAACTTGGACAATGAAGAAAAGAGACATAAGCAGAATACAGGCAGGTGAAATGAAGTTCCTGCGAAGTAGGATCGGAGTAACAAGAAGAGACAGGGTGAGGAATGAAAAGGTCAGGGAAATGGTGAAAGAGGAGCCCTTGCAAGGTAGGATTGACACATCAAGACTGAGGTGGTATGGACACTTAAAGAGAATGGATGAGAAGAAGATTCCCAAGAGGATACATGAGATGCAGATGCAGAAGAAACGACCAAGGGGAAGACCAAGAGATAGATGGCTGAAAGGAGTGGAGGAATGTGTCAAGAAGAGAGGCGAGGACTGGACCAGAGTGACAGCGGAGAGGTGGTGGGAAGAAAGAACTAAGTGGCGAGGCTTATGTTCCAAACAGACCCAGCCTGGGGCTCGAAACTGTACAAGATGATGATGATGTTATTGCTAAGTGTTAAACCCTATTGTTTCAATAATGCCGCAACCTGCGTACACATTAGCACAAAAGATTTTCACGTACGACACACATGTATTGACAAATTCCTATAGATTAGTTAGAAGGCAGTGTATAGGACAATTCCTAGGTGCGACCATTCCAGGCAAAGAAACTGTAAGAAGACTTGTGAACAAATGTAGAAGTTCAGGCTCGATTCTCGTTGGAAAACGAAGTGTAAAAGAGCGCGTGCTTACTGAGGAGAAATTCGGCGAGATAGGGGAAAAATTACAACACCTACAAAATCGCTCAAGAAATTTTCGCAGCAAACACAAATTTTGAATACCTCCGCGTGGCCAGCTTCTAAAATGTTAAATTTGAAACCACACAGGATTACTGTTGTTAGTTATTGAGGTTTTAAGGGGACGAACTACAAGGTCACCTACCCCGTTCAAGAGTTGCTTCCACGTGATAATGAGAGCAGGGTACATTTTTGTAACTGGGTTTTAAGGGATGTTGGGGTACTTGATCCGAAATTAATAATATGAAGCATGGTTCCATTTAAGTGGGCATGTTTCACGTCGGAATAACAGGTACTGGTCTTCAGAAAAACCTGGTAATTTCATAGATCAAACACCCCTATATGTTGTGAAAATGGGAGTGTAGGTAGCAGTAACTGCAGACAGGATAATAGGGCCTATATTTTTTGAAACCATAATCACTGGGCAGAGATATAGGAATGGCATTCTCGTACCATTTTTTGAACAATTGACGGGCACTGAATGCCAATCTGGATATTTCTGCAACCGCGCATACGACAAACGAGTCATTAAGTTTAATTGAGGACATTTTTGACAACAGGGTAATTAGTAAACCATTGTGGCCCACAAGATCTCCAGATTTATGGGATAATTGAAAAAAGGTTAATGCAACAAACCCCCACACTCTAGAATCTAGTTTAATAATTCTAATGCCATGGGTGTACCTAGGTAGTATATTTCAACTTCTGAAGCTATAGAAACGTCGAAGTGTCTTAATCGTGCCCTGTTGTTGTTGTCGTTGTCGTTGTTTGAGTCTTCAGTTTTTGACTGGTTTGATGCAGCCGTCCATGCTTCCCTGTACTGAGCTAATCGTTTCATCTCTACATAGCTACCACACCCTACATCCGAGGCAATCAGTTAAACATATTCTAACCTTGGTCTACCCCTACAGTTCATATCCTCGACCCTTCCTTCCATAACTAAGTTTGCTATTCCTGGGTGTCTTAGTTTGTGTCCTACCAACCTATCTCTTCTGTTCATTAGCAGTCGCCAGAAACATCTCTCCTCTCCCAATCGTCTTAACACCTTCTAAGGTGATCTTAAGTTTCCAGGAATTCTGCAGACACTGGTCACTTGCATTTAGGCATCCTAAAGTCCGAACTGAATTTGACGAGATTATACCTCGTAACGGGGCAGATGACCTCGCTGTTACTAAGACCCCGCAACCTTGCTCAAGACAGGCGAGATCCATACCACTGAGCAACGCATACAACTCGATCTCCAAGAACATGTGGTACGCAAAGTTAGTAGCTAAACGCACCAAATAAAAAAAACAAGCAAAAGAAACTTAGTTTAAAGTATCTGCACAGAGTGATTACTTATACTTACCGATCATTAAATTACTGTACAGTATCTTTCTGACCCCTTCTTTTATAATTATAATCGAATATGACACACTGAGGAATCTAGCTTACTTACGCAGTGAGTGGTTGGGTCCCTGCGCAATCCAATAGTCAGTCTGCAGAGCAAGACCCGGCACCAGGAGGACAGGGCCCTTGGGGGTGGACGAGGGTCGGGGTGGCAGGTGGTGTACACCGAGGAGGTAGCCATCTTCAGTCTGGACCGTGTGGGTCTCCACTTCATACCCCGCCATGGAGATCATTTCCGGCTGCAATGCAAACAAATACTCTTATGAGTACAGGCCCACTGGTGGTGCACAGTGACCAGGTAGCCATCCTCAGATTCCAATTCTGGTCATGTCTGTTCAACACTTTGGTGACGTGTACTTCATGTTCTGGTGTCTAATCAATCGTGAAAAATATATACATCACATTATTATTATTGTTTTTATAATTCACATCATTTGTGGAAAGTTATTATTATTATAAATTATGGAAACTATGGGCATCAATCAGAAAGATGTTCAAGACAGAAACCTCTCTCGACAGTTACTTTCAATCTTC
Source organism: Meconema thalassinum (assembly GCA_946902985.2). Classification (NCBI taxonomy): domain Eukaryota; kingdom Metazoa; phylum Arthropoda; class Insecta; order Orthoptera; family Tettigoniidae; genus Meconema; species Meconema thalassinum. Next base: position 253,827,795 of record OX336394.1, on the reverse strand, counting down.
AGATGCTTCCGTGGATAAGGAGAAAAGAAATATTCAAAAGTGGTCTTTTCAGAGGAAGGAAGGAAGGAAGGAAGGAAGGAAGGAAGGTGATGAGGCGCCGAATGAAGCTGTATTTACAGAGGATCAAAGCCAGTGGAGAGAAAAGATGACTCAAAATACCGTACTTCTTACTCCGTGGTTCATAGCGGCCCAGATTGAACAGAAGATTATTATTAGTATTATTATTATTGTTCCATTCGAATTGAGCCACTTTGTATGTACGTTAACAGTCACTTTCTTGTCACTGTCTAGATCTTGTTCGTATACTGGCTTTAACATCCTTCCAGTATCTATTGAGATACACATATCGGTACCTTTTTGATGCCTCTGCGAGAGTTCTTCTACGTCTTTTGAGTTCAGATTCCACTTTGAAAAGCTGATAGCATTTACTCATTTTTTTAAAATTCACATCAGTTGAGGGTTTTTTTTTGATGCCAATTTGCATCAAGTCGTTCCCACCATCCATTTTATTTTATTTCAAATTGATTATATTATTTTACACTTGCTCAGATTTGCGTATTTCCTCAGTCAAGGGAAACTACTTGGTGATAATCTCACAGCAGGTGTGTTGCAGATAATGGGAATTAGGCGCTTGGGCCACAAGAACGATATCTGACCGGTTTTATGGTATGGTTTTATCAGTAATAACTCATCTGTCCCATAACAACTTGTGAGTATGTTATTCCAAATCGGCGTCAGGGACATACTGATAGTAAGGCAGAGTAGCCTATTTTCAGATAACAAGTCATGATGATGATGATAATTGTGGTTTTAAGGGGCCTAACATCTAGGTTATCGGCCCCTAGATAACAAGTCAATTTGTGCGAGGTGTAAGCGCATTAATTTGGCTCTTCATGTAACCAGTACGTAGTATTATTGTTATGACATTCATTTTACTACATACTACCCTACCAGGGAATTGTTACCGCTAGCTGTGGAGCACAGCTGTTGTGTATACATTACGTCATCTCGCCTCGTTATGGCTGCAGCGAGTAGTTCCGGGGCAAAAGGGGAAAGCATGTACAGGCATACAATGAGAACACACCGCACAGCGCACGAGCCAGCATGAATCAGGCACACTAATGACACACGATGAGGTTTCGCTGGCGACAACTGCACGTCTATCGCAGGCGTGTGACCGGGCGGAGCGCATTAGTTCCGATATCCGCCACCGGTAACAATTCACTGGTAGGGTAGTAAGTGGGACATATACGGTATGTCAACTTCTCATGGGGTGGCACATTGAGAAACGAGCGAACTATGGAACAGGTCTCCAAGATGACGGCCTTCAGCATGATGATATGTTGACCAGGATGTATTCCCAATATTTCTAGATTGCGAGCCAATGATTTATTTTATCATTTTAAATGATCTTGTCGACTTCGTCGTTACGCTGGGGTCCGGCGTTACGTTACGGTGACGGGACGAAATGTACCCAGATGCACTGAGGTGTGTGACGTCATAGTACCGCTTGGTGCATGTGTTCCCCGACAATCTCTACTTCGTTAGTATAAGACATAAATCCCCAATTCTTGGATGTCACGGGTAATCTCGAGAACCACTTTAGGGATTTTGATGCGGCTTTCACCATTCTGTAAAGGATATCTCGAGGAAAGTTTCTGTAGAAAATAATTTATGTATAATCAAAGGAAGCCAAGCAGTAACGATTTCAGTAAAAAAGTCGAAAATAAACTTGGCATCCGTGCGCTTCTTAAGCTTACGCTGGGCAAACCGTTAAAAATATCAATATACTATGAGCGTAAGAACTGGTCAGCATGAAATGTTCTACAAAAAAGTCCGGGAGAGCATATCTCTATCTTCAATACATCGCCCACTATAAGTGTTTTTAGACTGGATGGAAGGGGCACGTTCAGCGCACTTGACCTTGCTTTGCCCTTGGTTTTCACTTGTCATTCGCGAGTAATTTGAAACAAGATAAGCAAGATTTCGAGCGAAGCCTTTCTAGCATTTTTCAGCATTTGTAGCATTTAAAATAATACAAAGTCTAGTCTTTCAGACTGACTGCCACTTTTTTATTATTATTATTCTTTTTTCGTCATGCCCGACTAAGGAACGCGATTGAACTTATTCAGCTAATGGCATTGCCTTTCTCTTCTCCCAAAATATATTCATCTTCTCGCTGTGGCTTCTCTTGCGAGCTTTTGATCAGGTTTTGTTGGTGATGGTGCTTGGATGGTCTGCAAAGCGGTGATTATCGACTAATTCTCTGAACTTAGCTCTGCCTAGTACAATGTCATCTGTGATGCCTAATTCCTGAAGATCTTTTCCAACTTCAAGCAACCAGGTGTTCTTACTTTCAGTGACAGGACAAGGTTAAGAATCATTTTGGCCAGTCTCTGATTGCCCATCCTGAAGATATTCCCGTAAAATTTCAATCGTCTTTTGCTAAATGTGTCTGAGATTTTCTCTGAGTGCTCGTATAAGACTTGGGATTTTCTTTTCATCCAGATTCCCGCTGTACAGACTGGTCCAAAGAACTTTCTTAGGATTTTCCTTTCTTGCTTTTGCACATCTCTAATCAATGATCTGCCCCCAATAATCATTGTTTCAGAAGAATATAGTGCTTCAGGCTTGATTACAGTGTTGTAATGCCGTAATTTTGAATGTCTGTATATTGACTTGTTATTATATCTGTTCCAAGTGAGTCTGTAAGCTTTTTGCAGTTTAGAGATGCTTTCTTTGTTTGCTTCACGATTCAGTCCGGAATGTTGGATGACTTCTCCCAGGTATTTGAATTGTTATTATTATTATTATTATTATCATTATTATTATTATTATTATTATTATTATTATTATTATTATTATTATCAATTACAATCAATAGTTGGATGGAAGAACATGGTCTGTCTCTAGCACTTAGTAAGACAGAAATTGTAGTCCTAACAAAGAAGAGAATTCAGACAATACTCCCACTACAGGTAGGAGACATACAAGTAGAGACGCGGCCAGCAGGAAAATATCTGGGCCTCATGATCGACAATAAACTGAATTTTGGAGAACAAATTAGACGGACTGCAGATAAGGCGGCAAGAGGAGTAACGTCTCTCAGTCGGCTAAAGGCCAATGTTGGTGGGCCAAAATCTAGTAAGAGGAGATTACTGATGACAGCCATCCATTCAGTTCTGCTGTAAGGAGCGGAAATATGGGCGGATGCCCTGGATAAGGAAATTTATAGGAAGTCACTAGCACAAGTGCAGAGGCGGGGTGCTTTACGCGTGGCATCTGCTTATCGCACGGTCTCTGAAGAAGCAGTTCTTGTTATTGCTGGGATAATTCCATTTTTTTTTCTAGCGAAAGAACGCAAGTACATTTACTGGAGGAAATCGGAAGTAGGTTTACAAAATGCAAGACGAACAGCAAGAGCACAAACCTTTCACAATTGGCAGATCAAATGAGAGCAAGGACACCGAAGCCAGTGGACTAGGAGAATGATACCCCAGGTGCAGGTTTGGACAGAGAGAAAACATGGTGAGGTAGGTTATTATCTCACTCAGTTCTTGACTGGCTATGGATACTTCTGTTCTTAACTTAAGAAGATGGGGAAAATGGATTCACCAGATTGTATCTACTGTGTTAATGAGGTAGATAATGTTAATCACACCTTCTTCTCTTGTGGACGGTGGGTTCAAAATAGGCAGTCTCTTCAAGATCACATTGGTGTAGAGATATCTCCCGACAATATTGTTGCGGTAATGCTACAAACTACCTCACTCCTCATCTTGCCTAGTACGCCTCAATATAGCGCTGCCTTGGGTTTTTGTGGGTATCTACCCACATAACCTAACGGCGGTACTTTTTGAGGATCCAACCAGCCTTCAGGCTGACTACCTAACAGACAGACAATGCTACAAAATGAAGAACATTGGATACTTGTAGCAAGTTTTGTTGAAGATATCCTCCGAACAAAGAAGACGGATCTGGATCGCCACTGAAGATGATTCATTACGGAAGAGTGCCCTACGGGCAAATATAAAATGACTCTGGCCTGAAGTAATGCGCTAAACGGTTCCAGGCTAGTGTTCAGAAGTAACGGGGGAGTTTTAGTTGGTAGTCTGCTACTTAGGAGCAGGAGCCCGACACTCTGTGCGTAAATGCATTTCTTCCCCTAAAAAAACCATAAATAAATATTATTATCACCGTTATTCTCAGATCATTGTGTGTTAAAATACACAGCAATTATGCAGATTGTATTGAATCAAAGCATACTCATCACCTTAGTTAAAATCACTGCCAATGAAATAAAAAACTATCCTAATTGTAGCCAATATCACTGCCTTCTGTATTAATTAATACACGTTAGTGTCCAGATCAAGCTTTCTTAGCCCTTGCAGAAGATGTTTAGGAACCTCACCAGTGATTGAGAAGTCTATTGGTACAATTCGAACTCACTTGACCTGCCATTGCTTCCTGATAGGCTTCACTAGCTCCAAATACATGGCCATGTTTTCAGCTTGTTTAGCCTGCAGGTTGTCCGTATTTTAAATGGCAACATCAATCAGGGTGACTTCCTTCATTCTTTTGTTGAAGATCAACGCTCTCTGGAACATACTGCTAGTACGGAACATTGGTTTGTATTAAAAGTTGGAATATCTCAGCTACAGAGCGACAAGTTCATCTGAGGCCCCGGAAAATATGCGAACTACTAAGATTTCCCTTACCGTTCTAGCCATCATGTTGCTGGATCTACTGCTATTTGCTGCCGCGGAAAGGCGTGACTAGCACAGAAACCAACTGGCGCTGGGTAGCATGCACGTGAGGATGACTTACCAATGGTGTCACTCTCTCCTCGTACCCACCACGTGCTCTCCCTCCACGCTCCATCGCTCGATCGCGCCGTCAGCACCCTCAATCAGGGCTTCACTTGAACTTGCCGAGCTATAGCTCTTGGTGCCGGATTATTGATACAGCATCATGCCTGCGCTTATATTCAGTTCCTGACAGCTGCGTGCATCCAAGTATCTACAGAGACTGATTTTTGTATCCTGATCATGCCAATTATGGTGAATCCCTAGCTCATTAAAGTTGATCCACAGTGACTTCGGAATGATGCCATTGGAAGAGATTATGATAGTCAAAATGGCAACAAATTCCTGTCGTCACATCTATTGGATCTCTTGAGCGAGATGCATGCATTTGGTCACTTTCTCTGCTTATACTTGTTGGATATTGTGCGATATCGATTAGAGGGGTCTCTTCTGCCGTACTTCAACAAGAATAATGTCCAGCATGTTTGCTGATATGGTTCTGTTTGCGGTCACTGACTTTCCCAGAGTAGCTTATGATTATCTTTCTCAACGATCACCTCATTGTGTAGTGGATAACATTTTTGGCTGTTGCCCCTGAGTTCCGGTGCAGTCAGCTGGCATTTGAGGGTGCGAAAATGCGACGGAGCCGTGCCAGTAGATTTCCTGACACGTTAAAGATCCTCTTCTAGACAAAATGCCGGCACCCCAGGGTCTGTAAACGCTAGAATAGTTAAAATGCACGTAAAACCTATAACATTATTATTGTGTGACATGAAAATGACCAAGTTATTATTATTATTACTAATGTAAATACCACAATAACACAGGTTATCAGACAAATTGAACATATACACTCAAGTACACATGGGGTTAAATGACCACGATGTCCAAGCCCCAATGAAACAACAACAACGTTTTCTCCAAAACAGTATCGGGAATATTTTGATAGTAAGGCAGATTGTATATACGCTCACGCGGTGCTTCTTAGCCAGGTTCAAGGGGATTATCTTGACTACTTGCTATTGCCTCTCCATAATTCTTATTACTGCATTATTATTATTATTCTAGTTAATACACAATGGTGTCGAGAGTGGTCCACCAAAAGTCAATAAATAAAGTAGCTAGCTCGTAAACTCGCTCCGAAGCTAGTAGCCTAATTTAAATTTCCACTGAATGGAGATTGTTGGAAGAAATGAAAACGATAAACCCTTCTAGTGGGTGATGTATTAAAGATAGAGATATGCTGTCACGGAATTTTTGGTAGAACTTTTCATACTGAACAATTCTTACACTCATAGTACAGTATGTAGATATGTTTAACAGTTTACCAGCGTAAACTTAAAAGGAGCACGGATGGCAGGTTTTTTATCGACTCGATTCGCTGAAATCATTTCTGCTCTGCTTCCTTTCGTCATAAATGAATGTTTTCCTACAGAATCCTTCCTCGAGAGATTCTTTACAGAATGGTGAAACATTCATCAAAATCCATCCAGTGGTTCTCGAGATTACCCGTTACATCCAATAATCCGAGTGTTTGGTTTGTACTATGTAGAGATTTGTCAACAAGGACCTATACTGAATTATATATGATTAATTCTATACCAATGTATTATTATCAACATTATTGTTATTATTAATTTTTCAGCCTGCTTTGCAATTTTATTAGCCAACTTTTTGCCTTGAATGAGCCATGAATTGTATAGTTTAACTATTAAGGGCACCCGTACTTTTCTTTATGTTCTCAATTAGTTGATTGTGGTCTTTGCAATCCGCAATGGAGTCGTTTGTTATTTTACTATCTGTGTATATAAATGCTTGCTTATCTTCACCTTCATCTATCCTTGTATTTTCTAATAATTGAAGAGTTTTTAGTATCGCTAATTGTCTCTCCTGATTGTTCGAGCATTTGCCGTGGAGTTGAAATTTCAGTTTGTTTATGAGACGGTATGATAGCTATGCCTGCTCCCACTCCTTCTTCACTTTTGCTTCCATCCCTGTAGATTTTCCATCGGATGTAATCAATTATTGTTATTGTTATTATTATATTAATGAGTTGTTTCAAATTATTGTACTGAATCTCTACTACATTGATGCAATATTTGTTTGGACCAACTGGAAAGCTTTATTTAATAGAGTTAGACAACACTGAAAAATAACTTCTATCACTTCAATAACAACTTATATCACTAAGGTAATACTTAGATCCCTTATTGACATAGTGTAACGATTTGTGATTTTAATTGTTTACATGAATATTTTTAGCCTACTTTTGATTTTTGCAAAAAAATGAAAGTAGACTTATGAGATCTACACAGGGCCAAACATTGTGTGTATGTCTGTGTGTGTGTCTGTGTGTGAGTGTGTGTGTGAGTGTGTGTACTCTGAATGTCTGTGTCAATTCAAACACGGTGAAACCGAATTGAACGAAATTTGGCTCAGGGCTAGATCAAGCAAAGGGCACCTCAGTGCCATGTTTTATATCGCCGCCATCTTGACGGAAACGTAATGGCGACCAACCAAATGTTCAAAGCTTAAATCAAATTACGACTAACCTAATCATCCGATCTCTACCAAATTTTTCAACAACATATATTCATATAGCGACCGTCCTTTGACTAAACTACAAGATCATCTGCCCTATAGTTTGCAAATGGTGGCCATGTATGTGTGCAAATCGATTCCCCCTATCAAATCAAACACGGTGAAACCAAATTGAACAAAATTTGGTACAGAGGTAGCACCTGCAATGAGCACTCCAGTGTCATATTTTATATCGCCGCCATCTTGACGAAAACGTAATGGCGGCCACCCAAATGTTAAAAGCTTGAATCAAATTACGACCAACGTAATCATCTGATCTCTACCATGTTTTGCAACATTATACCTTTATATATAAAGAATTTTTTGACCAAACTATAAGGTCATCAGCCCAATACATTGTGGATGGCGGCCATGTATAGGTAAATCGATTCCCCCTATCTTTTCAAACACGGTCAAACCGAATTGAACAAAATGTGGAACAGAAGTAGCACTAGCAAAAGGCACCTCAGTGTGATGTTTTATATCGCCGCCATATTGACGGACACGTAATGGCGGCCACCCAAATGTTCAAAGCTAGAATCAAATTACGACTAACCTAATCATCTGATCTCTACCAAATTTTGTAACAACATACCTTTATTTGAGAAGCGTTCTTTGACCAAGTTACAAGGTCATCAGTCCAAGAGTTTGCATATGGCGGCCATGTATGTGTGAAAAATCGATTCCCCCTATCAATTCAAACACCGTAAAACAAAATTGAACGAAATTTGGTACAGAGGTAGCACTAGCAAAGTGCACCTCAGTGTCATGTTTTATATCACCGCCATCTTGACGGAAACGGAATGGTGGCCACCCAAACGTTAAAAGCTTAAATCAAATTACGACCAACTTAATCATTTGATCTCTACCAAATTTAGCAACAACAAATCTTTTTGTGGGAAGCATTTTTCGACTGACCTACAATGTCATTAGCCCAATAGTTTGCAGATAGCTGCCATGTATGTGTGCAAATCGATTCCCCATATCAATTCAAACACGGTGGAACCGATTTGAATGAAACTTTTTACATAGGTAGCACTAGCAAAGGGCACCTCATATTCTTGTTTAATATCCCTATAGCACGTTGTATTTCAACAAGCTACTACAACCAACATTCAATTATACTCCTTGAAAAGGACAAAGAGTTATAACAATACCCATGCATTTAGGAGAAAGTAGGTTATATGTTCTTTACTGAACATCTTGTTCTAATTATCACCAAATATGTTAAATCAATTATTTATACCTGTATACATATAAATAATTTCTAAACAATCAATAAAAATAAAACGTAAATATTTTTTTAGGAACATCTCTTTTGCATGCACTCTTGTATTGAAATACGATCTGTATAAATGTTGTAAATAATAATTAATATGTCTCACATATAATCTGTTCTGGTTTTACCGTCGTATTCGTGACACATCACGAATGTAATATCAATAGTAATTAATGAATTCATTAAAATTAAAATTATTATTATTATTATTATTATTATTATTATTACTTTGATAGTAGTAGAAGGTAATTGAGGGGCTGCGAGGCGCAGTTGGTAGAGACGCTGAGTTTCTAACTGAAAGGGAGTGGGTTCGATCCCCACCCAAGTAGTGGATTTTAGAAACAAAACTACCACATTCGGAAACGCAAATAGCCCCGGGGTTCACTCAGCCTACACCAGAAATGAGTACCGGGGTAATTCCTGGGAGTAAAGACGGCCGGGCGTGGAGCTGACAACTTCATCCCATCTAGTGCCGATGTCACAAAAAGTGGAAGCCTCTACCTTCCACTACTCCCAAGGCCTCCATGGCCTGTATGGAGTTGGCTTTGCTTTTAGAAGGTAATTGAACTTCCATAACCTGCAGGACGACTTAAACGAAAACGATATTTACGAGCGAATAACAGGTTACGAGACAACTTTCGATTATATGCATGAGAACACCCCACTCCTCTTCCCGCCCCCCCGTACAACCCAAATACCTGTCAATCATCCGATTGGTAACCACTGGGTTCGCATGAATGGAATGAAGCGTTAAATCCAGTAAAATCAACTCTGAGCAATATTAAGCTCATTGGCTAGAAAGCGGCTGACCTTGTTCTACTGGCTGCTGTGGTAAGATACCCGACCTGGGAGCTCTGACCTTCAAAAAGCAACAGAAAGATATCTCCTTCCCAATTATCGAGTGCCCCACATTCATAATGACAGGCGTTGAAACTAGACCAACTGCTAGGAATGTGTTGTAAGAAGTGTGTTTTTGTCTTTGCTGCAAGTGAACTTTACCTCGCACTTGAGGGACTTGCCAGGTTCATTGTCAGCTTATGAAATCAACTTATCATTGGACCGATATACCACGAGCCGATCCACGCCAGTCACATACATTATTATTATTATTATTATTAATAATAATAATAATTATTATTATTCCATCAGTGCTGGCAATAAGCGATTTACGGCTAATCGATTAATACTCGATTAATATGTAATTAATCGTAAAAGATTAATCAAACAATCGACTGACTGTTAAGTCGATTAAACTACTAACTGAATAATGGATTAATCGTCCAACCGAAGAATCGAATAGTTGATGAGTAGTCAAGAGATAAGATAGGCCTTATAAGTTTTAATGAGAGTTCATCGCTTATTTGAGTTACGCTCGTTTTCGGAATGACGAATAAGAATCTATAAAAGTAACTTTTTCCCTAAGACACTTTCATTGTCTATGTTATCAAAAACCAAATAAGAGCCCGTGACAGTTAAAAGAAAATTAGGATGGGCTTCGAAAAAAATAAACGAAGAGTTTTCAACAAGAACTTTAATTACTTGTCCAATGTTTACAATTGAGGACAGGAACATTTTTGATTTAAAATGTTTTCACGCAGACGACTCATTATTTAACAAGAAGTTCCGTAACGAACTAAAGAGCCTACTTTTCTCGAAATGTAAGTTTCATTCCAATGATTAATCTACAGTAAATGGACCTAATTACAATAATGACGAAATTGAGTTGGTAATATCGAAATGTATAATTAGTTCGAAATATAACTCGCATAATGTAGCCTAATAGAGCATTACAGTTGGCAGCCCTGGTGACTGAATATATTCTTAGTTCCATCTCTTAAGGTACAGAATACAAAATTTGGTTGAAGTCCAATGGATAGCATGGACGTTGTATGTAGTTAGACATTGGACTTATCAGCGCGCTTAAAATCATGTTGGCAACAATGTCATGCATGTGTTGGTCATAAATAATCTGAAATATTATTATCTATTGTTGTGCCGATTTTGGATGAAATCCATCTGTTAGTATAGAAGTTACATGTATTTTAAAATTGGACCAATCAGCAGGCTTAGAATATTGTTGGAAGCACTGACGCACATTAGTTACTCCAAATTAATCTAGAATATAGTCTAGAATACGTGTGCAAAGTTCAGAGCTGTTGGCTTGAACACTTTCTGATATATTGATATTAGGGTAAAAAAATAGAGACAGCATTTATTAACAGTTGGCAGCCATGGTTGCTCTTAGGAATACGCGTAGTCATAACTGTTATAGAGCACATAGCACATACGAAATTTGGTTGAAATCCAATTGATAGTATAGAAGTTACATGTATTTACAATTGGTCCTATCAGCAGGCTTAGAATCATGTTGGTAGTACTGAGGTCCATTAGTTACTCCAAATTAATCTAGAATTTCAGGTACTTTACGTGTGCATAGTTTAAAGCTGCCGGCTTGCATACTTTCTGATACATTGGTATTTGGATAAAAACAATAAAGAGTGTATTTATTAACAGTTGGCAGCCCTGGTGGCTCTTAAGATTATGCTCAGTCATATCTGTCTATTTACACATAGTACATACGAAATTTGGTTGAAATCCGATGATGATGATGATAATTGTTGTTTTAAGGGGCCTAACATCTAGGTTATCGGCCCCTAATGATCTGGGTGATAGCAAAAATGATAATGAAACGGAAACCAGAACGAAAATTAAGTGAGACGGAAAATACTTACAAAAAGGAACTCAGATTGAAACAACCCACAAAATGTTCTTACAAAAGGGAATTTAGAACGAAAAGATTCACAAAAGGAATAGATTGAAAAATACCCACAAAATGAAGGCTAGGTTCAAAATACGTACAAAATGCAATGTAGCGTCGAAATTCCTACAAAATGCAATTGAAATTCAAAATACTTTCAAAATGCAAATGAGATCGAAATTACGTACAAAATGCAATTGAGTTTCAAAATACTTACAAAATGCAATTGAAATTGAAAATACACGATGCAATTCAGATTGAAATATCCCAGTTCCAATCCAAATTATTCACAAAGTGCAATTGAAATTCAAAATACTTAAAAAATGCAATTGAAGTTGAAAATGCTTACAAAATGTACGGTAGATTCTAACGACTGATGTGGATTGACAATACTTACAAAATGCAATTTAGATTGAAAATACTTGACACAATGAAATTTAGATTCAAAATACCCACAAAATGCAATTAAGAATCAAAATAAGTGCAAAATGCCCACCAAACAAAATGCAATTTAGATTCAAAATTCGTGCGAAATGCGTTTTTGGTTGAAAATACTTACAAAATGCAATTGAAATTCAAAATTCTCACTAAAAGGCCCGGCTACCTGCATTGAAAGACTTACCAAGAAGCAATTTAGATTGTCAATCTTTACAAAAGGCAATTGAAGTTGAAAACAATCGCGAGATGTAATTTAGATCGAAAAAACTTACAAAATGCAACGTAGATTAAAAATACCTTAAAAAATCGCTAAAAGGGAATTTAGATACACGGTGAACCAAGTAACAAAAACAGTGCGGGAATCTTAAAGAGAAAGGAAATATAATGAAAAGAGGAGAGGAGAGGAGAGGAGAGGAGAGGAGAGGAGAGGAGAGGAGAGGGGGGAGAGGAGAGGGTCCGCCCCAAAGGTAAGGGACAAAAGGGGAAAACGGACCCAGCTCAGGAATCCCTCGGGGTCGCCAACTCCCGAACTCACCAGCCGTGAGCCCCTGAGGGTGTAGCATTATCTACGGTGCACCAGAAGTGGTGGGGCTACACACACCCTGCCTCCTTAAGGGCCTTGAGCACAAGGCAGGAGGTAAAAGGAAAAGAAAAAGAAGGCTGACCCCTCACAGAAGGAGGGTATCAGGAAAGATGAGACAAGGGTCAATTAAGGCGGGAAAGTGAAAGACTCCCTATGCCTCGGATAACCTAATACCGTCGGGGTCGGAAGAGAACAAGAGTTGACCAAGGGAGGTCGACAGGAAAGAAGACGGAGGGGAGCCCGGCACAAGTAAGTGGAAGCAATGCCGGACTGGTTGAAATCCAATTGATAGTCTGGAAGTTATATGCAATTTAAAAATTGGACCTACCAGCAGGCTTACAATCATTTTGGCAAGACTGTCATGTATGGCCTCCTGGAAATTAAACTGAAATATTAGGATTATCTATATGTGTGCCAATGTTTGTATAGCTCCCATGCATACCTTCCAAGATATATAACATGGAGCTGAAATTTCAATTGCGACTTTTCAGCAGTTGTTAGCACTGACATCATTTTCAAATACGGCATTAAGATATTCAGATAGAGATCTTTACTCATACCAATTTGGGTTCGATTGCTTCAGCCGTTTAGGAGTTGATAGGGGACACACACACACACAGCCAGACAGACAGAAGGACTGACAGATAGACAGACAGACCCACATTTTCCCGGATCGATCTCATAAGTCTACTTTTTCCTCATTTTTTCAAAATGTGAAAAGTAGGCTAAAAATAGCCTATATGATAAATTATATTTTAATTAAAAATGTCTGTTTTGTTTGTGTGAGAGCATAGTGAAATGTTTAATCGATAAAACAGTTAATCAATTATTTGACCAACATATTATTCGATTAAACGATCAATCGATTTATCTATTAAACGCATAATCGACCGATCGTTATTTGTTGCAATTAATCGATTATTTGATAACTGGAATTAATAGATTGAAAGTACCGGCCGCGTAGTGCTATCTGTGATGTAACTAAGGTAACGCGGGAATCCTTTTCTCTCTGGATATAACGATGTTCCGTGAATAATCATAATAATTATTCATTGAACATCCTGCAATCAGCTCACATCCCGCCCTTGTTATATTTTGAAGTCGTGTTTATTTATGTTCTTGCTCTGAGATAATTAAGATAGGTCCTCTTTGAACGAAGAGGAAATAGTTGTTATTGTTCTTTAGAGGCGTTGCGACATCGTAGTAATGTTGCCCCGTGTACTTTGGTGTGTGTAAGAATCGTCTGATAACCTGTGTCTCTGTGATGCCTGTATTAGTGTGTGTATTTGTAATTGAGATAGGATTTTTGGTAGGAAGCGGCCGTGGCCTTAAGTTAGGTACCATCATGGCATTTGTCTAGAGTCAAAGTCGTAAACGACGGAAATCCACTTCTATACTATGTATTACCAATTATTTATTTAATCGTATGGTAATTTATACAATATACAATTATACATAACAAGCTATGTTCAAACTTTAAAGCCCATCCTTCTCAACCATTCGGTTAAGTCGGGTGTGAGAGCGAACAAATCGTCAGGAATGCCAGGGTACGAATAAAGAGGACAGCGTTGGACCAGATGTTCGATCGTCTGTTCTTTTCTTCGTGCGATCAAGATGGTGGGCACTTGTTCCCAATATTTAAGTTGGCCACTCATGCTTCCAGCATTCATATAGGTCAAATCCAGCAGTAATGAGTTGCCCCGCAGTGACACTTATTTGGTCATCTAGATTTCAGTCGTTGCTGTCATGGATGCCAGAATTCTTGGTGCAATGGCAAAGAGGGTGACGCAAGGATTTTCTTAGCTTCCCTTAGTAGAGCTTGCTTCGTCCTCAAGTGTGGTGGAGGGATGTGACTTAGCATGGGTAACCAGTGACATGGAGTTGATTTGATGGAACCATTAATGCAACGCATTGTATCATTCAATTTTGTGTCTACCTTCTTCACATGTACGCTTTCTAACCAGACGGGTGCACAGTACTTGGCAGCCGAGTAGACAAGACTGATGGCAGAGAAGCGTAAACAGTCAGCAGAGGCTCCCCAGGATGCACCACGTCTGTCAAACCTAGCACGTGGGGAAATGGTGCGTTGCCACTGAGGCAGATCATGACTCATAACCAGGGCTCGGATCGATATGCTCGATAAAATCTCCAGATATGCTCGAAAACCATGTGTTTTATGCTCGATAGATATGTTCGAAAGAAAACCATTATATGCTCGATAGATATGCTCGAAAAAAGTGTTATATGCGGTTAAATATGCAGAATATGCTCGAAAAACACCGTTATAAACTATAGAAAGGAAAGTGAAACGAAAAAAACAATAACATGCCTTTATATACGACCTTTATTTTCTAATACTCGCATTCAAGTTTTTCAAGTACATATAAGAGAAGTTTTCTTATAAAAGTTACAGTTTAAAAGTTCATTTAAAAAATGTTCAGATTTAGGCGAGTCAATGAAGTAGATCTGCATTGGTCTGTACAACAAGAAATGTTTCTATGTTTTCAGTTTTGAATGATTTTCTTAAATCAGTCAATAAAAGTTTCAATGACGAGAAGGACCTCACTAAATGTTAAAAACCTGCGGTTCCATTATTCGCACCAGATAGGCTTTTCTATAATTATTTCTGTTTCCGAACCTTAAGGATGGTCAGGTGGCCTGAATTCGAGAGGGGGGGGGGGTGAATTCGTAGAAAAACAAACTATTTAGACGAAAACCTTAAGAATAGGCATTTATAAGCTTCTATTCTGAAAACCGTGGTTTTATGCATTTATATGCTCGATAAATTTCAATTCTGTTGGTCCCAGAGAGGTGAAAATACAACCGAAAGGCTTCTTTCGATGAGTAGGCCTACTATTCAGGAAAAAATAAATGCAAATATGCTCGAATCCGAGCCCTACTCATAACATTCCAAGATACTTGCAGGAAGACGACATATTCTGGGGATGTTAGCACCGCTGCCTGGCGGTCTACTGACAGTGCCGAGTCAAGGCACAGTAGAACACTGCGTCAAACCATGTGCTCACTGCTGCGACTGCATACATCGCAACACTGCTAGCTGTTGCCATGGAGACCGTTATCCCTCTCGTCTCAACTCCTCTCCTCACCCACAAAGCGGATGACAGCCGTCACCGTTCACCTTTTGTAAATCAGAGTATAGAATAGCTGAGGTAGGATTCGAACACCCCCCCCCCCCCCCCTCTTCTCAGTTTTGCATCACGAGGCTGAGTGTGCCCCGTTCCAGCCCTCAGGCCAGAATTAAATTTCTTGTCAGAGCCGGCAATCAAACCCGGGCCTCCGCGATGACAGCCAAGAGTGCCAGCCACTGCGCAACGAGACGGTAAGTAGAGGAAATAACCAAGTAGTTCCGTGAAGAACTAAATCGTCTATATTAATAATATCCTCTTTATGTTAATTGCCTCTATCAACATACAAAATTTCGGTTCGATTGCTGTAATAGATTCGTAAATATTGAGAACCGTCTAACTATTTCGGATGGTCGCCATATTGCATTTTTAAATATGTAGGCCTCAGAGTTATGTAATATTAGATGAAGATTATTGTGTTGGTTTATTATTCAAAATTCAATCGCATGATTAGGACACACGAAATTAAAAAAAAAACGAGATTTTAAAATTTCGCACAGCCGCCATCTTGAGGTTATGAAAACAACTGAAATAAATTAGATATCAGTGGATTAACATTTGTACAAGCATTTACCGTACCAAGTTTCACTGCGCTCTGATGGTTAAACCGCAAGAAACGTCCATTTAAATTATTAAATTTAGCGTCGCCGCCATGTTGCATTTGAGCCCATCAGGTTATTGAAAGTACCATAGGTGCACTAATGTTAACAGCCTTTATTATCAAAATAAAAAAATTCAGTTTGATTGCTGTCATAGATTTATAGATATTGAGAACCGTCAACATATTTCGGATGGTCGCCATGTTGGATTTTATATATGTAGGCCATAGAGTTATGTACTGTTAGATGAAGATTATTGCGTAGGTTCATTATTTAAACGTTGACTTCGATCGTATGATTAGGACAAAACAAATAATTTTAAAATTTTTGCACAGCCACCATCTTCAGGTTATGTAAACAATTAAACTAAATTAGATATCAGTGCATTACAAATGTGTATAAACATTTGGTTTACCAAGTTTCACTGCGCTCGGATGGTTAAATCACGAGAAACGTCTATTTTAATGTTTCAACTTCGCTTGGCCGCCATGTTCGTTTTGTACTTGGAAGGTTTATGAAAGTTACATACGTAAACTTTTAGTCTTGCCTTTTATCACCGTACATAATAGCAGGGTTATATCAGTAAAAGTTTCGGAGATATAGAATGCCGGTGAAATATTTCGCTCAGCCACCATTTTGGGTTGATAAGACGTATTAAAATTTGAAGAGAACGGTCGAGGTCGGACAAAATAGTACTATGTTCTCTTACCGACTTTCATTGAAATCGTTTCAGTATGCAGTGATCAACAAACAACACGCAACTAAGACTCGTAACTAAGGGCTTGCCTTCTTATATCAATGAATAGGTGATGCTACTGACTTAGTATGCATAGATCATTAAACAACACGTAACTGAGACACGTAACTAACAGCTTGCGTCCTGATGGCAACTTATATGTGTCGCTACTGACCTAGAATTGGCGGCTTCGGTGGCGTAGTCGGCAGCATGCTGAGCTTCTATGCCCAAGATAGCGGGTTCAAACCCGGCTGAAGCCGTTGGATTTTTTAAGAGCGTTAAAAATCCCTCAGTATGCCTTCCTTCGGAGGGGAAGTAAAGCCGGCGGTCCCATGTCATAGATTTATGGCATGTTAAAGAAACGTACACTAACTGCACCTGTGTGAAGCTAAATTGGATAGGTTAAGAATGTAAACAACGCTCTTAGGTTTCTACGTTCGTTGCCAAGAGCCGTCTGCGGTGGCGTCTAGTAGCTAAGTTCTGAACTAGGCCTAGTAGTCGTTGACGGTGGCGTTTGGCGGAAAAAGTAGGAACTATTAGAAAAATTCTAAGTTGCAGTCTGTACTTAAATTAAGAAACAGATACACACACTAATACAGTCATCACAATTAACACCGGTTATCAGACAGATTCTACACACACCTAAAGTACACGGAGCTACATGACCGCGTTGTCGCAGCCCCTAAACTGAGGAATCAACCAACCAACTTATATGTGTCGCTACTGACCTAGTATGCATAAATGAACAAACACGCAAAAAAGACATGTAACTAATAGCTTGCGTTCTTATAGCAATGAATAGGTGACTCTACTGACATAGTATGCATAGATGAACAACTAAGACACGTAACCAGTAGCTTGCGTTCTTATAGCAATGTGTAGGTGACGCTACTGATCCACTATGAATAGATGAACAAACAACACGTAACTAAGACACGCAACTAATAGCTTACGTTCCCATAGCAATGTATATGTGAAGCTAGTGACCTAGTATGCACAGATGCACAAGCAACTAAGAGCTTGCGAAATGCAGATAGACTATAGATGACGCTACTGACCCAGTATGCATAGATTAGCTAGCAATACGTAACTAAGAGCTCGCGTTCTTATTGCAATGCATAGGTGACGCTAATGACCTAATATGCACAGATGAACAAGCAACACGTATCTAAGACACTCACTAAAGGATTGCACTCTTGTAGCAATGTATTGGTGAAGCTACGGGCATAGTATGCATAGATGAAAAAGCAACACGTAACTAAAAGCTTGCGTTCTTATATCAATGTATAGGAGACGCTACTGACCTAGTATGCATAGATGAACAAAGAACACGTAACTAAGCGCTTGCGTTCTTATAGCAACGTATAAGAGACGCTAATGACCTAGTATCCATAGGTGAACAAACAACACGTAACTAAGAGCTTGCGTTTTTATAGCAACGTATAGGTGATGCTACAGACCTATTATACATAGATAACAAACAGCACGTAACTAAGAGCTTGCGTTCTTATATCAACGTATAGGAGATGCTACTGGCCTAGTATGCATAGATGACGAGCACTGGTTATCATACAGTAGTTACTATGGTGTCGGGAAAGTGTTAACGATAATTTCTGACACACTCCCAGCCCAAAAACATATCTACAGTATGTTGAGATTGAACCCACCGACTTCAGCTTGAATCACCGGTGTTTTATCAATGGAGCTTATGCGACTCACACTTTAACTGTAATAGAAAGGAGCCATGAGCAGGAATAAGAGAACCTTTCTGCATTGAATGAACTAATAGTTGGAAGCTACTCATCGCTGCGGTCTTGAAAATCCAATTATTGAAATATGATTTTCCTATTTCACACCAGGTAGAATGGCAACACACGTTCAAGACACAATTCTAATGTGTCGAATTTCATTTCCGGGAGTTTTTAATGGAATGGTGTTCACTTGTTTCGAACATATACAGTACCTAAATTCCAGCAAATGTTTTAGTTTTATTCCCTGTCAGTTGCGATGTTTCGTCTAGGGGCACCAAGTGAAGGTACCCTAGCGGCGGTCAAGGCGTGGTGTACCAAGAAGCAGCTGATGAGCGTGACGTGGTGCACCAAGGCGAAACATTGCAACTAACACGGCAAAAACCTGAAGTTTAAACTGTTAGTTGTGAAAGCCAATATGTCATGTACAGTACTTATAGTGTATTTTTACAGAGAAACACGTAATTATTCAGTTCCCGTAGAGAATTGTGTTTATAGCTCCATTATCTACATAGTATAAAAGAAAGTTTCCGATTCATTGATGTAACGAGTAATCTCGAGAACCACTGGATGGATTTTGATGCGGTTTTCACCATTCTGTAAAGGATTTCTCGAGGAAGGTTTCTGTAGAAAAACATTCATTTATGACCATAGGAAGCCGAGCAGTAACGATTTCAGTGAATTGAGCCGAAGAAAATCCTACCGTCCGTGTGCCTTTTAAGCTTACGCTGGGTAAACCGTTTAACGTATCTATATACTATGAGTGTATTGTTCAGCTCGAAAAGTTCTACATAAAAGTCCGCGACAGGATATCTCTATCCTTAATACATCACCCTCTATAAATGCTTTTACGTTTTGATTTCTTCCAAAAATCTCCATTCAGTGGAAATTTAGATTACTAGCATCTGAGTGAGTGAGCCTATCACCCCAGCTTTGGCTAGCATTAAACTGTCCAGTCATGCCGAGTTAAGACTTCATAGAAGAGTATGTGTGTTTGGAGTTTCGCTGTTCACCTCGGCTTTTCTGAATTGCGTCTGAGATCTGCCGTCCGCGCGCCCTTTAAGCTTACGCTGGGTAACCCGTTAAGAATACCGGGCGAAGCCGGGGTGAGTTGATAATTCCGTATAAAATTGCCAATGCAAATTGAGATTGGAGATTTAGATGTGTACATATGATATGCTAGGATGAGCAGTTTCTATCGTCAAGCGATCATCATCCGATTCTTTACACTCAGGCTATTAATCTATGTCTAGGAATATGGATGTCTATTAACTGATTTCCACAAGGCACACACTGCACACTGGCAGAATAAGTCAGAATTCGAATGGATAACAACCAGATGGCCACTCACTACATGTTCCTCAGCGCTACCCATGTAATACGCCCCATTGCGTTATGAAACCTCGCATTTGAGAGCTAGCAACATATGGACAATGGCTGGTGTATTCAACAACTACGAGTACACGGACATCGTACTAACCTAAGGAGAAGATGGTCGTATTGCCGTCTAAGCTCGAGTCTCATAACGCAATGGGGCGCATTAGACGAGAGCACTGCGGAACATGTACCGAGCGGCCGGCTGGTTGTTCTCTCTTCACATTCTGACGTAACCTGCTTGAATTAAAGGATACCCCTTAGGAAATCAGTTATTAGACCTCCCGTCCATCGTTAGTGCATGCGGGACACATAATAGTAGAATCAAAGGGGGCAAATGAGCCACCTGGTGTACAATATCCTAGTTACATAAGTTTGTTATCAACTTGCGTAACTTGTCAGCTTTGTTAATATGATATATTGTGTTGTGTCATATTCGTGGATATTGTCCTTGAAGTAAACTTGTTTAGTGTGATAAACTAAACTGAAATGGATAGTAATTGGTCAGTTTGGTGTTCACTGTTAGATATGGGTTTAAAGTACTCAGCTGATTATTTGGGCGAGTTCTTTCCCGCCTAGCTCCTGTCACACTTAACACAATAAACTTAGGTACGCCTAACTAAAATAGTGTATCATCATCATCATCATCATCATCATCATCATCATCATCATCATCATCATCAATTTCCGTTTTCCCGCCTCAGCAAGGTCGGAGTAAATATAACACCCCTCCCCTTTACTCTGTCTGTCCACCATCCTTCCTCAACCACTAAACTCCACTCAAGGTTCCGTTCTCTCACACTGTCCTTCACCAAATCCATCCACCATACTCCAGGTCTTCCTCGTCCTCTCTTGCCAGTCATCCGTCTCTCCATCACTTGTTTCGGCATTCTTTCATCATTCATCTTTTTCACATATCCATACCATCTCAATCAGTTCTTCTCCAGCTTATCATTCAGCTTCTGTATATTCACTTCCTTTCGAATGTCTCCATTCCTCACTCTATCTCTCCTAATCTTTCCCCCAGGGGCTCACATCTAGTGGGACGTGGGTTGGTGACCACGGGGCCCCAGCTGAGTCCGGCATTGCTTCCACTTACTTGTGCCGGGCTTCTCTCTGTCTTCTTTCCTGTCGACCGCCCTTGGTCAACTCTTGTTCTCTTCCGACCCCGACGGTATTAGGGTATCCGAGGCCTAGGGAGTCTCTTCCTTTCCCGCCTTAATTGGCCCTTGTCTCATCTTTTCTGATTCCCTCCTTCTGCGAGGGGTCATCCTTCTTTTTCTTTTCATGTTATCTCCTGCCTTCTGCTCAAGGTCCTCAAGGAGGCTGGGTGTATGTAGCCCCACCACTTTTGGTGCACCCTAGATTATGCTACACCCTCAGGGGCTCTCGGCTGGTGAGTTCGGGAGTTGGCGATCCCGAGGGATTCCTGAGCTGGGTCCGTTTTCTCCTTTTGTCCCTTACCTTTGGGTCGGACCCTCTCCTCTTTCACTTTCCTATCTGCCTTTCATGGCTCTCCTTCCTTCCAAGTCCCTCAATCCGCATTCTTCGAGGGTTGAGGGCATTTCTTTTCCTCCTGTCCTTTATTTGCCTTATTCTCCCTTAGTTTTCCATTTCTTTTTCTAGTATGTAGGTTGGTAGTTAGTTTTAGTTTTAGGTTTGCATTTCATTTTCATCTTCACGATCACCCAAACCACCAGGGGCCGATAACCTAGATGTTAGGCCCTTAAAACAACAATTATCATCATCATCATCTCCTAATCTTCTGTACCATACTCCTCAGGAATTTCAATTCGGCGGCCTGTATTCTACTTTCATCTCTCCTGATCATTGACCAAGTTTCTGCTCCATACATCATAAGTAATAGGTCTTATACATCACTTCCTTAGCCTTCAGTGATCTGTCTTCATCCCAAATTTAACTCCGAACCTGATGACAGAAAACAGACCCACATTACATTCTCTTGTTGATCTCCATTTCCAATCTTGCATTTTCCATCAATTCACTTCCTAAATATTTAAGTGCTCTACTACTTCCAGATCTACATCTCCAATTTTAAGAATCTCTTTTCCTTCTTTCTTTCCTCTTGTCATTATCATTGTCTTACCTTTCTCTGCAATGATTTTCATTGCCCATTTCTCAATATCTTCCCTCAGTACATCTAGCTGTTCTTGGACACATTCTCATTCTTTCCCCCAATCAGAACATCATCAGCAAATACGATTGTGTTCATTCTTGTACCTGTGTACGCTTCCTTTGTTGCCTTTAGCATATCAATCCATCACCAGTATCAGCCAAACCATTGGAAAAACCATTTTAACTACATACATGGCGAGAGTACACTCCCTTGTTTCAATCCATGTTCAATCTGAAACAATTCTGTTTTACCTAAAATAGTGTAGGCATAGATTAATAGACTGCATGATATGCCCTGAATGGGGAATATAACTGTGTTTGATCGCGGATGAAGCATGTGCTCACGATCGAACTTTGACTCTGGTGGTTCCACATAAAACCACACAAATAAAAGTTACAGTTGCGGAGGACCATTTAAAACTTGTATGTAGTTAACATGTTTCTCTTTCTAATGCACAGTGGGTCAAAATCGAAATCTAGGAGGAAAGAATTATTTATTTTCATAATTAAAAATGAAAATTTATTACTTCTACAGCATTCTCATATAATTGCCACTCACTATTCTGGGATATAAACGCATCTTAGTGTAAATATCTGTCACCACTGTTCGACCAGTCTGAATTGGAGGGTGAAAAAGTGGCTGTGGTTTGGTTGTCTTTGTGGTTAGTGTGATGTTAGCCCTTTTTTCAATGGCGAATTTCTCTTTCGTTGGGAGTTAACATTTCACCCAAATACTGGAATTTATAGCTCCTCGAAATTGTCCCATAATCAGTATTCATTTCCTGAACCTGATCCCAGTTGTCCAAATTTATATATTCTGTTTTTTCGAAGGAAATTTGCATAATATAATATTTAACTATTATTTTTAAAATTATATTTTCACTTAGATTTTTAGTATGTCGCGTCACTCTGCGTCACTTTCTACTTAATGTTAAAATGTAGATGAAGTCTTGTAGTTTACACCTGTTATAAGATTTTTTGCATCTTTTTGCAACTTACTTAGTTATTTTACGTTTTAGGTGATGCCGCGCAACCAGTTTTCACATGATTACAACTGTTTGAAGCACTGGGTTCGACGATTATGTCAAAAGTGGAGCTTTGTGACTTTGTTAAAAGTAAATTAGTGGTAGAAAATTGTTCTGAAAAGATAACTGAAAGCTCTATCCAACTCCTAATCATAGACAATTTTTTGCATGTGTAGACGTAGCTTAAAAATGTCTTAACTGATGTTTATTATGAAGTAAACAAATTATATACGTTGCTTTCACTATAAATTCTTGATTAAAACGTAAAAATTATTTTGTCCCCCTAGATTTTGATTTTGACCTACTGTGCAATGGTTTCGATGAACTTGAAATCATAGCACTGTTGTGCATTATACAGGACTGCTGTCTTCGTATGTTACTCGCGTCAAATCTGGAGCACGAGACATGTTATTATTGTTATTTTGTTTATTTTGCTTGTTTCTGTTTATTCTATTTGTTTCCAGTGTTTTTACACGAAGACGTCACAAACGTCATCACATGAGATTAAAATCCACATGGCCTGACCGGGAATCGAACCCGGGACCCTTCAGGCCAAGGCCTAGCCCGCTAACCAATTAGCCACGGAGCCAGACAAACTTTGTGCCTGCTAACTATTGTCTCTAAAACAAGTACAAACAAACTGTGATGCGCTCTATTCAAATATTAATTACGATGAAGTGAAATTAGTAAAATAATAATAGCCTACAATTGTTAGTTAACAAGAAGTTCCGTGACGAACTAAAGAGCCTACTTTTCTTAAAATTTAAGATTAATGCCAATGATTAATGACGAATTTAAGTTGATAATATCGAAATTTCAAATTAGTTCGAAATACTGTATACCTGGCATAATGTAGCCTAATAAAGCACTACAGTTGGCAGCCCTGGTGACTGAATATATTCTTAGATCCATTTCTTAGGGTACAGAATACAAAATTTGGTGGAAGTCCAATAGATAGCATGGACGTTACATGCAGTTAAACATTGGATCTAACAGCACGCGTAAAATCATTTTGGCAACAATGCCATGCATGTATTGGTTAGAAATAATCTGAAATAATATGATCTATTGTTGTGCCAATTTTGAATGAAATCCATTAGTTAGTATAGAAGTTACATGAATTTAAAGTTGGACGTATCAGCAGGCTTAGAATCATGTTGGTAGCACTGACGTATATAAGTTACTCCAAATTAATATAGAATGTCAGGTACTACACGTGTGCATAGTTTAAAACTGTCGGCTTGCATACTTTCTGATATATGGGTATTTGGATTAAAACAAATTGAGAGCATTTATTAACAGTTGGCAGCCCTGGTGGCTCTTAAGAATACGCTCAGTCATATCTGTTTATGTGCACATAGCACATACGAAATTTGGCTGAAATCCAATTGATAGTGTAGAAGTTACATGCATGTAAAATTTGGACCTATCAGCAGGCTTATAATCATTTTGGAAACACTGCCATGTATGGCCTCCTGGAAATTAAACTGCAATATTATTATCTATACGTGTGCCAATTTTGAAATAGCTCCGATTCATACCTTCCAAGATATCCAACATGGAACTCAAATTTCAGATGCGATTTTTTAGCAGTTGGTAGCACTGACATCATTTTCAAATATGGGCCTGAGATATTCAGGTATAGCTCTTTACTCCTACCAAATTTTGTTTCATTTGCTGCAGCCGTTTAGGAGTTGATAGGGGGGGACACACACACAGCCAGACAGACAGACAGAAGGACAGACAGACAGACGGACAGACACACATTTGCCCGATCTCATAA
Source organism: Meconema thalassinum (assembly GCA_946902985.2). Classification (NCBI taxonomy): domain Eukaryota; kingdom Metazoa; phylum Arthropoda; class Insecta; order Orthoptera; family Tettigoniidae; genus Meconema; species Meconema thalassinum. Next base: position 253,802,805 of record OX336394.1, on the reverse strand, counting down.
GTCTACTTTTTCCTCATTTTTGCAAAATGTGAAAAGTAGGCTAAAAATAAGAATAAATGGCTGAATAAAATAATTATAATTGCCAATGCAATAGCTTATGTGTATTTACAAATTGTTATGAAATGTGTTGCACTTACCGCAGTTCTGAAGAGTTGTGGTGCCAAGCGTTTTGCCCTGCTTAAAGAAAAAGGCTTCTCCAAAATCCCGATCACGTCTCCGACGAGGAGACACAGTATGGCCAGCAGCAACATCATCTCTGTCATACACCTGCTTTTCTCCTGGAACAAGCAGGAACATTATAATGGCGTGTGGCGTCAGGAGAGGCCTGGTGAAGGACTTTCAAGTTGATGCCCATAGGCGGCCTGCACATTATTATGAGGATGATGTTAATGATGAAGAATTCACAAACACCCAATCCTTTATCAAGGGAAATTAACCAAACGGAGTTGAAGTCCCACAACCCGATCCCGATCGAAACCAAAATCAAACACTCTAACTAATTGGCCACGAAGCTGAACATTATACAGTGTGTACCTGAAGATGAAAAGAACACGAGACCTAATTACAAGAAGTCCGTTAAGGTTGTGATAGATTATGTACATAACATTATGATATATCTTCCAATTTTAAATTAGAAAAGTTAATGGTTTTTAGGTTAGTAAGCTAGTTAGTTATAGCCTCCGTGGCTTAGGCGGCATAACGCCGGCCTCTCACCGGTAGGTCCGTGGTTCAAATCCCGGTCGCTTCATGTGAGATTTGTGCAGGACAAAGCGGAGGCAGACAGGTTTTCCCCGGGTATTCCGGTTTTCCCTGCCACAAATTTCATTCCAGCAACACTCTCCACTATCATTTCGTTGTAATCTGTCATTCATTTAATCATTGCTGCAGGGGAGTGCGACAGGCTTCGGCAGCCGGCACAGTTCATATCCTCGCCGCTAGATAGGGCTTCATTCATTCCATCCCTAACCCGGTCAGTCGACTGGAAGCAGGCTGTGGATTTTCAAGCTAGTTAGCTATTGGAATTTTAAGGGGTTGAACAAAAAGGTAATTTTCCCCTGGTTAGTAGGCTAGTAGAGGAGTGGTGGCGCAGCGGTCAAACTATTGGTCTCTCACCAAGATGTACCTGATTATTACCGGTCAATGCATGTGAGATTTTCGAAGTAAAATGCCTAGTCCTGTGGTTCAGATTCCACGTATAAAGGAGGTCCCGTGGCTCATGATCGCATGATTAACGGTCACGTAAACTATAAGCTTCCTTCCCTTCCTTTCTTCCACTATTAGGCTATACGTCTTGTGTAGCTGTCTGTGACTGACTTCTATTTCTTCGTGTTTATGGAAGTTAACAGCACCCTTGTGTTTGTCAACGGAATAAGTAACAAGTGTCTTGAACGTATGGAGTTAACACCATAAGTTGTGTTTGACAATGGAATACGTAGCAAGTGTCTAATTTCTGTTTCTCCGAGCGTACAGATGTAAACAACCACACATAGCAGTTTGATTCGTGTTTTAGGACTCATGAATGGAATAGATGTTGCACTTCATTAATATGGCATCATAATATGCACAGCTATAAAGGAGGAAGCACTTTTCACAAGGACTGGTCTACGCCAAAACGTTGCTCTGTATTAAGGAGACGTGTGTCTATGTCGCCACGGACGTTTCAATAAAATCGAGTGACATCAAGGGGTTCATTTTCTTCTACACGAATAAATATTAATAAAATACAGATTCCAACTAAAGATTAACTTAAAACAGCGATACAATAGAACACAATATTATTCACTTTCCGAAATGACACTCACAGTCAGATACTAACAGAATGGTAGCTAACAAGTGATGTATTTTTGTTAAGGGATGAGGAATGATAGTGCTTCACCCTTCTCACTGCCTCCCGCTGACTAACTGAACAGCTGATAATTTTGCCCATTCAGTAAGTGTGAAGTTAGGTTGGTTGGTTGATTGGTTGGTTCCTTAGTTTAGGGGCTGCGACAACGCGGTCATGTAGCCCCGTGTACTTTGGCTGTGTGTAGAATCTGTCTGATAACCGGTGTTAATTGTGATGGCTGTATTAGTGTGTTATCTGTTTTAATTAAAGTAAAGACTGCGGACAATAATTTCAAGTAGTTCCTTATTTTGCTAACAAATGCTACCGTCCACGACACCTAGCTTGCGGGCTTGGTTACTAGATGGCATTGCAGTCAGCACCTGGCGGCGAACGTTGGAACTAATAGAGAGTTATCAATTCTAACCTACACATTTTGGCTTCACACAAGTGTAGTTAGTGGTAGGTTCTTTTCCATGCCATAAATCTATGACATGGGATCACTGGCTTTTCTTCCCCTCCGAAGGATGGCATACTGAGGGTTTTTTAACGCTCTAAAAAATCGGACGACTTCGACCCGGTTTGAAACCGTGACCTTGGGCATAGAAGCTAAGCATGCTACCCACTACGCCACCGAAGCTGCAGTGTGAAGTTAGAGTAACACAAACATTTACACGAGTAAAAAGAACTGCTTTCAAATTACTGTAATGAGTATAAACTTATATAAACCAATCATTTTTCGTCAATCCAAAGATTGGTTTTACTGAAAATTAGAAACTTCAACAAATTTCATACCTTTATTCTGGCAGGATCGATCCCCTTGATCAGCCTCCGTATTTACACCACTGGTGCAACAGGTCGGAGGACAATACGATTTTCGAAATTTCCAGATTCGTGATTGTGCGCTGTTCGTAGTACTGACAGCGGCTACCCAGAGTGTGTTCCTTCTCGGAAGTATTCCAAACTCCCTCCAGGCAAATGCCGGGATAGTACCTTATTTCGAGTCCCAGGGTTCCTCCTCCATCCCTGTCCGTATATATTACAGCTACGCACACTACTATAGTCAATACAGGTGTATGTTCAACTCTTTTATTTCCTATTATTTGTGTGCTATGAATTTACCAACAATGGTGATCGAGTGCACTAACGAGCTAACTCGTGCCTCGCTACCATCGGGAGAGCGTGGGTTAGAATTCCACCTCGGCTGTCCTGTAGATGGTTTCCATGATTTCCCATTTTCACCACCAGGCAAATATCAGGAGAGTTCCTTTCAACAGATCCACGGCCGACTACCTCCAAATCCCTTCCCTGACCCTTTTCTTTTAAATTAGACCTAAGTTAGCAGTCACCTGAGGGATCGACCTGTCACCATCCCCAATTGTATCTAAGGACTAAGTTTGTTTAACTCCCAGACACCGTCCCGGCGATGGTAGACGAATGATCCCTCGCGTAGTCCGTGGTGGAATTGAGCTGTGAGGAGAAGCGATTGAAAAAACAAAATTTATTATTTCTCAGTCGGTCAACACCGTTGAATCGAAATGTAATGGATGTTTCCCTAATCCTGAAAAAATTACTTGAGATTAATAAATAAAAAATCTTGCGTCCTTTCGCCAGTTTAATAACTACTGCAATTAAATAATTGTATATACGGTATTGTAAATACCATCAACCATACTTGCAGATTTATTAGCTCAAGTGTAAAAGATCTGATGATGATTGCTTGACGATCGAAACTGGTCATCCAAGAGTATTAATTAATCTCATGTATATCTCAGGCTGTGAACTTCCATACGCTCGATGAAACAGAAGTTAGACGCTTGCTACTAATTCTATTGTCAAATAAAACTCACGCTATTAACTTCCATACGCTCGATGAAACAGAAGTTAGACGCTTGCTACCAATTCTATTGTCCAACAAAACTCACGCTATTAACTTCCATACGCTCGATGAAACAGAAGTTAGACGCTTGCTACTAATTCAATTGTCAAATAATACTCAGGCTATTAACTTCCATACGCTCGATGAAAGAGAAGTTAGACGCTTGCTACTAATTCTATTGTCAAATAATACTCAGGCTATTAACTTCCATACGCTCGATGAAACAGAAGTTAGACGCTTGCTACTAATTCTATTGTCCAACAAAACTCACGCTATTAACTTCCATACGCTCGATGAAACAGAAGTTAGACGCTTGCTACTAATTCTATTGTCCAACAAAACTCACGCTATTAACTTCCATACGCTCGATGAAACAGAAGTTAGACGCTTGCTACTAATTCTATTGTCAAATAAAACTCACGCTATTAACTTCCATACGCTCGATGAAACAGAAGTTAGACTCTTACTACTAATTCTATTGTCAAATAAAACTCACGCTATTAACTTCCATACGCTCGATGAAACAGAAGTTTGACGCTTGCTACCAATTCTATTGTCAAACAATACTCACGCTATTAACGTCCATACGCTCGATGAAACAGAAGTTAGACGCTTGCTACTAATTCTATTGTCAAACAAAACTCACGCTATTAACTTCCATACGCTCGATGAAACAGAACTTAGACACTCGCTACTTTTTCCATTGTGAAACACAGCTGAAGATTAGGGAAACATCCATTACAGATGGGCACAATCTTGTTGACCGACGGAGAAACATTTAATTTCGATTACAAATTAGGCAACACCGGAAAATGGATCAAGATTTGAACATGTGACCTCAGTCGGGATTCGAACCAAAATCTCCTGCCATCTAGGTATGTGCGTTTAGCCACTTACACCAATGAGGTCACGCTCCGACTACTGCACAATCAAGTCTTATTCGAGTTAGGCGCTGTAGTGGCGGGTTCCAAAATGACGTGGATATATTATCTTTGATCTCCTAGACGACAAGTCCCAGGGCCATCTGAGTGCCAAAGGCTGAACCTGACTTGGAAGTATAAAACATATGGCTTTAGGACATAGCTCTCCTTGAATTGATCGTATCTGCTTATATGTCCAAAGCCATTTCTAAATTATATAACTGTTTGTGGGGTGCTTCCACAAATTGTTTTAATTAAATACCCAACCGGTTTCGCCTCTTGACATCATCATGGAAAATGAGATATTAAGTAAAACATATATGACATACAGGGCTTTGAGGAGTTGGTCGAGAACTGAATATGTACAGTACAGTGCAATACTCTTTCTAGGCAATAATAGCAGTGTTGCCATATTGGCAATGATAATGTATCTTTCAGTCGGTCAACACAAAATAGCTTGCCACGGTGGGTGAGTGGATATCGTGTCGGTCTACTAACCCCAAGATTGCAGGTTCGCTCCTGGCCGTGGTAAGTGATTTTTGAAAGGCGGCAAAAAATACGATACGCATGCCATACGTTGTTGGCATGTTAAAGAGCCCATTTGAATTCAGTAGGCCGTGTTCATAATGGCAAAATTAATCTCGGGAGATTCCGCCAACACAAAGTTCCTCATTTCTCTACTAGAAAGAGCTATAGTGTTCAAGGAGCTTAGATATCTAACATCTAACCTCCTTGACTTTCATAGTCAAGGAACAACGAAATTCGACATGCAAGCTACACTCTGGGTGTCAAATAACAAAGCTTGCACCTGGCATCCGAGGCCATACGATATTATTACTAACACAAAATAATTCCAATTATGGTACTGGAATATTATAATTATAACTATTTTATGTTCGAACATAAATATTCATAATTGTCTGTCTAGACTTCGCCAGTTTTATGTACTGAACAGAGAGCATGGGACGCAGAGAATACCTTGTATTTGACTATGGCCTCCTCAAATACCCCACTATGACACTCGCCACGCAGTGAAATGTAAAATAGGAGGCCGTGGAAGTCAGCACAGGTGCGATGCTATGTTATCCTTACTTAATTAGTCACACAACTGTTTATTGAGCTCTGATTGGTGGGAGAAACTGTTTCATAATGAAAAAATAGTGTTATAATGACCCTCATTATGATACAGTTTTCGGACATATAATATTTACATTTCGACATCGTCGAACATAAAATAAATTACATTTGATTATTATTTATTAAATTATCGTATGGCTTTTAGTGCCGGGAGTGTCCGAGGACAAGTTCGCTCGCCAGAGGCAGTAGCTGCTTCAATGCGGAAACCCATGGGGTGAGCTAAAAGTTCCGTTCAATTTCAAGTAGTTCCAACTTTCCCTAACGGATGTCACTGCCACCTAGTGGAGAACGTTGGAACTTTGATAGAGCGTTTCAACGTAATCTAACCTGCAAATTTAGCCTCACACAAGTTTAATTAGTGGAAGGTTATTTTACATGTCAAAAATCTATAACAAGGAACCGCCTGCTTTATTCTCTTCCGAAGGACGGCACACTGTAAGATTTTAACGCTCTTAAAAATCCGACGATTTCGGCCGGGCTTGAACCCTCGTTCTTGGGCATAGAGGCACAGTATGCTACTTACTACTCCACCGAAGTCGCTTACATGTGATTAAGATATTATTATGGACAATTGAAGAAGGAGAAAAATAAATTATTTTATTTTTCTCCTACTGATATATTATCCCTATATGCTGTATATATATATATATATAAAAGAAGTTTGTATTTTTTTCTGAATTTCCACAGAAATTTGCGTAATTAACGCGTTTCAGACTGTTTTATAACGGATGCGCGTGAAAAAAAAATTTTTTTTTTGTCTATCTGTTGTCTGTGTACAACTTTTGTGTCCTTATAACTCGAGAACGGCTGGGTGGATCAACGTAAAATTTGGTACAGATATCCAGATATCCAGACACCAATCATTGATGTAACTCTTCTCCGTACCTCTCAGAAAAGGGGGTCTACCCCCTTATAATACATGCTGATATTGGCGTAGAAAGGTGAGACAAAGCTCCTTTTCAGCCCCTCAATGTGATAAACGAAACTCGGGGGCCCTGAAGAGATCCCGAAAACCACATATTAAGGCCCTAAAACCAACAGTTTTTGAGATATTCCCAGAAAACAAATTTCATTTAATAAACTAATGAAAGAATGCAAGCCGGTAACCATGGCGACAGAATCTCAGAGGTCCATCTATTTCTATAAGACGGAATGCAATTCCATTTATTAAATTACTGTGAATGTTTGCAAACGGCTATAAGGTAATGAAGGAACCAAAATAAGCTGTACAATTCATCAATACATGTCAACATAAGGGGGTCAAGGGGTACTCTGGATTTTTTCACGCGATTTACACGTGCGGGTGTTGTACGTAACGCTATTATATCCCTATCCCTATATTGTTATATTATTATTATAATTATTATTATTTTCATTATATTATGGCGTACAACGACGAGACATTACCAGCCTCTTGGTGTCAGAAACACATGTCGGGGACCCTAAAGAGCCGTAAAGGGTCCCCCAAAACTACATTTTAAGGCTCTAAAACCAACAGTTTCTGAGATATTCCCAGAAAACTAATTTCATTTAATAAACTAATGAAGGAATGCAAGCCAGTAACCACAGTATCTCAAGAGGTGACATCCAACTTTCCATCCATTTCTGCAAAAAGTAGTGCCACTCCATTTATCACATCTCTGTGAATGTTTGCAGATGGCTATAAGGTTATCGGAACCAACTAAATCTGAAAAATTCATCATTGCGCTTAAGTGGGTCAAGGCGTACCCTAGTTTTTTTTCACAGGACTTACACATGCGATATGTCATACAGAAGGTCTATTATATCTCCAAATAGCAACATTATTTTCAAAAAATCCTTAATTTGATATAGTGCTTTTGCAGCTTCTAGGAATTTGGGCCATTGGAGGGTAAAAAACCTGAATTTCCATGCACCACTAGCCTTTATCATCATACTAATATATAAAAACAAGATGTTCAGTAAAGAACATATAGCCTACTTTCTCCTAAATGCATGGGTATTGTTATAACTCTTTGTCCTTTTCAAGGAGTATGATTGAATGTTGGTTGTAGTAGTTTGTTGAAATACAACGTGCTATAGGGATATTAAACATGAATATGAGGTGCCATTTGCTAGTGCTACCTCTGTACCAAATTTCGTTCAATTCGGTTTCACCGTGTTTGAATTGATAGGGGGAATCCATTTGCACACATACTTGGCCACCATCTGCAAACTATTGGGCTGATGTTCTTGCAGTTTGGTCAGAATATGTTTCCCACATAAAGATATGGTGTTGCAAAATTTGGTGGAGACTAGATTATTAGGTTGGTCGTAATTAAATTTTAGCTTTTAACATTTGGGTGGCCGCGATTACGTTTCCGTCAAGATAGCGGTGATATAAAACATGACACTGAGGTGCCCTTTGCTAGTGCTACCTCTGTACCAAATTTCGTTCATTCGGTTCCACCGTGTTCGAATTAATAGGGGGAATCAATTTTGCCATAAAGATGGCCGCCATCCGAAAACTATTAGGCTAATGACCTATTAGATTGGTCAAAGGATGCTCCCTCCATAAAGGTATGTAGTTGCAAAGTTTGGTAGAGATCGGATGGTTATGTTAGTCGTAATTTGGTTTAAGCTTTAAACATTTGTGTGGCCGCCATTACGTTTCTGTCAAAACGGCGGCGATATTAATAATGACACTGAGATGCCCTTTGCTAGTGCTATCTCTGTACCAAATTTCGTTCCATTCGGTTTCACCGTGTTGGAATTAATAGGGGGAATTGATTTTCACACAAAGATGGCCGCCATCCGCAAACTGTTAGGCTAATGACCTATTCGTTTGGTCAAAGGATGCTTCCTCTATAGGGGCATGTTGTTGCAAAATTTGGTAGAGATCGGATGATTAGGTTAATCGTAATTTGATTTAAGCTTTGAACATTTGTGTGGCCGCCATTACGTTTCCGTCAAGATGGCGGCGATATAAAACATGACACTGAGGTGCCTTTTGTTAGTACTACCTCTGTACAAAATTTCGTTCCATTCGGTTGCACCGTGTTCGAATTAATAGGGGGAATCCATTTTCACACAAAGATGGCCGCCATCCGCAAACTATTACGCTGATGACCTATTGGTTTGGTCAAAGGATGTTCCTCCCATAGAGGTATGTTGTTGCAATATTTGATAGAGATCGGATGATTAGGTTAGTCGTAATTTGATTTAAGCTTTGAACATTTGTGTGGCCGCCATTTCGTTTCCGTCAAGATGGCGGCGATATAAAACATGACACTGAGGTGTCCTTTGCTAGTGCTACCCTTGTACCAAATTTCGTTCAATTCGCATTCACCGTGTTCGAATTGATAGGGGGGGACAGACATTCAGAGTACACACACTCACACACACACAGACACACACACACAGACTCAAACACACACATACACACACACACAGACTCACACACACACATACACACACACAGACAGACACACTTTTTTCGCCCTGTGTTGATCTCATAAGTCTACTTTCATTTTTTGCAAAAATCGAAAGTAGGCTAATGAGATGGTGTGCGTCTGTCTTTCTGTCTGTCTGTATGTCTGTTACCTAATAACGCAAGAACCACTGGTCCGATTTAAATGCAATTTTGCATGGATGTAGCTGAAATACCAGGTTTACATATAGGATACTTTTAATTTCGATATTTTGCACTATTAAGAAATGGCGACCATTTTAGTGACGTCACTACATCCTTTGGTTTCAAAATTTCATATTTCCATATCAAATAAAAAAGAGAACGGTAGGAAATAGTAAACTTTTGATGGTATACACGAGCTTTAGCATTTAATTTTCTATCCAAAAGGTTCTTATCACTTTTCGTGTATCCGACGGTTAGCGAGTATAACCTAAATTTGTGCAATAAAACACGGTCAACACCGAGCCGTGCAGTATATCTCTCTATATATAAATAGAAAATTTGTCTGTTTTTTTTCCTGAATTTCTACGGAAATTTGAGTTATTTACACGTTTCAGACTGTTTTATGATAGATGCGCGCGAAAATAATGTTTTGGTCTGTCTGTTTGTTTGATTGTCTGTGGACAAATGTGTTCCCTTATAACTCGAGAACGGCTGGGTGTATCAACGTATAATTTGGTACAGATATCCATCAGAGGCACGACACTAATCATTGATGTAACCCTTCTCCGTACCTCTCATAAAAGGGGGCCTACCCCCTTAAAATGCATGCTGAAATAGGAGTAGAAGGACGAGACAAAAATCATTTTCAGCCCCTCGATGTGAGAGACAAAACTCGGGGGCCCTGAAGGGTCCCCGAAATCCACATTTTAAGGCCCTAAAACCAACCGTTTTTGAGATATTCCCAGAAAACTAATTTCATTTAATAAACTAATGAACGAATACAAGCCGGTAACCATGGCAACAGATTCTCAGAGGTCCATCTATTGCTGTAAGACGCAATGCAATTCCATTAATTACATTGGTGTGAAAGTTTGCAAACGGCTAGAAGGTTATCACGGAACCAAATTAAGCTGTAGAATTCATCAATACGTATAATGCGCTTAAGGGGGTCAAGGGGTACAGTAGAATTTTTTCACGCGATTTACACCTCCGGGTGTGGTACGGCAGGTCTATTATATTCCTATCCCTATATTATATTATTATTATTATATTATGGCGTACAACGAGGAGACAAAGCCCCCTCGGTCCCAGAAACAAAACTTGGGGGCCCTAAAGGGTCCTCGAAAACTACATTATAAGGCCCTAAAACCAAAAGTATCTGAAATATTCCCAGAAAACTAATTTAATTTAACAAACTAATGAAGGAATGGAAATCGCTAACCATGACAACATTATCTCAAAGGGTGGCATCCAACTTTCCATCTATTTCTGTAAGAAGTAATGTCACTCTATTTATTACATTTCTTTGAAAGTTTGCAAATGGCTATACGGTTATCACGGAACCAACGCAGACTGTATAATTCATCAATGCAATTAAGGGGGTCAAGGGGTAACCTAGATTTTTTTCATGCAATTTTCACGTGCGACATATAGTACAGAAGGACTATTATATCTCCAAACATTTGCAAAGTGAAATGCCATGCCCTGTGGTTCAGATTCCACGTAAAATGGAGGTCCCGTGGCTTATGATCTCACGATTAATGGTCACGTAAAACTACAATCATCCTTTATATCTCCAAACAGCAACATTATTTTCAAAAATTCCTGAATTGAATCAGCATTTTTTGCGGCTTTTAGGAATTTGGGCCATTTGAAACTAAAGAACCTGAATTTTCATGCACCACAAGCCTTTATAATTTAGGAAAGAGGTCTTCCTGTGTATGTGGACCTAACACAACGTAGAGGGTCATTTTTTATGTGAGGTGTATTGCGTTTCGTCTACAAGTCTTTCAATTCTATTTCACGTCAAGAAGTACAAGTTAGGTGAATTTAGTTTGAGAGCAAATTTTAACTAATCTTTCTTTTGTCGACATACGGGTTCATCGTAAGGATGATTTTGTTTGATACTGTATGGCAGATATACCCATATTTGGATATCTGGGTGATATGTTGTAGACAATAGAATTGTCTGTCTGTCTTTCTGTGTATCTTTATGTACGCCTATAAATCGTGTTCGTAGGCGTGGTGCATCGTAAAATTAGGTATGGTAAACATGAGTCAATACACCAATCATTTATAAAACTCCTCACCGTACTTTTCAAACAGTAGAAGGGTGGATATAGGGAAAAACTTCCCAAAATACATGCTAAAATATAAAAAAATATCCTAGAAGGACCATCAAAGCATATGTTGCGCTTCTCAATGTGAGACACAAAATTCGCGAGTCTATAAGGGGTCTCCGAAAACCACATTTTAAGGCTCTTAAATTAACAGTGTGTGTGGTATTCCCTGAAAACTAACTTCGTTCTGATAAACTTTTGAAAGAATGAAACACCGCTAACCATTGCAACAGTAGCTCAATTGATAATGTCTGGTGTTAATATATAACACGGTCCGAAGGACGGGTACTTCTGCTATACTAATATATAAAAATGAGATGGTGTGTGTCTGTCTTTCTGTCTGTCTGTGTGCTACTCAATAACGCAAGAACCACTGGTCCGATTTAAATGAAATTTTGCATGGATGTAGGTGATTTACCAGGTTTACATATAGGATACATTTTATTTCAATAATTTGCACTATTAAAAATGGCGACCATTTTAGTGACGTCACTACACACTTTAATCAAAACTTCATATTTCCTTATCAAATAAAAAGAGAACGCTAAGAAATAGCAAACTTTTGACGGTACATACGAGCTTCACTTTTCGTTTATCTCCAACGGTTAGCGAGTAAAACCCACATTTATGACGTCGCTACACCCTTTGGTTTCAAAATTTGATATTTCCATTTCAAATAAAAAGAGAATGCTAAGAAATAGCAACTTTTTGATGGCATACATGAGCTTTAACATTCAATTTTCTATCCAAAAGGACCTTAACACTTTTCGTGTATCTCCAACGGTTAGCGAGTAAATCCTAAATTTGTGCAATAAAACACGGTCAACACCGAGCCGTGCAGTATACCTCTATATATATAAATAGAAAATGTGTCTGTTTTCTTTTCTGAATTTCTACGGAAATTTGAGTTATTTACACGTTTTAGACTGTTTTATGATAGATGCGCGCGAAAATAATGTTTTGGTCTGTCTGTCTGTTTGCTTGATTGTCTGTGGACAACTTTGTTCCCTTATAACTCGAGAACGGCTGGGTGTATCAACGTAAAATTTGGTACAGATATCCATCAGAGGCACGACACTAATCATTGATGTAACTCTTCTCTATACCTCTCATAAAAGGGGGCATACCCCCTTAAAATACCTGCTGAAATAGGAGTAGAAGGACGAGACAAAGCTCATTTTCAGCCCCTCAATGTGAGAGACAAAACTCGGGGGCCCTAAAAGCACATTTTAAGGTCCTACGTCCAACCGTTTTTGAGATATTCCCAGAAAACTAATTTAATTTAATAAACTATGAACGAATGCAAGCCGATAACCATGGCAACAGATTCTCAGAGATCCATCTATTGCTGTAAGACGCAATACAATTCCATTAATTACATTAGTGTGAAACTTTGCAAACGGTTAGATGGTTATTATGGAACCAAATTAAGCTGTAAATTTCATCAATACGTAAAATGCGCTTAAGGGGGTCAAGGGGTAGTCTAGATTTTGTTCACGCTATTTACATCTGCGGGTGTGGTATGGCAGGTCTATTATATTCCTATCCCTATGTTATATTATTATTAGTAGTATTATATTATGGCGTACAACGACGAGACAAAGCCCCTCGGTGCCAGAAATAAAACTTGAGGGTCCTCGAAAACTACATTATAAGGCTCTAAAACCAACAGTTTCTGAAACATTCCCAGAAAACTAATTAAGTTTAATTTAACAAACTAATGAAGGAATGCAAATCGGTAACCATGACAACATTATCTCGAGGGGTGGCATCCAACTTTCCATCTATTTCAGTAAGAAGCAATTTATTACATTTATTACATTTCTGTGAAAGTTTGCAAATATAAGGTTATCACGGAACCAACGTAGACTGTATAATTCATCAATGCAATTAAGGGGGTCAAGGGGTAACCTAGGATTTTTTCATGCAATTTTCACGTGCGACATATAGTGCAGAAGGTCTATTATATCTCCAAACAACAACATTATTTTCAAAAATTCCTGAATTGAATCAGCATTTTTTTCGGCTTTTAGGAATTTGGGCCATATGAGACTAAGGAACCTGAATTTTCATGCACCACAAGCTTTTATAATTTATGAAAGAGGTCTTCCTGTGTATGGGGATCCAACACAACGTAGAGGTTCAGTTTTTATGTGACGTGTATTGCGTTTCATCTACAAGGCTTTCAATTCTATTTCATGTCAGGAAGTACACGTCAGGTGAATTTAGTTTGAGAGCACATTTCAACTAATCTTTTTTTTTTTCGACATACGGGTTCATCGTAAGGATAATTTTCTTTGATACTGTGTGGTAGATATACCCATATTTGGATTTCAGGGTGATATGTTGTAGACAATAGTATTGTCTGTCTGTCTGTCTTTCAGTGTATCCTTATGTACGCCTATAACTCATGTTCGGATGCTTGGTGCATTGTAAAATTAGGTGTGGTAAACATGAGTCAATACACCAATCATTTATAAAACTCTTCACCGTTCATTTCATACAGTAGAAGGGTGGATATAGGGAAAAACTTCTCAAAATACATGCTAAAATAGGCGAAATATAAGAATTATCCTAGAAGGACGACCAAAGCATAACTTATGTTGCACTTCTCAATGTGAGACACAAAATTCGCGAGTCTATAAAGGGTCTCCGAAAACCACATTATAAGGTCCTTAAATTAACAGTGTGTGTGATATTCCCAGAAAACTAACTTCGTTTTTATAAACTTATGAAGGAATGACAAGCCGCTAACCATTGCAACAGTAGCTCAATTGATAATGTCTGGTGCGTCTCTAAAAGCAACAGTACTTAAAAGGGACGTAACACCAATAACATTATTATTATTATTATTATTATTATTATTATTATAATGTCTGGTGTTAACAGCGAACACCGTTCGAAGAACGGGTTCTTCTGCTAGTCATACTAATATATAAAAATGAGATGGTGTGTGTCTGTCTTTCTGTCTGCCTGTCTGTCTGTCTGTCTGTTACCTAATAACGCAAGAACCACTGGTCCGATTTAAATGAAATTTTGCATGGATGTAGCTGAAGTACCAGGTTTACATATAGGATACTTTTAATTTCGATATTTTGCACCATTAAGAAATGGCGACCATTTTAGTGACGTCAATACACCCTTTGGTTTCAAAATTTCATATTTCCATATCAAATAAAAAGAGAACGGTAGGAAATAGCAAACTTTTGATGGCACATACGAGCTTTGAAATTTAATTTCCTATCCGAAAGGTCCTTATCACTTTTCGTGTATCTCCAACGGTTAGCGAGTAAAACCTACTTTTGTGACGTCACTACACCCTTTGGTTTCAAAATTTCATATTTCCATTTCAAATAAAAAGAGAACGCTAAGAAATAGCAAACTTTTGATGGTATACACGAGCTTTAGCATTTAATTTTCTATCCAAAAGGTTCTTATCACTTTTCGTGTATCTCCGACGGTTAGCGAGTATAACCTAAATTTGTGCAATAAAACACGGTCAACACCGAGCGGTGCAGTATATCTCTCTATATATAAATAGATAATTTGTCTGTTTTTTTCTGAATTTCTACGGAAATTTGAGTTATTTACACGTTTCAGACTGTTTTATGATAGATGCGCGCGAAAATAATGTTTTGGTCTGTCTGTTTGTTTGATTGTCTGTGGTCAAATTTGTTCCCTTATAACTCGAGAACGGCTGGGTGTATCAACGTAAAATTTGGTACAGATATCCATCAGAGGCACGACACTATTCATTGATGTAACCCTTCTCCGTACCTCTCATAACAGGGGGCCTACCCCCTTAAAATGCATGCTGAAATAGGAGTAGAAGGACGAGACAAAAATCATTTTCAGCCCCTCGACGTGAGAGACAAAACTCGGGGGCCCTGAAGGGTCCCCGAAATCCACATTTTAAGGCCCTAAAACCAACCGTTTTTGAGATATTCCCAGAAAACTAATTTCATTTAATAAACTAATGAACGAATACAAGCCGGTAACCATGGCAACAGATTCTCAGAGGTCCATCTATTGCTGTTAAGACGCAATGCAATTCCATTAATTACATTGGTGTGAAAGTTTGCAAACGGCTAGAAGGTTATCACGGAACCAAATTAATCTGTAGAATTCATCAATACGTATAATAATGCGCTTAAGGGGGTCAAGGGGTACAGTAGATTTTTTTCACGCGATTTACACCTCCGGGTGTGGTACGGTAGGTCTATTATATTCCTATCCCTATGTTATATTATTATTATTATATTATGGCGTACAACGAGGAGACAAAGCCCCCTCGGTGCCAGAAACAAAACTTGGGGGCCCTAAAGGGTCCTCGAAAACTACATTATAAGGCCCTAAAACCAAAAGTATCTGAAATATTCCCAGATAACTAATTTAATTTAACAAACTAATGAAGGAATGGAAATCGCTAACCATGACAACATTATCTCAAAGGGTGGCATCCAACTTTCCATCTATTTCTGTAAGAAGTAATGTGACTCTATTTATTACATTTCTGTGAAAGTTTGCAAATGGCTATACGGTTATCACGGAACCAACGTAGACTGTATAATTCATCAATGCAATTAAGGGGGTCAAGGGGTAACCTAGATTTTTTTCATGCAATTTTCACGTGCGACATATAGTACAGAAGGACTATTATATCTCCAAACATTTGCAAAGTGAAATGCCATGCCCTGTGGTTCAGATTCCACGTAAAATGGAGGTCCCGTGGCTTATGATCTCGCGATTAATGGTCACGTAAAACTACAATCATCCTTTATATCTCCAAACAGCAACATTATTTTCAAAAATTCCTGAATTGAATCAGCATTTTTTGCGGCTTTTAGGAATTTGGGCCATTTGAGACTAAAGAACCTGAATTTTCATGCACCACAAGCCTTTATAATTTATGAAAAAGGTCTTCCTGTGTATGTGGACCTAACACAACGTAGAGGGTCATTTTTTATGTGAGGTGTATTGCGTTTCGTCTACAAGTCTTTCAATTCTATTTCACGTCAAGAAGTACAAGTTAGAGGAATTTAGTTTGAGAGCAAATTTTATCTAATCTTTCTTTTGTCGACATACGGGTTCATCGTAAGGATGATTTTGTTTGATACTGTATGGCAGATATACCCATATTTGGATATCTGGGTGATATGTTGTAGACAATAGAATTGTCTGTCTGTCTTTCTGTGTATCTTTATGTACGCCTATAAATCGTGTTCGTAGGCGTGGTGCATCGTAAAATTAGGTATGGTAAACATGAGTCAATACACCAATCATTTATAAAACTCCTCACCGTACTTTTCAAACAGTAGAAGGGTGGATATAGGGAAAAACTTCCCAAAATACATGCTAAAATATAAAAAAATATCCTAGAAGGACCATCAAAGCATATGTTGCGCTTCTCAATGTGAGACACAAAATTCGCGAGTCTATAAGGGGTCTCCGAAAACCACATTTTAAGGCCCTTAAATTAACAGTGTGTGTGGTATTCCCTGAAAACTAACTTCGTTCTGATAAACTTATGAAGGAATGAAAAACCGCTAACCATTGCAACAGTAGCTCAATTGATAATATCTTATGTTAATATATAACACCGTTCGAAGGACGGGTACTTCTGCTATACTAATATATAAAAATGAGATGGTGTGTGTCTGTCTTTCTGTCTGTCTGTCTGTGTGCTACTCAATAACGCATGAACCACTGGTCCGATTTAAATGAAATTTTGCATGGATGTAGGTGATCTACCAGGTTTACATATAGGATACATTTTATTTCGATAATTTGCACTATTAAAAATGGCGACCATTTTAGTGACGTCACTACACACTTTAATCAAAACTTCATATTTCCTTATCAAATAAAAAGAGAACGCTAAGAAATAGCAAACTTTTGACGGTACATACGAGCTTCACTTTTCGTGTATCTCCAACGGTTAGCGAGTAAAACCCACATTTATGACGTCACTACACCCTTTGGTTTCAAAATTTGATATTTCCATTTCAAATAAAAAGAGAACGCTAAGAAATAGCAACCTTTTGATGGCATACATGAGCTTTAACATTCAATTTTCTATCCAAAAGGTCCTTAACACTTTTCGTGTATCTCCAACGGTTAGCGAGTAAATCCTAAATTTGTGCAATAAAACACGGTCAACACCGAGCCGTGCAGTATATCTCTACATATATAAATAGAAAATTTGTCTGTTTTTTTTCTGAATTTCTACGGAAATTTGAGTTATTTACACGTTTCAGACTGTTTTATGATAGATGCGCGCGAAAATAATGTTTTGGTCTGTCTGTCTGTTTGTTTGATTGTGGACAACTTTGTTCCCTTATAAATCGAGAACGGCTGGGTGTATCAACGCAAAATTTGGTACAGATATCCATCAGAGGCACGACACTAATCATTGATGTATCTCTTCTTTGTACTTATCATAAAAGGGGGCATACCCCCTGAACCCGCTGAGCTATGGTTCATGTGATATTTTTTTTTTATGACAGAGCATTTATGATGGGATGTTGTACTTTTGAACACACCCAGGAAGCCACGTGAAGCTGAGAGATCACGCGATACTTTGAAGTAGCGGTGAATCGCACTTTTGACTTTGGTGTAAACTGCTAATTATTATCTGAGGTCTTATTAATTATTTTTATCTTTCCTACGAGACTCAGAATATTCCATTTCGTCATGCTGCATTATTAAAACATTTTGGAGAATGTTTATTTTTACTTTAGGTAAGGTAATACCCTTGCAGATACGCAAAAAGGAACGTAAGTAGTCGCTCAACGTTTTCGTTTTGACGACCTACTTTCTAGAGACACCCAGTACCGGAGCACTGCGTCTTGAGAATCCGCCTTGTGTAGGCGTGGAATTACATTTGTCCTACGAGACGTAGAAGGATATCCGCTGTTTAGCGTTAAAAGTGATTATAAGGTGCCATCGAGCATACAAATACTAATTCACTGTAGTTGAAGTCCAGTGAATTAAATAAGAAGCTTGGGAAATAATTATTGGCAAGTATAGTGTATTGCACAACATTGCTGTGACATCACATATTACCCACGCGTATGTGGAGGGCAGATGCCTAGTGGAAATATACAGGTAATAGTGTTACAATTATCCTGAATAAGTGTGATTATAATTGTATGAGATATTTAAATTGCCAAAGTGGAAATTTCATCTTTGAAACGTCGTATAATTCACGGATGCTGCGTGATACAAAAGTAGCGTCACTAGCACGTGCAGCATTACAAAATAGTGTTAGCTCACATGCTAATCCACATCTGCAAGATTAAGGCTGTGTCGTATTTTATAATTGAAGCCTATAATAGTCACGACGGACATTATAATTTTGGAAGTGAGAGGATGAATAATCACGCAACTTATTTCGCTACCCACGTGATTGGACTTTTCTTCACCATGGTTGAAGCAGTCACCATGGGCTAATACCATCCCGGTATGGGGGGGGGGGGTGACGTTTCTACAGGAACCAGCATGATGGTGGAACTTCCAGAACGATGAACGAGAGGGAAGGAGCCAAAATGCCATTTCCAGGCATATCCACGAAGATGTCGACAGGGACAAATCGAACCCTGGTCTTTGGGGGAGTCCAGATGGGAATCCTGATGAGGAGGATACCGATCCAGAGAGCCAGAGAGGTTTTTGTACAACCCTTGTTGTGGAATAGAGAGCTGAGTGAGAGCTCCTCCATTTCGTGAGTTTTTGTCACACCCCTTCTTTGTTCTAGTCTCTGGTGGTATAGTAGTTTTAATGTAGTTTGTGAATCAACCACACTCAGTGTCAGCCATTTTTTCTAGGTAGGGATGTAACTAGATTAGTTAGATGTCATTTATTTCAGTTTTGAGTGAGACAACCTTGGGGTCAGACATTTTGGTCAGCCCTGGTGCAGCTTGGTGAACGTCGTGGAACGTCAATGCCTACCTTTTTGCTGAACCTGATCGTAGTCATTTTGAGGCTATTTTGTTCAACCCTACTTGGGGTAATTTTCAAGTCTTTGCTGACTGTAGTTATGGCAATCAGATGCCTTGGTTATTAATTGACTGCATTCTTCGCAGCCATCCTTTGTTACACCCCTGACTGTCGTTAGAACGGTCGTATCATTTAGGTAGTCGACAGTAACTACCAGTTTGTAAATGCATTATATTTCATTTTGAATAAGCTCAGAAGCTATTCTTGGTCATGTTTGAACCTAACAACTAGAAGGAATGTTTCGTTGCCTAGCATCGAACGCGGTTCCCAACGTATCATTAAGCAGATCTAGTGTGTGAATCTGTGCCACATTTATCATATTTTTCTTGTGTCGTGTGAGACACGTTTTTATTTGATGTTCTAGCAACTACTGAGTTGCATTTTTAAAGCAAAGAGCTTCAGTTATTGTAAGTTTACTTTCATTTAGACGTCTTTGGTAGAAATATGGAAGTGTATTACTATACTCAGATTTATAGCGTGCGTTTGATACACGGACTCTGTGGAGATCCGTAACCTATGGTAAAGTTTTTTATGAACCGGCCAAGTGCAGGTTTTGTATTGATTAAATCGCCGGCCTTGAATAAACTGGTTATGTAACCCAGTGACCTAGAGCACGCCTGCTTCATTGTGAGACAAAACTACTATAGACGAGGACAGAGTACAATTTGTATTCGCTTTTCCTTTCATTGCTATTTTGCTTATGGAAATCAGTTTCCACTCTTGTATTTGATCACTTGTTTTATGGATCGGTTTTTGTTAGTTTAACGCTCTGTTGCGTGTATTGTCGTATGACAGGTACAGTTATGTAAGGTTTTCTATAGGATGGTGAAGTCTACCCTGTTATAGCAGGATGTTATTGTATGCTTTGTCCGGGGATGATCCCGTTGACCAGATGTTATTGGAAGGTAACTGTTGTACAGGCCTATCCCAGAGTTATTGAACGCGAGCTTAGCGCCGCTGGTAACCCGTGTTATTGTGTGTCCGAGTTGTTATACTCGTTGATTATATTCCGACTGTTGAGTCGAGGCTTTTTGGTGGAGAATGATCTCAGTTGGAGACACTCCGTGCCCAGGCTATTGTCAATGTTATTCGCCATAAACCTACGATAAACCTATAAACCGACATTCTAATAATAAGACGCATAATTGTTGTAAAACAAGCCTAACTAACGATTCTTTCTATCTAACTTTGTTCTTTGCATTCTGGAACTGTTGACATAGCCGTGCAGTTGAAGATAATTTCCTTGTGAGGAAATGACTAGGACAGTTGACATTTTTGTAGCGACCTGAAGCATGTGCGAACCTAGAGTTCGTAGCTTGTGGAGCTCAGGCCATGCGATGTCAGACGTGGTCTCAACTGCGCATTCGTCACCGTAACTATACACATTAGATGACTATGGTTTACAAAGAGTAAACCAAGGTGTAGGCAGGAATTTTTAATAAAACTACTGTGTCTATTTCGTTATTAATTTATGATGTCAAGTGTATTAAACCCTACATGTTACTTTATTGTGTGCTGTTAGCACATAGTTATTAAGCATAATTAAATTGTTTGTTTTTCATGGCTGTACACTTAGCTTTTGGGTGTAATTGTTATCTTTTACGGACGTCATCGCCGTAAATTTTGTTAATTGATAGGACTTAGCTAGTTGAATTAATGTTAAATTTAAATGTCGAAATGGTACCATCCTAACCTAGATTTGTTTTGTTACCCTGTTAAATGTAAATTCAGATATTAGCTTGATCTTGTAACTTGAACTAGGGACTTGCGTCGTACCATATTCCTAGCGTTGCTGTTGTTGCTTTATCATTGTGAGTTAGATCTTTCGCGAGGGTTTTCAGTAACTTCTCAGGTAGGGGACCTGTTCTTTATCTTTGTTTATTTATTAATTTGCGGACTAGCCGATTATAACCCTCCGAACTAGGCTAGGGGCTTGTGAATTTTAATAAATTTTCACGGTGTTTTACATGAGTCTGGATGTTTATTTCCTCAGTCTAGTTTTAAGGTGAACCTTTCCTTAGGCGGTCTATGACCATCGTCACCATGTACCACGATCCCTGTGGACTACGGACTCTCGTGCCGCTTTAGCCTTTATGGAAGGTCACCTGATCCTCACGGTACTTTTTATTCGATTTATGTGTCGTTAGTTGAGTCATCGTGGTTGTTGACGCAACTAAACGGTCTCACCCCTTAAACTACATGCTGAAATAGGATTAGAAGGACGAGACAAAGCCCATTTTCAGCCCCTCAATGTGAGAGATAACATTCGGGGGCCCTAAAAACACATTTTAAGGTCCTACGTCCAACCGTTTTTGAGATATTCCCAGAAAACTAATTTAATTTAATAAACTACTGAACGAATGCAAGCCGATAACCATGGCAACAGATTCTCAGAGGTCCATCTATTGCTGTAAGACGCAATGCAATTCCATTAATTACATTAGTGTGAAAGTTTGCAAACGGCTAGATGGTTATTATGGAACCAAATTAAGCTGTAAATTTCATCAATATCTAAAATGCGCTTAAGGGGGTCAAGGGGTAGTCTAGAATTTTTTCACGCGATTTACACCTGCGGGTGTGGTATGGCAGATCTATTATATTCCTATCCCTATATTATATTATTATTAGTAGTATTATATTATGGCGTACAACGACGAGACAAAGCCCCTCGGTGCCAGAAATAAAACTCTAGGGTCCTCGAAAACTACATTATAAGGCTCTTAAACCAACAGTTTCTGAAACATTCCCAGAAAACTAATTAAATTTAATTTAACAAACTAATGAAGGAATGCAAATCCGTAACCATGACAACATTATCTCAAGGGGTGGCATCCAACTTTCCATCTATTTCAGTAAGAAGCAATTTATTACATTTATTACATTTCTGTGAAAGTTTGCAAATATAAGGTTATCACGGAACCAACGTAGACTGTATAATTCACCAATGCAATTAAGGGGGTCAAGGGGTAATCTAGGATTTTTTCATGCAATTTTCACGTGCGACATATAGTACAGAAGGTCTATTATATCTCCAACCAACAACATTATTTTCAAAAATTCCTGAATTTAATCAGCATTTTTTGTGCCTTTTAGGAATTTGGGCCATTTGAGACTAAAGAACCTGAATTTTCATGCACCACAAGCTTTTATAATTTATGATAGAGGTCTTCCTGTGTATGGGGACCCAACACAACGTAGAGGGTCAGTTTTTATGTGACGTGTATTGCGTTTCATCTACAAGACTTTCAATTCTATTTCATGTCAGGAAGTACACGTTAGGTGAATTTAGTATGAGAGCACATTTCAACTAATCTTTTTTCTTTTCTTTTTTTTTTGTCGACATACGTGTTCAACGTAAGGTTGATTTTCTTTGATACTGTGTGGTAGATATACCCATATTTGGATATCTGGGTGATATGTTGTAGACAATAGAATTGTCTGTCTGTCTTTCTGTGTATCCTTATGTACGCCTATAACTCATGTTGGGATGCTTGGTGCATCGTAAAATTAGGTATGGTAAACATGAGTCAATACACCAATCATTTATAAAACTCTTCACCGTACTTTTCATACAGTAGAAGGGTGGATATAGGGAAAACTTCTCAAAATACATACTAAAATAGGCGAAATATAAAAATTATCCTAGAAGGACGACCAAAGCATATGTGAGACAACAAATTCGCGAGTCTATAAAGGATCTCTGAAAACCACATTATAAGGCCCTTAAATTAACAGTGTGTGTGATATTCCCAGAAAATTAACTTCGTTCTGATAAACTTATGAAGGAATTACAAGCCGCTAACCATTGCAGCAGTAGCTCAATTGATAATGACTGGTGCGTCTCTAAAAGCAACAGTACTTAAAAAGGGATGTAACACCAATAACATTGTTATTATTATTATTATAATGTCTGGTGTTAACACCGAACACCGTTCGAAGAACGGGTACTTCTGCTAGTAATTTATTAAAGCGGTCTTCCGTGGATGGGAACTTGACACAACTGTGAGGGTCAGTGTCTATGTGACGGTGTATTGCGTTTCGTCTACGAGGTTTTAATTTTATTTTCACGTCAGGAAGTACACGTCAGGTACATTTAGTTTGAGAGCAAATTTTAACTAATCATTTTTCTTTGTCGACAAACAGGTTACAAGCCCCTAACCATTGCAACAGTAGCTCAATTGATAACGTCTGGTTATTAATACCGAAGACCGTTCGAAGAATGGGTCCTTCTGCTAGTTATTATTACACGTATGCCAAAATATTATTATCAAACTTGTTTTTTTTCGTCTTCTATAGTCCATAACATTATAGGCCTATATATCTCAATCACATGTAATTTATTGTATGTGCTTTTTTCACATATTACAGTAATTGGAATTGTATCGTGTTGACGAACTGAAAGTAAAAATGTCAATTTTTCTGGTCTTAACCGCATGTTTTTATGTAAGTGACGTATTTTGAAGAAGGGCCAGAGGAGAGTATGTAATACAATAATTGAGAATAATTGATCGTCGAGAAGCGCACGGCACATCAGGCAAAACCTGTCTGAAGTCTCCTTCAAGAACAATAATTTTCCCACCAATAGGAATGTCATTACCCATAATATATTTTATGTTCGACCCTGACTATTATGTGTCAGAAAACTGTATCACAATGAGGCTCATTATAGCACAATTTTTAGCCTACTTTCGATTTTTGCAAAAAATGAAAGTAGACTTATGAGATCAACACAGGGCGAAAAAAGTGTGTCTGTCTGTGTGTGTGAGTCTGTGTGTGTGTGTGTGTCTGTGTGTGTGTGAGTGTGTGTACTCTGAATGTCTGTCCCCCCCCCCCCCCCCTATCAATTCGAACACGGTGAATGCGAATTGAACGAAATTTGGTACAAAGGTAGCACTAGCAAAGGACACCTCAGTGTCATGTTTTATATCGCCGCCATCTTTACTAAAACTGAATGGCGGCCACTCAAGCGTTCAAAACGTAAAATCAAATAACGACTAACCAAATCATCCGATCTCTACCAAATTTGGTAACAACATACCTTCGTATAGGATGCGTCTTGTGACCAAACTACAAGGTCGTCCGCCATACCATTTCAGGATGGCGGCCGTGCGAATTATGCAAACTTTATAATCCATATCATGGGACCCACCAGTTCCGATTATCGAGCCGAGAATCGTTTTAACTGTTCTAAAGGAAGAGGCACGTTCGAAATTAAAAGTTTAATTTGTAATACTATAGTGCAGACGTGATTTTAAAAAGCTGAGCTGATTCAGTAATAAGACAAGATGGCAGCGGATATCTTGTGCCTGACTTATATTTCACTAATTTGAGTATTGAATGCAATATAGCGTACTGATACAAAATAAATAAACTTTGTATGAAATGCTTTAAGTAGTAAGCGTTTGCTACACTCCAAATATTGCATCATCATGACCAGAAATTGCGTAATCCTGATGACGTCATGGGATGACGTCATGGGTCCTTAGAGCGAGCACGTGGTCCAGGAGCGAGCATGTGCACTGCACGTGTTAGCGTGGGAAGGGGGTGACCTCTTGGCTTGTTTATGTGATGGTGATAAAAAGTTAATGGGTGTTGACGCCATGGGGGTTGTTTATTAGGATTTTAACTGTCATTTGACACCCGTGCGACTGTGAGCATGTGTGCCAGTGCGAGCAATCCACACATGTGGTGTGCAGCTGTTATGTTTTTTTGCTCGCGATTGAACCCTCGTCGTATCGGCCCCGAACCTGATATCTCGCACTCGTAGTAATGCCCCCCTCTTCTCCTATAGCCTCATTATTTAAATACAATACCAAAACAAAAGGTCATTCGCGGGTAGTGGGGTAGTGTATGTTCTCTTGCAAGTCGCGTGTGTGCTTGAATACGTATGGCTATGTTGGGAAAATGTTTGGTGGTGGGCGAGGACTAGGGTTGAGTGAGGGCTCGTTTAAATGCTATTTTTCCCGCTCTATTTAATGGTGAGGTAATTTTTTTTTAAATGGGTGGAATTTGGAAACGCAATTTGAGGTAAACGTGCGTTTTTGACATTTTGGCGAATTTAATGAGCTTGTAAGGCTAGAACGATGTGTTATTTAGGAATGGTGTGACGTCCTCTTTGCTATGAATGCGTGTCGGTATATATATATTTTTTAAATTGTTGTTTTTGAAATTGGTGCTATTTTGGAAACGGTGAAGATGAGAGAAAAGTTTGTTTGAAGTCAATGAAAGGTCCCTATGCCCTCTAGGCTGACAGCAAGTTTGAAGTGTGTAGGACAAAACAAAATGATAGCCTACTTTCTGGCGAACATTGGCGATGATTCGGCGAAGGCATGGTCGGGTTTGAGCATATAGGGTGTCGTAGGACTTGTGGTGAACCACCCCTTGCTATGGATGGGAGTATATCCACCCCAAAATAAATCTACCCTTACCCGGAGGTTAAGTAGTGGTTATTTTTGTATGCATGCGCACTTGAGGGCTTTTGTAAGAGAGCGGAATTTTTAAAAGATTCTTTATAGATGAGGCTTTTTAAAAAATTTATTAAAAAAACAAAAACTAATAGGTCATTCGCTTTTTAGTATCTCGCTAACCAATAATGCGATTTAAACATATGGGGTGTCATAGGACTCGTAGTGAATTCTCCTTTTGTATGAATGAGGTATGTCAACCCCCAAAATAAAAACTACCCTTACCTGGGGTGAAAGAGCAATTTTTGTATGTATGCACACCGGTGGCTTTTGTCAAAAGGGCCTAACTACACATTTATAATATTTTCTGAACCCAGGATGGGATTTTCCCATAGGCAGTATCCTAGCACTTGGGGTGACACCTCGTTTTTGAAAGTATCATTCATTTATTTTTTTGTCAAAAGGGCCTAACTACACTTTTGTTAATATCTCGTGAACCAATCATGCTAGGGACTTGTATGAGGGGTCCTAGCATTTGGGGCGACGTCCCCCTTTATGGGGTGAAACTACCCCCCAAAATTGAAAACTCAATATCTTGGAAACTATGAACCCTAAAATTAGGCGTTATAGCTTTAAAAATAGTTGATGACATAGGCTTTTACCTGGATTGGTCATTTCACCCCTAAAACAGTAAATAGTCATGTTATGGGGAAAAAACGTGTTAAACACCTAAAAATGATAAATGAAACTAAGATCTTTTGTTTTTGATGAAAAATAGCAGGGGGGTGAAAACTACCCCCAAATTGAAAAATCGATACCTTGGAAACTAAGAACCGTAAAATTATGTGTTATAGCTTAAAAAATTCGTTGTGACATAGGCTTTTACCTGGATAGATGATGTCACCCCTAAAACAGTAAATAGTGATTTTACAGTGGGGAAAAAGGTCTTAAACGGGTAAAAATGATAATTGAACCTAAGATCTTTTGTTTTTGATGAAAAATAGCACGGGGGTGAAAACTACCCCCAAATTGAAAAATCGATAGCTTGGAAACTAAGAACCGTAAAATTATGTGTAATAGCTTAAAAAATTTGTTGTGACATAGGCTTTTACCTGGATAGATGATGTCACCCCTAAAACAGTAAATACTGATTTTACAGTGGGGAAAAAGGTCTTAAACGGGTAAAAATGATAATTGAACCTAAGATCTTTTGTTTTTCATGAAAAATAGTAGGGGGGTGAAAACTACTCTCAAATTGAAAAAATCGATATCTTGCAAACTAAGAACCCTAAAATTAGGTTTGAAAGTTGAAAAATAGGTGATGACATACGCTTTTACCTCGATAGATTATTTCACTCATAAAACAGGGAATAGTAATGTTACAGGAGAAAAAGGTATTAAACACTTAAAAGCATAAGAGTTTTTTGAAACCATGCTTTTTAATGAATGTGTGTTTGGAGGATGACAGCTTGCAAATTAATATTATTATTATTTTTATTATTATTATTAGGTAATTATGGATTAATGTGTTTATAGCTAATGAATAAGGCTACAGAGTTGTATCAGGTGTTGTACAAATCAGGATGGCCAAACCGTTGCCATTCCCCCATGAATATACCCAAAAGAGCCAAAACGTTAAGGTTATCGACCTGAGATTTTATAAAACTAATTATCGGAGAGGGTGAAGTAAGGTGTTGTTTTGGACTGACAGTGGCTAACCCTTTCCCATGATTTATGAATTCACCCAAAATGTTTTACCTGACAAGACTGAGTGTACCTGTTGCAGCCTTTAGAAAATCGAACCCGGACCTGTGTGGGTGACAGTCGAGTTATATTAAATGATGCTTTTTTTTGAACAAACACAGTCTTGCATACTATCGCTGGGTTGAATCTGCACAGAGACACTGGCTTTGTTTGTGTAATGAGTCTTTGGTGATAAGAACACGAAAGCTCTTGCCAGCAAGTTTTCATATTACTCGTCTGCTTGATGGTGGACGTGATTCGCACCGTGTTAACGTACATGACTTGATAGTTGTTAGGTAAGGGTTGACAAGGCTCAATGAACCTTATTGCAACCTTAAGATGAATATGAATTTCTTGGTATAGTCGGGGTTGCAAGCCAAGGCCTTAGGGTAGACAACCAACTATGTTAAACACTACACTGTGAGATGGTCAAATGATAATGTAACAGAACATATAGAAAAGTTTTATGTAGTTTAACGAATTGACTAAGAGCCATACCATGAGAGGTATAGGTAATTGAAATTGAATCCTTAGCTGTTGACCCTACTACATGTAAGCTATAGCAATGCCCGCCTATAAGCTATCATGTTAGAAAAAGAAATTTATGGGTTGTTTTAAACGGAGAATGATTGTGTTTACTGTGAAACACACATCTGAATTTAAAAATAGTTTATGCCCTACATGATGTTTGAACTCTCTTTTTATTTATACTTTAGACAAACGCTAACATAGTTGTAATTCAGAAGCCCTGGGCTGCCTCCTTTCCAATCCTACACCGTACACTGAAGTTAAAGTTAATAATGATCACGTTACAGGCAGCCAGTTTCAAAGCCATGAGAAATAAGTGAACAAAGTATAAAATACTTGACCCAGTCGGGGAAATCAACATGGTGTTGTTTCAAACAAAAGATAAGCGTTCTATAAACTTGACCACCAAGCTGTCCTATCGACCCCTAATTGTTTGGCTGATGGTGAAAAATAAAATTAAATGTAAACTATAACTAAAACAAACTACACATTTATAACTAGAAAAATGAAATGTAAGACAAAAGGATAACACGACAAATAAAGGACAGAAGGAATAAATAATGCCCCTCAACCCTCAAGAATGTGGATTGATGAACTTGAAAGGAAGGAGAGCCATAAAAGGTGGATATGAAAGTAAAAGAGGAGAGGGTCCCGCTCCAGAGGTAATCGATAAAAAGGAGGAAAACTGGGCCCAGCTCAGGAATCCCTTGTGGTCGCAAACTTCCAAACTCATCAGCCGTAAGCCCCTGAGGGTGTAGGCATATCCAGGGTGCACCACAAGTGGTGGGCTACATACACCCTACCTTTAGTGTGGCTTGGGCAATAGGCAGGAAATAACATAAAAATAAAAAGAAGGCTGCCTCCTCACACAAGGAGGGTATCAGAAAAAATAAACAAGGGTCAATTAAGTCGGAAAATAAAGAGACTCCCTAAGCCTTGGATAGCCTAATAATGTCGGAGTCGGTAGAGAACAAGAGTTGACCAAGTGTGGTCGACAGGAAAGAAGACAGACAGGAGCCTTGCACAAGTCAGTGGGAACAATGACGGACTCAGCTGGGGCTCCATGGTCGTCAACCTACATTCCACTAGATGAAAGCCCTTGTTTGGGGGTGGTGGAAAATAAACAGCTCTTTTGTTTTAAATCACTGGCTTTAAGGACGGTAACAAATGGCATGCCTTTATAAGCAATACTGGCCCTAGGGGTATGCAAAATTGTATTAGGTACTCAGCTAATAATAGTGTACATCACCCCTTATTATTTTCCCTAATTACAGTACATGGGAATGATGACCATGATTTCCAAGCCTCTAAGTAAAACAAAAACAAATTATTTCCATTTCCAAACAGTTGGTGTGAGGTGAGGTGAGGTGAGTTTTCTAAACGTCAAACTCATGTGGATTTCCACTTTTACTCCAGGTAAATGCCATGTTTGCCCACAGACAAGTGCAAAGAAAATCGAAACATGTTATGTTTGGATCAATTCCTTACCTACATGACAACATGTACTCGAAAGAACAAGTAATGAGCATTCTATGTTAACAATAGAGAGATGCTTGCAAACTGCCAATGCTTAGAGCTCATTAGCGGCTTCTAAGAGAGATAAGGAGTACACTCACTTGAAAAACTAACAAGAGGAGTTTTCGATTTTCCCACAACATCCAATCTGAAAGTAAATATAAATGACTATGCACTTAAGTCCATAACCATCTCCTTACCATTCCTACCCTTCATAGTCAAAGGCACACATTAATACAGCCATCACAGTGACAGAGGTTATTTTTAAAATATCTAAATATCTGAGATTTATCTGGAAATTGACCAGAATTTTGTAAAATCCACTAAATTTACCGCAAATTTAGCAAATTCCACCAAATTTCAGCAAAATCCAACAAATCACTACCAGATTTATTGAAATGCCATTGAATTATTAAAGAATGGTTTGAACTAGCTCAAATTTATATAAAATTACCCGAATATTGATGAAAATTCACCAAATTCTACCAAATTTAGCCAAGAGGACTACAAAGCATGAAATTTAACCATTTTTTAAAATTCACAACATATACTCGAAAATTCTATAATATTCCCTTTACGTGTATGCTTTTTTAGTTGTTGTTTCGTTTCCCACACTCCCTGCAGACAAATACCTGAACATGACTTTCTGCTAGACTAGGAGCTCCACATTCGACATGATAGCTGAGTTTCATCTCCCATAAACTCGTCTCTGAGGTGGGTGCCAGAAAAGGCATCCAGCTGTAAAAACCACACCCTCACATAGACTTTCATAACTTCTTACGTTGAGGTTCATAACACTACGTTGAATGATTTATCGGTTTCCTTTTCACAATTCCTGTCTATACTTTCCTCTTGAAGGTTGCAAGATGCTTGCAAGGTTCCTAAAATGCAATTCAATTTAATAAATGCCTTAAGATGGTTTGATTTGTTTAATGATATGGTGTTAATACTATTTTTAGGTCTTGACTGGCTTTGCAATAAGAATTGACTAACCAAACATGAGTTACCTATGAGGGAAACATTTTGGCCACTATGTTGGCTATTGACCAGTGAGTTTAGCTGTTTATCATTTTTTTAAATCATAAACAACAGAGGCTTAAACCTATAGATAAACCGTGTGACCATGTTTGTTAAACAAGACATTATACCAGAGACAATTAGGATACTTATGTAGAGTTTACCAAAAATAATGTTGTGTAACAGTAAATGCTAGTCAACAAACAGTTATACACTTCTAAAAAAATCATCATACAATACCTGAGAGCTCTTCTAAAATTATTGATGTGTAACATGATTCCACTAACTTGCTATGTATTTTTTGGCTTGGGGGTGATTTTCAAGAAATGCAATACAAACGATGAGCGCGCCTGGTGGCTGAAATTGATACCACAACGTACTGTCGGTTATGTAGCTATGTGGAATGTATATCAAATATGGTTTACTTAAAGGTTTGGTGGTCCCATTAAAGGTATTCCTACAATAAATGATTTTCAAGTTGTCGTTCTGTGACGTGAAAATATTTATTATATGATATTTGCTAACAGGATATGCCACTGGAATTATTTTACAAGTAGTTATTTTAATGACAACAGAGTTCACTGTTAATAACGGAGAGCCCTATGTGGAATGTAGGATAACATGTAACATAATATACGTGATTTGTCACAACTGTAAGGCTTGTGATTTTTTAAAGATGCCTTTATACCTATATTAATCACCCAGTTTACAAGACTGATAACTGTAATGCTACGGAAAATCATAACAAACCAAAAAATGTGCATTGAAAAACCAAAAAGTGGTTGAGCAAATATATACAAACTGTGTTAATTAATTTAATTCAAATATATATATTTTTACAATAGGTACACACACACACACACACACACACACACACACAGAGAATACAGCTCTGTTTTGTTCATGTTGTCCTGCTAGAGTTTTTAAATATAACACTTGCTGAACATTATTTTAGGGGATGGAGGTGTTGCTAGGTTGACCAATTACACAATAATACCAGCTTTACGAAGTTCATCTTCTATTTTTAACAGCTCTTCCTCATAACCAATATGACCAGCCTGTTTACAGGCATGCAAGAGCTGTAGACGTTCGACTAATATATTAGGATCGTTCCATTTGCTATTTTTTATGAATGGTTTCAAATACTCGGGGAGCAGTCCATCATTTTCACCATCAACATCATTATCATCCTCATCATTATAATCATCTTCATAATGATCATCATCATCCTCATCATCTTTACCATCATAATTTCCACCTGTGTCCACTGTCTGTTCAATGGTTCCCTTTGATAGTGTTGAAAGCTTCTTTTTAGATGTACTAGAGTGCTTCAACATTATGTTATTATTATCACCATCACCATCCTTTTCATCTTCCCCAACCAACTTCTTGATGGGGTATGTTGTCTCTGATAGAGTTGAGGGCTTTTGAGATGTGTGTGTGTGTCTGATCATGGGTTTTACTGGAGGTCTTAAAGGTTTCTCATTAAACAACTCGCTAACAGCATGAGTGCGTTGTAGTGTATTAAACCCGAGGTTAATATTATCTTGAGCAGCACTATTTTTTTCTTGGACTTGCTTTTTTGCTTCGGTTTGAGTTTTCATTACATTTACACTAGCATGATTATTATGTTTACAATCATGACTGTTTGAAGAAAGTATGTCCAATTCTCTTGTCTTAAGCATTCCTCGACACTGTTTCGATCGTTGCTTTGAACAGCGCCAAATAACAGTTCCATTTTTATTGCTTCGTTTCACAATATATGAATATCCTTTATAGTATGCATAAGGCTTACCATACCTAGTCACTGATACTTCCATATCAACTGTCAAGCATAAACTAATTTCTAGTAAAGACAACTTGGTAATAACAACAATAGATTAATGTGGGAGCATATATAGATGCAAAAAGAGGGAGCAAAAGTGGGGGTAAAAAGTGTCAGCGAAAGTGGGAGCAAATGTGGGAGCAAAAACTGTGAGCAAACATTGGGAAGCAAAAAGTGGGAGCATATATGGGATGAAATGTGGGAGCAAAGCAAATATAAAAAGTGGGAGCAAATATGCTAACAAATATGTCAACAAATATGCCGGCAAAAGTAAATACACATTTCAAGATAGTTGAAAGTGCAAAGAAAATATGGAAGCAAATATGAGAGCCAATGCAGTGTTTTTCTAAAACAACTAAGCATAACAAACTTAGTCATAACCTAACCTGCCCCAACCTCACCTAACTTAACTTCACCTATCCTAACCTAACCTAACCTAACCTAACCTAACTTCACCTATCTTAACCTAACCTAGCCCAACTTAACCTAACTTAACCTCACCTAACCTAACGTAACCCAACTTCACCTAACCTAACCTCACCTAACCCAACTTCCCCTAACCTAACCTAACTTCACCTAACCTAACTTGACCCAACTTTACCTAACCTAACCTATCATAAATTCACCTAACCTAACTTTACCTAACCTCACCCAACCTAACCTTTCAACTCTCAGATCAAAATTAAATTCTGGGCATAGCCGAGTTGGACCCCATGACCTCAGGGATAACACCAAAGTATACTAACCACTACATCGCAAGATGTGCAAATTATCACGCTACACAACACAAAAATAAAAGTTTCCTGTAGTGGAATTCATTGGCTGACAACCATAGTTGGGAATTCAAACCCAAGACTTCAGGACTTTTGTTATGAACATTATCAGAAATATTATTCCATTTACATTTTGCTGCTGCTTATAATTATAAGAGTTGGCATTAATATGGGATCAAAAAGTGGGAGAAAAAAGTGGGAGCCAATATGGGAGCAAAAGTGGGAGCAAAAGTGGGAGCAAATGGGGGAGCCAATATGGGAGCAAATGTGGGAGCAAATCAGCTCACCTCGGATATCACCAGTGAGTGCTCATATCCACCGCTAGGTAGCGGAAACACACTTTGCGTGTTGTATGTAATTATCTTACTAAGTTTGACTGCATGCAAAACGTGCTTGTATAAGCTGTGCATATAATTTTAATATACAATTAACACTAATTGTTCAGAACTAACATGTATAGCCTTTTCTAGGGTATCCTTAGCAAGAAAGACTGACTAACCCAGGAGTGTAAAGCCTTGCCATATTCAGTAAGCACCTGTTGCCGCTTCCATATTTTCTTTGCACTTTCAACTATCTTGAAAGTTGAAATTTTCTCTTTAGATGATCTGGTAGATGTTCCCACTCTATACGAATTCGTTGTGGTTCATATATAGTCAAGCCTTACAGTTGTGACATATCACGTATATTATGTTACATGTTATCCTACATTCCACATAGGGCTCTCCGTTATTAACAGTGAACTCTGTTGTCATTAAAATAACTACTTGTAAAATAATTCCAGTGGCATATCCTGTTAGCAAATATCATATAATAAATATTTTCACGTCACAGAACGACAACTTGAAAATCATTTATTGTAGGAATACCTTTAATGGGACCACCAAACCTTTAAGTAAACCATATTTGATATACATTCCACATAGCTACATAACCGACAGTACGTTGTGGTATCAATTTCAGCCACCAGGCGCGCTCATCGTTTGTATTGCATTTCTTGAAAATCACCCCCAAGCCAAAAAATACATAGCAAGTTAGTGGAATCATGTTACACATCAATAATTTTAGAAGAGCTCTCAGGTATTGTATGATGATTTTTTTAGAAGTGTATAACTGTTTGTTGACTAGCATTTACTGTTACACAACATTATTTTTGGTAAACTCTACATAAGTATCCTAATTGTCTCTGGTATAATGTCTTGTTTAACAAACATGGTCACACGGTTTATCTATAGGTTTAAGCCTCTGTTGTTTATGATTTAAAAAAATGATAAACAGCTAAACTCACTGGTCAATAGCCAACATAGTGGCCAAAATGTTTCCCTCATAGGTAACTCATGTTTGGTTAGTCAATTCTTATTGCAAAGCCAGTCAAGACCTAAAAATAGTATTAACACCATATCATTAAACAAATCAAACCATCTTAAGGCATTTATTAAATTGAATTGCATTTTAGGAACCTTGCAAGCATCTTGCAACCTTCAAGAGGAAAGTATAGACAGGAATTGTGAAAAGGAAACCGATAAATCATTCAACGTAGTGTTATGAACCTCAACGTAAGAAGTTATGAAAGTCTATGTGAGGGTGTGGTTTTTACAGCTGGATGCCTTTTCTGGCACCCACCTCAGAGACGAGTTTATGGGAGATGAAACTCAGCTATCATGTCGAATGTGGAGCTCCTAGTCTAGCAGAAAGTCATGTTCAGGTATTTGTCTGCAGGGAGTGTGGGAAACGAAACAACAACTAAAAAAGCATACACGTAAAGGGAATATTATAGAATTTTCGAGTATATGTTGTGAATTTTAAAAAATGGTTAAATTTCATGCTTTGTAGTCCTCTTGGCTAAATTTGGTAGAATTTGGTGAATTTTCATCAATATTCGGGTAATTTTATATAAATTTGAGCTAGTTCAAACCATTCTTTAATAATTCAATGGCATTTCAATAAATCTGGTAGTGATTTGTTGGATTTTGCTGAAATTTGGTGGAATTTGCTAAATTTGCGGTAAATTTAGTGGATTTTACAAAATTCTGGTCAATTTCCAGATAAATCTCAGATATTTAGATATTTTAAAAATAACCTCTGTCACTGTGATGGCTGTATTAATGTGTGCCTTTGACTATGAAGGGTAGGAATGGTAAGGAGATGGTTATGGACTTAAGTGCATAGTCATTTATATTTACTTTCAGATTGGATGTTGTGGGAAAATCGAAAACTCCTCTTGTTAGTTTTTCAAGTGAGTGTACTCCTTATCTCTCTTAGAAGCCGCTAATGAGCTCTAAGCATTGGCAGTTTGCAAGCATCTCTCTATTGTTAACATAGAATGCTCATTACTTGTTCTTTCGAGTACATGTTGTCATGTAGGTAAGGAATTGATCCAAACATAACATGTTTCGATTTTCTTTGCACTTGTCTGTGGGCAAACATGGCATTTACCTGGAGTAAAAGTGGAAATCCACATGAGTTTGACGTTTAGAAAACTCACCTCACCTCACCTCACACCAACTGTTTGGAAATGGAAATAATTTGTTTTTGTTTTACTTAGAGGCTTGGAAATCATGGTCATCATTCCCATGTACTGTAATTAGGGAAAATAATAAGGGGTGATGTACACTATTATTAGCTGAGTACCTAATACAATTTTGCATACCCCTAGGGCCAGTATTGCTTATAAAGGCATGCCATTTGTTACCGTCCTTAAAGCCAGTGATTTAAAACAAAAGAGCTGTTTATTTTCCACCACCCCCAAACAAGGGCTTTCATCTAGTGGAATGTAGGTTGACGACCATGGAGCCCCAGCTGAGTCCGTCATTGTTCCCACTGACTTGTGCAAGGCTCCTGTCTGTCTTCTTTCCTGTCGACCACACTTGGTCAACTCTTGTTCTCTACCGACTCCGACATTATTAGGCTATCCAAGGCTTAGGGAGTCTCTTTATTTTCCGACTTAATTGACCCTTGTTTATTTTTTCTGATACCCTCCTTGTGTGAGGAGGCAGCCTTCTTTTTATTTTTATGTTATTTCCTGCCTATTGCCCAAGCCACACTAAAGGTAGGGTGTATGTAGCCCACCACTTGTGGTGCACCCTGGATATGCCTACACCCTCAGGGGCTTACGGCTGATGAGTTTGGAAGTTTGCGACCACAAGGGATTCCTGAGCTGGGCCCAGTTTTCCTCCTTTTTATCGATTACCTCTGGAGCGGGACCCTCTCCTCTTTTACTTTCATATCCACCTTTTATGGCTCTCCTTCCTTTCAAGTTCATCAATCCACATTCTTGAGGGTTGAGGGGCATTATTTATTCCTTCTGTCCTTTATTTGTCGTGTTATCCTTTTGTCTTACATTTCATTTTTCTAGTTATAAATGTGTAGTTTGTTTTAGTTATAGTTTACATTTAATTTTATTTTTCACCATCAGCCAAACAATTAGGGGTCGATAGGACAGCTTGGTGGTCAAGTTTATAGAACGCTTATCTTTTGTTTGAAACAACACCATGTTGATTTCCCCGACTGGGTCAAGTATTTTATACTTTGTTCACTTATTTCTCATGGCTTTGAAACTGGCTGCCTGTAACGTGATCATTATTAACTTTAACTTCAGTGTACGGTGTAGGATTGGAAAGGAGGCAGCCCAGGGCTTCTGAATTACAACTATGTTAGCGTTTGTCTAAAGTATAAATAAAAAGAGAGTTCAAACATCATGTAGGGCATAAACTATTTTTAAATTCAGATGTGTGTTTCACAGTAAACACAATCATTCTCCGTTTAAAACAACCCATAAATTTCTTTTTCTAACATGATAGCTTATAGGCGGGCATTGCTATAGCTTACATGTAGTAGGGTCAACAGCTAAGGATTCAATTTCAATTACCTATACCTCTCATGGTATGGCTCTTAGTCAATTCGTTAAACTACATAAAACTTTTCTATATGTTCTGTTACATTATCATTTGACCATCTCACAGTGTAGTGTTTAACATAGTTGGTTGTCTACCCTAAGGCCTTGGCTTGCAACCCCGACTATACCAAGAAATTCATATTCATCTTAAGGTTGCAATAAGGTTCATTGAGCCTTGTCAACCCTTACCTAACAACTATCAAGTCATGTACGTTAACACGGTGCGAATCACGTCCACCATCAAGCAGACGAGTAATATGAAAACTTGCTGGCAAGAGCTTTCGTGTTCTTATCACCAAAGACTCATTACACAAACAAAGCCAGTGTCTCTGTGCAGATTCAACCCAGCGATAGTATGCAAGACTGTGTTTGTTCAAAAAAAAAGCATCATTTAATATAACTCGACTGTCACCCACACAGGTCCGGGTTCGATTTTCTAAAGGCTGCAACAGGTACACTCAGTCTTGTCAGGTAAAACATTTTGGGTGAATTCATAAATCATGGGAAAGGGTTAGCCACTGTCAGTCCAAAACAACACCTTACTTCACCCTCTCCGATAATTAGTTTTATAAAATCTCAGGTCGATAACCTTAACGTTTTGGCTCTTTTGGGTATATTCATGGGGGAATGGCAACGGTTTGGCCATCCTGATTTGTACAACACCTGATACAACTCTGTAGCCTTATTCATTAGCTATAAACACATTAATCCATAATTACCTAATAATAATAATAAAAATAATAATAATATTAATTTGCAAGCTGTAATCCTCCAAACACACATTCATTAAAAAGCATGGTTTCAAAAAACTCTTATGCTTTTAAGTGTTTAATACCTTTTTCTCCTGTAACATTACTATTCCCTGTTTTATGAGTGAAATAATCTATCGAGGTAAAAGCGTATGTCATCACCTATTTTTCAACTTTCAAACCTAATTTTAGGGTTCTTAGTTTGCAAGATATCGATTTTTTCAATTTGAGAGTAGTTTTCACCCCCCTACTATTTTTCATGAAAAACAAAAGATCTTAGGTTCAATTATCATTTTTACCCGTTTAAGACCTTTTTCCCCACTGTAAAATCAGTATTTACTGTTTTAGGGGTGACATCATCTATCCAGGTAAAAGCCTATGTCACAACGAATTTTTTAAGCTATTACACATAATTTTACGGTTCTTAGTTTCCAAGCTATCGATTTTTCAATTTGGGGGTAGTTTTCACCCCCGTGCTATTTTTCATCAAAAACAAAAGATCTTAGGTTCAATTATCATTTTTACCCGTTTAAGACCTTTTTCCCCACTGTAAAATCACTATTTACTGTTTTAGGGGTGACATCATCTATCCAGGTAAAAGCCTATGTCACAACGAATTTTTTAAGCTATAACACATAATTTTACGGTTCTTAGTTTCCAAGGTATCGATTTTTCAATTTGGGGGTAGTTTTCATCCCCCTGCTATTTTTCATCAAAAACAAAAGATCTTAGTTTCATTTATCATTTTTAGGTGTTTAACACGTTTTTTCCCCATAACATGACTATTTACTGTTTTAGGGGTGAAATGACCAATCCAGGTAAAAGCCTATGTCATCAACTATTTTTAAAGCTATAACGCCTAATTTTAGGGTTCATAGTTTCCAAGATATTGAGTTTTCAATTTTGGGGGGTAGTTTCACCCCATAAAGGGGGACGTCGCCCCAAATGCTAGGACCCCTCATACAAGTCCCTAGCATGATTGGTTCACGAGATATTAACAAAAGTGTAGTTAGGCCCTTTTGACAAAAAAATAAATGAATGATACTTTCAAAAACGAGGTGTCACCCCAAGTGCTAGGATACTGCCTATGGGAAAATCCCATCCTGGGTTCAGAAAATATTATAAATGTGTAGTTAGGCCCTTTTGACAAAAGCCACCGGTGTGCATACATACAAAAATTGCTCTTTCACCCCAGGTAAGGGTAGTTTTTATTTTGGGGGTTGACATACCTCATTCATACAAAAGGAGAATTCACTACGAGTCCTATGACACCCCATATGTTTAAATCGCATTATTGGTTAGCGAGATACTAAAAAGCGAATGACCTATTAGTTTTTGTTTTTTTAATAAATTTTTAAAAAGCCTCATCTATAAAGAATCTTTTAAAAATTCCGCTCTCTTACAAAAGCCCTCAAGTGCGCATGCATACAAAAATAACCACTACTTAACCTCCGGGTAAGGGTAGATTTATTTTGGGGTGGATATACTCCCGTCCATAGCAAGGGGTGGTTCACCACAAGTCCTACGACACCCTATATGCTCAAACCCGACCATGCGTTCGCGAATCATCGCCAATGTTCGCCAGAAAGTAGGCTATCATTTTGTTTTGTCCTACACACTTCAAACTTGCTGTCAGCCTAGAGGGCATAGGGACCTTTCATTGACTTCAAACAAACTTTTCTCTCATCTTCACCGTTTCCAAAATAGCACCAATTTCAAAAACAACAATTTAAAAAATATATATATACCGACACGCATTCATAGCAAAGAGGACGTCACACCATTCCTAAATAACACATCGTTCTAGCCTTACAAGCTCATTAAATTCGCCAAAATGTCAAAAACGCACGTTTACCTCAAATTGCGTTTCCAAATTCCACCCATTTTAAAAAATTACCTCACCACCAAATAGAGCGGGAAAAATAGCATTTAAACGAGCCCTCACTCAAACCTAGTCCTCGCCCACCACCAAACATTTTCCCAACATAGCCATACGTATTCAAGCACACACGCGACTTGCAAGAGAACATACACTACCCCACTACCCGCGAATGACCTTTTGTTTTGGTATTTTATTTAAATAATGAGGCTATAGGAAAAGAGGGGGGGCATTACTACGAGTGCGAGATATCAGGTTCGGGACCGATACGACGAGGGTTCAATCGCGAGCAAAAAAACATTACAGCTGCACACCACATGTGTGGATTGCTCGCACTGGCACACATGCTCACAGTCCCACGGGTGTCAGATGACAGTTAAAATCCTAATAAACAACCCCCATGACGTCAACACCCATTAACTTTTTATCACCATCGCACAAACAAGCCAAAAGGTCAACCCCTTCCCACGCTAACACGTGCAGTGCACATGCTCGCTCCTGGACCATGTGCTCGCTCTAAGGACCCATGACGTCATCCCATGACGTCATCAGGATTACGCAATTTCTGGTCATGATGATGCAATATCCAAAGGGAAGTAAACGCTTACTACTGCTTTATATATAAATAATATACTCCAGTGATGAAATCGTTTAGTATAAATCATTATTTGCTAACAAGTTCCATGTAAGTCATTTTATATAGAACTATATCCGTTGACACAATTAGCTCAGTGGTAGAGCGTTAGCCTATCGCTCAAATGCCTATGGTTTAAACCCGATCAGAACTAGTTTTTTTGCTTGAAATGTTATATGTTTATTGTTTTGTAATGACTCAGATGTTTTAAAATTAAGCGTTATATTGTGCATATTATGGTGTAAAATATATATTTAATTAAAACATAATTCGCCAGCAGATTTACTCGAGACATCTAGCTGCCAAAAAGGTAACTGCACGCCGACATACTTATTAACTTCCAGATTTTATTGAAAAGTTTCTTCTTCTGGCCGCTAGAATGCACTCGCTCTGTTAGGATTATATTGTTCGATATTTCACCACTAGAAGTCACGACTAGTCTACGTGGGGCTCCATTGATTAATATACCA
Organism: Meconema thalassinum; assembly: GCA_946902985.2. Lineage (NCBI taxonomy): Eukaryota > Metazoa > Arthropoda > Insecta > Orthoptera > Tettigoniidae > Meconema > Meconema thalassinum. The sequence goes on along the minus strand of OX336394.1, from coordinate 253,761,911 downwards.
TTGGCATTCTATGCGCATCGAATTTGAAGAATGACAAGATGATACTACGATACATTTTTACTTTTTATTTTAAAGGGTTTGTAACAGCCTATTTTACGTTACTTGAAAATGTTATTTGAAGTAAAGAACAAAACGATTTCACATAGTAACTGAGTTCAAGCCGTTGGTGTTAGTTCAGGTATTAATTACTACTTTTATTTCAGGCAAATAGCAATCGAAAATATCCACATAGTTTGTATACACACGTCTCTGTAGGGTCATGGAAAGATTTGTTAATTCAATTAGGGTTTTCGATTCCCGGTCAATGCATGTGAGATTTTTGAAGTGAAATGCCATGTCCTGTGGTTCGGATTCCACGTAAAAAGGAGGTCCCGTGGCTCATAATCACAAGATTCACGGCCACGTAAAACTGCAATCTTTCTTCCATTTTTTTTTCAATTAGGGTTGTGAAAGCCCTGCACAACCAGACGTGTAAAGACATGCCTCAACTCAAAGTTGGATGTTGCCCACGGCAGGTCGTATATGTAATAATAATAATAATAATAATATATATATATATATATATATATTTTTTAGAGGAAGAAGTGCATTTACTCACAGAGTGTCGGGCTCCTGCTGCTGAGTAGCAGACTACAGACTAAAACTCCTCCTTTACTTCTGAACACTAGCCTGGAACCGTTTAGCACATTAAAAAATTAATAATAATAATAATAATAATAATGTTATTGGTTTTACATCCCTTTTAACTACTGCTGCTTTTAGAGACACCGGGGTGCCGGAATTTTGGCCCGAAGGGGATCTTTAACGTGCCAGTAAATGTACTGACACGGCTCCCTCGCATTTGTGCACCCTCAAATGCCAGCTGACTGCGCCAGGATACGAACCTGCAACCTAGGGCCCAGCAAACGAGAACGTTACCGCCGAGCCACGCAGCCAGTCCGGTCGATTATGTCTCCAGATCCATAACATTCTTGAGATACTTCTTATCTTTCTTTCTTCAATGATGGTAGCAGTTTTTATCTAGATTGTGGCGTTTGGTAGAGGTAAATCGTTTCTATGGCCTTCAACAAAGAATAGTTCTATTATACTCTTTGATAATAACGAGTTATAACTATACTCATACATTTAGGAGAAAGTAGGCTATATGTTCTTTACTGAACATCTTGTTCATTATTGGTGTATTCTTGGAATACACGGTACGAGAGAATATAAAGTTTAATGCTATTTGCTTGTTCATTCCTTCCTCTTTATCAAACACCAACAGTGATCTTCTATTTTCTCTTTGATGGTCATATCTCTTATGTCATTGTGAGTCTGTTCTAGATATATATCTTCCATGACCCACCTAGCGTCATCTAGCAGCGTATCTCTGTAGTTCCTCAATTCTTCCTGGTGCAAGATGACTTCCTTTTCAATCTGGCCATCAGATCTCGTTGCCATCGCCAGCTATTATCTCCGTGATCAAGAGAACTTCGTCTACTTTTTCACCCACCAGGCTGTGCTAGTATCGCCTGCTATCAACTCTTTGAAGACCATTTCCTCGAGAGAATTTAAGTTTACAATGTTGGTCATGCTTATATGTTCTCCTTTTGTCTCCTACCCCCACTCTTTCCCTTCCTTGGACCCTCCGCGCTTCGCTGAGTGGGTCTCACTTGTAAGTCGGCAGTTGACTCGGTCAGTCAAGGCTCAACCAGAGCCAGTCTCCTCAAACCAAGAGGCACTCTCTACGTTCTACGCCATGTTGGCACATTAGGTATCCGTCAAAGGTAACTTCACCTTCGACATGCAACTAAGATAAGTACAGACTTAAGGTTTTAACCTCATCTTCATCAGTTTTATTATCTACATGTTTTTATTGATCATTTTATAGACAGTGTGAGATTACTATTTGGGGCAAAAATCATCCTTCGCGGGATTTGCTATGTTGGGCTTTTGTCTGTTTAAGCCAACCTTAATCGAAAGTAGCTTTTCTTAAGCTATTTAAATGAGAAATCTTCTCACCACGTGGGATATTATCTAATACCCGCTGTCTATAAATTACCAAGCTAGTTCCTCCGCTGGATTAACTTTGGCCCCATTCTTCTATTAAGATCGTTCTGGAACCTTCAAGATCCTGTACTTTATCTACAAGTCTTGCCGTCATGTATTTTTCACTCACTTGTGAGAATACTATTGAAAATTGAAGAATCTTCCTTCTGAATTAAAGCTCAATAGCGAATTTTCTTCCACCGTTGGAATGTTCTTTGGCGCATTTAATTGTAATTCACAACTTTCTCAAGCAATAGACTTTCGCCTATCTAGTGCAACCAGTCCTTTTTCATTATTGCAATAACTTTCTTTGCCATAAACTTTCGTGTTACTACAGTGAACTTTTCATTCATTTTACAGACTATAGTGATAACTAGTGCTTGTTCCACTTTTCTACCGCGTCGCGATCGTCCGTTTACATTAAATAAGTCCATGAACATTGATCCTAAATCCCAATTGATCTTTCCTAAACCTTCTACTAACAAACCGTATTAATAAAATTGTAACTCTGGATCATTTTCAATGAGGTGTTACTCTAACGAAGTGCCCTTCCATCTTGCTTGATTATCATTAATTAATTTCTGCATAACTACGTGTTTTATACACAGTTCAAGCTTACATTGTTTCTACCCTATAATCAGGGAAAACAATTCTTTCAACTCATGAGTGAGTTATTTCTAGGTCTCACGAAAGGCAAACTGCCCCATTTGGCTCGTGATTCCTACTTAAACATAGGAGGTCGAGAACCTTCCTTTTGACTTTCTCTTCAGGTTTCACAGTAAGTGACCTGCCCTTATTTGTATAATAACCAACAGTAATTCTGTATAAATATAAGAAGTTATAGGAACTCCTCCTTCATTCTACCCGCTTTCTTTTTTGTTATTTTCGAAGTAGTAACTTTTTCTAAGATAGGTACGCAGAGATTTCTTAAAGTACACTCCTTGTACTCAATTTAATATTTAAACTTTAATCACTTTATTTGTCTTTTTTTAATCTTACAAAGATTTTAGTAAATATATAAGGTTTGAAACCTAAAGAATTGTTAATTGCCTGGCGCAACCGTTTAATGTTTTCTGAGGTCTGCGACCCCAAAATTGTTACTAAAAATTGAAACTATATGCTTGTTAAACTCATTACGCTCTTTTGCCTTGTTAAATAAATTAAATATTTGTTTTTGGATTTATCATTTCGCAAATACTACAGTTAGACAAGATCCTGGCTTTCCTAACTCTTCCTAGGTCCATGCCCTCGTTAATACGCAATAAATCTGTTACTAATTGTCTTGTCAGGCCAACACCCTTCCCCATAGTAGGCATATGCATGCTTGAGAGGGAATACTCTAAAGCCATTCTCTGGTAAACCGCCCAAGTCTTAGCTGCGGTTCCCGTTAGCTTCGAACAGGTCCTTACCCACTTAAGGTATCAGAGAGCGGATTTGCAGTGGCAACCGCCTTTGAGTGTATTTAAAGTTAATTTCATATTTTTGTGGGACTCTCCTCCTATTTTTCTATCATTTTTCTCCAGTCCGAAACCTACTTCCTTTTCTTAATCATCTTCCCTTGGTGGTTAGGTTATTCCTCAGCCAATGAAAATGAAAATCCACAGCCTGCTTCCAGTCTCCGACCGGGTCAGGAATGGAATGAATGAAGCCCCCATCTAGCGGCGAGGATATGAACTGTGCCGGCTGCCGAGGCCTGACGCACTCCTCTGGGGCAATGATTAAATGAATGACAGATGAAATGAAATGATAGTGGAGAGTGTTGCTGGAATGAAATTTTGACAGGGAAAACCGGAGTACCCGGAGAAAAACCTGTCTGCCTCCGTTCTGTCCAGCACAGATCTCACATGGAGTGACCGGGATTTGAACCACGGACCCAGCGGTGAGAGGCCGGCGTGCTGCCGCCTGAGCCACGGAGGCTTCCCTCAGCCAATAATCTAGCCAATTATGAAACAGTTTCTCCCACCAATCATAGCTCAAGAAACAGTTGTGTGACCAATTAGATAAGGATACCTTCGCGCATGCGCTCAAAATCCAACATGTCTATATAAATTACCGAAAGTGCACCGTCCATATGTTCGCGTAAATAAACTGGTGAATATGAGACAAAAAATAGCACTGTACCTTAATATCCCCAATTCCAATTTCTACACAGCGCGTGATTTTCAAACGACTTCGGTGACAGTTTTACTGAATACTGGTGCACAATCTGAACATATGGCATTGAAGCACACAGAGCGCATGCGTCGGTCGGCCAGAGAGTTTGGAAAACAGAGATATACTACCCAGGGCAGCACCCGATCACAAAATTCTAGTGACTGAACAGATATTTATGAATATTTATGTTAAAAAATATAATAAAGTTATAGTTATCGTCGAACATTAACAGTCGTATGCAACTCGCCTATAATGGTAATTAAGACACTCGTATAGAAATTATAAAACTCGCATACGCTCGTTTTATAAACAGACTCGTGTCATAATTATAGCCATTATAGGCTCGTTGCATAATGTACTATTAGAAGACGATTCACACGCATTAAGGGATGAATATTTTCCATTGGGGCTTCATCCCATATTATTATTATTATTGAATATCCAGAAAACAATACAGGAACCCTATTTTACCAGAGGTATATTAGGGTTATAGATTAAAAACAAAGCAAATACAAATATTACTAACATAGTTTACAAAATATTTTGTTGATGAAAGTGAGAAATTGTCCTAAACAGCACTACCTCTTGAAAATATGGTACAGCGGTTTTGAAAGTTCCAGGTTACAGCTATAAAGGTGGCATTGTAAATTGTATCTTTCCTTTTCTAAAACATGACACTCAAATACAAGGTGACACACCGATTGAGGCAATCCACATAAACATGAATAGTCGTCTGTTGCTATTTTAAAACGTTCGAAATAAGACTTGAATTTTCCATGACCAGTTAAAAATTGTGTGAGGACAAAGTTTGGCACTAATAATTTTGATAACAGTCGATTTTGTACTTCCGGGAAGAATATTTCTCTTCTTACAGACCCTTTCAGGCTACATGTCCATGCGATATTCCATTCGTTTAATATGTATTTCCTATCTGGCTTTTAACGTAACATATAGGAGACTTACTATATGTTATTTCAAGATGTGTCGTAGCCGCTGATTTTGCTAATTGGTCTGCTCTTTCATTACCAGCCAATCCAGTGTGTCCCCTTATCCACGATGTGCATATATGTGAGCACTCCTGGGCTGTTGCCCTGATGTAGACAGCTATTGGGTTAGAATTATATTTGTCATTTATAGAATACAATGCGGATTGTGAATCACTGAAAATCCTCACTCTTTTATTGTTAGCTTTAACCCATTCTATTGCACACTTTAAGGCCCAAAGTTCTGCCTGGAAAATTGAACAACTGGGAGAGAGATTATACTGAGCTGAAAATATTTCAGTATCATTCTCATAAACGACAAAGGCACAGCCAACACTGTAATTTCCATCAAAGCTTGGTGTACGGGAGCCATCAGTATAGATGAAACAGTCATGGGTGCTGAAACAATTTTTATGCAGAAGTTTATAGAATTGACTAGGATGAGAAGATTCCAAGAAATTGCACTTTTGCTCCACGATAATGTCGAAAATCGGCATAGGAGATGTTCTATTCTTCTTCAGTAATGTCAGCTCAGCTTTCCCTATTCCTGTTAAAAATAGTGGTTCTATTCCAGCAATTACAAGTGCTGCATCTGTAGATGTAGTGCGGTATGCTCGAGAAATTCTTAGAGCGAAACCTCTTTGGATTTGTAATAACTTAACCCGAGCCCATTTCTTTTCTAGGGTTGTACGGAAAGCGGACACGCAGTACAGAATCAAAGGCACAAAAGCTGTATAATATATTATTCGTAAAACATCGGAGTTCAGACCCCAAGAAGGTCTACAAGCAATCGCAAGACCTTGTAAAAGCTTGCTTGATTTCAATTTTAATCTATTTAAATGTGCTCTGAATGTCAGGTGTTTGTCAAGCACAACGCCCAAATAAAGAAGTTGATCATCTGATGTTATTCGGTGGCCATTCATAATGATTTTGGGTTTTTCCACTTTTCTTCTCCTTGTGACGAACATGGCTCTAGTCTTAGAAGGATTGAATTGAAGTTTGTTTACAGAACCCCATAGAGACAAGGTGTGTAAAGCAGAGTTTGTTATATAATTCAAATTCTGCACATTATCTGATTCAGTTAGGAGAAGAGCATCATCAGCATAAGCAATAACATTACAACCTGTCGGAAGAGGTAATTGTAGGAGTTCATCATACAAAATGTTCCAAAAACCAGGGCTGCATGCTGATCCTTGAGGGCATCCCTTATTAATACATCTTGTAGAAATTGCAGTTCCGATCAGAAGTTTCACTTTTCAATGGCTAAAGTAGGCTTGTATAAAACTGTACAAATTCTTTGGGCAATGTTTTCCTTTTAACTGTGATAAAATTTTAGGCCACCAAGCATTATCGAAAGCGCCTGAAATATCCAAAGATACCAATACGGCCACCTTTTTCATTGAGAATATGTTGCGAATCCAATCAACCACATGTAGTACAGCATCTTCGGTTGATTTTTGGGGCGTGAAACCATACTGCTTTTCACTTAAATGGCCATGACGATACATATGATACATAACGCGATCAATTATTAGTTTCTCGAAAATTTTCCCTAGTATTGGCAGGAGGCAACTAGGTCTGACTGATTTAACAGTACATATTGTTAAGGAACTGTCCTTTGGAATTACTTTAACTACTGCTATTTTCCAGGAGGTAGGAAAGAAATGCAGGGCAAGGCATTTGTTAAAAAGTGCAACAAAAAAGCGAGGAAAACATAGGTGTACGTTCTTAATTATGTTAGCAGATATGCCATCCCATCCGGGAGCTTTCTTGTCATCTTGTAAAAAGATGATTCGTTCTACCTCTTGATCTGTGAAGCGTACGTCATCTGCAGTGTCAGGTGGGAGTTTAGAATATATCCTAATCGCTCTTTGTGATTCTGTGTCATTACTTTCATCAGGAAAGAATCCGTTATTTAAAACTTCGGCGGTATCTTGAAACGAAGTGGTGAATCCATGTTCAGTCTCAATTGTAGTAAGATTGTTATTCAGATTATCTGGCCTCCTTGATAATTTGTAAACAAGTCCCCATGGGTTAGTTTTTGTAGGAAGTGAACAAAATTATTTCCACCTCTGTAATTTCCTTTTTAAAATCATTATTTTGTATTCATTTTTAACCGTTAAATATATTTCTTCATATCTTTGACATAACAGTGGACAACGACTACGCTTATATCGTCTATGACAGGCTAGAACACGTTTCCGCATTAGAGAAAGTTCATTATTCCACCAGAAGTTTTTACTAGGTGTCTGAGAAAGTTTAGGTAAATTAACTTCAGCTAAATTAATTATATCGTTGTTTAATTTGTTTACAGCTTGATCAAGCTCGTCCACCGAACTACAGGATTCTATGTCTCCCATCACTTTCTGAAAATTTCTTTTGGCAGATAAATGGAAATGATCCCACTTTACATTCTTTGTCTTATAGATGCGAGTTATGTAATTGGAAGCTTGTACAGTAGGTATTTCTGCTGTAGGTTGTAAAGATATCATTATTAAAGCATGATCAGACAGCATTGGTGTATCTCTTACATTCCAGTCGTAAATAAATGGAAGAAGTGCAGGACTACAGACACTAACGTCTAAATAACTCTGAGAGTTAGAACGTATATATGTTGGTTTATCACCTTTGTTTAAGATAGTTAAATTTTGTGCACTGCAGAAATCATAGAAAAGTCTTCCACGAGCATCTTCAACGGGGCTACCCCAGGAACTATGTTTCGAATAAATATCACCTGTTATGAGCAGAGGTTTCCCTCGTAGGTCTTCACACACACGCTCCAAAAATCTTAAATCCACATTAATGTCCTGTTTGGAGTCGAAGTACACATTACATACATAAAGTTCCCTGCAGTTAAAAGTTGTGCATACAACAACTCTGTCAGCAGCACAGTATTGCCCTAAACGGATGACGGTCTTAGATTTTGTAACTATAGCCGCACGAATTCGCTCTTCAGGCGTAATGTTGCTTGAAGTATAAATATGAAAGTCTAGTCCGAAGCCAATAACTTTATTATTTCTTATATTGGGTTCTTGCAAACGAAGAAGATTGTAGTTTTACGTGACCGTGAATCTTGTGATTATGAGCCACGGGACCTCCTTTTTACGTGGAATCCGAACCACAGGACATGGCATTTCACTTCGAAAATCTCACATGCATTGACCGGGAATCGAACCCGGACCGCCTTGGTGAGAGGCTCTTGCAAACAGAGAACTGTCCTCTCAGTATGGTCAAAATTTAAAAGCAGTTCTTGAGTTGGTACCAAAGATTTATGTAAATTTAGTTGATAAACTAACAATTCAGCCATAATTAATTTTCGATTTAACGATATTAAATATTTTCTTGTATATCGGACAGTCTAATTATGTAGCTGGATGATGATAATCTACAGTTTCAGGCAGGTTTCTCATAACGTTTCTATGATTTTGAAATTTACAGTTTACGCACTCGGTCTTGCTTCCCATATTATGAGACGTTCTAATCGAATATCGTCGGCTCCATTAATCCAGACACTGAACTCTCTTTTAAATTTGGAGGAATATTGAATTTTGATAGTAGGGGTTATGCTCTTGCAAAATACTGTTTAGAATATGAAGTGTACCCTCCCTGATGCAAGAATTTGCTCAATTAGCTAGTCTAATTTGATAAGCTTCTGAGGAGTCTAATATGCCTAACTGCCCGTTAGAAGTGTCACTTACATTTTTAAGTGAAAAATTGTTTCATCTGACAAGTATTTTACATTCCGGCAGGTCAATTTTACCATTACAACAGCAAAGGCCAAAGTAACCAAGCAAGAGAAGCAGAATGCAATGTTTACATTCGTTCGTTACGTACCCTACGGCGTACAGTATAATAACTAGAATTGCCAGATTTATATTGGATAAGTGGTTTCGTCTTTTCGGCCATTTCTAATAATTTTTGTCTCTATCTGTTGGATCCACATGACCGGTCAATATGTTCTCTTTTTTCGAACGGAGTTGTTTATAGTAGCATTTCTCCCCGAATTAACGTCATATACGATAACACTATAGCATCCTGCATCGACGGAGCCGCAAAGTATTAAATGGCAAAATAATAATAATACTTGCTTTGCCGTCTTCGAAGCGTCGATGAACAGTCGCCATTGATCAGGACTGTGAATCATCTTCAGGGCTCAATCAGACCATGTAGCCTATATCTTTGTAGAATGTGAATTCACCCTCAGTTTCAAAATAACTGCTCCATTCTTTATTCCTCGTACGAGACGTTGTTACTTTCACGGAGTCGTGTAGATACCTCCACTGTTGTAAACGTGTTGCCAAACTTTCTGCCTTACAATTAGGAGATTCCAGATCCCTGATAAGGTCATCGAGCTCCCCTTGTGTCATCTTGTGATTCGAGGATGAGGATAAAGTGCTTGGAAAGAAGTCTGCATCTCATGAAGTTGATGCCTGTTCGTCGTCAGTTGCGGAAGCACTGCTATTTTCATCATAGCTCACAGCAACATTTTCTGGAGAATCATGAACAGGAAATTCGTTGTCATGAGGTACAGAGAAAATTGCAGAGAGCACATTGAGGTATAGAACTGTTGATTTTTCTTTAATGAGACTCCTTTGTTTATAGGGGGACCCGTACAGGAATAACAGTCAGTAGTATGGTTGGAGGGCTCCAATCAAATAATCGGGACTCCAAATTCCATATGACGTCCTTTCCTATTCATCCATGCATTAAGTTTGGACAAATACGTAGTGCAGCATACTTTTTTATCATATGAATAGAAAAGGCTTATGAGAACACATTTTATCCATGTGTGACTGTGGGTATGTGTGTAAGTGATCCCCCTATTAAAATCTACACGGCTGAAGGTATTTGAATGAAACTCGGTAAAGATATACTGCCACCTTGTTCAACCTTGACTGTAAGTTTTAAATTTTTATAAGTTTCACCAATCCAGTATGGCGGCCGCGCAAAACATTTCACTGGCATTATGTGTCTCCGAAACTGCTACAGATATCACCCTGAAATGTTGTATTGTTATAGAAAATAATACAATAAGTTCACATTTAGGAAGTGTTGACTGTTAAAAACATGTTAAGTACAAAACCAACATGGTGGACAGGTGAAGTTAAAATATTTTAATATCATTTCCTTGCGATTTATTAACCCGAGAGCAGTGGTACGGTAAATGTACATACGAGATTTATCAACTGGCTTCTAATTTAGTTCAATTGCTTTTATATCATCAAGATGGCGGCTTTAAGAAATTTCAAAATTAAGTTTTTATTTTTTGTGTCCTGAACATGTCATTGAAGTGAACGTTTCTATAATGTACCTACGGAGTAATCTTCACCTACTGTTACATAACTCTATGGCCTACATATACAGTAGTACAATCCAACATGACAATAATCCGAAATAATTTACCAACTCTCAATATCTACGAATCAATTACAGTAATCAAACTGGAATTTGTATGTCCGTTGAGTCCATTAAAAGAAGTTCAATAACCTGTTGAGCACAAAACCATCATGGCGGTGACGCGAAATTTAAATATTTAATCTTCCGAGCGCTGTGAATCTTGGCACAGTATACTTCATACATGGCTTAATATATTGTTGACTAAATAAATTAAATGTTTACGAGAACTAAAAAAATGGCAGTTGTGCAACCTTTTTAAAACCATGTCTTCATTACTCGTGTCCTAAACAAGCGATAGAAATGTAGATTACTATAATGAACTACCATTATATTATTCATATGCTGGCAATTAATTCTTCAGCATATATATAAAAAGCCAACGTGGTGTCCATGCGACATAATTTACCGGGACACAACATCCCCGAACCTATTTATGCAATCAAACTGATATTTTGTATGGTAATAGAAGACTATTACGTAAGTACATATGTGTGACTTTCAATATAATTAGAAACACAAAAACAACATTGTGGCCTGATTTTCATATATTTCAAATGAGTTTTATGGCAATCTGATCACCCACAACCCATGAAACTTAACACAACGAATTGTTATTGTTTTCATAAATTCAAGATGCCGTCAGTTCGAAATTTTTAATCCTTACTTTTTAATTTCTCGTATTCATTCGATCGACCGATGAGAAGATTCTTATGATAGGCAATTATAATAAGCATCTAATGGCACTAAATTCAGTAGCTTACGTTTCGTAAAAAAATATATGTCGTGCATTTGACTTTTCTTAGATTAACTTCCGTGACTCGTTACAGCAAGATGCCACCTCGCGGAAGGAGTCTTGATTACCGAACTGAAAGTTATATATTCTAGCACACGATTTCTCAATATAATGGAGTTAGTGGAGATTGTTTAAAGTGGTAAAACACCAAGGTCTTCTACCCCAATTTTCTATTACAAGAATTGTAGATTAGGGATTACATGCATGCTCAAATTTGAATAGAACGTATTTTACTGTGCTCTATTGAACCTGTCTCTCGGTAAGTTACTAAACCGGTACACAATTCCTTAGTGCTGTATTCGTGTCCTGTCTTGTAGATAAGTCTCATCGTGTAACATATCTTCCCATGCTGCAGGTGAGTTCACGTGAGTCATCTTGAAGAACGATGAAATGTTTGATTTATTACATGAACATGCATTAGTACCATAGTATGACCATTTTGCTTTTCTGAAATATTAATTTTATGATTTTCTTTTGAATGATTACATTTTGAGTTTGATATATATATTTTAACACAACAAAGGATGTGTACCAAAAGCTATTTAGTACATCACATGGAAGATCTTTCTAATCGGTGGGAGAATTTTAATTGGAAAATATCAGTATGATAACTGAAAATCGGCTATTTAGTGCTTCATGGAACTACTTGTTTATCCTGGTCCTGCAACCAAAACACAAAAATGTATGCCTTCATTTATAGAACGCACAATTGAACACTTCCTAGAAGAAAATGTTACTTCACCGCAAATATAGCAGACGTTACTGCATTGTTTATGCATTTAAGATACATTTTTGTACTTGCCTGTCCAGAGAAGATTGCCAGCTGGAAGTATATCACAACACAATTCTAACGAAAACACCTCAAGACTCATCAAAATATGACAACCTTGTTCCTTATAATACTCGCCCCAGCGCTGTTATCTGACCACACAAGGCTACTACTGTAAACTCGCGTTGAACATGTGCGTCGATATACCTTATCAGGTGGTGATACCGTCTTGTGAGAATTATGACATGCTCAAGCAGTGAAGCCAACTGCGTTTATATGAGACACGCTACATTGTGAAAGAAGCGTAATTGCAGGTAATGGCTGCAATTCGAAAACTAGAGCTAACATATTTTAACGCCAGTTTCAAATTCAGTGGCACTGAATTAACAAAGGTTAGCCCATTTCATTTCCATAAAATATTGTGTAGAACAGTCTAATACAGACGCGTCCAGCCTTTGTTCGCTCGGCGTGCTAGCTATGCTGTGCCGCACGACGGCAGACTGGCTCCTGTCTCGCTTGGCTGCCTTGACTGATGGCGTGTGTCAGCTCTTCGCAGCATCTGACAAAGTCAAGTTGGGATCACTAGCGCACCGGGCGTATTGTAAATAAAGAATCAACCTAACAAACTGTTTGTTCAATGCGTTGGTTGTCCGGCACATCTGTATTGTGTGTCGCGAAATACTGAAATACAAATAAGGTATCATTTAAGGCATTGAAATTTCGCTCAAAATTTCCACCTTGTTTTGGACAAACATATAGCTGCACCCCATCATCGCTGCAAGGCCGTCCGCGTCAGAAGCACGCCGGCATGAAGCTGGTGTGCAGTATGGACACCCCTAGTATAATAGTAGATGTTCTTATAGCAACATATAGGCCTATACAGTAGAACCGCATTAATCCGCACTAATCCGCTCTAGGTTGTCCGAATGAATGGAAATCTGGAATGAACAAAATATCCTACGAAATAAGACAAAGTAAATATGAGTTGATGAGTTCTAAAAGTTAACAAGGCCAAGAAGATGAAAAACAAGTAAAAGACAAAAAACGCCCAGAAGGTTTCCTTATCAAGTTATGGTTTTTAAAATAATTCCTAAAATTGGTATAATTATTAGGAATTCTATGTGCAAGTTTCAGAAATCTGTAGAATATTTCTACATAAGAAACAAAGAAAATACGATGAACATGTTGAGTTTTGGAATAGACTTATGTGGACATGTTGACTTATGCAATAAACTGTTTCCTCGTGAATTAAATTCTTTTGGTTTTCTAGTTGCTTACATTTTATTTTGCACACTCTTTGGGAACATATAGTTAACAACATCTCAACTGAATGCTTAAGTATAAATTTAGTTTGACATTCTTATTTCTACACATTATTCTATGTTGATACCGTAGTATCTTAACATAAGAATCAGTCTTTGTAAGTCATTGGTCCTTAAAATGATATGATACGGACATTTCTTTAATAAACTAGCTGTATCCGGCATGCGTTACAATGCCAAAGAAAGTGTTGCCGTTCTAACTTTGTTTGTTGAAGTGCTTTTGGATCCGCAATCTTTTTTTTTTCTTTTTCCATTAACTACCTCTTAACTATTGTAAAATGGATTTACTATCTCAGAAACATTCATGAGAGCGTGCTCAACAACTCACCAAAGTTTCGTCGCAATCGGATGAATGGTATATTAACGCATACGGGACTTTGTTTAAACAATTCGCACGCCATCACCCATTTGTTGAATCTACTCGTGAGCTACCTATTGTAACATGGATTTACTAAATCAGAAATCTTCGCAGGAGTGTAAACAACAACTCACCAAAGTTTAATCGTAATCGTATGAATGGTTCATGAACGAGATATAGGTTACTAATGATTGCAAATAATCAGACATGTGTCTTAGTGTTTTTCGATCTGATGTTATTTTAGGGGTGAAAAGGGTGAAAAGTGGAGTTTGAATTATGTTTAACAGTGCCTATACCTCTCACACGGCATAAGCGAGTTAGCTGAAACTCAGAAAAATGTCTGGCCATAATACTTGAGTACAGTACAGTAAATGCGTCATCCACCAATTTTTCGAAACCCCTTCTTATGGGGCTCATGGGGAGGGGGAAAATGTTTGAAAATTATAATCTCAAATATCTGTAAATATTAGTTGTATGGTAATAATTAACAAAGGAAAGGTTGCAGGCAACATGGTGGATCGTTTATGTATTTTACCATATTTTACCATATTCTATTTTACAATAGAAATTGATAATGAATATCACACCTAATTTATTTATTTATTTATTTAGCTATTTATTTAGTTTACGCACACATTGGATCACTTATATCAAACCAAATACATTTAAATAGTCTGTTTTTTTCGTTTTTTTTTCGTGTGGTCTCCTCAGAGACCTAGTGCAGGTCTTTCTATTTGACGCCCGTGGGCGACCTGCGCGTCGGGATGAGAGATGGAATTGATTAAGGTGAATGAAATTGGAGAAGGATGTGGAAGGAAGTGGCCGTGGCCTGTCAGAAGGTACCGTCCCAGCATTTGCCTGGTGTTGAAAATGGGAAACCACGGAAAACCATTTCAAGGACGGCCGACGGTGGGGCTCGAACTCACGCGTCTACCGAGTCAGCAGAGAGCTTGGTCCCATGACCTAACACTGCGCTTTAGCCAGCGTAGCCACTACTGTCGGTAATAGTCTGATAATTGACAGGGAATTTAGTTGTCTTCATCTACCTCTTCATTGCGGCTTACCTGGCTGCTCGGTCTTCATCAGATACGACATATCGTGTTTCTTAGTTTTTCGTGTAGACTAAGTCTATATCTTTATTCTTCAATCTCATTTTTAGCCTACTTTTCACATTTTGCAAAAATGAGGAAAAAGTAGACTTATGAGATCGATCCGGGAAAATGTGTGTCTGTCTGTCTGTCTGTCTGTCCTTCTGTCTGTCTGTCTGTCTGGCTGTGTGTGTGTCCCCCCCCCCCTATCAACTCCTAAACGGCTGCAGCAATCAAAACCAAATTTAGTATGAGTAAAGATGTGCACCGGAATATCTCACGTCCATATTTGAAAATCATGTCAGTGCTACCAAATGCTGAAAAAAACGCACTAGAAATTTGAGCTCCATGTTGGATATCTTGCAAGGTATTCATGGGAGCTATTCCAAAATTGGCACACACGTAGATAAGACTATTTCAGTTTAATTTCCAGGAGGCCAACCATGACAGTGTTGCCAAAATAATTTTAAGCCTTCTGATAGGTCCAATGTTTAAATGCATATAACTTCTACACTATCAATTGGATTTCAACCAAATTTTGTATGTAATATCTCTACATAAACAGATATGATTGAGCGTATTCGTAAGGCCACCAGGGCTGCCAACTGTTAATAATTGCTCTCTCTATTTTTTTCATCCAAATACCTATATATCAGAAAGTATGCAAGCCAACAGCTTTAAACTATGCACACGTATATTCTGACATTTTGGATTAATTAGGAGTAACTTATATACGTCAGTTCTACCAAAATGATTATAAGCCTGCTGATAGTACCAATTTTTAAATACATGTAACTTCTATACTATCAGTAGGATTTCAACCAAATTTCATATGTGCTATGTGTACCATAACAGATATTACTATTAGTATTGTTAAGAGCAATCAGGACTGCCAACTGTTAATAAATGCTGTCTATATTTTTTACCCTAATGTCAATATATCAGAAAGTATGCAAGCCAAGAACTCTATACTTTGCACACGTATAGCACCTGACATTCTAGATTAATTTGGAGTAATTAATACAAGACAGTGCTGCCAACATGATTCTATGCCTGCTGATATGTCCAATTTTAAAATACATGTAACTTCTATACTAACAAATGTATTTCATCCAAAATTGGCACAAAAAGATATCATAATATTTCAGATTATTTCTGACCAGCACACGCATGACATTGTGGCCAACATGCTTTTACGCGTGCTGATAGATCCAGTGTCTAACTGCATGTAACGTCCATTGGACTTCAACCAAATTTTGTATTCTGTACCTTAAGAGATGGAACTAAGAATATATTCAGTCACCAGGGCTGCCAACTGTAGTGCTCTATTAGGCTACATTATACCAGGTATATTTTGAACTAATTAGATATTTTGACATTACCAACTTAATTTCGTCATTATTCTAGATAGGTTCATATACTGTAGAATAATCATTGGCATGAAACGTAGGCTGTATAGTTCTTCACGGAACTTCTTTTTAAATTACTATTTGTAATTTGTAGCATTGTAATATAATTCAACTCTTCTAAATAATTTTTAACTTCCTTGAACCAATTATGTTTTGTTTTATTTTTCCAAAAGTACCGGTTGTTAAATTGTTGTCTTAGTGTAATAGTATATTGTCATATAATCTCGAAAAATGACAGAAAAATGCAATTCTCTTTTTCCTCAATGTGTCTATTATTGAATCACTTCCTCGATAGACAACTGCATTAGGCAACAATCTCTATTGTGAATATCACACTTTAATAAAATTACTAGGTGGAAGCCAGGTAAATTAGCGAAACTTTTTAATGTTATCTGGGGAATGTGGGATAGGAAAGTGGCAGATGATAAACACAACAAAGATGCATGAGAATCAAGTATACGGGAGAGGAGACGGTATCCTAAACTATAAAGAAACCTTAGTTTAAGTCTAGTATAGCCTCCCTAGTATATCAATTAGAATAAGGAAGGAAGCTTTTAGTTTTACGTGACGGTTAATCATGCGATCATGAGCCACGGGATCTCCTTTTTACGTGGAATCCGAACCACAAGACATGGCATTTCACTTCGAAAATGTCACATGCATTAACCGGAAATCGAACCCGATCCACCTTGGTGAGAGGCCAACAGCTTGACCGCTGCGCCACCAAGCCCCCCTCGATTAGAATAAGATAATATATAAGATAATATATAAGATAATGTATAATATCATATATATTTAATAAACAAAAAAGTTCACCACCGGATCTGCACGACTGACATTTACTAGCAACCAGTTGAACTACGCGTGTGCTAAAAACGGCCTACTAGATGCGAGCTGAGCTCTGTACCGGTCTTGACATTCCCAGTTAGTGAACCCATGATACGGTGTAACTGAAAAAGTCCTCTTGTTGCCGATAGAGCGCAATCGCCGCCAAGGATAGGCGCGAATAAAAATTATCAGTGTAGTAGGTTTATTAAATGTGTTTCTCCCAGTGATACGTTTAGACCAACCAAGTTGTATTTCATTTTTAATTATTGTATGTAGTCAGTGTTAATATACTGAATTCCAACGTTGTTTGGAGTGTTTTCTGAAATTGTAAAACGCTAGGGTCAATTATAGACTATGGTTTGAACGCCGCTGCTCAAATCCAGTGTGCCATACTGTTGTGTACCATTTTGCACTTCGAATAGGAAGAAAATAGGAGGTGATAAGGACAAAGAGTTATAATTATAGAGCATCCAGCGTTGAGAAAAGACTGTGGAGCCTTATGGCGACAATGTTGCTAAATCCAGGCAGAGGTAGTGCTGACGTCATACGTTATTTTCACCCGCTTCGAGTACTGCGCATTCAAAAGCTAGCGACACAACACAACCCCAACAGCTACCTGAAATAGAACACGTCCAGGAAGGAGCACTTTTGCAGGTGTTAAAGGATTGGACCAGTATTAAGGATACGCGAAGAGAATAAATAACAACATTCATTTTGCATTACTAATTGACAGATGTCGAGATTTATGCTGACGATGTTAACAATTCTTAGGTCAGCAATACTGTTGTTCATCACCTTATTTTGTTGTTATTAGTTAGGCTATAATTTAATTTCTTTCAATTTCATTCTTGTTGTTGTTGTTTTGTTTAGATTAATATTTGTAAAATTGTAGCGAGTTAGCCGTGTGGTTAGGGGCGCGCAGCTGTAAGCTTGCATTCGGGAGATGGTGGGGTCAAACTCCACTGTCGGCAGCTCTGATTCTATCGAACAGAAAATAAAACAGACACACAACACTAACACTAATGACGGATAGTGCCTCAAAACTTACGTTGTCGGCGGAACTGAGCACGTGCACCACTCCGGGCAAGCTTGCAGCATAGGACGAGGCTCTTCTTTCCAGCGTGCTAGCCTCGAAAATTTTTAAATTACTAAGACGTAATATAAACGATACTTGTATGAAATTACAAAGGTAATCAATTGGGAGATAATTGTAGGATTCTGTTATGACGAAATATAAATATGTTTATCAGTATGACAAAAGGTGAGGTAACAAAACCGTTAAATGTAAAAGACCGTAAGACCCATAGTCTTTTCTCAACGCTGGATACTCTATACTGTATACCTATACATTTAGGGGAAAGTATGCTATATGTTCTTTCCTGAACATGTTGTTTTTAAATTCATGTCGCGATATATTAATCTTACTGAGAAGGATTTTTTGTATTAGACTCATTGGGAATCACTGTAATAATAATCATGTTTTGGATGATCGTTTCCATAAATAGTACTCTCACCCCAATCTTTGGCTATCCGAGATTTAGAACAGAGGGTATTCTATTCCATTCGATTTTACCACAATATTCAAGACTTTAGATTTGCCATTTCTTTCCTCCAAATTCTACTATTTTTACATACGAATTGTGAGAAGCGGGTTTCGTGTTTCGAAATTGTGGGAAACACAATTACTGAATATATTTTAGCTTTGGTAAAGAGAATATGTATTTATACTATATTTGGAGTCAGATTTTGTACTGACTGTGCAACTGTTTGTATGCGAGATTTTGGATGTTGATAAATAAAAGGCTTACATTCCTGTATTTGTTATGTTCGATTAATTTTTACTTTTTCTTTATCTTCGATCACGAAGTGACGTATCATGGCAATATTGACTGGATTGATTTTTTTTCTTTATTTCCGTTCAATTTGGTAATATCTTAGCGAAGATACCGGCTTTGTCGCCATGTTGGGATTCATTTACGCCAGACATATGAGAATAGTGTTGAATGTTGAGATCAAAATCCGAGTTATAATAGTCTAGTTAATAATCAGTCGTATATTTTATAACATTATAACTTGCTCATTATTATGTTGTTTTTTTTATTTCAGGGGCTATGACATCGTAGTCATGAAGTCCCGTAGGGTGTATTTTGTGTGTGGTATTTTGTGTGATAACCTTCTTATTGTGATAGCTGTACTAGTGTGTGTATTTGCAAATTGGGGGATAGGATTGGGAAGGAGGTGGCCGTGGCCTTACGTTAGGAACCATCCCAGCATTTGCCTGGAGTATTATTATTAGCGTATGATGTTACAAGTGACAATCGGGTCACAAAATATGTAAATATACAGTGTGGTCCACCCGTCCCTTATTATTTAGTTTTATGAAACCCAACTAACACGGCATTTCTCCCGATGGTCGATATTGCTCTGCGCTCTGACTGTGCGACAGCAATGTAATTGGGCCATGGGTCTAGCAAAGAAAAACCGACCTTAAACTTTTCCCCGCCAAATACTATGGCCCATTCTACTAACATATGACTCACTGCTCCTTGAAATAACACACATACGCGCAATTCGATCGAATTAATAGCTTACGCCACGTGATCTGTAATAGTAGAAAGTTAAATCAACGCCATAAATCGTGATTGAAGACTTTGAGATGGACTTAAACGTTTGAGGTGGGACGGCTACTGTAACTATACCACGTTTAGCGAGCGGCATCTACCATGTGTTGGTGGCTCAGAGGTTTAAAGCCTGACCGTACATGATGGGCGCGAGCGGGTTGAATTCTGCTTCGAATCCAGTATTAGGCATACTTTTTTGAACGAAAGCCCATATTCCATTTTAGTGGGGATGTAACTACATTGCCACATTTATTGCCTTACGACGTATTTTTGTGACGAATACGTTGAATTTTGCTGATTTATTTACGAGAATACGATCGAACTGGTACGTTATGCCACGTGACCTGTAATGGCAGCAAATTTAAAAACTGGCATGAATATTAATATAACATATCGAAGTGCCGCTCCGGAGGTCCGGGTTCGATTCCCAGCTTTGCCAAGAAATGTAATATTTGTCTGAGGGCTGAAATTGGGTACACGCAGCCTCGTGAAGCAAATATGAGAAGAAGTGGCTTCGATTCCCTCCTCAGCCACCCTGGAAATGGTTTTCCGTGGCTTCCCACTTCTACTCCGGCCAAATTCCGGGACGGATTCTATCTTAAGGCCACGGCCGCCTCCTTCCCAATCCTTAATTGCAAATACACACATCATTATAAGCCCGCAATAACTCAGGTTATCAGACAAATTCTACACACACTCCCAAGTAAACGGGGCAAAATGACCGCGATGTTCTAGCCCCTCACATGAAACAAAACAACAACATATCGAAGGATATTCTGATCGCCAGTGCTTGCATCGAAGTATACGTATTCCTTAGAATTCCCCTTGGTATTATTAGCATACTTACGATTTTTGCAAAAAATGAAAGAAGACTTATGAGATCTACACAGGGCCAAAAATTGTGTGTCTGTGTGTGAGTGTGTGTGTGTGAGACTGTGTGTCTGTGTGTGTGTGAGTGTATGTACTCTGAATGTCTGCCCCCACCCTATCAATTCGAACACGGTGAAACCGAATTGAACGATATTTGGTACTGGGGTAGCACTAGTGAAGGACACCTCAGTGTTATGTTTTATATCGCCGCCATCTTGACGAAAACGTAATGGCGGCCTCCAAAATGTTCAAAGCTTAAATCAAATTACGACTAACCTAATCATCCGATCTCCACCAAATTTTGCAACAACATTTACTTATATGGCGAGCGTCGTTTGTTTGAACTACAAGGTCATCAACAAATTAGTGTGCAGATGGCGGCCATGTATGTGTGCAAATTGATTCCCCCAATCAATTCAAACACGGTGAAACCGAATTGAACGAAATTTGGTACAGAGATAGCACTAGCGAAGGGCACTCCAGTGCCATGTTTTATATTGCCGCCATCTTGACGAAAACGTAATGGCGGCCATCCTAATGTTAAAAGCTTGAATCAAATTACGACCAACCTAATAATCTGATCTCTACCAAATTTTGCAACAACATACTTTTATGGATAGAAAATCTTTTGACCACACTACAAGGTCATCAGGCCAATAATGTGCGGATGGCGGCCATGTATGTGTGCAAATCGATTCCCCCTATCTTTTCAAACACGGTGAAACCGAATGGAACGAAGTTTGGTACAGAGGTAGCACTAGCAAAGGCCACCTCAGTGTCATGTTGTATATCGCCGCCATCTTGACCGAAACGGAATGGCGGCCACCGAAATGTTAAAAGCTTAAATCAAATTACGACCAACCTAATCATTTGATCTCTACCAAATTTGTCAACAACATATCATTTTGTGGGAAGCATCTCTTGACTGAACTACGAGGTCATCAACCCAATAGTTCGCAGATAGCGGCCATGTATGTCTGCAAATCGATTCCCCATATCAATTCAAACACGGTGAAACCGAATTGAATGATTTTTTTTACAGAGGTAGCACTAGCAAAGGGCACATTATATCCATGTATAATATCCGTATAGCACGTTGTATTTCAAGAAGCTACTACAACTAACATTCAATTATACTCCTTGAAAAGGACAACGAATTATAACAATACCCATTCATTTAGGAGAAAGTAGGCTATACGTTCTTTACCGAACATCTTGTTTTGTTATTTAATTTTAACAAGTAGTCTTAGCATATCTTAAGGCCTGTATCACACGACACTCGCTGACAAGGATGCTGCTGTGATCGCTGGTACAAAATCCTGTATGATTCTGTTCTCTTCGTCAGTATACCCGCTTGTATTACCGAAGTGTATCACACGCTAGCATTTTGTACGATAAGTTGTATGAATAAAACCGAAGGGCTGTCGTTGAGGGCATTATTTGCAGTTAATTCGCCTTAATAACGCAAAACAGTCGCGAAACTTGCTTTAAGTAAATTAGAAAACATGCTTGGTACTGAATGCATTCCATTCAATATTTAAGATCTAACTGTAATAATTGAATATTTTACCATACGCGTTAATAAGAAGCGCAACAAAAACCTGCAGAGTGTGTTGGAAATGCGTGCGAGTGTTATTGCGCCCGCTCGCTCTTTCGAAGATCCCGGGTTCAAGACCATCCAACGGCAGATTTTTTTATTTAAATTCTTTTTAACTATTTTATTATACCCTCCCTACCTCGTACAGCAAGATTTCAACTTGGTTTTGTTCACATTATCTACGAAGACGATAGGGAAAGTTATTTTCTTGTCTCATTTAAATGGCTATTTTCCCTAAATACTGTTCAAAACCATGGATGGATAGTATTCGTTATAATTATTATATTTTTAGTCGATTTTACCCTCCATGTTAGGTTTTCCCACGGACTCGGCGAGGGATCCCATCATTACCGCCTCTACGGGCAGTGTCCTGGAGCTTGAAACATCTCGTCTGGGGGATACAACTGGGGAGGTGGGATCAGCACCTCGCCCGGGTGGCCTCACCTGCAAAGCGAACAGGGTCCTCTTGACGGATGGGAAGGGAGGGGAAGATTGGGAGGGACAGGCAAGGAAGAGGGAAGGAGGCGGCCGTGGCCATACGGTAGGTAACATCCCGGTATTTGCCCGAAGGCGAAGTGGGAAACCACGGAAAACCACTTTGAGGATGGGTGAGGTGGGAATCGAACCCCTCTACTTATTTAGACCACCCGGGGCTGAGCAGACCCCGTCCCAGTCCTCATACCACTTTTCAAATTTCGTGGCAGAGCCGGGAATCGAACCCAGGACGTCCGGGGAGGCAGCTAATCACACTGACCACTACGCAACGGAGGCGACTCTATTCGTGATAATTAGAATTTTAATAGTTCAATATTTATCCCAGAATAATAATATGGTCGCCTCCGTAGCGTAGCGGCCAGCATGGTTACCTGCCGCCCCGGAGGTCCTGGGTTTGATTCCCGGCTCAGCCACGAAATTTGAAAAGTGGTACGAAGACTGGAACGGGGTCTACTCAGCCTCGGGTGGTCCAAATGAGTAGAGGGGGTTCGATTCTCACCTCAGCCATCCTCGAAGTGGTTTTCCGTGGTTTCCCACTTCGTCTTCGGGCAAATGCCGGGATGGTACTGCCCCCGTAATTGAATTATGTAGAGACCACGGTGGCTGTATGTGAAATTATGATTAGAGTTATGGCTGTCATAGTTATGACGTGGGTAGTCATGACGTAAGCACGGATGACGTAAATGTTATGCCAGCAAGCTACTTGAGCTGAGATTCTCAGTGACGTCAGCATTTTAGTCCAGAATGTTCCAAGATGTACGACGCAGTCGCAGGAAACGAGGAATTCTGCTGAGGAAGAAACTATGCTATTGGAGGAGAGGCATGAACCAATGAACGATAGTTTAAAGGAAGACGGAGATTGCTGAAACTATGGTATTTTGATGACTTTTTGGAATGCAGAATTGTGGAAATCAATTTGCAGTAAAAGCATTGATTTGGAATTTTGATGAAATGTATTTTCAGTTTTTGAATTTTGAAAATCCGTCATGTATTAACGAAGTTGGAAGTTCTAGCGATGACGTAGTATCACGCTTTGGAAGGGATGGTAACGCCCCTCGTGAAGGTAATAAAAGGGCTTGCGCAGAAGAGAGGAACCTCTTCTCTTCTCTTGTCTTTCGTTCGCTGATCATTCTGAGATCTAATGCTCAGATCATCGAAGTATTTGTGAAAGTCAGTTTATTATACATTCAATATAGTGAGACATCAAAGTGAACAGCAAGTGAAAAGAATCGTTTTTATAACGCGTGGCGAGGCCACTATGTTAACGAGATACAGGTCAAACTAGGTGAAGTTGAAACAGACCTTAGAAAGCTTATAAAAGTTTAGCTTCAAACAGTTAGCGGTCTACGATAACATAATTGTATTGTGCAGTACTACATGCAATTATAGAGAAAAGCTGAACAATTTCGACCGAGTACTTCAAAAGATATTAGCTGTTTTATACGACTGGCAAAAGTGATTATCTCACCACTAGAGAAACACTTTTGTATAAGCCAGAATCAACGCAAGGCTAACGCTGTGAGTGGAGTAGAAAGACTTCAGATTGCTTGCTTACAGAACAATACAGTATAATGGAGCATTTGAATACGGCAGTTTGTTCTTCTGACACTACAACTGAAGTGCAAATGGAGGGCTAAGAGGACATATTGCAATTGGGACATACTTCATTGGAGTAAGATAGCGACATGGAACTTCGCTAATTGCTATTCCACACAAGCGAACATGCGGTGAATACCATCTACACCCATGTTTCGTAAGTAAAGGCTGAATACCATCGAACAGCCATAGAAACAATTTCATACTCTGAATATGAATAATTTCTTCGGAAATTTCTACAAAACGTCATGATGATTGTCTACTGGAACTTCAGGGAATTTTTCAAGAGAGGTCAGGGTAGTCCCGACTCACAAAGAAGATTATTGCCGGAAGGATGTCTATTCGTTTTCGAGGAGCAGAGCGATTCACCGAGAAGGAAGCAGTTCGATTCTCCGATGGTGCTATTTCCTATTTCGAGGATGGAGCTCAGCTTTAACGTGGTGAAATGGATCCATCAGCAGTCTTCTTTGGGGAATTTTCCTCTGGAACGTCAATCGGCAGATAAGGTAGTCGTGAACGTTTATTGTATTTGAGTAACCTAGTAATGTTTGAGCAACCATTTTTCCCATATTTTTATCCTCATGTATTTTGCCTTATTTTCTTGTTGAGATTCTTATTCTCAGTACACCTTGATGAGTTTTGCATTTTTTCGACGATTTATTAAGACATTGTTATGTCATGGGCATAGTTAACGATTTTGAATCAGTTGAGACTGATATTTAGATTTTTCAGTAATTAATTTTGTTTTGTAGTCACGATTTGACTGTAAGTTAATGATTTTTATGGCAGATTTAAATTCAGACAGCGTGTCATTTTATTAAAGTAATTCTTCCCCAGTTTAATTACTTTGAACAATTTTCTGTCATCATCAAGAAGGAAGAACATTTAAATGATTTTAGAGCGTTAAAATCTTACGTTATCGACGATCTTGGAAATACTAGTCGTTATTTGTATTGATTGCAACACAGACATTTATCGTCAGTTATGAATGAACATTGCATTATAGACACTTTTGTGAAAGAGTAATGTTAATAATGAATTATTGAATGCATTAAAGTCAAGTACTTTTGTTAGGAGTTTTTCTCAATTAGAGAATTATATAACGATGTTTGCATTCCCCAGTCTAATTGGATTCTATTCGACTACTTTGCATTTTAGTCGCACTTTATTTGAAGATAGTATTTTCATACTACAATTTCTTTTAAGATGTTAATCTTAAAATTTTGATAGACCAGATAGGCGTATATAAGCGTATTCACTATTAAATTTGTTTGTGATTGGCAAGTTTTGACTTCATTTCAGTTCATGAATGAAATCTACGAAGGTTAAATAGAAAAACAGTTTTGAAACAATTTATGATTATAAAATTTTTAAGTGGAACTATGAATGTATAATCGCTAGTGCAGCGCGTGTTGAAAGTCGCTGAAATATAATGCCCTTGAATATGAAGGAAGTTCCCACAGGAATAAATGTTAAAGAATTATTTGTGGAAGTTTTGTAAGTGATGTGAAAGTTGTAAATGCCATATAGATTAATATATGATGATTTTGGGCATATTTTTAATGCAGATTGTGCATTAACTTGTTAGCGAAGGATTTTCCGCTGGAATACGATTGTTATAGTTCGTTGAAAATTAATCAAGTGATTTACTGTTATAATTAACACGAGTTTTGAAAGAATTTGAGACAAGATTATGAATGAAGGTTGCCGTCACAAATCATTATTAAGAACTTTATTAAACCGGATTGTGACATTAATATGTATAACTAACCTTCATTGGTCGATTATATTAAACAGGATTATAAAATTACCAACCGAATGAACATGTGGCTAATGTATTTATTAAATTAATAATTTAAACAATTTAAATATTAATATTGTAAATAATTGTTGTAAATATTTTTGAAAATAATATGAAACGAGAGTGATGTTAAAGGCGTGCTTATAATATTTTTATTGTCTTTGACTAATATTATAAACAATTTCGAATTGTTATAAATAATTTATGTGATTTTGTTATAAACATTTAAGAGCTAATTAAACATTTGGATTGAAGTTAACAAGTTTAAGAAATTTATGTAATGATCCATTAGGATGTGATCAAAGTACTTGAAAGATTTGCGTAAATATAATGTGAGTTGTCTTGTAAGACATTTAAAGCTTGAGAGTGCAGGCTGGATTCTTACGTAACATAGCGTGTGAGAAGGGAGTGCATTTGACCAGTATGCGTCAGGCTGGAAGGTAGCCCGCAGCTGTGTCAACATATGGTTTTCAGAGAGTGAGGTCGTACACTCCGGCCTTGCGACTATAAATACCATTCTCTTGTTTATTAAAAGGAAACAAATGCTCTATATATGTCACACCCGACGTCCTTTTCCAATCCAATAGTGTTATGAATATTACGGTATTTGGAGCTCTTGGGAGCTAAAATGTTTTATATCATGTTGTATAATAATTTTGCAAGTCCTACTGGAGGACGTAGTCAGATTGACTTGGGCTACTGATAGCCACGTATATTTTGTTGTGTTAGGAAAATCATACCCTTTATTAGAAATAAAGCTTTTGTACAGTTCAAAGTTCTCGTCTTCGTTTCTGGTTCATTTTTAAATGTCATGGCGGAGATTATTGTGTGAACAGACTTTTAGTGATCCTGTTGTCAACTCAAACGCCGAGATAATTAAGAGGTAAGCAACGGTAAGTATGCACCCCCGTCTAGTTTGGTGTGTTCCACAATGATTTCCTGTGAATTTCTGTGCTCTTATCTCGATAGTATCTGTCAGTGCCATTTTCATTGATGTAACTGTGCCGGTGCGATTGATAATTGGCAATCCGATTGAGGGGGCGGATATCTGACAGCCTACTATCCAGGTAAACGGGGACAGAAAGATTGGCGATCC
This sequence comes from Meconema thalassinum, assembly GCA_946902985.2. NCBI lineage: Eukaryota > Metazoa > Arthropoda > Insecta > Orthoptera > Tettigoniidae > Meconema > Meconema thalassinum. Next base: position 253,734,706 of record OX336394.1, on the reverse strand, counting down.
AAGAGCGTGGGGCTGAGTCAACAGTAAGATTCGCACCTAATATGTGGGACGAATTCAACAAAACTGGATTACCAGGTTGAACACTAGAAAGATTGACAAACCTAAAACGTGAGGTTCGATTAGACTCAAATAAAGAGGTTGATTCTTTGTTAGATGTCTAGGCCAATTGTAGTATTTAAGAGTGTGATTATATAGGAATTAAATGTTGTATTGTATTAGGAAAATTACACTCAGAAAAGATCAGATCTTATACAACTTGAGAAAAGTTAAATGGGCAGGAAACTTAGAAAAATCGCCTATAATCTGGAATCTTATTTTATTTGACCGGCTTATGACACTTCAGTCATATTAAAGATAAAATTTAATTATTTGGATTGTAAATGTAAATTATTTGTGTTAGGATATTTTAAAATGAGCCAGAGAAATTTGAACATGTGCTTGAGTTTGTTTCAACATGAAGTATCTTCGAATATTAATTATAAGGTAGTTATAAGTTAGATTTAAGACAGAAAATTGATCAAAAATTATATATATGGTGAAAAGTGTTGCTCAAATGTTGTTATTTTGCTCTTTTGATGTATGTCCCTACAGCAATCCATTTTGAATAATATTATAATGGCAGATGAAAGTTTGAGGTTGATGCTAGAGGAGATGTCTGCTAACTTGAAAGCTAGCATGAATAGTAGCATGAAGCAGATGTTGAATGAAAGCATGAAGGAAAATAATAGTAATTTGTCTGCTAATTTAAATGCAAGGATGGAGGAGAATGCTAGTAATATGTCTGCTAATTTGAATAGTAGTATGAAGGAGATGGAAGCTAGGAATACTAGTCGAATGGAGGAGAATGCTAGTAATTTAAATGCAAGAATGGAGGAGAATGTTAGTACTTTGTCTGCTCATTTGAAAGCGAGCATGGATGAAAGTTTGAAGGGTATCCAAACTAGTGCTGCTAATTTGGAGGATAATATGTCGCGTTTACAGATTAATACCCTAGGAATTGAGAATACTGTAACGGACATGCGCACAGAGGTGTCTAATGTCCATAAAGATGTATCTATTGTGCATAAAAGTGTTGATGATGTTAAAAATGATGTGTCTAAGGTACAGAGGGACCTTACAATGTTAAATTTAGATGTAGCTAATGTCCGAGGGGATATTGCTTGTGCTAGAGCCGAAGTTGTTGTTGTCAAAAACGATGCAGCGACTGTCCAAGACAAGGTCGAGGAAGTCCAGAAAGAAATTCAAAAAGCTAGAACAGATGTATCCAATGTTCAGGTAGACATTAACAACATTCATGCGGATATAACTGAGGTGCAAAGTGATGTAACTAAGATTCAGGTAGAGGTCAACACAGTTTTCGTAGATATCACTAAAGTCCAAACTGATGTCAATAAAGTCAGGGAAGAAATCGAAAACTCAAAAACTCTTTGTACGCGTAATATAACTGCATTAACGACTAGGTTAGTCGACGAATCAGTTAGAACAACAACGTCTTTAGCAGAGTTGAAGTACGACGTAGAGGTCATGAGAACACAGGTATTAGACCACAATAGAGTATTAAAAGAGGATATCGAAGTAGACATAGCCGAGATGTTAACAGCAAACGTAGCGGTATGGAAAGACGAGTGGAATAAGTCAAGTGGGGAACATGTAACCCAAATTCAGGAAAGGATTGAAAGAAAACTTGCCAGTACGCAGATAGAAATTAATAATGAGGTAGTACAGATTAGAAAAGATTTAAGCGTCAGGATAAATTCGCTATCCGAAAAACAAGTTGACGATAGAACACAACTAGATCAGGATATGCAAACTTTAAAATCTACATTAGAGGATCAAATTCATAAAGTTGTCTCTGACGTAAATGAAACGACGAGTAAACTGAAAAATTTGAAGTTAGGAGAGGCTAGTTTAATGGAAAACTACAAGGAAGAGATAGTCAAGAAAGTCTTAACAGAAATCACCGACAAGGATACAGAAGGCTTTGCTTGCGAATTGAACAGGAAACATACCAGAAGATGTCACCTAGATCTAGAAGAAAGAGACGTGACTCCTGAAGAACGTGTATCCAGATTCAGAGAGGAGGATGACGAGAGGAATATGGAATCTGAGTGGAATTATCGAGATAGTGGGAAAAACTATCCGGATTCATATCCAAGGAACGTGACGGTCATTAGGAATTTCGAGGACAAACCACAAAAATTCAGTAACACTGATAGTTTGACACCTATAGAGTATGTAAGGAATCTCAAAGATTATTTCATCGAAGCTCACATTCCCAGAGAGAGAGAGATGAAGATTGTAGAGAGATATCTGATTGGAGGACCCCTTGAATGGTTTAGAGCTTTTAGATATACATTCAGCAACTTTGACGAGTTTGCAGAGGCATTAATCAAACGATTTTGGTCCATAGAAGCGCAGAATTCGTTAAGAGCGGAGGTATATTCAAGAAAATACTCAGGTACTCTTCCAACGAGGTACGCTGATTTCTTTACAAGTCAGTTGTCCCGTTCGAGATTTTTGCAACCACCATTGTCCACGGAGCAACTAATAGATGCGATTTCTCGTATGCTGCCAATTGAGGTGAGGAGACTTATAATTTCGTCCAACATCAGGGATTTATCCAGCATGGATGAATTACTAAGAAGGTTAGACTACACAAGTCCAATGCCTAACGTAGTCCAGAAAAGTCAAAGGCAAGAGTATAAGGAAATCAATACGGTATACATGGACCAAGTCCAACAAACTGACAAGCCAGAGGAGGAGAAAACTGACAATGTAGGTCCTCACAGGAATAATCAGTTTAGAAATTACAGATCACAAGGTTACCGACCATATCAACAGAGAAGAGGTTGGAACTACAACCGAGGAAACTATAATGGAAGAGGCAGATATTATAACAATAATGGGTATAATCGTAACTATAATAGGAATAACCCAAACCAAAATAGAAACCAGAATACTCAAAGTCAGGTTATGACACCTGAGCAATATCAGCAAAGAGAAAAGGAAAGCCAGCAATACTTAAAAGAATTAAGGGATAAAGAAGCTGACAATCAAAGGAAAAGGCAGGATGCTGTAATCGATCCTGGGCCTTCTACGAGCCAACAGAATTTTGAGGTCGGTAACACAAAAAAAAAACGCCGATTTCTCAACGTCAGTGAGAACCTGTAAATACATTGCCACACCACACCTGATTACGATTAATGAGATATACGAAGTTACCGATGAAGATTTACTAGAAGAGAGGGGTATTGTTAAAGAGGAAAGACCATGTGCCTTACCGATTATTGCTGTACAGATAGATGGACAGCAGTACAAAGCCCTGCTGGATACTGGTGCTATTATTTCCATCATTTCAGAGGAATGTTATCAAAGTCTGCTAAGAGGAGAGAACATGACAGTTCTACCTGTTTCTACCGTCAAAGTGAGAGGGATATTCCAAGATAAGGCAGTGAAATGCAAGATTCAAGTGTTATTGAACTTTGAGATCAATGGAAGGAATTATGAACAGATCTTCATTGTGGTGAGCAAGATCAATTTTGATATGGTGCTTGGAATCGATTTTATATCGAAGGTTGGAGCTATTATTGACATGAAGAACAGAAGTATTAGCTTTAATGATGGGTACATAATCACAGAAGAGATAGAAGAACAGGACGTGAAAAACAGTCTGGATATAGACCTTAGGGAAGAAATTTTGAATACAATAATTAATGAAGTGGAAAACTTAGAAGAAATACCCAGTAGAAAAACTGAAGGATTTGAAGAAATTCAGGGGGAATTTGAGGATCTGATAAAGGAATTCCAAGATATTTTCGATGAAAAGCCTGGATTGATTAAGGATTATAAGTACAAGATAAGGCTGACAGATGAAACCCCTTACCAGAAGAGAATATACCCCATTCCTGAGAAATACTATCAAGAAGTACGAGGGTTAATCAGAAAAATGGAGGTAGACGGGATTATTAGAAAACAGGCGTCGTCTTATATAAACCCCATCACAGTAGTAAAGAAAAGTAATGGTCAGATACGTCTTTGTCTCGATGCCAGGACCATCAACTTGAAGATTCTTCCAGAAAATGACAGACCACCCAAGATTAGAGATCTGCTTCGGAAATTCAAAGGAAGAGCTTGTTTCAGCGTTCTTGACTTGACGTCTTCATTTTATCAAGTTCAATTAGAAGAGGATAGTATGCAGTACACTGGATTCCTATTTGACCAGACGTCATGGGTCTTTGCCAGAATGCCTTTTGGAATGGTTAACAGTGGACCAGCACTTATTCGAGCACTTGATAGTAAACTCACTGACGAAGTGAAAGAAAATGTAATCTGCTACATTGACGATTTAATCGTATCTTCACCCAGCGCCGCAGAACATTTAGTGCACTTGAGAAAGTTGTTCGAGAATTTAAGGGAGGCCAACATAAAGGTGAACTTTGGAAAATGTCAATTTTTGAAGAAGGAGATAAATTACTTGGGGCATACTATTGATAAAGATGGATATCATCCAAATATGAAAAAAGTAGATGCGATCACGAGATTTCCAAAGCCAACTAAGGTAAAACAAGTCAGAGAATTTGTAGGTGCATGCCAATTTATTAGCAGCCACTGTCCAAGATACTCGGAAATTATGGCTCCTCTGTATGACTTACTCAAGAAGAACAACAGATGGAAATGGAGTACCGCTGCAGACGAGGCTTTTGAGAAAGCAAAAGAGATGCTCAAAAATAATGTGAAACTGGAGTACCCAGACTTTGAGAAGGTGTTCTATATTGAGTCTGATGCATCAAGAATAGGCATTAGTGCAGTCTTATACCAGAAAGACGAGGCAGGCAACAAGCACTACATTGCGTTCACTAGTCGGAAGTTGAAAAAGCACGAGGAAAACTACTTCACGACAGAGCTTGAAGCGTTAGCTTTTGTGACAGCTTTACAAGCCTGGAAGAAAATCCTGCTGGGACATAAGGTCATCATTATTACTGACCATAAAGCACTACAGTTTATGTTGCAAACTGACATGTCGAGTGATAGATTGACACGTTGGGCTTTGTTCACCCAACAGTTTAACGCTCCTATCGTCCACCAGCCTGGGAAAGATAACTTACTGGCTGATGCTCTATCACGTAACCCTATTAAAAATGTGCAGATACACCATGTACAATTGGAGCAAGAAGATGAAGAAACCGTTAGGAGGTTAGCCCGAATCGGTGTGTCACAGAAGAGACACGCTCCAATAAGGAAAATGTACAGGTTCCTCAAGGGTTACATGGACAATACGGATGTTGACTATGAGACTACTCGGAGAAATTCACGACATTTTGTCTTGAGTGGAGACATTGTATGCAAGTATGCTGACCCTGCGCATACAAAACTTCGAATAGTCGTGCCACCTAAACTTGTTGTCAATTTAGTGTGGGTAGCTCATCATGCAACTGGACATGCCGGTTTAGATAAAACTCTTAATACACTTAAAGAGAGATTTATCTGGACTAACATGCGTTCCAGCATTGCCAAGGTCATTCGATCCTGTGACAAATGTCAAAGAGCAAAGTATGCTTCGGCTTTATTAAAGGGAAAACCGAAGGCGATGATTCCTTCTAAGCCAAACGAACTTATGGCGACGGATATATTTGGCCCCTGTCCGAAGGGATACCAGGGTAACCAGTACTTGTTGGTGACCGTGGATGTTTTCTCAAAATTTGTTACAATGAGTCCCATGCAGAAAGCTAACACGAGGAACGTAGTAAGCAGACTGGAAAATGCTGTATTTCCTAAAGCTGGTATACCGGAATATCTACTGTCGGATCATGGAACGCAGTTTACGTCCGTGGAATTTGCAGCGGATATGGAAAGGCTTGGCATTAAGCACTTATTTTCAAGCGTGCGTTACCCTGAATCGAATTCCTCAGAAAGATATATGGCTGAATTTTCGAAATTCTGTCGAATTTTCTGTCCTAATGATCATTCTGGTTGGGTGAGATTTGTACCCCTTATTGAGGAATGTCTGAACTCTACAGTGCAGGAGAGCACAGGAGAAGTGCCAATGCGACTTCATCTAGGAAGAAACCCAGAAAGGCCGTGGGATAATCTTTTCAACCACATACCGAGAGATCCCGACATAGGAAGACAGCAGAGGATTGACAAGGCAAAGGAACAACTCCAGAAAGCAGCAGAGAAACGATTGAAGAGAGTAGCTGGAAAACGTTTTGGTACACCCTTTCAAGTTGGAAATCTTGTATTATTACGCAGACCTGTCAAGGCTGATATGACCAAGAAAATCTACCCCAAATTTGGATTAGTGTTCCTGGGGCCGTTTAGGATTACGAACGCTTATGGAAACAACTGTTATGAACTCTACGATGATGAGAATAATGTCGTTTACGGCAAGTTCAATGCTGGAAATTTAAAAAGATACTATCCTAGAGTAAGCCAGTAATAATTCAATTTCGTGTTCAAGAGAGTTGAGATACTTGTAACATTGAGTTTAAAAACAATTTGCAACTGTTTTTAAAACGTGGTGAGAGGAGAATGCCCCCGTAATTGAATTATGTAGAGACCACGGTGGCTGTATGTGAAATTATGATTAGAGTTATGGCTGTCATAGTTATGACGTGGGTAGTCATGACGTAAGCACGGATGACGTAAATGTTATGCCAGCAAGCTACTTGAGCTGAGATTCTCAGTGACGTCAGCATTTTAGTCCAGAATGTTCCAAGATGTACGACGCAGTCGCAGGAAACGAGGAATTCTGCTGAGGAAGAAACTATGCTATTGGAGGAGAGGCATGAACCAATGAACGATAGTTTAAAGGAAGACGGAGATTGCTGAAACTATGGTATTTTGATGACTTTTTGGAATGCAGAATTGTGGAAATCAATTTGCAGTAAAAGCATTGATTTGGAATTTTGATGAAATGTATTTTCAGTTTTTGAATTTTGAAAATCCGTCATGTATTAACGAAGTTGGAAGTTCTAGCGATGACGTAGTATCACGCTTTGGAAGGGATGGTAACGCCCCTCGTGAAGGTAATAAAAGGGCTTGCGCAGAAGAGAGGAACCTCTTCTCTTCTCTTGTCTTTCGTTCGCTGATCATTCTGAGATCTAATGCTCAGATCATCGAAGTATTTGTGAAAGTCAGTTTATTATACATTCAATATAGTGAGACATCAAAGTGAACAGCAAGTGAAAAGAATCGTTTTTATAACGCGTGGCGAGGCCACTATGTTAACGAGATACAGGTCAAACTAGGTGAAGTTGAAACAGACCTTAGAAAGCTTATAAAAGTTTAGCTTCAAACAGTTAGCGGTCTACGATAACATAATTGTATTGTGCAGTACTACATGCAATTATAGAGAAAAGCTGAACAATTTCGACCGAGTACTTCAAAAGATATTAGCTGTTTTATACGACTGGCAAAAGTGATTATCTCACCACTAGAGAAACACTTTTGTATAAGCCAGAATCAACGCAAGGCTAACGCTGTGAGTGGAGTAGAAAGACTTCAGATTGCTTGCTTACAGAACAATACAGTATAATGGAGCATTTGAATACGGCAGTTTGTTCTTCTGACACTACAACTGAAGTGCAAATGGAGGGCTAAGAGGACATATTGCAATTGGGACATACTTCATTGGAGTAAGATAGCGACATGGAACTTCGCTAATTGCTATTCCACACAAGCGAACATGCGGTGAATACCATCTACACCCATGTTTCGTAAGTAAAGGCTGAATACCATCGAACAGCCATAGAAACAATTTCATACTCTGAATATGAATAATTTCTTCGGAAATTTCTACAAAACGTCATGATGATTGTCTACTGGAACTTCAGGGAATTTTTCAAGAGAGGTCAGGGTAGTCCCGACTCACAAAGAAGATTATTGCCGGAAGGATGTCTATTCGTTTTCGAGGAGCAGAGCGATTCACGGAGAAGGAAGCAGTTCGATTCTCCGATGGTGCTATTTCCTATTTCGAGGATGGAGCTCAGCTTTAACGTGGTGAAATGGATCCATCAGCAGTCTTCTTTGGGGAATTTTCCTCTGGAACGTCAATCGGCAGATAAGGTAGTCGTGAACGTTTATTGTATTTGAGTAACCTAGTAATGTTTGAGCAACCATTTTTCCCATATTTTTATCCTCATGTATTTTGCCTTATTTTCTTGTTGAGATTCTTATTCTCAGTACACCTTGATGAGTTTTGCATTTTTTCGACGATTTATTAAGACATTGTTATGTCATGGGCATAGTTAACGATTTTGAATCAGTTGAGACTGATATTTAGATTTTTCAGTAATTAATTTTGTTTTGTAGTCACGATTTGACTGTAAGTTAATGATTTTTATGGCAGATTTAAATTCAGACAGCGTGTCATTTTATTAAAGTAATTCTTCCCCAGTTTAATTACTTTGAACAATTTTCTGTCATCATCAAGAAGGAAGAACATTTAAATGATTTTAGAGCGTTAAAATCTTACGTTATCGACGATCTTGGAAATACTAGTCGTTATTTGTATTGATTGCAACACAGACATTTATCGTCAGTTATGAATGAACATTGCATTATAGACACTTTTGTGAAAGAGTAATGTTAATAATGAATTATTGAATGCATTAAAGTCAAGTACTTTTGTTAGGAGTTTTTCTCAATTAGAGAATTATATAACGATGTTTGCATTCCCCAGTCTAATTGGATTCTATTCGACTACTTTGCATTTTAGTCGCACTTTATTTGAAGATAGTATTTTCATACTACAATTTCTTTTAAGATGTTAATCTTAAAATTTTGATAGACCAGATAGGCGTATATAAGCGTATTCACTATTAAATTTGTTTGTGATTGGCAAGTTTTGACTTCATTTCAGTTCATGAATGAAATCTACGAAGGTTAAATAGAAAAACAGTTTTGAAACAATTTATGATTATAAAATTTTTAAGTGGAACTATGAATGTATAATCGCTAGTGCAGCGCGTGTTGAAAGTCGCTGAAATATAATGCCCTTGAATATGAAGGAAGTTCCCACAGGAATAAATGTTAAAGAATTATTTGTGGAAGTTTTGTAAGTGATGTGAAAGTTGTAAATGCCATATAGATTAATATATGATGATTTTGGGCATATTTTTAATGCAGATTGTGCATTAACTTGTTAGCGAAGGATTTTCCGCTGGAATACGATTGTTATAGTTCGTTGAAAATTAATCAAGTGATTTACTGTTATAATTAACACGAGTTTTGAAAGAATTTGAGACAAGATTATGAATGAAGGTTGCCGTCACAAATCATTATTAAGAACTTTATTAAACCGGATTGTGACATTAATATGTATAACTAACCTTCATTGGTCGATTATATTAAACAGGATTATAAAATTACCAACCGAATGAACATGTGGCTAATGTATTTATTAAATTAATAATTTAAACAATTTAAATATTAATATTGTAAATAATTGTTGTAAATATTTTTGAAAATAATATGAAACGAGAGTGATGTTAAAGGCGTGCTTATAATATTTTTATTGTCTTTGACTAATATTATAAACAATTTCGAATTGTTATAAATAATTTATGTGATTTTGTTATAAACATTTAAGAGCTAATTAAACATTTGGATTGAAGTTAACAAGTTTAAGAAATTTATGTAATGATCCATTAGGATGTGATCAAAGTACTTGAAAGATTTGCGTAAATATAATGTGAGTTGTCTTGTAAGACATTTAAAGCTTGAGAGTGCAGGCTGGATTCTTACGTAACATAGCGTGTGAGAAGGGAGTGCATTTGACCAGTATGCGTCAGGCTGGAAGGTAGCCCGCAGCTGTGTCAACATATGGTTTTCAGAGAGTGAGGTCGTACACTCCGGCCTTGCGACTATAAATACCATTCTCTTGTTTATTAAAAGGAAACAAATGCTCTATATATGTCACACCCGACGTCCTTTTCCAATCCAATAGTGTTATGAATATTACGGTATTTGGAGCTCTTGGGAGCTAAAATGTTTTATATCATGTTGTATAATAATTTTGCAAGTCCTACTGGAGGACGTAGTCAGATTGACTTGGGCTACTGATATCCACGTATATTTTGTTGTGTTAGGAAAATCATACCCTTTATTAGAAATAAAGCTTTTGTACAGTTCAAAGTTCTCGTCTTCGTTTCTGGTTCATTTTTAAATGTCATGGCGGAGATTATTGTGTGAACAGACTTTTAGTGATCCTGTTGTCAACTCAAACCCCGAGATAATTAAGAGGTAAGCAACGGTAAGTATGCACCCCCGTCTAGTTTGGTGTGTTCCACAATGATTTCCTGTGAATTTCTGTGCTCTTATCTCGATAGTATCTGTCAGTGCCATTTTCATTGATGTAACTGTGCCGGTGCGATTGATAATTGGCAATCCGATTGAGGGGGCGGATATCTGACAGCCTACTATCCAGGTAAACGGGGACAGTACTGTCCCCGATAATCCGGATAGTAGGCTGTCAGATATCCGCCCCCTCGATCGGATTGCCAATAATCAATCGCACCGGCACAGCTACCTCAATGAAAATGGCACTGACAGATACTACCGAGATTAGAGCACAGCAGTTAACAAGAAATTATTGTGGAACACACCAAAATATACGGGGGTTCATACTTACCTTTACTTACCTATTCAAATTAATCTCGGGTTTGGGTTGCCAACTGGATCACTTAAAGTATGCCCACACAATAACCTCCAACACGATATTTAAAATGAACCAAGACGACAACAAGAAACTTTAAACTGTACAATAATTTATTTCACATAAAGAAATAATATGACAAAATAGAACAACAAAATAAACGTGGCGATCATAAGCCATTGTCAATGTAATCATGTCCTCCTGTAGGACTTGTAGACTTTGCATACAAAATTTCAGCTTTCTAGCTCAAAAGAACGTGATAATAATAATACACATGGAATGAATAAGGGCGTTGGGACGAGACATATAGCAATTGTTTTCCTTTTAATAAACATCACACTTTATTTATAACTGCAAGCCTGCTATGAAGACGACCTTGGCCTCTATCATCCAGTAGTCAGGCCAGCTGCGATGCACCCTACACCACGTCGCATGCTCGCATCGTCAAATGGACTCACCTGTCCAGCCAACATTAGCATGTGCTAGTTACATCAGAGCCTAGCTCCTTCTCAAAACACTTTAAATGTTCACGTCTCAGCTCAAATATTATCACGCAAATCTTTTAACTGCTCCAATCAAATATCACTGGATTACTTTAATAATCCCAAAACTTGTTTAATTATAAATTCCAATGTATAATTAGCGTTGTTTAGAGTATATTAACAAAACGTTAAATGTTTATAACAAATACTCATTAATTATTTATAACAATATAAATTGTTTATAATATTGTCTAACGACAATTGAAAAATTTATACACTCCTCTCTAAATTCCTTTCGTTCCAAATTATTATTAAAGATATTTACATAATTATTTACAATATTTATATTATTATTTATTTTAGAAATACATTTAACCACACGTCTATCCGGTTGATAATTACTTAAATCGTGTTAATATAATCGACCAATGAAGGTTAGTTATATTTAAGTTATAGATTCAGGTTTAATAAGTTTTAATAATAATTATTATTATTATTTGTGACGGTAACCTCCATTGAAAATCGTTATCTCAAATTATCTAAACACTCTTGTTAATTTTAACAGTAACATCACATGATTAATTTTCAAAGGACCTGGACAATACACTCAGCGGAAAAATACCTCGCTCAAAACGCACAAAATTGCACACAAATTGGCCCAGAATTCATCATATATCTTAATATATATGGCATACAAAATCTTCCACATACAAAAACCTCCACTTATAAATTCATAACTTCATTAATTACTGTGGGAACCTCCTTCAATTATTACAGGGCATTATTCATCAGCGACTTTTACACGTCCACTGAACTAACGATTATACATCCATAGTTCCTCTTTAAAAATTCTTATATTCATTAATTGTATCATAACTGTTATTATATTTAACCTTCGTGGGTTTCATTCATGAATCGATATGAAGTAAAAATTTGCCAATCACAAATAAATTTAATAGCAAATACGATTATACACGACTCCCTGGTCTATCAAAATTGAGATTAATATCTTCAAAGTATCGCAGTATAAAAATACTATCTTCAATCAAAGTTCATCTAACTGCATAAATAATCGAATAGAATACAATTAGACTGTGGAATGCAAACATTATTGTTCCAATCTAGAATTGAGAAAAATTCCTATCAAATGTTCATTACTATAGTGTATTCAATAAATCGTAATCAAAGTTCATATTTCATAAAATTGTCTATAATGCAATGGTATTTCAGAACTGACGATAAATGTCTATCTTGCAATCATGTTCATAAAACGACTAGTATTTCCAAGATCGTCGATACAGTAATAGATTTTAACGCTCTAAAATCTTTTAATTATTCTTCTTTCTTGAAGATGACAGAAAATTGGCCAAAGTAATTTACTGAATAGAATTACTTTAATAAAATGACACGCTGTCTGAATTCAAATTTGCCATAGAAAATCATTAACTTTACAGTCAAATCGTGACTACAAAAATATGCAAATTACTGAAAGAATATATATTATATCAGTCTCAACTGATCCAAAATTATTTAAATATGCCAATGACATAACAATGTCTGAATAAATCGTAGAAAAAGGCATAAATCATCAAAGTGTACTGAGTACAGAAATATCAAGCAAGAATATGGGGCAAAATATATGGGACAGAAAATATGGGAAAAATGGTTGCTCAGACATCGCTAAATGGCTCAAATAAAACAAGAAACGTTCACGACTACCTTATCTGTTGATTGAAGTTCCAGAGGAAAATTTCCAAAGAAGACTGCTGATGGTTCCATTTCACCAACGTAAAGATGTGCTCCGACCTCGAACCTGGAACCAGCGCCCTCGGAGAATAGAACTGCTTCCTCCTCCGGAAATTGTACTGCTCCGTTTATACGATAGACATCCTTCTGGCAAAACTCTTCTTTGTGAGCCGGGTCCACCCTGGCCTCTCTTGATAATTCCCTGAAGTTCTGGTAGAAATTCGCCATGAAGTTTATTGCAATTATTTCCGCAGAAATATTCATAATTGTAGCGTATGAAAATATTTCCACTGCCATTTGATATTATTCAGCGATGGATTACGACTCATGAGTGTAGTTGGATGTTCACTACATGCTCGCTTTTGTAGAAAGACGATTAGCGAAGTTCCATGCTGCTATTTCACTCCATTTATGTATGTCCCAATTGCATTAAAGGTTTAGCCTTCCATCTCCACTTCTGTTATAATCATAGTTGAAAGAACTGCCATATTATATTGTTCCATTCTATAATGTAGCGTTGTATCACCAAATGCAATATGTAGTATCACGGTTGCAATACCCGCGTCAGCCGTAGCGTAGAATGTGATATTATACAAGTGCTTCTCAGGTGGCGAGAAAATCACTTTTGTTGGCAGTCTTAAAATGCCAATATCTTCCAAATTATAATCGTGAAAATGTTCAACTTTACTACACACTTTAATACTGTAATGCACAATAGATTTAGCTTAAAGGCAGTCGCTAACTCTTGATATATTATCTGGTAGACTCGTTAATGTGTGCGTTTCAACTTCGCCTAGTTTCAAACAACGTAAAATGGAATTGCTGCACTGCTCCGTGCTCGTTCGATGCGGTGGGCTTTACCGCACGCTAAAGACGACTTGCTTCACTGAATCACTCGAAGTCTGACAATATGATAATCAGAAAAACCACTATAAGACACGAGAAAAAGGAGATATGAGATATGAGATATGAGAGCTCCTCTCTCCTGTGCAAGACCTTTTATCAACTTCTTAAGGGGCGTATCCATCCCTTCCATAGCTTGTTCCTCCGTCATTGCTAGAAGTTTTAACTTTGGCTATACTTGACGGATTTTCAAATTTCAAAAACTCAAAATTAATTTCTTCAAAATTCCAAATCAATGCCATAACTGAAAATAGTTTTCCACAATTCTGCATGCCAAAAGTAATTAAATATGATAGTTTCAGTAATCTCCGTCTCCCTCCAAACTATCATTCATTGGTTCGAGCCTTTCCTCCAATAGCGTAACTTCTTCCTTAGCACAATTCTATGTTTCCCTGCGACTGCGTCGTAAATCTCAGATCTTTCTCGAACAAAATCATGACGTCACCAAGAATCTCAACTCAACTAGCCTACTTGCATGAAGTCTGCGTCATCCGTGCCTACGTCATGAATATCCACGTCACAACTATGACAGCCATAACTTTATTCATATTTGCCAGTACAACCACCGTGGTCTCAATATAATTCAATTTACGGGGACAGTACCTTCTTCAAGGCCACGGCCGCCTCCTTCCCTCTTCCTTGCCTATCCATCCTGACCATCCATTACCTTCCCTCCTGAGGCCCCTGTTCGCTTTGCAGGTGAGGCCGCCTGGTTGAAGATACCCTTCGGAGCAAAATTCCGGCACCCCGACGTCTCTAAAAGCCAGAGTAGTTAAAAGGGACGTAAAACCAATAACATTATAATTATCTGTATTTACTGTATGTTTGGGGCAGATGACCTCGTAGTTACGCCCCTTGAAACCTCACTAACTAACTATTACTGTAAGTGTATAGCAATCGCTTTTCGCACAGAAGCCGTTGAAAGAAATTATAGTTTCGGTCTGATGTATTTATTCGTGAGCCTACCCACATAACAAATCTTTTTGTTATGTGGGTCGTCTGATTTAGTCGGAGTTTTCATTTAAACAAAGGTGGTCAAAATTTCGAACACTTGCTACCTTGAATATACAGGATACCTTGCTTTCGTTCTACAGATCGTTTTGTCATCGTCCAATTTGGCTGCGTACCATCGGAAAAGTATGGTCCTTTTGAGGACCAAATAAAAAATCACTCGTTGGAACAGATAGATATGCGTCCATAATACATCCACAATAAACGACATTAAGCAAAAAAATATACTAGTTCAAGGTTCGAACCTACTACAATGCGACTTCGTTGACGCTACTCTAGCAATTCTTGATTTAGCCACCATAGCTACCGAGAACCATAGTAGATTGCTGGCATGTATTGAATCTATTCGTAGACACTTCCTGTCCAAACGTAAGAAGGTGTTATTCGGAGCTCTGATCGTTTCAATCATGCATTATATTTGAGGTCATTGAAAGAACACTGCCACTATTGATTTCTACTATATTCGCGAGGATGTACTCAACGGTAAAGTTGTACAATGGACGTACTAATGTTTTTAGGATGACCGTGATATACGCGTTAGTTGGGTTGCCTTCCTCCAAAAAAAAATAAGGGGCGGGTGGACCACACTGTATATAAGAAAACAAAGAAATGTGAAAAAGGATTCGGCAATGTGGTAGACTCTGTGATTGCGTCAGGAGTTAAACGATGGAGGTCTTCGAATGATCCAGAGAATGTTCGCAAAGGGCAGTCCTTCACAATGTGCATGATGGTTTGCACTTCAGAACCACAGTCACAAGCAGGACACCCAGGTATTTGAGGGTGGTATTGAACTACAGTGTGTGGTTCCTGAACCTGATAGTAGTTTGCGTACTTATTATGGAACGTAGCTACTTCTGTCTTAAGCGGGATAGGCTTCTGGCGCCATTTAGTGAAGAAATCATGGTTCTTTTTCGAGGTCTTGAAATAAAATACATTCCGCCTCACTGAAGTCCGTTCATTGTATGGTGAGATTAATATCATCTATTTGCCTGGAGTAGAAGTGGAGAGACCACGTAAAACCACTTCCAGGATGGCTGAGGTGGTAATCAAACCCACCTCATCTCAGTTTTGCCTCACGAGGCTGAGTGTACCCTGCTCCAGCCCTCTGATCACACCTCGGACCTGCCGGGGCAACAGCCATGAATACTAGCTGCTACATCAGGTGGTAGACAAGTTTAAATTAGCTGTGGTATGGATAATATCAATGAATATGATAGTTTGCCTTTGCCTACAGTTCTACAGCCATTACAATGATTGTCCGCCTCTCCACCTAGTGGCTACCATTCTTGCCAGTTACCGCGGAAACCCGGGTTCAATTCCCGGCTCTCCCAAGAAATTATTTAATTCTGATCTGAGGGCTGGAACGGGCTACACTCAGCCGCATGAGGCAAAACTGAGAAGAGGAAGGTTCGATTCCAACCTCAAACAACCTAGAAGTGGTTTTCTGTGGTTTCCCATTCTTACTCCAGGCAAATGCCAGGATGGTTCCTGACTTAAGACCACGGCCGCTTCCTAACCAAATCCTACCTCTATTACATATACACACACTAGTACAGACATAACAATGACACAGGTTATCAGACAAATTCTACACACACCCAAGTACACGAGGCTACAGTATATGACCACCATGTCGCACAATTCCTAACATGGACCAAGAACTCTCCCACATTGTCTCTTTAATCACAGACTAGCAACCCGTCACGGCTTCACCCGGGAACAGTTATGAATGCATTACGTGATAAGCGTTTTTTTTTTCGATGTCAATGAACTACGACCTATATCCGTTTTACGTCTTGGCATGATGGGTTAAAATCACTGGCTGGACTATTAATTATATTATCATGGAGATGCATGTGCAACAAATTCTTGTTAGACGTAATTTAAGAATGACGAGGTGCATGAAACACAAATCCCCCTTCCGTCCAATCATAACTTGACTGTGTATTTTGCGGAACGAAATGTTCACAGGCAAAATAAATAAAAGCCGAGTTGCACTTCCAGGGAAACTCCAAACACAACCACTCTTCTCTGAAGTCTTAGCTCAAAACGACTCGACAGTTTGCTGCTGGCTGTATCTGGGGTAATAGGCTCGCCCGTAGCTTGCTCATAACTGTCGCCTCAGTAATTGAATGGAGATTGTTGGAAGAAATGAAAACGTAAAAACACTTATAGTGGGCGATATATTGAAGATAGAGATATGCTCTCATGGAATTTTTTGTAGAACTTTTCATGCTCAACATTTCTTACACTCATAGTATATTTATATTTTTACCGATTTGTCCAGCGTAAGCTTAAAAAGCACACGGTCGCCATGTTGTTTTAGACTTTTTTACTGAAATCGTTACTGCTTGACTTTCTTTGATCATAAATAAATTGTTTCCTACAGAAACTTTCCTCGAGATATCCTTTACAGAAATGTGAAAACCGCATCAAAATCCATCCAGTGGTTCTCGAGATTACCCGTGACATCCAAGAATCGGGGACTTTGTTTTATACCAAGTAGATATTCATCGACTATTGTAGACCGCATTGCTGCACAAGATCATTCATAGGTGTTGCTTCCCCTCCCTATCCCGCCAAGACTCGTTTAACCAAGGGAATAGAATGCATTCGCATTATCAGAGGATGACGTCACTAGTGTGAATATTAATGACATAATGGCATTGCTTGGGATGAGGTAAGATCGAGCGCGTCTCTGACATCGAGGTGAAAGTTCTATAAACGTTCTGGCAAAGTGCCATTCAATTGATTCGAAACACTGAGAAAATGTTTAAACGCCTATTAATCAGTGTCTAACAGCCATAAACAAACTGTGTTGCCACAGTGTTTAAAAACTACCACAAATACCAAGTAAAGAAATACTACATTGTGCCCTAAACAAGTGAAACTCGATTCTGCTGTAATTATCATTAAAATAACGTTATCATATTGGAAGTCATTTTCAGTGTTGCCTTAGTAATGTAAATTAATGCATTTCTGTCGGACAACACATTTGTACAAAATTGTAATGTAAACGAGATTAATAAATCCGTAAATTTACTTGGAAGACAAGTTTCGATCGTCAAGCGATCATCATCAGATTCTTTACACTTCTACTGTGCCATTATGGTGGCTGTACCAGTGTCTGTATTTGTAATTAGAGCTGTTGTTTGTAAGGAGGTGGCCGTGGCCTTAATTTAGGAACCATCCCGGCAATCGCTTGGAGTAAAAGTGAGAAACCACTACCAGGATGGCTGAGGTGGGAATCGAACCCGCCTCATCACAGTTTTGCCTCACGAGGCTGAGTGTACTCCGTTCCAGCCTTCTGACCAGAATTAAATTTCTCGTCAGAGCCGGGAATCCAACCCAGGCCTCCGTGGTGACAGCCAAGAGTGCTAGCCACTACACAACGAGACGGACAACAAACAGTTGATAGCCTCCTTATTCATCATTAGCGTTAAACATCCCTCAGTATGTCTTCCTTCAGAAGGGAAGTAAAGCCGGCGGTCCCATGTCATAGATTTATGGCATGATAAAGAACCTTCCACTAATTACACTTGTGTGAAGCTAAATTATAGGTTAGATTTGAATAACGCTCTTAGGTTCCAACGGTTGTCGCCAGGAGCCGACTGTGGTGGCACTAGTAACCAAGTTCAGAACTAGATGGTCGTTGACGGTGGCGTTTGGTAAGAAAAGTCTGAACTTCTTCAAAATCGAATGTCTGCAGTCCTTATTTGAATGAAAAACAGATAACACACACTAATACAGCCATCACAATTAACACCGGTTATCAGATGGATTCTACACGCACCCAAAGTACACGGGGCCACATGACCGCGTTGTCGAAGCCCCTAAACAGAGGAACCAACCAACCACTCCTTACTCATCAATGGGGTAGTGATAATATATAATTACCACATTTTCTGGTCTCCGGGTATGTAATGATATTCTTGATCCAGAGGTCATAGGTTACATTCCTGTCACTGCCAAGAAGTTTACTTCTGGTTTGAGGGCTAGAATGAGGCACGCTTAGCTTCATGAGGTGAAATTGAGAAGAGGTTTGAATCGTTTCTCACCTCAGCCATTCTAGAAGTGGTTTTCCGTGTTTTCTTATAACGAGACGGTTCTTAACTTAAGGTCATGGCCACCTCTATACAGGTTGGTTGGTTCCTCAGTTTTGGGGCTGAGAAAACGCGGTCATGTAGTTCCGTGTACTTTGGGTGTGTGTATAATCTGTCTGGTTTTTTTTTCGTGTAGCCTCCAGAGAGGCCGAGTGCAGGTCTTTCAAGTCGACGCCCGTGGGCGACCTGCGCGTCAGAATGAGAGATAGAATGGATTAAGATGAATGAAATTGGGCAAGGATGTGGAAGGAAGCAACCGTGGCCTGTCAGTAGGTACCGTCCCAGCATTTGCCTGGTGTTGAAAATGGGAAACCACGGAAAACCATTTCAAGGACAGCCGACGGTGGGGCTCGAACCCACGCGTCTACCGAGTCTGCAGAGAGCTTGGCCCCATGGCCTAATGCTGCGCTTTAGCCAGCGTAGCCACTACTGTCGGTATCTGTCTGATAATCGGTGTTTATTGTGATGGCTGTATTAGTGTGTGTTATCTGTTAGGTAGATTTCTTTAGAAAGCTAACTATTGCAATGGGTACCATGTTTCGACTTCCGGAAAATTTCGACATATCTTCGCGTATCACATCCCCCAGACCCCAAAACCACCGTCAGTTCAAAAGTATATATATAATTTATGTATATATGTATATATGTATCTATCTATATATATATATATTATATATATAGATATATATATATATATCAGTTTCTTGTGGACACGATAACTGCCGTAATTTTGCACCAATCACTTTGAATTTTTTACATAATATGTATCCTTATAAAGTCTCGGTCGAGTTCGTTAATGGGAAAAATCGGTCGAAGGGGGTGAAAATGGGGGGCTTTATTCGAAAAAGTGAAATATCACTATAACTCTCTTAATATGTGAAATATCGAATCCCTCAAAGTTCATATTATGTGTCGGATAAGTGCCAAAAATTTATGTTTAAAAAGTTTTTTGATAGCACCAACCATTGACCAATGGGGTGGAAAAAAGTGAGTTTTTTCCGGAAACATTAATCATATCTCTCTTAATAGGCACAATATCAAAACCGTACAAAATGGACAATATTCCCCTAATAATTACCTAAAACTTTTGTCTGAAAGAATTTTTGATACAACCCACCATTACGCCAAGGGATGAGAAAAATGATTTCGGAATTAGAAGAAAATGCCAAGAGCCATCAGAGGTTACCATGACAACGCTTCTAAATTGATGAGGGATGAGCTATCAGAGGTTGCCATGACAACGAGATCACATTCAGTTTTCCGTCTGACTATGTGGGAAGCGGCTTCGGTGACGTATCCTAGCTGGTAGCATGCTGAACTTCTATGCCCAAGGTCGCGGGTTCAAAGCCGGCCGAAGTCGTCGAATTTTCAAAGAGCGCTGAAAGTCCATCAGTATGCTTTCCTTCAGAGGGGAAGTCCAACGTTCGTTGAAAGTTACTGTTTGCGGTGGCATCTAGTAGCCAAGTTCACAGCTAGGTGTCGTTGACGGTATATTTGGTACCAACATTAGGAACTACTACTTGAAATTGACCGTCTGCAGTCCTTACCTGAATTACAGACTAATACATCCATCACAATTAACACCGTTTATCAAACAGATTCTACACACACACAAAGTACACGGGGTTACATGACCGCGTTGTCGCAGCCCTAAACTGAGGAATCAACCAACATCTCTGCGGGTGATAAAATTTGACGTGAAGAAGTAACAGACTGTTAGATAGTTACACATCAGTTCCAAACCTTGCATAAGGACATTGTGACCACAAGTATAAAAATGGACCCCAAATGACAAGAAGGTTACCGTCCCCCTAAGACAATAAAATGTTAAAAATATGCATAGTAAGACGAAAGAAAAGATAATTGAGCTCCAATTACATTGTAAAATACTTTCTCGCAATAAATGAGGTCTGATCATTCTACGAAAAGCTGCATATTTTGCCTATTATAGCCTATCCCCTAGTTTGCCCGGTGAAATCTACCTCCGCCTTCCGGCGTGCCGAGAGGAATTTTTTAAAATTCATGTAAGGACTTCAGACATTCGATTTTCAAGTAGTTGCAACTTTTGCTACCAAATGCCACTGCAGTCGGCTCCTGGCGACGAACGTTAGAACCTAAGAGTGTTAGTCAAATATAGCCTATAATTTAGTTTCACACAAGTGTAATTAGTGCAAGGATCTTTATCATGCCATAAATCTATGACATGGGACGGCCGGCTTTACTTCCCCGCCGAAAGAATGCATACTGAGGGATTTTTAACGCTTTTAAAAATCCGATGACTTCGGCCGGGTTTGAACCCGCGACCTTGGGCATAGAAGCTGAGCATGCTACCAACTACGCCACCAAAGCCACCTACGCCTCTATACAAATCGCAGCTCTAATTACGAATACACATACCGATACAGATACCATAATGACACAGGTTATCACATAAATTCCATCATCAACCGACTCTCCCCTCAAACACACGGAGCTATATGACCACAATGTCTCCACGTCCCAACTTTGTGTACCGGTGAGCGTTCTTGGTGTCACACCGGACAGTTCGATTACTGGCTCTGGAAAGACATTTTAATTCTGGTGTAAGGCCTGGAAAGGGCTTCACTCAGCCTTGTGAGGCCAAACGGAAATGAGAAAGATCGTTTCCCAACTCAGTCATCCTGGAAGTGGATTTCTGTGGTTTCCCACTTCTACACCAGGAAAATGCCGGGATGGTTCCTAACTTAAGGCCGTGGCCGAACTCCTTCCCAATCCTATCTCCAGTTTACAAGTATACTACACACACTCACACGCACACACTAGTACAGCCATCAAAATAACACAGGTTATCACACAAATTCCACACACATCCAAATACACGGGACTACATGACAACGATGCCACATCCACTAAAATAAGCAACAACAGTTAGTTAGTTAGTTAGCTGTTACTGTTGTGTTCAGGGATGGAACATCTGCCATCTACCCCTAGGAAAATGAAATAAAAAATCCACAGCCTGCTTCCAGTCAATCGACCGGGTCAGGGAATGGAATGGATGGAGCCCCCATCTAGCGGCGAGGATATGAACTGTGCCGGCTGCCGAAGCCTGGGGCAATGATTACATGAATGACAGATGAAATGAAATGATAGTGGAGCGTGCTGCTGGAATGAAATTGTGACAGGGATGTCTGCCTCCGCTTTGCCCAGCACAAATCTAACAATGGAGTGGCCGGGATTCGAACCACGGACCCAGCGGTGAGAGGCCGGCGTGCTGCCGCCTAAGCCACGGAGGATACCCCTAGGAAAATACAACAAGTACATTGGAATTTTATGGGGCCCTACAAACTGACTGATTTCTATTAAATCAACCAAATCCAAGATGTGCACGTTACTTATGTTCCATGACCACAATGAGTAGCTACAGCAAGTGTGGATATCGTAGGTTTGAATCCCGGCACTTACAGTGATTAATCTTGAGTGCAGGTTCATCCGGGATTTTACAGAGCTACACACCACTGCAATTTCCACAGATTATTATTATTTACCGTATGTCTTTTAGTGCCGGGAGTGTCCGATGACATGTTCGGATTGCCAGAGTCTGTAGCTGCTTCAAGCAGACACCCATAGGGTTAGCTACAAATTCCGTTCAATTTCAAGTAGTTTAAACTTTAGCTACCAGATGTCAATGATGCCTACTGGTGAACGTTGGAACGTTGATAGAGCGTTCCAACGAAATCTAACCTAGAAATTTAGCTTCACACAAGTTTAGTCTGTGGAGGGATATTTTACATACCATAAATCTATGACATGATAAGGCCGGCTTTACTTTCCCTCTGAAGGAAGGCATACTGAAGGATTTTAACACTCTTAAAAATCCGACGACTTCGGCCGGGTTTGAACCCGCTATGTTGGGCACAGCAGTTCAGCTTGCTACCAACTATGCCACCGAAGCTGCTAGTTTCCACAGAAAACACAAGCTATTGGACAAATCCTACACACACCTAAGTACGTGTAGCTGATGACCAAGTTGTTACAAGCCCATAAAATGAATTAACAACAACAATTCTATGAAATCTCAGCGGCATGAGACAACGAGCTGAGGCATCCGTCTCCCAAGACTTGATACTAGGTGATGAAACATTTAAATTACTTATGCATGTTAAAGGACAAGTTAGGTGCGTATCACTTTCATCTTGTCCTTCAAGCTATGCACGGCACTTTATTTTCGAGAGGTGGTTTCATGTCATCATTACAAAATTTCTTGCAATAATTGCCCAGTAAGCTGCTAGTGACTTCAGCTTACAAGAGAACTCTGGTAGAGTAGAGTCTACCTCGCGAACGGATTATAATTAGCAGAGGATACTCTTGGAAGGTCACTCCATACGATGGCGTACGAAAAATCGGCTCAATTAAAGACTCTATTTAAAACGATTTGAAAAGACGCGGAACAGGAATTCAGCGCGTGAAAGTGGAAGGCAGCCGTCCACGTGCTGCCTTGTCGAAGCGACCAGGGAACTGACAGCCTTCCATTTCCACGCATTGACTCTCTGTTCGGGTCGTCTCCATAGTGTAGTGGTCAGCCCCCTCCCCCGCTCCACGATATTTGAAAAGTGATATGTGGATTGGAACGGGATCTACTGAGCCTCGGGTGGTCCAAATGAGTCGACGGGGTTTGATTCCCACCTCAGCCATCCTCGAGATGGTTTTCTGTGGTTTTCCACTTCATCTTCGGGCAAATGCCGGGATGGCACCTAACGTAAGGTCACGGCTGACTCCTCTCTTCCTTGTCAATCCCTCCCAATCTTCCCATCCCCTCATAATGCCCCTGTTTGCTTTGCAGGTGAGGCCGACTGGACGAAGTGCTAGTCACACTTCCCAGTTGTATCTCAAACTCAGAGTCTCAAGCTCCAGGACTCTGCCGTCAATGATGGTAGAGGTGGGATCCCTCGCTTAGTTCGTGGGAAAAGCCTACCCTTGAGGATAAACCTTAAACAGAAACGACTCCCTCTTTTGCTTAATTTCAATCGCTTTAACTAGAGGCTCAATGCTAACTTTAGCCGACGTTTAATGTTGGTAACATTTTCAAATGACACTAAGAGCACCCAGACTTTGGGGGTCCAGTTTAGCAAAAGCGTAAAGTTAAACTATTTTGACAATTGTGTGAAAAGTTGAAAAGCTAGGTTGGTTCGTTCCTCAGTTTAGGGGCTGTGACAATGCGGCCATGTAGCCCCGTGTACTTTGTGTGTGTGTAGAATCTGTCTGATAACCGGTGCTAATTGTGGTGGCTGTATTAGTGTGTGTTATCTGTCATTCAGGTAAGGACTTCAACCTGTACTTGACTACTAGATACCACCGGAACCGTCACCTGGCGACGAACTTTGGAATTAATAGAGAGTTCATCAAATCTAACCTACAAATTTAGCTTCACACAATTGTAGTTAGTGGAAGGTTCTTTTACATGCCATACATGTATGATATGGGCCCGTCAGCTTTACTTCCCCTCCGAAGGAAGGCATACTGAGGGAATTTTAACGCTCTTAAAAATCCGACGACTTCGGCCGGGTTTGAACCCGCGATCTTGGGCATAGAAGATCAGCATGCTACCAACTACACTACCGAAGCCACTCTACAGAAGAGGAATCTGTTGACATTGAATATAGATTTAGGTATTTTGAAGTAATTTTTGAAAGCCTTTGTCTGGAGCGTGGCGCTCTATGGAAGTGAAACTTGGACTATTGGTGCAGCAGAAACGAGGAGAATTGAAGCGTTTGAAATGTGGTGTTACAGGAGATTGATGGAGATCATATGGGTAGATAGGGTTAGAAATGAAGAATTATTAAGCCTAGAGGGAGAGGAGAGATGTTTCTAGCGACTGCTAATGAACAGAAGAGATAGGTTGGTAGGACACATACTAAGACCCCCAGGAATAGCAAAGTTAGTTATGGAAGGAAGGGTCGAGGATAAAAACTGTAGGGGTAGACCAGGGTTAGAATATGTTAAACAGATTGCCTCGGATGTACTGTAGGGTGTAGTAGCTATGTAGAGATGATGCGATTAGCTCAGGACAGGGAGGCTTGGAAAGCTGCATCAAGCCAGTGAAAAGACTGAAGACATAAACAACAACAAAAATTTTAATTCCCAAGTCATATTTTCAACATGTTGTTGCTAGCCCCAAGGACTAAAACAGTGACTTCTTGGACACCATCGTATAGAGTGACTTTCCAATGTGACCTGCCAATTAAATCCGATTGTTGGGGAGGGGTGGGCTCTACCAGAGACCCCTTGTTAACTTCTGTCCCGTGAAACTGTTTGGCGAGCGAAGGTGATCCGCTTGGATAGAGAGAGTTGTTGATTTATTGAGTGACTTTGCGACATCGTGGTAATGGTCCTGTAGCCTACTTGGGTGTGTTGGAATTTGTATTTATCTGTGTTATTTGTAGTAAGCTGGATTTCGAAAGTCACATAGGTGAACGTCTAGTAGTGCTCTTTATCACCGTACAAAATTTCATGGTGATATCAGTAATAGTGGTGCTTTTGCTGGAGCGGGGTCAGCGGCCTCACGCCTTCCACCAGCCAACCGAACTTGGCCCGAAGATTGCACGCAGGTAGAAACCGTAACAGAGTAGTCTACATTAATTAATGATAAATTCACCAGCAAATCATGATTAAAGAACTTACCTTTTCACAGAAGATGCTAAAATGTCCCCCTTCAGCTGACAGACAGACGTTGTGCCGTGTAAATAAATTCGTGTTGTAATTTCCGGCCTTATAAGTTATTGTTCTCCAGCTCCACCTGAGTGCGGGCAATTGATCTGTACACTTTGTATTTTAAATTCCCCACAATTAAACATCAAACGGGCTTAGGTCCGTGCTTCGATTAATCGCACTAAACACGCCGGGTGGAACAGGAGTAGCTACATAACGTAACGATGTAACTTCCAAAGTTTCTGTCTGTCAGCTGAAGGGGAACATGTTCAGAATTTCCTGTGAGAACGTAAGTTCTAACCTTTAACTGGCGACGTGAGGTCATCCAGATTCCCAAGAAATAAAACAAGAAGTTCCGTTACCAACTAAAGAGCCTACTTTTCTTAAAATTTAAGAATCATGCCAATCTATATAGACCTATCTAGAATAATGACGAAACTAAGTTGGTAATTTCGAAATTTCTAATTAGTTCGAAATATACCTGGTATATTGAAGACTAATAGAGCACTACAGTTGGCAGCCCTGGTGACTGAATAGATTGTTAGTTCCATCTCTTAAGGTACAGAATAAAAAATTTCGTTGAAGTCCTATGGATAGCATGGACGTTACAAGCAGTTAGACATTGGATCTATCAGCGCGCGTAAAATCATGTTGGGAACAATGTCATGTATGTGTTGGTCGGAAATAATCAGAAATATTATGATCTCTTGTTGTACCAATTTTGGATGAAATCCATTTGCTAGTATAGAAGTTACATGTATTTTAAAATTGGACCTATCAGCAGGCTTAGAGTCATGTTGGCAGCACTGACGTAAATTAGTTTCTTCAAATTAATCTAGAATGTCAGGCACTATACGTGTGTAAATTTTAAAGCTGTTGGCTTACATACTTTCTGATATATTCATATTAGGGTAAAAATAGAGACAGCGTTTATTAACAGTTGGCATCCCTGGTGGCTTTTAAGAATACGCTCAGTCATATTTGTTTATGTACACATGGTACATACGAAATTTGGTTGAAATCCAATTGATAGTGTAGAAGTTATATGCATTTTAACATCGGACTTATCAGCAGGCTTAGCATCATATTGGCAACACTGCCATGCATGGCCTCCTGGAAATTAAACTGAAATATGTTTGTCTATATGTGTGCCGATTTTGGACTAGCTCCCATCCATACCTTCCATGATATCCAACATGGAGCTCAAATTTAAATTGCGGTTTTTCGCCAGTTGGTAGCACTGACATAATTTTCAAATATGGGCTTGAGATATTCAGGAATTGATATTTACTCATACCAAATTTGGATTCGATTGCTGCAGCCGTTTAGGAGTTGATAGGGGGGACACACACACAGCCAGACAGACGGAAGGACAGACAGACAGACATACATACATTTGCCCTTATCGATCTCATAAGTCTCCTTTTTCCTCATTTTTGCAAAATGTGAAAAGTAGGCTAAAAATAACATCTGTGCTTCCTTAATTAAATCTTGCAGGAAGCTGTTGTTTATGTTACCTTCTTATCTGTGTGTTGATACTTCACACCCGCGTTGATGAAAGTTTAGTGACCTTGGTTAGCTCGCCTCGTTAAGTTGAAGTTAATGTTTCTATCTGCGGCTCGACTTCGGTTGTCTGGTGGAAGGCGTGCGCGCGCTGGGCTGATCCCGCTCCAGCAAAAGAATCCACTGTAGAATACCGGTGAAATATTTCCTGGTTATTTAAAAGTTTACGCCTTCTAGACTAGTGTACATCCTAGCAAGGGAGACATATTTTATGGAGCACCTACGAATAAATCTGCAGCTGCCATCTATGGACAATTGGCATAATATTCATTGCAGAAAGGGAGGACAAGAGGAAACACATCTGGCAAGAGTTTTGTACGACGGATGCCATGTTGACGAAAGACTGGACCTGAACCACCTACGAGAAAAGTTACTTAGTGATTGGTCTAACCGTACACAACTTCCACTTTAAACTGTGTTGCACAACGAAAAAAGTAATCATAACCCAAAAGAAACATGTATATGTGCTTTATGTGGAAGGGAGTGTAGTAGATATATATTAGATTGTGAGGAAAGGGAGTTTGAGATTGCAATTTCTTAAATGTACCTAATTAATGTACAGTGTGCGCATTTATTAAATTGTTATTATAGGCATAGATGTTGAGGTCATCTATTGAGAAATGAAGGAATCCTGAAGACAATCGTGGATGAGTATGTTGATGGAAAAATACCTAGAGGAAGACCACGCCTGAGGTATATACGTCAAATTGAGAAAGATGCGGGATGCAAGAACTACGGAGAAATGAAGAAGAAAGCGGAATGACGCGAAGGATGGAGATTTGCAGCAAACCAATCCTCGAATTAACCTCTAGAAAAGAAGAAGAAGAAGAAGAAGAAGAAAAGCACTAGTTGTCATGCTAAACACCGGGTATCCGTGTCGGTATTTAGTTCACTCTAATTATACTGTACGAAGTGAAATGCCATGTCCTGTGGTTCTGATTCCATGTAAAATGGAGGTCCCGTGGCTCATAATCACAAGATTGACGGTCACGTAAAACTACAATCTTCCTTTTTTAATTATACTGTAGATAGCCCCTAGTCCTATCCATTCTGATTACCTCGTTTGCCGTTAAAGATTCCAAAGAATAGTATATTTCACTCCTGTTAAAAGTGACAAATGAATGCTTTCCACCCAGGTGCCATGCATTCCTATTTTGATTGTAGATAGCTGCCTAGTGCTATCCATGCTAATTACCTCCTTTGCCGATAAAGATTCTGAAGAATGGAAAATACTATGTATTAGAATGTCAAGCAATGACCTTCATAAGATTTTTAAACGGTGAATTGATATCTGAACATTTTCTAGCCTGCAAAGAATTACCTCTTGATGTCGAAAGGTTCAGGCAAATATAATTCTTTGACATGTACATAGGAAAACATGAATTGTGTTGGAAACATTCTATTTCAACATGCATTAATGGTTCCCCTGCAGTGACTGGTCGAATGATAAGCTTTGCTTCTAGTTTAAAGCAAGACATTCCTCACATCGGATCTTTCCTTGTTCTTTCATTAGGAAGCTTTATTGAAGAAAAATAAACATTCCCGAAGGCTTAAAGAACGTGATCTAAACACCAGACTTTTTATAGTCATATACTCTGGTCCTAAAGAACCGAAGTTCACTGACTATCAAGACTCTCCAGATTTTGTGAAATTATAATTCTTACAAAAAATGTTTGCCACAGAAAATTCTAAGTGTGCTACCCTCAGTAGCGATGAAACACGGTGTTTCAAAGCTGCATACCTAGCTGATGTTTTTGGACACAAGAATATTTTTAATGTTAGTATGCATGGAAAGGAAGAGAATATTAGTACATCAAGCAACATGCTGAATGAGTCAAGGGAAATTCAGCTGTGGAAATCAGAAGTTGTAAAGAGTGAACTTGAAATGTTTCTTCTCAAGGACATGTGTTCTAGTCTTACCTTATTATATAACTAGCAACCCGACCCGGCTTCGCCCGGGAACAGTTCTTAATGCATTACGTGATAAGCGCTTTTTTTCTAATGTCAATGAACAACGACCTATATCAGTTTTACGTCTCGGCATGATGGTTTAAAATCACTGACTGGACTATTAATTATATTATCATGGAGATGCATGTGCAACAAATTCTTTTCAGACGTAATTCAAGAAAGGCGAGGTGCATGAAACACAAATCCCCCTTCCGTACAATCTTAACTTGACTGTGAATTTTGTGGAACGAAATGTTCACAGGCGAAGTGAAGAAAAGCCGAGTTGCACTTCCAGGGAAACTCCAAACATAACCACTCTTCTCTAAAGTTTTTAACTCAACGACTGGACAGTTATTCTGCTGGCTGTATCTGGGGCAATACGTTCGTCCGCTAACTAAGCTGTAACTGGGGTGATAGACTCGCCCCTATCTAGCTCGTAAACTGTCGCTTCAGTAAATGAATGGAGATTGCTGGAAGAAATGAAAACGTAAAAACACTTATAGTAGGCGATGTATTGAAGATAGATATATGCTTTCCCGGGCTTTTTGTAGAGCATTTCATGCTGAACAATTCTTACACTCATAGTATATAGATATTTTTAACGGTTTGCCCAGCGTAAGCTTAAAAAGCGCACGGACGCCAGTTTTTTTTCGACCTTTTCACTGAAATCGTTAGAGCTTGACTTCCTTTGGTCATAAATAAATTATTTTCTACAGAAAGCTTCCTCGAGATATCCTTTACAGAATGGTGAAAACTGCATCAAAATCCATTCAGTGGTTCTCTAGATTACCCGTGACATCAAAGAATCGGGGACTTTGTTTTATACTAAGTAGAGATTATACGCCAATTAGTATAATTTAATATAATAAAATCCCCCTTCCGTCCAATCTTAAATTCACTGTGAATTTTGCGGAACGAAAAGTTCAAAGGCGAAATGAGAGTTGCACTCCCAGGGAATGGCGAGGTGAATGAAACTCTAATCCCCCTTCCGTCCAATCTTAACTTGACTGTGTTTCACAGGCGAAATGAAGAAACCCCGAGTTGCACTTCCGGGGTAACTCCAGACACAACCACCCTTCTCAGAAGTATTAACTCAACACGACTCAACGGTTTGCTGCTGGCTGTATCTGGGGAAATAGGTTCGCCCGCTAGCTAGGCTGTAACAGGGATGATAAACTCGCCCTTTACTAGCTCGTAAACGTCGCCTCAGTAGTTGAATGGACACGGTTGAAAAAAATTAAAACGTAAAATCACTTAGCCTATTGTGGGCGATGTACTGATGATAGACATATGCTCTCGGGGACTTTTTTGTATAACTTTTCATGCTGAACAATTCTTACAGTCATAGTATTTACATATTTTTAACGGTTTGCCCAGCGTAAGCTTATAAAGCGCTCGGACGCCAGATTTTTTTTTCGACTTTTCCACTGAAATCGTTACTGCTCTGCTTCCTTTGATCGTAAATAAATTATTATCTACAGAAATCATCCTCGAGATATCCTTTTCAGAATGGTGAAAAACGCATCAAAATCTATCCAGTGGTTCTCGAGTTTACCCGTAACATCCAAGAATCGGAGACTTTGTTTTATACTAAGTAGAGATACGCTAAGACTAATGTGTAGGCTATGTTTCACAAAACTCAAGCTCCCAAACCAGATGGAGTTAGAAGGTGTGGTTTGTACCGAAATCTTCCAAATGTCCCAATAGTACAGGAGAAATCTCGCATTTGTTGAAAAGTCAACGGAAATATATGTATTTGTTTATAAAGTGCTTTTAAACAAATAAACAAGGCGATAGCCCCTGCGAGAACTCTGCCGTCTACAGCCCGCATCCCAGTAGGTCGGGCGGGTAGTCGGTACACATGGGGCGCACAGAACTCATTATGCGAGAGTTCTCGCACGGGTCCGCCAGTTTTAGATTATTTTCAGACTGGAATAAACTGCAAATATATGGGGGTCCATTGTTGCTCAAGTCCGTAGGTTTCTCCTGAAAGTAACCTTCACGTGACCCCTGGGTGGTGCTAAGCGAGCAACAGCGAACAGGCGACCGGACATACAGTATCTCTCTCCCGGACAAGATACAATAATGAATATGGAATATAACCCAAGAACCGCCAGTAACAACGCCGTCAGAACTTTATCAATTTAAATAGCTGCTTCCGTTTGGCTTTTTGAAGCAGCAAGACGCCAAAACTTTAGTTGGAGGTTATACGTATTGGAGTGCCCTTGTGTGAAATAATTTTCCCTAAATATAAATTTAAGCAATACATGTTTGTTTTGTTGCATTAAAATGTGTAAAACAAAATTAATAGCATAACTTGGAATACTTTGTCAGTTGTTGAAAAAGGGAAAATATAAAAGAGATGTTTGCAAGGATATGCTATTGTGTATACTATTTATTCTGTGGAAAATTGCATATTGTATCTGTAAAGCCATATGCTAAATAAATAAATAAATAATTGCAAATATATTTTTATTCCATCAACGTGAAAAATGTGGATGGGATGTCAATCTCTTTGCATTATTTTCGAGGACACAAAACCTGTACTATTACAGAAGGCAAACGTCCCATACATTCATATTTTGTTTTCTCTCAATAACAGCCCGCACATATCAACTTGGGAGGATATACCTTATACGGAACATCACATTTCTTGTGCAGTGAGACAGTATACCCAAGTATAGCAGGCATTTTATGACTAGCCGTAGGACAAGAGAGACAAGGAATAACATCACCACATGGTAGATATTGTCGTTAATATTTCATTTATGGGTCATGGTACATATTGGTCATCAAATGCTTGTGGGTTTGTCTGATAACCTGTGTTTCTGTGGTGACTGTTACAATATGTGTAACTGTAATTATTAAGGTCTAAGATTGGAACAGGTTTTATCAGAGAGGAAAAGAGAGATACACGTACCGATGTGTATGAAAGACAGAATGTGACACGCACCTATCGCGTAATGCTAAGGGAGAAAGAGACGGTGGATCCCCGAACTGTCTTCCCTTGTCTAATTCAGTTTTGTTGTTATTGATGATTATTTTAGGGTCTTTGCGACATCATAGTCATCTAGCCTAACCCCGCGTACTAGAGTGTGTGTAGGATTTGATGATGATGATGATGATAATTGTTGTTTTAAGGGGACTAACATCTAGGTTATCGGCCCCTAATGGTCTGGGTGATAGTGAAAGATGAGATGAAAATAAAAACTATAACAAATGCTAACTACAGACTAGGAGAAGAAATGGCAAACAAATAAAGGATAAGACAAATAAAGGACAGGAAGAAAAGAAATGCCCTCAACCCTCGAAGAATGAGGATTGAGGGACTTTGGAGGAAGGAGAGCCATTAGGAAACGGAAAGAGGAGAGGGCCCACCCCAAGGTCAGAGGAAACAGGTGACAAAACGGACCCAGCTCAGGAATACCACGGGGTCACCAAATCCCAAACTCACCAGTCGTGAGCACTTGAGGGTGTAGCACTATCTAGGGTTCACCAGAAGAGGTGGGGCTACATGCACCCTGCCTCCTTGAGGGCCTTGTGCAGAAGGCAGGAGATATCTTGACTGAAAAAGAAGGCTGACCCCTTGAAGAATGAAGGAACAGGAAAGATGAGAAACGGGCAAATTAAGGCAGGAGAGTCAAGGACTCCCTAGGCCTCGGATACCCTAATACCGTCGGGGTCGGAAGAGAACAAGAGTTGGCCAAGGGAGGCCGAAAGAAAAGGTGACAGTGAGGAGCCCGGCACAAGTAAGTGGAAGCAATGCCGGACTCAGCTGGGGTCCCGTGGTCGGCAACCCTAGTCCCACTAGTCGTGAGCCCCCGGGTGATGTGTAGGATTTGTCTCATTACCTGTGCCACTGTGAAACTACGGAAAACTACTTCCAGGAAGGCTGAGATAGGAACAGAGCTCTCCTCTTCTCAGTTTTGCCTCACGAGGCTGAGTGTAGCCCGTTCCAGCCTTTAAACCAGAATTAATTTTCCTCGCGGAGCCGAGAATCCAACTCGGGCCTCCGAGATGACAGACGAGAATACTTAATTTCCTTTATTGCTTTTCAATGTACAGTATGTAGATTGAAAACTATGGGTGATAAGTTGCAGCTTGAACTTAACTTACGCCTTTCTGAATACCAGCTTCTCTCTCATCTCGTAATTATTATTATTATCAGTTAACACTTAGGGAGTGTAGTGGTGCAGTGTTCAAGCTGTTGGTCTCTCTCCAAGGTGTACTGGGTTCTATTCCCGGTCAATGCATGTGAGATTTTTGAAGTGAGATGTCATGCATGCCCTGTGGTTCGGATTCCACGTAAAAGGAAAGTCCCATGGCTCATGTTCGCACGAATAACGGTCACGTAAAACTAAAAGCTTCCTTCTATTTAACCTTTCCCACTCTCCCCGAAATCGCGTGGAGGCAGCTGATATTAAAGTATGCGTGGACATAGACCATCCAAAATATTTACGGCCCAAGTTCAATACCCGGTTAATATACGTCGGATGGCATGCTCTGTGGTCCCCCGGAGAGGTCTGATGCATGCCTTTAAAGTAAACTTCTGAGTGCGACCTGCACGCGGTGATGAGGCTGGAAGGATCACGTCACAAATACCTACTTGAGCTATATGTTCAAGCAAGGAATCCAACTTTTATGAGCGTTTAAAAAAAAAACAGTATGCCTTCCTTCAGAGGGGAAGAAAGGCAGGCGGTCCCATGTCATAGATTTATGGCTTGTTAAAAAACCTTCCACTTATTACACCTGTGTGAAGATAAATTATAGGTTAAACATTTGACAAACGCTCTTAGGTTCCAACATACGTCGCCAGGAGCCGACTACGGTGGCATCTGGTAACCAAGTTCTGAACTAGTAGTCGTTGACGGTGGCGTTTGGCGGCAAAAGTAGGAACTACTTGAAAAAATTCAATGTCTGCATTCCTTACTTGAATTGAAAACAGAGAACACACACTAATACAGTCATCACAATTAACACCGGTTATCACACAGATTCTACACACACCCAAAGTACACGGGGCTACATGACCGCGTTGTCGCAGCCCTTAAACTGAGGAACCAACCAACTAGAAATCGAACCCGGGGTCTTTCGTAGCAAAACAGTGTTATTCACTTAGGTAAGATATCGGATATGATGATGATGATGTTGATGATATAAGCTAAAAATTATGATGTTAATATAAGCTAAAAATTATGATTTTTAGGATTAGTAAAAAATATTTAAAAAAAGCGAACAATTGGTAGTACCTGCAGCCACTGGAAGGCACTCCTCGATTTGGCACCGCTCTGCTCTGTCCCAGTTATTGTCGACGACTAACTTTTACTTGGCGAACAGGTCAATGCCAGCTGCTCTCGTCCCCACTATCAAGTTCAGGATTCCCTCCATCACAAAAGTAGGATACTCATTGCTGATTCTTACGCTCATGTTGTAGTCGAGAGTGAAATTACGTAACACGTGCGGGTGTGCGCATGAGGAAATATTATTCACAAGCCCAGCATTTCATTGCTTTTGTTGTTGTTAATTCATTTCTAAAGGCTCGACTGGCTGCGTAGGGCAGCGGTAACGTTCTCGCCTGCTGTTCCCAAGGTTGCAGGATTGAATCCTGGCACAGTGACTTGGCATTTGAGGGTGCGCAAATGTGAGGGAGCCGTGTCAGTAGAACGTAAAAGATCCTGTTTTGGGCAAAATTCTGGCACCCAGTGTCTCTAAAAGCCGCAGTAGTTAAAAGGGACGTAAAACCAATAGCATTATTATGCTATGCCCAAGGTTGCTGGGTCGAATCCTGGCACAGTCAGTTGGCAATATTGAAGATGCGCAAATGCAAGGGAGCCATGTCAAATGGAACGTTAAAGATCCTCTTCAGGGTAAAATTCCAGCACCCATGGCAGAAGTTAAGAGATGTAAAAAAGAAACCAAAGAACATAAAACAAAAACCAAAACAAAAAACTAGAAACCAAAAACAAAAAAAAAAAACACAAAACACAATTTGGCAACTTGGCTGCGACAACGCGGTGTGTACTTGGGTGTGTCTAGAATCTGTCTGATAACCGGTGTTAATTGTGATGGCTGTATTAGTGTGTGTTATCTGTTTAAATTCAAGTAAGGACTGCAAGTAGTTCATACTTTTGTTACCAAATACTACCGTCCACGACTCCTAGCTTTCAGACTTGGCTACTAGATGCCATCGCAGTCAGCACCTGGCGGCGAACGTTGGAACTAATATAGCGTTATCAATTCTAACCTTGAAATTTCGGCTTCACACAAGTGTAGTTGATGGATGGTTCTTTCTCATGCAATAAATCTATGACATGGGACCGCCGGCTTTTCTTCCCCTCCGGAGGAAGGCATACTAAGGGATATAGGTATATTAGGTAGATAGATACATACATAACTTACATATGAACTTTTGAACTGATGATAGTTTTGGGGTCTATGCATTTGATTCCAGTATGAAAACCCTAAAGCGTTACACTCAGTCTCGTGAGGATAACATTGTTATACCATCCAAAGAGTAGTTTTCCAAGTTTTTCCATTTCCACTCCAGGCAAATAGCGTGGCAATATAAAGCCATGACCCCTTTTGTCTCCATTCCAGCACCAAGTACATGTGCATGCAATTGTAAAGCGACAACAATAAAAACAACACGGGTTATTATCACACAAATTCAACAACGATGTTTGCTGTAAAGCCTAGGGTTGTTTTGCTGCAACTGCAGGGAGAGAAGAGAGTCCACAGTCTCGCTTTCACAAGGGACTGGCTACATCAGCTTTCCACACAGCTGTTCCAAATACAATTCTCTGAATGACAAGGCTTCTAATACAAATTATTTAACAACATATTTAGGTTCTACAGACCTATTCTCTTAGCTTCGGTATATAATAATTATGAAGTGTCCTCATTAGCGGGTAAGAAAAATTCAATAATACAACCAATATTAAGGGGCTTCAACACGGACGACTCTGAGTTCGATCCTTTCAAATGCTTCGGGAGCAGTATCCCAATTTGGAAGACTTATAACATAAGCGACTTAGGACAGGCCTCGCCTTTTACCAGCGCTCATAATACAACATAAATAGCACCCTTTTAAAATACAACACACAATGCCTCGTGATCACTATCACAACTTTGAGAACTTATAATAGTTCATTCCCCACGACTAACTGTCCCTCATAATTACTTTTACCGAGCATTTCAACGCATTCCTAGCGTGACAAATTACTTCAATGCGCTACTTGGCGCTCATACATTAATTAGCCAAGTTGCCTTCAAAGAACTAACTAAATTCAGAATCAATGTTTGATCTACATCCCAAAATATACTACTCTTCTTCCCTTAACAATAATCATTTTTACCGTAAAGAACATGTATTCATAACATGTATTAATTCATCTAAAGGAGCTCGGAAGCTACTACTTTCAATATAAAATTCATCACAATATTCATTCATTTGTATAATTATTATTATTATCATTAGGCTTGTTTTCTCATATTTATATCATTTATCAATTACACTGATATTTTACTGAATACATTCCACAAGGAATTCATTTATATTTCACATATTTATTATATTTCTCTCAAATTAATCGTTCAGATCGCGCAATCTTTCTTTCACCTGTTATTAAACATCCCTACTCTCTCTCCCTCTCATGAAGATTATACACAAATCTTCCCAAACACATAATAATGAAAATAGTTACTTACATGACGGTACGGTCAGCGACCGAATTCTCCAGCGATGGAACATTTTCGCCCACCAACTTTTTCTTAAGCCATTTTCATGGTTATATTTACACTCAATGACACTTTTTTAACACCACATAAAATATTTACATTAATCACTTGGAACATAACGAATACCATTTTGTATTCGTTTTCACTTAACACAATACCATTCACTAAACATTTTACACTAAAAAATCTCACTATATTTACATTACATAAAATTTTGTATCACTTGGGCGTTAATTATTCGCCTTACACACGTGGTTTCTCTTCCTTTCCCGTTTCCAAGGGTTGCACTATAGCACGTCGGCTTCCTAATCTGACGAAATGATGGAAGGTCTCGATAGAACTATACCTCACTGGAACGGCTGATCTTCAAATCCTGGATTTGACTATCGGCTCCTATAAATTTCCTGCACGATGTCGTATCTTGCTAGACGCTACTTGTTCGTCTAAATAAAAGTCAGTCCTTGATGTATTACTATCTCGATCGCTCGAACTGTTTATCGATGACCTAGTAATTTCCTTGTACTTTCTGTTATTTGATTTGTAGCTTATTTGAGTACTCCCCAATGTTTACTGTTCTTTTGTCTACCTAGACAAAGCCTGGAACTACAATTCCTATTTTTTATCGTCCTGCGCTCTAGTCCCTAAATTTCCGGAACACTAGGCGTTACTATTTCGTTCTACCCTGCTTGGGTTCCTTAACGTAGATAGACTGTCTATTTCACTTTCCTTGGGTACTTCGAAACCTTATGATGCGTCGGTTCTTTAACTGAACTATTATCTTCGAGTACCTCTCGCCTGTTATTTCTCAAGTCCACAGCCTAAACTTTGACTATACTTGTGAACTTTATGAACTTTATAAAGTCTGAAGCTTGCCGATATTATTCCTATACTAGGATTCTAATGTGTCTTCACACGGCGATACTAATGACGATACTGCACGGCCACTCCCATACGGGGTGCTCGTTGGTGATACAGCGTAACACGACCTCTCAAGGTCTGGTAAAGACTGCATGTACTTGATACAGCCGGACGCCCCCTCTCGGGCTCTCGGAATAACTGTATTAGCTGTGATGCAGCACCTCCGTACGAGGTCTGTTGTAAACTGCATTGTTGCTGCGAAACAGTACCATGCGCTCCCGCGCCCTTGGTAAACTGAATGTGTTGTGACACAGTGACGCCCCCTCGGGCTGTCTGAAACTGCATTAACGATGATAGTGACACAGTGTCACGCCCGTAGGCTGACAATTACTGCATGCTCCTCCTGGCACCTCCAGGGTTTATATCGTAATCGGCGGCAAAAAGATAAAATCCGCGTCTTCTCCAGCACTAACTTCTGAAGTAATAGTCGTATAATTCGGAAAAATATATCTCTGGAAAGCTCTTGTTCTAAACGTAAACTGGTTTCTTTGATCATGAAAATCAATCACACAATTCCAAGATATTAAATAATTTGTCTCCTCAGATATGTGGGCGTTGAGGTTTAGTTTTCCATCCCTACCAACTCTGGTCTCGGGGAATTACTAACGACGTCATGCTACGTCTGCAGTTCTTTCCTGTGCAATTATTATAAACCTTTTTCCCTCACAAAAATCTCTATTCCAGAATGATCAACAATGATGTGTTTCTTTCATTAATTAAATACTCGCAAATGGCTTAATTCTAATTATTTCTCTTCTTGCACCATTGCGAGGTTGTCATTTTCTAACTGATTAAGGTCTATTTCCGAAACCTCTTCTCTCTTACTCGTCGTGGAAAGTTTTTCTCGTTCTATTTATAATCATGAGCCAGCTCCTATCGATGCGTTAAGCATGATCTCACGTCCGCATGACTCGTGGTCACCCATTCTTGCGCCACATAATAACCACCCACTTCTTAAATCTTTTCAAGTCATTCTAAGGACTGTATTATTTCCTCTCTTCTTTTGCAAATAAATTATGGATTCGACGCTTGAACCAATTACAGATAGGTTCAGTAGATAACACTATTTGAGTTTAATTTCCAGGAGGCCATACATGACAGTGTTGCCAAAATAATGTTAAGCTTTCTGATAGGTCCAATTTTTAAATGCCTATAACTTCTACACTATCAATTGGATTTCAACCAAATTTTGTATGTAATATGTGTACATAAACAGATATGACTGAGCGTATTCTTAATAGCCACCAGGGCTGCCAACTGTTAATAATTGCTCTCTCTACTCTTTTATCCAAATAACAATACATCAGAAAGTAAGCAAGGCGACAGCTTTAAACTATGCACACGTATAGTACCTGACATTCTATATTAATTTGGAGTAACCAACATGATTCTCAGCCTGCTGAGAGGTACAAATTTACATACATGTAACTTCTATACTATCAGTTGTATTTCGCCCAAATTTCGTATGTGCTATGTGTAACAACAGAAATGACTATAAGTATTCTTAAGAGCAATCAGGGCTGCCAACTGTTAATAAATGCTGTCTATATTTTTTAACCTAATATCAATATATCAGGAAGTATGCATGCCAACAGCCCTATACTTTGCACACGTACAGGATCTGATATTCTAGATTAATTTGGAATAATTAATATAAGTCAGTGCTGCCAACATGATTCTATGCCTGCTGATAGGTCCAATTTTAAAATACATGTAACTTCAATACTAAAAAATGGCTTTCGTCCAAAATTGGCACAACAAGATATCATAATATTTCAGATTAGGCTATTTCTGACCAGCACACGCATGACATTGTTGCCAACATGTTTTTACGCGTGCTGATAGATCTAATGTCTAACTTCTTGTAACGTCCATTGGGCTTCAACCAATTTTTGTATTCTGTACCCTTAAGAGATGAAACTAAGAATAAACTCAGTCACCAGGGCTGCCAACTTTAATGCTCTATTAGGCTGCATTATACCAGGTATATTTCGAACTAATTAGACATTTTAATATTACCAACTTAATTTCGTCATTATTCAAGATAGGTTCATATACTGTAGATTATGCATTGGCATGAAACTTAATTTTAAGAAAAGTAGGCTATTTAGTTCGTCACGGGACTTCTTGTTCAGTGTTGCCTTAGTAATCGAAATTTAATGTTTCTCAGTTGGTCAACTGGCCTGTTCTGAGCAGGCCGTGGTGTCAGCAGCAGAACGGAAACCGACCTCACATCGCTCATACAGCTAGGTTCACCATCCACAATAACTTGACCATTTAATAACAATCACATACAGTAATCACACTAAGCAAGCTTGAACGTCAATCCCCACTATCAGTATCTGGCGGCTTCGGTGGCGTAGTTGGTAGCATGCTGAGCTTCTATGCCCAAGATCGTGGGTTCAAATCCGGCCGAAGTCGTCGGATTTTTTAAGAGCGTTAAAAATCCCTCAGTATGCCTTCCTTCGGAGACGAAGTAAAGCCGGCGGTCCCATGTCATAGATTTATGGCTTGTGAAAGAACTTTCCACTAATTACACCTGTGTGTAGCTAAACTGTATAGGTTAAGAATGTAAACAACGCTCTTAGGTTCCTACGTTCGTTGCCAAGAGCCGACTGCGGTGGCGTCTGGTAGTTAAGTTCTGAACTAGTAGTCGTTGACGGTGGCGTTTAGCAGCAAAAGTAGGAATTATTTGAAAAATTCAAAAGTCTGCAGTTCTTACTTGAATTAAAAAAACAGATAACACACACTAATACAGTCATCATAATTAACACCGGTTATCAGACAGATTCTACACACACCCAATGTACACGGGGCTACATAACCGCGTTGTCGCAGCCCCTTAACTTAATAACCAACCACTATCAGTATCTCAACAAAAACATCACATATTTTGACTAAGCGTGTTAGTTTAATTCTACTGCAACCAAATAAGTGTATATATTGTGAATACTGGGGATGTCTCCTAAGCAATGTCGTCTTTAAGAAAATTTTATTTGGAAAGTTTTCTGACAAGATTAACCTATTCTTCAAAGTAGAGATCATTAGATTCTAAGGTTTTGAGCCATCTTTCAGCGAAGTTTCTTATCCCGCGACTGTACCAGTCTCTCGGTTTTGATACAAAGAATTCGGCGAGACCCACTTCCACAGCTTCAAAGTTTTCGAAATTTCTTTCACGCAAAAAATTGGCCATGGGTCGAAAAATATGGTAATCTGAAGGCGCAAGATCAGGGATGTATGCTGGATGTGGTAGCAGTTCGACTCCTCCCAATTCCTGGAATTTTGTCATGGTTGTTCATGCAGTATGAGATCTCGAATGGTCTTGCTGCAAGAGAACTCTATTTCGCTTAACGAATGCTGGGTGTCTTCGTCTCAAGCTTTCATGAACTCGTTCCACATTGACTGCACACCCGTTTGGAACAATCTCCCAGTGAATCACTCCTTCAAAATTTTACCAGACACTGTGATCGCTCTTCAACACAAACAAATATCATTGGGCGCCATTCATATACACAATGAGAATGAAATAAAGAACACGAAATCTCTCCTCCCGGGCAGAAGGACAATAGGACTTGCTTATGGCAAAAAGATCATAGGCCTCTTATTCTCAATGAATCTCTACAACAACATTCACATATAAGATCCTCTTTCTTATTTATTCCAATCTCTGCAGCAAGATACTCAGATTTCCCTTCATCTCCACAAAACATAGCCTATCCTCTTTATATAATTTTACACAACCCAATCATCAAAACAATAAAAATCAGAAGAAAAAATTGACAATCATAAAAAGAAATATCTTTGCAGATAAGGAACTCAAATGAGCATCCCCCCCCCCCTACCTCACTGCCAGACCATTACAAAGAATCTCATATCTCCTTGCACTAGATTCCCTACCATGACCCAGCAGCAAGATGTGGCCATGCAACAAACCTAAAAGTATCTTAAAAATGAACAGTGACAACGCACAACATCAGTTTTGGGGTGAAACCGATCCTTTCTAACGATGACTTTGGCAGGTTGACGGGGACTGAACCACTGTTTTGAGGCTGCGAAATTAGTCCCATTTCATCACATGTGACAATTCTCCTGATAAATCTATCAACCATGAGGTAATCGACAAGTTGACGACAGTTATCCACTCTACGTAGAGCCTGTTCAGGGGTAAATTTGTGAGGTACATATTTACAGCTTCTGTTTGATTTTCCAAGTTTCTTAATCTGGCAATGTATGGTTTCTTTTGATGCACCAAGTTCTTCTGACAACCTACGAGTACTTCTTTGCGGATTTTCTTCCAATACTCTGCGTTTATTCTCAATATCCCATAGTTTAGGTCTTCCAGAACAATAATCTGTAGTATATTGGCTTTCACGGCCGGTGAATTAAAACTCAGCAATTCTCTTAGGTTTGTGTCATGTCTTGTTTGGGGTTCTTCTGACAGCCTACGAGTAATTCTTTGCGGATTTTCTTTCAATACTCTGCGTCCGGGTGGGGACACCAAAAGCCCGCCGATGAGCCAGCTTGGTGTCCTGTGTCCTAGGCGAAACCCCACACTAGACACGGCACAAACCTAGAAGAATTGCTGAGTTTTAATTCACTGTCCGTGAAAGCCAATATACCATCTTTTTGGAAGCCTTCATAGGGAGGTTGAGGCTGCTTGGACTTTTAGTTCTCGCAGTCAAGTAGTGCAGTTGCACTCTATATAAAGGGAGGTAGCGCGCAGTTCGTTACTCCTGTGGGGGCCCTGGTGGGGACACCAAGAGCCCGCCGACGAGCCAGCTTGGTGTCCTAGGCGAAACCCCACACAAGAGACGGCAAAAACCTAGAAGAATTGCTGAGTTTTAATAATCTTTAGTGTTTTCTTCTCCAATGTTGAGACGTTGGAACTATCATTATGTCACACGTTCACTAACGACACCTTCTCCTTCCACTTCACATATTCCTCGAGCCACGGCAGCAGCTTTGTAATCTTGATTCCAGTAGTGCTTTAGAAGGATCCTAACCTCAAACTTTCACACAAGTTCCATTATTTGTGATTGTGTATCAGCAAATGACGACTGATACATTCTCGCTATATAGTCTACATAATTCTAGTCATGGCCTCCTGTAAATAGCATTGGTGAACCAAAGAAAGCCAATACTATCTTATAAAACAACCAACTTAAAAAACGACATTACTTCTGAGACTTCCTAATATTATAACCCATACTTGTAAACATAGATTTGAAAGGAAGCTTGTAGTTTAACGTGACCGTTAATCGCGCGATCAAGAGCCACGGGACCTCCTTTTTACGTGGAATCCGAACCACAGGACATGGCATTTCACTTCGAAAATCTCACATGCATTGACCGGGAATCGAATCCGGTTCACCTTGGTGAGAGGCAGACAGCTTGACCGCAGAGCCACCATGCCCCTGAGACATAGATTTAATAACCAAAGTGTAAAGAATCTGGTAATAAATATAATAATACAATAATATATCCTATGACCTCGGCTGTCGGGTGCAAGCTTTGTTATTTGACACCCAAAGGGTAGCTCGCATGTCGAATTTCGTTGTTCCTTGAAGCACTATGAAAGTCAAGGAGGTTAGATATCTAAGCTCCTTGAACACTATAGCACTTTCTAGTAGAGAAATGAGGAACTTTGTGTTGGCGGAAACTCCCGAGATTAATTTTGCCATTATGGACACGGCCTCCTGAATTCAAATGGGTTCTTTGACATGCCAACATCGTATGACATGCGTGTCGTAATTTTGTCGTCTTTCAAAAATCACTTACCACGGCCAGGAGCGAACCTGGAAGCTTGGGGTTAGTAGACCGACATGTTGACCACTCACCCACCGTGGCAAGCAAAGAATCTGGTGATGATCGCTTGATGATCGAAACTGGTCATCCATGTGTATTTCCTCCATTGTTTGTTTGTTTGTTTGTTTGTTTCTTTCTTTCTTTCTTTCTTTCTTTCTTTGATTCTTTCTTCCTTTCTTTCTTGGTTTCTTTCTTTCTTCCTTTCTTTCTTTCTTTGTTTCTTTCTTCCTTTCTTTGTTTGTTTGTTTGTTTGTTTCTTTGTTTGTTTGTTTGTTTCTTTCTTTCTTTCTTTCTTTCTTTCTTTCTTTCTTTCTTTCTTTCTTTCTTCCTTTGTTTCTTTGTTTCTTTCTTTGTTTCTTTCTTCCTTTCTTTCTTTGTTTGTTTGTTTGTTTGTTTGTTTGTTTGTTTGTTTGTTTGTTTCTTTCTTTCTTTCTTTCTTTCTTTCATTCTTTCTTTCTTCCTTTCTTCCTTTCTTTCTTTCTTTATTTCTTTCTTTCTTCGACCTGCTCCGAACCACGTTACTTCTACCGTTTGCACCATAGAGCTTTAACTCTTCCCCAATATTCTCGCATTCGCGTTCTGTGAGCCTCCTTTCTTTAATCAGTCCACTTCTTGCCGGCGGCTTCGGTGGCGAAGTCGGTAGCATGCCGAGCTTCTATGCCCAAGGTCGCGGGTTCAAACCCGGCCGAAGTCGTCGGATTTTTAAGAGCGTTAAAAATCCCTCAGTATGCCTTCCTTCGGACAGGAAGTAAAGCCGGCGGTGCCATGTCATCGATTTATGGCATGTTAAAGAACCTTCCACTTTTTTTTTAGCGTATGGCTTTTAGTGCCGGGAGTGTCCGAGGACATGTTCATCTCGCCAGTTTTAGTAGCTGCTTCGGTGTCCCCGAATGGGTGAGCTACAAGTACCGTTGGGGAGGAAAGTTCGAATGGAAGGGCGAGGAGTTGGAAGGTAGCGGCTGTGTCCTATAGTTAGGGACCAACCCCGGCATTTGCCTGGAAGGAAGATGGGAAACCACAGAAGACCATCTTCAAGGTAGCCGGTGGGGGGATTCGAACCTCCTCGCCTCCCGGATGTGAGCGACTGCCAGCAGTCATGCCGTAACGACCACGGCTAACTCACCCGGTACTTTCCACTAATTACACCTGTGTGAAGCTAAGTTAGGTTAGGTTAAACATTTGACAAACGCTCTTATGTTCCGACGTTCGTCGCTGGGAGCCGACTGCAGTGGCGTCTGGTAACCAGGTTCTGAACTAGTAGTCGCTGACGGTGGCGTTTGGTGGTAAAGTAGGAATTACTTGAAAAAA
Organism: Meconema thalassinum; assembly: GCA_946902985.2. NCBI lineage: Eukaryota > Metazoa > Arthropoda > Insecta > Orthoptera > Tettigoniidae > Meconema > Meconema thalassinum. The sequence goes on along the minus strand of OX336394.1, from coordinate 253,689,842 downwards.
TTAAAATGTCTGCAGTCCTTACTTGAATTGATAACAGATACATACACTAATACAGTCATCACAACTAACTCCGATTATTAGACAGATTCTACACACACCCAAAGTACACGGGGCTACATGATCGCGTTGTCGCAGCCCCTAAACTGAGGAACCAACCAACCACTTCTTGCCGGTTTTCAATTTTGTTTTTTCTTGAAAGCTCTTGTGTGCTCGAAGTCTTCTCTGGAGAGGTGAATGTCCCTGGATGTCTTCAAGTGTGATTCCTACTTCTTGAAGATCTTTTTCAACTTCAATGAACCATGGTCCCCTTGGTTTTCTTGTTAACAAAGTTGAAAAATTACGACCCTTACAGTAGTCTCATATGATGTGTAAAATGTGATATGTTATCCTATTAGGTGTCTGCTGGGAGCGCAAATCCACTGTTAACAGTGAACTCTGTTGGTCATTGAAATAACTACTTGTAAAACTCCAGTGCCAATGATTTATTGTAGGAATATCTTTAATGGGGCCTCCAAACCTTGAAGGAAACCATATGCGATATACATTCCACATAGGGCTGTGTGTTGGCCGACAGTACCTCGAATGCTTACATTAAATAAGGATCTATAATGGGGCCTCCAAACCTTGAAGTAAACCGTATGCGATATGCATTCTACATAGGGCTGCATGTAGGCCGGCAGTACCTCGAATGCTTACATTAAGTAAGAATACTGCAAAAGTATGAAGATTTAAAAAATCATAATTGTTTTCAGCAAATATGATATAATGAATATTTTCACACAAAAGAATGACAGCAGGGAGATGATTTATTGTAGGAATAACTTTAATGGGGCCTCCAAACCTTGAAGTAAACCGTATGGGATATACATTCCACATAGCCACATGGCCGACATGCGCGAACCGGTCAGAATTTGGCACTGGAGTTTTACAAGTTGTTAGTTCAATGACAAACATAGTTCACTGTTAACAAGGGATTTTCGCTCCCGGCAGACACATAGTAGGATAACATGTCACATGTTACACATCATATGCGACTACTGTAAGGCTCTGAATATTTTCACACCAAACAACGACAACTTGAAGATAATTTATTGTAGGAAAATCTTTAATGGGGCCTCCAAACCTTGAAGTAAACCGTATGCGATATACATTCCACATAGCCACATGACCGACAGTACGTCGTGGTACCAATCTCCGTCACCGTGCGCGCTCATTGTTTCCGTCCCATTTCCGTCCCTTTTCCAAATTCACTCCAACAAAAAATATCCAGCTACCGAGTGGAAAGATGTTACACACCAAAAAGATCTTATTTGCCTGTCTCTGCGACCTCATGCGTGTTATTTGGCCATAAAATTGTATCCTCCTTTTCCGAATGGTGTCGGTTATCCTGGCCTGTTCGCCATCTCTTGATGAATACAGTACTTTTGCATTTGTCAGTTGGCACAGGCTAGAGTAAAAGGTGGCTTTTCACCGATGTCTCAGTCTCACTCATGGCTGTGATTATATGGAAGCTACTGAGGTATGGGGGATGTTTAGTAATGGCATTCGGGGCACAGTCAGTGCCTGTGAATGCTGTGAAAGGTTCAACTCATAGGGTTAGGACTACTATACTGACTCAGTGAGGAAAGCAATGGCAAACTACCTCACTCCTCTTCTTGCCTAGAACGCCTCAAAATAGCGCTGCCTTGGGTTTTTGTGGGTATCTACTCACATAACGTAACGGCGGTACTTTTTGAGGATCCAACCAGCCTTCGGGCTGACTACCTAACAGACAGACAGACAGACATCCTCTCAATGTGCAAGTAGAGTTCATTGTTAAGTCGTCTCCTGTACTCGTCAGTTTCTCTGATTGGTCCAAGGTCTTACTCAGGATTTTTCTTTCTTTGGCTTCTAACTTTTCAATCCAAGTGTAATTTTTTTAATTTTTTTTATTATTTTTTCTTCCAGGATTAGTGAACCAGCTATTACAATTTTGGGTACAATCGTTTTGACCGACTGAAAACATCTAATTTCGATGTAATGACAAACAAAATCAGTTTCTATACACTCTCAAGTACAGAGAGCTTTTAACCACGATGTTGCATGGAACAAGAACTACTAATAAATTACAGCTATATCTTGCTGTGTACAGACAACATAGCTGCAGTCGTAGCACATATTATTATCCAACAAATCAAGTGCTGGTGTTCATACATGGGCACACGCACACGATCAGCTTGATGTAAACAACATCACCATTCATTGATGTCCAAATAAACCACGTAATCTGATTTGAAACGTGTCAGGCTTTGACATTCGTTCATGATTGACAAATATTGGTAATATACTGTATATTTAAAACCTGGCCTCCTTATTTACAGTTCTCTCTCACCTACTGGTTTTACTCAAGGCTTCTGTTGTACAAATAGGATGTATTGTGCTTTAAGACTGCGTTGATTTACTGAGGGTGTGCAAACATAGGGGCATTATGAGTTACGCAGTATGTGAGGAATGCTACAACGTGATCAATAATGTCAGCATGGATGGGATTCAAAAATACTTCAGAAATACTACGTTTAGTTATATAATTTACGTGGAAATAAATAATGGCAATATATCATAAAACTAAATTGACGTATCGCTATGGTGTTGCATATTAAACCTACCCAGAGAGTAATAATTCGTGTTAGAGCTCGCCACGGTGTGTGAGTGGTTATCGTGTCAGATTACTAACCTCAAGCTTGCAGGTTCACACCTGGTAAGTGATTTTTGAAATGCGACAAAAATCGCAATAGCCTACGCATGTCATACGATGTTGGCATGTTAAATAACCCATTTGAATTCAGTAGGCCGTGTTCATAATGTCAAAATTAATCTCGGGATTTTCCGCCAACACAAAGTTCCTCATATCTCTAGTAGAAAGCACTATAGTGTCGAGGAACTTAGATATCTAAAGTCCTTGACATTCATAGCGCTTCAAGGAGCGATAAAAATTTGACATTCAAGCTGCCCTCTGGGCCGCAGTTAACAAAGCTTGCACCCAGCACCCGAGGCCATACGATATTATATATATTGGCAAAATATGATCAAACAAATTTGACGTATCGCTATGGTGTTGCATAGACTATTAATCCTACCTACCCAGAGCCCTTCGACCATACCGAAAAATAAGGTCTAGGCTTGTCTTCCTCCTAGCCGCCACTGACTTTTTCATCAGAGAAATAGCGATAGTAAAACCTGCTGCAAACACCAGCATAAGATAAAGCAAAGAAAGGCAAATGGAAAAGATGAAGAATTTCATCTATCGCCAGCGATGAATACGGATGAAAGGAAGGAACCAAATTTCCCGCTGCGACATATTATATAATCTACTGTACACTAGAAAGGCTGCACACGGCTTTCACTACAGAATTTGCAACCAAATAGGTTTTCAACAGGCAACAAACCTTTGTATCTGTACACTATGTGGACTACGATACGAACAGTACCACCTACTCGTACTCAAGTGCTCAGCAAGGACAAAATCACTAAGATTCTACGCAAAGGACAAAATCTTTCAGTAAAGTTTTGTATAAGTACGCAATGTGTTTAATAAATCTTATTAATGATTTGTAACATCATTCCACTAGGTTGCTGTATATTTTGTGTGGGGGTGATTTTGGAAAAAGGGACGGAAGTGGGACGGGAATGCAACGGAAAAAATGAGCGCGCGACGTGGCGGAGATTGGTGCAACGACGTACTGTCGGCCATGAGGCTATGTGGAATGTAAATCGCATACGGTTTACTTCAATGTTTGGAGGCCCCATTACAGATATTCATACAATAAATCACCTTCAAACTGTCGTTCTTTGGTGTGAAAATATTCATTATATGATATTTGCTGAAAACAATTATGATTTATTTAATCTTACTACTTTTGCTGTATTCTTATTTAATGTAAGCAAGCACCCGAGGTACTGTCGACCAAAATAGACTACAGCACTATTATATCATATTTGATGAAAGGATTTGTTACTGGAGTTTTACAAGTAGTTATTGCAGAAATAATGGTAACTAGTTGAAACCCGTCAAAACATGACGGTCATTGGGAAAATATTTACGGAAGGATTTACTTATATGCATTCTTTGTATGATTACAGAGAAAGATCGACTTTGCAACATATAACTGCCCATGACTGAAAACTTGATGAGGCAAATAGTTGCCTACAAGTTCCGGAGTTTCCCCTTGAGCTTTATTGATTGTGATAAATTAGGCCAAGCGATTGGAAATTGGAGGCTCTTAAAAGAAAATGGGAGTATTTTTGTGGCAAATTTATAATGGATTTTTAAAATGGCTTCGTATTTCGACCGATTTCTCACTTTATTGCGTCAATTTGTAGTTTGCATACGACCGGACAATGTTCCTTTTCGTCGAACGAGGTTTTATAGTAGTATTTCTCCCAAAATTAACGTCTTATTCGATAACACTATAGTGCCCTGCATCAATGGAGCCGCTAAATATTAAATGGCAAATAATACTCCCATTGCATAAACAACAGTGTGGTTAGACTCGTTGTTATGTGCACTAATCAAATAAAATCAATAACCAATTGGCCTATACAATGAAGTACAACATGACCAGTGTATTCACCGTCCAGATACTTTCATACTAAGTTGGTTGCTGAGGAGAATGTGATGAGACTGATCGTCAATAATAAAATCCTTATAATTATCCTTGCCAGCAACAATGTTTGCAATAGTTTGCAAATGCAGCTCAGGGCGATGTTCTTCATTCTGATATAAACAGCACAATACTTCTCGAAATAAGCAATTTCTAACGCCTGTTATAGGTACAATCCTTTGGGTTTCTATGACAGCAAACTATGCAGGGGAGCATAGAATCACTTCACCAATTACAGGATGAGCACAGACTCACTTTGCCAGCCACCGTAATGGAGGCAGTTTTAGAATTGTATGTCCCGTGCATGTCAAAAAACGCATTAACATAGGGAAGTCCACTATTAAGACTATATTCTTGGCCATCGCCCCAGAGATCCGGATTAATTTCCCTGCTCTGCCAAGAAATATAATTCTGGCCTGAGGGCTGGAACGGGACGCACTCAGCCTCGTGAGGTAAAACTGAGGAGAGGTAGGATCGATTCCAACCTTAACTAACTTGGATGTGTTTCTCTTCAGTTTCCCACTTCCACTCCAAGCAAATACCGGGATGGTTCCTTACTTAAGGCCTCGGCGTTCTCCTTCCCAATCCTCACTTTAGTCACACATACTGAATCCTACGGTATTAGGCTGACTGGTGTCGAACATGGATCTCTGGGAAAATGAGAACAGACTAGAGATGCCAGCAAGAAACGAACCCAAGGTATTTTGAGGGAGTTTAAGCCATAAAAACCCCTTGAGAAAGGACACGGTAAATCACTGTTGTGATATAAACAAATTCTGACATTAATTGTTAATATAATGTAGAAAATATTAGCAGGATACGGCAGTATTGGGCTGTAAGATGCATAGAATTCTGGACTTAGCGCAGAAAGTGAGAACACTTGACAGGTTGCAAATGAGGCTGGTATATAGGCTTGGTTTCATGACGCCCTGCCAGTCACTGGGAACTATTTACGCTGTCTGAGACAAGGGAGGACAGTAATATATGGTCAAGTGAATCCCCTACACATAAGAGCGAGCCCAGTGGGGTGGGAATATGCCAGAATAATTTAATGATTACTCGTGATTGGAGTAACTCAGAGACATGAGGATTGCACCTACGTGAATGAATTGCCAGGAGGCTAATTATCAAGCCGTCAAACATTGAAATCGAAGCAGATTTAACGTAACGCGCAAGGACACTGGTGGACTGAGTCCAGCGCAGTACTATAACCATGCCGTGGGGGAAGAACCACTGACGCGGCGTGGGACGCGCTGGCAAAGGCAATTAATATTAATTAATTGACCGATCGATCCTCGTGCACACAGGCGAATATGTAATCAGCGAGGCAAGACTGACCAGAAAAACGTAATTTCAAGACCAGAGAAGCACGGAGAGAGGGGATGAAGCTCCAAGGAAATTTTAGACCTACTTTTCGGCTCCAAACAGATATAAGGTCAGTGGAGCAGTCAGTCGAGGTCAGTTGAACCATACTCTAGTGCGGAGCGCACGCAGCCCGAGTCCAGAGAGGGGCGCGCGTACTTAAACAATTTAAGTGCATCCGCATATTAACCATGCAGTATAACGCACTAATTAAGAACAATTAATATAGTCAGTTGAACCATACTCTAGTGCGGAGCGCACGCCGCCCGAGTCCAGAGAGGGACGCGCGTACTTTAACAGTCTAAGTGCATCCACATATTAACCATGCAGTATAACGCACTAATTAAGAACAATTAATATAGTCAGTTGAACCATACTCTAGTGCGGAGCGCACGCCGCCCGAGTCCAGAGAGGGACGCGCGTACTTTAACAGTTTAAGTGCATCGACATGTTAACCATGCAGTGTAACGCACTAGTGAAAACAGTTAGTAAGGACAGTCGTGCCACACTTTTATAGTCGGCAGTACAAGTGATTAATATTGAGTACGCAGTAAATGTACAGTGTGGTGTACAAGTTAAGACAATGTCATATTAGGTCAATCGTACCTCATGACGAGGAGATATTATGTGGTACCATAATAATGTACGTGGAACTGTCCAAGGCTTCGTTATAAGCAGATCATTCAAGGGGGACTGTATGTTCAGTCGAAGGACAATCGAAAGTGGTAATTGTACAAGTACAATGCACAATGGACGAGCGCAATATATAAGCTATTGTTAGACATAATAATAGGATGTCGAACTGCGCAGGTATAAACTTTTTTAAACGAGTGATGCAATTTCGCAGGGATACCACCTTAATTAATGTTCAGGACGATATGGAAGTATATCTATGCTATATCGGGAAATTATCAAAGGATAGGAATTGATAGACATTGGGGACCGCTAGGAATCGTCAGGCAGAGTATTGAGACTTTCCAATGAGATACGGGGGTATTTATTGAAGAAAGATCTTCAACGCCTGCATTTCTGAAATTCTGCAAAGAAGGGTCAACCAGTATGAAATGTACATAGTGATCGTGTGCTTTTAGTGATGGTCATTTAAATATGTGTAAATTACCAGTGTAATAATTAAGATAACGGGTTTTGTGGAAAAGGAAGCGATAGCTTCGACAAGGAGAAGCAAAGTGCAGTGTGTTTTGTAATGCAAAAATTATGTAAAATGTGTGTGGAAAGTGAAATAATGCCTTGCTAATTTGCAAATGATGGCGGGCATTAGTGTTGAAAATGTGTGGTCGGAGTCGCCAGATTAGCCAATGTACGTACCAAAAACCATGATTTTGTAGTGAATGTGTAGCCCACTGTATGTTGAGTGATATCAAAATTATAGAATATGCCAATAAGAGTCAATTTTGGGAGGTAGAACCTTCAGATATTAATGTTGTGTTGATTTTAGTCAAGTTGAGATGTTTTTGTACATCATTGTGTGGATAAATCGTTACCACTAACGTAGAAATGGCAATTGAATTAAATAGAAAGTTAACGTAACGAACACGGTTGTTCGGTTATTGATTATATAAATACGGTTACGTTGTGTCGGAGTAGGGGAAATTTATGTCAGTAATAATAATAATAATGAGAATAAATAAATACACATCAGGGAGAATGTTTGTAAGCCAAATATATGCTAATTTGAATAACTGTGTATCCAAGCAGTAGTATTACAAGTGATGGGCCAAGCAAAGGAATTTAATATCAGAGTATATTATGATAATGGAACGAAATATGCAAGGAGATAGGAAATGGAAGTGTTTAATAGTGAATTGAATCAGCTTGATGAATAAGCTTATAAGAGTAATTGGTAGAGATTATCTTATTAATTAAAGGACGGGATCATCTCACAATGGTCATGGGAGCCAGGTAGTCTAATCGATGGGTGAAATCTCGTATAGCCAAGGGCATACAGAGAAATATTATTGCAATCGAGCGTATTTAGTGAGGAGACCCTAGCTCTGAGTATTGCTATGAAACGTTCCGGGTTCGAATCCAGTGGTGTATGGGAGGATAACATGGACACCTCATCATGACACCTTATATTGACCGAGAACTAGCTATTGTGTGAATAAATTCAGCTCCTGGGAGTGAATTTGGACGGCAGGAGTTTGTGCCTGACCGTGTTCTTTAACAAAAAGATGCCGGCTATTCCAAATCGACATGTGTATGTTGAATCTCGTTTCCTTCATATAAATGTAAATGGATCCGTTGAGGCCAGCTATTAATATCCTAATGATAGGAATAAATGCTTAAACAATTCCATATTCCGTCTTGCATTCAGTTGAGTTAGGTCATATGTATTATTTGGGCCACTAGGATGGCGCTATTGTATTTGAAGCCACGTGCTACTGCTTGGAAAGAAAAGGAAAAGGGCGTGAGGGAGGTAACAAGCGTCTTGTTACAGCCCGTCGCGGACCCATTATATACAGGAAGGGTCGGGGGGAAGAGACTTTAAACTACCCAGGCTTGGAGGATGATGTTTGAAATGGAGAAACTTTGAAACCCTGTTTGTTATAAAAGAATCATTGTAGTAGAGTATAATGAATTTGTGTGGTTTCAGAGACATTGATAATTAAGAATCATTCTGATAACATAATATTTTGCAAACTTTTGAGATGTTAAAAGTTGCATTTTTACACTGACATTGTCACCTATTTCCGAAGGTGGATACCAGATGTCACATGCTACGCCCATGCAAGGGTAGCATAAAATCCCACCCGACACAGCGGTAACGGAATCATTATGGAATTGAACTCATTACGGCATACAGTGGAACTACAGAAAGGGTAGAATTACAATTAACAATGGAGTAGCAAGTAAATCTGATGTGCAACTCATAAATTGGTTAATGCATGGTAGAGCATTTTGGTGGGAAGAGAAATACAGAACAGAATTGTACGCATAATGTAAAGTAAAAATGTGTTGATAAAAGTATCAAGATTGTGAAATTAGAATGGTCACAATAAGTGACGTAAGACTGTAAGAACAGTTGTGTGTGTATTTTACCAGTGCATCAGCGCACTTGAGAGTGAATTTCATGTTAATCTCATGGTAAATAATTCAATAATAATTTGGATTTGCGAGGATAAAATGCGAATAATAGTGGATTGAAGGAATGTTTTACATTGTTTTGTTTATTATTGTTGGGATTGTGTTTTTGTCTGTGTGAAGCCATGATTTAAAGCTCAATTAAAGTATTTAGAATAGAGTTGTGTCTTATTATTGTAGAGTTGATACCTTTTAGTCTCAGATCAAAAATATGCAACTGCTCAGTGGGTGAACGGTACACGCCTGAGGACTGATGCTAGCTGGAGGCAGAAGCATGTTTTCCACGGAAATTACTCACATGGGTACAATACACACATTAATACAACCATCACAATAACACAGGTCGGTAACGTAATTTTTTCTCTTAAAGACACTCTATAGGCCAAGAGCTTTTGTCAGAGTGCTTTACGAATTCGAAACATGATGGTCAATGGTAAAATAATTACCGAAGGATTTCCTTATATACGACATTCTTTGTACGACTACTTTTTGGAACTATTGAAACTTTAAGAGCGTCGAAAGATTGCACTCCATTGCTACATATAACTGGCCATGACTGATAACTTGCTGAGGTAAATAGAGACCTACACGTTCGAGAGTGTTCCCTTGAGCTTTATTGATTGTGATACAGAATGCCAAGCGAGTTGGAAATTGACGTCTCTTAAAAGAAAATGGAAGGGCTTTGTCGGATTGTGTTAAATCAACTCGAGGGATTAGAGCTCTCTACCCAATTTTATCTCCACTGATTATTTCCAAATCCATGCAATTTTCATACATATTCTTTACAAATAATCTGGTTCCGTTCAGGAGCCCTTGGGAAACGTTCAGATTTCTGAGAAGCATAACTATGGCTCCAAATTTTAGAGTAAGAATATGTGGAGGCAAACCCCTTAATTCCAAGGAATTCAAGAATTCTGTAGGAAATTGAAGTAGCAGGTTTTCATTTTCAGTAATTAATCTGTTAACGCTGGTGTATGTTTTTGAACTACCGGGTATGAGTTCGATGACTTTCAAATTAATTTCTTTAGAGTGTTCATTTATTGGTGTTAGAATGCATTCTTTCGAGAAATTGATTATATCTTTCGTAGAAATTAATGTTTCGCCGTAAATCTCAGTCACGATGCCATCATGCGCTAAAATTCTGGGTGGTAGTTCAATAACATTTGATTCCTCACCATCTACAGAGGGATAGTCGCCGTTACCATTTTGTAACAAAAAATCAGAAAATTCAATTTCTTCTGGTTTCAACCGCATGTTTTTATGTAAGCAGCGTATTTTGAAGAAGGGCCAGAGAGGAGAGTATTTAATACAATTTTGAATAATTGTTTGGCGAGAAGCGTGCGGCACAACAGGCAAAACCTGCCTAAAGTCTCCTCCAAGAACAGTAATTTTCCCACCAAATGGAATGTCATTACCCATAATATCTTTTAGAAGACGATTCACACACATTAATGAATGAATATTTGCCATTGGGGCTTCATCCCATATTATGAGCCGTGCTAATCGAATATCGTCAGCTGTTTTGGAATTTAATTTTAATCCAGACACTGAACTCTCATTTAAATTTAGAGGAATTTTGAATGTACTGTGTACTGTTCGACCGTTGGGTAGCAAAACAGCGGCTATTCCGGTCCATGCTACTGATATAACATGAAGCCCTATACTGCAGATCTTTTGTATTAAGCATCGGTAAATAAATGTTTTTCCTGTGCCCCCAGCACCGTCAATAAAGAATGCGTTCGTGACAGTTGTGTTGTTATTTTGAAGAACGCTAGTGATTTCATTAATAATTGAAAGTTGTTCCAGGTTTGCTAAGGACATCAGGTCAGCCAAATCGAAAGGGAACACTGGCTCATTAGTAGTTTGATCGTTGGAGTGTGTGTCAGTACCAACAGGCAAGTTAAATGTTGGGAGAGAGGGACCATGCAAATGCAGAGTTTTATTAATATCTCTGAGATATTAGGAAACTATCCCTGCATCATCAACCAAAGGCAAACACCCATGGTGGGATGCAAATTGTGATGAGGTTATAGAAGAAAGGCGTAAAACCTGGATTAGGTGGAACCAACAAAAAATGAAGCTAATTATGAAGCCTTCCTCCTGCAAAGGAAAGCTACAGCTAACACCATCCGCAGAGCCAAGAGGAATTACCTCAGGAGTCTAATGCAACAGGCTGGAAATGATTTTCAGAGAAACAACTCAAGAGATTTGTACAAGGGACTTAAGAAGCAAACGGCTCAGTATACAGCTCCTACCCTCATCCTCCGCGGGCCGGATGGGAAACTTCAACTAAACAATAAAGACTGCACTAAAACTCTTGCAGATTACTTCCAGAAGCTACTAAACGCAGAGGAACCTAATTAAAAGCTTATTTTCCATGAGCCTCCGCACAGGAATCCTGATTCTCAACCGCCTACAATAGAAGAAATAATGAACATAATTTCGAATGGTCTCAAGAACAACAAGGCCCCAGGTGAAGACGGCATAGTAGCCGAGATGTGGAAACATGCAGATGACCAGTCCTTACAGAACATCTATCAAATCATAAAGGACATATGGGCAACAGAGTCCCTACCCGAAGGTTGGACGTCTGCTGTGATTTATTCCCTCCACAAGAAGGGAAGTAAGACAGACCTCAACAATTATAGGGGTATTTCCTTGTTACCAATTACCTACAAGATCCTCTCTGTAGCCTTGCTCAATAGAGTCACTGCACAGCTAGACTCAGAATTAGGTGAATACCAGGCTGGTTTCCGTATGACCAGATCTTGCCCAGAACAGATACACAATCTTAAGACAGTTCTCACCTACACGAACCGAGGTGGCCATCCATGGGTGGTGGTTCTAGTAGATTTTCAGAAAGCTTATGACTCTGTGGATAGAGATACCCTTTTCTTCATACTACGGGAATTTGGTCTGGATGGGAAGACACTACGATTAGTCCAAGCCACTCTGAGAAACACGACGTCCAAGGTCAGATTCAGAGGTGAACTATCCGAAAGCTTTCCAATCAGAACAGGAGTTAGACAGGGCGATGGTCTGTCCTGTATTCTCTTCAACTGTGTACTGGAAAAGATCATTAGGGAATGGAGAACGATGCTACCACCGGGAGCTGGACTGAAGCTTGCTTACAAGAGAGACAACCTCTTCGTCCCTTGCCTAGCTTTTGCTGATGACCTCATTCTACTGGCAAATAACATAGAGGAGGCTACCTACAACCTACAGAGTCTTTATAGTGTAGCAGTTAAGACTGGTTTGAAGATCAACATCCAGAAGACTCAATTTATGACCAATATCAAAGAGGCCCCTTCTAATATTCCTCTCACAGACACTACCATACGAAAGGTACCTGCAGTTAAGTACTTGGGAGAATGGATTTCTGCGAATCAGAGCGAGAACCTAGCCATAGATGCCAGATGTACCAAGTTTGAAAGGGCTTATCATTCCTGTCGTAGTATCTATTCATCTAAGTGCCTCTCCAAGAACCTCAAACTCAGACACTATAACTCAGTCGTCAAGCCATCTGTTCTGTATGCTTCTGAGTGCCTTGTAATGACAAGAAAGGGTCCACTCAGAAAACTGGAGTTAAAAGAGAGGAAGATCCTGAGGAGGATATTAGGTCCAATTAGAGAGGAAGGAGGAATTTACAGAATCCGTCATAATGTTGAATTGTATGAACACCACGAGGACATCATCACGTCTATAAGGAAAAGACGCCTGGTGTTTTATGGACACTTGGCACGTCTGGATTCTGAAAGACTCAGCAAAAGGATGTTCACAGTAACAGGAAGAGGCAAGGCTTCTAAGAACAAATGGATTGCGTCAGTTAAGTCAGATATGGAACAACTAGAGATCCCACTGTAACAAACTCGTGACCGTCTGCTGTTCCGTCAGGTCATCCGACAGGGCGTTTTCCCAACGTCCCTTACAAAGTAAGAAGACTACAGGAGCTAAGTGGACAGAAGAAAGAAGACTGATTCACAGTCAGAAAATGAGGGACCATTGGAAAAAGAAGAAAGCAACAACTTTACCGAAGAGTAGATACGAGCCCCGTGGTCCTAAGTAGGCCTAAACGATAAAGAAGAAGAAGAATCTTTGAGAGATAGTTGATAAGCTGTATTTTCGTCTTCAGACTTTGTATAATCTTCACAGAGAGAGTTTTTGTGCATGTCCCATAAGTGACTGGCATTGCACGGTTGATGAAAAATGCATATGTAGGCGAATAACTGTCTCAGTTGAAAGGGCAATTGGAAAACCGATGTTTCCATCAAACAGCGTTGCTATTCTGAATCATCGATAAGCAAACCAAGCTTAATTGCCATATCCTTATATGTTGGGCAGGTAACACTTTGGTATGTTTGGAGATCCTCAAAGCTTGTGGCACCTACTTTATGAATAAAGTAAGCGCAGATGGTATCTTTCATTTTCAGATGGAGAAACATTGTACATCCGACCTATTACCTTTTCGAATCTAAGTCGTTTTTAGCCTACTTTCGATTTTTGCAAAAAATGAAAGTAGACTTATGAGATCACTACAGGGCGAAAAAAAGTGTGCCTGTCTGTGTGTGTGTATGTGTGTGAGTCTGTGTGTGTGTGTGTGTGTGTGTGTGTGTGTGTGAGTGTATGTACTCTGAATGTCTGTCCCCCCCTATCAATTCGAACACGGTTAAACCGAATTGAACGAAATTTGGTACAGAGGTAGCACTGGCAAAGGGCACCTCAGTGTCATGTTTTATATTGCCGCCATCTTTACCAAAAGGTATTGGCGGCCAATCAAATGGTCAAAACTTAATAATGCATTACGACCAAACTAATCATCGGATCTTTACCAAATTTGGTAACAACCTACCTTGATATGGGACGCGTCTTGTGCCCAAACTACAAGGTCATCAAACGTACCATTTCAGGATGGCGGCCGTGTGAATTATGCAAAATTTATAATCCATAACATGGGACCCACCAGTTCCGATTATCGAACCAAGAATCGTTTAATCTGTTCTAAGCGACGTGGTTCGTTCGAAATTAAAAGTTTATATTGTAATATTATAATGTAGAAGTTACTTTAAAAATCTGAATCGTCTCGGCTATTTGACAAGATGGCAGCTGATCTCTCGTTCTGACCTATATTTTACTAATTTCAGTATGTTGCATGCAATATAACCTACTGATAAAAATTATATGAACTTAATATGAAATGAACTCGGTTTGAAATATACTCCAGTGAAGAAATCTTCAGTCCAAGTGATTATTTGCTAATACAGTACGTTATATGTATTTAATCGATAACGCGTGAGTTATGAGTGTACGATTGGCTGTGTGGTTAGAGCTCCCGTCTCTCATGTGGCTGGCCGGGGTTCAAATCCTATCAGAGTAGAATTTTTTGCTTGATTTTTTTTATTTATTGTTTCTTGAGTACTGAGACGTTATAAAATAAAGCGTTATATGGTGCGTTTTGCAATGACATTTATATATTAAAAAAAACGACATTCTCCACCGGAGTGACATCTACCAGCCTTCAGTTGTACTATGCAGAAACTATAGATTCGAGCTGCGCTCTATACCGGCCAGTTAGTGAACCCAGTCTTAACGACTGCTAGGAGTAATAATACAGTAACATTCGTTTATTCCTTGTGCACATCGAACCAAGAATCGTTTAATCTGTTCTAAGCGACGTGGTTCGTTCGAAATTAAAAGTTTATATTGTAATATTATAATCTAGAAGTGACTTTAAAAATCTGAATCGTCTCGGCTATTTGACAAGATGGCAGCTGATCTCTCGTTCTGACCTACATTTTACTAATTTCAGTATGTTGCATGCAATATAACCTACTGATAAAAATTATATGAACTTAATATGAAATGAACTCGGTTTGAAATACACTCCAGTGAAGAAATCTTCAGTCCAAGTGATTATTTGCTAATACAGTACGTTATATGTATTTGATCGATAACGCGTGAGTTATGAGTGTACGATTGGCTGTGTGGTTAGAGCTCCCGTCTCTCATGTGGCTGGCCGGGGTTCAAATCCTATCAGAGTAGAACTTTTTTGCTTGATTTTTTTATATTCATTGTTTCTTGAGTACTGAGACGTTATAAAATAAAGCATTATATGGTGCTTTTTGCAATGGAAATTATATATAAAAAAACGACATTCTCCACCGGAGTGACATCTACTAGCCTTCAGTGGTACTATGCAGAAACTATAGATTCGAGCAACGCTCTATACCGGCCAGTTAGTGAACCCAGTCTTAACGACTGCTAGGAGTAATAATTCAGTAACATTCGTTTATTCCTTGTGCACAGAGGCGTTGTTGATAACCTCAAAACTTGCAATATGGATGATTTGGAGATGGATTATTTTGTTATACCGTGTATTTAAGATTAGCCTATAAATTAACGGGTTACGAAGTTACTTCACTTAGTCCTATATCATTCGTATACGACACAGAACAACAACGTGACGTCAGTTTCTGATCTGCTCTGATTGGCTATTACATTGCTGCAGTCGGGTAGTTGGCAGTCAAGGATAAAATTCGCGACTGCCAACTGCCAGCTACCAACTGTAACTTCATGTTGTGTATGGTGCCTATAGTATACACGGAGTCGATCGCGACTGCCGACCGAGGACTACCAACTACGAACTGCCGACTGCGCATTGTAGATGGGCCTTATTAGAGCAACGAAGTTTCAATTATTGTAAGTAGTCGGTGTTTGGAGTGTTTGCTGATGAAATTGCAAAATGCTGGGGTAAATTATAAACTATGGTTTGAACGCCACTGTTCAAATCCTGTGTGCCAATTTGCACTTCAAATAGGAAGAAATTAGGAGATGATAAGGACAGAGAGCTATAACTATACCCATACATTTAGGAGAAAGTAGGCTATATGTTCTTTCCCGAACATCTTGTTTCCAAATGCATTTGCATCTATCCCATACATAATGAACGGGTGTTTCAGGATAAATATATGCACTCCTAGTTGTTGGATTTTGGTTCAGCTGAAACCACGCAGTGAGTTGTGTACTTTTTAACTGAGCCCGTATTAATGCTTTGGGAGCATCATCGGCATGAAAAAATACATCTTGTTGGTCTGGTAAATGGACAGGTAACCGGGCAACAATGTGCGACTGTTCGTGCATGTTGTAACCAAAAATCCTGTATGCAGCCTCACTTGACCCAATATATCTAGCATTCAAATACGTAGAAACTTCGTCATGATGTAACATTCCATCGTTTGCCGTGATTTTCAAGTTAGCGTAATCATGCCCCTTATAAACATATTTATGTATGTATTTGATGCTGTGTACACTTGCACAGATTTCGACGTTAATATGGGCCTGAAAGTACATCAATAGATATCGATTGTATGGAACAATGAAGCGATTGTCGATTTCAAAATCGGTGCCTTGTACTCGTTTAGTATATGATCTTCCATTCTGTCGCCTACGGTAAAGTGGATAGCCGTTCACATTCTCTTTAGTTTCTGGCCCAACGCCTTTTGGAAAACCATTCTTACATCTTCCATCCTTCATGCAAATTTAATTGGGATTCAGAAGGCCTCAAGGTCCATGTAGCATGTGTGTCTTTACTAAGTTGTACAATGTTGTATTGGAAGGATCTGGTATTTCTGCAGAAACTGTCATATCAATATCAGAGATTTCTCGTAATTTACAACTGTCTCGAAGACAAACCAGTAAGTGTATATGAGGTAAACCTCGCTTCTGGAACTCAACCGTGTATAAGAAAGTTTGTACCTCGCCAAAAATGTGCTTTTGATTTATTAAACGCAAGAGTTCCTTCACTTTCGCATGAAAAACGCGAACAACGACATCAGGTCTATTGTTTGCATTGTCATAAGGTTGGAGGCTAGTAGTAATTTCAGGCCATGATGGGCTGCAAGTGAAAGTTATGAAGAGGTCTGGTTTGCCAAATTTTCTCACGATTGCCATTGCATCCTGATAATTTTCCAACATATTTCGGGGACTACCAATAAAAGTAGAAGGCAAAATAACTATGCGACCAGCTCTTAAACTTTCATTTTCAGCTCTAAAGTGTAAAGCATCAGCAAGAGCAACGTAGGTATCGACACGCAATTTCGTTTGTTGATTGCAAATATATTTTAGTCTATCTCCTTCTATTCGACAATAATAGTCAACTATTAATTGTTGGGTAAATTTACCTGCATGAAGTAAAGGGTTGAAATCTCCTACGGGAGGACGACCTCGAATCGACAGCCTATACAAAATATATTCACGCATTGTCATATTTTGCCTAACGTTCCTCTAACGTTTCCCTCCTGTTGGCAGTGAAATATGCCACTCTGTTTCTCCGTAAGGCCAGATTAAAACGTAAGTTAATGGATCAGAATACATATTGTCAACATCAATTTCCTTTAAAACTCTCTGATTGGAAAATATGGCTATGTGGCGGTGTGAAGCCTGAGCACCGTCTGGTGTTTCAAAAATAGCTACAATCTCTGAGGAGGCTGGGTAATTGTAACGTCTAGGATCTTCTTGAGGTTCATGGTAAAAGCGCATGACTAAATCTAACGGTTGACGTTTTTCTCTTAAAGCCAGTTGATTTTCTTTGCATATTTTTGAATGCATTGTCTTATACAGTTGAATGTAAGGGCTATTCTCTTGCAAAATATTATTTAGAATATGAAGTGTACCCTCCTTGATGCAAGAGTTCGCTCGATTTGCTAGTCTGATTTGATTAGCTTCTGAGCAGTCTAATATATAGAACTGGCCGTAACAACTGTCGCTCATATTTTTGGAATATATGGAAGAAATGCGATGATGTACAATTCCTGAAATTTTAAAACAATATGGACCGTTTTCAGGTGGTACGGTAACATTGGCACCAAAGGAAACGAAGGACAGAATTGTTGTACTGCCGAATATTCTCTCTGAAGTTCCTTGAGGTATCATCATTTCCAGTGAAAAATGGTTTAAGGCTGTCAAGTATTTTATATTCCGGCAGATCAATTTACCATTGCAACAGCAAAGGCCAAAGTAACCAAGCGTAGTTTTTTCGCAAGAGAAGAACAATGCAGAACAATGTTTATATTGGTTCGTCAAGGACCCAACGCTGTACGGCATAATATCTGGCATTGTTTCTGAAATGGTAGATTTAAATTGTATATTAAAAGTGGTTTCAACTTTTCTCCGATTTCTCATTGTTTTGCGTCTATTTGTAGTTTCCACACGACCGGTTAATGTTCTTTTTCGTCGAATGCGTCTATTTACAGTAGGATGTATCCCCAAATTAATGTCGTATTCGATCACACTATAGTGTCCTGCATCAACTGCACCGCTTGTGCTTTTACGTTAAACAAAATAGCAGAGGCATGAGGAATACAGTGGAAGCGAAAACAACAACTTAAACAGGATCGCTAAGGAGCGGGGAAAGGATGTCTCTTTCGATGCGTGCTGGGCCCAAGATTCCGGATCGAAAGAAAGATACTTTCCAAAAAAGGAAACGAATGAATTGTATAAAACAAATCAAAAGCGGAATTAAATTTATCTAATTGATCGAAGAACCCAGAAGCGTGTAGGTCGTGACTGCGTTACAGTACGAAGCCAAGACGGACGAAATCGAACGAGAGATGAGGGAACTTAAAATTACAAATGAAAGAGGACGAAACCAAAGTGAACTACTTACTAATGTATTTAAAACAAACTAAAACAGGTGCGCATAAGAGTAAGGATTAATCTAAACACAAAATGAAAGGTAAACTTGAAGAGGTATTAAAATCACTTAATAACAAATAAAATTAATGACTAAAGATGGTACCCAAGAAAGGGGTACACAAAAATAATATCAAGAGAAAAGTGTATAAATGAACTTAAGCACAAACAAAGATGAAACAAGATTAACTAAAATGTACTTACAATCAATGTGCAACTAAACCGTAAGCGCGACTCGATAACCAAAATTTAAAATACAAAAAAAAAAAAAAAAAAAAAGATAGAGAGTATGGACGAGTCGAATAAGAGAACACCTCTACTTACGATGATGACCTGGACTAGAATGCCCCTGCGCCAAGAACAGAACTAAAACGCTCATCTTGTTGTGAAATCATGGGCTAGGGGGTGAAAATGGTGGGGATGGGAGGAGTGCGTATGTAGGAAACGGGGGTGGGGGATGACACGGAGTTACGTAATATAACGAAGCCAGAGGAAGCAACACAAAATTAACACATAAAAATAAAGGAAATGAGCATTACATTAAATTAATTGACATTACCGGGACAGGAAATGAAAGGAAAAATCAATCAGCTAATAAATACGCTTTGTAGGAAAATATAGGCTTACATAGAGGTAGTAATGTCTAAATATAACGACATACGAAGAAACAAAGGAATTAAGGTATGGCGTATGGACGGTGACTAACACAAAGACCATCGCTCACACACTTTTCCTAAAACAGAGGGAAGGATCAACTTGGAGGCGAAATGAGACATGGCTCCGTTACTCCAATGATACCTTGACCCAAAAAAACAAACTCTGATACGACAATCAAATGAAAGATGCCTCGAAAGAGTGCACATCAATTTGTGACGTAATACAGAGCGCTAGAAAGCCTCGCAGAAAAATAGCATATATTTCAGACCTGAGAGATTTGAGTAAAAATAAAACCGATTACATGAAAGGTAGGGATGACAAATAAACACAGAGGCTTCGCTAAACTAACGTAAACAAAGGCGAAGGGACTTGGGTTCATGGATCGAATTCACATCATCATAAGAAAGGGAAATGTAAGTGAATCAAAGGAGACACAAAAATAAAATAAAAAATGGATAAACTTAAATTCAACAAGAAGTTCCGTTAAGAACTATACAGCCTACTTTTCATGCCAATGATTATTCTACAGAATATGAACCTATCTAGAATAATGACGAAATTAAGTTGCTAATATCGAAATTTCCAATTAGTTCAAAATACTGTATACCTGGCATAATGTATCCTAATAGAGCACTACAGTTGGCAGCCCTGATGACTGAATATATTCTTAGTTCCATCTCTTAAGGTACAAAATACAAAATTTGGTTGAAGTCCAATGAATCGCATGGACGTTACATGCAGTTAAACATTGGATCTAACAGCGCGCGTAAAATCATGTTGGCAACAATGTCATGCATGTATTGGTCAGAAATAATCTGAAATAATATGATCTATTGTTGTGCCAATTTTGAATGAAATCCATTAGTTAGTATAGAAGTTACATGCATTTTAAAATTGGACCTATCAGCAGGCTTAGAATTATGTTGGCAGCACTGACGTATATTAGTTACTCCAAATTCGTCTAGAATGCCAGGTACTATACGTGTGCAAATTTTAGAGCTATTGGCTTGCATACTTTCTGATATATTGATATTAGGGTAACAAAAATAGGGACAGCACATATTAACAGTTGGCAGCCCTGGTTGCTCCTTAGAATACGCATAGTCATATCTGTTATGGTACACATAACACATACGAAATTTGGTTGAAATCCAAATGATAGTATGGAAGTTGCATGTATTTAAAGTTGGACCTGTCAGCAGGCTTAGAATCATGTTGGTAGCACTGACGTATATAAGTTACTCCAAATTAATATAGAATGTCAGGTACTATACGTGTGCATAGTTTAAAGCTGTCGGCTTGCATACTTTCTGATATATTGGTATTTGGATAAAATAAATTAGGAGCATTTATTAACAGTTGGCAGCCCTGGTAGGTCTTAAGAATTTGCTCAGTCATATCTGGTTATGTACACATACAACATACGAAATTTGGTTGAATTCCAATTGATAGTGTAGAAGTTATATGCATTTAAAAATTGGACCTATCAGGAGGCTTATAAACATTTTGGCAACCCTGCCATGTTTGGCCTCCTGGAAATTAAACTGAAATATTATGGTCTGTACGTGTGCCAATTTTGAAATAGCTCCCATTCATACTTTCCAAGATATCCAACATGGAGCTCAAATTTCAATTGCGATTTTTTAGCAGTTGGTAGCACTGACATCATTTTCAAATATGGCCGTGAGATATTCAGGTGTAGATCTTTACTCCTACCAAATTTTGTTTCGATTGCTGCAGCCGTTTAGGAGTTGATAGGGGGGGGACACACACACACAGCCAGACAGACAGACAGAAGGACAGACAGACAGACAGACAGACAGACAGACACACATTTGCCCGATCTCATAAGTCTACTTTTTTCTCATTTTTGCAAAATGTGAAAAGTAGGCTAAAAATGATAGCATGCCAGATAAATCAAGTGATCGAATCGTACTTACGCTTAGTTGCGTTGGGCACGGGCGAAAGCCCGACACACACGGCTGTGACCGTTTCACATGACGGTCAGAAATGGAAGGAAGCAACCTTCTCTAAAGGAACGCAGTAACGCGCTCGAGAAAAATAAGTCGTAGAACACCCCCTCTCCAGAACATAAAGGGGGCCAATGGGAGAAGCAAAGCTTAGCAACAAGTTATGCTTCAACCAATGGTAAAACTGTGTCAGTAGGGGTGAAAAGTTTCACCATCTGGTGAAACATTTACGCAGAATTACAAGGTTTGAACGCAGTAGGTGAGACAGAGAAACGTATGTCACAATAATGCGACATGAAGGAAATGATGATAATAATAATAATAATAATAATAATAATATGACAAAAATAATGAACCTGATAAAAACGGTTCAAAACGGAGCCGTTAAACAATAAATGACAAATAACACTTCCATTGCCATAATCTACAACGTGGTTAGTCTCATTGTTATGCACTCTAAACAAATAATCATTAAACAATTGGCTTATACAATGGAGTTCAACATGACCAGCATATTCACCGTTCAGAGACATAAGATTTTCATACTCAAGTTGGTTGTTGAGGGGAAGGCGTTAAGACTCATCGCCAATAATAAAATCCTTATAAATATTCCAGTCAGCAACAATTTTCGTAACAGTTTGCAAACGCAACTCACTATGACGTTCTTCGTTTCGATATAAACAGTTCGAAACTGCTCTAAATAAGCAATTTCCGTCACCTGTTATTGGTACAATTCTTCGGATATCCATGACAGTAAATTATGAAGAGGAGCATAGAACCACTTCGCCAGTCACCTTAATAATGGGGTCAGTTTTATAATTATATTTGCTGTGCGTGTCAAAGGTCGTATTTACACAGGGAAGCCCACTCTTAAAGCTGGCAATGAATTATCGAGACAAACCGGCCCAGTAATTCTGCGTAGTCACTTTCTAGTATGCCATAGTTATGGTATATAAAATGAAAGGTTTAACAATAGGTAGAAGCAGCGATATGTATTGTTACGTGCCACACCCTAGAGGCACTTTTGTTTTTGTATTGGATTACGGTGGGTAGAATGCACAACACCAATTACTGCTTTAAAGAAAGGTATTGGCTTTACTGCGGGCCAGAAAATACACCACACAAATAGCACATGCAAGCAACTAGTATCTCACTCTAGTTCCTCTCTCGCTGCCGTCACTTCCCTTTCACTCTCTCGAGCAGCTGTCCGTTCACTATTTTGGCTGGCCGGTGTCTAGCCGGTCTGTCACTCACCGAAATACCTGTCCACTTCCTTGTACTTAAACTACAGTTATTTATGATAGCCAGTCACTCACCACCACACACTGCCTCGCTATCCGCTGGCTAGGGAGATGCCCAATGCGTTTCGTAATTCACCACAATGTCTCTGTCGCCCTAGGCAAGTACACGCCCTCTTCCTAAGATACCTTGCCCACTGTTACCGTCCGACTACCACCCTGTATCTACTCTCCCTGCTCTCTCCAAAGTACTGGAACGGTTAGTACAAACTCAAATACTGGAATATTTGAACACTCACTCTCTACTTGACCCACTCCAGTCTCGTTTCAAGAAGGGCCACAGCACAGCTACTGCCTTGCTTAAGGTGACTGATGACATCAGACAAGCAATGGACCAAAGACAAGTAACAATACTCACACTCCTCGATTTCAGCAGAGCATTTGACACCATAAATATACCGACCCTATTGAAGAAGCTAAAATCCCTTCTTGGCTCCGAAGCCATAAATTTTTTCTCTGCTTACCGAACAGGTCGAAATCAGCGTGTGATTGTACAGGACACCACCTCACAGTAGCGTCAGAAAAAGGCAGGAACCCCCCAAGGTTCGGTCCTTGGGCCCCTACTTTTCGTACTCTATATCAACGATATCTCCTCCACAATTAACTATAATAAATATCATCTTTATGCAGATGATCTCCAAATATATTGCCACACTAGTATCAACAATATATCAAATGCAATAAGGGATATAAACACTGATATCCATCAACTTAGTGTATACGCCGATGACAACTCTCTCCTGCTCAATCCTAAGAAAAACCCAAACTATCATCATCGGCTCTCATAAGTTACTAAACTCATTAAAAACAACTACGTTGTGTCTCCATTAACACTGAATTCAATCACCATCCCCTTTAGTAAAGAAGTAAGGAACCTTGGGTTAACCTTAACTGAAACTCGCGACTGGTCACCACATATAAGAAATACACGTAAAAGATATACGCATCCCTTCACCCACTTGTGCGCCATAAGAATATTTTACCACTAGACATTAAGATTAAACTCATCCAGACACTAATACTGCCGGTCCCGTGGTGTTGGGGTAGCGCGCCTGCCTCTCACCCGGAGGCCCCGGGTTCGATCCCCGGCTCCGTCAGGGAATTTAAAACTGACGTGAGGTTTGGAACAGGGTGCACTCAGCCTCGTGAGGACAATTGAGTAGCTGTCTGACAGTGAGACAGTGCCCCGGTCACGAAAACCAAGATTAACGGCCGAGGGGACCCGACGCGCTGACCACGCGTCACCCCAAAATCTGCAGGCCAATTGGCTGGGCAGCGGTCGCTTGGTAGGCCTAGGCCCTTCAAGGGCTGTAGTGCCACGGGGTTAGGTTAGTTAGACACTAATACTACCAATTCTAGACTACTGTGACATCGTTCTCGTTGACGCGACTCATGGACAAACAATGAAACTCCAACAAGCATTGAACTCTTGTCTTCGGTTCGCTTTCAATCTAAGATACGATGCCCACATAACCCTAAGCTACCGTGCTCTTTCATGGCTTAAACCTGATGAACGCCGTAAATTTCACTTGTTGACATCCATCTATCGATTTCTGCATGAAAACACCCCCACGTACATGTCATCAAAATTTAGTTACTTGTCCTCATATCATAATCGAAGCACTCGATCTGGCTCTTCCCTCGCCATCTCCATCAACCACTCATCCATGTTTAACCGCTCTTTTGCTGTAGCTGGGTCTCGACTATGGAATTCAACTCCACCCGATATCAGAAATTCCACAACAATAAATAAATTTAAGGCCGCATGCCTAGATTACCTGTTGAATACTGCTGATTGCCCCGTGTGAACGGTGATGGATGATAGGACGTATGATTGAGCTAGGATTATATCTAGGATATTATAGAAAGGTCTGTGGAATTGTGATTATTATTATTATTTGTATTGTTATAATTATTACTATCATTATTCATGTGCCTTTTTTACTATTATTAGTATTAGCATAATTAATGTACTCCTTATTTAACATCATAATAATTGTTTGTATTTTCGAAATTGTCATAAGCTATGTACTGGTACCATATTTCGTGGTTAAGTGTAAGAGAGGGCCATGAGCCCTAACTTCGCCACTACCAAAGACATAAAATAAAATAAATAAAAATAAAACTCCTCACACTGCTCCGCGGCTAGGACGGAATCTCACTGGGTTTCGCAAGTCAAGTCACCACACTTCTGTCGCTCAGAAAAAACACGCACTAGCTCAGAAACACTGTCCTCAAAAACTCGGTCCCCTCACTGTTGAGGCCGCTTATATAGCAAGCTGGTGACTCAATGAATTCTAGAATCGTCCAGGATACACGGCTTCTCGAGATTTCCGTCACTGGCTGGGTCACGAATATTCTGGACCATCCCTTTCACTTCGCAGCCCGTTGCGTAAGGCGCACGTAGTACACTGAGGCAGGGCAGAGCCCGGGCCAGCTGTGATGCAACCGGCGAGGCGATGAAACAACTCACAGCCGTAAAACCACCCCCTTCCTAAAAGGCTGATCGTCCCGATCAATATTGGTCCGTCTGTGTCCCTCCGTAGGCTGCCAGGTGATCTCGATGCACGATCTTCATCCTCGCCCTCGGGCTCCGCTGGATCCTGTAGACGACATCGTTGATCCGTTTCACGACTCGGTACGGGCCCTCCCAGGACTTCTGCAGTTTGGGTGACAGGCCTTTCTTCCGTAATGGGTTGAAGAGCCAGACCAGGTCGTCCTCGTGGAATCCGCCGGCATCCGTCTGCTGGTCGTATCGGGTCTTCAGTCGGTCGGACTCGATCCACAGTTTCCTCCTCGCGAACGCGTGCACGTCCTCCAGTTCGTCGACCAGTTCTTGACAATACTGGCTTACCGGGACCGGACCATTTCCAGGTCGGCCGAAGGCAAGATCGACTGGTAGACGGAGTTCTCTCCCAAACATGGCCCGGGCTGGTGTGCACCCGGTGGCTTCATGCACGGCGGCGCCGTAGGCCAGGAGAAATAGAGGAAGATGTCTGTCCCAATCCCTCTGGTGCTCGCTGACGACTATTCCGGATTCCCAGCAGCTGGCATAGGTTCTGGAACACCTGCGACTCCAAGTTTCTCCCTTGGTCGGAGTGCAGCTCCAGGGGTACTCCGTTTTCTGTTTAGTTACCTAAATGTTTTCTTACATCCTTTTAAATGCGCATTGCAAAATCAATATTAGGCTATAGTAATAACTCATCCATGATGCTTATCATCATCATCAACATCATCACATCATCATCAGGTTCTGTTTTATTAGTGTTTGTGCTTCCCTATTATTTCCTTACTTTAGCTATAATTAACTAATTACAATAATGTTTCCTACGCCATGCTTACCTGCCATTATATGAATTGTGATCAAATCTGAAATGTATTCCTGTTAGATTTAAGTACCATTGTTAAGTTTTGCAAATAATGTAATAATGTATTAATTGTAAAATCTGGTTAGATGGAAGAGAGGGCCCAATGGCCCTAATCTTGCCAGACAAAATAAATCTATCTATCTATCTATCTATCTACCGGCTGACGAATTCCTTCTCCAGGGTCTCTGCGATCGTCGCGGCTTCTTGGTTAGGGAGCGCATACGCCTCCGGCCATTTGGTGAAGTAGTCGCTGACGACCACTATGTAGCGGTTCCCTGCCTCGCTTAACGGGAATGGCCCAGCAACATCGATGGCCAGTCTCTCCATGGGGCCACCCACGTTGTAGGTCTTCAGTGGACCCCGTCGTCTTCGTCCTGGGCCCTTGCTGGCTGCGCAATCGTGGCAAATCGCGCAGTGGTTCTCCACGTCTGTTCGGCACCCGATCCAGTAGAACTGCTCTCTCAGCTTCTCCAGGGTCTTCTTTATCCCTAGGTGTCCACCAGATGATCCTCCATGGACTTCCTTCAGGACTTCCTCCGTCATAGCCTTTGGTACGACGACTTGTTCCCGAGATGTCATCCCGTCGGTGCTCTCCCAGGTCCGGCAGATGAGGCCATCCCTTACAATCAGCGAATCCCACTGCGCCCAGTAGGACTTGAACTTCGGACTGCAGTCGCTCACAATGTTCCACCTGGGTCTGGGAACACAGGCCCTCATCCATTCGGCTATCAGTCCCAGGTCATCATCTTCTGCTTGTGCCCGCGTGAAAGATTCGCCGCTCCAGCTCCCATGAAGTTCCACGGTAGTCCTTCGGCACTGTATCCCGGTGTTCTCCTCTCTTCTGGTACAGAAGGTGCAGTCTTCGGGGCACGGTCTTCGTGACAGGGCGTCGGCGTTAGAATTCAGTTGGCCTTTCCTGTGCTGGATCTCAAAGTTGTACTGATGAAGCCTCTCTATCCACCGCGCGAGTTGACCCTCGGGCTGTTTGAAGTTCAGGAGCCACCGCAGAGATGCATGGTCGGTCCTGATGAGAAATGCTTGCCCGTACAGGTACTTGTGGAAGTGTTCGATGGTCTTCACGATGGCGAGCAGTTCCTTCCTGGAGACGCAGTAGTTCCTCTCTGGCTTTGACAAGGCTTTGCTGAAGTAGGCCACTACTCTCTCCTCGCCGTCCACAATTTGCGGCAGGATTCCCCCTATACCAAAGTCGCTGGCATCCGTATCGACGATGAACCTTGTTCCAGGTCTGGGGTAGGCCAGAATAGGCGCGGTGCACAGAGCCTGCTTGAGTTGTTCGAAGGCGCTGTGGCATTCTGCTGTCCACGTGACTCAGAGTTGGTCCTTCTCAGTCAGTCGATGTAGTGGTTTGGCGATGTCGGCGAATCCTCTCACGAAGCGACGGTAATAAGTGCAGAGTCCCAGGAAGCTTCGTAGTTGGGCCTTGACCTTCGGAACTGGCCACTCCCTCACAGCTGCGGTCTTCTCTGGGTCGGTGCGAACCCCCTCCTCGGAGATGATATGCCCAAGGTACTGGACCTGCTTCTGGAAGAGCTGACACTTCTTGGGGCTCAACTTCAGCTGGGCAGCCCGTAGCTTCATCGAGATCTCCTTCAGATTCTGCAGTGCTCCTCGAAGCTTCTCCCCAGAACGATAACGTCGTCTAGGTAGACCAGGCAGGTCTTCCAGTGTAGTCCCCTCAGAATGGACTCCATTAGCCTATCGAAGGTCGCAGGGGCGTTGCACAGACCGAATGGCATGACGGTGAACTGCCAGAGCCCGCTGCCCAGAGAGAACGCAGTTTTCTCGCGGTCCTTAGGGTGGACCTCCACCTGCCAGTAGCCACTCTTCAAATCCAAGGTGGAGAACTATCTAGACCCTGATATGGTGTCCAGGGTGTCGTTGATCCGGGGTAGAGGGTAGCTGTCCTTTTTCGTGACGTCATTCACCCGCCTGTAATCCACGCAGAACCAGGTGGAACCGTCCTTCTTCTTCACTAGCACGACCGGAGAACTCCAAGGACTATGTGATGGCTTGATCACTCCTTGCTCATTCATCTCTTCTACCCTCCGGTCGACTTCAGCTTGCTTGGCGAGCGGGACACATCGGAATGGGGCCCTAATCGGTGCGCTGCCCCCAACGTCGATTCTGTGCTGGACCAAGCTTGTCCTACCGAAGTCTTTGCTCCCCACGGAGAAGACATCCTGGAATTCACCCTGAAGTTGGCGTGATTGCTCCTCTTCTAAATGGTCCTGGGATCCTTGGTACAGCTTCTGTAGTCCTTCAGGCAGGGCGCGTCTTCTACGATTGTCCGTCTGCATGTGTCCGTCCGTCGTGTCCGTGATGCGGGCAATCCAGGTAACGGGCTCGCAGACTCCTTGGTTGGTGGGACACCAACCGTAATGTCGTAGTCGTTCAGGTTGGACAGGCGGACGTACGGCCGAGACGTCGTGTTGATGAGGGTCTTGGCAATTAGCAATCCTTTTGTCTGGATGTCCTCATATTTTGGCTCGATGACAGCCGCCACTCCCTCAGCTGTTCCGTCGACAATTACGGCAGCGCTGACTTCCGCCCTGGTGGGAAAGATGACGTCCTCTCTCAGCCTTACTCGTCGTGCGGCGACGGCCTCGTTTGCTGGTTGCAAAGCAAGTTCCTCACCTCCGAAGTGCAGAGTGCTGGTACTCAGATCCAAGATGATGTTGTTCTGGTCCAGGAAATCTAGTCCGATGATCACTTCATTTGATACGTCAGCCACAAGCACTGGATGCTTCACCGCCCATCGACCAATGACGAACTCCAGTGATGCTTCGCCATGTACCGGTGCGGTCCCTCCGGTCGCGGTTATTAGCTGGAGGTTCTTTTGTGTGGTTTGCACTCTCCACTTCGGGATCACGGTGGGACTGACGATGGTCCTCGACGCTCCCGTGTCGATTAGCATGGGCCAGCTCTCTCCGTTGACGACTCCGTCGACCATCAGGCTGCTATTATCCCTCCGTAACTGCGTCACACGAACTTGGACTGTCGGGGCTTGACGATTTTCACAAGCCAACCTTTGCTCCCAAGGCTGGCTGATACTTGCTTTCCTGGGCCGCGCGGTTTCCCTACGACTGACCGTCCCGACGGAAACCCTTGGCGGCGGCGATCACCGCAGTCCTTGCTCAGGTGGCCTCTCTTACGGCAGGTCCAGCAGGTCGGTAGTCCTCTTCCGGGCCGCCTCTCCGGATGTCCTTCGGCTTCGTTTTTGTTGGTGGTACTGCGACTCTGGAAGAACCGGCCTAGCGCCTCCATCAGTTCATCAGCCAGGGGATTGGTCTTGTCGGCTTTGGTTGGTTCGTCGACGTCCACCTGACGCACCCACACGCGCTTTCTAGATACCTACTTTGCCGTCTCGAAATCAAGTGCGTGGCTCAGCGCATTTGCAAGTGACTTATTGCGCGCAAGTTGCAGTGCCAGTTGAGTATCCGAGTCCTGTAGTCCCTCAATGAAGATTTACGTCGCAATCTGCTCCATAAAGTTGGCCGGCGCTGTTGGATAGGCGAGCCTTACAAGGCGTGCGATGTCCATCTCGAACTCCTGCAGGGTTTCCGCGTGCTTTTGTACCCGGGTCCAGAGCTGCATCTGGTAGGCCTGCTGAATATGGCTATCTCCATATCGGGACTCCATATGGGCGATAAGTGAAGCGTAGTCCTGGGATCCAGTCGGGATGGCCTGAAGGACGTTAAGGGCGTCACCTCTCAGCGCTACAATGAGAGCTGTGTTGTTCCATTTATTTATGGAACAGGCCGGCTCGAACTGACGTAAGTATGTGCTCCACGGGATCTTTCCGTCGAAGGTTGGGGGCGTCACTCTGCTCTGTCCCGTTCCTGAGGTTCCCGATGTAACTGGGGGTGGGCGTCGGCGCAGCTCTGCAACTTCCACTTGTAAGGCGTCGAACTACTTTTCCACTGCCGTGACTTCCTCACGTAGGCCCTGTTCCAATTTCCTTTGACTTTCTTGTAATTTCTTCAGCAGACACTCTTCCAGATTTTTCTGGCCATCCAGAAATTTGGCGGTTAGGTCATCTGCTAGCTTATTCTGACCGTCTTCCATCTTCTTCGGGTCCTCTGCTAACATCTTCTGGCTATCCTCTAATTTGGAAGTTAGGTCCTCGGCTAACTTCTTCTGGCCGTCCTCCATCTTCTTCTGGCCGTCTTCCATCTTCTTCAGGTCCACCGCTAACTTATTTTGACCGTCTTCCATCTTCTTCTGGCCGTCTTCTAATTTGGCAGTTAGGCCCTTGGTTAAATTCTTCTGGCCGTCTTCTAATTTGGTTTCCATGCCACTTATTTTCTCTAGCAATGCTGCCAATTGCGCTTCCATTTTGGTTGTTTGTCTTGTAAAGGGCATGAACTCACAGGAAAATTTAAAAAATGACCTGCTCGGGTTTTGAAACCAGGACCGTCAGGTGTTGTGCTTGAGTTCGTAATCCGCCTTCTGACACCAGCTGTTACGTGCCACCCCCTAGTGGCACTTTTGTTAACTGGATTACGGTGGGTAGAAAGCACAACACAAATTACTGCTTTAAAGAAAGGTATTGGCTTTACTGCGGGCCAGAAAATACACCACACAAATAGCACATGCAAGCAACTAGTATCTCACTCTAGTTCCTCTCTCGCTGCCGTCACTTCCCTTTCACTCTCTCGAGCAGCTGTCCGTTCACTATTTTGGCTGGCCGGTGACTAGCCGGTCTGTCACTCACCGAAATACCTGTCCACTTCCTTGTACGCAAACTACAGTTATTTATGATAGCCAGTCACTCGCCACCACACACTGCCTCGCTATCCGCTGGCTAGGGTGATGCCCAATGCGTTTCGTTATTCACCACAATGTCTCTGTCGCCCTAGGCAAGTACACACTCCTCACACTGCTCCGCGTCTAGGAAGGAATCTCACTGGGATTCGCAAGTCACGTCACCACACTTCTGTCGCTCAGGAAAAACACGCACTAGCTCAGAAACACTGTCCTCAAAAACTCGGTCCCTCACTGTTGAGGCCGCTTATATAGCAAGCTGGTGACTCAATGAATTCTAGAATCGTCCAGGAAACACGGCTTCTCGAGATTTCCGTCACTGGCTGGGTCACGAATATTCCGGACCATCCCTTTCACTTCGCAGCCCGTTGGGTAAGGCGCACGTAGTACACTGAGGCAGGGCACAGCCCGGGCCAGCTGTGACGAAACCGGCGAGGCGACGAAACAACTCACAGCCGTAACAGTATTCTCGACAGACAATAACTGACCTGGACTGACCATAACAGAAAGTTCGGAAACACAATACAAATGGCGGTTCCAACATTCGTCTTCAGCGGCATCTGCTACTGAAACATAGAAGTTAATTTGGAAAACGATGGAATCAAAAATAGGCCTACATTTGTAATATCAGAATTTCAACGTAGGCCTACTGTATATTATTGTCGTATAACTGGTAAAGGTACAGTTCATTAGTGGAATTTCATGTAACAACATTTTGGATATGCCTTGTATGTTTATAAGGCAAAGAAAGAACTGAGGAAAACAAATGCGTACCGTAGCACATGTCGC
The DNA here is from genome assembly GCA_946902985.2 of Meconema thalassinum. Lineage (NCBI taxonomy): Eukaryota > Metazoa > Arthropoda > Insecta > Orthoptera > Tettigoniidae > Meconema > Meconema thalassinum. The sequence continues at coordinate 253,658,184 of OX336394.1, read as the reverse complement.
CTCCGTAGCGTAGCGGTCAGCATGATTAGCTGCCGCCCCGGAGGTCCTGGGTTCGATTCCCGACTCTGCCACGAAATTTGAAAAGTGGTATGAGGACTGGAACGGGGTCTACTCAGCCTCGTGTGGTCCAAATGAGTAGAGGGGGTTCGATTACCACCTCAGCCATCCTCGAAGTGGTTTTCCGTTGTTTCCCACTTCGTCTTCGGGCAATTGCCAGGATGGTACTGTCCCTGAAATACCTACCGTCAGCTTGTTGATATCCCTCGTTGGTAGCTGGATTGCAGAACCTGAAAACCCCGACTAAAAACCCCCAGATTCCACTCAATAAGAGACGAGGATAATGGGGCACAAGGATTACCTAACTGAGGTAACGTCAAGAAAAACCATAGCAACAAATGAAAAATCTAGCTCGGAAGAACACAAGAATTATAAAAACATAATCTCTAAAGCGTGGAATTATACTGAAATGCCTGCGATGGTTTCCTTCCCTGTCCTGCGTTCTAACGTTCGTCCGTTCAATTGTAGCTAGAAAATCCGCATTCCAATGCGCCCTCAACTATTCCCGCAAACTATCTACATTTATACTGCCTTCCAAAGTTATACGTTCGAGTTGATTACGAATCTCATTTATTTCAGATGTCTTTTTCTCTGTGACTCCATTTACTTCTAATTTGGCTTGATCGACCTTAACTTCAACCGACTTAAGCCTTTCCTCAATACTAGTCTGACTATTAGTTTGAGAATTCTGAAACACATTCAATCTTTTAATTACGTCTTCCCGTACATCAGATATCTCCTTACTTGCTCTAACTTCTCCCTCTACAATTTTTCGATTAACTTCCAACTTAAAATCTTTGAAGTAGTCATCGCTAATTTTAACCATTTCTTGTCTAAGAATAGTTACATTATCTGATATTATATCTTTTATGTCTGTGTCAAAATCATCCTTTATAAGTTGGTTATGATCTTTAACTTGCGTTTGTAAAAGACACAATTCATTCCTTAACTGCTCTAAAGTAGATTGGGTACGGATGGTTCCATTAGACACTTGTAATTGGAGGGCATCTAAGTTTGCTTTAGCGTCCCTTTTATGGTTGGACAATTCTAATCTAATTTCCATTTGGAAATCCCTATGATTTTGTTCTGCTTCATTTAATTGGACTTGTAGCAGTTTCTGATTAGATTCTACAATGTCTACTTTAGCTTGTATGTTAATCTGGGTCGTATGCATTTGACCTTGAGTCGCCTGCATATTACTTTGGGTTGACTCAATCCGAACCATTTTAGAGTCTAATTTATCTACAGTGGACTGCATTCCTTCAATAGTGGATTGAATTTTAGTGACATTATATTCAAGAATATCCTGGCTTGATTGGATTTTAGTGACATTAGATTCAAGATTATCCTGGCTTGATTGGATTTTAGTGACATTAGATTCAAGATTATCCTGGCTTCATTGGATTTTAGTGACGTTAGATTCAAGATTATCCTGACTTAATTGGATTTTGTCAATGGTGGATTGTATTTTATTAGTAGTAGACTCTTGTTTACGTTGTCCTATTTGGACAGTGTCTAAATCCGCTCTCATTAAATGAACATCAGATTGTACATCATCCATTGTAATTTATACATCTTTAATTTTTAACCAGTACTTGTTTAGAACTGTCTTGTAAGTTCTTTAAAGTACCCTGTATACCAGAGATTTCATTACGTAGGCTTTCAGTGACTACGTCCTGAATTACCCCTCTACTTCGGGCTTCCGATGCTTCGTGTATTGAGTCCAGCTTATTTTGAAGCATCTTATACAATGTCTTAAGGTCCGTGACCTCCTCTTCACCTTTATCAGACATCATATGTAGTAATATAATTCACATAAGTAAACACAAACACATGAACACTACTTAAACCTAAGCAAAGCATTAACATCTCAATGAAAATTTACTGCCATAATTAAAGCTTTCTTAGTGTATAGCATTAATCCTTACAGCTATACTAAACTTAATTAATGTTAAAACCTACACAAATGTGGAAATTCCTACAGTGAAATGTGTGATACCTTATATCTGCGATGTTACCTCAAATATCCTAATCTGACAGGTATTTAAATGAATGAAACTTCCTATTATTACGATGAGGTGAGAAATCCCCATCAGTCGGAATCAACTAAGTCAAGCTATTCGAATGCAGCTCAAACTTGAATTGCATCAAATGCCTCCATTCGATTGAACACGTCAGTAAAGGTTCCGTAACATGTCTTTCACTACTCATGCTCGAATCATCAATCTATTACAAATTAGTGTAGCACCTCTAAAAAAAATAATCAAAGTCTAATAATGGTTGCGTTTCTACATGCCTGTCATGCAGATTGAGTAATCTCATAAACGCTTTGTTCACAAGTGAATTCCAACATTTCGTGCTAAAAATGTCGGTATACCATTACTTTCTGACATTCATTCAACGAATTCGCAATGATCGCTGTAATGGCGTCAGAGTTGGCTAACACAAGACACCTCCCACGTGTTCGAACACAAGATTCGAAAAGAGCATGAAATGGCGTCTTATGGCTGGCCTCGAATCTGGTATTCCAGTTTTCTCGAGTTCCCATCCATCTCGGACCTAAATTACTGAATTACTACAGGGTATTTCAGTTAATTCGAGCCCCGAATCGCTGGTGCGCCAAATCTCTATGTCCCCGAAATACCTACCGTCAGCTTGTTGATATCCCTCGTTGGTAGCTGGATTGCAGAACCTGAAAATCCCGACTAAAAAACCCCCAGATTCCACTCAACAAAAGACGAGGATAATGGGGCACAAGGATTGCCTAACTGAGGTAACGTCAAGAAAAACTATAGCAACAAATGAAAAATCTAGCTCGGAAGAACACAAGAATGAGAAAAACATTATCTCTAAAGCGTGGAATTATACTGAAATGCCTGCGATGGTTTCCTTAACGTGACCTCCTATCGCATCTATAAAATACCACTCTAAAAGAATTAAAATAAAATTCTTCAAAATTTATTCACAAAGTCAAAATAGCAGAAAGTGCTATCAAAAAAGTTACAAGAAATGAAAAACAATTACTGCTTCAACCGGAAGCTCAAATCACAGTGACCTGAATACACACTGTATTCTCCATAAAAAATTTAACACTCTTTAAGATAATACCCTACTATGACACAAGCAATGCCTCAAAAGCCTTATTGAAATTAATTCCACGTGTGAGTAGGTCATTATTAATCCTACAATTAGAACTATCATTTATGTACAAAATCTACATTGGAAAATATATCTATATACAATGGAACACTCCAAGTGTGTTTCCTTTTATTTCGCAAGCCTCAGTTTAACATTCTTCCATTAGAATAAGATCATTAGTTTCCTTTAACTGATTCGAAAATATTTAAATTGGTCCTTTGTCAACCAGATGACAAAGCTTAATAGAGGTAATCTATCACTTTAATAATTATTGCATTCACCAAAATAACTGATCGGGATTACTGAAAAACCCTCGTCAGCATGGTGATTAAAACCAGAATATTAAGGTTGACATCATTTAATACATGTTTTAATGTTTTACTTTGTAGTTAGCATGCTTCTAAGCAACAACAAAATGCTTGTAGTACAACGCTGAATTAGACTTGAAAATAAGTCAACTTATATTTGACTACACAATCACAATTATCATGGGTTAGTTTCCATGAAATACCTTAATGTTTATTGCATTCTTTCACTGCCCTCACGCGGCTCTATTCTTATACAAATGTACTCCCCTGAGTACTCTAATCAGAATTAATTTATTATAATCATACATATTTTAACGTAACTGGATCACCTTCATTGCTTAATGACGAATTTCATTCTCAGCTGATAAATGTTGTTACTACATCGTTGTTTAAATTTATACATTGTTTACATTAGTTTTCAATGATGTTGGTTGGATTTTCTCAATAATAAAATATCCTTTTAGAATTAATACCTATGCTATGAGAGATTGCAATAGCATCGACTCTCCTGAATCAGAATGTATTTATACATTTATTAAATTTGGGATATACGCTGCTTAAAAAACTGAATGATGTTTCAGAGATATATTAAAGTCAAATGACGATAATCAAAGACACTGATAAATTCCTTCGACCTAGGATCTCAACTATGCCTTCACGCGAGAGGCTAACATGAAACAAGTTAAATACAAATAAAGAGAAAGTTCATCAAGCCAATGTTCGGTACACCCCTGCACGGATGAATTCGAGAAACAAAGTAATGCCTCGACACCACCGGACATGGTAATCATAACAATTAGCACAATTGTCTGGTTAGAAAACATTACCAGCCTCTGTCCTTCACCAACACAATGAATGGTTACTAATAAAAGCGAGAAATCAAACTCCTCTATAAAAGTATAAAATATACTTCACAAAACTCAAAACTTGCTGTCAAAATCAGTCTTCTATTTATAATCCAAACACTCGGATGTATAAAGTTCGAAAATGCAGTAGGAAAATGTAGCTCAACAAAAGCACAGTCTAACGATGCGAAGAATGTCACAAATTGACATAATAAAGAGCTCACCACGTTGATAAACTACACTGAATCACAAAATGACTATCGATGTCCTCTTCACTACCCTAAGAAAGCTTAATGAAATATTACTGAATTTAAGATGAAATCTACTTAAACATACTTAATTACAAGCTGAAAATGGGTTGCACTTCTTATGGAAGTCTAAAACCTGACGAATGTGAAATCAGTCATGATTAAAAACGTCAAGCCTGAATTCCACAGTCCGACTTACTACTCAAAAACATAAACATGTTAAAAAATATGGAGTAAATTAACATTGAAATATCTACACTTAGCTACGAGAGATGAAGTTGTGTAGGCTGTACCTTGTTGATCGATGAATTTCCAAGAACGAGCATTGATATGCACTGCATATCACACCTTCTCCATATGTAGCTATAACTAGCATTCCGCAGGTCGTCGGGAATCGAACCAGGGTATACCTTCTCCAAACCGCACGTTCTTCCCGGTTCAGAAGTCTATTACCCATCCTGGGTAAATAGTCAGGAATTGCTACTTCACGTCTCCAACATCTTCCAGCACACAGTTCGTTACTCTGTAGGGTCGCATTCTTCATAACGGACCGAAATATTAATGAACGAAAGACGAATGACTGCCCATGCGAATAGCATTCATGATTTCTAATGAGGTAGACACAAGTGGTCACACAATCTGAATCAGTCATCACTGGGGCCATGGCGATAGTTCATTGAAATGTTCGATACAATTCCGGTCTAGTAGCGTTCATGTTGCTGCGTTATTTAGCCTGCCATTATAAAAGAAATGAACAGCACTAAAATTATTCCTCTTGACATCTTGATTAAGAATATGTCTGTTCGCGATGAGGAATAGTGTCTAGAGTTCAATACCATTGCTGTGCACTCGGCATCAACGCAATGAAAACAGAGACTGCTTTCAAAACCAAAGTTCGCTGTGTTGACAAGTAGCTTGCTGTATTGAAATATTACAGTTCCTAATACTGCTTTACCCTTGTAGCGGTATAGCTTGCATCTCGTGAAAACGAACAGAGTCCTTCGACACTGGCTCTGCATATACTTTGAAGTGTTGGACATAAACCTCGCGTCACATTACAATCACGAAACGCGTTCACAAGCTTCACGATGAGACATGCTCTCAAGCACTCCGTAATGTTATCTGCCCACAGCTGACTGTGTGTCCATCCACCTGGCCTCACGCTACCCCCACTCAGGCGTGACAGTAATCGAACTACTTTCTCATTGGTGGATATAAATCATAATTTATAATATCTCCAACAGATACTAAACCTGTATTAATAACAAAATATACATTATGCTCTGTTCCAGAGTCTCGTATAATGTTGCAAATCTTGCATGTTATTCTCTTTCTTCTTATTGCTGATAAAAATTTAGTCCTAGTGACCGATCAATAAACTGGGTCGATGGTCGCCATGTTGTAATCATATGCACCTGGCTTCGTGCGTGCACGTCGATCCTCGGCAAGTACCGTAATCGAGCGGCCGACTCCAGCTTCGGTTAGTGACGCGTGGATCGCACCGATCTTCAACATATACTTCAAACTGCACTATACATCATAACAATATGAGTATAATGGTACAGTCCTTCTTCAAGGCCACGACCGCCGCCTTCCCTCTTCCTTACCTATCCATCCTGTCCATTCATTACCTTCCCTCATGAGGCCCCTGTTCGCTTTGCAGATGAGGCCGCCTGGGCGAAGTGCTGATCACATCTCCCCAGTTGTATCCATTCCTGGCACATGTTCCAAACTCCAGGACCCTGCCCATACAGGCGGTCGTGGTGAGTTCCCTCGCCGAGTGCGTGGGAACCACCAACCAGAGGGTAAATTGACTACATAAAAAAAAATTACCGCAGCACATGGCGCGATTTGAAGACACTCGGAAGTAAGTCGCCCAGGCGGGTGGATTCTACTGTGTTGGAATTGGTACAATCCTTGATTCACAGTCGGCTTAACAGTTATCCCATGTGCAACAATATGCCAAAACTTCTGTAGGAATAAAGATAAATAGCCTACCGGTATTGCAAATGTAATCTGTCGATTGTTGGAACTTATAAAGCGTTTCAACGAAATTACCATAGCGTTTTAAATTGAGATGGAAACGCAGAATTCTTTAGTTTACGGGAATGCCAAAGGTTAAATATGTTTTGACAATATAATAGCAATTGCAAGAAAGGAAAATACGGAAATAAAAAAAAAAACATGCCGGAGGGGGGATTCGAACCCCTCACATTGGGCGATGCATAAATTAAGAGAATACGGCGCTGCCACCTGAGCAACCGAACCACTGATCGTGGAGCGCAATATTAAGTTAATTAAACATCATGTACACTCAAAATTTTATGTCAGTTTACGTTTTTCAACATTTTCTGTCTGGTATAATTATATTCAGGTGTATATTATGGAGATATCATAAACAATGTTCCCTTCTATTATAATTCTTTTACATAACTTTTTTTAATTTAGTCAATTTACCCTCTAGGTTGGTGGTTCCCACGGACTCAGCGAGGGAACTCACCTCTACCGCCTCTATGGGCAGTGTCCAGGAGCCTGAAACATCTGGTCGGGAGGGATACAACTGGGGAGGTGTGATCAGCACTTCGCCCAGGCGGCCTCACCTGCAAAGCGAACAGGGGCCTCATGAGGGATGGGAAGGGATGGCAGATTGGGATGGATAGGCGAGGAAGAGGGGAGGAGGCGGCCGTGGCCTTACAGTAGGTACTGCCCCCGTAATTGAATTATATAGAGACCACGGTGGCTATATTGGAAATTATAAGGAAAGTTATGGCTGTCATAGTTATGACGTGGGTAGTCATGACGTAAGCACGGATGACGCAAACGTTATGCCAGCAAGCTACTTGAGCTGAGATTCTCAGTGACGTCAGCATTTATTCGAGAATGTTCCGAGATGTACGACGCAGTCGCAGGAGACGTGGAATTCTGCTGAGGAAGAAACTATGCTATTGGAGGGGAGGCTTGAACCAATGAACGATAGTTTAAAGAAAGACGGAGATTGCTGAAACTATGGTATTTTTATTTCTTTTGGAATGCAGAATTGTGGAAATCCATTTGCAGTAGAGGCATTGATTTGGAATTTTGGTGAAATTTATTTTCAGTTTTTGAATTTTGAAAATCCGTCATGTATTGACGAAGTTGGAACTTCTAGCGATGACGCAGTATCACGCTATGGAAGGGATGGATACGTCCCTTAGGAAGTTCATAAAAGGCCTTGCGCAGAAGAGAGGAGTCTCATTCTCCGATCATTCTCAGAATATCATTCTCAGATCATCGAAGTCTAATTGTGAAAGTTCTTTTCTTATACAGTCATTTTGGTGAGACGTCGAGTGAAAGTAGTGAAAAGAGTCGTCTTTATAACGCGTGGTGAAGCCACTGTATTAAACGAGATTCGAGTCAAACTAGGTGAAGTTAAAACGCACCTTATAACGCATCTTCAAGATTAGCTTTGAACAGTTAGCGGTCGCTTATAAGCTAATTCTATTGTGCAGTGCTACATGAAGTAATATAGAAAAGCTGAACAATTTCGAGCAATTATTTTGAAAGATATTGGCAGTTTTACACGACTGACAAAAGTGATTATCTCGCCATCTGAGAAGCACTATTGTATCGCCAGAATCTACGCCACGGCTGACACGGCTAGTGAAATAGGGAGACTTCAGATTGCTTTTGTTACACAACACTACAGTATAATGGAGCAATTTAATATGGCAGTTTGTTCTTCTATTACTACAACCGAAGAGAAAATGGAAGGCTAAAGGACTTAATGCGATTGGGACATATTTCAACGGAGTAAGATAGCAACATGGAACTTCGCTAATTGCTATTCCACACAAGCGAACATGTGGTGAATACCATCTACACCCATGTTTCGTGATTAAAGGCTGAATACTATCGAACAGCAATGGAAACTATTACATACTCATTGAATATGAAAATTTCTTCGGAAATTTCTACAAAAACTTCATGGCGATTGTCTACTGGAACTTCAGGGATTTTTCAAGAGAGGTCAGGGTTATCCCGACTCACAAAGAAGATTATTGCCGGAAGGATGTCTATTCGTCTTCATGGAGCAGCGCAATTTCCGGAGAAGGAAGCAGTTCGATTCTCCGAGGGTGCTATTTCCTGTTTCGAGGATGGAGCTCAGCTTTAACTTGGTGAAATGGATCCATCAGCAGTCTTCTTTGGGGAATTTTCCTCTGGAACGTCAATCGGCAGATAAGGTAGTCGTGAACGTTTATTGTATTTGAGTTTCTTAGCAATGTTTGAGCAACTATTTTTCCCATATTTTTGTCCTCATGTATTTTGCCTTATTCTTGTTGAGATTCATATTCTCAGTACATCTTGATGAGTTATGCCTTTTTCGACGATTTATTAAGACATTGTTATGTCATGGGCATAGTTAAACGATTTTGGATCAGTTGAGACTGATATTTAGATTTTTCAGTAATTTGCTTATTTTTTTTGTAGTCACGATTTGACTGTAAGTTAATGATTTTTATGGCAGATTTAAATTCAGACAGCGTGTCACTTTATTAAAGTAATTCTACCCCAGTTTAATTACTTTGACCAATTTTCTGTCATCATCAAGAAGGAAGAACATTTAAATGATTTTAGAGCGTTAAAATCTCTTACGTTGTCGACGATCTTGGAAATACTAGTCGTTATTTGAATTGATTGCAACACAGACATTTATCGTCAGTTATGAACGATCATTGCATCATAGACATTTTTGTGAAAGATGAACTTTAATTATGAATTATTGAATGCATTAAATTCGTGAACTTTGTTAGGAGTTTTTCTCCATTAGAGATTTATATAATGATGTTTGCATTCCCCAGTCTAATTGGATTCTATTCGACTATTTTCAGTTTAGTCGCACTTTGTTTGATATAGTATTTTTATACTACAATTCTTTGAAGATGTTAATCATAAATTTTGATAGACCAGACAGGCGTATATAAGCGTATTCACTATTAAATTTGTTTGTGATTGGCAAATTTTCACTTCATTTCGATTCATGAATGAAATCCACGAAGGTTAAATGACAACAGTTTTGAAACAATTAATGATTATAAGAATTTTTAAGTGGAACTATGAATGTATAATCGCTAGTGCAGCGCACGTGTTGAAAGTCGCTGATGTATAATGCCCTTGAATATGAAGGAGGTTCCCACAGTAATTAATGATGTTAGAGAATTTGATTAGTGGAGGTTTCTGTAAGTTCTGTGGAAGATTTTGATGCCATATAGATTAATATATGATGAATTTTGGGCCTAATTTTAATGCAGTTTGTGCATTATTTTGTTAGCGAAGTATTTTCCGCTCGAGTGAATTGTCATAGTTCATTGAAAATTAATCAAGTGAATTTACTGTTATAATTAACAAGAGTTTTGAAAGAATTTGAGATAAGATTTTGAATGAAGATTACCGTCACAAATAATTATTACAACCTTTATTAAAACAGATTGTGACATTAACATGTATAACTAACCTTCATTGGTCGATTATATTGACACGATTATAAAATTACCAACCGGATGAACATGTGGTTAATGTATTTCTTAAATTAATAATTTAAATAATTTAAATGTTAATATTGTAAATAAATGCTGTAAATATTTTTGACAATAATGAGGAACGAAAGTGATGTTAAAGGCGTGTTTAAAATTTTTGTTATTATCTTCGATAATATTATAAACAATTTCTAATTGTTATAAATAATTTATGTGATTTTGTTATAAACATTTAAGAGCTTATTAAACATTTGGATGAGAACTTAACAAGTTTAAGGATTGTCATAATAATCCAGTAGGATGTGAGTAAAGTATTTGAAAGACTTGCGTAAATATATATTTGAGTTGTCTTGCAGACATTTAAAGCTTTTGAGAGCTGGATTCTTACGTAATGTAGCATGTGAAGGGACCCCATTTGACAAGTGTGCGACAGGTTGAAGGGTAGCTCGCAGCTGTCCCAACAACTGGTTATCAGCGGGTGAGGTCGTCCACTCTGGCCTTCCGCCTATAAATACAAGTGTCATGTTTATTAAAAGGAAACCAAATGCTCTATATATATGTCTCGCCCTCACGTCCATTTCCAATCCAATTGTGTTATGAATATTACGTTATTTGGAGCTCGTGGGAGCTAATATGTTTTATATCATGTTGTATGATAACTTTGCAAGTCCTACAGGAGGACGTAGTCAGATTGACATGGGCTACTGATAGCCACGTGTATTTTGTTGTGTTATTAAAATCATACCCTTTATTTGAAATAAAAGCTTTTGTACGGTTCAAAGTTCTCGTCTTCGTTCTGGTTCATTTTTAAATGTCATGGTGGAGGTTATTGAGTGAACAGACTTTAGTGATCCTGTTGTCAACTCAATCCCCGAGATATTTTTAAGAGGTAAGTAAAGGTAAGTATGACCCCCGTCTATTTTGGTGTGTTCCACAATGATTTCCTGTTAACTTCTGTCCTCATATCTCGATAGTATCTGTCAGTGCCATTTTCATTGATGTAGCTGAGCCGGTGCGATTGATTGTTGGCAATCCGATTGAGGGGGCGGATATCTGACAGCCTACTATCCGGGTAAACGGGGACAGTAAGATTGGCGCACCTAAAACGTTGGGGCTCGATTCAACATAACTGGATTACCAGGTTGAACGCTAGTAAGATTGGCAAACCTAACACGTGAGGTTTGATTAGACTCAAATAAAGAGGTTGATTCTTTATTAAATGTCTAGGCCAATTGTAGTATTTAAGAGTGTGATTATATAGGAATTAAATGTTGTATTGTATTAGGAAAATTACACTCAGAAAAGATCAGATCTTATACAACTTGAGAAAGGTTAAATAGGCTGGAAACTTAGGAAAATCGCCTATGATCTGGAATCATATTTTATTTGACCGGCTTATGACATTTTAGTCATATTAAAGATAAAATTAAATTATTTGGATTGTAAATGTAAGTTATTTGTGTTAGGATATTTTAAAATGAGCCAGGGAAACTTGAACATGTGCTTGAGTTTGTTTCAACATGAAGTATCTTCGAAAGTTAATTATAAGGTAGTTATAAGTTAGATTTAAGACAGAAAATTGATCAAATTTATATATGGTGAAAAGTGTTGCTCAAATGTTGTTATTTTGCTCTATTGATGTATGTCCCTACAGCAGTCTATTTTGAATAATATTGTAATGGCAGATGAAAGTTTGAGGATGATGTTAGAGGAGATGTCTGCTAATATGAATCCCAGTATGAAGCAGATGCTGAATGAAAGTATAAAGGAGATGGAAGTTCGGAATACTAGTCGAATGGAGGAGAATGCTAGTAATTTGTCTGCTAATTTGAATGCGAGAATGGAGGAGAATGCTAGTAATTTGAAAGCTAGCATGGGTGAAAGTTTGAAGGTTATTCAGACTAGTGCTGCTAATTTAGAGGATAATATGTCGCGTTTACAGATTAATACCCTAGGAATCGAGAATACTGTAACTGACATGCGTACAGACGTGTCTAATGTCCATAAAGATGTGTCTATTGTGCATAAAAATGTTGATGATGTTAAAGTTGATATTTCTAAGGTGCAGAAAGATCTTACAATGTTGAATTTAGATGTGGCTAATGTCCGAGGGGATATTTCTTGTGCTAGAGCCGAAGTAGTTGTTGTTAAAAATGATATTGCGACTGTCCAAGACAAGGTTGAGGAAGTCCAAAGAGAAATTCAAAATGCTAGAACTGATGTGTCCAATGTTCAGGTTGATATTAATAACATTCATTCGGATATAACTGAGGTGCAAAGTGACATAACTAAGATTCAGGTAGAAGTCAACACAGTTTTCGTAGATATTACTAAAGTCCAAACTGATGTAAATAAAGTCAGGGAAGAGATAGAAAATTCGAAAACCCTTTGTACGCGTAATATAAGTGCATTAGCGACTAGATTAGTTGATGAGTCAGTTAGAACGACAACGTCTTTAGCAGGTTTAAAGTATGATGTAGAGGTCATGAGAACCCAGGTATTAGACCATAATAGATTATTAAAAGAGGATATCGAAGTAGACATAGCAGAAATGTTAACAGCAAACGTAGCAGTATGGAAAGACGAGTGGAATAAGTCAAGTGGGGAACATGTAACCCAAATTCAGGAAAGGATTGAAAGAAAACTTGCCAGTACTCAAATAGAAATTAACAATGAAGTAGTACAGATTAGGAAAGATTTAAGCGTCAGGATGGATTCGCTATCCGAAAAACAAGTTGACGATAGAACACAACTAGGTCAGGATATGCAAACATTAAAATCTACATTAGAGGAACAGATTCATAAAGTTGTCTCTGATGTAAATGAAACGACGAGTAAACTGCAGAATTTGAAGTTAGGAGAGGCTAGTTTGATGGAGAACTACAAAGAAGAGATAATCAAGAAAGTCTTAACGGAAATCACTGACAAGGATACAGAAGGCTTGGCTTGCGAAATCAATAGGAATTATACCAGAAGATATAACCTAGATCCAGAAGATAGAGACGTGACTCCTGAAGAACGTATATCCAGATTCAGAGAGGAGGATGACGAGAGGAATATGGAACCTGTGTGGAACTATCGAGATAGTGGGAAAAACTACCCGGATTCATATCCGAGGAACGTAACGGTCATCAGGAATTTTGAAGACAAACCGCAAAAATTCAGTAACACTGATAGTTTGACCCCTATAGAATATGTAAGGAACCTCAAAGATTATTTCATCGAAGCTCACATTCTCAGAGAGAGAGAGATGAAGATAGTGGAGAGATATTTGATTGGAGGACCCCTCGAATGGTTTCGCGCATTTAGATACACATTCAGTAACTTTGACGAGTTTGCAGAGGCATTAATCAAACGATTTTGGTCCATAGAAGCGCAGAATTCGTTAAGAGCGGAGGTGTACTCAAGAAAATACTCAGGTACTCTTCCAACACGGTACGCTGATTTCTTTACGAGTCAATTGTCCCGCTTGAGATTTTTACAACCCCCATTGTCAACGGAGCAACTAATTGATGCGATTTCTCGTATGCTGCCAGTTGAGGTGAGAAGACTAATTATTTAATCAAACATCAGGGATTTAACCAGCATGGATGAATTACTGAGGAGATTAGACTACACAAGCCCAATGCCTAACGTAGTACAGAAAGGTCAAAGGCAAGACTTCAAAGAAATCAATACTGTATATATGGATCAAGTCCAACAAACTGACAAGCCAGACGAAGAGAAAACTGACAATGTAGGTCCTCACAGGAATAATCAGTTTAGAAATAACAAATCACAAGGTTACCGACCGTATCAACAGAGAAGAGGCTGGAACTATAATCGAGGAAATTATAACAATGGAAGAGGCAGATATTACAACAATAATGGTTATAACAGAAATTATAATAGAAATAACCAGAACCAAAACAGAAATCAGAATACTCAAGGTCAGGTTATGACACCTGATCAGTATCAGCAAAGAGAGAAGGAAAGCCAGCAATACCTAAAAGAATTAAGGGATAAAGAAGCCGACAACCAAAAGAAAAGGCAGGATGTTGTAATCGATCCTGGACCTTCTACGAGCCAGCAGAACTTAGAAAATAGAAATACTGGACAGAAGAGAAAGTAGAGAGGAGAGAATGCATTTAACCACATACAACCCAGATTTATGATTAAGGAACATAGAGGAAATATCATACTAGAGTAAGCCAGTAATAATTCAATTTCGTGTTCAAGAGAGTTGAGGTACTTGTTACACAGAGTTTAAAAACAATTTGCAACTGTTTTTAAAACGTGGTGAGAGGAGAATGCCCCCGTAATTGAATTATATAGAGACCACGGTGGCTATGTTGGAAATTATAAGGAAAGTTATGGCTGTCATAGTTATGACGTGGGTAGTCATGACGTAAGCACGGATGACGCAAACGTTATGCCAGCAAGCTACTTGAGCTGAGATTCTCAGTGACGTCAGCATTTATTCGAGAATGTTCCGAGATGTACGACGCAGTCGCAGGAGACGTGGAATTCTGCTGAGGAAGAAACTATGCTATTGGAGGGGAGGCTTGAACCAATGAACGATAGTTTAAAGAAAGACGGAGATTGCTGAAACTATGGTATTTTTATTTCTTTTGGAATGCAGAATTGTGGAAATCCATTTGCAGTAGAGGCATTGATTTGGAATTTTGGTGAAATTTATCTTCAGTTTTTGAATTTTGAAAATCCGTCATGTATTGACGAAGTTGGAACTTCTAGCGATGACGCAGTATCACGCTATGGAAGGGATGGATACGCCCCTTAGGAAGTTCATAAAAGGCCTTGCGCAGAAGAGAGGAGTCTCATTCTCCGATCATTCTCAGAATATCATTCTCAGATCATCGAAGTCTAATTGTGAAAGTTCTTTTCTTATACAGTCATTTTGGTGAGACGTCGAGTGAAAGTAGTGAAAAGAGTCGTCTTTATAACGCGTGGTGAAGCCACTGTATTAAACGAGATTCGAGTCAAACTAGGTGAAGTTAAAACGCACCTTATAACGCATCTTCAAGATTAGCTTTGAACAGTTAGCGGTCGCTTATAAGCTAATTCTATTGTGCAGTGCTACATGAAGTAATATAGAAAAGCTGAACAATTTCGAGCAATTATTTTGAAAGATATTGGCAGTTTTACACGACTGACAAAAGTGATTATCTCGCCATCTGAGAAGCACTATTGTATCGCCAGAATCTACGCCACGGCTGACACGGCTAGTGAAATAGGGAGACTTCAGATTGCTTTTGTTACACAACACTACAGTATAATGGAGCAATTTAATATGGCAGTTTGTTCTTCTATTACTACAACCGAAGAGAAAATGGAAGGCTAAAGGACTTAATGCGATTGGGACATATTTCAACGGAGTAAGATAGCAACATGGAACTTCGCTAATTGCTATTCCACACAAGCGAACATGTGGTGAATACCATCTACACCCATGTTTCGTGATTAAAGGCTGAATACTATCGAACAGCAATGGAAACTATTACATACTCATTGAATATGAAAATTTCTTCGGAAATTTCTACAAAAACTTCATGGCGATTGTCTACTGGAACTTCAGGGATTTTTCAAGAGAGGTCAGGGTTATCCCGACTCACAAAGAAGATTATTGCCGGAAGGATGTCTATTCGTCTTCATGGAGCAGCGCAATTTCCGGAGAAGGAAGCAGTTCGATTCTCCGAGGGTGCTATTTCCTGTTTCGAGGATGGAGCTCAGCTTTAACTTAGTGAAATGGATCCATCAGCAGTCTTCTTTGGGGAATTTTCCTCTGGAACGTCAATCGGCAGATAAGGTAGTCGTGAACGTTTATTGTATTTGAGTTTCTTAGCAATGTTTGAGCAACTATTTTTCCCATATTTTTGTCCTCATGTATTTTGCCTTATTCTTGTTGAGATTTATATTCTCAGTACATCTTGATGAGATATGCCTTTTTCGACGATTTATTAAGACATTGTTATGTCATGGGCATAGTTAAACGATTTTGGATCAGTTGAGACTGATATTTAGATTTTTCAGTAATTTGCTTATTTTTTTTGTAGTCACGATTTGACTGTAAGTTAATGATTTTTATGGCAGATTTAAATTCAGACAGCGTGTCACTTTATTAAAGTAATTCTACCCCAGTTTAATTACTTTGACCAATTTTCTGTCATCATCAAGAAGGAAGAACATTTAAATGATTTTAGAGCGTTAAAATCTCTTACGTTGTCGACGATCTTGGAAATACTAGTCGTTATTTGAATTGATTGCAACACAGACATTTATCGTCAGTTATGAACGATCATTGCATCATAGACATTTTTGTGAAAGATGAACTTTAATTATGAATTATTGAATGCATTAAATTCGTGAACTTTGTTAGGAGTTTTTCTCAATTAGAGATTTATATAATGATGTTTGCATTCCCCAGTCTAATTGGATTCTATTCGACTATTTTCAGTTTAGTCGCACTTTGTTTGATGATAGTATTTTATACTACAATTCTTTGAAGATGTTAATCTTAAATTTTGATAGACCAGACAGGCGTATATAAGCGTATTCACTATTAAATTTGTTTGTGATTGGCAAATTTTCACTTCATTTCGATTCATGAATGAAATCCACGAAGGTTAAATGACAACAGTTTTGAAACAATTAATGATTATAAGAATTTTTAAGTGGAACTATGAATGTATAATCGCTAGTGCAGCGCACGTGTTGAAAGTCGCTGATGTATAATGCCCTTGAATATGAAGGAGGTTCCCACAGTAATTAATGATGTTAGAGAATTTGATTAGTGGAGGTTTTTGTAAGTTCTGTGGAAGATTTTGATGCCATATAGATTAATATATGATGAATTTTGGGCCTAATTTTAATGCAGTTTGTGCATTATTTTGTTAGCGAAGTATTTTCCGCTCGAGTGAATTGTCATAGTTCATTGAAAATTAATCAAGTGAATTTACTGTTATAATTAACAAGAGTTTTGAAAGAATTTGAGATAAGATTTTGAATGAAGATTACCGTCACAAATAATTATTACAACCTTTATTAAAACAGATTGTGACATTAACATGTATAACTAACCTTCATTGGTCGATTATATTGACACGATTATAAAATTACCAACCGGATGAACATGTGGTTAATGTATTTCTTAAATTAATAATTTAAATAATTTAAATGTTAATATTGTAAATAAATGCTGTAAATATTTTTGACAATAATGAGGAACGAAAGTGATGTTAAAGGCGTGTTTAAAATTTTTGTTATTATCTTCGATAATATTATAAACAATTTCTAATTGTTATAAATAATTTATGTGATTTTGTTATAAACATTTAAGAGCTTATTAAACATTTGGATGAGAACTTAACAAGTTTAAGGATTGTCATAATAATCCAGTAGGATGTGAGTAAAGTATTTGAAAGACTTGCGTAAATATATATTTGAGTTGTCTTGCAGACATTTAAAGCTTTTGAGAGCTGGATTCTTACGTAATGTAGCATGTGAAGGGACCCCATTTGACAAGTGTGCGACAGGTTGAAGGGTAGCTCGCAGCTGTCCCAACAACTGGTTATCAGCGGGTGAGGTCGTCCACTCTGGCCTTGCGCCTATAAATACAAGTGTCATGTTTATTAAAAGGAAACCAAATGCTCTATATATATGTCTCGCCCTCACGTCCTTTTCCAATCCAATTGTGTTATGAATATTACGTTATTTGGAGCTCGTGGGAGCTAATATGTTTTATATCATGTTGTATGATAACTTTGCAAGTCCTACAGGAGGACGTAGTCAGATTGACATGGGCTACTGATAGCCACGTGTATTTTGTTGTGTTATTAAAATCATACCCTTTATTTGAAATAAAAGCTTTTGTACGGTTCAAAGTTCTCGTCTTCGTTCTGGTTCATTTTTAAATGTCATGGTGCAGGTTATTGTGTGAACAGACTTTAGTGATCCTGTTGTCAACTCAATCCCCGAGATATTTTTTAAGAGGTAAGTAAAGGTAAGTATGACCCCCGTCTATTTTGGTGTGTTCCACAATGATTTCCTGTTAACTTCTGTGCTCATATCTCGATAGTATCTGTCAGTGCCATTTTCATTGATGTAGCTGAGCCGGTGCGATTGATTGTTGGCAATCCGATTGAGGGGGCGGATATCTGACAGCCTACTATCCGGGTAAACGGGGACAGTACCATCCCGGCATTTGCCCGAAGACGGAGTGGGAAACCACGGAAAACCACTTCGAGGATGGCTGAGGTGGGAATCGAACCCCCTCTACTCATTTGGACCACCCGAGGCTGAGTAGACCCCGTTCCAGTCCTCATACCACTTTTCAAATTTCGTGACAGAGCCGGGAATGGAACCCAGGACCTCCGGGACGGCAGCTAACAATGCTGACCGCTACGCTACGGAGGCGACCTTTTACATAACTATGAAATTAAAACGCGGTGGACTTGTAACCGCCATGACTGTCATGAGGCAAGGCGATTGTGCGCATGCGTGATAGGCAAGATTTCTGAATTTTTCTTTATTAATTTAAAAATATTCTGTAACATATTTGTTTATTTTAGAGGCACTCTGCAAATCTACATGCCAAGAGCTCTCGTTAGAATGCATTACGAAGTCAATCGGTTAAGACGTTATCTCATTCTCGATGTAACAAATATCGCCTTAGTGTTTTAAATATATAGATAGATGAGAACTTACCGATAGTAATAACAGGAAGGAATCCTCCATGTTTGCTGGTACAAGGTAGCACTATGAGTTCATTCTTTAAAAAAATGCGAGCAAGTAATATGGAATTATTCGAATAACATGTCAGATGTTTCACCTCATATGCGACTACTGTAAGGCTCGTAATTTTTTGTTTGTTATTGTTTGAAATTGATTTCATGACTAAACTCTTGAAGTTTATCCAAGAGTGAAGTCTTGAAATTCAAAACCAAATGGCACATGCTTCTTTTAAATTATAGAACATATTTAAAGTTTTATGTTATTTTATATTTAGAAAATAAGAATGCAGTATTTTAGTGTAGTACGTTTATCACCTAAATTAAAAATCTAGTGACCTAAGTAGTATTGTCACTTTGAAACCCAGGACAATTTCAGAAAAAAAAGTACTTGGGAAACTTGAGACCAAGCAAATAAAATTTCGTTACGGTATATACTACGCTAGGCTGGTTGGTATGGGATTCAAATCGACTTGTAGGATCAATAATGTACCCATTGGTTTTATTCTTGAAGGCTAATATATCAATCATACGGGTACTATGGTTCTTCGACACGTGATGAATCTCTTCGAACACAATGTATCCAGCGTCTTTCACTGACTGAGCAATGATAGCTACTTCATATCACGTGCAGTCTAGTAAGCCTTAGGGTTTCACTACATGGGCAGTATTCTAGGACTTAAGCGACAATATCTTGAATTTAGTGATAACTAGACCTTGTATTTTTAGGTACCGTACCAAAAAGTACTATTTTAGGCACCAAAAATAGGCTTTAAAACTGGTAAATTAGGCTCCAAACTATTAATATTCGGTAGTAAAAATTAAAACGATGAGTGATCAGTTAATGCAAAAGCATAAGTTCAGTAACGACAAAAAACAATTTATTTCTAGCGAAATTAAACAGTAAACAATTTTTTAGGACCTAGGAGATAGTCTAAATACAAAACCAACTAACTGTCTCTTTATGTCCACTAAATTCAACTGTGCGAAGCTGCAATTTGTAGGTTAGATTTGATTAATGCTCTTATGTTCCAACGTTTGTCGCCAGGTGCTGGTTTCGATGGCATCTAGTAGCCAAGTTTGCAGCAAGGTGTCGTGGACGGTAGCATTTGGTAGCAAAAGTAGGAACTACTTGAAATTATCGTCTGCAGTCCTTACCTGAATTGAAGTGAGTTAGCCGTGGTCGTTACGGCATGACTGCTGGCAGTCGCTCACATCCGTGAGGCGACGAGGTTCGAATCCACCCGCCGGCAACCTTTAGGATGGTTTTCTGTGGTTTCCCAACTTCCTTCCAGGCAAATGCCAGGGTTGGTACCAGTAGCGTAGAATCAGGATAGACAAGGTAGACTCTGTCTATCCAAATTTACGTAACAAATGACACGTTATATTATTATTTATTGCAATGTTGTTTTTCTTTCAAGTTCTTAAGCCATAATAGTAATTTTCATGATTTAAACGATTCACCGCTTGCATCCTGCGGACGAACAACGAGGCAGATAGGCACTTTGGAGATGTCTCCCCTGTCTTCTCATTAAAGCGTGCAAGTTCGTGCGCGCACCACCATCCCCTCCGTGCTCCTCCACACTGCCAGCCGTGAGCATACTCTCGACCAAAGTATTATGTGCACTCGAGTTTGAAGGTTGTTTGTGAAGTAACCAATAGACCTACATAAAATCCAATCAAATCATCATTTTCATCGTTCTATTTTACGTTAGTTCATGTAGGTTTGGATTTTTTAATTTATATTTTAATATTTTTTATCGCAGTTGGAGCACAAAAAGTGCACATTTTTAAGCGTGTTTCAACCATGCGTCATATTTAAGAATTATTATCGCAATAACCCGTCATCAGATCGAATCCAAATTTTAACACAACATACATTGGAATGTTGTATAACTGGTTTATTAATTTCAAAATTGTGTGTGTCCAAGAAACAAAGTTAGTAGTATAGACGTAGATAGGGGACAGACAATTAAGTGTGGTCAAAAGTGACCATTAAAATTCTATTAAAAATTAATGGATAAAGTGACCATTAAAAATTCTATTAAAAATTAATGGATAAAGTGACCATTAAAATTCTACTAAAAATTAATGGATAAAGTGACCATTAAAATTCTGTTAAAAATTAATGGATAAAGTGACCATTAAAATTATATTAAAAAATAATGGATAAAGTGACCATTAAAATTCTATTAAAATAATGGATAAAGTAACCATTAAAATTCTATTAAAATTAATGGATAAAGTAACCATTAAAATTCTATTAAAAATAATGGACAAAGTGACCTTAAACATCATTTAAAAATTATTGATCGAACATATGGTTATCTTAACCATTATAAATCTTCCAAACAATTATGGTTACTTGTAAACATAATATTTCGTATTACTTTATGGCAGAACGTAACCATTAAAAAGAATTATGGTTAAAAATAATCATTAAATTGCCAGAATTTTTTCTAAATTCTGGTTAAAAGTAACCATTAAACTTAACAAAAAATTAACCAAGATAATTATGGTTAAAGGTAACCATGAAACACAATCAAAAGTTATGGGTAATCTATCTATAAAATTAACTATGAAAAGTTATGTTTAACGTATCCATAAAATTACCGATGTTATTTTTAATAAAATAGGGTTAAAAGTAACCATAAAAATGACTCTAAAATGTAAATGACAAAATTATGCTTACTTTCACCTATAAAACGTAACACATATTGATCCTACAGACACCTAAAATAATGGCTAAAATTAACCATTGAAAATTCTAACGATGTTTTTCAAAATAATGGTTAAAACAAGGCTAAAATTACCAGTAACTTTATAAAAGACTAGCTGAAGTACCCGTGCTTCGCTACGGGTCGTAAATGAATTAAAATGTGAAGGTGACAGTTAAAACAGGGGATAGGCGAGGTGCTGCGCAGAGGGAGATTAAGGATGGAACATTTTGTCCAACTACACCGCTCTGCCTTGACCGTGTTTTATAGCACACATTTAGGTTTTACTCGCTAACGGTTGGAGATACATTTCGGATGGAAAATGCATTTTTTAACCTCGTATATGCCATCAAAAGTTTGCTATTTCTTAAAGTTCTCTTTTTATTGGAAATGGAAATATGAAAGTTTAAAACCAAAGGGTGGAGTGACGTCACTAAAATGGTCGCCATCTTTGAATATTGCAAAGTATTGAAATCAAAAGTAACCTGTATGTTAACCAGGTAAATCTGCTACTTCCATGTAAAATTCATGTAAATCGGACCAGTGGTACTTGCGTGATTGAGTAATACACAGACACACACCATCTCATTTTTAGTCTCGCTACGCTCGCATCATAGTCGTGTCATATTGTTATTCAATGAAATGCAGGTTTAACCCCGTTAACACCCCTTTAGAACCTGAATATCCAAAAATCCCTCCTTAGTAGATGTTTTCGACACACAACAAACATATCCCCAAAATATCATTCTTCTAACATTAATAGTTTTGGTCGGTCGATGAGAGTGAACAACCAAAAATCCTTCCTTAGTGGACGTTTTTCTTCCAGAATTTCACCCCTCACCATAGGCCCCTTAAATTGGATTTATTAAAAAAATGGTCGAACACCTATTTATTTTATTTATTTATTTATTTATTTTAAGCTGATTGATTTCCACCGAGTTTCAAACTCCTCGCCTATGTCGTTTAAGAGATACACGCTCCGTTAAGAATCTTTCAACCCCCACTTTTCATCCCTTTCACCTCATAATATACACTACATCGAAAAACCATTAGACATGTGTCAGCTTATTTTTAATGATTAGTATATATGCCAAGTATCACATCCCCAAATGAAACCACTCGTGAGATATTGTTATTCAATGAAATGCACGTTTACCCCCTTAACACCTATTTAGAACCTGAATATTCAAAACTCTTTCCTTAGTGGACGTTTTCGACATAAAACGAACATATCCCCAAAATGTCATGTTTCCAACTTCAATAATTTTGGCTGGGCGATGATGAGTGAGTGAGTCAGTCAGGACATTTTCTTTCATTTATATTTGATAATTTCACCCCTCCCGATGAACCCCTTAAATTTGATTTATGAAACAAACGGTCGAACACCTATTTACTTATTTAAAGCTGTTTTCCCCCTGAGTTTGATGAGTGAGTAGGTGAGTCAATCAGTTAGGACACTTTCTTTCCTGTTTTTTTCCCCCAGAATTTCACCCCTCTCCAAGGGCCCCTTAAATTGGATTTATGAAAAAGAACGGTCGAACACATATTTACTTGTATTTTAAGCTGTTTTTTCCCGCCGAATT
This sequence comes from Meconema thalassinum, assembly GCA_946902985.2. Classification (NCBI taxonomy): domain Eukaryota; kingdom Metazoa; phylum Arthropoda; class Insecta; order Orthoptera; family Tettigoniidae; genus Meconema; species Meconema thalassinum. The sequence goes on along the minus strand of OX336394.1, from coordinate 253,635,049 downwards.
TCAAACTTCCCGCCAATGTCGTTTAAGAGATACACGCTCCGTCAAGAATCCCTCAACCCCCAATTTTCACCCCTTTCACCTCATAATATACATCACATCGACAAACCCTTAGACATATGTCTGATTATTTTTAATGATTAGTTTCTATACCGAATATCACATCCCCAAAGAAACAAATCATGTGATATCGTTATTCAATGAAATGCATCTTTATCCCCTTAACACCTCTTTAAATCCCGAATAAACACAAATCATTCCTTAGTTGACGTTTTCGACATACAACGAACATATTCCCAAAATTTCATGTTTCCAACATTAATAGTTTTCGCTGGGCGTGATGAGTGAGTGAGTCAGACAGGACATTTTCTTTCAATTATTTTTACCAGAATTTCACCCTTCCCCATGGGCCCCTTAAATTGGATTGATGAAGAAACTCTTGAACACCTATTAACTTATTTTTTAAGCTGTCTTTTTCCCATGAATTTAATGAGTGAGTGAGTCAGTCAGTCAGTTAGGACAATTTCTCTCCTTTTTCCCCCAGAATTTCACCCCACCTCATTGGCCGCTTAAATTAATTTATGAAAAAAACCGGTCGAACACCGATTTACTTATTTATTTAGCTGATTTTCTTTCTCTGAGTTTCAAATTTCTCACCTATGTCGTTTAAGAGATAGGCCTTCACGCTCCGTTAGGAATCCTTCAACCCCCACTTTTCACCCCTTGCACCTCATAATAATACACCATATCGAAAAACCCTTAGACACCTGTCTGCTTATTTTTAATGATTAGTTTATATGCCGAGTATCACATCCACAAATGAAACCCCTCTTGAGATATTGTTATTCAATGAAATGCAGGTTTAACCCCCTTAAGACCCCTTTAGAGCCTGAATATCCAAAAATCCTCCCTTAGTGTACGGTTTTGACATACAACGAACATATCTCCAAAATGCCATGTTTCCAACTTCAATATTTTTGGCTGGGCGATGATGAGTGAGTGAATGAGTCAGGACATTTTCTTTCATTTGTTTTTCTTCAGAATTTCACCCCTCCCGATGAACCCCTTCAATTTGATTGATCCAAAAAAAACTGTCGAACAGCTATTTACTTACTTTAAAGCAGTTTTTCCCCGTGAGTTTGATGAGTGAGTCAGTCAGTCAATCGGTTGGGACACTTTCTTTCCATTTCCCCCCCCCCCCTGAATTTCACCCCTCCCCATGGGCTCCTTAAATTGGATTTATGAAAAAACGGTCAAACAAATATTTACTTATTTTGTATGCTGATTTCTTTCCGCTGAGTTTCAAACTCCTCGCCTATGTCGTTTAAGAGATACACGCTCCGTTAGGAATCTTTCAATCCCTACTTTTCACCCCTTTCACCTCATAGTATACACCACATCGAAAAACCATCAGGCACGTGTCTTCTTACTTTTTAATGATGAGTTTATATGCCGTGAATCACATCCCCCAATGAAACCATTCGAGAGATATTGTTATTCAATGAAATGCAGGTTTAACCCCCTTAAGACCCCTTTAGAACCTGAATATCCGAAAATCCTCCCTTAGTAGACTGTTTTGACATACAATGAACATATCCCCAAACTGTCATGTTTCTAACTTCAATAATTTTGGCAGGGCGATGATGATGAGTGAGTGAGTGAGTGAGTGAGTCAGGACATTTTCTTTCAATTTTCTTTTTTCAGAATTTCACCCCTCCCCATGAACCCCTTAAATTTGATTTATGAAAAAAAAAACCTGTCGAACAGGTATTTACTTACTTTAAAGCAGTTTTTCCCCCTGAGTTTGATGAGTGAGTCAGTCAGTCAATCAGTTAGGACACTTTCTTTCCTGTCCCCCCCCCCACCAGAATTTCACCCTTCCCCATGGGCCCCTTAAATTGGATTTATAAAAAAACGGTCAAACAAATATTTATTAATTTTTTATGCTGATTTTTTTTCGCTGAGTTTCAAACTCCTCGCCTTTGTCGTTTAAGAGATACACGCTCATTTAGGAATATTTCAATCCCCACTTTTCACCCCTTTCACCTCATAATATACACCACATCGAAAAACCCTGAGACTCGGGTCTTCTTATTTTTAATGATGAGTTTATGTGCCGAGTATCACATCCCCCAATGAAACCAATCGGGAGATATTGCTAGTCGATGAAATGCAGGTCTACCCCCTTAACACCCCTTTAGAACCTGAATATACAAAAATACTTACTCAGTGGGCATTTGCGGTCCTTGGGGAAGCTGCATACCAAATTTCATTCCAATCCGTTCGGTGGTTTCTGAGATTTCGTGATGAATGTATGAGTGAGTGAGTGGTATTTGACAAATATATAGTAGAAGATAGTGTCAAGTCTTTGTTATGCTAAACTCGGTTGACAGTGCTGTGTGAGTAGGTGAGTAACTAACGGGATTTCAAGTAAAGATGCTCATTTTCTATACCAGTACTGCAGAGCGCAACTGTCATCCAGACGGCCGTGTCTCGACTTGAGCTATGTTGCCATGGAAACTATCTGCCTTGCCATTCCTTCATGAGTATATTTTATGATTTGATTAGCCTGTGCTTGAGTCCAAAAGGGCCTAAATAAAAAGAATGAGAAAGACTATCGAAAATTCATGTAGCCAGTGGTTCCTTCCGGGTCCTAAACTATGTGTATGCAAAATTTGGTTGAGATTGGTGGAACGGTGTAGATTTGTATACGGAACAGGCCCACCCACATACATACCCACATACAGACTTTCACTTTTATATATTAGATTATGGATAAAACAAGGGCTAAAGTTAAGGCTAAAATTTCTAATAACTTTTTTTAGAAACAATGGGCAGAATAATGGCTAAATTTAAGGCTAAAATTATTAGTAACTTTTTAACGAATCAAGGATAAAATAATGGTTAAAAAAAGGGTGTAAATAGCTATAAAATAATATGTACACTATTATATTTAGTACCCCCAAGGAAGTGTATCAATTATGTTGTCTTCTTCTTTCTGGATGAAACGCTTGTCGTAGTCGACTTTAAATTTTTTGGCAATATTTTTATTTACAAGGCTTTTTGTTTTCGTATCTCTTGTTATCATGCTATTGCTTATAACAACATTATTATTAAAACCTTGTATTAGGTCGGTCATTGTCTTCATGTTAAGTTTTTTGGCATTTTCGTGGTTGAGTGTAAATCCTTTAATTTTGGTAACCTGTTTGCCTTTATATGTTTCGTACGCATAGCTTTTGGGACCTGTGCTTATCCATTCAATACCGTGATCATCTTTTCCGAATTCGTCAGTCCATTCGCCGAGCATACATCCGGTCTCTACAGTATTTGTTCCATCATCTATGTAAACAACACTATCAGTGTAGTAATAAGCTACTTTATCCCCTAATCTATCAAGCATGTTGTAGAACCTTATTCTCGCATTGGAAGTGGTGAAGGTTGCTACAAATATGTTGGTACATGTGTCATTTTCTACATAGAAATAATTGTAGTAGTATGTTACCTCAATTACTTCCTCATTGATGTACATAACATTAGTTATTTCTAACTTATCATCTAATAACAAGTCGTACCACCTCTCAGGGTCATCAATGAACTCTGTTTGTGACATGTTTTGCCTCTGACCGAACTTTCCCCAAAGAGAATTTAAGCATATTTTAGCCACTGCCCTCTTCCCAGCATTGGGTTCAATTTTGTCAATATCAAGCTTTATGCCTTGCTTTTTTTATAACCCTTGCATATTTTTCTTTTGATTTGTAATCGCCATCCCAAGGACTAGTTAATTTTCATAAAGGTTTTAATGTTGTCCCTGAAAAGCTCATTACTTTTCTCTTCAAAATTCCATACTTCATAAATTTTCTGGATTTTGTAGCCTTTCTTTAGAGCTTTATTAATTTCGATTGTAGTCCAAGCTCCAAAAAGCGCCCTCTCTTCATCACTATGGTTACAGCGGCCGACCTTTTCTTCTGCACACTTCGCGCACAGGGTAAACATTAACTTATCTAGCTTCACAGGAAGGACTGGATGATAAAGACCTCTTGGAGGAAGAACTTTACATTTAACTAAACCAAACCAGTCTTTATTGTATATTTCTGGCTTAAATATTTTAGTGGGATGTCCCACAGCGTACCGGTCATAAAACATAACTGTTGGATATAAACTGCATATATCTATATATCTCAGCTTTTTTCCAGAAACTTTCAACTTTGAGGCATTTGTCCTACCACCGAAGAATGCGTCCCTGGGGTTTAGAGGTTCTACAACATGTTTTGTTTTGTTTAGGCTTTCCTTATAAGCATTAGAATTTTTCAATTTACAGCTCCACATTTCAACAACCTTGTACCCGGCATTTTTAAGAGCTTATGTTCGCTCTATAGTTTTTGTAAGCAAGTCATCCATAGTTTCATTGTTTACATTGTTGATAGTATCGCCTGAGTAACAGTCGGGACAACCATGCCAAAAACAACCATGATATTGGTACACAGTTTTAGTCATATAGTCGTACCCATCGACTTTGGCTCTACAAATTGTGACCTCGCCACCGTTTAATGCGTGTCGAACATTAGGGAACGAACTTAACCATGCTATAGACTCCTTACTGAACATTTCCTTTTTTAGCCCTTTGACTACAGCAATCGTGTCTTCTTCAAGGAATTTTGACCTGTAAATAGCCATACAAACACTGGCAATAGTTATGTATTGGAAGGGGTCTATATTTGCTATTTCTAAAAATGACTGACTAAAGGCAAGACAACCACGTCGCAAAATATCAACATCTGAATTACAATACTCGGCTAATTCCTTCTTAAAGTCAAACACGTAATTTTCCTTTACTTTCTCAGCGTGCCATTCCAGGAATGCTTTTCTGCTATCAGGCTTCATAGTGTTAACGCCATAGTATTTAGTAGCTGGGATGGACCCTACTTAATTTTGATTTTCTTTCTTATTGAAGTAGTGTGGAAAATACCCCTCTTTTAGTTCTTTTAGTCCAAATGTTTTGGGAAAGGATGCAAGGCCTCCTTGGATAAAGTTTATGCTGTCAATTATTCTAAGCTTTAGGGTGGGTATTTTGAGCTCCATAATCTTAGACCCTTGGTAAATGGTTTTAATTTTAATGCCATTATTGACGCAATATTGTAAAATAAAATACGCATCATAACCTTTTGCATTGTGTGCTATACACGTAAAACCTTTGTGGTTTTCTGATATTAGCCACTGACAAAATTCGTCATTTTTTAGGAAAGCCCGCCTAACACCATTAAAGTCATAAACGGATACAAAGTTTGGCGTGTGTACGCCGGTGTCTTGTTCAGCTTCGTAATTGAAAAAGTAGTATTTTTCTGTGTAAGTGCATTTTTTATGTTGCTTTTCTGCCGCTCCATTACAAATACAATCTTCCATACATTATCCCCCACGGTTTTTCCTTTCATGCATATAACATTGGTGCTGAGCTGGCTTATCGTACTGTTGGCAATTCCAACACATAGAGTACCCACACCTGTGCTTGTTTATTTTTTTACATTTACCATTACATGTTAGACACTTGAGTTTTATTGAACAGGCAACTTCCTTTGCACATTTCTCACATTCAGTAAGTACAGTTTCGTGTAGGTTGTTGTAGTAAAACTTGTTTTCATTTTCTTTTTTGCACTCGCTTTTACATTCTGTGCACTTCAATTCGACTTCGTATTCTACAAATGTTTCACATTTCCTACATTGGGCAAAGGAGCCACCTAAATGTTTGATATTTATCCTCGGACATATTTTGTTGCAGATATTGCACTTGTAGACTACCTCACACACTTTCTCATGGTTATCAACGCAATCTTTACCAAAACAGTATCTATTGCACTTTTTACAGTATACTCGGGGTCGTACACCTTCTGAGAAATCATGTTTTCGAACTAAGCACAAATTACACACATTTTTATCTTTTTTACACGAGTGTTTGTCCTGATGATCGTAAGGTATATCACATTTTTTGCAGCAATATGAACTTCCATAAAAGCCTCGTATATTATTAATGGAATCATAATGGTCGTTATGCAAGTACAAATAAATTGTTATCGCGTCATTTACACCTGAGGAATGGATTACTTTGTTAAAATGGGCAGCCGAAACAACCTTAATCCGAACACCCATGAGATGTGCAACATCTCTAATATCGTTTAAACTAAACCCATCTTCACAGTTCTTTCCGAATGTTGTGCATTTCTCTTTTGCTAATTCTTCCTGCAGGGCACTTCCTTTCCTAATATAGGTAATTTCGTTATCAGTTAATTTCCTGTCTAGTATCTTTCTAGTTTCATACGTGAGGGCTGTGATTATTGCTCTTGCCCCGCACAGGTTATCGGTGTTGGTTATTTTGTTTATGCTTCTTTTAGCCATAACATCTTTAGCAATATTGACTATTATCTTACCCTTTGCTCCTTTGCCTCTGGGTATTTTGTAGACCTCGAAGTAAAAGGTGGTATTATTTATATCTACATTTTCATTAGATGTTATTATTCTTTCAATTTGGTCAAGTAGATGTGAAGCATTGACTTTTCTTTTCTTTTTTGACGAAATCATATGGTTAAAATCATTATTTTCTGCAACTACTTTCATCTGATCACCTGGCTTAAAATCAGTTAGTTTTCTTACTTCTTTTATGGCTGCATGCACACCTTTTCTGACCGCTTTCATTTGTTCTATTGGTTTTCCTTGCAAATCTTTTATGTGTATAGTATAAGCTGTCTGCCATACGTTAAACTTTTTGTGCAGCACAGTACGAACACCTTGATGAATTTCGAAAGGTGACTTTTTAGCTACTGTTTAATTAAATATATTTTTCTTAAAAGGAAAAATTTGGCCCAATTTTTGCTTCACAACCTTTAAGTCCTTAGATTGAACAGGTTTTGGTTCCTTCTTAATTTCAAAGAGGTCTTGATCAAATCCAAAATGCCTGATTTTTCCAAACGTTCCTTTTCATTCGCTATCAAATTTAGCAACCCTTTCTTTGAATGAATTACTGAGTAGCCCTTAATTTTGTTTTCTCTGGCGACTTGTTTTAGTTCACGAACGCTCTTTTTAGGCAGCTCTGATTCTTGATACGTAAACAAAGCACTATCTCCGGCATTACTCCAAGCACTGCTTACAGCTTCAAGAAGAGCAGCCTTCTTCATCTTGTATACTCCTTTTAGTTTGAGTTCCGTTGCCAGAACCCTTAGTTCCTTTACAGTTGCACCGGTTTGGCGCTTAATATTTTGTTTTAAATCCATTTATTATATAACTTTTCTTAATTAAAAATTTCATTTTTTTATAAAAATAATTATAAGACATTACTCTTTTGGGCTCGAGAGAAATGATAGTAAAATATTTATATAAATAAATGAACAGAATAATTACATTTTGCATTATAATTGTTACCCTAACAAAGGTTCAATTAGAAATATTATCTCATGAAAATCAGAATCAATTTGCTATCAACTATCTGCGTAATTTTGGATACTTGACTATAGACGAACAAGAAATTTCAGAAGTAAATGTAACAACTTTCCAATCTGCTTTAAAATTGTTCCAAGAGTACTACAATCTAGATATTACTGGTGATTTAGATGAATGAACATTTTTTTATAGGTAATAAATGGAAGTAAATCAATTTCTCAAGACGCTCAACAGCATCAACGAACAATAGACGTTTAAAAAGCTCAGTGAGTTAGAAATAGGGAACGAATACTTCATAACGAATGTAGAAGGTATAAATACAAAATATGGAAATAAAACTTTTCTAGAACTTGATAGTGAATTTAAGGTTATATTGCCTGACAAATACAACAAGATGCTAAGTTGTGGAAAGGAAAAAAAGAAAATGATAGGTCTGAAAATGATATATAAAGGCACAAAAGAAGTCTATGGTGGTTGCAAAGCGCACAATCTTGAATTCTCTTAAAAAATTCTTAAATTTTCGTAACACCCCGACAAATTTTTAGTAGAAAATTTATGGTTTTAATGGTTACTAACCATTAAAATCAAATACCAAAATTAACGTAAAATTAAGAATTCCTTCGTAGCTTTATGAAAATTATAACAGCTATCTATGTCATCACCATTAAGTTCAAAAAGATAATCTATACTATCCTCAGTCAACTGATTTATAAATACTTCTACATCTTCAGTAGGATGTAGTAAACACAGGAAGAAAGAAAGAGTTATTCGCTTTACTCGGGCGTCCATTTATATATACAGAAATATTATAATATAACATTTTCTTTATTAACCCAGCTATTGTGAGAATTATCAAACCCAACCATTTGACATATACCCGATTTCCTTTCTTTCATAAAACTTTTTCAACAATATATGCCTCTGGATACTTTGTTTTCTGTAATTCTTGCTCATAAAAGTTCCCCTTTATTTCTTCCGCATTTACATCTTTCAATTTGTACGTAATAGGGTCGGAATAAACGGTATCTTTTATTTCAAATATTTCAGTCGACCAATTTCCTGTGTATCCTTTTTCAAATATACCTTTTAGTTTACTAATTCTGACTTGATCGCCAATTTTAAATTTCGCTTTTTCTTCCGCTCCTACGCTTACAGTGTAAACAGTTTTCAACAAATGTTCTTCATTAGCTTTGTTTACGTTTTTTGGCTTCATATTTATAGTTGTGTGCGTCGTATTATTGTAGCCATTAATTAACTTTGGTAAAATGCCAACCCAGCAGTAGTTTCCTTGAATATCAAACTGCTTCCAAATTTTCTCTTTTAAGGTCCTATTGAATCGTTCTACAACTGAAGCTTTTACTTCAGTAAAAGTCGAATAATGATTGATATTAAATGTTTTCATCAATTTTGAAAATTCTTTATTGTAAAATTCTTTACCGTTGTCTGTTTGAAGATTTTTGGGTTTTCTGTTTTTTAAAATACCATCAAACGCTTCAGCAACACTTTTACCCGTTTTATCTTTGACTGGTACACCCCAGGCATACTTTGAAAATACATCAATGACTGTTAACAAATACTTGTGGCCTTTATTAAGCTTCGATATCCCCTTTATTTTTCCAGAGACCATTTCTACCAAATCCGCTTGCCAAATGTCATCAATGCCGTGAGTTGAAACCCTCCTTCTCGGAAAATTCTTCCTCATGGGTTTATGAATTTCGTTTATAATTTCCTCCCGAATGCTAACGGGTGGTTTTCTAATTTGGATAGAACCCCCTATTTCTACACTCTCATTAACTTTTTTTCAAACCGGCTTTTCTTACTCCCACACTCGGAACATAAACCTTCGATTCTAGTTCGGCCATTTTTTGTCGAAAGGGTGTGAGGATGCAGTGTTTGAGTAAACGTTTTGCACTTTAAACACCAAATGTGATTATTCATTAATTAATTAATTAATTAATTAATTAAAATTAATTATAAAATAAGCATTGGTTTACTCAGACACCCAACATTGAAGAACGCAAACTAACTTACAAGAAACTAGGGTCTACCCTTTGTTGAGGAAATTAACTTTTTATATTTATATTTATATTTTATATATAATAAATGGAATCAATTACCGATATTCTGAACAGCAAACTTGTCTATAATACAAACAAGTGGTTATTGCTATTGATGAAAATAACGATTCATGGTTTAAAGCTAAAGATATTGCTTTAATATTGGAGTATAGAGATACAGATAAAGCAATTCGAAAACACGTTGCAATTGAAGACAAAGGTACATTCGATACCTTAAATAACCCCGACGTTTTGGCGGGGTTAAAAAATACACATCCTCAAACCATATTTATTAATGAATCTGGGTTGTATTCGCTTATTTTATCATCTAAAAAAGAGGAAGCTAAAAAATTTAAGAAATGGGTAACGAAAGAAGTCCTTCCATCAATTCGAAAGTACGGAGAATACAAAATTAAAGAAGAATATAAGAACCAACTAGTTGGGTTAATGCAGAAACTTCAAATAAAGGAAGCAGAAAACGAATCTCTTACCCCATTAGCCACACCTCTTGCACTTAAAACTAGTAAGAATAATTGTCTGCTTATTATAGATAAGCAAGAACCAAACGAAAAGTACAGGTACTATGCAATAAGGGCGCAGAGACAACAGGTGAATCAAGCAATCAAAAAATATGCAGGCGGCACCCCGATTGTGAGATAGTTTATGAAAAATATAATGATCCTAATAGCGTAAGGTTGTATGTGCTTATGAAAGAACAAATAAAAATTAGCTATTCGGGAAACCATTTCAATATTCCATTTACTCCTGATCTTCTTAAAGGAACAATTGAGATGTTGTATAAAAATCTGTTACATTAGACTGTTTTTAATGGATATTTTCTCCATTAAAAACTAAAACATTTTAACATTAGTGTTATTCGACCGATTCATCAGGATGAGGTGCATATGCATCAAGTATTACTTCACCAAACATCGTCACACTAACATTTATTGGAAGTTTAAAAATTACGCTGTCCATTTTATTTTTAAAGCATAAAGTATCACCAGATTTAACGTTGAAGGGCTTACTAGTATCTACCATAATTTTTTCTTCTTCGGAACCTGCAATATAAACGTCTAATACTGTTTTAATAGCGTCATCTGTATATGAAGTAAATACTTTATCTGGGTCTACGATACGAACAAAAATTTTCCTAATCTTTGCGTTGTTTGTAAAAATATGCTTAATTTTATCTTTCTCTGCAAAAAGGTCCTTTTGTAATATTATCCTATCAAACACCTTTCTTTCTAAGTTGTCAACCTTTTCTGTTAATGTTGCTACTGGTGCAAGACAAGTAGTGGCATATTCCGAGAACAATTTTTCTATTTCTTCTTTCGTGAAGTAGTTATCTTTAGGAAAATCTCTTTCAGTAGTAAGTGGTTTGAGCTTTTCTAAGAGATATTGCTTATTAACGACATCTTTATTGTTGATTGGATCTTCAATATTCGCTATCCTTTTACCTTGGAAATCAATCCATGTTTTTGAAACAAAAAAAAAGCTCACTAAGGCGTTTATTTAGAGCCGTAACTAGCCTTGAAAATCGTTTTTCTACATCATCATTTGTGATAGCCTTAATATTTAATGAACTACTCTCTCCGTTTATAATTTTATTTCCAAATATGTCCATTTATTAAATCTACAATTTCGTTAAAATTAGCGGGATTAGGGGAACCCAAATTCGAAAATAACTTTAAAACAAGGACACATAAATGACCACATATATATTCATCAAACATTTGAATTCTTTCAGCGTTATAAAATAGGTTGCTAGCTCCCAAATAATTTACTAGTTTTTCAGGAACAAGTAACAAATCCAATGAGTACCTGCATGATCCGACGTATCCAAGTTTACAATTCCTGATTCACAATCATTAGGTTTTGTAGGCAATTCATCAATCATAAAAACATTTCGAAAATGCTTTATGTTCATTTCGTGTATTATTTTAAGTATATCGAAATTACTTAAAGGGCGCTTAGGCCTATAGTTGGAAAGTATATCACTCAATATCGATGAAATTTCTCTTTTTTTAATTTTAGTTATTCCCAAACAACCTTGTCCAGTCTTTTTTTCGATCACCAGATTATGTCTAATTTGTTCAGCCAATTCTGCATCTTCTTTTTGCTTTTTATGAACAGCGCTTGTAATGGCTGCAGCGCCACCTGCCAGCGAACCAATGGCACCCAATGCAGCTAATATTAATGGCAAAAATCCTCCTTGGTGTTCATTAATTCCAGAACCTTCTTTCTTCCTACTGAGATATTCGAATATTTTCTTTACAATTGGAATGGACAAACTTACAAGTAAGCTACCACCTTTTTGAATTTTTCTTGCTTTCTGCTTCTTTTGTGTATCTGTCAAGTACTCATCTAGATTGTCATGCTTTTTCAGATCTTCGTTGGAGAGTTTTATTTTAATAGCTTTGGGTTTTAGTTTCCCTTTTTGGGAAACGTTGTAATCAATACTAAATCCTTTCATTTATTTAATGAAAAAAATTATAAACAAAAATTTTACAAATTTATACCCAGACGCCCCAACCATTTTCATCTAACCCCATTCCCATTTTTCTTTTTCCATACATTATTCCAGTAACGGCTGTAGCTGCTAGTCTCTCACTCAAGTTAGCATCTTTACTGAATATTCTCTCTTTTGCAGCCTTTTGTAATTCTTTATCTGCTTGATATCTGTGCTCTAATTTTGTATGGTCGCGGTATGCTATATCATGTAATTTACATGCTTCGTCTAATGGGTTAGAACCCTGAACTCCTTCGGCTAGTTGCTTGTCTAATGGATTACCAGGACCACAAAATTTGTATCCCGGGAGTGTTAAGTCAATATTATTTTCACCTATTTTAATAATCATCCAATTAACTAATCCTTTTCCATGTTTTTCAGATTCCCAGAATGTATGGGGAATGTTATTTAAAAACCTAATTAGATATGGAATACCTTTAGGATTATTAACAATGAAGTCATTAAACTTACTCGTAAGCATCTTCGTTATTCCAACCTTTTCATTGTGATAGACGTTGTTTCCAGCATTTTCTTCGCCATGAATTACCATTAATCTGTCTATTAATTCCCTTACATCATCCAGCCACACATATTCAATCGGTGCTTTTGAATATTTTTTTACAAAACCAAATCCTGATTTAGGAGGAGTGGTTAGAGATGCAGCTCTTTCTTTTCTACTAACTTTTTCTGAAAGCCATATATCCTTTATCAACGTATTATATTTTTTGCCAACACTGCTTTTAGGTTTAGTGCTATTTGGGTCATTGTTTCGATACATAGCATTTGTAATTTTTAAAATAGTCTTATATGTGCTGCGGTCTTCGTCTGTATACTCATCATCGTTAGGTATATCATTTAAGGTTAAAAATAGCATTAAACCCTTTGTAGCTTTAAAATTCTTACCCTTAATTATAATATCGTCATTACTGAATTCAACTTTTGAGTCACCTATATAATAACCCTGATAGTTCTTATCATACCTTATTCCAAATTTAGGGTCACTAATTCTAGGTAGATATTTTGAAATTATTACCCCTAAGTGGACCGTAGAATAATTAGTTATGCCTTTCCTCTTAACATTTTCTTCACTTTTATCATACTCTTCATCGGCCTCTTGAAATAAACTCCTCCCCTTTTCTTTCTGAAGTTGCGACTCTAAATTCTTTCTCACCTTTCTTGCCGATTTTAAAGCTTCTTTTTGCTCATCAGTGACATCATATTCATCCAAGAAATAGGAACCTTCGGAATCTGAAGGAAAGTCTTCTTTATAGTCAATTTTGTAAGGAATTAATTGCTTCTCCAATTCTCTATTTTCTTCTATAGCTTAATAACATTTTCATCGATGTCATTTAACGTGTTGCCTAAAACATTAACAGCATCGATAACAGGTTGATCTTCTTTTTATACTTCTCATATTCCGTTATAGGCTGCTTCTTCCATATTCAAAATTTGTCTTTTAATTCTTTAAATTTCTTCCTATTCCTTCTTGCTTGTTGAACTACCTTATGATCGTATATCGCAAACATATTTATTATAGGTGAAATTTAAAAAAATGACGTTTGATGCTAACATTGACGTTTGACATTTGACGCTGACATTGACGCTGTACGTTGTACGCTGTACGTTGACGCTGACATTGACGCTGTACGTTGTACGCTGACGTTAACGCTGAACGTTAACGCTGACGTTGTACGCTGTACGTTAACGTTGTACGTTGACGCTGATGTTGTACGCTAACGATGTTGGTGTTAGAATACTGGTGTATTCTTGGAATACACGGTACGAGAGAATATAAAGTTTAATGTTCTTTGCATGTTCATTCCTTCCTCTTTGTCAAACACCAACAGTGATCTTCTATTTTCTCTTTGGTTATCATGTCGCTTATATCTTTTATGAGTCTGTTCTAGATATATATATCTTCCATGACCCACCTAGCGTCATCTAGCAGCGAATCTCTGAAGCTCTTCAACTCTTCCTGGTGCAAGAGGACTTCCTTCTCAATCTGGCCACCAGATTTTTTTACCATCGCCAGATATTATCTCCTTGAGCAAGAGAACTTCGTCTCCTTTTTCACTCACCATGCTGTGCTAGTATCGCCTGCTATCAACTCTTTGAAGACCATTCATCAAGAAGAACATTTATTTTTATTATGTTGGTCATGCTTATATGTATACCTTTTGTTTCCTACCCCCACTCTTTTCCCTTCCTAGGTCCCTCTGTGCTTCGCTGAGCAGGTCTCACTTCTAAGTCGGCAGTTGACTCGGTCAGTTAAGGCTCAACTCGAGCCAGTCTCCTCAAACCAAGAGACACTCTCTACGTTCTACGCCATGTTGGCACATTAGATATCGTCAAGGGGAACTTCACCTTCGACATGAAATCAAGTTAAGTACAAACTTCAAGTTTTAACCTCATCCTCATTGTTTTAACTTCTACATGCTTTTAACTAATATTTTATAGACAGCGTGAGATTACTTATTTTGGGGCAAAAATCATTCTTCGTGGGATTTGCCATGTTGAGCTTTTGTCTGTCTAAGCCAACCTTAATAGAAAGTAGCCTTTCTTAAGCTATTTAATTGAGAAATCTTCTCACTACGTGGGATATTATCTGATACCCGCTGTCTATAAATCACTAAGCCAGTTCCTCCGCTGGATCATCTTTGCCCCATACTTCTAATAAGTTCGTTCTGGAACCTTCCAGATCCTGTACTTTATCTACAAGTCCTGCCGTCATGTATTTTTCACTCACTTGTGAAAATACTATTTAAAATGAGGAATCTTCCTTATAAATTACTGCAATAGCGAACTTTCGTCCACCGTTGGAATGTTCTATGGCGCATTTAATTGTAATTCCCAACTTTCTCAAGAAATAGACTCTCGCCTACCTAGTGCAACCAGTTATTTTCATCATTGCAATAACTTTCTTTCCCATAAACTTTCGTGTCTCTACAGTGAACTTTTCATCTATTTAAAAGACTATAGTGATAACCAGTGCTTGTCCCGCTTTTCTACCGCGTCGCGATCGTCCGGTTACATTAAATAAGGCCATGAACATTGATCCTAAATCCCAATTATCTTTCCTCAACCTTCTACTAACAAACCATATTAATAAAAATTTAACTTTTCTATAAGGTGTCACTCACGAAGTGCCCTTCCATTTTTGCTTGTTTATCATTAATTAATTACTGTATAACTACGTGTTTTATACACGGTTTAAGCTTACATTGTTTTTTCCCCATAATAAGGGAAAACAATACTTTCAACTCTTGAGTGAGTTATTTCTAGGTCTCACGAATTGGAAACTGCCCCATTTTGGCTCGTGATTCCTACTTAAACATACGAAGTCTAGAACTTTGCCTTTGACTTTCTCTTCAGGTTTCACCGTAAGTGACCTGCACTTTTTTCGTATAATTGTTATAAAGTAATTCTGCACAAATATAAGAAGTTGTAGGAACTTCTATCTTATCTTCATGTTTTTCTTATTGTTATTTTTGAAGTTGTCACTTTTTCTAGAATATTCTCTCAGAAATTTCTTAAAGTACACTCCTTGTACTCAATCTAATGTTTAAACTTTATAATTATTTCATTTGTCTTTTTTAAATCTTATAAAGATTTTAGAACATATATAAGGTTTGAAACCTCATAAATTATTATTTGCCTGGAACAATCTCTAAATGTTAGGAGGTCTGCGACCCCATTTGTTAAAAAGTTTAAACGATCTATATTTGTCAAAAAGATATTATATATTTGTTAAAGTTTTCAACTTCTCTTGAATTGTTAAATAAATTACGAATTTTTTTTCGCTTTCTCATTTTTCTAATACAACGGTTAGGCAAAATCCTGTCTTCCTTGGCCCTCCCGACTAAATGCCATTAAATCCATTAATAGGGCTTTCACCACTTGTTGCATTTGAGCAAGAACTCTTGGTGGTAATCTCATTAAAGTTTCTTTTAGCTTTAATAGCTAATTCTAACGGGCCAGGAAGGCAAGTAAAGCTCACTACGCCAGCTACCTGCTTGTGGAGATCCTCTCCGAAAACTTATGGTCAGTTTTCTAAATGATAAGTGTTTCTCTTTGTCTAAACTTTTAGCCGGCTCCTCGCTAAGTAAAGCTTAGCCATTTCCAAATGCAACCATTGGTTCATTTACCAAAATTACTCCCCAAGGTATAATCTTTTATTATTTTCCTTCTTGGAAGCACTTGGTCGCTTTTTCAGGAACTCCATAACTTTGAACATTGGAAATACCAAACCTGATTCAAATCATTGGCATTCTTCGAATTACTTTGCAAAAACGAATTGCTTTGAACAGGCATACAATAAATTTGTTACTCTCAGTCTTGCCAGACCATCACTCTTCCCCATAGTACGCAGATACATGCTTGAGAGGGATTACACTAAAGCCACTCTCTAGCAAACCGTCCAAGTTCTAGCTGTGTTTCCCGTCAGCTTGGACCAAGCTCTTACCCACTTTAGGTATCTGAGAGCGGATTTGCGGTGGCAACCGCCTCTAAGTGCATTTAAGGTTAAATTTATAACTTTTGTGGGACTCTCCTCCTACTTTCCTATCCTTTTTCTCCAGTCCAAAATCTACTTCCTTTTCTTAATCATCTTCCCTTGGTGGGTGGGTTATTCCTTAGCCAATAATCTACCCAAATACTCAACCCAAAACCTGCCAATACCTCTGGAGTAGTTACCCAACATTTAGAACCGTTTAAATTTTATTCCTATATTTACCATCGTTAGCTTTGCGATTCATATCAATAGTAATAAAACCAAACTCCTCATTCCAACATTTGCTGCAAATATTCTTAAAGTCTTCAAATTTCATATCGCCACCAACAAATTCTTGATAAATATGATTTAAATTGGTATTATCTTGCCTAAATATGTTTAAGAAATTTAAGTTATCACGAACTAATTGTTTTGGTATTTTTGAATACGTTTGAGCTAAGTAAAAACAGTCAATCCCTTTATGTCTTCCTCGTGTAAAATATTCTCGAACTATGTCTTGGTTTTCCAGTATGAAATCGTCGAAAATTACAACTGACCTATCTTCACATTTATCCAGGGGCATTATGCTTTCATCGTCATGAATAAATTGTGCAATGGACTTTCCTAACTTCTCTTCGATTTTATTACATTTTTCCATAAACTGTTGATACTTAGATTGATCTAAACTTTTAGAGAAGATGTAAAGGTTGTTTATATTTTCCCAGTTTAACCGTCCAGGTGCCAAAATATAATTGTCAATCATTAAGGTTGTTTTACCACAATTACTGGGGCCTATTATAGCACAACGAATGGAAGTCGGTAATAAT
Organism: Meconema thalassinum; assembly: GCA_946902985.2. NCBI lineage: Eukaryota > Metazoa > Arthropoda > Insecta > Orthoptera > Tettigoniidae > Meconema > Meconema thalassinum. The sequence continues at coordinate 253,617,742 of OX336394.1, read as the reverse complement.
TTGCCATGTTTGTTCTTTACATGCTTTTCTACAAGTCTTACTTGTGGGTCCCAATTTACAACATTTCGTTTACTCATTTTCGTTTATTTTATTAATTAATGAATGAATTAATAAATGAAGAGAATTTTTGAACTAAGTGGTAAAACTTCGGTTTTAGAGAAAAGGTTAAATGTTCCATTGCGAGATGAATTTAGAAAAGTTGGATTAATAGGGTTTTACTCAACCTTCCTAACACCAAATATTACAACAAAAAACAATAAAGTACACTATGAAAAAGTATCAGGTACTGTACCCGACATCCGGATAGTAGGCTGTCAGATATCCGCCCCCTCAATCGGATTGCCAATAATCAAACGCACCGGCACAGCTACATCAATGAAAATGGCACTGACTGATACTATCGAGATTAGAGCACAATAGTTAACAAGAAATTATTGTGGAACACACCAAAATATACGGGGGTTCATACTTACCTTTACTTACCTCTTAAATTTATCTCGGGGACTGGGTTGTCAACTGGATCACTTAAAGTATGCCCACACAATAACCTCCACCATGATATTTAAAATGAACCAGAACGAAGACGAGAAACTTTAAACTGCACAATAATTTATTTCACATAAAGAATGATTTAACAAAAATAAAACAACAAAATCCACGCGGCAATCAGAAACCGTCGACCACATAACCATGTCCTCCTGTAGAACTTGTATACTCTACATACAATGTTTCAGCTTTCTCAAGCTCATAGTAACGTAAAAATAATAATGCATTCGGAATGGAAACGGGATTTGGGACGAGACACATATATCAATTGTTTTGCGTGTTTATATACTTCACATTTTATTTATAGCCACAAGGCTACTATGGAAACGTCCTTGGCCTCTGTCATACAGTTGTCCGGGCCAGCTGCAATGCACCTGCATCGTCAAAGTGGACTCCCCGTTCGTTCAACCCTAGCATAAGCGAGTTACCTCAGAGCTTGGCTCTCCTTTTCAAAACACGTAAATGTTCACATCTCAACTGAAATATTATCACGCAAATGTTTTAAATGCTCCATTCAAACACCAGTGGAATACTCCAATAATCCCACATCATGATTTATTGTTCAATCCACTTGTTTAATTAGCGTTGTTTAGAGTATAAAAACAAAACTCTTAATGTTAATAACAAAAGTTCATTAATTATTTATAACAATAATGAAATTGTTTATAACAATGTCAAATGACAATTGAAAATTTTATACACGCCTCTATTAATCACTATCATTTCAAATTATTATCAAAGATATTTACAAAATTATTTTACAATATTAATATTGTTTATATTATTAATACAAGAAATACATTAAACCACACGTTTATCCGGTTGATAATTACTTAAATCGTGGTGATATAATCGACCAATGAAGGTTAGTTATATTTAAATGTCAAATTCAGGTTTAATAAGGTTTAATAATAATTATTAATATTTGTGACGGTAACCTCCATTCAAAATCTTTATCTCAAATTATTTAACACTCTTGTTAATTTTAACAGTATCTTCATATGAATAACCTTTCAAAGAACCAGAACAATACATTCAGCGGGAAAATACTTCGCTCAAAATGCACAAAATTGCACAAAAATCGGCCCAAAATTCATCATATATCTTCATATATATGGCATAAAAATCTTCCAAACTACATACAAAAACCTCCACTTATAAATTCATCAACTTCATTTCTTACTGTGGGAACCTCCTTCATTATTCAAGGGCATTATTCATCAGCGACTTTTACATGTCCACTGAACTAACGATTATACATCCATTGTTCCTCTTTAAAAATTCTTATATTCATCAATTGTATTAAGGACTGTTATTATTTAACCTTCGTGGGTTTCATTCATGAATCGATATGAAGTAAAAATTTGCCAATCACATATAAATTTAATAGCAAATACGATTAGACACTCCTCCCTGGTCTATCAAAATTGAGATTAATATCTTCAAAGTAACGCAGTATAAAAATACTATCTTCAATCAAAGTTCATCTAAACTGCATGAATAGTCGAATAGAATACAATTAGACTGTGGAATGCAAACATTATTGTTCCAATCTATAATTGAGAAAAACTCCTATCAAATGTTCATTACTATAGTGTATTCAATAAATCGTAATCAAAGTTCATATTTCAGAAAATTGTCTATAATGCAATGATAAATGTCTATGTTGCAATCATGTTCATAAGACGACTAGTATTTCAAAGATCGTCGATATCGTAATAGATTTTAACGCTCTAAAATCATTTCATTATTCTTCTTTCTTGAGGATGACAGAAAATTGGTCAAAGTAATTTACTGAATAGAATTACTTTAATAAAATGACACGCTGTCTGAATTCAAATCTGCCATAGCAAATCGTTAACTTTACAATCAAATCGTGACTACAAAAATATGCAAATTACTGAAAGAATCTAAATATCAGTCTCAACTGATCCAAAATTATTTAAGTATGCCAATGACATAGCAATGTCACAACAAATCGAAGAAAAGGGCATAAATCATCGAAGTGTACTGAGTACAGAAATATCAATCAAGAAAATGGGGCAAAATATGGGACAGAAAAATATGGGAAAAACGGTTGCTCAGATATCGCTACAAGACTCAAATAATACAAGAAACATTCACGACTACCTTATCTGTTGATTGAAGTTCTAGAGGAAAGTTTTCAAAGAAAACTGCTGTTGGTTCCATTTCACCAGCGTAAAGATGTGCTCCGTCTTCGAACCTGGAATCAGCGTCCTCGGAGAATCGAACTGCTTCCTCCTCCGAAATTGCACTGCTCCGTGGATACGAAAAACATCCTTCTGGCAAAACTCTTCTTTGTGAGCCGGGACAACCCTGGCCTCTCTTGAAAGTTCCCTGAAGTTCCGGTCGTAATTCTTCATGAAGTTTATTGTAGTTATTTCCGCAGAAATATTCATAGTTGTGGAGTATGAAAATATTTCCACTGTCATTTGGTATAATTCAGCGATGGATTCACGATGCATGAGTGTAGTTGGATGTTCACTACATGCTCGCTTTTGTAGAATGACGATTAACGAAGTTCCATGCTGTTATTTCACTCCAACGATATATGTCCCAATTGCATTAAAGCCTTAGCCTTCCATCTCAACTACTGTTATAATCATCGAAAGCACTGCAAGATTATAATGTTCCATAGTAGACTGTATCGTTGTATTACCAAACTTATTCTCCAATATCACTGTTGCAATCCACGTGTCAGCCGTAGTGTATAATGTGGAATTTTAAAAGTGTTTCTCATGTGGCGAGAAAATCACTTTTGTTGGCAGCCTTAAAATGCCAATATCTTTCGAAGTTTAACTGTGAAATTGTTCAAATCTTCTACACACCTCAATGTTGTACTGCCCAATTGAATTATAATAAAGGCTGAAGTTAACGCTTGATATCTTAACTGGCGGAAACGTTAATGTGAGCGTTTCAACTTCACCTAGTTTCGAGCAGCGTAAAATGGAACTGCTCCGTGTTCGTTCGATGCGCCGGGCTTTAACCACACACTAAAGACAACTTGCTTCACTTATTCACTCGAAAATGACTCTATGACATCTGAAATATATATACGGTATCAGCGGTATGATCCGTATGAGTTCTGAGTATGAGTTCTGAGTTCTGAGAGCTCCTCTCTTCTGTGCACGACCTTTTATCAACTTCTTAAGGGGCGTATCCATCCCTTCCATAGCCTGTTGCTGCGTCATCGCTAGAAGTTTTAACTTTGGCTATACTTGACGGATTTTCAAATTTCAAAAACTCAAAATTAATTTCTTCAAAATTCAAAATCAATGCCATAACTGAAAATAGATTTCCACAAATCTGCATGCCAAAAGTAATCAACTATCGTAGTTTCAGCAATCTCCGTCTTCCTTCCAAACTATCGTTCATTGGTTCGAGTCTCTCCTCCAATAGCGTAACTTCTTCCTTAGCACAATACCTTGTTTCCTGCGACTGCGTCGTAAATCTCCGATCTTTCTCGAACAAAATCATGACGTCACCAAGAATCTCAGCTCAATCAGCCTACTTGCATGAAGTCTGCGTCATCCGTGCCTACGTCATGAATATCCACGTCACAACTATGACAGCCATAACTTCACTCATATATGCCAATACAGCCATCGTGGTCTCAATATAATTCAATTTACGGGGGCATTCTCCCTTCACCACGTTTTAAAAACAGTTGCAAATTGTTTTTAAACTCTGTGTTATAAATATCTCAATTCACTTGAACACGAAATTGAATTATTATTCTACTCTTGTATGATATTTCTTCTATGTTCCTTAATCATAAGTCTCTTCTTCTCTGGTTTGTGTGTGGCTAATGCATTCTCTCCTCTCTACTTTCTCTTCTGTCCTGAATACCTGTTTTCCAAGTTCTGCTGACTTGTAGAAGGACCAGGATCGATCACTACATCCTGTCTTTTCTTTTGATTTTCAGCTTCCTTTTCTCGTAATTCCTTCAGATACTGCTGACTTTCTTTCTCTCTTTCTTGATACTTGTCGGGTGTCATAACCTGACCTTGAAAATTCTGATTCTGATTCTGGTACTGGTTATTTCGATTGTAGTTTCTATTATAACCATTGTTATAGTATCTACCTCTTCCGTTGTTGTAATTCCCTCTATTATTATTCCAGCCTCGTCTTTGCTGATATGGACGGTAACCTTGGGATCTGTTGTTGCGGAAATAATTATTCCTGTGAGGACCTACATTTTCAGTTTTTCCTTCCTCAGGCTTATCAGTTTGCTGCACTTGATCCATGTAGACTGTATTAACGTCTTTGGATTCGTGCCTCTGACCTTTTTGTACCAAATTTGGCATTGGACTCGTGTAGTCAAGCCATCTCAACAATTCGTCCATACTTGTCAAATCTCTGATATTTGACGATATGATCAGTCTTCTTACCTCCACAGGCAGCATACGTGAAATCGCATCTATCAACTGCTCTGTTGACAATGGGGGTTGCAAAAATCTCAAGCGTGATAGTTGGCTCGTGAAGAAATCAGCGTACCGTGTTGGAAGAGTACCTGAATACTTCCTCGAGTATACCTCAGCTCTTAATGAATTCTGAGCTTCTATTGACCAGAATCGTTTTATCAGTGCCTCTGCAAATTCGTCAAAATTGCTGAAAGTGTACAGAAATGCTCTAAACCATTCGAGGGGTCCTCCAGCTAGAAATCTTTCTACGATTCTCATCTCTCTCTCTCTCTCTAGGAATGTGGGCTTCTATGAAATAGTCTTTAAGATTCCTGATATATTCGATCGGTGTGAGACTATCAGTGTTGCTAAATTTTTGCGGTTTGTCTTCAAAATTCCGACATTTCTCGGATATGAATCCATATAATTCCTCCCACTATCACGATACTTCCATTCAGGTTCAATATTCCGATCTTCTTCTTCTTCCCTGAATCTGGATATACGTTCCTCAGGACTAATATCTCTCTCTTCTGTAGTAAGGTTACCTCTTCTCACGTAATTTCTCTCCTCTTCACCAGTCAATCCTTCGGTATCCTTGTCTGTGATTTCCGTGATGACTTTACTAATCAACTCTTCCTTATAGGTTTCCTTCATGCTAGCTTCTCCTAGTTTCAATTTCTGCAGTTTCCTCGTAGTTTCATTAACATCAGAGACAACCTTATGAATCTGTTCCTCTAACGCAGTTTTTAATGCTTGCACGTCCTGACCTATTTGAGTTCTATCCTCTACCTGCTTTTCGGATAGCGAATCCATCCTTACATTCAAGTCTTTCCTAATCTGAACTACTTCATTATTTATGTCTACTTGTGTACTGGCAAGTTTTCTTTCAATTCGTTCCTGAATCTGATCTACATGTTCCCCACTTGACCTGTTCCATTCATCTTTCCAAACCGTTACATTTGCAGTTAACATTTCCGCAATATCTACTTCGATGTCCTCCTTAAGTAAACGATTGTGATCTAATACTTGGGTTCTCATGACCTCTACATCGTATTTTAAACCAGCTAAAGAAGCTGTTGTCCTAACAGACTCGTCAACTAATCGAGTTGTTAATGCACTAATGTTACGAGTACAAAGCGTTTTTGAAGTTTCAATTTCCTCCCTAACTTTGTTAACATCAGTCTGAACTTTAGCAATGTCTATAAAAACAGTATTGACTTCTACTTGTATTTTATTGATATCGCTTTGCATATCGTTAACATCTGAATGAATATTATTGATGTCTACTTGAACATTTGACACATCAGTTCGAGCATTTCTAACCTCTTTTTGAACTTCCTCTACTTTGTCTTGTACAGTAGCAACATCATTCCTAACAACGATTACTTCAGCTCTAGCACATGAAATATCACCCCGGACATTAGCAACATCAAGATTCAACATAGTAAGATCTTTTTGTACCTTAGAAACATCATTTTTAACATCAGACACATCTTTATGCACATTGGATAAATCTTTATGGACATTGGACACGTCTGTGCGCATGTCAGTTACAGCATTCTCGATTCCCTGGGTATTGATCTGTAAACGCGACACATTATTTTCTAAGTTTCCAGAACTGGTCTGAAGAACTTTCAAACTTTCATCCATTCTACTAGCATTCTCCTCCATCATCTGCTTCATACTGCTATTCATGCTAGCTTTCATCTCCTCCAACATAATTCTCAGACTCTCATCTGCCATTTCAATACTATTTCAATAATAACCTGCTTTAGGGACATACATCAAACAGAGCAAAATAACAACATCTGAGCAACATTTTTCACCATATATAAGTTTTGAGCAATTTTCTGTCTTAAATCTAACTTATAATTAACTTTCGTAGACACTTCATGTTGAAACAAACTCAAGCACATGTTCAAGTTTCTTTGGTTCATTTTAAAATATCCTAACACAAATAATTTACATTTATAATCCAAATAGTTTAATTTTATCTTTAATATGACTAAACATGTCATAAGCCGGTCAAATAAAATAAGATTCCAGATCATAGGCGATTTTTCTAAGTTTCCAGCCTATTTAACCTCTCTCAAGTTGTATAAGATCTGATCTTTTCTGAGTGTAATTTTCCTAATACAATACAACATTTTATTCCTATATAATCACACTCTCAAATTCTACAATTAGCTAAGACATCTAACAAAGAATCAACCTCTTTATTTGAGTCTTCACAATCCCTTTGACATCGATAACTTGGTAATCCAATGTTATTCAAGCACTCCGAACTTCGATTGTGCCAATTCTACTGGCGTTCAACCTGGTAATCCAGTTTTGTTGAACATGCCCCACGTTATAGGGTCGCCAATCCTACTGGTGTTCAACCTGGTAATCCAGTTTTGTTGAACATGCCCCACGTTATAGGGTCGCCAATCCTACTGTACCCGACATCCGGATAGTAGGCTGTCAGATATCCGCCCCCTCAATCGGATTGCCAATAATCAAACGCACCGGCACAGCTACATCAATGAAAATGGCACTGACTGATACTATCGAGATTAGAGCACAATAGTTAACAAGAAATTATTGTGGAACACACCAAAATATACGGGGGTTCATACTTACCTTTACTTACCTCTTAAATTTATCTCGGGGACTGGGTTGTCAACTGGATCACTTAAAGTATGCCCACACAATAACCTCCACCATGATATTTAAAATGAACCAGAACGAAGACGAGAAACTTTAAACTGCACAATAATTTATTTCACATAAAGAATGATTTAACAAAAATAAAACAACAAAATCCACGCGGCAATCAGAAGCCGTCGACCACATAACCATGTCCTCCTGTAGGACTTGTATACTCTACATACAATGTTTCAGCTTTCTCAAGCTCATAGTAACGTAAAAATAATAATGCATTCGGAATGGAAACGGGATTTGGGACGAGACACATATATCAATTGTTTTGCGTGTTTATATACTTCACATTTTATTTATAGCCACAAGGCTATTATGGAAACGTCCTTGGCCTCTGTCATACAGTTGTCCGGGCCAGCTGCAATGCACCTGCATCGTCAAAGTGGACTCCCCGTTCGTTCAACCCTAGCATAAGCGAGTTACCTCAGAGCTTGGCTCTCCTTTTCAAAACACGTAAATGTTCACATCTCAACTGAAATATTATCACGCAAATGTTTTAAATGCTCCATTCAAACACCAGTGGAATACTCCAATAATCCCACATCATGATTTATTGTTCAATCCACTTGTTTAATTAGCGTTGTTTAGAGTATAAAAACAAAACTCTTAATGTTAATAACAAAAGTTCATTAATTATTTATAACAATAATGAAATTGTTTATAACAATGTCAAATGACAATTGAAAATTTTATACACGCCTCTATTAATCACTATCATTTCAAATTATTATCAAAGATATTTACAAAATTATTTTACAATATTAATATTGTTTATATTATTAATACAAGAAATACATTAAACCACACGTTTATCCGGTTGATAATTACTTAAATCGTGGTGATATAATCGACCAATGAAGGTTAGTTATATTTAAATGTCAATTTCAGGTTTAATAAGGTTTAATAATAATTATTAATATTTGTGACGGTAACCTCCATTCAAAATCTTTATCTCAAATTATTTAACACTCTTGTTAATTTTAACAGTATCTTCATATGAATAACCTTTCAAAGAACCAGAACAATACATTCAGCGGGAAAATACTTCGCTCAAAATGCACAAAATTGCACAAAAATTGGCCCAAAATTCATCATATATCTTCATATATATGGCATAAAAATCTTCCAAACTACATACAAAAACCTCCACTTATAAATTCATCAACTTCATTTCTTACTGTGGGAACCTCCTTCATTATTCAAGGGCATTATTCATCAGCGACTTTTACATGTCCACTGAACTAACGATTATACATCCATTGTTCCTCTTTAAAAATTCTTATATTCATCAATTGTATTAAGGACTGTTATTATTTAACCTTCGTGGGTTTCATTCATGAATCGATATGAAGTAAAAATTTGCCAATCACAAATAAATTTAATAGCAAATACGATTAGACACTCCTCCCTGGTCTATCAAAATTGAGATTAATATCTTCAAAGTAACGCAGTATAAAAATACTATCTTCAATCAAAGTTCATCTAAACTGCATGAATAGTCGAATAGAATACAATTAGACTGTGGAATGCAAACATTATTGTTCCAATCTATAATTGAGAAAAACTCCTATCAAATGTTCATTACTATAGTGTATTCAATAAATCGTAATCAAAGTTCATATTTCAGAAAATTGTCTATAATGCAATGATAAATGTCTATGTTGCAATCATGTTCATAAGACGACTAGTATTTCAAAGATCGTCGATATCGTAATAGATTTTAACGCTCTAAAATCATTTAATTATTCTTCTTTCTTGAGGATGACAGAAAATTGGTCAAAGTAATTTACTGAATAGAATTACTTTAATAAAATGACACGCTGTCTGAATTCAAATCTGCCATAGCAAATCGTTAACTTTACAATCAAATCGTGACTACAAAAATATGCAAATTACTGAAAGAATCTAAATATCAGTCTCAACTGATCCAAAATTATTTAAGTATGCCAATGACATAGCAATGTCTCAACAAATCGAAGAAAAAGGCATAAATCATCGAAGTGTACTGAGTACAGAAATATCAATCAAGAAAATGGGGCAAAATATGGGACAGAAAAATATGGGAAAAACGGTTGCTCAGATATCGCTACTAGACTCAAATAATACAAGAAACATTCACGACTACCTTATCTGTTGATTGAAGTTCTAGAGGAAAGTTTTCAAAGAAAACTGCTGTTGGTTCCATTTCACCAGCGTAAAGATGTGCTCCGTCCTCGAACCTGGAATCAGCGTCCTCGGAGAATCGAACTGCTTCCTCCTCCGAAATTGCACTGCTCCGTGGATACGAAAAACATCCTTCTGGCAAAACTCTTCTTTGTGAGCCGGGACAACCCTGGCCTCTCTTGAAAGTTCCCTGAAGTTCCGGTCGTAATTCTTCATGAAGTTTATTGTAGTTATTTCCGCAGAAATATTCATAGTTGTGGAGTATGAAAATATTTCCACTGTCATTTGGTATAATTCAGCGATGGATTCACGATGCATGAGTGTAGTTGGATGTTCACTACATGCTTGCTTTTGTAGAATGACGATTAACGAAGTTCCATGCTGTTATTTCACTCCAACGATATATGTCCCAATTGCATTAAAGTCTTAGCCTTCCATCTCAACTACTGTTATAATCATCGAAAGCACTGCAAGATTATAATGTTCCATAGTAGACTGTATCGTTGTATTACCAAACGTATTCTCCAATATCACTGTTGCAATCCACGTGTCAGCCGTAGTGTATAATGTGGAATTTTAAAAGTGTTTCTCATGTGGCGAGAAAATCACTTTTGTTGGCAGCCTTAAAGTGCCAATATCTTTCGAAGTATAACTGTGAAATTGTTCAAATCTTCTACACACCTCAATGTTGTACTGCCCAATTGAATTATAATAAAGGCTGAAGTTAACGCTTGATATCTTAACTGGTGGAAACGTTAATGTGAGCGTTTCAACTTCTCCTAGTTTCGAGCAGCGTAAAATGGAACTGCTCCGTGTTCGTTCGATGCGCCGGGCTTTAACCACACGCTAAAGACAACTTGCTTCACTTATTCACTCGAAAATGACGCGATGACATCTGAAATATATATACGGTATCAGCGGTATGATCCGTATGAGTTCTGAGTTCTGAGAGCTCCTCTCTTCTGTGCACGACCTTTTATCAACTTCTTAAGGGGCGTATCCATCCCTTCCATAGCCTGTTGCTGCGTCATCGCTAGAAGTTTTAACTTTGGCTATACTTGACGGATTTTCAAATTTCAAAAACTCAAAATTAATTTCTTCAAAATTCCAAATCAATGCCATAACTGAAAATAGATTTCCACAAATCTGCATGCCAAAAGTAATCAACTATCGTAGTTTCAGCAATCTCCGTCTTCCTTCCAAACTATCGTTCATTGGTTCGAGTCTCTCCTCCAATAGCGTAACTTCTTCCTTAGCACAATACCTTGTTTCCTGCGACTGCGTCGTAAATCTCCGATCTTTCTCGAACAAAATCATGACGTCACCAAGAATCTCAGCTCAATCAGCCTACTTGCATGAAGTCTGCGTCATCCGTGCCTACGTCATGAATATCCACGTCACAACTATGACAGCCATAACTTTACTCATATATGCCAATACAGCCATCGTGGTCTCAATATAATTCAATTTACGGGGGCAGTACGATAACTGAAATGTTTATTCCAGCAGGTCAATATAATGTAGAAAATTTACATTAAGCTATTCAAAGTCAAGAACCTAAGATTAGTATTGAACAAAATAAAATTCTAAACAGATTGGAAATAATTAGTGATTAAAAAATATATTTTGACCAAAAAGAAAGTATTGGTTCAGTTTTAGGTTTTAATAATCAAATTGTAGAACCAAAAACCAAAACACTTGCTCGGAACTTACCTAAAATAATTCCGTTCGAAAATATCCGCGTTCATTTCAATTTAGCGGATGGAATGTTTGTAAAAGACTCTGAGCATTTTCACCGTGAAACGAATATTACTGCATCATTTAAACCAGCCCTAGAATTTAGTGCTCCAATAATTTATGAGCCGAATTATCCTGTATTTTGCCCAGTTTTCGAAAAAATTCAGAATTTAAAAATTACTGTGACCAATGAGAATGACGAAGTAATAGATTTCAACGGCGCAACAGTTACTGTAATTTTAGAGATGAGTTAATTATTTCCTCTTCATTTAATTTTCTATTATTTTTCTTATAATAAATGAACAAAGTAGAAAGTTACCAGTGGCAGTCTTTTCCTGTAAATGAAAAGACTAAAAACAATTTAAATTTGCCAAACAAGGACGTGGAAATAGATATTAAAGTTGGTGATGGTTGGATTGATAATAATGCGCACCTGTATATTACTTTCGATGTAACTCATGCTGATGGAACTGATTACACTAATTATGAAGGAAAGTCAAATGTAAAGCTAATTGACAATTACCCCCACTCAATTTTGGAGCACTGCAACCGTGAAAAAACGAGGACACACTATCTATCGAATTGACCATCCAAATATATCTTCAACGGTTCTGTTTAATTTAACAGTCTCTTATAGTGATAAAATGATATATTCAGGTAATTTTCTTAATAATGGTAAATTGCAGAAAAAATCAAATGAGTTAAGGTACCCTTTAAGTCTTCTTGGTGGCTTTTTTAAGGATTTTAAAGAGATTATGTGGGAAGGAGATTTAACTGTTACATTTACATGGAGTCAAAATGCAAACGATGCTTTGTATAGATGGTGGACTAAGAATCCAGATGGGGGCAATATGGCTGGAACTCTCCCGCAGGAAGGAAAAGTTATCGTAAAATCAATGGAGATAAAAATTCCTGTTGTTAAATACGAACCGAATTATGAGCTTCAACTGAGAGAATAAATACTAAAAGAACCACGAATACCTATATCATTCTTTGATCTTCAAACTCAAGAAATTTCAGGCCTAAGTGGTAAAAAGAATTTTGAAATAGATATTTCGAATTACTACAATTCAATGGAGTTTGATCTGCCATATTTTATTTTTGTTGTGTTTCAAACCAATAGAAAAGGTAACCAAGATATGAATAGTTCCAAATTTGATCATGTTCAGCTTCAAAATATTTACATGAAAAACGGAAGAAACGAAATGTTTCCAGAAGAAATTTGGAATATCAATCCTCCTAATACTTATCTAAATGCCTATTATGCTTTTAGGGACTTAAAGCGTATAACTGAGCTGAAATATGATGTTGTTATTACCCCCACAGAGTTCATTACATCTTATCCTATTTATGTTATCAATATAAGTCGGCGTAGAAATGTGGTGACACCTCAGAAAACCAGTATGAAATTGGCCGCAACATTTAATACCAATATACCTGAAAATACACTTGCTTATATAATTATGTATGGTAAAAAGAATTTAACCTATGACGCTAAACATGGCATAGTTACTGAAAACTTTTAAATAACTTTAAATAAGAGTAATTAATTTGAGTAATTAATTAACTTGTGTAATTAATTAGTAAGAGTTTAGTTTTTAAGTTCAATTGATCTTAAAAACTAAGAATAAAAAATAGTTAGTTTAGGTAAAAGAGCAATTTAAGTTTGCAGAATTTCCTTATTTAAAGATTAAAAAAAACAGTTAATAAATGGAACCTGAATATAATATAATACCTTGCAGCCTGACAAATATTTTAAAAGGGGGTTGTGTTCCAAATACACCCACCAAAGTAAATAAGGAGCCTGAGTGTATTAAAAAGACAGTCTTCCATTACTACCGCAAGCTGCAAAATTTGCAACTGACAATCTTGAAACGCGTTAGTGATGACAGTGATTTCATGGAAATTGGTAATGCTTTAGAGGAATTAGAAGAACAAGTGGAGAAACTAATAGTTTCGGCTGAGCACAGTGCGAAAGAAGAAGGAAGAAGTTAAAAATAAGTTATCAGTGAACTTGACCAGGAAACTCCGTTAGCCTTGATACACTCTTAGTCGATAAGATAACCTTGCTATCACTCTCTCAGTACCGTCCGCTCGTTCACATGGAAGTGATGTGCTAAATTAAATATTACTTAGAACCCAGCTGTTAGTCTTGTTACACCGGAAATACTAGTAGCAAAGCAAGAAACTACGTAGTATGTATGTGTAGCGCAATCTATTAGCAAACAATAAAAGCTCTTCCCACTGTACTTGTCGTAAGCAATTGCACCACATCAGTGCAGATTGTAGCTCATAAGGCCGCAAACGCGCTTATTATTCGCTTTCCTCGTAGCTCAGGAGGTTAAAGTGTCTGGTTTGTTGAGACTTGTTCACTTAGAAGCGGAGGCACCCTGCTTCTATGGTTCGAATCCCACTCAATCCTTTCAAAAAATAACTGAGTCATTAATGGAGAGAGGAGAGGAGAGGACTAAAGAACAAATGCTCTCCAGGCACATAAGGGAGCCTGAGAGATGCAAAGTAAAAAAGAGTGGCCACTCAAGGAGCGAGAGAAGGAAAACAAAGAACAAAGAAAAAATCCCCAGGGGTAACAACGAGGAGAAATTAAAAACCAGCGCTGGCTTCGAAACACCCCTGGGGGTTTCTCCGAAATGTCGGAGTTTTGCAAAAATTTGGTAACTGTAATTTTATCCATAATTCTTTAAAAAGTCACTGGTTCTTCTGCCCCAAGAAGAGACATGTCACTAGAACTTACACCCTTGCTTTAACCATTATTTTATCCTTGATTCGTTAAAAAGTTACTAATAATTTTAGCCTTAAATTTAGCCATTATTCAGTCCATTGTTTCTAAAAAAAAGTTATTAGAAATTTTAGCCTTAACTTTAGCCCTTGTTTTATCCATAATCTTTTATAAAGTTACTGGTAATTTTAGCCTTGTTTTAACCATTATTTTGAAAAACATCGTTAGAATTTTCAATGGTTAATTTTAGCCATTATTTTAGGTGTCTGTAGGATCAATTTGTGTTACGTTTTATAGGTGAAAGTAAGCATAATTTTGTCATTTACATTTTAGAGTCATTTTTATGGTTACTTTTAACCCTATTTTATTAAAAATAACATCGGTAATTTTATGGATACGTTAACCATAACTTTTCATAGTTAATTTTTATAGATAGATTAACCATAACTTTTGATTGTGTTTCATGGTTACCTTTAACCATAATTATCTTGGTTAATTTTTTGTTAAGTTTAATGGTTACTTTTAACCAGAATTTAGAAAAAATTCTGGCAATTTAAAGATTATTTTTAACCATAATTTTTTTATGGTTACGTTCTGCCATAAAGTAATACGAAATATTATGTTTACAAGTAACCATAATTGTTTGGAAGATTTATAATGGTTAAGATAACCATATGTTCGATCAATAATTTTTAAATGATGTTTCAGGTCACTTTGTCCATTATTTTTAATAGAATTTTAATGGTTACTTTATCCATTAATTTTTAATAGAATTTTAATGGTTACTTTATCCATTATTTTTAATAGAATTTTAATGGTCACTTTATCCATTATTTTTAATATAATTTTAATGGTCACTTTATCCATTAATTTTTAATAGAATTTTAATGGTCACTTTATCCATTAATTTTTAATAGAATTTTAATGGTCACTTTATCCATTAATTTTTAATAGAATTTTTAATGGTCACTTTATCCATTATTTTTAATATAATTTTAATGGTCACTTTATCCATTATTTTTTATAGAATTTTAATGGTCACTTTATCCATTATTTTTTAATATAATTTTAATGGTCACTTTATCCATTAATTTTTAATAGAATTTTTAATGGTCACTTTATCCATTAATTTTTAATAGAATTTTTAATGGTCACTTTATCCATTAATTTTTAATAGAATTTTAATGGTCACTTTTGACCACACTTAATTGTCTGTCCCATATCTACGTCTATACTACTAAAGTTGTTATCATTATTGTAAGGTAACTTTTTCTCGGCTCGGGGTGGTTGGAAAATGTAGTTCTTGGTTGCGTTGTAATGGTTATACATCAAAACGTTATGCTGTATGACTGTGAAATACGTAAATTAATTCACGTATTTTATATCGGTTTGTAATTGTACGAGGAAATAACACATGGTTCACCAGCTAGCCGCGCCGGGAACAGCTGTACAGCGTTGCCGAAAAGGTGCCCACACGCACCATGGCGCGTCTCGCTCGGCGGTGATGGGCTCCATCTCAGCAACGCTGTACAGCTTTTGCTGTTGAACCATGTGTTATTTCCTCGTACAAATACAAAGCGATATAAAATAAGTGAATTAATTTACGTATTTCACAGTCATACAGCATAACTTTTTGATGTATAACGATTACAACGCAACCAAGAACTACATTTTCCAACCACGCCGAGCCGAGAAAAAGTTACCTTACAACAATGATAACAACTTTGTTTCCTGGACACATAAAATTGTGAAATTAATAAACCAGTTACACAACATTCCAATGTATATTGTGTTAAAATTTGGATTCGATCTGATGACGGGCTTTTGAGATAATAATTCTTAAATGTGACGCATGGTTGAAACACGCTTAAAAACGTGCACTTTTTGTGTTCCAACTGCGATAAAAAAATATTAAAATATAAATTTAAATAATCGAAACCTACATGAACTAACGTAAAATAGAACGACGAAAATGTTGATGGTATTGGATTTTATGTAGGTCTATTGGTTACTTAACAAACAACCTTCAAACTCGAGTACACATAATACTTTGGTCGACAGTAGTAGACATGTCTTTTCTTTGGCGATGTGGTGAACGTTTTGTGATCCTGTATTTACTGTGCCTTCGTTTCTAGTTATTTTAACCAAGGGAAGTGATGAGCTATTAGTTGACATGAACCGTGTAACTTTTGATTCTGTAAGATTTCTTCATAGTATCACTATCATCATTAACATTTGCACAAAAGTTGAAACTAAAATCTAAAATAAAATGCCCTCAGTTGGATTTGTCCCAAAAAGATGGCAAACTTGCAAGAAAATTTAAAAGTAGTTGCCATTCGAAACATAGAAGGTTCTCAGCACACAAAGTACCGACAGCGGTGGCTACGCTCGCTAAAGTGCAGTGTTAGGTCATGAGGCCAAGCTCTATGATGACTCAGTAGATGCGAAGGTTCGAGCCCCACCGTCGGCCGATCTTGAAATGGTTTTCCGTGGTTTCCCCCATTTTCAACACTAGGCAATTGCTGGGATGGTACCTTCTGACAGGCTACGGCTGCTTCCTTCCACATCCTTGCCCAGCTTCATCCATCTTCAACCATTCCATCTCTCATCCCGGCATGCAGGTCGCCCACGGGCGTCGACTCGAAATACCTGCACTCGGCCTCTCAGGAGGCCACACGACCAAAAAAAAAGCACACAAAGTCACTTCATTGTTATCACTGTTTGATGTTTGGGGGCGAAGAACCATGGACTCGTACGGGTACCGCAACAATAAATAAAAAATTGAGGCAAAATTCTAAAACATTCAGGGACCAGGAAACACATTAATAATGCAGAGATGTTTCACATGCTAGCAAGAAATATAATTGAGCATTGTTTAGTGAAAACAACGCGATTAGCAGCTGTGAAATATAATGAAAATGTAACTCGAAATAAGCGAATAATGGGTCGCCTAATAGATGGTGTGCCATCTCGGGCGGCAAGAACTTGACTTTAGAGGCCACAAAGAAGACCACGAATCTCTTAATAAGGGCAATTATTTAGAAAACCTCAATTTGCTGGCAATAGAAGAATCATTTATGAAAGAAGTCAGCTCTGTTTTTGAAGGTACGTCTCCAGACATCCAAAATAATTATGCAATCTGTCACTAATGCAGTAAGGGAAAGGATTGCAGAAGAGCTTTCGTCATGTGAATTTGTGGCCATTCAGGCAAATGAGACTACTGACGTGTCCTTCAAAGCTCTCAATTAAGTGTAATTGTGTGATGTGTCCGTGGCCTACGTTATACTCAAGGCCTGGAAATAGAGCGGAGACTTGGTACGCCAAACTGGTAGTTCCACTTTACGCCTCTAGGATCACGGCTCGACGCCCTAGTTGTCTGCTTTTGACGATGCGTTACATGCAACTCAAGTACATTTAATACATGTTTTTAGCACTTCTTACCTGTTTTCCTCCACTTTCCCCCAAATGATGAATACAGCTCACTCTTGACCGTATTTCACTTCACTTTAAGATTTTTTCTGTCAAGTGGTTTACTTCTTAAATTCAGAAACGTTGCACTACTGCCCGTGTGGTTCACACCAATATTCTTTAAAAGCGGCCTTAAGAACTTTTTCAGAAGAACTACGGAGAGAGAATTGTCAATACACACTTCGCATTTTGTGTGCTCGGAAAACGTGTCAGTTAAAATATTTGTGAAATTTGACACTAAATATTTTCGAGACATGAAATTTACGGCTGTTGTGACAAAGTGAGAAATTGTTTCCAACAGATAAATAAAAGAAGATTTGGGATATCTTAATCCCCCTCTGTCTTGAAAATGTATTAAACTAAATGGCAGGCTTGAATTTGCTGGAGCTGATATTTTCTCTAAGCAACCTTCACAGTCTGTTCTCTCTTCTGCCACTCTTACAAGAAATCCCGCTACCATTGCAATTGAAATGGAAGATAGAGACGCTGGCTTCACTGAAAACAAAAATAGAGATTTTAATACTAAAATGTCAACCATAATGTTTTATTTTAATGAACTTAATACAGTCTATATGCCCCCTATTCTTACCTTGAACAGGGCTTTCAAGAATCTCCAAGACATGTGCCGGAAGCTGGGGTGTTCCTTTAGCATTGGCTGGGTTTTGCACCTTCCGCGATTTTTTAGGCTTCAGAAACTTGGTCAAGGCGCCTGTTACGACTGCATCTTCCCTCAGCTCCACATTCCCACTTCTAGAAGATGCGATAATTCATGTGCTAAGTGTTGACTTGGTGGCATGCAGGCCTAATCTCACGTCCGTCATGTTATTGCTACCTCCCTTATTTCTCAGGTGACTGAAGAGCAGTTCTACATCGTCACTTGAGAGATTACGCGTAAGCACATAATGGAAGCCGATACTGATTAGAAATCGTATGCAGGACACTGTTGATGAAGTTGTTAGCACCAAAGCTTGATAAGTTTCCTTTGTAAGTCTCATCTTTTTACCGTGATAACTTTGAATCTGTGACAGGTAGGGCAGAAATTCATTGGTCAGCCATGAAAGTCTCTCATCATTAACTTCACTGAAAATAAGCTTGTCCGTGTTTCTGGAATGAAGTCCGTGTGTGGTATTGCAGATATGATGTATATCAAACCATTTTCAAAAATTTCCAAGAATTTTGTTGTTTCTTGTAGGCTGTCCTTATCTTCAACTTTTTCTGGGCACACGACTTCCATCCTCTTAAGCCCAGCTATTGTCTCTGGAGTAAACACCAATTTGGCTCTTGCAACATTCATTTTTTCTAAATTGCTTGTATATACAACCTTCCTGCTTAATTTTCTAACTGGCTTTACTACTAGCTTTTTCTGTAAGTAGTACAGATTCTTGAGATGATCACTAGTTATTAAATTGTCATCTACATAGAAGTTCCTACTCAGATATTGTGATCGTACATTCTTAATGATGTGACTCGGATCGAAAGTAAGAAAAAGTGGCCTCTGCTCGTGTTTTGGGTGACGAATTTCATGAGTGACACATCCGCCACACAGCGCCTCAAACATTGACACATTCACCTAACAGTTGTCCGTCACTATTCTGATGACCTTAAGCCACATACCTCAACCGCAGTCAGTGCGTCCAGTGCACTGATCTCTATAGAGATCAGTGGTCCAGTGTTATCCTAGATAACTGTTGTCCTGTGTCCTGTGAGTCCACATGTAAAGTAGAACGAAACAGGTATCCTGTAGAAGGATGACAGGCCCTTGAACAGTATGCATAATAATTTATTAGCTAAATTATGTTCGATTCCAATTGCATCTTTCTCAATATCACTAATGCCGAGAAACATGTCTAAATTCTTGTCATACAATAGTCCAGACTTTATGGCCATTTCATCAATGATTAATGAACCAACCTTCTCATTATCGTGAGTCAGTGACTTTTCTTCAGCTGTCAACCTAGCTTTTGCAAGTGACGTGGCACCTGTCTCTCCGTTCGTATACCCAATGTACGTTTTCAGTGTTAGTGGATGAGGAAGTTGTAAAACATTTATATCTCTCAGTAAGCGGTAAGACGACGGTGATTTATTACAGAGCAATACACATATTTTTATTGTTGTTTCATTGTATTTAAACTTTCGTTTCGTGAAAGCACGAATTTGTTCAAGTAAGAAATTAGCCTTCAAGTCCCCACGATCCGCTTCACTCTTGAGCTTCGATATTTGAACATCGAGTTTGTCTTGACGTTGCACTGAAAGTAATTTTTGTTTCAATGAAATTATCTTCTGATTCAATGACTTAATTATTGTAGTTCTGTATACTGTATTTTTTCTTAGTGCCCTCCTTAATTTTAATTTTGTAGACTTGCAATGAGTTTGCTTGATTGTAGAACATTGAGTTCCTACACTAACACGTGGCTGATCATGGTTTCCTTCAATTCGTTCATTACAATAGTCTTCCGTAAAATTACAATTACCTGAACATTTCCTTTTATTGTTGACTAGCTGAAGCACCCATGCTTCGCTACGCGTCATAAATAAATTAAAATGTGAAAGTGTCAGTTAAAACAGGGGATAGGCGAGGTGCTGCGCAGAGGGAGATTAAGGATGGAACATTTTGTCCACACCGTTCGGCGTTGACCGTGTTTTATAGCACAAATTTAGGTTTTACTCGCTAACCGTTGGAGATACCTTTCGGATAGAAAATGTAATTTTAAACCTCATATATGCCATCAAAAATTTGCTATTTCTTAGCGTTCACTTTTTATTTGAAATGGAAATATGAAAGTTTGAAACCAAAGGGTGTAGTGACGTCAATAAAATGGTCGCCATCTTTAAATAGTGCAAAGTATTGAAATCAAAAGTAGCCTATATGTTAACCAGGTAAATCAGCTACTTCCATGTAAAATTCATGTAAGTCGGACCAGTGGTTCTTGAGTGATTGAGTAATACACAGACACACACCATCTCATTTTTAGCCTCGCTTCGCTCGCGTCATAGTCGTGTCATATTGTTATTCAATGACATGCAGGTTTAACCCCATTAGCACCCCTTTAGAACCTAAATATACAAAAATCCCTCCTTAGTACACTTTTTCGACACACAACAATCATATCCCCTTCTTCTAACTTTAATAGTTTTGATTGGTCGATGAGAGTGAACATCCAAAAATCCTTCCTTAGTGGACGTTTTTCTTCCAGAATTTCACCCCTCCCCATAGGCCTCTTAAATTGTATTTATGAAAAAAACGGTCGAACACCTGCTTATTTTAATTATTTATTCATTTATTTATTTATTTTTAAGCTGATTGAATCTCGGTGAAAATCAAACTCCTCGCCTATGTCGTTTAAGAGATACACGCTCCGTTAGGAATCTTTCAACCCACACTTTTCATCCCTTTCACCTCATAATATACACCACATCGGAAAACCATTAGACATGTGTCAGCTTATTTTTAATGATTAGTATATATGCCAAGTATCACATCCCCAAATGAAACCACTCATGAGATATTGTTATTCAATGAAATGCACGTTTACCCCCTTAACACCTCTTTAGAACCTGAATATACAAAACTCTTTCCTTAGTGGACGTTTTCGACTTACAACGAACTTATCCCCAAAATGTCATGTTTCTAACTTCAATAATTTTGGCTGGGCGATGATGAGTGTGCGAGTCAGTCAGGACATTTTCTTTCATTTATGTTTGAGAATTTCACCCCTCCCCATGAACCCCTTAAATTGGATTTTGAAAAAAAAAAACGGTCGAACACCTATTTACTTATTTAAAGCTGTTTTCCCCCTGAGTTTGATGAGTGAGTAAGTGAGTCAATCAATTAGGACACTTTCTTTCCTGTTTTTTCCCCGAATTTCACTCCTCCCAATGGGCCCCTTAAATTGGATTTATGAAGAAATGGTCGAACACATATTTGCTTATTTTTAAGCTGCTTTTTCCGCTGAATTTCAAACTTATCGCCTATGTTGAATAAGAGATACAGTACACGCTCCGTTAAGAATCCTTCAACCCCCAATTTTCTCCCCTTTCACCTCAAAATATACACCATATCGATAAACCCTTAGACATATGTCTGCTTATTTTGAGTGCTTAGTTTAAATGCCGAATATCACATCCCCAAATGAAACAACTCGTGAGATATTGTTATTCAATGAAATGCAAGTTTAACCCCCTTAACACCCCTTCAGAATATGAATATCCAAAAATCCATCCTTAGTGGACTTTTTCGACTTACAACGAACATATCCCCAAAATTTCCAGTTTCTAACTGCAATAGATTTGCTGGGGGATGATGAGTGAATATCCAAAAATCCTTCCTTAGTGGACTTCTTTCCCCAGAATTTCATCCCTCCCCATGAGTCCCTTAAATTGGATTTATGAAAAAACGATCGAACACCTATTTACTACTTTTTCAATCTGATTTTTCTCCCTGAGATTCTTACTTTTTGCCTCTGTCTTTTAAGAGATACTTGCTCCGTTAAGAATCCTTCAAAAATCACTTTTCACACATACACCTCATAATATACACCACATCGAAAAACCCTCAGACATGTGTCTTCTTATTCTTAATGATGAGTTTATATGCCTAGTATCCAACCCAAAGGAAACCAATCGGGAGATATTGTTATTCAATTAAATGCAAGTCTACCCCCTTAACAACCCTTTAGAAACTGAATATCCAAAATTCCTTCCTTAGTGGACGTTTTCGACATACAACGAACATAGCCCCTTAAAATCATGTTTCTAACTTCAATAATTTTAGCTGGGGGATTATGAGTGAGTGAGTAAGTCAGGACAATTTCTTTCAATTATTTTTCAGAATTTCACCCCTCTCATGAACCCCTTAAATTGGATTTATGAACAAAAACGGTCGAACACCTATTTACTTATTTTTCAGCTGTTCTTCCCACCTGAGTTTGATGAGTGAGTGAGTTAGGACATTTTCTTTCCTGTTTGTTCCCCTAGAATTTCACCCCACTCCAAGGGTCCCTTAAATTGGATTTATGAAAAAAACGGTCGAACACCTATTTACTTATATTTTAAGCTGTTTTTTCCCGCTGAATTTCAAACTTCTCGCCTATGTCGTTTAAGAGATACACGCTCCGTTAAGAATCCCTCAACCCCCAATTTTCACCCCTTTCACCTCATAATATACACCACATCGATTAACCCTTAGATATATGTCAGATTATTTTAATGTTTAGCTTATATACCGATTATCACATCCCCAAAGAAACAACTCATGAGATATCGTTATTCAATGAAATGCACGTTTACCCCCTTAACACCTCTTTAAAACCCGAATAACAAAAATCCTTAATTAGTTGACGTTTTCGACATACAGCGAACATATTCCCAAAATTTCATGTTTCTAACTTTAATAGTTTTCGCTGGGCGTGATGAGTGAGTGAGCCAGACAGGACATTTTCTTTCAATTATTTTTACCAGAATCTCACCCCTCCCCAGGGGCCCCTTAAATTGGATTGATGAAAAAACGCTTGAACACCTATTAACTTATTTTTTAAGCTGTCTTTTTCCCCTGAGTTTGATGAGTGAGTGAGTTAGTCAGTCAGTTAGGACACTTTCTCTCCTTTTCCCCCCAGAATTTCACCCCATCCCATTGGCTCCTTAAATTAATTTATGAAAAAACGGTGGAACACCGATTTACTTATTTTTAAGCTGATTTTTAAGCTGATTTTTTTTCGCTGAGTTTCAAATTTCTCGCCTATGTCGTTTAGGAGATAGGCCTACACGCTTCGTTAGGAATCCTTCAACCCAAAATTTTCACCCCTTTCACCTCATAATAATACACCACATCGAAAAACCTTTAGACACATGTCTGCTTATTTCTAATGATTAGTTTATATGCCGAGTATCACATCCACAAATGAAACCACTGGTGAGCTATTGTTATTCAATGAAATGCAGGTTTAACCTCCGTAAGACCCCTTTAGAACCTGAATATTCAAAAATCCTCCCTTAGTGTATGGTTTTGTCATACAACGAACATATCCCAAAAATGACATGCTTCCAACTTCAATATTTTTGGCTGGGCGATGATGAGTGAGTGAGTGAGTCAGGACATTTTCTTTCAATTTTTTTCTTCAAAATTTCACCCCTCCCGATGAACCCCTTAAATTTGATTTATCAAAAAAAATGTCGAATACATATATACTTATTTTTAAGCAGTTTTTTCCCCCTGAGTTTGAAGAGCGAGTGAGTCAATCGGTTAGGACACTTTCTTTCCTGTTTTTTTTACCCAGAATTTCACCACACCCCATGGGCCCCTTAAATTGGATTTATGAAAAAACGGTCAAACATCTATTTACTTATTTTTTTCTGATTTTTTTCCGCTGAGTTTCAAACTCCTCGCCTATGTCGTTTAAGAGATACAGGCTCCGTTAGGAATCTTTCAACCCCCACTTTTCACCCCTTTCACCTCATAATATACACCACATCGAAACACCCTCAGACATGTGTCTTCTTATTTTTAATGATGAGTTTATATGCCGAGTATCACATCCCCCAATGAAACCAATCGGGAGATATTGCTATTCAATGAAATGCAGGTCTACACCCCTTTAGAACCTGAATATCCAAAAATCCTTTCTTAGTGGGCGTTTGCGGCGCTTGAGGAAGCTGCTAACCAAATTTCATTCCAATCCGTTGGGTGGTTTCTGAGATTTCGTGAGTGAGTGAGTGAGTGAGTGAGTGAGTGGTATTTGACAAATATCTAGTAGATAGTGTCAAGTCTTTGTTATGCTATACTCGGTTGACAGTGCTGTGTGAGCAGTTGAGTAACTAACGGGATTTCAAGTAAAGATCCTCATTTTCTATACCGGTAGTGCAGAGCGCAACTCGAATCCAGTCGGCCGTGTCTCGACTTGAGCTATGTTGCCATGGAAATCTGCCTTGCCATTCCTTCATGAGTATATTTTATGATTTGATTAGCCTGTGCTTGAGTGCAAAAGGGCCAAAATCAGAAGAATGAGAAAGACTATCGAAAATTCATGTAGCCAGCGGTTCGTTCTGGGTCCTAAACTATGTGTATGCAAAATTTGGTTGAGATTGGTGAAACGGTGTAGATTTGTATACGGAACCAACCCACCCACCCACATACATACATACATACATACATACATACAGACTTTCACTTTTATATATAAGATATGTATGTCTCTATCGACACGTGCTCTTTTGCGCGTATTTCTATTTATTTCTGCTTGTTTATGTTCGGGGGAGTCCTCAAAAACCGTCGGAAATGCGTTCGGTAAAAGGGTTCTCTAGTCGTCTCCGTAGCGTAGTGGTCAGCATGGTTAGCTGCCGTCCCGGAGGTCCTGGGTTCGATTCCCGGCTCTGCCACGAAATTTGAAAAGTGGTATGAGGACTGGAACGGGGTCTACTCAGCCTCGGGTGGTCCAAATGAGTAGAGGGGGTTCGATTCCCACCTCAGCCATCCTCTAAGTGGTTTTCCGTGGTTTCCCACTTCGTCTTCGGGCAAATGCCGGGATGGTACTGCCCCCGTAAATTGAATTATATTGAGACCACGGTGGCTGTATTGGCATATATGAATAAAGTTATGGCTGTCATAGTTGTGACGTGTATATTCATGACGTAGGCACGGATGACGCAGACTTCATGCAAGTAGGCTGGATGAGCTGAGATTCTTGGTGACGCTATGATTTTGTTCGAGAAGGATCTGAGATTTACGACGCAGTCGCAGGGAAGCAAGGAATTGTGCTAAGGAAGAAGTTACGCTATTGGAGGAAAGGCTCGAACCAATGAATGATAGCTTGGAGGGAGACGGAGATTACTGAAACTACCATATTTAATTACTTTTGGCATGCAGAATTGTGGAAAACTATTTTCAGTTATGGCATTGATTTGGAATTTTGAAGAAATTAATTATGAGTTTTTGAAATTTGAAAATCCGTCAAGTATAGCCAGAGTTAGAACTTCTAGCAATGACGGAGGAACAAGCTATGGAAGGGATGGATACGCCCCTTAAGAAGTTGATAAAAGGCCTTGCACAGCACAGAGGAAGTTCTCATCTCTCATAGCTCATGTCTCATGGCTCATTTTTCTGATTCTCATATTGTCAGACTTCGAGTTTATATTATTCAGTGAAGCAAGTCGTCATGATCAAGTGTGGTAGAGCCCACAGCATCGAACAAGCATTGAGCGTGCAGCAGTACAATTTTACGGTTACTGAAACTAGGCGAAGTTGGAGCGCACACATAAACGAGTCTACAAGATTATCTATCAACAGTTAGCTACTGCATTTATGCTAATTCAATTGTGCATTACAATATTGAGGCGTGTACGAAAGTTGAACATTTTCACTATTATACTTTGGAAGATATTCGCATTTTAAGACTGCAGACAAAAGTGGTTTTCTCGACACCTGAGAAGCACTTTTATAATACCACATTCTACGCTACGGCTGACACATGTATTGCAACCGTGATACTGAAGATTACACTTGGTGATACAACGATACATTCTACAATGGAACAATATAATCTGGCAGTACTTTCGACTATTATTATAACGGAAGTGGAGATGGAAGACTAAAACTTTAATGCAATTGGGACATATATCAATGGAGTGAAATAGCAGCATGGAACTTCGTTAATCGTCATTCTACAAAAGCGAGCATGTAGTGAACATCCAACTACACTCATGCATCGTAATCCATCGCTGATTTACATCAAATGGCAGTGGAAATATCTTCATACTCCACAATTATGAACATTTCTGCGGAAATAATTGCAATAAACTTCATGGCGAATTTCTACCAGAACTTCAGGGAACTATCAAGAGAGGCCAGGGTGGACCCGGCTCACAAAGAAGAGTTTTGCCAGAAGGATGTCTATCGTCTACACGGAGCAGTGCAATTTCCGGAGGAGGAAGCAGTTCTATTCTCCGAGGGCGCAGATTCCAGGTTCGAGGTCGGAGCACATCTTTACGGTGGTGAAATGGAACCAACAGCAGTCTTCTTTGGAAATTTTCCTCTAGAACTTCAATCAACAGATAAGGTAGTCGTGAACGTTTCTTGTTTTATTTGAGTCATTTAGCGATATCTGAGCAACCATTTTTCCCATATTTTCTGTCTCATATATTTTGCCCCATATTCTTGCTTGATATATCTGTACTCTGTACACTTTGATGAGTTATGCCTTTTTCTACGATTTATTGAGACATTGTTATGTCATTTGCATATTTATATAATTTTGGATCAGTTGCGACTGATATTTATATTCTTTCAGTAATTTGCATATTTTTGTAGTCACGATTTGACTGTAATGTTAACGATTTTCTATGGCAAATTTGAATTCAGACAGCGTGTCACTTTATTAAAGTAATTCTATTCAGTAAATTACTTTGACCAATTTTCTGTCATCCTCAAGAAAGAAGAATGATTAAAAGATTTTAGAGCGTTAAAATCTACTACTTTATCGACAATCTTGGAAATACTAGTCGTTTTATGAACATGATTGCAACATAGACATTTATCGTCAGTTCTGAAATACCATTGCATTATAGACAATTTTATGAAATATGAACTTTGATTACGATTTATTGAGTACACTATAGTAATGAACATTTGATAGGAGTTTTTCTCAATTCTAGATTGGAACAATAATGTTTGCATTCCACAGTCTAATTGTATTCTATTCGATTATTTATGCAGTTTAGATGAACTTTGATTGAAGATAGTATTTTTATACAGCGATACTTTGATGATATTAATCTCAATTTTGATAGACCAGGGAGGCGTGTCTAATCGTATTTGCTATTAAATTTATTTGTGATTGGCAAATTTTTACTTCATATCGATTCATGAATGAAACCCACGAAGGTTAAATATAATAACAGTTTTTGATACAATTGATGAATATAAGAATTTTTAAAGAGGAACTATGGATGTATAATCGTTAGTTCAGTGGACGTGTAAAAGTCGCTGATGAATAATGCCCTGTAATAAGTGAAGGAGGTTCCCACAGTAATATTGATGATGTTGATGAATTTGTAAGTGGAGGTTTTTTTGTATGTACTGTGGAAGATTTTGATGCCATATATAATGAGATATATGATGAATTATGGGCCAATTTTGGTGCAATTTTGTGCGTTTTGAGCGAGGTATTTTTCCGCTGAGTGTATTGTTCAGGTCCTTTGAAAGTTATTCATGTGAAGTTACTGTTAAAATTAACAAGAGTGTTTAAATAATTTGAGATAACGATTTTGAATGGAGGTTACCGTCACAAATAATAATAATTATTAAATCTTATTAAACCTGAATCTAAAATTTAAATATAACTAACCTTCATTGGTCGATTATATCACCACGATTTAAGTAATTATCAACCGGATAAACGTGTGGTTTAACGTATTTCTAATATAAATAATATAAATAATGTAAATAACTATGTAAATATCGTTAATAATAATTTGAAACGAGCGGGATTAATAGAGGCGTGTATAAATTTTTCAATTGTCGTTTGGCAATGTTATAAACAATTTAAAATGTTATAAATAATTAATGAACTGTTTGTTATAAACATTAAACGTTTTTGTTATTATACTCTAAACAACGCTAGTTCAACAATTGGAATATACAATTAAACAAGATTTGGGATTATTAGAGTAATCCATTGATATTTGAACGGAGCATTTAAAAGATTTGCGTGATAATATTTGAGTTGAGATGTGAACTTTTAAAGTGTTTTAAAAAGGAGCTAGGCTCTGAGGTAACTAGCATATGCTAACATTGGATGGACAGGTGGGTCCATTTGACGATGGAAGCATGCGACACGGTGCAGGGTGTATCGCAGGTGGCCATATAACTGTATGATAGAGGCCAAGGTCACCTACATAGCAGCCTTGCGGTTATAAATAAAATGTGAAGTTCATAAACAAGGAAACAATTGCTATATGTCTCGTCCCAACTCCCTTATCCATTCCAAAGTGCATTGTTATTATTATTACGTTCTTTTGAGCTAGAGAAAGCTGAAATTTTGTATGTAAAGTCTACAAGTCCTACAGGAGGATATGGTTACATGGACAATGGCTTCTGATTGCCACGTATATTTTGTTGTTAAGTTTTGCTAAATTAATTTCTTTATGTGAAATAAATTGTTGTGCAGTTTAAATTTTCTTGTTTCCGTTTTGGTTCATTTTAAATATCATGGTGGAGGTTATTGTGAGGGCATACTATTAAGTGATCCAGTTGAAAACCCAGACCCGAGATTAATTTGAATAGGTAAGTAAAAGGTAAGTATGAACCCCCGTTTATTTTGGTGTGTTCCACAATAATTTCTTGTTTACTGCTGTGCTCTAATCTCGGTAGTATCTGTCAGTGCCATTTTCATGGATGTAGCTGTGCCGGTGCGATTGATTTTTGGCAATCCGATTGAGGGGGCGGATATCTGACAGCCTACTATCCGGATTATCTGGGACAGTACCAACTGTAAGGCCACGGCCGCCTCCTTCCCTCTTCCTAGCCTATCCATCCCAATCTTCCATCCATTCCCATCCCTCATGAGGCCCCTATTCGCTTTGCAGGTGAGGCCGCCTGGGCGAAGTGCTGATCACACCTCCCCAGTTGTATCCATCCTGACCAGATGTTCCAAGCTCCAGGACACTGCCCATAGAGGCGGTAGTGGTGTGTTCCCTCGCTGAGTCCGTGGGAACCACCAACCTAGAGGGTAAATTGACTAAATAAAAAAATAAAATATAAAAAGCGTTCTCTTTGTACTACTTATACTAAAATCAGAATTCTTGTAATGCTTGCTACAAATTGTAGAAGACCGTTTTGGTGTCCACAAAGACCCTGGCTTTACCCCCTCACGTGATAAAGCTAAACCCCATTGTTTCAGTATGTCATTGTTCAATGGAAATTTATGAAACGCAAGTCCATTGCCTTTAACTTGAAGAGATTTACAATACGGCACGCTAGAGTACACCTTTTTTTACGAACACAATAATAACACTAATATTTACACATAAGTTACTCTATTAAAATCATTCAGTGATTTATATCTAAAGTATTTATCACACATACATGTCACATTTACGTTAGTACACTGGGTTAAAACTTGCTTTTCACTACGCCTTGTTCATAAAGACCACTTAGCACCCATCTCAATATCAGTCAAACAGCAGTCTACTGCTCTTACGAAAGCACAACTGTAATACGACATGCTTCGCCAGTCAATTTTAAACTCACCTTAGCTTTGTCACTCATTAGGACGCCTTATTTACCGCCAAATACAGACACTAATCACATTGTACGTAATGCAAACGGTACGATTAAGGGCGCCAGACAGCGAACCTAGTAGCAAAATGCGGAACAAGTTTGAACCATCGCTTGCAATGTTGTCTGGCGCCTCATTTCCAGGCCTTGTATATAACGTAGGCCACGGATGTGTCTCTAACTCGAAAGTTGAGAAATATTTGTAGGTTTCTTCGATGTATCATTAGATAGGCCTATAAGTGCACAGGCTTCGGCAATACACACATAATTTTCAATCTGGAAGAATATAAAATAGATAAGAAAATAGTCCGCCCCTCGAAACCTCAATAACTAACTAACTAGACATGCTGGAGCTACTGTCATGTCGGGTAGCAACAATGGTCTGCAAGCAATTATCAGACAGAATTATTTGTACATTGTTACGCTCATCCATCAAACTTAGTTCTTTTACATGGGGCCAAGAGAATAGGTAGTATGTAAGATTTAAGTTAAAACTTTAAACATTGTCTTTAAAATGTGTTACTGCAGTTTTTCTTTTTATTTGTGTCTACCCAATTATTTTCCTCACGCTAAGCTACTGGTTGGTACCTAATTATAGGCCACAGCCACCACCTCCCAACGCCTCGTCCTCACATTCACAAACTTTCCTCCCCAGACAACACTCCACACATGACGGTACGTGTAGCTGACCCATTGGGTGTCCGCCCCGAAGCAGCTAAAAAAACTGGCGAGCCGAACATGTCCTCGGACACTCCCGGCACTAAAATCCATACGCTAAAAAAAACTGAATTGAAAAACCCAAAGTACATGGGGTTACATGACCGCGTTGTCACATCCCCTAAACTAAGGAACCAACCAACCAATGTATATTTATGGAGCTTGTTTTCGTATTGTGGTTAATGTCCACTACCATAATTGGCTGCACTGTTTATCAGTCTACTAACATTTCTTTCCGTATTGTCCAACAAAATCATTTTAATAGCAGAAAAACACCTTTCAGTTGCAACAGATGTTGCACCCTGTACCCACTTATCTACCGACAGTAGGGGCTCAGCTGGCTAAAGCGCAGCGTTAGGTCATGGGACCAAGCTCTCTGCTGGCTCGGTAGACGCGTGGGTTCGAGCCCCACCGTCGGCCGTCCTTGAAATGGTTTTCCGTGGTTTCCCATTTTCAACACCAGGCAAATGCTGGGACGGTACCTTCTGATAGGCCACGGCCGATTCCTTCCACATCCTTGCCCAGTTTCATTCATCTTCACCCATTCCATCTCTCATACCGACGCGCAGGTCGCCCACGGCGTCGAATAGAAAGACCTGCACTCGGCCTCTCATGAGGCCACACGACAAAAAAAAACCTCTTATCTACATTCCTGATAACTTTCACTTTCTGTCATCTCACCACCCTCTAGGAAAGTGACCTTCGGAGCGCAATAAACTGTAGTATATTCGAAAGACTGGATTCAGTACTGTTTCTCCTTAAATGTATTCTAATCGTTTACCATTTCAAATGATCTTGTCGAATTCATCGTTATGCTTTGGTCTACCGTTATGCGTTACGGTTACGAAGAGGAAAAGTACTAACGTTGCACTTGAGCGTATGACGTCATCATGCACCGAGTCTGAGTTTACTCCTGGGCTATGGAGTTATGCGATACGGAGACGGAGAGCGCGTGACGTCATGCAGCAGAGTGCACCTCCCGCTCTCCATTCCCCGCGCGGGAAGCCTAAGTTGATGGGTAATGGAGTCTGTTGAGAAGCCCTCCTGAGCCTTTCTAACATGTGTAGCATTTGTAGCATGCGTCATTTAAAATGATATGAAGTCTAGTCTCTCAGACTGACTGTATCTTTTTCTTCAATTACAGTTTCCATACTACAGAAACTTATTTGCGTTACTAATTTAAAAACGACTTACAATTTACGACAAACCTTCCTAGCAGTAGGCTACATTGAAAATGCACTTTTAGGCCTCTTAGGCACTAAACATATAAAATAGACACCAACGGGTCAAATAGGCATTTAAGGGCACACATAAACTTCGGTTGGTTGGTTCCTCAGTTTAGGGGCTGCGACAACGAGGTCATGTAGCCCCGTGTACTTTGGGTGTGTGTAGAATCTGTCTGATAACCGGTGTTACTTGTGATGACTGTATTAATGTGTGTTTCTGTTTCTTAATTCAAGTAAGGACTGCACACTTTGAATTTTTCAAGTAGTTCCTACTTTTGCCACCAAACGCCACCATCAACAACTACTAGTTCAGAACTTGGCTACTAGACGCCAACGCAGTCGGCTCCTGGCGACGAACGTAGGAACCTGAGCGTTGTTTACATTTTTAACCTAATTTACCTTCACACAGGTGTAATTAGTGGAAGGTGTTTTAACATGCCATACATCTATGACATGGAACCGCCGGCTTTACTTCCTCTGCGAAGGAAGGCATACTGAGGGAATTTTTTAACGCTTTTAAAAAATCCGACGACTTCGGCTGGGTTTGAACCCGTGATCTTGGGCATAGAAGCTCAGCATATTACCAACTACGGCACCGAAGCCGCCTAATAAACTTCAAGTGCCGGTCCCGTGGCGTTGTGGTAGCGAGTCTGCCTCTCATCCGGAGGCCCAGGGATCGATTCCCGGCTCCGTCAAGGATTTTGGAAACTGACGTGAGGGATGGGACGGGGTGCACTCAGCCTCGAGAGGACAATTGAGTAGCTGTCTGACAATGAGGCAGCGCCCAGGTCACGAAAACCAAGATTAACGGCCGAGGGGACCAGATCCGCTGACCACGCGTCTCCCCAATATCTGCAGGCCAAATGGCTGGGCAGCGGTCGCTTGGTAGGCCTAGGCCCTTCATGGGCTGTAGTGCCAGAGGTTAGTATTATTATTATTATTATTATTAATAATAATAAACTTCATAGGAATTGATAACTTTTCATTAAATGCAAAGATATCTCACCGCCTACTGTTCATCGTAAAGGAACAAAATAGGCATTTGCGCTAAAATCCGAGCTCTAGTGATAACTTAAGTGCATGACTCCTAACTCCTACAAACAGCTCACTGACTTTACAAACAGCTTACAGTTAGTTCTTTATTGATGTTTTAAGGGGCGGAACAACGAGGTCATCTGCTTACCTGGTAGCACTGGACTTCTTCTCTTCTTTTCTTTTTTCTTAGTCGTTTACCCTCCAGGTTGGTGGAACCCACGGACTCAGCGAGGGAACTCACCACTACCGCCTCTACGGGCAGTGTCCTAGAGCTGGGAACATCTATCGGAGTGGATACAACTGGTGAGGTGTGATTGGCACCTCGCTCAGGCGGCCTCACCTGCAAAGCGAACAGGGGCCTCATGAGGGAAGGTAATGGACGGTCAGGATGGATAGGCAAGGAAGAGGGAAGGAGGCGGCCGTGGCCTTCAAGAAGGTACCATCCCGGCATTTGCCCGAAGACGAAGTGGGAAACCACGGAAAACCACTTCGAGGATGGCTGAGGTGGGAATCGAACCCCCTCTACTCATTTTGGGACACCCGAGGCTGAGTAGACCCCGTTCCAGTCCTCATACCACTTTTCAAATTTCGTGGCAGAGCCGGGAATCGAACCCAGGACCTCCGGGGCGGCAGCTAACCATGCTGACCGCTACGCTACGGAGGCGACTTGGTAGCACTGGACAATTTGTTTTATTTCTATTTCTTCCCATGACTTAGCCGTGACTAAGAAGAGGTGGGTTCAATTCCCATTTAAGTCATTCTGGAAGTGGTTTTCCGTTGTTTCCCACTTCTACCTTAGGCAAATGCCAGAATGGTTTTAACTTAAGGCCGCGGCTGCCTTCTTACCAATCCTCACCTAAATTACAAATACACACACTACTACAGAATACACAATTATTAAGATAATTGCGCACGGTGTGCATTAGATTTGCTTAGCATAATCACACAATGATTTTGATCCCTTTTTGCAAAGTTGCAAGTGGTATCTGCCACACCGAACATCACACAGGTCACACACACACACACGCGAATCACAAGGTTCATGATATTTCTTATTGGTGCAGACCGTATGATGGAAACCATGACATGCAAACCTGGTGACAACATGGCTCAACTCGGAATTAGTCTGAGTCCAGTGCCTGTTAGTCATCTCGACTTCGGTGGCGTAGTCGGTAGCATGCCGAACTGCTGTGCCCAAGATAGAGGGTTCAAATCCGGCCGGTGTGAGGTGAATATTTAGTAGCTGTTATGGACTAATGCTTTATCATTTAGATTCACGCACATTAAGTTGTAAATGATTCGTATCAGCCTAGTGACTTGACTATCTGGATCTACACTGTTGTTCATCCTGGTAGTTGGTATGTTACTTATCAATGCACTTAATCTTCAAATACTATTCGTGCCTTGATTTGCGTGCATAGGCTACCTTTATTTAAATCTTATAAAGTCCAAACCAATTATCGTCAATACACCATGGCCATTAGGACCCATTACAACTCCGCAATGTAGCCACGCGCGTGAAGTAGAAGCCTTTATATTATTAATAGCAACCTGCCCCGCCT
Source organism: Meconema thalassinum (assembly GCA_946902985.2). Lineage (NCBI taxonomy): Eukaryota > Metazoa > Arthropoda > Insecta > Orthoptera > Tettigoniidae > Meconema > Meconema thalassinum. The sequence continues at coordinate 253,583,162 of OX336394.1, read as the reverse complement.
TCGTCCAGTATCTTTAACGGTTAACCCAGCGTAAGCTTAAAAGGTGCACGGATGACAGATCCCAGACGCAATTCAGAAAAGCCGAGGTGAACAGCGAAACTACAAACACTTATAAGTTACTCTTCTCTGAAGTCTTAACTCAACACGACTCGACAGTTTGATGCTGGCCGAAACTGGGGTGATAGGCGCGCTCGCTAGCTGGCAAACTTGCTCCGAAGCTAGTAATTTAAATTTTTCCCTGAATGGAGATTGTTGGAAGAAATGAAAACCTTAAAACCCTTATAGTGGGTGATGTATTTAAGTTAGAGATGTATTGTCATGGACTTTTTTGTAGAACTTTTCATGCTGAACAACTCTTACTTAACGGTTTACCCAGCGTAAGCTTAAAAGGCGCATGGACGGCAGGTTTTTCTTCGACTTGATTCACTGAAATCGTTACTGCTCGGCTTGTCATATATGAATATTTTTCTACAGAAATCCTCCTCGAGAAAACGTTTACAGAATGGCGAAAACTGCATCAAAATCCAACCAGTGGTAATCGAGATTACCCGTTACATCCAAGAATCGGGGACTTGGTTTTAATCTATGGGCTAGGCTGTTTCTTGCTCAAACAATATTGTATGAGTAGGCTACTCAATTATCCCGGATTGTATTTTTTCACAGAAACGTTATCATAAACATATTTATTCTCACGTCAACACATGAACATGTCAATCCCAACCTCAAAATTTCTATGAATGAGTATATAACATTCACATCACCGATACTTTGCACATAAAGCTGGTGTTTTCAAGAGCTATATCTTTCACATTTAATATGAATTTGTAATAGATCAGGTTTTCTAGTCTTTTAATGTATTCTTAGATTTAGATAATTAGTTTTTTATAAATATTTTTGAACCTTTGTAATTTTATTATTATCTTTTTTATTATTATTCATTCATTCATTCAATTTCGCTAATCGGCCAACTAGGGACCACGATAAGCCTCATTTTACATTCTGGCATTTTCTCCTTTTTCGCTTGATCCACATTGCCTTCATGAGCTCACTGTGCTTAGCACGACGTTCCTCTGTCCTTTTCGCACCAGTAGTCCTTTTTTCGTCCCGGAAAGTCCCAGACCTCTTGATGGCTGCTCTATAAAGATTTCAGTCTTGTGCATCTTCTGCTCGTATCCCCATTTCTTTCAGATCTTTCTAGACGATAACATACCATGGCATTGTCGTTTTTGGTTTTGACTCGAATATACTGAAGGTACGATTCGTCCATCGGGAATCGATCATCCGTCGTTTATGACCGTAGAAGCAAACTCAGCGTTTTCGCATTGTGTCTGTGATCTTCTCTATCCTCGAGTAAATTTCTTGTCTGGATTTTCTGATGTAGAAGCCATTTTTGTAGTCTGGGCCAAGTATGATGTGTAGGATCTTTCTTTCTTTTCTCTCTAACTTCGCGCGCAAACATTTCTCGGATAGGATAAGGCATTCAGATGCATAAAGCGGTACTGGTTTGATGACAGTGTTGTAGTGACGATTTTTTGTGTTCATAGAAAAGCACTTTTTGTTATATATGTTGCAGGTGGTTTGAAAAGCGACTTCCATTTTCTTGCTTCTTGCTTCTACGGCTTCCTTTTCAAGGCCATTTTGCTGGATCCATTCCCCAAGATATTTAAATTTATTAACACGGTTTATCGTTCCATATTTGGTGTTTAGTTGTGCTGTATCATCCTTGATGTTCGACATTACTTCTGTCTTTTGAAAGGAAATTTGTAATCCTGTTTGTTCTGCTACTTCCTTCAATATATTGACCTGTTCTGTTGCACTTTCGAAATCTTCTGTCATCAGGGCTATATCATCAACGAATGCTAAGCAATCTATTTCCACTTCGTTTTTCTTTGTCCCGATCCTTAAAGGTTTGTAAAGGTCTCCTTCTTTTAACTTCTGTCGCCAATTCTGTATTACCTTTTCAAGCACGCAGTTGAACAACAGAGGTGACAGGCTATTTCCCTGTCGAACACCTGTCTTGATTTCAAAGGGTTCAGAGATACATCCTTGGAATTTGACTTTGGATGTGGTATTAATTAGGGTTGCCCTTATTATCGCCAGCAGTTTCATATCGACTCCCATTTCTGCAAGTATGTTAATCAACACATCACGGTCGATGCAGTCGTACGCTTTCTTAAAGTCTACAAATGTCGATACATACGTTCGACCTCTCAACACATAGTACCTAATTATGGTTTTTAGGTTAAAGATTTGTTCTGCAGTCGATCGGCCATTCCTAAAACCCCCTTGGTATTCTCCGAGTTTGTGTTCAACTTGCTGTTCCAGTCTTTCAAGGATGGAAAGTGACAGGATCTTGTAAACTACTGACAGAAGAGAAATACCACGGTAGTTGTTCACATCTCTTATATTTCCTTTCTTGTGTAAAGGATGGATCAAAGCTATCTTCCAGTACTCTGGGAGTTGTTCTGTCTCCCATATATCTACAATGGTTTGGTGTAGGATGCCAATTGCTTCTTCTGGGGCATGTTTCCACAGCTCTGCAATCATGGAGTCTTCACCAGGAGCCTTGTTATTTTTCAACCTCTTTATGTGGCGTTTGATTTCATCGCGATTTGGTGGAGTAGATGGCAAATTGTGGTTCATTTGTTTGTTTGTTCTGATGGGGTTGGATGGCTTTTCACAATTTAGGAGGTCGTTAAAATATCCGGCTAAAATTTCGCAGTTTTCTTCGTTAGATGTTGCTAGAGTTCCATCTTTTCTTCTTCTTCTTCCTCTTATTATTATTATTATTATTATTATTATTATTATTATTATTATTATTATTTTAAAGTAAGACTTACAACTCGACGTGTATTATATATTCTCTGCTGAGGAAGGTCCCAATCTGACTGAAACTGGTACACTATAATTTAAAGTACATTTCATTGATTTAAGGTAGGCTATTAAAACCGGCATGCGTTGCAATGCAAATCAAAGAAAGTGTTGGCGTTGTAACTTTGTTTGTTGAAGTGCTTTTGGATACACAATATTTTTAGCCTATTTTCAATTTTGAAAAAATAGGCCTATGAGATCACCTTTTGTCCGTGTGTCTGTGTGTGCGTGTGTGAGTGTGTGAGGTGTGTGTGTGTCCCCCTAATAACTTCTATACGGCTGGAGCGATTTCAATGAAACTCGGTAAGTTCATAGCACTACTCCGGGCGACCCCGACCGTGCCCTTCAAATTTTGTTACGTCTCACCAATCCAACATGGCGGCTGTGCGAAATATTTCACCGGCATTCAATATCTCCGAAACTATTACCGATATCACCCTGGAATTTTTTACGGTGATAAAGGGAACTACTAGAAGTTCACCTATGTGACCATTGAAAAACTGGTAACTGCAAAACCAACATGGCGGCCACGCGAATTTGCGACTTTTAAATAGACGTTTCTCGCGATTTGACCAACCAAACGCAATAAAACTTGGTACAGTATATGTTTATACACCTTGTAATGCACCGACATCAAACTTCGTTCAATTGTTTACATAACCACAAGATGGCGGATGTGCGAAATATTTCACCGGCATTCTATATCTCTGAAACAATTAGCGGTATCACCCTGACATTTTGTACGGAGATAAAAGGCACTACTGGAAGTTCATCTATAAGACTTTCAAAAACCGGTTAACTACAATACGAACATGGCGGCCAAGCGAATCAAAAATTTTAATAGACCTTTCCCGCGATTTTATGTTCCAAACGAAATGAAATCTGGTACATGAAATGTTTATACACATTGTAATGCACTGGCATCTAATTTAGTTCAATTGTTAACATAACATCAAAATGGCGGCTGTGCGAATTTTAAAATTAAGTTTTTATTTCTTGTGTCGTAATCATGCGACCGAAGTGAAAGTTTGAATAATGAACCTACGCAATAATTTTCCTTTAATGGTAGGGGAAGGGTGGGCATAGTGGCCACGCTAACGGGAAAACATTGTTTTCAATAAGTTAAAATTGTTAAAAACAAATGAAAATTGGCCATACTCTAGTTTATTTAGTTATGTATCTTTAAACAAATCATTTTAACTATATCTTAGTTACTTTTTGAAAAAAAAAAGTTTTTCAAACCTCTACCAAATGGCCTCTTTGGCCTATGGGGTAGGGAAAAATGGCAACTAGATGGCCACTATACCCGTTGTTACAAATAACACTGCAAATGCATTTAACAAAAATTTATGAGCGTATCTTTTTACAAATTAAAGTATTGTTATAATTCTCCACACATGTTTAAGGGTCCCTATCATTTTATAAAACCAATTTCCAAGAGTACAATAAAAAATACAAAAGTTGAAATGCTTCAAAACATTTTATGAATATTGTGTTTAACCTATTTTTGTTTAATTGCACATTTCACATATGAATTCATTGTCTTCCTCATCACACCCAGCACAATCCTCGTGTGCCCATATCAGGCAAATAGAGCATCTGATCCACCCTTCATTGCTTTTGGACTTTGAATATAAGTCCTGGCAGTAAAGGTAATTTGTATCAATATCGTCACTATCTCCTTTAGTGAACAAAGCACGTTTTGCCACCTTTGATTTCCTTTTCTCCTGAATACCTTTATTCTTCATCACCTCTTTATCACCTCAGCCCAGCGGGGCTCGATTCTGGAACCATCTGCATGTCACAATTCCGAAGGCCGGCGCTTAACCGATTGAGCTACCACCCTGCTCATGCAAGGAGATGTTTAAAACGTTCAATAAGTATCCCATTTAAAAGGACAAACTGAAAAGCACTAAGTGTCGGGCAAAGTGGCCATGGCCGTGGCCACTTTGCCCTTTTTACGCCATTATGTAAATGTGACTCTGCAGGCCCAACCAGGTACACCAGCTCTTACTTTCAAAGATGAATTTAAAGCTTAAATTACACTTGTTTCAGGTATGACTGTCATCAATACATACTAGAATCATATACCTAGTTATAATAGTTAATGCAGTACACTTACCTTACATCAGCAACTTGAAAAACAACAAAATTGATGACAATTTCTAAAAGTGTAATCTGATCAGCTTCAAGGCTCAACACAACACTAATGGCGGCCTAGTGGAGTAGTTGAGGCGCTTGCAGCCAGGTAGCAGCAATGTACAGTAGAAAAATAGCCCGTGGCAACTATGCCCGCCGTGGCCACTATGCCCACCCTTCCCCTACATGACTCTATGGCCTATACATTTAACAATCCTACATGGCGACCATCCGAAATATTTAGACGGCTCTGAATATCTACGAATCTATTATAGCAATCACACTGAATTTCCTTATGTTCATACGGGCTATGAACATAAGTTCACCTATAGGACTTTAAATAACCTGGTGATCACAAATCCAACATGGCGGCGACGCGAAGTATATATATTCACAAGGACATTTCTCGCAATTTAACCATCCTAGTGCAGTGAAACTTGGTACAGTAAATCCTTATACGAATGTTAATCCACTGGCATCTAATTTATTTCAATTGTTTCCATAACCACAAGATGGCAGCTGTGCGAAATTTTAAAATCTCCTTGTTACTTCTTGTCCTAATCATGCGATTGACATTTGAATGCTACACGTACACAATAATCTTCATGTAAAAGTACATAACTCTAGGACCTACATATATAATATCCAACAATGCGACCATCCGAAATATTTAGTCGATTCTCAGTATCTAAGAATGTATTACAGCAATCAAACTGATATTTTGTATGTAGATAGAGGCAATTAACATAAGTAGGATATATGAAAATAGGCTGTATAGTTCTTCACGGAACTACTTGTTTCTCCTTCCATTAACTGCCTATAAGCAATTGTAAAATCGACTTTCTATCTCAGCGTGCTTAACAAATCACCAAAGTTTCATCGCAATCGGATGAATGGTTCATGAACGCATACGGGAGTTTTTTTTACACTATTCGCACGCTGTCACTTATTTGTTGAATCTACTCGTGCGCTACCAACTGTCAAATGGATTTACTACGTCAGAAACCTTAACAGGAGTGTACACAATCACTCATTAAAGTTTCATCGCAATCGGATGAATGGTATATGAAAGCATACGAGATTTTGTTGAAACCAATCGCGTGCCGTCACTCATTTGTTGAAACTGCTTGTGTGCTACCTGTTGCAAATGGAATTCCTAAGTCAGAAACATTGGCAGGAGTGTACACAACTACTTCAGCAAAGTTTTATCGCAATCGGATGAATGGTATATGAAACGAGACTTTGTTGGAACGATTCTCGCGCCGTCACTCATTTGTTGAACCTACTCGTACGCTACCTATTGTAGCATTGGCATTGTAACTTTGTTTCTTGAAGTGCTTTTCGATACACAATATTTTTTTAAAAAAATCCGTTAACTGCCTCTAAACTATCGTAAAATGGATTAACTAATATAGAATCATTCATGGAAGCGTGCACAATAACTCACCAAAGTTTCATCCCAATCAAATGAATGGCATATGAACGCATACGGAATTTTGTTTAAACGATTCATGCCCTGTCACTTATTCGTTGAATCTACTCGTGCGCTACCTACTGAGGATGTATTTACTACGTTAGAAACCTTCACTTAAGTGCACTCAACAACTCATCAAAGTTTCATCGCAATCGGATGAATGGCATATGAACGCATACAGGATTTTGTTTAAACGATTTGCGCTGTCACTCATTTGTTGCATCTACTCGTGCGCTACCTATTGTAAAATGGATTTATTAAGTCATAAAACTTCGCAGGAGGGTACACAACAACTCACCAAAGTTTCATCGCAATCGTATGAATGGTTTATGAACGCATACGGGATTTTGTTGAAACGATTCACGCGCTGTCACTCTTGTATCTACTCGTGCGCTACCAATTGTAAAATGGAATTACTAAGTCAGAATCCTTCACAGGAGTGTACACAACAACTCACCAAAATGTCATCGCAGTCGGATGAATGGCATATGCACACATGTGGGACTTGGTTGAAACAAATCGCACGCCATTTTGTTGACGCTACTCGCGCGCTATCTATTGTAAATTGAATTTACTATGCCTATAACCATTCCGGGAGTGTGCACAACAACTCACCAAAATTTGATCGCAATCGGATGAATGGTATATGAAAGCATCACCAACACTCATTTGTTGAAACTACTCGCGCGCTATCCTTTGTAGATTGGATTTACTATGCCTATAACCATCCCGGGAGTGTGCGCGACAACTCACCAAAATTTGATCGCAATCGGTGAATGGTATAGGTACGAATAAGGAACGAACAAACAAACAAACATCAATTTTATATACGTGGTATATAGTAGACTAGCAGAAGTACCCATTCTTCGAACGGTCTTCGGTATTAATAACCAGACGTATTCAATTGAGCTACTGTTGCAATGGTTAGGGGCTTGGAACCTGTTTGTAGACGAAGAAAAATTATTATTTAAAATGTTCTCTCAGACTAAATTTACCTAACGTGTTCTTCCTGACGTGAAAATAAAATTGAAAACCTGGTAGAAGAATCGCAATACACGTCACATACAAACTGACCCTCACCGTTGTGTCAAGTGCCCAAGCACAGGAAGACCCCTTTTATAAATTATAAAGGCTTGTGGTGCATGAAAATTCAAGTTCTTTAGCCCCCAATGACCAAATTCCTAAAATCAGCAAAAAATACTATTTCAAATCTGGAGCTATTGAAAATCATGTTGCTGTTTGGAGATATAATAGACCTTCTGCACGACATATCGCACGTATAAGTCGTGTGAAAAAAATCTTGGGTACTTCTTGAAGCCCTTAAGCGCATTGATGAATTTTACAGTTTTAGTTGGTTCCGTGACAACCTTCTAGCCATTTGCAAACTTACACAGAAATGTAATAAATGGAGTGGCATTACTTCTTGCAGAAATAGATGGAAAGTTGGATGTCACCTCTTGAGATACTGTTGTCATGGTTACTGGCTTGCATTCCTTCATAAGTTTATTAAATGAAATTAGTTTTCTGGGAATATCTAAGAAACTGTTGGTTTTAGAGCCTTAAAATGAATTTTTCGAGGACCCTTTGGGCCCCGAGGTTTGCTTCTGACACCAACGGGTTGATAATGAACTTTGTCTCGTCGTTGTACGCCATAATCTCGCTATATATAAATATAATAATAATTATTATTATAATAATATCGTATGGCCTCGGCAGCCGAGTGCAAGCTTTGTAATTTGACACCCAGAGGGTAGCTTGCATGTCGAATTTCGTTGTTCCTTGAATCACTATGAAAGTCAAGGAGGTTAGATATCTAAGCTCCTTGAACACTATAGCGCTTTCTAGGAGAGAAATGAGGAACTTTGTGTTGGCGGAAACTCCCGAGATTAATTTTGCCATTATGAACACGGCCTACTGAATTCAAATGGGTTCTTTGACATGCCAACATCGTATGACATGAGTGTTGTATTTTTGCCGCCTTTCAAAAATCACTTACCACGGCCAGGAGCGAACCTGCAATCTTGGGGATAGTAGACCGACACGCTATCCACTCATCCACCGTGGCAAGCTAAATAATTACAATAAGTTAATAATATAACAATATAGGTATAGGGATATAATAGACCTTCTGTACCGCACGTGTAAATCGCGTGAAAAAAATCTGGAGTATCCCTTGACCCCCTTAATCGCATTATATGTAATGATGAATTTTACAGCTTAATTTGGATCCGTTCTAACCTTATAGCCGTTTGCAAACCTTCACAGTGATGTAATAAATGTAATTCCATTGCGTCTTACAGAAAATGTATGGTCCTCTAAGATTGTGTTGCCATGGTTACTGGCTTGCATTATTTCAGTAGGTTAATAAATGAATTTAGTTTTCTGGGAATATCTCAAAAACTGTTGGTTTTAGGGCCTTCAAATGTGGTTTTCGGGGGCCCAGTTTCGTTTCTCACATTGAGGGGCTGAAAATGAGCGTTGTCTCGCCCTTCTACGCCTATTTCAGCATGTATTTTAAGGGGGTAGGCCCCGTTTTATGAGAGGTATGGAGGAGAGTTACATCAATGATTAGTGTCGTGCCTCTGGTGGATATCTGTATCAAATTTTACGTTGATCCACCCAGCCGTTCTCGAGTTATAAGGACACAAAGTTGTCCACAGACATACAGACATACAGACAAAAATTTTATTTTTGCGCGCATCCGTCATAAGACAGTCTGAAACGCGCAAATAACGCAAATTTCCGTGGAAATTCAGAAAAAGCAGACAAACTTTCATTTTTATATAGATAGAGATTAAACTTTGTCAATAAGGAATTGGGTGGATATGACTATATTCATGTATTTTCGTTGTGAGGTTTGAAGCCATTTTTCAGTGTTGCCTAAGTAAACAATAGTTTGGTGCTTTTCAGTCGGTCAACACGTATGTACCCAAATATAGCTGGGTTATGCCCTAATCCTGAAATAAATTACATTTATTAATCTCATGTAATTATTCGTGTTGACCGACTGAAAAACACCAAACTTTTGTCATGTCTTTTCATAAAATAAAGACGCTTGTGAAAGGAAATGTCAATCGCTAAGAAAAATTCACAAAAAAATGTTATTGGAGAATATTATGTTTAGCCTACGTAAATATTCCTGCCTACACTCATAAAAGACTCGATATATCTAGCCGAACCTGTAATGGGCTAGTGTCTGTCAAGTGTTGTACGGATAAGTTAATTATAATTCATTTATTTATTTATTTATTCTTCTCTCTTTCTTTCTTTCTTTCTTTCTTTCTTTCTTTCCTTCTTTCTTTCTTCCTTAGAATGAGCCAACTATGGACCTCTTTGGTATCTGCCCTTTCTTTACTTTAATCTGAGGGTCTTCTTTTAACATTTTCCGGAAAGCTTGTCTGTCTTGTATAACGGATGCAGAGATAAACAAAAGTTTGGGGCTTTTCAGTCGGTCAACACGAATGTACCAAAAAAAAGGGCTGGGCTGTGCCCTAATCCTGAAATAAATTACATGAGATTAATAAATACACTAGGACCCAGCTCTTTTTGGGTACATTCGTGTTGACCGACTGAAAAGTACTTAACTTTTGTTTACTTAGGCAACACTGAAAAATGGCTTCAAACCTCACAAAAAATCAAGGATTCAGAGATGTTAAAGGTTTGCAGATCTTGTTTAACTTGCTGATGTTGTTTTCATGCAGGAGCTGGCTCTGTGGATTACACTGGCCAATCTTGACTCGTTCATTCTCTCAAGGTGTCCGTAGAATTGAAGGCATCTCTTGATGATTGTGTCCATTAGAGGTAGGCCTATAGATCATCGTTGAGCCTGTGATATCTTTCTCCGTTTATTTATTTACTTAACAGTTATTAGATAAACCATGAAAGGGTCGTTTTAGACTAATAATTTAACAAATTTCAAATAATATCAACAAAAATAACAAGAATAAACTAAACGACAGTGATGACAGCAAGGGACAAATCTCGGGAAAGACGCAGTGATGCATGATCAGGAGAGGGAGAGGGAGAGGGTAGTAATTGAGGATGAAAAGGCTCTTCTAATGTTTTGTTTGAATGTTCTATAAGGAGAGAATATGTCAATGTTTGGAAGGGAGTTGCTAAGGGTAGGTAGACGGTAGTGCGAGACGTGGGTAAGGTAGATGGTGCAAATGCTGCTGGCGTGTTGTGCGGGAGGGTACGTGGAGTGGAAATTAGGTTAGTAGCATGTTACATTTTGTGTAATCATTTATAATTTTATGTAGAAAACACAAGGCCTCCGTGGCTTAGGTGGCAGCACGCCGGCCTCTCACCGCTGGGTCCGTGTTTCAAATCCCGGTCACTCCATGTGAGATCTGTGCTGGAGGCAGACAGGTTTTTCTCCGCGTACTCTGGTTTTCCCTGTGAAAAATTTCATTCCAGCAACACTCTCCACTATCATTTCATTTCATCTGTCATTCATTTAATCATTGCCCCAGAGGAGTGCGTCAGGCCTCGGCAGCCGGCACAGTTCATATCCTCGCCGCTAGATGGGGGATTCATTCATCCATTCCATTCCTGACCCGGTCGGAGACTGGAAGCAGGCTGTGGATTTTTTCATGTAGAAAACACTGGTCAGTAAATTGTAGACGGCTTCTCAGGTCGAGTACATTGAGCTTATTTAGAATGCCGGATTTGGCCAAGTGCCTTAGTGTTGCGAGCTTTGACTATTGATATGTGGAAATTAAGGACACTGTTTAATTTAGGTTAATGTTATGTTGTGAAGCAGTCCATTAACTTTTGTTATTTACGTAAAACATGAGACATGTTTGGATATCGACTGCCATGTAAAATCGTCTCGTGACATGATTGTTTGGAATAGTAATGTACGGTATGTCGCGATGCATATTCACGATAATAGGCACGACATGATAAGAAACCTTTTAAGCTGATTTCGTATCTGTGAATCATAATTTCCTAGGAAAACAATCAAAGCCATTACACAATACTTTCTCTGGGCTATATACTGTATCTGAGTGTAACATACAGTGCAAGTACATTTCCTGTTCAGTCAGTGACACTGGTGTTACTGGGATGTGTGAGTATTTTGGTAGTTTCAGTATTGCATGGCCTTCATATTGATATTGTTGTGTCCATGGGTTTGAGGGTGGTTGATGAGGGGACACTCTCTAGGCGGGAGGTCCATAAAACACACCGGACGCGCTGGCACGCTGGCTACAAGCTGGTTGTGTATCAGGCATGGACGGCCGTGCAGCGCGGGGTTGTCGAACTGCCTGCCCTAACAAGGTTAAAACGTTAAACCCAGAGAATCCAGTCAGCTTACGCTGATGAGTTGTGGGTGAGAGTGGGGGTAGGCAACGTCTACTGAAATGTTGGTTATTCATCAAAGAGAAACGCTCGTTAACTTACCACTAACAAGGCATTATGTTAAATGGCCAAATCTGGCCACTCAACTCTCTAAATCGTCGCTAAAGTGGAGGCTGGCGCGGATCTAGAGTTTGGCTTAGGGGGGGTCACAGTATCGAAATTGTTAAGAAAAATGGTATCACTAACAACGCAATCACAAAATAACCAAACGTACAAAACCAGACCAATTTTTTTGCAAGCTACATGGATAGAAATTTGATGCGTTTAGCGCACCAAATATATTCGTACAAATTACAACGGCGTGTTTTGCGACTTTAACATCGAGCTTCGAGAAAAGTATCAAGGTACGTTACAGTTTCGGCAAGTCGAGTTGGTACCGACAAAGGGAGAAAGTCACAGCTTAAATTGCCAACCAAGCTTGCAGTTTGGACGTCGGCAAAATTTTTTGGTGCGAAAAAAGCCCCAAATTCCTATCCGTGCATTGCTGCACATTCATCGTGACATCACTATAGACACCGATTCGGTAATCACAAGGTTTGCTAAACAAAATAGACGAGTTGATTTTGTTATTTAGGCTAAATAATCGTTTTTATATAACAGTAATGAAGTTGTTAATATGTACTGCACCCTTCAATAAAGCATGGTTTTCTCAAGAGTCATCTACGGGGTCGTGTTCAGTCCTGACTGCGTTATACAGCAAAGTTCGCTTAAAAACAACATGCTCTAATGAATAGAAAGGTTCATGACAGAGGCTATACTAGAAATAAAATGAATAACAAGTAGAATAAAATAAATTTAATGACTGAAAAGTATGTGCATAATAATAATAATAATAAACGAAATTCTCCATGACTTTCACCCCCAAATAAATAAATATAACACTGAGCGGTAGGAACTCACTCGTCACAACAAAACAATGTGAATGCAGCATCACACAAAATGATAAATCATAACATAATCTTTGAGCTGTAAGAACTCGCTCGTCACAACATATGGATACAAGTCCATGTTTCCTGGTCAAGAAGTTATATAATGCGTGGTGTACTGCTCGTTAATAAGAAACTGAGTACTGATGCAAGTCCGTTTACAACTGAAACATTCATGTTGCTCACGGAGTTGCATCTTTTAAATCACACTACGGCTATGGGACCCACCCTTAATTAACACACTATAATTACTACTGACACATGCAAGATCTAATAATATAAAAAGATGAAAAATCTCCCTGAGATTCTAGCTGGTGCCAGAGGTCATAAATAAACAAAAAGAGCATGCCAGAAATAGGCCAAAACGCTCTCATCACAACTTGGGAACATAGCCTCGCGCACCCTAATGCCACACGGGGTCATTGAACGCGTAAAATAAACACACAAGAATTAAAGCAAAAGCAACAAAATACAAGCCTAACGGCTGAAAAACTATGTTTACATTTTTATAAAACGCCAGACAAACAGGAGTTTCGGAAGCTACCTTACAACTATGGACAGCACCCATTTAATCAATCAAATACTCATTATAACCGATCAGGTTTTGTGAATTTAAACAACGTCTTAAATTGAAGTACAGGATCCTGGCCTGTTACTAATGACAAGTCGCGTTATCTGATTTGAGCGCGCCCCTCTTGTATGAGTCATCGCTGCCTCAATTATCTCTCTCAGTCCCTCAAGCTAGGTGCACGTTCCATCTGGAAACGCCAACATATCTCACCCATCCACCTGGATGGCAAGAAAACACAAATATATACCACAAGTCCAGCCTCGCGAGGTCATGAACTGGGCCGATGTGCCGCAAGTCAGAATAATCACAATGATAGATTCTCGCTAGCACATCGTAAAAATCACACTACGCACCAAAAGCTTGGACTGTCTCTCATAAACATACCACTGGGTCGGCTCAAAACAGATCAACAATATTGCGTCCATTGACACATTTAAAAAAATACACAACAAAAACTCGGGTACAAAGTGCCATCCAGTTCAGATCTGCTGGAAAAGCAACTATCAAAATAATCCTGATCCGTCATAAAATTCTGCTCACAAATAATCTTTACCCTCCAAATTCTATTTTAATCTCAAAATTAATTCAGTTCCATTTTTGTTATAAGGCATATCTCCGAATACTAATGCTTGACCGTTTGATTTAAGCAAGCGAATGCGAGCACGAGCTGCGCGCCGCCCCGTATAGTTGAACCAAACACAATCACAATATTTACAAATTACACAACGCTCGACTTGTCCCATACTTAATGTGTCAGTAAACAAGAACTAAGAATCTACGTTACCAAACAAGCAAACAAATATCTACAAAAATATGTCCCATAATACCATAGCTGATTTAATAAATAAATAAATTCATGTGTACTCAATCCTTTAAAACAGCGTCAAGAAAACGTCTGCAGCAATCTCCTTTAAGATGTTTATCTCGTCATCGACATCTTCTGGCGAATGTCCTGCTGGGTCCAAGATCCGGTCTCTGTCCTAGACGTCATCTCGTGCCAAATTAAATAAAGTTTTGTCAGATACACACACGATATATTTCCTATTAAATTCACCTATCAAGTACTAAAGTCCTTGACAGTCTATTTGGTGAATTATTTCGATGAACTGGTCCTACTGGTAGTGCTGGGACTACAAATAAATCACTGAAGTTACACTTATAACTTGATGAAAATGTTTCATGTTCAAAAACATGAAAATATGCAGAATATGCCTCGTGTCCTCGGACACCTTACGTCCTCAAATGCTCAAATAAAACGTCACGTCCTCAGACGCACAAAATAAAGAGTCGACGTTACGTCCTCAGACGCACAAAATAAAGTATGTTCTCTCGAAGCTTTCTGGATCCTTATAAATGAAACTGACTAGGGTAGGTGTGGAAGGGGATTTATGAAAAATATTCCATAATAATTATCAGACTAGCATGCGATCGGTATCATTGAGTTCGTAGCAGTGTGGAGGTTACGATTATGCTGTAGCTGGCTCGAATCGATCGTGGAATTAATCCGTAGATAACTCCCGCGTTAATTTACCAGGGTGCGTTACCAAGCCGAGTTGCCGCTAAAACAAGGCGTCTTGATATTATTGGTTCAGACTCTTGTATGTCTTTGCGCGCTTTTACATGTATTTCTGCCATAGGGAGTGGTTAATATGGAGGTTGACCAATTACATCGTGGCATTCGATTTTCTTCTTGGCGCCAACACTCATAGCAACAGGCCATATTGTGCGTACCCAAGCCGTCTCCGCGCTAAAAGTTGCACATGTCCTATGTGTCATGAATATTTATGCTACCTCCTAAAATACCACAGGAGCTTAAACCATTGTGTCCTCTCGGCCACTGATTTCTCAATATTTCCCAACACCGTCTGGCTCTCATATCTGCTGTCTGTAGAAATGTATCAAAAGAGATGAATAATTATTAGAATCCTTTATACAGCCTGTGGATAAAGGGTTCAGTACAGTTGTAACAGAACAATAATTGCAATAAAGATATTTTCAGTATTGAATAAAATTTAAAAAAAACTGTTTTTCAGTTAAAATTCGTTAAGTTTTATTTGTCTGGTTATTGTGTTTTCCTTTTTTTTTTGAGTTTGCAAAAAAAATTTGGTCTCCGTTTGGGGGGGGGGGCGTCATGACCCCCGTGACCCCTTTCCCCCGCTTGAATCCGCGCCTGAGTGGAGGGAAACAGCTTAGCTATACCTCGCGCATCTCACAATGGCGGCTTGTTCCCAATTTTCACACGACCTTTCATCCATACGAATATAAAATATAAAACTTAGCAATTTTTCTAGGTTTATGCCGTGTCTTGTGGGGGTTTCGCCTTGGAACACCAAGCTGGCTCATCAGCGGGCTCTTGGTGTCCATGCCCGGACCCCCACAGGAGTAGCAAACTGAATGAATGAATGAAAATAGGTTATTTCATTCCTGCCCCCGAACTAAGCGCGGGAGAAGGCGGTCCATCGGCTAAAGTAGTAGCCCTTCGGCCATAAAGGGGAAGTAGAGAATGGATAAAACAAAAGTGCAATTGGTACGTCAAGACGTACGCGGATAAGAAGTGAAAGGCGTTAAATGGCGCAGAGATCACCCCGACCAATAAGGAGGAGGGGTCCCCCACATCGCACCCGACCAGGGGCAACATTCCAATTCCCCAATTTATTGAACAAAGACTCATATACAGAATAAAATACAGGCAGATAAAGTGGGCAAGACAAAGGAACAATAGAGAACAATGTAAATATACTGATAAAAACAGCGAAAGGTCTGTCTGCCTTGCAGAAATAGAGTTTTTGAGTCCAGCAAAGTATCACACAGTTGAAAGAGCACACGGTAGAAAGGATGGGCGACGCACTGGAGCAGAAATAAACTTGTCACTGAACACTGGGAACGGAGCACTGTACACTGGGGACGTAGCGCTGGTGATGGAGTAACGAAGAGCCATTTGAGAAGTAGAGATGCAAGAGCGTAATTATTGAAAATGAGTGGGCTGGAGTGGGCTGTGCACCGGAGTCCCACCGGACTTCATGAGGCCAGGACGGCCATCACCCCCAAGACCACCAGGAGAAAGAGGAAGAGGGCAAGATGAAGGAGTGAGTTAAACGTGCGGTAGGGGTGGGGCGGTTAGAGGGGGGTAGTCTCCGGGAGACTAAGTGATGGGGGAGGAAAAAGATGTGAGTTAGCAGGGGTGCGATTATCGTGAAGGATGTCATAGGCGAGTGGGGAGATCGAGAGAACTTCAGAGAAAAGAGGAAAATCAGCTAGATGGGCTTTGGTTAGAAATTTGAGACGGTTATTATAGATAGACGTGAGGATAGACGGAAAGGTACAGAGAGGGACGAAGTCGCCAGAAGGGGTATCATAGGGCAGGCGATGGGCGATACGAAGAGCATGCCGATCAAGTTTGCAGAGGGTAAAGTAGAGGGGAGTGTCTGTGTTGAGTCAGGACAGGGAGGCGTAGAGAAGAACAGGGCGGATAAAGGTTTGATAGATGAGGAGGATTTGAGGGGCCTTGAGGCCCCAGGCATGACCTCGGAGGGTGCGGGTGGTGATGAGACATTTATAAGCACGGCGGTAGAGGGCTCGGAGATGATGGTTCCATTTAAAATTGTTCTGGAATGTAATGCCGAGGTAGGTGAGCTTAGTGGTTTCGTGGAGGGGCAGGGAGTGGAGGGTCAGGTGAACTTTATTCCAAGGTTGGCAAATGCGTAATTTAGGGCGGAAGACAATACATTGAGTTTTACGGTTGTTGAGAGTAATATGAGATGAGTTGCACCAGTCTTGGAGGGTAAATAGGTAGGTTTGTAGTAGTCGGGTGAGAGAAGGTGCGCTGCGGGCTAAATCAAGGATGGCAAGGTCGTCAGCGAATTGATAGAGTCTAAGAGGAGGAGAGGGTTGGGGTATATCATGCGTGAAGAGGAGGTAGAGAAGAGGTGATAGAGGCAACCCCTGAGTGACTCCAGCTTGAAGGGAGAAGATATAGGAATTGACGTCTTGAATGCCGATGGAGGCGTTGCGGAAGAGTAGGAAGTTGTAGATGAGTCGGATAATTGAGGAAGGGAATGGGAGCTGGCTGCGTTTGAACATGAGAACCGGTAATTCGACAGTGTCGAAGGCTTTCTCAATGTCTAGACCAGTGGTTCTGAACCCGTAGAAGTCTGCGGACCACTCAGCGTGAAATTGAATCATGTACGGACCACACCTCCTCCCCCCCCCCCCCCTCCTCCCCCTCAATACACCTTATCAGTTGTAACCCTTCCTCAATAACACTTATTTTTAAGATATTTCAATTCAAAACCTGATAGTCATCGCCACGAATACATTCGGACGATTCTCGTTCAATGCACATAGTTTTCGAAATCCCCATTTATTGGCCATGGACCCTTTTCTCCCGCGGCACATACGGACCACCCGTGGTCCGCAGACCACCGGTTAAGAACCACTGGTCTAAACAGATGAGGGCGGCAGTATGGCAAGACGTAAGGTAAGCATGAATGGAGGCGGTGTTGTTGTAGAGCTTGAATACACAGTACAGGAATAGCATGTATCCAGTTTAGAGACGAAAAATGTCAAATTTGTACGATAATATCACTTGAAATAAGGGGAATACTGCTCTACAAATTCCATTCTCATTTTACGTCACGTAATGAAGACATCAGTCAGAACTAACGGTGAAATAATGTTGTCCATCGTAGTAACATCAAGTTGTAGTGTTGAAATAGCTTGTGGATAATACAGTGTATGGACTATTAATACATGTACATCAATCGATTTGGAACGTCGTATCAGGTGTGTTGGAAGTATTTTTGGTTATATTTTATTGCCATGCAGTAGGTCACATATATTTCAGTCATCATCATCAACAAATTCCAGCTCCAGTCGCCCGGGTGCTGTTAACGAGTCCCCTCCATCTTTTCCTGTCCATGAATAGTTGGTCTTCATGGGTCCTTCTCCTGTCCAGCCCTTTGCCTTCAAAATCATCCTTGATTTTGTCCAACCATTTCTTCTTTGGTCTTTCTAATGGTCTTTTTCCTGGTATAATCTTTTTGAAATAACTTAAGCTTTTGGTATCCCTCATCTCCCGTTCTTTGAAGATACCCATACCATCCTAATAGTTGCTATTTATTAGTAGTTTGAAGTTATGTGTCAAGTATTATTTTCTAAAACTCAGCAATTCTTCTAGGTCTGTGCCGTGGTAGCGCGCAGTTCGCTACACCTGTGGGGGTCCGGGCGGGGACACCGAGAGCCTGCTGATGAGTCAGCTTGGTATCCTAGGCGAAACCCTACACAAGACACGGCAAACCTAGAAGAATTGCTGAAATTTAATTCACTGGCCGTGAAAGCCAATAGACCATATTTTTGGAAGCCTTCATAAGGAGGTTAAGGCTGCTTGAGCTTTTAGTTCTCGCAGTCAAGTGGTGCAGTTGCACCTTATATAAAGTGAGGTAGCACACAGTTCGCTACTCCTGTGGGGGTCCGGGCGGGGACGCCAAGAGCCCGCTGATGAGCCAGCTTGGTGTCCTAGGCGAAACCCCACACAAGACACGGCATAAACCTAGAAAAATTGCTGAGTTTTAATTCACTGGCCGTGAAAGCCAATACACCATATTATTTTCTAGTACGTTACTCATTACAGAAAATATCTTCGGGTATCTGTTTATGTTCCAGATGGCTGCTCGTGTGGCAATGGTGTTTCTGACAGGGGTCTTACACCATACGATACAAGGGGTGTTATTCATAGATGAAGAGGTATATTCAAAGCCACTTATTTTGGAACACGCTATAGCTTCTGCGACAGACGATATTGTACGACGATATTTCTTCAACACTCTGTGTGTTGGAGTTTTAACTGAGACCCTGGCTGATGCTCCAGTCGGCAGTGTAACGCCCTTCACAGCTATTTATGTGCTGACAGTGGACTCGGGGAATTTCGAAGAACTGATGCTGAAAGTTCTGGATGCTCCCTGTTTGGCGTTTATTGTGCAGGTGGCAGACCCGCCTCTCGTGCTCGGTTTGCTGACAAACACAACACGGAGAGGATCTCAGAGAGCAAACAGACACTTCCTCATACTGCCACTGGGAAAACAGGTGATCTCTCATCTTCATGTGATTAGTTACTCTTCATAGAACTCAATTTTATTATAGTCCCTTATTACTAGGGCTAGGATTTTTATGTAAATACATATTCTTTCCCTTTGCTTATGCATAACTAATTTGATAAATAGGCCTATCCGTGAATTAGAACCTTAGCTAACACATAATTACATTTTCCTGTTACATATTATACATATTTGATCATAATTACATTTCTTTACATATTTTTACCTGTGAATATCTATGACTTTAGTCATAATTCTAATTTTTCGAGTATTGATTATGATATATTAAATGAAAATCCACTTTACAATACACATTTTTACCATACGATGTCCTTATGAACTATGATACATGTTTCGGCTCATTTTGAGCCCTCTTCAGTCAATTGCACAAATGAAATTCTCACAAATCAGTCTAGGGTTGATCAGTGTGATCTGTCAATAAAATTTGTTAATACATTTTTTATAAGATTATCACATCGTCATTGCAATTAAAACATTCTGTCCTTTTATTTTACGCATTTGATCGTAATGCCCTTTTGTTTACCTACTTTTATTTTTTAAGTAAAATTACGGGTTCTGTGTCTTAATGTATAAAAGAGTACCTTTTCGCAATTGAAATTAAAATCAGTCTGTATGACAATATTTGTTCACTAGGAAGTGAGGTACATAAAACGGATTTTCCAAGCAATTCATAGGCTGCTGAGAAAGGTCCAGGGAATTAGTGAAGTTAAGGGGATGGGAATATACGTCACACCCTGCTGGAGACTCAGAGGTTGGACTTAAGTTTATTTCAGTTGCCCTGTGAATGCCTGAGACACTACTTTCCAATCGGTTGTTCAGAAAGGCTCCTAATGTTCCCCCGACCCCACAAACAAAGAGTGCCCCTCACAATACTTATTATTGAGTTCGTACGCATTTTCTCATACATAATAATGGAATGTATTTAAATTTACAAAATATGCACATCCTCAATAAATCAATCCATTAATTTATTATTGTACCACACCAATAATAATATAATAACCCCTGGCACTACAGTCCTTGAAGGGCCTAGTCCTACCAACCGACCGCTGCCCAGCCATTTGGCCAGCAGATATTAGGGTGACGCGTGGTCAACGCATCGGGTCCCCTCGGCCGTTATTCTTGGTTTCCGTGACCGGGGCGCTGCCTCACTGTCAGACAATTACTCATTTGTCCTCATGAGGCTGAGCGCTCCCCGTTCCAGCCCTCACGTCAGTTTCTAAAATCCCTCACGGAGCCGGGAATCGAACCCGAGCCTCCGGGTGAGATATTGTACAACACTATATTTTGCAAAAAATTATAATGAATAAGATGAGGAATCTTCAAGTAATAACATATGTAACATAGGGCCTATAATGTATATAAAAATTAAATTAATTTTACATATTTTAAATTTTTAATGTAATATTACATATTTTAGCTAATATTATTACAAAAATATGTAGATATTTTTGCTGAGTAATAACACAATGTGGTCGAAACTGGTACAACAATTAACTTCAGTAAAATCTGCCTTTAACGGAACTTGCACATTTTCCGTTAAAGGTAGGTTTCCGGTTAACGGAGGTAGGCCTATGCTAAAATAGAATTAAATCAAGGACATGCATATAATGGACATACTGATAAGAAATAATATGCTGTGTACATACCTTATTAAAAGATGTATTTGCATGTTTTTGCTACGAATTATTACAACTCATGCTTTCGCAGCCATAATAACTACTACCGAACTATGTCAGTATTGTAAGTTTAGAAGTGCTCAGTTAGAAGCTGATTGACATAGATAGGCGTAATGTTGAGTTCTTTCTTTTTCGTGTGGCCTCCTGAGAGGCCGAGTGCAGGTCTTTCTAGTCGACGCCCGTGGGCGACCTGTGCGTCGGGATGAGAGATGGAATGGATGAAGATGAATGAAACTGGGCAAGGATGTGGAAGGAAGCAGCCGTGGCCTATCAGAATGTACCGTCCCAGCATTTGCCTGGAGTTGAAAATGGAAAACATCGGAAAACCATTCAAGGTCGGCCGACGGTCGGGTTCGAACCCACGCGTCTACCGAGTCAGCAGAGAACTTGGCCCCATGTCCTAACGCTGCGCTTTAGCGAGCGTAGCCACAGCTGTCGGTATAATGTTGAGTGACAGTTCATTAAATCCAGAATTGGGAAAGGCTTGTGCCATGTCTGCCCTGAGATTAATATTATTTTGTGCCATATCTGCCCAGGCGGTATTACTGTTCTTCGTCATATCTGCTCTAACATCAGCCACATCAGTTCTGACATTATTCAAGTCAGCTCTCATATTGTCCATGGTCACTTGCAAGTTTTGCAACAAGGCTAGCAACGGGAAACAGGCAATTAGCCATGCTGTTTGACGTGTAAGTTGGAGAAGTAATAAAGGAAGACATATTATTTGCACAGTCATTGTTTTCTACAGAATTAATTGTTACAGCAGACAAGGTAGACTTTCACAGGGTACCTTAAAATTTCTAAACACTGCATTCAGGAACTTTTTGTTGTTGTTAAAATGCGTATTTGTATTTCAGTTGTCCACGTAACACAGTTTACGTGTAGTGAAGGAAGTATAGCACTATTTTTTTACCCATAAGTTCAAAGATCGTCCAATATTTTCGTTTAACACAAGTTTCCGTTCCATATAGAGTCCGCTAATGGCAGGTGTTATTGAATTAATAATTTATTCCATTGACTAGGTGGATTAACGTTTCATACCATTTGGTATTTGATTGCATTATTCGTCATTAAGGGCCCAATTTTAATTATACATTCTTCTTCTTTGTTCGATTTTGGCCTACATTGGACCACGGGAAATACATGACTTGCTGATTAGTCTTTTTTTCTGCTCCCAGAAATTCTTCATCCTTTCACTGGGGATTCTCTTCCTTTCTTCCGACCAGATGTTCTTGGCTCTTCTCCTTTGCTTTTCCTGGAACTCCTTGAATGCATCAATCGTAACTCGAAATACATCTCTATTACAGATCTCATTTGGACTGACCCCAACTTCCTCCATATCCTTTCTTATTTCATCTACCCATTTTGTAGTCTCTTTTATCTTGGTGATGTAATTAAGAATATTCTTCGTCAGTCGACTATCGCTCATTCTCGTAAGGTGTCCATAGAACTTCAATCTTCTCTTCCATATGGTATCTGTGATTGTTCCTGCTTGTCCGTAGAGATCTTTGTTTCGCCTCTTCCGCCATGTACCATCCTTTCTATTTTCGGGTTCTGAGATCTTCCTCACGATTTTTCTTTCTTTCTTCTCCAATTCCTCTAATTCACCTTTCTTGTTCATTATCAAACATTCTGAACTATACAGTCCCTCAGGCTTGACAACCCTGGTATAGTGTCTTATCTTCGCTCTGTAAGATTTTGTTCTTTTGTTGTATCTTATCTGTACTAATTTATATGCTAATTCCATCTTTCTGATTCTCCCTTTGTTTGCTGCATTATCCAGTCCATTAGGCTGGATCCATTCACCAAGATATTTAAACTTATCTGACCTCTTGATTTTCCCATATTATTAATTTCGTATCAATACATAATAATATCATTTTAATGATTCCTATTAACAGGCTTTACCCTCAGTGCTGGATATGTCAGTACTGGCCTGCATACCGGACCTGGTAGAAGCCACTGTGCTCGCTGACGGTGGTATAGTGATAGCCACACACCGCTTTGTGGGCACAACCACATGGAGGGATCGAATGGAACTGGACGTATGGCGAGATGGCGCTTGGGAACGAGGAGTAGACTTGTATCCTGATAAACTCTCCAACTTGGAAGGTCGGCGGTTTGTGATGTCAACTCTTGACTACCCCCCATATTCTGTGGCGGATCTAAAGAACAACATATATGATGGGGTTGAGATGAGGATCTGTGAAGAGACAGCCCGCAAACTCAACATGACCTGGGATTTCTCCATTCCCGTTGAAGATCTGTGGGGAGTGGTGAGTATTTACCAAGTGTAACCCAAACACCACAAGACCTTGAGTTTCTCCATTCACGTTGAAGGTCAGTGGATAGTGGTAGGTGTCTACCAAGTGCAACCCAAACAAATCATGATCTTGAGTTTCTCCATTCACGTTCGGTGTCGTAGCTGAGCTTCTATGCCCAAGATCGCGGGTTCAAACCCAGCCAAAGTAGTCGAATTTTTTAAGAGCGTTAAAAATCCCTCAGTATGCCTTCCTTCGGAGGGGAAGTAAAGCCGGCGGGCCCATGTCATAGATTTATGGCATGTAAAATAAACTTCCACAACTACAATTGTGTGAAGTCAAAATTGGTGGGGTACGCTCTATTATTCCCAACGTTCGCCACCAGGTGCCGGTTGAGATGGCATCTAGAAGACAAGTTCGCGGCTAGGTGTCGATGACGGTAGCACTTGGTAGCAAAAGTAGGAACTACTTGAAATTGATCGTATGCAGTCCTTACCTGAATTACAGATACCACACACTAATACAGCCATCACAATAACACCGGTTATCAGACAGATTCTACACACACCCAAAGCACACGGGACTACATGTCCGCGTTGTCGCAGCCCCTAAACTGAGGAACCAACCATCTATTCACGTTGAAGGTCAGTGGATAGCGGTGATTATTTATCAAGTTCAACCCAAATCCATGTAACCTTCAGTTTCTCCATTTCCGTTGACAGTCAGTGGATAGCGGTGAGTATTTACCAAGTGCAACCCAAACACAACAAGACCTTGAGTTCCTCTGTCAACGTTGAAGGTCAGTGGATAGCGGTGATTATTTATCAAGTTCAACCCAAATCCATGTAACCTTCAGTTTCTCCATTTCCGTTGACGGTCAGTGGATAGTGGTGAGTATTTACCAAGTGCAACCCAAATACAACAAGACCTTGAGTTCCTCTGTCAACGTTGAAGGTCAGTGGATAACGGTGAGTATTTATCAAGTTCAACCCAAATCCATGTAACCTTCAGTTTCTCCATTCCCGTTGAAGGTCAGTGGATAGCGGCGAGTATTTACCAAGTACAGCCGAAACACAATGCTGCCAGCGGTGAGTTTTTACCAAGTGCTAGACAACTTATACTCAACATGACCTGGGGTTCCCTGTCCACGTTGAAGATCAGTGTGGAAAGGTGAATGTTTACCGACTGTACAAAACCTCAGAATAACATAATTAACATGGTACTTCCCCTAGCAATAATGCCACAAGCAGGACTAATACTAGTAGTAATTATACTACTGGTAAAATTCGCAGGTGATATGTGATCCAAAGAAGGAAGCCTCCGTGGCTTAGGTGGCAGCACACCGGCCTCTCACCGCTGAGTCCTTGGTTCAAATCCCGGTCACTCCATGTGAGATCTGTGCTGGACAAAACGGACACAGACAGGTTTCTCTCCGGGTGCTCCGGTTTTCCCTGTCAAAATGTCATTCCAGCAACACTCTCAATTTCATTTCATCTGTCATTCATTCAATCATTGCCTCAGAGAAGTGCGACAGGCTTCGGCTGCCGGCGCAGTTCATATCCTCGCCGCTAGATGGGGGCTTCGTTTATTCAATCCATGACCCGGTCGGTCGACTGGAAGCAGGCTGTGGATTATTTCATGTGATCCAAAGAACTTATTGTTTTTTGAATTTGAAAGTAATCTTTTGTATACCATTCATTTTTGTTTGGTGTTAATCTATAATTAATTTTTTTTAAATGTTTGTTTTATTAATACTAGGGTTATTTAGATGACCACCACAACATTTTTAACTTATCAGAAATTGTATATTTAACTATAGCACAATGGGAAGATGACCTCGCTGTTCTGCCTCTTAGAACAACAACAATCATCCCCGTGCCAGATTAGAGTTTTAGATACTGTATTGTTACAAACCTTTTTTTAGGCGTACAACAACTTCACGGGCAATGGTATCCTGGGCAGTGTGGTGGAGGACAAGGCTGATGTAGGATTTGCTGCTCTATACACGTGGGAACATGAATATCAGGTGATGGACTTCACCTACCCCTACATGAACATCCACATCACGTGTCTAGTTCCTCGACCACATCTCCTGGGTGGATGGATGACACCTGTGCTTCCCTTCTCCACCTATGTGTGGGAGGCGGTTGGCATGTCACTGGTAATCGGCACCGTGTCAATCTACAGCATCAACAAGTTGTCACGAAATTTGCTCGGTAAGTATCAAATTCTTGAACGCCAACAAGTCTTTTGTTTTTTGTTCTTTTTCGTGTTTGTGGCGGGGTTTTACCCAGGTGTACCAAGCTGAGCACATTAACAGACATTTTGTACACTCTCTGTACCTGGCTAAGGCAGCAACGTTGCACTTCGTGTCATTTATGAAGCACATAGTAGTACGAGGCGCATCCCGAAAGTAAGATGATGATGATGATAATTGTTGTTTTAAGGGGTCTAACATCAAGGTTATCGGAACCTAATGGTTTGGGTGATAGTGAAAGATCATGATGAAAATGTAATGAAATCTATAACTAATACTAACTACTGTCTTACGAATTAGAAGAAGAAATGGTAAGCAAATTAATAAAGAATAAGGCAAACAATGAACAGGAGGAAAAGAAATGCCCGCAACCCTCAAAGAATGTGGATTGAGGGACTTGGAAGGAAGGAGAACCAGAAGAGGCAGATAGGAAAAGGAAAGAGGAGAGGGTCCACCCAGAGGCAATGGAAAAAGGGAAAGAACCGGACCCAGCTCAGGAATCCCTCGGGGTTACCAACGCCTGAACTCACCAGCCGTGAGCCCTCGAGGGTGTAGCACTATCAAGGGAGCACCAGTAGTGGTGGGGCTACACACCCTGCCTCCTTAAGGGCCTTGAGTAGAAGGCAGGAGATAGGAAGAGAACAGAAGAGGTCTCACCCCTCGAAGAATGAGGGATCAGGAAAGATGAGACAAGGGCCAATTAAGGCGCAAAAGTAAAATACTCCCTAGGACTCGGATACCCTAATACCATCGGGGTCGGGAAAGAACATGAGTTTACCAAGGGTGGTCGATAGGAAAGATGACAGAGAGGAGCCCTGCACAAGTAAGTGCAAGCAATGTCACACTCAGCTGGGGTCCCGTGGTCGCCAACCCACGTCCCACTAGCCGTGGGCCCCTGGGGGGCATCCCGAAAGTAAGATTCCCTATTAAAAGAAAAAGATAGAACATAGTAATATGCAAAACTTTATTGGCAACAGGTAAAGCAATGTGTCAGCTATTTTTCGACATAGGCACCAAACTGATGGACACACGTCTTGTCATAGCGTGGTATCAACCGTTCTAGTCCTGTGTCATAGAAGTCTGCCATCTGCGAGTGGAACCAGCGCGTGATATTCGTCTTCAGCTCTTCTTCAGTGTTACAATGCTGACCGGAGAACATAAATTTATTCAGGTGCAAGAAAAGGTGGAAATCGCTGGGAGCAAGATCAGGACAAGTGTTCTGCAGAAGTTTGGCTGGGAGCTGTTTGATCATCCACCATACCACACCAGATATTTTTGAGCGTATGTATCAGAACTATATTCGCAGGTACACATTCACTGCGCGTCACATCGAGCAGCTCTTGTAGTGCATCCTGATACGAGCACGATCAACCAGGCAATCTCTTCACCGTATGCTCTTTGCTTCTGTGCACCTAATTTGTTATGCACAAAATGTACCTATATATTTCAATGAACGTATTATATACAATAACTGGCTTGCAAAAACACATTCAAGAGTGTTCTAATTCGATCCTGTCATCCAGGCAAAGTTCCGCATGCAAATGTTATTGGCTAGCTTATATCTATAACCCCTAGAATTGTGTGATAAGAATTCCGGAACACCCCGTATAGGCTTATGTACTCACAGTTGAACCTCGATATCTCAAATCGTTAGGGGATCTCAAAATAAATTCGTGTTATCAAAAGTTTGAGTTTTGGAGACACGCATCAAAAATGTCAAACTTGTTTCATACTAGTCGCAAAATGCTGTAGACCTATGTAGGCTTACAACACATAGTTTTGCAAATGTATGTAATAAAATTGGATGTTGGTAATGATGACTAGGGCTCGGATTTTTAGGTAAATAAATATTTTTTATGTAAATACATATTTAAAGCATTTTTTCTATAAATACATACATTTCTGCTTTTCACTTATTAGCACATAAAAAGACATACCGTAATATTTACATTTAAAAAAAAATCAGTATACTAGATCTTTCAGTTCATTGCACTTTTGTTCTGTGTTACTTCAACGGGGAAGAACCTGTGAGCTATCTAATCTTCATGCAGAGCGTATGTCAGCTTGCAGCTGTGTTATTCGTAACATGTCGCCCCGTGCCACTCACTGTAGAAGCCGGGGATTTCCTTGTCCATAGCCATATTGCACCACGTGCTAAACCTACCTGGAACCAGTGTCACTCACATGCAGTTCATTTCTGGCACTGTGAAGTGTAAAATCAGCTACAAGTTATCGTCTGTTGCAGAATTTAAAGATAATTTTACTTCTGATGGGGGCGTTCTGTTCTGCCAACCATGTGGGAAAGCAATCAAAGCTGAACGGCGATCTCAAGTTACAGAACACCTCAAGGGCAAGAAACATATTGCCGCAGTTTCGCGCCTTCAGAATAAGTGTTTCGCGATAATCGATGGTCATTTGTGATGGACAACCTGAAGATGTAGGCCTATCTCGTTGTATATTGTAATGCTTCAGCAGACAGCGGGACACAGAATAAATTACATTCGTGAGTACTGCATATTGTTTATATTCACATTAATAAACTAAATTATAATTACATATTTTTACTTTTTTGTCACAAATTTTATGTATTTTTAATACATAAGAAATAAATATTTTCCAGTTTTTTAGCACCTAAAAATCCGAGCCCTATTGATGATAGCTTTATTTCATTAGTAAGTAAAATTTTACAAAACAAATGCAGACTTTTATCAAATTTTATGTTCGACCATGACTATTATATGTCAGAAAACTGTACTATAACGAGGCTCATTATAACACTATTTTTCATTATGAAACAGCTTCTCCCACCAATCAGAGCTCAAGAAACAGTTGTTTGACCAATTAGATAATTAGATGCGCTTAGTTCCACGGCCTTCTAATTTAAATTTCACTGCCTATCCTAGTGTCCTAGTAGGGTAATCGAGGAGGCCATGGTCAAATACTTGGCATTCTCTGCGTCTCATGCGCTCTGTTCAGTACATAAAACTGGCGAAATCTCGACAGATATTTATGAATATTTATGTTCGAACATAACATAGTTATAATAGTTATCGTCGAACAAAAACAGTCGTATGCAACTCGCCTATAATGGTAATTAAGACACTCGTATGGAAATTATAAAACTGGCATACGCTCATTTTATAAACATAGCCTACTCGTGTCTTAATTATTGCCAATGTAGGCTCGTTGTATAATGTACTATTTCATGACTTGAAGAAATCCATCATCTTCTTCTGCTTCATTTTCTGTGCACGAGCTTCGACCACAAAGTTCTCAACCACATTCAGTGATGTATGATACAAGTTGCATACGTGAATGTTCGAGGTAAAGAACAAGTTAAGTTCCAGGGATATACACAGGTGGCCAAATATTATGATAAAACTGAATAGAACCAAATTCTTTATTGTTACTTGATTCACAGAATCTTCAACAATGTACAGATCTCCTGTATCCTGATGAAGAGAATGTGTTTTTGTGGTATCCTAACCAGATCAGTCTTGGTCACCAATTTAGCTAACGTGGCTGGAAATAAATTTAATTAATGATTTTCATTCGATAGTTTGCTGTGAGATAGTTCTTTCTATTTAAGGAGTTTGGTACAGCTTCACAAAGTCGATTTTTCAATTTATTTTCTATTTGATGCTCCTATCCTTTAGGGACATTTTGGTCAAAAGAATATGTCATTATGAGCAACAGTTTTCTTTGAGTTACGATTTAAAAGACAAAGACTTGCACCCACTATTCGTCCTGACAGTGTGGTATGCAATATTTATGCACTTATGTTTATCGCTCGTTTTCCTAAAGTTGCTTTTAAAAAATCTGTTTTAGTGATAACTCGAATACTAATTGACATACGGCACACTGAAGAATGTTTTTGGGTGTGTTTCTGCATATTATATCTACAACATGATGCACATTTCTGTCTTTTACTTGGATAGTGTCTTCTTAAAAAATAAATTGTGTTAAAATATTATACTAATTTAATTTTCTCTATTCAATACAAAATTAAAAATACTAATTTTTCAGATATGTTGCTGAAAGTGCACGACGTTGTATAAGGGAATATTTGCAATAAAATAAAATAGATAGCACATAAGAAAATTGAAAATTTGCCAAACAACCATCAATTTGAATTTTGAAACAATATACTAATTATTCTTTTTTTAAGTCAATGGCATTGCTGTTTACATATAAAATAATACCACTGTTTCATACGCACAAAATTTAGTTATTGCATTGTGGTTTCAAAGAGAAAAATGTTCAAACTTGTTAAAAGTTTACCATGGTAAGCTGTATCAGACCCCTAAAGATATTGTTCTACCCTGGGGTATCCACAGGGTAGAGCCACCCTATATCGAACCCCTTCAACACCCTTCACCCCCATTTCACGCCACAACCTCAGAGGAACCAACAACAGCAAACATACAGCCAGTAGAAACACTCAGCTTGGCAAGCTAGCACATGGAGCAATCCTTACGACATTATCACAACAGGAAACCTAAACAGTTAGCACCTGATAAGTAGTACAAGGAATTTGCTGACTTAGTTACACAACATCGACGATTCCCTTAAATACTCCCTACACCAGGAACTAAGATCTCCCTCTCGCCGTCTCGCTGTCGACTTCCCCACGACGAGGTGCTGTCGCTCGTCCGACCGTTCTACAGTCTGGTGAGTGATACTCATACAAAAGTTTATCCTTAGCGAATCCTTCCTAAGTCCAAACTTAGCACTTGTAATCATTCATTCTTACACACTTATAATTATTAAAACTCTAATTAATCTTTTAAAGTTGCTTTATTGTATTTCTCGAACGCCTATTTCAAACTTCGGTCCTCAGCCAGCAAAGCTCTGATCCGCTGCGCCGCTGTGATCGTCGCCTTGCCTGCCTCTTTGACCTTGTAAACACAGGTTAGCTATCGCTGCGTAAGCACGACTCGTTCGCTGCTTGCTCACTTTCGTTCATTAGCAACAGCATTTGCTCATTTACTACACACACGTGATTGTCTTGCGCCCAGGTACATCGTCCTTTAGACGATACCACCCTTAATCGAGCTAGCAACCCCCCAGGACAACACAATATTCATATGTCATACGCTATTCTACGGCAACAGATTTAATTTTAGAACAGGGTAAGTTCTGCAAAAGGACGGTTTACTATCTTACGTAAAGACTGTTCATTTAATGTCTCTTGTCTAGTGAAAATTGAAATAAGAAAAAAGTGCTTTAAATTTAAATACGTAAATGCATAACGGTGTTGATTCGTAAAATACTTCTTGTAGCACATTTGGCGAATACATGGCAAAATACAACCAATAAAGATCCTGCGACGGAGACTTGGACTCAAATAAAATCTTCCATTTCAATACATTGCATATTAAGTTGCAATAAATAAATTGTTTCTATTCGTACTCAGCTTTGCCATAATAATTTGGCCACCTCTGTAATTTAAGCTTCGAGATATCAAAATATTCGAGTTACAGAAATTAGAAATAAAGAGAAAACAAGAAGTTCTGTGACGAACTAAACAGCCTACTTTTCTTAAAATTTAAGATGCATTCCAATGATTAATCTAGAAGGATGGTTATATCGAAATTTCTAATTAGTTAGAAATACTGTGTACGTGGCGTAATGTAGCCTAATAGAGCAGAACAGTTGGCACCCCTGGTGACTGAATATATTCTTAGTTCCATTTCTTAAGGTACAGAATACAAAATTTGGTTGAAGTCCAATGGATAGCATGGACGTTACATGCAGTCAAACATTGCATCTAACAGCACGCGTAAGATCTATTTGGCAACAATGTAATGCATGTATTAG
Source organism: Meconema thalassinum (assembly GCA_946902985.2). Taxonomy (NCBI): domain Eukaryota; kingdom Metazoa; phylum Arthropoda; class Insecta; order Orthoptera; family Tettigoniidae; genus Meconema; species Meconema thalassinum. The sequence goes on along the minus strand of OX336394.1, from coordinate 253,551,690 downwards.
CCAGAAATAATCTGAAATAATATGATCTATTGTTGTGCCAATTTTGAATGAAATCCATTAGTTAGTATAGATGTTACATGTATTTTCCAGAACGAAGACCTAAGGATGGGAACAAAGCTAATGGTATACCAAGTTCTTGTCATCGCTACGCTGCTCTACGGATGTGAGACCTGGACTCTATACCGCCAGGACATCAAAAAATTGGAACGCTTCCACCAGCAAAAAAATCCGCTCCATTATGCACATCAAATGGGATGACTACATACCTAATGTCACGGTACTCGAGAGAGCAAAAATGAATAGTATTGAGTCCATCATTATGGCCATCGGCTTAGTTGGTCTGGCCATGTCCAGCGTATGGGTGATGACAGACTCCCTCGGCAGATCTCGTACAGTGAACTCAGCACGGGAAAGAGACCAACAGGTGCACCTTTGAAACGTTTTAAAGATCAGCTCAAAGAAACCTTCAAAAATGTATCTATCACTCCAGATGGATGGTGTACCCTTGCAGAGGACCACTCGTGCTGGCGCAAAACCACCTTCGACGCTGTTCTACTTTTAGAACAAAATCGTCAAAGACAGGAAACGGAAGCTCGTCAGAGAAGAAAACTCCACCAAACACTTTCACGTCCACCCCTTACCATCAGATGTGACGTATGCAACCGCATGTTCTATGCGAGGATCGGTCTGCTGAGTCATCAGCGGTATCTCCATCGTGCGGATACGAGAGCTTAGGAGTGTAGGGAAGAAACGAACACTCGGATACGAGTATCGGCTGATGATGATGATGATGATGATGACATGCATTTTAAAATTGGACCTATCAGCAGGCTTAGAATCATGTTGTCAGCACTGACGTACCTAGGTATATTAATTACTCCAAATAATTAATCTAGAATGCCAGGTACTATACGTGTGCCAAGTTTAGAGCTATTGGCTTGCATACTTTCTGATATATTGATATTAGGGTAACAAAAATAGAGACAGTATTTATTAACACTTGGCAGCCCTGGTTGCTCTTAAGAATACACATAATCATATATGTTATGGTACACATAGCACATATGAAATTTGGTTGAAATCCAAATGATAGTATAGAAGTTACATGTATTTAAAGTTGGACCTCCCAGCAGGCTTAGAATCATGTTGGTAGTACTGACGTATATAAGTTACTCCAAATTAATATAGAATATCAGGTACTATACGTGTGCATAGTTTAAAGCTGTTGGCTTGCATACTTTCTGATATATTGGTATTTGGAGAAAATAAATTGAGTGAATTTGTTAACAGTTGGCAGCCCTGGTGGCTCTTAAGAATACGCTCAGCCATATCTGTTTATGTACACATAGCACATACGAAATTTGGTTGAAATCCAATTGATAGTGAAGAAGTTATATGAATTTAAAAATTGGACCTATCAGCAGGCTTATAATCATTTTGGCAACACTGCTATGTATGGCCTCCTGGAAATTTAACTGAAATATTATAATCTATACATGTGCCAATTTTGAAATTTTACCTTCCAAGATATCCAACATGGATCTCAAATTTCAATTGCGATTTTTCAGCAGTTGGTAGCACTGACATCATTTTCAATACTCCTTCCGAATTTTATTTTGATTGCTGCAGCCGTTTAGGAGTTGATACGGGGGGGGGGTACACATATTATGTCACACCGCTCTCCAACACTAACGGTGAATCATTCAAGCTATCCCACACTGAGACTGCTTTGTGTGCGTTTAGAATACACGTAAAATTTAACATACAGATCATACAAAATTGCTCATAACTACTATATTTCTTTAACAATCAATCTGAAATTTTTATACACTCTTTCATTCGCACCCCGAAATTGTTCATGACCAATCCGGTTCAACAATTACTTTTAACAGTGGACAATCATTCATACAAAACATCTGCTCACAAAACACACGCTATTCCAAAAAATTCGATTAATAAATCCTACCAAAAATTATTTAACTAATTAAATCATTTTCTAAAAAATATTTACATATAATTTGTTCATAATAATATATACTATTTAGTGTTGCTAACACGTTACTTTCGAGATTCTGGCTTTTCTATTACAATACAATTCTCAATTTATTATGTACACTGGTTTACCACATAACCATTCTCTAACATCCCGTAGTTTTGATATACTGCTTACACATCGTCTTATAAAGGTTTCATTGCATTGTCGGTCTAATACAATCGACTGATTAAGGTTAACTGTACGTAATTACATAACTTCGGGTTTAATAAAAATATAATAGTTCTATTATAGCCATGAGTAGACAATCGTTCTCTAGTTGTATTTCCGCTAAAACCCTTCCTGTCAACACAGCTAAAACGTTACTTCACTTGAACTGGACTACTTGTATACAACGACTCTTATCATGACCCATGCCCTTCTTATCAAAGGACAATAATACTTTGACTTCCTTTAAAATGCGGAACCCCCTTCGCACGAGCACTCTTCATAGCTCTACAAATCCTCATATAACAGTATATATGGCATAAACAATTATCATCCACTATGTTAAACAATAATCAAAAAGGATTAATTGTTATTAACATTTCTTGTGTAGGAACTTCTCTCAAATAAAGGCATGACGCTCAGTATCATTCCACATGACTACTGAACTACAATTATACATGCTTAAGTTCTTCAAACGAAACTTCCAATTGTAATGAACGATATTAGACTGTCGTGATTGACCTCCTAAAGTTTACTCCACAAAAAGATGATTAATTGTTAACTCGTCTGTCGCAAATACATGTAATAAAAATAATACTCCTGTCTCATCTCACTTATCAAGCTTTAAATTGTTTATCGTTGTAATATCAGGTCCACAAAATGACGTGATGTTACATAAATAGTGTAAAATAACACACATGTTATTTATAGTGTCAAATAGAATTCAATATTGACCGGGACAAACTAGCTTTGAATTCCTAGCCAAAGATTTGAATAATCTTCTATCAAAAGGTATTTCCTCTAACATATTAAATGAACAAAGCTCCCATCTTTACAAATAATAAGACGGTTTGTCAACGTCGTAATGTTTTTCCACTCTACACAAAGAATGTTTATCGGGATTAAGACTTCGGTCTTATCAAACGACTAGTATTTCCCAGATCTTCGACAGTTTATGTTCAATAATGATATAACAATATCATTCGATGTTTCTTGTTCTTGAAGTTAGATGTTGTTACATTAAAGTGCTCAAATTAAATTTAATAAGAATTTAATTTGAAGCTATGACACAATGTCAGAATACTTGGTTTAAATCAACTTATTAAAATTCGAGAGTCGAAACGACTAGTCTACTACGAGGCAATATGATTCCTCAAACAAAGTTTTTAATGTCATTTCCACAGCTGATCCGTAGAATAAAATTGAAAAATAGATGAAAGGCAATCATCTCCTAAATAATCTTGAAGCATAAAAATCTTAGCACACATCTCAAGTGTAAAATACATGAGAACACTGAAATACATGAAATGTGAAAATATGGAGTAAGATCGTTGGCTCAGGATGTCACTAATCAAGCTCTATACTAAAATTAAGAGACACTGCTACCTTATTTGGACGAAAACTTGAAGATCTTTGTAAGTATTCACACAATACTTTAGATGTTTCCTCAGTTGAAGATACTGAGATGGATCTGCATTCGCACCTCGGATCTGCGACCTCAGAGATAGGAAACGTCCCTCTCTGGAATTCACCAACATTCGCCTGGGCTCGAACGACATCCTTCTGGCAAATTTTTCTGTGGTTGCTGGGCTACCCTAGCATCTTGACAAATCTCTTCTGTAGAATCTTCATTCTCCGTCGCAAATATGCATCAGCCTCATCATTGGAATATAATTTATATAAATATTCATATAAATGGTGAATGAAATATATCCTATTGCTAATTGATGTTACATTAGTGTTCGTAGACTGACGAAAATGCACAAGATGGACCGTACACTACGTCGGTATTCAAGAATACGTCGTCTAACAAAGTACCATTGTTGTATCTTAACTCCTGTTATCGAATATGTCTCTGGTGCATGACTATCTAGTTCATCATATCAACAATGTTAATTATGTTGAATGAAACCATTTGAAGAATAATGATAGTCATTCTGATAGTGTTTATGTGTTGCGCCAATGTTACAAGTTCTTCGCTACTGTTCGCTTGAACTGCGTTCGCCAACTTCACGTTGCAATCTAAAATGATATTTAGTTTTATTTCCAACACATTTGAAAATCTGACTTAACCGGCTTATATTGTCGAAACGGTGAATTTTAGAACGCTCGACTTTCAGCAGAATGTAGTATGCAACCTCTTCTTTTATATATATTCACTTAGTTGAATTCAAATCTCAATAATATAAGAGATATACTAATTTCAATGTGCCTCACAACTTCACATAGAATGGAAGTGCGGTAATCTCCTACGATCTACCTTGCTATTCTCGCGCCTCCACAAGTCGACAGTCGTTGCACTCGGACAAAGCCTTGGGATCTCCGTTAACCCAGTCAACACACTTCCTCACTCTTCAAAGACTGCTGGAATAAGAACATCGATCCTTGGATCTCCACCTCCAAGTCGAAATTTTGGCGGCCATATCAATCTCCCACCATAATTTTAGCGCGTTGATTACTAATGCTTATTACTGCGTATATTAACCGATCTGCGGTTTCTAAAGTATCAGACATAATTTCTTTTAATATTCTCTTCATTACCAAATAAGAAAATCTTCTTCTAAGGGCCGAAATGCATAATTTCACCAAATTATGTAGTTGAAGTTGATCCCGTCTTCAATAAGACCTCTTCTCATTGGCTCTGGGCTGGGATCCAATAGCATAATTTATAACAATATTTATTATATTAATTTCCAAACTCACTGTTGCTATGCCAATTTTAGCCATCTAGAAGCGTCTAGTGTGCAATATATCACGTGATCGGGCTCTCCCACGGCCTCGAGCTTGTAACACTACCCTCCTGTGTCACACTTCCAGAATCTATATTTGATGGTTAAATTTTATCATGGGGACGGAAAATACTCTCATTTTCGGGGGCAGTACATCCTATTCTATCTTTAAGACAATCTAAAGGGTTGTATTATACTCTTTTTGATGAGCTTTGTGCAGACGACAGTAAGTTTTTCAATTACTTGCGAATGTCAAAATCCACTTTTTATGAACTATTAGGATTAATACAAGTTGATATAACAGGGATTGATACTCAAATGAGAAGGTGTATCACACCAGAAGAGAAACTTGTAGTAACTTTAAGGTAAGCCACAAAAATTGATACCATAACTATTTAGCCTATTGGTATTATAATAACATAAGTTTCGAATGAATTTGTGAAAATTTTAAAAAATGAACACTTGTTTTTAACTGATTTTATTACAAGTTTCTACAGATAGAGGAGATTGTAAAGGCATATTGTTATCTTGGCTTTGTTGTGATCGGGTCTGAAAAACTCTCAATTGTGATTCTTGAATGACTAGTTCAGAATTAGAATTTTGTTGGACATGAGGTTGTTGCACAGGGTGCTGTTGGATAGGATGTTGAAGCACAGGATGCTGCTCCATAGGATATTGTGGCATAGAAGGTTGTTGCATATGATACTGTTGAATAGGCTGTTGCTGCATACGATGTTGATGCATTGATTGTCCTGGAATAAGATGGTAGAGATGTCCAGTGTAACCAGCTTCCTGCCATCCTTGATATATAGGTGTTTGGGCTGCAGCGACGAGAGAAATCATATCGGCCCGGAGTTTTAATTTTCTTTCCGCAGGTACTTTGTGAATTTCAGTTAGCATAGAGAGCAAGAACATCTTATCCTCATCTGTATTATCACTAGTACTTGCATTCTCTGTCATAGCAATTCTTTTCTTTATAACTTCAATTAAATCATCATCATTGTTGGTTCTTTTTCTGGATTTATTTTGAGTAGTATTAATGATAGGTCTTCCACGTAAGGAAATAGAAGATTCGTTTTCTTCTTGGTCTATAATGTCCACTTCGTCTATGCCTGTAGTGGTTTTCTTCACTGTTGTTTCAAGAAAACGCAGCTGATCAAAATACGTGTATTGTTTCTTCCTGGTGGCAGCTGAACCAGTTTTGACACCCTTTAACCGAAGAATTTCTCTCGTGTAACATGTTCAGATGGATTTCCATTTATTTTGAATAAGTGTCACTGAAAATAGAAATAAAGAATGGTAATGTGTTAAATGAAGAAGCGCGAGTGAGTTATTTATGTAATGTATTTTAATTGTTTGTTTTAAAGGTATTTGGTTACAGGAACTTCGATGCAAGATCTTCACTACCAATATAGAATTAGCCAACCAGCAATCTCAGTACTTATAAGACAGGTTTGCAATGCCGTCTGTAAAAATGTGAGGCCACTTTGCTTTCCGGAATTCACTAAAGAATTTTGGCTTAAAACAGCTGCTGAGTTTTATGAAGAAAAAAAAACCAATTTCCCACATTGTATGGGAGCCATTGAAGGGAAACACGTTCGGGTAATAAAGCCAGTAGACAGTGGTTCTTTGTACTATAATTACAAAAACTATTATTCGATATTGCTACTTGCTATGTGGGATTCGAACTACAAATTTATTTTTGTTGATGTGGGTGCTTATGCTAAATCATCTGATTCGATCGTATTTAAGGACAGTGTCTTTAAAAAGAAACTTGATGAGGGCTCATTAAATATTCCTGAAGCTCAGTCTTCTTTTCAGGGATTCGAGGTTCCCATGCCTTTTGTGATTGTTGGCGATGAAGCTTTCGGGTTGACAACTAAAATGCTTAGACCTTATTCAGGCAAGTGTTTGAGTGTTAAACAAAGAGTATACAACTACAGACTCAGCAGAGCACGTAGAATTATAGAGTGCTCTTTTGGAATACTCGCTAATAAGTGGAGAATTTTTCATCGCCCGTTGAATGTTGACCTATCACTTTGCGAGTCCATAATACGAGTTTGCTGTGTTTTACATAATTTTGTAAGTGAATGAGACGGTTTCAGAACTGAAGATATCTTGTCAGTTGAGGGTTTATATGACTGGAGTGAGTACTATCAACAACCAACGAATAAAGCAAAACAGCTCAGGGATAAGTTTTGTGATTACTTAGTCAGTGAAGCAGGAGCTGTACCATGGCAAATGGACAGAATCTAAACAAAGACACTAGATGTGTTCAACCACTAAAAAAAATCCCATGAATAAACTTTAGTTATTAGCCTGCTCTTTATTTTCTTCTATGTTTGCCTAATATCCCAACTATTAAAACAACCCACTAATTAGTTATTTCGCAATTATAGTAGACCTAATCAATGTTTTTAGAAATCCTTATCTTAACAAATAACGTGTAATACATAATGAAATAAGTAAACATTTAAAATGTACATGGCATACTTACTGAGGTTATTCTTCTCAAATAAGGGCCGTTCTTCGAAGTTTGATATGAATGTGCACATAACCTCGTTCCAAGCATTTAATTTTACATGTCTATTGCTATAGTCATCAATACTACTGTTCCAAATAGGAGGACGTTTCTCTACTTCACAAATAAAATCTTCAGTGTTGACTCTCGAGTCAATTAGCTACTGACTCTCTTTCAAGAGTTGTTCTTCTTTCTTCTTTTCTGCACTTCTACGTACACTCACTTCATTCGTAGCGTTGTCCATTGCCGGTTCACTTGCCGTCAAGACAACAGTATGTAGTAGAACGCACAAATACGCACTAACCTAGTAGTCGAGGCTGCTCAGACTGGCTGCCTAGTGTAATAAGCTACAACGCCCGGCAGCCAGTCTGAGCAGCCAGTGGTCGCCAGCCGGCCAACAATCTTTGGTCGCGCGATTGGCTGCCCTAGTGTAATAACATCCATAAGAATCAATGCCCGATGACGAGTTGTGCAACCAGTTGCGCCGCCAATTGCGCGACCTGGCTGCCTCGTCTAATAAGGCACTTCTTCAGCAAACAGTAGTTGATACAAATGAAATTGCAAGATTGACACAACATTTTATAAAAATGCTGATTTCAAAGTTATTTCCAAAATACTAACTAAAATGATTAAAAATACAACATATCTGATTTTTAGTCTTTTAGAGTGTTCATTTGTATCAATTATTTGATTGGGAAATAATAATTTCTACGAGTTATCGAAAATTCGATTAATAGAGGTTCGACTATATTTTAGAAATCTCTCTTTCAGGTTTGCATCACGGATTAAATGACCGTCGATTCGCCACACTACTGGACTGTGCTTTCCGCACTCTGGGTCTGTTGGCTCTTCAGACATCACAGAGTAAACGGTGTGAAAGTCGCGAGGTTGGACCCACAAGACACATATTATCATGGTTAATCATCTTCTTCGTACTGGTCACCACTAGCTATAGTAGTGGACTTGCTTCCGTGCTCGTAGTTCCTAGGTAAGTGGGATGAGAACATAGCTGCTCATGTGAATAAAGACTTGTTGCCAATAAGGGAAATAAAAAAAGAGACTAATATGCCGCTTATAGCTGAGGAGATTTGAGTTCGAATCCCATTGTGGTCGCATTTTCAAGTCTTAATCAAGTGACATATTGTGTGATTTTTGAAAAGAATAGGAATAAGGTACAGAGTTAATAATGAAAATGAAATGAAAATCTACAGCCTGCTTCCACTCGACCGACCTGGTCAGTGATGGAATGCGGCGAGAATATTAACTGTGACGGCTTCCAAATCCTGTCGCACTCCTCTGAGCAATGATTACATGAATGACAGATGAAATGAAATGATAGTCGAGAGTGGTGCTGGAATGAAATTGTTGACAGGGAAAATCGGAGAACCCGGAGAAAAACATGTCTGCCTCCGTTTTGTCCAGCACAGATCTCACATGGAGTGACCGGGATTTGAACCACGGACCCAGCGCTGAGAGACCGGCGTGCTGCCGCCGAAGCCATGGAGACTCAATAATGGAAATATTAATAATACTAATAATAATAATACGATTTGGACCCAGGAACGGAAGGAAGTCCACCGAGAACGAATGCGGGCGTACTGGGCAAACATCAAAGCCTGTAGGAGACAGTTGGAATGACGTGGTCCATAGATTGCCTATACTATATGAATGAATGAATAATAATGTTATTGGTTTTCCGTCCCTTTCAACTCATGCTGTTTTTAGAGACGCCAGGATGCCAGAAATTTGCCCGGATGGGAATCTTTAACTTGCCAGTAAATCTACTGACATGGCTCCCTCGCATTCGTGCATCCTCAAATTCCAACTGATTGTGCCAGGATTTGATCCTTCAACCTTGAGAAAAGTAGGTGAGAACGTTACCGCTGAGGCCTTGAATATGTTACTTTGCTAACTACAGTAGGTGTTGGAAATATGTCGCCACAACACGCTTCGAGTAGAGGAATAAGTACACTTGCCCTTGTTACCATGATAACTGGGTGTTGAAAATTGGCCTATGTCGCCACAATACGCTTCGAGTGGGGAGCTAAGTGCACTTGTCCTTGTTACCATAGTAACTAGATGTTCGAGATTTGTTGGTTACGTCTCAAAACTCAAGAGTCTCAAAAATCACGAGCTAAAAATAGTAACAAATAGTATCAAAACTCACGACAATAAACAAGTTGCTGAATGGACACTATAATAATAGTTTCAAAACTCTCGATCCTGGAGAGCACACTGCCCTTCAACCCATGTTTGTCCACCCAGTTTTAGAATGGAATTTCATTTGTATTGTATAGATGTCACAGTGACGCAGTTATCAGACAAATTCCATGCACACCGAAGTACATGACCACGATATCGCGAAGCCCCTAAAAGAATCAACAACAACATCTTGATGAGAGATGTGCGAATTACAAGAGGGCAAGCAGTTCTGGCTGGCTCTAACAGTGGACCTTTTCTCAATGAACTGGCTTGGCCATGGCTACCTATAACCTTATAGGAGACTAAGGCTTGGTTCGTGAGTTTTGAGACTGGCCCAGGTACAGAAACCACTTAGAACCTACTTTTACTAATCCTTATCTTGAAATTCGTGAATTTTGAGACTCGTGAGTTTTGAGACGACACGGATTTGTCGACGCTAAACAGCTCACGCTAATCCCATATAGATCTTCAGTCCAAAAGGATAGCCATCTTAAAATCTCACAAACAATGACGAGTGTGAATACACTGGTTGGTTCCTTAGTTTAGGGGCTGCGACAACGCGGTCATGTACCCCCGTGTACTTTGGGTGTGTGTGAAGAATCTGTCTGATAACTGGTGTTAATTGTGATGACTGTATTAGTGTGTGTTATCTGTTTTCAATCCAAGTAAGGACTGCAGACATTGATTTTTTTCCAAGTAGTTCCTACTTTTGCCACCAAACGCCACCGTCAACGACTACTAGTTCAGAACTTGGTTACCAGATACCACCGCAGTTGGCTCCTGGCGACGAACGTCGGAACCTAAGAGCGTTTATCAAATGTTTAACCTATAATTTAGCTTCACACAGGTGTAATTAGTGGAAGGAAGGTTCTTTAACATGCCATAAATCTATGACATGGGACCACCGGCTTTACTTCCCCTCCGAAGGAAGGCATATTGAGGGATTTTTAACGCTCTTAAAAAATCCGACGACTTCGGCCGGGTTTGAACCCGCGATTTTGGGCATAGAAGCTTGTGAAGACTCTGAAGACTTGAGAGTTCTTATAAGACTGGAAATCACGTCAGTATTAATTGTTAGTATTATTTGTATAGTTTTGTTAGTGTACCGAAAATAAATAAATAAATTAATTAATTAATACATGTAAAACAAAAACATTGGAATGCAACCGAAATAAATCAGAAACCTCTATGAACATCAAATTGGCAGGTGGAAAGCTAAAAGAAGTAGGAGACTGCTGTTACTTAGGGAGGAAAATAACGAGTGTTGGCTCAGGCAAGGAAATCATATCTACAGAAAGAAATCAGTTGAAATCGAATATAGACTTAGGTATTAGTACAGGAAGTCATTTTTGAAAGCCTTTGTCTGGAGCGTGGCGCTCTATGGAAGTGAAACTTGGACTATTGATGCAGCAGAAAAGAGGAGAACTGAAGCGTTTGAAATGTGGTGTTACAGGAGAATGATGAAGATCAGATGGGTAGATAGGGTAACAAATGAAGAGGTATTAAGACGATTGGGAGAGGAGAGATGTTTGTGGCGACTGCTAATGAAGGTATGTTGGTAGGACACTTATTAAGACACCCAGAAATTCCAAGCTTAGTTATGGAAGGAAGAGTCGAGGACAAGAACTGTAGGGGTAGACCAAGGTTAGAATATGTTAATCAGATTTCCTCGGATGTAGGGTGTTGTAGCTAAGAAGAAATGAAACGATTAGCTCAGGACAGGGAGGCATTGAGGGCTGCATCTTATCAGTCAAAAGACTGAAGACTCAAACAATAACTGAAATTATTTCGTTGTCACACCATAACATAGAATTATGAATGTTTATTAACTCGTATATTCGTACTATAAGTTTTGCAAGTTCCACGCGAGTGTGTATCGGCCTTAGCGCTCAGCCGTTGAACAATGATTAAGCGGCATTTAAAAGTTTATTTTCATCCCTGAAATTCGTCTAATATACCCAGGACAGACCAGCCCTACAACTCATCGTGCGTGTACTTTTCTTAATTAATTGCTTGCCCTTTACTAATTGTAAAGAGCTTCCAAAAATAAGTAGGAATCGACCGCCGTCAATTCCAATGGGCCCAGCACAAATAAACATTTAGCTCATTCTCTTAATATACCACTAGGAAAACTTTTCACATGCGTGTGTCTCAACAACAGTATAAAGAAAATGAATACTTGAGAAAATGTATTTCTTTTAGGGGCAGTTATTGGCCTAATATATTTTTTTACGTCAAATAAGTATACTATACTTACCGCAGCTTAGCAAAATCATTGAAAATCACTGTATATATTGCTCACCGGAAGGTTTTGGTTTCCAGACAATCCAGCATAACTGTCACCATTGCTGCTGTAGTTCTCAAGCGCACCACAAACAAGCGCTGCAATGCATTTGCCGAACTTTGAAAATAATCCGCGAGATTACAGCACCGCTTTATGACACAACATTTTATATAGTATGAAAAGTTAAATTCCTTCAAACATTTATACCAGGTTATTCAGCTAAGACGAGGGTCACCTCAAATATCTACAGAACCGTTTAAGTCATCATTCTCTTTTAAAATTCTTAAATCGTATTAAGGGGCTCGTACAACACGGTCTATTTCGTCCCCAGCACTTACATATTTACCGAAAAACCGGTAGCAGTTTGTTTTTGATTGTAACATCTTTCCACTCGGTTGCTGGATATTTGAGGGAGTGATTTTGAAAAATGGGACGGAAGTGGATCGGACGATCCAGCCGGCAGTGGTGGATCGAAAGGAAGTGTAACACGCACTGCCAGCTGGATCTCATTGCTGAACACTTTCATTTTGACGGTAAACGCTCATGCGAACTCTGTTATCAACTGATTGAACACAAAGAACATGGCACATAGTCGGAGTCTTCGTATCAGTATTTAAATTATTATATGCTTTAATATGACACATTGTAAGTAGTCGGCAATTCCGGTATTATGTTTCTGCACAATAGTTATTCAAATATTAACCCACATAACGGTAATGCAGTCATCAATATAATACAGTATATATCATGGTGTTTATACGGGACCTAGGCAAGCCTTCATGAACTAATGCTGAACACAGTCTCTTTACTCACAAGAGGGCCTATTCATAAGGCACTTTAAACTCAATTTCACGCAGGAACATTATCGAAACAAGCAAAATATAAATGAAACCTAATTCCGTAATGCAGTATTATTGGAACGTGAATATAAGTCACCATCTTGTAACAATAATCGTCTGTTCGAAATAGCCGTGGAGTTAACATCATTGACTGTGAATCTAGAGATCTCGGGTTCGAATCATGGACGGGTTAGATATTTTTGCTACCAGATTATCGTTTTAAACGATATTTATCATATCAATATGACTCATTTTAACAGAATCCATATGGATTTACGTGTCGGTATGTGAATCAAGAAGTCCGGGAACTGGGTAAGCCTTTCATGATCTACTGCTGTGCACATTGCATTTACTCGCAAGTTGGCCTATTTATAGGGAATTTAAGGTTGTGAGCGGTGTCACGTCTATTAATCTAGTTGATGACCGACAGTAGTGGCTACGCGGGCTAAAGCGCTGCGTTAGGTCAAGGGGCCAAGTTCTCTGCTGACTCGGTAGACGCGTGGGTTCGAGCCCCACCGTCGGCTGTCCTTGAAATGGTTTTCCGTGGTTTCCCATTTTCAACACCAGGCAAATGCTGGGACAGTACCTTCTGACAGGCCACGGCCGCTTCCTTCCACATCCTTGCCCAGTTTCATTCATCTTCATCCATTCCATCTCTCATCCCGACGCGCAGGTCGCCCACGGGCGTCGACTAGAAAGACCTGCACTCGGCCTCTCAGGAGGCTACACGACAAAAAAAAATCTAGTTGATCCATATCGTATTCTTTATTTAGGCTAGTACTGGTGGAAGGTATGAAACCTCTAATAAAATGAGTTCCGTATTATAAACTACAATATCTGTAAAACACTCCCTTTTACAATAGATTAATATTTGTGCCAAAATATTATAAAATATCGGTGTATCATCTATTTTCCGTCCTTGAAATGGTTTTCCGTAGTTTCCCATTTTCAACTCCAGGCAAATGCTGGGACGGTACCTACTGACAGGCCACGACCGCTTCCTTCCACATCCTTACCCAGTTTCATTCACCATCATTCGTTTCATTCCTCATTAACTCCTCTCGTGAGGTTGGCGCCAGAAAGGGCATCCGGCCGTAAAAACCATCCACCACAAATACTTCCATCGCATCTCATCCACGACCCCGTAGGAAAACGGGAATAATAAGGGGTAGGCAAACAATACCGGTGTATCGACAATTTCATGTGAGGTTTCTTCTATGTCAGATGCTACACATCATATGCGACTACTGTAAGGCTCGTTTCGTTTTTAGGTAGATTTCATTAGAAAGCTAACTATTGCAATGGGTACCATGTTTCGACTTCTGGAAAATTTCGACATATCTTCGCGTTTCACATCCCCCAGATCCCAAAACCACCGTCAGTTCAAAAGTTTTATATATATATGTATATCAGTTTTTTGTGGACACGATAACTGCCGTAATTTTGCACCAATCAGTTTGAATTTTTTTACCGAATATGTATACCTATAAAATCTCGGTCGAGTTCGTTACTGGGCTAAATCGGTCGAAGGGGGTGAAAATGGGGGCTTTTTTCGAAAAAGTGAAATATTGCTATAACTCTCTTAATATGTGAAATATCGAATCCGTTCCAAGTTCATACTATGTGTCGGATAAAAACCAAACATTTTTGTTTGAAGAGTCTTTTTATAGCACCAACCATTGACCAAAGGGGTGGGAAAAAGTGAGTTTTTCGGGAAACATTAATCATATCTCTCTTAATAGGCACAATATCAAAACCGTACAAAATGGACAATATTCCCCTAATAATTACCTAAAACTTATGTCTGAAATAATTTTTGATATGACCCACCATTACGCCAAGGGATGAGAAAAATGATTTCGGAATTATAAGAAAATGCCAAGAGCTATCAGTGGTTGCCATGGCAACACTACTAAATTGATGAGGGATGAGCCATCAGACGTTGCCATGACAACGCACTTGCACGAGATCAGATTCAGATTTTCATCTGACTAAGTGTGAAGCGGCTTCGGTGACGTAACTGGTAGCATGCTGAAATTCTATGCCCAAGGTCGCGGGTTCAAAGTCGGTCAAAGTCCTCGGATTTTCTAAGAGCGCTAAAAATCCCTCAGTATGCTTTCCTTTGGAGGGGAAGTTCCAACGTTCGTTGCGAGTTGCTGGTTGCGGTGGCATCTAGTAGCCAAGTTCACAGCTAGGTGTCGTTGACGGTAGTATCTGGTAGCAACATTAGGAACTACTGCTTGAAATTGACCGTCTGCAGTCCTTACCTGAATAATTACAGACTAATACAGCCATCACAATTCACACTGTTTATCAGACAGATTCTACACTCACACAAAGTACACGGGGTTACATGACCGCGTTGTCGCAGCCCCTAAACTGAGGAACCAACCAAAATCTCTGCGGGAGATATAATTTTGCGTGAAGAAGTAACAGACCGTTACATAGTTACACATCAGTGTCGAAACCTTGCATAAGGACAGTGTGACCACAAGTATATAAAAGGACCCCAAATGACAAGAAGGTTACCGTCATCATAAGACAATAAAATGTTTAAAATATGCATAAAATGACGAAAAACAAAGTTAATTAATCTCCAATTTTAAAATACTTTCTCGCAATAAATGAGGTCTGATCCTTCTACGAAAACCTGCATATTCTGCCTATTTTCGCCTATCCCCAAGTTTGTCCGGTGAAATCTACCTACGCCTTCCGGCGTGCCGAGAGGACATTTTTTAAACTGAAACTATACTAATCTCACCCTCTAGAACATGACTGCCCAACCTATGGCCCGCGAGACTATTTTGTTCGGCCCGCGCCGTGTGGCCAAAACATTGAAACAATTTCCATTCGTCGCACTAAACTAAATTATCATGCAACTAGCAACCCGACCCGGCATCGCCCGGGAACAGTTATGAATGCATTACGTGATAAGCGCTTTTCTTTCCAATGTCAATGAACAACGACCAATATACGTTTAACATCTCGGCATGATAGGTTGAAATCACTGACTGGACTATTAATTATATTATCATGGAGATGCATGGGCAACAAATTCTTGTCAGACGTAATTTAAGAATGGCGAGGTGCATGAAACACAAATCCCCCTTCCGTCCAATCTTGACTGTGAATTTTGCGGAACGAAATGTTCACAGGCGAAATGAAGAAAAGCAGAGTTGCACTTCCAGGAAAACTCCAGACACAACCACTCTTCTCTAAAGTTCTTAACTCACGACTCGACAGTTTGCTGCTGGCTGTATCTGGGGCAATAAGCTCGTCCACTAGCTAAGCTGTAATTGGGGTGATAGACTCCCCCGTAGCTAGCTCGTAATCTGCCGCCTCAGTAGTTGAATGGACACGGTTGGAAGAAATTAAAACGTAAAAATACGTATAGTGGGCGATTTATTGAAGATAGACATATGCTCTCGCGGACTTTTTGTGAAACTTTTCATGCTGAATAATTCTTACACTCATAGTATTTAGATATTTTTAACGGTTTGCCCAGCGTAAGCTTAAAAAGCGCTCGGACGCCAGTTTTTTTTCCGACTTTTCCACTGAAATCGTTTCTGCTCGGCTTCCTTTGATCATAAATAAGTTATTTTCTACAGAAATTATAATCGGGATATCCTTTACAGAATGGTGAAAGCCGCATCATAATCCATCCAGTGGTTCTCGAGTTTACCCGTAACATCCAAGAATCGGGGACTTGGTTTTATACTAAGTAGAGATTTATTTCATTATTTGATTATTAATTGTGACAAATGAACATTATATACTCACTCTTTGTCATTCATGCTGTATAAATGTATTGAATAGCATCGTACATCTATTTTAAAGGGATTTATTAAAAATACTTAAATTTATTTTTAGGGTTTTATTTTTCTATCTATTACAAATAAATATAGAAAATAGCAACAATACTAAGAAAACTAAGCTCAGACAGCCACAAAACTCACCATATTGCACCTATATTTAAAAGAAAATCCATACCCCTCAAACCCCGCGGAGTGTCATTGGCCCGCAAGGTCCCCCAACTATTTACAGTTGATCCGTTACTATTTTATAGAAGGATAACGAAGGTACGCAATATTGTAAAGACTGCCATCTATCGTCAAAAACTCTAACCTAACATCATGTTTTGCTCTATTGAAACGCTCATCGCAAGGAGAATCCGATCGGAACTTAATAATGATGATGATGATAATTGTTGTTTTAAGGGGCCTAACATCTAGGCTATCGGCCCCTGGATCGGAACTTAAGGAACGCAGTATGTCCCAAGAATGGATCTTCTATTTATTACCAAGAAGAGTTGAATAAGTAAGGAAGCCATTACGAGAGAAGCTGGAAAGTGATGTACTACATGTGTTTTGTAACGAGATTAAAATGCGTCTGGCTGTGTCCGAAGGATCTTGGTCGTGTCGTCTTGTTCCCGTTTATTTACTAAAGGCTTTAATCTTGGAAGTGAGCCACTATTGAAATGATGATGAAGTATTTGTAGCTGGCAGCTTGCGATCTTCAGGGAACGTCTCCAGGCAAAGCTAAGTGTACATTCTTTGAAAGTATGATCATTTTATGAATTGAAGAAGAAGTAATTGGTTACTAAATGCATGTCCGCCAATTTTCAGTGTTAGCATGTCCCGAGTTCTCTCAGTATTAAAGCTAGATTGGAGATCGTAATTGTTTTAGGTTAATTGTCTTGTTGGTTCATGTTCCTCCACCTTTTATATTGACGTACTATGATGAGGGATCACGTTGGTTTTTATTTGGGCTTAATGTTTAAGGGGTTCTCGTTTTGTTATTCTTAATTGTATTTGGTATTATGTATTATTTACCCTGCGGATGACATCGCGGTTTAGGTGAATAAGTAAATTGTTAGGGGGATGCGACGTTACTTTGGACATTTGCTTATTTTTCTTTAATGAGATGAAGTTTGACGATGAAGTATGTCGATGAAAGACGAATATGATGTTTATTTTGTGTTAGTGTTTATGTGTTATTTTGTGTTGGGTAAATGAGTTAGAGCATCGACATCCTCCTGGTTATTTATTTATAAGCGTTCGTTATTATTTTGTGGGTGGGAAAATGTTATTGTTAATTGGGATTCTGAACTGGATATGGGATCGTTGTAATTGTTTTCTTTTTTTTTTTCAGTCAGAAACAACGTGCGATCTCACTAGTTATTAAATGAGGTATATCGATTATTCTTTCGGGTGGTGATGTGTGTATTTGTTACATGTGCCCGGGACTGTGATAGATGCTCATTTTACTTCTAGTAAGATAATCGAATCTCATACTTCGTCCGAAAAGAAATTTTATTCCCTATGAAGTCAGTTGTTGTTTAGTTTGGGGGGTTTGTTCGTTTTTCTTCTTGTCGAGTTTTGGGTTGTTCCTGTCTTAAGGGCTGTGTATGTCTGACTAGTCTTTATTATTTTTTTCATTGGTCGTGTTATGAAGTTGAATGAAGTTGTACGTAGTGGAATGATTTGACGTATGGTCGTTGTTTCTCTGAGGTTGTTTGATTTACTGAGACATACTTTGATTTATTTTAAAGGGGGGTTTCTTCAAGGGTTGTACGGCTTCATAAACTATTTAGAATATTTCTTCTGATTACTTTTGGTAATCAGCCTGTGGTGGGACGAATGTATTATTTTATTATTTTAATTAGCTTTTCCCCTCGATATGATACTAGACAATTTCGATACGATCTCCAATCTAGCAAGTGTTAGGTTTCTCTCCTTCAAGATTCTTTTCTTTTTGATAGTTCTTTATAGTGTGTGTTTTTATATTTTTATGGTTTTATCTTTGTTAACATGTATACCTTTATTACAGCCCCGTCATCCCTCATTACTCCATTTCATGCGCACCTCGTTTCCCCTTTGTAAGTTTTGTTTAAGGTTTTATTAAATTACAACCTTTACTCTAAAAGTGTAGTCATTCATAGTTAGTTCTCCATCTAGTTCGGAATGTGCGAGTAGACTCGATATCAGGATAAGTCGGTCCGCGTCCCCTCCATCTGCACGCCGCCTCAACAATGTGGCCCTTATCAATTAATATGATAAAATTGGTCCGGTCAGATCAAACATAAAATGCCAGCATTTCGCCCCAGTGTACCGTTGGGCTCGTCAGTTGGCACAGACACACCTCACCAACATGGGCGCCCATACGGGGGGCAGGGGGGGGGGGCATGCCCCCTCCCCTGGATCCTTGAAAAATAAAACAATGTGAAAATCAGACTGAGAACAAACGCTTTTTTTTTTCAAAAGTGCTTACAGTATTCTAATTAATTTGTACTATACATAAATACTTCAGATATTTAACATTCCGACAGGCCAAACATTAAATATTGTATAGTGGCAGTGGGCGCATTAAGCCTGTCTGGTACACCTCAGAAATCTGTATATTTAAGAATTACAATATTTGCTGAAGAATAGTTTTGCATCAATTAGTGAATTCACTCATTCGTTCTCTACATAGTCTATTACGTAATGGTACTCGATCAGGAGCAATCTGCCTCGCATATCACTTTTGCAACAACAGCAAATGTGTAGAAGGGTCATTGACAAACTGGCCGATATGGACTTGAATGTCATGTGGAAAGACGTAACTACTGAAAGGTAGTTGACGAATATGAGATAAGAATTAACTAGTGCGCCCGTCAGATCAGTAGCACCCACCGGCAGGTTAAAATCATCCTACATATTATGTCAGTCATGCTTTCGCTTTAAATTAGACACTTGAGTAATATTACAAAGGAATATTGTAATTTATATGCGCGTAGCCTACATTCCATTCGTGTGTATTGTGTTCACTATGAACGGCTGCCTAGACTGTGTCTGGGTGCTTGCAGTATTATTTATTAATTTTGTGTGCATCGTCTACGAATGGATTTGTATTTCATTTAAAGGTAAGTAATGCAATCTTTTCTTATTATATATAATCCAAAAAGGAGGTACTCACTTGTTAATCTTCGTATCTTTGTAACCACAAGGACTATGAAAATGAAATTTTGCATGTTGATTACTCCCAGAGGCGTCAAGAACCCTAAATATGGGTCCGACTGTATTATACTCTCGCCATATTACGCCGGCTCGCCTTTCCGCGTTTGTTATTCGTGTCGCGAAATGCTGTACATTTTTATTTTAAAGGTGTGCAATAGTACGGTGGCTCATTTCTTGAGAACAAAACGATTATTGCTACGAATGAACAGCAATCTAACATTGCAGTTGTAGATTCTTAACCTGCAGTGTTACATTTTCTACAATCGAAGCAATTTATAATACAGTAGTTAAATTATCCTGCAATGTTTCTGCCATAATCAAAGTGACTAAGATTCGCACTCTTAATCGAATATAGATAAAATGGTGAATTCAATAACGATAGACTTCGTAATATTGTGCATGATTTCAATGGAACCCTCTTGCAAGGCAGGCAATTTTGGATGCGTAACATATGAGACATAAATACATAAATTTAAAAAAAAAACTAAAAATTATTTGATTTAGATTGGTTAGACAGAATATTATTTACAGAATAAAGATTAAGCTCGACTTGATGCTTAATCGTAACAACCAGCAATTTGAAATGGGTACGGTACTTCAACAAATTCAAAAAGATATCTCATCATCAGTAAACATAAAGATCATAACTTTCATATTTAGGCCTAATATGTGCCTTAATTAGCCTGACAATTCTGGGAAATAGTGTAAAAAAAACTTATAAATGAAGGGTGTAATAATGTACGTTCCAAGTTAAACGGCTGCGTGAGTAGCGCTTTTCTTTTCCAGGCTACTATCAAAAATCTGGAAGGCATGAACCCCATAGATCTGCTATTTTGCCAAAATGTCACCAATTCGACGTAAATCCATACGTGGCATGCATTGTAAGAAAGGACAGAATGTAGTAATTTGATTTTTAAGCCCATCTGTGTAGTTGAGTACCTCAATGTAAGCTCCACGATGACGACTGGTTACCTAAATATTCCAAATTTGATTGCCGACGCTGACAGCAGCCATCCCTAGTAGGCCTACGATATTTTCAACACTTCCTTCAGGGAAATGCCACGTATGTATCATGTTTCATGTTCCGGGGCACTCATCTCAAAACTACAGTATCGGTACTCTGAAATAACATTACTTATACACACTCGCCTAATGACACGTTATTGCATAAATCGGAATTTCACTCAGAGTCAAGTACAAGGGGTGAGGTTTAAAACTGTTTACAAATAATGCAACAACATTTACAACAATGCCAGTTATTGAATATAAAAAGGTTAATTTTCTCCTCTTTAAGGGCAGCCTTAACGCACATAAATTTAAAAAAAACTCAAAAAGTATTTGTATTAGATTGGTTAGACAGTATATTATTTACGTCACAGGTACAATAATACGGCGAAGTGTATCACTTGTTAATTTTATAAAACACACAATATCTGTTAGTTTCATTTTATCGTCTATTATTTTCATAAACAGAGAAGAGCTTGAGCATAAGGCTAAATTAGGCTGCACATTGAAAGAAGTGGTTTGTTTACGTTCGTATCACCTTTCCTCTTTTTTCAGTCGAGAATGTGAATAATGGTAGTAAGAAGTACGTGATACAGTGGTTTTTATACTTTTTACTTAGTGGTTAGTAACAATCAGGCGAAATATTTTTATTGACAAAACTTAGGCTCGAGTTTATCAGTTCGTAGGCTACAAGTGTTTCATAATTCTAATAAGAGCAATGCGAAGTATTTCCAATTGGTTGTTTAGAAGAGGAAAGACGTGACGTTCTGCTGTAATGGCCAGTACAAACTAGATACCGTAGCCTACCGTAATTGGAAACAGTGCTATTTAAATAATTGGGCTGATTCGGATGTTGGGATATTTTCACAGTTTAACTTAGTGATTTGGGATCTTGTGAAAATATGTCCATTTATTTAGAAAGTTGGCGAACTGGATTAACGATACCATTTTAATGAACTACGGTACTTGATTTTTATTTTTGTCGATACCACTAGTTGTTTTCCTGTTTTTAAGAACTGAACACTACGACGTTGAATCACGAAGAAAAGCGAACGTTAACGGACAAAACCTCAAAGATAACATTCCTCCCATACTTGCCACAAAGTATCCAATGGTTTCAGAGCAGTAAAATAATGAATTTCACGCAGTAAGTAAGAAATGAAACCTTCTCTTTGTGTGTGTGTGTGTGGGGGGGGGGGGGGGCAGGTGGTAATGAAACGAAAATATTTACTTGCCCCCCCCCCCCCTGGAAACAATCCTATGGGCGCCCATGCTCACCAATACGCATGGCTAGCACATACTGAGAAGGCCATCGCAAGACACAAAATACAAGTAGTATTGACGTCACGAGCGATGCCAATGTGCCTTCTCAGTATGTGCTAGCCATGCGTATTGGTGAGGTGTGTCTGTACCAACTGACGAGCCCAACGGCACACTGGGGCGAAACACTGGCATTTTTTGTTTGATCTGACCGGACCAATTTTATCATATTAATTGATAATTCATCTGATCAAACGGAAATAACATCATATTCCTACTCGGGAATATTCATAACCTATGTGGCCCTTAGTTAAGAAATGTTGGGCGCCCCAGCTCTAGAACAACTAAGAATCAAGTAACAAGTTCAGTGATGTGCTTATTTTGCAAATCCGACGAGTACTCTTTGAGATATTAAATGTTTCCATACGTGTCGGCATTAGACAGAGAGCGATGCGCTAGCCGCTGGAATGTGGCGTGCATGATTCTCTTGCATGACTCACTCATTGTTGACAAACACACACGTGCTGGGGACGAAATGGGCGGGCATCAATTCCGCTCGGGAATTCCAGTCAGGTAGCCAGGGTTACCTCAATGAGCTAGTGAGGGCTCCGCCACTTCCCCTCGATACGTGCTGCCAGCCGGTTCAGCACTGTGACGTCACAGGGTTGTAACTCGCGCCAACACTGCCATACAACTACCACTGCTTTGCATTAGCCGGCAGCATTTATTCAGTACTTAATGACCCCTATGATACCATTCTATCCCTAGTGGCACCCTCTTTGATATTATACTCTCTCAACAGTCAATAAATAATGCTTTAATTAAAGGCTAATGCACCTAGACAAGGTAAAATGTTCGAAATCACAACTAATCAGTTACAGATATGCTTACTTCTTGGATCCTACCCATTTGATAGATTTTTTTTATGTGTTTTCTCTCACTAAATTTGTTTATATTAACTCCTCTAATTTTAATAAATGTTCTAAGTCTTGCATACACGTTAATGGCTTCTTTACATACACTCGGGAATAGCGAATGCAGCCTGTTTTATAACTCTTTCACTATTCCCGGTTGCTGATTAAACCCGAATAGAGGACCATGTATTTCTAAAAACACCTTTTCAAATTCTTTCACTAAACTAAACCATTGCGACTGGTCACTTGGTTCAGTAAGGCAGCCGTATGCTACAGTTCGTATCCAAGATGGCTGCCCCCCCCCCCCCCCTTCCGGATTTCGAGCGAATTTTGTAATTCTTCCAAGGCTAGGGTCAATATCCCAAACACGGAAAAGCAACGTAGCCAGCGATGTACTTAACTCCTTCGTCCTCAGCCCATGTAATTTCGCCCTCGACATCTTGATCTTCTGTAATAAAACCATACCAATACACAAATATGTTTTTATACATAAAACTATATCATAAATAATTACATTGCTTTATAAATACTTTAATATCTCAATTTAAAATATTAAAAACCAATTCAATATAATTTTCATGAAACTATGAATTTATAAATTATGTAAAATGTGTTAAAAACTGTTTTGTGACGTCACATTCTCTGGAATTGTCAGTACAAATAGCCTGCTTTATTTTAGGACTTAACTGTGCCAACCTTACTATAGCTGAAGCTCTAACGGCACTGTTTCTGCTCCTGTCTGTCCTAAGTACAGAGGTTTGGCTTAGTGTACTATCATTGGGCAGATTTTGAGAAGGGACTGCAGATTTATTTAGTACTCTTTTCAATGGAAGTCCTAAAAGGCGGTTTTACATATCATCTTGATAATCAGTAGGCAAGAAATGCTATTGCTTACTACAAATACGTGCATCTCTTTACGTTAATACTGTATTTCCTGTGGCACTTGGTAACCCATTGCTTTGAAATATCACTATCAGTTGGGGATCGGTGGTAAATGACACCTACCTCACAGTCCTTGGTGTTGCGGTAGGTATTTCCACAATTAAAATTAGCACAGCTCATGTTTCATTGCGATTCTAAAATACTAAATCGTTTACGTATATAATTAAAGCTCGAAAATCTGCTTAAACACTGACGATGGACAACGCTCATGCAAAACACACACAATGAACTTGTCTGTGACACTGAATCAAACAAACAACAGGTGATTCCTTGGGAAAAGCCAAGTGGGCAAGATCGCCTTACAACCCTATGACGTCACACGGCCAACGTCCCCCTCCCGTCACCGGCAGCAGCGGCTTCGGCCAAACTTCAAAAGAGTGGCTGAGCCCTTACTAGTTTTCACCGGCCCTGCTCCAAGGGACCCAAAATGAGTTCCTCAACTCCGCTCAGGTTTTGACAAGGGGTCGGCAAAGGGGTTATCTCCAATGACGTAAACAAATGTCATAACCCTGCTGCTCGCATACCAAGGGCCGGGTCAAACACCTTATGCAGCGCATGAGTGAATTCTTGAATGCAGCTGATTTTTCCGTTGTAGGCTGGAAATCAGTATTTTCAGCATCTGCAGCTGATATCGAAAGTATTTTTAGGTACAAATTATACACCTATTATTATCTAAATTTAATTTAATAATGTCTGACTAGGTTAAAAAAAACATACAAACATTTAATTATGCACATGTTAAAAACAATGTATAACATTTGTAGAAAAAAATAGAAAACTTGGCAGACTTATTTAAAATAATATTATGATTAATTTTAAATCACTTGTGTTTTCTGCCATATAAGTTATAATGTGGCAAACACTTTATACCTGATTTAACGAATGAGCGGACTTGACATCTGAGCGGTTGACCAATGGCACAACAATATCTTGCGCTGCAGAAGGTGTTTGACCCGGCCCTTGGTATGCGAGCAGGAGGGTTACGACATTTGTTCACGTCATTGGGGATAACCCCATTGCCGACCCCTTGTCAAAGTCTGAGTGGATTTGAGGAACTTATTTTTGGGTCCCTTGGAGGACCGAGTGGAATTAAGGAAAATCGAGCGGAATTGATGTTCGACCGATGAAATAGACCGTGTTGTATGAGCCCCTTAATACGATATAAGAATTTGAAAACAGAATGACGATATCTTTAACGGTTCCGTAGATATTTGAGGTCGTCCCCTTAGCTGGATACCCCTGTATATACTGTATGATAATTATTTTACTTATAACCAATAATAGGAGCATAGGGCCTTGAGCATCGTGATACTCAGTCCCGTATACTCGGATGTCTAAACCCTGTGCCAATAATTGCTAGTAGTGTGCATATTTGAAATTGATAACGATTCCGTAGGAGGTGGCCGTGACCTTAATTTAGGATCTCTTCCGGCCTTTACCTGGAGTAGAATTGGGAAACCATGAAAAACCAATTCTATTGTGATGTCGTTAATTAATTTTAGGGACTACCTCTCACCTGGTGACCCCAGTTTTGATCGCGACAACATCAGAAATTTTAGAAATTGACTTGAGGGCTGTAACAGGTTGTACTGAGCTTCATGAAGACAATAATTAAGTAGCTGTCTGACAGACAAGGATCAACGGCCGAGGGGACCCGTAACGCTGGCGATGCGTCACCCCGCAATCTGTATGTCGAATGGCTGGGCAGTGGTCGCTTGGTATGCCAAGGTACATCATGAGCATAGGATGTCTTGGTCATCAGCCCCGTGTGCTTTGGTGTGTGCTAAACTTGTCTGATAACCTTTGTTTCTGTACTAGTGTGAGTAGTGTGTGGTAGGGACCCCGGGACGTGTGATAAGGTAGTATGTAAGCATTCCCCTATATCGATAGGCGGACTAATGTGGAATGATTTTCATCATGAATTGTTTCCACAAGACTGAGTCCATTCCATTTAGAAACTCATTGAAATCTTCTGGTGAATCGCTGAGATGACAATGTCATTAGCAAATCTCAGAGTTGAAATTATTTCACCATGAATCTTTACTCCAGCCTAAAATGTTTCTCTAATTTCCTTCATTGCTTGTTGAACAAATGGCTCAATGATCAAGCAGTATGCCACCCACGAAGGTAGACTGTGTTCGATTCCCGGTTAATGCATATGGGATATCCGAGGAGAGATGTTACGTCCGGTGGTTTGGGTTCCTTCCTTCCTTCCTTTCGTCTTTTCTTCCTTTCCTCCTTCCTTTCTTCTTCCTTCCTGCCTTCCTTCCTTCCCTTCATACGGCCTTACTTCCTCCCTTCTAACCTTCCTTCCTTTTGTCATTCATGCTCTAAAAGCCCTAGTTGTTAAAAAGGACGTAAAACAAAATTCCCTTTTGTTTTTCCTTCCTTCCTATCTTCTTTCCTTTGTTCCTTCCTTCCTCCCTTCCCCTTCTTCTATCGTACCTTTATTCATTCTTAATTTACTCCTTCCTTACTTCATTACTACCTACCTCCCTTCCTTTCGTATTGCATTCCTTCGTACCTTCCTTTTTTCTTTCCTTCTTTGTCCCTCTCCTTACTTCATTCCTCTCCACTTCCCTTCCCTTCTTACTGCCTTTCTTCGTACTGTCCCCGTATTACCTACAAATACCTGTTGTAATCGCACGATGGCAGCTGGATCGTAGAACCTGAAATTCCCCGGTTAGAAAATCCCCCAGATCCTACCAACAAGTAGAGGGGATAATAGGGCACAAGTCATTCCCAGGTAGGTGTATTCCGGCTTCCCGCCATACAGCCAGCCAGGGAGCATCTACGTCACTGGGCAGGCATCCGTGGCCCACGAAAGATACTGGCCCCAGTGCGTTCAGCCATCTTGTCTGTGACGTAGGCGAAGTAGTGACTCCGGTTGAGAAGACTTGTTTGTGAATTTCTTGTGAATAGCAGTGTGAGAATAGTTAGTGTTTTATAAAGTGTAATGTCCAACTTTACATCCAACTTGTGTTGTGGTGCATCATGTAGCTGCAATAATCACGTAGCCTACAGGGTAAGTGTTAACACTTTATTTCTCATTAATGATACAGGTTAATCAAACGCACGTGTGGTGCAGGTTATGTACGAACTTACGTTAGCCTAATATTGTGGATGTTAAAGACTATTACAATGCATGCTAAGTTAATTATCTGAGTTAAAGTTAGATATTTAATGAATGTGTCTCTTTACAGGAAATCAAAATGCCGAGATGCTGTAATGTGGCTGGCTGTAAGAACAATTACAGATCTCAGCATGAAAATGTTTCTACATTTTCTCTCCCAAAGGACGAAAAATTAAGAAATATATGGCCTAGAAAAATTCCCACTGACTTCTCTAAAGTGAGCAAGCCTATAATGTGTATAAAACATTTTCCTGATAGCTCTGTTATCAGGACAGAGCAAGTTGATGGGGAAGTAAATACATTTGCTAGGAGTTATCCGAAGTTGAAACCTGATGCAGTATCTTCAATATTTTCGAATTTGCCAGGATAGCTATCCACTCCTGGGCCTTCTTCTAGAAGACTGTGTGATGCAGAGGTAGAAAATCTCGGATAAAGCCATAGAAGCGAGCTTGGAAGACTTCAGACACTACGAAGAAGAGAATTCTGTGCACAGTCTATCGGATATATCTGAACACTTCTCCTCCAACAGGAATAAATTTAAGCAGGAATGGACACATATCAAGACAGAAGACAAGTTGGTGAAGTGCTTGAAGAATTTGAGTGATGCAGTGCCCATAATTACAGGTTCTATGTGTATTCTAAATAACCTCAGCATTGAGCTGGCTGTCAATGGGTTGCAGATTCCCAAACATTAAGTTCCACAAAACTTTCTTTGCATTACTGATAAAAATTCATTTGATGAATTAGCCTACTTCAGTTCATTGAAAATTCTGAGTGCGATGAAAATGGAAGAAAGTTGTCAGCAGTGAATGCTCCTGTGAACATCCTACAGAGAAGTTTTTCGAGTGATGATTGCACACCATTATAGTCTTTAATAGAGCAAATTAATTTTTTAGATGTTAGGCAAACAATCGTAGGTACAGTGGAGACACGTTACTCTTGGCAGCTTCCATATAATATGTTCACTTGTCATCAGTGTACAAAAAGTTACATCGGAGTGGTCATATTATATCTGCCTCATCCATCAAATCTTCAAAAGTTGCTTGGTAAGTTTGATTTGAGTACTTTTGACATTATTGGGAGTATTGAGTAGCCTATCTCAGTCTAAAGAAGAATAATTTCTTGAAAGATCATGAATGTTCATAAATTACTTTTACCGTAGTTCATTTTAATGGAAAAGTTGAACTGTACTCTTCTAAAGCCATGGCGAGACAAAGCCATTGGTCGCTACTTGGTTAGGCGACTATCTGGACCAAAATTATTGTTAGTAGTACAAGCAAGGAGGTCTGGGGTTAGGTTTGTATTTGTACGCAAAGAATACTCTGTATTGCCGGTACCAATAATGAGCGCTGGCAGCTGTCAAAGCTAACACGTGAGGAAATGCTGCGTTGCCACTGAGGCAGATCATGACTCATAACATTCCAAGACGCTTCCAGGAAGACACAAATACTGGGATCTGTGGTGTGTCAGCCATATTCGTGTGAAGGGTCAATTAAACATTGCGATGCACGTGAGTTTAGGGGAATTTTTAGTTGCCTATTCGCCCTAGCTGCTACTAACTTAATTATGGGTCTATTCCTTTCATAGCCCCCTCTTCGTCACTTGTGTCTGAATTGGATCTGGAATTGCTTTCCAGGGAAACGATGAACCAATCTATCCCATCATGGAGTATACATTCACGTTTCGTAGCCTCATCCAGTTCTCGTTGCACTATTAACACAAAACGCTTCCAGTTTTATGAAGTCACTTCCCTAATAGACTAAACGGTAAGCTTCTCAACCTCACGGAGTGTGAAATTCTTATTATGCCGTGCTAGATAACCCTTCACTTGACCCCATATCATTTCTATAGGATTGAAGTGGCAATGATATGGGGCAGCGTGATGATCTCATGGCCATGCTTTCTCGCCAGTTCATCCACGTGGTAGCCTACATGGGTTTAGGCTTGCGCTGCTGTATAAGGTTGAGAAGGATATTAATTCTGAATGAAAGTGGAACGCGGCTTATACACTTGTAGCAGACATGAATGTACTTTTACATACCTTATGTCCTTGTTTCATTTTTTGGGCGATATTACGTATTGAAATTAGGAACCCTAATTAAAACTTACTACTGAAGCTCATATATGTGCTAAAGTACGTAAATATGTGTTTTTATTTTTTGCTATTTTAAAAACAGCTGCCATGCTTCGATAGCACTTGATCTCGTTTAACCGTCATCAAGGCTCACTCTAGCAACACGCACCGAGGCACAAATGTGAGATACAAAATCACTATTGATAAAAAGAAGTGGGATGCAAAATCACTGTTGATAAAAAGAAAGAATCATCGGGACACGTTAGGCAGTAACCATTGCCAAAACTCATTGATCTGGGCGCGTTAGGCTGTAACCATTGTCAAAAACCATTGGATTGGACAAAGTGAAGGTAAGAATGGTCGGGTGTAGGTGCAGCCTTGGCCGCGCGCTGTTAGCGGGGCATGGTTGACACAAAATCATTGATCTGGGTGCGTTAGGCTGTAACCTTTGTCAAAACCACAGTTGTGCGGAAAAAAATACACATACTTATTACAGGAGAGCGATATACTGCATAGTTATTACAGAGCAGATAACAAAAAACACTCATTTCAGCCGTACAGAGATGCAAAATATCGCACACACTAGCGAACGAATGATGCCCACTAGAGACTGAATTGGGCACTTTTTTGTTTCACATTGTACCGTAAGGGCGAGGTTGGCAGTACTGTTATGGTACTTTTTTGAAGATTGATTTGAACAATGCCCCTCACTGCTGTAATTTTCGCTATATTTGGAATGGCTGGGTGGGTCACAGACAGCGGAGGAGGAAACATCTATTAAAACATTGCTTACTGATTTATTTCTCATCCTTTTATAAGGTATTTTGGCTAATTCATGTATTATATAGAATGTTATCGCTCGTTCTATGTTCATTCAGCACTACCGAGAAGGATTCCTTTTGTCCGAGAGCTGTCGCATGGTAGGCTACACGATGGCGGTCGAGCCATTCCAACATTCGCGGCTTCGTACTTGAAGTTGTTGGAGCTTATTCTATCTGTACTGTGTGGTACGAAGCATTGTCCATTACAATAACACTGTGTTCAGGGATGTTGGGTAACAATTGTTCCTGGAACCATTTTAAAAACTAGTTGTCGTCCATGTCTTCATGGTAATCACCAGTTCTTTTCGACCTAAAGAGCAAAAGTGTATTATTAACAAAGCCGTTTGATAGCCCGGCATGTAGAATAATAAATCGACCCCCTCTGCCTGACGGCCCTTCCTTGTCCCCTGAACTGAGTTGTCACTCCAACCTTTAGACACTGTGTGACCAGCATTGACCCACATTTCACCTAACCACAAAATATCCATAACATTTTTGCCCTATTAACTTAAGTTTTGAATTTTCCAGTAGCCTATTTTCACCCAAATTTCACCTAATTTTGTAGGTTCTTTAAAGTGAGCATAATTAAGGGAATTCTAAACTTTGGAGCTATTTGGTTCAGTCATTTAGAAATTATAACATTTTATGTAATAAATATGCAAATTTTGAAAATGTCCCAGGTACATCAAATTTAAAGTTATCAATCTAAAACTTGTATGAAATGATCATCAATGGTCTACAAATAAAAATTGGTATTACTTTTAAAATCAGTGCAAATGGTTTATTATTAAAATGTTTTTTTCTTAGAATGACCTGTTGTTCTCTTAAAATATGTCATTTTTTTTTCAAATTTGAACCTAAATATTTCTGAAAGTTATTAATATTTTTCAAAATGGATTCCACACATTATTAAGACCACAAAGTTGTATGTGCAAACCAAGTTTGAAGGTAATGGGATCAAAACGCAGGCAACTGGAACATTTAAAATGCTGAAAAATACAGTATTGAGAAAAAGCTAACTTTATTAAAAAATACAGTATTTTAGTGGAATTTCCTGCATCAAGACTTCCCTGAGTTTACAAATCACTTTTCCCACACTTCAGAGGTAACTTATTACTAAACCCATCTTTCTCCCTGATGTTGACACGAAGATTTACTGCCACATTCACCACACAGGTCTGTAAACAAATTTTGGAGGGCACCCATATATGAATGAGAATGTGCTTGTCATTAACACTAGGTTTAACAGTATTCTCCTCACTAAAATAGGCCTATTCCAGTTTTCTGACACTGGCAGAAGAAGTAGTTGCAGCTGTTGAACTTGCATTACTTAACTTCACATTCAAAATAGCACTATTCCATTTCTTTGTTTCACGGACTTTCGGTTTACGCCATCGACTAGATACTGAATACATCTATTAAACTGCACACAAATCTCTAAAATACCATTAACTTACACAAGTTCCACCACTCACAGTAAACCAATAAAAATATAATTCTTGCGAATAAACTTCACTAAAGCCACTGACCATCAAAATAAACAAAGAGGCATGGTTCCACCATGTATCCAAAATGGCCTATACTTTACTACAAACCAAAATACTTCTGTTCGATGTTAAATATGTGCATGTGTATAGTAATGATATTCTTTTAGTGAATGCCATACAGCTAAAAATTATATGGGATAAGAAAATAACATGTACGGTAAGAAAAGTTTCACACTTGACAAACATTGCCTAGGCTACTCATAACTGATAAATTTACCAACAGATGGCACCATAAGCTTGTATTCAGATGATTGGCTTGATAATCTTGGCGAAGAGTATGAAATTACAACAAAATTGAGGGGTTTTTGGTTCTAGGAAGTAGGCGTTGCCCATTTCAAGATCTAAGCACGTGTTCTTGAAGAGCCCCCGTAAGGTATTTAAAAATGGCCGTACATAAAAAACAAATGTATATTTAAGTGCCCCAAGTGATAAGGTAACTTCTAGGGCATGAAACCAGATTTTGGTTTTTTGTTTGTAATTTTTGGCCTACAACTCAGTAGGGTCTCCCCATTTCATGTAGGAACAGACACCTCAAAGCCACAATATCTGGCCTCTCCATGATCACCTTCCCCCCGTTAATTTTCTCATATTTAAATCCCAGATCGTGTAACACTTTCAGTGAAGAAAGGCTTCCTTGAAATAATTGTGCCTCTCTGAGCAAAAACAAGAAGTTTGCGACATGTTGGAATTTCTTTCCTAAAATAATAGCTATAAATATGCCGTCTAACAGCATCTTGTTGAAAGCCATCTAAATTAGTGACCACCCCTTCTCTATGCCTCTTCTTCCCTGGAGTTGATAGTTTAGACGGGCCAGCATCATCAGACAGGAACTTCCCTTCCGTCACTCGGTATGCAGTGATTTCACTCACACCAAGAGTCATGGCAGTTCTTTTCCTCACCTGAACAAATGGAATCAGAGGTTCCTCCCGTAAGCGCATACTTTCCTCTTCTTCCTCCATAAAATTCCTCACCGCACATACCATCTCCTTTACTTGGCTATGGAGAGTCACACCACGACCTGAAGTTGTTCTGTCGCAGAGAATGGATCCTGGGCCTTCCGCGAGCATGTACCGATGCCTTTTTACACAATGAAAATAGACACGATGATGAAAATAAAAGAAATAAACTCAAAATCTGTATATACACACGCTTCCAACAAAAACAGAACAATAACGCTTACTGTAGCCTATGACAGAATAAGCAAATGCACTTCAATATATACACGGGATATTACTAATGGCAGTGACGAGTTAGTTCACAGTAGAACACTGCGTCAAACCATGTGCTCACTGCTGTGTCGGCATTCATTGCAACACTGCTCGCTGTTGCTATGGACACCGTTACCCCTCTTGTCTCCACTCCTCACCTCACCATTCAAGCGGATGGCAGCTTGCACCGTTCATCTTTTGTAAATCAGAGTATAACACATAGAATTGAACATGTATGCAGCGTTTAAACCCTAAGTGTTGTCCACGTTGTCATGGATGATGCCATTTTGTGTCTAGGGGAATTTTGTAAGTGTAAATTCCATTACATGTCCACATTAAAGCTATTGACACAAGTTGGCAGGCTTGTTTTGTTGAGATAAATTAGAGATGAAAATAGTACAAGAGTTAATACATCGTTGCCAAGGCTGCAAGATACCAATGTAATTGATAGTGATTTTGTGCTACATAAGGAAACAGTAGCCAGGCAGCTGGAAGCAAGTTAGACATGTCCAGTCCTCAAATTGTGTTCATGCATCTTTGTAACGATGAATTTGTAACCCACTAAGCTCCAGTGAGATTGAGAAATGGTGTCAGAAAAATTTAAAATCCTGAAGAGATCATGAATCATCAGCAGGGTATAATGGCTGTAGGCCCTATGTGCAGTGCAGGATTTTTTGAGAATATTAATAGCTGGAGGATATTAGATCCTAATAATCTCCAGTAATATATCCAAGATCAGCAAGATATCACCTTTATAGCCTACTTGGTGAAACCTGCAAACTACATTTTCTACATTCTAGGATTCTTCCAGACAATGTGTTAATGTGCTTGAGATGCTTATATTTATAACCAATGTCCTAAATAAAATAATGTCTGTAATACATTTTGTGTGTGCTTATTATAATTAAGTGTAAACATTACTGTGTCATTGGATGAAGATTACTTGCAATTTGCTAGTGTTCTTGAAGATATGGGCATAGTTTTGTACTCCAGGGCCCTACCAATCACCACATCCAGAATTCTCTGTTAAAGCTCTAGATTTACCCATTTCAAACCGATTTACCCAGTGTGTAGTACTGTTAACTGCTTATTTTCCATGTGGCCTGCAAGGATGCCCATGTTCTTTTTCAGGGGGAATGGATGTGGTGAGGAGTATATGATATTTTCTGGGAGGAAGGGGTAGGGGGGGACTGGGTATGTTATAAAATTCTTCATCCCCAGACCACCAGGGTGAAACAAAAAATAAGAAAAAATAATTAAAAGTTGAGGAATGCTTTTATTTGAATAATTTGAAGGGTCTCGTTTGACATTTGGCGGAGATCTTGGACATCTTATTGGGAGGGAGATACCATGTCCGTGTAGCCAGCATAGATCCAAATTACAATGGCAAGTATAGTCTTTCTTTAATTTTAATAAATGGAACAGTTCCACCTACATGGAGTAGGGGTAAGTAAAGTGGCTTCTTGTCCAGGTGACCTGCTTTGCGAAGGAGTATTTGAAACCTGATATAGGATTTATTCTTCAAAGCTTCGCACAAACGCTCTTGATAGAATGATTTGAATCCCACTCCTTGCATCCTGGAAGTGTCTTCCCAACTCAACTGTAAATAAAAGCTAACTGAAAACCACTACCACATCCTTTTCTATTACAAGTACAGTACACACATAAGTGCATGGGGCTGATATCCACGACATTTCAATCCACTGAATTAACTCACTGAATTGAGCCCATAAAACCGTAAATTTGACCTAAGCCTAACTGGGAATGGGAGAGAACCGTTAAACATGTCCAACATGAAGGTAGTTGCCACAAGAAGTAAACCTGCCACTGTAGGAGATTGGTGTCAGATAAAAGGCTCTCTGCCAAAGGAGGTAAGTATAATCTCAGCAATTCATATATGTATCTGAAGTAGTCCTATGCATTAAATTTTTGTTGTTGAAAAAGATTGTCTTATGGTAGGCCTACTCAAAAAAGCAAAATGCTAAAAACCACGAGTGTGGGCTCAAATTTCTCATATTCGTTTTTATTATTTTGGGGCATGAATGACTCTTCCCTTGCAATAAATGAAGCACTGGGTACTTTCTCCTAATGCAATGCTTGGTTGTTTCTTCTTTTTTTTTATTCCAGCTGCTTTTAAAGTTAAACTTACATGTAAACTGGTGTATATGGAAACAACTTATTGATGAACGAAGATAAGAGGATAATATGTACAGTTTTGTATATCTGCATAAACTGGAACATCCATTCAAAGTTTGTATTACACTGCTTAATATTCTACTGCTCTAAGGTTTTGAGCTAGTGATAGGGGTAGATTTCTTCCACAGCTATTAACTTTATTTTTGAGTATCCTTAAATTCACACTAACAAATTTACTCGGCTATTGGTAGGCTTCTATAGATGAGAATACCTTGGTGCAATCAATGCGGCGAGGCGAGCGAGCGACACCACTCCTCTGACGTCACAGATCCGCGCCATGGCCTGTCTTTCTCGTCGGCCACGGCAGGCATCCAGTCTCAACGCGCTGCAGTCCCTGTGTAATCATTGTCTATTTATAAGCGGTATTGGTATTGTTTATAGTGTACGAAACATATTTAGTCGGGAAGTTACATACCTGGTCATACTTTATTTAATTTCCACATTATATTACTTGCGATTATGGTGAAATGAGTAAAAATAAATCTAATTGTGCCGTTGCACAAAGCAATAATATTGCTTACAAGATTCAAAACGTAGTTTACCATCGTTTCCCCAAAAACCTGGAATTTCAACGTAAGTGGGTATCGCGTTGCAAGCGAGTGGACTTCATAAATGTGCTCAATGCACGAATATGTTCAGTACATTTCCTTCCCGAGGACTACGACCGGGATTTGAAAAATGAATTATTGGGTTTGCCTTTAAGGAAGATACTGAAATCAGACGTTGTTCGATCTCAAAAAAATATCCAACTGGCATCGTGATAAAATTGAATGACCTGTAGCAGGGGCCAGCAATATAGAAGATATGGTACGATATAATGTATTATTGATGTTAAACACCGTCTTCTTTACAGTTGCATTCTTTGTTATTTCTATATTATACATTTTTATTAGGCCTACATCGTTGGACATGTTTGAGAGTTTTAAAATGGCATTACTTTTTTATAATTAATCTACGAATTGAAGTTAAAGTGGTAGTGCAACTTCACGTTTGCACAGTAGGAGTACGGTCTTGACATTCCTTTACCCTATGTTCTCTAGGGACGGGGAAATACTGTATATTAGGTGCGTTAGATGGGTCCTAGAGACATCGCGAATGCCCTCACTTTAAGAGCTCTTTCTCCCAAGGCGTATGCGTACTTGAGGAAAAGGAAGTACCCCTTGCCTTGCCGCTCAAATCTCCAAAAATGGGTAAGACAGTTCAATTGTAGACCGGGCATTTTAACCGAAGTTCTTAGTTTAATTAAAGTTAGGTCGGAAACTTTCAAACCTTTCGAAGCACTGGCTGTTCTAAGTTTCGATGAAATGAACATCGACGGTCGCGTGAGTTACGATTCATCAGATGATGTGATACTGGCACGTTCAGGTGGCGATGATTCGCGGCTTATTTTTGCCATGGAAACAACCTGTGTACTATGACTTTGATGTCACGATGACAAGCACACTGATACAATCCATAATCCGGGAGGTAGGAGCTGGAGTGCGTGTTGTGGCTGTCACTTGTGATATGGGGGGGTAACAATACGATGGTGTGGAAAGAACTGGGGGTATCCTCTAACAAGACGTATTTCTACAACCCTGTAGACAGTAATAAGAAAGTGTGGGTGTTTTGTGACGTCCCTCACTTGTTAAAACTTCTCTGAAATCACTTCCTAGATTAAGGAATAACTCTACCCGATGGAACAACTGTCTCGAAAGAATTGATAGAAGATCTCCTGGAACATCAGAGAGGTGATCTAACAATCAGACACCATATTTCTCAAGCCCACCTGACTGTTAGTGGACGTGCTCGCCAAAATGTAAGAATGGCTGCACAGCCGCACTGCCCAAGCTGTGAAGTACATTCTAAACCAAGATCACGAAGGAGTTATTATTGAATTAATTAACGATGTATTTGATGTAAGTTACTAAAGTCTAGATTCCCCAAGGATGAGAAGGCTCTCTTTAGAAGTGGTTATGGACTGAATCACATAAGCCAGGAGAACACCTTAAGAAGGTTCCTAGACATTTGTTCAGGCATGCGTCTAGGGATGAGAAGCGGCCTTCTCCCATTTCAGAAAGAGTTCTTAATGTCAATAAACTATCTTTTTGGACTTTTTTCTAGATCTCAAAATCATTAGCGTGACCTGTATTTTGACCTCAAGACTAAACCAAGATTGCCTCGAAAATTTCTTTTCTCGTCTTCGCGGCCTTGGTGTGTTCCATAACAACCCTACGCCCTTCGAAGTAATGAACCGAATGCACTTCCTAATAGTAAAAGGGAATGCGAACGAGATACCTTTGTCCGGTGGTGTCTCTATTGCTGAGGATGCAAGTCAACCTGGTTCCTCTTCTGACTGCATAGTAGAAGAAACAACAGAAGAATTCGAGAAGTTCCTCTCAAGTGAACTGTGCATCTCAGTGATAGGCACCTCATCCCATGTACTTCGTGAGTATTCAGGCGATGGAAGTGAAGAACAGTTGCTGCAAGATATCAACCTCGACCTTGGCAATTCAACATGCCACAATGAAGATGTGACTCACGATGCCTTAAAATACATCGCAGGTTTTATTGCTTTCAAATGCAAAAACATTGACAGTTCTTTAGGAAATGTAGCTGAAAAATGTCCTATTGTTGAAAAACTAACTGCTGAACACGACTGGATCACTATCATTTCTAAAGGAGGGCTCACTTCTCCAACATCAGAATGGATGATTGCAATGACGCCGTTTGAAGTAATTTTCGCTTCCTTCCACGGGTAACAATATTCTAAGTCCAACAATGTGATGGAACTCTGACATCTATCATACAGACTGAATTCCCTGAAGTCAACAGGTAAATTATTGCCTTGTATTTGCGAACAAGATCTTTTATTCGCATGAGGCACTTGAACAAAACGTAGAAGTTTGAAATAATGAAGAAAAATGCAGCAAGGAAGAACCTGCTCTGGATGGCATCATCTTCAGGACTGAAGGTTTAGACGTTCAGACACCTTATAACGTAAGTTGTTAGTCTTTTCGATTAACATATGTTTAGTAAAAGTTTGGAATGAAACGAATTGCTTGTATAAATATTAGCCCAGTACTGTCTGTACTACAAGCATGGAAAAATGTAAACATTATTCACAGCCCAACAATTAAACAGATCATTACATGACATACGGTAAAACAGTACATGGTAAAAGAAATGATTTAGGTCAGACTTGTCAATACACTAAAATTGGTACAATTACATAGACAATTACAATTGATTCATTTAAGTCTTGGATATCGTGGTCATTTAGTCCCGTGTTTGCATAATTTGTCTGATGATCTGTCTTATTGTGGTGTCTGATATAGTCCGTGTATTTGTAATTCAGGTGAGGGTTGGGAAGGAGGCGGCAGTGGTCTGAAGTAGAAGTGAGAAACCACGGAAAACCATTTCCGGGATGGCTGAGGTGGGAGCCGATCCCTCCTCTACACAGTTTTGCCTCATGAGGCTCAGTGTACCCCGTTGCAGCCCACAGACCAGAATTAAATTTCTTGTCAGAGCTGGGAATCGAACCCGGATCTCCAGGCCGACAGCTAAGAATGCTAGGCGCTTCACCAGGAGGTCTCTATGAATTAAAATAATTACGAAACACTAGGGTACGGAATGTCTCTGATTAACGTTTGTTCATAGTATTATTATAATAGTGTTTAGTTAGAATAATAATGATAATGATGTGTGGCTTCCGTAGAGCCCTGGTGTAGGACTCCCAAGCTGACAGCTGTAGGCAGCCAGTGCGTTACAAATTTAACATGCCTAATTAAAGTTTACTGCAAGGCTGGCAGCAAATATAACGTAGTTTATTGCCAGTTTATCTGCCTGATTATTATTCAATGTCTTCCTATCGAAAGTAAAAGATTAAAAATACAATACAGTCCATCGGTATTGTCCTTTAATGCGGACAGAAGGAAAAGAAGAGCGAAACAGTATTCATATTTATGTGGGTAACCCAACGATAGAGAGCGTTCTGCCTGCCTGACTGCGTCACGGAGCGCTGACCAATGACAGCGCATACCCCGGAATGGCTTACCTATTGAGTATTCTAAGTACCTTGAGTCATTCCTATCAAGGTGGCATTAACAAAGACCATAGCGAAAAATTAGAGATGCTCAGAGAACACAAACATCAAGTAAAATAACTATCTCAGGAGTATGAGAAACTCCAGAAACACCCAGCGATGGCCTTCTTAATGCGACCATCCATCACCTTTATAAAGCATCACACCAAAAGGATTAAAATCAGACAACAGAATGTATTAATCAAAGCGCTGACGTGCGCTTCAAGCTCAACTCCGTTCGTGCATGTCCGCCGGGACCTTGAAATGTCCGCCGGGCTTCGTAATCTCGCTAGCTACAATATCAGCTGCATGTGACATAACATATGACTGACTTTCTCGCATTTCGCAGAGTTGAAATGCAGCGTAAGAAAATGTACTGACCCCAGGCATGGCCGGCTCTACGGAAGGCCGCGGCGAGCGAAAATTGGCAACCTCGCCGTGAATGGCCAGTCTGCTCTGCCTAGCCCACTGAGTTACATGGAAAATGTGTCACGCGCTCGTGTTTTCTTCAAAATACTCTATGTAAATGAAATTATACCTTTGATTATTACTGTATAGTGGCTAGCTACAATGCCAAAGACTTGTGTTGTGCCGAATTGTAAGTCTAATTATCGTTCATCGATACAAACTGAAGGATTTCTGACATTGTTTGTGTTTCCTAAAAATCCATAATTGAAAGCCATATGGGAACGTGCTATTCCTCGAGCCAATTGGGTACCTACGAAATATTCCTTCGTATGTATTAAACACTTTCTTCCTGAAGACGTAAGTTATGTTGAAAAATACAAGGATGGTGATGGGAATAATAAGGAATTCACACGGAAGAAGCCTGTATTGTTGCCTCGTGCGGTTACAAAGGTATTCCCAAACTTACCATCGTATTTGAATAAGTGCTCCTCCAAGATAAGGAAATCTCCAGAGGAAAGAAGAGAAGAAAAAGAACGGAAAAAGTCTGCAGAGGAATGTGAGAAGACCCTTGCTGAGGAAGCCAACAAAATTACGACTTTCAAGTCCTTTGTTTGTGATACACAAAATAAATAGGTGGAGCATAAAACAGACTGGTCTGTAAGTACTAGTGAAAACTATTGTATTTTGTATAAATTAGATGTGTCAAGCATACCTAAAATAAGGTAAAGTATAAGGGTAAACAATGATTTTACGGTCGAAATTCATATCAATGGAGGCGTAATTCCTAACGTTGTTGTTCTTCATTCTGGCTCTGTAATATTTCGAAATTCATTATTAAGTGGAGTCAGTTGTTCCAAGCAATAGAATTTTGCCACGACTTTTTCTTACCTGTAAGTTCTGTAAGTTCACTAGTCGTCCAGATTAATAGTTTAATAGATAACCTAAAAACTGACCTTGAAAACCAGGGAGACGAAACTTCAGAGATTCTGTTAAAAAGTTAATGTTTCTGCAAGATCAGTTTACACTTACTTTTTTAAAGAAACCTAGATATAACGTCACTACAACTCTAAATGCATTCCTCATTTATATGCAGTCTACAAAGTGTTATAACGAAATTAGATTTAACCATATTTTATCCCTACCTCATCCCCGAGTTTAACAAAAATTAACAACTTCCTTCGCCATATCCCCGAAAGCTGATGAAGAGAACAGTAACTTTCTAAGTCACATTGCGAAAGATTTATCAAATTTAGAGAGGGTTGTAAATTTACAGATTGATGAAATACATGTCAAACAAACTTTAGATTTAAAAAATGGGCAATTCTTTGGTGTTGCTACAAATGAATCTTTCGATTTAGCTAAGACAGTTCTGGCCTTTCTCGTTAGTTCTGCTTTTGGAAATTTGAAATAGGTTGTTAAATTAGTTCCAGTGAAACAATTAACGGGTTTGCAACTAGCTGATATTGCGAAAGGTGTTATCAGGCAAATACAGGATTGTGGCCTAAATATTCTGTCTATCATAATGGTGTGAATCGTGCTATGTTCAAAGAACTAACCGAACATTCTGATAGTAATTACTGGTTCCATATTGATGGAAACCCCCTAAAAACCTTTGTTTTATATGACAGTGTCCATGCATTAAAAATATACGAAATAATTGGCTGAATTTAAGTGGCATTGATAAGTCATTTATTATTCCTGTATGGGAAGATTTAGACTCATTTTCAAATGTTTTAAGTTCAGATGACTGTAACCCTGATTTTAAAGAGGTAACTCAAGCATCATTTAGTGACATACGAGCGATCTACAAAAAGGAATCCGATTTACTTATTAAGTATTGTTATAAAGGTACTGCTTTTTTTTGTCAGAGTAATCCTAATGTGGTGGTCCATTGTTAATATTAAGCGGCCTCTCACCCATGTTGTTAAACGTAATAGTCTTCAAATGCCTTTCCATAATCCCGAAGACAAAAGGTTGGCTTTCCTAAAGGCATTCCTCCAATGGTTGTCCACGTGGAAAAAGAACGATGAAAATAATTCCTCAAAAAAGAGTTGTTTAACCAATGAAACTTACAACGCTTTGTATGTAACAACCTATGTATTACGTGAGATTATTATTTATGCTCTACAGAATGTGAACCCCTCTTATGTGTTAACTGGCAAATTTCAGAGTGACCAATTAGAATCCAGGTTTGGGTAGTACCGCCAACTAACAGGCGGCAACTACACACATCAAAAAAAGTTTTGCATCACCTCGGTTCCCAGATCTCCGGCATATAGACGTTGACTGTGTATATTGTATCCAAGATACAGTCCCTTTGACTGTTCATAGATGTCACTAAAACTGCTCAAAGATGTAAACAACCATGCATGAGCAGGGCCTATTAGACGGAGGGGGTACGACAGCCGATCAGTTCCAGTCATTCCACCAGGACGAAGGTACGCTGCTCATGTTGTCTGTAGTTCTACCATGCCTAGAAGGTCAATACCGCAGTTCGATCGCGTCCGCATTGTTACTTTGTGTCAAGAAGGGCTCTCAACAAGGGAAGTTTCCAGGCGTCTCAGAGTGAACCAAAGCGATGTTGTTCGGACATGGAGGAGGTACAGAGATACAGGAACTGTCGATGACAGGCCTCGCTCAGGCCGCCCAAGGGCTACTACTGTAGTGGATGACCGCTACTTACGGATTGCCGCTCGGAGGAACCCTGACAGCAATGCCACCATGTTGAATAATGCGTTTCGTTCAGCCACAGGACGTCGTGTTTCAACTCAAACTGTGCGCAATAGGCTGCATGATGCGCAACTTCACTCCCGACGTCCATGGCGAGGTCCAGCTTTGCAACCCCGACACCATGCAGCGCGGTACAGATGGGCCCAACAACATGCTGAATGGACCCCACGGAATTGGCATCACGTTCTCTTCACCTATGAGTGTCGCATATGCCTTCAACCAGACAATCGTCGGAGACGTGTTTGGAGGCACCCTGGTCAGGCTGAACGTCTTAGACACACTGTCCAGCGAGTGCAGCAAGGTGGTGGTTCCCTGATGTTTTGGGGTGGCATTATGTGGGGCCGACGTACGCCACTGGTGGTCATGGAAGGCTCCGAAACGGCTTTACGATA
The DNA here is from genome assembly GCA_946902985.2 of Meconema thalassinum. NCBI lineage: Eukaryota > Metazoa > Arthropoda > Insecta > Orthoptera > Tettigoniidae > Meconema > Meconema thalassinum. The sequence goes on along the minus strand of OX336394.1, from coordinate 253,509,224 downwards.
CCTGAATTACATCCTCCGACCCATAGTGCAACCATATCGGCAGAATATTGGAGAGGCATTTGTCTTCATGGACGACAATTCTCGACCTCATCGTGCACATCTTGTGAATGCGTTCCTTCAAGATAACGACATCGCTCGACTACAGTGGCCAGCATGTTCGCCAGACATGAACCCTATCGAACATGCCTGCGATATGTTGAAAAGGGCTGTTTATGGACGTCTTGACCCACCAACCACTCTGAGAGATTTACGCCGAATTGTCGTTGAGGAGTGGGACAATTTGGACCAACAGTGTCTTGATGAACTTGTGGATAGTATGCCACGGCGAATACAGGCATGCATCAATGCAAGAGGACGTGCTACTGGGTATTAGAGGTAGTGGTGTGTACTGCAATCTGGACCACAAATGCTGAAAGTCTAGCTGTATGATGGTACAACATGCAATGTGTGGGTCTCATGAGCAATAAAACGAGCTGAAATGTTGTTTGTGTTGATCTCTATTCCCTTTGTATTTAACGGTTCCGGAACTCTTGGAACCGAGGTGATGCAAAACTTTTTTTTATGTGTGTATAATATATCAGTTACTCAGGTAATGGAGGCCGAATTGAAAATAAGGTAGAAAAGCGTACTTGGCCTTCATTCAGCCAGGTATGGAGCAGTTACTTTTTCGAAAGAAATGATAATGTCCTCTTCCGATACAAATTCAGGAGAAAGTACAACAAGCAGCCTTTCGTCAGCTACTGTTGACGATACCTTTTACAGTATTTTAGAAGACAAGTACACTGAAAACATACAATTCGATGAGTCGGGTTTTATATATATGCCTGTGGTTACATATCGTTCAAGCAATGTTCAAGAATAAAATGTGAAGAATGGTTGGCTTTGCTTAGAAATAAAGAAAAGATAAATGACAGCTACTTCAATCAAATAAATAGGGGCGGACTTTCAGTTCCTGCAGATTTTATTTTATCAGTGTGTAAACATGTTGTTGGAATTACGCAGGCACTAATTTCTGATAAGTTTGAGGAACAATTTTTAAAATGTAAATGTAACAATCAACGCCAAGTAATTCAAAATCTTAGTCTACTCGGTATTTTATCAGATATTGAATTGTCAGAAACTGCCGAGAAAACTTGTACCTGTGGATGTTATGACAATAGTCACAAGTATTGTCTTAACAATGAGTAACATTTTGTTAAATAATTACAGGAAGTTGAGGAATGAAGGAGACGGCCAAGGCCTTAAGTTAGGAACCACCCCAGTATTTGCCATAGTAATCACAGAAAACTTGCTATTCTTTGTTAGAGGCCAAACTGTTGTATATTTTGTAAATGTCAAATAAATATTGAAAGCAAATTGGTTTTGTTACTCCAAGTAAGCCCTACTCACTCTTGACAATCCTTTTACTTTAGTGTTGAAAAGAACAAATATTATTTCGTTATATCAATTTGTTTTCGTGGCGAAGCACACGCATTAACAGCTGGCCGGCTGCTATGGCCATCCCAGTTCAGAGAAGTGCAGCGTTGCAAGGTCGAACGCCGCGGCCTTCCGTAGAGCCGGCCATGCCCCAGGACAATAAAATAACGGTACAGTACCTTCTTTCCTTTCTTATTTACTTCCTTATTTTCTTCCTTGCTTTCCTCTTTTCTTTCTTATTTCCTTCCTTTTCTCTCATCTTCATCCCTTCCCTTCTTCTTTCCTTCCTTCCTTCCTTCCTTCCTACCTTTTTCCTCTTATCTTCGCCCCTAACTTCCTTCCTCCTTCCTTCTATCCTTCCTTCCTTCCTTCCTTCCTTCCTTCTTTCCTCCTTTGTTATCTTCCATACGTTTTACCTTCTTTCTTAATATCCTACAGAAGTCATAAGGAGTTGATAATCACTATATTATACGGATTATACATACCCGAATTTAGAAACTTTATACAACCTATATTGTTAAAGGCAATACTAAATAAGTCACTATCGTATGACACTCCGTAGCGTAGCCGTGTGCGTGAATCATGCTTCATTTTTTAATATTTTCTTTTTAATGGTTTCTTCCGACAACTTGTTAAGATGATGATGGCCACACTGTTGTCGAAACTAGTCCTTGTACATTAAACAACTAATAATATATTTATTGACGTTGGTGGGTTTATTTAATACCATTTAGATTTCAATTAAATGTTGTGAATAAGGACCAAGTTGTATCTGATATGGTTAATTTCTTATCTGTATACAACCAATATTTGTATAAGTATCTGTGTTGAGAGGGACAGATTCTGACCCTTAAAACAATAACCATCATTATCATCATCATCACCATAATAACCATCATCATCATCATTACCATTAGGCCTACCATCATCACCATCTTTACCATCATCACCATCCTTACCATCATCATCATCATCACCATCAATATCATCATCACCCTCAATACCCTCCTCCTCATTATCATTACCATCATTATCACCACCATGACCACCATCATCATCATCATCATCATCATCATCATCATCATCATCACCTTCATTACCAGCATCACCATTATTACCATCTTCATCAATACCATCATTACCATCATCATCATTATCATTACTATCATTCATTACCAACATCACCTTTATTACCATCATCATTGTAATCTTCATCATGGTTTGGCCATGATTGATGGTTAGGTGAGTTAACTTTTGCGCGTGTTTTATTTGAAGGCTTCATCGGTGTAGTGGACACTATATTTGATTAGAATGTGAGTAGGCCTATGTGATTTCTTAGCATTCCTACTTTTGGATTCTACTTGGGGCTATTACTTTCTTGAGCTTCTTGATAAGGAAGGTAAAGATAAGGGCTTGATCATGCTGAGCTGAGCTGAATTTTAGGTTATAAGGTTGCTCAAAAGAACGTACAACATCAAAGATAAGACCTACCATTGCCACGATTCAAGTCACGGCCAGTTAGACTCCCTCGTTGGCGTGATGCCAGACGAAGAGATTCAGTACGACCTAGCGGACTTTTCCCGAACAACTAAGAATAGCTTCGACAGCTGTCGATACGCAGTTGTACGCGATGGCTGTGAAACAGAGGACCATGTAAATTGCGTGGCTGAGATGAAAGTAAGAAATTACTAAACGAATCTGACTGTCAATATCAGTCAGCAGTTAATGGAGGACCAATGTAAAGAGGAAGAACAACTTGAGATCGCCAGGGCATTGCTGAAAAGTATCCTGACAATCCAACAAAAGAATCAGAAATTCAGCATGGTTTGATGAAACTGGAGGAAGCTCTAGATGCAGGAGCAATGTACAGGACATCTTGGAAGAGAACTAGGGAGATTCTGCAGAAGGATTCACCTGTTACAAAGAAGGTTGAACTGCCCATGCCATCATTAGTGGCAAATATAATGGAAGAAAAGGAGGAATGGCTACAGGTTTTACCTAAGAAGAAGAGAGAGGAGAAGAAGGTTGAAAATATTCCATCCAAGCCTGATGGATTTGATCTCAGAACAGAGGTATCGGTTACTGAAAATTCAAAAACGCCTGAGAGACGGATTCAGATAGTATTACGAAGCCGCCCAGAAGCAGAACTCATGAAGCCTATGAATGGCAAGACCTTTGCGGATGTCTTGAAGAATATCCGGTGCAAGGTAAAGCCGGAAGTCAGTGGGACGGGCATACTGTCAATCCGAAGAACAGCAGCTGGAGCAATTCTTCTAGAATTCAATAAAGCCACACAAAACGAGAACAGGGACAATTTCAATAAATCCTTTCGAGATGCCCTTGGACAGGATGGTGAAGTGAAGGCTTTGATCTCTCGTACTACACTAGATATCCGGGACATGGACAGTGTCACCATTGTTGTACAGTAGATTTGGAGGAAGCAGAAATAAGACGAGATCCTGGGAGTCCTAATGGAGAACTGAAAGTCTCAATATTAAACGCGAACAGCAGGGGTCAGAAACTTGCCATTGTAGAGATAGAATATAGAGAGGTACGGAAACTCTTGGACATAGGCCAAATTAAAATAGGATGGTTACACTGCAGAGTACGAAGACGAACCGTAGTGCCTCGATGCCTTCGATGTCTATCTTATGGACATCATGCACGAAACTGCAAAGGTGCGGACAGAAGTAGGCTTTGCTTTAAGTGCGGAGAAGCTGGGCATAAGGCAGTAGGCTGCAAATTAAATCCACGATGCATACTTTGTACAGAAAAGGATGTTGAAGATGCGAAACGAAACCATGTTTCTGGCTCAGGCGAGTGCATCATGTTTCGTGGAGCTCTTGAAAAGGCCAATCATAGTGGAAAATGGCGCAGATTCTGCGGGCAAATATGCACAGGAGTCAAACTGCCAATGACCTATTGACACAGATGACCTATGAGATTCTCAGCGAACAGTAGACTATCAGGACAGAGATCACTCAGGATGGTGAAGAACTAAAGGAAGAAGAAGAAGAAGAAGCATAAGAGGCTTCATGTACGACACCGCCCTGAACTAATGCGAGATTGGTTCCGGGGCGGAGTCACACGTCGTAGGAGAAGGGTGTGTGGTTTTTAGTGGGTAAGAACCTCACACCCGTGTGGAGTTCGGACTCCCAAAAGCGTCTCAGTCAAGATTTTCCTCATTCCCTCAAAAAAAATAAAAAATCATCATCATCATTAACAGCATCATCACTATCATTACCATCATCACCATCATTACCATTGTAATCGTGCTACCACTATACTAGCCATACTCGTCCCGTGAAATTCTCCAGCGGGAACAGAGCTGGGCAATGTCCCTGCTTCCAAGATTAGGGGAGACACTGCTACCAATTTATAATCAAAGGGAACAAGGATCAACCAGGTCTAGGCCTGTGGAGGGAAGGGCTGAAACTTACCCAAAGGTCCGATTAACAATTTAAGTTGCCCAGCAAAATCGGGAGGGATGGCGTGATGCAAGGGGTACGCCCCTACTGGCTGCATGCAGAAAGAAACATGAATTCGAGAAAATAATCTATTGAACAAGGAACAGTTACAATCACATTAGACACAAACAAACACCTCCTAGCCTAGGAACTAAAGAAACAGAAGAATAAATGACCCATGATATTAAACACGTGGACACAAAGCCACAGCCTTTGCCCGCATGGCAAATGTTACACACTCCCATTCTACAAAATTCACAGATTTACAACAATTTATTCCCGGGAAGAACAATGAAGAGATAAAACGAAAAGTGAAGTTACGAAGCCTAATAGCTTCGAAGGAAAACTAGAATTATTGCCAGTGCAATCAGAAACGTCGCTTGGGGCGACTGAACCGTCCAGCAGACTCCTCTCTACTTGGGCAAGAAGGCTGCCTGACAAAGATAAAACCAATAACCCCCACCCTCAAAATCAAATGCGACGGAACAAGGAAATCCACCTTACCCTTCCAAAGAAAAACAAAAGTGACAGTCAGTCTGAAAGACTAGACTTTGTATCAATTTAAATGCTACAATTGCTGAAAAATGCTAGAAAGGCTGGAGGCTTCTCGCTTCGCTCGAAGCCAAAAGCTCTTGACATGTTAGAAAATTATCTGCATAATACTTATCTTGCTTACCTTGTTTCAAATTACTCGCGAAGGGCAAGTGCAAACCAAGGGCAAAGCAAGGTCCAGCGCGGGGGATAGTTCACCAGAGCGCGCGGGGACTTGCCCCTTCCATCCAGTCTAAAAACACTTATAGTGGGCGATGTATTGAAGATAGAGATATGCTCTCGCGGACTTTTTTGTAGAACTTTTCATGCTGACCAATTCTTACGCTCATAGTATACTGATATTTTTAACGGTTTGCCCAGCGTAAGCTTAAGAAGCGCACGGACGCCAAGTTTGTTTTCGACTTTTTCACTGAAATCGTTACTGCTTGGCTTCCTTTGATACTACATAAATTATTTTCTACAGAATCTTTCCTCGAGATATATTTTACAGAATGGTGAAAACCGCATCAAAATCCATCCAGTGGTTCTCGAGATTACCCGTGACATCCAATAATCGGGGATTTTTGTCTTACACTAACGAAGTAGAGATTGTCGGGGTACACATGCACCGAGCGGTACTATGACGTCACACACCTCAGTGCATCTGTCCGTCCGTCACCGTAACGTAACGCCAGACCCCAGCGTAACGACAAAGTCGACAAGATCATTTAAAATGATAAAACATACACATGAAATGTTTGACAAAATACAAAATTTTAAATACTAAATAGTGTCTTTCCAGCCATGAGGCCCAATAAACAGTCCTAACACACGTTGAAAATTCTAATGGTTGCCCCCTCAGATATATACGTAGTTGTGACCTCATGTACAAAGAGGGTGTTGAAATGTTTATACACTGTTGCCAGTTGTTTGGCAGCGTCATAGCTAGACTGCCCAACGTACATTTTCCAGGCGCCAAGTGATGTCGAAATATTCTCAGAACCGAGGGTTGTCGAAACATTCTCAGTAGCGAGGGTTGTAACACAATCCTTGAATTTCCAGGAAGGAGCCACACCCTGGCTCAGAATGTGCGGCCCGGGGATTCAAACTTGTACAAATATTGCGTGCTGATTTCTCAAATCGGCACAACCATCATCATCATCATCATCATCATCATCATCATCATCATCATCATCATCATCACCATCATTATTATCATCATCACCATCATTACCATCATGATTATCATAACCATCAGTAGTCTACCATCATCAGCATCATCATCACCATCATTACCATCATCATCACCATCATTACCATCATGATTATCATAACCATCAGTAGTCGACCATCATCAGCATCATCATCACCATCATTACCATCATCATCACCATCATTACCATCATCATTATCATAACCATCAGTAGTCTACCATCATCAGCATCATCATCACCATCATTACCATCATCATCACCATCATTACCATCATGATTATCATAACCATCAGTAGTCTACCATCATCAGCATCATCATCACCATCATTACCATCATCATCACCATCATTACCATCATCATTATCATAACCATCAGTAGTCTACCATCATCAGCATCATCATCACCATCATTACCATCATCATCACCATCATTACCATCATCATTATCATAACCATCAGTAGTCTACCATCATCAGCATCATCATCACCATCATTACCATCATCATCACCATCATTACCATCATGATTATCATAACCATCAGTAGTCTACCATCATCAGCATCATCATCACCATCATTACCATCATCATTATCATAACCATCAGTAGTCTACCATCATCAGCATCATCATCACCATCATTACCATCATCATCACCATCATTACCATCATCATTATCATAACCATCAGTAGTCTACCATCATCAGCATCATCATCACCATCATTACCATCATCATCACCATCATTACCATCATCATTATCATAACCATCAGTAGTCTACCATCATCAGCATCATCATCACCATCATTCCCATCATCATCACCATCATTACCATCATCATTATCATAACCATCAGTAGTCTACCATCATCAGCATCATCATCACCATCATTCCCATCATCATCACCATCATTACCATCATCATTATCATAACCATCAGTAGTCTACCATCATCAGCATCATCATCACCATCATTACCATCATCATCACCATCATTACCATCATCATTATCATAACCATCAGTAGTCTACCATCATCAGCATCATCATCACCATCATTACCATCATCATCACCATCCTTTCATTAGCTCTTGAAAAGGCCGAACATAGAGTAAAATAATGCAATCTTCAGGTAAATATGCACAGGAGTCAAACTGCCAAAGATCCATTGACACAGATGACCTTAATATGAGATTGGAGCAGACATCCTTATTCTCAGCCAACAGTATCAGGACAGAGATCACTTAGGATGGTGAAGAAGAATTGATGGAAGAAGTAATAGAGGCTTCACGTACGACGCTGCCGTGAAGTAATGCGAGAGTGATTCGGGGACGGAGACAAATGTCGAGGGAGAATGGTATGTGGTTTTTAGTGGGTAAAAATCCCATACCTTTGTGGAGTGTGGACTCCCCACAAGCGTCTCAGTCAAGATTTTCCTCATTCCCTCATGAAAATGAAAATCCACAGCCTGCTTCCAGTCAACCAACTGGGTCAGGGAATGGAATGAATGAAGCCCCCAACTAGCGGCGAGGATATGAACTGTGCTGGCTGCCGAAGCTTGTCGCACTCCCCTCCTCATTCCCTCATAAATAAATAAAAAATAGTCTTCATTATCATCATCATTATCATCATCACCATTATCATCATCACTATCATTATCTTCATCATAATTATATATATGATTTTATTAAACACAATGTGTACTATCACGTTTTTCATACTCTGTCGTTTCTGCGATTAGAGATTGTGACCTGCTTACACATTCCACTAAGTGGTATTTGGGGCATGTATTATTGCAATTCTTGCAGACGCAGTCCTCCTTGGGGTCATGAAATGTCTCATTCTGGCAGATTCTTCGATGGAATCCATGGACAGCGAATCGCGTATACAAATGTCGAAGTTTGAAATTTGGTACCTTCCAGATATATGTCTTCATTGCTTCAGTCTCCATTATTTCTTGGGGTATCTTGTCGGCTTTTTTCCGTCTCTTCCCGATGATAGTTTTATACGTTTGCGTTTCCGGTAGATCGATGGAGTGCTTTATGTCTTCTATAAAGAAGGATTCCTGTGCTATTTTATAGGCGTACCTAGCTGTTCCTTGATAATTTTGAGATAGAAAGAGCTCTCTTAATAAATCTCGCTTTGACGCTCTCTAGCTTCCTGAGGTTATTCACCAACAAGTAGCGCCATATTAATTGTATGCCATATGTGACGGTCGGCATAACTTTAATTTTGAATAGCTTTATCAAAATTAACATCACAATCATTATCATCACTATCATTATCATCATCACCATCATCTTCATTGCCTTCATTATCATCATTATCATCACTATCATTATCATCATCACCATCATTATCATCATCATCATCAGTGGCTTTCTCGTACTGGGACTGCGAGCAAGAGCAAGGTTTGTCAGCTCCTCAGCTTTCCAGTCCTGCTGTATGGTATTTGATGGCAATCTATTATTATGAGCCCATAAACGTACCTTTGATTGGTGAATGTGACCCACGGGCCATCAATTTAAGAAGCCTCTGAGTAATACATGAACATTATTGTTTACAGATATGACACTCCCATCGACACTATCGCCGATCTGGTGGCAAGTGGCGTTCACTGGGCCCACACTCACGAGGCGTTTATCTTCTCACTTCGTGACGCCACCGAGCCACTGATACGTTCATTACTCCATATATTTCATGTAATGGACACAAAGACGCTGCACTACCGGTCAACCACAGGGGATCTTGCCTTTCCAATCGAGCGTCTGCAGGCAGGTCAGTATATCTGAGAAGACATCATTGTGTTATGAAGGCAATTTATATCATTCGCTTTTATGGACTTGTTATTTACAATTTAAAACATATTTACAATATACACACAGATTGTGAACATATCAAATTGATTTCGAGGCCCAGAATTCGGCAGTCTTGTTTGCACGAGCATTTGCTGAAACCAGGTCATCCAGCGTGCAGGTTTCAGGCAATTTCGGGCAGACCAAGAGGTGTTTAATATCTTGAATTTCTCCACATTCGCAGGTTGCATCTTCAGTAATGTAGCCCCACCGCTTCAAATTTTGTTTGCTCCGCGTCCCTCCAGTTTGTAGTGTGTTCAAAGTCTTCCACGTCTGGTAAGGTAGTTGAAAACCAGCAGCCGGCTCTTCCTTTCGGTTCTGGTCGTTACTTCCAGGTGTCCTGTTTCGCCATAGTTCTATACGGTGAGCGGAAGATGTTCTTACAATTGCTTCAGTTGTTCGAAGAAAGCTCTTTCTTGACTTCAGCCTGGGACGTGATGCTTCACTTCCAAACATGGGATGTTCTGTTTTTTCTTCCCAACCTCTGCCGCTGTTCTCCTTCTAATATCCGGAGGTGCTATGCCTACAAGATGGAAGATTTTGTTAACTGGAGTTGGAAGTATGCAACCTGTCATAATGCGGCCTGTCTCGTTGAGAGTGGTGTCAGCATTCCTGGCGTGTGCGGAGTTCTGCCAGACTGGTGCTGCATATTCTGCAGTGGAGAAACATAGATCTAGAGCAGACGTACGTAGTACACTTGATTGATTGAGCCCCCCATGTGCTGTTAGTGAGCTTGCGTATGATATTATTATGCCCTTAAAATTATACTGATTAATTTTCCGCGATTCTTCTTCTTATTATTATACATCTTCGTAGATCAAGGACAGTCACTGCTTTAAAGGCCCTTATACGCGTTCACTTTTCTTACAGTCCCTTGCCGCCTTCTATGAACTCGAGGTAGGTAATGAGACTACGTATCCAGGTGTCCTATGTTCGATATCCAGCTCTTCCAAGAAATTTAATTCTGGTCTGGGGGCCATAATTGGGTACACTCAGCCTCTTGAGGCAAAACTGAGAAAAAAAAGTGAGTTGGATGCCCACGTCAGTCCTCCTGGAAGTGGGTTTCCGTGGTTTAACATTTCTACTCCGGGCAAATGCCAGGATGGTGCCTAACCTGTGACCACGGCCGCCTCCTTACGAATCCCGGCCTCAATTACAAATACACACACTAATACAGCCATCACAATAACACAGGTTATTAGACAAAAAATACACACCCAATACACAGGGCCAAATGACCACGATGTCCAATTCTCTCAATTGAATCAACAACAACATAATATGTACCCATAATATTTCTTAGGTAGTATAACATGATTTTCCTCTGACGCAGGTCACTTCGCGACTGGCGACTTCATCGACGACACATCCATGGCTCAACTTCGTGTGATGAAAGGAAATGTGTATGGCGCTCAGGTAATCACTGTAATACGAAAGGGCAGTCCTCTTACGAAGCCACTGAATGCCATGATACATCGCCTCCAATCCGCCGGTCTCCTGCTGCAATGGGAAGGACAAGTTTCCCGAGCATTCCAGTCGCAGCGAATACAGATGGCCATGAGACTCAGTGACAAGCCCCCAACACTACATGATCCAATCGAACTGAACATCACGCATGTGCAGGGATGTTTTGCCTTTCTTATATTGGGTCTTGGACTTTCTTTTCTTGTCTTCTTTGTAGAGGTGATAAACAAATTCTTCCCACAGAACTTCCGAAACTTATTTAAAGGTGAGTATTGCATAACATTCCACTGGGCGCATCCTAAATACTGTCATCGCCGGCGCAAAAAATCTGTCAGATTAGCCATTCAAATATATAAGGTGCGTTCAAAAAGTAACGAGCCGGAGGCATAATTACAGAAACCTGTATGTTAGAAGTATTGGCCCTGGATGTTGAGGCACTTGTCCCACTGTGACACGAGGCGGTGAATGGCTGTCTCATAAAAATCCCTGGGCTTCGATGTGAACCAGTTCCGCACGTACAGCTGGACGTCGGCGTCCGAGGTGAATCGTTGGCCCCGCAGAGCCCTTTTCAGGGGACCAAACATGCCGTAATCACAGGGAGAGAGGTCTGGACTGTATGGAGACTGGCCGAGAACCTCCCATTTGAATTTCTGCAGCAGGCCGCGACCACGGTGGCTGTGGCATTCACTGTCACTCGGCGGTCCTGAGTAATGAGTGCATCAATCAGCTGGACGTTGTCATCGGTAATGCAGGGGGTGCCCCAGACCGGGCATCATCGGCTAACGACACCCGTCCTTCCCTGAAGCGCTTGGGCCACGCCTTGACCCTTACAAGGGACATGTAGTGTTCGCCGTACACTTGTGACATTCGGCAATGAATGTCCGTTCCCCCTACTCCTTCCGCTGTCAGAAACCGAACAACACCTCTTTGCTCTTCGGTTGACGCCTCCATGTCACTGTTTGCAATGAGACTGGCAGCGTTGGACGATTGATGCATGCTGCTGCTCGCTTTGTATCGTCACGTGACGTGCACGCGTGCCCTCTAGCGACAGGCTGTGACCTTCCACGCTCTGGTCGGAACCACACCTCGTTACACACGCCACGATTAGCCGATGTCGTCACCGGTTTGCGCATTCCAGCCTTCAGCTCGTTACTTTTTGAACACACCTTATATGTTAATCTACATCAGGGGTGCCCAAACTTTTTAAACAAAGGGCCACATTGTAAATAGTTGGGGGGACCTTGTTATTGTTAGTTATTGTTGTTTAAAGGGGCGGAACTACGAGGTCATCTGCTCCTTTGGGGGGACCTTGTGGGCCAATGACACTCCGGGGAGTTTGAGGGGTATGGATTTTTTTAAAAAAAATGTAGGTGCAATATGATGAGTTTTGTGGCTGTCTGAGCTTAGCTTTCTTAGTATTGTTGCCATTTGAGGCAGTGAGTGAGAGAGGGGGCTATGCCAGAGTTGCATGGAACTGAGATATTTGGAGTTATTCGGTTGCTCTCTCGCAGCATAAACGTGATTCACAGAAACTACATTCTTCACAAAACAAGGGAAAGAGCCTGCGGATGTCTTTGATATTATGCACACTGAAAGGTGAATGTATGCCCTACATAATGGTACCAATAACTCAATTTTGACAAAATCTCGGCATAGCCCCATCTCTCATTCACTGCCTCATTTATTATATTTATTTGTTGTGGATAAAAAATAAAACACAAAAACTAAATTTAAATAGTTTTAATAAATTCCTTTTAAATAGAAGTACGATGATATTCAATACACTCATACAGCATGAATGACAAAGAGGGAGTATTTATGTTCATTTGACATAATTAATAATCAAATTATGAAATAAAGTTCATGATAATTTAGTTTAGTGCGACGACTGGAACTTGTTTCAAAGCTTAGCGATCGGCGCGGGCCGGACAAAATAGTCTCGCGAGCCATATCCGGCCCGCGGGCTCGAGGTTGGGCAGTTCAGATCTACATTATATCGACCAGAAAGTGGTAGAAATAGGTATATCATTTATCTATTTTTTACCTGAAGGAAAGAAAATATCGAATTTTAAAAATTGCACCATTTTCACTAAAATCAGATCATTCTCAATACTTGTGCAATCAGGTGCAATAAATCCATAAGATCAGCGGCGTCCAGCCTTTGCACGCTCGCACGCTGCGCCGTAAGCGGGCAGGCTGGCTTCTGCCTCTCTTGGCTAGGCTGCCTGCCATGACTGCCAGCGCTACGACAGCTCTTGGCCGCGTCTGACCGAGTCTAGTTGGGTTCGCTAGTGCACTGTACATAATTTAAACAAACTGTTCGTCCAACGCGTGGGTTGTGTGACACATCTGCATTGTGTTTCGCGCGTTTATCTGCGTATCGATAGTTTCAGATTACGTGATTAGCATTAAAACAGTCAAAAATACTGATAATGTATCATGGAACTCACTTATAGCATTGCAATTTCGGTCTCATTTTGTTTTCATGTTTTCGTTTTGATTCATTTATTTTTCATATTTCCAATATTCTAAAAAATAACAGAAATATTGAAATCAGCCTTAGCAATACTGTCCAGATCAAATTAACAGTCTCAAATGGATTATAAAACATCAGGATTAGGAGCAAAGATTTAGTGATCACATTCGTTGATTTTCAAAAAGCTTATGATAGTATCCATTGCGAATCTCTATTAAATGTCCTTACTGAATTTGGTTTACATCGAAAACTTGTTAACCTCATTGCGGTCACTCTTAAGAATACTAAATCTAGAGTTAGGTTTAGAAGTGAAACATCTGAGTCATTTTAAATCCATACTGGTCTTCGGCAGGGAGATGGATTATCTCCATTGTTGTTTAATTGTGTGCTGGAAAAAATTATGCGTCAATGGAATAAGGTTTGTCCACCGAATGTGAAGATTGGAAAAAATATTCGACTAAATTGTCTCGCCTTTGCAGATGATCTAGCATGATTAGCAACTAGTATCGAAGAAGCTAAATTTCAGGTAGAGGAATTGGAACGATTAGCAGCAAAGATTGGGTTGAAAATTTATTTTGAGAAAACAGAAATGATGCCATCTTTTCAAGATGACAAATCACATATTGTACTGCATAATGCCCAGGAAATAAAGATTGTGGAAAATTTAAATATCTTGGTGAGATCATCACTTGGAATGCCAATGAAAGAGCATCAATAGATAGTAGAACACTAAAATTGCGACGAGCACAACAGATTACCTGGCCAACATATAAGAAACAGTCTCTTTTGATTAATGCTAAACGTCGTTAATCCAGAAGCAACATATGCAAGTGAAACTTTATTTAAACTAAACACCCGATCAACAACTGACAAACTACACAAGGTTGATAGACGGATTCTTCGGACAATACTCAATAAAAAACACCAGGTTGAGGGCCAGTGGAGACTTTTGCCCAATTCAATACTTAAAAAGGAAAATGAATCTATCATTGACACGATGCGAAAACGGTGGATTGCGTTTTTTGGACACATATTCCGCTTGCCAAATATTAGACTCCTGAAACAATTTTTTGACTTCTTTTGGAACAGTAAAACAAAAAACACATGGTTTAAAGAAATACAAATGGATTTAGACGTATTGAAAATGACTAAGCATCAAATTGAACATAGAGAGGAGAAACGGCTTCTGAGTGACAAATACACTCGACTAACATTTAAAATTTCACAGCGTAAGCAATATGTTATATCTGCAGAAGAACGAGCTGCAAGATCTTCCAGAATGAAGAAGTATGGGGGGAAAAAATATCAAGAATTGACAACTGAACTTAGTATTTGAAGACTTTGTATATAAGGTTTGATTTTTGGTGCTCCAATGTGGGCGTAAACAGTGTAAATATATAAATGAATGATTAAACGTACATGTTTCGGTATGTCATTGATACTATCTTCAGCGTATTTCAATGATATTAAAATCTTAAACAAGCATAAAAAGCCAAAATAGAAATTGTTTGATTTTAAATAAAATGAAAAGCTTAGGCTACAAATAGATTAAATGTCATATATTAGAAAGAAGATGATAGTAAAAATGATGTTATGTATATAAGAAATCTGCCTTATTAATCTGCCTTCGTCACACTCACTTAATTTGGTTCAATACTGTAGTGACAGTATATTCGAAATGCAGGCTATTCGCTATACTCGAGTATTTCGAAAGTTCAAATGATTTGAACAACAGAAGTATTCGTAAATCTGCATTGTTCGAACTTTCATCATCATGTTCATTTCCCGTCGGGTTGTGAATTAAAGACCTCCATCCTTGCCTGTCTCTCCACCATTCCTCCCCATTTTTAAGTACATCTTCAGGTTTTCTTCCCCTCTTCTCTATGCACTTTCAGACTGTATCCGTCCATCTCCTTCGTGGTCTTTCTCGTGATCTCTTCCCTGTCATCTTTTCGGAGAAAGCTTTCTTCGGTACTCTCTCCTCTTCCATCCTCATCATGTGACCACACCACTTTAGCTTTGTTGTTTCTATCCTGTCCTGCAGCTTCAAGATTCCTGTCCCTTTTCCTATATCTTCATTTCTAAATCTATATTTTCTGATCTTACCCTCTATGCCGGTAAGAAATTTCATCTCCGTTGATTGTATTCTACTCTCCTGTCTTTTTGTACTAGTCCATGTTCCAGCTCATATGTTAGTATTTATTTATTTATTTATTTATTTATTTATTTATTTAATTATTTAGCGTATGGCCTTTAGTGCCGGGAGTGTCCGAGGACATGTTCGGCTCGCCAGAGGCTGTAGCTGCTTCAAGCGGACATCAATTTCAAGTAGTTCCAACTTTAGCTATCAGATGTCAATGATACCTAGTGATGAACGTTGGATATTGATAGAGCGTTCTGACGAAACCTAACCTAACAATTTAGCTTCACACAAGTTTAGTGTGTCGAAGGATCTTTTACATGATATAAATCTATGACATGGAACCGCCGGCTTTACTTCCCCTCCGAAGGAAGGCATACCGAATAATTTAATGCTCTTAAATATCCAATGACTTCGGCCGTGTTTGAACCCGCTATCTTGGGCACAGCAGCTCAGCATGCTACCAACTACGCCACCGAAGCATATGTTAGTATAGGCTCGTAATAGGTTGAATATTCAAATGCGTCAAATTGGCGAATATTTGAAGTAGTCGAATTAATTGAATACCGTATACGAATGGTATGTACAGCCCTAGTCTGCCGGCAAGAAACACAAGTAAATAGAATGCCAGATATGATAAACTAAATTGAAGCAGGTGGACCGTTTTAAGTACCTAGGCTGTGCATTCTCTCAAGATGGTGGTATGGGGAAGAGATAGATTTGGGGTTCAGAGTAGCCAATGCAGTGGCTTCTCAGTTTCGATCTACAGTATTCTGCAAGAAAGAAGTTAGTGTAGTGACGAAACTCTTCCTACATTGCTCAGTGTATAGACTGACGTTATTGCATGAAAGTGACGCTGCTCTACGGATGTGAGACCTGGACTCTGTACCGCCGGGACATCAACAAATTGGAACGCTTCCACCAGCGAAAAATCCGTTCCATTATGCACATCCAATGGGATGACTGCATACCAAATGTCACGGTACTCGAGAGAGCAAAAATGAAGAGTATTGAGTCCATCATTATCGGCCATCGGCTTAGATGGTCTGGCCATGTCCAGCGTATGAGTGATGTCTAGGGCTCGGATTTTTAGGTGCTAAAAATCGGGAAAATTTTTTATGTATTAAAAATACCTAAAATATGTGACAAAAAAGTAAAAATATGTAAATATAATTTAGTTTATTAATGACACTATAAACAATATGCAGTACTCACGAAAGCAATTTATGCTATGTCTCACTGACTACTGAAGCATTACAATACACAACGAGATACATCTTCATGTTATCCATCACAAATGACCGACGATTATCGCGAAACACTTCTTCTGAAAGCGCGAAACTGCGGCAATATGTTTCTTGCCCTCGAGGAGTTGTGTAACTTGAGATCGCTGTCCAGCCTTGATTGCTTTCCCACATGGTTGGCAGAACAGAATGCCCCCATAAGAAGTAATATTATCTTAAATTCTGCAACGGACGATAACTTGTAGTTATTTCTATTTTTGGCATCGTAGAACTACCGTACACTTCACAGAACCAGAAATGAACTATATGTGAGTGACACTGGTTGCAGGTAACTGGGGGGGGGGGGGGGGAGGGGGGGAGGGGGGGGGGGTGTCTAGAACGTCGTGCAATATGGCTATAAACAAGGAAATCCCCGGCTTCCACAGTGAGTGGCACGGGCCGACAAGTTAAGAATAACACAGCTGCAAGCTGACATACGCTCTGCATGAAGATTAGACAGCTCACAGGTTCTTCCGCGTTGAAGTAACACAGAGAAAAAGTGCAATAAACTGAAATATCTAGCATACTGATTTAAAAAAATGTAAATATTATGTATTTTATGTGCTAATAAGTGAAAAGCATAAATTTATGTATTTATAGAAAAAATGCATAAAATATGTATTTACATAAAAGAAATATTTATTTACCTAAAAATCCGAGCCCTAGTGATGACAGACTCTCTCGGCAGATCTTGTACAGTGAACTCAGCACAGGCAAGAGACCAACAGGTGCACCTTTGTAACGTTTTAAAGATCAGCTCAAAGAAACCTTCAAAAATGCTTATATCTATCAATCCAGATACATGGTGTACCCTTGCGGAGGACCGTTCGCGCTGGCGCAAAACCACCTTCGACGCTGTTCTACTTTTTGAACAAAATCATCAGACAGGAAACGGAAGCTCGTCAGAGAAGAAAACTCCGCCAAACACTTCCACGTCCACCCCCAACCATGTTCTATGCGAGGATCGATCTGCTGAGTCATCAGCGGCATCTCCATCGTGCGGACACGAGAGCTTAGGAGTGCAGGGAAGAAACGAACACTCGGATACGAGTATCGGCTGATGATGATGACTGAAAGCTAGAGGTGACTGATATGAGGGTAGCACGAATGATTTCTGGGACAAATAGGTGGGAGCAATGTCTGGGTTGTGCCGCGCTGACACTTGAATCACCTTTCTGTGGCTTCCAAGTCACATGGGAATTGCGGGAAACGAGTTAGCGGATCAAGCTGCAAAAGAGGCGGTATCACTACCACCTCGACCAATGGAGGTACCAGCTAGAGACATTCGCTCTCAGTTACGCCGTCAAGTACTGGTATTTTGGGAGCATCAGTGGCTAGCTGACCCAATGCCCAGTAATCTGAGAGCGATCAAGGGAACTACTCGCGTGTGGCGGAGCTCTTTCCGGGCACGGAGGGAGTCTGTCATTTTGTGTAGGCTAAGGATAGGTCATACAAGATCCACCCACTCGTACCTAATGAGAAGGGAAGACCTCCTACTTTGTACCTGTGGAGCCGATTTCACCGTGGCCCACATTTTAACCGAGTGTATGGATCTTGCTGACTTACGAAGAAACCTTGGTTTGCAGATGACACTCGCACTTATATTAGCCGATCTAAATTTTCCAGTGAATATTGACTCAATGATTTGTTCGTTTTTGAATGAGGATTTTTGTTTTTCCATAATTTTTGTTTATTTTTTATAATTATTAGTTTTATTTAATATTTTTGTTTTATTAATTTTCGATCTTTTCAAATGTAGGTATCCACCTCTAAATTTTAAATTCCATTCCAAATTTGTATATTTTAATCTGTGTTAAGAGAGGCAGATGACCTGGTAGTTCCACCCCTTAAAACAACAATAACTAACTAACTGTCTGGATTGTACTTGTAATGAAGATATAAAGACTAAGTTGTAAATGATCAAGGTTGATGAAGTTGTTTGTATGAGCCGACTCAGATTGTGAGGTCATGTGAAGGGAATGGGGGAAGCGAGATTACCTATGAGGTTACTGAGTTTGGCTGTAGAGAGTAAGAGAATCAGAGGTAGACCAATGAGGTGATGGTTAGATTCAGTGTTGAACGATTTCAAGGTGAGAGGTGTAGGCGCAGAGGAAGCCTCAGTGCTGACTGATAATAGGGTATCATGGAGTTGACTTGTTCGCAAACAAAGACCTTCAGACTAGACTGTACGCTGAGAGGTAAAACAGTCTCAAATAAAAATGTATATAAAACAATTTCCCAGTAAGATCTACACTCGATTGAATAGTAGGAAATTGCAATTACAATATGGTTTCATTCTTCTTCAGGTTGGAGGAATGTTGCCATCACTTGGGCTGGAGTTCTAATGATGTCCGGCATCTTCAACGGTACTTGGGGAGCATGGGCTGAAAAATTAAAGAGAAGATCTGGCGGCCCGGTGCGATTTAAGTCTTACAGAACAATGAAGTTGAATCAGCAACTACAAGTGAAATACAAACTATTCAAAACACCAAAATGGAAACAGAATCATCAAAAATGTTTTGCTTCAACAAATGCAACTACAATGAATACTTGCTCTTTATCTGAAGGGTGCAATTTGTCGAGATGCAGTGTTCATCGAGTATTTAGGAACACCCATGATGTGGAAGTACGTGAATTTCTCCATTAAGTGTGGTAGGTATATCATCATAACTTCCTTGACACAAAATTGGTGTCTTCAAATGAAGCACCTACGAGTGCGAACAACGAAACATATTGACCGCGAATGTTTCGATTTCGTTGAACCTTTGCATCAATGTTGGTGAGATTAAAAGAAAAAACATTTATTAGGTTATTTCAGCCCCAAATTCACTTGATCGGTATCAAGAGTGGAAAAAATTGGCAATTATTTACGCTCTGAGTACGAACTTTGGACTTGGCGCAACCCAGGTGGTGTAATGGGTGTTGGCGAATTGAGCCAGCTAATTTTCCGAGTGGATCTTTCTTATCTTGTCATTCCATCCCACAGTCCTTTTTGGCCAGTTGCCCCAGGCCAAGTTCTGGTTCTTCTGCTGAAATTATCCTCCCTTCCGTCCCCCACCACTACCACTGTGAAAACCCAAAATCTAAGGTAACTTATTTGTTCTTGCAGAATGACCCGCTGGCTCGGGGATTTCCTGTAAACACTCTGCCATGCAGGGCTGAACAAATTGCACTATTCACTGAAACAAACATTAGCCTATGCCTTAGTTCTTTAAAAAGGCCATATCAGTTAAAAGTTACCTTAAACCCGTTACATTATTATTACTATTATTACTATTTCAATTATTATTGTCCCCCGTGGTGCATGGATAGCACGCTTTTCTCTTACTGAGGAGGCTCTGGATTAGATTCCAGCCAGAAACTTAAGATCAATGTAATGTTATTGGTTTTACGTCCCTTTTAACTACTATGGCCGGGGTGCCGGAATTTTGTCCCGAAGATCTTTAACGTGCCAGTAAACCTGCTGACACGGCTCCATCGCAATTTCGCACCCACAAATGCCAAATGACTGTGCCAGGATTCAATCCTGCAGCCTTGGGATCAGTAGGCAAGAACGTTACCGCTGAGCAACGCAGCCAGTCATACTTAACATCTGATTTGAGGGCTGGAAACAATTGTCGTTTATTCATTTTGAAGGCTTGGCGATCATGTAGTGCTGTATACTTTGGTGTGTGTGGAATCTGTCTGATAATCTGTGTTATTGTAACTGTTGTAGCGTACTATTGTGTACTTGTAATTTGGCTAGGATATGGTTAGAAGGGCGCCATGACCTTAATTTAGGTACAATCTAGGCATCTGCCTGGAGTACGAATGAGAAACCATAAAAAACCACTTCCAGCATGGTTGAGGTAGGAATCAAACTCGCCTATTCTCAATTCTGCATCTGGAGAAGGAAAGCCTCGTGAGGACAATTAAGTACCTGTTTGATGTGAGAAGTAGTGGTCCATGATCTAAAATCAAAGTGATGTGGCTAAGGGTGTCGTCGCGCAGGTTATTCGTCCCCCACAATTTGTAGGCTATGAACTGGGTTGCAGTCGGCTTGATGTTTGGGTGCTCCCAACCACGGGCTTGTTAGACCATTATTGTTGATTCATTGAGGGGCTTTGCGACATCGTCGTCATGTAATCCCGTGTACTTGGTTGTGTGTGTGGAATTTGTCTGATAACTTGTCTTATTGTGATGGCTGTATTATTGCGTGTAGTTGTAATTAAGATGAGGATTGGGAAGGAGGCAGCCGTGGCCTTCAGTCAGGACTCAATCCGGCATTTGCCTGGAGTAGAAGTGGGAAACCACGGAAAACTACTTCCAGGATAGCGGAGGTGGGACGAACCCTCCTCCTCCTCTCAGTTTTACCTCTCGGGGCTGAGTGTAACCCATTCCAGCCCTCAAATCAGAATTAAATTTCTTGGCAGAGCCGGTAATCGAACCCGGGCCTCCGCTGTGATAGCCACTACGTAACGAAGCGGACATATAATGCTCAATGAAATGTCATCTAAAAAAACCTACTAAAATGAAAGAAAATTACTTTAAAAAAACTATTCCATCAAACTGAAATATGGTGACAGTTTTACAGAGGATTCATAGAAGGAATCCTGTTTTATTCAGTAAACAATTACCTACTCATTAAAATCTACTTGAATTTAACAAGGAAATGGCAGTTAAAATGTTATTCTTAATCTTAGTGTTTTTTGAACCACATTAATTAAAATCTCAATAAAACAAACTTCCCGGATAGACAATAAAGAAAAAAAAACTACTAACTTTCATTAAAATATACTTGAACTTAACAAGGAAATGGCAGTTAAAATGTCATTCGAATTAATGAACTAAAGAAGGAAGCAGCCGTGGCCTATTGGAAGGGACAGTTCCTGGATTTGTATAGAGTTGAAAATAGAAAAAACGGAAAACCATTTCAGGCTGGCTGCATGGTCGAAATATAATTGCTAAATAATATTGTGACCCTTGGTTAGTATATAAATATAATTTACACCAATTAAAAATTCAGTTCACCGGGCTGATTGCCAAGCTACCCCAGCCCTTAAAATAAATCTCCAACTATTAATTATGGTACTGGTATTAAGTATGTTTTAATTTCATCTAATAGGTTAGGGTATTCAATGAAAATTGTTCACTTGGATTATTAAAATTTAATTTTGTTCATTTATTAGTGTACGCAAAGAAGATCGGGTAAAATGTTAGTGCACTTACAGTAGTCTATATATATAAAAATCAATGTAACGTGATAGTTTGTCTGTGGGTGGGTATGTATGTCTCCTATGCGTTCATATACCATTCGTCCGATTGCGATGAAACTTGGGTGAGATGTTGAGTACACTCCAAGGAAGGTTTCTGACTTAGTAAATCCATTTTACAATAGGTAGCGCACGCGTAGATTCAACAAATGAGCGACGATGCGCGAAGTATTTCAACAAAGTCCCGTATGTGTTCATATACCATTCGTCCGATAGCGATGAAACTTGGGTGAGATGTTGTGTACACTTACGTGAAGGTTTCAAAATTAGTGAATACATTTCACAGTAGATAGCGCACAAGTAGATTCAACAAATGAGCGTCGACACGCAATGCGTTTCAACAAAGTCCCGTTTGCATTCATATACCATTCGTCCGATAGCTATGAAACTTGCGTAAAATGTTGTGTACACTGCAGGAATTTTTTTTGGCTTAGTACATCCACTTTACAATAGGCAGCGCACGAGTAGATTCAACAAATGAGCTACGACGCACGAAGCATTTCAACAAAGTCACGTTTGCGTTCATATACCATTCGTCCGATAGCGATGAAACTAGGCTGAGATTTTGTGTGCACTCCAGGGAAGGTTTCTAGCTTAGTAAATCCCTTTAAAAATAGGTAGAGCACGAGTAGAATCAACAAATGAGCAACGGCGCGCGAAGCGTTTCAACAAAGTCCCATATAATTTCATATACCATTCATCCGATAGCGATGAAACTTGGGTGAGATGTTGTGTACACTCCAGGGAAGGTTTCTGGCTTAGTACATACATTTTACAATAGGTATCGCACCAGTAGATTCAACAAATGAGCGATGACACGCGAAGCGTTTCAACAAAGTCCCGTATAAAGTCATATACCAGTCGTCTGATAGTGATAAATGTTTGGTGAATTGTTGTGTACACTCCAGGAAAGGTTTCTGGCTAAATAAATCCATTTTACAATACGAAGCGCACGTTTATATTCAACAAATGAGTGACTACGCGCGAAGCGTTTCGACAACGTCCCGTATACGTCCACATACCATTCATCCGATTGCGATGAAACTTGGGTGAGATGTTGTGTACACTCCAGGGAAGGTTTCTGGCTGAGTACATCCATATTACAATATGTAGCGCAAGAGTAGAATCAACAAATGAGCGACGACACGCGAAGCGTTTCAACCAAGTCCCGTATGCATTCATGTACCATTCGTCCGTAGCTATGAAACTTGGGTGAGATGTTGTGTACACGTCATGGAAAATTTCTGGCTTAGTAAATCCACTATACAATATGCAGCGCACAAGTTGATTCAACAAATGAGGGACGACGCGCGAAGCGTTTCAACAAAGTCCCGTATAAGGTCATATACCATTCTGCCGTTAGCGGTGAAACTTGGGTGAAATTTGGTGGACACTCCAAGGAAGGTTTCTGGCTTAGTAAATACATTTCACAGTAGGTAGCACACGAGTAGATTCGACAAATGAACGACGACATGCGGAGCGTTTCAATACAGTCCCCTATGTCTTCATATCCCATTAGTCCGATAGCGATGAAACTTGGGTGAGATGTTGTGGACACTTACGTGACGGTTTCTAACTTAGTAAATATATTTTACAGTAGGTAGCGCACGAGTAGATTCAACAAATGAGTGACGGAGCGCGAATCGTTTAAACAAAATCAGGTATGCGTTCATATACTATTCATCCGATTGCGATGAAACATTGATCAGTTATTGTGTACCCACCAGGGAAGGGGACTTAGTAAATCCATTTCACAATAAGTAGCGCAAGAGTAGATGCAACAAATGGGTGACGACGCGCGAAGCGTTTCAACAAAATCCCCTATTGCGTTCATATAACATTCTTCGATTGCAATGAAATCTTGATGAGTTATTGTATACACGCCAGGGAAGGGCTTCGACTTAGTAATACATTTCTCAATAGGTAGCGCACGAGTAGATTCAACAAATGAGTGACAGCGCACGAATCGTTTAAACAAAACCCCGTATACGTGCATATACAATTCATCCAATTGCGATGAATCATTGATGAGTTATTGTGTACACGCCAGGGAAGGGTTTCGACTTAGTAAATCCATTTCACAACAGGTAGCGTACGAGTAGATTCAACAAATGAGTGACAGCGATGAAACTTTTGAAAGTTGTTGTGCACGCTTCCACGAATGGTTCTAAATTAGAAAATCCATTTTACGATAGCTTAGAGGCAGTTAACATGTTGTGTATCCAAAAGCACTACAAGAAACAGAATTTCAACGCCAACACTTTCTTTGATTGGCATTGCAACGCATGCCGGGTACAGCTTGTCTATATATATAAAAATCAATCTTACGTGATAGTTTGTCTGTGGGTGTGTGTGTATGTCTCCTATGCATTCATATACCACTCAACCGATTGCGATGAAACTTGGGTGAGATGTTGAGTACACTCTAAGGAAGGTTTCTGACTTAGTAAATCCATTTTACAATAGGTAGCGCACGCGTAGATTCAACAAATGAGTGACGATGCGCGAAGCGTTTCAAACAAGTCCCGTATGTGTTCATATACCATTCGTCCGATAGCGATGAAACTTGGGTGAGATGTTGTGTACACTTACGTGAAGGTTTCAAAATTAGTGAATACATTTCACAGTAGATAGCGCACAAGTAGCTTCAATCTATATATATAAAAATCAATGTAACGTGATAGTTTGTCTGTGGGTATGTATGTCTCCTATGCGTTCATATACCATTCGTCCGATTGCGATGAAACTTGGGTGAGATGTTGAGTACACTCCAAGGAAGGTTTCTGACTTAGTAAATCCATTTTACAATAGGTAGCGCACGCGTAGATTCAACAAATGAGCGACGATGCGCGAAGCATTTCAAAAAAGTCCCGTATGTGTTCATATACCATTCGTCCGATAGCGATGAAACTTGGGTGAGATGTTGTGTACACTTACGTGAAGGTTTCAAAATTAGTGAATACATTTCACAGTAGATAGCGCACAAGTAGCTTCAACAAATGAGCGACGACACGCAATGCGTTTCAAAAAAGTCCCGTATGCATTCATATACCATTCGTCCGATAGCTATGAAACTTGCGTAAAATGTTGTGTACACTGCAGGGAAATTTTCTGGCTTAGTACATCCACTTTACAATAGGCAGCGCACGAGTAGATTCAACAAATGAGCTACGACGCGCGAAGCATTTCAACAAAGTCACGTTTGCGTTCATATACCATTCGTCCGATAGCGATGAAACTAGGCTGAGATTTTGTGTGCACTCCAGGGAAGGTTTCTAGCTTAGTAAATCCCTTTAAAAATAGGTAGAGCACGAGTAGAATCAACAAATGAGCAACGGCGCGCGAAGCGTTTCAACAAAGTCCCATATAATTTCATATACCATTCATCCGATAGCGATGAAACTTGGGTGAGATGTTGTGTACACTCCAGGGAAGGTTTCTGGCTTAGTACATACATTTTACAATAGGTATCGCACCAGTAGAAACAACAAATGAGCGATGACACGCGAAGCGTTTCAACAAAGTCCCGTATAAAGTCATATACCAGTCGTCTGATAGTGATAAATGTTTGGTGAATTGTTGTGTACACTCCAGGAAAGGTTTCTGGCTAAGTAAATCCATTTTACAATACGAAGCGCACGTTTATATTCAACAAATGAGTGACTACGCGCGAAGCGTTTCGACAACGTCCCGTATACGTTCACATACCATTCATCCGATTGCGATGAAATTTGGGTGAGATGTTGTGTACACTCCAGGGATGGTTTCTGGCTGAGTACATCCATATTACAATATGTAGCGCAAGAGTAGAATCAACAAATGAGCGACGACACGCGAAGCGTTTCAACCAAGTCCCGTATGCATTCATGTACCATTCGTCCGTAGCTATGAAACTTGGGTGAGATGTTGTGTACACGTCATGGAAAATTTCTGGCTTAGTAAATCCACTATACAATATGCAGCGCACAAGTTGATTCAACAAATGAGGGACGACGCGCGAAGCGTTTCAACAAAGTCCCGTATAAGGTCATATACCATTCTGCCGTTAGCGGTGAAACTTGGGTGAAATATGGTGGACACTACAAGGAAGGTTTCTGGCTTAGTAAATACATTTCACAGTAGGTAGCACACGAGTAGATTCGAAAAATGAACGGCGACATGTGGACCGTTTCAATACAGTCCCCTATGTCTTCATATCCCATTAGTCCGATAGCGATGAAACTTGGGTGAGATGTTGTGGACACTTACGTGACGGTTTCTAACTTAGTAAATACATTTTACAGTAGGTAGCGCACGAGTAGATTCAACAAATGAGTGACGGCGCGCGAATCGTTAAACAAAATCAGGTATGCGTTCATATACTATTCATCCGATTGCGATGAAACATTGATCAGTTATTGTGTACCCGCCAGGGAAGGGGACTTAGTAAATCCATTTCACAATAAGTAGCGCAAGAGTAGATGCAACAAATGGGTGACGACGCGCGAAGCGTTTCAACAAAATCCCCTATTGCATTCATATAACATTCTTCGATTGCGATGAAACCTTGATGAGTTATTGTGTACACGCCAGGGAAGGGCTTCGACTTAGTAATACATTTCTCAATAGGTAGCGCACGAGTAGATTCAACAAATGAGTGACAGCGATGAAACTTTTGAAAGTTGTTGTGCACGCTTCCACGAATGGTTCTAAATTAGAAAATCCATTTTACGATAGCTTAGAGGCAGTTAACATGTTGTGTATCCAAAAGCACTTCAAGAAACAGAATTTCAACGCCAACACTTTCTTTGATTGGCATTGCAACGCATGCCGGGTACAGCTTGTAGGTTATATTAACGCTGTCAGTTTATCGAACACAATCTCATGGATGTCCATAATTGTGAAACTATTGAGGACATATCGCATTCTTTCTATAAAGCTCCTCCACAGACAGTAGTTGTCACCATATCCAGAAAGCTAGGTCATACATATGTGAATTTATAGTAATTGACACCCCTGGGACAGTCAAACTGAGAGTCACCTCCCCTCCAACAGTATTGTGACAGACACGTGTGAGCGCACCTGGTGGCAGACTCGTGCGAGCGCGTGGCGCGCTGGCTGCAATTGTGAGTTGGGCCGGCAAGCTGGCAGTGGATGAATCGAGAAGGCGACGATACGAGAGAAGAGATTTAGGATTCGGTGGAAAGGCAGTGTTGAGACTTGGAGTGTAGTAGTTTTCAGAAAGACTAGGGCTCGACGTTCCCAGTTTAAATATTAATGAACACTACATTAATATTTAGTAGTGTAAGGTTTGCTAAATAAAGAAGTACGGTAGTGTATTTGTATATGCCTGACCGGTTATTTCAAGAACCGTAAACGTAACAGTATAATGACAAAATGTTGGAACGTGTGCACAGTATGTTATGTGTTGGCTGCAGAGTGGGGGAAGGTAGGGGAGGTTGCTAATGAGCTATCGCTGGCCAAATTGGACTATGAATTATCAAAGGGGCAGATCATGGTGGCCAGAAAAGTCTGTCCGATTTTATCAGTGTAATTAACTGGCCGAATTGGACTGCGCCCGGTGTAATCTCAGTCTTGGACACCAGGAGGGGATCTGATGCTCTTTTGCCCCTTAGTTAAAGGATTTTTCTTTTAATTTGTTTTGGGAAAAGTTGATTTTGGATGTGTGGTTTAAATATTTGCACCTACTGCTTAGAATATAGGTGTTTGCAGTAGGTGTTTGTGTGCTGTATGTTTTTTGTTTGAAAGTAAAAAGAGAGGGTTGAGTGGGCTTGCGAATTCTCTTATCCCCAGCAACCAACCACATAACTGTACCATCATCTCAGCAGTTAAGCTACCGTGAGAAGGAGAAGTGCATGTAGCAG
Organism: Meconema thalassinum; assembly: GCA_946902985.2. Classification (NCBI taxonomy): domain Eukaryota; kingdom Metazoa; phylum Arthropoda; class Insecta; order Orthoptera; family Tettigoniidae; genus Meconema; species Meconema thalassinum. Next base: position 253,481,267 of record OX336394.1, on the reverse strand, counting down.
TGTAAATGGCTGGAGAGAGTATTATAATTCATCATTAATTTTTAGCCTACTTCCGATTTTTGCAAAAAATGAAAGTAGACTTATGAGATCTACACAGGGCCAAAAATTGTGTGTCTGTGTGAGTGTGAGTGAGTCTGTGTGTGAGTCTGTGTACTCTGAATGTCTGTCCCCCCCCCTATCTATTCGAACACGGTGAAACCGAATTGAACGAAATTTGGTACAGAGGTAGAACTAGCAAAGGGCACCTCAGTGTCATGTTTCATATCGCCGCCATCTTGACGGGAACGTAATGGCAGCCACCCAAATGTTCAAAGCTTAAATCAAATTACGACCAACCTAATAAACTGATCTCTACCAAATTTTGCAAAAACATATATTCATATGGCGAGCGTCATTTGGCTAAACTACAAGGTCATCAACCTAATAGTTTGCAGATGGTGGCCATGTATGTATGCAAATCGATTCCGCCTATCAATTCAAACACGGTGAAACCGAATTGAACGAAATTTGGTACAGAGGTAGCACTAGCAAAGGGCACCTGAGTGTCATGTTTTATATCGTCGCCATCTTGACGAATACGTAATGGCAGCCACCCAAATGATAAAATCTTGAATCAAATTACGACCAACCTAATCATCTGATCTCTACCAAATTTTACAACATACCTTTATGTGAGAAGCGTTCTTTGACCAAGCTACAAGGTCATCAGTCCAATAGTTTGCATATGGCGGCCATGAATGTGTGCAAATCGATTCCCCCTATCAATTCAAATACGGTAAAACCGAATTGAACGAAATTTGGTACAGAGGTAGCACAAGCAAAGGGCACATCAGTGTCGTGTTTTATATCGCCGCCATCTTAACGTAAACGGAATGGTGGCCACCCAAATGTTAAAAGCTTAAATCAAATTATGACCAACCTAATCATTTGATCGCTACCACATTTTGCAAAATCATACCTCTTTGTGGGAAGCATCTTTTGACTGAACTACAAGGTCATCAGCCCAATAGTTTGCAGATAGCGGACATGTATATGTGCTAATCAATTCCACATATCAAATCAAACACGGTGAAACCGAATTGAATGCAAATTTTTTTACAGAGGTAGCACTAGCAAAGGGCACCTCATATTCATGTTTAATATCCGTATAGCACATTGTATTTCAACAAGCTTCTACAACCAACATTCAATTATACTCCTTGGAAAGGACAAAGAGTTATAACAATACCCATGCATTTAAGATAAAGTAGGCTATATGTTCTTTACTGAACATCTTGTTATTATATAAGAATTGCAACCAATGGCCATAGCATGGTATTTTAATTGAACGCCCGAAGGCTCCCAGTAATTTCAAGTACTGTAGTTCCAACTTTGACTACCACATTCCAATGTCACTGACACCTAGCGGCAAATGTTGGAACTAGATAGAGCGTTTCTAACCAACCAAATATAACCTACAAATTTGGCTACACACTACCAACTGTAGTGGTAGGTTCTATTATATGCCATAAATCTATGACATGAGCCCGCTGGCTTTACTTCCCCTAATTCATTTATACCACATGGTCTGGGCACATTGAAGTTCACCGAATATTGTACTTTGTATAGGTCGCTCAAGTGAATTTGGGTACAAAATGGTTTTTTTTCTTGCGATCTGACCAACATTTGTTCTAAGTTTCAGCGAGATCAGGAGATTCAAGTGTTTTAGGGGCAGATGATCTCGTAGTTCCGCCCCTCAAAACAACAATAACTAAACTAACTAAACTAGATTCAACTTCATGGTGTTTCCTAAGAGTGATCGGTCGATCAGCTTACGGTCGATGCTGCAAGTGCGGATGCACAAGCATTAATGCTGAAAAGTTACAGTAATACGATTGCTATTTATTCATCCGATTCATATAGCCTACTTGTCTATGTTGGGAATTTATCTGATACCCTGTGTTATTATGATGGCTACGATATGTGTAGAACTGTGGTCTCGGACTAGGTTAGATGCCCCATGCTTTGAAATAAGACTCCATTCTGGCATGTGACTAGAGTAAGTGTGACGAAACCTAGCGAATATTACACTCTATGTGACCAATGTCAGTGTTCGGAGTAAAACATCGGATCTTCGAATGTACAGCTACACACCTCAATCGTGGAACGTGCCTCGACTAATTCGCTACGCCGCACAGTGGGGCGAGAGTGCCTCAAATGTGTATTAATTCTAAAGTTACTTAATGGTATTTCTAAGTTATATATCATTAACAAGGGCATGTTTCTGTCTTACGAAAAGTGAAAATACAGTTCATTTGACATTTGTTTATTAATATAATAGTTGTAAAACATTGTACAAATTATAACTGTAGCAAAATAATTATTTTGGAAATGCAGAAAGCAACTTAAATCACATGAATCCTCAGAACTAGTGAAGGTACAATTGTCTTAATTATTACCATCACTCCCTTCATCATCATCATCATCATCATCCCAACTCCTGGACTAATTGTAGATATCAATGGAGATTTTAATAAATCTAATGCTTCTTTCGGGAGGCCTTGAAGGTTTTTTCTTTTTTGGAAAATTCGTCTTGCTGGTGATAAGTGGATCAGAACTCAACAAAAACTAATTTAAAATATCAGCATTTGTTTTCTGTCGACTACATTTTCTGGAAAAAAAAAATTCAGGTAATTTTTGAAGTCCTTATTACGAGCTTTCTCTGCTTCCTCGGTTAACTGTTCTATAGGAAGCAATGTGCAAGATACTATTTCAGGTCCATGTATCAAATATTTATGCAGTGTAGGAGACATATCCATGGGTATTTCTGAACTAAATATGTTGCCGTGCTTTAGGCAAACACTCTAAATGTTTCATGATTCCCAGAAGTTTTCTTCTGGTGATGACCATTTTATTTTGAGCGGGTACCTGAAATAAACCCAAACAAGATTTTATTTGACGCCCTCCGATTTTCTCTGTCCTTGATTTTATTGTCATTTACAAAAAGAAAGGGGCAAAAAGTAGCAGCAAAACTAAACTGATCTACAATATAGAGGCTACAACCACTAGAAAAAATCAACAATGCATGCTCGGACTGCCTCGGAACATAAAACTATTCACCTTCTTATATCTCAAGATGGTAAATATAAGCAGATGCTTATAGAACGAATTTTCTGACACACAAATATTACTATAGAACAACTAAAAATATAATTTCATACCTGAACACGAAGGTTCCATGGCGAAACAATGAAGAAATTCCGAAAACACGACTTATCTGCTCTGCAATATCTCAACTACTGAGGGCTCCCCAAGCGAGATGCAGTTTGGTTAAGGTCACAACGTGTGTCAGCTTGGTCGAGCAAGTCTTCTAGTGTTCTGCTATACCAAAAATATCATCATACGACCAATTTCAGTTTTTGAATTAATGCCGCATTTGAGGCAATCTTGTCCCACTGTGCGCCGTTGAGTACAAGATAATGACTTGGCTTGTGTTGGTCATACTGACAGTGGACGGAGGCTTCGCTTAATTAATATTAACATTGAAAACTGAAAAAGTGTTCGTGAATTGTTGTATCTTTGAACTTGTAGTGACGTTCGCTTGGAAGTTGAAAATATAAAACTCTGGAAAATTATTTGAAGGACGGTCAACGGTGAGGTATGATCTTACTCGACCCCCGATTTCAGACTGCGGTGATCCGACTACTAAAACAACTAAATGCATCAGCTGATTTTATTTGGGATACATACTGAGTGCTGCAGAAGGCAATTGTACCAACTATACTCTGTATTTCGAAAGTAAGAACCTGGCATATTTGGTGGGAACGATCGTAAAATGGCCGCCGCGGGCTCCTATTGGCTGGATTAGCGCCGCACCGTTGCCAGTGTATTGCTCATGATTCAGTCGCTTGTTAACCGCTGTATGTGTCGGAATTAGTTTCATTGTCATGGTTTAGTTTACTTTTAGCATCGAGTTTTAATATTTTTTGTTTCCATTTATACTTCGTTATTTCTTTTATTTTATTATTATTTTCCAGTTTCATCGTATTATTAGTCTGCTAGTTAGTTTAATTATAGGTAGGTTATAGGTTTGGCCTATTTCTCGTATTTATTGAATAACGGTGATAAAGGTAGCATAGCTTCGGTGTGTTATTTATTTATGTACCGTATTTCTCTATTTGAATGTCCTCGGCGTTGACTCAGGATCGGCATTTGCATTATATTGCGCATAATAGTACCGAAATAATGTCCGAAGTGTAGCCCTGTGTATTATTCGAAACAGCTGATCTACATCAACAATACAAACTTGGCAACACAGCTATGCTGTTCCAAACTCCAAACGCCATTTCCTTCACGTTCTTTCTTTTGAAATACAGAGTATAACCAATAAAGCAAGTTGATATGCAATACAGTAAGTGGTCAGGCAGGAGAGAGATGGCTTGTCTTAAGAACTTACAGGACTAGAAGTGATAGAGAACAGCATATGAACTCCAATATACAAGCTCCGAGATGATGAATTTCAGAAGTGTGACCACCAACGTAGACGAGTGGATAATCAGTGAAAGCAGGAAGTCCATATCTAGCAACTAACATGTTTATGGACGTTCTGCAGCAATCTGTATATTGAAAATAAATATAATATTAAATCAATACTCACGTTACCTTTCATTGCAGAGTTAATAAAACACATTTCATCCTAATCACTGCACCTAATTACGGGCTTTAACTTAAATCATGAATGGGGCGGACCCTCTTCTCTTTCCCTTTTTTATCTGCCTTTCCTGGCTCTCCTTCCTTCCAAGTCCATCAATCCTCATTCTTCGAGGGTTGAGGGCATTTCTTTTCCTCCTGTCCGTTGTTTGCCTTATTCTTAATTTGTTTACCATTTCTTCTTCTAGTTCGTAAGCCTGTAGTTAGTATTACTAATAGTTTTCATTACATTCCCATCTCATCTTTCACTATCACCCAATCCATTAAGGGCCGATTACCTAGATGTTCATCATCATCATCATCATCATGTTTTTCACGTTGTTTGGTCTTGTGCTGTCCTTTTGACCACTTCATAACTTCGTAGGCCAGAGCTATCTAGGAAAGATCTCATGAAAGTGTTCCGTGGCCTAACGCGAGGGCGTTTTCCAGGTATTTTGCCTTCTAGTATGTCGATCATCAGGCCACCATTTCGTAACCTGTGGCCAAGCCAGGTGGATCTCCTTCTATATATCTGGTGGATTATTTGCCGTTTTTCCTTTATTCGATCCAGCACCGTTATGTTGGCCATTTTCTCTACCCAGCTGATCTTTTCCATTCGGCGCCAACACCACATCTCAAACGCTTCCAGTCGTTTAAGCGTTGACAAATTAGAGAATGCTTTTCACGGATTGCCTGCTTGGCCATGGCTATACGGCTCCTGATTTCAACATCACATCGTAGGTCTTCTGTGAAGATCTGACCTAGATATTAGGGCCCTTAAAATAACAATTATCATCATCATCGTCTTCTTTAATCATGAACTCCTGCTTTTCCAGTTCTGGAGGCAGATATTCAGATTCATGTCACATAGGTCCTGCATACGATTCCCGATCTTACAAAACAATCTTATTTTGGCACAGGGTTGTACTGGGGTACACAAAGCATCTAGAGGATAACTGGCAAGATGTTGGTTCGATCCACTCTTCTGCCATCCTAGTTAATTCATTTTTCATTTCTACGCCAGGTGAATTCCGAGAAGATATCTAGCGTAAGGCCACGCCAACTATCTTCCCAATCCTTGCTCCAATTGTATATAAACTCACTAGTACATGAACATGCATAGCTTATCAGATAGAGAAATATACAAATAACACAGTTGTTCCAACTTACCATTGTAACCTATATTTTATGAGTCCCCCATGACAGTTTTAATGTAGGCTAGTGGGTTTATTATTTCTTTATATCATGTTATCGTGTTGGCAACGTGTTCAATTGCATTGGACACGTCTGCAGTAGACGCAGTGTCATTATTATTATTATTACTATTATCATATACGAATACTTTTTATTATTAATTATTCAATGTATTTTAGGTCACTATTGACGAGATTCTGAAGCTAGCTCTAATCGTATGTTGTCTAAGAAAGTTTATTAATATTGTTCAGACCACCGAACCAGGAGTCAGGTTAATGTTCTGGTCACACGTGCAGGAGGCAACACTTAATGGACACTATTGTCTCGAGCAGGTATGCTCGCTCACCCCGAGGGGGTGATGAGGAAGCGGCCGAGCAAATGCAATGAGTGGTCTGGACAATCAGGCGTATGACAATAGCAATTCTGTGAAGACTTCCTGGAAGGAGCTGTGGCTGGGAGACGTGTTGTAGCAAGCGACCTAGTGCACGGCGGAAGGGATTGTCTCGCTGGACTTTGAGATGTCAGGTTGTGTAGGGTGTCTCTCTTGAGCTGAGCGCTTGGTGTTTCTACGGAAAGCTTGAAGACCGTACGGTACCTCCGAATTGTTTTAGTATGGAGGGTACCACGTGATTGGGTTCTGGCTATAATGCCACAATCATAGTAGGGCTAATACCCATCAAGATAACTGTGCTAAGTTGAAGAAGACCTTCATGGCGGTAAACCATAATGGCATGGCTGACCAGCTTCAAAGTGGTGATGAAATGGACATATTGGGCAGACGGCGGCATTACCGGTAATGTGAAAAACAAATAATAAATCTTTAAAGGCCTAAATATTATTATTATTATTATTATATTATTATATATATATTTTTAATTGCATTTCTTGTGTGTCACTCTTTTTTTTTATTATATTCATCAATTTCTTGCACGCAGCTTCAGAATATAAAGTAGATTTAAATTGGATAGTTTCTTTTTAGTTAAATGCATGTAAACCTTCCTTCGCCTTTATTAATTTATAGGAGGTTTTGGTAAGGCCTATGTACGAGCCAGTCCTTTCAGAATATCTGCACACGCCCGGAGATAAGAAGAGTTTCAAAAAGGTGGATTTGTTCAATTACAGTACTAATTATGTCAGTTGCTTATATTTTAAAGAAAGGTCTTTTATGAGGCAGAATATTCATTTTTATTTAATTTTTGTAACTTCAAAGTTACAAATGGCTTCTCTGGGTGAAGCCATCTTGTGGCTAGAATTGAAAGATTACACCATTAAGGCAGGTTGATAGTGAATACGTGAACAGGCAGGGGAGAGGTGTTTTGTCTCAAGAACTTACAAGACTAGAAGGGATAGATAACAACATGTGAACTCCAACAAGATGAATTTCGGAATGGAATGATGACCATAATGTCCTTAAATGAAACAAAAACAACAACAACAACAAGCGTATTATAGATCGTGGTATGACGCAGTGTGTTATTGTGGTCAGAAATAATTTATTGTGATTGACAGAAAATTGTTATATTAATGTTTTCTCATATCTGGTCCTAGATACCTTTATAATATTAGCACACAATTACGTACTTATAGTATTCAAGCACTTTCTTTACGCTTTCAGGTACTGTATGAAGCTATCTTGTTGTTGTTGTTGTTTTTGTTGTACAATAAGTACACGGGGCTGAATGACCACGAAGTCGCAAAACACCTAAATAAATCAAAAACAACAACCAGCTTTATCATGATAGAGTAATAGACCGACAGACAGACATACACCACTAGACTTTTATTTACAGTATTAATGAAGATTATTTACACACTTTTCCCTTCTTTTGCCATTCAGAACACAATTGGTGATAGGAACACCAAACGGACAATACACTCCCATGTACTGTCTATGTTACAGTTGCTTTACTGCGCCATACTGGCTACAGCGCTATGCCTACTGTGTATATACAAGTAACGCGTGCTATAATGTGGTTGCTGTGCAGTTCGACTTTACACTTTGCAGTGCCTCATATTCCTTGCCTTATTAATAATTCTGCCCATAAAAACGAATACAAGAATAATGTAGCATTACAATAAACCATGGAACAAATTCCTAGGCAAACGACAAGAGATCAACGCTGTTCAAATGGAGCTCATTGGCTGCATTTTTTTTTTTTTAACAATCGATTTTATCCTCCAAGGTGGTGGCTCCCGCGGACTCAGCGAGGGAACTCACCCCTACCGCCTTTTACTGGCAGTGTCCTAGAGCTGGGAACATCTGGTAGGAGTGGATACAACTGGTGAGGTGTGATCAGCACCTCGTCCAGGCGGACTCACCTGCAAAGCGAACAGGGGCCTCATGAAGTAAGGGATTGGAAGCTTAGGATGGATAGGCAAGGAAGAGGGAAGGAGGCAGCCGTGGCCTTACAGGAGGTACCATCCCGGCATTTTCCCGAAGACGAAGTGGGAAACCACTTCGAGGATGGCTGAGGTGGGGATCGAACCCCCTCTACTCATTTGGACCACCCGAGGCTGAGTAGACCCCGTTGCAGTCCTCATACCATCTTTCAAATTTCGTGGCAGAGCCGGGAATCGAACCCAGGACCTCCGGGGTGGCAGCTAACCACGCTGACCACTACGGAGGCGACTGCAAAGTATTTAAGTAATTTATTTAACGTACATAGTGACTGGAGTAACCGACAGTAGTGGCTGCGCTCGCTAAAGCGCTGCGTTAGGTCATGGGGCCATGCTCTCTGCTGACTCGGTAGACGCGTGGGTTCGAGCCCCACCGTCGGCCGTCCTTGAAATGGTTTTCCGTGGTTTCCCATTTTCAACTCCAGGCAAATGCTGGGACGGTACCTTCTGACTGGCCACGGCCGCTTCCTTCCACATCCTTGCCCAGTTTCATTCACCATCATTCATTTCATCTCTCATTAACTCCTCTCATGAGGTTGGTGTCAGGAAGGGCATCCGGCCGTAAAATCATCCGCCACAAAGACTTCCATCGCATCTCATCCCCGACCCCGTAGGAAAAACGGGAATAATAAGGGGTAGACATACATACAGTGACTGGAGTAGACCACACAACGAGCGTCTAAATAGTGAAATAATCATGAATCGTTCGCTATTCTTGGACAGTTTCAGTCCATCTATTAATGTATACAGGGTGAACAAAAAATGCCGCACTTGAAGGTCGGCATGAGGTTCCTTGTCGAAATTCATTACACAAGTTTATATTACAAAACCTAGTCCTGCCAATAGGTTTAACAGAATTGCTTGTTAAGAAACGAGGCTCTGGCAGAGCATGCAGCGTGGCCAAAACCAGTTCGCAGGAACTCGGCGCTCTGCCGGAGCTATATCATTAGCTCAGGTAATGCCATAAATGCCGGTTGTGCGAACGCGCCGATGGTCGAGTCGCGTTGGCGCCAATTTTATTTTTCAGTTAATGTACCAAATTGCATCCAATGTACACCTCCAATATGTTGTGTACTATGTCTACCGTTACACTTACCTTTATTTAAACATTCAAACGTAACATGGACTTCTTTACGACGTAAACTACCCCTTTGTTTCCTTCATGTCACAAATAAAGCCAATAAAACATAATAGTGGATACAGTAACATCGTCTGTATCCAATGCGATGCAAAGAAACACAATACCGTAGGTAGCCTACACTAGATTGCCCATTATGCTACGCAGCATAATTCCATAGTGTACGTTTGACGTCCAGTCTTATCTTCACAGAGCCGCACCGTACACTTACGAGCAATGGTCTCTTCACAGCAGATATTCAAAGCGACCTCCTTGCATTTGCAAACAATTCGCAACATTTAATTATGCACATGTTATAAACAATTGTAGAAAAAAAAAAGACTTCAGAGCGCTTGACCGATGGAGTGGTGGTGTTCGCAAGACATTGTTGTGCTAATGGTCAACCACTCTGATGTCATGTCCGCTCATTCGTTAAATCAGGTATAAAGTGTTTGGCACATTACAACTTATATGGCAGAAAATACAATCATAATATTCGTTTAAATAAGTCTGCCAAGTTTTCTATTTTTTTTCTACAAATTTTATACATTGTGTTTAACATGTGCATAATTAAATATTTGTATGTTTTTTAACCTAGTCAGACATTATAAAATTAAATTTATATAATAATAGGTGTATAATTTGTACCTAAAAAAATATTTTCGATGTCAGCTGCGGATGCTGTAAATACTGTTTTCCAGCCTAGAACGGAAAAATCAGCTGCATTCAAGAATTCGCTCATGCGCTACAGAAGGTGTTAGACCCGGCCCTTGGTATGCGAGCAGGAGGGTTATGACATTTGTTTACGTCATTGGGGATAACCCCTTTGCCGACCCCTTGCCAAAGCCTGAGCGGAGTTGTGGAACTCATTTTTGGGTCCCTTGGAGGACCGAGTGAAATTAAGGAAAATCGAGGGGAATTGATGTTCGACCGAGTGGAATTGATGCCCGCCCCTGTCCACTACTTGTGGACGAAGATTACCGGTTTGCCCCAGGCGTTGCTCAAAGTGACGAAAAACATTCTTATCGGGATGGCGCCTCTGAGGGTACCGTGCTGAATACTCACGAGCAGCAGCAGCAGCAGCAGAAACTTGGTTATCGGATGCACCCAACACTAAAAGCATATCGACGCATTCACCATTTGTGAACTCCATCATGAAGCCGCCCTACATGCACGTGACAGGACCAGGTTTGGTTGAGCACAGCGTGGTTAATCGACTAATGCACGCCGTTTAATGGATTACACTGTCATGTTACAAAATGATGTCATGCTTACAAACGCTGTTAAACGACGGGAACTTGGGAACTGATGCCACACATACAAATAAAAAAAGACCTGACGTAGATTCGAACCGTAGATCCATAGTGCATTTGAGTTTCATAACCCGCAGTCGACTCAGTGAGCTGCGATGGCTGTTACGGTACAGCGGGATGATGCACATTTCTCTGTACATTCCGATGCGTTGCAGGATGTGACAGTGTTGCCAGCTTCTCGTTTTCATACTTGTGTTTCCAAACATCACCCGATCCGATTTTTCTATAGAAACTTTTGTCTTGCAATTGAATGAGGAATCGCATGCCGACCTCCAAGTGCGGAATTTTTGATTCAAAACTTTTACCAGAACTTGAAACGTAGATCGTTTTTGAAAGAGTCTCAGAAACAAATTTTCTTTAACAATTCACCGTACTGAACGGTATCCCTATCAAGGTATTAAGTTTGCACGATCCTGAAGAATGACCACTCATATTCTGGTCTCATTTCACATTATTCATTTCCATGGTCTCCTGTTGTAATGAAGAATTCAGGAAGAGCTTTGTCTACACAAACATGGAGGTCTATTCTATTACTTGTGTACACACCGCACCGGCGCCGAAAGAAAAGTGACTGTCATCTATAACACCGTATGCATATGTGACGAGGTTACTTTTCTCCATCAGCTTACTTGTAAGAAACACAGTGAGAGTCGAGGGAAATCAAGCCACCCATCACCTGATGTAACTGCTAAGCATGAACAACGTAAGCATTTCTATACTAATTACTTTTTATTAGCCTACTGTTCTAATTTAAGAATTATATTTTGCTAAGAGCTAAACATATAAAGCTTTAAAGCTAGCCTCCTCATAGTTCCTAAATAATTATTTGATGACTTTCTAATCGGACAACACATTTAAGTGGGAAATATAAAACTCTATCTAAAAATAATGTTTAATTAATTATCAATTATCAACAACAATAATAATATATAATTTTTATCGATTACAATTCTCTTACAAAGATGCAGCTTAGTGAGTAAAATAAAGCAAAAGTACTAATGTTATGATTATGGCGGTATAATAATAATAATAATAATAATATCGTATGGCCTCGGAAGCCTGGTGCAAGCTTTGTTAATTGACACCCAGAGGGTAGCTTGCATGTCGAATTTCGTCGTTCCTTTGAACGCTATGAAAGTCAAGGAGGTTAGATATCTAAACTCCTTGACACTACAGCGCTTTCAAGTAGAGAATGGAGGAACTTTGTGTTGGCGGAAAATCCCGAGATTAATTTTGCCATTGAACACGGCCTACTGAATTCAAATGGTTTTTTTTAAACATGCCAACAACGTATGACATGAGTGTCGTGATTTTTGTCGCCTTCAAAAATCACTTACCATGGCCAGGGGCGAACCTGCAATCTTGGGGTTGGTAGTCCGACACTATAACCACTCACCCACCGTGGCAAGCTATTATGGCGGTTATAAGTATTGTATAACAAATTTACACATTTCCAAGGAACACAGACATATTTACTAAATGATCAAAATTAATGATTTTCAGTCGGTCAACAAGGTTGTACACAATTTTATTGGGTGTCTCCCCTAAACCTGAAAGAAATTACATGAGATACAAATATTCATGTAAATCTCCTGTAATTTTTTTTAGGTTCAGAGAAGCGCCCATTACAATTGGCTACAATCGTTTCGACCGACTGAAACGTGTTAATTTCGATTACTAAGGCAACACTGAACAAGTAGTTCCGTAAATAACTATACAGCCTATTTTCATATATCCTGCTCATGTTAATTGCCTCTATCAACATACAAAATTTCAGTTTAATTGCTGTAACAGATTCGTAGATATTGAGAACCGTCTAAATATTTCAGATGGTCGCCAGGTTGGATTTTTATTTTTGTACTATTACATTAAGATTATTGTGTACGTGTGGTATTCAAACTGCAATCGCATGATTAGAACACAAGAAGTAAAAACGAGATTCTAAAATTACGCACAGCAGCCATCTTGTGATTATGCAAACAATTGAAATAAATTAGATGCCAGTGGATCAACATTTGTATAAGCATTTAATGTGCAACGTTTCATGGCACTCGGATAGTTAATTCTCGAGAAACGTCCATTTAAATATTTATACTTCGCGTCGCCGCCATGTTGGATTTTTACTCACCAGGTTACTGAAAGTCCTATAGGTGAACATATGTTCATAGTCTCTATGAACATAAAAAAATTCAGTTTGGTTGCTGTAAAAGAATCGTAGATATTGAGAACCGTCTAAATATTTCGGAAGCTCGCCATTTAGGATTGTTATATGTATAGGCCATAGAGTTATGTACCATTCAAAGACAATTATTGCCTAGGTTTATTATTCAAACTTTCACTTCGATCACATGATTACGACACAAGAAATAAAAACTTAATTTTAAAATTTCGCACAGCCGCCATCTTGAGGTTATGTAAACAATTGAATTAAATTAGATGGCAGTGCATTACAATCTGCAAAATCATTTACTGTACCACATTTCACAGCGCTCAGAGAGTTAAATCACGACAAAAGTCTATTAAAATATTTCAAATTCGCTTGGTCGCCATGTTCGTTTTGTGCTATACAGGTTTATGAAATATACATAGGTATACCTGTATCAGTACCCTTTATCACCGTACAAAATTGCAGGGTGATATCTGTAATAGTTTCGGAGATATAGAATGTCAGTGAAATATTTCGCACAGCCGCCATTTTGAGGTTATGTAAACAATTGAACTAAATTAGACTTCAGTGCATTACAATGTGTATAAACATTTGCTGTACCAAGTTTCATTACGTTTGGATGGTTAAATCGCGAGAAAAGTCTATTTAAAAGTCTCAACTTCGCTTGGCCGCCATTTTGGTTTTGTAGTCACCAGGTTTTTGAAAGTCACATAGGTGAACTTCTAGTAGTGCCCTATATCACCGTACACAATTTCAGGTCGATATCCGTAATAGTTTTGGAGATATTGAATGCTAGTGAAATATTTCGCACAACCGCCATGTTGGATTGGTGAGACGTAACAAAATTTGAAGGGCACGGTTGAGGTCGCCGGGAATAGTGCTATGAACTTACCGAGTTTCATTGAAATCGCTCCAGCCGTTTAGATTTTATTAGGGACACACACACACACCTCACACACACACACACACACACGCGCGCGCACACACACACGGACAAAAGGTGATCTCATAAGCCTATTTTTTCAAAATTGAAAATAGGCTAAAAATGGCTTCCATATCGTTAATGTTTGCTACAGGAAATAACTTCTAATTTTAAAAATTTTCCCATGCTTTGAACTGTCGTTCGCTGTTTCTCTCATATCACCCATATTTAGAGAAACGTTTAAGTTTTCATTTTTAAAGTAAATATTAAACCTCCTACTATAAATTGAACCACACTCATACTATTAGAGATTTAATTTGTCTTGATGTAAAACATAACAAGTAGTTCCGTGAAGAACTATACAGCCTATTTTCATATATCATACTTATGTTAACTGCCACAATCAACATACAAAATTTAAGGTTAATTGCTGTAACAGATTCGTCGATATTGAGAACCGTCTAAATATTTCAGATGGTCGCCAGGTTGGATTTTTATTTTTGTACTATTACATTAAGATTATTGTGTACGTGTGGTATTCAAACTTCAATCGCATGATTAGACAACAAGAAGTAAAAACGAGATTTTAAAATTACGCACAGCAGCCATCTTGTGATAATGCAAACCATTGAAATAAATTAGATGCCAGTGGATCAACATTTGTACAAGCATTTAACGTGCAACGTTTCATGGCACTCGGATAGTTAATTCGCGAGAAACGTCCATTTAAATATTTATACTTCGTGTCGCCGCCATGTTGGATTTGTGCTCACCAGGTTCCTGAAAGTCCTATAGGTGAACATATGTTCATAGTCTCTATGGACATTAAAAAATTCAGTTTGGTTGCTGTAAAAGATTCATAGATATTGAGAACCGTCTAAATATTTCGGGAGCTCACCATTTAGGAGTGTTATGTGTATAGGCCATAGAGTTATGTACCATTCAAGGACAATTATTGCCTAGGTTCATTATTCAAACTTTCACTTCGATCGCATGAATACGACACAAGAAATTAAAACTTAATTTTAAAATTTCGCACAGCCGCCACCTTGAGGTTATGTAAGCAATTGAATTAAATTAGATGGCAGTGCATTACAATCTACAAAATCAATTACTGTACCACATTTCACTGCGCTCAGAGAGTTAAATCACGAGAAAAGTCTATTAAAATATTTTAAATTCGCTTGGTCGCCATGTTCGTTTCGTACTTTACAGGTTTATGAAATATACATAGGTATACCTGTATCAGTACCCTTTATCACCATACAAAATTGCAGGGTGATATCTGTAATAGTTTCGGGGATATAGAATGTCAGTGAAATATTTCGCACAGCCGCCATTTTGAGGTTATGTAAACAATTGAACGAAATTAGACTCCAGTGCATTACAATGTGTATAAACATTTGCTGTACCAAGTTTCATTACATTTAGATAGTTAAATCGCGAGAAAAGTCTATTTAAATATCTCAACTTCGCTTGGCCGCCATGTTGGTTTTGTAGTCACCAGCTTTTTGAAAGTCTCATAGGTGAACTTCTAGTAGTGCCCTTTATCACCGTACACAATTTCAGGGCGATATCGGTAATAGTTTCGGAGATATTGAATGCTAGTGAAATATTTCGCACAGCCGCCATGTTGGATTGGAGAGACGTAACAAAATTTGAAGGGCACGGTCGAGGTCGCCGGGAATAGTGCTATGAACTTCCCGAGTTTCATTGAAATCGCTCCAGCCGTTTCGATTTTATTAGGGGGGGACACACACACGAATCACACACACACACACACACACACACACACACACACACACGCACACTCACACGGACAAAAGGTGATCTCATAAGCCTATTTTTTCAAAATTGAAAATAGGCTAAAAATGAGCTTTTTTCATCACTGACCAGAATGAATGCGAAATAATAATGTTTAATTAATAGATGTGTAAATGACTAAGGTTCAATTTGTAACTGGAGAAATTAGAAAAATACGAAAAGTATAAGAGTTTCTATAAAGATGGGACATACGCCTAATTATGAAGGAAACGGTGAAGAACAACTCTAAGTTAGAACATATTTTGAAAATTGAATAAAATAATTAATATTAGAATTTTGAAAATGTTGATGTTGATGTCTATTTCCTTCGAAAGCAGTGTAATGCTTGGCCAACTGAATAAAAGTCGTAATTTCGTCGCTACATTGAGAAGCATCGAATCATTGATATATTATTATTATTATTATTATTATTATTATTATGATGATTATTATTATTATTATATTATAATATTATTATAATTATCTCGTCAATGTTAGGCTCAGGATTAGAACATCTATACTATCAATGTAAACGATGTTTCGTGAACAATATTCGTACTTTCCTACATATTATTATTCGAAATGCATATGTAGATATTGAGAACCGGTGAACATTTCTCATGACCTCCATTTTCCATTGTTTTAGATGTAGGCCATAGAATTATATGCCAGCAGAAGAAGGTTATAGTGTTGGTTCATTATACAAACTTTTATTTCGATCGCTTGAATGGGACAAAAGAAAAAAAATTGCACGTACGCCATTATGAAGTTCTCATAATATTCAATTAAATTAGACGCAAGCATATTGAGCCTTGTATTAATATTTACCGTGCCAATTTTCATTGCGCATGGATGATTAACTATCGAGAAAAGCCTATTTAAATAGTTTAAGTTCGCGTGGCCACCTTGTTGTTTTAATGATCATTAGGCTATTGAAAGTCACACAGATGATTTTATATTAATGGCCTCTATTAACATACAGAATTTCAGTTTGATTGCTGTAATAGATTCGTAGATAGTCTACTGAGAACCGATGAAATTTATTTCACTTGGCTGCCATGGTGGATTGCTTTATATGTAGGCCATTGAATTATGTAGTCTACCGGTACCACTAAATGAAGATAATTGCGTTAGTTCATAACAAAAGCTTTCATTTGGATCGCTTGATGACGACACAAGAAATAATAACATAATTTTACAATTTCGCACAGCCGCCAACTTGGGCTTATTTAAACAATTGAATGAAATTAGATAATACGGTATATTGAGAATTGTATAATGGTTTACTGTGCCAAGTTTCACTGCATTCATTACAGGAAAAGGCCATTTAAATATTTTGCACTTCGCTTGGCGATCATGTTGGTTTTGTGCTTATCAGGTTTTTAAAAGTCACATCAGTAAACTTATCATAGTACTCTTAATCAATATATAGGATTTTACGTTGATATCAATAATAGTTTCGGAGATACTGAATGCCAGTAAAAAAAATGCGTGGTCGCAATGTTGGAATGGTGATCTTTATTAAAATTTGAAAGGAACGTTAGAGATAAGACGAGTTTTATTGAATTCGTTCCAACCGTTTGGATTTTACTAGGGGACACACACATACATACACACACACACACACACAAGGGAAAAAGGTAATGCCATAAGTCTATAATACCTATGAAGAAATTAAGCTAAGAATCGAAATTTTGGACGAATTTTGGTATCTTTAGGGATTTTATGTTTAACAGTACAAGTTTGTACTATCACGCGATGGTTGGTTTCCATAGGAACAAGCTCTGCGTGCGATTTAGTAGTCAACTCCTTTTCCACAGTGGCGTCAGATCCGTCAGATTTATTCCATGGAAAATACAACAGGATAATAACAAGTGTGCTAAAGTTTAGATCAAAAACTTAACCCTTGAGAACTGGCGAGAAAAAATAACATGAGGACTGGCGCCGGGTCATTTTGAACCATAGTGTGTCACTGCCTCTTTGTCGTAGTTGTAGGTATTTTAATGAAGTCATTTTACACCTGGTGTCTTCCTATGAACTATTCCCAATATAAAATGAGGTTTATTTATATTTTTCAAATTTAACATGCTGGAAAATGACAATAACTTTCGTAACAGTATAATTGGCGATGCCTCCGTGGCTTAGGCGGCAGCACGCCGGCCTCTCACCGCTGGGTCCGTGGTTCAAATCCCGGTCACTCCATGTGAGATTTGTGCGGGACAAAACGGAGGCAGACAGGTTTTTCTACGGGTACTCCGGTTTTCCCTGGCAAAATTTCATTCCAGCAACACTCTCCACTATCATTTCATTTCATATGTCATTCATTTAATCATTGCCCCAGGGAAGTGCGACAGGCTTCGGCAGCCGGCACCGTCCATATCCTCGCCGCTAGATGGGGGCTTCATTCATTCCATTCCCTGACCCTGTCGGTAGACTGGAAGAAAGCTGTGGATTTTCATTTTCAACCGTATAATTGGCCTTGATAGTAGCGGTAAAGTAGTCATCTCGATTATTTTGAACAAAGGAGCTGATGACCAAGGTGTCCCTAGTCCCTAAACATGGATCAACAAGAACGTGAGCTGTGTTATTCTGCTGCACCAAAATAGTTGAATTTTTCCTCTTATTTTTTACAGATTGTCCCGAAAATTGTCTCGCGATGACTGGTACCATGGGTAAATCTGATCCGACCGTAAATACAGTAATATTGAAATAACTTGAGTTTTTAAAAATCTATGGACATGTACTTTTGCAGGGTGAAGTTCAAGCTAGGAAGGAAGGTACAGTAAGCGACAGGAAATGGGGGCTGACCAAAACGAAAATAACCCTCGAGTCAAATATACTCATGCACCAGTCCACGCGGGTTAAGGTGGCGTATAGTCTATATGGTTGGGCTAAAGGCACACGGGAGCACTTAAGATCACCTTACACTCTTCATGGGAGTCATTATTTGAATGTTGACCCTAGCCTTGGCCACGGGAGTCTGGGATAGGTCGCTTGCTAGTTGACTGACTCGCACATTTTCTAAACTGACTCTGGATATTGCGTTATAAACCATGTACATGTAAATGGCATTGTGATTGATATCCAAAGGTTTATATTGTTTTTGCTCATTGTAGGGGCTGCGATATCGTAGTCATATAGCCCCGTGCATTTTGGGTATGTCTGGAATTTGTGTGATATAATCTGTGTTATTGTGATGGCTGTACCAGTGTGTGTATTTGTAAATTGGGGATAGAGATGGGAAGGAGGTGGCCGTGGCCTTAAGTTAGGAACCATTGCAGCATTTGCCCGGAGTTGAAAGGGGAAACCGCGGGAAACCACTTCCAGGATGGCTGAGGTGGGAATCGAACCCTCTTCTTCTCAGTTTTGCCTCACGAGACTGAATGTACCCCATTGCAGCCCTCACACCAGAACTTTTTTTTTGGCAGAGTCAGGAATCGAATTCAGACCTTCGGGATGTCAGCCAAGAACACTAGCCGCTAGATCAAGAGGTGGTCAAATAGAAATATGAATTAAGATGAGAACATTTCGTGCCTTGCGGTTAGTTTCTTGGATAGCCATTGACGTGTATGCGTGTCTAACCCTTATTATTCCCATTTCCAAAGGGGTCGGGGATGAGATGCGATATAATTCGATGTGGTGGATGTTTTTATGGCCGGATGCCCTTCCTGACGCCAACCTCATGAGAGGAGTAAATGGGAGATGAAATGAACGAAGATGAATGAAACTGGACAACGATATGGAAGGAAGTGGCCGTGGCCAGTCAGAAGGTACCGTCCCAGCATTTGCCTGGAGTTGCAAATGGGAAACCACCGAAAAATATTTCAAGGCCGGCCGACAGTGGAGCTCGAACTCATGTCTACCGAGTCCCATGGCCTAGCGCTGCGCTTTAACGCAAGTAGCTACCGCTGTCGGTTAGATAACCATTGACATAGGAAGTGTTATTGTTTTGTTACTTATAAAGAAATAGTCTGGTGAGGTAATTAACTGCTAAAACACAATGTATTATAAAGTTCTCTGAATCTAGGCACGAGATGCAAAGAAACCTTTTAACTGAACACTGATCGACGTGCGATTAATTGTCACGGAAATAGTCTGAACCATTAGGGAACAATTATGGAAACCACTTTCTACTACGATACATTCATTATTCGTACCAGTACATGTGGAGGCACAGGTGTAAGCGAACCGTCATATGGCTATGTGAGTAACATGATATTCTGTATTGTATAATTTCACAATTAACACCAGCAAGGATTTTAACTTCCTATCGTCCATACGGTCATTGTAATTTCAAAATTACAATAATATAATAAGTTTAATAACTGTCTCATAATTGGCATTAATTGTAATTCCAAATACATTTCAAGAATATTTAATAAATATATAAATAAATGCATCTTAAGAACTTGATAAATACTCTTCTTAATCTACAGGATGTTTTTGCAAAATGTCCCGTTGTGTCAAAAGAAAGTTTTGGGAGTCCCAAAATTTCCAAATTTCGTTCCTCAAATATTATTACTAATATTACTTTTGACAACATAATACACCAAAGTTCATATTCTCCGAGTTATTTAGCATTGAAAATTTTCACGTCACATTGGTCTTTGTGTGATTTTTGATTAGAAATCTCATTCTGTTGTCTCTCATAATTACATCAGATCATGATACGTATTTCTGCTTTATTTCTTTTTCTGTTGAGTAGGCACCATTTGGAAGTATTAACAAGAGGAGCTATGAACTTGTGGGTAACTCTCCGTTTCAGTTTCAGAATCAATATGTGAGGTGATTTTAGTTTTGCATGAAAATGTGTAATAATGTGAGATTTTGTGATGAAATATAGGAGTTGATACAAATGTTCTCTCCGAATGATATAACGTTTGGTTCTGTAATGGAATACCAGAACGTTTATTTATTTATTTATTTATTTATCCGAGTCCAAAACACATACAAATCTAATACATAAAAGTGAAAGTCTGTATGCATGTATGTATGTATGTATGTATGTATGTAGGTATGTACTGTATGTGGATTTGTTCCGTATACAAATCTACACCGTTCCACCAATCTCAACCAAATTTTGTATACACATAGTTTAGGACCCAGAGGGAACGGCTGGCCTCATGAATTTTCGATAGTCTTTCTCATTCTTCTGATTTCAGCCTTTTTGGACTCGAGCAAAGGCTAATTAAGTCAGAAAATAAATTGATGAAATAATGGCAAGGAATGCCATCTCCATGGCAACTCTAGCTCGAGTCGAGACTCGGCCGACTGGATGCGAGTTGCGCTCTCCACTACCGGTAGAGAAAATGAGTCGAGACACGGCCGACTGGATGCGAGTTGCGCTCTCCACTACCGGTAGAGAAAATGAGTCGAGACACGGCCGACTTGTTGCGAGTTGCGCTCTCCACTACCGGTAAAGAAAATGAGTCGAGACAC
Source organism: Meconema thalassinum (assembly GCA_946902985.2). Lineage (NCBI taxonomy): Eukaryota > Metazoa > Arthropoda > Insecta > Orthoptera > Tettigoniidae > Meconema > Meconema thalassinum. The sequence continues at coordinate 253,460,247 of OX336394.1, read as the reverse complement.
GGCCGACTGGATGCGAGTTGCATTCTCCACTAAAGGTAAAGAAAATGGGTCTCTTTACATGAAATCCCGTTAGTTACTCAACTGGTCACACAGCACTGTCTACCCAGTATAGCATAACAAAGACTTGACACTATTTGTCAATATAATTTCCGCAATATCAAAATGCAAAATATATCACAAAATACAGTACAATAGCGTGATATTAAATGACAGAACTAAACATACCTTTGCACCTTATTAAAATAGAATTCCATTAGGTTCACTCCATTTTTATGAAACTTTATGAACTTTCCTGCTTAGTGGTTAGTACATAAGTTATTTGGAAGCAACCGGTATTTCGGCTTCCGCAATAATATTCGTAATCGGGGATACCAATTTCTCTGCAATGACGCTGGCAAGACCGCTGTTGCGGTCAGGTTAATGAGTGGAGAGGATTAGAGTTCTGAGAAATGCAATCCAAACATTTCATACAAGAAATTCTTTCCACTGTGAATACAACTTAAACCAGACTTTCAGTTTTCATTGTAGGATGAGATATTGCTGAAATTGTAATTTGATGATGATAGTTGATGTTAAAGGGCCTCACATGGAGGCTATAGCATGCAAAGCCAAGTCCGTACAGGCCATGGAGGCCCTGGGAGTAGTGGAAGGTAGAGGCTTCCCCTTTTTGTGACATCGGCGCTAGATGGGATGGAGTTGTCAGCTCCACGCCCGGCCGTCTTTGCTCCCAGAAATTACCCTGGTACTCATTTCTGGTGTAGGCTGAGTGAACTCCAGGGCTATTTGCGTTTCCGAAAGTGGTAGTTTTGCTTCTAAAATCCACTACCTGGGTGGGGATCGAACCCACACATGGAGACTATCAGCCTCTTAATTCTTTGGGATGAAAATGAAGAATGATGATAAAATAAATACTAGAATTAAAAATAACTACAACTTACAACCAACTTACGGATTGGGAGAAGAAAAGAACAAGAACGAAGGAATAAGGGAAATGAAATACAGGTAAAAGAAATGCTCCCAACCCCCAAAAAATGACAACTGACGGATTTGGTAAGGTGTGCCATGCAAGACAGATACGAAGGGAAATAGCAGAGAGACCGCCACAGAATCACTGGATAAAGGGAAAAAACAGATCCAGCTCAAGTATCCTCCCAAACTCAACAGCCGTGATCCCTTGAGGGTGTAGCACCTCCAGTGGTGGAGCTACACACACCCTGCCTCCTTTATGACCTCGTGCATAAGGCAGGAGTTATGATGAAAAGAAAAACAAGAGATCTGACCTTTTGGAGAATGAGGGTATCAGGAAAGATGAAACAAGGTCCAATTAAGGCGGGAATTTGAAAGACGCCTTAGACCTCGGATATCCTAATACCGTCAGGGTTGGAAGAGAACAAGAGTTGACCAAGGGAGGCCGACAGTAATTATGCCATAGAGGACCCCGGCACAATTAAGTGGAAGCAATCGCGAACTCAGCTGGGTTCCCCTGATCGCTAACCAGCGTCCCACAAGTTGTAAGCCCCTGAAAGAGGGGATTGTCGTAATGTCGTACGTGAACGAGAGGTGACCAAGGGTGGTCGACAGGAAAGATGACAGAAGGGAGTCCGGCACGAATAAGTGAAAGCGATACCGCACTCAGCTAGGGTCCCGTGTACACCAAACCCACATCACATTAGTCGTGAGCCCCTGGGGGATGTACTGAAGAATGATTCAACATAATCGCAAGAAAACATTATGATACCCATTTTTGAAAAGATAACTTACGGATATGCACTGGACGGTTGATTCCGTAGTTAATTGGATATCATCGTAGGTATCAGAGGCAAAGAAGTCCCTATCTTGTGTGTTACTAGCAGTGGTCAAGTACTATCCCGGCATTTGCCTGGACAGAGTGTAGAAAAACCACACTCAGGATAGTTTCGTGGTGCACGATTAAGTGGTCACAACTACGGCGCAGGACTCTCAAAATGTCGACTACACAGAACAGTTGAAGGAGTGTTTGTGTCCGAAAGAAAGCTATCACCGGAAATCACGTAAGACAATCATCACACCTAACTCTGTCTCACGTAATCTCGGGAAATGAAAGCACACCTCCTGTGGGGGACCAAGAGTAGATGAATGCGACATCTACCATCGGTAGACTTGCAACTGGCATATGTAATACCATTGTAGATATGTTTTTTCTCTTTGATAATAGATTGTTATTAAGGAAAATGTCGACGTAGTGTTTCTATACGTAATTATACTACGACATATTGGTGCCGAAAACTCAATTACGATCACGTACCTCTACGACACGCTACGAAAGGTTTTCAGAATTACTCCTGCCATACGATATACGAGCTGAAAGGAGTAGTGACATGCAATATCCTACATGACATACGCCACTTCACAACTACGCACGGGGGAAAAACGACGTAATTAACCATTCAATACAGGTTCTATTTTCATAACGCAGCTTATTACGAGGTAACATATGGGATTATCTCTTGACTATAAAATTATGGTAAAATTTTGATTGATAACCTCATTGTTCACATTTCATTGTTATTAGTAGAGATGGGCAGCAGTCGACTGAAAACAGTCGAATTAGTCGATAGTTAAAACAATCGACTTATTCGACTGCTTTTAAAAACCAGTCGAATGAATTCAACGACTACTCACCGTATCATAAACAAGTCGTTTGCAAACGACTGGTCCCAAAGCTATCGTTGGAAATCATTCGAATGAAACAAGTCGATGGCAAACGACTACTTCCAAGCGAATGGAATCATTCGAATAAAAGTAGTCGTTGTAAACGACTGATCCCAAAGCAATCGTTGGAAATCATTCGAATGAAACAAGTCGTTGGCAAACGACTACTTCCAAGCGAATGGAATCATTCGAATAAAAGTAGTCGTTGTAAACGACTGATCCCAAAGCAATCGTTGGAAATCATTCGAATGAAACAAGTCGTTGGCAAACGACTAATTCCAAGCGAATGGAATCATTCGAATTTAAGTAGTCGTTCTAATCAAACGACTTCTTCAGGATAACTTCATGCTACAATTCAGTGTGCTGTATGTTTATTGTAGAGCTTTAATTAGTAAGTTAAGTATACCTGTAGGTGCCTATAGTTTTATACAGTTCGTTGATTCTTTCAATGAAATAGCCTAAATCCAATTGTCAAAGTTATTGGACAATTCAATATTGTTATTCAATATTTAGGTTATGTTTGAACTCCAGATATCGGTTTTGTGGCACATCATCCCAGGCAAGCCGGTAAATACCTTTGCCTCCCAGTCAGATGGATCATTTAGCCGTAATTTTGAATTAGAGTAAGGTTGTAGTATGCGTGGTCAGATTTAGACAATAGCCTACTCCATGAAGGAGTCATGGCTACGCCTTCTATGTTTGTTTAATGAATAGAGTAACTGAAATGAGGGATGTATACTGATTTTAAGATTTGTGGAATGAGTTTATGATTTTTTAAATAGAATTTAATGAAGTCTTCAGTAAAGTTGAAGGAGACATGATCGTGTTTAGACAATAGCCTACTCCATGCCTTCTATGTCTGTTTAAGGTGTAGTGTGGCTGAAATGAGGGAGGTTTACTGATTTTGGTGTTTGTGGAGTAGTCTTTTCGTTTATAATTTAGGTTTTTGTGAAGCTTGTTGCGGAGTTGTTTTATGGATTTTATTGCTCTGCAAATGAAGTGTATTAGAGGGTTCTGGGTTTGGTTTAGCTGTAGTTTACAGGGTTATGGCTGAGAGTTGTTGTAGCAGGCTTAACAACTGTGTCAGAGCAGTGGCGTGCTGTGTGGGAGGGGGGAAGGGGTTAGAGGCAAAGACATGAGGGCAGGGATGGAAGAGTTGTAGCGTTGTCTGTGGTTAAACTGCCGTTGCCTTTGGCTGATTTTATGTACCGACATCCATCATAAGATAGAGTGGTGATGTGAATCTCTACATCTATTGCAGCGGGTACTGTGAGGACAGCTTGACCGTACGCACAAATTGATTCTGGTCGTCAATTGTTTGGAGATGGGCAGCACCGCAGCAGTCGACTGAAAAATGTTAAATCCATCGACTTGTTTGACTGCTTTTAGAAAACAGTCGAATGAATTCAACGACTACTCACCGTAACATAAACAAGTCGTTTGCAAACGACATATCCCAATTGTGTTTTAACTTTTAACATGTAGAACGCGCTCGGATAGTTTTACGTTCTGGTCGTCAATTGTTTCAGCACATGGATAGCGCGCGCATTTAAAAAAACTTAGTATTTACATTGTTGCCAACATCTCCACTGAAAGTTCGCCCTCGTTTCTGTTCTAAAGTGTTCTATATTCGTGTGTATTTACTGTAGGCCGTAATTTTCTTGTTCAAGTCGTATTTCAGCTCTACGTTCTTAGTACTTCAGAGAGGATTAAATTAGTGAACACATAGCCTAACTTGTTTATGACTCTATGGACATATTTTACATTTACTATTTTTTGGCATTAAAATATGAAGTGTGATTATTTCAATGTTGGCTATGAAATTGTTCCCGGTACTTAAGAACTCCCTCTCAGTAATAGTGATTTAATTTACTCTTAGGATAATTAAGTATTGGTCTATTACTTCACTTATCCACAGTACATACAGGTAATGTGCCCTGTATCAATACCGGTATCGGAGAACATTTACTCACACATTTTGCATTAAATGAAATGTGCAACATTGCAAATAATGGCTGCACTCTACACGACGTAAACCACCATTTCGAAGCACAGTAAAAATAAATAAATAATTTTGACCAATTGCATGTTGCCGAGCGTCGAGTAGTCCAAACTAACGTCTGTAAAAATAGGTGGGTTAAGGAGAAGTTTGATTTTCATCTGCTGGTACGACTCAACTCAGCCGGCAACGGCTTGCAGTTCTTTGTACGCTGCCTAGAAGCGACTACTTTCAGTCGAATACATGAAACAACACGCTTAGGAGCTATGCGAATTCAGGTAACCATTCGACTGAAAGTAGTCGACTATCTAGTCGATAGTTTCTACCAATGAATGACTAGTCAGTCGATGGTTAAAAGTAGTCGATAGTCCCATCTCTAGTTATTAGCACGGCCATCTACGAATAAGCACGTGACAGGTGCTACCATCTGTCGGCAACTACAGAAACCGTCTGCACTCGTTCAGTAATACAGGTTTTCTTTGACTATTTCCCATTTTCACGGACACACAAATCAGAAATCGCTTTCAGCTATACATGTATTTTCTCTCACATAATGACCGACCACGAACAACAACTCAAAACTCTTCATCGGAAACGTGCCACTCAGCGCACTAATTCTACACGTTTCGAAACATTTTTATTAGACAGTAATACTACTACAGACACTGCTGAGATCAAGCATATCCGCGATCGCCTTCAGGATACTATAACATTGTTGCTCACCTTAGATGATGATGTTTCTATCCATGAAATGCTACAAGATGAAGAATACGAACTAGACGCACAGACTTGTGAAGAATACTTAAACATATCAAAGCGCGCCATTCAAAAGGACGATAGCCAACTTACAAAGAAGAAAACAAACAAAAAAAGTCAACCCCTGGCACTATCCAGCCCATGACGGGCTAAGGCCGACCAAGCGACCGCTGCCCAGCCATTTGGCCTGCAGATATTGGGGTGACGCGTGATCAGCGCGTCGGGTCCCCTCGGCCGTTAATCTTGGTATTCGTGATCGGGGCGCTGTCTCACTGTCAGACAGCTACTCAATTGTCCTCACGAGGCTGAGTGCACCCCGTTCCAACCCTCACGTCAGTTTTAAAATTCCTGACGGAGCCGGGGATCGAACCCGGGGCCTCCGTGCGAGAGGCAGGCACGCTACCCCAACACCACGGGGCCGGCTACAAAGAAGAAAGACGAACATATCATGCTTTCTACTCCTACTTCCAGTTCTGACGATCAGCGCACGATTATGCAAGGAAGGAGTCAAATTACCAACGATCTGACTCGAACCGTTCTCGGGTGATATAGAGACTTGGTGCAGATTCTGGGAACAGTGCCAGTCTTCAGTCGACAAGAACCCAGCAATATCAGACATTAATAAGCACGTGTTCCTCAGAGGTTACCTCGAAGGCGAGTCAAAGCGGCTCATAGATGGCATAGCGGTAAGCGCAGACACATATGTGCAGACGAAGGCGATATCTATAGCACGATAAGGAGATAAGGACAGAATAATCCAGGCCCACATGGACTTCCTAGAGAATTTAAGGCCTGTTTTGTCGGAAAGTCCTCTTGAATTGAACTCTATGTACGTGGAAGGTCATCGCAGTGTGCAGGTCCTTAAGGCCCTAGGAGAAGATGTGAATTTGTACGGACGTATAATTGCTCCAAAAATCCTGCGAACCTTTTCAGCTGGGATATGTAGACGCTGGTTCATACTCGCAAAGAGAACAGGATGGTGGGAAAGGATGATAGGTTCCACCAAACGCTGTCTCAGAAAGGTACTCGGTCGATCGCAGTTCGATGAAGAAGGACTCAACACTGTACCTTATAAGTATTGAAGCCACCCTGAATTCACGTCCCATTGTGCAAGACTGGAGCAACCTTGAAACTCTTACACCTTTTCACTTTCTGAACGGAGAGAAACTCACGACCCTTCCAAATGGACCTGAGCCTGATGGAGGAAGAGATCTGATCAAAGAATTTCGATTAAAGATGAGCATATTTGAAGAATTCTGGCGAAGGTGGAAGAGGGAGTACCTCTTACAACTGCGGAGTTACCACGAGGTTAAATGTCCAGCTGGTAAATACCGGAAACTGCGATTTGAAGACCTTGCCCTCTTACAAGAAGAACGTCCTGCGTAGGCATATATGGAAGAGGGCCCGAGTCAACGAAATGCAGAAAGGGTGAGATGGCCAAGTGAGGACAGCCATTCTGCGTCTCCCCGATGGTTCTAGCGTCAGCCGACCGGTGCAACTGGTGATTCCTCTCGAAATCGATCAGGGTGGGGAGGGTGTGGGGGACCAATGGTAGTTGAATGCGACATCTACCATCGGTACTTGCAAGTTAGTGGCATATGTAATGCCATTGTAGATATGTTTTGTTCTCTTCGTTAATAGATTGTTATTAAGAAAAATGTTGACGTAGTTTTTCTATACGTTATAATGATAATATCGTATGGCCTCGGATGCCGGGTGCAAGCTTTGTTTTTGACACCCAGAGGGTAGCTTGCATGTCGAATTTCGTTGTTCCTTGAATCACTATGAAAATCAAGGTGGTTAGATATCTAAGCTCCTTGAACACTATAGCGCTTTCTAGTAGAGAAATGAGGAACTTTGTGTTGGCGGAAACTTCCGAGATTAATTTTGCCATTATGAACACGGCCTACTGAATTCAAATGGTTTCTTTGACATGCCAACATCGTATGACATGCGTGTCGTATTTTTGCCGCCTTTCAAAAATCACTTACCACGGCCAGGAGTGAACCTGCAATCTTGGGGTTAGTAGACAGACACGCTATCCACTCACCCACCGTGGCAAGCTTTCTATACGTAATTATACTACGACACCTCCTATGTTCTTCCTATATCAAGTGCAAGATGACAAACAACAGTATGACATGCTGGATTTGAGCAGCGGCGTTCAAACCATACTTTATAATTTACCCCAGCATTTTACAATTTCATCAGCAAACACTCCAAACAACGTAGAAATTCAGTATATTAATACCGACTACTTACAATAATTGAAACTGAAACAAAACTTCGTTGTTCTAAACGTAACACTGTGAGAAACACATTTAATAAACCTACTGCACAGCTGTTTACTAATCGCGCCTATACTTGTGTGGTAGTGCGTTCTATTGGCAACTAGAGGAAATTTTTCGATTACACGTTATGCATGGGATCTAACTGGGAGGGAATGGCAAGGCCGGTATAGAGCGCAGCTCGCATCCTGTCGGCCGTGGACGAGACCACCAAGTTTCCATCTATCTCTGTAAGAGGCCATGCCACTCCATTTTCTCCACGGCAACAGTAGTTCAAGCTATGACCACCAGGTTTTCATATATCACTGCAAGACTCCATAGCACTCCAATTTTTACCTTATGACGAAAGGTATAACGCATAATATATTGTATATAATGTCTACTAGAATCGAAGTTTCATACTCTCCGTTAAGGTGTGTTCTACTACTGATATGTTGAACTTTATGTTTTATTAATCACAAGATGTACCCGGCATGCGTTGCAATGCCAATCAAAGAAAGTGTTGGCGTTGTAATTTTGTTTCTTGAAGTGCTTTTGGATACACAATATTTTTTTTTCAATTTCCGTAAACTACCTCTAAGCTACCATAGAATGGATTTACTAATTTAGAAACATTCGTAGGAGCATGCACAACAACTCACCAAAGTTTCATCGCAATCTGATGAATGGCATATGAACGCATACGGGATTTTGTTTAAACGATTCGTGCGTTGTCACTCATTTGTTAAGTCTGCTCGTGCGCTACCTACTGTGAATTGGATTTACTAAGTACACACAACATCTCATCAGAGTTTCATCGCAATTGCTGAATGATATATGAACCCATACAGGATTTTGTTTAAAAGCTTCGTGCGTCGTCACTCGTTTGTTGCATCCACTCGTGCGCTACCTATTGTGAAATGGATTTACTAAGTCGAAAACCTTCCTGGCGTGTACACAATACCTCATCAGAGTTTAATAGCAATCGGATGATTGGCATATGAATGCATACTGGATTTTGTTTAAACGATTCGCTCGCCGTCACTCATTTGTTGAATCTACACGTACGCTACCTATTGTAAAATGGATTTACTAAGCCTGAAACCTTCCCTGGAGTGTACTCAACGATTCACCAAAGTTGCATCGCAATCAGATGAATGGTATATTAACGCATACGGGACTTTGTTAAAACATTTCACTTGCCATCGCTCATTTGTTAAATCTACTCGTGCGCTACCTATTGTAAAATGGATTTACTAAGCCAGAAAGCGATCTTGGAGTGTACACAACAATAGGGATGTCGCCTGAGAAAGTTCGCGCCAGATAGCGCTCGTGTAGTACTGGGTAAGCGCAAGGCGATCGTCCTATGTTTCCCCCAGTCAGCTACGAGGAATGTATAGATTGTGACCGAGTTTTCTAAGCTAAAGTAAATTATATCTTCTCTAATTTTACCCCAAGACTATATTAATTAATTCTATAGGTATATCCTCTAATATGTTATGAACGATTTTCAGCGTTTAAGCGTTAAACAGCTGTAAAATGAGCTACGGACTAGAGGCGCTACAACTAGTGGCAGGAGGGAAGAATTAGTAGGCTATAACGGTAATAACAAAATTCTAACACGCTTTATTACTCTAATTATGAATAGGAGTCAGCATGCTTGAGTATTGTAGGCCTATATTGATAAATAGCCTATATCTCCATAAGACTTAAATCATAAATAGAGATTTCCCGGTCAATGCATATGAGATTTTCAAAGTGAAATGCCTTGTCCTGTTCGGATTCCACGTAAAGAGGAAGTCCTCTGTGCCTTATGATCTCTAGATTAACGGTCATGTAAACCTATAATCTTCCTTTTATAAATAGAGATTTAAATATTCACTGGCTCCCCTTGCTTATAGACTTCGATTCGTGTATTTTTTTGGTTGATAGCGTACATGAAACGGTCTTTTTTTTTTTTAAGGTAAACATAATCAAAGAAAGTTGATACCGGTATTGTTTACCTCAAAATGCATCGCAACGTTTGGTTCTTTTGTAATTTGTCAATTGCTTAATACAAATCATTTCCGTACCCCTTGGAAACGACTGAGGGGTACAGTATTTAAAAAAATTTGAGAATCCCTGTTTTAAGGCCATGAACTGTTTCCATTCATCTGGCTAACTTAGGCCTATGACTCAAGAATGTAGAAGTCAGTCACTACCGGTACCACATTCTCCGTCGGGAAGCTGTAAGTTGACGATTAATTCTGATTTCAAGAAACCAACCATAATACGTTTTTGACTGTTAATGTTGTGACATTTATTCTTGAAGTATTTGTCCGAGTAATGATGCCTTTGAAAATGGGAGTCACAAATGTTACATTCACTTCTTCCTGTATATTGACGATTTCTTCCCGTACCGTACTTCAATGGAGATAATTTATGCAGATTCCGATATTGTAGGTTTATCGTGGTAAACTGGCAATTTTCTTGTGTATGGCCTCTTCCTTATTTTTGTTGTGTTCGTGGTCCACGGAAAAAGCGATGGAACAGTGCCCGGTTTTAATCTTGCTCTCTCACCTTCAAATACAAACGCATAAATTCAGTGATTGTTATCGATATGTCTATTCAGTTTATAGGTAGGAATTATTTCCCTTTGTAAATCACACTTGCCCAACACAGTTTTCGTCAAGTCATCGAGTTGAAAACGATAGGAACACACTTGAATATTTTCGGTCAGATTTTCTTCACCGAAATGTTTCCTTCTAATAGCATGTAACCATTTCTTCCTCATTTCTTTATTTTGTGAAAATTGGTGACACGAAATCGGATTTCTCTGATTTTTGCAAAGAGGAACACTGCAATAGCTCGGCATAGTCACGAAAATAGCAATTTAAACAACTTAAATTCGTGGATATTAGCGGCATGTGAACACAGGAGACAAATGAAGAGCGCCTTGCGCTTACCCAGTACAACAGCAGTGCGCTCTATCGGTGCTAGTTCTATACATCCCTATTCACCAAAGTTTCATCACTATTGGACGAATGGTATAAGAACGCTTATGGGACTTTGTTGAAACGCTTCGCGCGTCGTCCCTCATTTGATGAATCTACTCGTGCGCTGCCTATAGTAAATTAGATTTACTTAGAAAGAAACCTTTCCTGAGTGTACACAACATCTCACCCAAGTTTCATTGCTATCGGACGAATGATATATGAATGCATACGGGACTTTGTTGAAACTCTTCGCGTGTCGTCGCTCATTTGTCGAATCTACTCGTGCGCTACCTACTGTGAAATGTATCTACTAAGTTATAAACTTTCACGTTAGTGTCCACAACATCTCACCCAAGTTTCATTGCTATCGGACGAATGGTATATGACCTTATACGGCACTTTGTTGAAACGCTCCGCGCGTCGTTGCTCATTTGTTGAATCTAATCGTGCGCTCCCTATTGTAGAGCGGATTTACTAAGCCAAACAACTTCCCTGAAGCGTACACAACATCTCACCCACGTTTCATAGCTATCGGACGAATGGTATATGAATGCATATGGGACTTTGTTGAAACACTTCGCATTTCGTCGCTCATTTGTTGAATCTACTCGTGCGCTACCTATTGTAATATGGATTTACTAAGCCAGAAACCTTCCCTGGAGTGTACATAACATCTCACCCAAGTTTCATCGCAATCGGATGAACGGTGTACGAACGAATACCGGACTTTGTCGAAATGCTCCGCGCGTCATCGCTCATTTGTTGAATCTACTCGTTCGCTACCTATTGTAAAATGGATTTACTAAGCCAGAAACCTTCCTTGGAGTGTACTCAACATCTCATCCAAGTTTCATCGCAATCGGAGGAATGGTATATGAACGCATAGGAGACATACCCACAGACCCACAGACATACAGAAAAAACTATCACGTAAAAATTATGTTTATATATATAGATAAAGTCCTTATACCGCATTTCTTATTGTTGACAGTGTCTACGTCTACCAGCTGTCTTTTGTATTACAAATCAGAAATACAATAACTTTTGCAGATTGTTCTATGAATAATATTTCCTTCTGTTATTCGGGTTATATTGTAATTGGTAATTAACCTGCTCTAAGACTATGCTAATTTGAAATGTAACCGGATGTTAAATTACGAATTTAGTTGATAGCATGTCAAAAACATACGGTAATTAAACTACGAATATATATTATTAGGCGATAATTTTCTACAAGTACCAAACAGTAAGTAATGATACTTTGCCATAAGAATAGCGGACCTCATTAAATTAAAAATAAACGCTATCAAGAAAGTAATTGTGATACTGAGTTCTCGAGGAATTGTGTATATACATCCCTTTTTACTATTGTTGCATTCTCCGCTACGTTATTGTACTCCATAGTACTGTCCCTTTCGACTATTTACAGTGAGTTAATATTGAATTTGAGTAACATCAGAATCGAGGAGAACCATGTTCTAAACTCACTTAAGGGCAAAATGAATACACACTGCGAAATATATTGGCATGTATCTATCTATAACATATAAAGACACCTCCCGGGCAACGCCGGGTACAATAGCTAGCATACATATAAATTGCACTAAATTTCATTTCTCCAGTGTTCAACTGTTAGAATGGCACAGTCATTAACTTCTTTCAAGTCCTGCATAGAACATGGTCTTGATAACATGCTGCAATTCAGAAGGTGCTCAGGGTCTTGTCTTTCACCACATCTACAAAGTTCTTCAGTACTGTATCCCCACTTCATTAAATTGCTTTTGCACCGACTCACACCAGTTCTCCAGGCTCGTATTGTAGATGGTTGCCTGCTGCCGGCTTCTCCTTAATTTCCCACGATCCTCCCGGTGATTTTGTTTTCCAAAGTCAATTCAGCGAGCTTCAGCTGAGGAAAGAATGGATATTGTTGTTTGGAGGAAGCTCTTTCTTTATTTTAGCCTAGGTGGATGGACATCAAGTCCATACATTGGGTGTCTTGGATCTGTTTCTTGCTTTTTCTTCTCTACTTCTGCCGTTATTGTCTTCTAACTTCTGAAGGTGTTACTCCTATGAGCGGAAAGATCTTATCGACAGAAGTTGGGCCTAGACAGCCTGTCACAATGCGGCCTGTCTCATGGAGGGCAACATCTACTTGGTTGGCATGAACAGAGTTCCTCCAGACTGGGGCAGCATATTCTGCAGCAGAGAAACTCAGAGCAAGGGCAGTTGTACGCAGGACACTAGGCTGAGCTCCCCATGTGGTGTTTGTGAGCTTCCGAACGATGTTGTTTCTGGTGCATACCTTCCGTTTGGTGTCCATGCAATGCTGTTTATAGGTTAGCGCGCGATCCAGCTTTACTCCTAAGTTCGTATTTAGGATGAACACAGTGTTTCAGATTGTGACATTCCCAGGAGACGTTCAGCTGCTATCTCGCCTCCCTATTGCGCATCAGGGGCGATAACCTAGATGTTAGGCCCCTTAAAACAACAATTATCATCATCATCAACCTATTGCGCAGGTGAAACGCGCATATTTGCGTTTTCTCTGGGTTGGGTATCAAGTAGTTATCATTATTAACAATAATATTGACTCAAAATTTTGATAAAGAATTGAGGAATTTTGTATCATATCCTGAAACGTCCGAGGTTCCCCTTGTGAATTTTACGTTTTTTCTGAAAACATTGCAGGAACCGTAACATATGAACATATTGTCCAAAAATAGTTGGCACTGATGAACTGTTATCAGTCTACCTCAACAACTCTCTGGTGTCAGAAAGGATCACATTTATATGTGCTAATAATAATTAATAAAATATGTACAGTACATATCCAGCATATTTAGTTATTTTTATAGAAATATGGAATTATATATGGACTTAAATTTACAAAAATAATATAATTTCTATTTTAATAACGAAATTAAAATAAGATAAACAAAATGATATACTTTAAATATAACGTTGCACTTTTCATTTTGATATCAATATGATCTTTGAAGAATACTCAATCTTTTATTCTCTGTGACCAAAACAATGGTTTAAAAATGTTCTTAAAGTAGAGCTGTTGACCAATTAAAATTTTTCATTGGTTAACCGAATGCCTTTAATCGATTAATCGGTCGATTAATCGAACTTTAGAAGGTTTCACGCAATATCACTTCGAGGAAATAAACCTTTGAATATTATATTTTAAAATACATACAATTCCATTTGCTGTAAGGAATATATAATTTTAAATTTTAATTGTATTGGTGGCGTGTAAGTAAAATATAAATAAATTGAAAAGCAAAGATAATAATAGGCCTATCTATTTATATATATAAAAATGAAAGTTTGTCTGTTTTTTCTGAATTTCCACGGAAATTTGCGATATTTGCGCGTTTCAGGCTGTTTTATGACGGATGCGCGCAAAAATAAATTTTTTGTCTGTCTGTCTGTCTGTCTGTCTGTCTGTGTGTCTGTGGACAACTTCTACGAGTCCTTATAACTTGAGAACGGCTGGGTGGATCAACGTAAAATTGGATACAGATATCCATCAGAGGCACCACACTAATCATTGATGTAACTCTTCTCCGTACCTCTCATAAAAGGGGCCCTACCCCCTTAAAATACATGCTGAAATAGGCGTAGAAGGGTGAAACAAAGCTCATTTTCAGCCCCTCAATGTGAGAAACGAAACTCGGGGCCCTAAAGGGCTCCGAAAACCACATTTTAAGGCCCTAAAACCAACAGTTTTTGAGATATTCCCAGAAAACTAATTTCACTTAATTTGCATATTAAGGCTTTCACGGCCCGGATTATTATATAAATAATTCATGCTTTTGGGCTAATGCCGTGTGTATTTTTAATTTGAACCATACGTTTCGGAGAAACCTTGCCTCCTTTTTCAATGGAAATAAACAATGTGGCCATAGAAAGTAAATCAATGAGATTACAAAAATATAGATAAATTCCTCTGTTCGTCACCAGAGAGCAGCTGCCAGAAATTACTGTATGGTCCATGGTGGAACGGCGGACAGATTAGTAAGTAACGAGAAGGTAAAAGGGGCGGTGTGGAAATATAGAAACTCCTCGAAGAATGAGGAGGGGGGAGGGTTAGATGGATATATAGGGAAACATAAACAAAAGGGAAGTGTATCTGAACGATACCTAACGTCATACAGTCAACGGCGAAAAAACAGATGGAAACTCCCCAGTGACGAACAAAGGAGATCAAATCCAGGCTCTGAGCCCTAGAGGGAAAATGTACAATTTTAAATATGTGAAGAGCAGAGAGACTGAGAGGAACTATCTCCCTAGATCCTTAATAACTGGTAGCCAAGTGTCACTTAGCTGATATCCAGTGTCTCTGTTAAAATTATTGGGATTTTTACGAATTTCAACTGCCTCCCTTATAATTCTAGACCAGTTGTGCTTAACAAGGGCAAGCGCATGAGCATCCTTGAAACAAACATCGTGCCCTGAAGACAGGGCATGTTCAGCTATAGCTGATTTGTCAGGTTGGTTTAGACGGATGTTCCTTTGATGCTCTTTGATGCGAGTTGCAATGGACCGTTTTGTTTGTCCAATGTAGACTTTTCCGCAAGTACATGGGACTTCATACACCCCAGGTTGTAGTGATGGGGACAATTTATCTTTGTTTGATGCTAAACGTTGACCAATTTTCGTCATAGTGCCGAAAACTGTTTTTATCTTGTGCTTGCGGAGAATCTTAGCAACGCGGTCAGTGGTGTTATGAATATAAGGGAGGTAAGCAGTTCCTCTCACGTCGGAGCTCTGAGAAGGTTGTCTATCCATCCTTCTGGGATGTAGGGACCTATATATAGTGGATTCATTATAGCCATTACCCTTAAAGATGGTTTGTAAGGCATGTAACTCTTCCTGAAGAGTTGATGCCTCACAAATACGTTCCGCTCTTTTGGCTAGAGTTGTTATAATTCCTTGTTTTTGTGCTGGGTGATGGTGGGAGTCCGCATGTAAATACCGGTTAGTGTGAGTTGGCTTACGGTAGACGCTGTGCCCCATGGAGCCATCCGCCTTCCTCCTCACAAGAACATCCAAAAAAGGTAAGCATCCACCCGACTCTAGCTCCATTGTGAAGTGGATTGAAGGATGCAGCTAATTTAGGTGGTTCAGAAAGTGGTTCAGTTTCTCAGAACCCTCCTCCCACACCACGAACGTATCATCCACATACCTCCACCAAATCACAGGTTTGAAAGACGCCGAAGATATAGCCTCCCCCTCAAAATGTTCTCCGCAAGCACAAAATAAAAACAGTTTTCGGCACTATGACGAAAATTGGTCAACGTTTAGCATCAAACAAAGATAAATTGTCCCCATCACTACAACCTGGGGTGTATGAAGTCCCATGTACTTGCGGAAATGTCTACATTGGACAAACAAAACGGTCCATTGCAACTCGCATCAAAGAGCATCAAAGGAACATCCGTCTAAACCAACCTGACAAATCAGCTATAGCTGAACATGCCCTGTCTTCAGGGCACGATGTTTGTTTCAAGGATGCTCATGCGCTTGCCCTTGTTAAGCACAACTGGTCTAGAATTATAAGGGAGGCAGTTGAAATTCGTAAAAATCCCAATAATTTTAACAGAGACACTGGATATCAGCTAAGTGACACTTGGCTACCAGTTATTAAGGATCTAGGGAGATAGTTCCTCTCAGTCTCTCTGCTCTTCACATATTTAAAATTGTACATTTTCCCTCTAGGGCTCAGAGCCTGGATTTGATCTCCTTTGTTCGTCACTGGGGAGTTTCCATCTGTTTTTTCGCCGTTGACTGTATGACGTTAGGTATCGTTCAGATACACTTCCCTTTTGTTTATGTTTCCCTATATATCCATCTAACCCTCCCCCCTCCCCCCCCCCCTCCCCCCCTCCTCCCTCCTCATTCTTCGAGGAGTTTCTATATTTCCACACCGCCCCCTTTACCTTCTCGGTACTTACTAATCTGTCCGCCGTTCCACCATGGACCATACAGTAATTTATGGCAGCTGCTCTCTGGTGACGAACAGAGGAATTTATCTATATTAGCCTACTTTCGATTTTTGCAAAAAATGAAAGTAGACTTATGAGATCAACACAGGGCGAAAAAAAGTGTGTCTGTCTGTGTGTGTGTATGTGTGTGTGTGAGTCTGTGTGTGTGTGTGTGTGTCTGTGTGTCTGTGTGTGTGTGTGTGTGAGTGTGTGTACTCTGAATGTCTGTCCCCCCCTATCAATTCGAACACGGTGAATGCGAATTGAACGAAATTTGGTACAAAGGTAGCACTAGCAAAGGACACCTCAGTGTCATGTTTTATATCGCCGCCATCTTTACTAAAACTGAATGGCGGCCACTCAAACGTTCAAAACGTAAAATCAAAAAACCACTAACCAAATCATCCGATCTCTACCAAATTTGGTAACAACATACCTTCGTATAGGATGCGTCTTGTGACCGAACTACAAGGTCGTCCGCCATACCATTTCAGGATGGCGGCCGTGCGAATTATGCAAACTTTATAATCCATATCATGGGACCCACCAGTTCCGATTATCGAGCCGAGAATCGTTTTAACTGTTCTAAAGGAAGATGCACGTTCGAAATTAAAAGTTTATTTTGTAATACTATAGTGCAGACGAGATTTTAAAAAGCTGAGCTGATTTAGTAATAAGACAAGATGGCAGCGGATATCTTGTGCCTGACTTATATTTCACTAATTTGAGTATTGCATGCAATATAGCGTACTGATATAAAATAAATAAACTTTGTATGAAATGCTTTATATATAAATAATATACTCCAGTGATGAAATCGTTTAGTATAAATCACTATTTGCTAACAAGTTCTATGTAAGTCATTTTATATAGAACGATATTCGTTGACACAATTAGCTCAGTGGTAGAGCGTTAGCCTGTCGTTCAAATGCCTATGGTTCAAACCCGATCAGAGCTAGCTTTTTTGCTTGAAATTTTATATGTTTATTGTTTTGTAATGACTCAGATGTTTTAAAATTAAGCGTTATATTGTGCATATTATGGTGTAAAATATATATTTAATTAAAACATAATTCGCCAGCAGATTTACTCGAGACATCTAGCTGCCAAAAAGGTAACTGCACGCCGACCAGATTTTATTGAAAAGTTTCTTCTTCTGGCCGCTAGAATGCACTCGCTCTGTTGGGATTATATTGTTAGATATTTCACCACTAGATATCTCGACTAGTCTACGTGGGGCTCCATTGATTACTATACCATTTGCATTCTATGCGCATCGAATTTGAAGAATGACAAGATGATACAACGATACATTTTTACTTTCTATTTTAAAGGGTTTGTAACAGCCTATTGTGCGTTATTTGAAAATGTTAATTGAAGTAAAGAACAAAACGATTTCACATAGTATCTGAACTCTACCGTTGGTGCTAGTTCAGGATATTAATTAATACTTCTATTTCAGCCAAATAGCAATCGAAAATATCCACATAGTTGGTATACACACGTCTCTGTAGGGTCATGGAAAGATTTGTTAATTCAATTAGGGTTGTGAAAGTCATACGCAGCCAGACGTGTAAAGACATGCCTCAACTCAAAGTTGGATGTTGCCCGCGTCAGGCCGATTATGTAATAATAATAATAATAATAATAATGTTATTGGTTTTACGTCCCTTTTAACTACTGTTGCTTTTAGAGACGCCGGGGTGCCAGAATTTTGTCCCGAAGGGGATCTTTAACGTGCCAGTAAATCTACTAACACGGCTCCCTCGCATTTGTGCACCCTCAAATGCCAGCTGACTGCGCCAGGATACGAACCTGAAACATACGGTCCAGCAAGCGAGAACGTTACCGCTGAGCCACGCCGCCAGTCCGGTCGATTATGTCTCCAGATCCATAACATTCTTTAGATACTTCTTATCTTCCTTTCTTCAATGATGGTAGCAGTTTTTATCTAGGTTGTGGCGTTTGGTAGAGGTAAATCGTTTCTAAGGTCTTCAACAAAGAATAGTTCTATTATACTCTTTGATAATAACAACGAGTTATAACTATACTCATACATTTAGGAGAAAGTAGGCTATATGTTCTTTACTGAACATCTTGTTTTTGTAATCTCATTGATTTACTTTCTATGGCCACATTGTTTATTTCCATTGAAAAAGGAGGCAAGGTTTCTCCGAAACGTATGGTTCAAATTAAAAATACACACGGCATTAGCCCAAAAGCATGAATTATTTATATAATTTCACTTAATAAATTAATGAAAGAATGCATGGCGGTAACCATGGCAACTGAATCTCAGAGGTCCATCTATTTCTGTAAGACGCAATGCAATTCCATTTATTACATTACTGTGAAGGTTTGCAAACGGCTATAAGGTTATAATGGATCCAAATTAAGCTGAAATATTCATTAATACATACAATGCGCTTAAGGGGTCAAGGGGTACTCTAGAATTTTTTCACGCGATTTACACGTGCGGGTGTGGTACGGAAGGTCTACTGTATTATATCCCTTCTCTAATATATAAAAATGAATGTTTGATTTTTCGGCTTTTCTACGAAAATTTGACATATTTGCCCGTTTCAGACTGTTTTGTGACGGATGCACGCAAAAATATATTTTTGTCTGTCTGTGGACAATTTTTTGTGTCCTTATAACTCGAGAACGGCTGGGTGGATTAACGTATAATTTGATACAGATATCCATCAGAGACACGACACTAATCATTGATGTAACTCTTCTCCGTACCTCTCATAACAGGGGGTCTACCCCCTTAAAATACATGCTGAAATAAGCGTGAGACAAAGCTCATTTTCAGCCCCTCAATGTGAGAAACGCAACTCGGGGGCCCTAAAAGGACCCCGAAAACCACATTTTAAGGCCCTAAAACCAACAGTTTTTGAGATATTCCCAAAAAACTAATTTCACTTAGTAAATTAATGAAGGAATGTATGCCGGTAACAATGGCAACAGAATCTCAGAGATCCATCTATTTCTGTAAGACGCAATACAATTCCATTTATTACATTACTGTGAAGGTTTGCAAACGGCAATAAGGTTATAACGGTTCCAAATTAAGCTGAAATATTCATCAATACATATAATGCGCTTAAGGGGTCAAGGGGTAATCTAGAATTTTTTAACGCGATTTACACGTGCGGGTATGGTCCGGAAGGTCTATTGTATCCCTGTCCCTATTTTGTTATATTATTATTATTATTATTATTATTAGTATTATTCTTTTAATTATTATCATTATTATGGCGTACAACGAAGAGACAAAGCTCATTTTCAAACCCTTGGGGTCAGAAACAAAACTCGGGGCCTCTCAAGAGCCGTAAATGGGCCCCGAAAACTATATTTTAAGGCTCTAAACCCAACAGTTTCTTAGATATTCCCAGAAAACTAATTTCATTTAATAAATTAAGAGGGAATGCAAGCCACTAACCATGACAACAGTATCTCAAGAGGTGGCATACAACTTTCCATCTATTTCTGGAATAAGTAATGCCACTCCATTTATTACATTTCTGTGAAAGGTTGCAAATGGAGTACCCTAGATTTTTTTCACACGACTTACACGTGCGATATGTCGTACAGAAGGTCTATTATATCTCTAAACAGCAACATTATTTTCTAAAATTCCAGATTTGAAATAGTAGACTGTTTTTTGCTGATTTTAGGAATTTGGGCCATCGGAGGCTAAAAAACTGAATTTGCATGCACCACAAGCCTTTATAATTCATAAAAGGGGTCTTCCTGTGGTTGGGCACTTGACACAACGGTTAGGGTCAGTTCGTATGTGACGTACATTGCAATTCGTCAACGAGGTTTTCAATTTTATTTTCACGCCAGGAAGAACACGTTAGGTAAATTTAATTTGAGAGCACATTTTAACTAAACATTTTTCTTTGCCAACAAACAGGTTCCAAGCCCGTAAACATTGCAACAGTAGCTCAATTGATAACATCTGGTTATTAATACCGAAGACCGTTCGAAGAATGGGTACTTCTGCTAGTTTAAAATA
Source organism: Meconema thalassinum (assembly GCA_946902985.2). NCBI lineage: Eukaryota > Metazoa > Arthropoda > Insecta > Orthoptera > Tettigoniidae > Meconema > Meconema thalassinum. The sequence continues at coordinate 253,439,539 of OX336394.1, read as the reverse complement.
TATTTCAATATTGATTACTTAATGACACAAGAGTTTGAAGTTGAAGTTCATAGTTACAGTCACACTTTTTTGCTCCAGGACTTCAGACATGTCAGTAATTTGACATCCTCAAAATTAAGGGCTGTTCTTCTCTTAGTAACAATATTTTTCCAGCTTCACTGAACACTCTCTCACACGGAAATGAAGTAGCTGGAATGCAAAGCATTTTTTGCTATGCGTGCGAGATGTGGACGTTGTACTGAATGATTCTTCCACCTTCGTGGAAGTCATCTTCTAGATATTATCGCTTTTATCTTTCTGAAGCACATGCATGAGCATCAGCTAACGTTAATGACCTGTCACTCTTACAATAGCTGCACGCCAAATGGCAATACAAGCAGGTTACGTCGGAATGCCAAGAGATAACAACCAGACGGCCGCATACCGCATGTTCCTCAGTGCTCCCGTCTAATGCGCCCCAAAGCGGTATGAAGTATCGCTGGAGAGCGCAGAATAGTAGCTTTGCATGTGGCACAGCTGTATTAAAGTTGCTATCAACACATCGACAATGGCTGAGGTATTCACCAAAAACGAGCGCGCACACACATAATTCTAATCTATGGAGAATCTGGTCACAATCCCACCAAAGCTCGCACATTAATAGACACCGGCCTTTTGTACATGAATTTCCCCGAACAGAGCTGTATTTAAGTGCTAATGGATTGAAGCACATACCAGCCTGGCTAGACCCGTCTGCAACAATTCTGATGTCGTGCAGACTGTACATCAGAATTGTGATCGAAGCCTTCACACGGTACGTTGAATTTCACCGTTGAGTTGCTGAGTTGTTGAATTTCAGGGGCTTTACAACATAGTGGGCATGTAGCCCCGTGTACTTGAGTGTGTGAAGAATGTGTCTGATAACCTGTGTCACTATTGTTATTTAATTATTACAGTCTAGTGCAGACATCATAGTGACAATAATAATAATAATAATAATAATAATAATAATAATAATAATGATAGGAATCCTGTTACAGTACTTGTGTAGTAAAACTACTGCTAAATAGTTGCACAACATGCAACATGCAACATATTGTATACCACGTTGTAACGCTCCTTTGCAAACAACGATTTCTGTAATAAGCAGGGTTCTTTTTTTTTAGAAAAACGCCAAAAATGCAGGAAATAAATTTTAATAACACATTAACTTGTACATGTAGGCTACATAAATTCCACTCTAAAATAGCATTGCTTGCTATATGGACAAAAGATCACATATTATTGCATCAAATCTTAGAAAATAAAATAAATTAAAATGTCACACTTGGACAGCTATTCATAACGAATATGCTCAAAGACATGTCCCTGGTGGCGAATACAATGCTGAATACGTCTCGCAGTCTGCATGGACACGTCGTAACATTTCAGGTGTCACTGCAGCACAGGCCTCACCAATACGTTGTTTTAATTGATCAATATATTCTGGCGCCGTTTCGTAGACTTTTGATTTTATATAGCCCCACAGAAAGAAATCCAGAGGGGTTAGATCAGACGATCGTGCTGGCCACTGCCAGGGGCCTCCACGACCTATCCACCGTTCAGGGTATCGTGCATTTAGATATTCCGTAACGGCCCGGAAGTTGTGAGGTGGAGCACCATCATGCTGGTACCAATGTTGTAATACAACCTGGGGTGGAATATCTTCTAGAAGATTTTCCAGAGTCAAGTCGGTTTGTAGAAATTCAAGATAATTCCTACCTGTGAGTCTGGGGGCTATTAAAACAGGCCCAATTATGTAGTATCCCAGAATACCATACCACACCACACATTAACTCCCCAGTGGATCTGAACGTGCTGTGCTCGAACCCAGTGGGGGTTCACTGGAGCCCAGTAATGAAGATTGTGAGTATTGACGTTGGCATCTTTGGCGAAATAGCATTCATCACTCCACAGAATATTCCTGGCGAAATGTGGATCTTGTTGTAATGCAGCGGCCATTCTTCGGCAATATGCTACCCTGTGATCGAAATCATTTCCATACAGTTGTTGGTGTAGGTGCCATTTTCGCTCCTTCAGGATCCTCTGTATTGAAGTTCGTGGCACTCCCAGCTTCCTTGCAGCTTCTCTTTGCCCTAAGCAACAATAAATATGTGCACATTGTAACATAGATGGTTCGTATTAATATTATTATTATGATTATGGTTTCAAGAGACTAAATTATCTTGCACCAGCACTATTTAATGAACTACTACCTTGATTGTCCAACATGAACAGCAAACAACTAGATATATGTCGCATAAAAAATAATTACCTAAATAAACATTAATTTATAACACAAACGTAGTATTGTATGCACTCTTGCATTGAAATACAAACTGTATAATGCAGTGAAAAATAATTAATGTCTCACAGATAATCTCTACTGATTTTGCCGTCAGATTCCTGAGACATATCACAAATGTATTATCAATAGTAATTAATAAATACATTCTAATACAAAATTCAAATTATTATTATTATTATTATTATTATTATTATTATTATTATTATTACTATTATTACTATTACTATTATCAGCAGTAGCTCAGTAAGGTGAAGTGTATGACCGTGTGTAGGATTCCGTTCGAAGTACTCTTGTACATTCCGTACAACTTCAGCATTACTGCAGACGGGTCTAGTCCTGGAACATTCCATTCGTTCGTAATTGCAGCTCTGTTCGGCGAAATACTTGTCGAGGCGGCAGGCGTATATCTGGAAACACCAGCGCATACCGTCTACGAGCTTTAACGGCAGTACGACCAGCTTCTCCATATATTAGTATAATGTCCGTGTACTCATCGATGCTGAGTACACCAGCCGTTGTCAAAATATTGCCAGCAACTGTCGTGTTGTTCTACCACATTTTATGAGTCTATTGCGCTCTCAAATGCGAGGGTCGAAAAGGAAATGGGGTGCATTAGACGGGTAGAGCTGAGGAACATGCAGCTAGCGGCTGTCCGGTTGTTATTCCTTCGTATTCTGACGTAATCGGCCAGCATGCAATGTGACCCCTGTGGAAATCAGTTATTAGGCATCCTACACAGCACTAGTGTTTGCGGGACATCTAAAACTAGATTGCACGGGGGAAACGGGCCACCTGGTATATACATGGTGTCCACAAAATTTTCAATGTCAATTGTCCTGACATTTCCTGACTTTTCCTGAACATTTTTCAACAAAATTTCTTACTCGCGAAGTCATCGTAACATCGGAAAAAAGTTTATATTTTTATTAGCAGCCTCCGCCATCCCCATAGCTGCCCAACGCTCGCCTCTTTATTCAGTTAAAAAACAAAATAAAGTAAATTATAATGCAATAATACATAAATCAAACTACTTAGTAACCTAAACTATAGTGATGGGGTCGCCACATCCCTACGCCAACGCCAAAAAAGCGTACAATAAATAGGAAAAAGTTGTTTTTACTATGATGTAGGCCTACTGTAAAAATGGAAACTTACCATAATGTCCAGTAAGTAATTGCTTTTTATCTTCAGAGATCATTTGAACTAGTAACATCAAAATATGGCTGTTAAACACAAAATACCGTATGGTTAATTTAAAATTCCTGACTTTCTAATACTTTTTGCCATTTTTTCCTGACTCACGCAATTTTTTCACACTTTTCCTGACTTTTCCTGACCAAAAACAAAATTCCTGACTTTTCCTGACTATTCCTGACTTTTCCTGCCCGTGAACACCATGTATAAAAAAATTATGTTCGACGATGTCAAAATGTTTATGTTCGACCCTGACTAATATATTGTAACGTGCCACCCCTTGTGGCACTTTCGTTAACTGGATTACGGTGGGTAGAAGCACAAAACAATGGTCCTTTTAGAGAAATAGTAATTTTATTGCAGGTCTTAGCAAGTTACAGTACACCGCATCATAAACAGATACAAGCAATTAGTATCACACTCTAGTTCCTCTCTGACTGGGAACACTTCCCTTTCAATCTCTCGAGCAGCTGTCCGTTCACTAATTAGGCTGACCTGTGTCTAGCCAGTCTGTCACTCACCGAAACACCTGCACACTCCCTTGAGTACACAAACTACCGTTAGGCTACTTACGAGTCTGCTACACACTGCTCCGCAGGCTCGGAAAGAATCTCACTGGGTTTCGCAATTCGCACAGCACTTCACTGCATGCAATAGCCTCACTTGGGTTTCACAAGTCACGTCACCACACTACTGTCGCTCAGGTAAAAACCACGCACTAGCTCAAAACACTGTCCCTCCCTCGCTGGTGAGACCGCTTATATAGCAGGCTGGTGACTCAATGAATGCTTCTAGAACCATCCAGGATTCACGGCTTCTCGAGATTTCCCTCACTGGCTGGGTCACGAAAATTCTAGACGGTCTCTTTTGTACTCGCAGTCCCGTTGCGTAAGGCGCAGGTAACACACAGAGGCAGAACATAGCACGGGGCGGCTGTGACTCACGCGGCGAGGCGACGAAATAAACTCACAGCCGTAATAATATTTCAGAAAACTGTACTATAATGAGGCTCATTATAACACTATTTTTCATTATTAAACAGTTTCTCCCACCAATCAGACAAAGAGAAACAGTTGTTTGAGCAATTAGATAATTAGATGCGCAGAGTTCCATCTAATTTAAATTTCACTGCGTGACCTAGTGTCATAGTAGGGTAATCGATGAGGCTATGGTCAAATACAAGGCATTCTCTGCGTCTCATGCGCTCTGTTCAGTACATAAAACTGGCGAAATGTCGACAGATATTTATGAATATTTAAGTTCGAACATAAAATGGTTATAATAATTATCGTCGAACATAAACAGTCGTATGCAACTCGCCTATAATGGTAGTTAAGACACTGGCGCAGATGACCTCGTAGTTTCGCCCCTTAAAACAACAATAACTAGCTAAGTAACTAATTAAGACACTCGTATGGAAATTATAAAACTCGCATACGCTCGTTTTATAAACATACTCGTGTCTTAATTATTGCCATTATAGGCTCGTTGCATAATATACTAAAATATTATACGTCAGAAAACTGTATCATAATGATGGTCATTATAGTACTGTTTTTCATTATGAGAGAGTTTCTCCAGCCTATCAGAGCTCATTTTTTTTTCTGGAGTCCCTTTATATTAAATATGCACTGTATAATCTTCATCATATTGTAAATGTAGTCTATTTCTTGTTATTATCTAAGTAAACGTATTTGTCTAAAAATGTACTCTCTTAGATCTACTGTATGTGATGAACATCAAATTCAGTCGGGTAAGGGAAGAATACAATATGTAAGGTATACCACGTAAGGCAAGGCCTTGTGGTTGGAATATAAGGTAATAGTACCTTCGCGCATGCGCTCAAAATCCAACATGTTGGACATGAATTACATGATTTGAAAGTTCAAATTGGATATCGAATCAATCATTGTAGTTACAATCCCAAACACAAAGACAAAATCAGCACGAACCTTTACGGTATCAATAAAATACTATGACATATGCAAGAAATTTATTAATCTACGTCCAGAAGTTGGCAACACAGCATCCTTCTATATAAATTACCGACATGTTAAGTGCACTGTGCAAATGTTCGCGTAAATAAACTGGCGAATATGTGACAAGAAATAGCACTGTACCTTAATATCCACAGCTCCAATTTCTACACAGCGCATTGCTTTCAAACGACTTCGGTGACAATATTAGTGAATGCTAGTTTTGATCGGCCCATCATGCAGGCTGTAAACAATAGCATTGCCAAGCAAAGTAAATGGTCTCTGCTTTCGAAGTTCGTTGACACACGCATGCGCTCTGTTCAGTCAGTAAAGCCAGCGCGCCTTTAAAGCATATAATAATGTTATAATTGTCGTCGAACATAAACAGTCGTATGAAACTCGCCTATAATAGTAATTAAGACACTCGTATGGAAATTATAAAACTCGTGTCTTAATTATTGCCATTATAGGCTCGTTGCATAATGTACTATACCTTTCCTTCACCACACTACCATTTTTAACCTGTTCGATTAATCTACTAAAGCACATTGATCGGTCCGATTAATCGATTAAATCGATACATCTACTTTCAAGTGCTGGAAAGTGAATGTTCTCCTAATATCTCTTAAGGACAGATTTATATTGACTGAAACTGCATTCAACTTCAGAAGAGGCAATGAGGGCATATTTGAACATCACAATGCCTCCTGGGTTAAATCACACATTAACTTTACACTTAAATCTCCCCCACAAAATTGTAGCAACCTTTCCCATTGCTTCATATCCAATGTTCTTTGAAAGTAGAGTGTCCATCTTCACTTTTACCACATCTGTAACTTTACCTGTACCACGATTTAAAATTTTAAAATATAGATCGTTAACTTGTTTTTCTATTATTGACAGGACTGCAAATTTACTAGAATTGAATTCTTTCCAGCCGAAATATAGACTATATTGATTTTAATGACTAAGAATATGGATCATATGTGCTTAACTTCCAAGTATGTAAAAATATGGACAATAAATACTCCAGTTTTCAAACTCCACATGGCATTATTCGTAAAGGTAATACAAAATATAATTCAGTTTAGCTTCCTAAATAGTTTACTGTAGATATGTAATTACATAGAAATCCATTCCATGCAAATGATATTGAAAGTGGCCTCTGAGTCGTGATGTAATGAGAGCGTCCACACTTTGCATCCTGGATTGCCTCACTTTATCAAATGTTCCAGCCTGTACCATGTGCCTCACCGTTTACGAAAATCATCTCGGCTTATCCCTGGCATGAATTCTGTACCATTATACTCCAACCTAGCTCACATAACACAACATGCAACAGAAATAAGAGCATTCTGCTCTAGTTATTGGTTATTCGTAAAGGTAATACAAATTATAATTAAGTGTAGCTTCCTAAATACTGTAGTTATGTATTAAAATATAAATAATGTGGATAAACAAAACGTTATCCGCATTTTCCCCGATTCTGCACGACTTTTATCTTCATCCGCACGTGTGTCATCCGAATCCACTGATATTACAGTAATATAAAGCATAAAGTACAGGGTCTTTCATATAAAATAAGAACGGCGAGTGGCGGCTTTGTTATCCGCTGCTGTATTGATCTTGGCCGAGCTTGTGACGTGCCACGGCCCCCTGCTGTAGTATTGAAAGCGCGGGCCTACTGTCGACCAAAATATTATGTGTACTCGAGTTTGAAGTTTGTTTGTGAAGTAACCAATAGACCTACATAAAATCCAATAACAACTTCATTTTCGTCGTTCTATTTTACGTTAGTTCATGTAGGTTTGGAATTTTTAATTTATATTTTAATATTTTTATCGCAGTTGGAACACAAATAGTGCCCGTTTTTAAGCGTGTTTCAACCGTGCGTCACATTTAAGAATTATTATCTCACAAACCCGTCATCAGATCGAATCCCAATTTTAACAAAATTTACATTGGAATATTGTGTAACTGGTTTATTAATTTTAAAATTTTGGGTGTCCAAGAAACAAAGTTGTTATCATTTTTGTAAGGAAACTTTATCTCGGCTTGGAGTCGTTTGAAAATGTAGTTCTTGGTCGCGTTGTAACCCTTATAACTTACATCAAAAAGGTTTGCTGTATGATTGTGAAATACGTAAATTAATTCACTTATTTTATATCGGTTTGTATTTGTACGGGGAATTAAGACATGGTTCACCAGTTAGCCGCTCCGGTGAAAGCTGTACAGCGTTGCCAAGATGGGCTCCATCACGCGTCATGGTGCGCCTCGCTCGGAAGTGATGGGCTCCATATAAGCAACGCTGTACAGCATTTCCCGGAAAGGCTAGATGGTGAACCATGTCTTAATTCCCGGTACAAATACAAACCGATATAAAATAAGTGAATAAATTTACGTATTTCACAGTCATACGGGATAACGTTTTGATGTATAAGGATTACAACGCAATCAAAAACTACATTTTCCAACGACCCCGAGCCGAGAAAAAGTTACCTTACAAAAATGATAACAACGTTCGTTCTTGAACACACAAAATTTTGAAATTAATAAACCAGTTATACTACATTCGAATGTATTTTGTGTTAAAATTTGGATTCGATCTGATGACGGGTTTGTGAGATAATAATTCTTAAATATGACGCATGGTTGAAACACGCTTAAAAACGGGCACTGTTTGTGTTTCAACTGCGATAAAAATATTAAAATATAAATTAAAAATTCCAAACCTACATGAACTAACGTAAAATAGAACGACGAAAATGATGATGTTATTGGATTTTATGTAGGTCTATTGGTTACTGCACAAACAACCTTCGAACTCGAGTGCACATAATATTTTGGTCGACAGTAGTATACATAATGTACTCGACCTTGCAATAAACGTGCAGGTGTTCAGTCGCCAGTCTGAACCTCAGATGTTAATATGAGACAGTTATCATCACATCATATTTTTGTATGTAAAACTTATTTAAGTACGAGTTGGCTAGGCAGGTACGTGATGCATTTGCTCACCAATTTCCTGATGAAGTGCCACCCACCTTCACTAGCACAGATTCATGCAATTGTAAATAAGTTTGACACGACTGACTCAGTGCTCAATAAAAAGCATACAATTAAGAATCTGAAACATGACAGTGGCAGAACTCACTCTCGTCAGCCAGAATGTGGTTACCAGATACAATGCCTGTAGGCTATAACCCCGGAAGGACGACACCTCCAGCATCTTTTATAAGGTAATATTTCTTACTGGCATCACCCGTCGCGGCTTCGCCCGCGAATATTCTAGTTGTAAATAGTACACTTAGCAAAATCTCAATCATGAATGCCATGACTGATTTATCCTTGGTATGAATAATCAGACTTTATAGCTTGCCACGGTGTGTGAGTGGATAGCGGGTCGGTCTACTAACCCCAAGATTGCAGGTTCGCTCCTGGCCGTGGTAAGTGATTTTTGAAAGGCGGCAAAAATACGATACGCATGTCATACGATGTTGGCATGTCAAAGAACCCATTTGAATTCAGTAGGCCGTGTTCATAATGGCAAAATTAATCTCGGGAGTTTCCGCCAACACAAAGTTCCTCATTTCTCTACTAGAAAGCGCTATGGTGTTCAAGGAGATTAGATATCTAACCTCCTTGACTTTCATAGTAATTCAAGGAACAACGAAATTCGACATGCAAGCTACCCTCTGGGTGTCAAATTACAAAGCTTGCACTCGGCACCCGAGGCCATACGATATTATTATATATCAGATTTTATCAATTCAGCTACAAGTGCTGTGGTTAGGGGTTTGTCATTCCTTCATAGGTATATCTGAGCGAGGTTAGTATTCTGGGAATATCACAGTGTTAATTTAAGGGCCTTTGAATGTGGTTTTCGGAGACCCTTTATAGTCGGTGAAAAAGACCTTTCGTACCACACACGTGAAAATTGCGTGAACAAATTCTAGAGTGCCCCTTGACCCCCTTAAGCGCATTATACTGTATGTATTGATGAATTTTACAGTTTAATTTGCTTCAGTGATAACCTTATAACCGTCTGGAAACTTTCACAGTAATGTAATAATTGGAATTGCATTGCGTCTTACAGAAATAGATGGACCTGTGAGATTCTGTTACCATGGTTTCCGTGTTGCATTCTTTCATTATTTCATTGTAAATGTACATGTTCTAAGGTATTTATTTAATTGTGAGGCATTTAAAGAGTATGTGAGTGCGTTTCGCTTACGCATTGGATTATGCTGAACCTGTAGGTACCCCATATGTGTAGGTTGGTGTTAATGGGACCTTATTTTCGGTACAAAACTGGAATGAGACCTTAGCAGAATAATAGAGGGAGGGATTGGATTGTATACACGCTTACAGCAGGGGACAGTGGCGCGCCACAAGCTCGGCCAAGGCCACCGCAGCAGCGAATAACAAAACTGAACGCTTGCCGTTCTTATTTTATATGAAAGAACCTGTATTAAAGCAACACATCTAGACATTTAAGGAGAAATTCGTTCCCGTAGGCTATGTGTGAATCGCAAGACAATGTTGAGTGATTTTTTTAGCCTATTTTCAATTTTGAAAAAAAAATAGGCTTATGAGATCACCTTTTGTCCGTGTGTGTGTGTGTGTGTGTGTGTGAGAGAGAGAGAGAGAGAGAGGTGTGTGAATGTGTTTGTCCCTAATAAATTCTAAACGGCTGGAGCGATTTCAATGAATCTCTGTAAGTTCATAGCACTATTCCGGGTGATCCCGACCGTGCCCTTCAAATGTTGTTACGTCTCACCAATCCAACATGGCGGCTGTGCGAAATATTTCACCAGCATTCAATATCTCCGAAACTATTCCCGATATCACCCTGGAATTTATTACGGTGATAAAGGGAACTACTATAAATTCACCTATGTGACTTTTGAAAAACTGGTAAATACAAAACCAACATGGCAGCCACGCGAAATTGTAACATTTAAATAGACGTTTCTTGCGATTTAACCATCCAAACGCAATAAAACTTGGTACAGTATATGTTTACACACATTGTAGTGCAGCGACATCTAACTTCGTTCAATTTTTTACATAACCACAAGATGGCGGATGTGCGAAATATTTCAGCGGCATTCTATATCTCTGAAACTGTTAGGGGTATCACCCTGAAATTTTCTACCGAGATAAAGGGAACTACTGGAAGTTCATCTATAAGACTTTCAAAAACCGGTTATTTACAAAACGAACATGGCGGCCAAGCGAATTTGAAAATTTTAAATAGACTTTACTCGCGATTCAATGTTCCAAACGCAATGAAATCTGGTACAGGAAATGTTTATACACATTGTAATGCACTGGTATCTAATTTAGTTCAATTGTTTACACAACCTCAAGATGGCGGCTGTGCGAATTTTAAAATTAAGATTTTATTTCTCGTGTCGTAATCATGCGATCGAAGTTAAAGTTTGAATAATGAACCTACGCTATAATTTTCCTTTAATGGTACATGACTCTATGGCCTATACGTTTAACAATTCAACATGGCGACCATCCGAAATATTTAGACGGCTCTGAATATCTACGAATCTATTATAGCAATCAAACTGAATTTTTTATGTTCATAGGGGCTATGAACTTAAGTTCACCTATAGGACTTTAAATAACCTGGTGATCACAAATCCAACATGGCGGCGACGCAAAGTATAAATATTCACATGAACGTTTCTCGCAATTTAACCATCCGAGTGCAGTGAAACTTGGTACAATTTATCCTTATACGAATGTTAATCCACTGGCATCTAATTTATTTCAATTGTTTCCATAACCACAAGATGGCAGCTTTGCGAAATTTTGAAATCTCCTTGATACTTCTTGTGTCCTAATCATGCGATTGAAATTTGAATGCTAATCGTACACAATAATCTTCATGTAACAGTACATAACTCTAGGACCTACATATATAAAATCCAACATGGCGACCATCCGAAATATTTAGTCGGTTCTCAATATCTACGAATCTAGTACAGCAATCAAACTGAAATTTTGTATGTTGAGAGTGGCAGTTAACATAAGTAGGATATATGAAAATAGGCTGTATAGTTCTTCACGGAACTACTTGTTTCCTCTAAGTAACAGCATGTGCAACAGCGGGTGGCTAATTATAGCACTTAGTCGTCGGGTATATCCATGCAGGCAAGCGAAAGTATAAAGAACTTTTTTATTGGCATAAGGCATGAGGGCATTTCCATGACTGGATTCTCTCACTTCTCTACTATTCTCATGCAATCCAAGCGAAAGCAAATAGGGAAATAAAAAGAAACGCGAAAGACACAGATCTGAGCAAAAAATTAAAATTACTTTAAAAGTAATCCAGTTCAACATTGTATTCTAAAATCCATCCGCAAATTTACTCCAAACATTATCCGCAGTTTATCCGCTATCCGCACAGCCATGCAAACTATATCCGCATCCACGCAGGGCTTAGGTTATAGGAGCACTGAGCGTGACAACACACTCTGACCTGTGACGCAATTTGCTTTACGTCACATAACTGCTCTCAGTGTTGATACCGGTGACGCATACAATGACGTGGATTAATAGCCTATTTTCATTTATGAAAAAAATAGGCTTATTAGAGCACCTTTTTTTTCCTATGGTGTGTGTATGTGTGTGTGTGTCCCCCTAATAAAATCTAAACGGCTGTAGCGATTTCAATAAAACTTGGTAAGGTCATAGTACTATTTTGTCTGACCCTGACTGTGCCCTTCAAATTTTATTGCGTCTCACCAAACCAACATGGCGGCTGTGCAAAACATTTCACTGACATTCTATATCTCCGAAACTATTACTGATATCACCCTGAACTTTTGTACGGTGATAAGGAGCACTACTAAAAGTTCACCAATGTGACTTTCAAAAACCTGTTAATTACGAAAGGAACATGGCGCCCAAGCGAAGTTGAAACAATTAAATAGACTTTTATCGCGAATTAAAACCATCCCAGCGCAGTGAAACATGTAGGCTACAGCAAATGTTTATACACATCCCAATGGACTAACATCTAATTTAGTTCGATTGTTTGCATAACCTCAAGATAGCAGCTGTTCGAAATATTAAAAAATAAGTTTTTATTTCCTGTGTCCTAATCATGCGATCAATTCAACGTTTTAATAATGAACCCACGCAATAATCTTCATTTAACAGTACATAACTCTATGGCCTACATAACTTATATAAAAATCCAACCTGGCGACCATCTGAAATATTTAGACGGTTCTCAATATCTACTGTACGAATCTATTACCGCAATCAAACTGGAATTTTGTATGTTGATATAGGTAATTAACACAAATAGGATTTATGAAAATAGGCTGTTTAGTTCTTCTCGGAACTACTTGTTATCTCGGTTGCACTGTTCGCTTGGCAGTGCTTCAAATTCACTGCTCGTATCAATAAACATATCCGATTAGTGTTTTCGTATTTGTGTTCCAGATGGTTGTCCAGGTGGTGCTGGTGTTAATAACTGGGATCGTGCCCCACTCGACTCAGGAACTGCCCAAACTTCACGAAGAAATACTTGGTGATCGTTCAAAGGCAGGTTTTGATTTAGAGCAAGCTATAGCCTCTGTAACAGACGATATTGTACGACGATATTTCCTCAACACTCGGTGTGTTGGAGTCCTAACTGAGACCCTGACTGACGCTCCTGTAAGCAGAATAACTTCCTACACGGCTATTTATGTGCTGACAGTTCACTCTGAGGGTTTCGAAGAGCTAATGCTGAAAGTTCTGGATGCTCCCTGTTTGGCGTTCATATTGCAGGTGGCAGACCCGCCATTGGTGCTCGGTTTGCTGGCCAACACAACACGGAGAGGATCTCAGAGAGCAAACAGACACTTCCTCATACTGCCCCTGGGATCACAGGTGAATTCCCTGTCTGCTATGCAGACTGGATACTCTAAAATTTGAATTGTGAGGATTCTATGATCATTTACCGATCGGTAAGTGGTGAATATTTAAATGTGCAACATTTGGTTGTGTTATATTGTTATGAATTCGTAGACCTCAGGGATGCTATTATAGACCATTTATCGGAGAATTGGATAGGAGATAAAGTAATCTAACTAACCTTAGCCTCATTGGTTGCTATGTTTAATGGTTAGTGGTTAGTGGCTATACTCTGTATTTCAAAAGAAAGAACGTGAAGAAAATGGCGGGAGCATGGAACAGCTGAGCTTTGTTGCCAAGTTTTAATTGTTGTTGTAGATCAGCTGATTCAAATAATACACCGGGCTACACTTCGGACATTATTTCGGTACTATTGTGCGCAATATAATGTGAATGGTGATCCTGAGTCAACGCCGAGGACATTTAAATAGAGAAATACTCTACATAAATAAATAACACACCGAAGCTATGCTACCTTTATCACCGTTATTCAATAAATACGAGAAAGAGGGCAAACACTCGACAGCTATACAAATATAATACAAAATACAAACACAAAGTAATAAATACACAGGGCTCCACTTCGGACATTATTTCGGTACTATTGTGCGCAATATAATGTAACTGTCGATCCTGAGTCAACGCCGAGGACATTATAAATAGAGAAATACTGTACATCAATAAATAACACACCGAAGCTATGCTACCTTTATCACGGTTATTCAATAAATACGAGAAAGAGGCCAAACACTCGACAACTATACTAATATAATACAAAATACAAACACAAAGTAATCTGATGAGGAATATATCAACACTCACCATGCAATGACCAGGCGTATCCTTCAATATGAAACAACATTCTGAGTGGAGGTAGTCCACAGTTTACAGCAGTTGAACACAGAACACAAAAACAACATCATGATAACACCAAGCACACTCAATCACTGTATCACGACTCAGTACGGTTATTACAAAATAGCTTTTGTGATTCCACAAACGTAATGTTAAGGGAAAGAAGTATTTAGCGCAGAACACACAAATAAGCCGCTCTGTGGCGATATAATTGCCGTGCTTTTACATTGTCGATTTGTAGGCCATTGAATGACACGCGGTAATTTGAATACTACGGTATGACGGGAAACAATAACTTGTGCTGTACTCGTAAGATATTATCGACTGCCGCGAACTCTATGCTAAAAGTAAACGAAACAATAGCAATGAAACTAACTCAGACACAGACAGCGGTTAACAAGCGACTGAATCATGAGCAATGCGCTGGTGGTGCTAATTGTCAAAATCCAGTCAATAAGAGCCCGCGGCGGTCATTTTACGATCGCTCCCGCCAAATATGCTAGGTTCTTACTCTGGAAATACAGAGTATAGTGGCCTTGTGGTTTTACTACACTAATTTAAGTAATAAAAGGGTGCACGTTTCAAAAAAAAAAAAAAAAACATAAAAATAAATAATTAACATGTTAACAGTAAGGTTTGATTGATTAAAAACAAGATGTTCTGTAAAGAAAATGTAGCCTACTTTCTCCTAATTTCATGGGTATAGTTATAACTCTTCGTCCTTTTCAAGGAGTATAATTGAATTTTGGTTGAAATAGCTTGTTGAAATACAACGTGCTATACGGATATTATACTGTACCCATCTGATATTATGTGGAGAACGTGTGTTCGTATGCCGACTGCTCACGGTCTTTCGAGGCATGGTACGTTCCCCCACTGTACGAACACACATTCAGGATTTGAGATCTACCAGGTGACTACTCTACATGGAAAAACAACAATTTCCTAAATACTGAATTTAATATTACTCAATCATGGCAAAAACACAACAAAGACACAAATTACATGTACATTTAACTTCCTACAACACAAATAAAATATGTGGAGCGCACAGATGATGATCACATACAGTCACAAAAACCCTAATCTGATTCATCTGCACTCCACAGCTCTGATTCACTAATCCCAAGATCAGATCAACTTTAATGCACTGAGCTCATCAGGCATGCTGTAACATCTTTTGTGAGTAATGTGTGTGGCGCTTCACTGCACCCAAATCTATTCTACACTTCCTAAATCATACTCTTGACATTGACGAAATGTTCATGGTGTCTTTCACATAGCTTAATTAACATCAATTAATGCATCACAATACAACAATCACTAAATAAACAAGTTATTTAAATCACTGAATTACCTTTACCTGCAATCATTGTTGATCTAAACATGCTGTCCGTTATGCATCGGAACATTTATCTTTATATTATGATTCAACAATATCATCCTGATTGCTTTACTTTTGCGTTTGCTTTGCTTAGTTTGTGTAATAATCGTCTTTCTTTCCCATCTGTTACAAACGCAACATTATCTCTCTCCACAACAACAATAATTATTGATTTAGCTTCACCATACGACATTCATAAGGTCTAGTTACAGTAAGTCGCTACTAACGTTACAATTGTGCCAAGTCATGCTTTAGTGCTACCCGTCCGAATAAATTAACATTAAATAGGCAATTACGTATTACAAGTGCATCAACAGGATTGAGCAAAGTTTAAAATGTCACAAGACATTAACTTGGCCAAATATTATAGGATTTTTACGATCCTTCGAAATTTCTGCATGTTCAGAAGGCGTACAATTCATTTATACAATAATATCAACCATTATTTGATTAGTTCAGAATGTCAGTTTATGTATTTCAATAGCACAGTACCAATTAACACGGGTCATGGTCACTTTTGCTACCCTGCGTCGTGGACAATAGGTTCGCTAGGCCCTGCCTCTAAACAAGATGGCTGCCTTTCCACTCCACTATGTCTGGTTCTACTGACCTAGACTTCAGATTTTGTAAACAAAGCCTCGAAGGTTGCATACCTTTTACTTGCAGGGGTAAGGGTTGGATGTGTCATTCTATGAGCGGAATCCATCTAAATATTTACCTCCTACACTTAGGATAATTATAATTGGCCCATGATGGCTCTCAATTAATATTCTTAGCAAGGGATGGATATCCAATAGCTCTGCCATCCTGGGGAAACAATCTGTGGCTCTTAATTGTGTGCGAGTCGGGTATCCATCGTTGTCCCGCTCCACGATACGAATATGTGGTTGAGAATCGCCGTGATTCCTCCACGATGCATTGTCTCACCTACACGGGCGGATCAATTATTTAATTAGCTGACACAGGGTGGCACAGTTAATCCCTGGTAGCTACGAGGACGCTGAATATGGGCAAACAGGCACCTACCTGTTCCCACGCTCTCGCTATACTTTGGTACGCTCACAGGACGTACATAATTCAATGTAGATTCGTAGAAGGGCTCACAAGATTTTCCTGACCTTCATGCTAGTTGAATGATCCCTGCAATTATTTACGCAAATCTCTGGATTCTACGTTACACTTGCTCGCTTATTGCGGCTTCAACAATATAACTGTTAGATGATCCGGCTCATAAGACACTCCTATAATTTCCCTGATTCAATATTTTATTCCATGGCTCTACATTGGCTTTCATTACGGGTATTATTTTACTGGCAATTACATTATTGGCATGATTACTGGCATTTATTATTAGCAATTATTAACAATTATTATTAACAGCATATCTATTACACTGAAACATGTTTATATACATTCTGACACATATCTCTTACCCTTCCACATATAATACAACGGTATTCTCTTATCGGACATGGCACAATTTAACGCTTATGGCATCAACATGCCGAATTTAAGTGTTATCTCGACTTCGACCTTTTTATTATTCTTATTATCAATTAACTTTATCGTTATATTGATCATTATCTTACCCAACTGTAAGTATATCATTCTCAATTCAAGTTATTTACTGCAACATGAGGAATGTTAACTCATGCAATTCATACTGCAAATTCCCTATGGTATTTTATAGAATGACATGTTCGTATGGTGAGCTATAAAATCATATTAACATATTGGAGTGTACTCATATTTTCTTCTGGCTGGAGTTATCCAATAGTACAGCAACTCACCCACCATATTGGTTTGCCTAGCACATTTCGATTTCTTGCACAATTAACACTTTTGTTGGTTTAAGCCCTTTGATTATCAACTGAAATGGATACATTTTGTACTTTAAACTATAACACATTTTTATCACACAATTAAATATTTTATAATACAACACTTGATCACAAAACTTTGCACACTTGGATTTTCACACACTGCCATTCTGGGCTTCTCGCTACTGCACGATTTCAGAGGTGCGGGTGCTGCAATACCCCTGACATCTGCTCGTTTCCAGTGAAAGTTTATCTCTAGTAGATGCGTACACCTCCTATCTTCTAGGAATGTGTCCTCAACTGTGTGTGTTCCTATCTTCTTCTCCAGATCACCTAGTATGTCAACCTAGTATCTGTTCTCTGAGCATTTATCACAAATACCTGTGATACAGTCCTTGCTCCCATGATCTATCGTGTATTTTAATACTGTACTGAACGATACTTTACAGATCATTACTGTCCTAGCGGATAAGTCCATTGTCTACGACAACCCTTCGCGACTTTCCTACGCTATAATATATTACACTTGTGTATAACAAACTGATTATATGCATGTCTTTTACTGTGTGTGATTTTACTATATCAACACTTGGAATAGGCTGCATGGTGCACCTTCCATTGTCCATTTGTTCAATCCTGACTTTGACGAACTTGTGTGCTGCGCGCACTATTTGCTTCAACGAACTGCGTGTCACCCGCATGGGTGTCTTCAACGAACTGACGCTGCCCAGCCTCTCCGACCTTATAAAGGATTCTAGTAAAACATAGTTCCTTTCCGAAGCTGGAGCTACTATTTTCTCTCATATCGCACTTGCCGACATGGTAATGCGTAATTCTGGAGGTTCCAATTCTTCTTGCGTGGAGGCAATTCGCTCGCTCAATTAATTAATATTAATTGTTTTTCTTAACGGCGTCCTGACGCTTCTCTGCGGTTATTCCCCTGTGACCCTCCGCTAATAGCCCTAAGACTGCTTTGGTTTCGACCGTCCGCATCTTATTCTTTCTATGCTACAATTTAGGTATCTCATCTTCCCTAAATTAGCTCCCTTTGATTTCATGCACGTGGATGTAACTCTCATCCCATACGAATGTCTCGTTTGCCAGGAATTAATTAATTTCTCTTGGATTTATCCCCACCCCTCATACTCTCCTTTGTCTCAGGGTGGTTTTTGGGCTGTATTTGGAGCTCCCCTTTTCACAGGGTGCGTGAAAATATGTTGACATTGATGTAGCTGGCGACCGTCTGCCCCGCCTATTTTCCAGCGGCATATATCAACTGTCAAGTCGCTCCAAGTTTCTGAACTTTTGCTAGATATTCTGTATGTTAGCTCCTTACTCATACAATATTCTTCCTTAAAATTGCTTATAATTCCTTCCCCAAACATGGAATTAAGCTTCAATTACCTCAGTAATTATTATTTCAACTGTGTCTTGGGTTCTATGCCGCTGTTCCCCCTCAGAGATCTACGGTTTGGTTCTCTGCAAAATCATAGACAAGATTCTTCCTCCTCAGAGTTCCAGGTTCAATACCAGTCAGCACCCATACCCTCGGGTACAATATGTTGATTGATTGAATTCTCACCTGAATTATATATACACACACACTAATACAACCATCACAATAACACAGGTTATCAGACAAAATTCATCAATCACCCAAGTACACGGGGCTAAATGGTCATTATGTTCATGCATCTCAATTGGAACAACAACAAATCCCTACCCAAATCCTTCCTCGTATAACAGTACACACACTAGTAAGCCTACAGACATCACAGTGACACAGGTTATCAGACAAATTCTACACACACCCAAGTACACGGGGATACAAGGCCTTGATGCCGCAACACCCCTAAAGAATCAACAACAATAGACTCTACCGCGTATCAAGGACAACGAATTTTAATCGCTGTAGTCGAGTGTTGAAATATGTCTTGTTATATAATAGTCTCGATTGCAAATACACACTATGCTTAACATTATAACGTGTGAGTAGATGTAAATCAATAAATACAAAGAAAAACGAAGTAAAATATTTAACCTGTTGGGATTTGATCCACAAACGTCTAGACTATGAGCCTAGGCCACTACCACTACGCCATACATGCGATACACTAATACTTGGTTAACAACCGGTTAAGTGCATAACATTTTGTGTTGCAATGAACGATTTCATTAGGTAGCCTTTTTTGCCGTTTCTATAATCCATTTGATACTAAATATATATTATTCTGTTCAGTAAATTCTTAAAAGGATATTGTTACGGCTGTGAGTTTGTGTCATCGCTCGCCGCTTGAGTCACAACTGCCCCAGGGGCTGGGCTGTGGCTTGCCTCCTGTATTGCGCGCGCCTTATGCAACAGGGCTACTACAGACAAAGGGATAGTCCAGAAGATTCGTGACTGGACCAGCGGTGGAAACCTCGAGAAGCCGTGGACTCTGGATGGATCTAGAACCATTTATTGAGTCACCGGCCTGCTATATAAGAGTGACCCGTGAAGCAGTTGTTGTTGTGTTTTACGAGCTAGTGCGAGCGATTATCTTGTGCGACAGAAGTGTGGTGACGAAGTGCTGTGCGAGTAACGAAATCCTGTGACATTGTTTCTCCCAGCTTGTGGACAGCGAAATAGCCTGCAGCAAGTGATCGTAAGTAATTGTGGTCGGAGAACATAAATGAGAGGAACAGGTAGTTTCTGTCAAGGCCACCGTACTCATTAGGACGGATTAACTTCTGTGGTCTGTTGCAAGTGAAAGGGGCCAAGAGCGCATAAGGAAGAGTTTTGAGGAAACT
Source organism: Meconema thalassinum (assembly GCA_946902985.2). NCBI lineage: Eukaryota > Metazoa > Arthropoda > Insecta > Orthoptera > Tettigoniidae > Meconema > Meconema thalassinum. The sequence continues at coordinate 253,419,268 of OX336394.1, read as the reverse complement.
GGAGAAGGCTCCTAATTGCTTGTATTTGCTGAATAGTGTAATTTTCTGGCCACAATAAAGTTAATTATTTCTTTAAGCAGTAATTGGTGTTGTGCTTTGTACCCCACCGTAATCCAGTTAACAAAAGTGCCACTAGGGGGGTGGCACGTAACAACTGGTGTCAGAAGCCGGATTACGAACTCAAGCACAACACCTGACGGTCCTGGTTTCAAAACCCGAGCAGGTCAATTTTTTAAAAAATTTCCTGTGAGTGCATGCCCTTTACACGGCAAACAACTAAAATGGAGGCGCAATTGGCAGCATTGCTAGAAAAGTTAAATGGCATAGAAGACGGCCAGAAGAATTTAACCAAGGAGCTAACTTGCAAATTAGAAGACGGCCAGAAGAAGATGGAAGACGGTCAAAATGAGTTAGCGGAGGACCTGAAGAAGATGGAGGACGGCCAGAAGAAGATGGAGGACGGCCAGAAGAAGTTAGCCGAGGACCTAACTGCTAAATTAGAAGATGGCCAGAAGAATTTAACCAAGGAGCTAACTTGCAAATTAGAAGACGGCCAGAAGAAGATGGAAGACGGTCAAAATAAGTTAGCGGAGGACCTGAAGAAGATGGAGGACGGCCAGAAGAAGATGGAGGACGGCCAGAAGAAGTTAGCCGAGGACCTAACTGCTAAATTAGAAGATGGCCAGAAGAATTTAACCAAGAAGATAGAGGACGGCCAGAAGAAGATGGAAGACGGGCAGAATAAGTTAGCACAGGACTTGAAGAAATTAGAACTGGGTCTGCGTGAGGAAGTCACGGCAGTGGAAAAGAAGTTCGACGCCTTAAAAGAAGAAGTTGCTGAGCTACGCCGACGCCCGCTGACGGGGGTGGAAGAGAGATTTAACGCTCTACAAAAGGAATTTGCTGAGCTGCGCCGACACCCGCCGACAGGGATGGAAGATAGATTCAAAGCCCTACAAGAGGAAGTCGCCGAGCTGCGCCGACGCCCGCCGACCGGGGTGGATGAGAGAGTCAAAGCCCTACAAGAGGAAGTAGCCGAACTGCGCCAACGCCCACTCACGGGGGTGGAAGAGAAAGTCAACGCTCTTCAAGAGGAAGTTGCCGAGCTGCGCCGACGCCCGCCCACAGGTACACCGGGGACACCAGGAACGGGACAGAGCAGAGTGACGCCCCCAACCTTCGACGGAAAGGTCCCGTGGAGCACCTATTTACGTCAGTTCGAGGCAGCCTGTTCCATAAACAACTGGAAAAGCACGGAAAAGGCTACAGCTCTCATTGTAGCGCTGAGAGGGGATGCCCTTAACGTCCTTCAGGCCATCCCGACCGGATCCCAGGACTACGCTTCACTGATCGCACATATGGAGTCCAGATATGGGGATAGCCATCTTCAGCAGACCTACCAGATGCAGCTCCGGACCCGGGTACAAAAGAACACGGAAACCCTGCAGGAGTTCGAGATGGACATCGCACGCCTCGTAAGGCTAGCCTACCCAACAGCGCCGGCCGACTTTCTGGAGCAGATTGCGACGCAAACCTTCACCGACGGACTACGGGACTCGGACACTCAACAGGCGCTGCGACTCGCGCGCAATAAGACCCTGGCAGATGCGCTGAGCCACGCACTTGAGTTTGAGACGGCGAAACAGGCATCTAGAATGCACGCGCGGGTGCGTCAAGTGGACGTTGACGAACCAGCAAAACCCAACGAGACCAAGCCCCTGGCCGACGAATTGATGGAGGCGCTAAGCCGTTTCTTCGATAGTCGCGGCACTACCAGCAACGACACAGCCGGAAGACAACCGGAGAGGCGGCCCGGAAGAGGACTACCGACCTGCTGGACCTGCGGTAAGAAAGGCCACCTGAGCAAGGACTGCGGTGATCGCCGCCGCCGAGGGTATCCGACGGGAAGTCAGTCGTCTGAAAACCGCGCGGCCCAGGGAAACGAGTATTAGCCAGCCTTGGGGGGCAAAGGTTGGCTTGTGACAGTCGTCAAGCCCCGACAGTCCAAGTCCGTGTGACGAAGTTACGGAGGGACAATAGCAGCCTGATGGTCGACGGAGTTATCAACGGAGTGAGCTGGCCCATGCTAATCGACACGGGAGCATCGAGGACCATCGTCAGCCCCACCGTGATCCCGAAGTGGAGAGTGCAACCCACACAAAGGAACCTCCAGCTAATAACCGCGACCGGAGAGACCGCACCGGTACATGGCGAAGCATCACTGGAGTTCGTCATTGGTCGACGGGCGATAAAGCATCCAGTACTTGTGGCTGACGTATCAAATGAAGTGATCATCGGACTGGACTTCCTGGACCAGAACAACATCATCTTGGATCTGAGTACCAACACTCTGCACTTCGGAAGTGAGGAACTTGCTTTGCAACCAGCACACGAGGCCGTCGCCGCACGACGAGTAAGGCTGAGAGAGGACGTCATCGTTCCCGCCAGGACGGAAGTCAGCGCTGCCGTAATTGTCGACGGAACTGCTGAGGGTGTGGCGGCTGTCATCGAGCCAAAATATGAGGACATCCAGACAAAAGGATTGCTAGTTGCCAAGACTCTCATCAACACGACGTCTCGGCCGTACGTCCGCCTGTCCAACCTGAACGACTACGACATTACGGTTCACCGGGACACCAACCTAGGAGTCTGCGAGCCCGTTACCTGGATTGCCCGCATCACAGATACGACGGACGGACACCTGCAGACGGACAACCGAAGAAGACGCGCCCTGCCAGAAGAACTCCAGAAGCTGTACCAAGGATCCCAGGACCATCTAGACGAAGAGCAATCACGCCAACTTCAGGACCTGCTACGCGAATTCCAGGATGTCTTCTCCTTGGGGAGCAAAGACTTCGGCAGGACAAGCTTGGTCCAGCACAGAATCGACGTTGGGGACAGCGCACCGATTAGGGCCCCATTCCGACGTGTCCCGCTCGCCAAGCAAGCCGAAGTCGACCGGATGGTAGAAGAGATGAAGGAGCAAGGGGTGATCGAGCCATCACATAGTCCTTGGAGTTCTCCGGTCGTGCTAGTGAAGAAGAAGGACGGTTCCACCAGGTTCTGCGTGGACTACAGGCGGGTGAACGACGTCACGAAAAAGGACAGCTACCCTCTACCCCGGATCGACGACACGCTGGACACCATATCAGGATCAAGATGGTTCTCCACCTTGGATTTGAAGAGTGGCTACTGGCAGGTGGAGGTCCACCCTAAGGACCGCGAGAAAACGGCGTTCTCTGTGGGCAGCGGGCTCTGGCAGTTCACCGTCATGCCATTCGGTCTGTGCAACGCCCCTGCAACCTTCGAAAGGCTAATGGAGTCCATTCTGAGGGGTCTACACTGGAAGACCTGCCTGGTATACCTAGACGACGTCATCGTTCTGGGGAGGAGCTTCGAGGAGCACTACAGCAACCTGAAGGAGATCTTGTTGAAGCTACGGGCTGCCCAGCTGAAGTTGAGCCCCAAGAAGTGTCAGCTCTTCCAGAAGCGGGTCCAGTACCTTGGGCATATCGTCTCCGAAGAAGGGGTGCGCACCGACCCAGAGAAGACCGCAGCTGTGAGGGAGTGGCCAGTTCCGAAGGACAAGTCGCAACTACGAAGCTTCCTGGGACTCTGCACTTATTATCGTCGCTTCGTGAGAGGATTCGCCGACATCGCCAAACCTTTACATCGACTGACTGAGAAGGACCAACTCTTCACGTGGACAGCAGAATGCCACAGTGCCTTCGAACAACTCAAGCAGGCTCTGTGCACCGCGCCTATTCTGGCCTACCCCAGACCTGGAACAAGGTTCATCGTCGATACCGATGCCAGCGACTTTGGCATAGGGGGGATCCTGTCGCAAGTAGTGGACGGCGAGGAGAGAGTAGTGGCCTACTTCAGCAAGGCCTTGTCAAAGCCAGAAAGGAACTACTGCGTCACCAGGAAGGAGCTGCTCGCCATCGTGAAGACCATTGAACACTTCCACAAGTACCTGTACGGGCAAGAATTTCTCATCAGGACCGACCATGCATCCCTGCGGTGGCTCCTGAACTTCAAGCAGCCCGAGGGTCAACTCGCGCGGTGGTTAGAGAGACTTCAACAGTACAACTTTGAGATTTAGCACAGGAAAGGCCAACTGCATTCTAACGCCGACGCCCTGTCACGAAGACCGTGCCCCGAAGACTGCTCCTTCTGTACTAGGAGGGAGGAGAACACCGGGATACAGTGCCGACGGACTACTGTGGAACTTCAAGGGAACTGGAGCCCCGAATCTTTCACGCGGGCACAAGCAGAGGATGATGACCTGGGACTGATAGCCGAATGGAAGAGGGCCTGTGTCCCCAGACCCGGGTGGAACATTGTGAGTGACTGCAGCCCAAAGTTTAAGTCCTACTGGGCACAGTGGGACTCGCTGATTGTAAGGGATGGCCTCATCTGCCGTACCTGGGAGAGCACCGACGGGAAGACATCTCGGGAACAAGTCGTCGTTCCAAAGGCTATGACGGAGGAAGTCCTGAAGGAAGTTCATGGAGGATCATCTGGTGGACACCTAGGGATAAAGAAGACCCTGGAGAAGCTGAGAGAGCGGTTCTACTGGATCGGATGCCGAACAGACGTGGAGAACCACTGCGCGAGGTGCCACGATTGCGCAGCCAGCAAGGGCCCAGGACGAAGACGACGGGGTCCACTGAAGACCTACAACGTGGGCGGCCCCATGGAGAGAGTGGCCATCGATGTTGCTGGGCCATTCCCGTTAAGCGACGCAGGGAACCGCTACATATTAGTCGTCAGCGACTACTTTACCAAATGGCCGGAGGCGTATGCGCTCCCTAACCAAGAAGCCGCGACGATTGCAGAGACCCTGGTGAAAGAATTCGTCAGCCGGTACGGAGTACCCCTGGAGCTGCACTCCGACCAAGGGAGGAACTTCGAGTCGCAGGTGTTCCAGAACCTATGCCAGCTGCTGGGAATCCGGAAGACAAGGACAACGCCACTACACCCTCAGTCCGACGGGATGGTAGAGCGATTCAATCGCACCATCGAGAACCATCTTCGAATAGTCGTCAGCGAGCACCAGAGGGATTGGGACAAACATCTTCCACTATTTCTCCTGGCCTACCGCGCCGCCGTGCATGAAGCCACCGGGTGCACACCAGCCCGGGCCATGTTTGGGAGGGAGCTCCGTCTACCTGTCGATCTTGCCTTCGGCCGACCTGGGAATGATCCGATCCCGGTAAGCCAGTATTGTCAAGAACTGGTCGACCAACTGGAGGACGTGCACGCGTTCGCGAGGAGGAAACTGCGGATCGAGACCGACAGAATGAAGACCCGATACGACCAGCAGACGGATGCCGGCGGATTCCACGAGGACGACCTGGTCTGGCTCTTCAACCCATTACGGAAGAAAGGCCTGTCACCCAAACTGCAGAAGTCCTGGGAGGGCCCGTACCGAGTCGTGAAACGGATCAACGATGTCGTCTACAGGATCCAGCGGAGCCCGAGGGCGAAGATGAAGATCGTGCATCGAGATCGCCTGGCAGCCTACGGAGGGACACAGACGGACCAATGATTGATCGGGACGATCAGCCTTTTTAGGAAGGGGGTGGTGTTACGGCTGTGAGTTTGTGTCATCGCTCGCCGCTTGAGTCACAACTGCCCCAGGGGCTGGGCTGTGGCTTGCCTCCTGTATTGCGCGCGCCTTATGCAACAGGGCTACTACAGACAAAGGGATAGTCCAGAAGATTCGTGACTGGACCAGCGGTGGAAACCTCGAGAAGCCGTGGACTCTGGATGGATCTAGAACCATTTATTGAGTCACCGGCCTGCTATATAAGAGTGACCCGTGAAGCAGTTGTTGTTGTGTTTTACGAGCTAGTGCGAGCGATTATCTTGTGCGACAGAAGTGTGGTGACGAAGTGCTGTGCGAGTTACGAAATCCTGTGACATTGTTTCTCCCAGCTTGTGGACAGCGAAATAGCCTGCAGCAAGTGATCGTAAGTAATTGTGGTCGGAGAACATAAATGAGAGGAACAGGTAGTTTCTGTCAAGGCCACCGTACTCATTAGGACGGATTAACTTCTGTGGTCTGTTGCAAGTGAAAGGGGCCAAGAGCGCATAAGGAAGAGTTTTGAGGAAACTGGAGAAGGCTCCTAATTGCTTGTATTTGCTGAATAGTGTAATTTTCTGGCCACAATAAAGTTAATTATTTCTTTAAGCAGTAATTGGTGTTGTGCTTTGTACCCCACCGTAATCCAGTTAACAAAAGTGCCACTAGGGGGGTGGCACGTAACAATATTAACTTACGAAGTTACGGAAATATATGGATTTACGAGCAAACAATACCCACCATTTTAATCCAACGGGACGGCACGGACAAGCACGATATGGCACGGTCAGCCTGAACTGTTAGTCACTACTGCGGTTACATGCTAATATCCTACCGTTCACCTCATTGAGGACAGTTTAAACCTCCCTATGTTCGATGAGCGTATTTGGTAAGGCCAGGCCTTGTTGAATCGTAAGCTACGGTTAGGCTATAGTACTTTCATGATCATTCATCCGCCGTCTTGAAACTATTTGGCTGGTAACCTTGTAGATTGAGTGAAAGACGCTTCCCACATTAAGGTAATTTGTTGCAAAAGTTGGTAGAGATCGGATGATTAGGTTAGTCGTAATTTGATTTAGCTCAGAACATTTGGGTGGGCGCCATTTCTTTTTTGTTATGATGGCGGCAATTTACAACATGACACTGAGTTGTCCCTTGCTAGTGCTACCTCTGTACCAGAGGTGGTTCGATTTGCTTTCGTTGTGTAGGCTAAACACAACACGCAGGAAGATCACTCAACGGCTATCGTATGTATCATTCGTCTATGTCTGCTGTATACAAAATTAAACACAAATTTTCTATGCTTCAACATTTCAATGTATGCAATAGCACTTTATTACCAAGACATCTGGAATACGTCTATACTCCGTTCACACTTCTCCCAACCTTCTCATGTTCTTACATACCAATCAGAGAGCTTCCCCGGCCCACACCTATTCACATTGCTGAAAGACGTTCCACGGCCATCTTTTGTATTATTTTCATTAATTTACAGCTATAAGCATGTATGCATCAAACTCTACCCCCCGATTACATAGTTGCTCTTTGCTTTGTATCTTAACATATCTTAATATAGGCTTCCATGATTTTTTAGGAGTATTGACAGTTTTGGGTAGTCGGACGTGATCACCCATCCAGTAATTGACCACGTTGATTATGTAAGCGTAATTGCTATGGACTGGAAGTAGTTTGTGGTGGTTTAGTGGGTGGGGAATGGGTTGAAGTGAAGTGTTGGAGTAGCTGGAGTGTTTGTGATAGTGTGTTAGTGTGACATTCGTCTTCAGTTCACTAAGCACCTGCTGATCAAGAACGTGTGTCAGTAGCGGCTATTCAGGTGAAGAGAGTGAAGAGCCTCTTCACTCGCCATCCCTTAAAATAAATATTATGTTATCTTATTTAAATTAAAACGTAGCCACCCTTTAATGTAGTGTACTATTTCTACACTCCATTGTTAGATGGCACTGCAGGACCACAGATTGCCCTTGCCCTGTATGCGGTCTTAGTGTCAGTTGTACACTCTGTCGCTAGATGGTACTAATGTCGTAGCGTGGAAAGAAACCTGCTGGCGACGAAGTAACTTGAAATATCAGCAACTTCGTCTCGTTGCCATGGTAACCTAAAGCAGTGGTGACGTCATTACATGCCGTTATACAGAGAGGGATCGTACGAGTGAAGAATTTGCTGCCTCTGCAAGGAACTTCGGCTAGTATAGTTCGTGAAAGTTGGCATCGCGTCAGGCTTGTCTTTCTGTTACGTTGAAGATTGGATTTATATTTCCGATGAATAGTATTTACTTAATACGTTACATACCCTGGTGTTGATGAACGGTGGCGGCTTTTATTGTATACCGTAATGTTTTCATTGAAGGACACAGTATACATTTTATTATAAATTCCCTTCAGTAGGTGGAAAGACGAAGACAAAATGGATTTATTAAATTGTGGACGTCCGAAGGAATTAATAGAACTGTGCACTAAAAAGAAATCAAGAAAACCGGTAAGTCCTATAGCCTTCATTGTAAGGGATCTTGGTTCGAGCAGTTCACATGGTTGTGCAGTATTTTTTTCTTAAAAAATTGTTCTGTTGGCCTTGCCTACTTTTTAGTAACAAATGTGGTGTTTGTAATAAACAAGGTTTCGGTGATTTCCAAAACATTACGCGGAGCGCAGTTTTTCTTGTTTGAAAAGACTAAAAACTTTTACAAGAAATACAATATCCTAGTCCAGACTTACATCGTTGGCTATTATCACCATACACCGTGAATTGTTGCTGAAACTAATTGAAGACCAGCCCTTCTACGAGGACATCATACATAAGTTTGTCAACCATAAGGAACGGAGGATTGATTTATTATATAAACAAGATGTTCAGTAAAGAACATATAGCCTACTTTCACCTAAATGTATGAGTATAGTTATTACTCGTTGTTATTATCAAAGAGTATAATAGAACTATTCTTTGTTGAAGACCTTAGAAACGATTTACCTCTACCAAACGCCACAACCTAGATAAAAACTGCTACCATCATTGAAGAAAGAAAGAAAGAAAGATAAGAAGTATCTAAAGAATGTTATGGATCTGGAGACATAATCGACCGGACTGGCGGCGTGGCTCAGCGGTAACGTTCTCGCTTGCTGGACCGTATGTTTCAGGTTCGTATCCTGGCGCAGTCAGCTGGCATTTGAGGGTACACAAATGCGAGGGAGCCGTGTTAGTAGATTTACTGGCACGTTAAAGATCCCCTTCGGGACAAAATTCTGGCACCCCGGCGTCTCTAAAAGCAACAGTAGTTAAAAGGGACGTAAAACCAATAACATTATTATTATTATTATTATTATTAATATTATTATTATTATTATTATTATTATTATTACATAATCGGCCTGACGCGGGCAACATCCAACTTTGAGTTGAGGCATGTCTTTACACGTCTGGCTGCGTATGACTTTCACAACCCTAATTGAATTAACAAATCTTTCCATGACCCTACAGAGACGTGTGTATACCAACTATGTGGATATTTTCGATTGCTATTTGGCTGAAATAAAAGTATTAATTAATATCCTGAACTAGCACCAACCGTAGAGTTCAGATACTATGTGAAATCGTGTTGTTCTTTACTTCAATTAACATTTTCAAATAACGCACAATAGGCTGTTACAAACCCTTTAAAATAAAAAGTAAAAATGTATCGTAGTATCATCTTGTCATTCTTCAAATTCGATGCGCATAGAATGCCAATGGTATAGTAATCAATGGAGCCCCACGTAGACTAGTCGTGACATCTAGTGGTGAAATATCGAACAATATAATCCTAACAGAGCGAGTGCATTCTAGCGGCCAGAAGAAGAAACTTTTCAATAAAATCTGGAAGTTACCTTTTTGGCAGCTAGATGTCTCGAGTAAATCTGCTGGCGAATTATGTTTTAATTAAATATATATTTTACACCATAATATGCACAATATAACGCTTAATTTTAAAACATCTGAGTCATTACAAAACAATAAACATATAACATTTCAAGCAAAAAAGCTAGCTCTGATCGGGTTTGAACCATAGGCATTTGAACGATAGGCTAACGCTCTACCACTGAGCTTATTGTGTCAACGAATATCGGTCTATATAAAATTACTTACATAGAACTTGTTAGCAAATAATGATTTATACTAAACGATTTCATCACTGGAGTATATTATTTATATATAAAGCATTTCATACAACGTTTATTTATTTTGTATCAGTACGCTATATTGCATGCAATACTCAAATTAGTGAAATATAAGTCAGGCACAAGATATCCACTGCCATCTTATCTTATTACTGAATCGGCTCAGCTTTTTAAAACCACGTCTGCACTATAGTATTACAAAATAAACTTTTAATTTCGAACGTGCCTCTTCCTTTAGAACAGTTAAAACGATTCTCGGCTCGATAATCGGAACTGGTGGTTCCCATGATATGGATTATAAAGTTTGCATAATTCGCTCGGCCGCCATCCTGAAATGGTATGGCGGACGACCTTGTAGTTTAGTCACAAGACGCATCCTATACGAAGGTATGTTGTTACCAAATTTGGTAGAGATCGGATGATTTGGTTAGTCGTTATTTGATTTTACGTTTTGAACGTTTGAGTGGCCGCCATTCAGTTTTAGTAAAGATGGCGGCGATATAAAACATGACACTGAGGTGTCCTTTGCTAGTGCTACCTTTGTACCAAATTTCGTTCAATTCGCATTCACCGTGATCGAATTAATAGGGGGGGACAGACATTCAGAGTACACACACTCACACACACACAGACACACACACACATACACACACACACACACAGACTCACACACACACATACACACACAGAGACAGACACACTTTTTTCGCCCTGTGTTGATCTCATAAGTCTACTTGCATTTTTTGCAAAAATCGAAAGTAGGCTAAAAATAGGTGAGTTTGACTTTTTAGTGCGGTAATTTATATTTGATAAAGTATTCGTTTTTTAACATTCAAATACGAAAAGAAATATGTTAATATTCATAAACGCTGTACCGCTGAAATTGAGTTTGGCTCTTCACCTACTTTCTCATCTAAGAGCCGCCACTGACGTGTGTGTCAGGTGAGTGCTTAAGAACCTGACACCCGACCTCAAAATGCAGTGCTTACGAGCCGTAAATCCACCCGCCACATAGACTTTCATCGCATACCATCCTCGACCCCGTTGAAAACGTGAATAATAAGGGGTAGACATACATTAATTTTAAGTTTGGAATAATTGGTATGTCATGGGACATGAGTTCTGTTATATTTAGTTTCTACACATAAAATGTATTAGGAGCCATATTGCAAAAATTTAAAGTAGAGTTATGAGGTCTACACAGGGCAAAAAGTTGTCAGTCTGTCTATGAGTGTGTGTGTGTGAGTGTACCTATCCCCACCCCCACTATCAATTCAAACAAAACGAAACCGAATTGAACGAAATTTTGTACAGAGGTAGCACAGTAAAGGGCATCTCTGTGTCATGTTTTATATCGCCGCCATCTTTACCAAAACTCAATGGCGGCCACACAAATGGACAAAACTTAAAATTAAATTACGACCTAACTAATCATCGGATATCTACCAACTTTGGTAAAAACATACCTTCGTATGGGACGCGTCTTGCGCCCAGGTCATCAGACGTACCATTTCAGGATGGCGGCCGTGTGAATTATGCAATCTTTATAATCCATGACTTGGGAACTACCAGTTCCGATTATCGAACCAAGAATGGTTTAATCTGTTCTAAAGCACGTGGCCCGTTCGAAATTAAAACAATGGCCACCTGATCTGCATGAGAGCTACAGGCCGGACGTTTGTTTTAGACGATTGCCCTTGACCTTGAAGCCTGCAGGTGAGCCTACACACACTCACTCTCTCACCCTATCGCTTCACAGTTGTCACCACCGATCTGATGTAATGGAATTCCAGACTTGAGCAGACAGTACAGTCCACATCGAAGTATTGTGTGACGCGGAATTACACGTTACGTAGTTACGAACAGAACGTCATTATATTTGCCAATGACTGTACTCCTAGCTGTAGTGTGAAAAAGCTTTGTCAATCATCGGATCGGTTGGGGCAGCTGATAACAACACAGGTACTGTAGTAACTCGCCTCCAGGCTTCCATTAAGATTTTTCACTCGTCTAAAACAAACGTCCGGCCTGTAACTGCAATCAGATGAACTATGAGGGTGACAACGACCGCCAACTAGATGTGGACTGCGCACCGGCCTGGGAGTCGGATCAGCTGTAATTGAAAAGATTCTTATTATGGCCGCTAGATGCACTCGCCCTATGAAGATTATCTTATGCGAAACTCTCCTGCTAGATGTCATGACTGGTCTATGTGGGATTCCATTGGTCCGTTGGCATTCTATACGCATCGAATTTGTAGAATGACAAGTTGATAACACGTTATTTTTTAAAAGCGTTTGTAACTGCCTATTGTGAGTTATTTTAACTAAAGAACAAAACGATCCCACATAGTACCTGTTCTCTAGCAGTTGGTGCCAGTTCAGGATATTAATTAATACTTTTATTGCTGCCAAATAGCAATCGAAAATAAAGAATGAACATTTACTGTACACTAAATTTGCGCTCTGGCGATTTGAATTGCATAGTCTTGGATTGTTTTCCATTACTACAGAGCTTTCACATGCTTGTTGGTGCATTCTTGGAATACACGGTACGAGAGATTAAAATTTTGAATGCTTTTGCATGTTCTTTCCTTCCTCTTTGTCAAACACCGACAGTGATCTATTTTCTCTTAGGGGTTCAGGTCGCTTATATATTTTATGAGTCTGTTCCAGATATATATTCTATGACCCACCTAGCGTCATCTCGCAGCGAATCTCTGAAGCTCCTCAATTCTTCCTGGTGCTAGAGGACTTACTTATCCATTTGGCCACCAGATCCTGTTACCATCGCCAGCTATTTTCTCCTTGAGCAAGAGGACTACGTCTACTGTTTCACTCACCATGCTGCGCTAGTATCGCCTGTTATCAACTCTTTGAAGACCAGCTCAGCAAGAGATCATTTTTTTGTTGTAACATTGGCAATGCTTATATGTTCTCCTTTTGTCTCCTACCCCCCACTCTTTTCCCCTTCCTTGGTCCCTCCGTGCTCCGTTGAGCAGGTCTCACTTCTCAGTCGGCAGTTGACTCGATCAGTCAGGGCTCTACTAGGGCCAGTCTCCTCTAACCAAGAGACATTCTCTACGTTCTACGCCATGTTGGCGCATTAAGTATCGGTTAAGGGAACCTCACCTTCGCCATGCAACAAAGATAAGTACCTGCTTCAAGTTTTAACCTCATCTTCATGATCTTACCGACCACATGCTTTTAACTATCTTTTTTAGGCAGTGTGAAATTACTTATTTTGGGGTAAAATCATCCTCCGCGGGATCTTCCATGTTGAGCTTTTGTTTAATGAAGCTAATCTTAGTGAAAAACAGCATTTCTTATGCTTGCTAAATGGGAAATCTTCTCACTACGTGGGATATTATCTAATACCTGCTGTTTATAATTTACAAAGCAAGTTCCTTCGCTGGATTTACATTGGCCACATTTTTTCTACTAAGATCGTTCTGGAACCTTCTAGATCTTGTACTCTATCTGCGAGTCTTGCCATCAGGCATTTTTCACTCACATGTGAAAATAATATTCAAAATAAGGAATTTTCTTTACCAATTACTGCAATAGCTAACTTTCTTCCACCGCTGGAACCGCTGGAATGTTCTATGGTACATTTAATCGTAACTCACAACTTCCTCAAGAAATAGACTCTCACCTATATAGTGCAATCAGTTATTTCCATAATTGCAATAACTTTCTTTCTCATAAACTTTAGTGTTTCTATAGTGAACTTTGCATCCATCTTTATAGACTACAGTGATATCCAGTGCTTGTTCCACGTTTCAACCGCGTCGCGATCGTCCGTTTACATTAAATACGGCCATGAACATTGATCCTATATCCCAATGATCTTTCCTCAACCTTCTACTAACAACCAATATTAATAAAATTGTAACTTTTCTATAAGGTGTCACTCACGAAGTGCCCTTCCAACGTTGCTAGTTTAACATTAATTAAATTCTGCATAATTGCTTGTGTGATACAAGTTTCAAATTCACATTGTTCCTTTCCTATAATCAGGGAAAACAATTCTTTAAACTCTTGAGCGAGTCATGTTCAGGTTTCACGAAATGGAAACTGTCCCATTTGGCTAGTGATTCCTGCTCAAACTTGGGAAGTCTAGAACTTTCCTTTTCACTTTCTTCAGGTTTCACAGTAAGTGACCTGCCCTCTTTTGTATAATTCTCATATAGTAATTCTGTATAAATATAAGAAGTTGTAGGAACTTCTATCTTATTTTTCATGTTTTTATTATTGTTATTTTCGAAGTTGTCACTTTCTCTAGAACATTCTCTCAAGAATTTCTTAAGGTGCACTCTTTGTACTCCAATTCACGTTCAAACTTTAATTGCTTCATTGTTTATTTGTTTAAATCTTACAAAGATTTTAGAAACATGTAAGGTTTGAAACCTTGTAAATTGTCAATTGCCTGGAGCAAACATTTAATGTTGAGAGGTCTGCGACCCCCTTTGTTAAAAAGTTCAAATGAACTATGTTTGTCCAAATTATATTACACGCTTGTTAATTTCCTCAAACTTCTTTGAATTGTTAAATAAATTAAATATTTGTTTTTGGATTCATCATTTCTCTGATACTACAGTTAGGCAAGATCCTGGCTTTCCTAGCTCTTCCTAGGTTTATGCCCTCATTCATACTCAATAAAGCTTTTACTATTTTTCTTGCCAGACTATCACCCTTCCCTATAGTAGTCTTATTCATGCTTGGGAGGAAATACACTAAAGCCTTTCTCTGGCAAACTGCCCAAGTCTTAGCTGCGGTTCCCGGTAGCTTCGACCAAGCTCGTACCCACTTTAGGTATCCGAGGACGGATTTGCGGTGGCAACTGCCTCTAAATGTATTGAAAGTTAAATTCATAACTTTTGTGGGACTCTCCTCCTATTTTTCTATCCTTCTTTTCCAATCCCAAATCTACTTCCTTCTCTTAATCATCTTCCCTTGGTGGGTGGGTTATTCCTCAGCCAATAAACTACCCACTTGTCCACATAGCTGGCATTCACGCGTCACTGTAGGGTCATGGGAAGATTTGTTATTACAATTAAGGTGGTGAAAGCCATGGACAGCCCAACGTGTAAACACTTGCCTCAACTCAACGTTGGGTGTTGCCCACGTCCGGTCGATCATGTCTCCGGTTCCATAAAATTCTTGAGGTATGTCTTCTCTTTCTTTCTTTCTTTCTTTCTTTCTTCAGTGATGCTAGTAGTTTTTTCGAGGCTCTGGTGTATGTTAGAGGTAAATAGTTTCTAAGGTCTTAAACCAAGAAATGATTCTATTATACTCCTTGATAAAGACAAAGAGTTATAACTATAGCCTACCCATACATTTAGGAGAAAGTAGGCTATATGCTCTTTAATGAACATCTTGTTTCAAAAGTAGTTTCCTGGCAGGTCTGATGATATCATTGTCATTATTATTATTTTATTATCATACTGTACACGTAACACATTGCCTGTTCGTCACAACATAACTATAAGGGCTTTAGGAAGACAAAGTGTAGTTACTGAAACAGTCAGTTCTAATCTGCAAAGCCGAAATAACTACCCATGAACTTTCGGACAATCCAATTTGTTAACTTCATACTGGGAAGGACTGCAGCAGAATAATTTCTTGGCAGTACTAGGTCATTGACGAGGAGTGCTTTTTCACTACCGCAATCACTACAGATACGCCAACGAGTGCATATGCACCTGGATCCATCTCTTTGTCTTAAACTTTCGCAACGTTATCCTTATTTTCCCCAATTAATGTCTATTTTATTCCTTCAATTTCTTAAATATATTCCCTACTTTTAAATGGTTCCTTAGAGAAATCCGTCCTTTAACTCTTCCTGCGATCTGGCAGCATACGATGGGATTAAGCTTCCTTACCTGGTGCTATGGACATTCAAAAGGGAATTTCCTTTCTCTGTGAATTTGACTAGCGTTTAACATATTCTAACCTTCGGCCTACCGCTACCCTTCCTTCCGTAACTAAGTTTGTTATCGCTAGGTGTTTTGCAACGTGTCTCTTCTGCCTTAGTGTGTACAGTTGAATATTCAGATTCAGTGTTTAAGGCCTTGGAGCAAGGTACTTGGGATTACACCCGTACTCGAGACAATGGTCTTTACTCGATCGACATGCCATTGCTTCCTTATAGGGCCGACCACTGCACTATATTTGCTTTAGCCGAATATTCTTCGAAATTTTATGTTTTTCAGTCGGTCAACATGATTGTACCCAAATGTGATGGGTTATTCCCTAATCCTGAAAAATATTACACGAGATTAATAAATACATTCTTGTTGTTAGGGATCGCAACATCAATCAGGGTGGCTTACTTTATCTTCTTGTTGACAACCACCAGATCAGGCCTGTTGTGTGATACCGATTGACAGAATAATTCGGTCCCAATACAACGTGTAGTCATTATTCTCACGAATACTAAGCTGATATTGGTAATACAGACCTTTCATTCCTTTTAGAAGTTGAAACTAAAAAGTCAACTCCTGGTGCAAGATTTTAGCAACTGCATGATGTATAGGTTTATGCTTATTATTATTACCATATATAAAACGCTAAGGTGTATGATTCACAAAATTGAAGATCTTACCCAGAAGGAGTTAGAAGGTGTGGGTTGTGCCAAAATCTCTCAAATCGTCTCAATAGTGCTTGCTTTTCTTGAAAAGTCAAGGGAAATATATTTATTTGTTTAAAAAGTGCGTTAAACAAATAAACAAGACGTTAGCCCCTGGCAGAACTATGTCGTTTAAAGCCCGCATAACACTAGAACCAGGCGGGTGGTCGATACACATGGGGTGCTCACAAGTAACCGATTGTGCATTTAAAAGAAAGAGAAATGCCCGCAGTGGTGACGAATTGCACTCTGTATTTATACATATCGACAATTATTTGTAGTCTATACAAATTACGTTTAAATAAATAAGCAAGAAGCACGGATAACAGTAAAGCTGGGTGGTTGGTTTATGTACATGTGAGATTTCTCGCGCAGGTCCCCTTGTTATTAACTTATTATTCGTCTAGTATTATTATTATTGTTAATAAAACTCAGCAATTTTGCTAGGTTCATGCCGTGTCTTGTGTGGGGTTTCGCCTAGGACACCAAGCTGGCTCAACAGCGGGCTCTTGGTTTCCGTGACCGGTCCCCCACAGGAGTAGCAAACTCTGCACTACCTCGCTTCTTATTAAGCGCACCTGCACTTCTTTACTGTGAGAGCTAATAATTCAAGCAGCCTTTCACCTCCCTATAAAGGCTTCTACAAAGAAGGGAGGTAGTGTACAGTTAGTTACTCCTGTGGGGGTTCGCGCACGGACACCAAGAGCCCGTTGATGAGCCAGCTTGGTGTTAGTTAGTTAGTTATTGTTGTTTTAAGGGGCGGAACTGCGAGGTCATCTGCCCCTAAGCAGCTTGGTGTTCCAAGGCGAAATCCCATACAAGACACGGCATAAACCTAGACAAATTGTTCAGTTTTAATTCCTTGGCCGTAAAAGCCAATATATCATATTCTTCTTCTTCTTCTTCTTCTTCTTCTTCTTCTTCTTCTTCGCGAATGGGTCTCTTAGGAGCACGCAGAATCAACTTTTCTTCGTCTCCCTTTAGCCCAGTATTCATTCATACGCAACGAGTGAGTGTGTTTTCGTTGCTCGGACCATATATGTTGTTTTGTCTTTCACTCTGCTTCCTAAAAACGCCTTGTTTGTGTCATTTTTCTGAGTGCTATTCGGTCTGGTAAATTTGGTGACTCCAGTTGTTGGAGATCTTTCTCTGTTTGTTTGTACCAATTAGGTGTGGCCATCTTATTCTTGAAGAATGTATGAATTCTATTTGTTAGCCTGTTGGGATCCATTCATTCTATGCGTCCGAAGAATTGCATTCTACGCATGCCCATTGAATCTGTGACTTTGGCAATCTGTTTGTAGATTTCTGCATTAGGTTTTGGATATCGTATTGTATTCCATTCTTGATTCTTGGTCCTAGAATTTTCCTCATTATGTTCTTTAACTTCTAATTGGGATTTCAGAGTCTGATGCTGGAGATTAAGTGTTTCGGTTGCATAAAGGGCTTCTGGTTTTATCACGGTTGTATTGTGTCTGATTTTCCAATTCCAAAAGAGTGAGCTTTTGTTGAATACATTCTTTGTCAATTCAAATGCAGTTCCCATTTTTTGAAGCCTTGATTGAATGGATTTCTTCTCACTGCAATTTTCAGTGCTCCATTCCCCTAGATATTTAATTTCTGTAGTACGAAATATTGTATTGTTGCCAATTTTCAGTTCATGTGGAGCCGTTCTGTTATCTGTCATAAAATTCGTTTTTTCATACGAAACTCTTAAGACTACTTTAGCTTCTTGTTTTTGTAGTATTGCTATTGATAATATTATTATTATTATTACAATATGTCATGGTTCATTGGCAGGTTACACCCTCTGTGCTGGATATGTCAGTACTGGCCTACATTCCGGATCTGATAGAAGCCACTGTGCTCTCTGACGGTGGTATAGTGATAGCCACACATCGCTTTACGGGCACAACTACGTGGAGGGATCGAATGGAACTGGACGTTTGGCGAGATGGCGCTTGGGAACGAGGAGTGAACTTGTATCCTAATAAACTCTCCAACCTGGAAGGACGGCGGTTCATTATGTCTACTCTTGACTACCCTCCATATTCTGTAGCTGATACTAAGAATCATATCTATGACGGAGTTGAGTTGAGAATCGGAGAGGAAACAGCACGCAAACACAACATGACCTGGGGTTTCTCCATACACGAGGTGGAACAGTGGGGGGAGGTAAGTTCAAGTTCTCAAAATTACATTCACTGAATGCAAAGAAAGACATATTAAAATTCAGTCTAACTTACTAGTATATTGCAACAAATTCATTTTAATAAAAGCTATAATTTGTTGTTAATTCAATCACGAGCTTTGCAACATTGTGTTGAGATAATTCTGTGTAATCGAGTGAGTCTATGTGTGGAATCTTTCTGATGACCTGTGTTATTATGATTGCTGTATTTTTGTGTGTGTTTGTAACTGAAGTTAGGTTGGTGTAGGAATCGGCCGTTGTCGAAAGTTAGGAATCATCCCGGTATTTGAGAAACCATAGTAAAACATTGCTAGGATAGTCGTAGAAGAGATGGAAATAGAAACCCATCCCCTCACAATTTCCCCTCAAGAGGCACATCGTATCTCGTTTCAATCTTCAGAACAGAGTTGAATTTATTGGCAGAGCCGGAAATCGAACCCAGGACGTCTGGTTCCCGAGTATCTGTAGTAGAGCCTACCCCGAGACCATGGAAGATGGTGTCAAAAATATCCTGTATCTACAGAATATAGAACTTTGGAAGATTCTTGGTTTACTTTATTTCATACTAAATCTGGATTCTTTAGGCACGGTTATCATTTGTTAATATTGCCCTCGTACACATGTTCATAAACTGCGTGAACATCTAGATGCTACGTCATGACAAGTGACAAACTAAAGTCATACTCGGACATCACAAATAACGGTGATTTATGGAGTTACTACATGGGGGAAAATGTTTCATAGATCGAGAATGCAGAGAATAGAACTCATGACAAAAGCTTCGAATAATTACAGAAGTAACGAAGAACATTGATAATACTCTTACATTTTTTCAGAAATGTCTATGGAACATTTGGAACTAATTTATAAAGGAATTAAAATATTCCAGAAGCTTCTAGAACGTTTTGGTGAAAGAAGACATGGGAATAGCCAGAAATACCTACAATAGTACATTATGCAACGAGTCTATAATGGCAATAATTAAGACACTAGTATGTTTATAAAACGAGCGTAGTGAGTTTTTTAATTTCCATACGAGTGTCTTAATTATTGCCATAATAGGCGAGTTGCATACGACTGTTTATGTTCGACGATAATTATAACTTTATTATATGTTTTAACATAAATATTCATAAACATCCGTGGGATTCAGTAACTTCAGTTAGTGAACAGAGCGCGATGGTTGGTTAGCTGACTGAACAGACCGCATGCGTGGGTCAAATAATTTCTAAAGCAGAGACCATTTACATTGCTTGGCAATGCTATTGTTTACAGCCTGCATGATGTCTAGTGCCGATCAGAACTAGTATTCACTAATATTGTCACCGAAGTCGTTTGAAAGCAATGCATTGTGTAGAAATTGGAGTTAGGGATATTAAGGTTCAGTGCTATTTCTTGTCTCATATTCGCCAGTTTATTTACGGGAACATATGTTACGGTGCACTTTCCATGTCGGTAATTTATATAGAAGGATGCTGTGTTGCTAACTTCTGCATGTAGTGTACCCAATCGTCATCATATGGAACATGTGTTCGTATCCCAGCTAACTCACGGTCTTTCGAGGTATGGGGCGTTCAACCCACCATACGATAACATATTCAGGATTTGAGTCTGTCAGGTGACTACTCTACTTGAAAGAAACAACATATTCCTAAGTATAACATTTAATGATAGTAAATCATGGCAATACAACATAAAATAAAAAAAATACTTTACATTTACTTCCCACAACAAAAATCAAATTATCAGTGAGTCTCTTCTCCTCAAAATTAGTGCTCCACCGCACTCAAGTCTATCCAAAACATCCTATTATTGATATTATTCGACATTTGCGAGTGTCCATAGTGTTCTTCACGTGGCACAATTTAACACAAACTGGAATATCACTACATAATAAACACAAATTATATTTAAATGACATTATATCTGCAATTATTAAACATTTATCCGTTTTACACGGGACATTTACTTTACGTAACATTAATTAATTAGCTTATGCCTTGTTTAATAAGTGTTGTGTCGCGCGAGTCGTATTCTTTTCTCATCAATTTCAAACGCTGAAGTGGTACACTTTCCCTTCCAAAATACACATAGACATAGATATTTCATAGCTTCACCATACAACGATTTTCTGGGTCTGGTCAAAACATCATCGTTACAAACGTGTCATGTCATTCAAATTACGCTACCCGTATGAATACATTAGTGTGAACTGGGCAAATACACCTTACAAAAATGCTTCTATTTATTTGGTGCAGTTAATTCTTCCTCAGAGATCAGCTGGGCCAAATATTATCCGATTACAACATTCCAACATTGCATGTGTGTGGAAATAATGCATTTAATTCAATTGATATCATCACATCAAGCATATCTTAATTACTTTTCTAAATATCGAGATTCCTCAGTGTCCCACTACACTTTTAAAATAAAAGGATCAGGTCTATTGACTTCCTCTCCGTGCGGACAAAGAATTAGTCACGGCTGGCATCGGCAAGATGGCCGCCGGCTTAGTGGACTACCTGCCACCCCATCTGGCTTCCCGCGGAGTCAAGTTCATTTACTGGTGCTGCCATGCTAGAGGTACCCTGAGTGGATCGTGTCCTTATGAATTGAGTCAATCTAATTATTTAATACCTACATTTAAAGTGTAATGGGCTCATCTCGGCTCCTAATTAATATTCATGGCAAGGGATGGATCACGAAATAGCTTTGCCGTTCTGTGGTCGTCATCAGTGGCTTTTAAGCGCATCTCAAGTGAGTATCATAGTTCTCTCACTGGTGCAGCATGCATATACCAAGAGGAAATCGACGTTTCCTATACGAAGAACCATTAGTCTTACCTCTAAGGGCAGATCAATTAATATATGGGCTCACCTAGGGTCTCTAACAGTTATCCCTGGTGGCAAAAACTCTGCGAACAGTGGATGAAGACAGACTCTGTCCCAACTCTGTTGCGAATAACATGTATGCTCTAAGGCAATACTATATCGTAGATTCGAAGATTAGCCGACTAGATTCGCCAACGCGCAAGCTATTTTAGGATGACCCCCGCAACTTATTGACGTAAATCTCTTGATTCTACGTTACATGCTCCCTGAACGCGGCTCAAACAATATTTCTTACAGATGACTCAATTCTTAAAGCACTCACGTCCTCTATGCAATTACTCATAAGCCAAAGTTCTACGTAGCTCCAAAACAAGTATAAATTTACTGGCTTACATTAACTATCTTAAAGACTCTCAAATACAACCGTGTAGAATATACCATAAAAACATTTATTCAACAATTCCATGACACTGAAAAGCTCTCTTTACCTCAATATTTCACGTTACTTCCTTACTGTTTACAATAACACAGTATTCTTACTCTAGACATGACACACTTTGCACGTACTATAGGCCTGACATGCCCATTATTTATTCATTATTGTTACCGACCCCAGATTATTATTATTATTATTATTATTATTTAACGTTACCGTTACTTTCATCAATGTCTTACGCCTAAATGGCAGTAAACAAATCATCCTCCAAGCCATATTTTACCAAAATACGAGGGATGTGATCTCGTACATAAATGACTGTTAATTCTTAATCTTAGAGTGATGCTTCGTTGTATGGTGAGCTATTAAATCATATCAACATATTAAATTTGTACTCACTTTAATTTTTGCTGGGTTGGTCCAGCATGCCAGCGACTTGCCTGCCATGATGCTTATTTTAAGCCATCATGATCTTATTCACACGACACATTGTATAAACTTTACACATGGTAATTATATTTTTCACTATTGGCATTTTCACTTTGACACAATACACATTCTTTTACCCTATAAACATAAACACTTTTAAAATCACTGTAATATAATTTTATACACAATTCTCGCACTATTTCCACACATGGATCCTTGATTGGATTCCCACTATCGCCTGACCTCAGAGATGCGATGCAGCTAACTCCTGACAACCGCTGGTCTCCTTGAAAGTCTATCTTGCGTGTGTGCGTGTTCGACTCCCGTCACCTACAGTTTATGTCTCCTCTACTGCAACTTGTTCAATCCTAGGTCGCGACTAGTTGTGACGCCTCCCAGGCTCCCGTAACTGTAGTGATCATTACAATAATATGTTATTTTTTCCATGATAACACTTCCTGGTTATGTTCATTGTCTGTAGCATCATCCTAAACTATCCCTACGCTGTACTGATTCTATACTCGCGTATGCTATTGCTTATATGTCTGCTGCAGACTAAATCTTATATGATGCATAATTACTGTTATTAAGCTGCCTGATGCGCTCTTCATTGTTCACCCCTAGTACATTTGAGCGTCAGTACTTTATAAATTCGCGCACTATCTTGCGTGATCTGGCAGCGTGTCAGCTCACGGATTGAGTCAAGACGAACTGACTTCGCTGCTCCAGCTTCTCCTATATAAAGCTTCCTTAAGAAAAGTAGTTCACTGGATGTCCAGGACCGACTCCCTTCTTGATATAATATATTTGCAGGCAAAGTGAAGTATGATCCTTGTTTGTCTATGCGTGGAAGTCCCCAAATCACTTGCGTGAAAGCAATCGCTTCGGCCAATTAATTATAATTAATTGCTTTCTTCCACTGCGTCATGACGCCACTCCGATAATTCCCCTCGGTTCCTTCACAAATTCTTACTCTGTAGCGGATGAAGTCTGTGCAGAGGTTCATTTATAGATGCAGGCTTTAATTTAGGCGTGAGAACACTCCTAATTTATCTCTCCTAGAATACATGCATCTGGATGTAAGTTTCATTTCAATTCATTGCTCCATTTGGATGTAATTAATTAATTTCTGCGGGCCTTGTTTCCCTTGTTTCGCCTTGTCGAAAGGGGATTTTCTCGGTCGTTAATCATGCCCCTCAGCTTCCAGCCACGCCGAAAGTAGGACCTTGGCGCCATGTCTTGTCCTCCCTCATTCAACTCCGCTTTGTCAAAATGTCAAGCTAGCTCGCTTTCTTACATTCTGGCCTCTAAAACGTACATAGGCTGGTATTTTCTGCAATAATCCACCTTGAACGCTATGATATTCCCGTTCTAGCCGTGAAATCCTGCTATTATAATTATATGCAGATATAACTCATTGTTCTTCGTGATCACAGTGGCTGTTCCCCCTCAGTGATCAATGATTCGATTCTGTGCAGAATCATGGGCCTGGTCTTCTTTGATAATGATCCCAGTTCGATGCCAGTCAGCCATGTCTAATTGGGCACATCTTTCCCTCGTTAAGCTTGGAAAATTCATTTTACAAGTGAATTTTCTCGAGCCTCTAGACGGCATCGACTCTGTAGATAGTGTTTACTTTAGGCGGTCAGTGCTCCCGGGCAGTGGGTCGTCTCGTTCCCCCACTCCACTATATCTACCGTCTCGTATTTCCTTGTTCTCCGCCCTTAGTCGTTCATTCATTGCTTGGAGTTCTACCGCTGCTTCCCGTAACTGGTTGTAAAGCTCTTCCAACTGACAGCTGCACACTTCCCTGGTCCCCCGCTGGGTCAACGAGCTGTCTGCCTTGTTTCCTTTCTCCCTGGTGTATGCTTTTCTGAGGACTCTCTGCGTGCATATATAATGACTCCTCATCCATTTGGGTGTAGTTGGCTTGCTCTCCGGTCGTTTCAAATTCCTCCGGTGGACTATGCAATTTTAGGTTAGCAGCGTTTACTACTACTTCTCTGCCTGTTTCTTCATCTTTAATTCTGTATGCATTATTTTGCAAGTCCCTTATAATCAGGTAGGGTTTATGAACCTTACATTGACTTCCTGGTATCTCCTTTTCCCCGAGTCATAATTGGCTGGTTTTTCTTATGGCTCCATTTCTTGTGGAGTTCTACTGTCTGTCTTCGTGCTGCTGAAGTTCCAGACTCTTGGCTCCGTCATCATCCTTATAGATGTCGGGTGACCTTCTATTTTTAATCGCTTCATCCCAATGCACTTGCGATTTTCTGTTGTCGTCTCCACGCTCCTCCATATATCTTAGTGATGCGTGATAACGTTCTTCTGCTTCTTCGTCGAACTCGCGACTCTGTTCTTGGGATCTCCAGCCTCAATTATTCCCATTTCGGCCGTAATTTCTCCTGTCATCAGGCTGTTGATTTCTTGTATCGCGCTGATTCCCGGTTTTCCTTCCTCGGTGTCCGCGGTTCGATCTCTCTCTGTATGCTGGCCTCCAATTCTGGTTTTCCCATTCTTCTCGTTGCCATTCTGACTTCTCAGTTTCTGTGCTAGTAGATTTACTTTTGGTCTGCACCCTAGTCGGTTCGGCTGGTGTACTAGTCACGTGGACTTGTTCCGTGTTCCGACTCTGCCTCCTATGCTGCATTGTGGTGAGATCGAGCTGTCTAAGCACTTCCTCCATTTCAATCACTGTCTTGGCGTTTGCCGGGATTAATAGTCGTTGCACTTCGTATGGTAATTGCTTGGCTATCGCTATACAAAGGTCTAGTTCTCTAGGAGCCTCGTCAAGCTCTTTAAAACGGCATAATTGTGCTATGAAGTATTCAGCATATTTCGTTGGATTATTTGTACTATAGCGTCTGGAGTACAAGTCCAATCTGAGATTCTGTTGTATATTTGCATCCCAGTACCTTCTTAAAAACGCCTGGCGGAATTCTTCTACGGTGTCGAACGTGTAACGAAAACTTCTGAACCATAAGGCACATTCACCTTCAGTCAGGTTTTCGATAGCTCTTAATCTTCGCTCTGGCGGTACCTTTGCGTCATTTAAGTATTCAGAAACCTCTTTGAGCCAGTATTTGGGTGTCATATTTGAGTTACTCGCAGAATATTTTCTCGGTTTCTCGTCACTAGCCCTTACAACAGTGCCTATCTGATTTTGAACAGCATTTTCATGCGGTGTGGACGTAGCGATCGGTATACCAGGTGTGGTATACGGGCTGTCACTTGGCATGGCTGTATTTTTCGGAGTGGGCTGTACCTCTATATCTGCCCATCTATTCCTCCTATTTTCATCTATGCTTCCTTAATTAGATCTAGGATTTCGCAATATGGACTCATCTTGTGCGATCATTCTGGTTTCCATTTGGCTGTGCCTGTTTTCCGCTCTTTCTAAACGAGCTAATACTTCTCGTTCTATTTTTTCCAGGCGATCACGGTTTTTCTCTGCCATAGAAAAGATTTTCTCCTTGTCATCTTTAAAGCTCTCTTTTATATGAGAGATTTCCCCCGCTAAACCTTGCCTTACCTCGGCAAGCGTTTTATCACTGGCTTCATTTTTCAAGCCCTCTCGAAGTTCCAACTCTTCTCGTAAGCCTGTAACCTCTTTCTGGATGTGACCGTGCATATTGGAGATTTCGGTCCTTATTTTGGTAATTTCTCTCTGGTCCTCATCTTGCCTTTTATGAATGACTGCTAGATCGTTTTGAGTTTGTTCTATCTCTTTTTGAACCTTTCCAACTTGCGTCTTCATGTTTATGATTATTCCCTTATTTTCTTTAGCGGAAGTTTTTATTTCACTGATCTCCTTGCATTGGTCAAGGATATTCTGATCCTGCTTCCTTAATGCTTCGTCTACAGCTTTTGCGTAGCCCGCCATGCGATTACTCCATTTTTCTTCGCTGTCATCAAGCCTTTGATCAATGGTCTAAGTGAACGTATTAAATTGCTCTTGCTGCCGCTTAGTGTTTGCTTCGATCTGATTCTGAATATCTTTAAGCTCTACGGACATATTTTTTAGTCTATCATTGACCTCACGTTGCGATTCTCTGCACGATTGCAGATTATTCTCGAGCTTTACCCCTATTGACTCAAAGCGTTTGTCATTATTTGCTTGCATCTCTGAAACCACGCTAACAATCTTTTTCGTTACCTCTTGTTTAATAGATTCTTTAACCTCATCAATTGTTTATTGACCTCTAATAAATTTGAATCTAACTGAGTGTTTACCGTAGCCAACACCTGGCTCATTTCATTTTGATTAGCCTCCAATCTACCCATTATTTCATCTTGAAATGCTTTAGCATCATCCCTACTCTTGGCATGAGTAGCATCGAAATGTTCCTTTAACTCTGCGATACATTTAAGTACCCCCTCAGTGCCAGCCATCCTGTATTTCTTATCTTTGAGATGTAGGCAGGCCGTTGCTGTGCATGCTGGTGCGTTATATTGGGAAAAGAATTCCGATGTCGCGAGAACAACAACATTCACTTTAACACAGTGCAGTGACCACCTATCGTAGATTCGAAGATTAGCCGACTAGATTCGCCAACGCGCAAGCTATTTTCGGATGACGCCCGCAACTTATTGACGTAAATCTCTTGATTCTACGTTACATGCTCGCTGAACACGGCTCAAACAATATTTCTTACAGATGACTCAATTCTTAGAGCACTCACGTCCTCTATGCAATTACTCATAAGCCAAAGTTCTACGTAGCTCCAAAACAAGTATAGATTTACTGGCTTACATTAACTATCTTAAAGGCTCTAAAATACAACCCTGTAGAATATACCATAATAAACATTTATTCAACAATTCCATGACACTGAAAAGCTCTCTTTACCTCTATACTTTACGTTACTTTCTTACTGTTTACAATAACACAGTATTCTTACTCTAGACATGACACACTTTGCACGTACTATAGGCCTGACAAGCCCATTATTTATTCATTATTGTTACCGACCCCAGATTATTATTATTATTATTATTATTTAACGTTACCGTTACTTTCATCAATGTCTTACGCCTAAATGGCAGTAAACAAATCATCCTCCAAGCCATATTTTACCAAAATACGAGGGATGTGATCTCGTACATAAATGACTGTTAATTCTTAATCTTAGAGTGATGCTTCGTTGTATGGTGAGCTATTAAATCACATCAACATATTAAATTTGTACTCACTTTAATTTTTGCTGGGTTGGTCCAGCATGCCAGCGACTTGCCTGCCATGATGCTTATTTTAAGCCATCATGATCTTATTCACACGACACATTGTATAAACTTTACACATGGTAATTATATTTTTCACTATTGGCATTTTCACTTTGACACAATACACATTCTTTTACCCTATAAACATAAACACTTTTAAAATCACTGTAATATAATTTTATACACAATTCTCGCACTATTTCCACACATGGATCCTTGATTGGATTCCCACTATCGCCTGACCTCAGAGATGCGATGCAGCTAACTCCTGACAATCGCTGGTCTCCTTGAAAGTCTATCTTGCGTGTGTGCGTGTTCGACTCCCGTCACCTACAGTTTATGTCTCCTCTACTGCAACTTTTTCAATCCTAGGTCGCGACTAGTTGTGACGCCTCCCAGGCTCCCGTAACTGTAGTGATCATTACAATAATATGTTATTTTTTCCATGATAACACTTCCTGGTTATGTTCATTGTCTGTAGCATCATCCTAAACTATCCCTACGCTGTACTGATTCTATACTCGCGTATGCTATTGCTTATATGTCTGCTGCAGACTAAATCTTATATGATGCATAATTACTGTTATTAAGCTGCCTGATGCGCTCTTCATTGTTCACCCCTAGTACATTTGAGCGTCAGTACTTTATAAATTCGCGCACTATCTTGCGTGATCTGGCAGCGTGTCAGCTCACGGATTGAGTCAAGACGAACTGACTTCGCTGCTCCAGCTTCTCCTATATAAAGCTTCCTTAAGAAAAGTAGTTCACTGGATGTCCAGGACCGACTCCCTTCTTGATATAATATATTTGCAGGCAAAGTGAAGTATGATCCTTGTTTGTCTATGCGTGGAAGTCCCCAAATCACTTGCGTGAAAGCAATCGCTTCGGCCAATTAATTATAATTAATTGCTTTCTTCCACTGCGTCATGACGCCACTCCGATAATTCCCCTCGGTTCCTTCACAAATTCTTACTCTGTAGCGGATGAAGTCTGTGCAGAGGTTCATTTATAGATGCAGGCTTTAATTTAGGCGTGAGAACACTCCTAATTTATCTCTCCTAGAATACATGCATCTGGATGTAAGTTTCATTTCAATTCATTGCTCCATTTGGATGTAATTAATTAATTTCTGCGGGCCTTGTTTCCCTTGTTTCGCCTTGTCGAAAGGGGATTTTCTCGGTCGTTAATCATGCCCCTCAGCTTCCAGCCACGCCGAAAGTAGGACCTTGGCGCCATGTCTTGTCCTCCCTCATTCAACTCCGCTTTGTCAAAATGTCAAGCTAGCTCGCTTTCTTACATTCTGGCCTCTAAAACGTACATAGGCTGGTATTTTCTGCAATAATCCACCTTGAACGCTATGATATTCCCGTTCTAGCCGTGAAATCCTGCTATTATAATTATATGCAGATATAACTCATTGTTCTTCGTGATCACAGTGGCTGTTCCCCCTCAGTGATCAATGATTCGATTCTGTGCAGAATCATGGGCCTGGTCTTCTTTGATAATGATCCCAGTTCGATGCCAGTCAGCCATGTCTAATTGGGCACATCTTTCCCTCGTTAAGCTTGGAAAATTCATTTTACAAGTGAATTTTCTCGAGCCTCTAGACGGCATCGACTCTGTAGATAGTGTTTACTTTAGGCGGTCAGTGCTCCCGGGCAGTGGGTCGTCTCGTTCCCCCACTCCACTATATCTACCGTCTCGTATTTCCTTGTTCTCCGCCCTTAGTCGTTCATTCATTGCTTGGAGTTCTACCGCTGCTTCCCGTAACTGGTTGTAAAGCTCTTCCAACTGACAGCTGCACACTTCCCTGGTCCCCCGCTGGGTCAACGAGCTGTCTGCCTTGTTTCCTTTCTCCCTGGTGTATGCTTTTCTGAGGACTCTCTGCGTGCATATATAATGACTCCTCATCCATTTGGGTGTAGTTGGCTTGCTCTCCGGTCGTTTCAAATTCCTCCGGTGGACTATGCAATTTTAGGTTAGCAGCGTTTACTACTACTTCTCTGCCTGTTTCTTCATCTTTAATTCTGTATGCATTATTTTGCAAGTCCCTTATAATCAGGTAGGGTTTATGAACCTTACATTGACTTCCTGGTATCTCCTTTTCCCCGAGTCATAATTGGCTGGTTTTTCTTATGGCTCCATTTCTTGTGGAGTTCTACTGTCTGTCTTCGTGCTGCTGAAGTTCCAGACTCTTGGCTCCGTCATCATCCTTATAGATGTCGGGTGACCTTCTATTTTTAATCGCTTCATCCCAATGCACTTGCGATTTTCTGTTGTCGTCTCCACGCTCCTCCATATATCTTAGTGATGCGTGATAACGTTCTTCTGCTTCTTCGTCGAACTCGCGACTCTGTTCTTGGGATCTCCAGCCTCAATTATTCCCATTTCGGCCGTAATTTCTCCTGTCATCAGGCTGTTGATTTCTTGTATCGCGCTGATTCCCGGTTTTCCTTCCTCGGTGTCCGCGGTTCGATCTCTCTCTGTATGCTGGCCTCCAATTCTGGTTTTCCCATTCTTCTCGTTGCCATTCTGACTTCTCAGTTTCTGTGCTAGTAGATTTACTTTTGGTCTGCACCCTAGTCGGTTCGGCTGGTGTACTAGTCACGTGGACTTGTTCCGTGTTCCGACTCTGCCTCCTATGCTGCATTGTGGTGAGATCGAGCTGTCTAAGCACTTCCTCCATTTCAATCACTGTCTTGGCGTTTGCCGGGATTAATAGTCGTTGCACTTCGTATGGTAATTGCTTGGCTATCGCTATACAAAGGTCTAGTTCTCTAGGAGCCTCGTCAAGCTCTTTAAAACGGCATAATTGTGCTATGAAGTATTCAGCATATTTCGTTGGATTATTTGTACTATAGCGTCTGGAGTACAAGTCCAATCTGAGATTCTGTTGTATATTTGCATCCCAGTACCTTCTTAAAAACGCCTGGCGGAATTCTTCTACGGTGTCGAACGTGTAACGAAAACTTCTGAACCATAAGGCACATTCACCTTCAGTCAGGTTTTCGATAGCTCTTAATCTTCGCTCTGGCGGTACCTTTGCGTCATTTAAGTATTCAGAAACCTCTTTGAGCCAGTATTTGGGTGTCATATTTGAGTTACTCGCAGAATATTTTCTCGGTTTCTCGTCACTAGCCCTTACAACAGTGCCTATCTGATTTTGAACAGCATTTTCATGCGGTGTGGACGTAGCGATCGGTATACCAGGTGTGGTATACGGGCTGTCACTTGGCATGGCTGTATTTTTCGGAGTGGGCTGTACCTCTATATCTGCCCATCTATTCCTCCTATTTTCATCTATGCTTCCTTCATTAGATCTAGGATTTCGCAATATGGACTCATCTTGTGCGATCATTCTGGTTTCCATTTGGCTGTGCCTGTTTTCCGCTCTTTCTAAACGAGCTAATACTTCTCGTTCTATTTTTTCAAAACGATCACGGTTTTTCTCTGCCATAGAAAAGATTTTCTCCTTGTCATCTTTAAAGCTCTCTTTTATATGATAGATTTCCCCCGCTAAACCTTGCCTTACCTCGGCAAGCGTTTTATCACTGGCTTCATTTTTCAAGCCCTCTCGAAGTTCCAACTCTTCTCGTAAGCCTGTAACCTCTTTCTGGATGTGACCGTGCATATTGGAGATTTCGGTCCTTATTTTGGTAATTTCTCTCTGGTCCTCATCTTGCTTTTTATGAATGACTGCTAGATCGTTTTGAGTTTGTTCTATCTCTTTTTGAACCTTTCCAACTTGCGTCTTCATGTTTATGATTATTCCCTTATTTTCTTTAGCGGAAGTTTTTATTTCACTGATCTCCTTGCATTGGTCAAGGATATTCTGATCCTGCTTCCTTAATGCTTCGTCTACAGCTTTTGCGTAGCCCGCCATGCGATTACTCCATTTTTCTTCGCTGTCATCAAGCCTTTGATCAATGGTCTAAGTGAACGTATTAAATTGCTCTTGCTGCCGCTTAGTGTTTGCTTCGATCTGATTCTGAATATCTTTAAGCTCTACGGACATATTTTTTAGTCTATCATTGACCTCACGTTGCGATTCTCTGCACGATTGCAGATTATTCTCGAGCTTTACCCCTATTGACTCAAAGCGTTTGTCATTATTTGCTTGCATCTCTGAAACCACGCTAACAATCTTTTTCGTTACCTCTTGTTTAATAGATTCTTTAACCTCATCAATTGTTTTATTGACCTCTAATAAATTTGAATCTAACTGAGTGTTTACCGTAGCCAACATCTGGCTCATTTCATTTTGATTAGCCTCCAATCTACCCATTATTTCATCTTGAAATGCTTTAGCATCATCCCTACTCTTGGCATGAGTAGCATCGAAATGTTCCTTTAACTCTGCGATACATTTAAGTACCCCCTCAGTGCCAGCCATCCTGTATTTCTTATCTTTGAGATGTAGGCAGGCCGTTGCTGTGCATGCTGGTGCGTTATATTGGGAAAAGAATTCCGATGTCGCGAGAACAACAACATTCACTTTAACACAGTGCAGTGACCACCTATCGTAGATTCGAAGATTAGCCGACTAGATTCGCCAACGCGCAAGCTATTTTCGGATGACGCCCGCAACTTATTGACGTAAATCTCTTGATTCTACGTTACATGCTCGCTGAACACGGCTCAAACAATATTTCTTACAGATGACTCAATTCTTAGAGCACTCACGTCCTCTATGCAATTACTCATAAGCCAAAGTTCTACGTAGCTCCAAAACAAGTATAGATTTACTGGCTTACATTAACTATCTTAAAGGCTCTAAAATACAACCCTGTAGAATATACCATAATAAACATTTATTCAACAATTCCATGACACTGAAAAGCTCTCTTTACCTCTATACTTTACGTTACTTTCTTACTGTTTACAATAACACAGTATTCTTACTCTAGACATGACACACTTTGCACGTACTATAGGCCTGACAAGCCCATTATTTATTCATTATTGTTACCGACCCCAGATTATTATTATTATTATTATTATTTAACGTTACCGTTACTTTCATCAATGTCTTACGCCTAAATGGCAGTAAACAAATCATCCTCCAAGCCATATTTTACCAAAATACGAGGGATGTGATCTCGTACATAAATGACTGTTAATTCTTAATCTTAGAGTGATGCTTCGTTGTATGGTGAGCTATTAAATCACATCAACATATTAAATTTGTACTCACTTTAATTTTTGCTGGGTTGGTCCAGCATGCCAGCGACTTGCCTGCCATGATGCTTATTTTAAGCCATCATGATCTTATTCACACGACACATTGTATAAACTTTACACATGGTAATTATATTTTTCACTATTGGCATTTTCACTTTGACACAATACACATTCTTTTACCCTATAAACATAAACACTTTTAAAATCACTGTAAAATAATTTTATACACAATTCTCGCACTATTTCCACACATGGATCCTTGATTGGATTCCCACTATCGCCTGACCTCAGAGATGCGATGCAGCTAACTCCTGACAATCGCTGGTCTCCTTGAAAGTCTATCTTGCGTGTGTGCGTGTTCGACTCCCGTCACCTACAGTTTATGTCTCCTCTACTGCAACTTGTTCAATCCTAGGTCGCGACTAGTTGTGACGCCTCCCAGGCTCCCGTAATTGTAGTGATCATTACAATAATATGTTATTTTTCCCATGATAACACTTCCTGGTTATATTCATTGTCTGTAGCATCATCCTAAACTATCCCTACGCTGTACTGATTCTATACTCGCGTATGCTATTGCTTATATGTCTGCTGTAGACTAAATCTTATATGATGCATAATTACTGTTATTAAGCTGCCTGATGCGCTCTTCATTGTTCACCGCTAGCATGGTGTAACTACAATGGTGAGGCGGATCGCTCCCTCTCTCTCGTGTGGATGACGTCACAACGGGAGCAGCCGTGACTTGTGGCTAAAGGCGGGAGTCAAGCGCGTGAATCCGCAGTCGATTGAAAAAATTATGTTAATGTTGACAGGTGTGTACGTTGCTAGTGAAAGTATTGTATTTCAATCTCTGTCAACGGCATAATAAGGAATGTGTCTTCAATCATCCAAGCAACGGTTCCTTAAAGGTGTTTGTGTTTTCATACATTCCTCATTTATTGAAACTTGTGAGAAATCATTTGTTAGATTTGTCCGTAATTAGATCAGGGATGTGTACTGCTCAATGGGAAAAAGGTGAGCAAGGAATGTTTTGGAACTACTAATTTCTATGTCTTCTTCTGAACTCACTAATGCGTACAAAATTAGCAGATATCATTTAGATTTAAAGTGATCAGAGAGACAAAAATTTCGGTCTGCAGCACAAGTACTTCCAAACCAGGTATCAAATGCTCTTGAATGGTGTGGAGGGAAAGGTTTGATGAAAAGCATTGACTGAGAAGAAGCTGCTAGATGTACAGAATTAATAAAAGACTGGTTTGGCTTACTTAATGCTGAAAACAAATTTGGGAGTCATTCTGAAAGCACCCAGGGGATCACAACTTGTGGGACGTGGGTTGGTGACCACGGGACCCCAGCTGAGTCCGGCATTGCTTCCACTTACTTGTGCCGGGCTCCTCTCCGTCTTTTTTCCTGTCGACCTCTCTTGGTCAACTCTTGTTCTTTTCCGACCCCGACGGTTTTCCGAGGCCTAGGGAGTCTCTTCCTTTCCCGCCTTAATTGGCCCTTCTCTCATCTTTCCTGATACCCTCCTTCTGGTTTGAAAGTACTTGTGCTGCAGGCCGAAATTTTTGTCTCTCCTTCTTTTTCTTTTCATGTTATCCCCTGCCTTCTGCTCAAGGCCCTCAAGGAGGCAGGGTGTGTGTAGCCCCACCACTTCTGGTGCACCCTAGATATTGCTACACCCTCAAGGGCTCACAGTATCTCCTGCCTTCTGCACAAGGCCCTCAAAGAGGCAGGGTGTGTGTAGCCCCACCACTTCAGGTGCAACCTGGATATTGCTACACCCTAAGGGGCTTACGGATGGTGAGTTCGGGAGTTGGCGACCCCGAGGGATTCCTGAGCTGGGTCCGTTTTGTCCCCTTTTACCACTGACTTTGGGATGGGCCCTCTGCTCTTTCCTATCCGCCTTTCATGGCTCTCCTTCCTTCCAAGTCCCTCAATCCTCATTATTCGTAGGTTGAGGGCATTTCTTTTCTTCCTGTCCTTTATTTGCCTTATCCTTTGTTTGTTTACCATTCCTTCTTTTAGTACGTAAGTCTAGTTTGTATTAGTTATAGTTTTAATTCTCGTCTAATCTTTCACTATCACCCAAACCATTAGAAGCCGATAACGTAGATGTTAGACCCCTTAAAACAACAATTATTATCATCATCACCGTCATTCTGAAGGAAATGCATTTGGTACTGATTTAGACAAGCAAATCAGTTTGCTAAATAATGTCAATGAGTTGATAAAGTCCATGAAAGTTGACCGACATAAAGCCTACTCCCATTTCGAAAAGGAATTCTACTCAGCAACACGTATCTAGTTAACCTTTTTAAATGCTTGAAGCCGATGTACAAAGTCGAGTACATAATAACTTATCGTCTAAATCAAGATATTTTGGAGAACCTTCTCACATATATTAGAGGAATGGGAGGCTACAATGATCACTCATATCCTCTGGATATTAAATAAACTGTAGATTGAGACGGTACATTTTGGACAAGCCCTCTGCTTCAGTGTTTACTTTAAATATAAATACAGAGGAGGATATTGACAAAGAGAGTCTGATTAAACCAATGGAAACAGAAACCGATACCTGTTTTTCGCAGACTGCGTTAGTGAATGTTGCCAAACATATTCCTGACATCGTGGATGCTCCTGACTAAGAAAAACTTGTTTCCGGTTTATTTATTGAATCAAATTACGAAACTGTGGAAATGAATATGAGTTTGTTTAAAATGACCGATCATCAGAATGAATTGTTGGATGAATTTGATGTCTCAGATTTTAAAGATGAAATGAACCATGAAGGTTTAAAATACCGTACAGTACAGGATATGTAGCACATAGATTCAGGGATAAGTACAAACATGTGCGAACATTATCTCAAGAACATTGGTTGGTTCCTCAGTTTAGGGGGTGTGACAACGCGGTCAGGTAGTCCCGTGTACTTGGTATCTCAAGAATATTAACCCAGTAATGAAGGCCCAGATTGGCTCAAGTTTATTTCAAGGGGAAATTTTTGTATTCCTCTAATGAACATATTGAAGTTGAAACAACAATGGACGCTGAGTTTCATGAATTTCATGACATTTCGCTATCAAATGATATGTTTATATTCAATGAATTACCCAGCAGGACCTTGTAAAAATTGCCTCATTTTAATATTGCATATGAGGTTATTCACTGTTTAGCTCGAACCCGAGCTTGGCTTAAACAGAAAAATAAGTTTCGGCAATTCACAGAGAAAATTGAATCGCAAAATGTGTAAATTCATCAATGTAAGAAAATAGTTGATCTCGTTATCGGACTACTAGCAGAAGTACCCATTCTTCGAACGGTCTTCGGTATTAATAACCAGATGTTATCAATTGAGCTACTGTTGCAATGTTTAAGGGCTTGGAACCTGTTTGTTGCAAAGAAAAATTATTAGTTAAAATGTGCTCTGAAACTAAATTTACCTAACGTGTTCTTACTGGCGTGAAAATAAAATTGAAAACTTCGTAGAAGAATCGCAATACACGTCACATACGAACTGACCCTAACCGTTGTGTCAAGTGCCCAACTACAGGAAGACCCCTTTTATAAATTATAAAGGCTTGTGGTGCATGAAAATTCAGTGTTTTTAGCCTCCAATGGCCCAAATTCCTAAAATCAGCAAAAAAAAACAGTCTACTATTTCTATTCAGGAATTTTTGAAAATAATGTTGATGTTTGGAGATATAATAGACCTTCTGTACGACATATCGCACGTGTAAGTCGTGTGAAAAAAATCTAGGGTACTCCATTTGCAACCTTTCACAGAAATGTAATAAATGGAGTGGCATTACTTATTCCAGAAAGAGATGGAAAGTTGGATGCCACCTCTTGAGATACTGTTGTCATGGTTAGTGGCTTGCATTCCTTCTTTAGTTTATTAAATGAAATTAGTTTTCTGGTAATATCTAAGAAACTGTTGGGTTTAGAGCCTTAAAATATAGTTTTCGGGGACCCTTTACGGCTCTTGAGGGGCCCCGAGTTTTGTTTCTGACCCCAAGGGTTTAAAAATGAGCTTTGTCTCTTCGTTGTACGCCATAATAATGATAATTAAGAGAATAATACTACTACTAATAATAATATAACAAAATGGGGATAGGGATATAATAGACCTTCCGGACCATACCCGCACGTGTAAATCGCGTTAAAAAATTCTAGATTACCCCTTGACCCCTTTAGCGCATTATATGTATTGATGAATATTTCAGCTTAATTTGGATCCGTTATAACCTTATTGCCGTTTGCAAACCTTCACAGTAATGTAATAAATGGAATTGTATTGCGTCTTACAGAAATAGATGGACCTCTGAGATTCTGTTGCCATTGTTACCGGCATGCATTCCTTCATTAATTTATTAAGTGAAATTAGTTTTTTGGGAATATCTCAAAAACTGTTGGTTTGAGGGCCTTAAAATGTGGTTTTCGGGGTCCTTTTAGGGCCCCCGAGTTTCGTTTCTCACATTGAGGTGCTGAAAATGAGCTTTGTCTCACGCTTATTTCAGCATGTATTTTAAGGGAGTAGACCCCCTGTTATGAGAGGTACGGAGAAATGTTACATCAATGATTAGTGTCGTGCCTCTGGTGGATATCTGTATCGAATTTTACGTTAATCCGCCCAGCCGTTCTCGAGTTATAAGGACTCCAAGAAGTTGTCCACAGACAGACAGACAAAAATATATTTTTGCGTGCATCCGTCACAAAACAGTCTGAAACGGGCAAATATGTCAAATTTTCGTAGAAAAGCCGAAAAATCAGACAAACATTCATTTTTATATAATAGAGAAGGGATATAATAGACCTTCCGTACCACACCCTCACGTGTAAATCGCGTGAAAAAATTCTAGAGTACCCCTTGACCCCTTAAGCGCATTGTATGTATTAATGAATATTTCAGCTTAATTTGGATCCATTATAACCTTATAGCCGTTTGCAAACCTTCACAGTAATGTAATAAATGGAATTGCATTGCGTCTTACAGAAATAGATGGACCTCTGAGATTCAGTTGCCATGGTTACCGCCATGCATTCTTTCATTAATTTATTAAGTGAAATTAGTTTTCTGGGAATATCTCAAAAACTGTTGGTTTTAGGGCGTTAAAATGTGGTTTCGTTTCTCACATTGAGGGGCTGAAAATGAGCTTTGTTTCACCCTTCTACGCCTATTTCAGCATGTATTTTAAGGGGGTAGGGCCCCTTTTATGAGAGGTACGGAGAAGAGTTACATCAATGATTAGTGTGGTGCCTCTGATGGATATCTGTAACAAATTTTACGTTGATCCACCCAGCCGTTCTCAAGTTATAAGGACTCGTAGAAGTTGTCCACAGACACACAGACAGACAGACAGACAGACAGACAGACAAAAATTTTACTTTTGCGCGCATCCGTCATAAAACAGCCTGAAACGCGCAAATATCGCAAATTTCCGTGGAAATTCAGAAAAAGACAGAAAAACTTTCATTTTTATATATATAGAGATGAGACTTTCCGAGTCGATTTGATCGTAGAAATATGGATTATAGCTCTTTTTGCGCGTATCAATGTGAGGAGCAATGTTCGTGGTGGAAGCGAACCCAGAGTTTTAAGGCCCTCAAACAAACGGTTTTCGAGATATTGCCAGAAAACTATCCCCGGTCTGCGAAATTTCAGCGGTTGCCATAGTAACGTTGATCTGTTTCTCAGAGGGAACACAGTTATTTGGGAATATCTCCGAAACCGTTCATTTTGGGAACTTAAAAAGTGTGTTTCGGGGTCCCTACAGGACCTCCGAGTATTGTTTCTCGTATGTGGCGGCTTAAAATGAGCTAAATCCGAACATTTTACCGACTGTCCTTGCTCAGTGCCAAAGGGCCGAAAAAAGTCACTTACAAATTGAATTTTCAAAAACCGTTTCTTATTGGGCCTCTACATGCTCGGATCAACCAACATGCAAAATTTTAGCTTTCTAAGTCTAGTGGTTTGAGCCCTGCGTCGATGAGTCAATTTTGGATTGTCAATGCCAAAGGGCCGAAAAAAGTCACTTACAAATTGAATTTTCAAAAACCGTTTCTTAGTGAGCCTCTACATACTCGGATCAACTAACATGCAAAATTTCAGCTTCCTAGGTCTAGTGGTTTGAGCCCTGCTGTGATGAGTCAGTTTTGGATTATATATAAGAGATTAATATTATTTAGATGTACGGCACATTTATAATTACCAACATTATTATCAGAGTTTACAATACAAAGTATGTTGAGTGTTATAATACATTTTATTTATTAATTATGCCTTCAACTTAAGACCAGAGCCGTGTCAAATACATGTACTTCGTGCTGTGTCACCGAACGCAATGCCCCCGTAGTGACGTCATCCGCACAAGAGAGAGGGAGCGATCCGCCTCACCATTGTAGTTACACCATGACCGCTAGTACATTTGAGCATCAGTACTTCTTGCGTGATCCGGCAGCGTGTCAGCTCACGGATTGAGTCAAGACGAACTGACTTCGCTGCTCCAGCTTCTCCTATATAAAGCATCCTTAAGAAAAGTAGTTCACTGGATGTCCAGGACCGACTCCCTTCTTGATATAATACATTTCCAGACAAAGTGAAGTATGATCCTTGTTTGTCTATGCGTGGAAGTCCCCAAATCACTCGCGTGCAAGCAATCGCTTCGGCCAATTAATTATAATTAATTGCTTTCTTCCACGGCATCATGACGCTACTCCGGTAATTCCCCTCGGTTCCTTCACAAATTCTTACTCTGTAGCGGATGAAGTCTGTGCAGAGGTTCATTTATAGATGCAGGCTTTAATTTAGGCGTGAGAACACTCCTAATTTATCTTTCCTAGAATACATGCATCTGGATGTAAGTTTCATTTCAATTCATTGCTCCATTTGGCTGTAATTAATTAATTTCTGCGGGCCTTGTTTCCCTTGTTTCGCCTTGTCGAAAGGAGATTTTCTCGGTCGTTAATCATGCCCCTCAGCTTCCAGCTACGCCGAAAGTAGGACCTTGACCCCATGTCTTCTCCTCCCACATTCAACTCCGCTTTGTCAAAATGTCAAGCTAGCTCGCTTTGTTACATTCTGGCCTCTAAAACGTACATAGGCTGGTATTTCTGCAATAATCCACCTTGAAAGCTATGATATTCCCGTTCTAGCCGTGAAATCCTGCTATTATAATTATATGCAGATATAACTGATTGTTCTTCGGGTTCACTGTGGCTGTTCCCCCTCAGAGATCAATGATTCGATTATGTGCAGAATCATGGGCCTGGTCTTCTTTGATAAATATCCCAGTTCGATGCCAGTCAGCCGTGT
The DNA here is from genome assembly GCA_946902985.2 of Meconema thalassinum. Lineage (NCBI taxonomy): Eukaryota > Metazoa > Arthropoda > Insecta > Orthoptera > Tettigoniidae > Meconema > Meconema thalassinum. The sequence goes on along the minus strand of OX336394.1, from coordinate 253,379,267 downwards.
CTAATTGGGCACAGTAGATTCATAAATTTCTTGCATATGTCATAGTATTTTCATGTTACCGTAAAGTTTCGTGCTGATTTTGTCCTTGTGTTTGGGATTGTAACTACAATGGTTGATCCCATATCCAATTTGAACTTTCAAATAATGTAATTCATGTCCAACATGTAGGATTTTGAGCGCATGCGCGAAGCTATCCTTACCTAATTGGTCAATGAATGAGCTCGGATTGGCTGGAGGAACTGTTTCGTAATGAATAATAGTACTACAATGACCCTCATTATGATACAGTTTTCTGACATATGATATTTACATTTCAACGTCGTAGAACATAAAAGTCATTACAGGCTATGTCGGGTGCTTGAGAGAGTGATTTCGCGTGAGAGAGTATCGCACCGCACGGCTGAGTAAATGCGATAAAGAATAAAAACTGTGGAAATAATGCAAATTATTTCATAAAAAGTGCAGATTTTGAATATAAAAGCACATTTCTCTAGGAGTGATAATAACTGTGGAAATCGAAATTTCGGTAAAGAGCCGAAAACATTGCCAGGCCGCGGGCATATTAAAAGAAAGCAAAAACCCACAACGCCCTGAAAATATATAATTTAATTCAAGTGAAAACGTCCAATAAAGGCATGTGTGACATGAATCATCATTTTGAAAAGCTTACAGTATGAGATTGCTAAGATAGGAGGGGATATTTAGTTGAGAAAGTTGTTACGAGGCAGCTTGGTACAATAGAAATTTCACCAAATGCAATAATGAAAGTAGTTCAGAAAAATGTAATAGCAGACGATTATTTGACATATTCAGCAATGTGTTGAATCAGTGCAACGAATAAAATAGATTGAAATAAATTGAATTGTGGAGGATCATAACGTGCTACAACTTTTACCTGATGACATCATGGTGAACTAAGCAACATCATAGGAGGAGAAGGTGCCTAGCTGAACGCCATGCCAGATGTTTTTGACCCCAGAGGGAGTTGATGGGTGGACTTCCAGGCAAGGAAATGCTGGTGGTTAAGGTATAGCAAAATCAACTTAAACATTATAGTAATTTATTGGTGGGGAAATCTAAATTTAAAATACTAATATTGCTGTATTGTAGGAAGGATCATTTTCTTTTTGTTATTTTTTGCATGTGCTGTACATCACTTGTAATGTTATACTAGGTATAGTAGAGAGGAGTGTAGAAATGGAACCAGTATAACAAAGTCACAAGTGTGTGAATAGCGAGGTAGCTATCTTTTGTTTTAAGAGTTGCGCTAAGCGGACTATGAGTGAGCCAGCAAAGTATGAACTGTGACAAGGGGAAATAAAAGAATCTCAATCACGCGTAGACGAAGTAATTGACGACAGAGCAGACTCAGAGAGCGGCAGATTGACAAGTCAATTATCATGTAAAGATAGGTCAGTTATGGGAGGTTATATTAGCACTCTGGTAAACAATCAAATAAAATGGAAATTTGTATGAGATGATATGCCATTGGAGAGTTGAAATACTATACAGAATGTTTCGTATCATGTACGGTATTAATTGATGGTTGCAGTTTGTTGAATAAGAAGCTTGATATTTTATAGAGCCGAGCTGATTACTTGAAATGCACATGTTAAGTAAAGATATTTGGGTACAAGGCGCAACATAATACATAGAAACATTTCCTGTATTAAACAAAAGCATATTCATCATTAGAAGAGAGTTACAATCGTGTTGACCCACTGAAAGGTATTTAAATTTTGTTTACCAGGCCAACACTGAAATATGACTTCCACCACGATATGATGAGATATTTCAAAACATTTGGACTCCACTATAGCTGTGTTTTAAGTTCCATCAGAACTACCCGCACATCAGTAGTTCCTATACAGGGTGAACGTAAAATGCCGCACTAGGAAGTCGGCATGCAGTTCCTCGTCGAAATTCACGACAAAAGTTTATCTTACAAAACCTAGTCCTGCCAATAGGTTTAACAGAAATGCGTGTTAAGAAACGAGCCTCTGGCAACGCTGTATCTGCATGCAGCGTGGACAAAAAACTGGTCGCAGGTACTCGGCACTCTGCTGGAGCTGTCTCATTAGCTCAGTGAGACGGGGTAATACCATAGATACCGGTTGTGCGAACGCGCCGATGTTTTTCTAATCGCGTTCGCACCATTTTTTTTCAGGTAATGTATCAAATTGCATCCAATGTACACCTCCACTATGCAATGCACTATGTTGTGTACTATGTCTTACCGTTACAGTTACCTGTATTTAAACATTCAAACGTAACATGAACTTCTTACAGACGTAATCTACCCATTTGTTTCGTCCATGGCACAAATAAAGCCAATAGAACATAATAGTGGATACAGTAACATCGTCTCTATCCAATACGGTACAAAGAAGCACAATACTGTAGGTAGCCTACACTAGATTGCCCATTATGCTACCCACCATAATTCCATAGTGTACGTTTGACGTCCAGTCTTATCTTCACAGAGCCGGTACGTACACTTACGAGCAACCCCTTCACTTCACAGCAGATATTCAAAGCGACCTCCTTGCATTTGCAAACACTTCGGCACTCGTTTGAGCATACTTTGCCGGGCCCTATGCAACACACCTGCATCCACTATTACTGATGCTGCATGCCCGCGAGCTAATAGGTCTTGTACATCCATGGGTGGAGTACTATAAACTTGTTCCTTTAAGTGTCCCCACAAATAAAAATCTAGTGGATTAAGGTCCGTGGAACGTGGCGGGAAGAACATTGGATCTCCACGACCAATCCATTTCCCTGAACACACTTTATTTAAACAGTTACGCACAGTCATTCCAAAGTGTGGCGGTGCAACATCATGCTGAAACCATAGCTGTCGCCGAACACCAAGTGGAACGTACGATAGAGGGGGGTAATAAACTTGTCTGGCAATAGGTAAGGGCCTAAAAGCACTCCTCCCACGATTCCAAACCACAGGCTTATGCCAAAGCGTGCCTGAAAGCCACGTTCACGGGTGACATGTGGGTTGTGGTCAGACCAATAATGACTGTTGTGATGGTTGAAAATACCTTCCCGAGTGAAGCTACATTCGTCACTCCATAGCACATTCTTGATAATTGCAATGCAATTCACAGAACTGTACTCATTGAATGTGGTATTCTGGCCGCTGGTGTTGAGTTAACGTGTAAAGATATGGATTCAGTTCTTCGTCGTGCAACACGTCAACAACCAGTGTTGGAGATACCTGGAACTGCCTTGCAATATCACGGGTACTTCGCCGAGGTCAGTGGTGAACGGTTTCAAGAATTGCGTCCTCCGTTTGTGGAGTAGGCTACGTCTAGTCCTTGGACGACCTCTGTCCACTACTTGTGGGCGGAGATTACCGGTTTCCCACAGGCGTTGCTCAAGGCGACGAAAAACATTCTTATCGGGATGGCGCCTTTGAGGGTACCGTGCCGCATACTTACGAGCAGCATCCAACACTAAAAGCATATCGACGTTATTCACCATCTGTGAACTCCATCATGAACCCACCCTACATGAACATGACAGGACCAGTTATGGTTGTGCAATGCATGGTTAGTCGACACCTGCATGCCGTTTAATGGATCACACTGTGCGTTCTTTTTTCCGTTATCGTTTTACGGACTAAGCGAGGACCCCACCATTACCGCCACTGAGAGCAGTGTCCTGGAGCTTGGGACTCTGAAACGGGGATACAACTGGGGAGTGTGACTAGCACTTTGCCCAGGCGGCCTCACCTGCAAAGTGAACGGGGGCCTCATGAAGGGATGGGAACAGTGGGAGGGTTAGGCAAGGAAAGGGGAAGGAGGCGGCCATGGCCTTTCGGTAGATACCATCCCGGCATTTGCCCAAAGACGAAGTGGGAAACCACGGAAAACCACTTCGAGGATGGCTGAGGTGGGAATCAAGCCCCCTCTACTCATTTGGACCTCCCGAGGCTGAGTAGACCCCGTACCAGTCCTCAGACCACGTTTAAAGTTTCGTGGCAGAGCAAGGAATCGAACCGCGGACCTCCGGGGTGGGAGCTAATCACGCTGACCACTACGCAACGGAGGTGACTCATACAGTCATGTGACAAAATGATGTGATGTCATGCTTACAAACGCAGTTAAACGACAGGAGCTGACGCAACACACAAATATATATATATATATATATATATATATATATATTAAGTAGATTGGAACCGTAGCTCGATGGTGCATGTGGGGTTGATAACCCAACAGTCTACTCAGTGAGCTGCGACGAATAGAACGGTATTGTGGGATGATACACATTTCTCTGTACATTCCGATGCGCATCAGTACTTGACAGTGTTGCCAGCTCCTCGCTTTCATACTTGTGGTTTCAAACAGCACCCGATCCGATTTTGCTATATAAACTTTTGTCTTGCAATTGGATGAGGAATCGCATGCCGACCTCCAAGTGCGGCATTTTACGTTCACCCTGCATAATGACAATCATAAATAAAACTGAGACGTTGGTTCAAAGCCACACTTTGCACCAGGCTGTGCCAACGGACCAATACAAGAATGTTGCATTTGCCAAGAGATAGCATGTGTTCAATTTGATTTAAAACTTCTTGATTTTTGCAGGCGTACAACAACTTCACCGGCAATGGTATCCTGGGCAGTGTGGTGGAGGACAAGGCTGATGTGGGATTTGCTGCTCTATACACGTGGGAACATGAGTATCACGTGATGGACTTCACCTACCCGTACATGAACATCTACATCACGTGTCTAGTCCCTCAACCACATCTTCTGGGTGGATGGCTGACTCCTCTGCTTCCCTTTTCCACCAGTGTGTGGCTGGCAGTGGGTGGGTCCCTGGTTTTTGGCACTGTGCTAATCTACACCATCACCAAGTTATCGCGCAGTCTGCTCGGTATGTATCGTGTCTTTCTCCAGCAGCATAAACCTACCATGGATGGCAATGAGATAGTAACTCTCTTCTGATAATGAATATGTTTTTGTTTAATACAGTAAAGGATTCTATGTATTATGATTGTTGCTTCTGTTTTAGCACATTTATTTACACAGTAGCAACCCGCCCCGGCTTCGGCCGGGAGCAGTTATGAATGCATTACGTGATAAGTGCTTTTTTATGTCAATGAACTACGACCTAAATACGTTTTACGTCTGGGCATGATGGGTTAAAATCACTGACTGGACTATTAATTATACTGTATTATCATGGAGATGCATGTGCAACGAGTTCTTGTCAGACGTAATTTAAGAATGGCGAGGTGCATGAAACACAAATCCCCCTTCCGTCCAAGCTAAAAACACATATAGTGGGCGATGTTGAAGGTAGAGATACGCTCTCACGGACTTTTTTGTAGAACTTTTCATTCGGAACATTTCTTACACTCATTGTAGGTTGATATTTTTAACGGTTTGCCCAGCGTAAGCTTAAAAAGCGCACGGACGCCAGGTTTCTTTTTTACTTTTTCACTGAAATCGTTACTGATTGACTTCCTTTGACCATAATTAAATTATTTTCTACAGAAACTTTCCTCGAGATATCCTTTACAGAATGGTGAAAACCGCATCAAAATCCATCCAGTAGTTCTCGAGATTACCCGTGACATCCAAGAATCGGGGACTTAGTTTTATTCTAAGTAAAGATGTAACACATCATTGTACGCACATTTTCCCTCCCCAATGTTATATTGATAGGCCATTCGAATATTCGATGCAGTATTTGAAATTAAGTTTAAAAAAACACTTTGATTTCATATATATAAGAGCAATGATGATGATGATGATAATTGTTCTTTTAAGGGGCTTAACATTTAGGTTATTGGCCCTTAATAGTTTGGGTGATAGTGAAAGGTGAGATGAAAATGCAATACTATAATACTAACTACAAACTTACATACTAGAAGAAGAAATGGTAAGCAAATGAAGGATAAGGCAAATAAAAGACAGGAAGAAAAGAAATGCCCTCAACCCTCGGAGAATGAGGAGTGAGGGACTTGGAAGGAAAGAGAGCCATGAAAGGCTGATAGGAAAGGGAAAGAGGAGAGGTCCCGCCCCAAGGTCAGAGGAAAGAGGGGGCAAAACGGACCCAGCTCAGGAATCCCTCGGGGTAGCCATTCCCAAACTCACCAACCGTAAGCCTTTGAGGGTGTAGTACTATCCAGGGTGCACCAGAAGTGGTGGGGCAAAGTACACTTGAGAGCCTTGTGCAGAAGGCAGGAGATAACATGAACAGAAAAAGAAGGCTGTCCCTTCGAAGAATGAGGGTATCAGGAAAGATGAGACAAGGACCAATTGAGGTGGGAAAATGAAAGACTCCCTAGGCCTCATATACCCTAATACCGTCGGGGTTGGATGAGAACAAGTGTTGAACAAGAGAGGTCGACAGTGAGGAGCCCGTCACAAGTAAGTGGAAGCATTGCCGGACCCAGCTGGGGTCCCATGTTTGTTTTGTACTTTACAGGTGTTTGAAAGTTACATATATAAACTTGTAGCAGATCTCTTTATCACCTTACAAAATTTCAGACTGATATCATAAATAGTTTCGGAGATATAGAATGTCAGTGAAATATTTCGCACAGTCGCCATTTTGAGGTTATGTAAACAATTGAACTAAATTAGACGCCTCTCCATTACAATGTGTATAAACATTTGCTGTGCCATGTTTCATTACGTTTAGATGGTTAAATCGCGAGAAAAGTCTATTTAAAAGTCTCAACTTCGCTTGGCCGCCATGTCGATTTTGTAGTTACCAGGTTTTTGAAAGTCTCATGAGTGAACATCTAGTAGTTCCTTTTATCACCGTAAAGAATTTCAGGGTGATATCGGAAATAGTTTCGGAGATACTGAATGCTGGTGAAATATTTTGCACAGCCGCCATCGTGGATTGGCGAGACAATAAAATTTGAAGGGCCCGGTCGGGGTCGGCCAGAATGGTGCTATGTTCTTACCGAGTTTAATTGAAATAGCTCCAGTGGTTTAGAATTTATTATGGGGGGGGGGGGGGGGACAGGGACACACACACGCACACACAGACTGACACACGGACAAAAGGTGATTTCATCAGCCTATTAGCCTACTTTCGATTTTTGCAAAAAATGAAAGTAGACTTATGAGATCAACACAGGGCGAAAAATTGTGTGTCTGTCTGTGTGTATGTGTGTGAGTCTGTGTGTGTGTGTGTGTGTGTGTGTGAGTGAGTGAGTGAGTGTACTCTGAATGTCTGTCCCCCCCTATCAATTCGAACACGGTGAAACCGAATTGAACGAAATTTGGTACAGAGGTAGCTCTAGCATAGGGCACCTCAGTGCCATACTTTATATCGCCGCCATCTTTACCAAAACTGAATGGCGGCCACTCAAACGTTCAAAACGTAAACTCAAATTACGGCTAAACTAATCATCCGATCTCTACCAAATTCGGTGACAACACGCCTTTATATAGGACGCGTCTTCCACCCAAACTTCAAGGTCATCGGCCTTGCCATTTCAGGATGGTGGCCGTGTGAATTATGCAACCGTTATAATCAATAGCTTAAGACCCACCAATTCAGATTATCAAGCCTAGGGTGGTTTAAGCTATCCTGAAGGTCGTGATCCGTTATTTATTATAATTTAATATTATAATATTATTCTGTATGACTGGCTTAAAAGAGCTGAGCTGTATCTGCCACACGACAAGATGGCAGCTGTCCTCATGAGCCTGTCTTATATTTCAGTAGTTTTAGTATGTTGTATGCGATATACCCTACTGATACAATAATATAAACTTTGTATGAAATGATCTATAATCAAGATGTACTGCAGTGAAGAAATAGTTTATTTCAAGTCATTATTTGCCAACAGGTTGAATCTAATATATCAGTTAAGATCGCCATGATGTTACGGATATGTTTAGCTCTGGGCTAGCGTGTTAGCCTGTCACGCAGTTGACTGGGGATCGAATACTGCTACAGTTGACTTTTTTTTTCTTGAATTCTTTTACAAATGAAGTGCACAAGCTCTTTTCACAGATACTGAATAAAATGTCATTTAGCTCAAAGGGGAGGCTAATGTATACACTCGTTTATTAATAAAATCACAGTCCCAGCATTGCACATAAACAGAAGACATTACGAAAAGGAGAATAGAAGAATTAGATACACGTTGTTATCAACCACAGCCTTCTTAATGTCTCTGTACGGTGCTGTCCTCTTGTGGGTTATGTGGGTAGTATTGTTCCAAATATACCGCTGTGTCAATACCTGGCCTCCTAAAGTATGGCAATTTTGTAATACTGGTAGTTCGACTATTAGCCACGATCGCGCTCCGATTACCTTTAATGATAGAACGTACAAGGCACTGCCGGCAGGAAGTTAGGTCCTCATTTGAGTACGTAATTCAATTGCTTATATGAGGACGAAGCGTCCTGCTGGCAGGACCGTTCATTTTTCCATTATATAGAGGGAAATGTAACGAATCAGCGCATGCAAGTCTGAAGTTAGTAGCTCTGACCGTTCAGTAATGGCGGCGATTATACGTAATGGTGACTGTGTTTATGTTTTTGCTACCTATTTCGATGCTCCAAACAGCGGAGATGCATGGAGTCGCTCGTTATTTGCTAGTAATTATGATATCAGTAAATGTCATGGTACTGTAGTTTAAATTACGTGTAGTTGTGCAACTGTGCAGTGGGATATTGACAAAAACACAACTAGGCTTTTTTTTATTTATTTATTCTCGAGTGATGGACGCGCCGTCGCTCATACATTTATTTAGTCTCTGTACTATAAGAAAACACGTTTATACTTTATACGTTTATATATTTTAGAGTCAATATGTTGTTAAGAGACAGTTATTGTATTAGTCAATATGAGTCATATTGAATATTTTAGAATATTTACAGACTTTTATTGTTTGCCCAGTACCAGAACTGCAATATTATTACGCTCTGATAACCCAAAGTACTGCCGGAAGGACGCGTCCTGCTGGAAGGCCAGTTCAAACATTTGCCATAAGGGTCCAAAGTCCTGCTGGAAGGACGCACCGCTGTGTACAAAAGTACTTCCGGAAGGTCCTTCTAGCAGGACGAGTGACTGTACGCTCTATCATTAAACACTGCCAGTTGGATCGCCTCCCTCCTGGCTACTTTAAACTGCCTACTCGTTGAACACCCAGAGGCGTACTAGATAAATATGAATTCACTGCTAGGTCGCAGCACCAACCTACTGTGATTGGCGCGGATTTTTAAAGGGGAAGGTACCCAAAACGATAGATCCTTAAGTTTGCAGGCTGGCTTAATATAGAGATTACCGGACGTGAATGCATTACAATAAGTTAGTAGTTTTGTTATTCAATCATCATAAAGTATATAATATTGATTTTGACACTTACTGGCTAATTATCAATATAAAAGAAAACAAACACTACATGGTGGTAGAGGTGGTTTTAGGGATGAGGACAAAGAGTTATAAATATACCCATACATTTAGGAGAAAGTAGGCTATATGTTCTTTGCTGAACATCTTGTTTTTTTAATAAAATGCAAATAGGCTATTAAGAGTAGCAGTCCTTCTCAACTTAAGGTCGGGTCAGGATGTGATAGTTGTCCATTGTGAGCAGTCACACTCCTGCCGATGATGTAGATGTTATTATTATCGCTCGCCGTGGATTAGATGCGTGTGAGATTTTGCAGTGTGTGTAATGGTTTTAAGTTATGCAGCAGCTTCACATTTAAAGTGAAAATTTGAAGACCTCTTAGTAAGTTGACTTGTTATGCCTAGGCCCTTCATGGGCTGTAGCGCCATGGGGTTTGGATTTTTGTTGAGGTTTAGCCCAGATTGGCTCATCAGTAGATGTCGGTACACCTTGTCTAGACCCCTTAAGGCAGGGGTGCCCAATCTTTTTTAACTAAGGGGCACATTGTAAATAGTTGGCGAACTTTGCGGGCCAATGACACTCCGGGGAGTTTAGGGGGGTATGGATTTTTTTTTCAAAGATATATCTGCAATATGGTGAGTTTTGTGGCTGTCTGAGCTTAGTTTTCTTAGTATTTTTACTGTTTTCTATATTTATTTATAGTGGATAAAAAAATTAAACACTAAAATAAAATAAATATTTTTAATAAATCCCTTTAAAATAGACGTAGGACCTACGATGATATACAATACACTCATACAGCATGAATGACATAGAGTGAATATTTCTGTTCATTTGACACAATTATCGATCAAATTATGAAATACTGATAATTTAGTTTAGTGCGACCACTGGAAAAGCTTTGTACCGGTACTTAAAATTTCTCTCCACTTGGTAGGATCGAACTTACTTGTACCAATCAGTAATAAGTAGGCTTGCCAGATATCTAAAATGTTCAACCGGGATCCCCCTCCCCGCTTCTAGGTTATTTTAGGGTACACACCCTTGACTGGTTTTTAGAGTTTTAGAGGGTAGTATATTCCTAATGCTATAGATAATAATTGACAATTATAAATTGAAACATTTAATATTGTTACGGCTGTGAGTTTGTTTCGTCGCCTCGCCCCGTGAGTCACAGCTGCCCCGGGCTATCTCTGCCTCTGTGTATTACGTGCGCCTTACGCAACGGGCTGCGAAGTGAAAGGGATGGTCCAGAATATTCGTGACCCAGCCAGTGATGGAAATCTCGAGAAGCCGTGAATCCTGGACGGTTCTAGAAGCATTCATTGAGTCACCAGCCTGCTATATAAGAGCGACCTGGCCAGCGGGGGAACAGTGTTTTTCGAGCTAGTGCGGGTTTTTACCTGAGCGACAGTTGTTGGTGACGTGACTTGCGAAACCCTAGTGAAACTGATTCTCTTGATAGCGAAGGAGTGTGAAGCCTACGAAGAAACTGTGACTTGAGCGAGTGTGTTTTCCAGTGCAACAGAGGTTAGTGTGGTGAATTGCGAAAATACCGGGGGCTGTTTCCCTAGCCAGCGGACAGCGAAGCAGAGCGTAGTGGTGAGTGACCAGCTATCGTAAATAACTTTAGCTTGAGTGTACAAGGAAGTGTTGCAGGTAGTTCTATCGAGGCCACCGGTCCCATTAGGGGGGATTAACTTCTGTGGCTTATTGACAAGTGAAAGGCAAGTGTTCCCTACGAGAGGAAACTAGAGTGAGATACTAATTGCTTGTATTTGCTATTTGTGTGGTGTATCATTCTGGCCCTCAATGAAGCTAATACGTTTCTTTAAAGGAACAATTTGTGTTGTGCTTTCTACCCACCGTATCCAGTTAACGGAAGTGCCACTAGGGGGTGGCACGTAATGACTGGTGTCAGAAGTGGGATTACGAACTCAAGCATGCACAACACCTGAAGGTCCTGTAATATTTTCTTCGCCCCAAGTTGGTAGCGACAAATGTAATGTATTTGCTTTGCTCCGTGTTGAGCGTACAAATGTAATGTTTTCTACTTGGGCGGACTATTCGCCAGAAAATACTACTGCTAAGTTTGATCTATGTTGGGCGCCAAGCCGGATACACTGTGTTCCAAGCTAAATTTATATATTTAATATCGACCCCTAGCGTGAGTAGAACATATGAGAAACTCTTAATGACTAGGCCGTGGGATGATTGGATCATCAACCCAGACAACATTTGATTGTGGAGAAGGATGTGGTATTATAACTATTGCTACCTACTAGAATCAAAGAATCTACTTTGTAGTAATTGAATTTAATACACTTAGAAAATATGATAGCATCTTGAATAAAATTAACACTGTTAACGGAGCATACTACTTTAACCATTGCCACGAACAAAATTACTTAATACACCGGTCGGGAGAATAACGTGAATTTAACTTATTTCCAAATTTATGCTTAAAGAATTTATATTGGCCCTATCGAAAAACAGAGAGTGTGTGTCGTAGATTACTTGTGCTTACCAACGGAAACATTGTCTCGCCACGTGCTTGAAGTCTCGTTGCGTCTGATGTTCTGCATTGGAGTTGACGGCGTCAGGTTCTTCCTCGTAGATCAAAAGTAATCGTTACTGCTTGTGGTGGAGTATAGTCCATGAACCACAACACGTTGCCTGCCTTAGCACTGCAAGACCGTGGAACCCATGATCTGATGTGATCAGCGGAGTTAGCGTGAATAATTTGTCCCACTTGGGACTAACGAACAAAGTACGCCCTTACTGCTCCAAGTGTAAAGTCTTAATGAATGTCCCCTCTCTACCAGCGCGTTCACTATATGGACTTCCAGCTTCTCCACCAGAGTCTCGTTTAGCACCGCGGCCTCGCTGCTTCGACCAATCCGCGTGCGTCACGTATCTCGCTACGTGCTTGTCCTACGTTGCTTCTTCTTCCTTGATTGGCTGGTCACCTCACGTGGCTCTTCGCGCCATGAAGTTCCTTCCCCCGGACAGGACCCGTCTCTGTATATTTCCGTTTTACCGGGCAAGACGTAAATCATAGCACGTTTCCTCGGTTTGAAGTGTTCCCTCGGATTTCGTAATTCTATTGTACTCCAGTCTATTCTTGTATTGAAATACCCAGTGAGTCACACACCACACTCTCTAGCCCTAATGAATAAAATCCCGTCTTTACGTATGAAATGATTTGCCGTGCAATTTATATATTGGAATCATCCAATATAGATACGGATTTCTACTAGTAGAAATCCTATCTGTAATCTTCCAAATTTAAAAGCTCCAAAAAATGACGTAATAAATATTATTAATAATAATAATAACATGAAATCCACGAACCTACTACGTTGTCGTAGCAGGCGGAGAGGTGATACTCCGACGTGGCGCGTCCCAGGTGGCGGATAGGGGGGTCCTCACCGGCTTGCCGGCGGACTTGAGCGAAATAAAATAGCTCTCGCGGACCAAACACACAAAATCCAATAGTGTCTGTTCTGGTATCCAGCGATTATTGGTCAGCGTCTGTTCACCTAGTTGGTGCGGCTGTGAAATATGTCTTGATCTCAACAATCAAGTCAGCAATCATCGTGATCTTTCTTTAAGATCACCACAACCACCTTCAACTTGAAGTAATCATGATGGAACAAAAGGAAAGAAATCCGCTACCCCAGGCCCCAGTCACCGTGCTGGACTTTCCTGGTCATCGGATTCTGGGGGACCAGGAACATCATGAGGAGAAGAATCGGAGCTTCTCAAAATCTCTACACAAACACTACATTGGCACTCTCAATGTTAATACTCTCTTCAAACTTGGAAAACTAAAACTCACAGACATGTTAGAAAAATTTCAAATAAAAATTCTTGCGATTCAAGAGACTCGTTTTCAAGATGAAAATCATTTCAACACAGAAAATTATAGGATTTATAAAGGTAAACCTGCTTTCAGAAGAGGTACACCATCATTGTTTGGAACAGGATTTGCAGTACACAAATCAGTCATGGATAACATTATTGACTTTAATTCCATATCCGAAAGGATCTCCACACTCTCCTTCAAATCAGGTAATAAAGGTTACACGATTATCATTGAACATGCACCTACAAATGAGCATAATAGAAAGAAACCACAAGAAGTTGAAGACTTCTGGGAAGACATGGAAGAAGTAACAAACAATATACCAGAAAGGCATGCTAAAATTTTAATGGGAGACTTTAACGCGCAATTAGGTAAGGAGAGAAAATACAGACAAATCACAGGCCCTCATTCAGCACACTATCGCACAAACAAAAATGGGGAACACCTCATAAAATATTGTCAAAATTTTAACCTCAAAATTATGTCGACACAATTTCAAAAGCCAAGACGAAAACTTACAACATGGAAAGCACCCAAGACCGTATGGGGAGAATTCCAGATTGATCATGTGGCCATTTCTAACAAAAATACGCAGGAAATTTTAAATGTCAGAACGCGTAAAGGGTTCTTCGAGTCTGACCATTATTTGTTACAAGTCAAGATTAGACCAATCCCAAGACAGAAAAAGACAACAAAAACAAAATAGTGAAGCCTGATCCAGAATATTTGAAGATAAACAGGGACAAAATCATTGAAGAAATTAATAGGCATCCAACAGACACTTGGACAGATCTTGCGACCACAGTTCAAAAGGCAATGCGTTGGGCACAACCTCCTAGAAAACTAAAACATAGGTGGTGGAACGTAATTTGTGATCAAGCCACTGAGAGAAGAACACAGGCATGGATGAAGTTCAGCTGTAACAGAACATCCGAAACATGGAAGGAATTTCACGAAGTTCAAAAACAATCATCAAAGGAAATCAGAAGACAAAACCGAGCGTACGACAACAACAGGCTAAAAGAAATTCAAGAAGATTTTAAGAGAAATAACACAAGAAATTTTTACAGAACATTCAAAGAAAATATTAGGGGTTATCAGCCTCCTAGCCTCTGCTTTCGAAGAACAGATGGGTCCCTGGAAACGAACACGAAAGAAAACTGTACAATTCTCAAACAATACTTTAATAATCTTCTCAATTGTACAGAACCCACTGAGAAATTGACCTTCCAAAAAACCACATCCAATCCCGATTCTACTCCACCTACAATAGAGGAGATAGAGGAGATCATACAACAAATGAAAAATAACAGAGCGGCAGGAGAAGATGGCATTATTGCTGAAGTATGGAAGCTTCAAGATAAAAAGATCACCAAAACAATTCATAAGATCATCACAGACATTTGGATCACAGAGAAAATGCCAGAGGAATGGAAATGTGCACTGATCCACCCATTACATAAAAAGGGTGATAAGTCAGATCCAAATAATTACAGAGGGATTTCTCTAGTGCCATTCGCTTACAAAATATTCTCTAAAGTGTTATTGAACAGACTAGAACCACAAGCAGATCCACAAATAGGAGAATACCAGGCAGGCTTCAGAAAAGGGAGATCATGCATCGAACAGATCTGGAACTTGAGAACACTACTGAAAGTCAGACAGACAAAAAACACTGTAGTTACCTTTGTGGACTTTAAAAAAGCATACGACAGCATTGATAGACAAACGCTATTTGCAGTACTGGAAGAATATGGCATTGACAAAAAAACCAGGGCACTTATACAACTAACGCTCTCGGACACCACCTCTAAAGTTAAGTTCATGGGTGAAATTTCAGAACCCTTTCATATACGCACAGGTGTCAAACAAGGAGACGGCCTCTCACCAATCTTGTTCAACATGGTCTTAGACAAAATTGTTAAGCAGTGGGAGGAACAAGTTAAAGGAATACAGCTAGGAAGAACCCGTGAAACAAAAACAATCATAAAATGTCTGGCATTTGCAGATGGCGTAGCCTTACTCAGCAATAACACACAGGAGGCAAAGGAAGCACTGGAACGATTACATGAAATAGCTGCTAAAACAGGTTTACAGATATCTTATGAGAAGACCCAATACATGGAACGACACACCAACAATATACAAACCATGCATACCATATATGGATCCATACAAAGAGTTGAAAAATTTAAGTACTTAGGAGAATATATACAAATAGGAGGATCAAACAAGATGTCTAACATAGAACGAACGGAAAAACTCCAGAAAGCATACAAACTTACATGGTCACATTATAATAAGAAAAGCATATCAAGACAGGCCAAACTTAGACACTACAAAACAGTTGTATTACCAGAAGCATTGTATGCGTCAGAAACGACCACAATTGGAGCATCTGGCATCACAGAAACAGAAAAAATTGAACGTAAAATTCTGAGAAAAATATTTGGAGCAGTACACAGAGATGGGATATGGATGAAAAGACCTACCAAAGAGCTATATGAACACACAGACAGACTCACAGATATCATTAGAAAACGCAGACTAACTTTCTACGGGCACATACAGAGAATGAACAATAAACGACTTACAAAGAAAATCTTTGATGTAGTAAACAGTTCAAAAAGGAAAACAAATTGGTATCATGAAATAGAAGACGATTTAAAGCAATTAGGGATCAACAAGCAAATGATAGAAGACAGAGAAAAATTCAGAAACAAAATTAAGAACGCCAAATTTTTAGTAAGTGAAAGGAAGAAGATGGGAACATTGTGGACGGAACAAAGGAAACAGGAGCACAGTCAAAGGATGAAGAGATTTTGGGAAGAGAAGAAGGGAAAGAAGTGAAAATTGTGACATCATGAGATACGTAAGTTCAAACACTGTCCATAAGGGCAACAATGATGTAATAATAATAATAATAACATGAAATATAAAATTGATTAAACTGAAATAATTTAACTTGGCCGGATTATTGCCGCGTTTAACAAATATGATGTAGTCCTACTAACTTGTGTTATTGGCATAAAACCCCCCTAGAAAAACATGTTACATTCGCCTCGAATGATCATGTGCTTTACCATGCATATGGGACAGCACTTGATGATTCCAGACACGTTAGAAAAAAACTCCAAAATACAACTTACACAAATGAAATGACCCTTTACACATATAAACACATATAAACGCTCAATCATGCGCTTTGCACTAATGTTCGTCTCGTTATGACGTGTTCTTGTTTTGTCACTTCATAATGTTTGTCATTCTCACGAATGTTCATTCTGCCACTCCCCCTCTCATCATTCTATATGGGAAAAATTACAAATATAAGTGTGTTCCCTCTGTATGCACATTTCACTACACACGCATTTATGGTGTTCAGTAGAAAACCACTGCGGAACTCTTCTAGAAATATTCGGTGCTCCACACCTACCGGATACCAATATCATGGTGCACGATCTCACACGATCACACACGATCACACACTCGCGGTAGAGCAAAGTGATCTACTTCCCACCTTCTCTGTGAAATTTTTAATTAAAAGGAAAGACATGACTGTAAAAAAACCAGTAAGTACCCATTACTTATAACACTAAATATTCCTGTGCCGTATGTGCCCTATCTTACTAAGTAAATGTAAACTAAAACCCACCTTACTCTAGATCACAATTTCTCATATTCGTCGCTCAGCCAGTAGTTCACAACCCAGACCAGTCCATCTATCGAACCTACACCAAGTTGCCACAACTTTTTATCTGTTACTTATATACAACATCTCATGAGGTCTAGTACCTCGTACACAAACTATCTTAAATATATCCAACCCTGATCTCACATAGCTAGGTCGTAAGCAGAAATCACGTGTGCTGATATGTATGAGCTTCATGTAGGACTGTCTCGCCTTCTGATGGCCCATCTTTTATCTCGTGGACGCCTTAAGCTAACAAGCCCTATACAAGTGTTCCCCCATCTCTTGGAGATAAATGGGAATCCATCAGCGCTGCCAAAATGGCCTTGGTGCATCGAGACAATTTAGTGCTCAACAGCATCCTCCACTCCCTTCATCTTTCCCTGTGCCTTAAAAACTCTCATTTACTTACATACTACCCCCCTGTGTGATTTCTGATACGCCTGCCTGGAAGATCAGATCTTCCACGCACCAAATACCACGCTTACTCATTTGATAGGCTGGCTCGCCAGCTAAACACACTTATTTCATGACATATATTTCTTAAGACTATGAATATTATACGTTCCGTATAACCTTTTTCCCTGACCGTCCTCCAGCACATATGCTGTTTTTCCAATACGTTTAGACACTACAAATGGGCCCTCATAGAGGTAGAAAGACTTGGACATAACTTTCTCTAGCTTATTTGACTGTTTCGGCACTCTAAGTAAGACTTTGTCTCCCGGCTCGAATAGGTCAAATTTAGTTTCTTTTTGTTGGCGAATTCTCTTTTGAGCTGACTTAGATAAATTCTGTTTCGCCAACTGGACAATGTCATCCATCCCCGGTTGCTTTCCCTCATTTAACCCCAAGACTCTAGCAAGTTCATTTTGTGGTCTTTTTCCGAAGTGTACTTCGTGTGGCGTCAGTTTCGTGCTCTCATGCTGGACAGAATTCAGCCAAGTCTCGACTTTGGGAAGATGTCCAACCCAGGCCGAATGCTTATCATGCACTAGAATCCGAAAAAGACGACCCACTTCCCTTAATGGACGCTCTGCAGAATTACCCTGAGGGTACCTTACAGAGGAATGAACGTGTGTAACCCCAGCTTCTTGCATACTGGTTCCCCATTTCTTTGCAACAAACTGTGGTCCACTGTCAGATAATATCCTGAGAGGAACGCCAAACTCGGGTATATACCTATTAATGATCAGTCGGCTACACGCTAGACCGGTGGCTTTCCTTAGCGGATATAGCTTGACATACTTACTAAAAGCGTCAATAACTATAAAAATGTATTCGTAGCCTTACTCTCCTTTAACGATCGGGCCAAATAAATCCACACACAGTAGTTCCCCGGGACTACTTGTGAGAACAGCCGATCTTTCCCCGACTAAATATTTAACTGGATACTTGCTTCTCTGACAGGTGTCACACCTAGCTAAGATCCTTCTAACATCCCTTCCCATTTTACTCCAAATAAAGTTATGTGCAATTTCATAGAAGACTTTGGTAGCACCTAAGTGTCCTAGTTCCTTATGAATGAACCAAATAAGTTCCTCCCGTAAACTGGCAGGAACACATATTGCCCACCGATTCTTCCTACATTTTCGTGCAAGAAGCCCATCCTGCATCTTGTACGTGAACCGCCCTACTTTCACACACTCCTCGTCGCTTGCTTCTAATATGGCCAGAGGCTCCCTTAAAATTACGTCATCACGTTGCTCCACTAACATATTTCTCACCGTCTCTAACGATGCCCTGTTGCTGCTGTCCACACATGCACATAACAAAATACCGTCCTCTGCCTTAACAACAGGATTATCCCTACATAAATTTGTGTCCCTAGAAAGCATATCTGCAAGAATGTTATGTTTCCCTTTAATATATCTTACTGTGAATTCGTATTCCTGAAGTGCAAGAATCCACCTACTAACTCTGTTAGAACTGAGTTTACATGTCCTCATATATAATAGAGCATGGTGATCTGTATGAATCTCAAATTTACCCCCAATTAAATACATCCTAAATTTTCCTAAACTGAATACAATTCCTAAAAGCTCTAACTCAGTGATAGTATATCTTTTCTCCGCTGCTGTAAGTCCTCGTGATGCTAAAGACACGATGCACAAATTACCCTCTTCATATCTCTGACACAATACTCCTGCAATTCCTATATGTGACGCATCAGTCATTACCACATATTCCTTATCTTTCAAAGGATACTTCAGCACCACAGCTTTCTCAAAACCTGCCTTCAGCGCTTGAAATGCCAGATCATGCTTGGACTCCCATCTCCAGCGATTACCACTTTTAAGAAATTCTCTAAATGGTTCTACTAACCCTGAGTATTTAAGAACGAACCTGCGAAATAAATTGCAAATACCAAGGTATGTTTTCAACTGTTTTACATTCTGTGGTACTTCTGCATTAAGTATCTTATTAACCCTACTTTCCTCTGGTGTCACACCCCTACTTGACACTTTATGACCTAAAAATGTCACTTCTGTCTGACAGAATGACGACTTGGACAGTTTCAGAGTGAACCCTGCCTGACCTAACTTCTGAAATACACTGTCTAAATGACGTAGATGCTCCTCAAAACTGGGTGAACTGATTACCATATCATCGATGTAAATAGTTACAAACTCTCCCGTGTCATCTCCTAATGCGATGTTTAAAGCCCTAATTAAAGCCGCTGAGCTACTTTTTAACCCATAAGGTACCCTGCAAAACTGATATAGGTTATATTTATGACTAAAAGCTGTAAATGGCCGATCTTCATACATAAGTGGCACTTGCCAGAAACTGGATCTTAAATCTACACATGTGAAATACTTTTTACCCTCAAATGTCTGCATCAACTCTTCAATGGACATGGACTTCAGGTGATCTCAACTGATTCTACTGTTAACTAAACGAGCGTCTAAATAAATACGAACTGTGCCGTCAGCCTTCGGTACTGTAATTAAAGGATTAACATATTGACTGTTTGAGTACTCTATAATGCCATCTTCAAGCATCTGGTTAATTTGTGCCTCCACTGCACCCTGATAAGCGAAAGCTATAGGATATCTATGTCCTGTGAATACTGATCTATCAATAACGTTCAATGAATGTGTATAGCAATTGGCCATGCCAATGCGATCCTCAACTCTCCTATTATACAATAACACATCATAGAGCAGAACACACTGGTCTCCCTCTATATGCCCCTCAAATGCAGCATCACGTAACGAGTCCTCTAGACTACCGTTCGTAATCAAACTGCCCACAAAAATTTGAGTATCCCGCTCTTCGGCTGGTGATATCTCACTTAAAGACCAAATCACTCCTACAACACTACTCCCCTGAACATTGTCGTTGAACGCTACCTCTACTTCAGAATTATTCCATTTAAATTTCAAACTACCTACTTCATAACATAAGTTACCAGACACTCTACTTAGCCAATCTGAACCCAAAATAACACTGAAAACTAAGTTTGGAATTACAACACAAATCTGCTTTTTCGATATGATTATTAATTTTAATGTCCACTAAAACTTGCTTAGAAATAACTTTAGACCTCTTCCCTACAGCTGTGATAACAAAAGTGCTTTTAATTGGCATCTCCTCCAAATTTACACCAGTTCCTTTCATTTTATCGTAATATGTACTACTTATGCAGCTCTTCATACAACCACTATCAATTAAAACATCGGTGTGCGCCTCTGACACGTTAAGTTTAATAATGGGGCTTTTACTAGCCACCTCCTGAATAATACGTTCATCATTTAATTCATGCAACAATTCATTTCTTACATTTAGGTCATAGTGTTCTTGTATAATTGTATGGACAGGGCATGCTACAGACTGAGATTCTGACCTTACTTCGCAGCCTGGTTAATGTTTAAAGAACCGCTACAGCTGGCTGTAGTACTACTAACTACTGCACTGGTCTGGTTGTTCTGGGCTGTGTTGTCATTGTTTGGCTGTATATTACTACCACTAGGCTGTCCTCTTCCTTGACCCCTATTCTGGTTGTAATTATTGTCATTATAATTTCTCCCTTGATTTCCCCTGAAATCATTATTTCTTCCTTGATTTCCCCTGAAATCATTGTTCCTCCCTTGATTTCCCCTGAAATCATAGTTCCTACCTTGGTACTGATTACCATAGCCGTTTCCTCTGTTCTGATTCTGCTGATTATTATTATTATTATTATTTCTAATTTGAGCGTTGGCCCCTTCGCCACCGTTCCCTTGAACTTCCTGATGCCTGGCTTCAATAGGCCTATTATAATTATTACCCTGGTTCCTATTGAAATTGTCCTCATAACCCCCTCTCCCTAGTGCATCAAATGTGCTTAACAAATTTTCTACTTGTGACATTGTCTTGACATTCTGGATACAAGCAGCCTCCTTGATCCTATAGGGAAAGTGCCTAAGTAGCAACCTAACCACATCACTTTCCTCCTTCAAGCCATCCAGATATTTACACACTAATACCTGCCCTAAAAAGTATTCGGTCATGGTGGAGCTTCCTTTAGGGTTATATTTACCACACACTACTCCCTCGCGATGCTGCGACTGGATAACCTCATTCCAGAACTTTTCACAGAATTTCATTTTAAAATCATTAATATCAGTAAACTTGTCTCTATAGACAGCAAACCAGTTCCTTGTCTCCCCTACAAACGCTTGCTCTAAAATTTCAACTAACTGGCACCACTCAATACTACCATCTTCCAACCTCTCCCTGAATTTATTTTCTATTGTATTCATAAACTCCATTGGACAACCCTGCCGATTACTAAATTTGCCTAGTTCTATTTCCCTGTGTGTGCTATTCACAAAAACTGGCCTATTCTGACTATTTTCTTGCCTGATCCTAGCTTTTAATTTTAATTCTAATACTGCGATTTTCTCCTCAGCCTTCGTCTCAATACTGTTTACTGTTAATTTAATGTTTCCTTCTGATTCTTCTACTTTATCATATAGCTTTGCTTGTTTCTCCTCAATCTTGCTAATGCTCTCTCTATTACTCTCTCTTAAATCATTTACTTCTGCAACTATTTTACGAGTGGACTTTTTCAATTCTACCCCCCAGCTGTTCCTTAACCTCTTTAGTTGATACCTGAATCTTCTCAATTTCCCCCCCCCCCAATTTCTTTTTAACCTGCAATGTTTTTAATTTAACTAATTCCTTTAAATTTTCAGCCTGTGTGCTGATTCTACTTTCCAGCTCCTCCTGTACGTTTCCTAATTTCTTGTCTACATCTGCAATGATCTCTTTAACCTTCTCTTCCATTACTCCTCTGATTTCTCCTCTAATCAAGTCAAATTTATCACTAATTTCCCTACTGTTTTGTTCTAATTTGGCGTTTAAGGCATCTGTACTTTCTTTATTTTCCCTACTGTTTTGTTATAATTTTGCATTATTCTGTTCTAATTTTTTATTTAAAGCTTCTGTACTTTCTTTATTTTCCCTACTGTTTTGTTCTAATTTTGCATTATTCTGTTCTAATTTTGCATTTAAGGCATCACTACTAACTTTGTTCTGAAACATGAACTCAAGAAGTAAAGTTTTTAATTCTGGTTGGCCGCCTACACTCCCTGTTTCAGTATCGGGATTTACCTCCGCTACCCCGGTACTACCATCACTCGACATACTGCTCGTATCATCACTCTCCAGTTGATGACCACTACGTAACCTCATCTGTCTTTCTTTCTCATCCCCCATAATGATATACACTGATAAAGACAAATAACCCCCAAAATACCGGCACAGAAATATGTCTCCTTCTCCTTCCTCAAATGTTCCTGGGTTTTCGGCCCAACGTTGTCGGCAACAAGTGTAATGTTTTCTTCGCCCCAAGTTGGTAGCGACAAATGTAATGTATTTGCTTTGCTCCGTGTTGAGCGTACAGATGTAATGTTTTCTACTTGGGCGGACTATTCGCCAGAAAATACTACTGCTAAGTTTGATCTATGTTGGGCGCCAAGCCGGATACACTGTGTTCCAAGCTAAATTTATATATTTAATATCGACCCCTAGCGTGAGTAGAACATATAAGAAACTTTTAATGACTAGGCCGTGGGATGCTTGGATCATCAACCCAGACAACATTTGATTGTGGAGAAGGATGTGGTATTATAACTATTGCTACCTACTGGAATCAAAGAATCTACTTTGTAATAATTGAATTTAATACACTTAGAAAATATGATAGCATCTTGAATAAAATTAACACTGTTAACGGAGCATACTACTTTAACCATTGCCATGAACAAAATTACTTAATACGCCGGTCGGGAGAATAACGTGAATTTAACTTATTTCCAAATTTATGCTTAAAGAATTTATATTGACCCTATAGAAAAACAGAGAGTGTGTGTCGTAGATTACTTGTGCTTACCAACGGAAACATTGTCTCGCCACGTGCTTGAAGTCTCGTTGCTTCTGATGTTCTGCATTGGAGTTGACGGCGTCAGGTTCTTCCTCGTAGATCAAAAGTAATCGTTACTGCTTGTGGTGGAGTATAGTCCATGAACCACAACACGTCGCCTGCCTTAGCACTGCAAGACCGTGGAACCCATGATCTGATGTGATCAGCGGAGTTAGCGTGAATAATTTGTCCCACTTGGGACTAACGAACAAAGTACGCCCTTACTGCTCCAAGTGTAAAGTCTTAATGAATGTCCCCTCTCTACCAGCGCGTTCACTATATGGACTTCCAGCTTCTCCCACCAGAGTCTCGTTTAGCACCGCGGCCTCGCTGCTTCGACCAATCCGCGTGCGTCACGTATCTCGCTACGTGCTTGTCTTACGTTGCTTCTTCTTCCTTGATTGGCTGGTCACCTCACGTGGCTCTTCGCGCCATGAAGTTCCTTCCCCCGGACAGGACCCGTCTCTGTATATTTCCGTTTTACCGGGCAAGACGTAAATCATAGCACGTTTTCTTGGTTTGAAGTGTTCCCTCGGATTTCGTAATTCTATTGTACTCCAGTCTATTCTTGTATTGAAATACCCAGTGAGTCACACACCACACTCTCTAGCCCTAATGAATAAAATCCCGTCTTTACGTATGAAATGATTTGCCGTGCAATTTATATATTGGAATCATCCAATATAGATACGGATTTCTACTAGTAGAAATCCTATCTGTAATCTTCCAAATTTAAAAGCTCCAAAAAATGACGTAATACATATTAATAATAATAATAACATGAAATATAAAATTGAATAAACTGAAATAATTTAACTTGGCCGGATTATTGCCGCGTTTAACAAATATGATGTAGTCCTACTAACTTGTGTTATTGGCATTAAACCCCCCTAGAAAAACATGTTACAGTCCTAGGTTCAAAATCGTGCAGGTCATTGTATCACAGCTCATAATTTTCCTGTGAGTGCATGCCCTTTACAAGACAAATATATAAAATGGAAGCGCAATTGGCAGCATTGCTAGAAAAGTTAAGTGGCATGGAAACCAAGATGGAAGACGGCCAGAATAATTTAACCAAGGACCTAACTGCCAAACTAGAGGACGGCCAGAAGAAGCTATAAGACGGCCAGAAGAAGATGGAAGACTGGTCAAAATAAGCTAGCGGAGGACCTGAAGAGGATAGAGGACGGCCAGAGGAAGATGGAAGACGGAGAGAATAAGTTAACACAGGTCCTGAAGAAATTAAAACTGGGTCTGCGTGAGAAAGTCACGGCAGTGGAAAAGAAGTTCGACGCCTTACAAGTGGAAGTTGCAGAGCCTCGCCGACGCCCGCTGATGGGGGTGGAGGAGGAATTCAACGCCTTACAAAAGGAAGTTGCCGAGCTGCGTCAACGCCCACTGACGGGGTTGTAAGAGATATTCAACGCTTTACAAAAGGAAATTGCTGAGCTAAGTCAACGCCTGCTGATGGGGATGGAAGCGAGATTCAACGCTCTTCATGAGGAAGTTTCCGAGCTGCGCCGACGCCCGCCCACAGGTACACCGAGAATATCAGGAACGGGACAGAGCAGAGTAACGCCTCTAACCTTCGACGGAAAGGTCCCGTGGAGCACCTATTTACGTCAGTTCGAGGCAGCCTTTTCCATAAACAACTGGAACAGCACGGAAAAGGCTACAGCTCTCATTGTAGCGCCAAGAGGAGACGCCCTTAACGTCCTCCAGGCCATCCCGACTGGATCCTAGGACTACACTTCACTAATCGCCCATATGGAGTCCCGATATGGAGATAGCCATCTTCAGCAGGCCTAAAAGATGCAGTCCGTACCCGGGTACAAAAGACATCGCACGCCTCGTAAGGCTCGCCTATCCAACAGCGCCGGCCGAGTTTTTGGAGCAGATTGTGACACAAACCTTCATTGACGGACTACTGGACTCGGATACTCAACTGGCACTGCAACTTGCACGCAATAAGACACTTGCACATGCGCTGAGCCACGCACTTCAGCTCGAGACGGCAAAGCAGGTATCTAGAATGCACGCGCGGGTGCGTCACGTGGACGTCAACGAACCAGCCAAAGCCGACGAGACCAAGCCCCTGGCCGATGAACTAATGGAGGCGCTAGGCCGATTATTCAAGAGTGGCAGTACCACCAACAAAAACGTAGCCATAGGACATCCGGAGAGGCGGCCCGGAAGAGGACTACCGACCTGCTGGACCTGCCGTAAGAGAGGCCACCTGAGCAAGGACTGCGGTGTTCGCCACCGCCAAGGGTTTCCGTCAGGACAGTCAGTCGTAGGGAAACCGCGCGGCCCAGGAAAGCTAGTATCAGCCAGCCTTGTGGGGCAAAGGTCGGCTTGTGACAGTCGTCAAGCCCCGGCAGTCCAAGTTCGTGTGGAGGAGTTACGGAGGGATAATAGCAGCCTGATGGTCGATGGAGTCGTCAACGGAGTGAGCTGGCCCTTGCTGATCGACACGGGAGCGTCGAGGACCATCGTCAATCCCACCGTGATCCCGAAGAGGAGAGTGCAACCAACACAAAGGAACCTCCAGCTAATAACCGCGACTGGAGAGACCGCACTGGTACATGGCGAAGCATCAATGGAGTTCGTCATTGGTCGGTGGACGGTGAAGCATCCAGTACTCGTGGCTGATGTAGCAAACGATGTGATCATCGGACTGGACTTCCTGGACCAGAACAACATCATCTTGGACCTGATCACCAACACTCTCCGCTACGGAGGTGAAGAACCTGCTTTGCAACCAGCACACGAGGCCGTCACTGCACGACGAGTAAGGATGAGAGAGGACGTCATCGTTCCCGCCAGGCCGGAGGTCAGCACTGCCGTAATTGTCGATGGAACTGCTGAGGGAGTGGCGGCTGTCATCGAGCCAAATTATGAGGACATCCAGACGAAAGGATTGGTAATTGCCAAGACCCTGATCAACACGACGCCTCGGCCGTACGTCCGCCTGTCCAAGCTGAACGACTACGACATTACGGTTCACCGGGACACCAACCTAGGGATCTGCGAGCCCGTTACCTGGATTGCCCGCATCACAGACATAACGGACGGACACCTGCAGTCGGACAAACGAAGAAGACGCGCACTGCCAGAAGAACTACAGAAGCTGTAC
The DNA here is from genome assembly GCA_946902985.2 of Meconema thalassinum. Lineage (NCBI taxonomy): Eukaryota > Metazoa > Arthropoda > Insecta > Orthoptera > Tettigoniidae > Meconema > Meconema thalassinum. The sequence goes on along the minus strand of OX336394.1, from coordinate 253,352,811 downwards.
CAAGGATCCCAGGACCATTTAGACGCGGAACAATCACGCCAAATTCGGGACCTGATACACGAATTCCAGGATGTCTTCTCCGTGGGGAGCAAAGACTTCGGCAGGACAATCTTGGTCCAGCACAGAATCGACGTTGGGGACAGCGCACCGATTAGGGCCCCATTTCGATGTGTCCCGCTCGCCAAGCAAGCCGAAGTCGACCGGATGGTAGAAAAGATGAAGGAGCAAGGGTTGATCGAGCCATCACATAGTCCTTGGAGCTCTCCGGTCGTGCTAGTAAAGAAGGACGGCTCTACCAGGTTCTGCGTGGACTACAGGTGGGTGAACGACTTCACGAAAAAGGACAGCTGCCCTCTACCCCGGATCGACGACACGCTGGACACCATATCAGGATCAAGATGGTTCTCCACCTTCGATTTGAAGAGTGGCTACTGGCGGGTGGAGGTCCACCCTAAGGACCGCGAGAAAACGGCGTTCTCTGAGGGCAGCGGGCTCTGGCATTTCACCGTCATGCCGTTCGGTCTGTGCAACACCCCTGCGACCTTCGAAAGGCTAATTGAGTCCATTCTGAGGGGACTACACTGGAAGACCTGCCTGGTCTACCTAGACGACGTCATCGTTCTGGGGAGAAGCTTCCAGGAGCACTACAGCAACCTGAAGGAAATCCTGATAAAGATACGGGCCGCCCAGCTGAAGTTGAGCCCCAAGAAGTGTCAGCTCTTCCAGAAGCAGGTCCAGTATCTTGGGCATATCGTCTCCGAGGAAGGAGTGCGTACCGACCCAGAAAATACCGCAGGTGTGAGGGAGTGGCCAGTTCCGAAGGACAAGTCCCAACTACGAAGCTTCCTGGGTATCTGCACTTATTACCGTCGCTTCGTGAGAGGATTCGCCGACATCGCCAAACCACTGCATCGACTGACTGAGAAGGAGAAGAATTCCACAGTGACTTCGAACAACTTAAGCAGGCTCTGTGCACCGCACCTATTCTGGCCTACCCCAGACCTGTAACAAGGTTCATCGTCGATACCGATGCCAGCGACTTTGGTATAGGGGGAATCCTGTCACAAGTATTGGACGGCGAGGAGAGAGTAGTGGCCTACTTCAGTAAAGCCTTGTCAAAGCCAGAGAGGAACTACTGCGTCACCAGGAAGGAACTGCTCGCCATCGTGAAGACCATTGAACACTTCCACAAGTACCTGTACGGGCAAGAATTTCTCATCAGGACCGACCATGCATCCCTGCGGTGACTCCTGAACTTCAAGCAGCCCGAGGGTCAACTCGTGCGGTGGTTAGAGAGACTTCAACAGTACAACTTTGAGATCCATCACAGGAAAGGCCAACTGCATTCTAACGCCGACGCCCTGTCACGAAGACCGTGCCCCGAAGACTGCACCATCTGTGCCCGAAGGGAGGAGAACACCGGGATACAGTGCCGAAGGACTACCGTGGAACTTCAAGGGAGCTGGAGCCGCGAATCTTTCAGGCAGTCGCAAGCGGAAGATGAAGACCTGGGACTGATAGCCGAATGGAAGAGGGCCTGTGTCCCCAGACCCGGGTGGAACATTGTGAGTGACTGCAGCCCAAAGTTTAAGTCCTACTGGGCGCAGTGGGACTCGCTGGATGTAAGGGATGGCCTCATCTGCCGTACCTGGGAGAGCACCGACAGGAAGACATCTCGGGAGCAAGTCGTCGTACCAAAGGCTATGACAGAGGAAGTCTTGAAGGAAGTCCATGGAGGATCATCTGGTGGGCACCTAGGGATAAAGAAGACCCTGGAGAAGCTGAGAGAGCGGTTCTACTGGATCGGATGCCGAACAGACGTGGAGAACCACTGCGCGAGGTGCCACGATTGTGCAGCCAGCAAGGGCCCAGGACGAATACGACGGGGTCCACTGAAGACCTACAACGTGGGCGGCCCCATGGAGAGAGTGGCCATCGATATTGCTAGGCCATTCCCGTTGAGCGAGGCAGGGAACCGCTACATATTGGTCGTCAGCGACTACTTCACCAAATGGCCAGAGGCGTATGCGCTCCCTAACCAAGAAGCCGCGATGATTGCAGAGACCCTGGTGAAGGAATTCGTTGGCCGGTACGGAGTACCCCTGGAGCTGCACTCCGACCAAGGGAGGAACTTCGAGTCTCAGGTGTTCCAGAACCTATGCCAGCTGCTGGGAATCCGGAAGACAAAGACGACGACGCTACACCCTCAGTCTGACGGGATGGTAGAGCGATTCAATCGCGCCATCGAGAACCATCTCCGAATAGTCGTCAGCGAGCACCAGAGGGATTGGGACAAACATCTTCCACTATTTCTCCTGGCCTACCGCGCCGCCGTGCACGAAGCCACCGGGTGCACAACAGCCCGGGCCATGTTTGGGAGGGAATTCCGTCTACCTGTCGATCTTGCCTTCGGCCGACCTGGGAATGATCCAGTCCCGGTAAGCCAGTATTGTCAAGAACTATTCGACCAACTGGAGGACGTGCACGCGTTCGCAAGGAGGAGACTGCCGATCGAGACCGACCGAATGAAGACCCGATACGACCAGCAGACGGATGCCGGCGGATTCCACGAGGACGACCTGGTCTGGCTCTTCAACCCATTACGGAAGAAAGGCCTGTCACCCAAACTGCAGAAGTCCTGGGAGGGCCGGTACCGAGTCATGAAACGGATCAATGGTGTCGTCTACAGGATCCAGTCGAGCCCGAGGGCGAAGATGAAGATCGTACATCGAGATCGCCAGGCAACCTACGGAGGGACACAGACGGACTAATGATTGATCGGGACGATCAATCTTTTAGGAAGGGGGTGGTGTTATGGCAGTGAGTTTGTTTCGTTGCCTCGCCCCGTGAGTCACAACTGTCCCGGGCTATCTCTGCATCTGTGTATTACGTGCGCCTTACGCAACGGGCTGCGAAGTGAAAGGGATGGTCCAGAATATTCGTTACCCAGCCAGTGATGGAAATCTCGAAAAGCCGTGAATCCTGGACGGGTCTAGAAGCATTCATTGATTCACCAGCCTGCTATAAAGAGCGACCTGGCCAGCGGGGGGACAGTGTTTTTCGAGCTAGTGCGAGCTTTTATCTGAGCGACAGTTGTTGGTGACGTGACTTGCGAAACCCTAGTGAAGCTGATTCTCTTGACAGCGAAGGAGTGTGAAACCTACGAAGAAACTGTGTCTTGAGCGAGTGTGATTTCCAGTGCAACAGAGGTTAGTGTGGTGAATTGCGAAAACACCGGGGGCTGTTTCCCAAGCCAGCGGACAGTGAAGCAGAGTGTAGTTGTGAGTGACCGGCTATCGTAAATAACTGTAGCATGTGTGTACAAGGAAGTGTTGCAGGTAGTTCTATCGAAGCCACCGGTCCCATTAGGAGGGATTAACTTCTGTGGCTTCTTGACAAGTTAAAGGCAAGTGTTCCCTACGAGAGGAAACTAGAGTGAGATACTAATTGCTTGTATTTGCTATTTGTGTGGTGTGTCTTTCTGGCCCGCAATAAAGCTAAAACGTTTCTTTATAGGAACAATTTGTGTTGTGCTTTCTACCCACCGTAATCCAGTTAACGGAAGTGCCACTAGGGGGTGGCACGAGACAATATTTATTAGTTACAAGTAGGAAGAAACACTTTGAATAATAAATAAAACTTGGACAATATTTACATGTACTTTTCATTGGCTAGGACTTTTTTTAGAAAGTTTTTTTTGGTTTTAATTTTGTTGTAAAAATCTTCACAATCTAATCCAATGTTAATTTTACAAATCATCATGCCTTTAACTGTAGATTCCTTCATCAAACCTCTATCATCAGTCCATGCGTTGTTCATCAAAGAAAATACTCTCTCAACTGGTGCTGATGTCCCAAGTAAGCAGAAGGCATACTCAACAATCTTGATCAGATTGGGGGCTGCTATGCGATTCTCGTTGAAGTGACCAAGCAGCCTTAGCCATTTTTTTCGCTTGAAATAATCACGTCTCTGGTAGTCTCTTCTTGTTTCCATTATTCCCAATTTGACTGCAAATACTCCTTAGCAAGCACAACTTCGTCAAACAGCTGATCATTGTATATTTTCATATTTTCATCAAGAAGACTGCTATTGACGATTTCAGCAGAAGTTTCGGCTTTCTCCCAATCAACAGCACCTGTTTTCGTCAGACTGACCCATGAAAACTGTTCAGCGTTTCCAAAGCTGTTCTCCTAGAGTTATAAGTATGCAATGCATCTGTCATAAAAGCCATCAAATTCTACTTTCACACTGTTACGTACTTTCTCATATAGACTCCTGTAGATGTTCTTTGCACCCGTAGGGATAAAGTTTGAGGCCTTTCTTTCTTTCTGACAAGTTTCTTTTGAGAGCTTTGTGAGCTTCAGCAACCTCAACAGCTGTCGTGTTATTTTTTTCCATTACCAGGATGGCCTTGTTAAATAGAGCAAGCTGTCCGTGGACAAACCAGAAGTAGAGCTCGGCCTTTGAATCAGTAAATAAGTTTTTTATTATTGATGGGAATATTTCTTGGTCTAAAAAAACGCTTTCAGACCTTCAAACATCTGTAGAATTCTTTCCAGTGCCGGCATCATTGATAGAAACCGAGTGTTTCCGTGTTGAATTAGTTTACGGTACTCTATCTCTGCATATTAACAAAATGATTTTAGTTTAGTTACACGGACTGTGTATATGTGGAAGTATTTATAAATCTTCACCACTAAGGCTAATGGAGCTATGACATTTAAAACTATTGCTTCACACTTAGTTTTTCCGAGTGAGAATATAGGTTCAAAAAACTTAGAAATTACTTTTGATGAACAAGAATTGGAATTGAAACTTAAGCTATGGTTTGCTGTGTGGTAAGCAAAGGTCGCCTCTTTTGCTGCAAAATCTATGTTTTTGTCATTAGAACTCGCAGTCTTAAAAAAACTGGTCAGTTTTGATGAGATAGCAGCACATTCTAAACTCTTTTCGTGTTTACTCGATTGCAAATGATCTTTCATATCAGATCGACCACCATGAGCAACCGAAAACTCAGAATTACAATGTGAACATTTAACTCTATCGTCTTGATCTTGATTACCAGTACATACCTTCTTCAAAGAAGGGAATTCATTCTGTAAATCATCGGTAAAATTACACGACCGTTTTTTCATTTTAACAGAGAAAGAATAAACCTTTAACTTAAAACATAAATAAAACAGCGCTAGCTCGCTAACACAACACGCACCGCTGACAAGGACTGACAACTGACTGAGTTTCATCTTCATCTCTATCGCAAGCCTAGTGCCAACGTGGGCGAGTCCAATGTTATTGCACGAGGGGGCGTACTGTGCAGCGAGTACCCAGTACTAGACTCGCCCGGAGAGACTATCCCATCGCGTATAGTCACGGTTGGCTCAACAAGACGATACGATGACAATATTATTTACTAGAAAACCATCACTCTTCTATAGTTTTACATTTCATGCAGTGTAGAATTAAATGACAATATTATGATTATCCTTAATAATCCTACACAATTAATTACTTTAGACTTTTTTGGTCATCTAAAAAATCGAATTTAATTTTTTCCGGGACGTGAAGGAAACCGGCCGGGACACCGGGACGTTGTCTGAAAACCGGGACTGTCCTGGTCAAACCGGGACGTCTGGTAAGCCTAGTAATAAGGATTTTAAGTGTTCATCAATGAGTTAGTCGCCTCCGTAGCGTAGCGGTCGGCATGGTTAGCTGCCGCCTCGGAGGTCCTGGGTTCGATTCACGGATCTGACACGAAATTTGAAAAGTGGTATGAGGACTGGAACGGGGTCTACTCAGCCTCGGGTGGCTCAAATGAGTAGAGGGGGTTCGATTTCCACTCAGCCATCCTCGAAGTGGTTTTCCGTGGTTTCCCACCTCGTCTTCGGGCAAATGCCAGGATGCTACTGTACCCAATAATCCCGAAAGGATCCTGTTGGAATATCCATTGCCCCCGCTGGATTGCCTATTTCTAACTGCACCGGCAAATACAACATTAGAAATCGCTTCCAACACGGCCTTTAGGGATTTACAGACAGCAGTTACAAGAATATTGTGGATCAACAACCAACTACACGGGGCACTCACCATTACTTACCTCTCAGGGACTGGGAATTCAGCTTCACCTACACTACATCCACAATACTCTGCTCCTTATATTTAAAATGAATCACACTCCAACAACAATGGAAAACAATCTGAACAAAATTTATTAACAATAGGGTAAACTAATCTACTATAAACAAAATAACAATAAACGAATTTAACAATCGAAATTAAAATTAAAAACACGCAATCATTCACACCTCCTTTCAACTCTACATCTTACTACAATGCAGTATTAAAAATTACGAGTATAAAATCTTGACTTGTTCTAGGCCTACACTGCGTAAAAATAAAAACGTTTAATGAAGTCTCTTAATGGCATTCCAGACACATGGTTTCATTCACAAGCCTGCGTTTGCAGAACGCACGTGTAGTAACGTTGTTTCATCAATGAAATCCCGGCACCACGCCGTACTCGAAACTGGTTTATACAATAAATACAAGGCGGTGAGAGTACACCTGTTCATCGCTCTCCAATGCTAACGGTGAATCATTACCGATAGCCCACAGAGACTGCTTGTGTGTGCATTTATAAAACACGTATAAGTTAACATTTATATCTTACAAAAGTTCCCATAACTACTTTGTTTCTTAAACAATCATTCTAAAAATTTTTATACACTCTTTCATTCGCACTCCGCAATTGTTCTAGACCAATTCGGTTCCACATATGCTCTTAACAATGAACAATCATTGTTCATACCCAAAAACATCCGCTCATAAACACACACTGTTCCAATACAATTGATTAATAAATCATACTAAATTATTTAACTAATTAAATCATTTCCACAAAAATTATTTACATGTAATATGTTTATAATAATATCCATTATCTAGTGTTGCTAACGCGACACTTTCGAGATTCTAACTTCTCGGTTACAATATAATTCTTAACTAAATATATACACTGGTTTTTCACATAGCCATCCTTCTCTAACGTTCTGTAGTTTTAATATACTGCTTACACATCGTCTTATATAGGTTTCATTACATTATCGGTATAATACAGTCGACTAATTAAGGTAAACTGTACGTAATTACATAACTTCGGGTTTAATAAAATTTAATAATTGTATTTTAGACATGAGTAGACAATCTTTCTCAAGTTGCATTTCCGCTGAAACCCTCCTGTTAACACAGCTAAATCGTTAATTCACAAGAACTGGACTACTTGTATACAACGGCTCTTATCATGATACATGCCTTTTTTTAAATCAAAGAACAACAATACTTTGACTTCCTTAAAATGCGGAATTCCCTCGCATGAGCACTCCATAGCTCTACACATCCTCATATAACAGCATATATGGCATAAAAAATTATCATCTACTATGTTAAAAATAACCAAAAAAGGGATTAATTGTTATTAACATATCTTATGTAGGAACTTCTCTCAAATAATGGCATGACCCTCAGTATCATTGCACATGACTACTGGACTACAATTATACCTGCGTAAGTTCTTCAAACGAAACTTCCAATTGTAATGAACGATATTAGACAGTCGTGATTAACCTCCTAAAGTTTACTCCACAACAAGATAATTAACTGTTAACTCGTCTGTCGCAAATACATGTAATAAAAATAATACTCCTATCTCATCTCACTTGTCAAGCTATAAATTGTTTATCGTTGTAATATCATGTCCACAAATGACGTGATGTTACACAAATAGGATAAAATAACACACATGTTATTTATAGTGTCAGATAGAATTCAATCTTGACCGGGATAAACTAGCTTTGAATTCCTAGCCAAAGATTTGAATAATCTTCTATCAAAAGGTCTTTCCTCTAGCATATTAAATGAACAAAGCTCTTAGCTTTACAAATAATAAGAAAGGTTTGTCAATGTCGTAATGTTTTTCCACTCTACACAAAGAATGTTCATAGGAATTAAGACTTCGGTCTTATCAAACGACTAGTATTTCTTAGATCGTCGATAGTTTATGTACAATAATGATATAACAATATCATTCGATGTTTCTTCTTTTCTTGAAGTTATATATCGTTACATTAAAGTGCTCAAATTAAATTTAATAAGAATTTAATTTGAAGCTATGACACAATGTCACAATACATGGTTTAAATGAAATTATTAAAAATTCTAGAGTTGAAACGACTAGTCTCCTATGAGGCAATATGATTCCTCAAACAAAATTTTAATGTCAGTTCCACAACTGATCCGTAGAATAAAATTGAAAAATAGATGAAATGCAATCATCTTATAAATAATCATGAAGTATAAAAAACTCAACACACATCTGAAGTGTAAAATACATAAAAGCACTGAAATACATGAAGTGTGAAAATATAGAAATATGGAATAAGATCGCTGGCTCAGAATGTTACTAATCAAGCTCTATATAACAATGAGATACACTAATACCTTATTCAGACGAAAACTTGAAGATCTATGTAAGTATTCCCACAATACTTTAGATGTTTCCTCAGTACAAGACACTGATATGGATCTGCATTCGAACCTCGGATCTGCGACCTCAGAGATAAGAAACGTCTCTCTCTGTAATTCACCAACATTCGCCTGGGCTCGAACGACATCCTTCTGGCAAATTCTTCTGTGTTTCTGGGCTACCTTTCCCTAGCATCTTGACAAATCTCTTCTGTAAAGTCTTCATTCTCCGTCGTAAATATGTATCAGCTTCATCATTGGAATATAATTATGGAAATATTCATATAAATAGTGAATGAAATGTTTCCATTGCTAATTGATGTTATATTAGTGTTCGTAGACTGACGAAAATGCACAAGATGGACCGTACACTACTTCTGTATCCAAGAATACTTTGTCTAACGAAGCTCCATCGTTGTATCTTAACTCCTGTTATCGAATATGTCTCTGGCGCATGACTATCTAGTTCATCATATCAACAATGTTAATTATGCTGAATGATAATATTTGAAGAATAATTATAGTCATTCTATTAATGTGTATGTGTTGCGCCAATATTAAAAGTTCTCCGCTACTGTTCACTTGAACTGCGTTCGTCAACTTCACGTTGCAATTTATAATGATATTCAGCTTTATTTCCAACACATTTGGAAATCTAACTTGACAGGCTTATATTGTCGAAACGGTGAATGTTAACGCGCTCTACTTTTCACAATATAATGTATGCGACCTGTTCTTAATATATGTTCGCTTATTTAACTTCAGATCTCAATTATATATGAGATATAATCAATACAATGTTCCTCGCAATTTCACGTAGAATGGAAGTGCGGTGATCTCTAACGTTCCACCTAGCTATCCTCGCGTCTCCACAAGTCGACAGTCGTCGCCCTCGGACTAAGCTTTGGGATCTCCGTTAACCCAGTAAAAACACTTCATCACTCTTCAAAGTCTGCTGGAATTAGAACCTCGATCCCTGGATCTCCCCCTCCAAGTCGAATTTTTGGCGGCCATATCAATCTCCCACCATAATTTTAGCGCGTAGATTACCAATGTTTATTACTGCGTAGATTAACCGATCTGCGGTATTTAAAGAATCAGACATAATTTCTCTTAATATTCTCTTCATTACCAAATAAGAAAATCTTCTTCTAAGGGCCTAAATGCATAATTTCATCATATTGTGTAATTAAAGTTCATCCCGTCTTCAATAAGACCTGTTCTCATTGGCTCTAGGCTGGGATCCAATAGCATAATTTATAACAATATTTATAATATTAATTTCCAAACTCGCTGTTGCTATGCTAAATATAGCCTTCTAGAAGCGTCCATTGTGCAATATATCACGTGATCGGGCTCTCCCACAGTCTCAAGCTTGTAACACGACACTCTTGTGTCACACTTCCAGAAATTATATTTGCTAGTTAAATTGTATCATGGGGACGGAAAATACTCTCATTTTGTCCGTAAATAATTCAATTTACGGGGGCAGTACCTACTGCCTATCCATCCTACCCTTTCACTCCCTTCCCTCATGAGGCCTCTGTTCGCTTTGCAGGTGAGGCCACCTGGGTGAGGTGCTGATCTACCTCACCAGTTTTATCCACTCCGATTAGATGTTCCCAGCTCTAGGACACTGCCTGAAAGGGCGGTAGGGGTGAGTTCCCTCGCGGTGTCCGTGGGAACCACCACCCTGGAGGGTAAACTCGATTAAAATAAATAACAGGAAGTTCCGTGCCGAACTAAAGAGCCTACTTTTCTAAAAATTTAAGAATCATGCCAATGAATAAACTATATTATGGATCTATCTAGAATAATGACGAAATTAAGTTGGTAATATCGAAATTTCTAATTAGTTCGAAATACTGTATATCTGGCATAACGTAGCCTAATAGAGAACTACAGTTTGCAGCCCTGGTGACTGAATATATTCTTAGTTCCATCTCTTAAGGTACAGAATACACAATGTGGCTGACGTCCAATGGATAGCATGGAGGTTATATGCAGTTAAACATTGGATCTAACAGCGTGCGTAAAATCATGTTGGCAACAATGACATACATGTATTGGTCAGAAATAATCTGAAATAATATGATCTATTGTTGTGTCAATTTTCAATGAAATCCATTAGTTAGTAAAGAAGTTACATGCATTTTAAAATTAGACCTATCAGCAGGCTTAGAATCATGTTGGCAGCACTGGCGTAGGCCTATATAAGTTACTTCAAATTAATCTAGAATGCAAGGTACTATACGTGTGCAAAGTTTAGAGCTATTGGCTTGCATACTTTCTGATATATTGATATTAGGGTAACAAAAATAGAGACAGTATTTATTAACAGTTGGCAGCCCTGGTTACTCTTAAGAATCGGCATAGTCATATATGTTATGGCACACATAGCACAAACAAAATTTGGTTGAAATCAAAATGATAGTATAGAAGTTACATGTATTTAAATTTGGATCCCTCAGTAGGCTTAGAATCATGTTGGTAGCACTGACGTATATAAGTTACTCCAAATTAATATAGAATGTCAGGTACTATACGTGTGCATAGTTTAGAGCTGTCGGCTTGCATACTTTCTGATATATGAGTATTTGGATTTTAAAAATTGAGAGCATTTATTAACAGTTGGCAGCCCTGGTGGCTCTTAAGAATAAGCTCAGTAATATCTGTTTATGCACACATAGCACATACGAAATTTGGTTGAAATCCAATTGATAGTGAAGAAGTTATATGCATTTAAAGTTTGGACCTATCAGCAGGCTTATAATCATTTTGGCAACACTGCCATGTATGGCCTCCTGGAAATTAAACTGCAATATTATTATCTATACGTGTGCCAATTTTGAAATAGCTCCCATTCATATCATCCAGGATTTCCAACATGGAGCTCAAATTTGAATTGCGATTTTTTAGCAGTTGGTAGCACTGACTTAATTTTCAAATATGGACGTGAGATATTCAGTTATAGATCTTTACTCCTACCAAATTTTGTTTCGATTGCTGCAGTTGTTTGGGAGTTGATAGGGGGACACACACAGCCAGCCAGACAGACAGACAGACAGAAGGACAGACACACATTTGCCCGATCTCATAAGTCTACTTTTTCCTCATTTTTGCAAAATGTGAAAAGTAGGCTAAAAAATCAATGAGTCATTGACCTTGGATAAGGATGCGCGCACACTGCTTTGCCCAGTTGGCTATAGTTGTTTCAAAGTTTTGTCGACACGGCGTGGACGCGGAGTGGCGGGGTGGATAAAATAGTCTTACGGGCCGTAGTTTGGGCAGTCCTACCTTGAGGGATAGCAACAACTTGCTATGCCACATATTTTAAGCGCATTGTAGTGCTCAGCGAAATCTGAGCACAACCGGCATAATACAGTACATTGAAACATTTGTTGTATTGTTATTGGTCCACTTCCTGGTGTAGCGGCTAGCATTCTTGGCTGTCGTTCCGGAAGTCCGGGTTCAATTTCCGGCTCGGCCAAGAAATTTAATTCTGGTCTGAGGGCTACAACAGGGTCTACTCAGCCACGTGAGGCAAAACTGAGGAGAGGTGGGCTTCATTTCAACGACAGCCAATCTGAAATTGGTTTTCCGTAGCTTTCCACTTCTACTCTAGGCAAATGTCTGGATGGTTCCTTAATGAAAGCCACGTCAGCCTCCTTCCCAATATTCACCTAAGTTACAAACATACACACTAATACAGACATCGCATTAACACAGGTTATGAGACAAAATTCCACACATACTCAAGTACACGGGGCTGAATGACCACGATCTGCGAGTTCCTCAAATGCAACACCGCAACAAATGAGGAGACATGGTTTACTCCTCACGAAATGTAATTGGGCACATTAACATGCTGACCAGATGAAAAAAACAATTGTCTTAATAGATTGGTTGGTCGCTTCCCCAGTTTAGGGGCTGCGACAACACGATCATGTAGCCCCGTGTACTTTGGGTGTGTGTAGAATCTGTCTGATAACTGGTGTTAATTGTGCTGACTGTATTTGTGTGTGTTATCTGTAATTCGGGTAAGGACTGCAGACGATCAATTTCAAGCAGTTCCTTGTTTTGCTACCAAATGCTACCGTCAAGTACAGCTAGCTGCAAAATTGGCTGCTAGATGCCACCGCAACGAGCACCTGGCGGCGAACGTTGGAACTTAAAGAGCGTTAATCTAATCTCACCCACAAATTTAGCTTCACAGAATTGTAGTTAGAGGACGGTTCTTTTACATGCCATAAATATATATGACATGGGCACGCCGGCTTTACTTCCCCACCGAAGGAAGACCTTCTGAGGGATTTTTAAAGCTCTTAAAAATCCGACGACTTCAGCCGCGTTTGAACCCAAAATCCTGAGCATAGAAGCTCAGCATGCTATCAACTACGCCACTGAAGCTGCCAGATTACAAAAGCACGAGTGACAAAATTGTTCCTAAATTTCTTATATTCTACATGCATGCACTAATAATGTATGGTGAGCATATCAGTTCCGTATATATGGTTTCGTTAAACATCTCAGGGAATGTCTGGAATGCAGTGAAACTTGGTATGGTTGCTTGATAGTCTGCGGACAAATCTACTGTTGGTGCATTAATAAACATCCGAGTTGCGCAGACACGGTTACCCATAAACATAACAGTCGCATACACGACCTTGGTGGGTCACAACCCGTGTTGCCAAATCTTGAAATGGGAAAGAACTAAACCCTGCGCTTTTAACCACCAAAAAGGCACAAGCTGGTCTCTATGATTCAAAAAGAAAAAAGAAAAAAAACACCAAAAAAATATAAAAATATGAACTGATTTTCTTTTAACTTACATTTCTTTCTTTAAAAATCTTGTTCACTTTCGGAGCCTGCTACCGGTATTACATCTTTAGAGCAGGAAGGTGTAGTAGGCCTACTGCTGTATCTCTGCATACTTCCAAATTAGGCCAATATAACCTACAGCCTACTAGCCTACTAGGCAACGAACAAACAGCGACCGTGGGTTTGAGATAGATTTACAATACTAACTGTGGCTGCGTAGGATCCTTCGCATGAAACTGGGAAATCTCCTGGCAGCTGGGAAGAAAATAGAGGATAGGAAAATTCTTTGTACAAGTGCACTTGCACTGAGCCCTGCCTGTTGCGCTTACTTAGCACTTATGCACGAGAATGAGAATTTCAGGGACTTCCCCTGCTGGAGTGTTGACCTTGACACGTGTAAGGCTTAATTTTGCCTATCTTTATTGATTAACTTTATTAAAATTATTACATGGCTTTCAGGATTTACGTATTAGTCATAGGAGACAATTTCATGGAAAAATCCGTTAAGCACCAGATTTGGCACTTGTTTTAATGGAATAACACTAGTATTTCGCTCTGGCGCTATATGAAAATTTCTGTCACCAGATGAACTTCATAAACACCAGATCTGGTGCTAAAAGCACCAAATTGGCAACACTGCTCTCAACCTACAGTGGTGTGAGGCTTGAACTAGAATGCTTAGTGAGAAAGGTAAACAGTTACGTGTAAGAAACGGATACAAGTTTCGATTCCATCCAACCCTTTGTGGTGAAATTCAACGGAGGGCATACTGTAAGAAGACGTGCGAAGCATTTCTGAAGATTGATGTAAAAACAGCTATGAATCATGAAGAGAACACTTCTCACAACCGTGAGCCTGGCAATATGCTAAGGCAGAAGGTAAGCAACTCTTTGAAACGTAAGGCAGATGAATAATTATGCGAATGCACTGGACAAGGAGAAATCTCTGCAGAATACAATGATCCAATTTCGACAGGGTGAAATAAGCAGACTGCAATACATACAGTAAAAGCCGTGGCATATAAATATCTGCCTTAAATTTTTTAATGTTAAATATTCTAATTCAAATTAATACATATTTTTAATAACACCTCTCGAGACCCACTGAATTTGATAGCCACTCCTTAGTCTTATTAGGAAGAAGAGAAATATGTGTGACGGAACTCGTATATCTGGTAAATAATGAGGGTATGCAACGAGGATACACTCCTGTATTTGGTACGCAACTTGGAAACACGGACCTGGTGCTATGTATGAAGCAATCTGAAGTATAAAGGTCCAGAGTAGTTTATCTCAATTATAAATGATGCTTTTGTTATCTAAAATAAATACTTTTTAGGATTGAATTTTGGTTCGTTTTTATGTTTATTGTCGAAATTGACTACAATGAGTTGCCCAATATTTATCACATACAGTATATGGTCTAGTAGTAAGTACCATTTGTACGATACTGACGGGTGGTGAGGAACCGCAATACCGTCTCAGAGCGGGCTAAAGAGTTATTACCGTTGATATGAGCGACGGGTTATGCTCGTAGTAGAGTTGATGACGCGTGACGGGCAATACTCGCGGTAGCGCTAATACCTAATAGCGCTGAAAATGCGCGACGGGCTATGCTCACAGTAGCGTTGATGACATGTGACGGGCTATGCTCGCGGTAGCGTTAATAGCGTTGAAGATGCGCGACAGGCTCAGCTCACAGTAGCGTTGATGACATGTGACGGGCTATGCTCGCGGTAGCGTTAATAGCGTTGAAGATGCGCGACAGGCTCAGCTCACAGTAGCGTTGATGACATGAGACGGGCTATGCTCGCGGTAGCGTTAATAGCGTTGAAGATGCGCGACAGGCTCAGCTCACAGTAGCGTTGATGACATGAGACGGGCTATGCTAGCGGTAGCGTTAATAGCGTTGAAGATGCGCGACAGGCTCAGCTCACAGTAGCGTTGATGACATGTGACGGGCTATGCTCGCGGTAGCGTTAATAGCGTTGAAGATGCGCGACAGGCTCAGCTCACAGTAGCGTTGATGACATGTGACGGGCTATGCTCGCGGTAGCGTTAATAGCGTTGAAGATGCGCGACAGGCTCAGCTCACAGTAGCGTTGTTGACGCGTGACGGGCTATGCTCGCGGTAGCGTTGATGTCGCGTGACGGGCTATGCTCGCGGTAAGTTAATAGCGTTGAAGATGCGCGACAGGCTCAGCTCACAGTAGCGTTGTTGACGCGTGACGGGCTATGCTCACAGTAGCGTTGATGACATGAGACGGGCTATGCTCGCGGTAGCGTTAATAGCGTTGAAGATGCGCGACAGGCTCAGCTCACAGTAGCGTTGATGACATGTGACGGGCTATGCTCGCGGTAGCGTTAATAGCGTTGAAGATGCGCGACAGGCTCAGCTCACAGTAGCGTTGTTGACGCGTGACGGGCTATGCTCGCGGTAGCGTTAATAGCGTTGAAGATGCGAGACGGGCTCAGCTCACAGTAGCGTTGTTGACGCGTGACGGGCTATGCTCGCGGTAGCGTTAATAGCGTTGAAGATGCGCGACGGGCTCTGCTCACAGTAGCGTTGATGACGCGTGACGGGCTATGCTCGCGGTAAAGTTAATAGCGTTGAAGATGCGCGACGGGCTCTGCTCACAGTAGCGTTGATGACGCGTGACGGGCTATGCTCACAGTAGCGTTGATGTCGCGTGACGGGCTATGCTCGCGGTAAAGTTAATAGCGTTGAAGATGCGCGACGGGCTCTGCTCACAGTAGCGTTGATGTCGCGTGACGGGCTATGCTCACGGTAGCGTTGTTGACGCGTGACGGGCTATGCTCGCGGTAGCGTTAATAGCGTTGAAGATGCGCGACGGGCTCTGCTCACAGTAGCGTTGATGACGCGTGACGGGCTATGCTCGCGGTAAGTTAATAGCGTTGAAGATGCGCGACGGGCTCTGCTCACAGTAGCGTTGATGACGCGTGACGGGCTATGCTCGCGGTAGCGTTAATAGAGTTGAAGATGCGCGACGGGCTCTGTTCACAATAGCGTTGATGACGCGTGACGGGCTATGCTCGCGGTCAAGTTAATAGCGTTGAAGATGCGGGACGGGCTCTGCTCACAGTAGCGTTGATGACGCGTAACGGGCTATGCTCGCGGTAAAGTTAATAGCGTTGAAGATGCGCGACGGGCTCTGCTCACAGTAGCGTTGATGACGCGTGACGGGCTATGCTCACGGTAGCGTTGATGACGCGTAACGGGCTATGCTCGCGGTAAAGTTAATAGCGTTGAAGATGCGCGACGGGCTCTGCTCACGGTAGCGTTGATGACGCGTGACGGACTATGCTCGCGGTAAAGTTAATAGCGTTGAAGATGCGCGACGGGCTCTGCTCACAGTAGCGTTGATGACGCGTGACGGGCTATGCTCGCGGTAAAGTTAATAGCGTTGAAGATGCGCGACGGGCTCTGCTCACGGTAGCGTTCATGACGCGTAACGGGCTATGCTCGCGGTAAAGTTAATAGCGTTGAAGATGCGCGGCGGGCTCTGCTCACAGTTGCGTTGATGACGCGTGACGGGCTATGCTCACGGTAGCGTTGATGACGCGTAACGGGCTATGCTCGCGGTAACGTTAATAGCGTTGAAGATGCGCGACGGGCTCTGCTCACGGTAGCGTTGATGACGCGTGACGGGCTATGCTCGCGGTAAAGCTAATAGCGTTGAAGATGCGCGACGGGCTCTGCTCACAGTAGCGTTGATGACGCGTGACGGGCTATGCTCACGGTAGCGTTGATGACGCGTAACGGGCTATGCTCGCGGTAAAGTTAATAGCGTTGAAGATGCGTGACGGGCTCTGCTCACGGTAGCGTTGATGACGCGTGACGGGCTAAGCTCACGGTAGCGTTGATGACGCGTAACGGGCTATGCTCGCGGTAAAGTTAATAGCGTTGAAGATGCGCGACGGGCTCTGCTCACAATAGCGCTGATGACGCGTGACGGGCTATGCTCGCGGTAAAGTTAATAGCGTTGAAGATGCGCGACGGGCTCTGCTCACAGTAGCGTTGATGACGCGTAACGGGCTATGCTCGCGGTAAAGTTAATAGCGTTGAAGATGCGCGACGGGCTCTGCTCACAATAGCGTTGATGACGCGTGACGGGCTATGCTCGCGGTAGCGTTGATGTCGCGTGACGGGCTATGCTCGCGGTAAAGTTAATAGCGTTGAAGATGCGCGACGGGCTCTGCTCACAGTAAGCGTTGATGTTGCGTGACGGGCTATGCTCGCGGTAAAGTTAATAGCGTTGAAGATGCGCGACGGGCTCTGCTCACGGTAGCGTTGATGTCGCGTGACGGGCTATGCTCGCGGTAAAGTTAATAGCGTTGAAGATGCGCGACGGGCTCTGCTCACAGTAGCGTTGATGACGCGTGACGGTCTATGCTCGCGGTAAAGTTAATAGCGTTGAAGATGCGCGACGGGCTCTGCTCACAGTAGCGTTGATGACGCGTGACGGGCTATGCTCGCGGTAAAGTTAATAGCGTTGAAGATGCGCGACGGGCTCTGCTCACAGTAGCGTTGATGTCGCGTGACGGGCTATGCTCACGGTAGCGTTGTTGACGCGTGACGGGCTATGCTCGCGGTAGCGTTAATAGCGTTGAAGATGCGCGACGGGCTCTGCTCACAGTAGCGTTGATGACGCGTGACGGGCTATGCTCGCGGTAAGTTAATAGCGTTGAAGATGCGCGACGGGCTCTGCTCACAGTAGCGTTGATGACGCGTGACGGGCTATGCTCGCGGTAAAGTTAATAGCGTTGAAGATGCGCGACGGGCTCTGCTCACAGTAGCGTTGATGACGCGTGACGGGCTATGCTCACGGTAGCGTTGATGACGCGTAACGGGCTATGCTCGCGGTAAAGTTAATAGCGTTGAAGATGCGCGACGGGCTATGCTCACGGTAGCGTTGATGACGCGTGACGGGCTATGCTCGCGGTAAAGTTAATAGCGTTGAAGATGCGCGACGGGCTCTGCTCACAGTAGCGTTGATGACGCGTGACGGGCTATGCTCGCGGTAAAGTTAATAGCGTTGAAGATGCGCGACGGGCTCTGCTCACGGTAGCGTTGATGACGCGTAACGGGCTATGCTCGCGGTAAAGTTAATAGCGTTGAAGATGCGCGACGGGCTCTGCTCACAGTAGCGTTGATGACGCGTGACGGGCTATGCTCACCGTAGCGTTGATGACGCGTAACGGGCTATGCTCGCGGTAACGTTAATAGCGTTGAAGATGCGCGACGGGCTCTGCTCACGGTAGCGTTGATGACGCGTGACGGGCTATGCTCGCGGTAAAGTTAATAGCGTTGAAGATGCGCGACGGGCTCTGCTCACAGTAGCGTTGATGACGCGTGACGGGCTATGCTCACGGTAGCGTTGATGACGCGTAACGGGCTATGCTCGCGGTAAAGTTAATTGCGTTGAAGATGCGCGACGGGCTCTGCTCACGGTAGCGTTGATGACGCGTGACGGGCTATGCTCACGGTAGCGTTGATGACGCGTAACGGGCTATGCTCGCGGTAAAGTTAATAGCGTTGAAGATGCGCGACGGGCTCTGCTCACAATAGCGCTGATGACGCGTGACGGGCTATGCTCAGGGTAAAGTTAATAGCGTTGAAGATGCGCGACGGGCTCTGCTCACAGTAGCGTTGATGACGCGTGACGGGCTATGCTCGCGGTAAAGTTAATAGCGTTGAAGATGCGCGACGGGCTCTGCTCACAGTAGAGTTGATGACGCGTAACGGGCTATGCTCGCGGTAAAGTTAATAGCGTTGAAGATGCGCGACGGGCTCTGCTCACAATAGCGTTGATGACGCGTGACGGGCTATGCTCGCGGTAGCGTTGATGTCGCGTGACGGGCTATGCTCGCGGTAAAGTTAATAGCGTTGAAGATGCGCGACGGGCTCTGCTCACAGTAAGCGTTGATGTTGCGTGACGGGCTATGGTCGCGGTAAAGTTAATAGCGTTGAAGATGCGCGACGGGCTCTGCTCACAGTAGCGTTGATGTCGCGTGACGGGCTATGCTCGTGGTAAAGTTAATAGCGTTGAAGATGGGCGACGGGCTCTGCTCACAGTAGCGTTGATGTCGCGTGACGGGCTATGCTCGCGGTAAAGTTAATAGCGTTGAAGATGCGCGACGGGCTCTGCTCACAGTAGCGCTGATGACGCGTAACGGGCTATGCTCACAGTAGCGCCTATGACGCGTGACGGGCTATGCTCGCGGTAAAGTTAATAGCGTTGAAGATGCGCGACGGGCTCTGCTCACAGTAGCGCTGATGACGCGTAACGGGCTATGCTCGCGGTCAAGTTAATAGCGTTGAAGATGCGCGACGGGCTCTGCTCACAGTAGCGTTGATGACAAGTGACGGGCTATGCTCACGGTAGCGTTGATGACGCGTGACGGGCTATGCTCACAGTAGCGCTGATGACGCGTGACGGGCTATGCTCACGGTAGCGTTGATGACGCGTAACGGGCTATGCTCGCGGTAAAGTTAATAGCGTTGAAGATGCGCGACGGGCTCTGCTCACGGTAGCGCTGATGACGCGTAACGGGCTATGCTCGCGGTAAAGTTAATAGCGTTGAAGATGCGCGACGGGCTCTGCTCACAGTAGCGTTGATGACGCGTGACGGGCTATGCTCGCGGTAAAGTTAATAGCGTTGAAGATGCGCGACGGGCTCTGCTCACAATAGCGTTGATGTCGCGTGACGGGCTATGCTCGCGGTAAAGTTAATAGCGTTGAAGATGCGCTACGGGCTCTGCTCACAATAGCGTTGATGTCGCGTGACGGGCTATGCTCGCGGTAAAGTTAATAGCGTTGAAGATGCGCGACGGGCTCTGCTCACAGTAAGCGTTGATGTTGCGTGACGGGCTATGCTCGCGGTAAAGTTAATAGGGTTGAAGATGCGCGACGGGCTCTGCTCACAGTAGCGTTGATGTCGCGTGACGGGCTATGCTCGCGGTAAAGTTAATAGCGTTGAAGATGCGCGACGGGCTCTGCTCACAGTAGCGTTGATGTCGCGTGACGGGCTATGCTCGCGGTAAAGTTAATAGCGTTGACGATGCGCGACGGGCTCTGCTCACAGTAGCGCTGATGACGCGTAACGGGCTATGCTCACAGTAGCGCTGATGACGCGTGACGGGCTATGCTCGCGGTAAAGTTAATAGCGTTGAAGATGCGCGACGGGCTCTGCTCAGAGTAGCGCTGATGACGCGCGACGGGCTCTGCTCACAGTAGCGTTGATGACGCGTGACGGGCTATGCTCGCGGTAGCGTTGATGACGCGTGACGGGCTATGCTCGCGGTCAAGTTAATAGCGTTGAAGATGCGCGACGGGCTCTGCTCACAGTAGCGCTGATGACGCGTAACGGGCTATGCTCGCGGTAAAGTTAATAGCGTTGAAGATGCGCGACGGGCTCTGCTCACAGTAGCGTTGATGACGCGTAACGGGCTATGCTCGCGGTAGCGTTAATAGCGTTGAAGATGCGCGACGGGCTCTGCTCACATTGGCGTTGATGACGCGTAACGGGCTATGCTCGCGGTAAAAGTTAATAGCGTTGAAGATGCGCGACGGGCTCTGCTCACATTAGCGTTGATGACGCGTAACGGGCTATGCTCGCGGTAAAGTTAATAGCGTTGATGACGCGTGACGGACTATGTTCGCGGTAGCGTTAATAGCGTTGAAGATGCGCGACGGGCTCTGCTCACAATAGCGTTGATGACGCGTGACGGGCTATGCTCACGGTAGCGTTGATGACGCGTAACGAGCTATGCTCGCGGTAAAGTTAATAGCGTTGAAGATGCGCGACGGGCTCTGCTCACAGTAGCGTTGATGACGCGTAACGGGCTATGCTCGCGGTCAAGTTAATAGCGTTGAAGATGCGCGACGGCTCTGCTTACAGTAGCGTTGATGACGCGTAACGGGCTATGCTCGCGGTAAAGTTAATAGCGTTGAAGATGCGCGACGGGCTCTGCTCACAATAGCGTTGATGACGCGTAACGGGCTATGCTCGCGGTAAAGTTAATAGCGTTGAAGATGCGCGACGGCTCTGCTCACAGTAGCGTTGATGACGCGTAAAGGGCTATGCTGGCGGTAGCGTTAATAGCGTTGAAGATGCGCGACGGGCTCTGCTCACAGTAGCGTTGATGACGCGTGACGGGCTATGCTCGCGGTAAAGTTAATAGCGTTGAAGATGCGCGACGGGCTCTGCTCACAATAGCGTTGATGACGCGTAACGGGCTATGCTCGCGGTAAGTTAATAGCGTTGAAGATGCGCGACGGGCTCTGCTCACAATAGCGTTGATGTCGCGTGACGGGCTATGCTCGCGGTAAAGTTAATAGCGTTGAAGATGCGCGACGGGCTCTGCTCACAGTAGCGCTGATGACGCGTAACGGGCTATGCTCGCGGTCAAGTTAATAGCGTTGAAGATGCGGGACGGGCTCTGCTCACAGTAGCGTTGATGACGCGTAACGGGCTATGCTCGCAGTAGCGTTGATGACGCGTGACGGGCTCTGCTCACAGTAGCGTTGATGACGTGTAACGGGCTATGCTCGCGGTAAAGTTAATAGCGTTGAAGATGCGCGACGGGCTCTGCTCACAGTAGCGTTGATGACGCGTAACGGGCTATGCTCGCGGTAGCGTTGATGACGCGTAACGGGCTATGCTCGCGGTAGCGTTAATAGCGTTGAAGATGCGCGACGGGCTCTGCTCACAGTAGCGCTGATGACGCGTAACGGGCTATGCTGGCGGTAGCGTTAATAGCGTTGAAGATGCGCGACGGGCTCTGCTCACAGTAGCGCTGATGACGCGTAACGTGCTATGCTCGCGGTAAAGTTAATAGCGTTGAAGATGCGCGACGGGCTCTGCTCACAATAGCGTTGATGACGCGTGACGGGCTATGCTCGCGGTAGCGTTGATGTCGCGTGACGGGCTATGCTCGCGGTAAAGTTAATAGCGTTGAAGATGCGCGACGGGCTCTGCTCACAGTAAGCGTTGATGTTGCGTGACGGGCTATGGTCGCGGTAAAGTTAATAGCGTTGAAGATGCGCGACGGGCTCTGCTCACAGTAGCGTTGATGTCGCGTGACGGGCTATGCTCGCGGTAAAGTTAATAGCGTTGAAGATGCGCGACGGGCTCTGCTCACAGTAGCGTTGATGTCGCGTGACGGGCTATGCTCTCGGTAAAGTTAATAGCGTTGAAGATGCGCGACGGGCTATGCTCACAGTAGCGCTGATGACGCGTAACGGGCTATGCTCACAGTAGCGCCTATGACGCGTGACGGGCTATGCTCGCGGTAAAGTTAATAGCGTTGAAGATGCGCGACGGGCTCTGCTCACAGTAGCGCTGATGACGCGTAACGGGCTATGCTCGCGGTCAAGTTAATAGCGTTGAAGATGCGCGACGGGCTCTGCTCACAGTAGCGTTGATGACAAGTGACGGGCTATGCTCACGGTAGCGCTGATGACGCGTGACGGGCTATGCTCACAGTAGCGCTGATGACGCGTGACGGGCTATGCTCACGGTAGCGTTGATGACGCGTAACGGGCTATGCTCGCGGTAAAGTTAATAGCGTTGAAGATGCGCGACGGGCTCTGCTCACGGTAGCGCTGATGACGCGTAACGGGCTATGCTCGCGGTAAAGTTAATAGCGTTGAAGATGCGCGACGGGCTCTGCTCACAGTAGCGTTGATGACGCGTGACGGGCTATGCTCGCGGTAAAGTTAATAGCGTTGAAGATGCGCGACGGGCTCTGCTCACAATAGCGTTGATGTCGCGTGACGGGCTATGCTCACGGTAAAGTTAATAGCGTTGAAGATGCGCGACGGGCTCTGCTCACAGTAGCGTTGATGTCGCGTGACGGGCTATGCTCACGGTAGCGTTGTTGACGCGTGACGGGCTATGCTCGCGGTAGCGTTAATAGCGTTGAAGATGCGCGACGGGCTCTGCTCACAGTAGCGTTGATGACGCGTGACGGGCTATGCTCGCGGTAAGTTAATAGCGTTGAAGATGCGCGACGGGCTCTGCTCACAGTAGCGTTGATGACGCGTGACGGGCTATGCTCGCGGTAGCGTTAATAGAGTTGAAGATGCGCGACGGGCTCTGTTCACAATAGCGTTGATGACGCGTGACGGGCTATGCTCGCGGTCAAGTTAATAGCGTTGAAGATGCGGGACGGGCTCTGCTCACAGTAGCGTTGATGACGCGTAACGGGCTATGCTCGCGGTAAAGTTAATAGCGTTGAAGATGCGCGACGGGCTCTGCTCACAGTAGCGTTGATGACGCGTGACGGGCTATGCTCACGGTAGCGTTGATGACGCGTAACGTGCTATGCTCGCGGTAAAGTTAATAGCGTTGAAGATGCGCGACGGGCTCTGCTCACGGTAGCGTTGATGACGCGTGACGGACTATGCTCGCGGTAAAGTTAATAGCGTTGAAGATGCGCGACGGGCTCTGCTCACAGTAGCGTTGATGACGCGTGACGGGCTATGCTCGCGGTAAAGTTAATAGCGTTGAAGATGCGCGACGGGCTCTGCTCACGGTAGCGTTCATGACGCGTAACGGGCTATGCTCGCGGTAAAGTTAATAGCGTTGAAGATGCGCGGCGGGCTCTGCTCACAGTTGCGTTGATGACGCGTGACGGGCTATGCTCACGGTAGCGTTGATGACGCGTAACGGGCTATGCTCGCGGTAACGTTAATAGCGTTGAAGATGCGCGACGGGCTCTGCTCACGGTAGCGTTGATGACGCGTGACGGGCTATGCTCGCGGTAAAGCTAATAGCGTTGAAGATGCGCGACGGGCTCTGCTCACAGTAGCGTTGATGACGCGTGACGGGCTATGCTCACGGTAGCGTTGATGACGCGTAACGGGCTATGCTCGCGGTAAAGTTAATAGCGTTGAAGATGCGTGACGGGCTCTGCTCACGGTAGCGTTGATGACGCGTGACGGGCTAAGCTCACGGTAGCGTTGATGACGCGTAACGGGCTATGCTCGCGGTAAAGTTAATAGCGTTGAAGATGCGCGACGGGCTCTGCTCACAATAGCGCTGATGACGCGTGACGGGCTATGCTCGCGGTAAAGTTAATAGCGTTGAAGATGCGCGACGGGCTCTGCTCACAGTAGCGTTGATGACGCGTAACGGGCTATGCTCGCGGTAAAGTTAATAGCGTTGAAGATGCGCGACGGGCTCTGCTCACAATAGCGTTGATGACGCGTGACGGCTATGCTCGCGGTAGCGTTGATGTCGCGTGACGGGCTATGCTCGCGGTAAAGTTAATAGCGTTGAAGATGCGCGACGGGCTCTGCTCACAGTAAGCGTTGATGTTGCGTGACGGGCTATGCTCGCGGTAAAGTTAATAGCGTTGAAGATGCGCGACGGGCTCTGCTCACGGTAGCGTTGATGTCGCGTGACGGGCTATGCTCGCGGTAAAGTTAATAGCGTTGAAGATGCGCGACGGGCTCTGCTCACAGTAGCGTTGATGACGCGTGACGGTCTATGCTCGCGGTAAAGTTAATAGCGTTGAAGATGCGCGACGGGCTCTGCTCACAGTAGCGTTGATGACGCGTGACGGGCTATGCTCGCGGTAAAGTTAATAGCGTTGAAGATGCGCGACGGGCTCTGCTCACAGTAGCGTTGATGTCGCGTGACGGGCTATGCTCACGGTAGCGTTGTTGACGCGTGACGGGCTATGCTCGCGGTAGCGTTAATAGCGTTGAAGATGCGCGACGGGCTCTGCTCACAGTAGCGTTGATGACGCGTGACGGGCTATGCTCGCGGTAAGTTAATAGCGTTGAAGATGCGCGACGGGCTCTGCTCACAGTAGCGTTGATGACGCGTGACGGGCTATGCTCGCGGTAAAGTTAATAGCGTTGAAGATGCGCGACGGGCTCTGCTCACAGTAGCGTTGATGACGCGTGACGGGCTATGCTCACGGTAGCGTTGATGACGCGTGACGGGCTATGCTCGCGGTAAAGTTAATAGCGTTGAAGATGCGCGACGGGCTATGCTCACGGTAGCGTTGCTGACGCGTGACGGGCTATGCTCGCGGTAAAGTTAATAGCGTTGAAGATGCGCGACGGGCTCTGCTCACAGTAGCGTTGATGACGCGTGACGGGCTATGCTCGCGGTAAAATTAATAGCGTTGAAGATGCGCGACGGGCTCTGCTCACGGTAGCGTTGATGACGCGTAACGGGCTATGCTCGCGGTAAAGTTAATAGCGTTGAAGATGCGCGACGGGCTCTGCTCACAGTAGCGTTGATGACGCGTGACGGGCTATGCTCACGGTAGCGTTGATGACGCGTAACGGGCTATGCTCGCGGTAACGTTAATAGCGTTGAAGATGCGCGACGGGCTCTGCTCACGGTAGCGTTGATGACGCGTGACGGGCTATGCTCGCGGTAAAGTTAATAGCGTTGAAGATGCGCGACGGGCTCTGCTCACAGTAGCGTTGATGACGCGTGACGGGCTATGCTCACGGTAGCGTTGATGACGCGTAACGGGCTATGGTCGCGGTAAAGTTAATTGCGTTGAAGATGCGCGACGGGCTCTGCTCACGGTAGCGTTGATGACGCGTGACGGGCTATGCTCACGGTAGCGTTGATGACGCGTAACGGGCTATGCTCGCGGTAAAGTTAATAGCGTTGAAGATGCGCGACGGGCTCTGCTCACAATAGCGCTGATGACGCGTGACGGGCTATGCTCGCGGTAAAGTTAATAGCGTTGAAGATGCGCGACGGGCTCTGCTCACAGTAGCGTTGATGACGCGTGACGGGCTATGCTCGCGGTAAAGTTAATAGCGTTGAAGTTGCGCGACGGGCTCTGCTCACAGTAGAGTTGATGACGCGTAACGGGCTATGCTCGCGGTAAAGTTAATAGCGTTGAAGATGCGCGACGGGCTCTGCTCACAATAGCGTTGATGACGCGTGACGGGCTATGCTCGCGGTAGCGTTGATGTCGCGTGACGGGCTATGCTCGCGGTAAAGTTAATAGCGTTGAAGATGCGCGACGGGCTCTGCAAACAGTAAGCGTTGATGTTGCGTGACGGGCTATGGTCGCGGTAAAGTTAATAGCGTTGAAGATGCGCGACGGGCTCTGCTCACAGTAGCGTTGATGTCGCGTGACGGGCTATGCTCGCGGTAAAGTTAATAGCGTTGAAGATGCGCGACGGGCTCTGCTCACAGTAGCGTTGATGTCGCGTGACGGGCTATGCTCGCGGTAAAGTTAATAGCGTTGAAGATTCGCGACGGGCTCTGCTCACAGTAGCGCTGATGACGCGTAACGGGCTATGCTCACAGTAGCGCCTATGACGCGTGACGGGCTATGCTCGCGGTAAAGTTAATAGCGTTGAAGATGCGCGACGGGCTCTGCTCACAGTAGCGCTGATGACGCGTAACGGGCTATGCTCGCGGTCAAGTTAATAGCGTTGAAGATGCGCGACGGGCTCTGCTCACAGTAGCGTTGATGACAAGTGACGGGCTATGCTCACGGTAGCGCTGATGACGCGTGACGGGCTATGCTCACAGTAGCGCTGATGACGCGTGACGGGCTATGCTCACGGTAGCGTTGATGACGCGTAACGGGCTATGCTCGCGGTAAAGTTAATAGCGTTGAAGATGCGCGACGGGCTCTGCTCACGGTAGCGCTGATGACGCGTAACGGGCTATGCTCGCGGTAAAGTTAATAGCGTTGAAGATGCGCGACGGGCTCTGCTCACAGTAGCGTTGATGACGCGTGACGGGCTATGCTCGCGGTAAAGTTAATAGCGTTGAAGATGCGCGACGGGCTCTGCTCACAATAGCGTTGATGTCGCGTGACGGGCTATGCTCGCGGTAAAGTTAATAGCGTTGAAGATGCGCTACGGGCTCTGCTCACAATAGCGTTGATGTCGCGTGACGGGCTATGCTCGCGGTAAAGTTAATAGCGTTGAAGATGCGCGACGGGCTCTGCTCACAGTAAGCGTTGATGTTGCGTGACGGGCTATGCTCGCGGTAAAGTTAATAGCGTTGAAGATGCGCGACGGGCTCTGCTCACAGTAGCGTTGATGTCGCGTGACGGGCTATGCTCGCGGTAAAGTTAATAGCGTTGAAGATGCGCGACGGGCTCTGCTCACAGTAGCGTTGATGTCGCGTGACGGGCTATGCTCGCGGTAAAGTTAATAGCGTTGAAGATGCGCGACGGGCTCTGCTCACAGTAGCGCTGATGACGCGTAACGGGCTATGCTCACAGTAGCGCTGATGACGCGTGACGGGCTATGCTCGCGGTAAAGTTAATAGCGTTGAAGATGCGCGACGGGCTCTGCTCAGAGTAGCGCTGATGACGCGCGACGGGCTCTGCTCACAGTAGCGTTGATGACGCGTGACGGGCTATGCTCGCGGTAGCGTTGATGACGCGTGACGGGCTATGCTCGCGGTCAAGTTAATAGCGTTGAAGATGCGCGACGGGCTCTGCTCACAGTAGCGCTGATGACGCGTAACGGGCTATGCTCGCGGTAAAGTTAATAGCGTTGAAGATGCGCGACGGGCTCTGCTCACAGTAGCGTTGATGACGCGTAACGGGCTATGCTCGCGGTAGCGTTAATAGCGTTGAAGATGCACGACGGGCTCTGCTCACATTAGCGTTGATGACGCGTAACGGGCTATGCTCGCGGTAAAGTTAATAGCGTTGAAGATGCGCGACGGGCTCTGCTCACATTAGCGTTGATGACGCGTAACGGGCTATGCTCGCGGTAAAGTTAATAGCGTTGATGACGCGTGACGGACTATGTTCGCGGTAGCGTTAATAGCGTTGAAGATGCGCGACGGTCTCTGCTCACAATAGCGTTGATGACGCGTGACGGGCTATGCTCACGGTAGCGTTGATGACGCGTAACGGGCTATGCTCGCGGTAAAGTTAATAGCGTTGATGATGCGCGACGGGCTCTGCTCACAGTAGCGTTGATGACGCGTAACGGGCTATGCTCGCAGTCAAGTTAATAGCGTTGATGATGCGCGACGGCTCTGCTTACAGTAGCGTTGATGACGCGTAACGGGCTATGCTCGCGGTAAAGTTAATAGCGTTGAAGATGCGCGACGGGCTCTGCTCACAATAGCGTTGATGACGCGTAACGGGCTATGCTCGCGGTAAAGTTAATAGCGTTGAAGATGCGCGACGGCTCTGCTCACAGTAGCGTTGATGACGCGTAAAGGGCTATGCTGGCGGTAGCGTTAATAGCGTTGAAGATGCGCGACGGGCTCTGCTCACAGTAGCGTTGATGACGCGTGACGGGCTATGCTCGCGGTAAAGTTAATAGCGTTGAAGTTGCGCGACGGGCTCTGCTCACAATAGCGTTGATGACGCGTAACGGGCTATGCTCGCGGTAAGTTAATAGCGTTGAAGATGCGCGACGGGCTCTGCTCACAATAGCGTTGATGTCGCGTGACGGGCTATGCTCGCGGTAAAGTTAATAGCGTTGAAGATGCGCGACGGGCTCTGCTCACAGTAGCGCTGATGACGCGTAACGGGCTATGCTCGCGGTCAAGTTAATAGCGTTGAAGATGCGGGACGGGCTCTGCTCACAGTAGCGTTGATGACGCGTAACGGGCTATGCTCGCAGTAGCGTTGATGACGCGTGACGGCCTCTGCTCACAGTAGCGTTGATGACGTGTAACGGGCTATGCTCGCGGTAAAGTTAATAGCGTTGAAGATGCGCGACGGGCTCTGCTCACAGTAGCGTTGATGACGCGTAACGGGCTATGCTCGCGGTAGCGTTGATGACGCGTAACGGGCTATGCTCGCGGTAGCGTTAATAGCGTTGAAGATGCGCGACGGGCTCTGCTCACAGTAGCGCTGATGACGCGTAACGGGCTATGCTGGCGGTAGCGTTAATAGCGTTGAAGATGCGCGACGGGCTCTGCTCACAGTAGCGCTGATGACGCGTAACGGGCTATGCTCGCGGTAAAGTTAATAGCGTTGAAGATGCGCGACGGGCTCTGCTCACAGTAGCGTTGATGACGCGTAACGGGCTATGCTCGCGGTAAAGGTAATAGCGTTGAAGATGCGCGACGGGCTCTGCTCACAATAGCGTTGATGACGCGTAACGGGCTAAGCTCGCGGTAGCGTTAATAGCGTTGAAGATGCGCGACGGTCTCTGCTCACAGTAGCGCTGATGACGCGTAACGGGCTATGCTCGCGGTAGCGTTAATAGCGTTGAAGATGCGCGACGGGCTCAGCTCACAGTAGCGTTGATGACGCGTAACGGGCTATGCTCGCGGTCAAGTTAATAGCGTTGAAGATGCGAGACGGGCTCTGCTCACAATAGCGTTGATGACGCGTAACGGGCTATGCTCGCGGTAAAGTTAATAGCGTTGAAGATGCGCGACGGGCTCTGCTCACAGTAGCGTTGATGACGCGTAACGGGCTATGCTCGCGGTAGCGTTGATGACGCGTAACGGGCTATGCTCGCGGTAGCGTTAATAGCGTTGAAGATGCGCGACGGGCTCTGCTCACAATAGCGTTGATTACGCGTAACGGGCTATGCTCGCGGTAGCGTTAATAGCGTTGAAGGTGCGCGACGGGCTCTGCTCACAGTAGCGCTGATGACGCGTAACGGGCTATGCTCGCGGTAGCGTTAATAGCGTTGAAGATGCGCGACGGGCTCTGCTCACAGTAGCGTTGATGACGCGTAACGGGCTATGCTCGCGGTAGCGTTAATAGCGTTGAAGATGCAAGACGGGCTCTGCTCACAGTAGCGTTGATGACGCGTAACGGGCTATGCTCGCAGTAGCGTTAATAGCGTAGAAGATGCGCGACGGGCTCTGCTCACAGTAGCGTTGATGACGCGTAACGGGCTATGCTCGCGGTCAAGTTAATAGCGTTGAAGATGCGCGACGGGCTCAGCTCACAGTAGCGCTGATGACGCGTAACGGGCTATGCTCGTGGTAGCGTTAATAGCGTTGAAGATGCGCGACGGGCTCTGCTCACAGTAGCGCTGATGACGCGTAACGGGCTATGCTGGCGGTAGCGTTAATAGCGTTGAAGATGCGCGACGGGCTCTGCTCACAGTAGCGCTGATGACGCGTAACGGGCTATGCTCGCGGTAAAGTTAATAGCGTTGAAGATGCGCGACGGGCTCTGCTCACAGTAGCGTTGATGACGCGTAACGGGCTATGCTCGCGGTAAAGTTAATAGCGTTGAAGATGCGCGACGGGCTCTGCTCACAATAGCGTTGATGACGCGTAACGGGCTATGCTCGCGGTAGCGTTAATAGCGTTGAAGATGCGCGACGGGCTCTGCTCACAGTAGCGTTGATGACGCGTAACGGGCTATGCTCGCGGTAAAGTTAATAGCGTTGAAGTTGCGCGACGGGCTCTGCTCACAGTAGCGTTGATGACGCGTGACGGACTATGTTCGCGGTAGCGTTAATAGCGTTGAAGATGCGCGACGGGCTCTGCTCACAGTAGCGTTGATGACGCGTAACGGGCTATGCTCGCGGTAGCGTTGATGACGCGTAACGGGCTATGCTCGCGGTAGCGTTAATAGCGTTGAAGATGCGCGACGGGCTCTGCTCATGGTAGCGTTGATGACGCGTGACGGACTATGTTCGCGGTAGCGTTAATAGCGTTGAAGATGCGCGACGGGCTCTGCTCACAGTAGCGTTGATGACGCGTAACGGGCTATGCTCGCGGTCAAGTTAATAGCGTTGAAGATGCGCGATGGGCTCTGCTCACAATAGCGTTGATGACGCGTAACGGGCTATGCTCGCGGTAAAATTAATAGCGTTGAAGATGCGCGACGGGCTCTGCTCACAGTAGCTTTGATGACGCGTGACGGACTATGTTCGCGGTAGCGTTAATAGCGTTGAAGATGCGCGACGGGCTCTGCTCACAGTAGCGTTGATGACGCGTAACGGGCTATGCTCGCGGTAGCGTTGATGACGCGTAACGGGCTATGCTCGCGGTAGCGTTAATAGCGTTGAAGATGCGCGACGGGCTCTGCTCACAGTAGCGTTGATGACGCGTAACGGGCTATGCTCGCGGTAGCGTAAATAGCGTTGAAGATGCGCGACGGGCTCTGCTCACAGTAGCGCTGATGACGCGTAACGGGCTATGCTCGCGGTAGCGTTAATAGCGTTGAAGATGCGCGACGGGCTCTGCTCACAGTAGCGTTGATGACGCGTAACGGGCTATGCTCGCGTTAGCGTTAATAGCGTTGAAGATGCGCGACGGGCTCTGCTCACAGTAGCGTTGATGACGCGTGACGGGCTATGCTCGCAGTAGCGTTAATAGCGTTGAAGATGCGCGACGGGCTCTGCTCACAGTAGCGTTGATGACGCGTAACGGGCTATGCTCTCGGTCATGTTAATAGCGTTGAAGATGCGCGACGGGCTCAGCTCACAGTAGCGCTGATGACGCGTAACGGTCTATGCTCGCGGTAGCGTTAATAGCGTTGAAGATGCGCGATGGGCTCTGCTTACAGTAGTGCTGATGACGCGTAACGGGCTATGCTCACAGTAGCGTTGATGACGCGTGACGGGCTATGCTCGCGGTAAAGTTAATAGCGTTGAAGATGCGCGACGGGCTCTGCTCACGGTAGCGTTGATGACGCGTAACGGGCTATGCTCGCGGTAAAGTTAATAGCGTTGAAGATGCGCTACGGGCTCTGCTCACAATAGCGCTGATGACGCGTGACGGGCTATGCTGGCGGTAGCGTTAATAGCGTTGAAGATGCGCGACGGGCTCTGCTCACAGTAGCGTTGATGACGCGTGACGGGCTATGCTCGCGGTAAAGTTAATAGCGTTGAAGATGCGCGACGGGCTCTGCTCACAGTAGCGCTGATGACGCGTAACGGGCTATGCTCGCGGTAAAGTTAATAGCGTTGAAGATGCGCGAAGGGCTCTGCTCACAGTAGCGTTGATGACGCGTGACGGGCTATGCTCGCGGTAAAGTTAATAGCGTTGAAGATGCGCGACGGCTCTGCTCACAGTAGCGCTGATGACGCGTAACGGGCTATGCTCGCGGTAAAGTTAATAGCGTTGAAGATGCGCGACGGGCTCTGCTCACAGTAGCGCTGATGACGCGTAACGGGCTATGCTCGCGGTAAAGTTAATAGCGTTGAAGGTGCGCGACGGGCTCAGCTCACAGTAGCGTTGATGACGCGTGACGGACTATGTTCGCGGTAGCGTTAATAGCGATGAAGATGCGCGACGGGCTCTGCTCACAGTAGCGTTGATGACGCGTGACGGGCTATGCTCGCGGTAGCGTTAATAGCGTTGAAGATGCGCGACGGCTCTGCTCACAGTAGCGCTGATGACGCGTAACGGGCTATGCTCGCGGTAAGTTAATAGCGTTGAAGATGCGCGACGGGCTCTGCTCACAGTAGCGCTGATGACGCGTGACGGGCTATGCTCGCGGTAAAGTTAATAGCGTTGAAGATGCGTGACGGCTCTGCTCACAGTAGCGCTGATGACGCGTGACGGGCTATGCTCACAGTAGCGCTGATGACGCGTGACGGGCTATGCTCACGGTAGCGTTGATGACGCGTAACGGGCTATGCTCGCGGTAAATTTAATAGCGTTGATGACGCGTGACGGGCTATGCTCGCGGTCAAGTTAATAGCGTTGAAGATGCGCGACGGGCTCTGCTCGCAGTAGCGTTGATGACGCATGACGGGTTATGCTCGCGGTAAAGTTAATAGCGTTGATGACGCGTGACGGGCTATGCTCGTGGTAAAGTTAATAGCGTTGAAGATGCGCGACGGGCTCTGCTCACAGTAGCGCTGATGACGCGCAACAGGCTATGCTCGCGGTCAAGTTAATAGCGTTGAAGATGCGCGACGGGCTCTGCTCACAGTAGCGTTGATGACGCGTGACGGACTATGTTCGCGGTAGCGTTAATAGCGTTGAAGATGCGCGACGGGTTCTTCTCACAGTAGCGTTAATGACGCCGCACGACTATGTTCGCGGTAGCGTTAATAGCGTTGAAGATGCGGGACGGGCTCTCCTCACAGTTGCGCTGATGACGCGTGACGGGCTATGCTCGCGGTAAAGTTAATAGCGTTGAAGATGCCAGACGGCTCTGCTCACAGTAGCGTTGATGACGCGTAACGGGCTATGCTCGCGGTAAAGTTAATAGCGTTGAAGATGCGCTACGGGCTCTGCTCACAATAGCGTTGATGACGCGTAACGGGCTATGTTCGCGGTAGCGTTAATAGCGTTGAAGATGCGGGACGGGCTCTCCTCACAGTAGCGCTGATGACGCGTGACGGGCTATGCTCGCGGTAAAGTTAATAGCGTTGAAGATGCGCGACGGGCTATGCTCACAGTAGCGCTGATGACGCGTGACGGGCTATGCTCGCGGTAAATTTAATAGCGTTGAAGATGCGCGACGGGCTATGCTCACAGTAGCGTTGATGACGCGTAACGGGCTATGTTCGCGGTAGCGTTAATAGCGTTGAAAATGCGCGACGGGCTCTGCTCACAGTAGCGTTGATGACGCGTGACGGACTATGTTCGCGGTAGCGTTAATAGCGTTGAAAATGCGCGACGGGCTCTGCTCACAGTACCGTTGATGACGCGTAACGGGCTATGCTCGCGGTAAAGTTAATAGCGTTGAAGATGCGCGACGGGCTCTGCTCACATTAGCGTTGATGACGCGTAACGGGCTATGCTCGCGGTAAAGTTAATAGCGTTGATGACGCGTGACGGACTATGTTCGCGGTAGCGTTAATAGCGTTGAAGATGCGCGACGGGCTCTGCTCACAATAGCGTTGATGACGCGTGACGGGCTATGCTCACGGTAGCGTTGATGACGCGTAACGGGCTATGCTCGCGGTAAAGTTAATAGCGTTGAAGATGCGCGACGGGCTCTGCTCACAGTAGCGTTGATGACGCGTAACGGGCTATGCTCGCGGTCAAGTTAATAGCGTTGAAGTTGCGCGACGGCTCTGCTTACAGTAGCGTTGATGACGCGTAACGGGCTATGCTCGCGGTAAAGTTTATAGCGTTGAAGATGCGCGACGGGCTCTGCTCACAATAGCGTTGATGACGCGTAACGGGCTATGCTCGCGGTAAAGTTAATAGCGTTGAAGATGCGCGACGGCTCTGCTCACAGTAGCGTTGATGACGCGTAAAGGGCTATGCTGGCGGTAGCGTTAATAGCGTTGAAGATGCGCGACGGGCTCTGCTCACAGTAGCGTTGATGACGCGTGACGGGCTATGCTCGCGGTAAAGTTAATAGCGTTGAAGATGCGCGACGGGCTCTGCTCACAATAGCGTTGATGACGCGTAACGGGCTATGCTCGCGGTAAGTTAATAGCGTTGAAGATGCGCGACGGGCTCTGCTCACAATAGCGTTGATGTCGCGTGACGGGCTATGCTCGCGGTAAAGTTAATAGCGTTGAAGATGCGCGACGGGCTCTGCTCACAGTAGCGCTGATGACGCGTAACGGGCTATGCTCGCGGTCAAGTTAATAGCGTTGAAGATGCGGGACGGGCTCTGCTCACAGTAGCGTTGATGACGCGTAACGGGCTATGCTCGCAGTAGCGTTGATGACGCGTGACGGGCTCTGCTCACAGTAGCGTTGATAACGTGCAACGGGCTATGCTCGTGGTAAAGTTAATAGCGTTGAAGATGCGCGACGGGCTCTGCTCACAGTAGCGTTGATGACGCGTAACGGGCTATGCTCGCGGTAGCGTTGATGACGCGTAACGGGCTATGCTCGCGGTAGCGTTAATAGCGTTGAAGATGCGCGACGGGCTCTGCTCATGGTAGCGTTGATGACGCGTGACGGACTATGTTCGCGGTAGCGTTAATAGCGTTGAAGATGCGTGACGGGCTCTGCTCACAGTAGCGTTGATGACGCGTAACGGGCTATGCTCGCGGTCAAGTTAATAGCGTTGAAGATGCGCGATGGGCTCTGCTCACAATAGCGTTGATGACGCGTAACGGGCTATGCTCGCGGTAAAGTTAATAGCGTTGAAGATGCGCGACGGGCTCTGCTCACAGTAGCGTTGATGACGCGTGACGGACTATGTTCGCGGTAGCGTTAATAGCGTTGAAGATGCGCGACGGGCTCTGCTCACAGTAGCGTTGATGACGCGTAACGGGCTATGCTCGCGGTAGCGTTGATGACGCGTAACGGGCTATGCTCGCGGTAGCGTTAATAGCGTTGAAGATGCGCGACGGGCTCTGCTCACAGTAGCGTTGATGACGCGTAACGGGCTATGCTCGCGGTAGCGTAAATAGCGTTGAAGATGCGCGACGGGCTCTGCTCACAGTAGCGCTGATGACGCATAACGGGCTATGCTCGCGGTAGCGTTAATAGCGTTGAAGATGCGCGACGGGCTCTGCTCACAGTAGCGTTGATGACGCGTAACGGGCTATGCTCGCGTTAGCGTTAATAGCGTTGAAGATGCGCGACGGGCTCTGCTCACAGTAGCGTTGATGACGCGTGACGGGCTATGCTCGCAGTAGCGTTAATAGCGTTGAAGATGCGCGACGGGCTCTGCTCACAGTAGCGTTGATGACGCGTAACGGGCTATGCTCTCGGTCATGTTAATAGCGTTGAAGATGCGCGACGGGCTCAGCTCACAGTAGCGCTGATGACGCGTAACGGTCTATGCTCGCGGTAGCGTTAATAGCGTTGAAGATGCGCGATGGGCTCTGCTTACAGTAGTGCTGATGACGCGTAACGGGCTATGCTCACAGTAGCGTTGATGACGCGTGACGGGCTATGCTCGCGGTAAAGTTAATAGCGTTGAAGATGCGCGACGGGCTCTGCTCACGGTAGCGTTGATGACGCGTAACGGGCTATGCTCGCGGTAAAGTTAATAGCGTTGAAGATGCGCTACGGGCTCTGCTCACAATAGCGCTGATGACGCGTGACGGGCTATGCTGGCGGTAGCGTTAATAGCGTTGAAGATGCGCGACGGGCTCTGCTCACAGTAGCGTTGATGACGCGTGACGGGCTATGCTCGCGGTAAAGTTAATAGCGTTGAAGATGCGCGACGGGCTCTGCTCACAGTAGCGCTGATGACGCGTAACGGGCTATGCTCGCGGTAAAGTTAATAGCGTTGAAGATGCGCGAAGGGCTCTGCTCACAGTAGCGTTGATGACGCGTGACGGGCTATGCTCGCGGTAAAGTTAATAGCGTTGAAGATGCGCGACGGCTCTGCTCACAGTAGCGCTGATGACGCGTAACGGGCTATGCTCGCGGTAAAGTTAATAGCGTTGAAGATGCGCGACGGGCTCTGCTCACAGTAGCGCTGATGACGCGTAACGGGCTATGCTCGCGGTAAAGTTAATAGCGTTGAAGGTGCGCGACGGGCTCAGCTCACAGTAGCGTTGATGACGCGTGACGGACTATGTTCGCGGTAGCGTTAATAGCGATGAAGATGCGCGACGGGCTCTGCTCACAGTAGCGTTGATGACGCGTGACGGGCTATGCTCGCGGTAGCGTTAATAGCGTTGAAGATGCGCGACGGCTCTGCTCACAGTAGCGCTGATGACGCGTAACGGGCTATGCTCGCGGTAAGTTAATAGCGTTGAAGATGCGCGACGGGCTCTGCTCACAGTAGCGCTGATGACGCGTGACGGGCTATGCTCGCGGTAAAGTTAATAGCGTTGAAGATGCGTGACGGCTCTGCTCACAGTAGCGCTGATGACGCGTGACGGGCTATGCTCACAGTAGCGCTGATGACGCGTGACGGGCTATGCTCACGGTAGCGTTGATGACGCGTAACGGGCTATGCTCGCGGTAAATTTAATAGCGTTGATGACGCGTGACGGGCTATGCTCGCGGTCAAGTTAATAGCGTTGAAGATGCGCGACGGGCTCTGCTCGCAGTAGCGTTGATGACGCATGACGGGTTATGCTCGCGGTAAAGTTAATAGCGTTGATGACGCGTGACGGGCTATGCTCGCGGTAAAGTTAATAGCGTTGAAGATGCGCGACGGGCTCTGCTCACAGTAGCGCTGATGACGCGCAACAGGCTATGCTCGCGGTCAAGTTAATAGCGTTGAAGATGCGCGACGGGCTCTGCTCACAGTAGCGTTGATGACGCGTGACGGACTATGTTCGCGGTAGCGTTAATAGCGTTGAAGATGCGCGACGGGTTCTTCTCACAGTAGCGTTAATGACGCCGCACGACTATGTTCGCGGTAGCGTTAATAGCGTTGAAGATGCGGGACGGGCTCTCCTCACAGTTGCGCTGATGACGCGTGACGGGCTATGCTCGCGGTAAAGTTAATAGCGTTGAAGATGCCAGACGGCTCTGCTCACAGTAGCGTTGATGACGCGTAACGGGCTATGCTCGCGGTAAAGTTAATAGCGTTGAAGATGCGCTACGGGCTCTGCTCACAATAGCGTTGATGACGCGTAACGGGCTATGTTCGCGGTAGCGTTAATAGCGTTGAAGATGCGGGACGGGCTCTCCTCACAGTAGCGCTGATGACGCGTGACGGGCTATGCTCGCGGTAAAGTTAATAGCGTTGAAGATGCGCGACGGGCTATGCTCACAGTAGCGCTGATGACGCGTGACGGGCTATGCTCGCGGTAAATTTAATAGCGTTGAAGATGCGTGACGGCTCTGCTCACAGTAGCGTTGATGACGCGTAACGGGCTATGTTCGCGGTAGCGTTAATAGCGTTGAAAATGCGCGACGGGCTCTGCTCACAGTAGCGTTGATGACGCGTGACGGACTATGTTCGCGGTAGCGTTAATAGCGTTGAAAATGCGCGACGGGCTCTGCTCACAGTACCGTTGATGACGCGTAACGGGCTATGCTCGCGGTAAAGTTAATAGCGTTGAAGATGCGCGACGGGCTCTGCTCACATTAGCGTTGATGACGCGTAACGGGCTATGCTCGCGGTAAAGTTAATAGCGTTGATGACGCGTGACGGACTATGTTCGCGGTAGCGTTAATAGCGTTGAAGATGCGCGACGGGCTCTGCTCACAATAGCGTTGATGACGCGTGACGGGCTATGCTCACGGTAGCGTTGATGACGCGTAACGGGCTATGCTCGCGGTAAAGTTAATAGCGTTGAAGATGCGCGACGGGCTCTGCTCACAGTAGCGTTGATGACGCGTAACGGGCTATGCTCGCGGTCAAGTTAATAGCGTTGAAGTTGCGCGACGGCTCTGCTTACAGTAGCGTTGATGACGCGTAACGGGCTATGCTCGCGGTAAAGTTTATAGCGTTGAAGATGCGCGACGGGCTCTGCTCACAATAGCGTTGATGACGCGTAACGGGCTATGCTCGCGGTAAAGTTAATAGCGTTGAAGATGCGCGACGGCTCTGCTCACAGTAGCGTTGATGACGCGTAAAGGGCTATGCTGGCGGTAGCGTTAATAGCGTTGAAGATGCGCGACGGGCTCTGCTCACAGTAGCGTTGATGACGCGTGACGGGCTATGCTCGCGGTAAAGTTAATAGCGTTGAAGATGCGCGACGGGCTCTGCTCACAATAGCGTTGATGACGCGTAACGGGCTATGCTCGCGGTAAGTTAATAGCGTTGAAGATGCGCGACGGGCTCTGCTCACAATAGCGTTGATGTCGCGTGACGGGCTATGCTCGCGGTAAAGTTAATAGCGTTGAAGATGCGCGACGGGCTCTGCTCACAGTAGCGCTGATGACGCGTAACGGGCTATGCTCGCGGTCAAGTTAATAGCGTTGAAGATGCGGGACGGGCTCTGCTCACAGTAGCGTTGATGACGCGTAACGGGCTATGCTCGCAGTAGCGTTGATGACGCGTGACGGGCTCTGCTCACAGTAGCGTTGATAACGTGCAACGGGCTATGCTCGTGGTAAAGTTAATAGCGTTGAAGATGCGCGACGGGCTCTGCTCACAGTAGCGTTGATGACGCGTAACGGGCTATGCTCGCGGTAGCGTTGATGACGCGTAACGGGCTATGCTCGCGGTAGCGTTAATAGCGTTGAAGATGCGCGACGGGCTCTGCTCATGGTAGCGTTGATGACGCGTGACGGACTATGTTCGCGGTAGCGTTAATAGCGTTGAAGATGCGTGACGGGCTCTGCTCACAGTAGCGTTGATGACGCGTAACGGGCTATGCTCGCGGTCAAGTTAATAGCGTTGAAGATGCGCGATGGGCTCTGCTCACAATAGCGTTGATGACGCGTAACGGGCTATGCTCGCGGTAAAGTTAATAGCGTTGAAGATGCGCGACGGGCTCTGCTCACAGTAGCGTTGATGACGCGTGACGGACTATGTTCGCGGTAGCGTTAATAGCGTTGAAGATGCGCGACGGGCTCTGCTCACAGTAGCGTTGATGACGCGTAACGGGCTATGCTCGCGGTAGCGTTGATGACGCGTAACGGGCTATGCTCGCGGTAGCGTTAATAGCGTTGAAGATGCGCGACGGGCTCTGCTCACAGTAGCGTTGATGACGCGTAACGGGCTATGCTCGCGGTAGCGTAAATAGCGTTGAAGATGCGCGACGGGCTCTGCTCACAGTAGCGCTGATGACGCATAACGGGCTATGCTCGCGGTAGCGTTAATAGCGTTGAAGATGCGCGACGGGCTCTGCTCACAGTAGCGTTGATGACGCGTAACGGGCTATGCTCGCGTTAGCGTTAATAGCGTTGAAGATGCGCGACGGGCTCTGCTCACAGTAGCGTTGATGACGCGTGACGGGCTATGCTCGCAGTAGCGTTAATAGCGTTGAAGATGCGCGACGGGCTCTGCTCACAGTAGCGTTGATGACGCGTAACGGGCTATGCTCTCGGTCATGTTAATAGCGTTGAAGATGCGCGACGGGCTCAGCTCACAGTAGCGCTGATGACGCGTAACGGTCTATGCTCGCGGTAGCGTTAATAGCGTTGAAGATGCGCGATGGGCTCTGCTTACAGTAGTGCTGATGACGCGTAACGGGCTATGCTCACAGTAGCGTTGATGACGCGTGACGGGCTATGCTCGCGGTAAAGTTAATAGCGTTGAAGATGCGCGACGGGCTCTGCTCACGGTAGCGTTGATGACGCGTAACGGGCTATGCTCGCGGTAAAGTTAATAGCGTTGAAGATGCGCTACGGGCTCTGCTCACAATAGCGCTGATGACGCGTGACGGGCTATGCTGGCGGTAGCGTTAATAGCGTTGAAGATGCGCGACGGGCTCTGCTCACAGTAGCGTTGATGACGCGTGACGGGCTATGCTCGCGGTAAAGTTAATAGCGTTGAAGATGCGCGACGGGCTCTGCTCACAGTAGCGCTGATGACGCGTAACGGGCTATGCTCGCGGTAAAGTTAATAGCGTTGAAGATGCGCGAAGGGCTCTGCTCACAGTAGCGTTGATGACGCGTGACGGGCTATGCTCGCGGTAAAGTTAATAGCGTTGAAGATGCGCGACGGCTCTGCTCACAGTAGCGCTGATGACGCGTAACGGGCTATGCTCGCGGTAAAGTTAATAGCGTTGAAGATGCGCGACGGGCTCTGCTCACAGTAGCGCTGATGACGCGTAACGGGCTATGCTCGCGGTAAAGTTAATAGCGTTGAAGGTGCGCGACGGGCTCAGCTCACAGTAGCGTTGATGACGCGTGACGGACTATGTTCGCGGTAGCGTTAATAGCGATGAAGATGCGCGACGGGCTCTGCTCACAGTAGCGTTGATGACGCGTGACGGGCTATGCTCGCGGTAGCGTTAATAGCGTT
This sequence comes from Meconema thalassinum, assembly GCA_946902985.2. Classification (NCBI taxonomy): domain Eukaryota; kingdom Metazoa; phylum Arthropoda; class Insecta; order Orthoptera; family Tettigoniidae; genus Meconema; species Meconema thalassinum. The sequence continues at coordinate 253,311,814 of OX336394.1, read as the reverse complement.
GAAGATGCGCGACGGCTCTGCTCACAGTAGCGCTGATGACGCGTAACGGGCTATGCTCGCGGTAAGTTAATAGCGTTGAAGATGCGCGACGGGCTCTGCTCACAGTAGCGCTGATGACGCGTGACGGGCTATGCTCGCGGTAAAGTTAATAGCGTTGAAGATGCGTGACGGCTCTGCTCACAGTAGCGCTGATGACGCGTGACGGGCTATGCTCACAGTAGCGCTGATGACGCGTGACGGGCTATGCTCACGGTAGCGTTGATGACGCGTAACGGGCTATGCTCGCGGTAAATTTAATAGCGTTGATGACGCGTGACGGGCTATGCTCGCGGTCAAGTTAATAGCGTTGAAGATGCGCGACGGGCTCTGCTCGCAGTAGCGTTGATGACGCATGACGGGTTATGCTCGCGGTAAAGTTAATAGCGTTGATGACGCGTGACGGGCTATGCTCGCGGTAAAGTTAATAGCGTTGAAGATGCGCGACGGGCTCTGCTCACAGTAGCGCTGATGACGCGCAACAGGCTATGCTCGCGGTCAAGTTAATAGCGTTGAAGATGCGCGACGGGCTCTGCTCACAGTAGCGTTGATGACGCGTGACGGACTATGTTCGCGGTAGCGTTAATAGCGTTGAAGATGCGCGACGGGTTCTTCTCACAGTAGCGTTAATGACGCCGCACGACTATGTTCGCGGTAGCGTTAATAGCGTTGAAGATGCGGGACGGGCTCTCCTCACAGTTGCGCTGATGACGCGTGACGGGCTATGCTCGCGGTAAAGTTAATAGCGTTGAAGATGCCAGACGGCTCTGCTCACAGTAGCGTTGATGACGCGTAACGGGCTATGCTCGCGGTAAAGTTAATAGCGTTGAAGATGCGCTACGGGCTCTGCTCACAATAGCGTTGATGACGCGTAACGGGCTATGTTCGCGGTAGCGTTAATAGCGTTGAAGATGCGGGACGGGCTCTCCTCACAGTAGCGCTGATGACGCGTGACGGGCTATGCTCGCGGTAAAGTTAATAGCGTTGAAGATGCGCGACGGGCTATGCTCACAGTAGCGCTGATGACGCGTGACGGGCTATGCTCGCGGTAAATTTAATAGCGTTGAAGATGCGTGACGGCTCTGCTCACAGTAGCGTTGATGACGCGTAACGGGCTATGTTCGCGGTAGCGTTAATAGCGTTGAAAATGCGCGACGGGCTCTGCTCACAGTAGCGTTGATGACGCGTGACGGACTATGTTCGCGGTAGCGTTAATAGCGTTGAAAATGCGCGACGGGCTCTGCTCACAGTACCGTTGATGACGCGTAACGGGCTATGCTCGCGGTAAAGTTAATAGCGTTGAAGATGCGCGACGGGCTCTGCTCACATTAGCGTTGATGACGCGTAACGGGCTATGCTCGCGGTAAAATTAATAGCGTTGATGACGCGTGACGGACTATGTTCGCGGTAGCGTTAATAGCGTTGAAGATGCGCGACGGGCTCTGCTCACAATAGCGTTGATGACGCGTGACGGGCTATGCTCACGGTAGCGTTGATGACGCGTAACGGGCTATGCTCGCGGTAAAGTTAATAGCGTTGAAGATGCGCGACGGGCTCTGCTCACAGTAGCGTTGATGACGCGTAACGGGCTATGCTCGCGGTCAAGTTAATAGCGTTGAAGTTGCGCGACGGCTCTGCTTACAGTAGCGTTGATGACGCGTAACGGGCTATGCTCGCGGTAAAGTTTATAGCGTTGAAGATGCGCGACGGGCTCTGCTCACAATAGCGTTGATGACGCGTAACGGGCTATGCTCGCGGTAAAGTTAATAGCGTTGAAGATGCGCGACGGCTCTGCTCACAGTAGCGTTGATGACGCGTAAAGGGCTATGCTGGCGGTAGCGTTAATAGCGTTGAAGATGCGCGACGGGCTCTGCTCACAGTAGCGTTGATGACGCGTGACGGGCTATGCTCGCGGTAAAGTTAATAGCGTTGAAGATGCGCGACGGGCTCTGCTCACAATAGCGTTGATGACGCGTAACGGGCTATGCTCGCGGTAAGTTAATAGCGTTGAAGATGCGCGACGGGCTCTGCTCACAATAGCGTTGATGTCGCGTGACGGGCTATGCTCGCGGTAAAGTTAATAGCGTTGAAGATGCGCGACGGGCTCTGCTCACAGTAGCGCTGATGACGCGTAACGGGCTATGCTCGCGGTCAAGTTAATAGCGTTGAAGATGCGGGACGGGCTCTGCTCACAGTAGCGTTGATGACGCGTAACGGGCTATGCTCGCAGTAGCGTTGATGACGCGTGACGGGCTCTGCTCACAGTAGCGTTGATAACGTGCAACGGGCTATGCTCGTGGTAAAGTTAATAGCGTTGAAGATGCGCGACGGGCTCTGCTCACAGTAGCGTTGATGACGCGTAACGGGCTATGCTCGCGGTAGCGTTGATGACGCGTAACGGGCTATGCTCGCGGTAGCGTTAATAGCGTTGAAGATGCGCGACGGGCTCTGCTCACAGTAGCGCTGATGACGCGTAACGGGCTATGCTGGCGGTAGCGTTAATAGCGTTGAAGTGCGCGACGGGCTCTGCTCACAGTAGCGCTGATGACGCGTAACGGGCTATGCTCGCGGTAAAGTTAATAGCGTTGAAGATGCGCGACGGGCTCTGCTCACAGTAGCGTTGATGACGCGTAACGGGCTATGCTCGCGGTAAAGTTAATAGCGTTGAAGATGCTCGACGGGCTCTGCTCACAATAGCGTTGATGACGCGTAACGGGCTATGCTCGCGTTAGCGTTAATAGCGTTGAAGATGCGCGACGGGCTCTGCTCACAGTAGCGCTGATGACGCGTAACGGGCTATGCTCGCGTTAGCGTTAATAGCGTTGAAGATGCGCGACGGGCTCTGCTCACAGTAGCGTTGATGACGCGTAACGGGCTATGCTCGCGGTCAAGTTAATAGCGTTGAAGATGCGAGACGGGCTCTGCTCACAATAGCGTTGATGACGCGTAACGGGCTATGCTCGCGGTAAAGTTAATAGCGTTGAAGATGCGCGACGGGCTCTGCTCACAGTAGCGTTGATGACGCGTGACGGACTATGTTCGCGGTAGCGTTAATAGCGTTGAAGATGCGCGACGGGCTCTGCTCACAGTAGCGTTGATGACGCGTAACGGGCTATGCTCGCGGTAGCGTTGATGACGCGTAACGGGCTATGCTCGCGGTAGCGTTAATAGCGTTGAAGATGCGCGACCGGCTCTGCTCACAGTAGCGCTGATGACGCGTAACGGGCTATGCTCGCGGTAGCGTTAATAGCGTTGAAGATGCGCGACGGGCTCTGCTCACAGTAGCGTTGATGACGCGTAACGGGCTATGCTCGCGGTAGCGTTAATAGCGTTGAAGATGCAAGACGGGCTCTGCTCACAGTAGCGTTGATGACGCGTAACGGGCTATGCTCGCAGAAGCGTTAATAGCGTTGAAGATGCGCGACGGGCTCTGCTCACAGTAGCGTTGATGACGCGTAACGGGCTATGCTCGCGGTCAAGTAAATAGCGTTGAAGATGCGCGACGGGCACAGCTCACAGTAGCGCTGATGACGCGTAACGGGCTATGCTCGCGGTAGCGTTAATAGCGTTGAAGATGCGCGACGGGCTCTGCTTACAGTAGCGCTGATGACGCGTAACGGGCTATGCTCACAGTAGCGTTGATGACGGGTGACGTTCTATGCTCGCGGTAAAGTTAATAGCGTTGAAGATGCGCGACGGGCTCTGCTCACGGTAGCGTTGATGACGCGTAACGGGCAATGCTCGCGGTAAAGTTAATAGCGTTGAAGATGCGCTACGGGCTCTGCTCACAATAGCGCTGATGACGCGTGACGGGCTATGCTGGCGGTAGCGTTAATAGCGTTGAAGATGCGCGACGGGCTCTGCTCACAGTAGCGTTGATGACGCGTGACGGGCTATGCTCGCGGTAAAGTGAATAGCGTTGAAGATGCGCGACGCGCTCTGCTCACAGTAGCGTTGATGACACGTAACGGGCTATGCTCGCGGTAAAGTTAATAGCGTTGATGACGCGTGACGGGCTATGCTCGCGGTAAAGTTAATAGCGTTGATGATGCGCGACGGGCTCTGCTCACAGTAGCGTTGATGACGCGTAATGGGCTATGCTCGCGGTAAAGTTAATAGCGTTGAAGATGCGCGACGGGCTCTGCTCACAGTAGCGCTGATGACGCGTAACGGGCTATGCTCGCGGTAAAGTTAATAGCGTTGAAGATGCGCGACGGGCTCTGCTCACAGTAGCGCTGATGACGCGTAACGGGCTATGCTCGCGGTAAAGTTAATAGCGTTGAAGATGCGCGACGGGCTCAGCTCACAGTAGCGTTGATGACGCGTAACGGGCTATGCTGGCGGTGGCGTTAATAGCGTTGAAGATGCGCGACGGGCTCTGCTCACAGTGGCGTTGATGACGCGTGACGGGCTATGCTCGCGGTTAAGTTAATAGCGTTGAAGATGCGCGACGGGCTCTGCTCACAATAGCGTTGATGACGCGTAACGGGCTATGCTCGCGGTAAGTTAATAGCGTTGAAGATGCGCGACGGGCTCTGCTCACAATAGCGTTGATGTCGCGTGACGGGCTATGCTCGCGGTAAAGTTAATAGCAGCGTTGAAGATGCGCGACGGGCTCTGCTCACAGTAGCGCTGATGACGCGTAACGGGCTATGCTCGCGGTCAAGTTAATAGCGTTGAAGATGCGGGACGGGCTCTGCTCACAGTAGCGGTGATGACGCGTAACGGGCTATGCTCGCAGTAGCGTTGATGACGCGTGACGGGCTCTGCTCACAGTAGCGTTGATGACGTGTAACGGGCTATGCTCGCGGTAAAGTTAATAGCGTAGAAGATGCGCGACGGGCTCTGCTCACAGTAGCGTTGATGACGCGTAACGGGCTATGCTCGCGGTGGCGTTGATGACGCGTAACGGGCTATGCTCGCGGTAGCGTTAATAGCGTTGAAGATGCGCGACGGGCTCTGCTCACAGTAGCGCTGATGACGCGTAACGGGCTATGCTGGCGGTAGCGTTAATAGCGTTGAAGTTGCGCGACGGGCTCTGCTCACAGTAGCGCTGATGACGCGTAACGGGCTATGCTCGCGGTAAAGTTAATAGCGTTGAAGATGCGCGACGGGCTCTGCTCACAGTAGCGTTGATGACGCGTAACGGGCTATGCTCGCGGTAAAGTTAATAGCGTTGAAGATGCGCGACGGGCTCTGCTCACAATAGCGTTGATGACGCGTAACGGGCTATGCTCGCGGTAGCGTTAATAGCGTTGAAGATGTGCGACGGGCTCTGCTCACAGTAGCGCTGATGACGCGTAACGGGCTATGCTCGCGGTAGCGTTAATAGCGTTGAAAATGCGCGACGGGCTCTGCTCACAGTAGCGTTGATGACGCGTAACGGGCTATGCTCGCGGTAAAGTTAATAGCGTTGAAGATGCGCGACGGGCTCTGCTCACAGTAGCGTTGATGACGCGTGACGGACTATGTTCGCGGTAGCGTTAATAGCGTTGAAGATGCGCGACGGGCTCTGCTCACAGTAGCGTTGATGACGCGTAACGGGCTATGCTCGCGGTAGCGTTGATGACGCGTAACGGGCTATGCTCGCGGTAGCGTTAATAGCGTTGAAGATGCGCGACGGGCTCTGCTCACGGTAGCGTTGATGACGCGTGACGGACTATGTTCGCGGTAGCGTTAATATCGTTGAAGATGCGCGACGGGCTCTGCTCACAGTAGCGTTGATGACGCGTAACGGGCTATGCTCGCGGTCAAGTTAATAGCGTTGAAGATGCGCGATGGGCTCTGCTCACAATAGCGTTGATGACGCGTAACGGGCTATGCTCGCGGTAAAGTTAATAGCGTTGAAGATGCGCGACGGGCTCTGCTCACAGTAGCGTTGATGACGCGTGACGGACTATGTTCGCGGTAGCGTTAATAGCGTTGAAGATGCGCGACGGGCTCTGCTCACAGTAGCGTTGATGACGCGTAACGGGCTATGCTCGCGGTAGCGTTAATAGCGTTGAAGATGCAAGACGGGCTCTGCTCACAGTAGCGTTGATGACGCGTAACGGGCTATGCTCGCAGAAGCGTTAATAGCGTTGAAGATGCGCGACGGGCTCTGCTCACAGTAGCGTTGATGACGCGTAACGGGCTATGCTCGCGGTCAAGTTAATAGCGTTGAAGATGCGCGACGGGCTCAGCTCACAGTAGCGCTGATGACGCGTAACGGGCTATGCTCGCGGTAGCGTTAATAGCGTTGAAGATGCGCGACGGGCTCTGCTTACAGTAGCGCTGATGACGCGTAACGGGCTATGCTCACAGTAGCGTTGATGACGCGTGACGTTCTATGCTCGCGGTAAAGTTAATAGCGTTGAAGATGCGCGACGGGCTCTGCTCACGGTAGCGTTGATGACGCGTAACGGGCTATGCTCGCGGTAAAATTAATAGCGTTGAAGATGCGCTACGGGCTCTGCTCACAATAGCGCTGATGACGCGTGACGGGCTATGCTGGCGGTAGCGTTAATAGCGTTGAAGATGCGCGACGGGCTCTGCTCACAGTAGCGTTGATGACGCGTGACGGGCTATGCTCGCGGTAAAGTGAATAGCGTTGAAGATGCGCGACGGGCTCTGCTCACAGTAGCGTTGATGACACGTAACGGGCTATGCTCGCGGTAAAGTTAATAGCGTTGATGACGCGTGACGGGCTATGCTCGCGGTAAAGTTAATAGCGTTGATGATGCGCGACGGGCTCTGCTCACAGTAGCGTTGATGACGCGTAACGGGCTATGCTCGCGGTAAAGTTAATAGCGTTGAAGATGCGCGACGGGCTCTGCTCACAGTAGCGCTGATGACGCGTAACGGGCTATGCTCGCGGTAAAGTTAATAGCGTTGAAGATGCGCGACGGGCTCTGCTCACAGTAGCGCTGATGACGCGTAACGGGCTATGCTCGCGGTAAAGTTAATAGCGTTGAAGATGCGCGACGGGCTCAGCTCACAGTAGCGTTGATGACGCGTAACGGGCTATGCTGGCGGTGGCGTTAATAGCGTTGAAGATGCGCGACGGGCTCTGCTCACAGTGGCGTTGATGACGCGTGACGGGCTATGCTCGCGGTTAAGTTAATAGCGTTGAAGATGCGCGACGGGCTCTGCTCACAATAGCGTTGATGACGCGTAACGGGCTATGCTCGCGGTAAGTTAATAGCGTTGAAGATGCGCGACGGGCTCTGCTCACAATAGCGTTGATGTCGCGTGACGGGCTATGCTCGCGGTAAAGTTAATAGCAGCGTTGAAGATGCGCGACGGGCTCTGCTCACAGTAGCGCTGATGACGCGTAACGGGCTATGCTCGCGGTCAAGTTAATAGCGTTGAAGATGCGGGACGGGCTCTGCTCACAGTAGCGTTGATGACGCGTAACGGGCTATGCTCGCAGTAGCGTTGATGACGCGTGACGGGCTCTGCTCACAGTAGCGTTGATGACGTGTAACGGGCTATGCTCGCGGTAAAGTTAATAGCGTAGAAGATGCGCGACGGGCTCTGCTCACAGTAGCGTTGATGACGCGTAACGGGCTATGCTCGCGGTAGCGTTGATGACGCGTAACGGGCTATGCTCGCGGTAGCGTTAATAGCGTTGAAGATGCGCGACGGGCTCTGCTCACAGTAGCGCTGATGACGCGTAACGGGCTATGCTGGCGGTAGCGTTAATAGCGTTGAAGTTGCGCGACGGGCTCTGCTCACAGTAGCGCTGATGACGCGTAACGGGCTATGCTCGCGGTAAAGTTAATAGCGTTGAAGATGCGCGACGGGCTCTGCTCACAGTAGCGTTGATGACGCGTAACGGGCTATGCTCGCGGTAAAGTTAATAGCGTTGAAGATGCGCGACGGGCTCTGCTCACAATAGCGTTGATGACGCGTAACGGGCTATGCTCGCGGTAGCGTTAATAGCGTTGAAGATGTGCGACGGGCTCTGCTCACAGTAGCGCTGATGACGCGTAACGGGCTATGCTCGCGGTAGCGTTAATAGCGTTGAAAATGCGCGACGGGCTCTGCTCACAGTAGCGTTGATGACGCGTAACGGGCTATGCTCGCGGTAAAGTTAATAGCGTTGAAGATGCGCGACGGGCTCTGCTCACAGTAGCGTTGATGACGCGTGACGGACTATGTTCGCGGTAGCGTTAATAGCGTTGAAGATGCGCGACGGGCTCTGCTCACAGTAGCGTTGATGACGCGTAACGGGCTATGCTCGCGGTAGCGTTGATGACGCGTAACGGGCTATGCTCGCGGTAGCGTTAATAGCGTTGAAGATGCGCGACGGGCTCTGCTCACGGTAGCGTTGATGACGCGTGACGGACTATGTTCGCGGTAGCGTTAATATCGTTGAAGATGCGCGACGGGCTCTGCTCACAGTAGCGTTGATGACGCGTAACGGGCTATGCTCGCGGTCAAGTTAATAGCGTTGAAGATGCGCGATGGGCTCTGCTCACAATAGCGTTGATGACGCGTAACGGGCTATGCTCGCGGTAAAGTTAATAGCGTTGAAGATGCGCGACGGGCTCTGCTCACAGTAGCGTTGATGACGCGTGACGGACTATGTTCGCGGTAGCGTTAATAGCGTTGAAGATGCGCGACGGGCTCTGCTCACAGTAGCGTTGATGACGCGTAACGGGCTATGCTCGCGGTAGCGTTGATGACGCGTAACGGGCTATGCTCGCGGTAGCGTTAATAGCGTTGAAGATGCGCGACGGGCTCTGCTCACAGTAGCGTTGATGACGCGTAACGGGCTATGCTCGCGGTAGCGTAAATAGCGTTGAAGATGCGCGACGGGCTCTGCTCACAGTAGCGCTAATGACGCGTAACGGGCTATGCTCGCGGTAGCGTTAATAGCGTTGAAGATGCGCGACGGGCTCTGCTCACAGTAGCGTTGATGACGCGTAACGGGCTATGATCGCGGTAGCGTTAATAGCGTTGAAGATGCGCGACGGGCTCTGCTCACAGTAGCGTTGATGACGCGTGATGGGCTATGCTCGCAGTAGCGTTAATAGCGTTGAAGATGTGCGACGGGCTCTGCTCACAGTAGCGTTGATGACGCGTAACGGGCTATGCTCGCGGTCATGTTAATAGCGTTGAAGATGCGCGACGGGCTCAGCTCACAGTAGCGCTGATGACGCGTAACGGGCTATGCTCGCGGTAGCGTTAATAGCGTTGAAGATGCGCGACGGGCTCTGCTTACAGTAGTGCTGATGACGCGTAACGGGCTATGCTCACAGTAGCGTTGATGACGCGTGACGGGCTATGCTCGCGGTAAAGTTAATAGCGTTAAAGATGCGCGACGGGCTCTGCTCACGGTAGCTTTGATGACGCGTAACGGGCTATGCTCGCGGTAAAGTTAATAGCGTTGAAGATGCGCTACGGGCTCTGCTCACAATAGCGCTGATGACGCGTGACGGGCTATGCTGGCGGTAGCGTTAATAGCGTTGAAGATGCGCGACGGGCTCTGCTCACAGTAGCGTTGATGACGCGTGACGGGCTATGCTCGCGGTAAAGTTAATAGCGTTGAAGATGCGCGACGGGCTCTGCTCACAGTAGCGCTGATGACGCGTAACGGGCTATGCTCGCGGTAAAGTTAATAGCGTTGAAGATGCGCGACGGGCTCTGCTCACAGTAGCGTTGATGACGCGTGACGGGCTATGCTCGCGGTAAAGTTAATAGCGTTGAAGATGCGCGACGGCTCTGCTCACAGTAGCGCTGATGACGCGTAACGGGCTATGCTCGCGGTAAAGTTATTAGCGTTGAAGATGCGCGACGGGCTCTGCTCACATTAGCGCTGATGACGCGTAACGGGCTATGCTCACGGTAAAGTTAATAGCGTTGAAGATGCGCGACGGGCTCAGCTCACAGTAGCGTTGATGACGCGTGACGGACTATGTTCGCGGTAGCGTTAATAGCGTTGAAGATGCGCGACGGGCTCTGCTCACAGTAGCGCTGATGACGCGTGACGGGCTATCCTCGCGGTAGCGTTAATAGCGTTGAAGATGCGCGACGGCTCTGCTCACAGTAGCGCAGATGACGCGTAACGGGCTATGCTCGCGGTAAGTTAATAGCGTTGAAGATGCGCGACGGGCTGTGCTCACAGTAGCGCTGATGACGCGTGACGGGCTATGCTCGCGGTAAAGTTAATAGCGTTGAAGATGCGTGACGGCTCTGCTCACAGTAGCGCTGATGACGCGTGACGGGCTATGCTCACAGTAGCGCTGATGACGCGTGACGGGCTATGCTCACGGTAGCGTTGATGACGCGTAACGGGCTATGCTCGCGGTAAATTTAATAGCGTTGATGACGCGTGCCGGGCTATGCTCGCGGTCAAGTTAATAGCGTTGAAGATGCGCGACGGGCTCTGCTCGCAGTAGCGTTGATGACGCGTGACGGGCTATGCTCGCGGTAAAGTTAATAGCGTTGATGACGCGTGACGGGCTATGCTCGCGGTAAAGTTAATAGCGTTGAAGATGCGCGACGGGCTCTGCTCACAGGAGCGCTGATGACGCGCAACAGGCTATGCTCGCGGTCAAGTTAATAGCGTTGAAGATGCGCGACGGGCTCTGCTCACAGTAGCGTTGATGACGCGTGACGAACTATGTTCGCGGTAGCGTTAATAGCGTTGAAGATGCGCGACGGGTTCTTCTCACAGTAGCGTTAATGACGCGTGACGGACTATGTTCGCGGTAGCGTTAATAGCGTTGAAGATGCGGGACGGGCTCTCCTCACAGTAGCGCTGATGACGCGTGACGGGCTATGCTCGCGGTAAAGTTAATAGCGTTGAAGATGCGTGACGGCTCTGCTCACAGTAGCGTTGATGACGCGTAACGGGCTATGCTCGCGGTAAAGTTAATAGCGTTGAAGATGCGCTACGGGCTCTGCTCACAATAGCGTTGATGACGCGTAACGGGCTATGTTCGCGGTAGCGTTAATAGCGTTGAAGATGCGGGACGGGCTCTCCTCACAGTAGCGCTGATGACGCGTGACGGGCTATGCTCGCGGTAAAGTTAATAGCGTTGAAGATGCGCGACGGGCTATGCTCACAGTAGCGCTGATGACGCGTGACGGGCTATGCTCGCGGTAAAGTTAATAGCGTTGAAGATGCGTGACGGCTCTGCTCACAGTAGCGTTGATGACGCGTAACGGGCTATGTTCGCGGTAGCGTTAATAGCGTTGAAAATGCGCGACGGGCTCTGCTCACAGTAGCGTTGATGACGCGTGACGGACTATGTTCGCGGTAGCGTTAATAGCGTTGAAAATGCGCGACGGGCTCTGCTCACAGTAGCGCTGATGACGCGTGTTGGCTATGTTCGCGGTAGCGTTAATAGCGTTGAAAATGCGCGACGGGCTCTGCTCACAGTAGCGTTGATGACGCGTGACGGACTATGTTCGCGGTAGCATTAATAGCGTTGAAGATGCGCGACGGGCTCTGCTCACAGTAGCGCTGATGACGCGTGTTGGCTATGTTCGCGGTAGCGTTAATAGCGTTGAAAATGCGCGACGGGCTCTGCTCACAGTAGCGTTGATGACGCGTAACGGGCTATGCTCGCAGTAGCGTTAATAGCGTTGAAGATGCGCGACGGGCTCTGCTCCCAGTAGCGCTGATGACGCGTAACGGGCTATGCTGGTGGTAGCGTTAATAGCGTTGAAGATGCGCGACGGGCTCTGCTCACAGTAGCGCCGATGACGCGTAACGGGCTATGCTGGCGGTAGCGTTAATAGCGTTGAAGATGCGCGACGGGCTCTGCTCACTGTAGCGCTGATGACGCGTAACGGGCTATGCTGGCGGTAGCGTTAATAGCGTTGAAGATGCGCGACGGGCTCTGCTCACAGTAGCGTTGATGACGCGTGACGGGCTATGCTCGCGGTAGCGTTAATAGCGTTGAAGATGCGCGACGGGCTCTGCTCACAGTAGCGTTGATGACGTGTAACGGGCTATGCTCGCGGTAGCGTTAATAGCGTTGAAGATGCGCGACGGGCTCTCCTCACAGTAGCGCTGATGACGCGTGATGGACTATGTTCGCGGTAGCGTTAATAGCGTTGAAAATGAGCGACGGGCTCTGCTCACAGTAGCGTTGATGACGCGTGTTGGCTATGTTCGCGGTAGCGTTAATAGCGTTGAAAATGCGCGACGGGCTCTGCTCACAGTAGCGCTGATGACGCGTAACGGGCTATGTTCTCGGTAGCGTTAATAGCGTTGAAGATGCGCGACGGGCTCTTCTCACAGTAGGGTTGATGACGCGAAACGGGCTATGCTGGTGGTAGCGTTAATAGCGTTGAAGATGCGTGACGGGCTCTGCTCACAGTAGCGCTGATGACGCGTAACGGGCTATGTTCTCGGTAGCGTTAATAGCGTTGAAGATGCGCGACGGGCTCTGCTCACAGTAGCGTTGATGACGCGTGTTGACTATGTTCGCGGTAGCGTTAATAGCGTTGAAGATGCGCGACGGGCTCTGCTCACAGTAGCGGTAATAGCGTTGAAGATGCGCGACGGCTCTGCTCACAGTAGCGTTGATGACGCGTGATGGACTATGTTCGCGGTAGCGTTAATAGCGTTGAAGATGCGCGACGGGCTCTGCTCACAGTAGCGTTAATAGCGTTGAAGATGCGCGACGGCTCTGCTCACAGTAGCGTTGATGACGCGTGATGGACTATGTTCGCGGTAGCGTTAATAGCGTTGAAGATGCGCGACGGGCTCTGCTCACAGTAGCGTTAATAGCGTTGAAGATGCGCGACGGGCTCTGCTCACAGTAGCGTTGATGACGCGTAACGGGCTATGTTCGCGGTAGCGTTAATAGCGTTGAAGATGCGCGACGGGCTCTGCTCACAGTAGCGTTAATAGCGTTGAAGATGCGCGACGGCTCTGCTCACAGTAGCGTTGATGACGCGTAACGGGCTATGTTCGCGGTAGCGTTAATAGCGTTGAAGATGCGCGACGGGCTCTGCTCACAGTAGCGTTGATGACTTATGACGGGCTATTCTCGTGATAGCGTTTATAGCGTTGACGGCACGCAACGGGTTATGCTCGCAGTAGCGTTATTAGCGTTGATGACGCGTGACGGACTAAGCACACAGTAGCGTTAATAGCGTTGAAGAACGGTATATCCCTGATAATTTCGTAGATGAAACCCATATTTCAGCTCCCCACATCACATGAAAGGATGATGGGGGCTCTGACGCATCTCAAAGGCTTTCCTTTTTCAGAGACCCCCCCCTTTCAGTGTACTGTATATATAGTGTAATGCACCGTTTTTTTTAGCGTATGGCTTTAATGCCGGGAGTGTCCGAGGACTTGTTCGGCTCGCCAGAGTTTGTAGTTTCTTCTAAGCGGACACCCATGGGGTGAGCTACAAGTACCGTCGTGTGTGAAGTGTTGTTTGGGGAGGAATGTTTGAATGTAAGGACGAGGAATTGGAAGGTAGCGGCTGTGGCCTATAGTTAGGGACCAACCCCGGCATTTGTCTGGAAGGAAGATGGGAAACCAGAGAAGACCATTTTCATGGTTGCCGGTGGGAAGATTCGAACCTCCTCGCCTCCGGGATGTGAGCGACAGCCTGCAGCCACGCCGTAACGACCACGGCAACTCACCCTGTAATGCACCGATAAGTAAATATGACAAATATTTCATTGGTAATTTCTGAGATGAAACGATTACCACAGCTATTCTCGTCACGTGAATAAACGTTTTCTTGATAATTTCAAAGATGAAACCGATACGGTACCTAATTTTATTCCTTCTATTTAGGTTTTCAACAATCTTCGAAACAGCAACGCTACGACACACTACTAGACTGTGCTTTCCTCACATTGGGTCTTCTGGTTCTTCAGACACCACAGAGTGAACGTGGAGAAGGTCGTGAGGTTGGGCCTACGAGACACATATTATCGTGGCAACTCATGATCTTCGTCTTGGTCACCAGCACCTACAGCAGCGGTCTGGCTTCTGTGCTAGTACTTCCAAGGTAACTGTAACATCTCATGCAGTAGTGACTAGCGTTCTTGGCTATTTATACGGAAGTTCTGGTTTGATTCCTAGCTCTGCCAAGAAATTTAATTCTGGACGCAAAGTTAAAATGGGGTACACTCAGCCTCGTGAGGCAAAACTGAAAAGAGGAAGGTTTGATTCTTACCTCAGCTATCCAAGAAGTGGTTTTCCGCGGTTTCACCCTTCTACTCTAGACGAATAGCAGGGCAGTGCCTAAATTAAGGTTACGACTTCGACTCCTACCCAAATCCTAGCCTCATTTACCAATACACATCATCATCATATTGTTACGTGCCACCCCCTTAGTGGCACATTTGTTAACTGTATTACGGTGGGTAGGAAGCACAACACCAATTACTGCTTAAAGAAATAATTAACTTTATTGCGGCCAGAAGGATACAGCACTCTTCAGTAAATACAAGCAATAGGAACCTTACTACAGTTTCCTCAAGTCTCTTGCTTGTGGAGAGCTCTTGCCCTTTCACTTGTCAACAAACCACAGAAGTTAATCCTGCCGCTAATGAGCCTAGTGGCCTTGACAGAACTACATGCAACTTCTTCCTAATGTGCGCCTACTACAGTACTTACGAGCACTTGCTGCACGCTGTTCACAAACTGGGAGAAACAATGTCACTGGATTTCGACACCACAATATCTCAGACACTCAGTGAAAGCACACTCACTCAGAACACAGGCAGTCCCCTGCATGTTTCCCACTTCGCCGCTACACTAGGGGTTTCGCATGTCACCACACTTCTGTCGCTCAGAATAAACGCTCACACTAGCTCGTAAAACACAACAACAACCACTGCTTGACGGGTCACTCTTATATAGCAGGCCGGTGACACAATAAATGCTTCTAGATCCATCCAGGGTCCACGGCTTCTCGAGGTTTTCATCGCTGGTCCAGTCACGACTATTCTGGACTATCCCTTTGTCCTAGTAGCCCTGTTGCATAAGGCGCGCGCAATACAGGAGGAAGGGCACAGCCCAGCCCTGGGGCAGTTGTGACTCATGCGGCGAGTGATGACACAAACTCACAAGTCCTGAAGGAAGTCCATGGAGGATCATCTGGTGGACACCTAGGGATAAAGAAGACCCTGGAGAAGCTGAGAGAGCGGTTCTACTGGACCGGATGTCCAGACCAAGACAAACTCACCCCCTTCCTAAAAAGGCTGATCGTCCCGATCAATCATTGGTCCGTCTGTGTCCCTCCGTAGGCTGCCAGGCGATCTCGATGCACGATCTTCATCTTCGCCCTCGGGCTCCGCTGGATCCTGTAGACGACATCGTTGATCCGTTTCACGACTCGGTACGGGCCCTCCCAGGACTTCTGAAGTTTGGGTGACAGGCCTTTCTTCCGTAATGGGTTGAAGAGCCAGACCAGGTCGTCCTCGTGGAATCCGCCGGCATCCGTCTGCTGGTCGTATCGGGTCTTCATTCGGTCGGTCTCGATCCGCAGTTTCCTCCTCGCGAACGCGTGCACGTCCTCCAGTTGGTCGAATAGTTCTTGACAATACTGGCTTACCGGGATCGGATCATTCCCAGGTCGGCCGAAGGCAAGATCGACAGGTAGACGGAGCTCCCTCCCAAACATGGCCCGGGCTGGTGTGCACCCGGTGGCTTCATGCACGGCGGCGCGGTAGGCCAGGAGAAATAATGGAAGATGTTTGTCCCAATCCCTCTGGTGCTCGCTGACGACTATTCGGAGATGGTTCTCGATGGTGCGATTGAATCGCTCTACCATCCCGTCGGACTGAGGGTGTAGCGGCGTTGTCCTTGTCTTCCGGATTCCCAGCAGCTGGCATCGGTTCTGGAACACCTGCGACTCGAAGTTCCTCCCTTGGTCGGAGTGCAGCTCCAGGGGTACTCCGTACCGGCTGACGAATTCCTTCACCAGGGTCTCTGCAATCGTCGCGGCTTCTTGGTTAGGGAGCGCATACGCCTCCGGCCATTTGGTAAAGTAGTCGCTGACGACTAATATGTAGCGGTTCCCTGCCTCGCTTAACGGGAATGGCCCAGCAACATCGATGGCCACTCTCTCCATGGGGCCGCCCACGTTATAGGTCTTCAGTGGACCCCGTCGTCTACGTCCTGGGCCCTTGCTGGCTGCACAATCGTGGCACCTCGCGCAGTGGTTCTCCACGTCAGTTCGACATCCGGTCCAGTAGAACCGCTCTCTCAGCTTCTCCAGGGTCTTCTTTATCCCTAGGTGTCCACCAGATGATCCTCCATGGACTTCCTTCAGGACTTCATAGCCTTTGGAACGACGACTTGTTCCCGAGATGTCTTCCCGTCGGTGCTCTCCCAAGTACGGCATATGAGGCCATCCCTCACAACCAGCGAGTCCCACTGCGCCCAGTAGGACTTAAACTTTGGGCTGCAGTCACTCACAATGTTCCACCCGGGTCTGGGGACACAGGCCCTCTTCCATTCGGCTATCAGTCCCAGGTCATCATCTTCTGCTTGTGCCCGCGTGAAAGATTCGCTGCTGCAGTTACCTTGAAGTTCCACGGTAGTCCTTCGGCACTGTATCCCGGTGTTCTCCTCCCTTCGGGCACAGAAGGTGCAGTCTTCGGGGCACGGTCTTCGTGACAGGGCGTCGGCGTTAGAATGCAGTTGGCCTTTCCTGTGCTGAATCTCAAAGTTGTACTGTTGAAGCCTCTCTAACCAACGCGCGAGTTGACCCTCGGGCTGCTTGAAGTTCAGGAGCCACCGCAGGGATGCATGGTCGGTCCTGATGAGAAATTCTTGCCCGTACAGGTACTTGTGGAAGTGTTCAATGGTCTTCACGATGGCGAGCAGCTCCTTCCTGGTGACGCAGTAGTTCCTTTCTGGCTTTGACAAGGCCTTGCTGAAGTAGGCCACTACTCTCTCCTCGCCGTCCACTACTTGCGACAGGATTCCCCCTATGCCAAAGTCGCTGGCATCGGTATCGACGATGAACCTTGTTCCAGGTCTGGGGTAGGCCAGAATAGGCGCGGTGCACAGAGCCTGCTTGAGTTGTTCGAAGGCACTGTGGCATTCTGCTGTCCACGTGAAGAGTTGGTCCTTCTCAGTCAGTCGATGTAAAGGTTTGGCGATGTCGGCGAATCCTCTCACGAAGCGACGGTAATAAGTGCAGAGTCCCAGGAAGCTTCGTAGTTGGGACTTGTCCTTCGGAACTGGCCACTCCCTCACAGCTGCGGTCTTCTCTGGGTCGGTGCGCACCCCTTCCTCGGAAACGATATGCCCAAGGTACTGGACCCGATTCTGGAAGAGCTGACACTTCTTGGAACTCAACTTCAGCTGGGCAGCCCGTAGCTTCAACAAGATCTCCTTCAGGTTGCTGTAGTGCTCCTCGAAGCTTCTCCCCAGAACGATGACGTCGTCTAGGTAGACCAGGCAGGTCTTCCAGTGTAGTCCCCTCAGAATGGACTCCATTAGCCTTTCGAAGGTCGCAGGGGCGTTGCACAGACCGAATGGCATGACGGTGAACTGCCAGAGCCCGCTGCCCACAGAGAACTCCGTTTTCTCGCGGTCCTTAGGGTGGACCTCCACCTGCCAGTAGCCACTCTTCAAATCCAAGGTGGAGAACCATCTCGACCCTGATATGGTGTCCAGGGTGTCGTCGATCTGGGGTAGAGGGTAGCTGTCTTTCTTCGTGACGTCATTCACCCGTCTGTAATCCACGCAGAACCTGGTGAGTAGTGGAGTAGTGGTGTTTCTAGGCCACTCCAGAACCCTCCTTGCCCCACTACTAAGCCTCAACCATGTTAAATATATCTCTAACGCATGGTCTGATTTTGACATATGGGGTGTCGTTGGACTCGGGCTGACGTCCTCTTAGCTATGGACTACTCGTTATATTTTTGATTTTTTTTTTGATTTTTTCGTTTTTGAAACTAGGCGATAGTTTGAAAACCAAACATGGTAGAACGTTGTTCCATGGCTCAAACGAATGGTCTTTATGACCTTTATTTTCTGTAATAAAACTTTTTTATTTTTTATGTTTTTTGAAAACGCTCGAATATTGAAAATCCTATATTTTGGAAACTAGGAACTCTACAAAAAAAATTGTTTGACGTTAATCAATGGTCCCTACCCCCTCTACCCCCAAAATAAATTTCAAGTCTCTAGGATGAAAACCTGTAGTAGTGGGGTAACACGGGAGCTGTCCACTAACTTATTTAACCCTCCTCGTATTTGCCCCGAACCTGATATCTCGCTAACCAATCATGGGATTTGAACATACAGGGTGTCCTAGCACTCGTAGTGATGCCCCCTACTTTCCTATAGGCTCTTTATTTAATTAAACGACCAAAACTAAAAGGTCATGTGCTTTTAATATCTCGCGAACCAATCATGCTAGAGGCGTGTTCGACAGGTCCAAGGACTCGGGGTGACGTCCTCTCTGCTATGGACCACTCGTTATAATTTTTTATAAAATTGGAAACTCAATTTTGGGGTAAACACGTGTTTTTTGTGATTTTGCCGATATCTCGCGAACCAATCATGTTAGAGGCATGAACGAGGGGTCCAAGGACTCGGGCTGACGTTCTCTTTGCTATGGACCACTCGTTATATTTCTTAAAAAATTTTGGAAACTCGATTTTGGGGTAAACACGTGTTTTTTGTGATTTTTGCCGATATTTAACGAACCAATAACCGTAGAGATGTGTACGAGGTGTCCTAGGACTCGGGCTAACGCCCCCCTTTCGAGTGTGGTAGATATATTTTCGAAAAAATAATTCACAAAGGGCCTAACGCCGTACATGTTGAAAAAAAAATCTTTACCGTTACCTGTTTATAATGTTTATGAAGCGTGGTGGTTGAGAGAGACGATACGGCTGGGTGTGTGTGTGTTTCAACGAACCTGTCGCTAACCACAAGGACCATGCTTAATAGAACAATCGCTATTTCGACGGGTCGGTTTATGACAGAGCGAGGATGCGTTTTTCTGATATTTTACCTTTAACGTGTAAACGGTGATGAGAACTTGGTTCCATGTTGGTCGAAGCGAGTACAGAAAACAAACTTGCCGACGAGCAGGAGGTGAATGTCATTTGAGCTTATGGGAAGGCACTGATCTGACTTGACAACAGGTGCAATGGAAAAATGACAAATACGCTTGAAAGTGAAATAATCTGACCATTGTGGTGGCAGGGAAGAGCGAAAGGGATGTGAACTTGTGTGAAACCACATGCACGCTAAACCAGTGACATCCTGTCTTGCTTCGTACGTGACAAAATGCAAGTTCATGTGAAATTTGATCTACCGCAGGTGTTCGCCTGGGACGTTAGCTGTCCACGTGCGCGATAACTGTTAACAAGTCACATCCTGTTTTGCTTCGTACGTGACAAAATGCAAGTTGACGTGAAATTTGATCTGTCACAGGTGTTCACTTTGGGCGTTAGCTGACCACGTGCCTGATAACAGAATGTTCAAAGCGTGGGAAAAAATGATTATGCATGCAACGTAGCATATATAAAGACATGTCGTTATCATTTCCACTCTCACTTAGGTGGACTACCTTTGAACACACTGCGTTGCATGAAACCCCTGGTTTTGTTTAACAGTTTTGGTGTTGGTGTAAAATACTTAACCTTGTTGTGGGGTAGGTATTTATTTATATATTTATTCATTTATACATTTATTGATTAATATATATATTTACATGCAATTATTTATTGATTAGGTAATTAATGATTTTATTTATTTGTTTGCAGATAACCGGCATACCTTACATGTCTGAGGGAGAAGAAACCATTGCACTTTTGAGCCCACTAGAAGGGAAGAGCAACAAGTCACTGAAAGTAATGGTGAGATGATTTTTTTAAACTAACTTGTTTTATTTTTTTGTTTTATGTTTTATTTTATGAAATGTATGTATTAACCTGAATTTAGGTATTTATAGCGGTTTATTTTATTTATTTTTTAGAAACTTGGAAAGAATAGCCTTACCGCCGTAGCAGTCGCTGAAAAAAACCAGAAACGCACTAAAGCGAAACCACTGCCAAAGAGTGAACTGTTTAAAACTCAGGTAAGTCCAACTTAAAAATGCTATTCCATTTTACCACTACTGAAAACTCGTAGACAAAAAAAAATAATTACCTGTACATGACTGGGACAATGATTGCTTTCTTGATTAATGGCTATGTTGTTGTTGTTGACTGGGAAAAGTACAAGGCCATGTTGAATTTTCTAAAAATAAAAATAATAAATTTAATTTATGGGTGGTTCCCTATGGACTCAACGAATATCCACAGGATTGAACATGATAATGTGAACAAAAATGACATGACATTCATTTTTGTTTATATATTGGTTAAAGGGAGGGTGGGGGAATGTAAATGACTGTAGCTTTATAAAAAAGAAAATAAGTACATGGGTAACTGTTAGTGCCAACATACAGTTTATTTTTAATGGTGTTTTGATATATTAATGTCAATAATTAACGTTAACGTTTTATTTACAAGTATTGATTGATTGATTGATTGATTGAGTGATGGGTTATTTTGTTTGCTTTTAGGTGTCGTCATGTGCCATTAACGTAATGAACAGACAGTGAACAAGCATGCATTATGCTTTAAAGTACTCTGTGCTCTTGTGCAATATTAATAACTTGCAATAAGAAAAAGTTTTATTATAACACATGGCGTTAGTACCAAATACAACAAGTGAGCAAGTTGGTTTACCACGTGGGTTAAATTTAAAATCAGAACATGATCGATGGTTAACATTTGAATCCTGGCCTGTAGGCTTTTTGTCGACGCATGAACTAGCAAAAGCCGGTTTTATTTACTTGATCCGAGAAGATGTGGTGTGCTGTGTGTTTTGTCGTATTGAACTTTCACACTGGGAAGAAGGAGATGATCCCTTTAGAGACCATTTGCGATGGTCTCCTCACTGTCCTTACATGCTTGGAAAGCAAGTGGGTAACCTACCCGTACATTCATTTTACCGAACCACAAGGCCTTTGGCCGCTACTTACGTTGCTGAATCACAAATAAATAATAATAATGATGTATTACCAACCAACGGTAGTGTCGATATATGTGGTCCATATGCCATAGACAGTGTTGAATTGGCGTGTGCTTTTGAAAAATTGGGAGTTTGCAAGACTAAAGCACTAGCACACTCAGAGTACAGCTCTGTTGAAAAACGTTTCGAATCTTATAAAAATGTTTGGCCATTAATATTAAAACACCTTACAAAAACAGCTAAGTGAAGCTGGATTTTTTATACTGGTGAAGGGGATAAAACAATATGTTTTTATTGTGGATTTGCTTTAAAGGATTGGCAAATGACTGATGACCCTTTTGTGCAACACGCTCGTTGGTTACCAAACTGTAAATACATGGTGTTGCTTAAAGGTCAGGAATTTGTGAACACTATTCGTAAAGAAAAAGTGATTGCAGCACAAGACATAAAAGTGCCTTTAGAGTTAGAGCACGCGGAGCAAATACATAAGGCTGAAAGAAAAGACTTGTCTCACGAACAGATACAAAAGTGTGACCAACAATTATGTAAAATTTGTTATCAAGATGAACTAGGTGTTGTATTTTTACCCTGTGGACACATGATAGCCTGTGTCAAGTGTGCATTAGAACTTAACACTTGTGCTATATGCAGAAAAGTAGTA
Source organism: Meconema thalassinum (assembly GCA_946902985.2). Lineage (NCBI taxonomy): Eukaryota > Metazoa > Arthropoda > Insecta > Orthoptera > Tettigoniidae > Meconema > Meconema thalassinum. Next base: position 253,290,158 of record OX336394.1, on the reverse strand, counting down.
TCCGCTACAGTTAGGGCATTTCTTGCATAACTAGTATAATTTATTCGCCATGCATAGTGCAAAGTCCCTAATTGCACAATATTATTAAAGCTGTTTTAGAGTGTAATAGATATGCTTTTGTTTTGTTTATAGACTACTACAATGAATGTTTTGAATTCTGAGGGACAATCATGTGGCTTAGAGACAAAGAAGCTCAGCGAATTGCCAACGCATATTCCATTCCGCATTATCAAGATTCGGAAATTGAAAACAGCATATGGTGATCGTGTACTTTGTGTATGTGAAAACTTTGAGACATTTCTGCCTATACGGTTTAATGATATGTCGGAAAATGTTTTTGATGAAGTCAATAATGCTGTGCAACCTGTACACTTAATTTATGAAGGTTTTAAAAACAATAGGTGCATGGTTCGTTTTAATTAAATAAATTTAAAAAAATGTGAAATAATAATGGAAAATATAAGTAATGACAATATACTGAAAAAGAAAGAAAATATGTGTATAGAATAGTAATGTTTTAGTGTTTAGTGTCGTCTTTAAAAATATTATGATGAAACAAAAAAAACAAGAAATGTATATAAAGTTTGTAAATAAATGCAAAATCATGTTACAATGTTGTTTTATTTTATACAAAGTTAGTATAGTTAACATTGCAGAGTATACATGATTATGACAATAAATGCACACTGAATACAAGCCTTTCTCACTTTACAATAGTCTGTTATAGTTTTAAACACAAGGCTTGTTGTAGATTATTTTATAGCAATGTCCATTCAACGTTGTTTTCGAAAAGTGGGAAGCCGCAATGGTTGTATAGGCATAAAAACCTTATTGTTATTACTATTTAGTCACTTTGATCCCCTTGCATATCAAGAGCACATGACCTAGTTGTTCCACTCTTTAAAACGACAACAACAACACTACCTCTTGCATAGTTTGTGATGTTGATGGCTCTTGCGACGTGGAAGATGGATTAAAAATAACTTTTAGAACTGGGGTTAAACGTTGCTCATTAAACAATGCACTATTTTGAGTAGCAATATGGTTTTCTTGATTTTTTGTCGACGGCAACTGTGTTTCATGCAGCACACTACATTGATGATCACCGACACTTAAAACCTCACTATTTTTACTTTTTAGGTCAACACGACAATGTTTGGAACGTTGCTTTGAACAACGCCAAATAACAGTTCCATTTTTATTGGTTCGTTTCACAATATATGAATATCCTTTATAGTATGCGTAAGGCTTACCATACCTAGTCACTGATACTTCCATATCAACTGTCAAGCATAGACTAAGCTCTAGTAAAGTCAACTTGGTAATAAGAATACTAGTTTAGTGTGAGAGCAAATATGGATCCAAAGAGTTCAGGTAAAAGTGAAAGCAAATAAGCAAATATAAGAAACAAGAGTATATATAAAAGTGGTCGCAAAGTGGCAGACTCATTACACAATAATTTCAGCACGACGAAGCTCTTGTTCAATTTCTTTGATTTCCCAATCGTGACCGATATGCCCAGCTTGTCGTAGAGCATGCAATTGTCGAAGCCGTTGAATTAGCTTACTGGGTTTGTTCCAGTATACAAATTTAACAAATGATTTTTTAGGTGTAAACAAAGCATTACTATTATCATGATCATTATCATCATCATTATCATCATCATGATCACCATTATCATCATGACCATCTTCACTGTTACTATATAGTCCTTTTTGATCCTCTTGCAATACCACTTTATTTATAGTCTGAGTTGATTTTGATAGTGTTGAAGGTTTCTTGGACGTTGACAACTGTCCTAACATGACGTTTTGAGGACATGATAAGTCCTTTTGAACAAACACTGCACTATCTTTAGCCGCAATATCGTTTTCTTGAACTTGCTTTTTAGCATTTTGATAATTGTTTGTAAACAGTAAGCGTGGTTCGTTTCGAGCACTACATTGATGAACACTCACACTTAAAACCTTTCCATTTTTACTTTTCAGATTGTCTCGACATTTTGTTGACCTCTCTTTTGAGCATTGCCAGAATATTATTCCATTCACATTCTGGCGATTATAGTTATAGGAGTAGCCTTGATAGAGTGCACGTAGCCTACCTTTGTTGGTTGTAATAAGTTCCATAGTAGTAACTGACCTGTCAGTACGATGTTCACACTACAAAGGTTACAACTGTTTTGCTGATGGAGTGACCTACCATAAGCTTATATATAGGCTTATGTGTTGGCTTTTTGTGTTGGCTTTTTGTGTTGGCTTTTCGTGTTGGCTTTTGTGTTGGCTTATGTTTTGGCTTTTCGTGTTGGCTTTTTGTGTTGGCTTTTCGTGTTGGCATTTCGTGTTGGCTTTTCGTGTTGGCTTTTTTGTATTGGCCTTTCGTGTTGGCTTTTTGTATTGGCTTTTCGTGTTGGCTTTTTGTGTTGGCTTTAGTATTGGCTTTTGTATTGGCTTATTTGACAAGTTATTTGTGTCAATGTATTTAGTGGATCTTTTTCTTGGTGTTGGAAAGTAGTTGAAAGAGAGGGAATATTTAAAGACTTAACCTCAGCTCACTAACCTAACCTAACCTAACCTAACCTAACTTTGCCTAACCTAACCTAACTTTTCAACTCTCAGATGTTAATTAAATTCTGTGCATAGTCGAGTTGGAACCCAAGACCTCAGGGGTAAAAAAAAACAATTATTTTTGACGACTTATTTTGGTAACTTATTTTAATGGCTAACCTAACTTTACCTAACCTAACCTAACCTCAGCTCACTTTGGATATTACTAGTAAGTGTTCATATCCTCTGCTAGGTAGCATGCTAGTAGTACAGGTAGTGCTCATATTTACCGCTAGGTAGCGGAAACATACTTTGCATGTTGCATGTGACACTTGTGAAGTTTAACCACATGCAAGACGTGCTTGTATAAGTTCTCTATTTAAACTCAATATACAATTAACCACTAAATGTTCAGAACTAACATGTATAGCCATGTTTAGGGTATATAGGAGACCCTTAGCAAGAAAGGCTGTCTAACCCACGAGTGTACAGCCTTGTCATACGCAGTAAGCACCTGTTGGCTGAAAACAACAACAACAACAATTTGAGAAAGCCAACAACATATCCATTAATGTATTTAAAGGAAACAGTTTTTTGTTGGCTTTCTCAAATTGTTGTTGTTGTTGTTTTCTGCCAACAGGTGCTTACTGCGTATGACAAGGCTGTACACTCGTGGGTTAGACAGCCTTTCTTGCTAAGGGTCTCCTATATACCCTAAACATGGCTATACATGTTAGTTCTGAACATTTAGTGGTTAATTGTATATTGAGTTTAAATAGAGAACTTATACAAGCACGTCTTGCATGTGGTTAAACTTCACAAGTGTCACATGCAACATGCAAAGTATGTTTCCGCTACCTAGCGGTAAATATGAGCACTACCTGTACTACTAGCATGCTACCAAGCAGAGGATATGAACACTTACTAGTAATATCCAAAGTGAGCTGAGGTTAGGTTAGGTTAGGTAAAGTTAGGTTAGCCATTAAAATAAGTTACCAAAATAAGTCGTCAAAAATAATTGTTTTTTTTACCCCTGAGGTCTTGGGTTCCAACTCGACTATGCACAGAATTTAATTAACATCTGAGAGTTGAAAAGTTAGGTTAGGTTAGGCAAAGTTAGGTTAGGTTAGGTTAGGTTAGGTTAGTGAGCTGAGGTTAAGTCTTTAAATATTCCCTCTCTTTCAACTACTTTCCAACACCAAGAAAAAAATCCACTAAATACATTGACACAAATAACTTGTCAAATAAGCCAATACAAAAGCCAATACTAAAGCCAACACAAAAAGCCAACACGAAAAGCCAATACAAAAAGCCAACACGAAAGGCCAATACAAAAAAGCCAACACGAAAAGCCAACACGAAATGCCAACACGAAAAGCCAACACAAAAAGCCAACACGAAAAGCCAAAACATAAGCCAACACAAAAGCCAACACGAAAAGCCAACACAAAAAGCCAACACAAAAAGCCAACACATAAGCCTATATATAAGCTTATGGTAGGTCACTCCATCAGCAAAACAGTTGTAACCTTTGTAGTGTGAACATCGTACTGACAGGTCAGTTACTACTATGGAACTTATTACAACCAACAAAGGTAGGCTACGTGCACTCTATCAAGGCTACTCCTATAACTATAATCGCCAGAATGTGAATGGAATAATATTCTGGCAATGCTCAAAAGAGAGGTCAACAAAATGTCGAGACAATCTGAAAAGTAAAAATGGAAAGGTTTTAAGTGTGAGTGTTCATCAATGTAGTGCTCGAAACGAACCACGCTTACTGTTTACAAACAATTATCAAAATGCTAAAAAGCAAGTTCAAGAAAACGATATTGCGGCTAAAGATAGTGCAGTGTTTGTTCAAAAGGACTTATCATGTCCTCAAAACGTCATGTTAGGACAGTTGTCAACGTCCAAGAAACCTTCAACACTATCAAAATCAACTCAGACTATAAATAAAGTGGTATTGCAAGAGGATCAAAAAGGACTATATAGTAACAGTGAAGATGGTCATGATGATAATGGTGATCATGATGATGATAATGATGATGATAATGATCATGATAATAGTAATGCTTTGTTTACACCTAAAAAATCATTTGTTAAATTTGTATACTGGAACAAACCCAGTAAGCTAATTCAACGGCTTCGACAATTGCATGCTCTACGACAAGCTGGGCATATCGGTCACGATTGGGAAATCAAAGAAATTGAACAAGAGCTTCGTCGTGCTGAAATTATTGTGTAATGAGTCTGCCACTTTGCGACCACTTTTATATATACTCTTGTTTCTTATATTTGCTTATTTGCTTTCACTTTTACCTGAACTCTTTGGATCCATATTTGCTCTCACACTAAACTAGTATTCTTATTACCAAGTTGACTTTACTAGAGCTTAGTCTATGCTTGACAGTTGATATGGAAGTATCAGTGACTAGGTATGGTAAGCCTTACGCATACTATAAAGGATATTCATATATTGTGAAACGAACCAATAAAAATGGAACTGTTATTTGGCGTTGTTCAAAGCAACGTTCCAAACATTGTCGTGGTGACCTAAAAAGTAAAAATAGTGAGGTTTTAAGTGTCGGTGATCATCAATGTAGTGTGCTGCATGAAACACAGTTGCCGTCGACAAAAAATCAAGAAAACCATATTGCTACTCAAAATAGGGCATTGTTTAATGAGCAACGTTTAACCCCAGTTCTAAAAGTTATTTTTAATCCATCTTCCACGTCGCAAGAGCCATCAACATCACAAACTATGCAAGAGGTAGTGTTGTTGTTGTCGTTTTAAAGAGTGGAACAACTAGGTCATGTGCTCTTGATATGCAAGGGGATCAAAGTGGCTAAATAGTAATAACAATAAGGTTTTATGCCTATACAACCATTGCGGCTTCCCACTTTTCGAAAACAACGTTGAATGGACATTGCTATAAAATAATCTACAACAAGCCTTGTGTTTAAAACTATAACAGACTATTGTAAAGTGAGAAAGGCTTGTATTCAGTGTGCATTTATTGTCATAATCATGTATACTCTGCAATGTTAAATATACTAACTTTGTATAAAATAAAACAACATTGTAACATGATTTTGCATTTATTTACAAACTTTATATACATTTCTTGTTTTTTTTGTTTCATCATAATATTTTTAAAGACAACACTAAACACTAAAACATTACTATTCTATACACATATTTTCTTTCTTTTTCAGTATATTGTCATTACTTATATTTTCCATTATTATTTCACATTTTCTTAAATTTATTTAATTAAAACGAACCATGCACCTATTGTTTTTAAAACCTTCATAAATTAAGTGTACAGGTTGCACAGCATTATTGACTTCATCAAAAACACTTTCCGACATATCATTAAACCGTATAGGCAGAAATGTCTCAAAGTTTTCACATACACAAAGTACACGATCACCATATGCTGTTTTCAATTTCCGAATCTTGATAATGCGGAATGGAATATGCGTTGGCAATTCGCTGAGCTTCTTTGTCTCTAAGCCACATGATTGTCCATCAGCATTCGAAACATTCATTGTAGTAGTCTATAAACAAAACAAAAGCATATCTATTACACTCTAAAACAGCTTTAATAATATTGTGCAATTAGGGACTTTGCACTATGCATGGCGAATAAATTATACTAGTTATGCAAGAAATGCCCTAACTGTAGCGGATACTACTTTTCTGCATATAGCACAAGTGTTAAGTTCTAATGCACACTTGACACAGGCTATCATGTGTCCACAGGGTAAAAATACAACACCTAGTTCATCTTGATAACAAATTTTACATAATTGTTGGTCACACTTTTGTATCTGTTCGTGAGACAAGTCTTTTCTTTCAGCCTTATGTATTTGCTCCGCGTGCTCTAACTCTAAAGGCACTTTTATGTCTTGTGCTGCAATCACTTTTTCTTTACGAATAGTGTTCACAAATTCCTGACCTTTAAGCAACACCATGTATTTACAGTTTGGTAACCAACGAGCGTGTTGCACAAAAGGGTCATCAGTCATTTGCCAATCCTTTAAAGCAAATCCACAATAAAAACATATTGTTTTATCCCCTTCACCAGTATAAAAAATCCAGCTTCACTTAGCTGTTTTTGTAAGGTGTTTTAATATTAATGGCCAAATATTTTTATAAGATTCGAAACGTTTTTCAACAGAGCTGTACTCTGAGTGTGCTAGTGCTTTAGTCTTGCAAACTCCCAATTTTTCAAAAGCACACGCCAATTCAACACTGTCTATGGCATATGGACCACATATATCGACACTACCGTTGGCTGGTAATACATCATTATTATTATTTATTTGTGATTCAGCAACGTAAGTAGCGGCCAAAGGCCTTGTGGTTCGGTAAAATGAATGTACGGGTAGGTTACCCACTTGCTTTCCAAGCATGTAAGGACAGTGAGGAGACCATCGCAAATGGTCTCTAAAGGGATCATCTCCTTCTTCCCAGTGTGAAAGTTCAATACGACAAAACACACAGCACACCACATCTTCTCGGTTCAAGTAAATAAAACCGGCTTTTGCTAGTTCATGCGTCGACAAAGAGCCTACAGGCCAGGATTCAAATGTTAACCATCGATCATGTTCTGATTTTAAATTTAACCCACGTGGTAAACCAACTTGCTCACTTGTTGTATTTGGTACTAACGCCATGTGTTATAATAAAACTTTTTCTTATTGCAAGTTATTAATATTGCACAAGAGCACAGAGTACTTAAAAGCATAATGCATGCTTGTTCACTGTCTGTTCATTACGTTAATGGCACATGACGACACCTAAAAGCAAACAAAATAACCCATCACTCAATCAATCAATCAATCAATACTTGTAAATAAAACGTTAACGTTAATTGACATTAATATATCAAAACACCATTAAAAATAAACTGTATGTTGGCACTAACAGTAACCCATGTACTTATTTTCTTTTTTATAAAGCTACAGTCATTTACATTCCCCCACCCTCCCTTTAACCAATATATAAACAAAAATGAATGTCATGTCATTTTTGTTCACATTATCATGTTCAAACCTGTGGATATTCGTTGAGTCCATAGGGAACCACCCATAAATTAAATTTATTATTTTTATTTTTAGAAAATCCAACATGGCCTTGTACTTTTCCCAGTCAACAACAACAACATAGCCATTAATCAAGAAAGCAATCATTGTCCCAGTCATGTACAGGTAATTAATTTTTTTTTGTCTACGAGTTTTCAGTAGTGGTAAAATGGAATAGCATTTTTAAGTTGGACTTACCTGAGTTTTAAACAGTTCACTCTTTGGCAGTGGTTTCGCTTTAGTGCGTTTCTGGTTTTTTTCAGCGACTGCTACGGCGGTAAGGCTATTCTTTCCAAGTTTCTAAAAAATAAATAAAATAAACCGCTATAAATACTTAAATTCAGGTTAATACATACATTTCATAAAATAAAACATAAAACAAAAAAAATGAAACAAGTTAGTTTAAAAAAATCATCTCACCTTTACTTGCAGTGACTTGTTGCTCTTCCCTTCTAGTGGGCTCAAAAGTGCAATGGTTTCTTCTCCCTCAGACATGTAAGGTATGCCGGTTATCTGCAAACAAATAAATATAATCATTAATTACCTAATCAATAAATAATTGCTTGTAAATATATATATTAATCAATAAATGTATGAATGAATAAATATATAAATAAATACCTACCCCACAACAAGGTTAAGTATTTTCCACCAACACCAAAACTGTTAAACAAGACCAGGGGTTTCATGCAACGCAGTGTGTTCAAAGGTAGTCCACCTAAGTGAGAGTGGAAATGATAACGACATGTCTTTATATATGCTACGTTGCATGTATAATCATTTTTTCCCACGCTTTGAACATTCTGTTATCAGGCACGTGGTCAGCTAACGCCCAAAGTGAACACCTGTGACAGATCAAATTTCACGTCAAATTGCATTTTGTCACGTACGAAGCAAAACAGGATGTGACTAGTTAACAGTTATCGCGCACGTGGACAGCTAACGTCCCAGGCGAACACCTGCGGTAGATCAAATTTCACATGAACTTGCATTTTGTCACGTACGAAGCAAGACAGGATGTCACTGGTTTAGCGGGCATGTGGTTTCACACATGTTCACATCCCTTTCGCTCTTCCCTGCCACCACAATGGTCAGATTATTTCACTTTCAAGCGTATTTGTCATTTTTCCATAGCACCTGTTGTCGTGTCAGATCAGTGCCTTCCCATAAGCTCAAATTACATTCACCTCCTGCTCGTCGGCAAGTTTGCTTTCTGTACTCGCTTCGACCAACATGGAACCAAGTTCTCATCACCGTTTACACGTTAAAGGTAAAATATCAGAAAAACGCATCCTCGCTCTGTCATAAACTGACCCGTCGAAATAGCGATTGTTCTATTAAGCATGGTCCTTGTGGTTAGCGACAGGTTCGTTGAAACACACACACACCCAGCCGCATCGTCTCTCTCAACCACCACGCTTCATAAACATTATAAACAGGTAACGGTAAAGATTTTTTTTTCTCAACATGTACGGCGTTAGGCCCTTTGTGAATTATTTTTTCGAAAATATATCTACCACACTCGAAAGGGGGGCGTTATCCCGAGTCCTAGGACACCTCGTACACATCTCTACGGTGATTGGTTCGTGAAATATCGGCAAAAATCACAAAAAACACGTGTTTACCCCAAAATCGAGTTTCCAATTTTATTAAAAATTATAACGAGTGGTCCATAGCAGAGAGGACGTCACCCCGAGTCCTTGGACCTGTCGAACACGCCTCTAGCATGATTGGTTCGCGAGATATTAAAAGCACATGACCTTTTAGTTTTTGTCGTTTAATTAAATAAAGAGCCTATAGGAAAGTAGGGGGCATCACTACGAGTGCTAGGACACCCTGTATGCTCAAATCCCATGATTGGTTAGCGAGATATCAGGTTCGGGGCAAATACGAGGAGGGTTCAATAAGTTAGTGGACAGCTCCCGTGTTACCCCACTACTACAGGTTTTCATCCTAGAGACTTGAAATTTATTTTGGGGGTAGAGGGGGTAGGGACCATTGATTTACGTCAAACAATTTTTTTTGTAGAGTTCCTAGTTTCCAAAATATAGGATTTTCAAAATTCGAGCGTTTTCAAAAAAACATAAAAAATAAAAAAGTTTTATTACAGAAAATAAAGGTCATAAAGACCATTCGTTTGAGCCATGGCACAACGTTCTACCATGTTTGGTTTTCAAACTATCGCCTAGTTTCGAAAACGAGAAAAATCAAAAAAATTTTCAAAAATATAACGAGTAGTCCATAGCTAAGAGGACGTCAGCCCGAGTCCAACGACACCTCTTTTGTCAAAATCAGACCATGCGTTCGAGATATATTTAACATGGTTGAGGCTTAGTAGTGGGGCAAGGAGAGTTCTGGAGTGGCCTAGAAGCACCACTACTCCACTACTCTGGTGGAACCGTCCTTCTTCTTCACTACTACGACCGGAGAACTCCAAGGACTATGTGATGGCTGGATCACCCCTTGCTCCTTCATCTCTTCTACCATCCGGTCGACTTCGGCTTGCTTGGCGAGCGGGACACGTCGGAATGGGGCCCTAATCGGTTCGCTGTCCCCAACGTCGATTCTGTGCTGAACCAAGCTTGTCCTGCCGAAGTCTTTGCTCCCCACGGAGAAGACGTCCTGGAATTCGCGTAGCAGGTTCTGAAGTTGGCGTGATTGTTCCTCGTCTAAATGGTCCTGGGATCCTTGGTACAGCTTCGGTGGTTCTTCTGGCAGTGTGCGTCTTCTTCGGTTGTCCATCTGCAGGTGTCCGTCTGTCGTATCTGTGATGCGGGCAATCCAGGTAACGGGCTCGCAGACTCCTAGGTTGGTGTCCCGGTGAACAGTAATGTCGTAGTCGTTCAGGTTGGACAGGCGGACGTACGGCCGAGACGTCGTGTTGATGAGAGTCTTGGCAACTAGCAATCTTTTTGTCTGGATGTCCTCATATTTTGGCTCAATGACAGCCGCTACTCCCTCAGCAGTTCCGTCGACAATTACGGCAGCGCTGACCTCCGTCCTGGCGGGAACGATGACGTCTTCTCTCAGCCTTACTCGTCGTGCGGTGATGGACTCGTGCGCAGGTTGCAAAGCAAGTTCCTCACCTCCGAAGTGCAGAGTGTTGGTACTCAGATCCAAGATGATGTTGTTCTGGTCCAGGAAGTCCAGTCCGATGATCACTTCATTTGATACATCAGCCACAAGCACTGGATGCTTTATCGCCCGTCGACCAATGACAAACTCCAGTGATGCTTCGCCATGTACCGGTGCGGTCTCTCCGGTCGCGGTTATTAGCTGGAGGTTCCTTTGTGTGGGTTGCACTCTCCACTTCGGGATTACGGTGGGACTGACGATGGTCCTAGATGCTCCCGTGTCGATTAGCATGGGCCAGCTCTCTCCGTTGACGACTCCGTCGACCATCAGGCTGCTATTGTCCCTCCGTAACTTCGTCACACGAACCTGGACTGCCGGGGCTTGACGACTGTCACAATCCAACCTTTGCCCCCCAAGGCTGGCTAATACATCGTTTCCCTGGGTCGCGCGGTTTTCAGACGACTGATTTCCCGTCGGATACCCTCGGCGGCGGCATTCGCCGCAGTCCTTGCTCAGGTGGCCTTTCTTACCGCAGGTCCAGCAGGTCGGTAGTCCTCTTCCGGGCCGCCTCTCCGGTTGCCTTCCGGCAGTGTCGTTGCTGGTGGTGCCGCGACTATCGAAGAAACGGCTTAGCGCCTCCAATAATTCGTCGGCCAGGGGCTTGGTCTCGTTGGTTTTTACTGGTTCGTCGACGTCCACTTGACGCACCCGCGCGTGCATTCTGGATGCCTGTTTTGCCGTCTGGAACTCAAGTGCGTGGCTCAGCGCATCTGTCAGGGTCTTATTGCGCGCGAGTCGCAGCGCCTGTTGAGTGTCCGTGTCCCGTAGCCCGTCGGTGAAAGTCTGCGTCGCTATCTGCTCCAGAAATTCGGCCGGCGCTGTTGGGTAGGCGAGCCTTACGAGACGTGCGATGTCCATCTCGAACTCCTGCAGGGTTTCCGCGTTCTTTTGTACCGGGGTCCGGAGCTGCATCTGGTAGGCCTGCTGAAGATGGCTATCTCCATATCGGGACTCCATATGGGCGATTAGTGACGCGTAGTCCTGGGATCCAGTCGGGATGGCCTGAAGGACGTTAAGGGCGTCCCCTCTCAGCGCTACAATGAGAGCTGTAGCCTTTTCCGTGCTGTTCCAGTTGTTTATTGAACAGGCTGCCTCGAACTGACGTAAATAGGTGCTCCACGGGACCTTTCCGTCGAAGGTTGGGGGCGTCACTCTGCTCTGTCCCGTTCCTGATATTCCCGGTGTACCTGTGGGCGGGCGTCGGCGCAGCTCGGCAACTTCCTCTTGAAGGGCGTTGAATCTCGCTTCCATCCCCGTCGATGGGCGTTGGTTCAGCTCAGAAATTTCCTTTTTTAAAGCGTTGAATTTTTCTTCCACCCCCGTCAGTGGGCGTTGGCGCAGTTCGGCAACTTCCTCTTGTAAGGCGTCGAACTTTTTTTCTACTGCTGTGACTTCCTCACGTAGGCCCTGGCAGACGGTGTTGACTTCCTGACGCAGACCCTGTTCCAATTTCTTTTGACTTTCCTGTAATTTCGTCAGCAGACACTCTTCCAGATTTTTATGGCCGTCCAGAAATTTGGCGGTTAAGTCCTCTGCTAGCTTATTCTGACCGTCTTCTAATTTGGAAGTTAGGTCCTCGGCTAAACTTTTCTGGCTGTCTTCCATCTTCTTCAGGTCCTCCGCTAACTTATTTTGGCCGTCTTCCATCTTCTTCTGGTCGTCTTTTAATTTGGCAGTTAGCTCCTTGGTTAAATTCTTCTGGCCGTCTTCTATGCCATTTAACTTTTCTAGCAATGCTGCCAATTGCGCCTCCATTTTATTTGTTTGCCTTGTAAAGGGCATGCACTCACAGGAAAATTAGAGAAAATGACCTGCTCGGGTTTTGAAACCAGGACCGTCAGGTGTTGTGCTTGAGTTCGTAATCCGGCTTCTGACACCAGGGGTTACGTGCCACCCCCCTAGTGGCACTTTTGTTAACTGGATTACGGTGGGTAGGAAGCACAACACCAATTACTGCTTAAAGAAATAATTAACTTTATTGCGGCCAGAAGGATACAGCACTCTTCAGTAAATACAAGCAATAGGAACCTTACTCCAGTTTCCTCAAGTCTCTTGCTTGTGGAGAGCTCTTGCCCTTTCACTTGTCAACAAACCACAGAAGTTAATCCTGCCGCTAATTAGCCTAGTGGCCTTGACAGAACTGCATGCAACTTCTTCCTAATGTGCGCCTACTACAGTACTTACGAGCACTTGCTGCACGCTGTTCACAAACTGGGAGAAACAATGTCACTGGATTTCGACACCACAATATCTCAGACACTCAGTGAAAGCACACTCACTCAGAACACAGGCAGTCCCCTGTATGTTTCTCACTTCGCCGCTACACTATGGGTTTCGCATGTCACCACACTTCTGTCGCTCAGAATAAACGCTCACACTAGCTCGTAAAACACAACAACAACCACTGCTTGACGGGTCACTCTTATATAGCAGGCTGGTGACTCAATAAATGCTTCTAGATCCATCCAGGGTCCACGGCTTCTCGAGGTTTCCATCGCTGGTCCAGTCACGAATATTCTCCCTTTGTCCTAGTAGCCCTGTTGCATAAGGCGCGCGCAATACAGGAGGAAGGGCACAGCCCAGCCCTGGGGCAGTTGTGACTCATGCGGCGAGTGATGACACAAACTCACAGCCGTAACAATATATATTATTTCAATAGTATAGATCCCTCCTGCGGTACTCACAAGCGACCGATCGTGAAAATGAGCATTCAATTGAAAGAGAATGGACATTAGCAGTGACGAATTGCACTCTAATTCCATAAATATCTATAATTTTTTTAAGAAATGACTTTTAAAAAAATGTACGAAGTGTGCGATTTGCAGATACTGTTGATGTATGAAAATACGCTCCATAATTTCTGTCCACTTCACATTTTGTTCGCTGTGACACCCGTTTCATGTCATTTTAACATTCTGAGGTCGTTCCTTTATCAATTTGCATGGATTTCAGAAACAGGGGAGTACTCAAATCGTATGATTTCATAATTATCGAATAACCGGTGAGTGTTACAGCGCACTCGGCACACAAATGACATTATCAGTGACAAATTGCATTCTAATTTCTTAAATATCAATTTTTGTAAGAAGTGTTCGATTTGCAGAACCTACTGGGGAAAGTGTTGTTTATGAACATGCGAGATTTCTCGCACGGGTCCACTAGTATTATAATAGTACAGCCATCGCATTGGGGAGCGTGATGGCCCTGTGACTTAGCTGCTCGTCTTTCACCCGGACGGCCGGGGTTCGAATCCCGGTGACAGCTGGGTGGAATTTTCACCTGAAAAATCACGTGGTGTCAGGAAGGGCATCCGGTCTCAAATCCCCGGCTTAAACCAAAATGATCCTGGTTAGCTCAGGCAACCCCAATTAATTGGGAAAAGCTGAGGAAAGTTAGTTAGTACAGCCATCACTTTGACACAGGTTATCAGACAGATTCCACACACACACACACACACTCAAGTACATGGGTCTATATGACCACGATATTGCAAAGACCATTAGCGAATCAACAACAGCAACAATGTAACTGTAACCTGAATATAAATGGCCACTTTTAAATACTTACATCTGGCTTTTATACTATTACCACACAACTCTTGATTACTGGGCCGCTCTATCCTTTAGATCAGTGTGGTCCAACCCGCGGCCCGCCTTTTCATTTTTATTGGCCCTTGCCCTTCTTACTGCCCTTCACTCTTCGACAGTTATAATCCGTGGAGTGTCTACTTTAATTTTCACTTTCATTCAGTAATGTTACGAAGGAGCCAGGTGGGAAAAGAAAGATCCCGAAAAATACGCCAGTAATCAGAATTGTCTTTCCAAGAATACGTACGGCACGAGAAGCGGGGCGCCTCCGGGTGACAACTGGTTGGCTGCCAGTGATTGGCTGCAGATAAGTTCACGATCGTTCGTGAACTGCGGCGGATTTCCCTATAAAAGGGAGCGCAGGGCTGTTCGAAGAGGTTGTTTTTGACGAGAAAGGTTGTTCGAGAGATATAGTACGACGAGAGTTTGTTGTCATCGTTGTTGCGAGAGCGGTACCTAATATGGCGGGACTTAATAAACGGCGCGTTGAAGATGAGAAACGACACTTTCAGTCAAAGTGGCAGGAAAGTTACTTTAGTGTTGAACATAATGGAAAACTGCAGCGTGTTATCTGTTCTCAGGTCTTAGGTGTTTCGAAGGAGTATAACGTGAATCGACACTCTACCAGCTTGCATAAATCAAAATACGATCAATACCAGGGAAGTGCCAGAAGTTGTGTGTTTAATGATTTGAAGCTGAAACTAACAAGACAGAAGAATATATTTCAGCAACCATCAAACACTGCTGGTTTAAAGGCATCTTATGAGGTATGTTTAGAGCTAGCTAAAAGTTAAAAGTCTTTCAGGGATGCTGAGCTCATTAAGAGATGTGCTGTAAAAATGGCACTTCATTTGGAGATAATAGGATAGCTAAGGGACTTTGTTTTATATGTAACGGGGATTTTCCCTCGCCCTCTCGCCTGCGCTGCTAGCCGGTCTCCCGCCAAGCACTTTGCCGTAATGCGCTTCGTGGCGCCACAAGTGTCCCTCCATTGCAGTCTGCTGAGAGCTTTAACACCGTGAGGTTCAGTTTAGTCAATTGTTGACGTGTTTAGTGCTCCGTGTGCTGTTCCAATGCGATATTCATTACGTAACATTGAAATTCCTATACTCAATGACTCAGTGCCAGGCGGGCGCCGAATTACGTCAAAGTGCTTGGCGGGAAACAGGCTCGCAACGTGGGCGAGTGGGCGAGCGAAAATCCCCGTCACATATAAAACAAAGTCCCTGTATTTTGAAACAGTTTCCTTGTTTCATCAGACAGTTAGTAGAGGAATTAATGATATGGCTGGTGAAGTTTCAGGTTCTCTCAAGAGCAGTTTGGAAAAATGTGAATTTTACTCTCCATAGTTGACATAGGCCAGCTCCTTATCTTCGTCAGAATAATAAACGAAGAATTTGAAATACATGAAGAACTGTTGGAATTAAGATCATTATAGTAAAGCCACCATAACTTCCGACTTGACGTTTCAGTGTTAGGCTAGAGTTTCGTTCGCTAAATCGCGACATCGCGAACAAAACTCAATATATCAAGATATATCGATTTGAATGGATGCCCGTGATTGTCTAGTTAAAGTGATTTTCCTTCTGACCGCTGGACAACACTAGGTTAACACTGAAACGTCAAGTCGGAAGTAATGATGGCTTTACTATAGAAACCAGCAAAAAAGGTATTGACATATTCAACGCACTGGATGATATCGTTTCTAAATATGGAGGTTTTGTGAAGTGCTCTGGCATTGCAACAGATGGAGCTAAAGCATGGTTCGTCCTAACATTGGTTTAGTGGGACTATGTAATGAAAAAGTATTGCATTTTTTGTTTTTCCACTGCATTATCCACCAGGAGGCTCTCTGTGGAAAAATTATGAGGCTCAGTGAGACAATGAAAACTGTTGTAAATACCGTAAATTTAATAAGGGGAGGCAATAAAGCCTGTAGACACAGAGCATTTACTGCATTCCTGGACAATTTGGAAGCTGAATATGGTGACATTTAATTATACTGTGAAGTGCATTGGCCAAGTGCTGGAAATTGCTTGCAACAGTTTTTTGGGTTGAGGAATGAAATTCTTGCTTTTCTCAAAATTGAAAACATTGGGCATGAGTATCAAGAAAAACTGGAAGAAATCCAGTTTTTAAATAATCTTGCTTTTCTGACAGAGTTAACATACCATCAAAATGCTTTAAACCTGAAACTACAAGGCAGAAAACAAAATATATCCCAGCTTTTTGGACATATTGAGGGCTTCCGCAAAAAAATTATGCAATGTAAATTGCATTGAAGGCAAACAATATGGCACCTTACCATCTTGTCAGCCGTTGAAAAAAGAAAAAAAAATGACATAAATTTTAGTATGTTTCATGAAATTATAATAGATATCAAGAAAGAGTTCCAGAACAGATTCCAGGATTTTGACTCCCTAAAACCAATATTTGCACTTTTCAACAACCCCATGGATATTGAAGAGAGTGAGGTGCCCTGCGACCTTCAAATGGAAATTTGTGATCTTCTGGCAGACCCATTCTATCAGACTAAAACGTGTGATGTCCCTGAACATTTCTGGAGACTAATTTCTAAAGAACGTTTTCCTGAACTGCTTAAATTCTCTCTGCAAGTGTTATCGCTGTTTAGCAGTACGTATGTGTGCGAATGTGCTCTCAAACAAATTAAATCAAAAACGAGAAATCGAATTGAAAGTTCTGCACTGGAATTGAGCCTGAGACTTTGCCTTACTGAACTTACAGTGGACATTGATACACTTGTATCAGGAAAGCAGGGCCAATCATCATTGATTTCTCGACAGTAAAATGAAGTGGTTTATTAATCTAGCAATATAAAAATCATTTTAATATAATTTTTAATAAATGTTTTTGAGTAAAATAAGTAATACTTTTTCTTTCTGGAATGTCTCTGGCCCTCACATTCCTATACTAAAGTTTCATTGGCCCTCGGGTAACTAAAGGTTGGACCACCCTGCTTTAGATAGCGGCTAGCATTCTTGGCTGTCGTCCCGGAGGTCCGGGTTCGATTCCCAGTTCTGCCAAGAAACTTAATTCTGGTCTTAGGGCTGTAACGGGGTACACTCAGCCTCGTCAGGCAAAACTGAGGAGAGGTGGATTCGATTCCCACCTCAGCCGTCCTGGAAGTTGTTTTTCCGTGGTTTCCCCATTTCTACTCAAGGAAAATGCCGGGATGGTTCCTTATTTAAGACCACGTCCGCCTCCTTCCCAATCCACACCAAAATTACAAATCCACACACTAATACAGACACCACAATGGTGAAAAACTAATCAATAAGGCCTTGGAAAAATCAAAAGGACTTGTACTGGGAGGAGAAAGTATAAAAACTATCAAGTATGCTGATGACATGGCTGTTCTAGCAGAAACGGAGGAAGAGCTCCAGGTAATGATGGAGAATATTTTAAATGTGGGTTAAGAGTTTGGAATGAAAATAAACATTAGCAAGACCAAAGGATTGAGAATAGGAAAAGAAGAAGACACATGTAATATAACAATAGATGGAATGGTACTAGAACAGGTTCAATCATTCCAGTATTTTGGAAGCTTGATAACCTCCAGCGGAAGTTGTACAGAAGAAGTGAGACGCAGAATCTCCATGGGGAAGAGAGCTTCCGGGAGAATGAACGGTTTATTCACAGCCAGAAGCATACCGATCAAGCTTAGGAAGAGGTTTGCAAAATGTTTTATGTGGAGGGTGGTGTCTTATGGTTCTGATAAATGGATAGTTAGACAGAAATAACAAACATATTTAGAAAACTTTCAAAATGTGGGTATGGAGAAGAATGGTGAAAGTGAAATGGATCAATACAATGAGAAATGAGGAGGTGCTAAGGTGGGTAGGAGAGGAGAGGAGTTTGTTGTTGTTGTTGTTGTTGTTATTATTAGTAGTATTGTTTTAAGGGGCGGAACAGCGAGGTCATGTGTGTCGGAGGGGTGTTTCATGAGGATGATACAGAAGAGGAATAAATCTTGGATCTGTCACATACTACGTAGAAATTGTCCACTACAAAGAATCATGCAAGGAAAAGTAGAAAGGAAAAGAGGGAGAGGAAGAAGAAGGTTTGGAATGTTAACAGATGTGAAGGGAGGAAGAAGTTACAGGAAAATGAAAGAAGAAACTCAGGACTGAGAGAAATGGAGGACGTCCAGTTGAAACCTGTCTGCGGACAGATTTACTGAAAGAGAGAATGACACAGGTTATCAGACAAATTCTGCACACACCCAAATTATCATCATCATCTTCTACAGGGGCAGATGACCTCGTAGTTCCGCCCCTTAAAACAACAATAACTAACTAACTAACTAACATCTTCTACAGTTTCCAGCCCCTGGCTCGGTCTGCTTGGAACATAAGCCCCTCCATCGTTTTCTATCCCCCCACCACGTTTCACTCTTCACTCTGTCCCACTCCTCTCCTCTTTTCTGCACTCCTTCCTTCACACCCACAATCCACCTATCTCTGGGCCTTCCTCTTGGTCTCTCGCCCTCCATTTCCAACTCATGCATTCTCCACGTTTTTGATGCGTAGATGAGTATTGGGACATAATATGTTCGATACAGTCAGGGGCGGATCTAGGGGAGGGCGAGGAGGGCGACCGCCCAGGGCCCCGCGGTCTTGGGGGCCCCGCGCCATGGATTGTTTTAAATTTAATTAATTAATTAATTATACTTTTCAAACTAATTTATAATTCATATTCCTTTCTTCAAGTTTAGATTTCAGTGAAATAATAGGACACTTCAGCCGGAAGAAAGGTCGCAAAGTAATATGTTAGTATTTTATAGTTTACATAATCTTCTTCAAAGGGACTTAAAGGTTTCTTTCATATTATTAAAAAATCCTCTCGGCACGCCGGAAGGCGGAGGTAGATTTCACCGGGCAAACCAGGGGATTGGCTATAATAGGCAAAATATGCAGGTTTTCGTAGGAGGATCAGACCTCATTGATTGCAAGAAAGTATTTTACATTTAGAGGTTAAAAATAAACTTTTTTTCGTTTTTGTATGCATATTTTTATCATTTTATTGTCTTATGGGGATGGTAACCTTCTTGTCATTCGGGGTTCATTTTTAGCCTATTTTCAATTTTGAAAAAAAAAATAGGCTTATGAGATCACCTTTTGTCCGTGTGTGTGTGCGTGTGTGTGTTGTGTGTGTGTGTGTGTGTGTGTGTGTCCCTAATAAATTCTAAACGGCGGAAGAGATTTCAATGAAACTCGGTAAGTTCATAGCACTATTCCGGGTGACCCCGACCGTACCCCTGAAATTTTGTTACGTCTCATCAATCCAACATGGCGGCTGTGCGAAATATTTCACCAGCATTCAATATCTCCCAAACTATTACCGATATCACCCTGGATGTTTTTACGGTGATAAAGGGAACTACTAGATATTCACCAATGTGACATTTGAAAAACTGGTAACTACAAAACCAACATGGCGGCCACGCGAATTTGCGACATTTAAATAGACGTTTCTCGCGATTTAACCAACCAAACGCAATAAAACTTGGTACAGTATATGTTTATACACATTCTAATGCACCGACATCTAACTTCGTTCAATTGTTTACATGACCACTAGATGGCGGCTGTGCGAAATATTTCTCCGGCATTCTATATCTCTGAAACTATTAGCGGTATCACCCTGAAATTTTGTACGGAGATAAAGGGCACTACTGGAAGTTCATCTATAAGACTTTAAAAAACCGGTTAACTACAAAACGAACATGGCGGCCAAGCGAATTTGAAAATTTTAAATAGACCTTACTCGCGATTTAATGTTCCAAACAGAATGAAATCTGGTACAGGAAATGTTTATACACATTGTAATGCACTGGTATCTAATTTAGTTCAATTGTTTACATAACCTCAAGATGGCGGCTGTGCGAATTTTAAAATTAAGTTTTTATTTCTTGTGTCGTAGTCATGCGATCGAAGTGAAAGTTTGAATAATGAACCTACGCAATAATTTTCCTTTAATGGTACATGACTCTATGGCCTGTACATTTAACAATCCAACATGGCGACCATCCAAAATATTTAGACGGCTCTGAATATCTACGAATCTATTATAGCAATCAAACTGATTTTTATGTTCATAGGGGCTATGAACTTAAGTTCACCTGTAGGACTTTAAATAACCTGGTGATCACAAATCCAACATGGCGGCGACGCGAAGTATAAACATTCACATGGACGTTTCTCGCAATTAAACCATCTGAGTGCAGTGAAATTTGGTACTGTAAATCCTTATACGAATGATAATCCACTGGCATCTAATTTATTTCAATTGTTTCCATAACCACAAGATGGCAGCTGAGCGAAATTTTAAAATCTCCTTGTTACTTCTTGTGTCCTAATCATGCGATTGAAGTTTGAATGCTACACGTACACAATAATCTTCATGTAACAGTACATAACTCTAGGACCTACATATATAAAATCCAACATAGTGACCATCCGCAATATTTAGTCGGTTCTCAATATCTACGAATCTATTACAGCAATCAAACTGAAATTTTGTATGTAGATAGAGGCAATTAACATAAGTATGATATGTGAAAATAGGCTGTATAGTTCTTCACGGAACTACTTGTTATACTTGTGAACACACTGTCCTTATGCAAGGTTTGGAACTGATGTGTAACTATCTGACAGTCTGTTACTTCTTCTCGCAAAATTTCATCTCCCGCAGAGATTTTTGTTGGTTCCTCAGTTTAGGGGCTGCGACAACGTGGTCATGTAACCCCGGGTGTGTAGAAACTGATAAACGGTGTTAATTGTGATGAAAAAAAAGAAGGAAGATTGTAGTTTTACGTGACCGTGAATCTTGTGATTATGAGCCACGGGACCTCCTTTTTACGTGGAATCCGAACCACAGGACATGGCATTTCACTTCGAAAATCTCACATGCATTGACCGGGAATCGAACCCGGACCGCCTTGGTGAGAGGCATACAGCTAGACCGCTGAGCCACCACGCCCCCTTAATTGTGATGACTGTATTAGTCTGTAATTCAGGTAAGGTGTGCAGACGGTCAATTTTAAGTAGTAGTTCCGAATTTTGTACCATATACTAACGTGAACGACACCTAGCTGTGAACTTGGATACTAGATGCCACCGCAACCAGCAACTTGCAACGAACGTTGGAACTTCTCCTCCAAAGCATGCTGAGGGATTTTTAGCGCTCTTAGAAAATTAGACGACTTTGGCCGGCTTTGAACCAGCGACCTTGTGCATATAAGTTCAGCATGCTACCAGTTAGCCGCTTCCCACAGTCAGATGGAAAAATGAATGTGATCTCGTGCAATGGCGTTGTCTTGGCAACCTCTGATAGCTCATCCCTCATCAATTTAGAAGTGTTGTCACGGTAACCTCTGATGGCACTTGGCATGTTCTTTAATTCCGAAATCATTTTTCTCATCCCTTGGCGTAATGGTAGGTCAGATCAAAAATTATTTCAGGCAAAGTTTTAGGTAATTATTAGGGGAATATTTTCCATTATGTACGGGTTTGATATTGTGCCTATTAAGAGAGATATGATTAATGTTTCCCGAAAAAAACACTTTTTTCCACCCCTTTGGTCAATGGTTGGTGCTATCCAAAAACCTATTTGACATAAATTTTTGGCACTTATCCGACAAATATTATGAACTTTGAATTGATTCGATATTTCACGTATTAAGAGAGTTATAGCGACATTTCACTTTTTCGAAAAAAAAGCCCCCCCCCCCATTTTCACCCCCTTTAACCGATTTTGCCCATTAAAGAACTCGACCGATTTTTTAAGGGGTTACATATTATGTAAAACATTAAGGTGATGGGTGCAAAATTACGGCAGTTATCGTGTCCACAAGAAACTGATATATATGCATATATATACACACACATATATATAAACTTTTGAACTGACGGTGGTTTGGGGTCTGGGGGATGTGAAACGCGAAGATATGTCGAAATTTTCCGGAAGTCGAAACATGGCACCCATTGCAATAGTTAGCTTTCTGATGAAATCTACCTAAAATAGGCTACATAATTTAAATACTACCATCAACGACACCTAGCTGTGAACTTGGCTACTAGATGCCACCGGAACCATCAACTCGCAACGAACGTTGGAACTTCCCCTCCGAAGGAAAGCATACTCAGGGTTTTTTGGCGCTCTTAGTAAATCCGACGACTTCAGCCGGGTTTGAACCCGCGACCTTGGGCATAGAAGTTCAGCATGCTACCAGTTCCGATACCGAAGTCGCTTCCCACAGACATATGAAAACAGAATGTGATCTCGTGCAGTGGCGTTGTCATAGCAACTGCTGATGACTCTTCCCTTATCAATTAAAAGTAAAGTTGTCATGGCAACCACTCTTGGCACTAGGAATTTTCTTATAATTTAAATCATTTTGCTCACTCCGTGGCGTAATGGTGGGTCATATCGAAAATTCTTTCAGACAAAAGTTTTAGGTAATTATTGGAGGAATATTGTCCATTTTGTACGGTTTTGATATTGTGCCTATTAAGAGAGATATGATTAATGTTTCCCGAAAAACCCACTTTTTTCCACCCCTTTGGTCAATGGTTGGTGCTATCAAAAAACTTATTTGACATAAATTTTTGGCACTTATCCGACACATATTATGAACTTTGAATGGATTCGATATTTCACGTATTAAGAGAGTTATAGCGAAATTTCACTTTTTCGAAAAAAAGCCCCCCATTTTCACCCCCTTCGACCGATTTTGCCCATTAACGAACTCGACCGAGATTTTATAGGGATACATGTTATGTACAAAATTCAAAGTAATTGGTGCAAAATTACGGCAGTTATCGTGTCCACAAGAAACTGATATATATATATATATATATATATATATATATATATATATATATATAAGATACATATATACATAAATTATATATAAACTTTTGAACTGACGGTGGTTTTGGGTCTGGGGGATGTGAAACGCGAAGATATGTCGAAATTTTCCGGAAGTCGAAACATGGTACCCATTGCAATAGTTAGCTTTCTAATGAAATCTGTCTGGCTGCGTGGCTCAGGGGTAACGTTCTCGCTCGCTGAGCCCAAGGTTGCAGGTTCGAAACCTGGCGCAGTCAGCTGGCATTTGAGGGTGCGCAAATGCGAGGGAGCCGTGTCAGTACATTTACTGGCACGTTAAAGATCCCCTTCGGGGCAAAATTCCGCCACCCCGGCGTCTCTAAAAGCCAGTGTAGTTAAAAGGGACGTAAAACCAATAACATTATTATTAATGAAATCTACCTAAAACATGTACTGTAGTGTATTCAGAATATTGTCACTATTCTTCTTCTTCTTTCTTTTTGCGTTTTGCCCATTATAGAGCGCGCTTGAACTTGTTTTTCGGCTTGATGATATTCGCCTTCCTATCTTCCCAAAATCTCTTCATGAAGTCACTGTGCTGCTTCTTCCGTTCTTCTGTCCACTTGGTTCCAGTCCTGCCACTAGTTTTCACCCTAAACTTGTGCTTTGTCACTGCGGTCCTGAAGACTTTGCGGTTTGTCAGAATATTTTCTCCGATGTTCAACTCTTGCAGGTCCTCTCTTGATTCATCCAGCCAGGCTATCCTTGAATTCTGAGAATTTATTACATTGAATAACCTTTTTGTAAGTCTATAATCGTCCATCCTGAAGAGGTGTCCATAAAATGTTAAACGTCTTCTTCGTACAGTGTTGCTGAAACTATCTGTGTGACGGTATAGATCAGAATTTCGTCTTTCAATCCAAATTCCGTTTTCTTGTATGGGGCCGAATATTTTTGTAAGAATTTTACGTTCTTGCTTTTCTATATTTGCAATTTTAGAATGACCTAAATCTATGGTTCCTGAAGCATATAGAGCTTCCGGTAGTACAATTGTTTTGTAGTGTTTCAGTTTTGCATTATGTGACATTACTCTATTATGCATTTTTTTTTAGTCGTTTATCCTCCAGGTTGGTGGAACCCACGGACTCAGTGAGGGAACTCACCACTACCGCCTCTACGGGCAGTGTCCTAGAGCGGGGAACATCGAATCGGAAGGGATACAACTGGTGAGGTGGGTTTGGCACCTCGCCCAGGCGGCCTCACCTGCAAAGCGAACAGGGGCCTCATGAGGGCTCATGAGGGAAGGTAAGGGTTGGTTAGGATGGATAGGCAAGGAAGAGGGAAGGAGGCTGCCGTGGCCTTGAAGAAGGTACCATCCCGGCATTTTCCCGAAGATGAAGTGGGAAACCACGGAAAACCACTTCGAGGATGGCTGAGGGGGAATCGAACCCCCTCTACTCATTTGGGCCACCCGAGGCTGAGTAGACCCCGTTCCAGTCCTCGTACCACTTTTCAAATTTCGTGGCGGAGCCGGGAATCGAACCCAGGACCTCCGGGGTGGCAGCTAACCATGCTGACCGCTACTCTACGGAGGCGACTCTTTATTTTATTATTATTACCAAAGTATTTTCCATTTGATTTGATTTTTTTTATTTGCTATTGTTGAAGGCCCCACCTTATCATATCGTTCAGGGCCCCGCAAGGCCTAGATTTGCCACAGGATACAGTACCCGTTTGCGTTTCTAGGGTACCTCCCTGCTCCATACCAGACCTCTCACGCCCTGCGGGAATCCATGGGCTTACCTTCCTCTCTGACTGATCTCCTTTTCATTTCTACCACTTACTTCTATTACACTCACTGGACACTTCAAACTATCCACCTTCTTTACACACCCAAGTACACGGAGCTAAATGAACACGATGCCCAAGCCACTTTAATGAAACAACAACATATATTTTTGACTCTCTCTACTGTGGCTGAGTTCTGCAACTGACTGAGCATTTTAGCTACTACTAAAAACATTCTTTCTAGTTTGGCTGTATTGAATTTAAGAACCATGAAATGTATACATTAAAATTCCTCTAAAACTTGTCCAGGACGTAGGTTTGTTTAAAAATGTTTTTGTCTGATAGAGGTACTTCGCTGCGTAGCCGTACCCGTTAAAGCAATCACCACGACTTCGATGGTGAACAGCAACACGTTTGGAGGTTGGAGGTTAGAATACCGGCACTGACAGTCATTATGTTGAGTGTGGTTTTATCGGGGGATTATTCAGACTCCCTCCAGGCAAATAGCAACTTATTTCAATACTCCAATCCCCAAACCCATATAATTAATTACTGTTACACAAACAATTACAGTCACCAAAGGAATACAGGTTATCAGAGAAATTGAATACATACCCATGTACACGGGGCTGATGACCAAATGACCCAAATTTGAAAAATGGCTTACGAGAAACACAAACAACAACGACAACATCACACAATAATAATAATAATAATAATAATAATGTTATTGTTTTTACGTCCCTTTTAACAACTGTGGCTTTTAGAGACGCTATGGTGCCAGAATGTTGCTCCGAAGGGGATCTTTAACGTGCCAGTAAATCTACTGACACGGCTCCCTCGAATTTGCGCACACTCAAATGTCCACTGACTGAGCCAGGATTCGATCCTGCAACCTTGGACACAGCAGGTGAGAACGTTACTGCTTAGCCAGACAGACAGTCAACATCAGGTAGGGTTAGTCTCGAATTGTGATGTTTCTAAGTCAGTCAACACGATTGTACTCAATTATGATGGGTTATTCGCTAATCCTGGAAAACATTTACATGAAATTAGTAAATAAGGTACAGGGTCATTATCTATGTGAGCCCCGATAAACACGGCAAGCTAAGCCGGCTGTGACTGGCGCAGATCGCGGGCGTGCGTACCCGGTTCACCCGGTGGTGGCGCGCATTATCAGACATTTACCAAACATGCTTAAGGCTAAATGTCCCGTTTTTTAGTTTGTAATTCTGACACCACGTAGCAGCACCAAAGTGAGACAATTTCTTTTTTCAGTTTTCTCTTGAACGAAAGCTCGTATTTGCGATCTGAAAACCACTATGTATACTAGACTGCAATTGAATTGATATTAATTCGATGCATTTTCCAAAATGTGAAAATCAAAAAGTTACTAACAGTTTTTTATATCTCTGCTTAAAATATGAAAAAAAAACTGGTAATACGAAAATGGAGATTTATTTCCTGTTTCCAATGCATTTTTCAGAATTAAATTCGGGTGAATGGAATCGACAGAATTAGTTCGGGAATTGTTTTGAAAAGTGTGGTAGGCTCCACAAGATTTCTTGCGCAAGGAAAATGATGAACACGCTGACAGGGTGGAAGGAGAAGGGAACAATTTGACAACAGGAAGGAGTTGTCTTCCTCTTGTCACAAATATTATAGTTCGACGAGTTACGTGTACAAGTGCCTAGGCGTGGAAAATATCTGCGCGATAAAATTATACTGTAGTAGTGTCACAATATGTGACGTTGATACAATGTGTTCGTACAGATGCTTTTCTTACTTCCTCTAACATTCTTGTTGACAATAATACATTGTAGGGGCTTGGGACATCTTGGTCATCAGTACCTTTGGCTGGCTGCGAGGCTCAGCGGTAACGTTCTCACTTGCTGGTCCCAAGGTTTCAGGATCGAATCCTGGTGCAGCCAGTTGGCGTTTGAGGGTGCGCGAATGTGAGGGAGCCTTGTCATTAGATTTCCTGGCACGTTAAAGATTACCTTCGGGGCAAAATTCCGGCACCCCGGCGTCTCTAAAAGCCGTAGTAGTTAAAAGGGACGTAAAACCAATAACGTTATTATTATTATTATTATTATTATTATTATTATTATTATTATTATTATTATTATTATTATTATTATTATTATCATCATCAGTCCCGTGTAGTTGATTATGTGTGTAACTGTATTAGAGTCAGGGATGGGACAGGTGCCCTGAAACTTCACGTACGGTACTATCTCGGCATTTACCTGGAGGGATTGTGGAAAAACCAGTTAAAACACACTCAGGATAGATGCTGACAGGTTGGATTCCCTTCTAGGTAACTGTTTTAGAGTTATTTGAGGATAAACTCCCGAACAAAAAACATATTGTTCCGACATTGGTAATACTTTGTAGGGCATAATTCTTACCGCACAGATCAGCGACTGGTTTCACTCGAAGCGAAATTGAATACTGTATAGAAAGATATGACTGGTTTGTAGTTAGCTCGTTCTTGATATTTTAGAAAAAAGATGGACAAGATATGTTCGTGAAAATCCACAGCCTGCTTCCAGTCTCCGACCGGGTCAGGAAGGGAATGAATGAAGCCCCCATCTAACGGCTGCCGAAGCCTGATGCACTCCTCTGGGGCAATGATTAAATGAATGACAGATGAAATGAAATGATAGTGGAGAGTGTTGCTGGAATGAAATTGTGATAGGGAAAACCGGAGTACCCGGAGAAAAACCTGTCTGCCTCCGTTTTGTCCAGCACAGATCTCACATGGAGTGACCGGGATTTGAACCACGGACCCTGAGGTGAGAGGCTGGCGTGCTGCCGCCTAAGCCACGGAGGCTTCAAGATAAGTTCCTGTTCAGGTTTATTGGGAATATCTATTCTAAAAACCATCCGATGCGGACGTCCAACTCTAGGTATCGTCTTCTAGACATAACAAACAAGACCACAAACCGTGACATATTCTAATCAATGGGGCCAGCTATTATCGATTTATAAGAGGCCAAATGCGCACGCACATATACCTACCTACCTACCTACCTACCTACCAACCTACATACATACATACATACATACATTTATTTTGGTGATTCGTATGGTTCTTTGGTTCTTTTTACTCTAATTCCCTTTTTTTTCGTGAGATCTGAAACGACTCCGCGTGGCCAATCACTATAACTTACTTCAATTTTCATGGAGGTAATAATAAACGTTCATTTATGTAGGCCATTTTATTACAATAAACAAATTATGAAAATGCATAACAAGAGCAAAATTACTATGAACATAATAGAATTAAAGTTCCTAAGATATTCTCATCTGCCTATTGTTAGCACAGGCACTAGTACTGCGTACTATAAACAAACAAAAATATTATACCTAATTATTTCCTGTTCTTGAAATCAATGCTACCATTTTTTCCATATCAAAGATAGCGTTTCATGTTTTACACACACTCAGTATTTTACTTCACCTCAGGTTCTCTTATATCCATTGATCTGGTCATCCTGGGATCAATGACCTGAGGCAACAAGATTTTCTCGCAGCAGCATGTCAGTTATATAAGCATTTTTTGTCTCCAGAACTTTTCGTCCCTCATAATTGTTTCTATGTGAATGTCCTTAAGCGTCCATACCACAAAATAACATATTTCCCGCAAATGTTATTTTCAACTGGCCCTGGTTGTGGAAATAAAAACCATGTGAGTGTTAGAGAGTTATCAATCTGTTCTCTTCTGAAAGGCACTGTTCTTGACATTCTCTGGCTTTCTTTTTCGCTTACTTTCTGCCAAACAAAATCCCTTTAGCTTTTTGCAGGCTTCCAGTATGGTCATAGTCCGTGCAGAATAAGGGCACTTGACTTCGACTACAGCGTCGTCTCCTATTAATCCGTCTGGGGAGGCACCTAAAAACCCATAAGTTTTATGTACGAAAATACCACATTCTTCGACTTTTCTACCGATTTCTCCTCTAAATTTCGTTTTGTAATTCGCTCATTACCACAGTCATACTGCATTGCTTTTGAGTGAAATTTGCCGTACAGAATATTTTTGGCTAATGGAGCCCATTTCGAAGTGGGTTTCCTCTTGCATACATATCCAAAATTGGATGCCGTAAGTCTGTCCTTTCTAGCTGTGTGCCACTTTTCATTTTCCCTTTGGCCCCTTGTTTCCTTTTCCAGTTTTTGTATATGGCCTTCACTAACCGTTAGTTGCTTAATCTTCTCATCACTAAACTCTCTCATCAGTACCTCATCGAAATACAACTGCATTGATCGGTTTCTATAATCACGTGAAACAGTACGTTTCATTTCATTACACTGTTGTCGGGACATTCTTTTCCCTTCTCGCGACGCAAATAACTTTTTCGGAAAGCTGCTCTTCTTCTCTTTCTGCAGAGTGCAGTGTCCTTCACTATTGTGGCAGTTTTTTTTCTAAACTGATTTCATTGTTTTATAGTGCCAGGATGGCCCAAACTGAAAGACCAGTCCGGCAGCTTTGGTTCTATGAGTGAAGGAACCTCGTTTCCCTCGATTGATCTGCTTACCTCCCGTGAATTTTGCAACAAGGGACATATAATTTTCGGCAGCATTGCTGGTGGTTTGATACTAGATGGGAACTTTTTGCAATTAGGGGCTGCAAGCAATAACGCATCAGTTTGGTTGCAGTTAGCTGTTTGTCTTCACCTTGCCCACTGGTAGTTCAATAGTACTGTTTGCAGTCTTTATGAATCCCAATCCAATTCAGTATTTCCGAAAACCAATTTTCCTTTTTCACATTCGCTACGCCTTTATTTTTCCACACAACGCATTGTTTTTATTTGAAGTCGAACTTGCTTCTCTGAAAAAAAGTTGACACTGAATAGTTCGTAATTTTGTACTCCTATAGGCTACGTATGTATTAGAAGTAAAGTACAAACTACACCTTTGGCGCGACAGCCCATGAAAGGCCTAGGCCTACCAAGCAACCACTGCGCTGTTCAGCCATGTAGCCTGCAGATTTCGGGGTGACGTTTAGTCATCCAACTTGTAGGCTACAGGTAAAATATAAGTGAAATCATAACTGCTCAGAGCATTACAGATTCTCTAAAGCAAGCGTAAAGAATTATATAATTTCAAAGCTGCACTTATTAAATTATTAAATATAAACTAGGGAAAAAAAACCTTACGGGTGTGAAGAGGTAAGTTCTTTTTTTTTGGGGGGGGGGGGGGGGGGGGCTGGCTTCCTGTTTTGGTACTTAGTCGCAATCTCCTCTGGGATTTAGTGGAACGCCCCTGAATCGGTTTTGGTGGTGGCTCCATTTTTCAACAAAAACGAAAAAATAACTCCACGTGATGACCGTAATGCTCTCCACCAGTCGTAGCCTAGCGTAGCGGTCAGCATGGTTCACTGCCGCCCTGGAGGTCCTGGGTTCGATTCCCGGCTCTGCCACGAAATTTGAAAAGTGATATGAGGACTGGAACGGGGTCTACTCAGCCTTGGGTAGTACAAAAGAGTAGAGGGGGTTGATTCCCACCTCAGCCATCCTCGAAGTGGTTTTCCGTGGTTTCCCACTTCGTCTTCGGGCAAATGCCGGGATGGTACCTAC
Organism: Meconema thalassinum; assembly: GCA_946902985.2. Classification (NCBI taxonomy): domain Eukaryota; kingdom Metazoa; phylum Arthropoda; class Insecta; order Orthoptera; family Tettigoniidae; genus Meconema; species Meconema thalassinum. The sequence continues at coordinate 253,259,580 of OX336394.1, read as the reverse complement.
TGTAAGGCCACGGCCGCCTCATTCCCTCTTCCTTGTATATCCATCCCAATCTTCCTTTCCCATCCCATCCCTCATGAGGCCCCTGTTCGCTTTGCAGGTGAGACCGCCTGGGTGAAGTGCTGATCACATCTCCCCAGTTGAATCCAATCCGACCAAATGTTCCAAGCTCTAGGACACTGCCTGGAAAGGCGGTAGTGGTGAGTTCCCTCGCTGAGTCCGTGGGAACCACCAACCAGGAGGGTAAAATTGACTAAAAGAAAAAATCTATTCTACCAGAAATACTGTCAAAATAATAAAGTGCCGAAAATAGAATACCTAACGGGCATTAAAAAATAATACTGTTGCAGATGAAATAAATTAAATAAAAAGTAATTAATAAGATCGATGAACTAAAAACAAGAAGTCTTAACTAGGAACTGGTAAAATATCAAAGGATCACTCAGAAATATCCACACCTTGACAATAATTCAGAACTAACCAGCACAGTCAATCGCAATATTGGACAAGATACTCGGGAATTACATACCGTCTGGCAAGGTTGTCGCTCTCTCAAATAACTCTAGCTCCACTCCCCTCTCCCCAACCCTCCACCAACCCGCTCTCCATGACCTTGTTCTACTGCCGCGCCTTGTTGCAAATACAGTAGCACTTTTATTCACAAACTTCCCAAAGTGATCCCGAAGGTTCTATTCAACCGATTTAGGTTTTCGATGCGGCTTTGGAATCAGTGAGCAAAACTCAACTTTCGTATTACCCGTTTTCTTTCGAATTTTAATCATATATTTGAAAAACAAATAGAAACTATTCTGTTTTTGAAATTAAAAGGTAAGCAATGAATTAATATCAATTCTGCTACTAGACAGAGTGCATACCAGTTTTCAGATCGCAGATCGGAGCTCCCCTTCGATACAAAAAAAAAAAAAAATTCAGCTTCGCTTGTGCTGCCATCTGTTGAAATATATTCTTACCAAAGTGTCGGGACATTTAGTCTTAATAATGTGCACATACAGTGCTTATAGGCGATGCTGAAAATGTCCTCCCTCTCTTGTAGCACACACCTGACATCTTCTGATGAAAGAATGTCATCTCTTTTATTATTTACGGAGCCTGTTTCATTGAATCGGTAGGCGAGCCTCCTAATTGTACTGGCATTAGGCACAGGTCTTCCTGGAAACTTGATTCGAAATTTTTGTCTCGTTTCAGAAAAAGATTTTCTGCTTCTCATATACGAATTATGGATATACTGTACCCATGTGAGTAATCTCGATGGAAAATATGCTTCTGCCTCCAGCTAGCATCAGGGCTCGAGCGTGTACCGTTCTCCCACTGTAGCAGTTGCATATTTTGGATTTGAGGCTAAAAGGTATCAACTCTACAATGATAAGGCACAACTCTATTCTAAAACTTTAATTCTGTAATAACTTCATGGCTTCACACAAACAAAACAAATCCCACAACCACAAAACAAACAAAAATTATTTCCACAATCCACAATTATGAACATAATATTATCATAATAAAAATCATATTATAACACAAACCTTTACCCTTATGTGAACTTTACAAAGTACTCTAGTGCGCTGATGCACATACAACTTCAGAAACAAACTGTATTTTAATTCTTCTGTCATCCAATGTGACTTCATTAATTCTACAAGATTCATTATTCCTTGAACCTTGTCTTAATTTGACAATAATGTGTATCGTGTGTGTGTTTTGATCTTTCTCTTCCCACCAAATGCTTTACATGCATTAGCCTATTCTGGTGTTGCACAGCAGTCTACGTACAACTCCATAATTATGTAAGCTACCCCTACACTTCCTCTATTTATATAGTTCCACTGCATGCCGTGTGTGATTTCATATTAAAAACATTAATTAACGCCGTGTCGGACGGTATTATTAAACTACCTTTGCGCGAGTAGCCTGTGGCATCTGGTAACCTACTTCAGAAACAGATGTCGGTGACAGTACAAATGCAACGTCTAACCATTCGTTAGATAGCTAAAAGCATGAACCATCAGGATAATCTATAATTATCAATGTGTTCTAAAACCACATGACTTTATTACTCAATATAACAATGTTTCATTCCATGTCATTAACAGGGTCTAAAATCTGTTCCTTTAAAACTTGTTTTTACGGTTCGCTTGACCGTCCGAACCCTCTTCCCGAGCGGCCGGTACACAATAGAAGTGGAGTGAGGTTCTACATTACCTCCCCCTCGTTTCCTGTCTGACAGATTTCTCCCCAAGCAGTAAAAGATTTTACAAGACAAACACTGTGGTCCCAGCGACACACATATCTCAATGGATTTTAACTGAATATTATGCAAATAGGTTCTGGATGAGCTTTCACATTTACTCCTGCACTGAGTATAATAATAATTGGCTCCAAATTAGGCCCATTTCAACATAAAGGCACGAGATTCATAACACATTAGTCCATTAGGCAACCGGTATCTTTAATAAATATTGCGGCCAGCCCATGCTGCCGTCTGGGATTCGCTTCAACGAGCCGAATCACTCAACAAATAGTTCTCGGGGAATCAGATAGTGTGCAAGAGGTGTCCATTGTTTTCCTCCCACCTATCACGGGATTCGAACCCGGAACTTCCATATCCATCATCAGAGCTAGGGTCAATATCACTATATACGCTCTGGCATAAAGTACATCTCTCATTACGCCCACGGCATACGAGATTTCATACGAAGAATAGATACCCTGGTCCCTCCTAATGCTATGATCTGCGTTCTATAATTACCAAGAGAAATCTATCAATTACTCTATAAGCTTTTCACATAAGCTGCAAATTCAATTCACTAAAAGCGCTTCCATTTCCTGGCATAATTATATTCCCATTAATACAATATTCTGATATCAAACTCTTTTCTTAATCCCGTAACGGAATCTTACTGTATAATCTTACTGCTTAGATCGATAAGTCTCGCCCTTTAGCGTAAATATTTCTTGTTTACAACATTTTGCCTGATGCGTTCATTCATACCTTTATATTCATTATTATTATTATTATTATTATTATTATTATTATTCTCACTGACATAAATTTACCAAAATCCGACACAACTCCATCTTACAAATCGAACAACCATGTTCGTGACATTTACATACCTGATTTGCCATTTCTAATTACAAGTGGTAACGATTAATCCACTCACTGATGCAAAATAACATCTCAAATCTATTAAAATCAACACAATAATGAGTAAACTTGGAGAGTCTATCTCCTACTCTGATTCTTACTGGCATCTTTATAATTCTGAAATCACACTACATGCAGTGGCCTATATCTCTACTTAGACATAATTTTGGGGGTACTCACATATCTTAAGGCTTGTCACGGTGGTTCCAACCACTCATATCCTTCCTGGTCGCCTGCCATATGCAGATTAGTGCGACATTTTCATCTCGAATACACACATTTTCTGACACATATTTTTCGTTAACCACACGACACTTTGCGTTTCTATAAAGAAGCTATTGCTTCCAAAACACATGACACTTTAAAACACTTATTAAACTATTAATTTAAAAGACATATCACATATAATTTACATAACACACGTCACTCCGTACACTTTTCCTTGGTTGACATTCCCTAGCAAAGATATCCAAAAATTGCAGGTGTCGACGGCATCTCCCGTACTCCTACCAACTCCTGATTGAAAGTCTGGTTCGCTTGCCCTCGGAATTCACCAACAGTTTATCCATACTCCTACGGTAAGCTTCCTGACTCGCATAAATATGCTAACTTCCGTCCTGAGCGTTATTATTTGGTATTCAAAGACATTACCAAATGCTTCGTAAGGTTTCTCTTAGCGCATTCCATCGCAATTAGACATGTACGATCAGTTAATAATTTTATACATTGCGCTTAACACTGTGCATAACTTTACATAGATTATTATTTACAATAGTTCTGCAACTTATCTCACTTGTTGCTTCCTAAGTGACCACACATTGTTCGTACTGTTTACAAAAACTGTGTAGCGACGACTGTTTGCGACTCTCGGTGACAAACTATGTCCAACTGTGTAAACTGCGTTAAGACTGGCTGCAACACTGGCGTGCGACTGCCGTGATGACTGCGTTCTAACTGAGTGAAGACTGAGACTCTGCCTAGGGTCGACTCCCTTATATTGGATTCCCACGAAAAGTAGAGCTAAATTTTCCCGCGCTAACTCGACTCCTCTCCCAGCACGATTTTGGTCACGAAACCATGCTCATCGGGTTCCTTTTCCTTCACTGATCCCAGAACTGTCTGCGTGCTGAAGAATCGCTCGGCCAATTAATTAATATTAATTCCTTTCTCCATAGCGTGGGGACGCTATCTTACGGGAAATCCCTGGCAACCTCGTTAGAACCAAGCCGCGAACAACCATAGTCCCGGTTCTTCCGCACTACATTAAATATGCGTCAATTTCGCAGATTAAAGGCTCTAAAATTAGCCTCCTGGCTAAAGATTCATCTGTGTGCCACTCTCATATCATTGTGTTACTCCAATCATGAGTAATGAATGATTTTCCTTGGGATCTTCCCACCCCCTTCTTACATCCATTCTCAGTCGGGGAAAAACTGGGTCATTATTCACGCCCCCAACCTCCTCCAGACGACATAACGAGGTCAGCAAGATGGACGTGGCTCCATGCTGCACCTCCCACAATTCTGGGCCAATTAGTTAAACGTCAAACTCTGCACTTTCCGTGCTCCAAGTCCAGTATAGCCTACTTCAAGTAGTCTAATAATGCTGTATTTCGCTCAATTTCCTGCATTATTTTAATAAATAATGTCATGATCAACTGGAATCACACCAGTGATTAAATATACACTTTTCTCTCTAGGGGTTTTTACCATGAAACTCCCTCAGCAGACCTCGGGTTCGTTCCCTGGTGGAACCTTTATACTGAGATCACAGTCTCTGAGATCCACGTTCGATATCAGTCAGCATAACACCTCGGGTTCAGATTCCCCTTGCAAAACTTATAGAAATCAATTGCAAGTGATTTTCTGTAAGTAACCAGCTGACTGTCTACCACTGTCTGTGTTTACGTCTGGGGTCCATCACCTCGTCTGGCTGCGAGTAGGTTAGTTCAGTTCCCCCTTCCACACTGCGCTCTCTCTAAGCTGTTTATTCTCTCGACCGAGGGCTGCATTTATGGCCTCGGCCTCCCTCGCCGCTTCAACCATTTCATTGTAGAATTCTCGCAGACACTGGCATTCTTGTTGTTCGTCCCTTACACTGGGCAAGCTGCCGGCTCCTCGTTCCGTCTCGCTGCGTGAATGTTCAGGTCTGACTTCGCTAGCCACGTTCAGTTGGGTGTGTGCTGTTAATACTTCTTCTTGTTCGTCGAATTCTTCTGGCGAATAATAAACTTTTAAATTGGCTGCATTCATAATGACCTCGTTTCCAGTTTCTAAATGCTTTATCCTGTAAGCATTGTTTTGAAGGTCTCTAATCACCTCGAACGGGCCGTGATATGCAAAATTGAACTTCTTATACTTCCGTGCCTCTGGATCTGAACTGGCGGGTTTCCGCACTAACACTTTCTGTCCGACGAGAAGCGGTCTGTGATACCTCTTCGCACGATTTCTCCTCTGACGTCTCTCCGCCTGTGCTTTGAGATATTCGAAGGTTCGTTGGATCCTCAATTCTCGTCCTGGCTGTGCGTCTACTGGTAATGGAATGACACCAGTCCACGGTCTCTCCGGTCTCTGATCCAAATGTAGAGTCACGGGAACTTGACCTGTCGCCTCGTGAACAGTATTATTGATACAGTATTCAATCTATCTCTATCTATCGTATGGCTTTTAGCGCCGGGAGTGTCCGATGACATGTTCGGCTCGCCTGAGTCTGTAGCTGCTTCCAGTGGACACCGTAAAGGGTGAGCTACAAGTTCCGTTCAATTTCAAATAGTTCCAACTTTCGCCACCAGATATCAATGATACCTAGTGGCAAACGTTGGAACTTTGATAGAGCGTTCTGACGAAATCTAACCTAACAAATTTTGCTTTACACAAGTTTAGTCGGTGAAAGGATCTTTTACATGCCATAAAACTATGACATGGGACCGCCGGCTTTACTTCCCCTCCGAAGGAAGGCATACTGAAGGATTTTTAACGCTCTTAAAAAACCCAACGACTTCGGCCGGGTATGAACCCGCTATCTTGGGCACAGCTTTTCAGCATGCTACCGACTACGCCACCGAAGCCGCTAGATAGATAGATAGATAGATAGATAGATTCAATTACTTCTAGGAATTCAATCCAACGCCAATTCTCTTCAGAGCAGTAGATCTTCATGTATTTCTGGATCTCTCTCATTACTCTCTCAACTGGATTTGCCTCAGGATGGCGAATGGTAGATAAAATCTGCCTAATTCCTAGAGTTTCCAGTTCTCGACGAAATTCTGCACTTGTGAAGCAACTTCCGTGGTCCGAGAGGATGTTATCCTGCTTCCCAAGAATCGGAATAACTCTCTCTTTCAGGCGTTTCAATACCTGCTTTGAACTTGTCTTCTGTATGGGGCATAATACCACCATTTTCGAAAATACATCCATGGCTACAAAAATGTGTCTATTGCCTCGACGTGCTCTAGGCAATGGTCCCTAGTTGTCTATGCTTAATAGCTGCCTTGGCTTCTCCGGTAACAACGGTATAGGTCGTTGATTCATTAAAAAGGGATTTGGCTTTACCCTTTGGCATAGATCACATTTCCTAATAGCATTTCTCACCGTTTCTCTCAACTTTGGCCAAGTAAATGCTTCTTTCAACAGAGCACAGATTTTGTCTATTCCTGGATGTCCAAATGTTCTGTGTGCTAGCCACACCAATCTCCTCTGCAAAGATGCAGGAATCACAATCCTTTGACGTGTATGATCTACATCATCCCACTTGTGTAGTATCTGATTATACCATACATAATCTGTTGCCAATGCCTCTGCCTCTCTGTATATTGCAGTTCCCCTTGCTAAGCGTCCCTCGAAGTAATCGATCATCATCTTCAACCACGGGTTTTCGCGTTGTAGGTTGGTAAGATTCCTCAAATCATCCAACGTCTTCTGATCTCGATTCTCAATCTGGACAGCTAGCACTTCCTCTTCTCTAGGGTAACGGCTTAATATGTCCGGTATTACATTTTCTTTCCCTGGACAGTATTCTATTTCCACAATGAATTGCTGAATATACAGGGACCATCTTGTCAATCTCTGGCTAGACAAGTCTGTCTTTAACAGAAATGTTAAAGCTTTATGGTCTGTTCTGAGGACTATTTGAAAGCCGTACACGAGTTTATGCCAAGTTTGCAACGCGTACAAAATTGCGAGCAACTCTATCTCTGTAATCGTGTAGTTTTTCTCATGGGCTTTCAGCCTCCTACTTATAAAGGCAATAAAAACTTTCTTTTCAGGCTGGTCAACATTTTCCTGGAATAGCATCGCTCCGATCCCAATGAGTGATGCATCCGTCTGTATGATGAACTTCTGGGTATAATCCGGGTATCCCAGTTTCACATATTCCAAAAGCATTTGTTTCGACCTCACGAATGCTTCCTGACATTGCTCCGTCCAATTCCATCTGCCGCCTTTCCTCAATAGGTCCTGCAGGGGTGCTACTGTCGTAGTATAGTTTGGGCAGTGGTTCGAAAAGAATCCAATTACTCCCAAATACTGTCGGACGTGCTTAACCTTCGTGGGTCGAGGGAAATTTCGAATTACCTCCAATTTATCTGGATTAGGCTTAACTCCATTTGCATCAATAACATGCCCTAGGAATTTAACTTTCCTCTGACAGAAGTGCGATTTCTTGATATTAACCTTAAAGTTAGCTTCTCGAAGGTCATCTAGCAACTTCTTCAGGTCTCTCATGTGCTCCTCCAGAGATTCTGACGTGAGTAGAATGTCGTCTACATATCTGATGGTTCTCTCTTTCACATCATCTGATAGATTGCGATCTAACGCTCTTATCAGGGCTGAACCAGCTGTTTTCAACCCAAAAGGTAGCCTTAAAAACGTATATGTGTGTTGATCAAACATAAATCCTGTCAACAGACTAGTTTTCTTCTCTAATTCAAGATGGTGGAAACTGGATGTGATGTCCAAGTTTGTGAATACAGTTTTCCCTTTGAACTTCCTGAGGATCTCTTTAATAGGTGGCACTTGGTCAAACTCCGGAATAACCTTCAAATTTAAATATCTCAGGTCCAGACATACCCTAACAGTCCCGTCTGTCTTCGGTACGATTACCAATGGACTTACATAAGGCGTAGGTGTCTTCTCAATAACACCGGCCTCCAACATCTCCTGAATTGCCTCTTTCACTTTGGCATAATGCTTTTCAGCAATAGGGTAGGGTTTCTGCCTAAATGGTGTCCAATCACTGACTTGGAAAGCATAAGTGAAGTTCTTTATACGACCAGGTCTCGAATCAAAGACTTCCTTCTGTTCCATTAATAACTGCTTTAAATTTTCCTTCTCTTTTAGCCCAATTTTCGCTTCTTCTAGCTTTTCCGAAATATATTCTTCCAATTCAGGTTCCAGATCTTTCTCCAGGTCTGTGGCTAGTGTTTTCAGCTCTTCTTCTAACTGTTCAATAACTAACACTTCTTCTCCAGCCACGTCTCTGTATGTATGCCATACTTGTTCACTTGACCCTGGTTCAATCTCATTGAGTGCGACCTCCAAGCTTTCGGCTTCCTCATTCACATGGAACATAACCCTGTCCTGTGCTAGGTCTATTATCACTCTGTATTCCCTTATAAATTCTGCCCCAATAAGTAGGTTATAAGGCAGTTTATTTACTAACAGAAAACTCTGTGAGAAAATAGAGCCTCCTATCTGTAAATCTAGGAATACCTGATATTTACATATCATCGTTCTGTCTGGAATTACCCCTTTTATTTTGACACTAGAGATCGGTATTTTCAAAACCTTCTCTCTCTGGGCTATTTCATTAAATAAAGCTTGTGTCATAAGGCTCACTGTAGAACCGGTGTCTAACAGACTTCTTATTTTCAATCCTGCTACTCTTACTATGATAATAGGCAATTCTCTCTTGACCATGACCTGTGATCCTCCTGTATCCTCGATTAGCTCTTCTGGTTTGGCTATCCAATTGATGATGTTAACAGACTTCCACCCATCAGTCTTGAGCTCTTCTAATTTTGGCGTTTTTTTTTCCTTCAGCGCCCATCCCCTTGGAGTTTCTTCTCTCCTGTTCGCTGCGCTGTAGCTCCAAACTCTTAGCTCCATCTCCATATCTGTCTGGTGATGTTCTATTCTGCATAGCCTCTTGCCAGCGGACTTGTTGTTTCTGGGGCTCATCTCCCCTTTCCTCGAGGTATCGCAATGAAGCGTGATATCTTTCTTCTACCTCGTCATCGAAGTTCCTTCTTCTTTCTTGGGGTCTCCAATTTCTATTATTGCCTTCTTGGCCATTGTTACCTCCATTGTTTTGGTACGGTCTACCCCTGGTATTCTGCTTATTCCACGAATTTCGGCCTCTTCCTCCTCTACTAGCATTCCCTTTGTACTTCGGCTGCCATCTTCTGGGTTCCTGTTCCCATTGACGTCCGTTGGAATCTAGTGTTTCAGTGCTCGTAGCTTTATTGTTCCTTGGAGCTTGATGTTGGTCAGTCTGCGTGTTGGTCACGTGTACCTGTTCCACGGTTCGACTCTGACGCATCGTATTTGCTGTTGTGAGGTCCAGTTGTCTAAGAACTGCCTCCATTTCTATAGCCGTTTTCGCATTAGCCGAGATTAGCAGTCTTTGGATCTCGTATGGAAGCTGCTTGGCGATAGCAATACATAATTCCAGCTCGCTCGGTTTTTGATCCAGTTCTTTGAAACGACACATCTGAGATATGAAAAACTCCGCGTACTTCGTTGGGTTGCTGGTACTGTATCTTTTGGAATACTAGTCCAGTCTCAAATTTTGCTGTGTGGCTGGATCCCAGAACCGTTTCAAAAATGCCTCTCGAAACTCCTCAACAGTATCGAAAGTATACCGGAAACTGCGAAACCATAATGCGCATTCTCCCTCTGTTAGTTTCTCAATGGCTCGTAGCCTTCGCTCTGGCGGTATCCGCGCATCATTCAGGTATTCAGACACTTCCTTCAACCAATATTTTGGTGTCATATTACAGTTGCTACCTGAGAACTTCCTTGGTTTTTCTTCGCTTGCCCTGATTATGTTTATCACCTGGGTGTGCGTAGCATTTTCATGTGGCGTTGATGCTGCAATTGGTGCACCTGGCGTCATATAGGTACTTTCGCCTGGGCCTGTAGCATTCCTGATTATAGGTTGGGCCGATAACCTAGATGTTAGGCCCCTTAAAACAACAATTATCATCATCATCATCTGATTATAGGTTGGGTTTCTAAGTCTGCCCACCTTGTTTTCCTCATATCTTCCATGCTGCCTTCACTTGACTTAGGACTTTTCATAAGGGTTTCCTCCTGTGCGATTATCCTAGTCTCCATTTGATTGTGGCGCATTTCCGCTCTTTCAAGTCGAGTAATTACCTCCTTCTCGATTCTGGTAAGTCTATCTCGATTTTCCTCAGCTACTTGAAATATTTTCTTCTTGTCTTCTTTCAGACTTTGTTTGATATGGGAGATTTCATCCTCTACATCTTCCTTAATTTGAGCAAGGGTCTTGTCGCTTGCCTCTGTCTTCTGGCCTTCTCTTATTTCGAGTTCTTCTCTCAGCCCTTTAATTTCCTCTTGAATGTGTCCATTGACTTTTGACAATTCATTCCGGACCTTGATGATCTCACCTCTATTCTCCTCTTGCCTTTTGTTAACTATAACAATATCGCTTTGAACTTGGTCCAGTTCTTGATGAACTTTGCCCATCTGACCTTTCACGTTGCTTACTAGTTCTTTATTTTCATTAGCGATAGCCTTTATCTCGCTTATTTCCTGACATTGATCTAATATGTTCTGATCCTGTTTCTTGAGGTCACCGTTAATTGTTCTAGCATAGCTTTTCAATTTCTGGTCCCATTTAGAGTCGTTCTCCTCTAACCTCTCATCTACCGTTCTCGTAAATTCTGAAAATTGTTTCGCTTGGCGTTCGAGATTCGCCTCATTTTGGATTTGAATATCCTTAGTGTCATTAGACAGCGCATCTAACCTACTGTTGGTTTCATCCTGAGCATGCTTACACGCTTGTAAGTTACTTTCGAGCTTGGCTTCTATAGCCTCGAAACGTTTATCTGTTTTAACCTGCATTTCTGATACAATGCTTACAACAGTTTCTGTTACTTCGGTCTTAATTACCTCTTGCATTTGACCTAACTTATTATTTAATTCACCCTTATTTGCATCCAATCGGTTGTTTATTTCAACCTGATTGGCATCTAAACGATTATTCAGTGCAACCTGATTGGCATCTAAACGATTATTCAGTGCAACCTGATTTGCATTAATTGCCTCCTGATTGGCATCTAAACGAGTGTTGATTTCCTCCTGGAAAGCCTTAGCCTCCAGCTTATTTTGTTCATTAACAGCGTCAAAATGCTGTCTTAAGCCTGCAATCAACTGCACAATCTCCTCTGTACCTGACATTTCTACAATAATATACTGTGAGATGCAGGCAGGCTTCCTGGAAATAGGTGTGGATACGTTTTGAAGAGAAACATCAAACACTGTACACATATTGTAAAGTCGTACAAAACCTGTCAATATTATGATAAATTGTGGATCTGGTATGTAACGCTCGTACCCTTGGGTAATCCTCTTCTCAATAGAGAGATTCTGCGTTACATCAAAAGCCTACTGAACTCAAAAATCACTCAAACACAATTTGAGGCAAAAAACAATTACTATGGTTTTCCCCATGAAATACCATAAAAAATCTATGGGTTTTCCCTAAATCCCATAAGCTCCACGAACTCTGAGCGCCATGATAAATAAAAAGGGATGCAGCTCATGCTTTTCCCCACGTTGGGCGCCATGATAAATAAGAAGAGATGATGCTGCTCATGCTTTGCCCTCACACGGGCGACATGATAAATAAATGCAATCTATCAAAATTTATATTGTTCGTATCGGAGCTTAGCTTAAATTTAGGTGCGGTAATTCCCTACTTCCTGTTAATTGTTACTTTAATAGAGTTGTGTGCATTAGATATAAACTGACTTCAGTTGTACCTATAGCTCAAATCACTGTACAAGACATCAATTTCCATGTTCCCATGTGAGTAATCTCGATGGAAAATATGCTTCTGCCTCCAGCTAGCATCAGGGCTCGAGCGTGTACCGTTCTCCCACTGTAGCAGTTGCATATTTTGGATTTGAGGCTAAAAGGTATCAACTCTACAATGATAAGGCACAACTCTATTCTAAAACTTTAATTCTGTAATAACTTCATGGCTTCACACAAACAAAACAAATCCCACAACCACAAAACAAACAAAAATTATTTCCACAATCCACAATTATGAACATAATATTATCATAATAAAAATCATATTATAACACAAACCTTTACCCTTATGTGAACTTTACAAAGTACTCTAGTGCGCTGATGCACATACAACTTCAGAAACAAACTGTACTTTAATTTTTCTGTCATCCAATGTGACTTCATTAATTCTACAAGATTAATTATTCCTTGAACCTTGTCTTAATTTGACAATAATGTGTATCGTGTGTGTGTTTTGATCTCTCTCTTCCCACCAAATGCTTTACATGCATTAGCCTATTCTGGTGTTGCACAGCAGTCTACGTACAACTCCATAATTATGTAAGCTACCCCTACACTTCCTCTATTTATATAGTTCCACTGCATGCCGTGTGTGATTTCATATTAAAACATTAATTAACGCCGTGTCGGACGGTATTATTAAACTACCTTTGCGCGAGTAGCCTGTGGCATCTGGTAACCTACTTCAGAAACAGATGTCGGTGACAGTACAAACGCAACGTCTAACCATTCGTTAGATAGCTAAAAGCATGAACCATCAGGATAATCTATAATTATCAATGTGTTCTAAAACCACATGACTTTATTACTCAATATAACAATGTTTCATTTCATGTCATTAACAGGGTCTAAAATCTGTTCCTTTAAAACTTGTTTTTACGGTTCGCTTGACCGTCCGAACCCTCTTCCCGAGCGGCCGGTACACAATAGAAGTGGAGTGAGGTTCTACATTACCTCCCCCTCGTTTCCTGAGTGACAGATTTCTCCCCAAGCAGTAAAAGATTTTACAAGACAAACACTGTGGTCCCAGCGACACACATATCTCAATGGATTTTAACTGAATATTATGCAAATAGGTTCTGGATGAGCTTTCACATTTACTCCTGCACTGAGTATAATAATAATTGGCTCCAAATTAGGCCCATTTCAACAAAGGCACGAGATTCATAACACATTAGTCCATTAGGCAACCGGTATCTTTAATAAATATTGCGGCCAGCCCATGCTGCCGTCTGGGATTCGCTTCAACGAGCCGAATCACTCAACAAATAGTTCTCGGGGAATCAGATAGCGTGCAAGAGGTGTCCATTGTTTTCCTCCCACCTATCACGGGATTCGAACCCGGAACTTCCATATCCATCATCAGAGCTAGGGTCAATATCACTATATACGCTCTGGCATAAAGTACATCTCTCATTACGCCCACGGCATACGAGATTTCATACGAAGAATAGATACCCTGGTCCCTCCTAATGCTATGATCTGCGTCCTATAATTACCAAGAGAAATCTATCAATTACTCTATAAGCTTTTCACATAAGCTGCATATTCAATTCACTAAAAGCTCTTCCATTTCCTGGCATAATTAGATTCCCATTAATACAATATTCTGATATCAAACTCTTTTCTTAATCCCGTAACGGAATCTTACTGTATAATCTTACTGCTTAGATCGATAAGTCTCGCCCTTTAGAGTAAATATTTCTTGTTTACGACATTTTGCCTGATGCGTTCATTCATACCTTTATATTCATTATTATTATTATTATTATTATTATTCTCACTGACATAAATTTACCAAAATCCGACACAACTCCATCTTACAAATCGAACAACCATGTTCGTGACATTTACATACCTGATTTGCCATTTCTAATTACAAGTGGTAACGATTAATCCACTCACTGATGCAAAATAACATCTCAAATCTATTAAAATCAACACAATAATGAGTAAACTTGGAGAGTCTATCTCCTACTCTGATTCTTACTGGCATCTTTATAATTCTGAAATCACACTACATGCAGTGGCCTATATCTCTACTTAGACATAATTTTGGGGGTACTCACATATCTTAAGGCTTGTCACGGTGGTTCCAACCACTCATATCCTTCCTGGTCGCCTGCCATATGCAGATTAGTGCGACATTTTCATCTCGAATACACACATTTTCTGACACATATTTTTCGTTAACCACACGACACTTTGCGTTTCTATAAAGAAGCTATTGCTTCCAAAACACATGACACTTTAAAACACTTATTAAACTATTAATTTAAAAGACATATCACATATAATTTACATAACACACGTCACTCCGTACACTTTTCCTTGGTTGACATTCCCTAGCAAAGATATCCAAAAATTGCAGGTGTCGACGGCATCTCCCGTACTCCTACCAACTCCTGATTGAAAGTCTGGTTCGCTTGCCCTCGGAATTCACCAACAGTTTATCCATACTCCTACGGTAAGCTTCCTGATTCGCATAAATATGCTAACTTCCGTCCCGAGCGTTATTAATTGGTATTCAAAGACATTACCAAATGCTTCGTAAGGTTTCTTTTAGCGCATTCCATCGTAATTAGACATGTACGATCAGTTAATAATTTTATACATTGCGCTTAACACTGTGCATAACTTTACATAGATTATTATTTACAATAGTTCTGCAACTTATCTCACACGTTGCTTCCTAAGTGACCACACATTGTTCGTACTGTTTACAAAAACTGTGTAGCGACGACTGTTTGTGACTCTCGGTGACAAACTATGTCCAACTGTGTAAACTGCGTTAAGACTGGCTGCAACACTGGCGTGCGACTGCCGTGATGACTGCGTTCTAACTGAGTGAAGACTGAGACTCTGCCAAGGGTCGACTCCCTTATATTGGATTCCCACGAAAAGAAGAGCTAAATTTTCCCGCGCTAACTCGACTCCTCTCCCAGCACGATTCTGGTCTCGAAACCATGCTCATCGGGTTCCTTTTCCTTCACTGATCCCAGAACTGTCTGCGTGCTGAAGAATCGCTCGGCCAATTAATTAATATTAATTCCTTTCTCCATAGCGTGGGGACGCTATCTTACGGGAAATCCCTGGCAACCTCGTTAGAACCAAGCCGCGAACAACCATAGTCCCGGTTCTTCCGCACTACATTAAATATGCGTCAATTTCGCAGATTAAAGGCTCTAAAATTAGCCTCCTGGCTAAAGATTCATCTGTTTGCCACTCTTATATCATTGTGTTACTCCAATCATGAGTAATCAATGATTTTCCTTGGGATCTTCCCACCCCCTTCTTACATCCATTCTCAGTCGGGGAAAAACTGGGTCATTATTCACGCCCCCAACCTCCTCCAGACGACATAACGAGGTCAGCAAGATGGACGTGGCTCCATGCTGCACCTCCCACAATTCTGGGCCAATTAGTTAAACGTCAAACTCTGCACTTTCCGTGCTCCAAGTCCAGTATAGCCTACTTCAAGTAGTCTAATAATGCTGTATTTCGCTCAATTTCCTGCATTATTTTAATAAATAATGTCATGATCAACTGGAATCACACCAGTGATTAAATATACACTTTTCTCTCTAGGGGTTTTTACCATGAAACTCCCTCAGCAGACCTCGGGTTCGTTCCCTGGTGGAACCTTTATACTGAGATCACAGTCTCTGAGATCCACGTTCGATATCAGTCAGCATAACACCTCGGGTTCAATACATGGGGTGCACACTTCCGACGCTCAATCCGACCACGGCAGCTATGGCGTTCACTGTCACTCGGTGGTCCTGGGTAATGAGTGCATCAGCCAGGTGGACGTTGTCATCGGTAATGCAGGGGGGTGCTCCAGACCGGGCATCATCGGCTAACGACACCCATCCTTCCCATAAGCGCTTGTGCCACGCCTTGACACTTGCAAGGGACATTCAGTGTTCGCCGTACACTTGTGACATTCGGCGATGAATGTCCGTTCCCCGTACTCCTTCCGCTGTCAGAAACCGAACAACACCTCTTTGCTCTTCGGTTGACGCCTCCATGTCACTGTTTGCAATGCGACTGGCAGCGTTGGACGATTAATGCATGCTGCTGCTCGCTTTGTATCGGTACGTGACGTGCACGCGAGCCCTCTTGTGACCTTCCACGCTCTGGTGGGAAACACACCTCGTTACACACGCCACGATTAACCGATATCGTCACCGGTTTGCGCATTCCAGCCTCCAGCTCGTTACTTTTTGAACGCACCTTATACGTTCGCGCAATGAGAATTGGTGTCTAGGCATGACCAACAATCACAGTAATCACAATACACACTAAAATTGCAGCAGTAAGGTCCAAGCTTTGCAGATACACGTCCATATGAATGACAAAACACGTGTGAACTAACGATATGAGTCAGCGGAGCGCGCCAACCACCGGCTGAACCATGTACGCGCACCCCCGATCTGCACCATTCACAGCCGTCTTAGCTTGCCGTGTTTATCGGGGCGCACATAGATAATGACCCTATATAATTATGTATAATTAAGTTACTCAGAATATCAGAATCGACAAAATTTTAAAAGTAGATGAAGAACAGCTAGAATATGCATAAATAAAAATACCAGAAAAATGGACAATGGCGGATAGTACCAAATGAAGTGGCATAGAGAGAACTGGAGCCCATCACTGATACTATTCGGAAGAAACGGATTCTTTTTGGTCACATTTTGTGGACACCGGAAACCAGATTATCTAGAAAAGTTGTAGAGAAATTTTGGAATATGAAACAACGAGTAGGATGGATAAACGAAATTAGAGAAGATATGAAAGAATTAGGAATAACCTTGGATGACATGCAAAACAACACCAAAAAAACTGAATGACATAAAAATAAGGTTTCAGGCAGAAATAGACAAACGTCATACAGTAAAAAGGGTATTTACAGATGAGAAACGCCTGAGAAGATCAGAGCGAATGAAAAGCTACTGGGCAACTCGGAAGGAACACTCACTGAAGAAGATGACCAAGAAATGATTGACTGAAGTGGTCCAATGAGGCCATAAAAGCAGAATAATAATAAGAAGAATGAATAAATAACATCATATATATTATAACAGTAGTATAGATCCCTACTGCGGCGCTCGCAAGCGACAGATCGTGACAAATGAGCCTTCAAATGACCGAGAATAGACAATAGCAGTGACAAATTGCACTCTAAATTCATAAATATCTATAATTTCTTTAAAAAATTACTTTAAAAAATGTACGAAGTGTGCGATTTGCAAATACTGTTTCTGTAGGAAAATACGCTCCATAATTGCTGTCCACTTCATAGTTTGGCCTATGTGACGCCTGTTTCATGTCATTTAACATTCTGAGGTCATTCCTTTATCATTTTGCGTGGATTTCAGAAACAGTAAATCTAAGGAATGAGCACCGTACTCAAATTGTAGGCTATAATTTCATAAATATCGAATAACCGGTGGCATAGTTGGTAGCATGCTGAACTGCTGTGCCCATGTTAGTGGGTTCAAACACGGCCGAAGTCGTCGGATTTTTTTTAAGAGCGTTAAAAATCCCTCAGTATGCCTTCCTTCGGAGGGGAAGTAAAGCCGGCGGTCTCATGTCATAGATTTATGACATGTAAAAGATCCTTTCACAGACTAAACTTGTGTGAAGCTAAATTGATAGATTAGATTTCGTCGGAAAGCTCTATCAAAGTATGTATCATTGACATCTGGTAGCGAAAGTTGGAACTAATTGAAATTGAACGTAACTTGTAACTCACTCTAATGGTGTTCGCTGGAAGCAGCTACAGACTCAGGCGAGCCGAACATGTCCTCGGAGACTCCCGGCACTAAAAGCCCTACGATAAATAAATAAACACCGGTGAGTGTTATGATGATCCAATTTTCAGTGATCGCCTTCTTACCGTAAGTTAGGGAACGTTGAACTTGGAATTCTAACTGAAATGTAAATAGTGTTCTATAATCATTATGTTGAAATAAAACATATTAACCTTTCTCCCTAAGTCTCTCATTATAAACCTATTGGGGAAAGTGTGGTTTATGAACATGCGAGATTTCTCGCACGGGTCCTCTAGTAAGTTATATATTAATTTCATGTACATTGTTTTTAGGATTAGGGAATAATCGATCACAATTGGGTACAATCGATTGGTAAACGTCAAATTTGATTACTAAGGCACCACTGAAAATGTCTTCAAACACTATACAGTAATAGATCTAGGCTGTAGTGTATTGTGTGAATATTGCTGCCCACAGATATGATACTCCTATCGACACTGTTTCCGATCTGGTGGAGAGCGGCGTCAACTGGGCTCACACCCACGCAGTGTTCGTGTTCTCAATCCGTGACGCCACCGAGCCGGTGATGCGTTCACTACTCGACATGTTTCGCGTAATGGACTGGGAAACGCTTCACCGCCGTTCAACGACAGGGGATCTCGCCTTCCCCATTGAGCGTCTACAGGCAGGTCAGTATATCCTCGTTGACGGGAGAATAATATGGTTACATTTCATGGACAATGATACATACGCTCATTGTTATGTCCTCATCTTGTTTGAAATAACACAATATATAAGGTGCGTTCAAAAAGTAACGAGCCGGAGGCTGTAATGCGCAAACCGGTGACGACATCGGCTAATCGTGGCGTGTGTAACAAGGTGTGGTTCCGACCAGAGCGTGGAAGGTCACAGCCCATCGCTAGAGGGCACGCGTGCACGTCACGTGACGATACAAAGCGAGCATTTGCCTGGAAGGAAGATGGGAAAACACAGACGACCATCTTCAAGTTTGCCGGCGGATGGATTCGAACCTCCTCCCTCCCGGATGTGAGCGGCTGCCTGTAGCCATGCCGTAACGACCACGGCTAACTCACACGGTCCTTTTAACGATGACTTGGGCAGGTTGACGGGGACTGAGCCACTGTTTCGTTGCCTCAGCGTTGCGATAATAGACCCATTTCAAGATATGCGACGATTCTCCTGATAAATCTATCATCCATGGGGTTATCGATAAGCTGACGACAGATATCCACTGTGCATTGAGCTTGAACAGGGCAGATCTGTTCATGAGGTACAGATCTACAGCATCGGTTTGATTTTCCAAGTTCCTTAATTTGGCGATGTATGGTATCTTTGGATGCACCAAGTTTTTCTGACAGCCTACGAGTACCGGTACTTCTTTGCAGATTTTCTTCCAAAACTCTGCGTATATTCTCAATATCCCATAGTTTAGGTGTTCCTGAACGCGGTAAATCTGCAGTATTTTCTTCTCCAGTGTTGAAACGTTGGAACTATCATTATGCCACACGCTCACTAACGACAATTTCTCCTTCTACTTCACATATTCCTCGAGTCGTGGCAGCAGCTTTGTAATCTTGATTCAAGTAGTGCTTTAGAAGGACCCTAACCTCCAACTTTGTAAGTCCCATTTGTGATTGTGTATCAACAACTCACGACTGATATATTCTCGCAGTATACACAATTCTAGTCATGGCCTCCTGTAAATAGCAAACTTGAAAAACGACATTACTTCTGAGACTTCCTAATAACAAGGCATTAAGCACCCAAAGAAAGAACTATCTATTTTAATGTTGCAAAACGTAGAAATGACGATCCCATCAACAAAAACAGTCATTCTCCTCCAAACGAATCTATGAAAGTGTAGCTACTATTACTGTGATACACTTAAGCAATAATCCCTATTCTACTGTAGCACATTGTAAATTAATATGTATAATGCGCTACAAGTACTCTGCTATGATGATAGGAAAAATTAGTTTGCAATGGTGCGTAATTGGTTATCGTGCCAGACTACCAACCCCAAGCTTGCAGGTTCGCTCCTGGCCATGTTAAATGATTTTTGAAAGGCAACGAAAATCACGACACGCATGTCATACGTTGTTGGCATGTTAAAGAACCTATTTGAATTCAGTAGGCCGTGTTCATAATGGCTAAATTAATCTCGGGATTTTCTGCCAACACAAAAATTCCTCCTTTCTCCACATGAAAACGTTATAGTGTCAAGGAGCTTAGATATCTAACCTCATTGACTTTCATAGCGCTCCAAGGAATAACGAAATTCGACAGGCAAGCTGTCCCCTGGGCGTCAAATAACAAAGCTTGCACCCGGCTCCTGAGGTTACGATATTGTTACGTGCCACCCCCCCCCCCCCCCTAGTGGCACTTTTGTTAACTGGATTACGGTGGGTAGGAAGCACAATACCAATTACTGCTTAAAGAAATAATTAACTTTATTGCGGCCAGAAAATTACACTACTCATCAGCAAATACAAGCAATAGGAACCTTACTCCAGTTTCCTCAAGTCTCTTGCTTGTAGAGAGCTCTTGCCCTTTCACTTGTCAACAAACCACAGAAGTTAATCCTCCCGCTAATGAGCCTAGTGGCCTTGACAGAACTACATGCAACTTCTTCCTAATGTACGCCGACTACAGTTACTTACGAGCACTTGCTGCACGCTGTTCACAAGCTGGGAGAAACAATGTCACTGGATTTCGTAACCACAATATCTCAGACACTCAGTGAAAGCACACTCACTCAAAACACAGGCAGTCCCCTGTATGTTTCTCACTTCCCCGCTTCACTAGGGGTTTCGCAAGTCACCACACTTCTGTCGCTCAGGATGAACGCTCACACTAGCTCGTAAAACACAACAACAACCACTGCTTGACAGGTCGCACTTATATAGCAGGCCGGTGACTCAATAAATGCTTCTAGATCCATCCAGGGTTCACAGCTTCTCGAGGTTTCCATCGCTGGTCCAGTCACGAATATTCTGGACTATCCCTTTGTCCTAGTAGCCCTGTTGCATAAGGCGCACGCAATACAGGAGGCAGGGCACAGCCCAGTCCTGAGGCAGTTGTGACTCATGCGGCGAGTGATGACACAAACTCACAGCCGTAACACCACCCCCTTCCTAAAAAGGCTGATCGTCCCGATCAATCATTGGTCCGTCTGTGTCCCTCCGTAGGCTGCCAGGCGATCTCGATGCACGATCTTCGTCTTCGCCCTCGGGCTCCGCTGGATCCTGTAGACGACATCGTTGATCCGTTTCACGACTCGGTACGGGCCCTCCCAGGACTTCTGAAGTTTGGGTGACAGGCCTTTCTTCCGTAATGGGTTGAAGAGCCAGACCAGGTCGTCCTCGTGGAATCCTCCGGCATCCGTCTGCTGGTCGTATCGGGTCTTCATTAGGTCGGTCTCGATCCGCAGTTTCCTCCTCGCGAACGCGTGCACGTCCTCCAGTTGGTCGACCAGTTCTTGACAATACTGGCTTACCGGGATCGGATCATTCCCAGGTCGGTCGAAGGCAAGATCGACAGGTAGACGGAGCTCCCTCCCAAGCATGGCCCGGGCTGGTGTGCACCCGGTGGCTTCATGCACGGTGGCGCGGTAGGCCAGGAGAAATAGTGGAAGATGTTTGTCCCAATCCCTCTGGTGCTCGCTGACGACTATTCGGAGATGGTTCTCGATGGTGCGATTGAATCGCTCTACCATCCCGTCGGACTGAGGGTGTAGCGGCGTTGTCCTTGTCTTCCGGATCCCCAGCAGCTGGCATAGGTTCCGGAACACCTGCGACTCGAAGTTCCCCCCTTGGTCGGAGTGCAGCTTCAGTGGTACTCCGTACCGGCTGACGAATTCCTTCACCAGGGTCTCTGCAATCGTCGCGGCTTCTTGGTTAGGGAGCGCATACGCCTCCGGCCATTTGGTAAAGTAGTCGCTGACGACTAATATGTAGCGGTTCCCTGCCTCGCTTAACGGGAATGGCCCAGCAACATCGATAGCCACTCTCTCCATGGGGCCGCCCACGTTGTAGGTCTTCAGTGGACCCCGTCGTCTTCGTCCTGGGCCCTTGCTGGCTGCGCAATCGTGGCACCTCGCGCAGTGGTTCTCCACGTCTGTTCGGCATCCGATCCAGTAGAACCGCTCTCTCAGTTTCTCCAGGGTCTTCTTTATCCCTAGGTGTCCACCAGATGATCCTCCATGAACTTCCTTCAGGACTTCCTCCGTCATAGCATTTGGAACGACGACTTGTTCCCGAGATGTCTTCCCGTCGGTGCTCTCCCAGGTACGGCAGATGAGGCCATCCCTTAAAATCAGCGAGTCCCACTGCGCCCAGTAGGACTTAAACTTCGGGCTGCAGTCACTCACAATGTTCCACCCGGGTCTGGGGACACAGGCCCTCTTCCATTCGGCTATCAGTCCCAGGTCATCATCTTCTGCTTGTGCCCGCGTGAAAGATTCGTGGCTCCAGCTCCCTTGAAGTTCCACGGTAGTCCTTCGGCACTGTATCCCGGTGTTCTCCTCCCTCCTAGTACAGAATGTGCAGTCTTCGGGGCACGGTCTTCGTGACAGGGCGTCGGCGTTAGAATGCATTTGGCCTTTCCTGTGCTGAATCTCAAAGTTGTACTGTTGAAGCCTCTCTAACCACCGCGCGAATTGACCCTCGGGCTGCTTGAAGTTCAGGAGCCACCGCAGGGATGCATGGTCGGTCCTGATGAGAAATTCTTGCCCGTACAAGTACTTGTGGAAGTGTTCAATGGTCTTCACGATGGCGAGCAGCTCCTTCCTGGTGACGCAGTAGTTCCTTTCTGGCTTTGACAAGGCCTTGCTGAAGTAGGCCACTACTCTCTCCTCGCCGTCCACTACTTGCGACAGGATCCCCCCTATGCCAAAGTCGCTGGCATCGGTATCGACGATGAACCTTGTTCCAGGTCTGGGGTAGGCCAGAATAGGCGCGGTGCAAAGAGCCTGCTTGAGTTGTTCGAAGGCACTGTGGCATTCTGCTGTCCACGTGAAGAGTTGGTCCTTCTCAGTCAGTCGATGTAAAGGTTTGGCGATGTCGGCGAATCCTCTCATGAAGCGACGGTAATAAGTGCAGAGTCCCAGGAAGCTTCGTAGTTGGGACTTGTCCTTCGGAACTGGCCACTCCCTACCAGCTGCGGTCTTCTCTGGGTCGGTGCGCACCCCTCCCTTGGAGACGATATGCCCAAGGTACTGGACCCGTTTCTGGAAGAGCTGACACTTCTTGGAGCTCAACTTCAGCTGGGCAGCCCGTAGCTTCATCAAGATTTCCTTCAGGTTGCTGTAGTGCTCCTCGAAGCTTCTCCCCAGAACGGTGACGTCGTCTAGGTAGACCAGGCAGGTCTTCCAGTGTAGTCCCCTCAGAATGGACTCCATTAGCCTTTCGAAGGTCGCAGGGGCGTTGCACAGACCGAATGGCATGACGGTGAACTGCCAGAGCCCCCTGCCCACAGAGAACGCGGTTTTCTCGCGGTCCTTAAGGTGGATCTCCACCTGCCAAGGTGGAGAACCATCTCGACCCTGATATGGTGTCCAGGGTGTCGTCGATCCGGGGTAGAGGGTAGCTCTCCTTCTTCGTGACGTCATTCACCCGCCTGTAATCCACGCAGATCCTGGTGGAACCGTCCTTCTTCTTCACTAGCACGACCGGAGAACTCCAAGGACTATGTGATTGCTCGATCACCCCTTGCTCTTTCATCTCTTCTACCATCCGGTCGACTTCGGCTTGCTTGGCGAGCGGGACACGTCGGAATGGGGCCCTAATCGGTGCGCTGTCCCCAACGTCGATTCTGTGCTGAACCAAGCTTGTCCTGCCGAAGTCTTTGCTCCCCACGGAGAAGACGTCCTGGAATTCGCGTAGCAGGTCCTGAAGTTGGCGTGATTGTTCCTCGTCTAAATGGTCCTGGGATCCTTGGTAGAGCTTCTGTAGTTCTTCTGGCAGTGTGCGTCTTCTTCGGTTGTCCGTCTGCAGGTGCACGTCTGTCGTATCTGTGATGCGGGCAATCCAGGTAACGGGCTCGCAGACTCCTAGGTTGGTGTCCCGGTGAACCGTAATGTCGTAGTCGTTCAGGTTGGACAGGCGGACGTACGGCCGAGACGTCGTGTTGATGAGAGTCTTGGCAACTAGCAATCCTTTTGTCTGGATGTCCTCATATTTTGGCTCGATGACAGCCGCCACTCCCTCAGCAGTTCCGTCGACATTTACGGCAGCGCTGACCTCCGTCCTGGCGGGAACGATGACGTCTTCTCTCAGCCTTACTCGTCGTGTGGTGATGGACTCGTGCGCAGGTTGCAAAGCAAGTTCCTCACCTCCGAAGTGCAGAGTGTTGGTACTCAGATCCAAGATGATGTTGTTCTGGTCCAGGAAGTCCAGTCCGATGATCACTTCATTTGATACGTTAGCCACAAGCACTGGATGCTTCACCACCCGTGGACCAATGACGAACTCCAGTGATGCTTCGCCATGTACCGGTGCGGCCTCTCCGGTCGCGGTTATTAGCTGGAGGTTCTTTGTGTGGGTTGCACTCTCCACTTCGGGATCACGGTGGGACTGACGATGGTCCTCGATGCTCCCGTGTCGATTAGCATGGGCCAGCTCTCTCCGTTGACGACTCCGTCGACCATCAGGCTGCTATTGTCCCTCCGTAACTTCGTCACACGAACCTGGACTGCCGGGGCTTGACGACTGTCACAAGCCAACCTTTGCCCCCCAAGGCTGGCTAATACTCGTTTCCCTGGGTCGCGCGGTTTTCAGACGACTGATTTCCCGTCGGATACCCTCGGCGGCGGCGATCACCGCAGTCCTTGCTCAGGTGGCCTTTCTTACCGCAGGTCCAGCAGGTCGGTAGTCCTCTTCCGGGCCACCTCTCCGTTTGCCTTCCGGCTGTGTCGATGCTGGTGGTGCCGCGACTATCGAAGAAATGGCTTAGCGCCTCCATTAATTCGTCGGCCAGGGGCTTGGTCTCGTTGGTTTTTACTGGTTCGTCGACGTCCACTTGACGCACCCGCGCGTGCATTCTGGATGCCTGTTTTGCCGTCTCGAACTCAAGTGCGTGGCTCAGCGCACCTGCCAGGGTCTTATTGCGCGCGAGACGCAGCGCCTGTTGAGTGTCCGAATCCCGTAGCCCGTCGGTGAAAGTCTGCGTCGCTATCTGCTCCAGAAAGTCGGCCGGCGCTGTTGGGTAGGCGAGCATTACGAGGCGTGCGATGTCCATCTCGAACTCCTGCAGGGTTTCCGCGTTCTTCTGTACCCGGGTCCGGAGCTGCATCTGGTAGGCCTGCTGAAGATGGCTATCTCCATATCGGGACTCCATAAGGGCGATCAGTGAAGCGTAGTCCTGGGATCCAGTCAGGATGGCCTGAAGGACGTTAAGGGCGTCACCTCTCAGCGCTACAATGAGAGCTGTAGCCTTTTCTGTGTTGTTCCAGTTATTTATGGAACAGGCCGCCTCGAACTGACGTAAGTAGGTGCTCCACGGGACCTTTCCGTCGAAGGTTGGGGGCGTCACTCTGCTATGTCCCGTTCCTGATATTCCCGGTGTAACGGTGGGCGGGCGTTGACGCAGCTCGGCAACTTCCTCTTGTAGGGCGTTGAATCTCGCTTCCATCCCCGTCGGCGGGCGTTGGCTCAGCTCAGCAATTTCCTTTTGTAAAGCGTTGAATTTCTCTTCCAGCCCCGTCAGTGGGCGTTGGCGCAGCTCGGTAACTTCCTTTTGTAAGGCATTGAATTTCTCCTCCACCCCCATCAGCGGGCGTTGGCGCAGCTCGGCAACTTCCACTTGTAAGGCGTCGAACTTCTTTTCCACTGCCGTGACTTCCTCACGCAGACACAGTTCTAATTTCTTCAGGTCCTGTGCTAACTTATTATGCCCGTCTTCCATCTTCTTCTGGCCGTCCTCTATCTTCTTGGTTAAATTCTTCTGGCCATCTTCTAATTTAGCAGTTAGGTCCTCGGCTAACTTCTTCTGGCCGTCCTTCATCTTCTTCTGGCCGTCTTCCATCTTCTTCAGGCCATCCTTCAGGTCCTTGGCTAATTTCTTCTGGCCGTCTTCCATCTTCTTCTGGCCGCCTTCCATCTTCTTCAGGTAATCCTTCAGGTCCTTGGCTAATTTCTTCTGGCCGTCTTCCATGCCAGTTAACTTTTCTAGCAATGCTGCCAATTGCTCCTCCATTTTAGTTGTTTGTCTTGTAAAGGGCATGCACTCACAGGAAAAGAAGAGAAAATGACCTGCTCGGGTTTTGAAACCGAGACCGTCAGGTGTTGTGCTTGTGCTTGAGTTCGTAATCCGGCTTCTGACACCCGTTGTTACGTGCCACCCCCCTAGTGGCACTTTTGTTAACTGGATTACGGTGGGTAGGAAGCACAACACCAATTACTGCTTAAAGAAATAATTAACTTTATTGCGGCCAGAAAATTACACTACTCATCAGCAAGTACAAGCAATAGGAACCTTACTCCAGTTTCCTCAAGTCTCTTGCTTGTGGAGAGCTCTTGCCCTTTCACTTGTCAACAAACCACAGAAGTTAATCCTCCCGCTAATGAGCCTAGTGGCCTTGACAGAACTACATGCAACTTCTTCCTAATGTACGCCGACTACAGTTACTTACGAGCACTTGCTGCACGCTGTTCACAAGCTGGGAGAATCAATGTCACTGGATTTCGTAACCACAATATCTCAGACACTCAGTGAAAGCACACTCACTCAAAAGACAGGCAGTCCCCTGTATGTTTCTCACTTCCCCGCTTCACTAGGGGTTTCGCAAGTCACCACACTTCTGTCGCTCAGGATGAACGCTCACACTAGCTCGTAAAACACAACAACAACCACTGCTTGACAGGTCGCACTTATATAGCAGGCCGGTGACTCAATAAATGCTTCTAGATCCATCCAGGGTTCACAGCTTCTCGAGGTTTCCATCGCTGGTCCAGTCACGAATATTCTGGACTATCCCTTTGTCCTAGTAGCCCTGTTGCATAAGGCGCACGCAATACAGGAGGCAGGGTACAGCCCAGCCCTGGGGCAGTTGTGACTCATGCGGCGAGCGATGACACAAACTCACAGCCGTAACAATATTATACAGTGTGGTCCGCCCGCCCCTTATTATTTAGTTTTATGAAACCCAACTAACACTGCATTTCTCCCGATGGTCGATATTGCTCTGCCCTCTGACTGTGTGACAGCAATTTAATTGGGTCATGGATCTAGCAAAGAAAAACCGACCTTAAACTTTTCCCCGCCAAATACTATGGCCCATTCTACTAACATATGACTTATAGCTCCTTAAAATAACACACATACACGTAATACGATCGAATTAATAGCTTACGCCACCTGATCTGTAATAGTAGAAAGTTAATCCAACACCATAAACCGTGATTGAAGACTTTGAGATGGACTTAAACGTTTGAGGTGGGACGGCTACAGTAACAACTGCAAGTGCAGCGGGCGTTGTCTGCCATGCATTGGTGGCTGATGCGGTTAAAGCACGTCCGTAGACGGCGGGAGAGAATGGGTAGAATATTGCATCGAATAGAGTGGTAGGCATATTTTTTTGAATGAAAGCCCACGCTCCACTTTAGTAGGGATATAACTACATAGCCACATTCGTTACCTTAGAGTACGATGTATTTTTTTTGTGAAGAGTAGGTTGAATTTTGCTGATTTATAAAGAGAATACGACCGAATTGATAGATTTTGCCACGTGACCTGTAATGGCAGAAAATTAAAAAAACTGTCATGGATATTAACATAACATATCGACGTGTCGCTCCGGAGGTCCAGGTTCGATTCCCAGTTCTGCCAAGAAATTCAATACTGGTCTGAGGGCTGAAATTGGATATACTCAGCTTCGTGAAGCAAATCTGAGAAGAGGTGGGTTCGATTCCCCCCTCAGCCACCCTGGAAGTGGTTCTCTGTGGTTTCCCACTTCTCCTCCAGGATATTGCCGGGATGGTTTCTAACTTAAGGCCCCCTGGCGCAGTCAGCTGGCATTTGAGGGTGCACAAATGCGAGGGAGCCGTGCCAGTAGATTTACTGACACGTTAAAGAACCCCTTCGGGGCAAAATTCCGGCACCTCGGCGCCTCTAAAAGCCAGAGTAGTTAAAAGGGACGTAAAACCAATAACATTATTATAACTTAAGGCCCCGGCCGCCTCCTTCCCCATCCTCACCTTAATTGCTAATACATACATTATACAGACACCGCTATAGACATGTTAACAGAGGAATTCTACACACACCCAAGTACACGGGGCTAAATGACTGCGATGTTCTAGCCCCTCTAATGAAACAAGATTCTGATCGAAGTATACGTATTCCTTAAAATTTCCCGTGATATTATTTTTTTCGGGGTCTACTCAGCCACGGGTGATCCAAATGACCATAGAGGGTTCGATTTCCCCTTCAGCCATCCTCGAAGTGGTTTTCTGTGGTTTCCCACTTCGTCTCCAGGCAAATGCCGGTATGCTACCTAACGTAAGGCCACGGCCGCCTCCTTCCCTCCTCCTTGTCTATCCCTCCTAATCTCCCCATCCCTCATAAGGCCCCTGTTCGCTTTGTAGGTGAGGCCGCCTGGTCGAGGTGCTCGTTCCACCTCCCCAGTTGTATTCCCCGACCTATGTTTCAAGCTCCAGGACTCTGCCCTGGAGGCGGCAAAGGTGCGATCCCTCAGTGAGTTCGAGGGAAAAGCCAACCCTGCAGGGTAAACCGACTAAAAATATATATTTTGTCATTAAATTCTAGAAAGAAGAAGAAAACTCTATTTGACGTGTACATGTTTCGTGTAATACCGAATTCAAACACTACGTAACGTTCATGGAATCCAACCTGAAAATGCATCTGCTCGCTATATTACTAGTGCCCCATGCTCAATAATTAACTGTGACCTCTTGTATCATTTGGGGCCGATAACCTAGATGTTAGGCACCTTAAAAACAATTATCATCATCATCATCATCTTGTTTCATTTCTGTCGTAAGACATTGGTAAAGTTGTCGACACAGACGATAAAACGTACCGAAAACAAATTATAAATCTTCCACCTCTACTAAGTATCGAACCCCGAATCCTTCAATCCGCAGTCCAACGCGTTATCTTTCAGCCACGGTTGCTTATACTTCAGGTGGTGCAGAATACACCACAATGATAGAAAGTGAGAAGTGGGATGCCACGGGAAACCACTTCCTAGATGATTTAGGTTGGCCTCGAGTAGATGATAAAGATTTGATAATCAATTCCACAAGCATCCCAACACACGTTATTTTGTTTGCACAAAAATAATCCTACCTGAGAGTTAATTCAGCAGAATATTAAATATTCATAAATAACTGTCGAGTTTCGCTTACTGAACAGTGCGCATTGGAAGCTTTCATGGCCTCCTCGAATACGCCACTATGACAATTCCCAGGCAGTGAAATTTAAAATAGGAGGCCTTGGAAGTCAGTGCATGTGCGATGCGATCCTTACCTAATTGGTCAAACAGCTGTATCGTAATGGAAATCTTGAGCTCTGATTTTGGAGAACCTCTATCATAATGAAACTTGAACTATAATGAGCCTCTTTAAGATGCAGTTTTCTAGCATATCATATTTATATTTCGGCATGGTCGAATATGATAGTTCATTATACAACGAGCCTATAATGGCAAAAATTAAGACACGGGTATGTTTGTAAAACGAGCGTATGTGAGATTTATAATTTCCATACGAGTGTCTTAATTATCAATATAGGCGAGTTGCATACGACTGTTTATGTTCGACGATAGTTATTATAACTATTTTATGTTCGAACATAAGTATTCATAAATATCTGTCGAGATTTCGCCAGTTTTATGTACTGAACAAAGCGCATGTTACACAGATAATGCCTTGTATTCGTCCATGGCCTCCTCGACACCCCACTATGACACTAGGCCAGGAAGTGAAATTTAAATTACAAGGCCTTGGAACTCAGTGCAGGTGCGATGATATTCTTATCTAATTTGTCAAACAACCGTTCCTTGAGCTCTGATGCTGAAATCTGCATCAACCAAGGTGGTCACCATTTCGAACACTTGCTACACTGAATAAGCAGAGTACCTTGCTTTATTCCTACAGGGGGGTGTGGTGGCGCAGCGGTCAAGCTCTTTGCCTCTCACCAACGCCATGTCCTGTGGTTCGAATTGTCGTGAAATGGAGATCCCGTGGCTTATGATCGCAAGATTAACGGTCACGCTAAACTACAAGCTTTCTTCCTTTTCTTCCTTCTTCTTTTCTTTTTCTTAGTCGTTTACCCTCCAGGTCGGTGGAACCCACGGACTCAGCGAGGGAACTCACCACTACCGCCTCTACGGGCAGTGTCCTAGAGCTGGGAACATCTAATCGGAGTGGATACAACTGGTGCGGTGTGATTGGCACCTCGCCCAGGTGGCCTCACCTGCAAAGCGAAAAGGGGCCTCATGAGGGAAGGTAATGGATGGTCAGGATGGATAGGCAAGGAAGAGGGAAGGAGGCGGCCGTGGCCTTGAAGAAGGTACAGAGACCGTATTTTGTATTTAGATGGATATAGGTTAAGTTGGCAATAACACTGATGGCAGCACTACGAAATTCCTTCGGAATGCAGGTGCGCGGTAGTACTGTGGCGAGGTCAGGAGCTGTCAGCAACACGCCGTACATGCCGACGACCACATGTTGGATATTGTAATACTTGTATTGAATACAAGATGGACACAGCACCACTGTCGTTATTTTGAACATCGTGGTAGAGCAATATACACAATGCAGTAAGAAACAAAGAATGGGAAACGCATCCTGTGGATAAAGGAATATAACTGAGAACTTTTATATGAGTATAAATGCATACAGTATTATAACATGTGATTATTGAACTCGGCAATGATACATGTATCGATAGTTGCTGTCGATCAGAGAACAAGGTGCATTGTGGATCACCTGGAGACAGTATGATTTGCGAGAGCAAACGAAGAGTTGATTAGTGAATACAACTTCAGAGAGGAGGGTCGAAGAGCTCTCTGGTCTAAGACTTGTTCGTGCGTTGCCGTGAAGACGTGTTGGTTCGGTAATCGTGGAGTTGAGCCGACATATACGTGTTACAGTATAACGTGATAGGATATTCGTCTGATCTTATTGTAGTTTCAGACAGTGTTAACTTTAAATTCAAGCACAGCGAAATTGCAGTCACGTATGACAACTTCTTATTAAGCCAATGGTGCAACATTGTGTTCTACATTGCAGTACAGAATAAACAGTTTAGCCATGATTGTCATAGATGATATAAAGAGAGAGAAATATTGCTACGTTATGAAAATGCAGAATATGGGCTAAACACAGACAAGAAATGGAACACATAGCAGCGTTGAATACTCAGGATGATTACTTGATTCCAGTATGAGCAACTATAGTATGAGGCTTTATAAGAGAAGATTGAAGAGACTATGAAACTCTGAATGACAATTTGTACTGCTACATAATGAAACTGGCTTGGCTTACTACATCAATGTTGTCATGTTCTCTAGCAAGTGAAAGAACTATGAACTTTGTCAAATGAACATCTGTTAGCTTCGTCTCGTTTCGCGAACGGTGATCGGGTCTACTTGATAACCAGTCGTTTCGTGATCGGTACAGCTGAGCAAATATGGTTCGATCCCAGGCAGGAGTATGCGTTATAGCATTCTCACTTCATTCAACTAGAACTTCAGCAAGGTAGCTGGAAGTTTTCTTTTAGTAGACAGTATGAATTTGTCATGCTTTTGAATGTTCCTTTTCACCAATTTTGATTAGAGTAGTTAAGAATTACAGACGAGGGCTAGGGTGATTCTTTAATCATTTCTGTCCGAGTATGTAATTCTCTTTGTAGTTCAATTTACTAGTTATTGTAGTGTTACTTTGAACATTACCTTGCTTTCATTAAGATGCAATTTGGGAATAAGATAGAAGAATATAGTATGTTGGGAAGACAACATGAGAAAAATTATAGGGAGAAGACGACGTTAAAATTATATAAGAATAATTCTAACTCAAGCAGATGTCCCATAATCCGTCGTATACGTGAATTCGACTTTGAACAAATTCTCTGGACTTTTTGAATTTGACTTCGAATATATTTTTGAAAACTCATGCAAGTTATTAGATAGACATTCAGGTCTATATTTTTGGCAGATTGTGCCTAGACATGGAACATAGTGATTTCTAGTATGATTCTTTGCGATTGTGCGAATTTATTTCTGGTAATCCAGATTTTTTGAAATTCTTTTAATTTTGACTCCTTTTGTGAGCTCGTTCAGTTTTTAAATTTTTGTGGATTCTTGTGGGAAACTCCAACTTGGTTTAGCGTTCAAATCTAATGGTTAATTTGTACCTTCTCAAGATAGGCTCTTTCCCATGCTGTTGTTTTGACGTGTTTTCCTTTGAGGAGGATCTCCAGCGGAATTATTTTCAAATATGCGAAAACTGAATCGTTCTTTTCACAATGGTCGGTTGAGATATACGAAAGAAATACTTTGTTTGAGAAAATGTAAATAGTAATGATATGTAATGTAAAGAGAGAAATGTTTAAAATATATGTAAGTCATAATCGAGGTGACAGACTTCGAATTCTCACACAGTTATTTGGACTTGTTAATACAATATTTTATCATTGTTCTGATAAAGATTTTTCTCGACACTTTAACTTTTGGCTAATTTGATGCAACATATGTATCCATGATTGTATAAAAACTTTGTAATATTCGTAATGTTTGGAAATTTATTAAGAGCTGTTTAGCGATGATATGGTAATAATGGAATTTTGTATGCGTATTTGGATTGCAATTTAGGAGATATTTGACATATGTGGATAGTCAATATCAATTTTTCCAGCACTGAATTAGCTTAAGAGCTATTGCGGTGTGCACTACGGTGTACTATTTTGAACGTGAAATTGAGTAACGATTTTAGCTAGTGGAAAGCTAATATACAATTTTGAATCCAACATTTGAGAAACCAAGTATTGTAACAACATCGTTAATATTTGTTAAGTTTTTAGAATAGAGTTTAATTGGAAAGACTGTAATATTAATACTTGTATAAACTTGAGCTATTTATAACTAAAATATTGAGTGATAGAAAATCTAATATCTGTGAGAAAGTGAAATGAAATATAATCATTAGAATTAACAATACAACGTCCGATTAGCTTAATTGTTTGTCATTTAGGACGGCACGGACTTGTAAATTGAAACCAAATAAATTCATATGAATACATGAAATTAACGTGATGAATAATACTAGGCGCAACTAAATCTCAGAAATAAAATGTAATTATGTAAAATATGTATATTAATTGCTACGATTGAATAGAATAATTTTATAAATATGTCAAAAAGGGTTTACGAAAATATCAGAATATTTTGTGTGTAATATATATATATATATATATATATATATATATATATATATATATATATATTTTTGGAACTTCGTTCATGATGATGAGAGGATAGGCAGTTTGTGTGGCCTAATTAAGGCGATTGTTTCTTAAACATTTTTCATGCTTCGGCAGAGGCATAAGGTTATAAACTTTTGTTCAGTGGAGTTTTCGCTTCACGACACTGCGGTTTCAGTTAATAAACTTTTGTTAAATTTTAAAATTCATACTAATGACTTAGTGATTTCTATTCGAATTAGAATGTGCTTCGAGAACCAGTGGGTCATTAGCTAGGATGCTTTTTAACGCGCCCGAGATTAGATTAATTTAATTATCTTTAAGAGTCTTAGTAGCTCACTTTGGGCTATTTTTCTTTTTTTTATATAGACCACTGGCATCTTCTTATCACATTCTTTTTAATTTTTGTGGTATTCCTATCCATGGTCTATCCTTGGTGGTGGTATCTTAGGGGTTATTTTCAGCCGGGGCTTCCAGATTCTACGATCCTGCATTTCTTTTGGATTTCATCAGGTAAGACCACGTGGATACGGGTGCACATTAATATGGCGACCCACCTATTGGGGCGATCGAATTGTTTTAATTCGAGTGTCGTAGTGGATGGGCACATTAATTTGGAGACCCAATCATTGTGACATTCGGGTTGGCATCCTCGAGCACTCTAATGGATAGTCATCTTCGTAAAAGAACCCAATTTTCCTGCGGTTAACGAGTTGACTTGTTCGAATTTCTAGTCGTCAGCATTTGTCTTTGGCACTGCTACGATTTTAGAATTCCGTGGGAATTCGCGTTTCTTAGAAACGTGAACTTGAGTTTACTCAATCTACCTGGTATACAGACAGAAGTATCGTCATTTAATTTAAATTCATTAGATATCTTTGCCTTGCTTTAAATGTAATTGTAAATGATTACGGTTTGATCATAAGAGACATGCCTTGGCAACTTTTATAGATCAACGTGGTCATATGGGGCAGCATATGGGGATCGTTTTTCACTCCATGCTTGTCGGCCATTTTATCCTTGTTACCGGCGATGATAGTTGGACGATCATCAGTCATATTAAATTCATTTCTATTTAACAATAAATTCAATAAGCTAGAATTGCGATTATAACTTTAATTAGTTCTAATATGAATCACTATGCGCATATACCTCCTATTTTCTTATAGATTTAAATTAGTGAATAAGTATAGCTGCAAAACAAACTATATTGTTCATATTGGTGAAAAGGGTCATTCTGGGTATGTCAATTCTGCTATACATGTGTTGCATTTCTGTATTTCTCCATTTAGTGTTGTAAAATGTCATGTGCTGCGACTATGGACGATGTCGTGGCGTGGTTACATGCCATGCAGGAAAAGCTAAGCAAACAGGAGCAGTACTTAGCCGATATTAAGTCAAATGCTCAAACTACATTGGACAATTTAAACGAAACAGTGACTAAAAATACAAATTCAGCTCAAGCTGATATGTCCCAGCTTCATTTATCCCTTAAGCGTTTACATGATAGTAACCGCAAAATTTCCGAAAGATCCAAAGAAATTAAGGAAAAAATAAATGATGTAGAAACTAGTGTAGATGGTGTTCAAGGAGATGTAAGGCTTGTACAATTAGATATAAGCAATGTTAATGTAGAGGTTAGCCATGTACGCTCTAGTGTAGCCACTGCGGAGGCTAAACTTGATTTAGCACAAAGTGATATAACCGACACCAAAAAGAAATTAATTAGCTCTGAGCAAATGATAATTAGCACTGAGGATAAAATTTTAAACACAGAAACACTTGTAACCAGCATGCGGTCAAATATTTCTGGCATAAAGGAGGACGTCAGAAATGTTAGACTGGAACTGGAAAACAATCAGAAGGAGAATAAAACTAGCTAAGATGCCATTCAGTTACAATTTTCTAACGAGGCTATCACCACACAAAGGACCTTATCAAAATTAGAGGGTGATATGGTCTCTTTTAGGGAAAAAGTTGATGATCATAACAAGGTTTTAAGAAAGGATCTTGAAACCGATTTCAAGGCCATTGTTAGTGAACAGGTCACAATAATAAGAGGTGAAATCACAAAGATTAATGAAGATGTCATTAATAAGGTCAAATCTGAATTGGAAATAAAAGTTGCTAAGGTCGAAATTAGGTTAAACAAGGATATTTCTCAGGCAAGAGAAGACGCTGAGAAAAGGAGCGATTCAGTTCAGTTATCGACTACCGATAGCATAAATAACCTCAGGGAAAATCTTGAATCTCAGGTTAAAAACGTTACTCTCAAGTTAGATCAGGTCAGGTTAGATGTAAATTCGGAGAGAGAAAAAAAGACATCAGAGTTGAATGAAATCAGGCAGGAGAAATCCAAATTCAACTTAAGTGAACATGTAGACGGTAATGCTTTAAGAAGCGAGTTTAAGGCACAATTCGAGTCACTAAAAAGCACTATGAATTCCGATAGGGCAGGTATAGTTCAGAATCCTAGGGAGGGGTTAGATACTACGTCCCCAGCAAGGAACTTCATAGCTCGTTCGAATGGGACAGGAGCTGTAGAACAGCCTAGACAAAGGATAGAGGTTCCCAATACGAGTTCTCACGAGTATGCTCCTAGAGACTTTAGAACATCGACACCCAACGATAGGTCTAATGTCACAATTGTGAGAAGTTATGATGAGAAAATTAAAAAGTTTTCTAATTCAGAAAGCTTAACTCCGATCGAATTCATTCGAAATTTATAAGACTATTTTGTCGAACATCATGTAGCGAGAGACAGGGAACTAAGGATAGTGGAGAGGCATTTAGCAGATGGTCCTTTAAATTGGTTTCGCGCATTTCGTTACATGTTTGACAACTTCGAGCAGTTTTCAGAATCATTCATAAAGCGATTTTGGTCAATCGAAACTCAATTTACTCGAGGAAGTATAGTAGTACTGTGCCCGTTTAGACCGGAGTCCGCACGACCACATATGCATTTTACCAATAATCAGTCAGCACGAGAGTCAAAATATCCCGGAGCGCCAGATGGGTTAAAGCTAATCGCAAAAACGACATCAAATGAAAAAAATGCTTTACTGATTTTTGGCTCAATGCAACAATAAGGATAGAAGGAGATTCAACTGGGCATACATAACACATCATGTAAAATTATCTCATTTTATTTTGAATTTAAAATTGACTGCAAAAATGCTCAAAGTAGCATCACTCACGTGTGGCGACCCACACTCCTATTTACACAATGTACAGAATTTTTCCAAACACATTTGACAATTAGCTTTGGAAACACAAGTCTGATTATTATTCCTGTAGACTGTGTTCCAAAATTATATTCATTAATTATGATTAAATCCAGTTCAAATTTAATTGTCTTTACTGGAAATACTGTAGTTCTCTGTTTGAATTTTTACATAATATTAACACTCGTAGAATAAATGTTCATAGAATTTTTAACTTTCACTTATTTTTCCAGTTTCAAAAAAATATATTGTCAAAAAATATTATTATTTCTGAATCAACACAAATTATTTACACATATTAATAACATCTGAAATGTATTTGACCTTGAGCATAGCATCGAAGAACTGTGCGAAGCACAACAAAATTTAATTGTTCTTCTGACATTAAACGTTTCGAGAAGTGACTCGATTATGAACTTCAAGTTCCTAACAAAATATATATGATTTCTGAATCATCAACTTGATCAATAAATTGTTGAACCATTCAACT
This sequence comes from Meconema thalassinum, assembly GCA_946902985.2. Classification (NCBI taxonomy): domain Eukaryota; kingdom Metazoa; phylum Arthropoda; class Insecta; order Orthoptera; family Tettigoniidae; genus Meconema; species Meconema thalassinum. The sequence continues at coordinate 253,222,399 of OX336394.1, read as the reverse complement.
ATTCGATTCTCCACTTAGAATCATCATTAAGAAAAATATTTATATTTGTGGCCCTTTTAGTAACTTTCACAACAATTCTTCGACAGAATGCGGAAATAAGAATTGTAGCTTCATAATAAATTCATTTAGTTCATGGCACTAGGATTGAAAACATCCTTCAAATTATTCGTGGTTATAGAATTATTTTTAATTGGCAGTGGCCCATTCTATTATTTTCATCAGAATACAATGTTCTAACAACAACGGCAAAGGTCTTCCTCTGAAGAAGAATAAACTACTATCATGACAAATCCGGGTTCTAGCAAAATCAAAGTCTTAATGGAATCCGTAAACAAGGTTGAAATAAGAACTGATGGTTTCTAAGAAATAACCTTCGGGTCATTCATACGACGAAATGTGTAGTTCCAATACTCCTTCTATAAACCTGAGCCATCGAACCTGCTATTTGATTGATGCTCGAAAAAAACTCCTCATTCCTGCGACTTAAACATGCGCACCTGGGAATGGCATTTCAACTACTCCACACACATAAATTTTCTTCCCAAAATTTATACAATAAATCAAGCCTCTGCTTGTTATCAACACTGGAAGATTAATAAACTCACAAGTTTATTTTATTTTACCATTCAGTTCAACCCGTGAATTTACCATACTTATGAAAATCTTTATTTCACTTTCGAATGCGTATTTACGTCATGATTTTATATAAATACAAAAATATCCTATTTGATACAATTATCATTTGCTTCCCGTTTCATGCCTCTCCGTGTTATCTGAAAAATATACTTTGCTCATTGCAAATATCAACTGTTCAAGCAGAACTGAAATGTTGGTTGAATGCGGGCTTGCGCTAACCACTCTCCTTCGGAAAATCTCCTGTTCTAAACTAGAAATGATTAAACTACTTCATAAGCTCTCTCTCAATACATATGATTATTAGAAAATATAATATCCAAGAATTATTTAGAAAAGTTATAAAAAATCATTATTATTATTATCAGTGGATTATTATTATTATTATTAGTTATATTATTTTAAATATATTTAATTATCATCTCATTATGTGAGAATCCACATGTTCGAACCTTCGAATATGGAAAAAAATATCCATTCCTCAACAAAAAATAATTTAACTTTCACAGTTACATCGACGGTTTTCCGTGACTTCCCAAAAATATGAAATATTCAAATAAATGCTCGATATGCTCGGTCATCGATCCTAAACTGTTCTGAGTGCTGAAAATACTCAGAATAACTCTAATATGTCTTGCGTAAATCATTGCAAGATTTAAATACGAAGAAAAATAAATTTGTTGGTCATCTGCCGAAAAATAGTTTGTTCCAATTAGCTAGGCATAATATAAAGTCAAATGTGGCCTACATTTCTTGATGGTCTTGAAGCGTAGCGAACCTGGTCTGTACCAGATTTATCCATAAACATGCCCTATCGGACAAGCACGTATAATCCTTGTATCGGCCGCCATTATATACCCACAATCCGTCTAACAAGACATAGTGGTAATATCTCTTGACGTTTGAAGTAACTGTTGATCCATTTTAATATTGGCTTCTGTTAACTCCATAACAGTTTGCTTAAATGGGGTCAGATCTAAGTGATCTATTCTCAGATATGTCAGTTGTAACATAACTCACGGTAATCTTTTCAGTACAAGAAAACACTGACAGTCTAAACCAATCAACGGCTGTTCTGAAGATTGTTCCCTGGGCATGGCTTCACACCATCTACCATGCGCGAAGCAACATGTAGTTTCCCTGCGTTGGCTTATGAACACCACCGTGATAGACTGGTCATCAATATACTGATAGATCGAAGTGGTTATTAAGTTACAAATATGAAACTGACTGAATTGGACTAAAATATCCAAGTATTAGATTATTACTGGACTGTGAAAAAGTACTAATTCTAGACAAAGTCTAGCATATGTCCATGTAGAAATAAAAATATTTCACCAGTGTCTATAGAAAAATATCAATCACCTTAGTGATTCTCCCTGCCGGAAACTTACTAAGTTCCACTCGTAGCGCAGCACTTTTGTGACTATCACAACTTTGAAAATAACTTCTGCGTAGATCCGGCAACCATGTGCCTTGGCTCAGCGTAGCAGCACCTTGCTAGGCAAGTGCTTGTGTCGAAGTGAGCTACTGATGCCTGTGCCGGCCGGCTTTTATTCAAAACGGTCAGGGTCACGCTGCATCAGCTGAAATCTGGAAATCCTCATATCTCTGGTATCCCTTGTCCGATTTACTTGATACTAAGTGCATTCTCTTTCATTTGGCCGTGCCAGTAATCTGATCCAAGTCTCAAGTCTCTACTCCATGGCTAACTATTTAATCAATAAATAGCCTCGACCTCTGCTACTACTCGCTACGTCACTTGACATGCTCTTAGCGGTATATTCTTTCCAATTGCTTCTGGAAGCAATGGAGCGCGATATTCCAATATCTCAACTTTCAAAAGCGGCTGTAGCCTTTCCCTTGATATCTAGGTGTCTGAATCTTGGAATACCCATTCCTAGAGTTGGGCACAGTACTGGTCCTACTAGCTACTCGGAATTCTTTACATCTCAGTTGGCCAGATTCCGTTTTCTTGATCCACCTTTGACCCAGGAAGAAATTCTAGAGACCATTTCGGGTCAGATACCGGTAGACGTCAGGCGTAACATTGTTTCGTCTGGAGTAGCCGATTTAGCCACGATGGACGATCTACTTCGTAGCCTGGATCATATATTCATTTCACCAACAATTATAAAAAGCGGAAGGACGGAGAGAAAAACCGTGAACGCCGTGGTTATGGACAGGCCTCAACATACCGAAAGGACAGGTCAAAACGAGTCAAAATGGACAGGTCACAACAGGAACAATAGGTATTATGACCAACAGAGAGATTATAGGTATAATCAAGAGCCATATAGGAATTATCAGTCTAATTACTATCGAGGTCAACAAAGGTCTTATCAGTATAAAAGAGACCAGGATAGATACAGACCTTATCAGGATAGGGAAAGGAATGAACGATTCAACAACAGATATTCTGACAGAGAACGAAATCAACAGAGAAATAATAGATACCGAAACCAGAATAATGACGGTAGATCATATGTCAATGAAGATAGACAGGGCTATTTCCGAAGGCAACAAAATAACCAGCAGTGTTACTCACGGTACAAGAACTATCGTGATAAGAATTATCAGACCCAAGAAGAAAAACAACAGTCTAGAAAAGACAGAGAAAAAAGGGAAGAGCGAAACAACAAACGAAGAGACACGGAAAGTCATCAAGAACCAGGGACAAGTCAACAAGCTGAGAGGCAAGAGAGGCGTCCCGATGAAAAAAAAAACCGCCAAATTTAGTATCCAAGAGGAAGTAAATGATGATTCATCTCCGTAAAACAATGTAATTCATGACGCTTAGGAAATGCCATAGAAAGGTAGAGCGATGACAAAATACTGCTCATATTAAGAATATCTAGAAAGATGAAATAAAAGTATTGTCACACTTTTATTTGTTGCGTTGGGAGAGAGATGAGACCGTATTTTGTATTTAGTTGGATATAGGTTAAGTTGGCAATAACACTGATGGCAGCACTGCAAAATTCCTTTGGAATGCAGGGGCGCGGTAGTACTGTGGCGAGGTCAGGAGCTGTCAGCCACCCGCTGTACATGCCGACGACCACATGTTGGATATTTTAATACTTGTATTGAATACAAGATGGACACAGCACCACTGTCGTTATTTTGAACGTCGTGGTAGAGCAATATACACAATGCAGTAAGAAACAAAGAATGGGAAACGCATCCTGTGGATAAAGGAATATAACTGAGAACTTTTATATGAGCATAAATGCATACAGTATTATAACATGTGATTATTGAACTCGGCATTGATACATGTATCGATAGTTGCTGTCGATCAGAGAACAAGGTGCATTGTGGATCACCTGGATAGAGTATGATTTGCGAGAGCAAACTAAGAGTTGATTAGTGAATACAACTTCAGAGAGGAGGGTCGTAGAGCTCTCTGGTCTAAGACTTGTTCGTGCGTTGCCGTGAAGACGTGTTGGTTCGGTAATCGTGGAGTTGAGCCGACATATACGTGTTACAGTATAACGTGATAGGATTTTCGTCTGATCTTATTATAGTTTCAGAAAGTGTTAACTTTAAATTCATGCACAGCGAACTTGCAGTCACGTATGACAACTTCTTATTAAGCCAATGGTGCAACATTGTGTTCTACATTGCAGTACAGAATAAACAGATTAGCCATGATTGTCATAGATGATATAAAGAGAGAGAAATATTGCTACGTTATGAAGATGCAGAATATGGGCTAAACACAGACAAGAAATGGAACACATAGCAGCGTTGAATACTCAGGATGATTACTTGATTCCAGTATGAGCAACTATAGTATGAGGCTTTATAAGAGAAGATTGAAGAGACTATGAAACTCTGAATGACAATTTGTACTGCTACATAATGAAACTGGCTTGGCTTACTACATCAATGTTGTCATGTTCTCTAGCAAGTGAAAGAACTATGAACTTTGTCAAATGAACATCTGTTAGCTTCGTCTCGTTTCGCGAACGGTGATCGGGTCTACTTGATATCCAGTCGTGTCGTGATCGGTACAGCTGAGCAAATATGGTTCGATCCCAGGCAGGAGTATGCGTTATAGCATTCTCACTTAATTCGACTAGAACTTCAACAAGGTAGCTGGAAGTTTTCTTTTAGTAGACAGTATGAATTTGTCATGCTTTTGAATGTTCCTTTTCACCAATTTTGATTAGAGTAGTTAAGAATTACAGACGAGGGCTAGGGTGATTCTTTAATCATTTTTGTCCGAGTATGTAATTCTCTTTGTAGTTCAATTTACTAGCTATTGTAGTGTTACTTTGAACATTACCTTGCTTTCATTAAGATGCAATTTGGGAATAAGATAGAAGAATATAGTATGTTGGGAAGACAACATGAGAAAAATTATAGGGAGAAGACGACGTTAAAATTATATAAGAATAATTTTAACTCAAGCAGATGTCCCATAATCCGTCGTATACGTGAATTTGACTTTGAACAAATTCTCTGGACTTTTTGAATTTGACTTCGAATATATTTTTGAAAGCTCATGCAAGTTATTAGATAGACATTGAGGTCTATATTTTTGGCAGATTGAGCATAGACATGGAACATAGTGATTTCTAGTATGATTCTTTGCGATTGTGCGAATTTATTTCTGGTAATCCAGATTTTTTGAAATTCTTTTAATTTTGACTCCTTTGTGAGCTCGTTCAGTTTTTAAATTTTTGTAGATTCTTGTGGGAAACTCCAACTTGGTTTAGCGTTCAAATCTAATGGTTAATTTGTATCTTCTCAAGATAGGCTCTTTCATATGCTGTTGTTTTGACGTGTTTTCCTTTGAGGAGGATCTCCAGCGGAATTATTTTCAATTATGCGAAAACTGAATCGTTCTTCTCACAATGGTCGGTTGAGATATACGATAGAAATATTTTGTTTGAGAAAATGTAATTAGTAATTATATGTAATGTAAAGAGAGAAATGTTTAAAATATATGTAAGTCATAATCGAGGTGACAGACTTCGAATTCTCACACAGTTATTTGGACTTGTTAATACAATATTTTATCATTGTTCTGATAAAGATTATTCTCGACACTTTAACTTTTGGCTCATTTGAAGCAACATATTTATCCATGATTGTATAAAAACTTGTGTAATATTCGTAATGTTTGGAAATTTATTAAGAACTGTTTAGCGATGATATGGTAATAGTGGAATTTTGTATGCGTATTTGGATTGCAATATAGGAGATATTTGACATATGTGGATAGTCAATATCAATTTTTCTTGCACTGAATTAGCTTTAGAGCTATTGCGGAGTGCACTACGGTGTATTATTTTGAACGTGAATTTGAGTAACGATTTTAGCTAGTGGAAAGCTAATATACAATTTTGAATCCAACATTTAAGAAACCAAGTATTGTAACAACATCGTTAATATTTGTTAAGTTTTAGTAACAATTGTTTTTAGAATAGTGTTTAATTGGAAATACTGTAATATTAATACTTGTATAAACTTGAGCTATTTATAACTAAAATATTGTGTGATAGAAAATCTAATATCTGTGAGAAAGTGAAATGAAATATAATCAATATAATTAACAATACAACGTCCGATTAGCTTAATTGTTTGTCATTTAGGACGGCACGGACTTGTAAATTGAAACCAAATAAATTCATATGAATACATGAAATTAACGTGATGAATAATCCTAGGCGCAACTAAATCTCAGAAATAAAATGTAATTATGTAAAATATGTATATATTAATTGCTACGAGAATTATTTTATAAATATGTCAAAAAGGGTTTACGATAATATCAGAATATTTTGTGTGTAAATATATATATATATATATATATATATATATATATATATATATATATATATTTGGAACTTCGTTCATGATGATGAGAGGATAGGCAGTTTGTGTGGCCTAATTAAGGCGATTGTTTCTTAAACATTTTTCATGCTTCGGCAGAGGCATAAGGTTATAAACTTTTGTTCAGTGGAGTTTTCGCTTCACGACACTGCGGTTTCAGTTAATAAACTTTTGTTAAATTTTAAAATTCATACTAATGACTTAGTGATTTCTATTCGAATTAGAATGTGCTTCGAGAACCAGTGGGTCATTAGCTAGGATGCTTTTTAACGCGCCCAAGATTAGATTAATTTAATTATCTTTAAGAGTCTTGGTAGCTCACTTTGGGCTATTTTTTCATTTTTAGCCTATTTTCAATTTTGAAAAAATAGGCTTATGGGATCACCTTTTGTCCGTGTGTGTGTGCGTGTGTGTGTGTGTGTGTGTGTGAGGTGTGTGTGTATCCCCCCCTAATAAAATCTAAACGGCTGGGGCGATTTCAATGAAACTCTTTACGTTCATAGCACTATTCCCGGCGACCTCGACTGTGCCCTTCACATTTTGTTACGTCTCACCAGTCCAACATGGCGGCTGTGCGAAATATTTCACAAGCATTCAATATCTCCGAAACTATTACCGATATTGCCCTGAAGTTGTGTACGGTGATAAAGGGCACTACTATAAGTTTACCTATGAGACTTTCATAAACCTGGTGACTACAAAACCAACATGGCGGTCAAGCGAAGTTGAGACTTTTAAATAGACTTTTCTCGCGATTTAACTATCCAAACGTAATGAAACTTGTTACAGCAAATGTTTATACACATTGCAATGCACTGGAGTCTAATTTACTTCAATTGTTTATATAACCTCAAAATGGCGGCTGTGCGAAATATTTCACTGACATTCTATATCTCCGAAACTATTACAGATATCACCATGCAATTTTGTTCGGTGATAAGGGGTACTGATACAAGTTTACCTGTGTATATTTCATAAACCTGTAAAGAACAAAACGAACATGGCGACCAAGCGAATTTGAAATATTTTAATAGACTTTTCTCGTGATTTAACTCTCTGACCGCAGTGAAATGTGGTACAGTAAATGATTTTGCAGACTGTAATGCACTGCCATCTAATTTAATTCAATTGTTTACATAACCTCAAGATGGCGGCTGTGCGAATTTTTAAAATTAAGTCTTTATTTCTTGTGTCGTAATCATGCGATCGAAGTGAAAGTTTGAATAATGAAGCTAGGCAATAATTGTCCTTCAATGGTACATAACTCTATGGCCTATACATATAACAATCCTAAATGGCGAGCTTCCGAAATATTTAGACGGTTCTCAATAGCTATGAATCTTTTACAGCAACCAAACTGTTTTTTTTTAATGTTCATAGGGACTATGAACATATGTTCCCCTATAGGACTTTCAGTAACCTGGTGAGCACAAATCCAACATGGCGGTGACGCGAAGTATAAATATTTAAATGGACGTTTCTCGCGAATTAACTATCCGAGTCCCGTGAAACGTTGCACGTTAAATGCTTGTACAAAAGTTGATCCACTGGCATCTAATTTATTTCAATTGTTTGCGTAATCACAAGATGGCTGGTGTGCGTACTTTTAAAATCTTTTTTTTTTTACTTCTTGTATTCTAATCATGCGATTGAAGTTTGAATACCACACGTACACAATAATCTTAATGTAATAGTACAAAAATAAAAATCCAACCTGGCGACCATCTGAAATATTTAGACGGTTCTCAATATCTACGAATCTGTTACAGCAATTAAACTGAAATTTTTTATGTTGATAGAGACAATTAACATGAGCAGGATATATGAAAATAGGCTGTATAGTTCTTCACGGAACTACTTGTTTTTATATAGATCACTGGCATCTTCTTATCACATTCTTTTTAATTTTTGTGGTATTCTTATCCAATGTCTATCCTTGGTGGTGGTATCTTGGGGGTTATTTTCAGCCGGGGCTTCCAGATTCTACGATCCTGCATTTCTTTTGGATATCATCAGGTAAGACCACGTGGATACGGGTGCAGTACCATCCCGGCATTTGCCCGAAGACCAAGTGGGAAACTACGGAAAACCACTTCGAGGATGGCTGAGGTGTAAATCGAACCCCCTCTACTCAGTTGGACCACCCGAGGCTGAGTAGACCCCGTTCCAGTCCTCATACCACTTTTCAAATTTCGTGGCAGAGCCGGGAATCGAACCCAGGACCTCCGGGGCGGCAGCTAACCATGCTGACCGCTACGCTATGGAGGCGACTTCCTTTTCTTCCTACAGACCATTATGTCATCGTCTAACCTGCCTACATAGCATCGAATAAAAACGGTCCTTTTCAGGCCCAAATAAAAATTCATTCATTGGAAGAGGTGTCCGTAGTGCAGCTACTGTAAACGGCATTAGGCGAAAAAAAAAGAACTTATTTGCCTTGGGATCGAACCTGCTACGTTGCAGCATAGCCGACGTGACAGCAGACAAGCACGATTTAATCATCTTAGCTACCGTGAGCTGTCACGTATCGAGTCTATTTGTAGACCTCATAGACACTTCATGTCCTTCGTAAGGCAGTGTTGTTCGGATGTGTCGATTTACACATTCGTTATAGTTGATGGCATTGAAATAACACTGCTGCCAATGATTTCGACTATATTCGCGAGCATGAACTCAACCGTAAAGTTGACCTAGGCCGTAAAGGAGCAAGTACTAATGTTTTTAGGACGACTATGATATACGCGTTAGTTGGGTCGCCTTCCTCAAAAAAAAAGGGGATGGTGGACTACGCTGTATATAATTATATATTATAGGAAAAAGTTATAACTGCAACATACAAGATAGAAGATGATATATTCGTTCCAGTAATTGAGAATAACATTCTGCATAACTGCATTGCCTGCACGCCCGTGTCCACTGATGAGCCAGCGAGGTGTTCCTGGGCGAAACCCCACACAAGATACCGCATAAACCTTGAAAAATTGCTGAGTTTTAATACAAATGGAGTTTGTCTCCTACTGATGTGTTCAAAGATCTGATTTGGAGACTTATCTGAAGTAGTGGAATGTCTACAAGCTGCTCTGACAACTACTTTTTGATGCACATAAAATATGTCGAAACTGTTACTCGGAAGTTTAACACTTTCAATTTGAGTAGCTTGTATAAAAACAGTTATTTCTGGAAAAGTTTTCAGATATGTACGAATGAAATACCGTAGATTCATACGAAAACTAGAATGACGTAATCAAAACAAACAATCCGTGTTGCGATTTGCATTAGCAAGGCCTCCCTCATAGTGGAAATTTTAAAGTATTATTGTGGTGTTTGAAGCCATATTTTCAGTGTTGCCTTAGTAAACAAGTGTTTAGTGCTTTTCAGTCGGTCATCACGAATGTACCCAAAAGAGATGGGTTATGCCCTAATCCTGAAATAAATTACATGAGATTAATAATTTTATTAATCTCATGTAATTTATTTCAGGATTAGGGCACTAAACACTTGTTAAAGTATTATCTTACTGTGAGTTTGTTAAAATATAAATTAATTACTATTATAGATTAAAAATTTAAAATAATATCAGGCACTTGCAAACATATTTAGTGCATTTTAAGTCGTTAAAAATATAAATCAAATTTTGGAGAACTGGCGTTGGTTCTATAATCTGTACTCCTATGTATGCCTAATTAAATTGGGATAATGTGATTCCAACTAAAGATCTCCCTGTGATTGATTATTAATTGCACAATTACAAGAGCGAAAGGTTAAAACCACATATTGAGCCCGAGAAGCTCATTTGAGAAGGATTTCTTTAGGATCATTAATGGAGGAACCAAGGAACCTGATAAGGATAACTTTGACTTGAGTAGTGGAGATATGTTATTTTTTGAACTCTTTAATATCGCCAAAGGATAATTTTTGCACGTTGGATGAAAATTTAAAGACTGGAAATTTATAATTGCAGAGGCTATTTAGTTCGAGGATTTTTCGACTGGTGAAACGTAATGTTGTGGCAAAATACAGTTGCTCAACGTGGTGGAGTTGACTCTTGACTCCAGCAGTCATGTCCGGAAGAGAGTACCACGGGGGTGAAGCTATGATACGAGTAACTGACAACACAGGGTACTTCAGCGCCACCCCGAAAGTTCGCCTCGTGATTGGTTGATTTTGACTTACTTGACTTATGTACTTTTCCTCCAAGGAGCAAAGGGCTTCCACAAGAGCTTCCAGCCTTGTTGTATTCGGTGTTCTGTGTTGTTGAAACACGTTACGGTAACTGTTCATTATCCTGATTTTGAGAGATATTTAAGTCACTTATACGTTAATACTACTCGCAATAGCAAATATTCTTCCTGGGTAACACGATACTGTCGTATTTCTGAAGCTTATAATCGTGATCCATACTTTTCATTCATAACCCGTATTTGGCAAATTATGATGTTGCTCACGTCAAAGAATATGAGTCATACGGCATCGGCGTGAACAGTTCTGAATAAAACCATCAAGTCCAAAGTCTCAAGTTGGTGTGATTTTTCAAAATGGAAATGTGTCCTTAAATAAAATACAGATTGGAGTGACCCAGTTAAATAAAATAAAAACATAAAATGAATACGTACTTGGGAGCTAATATTTCCACACTGGTATTTGGCTGCCACACCACTAGGCGTGCTGCAGTAGTTCCTTGTGTCCATTCTTTATCAAGGGCCATTAACTTCTATTATATAGGTGTTCTGTGGAGAGTACTTCTCTACTCGTTACCCGCACGAGGCGGAGGAAATTTTTGTTGTTGTATAAAAACGTGGTTTAATAATTATCAGAGTGCATCGTTTGGTTGTGGTGAATTTATTACATGTTGTGAGAACAGGAGAAGTGTGAAAGTTTATTCATAGTGAATCGGAAGTGTAATTGTACCGATTTATGAGAACAGTTAGTCGAGTCGAACTGATGACTCAGGACAACCACATGGTCAAGAGTGAAAAGTGCATAAGGAGAATTTTGAAATAATATTGAAGAGAACACGGTAGTCTGGTAAGTCAGAGAACTATCGAAAGAAACGCTAAACAGTTTAATTCACGAGAACTGTAATTTATCATGGAAGAATCAAGGAGACTTTTAGTGATTTTTGCCAGTATTAGAATCAGTGAGGTGATGCTGAATGACCAGTATCCAGAGTCTGTGGCAGACCATGGCCAATTTCGCAATCTCTCTGCAAATATAGCCCAAGTGTAAAGCCAGTGCTTTTTTCATATAACAGTCGAAACTGTACTTAAATTCAGTGCAATTATCATCATGGAATATAAAACCAACTACACGTTGTATAATCCCCAACTGGAGACCATGAGGATGATGGAGTAATTAAAACATGCTCTGGGGAGACCAATATTGATGAGCCACGAGACGCAAAAGAAGAAAACCTAAGGTCAGGCGAATGGAACACATGGTCGCTCACATCAATGGCAACCATGCCAGAATAATGCTCAACCTAATTACACCATGTGCGTGAGTTGTGATTCAATCTCTGTAGAGGGTTAGAGGCTCGTAGAGTAGTTTTAGAGACCACCATACGCACGACTTTTTATAGGCAGGGAACATGTACTTAGTCTAATTGAATCTTTATTCAACAGCTTTGATAACAGAACAGATCATGCAGTGCTAATCGTCATTTTTTCTTGTATAAATTTAGCCAGGTGATAATTCCAGGAGAGGTCTGAGGAGGCCACATGTGATTTTATAGTGGATTATTTTTCATCTCCTACTCTTTGAGATTCCTTTTATTTTACCTGAAAATGTACGCAGAGTATTCCACATTTTCAGTTGAACGATGTATTTTATTTATTTAATTCTACAATGAACCAGTGGAATATCTTCAGTCCAAATGTTTTGGACAATTATAATGTTTGGAAGGCTTGAGCTAACTGTAAGTCATGTATAAAATATTTAATAACTCCGACGTACCATTTGAAAGTGTTGTAGATAAACACACTGTTTTTATCTCTCATTTAATGCTACCTGGAATATTTAGTTAAGATTCCAAGAGCTTTGTATCAGCCCATATAATATTACGACGAAGCAATGTTTTGATCCCTGTATTTGCATTTATTGAAAGGAATGAGAGTGTTATTTTATGTCTGTGTTTGTCACAGCTAACTTGATTTTGAAGCCTGTAAGATTTACAAGGCAGTGGACACGTGGTATTGTCTCGCAGAACTTGTTTTATTCTGTTTATATGTGAGTTTTGTGCCAAGGCCATGCACTGTTTCAAAGACGATTACAATAAGCGAGACGACTAAATGAATGATAAAAGGCTTTGCCTTGACTTGTAAAATGTCCTGTGTTCGAGGAAATGAATGAGGTCACAGCCAGCTTAACGCTGTACATTTCCCTTTATATCAGAGTAACTTTGTTAATTTAAACTACTTGTATAATGTGTCAGGAGAAATTTTAGGCCATGATTTAATATTACGCTGAATTATATGATAGATTGATGAGAACCGCATTGATGCGCTGCTTTTCCCCATTTTCTAGTACAGATTAACTTGGATATATAATGTAGGACGAGTTTTATGTGTTTATTACCATAGATGCTTTATTCCTACGCGGATTTCTGCTATTAGAGCGATGTGTTATTGGTTATAGGTAGGGTTACCATAATATTTTTAGGCCAAATCCGGACGTCGGATCTTCCGGGGGGTCTGGGGGTTATGGACGAACAAAATGAAATGAACTGAACTTGATTTTATAGGTTTACAATCCCTTTACAATTACATAACATGATTACATAAGAATATACAAAAACATCAATCAGCGTTCATCATATATCATACTGATCCCTTGAACAATTTTTTCTCGTCTTAGATTAATCTGTGCTGGGTCCAGGGGCAGGTTCCTCAATTTTCCTTGCATCGTATTTTTCATTAGAGCTGACTTTCTTCAGAAATGGCTTGTTATTTTTTATTTGGTCGTGGAACTCTGAGCATGTCATATCACTATTTGCCTTGATAACTAGCAGGTTCCTGACAACTGCAAGAGATAATCGTCCTCGTTCAGCTGTCCATATTGCTCCCACGATGGAAAAAAATCGCTCAGCTGGAGCTGAAGTTCCAGGCAGACACATGGCGAATTCTACAAGTTTGTAAATATTCGCAAAGGACACATTGCTCTTGGAAATATACTTCAAACAATTGTCTCCACTTTTCATGAGTTTTAGGGGTTTCTTCTTTTGGCAGGGTGTCCCATTCGGGTCTCAGATTCTTCAAAACTTGAATAAGCGCCGAACGTTCATCAAATAGCTCATCCACATTTATTGAATCTGGTATGACACTGACTACTGTCAGAGCACTGTCTTCCATTTCATCCCAAGAAGGGACATGTTGTAGTGTCAACCACTTGAAGTGTTTAGCTTTGTCAAAGCTGCTTTCCCAAAGTTTCAAGTAGCTAATGCCAGCTTGATAAAAAACTTCGGCACATTTTAAAAACTCTTCTTCATTGCTGTCATTAATAGCTTCTTCAGTTTTCAATTTCCTTAGTAATTGTTTAGCAGCAAATGGTATGTAATTGTCAGCCTTCCTTTCTTCCAGATTCTCAAGTAATTGTTCATATACTTGCGCCGCTTCTGTAGCTGATATTTGATCAGACTCGACTTTCAATATTGATAGTTGAAACATTTGCAGACATCCGTGAACAAATGTTAAAAGCAGTTCATTGACTGGGTATTCAAAAAATGATTGAATTGTTGCAGGGCAGTTGTTAAGTGATGAGAAATATGCTTTCAAGGACTCAAACAAAACCAATGTTCTTTCTACTGCTGGCATCAAGCTTAAAAATCTCGTATTGCCGTGGGAAAGGATCCTTTTGTTCTCTACTACAGATTCACAAAATTCTTTCAATGCAGTCACTCTGACAGTATATTGGAAGAAGTATTTGTACACTTTCACAACGATTGCCTCGACGTCCACATGTAGAGCATCACAGGCATGCTGCACTGCGTTATGCAGAATGTGCGCCGAAAAGCCAATGCCAAGCATTGGCCTTGAGAGGGCATTTTGAAGTTTGCGAAATACATTTCCTTGGCCTTGCCTTTTAACACCACCAAAGTTGGTATTGGTGTTGTCAGCGCATAGGCATACGAACTTGGAGTCAATAGAGAACTTTTTGATGCATTTTAAAACATGTTCTACTAAGATATCAGAGGTTTCACCTGGAAGTTCATAAAAAAATAACAGCTTCACGTTAACACCTTCATTTTGGTTAAAATAACGAACACAAACAGGAGTCAATTTAACCTCTTTTCTGTTTGAACTGTCAATTGTTAGTGTAATGAAATTTGCATCCTTCATATCTTTGAGAAGTTTGTCAAATATGTAAGGGGATATTACATTTACAATGATGGCTTCGGTCTTAGTACGAGCTCCCGAGAATTTCGGTTCAAAAAGCTTTTTAATCAGTTTGGCATTGCAATCAGACGTTTTGAAACTAAGTCCATGCATTGCAGTATGGTAGGCAAAAGTAGCTTCTATTGCTGAACATTGCAGCTCAGCATCAGTGGCATCAGTATTTTTAAAAAATATTTTAATACTTGCCGAGGATGCTGCGTGATTCGCCTTCTTATGTCTTTCAGTCTGCAAATGATTTTCTATATCATAGCGTCCACGATGTTCCACCGAAAATTCTGAATTGCACACCGTACACCTCACGCGATCATTGCTATTTTGGCACTGTCTCAGAAACTTATATTCTTCTTTAAGTGTGTCGTTAAAAACACACTTACGCTTCGGCATTTTCCCAATTTATAACACTACTTTGTTGTTATGTACTTAAAAACTACTGATACTGAAAACTAATAGCATAAAACGTCTAGAAATGGACGCAGTCCAGCAAACAAAACAGTAGCACTAAACTGACTGAACGCACTCCTTCCAAATAAAATGGCGACAGGAGCGGCACACAGAACAGGTGCAGCCGCCTGAGCAGTCCTGGTGCTCAATGTGACCAACCTATATGCGGTGTGAAGTAAAATTTCCCCAAATATTTGCCACGTATTCGGTTTCGGGACAATTTTTAAATCCGGACGCCAAACCGGACACATGTTTAAAATCCGGACTGTCCGGACGAAATCCGGACGGATGGTAACCCTAGTTATAGGTGACATGAAGCCATTCTTGCCCAGTCGACCAAATTTATAATGAGCTGTTAGAGCAGTTGTATGACGTCAATAGGACGGAGTGTTATATGGATCGCCTACGTATACGATTGTAGAGCTGAGTGCTCGTATTTTGAAAGTGTTTCTGGAGTCTTGCTACTAGTTACCACATGCAGTGGAGTTGTTCACTCTTCTTTGTTTTCATACACGACGAGGGAATAATTTATGAGTCAACATTAAAAATCATGGAACGTAATTCTTTTACTAATATTGAACCTTATATTGAAGCCTAATTAATTCTTGCTTGCTTTTCTGATGTTTTGTTTTGTTGACGTTGCTTTCTGCGATGTTCTTCCGTTCTTCGACCGCTTGTTAGACATTAGACACACTAGGACAGTTTTCACACTACTTTTGAGACGACTGATTGTAATCGCGGTGACAACCTGAATGCACCGGCGATTAGGAATCAAGCGATGTGAGCCGTAGTTGTAACTACGCTTTCGCCATCCTAACGTTTACATCCAGATGATGATTTAATGTAAACAACATTAAGTTTGTGTAGGCGGCATTGGAAACATGAATAATTGATAGGAGTGCAATATTTATTTGTTGTTGTATGCCCATTTTATGTTCCCTGTGTATATTATAGTAAGATGTTTTTGTTTGTTAAGTTTAAAGTCGTGCATAGCTTTGTTTGCTTTGTTTGAAGTAGAAGCATTTCGTCTACAGTTTAAGGTAAAGATAGGAGGATTTAGCTAACAAAATTTAAAATAACGATAAATGTTGAAAGTGATACCGGTACCATCATAACTTAGATATTTTTATTGGGGCTGTGAAATGTAATGAAACACTTTTGCCATTATCGACGTTTAAATTCACTTGTCTTGCTGTAGATTCAGGGTGTAATTATTCCTATTTTTCATGAATCCTTTTAGTGCTTAGGGCTAATTTACGTATCACATTCCTAGCTTGATTGCAAGTTAATTAATTTGTGAAAGGTCTTCAAGAGGTTTTAGTTTAAATTAAGTTGAGGGATTAATTGATTGTTTGTTTTTTAATTTAGATTTACGGATTAGCCGATTTACACCCTACGTAGTAGGTTAGGAATTTGTTCTTGATGAATACATTTTTGATCTTTTACCAAAGACTGGACTAATTATTGCTAACTTTAATTTTTTGCGGGGGTGTGTTCTCTCTGGACGGTTTCTTTTATAACCACTGACCTCTCACCCAACCCGACACTACCCAGGTGTAGCATTCTCGTGCGGGCTAGTCTGAGAACATATTCCATCCTCTGAGTAAATGGGTTCGATGGATGGGGGCGTCGGAAATGCCGTTGGTGGTCTGCGGTCCCCTGACACTCCTGCTGATCGGGCACAATACATACCGCCCAATTTAGTATGGTATATATACATATATGTGTTAACCGCCTGAAGTTAACATTCAATTGCTAATTAGACAACAGGGAAAGCTGCTTCAAAACTTAAAGAAAGCTTTCCAGTCGGCCAACACAAATTGTGTCCATTTGTATTAGGTGGAAAATCAAGTATTTATACACCCTAACCTGAAAGAAGTACTGTATTTCGTAAGGTATGTATCACAAAATAACACGTTTTATGTACCACGTCAGGTTTTAGGAAGCAACGATAGATGGCACGGACATCATTTAGACGTGACGTTTTGTAACACAGTCCACAGACCACAAGTAGGTAGCGCCACTTTCTTTTTGATTAGTAAGCTAGTTACGTTTCTAGCTCAATATGCGTACTTAGCTCGTTTTGTTTGTTGAGCTAAGCTCCTGTCGGATTCTTTACACGCTGAGGAGTATCGTATT
Organism: Meconema thalassinum; assembly: GCA_946902985.2. Lineage (NCBI taxonomy): Eukaryota > Metazoa > Arthropoda > Insecta > Orthoptera > Tettigoniidae > Meconema > Meconema thalassinum. The sequence goes on along the minus strand of OX336394.1, from coordinate 253,204,952 downwards.
CGATAGAAATGCAAAAGTCCATCTTCGTGGAATACATGATATTTATTTAGTTAGAACATACATACTACCCGACCAGCGAATTGTTACTGGTGGTGGAAATCGAAACTATGCGCTCCGCCCAGTCACACGCCTGCGATGGACGTTATTTGTGTGCCCGATTCAAGATGGGGCCGTGCGCTGTGCGGCGTGTTCTCATTGTAGCCGATGACTTTACATGAGTCCCCCCCCGCCTTGCCCCCAAGCCGCTCGCTGCAGCCATAACGAGTCGAGATGACGTAATGTATACACAACAGCTGCGCTCGCCTTCTTGCGGTAACAATTCCCTGGTATAAGGTAGTACATATTAATGTGGTTCAAATACAGGGTCTTTCATATAAAGTAAGAACGCCAAGCGGCGGGTTTATTATCCGCTAGTGTGGTGGCCTTGACCGAGCTTGTGGAGAGCCGTGGCCCCCTGCTCTAAGCGTGTGTACAATCCTCTATGAAATATTACCTTATAAAAGTTGCTGGAAGTGTCGTCCTTCCTGGGTTATACAGGCATTGTATCTGGTAACCACATTTTGGCTGACGCGAGTGAGTCATGCCACTGTATTTTTTCTGATTTTTATTTTGTGCTTTTTATTGAGCACTGAACCAGTAGTGTCAAAGTTATTTACAATTACGTGAATCTGTGCTAGTGAAGGTGGTACTACATCAGGAAATTGCTAAACAAATGCATCACGTACCCGCCGAGCCGAATCGTAATTAAAATAAATTTTACATACAAAAATACGATGTTTCAATGATAACTGTCTCAACATGTTAGCAGCTGTGGTTCAGACTGGCGACTGACAACACCTGCACGCTTATTGCAAGGTCAAGTTTGTACTATGCGCGCGCTTTCAATACTACAGCAGGGGGCCGTGGTGCGTCACAAGCTCGGCCAAGCCGGCTTCAGCAGCGAATGACAAAACCGCCGCTTGCCGTTCTTACTTTATATGAAAGACCCTGTATGTAGCCTGTGATCTATTGAATTGTTATTATGAATACTTATTTCAGTAGTGAAGTTGTCTGCACTAATTAAACCTAAGTGAAGAGGATCTGAGGAGGAACTCGTGACGTTCGAAACATGTCATCAAATTAAGTAGACATTGTACATAAGAGCGTGTTAGTTTGTGGGGTATGTAAATACCTAGGTACTTGTTTCCTGCCTAATGTAATTTGTCACAATTTGTGTTGACCGATTGAGAAGTCTTCTTTATCAGAATTAGTCAACACTGCAAAATGGCTTCTATCACCACAATTAGTGGTAGCAATAACATTTTACCGTAGATCATCATCATCATCATCATCCTTTCATGTGTTAGTTCTAAAAGAACTGTTACGGTCTACACAAAAGATTTGAATTTTCACGGCATCTATTCCTGGGGCGACCTAGAGATCTCTTCCCACCGGGGCAATAGTTGACGACTGCTTTAGGGATCCTGCTTCTGTCCATCCTGTTGAGGTGTCTTAGCCAATTTCTTTGGTATTCACGGATGTATTCCAATATAGGTCTGCTGTTAAGACCATTCAGCACTTCTGTGTTTCGTTTGTGATCCCACTTAGTGACTCCTCCTGTTCGTCGCATATATTTCATTTCGGCGGTTGTTATTCGTCCCTCATCGCATTTCCTCAGGGTCCACGCTTCGCTACCATAGCAAAGTACTGGTCTTGCTATGGTTTTGTAAATTCTTGTTCGGGTGTGTTTTTGAACTAATGATGGTCTAAAATCTTTATTGATGATTCCTAAACATCTGTTGAATTTAAAGATTTTCTCGGGTATGCCCATTTCTTCAAGGAAAAACAGCTTGTAACCAAGGTATTTAAAATCGTTTACTCTTTCCAAAATGTTATTTTCCAAGCAGATCTTACTTCTTACTGGTTCCGTGCCACAGAATGCCATTATCTTAGTTTTCTCTAGAGATAATTCCATTGAGTGGTTTTCTGAGACTAGTTTCAGGTTATATATTGAACGCTGTAAATCATCTTCTGAGGTGGCAACCAGCACGAAGTCGTCTGCAAATAATATTGCGTCCAGCTGTAGATTTCTGTTAATGCGGATGGAGCCATGTCTTGTTTCTCTAAATTCTCGTATAAGATCATATGGTAGATTTGTATCAGTATATTCAATAATCCACACAAAATAAGCTATCGTACTAATGCAATGTGCGAGCAATATGGATTGTACGGTATATTGGCTTTCACGGCCAGTGAATTAAAAATCAGCCTCCTTTCTAGGATTGTGCCGTGTCTTGTGTGGGGTTTCTCCTAGGAACACCAAGCTGGCTCATCAGTGGTCTCTTGGTGTCCGTGCCCGGAACCCCACAGGAGTAACGAACTGCGTGCTACCTCCCTTTTTTATGAAGCACACCTGCATCTCTTTACTGCGAGAGTTAAAAGCTCAAGCGGCCTTAAGATTCCTATGAAGCATAGACAAATTGTTGAGTTTTAATTCGCTGGTCGTGAAAGCCAATATACTATCTTTTTGGAAGCCTTCATAGGAATGTTAAGGCTGCTTGAGCGTTTAGCTCTCGCAGTAAAGAGGTGCAGGTGAGCTTCATCAAAAGGGAGGTAGCGCGCAGTTCGCTACTCCTGTGGGGGTCCCGGCACGGACACCAAGAGCCTGCTGATAAGCCAGTCTGGTGATCCTAGGCGTAACCCCACACAAGACACCGCACAAACCTAGAAAAATTGCTGAGTATTTAATATGGATTGCAATTATGATTTTCTGATGTAGGTCACTTTGCGACCGGCGATTTCATCGACGACAAATCTGTGGCTAAGCTACGTGTGATGAAAGGAAATCTGTACGGCGCTCAGGTAATCACTGTCATACGCAAGGGCAGTCCTCTGGCGGAGCCATACAATGACATGATACATCGCATCCAAGCGGCCGGGCTGCTGTTGCAATGGGAGTACCAGGTCTCGCGTAAGTTCCAGTCCCAGAGACGACAGTTGGCGATGATGCTGAGCGACAGGATGCCCACCAACAATGATCCCGTCAAACTCAGCATCGTACACATTGAAGGATCCTTGGCTTTCCTTATCTTGGGCCTCGCAATCTCCACTCTTGTTCTCATTGTGGAGATGACAATCGAGGCGTTCCCTCAGTACTTCCGTAATATATCCAAAGGTGCGTATCAATAACAGTTTTCTGCTCTTGTTTTTGATCATTCATTATTTTAGAGCCTTTGTTATATTGTGGTCATGTAGCTCCGTTTATTTAAGGTGGCGCTAACTTAAGTTGTGTTGTTTGAGTCTTCAGTCTTTTGACTGGTTCGATGCAGCTCTCCATGCCTCCCTGTCCTGAGCTAATCGTTTCATCTCTACATAGCTACCACACCCTACATCCGAGGCAATCTGTTTAACATATTCTAACCTTGGTCTACCCCTACAGTTCTTGTCCTCGACCCTTCCTTCCATAACTAAGCTTGCTATTCCTGGGTGTCTTAGTATGTGTCCTACCAACCTATCTCTTCTCTTCATTAGCAGTCGCCAGAAACATCTCTCCTCTCCCACTCGTCTTAATACCTCTTTGTTTGTAACCCTATCTACCCATCTGATCATCATTCTCCTGTAACACCACATTTCAAATGCTTCAATTCTCCTCTTTTCTGCTGCACCAATAGTCCAAGTTTCACTTCCATAGAGCGCCACGCTCCAGACAAAGGCTTTCAAAAATGACTTCCTAATACCTAAATCTATATTCGATGTCAGCAGATTCCTTTTTTGTAGAAATGCTTTTCTTGCCTGAGCCAATCTACTTTTTATATCCTCTTTGCTTCGTCCATCACTGGTTATTCTGCTTCCTAAGTAACAGAAATCTCCTACTTCCTTCAGCTTTTCACCTGCCAATTTGATCTCGATACAGGTTTCTGATTTATTTCGGCTGCATTCCAGTATTTTTGTTTTACATTTATTAATTTTCATCATGAATTCTTTCCGTAAGACGGAGTCCATACCATTCAAAAACTCATTCAAATCCTCAGGCTTGTTGGCCAAGATGACGATGTCATCAGCAAATCTCAGAGTTGAAATTATTTCTCCTTAAATCTTCACTCCCACTTTAAATTTTTGTCTAATTTCCTTCATTGCTTGTTCAATGTAAAGATTGAAAAGTATGGGTGATAAGTTGCAGCCTTGCCTTACACCTTTCTGAATACCAGCTTCTCTCTCATGCCCTTCAACTCGAATGACTGCTGTCTGGTTTCTGTATAGATTGTATATCACCCTCCTATCCCTGTACTTTATTCCAATCGATTTCAAAATGTCAAACAATTTAGTCCAATCAACGTTATCAAAAGCCTTTTCTAAGTCTACAAAAGCCATGAACGTTCTCTTATCTTTCCTTATTCTACCTTCCAAAATCAGCCTAAGACTTAGTACAGCTTCCCTTGTTCCTACATTTCTCCTGAAACAAAACTGGTCTTCACCCAACTCCGTTTCTATCTGGCTCTCAATCCTCTTGTAAATTATTCTAGACAGGATCTTTGAAGCATGAGTAATCAAGCTGATTGTACGTTAATCTTCACATCTGTCAGCTCCCACTTTCTTTGATATGGGGATGATTACATTCTTCTTGAAATCAGGGGGTACCTCACCTGTCTCATAAATCCTACACACCAAGTGAAATAACCTGATCAGACCTTCCTCTCCTATGCAGCGTAGCAACTCAATCGGTATATCATCTATGCCTGGTGCTTTGTTCCTGCTTAAGTCTTCCAAAGCTCTATCAAATTCTGATCTCAATATTAAATCTCCTTTCGCATCCTCATCAATTTCCTCCTCCCTTTCCATTACATGATTCTCAATCTCCTTTCCCTTATACAAACTCTCTATGTAAGCTTTCCATCTCTCAACCTTTTCTTCCCTATCTGTTAGAGGCTTTCCATTTGTGTCCTTAATATTACAGCACTTAGTCTTCTTTTCCCCAAAAGTATTCTTAATCCTTCGATAAGCTGTGTCTACTTTTCCTAATTTCAGACAATTTTCTATACCAGCACATTTCCCTTTCAACCATTCTTCTTTCGTTTCCTTGCACTTCTTGTTAACCTCATTTCTCAGACGTCTGTATTCTTCTTTCCCCTTTTCATCTCTTACATTCTTGTGCTTCCGCCTTTCATCCAACAATTCGAGTATATCCTGAGAGATCCACGGTTTTCTACCTATTCTCTCTTTCCTTCCAATGTTTTCTTCTGCGGATTTTGTTATTTCATTCCTCAAAAGTGCCCATTCGTCTGCAATTGAAGTTTGTTTAGGGTTTTTCATTAGTCCTTCCTTTATACTCTTCTTGAATCTTTCGTTTACATCCTTCTCTTTCAGTCTGTCTATTGCCCACCTTTTTGGCTTTTGACTTTTCTTCAGTTTCTTCAACTTTAATCTGCATTTCATTACAACCAGATTGTGGTCAGAGTTTATGTCAGCACCAGGATATGTTTTACAATCCAAAATCTGGTTTCGAAACCTCTGCTTGACCATAATGAAGACGATTTGGTAACGCCCTGTATCTCCTGGTCTCATCCATGTGTATATTCTTCTATTGTGGTTATTGAATAAGGTGTTAGCTATGACCAACTCATGCTCAGTGCACAATTCTACCAGCCTGCTTCCTCGATCGTTCCTTTCACCTAATCCGAAATCTCCTACTATCTTCCCTTCTCTCCCTTTTCCTACCACAGCATTCCAATCTCCCATTACTATAACATTTTCATCACTCTTGATATACCTCAGAATTTCGTCTATTTCTTCGTAGACCTTTTCAACATCCTCATCATCAGCTTGACTGGTAGGCATATAGACTTGTACCACTGTGGTGCATGTAGGTTTAGTATTTATTTTTGCTACAATAATCCGTTCACTATATTGCTCATAATATTCCACCCGCTGTCCAAGTTTCCTACTCAATATGAGGCCAACCCCTGCTTGGCCATTGTTTGATTTAGTGCTAATGACCCTATAGTCTCCTGACCAAAAGTCCTGTTCTTCCTGCCAGCGCATTTCACTAATCCCAACCAAATCCAACCTCAACCTATCCATTTCCCTTTCTAAGTTTTCTAACCTTCCATTTCCTAGCAGACTTCTAACATTCCACGCTCCGATCCGTAGAATGTCAGAGTTCCTCTTTGTCACTTCTGTGATGTTAACCCCCTCTCGAGTAGTCCCCACCCGGAGATCCGAACGGGGGACTAGTTTACCTCCGGATTGAAATTTTACAAGGGAGGAGGCCATCATCACATGTATTTATGCATAGAGAGGTGCATATCCTCGGGAATAGCAAACGGCTGTAGTTTCCCCTTGCTTTCAGCCGTGCAGCAGGACGCAGTGTAGCCATTATTTGGCTTATATTATCAATATCTAAACCGTCTATAAGACTAGTAAAGAATTGATTTATTCTGAAAGGCTGCTACTACCTTTCAGAATAAGTAAAGAGCAATTCTACTAACAAAAATACTAACCTTCTACTGTACTAACAATTAAATACCAAAATTCTACTAACGAAAAAATACTAAAGTTCCACCAACAACAAATACTACCACTAAAACAGTCTGTCACCAGACACACTCACATGCAATCACACATCACAGTCTACTGAAACAATGAACTATAACTAATAAACAATGCAACTGTTACCAGACACACTCACACACCACAGTCTAATAGAACAATGACATATATCTAATAGACAAACTAACTACCTACTTACAACTAACTACATACTTACTGTACTGTTATTTGAATTGACAATATTTACAAAATGCAATTTAGATAGAAAATACTTACAGGAAGAGAGCAAAGATAATGCCAATGGTTATCCTTCGTATAGGAGAAGAAATCATTTACACACCGGGATACGCTAAAAGGATATTACAGTATTTGTTAGCGCATTTAACAAATTAAAGACTGCACATACTTCTACAGAACTGGCATATATTACTTAAATTAACAGAAAAAAATATTTTAAAAATATAACTTTTTGTGGTGGTGGTGGTGGGGGTGATAAGTAGTACAGTATAATGGACGTAACATTCAGGCCAATTTCCCGTAATGATAATGACAATAATGAATACGGAAACGACTATTTACTAACTACAGTACTGACACATGTCATTTACAAACCATTTGAAAAATATGATTAGAAAGAGCAGTTTGTGACATAAAAGACACTGCCTAGGGCCTATATCTCATTGGCTGTTAGAAAAGTAGAGATCAATAGTGTCGTTTTTGTCACATAGTGCCATAGGAAAATAATCAGAGCACTTTGGAAAACTTCGGCTGTCCCGAGCTCCTGAAGTAGCAATAGTGTCATTTATCGCCACATACCGCTCAAGGATAAGTATCTGAATAAATGAAAGTAAATTTGAAAGCACCAACGCTTATTACAGCTGATTACCTCTATGTACTGCACCAACACTATCGCACTTATACAGAGGCATAATATTTTCATGATGATAACTGTTTTACGGGGCATAAGAAATCTTCTTGCAATAATTACTCCCAGTGACTCCAATTTATAAGCAGCGCTATTTGTAACTATTTTCGCAATTCTCGTAGGGGCGACGTGGGGCATCTCGCATTGCCAGCGAACAATTGACTTATTAAAATATTCTTACAGTTACACTACGGACATGAATGGTTCTAGGACCTTAAAACGTAGTTTTCAAGTTCATTTTGTCTGTTGTTCTAAATGTAGGAAATTGAGAGAGTTGTTCAAAATATCAAGTGGATAGTGTTACCCGCAGGGTTTCGAAGGGTAAGTGCATACATTTGGGGTAGATAGGTGAAACAATGTAGACTTGTGCCAAAGGGCCTAAATGCAGGGAATGGAGTGATCCGTACAAATTTCACGTAGACAGTGTTACTCGCAGGTTTATAAAGGGAAAGAATACTCATTTTGGTTCAGATCGGTGAAACGGTGTAGATTTGTATACATAACAGACAAAACACCCATGTACACGGGGCAACATGACCGCAATGTCTAAGCCCCGCAAATGAAATATTAACTGTGCATACGAGAGAATAGAGAATACTACAGTCCAATTCAATCCATGATTGTCAATCGATCAGTTTTCCCATGTGTCCTTTAGCAAATTTTACCGGACAATCATGATCCAGAGTAAATCGTTGTTGCCTAGTGACAACCTGTCCATCAATGGTGCGGCGTTGACTATCATGATTCAGTGTTAGTCGTTGTCGCCTAGCGACAATATGTCCGTCATGTTATTAGATCGGTGGAACGGTGTAGACTTGTGCAAAAGGGCCTAAATGCGGGTAATGGAATGGTCTGTCCGAAATTAAACATAGCCTAAACTATTCCTCTTGAATCAGGCTATCATATACAAAAATAATTTTTCGAATCCGACTGGTAGTTCCAGAGATGAGCGCGTTTAAACACATAAACACACAAACACACAAACTCTTCAGCTTTATTATATTATAGTACAAGCCTATGGAGATTTCAGATGAGTTGAGAAAATCCCGATCTGAAAGAATGAAAAAGTACTGGAAAGAGCGCAAGAACCAAGCAGTACTACCTTCAAAGAAGAAGTGATTGTGGAACGACTCAAGTGGTCCAATGTGACCAATCAAGATTAATAATAATAATAAAAGTACAAGCAGTAGTACCCGGCTTAAGTTGTGGTCAATTTTGGCAATCATCTACCAATTACTGATATCTTGCCGGGAGATGGCAGTCGGGTTTGAACTGCAGATGTCTTCCCGTTCACTGCGTATCGCGCATTCCAAAAACATTAAGTTGGTCACTGTTGCCATTATTGTACCTAATACTGCCACACAGTTATAGGGTTACCACATAGAAAAGAATGTTTCAATGCGCATGCGTACCAAAGTAGGGGAGAGTGTTTCCATCACTCTTGTCAGTCCACTGCTAGTCTTTCTTCTGCGCATGTGCATCAGGTAGGGGAAGTGTCTCTCTCTTTTTCCCGCTGCTACTGGCTTCGTTGTCATTATCGTAGGGCCTTCCGAAGTCGTGTATGGAGGGGAAGCTCTTCAGCAGCAACGTAAGGCGAGTCCCGCCTCCAACATTCTTTTCTACCTGGTACCCCTATAAAAGTACACACAGCGGCTTGTAAGAATATCCACAGTAGGAAGTGAACCCTTAATAAGCTACACATATTAATGATTCTAATTATTCATTTCATTATATTCTGATTTTACTGCCAGAATCATACAGGAAGGCCAGACTGGATTGCGAAATGTCAAGCTTATATGGAGACAGTACGTTTGAACGTGCCCAGTCCTGAAACAAAGGAGTGACGAGATCGGAATGTTTGACAGATACTTTATCAGACAAAGGTGTGTTGGGGTCCTGACTCATTTCAGAGCGTAATTTCTTTGTCACCCTAGCGTTACGAGTAAGATAGTTGCTGGATGAGAGAGACGAGAGGAACTTGCAACCAATCATAGGACAGAGGCTTCTGTTCTAAACTGCGATATTGACGTCATGAACTACCAATCAGAGAGGGTCACCAATTTTAGCGCCAAGGGAGCGTCTGACGCCGGCTTGAAGTTGAAAGCGGGAAAGATTGGATTAACGAAATCTATGATCGATTCCAGAGCACGATAGCCCCATTGTGACCTGTATAATATTTCAAACTGTTTGATACCTGTTGCATGCCAATAGTCGCATTATTATAGAAGTTAGTGATAGATTTCCCTCTCCCTCCGTCCTTTTGCTAAATTCACATAAATACTGTCGTCTGAGTGACGACGAGGTTGATTCTTTGTGACACCGTGAGGTGATCACTTATTCTTTTCGATACCGTGAAGGTATACTGTGTTAAATTTATCAGAGATAGGGTCATTATTGAAAACATTATAATAAAGTTGTGTGCGCACAGCTGAGTGTGAAATTTGTGTATCTGTAAGATTTTAGTAGTCTCCCACGACTACAACTATTAGGGAAAGTCTACGATTAATTTTGCACTAGACAAATGGTGAATGAAGTAGCTATTGGCAAAATTTAGATAGAAAATTACGTGTGACTATAAATAACATTTTATTTTTATTTTTATTCAACGTCAAGTTGGAACTCCAGACCCAGAGAAAGACATCGAACCAACGTTTCTACGGCTCCATGTGGTCTGAGATGAGCTAAACACTTTGGAGAGAGAATGTCAGGCGATGTTCGATGAGACGACGCAGAAAGAGGAATGAGTACTAAATAATTTAATTATTTGACAAACTGGTTATGGTTTTGTGGGAACATATTATTTTGTGTAAATATTATATTTTATTTTTGTCTTCGTGTTTTATTGTAGATGATTTGTGGTATTGACACACTTTAGTTTAGTTCATGAGCAACGTGGCATGTATTCTATCTGTGTGAAGATTTTTTTTGTTGATGTCAAGTACACGGGGCAAGCGTACTCGAGTGCGTGTCGCTACCGTAAAATGCGCGGCTAAGCGACGCAAATTGGGAACCGATATCATAACAGAAGCGAAACTGAATTAACTAGAGTAGATAATAGAATTGGTGGGAAATCTTTTTATTGTATAGATTTTTATTGTTACACAGGCTTGTGTGTTAATTGCCGTTTGTTGCATTTTTGTTAAGTGAGGGGCCATCTGCCCAATTACTTTATTTGTTGGTGAAGTTTCTCTTTTAGTGTCGTGGTACACAAAATCTATGGATATTTGATTGGAGTGTCGGCCCGTGGTAGATTTGTGTTGTGTCTGCCCAAAATGCTTTGTTGAGTCTGCAAATATGTGTTTTATGGGATAGGAGTTTTCGGGAACCCTGGTTCTGTCTGAAGCTATGTCCAGGATAAGCATTTAATCCTTGCGAGGAAAATGTTAGAATCCCCCTTTACGATGTTCTTGCAATTCTTTGAAATTGGCAGAAGTGTGTGAAATTTTGTGTCGCGATTAACAGGTGGCGTAACGGGACTGTCTAGTCTCTTGTTATAAATAGCATGACTCAAAGCTTCGACAAGGAGGGCTGGTTTGAACACAGACGTTAATGAGTGGTAAGTGAAGGTATTTCTACCCGGCGCACTCCATCAGATAAGGAGCAAGCTGTGCTCATTAGTATTCACGGTCCAGGTTTCCGTTCTTCGTAAATGTTTTTCTTATATTAAAATAAAGCCTGTTTAATGATAAAAGAATTGTAATCGGTAAATGGGTGCTGTTCGCGTTTTGATCGATCGACTCCCAGCGTGTTAGCTTATCCATGCTTTTATTTCATGTAAATATCAGCGGATTTAGGCATCTTAGTTCTTGTTTATTTATTGTCATGTTCATTGACCTCGGGTGGTCTCGATGTTCGGTCACGTTGTTGTCATGTATGTGTTGAGCAATATGAGCCATTGGGCAAGCTTCTGTTTTGCTGGGAGTTTCCTGACTCACTGCGATCTCGCTGGAGATCAATTAGTTTATACATTTTAAATGGTTGCGTGTGTCAGTAAAATTATAATTTTTGGTATGTTATTTTACGAGTGTGTCCCATAAAGCCATAATAATGGTTTGCAGTATGGGGGTTTGCAAGCATATTGGCTGTTCCATCTGTGAGAAAATCTCCATCAAAAGTACTTATTTCTTCTCTAGCGTAGTTATACGCGTGCATACATATTAAGCAGACAAGTGGAATTTTGATCCACAATTTTATTTCTTTGGAGTGGACCTTTCTAGGCCACTCAGATCTGTGTAAATTCTTGTACAGTGGGAGTAAATTTCAGGGTGGACTTTGTTTATGTTATATTTTTTATGTTTTGTTGTTTTTATTCAGTTATTAAATGGTGGTAATTTTATTTGTTTTTCACTCATTTCTTAGTTTGTAGTTTTGCATATGGTCCTTGTATTTGTAAGCAGCCGTCTGGTATTTGAGCTCTAGTGAAAGCATACCCGGACTGAACGCTCCCCGAAGTTTGATTCTCGTATATACGACGCTGTTATATACAAGGGCACATAGGCAACGCTGGCATTACCCTACGTGGGGCATTTCACTGTTTTAGGCTTTTCTAGCGCATTTTTTGATAAACTGACACGCCACAAGTGGAGGCAGAATGTGACAGTATTTCAATCACCGAATGTGATAATTTTAAGTAACGTAGTTATGGCGAAGGTATTACCGCCAAGAGAGTGAATTATACAGTAAAATCAGGAGTTGCAAATGTAAAATACAGTACACGTTTTTATTTCTTGCATCATTTGTAAAGATAATATCGTGAGACTGGGCGCCCATATTATTGATAAAAATTAGCTTTGCATAGAAAGACAACTCCATGTATGTAATAGGAAGGCGTGTAGCTTTTCCAAGGCAATTAATACTTGATTAATTAGTCTGTTCTTGTAGCGTTTTGTAAGGCTAGCATTTAATAACTGAATGTGAGGGTTAAGTTTTAAATTATGTAAAATGAAGGATACTCAGGGATGCTATTGGAATAATGGGATTGTGTTTATAAATTTAAACGAACTGAGTATGTGTAAATTGATATAAATGTGTGTTAATATGTATGCACGTATCGGAGAACATCGCCAATTGGCATTTTCTCTATTTTCTCAAGTGTATTGTGGTGATGGCTTCTTTAGACGAAATAAGACAGGTTGTAGAGAGCGCTGCGGCACGCACTCAGCAGCAAATGGTGTTGTTACGGCAGGAGATGACGGCTGAATTTAAGGCACAAATGGACAGTAGCAGGGCTGAACAATCAGCGGAATTAATAGCACAGAGTGAAACATTTAAGGCACAAATAGACAGTAGCAGGGCTGAACAATCAGCGGAATTAATAGCACAGAGTGAAACATTTAAGGCACAAATAGACAGTAGTAGGGTTGAACAGTCAGCGGTGATCAAAGCCCAAATTAATGAATCTATTGGCACACAATTAGCGCTTCAAAATGATAGTATTAATACACAATTAGCTCTACAAAATGATAATATTAGTTCTCAATTGACACAACAAAGTGAATCAATAAACTCTCAACTAGACGCGCAAAACAGTCGTAACACTGAGAAACTCGATAATATAGTGGTTGAAATGAAAGAACATACAAGGAAACAGCTTATACTACTCGCCTTAGATGTAAGTAAGAACAATGAGAAGCAGGTTAAACAGATAAAACAACTTGAGGATCAGTTTAACGCTAAACTTAATAACTTAGACGATACAGTTCTGGCAAAATTGGCACAGATTGAATTGGCATGCACAACTAAAAATAGCGAAATTATAACTGCACAGGACAGGTTACAAAACAGATTTAATAAAGTGGAGAAAATAACCGTAGTTATAAAGGAACAGATAAAGGCGGTAGATGAAAACGTGACCGGCCTTATAAAAGACATAGACAGTCTCGAAAACCAATCAACAGATCGCTGGAAAAATGCAGAAGTAGACCGGGAGGGATTAAAAGCCACTATTGAAGAAAACAATGTACGCATGGAGGATCGCTTGGAACGGATCGAAGTGAGCCAGGACACTAATAATCTGAAGATAGAAAACGTTAGAAAGGATTGGCAAAAATTATGTAAGGACTCCAAGGAAGAAAGGTTGGCGGTAATTAAGAAGCTGGGGGAGAACCACACACGGATACAGACGTTAGAAGATGAGATAAAAGCAAAATTTAAAGAACAAGGTGACAGGCTGATAAAAGCAGAATTATTTTCTATGGAACATAATGCAGGGTCATTAGGCGAGAAGGCAAGAGATGGAGACAGAGATAGCCCGGGGGCGACTCATTCAACTGGTAGTCAGGTTGACACGGAAAGTCCACTTGCTCGGAACACGGAAGAATTTCGTAATCACATAGGGAGAAGTTCTACACCACATGACGGTAATCAGCACCCTCAACTTGTACAAATCATCCGTTCTAATCATCCACATAGAAAAGAATGTTTCAATGCGCATGCGTACCAAAGTAGGGGAGAGTGTTTCCATCACTCTTGTCAGTCCACTGCTAGTCTTTCTTCTGCGCATGTGCATCAGGTAGGGGAAGTGTCTCTCTCTTTTTCCCGCTGCTACTGGCTTCGTTGTCATTATCGTAGGGCCTTCCGAAGTCGTGTATGGAGGGGAAGCTCTTCAGCAGCAAAGTAAGGCGAGTCCCGCCTCCAACATTCTTTTCTACCTGGTACCCCTATAAAAGTACACACAGCGGCTTGTAAGAATATCCACAGTAGGGAGTGAACCCTTAATAAGCTACACATATTAATGATTCTAATTATTCATTTCATTATATTCTGATTTTACTGCCAGAATCATACAGGAAGGCCAGACTGGATTGCGAAATGTCAAGCTTATATGGAGACAGTACGTTTGAACGTGCCCAGTCCTGAAACAAAGGAGTGACGAGATCGTAATGTTTGACAGATACTTTATCAGACAAAGGTGTGTTGGGGTCCTGACTCATTTCAGACCGTAATTTCTTTGTCACCCTAGCGTTACGAGTAAGATAGTTGCTGGATGAGAGAGACGAGAGGAACTTGCAACCAATCATAGGACAGAGGCTTCTGTTCTAAACTGCGATATTGACGTCATGAACTACCAATCAGAGAGGGTCACCAATTTTAGCGCCAAGGGAGCGTCTGACGCCGGCTTGAAGTTGAAAGCGGGAAAGATTGGATTAACGAAATCTATGATCGATTCCAGAGCACGATAGCCCCATTGTGACCTGTATAATATTTCAAACTGTTTGATACCTGTTGCATGCCAATAGTCGCATTATTATAGAAGTTAGTGATAGATTTCCCTCTCCCTCCGTCCTTTTGCTAAATTCACATAAATACTGTCGTCTGAGTGACGACGAGGTTGATTCTTGGTGACACCGTGAGGTGATCACTTATTCTTTTCGATACCGCGAAGGTATACTGTGTTAAATTTATCAGAGGTAGGGTCATTATTGAAAACATTATAATAAAGTTGTGTGCGCACAGCTGAGTGTGAAATTTGTGTATCTGTAAGATTTTAATAGTCTCCCACGACTACAACTATTAGGGAAAGTCTACGATTAATTTTGCACTAGACAAATGGTGAATGAAGTAGCTATTGGCAAAATTTAGATAGAAAATTACGTGTGACTATAAATAACATTTTATTTTTATTTTTATTCAACGTCAAATGGAACTCCGGACCCAGAGAAAGACATCGAACCAACGTTTCTACGGCTCCATGTGGTCTGAGATGAGCTAAACACTTTGGAGAGAGAATGTCAGGCGATGTTCGATGAGACGACGCAGAAAGAGGAATGAGTACTAAAATAATTTAATTATTTGACAAACTGGTTATGGTTTTGTGGGAACATATTATTTTGTGTAAATATTATATTTTATTTTTGTCTTCGTGTTTTATTGTAGATGATTTGTGGTATTGACACACTTTAGTTTAGTTCATGAGCAACGTGGCATGTATTCTATCTGTGTGAAGATTTTTTTGTTGATGTCAAGTACACGGGGCAAGCGTACTTGAGTGCGTGTCGCTACCGTAAAATGCGCGGCTAAGCGACGCAAATTGGGAACCGATATCATAACAGAAGCGAAACTGAATTAACTAGAGTAGATAATAGAATTGGTGGGAAATCTTTTTATTGTATAGATTTTTATTGTTACACAGGCTTGTGTGTTAATTGCCGTTTGTTGCATTTTTGTTAAGTGAGGGGCCATCTGCCCAATTACTTTATTTGTTGGTGAAGTTTCTCTTTTAGTGTCGTGGTACACAAAATCTATGGATATTTGATTGGAGTGTCGGCCCGTGGTAGATTTGTGTTGTGTCTGCCCAAAATGCTTTGTTGAGTCTGCAAATATGTGTTTTATGGGATAGGAGTTTTCGGGAACCCTGGTTCTGTCTGAAGCTATGTCCAGGATAAGCATTTAATCCTTGCGAGGAAAATGTTGGAATCCCCCTTTACGATGTTCTTGCAATTCTTTGAAATTGGCAGAAGTGTGTGAATTTTTGTGTCGCGATTAACAGGTGGCGTAACGGGACTGTCTAGTCTCTTGTTATAAATAGCATGACTCAAAGCTTCGACAAGGAGGGCTGGTTTGAACACAGACGTTAACGAGTGGTAAGTGAAGGTATTTCTACCCGGCGCACTCCATCAGGTAAGGAGCAAGCTGTGCTCATTAGTATTCACGGTCCAGGTTTCCGTTCTTCGTAAATGTTTTTCTTATATTAAAATAAAGCCTGTTTAATGATAAAAGAATTGTAATCGGTAAATGGGTGCTGTTCGCGTTTTGATCGATCGACTCCCAGCGTGTTAGCTTATCCATGCTTTTATTTCATGTAAATATCAGCGGATTTAGGCATCTTAGTTCTTGTTTATTTATTGTCATGTTCATTGACCTCGGGTGGTCTCGATGTTCGGTCACGTTGTTGTCATGTATGTGTTGAGCAATATGAGCCATTGGGCAAGCTTCTGTTTTGCTGGGAGTTTCCTGACTCACTGCGATCTCGCTGGAGATCAATTAGTTTATACATTTTAAATGGTTGCGTGTGTCAGTAAAATTATAATTTTTGGTATGTTATTTTACGAGTGTGTCCCATAAAGCCATAATAATGGTTTGCAGTATGGGGGTTTGCAAGCATATTGGCTGTTCCATCTGTGAGCAAATCTCCATCAAAAGTACTTATTTCTTCTCTAGCGTAGTTATACGCGTGCATACATATTAAGCAGACAAGTGGAATTTTGATCCACAATTTTATTTCTTTGGAGTGGACCTTTCTAGGCCACTCAGATCTGTGTAAATTCTTGTACAGTGGGAGTAAATTTCAGGGTGGACTTTGTTTATGTTATATTTTTTATGTTTTGTTGTTTTTATTCAGTTATTAAATGGTGGTAATTTTATTTGTTTTTCACTCATTTCTTAGTTTGTAGTTTTGCATATGGTCCTTGTATTTGTAAGCAGCCGTCTGGTATTTGAGCTCTAGTGAAAGCATACCCGGACTGAACGCTCCCCGAAGTTTGATTCTCGTATATACGACGCTGTTATATACAAGGGCACATAGGCAACGCTGGCATTACCCTACGTGGGGCATTTTACTGTTTTAGGCTTTTCTAGCGCATTTTTTGATAAACTGACACGCCACAAGTGGAGGCAGAATGTGACAGTATTTGAATCACCGAATGTGATAATTTTAAGTAACGTAGTTATGGCGAAGGTATTACCGCCAAGAGAGTGAATTATACAGTAAAATCAGGAGTTGCAAATGTAAAATACAGTACACGTTTTTATTTCTTGCATCATTTGTAAAGATAATATCGTGAGACTGGGCGCCCATATTATTGATAAAAATTAGCTTTGCATAGAAAGACAACTCCATGTATGTAATAGGAAGGCGTGTAGCTTTTCCAAGGCAATTAATACTTGATTAATTAGTCTGTTCTTGTAGCGTTTTGTAAGGCTAGCATTTAATAACTGAATGTGAGGGTTAAGTTTTAAATTATGTAAAATGAAGGATACTCAGGGATGCTATTGGAATAATGGGATTGTGTTTATAAATTTAAACGAACTGAGTATGTGTAAATTGATATAAATGTGTGTTAATATGTATGCACGTATCGGAGAACATCGCCAATTGGCATTTTCTCTATTTTCTCAAGTGTATTGTGGTGATGGCTTCTTTAGACGAAATAAGACAGGTTGTAGAGAGCGCTGCGGCACGCACTCAGCAGCAAATGGTGTTGTTACGGCAGGAGATGACGGCTGAATTTAAGGCACAAATGGACAGTAGCAGGGCTGAACAATCAGCGGAATTAATAGCACAGAGTGAAACATTTAAGGCACAAATAGACAGTAGCAGGGCTGAACAATCAGCGGAATTAATAGCACAGAGTGAAACATTTAAGGCACAAATAGACAGTAGTAGGGTTGAACAGTCAGCGGTGATCAAAGCCCAAATTAATGAATCTATTGGCACACAATTAGCGCTTCAAAATGATAGTATTAATACACAATTAGCTCTACAAAATGATAATATTAGTTCTCAATTGACACAACAAAGTGAATCAATAAACTCTCAACTAGACGCGCAAAACAGTCGTAACACTGAGCAACTCGATAATGTAGTGGTTGAAATGAAAGAACATACAAGGAAACAGCTTATACTACTCGCCTTAGATGTAAGTAAGAACAATGAGAAGCAGGTTAAACAGATAAAACAACTTG
Organism: Meconema thalassinum; assembly: GCA_946902985.2. Lineage (NCBI taxonomy): Eukaryota > Metazoa > Arthropoda > Insecta > Orthoptera > Tettigoniidae > Meconema > Meconema thalassinum. Next base: position 253,186,819 of record OX336394.1, on the reverse strand, counting down.
AGGATCAGTTTAACGCTAAACTTAATAACTTAGACGATATAGTTCTGGCAAAATTGGCACAGATTGAATTGGCATGCACAACTAAAAATAGCGAAATTATAACTGCACAGGACAGGTTACAAAACAGATTTAATAAAGTGGAGAAAATAACCGTAGTTATAAAGGAACAGATAAAGGCGGTAGATGAAAACGTGACCGGCCTTATAAAAGACATAGACCGTCTCGAAAACCAATCAACAGATCGCTGGAAAAATGCAGAAGTAGACCGGGAGGGATTGAAAGCCACTATTGAAGAAAACAATGTACGCATGGAGGATCGCTTGGAACGGATCGAAGTGAGCCAGGACACTAATAATCTGAAGATAGAAAACGTTAGAAAGGATTGGCAAAAATTATGTAAGGACTCCAAGGAAGAAAGGTTGGCGGTAATTAAGAAGCTGGGGGAGAACCACACACGGATACAGACGTTAGAAGATGAGATAAAAGCAAAATTTAAAGAACACGGTGACAGGCTGATAAAAGCAGAATTATTTTCTATGGAACATAATGCAGGGTCATTAGGCGAGAAGGCAAGAGATGGAGACAGAGATAGCCCGGGGGCGACTCATTCAACTGGTAGTCAGGTTGACACGGAAAGTCCACTTGCTCGGAACACGGAAGAATTTCGTAATCACATAGGGAGACGTTCTACACCACATGACGGTAATCAGCACCCTCAACTTGTACAAATCATCCGTTCTAATGAATTCAAACCGGCTAAGTTTATGGAAAATTCTGGAGTCACACCCAAGGCATTCTTGCGGGAAGTCGAGCATTATTATAATGATAATGATATAGCTCCCGCCCGGCAACTGCGCATGATGGAAATTTTTTTAACTGGAAATGTTTTAACGTGGTACTTGAGCTTCAAATACACGTTTGAAAGCGTAGATGCATTCAAGCATGCTTTCCTTCGAAAGTATTGGTCGTCTTCATATCAACAGGGGTTAAGAATGGAATTGTACTCCAGAAAGTACCAATCTACTCAGCAAACTAAGTATTCAGATTTTTTTCATCACAGCTCCTTAAATTTAAAGATCTGGATAATCCTTTAAGTGAGGCCGAGCTAGTCATGACTATCGGACGCCAGCTTCCCGTTAACGTTCAGCAGGTATTGGTCGCAGCTAACGTTTCAGACGCGGTACACGCTGAACAGATCCTGCGCCAGATAGATGAAACCACGTCCCACTTACACAATAGAGTTGGAAGGCAGGTCGAAATGGTAAATACAACCGAGGTGATTAAGCCGAGCCAGATAAACACAAGATCCCAGGCTACCAATACAAATACAAATATTTCAACACCCGTGAGAGGTCAGGATGATGTCGAGAAAAGACAGCGCCAACATTACGATAACAACCGTAATAACAACAGACAGTTCCAAGGACAGAATAGATTCCAACAACGAGGATTTCAACAATGGAGGGACAATCGGAGACAAGATGTACCATACAGGAGATGGGGAGATCGGAATGAAAATCAGAGATGGCAAGACCGCAGATTTCAGAATCGTGAGGACTCTAGAAGCTACCGAGACGACTGGAACGATAGGCATGCTCTATCGCAGAAATACTTAGAGGAACTTCATGCTAATGAGGGGAATGAGCAAGGACGCTGGGAAAATGCTATTGACAACAGAGTAAATCCCGACATTCAGACCGAGGGGGCTGAAAGTCTACAGCGACAGCAGGATCATCAGGAGAGTACTCGACCTCAGGATAATAGAGGTCGAGGCTGTAAAAAAAAGTTTGATAAGTGAGATTGGAGACAGCCTGGGATTGCAACAGCATGTGGGAGGAGGAGATTGGATCGTCGCACACATAGAGGAATGGATCGCTTTACCGGAGGATTGCCTGGAGGAGACGGTGAAACCGCGGAACGACATTATTAAACAATTGCCGGTTATATACGCCAGGATTGGTGGATTAAAGGTCAGGTGCTTATTAGATACGGGGTCGCAGATTAGTCTGGTATCTGAGGCCCTAATTCGAGAGTTGGGACGGAGTCAAAAGTTTGCTATGATTCCCGTGCCACAACTCAAAGTGAGAGGCGTAATTCCTGAACGCTCTGTCACTTGCAAAAATCAAGCCTACCTTGAACTTGATATTTTGGAGCGCACATTTGGGCAGACCTTCATCGTAATGGCAAAGATGAGCTTTAATATTATTCTTGGAGCCAACTTCATTTGCGACTATCAAGCCGTGATAGATCTGCACAAGAATACAGTCAGTTTCAGAGAGTATGTAAATTTAAATAACGTGGGTTTGCATATGGATGAGATCACCACAGGAAGGGATGTGAGTTCATGGACACTAGAAGCGATCCAGGAAGAGACGAACGAAGAGGTACAGGAGGCCGAGGGTGACGTCATTGGCACAGCTGTTGTAGAACTTGAAGAGGGCGAGTCCCAGGAACTATGGTCCCTACTGACGGAAGGAGATGATAACGAGGCTTATTTTGAAGAGATATTACAGGAGCGGATCAGAGATGTTCAACTTGGGAGTGAGCATAAGAAACAGTTAGAAGGAATTTTAAGGAAACACAAGGCAGTTTTTGATACGATTCCAGGGAAGATATTAAATTTTCAATATTCGATGCAAGTTCAGGATTGGTCACCTTTCAGGAGTAGACTGTATCCTATTCCTGAAAAACATCGCAGCCAGGTGAAACAAATAATAGATGGCATGTTGCAGGCAGGGGTTATTAAGAAGGCACCTACACCTTACTTAAATGCAATTTTGGCAGTTTCCAAGCCAAATGGTTCCATCAGATTATGTCTGTATGCCAGAAATTTGAACCAGCGACTTATATTTCCGGAATACGACACGGCGCCGATTATCAGAGATGTCCTAAAAGGTTTTAAAAATAAAAGTATTTACAGTTCAGTGGACCTGACAAATTCCTTCCACCATATTGAATTAGATGAGAAGTCACAACTACTTACGGGCTTCTTGTTTGATAACCAAACGTATTATTTTGTCCGTATGCCTTTCGGTGTGAGAACTGCTGGGTGTGCGTTGATACGAGCTTTAGATCGAAATCTTACGGAGGAGGTGAAAGAGATGACCGTTCGCTACATTGATGATATCCTGCTGGCATCGGACAACGTTGACACACACATGAGAAATTTGGATAAATTGTTGGAAAATCTGAGAACAACAAATTTTAAAATCAACTTAAAGAAATCGCACTTCTTCAAAAGCGAGATTCTATATTTAGGCCACATAATAGACCAGGAGGGAGTCAGACCAAACCCTGCCAAGCTCGAGGCTATAAAGAATTTCCCGACTCCTACGAGAGTAAAACACATCCGTGCTTTCCTAGGCGTAACGGGATTCTTTAAGGAGAACTGTCCTGGCTATACTGAAACAGTAGCACCCATGCAGGAGATGTTAAAAAAAAGTAATAAATGGCTTTGGAATGCTGTTTGCGAAAAGTCATTCCAAGCGACCAAACTTTTGCTGGAAAATTGTATCAAGCTCGGTTATCCGGATTTTGGCCGCAAGTTTATAATCCAGGCGGATGCCTCATTAATTGGAGTGGGAGCTATGCTGTACCAAGAGAATCCGGCCAACCTTCACAAACGCTCATATTTGGCATTTGTCAGCCGCAGATTAAGGAAACACGAGCGCAACTACACTGTAACAGAGCTGGAGCTACTAGCTATTCTCCATGCTTTCCAACAATGGAAAAAAATCATCTATGGGTACCCCATTGTTGTCAGGACGGACCATAAGGCACTGACGTTTCTGTTCAAAACGTCTATGGCTAGTGAACGTGTCACACGCTGGTCTATTTACATACAACAATTTAATATCGAGATTGAGCACTGCCCAGGAAAAATGAATGTAATTCCGGATGCTCTTAGCAGGAACCCTGAGCCTGACAATGTTGAAGCAGCGAGTGTTCAACATATTGAATTAACACCCAAGGATCATGAATTTTTGGAGGAGCTGCGAGAAATCCAGAGAGAACAGGAAGCGGAGCCATGGATGTATCTAATGATCCAATATTTTAGAAGGGAATTGCCGCCAGGAACACCCGCATTTCGTGAAGCCAGAGCTAAAGAAGGAAAGTTTCACTATTTTAACAATTTACTCCATAAATTTGTGGATGCAGAGCACTCTAAATATCGCATCTTGGTACCAGCGTCATTACAGCGAGGATTGACATGGCATGTCCACGAAAGTCTCGGCCATATTGGAATCGACAAGTCTGAATCGACCATTGGGGAGACGTTTACTTGGCCACGCATGAGGACGACTATTTGTGAGGTTATTAAAACATGTGACCCGTGTCAGAGGACAAAGCCAAACAATTATCTGATGAAACAGTACCCCAAACCACTGCTTCCTCAGAGACCTTGTGAAATGGTGGCACTAGATTGTTTCGGTCCAATTCCTAAGGGAAGGCGAGGATGCCGACACCTATTAGTTTGTCTGGATGTGTTTTCCAAATTTGTTGTACTTTGCCCAATCCAGAAAACTACCTCAAAACAAGTACTTAGCCGCATACGAAATAGAGTTATTCCCATCCTTGGAAAACCAGAATTCATATTATCTGATCATGGCAGCTACTTGACGAGCGCCGAATTTAAAAAGGAATGGAGGATATGGACGTAAAGCACATTTTATCCAGCATACGCCACGCCCAGGCTAATCCCTCGGAAAGGGCAATTAAATGCGTCACTAAGTACCTGAGAATCTTCATTCCTAACGACCATCACAAGTGGGTGGACAAGATCAAGGATGTAGAGACGTGCATGAATTCTACGAAGCACGAATCGACAGGACAGATTCCTATGGTATTACACATGAATCAGCATCCAGAGAGACCATGGAGTACCATCATTAATTGCCCACAAGATCACAATATAGCTCATGATTTAAGAATTGAGCGCACCAGAGTGCATATGAGGAACCAGGCAGACAGGAGGCTGCGCCGCGTGAGAAACAAGAGATTCCATCGTGAGCTAGAATTAGACGAGCTTGTCCTCGTACGCCGACCCGCTGTATCTGATCCAGCAAAGAAGATATTCAACAAGTTCTGTGCCAAGTATGTTGGGCCGTTCAGCATAGTGAGGAATCTTGGAAATAATGCATATCGAGTCAAAGAATTAAGCACAGGAACCATGTCTGTATATAATAGTGCAAATCTAAAAATTTATCACACCAGAGAGCCTTGGGAAGTCAGAAATAACGCAGCGAATTAAATACGTGATCGTCCAACATCATGCAAGTGAACGGGGGGCAAGCAGAAGCCAGCACGACATCGAGGAAGTGATTAGCGTCTGGCCTGTTTACATCTTGAAGCAAGCAGAGTTGACAGGTATGTCGACAGATGAGCAACAGAGAGGGGAATAGTCTTCAAGCAACAAATAGCCCCAGGCGAAGCGCTGGGCAAGTGAGCAGCAGACTGGTATTGTCCTAATGACTGGGCGAGAATGTAAACATTGGAACGAGGAAAACACTTGTCAACTAGCAGAGGCGGACTGACTGAGAACTTTGAAGGGAGACTAATCCAGTATTCTGCACCATGTGACTTAGGGAAGAAAAATCGACTTTATCCCTAAGTTCGATTTTTTCCAACTAAGGGAGTTGTGAACCCTTAATAAGCTACACATATTAATGATTCTAATTATTCATTTCATTATATTCTGATTTTACTGCCAGAATCATACAGGAAGGCCAGACTGGATTGCGAAATGTCAAGCTTATATGGAGACAGTACGTTTGAACGTGCCCAGTCCTGAAACAAAGGAGTGACGAGATCGGAATGTTTGACAGATACTTTATCAGACAAAGGTGTGTTGGGGTCCTGACTCATTTCAGAGCGTAATTTCTTTGTCACCCTAGCGTTACGAGTAAGATAGTTGCTGGATGAGAGAGACGAGAGGAACTTGCAACCAATCATAGGACAGAGGCTTCTGTTCTAAACTGCGATATTGACGTCATGAACTACCAATCAGAGAGGGTCACCAATTTTAGCGCCAAGGGAGCGTCTGACGCCGGCTTGAAGTTGAAAGCGGGAAAGATTGGATTAACGAAATCTATGATCGATTCCAGAGCACGATAGCCCCATTGTGACCTGTATAATATTTCAAACTGTTTGATACCTGTTGCATGCCAATAGTCGCATTATTATAGAAGTTAGTGATAGATTTCCCTCTCCCTCCGTCCTTTTGCTAAATTCACATAAATACTGTCGTCTGAGTGACGACGAGGTTGATTCTTGGTGACACCGTGAGGTGATCACTTATTCTTTTCGATACCGTGAAGGTATACTGTGTTAAATTTATCAGAGATAGGGTCATTATTGAAAACATTATAATAAAGTTGTGTGCGCACAGCTGAGTGTGAAATTTGTGTATCTGTAAGATTTTAGTAGTCTCCCACGACTACAACTATTAGGGAAAGTCTACGATTAATTTTGCACTAGACAAATGGTGAATGAAGTAGCTATTGGCAAAATTTAGATAGAAAATTACGTGTGACTATAAATAACATTTTATTTTTATTTTTATTCAACGTCAAGTTGGAACTCCAGACCCAGAGAAAGACATCGAACCAACGTTTCTACGGCTCCATGTGGTCTGAGATGAGCTAAACACTTTGGAGAGAGAATGTCAGGCGATGTTCGATGAGACGACGCAGAAAGAGGAATGAGTACTAAAATAATTTAATTATTTGACAAACTGGTTATGGTTTTGTGGGAACATATTATTTTGTGTAAATATTATATTTTATTTTTGTCTTCGTGTTTTATTGTAGATGATTTGTGGTATTGACACACTTTAGTTTAGTTCATGAGCAACGTGGCATGTATTCTATCTGTGTGAAGATTTTTTTTGTTGATGTCAAGTACACGGGGCAAGCGTACTCGAGTGCGTGTCGCTACCGTAAAATGCGCGGCTAAGCGACGCAAATTGGGAACCGATATCATAACAGAAGCGAAACTGAATTAACTAGAGTAGATAATAGAATTGGTGGGAAATCTTTTTATTGTATAGATTTTTATTGTTACACAGGCTTGTGTGTTAATTGCCGTTTGTTGCATTTTTGTTAAGTGAGGGGCCATCTGCCCAATTACTTTATTTGTTGGTGAAGTTTCTCTTTTAGTGTCGTGGTACACAAAATCTATGGATATTTGATTGGAGTGTCGGCCCGTGGTAGATTTGTGTTGTGTCTGCCCAAAATGCTTTGTTGAGTCTGCAAATATGTGTTTTATGGGATAGGAGTTTTCGGGAACCCTGGTTCTGTCTGAAGCTATGTCCAGGATAAGCATTTAATCCTTGCGAGGAAAATGTTGGAATCCCCCTTTACGATGTTCTTGCAATTCTTTGAAATTGGCAGAAGTGTGTGAATTTTTGTGTCGCGATTAACAGGTGGCGTAACGGGACTGTCTAGTCTCTTGTTATAAATAGCATGACTCAAAGCTTCGACAAGGAGGGCTGGTTTGAACACAGACGTTAATGAGTGGTAAGTGAAGGTATTTCTACCCGGCGCACTCCATCAGATAAGGAGCAAGCTGTGCTCATTAGTATTCACGGTCCAGGTTTCCGTTCTTCGTAAATGTTTTTCTTATATTAAAATAAAGCCTGTTTAATGATAAAAGAATTGTAATCGGTAAATGGGTGCTGTTCGCGTTTTGATCGATCGACTCCCAGCGTGTTAGCTTATCCATGCTTTTATTTCATGTAAATATCAGCGGATTTAGGCATCTTAGTTCTTGTTTATTTATTGTCATGTTCATTGACCTCGGGTGGTCTCGATGTTCGGTCACGTTGTTGTCATGTATGTGTTGAGCAATATGAGCCATTGGGCAAGCTTCTGTTTTGCTGGGAGTTTCCTGACTCACTGCGATCTCGCTGGAGATCAATTAGTTTATACATTTTAAATGGTTGCGTGTGTCAGTAAAATTATAATTTTTGGTATGTTATTTTACGAGTGTGTCCCATAAAGCCATAATAATGGTTTGCAGTATGGGGGTTTGCAAGCATATTGGCTGTTCCATCTGTGAGCAAATCTCCATCAAAAGTACTTATTTCTTCTCTAGCGTAGTTATACGCGTGCATACATATTAAGCAGACAAGTGGAATTTTGATCCACAATTTTATTTCTTTGGAGTGGACCTTTCTAGGCCACTCAGATCTGTGTAAATTCTTGTACAGTGGGAGTAAATTTCAGGGTGGACTTTGTTTATGTTATATTTTTTATGTTTTGTTGTTTTTATTCAGTTATTAAATGGTGGTAATTTTATTTGTTTTTCACTCATTTCTTAGTTTGTAGTTTTGCATATGGTCCTTGTATTTGTAAGCAGCCGTCTGGTATTTGAGCTCTAGTGAAAGCATACCCGGACTGAACGCTCCCCGAAGTTTGATTCTCGTATATACGACGCTGTTATATACAAGGGCACAGAAGGAAGGTAACAATACACACACACGTGAAGCCCGATAACAAATTATCATGCACGAAGTAGCAGCAACTTACTGCCAGCCGATATATTCAGGTTTGTAATAGGCGGGCCGCGCATGGGTACTGAAAGACCCCCCTTTCACCGTCACAGCGTGTTGAACTGCCATCTCCTGGCGTGATGAGATTACTTTTGTAGGCATTTCTTTCACAGCCATTTTCCACTGCTTCCATTTTTATCCAAATAAGGTAGGCTACATTATCTCAGAAAGTACTGCACCGACCTACCGGTACTTCAAAAATTCAATTTTTAGCCTATTTTCATATATGAAAAAAATGGGCTTATGAGAACACCTTTTGTCCATGTGTCTGTGTGTGCGTGTGTGTGTGTGTCCCTAATAACTTATAAACGGCTGGAGCGATTTCAATGAAACTCTGTAAGTTCATAGCATTATTCCGGGTGACCCCGACCGTGCCCTTCAAATTTTGTTACGTCTCACCAATCCAACATGGCGGCTGTGCGAAATATTTCACCTGCGTTCAATATCTCCGAAACTATTACCGATATCACCCTGGAATTTTGTATGGTGATAAAGGGAACTACTAGAGGTTCACCTATGTTATGGTAACTACAAAACCAACATGGCGGACAAGCGAAGTTGCGAAGTTGTGACTTTTAAATGGACGTTTCTCCCGATTTAACCAACCAAACGCAATGAAACTTGGTACAGTGTATGTTTATGCACATTGTAATGCACCGACATCTAACTTCGTTCAATTGTTTACATAACCTCAAGATGGCGGCTTGCGAAATATTTCACCGGCATTCTATATCTCTGAAATTATTACCGGTATCACCCTGTAATTTTGTACGGAGATAAAGGGTACTGCTGGACGTTCATCTATGAGACTTTCAAAAACCGGTTAACTACAAAACGAACATGGCGGCCAAGTGAGTTTGAATAGACTTTTCTCGCAATTTAATAATCCAAACGCAATGAAACTTGGTACAGCAAATGTTTATACACATTGTAATGCACTGGTATTTAATTTAGTTCAATTGTTTGCATAGCCTCAAGATGGAGGCTGTGCGAATTTTAAAATTAATTTTTTATATCTTGTGTTTTAATCATGCGATCGAAATGAAAGTTTGAATAAAGAACCTACTCAATAATTTTCTTGTAATGGTACATGACGCTATGGTCTATACATATAACAATCCAACATGGCGACCACCCGATATATTTAGATGGATCTCAATATCTACGAATCTATTACAGCAATCAAACTGAATAGTTTTATGTTCATAGGGGCTATGAGCATAAGCTCACCTATAGGATTTTCAATAACCTGGTGATCACAAATCCTACATGGCGGCGACGTGAAGTATAAATATTCACGTGAACATTTCTCGCAATTTAACCATCCGAGTGCAGTAAAACTTGGTACAGTAAATCCTTATACAAATGTCAATCCTCTAGCATCTAATTTATTTCAATTGTTTCCATAACTACAAGATGGCAGCTGTGCGAAATTTTAAAATCTCGTTTTTACTTCTTGTATCCTAATCATGCAATTGAAGTTTGAATACTACACGTACACAATAATCTTCATCAAACAGTACATAACTCTAAGACCTACATATATAAAAATCCAACATGGCGTCCATCCGCAATATTTAGTCGGTTCTCAATATCTACGAATCTATTACAGCAATCAAACTGAAATTAGGTAGATTTCATTAAAAACCTAACTATTGCAATGGGTATCATGTTTCGACTTCCGGAAAATTTCGACATAAATCGCGTTTCACATCCCCCAGACCCCAAAACCACTGTCAGTTCAAAAGTTTATATATAATTTATTATATATGTATATCAGTTTCTTGTGGACACGATAACTGCCGTAATTTTGCACCAATCACTTTGAATTTTTACCGAATATGTATACCTATAAAATCTCGGTCGAGTTCGGTACTGGGCTAAATCAGTCGAAGGGGGTGAAAATGGGGGGCTTTTTTTTCCAAAAAGTGAAATATCGCTATAACTCTCTTAATATGTGAAATATCGAATCCGTTCAAAGTTCATACTATGTGTCGGATAAAGCCCAAAAATTTATGTTTGAAGAGTTTTTTATAGCACCAACCATTGACCAAAGGGGTGGGAAAAGTGGGTTTTTCGGGAAACATTAATCATATCTCTCTTAATAGGCACAATATCAAAACCCTACAAAATGGACAATATTCCCCTAATAATTACCTAAAACATTTTCTGAAAGAATTTTTGATATGACCCACCATTACGCCGAGGGATGAGGAATATGATTTCGGAATTATAAGAAAATGCCAAGAGCTATCAGTAATTGCCATGGCAACAGTACTAAATTGATGAGGGATGAGCCATCAGACGTTGCCATGGCAACGCACTTGCACGAGATCAGATTAAGATTTCCATATGACTAAGTGTGAAGCGGCTTCGGTGACGTAACTGGTAGCATGCTGAACTTCTATGCCCAAGGTCGCGGGTTCAAAGCCGTCCAAAGTCGTCGGATTTTCTAGGAGCGCTAAAAATCCCTCAGTATGCTTTCCTCTGGAGGGAAAGTTCCAACGTTCGTTGCGAGTTGCTGGTTGCGGTGGCATCTAGTAGCCAAGTTCACAGCTAGGTGTCGTTGACGGTAGTATCTGGTAGCAACATTAGGAACTACTGCTTGAAATTGACCGTCTGCAGTCCTTACCTGAATTACAGACTAATACAGCCATCACAATTCACACCGTTTATCAGACAGATTCTACACTCACCCAAAGTACACGGGGTTACATGACCGCGTTGTCGCAGTCCCTAAACTGAGGAAACAACCAAAATCTCTGCGGGAGATATAATTTTGCGTGAAGAAGTATCAGACCCTTACATAGTTACACATCAGTGTCGAAACCTTGCATAAGGACAGTGTGACCACAAGTATACATATGGACTTCAAATGACAAGAAGGTTACCGTCATCATAAGACAATAAAATGTTTAAAATATGCATAAAATGACGAAAAACAAAGTTAATTAATCTCCAATTATAAAATAGTTTCTCGCAATAAATGAGGTCTGATCCTTCTACGAAAACCTGCATATTCTGCCTATTATCGCCTATCCCCATGTTTGTCCGGTGAAATCTACCTCCGCCTTCCGGCGTGCCGAGAGGACTTTTTTGTATTTTGATAGTGGCAATTAACATAAGTAGGTTATATGAAAATAGGCTTTAGTTTTTCACGCAACTACTTGTTTTAATATGCGCATGTACTGCTCGTGTCCAACCTCTGTGAACTTGAGGGTGAGGTGACGCGGGAGGCGGGAAGAAAAGGGTCTGTCAACAACCTGCCACTGGAATTCCTGTCTATCCCAATACTGCTAACTTAGGGTCGTTGCCTAAAAACCAGAGATCCTCAAAGTGGGACGCGCGTTCCCTAAGGGGGGGGGGGGGGCGCAGAGACTGTTAAAGAGGGGCACCGGCTCTGATTGAAATATTTATATTTCATAGTCTGTAAAAAATATCCCTATCCTCATATCGATGAACCTATGATAGTCAGGGAGCTCTTACGACCATTCAAGACAAACTCGTACTTTTGCTGTCTCATTTCACAAGAACAGACCAGTAGATCCTGCCAGCAGGAATTCTGAGAAAATGTGTAGAATAACATTTACCACACAGCACCCTTTCTACCGCCACCCGCAGCGATATCTCCTTACCAAACACTTAACAACTACTAATGACAATAAGCCGCTTGACAATGTGACCGCCACTTGCTTGCAATAATAGATTCTTCTATTTCTGCCATTGACGACTTGAAATCAGCCAGGACTTTGCAGTCAGTTCAAAGACTGGGTGAAACTGTGAATTCTAGTGCATGTTCAGTGGAAGTGGTTAACCCGATTTACAATAAGCTGATAGGCTACAAGTAACGCCATTACCCATGGATAAGTGGCTTATTAGCAGTGGTAAAAAGAGACCCCATGAATATGATAGTGTTTACCCTCCTTCGGAAAGCAAGATCTTTGATGTGCTCTAAAAATAGTAAATTGTGTGTTAAAACAATAATAATAATAATGATAATAATAATAATAATAGGTACAAGACCTACCGGTATAATAATAGTTGATACATGGCAACATAGAAGGAATAGTACTGACATAGGAAAGTAAGGTTAAGATGAGTGAGGTTTCATACAGTGCTACCAATAAAACAAGATTTCGGGGGCAAGTGTGCTAGACTAACCTCAGAGGTTTCATAATTAAACAATAAGTGAGGAGAACATAAATTTAGACAAGAACTAACGCTAAAATAAATAAAACGCAGTCTTACTCAAGGACATTCACATATAATTTACATAAAAACAATTAGGGGAAGGTGGGCCACAGTGAGACATGGGCCACAGTGAGACAAGCTCATTAAATCAATTTTTTGAAAGAGGGATTTTTTAATATTTCTTGGAGGTTGGCTCTCCTGGTAGCAGATATTTTGATCCTTTTTACTCTTTGAAAGAAGCATGTTATGAAGGAGATAAACAACATAATCGTTTTTGAGGTAAGAAAAGTAAAATTTTCTTCCTTTTTTATAATTATGTGTATCATTGTACATAAATGAATATGATATGATCGAAATACATACACATTACTAAGTAATTATTTGAATTGTCAGCTTGTTCAGTATTGTAGGTGAGATAGTAAACATAATTGTTTTTACATGTCGCAAGTGGCCACAGGGAGACTCAGTAGGGTGGGCTACAGTGAGACAGTGAGAAAGATATACGGAGCTACCCCAAAGCTGAGGAGAGGGCAGAGTCGACTTCTAGGAGAGAAAAGGGGAGATCTTTCATTCCAACTGACACCCCAGAAAGAAAAAAAAACTTGCTCTTAAGGCCACAAATAAACAAAAGCAAATCAAAAGAGCTGAAAGAAGAGTTTGTTCAGCCAAAGGAACTTGAAATCCAAGAAGGCAGCCCCAGCTACAGACATTTCCATGGATGATGATGTTGATGATTCTTCTAATTCAGACAGCTCATCAGATAATGACGAAATCGAGCTCCTAACATTTCATCAACTTGCTCGCAAACCTAAGGTAGGCGATTTCGTTCTGGTTGATTTTTCAGGGAAACACTCAAGATTTTATCGAAGAAGTGAAACGAGATTTATATGATGGAAATTATGAAGTAAAATTCTGAAGAAAAAGTGCAAAAATGATAGGCAGGTGTTTTTTAAACCAGAGGTTGCAGATATTGCTTCAGTCTCCGCGAAAGACAACATACACTGTTGCCGGTTCCCTGTGCATATCGCAAAACAAATGGACAAAAGTCATATCTCAAACTTTCTGTAAATTTTGGGAATCTGAATGTGCTCTAGTGTTTTCTGGCATTAATTCATTGTTTTAGTGTTTATCTATATATTTAACCAGTTAAAATAAATTCTTTTCATTGGGTCTCAGTGTGGACCATCATCTGTCTCAGTGTGGCCCACGGGTGGGCTACAGTGAGACGGCTGCAACATGTTCACAATTTATTATCATTACAGAAAAGTGTGGATGCATTATAAATTCTAAGGGTATGAAATTGATGAGCAACAATCAACTTATATTTCAGTATATAAAGACATTTTCATATATTGAAAAATAAGACGGCATACTAAATATATTTTTTCTGTCTCACTGTGGCCCACCCTCCCATACATATTTAAAAAATTTCCCCGAAGCAAATAAAACAGTAGGCCAGAAGGATTATGATTAACAATCTTCAGATAAGTTCAAAGATAAACGAAGGATCGTAAAACGTTAGTAGGTTAACCCCGCATAATTAATTAATAAACAAATATATTCATTAATCAAAATCAGCTGATAATCGCTAGTCCATATTTAAAACCAAGCAGAATAAAAACATGACAAGGAAGGAAATCTATGTGTCAAGTAAATGACAATTTAAACGGACCTCTAGTGGGTACACATTTATATCGAGCAAGAGGAAAATAAATTAAGGAAAATTAAGTTAAGAATACGAATCATGCTCGATAGAAACAAAGACGTCAGTCGTTAGTCCAAACAGAACAGATTGGGACGACTCCAAAAATGAAACATAGAAAGCTCCAAAATAAGTTACATAAACAGGGCAAAATTATTTAAAATATGTTTCCGTAATAGTTCCGATCCCACATAGTTCCAAGGTCACTATTGAGACCGTCAAGGTTGGAGTTGTCAGGATAGCCAACAACCGCAATGACTTCCCTAACATCTCACCCGTCGAGCACATAATTTAATTGCCGTGAGGATCAGGTGAACTTCCAAATAGGCTAAAGCGGCACGAGAGTCCGTAGTCCACTGGGATCGTGGTACATGGTGACGATGGTCATAGACTGCCTAAGGAAAGGTTCACCTTAAAAACTAGACTGAGAAAATAAACATCCAGACTTAGGTAAAACACCGTGAAAATTTATTGATAAAATTCACAAGCCCCTAGCCTAGTTCGGAGGGTTACAATCGGCTAGTCCGCAAGCTAATAAACAAACAAAAATAAAGAGCAGGTCCCTACCTGAGAAGTTACGGAAAACCCTCGCGAAAGATCTAACTCACAATAATAAAGCAACAACAGCAACACTAGGAAAATGGTACGACGCAAGTCCCTAGTTCAAGTTACAAGATCAAGTTAATATCAGAATTTACATTTAACAGGGTAGCAAGACAAATCTAAGTTAGGATGGTACCATTTCAACATTTACATTTAACGTTAATTCACCTAGCTAAGTCCTATCAGTTAATAACAAAGTTTACGGCGATGACGTCCGTAATAGAAAAACAATTACATTCAAAAGCTAAGTGTACAGCCATGTAAAAAAAACATTTAATTATCCTTAGAAACTACGTGCTAACAGCACACAATAAGGTAACATGTAGGATTTATACACTTGTACATCATAAATAAGTAATGAAATAGACACAGTGGTTTTATTAAAATGCCTGCCTGCACCTTGGTTTACTCTTTGTAAGCCATAGTCATCTAAATATGTGTAGTTACGGTGACGAATGCGTAGTTAAGACTACGTCTAACATCGCATGGCCTGCGCTCCACAAACTGCGAACTCAAGGTTCGTGCATGCTTCAGGTCGCTTCAATAGTGTCAGCTGTCCCTGTCATTTCCACAAAAGGAAATACCTTCATCTGCACGGCTATGTCAACAGTTCCAAATGCAAAAGAACAAAGTTAGATAGAAAGAATTCGTTAGTTAGCTTTTGTTTTACCAAAATTATGCGTTTTATTATTAAGATGTCGGTTTAGGTTTATCGTTGGTTTATGGAGAATAATATTGACAATAGCCTGGGCACGGAGTGTCTCCACTGAGATCATTCTCCACCAAAAAGCCTCGACTCAACAGTCGGAATATAATCAACGAGCAATAACAACTCGGACACACAATAACACAAGTTACCAGCGGCGCAAAGCTCGCGTTCAATAACTCTGGGACGGGCCTGCACACTACAGTTACCCTCCAATAACATCTAGTCAACGGGAACAATCCCGAACAAGGCATACTCAAAATACCTTCATACAATAACTTCCTGCTATAACAGGGTAGCCTTCAACTTACCATAGAAAACCTGACATAACTGTACACGTCGAAAGACGGTACACGCAGCAGTGCGTTTAACTAACACAAAACAATCTATAAAACATGTGATCAGATACAGGAATGGACACTGAGTTCCATAAGCTAAATTGCAATGAAAGGAAATGTGAATACAAATCGTATTCTGTCTCTTGTCAAAGTAGTTTCGTCTCACAATATAACAGGCGTGCTTTCAAGGGCACTGGGTCTCAAACCAGTTTATGTGTCGCTAGCAGGTTTCAACATTCCTGCGTTCCACTGACACAACACTTGACTCTCCAAGGCCGGCGATTTAAACAAATAAAACTATACATCTGGCCTCTTCATAAAAAACTTTACAACAGGTTAAAAACCTCGAGGAATACGTGTATTAAAAACACGCTATAAATCTGAATACAATAATACAATTCCGTCTTCTAAACCAAAGACGTCTAAATGATAGTGATGTTACTATTACTGGAGCTATTTGCTCTCAAATATAATTCAGCAGTTGCTTGTACAACATCAAGTAAATCATGTGTCTTCTCATGACACTAACAAAATAATAATTGTGACGCAGATTTCACACTCTGGATCTGCTTAAAGATACGTTGGGAACTGGGTTCGATGCTTGACAACGAAACATTCCTTCAAATTATTAGGTTCACACTTGACCAAGAATAGCTTCTGAGCTTATTCAAAATGAAATATAATGCAGTTACAAAACTGGTAATTACAGTTGACTACCTAACTGATACGACCTTTCTAACGACAGTCAGGGGTGTAACAAAGACTGGCTGCAAAGAATGCAGTTAACTAATAACCCTGGCATCTGATTGCCATAACTAAGGTCAGCAAAGACTTGAAAAATCACCCCAAATAGGGTTGAACAAAATAGCCTCAAATGACTACGGTAACGTTCATCAAAAGATAGGCATTGACGTCCTACGACGTTCATCAGGCTGCACCAGGGCTGACCAGAATATCTGACCCAAGGGTGTCTCACTCTAACTGAAATAAATGACATCTATTTAAACTAGTTACATTCCCTACCTATAAAAATGGCTGACACTGAGTGTGGTTGGTTCACAAACTACATTTAATCTATTATACCACCAGAAACTAGAACAAGAAAGGGGTATCAAAAAACTCACGAAATGGAGAAGCTCTCACTCAGCCCTCTCTTCAACAACAAGGGTTGTACAAAATCATCTCTGGCTCTCTGGAACGGTATCATCCTCATCAGGATTCCCATCTGGACTCCTCCAAAGACCAGGGTTCGATCTGTCCCTGTCGACAACTTCATGGATATGCTGGATATGCCTGGAAATGGCATCTTGGGTTCCTTCCTTCTCGTTCGCTGTCCTGGAAGTTCCACCATCATGCTGGTTCCCGTAGAAATATCACCCTCATACCGTGATGGTATTAGCCCATGATGACAGTTTCAAACATGGTGAAGAATAGTCCAATCACGTGGATAGTGAAATAAGTTGCGTAATAATTCATTCTTTCTCTTTCAAAGATATAATGTTCGTCGTAAATGTTATAGGCTTCAATTGTAGTATATGACACAGCCTTTATTTCGTCGATGTGAATTAACATGTGAGCTAACACTGCTTTATGATTCTGCACGTGCTAGTGACGCTACTTTTATATCACGTAGCATCCGTGAATAATGCGTCGTTTTTGAAATGATAAATTCACTTTGGCAATTTAAATATGTCATACAATCATAATCACACTTATTCATAATAGTTGTAACACATTTACCTGTATATTTTCCACTAGGCACTTGGCCCTCCACAAACACGTGGGTACAAAATGTGGTGTTACGGCAATGTTATGCAATTCACTATACTTGCCAATTATTATTTCCCAAAATTCTTCTTTGGCTCACTGTGCTTGGATAACAGTGAATAGTAGTATTCTCGTGCTCGATGGCACCTGATAATCACTTTCAACGCTCAACAGCGGATATTCTCTACGTCTTGTAGGACAAATACAATTTCACGCCTACACGGGGTGGATTCTCCAGACGTAGTGCAAGGCACTGAGTGTCTCTAGAAAGTAGGTCGTCAAAAACGAAGTCGTTGAGCGACTACTTAGGTTCCTGTTTGCGTATCTGCAAGGGTATTACCTTACCTTAAGTAAAAATAACATTCTCCAAAATGTTTTAATAATGCAGTATGACGAAATGGAATATTCTGAGTCTTGTGGAAAGATAAAATTAATTAATAAGACCTCAGATAATGAATGAGTAGTTTTCACCAAAGTCAAAAGTGCGATTCACCGCTACTTCAAAGAGTATAGCGTGATCTCTCAGCTCCACGTGGCTTTCTGGGTGTGTTCAAAGGTACAACATCCCATCATAAATGTTCTGTTATAAAAATATCACATGAACCATAGCTCAGCGGTTTCACTATGTCGTGCCATAGCATATTACAAACCGGGACACGGTTGTCGAACTAAACACATGTTTAGCAAATAAAATATAAGACAACGGTCTTACGTCGCAAAATTCAACACAACGACACACGACGATCAAACACCAGACCTAAATAACTAAAACAGTAACGTTAAATGGACATAGACAATACCGTACCTTTGGTTGGCATCTTCGTATCTGACATGATAATTTTAAAAATATAATTTGAATATTAATTAAAATGTCGAAGAAACTGGATGTAAGTAAACGTTCATGTCGTTGAAGTTCCCAGGGTTAAGATGCCTAAACAGGCGAATCCTTCCCTCAAAAGTCGAGATCTTTACATTATGCATCTTTTCATTATGGATCCGTAGCGTAGCGGTCAGTACGGTTAGCTGCTGCCCCGGAGGTCCTGGGTTCGATTCCCGGCTCTGCCACGAAATTTAAAAAGTGGTACGAGGACTGGAACGGGGTCTACTCAGCCTCGGGTGGTCGAAATGAGTAGAGGGGATTCGATTCCCACCTCAGCCATCCTCGAAGTGGTTTACCGTGGTTTCCCACTTCGTCTTCGGGCAAATGCCGTGATGGTACCTACTGTAAGCCCACGGCCGCCTCCTTCCCTCTTCCTCGCCTATCCATCCCAATCTTCCATCCCTTCCCATCCCTCATAAGGCCCCTGTTCGCTTCGCAGGTGAGGCCGCCTGGGCAAAGTGCTGATCACACCTCCCCAGTTGTATCCATCACGACCAGATGTTCCAGGCTCCAGGGCACTGCCCATAGAGGCGGTAGTGGTGAGTTCCCTCGCTGAGTCCGTGGGAACCACCAACCTAGAGGATAAATTGACTAAATAATAAAAAATCATTATGGAACCACGGTTAATAATTTCCTTTTCTGACAAAATACAACTCCATCGCGATCACAATCACATTCGATCACCGGGGATACCAATCGATATCGGCTAGATCCTACTGAGCAAATAGTAACTGGCCTGCCATCTAGTAGGCACAACACGAGTTAATCCAGTCACCTGGTCGTAGCATAGTTTCCAATTCTTCCACAAGAAGGCGATACAAGCAACTACAAAAGTTCACCTTTTTGAAAGATACAAGTGACATATTTCCTCGTACTTTTGTCACGTTACAGTAATAATTATTATTATTGTAACTGGTAGTTGCAGTAATTTGCCAGAAGCAAATACTGTAGATCTTGTGATCCGTTTCTCTGTGCGAAGCAGGCTACAAAGTGCTAAGAAAGGAAAGACGAATAGGGGGGCACTAGATATTTCATGCTTCAGAAGGGGAGCGTGACAGTAAGGGTTTGAGAACCCCTGATCTAAACCACTGTGGTGTTGCGAATGAGTGAGTGAATCACCGACCAATGTATTTGGTTCTGTTACTACGCACGGACCGGGAAACTCACACATCACTCCTCGTCGTCCGCGATCCACATTCCTCTCAGGTTTACGGAGCTTGGACTCGAGCAGTACATTAATCGGACCTAGAATAACAGCTGCAGACTTTTTGTAACTTGAGAGAAAATGCTTTGTTTAAAATACATAGTTTATTTTTAAACGTTTCAAAGAAAAGTTTCAAATAATAAGATTGAAGAACTGGAACCATGATTCAAGGTTGGCTTGATCTGTCTTTTAAGTGTATTTAGTTTCAAATTTTGAACTTGGATAGTTAAGTAATAAATGTACTTTTTTCTTAATATTTTGCTTTTTAACAATCATTAATTGTTAAGTTCGTAACTGTAAAGGATATTGCTTTTTCAGTAACAACTACAGTATTTTATCTTATAAAAGGAGTTTTACTTTACATGTTGAAACACTTTCATTGATTCATCATTTTTGGTGGTATAAACAAATTCAGAAATTGAAGTGTTTTGTTCAAATTTTCAGTTACCGCCACCTTAAGTGTGAGAGTGGAATGTGTCGGATAACCTGTGCCATTGTGATGGTTGTACTTGTATTAAGTAATTAAGTGTTCCTAATTGAGACTGGGATTTAGATAGGAGGTGGCCATGGCCTTATTTTAGATACCATCCCGAATATATCAAACGGGTTTTTAGGCGGCTTCCGGGGCTTAGTTGGTAGCATGCTGAGATTCTATGCCCAAGATCGCGGGTTCAAACCCAGCCGAAGTCGTTAGATTTTTAAGAGCGTTAAAATCCCTCAATATGCCTTCCTCTGGAGTGGAAGTAAAGCCGGCGGACCCATGTAATAGATTTATGGCATGTAAAAGAACCTTCTACTATTTACAATTGTGTGAAGCTGAAATTTATAGGTAAGTTTTGATTAACACTCTTTAAGTTCCAACGTTCATCGCCAGGTCTCAGTTGTGATGGCATGTATTAGCCCTAGTTCACGGAGTCGTTGACGGTCGCATTTGGTAGCAAAAGTAGGAAATATTTGAAATTGATCGTCTGCTGTCCTTACCTGAATTACAGATAGCACACACTAATACAGCCATCACAATTAACACTGGTTATCAGAAAGATTCTACACACACCTAAAGGACACGGGGCTACATGACCGTGTTGTCGCAGCCCCTAAACTGACGAACCTACCAAACGAGTTTCTTCATTAATCACCCTGGTTTATATGATGGACAATTTAGTTGGAGTAGATGTGGGGAAACCAAGGAAACCAACTACGTAGGTAGGAATTTAACTCCTTTCTTTTCAGTTCTGTCTCATGATGTTAAGCCAAACGTGTTCCAGCCCCAAGACCAGAATTATTATTTCTTGGCAGATCCAGGAATCGAATGCGGAACTCCGCGGTGACAGATAAGATTGCTAGCCTCGACGCCACCACAGGTTAGACTAATTCTTTTCTAGCTCAATCTTTGACCATCTCGTTGTGTATTGGCTAGCATTCTTGCATGTCACCCCTGAGGTCCGGGTTCTGGTCGTGAATTGGAACGGGATACACTCAGCCTCGTGAGGCAGAACTGATAAGTGGTGAATTTGATTCCTACCTCAGCGATTCTGGAATAGAATTTCCTAGTTTTTCCCACTCATATTTCAGAAAAATGCCTGGATGGTACCTAACCTATTTCCACGACCGTCTCCTACCTATTCTTAGACCCAATAACATAGACACACTAATACAGCGAGTAGAGTTCAAAGACAACTATATCCAAACCAGTATACGAAACAAGAACAACAATCTTTAACAGTTTTAATGCCCAAGCTCGCGGGTTCAAATCCGGCCGAAGTTGTCGGATTTCTTAAAAGCGTTAAAAATCCCTCAGTATGCCTTCCTTCGGAGGGGAAGTAAAGCCAGTGGGCCCATGTCATAGATTTATGATTTAAGAACCTTCCACTAACTAAACTTGTGTGAAGCGAAATTTATAGGTTAGGTTTGATAGTGCTCTTAAGTTTCAACGTTCGTCACCGGGCACTGGCAGCTAGTAGTGGCCAAGTTCACAGCTAGGTGTCGTGGATGGTGGCATTTGGTGGCGAAAGTAGGAACTACTTGAAATTATCGTCTGCAGTCCTATTGAATTAAAAACAGATAACTCACACTAATACAGTCATTACAATTAACACCGGTTATCAGACAGTTTCTACACACACACAAAGTACACGGGGCTACATGACCACATTGTCGCAGTCCCTAAATGAAGGAACCAACCAACCAATATTTAACAGTCTGGGAACGAGCCATGATATCATTTTATATACAAGGGTAATTCAAAAAAATATGATACTCTTTGTTAGAGCTTATCCAGTGAGATAATACCATTTTGTATCTGAAATCATGAAGGTCATGACAGCGTCGTTTTGGAGGTATTATGGTATTAGAAAGTATGAAAACCGACAGCATTAAACTATGCACACGTATAGTACCTGACATTCTATATTCATTTGGAGTAACTTATATACGTCAGTGCTACCAACATGATTCTAAGCCTGCTGAGAAGTCCAAATTTAAACACATGTAACTTCTATAATGTCATTTGGATTTCAACCAAATTTCGTATGTGCTATGTGTACCATAACAGATATGACTATAATTATTCTTAAGAGCAACCAGGCCTGCCAACTGTTAATAAATGCTGTGTCTATTTTTGTTACCCTAATATCAATATATCAGAAAGTATGCAAGCCAATAGCTCTAAACTTTGCACACGTATAGTACCTGGCATTCTAGATTAATTTGGAGTAACTAATGTACGTCAGTGCTGCCAACATGATTCTAAGCCTGCTGATAGGTCCAATTTTAAAATGCATGTTACTTCTATACTGAATAATGGATTTTATTCAAAATTGGTACAACAATAGATCATATTATTTCAGATTATTTCTGACCAATACATGCATGACATTGTTGCCAACATGATTTTACGCTTGCTGTTAGATCCGATGTTTAACTGCATGTAACGTCCATGCTATACATTGGACTTCAACCAAATTTTGTGTTCTGTACCTTAAGAGATGGAACTAAGAATATATTCAGTCACCATGGCTGCCAACTGGTTGTGCTCTATTAGGCTACATTATGCCAGGTATTCAGTATTTCGAACTTATTAGAAATGTATATATTAGCAACTTAATTTCGTCATTATTCTAGATAGATTCATATAGATTAATCATTGGCATGAATCTTAAATTTTAAGAAAAGTAGGCTCTTTAGTTCGTCACGGAACTTCTTGTTTTTCATGTGACATTTGTGTTAGCCCGCACGAACTTGACTCTTTGCAGTACACTAGTGATTATAAATGCACTGAAAATTGCAACTTTAGTATAAGGAATATTAATGTTCTAACATTGATTTTCCTTGTAGTTGAGGTAGAGACTTGCTTTTGCTGCACAGTGTAAGCACCATATCAATAATAGTGAAGTCCACATGCCATGAAGGGTGATTGCTCACGCAAGTGTGCACATATAATTGTTTTTTGTTGTTATTGTCGTTCATACAGCGATATATCTTCTCCTTATCAAACACGATAGACTGACATCATACACTCAAGTGTCGCTGTTCAAGCCGTAGCAGTCTGCTGAATAATACAGTTGTATAGTGAGTCGCACTCAAGGAGCGTGCTATGATAAGGGTTCAGAAAATGAATGATGTTTCAAATTCTTTAATCCTTAAATCACTGAATGTGTAGCTTGGTGTTTCAGCTTTAGAGCAAAACCTGAAAGGGAGGCACCACAATTTTTCAATACCATGTGCATGTAAAGAAAGGGAGGGAAGGGAAGGGAGAGGAAGGAAAGAGTCGGAAAGAGAAGGGAAGTAAGGAAGGAAAGGAAGAATTGGAAGGAAACGTAAGAAAGGAATGGAAGGGAAGAAAGGGAAGGAGGGAAAGGAAATAAAGGGAGGAAAGGAAGGAAGGAAGGAAGAAAAGGAAGGGGAGGAAGGATAAGAAGGGAAGGAAGGGAAGGAAGGAAAGTAAGGGAAGGAAGGAAAGGAAGGAAAGGGAAGGAGGGAAGGAAGGAAGGAAAGGAAGTAAAGGAAGGGAAGGAAGGAAAGGAAGAGAAGGAAGGGAAGGAAGGGAAGGAAGGGAAGGAAGGAAGGAAAGCAAGTAAAGGAAGGGAAGGAAGGAAAGGAAGGAAAGGAAGGGAAGGAAGGGAAGGAAGGGAAGGAAGGGAAGGGAAGGAAGGAAGGAAAGGAAGGGAAGGGAAGGAAGGAAGGAAAGGAAGTAAAGGAAGGGAAGGAAGGAAAGGAAGGGAAGGAAGGGAAGGAAGGAAAGTAAGGGAAGGAAGGAAAGGAAGGGAAGGGAAGGAGGGAAGGAAGGAAAGGAAGGGAAGGAAGGAAAGGAAGTAAAGGAAGGGAAGGAAGGAAAGGAAGGGAAGGAAGGGAAGGAAGGGAAGTAAGGGAAGGAAGGAAAGGAAGGGAAGGGAAGGAGGGAAGGAAGGAAAGGAAGGGAAAGAAGGAAAGGAAGGGAAGGAAGGGAAGGAAGGGAAGGAAGGGAAGGAAGGAAAGTAAGGGAAAGAAGGAAAGGAAGGAAGGAAGGAAGGAAAGGAAGTAAAGGAAGGGAAGGAAGGGAAGGAAGGGAAGGAAGGAAAGTAAGGGAAGGAAGGAAAGGAAGGGAAGGAGGGAAGGAAAGGAAGTAAAGGAAGGGAAGGAAGGAAAGGAAGGGAAGGAAGGGAAGGAAGGAAAGTAAGGGAAGGAAGGAAAGGAAGGGAAGGAAGGGAAAGAAGGAAAGGAAGGGAAAGAAGGAAAGGAAGGGAAGGAAGGAAAGTAAGGGAAGGAAGGAAAGGAAGGGAAGGGAAGGAAGGAAGAAAGGAAAGGAAGTAAAGGAAGGGAAGGAAGGAAGGAGGGAAGGAAGGAAGGAAGGAAAGGAAGTAAAGGAAGGGAAGGAAGGAAGGAAGGAAAGGAAGGAAAGGAAGGGAAGGAAGGGAAGGAAGGGAAGGAAGGGAAGGCAGGAAGGAAAGGAAGAAAAGAAGCTTTTAGTTTTACGCCAACGTTATTCTCACCATCGTGGGCCACTTTTACGTTGAATCCAAACCTCCGTACCTTTGTTGTCGTATTGTTGTTGATTGAGTCTTCAGTTTTGATGCAGCCCCCCGTGCCTCCCTGTCCTGACCTAATCATGTCATCTCTACATAGCTACCACACCTTACAACCGAGGCAATCTGTTTAACATGTTCTAACCTTGGTCTACATCTACAGTTCTTGTCCTCGACCCATCCTTCCATAACTAAATCCACTATTGCTGGGTGTCTTTGTATATGTCCTACCAACGTATCTGTTCTCATCATTAACAGTTTTCAGAAACATCACTCCTCTCCCACTAGACTCAATACTTCTTCACTAGTTACTCTTCTGTTGTTCATCATTCTCCTGTAGCACCACATTTCAAACGCTTCTATTATTCTCTTTTCTACTTCACCAACAGTCCAAGTTTCAGTCCCATAAAGCGCCACGCCCCAGACAAAGGAAATCTAAATCTATTGATGTCAACTGATTCCTTTCATGTAGAAATGCTTTCATTTCCTGAGCTAACCTACTATTTATATCCTCTTTGCTTCGTCCATCACTGGTTATTTTCCTTCCTAAGTAGCAGAAGTCTCCTACTTACTTCAGCTTTTCACCTGCCAATTTTACGTCAATAGGGGTTTCTGATTTCTTTCGGCTGTATTCCATAAATTTTGTTTTACATTTATTAATTTTCATCATGAAGTGTATCCACAAGACGGAGTCCATACCATTTAAAAACTCATTCAAATCCTCTGGTAAATCAGCTAAGATAATAATGTCATCAGAAAATCTCAGAGTTGAAATGATTTCTCCTTGAATCGTTACCCCTACTTTAAATTGTTCTCAAATTTCCTTGTTCAATGTAGAGATTGAAAAGTATGGGAGATAAGTTGCAGTCTTGCCTTACACCTCTCTGAATATCAGCATTTATTTCACTTCAAAAATCTCGTATGCATTAATAAATTGGGAATCGAACCTAGTCTGCCTTGGTGAGAGGCAAGCAGCACGTGTATGTTACGACCATGGAAATGAATATAAAACAAGATTTTCAGTGCACAAATCGCCAACTTTCGTAGAAGTTCATTAGCACTTTTTGACGTAGATATGAAGTAGCATGTCTAAAGAGAAAATGACCATAAGTAATGTACCAAGCGTTTGGAAATGATTCGCTCGGCTACTTGCGTAGGGAATTGCATTAGTAACATTTCGGGCATATATATTAATTACAATATTTTAAATCTCGTGAATATATTCAACAGTTCTTCAATGATATGGTGGGCACGACCAAAGAAACAAATGATCTATGCTGCTGAATTTGTAAAAATCAACGACGATGAAATTCGTAGCTTACGCTAGCTTATAAATAAATTGAAAGACGTTGGAATATTATTCATATTAAGCATGATCAAAATTGGATGAATCATTTACGACTTCTTTAAGGGGAACTGAAAATTTGCTACCTCATTTGCGGAAGATTTGGAAGCGCTCAACCCAACTGTAAGATCAATAATTGTGTGCGTAACTTGTTTATACATAGTTTGGTCATAATGTATTTATCATTCCTGAATTACTCAAGGGTAACTATAAAATTGCTTCCACCGTTTTACGCACGGTTGGTAGTAGTGATAACAAAACCTCATATCATTCGTACTCAATGCAGCAGAGTTCAGTACATAACAAGTAGTTCCGTGAAGAACTAAAGCCTATTTTTATATATCCTACTTATGTTAATTGCCTCTATCAACATACAAAATTACAGTTTGATTGCTGTAATAGATTCTTTGGTATTGAGAACCGTCTAATATTACGGATGGTCGCCATGTTGGATATTTTTATATGCAGGTCTTAGAGTTATGTACTGTTACATGAAGATAATAATGTGTACGTGTAGTATTCAAACATCAATCGCATGATTAGTACACAAGTCGTAAAAATGAGATGTTAAAATTTCGCACAGCTGCAATCTTGTGGTTATGAAAACAATTGAAATAAATTAGATGCCAGTGGATTAACATTTGTATAAGCATTTACCGTACCAAGTTCCGCTGAACTCGGCTGGTTAAATCGCGAGAAACGTCCATTTAAATATATTATATACTACTTCGCGTCACCACCATGTTGGATTTGTGCCCACCAGGTTATTGAAAGTCCTATAGGTGAACGTATGTTCATAGCCTCTATGAACATTTAAAAATCAGTTTGTTTGCTATAAAAGATTTTTAGATATTGAGAACCGTCTAAATATTTCGACGGTCGCCATTTCGGATTGTTATAAGTATAGGCCATAGAGTCATATACCATTAGAGGAAAATTATTGCGTAGCTTCATTATGCAAACTTTCACTTCGATTGCATGATTACGACACAAGAAATAAAAACTTAATTTTAAAATTTCGCAAAGCCGCCATCTTCAGTTTATGTAAACAATCGACCTAAATCAGATGCCAGTGCTTTACAATATTTATAATCATATACTGTACCATATTTCACTGCGCTCAGATGGTTAAATTGCGAGAAAAATCTCTTAAAACGTTTTAAATTCGCTTGGACGCCATGTTCCGGTTGTAATTTACAGGTTTTTGAATGTTACAGAGATAAACGTGCAGTAGTGCCTTTTATGATCGTACAAAATTTCACGAAGATATTTGTAATAGTTTCGGAGATATAGAATGCCAGTGAAATATAGGCTATCGTACAGCCGCATCTTGAGGTTATGTAAACAATTTAACGAAGTTAGATGTCGGTGCGTTATAATGTGTATAAACATATACTGTACCAAGTTTTATTGCGTTTGAATGGTTAAATCGGGAGAAAAGTCTATTTAAAAGTCGCAACTTCGCTCGGCTGCCATGTTAGTTTTGTTGTTGTCAGGTGTTTGACAAATCCAGAGGTGAACTTCTAGTAGTATTATATATCAACCCCTGGCACCATACAACCCATGAAGGGCCTAGGCCGACCAAGCGACCGCTACCCAGCCATTTGGCCTGCAGATATTGGGGTGACGCGTGATCAGCGCATCGGGTCCCCTCGGCCGTTAATCTTGGTTTTTGTGATCGGGGCGCTGCCGCACTGTCATACAGCCACTCAATTGTCCTCACGAGGCTGAGTGCACCGCATTCCAACCCTCACGCCAGTTTTTAAAAATCCCTGACGGAGCCAGGAATCGAACCCGAGGTCTCCGGGTGAGACGCAGGCGCGCTACCCCAACACCACGGGGCCGGTAGTATTATATATCACCGTACACAATTTCAGAGTGATATTGGTAATAGTTACGGAGATATTGAATACTGGTAAAAAATTTCGCACAGCCGCCATGTTGGATTGGTGAAACGTAGTAAAATTTGAAGGGCATGGTCGGGGTCAGCCTAAATGGTGCTATAATCTTATCGATGTTCATTGAAATCACTCCAGCTGTTTAGAAGTTATTAGGGGCACACACACACACATCCCACACACATACACACACACAGACAAAAGGTGATCTCATAAGCCTATTTTTTCATAAAATGAAAATAGGCTAAAAATAACTTTTGGTAGGAGGTTGCACGCCAACCACAAACAAGAAGAATTCGGTTCAAGCCCCAAATAAATTTATGGATTCATCAAATTATTGTGTTTTAATCAAATAATAAAACATGTAGTTCCGTGACGAACTATACAGCCTATTTTCATATACCCTACTTATGTTAATTGTCACTATCAACATACAATATTTCAGTTTGATTGCTGTAATAGATTCGTAGATATTGAGAACCGACTAAATATTGCGGATGGTCGCCATGTTGGATTTTATATAGCCTAGTTAGGTCTTAGAGTTATGTACTGTTTGTTACAAGAAGATTATTGTGTACGTGTAGTATTCAAACTTCAATCGCATGATTAGGACACAAGAAGAAGAAACGAGATTTTAATATTTCGCTCAGCTGCCATCATGTGGTTATGGAAACAATTGAAAAAAATAGATGCCAGTTGATTAAAATTTGTATAAGGATTTACTGTAGCAAGTGTGACTGCACTCGGATGGTTAAATTGCGAGAAACGACCATGTGAATATTTATACTTCGCGTCGCTGCCATGTTGCATTTGTGATCACCAGGTTATTGAAAGTCGTATAATTGACTTATAAAATTCGTACAGCCGCCATCTTGAGGTTATGTAAACAATTGAACTAAATTAGATACCAGTGCATTACAATGTGTATAAACATTTGCTGTACCAAGTTTCATTGCGTTTGGATCATTAAATCGCGAGAAAGGTCTATTTGAAATTTTCAAATTCGTTTGGCCGCCATATTCGTTTTGTAGTTAACCGGTTTTTGAAAGTCTTATAGATGAACTTCCAGTAGTGCCCTTTATCTCCGTATAAAAGTTCAGGGTGATACCGCTAATAGTTTCAGAGATATGGGATGCCGGTGAAATATTTCGCACAGCCGC
Organism: Meconema thalassinum; assembly: GCA_946902985.2. NCBI lineage: Eukaryota > Metazoa > Arthropoda > Insecta > Orthoptera > Tettigoniidae > Meconema > Meconema thalassinum. The sequence continues at coordinate 253,157,474 of OX336394.1, read as the reverse complement.
CATCTTGAGTTTATGTAAACAATTGAACGAAGTTAGATGTTGGTGTATTACAATGTGTATAAACATATTCTGTACCAAGTTTTATGGCGTTTGGATGATTAATTCAAGAGAAACGTCTATTTAAAAGTCGCAAATTCGCTTGGCCGCCATGTTGGTTTTGTAGTTACCATGTTTTCAAAGGTCACATAGGTGAACTTCTAGTAGTTTCCTTTATCACCGTAAAATATTCCAGGGTGATATCGGTAATAGTTTCGGAGATATTGAATACTGGTGAAATATTTCGCACAGCCGCCTTATTGGATTAGTGAGACGTAACAAAATTTGAAGGGCACGATCGGGATCGCCCGGAATAGTGCTATGAACTTACCGAGTTTCATTGAAATCGCTTCATCCGTTTAGAAGTTATAAGGGGGGACACACACCATCTCACATACCATCACACACACCATCACACACACACACACGCGCACACGCAGACAGACACACAGAAAAAAGGTGATCTCATAAGCGTATTTTTTCATAATGAAAGTAGGCTAAAATAATAAAAGTCCTGTATACTCGCGTCTATTAAAAGCAATTAGAACAATTAAATGTAAATAATTTGCACACAATTTCCTTTTTTTTAGTAGCAGATTTCGATAATATTGCAGGGTTTTCTCCTTTTCAGATTGGTGTAATATTTCCATTCCTTGGGTTCGAGTGCCAAGAGAACACAACAACATTAGAGGTACACGTGGATCGGCATGGTCACAAAGACCGAAGAAGAGGTCAGACCCTGCAAGGTCAAGATTCCAAAGGACAGTGCAGTTCTATATGCGATTGCAGGCAATTAACAAACAATTCCAAGTGCCAATGCACAGAAATGAACCAACCAAACCATAACTTATCAAAATAAACAAATCTAAAACTTGCTGACGTTTAAGGACACCCGTAGAAATTGAACACCTGCGGTTCTTCATTCTTCTTCTTTTCTTTAGAATTTGTCCCTGCTAATTGCAGGTTCTCTGTCGCCATATTACACGATTGTGTGCCATGTCAGGATGAAGTCGGGCAATTTTTAGGTCGTCATGTTTGGTGTCAAGCCAACGCTGTCTCGGACGTCCTATTGGTCTCTTCCCAATGCCAATCCAGTGTGTGCAATTGTTGTTTCAGCAGCTCGTAAGACATGCCCATACCAGCGGAGACGGCTTTCCCTCACCTTTCTAGTAATCTGCACCACTTCATATCGCTTGCGAATGTCATCAATGCTGACATCATCATGGAGTGTCGAGCCAGTTGTCCACCTGAGCATCTTTCTCTCCATCACACCAAGTTGCTGTTCCAACTCCTTAGTTGAAGGCCAGCATTCTGCTCCATACAGAGCAACGGGACGGACCACAAAACGATAAACTTTAGACTTTAGACGGTCTGGAATCTTCTTATCACACAAGACACCGGACGAAGAGTGCCGCTTCAGCCATGCGCTGCTCACGCGATGTAATATTTCAGGTCTGAGGGTTCCATCTGCAGTAGCCTAATAGTCGAGCCAAGATATTTAAACGACAATGTCTTTTAGGCCAGGCGACAGGTCGGAAAAAAAGCGACAATACGGAATTAATTAGTGGAAAGCTGAAAATTGCTTTAATCGCTTTATTTGGACCCAGATATTACTCTCCCAAGTTTTCCCCCTCGAGCGAAGACGGCGTTGGCCCTTCTGGCCCTAAGAGGGTACCATTTTTCGTTTTTTTTTTTTGCAAATATCTCCCATACCATCAACTTTATCAACAAAATACCTATTGTACAAAAGAATCGATAGTAAATTTCCTACAAAAATATACCCTACCTTTTCTCTCTAATGTGAACCATTAAGATGCTACGACCATTCAAAGTGGAGCCCTTTTTGATTCTTGCGGAAAATCTATGGAAATGATATGCCATATCAAAGTTTCTTCATGTTATAAATATTTGTCAGCATTCCAGGTGCACAAGCTGTTAACTTGTTACAAGTATCAATAAAAATGGTCAGTAAGTACATTCAGTTGGGAAGCCTCCGTGGCTTAGGCGGCAGCACGCCGGCCTCTCACCGCTGGGTCCGTGGTTCAAATCCCGGTCACTCCATGTGAGATCTGTGCTGGACAAAACGGAGGCAGACAGGTTTTTCTCCGGGTACTCCGGTTTTCCCTGTCAAAATTTCATTCCAGCAACACTCTCCACTATCATTTCATTTCATCTGTCATTCATTTAATCATTGCCCCAGAGGAGTGCGTCAGGCCTCGCCAGCCGGCACAGTCCATATCCTCGCTGCTAGATTGGGGCTCCATTCATTCCATTCCTGACCCGGTCGGAGACTGGAAGCAGGCTGTGGATTTTCATTTTCAAGTACATTCAGTTCTGATTCAGTACATTTTTCATGCAGACTTCATTACTTTCTCGCCGAGGGCGTTGGCAACAATGTGTACAGATGCAGCTGGCCTGCCGCGCTCGGCCTCCCATACAGCTGGCAACCACAGTCTCGTGTTGCCTCTCCGCGCGGTAAATTCGAAAATAAAAATCCGCAACACGGATATTCCTGTTGATCCTCTTGTGCTTTTCCCACGCATTTGCCTTGCAAAGAAATCCGAGGCACAATCGAAACAATATTTCCAGTTTGAACTCCGGTTGTGATCTTGGATGAAGCGGGAATGCGTAAGACGCAAAAGTCTGTGTTCTATAAATTATTCCATCCTGTAACCGATGAGCCCACATTTGAGGACCTACATCATGTTCTTGACGGAGGATATCTTCTGCACCGTGTAATTTGGCACCAAGCCGATACTTTGTCGACATTAGTGCCAAATATGTGAATTACGTTAAAAGATACTTCAAAAACTGTGTCATTATTTTCGATGGGTATCCTGACGACCCAGTATCTCGCAGTACCGAGTCCGCTGAACGTCTTCGACGATCGCACAAGCATGATGCTGCTAATGTATTTTTAGCCTACTTTCGATTTTTGCAAAAAATGAAAGTAGACTTATGAGTTCAACACAGGGCGAAAAAAGTGTGTCTGTCTGTGTGTGTGTATGTGTGTGTGTGAGTCTGTGTGTGTGTCTGTGTGTGTGTGTGTCTGTGTGTGTGTGAGTGTGTGTACTCTGAATGTCTGTCCCCCCCCTATCAATTCGAACACGGTGAATGCGAATTGAACGAAATTTGGTACAAAGGTAGCACTAGCAAAGGACACCTCAGTGTCATGTTTTATATCGCCGCCATCTTGACGGAAACGTAATGGCGGCCTCACAAATGTTCAAAGCTTAAATCAAATTACGACTAACCTAATCATCCGATCTCTACCAAATTTTGCAACAACATACCTTTATGGGGGGAGCATCCTTTGACCAAACCAATAGGTCATCAGCGTAATAGTTTACGGAGGGCGGCCATCTTTGAGTGAAAATCGATTCCCCCTATTAATTCGAACACGGTGCAACCGAATGGAACGAAATTTGGTACGGAAGTAGTACTAACGAAAGGCACCTCAGTGTCATGTTTTATATCGCCGCCATCTTGACGGAAACGTAATGGCGGCCACACAAATGTTCAAAGCTTAAATCAAATTACGACTAACCTAATCATCCGATCTCTACCAAATTTTGCAACAACATACCTTTATGGGGGGAGCATCCTTTGACCAAACTAATAGTTCATCAGAGTAATAGTTTGCGGATGGCGGCCATCTTTGTGTGAAAATCGATTCCCCCTATTAATTCGAACACGGTGCAACCGAATGGAACGAAATTTGGTACAGAGGTAGTACTAACAAAAGGCACCTCAGTGTCATGTTTTATATCGCCGCCATCTTGACGGAAACGTAATGGCGGCCACACAAATGTTCAAAGCTTAAATCAAATTACGATTAACCTAATCATCCGATCTCTACCAAATTTTGCAACAACATACCCTTATAGAGGAAGCATCCTTTGACCAAATGAATAGGTCATTAGCCTAATAGTTTGCGAATGGCGGCCATCTTTGTGTGAAAATCAATTCCCCCTATTAATTCAAACACGGTGAAACCGAATGGAACGAAATTTGGTACAGAGGTAGCACTAGCAAAGGGCATCTCAGTGTCATGTTTTATATCGCCGCCATATTGACAGAAACGTAATGGCGGCCACACAAATGTTCAAAGCTTAAGTTAAATTACGACTAACATAACCATCCGATCTCTACCAAACTTTGCAACAACATACCTTTTTGGAGGGAGCATCCTTTGACCAATCTAATAGGTTATTAGACTAATAGTTTGCGGATGGCGGCCATCTTTATGTCAAAATTGATTCCCCCTATTAATTCGAACACGGAGGAACCTAATGGAACGAAATTTGGTACAGAGGTAGCACTAGCAAAGGGCACCTCAGTGTCATGTTTTATATCGCCGCCGTCTTGACTGAAACGTAATGGCGGCCACACGAATGTTCAAAGCTTAAATCAAATTACGATTAACCTAATCATCCGATCTCAACCAAATTTTGCAACTACATACCTTTATGGAGGGAGCATCCTTTGACCAATCTAATAGGTCATTCGCCTAATAGTTTGCGGATGGCGGCCATCTTTGTGTCAGAATCGATTCCCCCTATTAATTCAAACACGGTGAAACAGAATGGAACGAAATTTGGTACAGAGATAGCACTAGCAAAGGGCATCTCATTGTCTTGATTAATATCGCCGCCATATTGACAGAAACGTAATAGCGGCCACACAAATGTTTAAAGCTTAAATCAAATTACGACTAACAAAACCATTCGATCTCTACCAAACTTTGCAACAACATACCTTTATGGGGGGAGCATCCTTTGACCAATCTAATAGGTCATTAGCCTAATAGTTTGCGGATGGCGGCCATCTTTATGTCAAAATTGATTCCCCCTATTAATTCGAACACGGTGGAACCGAATGAACGAAATTTGGTACAGAGGTAGCACTAGCAAAGGGCACCTCAGTGTCATGTTTTATATCACCGCTATCTTGACGGAAACGTAATCGCGGCCACCCAAATGTTAAAAGCTAAAATGTAATTACGACCAACCTAATAATCTAGTCTCTACCAAATTTTGCAACACCATATCTTTGTGTGGGAAACATATTCTGACCAAACTGCAAGAACATCAGCCCAATAGTTTGCAGATGGTGGCCAAGTATGTGTGCAAATCGATTCCCCCTATCAATTCAAACACGGCGAAACCGAATTGAACGAAATTTGGTACAGAGGTAGCACTAGCAAAGGGCACCTCATATTCATGTTTAATATCCCTATAGCACGTTGTATTTCAACAAGCTACTACAACCAACATTCAATCATACTCCTTGAAAAGGACAAAGAGTTATAACAATACCCATGCATTTAGGAGAAAGTAGGCTATATGTTCTTTACTGAACATCTTGTTTTTTTTTGAGTCCATGACGGCAGCTATGCCACAAGCAACATTTTTGTCTAATGACACAAACAAACGAAGATTGATCGACTTGTTGCTCGTCAAATTCAAAAGGGAAGGAATCGAAACCAGACAAGCTCCAGAAGATGCCAATGTGCTCGTCGATACCACCGCACTCGAGTTATCTCGGCAGACAATTCGGTCATTATAGCGGCTGAAGATATAGATATCCTGGTCATCTTGGCGGCTCGTGTGCCACCTTCCACGAAAATGTATTTTATGAAACCCGGCAAAGGTTCAACTAAACAACAACTATTTTGCGCAACAAGTTTCAATCTCCCCCTTTTATGGCGGCTTCGGTGGCGTAGTCGGTAGCATGCTGAGCTTCTATGCCCAAGATAGCGGGTTCAAACCCGGCCGAAGCCGTCGGATTTTTTAGAGCGTTAAAAATCCCTCCCCTTCGGAGGGGAAGTAAAGCCAGCGGTCACATGTCATAGATTTATGGCATGTTAAAGAACCTTCCACTTATTGCACCTGTGTGAAGCTAAATTGGATAGGTTAGGAATGTAAACAACGCTCTTAGGTTTCTACGTTCGATGCCAAGAGCCGACTGCGGTGGCGTCTAGTAGCTAAAATTCCGAACTTGGCCTAGTAGTCGTTGACGGTGGCGCTTGGCGGCAAAAGTAGGAACTATTTGAAAAATTCTAAGTTGCAGTACTTAAATTAGAAAACAGATAACACACACTAATACAGTCATCACAATTAACACCGGTTATCAGACAGATTCTACACACACCCAAAGTACACGGGGCTACATGACCGCGTTGTCGCAGCCCCTAAACTTAAGAACCAACCAACCAACCCATCTCCCGCCGTGTGTGCAAAAAAACTTCCTCTTTTTGCATGCGTTTAGTGGGTGCGACACAACGTCTTCGTTTCACAGGCAGGGCAATATGAAACTCGTAACACTGCTGAAGAGTAATGAGGAACTGCAAACAGCTGTTAGGGTTTTCCGAGACGTGAATGCAAACCCCGATGAAATTGACAAAGCGGGCCAGTTGGTTTTGGCTAGGCTTTATGACAAAAAAAACACGGGAAATACCCTGAATGAGTTGCGGTTCCAACTGTTTGCAAAATCTCTAAGCACGCATTGATTTAATCTCGCAAGTTTACCTCCCACCGAATCAGCGGCACCTGAGCACTCTTTAAGAACATACCATCGAATCCAAACATGGTATGGAAATTATACAAATCCACTGGATTGGGGCTGGAAAAATTCGCAATGTGGTTTGGCTCCCATACTTACGACGAGGGATCCGGCGCCACAAACGCTTCTAAACACAGTGTCCTGCAAATGTTCCAAAGGATGTAACGCAGCGTGTGGTTACAGGAAAACGGGCCTCCGATGCTCCAGAATCTGCATGAATCGTATGGGACGGTCATGTACAAATGCTTCCGAGGAAGATGATATGGATGATTGTGACGGAGACATCGATGTTGATCTTGAGCGCCCTGTGACGTCGGACAAATGTACCGATACAGACGATGAAAGCGATGACGGAGAAATTAAGGCAGACGATCAAGACTGCCAGCCTTCATCAAAACGGTTTAAAATCGACTAACTTTGACATTTGAACTGTGGATTAGGCCTCCTGGGAACACCACTTTAAAAAAACGCGTCATTTACTCTACCGCCAGGTGGTGTGGAAAAGAGTGATTTTATGCCAATACTGCGCAATAATAAAACTAATGGTAGGTAATTTGCCACAGCTGTTTACCTAGAAAAGCTGTTATGCTTGTGACAAGTTAACAACTTGTGCACCTGGAATGCTGACAAATATTCATAACATGAAGAAACTTTGATATGGCATATCATTTCCATAGATTTTCCGCAAGAATCAAAAAGGGCTCCACTTTGAATGGTCGTAGCATCGTAACATTAGAGACAAAAGGTAGGGAACATTTTTGTAGGAAATTTACTCTAAATTATTTTGTATAATAGGTATTTTGTTGATAAAGTTGATGGTATGGGAGATATTTGCAAACAACCGAAAAATGGTACCTTCTTAGGGCCACAAGGGCCAACGCCGACTTGGCTCGAGGGGGAAAAACTTCGGAGAGTAATATCTGGGTCCAAATAAAGCGATTAAAGCAATTGCCAGCTTTCCACTAATTAATTCCTTATTGAACTACCTGTCGCCTGGCCTATTTGGAAGGTCAACACTATTAATTTGAATCGTTTCTCCATTAGATAAGAAAATTGTATTATAAGTATCCTATGTAATAAGTTACTGTCAGAAATAAATTTAAATCTTCCCCTTCATACGTGTGAATGATCAGTATTAGGGGATTATTTATTAATTTTATTTATTTATTTATTTATATATTTATTTATTTATTTATCGTATGATACTAACACAATAACGAAAACAAAGACATTAATACAATGACACAAACATCCGAACAATATGACAACAAGACATAAGACTGTTAAAGTTGAAAATAGCATAGGTCAACATCCAGTCTATTTAACCAATCTACTGCTTCTGGAGTAGCACAATTTAAATCCTCCAGACCCCCCCGGAAACGCTCGGCAGGGACAATTAAACACTATGTGTTCCAATGCCTGCGGAATGACATCACAGTCACAGTATGGCGAATCTTTCCAACCCAAAGTAGGCCTATGTAGTAGCTTACCGATGCACTTCTTCCCACGCCACATATAATACGATTGAGTCTACTCCAGGTAAGTCTCGGCAAGTTGAAACCAGCGAGTTGTGTAGTTGGGTTCCCGACTTGTACGATGCCTCGAGGAGGAGCTCTTGTCCACTCAGTCTGCCAGCTAGTATTGGCTTTGAAATTACCGTTTTTTAGTTCTAAGGTTGTTTTCCATGCAGGTTTGCGGGATTAGGTGGATTAAAGAATGCGAGTACAAGTATTAGGAATTAGACATTTGGCGAAGTTATACAGGATGATCACTTTTCGTGATACTTTCAATGTTTAGCTTGGCCCATTTGTCGGTCAAATTTGTTTCTTGTTACCGAGATCCCCGAATGATAATTATTTCTTTGGAAATGTATTAATTGCTTAAACTATATGCATAACCTTGTTATTAATCACCTAATTCATGGATATTATAGTTACTCACCTAGTGTTTAAGGCTTCCGCAACACATCACTACAACAACTACACTGAGCCTGTCTGCTGCTTGCCTGCTGTCGCCACGAGCTCGTGACGTCATTTCCTTGGCCAACCAATAGCAGCGGTGTTTTTGGTCAGCTGCCTTCCTCGGCGGGTTTTCGCCGCTATAAAACCTCGAGTCATCTTCTGGGTGACGTGCCACTCTTCATCCATTCTTCGGCCACGACTCTACGGGCCACTCTTGGCCGCTATTCTTCGGACTTACTTTACGGCCAACATTCTACTGTCAACATGTGACAATCTGCTCTTTGATCACCACTCTGAGACCAATAAACTCCAAATATTCTCGCTAAGACTTTTCAAGTACCGCAGTGAGAGTCATCATCTACGACTAATAATAATAATCTTCATGGTGCACTATCTCGCAGTGAGGAAAGGCACAAGGAAGGAATGTCAATAGTACTTGGTACGCGCCGTGGTCAGCCAGGACCAACCAAGTTTGTAAACAAACTCCAATCTCTCCAGTGCACAACAACAGCAGTGATACCTCTCAATTGTGTGGAGTGGGTTGCCTACTGGGATTGACAAATGTTCATACGTGACTGTGTTTGTAAAAATTTCTTCGCTTGAGGGATGATTCACTCCGGACATACCCTCCACTAAAGTGTCGCCCAAGATAAGATAAGTTTCTTAGCACTCATTTATAGAACATTCTTATTGCCTCTTCTATTTTAAGAAGACAAAGTTGATCTTTGCCATGAACTTTTTAATAAGAAGCTCAAGTATTTTCTTCAGTGGTTATTAATTGATGTTTTGTTTACTTAAACAGTATATTAATAAATTGCATATTTGTTATCTTATGTTTAATTGTGAAATCCTTCAGCCCCTTACATTAACGCATAATTCAGTCTTATTGTTTCACCCTAATGATATTGAATCCAAGCGAATGCTTGTTGCTGTTCTCCCTATTATGAGTTGGAGTTTTCTGGGGCAAACTCCACCATAACTATGGTGCCGAAACCCGGGAAACATATCTGTTGCACCCTGGGAATGTTACAAGTTTCATATCTTGGATTTCACATTAAACATTAACAATTTTTTTTATTGTGTTTCAACTCTAATTCAAATTGTAAGTTTCAGACTGAGGCGCATGTTCAGCAAAGGAGGAGAGAAACGTAAGCTAAGCCGGTTTCTTCCACATCAGACTAAACCTTACTACCTAGCAAGCTGTCATCCTCTGGCTTAAAGTACTCGAAGTCACAATATTGACGAGAGTAACAAACAACTTTTAACATGCCTAACCTTAATGAAAAACTCAGCAACGCCAGAGCCTCTTGTAAGGGCAAGCTCACACGGTTTCGTACTTTTTTAACGGAGCTTGAACCCCAAGAGCGTAATCTTGACATAATTTCGCAGAGGCTTAAGAATTATGAACAAGCCTTTGAGAAATATGATGAGATACAATGCAGTATAGAAACTCAGCACCCGGACCAGCAAAGTGATAGGTTGGAAGTTGAAAAATTATACTATCAGGGATTTGCTGAAGTTAAACAGCTTATTAGGGCTTTAACTTTAAAAGAAAAACAAGAAGATCAAACTTCTGCAGCATCTTCTACATCTTCTACACGCATTATATTACCCAAATTAGAAATACCCAAATTCACTGGTAAGGACATAGAATGGGAGCCATTTTTTGAATTATTTAATTCTTTAGTACATGAGAATACTTCTATCCCAGTAATTCAAAAATTTCACTACTTGCGTCTGGCAGTTCAAGGCAACGCACTTAACCTGATTCAAGCACTTTCTTTGACCAGTGATAATTATGAAGTTGCTCTGAATCTTCTTAAGGATAGATATGGGAACATTCGTTTATCTATTCAACGCCATATACAAAGCTTATTCGAGTTACCTAACGTGCAAGCAGACAACAGCTTATCACTTCGTAAGTTGATTGACACTGCAGAACTACACGTCAGAGCATTGTCCAATTTAAACCAACCTGTAAATCACTGGGATTTATTTCTAGTTCACCTCATTTCTGCAAGATTGGATGCAAGTACATTAAAAATCCTGGGAAACAGAACTTTCCCAGCATTTGCAATGCACTTATGAGGCAATTATTAACATTTTGAAGGCAGGAAGCCAAGTCTTTTCCGCCATAGCTAATCAAAAATCTAGTATTTCAGATTCAAAAGCCTTCTCAAAAGACAAGGTTAACAGTTCTAATCAAAGAATTTTAAGATCACATGCTCTTCCTGTTGATGCTCGGTCACCTAACCAAATGCAAACGTGCGGTCTGTGTCAGCAATCGCATAATTTATACAATTGTGATGAATTTAAATCTTTATCAGTAGATGAAAGACGAAAGTTAATTACGAATAAAAAACATTGTTTTAACTGTTTGTCAGGAACGCATATGTTAATCAATTGCCGTTCACAACGTTTATGCTTTCATTGTAAGGCCATTCCCTTTTGCACAGACATGAAAGATCACGGTTATCAGGACCAAGCAGTCCCAATACCAAGTCTAATTCTGAGACTTCTCAAAATAGTGCGCAGTCGTATGCTCAAAGTTCTACCTCGCTTGGCAAAGTCCAGGTTTTATTATCTACCGTGCAGGTTCTATTGAAAAATGCTTGCGGGAAATGGGTATCTGTCAGGGGATTATTAGACAATGCCGCTACTAACAATTTTATTAGTGAATCTTTGGTACAAAAGTTAGGCCTCCCAAAACATCCTACCTCAATAGAGGTTACAGGAATAAACTGCTCTAAATCGCAATCCTTAAGCTTTGCTAAAGTGGATCTGAAGGACTCTAATAATCTTGGTACGCAGTTGCAATTAGATTGTTTGATTATCAAGTCTTTAGGCAGCAATATTCCCCGCACTTCTTATCCTATTCAAAGTTGGAATATCCCGAATTTTGTCCAGCTAGCTGACCCGCATTTCAACAGAACTTCGCCCGTAGAGCTTCTTTTCAGATCAAGCGTATTTTGGCAATGTCTTCGTTCCAATAAAGTAAAAATTGCTCCTAATGTTTTCTTCCACGAAACTGATTTTGGTTGGATCGCTACTGGTCAAATATACCGTAATCCTATTCAAACTGTAACGAATTGTCATTTTGTTGGTGCCGATTTGAGTCAAGAGCTGACCAAGTTCTGGGATCTTGAGAATGTTCAGGCTACTTCTTCTTCTTCTAACGAAATTTGTGAAAAGTTATACAAGGAAACCACTGTTCGTACTGCTGAAGGCAGATTTATAGTAACTCTTCCACGTATTCCTAATCCTCCCGCCATTACGGGCTCGCATTCCAGAGCACTCAGGACACTATTTGCTATTGAAAATCGGTTCAAACGAGATGATTGTGTTAAAACTCAGTATGCTTCCTTTATGGAGGAATACGAATCATCCAATCACATGGAGGTAATTTCTAAATCAGAAGAAATTGGCCATCCTTTTAAGGAAATAGTTTATCTAAATCATCACCCGGTATGGAAAAATTCTTTAACACAAGACAATATAAGAGTAGTTTTTAATGGCTCATCACCAGATTCCAATGGAGTCTCTTTAAATGATACCTTGCAATGTGGTCCCGCTATTCAAACAGATCTCACCTCTGTCTTGCTTAATTTTCGACGGTTTCCTATTGCTGTAATCTCAGATATTAAGCAGATGTACCGGCAGATTCTCATAAATTCTGAGCAGCAAGATCTGCAAAGAATATTGTGGCGCGATGAGAGTTCCAAACCCATAAAGATATTTAGATTGAAGACTATGACATATGGCCTGAAGCCTTCAGCCTTTCTTGCGATTCGGTCTCTCCACATGTTAGTCGAGCAAGATGGTCATCTGTATCATCCTTTGGCCTCTGAGGCATTAAAAACGGCATTTTATGTTGACGATTTCTTGTATTCTTTCCCTAATATTTCTGAAGCACTCCTTGTGTGCGAAGATTTGAAATCCCTGCTCCTAAGAGGTGGTTTTCCGCTCCATAAATGGACTTCAAATACTACTGAATGTATATCAAAATTTTCATCAGAGGTCCCAGTTGATGAATTTGTTGCTATTCCTACTGATGAAGCAGCCGTAAAAGCATTGGGTGTTTTTTGGTGTCCTTCTTCTGATACCTTCTCTTATCAGGTACATTTGTCAGAATCTCCCCCTGTAACTAAGAGACAAGTTATGTCAGAAATCGCAAAGATCTTTGACCATTTGCAATATATTGCTCCTATAGTTATTGTTGCAAAAATTTTCCTGCAAAAGCTTTGGTCATTAAAATCGGACTGGGATGAAAATCTCCCGTTTCCTCTTTTTGAAGAATGGTTAGAGTATCGCAGTAGTTTGCTGGATCTCTCCAAGGTTTCTATACCCCGCCTTTTAATTTCTAATCCCTTATGCCAGCAGTATGACCAGCATGTATTTTCTGATAGTTCAGAACGGGCTTATGGCTGTTGTGCATACATAGTAGGACGTTCCTCAGCCACTTTCCCTGGATTTTCTAATTTAGTGTGCGCTAAATCAAAAGTTGCTCCACTTAAAACGGTATCATTGCCGAGATTAGAATTATGCTCTGCTTTAATGGCAACATAATTAGCTACTAAACTAAATGTCAGTTTAAAGTTAAAATTTTCCCGCACATTTTTTGGAGCGATTCTTCTATTGTACTAGCTTGGATTTCCAAGCCTTCTTTTCATTAGAATACCTTTGTGGCAAATCGCGTTTCTAAGATTCATGAAGTTTCTCATTCTGAACAATGGAGACATGTTCCTAGCCGTGAAAACCCCGCGGATATAATATCACGTGGTTGCACGTCTAAAGAATTGATTTCTTCAGACCTGTACTGGAATGGTCCTCCTTGACTAAGTCAGGAATCATCTTGCTGGCCTCGCTTAGCTAATCAATTTTCAGAAGAAGTACCTGATGCCCGCACTGACCCTGTCACGTCGCATCTTACTTCTACTTCTACTAGCCTTTTTCAGAGATACTCTTCATTTGAAAAATTGATTCGTGTAGTGTCTTATATATTCCGGTGGAAATATTTAGTAATTGATCAACCATTGAGGCCTCAACCCTTTCTCACCAGAGTACAGTTAGAATTTGCTACTCGCAAAATTTTGTTGCTTGTTCAGCAGGAAGTATTTGCTCCTGAAAAGCAAACTCTTATTAGTGGTAAAGATTTACCCAAGTCTAGCAGGCTTTCACCACTCACTCCTTTTCTAGACCAGGACGGCATAATACGCGTGGGTGGAAGATTAGCTATGTCTAGTTGTGAGGATGGGAAAAAACATCCCATCATCCTTCCTTCAAAGCATCCTATCACTACACTTATAATAAACATGTTTCATTATAAACACCTTCATGCTGGCACTCGCACCTTGCTCTGTCTAATTCGTGATCTCTACTGGATCATTAATGGCGTTCATGAGGTTTCTTCTGTTGTCAAAAAGTGTATACCTTGCTTTAAGGTTAAACCACGCCCCGCCACGCAGATTATGGGTAATTTACCTCCATTTCGTTCAGAACCTAGTAAGCCCTTCGCTCTTACTGGGATCGATTACGCCGGTCCTTACGTATATCAGACCAATCCCTCTTCATCTAAGCGCAAAATCTTAGGTAAACTTTACATCTCGTTATTTGTATGTATGGTGACGGGAGCCATCCACCTCGAGTTGGTTACGAACGCTTCTGTATCTTATTTTTCGGCCGCCTTTTCTAGATTTGCTGCTAGAAGGGGTGTTCCATCTGAAGTCTTTTCAGATAATGCAAAAATTTTTGTAAGTGCTTCTGATCTCTGGAAAAAGTGTTAAGCTCCCCATCTGCTAAAGAAAAAATGTCCAACTTTTCCTATTCTAAAGGGTTCAAATGGCATTTCACCCCGCGTTTTGCTCCCCATCATGGGGGCCGATGGGAGTCCTTCATCAAACGTACTAAAAGACAGCTTAAGAAAACTCTTCGTCCTACCATACTTTCTTATGAGGAATTCAACTCTTTAATTATTCAAGTCGAAGGTATCGTAAATTCCAGACCTCTGACTCCTCTTTCAAACGATCCTAAGGATCTTTTACCTTTGACACCCAGTCACTTCCTGATTGGCTGTTCGCTTGCTGCTACTCCGCCTTTGCTGGTTCGACGCTGTGATCCTAGCCTACCTATCTTTTGGAGAAAAGTAGAGTCCTTGCGCTGTTCTTTTTTGGCGCCGATGGAAGTTAGAATATCTCAGCTTGATAAATAGGCGTGAGAAGTGGCGACTTCCTCAATCAGATGTACGAGTGGGGGACATGGTTCTTCTTCGAGACCCAGCTCCGCCTCTCGTGTGGAACCTAGGCAGAGTTATTCACTGCCACATTGGCCGTGATAAACGCGTCAGAGTTGTTGATGTTATGACTAATAAAGGTCTTTACACTAGACCTATCTCTGCTATCTCTGTATTGTCTTTCAAGTCTTAGTTTCTCCTCGTCTGTTATCCATGTTTGTTTTGACTGATTCTTTTGTTTTTTTCATTCGGAGTTCTCGGAGCATGATCACCTTTCGTGACACTTTCAATGTTTAGCTTGGCCCATTTGTCGGTCAAATTTGTTTCTTGTTACCGAGATCCCCGAATAATTATTTCTTTGGAAATGTATTAATTGCTTAAACTATATGCATAACCTTGTTATTAATCACCTAATTCATAGATATTATAGTTACTCACCTAGTGTTTAAGGCTTCCGCAACAATCACTACAACAACTACACTGAGCCTGTCCGCTGCTTGCCTGCTGTCGCCACGAGCTCGTGACGTCATTTCCTTGGCCAACCAATAGCAGCGGTGTTTTTGGTCAGCTGCCTTCCTCGGCGGGTTTTCGCCGCTATAAAACCTCGAGTCATCTTCTGGGTGACGTGCCACTCTTCATCCATTCTTCGGCCACGACTCTATGGGCCACTCTTGGCCGCTATTCTTCGGACTTACTTTACGGCCAACATTCTACTGTCAACATGTGACAATCTGCTTTTTGGTCACCACTCTGAGACCAATAAACTCCAAATATTCTCGCTAAGACTTTTCAAGTACCGCAGTGAGAGTCATCATCTACGACTAATAATAATAATCTTCATGGTGCACTATCTCGCAGTGAGGAAAGGCACAAGGAAGGAATGTCAATAGTACTTGGTACGCGCCGTGGTCAGCCAGGACCAACCAAGTTTGTAAACAAACTCCAATCTCTCCACTGCACAACAACAGCAGTGATACCTCTCAATTGTGTGGAGTGGGTTGCCTACTGGGATTGACAAATGTTCATACGTGACTGTGTTTGTAAACATAAACATACCCTCCACTGAAGTGTCGCCCAAGATAAGATAAGTTTCTTAGCACTCATTTGTAGAACATTCTTATTGCCTCTTCTATTTTAAGAAGACAAACTTGCTCTTTGCCATGAACTTTTTAATAAGAAGCTCAAGTATTTTCTTCAGTGGTTATTAATTGATGTTTTGTTTACTTAAACAGTATATTAATAAATTGCATATTTGTTATCTTATGTTTAATTGTGAAATCCTTCAGCCCCTTACATTAACGCATAATTCAGTC
The DNA here is from genome assembly GCA_946902985.2 of Meconema thalassinum. Lineage (NCBI taxonomy): Eukaryota > Metazoa > Arthropoda > Insecta > Orthoptera > Tettigoniidae > Meconema > Meconema thalassinum. The sequence continues at coordinate 253,141,371 of OX336394.1, read as the reverse complement.
TTATTGTTTCACCCTAATGATATTGAATCCAAGTGAATGCTTGTTGCTGTTCTCCCTATTATGAGTTGGAGTTTTCTGGGGCAAACTCCACCACAGGATGATGTTTGTTATGGTTGACAGGTGCCACGCAACTTCATGGCCGGGAATGGACGCTTCATCACCCGACCCACATGTCACGTTTTTCTGGCTACGTCAGCCCTTTTTCAAAATGCACCACACAAAGAATTCTGGCGTTGTTCGTATATGTTGACTATGCTGTGTGTGATACCGACAGCTTTTAATCCTCCTAGGTATTCTATAAAGTCGTTAGTGGCGCCGGGTGTGATATTGCCTTGTTATTTTCGCATACGTTTGCCACGGTGGGTGAATGGTTATCGTGTCGGTCTACTAACCCCAAGCTTGCAGGTTCGCTCCTGGCCGTGGTAAGTGATTTTTGAAAGGCAGCAAAAATTACGACACGCATGTCATACGATGTTGGCATGTTAAAGAACCCATTTGAATTCAGTAGGCCGTGTTCATAATGGCTAAATTAATCTCGGGAGTTTCCGCCAACACAAAGTTCCTCACTGCTCAACTAGAAAGCGCTATAGTGTTCAAGGAGTTTAGATATCTATGTAACCTCCTTGACTTTCATAGTACTTCAAGGAACAACGAAATTCAACATGAAAGCTACCCTCTGGGTGTCAAATAAAAAAGCTTGCACCTGGCACCCGAGGCCTTACGATAATAAATGATTAATTGTTGCATATCTTATAGTGAATTATCTCAAGGTTTCAAGGCATTTGAGGGTGCGCAATTGTGAGGGAGCCGTGTCAGTAGATATAATTGCACGTTAAAGATCCCCTTCAGAGAAAGGTTCGGGAACTCCGGCGTCTCTAAAAGCCGCAGTAGCTGGAAAGGACATAAAATCAATAACATTATTATTATATTATTGTGAATTATTGTAGTTTCATAAATGACAAATGTTCAGATTTGTAATGAGAACATATTTTATAAACCAAAACTAGCTGTACCCGGCTTTACTAATTGAGAAACCTTCGCTGGAGTGTGCACAACAACTCACCAAAGTTGCCTCGCAATTGTATGGGTATATGAACGCATGCGGGACTTTGTTGAAAAGATTCACGCGTTGTCACCCATTTGTTGAATTTATTCGTGCGATACCTATTGCAAAATGGATTTACTAACTCAGAAACCTATGATATTAGTAGGTAATATAAGCCGATCCTGGTGCAGGGGCTAATGCGCAAGATGGCGGCCGCGTGCAACCAGCCCTATGTTATTCTTATAGAGGGGCCAGCCATAGCTGACGCAAGGGCTAATGCGCAAGATGGCCGCCACACTTTGAGACCGTGAATAATGTCACAGGGGGAGTTCGACCGTGTAGTCGCTAAATGGAATATTTATTGTTTTTATTATTATAATTATTATTAACATTATTATTATTATTATTATTATTATTATGTAATTATTGATTAATCATGTAAAATCAAGACCAGCCTTATTTAATCCACTTTATCGTAAAGTGGCTAGCATTCTTGGATGTCACTGTGGAGCCTCGGGTTTGAGTCCTGGCTTTGCCAAGAAATTTAATTTCAGGTCTGATAGTTGGAATGGAGTACACTCAGCCTTGTGAGGCAAAACTAAGAAGAGTGGGGTTAATTCGTACCTCAGCCATTTTGCCTAACCCAACTTCACCTAACCTCACCTAACCTAACCTAACCTAACCTAACATAACCTTAGTTCACCGAACCAAGCATTTCTTCACCTAACTTCGCCTAAACTAACCTAACCTAACTTAACCTAACATAACCTTTTAAGCTAAGCCAAAGGCTAATCAACACACTCAAAGTATATAAGGGCACATGCAACTATCTTTTTGCTATTCTTATAGAGAGTAAGGTAAAGCTAACAATTGCACTGTGGCTACTGTGCAAGATGTTCGCTACACAGAACCAGCTTAGGATTACAACGTCAGTTAAGTTTTAAAAAGTAAAGGCTGTTATTCATATTTTTTCCTTTTCATTTTCATATTTCATACATTGCAATTTGTCAATTTCCAATTTACAGTTTTTTTTTAATTTTAGTTTTAAGTTTTTGAATTTTGTCAGTATGGAAACATGGATTTTTCAATTTTGTTGTTTACATGTTTTTGATTTAGTCCATGTCTAAAGTTCATATTTACCAAACACGATTTCTCTATTACATATAACTAGGCTGTATACCTTATCCCAAAGCATTTAGGTAATACATGGGTTATACTATACTTTTGACTACCTAGTTTTAGCTACCTAAGTGTAGTTTCTCAACATTATTAGAGGTTATTTATTTATTTATTTATTTATATATGCTGGTTTACAACAGGATCTTTAACCCCAATAACAGTAAACCTACAAAATTTTAACAGTAATTCTAATTTTTTTTCATAACTTAAATCTAATCTTAAATCTAATATTAGCATCTAAATTAATTACATAATAATATTATTTATAGCTTAACCTTAATGCTGTTACATATTCTACCTTTTTATTAATTAATTACACTCATGGCAATGTGGTCATAAATACCTTTACAAATTTTTGGAGACTAAGATCGAAGTCTAGACTTTTATTACACACTACAGCTTTATTGTAATTACTGCAGAGTCTATAAAGCGGTGAATGTTTGTGTGACATGGTGCATGTTTTCTTATTCCTAAAAGTTGTCCACGTTCTTGAAGATAGACGTGGAACATTGAAATTCAGCAACGATAAAAAATAAGAGTTATCTACCGCAGAATTTACAATCTTGTGTAAGATCTTGGAATCATTTATTTTCCTACGATCTTCCAAAGCAATAATTTTTAGAATATTCGATAAAATTTTATATGGGACCATATATGGGTAATTTCCGCTCATTTTATAATGTATAAATCTGGCGAATCGCTTCTGTACTCCTTCTAGTAATCTTATGTATTTTTTACGCCACGGATTCCACACTTCGCTTGCATATTCTAATTTCGCCCTTACGTAAGCATTAAAGAGTGTAATAGCCGTTTTCACCTGCCGAAAAGGTCTTACATTTCTAATGACGAAGCCTAGTGCTCGGTACGCCTCACTTGTTACCTTGTTGATGTGAGAAGCGTAAGTCAAACCTTTATCCAGTTCCACACCAGGGTCACTTACACCATTAACCTCCCGCAGCGTATTCAACCCCAGCTTATACTGGAAACTAACTTTATTCTTCCTTCGGGTAAATGACATTGTGACACATTTCGTTAGATTAAAATTAAGTTTATTTTTCCTACTCCATTCAAAGATGTTGTCCAAGTCATTTTGTAGAAGATAGCAGTCATGAGCAGAGGATACAGGACGGAATATCTTAAAATCATCAGCGTATAGAAGACATTTAGAGTGCTTAATACATTCAGAAATGTCATTGATTGCTATCAAAAACATAATTGGTCCAAGGTTCGATCCCTGGGGAATTCCGGAATTTACGGTATATTCCATTGATGAATTTCCGAGAAAGTATACATATTGCTGTCTACCAGACAGATACGAGCTAAAAAATCGTAAATTTGCTTGTGAAAAACCGAAATTGTTTAATTTTGTCAAAAGAATATCATGATCTATACTATCGAATGCCTTTTCAAAATCCGTGAAAATAGCATCCATCTGTCCTCCGATATCCAACTCAGATGAAACATCGTGGGAGAAATTCATCAGATTTGTGACTGTGGATCTTCGTTGCATGAATCCATGTTGTTGTTCTGATATGGCTGGCGCTACATGAGTAACAATTCTGTCATGTAAGATAAATTCAAATATCTTTGCAACAGCTGATACTATACTCACGGGTCGATAGTTCTTTATTAATGTTTGGTTACCTGATTTTAAAATAGGACAGACGCGAGTTTTTTTTCCAAATATCTGGGAATGTATTTGTACTAATTGCTAGGTTATAAAGAAAATGAAGGGGATCTTTTAAAATCTGTGAGCAACCCTTAATTACGTAAGGGGGTATTTGGTCCGGGCCCGCTGATGTTTTTGGTCTCAGTTTTTTTAACGCTCTATCAATTTCCGCCATTGTTACTTCGCTTATGTGCAGGGTTACTGGCGTATTTGCCTCATCTTGCGATATTCTGTAGGAAGAAGGGTGTTGTGAATACACCGACTGGAAGTATTTTGCAAAACCCTGAACAACCGCTTCCCCGCTTTTTAGCTCTTCCTCATTGTATTGCATTATAGTACATGTACCATTGGCCCTTCTCCTGCTTTTCACGTACGTCCAAAAATTTTTACAATCACTATTAATGTTATTTTCAACTGCTGTTATATATCCTTTATGAGCTAGTTTGATGTCTGTTTTGGTCTTGTTTCTTAATTGTTTGTATCTCAATTTGCTATAATCAGAGTAGTCTTTTCTTTTTCTGTGGAAGTCTTTATCTTTCAAATCATTAATTATTTGTTTTGTAAACCAAACAGGGTATTTACTGGTTTTAAAAGGCATTAATACCGGGACGGTATTTTGGAAAACTTCGTAAACTTTATCATAAAAAAAATTAACTGCTGAATTTATTTCCATAATTTTGTAGAGATCGTCCCAATTTGTGTCTCTTAAACCGAGGTACAGTTCATCAAATTTAGCTTTTTTAAAATTAAATTTAGTTTGCTCTTTAATTCTGAAGGTGTTTTTGGCTCCATTGAGAGGTACAGTTAAATCCAGTGCGGGATGGTGGGCATCTTCGGCTAAAAGAGGAGTATTATGTCTTACAAGATATAGGTTTGTGTAGTTAGTGAGTATTAGGTCAAGAGTTCTTCCATTCGAATTCTGAATGTTGTTGTAAGTCTTAAGTTGAAGTAGGTTCATGAAGTTATACAGTAACTGTGAATGGCTATTTTTATCTACATCATTAATTTCTGTACACGTTATTGTAGGAATGTTAAAATCTCCCGCTATAATGATGTTATTATTGTACATTTCATAATGGCTCTCTATCCACCCTAGCATTTCACGGTAAGACTCAAGGTCCGAGCTAGGAGGAATGTACAGGGAACAGACATACCAGACTCTTCCTTTTGTTTCCAACTTTAACAGCAAGACTTCTGAGTTCTGAGACCTTCCTTCAGCCTTGAGTACGGTAATCCCCTCTTTTACCGCTATTAGCACCCCACCACCAGTCCTGCTTGAACCTCTCTCTTGCCTGTATACTCTGTATCCAGTGTTAATGACCTCAGTGTCATAAACACTGGAGTCTAACCAAGTTTCTGTTAAAATACATATATCTATATCATTACACAATAGGTTCTCGTTAAACACATACAATTTAGATTTCATACCACGTACATTCTGATAGTAAATTGACAATTTATCTATTTTAAATTCCGTTCAGATCGTCCATACTATTAACTACTATGATACGGGAACCCTCATTTTTCTTCATTTTTATGACTCCGTTTCTTACCCAAAGATACGCAAACTCCTTTTGTCTCCGCTTCTGACGAGCCGCTGCCAGTAGTCTCCTCTTTTCCGGGGCGAGACTCTCGTTCACATACACCATGCTGTCCCCAGGAAGTCCCATATGTCTAGTAGATAAATTCCTCTTTAAACGGCGCCGTTCCATGAAGATTTCTTTGTCGAACCGCCTCAAAAATTTAACGACAGTGCCACTGCATTGTTGGCTTGGTTGTTTTGGAAGACGATGGCAAGCGTCCACCATTTCATCAGTCACATTTACGTCCAAGGCTTGTCCAACTAGTTTGACAGTGTTAAGAACGTTCTCATTCTTTATTTCGGAAACACCTTGTATCTCAATTGTATTGCGCCTGGAATACTGTTCAGATTCTAACACACGATTTTCCAATGCTTTCACTTTAGTGCGTAGATCAGAGTTTTCCTGCTTCAGGGATTCTATTTGTGCTAAGCACTGAGCTATGTCTGCCTGCTGTGATTTTAGCAGTAGCATATTATCATCTAATTTATTGTGACACATGTCCAGTGACTTACCCAGATCCGTCTCCCTCTGAAGTTGCTCGCTTTTCATGGAACGAAATTCCTCTCGTAGTTCGTTCAATAACACAATCACATCTCCTAATGATGGAGATGTGTCTTTAGTGGAACAAAATTCACATAGCCATTCACCAGCTTTTCCATTTATCTGTACACACTTTCCATGGAACCAGTTGTTACACGTACCTCACTGTACTTTCACTGCTGCCTTTCCCACTTCCTTCTTGCACACCGCGCACGAGCTCATGACGGCAAAGTGAAGTGAATGCTCCCTAACACAAATAACCGGAATTTCACGTTGTTTTACACAGCTGCCTATGAGATATTACTTTAAATTAATCTAACGTTCATATGTTGTTCCTGTGCCAACTTTTACTGTGATAATTCCTGTATTACACACTTGAAATACACATTCACACGGAGCTCAACTTCCACCTGAACTCACTCCGTCGCCATCTTGTCCTCAGTAGGATTGGGAGTGGGAAGTGTAAAGTAATTAGAAAAGTACAAGCAGTGTCCATACAATATCTTTTTTAGTCATTTTAAATACATTTACAATATTTACACATATTACATTTTTTCTTGTTTTAGGATTTTGATATCCATAACGTAACCCTTTAAGCATGGTTAATGATTGAGTAATGACCATAGGCATGAGTACCTATACCATTAGTATCAATTACTCTTTTATCATCACCAGGACACAAAGCAATTTTGTTTAGTCTTATAGATGATATGTCATGTTGTTTAGAAACGATAATGCTCATTGGTATCCTTTTTACATTGTTTTTCATGACACAATCCTTATAATCTTGAAAGTTTATACATTTTTTGACAACACCTCTGTTAATACCTTTAATCTTTTTGATTTTTTACCATTTATGTCTAAAGCGTACATTTGAGCTCTAAGTCCAACAAATGCTTTTACAATTTGTCCACAAGCCTCGTCTTTAAATTTCTTGTTTGATGTAGAGTAACATATATGATTAGTAGGATAATCAGATGTGTCCAGGTGTTCTAGGAAATCCAACTTGTCTTGATATACATCTTGGGTGTTAACCAAATAAATGAACGAGTCTGTATCCATATACATGGGTTTAAGATTGTCCATGCCATAATAGCGTAGCAGGACATCATAGTGGTGGGAATACATCAGAGTTTTTGAAATATCCAGTATACACATTCCAATATAGGCTTATTGAATACAATGTTACGTTTAGCCATGTGGAAAGCAGCTAGGTTAGGACCGTAAATTGTTCTGTCAATAAATGTCGGCTTTGCTATTAGCTTTTCTGCCTGTTAGCTGTCAGTCACAAGACGAATGTCTATTCTTTTACGAATATTTTCCATTGTTTTTCCAAAAAAGGCATTGTTGAATAATTTGTATAGATTTTTTTCAAAATTATTTTTGGCTTGTTTTCGAAGGTTGTTATCAAAATCAACGTATGCCTTTAGCCAAGGTCTTTGTTTAAACTTTAACACACGATCTAGACCCTGTTTAAGTGCCATGTAATGAACAAAGTACCGCCTTCGATTTCCAAGATGAGGAATTAGTTTTTTCAAAGACGAATCCTTAGGTTGTGTACACTCTGGTAGGAAAGGTAAATCGTTGTGTAGATCATGAAGGTCATATGGGTAATCAACATCAACGTCTAGAATGTATCCCACAGGATCGTCTTCCTTTAAAGTTCCTAGATCAACAGTATCTGGAGAAACCCACTGAAATCCACCATAAGGAAGAGAGTGACACATAGCCCACCCATATTGGTTGTTGGCATCATCATAGGTAATAAACTGTGACGGTTTCTCAGAATCATAGGTTTCCATGTACGGTATTTATTGTTAGCTTCAGCATACCGATGAGACACCTGGCATATGCCTCCACGAATTCCAGACTCTATTAAAAGAATCTGATTATAATCCTGTAGCAATTCCAGTTCAATTCCAGTGTAAAGGAGCATTTCCCCGAAACTTAAACCAGGCGAAGTAAAGAAGTGAGCAGCATCCACTCGATGTGATTCTAGTGTTTTGTTTCGAAAAGTTTCGAAGCTGTCTGCAAGAAGAAGTACATCTGAAGTTAGGTAAAGGTCGCTATATTCTCCTAGAGTTTTAATGTTGAACTGGTTCCAGACATTTTTAGCATGCTCATAGTCATCTTTTCTAACATTTTCTTGACTTAATTTGTTAAAGAATGCCTCTTTTGGAGGTAAACACGTTTCACTTAACTTTTCCCATGAATCAATTTAATCATAATCATAATGTAATCTTTTCCAAAGTACTTGTCTGTTTCAGGTATAATGTTAAGTTGGTAACTAAGTTTTCCAAACTACTAGGCATTAACCGAAAAGTATCCACAAATCAAAGCTTGACATTTCCAACATATTTGGTGAAAGAGATGTACTTTTCTTTGGAGTTAGGGATAACGTCCATTCTCTCAGTAGTACACCCCAATTGCTTTACAATGAAATTTGCGTTGTAGCCACTCATATTATGTAGAAATACAGGAACGGGGTTACGTGTTTTACACATCAAATTATAGTTATTGTGAGCACTTCCACGGTATTCCCCTGTAATATGACAATGGTCTCGAACTTTCCAGTCCTCTTTGGTAAATGGTTTATGACACAAATAACAGGTTTCAGAAGATTGGAACTCTGCTTCTTGATGCTCAGTTACAGCCTTTGTAACATTTAAGCTGTAAAGACGATCAATTTCATTAGCTATTGAGATCAAACAGTCCATAAACTTTTCTGCAGCGTCAGGTCCACGATAAATAATAAGTTGGCTCGGAAGGTTTGTCTTTATGTGTTCCACAGCAGGTGAGGGTTTAACATATATACCAAAGCTCATAGGAACATGACACTGGTATGGCACTGTATAACTTGCCTCAGGTTTAGGTAAACATGTTTGATATGGTTACAGTATACCTTCAAAATCTGCATAGATAACGTAAGATATTCTAAGCATTTTTTCCACATTTACGAATTTCACAATTGGGTTTTTAATAGGCATTTCAACCCTAGCAATGTCATGCTGGACACACAAAGCTCTATGTTCTTTTAATTTCTCCATTCCTTGTTGCCCATATTGTTTATCGAAGTAAGTAAAATACCGTTTACACGTATATATCTTATGTCCATGGCGGGTAATCTGATGTCCTACTAGTTTATCAAAATCTTTGACAAAGACGTAGTGGTTCTAGCCGGATGAAGAACTTAGCAGAAGGAGGTCACGATGGCCTTGTAACTCTTGATCCACAACGTTTAGAAGAAACAGTTTGTTGTCTTCTTCCAGATTGACGGATATGTCGTTGGCTTTCTCAAATTTGGCGTTGTCAGCTAGTGATGTAGGAAACGATATTACTGAAAAATCATACTTGTTTTCCATGTCCTTGTATTTACTAATGCGTTGAGCATCCTTTTTAACCAGTTTTGCTAAAATGGCATACATAAAACACTTTTCATCCTTTAAGTTTTGAGGATTAATGCAGGCATTTCTTGCTTTTACAGCTGCTGGTAATGGAAAATATGTGCTACCACGCAAGGGATTATACTTATTTATTTTCAATCGTACTCCTTCCACTGCTAACAAAGCCCAATTACTGCCTTTTAGCTCAGATTCTTCCATTTCAGTAGTTAACTTTTTAAATTGTGTTTCCAAGAAACTACTTAAATCTGTTTCCAAAAATAGGGCTTGGTTTCGTGTTTTTAAAAGCCCGGTCTGTAATTTCGTTGGTGGACATATGAATGAATCTACATTCAGCCACAAGATTAACTTTTATTGACTTGTGCATTGCTAGTTCTTTCTGCATAGCTTGTATTATTTGCTGTTTGGACTCTTTAAGGTATGTATTTAAATCCTTACACGTATCACAACGTATAAAATACGGTTTAAGACGACCTTGAAAAGACGTTTCATATTCAGTAAGTCCATTATTATCAGGAACCATTGAGAGCAGGTAATGTTTTGTAGGCTCAGTTTTTTGTCTTTTAGCTGCTGACACAACATTACAACATTCTTCATGGCGACGTCCATTGTATGCATTGTTAAATTTACTGCCACAAGTTTTGCACTCATAAAATTTACCACACGATACATCGTGACGCTTTATATCATAGTCCCGAAGAAAAGTCTTTCCACACTCTTTACACATATAGCTAGGCATGGTTTCTTCCATCATGGATGTTGATTTTTGCAAACAGCTGCTTACTGCGTATCACAAGGCTTTAGGCTGGTCAGTGAGACGGTCTTTCACGATGTGAACACTGCAACAATCAACTGATTGTATTCCTGCTAAGAGACCTCATATATAACCTAATCAAGACCTACAGCTACTTACCACGTAGTACACGGCTAGAGCCTGGTGGGTGAGACGACCTTTCACAATGTGATCACTGTTAAATGTAGTAGTCAACTGAAAATATTCTTACACCCTACTGAAGGTTATCAGGTACTTACTGCATATCAAAAGGCTGTACACTCATGTGTTAGACACTCTCTCTTGCTAAGGACCCCTATATTCCCTATACAAGGCTATACATGTTAGTTCTAAACACTTAGTGGTTATTTGTATATTAAATTTATATACACAGCTTATACGGGCACGTTTTTCACGCAGTAAAACTTTGTCATATAGCCACATGCGACACGCAAAGTATGCTTCCGCTATCTAGCGGTGACTATGAGAAATACCTAAACGACAGCGTGGTACCTAGCGCTCAATATCATTACTCAACGATCAGCATTCTATCTAGCGGTCTATATCTACACCCACTTAACTACCAGCATTCTACCTACCGGTCAATATGACAACTCGCTCATCTACTAGTATGCATTCCAATAATGAACACATTTGTTCATATACACTAACAATACACACAGCGGGTTTGCTTTATCGTTTAATACAAATATATCTTGTTTAAATAATGTATCAAAAAGTTAAATGGCGCAATTGTATGGGAATGATGCATTACCTAAAATGTAATACCATGCAAGTGTTTAACATTTTACAAATTAGCTTATGTATTAGTTTATGTGTGGGTCTTATGTTGGCATTTTGTGGTGGCTTATTCTGTATATTGGCTTTTATGATGGCTTTTGTGTTGGCTTTTCGGTCTCAATTGACAATTTCAACACAGATCCTATACTGCTTTCTCACCAACATTAAAATCAAAGCTAACTGACATTCACCCAACACTCTCTCGACACACACAGCTCTCAGGTCACTCTACAACACTCGAACAGAGCAGAAGTCAACAAAATCAGGTCAGGCACTCGTTCATGCAAACATCACTCGTTCATCTTCTTACAGGAACAGAATTACACGGAACTCGATCGACCACTCATGGGTACTGATAAGACAGTAGTGCCAACCTAAATAAAGAATTATATCGACCACCAGCTATACACAACACCACTCATTCATACAGCACGCCTTAAGCTGAAATATTAAATTTGGAACTGCACGCAGCAACTGATGCCCAAAATACCATTTTCACAATAAACACCTTGGCTCGTATCATCACAGCACTTTCACTGAAGTCACTCTTAAGGCACTCCATAGCCGATGTGAACATAACCTCACTGACACAGGCTATCAAAATACAAAATACACTTATCCAAAGCAGGTTCACATTTCACAATTACCGAGGTAACACAGACACAACTGGCAGGTGTACCACTGTACACAAATAATTTCACTTTTCACGTACCCTGAAATTTCACCAAAAATGTAACAGCAATAAAATTTGAAGCACAGCTCTACTTCAAAAGGATCTACAGGATCAACAGCCAATAGCTACAGTCTATAACTACGTTATTAGAACAAGAGTACGACTACACAAATGTTGGCCTCGAAAAAAATGCGGATTAACACCGATAAGAAATTTAAGAAGAATTTAACTTGACGAACTTGGCACTCGGCCTAACAATAAATCAAAATTTGACCACAGTTAGCGCAAGGCTTTACTTGACTTCCCACAACGGCAACACGGCCAGAAAAACATTACTTGAACCTTCCAACTCGGCAGCACGGCCAGAAAACTTTTTACTGAAACCTTCAAATGGGCACCACGGCCAGAAAATAATAAAAATAATTAATAAGCACTCGGCTTCACTTAGCTTGACAATTAGCTTTACTCAACTTGGCAACACAGCAAGAAAATAATTTGCACACACGGCTTCCACATGGCTTCTACTGCCAGAAAATAAAATTAGCACTCGGCTTTCAACTTGGCTTACTGCCTGAAAATAATTAGCTCGACAATTACGGCTCGACCAACTGCCAGGAACATTAACAATGACTGCAAGTCAACTCTGCCAACAATAGGCTTTCAAAATTTTCAAAATTACACCGGTCGGAAAAATGATAATTTTCACAAGAAGAACTTTTGCGCTATCAATTGAGTGCAAGAAACAGCACCACACGGCTGAGAAAATTTCAGAACAATTACACAGAAAATACGGGGAGATTTGAGCGCGATACTCATCATACCGATGCAGAAACTTATGGCACAAAAGATTACAGGTTAATACAAAACTACTGTACTGAACTGAACTTACGACGGCGGGATCGTCTGCAGCAACACAGCGAAACAGAGACATGAAAGGCAGAGCAGCAACACCAGAGCTCACCGAGCCCTAGGGAGTTCTTCATTTCAGCTCAACATCACAGTTGACGAGTTTAGCGTTACAACTTTTGCTTTATAGACTCGTGGCGCTCCAATATAGCCCGAGGTCATGAAAAATACCAGAAAACAACAGAGATTAGAATAATGCATAAGCACACTTCCCAACACACACAACAGGTTCCTAGTTTTACTGAATTTAACTTTTACGTAAGTTACTTGCCCCAAAACAAAAAAAAACATGACTCAACAACATCCGAGCAACCACCGGCGGAGCTAGCAGCGGCTTTCGCAACCAATGCTCTGCTAACAACTGCACCGGGCGGGATATAAGACTTACTCCCCCGCACCAGTGGAACGATCAGAATGACCGGTGAGTGGAGGATTGAACAAATGTTCAGAGGGTGGGGTATTGCTGCTAGATATCCCCCCAGTAATAATCAGTCATGTTTAACAAGGTATAACAAATAAAATGTATTTTAAATAAAAGGGTTACATAGTGGCAGGGGCACAAGAAATCAGCGCTTGGGCATAAGAGAAAATATTGGAGGTTCCCCTTAACTGGTCGTAACTGCGGGCATGACAGACCCGTGGAAATACAATTTAAGAATGATTAAAACCAAACAGGCTCGGGAGAGCGGAAACAAGAATAAACTGCCAACCGTGGCAGCAATGGGGTGGACATACGTGGTACAAGAAACCACTGAGTCTACGTTCCTTACACGATCACGTGTTTCCAAACTAATGGCAGACATTACATGATATCTGCCCAGGAGGGCTTACTGGACAGCAGAGTGCTCTCAAAATAAAATACAAGACATTGCAAGCAGGCAATGAGAAAATGAAGTTAGTGGCCTAGAACACAATGCGCCACGAGGCGCCTACAATGGCCAGACCAAATGCAGACAATGTAGGGTTATGTCGACAAGAATTACAGAAAATATTCCCCATCCAAAAATCACAACATGTTCACATAATATTACAATATAATGTTTCAAAGAATGGTTCATTGTCCGCACGAATTTCAAAGGTTGAGGTTAAGTTATTTCAAATAGTTATGTTGGCGTCTTTACTGTGACCGTTACGATTACACGATCAACCACGTGTTTGCAATTTTGCGAGGCATTTCTGGGCGTGCTATACCGCACCAAGCTCACAAGGGAGGGGATCGCGGTGTAAAATTCTGATCTGGTTGAAATTTAGTACACAATAATCCTACAAAATTGTACAATGACGTAGTGAAAACCGCATGGGCCGATTTCAATTTAGAACGCCAATATTGAACGCCGAAAATCTGCCGGGTGACGGCATGAGTGAGGAGGGGAGAAGAGGTAAAGCTGACCTTCAATCCTAGCAGCACGCGATGGCTCCCGGCCACTAGGCAGTGACCTGCCGTGCTGCGATGCATTCCCCACCTTAAACGTTCCCTCACTCTTCTACCCTCTCGATTAGAGTATAAAATGCAACATAATGTGATGTTTTGCACTTGGCCATACTGTAAATAAATAAATAAAACAACCATTTTTTCTGTTTTACTCTTGGTAATCCTTGCAAAAGTGAATGCTTACAAAAAAGTGATCAATGCAAAGAGATTTCTTGCACCACGCGCACCTCGCAACATTTCCTTTTATATACATATCGCAAGCATTTTGGATAGCATCATCCTTGCAACAAAATGAACGGGGTTCGCAAAGCAAGCGGCTACTTTGTAGCACAATGTTGTACAAGTTGTGCAATGACGTAGTGAAAACCGCACAGGCCACTTTCAGTTTTGAACGCCAAAAACCTGCCGGGCGGTGGCATGAGCGAGGAGGTGGGGAGAGGTAAAGCTGACCTTCAATCCAAGCAGCACTCGATGGTTCCCGGCACTAGGCATTGCATTGCATTCCCCACCTTCCATCTTCCCCTCATCCCGTCACTTCCTTATCAGTTCAGTGGGGCTATGCAAAACAAGATTATGTTTCGGATGAGCAGGTCCCAAATCGTTTCGTCATCAAGCCATGTAAGTATGACAATTTTATTGTGTCTGTGTTTAATTTTACTGGCACAGACAGCAATTAATGTTAAATCCTTTACTTTACATCAGAATATTTACAAATATCAGAGAGTGACGACGACGATGTTCAATTGGAACACCTTCCAAATTTTAATCCTTGGAATGTGGTAGTTTGTCTACAGAGCTGCTTGGCTGAAAGTGATCGCTCTGAAAGCCAAATAACACCAGGTGAAAGAGAATTGGGTTTTGAACTGTACCGTAAGTAAAAACTTTGTTTACATATTCTCATGGCAAAGGCAGACATGCACCAAGACTGTATCATGATCCTTGTTTACAGGCCTTATTGCAGAAAGGATTGGTGATGTGCCTTTGAACAAGAGGATACGTTAGTTTTGCCTGCCATTAACAATGTTATTCAAGACGATAACAGTGAAAAAGATGCTACCTGCAATAAGTGTCACATACAAAAAAGGTGGTTGATTATTGGCTGAACAAAGGAGGGAAAAAATGTCATTTAAAATCATTCAGCACAAATTTAAAAAGCTACGGTACCATTCGGACCTTTCTAGATGGAAGCTACAAGTAGAATCAGGCGGTACAAAGGATGAAAAACTGAAATTTATCACCAAAGAAACATTTGAAGAATTTAAAAAGGCGAGGCGGAATAACAACAAAAACGTCCATGACGTACACATTAGGAAATGGGCCCTGAAGAATGCTCGGCGTGTTCATGACGATACCTTCCGCGCCTCAACTTTCTGGGTTCGCAAGTTTAAAAATAAATTCAATATTGGTTCCCGAAAAGTCACGAAATTTTTAACCGAACGTTACACAGCCGATCAGCTTGACCTTGCGTCCAACGCAACCATTTTTGTAGGAGAGGTATACGAATTAATAAACACTCACTCTCCAAAGTGTGTTTTTAACACAGATCAAAGCGGGTTTAACGAAGAGTTCCAAGCAGGACATACGCTACATGTAAAGGGAGACATAAGAATTTTCGCAGAAGTGCAATCGTTGAACTCATTAACACACAGCTATACAATTCAGCCTGTAATATCTGCCGATGGAGAACTGTTACCTAAACTGTTAGTTGTGTTAAAAGAAAAGGACGGTGAATTTGCTCCTATTGTTAAAAGAACTTTGTTTACATCAGATAATTTATTTGTATTGCCGTCCCCGTCCGGAAAGTTAACTAAAAAGTTACTTCAAAACTGGTAACAAGATGTTCATTTTCAAACTGTACCAGACGACAGTGTTTTACTCTTGGATTCGTGGACAGCACGAAGTGAAGCAAATATATTAGCGTCAAAACCCGCCAACAAAACTATCATTGTTAAAACAATTCCCCAGAGAACTATTGGAATGATTCAGCCGTTAGATGTGCTTGGTTTCCGGATATGGAAACAATTTGTTTGTTATTTTTATGACCTAATTGTATTATACAATTTTGACATTAACATTAATTTGCGCAACAATATTTTAAAAACCCAATCATTGACCCACAACCAACTATCTTCTCCGCGGTCTCGTAACATGTGGAAGTATAGTTGGTACAAATCCGGTTATGTTCAAACACAGCCCGCTTGCTTTGCGAACCCCGTTCAATTTTGTTTCAAGGATGATGCTATCCAAAATGCTTGCGATATGTGTATAAAAGAAAGTGTTGCAAGGTGCGCATGGTGCAAGCAATCTGTTTGCATTGACCACTTTTTTTTGTAAGCATTCACTATTGCAAGGATTACAAAGAGTAAAACAGAAAGAAAGGTTGTTTTATTTATTTACAGTATGACCTAGTGCAAAACATCACATTATGTTACATTTTATAGTCTAATCGAGAGGGTAGAAGAGTAAGGGGAACGTTTAAGGTGGGGAATGCATCGCAGCACTACAGGTTGCTGCCTAGTGGCCGGGAGCCATCGCATGCTGCTAGGATTGAAGGTCAACTTTACCACTTCTCACCTCCTCGCTCATTCCGTCGTCCGGCAGATTTTCGGCGTTCAATATTGGCGTTCAAATTTGAAATCGGCCCAGGCGGTTTTCACTACGTCATTGTACAACTTTGTAAGATTATTGTGTACTAAATTTCAACCAGATCAGAATTTTACACCGCGATCCGTTCTCTTGTCAGTAATAAGAGCGAAATATCAACAAGGATATAGTTCAACACAAGCGTGAAATAAGAATTTATATGATTACGTGGTCCCACAATATTCATGTCCAAATGTTCACAGACGCAAGCTTCTAACCCGCACTAGAAGTACAAAACATTAAATAAAAGAAAACTCCGACGGGAGTGAATATAAAGAAAATATCATCAGCATTTCCAAAAGTAATTTACACAGTACCTTTTCAACTGTGGCTTATTCGCCACAACGAAACGTGGCGCGGGCTCCGAGTCCCGGCCATGCTTTCTTGTAGGCATTATATATTGCCTGTCCTCAAAAGACCACGGTTGAGTTCGAAGGGTCGACTAGAAGAGATCGTGTCTCCAAGACACACTGACACACATTGGCCTCCGCGCATGCGCGGTCATATCGGCCAATCACAGCGCAGCATTTTGGGCGCTCGGCGGGAAGATAACAGTTCGAGAATATTCTGGATGTTACCAGAGAAGGCTGACAGCTTCTCGTGACTCCCGCATCCGGAAGTAGGCGCGACAGGGCAGGGGAAGACAAGCGGGAGTTTGAAATATTCGAAATAATAGTTTATCATTTTGAGAGCCCGCCCTCCGTGGCAAGCAGCCAGGGGAAGGGGGAGGGGTGGGGACACAACATTGTGTCAGTCGAAACGACTGGCACAGTCAAGAGTGTATTGTTTAAGGCACTCTCTTTATGAACATAGTCAGAGACTGTTGATGGTTAACAATTGCATTAATAGTGGGACATGGGGATAGCAATTAAGAAAACCAGCCAATACCCATACAATATTTTTATTCATTTAGTTTTTTTTACAATAGTTACACACTGAATACAACTTTTTATCTTTTTATCATTGTTTGATATAGATTTTAAACACAACGCTTGTTGTAGATCCTTTTATAACATTCTCCAGGTACTCTTGTTCTTAAAAACTGGGGAAGTCGCAATGGTTTTATAGACATAAAACCCTCATCCTCTTCTTTTTCATCATCATCATCATCATTATAAATATTATCATCATAATTATTATAGTCATTGTCACCAACATCATCATCATCATCATCCTCAACATCACTAGAACTATCCAATTCCTTTTTTTCCTTTTCAAAAGGGACCTCTTGAAGAGTCTATGTTGCTTTTTGATAGTGTTAAGGGTTTTTTGAACGTTGACAACTGTCCTAACGTGACTTTTTGAGGAGATGATAATTGCTTTTCAACAAACAATGCACTATCTTGAGCAGCAATATCATTTTCTTGAACTTGCTTTTTAGCATTTTCATGATATTTTGTTGACAGCAACAGTGTTTTATTTGGTACACTACACTGATGATTACCCACACTTAATACCTTACCATTCTTACTTTTTAGATGATCTAAATATTTTGTTGTCCTTTGTTTTGAGCACTGCCAAAATATGATCTCATTCACATTTTGCCGCTAATAGTTATAGGAGTAGCCATGATACAGTGCACGTGGTTTGCCTTTATTGGTTATAGTATATTCCATAGTAGTAACTGACTCGTAAAGTTGATCTACCTACCACAAAGGTCAGAAAAATTCTAGTGAAAGTGTGATTTTGTGTTGACTTTTACATAGGAGGATGTTGGTGGCTTATGTTGGTGGCTTATGCTGGTGGCTTATGTTGGTGGCTTATATTGGTGGCTTATGTTGATGGCTTATTTTGATGGCTTATGTTGGTGGCTTATGTTGGTGGCTTATGTTGGTGGCTTATGTTGATGGCTTATGTTGGTGGCTTATATTGGTGGCTTATGTTGATGGCTTATGTTGGTGGCTTATGTTGGTGGCTTATGCTGGTGGCTTATGTTGGTGGCTTATGTTGATGGCTTATGTTGGCGGCTTATTTTGGTGGCTTATGTTGGTGGCTTATATTGGTGGCTTATGCTGGTGGCTTATATTGGTGGCTGATGTTGATGGCTTATGTTGGTGGCTTATATTGGTGGCTTATGTTGATGGCTAATGTTGGTGGCTTATGTTGGTGGCTTATGTTGGTGGCTTATGTTGATGGCTTATGTTGGTGGCTTATATTGGTGGCTTATGTTGGTGGCTTATGTTGATGGCTTATGTTGGTGGCTTATGTTGGTGGCTTATGCTGGTGGCTTATGTTGGTGGCTTATGATGATGGCTTATGTTGGCGGCTTATTTTGGTGGCTTATGTTGGTGGCTTATATTGGTGGCTTATGTTGGTGGCTTATATTGGTGGCTGATGTCGATGGCTTATGTTGGTGGCTTATATTGGTGGCTTATGTTGATGGCTTATGTTGGTGGCTTATGTTGGTGGCTTATGTTGATGACTTATGTTGTTGGCTTATGTTGGTGGCTTATGTTGATGGCTTATGATAGTGGCTTGTGTTGGTGGCTTATGTTGATGGCTTATGTTGGCGGCTTATGTCGGTGGCTTATGTTGGTGGCTTATATTGGTGGCTTATGTTCATGGCTTAAGTTGGTTGATTATATTGGTGGCTTATGTTGATGGCTTATGTTGGTGGCTTATGTTGGCGGCTTATGTTGGTGGCTTATATTGGTGGCTTATGTTGATGGCTAATGTTGGTGGCTTATGTTGGTGGCTTATGTTGGTGGCTTATGTTGATGGCTTATGTTGGTGGCTTATGTTGAAGGCTTATGCTGGCGGCTTATGTAGATGGCTTAAGTTGGCGGCTTATGTTGGTGGCTTATGTTGGTGGTTTATATTGGTGGCTTATGTTGGTTGCTTATATTGGTGGCTTATGTTGATGGCTTATGTTGGTGGCTTTTGTTGGTGGCTTATGTTGATGGCTTATGTTGGCGGCTTATGTTGGTGGCTTATGTTTATGGCTTATGTTGGTGGCTTATGTTGGTGGCTTATCTTGGTGGCTTATGTTAATGCCTTATGTTGGTAGCTTATTTTGATGTCAGGTTTTTTATATAATGTATTTGTTCCATTCCTTTATGACGTCATAGCCAGTCTTAAAACAAATCTAAACTTGTCCAACATGTTGGATTTTTTGTTCATGTGTGAAACTATCAAGTACCAATGATCAAGTGAGCTTCTTTCTCTCTAATCCGCAGTTCTGCCCCATAGCATTGAGAATATTTATTGTAGTAGCCTATAAAGAAACAAAAAAATAATGTCTTATACAGTTTAGCTCTAAGTGACCCGAACCACTATATATAACATTTTATTCTAAGAGCTTTCCATAATGATAAGAAAAAAGAGCTTACCATAATGATGGATTGTGTAAGTAAACGTTTTTTGCTGCATGATGCCACTACTAAAGTGATACTCATACAACAGACAAGTGAGTTCATGTTTTGCTGACGTAATCGTATGTTCCCCGCACGCACACGCCTTTCGCGAAGCAGGCGTGTGCAGGCGTGTGCGCCTGTCTATAAAACCATTGGGGCTTCCCCAGTTTTTAAGAACAAGAGTACCTGGAGAATGTTATAAAAGGATCTACAACAAGCGTTGTGTTTAAAATCTATATCAAACAATGATCAAAAGATAAAAAGTTGTATTCAGTGTGTAACTATTGTAAAAAAAATGAATAAAAATATTGTATGGGTATTGGCTGTTTTTCTTAATTGCTATCCCCATGTTCCACTATTAAAGCAATTGTTAACCATCAACAGTCTCTGACTATGTTCATAAAGAGAGTGCCTTAAACAATACACTCTGTCTATGGTTTGTGTAGCTAGTATCATAATAATTCAGTGTGGACAAGCCATGTTAAGGCAATAGTTATGTCAGGTAAGGGATTCGAACCCTTGCTTCCTTGTACAGGAAATCTGATCTTAAGTCAACCACCTTAATCTCTCGGCCAACCTGATAGTTACTAATTTATTTAGTCTTGTGGACTTGAGTGTTTACAAAACTTTTCCCAGTATATATTGACTAAACCACTTGCTTGTTTTGAAATATAGATTTTGTTTTGTTTTACCATAACATTGCAGTTATGAATATTGTGAACTGGGTTTTTAATATAGGGTTAAAGGCATTTTAAAATAACTTTAGAAAAGCTCTTAGGTATCGTGTCATGGGTTTTAGTAATGCATTACTGTTCGTTGACTAACATTTACCATTACACGACATTATTTTGGTGAGCTTACATGTTGTTGTTGGAGTCTTTAGTCGTTTGACTGGTTTGCTGCAGATCTCAATGCCCCTGTCCCGAGCTAATCGTTTCATCTCTATATAGCTACCACACCCTACAATTAAGACTATCTGTTTAACATATTCTAACCTTGGTCTCCCCCTACAAGCTCTTGGGTTCAATTCCTAGCTTTAACACAAAATTTTAAAAGTGGTATGAGGATTAAAACAAGTACACTCAGTCTCGGGTGGTCCAAAATAAGTAGAGAGGGTTTGATTCACACCTCAACCATAAGGCACTGTGTTTTTTTTTTTTTTTAAATAATGATAGCCATTTGTTCAATTTCACATTTCACACATCGCAATTTGTCAATTTTCCATTTGCATTTTTTAAAATGACAGTTTGATGTTTTTTTTCAATTTCATGATATGGAAACATGGATTTTCATTTTTCATATTTACACATTTGTCAATTTCCCATATATATATATATATATATATATAGATATATATATATATATATATATATATATTAAATGTTCGTTTAAGGTTTTTAAATTTTGTCTATTTGGAAACATGGATTTTCCATTTTGCTGTTTACACATTTTTTTCTTATTTTGTGTCTGTTGAAAAACGATATTTCCAAAACAAGATTTTTTATTTTTCATTTTATGTTTTTGTAAATGATCTTAATGTGAGTGCTTGACCATGGCAATAGTACAGTCTATCTATGTGTGTTAGCGGAACCGTAGAGGCTTATTACTACTGCAAGTAAGAATGTTTTACAAAATAACGGCTATCTACCACTGTATTTGAAAAACAAGACTATTGAAAAACACAAAAATACTATTTACCATTCATATATAAGTGTTAATTCTCCCTCTCCCCACCCTACCTCACCGTATTTTCTCTGGTCAAACAATCAATGCTACCCATACATACACAAGCTTTCTATCTCTCTCTCTCTATATATATGTTTTCTCTGTTCCACAAGATAAAAATTATGGTTGCTGGATTGTAGCCTGCACTGTTTATACAACATACCATTGTCAGTTCATAAAACCGTTAGGTAGTTCTGTACACATAGCGATTTTACCACTGCTCTACCTACGCCTTTTGCTTGTTTGGCTTTCTTACAGGCTAGTAAGCGATAGGCAGCATTAACTGTATATGAAGCCCAGTCCACCTTTGTATTTGTAATCTAAGTAATAATTGGAAAGAGACAAGTGTAATCAGTTTTAGAAATTATCTCTGCTTTTTTGTTTGTTTTTATGACATGTATATTAACCTAAAATCAAACCCCAGTCAACCTTAGTGAAAGGCTAACAGTTTAACCACTGCGTCACTATACCCTTCTTTCTTAGTTTGATTCGTTCTAGGCCTTAGAGCTAGAAATCGAGTTACGATCCCCGGTGCAAGAGGAACATGTGCTCACCACTATAGCATGTAATGGTGAGCTGGTAACATTAGACAACCGAAAATGATTGTATTTCTGTTAGCCAAGCATTTCTGTCATTTGCCTTCTGTGTGAGCACTGCCAGCAAGACAGTTTAGTTTAGAACAAGCGAGTGTGTGTGTGTGTGTATAGATTATTAGCCTCAAGCATTTAAAGCTTGTTGTGTGTAGCGACCATCTTGCTCAGTAACCACTGAGTAAGTTTTAACCGTCAACTCATAAAAACAGCATAGGATAGTTGTGTGTGTGTGTGTGGTTCATGTCCTTGGGAATATGCATTAGCACCATGCGCTAGCTTTACCTTACCCTCTAGAGGTAGAGCGTTATCCCTTTCTTTGGACATTGCCATTGACTGCATTGGTTTGGTTCAGTTGGGTTTGATTCGACTTGGTTCAGTTTAGTTTAATGTAGTCAACATTTTTTTAAATCTACACTCTTTAACCAATTAATTAATTATAGTTGACACGGGGTTGGCCAGGGTTTGAGAGGTCCGCACCGCTTTGTGCAAAATCACCACCATATGACATGACCAGCAGGAGAACACCTAAAGGAGGCAGGAAGATGGAGAAGAGGGAACGCACAGGCTCGTCTACAGACACGGTCTGATAACCGACAGGACTGCCACCAACGAAAACATGCCAGAACAGTTGCTTAATATTTAAAATAAAATTTAATGTTAAAATTTAAAAGAACACCTCCACCAGATGCCAGAACATGCATCAGCCAGCATTAAATTACAAAAATAAAATATAACCTTAGTTATAATTCTCACTGTAGATTAAAAAAAATTAAAGGTCGATAGCAATTAACAATTACCTGTGGTCAGAAAATGAAAGGCCACAAACCAAATTTAAACACTTAATATGTACCTGACATACTCCCAACTGAACCTTGAGGACCTTGGAGAATCAAAAAAAAAGAAGTAAATAGTACAAAATTTTACCATAAACAAGGTACTGAAAGAATAACGCAGGAGTACAAAAGGAAAACTCCAAAAAAGGAAAACCAATGGATAATTTAAAATCAAAATAACTTAAACAACAGCACCAAGACCCTTGAACGGGCACTTCAAAACCACGCCAGAAACAAAAACCCATAATGCACTTCTGTCAACAAGTTACCATGGCGACCAAGAACAGTTCAAGGTACATCAGTACGTATTTATGTGAAACGCCTAATTTTACATTTAAAAAAAGAATTTCTCCAGTGAGAAAACAGCAAGATATAACCAAACTCAAGACATTACGAGGTCAAATATTTTTTAAGAGGCAACGGATCAAAAATAAAAACCGATCGACTAATGATCAAATTAGGCCTACCTTTCCATAAATTAGTCTGGTCAGTGTTAGAATGAAATAAAAAGAAAATGCTTTAGCCAGATGCCAAATAATAAAATAAGAAGAAAAACAGAAGTGTTCCCCGGACTCATATTGTTTAACAAAATTTTACATTTATAAAGGTGACATATCTAGGCCAAAGTCAACCTTCAGAACAAAAAAAAAAAAAAAAACTTTCAGTACACAATGCAAAATATGGAGCTCCAATAATTTAAAATAAATAAAATGCCAAAACATACCTTTAGGGGAGACACTAATTTTTACAACACTTCTTAGATATCCTTATAGGATTTATATCACAAAAAATAAACTAAAATAGCCGATGGCTGCCAGTCGCTGTCGAAGAGATGCACACCAAAGATCGCCTTTCCATATTAAGGCCCAAGAAAACATTTTCACGATTATCACAGATGATAGTTGCACTGAAAATTCTTCAAGTATCATCAAATACTGGGATATATTCCCAAGTTAGCGAGGACGAGGGCAAAGCCCTCGCCCCTTTGGCGAGATTCACAATATGCGTAGTTCTTCTCCCAGCAATCAGTCACAACTCATTATTCACAAGATGGAGGACTCAAACGAAGAAGGCCACCCAGCATGCACCAGGGTTATTTAAAATGGACCAATTAAATTTAGCCACATATTACGACAATGTGCTTAACCAAATAATATTCACACGACACCATTAAAATGTTTTGGCGGCATGATGTACATACAGTCTTTTGTTTCATGACGTAGAATACAATATCCTTCAATTATATCTCGACTAGGATGATATCAGAAGGCACCACAAACACACTCTAGCGGTTGAAGACACAACTCCGACCAGAGGCGCCGAAGTCCGATAGATGCTGTCACCTCGCGGTCAATAGCGGAAGCAAGCCATCAGGCGGTCGTTTTAAAGGTCGGGGACACAAGTATATAGGTGTGATGTATTTTAAAAACGTTGGTACGGGTTTTGCACGTAACAGTCTCCCTCCCTTAAGCGTGAACACCGTTCACGAATATGCCTAGGCATAGGCAGAACTCCATAACTAGTCGATTCACCAAGCATGTTTCCAGAAGATAATGTTCACCAGTTAACTCCAATTGATGGATAAAAACCGCATCGTTTTGGTTAGGAAGAGTGCAGTGTCAGATTATCAGGGTAGGGATAATTGATCACCTCGCAAAACACTTAGTTAACAGCTTCCCTGTGTCCATAAGTCCTCAGAAACGTGGAACACCAGCACCTGCAGTGCTTTCAGAGTCCGAGACACGTTAGGTAAATTTTCAAAAAGTCCAATGTTGTTAGCTTTAGACGAAGTAGGTGGAAGCAATGTGCCAGCTATCATGCGACGAGTGGGCAGCCATTTACAAAACAGAAGTTAATCTAATTTAAAAAAATAAAAGTTTACAGTAATTACTAATTCTTACTACATTTTATAAAAGAGAAACAAAGTCGAATTTATATGAAGAAAATATTTCTGACCATGACCTAGATCCGTGCTTACAATAGTTAATTAAATAACAAGATTACCTTTTTACAGACTAGTAGTACTTTTCAATAGTACATGAGTTAAACGACAATAGATTTAGAAGGAACTACGGTAGAGGAATGACCACACAAATTCCCAAGGAAACAGGTATATAATATCACCATGAGTTAGGTCTCCCACCGAGTCCAACTTACATGCTAGTATCTTCTACGAGAACATCAAAATTAGTTACAATTTTACAATTTTACCATTAAATGGGAATTACCCAACAGTTACAAGTTGTATCCCAGTAGAGTTTGCAAACCTAATTCAATTCAAAATTCCAGAAGGAACAGATGCCTGAAGGCTTCAATGAAGGTTAGGGATACTATACATTATACAAAAATCAGTTTACAAAATTTATGGTAGCATTTCCTCATTACTAACGTCTCCACCACGTTTAATGTGCGACAGATGCACTCTTGAAATTTTGTTGGCCTTAGGGTTTCGAATAAGAAGGGTAACGGGAGTCAAGAATGCCTCTACATAACAGGGGCCTTTGAAACGAGGGGTCAACTTGCTAGAATCTAGATTACTGACGCCCTTGGGCTCGAAATTGCGGACGTACACAACATCTCCGATTTCCAAATCAGTTGGCTTGCGACAGGCATTGTGTCGCTTGGCAAGTTGGTCATGTGATACCTTAATACTCTCTCTAGCCTTGTCGAATTTCGCCCTCATATCCTCGGGCTTGAAACTGTCTGGAAGGACATCGTGCAGGTTCCACAGATTAGACAACGGAGAATTAGCCATAAACGGAAACTTTAACGAAAAATGGGTGGTTTGCGTGCTCTCATGCACGGCGGTGTTGAAAGCAAAATTGAGCCAATGCAAATTAGAATCCCACTTGGAATGGTCTTGGTGGAAAGCAATCAGAGCAGAACGGAGATTACGATTGACTCGCTCAGCGAGAGACGGGTTAGGAAAATAGGGAGTGGTGGTTACATGCGAAATAGCATAATCAAATAAGAATTGACGGAACTGATGTGATACAAAGCACTTGGCATTATCTGACACCAGGAACTGACATGGCCCAAAAGATGAAAAGATGGAATTAAGGCACTTTATGACGGAACTGGTCGTAGCCTGTCTGGGGCTGGAATATCCAACTAAACCGGGTGAAACCGTCAGTGCAAACACGCGCAAATTGGTTTCCCCGACCAGAGCGAGGGAACGGGCCAACATGGTCGATAAAAAGCCATGGGTCTAGATGCCGGTTCAGATGACAACATGCCAACCTTAGTAGAAACCGGAGGTTTGCTAATACTACATGAAGCACAATTTCTAATGAGCCTCCTGATGTCACCATCCATACTTTGCCAAATGAAGAACTGTCTGATTTTAGCTCGGGTCTTGAATACTCCTAGGTGGCCACCAATAGGAGATTCGTGATAGTAACGAAAGATTTCCGGAATTAGGACCGACGGTAGCACAATTTTAGGTAGACGGTCATGACGAGACGAACAGCACAATACACCATCTTTTAGAGAGTAGGGCTTGATCACCTCCCCAGAATTGATTCGGTCAATTAGGCAAGATAAGGAGGGATCTTCTTTCTGGAACCTCCTCACATCTTCAAAAAGCACAAGGGAATTGCTGAGAACGACATTGACATAATTTACAGGTGATACAAGGTTTACAGGTTCACATCCTTGAATATCCTCTTCGGATGTTTCCTCATACATGCGGCTTAATGAATCAGCGACCGCATTTTCGGACCCACGAATATGGTGGACGGTGAACTGGAATGACAGAATCTTAGTTGTCCATCTGGCAATCCTACCAGTTTTACGGGGTTTCCCTAACACCCAGCTCAAGGCTTGGTTATCGGTCTCAAGGAGAAACTTAGAGTGCTCAAGATACATACGGATTTTTTCCAGGGAGAACAACACAGCTAAGCCCTCAAGTTCGTATATGGAATATTTCCTCTCTGCGTCCGTTAAGGTACGAGAAGCGTAAGCAATGGGTTGCCTACCCAGATCAGACTCTTGCAGTAGGACACAACCAACACCACGACCAGACGCATCAGTCTGCACAATGAATTGCTTCCCAAAATCCGGAATGGCCAATACAGGGGCATTAGAGAGCGCAAGCTTTAGATCTTAGAAGGCTGCCTGCTGAGAGGGACCCCACTCAAACTTCACAGCCTTTTTGCGTAATTGATTCAGAGGAGCAGCACGGTCGGCAAAGTTACTGATGAACTTACGGAAGAAGTTCACCATACCAATGTAACGAGCAACACCCTTGGCGTTCTTGGGCGGTTTAAAATCTCTGATGGCCTGAGTGCGAGACTGGTCCACGGAGATACCAGATGCGGAAACAATATGTCCCAAGAAGGAAATTTTGGGCTTGGCAAAGGAAACTTTGGACAATTTGACGGTAAGGCCAGCGTCACGCAACCGATCAAGTACAACTTTCAGATGATCGACGTGTTCCTCGAAGGACTCAGAATAGATCACCACATCGTCAAGATAGTGGTACACAAATTTGAATTTAATTTCTGAAAACACATCGTCGAGAAGTCTGCTCAACACAGCGGCTCCGGTGGATAGGCCAAACGGGACACGGGCATACTCAAACAGGTTCCAGTCAGTGGAAAAGCAGTAGCATGCCTGTATTCCGGAGAGAGGGGAATTTGGAAGTAAGAAGAATTTCAATCGAGGATCGTGAACACCTTCGCGTTGCGAAACCAACTAAAGCATGTATGAAGGTCCGGCAAAGGGATGGATTGTAAAACAACCTTTTGATTAAGAGCCCTATAGTCGTCCACCGGCCGAAAACCACCGTTAGGTTTTGGCACAAGGAATACAGGGGATGAGTAGGCAGAGATAGAAGGTTGGATTACACCTTCTTCCAACATCGTGCAGTAGTGGTTTTGTGGGGGTTCCGCACCCTCCACCTCCACACCCTCCACACAAGATGGCGGCAGCCCGATAACTCTCGAACCTGTGGTCGGATTTTGACGAATGAGGTGTCGTTGAACTTGGGCTAACACCCCCTTTCCAATGGACAATATATTTCAACCCCAAAAGTAATACCTACCCCTACTAGGGGGTGAAATTGTAATTTTTTAGAGAATCTCTCTTTCCAATTGCAACATGTGAGAGTTTGAATGCCGATATGGATTTAAACGTTGTTCTACATAAAGTGCATGTGTTCGGTGAATAGCCACTATGAATTAACATGCTTGTTTTTTGTTTTTTACGCATGCCCACTCATGGCTTTTGTAAGACGGTGGGGGAGCGGATCCCTATGGATGGGTTATTGTTGACGGGTCATTGTTGGCGGGGTCATGGCTGACGGGTCCTTGTGGACGAGTCCTTGTGGACAAGTCCTTGTGGACAAGTCCTTGTGAACAGATCCTTGTGGACAAGTCCTTGTGGACAAGTCCTTGTGGACGAGTCCTTGTCCCTTTGGACTGATCCCTTTGGACGGGTCCCTTTGGCCTGGTTCCTACGGACTAACCCATGAATTTATTTAAATTATGTCAAAGGCCCTAACTACATTTGTGTGTGTTGAATTGACGTTGTTCACCACTACTATAATGGAATAACGATATGAAAGGAAAGTGACGAAATACATGTGAACACGTGTGAAATGACCTTATTACCGTCCTCCTTGTGAAACAAGTCACATCCTGTTTTGCTTCATACGTGAGAAAATGTGAGTTCGAACCCGTGGTCGGATTTTGACGAATGAGGTGTCATTGAACTCGGGCTGATACCCCCTTTCCAATGAACAACATATTTCCACCCCAAAATAAAACCTACCCCTACTAGGGGGTGAAATTGTAATTTTTTTAGAGAATCTCTCTTTCCAATTGCAACATGTGAGAGTTTGAATGCCGATATGGAATAAAACGTTGTTCCACACAAGAGACATGTGTTTGGTGAATAGCCACTATGAATTAACAGGCTTGTTTTTGTTTTTTGTTTTTTACGCATGCCCACTCATAGCTTTTGTAAGAGGGCAGGCTTTTTAAAGGATGGCGGCTGTAGTGTAACCTAACCTAACCCAACCCACGAGTGGTGATCAAAAAGTATTTTAAGTGACGCTTGTCGATTGGCAAACCAATAATCAAAGAGGGATATGTCAGGCCTTGAGGTGATAGCCCCTTTTGATAGATCCCTGTTGATTGATCTCTGTTGATTTGTCCCTTTGGACTGGTCTCTGTTGACTAGCCCCTTTTGGACGGGCCCTTTTTGACAGGGGGTCATTTTTGATGGATCCTTTTTGACAGGTGCTTTTCGACGGGTCCCTGTTGACGAGTCATTGCTGACGGGTCCTTGTTGATGAGTCCCTGTGGGCGGGTCATTGTTGACGGGTCCCTATTGACAGGTCATTGTTGACAGGTCATTGATGACAGGTCATTGATGACAGGTCATTGTTGACGGGTCATTGTTGATGGGTCCTTGCTGACAAGTCCCTGTTGATGGGTCCCTGTGGAAGGGTCCCTTTAGACCGACCCCTTTGGACTGGTCCCTATGGACCGGCCCATGAAATTTATCCAAATTATGTCAAAGGGCCTAACTACATTTGTGTGTAAAGCAGTTTGTTGAACTGACGTTGTTCACCAGTCCTTACTACCACAATTGGATAACGATATGAAAGGAATTGATTAACTAGACATGAGTTAACTACCAACGAAACACTTTGGCGACTCTGCTTGTTATTGACCAATGAGTAGGGTTTTAGAAAAACTGTTTGCTATTTTGGGTTATATACAAAAAATGCTTAGACCTTTTGAGTGACTATGTTTGCTAAACAAGACATTATACCAGACACGATTAGGATTCTTATGTAGCTCAGACAAGGAAAGAATTTCTACAGAATCTGTTGACATTGAATATAGATTTAGGTATTAGGAAGTCATTTTGAAGGCCTTTGTCTGGAGCGTGGCACTCTATGAAAGTAAAACTTAGACAATTGGTGTAGCAGAAAAGTGGAGAATTGAAGTGTTTGAAATGTTGTGTTACAGGAGAATGATGAAGATTAGATGGGTAAATAGGGTTACTAACAAAGAGGTAATAAGACGAGTGGGGGAGAAGAGATGTATCTGGCGACTGTTAATGAAGTAAAGAGATAGGTTGGTAGAACACTTACTAAGACACCCAAGAATAGCAAACTTAGTTAAGGAAGAAAGGTTCGAGGACGAGAACTGTAATGGGTAGACCAAGTTTAGAATATGTTAAACAGATAGCCTTGAATGTAGGGTGTGGTAGCTATATAGAGATGAAACGATTAGCTCGGGGCAGATAGGCGCTGAGATCTGCATCAAACCAGTCAA
This sequence comes from Meconema thalassinum, assembly GCA_946902985.2. Lineage (NCBI taxonomy): Eukaryota > Metazoa > Arthropoda > Insecta > Orthoptera > Tettigoniidae > Meconema > Meconema thalassinum. The sequence goes on along the minus strand of OX336394.1, from coordinate 253,110,934 downwards.
AGGACTAAAGACTCAAACAACAACATGTAAGTTCACTAAAATAATGTTGTGTAACGGTATATGTTAGTCAACGAACAGTAATGCATTACTAAAACCCATGACACGATACCTAAGAGCTTTTCTAAAATGATTTTAAAATGTCTTTAACCCTATATTGAACACCCAGTTCACAAGACTCATAACTGCAATGTTATGGTAAAACAAAACAAAATTTATAATTCAAAACAAGCAAGTGGTTTAGTCAATGTATACTGGAAAAAGTTTTGTAAACACTCAAGTCCTCAAGACTAATTAAATTAGTAACTGTCAGGTTGACCGAGTGGTTAAGGTGTTTGACTTAAGATCAAATTTTCTGTATAAGGAAGCAAGGGTTCGAATCCCTTACCTGACATAACTATTGCCTTGACATGGCTTGGCCACACTGCATTATTATGACACTCGGTACACAAACCATAGATATAGTGTATTGTTTAAGGCCACTCTCTTTCTGAACATAGTCAGAGACTGTTGATGGTTAACAATTGTATTAATAGTGGGACATGGGGATAGTAATTAAGAAAAACAGACAATACCCATACAATATTTTTATTAAATTCATTTTATAATAGTTACACACTGAATTCAAGTCTATCTCTTTACCATTGTTCTATATAGATTTTTAAACACAACGCTTGTTGTAGATCCTTTTACAACTTTCTCCAGGTACTCTTGCTCTTAAAAACTGGGGAAGCCGCAATGGTTTTATAAACATAAAACCCTCATCCTCTTCTTTTTCATAATTATCATCATCATCATCATCATCATTATGAATATTATCATCAACATTATTATAGTCATTGTCACCATCATTATCATCATCATCATTCTCTACATCACTAGAACTATCCAATTCCTCTTGTTTGTTTTCCACAGGGACCTCTTGTAGAGTCTGCGTTGCTTTTGATAGTGTTAAGGGTTTTTTGAACGATGGTATTTGTCCTAACATGTCTTTTTGAGGTGATGATGAATGCTTTTTAACAAACAATGCACTATCTTGAGCAGCAATATATTTTTCTTGGACTTGCTTTTTTTTACCTGGGTTAGAGTATTTTGCGTATTTAAATGTGTATTAATTTGAGATTCACAATGATGTTCTTTTGAAGTAAGTACGTTGGAGTCTTTTGTTTTAATCATTCCTCGACACTTTCTGGATCGTTGTTTTGAACATCGCCAAATAACAGTTCCATTTTTATTGGTTGTTTTTACAATATATGTATATCCTTTATAAAAAGGAAGCTTGTAGTTTAACGTGACCTTTAATCTTATATATCCTTTATAGAAGACACATGGCTTGCCATGACTGGTTGTTGAGACTTCCATATCAACTAATACATATGAATTAAATTTTAGTAAAGTCACATGAACAATCTTTAGATTACAAGTGATTTACACACACACACACACACACTTTCCTAAATGTCGAGATTTATGGATGTTGTTTTCCGCCAACAGCTGCTTACTGCGTATGACAAGGCTGGAGACTGGTAGGTGAGACGGTCTTTCACGATGTGAACACTGTAACAGGCAGTAGTCAACTGACAATATTCTTATACCCTAGTCAAGGTTAACAGGTACTTACTGCGTATGACAAGACCGTACACTCGTAGGTTAGACCGTATTTTTTGTTTGTTGCTAAGGATCCCATATATACCCTAGACATGTTAGTTCTGAACACTTAGTGGTTAATTGTATATATTGAATTTAAATACACAGCTCATACATGCACGTTTTGCGGATGGGAGGGGTGAGAGGCTGGCAAAAAAGGAAATGTTTTAGTTTAATGAAACGTCATGTCCTAGTAGGCGTGATTTATAGTAGACGCTATTGATAGTAGACGTAATTGATAGTAGGTGTAATCGATACTAGACGTGATTAATAGTAGACGCAATTGATACTAGGCGTGATTGATAGTAGGCGTGATTTGTAGTAAGCGCGATTTATAGTAGACGCAAATGATAGTAGGCGCGATTGATAGTAGGCGTGATTGATAGTAGACACGATTGATAGTAGGCGCAATTTGACATGGGCGCGACTCAGATAATTTTTGATATCATAAAGTTACATTGTCAATGTTTATACAAACTACAAGGTAGAGGGTATTTTAAGACATAACCTCAGCTCACTTAACATAACCTAACTTTACCTAACCTAACTTTGTCACGTGACATGTTCTACAAGTTTAGACTTGCTTTAAGACTGATTATGACGTCATAGATTGATGGGAGGGGTGAGAGGCTGACAAAAAGGAAATGTTCTGGTTTAATGAAACGTCATGTCCTAGTAGGCGCGATTTATAGTAGACGCAATTGATAGTAGGCGCGATTAATAGTAGACGCAATTGATATTAGACGTGATTGATAGTAGGCGTGATTTGACATGAGCGCGATTTATAGTAGACGCGAAAGATAGTAGGCGCGATTGATAGTAGGCGTAATTAGACATGGGCGAGATTTATAGTAGACGCAATTGATAGTAGGCGCGATTGATAGTAGGTGTAATTGGTAGTAGGCATGATTTGACATGAGCGCGATTTATAGTAGACGCAAATGATAGTAGGCGTGATTGAAAGTAGACGCAATTGATACTAGGCGTGGTTGATAGTAGGCGTGATTTGTAGTAAGCGCATTTCATAGTAGGCTCAATTGATAGTAGATGCAATTGATAGTAGACGTGATTGATAGTAGGCGCGATTGATAGTAGACGTGATTGATATGGACGCGACTTAAATCATTTTTGATATTACAAAGTTACAGTGTCAATGTTCATACAAAGTACAAGGCAGAGAGGGGGTATTTTAAGACTTAACCTCAGCTCACTTAACATAACCTAACTTTACCTAACCTAACTTTGTCACGTGACATGTTCTACAAGTTTAGACTTGCTTTAAGGCTGACTATGACTATGACAAGATTGATGAGAGGGGTGGGAGGCTGACAAAAAAGGAAATGTTTTGGTTTAATGAAAAGTCATGTCCTAGCAGGCGCGATTGGTAGTAGACGCAATTGATAGTAGGCGCGATTAATGGTAGGCGCAATTGATAGTAGGTGTGATCAGATACTTACTGCATATCAAAAGGCTGTACACTCGTGTGTTAGACACTCTATCTTGTTAAGGACCCCTATATATTCCCTATACAAGGCTATACATGTTAGTTCTAAACACTTAGTGGTTATTTGTATTTTGAATTTATATACACAGGTTATACAAGCACGTTTTTTTCACACAGTAAAACTTTGTCAAATAGCCACATGCGACACGCAAAGTATGTTTCCGCTATCTAGCGGTGACTATGGAAACTACCTGAACATATCCCGGGCCCCTTTGATATAATTTGGATAAAATGCACGTGCCAGTCCATAAGGATCAGTCCAAAGGAACCGCCCACAGGGACCCGTCAACAAGGACCCGTCCTCCGGGACCCGTAAAAAATGACTCCCCCTTTAAAAAAGACCCGTCCAAAGGGGCTAGTCAACAGGGACCAGTCCAAAGGGATACATCAACAGAGATCAATGAAAAGGGGTCAATCAACAGGGATCAATCAAAGGTTAAGTTAAGCTACGGCAGCCATTTTGGAACTTTTTGATCACACCTCGTAGGGTTAGGTTAGGTTGAGTTAAGCTACGACCGCCATTTTGGAACTAATTCTTAGTTTCCAAAATATAGGCAATTTTGAAAATTGGACTTTTTTTGAAAAAATGAAAAAATGATAAGTTTTGTTCTAACGTTAAGGGACTTAAAGGACATTTGTTTGAGTCTATATATGACTTTTTAGAATGATTAGTTTTCAAAATATCGTCTACTTTCAAAATTGAACCTTTTTGGATTTTGTCCCAGAGACCTGGGACTTGGTTCGTGGGTAGAGGGGGTAAATACCTGTCATTTTTATGTCAAACACATTTTTTGTGTAATTCATAGTTTACAAAATATAGCCCATTTTTAAAAATGATCAATATTTGGAAAAATGTCAAATTCCATGTTTTGTTCTAACGATTAAGGACATAAAAGCCATTGGTTTGAGTCTATATATGACTTTTTAGGATGATTAGTTTTCAAATTATAGCCTACTTTCCAAATATTTTTTGGAAAAATTTAAAGAATATATATATTTTTTTGACTGAGAATGGGATAGACGTAGGTGTTGGAGTTAGCATATGATTTTTTAGTTTAAATATATAGCCTACTTTCTCAATTTACCTTTTTTGAAAAATTTAAAATGTATAATGTTTTTGACTAGGCGTGGAATGGAGTGGAGAGACCATCATTAACCTTAGAGTAGTTTGGATTCTTGGAATTTTAGTGTGTTGTTTTTGGTTACAAACATGACGGTAAGCATTATGCTATCATAAAAAGGGCTGAGATACTTTCCATGAACAAGAGAAATATCCTCCAAATACATTGACAAAAACAACTTGTGAAATAAGCCATTACGAATAGGGTACCACAAAATAACTTGTCAAATAGGGTACCACTTTTACACCCCACTTTTGCACTCACTTTTGCACTCACTTTGCACTCACTTTTACAACTACTTTTACACTTACTTTGCACTCACTTTTGCACTCACTTTGCACTCACTTTTACACCCACTTTGCACGTGAACATTACATCATCTGACATAATAAAAATAGGCATGGTTGTTGTCGAGACCGAGATAAGAGTGGGGGTAATGAATTTATAGTGATAGGATCGGAAAACCCATTATCACTTTAGTATTGACAACAAGCAAAAATTTTTTAAAAAAATATTGTGTTTTTGACAGAGTGGGTTAGACATAGTTATAAGAGTTGAGAGTCGATAATTAATCTAAAAGTACTCTGGAATTCATGGAATCTTAGTGTGTTGTTGTTGTTGCTTACAAACCGGTATGGTCACGTCAGGTGAAGTTAGCTAGGATTAGATTAGGATATGTTCAGGTAGTTTCCAGAGTCACCGCTAGATAGCGGAAACATACTTTGCGTGTCGCATGTGGCTATTTGACAAAGTTTTACTGTGTGAAAAAACGTGCTTGTATAACCTGTGTATATAAATTTAAAATAAAAATAACCACTAAGTGTTTAGAACTAACATGTATAGCCTTGTATAGGGAATATATAGGGGTCCTTAACAAGATAGAGTGTCTAACACACGAGTGTACAGCCTTTTGATATGCAGTAAGTACCTGATCACACCTACTATCAATTGCGCCTACCATTAATCGCGTCTACTATCAATTGCGTCTACTACCAATCGCGCCTGCTAGGACACGACTTTTCATTAAACCAAAACATTTCCTTTTTTGTCAGCCTCCCACCCCTCTCATCAATCTAGTCATAGTCATAGTCAGCCTTAAAGCAAGTCTAAACTTGTAGAACATGTCACGTGACAAAGTTAGGTTAGGTAAAGTTAGGTTATGTTAAGTGAGCTAAGGTTAAGTCTTAAAATACCCCCTCTCTGCCTTGTACTTTGTATAAACATTGACACTGTAACTTTGTAATATCAAAAATGATCTAAGTCGCGTCCATATCAATCACGTCTACTATCAATCGCGCCTACTATCAATCACGTCTACTATCAATTGCATCTACTATCAATTGAGCCTACTATGAAATGCGCTTACTACATATCACGCCTACTATCAATCACGCCTAGTATCAATTGCGTCTACTTTCAATCACGCCTACTATCATTTGCGTCTACTATAAATCGCGCTCATGTCAAATCGCGCCTACTACCAATTACACCTACTATCAATCGCGCCTACTATCAATTGCGTCTACTATAAATCTCGCCCATGTCTAATTACGCCTACTATCAATCGCGCCTACTATCTTTCGCGTCTACTATAAATCGCGCTCATGTCAAATCACGCCTACTATCAATCACGTCTACTATCAATTGCGTCTACTATTAATCGCGCCTACTATCAATTGCGTCTACTATAAATCGCGCCTACTAGGACATGACGTTTCATTAAACCAGAACATTTCCTTTTTTGTCAGCCACTCACCCCTCCCATCAATCTATGACGTCATAATCAGTCTTAAAGCAAGTCTAAACTTGTAGAACATGTCACGTGACAAAGTTAGGTTAGGTAAAGTTAGGTTATGTTAAGTGAGCTGAGGTTATGTCTTAAAATACCCTCTACCTTGTACTTTGTATAAACATTGACAATGTAACTTTATGATATCAAAAATTATCTGAGTCGCGCCCATGTCAAATTGCGCCTACTATCAATCGTGTCTACTATCAATCATGCCTACTATCAATCGCGCCTACTATCATTTGCGTCTACTATAAATCGCGCTTACTACAAATCACGCCTACTATCAATCACGCCTAGTATCAATTGCGTCTACTATTAATCAGGTCTAGTATCGATTACACCTACTATCAATTACGTCTACTATCAATTGCGTCTACTATAAATCACGCCTACTAGGACATGAAGTTTCATTAAACTAAAACATTTCCTTTTTTGCCAGCCTCTCACCCCTCCCATCCGCAAAACGTGCTTGTATGAGCTGTGTATTTAAATTCAATATATACAATTAACCACTAAGTGTTCAGAACTAACATGTCTAGGGTATATATGGGATCCTTAGCAACAAACAAAAAATACGGTCTAACCTACGAGTGTACGGTCTTGTCATACGCAGTAAGTACCTGTTAACCTTGACTAGGGTATAAGAATATTGTCAGTTGACTACTGCCTGTTACAGTGTTCACATCGTGAAAGACCGTCTCACCTACCAGTCTCCAGCCTTGTCATACGCAGTAAGCAGCTGTTGACGGAAAACAACATCCATAAATCTTGACATTTAGGAAAGTGTGTGTGTGTGTGTGTGTAAATCACTTGTAATCTAAAGATTGTTCATGTGACTTTACTAAAATTTAATTCATATGTATTAGTTGATATGGAAGTCTCAACAACCAGTCATGGCAAGCCATGTGTCTTCTATAAAGGATATACATATATTGAAAAAACAACCAATAAAAATGGAACTGTTATTTGGCGATGTTCAAAACAACGATCCAAAAAGTGTCGAGGAATGATTAAAACAAAAGACTCCAACGTACTTACTTCAAAAGAACATCATTGTGAATCTCAAATTAATACACATTTAAATACGCAAAATACTCTAACCCAGGTAAAAAAAAGCAAGTCCAAGAAAAATATATTGCTGCTCAAGATAGTGCATTGTTTGTTAAAAAGCATTCATCATCACCTCAAAAAGACATGTTAGGAAAAATACCATCGTTCAAAAAACCCTTAACACTATCAAAAGCAACGCAGACTCTACAAGAGGTCCCTGTGGAAAACAAACAAGAGGAATTGGATAGTTCTAGTGATGTAGAGAATGATGATGATGATAATGATGGTGACAATGACTATAATAATGTTGATGATAATATTCATAATGATGATGATGATGATGATAATTATGAAAAAGAAGAGGATGAGGGTTTTATGTTTATAAAACCATTGCGGCTTCCCCAGTTTTTAAGAGCAAGAGTACCTGGAGAAAGTTGTAAAAGGATCTACAACAAGCGTTGTGTTTAAAAATCTATATAGAACAATGGTAAAGAGATAGACTTGAATTCAGTGTGTAACTATTATAAAATGAATTTAATAAAAATATTGTATGGGTATTGTCTGTTTTTCTTAATTACTATCCCCATGTCCCACTATTAATACAATTGTTAACCATCAACAGTCTCTGACTATGTTCAGAAAGAGAGTGGCCTTAAACAATACACTATATCTATGGTTTGTGTACCGAGTGTCATAATAATGCAGTGTGGCCAAGCCATGTCAAGGCAATAGTTATGTCAGGTAAGGGATTCGAACCCTTGCTTCCTTATACAGACAATTTGATCTTAAGTCAAACACATTAACCACTCGGTCAACCTGACAGTTACTAATTTAATTAGTCTTGAGGACTTGAGTGTTTACAAAACTTTTTCCAGTATACATTGACTAAACCACTTGCTTGTTTTGAAATATAGATTTTGTTTTGTTTTACCATAACATTGCAGTTATGAGTCTTGTGAACTGGGTGTTCAATATAGGGTTAAAGACATTTTAAAATCATTTTAGAAAAGCTCTTAGGTATCGTGTCATGGGTTTTAGTAATGCATTACTGTTCGTTGACTAACATATACCGTTACACAACATTATTTTAGTGAACTTACATGTTGTTGTTTGAGTCTTTAGTCCTTTGACTGGTTTGATGCAGATCTCAGCGCCTATCTGCCCCGAGCTAATCGTTTCATCTCTATATAGCTACCACACCCTACATTCAAGGCTATCTGTTTAACATATTCTAAACTTGGTCTACCCCTACAGTTCTCGTGCTTGAACCTTTCTTCCTTAACTAAGTTTGCTATCCTTGGGTGTCTTAGTACGTGTTCTACCAACCTATCTCTTTACTTCATTAACAGTCGCCAGATACATCTCTTCTCCCCCACTCGTCTTAATACCTCTTTGTTAGTAACCCTATTTACCCATCTAATCTTCATCATTCTCCTGTAACACCACATTTCAAACACTTCAATTCTCCACTTTTCTGCTACACCAATTGTCTAAGTTTTACTTTCATAGAGTGCCACGCTCCAGACAAAGGCCTTCAAAATGACTTCCTAATACCTAAATCTATATTCAATGTCAACAGATTCTGAAGAAATTCTTTCCTTGTCTGAGCTACATAAGAATCCTAATCGTGTCTGGTATAATGTCTTGTTTAGCAAACATAGTCACTCAAAAGGTCTAAGCATTTTTTGTATATAACCCAAAATAGCAAACAGTTTTTCTAAAACCCTACTCTTTGGTCAATAACAAGCAGAGTCGCCAAAGTGTTTCGTTGGTAGTTAACTCATGTCTAGATAATCAATTCCTTTCATATCGTTATCCAATTGTGGTAGTAAGGACTGGTGAACAACGTCAGTTCAACACACTGCTTTACACACAAATGTAGTTAGACCCTTTGACATAATTTGGATAAATTTCATGGGCCGGTCCATAGGGACCAGTCCAAAGGGGTCGGTCTAAAGGGACCCTTCCACAGGGACCCATCAACAGGGACTTGTCAGCAAGGACCCATCAACAATGACCCGTCAACAATGACCTGTCATCAATGACCTGTCAACAATGACCTGTCAATAGGGACCCGTCAACAATGACCCGCCCACAGGGACTCATCAACAAGGACCCGTCAGCAATGACTCGTCAACAGGGACCCGTCGAAATGCACCTGTCAAAAAGGATCCAACAAAAATGACCCCCTGTCAAAAAGGGCCCGTCCAAAAGGGGCTAGTCAACAGAGACCAGTCCAAAGGGACAAATCAACAGAGATCAATCAACAGGGATCAATCAAAAGGGGCTATCACCTCAAGGCCTGACATATCCCTCTTTGATTATTGGTTTGCCAATCGACAAGCGTCACTTAAAATACTTTTTGATCACCACTCGTGGGTTGGGTTAGGTTACACTACAGCCGCCATCTTTTAAAAAGCCTGCCCTCTTACAAAAGCTATGAGTGGGCATGCGTAAAAACCAAAAAACAAAAACAAGCATGTTAATTCATAGTGGCTATCCACCAAATACATGTCTCTTGTGTGGAACAACGTTTTATTCCATATCGGCATTCAAACTCTCACATGTTGCATTTGGAAAGAGAGATTCTCTAAAAAAAATTACAATTTCACCCCCTAGTAGGGGTAGGTTTTATTTTGGGGTGGAAATATGTTGTTCATTGGAAAGGGGGTATCAGCCCGAGATCAATGACACCTCATTCGTCAAAATACGACCACGGGTTCGAACTCACATTTTCTCACGTATGAAGCAAAACAGGATGTGACTTGTTTCACAAGGAGGACGGTAATAAGGTCATTTCACACGTGTTCACATGTATTTCGTCACTTTCCTTTCATATCGTTATTCCATTATAGTAGTGGTGAACAACGTCAATTCAACACACACAAATGTAGTTAGGCCCTTTGACATAATTTAAATAAATTCATGGGTTAGTCCGTAGGAACCAGGCCAAAGGGACCCGTCCAAAGGGATCAGTCCAAAGGGACAAGGACTCGTCCACAAGGACTTGTCCACAAGGACTTGTCCACAAGGACCTGTCCACAAGGACCTGTCCACAAGGACTCGTCCACAAGGACTCGTCCACAAGGACCCGTCAGCCATGACCCCGCCAACAATGACCCGTCAACAATAACCCATCCATAGGGATCCGCTCCCCCACCCTCTTACAAAAGCCATGAGTGGGCATGCGTAAAAAACAAAAAACAAGCATGTTAATTCATAGTGGCTATTCACCGAACACATGCACTTTATGTAGAACAACGTTTAAATCTATATCGGCATTCAAACTCTCACATGTTGCAATTGGAAAGAGAGATTCTCTAATAAATTACAATTTTACCCCCTAGTACGGGTAGGTATTACTTTTGGGGTTGAAATATGTTGTCCATTGGAAAGGGGGTGTTAGCCCGAGTTCAACGACACCTCATTCGTCAAAATCCGACCACGGGTTCGAGAGTTATCGGGCTGCCGCCATCTTGTGTGGAGGGTGTGGAGGTGGAGGGTGCGGAACCCCCACAAAACCACTACTTCTTGTCGATAATCTTCCGAAGTTCAGCCATCTTGGGCGGGGCAAGGCGATATGGGCTGGAAAGCACCGGCACAGAATCGGTTAGCTCAATCTTGTATTCCATCAAATGGGTTACACCCAACTTGTCAGTAAATACATCACTATACTCCTGACATAACCTCTTAATGGCATCCTTTTGAAGACTCGTTAAATTTTCCAGATCGAGATCCTCAATAGTCATAGGTTCACTAACAGAATTGACAGCAGGAGAAGATAAAACCGGCTTAAACGATAATTTAATTTGCGGATTAAACTTAAACCATAAGTTGCGAGCACCAAAATCAAGAAGCATACCAACGTGGGACATGAAATTAGCTCCAATGACCACCGAACAAGAAAGATTTCTGGCTACAAAAAATTTAAACCTCCATGAAAAATTTAGAATATGGATTTTGACTGTCATACTACCCAAAATATTTAAGTTAGAACAATTTGCCGAAATAAAAGATTCATTGTTAGGCTCTAACTCAGGTAATTTGCAAACACTCTTCATAGATAAAAACCAGACCTCGCTTATAAAGGATACGACACTACCAGAATCAAGCAATGCAGAAACGGGCTCGTCATTAACACAAATTTCAATAAACGGGGATATTCCCTTAGCTTCAGGAGAAATTCCAAAATCATTATTCACTCTAAAACGATTACAATTAGATGACGAGGACACCCGCACCACAGGTTTCACATTATGTTTAGAACTAGGCTGACTTGCCACGACATTGCTCACCGACAGGTTAGGTAGGTCAGCGACATAAGCAGAATTAGCACGTGATGAATTAGTTTTCAAAGAGTTATGAAGATTTTCATTAGTAGGGCGACCAGAAACTTCACACGGTTTTCCCAAATTCTCATGCACAGAAATATCCTTAGAAGTAACATCCGAATTGGTCTCCAAAATATCCCGTCATTGGCGATACACAACCTGTTTATTCGGACACACCTTCTTAACATGACCCTAGCCACCGCACGTGTGGCACTTAACATTGGGTCTTGGATGAAACATAACTTTAGGAGGGGGACGAGTCGTCAAGGAAGGAGGGGGACGAGACATCAAGGAAGGAGGAGGAATATTAGCTACACGAAGGGAATCTGCATGTTTCACAGCCATAGCCTCTATAACGACCTGTTTCAGCTCGACAAATGACGAAGGCCTGGTACACATAGTCATGTATGACCTATATTGAGGCGAAAACCCATTTACAATAGATGACACCAACTGTCGTTCAGTTAAAGGGGATGCAAATACCTGGGCATATACCTTAATGTCACTGACGTAGTCGCTAAGTGACTCGTCCAACCTTTGGACACGATATAAGAACTTTTGCTCGAGAGTACTAAGGGCACTCGCAGGGACAAAAAAAACCACAACACTTCCCTAATTAACATGGCTAAGGACATGCGGAGGTGGATAGCTTCAATCAGCTTTTCGCACAGCATACCGGATGCAACAGGATACAACAGTTGGAAAACCTGATTTTCCGACATCCCAAAAATCGAGGCATGGTTACCCAATTCGACCACTTGCTTTAAAAATAGGACCACCTGGGTAACGTCATCTAGGTTGAAAGACTTCAACTTAGTTAAGAAACTAGAAATAGGGTGAGGAATTGACCCTTAATTAACGGTAGGCGAGTACGTAGCATTTGGAAAAGAGACATTATTACCAGGGCAGCTCGCTCGCACAGCCTCTACAGGATACATTTACATTGCCAGAGAAAAAACTGGGATGGAATGGGTCGGCAGGACCCAGGAAATCATTAGGTGACCTAACATGGGAAGAATGACCGTATCCATGGTTAAGTTGTCTGGACGAGCCAGAACCAGGCAATAGAGGGGCAGGCAAACCACTACTAGTAATCGATCCCAAAACCTCAGACCTAGTAAACAGAGGTGATTCACGTTCAACCCCAGAAGAACGCTCCAAATTCACAAGGTTATCTCTTAAGTCAATTAAATCAAAAGCACTACTATTGTCGGCCATTTTGAAAAACACAGAATGCAGGCAGACAATACAGAAAGAAACAAATTTTAGGAATTACGAGGACAGTTTACAATTTCACAACAATACCATAAACTACCAATTACCAACACCAAAGATTAGGTTGACACTCGAACACAGCCTCAATACTATACAAAATCATGGACAATGCTGCCCAGAACAGCAGACGTCATCGCTTGCTTGGCTCGAGAACAGGAAGCTAAATTACAAAAAAAAAGCCACAAACCACATGGCGAACAGCTTCAGACAGGGCTCCTCGACGCCTTCCCTCGTAGCAGGTAGGCTATCAGAAAATCAAGAAACCCACATTTCCCATGCCAAGAACAAATGCCAGTCACTTACCAAGCTTCAATTTTCACCGGGAATGTTGCATCACAAACAGGATAAAATTCAGCACTGACACCTCGCTTGGAACAGGTCACTTACATATCACCACATGGATATTCAGAGGCAAACATGAAACCGAACTAATGACAAGGATTAGCATTAAATAACATCAAGTGCACTGACATGACACATCCAATCAGCAACCGCTCTATCAGCATCAAAAGGGTCCATAAAATAAGCCTGCGGGTATGGTGGAGGGGATAGTTGCAGAAGCGCACACGAGCGCGATCTGCTACCAAAATGACACGGGGTTGGCGAGGGTGGATGGGCCTACTTACCTGTTTGAGAGGTCCCCACCGCTTTCTGCAAAATCACCACCATATGACATGACCAGCAGGAGAACACCTAAAGGAGGCAGGAAGGTGGAGAAGAGGGAACGCACAGGCTCGTCTACAGACACGGTCTGATAACCGACAGGACTGCCACCAACGAAAAGATGCCACAACAGTTGCTTAATATTTAAAATAAAATTTAATGTTAAAATTTAAAAGAACACCTCCACCAGATAACAGAACATGCATCAGCCAGCATTAAATTACAAAAATATAACCTTAGTTAGAATTCTCACTGTAGATTTAAAAAAAATAAAGGTCGATAGCAATTAACAATTACCTGTGGTCAGAAAATGAAAGGCCACAAACCAAATTTAAACACTTAATATGTACCTGACATACTCCCAACTGAACCTTGAGGTCCTTGGAGAATCAAAAAAAAGAAGTAAATAGTACAAAATTTTGCCATAAACAAGGTACTGAAAGAATAACGCAGGAGTACAAAAGGAAAACTCCACAAAAGGAAAACCAAAGGATAATTTAAAATCAAAATAACTTAGACAACAGCACCAAGACGCATGAACGTGCACTTCAAAACCACGCCAGAAACAAAAACCCATAATGCACTTCTGTCAACAAGTTACCATGGCGACCAAGAACAGTTCAAGGTACATCAGTACGTATTTATGTGAAACGCCTAATTTTACATTTAAAAAAAGAATTTCTCCAGTGAGAAGACAGCAAGATATAATCAAAATCAAGACATTACGAGGTCAAATAATTTTTAAAAGGCAACGGATCAAAAATAAAAACCGATTGACTAATGATCAAATTAGGCCTACCTTTCCATAAATTAGTCTGGTCAGTGTTAGAATGAAATAAAAAGAAAATGCTTTAGCCAGATGCCAAATAATAAAATAAGAAGAAAAACAGAAGTGTTCCCCGGACTTATATTGTTTAACAAAATTTTACATTTATAAAAGTGACATATCTAGGCCAAAGTCAACCTTCAGAACAAAAAAAAAAAACTTTCAGTACACAATGCAAAATATGGAGCTCCAATAATTTAAAATAAATAAAATGCCAAAACATACCTTTAGGGGAGACACTAATTTTTACAACACTTCTTAGATATCCTTATAGGATTTATATCACAAAAATAAACTAAAATAGCCGATGGCTGCCAGTCGCTGTCGAAGAGATGCACACCAAAGATCGCCTTTCCATATTAAGGCCCAAGAAAACATTTTCAGGATTATCACAGATGATAGTTGCACTGAAAATTCTTCAAGTATCATCAAATACTGGGATATATTCCCAAGTTAACGAGGACGAGGGCAAAGCCCTCGCCCCTTTGGCGAGATTCACAATATGCGTAGTTCTTCTCCCAGCAATCAGTCACAACTCATTATTCACAAGATGGAGGACTCAAACGAAGAAGGCCACCCAGCATGCACCAGGGTTATTTAAAATGGACCAATTAAATTTAGCCACATATTACGACAATGTGCTTAACCAAATAATATTCACACGACACCATTAAAATGTTTTGGCGGCATGATGTACATACAGTCTTTTGTTTCATGACGTAGAATACAATATCCTTCAATTATATCTCGACTAGGATGAAATCAGAAGGCACCACAAACACACTCTTGCAGTTGAAGACACAACTCCGACTAGAGGCGCCGAAGTCCGATAGATGCTGTCACCTCGCGGTCAATAGCGGAACCAAGCCATCTGGCGGTCGTTTTAAAGGTCGGGGACACAAGTATATAGGGGTGATGTATTTTAAAAATGTTGGTACGGGTTTTGCACGTAACAATAGTCACTCTTAATTCTTGAATCGATAATTTGAATTTTGTGTACACCGTTTGTCAAGCCTTGCCTACAACCTATACTCCCTATATACTACAGTCAGATCTGAAAACAAGTTCCAATGGTCAAAGACGTGTCAGTCACCATACATGTAGCCTACAATAATTCTTTCTTTACCTAGCTAGGTTTCGTCACTCACAGTAAACATCTTACATTATGGGTTTGCAATATATTAAGAAAAGCAAAAGTTCATGATCTTGTTGTTTTGGGTCTTTTTTGGGGAAATTCATAAGGCATAAAAAGAACGACATCATTTCAAGTTCTGGGGGGACTTTGTATGTCAAAATCCCATTATCGGTTTATAAAATCTCAAGGCCATGCCCTAGCAGTTTTGGATTATTTCAATCAATGAGTCCACCATAGGAAAGATCGGAAAAATAAATACCCTTAAAACAAGTCGTCACATGACCCTCTCCGAACAATGCTTCGCAAAATATAAATTCATCCATTGAACATTGAACATGATCGGCGACATCATGCTCGCTTCCCCCTCCCACCATGGTTGACATATCCTTTGACCTTCAAGTGTACTCAGCATCTCTGTGGTTTTTCATTGCCCTGTTGTCAAGTCATGTCAATGCATTCCAATAAGCTCAAATAACATCCACATCCTGTCAGTCTGCCCCAGCAAGTTTGCTTTCTACACTCACTTCAAGCAACATATAACCAAGTTCTGTTTGTTCTATCTAAAGCCAGCTTCATCTGATCAAGGAATTATCATTTGTCCTGTCACTCATAATCGTTTACACGTTAAAGACTCCCTTCAGGGGGTTTAGGAATTAGGAATTCCATCATAGGAAAAAATCGGAAAACGAACCCTCGACCCACCGTCTCATCGAAATAGCGAATACTGTATTGGTATATCACCACCGTGGCCAGTAATAGCTTCGTTGAAACACGTGCCCAGTGGTATCGTCTCTTTCTATCTACAACCACTCTTCATGAACATTTTAGACAGATTTAAAAAAAAGTTTTAAAAGGTAAAATGTATTCAACAAAAGTGTCGTTAGACCCTTTCGCATTTTAAAAAAAACATAAATACTATATTCGAAAGAGGGAGTAGGGGGGGGGGGGGTTACCCCGAGTCCTACGACCCCTCGTATATGTCTCTGGCGTTATTGGTTTGTGAGATATAACAGAAAGTCTAAAATCACAGTTTTACACCAAAAAATTCTGTTTCCCTCATTCTCAAAACTTTAACCTATTACCAAAATAAAGAGGGTTTGGAGACAAGCCAGTTGACATGTCATAGGACCAAATCCGACCATGCATTCGCGAAATATCGTAAAAAGTCTAAAATCACGTTTTTACCCCCAAAAAGCCTGTTTCCCTCATTCTCAAAACTTTAACCTATTTATAACATATATAGGGCATCGAGACAAGCGATTTGACACGTCACACGTCCAAATCCGACCTTGCGTTTGAGAGATATCGGCAAACTTCGTAGGAAAGTAGGCGACTATCTGGCTCTCTCCTCACCACCAATACCCCTTCTTATAAACCATTTTTTTCAAAGAGCTCGTCTTCTTACAAAAATCCCAAGTGCGCATGCGTAAAAAACAAAAACAAAAATGTTAATCCATAGCGGCTTCCAGCAAAACGCGTGCGTTATATGAGCAACAACGTATAAGTTCATAGTGGTATTGCCCCTCATGTCTGTTGCATTTGTAAAATGACTTTCACTAAAAAATTAAAATTTCACCCCCTAGTAGGGGTAGGGTTTATTTAGGGGTTGAAATAAGTGGTCCATTGGAAGGAGGGCGTCAGCCCGAGTCCAACGATATGTCGCATGTCAAAATCGGACCAAGGGGTCGCGAGTAATCCACATGAGAGATCAGCGTAGCCGAGTGGCTCGTGTCACTATTTAGAAGCACCACTACTTCACTACTACAGTCATCACAATCAACACCGGTTATCAGACAGATTCTACACACACCCAAAGTACACGGGGCTACATGACCGCGTTGTCGCAGCCCCTAAACTGAGGAACCAACCAACCATCATCATCATCATGAACCGGCTCCAGTTTCCCGGGTGCGGTGAATGAGTGCTCTCCATCTCGTTCTCTCCATGAATGTCTCCCCCTTCACGACTTGCTGCAAATCCAGACCTCTCCCTGCAAGATCATTTCTAACCTGGTCGATCCATCTCTTCCTCGGTCGACCTCTTGGTCTCTTGCCTTTCAGTTCTTTCTCAAACCACACTCTAGCTGTTCTTTGTGTGTCCATTCTTTTGAGACGACCGATCCATTTCAGCCTGGCTTCAACACAGATCTCATTAAGAGATTTTTCTACTGGAACAAGATTGCGTATCTCATAATTTTTTATTTTGTCCCTCCTTGTCTTTTGAATCATAGTTCTTAAAAACTTCATCTCCACCGCCTGTAGTTTGCTGGTATTTCTCTTGGATTGGGTACAAGTTTCTAGGCTATTTGTAGTAACAGGTACAAAGAAGCTCTTGTAGAGTATTAGTTTTGATCTTAAAGGAACTTGCTTATCCCAAAGAAGCCCTCTCACGAGATGATAAAATTGCGCTCCATGTTGAACTCTACTAGTGATTTCTACAGATGGTTGGTTATATGTCGACACTACACTGCCAATGTAACAGAACTGATGTACTTGTTCTAACTTTGTACCATTCAGAGTGATGTTAGTGCAGATGTTTTGTCGACAAACGGGCATCACCACCGCTTTGGGCTAGCTTATATTCAGACCAAATTGCTTGAATATAGCATTCCAATCATTCAGATTCTGTTGTATTTCAGCCTCATCTTCACCCCATATTAAAACATCATCTGCAAATGCTAAAGCTTTAAACTTAGAGGTCTTATTGAGTCTCTTAACTCTCTTCATTATTTCATCCATTACAGTAATGAATAAAAGTGGTGATAGAGCGCTGCCTTGCTGTACAACCGCTTAGTCTCGATCCACCCAGAATAGCCATCACCTATTTGGACACAAGTCTGGCAGTGTTCATTTAGCATCTTGACTTTATTTATTAAAGCGCATGGTATTGATCTATTCTGAAGGCATTCCCAGAGTGTATTTCTCCGTACACTGTCGTAAGCGTTCTCAATATCTAGAAAAATGAAGATTATGTCTTTTCCATTTTCGCAGTGCTTCTCCATAATCATCCTGACAGAAAATATCAGATCTGTTGTTGCCCTGTTCGGTATGAAACCGTACTGCTCTTCTTCAAGCTGTGGTTCAATGATAATTCTTAATCTGTGTTCTATGATTCGTTCCACTCATTATCTTCAGGCCATGAGATAGAAGAGTAATTCCCCTGTGGTTGCTAGGTTTCCGTCCGTCTCCTTTCTTAAATAGATGGACGATAACACCTTTAGTCCAGTCTGTTGGTACTTTTAGCCTATTTTCATTCATGAAAAAATAGTCTTATGAGATCACCTTTTGTCCGTGTGTCTGTGTGTGCGTGTGTGTGTGAGAGAGAGGATGTTTGTGTGTCCCCCCTAATTACTTCTAAACGGCTGGAGCGATTTCGATGAAACTCGGTAAGTTCATAGCACTATTCCGGACCATCCCGACCGTGCCCTTAAAATTTTGTTACGTCTCACCAATCCAACAAGGCGGCTGTGCGAAATATTTCACCAGCATTCAACATATCCGAAACTATAACCGATATCACCGTGAAATTTTGTACGGTGATAAAGGGAACTACTAGAAGTTCACTTATGTGACCTTTGAAAACCTGGTAACTACAAGATCAACATGGCGGCCAAGCGAAGTTGCGACTTTTAAATAGACGTTTCTCACGATTTAACCAACCAAACGCGATGAAACTTGGTGCAGTATATGTTTATACACATTGTAATGCATCGACATCTAATTTCGTTCAATTGTTTGTATTTCTTGTGTTCTAATCATGTGATCGAAATCAACATTTGCGTAATGAACGTACACAATAATCATCATCTAACAGTACATAACTCTATGGCCTTCTGTGCCCGTATGGACATTGGCACAGGAGAACCCGTGACCTTTATATAACAATATGCTAGAGTTTTACAGAAATCATAAGGAACCAAGGAGAGATTCTTTTCAAAACAAGCTTCAGAAACGAAGCTTGAGTACGCAGGTGGCTGATTAAAAAACTCGCAGGGACATAAAGTCACATTATCCTGACACTTTTAATATGGAAAGCTTTTAAGAAGGCCATTAAAAGGAGCGAGGAGCAGCAGAGTTGAAGAGGCCAGATGGATCCTCGACATTTCATGAGACAGCAATTCTAACATAAATGATTGCGAGTCAGGTGTGACATTAATGGAAAAACTACTTTTTAATGACACCCATTAGAGGTGGCCCCACTAGGTGCAAGCTAGCAGAAATTGGAATATATAAACAGGGAAATCTCCGGCATATAACTTAACGAACAAGAAATCGAGACCAACAAAGGGACGAAATAATTCTGTAGGTTGGTGAGCCTGGAAAATAAACACAGGAGAAAACGCTGACATAGATTGCGTCATCTGGGATTCCGGTGCAGTGATATGAAAGAATACAAGGTAATGAGGTCGGCCCTTCAGTGAGAATAATAACGATAATTATTAATTAAAAATGTACCATTGATCAAATCTCGTTCCGCCAAAAAGCAATCTTAAAGTTAAAATATTTAAATCAGGAAATAAAATAAGGACCAGATTGGAACAAGGAGTCAGGAGTTGAGCTCCCGAAGTTGTACGGGACTATATTTTCTGTCAAATCAAATAAATAGGCCTTGGTCCAAGCCAAAGTATTCAGTCGATTCAAGTCTACTTCAGTCTATCTCAGGATCCTCGATCCTCGGGGAGGCGCTACGCTACTCGACAAAGTAAAGAATTCTAACACAGTTTTTATGAGATACCCCGGTGGGAGGCTGCTCTGAGAGTACATCAGTCAAAGGTCGTGCTACACGCCGTACCATAAGTGCAAATTAGTTCATCAGTAGAACACAGTTCGATTTGAGACCTAAGTGTAGATCGTGCTATTCGATAAAGATTAAATAATCAGTCAGAGTAAGACTTCAGTGAAGGCGCGCTGCGCTACAAATTAGACGAAGTTGCACCACGTAAGCGTTCCAGAGTTCCAGACTTGGAACAATCACACAACTCTGTAGAACACTAAAATTAACAGATTGTGAAGTCAAGAACACTAAAAGTAGGAAACATTTAGTGAATTCGTAGAACGGAAACAAGTTGCGTTACGCCAAAGTAAAGGCGTTCGTAAAACATTAACCCCCAAAAGGGACATTCAAAGAACAATATATTGCTACTGCTTAGTGCAGAGATCTTAAGAGAACACAAATTCAAAGAAAGGAAGTAATATTCGAAAGAATAGCAGTTAGAAACAAAAATAGGAAGTGTATGGACTTCGAATTGGAAGCCAAGCTATAAAGTTATAAAAGTTGCGATAGATAGCAATAGGAGAAGAAGTGGCGGCAAAAATTAAGGATATTTTTGCGCCTAAACCAAACAGGCAGAATTAGTAAAGCCGCGTGCCCTAATAAGATACCAGAGAGACTAAACTAAATAGAGACTTGCCAGAAGTAGAAGTATCATTGGAGGAGAAATCACACGTTCGATGCAGGGGTTAGAGACCGCATCAGGGATCATCAGTATTGTGATGTTCATCGCAAAACGCTGAGATATGGTCCGTGTGAATAAGTGTAATGTAAATATTAAAATTAGTGTTATTTTTTGTATCAGTGTTAAAAGCAGAGTAATTATGTATTTAAAAATGTGTGAGTGTAAAATCAATGATCAGAACATGAAGATGATCAATTATTGTGTAACTATGTGTAATTAGAAGAAATGAGATGGGTGAATTCATCCAGAAATATGGTCATGAACCGAACATCATGGGGTGAGTAAGGAAATGTTATTATCCTAATTTGGTATCCTGTGCTAACAAGTATTTGTGAAATATACAATGTAACCAAGTAAATTCACTAATATATGAATAACTAACGGTTAAAATGTGTTGGAAAAACCGCAAACATAAATTGTCAAATGTAAGAATAATTGTTAAAGTGCGAAAGTAAAAGTAATTGAAACCCGTAAAAATGAATAATAAACAGTAATTAAATGAAATCTGAGAGTAGAAATCGAATATAAATATATTATTGGCGAGTAATTTATGCCATATGATAGACTGTAAAAGTAATAATGAAATGAGCACCGTGATAATAATAATAATAATAATAATAATAATAAGTATTGAGTTTTTATACTCCAGGAATAATGAGTTAAATATTGAGTAATTGCATTCCGTAATAATAACATGTGATAAGTAACAATGGTTAATAATAATGAGCTCGAATTAACAAAATTGAATAATTAAAGGATCTTCGGGATACCTTAAATGTAAATGAAAGTAATAATGTTTGTTCAGATCGTGAATATAATGAATTAAAGTAAATGGTGGTAAGTGGAACACCTTAAGGATATGCTATAAAGTTTCTAGGCTATAAGCCATGTGAAAGGGAAAACGTCGAATTGAAGACCAATGATAAATGCCGCGAAATAAGTAAAATTTGAATTATCTGAGGATAAATAAATATGCGATGAAAGTCCAAGTCAAATAATGCTGTATTGCCAAAAAGGGCCAATAAATAATGAATAATAAATA
The DNA here is from genome assembly GCA_946902985.2 of Meconema thalassinum. Classification (NCBI taxonomy): domain Eukaryota; kingdom Metazoa; phylum Arthropoda; class Insecta; order Orthoptera; family Tettigoniidae; genus Meconema; species Meconema thalassinum. Next base: position 253,089,096 of record OX336394.1, on the reverse strand, counting down.
GCATCAAGCTAGGGAAATGTAGTTATCCGATAACATGCATATTCGAGGAGATCAAAAAGTGTATAAATTGTCGGAATATTGTCGTCGTTGTATGGAAGACAAGTGTCTTGCCAGTCAGCTGAATTGTATTATGGTAATGTGCAGTGTAAGTCCCGCTAGGCATGATGGGGATCTCTAGTCTGAGGCGTTGCCGAAAAATATATGTTCATATAAGTCTGGAAGGATTAAAAGGTTTCTACGAGGTATGGTAAAACAGGGGAGGCTAATGTGTGTCTCCGAGCCCCACGTCATATAACCTATCGAAATTGGCCAGCATTATGTTATCCGACCAATAAGTGTGTGAAATAATAAATGTAAGACGGGATTTGGGATGATGGAGATCTCCAAATGGCCCGCATTAAAAAGTAATGAATCGTCGTGATCTCAAAATAAATGCATTGGTCATGAGGAACATGAAATGAATGAAATAATAAAGTGAGGAATAATGTTGAAATAAAGTGAGGAAGCTTGGACCATCATATGCTTGTAAACGGAAGAAAGTAAAACAGTTGAAAGTCGCGAGGTTTGAATGAATGGAGTCTAGACGAAAGTCATATATCTTAACTAATAGCTTTTCGAGAGGGCAAGGACGACCTTTCCGGCTCTCGCGAGACTGCAGGGGAGCGTTAACATTGGAAGCATTATAAGCGAGGGTTTTGAGGATCTAAACAAGTAGTGGTCATTTAACGGAGAATTATGCAAAGTTGTTTAATAAAGGTGCTATAATAATGTAATGTAAATTGTTGTATTGATGGGTTTTAGACAATTGTCCCCATACTAGATTTGAAGTGATTCCGTAATATTTGACAGTATAGTCAAGGATAAAGATGTTAAGAAAATAATCGATTTCTATCTCATAAGGTTAAATACACAAGACGGGTAAGAGAATAATTGAGTTTTGGAAATGAACCAAATAATGATATGATAATAGCACACGATACATCATTAATGAATCACCTTAGAGCATGAGAAACAAGTTGAAGGGTGTGGGTTCGATGACGGCAGATAAAATGTTGGCGTGTTGTGTTAAAAAAAATGTAAACAACTAAGGCTTAAATGGAAGAAATTTGTGTAGTTTAAAATAACTGAATATAATACAGATTAATGAAAGTAAATACAAAGTAAAAGCCCTGAAGGGATGATAATAATATACGGTAAATATCCGTAAGCCTTAGATGATTTTTTTTAAAAGTAATAGACATGCTTTGTGTCTAATTGTATATAAACAAAACTATGAGAAATTATTTTTGAGTTGATCTTAAATAATGAATATGAGATCTAGGGAGTTAAGCAAGATGATTCTAGTATAGTGATTTTGAATGATTTTATTGATGATTTTATTGATTTTTGATTTTTGTTTTGGTCTGATTCCAAGCAATTTATGTTTGTATTTGTAATTGTAATTTCCATTGGCATTCTTAAGGGAATAAATGCATATTAATTGTAATATGTTAGTTGTTTGTGTTGTCTTGTTGATCCATCAGTGCTTCCATATCTGAATGTAAGATCATGTTGTGGGTTGAACGGTACGCACCCCGAAACCGCAGTAGCAAAGCCAGGTCATAAATAAGCATTCTCCGACAGGATCGGGTACACTACATATATTAAAATCCAACATGGCGACCATCCGAAATATTTTGACGGTTCTCAATATCAATTAATCTACTGCAGCAATCAAACTGAAATGTTGTAAGTGTATAGAGGCTATAAGCATAAGTTCACCTATGGGACGTTCAATAACCTGGCGAGCACAAATCCAACAAGGCGGCGACGCGAAATTTAAATATTCAAATGGACGTTTCTTGCGGTTTAACCATACGAGCGCATACGTTGTATGCTTATACAAATTTTTATCGACTGGCATCTAATTCATTTAAATTATTTCCATAACCACAGGATGGCGGCTGAGCGAAATGTTAAAATCCCGCTTTTATTTCTTGTGTCCTAGTCATGCGATTGAAGTTTGAATAAAACACCTACACAATAATCTTCTTGTAATCATACTAATATATAAAAATGAGATGGTGTGTGTCTGTCTGTCTGTCACACAATACCTCAAGAACCACTGGTCCGATTTAAATGAAATTTTGCATGGATGTAGCTGATTTACCAGGTTTACATATAGGATACTTTTGATTTCGAAATTTTGCACTATTAGAAAATGGCGACAATTTTAGTGACGTCATTAGACCCTTTGGTTTCAAAATTGCATATTTCCATATCAAATAAAAAGAGAACGGTAGGAAATAGCAAACTCTTGATGGGACATAGGAGCTTTGAAATATAATTTCCTAACCGAAAGGTCCTTATCACTTTTCGTGTATCTCCAACAGTTAGCGAGTAAAACCGACATTTGTGACGTCACTACACACTTTGGTTTCAAAATTTCATATTTCCTTTTCAAATAAAAAGAGAACGCTAAGAAATAGAAAACCTTTGATGGTATACATGAGCTTTAACATATAATTTTCTATCCGAAAGGTCCTTATCACTTTTCGTATATCTCCAACGGTTAGCGAGAAAAAACCAGAATCTGTACAATAAAACACGGTCAACACCGAGCGGTGCAGTATATATCTCTCTATATAACAAGTAGTTCCGTGAAGAACTATACAGCCTATTCTCATATATCCTGCTCATGTTAATTGTCTCTACCAACATACAAAATTTCAGTTTAATTGCTGTAACAGATTCGTAGATATTGAGAACCGTCTAAATATTTCAGATGGTCGCCAGGTAGGATTTTTTTGTACTATTACATTAAGATTATTGTGTAGGTGTGGTATTCAAACTTCAATCGCATGATTAGAACACAAGAAGTAAAAACAAGGTTTTAAAAGTACGCACACCAGCCTTCTTGTGATTACGCAAACAATTGAAATAAATTAGATGCCAGTGGATCAACATTTGTATAAGCATTTAACGTGCAACGTTACACGGCACTCGGATAGTTAATTCGCGAGAAACTTCCATTTAAATATTTATACTTCGCGTCGCCGCCATGTTGGACTTGTGCTCACCAGGTTACTGAAAGTCCTATAGGTGAACATATGTTCATAGTCTCTATGAACATTAAAAAAAACAGTTTGGTTGCTGTAAAAGATTCATAGATATTTAGAACCGTCTAAATATTTCGGAAGCTCGCCATTTACGATTGTTATATGTATAGGCCATAGAGTCATGTACCATTCAAGGACAATTATTGCCTAGCTTCATTATTCAAACTTTCTCTTCGATCGCATGATTACGACACAAGAAATAAAAACTTAATTTTAAAATTTCGCACAGCCGCCATCTTGAGGTTATGTAAACAATTGAATTAAATTAGATGGCAGTGCATTACAATCTGCAAAATCATTTACTGTACCACATTTCACTGCGCTCAGAGAGTTAAATCACGAGAAAAGTCTATTAAAATATTTCAAATTCGCTTGGTCGCCATGTCAGTTTTGTACTTTACAGTTTTATGAAATACACATAGGTAAACTTGTATCACTACCCTTTATCACCGTACGAAATTGCATGGTGATATCTGTAATAGTTTCGGAGATATAGAATGTCAGTGAAATATTTCGCACAGCCGCCATTTTGAGGTTATGTAAACAATTGAACTAAATTAGACTCCAGTGTATTACAATGTGTATAAACATTTGCTGTACCAAGTTTCATTACGTTTGGATAGTTAAATCGCGAGAAAAGTCTATTTAAAAGTCTCAAATTCGCTTGACCACCATGTTGGTTTTGTACTCACCAGGATCTTGAAAGTCTCATAATTGAAATTCTAGTAGTGCCCTTTATCACCGTACACACTTTCAGGGCTATATCGGTAATAGTTTCGGAGATATTGAATGCTAGTGAAATATTTCGCACAACCGCCATGTTGGATTGGTGAGACGTAACAAAATTTGAAGGGCACGGTCGAGGTCGCCGGGAATAGTGCTATGAACTTACCGAGTTTCATTGAAATCGCACGAGCCGTTTAGATTTTATTAGGGGGGACACACACACACCTCCCACACACACACACGCACACACACACGGACAAAAGGTGATCTCATTAGCCTATTTTTTCTAAATTGAAAATAGGCTAAAAATGAAAATTTGTGTGTTTTTCTCTGAATTTCTACGGAAATTTGAGTTGTTTACACGTTTCAGACTGTTTTATGATGGATGCGCGCGAATTTTTTTTTTTAATCTGTCTGTCTGTTTGTTTGTTTGTTTGTTTGTTTGTCTGTGGACAAATTTGTTCCCTTATAACTCGAGAACGGCTGGGTGTATCAACGTAAAATTTGGTAAAGATATCCATCAGAGGCACGACACTAATAATTGATGTAATTCTTCTCCGTACCTCTCATAAAAGGGGGCCTACCCCCTTAAAATACATGCTGAAATAGGCGTAGAAGGACGAGACAAAACTCATCTTCAGCCCCTCAATGTGAGAGACAAAACTCGGGTCCCCGAAAACCGCATTTCAAGGACCGAAGACCAACCGTTTTTGAGATATTCCCAGAAAACTAATTTAATTTAATAAACTAATGAACGAATGCAAGGCCGGAAACCATGCCAACGGATTCTCAGAGGTCCATCTATTGCTGTAAGACGCAATGCAATTCTATTAATTACATTAGTGTGATCAAGGAGTACTCTAGAATATTTTCACGCGATTTACACCTGCGGGTGTGGTACGGCAGGTCTATTATATTCCTATACCCATATTATTCATTCATTCATTTCGTATAGGCCATCTATGGACCGCGTCATTCCAACCGTCTCCTACTGGCTTTGATGTTTGCCCTGTACGCCCGCATTCGTTCTCGGTGGACTTCCTTCCGTTCCTGGGTTCAAATCTTTCCCGTTTGCAGCTTCGGTTTTTCTTGGAAACCTTTACAAGCTTGAAGTTTCCCTTTGAGTGGGGCGCGCTCCTGAATGTCTGTTGGTGTAATCCCCACTTCTTTCAGATCTTTATCCAGTTCAATGCACCAGGCCCATTTTGTTTTCCTCTCCTGAATGTAAGTTATGTTGCGGTTGGTCAGTCTCGCTGGACTCATTCGTTTCACATGCCCAAAAAATGGTAACCTTCTCTTCCGGATGACGTTGCTTATGTTCTCCACATGACTATATAGGTCATGGTTATGCCGTCTTCTGTATTCCCCATTGTCTTTGATGGAACCCAATATCTTTCTCAACATTTTCCTTTCTTTGGCCTCCAGTTTCTCGACCAAGCCTTTCTTGTTCATCGTGAGGCATTCAGAAGCATGCAAGACCTCCGGACGGATGACACTGCAGTAATGGTTTAGTTTTGCGTTGAAGGATATTGACCTTTTCTTATAGATGCCCTTAGTTAAATGGTAGGCCATTTCCATTTTGCTCATGCGTGATGTGAATGCTTCTTTCTCTGATAATATACCTTCCTTGACCTGTCCTGGAAAGAAAAGTACATGGCCATTTGCTGAATTAAAAATAAAATAAAAATAGGTGTTATAATTTCTCCCTATGTTATATTATTATTAGTATTATATTATGGCGTACAACGACGAGACAAATCCACTCGGTGCCAGCAACAAAACTCGGGGGCCCTAAAGGATCCTCGAAAACTACAATATAAGGCTCTAAATCCAACAGTTTCTAAAATATTCCCAGAAAACTAATTTAATTTAATTTAACAAACTAATGAAGGAATGCAAATCGGTAACCATGAGAACATTATCTCAAGGGGTGGCATACAACTTTCCATCTATTTCTGTAAGAAGCAATGTCACTCCATTTGTTACATTTCTGTGAAAGTTTGCAAATGGCTATAAGGTTATCACGGAACTAACGTAGACCGTATAATTCATCAATGCAATTAAGGGGGTGAAGGGGTAACCTAGAATTTTTTCATGCAATTTTCACGTTCGACATATAGTACAGAAGGTCTATATCTCCAAACAGCAACATTATTTTCAAAAATTCCTGAATTGAACCAGCATTTTTTGCGGCTTTTAGGAATTTGGGCAATTTGAGGCTAAAGAACCTGCATTTTCATGCAGCACAAGCCTTTATAATTTATGAAAGGGGTCTTCCTGTGTATGGGCAACTAGCACAACGTAGAGGGTCAGTTTTTATGTGACGTGTATTGCGTTTCGTCTACAAGGCTTTCAATTGTATTTCACGTCCGGAAGTACACGTTAGGTGAATTTAGTCTGAGAGCACATTTTAACTTTTTTTTTTGTCGACATACGGGTTCATCGTAAGGTTGATTTTATTTGATACTGTGTGGTAGATATACCCATATTTGGATATCTGGGTAATATGTTGTAGACAATAGAATTGTCTGTCTGTCTTTCTGTGTATCTTTATGTAAGCCTATACCTCGTGTTCGGATGCTTTGTGCATCGTAAAATTAGGTATGGTAACCATGAGAGTCAATACACCAATCATTTTTAAAACTCTTCACCGTACTTTTCATACAGTAGAAGGGTGGATATAGAGAAAAACTTGTCAATATATGCTAAAATAGGCGAAATATAAAAATTATCCTAGAAGGACGACTAAAGCATATGTTGCGCTTCTCAATGTGAGACACAAAATTCGGGAATCTATAAAGGGTCTCCGAAAACTACATTTTAAGGGCCTTAAATTAACAGTGTGTATGATATTCCCAGTAAACTAACTTCGTTCTGATAAACTTGAAGGAATGACAAACCGCTAACCATTGCAACAGTAGCTCAATTGATAATGTCTGGTGTTAACAACGAACACCGTTCGAAGAACGGGTACTTCTGCTAGTAGTACATAAATCTAAGGCCTATAATATAAAGATCCAACATGGTGACCATCCAAAATATTGAGACGGTTCTCAATATCTACAAATCTATTACAGCAATTAAACTGACAATTTGTATGTTGACAGAGGCAATTAATATTAGTGGTATATGTGAAAATAGGCTATCTAGTTCTTTACGGAACTACTTGTTTCTTCTCTCCAAATAGTGTTTAGGACACTAAACAACCACTGCAATCCTTGTACTCCTGCTGCCTTGATCATGTCAGTGCTTACATCATCAATGCCTGTTGTCCTAGCCTTTTCATGTTCTTTAGGGCATTTTCCACTTCCATCCATGTTAGAGGGTACTCCATATCTGGGATATTTTCTTCTTTTATAGTCTCCTCTTGTTAGGTGATTGAATGTTGATCATTATATAATTTTTCGAAATACTGTCCCATCTCAACTCGAATCTCTTTCTCATTCCATGTGATGTTTTCATCTTCCTTCTCCACAGCCTTTATTTGTACATAGCTGTTGTTCTTACTCCTCACCACTTGATATAATAGCTTCCTGTTGTTCCTGCAGACTTCTTCTAGTTTCTGTGTGAATTCTGTCCAGTATTTCTCTTTTTCTGCAGAAATGATTCTTTTCACCTTAAGTTTCAGGTCCCTGTACAGCTGTATGTGTTCTTGAAATTTCTCTTCTTTCTGACTTTCTCTGTCCCTTAGTTTCCTCACTTCATTTCTCTCTTTTATTGGTCTTCGGACAGTTTCATTCCACCACGGGGTTTTTCTCTCTTACTCTGCTGCTTGTTTTGCCATCAATATTTACTGCAGTATCTACCGGAACTTTCTTAAATACAAGCCATTCTTCTTCAGCTGATCCAGTCTCATATATATTTAGACAGTTGGTCTCTAATCTTCATCTGGTATTCAGACCTCTTATCTGATTTATCGAAATCCCAAACTTTTATCCTGGGTTTACGTTTGGTATTCTTCTTTCTCATCAGGATGTTTCCTAGGATGGCTACTAGTAACCTGTGGTCACTATCCAAACTTTCTCCTGGCAGTATTTTCACATCTCTAATAAATGCTCCAGCTTCTTTATCTGCAATAATATTGTCAATAATAGATGTCTGTTGTCCATTCCAGCTGAACCGTGTGATATTATGGCTCAGCTGTTTTTGAAACCAGGTGTTCTTTATAACCAGATTATTTCTTAAGCAGAAGCCAAGAAGGCATTCACCCTCTTGGTTTCGATTTCCATATCCATGGAACAAAAATCAATCTTTAAAGTTACCTGAGAGTTGTAGCCTAATGCTACATAGCCTAAACTGTTCCTCTTGAATCTGGCTATCATATACAAAAGGAATTTTTCGAATCTGACTGGTAGTTCCAGAGATTAGCGTGCTTAAACACACAAACAAACAAACTCTTCAGCTTTATTTTATTAGTATAGATGTGGTGCAGACACATTCCTGTGCTGAGGGTTATTTATGCTCAACTCTGCTTCCCCTCACAGCGTATTTAAATATTTATGATGCTATAAAAACACCTAAAATATTTATGAACTGCTGAAAAAGGCCCATACACTACAAAATTAATAATAATAACTTAATTGCGCACAATGTGAAAGGAATATAACATTACATTGACTATCCACATATTTACAAGATACAACCCTGATGTACATTTCTCGGTCGCTACTCAAAACCATTGGCGATAACTTGCGTTCACAACGCAGTGATTGATATCTTGCACCATACTTCCCACATATCTTACAAATACACTCCTTCTCTGGAGTGTGGTAAGTTGGTCCCTCACGCACAGTCTGAAGTGGAATCCATGCACTGCGTAGCGTGTTCAGGTGTGACGCAGTTCATAATCCGGTCCTTTCCACTCTGGGTTCAGCATTGCTTCAGTTCCGTAAAATTCCATCCAAATTGCCTCGCGCTTTTCCTTAAGTTCGGCTATTAATTCCTGATAGGCTCTTGTATACGATAGTAACATCTTCCTCCGGAGCTGTTCTATTAGAAAAGGTTAGCTAGTGAGCTCATAAGTCTGCCTGGATGGTGTGCATCAAGATACACAAAGACTTTTCATGAGGAACGTCGATTTAACATTCTCAATTTTCTTGAGGTTATTTTTATAATTATTTTAAAATAATAAACTAGGAGAATACTAAGAAGGTTTTACGGCTCAAGAGTGGCACGGGGAAACTACAGGCTAAGATCAAACAAGGAGATATACGAAAGAGTAATAATAATATCGTATGGCCTCGGGAGCTGGGTGCAAGCTTTGTTATTTGACGCCTAGAGAGCAGCTTGCATGTCTAATTTCGTCGTTCTTTGGAGCGCTACGAAAATCAAGGAGGTTCTAAGCTTCTTGACACTATAGCGCTTTCTAGTAGGGAAATGATGAACTTTGTGTTGGAGGAAAATCCCAAGATTCATTTTGCTATTATGAACACAGCCTATTGAATTGAAATGGGTTCTTTAACATGCCAAAAACGTATGACATGCGTGGCGTGATTTGTCGCCTTTCAAAAATCACTTACCACGGCCAGGAGCGAACTTGCAAGCTTGGGGTTGGTAGTCCGACACGATAACCACTCACCTACCGTGGTAAGCTTACGAAAGGGGGGAAGACCTGTAAACAACGATTAGAAAAAGACGACAGTTTCTATGGACACATGGTTAGAATGGATCCAGCAGGGATGAATAAACAAATTTTTGATAAAATATACAATCTGAAGAGCCAGGTGGGCTACACCAAGCAGACGAAGGAAGAACTCAGGAGGCTAGGAATCACAGATGAAGACTGTCAAGACAGAAGACAATTCAGGGCTTTCTAACATAAAGGTTCTTGTGGAAGAAAAGGGAGAGCGCAGGGGAGGAGGATGGACAGAAGAGAGAAAGGCGAAACGCTATAAAAGAATGAAGGAAAACGGAGGAAGAAGAATGAAGAAAGAAGGATGAGAAGACAATGAAGTGATATTTGCGTGGTCCTTAGTTTTGGCTGGTTCGCAAGGATAATAGAAATATTCATTTGAGATAAAATTATTATTTCCTATTCATTTTCATTTCACTTCTTCATGTCTTGAAAATGTGTTTAATGTTTCACAGTTGTATAGACAGGCACATGGGATCTATCAGACAAATTGTGACCCCTCATGTACATAACTTTGTATATCGTGACTGACGTATAACAAGACAGTACGAATGTTGCAGAATAAATGTTTTTTGGAACTTCGTGTTTGATGGAAGTGATAATAGTTATGCGTGTTTTACAAATTATTACTGACTTGTGGCCTTTGCGTGAGATTAACCCTGTTTGGTTCAAGTATCCATGGAGACAAGCCATTAGCCTATATATTAACACTTATTTAACCAATAATCCTTTTATAGTTATTTACATATTACAGGTATTGCAACAGAGCGATATTAGATAGCACTTGCGGTTCTATCTTACAATCCAACTGCATAGTTTTCAGTATGGAAAACAAGGGAAATTTTAAGTTACTAGACCAAACAACTGGCGTCAACATTTTTAAAGAATGCTTATTTACATCTTCTCCCTAGTCTACGTAAAGTACCATATGGTAATCACTTAAAGGGCAAGGGGGTTTATGGCCTCAATTAGACAAACGAACCTCATTTTGCATGAAGTATGAAACCCGAAACCTACTAATGGAGGTATGGATTGTCTGTCTTTAGAAATATTTCAGTCAATAATTTAAGACAAGTTGCCAGAAAATTAATACAAAAGGCTGCGTTCCTACGACGGTATACAGTTGTTATTCGAAAACAGAAACAACTCTGCCAAGATTTTACGACGCGCATACAGTTAAATACAATCTTCCATTATGAGAAACACTTCCTCCATCATGATCTGAGAAAATAAATCAAACATAATCTGCTGTAAATTGATGGAAAATGTGCAACATTTAGAGAGTACGATTGTTATTTGCGGCACAACGTTGTCTGGCATTTCGCATCATTAATATATAAGGGTCTCCTCCGTAGCGTAGCGGACAGCATGGTTAGCTGCCGCCCCGGAGGTCCTGGGTTCGATTCCCGGCTCTGCCACGAAATTTGAAAAGTGGTACGAGGACTGGAACGGGGTCTACTCAGCGCCGGGTGGCCCAAATGAGTAGAGGGGGTTCGATTCCCCCTCAGCCATCCTCGAAGTGGTTTTCCGTGGTTTCCCACTTCGTCTTCGGGCAAATGCCGGGATGGTACCTTCTTCAAGGCCACGGACGCCTCCTTCCCTCTTCCTTGCCTATTCATCCTAACCATCCCTCATCTTCCCTCATGAGGCCCCTGTTCGCTTTGCAGGTGAGGCCGCCTGGGCGAGGTGCCAATCCCACCTCACCAGTTGTATCCCTTCCGATTCGATGTTCCCAGCTCTAGGACACTGCCCGTAGAGGCGGTAGTGGTGAGTTCCCTCGCTGAGTCCGTGGGTTCCACCAAACTGGAGGGTAAACGACAAAAATAAATAAATATATATATAAGGAATAAACGGCAAGCCTCCGTGGCTTAGGCGGCAGCACGCCGGCCTCTCACCGCTGGGCCGTGGTTCAAATCCCGGTCACTCCATGTGAGATCTGTGCTGGACAGAACGGAGGCAGACAGGTTTTTCTCCGGGTACTCCGGTTTTCCCTGTCAAAAATTTCATTCCAGCAACACTCTCCACTATCATTTCATTTCATCTGTCATTCATTTAATCATTGCCCCAGAGGAGTGCGTCAGGCCTCGGCAGCCGGCACAGTTCATATCCTCGCCGCTAGATGGGGGCTTCATTCATTCCATTCCTGACCCGGTCGGAGACTGGAAGCAGGCTGTGGATTTTTTTCATAAGGAATAAACACATGCAGATCTTTCTCATTGAACATAGCTGAAAATCATATCTTTCTTGGTGCATTTTACAGGGTTTATTTCTCCTAACAGGGGAGCCTCCGTGGCTTAGGCGGCAGCAGGCCGGCCTCTCACCACTGGGTCCGTGGTTCAAATCCCGGTCACTCCATGTAAGATTTGTGCTGGACAAAGCGGAGGCAGACAGGTTTTTCTCCGGGTACTCCGGCTTTCCCTGTCATAAATTCATTCCAGCAACACTCTACACTATCATTTCATTTCATCTGTCATTCATTTAATCATTGCCCCAGGGGAGTGCGACAGGGTTCGGCTGCCGGCACAATTCATATCCTCGCCGCTAGATGGGGGCTTCATTCATTCCATTCCCTGACCCGGTCGGTGGACTGGAAGCAGGCTGTGGATTTTCATTCATTTCCCCTAACAACAATAATTTGCTTAGCTACATGCAAGGAGAATTGTAGTACACTGTTCCCATTGCTTCCATTACCTGACTACTAAACCGGAAGCTGGTTATGCATAACCATGCGCCAGTGGCGCGTCCTATGGCAAGTGAAAGAACGAAAGAATGTGTAAGGTCTATAACTGTACGCGCCCATTTATACCGCTTTCGTATAGCTTATTTGAAGACAGCCATCAACCAAGTCCATAATGGCAATAACATACAGTTAGCAGTATGTACATACACGAATGTAAGGAAGGCAGCTTGTAGTTTTACTTGATGGTTAATCATGTGATCATGAGCCACGGGACCTCCTATTTACATGGATTTTTTGTTGGTGAATTGAAGGACTATTTTCTGCAGACAGGGGGTGATCAAGATAGTGAGTAGGTACGCCAACTGATTGAATGGCAAGCGCCAATAGCGCAATGATTAAGGTAAGGGACTTCAATCATTCGGAGGCTTCTCTTTACCATCAGGGTATTCGCGAACTCAAGCGACGGTGCTGCCGTTGGTTGGAACTAACGGATGGGTGATGGAAACATAAACAAACAGACGCTATAACATGTGATTTGAGTTGATGGGTGTTCTCGTATCTGGTTTATTCTGTTATTTTCAAAAAAAATGAGGCTAAAAGATGTCTTATAGATAATTGCTCAGTTCCGTTGCGCTCTTCAAAATCAACAATTGCCATATCAATGTTACTTTCACAAAAAGATAGTTTGTCAGACGCAAAGCCGATTTCGAAGTATATGATCGTATGCGACAGGCAGTTTACAAAGGAGAATTAATTATTAAGAAATACTAATAAATTTCTTACAATATTCAGTACCCTGCATTCTTCCCTGCACCACAAACTGAGGCGAATTAGCAAGGTCGATTTGACAACTGTTTCTCCCGTGGCTAACATTACTTTTAGGGGTAGATTTATCGTAGGCCTACATGTGGTTGTCTGTCTTTAACTTGCCCAATTGCGCCTTCAAATCTGTGAAGCTCAGGTCTTCTAAGTTTTCAATCATGTACCTATTAAAATTTTATAAAATCTTTATAGTCTACTTGTACAGTCTTTTATTTATCGACTTCAACAGTATAAGGCTATTACTTCCAAATTTAAATGTATCTACTGTGCCCGTCAGACCAGGTCGCCAGGAGATCATCTGCCGCAGATGACCTTACTGACTTCCTTATCCTCCGAACCCACACACTGAGAGGATCGGGTGCGTCCTAAGACTAGCTCCGGCACGAGACTGATAGCTCAGGGCGTATCAGGTAAATGAGAGGAAAAATTCATAGACGAGTCTGAGGAAACACACCCCACAAAAACATAAAGCTAGAAATGATTAGTCCAGATTTAGGTAAAACTCATTAATAATTTATTTTAGAATCACAAACCCCTATCCTACATCGGAAGGTTACAAATCTCGGCTTGTCCGCAAATCTAAAGAGCAATAAAATACATAAAATTCCCCTAACCGAAATTAATTAAACCCTCACGAAAATCCGTCTTACACAAAATATCAATAAACGGCAGTCAATCTAAGAATGTGACACGTAATACGTTCCATAAGCTAATACAACCATAATTAAGAATACGAATAGTCACATCCAGTGAATACAGCAAAGAGAGAACATTCATCAACCTGCAGCAACTAGTGTAAAATTTATATTTAATGCACCAATAAATATAAGCTATGTTACGTTGGTGTCAATTCCAGCATTTAATTTTACGTTAAATAGGTAGCTAATCCATAATTTACGTTACTGCCAGATGAGATGCATCTGTGACAAGAAAAAGCAAAGTAAAATAGCAATCAAGCACTATCCATGAAAAATAATTTAATCTAATACACACAGGATATAAGGGAGAAAATAATACACTCTTAAGTTAACACACATGAATTATTTACACTCCTGCCTACGCTAATCAGATCGCTGTTTGCGTCCAATCGTCACTTATGTACATGCATTTAGGGTGGTGACAGCACAGTTAAAACTGCTACTTAAGTCACATAGTCACCCAGTGTCCACGCCTTACAGGGTTTCTGTGGCATCAGCAACGTCGTGGTCTCAAATAGTGTCAGCTCGGTCTAAATCATTGTTCATAAATATCAGCTGTTCCATAGTGTCGATCATTCAATAAAAATATCATCTCACGTGTAGATTCATTCAGCATCTTATTTAGTGGTTCGTTTAAGAAAATTATTTTTAGAATAATTACGTTCATGATTTAATTTCAATTTTATTTCGGATATAATCCCTTGCAGTGTGGTTTAATATGCCTAATGACCACGGTGACACTCGACAACAACAGCAAAAGCACTGATCAGTGGATGTGCACTCATACGTCAAAAATTAACTCCAATGGGTAACACAATAACGCTCGCTAAAAATAGCGCAAACGTGCGGCTCTCCAGGCTTATCAAACCTTCGGCTGATAAGTTTTAAAAGCAAACTCCATCACCGGTAATACCTTAACTAATGTAGGTGATCAACGTCCATCCCATCATTCAATCGTCTCAAAAGACACAACAATAACACCGTTACTGTTAAACTCAATAAACTCAATAAAAAAGGGAACTCTCAGATATAACTCTTATACTCATAAGGATGAAACAAAATGTGTGTCAGAAGCGGCTAAACATAGCCTCAAATATGAGGTGAATGTATCATGATAATTATAACAACAATAAACATTATTAGCGACCTTAGCTTCGTATCAAAATTTCACATGGGAAACTTGTATTCAGAAATGCTTAGTAATGGTAATGGTAATTGTGCTCATCTCGTGGTCCATGTGGCCAGGTTCAACTACTGTCGCAATTCCAATAATGACTAAAATATCACCTTATTAACAGTTCAGTGCACACTCGCTTGCACAGCGTTCAAAAGCACGTTATAATAGTCACGCTGAACTTTTCTATTATTCTACACCATTTCACCGTGAAATCTTATATTAAGATTCGGTACTCTCGGCAAACATGCCTCCATTTAGGAGTACGAAACTAGTAGTTGTAACGTCTGCGTCTCCGAGATGACAGGTATAGGGTTCGGAAGTACAACTCTGGTCGTGTAGTGACTGATATCCAGTATTCGCATATCTGCGATGTAAAATACCTGTTTATGACCAGTAAAACTCCCATAATTAATCCACGTGAGCGTTGCAATACACATCCAATTTAATAATTGTGTTTGCTTGATGTTTGAAGTCAAAAATATAACCTCGTTCAGAATATAGGAGTGTCGTCCACCACTGAAGTCCAGATAAGCAAGTGGATCGGGTTCGATGTCATGACGGCTCATCATGGCCGTTGCTGATCGTAATGCAAATTCCGAGGAAATTACAATATCACCAGGCATGAGCCTTACGGGCTCACTACATACTGAAGTATGTAAAGCAATGTACCAATATACGCTTATTACATATTCCTGAACAAGTTATTCTTTTCTCGGCAACTAGTAACCGAATATCATTTTGAATCTGGTTAGGTATGTCTTTCAACATACTAGTTTGTAAGCATGAAGCTTCAAGTCTCATAAAATCTTCTGTTTCCAGCACTTGCCCGTACATAATTATGTGTTTGGCATCTAAAATTGCCTGTCCTTCAACGAGAGTCTGCCTAGAATTGTCAACAACATTCAATACATATATGAAGTCTAACACCCTTGCGTCCACCAATTTATCGCGACCGACCTGCCACCTACATTCGTTTCAGTTCGCGATTAGACAACTGTACATACTTGATACGTGTGAAGCAACAGACAGGCGTTTGATTAATAACAATGGTCGTTTACGATTTTGTATTATTTAATTTTTAGTACAGTAGACTATATTTGCTAGAATTGTCATATTGCCATTATTCGTGTTCAAATACATGTTTGTCTACTTTCATAAATACTTTTGTAAATACGTCCATTACTAGTAGACTTGTATATTCAAAATTGAATTCTTAGAGTTATGTTTTATTTACTATATTGTTTTTCGTAAACAAATTCCCTATATAGTGCACAGTAGCTTATAAGTATGTTATAGCAATGCTGATGAAGACCCCAATGAAGGGTTGAAAATATGTTACAATTAGTATTAACTGGTGTCTCTCAGTAAACTTAATTTATTAAAAAAATGTAAATACATATAACTCCTAGCCCAGCTTAAGAGGTAGTTTGTGGAATATGGTGATTTGTAGTTTCCCCGCCTGAAAATTCCTCCAATTCAGTACTGTTTGTAGAAAGTGAAACACCCAAAATAAATGGTCCAAAACACTCCCAGAACAGGGTCGTGTAGGCCTGCAGTACCAAACTAATTAATTGAAATCGTCGAGAGACGGCGTGCACATTGGCCTACCAGTGCCCTCTGTCGTGGGACCGGACAGGTTAGTGTTCCGCACAGCTCTGCCGTCGTGGGGCCGTCATACCTAGTGGAAACGTGTAAGCAAGTGCAATGATGCCTCGCCGACATCACAGAGGGGACTATCAATATGTGAGTGCGGTTGAACGGGGCAAAATGCTTGGGCTCCGGGAAGCGGGTCTGTCGTTCCAGGACATTGCGGCTCGTACAGGGCATGCTGCGTCAACAGTAAGGCGTATGTGGATCCAGTGGAGAGAGGAGGACCGTACACAGCGATGACAGGGTACAGGACGACGCATTGTGACCACAGCGCGAGACAACCGCCATATTCTCCGCATGATCGTATCGGAGAGAACAGCGTCGTCCTCGGTGTTGGCTCGACGTTGGAGCACTGCAATAGGGGTGGACATGTCTGCGTCGACGGTGTGGCGCCGTCTTTTGAGGGCTGGACTGGTAGCACGCATGCCACTGCGTCGGCTTCCATTGACGGAACGGTATTGTTGAGCGGCATAGTGGACAAACACCAGGTGTAATGGTTTGGGACGCAATTGCCTATGACAGGCGATCGCGCCTCGTACGTCTTGCGGGCAATCTGAACAGCGACCGCTACATCAGGCACTGCCCCTCTTGCAGGCCGTTCCACAGGCCATATTTCAGCAGAACAATGCCCGCCTGCATGTGGCGAGGAATGTGCAAGCCTTCTTCGCGGAACAACGGATACCTCTGCTCCCCTGGCCTGCCCGTTCGCCTGACATTCGCCCGTCGAAGATGTCTGGGATATGGTCGATCGGCAACTTGTTCGTTCAAGTCCACCTGCCGCCACTGTTGATGCTTTGTGGACGCGCCTAGAAACCGCGTGGGACGGTATTCCCCACCAGTGTATTCAAGCGCTGTATGATTCCATGCTACGACGTCTAGCGGCTCTGAGTGCAGCACGTGGTGGCACGACGCCATACTGAAGATCGACCGTCAACGTGCATGTACCGGACTGTCCTTCTAATCAGTAATCCATTGTCATGTCCCTAATCTGTGGTATAAAGTGCAATGTGGTCACATCTCTTGTTCTTAGTGTTTCACTTTCTACAAACAGTAGTGTACTTCAACAATTTTTGGGACTAAAGGTGCGCTTCCTGCCGGGCAAAGTTACTGCTTAGTGGCTCGGTGGCGTAGTTGGTAGCATACTGAGTTTCTATACCCAAGATCGCGGGTTCAAACCCAGCCGAAGTCGTCGGATTTTTTAAGAGCGTTGAAAATCCCTCAGTATGCCTTCCCATGGAGGGGAAGTAAAGCCGGTGGGCCCATATCATAGATTTATGGTATGTGAAAAACCTTCCACTAACTGCAATTGTGTGAAGCTGAATTTGTAGGTTAGAATTGATTAACGCTCTATTACTGTTCCAACGTTTGTCGCCAGGTGCCGGTTGCGGTGGCATCTTGTAACTAAGTTCACAGCTAAGTGTCGTTGATGGTAGCATTTGGTAGCAAAAGTAGGAACTACTTGAAATTGATCGTCTGCAGTCCTTACCAGAATTACAGATAACACACACTAATTAAGTCATCACAATTAACACCGGTTATCTGACAGATTCTACACACACCCAAAGTACACCGGGCTAAATGACCGCGTTGTCGCAGCCCCCAAACTGAGGGACCAACCAACCAAAGTTACAACTCTCCACTCAAACAGTTAAGTATAGTCACGAAGTGACTGGGAGTTAGAATTGCGTGAGATATTAACGGTAAGGCTTTATCATGGTTGGTTGGTTGGTTGGTTGGTTCTTAAGTTTAGGGGCTGCGACAACGCGGTCATGTAGTCCCGTGTACTTTTGGTGTGTGTAGAATCTGTCTGATAACCGGTGTTAATTGTGATGACTGTATTAGTGTGTGTTATCTGTTTTTTATTTTTTATTTAAGAACTGCAACTTAGAATTTTTCAAATAGTTCCTACTTTTGCCGCCAAGCGCCACCGTCAACGACTACTAGGCCAAGTTCAGAACTTAGCTCTAGACGCCACCGCGGTCGGCTCTTGGCAACGAACGTAGAAACCTAAGAGCGTTGTTTACATTCTTAACCTATCCAATTTAGCTTCACACAGGTGCAATTATTGGAAGGTTCTTTAACATGCCATAAATCTATGACATTGGACCGCCGCCTTTACTTCCCCTCCGAAGGAAGGCATACTGAGGGATTTTAAACGCTCTTAAAAAATCCGACGGCTTCGGCCGGGTTTGAACCCGCTATCTTGGGCATAGAAGCTCAGCATGCTACCGACTACGCCACCGAAGCCCCCTTTTTCATGGTTAAAGAGTGAGATATCACACTGATATGATTGCAGCATTTAGGTGATTAATTAATAACAGACTTATGCTATGTTATTGACAAGAGGAATGATGTCTGAATCGATAAATCTAGCCTACGGGCTTGGTTGTTCACTTGATCACTTGTTTTCATGCCTGGCGAGGATTTGTTCAAGGTCAAATGAAAATGTACTGGCATACGCAGTTTTACTAAGTTTCTCCACGTCTTCTCCATATGGATTACAACGCGGGTGTTGATAGGGAGGAATGGTAAGTTATAAAGGTGATTTCCTGTCTCAATTTCTCTGCAGTTAGCTGAATTCTGTCTCGTTTCTGCACAATGAGATTCCGACAGAATATGAGCGTAATTTAACCATGGCCTACAAGTCCACTGGAATACTTCAGGATATAACACAAGCGTTATCACGCTGAATGAATGTACTGTAAAACTCTAGAAGGCTGTGGGGGAAGCCAGACTGTGAGGCAGGCAGTGCAAAACCTGTTTCCACTACATAACTGTCACTGGTGTGACGTATCTTGTGTTTGTGTTTTATTTATTTGACAAATGAAAACAGCAAGAAATAATCAGAGTTGGACTTGATCCAAACAGTCGTTGGTTTGACAGAAAGGGGCTATATTATGATATTCTTACCCCGTAAATGAAAGCCTAACAAACATGTTTGTGTATTAGACACATGCTTGAAAATACTACTACAGTCAGCCGAGAGCTTGTTTAATCTTTTGTAATGATGATGAATAGCTGAATACACAGCTTACTAAATTCTTGTCCGAACGCAGGACCGCTGTATAATTTAGTTGACCTCTATTGTAATGCTATTTAAGGAGCACTACGTTGGTAGGTAGTTGATACCCGTAGATGCAAGGAACACTTTTTTGTACGAGTATAACTAGCGACATGCACGATTTTTGTCATGCCAGCTGAGTCATAGACCGACGGGTCATGTGTTATTGCTGAAGCACTATAGGGTGGCTATTAAGTGTTGTGACAGAGGTTCACATGTTGTACTTGGATGTGATGTTAGTCGGTAACAGACACTAATTATTACCCATACGAGTTTAAATGGTCAACAAACAATACAGAGACACTGTGAGGAATAAAATAATAATAATAATTAGACATAAAATAAAGTGATAGGATATTTCACTAAATTGTGATACACCAAATTGATAGGCTGAGATTTCTAAAGATCTGATAGAACATGCTAAACTTAAATTTACCTTGATGACCAATTCTAGATATTGCTTTACGCGACATGTTGGATACAATTGCTGATTATCCCGATTAGTGAGACGACGGTCAGTTATTGACGTGTTTAAACACGGTCGATAATTTTACATTGCGACGTAAGACATGAAGTGGATTCATGCCAAAGTTTTCTCTCCCATTCACGATGACCATTCTTCACAAAACGTGAAGATGCGTGTAGGCAGGTAGTAGCGCCTATTGCGCACATATAGGCCCTACATTTAGGAGGGTTGATAAAGATTTGTCATTAACTTGTGTTGTCATTAGAACAGTGTTTTTCTTTTTTAATGTTAGGTTAAAATGTGCATAGATTTGTTTTGAAATAAATTTTGGAGTAAACGCTTCTCGTTTATCTCGTTGCAGACTTAAAATTCAGATAGGATCTAGCTTCAATTACAGTAATGTTAAATGTTAGAGATGACACCATCATAGCATAGCCATTATACTTATTGTGCAGTAAATATAACGAAATCTTTGCATTGTAAATTCGTGCCCGTAATATTAATTATTTTTGCAATCTCCAAAGTAATTGGATAGGGATACGTTAGGTGTCATACTCTCAGCTTTGCCATTTTGATTTAGAGTCCTTTTTATAGGTCTTCGAGAGGTTTAACATAGGGTATATTGTTGAAGATGAGTAAATTCAGGATAGGGTAAATTAGCACGGACTAGCCATTTTATACCTCTCAGAAGTAGGCTAGGGCTCTGCGCTTTCTGAATAAACTCAGTGTGATTTAAATGTAAGCCTCTTTATTTTGTATTTTAGCCTATTTTATTTAAAAAAATAGGCTTATGAGATCACCTTTTGTCCGTGTGTCTATCTGTGTGTGTGTGTGTGTGTGTGTGTGTACCCCCTAATACCTTCTAAACTACTGGAACGATTTCAATCAAACACAGTAAGGTCATAGCACCATTTCGGCCGACCCAGACCGTGCCCTTCCATTTGTATTACGACTCACCAATCCAACATGGCTGCTGTGCGAAATGTTTCACCAGCATTAAATATCTCAGAAACTATTACCGATATCACCCTGAAATTTTGTACGGTGATCCAGAGAATCTACTAGAAGTTCATCTATCAGACTTTCGTAAACCTGGTAACTACAAAACCAACATGGCGGCCAAGCGAAGTTGCGACTTTAAAATATACGTTTCTCACGATTTAACCAACCAAACGCAATGAAACATGGTACAGTATATGATTGTACACATCGTAATGCACCGGCATCTAATTTCATTCAATTGTTAACATAACCTCAAGATGGCGGCTGTGCGAAATATTTCACCGGCATTCTATATCTGCGAAACTATTACTGATATCACCCTGAAATTTTGTACGGAAATAAAGGGCACTACTAGAAGTTCATCATTGAGACTTTTAAAAACCTGTTAACTACAAAACGAACATGGCGGCCAAGAGAAGTTGAAAGTTTTAAATAGACTTTTCTCACGATGTAATCATCCAAACGCAATGAAACTTAGTACAGAAAATGTTTATACACATTGTAATGCACTGGCATCTAATTTAGTTCAATTGTTTAGATAACCTCAAAATGGCGGCTGTGCGAAATTTTAAAATTAGGTTTTTGTTTCTTGTGTGTTAATCATGCGATCCTAGAGAAAGTTTGAATAATGAAGCTACGCAATATTTTTTCTTTATGGTACATAACTATATGGCCTATACATACAACAATCCAAAATGGCGACCATCCGAAATATTTAGACGGTTCTCCGCATCTACGAATCTTTTACAGCAATCACACTGATTTTTTATGTTCATAGAGTGTATGAACATAAGTTCATCTATATGACTTTCAATTACTTGGTGAGCACAAATCCCACACGGCGTCGACGCGAAGTATAAATATTTAAGTGGATGTTTCTTGAGATTTAACCATCCGAGTGCAGTGGAACTTTGTACAGTAAATGCTTATACAAATGTTAATCCACTGGCATATAAATATAAATTGCTTCGCTGTTATTTCGATCGACAATCCTACATTCAAACCAAGTGTACGGTATTGTTCTTCTATGTTGATTGCTTACCTATACGCAATAAGACAAGCCTCTTATAGCAGCTAAAGCCACTCCCAGAAGTACAAGGTACAATTCTTAATTGTGTGAGCCTTCATTGTAATAAATGAGTGTTAGTTGCTACACTTTCTACATACCATACGTACGACTCATTCTATTCATTTCCCCAAAGTATTTACGACAGGAGATCGATCAATCATCTACAATTGGTCATGTCCGGGCACGGATATGTATCAGCAAGAAGGAATTGGTATGCTATGCACAAACTGACCACCATTCGAGTAGCTACAACTAAAAAAGGACGATCGGCTATATGTTTTGGTCATCTCCGGGCCAGGATATGATTCAGCAAGCTGCCTATTGATAATAATTACGGTCAGTAATGAGCATTCATATCTTTCTGAGTGAAGTTTTATACATAGTGCTACACAGTTCCAGCGTGAAAGGTATACTACGCTCGTTACAAGAATGGTAGTAACAGTCACCAGTCAGTGTGGTTTAGTAATCACGAGGTAGCATTGTACCAAGTTAGAAGCTGCACAGGTCGGTCAGACAGTGTACCTGTCAAGCTTACTCTATAGAATAACTGTTTCTTCTGTGTCCAAATCATGGATGAAACTCAGCGCAGACTATTAATAAGGGAAAGAGGTTCGGCTAAAGCCAGCTTAAAACGTATAACGAATTTCGTCAAAGACTTTCAAGGTGAGCAAGATTTGGAACATATGCGTATTCGGTTGGATCAATTTACAGAGATATGGCTGAAATATGACAAATTCCAGTCTGAACTTGAATGGGGAGATGACAGAGACGACGTAGACAGAGATGAGTTTGTACATTTATTTATTGCTCTTAAGGTAGAGATGACTACTCTAGTAAAGCCAGCATCATCTGAGATTAATGCAAATAGTGACAGTCAATCAGCTCAAGCTAATGCTACTTGTCATACCAATAGCATGCGCTTGCCAACCATAAATCTTCCTTGGTTTGATGGTGACTACAGGACATGGGTTCAATTCCGTGATACTTTTGACAGCTTAGTCATTTCTAATGAATCCTCATCAGAAGTGCAAAAGCTTAATTATTTGTTATCGTCGTTGAAGGGTGAACCCCATGAGCTGTTACAAATTCTCGCTAATTCCAATGACAATTTCTCAATTGCTTGGGGCTTAGTAAACCAGCGTTATAATAATCCAAGTTTAATAATGGCTCAATATGCTACGGAATTATTATCACCTCCTCGTGTTAGTAAAGATTGTGCTTCAGAATTACGTCACCTTGTAAATCACATGAGGCGTAATATCAACGCGGTAGAGACATTCTGCACAAAAAGCCAACTCCATGAAGTACTGGTAGCTCAACTCACGCTAGACAGTGTTGAACCTGCTACAAGGAAATCATAGGAATTAGAAACTAGTTCACAGGACTTTCCTAAAATTGATGAACTTCTCTCTTTCCTGGAAAGTAGATGCCAGGCAATAGAACTCAGTCAAGCTAATCACTCATCTCAGGCACAATACAGTGTCAATCATACGTCTGGTACGGTCATGGCGTCAAAATACGATAAAGCAAATAAGCATTCTCGTGCATTAGGTGCCATCAGTGACAATACGAGCTCCTATTGTTAACAAGGCTACACTCGGTATAAGTGTTCTTCATTTACCCGATTAAGTGTCCACGAGCGACACAAGTTTGTGAAACACAACAAACTCTGTTTCAATTGCATGAAATCTTCGCATGAGCACAGGGCTTGCCAATCTGGTAATTGTAGGAAATGTGATAAAAGACATCACACGCTTCTCCATCAGGAGCACAAAGTACGTGGAAGCACTTGTCTGCTCGGTCATGACACATCGATACCACTGCAATCTGCAGACACTTGTCATGTTCCTGCACCCTCTCCCAAAAATCAGTTGCTTACTATCAGTTACTGCATGTTAAAGATGAATCCAAACACCCAGGTTCTTCTTTCAACTGCTATAGTAAAATTGAAAGACCGCACAGGGATGCTACACTCCTGTCGAGCCCTGTTGGACAGTGGTTCTCACACTAACTTCAGCACTGATTCCATGGCAAGGCTTCTCAATCTAGAACGATGTATAGATGTTATTCCAAGCCGTGGGATAAACAATGTTAAATCTCATACCACTCACAGTGTCAGGATAGAAGTACTCTCCAACATGTCTCATTTTAAGGCGAATATCAGTTGTTCGGTACTGCAAAGAATAACTGGGGATATTCCGTCAACATTCATCAACACTGAAGGTTGGATCCTACCTAGTGATGTTTCACTGGCTGATTATAGGTTCATTCAACCTGGCAGGATAGATCTACTCATTGGTGCAGAACTATTAGGATGTCTGTTGCGGGCAGACAAACGTACGAGACCAGGTGATTATCCAGTTCTTCAAGACACAGAGCTCGGATACATCCTCTTCGGATGAGTACAAATGCAAAACGCAACCAAAGATCCACGTCAACCCCAAAGAACCTTCTTGGTTAGAAATCATGATAATCTTGACGAACAACTACAGAAGTTTTGGGAAGTTGAAGAACTGAACCAGACTCCTTCTACAATAGAAGAACGCCAATGTGAGTTCACATTTTCACAAAATGTCAGAAGAGATGACAAGGGCAGGTATATAGTTCGCATACCAATTCTCAACGATGACAGGCACCTAGGTGATTCCTATGGCCATGCCAGCCGTAGACTTCAACAATTAGAGCATCGTTTACAAAGTCAGCCTACACTGCGTGCAGCATACAATGAATTTATTCAGGAGTATGAAGATCTGGGACACATGAAGAGGTCAAGAGAAGGCAGGACAGTCTATTACTTACCTCATCATGCAGTATTCAACACCTCAAGTACCACCACAAAGACTCGAGTACTCTTTGATGCATCGGCAAAAACAACAACTGGTTTGTCTCTCAATGACAAACTTCTTGTTGGACCTACAGTACAACAAGGTTTGCAATCCATTATTCTGCGATTCAGAACTCATGAAGTCGTATTCACAGCTGACATAACTAAGATGTACAGACAGGTGAAGGTACACCCAGAGGATACTGGACTCCAGAGAATATTTTGGAGAAGTTCACCAGAACAGCGAGTCAATGCATATGAACTTAGCACAGTTACATATGGTACGGCATCAGCACCTTATCTTGCAACTAGGTGTCACCGTCAACTAGCTGATGATGAAAATCACAGGTTTCCGCGAGCTGCAGAGATTTTAAAGCGTGACTTCTACGTGGATGAAGTGCTTAGTCGATCAACCACTATAAATGATGCTCAAAATCTTACATGAACTCATTGCACTCCTCAAGAGTGGTGGATTTCCACTAACGAAGTTTCGTTCAAATCGTCTAGCCTTGCTAGACGCCATCCCTCCGGCATTGAAACAAACCGAGTACCCTCTTCAACTCGACGCTCCAAGAAGAAATTGGGATTATTGTGGCATCCCAGAGAAGACACATTCATGATTGGTACCAAACCAACATCATCTTCTTGTAAAAGTGATGGGATTACAAGGGATTCACCAGTCACTAAGAGAGATGTGGCATCTGCAGTCGCATCAGTTTTTGATCCATTGGGGCTTGTCAGCCTGTAGTAATCAACTACAAAATATTCCTACAACAGCTATGGTTACACAACATCGGCTGGGATAGTAAACATGATACCGGACTCAATACACGTTGGCGTCAACTTAATTCACAATTATCTATGCTCAAAAGAATTAAGGTTGATAGACATGTATTAGTCAAGGGTACACCATCACACATACAACTTCATGGCTTCTGTGATGCTAGTGAAAAGGCATATGGAGCCTGTCTCTACCTCCGTTCTACATCACAACAAGGAGAGACTCAGACGAGATTGATTTGTTCAAAATCTCGTGTAGCCCCAGTAAACCCAGTAACATTGCCAAGACTGTTACTTTGTGGACTAGTGGATAGTGCAAAAACAGTGCCTATCTTAGATTTGGATATATCAACCACTCTGGTTTTGTATGGCATTGAATCCTCTCTCGCAAATCCTTAACAGTAAGTCATGTTGTGGACTGATTCAACCAATGTGCTGGCATGGTTATCATCACCACCTACAAGATGGAAAAGGTCTGTAGCTAACCGAGTGGCTGAAATTCAATATTTACCTTACGATAGCACTTGTAAGCATGTATCATCACAGGCTAACCCTGCAGATTTGATATCACGAGGCATTAATCCTGTGCCACTACAGAGCCTTCAATTTTGGAGGAATGGGCCATCATGGCTAACTCTTCCTTCATCAGACTGGCCTACATTCATCCCAAATGTAACAGGCGCAGAACTTTCATAACAACGATCACATTGCATTGTTGCATTATCTTTGCAATGTAACAATTAAAGCATACTGATCAATTACTCATCATTAACTCGTCTACTGAGGGTTGTCAGTTATTGCTTGAGATTTGTTTATAACACTAGGCACCTAGCAAACAAAAGAAGATGTGAATTAATTGCACAAGAACTCCAAACTTCGCTGCATTGGAGCATAAAGATGACACAGCAGAAAGTCTACAGAAAGGAAATTGCATCACTTCGAGAGCATACCGACATCACTACCTAGAGCGACCTTTAAGATCTTCATACCTGTATAGATGAAAATGGTTCTCTTCGCGTAGGTGGACGGCTACGCCAATCTCAACTAACTTACGACGGCATGCATCAACGATCAGTGAACAATCATGTGATTTACCATGAATGTATTCAAGTATTTTAGTGTTTGATTTCTTTAGTGTTTAGTGTGTAAGTAGTTTTATGCTTGTAAGTGTATTTATGTGTAATGTGTGTTTTGAAACATCAACTGTTTCAACCGGGGGGAGCATGTATAGGATTGTATGACATGTTTTGGCCCTCAATTTAGGTTATATGTTTGCGCCACTAAGGCCAGTATTTATTATTTCTCTTGCTTCAATGGGAAGCTAGTTTTGGTTTGCTCTGGTCGGTTCCTTGTCCATTTTTCCACTAGAGCGCAGCGCATTTCGTGTGCGTGGCTTGCAGCATAGATGGCAGTGGAAGGGAATGGCTGTGGGTGGATCGGGACTGAGTATTCCGTGGCAAGATAAAGTAGATTGTTGTAAAAAAAGAATGTCTTCCTGCAGCATGAGAGAAGCAATCTCTCTTTTAAACCTGCTACGTACGCAGTATTACTCACTATACTAGCATGTGGTTGGTTCAGTATATTATTAGCCAGACGTGAGAAAGTCTGTATATAATATAAATTGCTTCGTTGTTATTTCGATCGACAATCCTACATTCAAACCAAGTGCACGGCATTGCTTTTCTATGTTGATTGCTAACCTATACGCAATAAGACAAGCCTCTAGCAGCCAAAGCCACTCCCAGAAGTGCAAGTTACAATTCTTGATTGTATGAGCCTTCATCGTAATAAATGAGTGTTAGTTGTTACTCATTCTACATACTATACGTACGACTCATTCTACTCATTTCCCCAAAGTATTTACGACAGGAGATCGATCAAACATCTACAGAGAACCAATGAAATATTATTTGTGGCCGCTATGTTGGATTGTTTTATGTGTAGGCCAAAGAGTTATGTATTAGTAGATACATATCATTGGAGTGGTTCATTATTCAGTCTCACTGCGATCGTTTGTTTGGGACTCAAGTAATAAACCACGCTATTTAATTTTTACACTGCCGTGACGTGCTCAAATACGTGCACGAGCACAATTAAACCTACCTAACAGGTAACTGTGACCTGCATGCTTGATTCGGGGTTTAGAGTAGACACGCGATGTCCACTGTTCAATGGGCTTTTGGATCAGGAATGGGTGATCAAATGGGTTGCTAAGGCCAGTTCTAGCAGCAAGTCCATGCGTGTCCACACTGTTGACTGGACAGGCGAGTGAGCCAAGTTGGAAAATAGGGTGACCAAAGAAGCTCAGTTAACAGTCGTACTTAAGGAGACACGGAGCATAGTAATGTGGATGGATGAATGCTGTTGTTGATTCGTTTAGGGTCTTGCTAGCCGCTTCGGTGGCGTAGTTGGTAGCATGCTGAGCTTATATGCGCAATATCACGGGTTCAAACCCGGCCAAAGTCGTCGGATTGTTTAAGAGTGTTGAAAATCCCTCAGTATGCCTTCCTTCGGAGGGGAAGTAAAGCCGACGAGCCTATTTATAGCATGTAAAAGAACCTTCGACTAACTACAATTGTCTGAACTTAAATTTGTAAGTTAGATTTGTTTAACGCTCTATTAAGTTCCAACGTTGTCCACCAGGTGCCAGTTGCGGTGGCCTCTAGTATCCAAGTTCAGAGTTAGGTGTCGTTGAAGGTAGCAGTTGGTATGAAAAGTAGGAACTACTTGAAATTGATCGTCTGCAGTCAGAGGCGGCCGGTGACATTGGACTCAAGGACGCCGCCCTCCCACCCTAATCCCTCCTCATCAACCCTAATGTTCTCTCTTCTCGCACCTAATGTTTTGCCATCGTAACAAAATGTGTGTAGTTCCTCTCCTTGTCGGTAGAGCGCACCGGATACTCATGAGGACTCATCACAAATCGCCCGCTTTGTAATTTACGTTGCCATGACAACGAATACCTCCACTTTTCCCCTCTCCCTCCTTTCACGCGCTACGTCACGAAGTGCGTGGACTCAGTCATCTTGAGTCTGATCACTGCCAGCTCGATCGCATCCCTCCTGGCTGCTTCAGAAACAGCCAAGAGGGATGCGATCCAGCTGGCAGTGGTCTGATGCAGCCACTGGATAGCTTCCCTCCTGGCGCGCTAGGAAGCAGCACCAAGTCACTGTGGCAGATATAAGTTTTGTATTGATGTTAATGGCGAAGTTGGAATGTATTCGGAATGATCTTATAATGTTGTACTGCTGCGTGCCGTTTTATAAACCAGAACTGGGCAAGTTAGAATACCGAGGAATCTCTTTTCATGAGATACAATCGGACAATTCATTGCGTGAGAAATGGTTACGTGGAATTTCCAGAGAAGGTGACCCAGAGAGGAAGCAAATGGTTACCTTCTGATCGCTCTGTTGCGTGTAGTCTTCATTTTCTTCCTGAGAGCTTCAGATCACATAAATTATTATCAAATTGGTTACAACTAGTGGGATGTGGGTGGGCGACTATGGGTGATGATGATGATGATGATGATTGTTGTTTTTAAGGGGCCTAACATCTAGGTTATCGGCCCCTGATGGTTTGGGTGATCGTGAAGATGAAAATGAAATGCAAACTTAAAACTAAAACTAACTACTAACCTACTTACTAGAAGAAAAAAATGGAAAACTAAAGGAGAATGAGGCAAATAAAGGACAGGAGGAAAATAAATGCCCTCAACCCTCGAAGAATGCGGATTGAGGGACTTGGAAGGAAGGAGAGCCATGAAAGGCAGATAGGAAAGTGAAAGAGGATATGGTCCTCCCACAGGTAAGGGACAAAAGGGGAAAACGGACCCAGCTCAGGAAACCCTCGGGGTCGCCAACTCCCGAACTCACCAGCCGTGAGCCCCTGAGGGTGTAGCATTATCTAGGGTGCACCAAAAGTGGTGGGGCTACTTACACCCGGCCTCCTTGAGGGCCTTGAGCAGAAGGCAGGAGATAACATGAAAACAAATAGAAGGTTGACCCCTCGCAGAAGGAGGGAATCAGAAAAGAAGGAAGGTCGTAATCATGCGATCGAAGAGAAAGTTTGAATAATGAACCTACGCAATAATTTTTCTTTAATGGTACATGACTCTATGGCCTATACATTCAACAATCTTAACATGGCGACTATCAGAAATATTTAGACGGCTCTGAATATCTACGAATCAATTATAGCAATCAAACGGATTTTTTATGTTCAAAGGGGCTATGTACTTACGTTCACCTATAGGACTTTAAATAACCTTGTGATCACAAATCCAACAAGGCGGCGACGCGAATTATAATTATTCACATGGTCGTTTCTCACAATTTAACCATCCGTGTGCAGTGAAACTTGGTACAGTAAATCCTTATAGGCCTACATATGTCAATCCACTGGCATCTAATTTACTTCAATTTTTTTCCATAATTACAAGAAGGCAGCTAAGCGAAATTATAAAATCTCGTTTTTACATCTTGTGTCCTAATCATGCGATTGAAGTTTGAATACTACACGTACACAATAATCTTCATGTAACAGTACATAACTCTAGGACCTACATATATAAAATCCAACATGGCGACCATCCGAAATATTTAGTTGGTTCTCAATATCTACGAATCTATTACAGCAATCAAACTAAAATTTTGTATGTTGATAGTGGCAATTAACATAAGTATGATATATAAAAATAGGCTGTATAGTTCTTCACGGAACTACTTGTTCACTATGCCATATTTCTTCAATGGTTTTCTGGAGACAAATGATGGAGTCATTATCTGCATATTTCCATAATTCAGCCACTATACTATCCTCCCCAGAGGCCTTATTATTTTTTAGCCCCTTGATGATTTGTGTTATTTCTTCGACAGAGGGTGGTGAGGTGTCGTGGTATGCAACGCTAGGATAGAAAGCAAGATGTTCAGTAGGTATGTCCGTGTTCAAAAGGGTTTCAAAATATTCTCCAAAGGCTTTAGCACAGTCTTTATTATTGAGATTAAGTTTACCATGATATTATTTCGGCACTGTAGCTTCGTGGTTTTTAGAGCTCATCTATGGTGAAGTATTATGAACCTTACAATACATTTATCAACTACTCAACTACATGAAGAGTGCAAAATTCAGTGAACAGCAAGAGAGGGTGAAATTTTAGAGTGTGCTCACATTGTATTTTTTTTTTTTTTTTTTTTTTTACAAATTTCAACTATTTCTTTCTTCCTTTCTTTCCTTCTTTGTTTGTTTGTTTGTTTGTTTGTTTGTTTCTTTCTTTCT
The DNA here is from genome assembly GCA_946902985.2 of Meconema thalassinum. NCBI lineage: Eukaryota > Metazoa > Arthropoda > Insecta > Orthoptera > Tettigoniidae > Meconema > Meconema thalassinum. The sequence goes on along the minus strand of OX336394.1, from coordinate 253,058,137 downwards.
TTCTTTCTTTCTTTCATTATTTATGCATTTTATTTCCTTATGTATAAGCCTCCGTGGCTTAGGCGGCAGCACGCCGGCCTCTCACCGCTGAGTCCGTGGTTCAAATCCCGGTCACTCCATGTGAGATCTGTGCTGGACAGAACGGAGGCAGACAGGTTTTTCTCCGGGTACTCCGGTTTTCCCTGTCAAAATTTCATTCCAGCAGCACTCTCCACTATCATTTCATTTCATCTGTCATTCATTTAATCATTGCCCCAGAGGAGTGCGTCAGGCCTCGGCAGCCGGCACAGTTCATATCCTCGCCGCTAGATAGGGGCTTCATTCATTCCATTCCTGACCCGGTCGGAGACTGGAAGCAGGCTGTGGATTTTCATTTTCATTTCCTTATGTATCTTTGGGGTAAACATCTTCCACCTTTCATTATGGTGCACCATAATAGGGTTATTGAAGGGAATGTTTATCAGTGTTAAGCTATCCAACCACCTGTTTGCCTTGACATTTTATCTATATCGGCTGATGAAGGGGCCAAAACAATTAGGCCTCGAAACATGTACCAATGACCACTAAGTGATCATTTATATATAATCATACTAATATATAAAATGAGATGGTGTTTGTCTGTCTGTCTCTCGTCCTGTCTGTTACTCAATCACGCGATAACCACTGGTCCGATTGAAATGAAATTTTTCATGGATGTAGCTGATTTACCAGGTTTACACATAGGCTACTTTTGATTTCGATATCTTGCACTATTTAAAAATGGCGACTATTTTAGTGACGTCACTACACCCTTTGGTTTCAAAATTTCATATTTCCATTTCAAATAAAAAGAGAACGCTAAGAAATAGCAAACTTTTGATGGCACATGCGAGCTTTAACATTTAATTTTCTCTCCGAAGGGTTCTTATCACTTTTCGTGTATCTCCTTCGGTTAGCGAGTAAAACCTATATTTGTGACGTCACTACACACTTTGGTTTCAAAATTTCATATTTCCATTTTAGCGAGTAAAACCTAAATATGTACTATAAAACACGGTCAACGCCGAGAGCTGTTAGTCTATGTTAGTCTCTACATGAACAGTTTTATTGATAGAGGTAGTTTGTGGGGTCCGAAACGAGACGTGATTTTCAGTCTAATTTTATACTCTTTGTGCCGGTTATTGTATGTGAGTATTTGGATTTTTACGCTGTTCCACAATGTTGTAGTGCTTTCTACCTTGCACGGAATGCTTTCATCCTTTTTATAAATTTGTTTCTTGTTAACTGAATATTTCTCTTGGCCAATATTTACTGTATCTGCTTTTTGTCGTTTTTTACCATGATCAGAAACCCAAATTCACAGAAGAATGTGTCGAAGACTACCGACTGTCACATGAGTTTATTTAGTGTTCATATTAATCTTACTGCAGAACTGGGCAAATGTATTTCAGTAAAGTTGGTATTTTGCCTTTCACGGCCAATAAAAAAACGCACAATACACGGCGTAAACCTAGAAAAGTTGCCGAGTTTTAATTGCTTGGCCCTGAAATTCAATATACAACCATTTTTGAAGCCTTTATAGGGAGGTGAAAGACTGTTTTAGTGTTTAGCTCTCGCAGTAAAGTAGCGGAGGCGTTCTAAATAAGAATTGAGGTATCGCGCAGTTTGATACTCCTTTGGTAGTCCGCAAATAGACCACAAGAGCCCGCTGATAAACCATCTCGGAGTTACTAGGCGTAATCTCGCACAAGACACGGCATAAACTTAGATTTTTTTTCTGTGATTATTTTTTGTTTTGTTATTATTACTTGGGATGATTGAAGTTTGTTCCGTTAATGATATTCTCGGAAATTGCTAGGGTGTCCCCTGCAGGCGACGTGCAGTTCTTCAGATGCTGGGGGATCTGTGAGAAATGGGCGACCAGCGGCACAATATATCCGAATAGAGACAGTCAACATCTTAACCCTTACGGACAAGACTGAGGAGCTATTGGACCTCATGATGGAGAGGGATATAGCCATCCTCGGTCACAGTGAAACGAAATGGAAAGGAAAAGGGGAAGGAATACTAAAGGAAGGATACAGACTGTTTTAGAGTGGACAAGAAGCAAAAAAATGGAATAGGAATGATTATAAGATAGGTTGTCTTAGAGTATGTGGAAGAGGTGAAGAAGATAAGTGACAGGTTAATCATAGGAAGGATACAGTTCCAGACAGGGACAAAAGATCTGTTTCAAGTATATGCTTCACAAACGGGGAATAACGAGGAGAACTTAGAAGAATTCCTAGAAGATGTGGAAAAATATATAGAGGATAAGGAAATAATAGTAATGGGAGATTTGAATGCACGAGAGGAAAGAGACAGACAAGGAAGAGAGGAGAATTTGGGACCATATGGTTATGGCAGTAAAAATCCAGAAGGGGATTTCTTAATGGACTTTTGTCAGCGGAACCAATTAATTATAGGGAATACGTGGTTCAGAAAGAAAAAGACAATGACTAAGAGGGATGAGAGCATAGTACAAGCAGCAGACATGAGATTCCTGAGAAGTATGGTCCAGAAAACGAGGAGGGACAGAGTGAGAAATTAAGATATACGGAAAGAACTGGGAGTACAGAAACTAAATGACAAACTGGAGCAAAACTGATTGAGATGGTTTGGACATGTCAAACGGATGAATGAAGTAAGGCTACCAAGACGAGCACTGGAACGACGGATGACAGGGAAGAGAGGTCGAGGAAGACCAAGAATGCGTTGGATGGACTCGGTGGAGAATAGTATTAGAAAACGGAACCTGGATTGGAACACTTTGTCGGAAGAGGAATGGTGGAACGACAAAACAAAGTGGAGAGGAGCCATATTTTTCCCCACCCAGTGTCAACTGGAAAAGGCGAAATGAAGATTATGATGACTGTTACTCTCTATCATGATTTGGTTCGTAATTTTCGCAATATTACTTATTGAGGATATGATAATTGCTATCAAGTTTGATGTATTTTTAGCATAATGTTTTTATGTTTAAATATAGTATGAAGACGTTAAACGATAGGTGTTCAATATTTAGAACAGGTTATTTAACTTTTACTACATAGAAGCTGATATTTATTTCCAATATATAAACGCACTTTCTCACCTACAAAGCGGAGGCAGACAGGCTTTTCTCCGGGTACTCCGGTTTTCCCTGTCAACATTTCATTCCAGCAACAATCTCCACAATCATTTCATTTCATCTGTAATTCATTTAATCATTGCCCCTGGGGAGTGCGACAGGTTTCGGCAGCCGGCACAGTTCATATCCTCGCTGCTAGATGGGGGTTTCAATCATTCCTTTCACTGACCAGTCGGTCGACTGAAAGCAGGCTGGGGATTTTCACTTTCCTACCTCTGATTAATAATTGGGTGAGTGAAAATGCATGTAGTCTACACATGTAGTTGGTAACATGGAAATAACATAACTACATTACGAATGTGTGATTATATATATTAATGATTTAGGCCAGCAAGTACTAAAAGCCGTTTGTAGAACGGGTACTTCAGCTAGTATAAAATAAAGGTATTGATTAGGCGGAACTTTTGCATCAATATTAATACTAATGATAAAACAAGATGTTCAGCAAAGAACATATAGCCTACTTTCTCCTAAATGTATGGGTATATTTATGACTCTTTGTCCTCATCCCTAACACAATCACCCCAACCACAATGTATTGTTTGTTTTCTTTTATATTGATAATTAGCCAGTAAGTGTCAAAATCAATATTGTATACTTTATGATGATTGAATAACAAAACTACTAACTTATTGTAATGCATTCACGTCCGTTAATCTCTATATTAAGCCAGCCTGCTAAGTTAAGAATCTTCCGTTTTGGGTATCTTCCCCTTTAAAAATCCACGCCGATCACAGTTGGTTGGTGCTGCGACCTATCAGTGAATTAATCTTTATGTTGTACGCCTATGCACTGCCATCGTAATGTACTAGTGGCAAAGGGTGTTGAATGAGTAGACAGTTTAAAGTTGCCAAGAGGGAGGCGATCCAGCAGGCAGTGTTTAAAGGTAATCGGAGCTCGATCGTGGCTAATAGTTGAACTACCAGTATTACAAAATTGCCATACTTCAGGAGGCCAGGTATTTACACAGCGGTAAGTTTGGAACAATATCACCCACATAACCCACAAGAGGACAGCACCGTACAGAGGCATTAAGAAGGCTGTGGTTAATGACAACGTGTATCTAGTTCTTCTATTCTCCTTTTCCTAATGTCATCTGTTTATTTGCGATGCTGGGGCTGTGATTTTATTAAAAACGAGTGTAGGCCTATATATTAGCCTCTCCTTTGAGCTAAATGACATCTTATTCAGTATCTGTGGAAAGAGCTCGTGCACATCATTTTTAAAAGAATTCAAGAAGAAAGAAAGTTAACTGCAGCAGTACTCGATCCCCAGTCGACTGCGTGACAGACTAACACGCTAGCCCAGAGCTAATCCTATCCTTAACATCATGGTGTTCTTAACTGACATTAGATACAACCTGTTGGCAAATAATGACTTTAAATAAACGATTTCTTCACAGCAGTACATCTTCATTAAAGATAATTTCATACAAAGTTTATATTATTGTATCAGTAGGGTATATCACATACAACATACTAAAACTATTGAAATATAAGACAGGCACATGAGGACAGCTGCCATCTTGTCGTGTGACACAGACAGCTCAGCTCTTTTAAGCCACTCATACAGTATAATATTATAATATTAAATTATAATAAATAACGGATCACGACCTTCAGGATAGCTGAAACCACCCTAGGCTCGATAATCGGAATTGGTGGGTCTTAAGCCATTGATTAAAATGGTTGAATAATTCACACGGTCGCCATCCTGAAATGGTACGGCCGATGACCTTGAATGTTGGATGAAAGACGCGTCCTATATAACGGTATGTTGTCACCAAATTTGGTAGAGATCGGATGATTAGTTTAGCCGTAATTTGATTTTACGTTTTGAACGTTTGAGTGGCCGCCATTCTGTTTTGGTAAAGATGGCGGCGATATAAAGTATGACACTGAGGTGCCCTTTGCTATAGCTACCTCTGTACCAAATTTCGTTCAATTCGGTTTCACCGTATTTGAATTGATAGGGGGGGGGGGGGCAGACATTCAGAGTACACACCTCACACACACACATACACACACACACAGACAGACACACTTTTTTTCGCCCTGTAGTGATCTCATAAGTCTACTTTCATTTTTTGCAAAAATCGAAAGTAGGCTAATAATGGCAGGGCCGGCCATCTCCATGACAACACTAGCTCAAGACGGGACCTCCAAGTTTCCATCTATCTCAGTAAGAGGCCATGCTTCAGCCACTGCCAGCTAGATCACATCCCTCCAAGCTGCTGTAAACTGCCTGCCCTTTTAGCACAAGATAGGTTGCAGCATCAACCCACTCGTGTCGTCTCAAAACTCACGAGTCTCAACATTCACGAATTTCAAGATGAGGGTTAGTAAATGTAGTTTCTAACCGGTTTCTGTACCTGGGCCAGTCTCTAAACTCACGAACCAAGCCATAGCAACCTATAAGGTTATAGGTAGCCACGGCGAAGCCAGTTCATTGGGGAAAGGTCCAATACTAGAGCCAGCCAGAACTGCTTGCCCTCTTGCAATTGGCACCTTTCTCATCAAGATGTTGTTGTTGATTCTTTTAGGGGCTTTGCGACATCGTGGTCATGTACTCGGGTGGGCATAAAATTTGTCTGATAACCTGCGTCACTGTGACGTCTGTATAATACAAACGAAATCCCATTCTAAAGCTGGGTGGACAAAACATGGGTTGAAAGGCAGTATGCTCTCCGGAGTCGTGAGTTTTGAGACTATTATTATAATATTCATTCAGCTACTAGCTTATTGTCGTGAGATTTGAGACTATTTGTTATTATTTTTAGCTCGTGAGTTTTGAGACTCGTGGGTTTCGAGACGTAACCAACCCACTGTGATCGCCGCGGCATTTTCACTGCCAGCTGGATCACATCCCTCCTGGCTGCTTAAACTGCCTGCCCATTCAACACTCAGTCGCGTACAGGATATACTGTATATTAATTCACCGCTAGGTTGCATCGCCAACCTACCGCGACTTTCTAAGAGGACGATACACGAAAACATGGCACTAAGTTAGTTCTTTTGTTATTCAATCAGCATAAAGAATATGATATTTATTTAGTACTTATCGTATGGCTAGCAACTAGATAAATTACAATATAATGAATGCATATATAAATAAGTAAATCATATGTACAATATATACATCACAAGAACATAGGTTGCGTTCTCATTCACAACGAGATGTCCAGTTGTTGAAGCCAGTCCAGAAAGGGAGGTGCAGAAGAAATAACAACTTGTGGTGATCCAGCATACTTTCTCAGCGGACATTCTTGAATAATATGCTCTACGGTTTGAAGAGGAGCTCCGCAGTCACAGGCAGGAGAATAATGAAGTCCCCATTTATGTAGCATGGCGTTACGTCTGGCGTGACCTGTTCTTAGGCGATTTAACTCTACCCACTGGTTTCTCTTCAGGTTAAATCCCGGAAGTCTTACAGTAGGATCTAGAATACCTTGATGTTTCACAGGAGCAGATTTCCAGTTTGGCGCCATTGATCCGTGGAATTAATATCAGGTATGTTATGCCATATTGGGTGGATGGAAGATCATTAAGAACTTCATGAATTGGGAGATCATGTAGGTGATTTTGTTGATGTAGTTTTCTCCACTCACGTACTGTTGCTTCCTGTCGTCTTACTTCTGGAGGTGATATGTTACTGATAGTATGTAACCAGGGAGTTTGAGTGGATCTCAGTGTTCCTGTTATGAATCACATACTGTGCCCTTTGACCAAGCCTAGTGTAGTTCGCCTATTCGTTTGGCGTGGTTTTTTTGACTTTACGTTGAGCGGGTAAACGCTGGAAGATACCACAAGCAACTAATCCATTCAAACCTGAATCCAAGCCATATTCCATTCATTTCACACCCGTTGTTTTTCCGTAAAGATCACCCTTGTCTCCTTTTCCGTTTACCATATTCATTTTATACCAAATCCTGTTCCCCCACCAAGCATCGAGTGGACAAAATGGCGCCCAACGGTGTGGCTTAAGCTTGAGACAATAGCAGCCCAACATAAAGTGAAATGGAGCTCAATTAATTGATTGAGAGTTACTGTAATTAAATTTTCATATATATAAATTTTTATAGGGTCATACTGTAATCTCAAGTAGTCCCTTGCAATTTTTATAGCATTGAGCGTCCATCAGATAGTTAATTAAGTCTCACGAGTAGCCTGATGAGAAACATTAATTAATTAATTAATTAGTTTTTCTGTTTGTGTTAAGTCAAGGATTTAATGACACCAATGGATTACAAAATTTTGAATCGTTTTACTGTTGCAATATCACTGTAGATGATTCCAAATTCGAAGGATAGGGGAAGGAAGCCTTGAAAGTTTTGAAATACACTTACATTGCATGGTGTGTTGATGTGTGTATTTGCATGAGTCGGGACAAGCCCCACATATTCTCTTATTGATAATTACGCCATCGGTAGAGGACCTGATGGTCGTATTGCAGGAAATAAGAGATAGCAATCAGGAATTAAAGGACAGTAGTCATAAGCAGATGCAGGTAATAAGAGATAGCAATCAGGAATTCAAGGAAATTAGTCATACGCAGATGCAGGAAATAAAATACAGTAATCAGTAACTTAGAGTTAGTACTGAACAGCAATTGTCACAAATAGCGGAGAAATATAGAACATGTAGGTCGCATTTGGAATCAGAGTACTGAGTAAATAGAATCTAATATGGTCACGATTGAGAACGAGATCAAGGACGTTTCTCAGAGAATGGCTAGTATGGAAATTCGAGTCCAAGCGCAGGTAGCGAAATGTGAAGTTGGAATCGCGGCAACTCAAGCAGATGTCGACGAGCTGAAAGATGATAATAAGTCAACGCAAGCCAAGATAGTAGTGATCGAGACCGACATTTCTACATTTAAGGGCGAGATTAAGGATTCATTGCAGCTTATCCGAGATTACACTTTCGTTAGGGGACCCGAGAAAGAACGTGCCTTTGTAAGACTGAAGGAATGTTTGTCTAGTGCTCCTGTATTACAATCATCTAATTTTAATTCAGAATTCTTTCTGCATTGTGATGCTTTGGCTAGTATCATGTTGAAAGACCATGAAAGACGTTACTCCATTTTCGAGAAAGAGAGTTTAGCTGTAGTGTTCGGGTGTGAACGCTTTAGGAGTTTTCTGGAGCATAGACGTTTCATTGTGTACACTGATAACTAAGCCTTAAAGTGGAGTCTGTCCCATGTTAAGAAATTAGGTCGTGTTAATCGATGGATTTTACGACTATCTTCCTTCAATTTCGGTATTATACAATGTGAAAGGCAGTGAGAATTCTGTTGCTGACTGTCTCTCACGTATATTTGAAGAAAATGTTTCCATTACCGTTCCTTCTCCTCTACCTTCTTCAGAACATCCCGAACCTGTGTTCCTACTGCAACACTGCCCCTGGTCTTTTGTGGATATCCAAACCTTACAAGCTGAGGATCCATATTGTATGGAGTTACGTGACAAGATGTCGAACAAAGACCCCTCATGTTCCGACTTTTGTATTCAGAATGACGTTATCGTGTACACTTTCCCTGGATCTTCGAAGTTTAGGATCTTCGTTCCTGAAGCTGTTCGCAACATGATTCTGACCTATTACGATTCCTCCACCTTTGGTGCACACCTTGATATGAACAGAACCTTCAGAAAGATCTCTAGCGAGTTTTATTGGCCTTCGATTAAGTCCGATTCCTTTGGTTTTGTCAGGAAATGTTTAACTTGTCAACGTTCCAAACCTGCGCAAAACACCAAGGTTGGTCTGCACCAAGCAGATATTGTGTCTCGACCAGGAGAACGTTTGTTCATCGACTATTTTGGTCCTCTTGTCCGATCAAAACTAGGTAATCAGGCCATTCTCACTGTAATAGATGGTTTTTCTAAATTATTTTGGCATTTCCCGGTGAGAGAAATTACGTAAAGAACTACCATACACTTGCTGAGTAGATATACTGTATATTTGGTATATTCGGACCTCCCAAATATCTTGTGTCTGGCAACGCTACTGTGTTCAGATCAAAGGCGTTTGAGACCATGACTTTCAATTGGGGTATTCGTTATGTATTCCTGTCTCCCCATCGCCCCCAAGGAAACCACGTAAAACGTTTTCATGGGAATTCGAAGGCTTGCATTTCTGCGTTTCACAACGCGGATCACGCTTCCTGGGACGTGAACCTTCAATATTTCTGTCTTGGCATCAACACCTCGTTCCATTCTTCAACCCAAACCACCCCTGCCGAATTATTTCTCGGTAGGACCCTAGTGGATCCACTACTGCTCTGGTGGAACATAGATTACCTATCTGAGCCTTAGAGACATTCTTCTGTGCTCCAAAATTGGGAGATGGCCGTTAGGCATTTAAAAAAGGCTCGCTCTAAGGTAGCCAATAGGTTCAACGAAGGCAGGACTGCGGTTACTTTTCAGGTGAATGATAAGGTGTTGGTGAAACTCCACACTATGAGCAACGCATCTGCGCAGATCTCTGGCAAACTTTGTCTGCGATGATCAACTCCACGCATTATAACTCGTTTTCTCACGCCTGTCACCGTGGAACTCGTAAGTGATGGCGACCTGCAGGAAGTGTCTACTGCTCATGTTACTCAACTGAAGCATTTTGTAAGTTAAGCCAATTTTTCTTTGTACCAATTTTTCATTTCCCCTTATGTGTTTACTTTTATTGTGACTTTATTCCAGTTACTTTTCCTCTCTTCAAATTTACGTGCGATGACGCCAGATAGCTTTGCTATCAGTTATATTAACCGAATTCTATTTCAGGTTACTTTTAGCCTACTTTTCACATTTTGCAAAAATTAGGAAAAAGTAGACTTATGGGATCGATCCGGGAAAATGTGTGTCTGTCTGTCTCTGTGAGTGTCCCCCTATCAACTCTTAAACGGCTACAGTAATTGAAACAAAATTTGGTATACCTGAATATCTCAATGCCATATTTGAAAATGATGTCAGTGCTACCAACTGCAGACAAATCGCAATTGAAATTTTAGCTCCATGTTGGATATCTTGGAAGGTATGAATGGGAGCTATTTCAAAATTGGCATACGTATAGAATATACTATTTCAGTTTAATTTCAAGGAGGCCATACATGCCAGTGTTGCCAAAATGATTATAAGCCTGCTTATAGGTCCAATTTTTAATGCATATAACATCTACGCTATCAACTGGAATTCAACCAAATTTGTATGTGCAATGTGTACATAAACAGTTTTGACTGAGCGTATTCTTAAGATACACGAGGGCTGCCTACTGTTAACAAATGCTCTCAATTTATTTTATCCAAATACCAATGTATCAGAAAATATGCAAGCCGACAGCTTTAAACTATGCACACGTATAGTACCTGACATTCTATATTAATCTGGAGTAAATTATATACGTCAGTGCTGCCAACATGATTATAAGTCTGCTGATAGGTCCAATTTTAAAATGCATGTAACTTCAATACTAACTAATGGATTTCATTCAAAATTGGCACAATAATAGATCGTATAATTTCAGATTATTTTTGACTAATACATGCATGACATTGTTGCCAACATGAATTTACGTGCGCTGTTAGATCCAATGTTTAACTGCATGTAACATCCATGCTATCCATTGGATTTCAACCAAATTTTGTATTCTGTACCTTAAGAGATGGAATTAAGAAGATATTCAGTCACCAGGGCTGCCAACTGTAGTGTTTTATTAGGCTACATTATGCTACTTTATGCCAGGTATACATTATTTCGAACTGATTTGAAATGTCTACATTACCAACTTAATTTCGTCATTATTCTAGATAGATCCATATAGATTAATCATTGGCATGAATCTTAAACTTTAAGAAAAGTATTCTCTTTAGTTCGTCACGGAACTTCTTGTTTTGAATATTATTTGATAAATTGACGTGTAGTCAATTTTCCCCGTTCCTATTCAAAGTTTGTCGGAATACTTCGATGGTCACCACTCAATTTTATCCCATTATTAGATAATTAATATAATACAATTACAATTACAATTATAGCCTTAAGCTATTGTCATTACCGGATTCATCGCATGCATACTAAGCGATTAAATAGCGTACGCTTCTATGCGTCCACCGTGAAGTAGCTGTCGATCCCTAACTTTTATAAATTACTTACAATTTTTATATGTAGGCTATGGTTTTTTAATACTTGTTTTATTATAGATAGCTTTATTCTCTGTTATCCCAGAAATTAGTAAAGGGTTAGCGTCAGGAAGGGCATCCGGCTATAAAACAAACTGCCAAAACCGTACAAATATGACAAGTTCTGTAAATTTAGCCTCGGAAACTGCTAGGGCGTTCCCCGGAAGCGACGCGCAAGGGTCCCGCCTACCCCTTGTGAGAAATGAGCAAAGGCTACCGAGTCATGGGCGGGCTCGGCTGAAGAAGCAAGTCCAGATTAGAATTGGAACCCTGAATGTTGGATCGATGACTGGGAAAGGAAGAGAGGTTGTGGACCTAATGATGAGAAGAAAAATTGGAATTCTGTGTGTCCAAGAAACTAGGTGGAAGGGTAATAAAGCAAGAGAGCTTGGAAGTGGCTTTAAATTGTTGTACAGTGGAGCAAACAGAGCGGGAAGAAATGGTGTTGGAATTATCCCGGCTAACGATTTGATCCCCTCTCTAGTCAGTGTAAACAGAAGAAGTGATCGCTTGATGAGTGTGAAGCTGTGCCTTGGGGAAGGGTTTACCATTGTAAGTGCCTATGCTCCCCAAGTTGGCTGTGAGGAAGAAGAAAAGGATGGTTTTTGGAGGGACCTGGAGCAGGAACTTTCTAGTATATCAGCAGATGAAAGGGTATTTCTGGGTGGAGATCTAAATGGACATGTTGGCACCAGTGTGGAAGGGGAAGTAGTGAGGAGAGTGCATGGAGGCTGGGGATTTGGTACGAGAAATGAGGAGGGTGAGAGAGTGCTAAGTTTTGCCTTGGCATTAGATCTAGCAATATGTAACACCTCCTTCAAGAAAAACGAAAGGCAACTGGTGACCTACAAAAGTGGAGGAAGAGAGAGCCAAATAGATTTCCTTTTGTGCAGAAGAATGCATTTGAAGGAGGTTAAGAATTGTAAAGTTATTGTGGGGGAACATGTTACACCACAACACAGAGTGCTAGTTATTGATTATGCATTCACGGGCATTAAGAAAAGAACAGCAAGGAAAATTACTCCAAGAATTAAATGGTGGAAATTGAAAGATTCTATCTTGAGAAGTGAATTCAAGGAAAAGGTGTTGCAAGGAACACGGCCAGTGGAAGGAGTTCAGAGATGGTGGACAGTAAATTCAGAAGCAATCAGGAAAGCAGGCGTAGAAGTTTTGGGGAAGACGTCTGGGAAAGGTGCTCCCCTGGATAAAGAAACATGGTGGTGGAATGATGTGGTTCAGGATGCCATCAAGGCAAAACGACAGGCAAAAAAGAAATGGGATGAGTCTGGAAATGACGAAGATAGAGAACACTACAGAAAGGCAAATAAAGTTGTGAAAAGAGCTGTAGGGAAAGCAAAGACAGCTGCATGGAAGGAAGTCTATGAAGAACTAGAGACCACAGAAGGGGAGGCCAAGCTTTTCAGAATCGCTAAGGCACGAGACAGGGCTTCAAAAGATCTCACACACATCAGGCAGATGAAAAGTGAACAAGGAATTGTAATTCAAGATGAAGAGCATATTAAGAAGAGATGGGAGGAATATTTTGAAAAGTTGCTAAATGAGGAAAATGCCCGTCTTGTGTTTGAGGATGGTATCCCAAATCACAACGTAACTACTGGCATATGCAGGGAAGAGGTTGTAACTGCTATTATGAAAATGAAATGTGGAAAAGCAACCGGCCCCGATGAAATTCCAGTGGAGGCTTGGAAATGTCTGGATGAAGAGGGCATAGATATGTTGTGGAATCTATTCCAACAGGTACTTCAAGAGGAAGTAATGCCCAAGGAATGGCGGGAGAGTACCATAATTCCCATTTATAAGGAGAAAGGTGACATTCAGGATTGTGCAAATTACAGAGGAATAAAACTCATGTCACACACAATGAAGATCTGGGAGAAAGTTATTGAAAGTAGGCTTCGGGTGGAGACGACAATAGGAGATGAACAGTTTGGATTTATGCCGGGAAAGGGAACAACAGATGCTATTTTTGCACTTAGGCAGGTCATGGAAAAGCACAGGGAGAAGAGAAAAGAACTACATATGGTGTTCATAGACCTAGAGAAAGCGTATGATCGAGTTCCCCGTCAAGAGGTATGGAGATGCATGAGATGCAAGGGAGTACCGGAGAAGTATGTGCGCATTGTTCAGGATATGTACCGTGGAGCAAGGACACGAATTAGAAGCAGTGTAGGATTGTCAGATACTATACCGGTTCAAGTAGGTCTTCACCAAGGATCTGCACTAAGCCCCTATATTTTTGATCTAATAATGGATGTCTTCTCTGAAAACTTAAGAGAACCAGCTCCTTGGTGTATGCTATTTGCAGATGATATTGTCTTATGTAGCACACACAGGGAAGAGCTTGAATATAAACTGGAATGCTGGAGAAGAGCCATAGAGGACAGAGGCCTTAAAATCAGTAGGAATAAGACCGAATACCTGTGCCTTGGAGGAACTGGAAATGAAACTATTCAGATGGATGGTAGCCAGCTACAGGCAAGGGACAGTTTCAAGTATCTGGGATCCACTGTATCTAACGATGGCAATCTAGATCTGGAAATTACCCACCGAATCCAGGCTGCCTGGTTAAACTGGAAAAGGTTATCTGGTATTCTCTGTGACAGGAGACTGAATATCCAAGTAAAGGGTAAAGCCTATAAATGTGCAGTGAGACCTGCAATGCTATACGGAGCAGAAACTTGGCCAACAGTGCAGTCACAGTGCAAGCGACTGGAAGTAGCTGAAATGAAGATGCTAAGATGGATGTGTGGTGTTACAAGGAACGATCACATCAAAAACACCTTCATACGAGGCAGCGTAAAAGTGACTGAAGTATCAAAAAAAGTGCAAGAAAGACGCTTGCTCTGGTATGGCCACATTAAGCGCAGGGATGAGAGTTATGTAGGAAGGCGAGTGCTTGGTCTGGAGGTGGAAGGCAAAAGGGAAAGAGGCAGGCCTAGAAGAAGATGGATGGACTGCGTGCAGGATGATCTCCGGGAGAAGCAGTTAACAGAAAACACTATTTGGGACCGAGGAAAATGGAAACGACTTGTCAGAAACGTCGACCCCGCATGAACGGGAAAAGACGAAGAAGAAGAAGATTAGATAATTAATATTACTCTCTATTAATCATTATTCTTTTAATTAACTATAGATTCCGGCCCTCTACTATCCTACGTTGGGGGACTAATGAAGACTGCTGTTTGATACATATATATATTTATTTCTTGTTGTAATTTTCTTGTAATTTTGTAAAATTTTGACGAGGAAGCTAGTTTTTTTTACTTATGTTATTTATTCGATTTAACTTTTATTATATTTGTTGTTTAATTTTCCATTCTTTGGTTTTTATATTTATCATTCCATCTTTAATGACGTAAACTATTTTTGATTCCGCCCATCCCCCCTCCCTTTTGGCTCCATCCCGTGACATTTTCGTAATGTTCTGGTTCCCCTCTTCTTCTTTCTCGGTTTTTGTTTACGTAAAATTTTTGTTCGTCTGCTTAGGTGGACGTAACAAACATTTTGTCAGAATGTGGGGGAATCTGGACCGTTTTCTTCCATGTTTAGTTACTCCCCCCTTTTTCTTTTCTTCTGTGTGCCAATTATAGGAATTGTTCTCTTTTCTTCTTGGTTGTTACTGGCCAGAATATCTGAGCACATCAGTGGACATTTCTATAATTAATTGCTGATCAAGGTTCGTTATGGTAACTTTCTGCTATGCCAAATCCTGATTAGTGGCACCTCTTCCCCTTTTACTTCTCTGTTTTTCTGTTACCAGGGACAACCGCTTGTTTGTCTCTAGACAGACCTCTGTTTTTATTCCCATGTAGGTTTGACTTTTTTTGAGCTCCCGCTCCCATTTTCGGGATGCCTTGCTCCCTTTTTCCTTTTATCCCCCTTTATCTACGTTTTTATAAAAGTGCGTGTACTGACGTAAATTTCGTTAATTTAATCGTAATCCTGAGATGTCTGACAGTCCCCGATTCCATCAAGGTAAATCTCGGCTTACTTAGGTAAGCCTCGGCTTACTTCCTTGGCACGTGTGAGTATGTGCGTGAGCCCTTTGTGGAATACTATGGTGTCTCAACTGTTTAGTATGTCCATAGTGCGATTGTCTGCTTCCTTGAGTGCTTCCCGTTACCTTTACCTTCCTACCTTTTTCCCATTTGTTTTGTGTGGGTAATTTGGTCTCGGTTTACTGAGTAGTGTCTTCGCCCGAAGTAAGACCTATGCCGTACGCCACTTACATCTTACCAAATTTTGTCCCTTTATTATCTCATGATTGCGTATTTTCACGCAAGTCTTCGAGTCTATCTTATTCCCTTTATCGTACGTATCTTCCCCCACTGCACTCAACCTGTTTCCCATCCTTTTATCGTGTCTTATTTTAATGGATTTCTCTCATTTTGTTGTGCGTTACCTTTCCCGTAATTATTTATATACTCAGTTGCTTGTCCCCTTTTATTTACTCCATTTACGTCAGTACTACGCGTAATTTTCCTTAAGTCTGCGTCCTTTTCAAAATTCCCCACATCCTCTGTTCCTTCTGGGCAATTTGGGATATCGTCTGTGTCTTTGTCGGTATGCCCATTTTCCTTGACTTTCTTGTCTAGCCCCGTTAATCTTTATTTTTCCCAATTTAACTTTACGCTCATGACATTAACGTCTCGATCATTTCTCCCATTATCTCACTTAATTTCATGTTTGGCATCACCTTAACCTTACTTCTAGCCCGTATCGCTTCCTAGTCTTTAACTCTAGCTTGGTTATTGATCAATATACTATCTACCCACCTTATCGGCGCTGTGTCTGAGTATTTTATTTAGATTGGTGTTTGGATTATTATTCTACGTTATGTCTTTTTATTGTTGTCTAGGCCCATGATTCATTATGAGTACGGCATCGTATTGAACTTGCATTCACTACTATGTAAATGCACGTTCAGTACACGCCTCTGATAGATTTCACTCCACCTTATTTACTATTATTTGGGTCATTCTCCTTTCAACATCTAGTCCTGTTTCATGGGCTCAGCGCAAGACTAAAGCTGCACGTTTCCACTGCCGCAACTACAACTGCGTGAAAGGTAAGACCGTTCACATCATGATTATTATGATAGTGTTAATTGATGCTGATTAGCAGTCAATTGGTGGTAATTGGACATTAATCAGTCCATTGTTTATATTTTTGATTTTGATATAATCTTATTGATTCTGTAATTGGTTTATTTTACTTTTGAGTTATTATTTTTCTTCTTTTCGTTTGGGCCTACTGAGGACCACGGGGCTCGTTTTGACTTCTTGTAAGGAATTTATGTTTCTTCTTAGCCCAAGCAGCTTTCATCTTCTGGCTGTGTGTCTGCTTTCTTTCCTGTGTCCACTTCGGTCTGGTAGTCCCTGTACTCTTCCTGCTGGTGAGAGACACTGGAAAGACACCATGTTGAATCATCAGTCGGAATTGTGATCGATTCTGTATGTTTTTGATGAAATTCCAAGTTGCTCTAGGTCTCACTTCACTGTGGTGATCCATTTGTTTTTGGACGCTTTCCCTCTTCCTGTCGTGGTGAAGATCAGGCTGGTAAGTCTATCTGGACCCATGCGTGTCAGATGTCCGTAGAAAGCTAATCGTCTCTTCCTCATGGATGTGACGATATCTTCTTGATGATCATAGAGCTCATTGTTGTGCCTGATCCTGTAAATACCACCCTCTTCCCTTATTGGTCCTAAAATCCTCCTAAGTATTTTCCGTTCCTTGAGATCTAGTTTCCTCACTGGGCCTTCCCGGTTCATCAGGAGACACTCAGAGGCATATAGAACGGAAGGTCTTACTACTGAGTTGTAATGTAGAAGTTTAAGGTTCTTAGAGAGGCACTTCGATGTGTAGATGCTCTTACAGGAGTGGTAGATCCTTTCCAGTTTCGTGCATCTAGTGTCTATTGCTAAGGTCTCACTCTAGTTTGCTGTAATCCACTCCCCTAGGTACTTCACTGAAGGAACTTTTTGAATAGCGGTGTCTTTCACAAGAATAGTAGATGGGGCTCCCTTTATATTTGTCATGAACACTGTTTTTTGTATATTGACCTTCAAGCCAGTTTTAGCTGCTATGTTATAGAGGCTCTGTAGTTGGTGAGCAGCTTCTTCTATGTTGTTCGCTAACAAGGTAAGGTCGTCGGCAAAGGCCAGGCAAGGTACATTGAGATTGTCTTTCTTGTACCCAATTTGCAGTCCTGTTCCTGATGGTAACGTGGTAGTCCATTCCCTGATAATCTTCTCAAGTACACAATTGAAGATAATATAAGAAATGCCATCACCTTGTCTAACTCCTGTTTGGATAGAGACGCTGTCTGAGAGTTCACCTCTGAACTTGACTTTGGAGGTCGTAGTCTTCAGTGTAGCCTGGATTAGTCTGGTGGTCTTCGCATCCAGTCCTAATTCCCATAGAGTGGAGAAGAGGGTTTGTCTGTCTATTGACTCATAGCCTTCTGGAAATCCACTAGTATGACTACCCATCGATGTCCGCCGCAATTCTTGTACCTTAAGATTGTCTTGAGTTTCTGTATTTGCTCTATGCATGATCTATTTGCACGAAAACCAGCCTGATATTCACCTAGTTGGGAATCTAGTTGACTATTAACTCTGGTTAGCAAGGCTTTAGATATTATCCTGTATGCGACAGATATTAGAGAGATGCCTCTGTAGTTATCATGGTCAATCCTACTACCTTTCTTGTGTAGAGGATGGATCACAGCTGAGGTCCATCCCTCAGGTAAGGTCTCCGTTGCCCAAATGTCCTGTATGATTTGATGGAGGTTTTGTATTGATTGTTCAACAGCATGTTTCTGCATTTCGGCAACTATACCGTCTTCACCTGAGGCCTTGTTGTTCTTTAGGATCTTGATAATATACCTTATTTCTTCCATGGTTGGCGGTAAGGAGTCTGGATTTCTGGAAGGAGGGTCATGGAAGGTGAGTCTCTCTTCAGGTTCCTCTGCATTGAAGAGCTTCTTGAAATACCCTGCAAGGGTACTGGTGCAATCCTTGTTGTTGTACTGAAGTTTTCCATCAGGTCCACGAAGATGAAGGGTAGGAGCTTTGTATTGAGTCGTCTGTTTTCTGAGTTCTCTGTAGAAATCCCTCGAGTTATGTCTTTTGATGTCCTCTTCTGCCTTTTTTATTAGAGCCTTATTATGGTTCCTCTTGGTTTGTCGCACTATATTGGAAGTTATTTTTCTTTGTGTAAGAAAGGCCTGGTAGTTAGCTTCATTCTTGCACTGGTTCCAAGTAGCCCAGGCTCTACGCCTTTCTTCTATAGCCTGGTCACATGTAGTCGTCCACCAGGGATGCTTGGCTTTGTTGGATGAGGCATACATGTTTTTTTGAGCGGCATCCAGTAGAGCCTTTTGTAGGTTGGACCAACCATGCTTCTCTGTGTTTTGTCTGAGTTATTATTATTATTATTATTATTTCATTTTCTACTATTTTTGGTTCTTCTTTTTGTTGTACTGGTGTTTGGTGTATTAAATTTGTTTATTTTCATTCAGAATCTGTGTGTTATGAATTTTATTCAGCCCTAGTGATCTTTCTATGATATCCAGAACAGTTTTATATTCAAGCTAGTGTACCGTTCATGCCCCGATGACAGAGTCCTGTTATGAAGGTCTTGTGCAAGGGTACAATACTTTCATTCAGATGAACATCGATCTTTTTAGTACGAGCACTACGGTGCCACAATGGGGCACAATACTCTGCTATAGGATAAACAATGGAGAGGGCAGTCGTGCGTAGTGAAGTTGCATCAGCACCCCATAATGTGCCAGCCAAATTCTTCATGATATTGTTCCGCAATTTGAGTTTTTGGCCTGTGTATTCCAAGTGTTTCTTGGAGGTTAAAAGGAACGGTCCAAGGTGATGCCAAGAAACATAGGGCTGAAATTGTGCTAAACTCTTTGCTGGCAGAAGTTCACTTTCAGCTGTTGGTGGGCAATGCGGTTGCAAATATGATATTAATTCAGACACATACGGGCAAATTTTCAATTTAAAGGAAAGGGAAACATACATGGTGGTGGAGGTGATTGTTTTCAAGGGGCGAAATGTCTAGCTCATTTGCCCGTAAGTATACGGTACGGATGATAATAAAAATACAACTACTTCCAACTAATTTAAATCTAACTTACATAGTAGACGAGATGAAAAGAAAAGAATAAGGGCAATAAAAGGCAGGAAAAAAAATGCATCCGGCCGTCGAAGAAAGTGTTGTTGATTGATTTAGGGGCTTTGGAACATTGTGTTCATGTAGCCCCGTGTACTTGGCGGTGTGTTGAATTTGTCTGATAACCCGTCTTATTGTGATGGCTATATTAGTGTGTGTATTTATAAGTCAAGTGAATCGTCCGATGGTAACTCATGAAATGAGATTCCTCGGCATTCAAACTTGACCTGTTCTGATTTAAAAAAGCACACATATCAGTACGCCATCATAAAATACAAAACACAACTTCACCATTAACATCAATACAAAACAAATGTCTGTAACAGTGACTTGAAAAAAAAACGGCGATCACAGTGGGTTGGTGCTGCTCTTAGTGTCTATATTTTGAAACGAGGTTGTAAGCATAAACCAATACTGTAATCGTTTAATGGGCAGGCCGTTTAAAGGAGCCAGGAGGGATGTGATCCAGAAGGCAGTGGCCACACCATTTATTATCTAAAGCACGATAAAAAAATTATAAATCTGAACGCAATAAAATCTGAAACCGTATCTCTTTTATTAACAGGGGTCGTAATAGGGAAATAAAATATAAAAGAAATACATTGGAAAACCCTGCATTCGATATACTATTGAAGATTGTTCTTAAAGTAGAATTAATTTCTTTGTTATTAGATTTCGGATGATAAGGATCAAACAGTAGCTACGGCGGTAGTAACACAATTTGCCCCGAGGACCAATGTGGCGGTAGTAACACAGAATGACACCAGGTACCACACTGGACAGAGACTATCCAAAGATATTAGTGTTGAGCGAAGAGGATATACATAAAGTGTTGACTAAGGCTAGCGGTAGCCATGACTACAGTTTGGTTATTGACAAACGAGTGCTGTTCTTTCAACATGTATCTGATCTCCTATTTCTTCAAATAAAAAGTGTGTTCATCCCTCATTTTGCTGATTCCCTATGTATTAGCCATTTTAGTGCTTTCTGACGAATGCTATTGTATAATGGTGTAGTTATCACGAATCCTAAACACCCTGAACTCCGCTGTATCATTTTAGAGATCATTACGGTTTGGGCTTAGAGAATATATTTCTTACCTTACGAAATACTTTAGGGGCTAAAGAAGCCCAATGTGTTCTCAATCAATGCATCTTATTTGACATTATACTGGGATTGTACGTTGCTGCATTTACTTTAACTAGGTGAGATAGGTTGGTTGGTTCCTCTGTTTAGGGGCTGCGACAACGCGGTCATGCGGCCCCGTGTACTTTGGATGTGTGTAGAATCTGCCTGATAACCGGTGTCAATTATTGTGATGGCTGTAGTATTGTGTGTTATACGTAATTCAAGTAAGGAGTACAAACAGTCAGTTTTAAGTAGTTCCTACTTTACATACCAAATACTACCGTCAACGACACCTAGCTGCAAACTTGGCTAATAGATACCACAGCAACCAGAATCTGACGGTGAACGTTGGAACTTAATAGCGTTAGTCAAATTTAACCTACAAATTTTACCTTCTCACGAGTGTAGTTAATGGAAGGCTCTTTTACATCACATAAATCTATGACATGGGCCCACCGGCTTTACATCCCCTCCGAAGGAAGGCACACTGAGGGATTTTTAATGCTCTTCAAAAATCCGATAACTTTGGCTGGATTTGAACCCGCGACCTTGGGCATAGAAGTTCAGCATGCTACCAAATACGCCACCAAAGCCGCCCAATATGAGATAATAGGCATGGAAATAGAGCAATACTATTCCCTAATATGCAGCTATAGTAGACTACACACTGTTCATGTACATAAATAAGCCATTTCTCATTAATCACACCATTTGTGCGGGGTTAAAAATCGTAAGTACATTTGACTCCAGAATAATGACTTTATATAGACTACCAAACATTGAATAAATTAAAAATTGTTTCCTTTAAAAAATGTAGATGCAACATTTTAAAAATGAAAGAGAACTATGTGAACAAAACGTCTAAATTACACCCATTACAACAAAAATACTCAGGAAAGTACGGTAGTGTAATTGTGAGACTAGGTCCTTGAGAACTGTGCATATACAGCCCCCCCCCTTTTTTTTGTTATTTATGCATTCCCTACTACGTTATTGTACTCCACACTACCATTTGCCTCGATTTACAGTGAGTTAATATTGCACTTGAATAACTTCAGAGCCCATGAGAACTATGTTTTAAACTCACTTAGGGGCAAAGTGAATATACTTTGCGAAATATATTAGCATGTATCTTTTTATAACATGTAAATACACCTCCCGGGAAACGCCGGATAAAATAGCTAGTTACATATAAAATACAAGGTCAGTTTGGATTAAGTTTATGTACTGCCTTACCAAATTTGGACTAGTAGGAGTCTTCTGATTTATTTCAAGGTTAGACAGCATCAATGTGATATTATTATTAAAGATAAATCGCACAAATTGTGCATATTGATGAAAACAAACTGTCATTCACAAAATTTTACAATGGATGATCCCCGATTTGCACATGAAATTACGTGGTATCTACTACATTGCACCCCGCATAATTTACATACGCAGGATTCATCAGGGTCATGAAAGTACTCGGTATTACACAGTTTATGGTGATACCCATGTACCGCCATCGAATTGACAAAATGTCGCAAGTCTTGATTTGTGTTCATCCATGTCCTAGTCATCATGGCCTCCGTGGTGTAAAACTCGAACCAGATTTCGTCCCTTTTCTGTATTCTTTCCTGCATTAGTTTTTTCCAGGCGTCTGTGGATGGTAGCCCTCTCTTCATCCGGAGGTCCTCAATGAAGAAGGTCTCCCTGGCGAGTTCATATGCTAATCTTGATTTTGTATCCTAGGAATATCCTGTCTCCTGAAGCCTCTCGGCCTCCTTTCCGAAACGTCATTTTCACTGTTTTCTCTGTGTTTATTTTCATCTTGTTGTCCTTTGCCCACCTATCTAGATTGTCTAAGGCTTTTTGAACTTCAGTGAGATTTGCTGTTCCTTGCCTAGTTGCCATCACCACATCATATGTCGCTATGTTGAACAGGAGGGGGCTAAGTGGGTCTCCTTGAAGTACTCCATTGGTTTGCATTATCAAATTCGAGGTTGAGACACTGTCATCTATTTGTATGAAGTTTGTCGTCAGAATGTTACTTATCAGGTTCGTTAGTTTATTACCCTCACCCACTATGGATTCCAGTTTTGCGAGTATTAAAGGCCTGCTTAACATGTCAAAAGCTTTTGCATAATCAACAAAAACAACATGAAATTTTCCACCAGGGTGTCGTAGTGTTTCTTCAATGTCATTGAGTAAGTTGGTAATGGCATGAAAGGCACTCCGTCCTTTACGAAATCCAAACTGTTCATCTGGGAGTTTATGGTCTACTTCTTCTGTGATCCTCTTCGTAAGGAGCTTTGTCATTATTTTCATCATGGTCTTTTCTATAGCAATCCCTCTGTAGGAGTTCGGATCTGACTGGTCATCTTTCCCCTTAAACATCACTTTGATAGTCGAAATTCTCCATGCTGAGGGGATGTTACCCATTTGAAGACAAAGATTCATTAGGTCCGAAATTGCTGAAAGTAATACCTCTGATGAGTCTTTCACATGTTCATTGCATATACCGTCGGGTCCAAAGGCCTTACTGTTTTATTAGTGACATAATAGCTTCGTGCACTTCCTCCATTGTGAACGGGTCAGTTTCTTTTGGGTATGTTCCTGACAAAGCTACCACGTGATTGCCAAGATCTTCTTCAACGTTTAGTATGTTTCTGAAGTGTTCTTCCCATTCAATCATTTCTATTTTTCCACTATATTGTATTTTCCTAGGGTTCAATGCTAGAAATGGATCGCTGACAGCTTCTTCTATTATCCTTCTCGCCTCATTTTCCAGATGTTCATTTCGTTTTACAGATAAGAGCATTTTGTATTCATTCTTAATGATGCTGTAATGTTTTATTGCCTCCTGGTTCTGATTGAATTTTGCTGCATGCATGGCCTTAAGGACGCTTCTTCTCAACAAATAGCATTCTCTATCAAACCATATTCGCGATCTTCTTTTCCGCTGATAAACAAATGCAGATTTAATTGTCTTTTCCAGGAATAAGGCGGCTGCGTCAATATTGTTTTTCTCCATACAATTATCAGGTTCTTTCCATTCCTCAAAGTTCTGTTTAAGAACATCTTTATCGATCTGTCGAGAAGGATTAGTATATTCAGGTTTTTCTCTCTTATCCAATCTTGAGATGTTAAAGTGGGTCGAGACTGGACAATGTTTCTTTATCAGCGCCTCCTCTGAAGTGAGACATACAGTGTAGTTCAGAAGCTTAAGATTGCAGCCTTTATAAAAAACTAAATCTATTGTGCTACACCCTGAATGTGCAAAATAAGTTCTGTCTTCAACCTTGTTAACAAGGATAAAGCCTTCCTCTGTCATTAGTTCAAGAAGTTCTTTCGTTCTTTGATTATCAATGTCTAGTCTGCAGTTTAGGTCTCCAGCCAGTATTATGTCTCTGCCTGGAGCTACGTGTCCCAAGGAAAGCATGATGGTTGCTATCAACTCTTCAATAGGTGTTAGTGGCGGTGCATATATGGCAATCACTGATATCCATTCGAAGTTTATTATCAACGTGTCATGGTCTTAGTGCGTACTCTGAATTTTACCTAGGCTGGGTTTGTAGTAGCAGGAGGTGCCACGCATTGGTCTACCTCTTGGCCCTTGTGTTGCAGGTATATGCTGTGCGTAGAATCCATTAATGTCTATGGGTTTGGTCGAAAGAGTCTCTAGTAATATAAGTATTGTGCCCATTTAGCAAGAAATATGCCAATCACAGTATACCAGCGTAGCTCAATTCGGGATTTCGGGGCAGCGGTAAGTTCCCCCACTCTGTGACTCACATATTTTGGATTAATTAGAGGATACACTTGCAAAAATAACAACAAAATCAACTCCTATTTAAACACATTTAATTAATAAATTAATGGCGCTACAAACATTTAAACAATTTAATTACTGACCCAAATATCAACTGCTTGTTCCAAATGAACAAGGGATCACAAAATAAAATAAACAAATATTGTATTCAAACCCTGTGGTTTCCACATAAACCAACAATTCTTACTTAATCTCACTTCCATAAAGCACTAACATTAAGTTTACATAACTCCGAGCTCTTTGGCTCCATGCATTTACATTATTACGGTGTCATTCTTGTACACCTCAAACACTAGCTTTTATATTTTCTTATTTCTCAAAAACAAATATATAATTATATTTAAAATCTATGTGAATTATCTAATTCAATATTTTGGGCATGTCCACACATTCAGTTGTTATCATCTCTCTTTATTTCACAAATATATTAAGGTAATCAGAAAATCAATTGTGTACTCCAGAGCGTGAAGGTACTTGACATAGTCAAAAACTATAGTTACTCCCGAACTCAGTTGCCTTCAATCAACTCGTGGAATCCCACGTCCATACATTATTACCATAGGGATTGTTATTTATCTCTTATGTCTTAATAGACCTTTATCATATAAGAAACTACGATCTGAACCGGCAAACGAAATATCCATCTTTAAGGACCTCGGTTCAACGCCCGGGTCGTTAACAACTTTAAACACTCCTGGTGTATTTATTTCTCTTTACGACAGCTTACGAGACGGTCTCTGTTCCCCCTCGCTTTTAAAAGAGCTAGTCTCTACTACATGGGGTGCGATTTATGACACGTAGGGTGGCGGAGACATCCTGTCTGACCCAACATTAGTAGCTTATTTTCAAGGCTTTCAAAACAAACCTTCCCATTCTATCCAGTTCTGCGGAGACCGGGCTTTACTGTACCGTAACATTCAAACAACTATTCTTTGGTTCAAAGACCATTTCCGTATCCTTGGCATTTATTAATTATGAGAGGGTCATCATTGATTGGGAAGATTAAATACACATACGACGACGGAGAATTACAGGGGCTTTTATCATAAGAAGATCCTGCATTCGAATCTCTTCAGGTGCCTCGGGAACAAATCCCGTACAGAGGCCTTATACAAAATGCGATTTAGAGTCGGCCGTGGCCCATATGACATACGCTCAATAATACCATATATTAGCTCCCTTTTTAAATACATACACAATGCCTCGTGATACTATGTCACTAATAGAGGACTTACACAATTATCAATTCACTGCAATCAACTACCCTCCATAAGTAATGTACCAAGTATTTAACCACTACGCGTTCCTAGCGTGACACTTTAATATTATATTTGCGCTCATTATGCGCTATGCATATTTTTAAGCCGAAAATGTCTTCCCAAGAACTGATAAAATCTCTTTAGTAACCATTCATATTATTTTTATTCACATATTAATCTTTCCGTGGTCGATAAATCGCTCCCTGTTTTAAAATATTCCATTGAACCTTATTTCTTACACATACGTTAAGGCTTAACGTTCTTATGTTCATATCAATTTATTTGATTTTTATTTAACATTTCCATTTTTAATTATTATTATTATCTTTATTCTTTATACAAGCTCAAAAGCTATTTCTTTCATATCTCAACTTTACTTTATTTCAATGTCTTTCGTGATAATTAATGATATTTCGCTTGCTCTTATGACATTTGTTAAATACATTAACCCTTTATTCACATATTACCTCTACGGGATTTATTCTTTACATAATTATTCATAATTTCTCTATTTATTTTATTATTGTTCAGACCGTATTCTTGATTATTCAGCATTTATTTATTAAAACACATCCCTTTCACTCCAAAACTCCGGTGGGTTTTGTACACAATCAATTTCTGACACCAAAATAAAAATGAATTTAGTACTTACATATTTTCCAGATCATCCCCTGATCTTAAATCTGGTGCGGTGTTTCATTTTTGGGCCCACTTTGAACTTTTTACACCATATTAAAGGTATTCATCTTACGTAAAAACACAAATAAACATATATCTAAAACACTTAATATTGACGACATTTTTATATTCTGATGTGTCCCTTTTGAACACATAATAAACACTACAAATATTATTTAACACACAATCTGGATTATTTTACACTTCACAACGATCACTAGGCCGTGTTTCTGAGCCTCTCACACGTGATCTTCTTAAATTCCCGTTTCCAAGGGTGGAATTTATCCGATGTCGGCTTCCTATTCTGAAGAATGCGAAAGTCCCGAAACATCTACTGTTCCCTGGAGTTCAATTCTGCTATTCCTATCCTGGATAACCGGCTATTCATCTAGCTTGAACGGCTTCTCTGTAGATCTGTCTATCGATCCTAACGAAAGTCTATATGGATCGAGGTCTCCTCTAAGACCTATAGATTCAGTTTATAGCAGCTAGCAATTCTCGATTCTAGTACTATTAAAATTGTTCGCCTGTTTTCTGGAGCTAATGTTTATAGTCTCCTATTCTATTTATTTGAACTGTTTTAACACTCCTACGTTCGAACCTTATTCTGTTCTTCCTTGTTAGGTTCCTTCAATTTAAACAACAGTTTCTCTGTCTGATACGATACTTCCGTACGTTATGATCTATTCGTTCGTACATTTAACGACCTATCGCCTTTAAGTCCGACGTTCGCAGCCTGCTCTGACTATATCTTATGAATTTTCACTTTAACTTGTATACAGTCGGGCCTAAATCCTATAATTAGGATTTTCCTAATACTTCACTGCGGCGATACTTTAAAATTTCGTATTGACTGCTCCTTATGGAGGCAAGCAAGTCGTTACTACTGTGACGCCTGTGGCTATCGGATCTTGCTTCGGCGGTGTAAAACAGCGTTTCTCCCCTCAAGGAGTACTGGTAGCTGTTATCGATGTAACGCAGAGTTACGTCCCTTCACGGACTGTCGGAATGATTACTTCTACGTCGTGGAGCAGCACTTCCCCTCACGGAATGCTCGTAGGACTGCATGCGATGCGACACAGTGACGTGCCCTCTGGCTGTCTGAATACTGCATGATTGGCTTGGAAACGCCCGAAGCTTTATACTGTTTTACTACAAAAAAATAAGACTCTAGCCTTTCCTGTGGTCAACTTCTAAAATAATGGTGCCACAAATATAAAAATTATACCTTCCGAAAGCTCGTCTTCTCAATGTCAAATGATCTTATTGCACCTAAGAATCGATCGTGCAATTCGGAGATATTAATTAATTTCTCGTCCTCAATTGTGTGGGTGTTGCATTCTTTTTGCTCTCTCCCCTCCACAGAGGCTTAGGTAATTCCCCTATGACGTCGTCTTACGTCGGCAGTTTATTTCTGCACAATTATTACATGGTTTCTCTATACTGAAAAATCTCTCATTCAAAATGATTCACTGTGCTGTGCTTGTTTACTCATTATTATGCTCGTAAACGTGTTAATTTTAATTATTCCTCTTCTGGTGCATATGCGGCGTTGTCAAAATCCAGCAACGTCAGCTTGAATTCCGATTCAGGCTTCTCTTTCTATCACGGTGGAAATTTCCACTCAGTTATTAATACTCGTGACCAGCCCTCTCTGAAATGTCGAGTGGGGTGATCTCATCTAAGGAACATCTGTCCCTAGTCGCTTGCACAATGTTAAGCTATATTCCTGGCTTAAAATCTCTCTCCGTTCCTTCAAGAAACTATACGTTTCTTTCATTTCTTCCTTAAGGACATGGATTCGACCGTCATGGACCCTATGGCCCATGGGTTCATCTCTCCCCTCCTTAGGTAAATAAATTTTCGAAAATTTTGAGGAAATTTATTTCAATTTAATTTTGTATTTCTTTATCGTCGAATCCATCATAACGTCATCCGTATTTACTGTTGTTTTTACTTCTTTTAAGTCGTATCCGGTAATTGTGTAGGTCGGGTATGTTCTGTCCCTACCCTTTCTTTCTTTCTTTGTTTGTCTGGACTTTACGTTCCCAGAACCTCATTCTCCCTTACGGGTTTGGTCTATCCCTACCCGTTTCCTTATTTCATCATTTTCTTTTCTTAAATTGGAATTTTCTTCTTCAATAAATTCAATTATTTCTTTAATTCCCCAATATACTTTCTCCAATTCGCATTCGCACTCGAATGCTTGAACTCTCTTTTCTATTTCTTCCTCATTCTTGTTTATGTCAAAAGCGGATTCATCTCTAAATGTTTCCACGACCAGGGCTTGTTCATTTTCTTCATCAAAATCTTCGGGAGGGTAATATAATTTCAAATTTGCTGAATTCATGGTCACTTCGTGATCCGTTTCACAGTGCCGAATTCTATATGCGTTATTCCTCAAATCTCTGATTATCTGATATGGTCCGTGGTACATTTTCTGGAACTTCTTGTACACACGGTTCCCTGGATCCGAAATGGCTGGTCTTTTCACTAACACCATTTCTCCTGCTAATAATGGTCGATGATACCTCTTATGCCTATTTCTTCTCTGCCTCCTGTCGGCTTGAGCTTTTAGATGCTCAAAGGCTCTCCTAATTCGTACATCTCTTCCCGGCTGAGCGTCTGCTGGTCTAGGAATTACCAGATTCCAAGGTCTTTCTGGTTGCTCATTCCGATGTAACGTTATGGGTATCTCTCCTGTGGATTCATGGATTGTATTATTTATACAAAATTCAATATTATCCAAAATATCTATCCACTTCCAATTTTCTTCGGCACAGTATATTCTACAATACTTGGCCGTTTCTCTCATAACTCTCTCTACAGGGTTTGCCTCAGGATGGCGAATACTTGACAAAATTTGACGTATCCCAAGTCTTTCTAATTCTCGTCTGAACTCTACACTGGTGAAACAACTGCCGTGATCCGACAACAAATTCTCAGGTTTCCCCAGAATCGGTATCACTTTTTCTTTAAGTCGTTTTAACACCTGTTTGGTACTAGTCTTCTGTATGGGAGCAAGGACAACCATTTTAGTGAAGACATCCATAGCCACCATTATGTGTCGATTTCCTCTTCTTGCCTTTGGCAAAGGTCCAAAATTATCAATAGATATGATTTGGCCGGGCCTTTCGGGCAACAATGGTATAGGCTTCTGTCTCATCAAAAATGCATTAGGTTTTATCCTTTGACATAAATCACATGTCTTTAGCGTGTCCCTTACAGTTTCTCTCAGTCTCGGCCATATAAATGCTTCTTTCAGCATCGAGACTGTTTTGTCGACTCCCATATGTCCGAACGATCTATGGGCTAACCATACTATTTTCCTCTGCAAAATTGCAGGTACAACAATCCTTAATTTCGTATGGTCAGAGTCCACAAACTTATATAATAACCCATTATAAAACGTGTAGTCCTGTGCTATCTTCTCAGCTTCCGTGTACGCTGGTGTTCCTCTTATCAAGCTTCCCTCAAGGAATGATATGAGCATGTTCATCCATGGATCCTCCCGTTGTCTTTGACTAATGCTTCTTAACTCATTAAGAGTACGCTGATCCCTGTCTTCCAAATCTATAGCCATTACTTCCTCTTCTATGGACTCTGGCTGTCTACTTAAGTAATCGGGAACTATGTTTTCCTTTCCTGGGCAGTACTCTATCTTGACATCAAATTGTTGAATATATAAAGCCCAACGCATCAACCTTTGACTGGATAAATCAGTCTTCATCAAAAAGGTTAAGGCTTTATGATCCGTCCTTAGAATGACCTGAAACCCATATACGATCTTCCGCCAATATTGCAACGCGTGCAATATCGCTAACAGCTCGATCTCGCTGATCGTATAATTTTTCTCGTGTGGTTTCAGTCTCCTACTTGTGAAAGCTAGATAGTTCTTCTTATCAGGGTTTTCCGGGTTCTCCTGATATAGCATTGCCCCTATTCCAATCTGGGATGCGTCTGTCTGAATGATAAATCTCTGATTAAAATCAGGATATCCTAGCTTCACGTAATTTAAGAGCATTTCCTTGGCCTCCACGAATGCTTTTTCTGCTTCCTCCGTCCATTTCCACTTGCCCCCCTTCTTCAGAAGGTCCTGTAGTGGTGCAACAGTTTTTGTGTATGATGGACAATGTCCTGAGAAGAACCCAATCAATCCCAAAAACTGGCGAACGTTCTTCACTTTCAAAGGCCTTGGAAAATCCCTTATCGATTCCAATTTGCATGGATTTGGTTTAACACCATCCTTGTCAATCACATGCCCTAAAAATGTCACTTGCCTTTGACAAAAGTTCGATTTCTTTAAATTTATCTTAAAATTTGCCCTTCTTAGGTCTTCTAATAATTTCTTCAAATTTTCTAAATGTTCCTCAATGTTCTCCGAGGTAAGCAAAATGTCATCTACGTATCGGATAGTGCACTCTTTCACTTCCTCTGACAGGTTTCGATCCAGCGCTCTTATTAATGCGGATCCTGCAGTCTTTAATCCAAACGGACATCTTCTAAAGCAGTATGTTTGTTGATCGAACTGAAATCCAGTCAACAAGCTGGTTTTCTCTTCCAGTTCGAGATGATGATACGACGAAGTCATGTCAATATTTGTAAAAATCTTCTTGCCTTTAAATTTCCTCAGTATTTCTTTTATGGGTGGTGCCGAATCATTTTCAGGTATGATTTTTGCATTTAGATTTCTGGCATCTAAACACACCCTTACTGAGCCATCCGGTTTACTCACAATCACTAATGGACTAACATATGGTGTCGCCATCTTTTCTATAACACCTGCATTCATCATCTCCTGCAGTGTCTTCTTGGTTTGTGGGTAATGTTTTTCCGCAACCGGGTATGGTTTTTGTTTGAACGGTGCCCAATCGTTGAATTGGAACGCGTATTTAAAATGTTCAATCTTCCCTGGCTTGGAATCAAATACGTCCCTATAATCCAATAATAATTTCTTTAACTGTTCCTTAATTTCGAAGCTGACTTTAGCTTCCTCCACTTTTCCTGACAGGTTGGTCTCGAACTCATTTTCCACATTATCTTCGAGTTCTATGTTGAGGACTTCAAATATCCTTTCTATGTCCTTATGATCTTCCTCAATCACTTCTTCCATATGCCATACCTGTTCTGCTATTTTCGCCTCCTGATCCTGTAGGTTAATATTTTGCTCATCCACATCCTCTCTTTGAATTCTAATGCAATTTTGCGCTAGGTCTATAATGACCTTGTTCTCACGGATAAAATCAATACCTAATATGACATTATACGGTAATTGATTTACCAGCAAAAAGCACTGCGAAATTTCAGCGTTACCCATGATTAAATCAATGTATACCTGAAATTTACATGTCAAAGATTTTTCAGGGATAATTCCCTTAATCTTTACACTTGATGTGGGAATCTTTAGTACTCGGCCCCTTGTTTCCAATTCATTTAAAAGGGTTTGTGTAATCAGACTTATTGTGGATCCAGTATCAATCAATGCTCTGACCAGTAATCCTTCTATCCTAAGCATAATTATAGGTAGTTCTCTTTTAACAGGTGGGATTCCTTCCACATCCTCGTTAATTAATTCATCTGGTCTGGCTATCCAATTTACAATTTCTACCTCCTCCCAGCTCCTGGTACGTTTCCACTTTTGACAATTTAAATTTGGAGTTTTTTTTTATCCTGAGGGCTCCCTTTTCCCTCATTCTTCAACTGAGCTTGTAGTTCCAAGCTTTGAGCTCCGTCTAGTCGGTCGGGTGATTTCCGGTTCTTGATTGCCTCACTCCAACGGACTTTTTGCCTATCAGGTTCATCTGGTCTTTCGTTCATATAACGAAGACTCTCCTGATATCTTTCTTCTATTTCGGCCCGATATTCATCATCCCTATCGTCTGGCCTTACATTTCTCCTGGGATAATTCTCCCATTTCTTTCTATTGTCCGGCCTTTGCTGGTTATTGTTATAGGGTCGGATTTCCTGTTGCCTATAACCCGTCGTTCTAGGATTTCTTCCTCGATATCCTCCCCTGTAATATGGCTGTATCCTTCTAGGCTCCTGGTGCCCATACTCTCGATCTCGTCCTTGAGTATCCGTACTGGTGGACTGATTCCTGGTCGCTGGTTTTTCTCCAGTTTCCTGACTGCTGGCCATGTGTACTTGCTCAGTTTGTCTCTGATGCCGAGGTGTTACGTGCGAAGTCGTCATATCTAACTGACGTAATACGCTTTCCACTTCCACAGCACTTCTGGCTTTGGATGAGATTAGCAGCCTCTGAATCTCATATGGAAGCTGTCTTGCAATGGCGGCACACAAGTCGTTTTCTGCCGGAGCAATATCCAGTTCGCGGAATTTACACAGCTGAGCGGTGAAAAATTCCGAGTATTTAGTGGGTGCATTGGTGCTGTACTTCCTAGAGTACAGATCTAGCCTTAAATTTTCTTGGACGTCTGCTGCCCAATATCGCTTTAAAAATGCTTCCCTAAAGCCTTCCACCGTATCAAAAGTGTATCTGAAGCTTCTGAACCAGGTGAGACAATCACCTGCCAACAGCTTTTCAATAGCTCTCAGTCTCCGATCCTGAGGAACCTTCATTTCATTTAGATACTCTGCCACTTCTTTTAGCCAGTATTTTGGAGTAATAGACATGTTATTACCCGTAAACTTTACTGGTCTATCCTCATTGGATTTAATAATGTTTATTATTTGGCCATTTGTCTGATTCGTGTACGGGGTTGACATCGCCATTGGATATCCTGGGATCTTATAAGGGCTCTCCCCTCCTAAGTCCCTCTCCGTATCTGTGCCTTGTTCACGGGAATCTACCCATCCTGTCTTTGGAAACTCCTCCTGATTTTCGAATTCTAACTTCCTTTCTCTTCGGGCACTTTCTTCATTTGCCATGAGTTGGATTTCCATTTGACTGTTCTTAAGTTCCGTCCTCTCCAATCGGGATCTTAATTCATTTTGAATTCTTTCTTGATTCCTTTTAATATCTTCCTCTACCTTTTGGAAGTGGAATTTCTCATCCTTGAAGCTATCCCTGAATTCATTTATTTGGTCTTCTACCTCTTTCTTAATGATCTTAGCCTGTTGGTCTATAATTTCTGGCTTAACGTCACCTATGGTCTCCAGGCCCTCTCGTATCTCCTTTATTTGCTTATCCACTTCTTCTCGTCCTTTGACCATATCTATTTTCATTCCTTCAAGCCTTCCCTCAGTCTTCTCTTGACTCTTATACAATTTCATCATTTCATCTTGGACCTGACTAATTTCCTTATTGGTTTTTCCTACATGAACCTTTAATGTTCCGATGGTTTCCTGAACCTCAATAATACCCTGACTTATTTCATTTATTTTATGGGTACTTTCCTTACTTTCGTTCTCTCGTTGTTTTCGTTCACTCTGGAGATGCCCCTCGTATACACCTAATCTTTGATCTATTTTCGTTTCGTATGTCTTCAGATTCTCATCTACCTGCCCGGTAAAATGATCAATTTGACCTTTCATCTCCTGAACATCCTTTAGATTTTGATTTTTCATCTCAGTTACTTCAGTCTGAACTACACCGATTTTGTCCTCGAGGGTCCCTACTTTCTCCTCAACCCTTTCAAATCGGGTTCCTAGCTTATTCACGCTTTGTTTTATTTCCTCCCGGAGGCCTCACAAATATCCTTGTTAGATTTTATCTGAGCTTCCAATTCTTTCTGCACGCCTTGGATCTGGGTTACAAGTTTCTCCTCACATGCTTTTACATTTCCCTCCATATTACTCAATTTAGTTTCTATAATTTCAAAATTTTTTTGACATGTATTTCGGGAATCTACCATATTTTTGTTCATAGTCTCTATTTGGACTTGCATTCCTGAGTAAAATCCTTTACTTTCCTCTTTAATTTCACTGAACTTAGTCTCCAACTTAGTGTCAAACCCTTCCTCAAGAATTTTAAATTTAGTATCCATGGTATCACTTTTAGCTTCGATAGCTTCTAATTTAATTCCCATATTAGCACTATCAATTTTTATTGACTCCAAACTTAGATTCATGGATCCTAACCTTTGGTTATTTTCCTCCTGTTGGCTGTCCAACTTATCGTTTATAGATCCTAACCCTTCTTTATTTTCAATCTGTTGTCTATCCAACTTATTCAAACTCTTATTTATGGATTCGAACACTTTGTTATTTTCATCCTTTTGGAGGCCCAATGTATTGTTTATAGCCTCCAACTTCTCATTGCTATCGGCTTTGATAGCCTCCAACTTCTCATTGCTATCGGCTTTGATAGCCTCCAACTTCTCATTACTATCGGCTTTTATCGCCTCCAAAAGCCCCTGCAATTCCTCACTCAATACCATCTTATGAGAATACAGTGGGCCACAAATGCCACCACACTAGTACATGCTTGAGAGATGATACTCTGAATCCGTGTGTCCCAATTTTTTCAAAACTTTACTTTGGTACGGGTATTCACTTACAACGTACCCTTTTACTACTTTTATTCAATTTCAATAAACCTTTATGGAAGTGTTTAAAATTCAAAATTTCGAAAAACCATTTTTTTTTCAAAAAATGAAAATTTTGATTTTTCGAGAAAACTCGGGTTTTCCCTAGGAAAACTCAGCCCTGCGTACTGGGCGCCAAAATCCTAAGATTTGCTAGGGGGTTTATAATATAATATTTCAGGGCTGCTCGGTATGAGTTTCCAGGGACCCATGCGGTCAGTTAATATTTTACGTTGTAGCTTTTCCTATCATTACTTTAATTTTACATGATATGACCGACTTAAGTGTTCCTCTAGTTATTAATCCAGCACAGTATTTATATATCCCCCTGTGCCCATTTAGCAAGAAATATGCCAATCACAGTATACCAGCGTAGCTCAATTCGGGATTTCGGGGCAGCGGTAAGTTCCCCCACTCTGTGACTCACATATTTTGGATTAATTAGAGGATACACTTGCAAAAATAACAACAAAATCAACTCCTATTTAAACACATTTAATTAATAAATTAATGGCGCTACAAACATTTAAACAATTTAATTACTGACCCAAATATCAACTGCTTGTTCCAAATGAACAAGGGATCACAAAATAAAATAAACAAATATTGTATTCAAACCCTGTGGTTTCCACATAAACCAACAATTCTTACTTAATCTCACTTCCATAAAGCACTAACATTAAGTTTACATAACTCCGAGCTCTTTGGCTCCATGCATTTACATTATTACGGTGTCATTCTTGTACACCTCAAACACTAGCTTTTATATTTTCTTATTTCTCAAAAACAAATATATAATTATATTTAAAATCTATGTGAATTATCTAATTCAATATTTTGGGCATGTCCACACATTCAGTTGTTATCATCTCTCTTTATTTCACAAATATATTAAGGTAATCAGAAAATCAATTGTGTACTCCAGAGCGTGAAGGTACTTGACATAGTCAAAAACTATAGTTACTCCCGAACTCAGTTGCCTTCAATCAACTCGTGGAATCCCACGTCCATACATTATTACCATAGGGATTGTTATTTATCTCTTATGTCTTAACAGACCTTTATCATATAAGAAACTACGATCTGAACCGGCAAACGAAATATCCATCTTTAAGGACCTCGGTTCAACGCCCGGGTCGTTAACAACTTTAAACACTCCTGGTGTATTTATTTCTCTTTACGACAGCTTACGAGACGGTCTCTGTTCCCCCTCGCTTTTAAAAGAGCTAGTCTCTACTACATGGGGTGCGATTTATGACACGTAGGGTGGCGGAGACATCCTGTCTGACCCAACATTAGTAGCTTATTTTCAAGGCTTTCAAAACAAACCTTCCCATTCTATCCAGTTCTGCGGAGACCGGGCTTTACTGTACCGTAACATTCAAACAACTATTCTTTGGTTCAAAGACCATTTCCGTATCCTTGGCATTTATTAATTATGAGAGGGTCATCATTGATTGGGAAGATTAAATACACATACGACGACGGAGAATTACAGGGGCTTTTATCATAAGAAGATCCTGCATTCGAATCTCTTCAGGTGCCTCGGGAACAAATCCCGTACAGAGGCCTTATACAAAATGCGATTTAGAGTCGGCCGTGGCCCATATGACATACGCTCAATAATACCATATATTAGCTCCCTTTTTAAATACATACACAATGCCTCGTGATACTATGTCACTAATAGAGGACTTACACAATTATCAATTCACTGCAATCAACTACCCTCCATAAGTAATGTACCAAGTATTTAACCACTACGCGTTCCTAGCGTGACACTTTAATATTATATTTGCGCTCATTATGCGCTATGCATATTTTTAAGCCGAAAATGTCTTCCCAAGAACTGATAAAATCTCTTTAGTAACCATTCATATTATTTTTATTCACATATTAATCTTTCCGTGGTCGATAAATCGCTCCCTGTTTTAAAATATTCCATTGAACCTTATTTCTTACACATACGTTAAGGCTTAACGTTCTTATGTTCATATCAATTTATTTGATTTTTATTTAACATTTCCATTTTTAATTATTATTATTATCTTTATTCTTTTTACAAGCTCAAAAGCTATTTCTTTCATATCTCGACTTTACTTTATTTCAATGTCTTTCGTGATAATTAATGATATTTCGCTTGCTCTTATGACATTTGTTAAATACATTAACCCTTTATTCACATATTACCTCTACGGGATTTATTCTTTACATAATTATTCATAATGTCTCTATTTATTTTATTATTGTTCAGACCGTATTCTTGATTATTCAGCATTTATTTATTAAAACACATCCCTTTCACTCCAAAACTCCGGTGGGTTTTGTACACAATCAATTTCTGACACCAAAATAAAAATGAATTTAGTACTTACATATTTTCCAGATCATCCCCTGATCTTAAATCTGGTGCGGTGTTTCATTTTTGGGCCCACTTTGAACTTTTTACACCATATTAAAGGTATTCATCTTACGTAAAAACACAAATAAACATATATCTAAAACACTTAATATTGACGACATTTTTATATTCTGATGTGTCCCTTTTGAACACATAATAAACACTACAAATATTATTTAACACACAATCTGGATTATTTTACACTTCACAACGATCACTAGGCCGTATTTCTGAGCCTCTCACACGTGATCTTCTTAAATTCCCGTTTCCAAGGGTGGAATTTATCCGATGTCGGCTTCCTATTCTGAAGAATGCGAAAGTCCCGAAACATCTACTGTTCCCTGGAGTTCAATTCTGCTATTCCTATCCTGGATAACCGGCTATTCATCTAGCTTGAACGGCTTCTCTGTAGATCTGTCTATCGATCCAAACGAAAGTCTATATGGATCGAGGTCTCCTCTAAGACCTATAGATTCAGTTTATAGCAGCTAGCACTTCTCGATTCTAGTACTATTAAAATTGTTCGCCTGTTTTCTGGAGCTAATGTTTATAGTCTCCTATTCTATTTATTTGAACTGTTTTAACACTCCTACGTTCGAACCTTATTCTGTTCTTCCTTGTTAGGTTCCTTCAATTTAAACAACAGTTTCTCTGTCTGATACGATACTTCCGTACGTTATGATCTATTCGTTCGTACATTTAACGACCTATCGCCTTTAAGTCCGACGTTCGCAGCCTGCTCTGACTATATCTTATGAATTTTCACTTTAACTTGTATACAGTCGGGCCTAAATCCTATAATTAGGATTTTCCTAATACTTCACTGCGGCGATACTTTAAAATTTCGTATTGACTGCTCCTTATGGAGGCAAGCAAGTCGTTACTACTGTGACGCCTGTGGCTATCGGATCTTGCTTCGGCGGTGTAAAACAGCGTTTCTCCCCTCAAGGAGTACTGGTAGCTGTTATCGATGTAACGCAGAGTTACGTCCCTTCACGGACTGTCGGAATGATTACTTCTACGTCGTGGAGCAGCACTTCCCCTCACGGAATGCTCGTAGGACTGCATGCGATGCGACACAGTGACGTGCCCTCTGGCTGTCTGAATACTGCATGATTGGCTTGGAAACGCCCGAAGCTTTATACTGTTTTACTACAAAAAAAATAAGACTCTAGCCTTTCCTGTGGTCAACTTCTAAAATAATGGTGCCACAAATATAAAAATTATACCTTCCGAAAGCTCGTCTTCTCAATGTCAAATGATCTTATTGCACCTAAGAATCGATCGTGCAATTCAGAGATATTAATTAATTTCTCGTCCTCAATTGTGTGGGTGTTGCATTCTTTTTGCTCTCTCCCCTCCACAGAGGCTTAGGTAATTCCCCTATGACGTCGTCTTACGTCGGCAGTTTATTTCTGCACAATTATTACATGGTTTCTCTATACTGAAAAATATCTCATTCAAAATGATTCACTGTGCTGTGCTTGTTTACTCATTATTATGCTCGTAAACGTGTTAATTTTAATTATTCCTCTTCTGGTGCATATGCGGCGTTGTCAAAATCCAGCAACGTCAGCTTGAATTCCGATTCAGGCTTCTCTTTCTATCACGGTGGAAATTTCCACTCAGTTATTAATACTCGTGACCAGCCCTCTCTGAAATGTCGAGTGGGGTGATCTCATCTAAGGAACATCTGTCCCTAGTCGCTTGCACAATGTTAAGCTATATTCCTGGCTTAAAATCTCTCTCCGTTCCTTCAAGAAACTATACGTTTCTTTCATTTCTTCCTTAAGGACATGGATTCGACCGTCATGGACCCTATGGCCCATGGGTTCAGTATATCATGAGAATGCAGTAGGTTATTGTTAGTGAATGTTGTGGCGCTCTTAAGACCCTCAACATTCCAGAGTAAGACGTGAAGCTGGTTAGGCTGGAAGTGAAATTCCTCTATTGCGGGAGCGAAAAAGCCGATATCGTCTCACGATGACACCACTCGGCCACGCTCCTTGAACGTAGACCTTTGGAAGTTCATGTAGAGGTATAACTACTCTTAGAGCTTTGACCGTGTCGCTGGTAGGAAGTTCTTCACACTCGATTATATTTGTCACATGAAGATTGGTTAGGTGGCGCTGCACCATTTCTATTGTAGCGTTATGGTAGAGTCGCCCTATGTATAACCATGCTCATGGTTCTGCCGCTTGTAATTCTGTTACATTTGACGTACTACCATTTTTGGAGTTGATCAAGCATGGGTCTACTGTTGTCGAGATTGATGACTGCGAGTTCAAGTACAGGGGTTTACCAAGACCAACTACACTACTCAGACCTTAATGTAGAAAAAACATGGCGGCGATGGTTGCCCTACCTATAGCTAAGATCATGTCATCGGGCTTGTCACAGTTCGTGTAAATTATTATTTTTACTCACCTACGAGCATAAAATATATCACAAGACGAGACTAGGTTCCGAAGAAATATGCATCAATAATTTAGACTTACCTGAATTAATTTATCTATATAGTGCTGGCCTCGAATTATAGGTTTCTTCGTTTTCACCCAAGGGACAGCTACAATAGTCTCACTGATTCTGTGGTTGAATAAGAAGCTTTTTGACGAGTTATCACGATTTGTATTTAAGTTCAAGAATTATAGAATAATATTATCAGCAAATAAATCAAACAAATTCTGATGTAGGAGAGAAGAAAG
Source organism: Meconema thalassinum (assembly GCA_946902985.2). Classification (NCBI taxonomy): domain Eukaryota; kingdom Metazoa; phylum Arthropoda; class Insecta; order Orthoptera; family Tettigoniidae; genus Meconema; species Meconema thalassinum. The sequence goes on along the minus strand of OX336394.1, from coordinate 253,018,144 downwards.
TACCCGGTTACTTAAGTGCTGTCCCAGAACATGCAGAGTATTTGTGTACACAATTGGAATGAGAATAGTTGCCTGAAATAATCGAACCAACGCCATAGAGATACAATTCAATTAAGACCTCTCGTGGAATTGCCTAAAATCTCGGGTAAAACATCACACCGAATTAGTTGATTGAAATATGCACAGAAGTCGTCGTGTGGATATCGGAACATAATTATGGAAAATACTACACACAAGGGACACGATAATATGTTAGGCCTACCATCTAAACTATTAAACATTCGCTGTTACCGTTTTGAATAGTTGTACGCTGGAAATAGTAGATTTAGTAAAGTACTGGTTGGAAGGCACCATCTCACTTTTACGGAATTATCGCAGCACACCATCTCGCAATATAAGTACATAGTTGGCAAGGCACTCACAACACTTTATTACACACATCATAATAAAAAATAACTTGCAAGCTGTAAGAATCACAAAAGTATGAATGACGGAACACAATGAGTTCACTGTTTGGCACAGGGGGAACATCTTCCTTACCCAATAAAGCAGAAGTTCAGTGTATTATTTGGGCGTGTATACAAGGCAGTGTAGAACATCTGCCAGACTGGTAATGATTTACGGAGGCACATATTGCTGAGCGTTCAAGATAACGTCAACGGTTTGGTCTAGTCGTAGATGCTCATTGCGTTTTCCCTTTACGTACTTAAGTTCGACACTACTGACGTGTACTAAGCTATTATTATATTGTCACTAACTAGCAAATCATTGCGGTGTATATTCTTGAGACACTTCTCTTATGCTTTAGTCTTAGGTACTTCAACATCCGAAGTAAAAGACGCAATGCCATCGGTTGACTGGACAATCATCACACAAACGAACCAGTCCATATTAAGCGTATTAACACATATTTACATATGATTGCAGTACATTAACGCGAACTGGACTGTACAGACATACAGAAGACACTAAAAATTACAGATGAGCGACAGTTTATCCCAACTTTCATCAAACGAAGCTAATCAAAGCTAAATAGTGTATCCCAGCAACGAATGTAAACAAACAATATGCCGGGGCTTCTGCATACGCCATTTTCACACTTTCGAGACCTGCATTAAGGTCTGAGTATTGTAGTTGGTCTTGGGTTTACGTTGTGCAGGTCGATAATCGACAATCCGATCTTTGTATGCACGGCTTTGACAAGACCAACTACAATACTCAGACCTTAATGCAGGTCTCGAAAGCGTGAAAATGGCGTATGCTGAAGCCCCGGCATATTGTTTGTTTACATTCGTTGCTGGGATACACTATTTAGCTTCGATTAGCTTCGTTTGATGAAAGTTGCGATAAACTGTCACTCGTCTGTAATTTTTAGTGTCTTCTGTATGTCTGTAAAGTCCAGTTCGCGTTAATGTACTGCAATCGTATGTAAATATGTGATAATACGCTTAATAAGGACTGGTTCGTTTGTGTGATGATTGTCTAGTCAACCGATGGCATTGTGTCATTTACTTCAGATGTTGAAGTACCTGAGACTAAAGCATAATAGAAGTGACTCAAGAATATACACCGCAATGATTTGCTAGTTAGTGGCAATATAATAATAGCTTAGTACACTTCATTAGTGCCGAACTTAAGTACGTAAAGGGAAAACGCAATGAGCATCTACGGCAAGACCAAACCATTGACGTTATCATGAACGCTCAGCAATATGTGCCTCCGTAAATCCTTACCAGTCTGACAGATGTTCTACACTGCCTTGTATGCACGCCAAATAATACAGTGAACTTTTTTATTGGTTAAGGAAGATGTTCCCCCTGTGGCAAAGAGTGAACTCATTGTGTTCCGTCATTATTCATACTTTTGTGATTCTTACAGCTTGCAAGTTATTTTTATTATGATGTGTGTAATAAAGTGTTGTGAGTACCTTGCCAATTATGTTCTTATATTGCGAGATGGTGTGCCGCGATAATTCCTTAAGAGGGAGATGGTGCTTTCCAACCTATAGTACTGTACTAAATCAACTATTTCCAGCGTACAACTATTCCAAACGGTAACAGCGAATGTTTAATAGGTTAGATGGTAACATATTATCGTGTCCCTTGTGTGTAGTATTATCCATAATTATGTACTGATATCCACACGACGACTTCTTTGCATATTTCAATCGACTAATTCGGTGTGATGTTTTACCCGAGATTTTAGACAATTCCACGAGAGGTCTTAATTGAATTGTATCTCTATGGTGTTGGTTCGATTATTTCAGGCAACTATTCTCATTCCGATTGTGTACACAAATACTCTGCATGTGCTGGGACAGCACTTCAGTAACCGGGTACTTTCTTCTCTCCTACTTCAGAATCTATTTGATTTTTTGCTAATAATATTAATCTATAATTACTGAACTTAAATACAAATCGTGATAACTCGCCAAAAAAGCGTCTTATTCAACCACAGAAACAGTGAGACTATTGTAGCTGCCCCTTGGGTGAAGACGAAGAAACCTATATTTCGAGGCCAGCACTATATAGATAAATTAATTCAGGTAAGTCTAAATTATTGATGCATATTTCTTCGGAACCTAGTCTCGTCTTGTGATATCTTTTATGATATTAGGTGAGTAAAAATAATAATTTACACGAACTGTGACAAGCCCGATGACATGATCTTAGCTATTGGTAGGGCAACCGTCGCCGCCATGTTTTTTCTACATTAAGGTCTGAGTATTGTAGTTGGTCTTGGCTTTGATACATTAAAGGTTCCATAGATGTCGTATTAGAGGTGATTGCTTGCACCACTTCATTATTCGTTGTGAGCAAGTTAGATGTCGTATTAGAGTTGATTGCTTGCACCACTTCATTATTCGTTGTGAGCAAGGTATTTCCTCGCAAATCGTCCTTACCACATCGGCTGATAAGTTCAGTATCATGAATGGAAGTTCTCTTATTAATTTCCTCACATACCATCCTCTTAAGATTGACTGTTAAAGTCTCAACCATGGCTTGCATATCCTGCGTTAATTTCCTTGTAATTCTTACCTCCATGTCGTGTTCGGGGAGATGATCTATTTTGCCCAATTGGAGGTTGACCGGTTGGCCACTAGATTGCTCCTGACCCAGAACGTGCTGTTCTGAAAGCATGGCCTCATCTCTCACCTCGAAAGGTGTAATCTCCATGCCATGTCCGTTGCTCCCAGAACTGTTCTGCGAGTGTACGCTAGATAGCACCTGATGATGACCACGTTGTTCTGTACCAATTGCATCAACTCGTCGCTCACTAGGTGTCGTCTTCGAGTTCATTCCTTCATTCTTCTGAATGTTCTGTGATCCGTCATGCGACTGACTATTGCTATGTAAACTAGGCGAGTTGCCGTGAGATGGCGCCACCAGTTCAGTAGGTATTCTATCTAACATGGATATACCATCCTTTTGGATAACCTCATTGACCTCTTGCTGAGGAAACTGATTTCTCGTACTATTGTTAGTAACTAGCATGATTTTCATGTCATTAAAACAATTTACAATGACACTCACCATTTTATGAATATCATCTTTAGTTTCTTTCTTCATATATCCACCTACATCAGCGGTATTCTGTAGAAATCTGAGAGCAATTTGCAACCGACTTTCGATCTCGTCCGCCATCTTAAATTATCAATGTGATATAGACTGCCGTATGCATTAATGTCGATTTATAGTCATACTGCGGCTTCGGTGGCGTAGTCGGTAGCATGCTGAGCTTCTATGCCCAAGATAGCGGGTTCAAACCCAGCCCGAGTCATCGGATTTTTTAAGAGCGTTAAAATCCTCCATTATGCCATCCTTTGGAGGGGAAGTAAAGCCGGCGGTCCCATGTCACAGATTTATGGCATGTACTGAACCCAACGGGGTTAGGCTGACTGGTGTCGAACGTGGATCTCAGAGATAGTTGAGCTCAGAATAGAGGTTCCAGCAAGGAACGAACACGAGATCTTTTGAGGGAGTTTAAGTTATAAAAACCCCTAGAGAAAATACGTATTAAATCACTGTTGTGTTATGAACTAATGCTGACATTATTTATTAATATAATGCAGGGAATATTAGTAGAATACGGCATTATTGGGCTGTATGAGGCATACAATTCTGGACTTGAGCACAGAAGTTGGAGCGCTTGACGTTTGTCTAATGACTCTGGAAAAGGGGCGGAGATTCTTGGAGCCTTGTCACTCTACGTGACCTACTTAAGTCGTCTGGAGCAGGTCAGGGGGCTAAATTATCATCAAGTTATTCCTCGTTTCAGAATGGAAATGCTAGTGGAGTGAGGAGATACCAGCGTAATTTAATGATTACTCGTGATTGGAGCAACGCAGTGACATGAGGTTTGCACCCATGTGAATGTTTAGCCGGGAGGCTAATTATCAAGCCATTAAACATTGAAATCGTGGCAGATTGAATGGAACGCGCAGTCACACAGTAATTGGAGGTTAGCGGAAAGATCTAACCATGGTTTCGGGGGTTTTTAGATGACGCCGCGTGGGCACGCGCTGGCAAAGGCAATTAATATTAATTAATTGGCCGATCGATTCTCGAGCACGCATACAGATCTGTGATCAGCGAGGAAAAAGGAACCACATGAACGTTAATTCAAGACCAGAAGCATACTGTGAGAAAAGATGACACTGCAGGGAAATTCTCGGTCTACTTTTTCTCTCCAAACGAATATAAGGGGGTGGATCCAGGACAGAGGAGTTCAGTAGAGGCAGTCGAGGTCAGTCGACTCAGTCGAACCATACTTGAGAGCGAGGAGCACGTCACCCTAGCCCAGAGAAGAAAGGTGCGGACTGTAACATTCTAAGTGCAGCAACATATAATCATGCATTAAGTCATGAAGTAATAATGAGTAATGTAATCAGTTGAACCGCAGTCTAGTGCGAAGTGCGCGTTACCGAAGTCGAGAAGGGACGCTCGGACTTCAACATGAAGAGCCGTGCAGTAACACATTTATTAATACCATTTATTAAGGACAGTCGTGCCATATGGGTATAGTCGGCATTACGAGCGATTGTTATTGTGCACGTAGGAAATGTACCGTGCGATATACAAGGTAGGACAATTGAGAGTGATAATTTGTACAAGTACAATGTACAATGGTTGAGCGCAGTATGTAAACTAGTGGTTAGACAGATCATAGGATGTTGGACTGCTCAGAGATAAACTTTATTATGCGATTGGTGAAATTTCATAAGAATACCAATATTATTAACGCTCAGGACGATATGCAAGCAAATTTAAGCGATAGCAGGAAGTTTACCGAAGGATAGAGATTGTTAGACAGTTTGGGGAATCGATAGGAATTCTGAGGCAGAGAATCGAGACTTTCAATCAGGATACGGATAGCAGCGGGGAGGAGATCTTCAACGTCTGCATTTCTGATATATTGCCAGGAAAAGTCAACCAGTAAGAAATGTAAATAGTGTGCGTGTGATTGTAGTGATGATCTGTGAAATATCTGTAAAATTAATATTGTAATAAATGCTATAAAGTGTTGTGTGAATAAGGAGGCAACAGCTTCAATATGGAAAGGAAAAGTGTCGTGTGTCTTGTAAGGCAAAAGTTATATAAAATGTGTGTTATCAGTGTAAGAATGCCTTGCTAATATTTGCAAATAATGGCGGGCATTACTGGAGGAAATGCGTGGTTGGAGCCACCAGACTAGCCGATGTAAGTACCCAAAAACCATGATTTTGTAGCAGTTATAGTCCACTGTGTGTTGAGTGATTTCAACATTTATACAATATGCCAATAAGAGTCAATCTTAGGAGGTAGAACCTCAAGGTATTATTGTTGTGTTGATTTTAATAAAGTTGAGATGATTTTGTACATCACATCATTGAGGTGGATAAATCGTTACCACTATTATAAAATGGCAATTCAGTTATATATAAACTTAACATAACGAACACGGATGTTCGGTTATTAAAATGGTTACGTTGTGTCGGGTTATTGTAATTCATGTCAGTAATAATAATAATAATGATAAGGAATAAACGAATACACATCAAGGAAAAATGGTTGTAAGCAAAATATATATGCTAATTGGAATATTTATCTATCCAAGCAGTAATATTATACATGAAGGGCTAAGAAAAGCGACTTAATATCAGAGTATATTGTGATAATGGAAATAAATATGCAAGAATCTAGGGAATGGAAGAGTTTAATAGAGAATTAGAATTTGCAGCTTGTGAATAAGTTTGTAGAGTAATTGATAGATTTATCTTACTAATTAAAGGACGAGATCATAGCACATAGTCACGAAAGCCAGGTAATCTATTCGACGTGTGAAATCTCGTATAGCCTAGGGCGTACAGAGATATTTATTATGGCCAGAGCGTTGTTTAGTGATTGACCCTAGCTCTGTGGATTGCCATGAAATGTTCCGGGTTCGAATCCTATGGTGTATGAGAGGATAACAATGGAAACCTCTGCATGACACCTGATCTCGACCGAGAACTAGCTATTGAATTAATTCAGCTCCTGAGAAGCGAATTTAATTGGCGGCAGGTTGTGCCTGACCGTAGTATTCAATATGATACCGGCTAGCCAGTTCGACCAGTGATTGGTGAATCTCGTTCCTTCATATAATGAAATGGACCTATTGAGGCCAGTTATTAATATCTTAAGGTTAGGAATAAATATTTAAACACGCCCATAACCTGTCTTGCATACAATTTAGTTGAAATCATATGGGATATGTGGGTCATTGAGACAGCACTATTGTATTTAAAATCTTGTTACTGCTTGGAGGATAAAAGCAGGAGGGAATCAGGAAGGAACGGCGCACGTGTTGTGACTGCTCGACTCAGTCCCATTGTATACAAGGAGCTCCGAGGGGGAGAGTTTTAAACGACCATTGAAGGTTGACATTTAAAAGGGACAGACTTTGAAACCATGTTTGTGATGAAAAGAGTCATTGTTGTATTGTATAATGAATTTGTGAGGTTTGAAACAAATTGTTAATTAAGGATCGTCCTTATAACGTAATACTTGGCAAACTTATGAGTTGTTGGAAGTTACATTTTTAGCCTACTTTCGATTTTTGCAAAAAATGAAAGTAGACTTATGAGATCAACACAGGGCGAAAAAAGTGTGTCTGTCTGTGTGTGTGTATGTGTGTGTGTGAGTCTGTGTGTGTGTGTGTGTATGTGTGTGAGTGAGTCTGTGTGTGTGCGTGTCTGTGTGTGTGTGAGTGTGTGTACTCTGAATGTCTGTCCCCCCTATCAATTCGAACACGGTGAATGCGAATTGAACGAAATTTGGTACAAAGGTAGCACTAGCAAAGGACACCTCAGTGTCATGTTTTATATCGCCGCCATCTTTACTAAAACTGAATGGCGGCCACTCAAACGTTCAAAACGTAAAATCAAATAACGACTAACCAAATCATCCGATCTCTACCAAATTTGGTAACAACATACCTTCGTATAGGATGCGTCTTGTGACCAAACTACAAGGTCGTCCGCCATACCATTTCAGGATGGCGGCCGTGCAAATTATGCAAACTTTATAATCCATATCATGGGACCCACCAGTTCCGATTATCGAGCCGAGAATCGTTTTAACTGTTCTAAAGGAAGAGGCACGTTCGAAATTAAATGTTTATTTTGTAATACTATAGTGCAGACGTGATTTTAAAAAGCTGAGCTGATTCAGTAATAAGACAAGATGGCAGCGGATATCTTGTGCCTGACTTATATTTCACTAATTTGAGTATTGCATGCAATATAGCGTACTGATACAAAATAAATAAACTTTGTATGAAATGCTTTATATATAAATAATATACTACAGTGATGAAATCGTTTAGTATAAATCATTATTTGCTAACAAGTTCTATGTAAGTCATTTTATATAGAATGATATTCGTTGACACAATTAGCTCAGTGGTAGAGCGTTAGCCTATCGCTCAAATGCCTATGGTTCAAACCCGAACAGAGCTACGTTTTTTGCTTGAAATGTTATATGTTTATTGTTTTGTAATGACTCAGATGTTTTAAAATTAAGCGTTATATTGTGCATATTATGGTGTAAAATATATATTTAATTAAAACATAATTCGCCAGCAGATTTACTCGAGACATCTAGCTGCCAAAAAGGTAACTGCACGCTGACCTACTTATTAACTTCCAGATTTTATTGAAAAGTTTCTTCTTCTGGCCGCTAGAATGCACTCGCTCTGTTAGGATTATATTGTTCGATATTTCACCACTAGATGTCACGACTAGTCTAGGTGGGGCTCCATTGATTACTATACCATTGGCATTCTATGCGCATCGAATTTGAAGAATGACAAGATGATACTACGATACATTTTTACTTTTTATTTTAAAGGGTTTGTAACAGCCTATTTTGCGTTACTTGAAAATGATATTTGAAGTAAAGAACAAAACGATTTCACATAGTAACTGAATTTAAGCCCTTGGTGTTAGTTAAGGTTATTAATTACTACTTTTATTTCAGGCAAATAGCAATCGAAAATATCCACATAGTTTGTATACACACGTCTCTGTAGGGTCATGGAAAGATTTGTTAATTCAATTAGGGTTGTGAAAGCCATGCACAACCAGACGTGTAAAGACATGCCTCAACTCAAAGTTGGATGTTGCCCACGGCAGGTCGTATATGTATTAATAATAATAATAATAATAATAATAATAATAATAATAATAATAATAATAATAATGTTATTGGTTTTACATCCCTTTTAACTACTGCTGCTTTTAGAGACACCGGGGTGCCGGAATTTTGGCCCGAAGGGGATCTTTAACGTGCCAGTAAATGTACTGACACGGCTCCCTCGCATTTGTGCACCCTCAAATGCCAGCTGACTGCGCCAGGATACGAACCTGCAACCTAGGACCCAGCAAGCGAGAACGTTACCGCTGAGCCATGCAGCCAGTCCGGTCGATTATGTCTCCAGATCCATAACATTCTTGATATACTTCTTATCTTTCTTTCTTTCTTTCTTTCTTCAATGATGGTAGCAGTTTTTATCTAGGTTGTGGCGTTTGGTAGAGGTAAATCGTTTCTAAGGTCTTCAACAAAGAATAGTTCTATTATACTCTTTGATAATAACAACGAGTTATAACTATACTCATACATTTAGGAGAAAGTAGGCTATATGTTCTTTACTGAACATCTTGTTTTATACTGACAGTATTACTTAGCTCTGAAGGTCGGCACTAGATGCCATAGGCTACGCCCACGCAAGGGTAGCATAATATGCCATCCGACACAGCGGTAACGGAATTTTTGAAATTGAAATCACAACGGCATACGGTGGAACTGTAGAAAAGGGGGGCTGCAGAAGGGAACTGCAGAATGGGGTACGTTTACATATAATTGTGGAGTTGCAAGTAGATTTGATGTGCAACCCATGAATTGGCTAATGCATGGTAAAGCATTTTGGTGGGAAAAGAGATACAAAACACAAGTGTACGCATAATATGAATTAAGATGTGTTGAGAGTAAACAATTAAGCTTGTGAAATGAAAGAGGTCACAATAGGTGACATAAGATTATAAGTACAGTTTATGTGTAATTTAAATGTGCATCAGCGCACTTGAGAAGGAATTTTGATGTCAATCTCAGAGTAAATGAATGAATAATCATCTGGATTTGCAAGGATAAAGTGTGAATATTAGTGGATTGTAGGAGTAATTTTGCTTTGTTTTGTATTATATTGTTGGGATTGTGTTTTTATGTGTTTGAAGCCATGATTTAGAGCTGAATTAAAGTCTTTAGAATAGAGTTGTGCTTTATCATTCTAGAGTTGATACCTTTTAGTCACAGATCAAAAATATGCAACTGCTCAGTGGGTGGACGGTACACGCCTGAGGACTGATGCTGGCTGGAGGCAGAAGCATGTTTTCCATGGAAATTACTCACATGGGTACAGTAACTTGCGTGAAGCTAAATTTCTAGGTTATATTTCGTTGGAACGCTCTATAAAAGTTCCAACGTTCTCCACAAGGTATCGTTGACATCTGGTTGCGAAAGTTGGAACTACTTGAAATTGAACGGAACTTGTAGCTCACCCTAGGGGTGTCCGCTTGAAGCAGCTACAGCCTCTGGCGAGCCGAATATGTCCTCGGACACTCCCGGCACTAAAAGCCATACGATAAATTAATAATAATAGTCATACTACATCCGACAATATTAAACCACACTGAAGTTGATCGTAATATAGCTGGAAGATACATCATATAGCAGCGACGTCCGATTCACTATAATCGAACCATATTTATTAACAAGCAGTCCTTGAATTAAGGTTCATTTATCTTCATTCTATTCTTATTTATTCATATGTTTTCTAATTCTATTTGGGAGCTTTCTATTTATTTAAATTTCTAATAGTGTTTTGTAACGATATACATTTTCTCTTTTATCTTTGTAAACTTAGTTTTTGAGGGGCAGGCGACGTCGTAGTTCCGCCCCTTAAAACAACAATACTAACTAATCTTAGTTTTTGAGGGGCAAGCGACGTCGTAGTTCCGCCCCTTAAAACAACAATACTAACTAAACTTAGTTTTTGAGGGGCAGGCGACGTCGTAGTTCCGCCCCTTAAAACAACAATACTAACTAAACTTAGTTTTTGAGGGGCAGGCGACGTCGTAGTTCCGCCCCTTAAAACAACAATACTAACTAATCTTAGTTTTTGAGGGGCAAGCGATGTCGTAGTTCCGCCCCTTGAAACAACAATACTAACTAAACTTAGTTTTTGAGGGGCAGGCGACGTCGTAGTTCCGCCCCTTGAAACAACAATACTAACTAAACTTAGTTTTTGAGGGGCAGGCGACGTCGTAGTTCCGCCCCTTAAAACAACAATGCTAACGAAACTTAGTTTTAAGATTATTTTAATTCAATCCACGCTCACGAGGCTGTCATTGAAAACCGAAACATGTAAGTATAACTACATTCTTTAGTGTTTGACAAGGAGGTTTGAATCACATAGTACTATGAGTCAACACGGATATTAATTATTACTATTGTCTTAATGGTTAATGTTTACGCATTTTGTGTCACACTGTCAGCCTTCTTGGTTGAGAGGTACAGTTGTGCGAGTAAGATACGACTCAGCTCCAGTAGCCTCAGTCATCGTTCAACTGTCCGTGGTGACATGAGCTCCTGTGAAGCGCAATGCTGCTTGACTTATGTGAAGACTGCACTCCGTCTTCGCTGTCTTTCCCTGCTCGTCACGGAAGGCTCCTGCTGCAATAAACAACAAACACTGGCGCAGCCACGTTCAGCGGCAACCAAATCTTGCGCGGCTAATAGTGGAGTTTATTTATTTGTTCAGAATTACATTCCAAACTTTTCTAGAGGTTATATCGATACGCTTTCGAAGGAATTTCTCTAGATGCTATTGGGAATGTGAGGTTCGTCTTTCTCCTCAATAAGGCACTTTTAGCCGATTTTCATTTATGAAAAAATAGGCTTATGAGATCACCTTTTGTCCGTGTGTGTGCGTATGTGTGTGTGTCTATCCCCTTACTAAAATCTAAATGGCCGAAGCGATTTCAATGAAACTCGGCAAGTACTTACTAGTACCCCGTTCGACCTCTACCGTCATCATCATCATTGTACAGTTCTACTTTCCCGGGTACTCTTTATGAGCCTCTTCTACTTCAACCTGTCCATATACAAATTGTCATGGAGAACACCATCCACTGTCCATCCTCTGGTCGCTAGATCAACCTTGATCATGTCCATACATCGGTTTCTAGGTCTTCCTACAGGTCTTTTTCCATCCACCTGTCTTTCCAAATTTATGCTGGCGGATCTTGTAGGCTCCATCCTCATCACATGCCCGTACCACCAGTCTAGATGTTTTGACTCGGTCCAATAAGGATGTCTTTATTCCAGCTTGTTTCCTCACCTCCTCGTTCTTTAACTTGTCCATCTTGGTCTTCTGGATGGTGGATCTAGGAAATTTCACCTCTGATGATTGCAGTCTTGATGCATCTCACTTTGTAAAGGTGCGTGCTTCAATACCAAAGGTCAATATTTGTATAAAGTAGCTGTAAATCATCGCCAGTTCAGATGGTTTGGGAATCATGTCATCTCTCTGAAGTGTTCTTACTTGTTGGTAGAATTCTGATCCCTTTTGCACTCTGTTGGTAATTTCTTTACTGACCAAATTATCACTGGAGATTACACTTACAAGGTAAGGAAAACTGTCCACACACTCCAGCTGGTGGTATCCTAGTTTAACACTTGCTGGACGCCCATATCTGTTGACTGACATCACCACTGTCTTTGTCTCGCTGATGTTGAGGTTATATTCCTGGAACTGGGATTTCCATACATTGAGTCTGGTCTGTACTTCTTCTTCTGTTTCACCCCAAATCATGATGACATCAGCAAAGGCCACTGCTTGCAATTCACCTAACTTTCCCTTGAAGTTCTTCATTATATTATCCATAACAGTGATGAACAGTAGTGGGGACAGTGCACTGCCTTGCTGAACTCCACTCTTGGTCTCAAACCATGATGATCATCCCCAATTTGTACACAGCTAATGCAGTCTTTGTACAGCATCTGAACTTTCCTTACTAGTCCCTCAGGCACATTTCTTTCCCTCAGGCACTCCAAGATCTTCTCTCTTCTAACATTATCATAGGTCTTCTCTATATCCAGGAATACAATGACCAGGTTCTTGCCTTTCTCACAATATTTTCCCATCAGCATGCGGGTGGTAAAAAATAGATCCATTGTCTATCTGTTACTTCTGAAACCATATTGCTCCTCCTCCAACTGTGGTTCTATGATGGTTCATAATCTTCTTTCTACGATCTTCTGTATAATTTTCAGCCCATGAGACAGCCGGATTATTCCTCTATATTTGGTGGGTTTCCTTCTGCTGCTTTTCTTAAACAGGGGAATTATAACACCCTTGCTCCAATCTGCAGGTATTTTGTTGTCTGTCCATATGGCATTGAGTACTCTGTGCAGCCATCGTATACCCTGGATGCCTGCTGCATTTATCACCTCTACCGTGCCTTTCAAATTTTACAATGTTTCACCAATCCAACATGGCGTCCACGTGAAATATTTCACCGGCATTCTATATGTCCGCAACAGTTACAGATATCACTCTCAAATTTTGTACAGTGATAAAGGCCACTACTACATATCAATGCCTAACCCTTAATAATTCCGTTTCAAACGGGGTCGGGGATTAGATGCAATGAAATTCCTTGTGGCTGATGCTTTCTACGGCCAGATGCTCTTCCTGACCCCAACCTCACGAGATGAGTTAATGAGAGATGAAATGAATGAAGATGAATGACGCCACTGTCATCCATCGGTGAACTTTGGAACTTGATAGAGCATTTCTCACCAAATAACCTTCAAATTTAGCTACAACTACCTATTGTAGTGGTAGGTTCTTTTCCATGCCGCAAATTTATGACATGGGCCCGCTAGCTTAACTTCCCCTCCGAAGGAAGGCACACTGAAGGATTTTAATGCTCTTAAATGTCCGACGACTTCGGCTGGGTTTGAATCCGCGATCTTGGACATGGTAGTTCAGCTTGTTACCTACTACGCCACTGAAGCTGACTATATTGACTAGTATGTATTAATATTTGGATAAAAGTCATGAAACGGAACGGCAAAGGAAAATTTGGGATGGCAAATATATTTCCAGGAAGGGATTGCAATTAAGGCGTACACGATAACGTCGAGTGTTACATTAGATACGTTTTTGATTTTACAGTTGATGATTTACACGTGCTGAGGTTATATTCATCGTAAAACAGGGGAAGCAGTAATTTTCTCGGCGTCTTGCACACGCTATAAACGCCGCATTTTTAGAGTTATACTAGCAGAAGTACCATTTTTCGAACGGTCTTCGAGACTAATAACCAGACGTTATCAATTGAGCTACTGTTTCAATGGTTAGGGGCTTGGAACCTGTTTGTCGACAATGAAAAATGATTAGTTAAAATGTGCTCTCAAACTAAATTTACCTAACGTGTTCTTCCTGACGTGGAAATAAAATTGAAAACCTCGTAGACGAATCGTAATACACGTCACATACGAACTGACCCTCACCGTTGTGTCAAGTGCCCAACCACAGGAAGACCCCTTTGATAAATTATAGAGGCTTGTGGTGCATAAAAATTCATTTTTTTTAGCCTCCAATGACCCAAATTCCTAAAAGCAGCAAAAAAATAGTCTACTATTTCAAATCAGGAATTTATGAAAATAAAGTTGCTGTTTGGAGATAAAATATACCTTCTGTACGATATATCACACTTGTAAGTCGTGTGAAGAAAATCTAGGGTACTCCTTGAACCCGTTAATTGCATTGATGAATTTTACAGTTTTAGTTGGTTCCGTGCTAACCTTATAGCCATTTGCAAACGTTCACAGAATTGTAATAAGTGGAGTGGCATTACTTCTTGCAGAAATAGATGGAAAGTTGGATGTCATCTCTTGAGATACTGTTTTCATGGTTACTGGCTTGCATTCCTTCATTCGTTTATTAAATGAAATTAGTTTTCTGGGAATATCTAAGAAACTGTTGGTTTTAGAGCCTTAAAATGTAGTTTTCTGGGACCCTTTACGGCTCTTTTGGGGCCCCGAGTTTTATTTCTGACACCAAGGGGTTGCAAATGAGCTTTATCTCGTCGTTGTACGCCATAATAATGATAATAATTTTAATAAAAATAATATAACAATATAGGGATAGGGATATAATAGACCTTCCGTACCATAACCGCACGCGTAAATCGCGTGAAATAATTCTAGACTGCCCCTTGACCCCCTTAAGCGCGTTATATATATTGATGAATTTTACAGCTTAATTTGGATCCGTTATAAACTTATAGCCGTTTGCGAACCTTCACAGTAATGTAATAAATGAAACTAGTGTGCCCGTGTGAGCTTTCGCAACGTGAATGTTGGTTTACGGGGTGGTAGGGGAGAATGTGGGAGAAGGAAGTTTTAAATATTGAAGAAATGTATGTATTGTTGTTAAACGGCACATGTACATGAGAAGAACACAAATAAATATGTATAACAGTGTTTTGTACTTGTTACAGCACCTCTTTGTAGACAATATTCGATGTTACAACGACTTCATCGGTTATTGTTTGCTGGGGAGTTTCTTCTACAGCAACTTTTACATTTGCAAAGGATTGAACCCTAGAGAAAGCGACATATAATTGTCCGTGTGAGAATACTGGATTTGGTAGGTAAATGCCTGCTTTTTCTAGAGTTTGACCCTGGGCCTTGTTTATTGTCATTGCGAAGGCAATCTTTACAGGGAACTGTTTTCTACATAGTTTGAATGGTAG
This sequence comes from Meconema thalassinum, assembly GCA_946902985.2. NCBI lineage: Eukaryota > Metazoa > Arthropoda > Insecta > Orthoptera > Tettigoniidae > Meconema > Meconema thalassinum. Next base: position 253,002,801 of record OX336394.1, on the reverse strand, counting down.
GCCTATAGTTGGATCGGATGGCATCAATTTAATTCGAGGAATTATAACTATTTCATTGGAACCTACTGGATTTGCGATACTATTGTGATCATTCAACTGTGTGACGATTAGACGTAATCCGTTTACTAATCCGCGCTTGGAGTTGAGGTTTCTTATCAGCATAATTATGGTATTAATCTTAAGAGTCAATTTGTGTGGAGGCAGTCCTGAGGGGTCAATGTTGTTTAGGAACTCGGTCGGATATATTTGAACATCTAGTAGATCCTGTGTTTGAACTGAGTCCAAGCTGTGGTAGGTTTTGCTTTCGGCGGTAAGTTCTGAACGATCTGATCATTGATTTTTTCGCAATCTTCATTTTTAGCACAGAGGATTGCTGTACGTAATAAGGTGTGAATGTTGTCCGCATTGATTTGGCTTCCGAAAGTGTGTTGTACTAAGTTCTGAGGGGAGCAATAGCATTGCTTGGGTATTCGAATACTGGTGGAGTTGACGGTGTCGTTTGGTGGCAAGGTTCCATTTCCCATCTGGAGTAACCGATGAGAGAATTCTTGGTCACCGGCTGCTCGCATGTTGGCGGTGAGGCGGCGAAGTGCTACTTGCGACCACAGTGGCGAGGACTTGACACACGCATCTACGATGGTGATTCTATTTCCGCGCCTCACGACTGGAAGGACCTGCCCGAAATCCCCTCCATAAACGATAATTTTTCCTCCGAAAAGAATGTTTAGCCCTGTGATGTCCGTCAGGAGTCGATGCAATGAAGACAGTGCTTCTTTAGTAACCATTGAAACTTCGTCCCATATTATGATTGCTGCGTCTCGCATTGTCTGCGCCTCAATGGAATTAGGTCTGATTGAGGAGACAGACGTGTCCGTAATGGGAACGGGAAATTTGAAGACGGAATGGGCAGTGCGGCCATCTTCAAGCAACCTCGCCGCTATTCCAGTTTAATCGAGTTGCCGCCTCGGATAAATTTTGGAAGACCACACCTTCGACAGTCCGGAGAGATTCGTAACTGGTGGGTCCCTTGACAAGAAGGAGGAGAAGGCGCAAGCTGAAGCGCTCTTTATCGGCTGGATTGACTGTGTAGATTCTACCCAGAGTTTTGGTGAACCTTTGTCTTGGCTTCCACTGGTTATTTCCCCAAACAAAGTGTTGAGGTATCTCCGAGTAGAAGTACTCCCTCGCGCAAACATTGTCTTGGCACAGTTGAAAGAATGCTGTCAACTTTGTGTTTCGCTCATTTCCCAAGTCAAGTATTGGATCATCGCTGACATGAAAGTACAGTAACCGTTCCTGTGGTAAGTGGACAGGCAGCCGCTCTATTGTGTGCGATTTTTGGTATAAAGGACGTTCGTCGAGGCGCCAAATTGCCTCGGGAGGACTTACGAAGCGACAGTTGATAAATCTTTCAGCCTCGTCATGATTCAGCTGTTCTCCTGGATCCTGCGCTGCTGCCCAACGCATGACCGCGCAATCGTGGCCTTTGTACACGTATTTGTACAGGTATTTAACGGAAGTGATAGTTGAACATATTTCTACATTAATGTGAGCATTACATTTTTTCGAAAACCATTTGTTGTAAGGTCCAACCCACCTATTGTCTAGGGTGCAATTACCTTTTAGAACTGTACGGCCGGCATTCCTCCTACGGTACAGAGGATAACCGTTCACGTTCATGACTGTCTCTGATGCGAATTCCTAGGGAAACCTTTAGTACATTTGTCGCCATCCATGCAAGGTGCCTGTAAATTTAAATGACCAGAGTGTCCATGTATCAAGGATTGAGAAACTACGGCTTGTAATTGCGGGTCTTCATTTGGGACAGGAATTTCAGCGCAATCTATAGAATCAGCAGCTTCGGGATCCCTAATTTTATTGGCCTCTCGTAAAATGAGCAAAATATGCACATGGGGTAGTCAGCGTTTTTGGAATTCGATCACGTGAACATTTGCAATGGCAACTCCGAGAACGTGTCCTTTCAGGAGATCGTCTAAAATGAGTCTGAGTTTAGCGTGGAAAACTCTTGTGACCAAATCAGGCCTGTTAGATACATGTTCAAATGGCTGAAGATTGTCAGTAATTTCTTTCCACTTGGGATTGCATGTAACGGTAACGAAGAGATCAGGTTTCCCAAATCTACTGACAATTGACATGGCGTCCTGGTAATTTTGAATCATATTTCGCGGGCTACCTATAAACGTTGATGGCAATATGACAGGGATGCCTGTTTGGAAGCCATGGTTGTCGTTCAGCATGTAGGCTAATCAAGAAGGCCCGTATAGCTTTCAGCGCGCAATTCTTTCTAATGTGATTTTATATACGCAATTCTTGCCCCCTCTACTTTACAATAGCAATCAATAAGATATTGCTGAAACAATTTACCTGAATAATGCAATAAATTGAAACCGTCACGGACAGCTAACCTCAAGCAGTAATATTGCAACTGAGTCGTTGTGTTTCGAGTCATTGTGTTACGTACTTGAACGTGAGGCATGCCAGGTTTCCATCCAGCATCACCACAGGGAAACAGAAGTGGATAACCCATGGGATCTGAATGGAGATTGAGGTTGTTGATGGTGAAAAGTCGTCCCGTTGCTTTGTGATATACAGTGAAGTTAAATTTACCTGGTGGTGCACCATCCAATGAGGTAAATACTGCAGCAATTTCACCCGGTGCTGTGGGAGCATTGTATCTCCTCCTATCAAAGGCATTATTCACAGTGAAATGAAATTGAATGTCTTGGGAGTCTCTTACTATTGTTCCTACAGACGTGAACAGCTGTGCGTATGGATTGCATACCTGTAACATTGCCTGTAAAGTATTCATTCCGACAGGACAACAGATTTTGTTTGCTGCATGAGCCGTGCGTATTTGTAACGCTTCTTCAGAATCAATAATGAACAATGAAGCATACATTGGGGCAGATCCCTGAGGTACATTCAATGTGCCAACTGAATGATAAATTTGCCCATTAATTTTATAGCAATATGGACCCCTTGGTGGAAAATATATTGCTTGTGTCAGAACAGATGCAAAAGCTAATGCACTGTTATATTGCCTAACATTAGCAAAATATTCTTGTGTTTGCGTGTCATTTCTTTCTATGAGGTTCTTTAACACGGGAGGGACATCTAAAGGTGGCAAATGTATCTTACCCTTATGGCAGCAAATCTTAGACGATGTTTCCCTAACCTATGATTTGAATAGCAATGCACCGCAATACATACAAACTTTGCTCATACTGCCAATATCCCTGTCAGGCACAATGCTGTAACATAATCTTGCAGCACAATAAGTTATTGGTAGGTGTTCTTCAATCCTCCTGTGGTTAATTGCCAAGGCAATCAGATCTTGTGGCGGCACAGTCACAGACAAATTTTGTTGTTCGTCCTGAGTTGGCACTTGTGTGTGGTAAGAAATTGGTGGACGAACACTAATTTTTGTCGAAAACCTGGTTGGTTGAGGTTGAATGGATTGAATCCTTCTACGCCCCCTGGTTGGTGATGTGGCACCTGAAAGTAGCTCGAGAGGATGTGGTGAATGGATTGGAAGGTTTGGAGCTGTTTGATGGGTTGACGTAGAAGGGATGCTGTTGGCATGTTGAAGTCTCGAAGTTGACGGATGTGCAGTTGTTGTCGGAGAAGATGTAACACTGCCAGTCACCATTGCAGTTGGCTACGGGCTTGGTTGTGATGAGGGCATAGTTTTAGTACCTGTTGTTTCGCCATGTTTCTGCAGGTTGCGTTTATCTCTTGCAGTACGATAGTTTAGTGGCTTTTTCCTTGGCATATTTCACGCAGCGTGTAGGTCACTGCAAGGGAAATGAATGATTAAATGTATTGTACAGAGATCTGAGATTAGGTAGTAGTCTATTGTAGGTCTTACCTTGTTCACATATGTTCAGGCACATGAGAAGTAAACATGCCAATTCATTTCAAGAAATGCAAAGCATAAATACAGTTTGGAAATGTTCACATAAGTTCAGGTAAAGGTAAACATGCCAATGCAATGCAAGAAATGCAAAGCATAAATACAGTCTGGAAATACAGAATGACATTTAGGTTAGGTATCTAGCCAATGCCGCCTCGCTGCCCTGCGCTCTAGCGGCAGGTTCGCCTAGCAGTACGCTGCGGTACAAATAGTGTCAAGTCTTTGTTAAGCTATACTGGCTTGACAGTGCTGTATGAGCAGTAGAGTAACTAACGAGATTTCATGTAAAGAGCCTCATTTTCTATACCGGTGTTGGAGAGTGCTACTCGCATCCAGTCGGCCGTGTCTCGTCAAGAGCTACTGTTGCCTGGAAACGACATGACTTGCCATTCCTTCATGAGTGTATTTTATGACTTTATAAGCCTTTTCTCGAGTGCAAAATGCTAATTATTTAATTGTGAGGCATTTAAGGAGTAGGTGAGTGTGTTTCGCGCACACCTTGGGTTATGCGGAACCTGTAGGTACCCCATATGTGTAGGTTGGTGTTAATAGGACCTTACTTTCGGTACGAAACTGGAATGGGACCTTAGCAGAATGATATAGAGAGGGATTGCATTGCGTCTTACATAAATAGATAATAATAATAATAATAATATCGTATGGCCTCGGGTGCCAGGTGCAAGCTTTTTTAATTGACACCCAGAGGGCAGCTTGCATGTCGAATTTCGTCGTTCCTTTGAACGCTATGAAAGTCAAGGAAGTTATGTATCTAAGCTCCTTGACACTACAGCGCTTTCTAGTAGTGAATGGAGGAACTTTGTGTTGACGGAAAATCCCGAGATTAATTTTGCCATTCAACACGGCCTACTGAATTCAAATGGGTTCTTTAACATGCCAACAACGTATGACATCCATGCCGTGATTTTTGTCGTCTTTCAAAAATCACTTACCACGGCCAGGGGCGAACCTGCAAGCTTGGGGTTGGTAATCCGACACGTTAACCACTCACTCACCGTGGCAAGCACATAAATAGATAGACCTCTGAGATTCTGTTGCCATGGTTGCCGGCTTGCGTTCTTTTATTAGTTTATTAAGTGAAATTAGTTTTCTGGTTGGTTGGTTCTTAAATTTAGGGGCTGTGACAACGCGGTCATGTAGCTCCGTGTACTTTGGGTGTGTGTAGAATCTGTCTGATAACCGGCGTTAATTGTGATGACTGTATTAGTGTGAGTTATCTGTTTTTTAAAATTCAAGTAAGGACTAGAGACTTTTGAATTTACAAATAGTTCCTACTTTTGCTGCCAAACGCCACCGTCAACGACTACTAGTTCAGAACTTAGCTACCAGACGCCACCACAGTCGGCTCTTGGCAACGAACGTAGGAGCCTAAGAGCGTTGTTTACATTCTTAACCTATACAATTTAGCTTCACACAGGTGTAATTAGTGGAAGGATATTTAAAATGCCATAAATCTATGACATGGGACCGCCGGCTTTACTTCCCCTCCGAAGGAAGGTATACTGAGGGATTTTAACGCTCTTAAAAAGTCCGACGACTTCAGCCGGGTTTGAACCCGCGATCTTGGGCATATAAGCTCACCATGCTACCAACTACTCCACCGAAGCCGCCTTGGTTTTCTAAGAATATCTCAAAAACTGTTGGTTTTAGGGCCATAAATGTGGTTGTTGAGCCCCCGAGTTTCGTTTCTCACATTGAGGGGCTGAAAATGAGTTTTGTCTCACCCTTCTACGCCTACTTCAGCATTTATTTTAATGGGGTAGGCCCCCATTTATAAGAGGTACGGAGAAGAGTTACATCAGTGATTAATGTCGTGCCCCTGATGGATATCTGTATCAAATTTTACTCTGATCCACCCAGCCGTTCTCGAGTTATAAGGACACAAAGTTGTCCACAAACAAATAGATAGACAGACAATTTTTTTTTTGCGCGCATCCGTCATAAAACATTCTGAAACGAGCAAATATCGCAAATTTCCGTGGAAATTCTGAAAAAAAAAACTTTCATTTATATTGTACAGTAGCCTATACTAGCTGTACCCGGCATGCGTTGCAATGCCAATCAAGGAAAGTTTTGGCGTTGTAACTTTGTTAGTTGAAGTGCTTTTGGATTCCCAATATTTTTTTTCTTTTTTCCTTAACCACCTCTACACTATTGTCAAATGGATTTACTATCTCAAAAAAATCATGGGAGCGTGCTCAACATCTCACCAAAGTTTCACCGCAATGAAATGAATGGTTTATGAACGCATACGGGACTTTGTTGAAACGATTCAAACGCCGTCACACATTTGTTGAATATACTCGTATGCTACCTATTGTAAAATGGATTTATTAATTCGAAAACCTTCCCTGGCGTGTACACAACAACTCATCAACGTTTCATCGCAATCGGATGAATGGCATATGAACGCCTACGGGATATTGTTTACACGATTCGCACACCGTCACCCATTTGTTGAATCTACTTGTGCGTCACCCATTGAAGAACAGATTCACACATCTTCGCAGGACTGTACTCAACTCACCAAAGTTTTATCACTATCGCATGAATGGTATATGAACTCATATGGGACTTGGTCGAAACGATTCACGCGCTGTCGCTCATTAGTTGAATCTACTCGTGCGCTACCAAATGTAAAATGGATTTACAAAATCAGAAATCTTCGCGGGAATGGAAACAACATTTCACCAAATTACATTGCAATCGCATGAATGGTAGGCCTATATTAACGCATACGGATTTTTTTAAACGATACGCGCGCCGTTATTCATTTGTTTAATCTACTCGTGCGCTAGCTATTGTAAAAAGGATTTACTAAGTCATAAACCTTTCCTGAAGTGTGCACGACAACTCACCAAAGTTTCATAGCAACCGGATGAATGGTATATGAACTCATACGGGACTTAGTTTCAACGATTCGCGTGCCGTCGCTCATTTGTTGAATCTTCTTGTGCGATAATTGTAAAGTACATTTACTAAGCCAGAAACCTTCTCTGAATTTTACACAACATGTCACCCAAGTTTCATCGCTATCGGACGAATGGTATATGAATGCATACGGGTTTTTTTTGAAACTCTTCGCGCGTCTTCGCTCATTTATTGAATCTACTTGTGCGCTAACTATTGTAAAATGGATTTACTAAGCCTGAAACTATCCCTGGAGTGTACACAACAACTCACCCAAGTTTAGTCGCTATCGGACGAATGGTATATGAACGAATACGGGACTATGTTGAAACACATAGCACGTCGTCGCTCATTTGTTTAATCTACTTGTGCGATACTTATTGTAAAGTTGATTTACTAAGCCAGAAACCTTCCCTGAAGTGTACACAACATCTCACCCAAGTTTCATCGCTATCAGACGAATAGTATATGAACGCATATGGGACTTTGTTGAAACGCTTCGCGCGTCGTCGCTCATTTGTTGAATCTACTCGTGCGCTACCTATTATAACATGAATTGTCTAAGCCAGAAACCTTGCCTGTAGTGTACACAACCTCTCACACAAGTTTCATCGCCATCGGACGAATGGTATGTGAATGCACACAGGACTTTGTTGAAACGCTTCGCCCGTCGTCGCTCATTTGTTGAATCTACCCGTGCACTACATATTGTTAAGTGGATTTACTAAGCCAGAAACCTTACCTGAAGTGTACAGAACATCTCACCCAAGTTTCAACGCAATGGGATGAATGGTGTATGAACGCACGTGGGACTTTCTTGAAACAAACGCACGCAATTTTGTTGAAGCTACTCGCGCGCCATCTATTGTAAATTGGATTTACTACGCCTATGACTTTTCTGGGACTGTGCACAACAACTCACCAAAATTTGATCGCAATCGGATGAATTGTATATGAACGCATCGCCAACACGCATTTCTTTAAACTACTCGCACGCGGTCTATTGTGAATTGGATTATATATGCCTATAATGATTTCGGAAGTGTGCACAACAACTCACCAGAATTTGATCGCAATCGGATGAATGATTTATGATCGCATAAAGACGAACAAACGAACATCCTTTTTAGCCTACATTCGACTTTTGGAAAAATGAAAGTAGACTTATGAGATCAACACAGGGCGAAAAAAGTGTGTCTGTCTGTGTGTGTGTGAGTGCGTATGTGTGTGTGTGTGTGAGTCTGTCTGTGTGTGTGTGTGAGTGTGTGTACTCTGTCTGTCCCCCCCCCCCCCACCCCTCCCTATCAATTCGAACACGGTGAACGCGAATTGAACGAAATTTGGTACAAAGGTAGCACTAGCAAAGGACACCTCAGTGTCATGTTTTATATCACCGCCATCTTGACGGAACCGTTATGGCGGCCACACAAATGTTCAAAGCTTAAATCAAATTACGACTAACCTAATCATCCGATCTCTACCAAATTTTGCAACAACATACCTTTATGGGGGAGCATCCTTTGACCAAACTAATAGGTCATCAGCCTAATAGTTTGCGGATGACGGCCATCGTTGTGTGAAAATTGATTCCCCCTATTAATTCGAACACGGTGAAAGTGAATTGAACGAAATTTGGTACAGAGGTAGTGCTAGCAAGGGGCACCTCAGTGTCATGTTTTATATCGTCGCCATCTTGACGGAAACGTAATGGCGGCCACCCAAATGTTCAAAGCTTAAATAAAATTACGACTAACCTAATCATCCGATTTCTACCAAATTTTGCAACAACATACCTCTATAGAGGAAGCATCCTTTGACCAAATTAATAGGTAATTAGCTTAATAGTTTGCGGATGGCAGCCATTTTTGTGTCAAAATCGATTCCCCCTATTAATTCAAACCCGGTGAAACCGAATGGAACAAAATTTGGTACAGAGGTATCACTAGCAAAGGGCACCTCAGTGTCATGTTTTATATCGCCGCCATCTTGACAGAAACGTAATGGCGGCCACACAAATGTTCAAAGCTTAAATCAAATTACGACTAACATAATCATCCGATCTCTACCAAATTTTGCGACAACATACCTTTATGGAGGGAGCATCCTTTGACCAATATAATAGGTCATTAGCCCAATATTTTGCGGAAGGCGGCCATCTTTGTGTCAAAATCGATTCCCCCTATTAATTCGAACACGGTGAAACAGAATGGAACGAAATTTGGTACAGAGGGAGCACTAGCAAAGGGCACCTCAGTGTCATGTTTTATATCACCGCCATCTTGACGGAAACGTAATCGCGACTACCCAAATGTTAAAAGCTAAAATGTAATTACGACCAACCTAGTAATCTAGTCCCTACCGAATTTTGCAACAACATATACCAGGTGGCCCGTTTCTCCCGTGCAATCTAGTTTTAGATGTCTCGCATACACTAATGCTGTATGGGATGCCTAATAACTGATTTCCACGGGGGTCACAGTGCATGCTGGCCGATTACGTCAGAATACGAAGGAATAACAACAGGACAGCCGCTAGCTGCATGTTCCTCAGCACTACCCGTCTAATGCACCCCAATGCCTTTTCGACCCTCGCATTTGAGAGCGCAATAGACTCATAAAATGTGGTAGAATGACACGACAGTTGCTGGCAAGATTTTGACAATGGCTGGTGTATTCAGCATCGATGAGTACACGGACATTATATTAATATATGGAGAAGCTGGTCGTAATGCCGTTGAAGCTCGTAGACGATATGCACTGGTGTTTCCAGATGGGCGTTTACCGCCTCGACAAGTATTTCGCCGAACAGAGCTGCAATTACGAACGAATGGAATGTTCCAGGCACATACCAGCAGGACTAGACCCGTCTGCGGTAATGCTGAAGTTGTACGGAATGTTCAAGAGTACTTCGAACGGAATCCTACGCACGGTCAGTTACACTTCACCTTACTGAGCTACTGCTGGTATTAGTAATAATAATAATAATAATAATTTGAATTTTGAATTAGAATTTTTTTATTAATTACTATTGATAATACATTTGTGATATGTCTCAGAATCTGACGGCGAAATCAGTAGAGATTACTTGTGAGACATTAATTATTTTTCACAGCATTATACGGTTTGTATTCCATTACCAGAGTGCATACAATAATACGTTTATGTTATAAATTAATGTTTATTTAAGTAATGATTTTTATGCGACGTATAGCTAGTTGTTTGCTGTTCATGTTGGACAATCGAGGTAGTAGTTCGTTAAATAGTGCTGGTGCAAGATAATTTAGTCTCTTGAAACCATAATAATAATAATAATAATAATAATAATAATAATAATAATAATAATAATAATACGAACCATCTATGTTACAATGTGCACATACTTATTGTTGCTTAGGGCAAAGAGAAGCTGCAAGGGACCTAGGAGTGCCACGAACTTCAATACAGAGGATCCTGAAGGAGCGAACATGGCATCCTTATAAGCCGCACCTACACCAACAACTGTATGGAAATGATTTCGATCGCAGGGTAGCATATTGCCGAAGAATGGCCGCTGCATTACAACAAGATCCACATTTTGCCAGGAATATTCTGTGGAGTGATGAATGCTATTTTGCCAATGATGCCAACTTCAATACTCACAATCTGCATTACTGGGCTCCAGTGAACCCCCACTGGGTTTGAGCACAGCACGTTCAGATCCACTGGGGAGTTAATGTGGGGTGTGGTATTCTGGGAGACAACATAATTGGGCCTGTTTTTATAGCCCCCAGACTCACAGGTAGGAATTATCTTGAATTTTTACAAACCGACTTGACTCTGGGAAACCTTCTAGAAGATATTCCACTCCAGGTTGTATTACAGCATTGGTAACAGCATGATGGTGCTCCACCTCACACTTTCCGAGCCGTTACGGAATATCTAAATGCACGATACCATGAACGGTGGATAGCTCGTGGTGGCCCCTGGCAGTGGCCAGCACGATCGCCTGATCTAACCCCTCTGGACTTCTTTCTGTGGGGGTATATAAAATCAAAAGTCTATGAAACGGCGCCAGAAAATGTCGATCAATTAAAACAACGTATTGGTGAGGCCTGTGCTGCAGTGACACCTGAAATGTTATGACGTGTCCATGCAGACACTGCGAGACGTGTTCAGCATTGTATTCGCCACCAGGGACATGTCTTTGAGCATATTCATTATGAATAGCTGTCCAAGTGTGACATTGTAATTTATTTTATTTTCTAAGCTTTGATGCAATAATATGTGAGTATTTGTCCAATTAGCAAGGAATGCTATTGTAGAGTGGAATTTCTGAAGCCTTCATTTACAATTTAATGTGTTATTAAACTTTCTTTTCTGCATCTTTGGCGTATTTACAAATGAACCCTGTTTATTACAGAGATCGCTGTTTGCAACGGAGCGTTACAACGTGGTATACAATATCTTGCATGCTGTGCAACTATTTAGCAGTCGTTTTAGTACACAAGTACTGTAACAGGATTCCTATCATTATTGTTACTATTATTATTACTATTGTCACTATGATGTCTGCACTAGACTGTAATAATAAAATAACAATAGTGACACAGGTTATCAGACAAATTCTTCACACACTCAAGTACACGGGGCTACATGCTCACTGTGTTGTAAAGCCCTTGAAATTCAAGAGTTCATTATTTGAGTACGGTGAAATTCAACGTACCGTGTGAAGGCTTCGATTACAATACTGATGTACAGTCTGCACAACATCAGAATTGTTGCAGACGGGTCTAGCCCAGCCATGCTCTTATGTGCTTCAATCCATTAGCACTTAATTATAGCTCTGTTCGTGGGAAATTCGTATACAAAAGGCAGGCGTCTATTTGGAATCTCCTGTGCATTAAAGTGCGAGCTTTGGTGGGATTGTGACCAGATTCTCCATAGATTAGAATTATGTGTGTGCGCGCTCGTTTTTGGTGAATACCTCAGCCATTGTCGATGTGTTGATAGCAACTTTAATACTGCTGTGCCACGTGCAAAGCTACTATTCTGCGCTCTCCAGCGATACTTCATACCGCTTTGGGGCGCATTAGACGGGAGCACTGAGGAACATGCGGTGTGCGGCTGTCTGGTTGTTATCTCTTGGCATTCTGACGTAACCTGCTTGTATGCAAGGTTACCCCTTAGCAATTCAGTTATTTGACCTCCCGTTCAACACTACTACATGCGGGACATTTATAAGTAGATTGCACGGCGCAGGTGGGCCACCTGGTATTTATTTGGGAAGCATATTCTGACCAAACTGCAAGATCATCAGCCCAATAATTTGCAGATGGTGGCCAAGTATGTGTGCAAATCGATTCCCCCTATCAATTCAAACACGGTGAAACCGAATTGAACGAAATTTGGTACAGAGGTAGCACTAGCATAGGGCACCTCCGTGTCATGTTTTATATCGCCGTCATCTTGACGGAAACGGAAAGACAGCCACCCAAATGTTAAGAGCTTAAATCAAATTATGACCATCCTAATAATTTTATCTCTACCAGATTTTGCAACAACATGCCTTTTTATGGAAAGCATCTTATGACTGACTACAAGGTCATCAGCCCAATAGTTTGCAAGTAGCCGCCATGTATGTGTGAAAATCCATTTTCCATATCAATTCAAACACGGTGAAACCGAATTGAATGAAATTTTTTACAGAGGTAGCACTATCAAAGGGCACCTCATATTCATGTTTAATATCCCTATAGCACGTTGTATTTCAACAAGCTACTAGATTCAATTATACTCCATGAAAAGGACAAAGAGTTATAACAATACCCATGCATTTAGGAGAAAGTAGGCTATATGTTATTTACTGAACATCTTGTTTATATATATACTAGCTGACCCGGCAGACTTCATACTGCCTCAATCGATAAATAAAAGACCTAAACTTTTGTATAAAATAAACTTAAAACAAACAAAAGTAATCCATAATTAATTTAAAAAAATGCTCGGTATGAATGAAGTTTTATTATTATTTTCGATGATGTTGCTTACTTACAAAACAGAGTTTTCCTGAAATACTGGCTATATATAAGGTTTCAATTTGATATTGACAGACACACACAGTTATGATACAGTCTGTTAATCAATTTAAAGCTTTCGGATAAACTATATTTTTTGTTTTGTTTTGTGGTGCGTAAATAAACAAAGATGACGGTTTTCCGACGCGCGAACACTACGTATAATTGTCCATGCGCGAAACAGGGAAACTCCAAGTTGATTCCGCAAACTTCCAACGACTGGCCTTGCGATTTATTTATGGTCTTTGCAAAAGCCAGACGTACTGGAAATTGTAAACGATCAAAATTGAATGTTAAATCCGTTGGAATCATCGGTATACGCGGGATCAAGACATCCTCCCCTTTGTATTTTCCTTTTATGATTGTTGCCTCAATGACGTTATTCATCACCTTTTTCACAGCCGGTCTTGTTCCACTGCACAGTCGAGGTTGATTAATGTTACGCAGCATGATGACAACTGATCCTACTTTTAACTGTAAATTGTGAGGTGGTAATCCAGGCAATTCCAGTGAATTTAAAAACTCCGTGGGATAGCTGACTACGTCATCCTGGTTCATAACGGTGTCGACTGATTTGAAGGAAACCAACTGTCCCGGAAGAAAATTCTGAATGTTCGCATTGAGATCCTTGATATCTTTACTTTCACCGCCAATATTGCTCGTTTACCCAGCCAATTATGGTTATTGAACTGTTGCGCTATATCTGGGAAAACACGCTGAATAAGCTCCTCTTTTGAGTCTCTGATGTGACAGAAATCTGTGGGTAATGAGATGAATCCGGTCGAGGTGTCCACTGCGACTTTATTATTTCCAATGTCTAACAACTGCTTCGCAAACACATTTGCAGTTTCATCTTGTTGCAAAAATACTCGCATATTAGTTGTTAATTGGAGTGTCTTTACGTACAGCCACAAATTTGATGATTTTAGGCATGCGTTTAGTTCATCAGCAACAGTTGATCGGGGAATAACTGGAAGAGTCTGACGAAAATCACCTGACAACAGAATTGTGCATTCATCCCAAACAATCAATTTGCATACCTGTAGGATCTTGGCCATTGCACTCAGACATGTCATCTCTATACTTAACCCACAAATCTTTTGGATTCGAGGGTTAACATGTCGATATGATAATCGCAAACAATGTACGAATTTGATGTGGCGATGAAGATATTACGGAATCCTTGAACGTATCATCCCAGTGCGAATCGTTCTCGAGTAAATGTAATAGTTGACATGCCTCACGGTAAGTCGCACACAGCTGTCAATTAACTGTTCTCAGTTGTTTAAACGATGTCGGACCACGAACATTCACCAACAACAACCGCAAATAATAACATTCATCGTTATTTGGATGTACCGTGTAGATGCGACCCTGAGCGTCTGAATCAAATACATTTGGATGACCTTCAACTGGTGTTCCTTGTTTACGACGCTGAAACGATTTCGATGATGCATTCCATGTATAATAGCGTGGCATGTCAGCATACAGCCAAGTGCGAGCAAAATCATCAGTTTGACAGACTGTGAAGAAACTTGTTAATGTTGTCGACGGTGGACGTGCCACTCTGTCTCCCGCGTTCGATTCATTAAAATAAACTCGTTGACCATTTTCTAAATGGACTGCCAAATGGACTACTGTAGGCTGTCTTTCATGGATCGCAAATGAAAAGATACGCCAAATTGCTTCGTTGCTACTTACATAGCGACCCATCTGGTACTGTGATACTTCGTCATTTGCATTGGTTACAGCGAAGACGGCCATATCGCTACCTTTGTTAACATATTTACATATGTACTTTATCGACTTCACAGAGTTACAATATTCCACATTGATGTGAGTCTCAAAAGCTTTGGACAATATTGGCGAGTATGACACAATCCAACGATTGTCCACATCAATATTTCGTCCTCTTACCTTCACAACTACCGATCGCCCATTGTCGGCAACTGATCGCCGACTACACAATGGGTATCCATCATTTCCCGTTATGGTTTCAGCAATCAGGTCTCTTGGGTATCGCTTGGAACACTTGCCGTCGACCATACAGGGTGAATTGTAGTTGAAAACTCCGCAAGGTTCATCTACTGTATCATGTGTTTGGTAACTACTGCATGCAATTTTGGGTCAACTGTTTCATCAGGAATTTGAGCTGAAATTATGGAATCAATCTCATCTGGCCTTATTTTGTCCACTAACCAGACTAAAATGTGCGCATGTGGCAGACCACGCTTTTGCCATTCTACAGAGTACACCCAACAACGGAATTGGCCATACACGCGATGCTTTATGAGAAATTCATGACAGATTTTAATTTTTGTTTAAAAACTCTGGCAGTGATGTCATGTCTATCAACTGGTGTTTGGCTACGTAGCAATTCCCTCTTGATTTCGGACCATTGTGGGTTACAGGTGAATATAACAAATAAGTCTGGGCGGCCATAATGCCTAACAAATGACATACCATCCTGAGCATATTCGTGCATGTGGCGCGGCTTCCTATGTAAGTAGCTGGCAAAATTGCCATTCTTCCCACATTATTCACATTGCCATCGGCATTTATAGCATCGCGGAGATGAATGTATTCCTCTGATCGAAGCTGCCGTTGGTTCAGACGGATGTATGTCAATCGTTCAGTCTCAATTTTGACATACATGTCAACGGCAAACTGATGGAAAAGTCGTCGACACATCAAAATATGATTTACTTCACCTTCACGGATCATTAGTCTGTATGAATAAAAATTCATAGCACTAACTTTTTTGTTGGTTTCAGCACCTGCTATTAAAAAATGACAAATTTTTAAATTGTTACTTAGATGAATTGAATTTAAAAATATTATTTAATCTTGTTCAATCTAGTTACCTGTTACTTGATGTACCATTTTGGTATTAAAATGGTATCCATCTTCCCCCTGCCAGAAGATCAAAGGATATTGTAACGCATCATACGTCCTGTGTGTTTCAGATACACGTTTTAAATCATTATTCCGACGATGAAGCACAATATCTCTAGATTGTAAATTTTCTCCCACAATGACAACAGCCACTTCGTCAATGGTAGGTGAATTAAACCTCCTTGTGTGTTCACCGGCAGGTGTTTTGTCAGCTCGAATGACAATATTATGGCTGTCAGATGGCATCCGATCCAATGCTTTTTTGAACATGTTTACTAAATTGTTGTTCTAATGAAGAAACATTTGTAATTCTTGGACAATGGTTCTCTTCACTGTTGGATTGTGGGCACAACGCTTATCAACTTCCGCATCTGAATTGCCCATAAAATAAATTTGTAAAAATTGATGATCTGCATCTGGTAGTGGTAACAGCGCCCTCAGTAAGTGATAAATTTGTCCTTGTATCTGTAATTTTTAAAGATTTGTCCAATAATTATTTCCGATATATATGTTCATACAAACTTGAATATTATAAAAATATATTATGGTATAATACCTTGAAAGTGGGCATGAAATTGTCCTGTATAATATGTGTAGCGCCAAACGATGTCATCTGGAAACAGCTGTTATATTTCTGAATGTTGGCCAAGAAGTGCTTAGAATAATTTCCAATCCCAGAAACTAAAGACCAAAAAGGATCTGGTGGTGTGACCAATTGTGGCAATTTTACTTTGCCTCCAGCACAACATAATCCAGTAGATTTACCACTGTATTTTAACGCCTTACAATATTTACAAATTATTGTCATTTACCCAATTGATACCGATTTGTCGGTACAATAATCTATTGCCGGATCATAGTGGAATGCAGCTCGTTCCAGAATCACAGGAGCACTGCGTCTGCGGAATCGCTCAATTTCATTATGTCGTACTCGCTGTTGTTGTATTTGATGTGCACGAACTCGTTGCATTCTAAGCCTATCTACTTCATTGTCACTCATTAAAGAACGCAATTCTGACATATCAATACGACAATTTTCTTGATCTATCTCTCTCTGGTCATCAGTGCAGTTAGCATGTAAGGTAGCTATTCGCACATTTGATTGACTGCGACGACCTAAGTCAGGTCGTCTTCTCCTCGGCATCGTAAATTGTACGGTAATTAATCAAAGTGAGAAAAGTTATCGCACACTTAGCAGAAAAGTGTCACTATCACAAAAGATCACCGAAGTAAAGAAAGTTCTAGTTGAATGTCAAATGTCAAATATTATGGTTGCGTTCAGAAATTTAATTTGTGACAAAACTTAAGATTTATCAATCTACCTAAAAATAATCTGAAAGATAGTTAACAATTTTCATATTTATTCACCTATTAAACATTCTCTGGACTTCCACAAGTAATTGAAGACCAAAATTAGCCAAATCGGTAACAGCTGGCGTTGTAACTTAGTTTGTAGAAGTGTTTTTGGATTCCCAATGTTTTTTTCTTTTTCCGTTAACCACCTGTAAACTATTTTAAAATTGATTTACTATCTCAAAAAAATCATGGGAGCGTGCTCAACAGCTCACCAAAGTTTCATCGCAATGAAATGAATGGTATATGAACGCATACTGGACTTGGTTGAAACGATTCCTGTGCTGTCACTCTTTAAAAGAATATACTCGTGCGCTACCAATTGTAAAATAGATTTACTAAATCAGAAATCTTTGCGGTAGTGGAAACAGCATTTCTCAAATTTCATTGCAATCGCATGAATGGTATATGTACGCATATGGCATTTTTTTAAACGATACGCGCGCCGTCACTCATTTGTTGAATGTACTCGTGCGCTACCTATTGTAAAAAGTATTTACTAAGTCAGAAACCTTTCCTGGAGTGTGCACAACAATACAACCAAAGTTTCATAGCAATCGGATGAATGGTATATGAACGCATGCGGGACTTCGTTTAAGCGATTCGCGTGCCGTCACTCATTTGTTGAATCCACTCGTGCGCTACAACTTTCATATTTATTCACCTTTTAAACCTTTTCTGGACTTCCACAAATAATTCAAGACCAAAATTAGCCAAATCGGTCCAGCCATTCTCGAGTTTTAGCGAGACTAACGAACAGCAATTCATTTATATATGTGTGAAGACGGGCAGGAATTACGAGGTTTTGCCGCGAGTGATATAGAGGGCGAGCGGACATAGAGAAAACTTGCCCATGGACTTGATTGTTGTTATTCTTTGGAGCTGGGAAGGCATCAACGTTTTCTGTACTGATAATGTATCGGTAATCTATTTTATTTGCATTTGTTAAGTTAAATATTCTTTTTCAACAAATCAAACGTGAGTGTTTTTGATACCGGTTCCCACAAATTGAGGGCACGTCCTGGATTGAATCAACGACGCATTTCTGAGGTTATGTTCACTTGACAATTTTGCTGACGGCGAAACGACAAAAGGCCAAGGACGAATTCAGCTCGAATTGACGATGGATGTTTGAGACTGAAGGCTTATCTCATCAGTGAAAGGTTTGCAGCTGGACAAAGACGTAAATAAGTTGAAGACGATCTGAGAAAGACTACAAAAGAGCTTTGGGATCGGTGTTGACGCAGATAAGTACCGTAGCTTAATATTTCCAAAATGATGACTTTGGGAGATATTGATCTCATAAACAAATGCATTTCAACTGTTCCAGTGACAGCTGTAAAAGCTTTACATAAGATTATATTTGAAGACGCTCCAAATGATCGAAACAATCGAAAGAGGTTGCGAGAATTTTGAGGGTTTACTTTCGTACCTGATTCAGAGGATTATGTGGCCAAGGTCGAGTTTATAACAAAAGAATTGACGGAAGAGGAACTGCAATCATCTTGCGTGATCCTGCGCTTAGACGAGGGCACCCCGGAGGAAATGGCAATGGCGATTTGTCACCACCTGACGCATTTTTCTGAGTACATTGAGATGATTGAGAAATCTTCGGACGGCGAGCACGATGACGAACAAGTGCAAAACAAGGCACAAGCTAAAGCTGCAGCGCTCTCCAAAGCGGATCTAGAGGAGACTAAGAGGTTATGTGGCACTATTAAGAGGGAATTGACAGCGGCGAAAAGAAAAAAGAAGCTAAAACGAATGAAACTCGATGACGGCGACGAGAGTGAACCAGGGGACAGCTCAAGTGACTGTAGCGAAGCCTCGAGGTATTCCCAGATGTTTGCTTTGACGTTTCGCGACATCGAAGGTTCCGTCAGGTCATTTGATGGTAGCAGTGGATATCCAGTCAACCGATGGATCACCGAGTTTGAGGAAACAGCTGCGTTGATGGGATGGAACAAACTGCAGAAGTTGATCTTCGCTAAGAAATCTCTAACTGGCTTGGCAAAACTCTTCATCCAGGGTGAGAAGGGAATTACCAGCTGGACGGCGTTGAAGATATCTCTTCGAGAGGAATTTGACGTGCAGACGAGTACAGCGGAGATCCATTCGACGCTGTTTAGACGAAGGAAAAAAGGGCCGAGTCGCTCCAGGAATATTACCTTACAATGAAGGAGATAGCAAGTAGAGGAGATATAGACGATGACTCACTCATGCAGTATGTGATAGACGGAATAGAGGATGACTCTGGCACCAAGCTGTTATTGTACGGCGCTCAGTCGCTTAGAGACTTCAAAGAGAAACTACGTCAGTATGATGGTGCCGCGGGAAGGATAACTTCGAAGAGGTCTTCCACGTCGTTGCAGCACAACAAGAAGAAATCTGGTGGAGCAGATTCAAATAAACAGAAGGATGACGATGCAGGCAGGGATAAGGGAAAGGCGCAGAGGTGTTACAACTGTGGCAAGTCAAATCACAAATCCAGCGAGTGCAAGGATAAGGACAAGGGTCCGAAGTTTTTCCAGTGTAACAAATTCGGACACATCTCCACAGATTGTACCAATCCAAAGAAAGACGAAGAATTAAAGAAGCAGACGGTGGCCTTGAACACGTCGAAGGAAGCAGTCAGTAATTACAAATACAAGGACGTCAAAATCTGCAACCACAATTTATCAGCCCTGGTAGATAGTGCTTGACATTTCAACTTGTTGAGGCAGGACGCTTACAAGGACATGGAAAACGACAGCCCAGAACTGCAACCAAGCAATCGGTTCCTGACTGGCTTGGGCGCAAGCAAAGCGTCCGTGCTGGGATGGTTCAACACGACGATCACCGTTGACGACCAGGATTTTTGTGTCGACGTCCACGTTGTTCCCGACGAAGCTATTCCAGTTTCTATCATTATTGCAATCGACTTACTGGATTAGGCTGAGGTGTTGATTTCTAGAGAGGGCGTTCAGTTGAAGAAGAGAGAAGAGACGTTGGTCATGTGCATTGTCACAGGTGAAGACGAGCTGGACATTGAGAAGACTGTATCTGACGAGGCCAAGGCAACAGTCGAGCACATCGTAGCGAGTTACACCCCAATGAAAATCAAATCCACGAATATCCAGATGAAGAAAGTTGTGAAGACAGAAGAACCGATATGTAGCAGACCGAGACGATTGGCACCGAGAGAAAAAGAGGTGGTTGAGAAGCAGATTCAGACATGGCTGAAAGATGGAATTGTGCAACCAAGTGCATCCGAATACGCCAGTCCTGTTATAGACGTGAAAAAGAAGGACGGCTCACATCGTGTCTGCGTGGACTACAGACCACTAAATAGGATCATCGTCAAGGATCACTACCCCCTCCCTCTCATCGAAGACTTGCTTGACAAACTCCAAGATGCTCGTGTATTCTCTACTCTTGACTTGAAGAATGGTTTCTTCCATGTAGACGTTGAAGAAGAGAGTAGAAAGTATACATCGTTTGTTACCCACTCAGGTCAGTACGAGTTCAAGAAAGTCCCCTTTGGTCTCACTAACAGCCCGTCCGTCTTTCAACGATTTATTAACGCTGTATTTTGGGAGCTGATAAAGAGAGGACTCATCTTCATCTACATGGACGATTTGATAATTCTGGCAAAAACTGTACTGGAAGCTATTCAATTGTTAATTGATGTACTTGACATTGCACGGGACTACGGATTGCTAATAAATTTCAAGAAGTGTAAATTCTTGAAAAGGAAGGTTCATTTTTTGGGCTACCAAATCCAGAAAGGAAAGATTTAACCGTCAAATGAGAAGACAGCAGCTGTACAAAACTTCCCGGAGCCGAAGACGATCACAGCTCTCCAAAGCTTCTTGGGTTTGACAGGGTACTTCCGGAAATTTATTCCAGGCTACGCTTCAATCGCCAAACCTTTGAGCGATATGCTCAGAACCGGCCATGACTTCCGATTTGGAGACAAGGAGAGAGAGAGGCATTCGAGGAGTTGAAAAGAATCTTGTCATCCAGTCCTGTGTTGATAATCTACAACCCCAGATATGAGACCGAGTTTCATACAGACTCTAGCAAGTTCGGTTATGACGCCGTGCTCCTGCAGAAGCTACCCGAGGATGGTCTACTTCACCCGGTCTCATACATGAGCAAGAAGATGACGCCGCAAGAAGAAAAAATTTGCAGTCACGAGCTCGAAGTCCTCGCCGTTGTTCGAGCCTTGAACAAGTTCAGGGTCTACCTTTTGGGAGTGGTTTTTAAAATAGTGACAGATTGCTCGGCGTTCCAAAAGACTATGCAAAAGAAAGATCTAACACCCAGAGTCGCTCGATGGGCCCTTTCATTGGAAGAATTCTCCTACACCATCGAACATCATTCCGGAACGAAGATGCGACATGCTGATGCCTTGAGTCGGTGTACCGCAGCCCTTTTCGGATGCGCTTATAGTCTGATTGCTAGAATCAAGAGGATTCAAAACAAGGACGAAGGACTACTCGCCATCAAAACTATCCTGAAGGAAGGACCATATGAAGATTACGTGTTGAGAGACCAGATGTTATTCAAGTTTGTAGACGGCCGAGAACTTCTAGTAGTACCAAAGTCGATGCAGCAAGAGATCATCAGATCAATTCATGACAAAGGACACTACGCGGTGAAGAGAACAGAGGAGGAGATAAAACAGCAGTATTACGTTCCAGGATTGACAGAGAAGGTGAAGAAAGTGATCGGAAGCTGTGTGAAATGCCTGATTGTAAACAGAAAGTCTGGGAACCAGGAAGGATTACTTCACCCGCGGTTCAAGGAAAGTCAGCCTTTACACACCTATCATCTGGATCATGTAGGACCGCTGGAATCAACGCATAAAGGCTACAACCACATCCTTGTGGTCGTGGACAGCTTTACCAAGTACACCTGGTTGTATCCAGTCAGGACCACCAAGTCGAGCGAAACCATCAGAAAACTGGAGCTGCAGAGGATCCTCGTTGGAAACCCTGCTCAGATGATCACGGACCGAGGGCCATCTTGTACCTCAAAAGAATTTGAAGAGTACTGTGAGGACCAAGGGACCAAGCACTGCTTGGTGACCACTGGGTTACCCAGAGCCAACGGCCAGGTGGAGCATATCAACGCGATTGTGACATCCATCATAGCCAAGCTGTCCGCCGAAGATCCAACCAAATGGTACAAAGTCGTCCCGTCGGTTCAACTGGCAATGAACTCGACTTATCAGAGAAGTATAGGTCGAACACCGTTTGAACTCTTGACCGGGGTCAAGATGCGAAACAAAACAGATCTTCAGATCATGGAGATGTTGGAAGAAGAAGTCATTAACAATTTTGAGGATCAACGCGACCAGATCAGGCAGGAGGCAAACTGCAGATTCTCAAGACTCAAGAGGAGAACCACAAGAACTTCAACAAAAAACGCAAAGAAGCCTCGATTTACAACATCGGAGACTTAGTGGCTGTCAAGAGGACTCAATTCGGACCAGGTATGAAATTGAAGGCCAAGTACCTGGGGCCCTATCAAGTCACGAAGGTCAAACCCAATGATACGTACGATGTCGAAAGACGAGGAAGCAACGAAGGACCCAAGACCACCACCACCTGTGCGGAATACATGAAGCCCTGGCCTGAGGAAGGCTTATCGTCCGGGTCGGACGATGATGATCAGGACGGCCGAATGTGGGAAGACGGGCAGGAATTACGAGGTTTTGCCGCGAGTGATATAGAGGGCGCGCGGTCATAGAGAAAACAGTGGCCATGGACTTGATTGTTGTTGTTCTTTGGAGCTGGGAAGGCATCAACGTATTCTGTACTGATAATGTATCGGTAGTCTATTTTATTTGCATTTGTTAAGTAAAATATTCTTTTTCAACAAATCAAACGTGAGTGTTTTTGACACCGGTTCCCACAAATATATATATATATATATATATATATATATATATATATATATATATATATATAAGATAGATAAGATATAAGATAAGATATAGCGAGAGATGGTCCTTTTAAAGTTGCTATAGAAAAACAAAAAAACATGCGTGGCTCATGCCTCGCCCTCTTGGCCATCTGAAACTCCCACTTCTGTCACTTTCAATTCTAGCCAAACCCTGCTTATAGGCTGCCATAAGTTTGAACGTAATCGGCGATGACGAGAAGGCGTGGTACCCTTGTTAGATTAACGTTATTGTGATAATTATACGGTGGGTAAGTGGTTAACGTGTCGGTCTACTAACCCCCAAGCTTACAGGTTCGCTCCTGGCCGTGGTAAGTGATTTTTTTGAAAGGCGGCAAAAATTACGTCAACATGTCATACGATGTTGGCATGTCAAAGAACCCATTTGAATTCAGTAGGCCGTGTTCATAATGGAAAAATTAATCTCGGGAGTTTCCGCCAACACAAAGTTCCTCATTTCTCTACTAGAAAGCGATATAGTGTACAAGGAGCTTAGATATCTAACCTCCTTGACTTTCATAGTGCTTCAGGGAACAATGAAATTCGACATGCATGCTACCCTCTGCGTGGCAAATAACAAAGCTTGCAGCCGGCACCCAAGGTCATACGATATTATTATTATTATTATTATTGTTAACGTTATTCTTGTTGAAATGAATTAATTCGTTCTGTAACGTATTTATATAGGGTGTTTCGAAAACAGTGCCCGATATTGTAACAGGGGTTGGCATTTGTCAAAACGACAAGAAATATTCCTATAATCATATGTCCGGAAACAAATACCTGTTGAGATATGAGCCATTTTACTTGTGTTGTGTTTTTACACTTTAGACAATGGACATCATCCTACTAGCTACTTCTAATGAACACTTGACTGTCACCCACGTTCAACAGAACAACAGAACACCACCAACCAGGAGATGTGATGATTTCACCCGGCGTGTCCATGGATACCATCTGCACGTTGTAAGAGATGCTCCACATGGTTACCACGAATTCGTACACATGCTTTGGCTCTTGTTCGCAAGGAATCCCGATCTCGTCCAATCACGCCTGGCTGCTCGTGGATGTGGGCACACTCATTGGCCACACGCTTCTTATAACATCTGCTCATTGTCGATAAGTGTGGCTTACACCAATGTCTTTAAATGTCCCCATAGCCAGAAATCCAATGGATTAAGGTCCGGCGAACCGCACAACCGCATACTATGACTGAACATCCGACTCATGCAAAGAACTTCAACGGTAAGAAGCCTGCACCACCGATCACAACGCCTCCTCCACGCGTGTAAAATGGTGCATATCTCAACAGGTATTTGTTTCCGGACATACAGTATGTTTATAGGAACATTTCTACTCGGTTTGACCAATCCCAACACCTGTCGCAATATCAGACACTTTTTTCAAAACACCCTGTCTAGGCCTATATGCAACAACATAATTTTCCGCGTACTGTGCTTAGTTACGTTATGTTACTGATACGGTTCTTTTTAACATCACACTTATTAACTGCATGCTCCGTTACAATTTAAATAATACTATAAGGTGCGTTCAATAATTAACGAGCCGGAGGCATAATTACAGAAACCAGTACCTGTATGTTAGAAGTATTGGCCCTGGCTGTTGAGGCACTTGTCCACTGTGACACGAGGCGGTGAATGGCTGTCTCATAAAATTCTCTGGTCTGCGATGTGAACCAATTCCGCACGTTCAGCTGGACGTCGGCGTCCGAGGTGAATGTTGGCCCCGCAGAGCCCTTTTCAGGGGACCAAACATGGCGTAATCACAGGGAGAGAGGTCTGGACTGTATGGAGGGTGGCCGAGAACCTCCCATTTGAATTTCTGCAGGAGTGCCGCGACTGTGTTGGCCGTATCAGGTCGTGCATTGACATGGAGTGACCACGGCGGCTATGGCGTTCACTGTCACTCGGCGGTGC
Source organism: Meconema thalassinum (assembly GCA_946902985.2). Lineage (NCBI taxonomy): Eukaryota > Metazoa > Arthropoda > Insecta > Orthoptera > Tettigoniidae > Meconema > Meconema thalassinum. The sequence goes on along the minus strand of OX336394.1, from coordinate 252,977,753 downwards.
TGGGTAATGAGTGCATCAACCAGCTAGACGTTGTCATCGGAAATACAGGGGGGTGCCCCAGACCGGGCATCATCGGCTAACGACAACCGTCCATCCCTGAAGCGTTTGTGCAACGCCTTGACCCTTGCAAGGGACATGCAGTGTTCGCCGTATACTTGTGACATTCGGCGATGAATGTCCGTTCCCCCTACTCCTTCCGCTGTCAGAAACCGAACAACACATCTTTGCTCTTCGTTTGACGACTCCATGTCATTGTTTTCAATGTGACTGGCAGCGTTGGACGATTGTTGCATGCTGCTGCTCACTTTGTATCGTCACGTGACTTGCACGCGTGCCCTCTAGCGACGGGCTGTGACCTTCCACGCTCTGGTTGGAACCACACCTCGTTACACACGCCACGAGTAGCCGACGTAGTCACCGGTTTGCGTAGTTCAGCCTCCAGCTCGTTACTTTTTGAACGCGCCTTATACATGCATTGGTGATCTATGGGAGTATGATATAACTTTTCTTTACATTATGTAACCTATATCTACGTGGTTGATTGTAGTGTGTCTAGCCTTGATATAAAATGTTTCAGTTATCTTTCTTGACATAATTATGTCCTACATCAGGTTATCAAAATTGATGCTCTGCAAAAATAGGTTACAAAATTTGACATATTCATCAACAAGTTCATTCATCCTTGCAGACCAGTGGCCTCCTGATTTGATTATATTTGTCTTCATTTTTTCCCTTTCGTGTTTTAGTAATTCACACTCATATAGGATGTGGTCCACACTTTGCGATTCTTCGCCACACCGGCACGTCATATGCTCTTGTATTTTAAACCTATACAGATAGGTCACTATTTTTCCATGTCCTGTCATCATAACCGTCATATAATGGCTAACTGATACGGTTAAGTTATCCAACCCTGGTAAATAGAGCGATATCGCGCTATGTTGTTGGCAAGAAGGATAATATCTCAACGATATACTATCCTACGTGCTTGCATGATCACTTGTTTGCTTGCGTGAGGAGGGTTTGTTCGAGGTCAAAATGGGCAATGTACAAGCTCACGGAACTTCACTCAGTTTCTGCACGCCTACTCTACCGGGATTATAACGTGGTGTTGGTAGGGAGGAATGGTAAGTTTTAGGGGTGGCTTTCTGTCTCAATTTCTCTACAGTTAGCTGAGGTACATCTGGTTTCTACACAATGAGATTAGAAAGTTCGCTGATCTTATTCGACTGACTGCGTGGCGTAGCGGTAACATTCTCGCTTGATGTAACAAAGGTTCAAGGATCTATTGCTGACGCTGTCAGCTGGCATTTCATAAGGGTGCTCAAATGTAAAGGAACAGAGACAGTAGATTTAATGGCATGTTTACTATCTTCTCTGGGACTTAATACTGGCGCCTAGGTGTCTATTAAAGCCACAGTATTTAAAAGATTCGTAAAACTAACAGCATTTTAAGCCTATTTTCATATATGAACAAGTAGTTTCGTGAAGAACTAAAGCCTATTTTCATATATCCTACTTATCGCTAGGTTACAATTCAAGTGTTCCATCTCCAAATATGAGTTTATTGTGCTTATGTTTGGTATACATTCGTGGAGGATGCATGTATTGTAGGTTACTTTCATTTTCTTGATAGTTGCTGCCACCTATGAGAAATTTGTCGAGAGAAAATAACATTCTTGGTCATTTGCGAGCAATTCAAACTTTCAAACTCATTTATCTTAGAACTAGCTAAAGTGGATAGGGAGCACTTACATTCTAACCTAGCAATATGTTAATTGCCACCATCATCATACAAAATTTCAGTTTGATTGCTGTAACCGATTCTTAGATATTGAGAACCGACACAATATTTCGGATGGTCGCCATTTGGATTTTTATATTATGTAGGTCTTAGAGTCATGTAAGTTACTGTTATATGAAGATTATTGTGTATGTGTAGTATTCAAACTTCAATCGCATGATTACGACGCAAGAAGTAAAAACGATATTTTAAAATTTTGCATGGCTGCCATCTTGTGGTTAAGGAAACAATTTAAATAAATTAGATGCCAGTGGATTAAAATTTGCATATGGATTTACTGTACCAAGTTTCACTGCACTTGGAAGGTTATATTGCGAGAAACGTCCATGTGAATATGTTTACTTCGCGTAGCCGCTATGTTGGATTTGTGATCACTAGTCCAATAGGTGAACATATGTTCATAGCCCCTATGAACATAAATTAATTCAGTTTGATTGCTGTAATAGATTCGTAGATATTGAGAACCGTCTAAATATTAAAGAAGGTCACCATGTTGGATTGTTTTATGTATAGGCTACAGAGTCATGTACCATTAAAGGAAAATTATTGCGTAGGTTCATTATTCACTCTTTCACTTCGATCACATGATTACGACACAAGAAATAAAATATTAATTTTAAAATTCGCACAGCCGCCATCTTGAAGTTATGTAAACAATTGAACTAAATTAGATACCAGTGCATTACAATGTGTATAAACATTTGCTGTACCAAGTTTCATTGCGTTTGGATAATTAAATCGCGAGAAAAGTCTATTTAAAACTTTCAACTTCGCTTGGCCGCCATGTTCGTTTTGTAGTTAACCGATTTTTGAAAGTCTCATAGATGACCTTCCAGTAACAAGAGTTTAGTGCTTTTCAGTCGGTCAACACGAATGTACCCAAAAGAGATGGGTTATGCCCTAATCCTGAAATAAATTACATGAGATTAATAAAACACTAGGATGACCAGTTTCGATCGTCAAGCGATCATCATCAGATCCAATACACTTAGGCTATAAAATCTATGTTTGAAATACAGGTGAAAATATTTACAATATGTACAATTATTTAGTTGCAGTATTGGTACTGCAACTGTCAGTGTATGCTAAATGCAGTATATATGTTAGGTGAAATGCTAAATGGTGATGGCTATCCGGAGATTGTACTTTAGAGAGATTATATGGTTGTAAACTATGGTTAAACTATAAAATTTTAGGCTAACTACTTATCTGATTGTCTTCCGTACTACAGCTATTCGCAGTTTCCGTGCTCACTTGAACTCGCTGTGCGGTCGACTGCGGTGGTTATCTTAACGACTGGTTTTTCCCTGCCTTCCCCCCCTGTCCCTACGTGCTGTGGGGAGTGATCGCGATGTGTTTATGTGAGGTGTTGCCAACCTAGATAAGATGTATGTTATTGAATGAGGTGGATCTACAACTATTAAAGACCGTGGATTAGTCCTCGCCACGCGTGGAGCATAACCCATTCGAACTAAGCGTTGACGGTCTTATGAGGACGTCCCGGCACCTTTAATACTGCCTCTAATATGGGCCTTGGTTTATTGCAGAAGAAAAGTACATCGTACACCTGATCCAGATAACATTTACCTATTAAAAACCCCCTAATTTCCCCCCTTTTTTATCTAGCTTGGCTGTGTCGCTAAATTGTGTTTTGTTTCCGACAGGGTGTGTTTTTTAGTAGCGTGAAGAGGGGTGAGCTCTCCATGAACGTGTGTTCATTTAGATTGTTGGGATTGTTTCGTTTGGCTAGGTGTATCTCGATTGCTTCCTTTATGTCAAGAGCTCTGCCTTTCGATTCGTGATGGATTATTTTAAGGTCCGACTCTATGTTGGTAAAGCTATGCCCTGCGTCACACATATGTTCGCACACGGCTGAATGTGTTCCGTATCTTATTGCATTTCTATGTTCATTATAACGTGTGTCTACTCGCCTTCCACTCTGCCCGATGTAATTAGCTTGACAATCGGTGTCTTGGCACGTTATAGAATATACCCCTGACCTTGAATACGGGTCACGTTTATTTAGATTACTATTTAGGAGGTGCCTAGCGGTTGTGTTTTTCGTCGTGAAAGCTATCTTTATGCCTTGCTTTTTGAATAGGTTAGTGATTTTATATGTGTTCGCATTCACATAGTTGAAACGCGCAAATTTTTTCTCATTACTGTCCGGTTTGGGAATCGTTTTATCTTTATTTTTATGTTTGGCTATAATTTGATTTATTTTGCTTGGCGAGAAGTTGTTTTCCTTTGCTATTTGCATAATCGTTCTTATTTCCTTATTATAGTTGTCTTTTGACATGGGTATGTTTAAAGCCCTATGCACCATTGAATTGAAACCCGCTAGTTTGTGCGTACTGGGGTGATTAGACTGATTGTCGATTGCATGCGAGGTTTGTGTTGCTTTCCGGAATATGGAATATGAAAGGTCGTTGTCTTTACGTTCAATAGTTATATCGAGATAATTTATTTTCCGGTCTATTTCGGATTCCTTAGTGAATTTGATAGAATGGTGAAGGCTATTAATGGATTGGAGAATTGTTTCTTCGCTTGTTAGTTCAGTATCGTAGATGCAGATTACATCATCTACGTATCTTTTCCATATTACTATTCCCTTTGTTGAAGTCTTTTCTAAGAACGCATTTTCTAGTGCATTGATGAAGATGTCAGCGATTAACCCACTTAGTGGCGATCCCATTGCTAGGCCTTCTCTCTGTGTGTATATTTTATTGTCGAATTGAAACACGTTTTGGGTGAGAACGACCCTCAGTAATATCACAATCTCTTCAATTTCTTTTACCGAATTGTTGGATTTTAAGTTGTTTTCGATAGTGTTGATTGCTTCAATAATCGGAATATTGGTGTACATGTTAGTTACGTCGAAGGATACTAGCCTGAAGCTAGGTTTCATTTGTAGGGTGTTCAATGCTGTTACTAGTTCTGTTGTGTTCTTTACAGAGTTGTTTTTGTCGTTGGAAAGACGGCATTTTAAGATTTTTAGTAACTCTTTGCTGATTTTGTAATTAGGGGCATTCCTACAATTGACTATTGGTCTCATTGGGCATTCCTTTTTGTGTATTTTTGGTTGTCCCCTCAATGACGGTATTTTCGGGTTCATGTTTATTAGTTTTGATTTTTCAGCTTTGGTCAGTATGTATTCTGTTTCTTTTAGCGCACTTTTTATTTGTTTTTGGAATTTGTTGGTGGGGTCTTTTGTTAATTCCTTGATTTCGTTGTTGTTTAGGAATTCGACTGTTTTTTCAATGTATTCTGTTTTGTTCAAAATTACTGTAGTGTTTCCCTTATCTGCTTTTGTGATGATTAAGTCATGTTCTTTTATTTTTTGTTTCAACGACTTTATTTCTTTGATTTGTTTGTTGTTTTGAATGTTATTGCTATCGCCCTCTCGTTTGAGGATTTTTTTGGCTTCGTTGGTGGCGAGATTTTTGGTTAATTCCCTGTCTTCTGCTGGGAGCTTGTGACTGGCTATCTCAATATCTGTGATTAACTGTTTTATATTGTGGTTGGTGTGTGCGTCTGTGCAGTTGTATTTCAAACCTTTGTCTAACATATTCATTTCACCTTGAGAAAAGGTTACGTTCGTTCTGTTGTTTACTCTGCTGTGGAAATTGAATTCATTGTTATTCGTGTGTTGTTCGTTAGATTGATGGTTCTGTGTTTCTCCTAGTTTTCTTAATTTATTTTCTAGCGTTTCATGCTTCCTCGTTGCTCTGATTTTGATGGTGTCATGTAGGTGTTCGGTGAAGCTGTCCCATTGGGCTGCGTGCCAGAAATTACTTAGTTGCAATTGAATGTCGTATAATTGTTGGTTAATTTTTTGCTTTCTTATGTATGCAAATCTTAATTCGTTTTTTATCCAAAGCGCTTTGGCTTGTTTAGTTGAAATGATCGAGGCTGGTGTGTTCGGTACGGTTTTAATTAGTACGTATTTAGGGGTGAGGTTTAGTTCTATACATTTTTTGTAGAACCAAATTGACTTGTCTAAATTCATGAGTTTAAGCCTGAGTGATTTGAATTTCTTGGCTTCACGATTTGCCTGACTAGCCGTGAACATTGTGGTGTTTGAAGCCATATTTTCAGTGTTGCCTTAGTAAACAAGAGTTTAGTGCTTTTCAGTCGGTCAACACGAATGTACCCAAAAGAGATGGGTTATGCCCTAATCCTGAAATAAATTACATGAGATTAATAAAACACTAGGATGACCAGTTTCGATCGTCAAGCGATCATCATCAGATCCAATACACTTAGGCTATAAAATCTATGTTTGAAATACAGGTGAAAATATTTACAATATGTACAATTATTTAGTTGCAGTATTGGTACTGCAACTGTCAGTGTATGCTAAATGCAGTATATATGTTAGGTGAAATGCTAAATGGTGATGGCTATCCGGAGATTGTACTTTAGAGAGATTATATGGTTGTAAACTATGGTTAAACTATAAAATTTTAGGCTAACTACTTATCTGATTGTCTTCCGTACTACAGCTATTCGCAGTTTCCGTGCTCACTTGAACTCGCTGTGCGGTCGACTGCGGTGGTTATCTTAACGACTGGTTTTTCCCTGCCTTCCCCCCCTGTCCCTACGTGCTGTGGGGAGTGATCGCGATGTGTTTATGTGAGGTGTTGCCAACCTAGATAAGATGTATGTTATTGAATGAGGTGGATCTACAACTATTAAAGACCGTGGATTAGTCCTCGCCACGCGTGGAGCATAACCCATTCGAACTAAGCGTTGACGGTCTTATGAGGACGTCCCGGCACCTTTAATACTGCCTCTAATATGGGCCTTGGTTTATTGCAGAAGAAAAGTACATCGTACACCTGATCCAGATAACATTTACCTATTAAAAACCCCCTAATTTCCCCCCTTTTTTATCTAGATTGGCTGTGTCGCTAAATTGTGTTTTGTTTCCGACAGGGTGTGTTTTTTAGTAGCGTGAAGAGGGGTGAGCTCTCCATGAACGTGTGTTCATTTAGATTGTTGGGATTGTTTCGTTTGGCTAGGTGTATCTCGATTGCTTCCTTTATGTCAAGAGCTCTGCCTTTCGATTCGTGATGGATTATTTTAAGGTCCGACTCTATGTTGGTAAAGCTATGCCCTGCGTCACACATATGTTCGCACACGGCTGAATGTGTTCCGTATCTTATTGCATTTCTATGTTCATTATAACGTGTGTCTACTCGCCTTCCACTCTGCCCGATGTAATTAGCTTGACAATCGGTGTCTTGGCACGTTATAGAATATACCCCTGACCTTGAATACGGGTCACGTTTATTTAGATTACTATTTAGGAGGTGCCTAGCGGTTGTGTTTTTCGTCGTGAAAGCTATCTTTATGCCTTGCTTTTTGAATAGGTTAGTGATTTTATATGTGTTCGCATTCACATAGTTGAAACGCGCAAATTTTTTCTCATTACTGTCCGGTTTGGGAATCGTTTTATCTTTATTTTTATGTTTGGCTATAATTTGATTTATTTTGCTTGGCGAGAAGTTGTTTTCCTTTGCTATTTGCATAATCGTTCTTATTTCCTTATTATAGTTGTCTTTTGACATGGGTATGTTTAAAGCCCTATGCACCATTGAATTGAAACCCGCTAGTTTGTGCGTACTGGGGTGATTAGACTGATTGTCGATTGCATGCGAGGTTTGTGTTGCTTTCCGGAATATGGAATATGAAAGGTCGTTGTCTTTACGTTCAATAGTTATATCGAGATAATTTATTTTCCGGTCTATTTCGGATTCCTTAGTGAATTTGATAGAATGGTGAAGGCTATTAATGGATTGGAGAATTGTTTCTTCGCTTGTTAGTTCAGTATCGTAGATGCAGATTACATCATCTACGTATCTTTTCCATATTACTATTCCCTTTGTTGAAGTCTTTTCTAAGAACGCATTTTCTAGTGCATTGATGAAGATGTCAGCGATTAACCCACTTAGTGGCGATCCCATTGCTAGGCCTTCTCTCTGTGTGTATATTTTATTGTCGAATTGAAACACGTTTTGGGTGAGAACGACCCTCAGTAATATCACAATCTCTTCAATTTCTTTTACCGAATTGTTGGATTTTAAGTTGTTTTCGATAGTGTTGATTGCTTCAATAATCGGAATATTGGTGTACATGTTAGTTACGTCGAAGGATACTAGCCTGAAGCTAGGTTTCATTTGTAGGGTGTTCAATGCTGTTACTAGTTCTGTTGTGTTCTTTACAGAGTTGTTTTTGTCGTTGGAAAGACGGCATTTTAAGATTTTTAGTAACTCTTTGCTGATTTTGTAATTAGGGGCATTCCTACAATTGACTATTGGTCTCATTGGGCATTCCTTTTTGTGTATTTTTGGTTGTCCCCTCAATGACGGTATTTTCGGGTTCATGTTTATTAGTTTTGATTTTTCAGCTTTGGTCAGTATGTATTCTGTTTCTTTTAGCGCACTTTTTATTTGTTTTTGGAATTTGTTGGTGGGGTCTTTTGTTAATTCCTTGATTTCGTTGTTGTTTAGGAATTCGACTGTTTTTTCAATGTATTCTGTTTTGTTCAAAATTACTGTAGTGTTTCCCTTATCTGCTTTTGTGATGATTAAGTCATGTTCTTTTATTTTTTGTTTCAACGACTTTATTTCTTTGATTTGTTTGTTGTTTTGAATGTTATTGCTATCGCCCTCTCGTTTGAGGATTTTTTTGGCTTCGTTGGTGGCGAGATTTTTGGTTAATTCCCTGTCTTCTGCTGGGAGCTTGTGACTGGCTATCTCAATATCTGTGATTAACTGTTTTATATTGTGGTTGGTGTGTGCGTCTGTGCAGTTGTATTTCAAACCTTTGTCTAACATATTCATTTCACCTTGAGAAAAGGTTACGTTCGTTCTGTTGTTTACTCTGCTGTGGAAATTGAATTCATTGTTATTCGTGTGTTGTTCGTTAGATTGATGGTTCTGTGTTTCTCCTAGTTTTCTTAATTTATTTTCTAGCGTTTCATGCTTCCTCGTTGCTCTGATTTTGATGGTGTCATGTAGGTGTTCGGTGAAGCTGTCCCATTGGGCTGCGTGCCAGAAATTACTTAGTTGCAATTGAATGTCGTATAATTGTTGGTTAATTTTTTGCTTTCTTATGTATGCAAATCTTAATTCGTTTTTTATCCAAAGCGCTTTGGCTTGTTTAGTTGAAATGATCGAGGCTGGTGTGTTCGGTACGGTTTTAATTGGTACGTATTTAGGGGTGAGGTTTAGTTCTATACATTTTTTGTTGAACCAAATTGACTTGTCTAAATTCATGAGTTTAAGCCTGAGTGATTTGAATTTCTTGGCTTCACGATTTGCCTGACTAGCCGTGAACATTGTGGTGTTTGAAGCCATATTTTCAGTGTTGCCTTAGTAAACAAGAGTTTAGTGCTTTTCAGTCGGTCAACACGAATGTACCCAAAAGAGATGGGTTATGCCCTAATCCTGAAATAAATTACATGAGATTAATAAAACACTAGGATGACCAGTTTCGATCGTCAAGCGATCATCATCAGATCCAATACACTTAGGCTATAAAATCTATGTTTGAAATACAGGTGAAAATATTTACAATATGTACAATTATTTAGTTGCAGTATTGGTACTGCAACTGTCAGTGTATGCTAAATGCAGTATATATGTTAGGTGAAATGCTAAATGGTGATGGCTATCCGGAGATTGTACTTTAGAGAGATTATATGGTTGTAAACTATGGTTAAACTATAAAATTTTAGGCTAACTACTTATCTGATTGTCTTCCGTACTACAGCTATTCGCAGTTTCCGTGCTCACTTGAACTCGCTGTGCGGTCGACTGCGGTGGTTATCTTAACGACTGGTTTTTCCCTGCCTTCCCCCCCTGTCCCTACGTGCTGTGGGGAGTGATCGCGATGTGTTTATGTGAGGTGTTGCCAACCTAGATAAGATGTATGTTATTGAATGAGGTGGATCTACAACTATTAAAGACCGTGGATTAGTCCTCGCCACGCGTGGAGCATAACCCATTCGAACTAAGCGTTGACGGTCTTATGAGGACGTCCCGGCACCTTTAATACTGCCTCTAATATGGGCCTTGGTTTATTGCAGAAGAAAAGTACATCGTACACCTGATCCAGATAACATTTACCTATTAAAAACCCCCTAATTTCCCCCCTTTTTTATCTAGCTTGGCTGTGTCGCTAAATTGTGTTTTGTTTCCGACAGGGTGTGTTTTTTAGTAGCGTGAAGAGGGGTGAGCTCTCCATGAACGTGTGTTCATTTAGATTGTTGGGATTGTTTCGTTTGGCTAGGTGTATCTCGATTGCTTCCTTTATGTCAAGAGCTCTGCCTTTCGATTCGTGATGGATTATTTTAAGGTCCGACTCTATGTTGGTAAAGCTATGCCCTGCGTCACACATATGTTCGCACACGGCTGAATGTGTTCCGTATCTTATTGCATTTCTATGTTCATTATAACGTGTGTCTACTCGCCTTCCACTCTGCCCGATGTAATTAGCTTGACAATCGGTGTCTTGGCACGTTATAGAATATACCCCTGACCTTGAATACGGGTCACGTTTATTTAGATTACTATTTAGGAGGTGCCTAGCGGTTGTGTTTTTCGTCGTGAAAGCTATCTTTATGCCTTGCTTTTTGAATAGGTTAGTGATTTTATATGTGTTCGCATTCACATAGTTGAAACGCGCAAATTTTTTCTCATTACTGTCCGGTTTGGGAATCGTTTTATCTTTATTTTTATGTTTGGCTATAATTTGATTTATTTTGCTTGGCGAGAAGTTGTTTTCCTTTGCTATTTGCATAATCGTTCTTATTTCCTTATTATAGTTGTCTTTTGACATGGGTATGTTTAAAGCCCTATGCACCATTGAATTGAAACCCGCTAGTTTGTGCGTACTGGGGTGATTAGACTGATTGTCGATTGCATGCGAGGTTTGTGTTGCTTTCCGGAATATGGAATATGAAAGGTCGTTGTCTTTACGTTCAATAGTTATATCGAGATAATTTATTTTCCGGTCTATTTCGGATTCCTTAGTGAATTTGATAGAATGGTGAAGGCTATTAATGGATTGGAGAATTGTTTCTTCGCTTGTTAGTTCAGTATCGTAGATGCAGATTACATCATCTACGTATCTTTTCCATATTACTATTCCCTTTGTTGAAGTCTTTTCTAAGAACGCATTTTCTAGTGCATTGATGAAGATGTCAGCGATTAACCCACTTAGTGGCGATCCCATTGCTAGGCCTTCTCTCTGTGTGTATATTTTATTGTCGAATTGAAACACGTTTTGGGTGAGAACGACCCTCAGTAATATCACAATCTCTTCAATTTCTTTTACCGAATTGTTGGATTTTAAGTTGTTTTCGATAGTGTTGATTGCTTCAATAATCGGAATATTGGTGTACATGTTAGTTACGTCGAAGGATACTAGCCTGAATCTAGGTTTCATTTGTAGGGTGTTCAATGCTGTTACTAGTTCTGTTGTGTTCTTTACAGAGTTGTTTTTGTCGTTGGAAAGACGGCATTTTAAGATTTTTAGTAACTCTTTGCTGATTTTGTAATTAGGGGCATTCCTACAATTGACTATTGGTCTCATTGGGCATTCCTTTTTGTGTATTTTTGGTTGTCCCCTCAATGACGGTATTTTCGGGTTCATGTTTATTAGTTTTGATTTTTCAGCTTTGGTCAGTATGTATTCTGTTTCTTTTAGCGCACTTTTTATTTGTTTTTGGAATTTGTTGGTGGGGTCTTTTGTTAATTCCTTGATTTCGTTGTTGTTTAGGAATTCGACTGTTTTTTCAATGTATTCTGTTTTGTTCAAAATTACTGTAGTGTTTCCCTTATCTGCTTTTGTGATGATTAAGTCATGTTCTTTTATTTTTTGTTTCAACGACTTTATTTCTTTGATTTGTTTGTTGTTTTGAATGTTATTGCTATCGCCCTCTCGTTTGAGGATTTTTTTGGCTTCGTTGGTGGCGAGATTTTTGGTTAATTCCCTGTCTTCTGCTGGGAGCTTGTGACTGGCTATCTCAATATCTGTGATTAACTGTTTTATATTAATAGCCTTCACCATTCTATCAAATTCACTAAGGAATCCGAAATAGACCGGAAAATAAATTATCTCGATATAACTATTGAACGTAAAGACAACGACCTTTCATATTCCATATTCCGGAAAGCAACACAAACCTCGCATGCAATCGACAATCAGTCTAATCACCCCAGTACGCACAAACTAGCGGGTTTCAATTCAATGGTGCATAGGGCTTTAAACATACCCATGTCAAAAGACAACTATAATAAGGAAATAAGAACGATTATGCAAATAGCAAAGGAAAACAACTTCTCGCCAAGCAAAATAAATCAAATTATAGCCAAACATAAAAATAAAGATAAAACGATTCCCAAACCGGACAGTAATGAGAAAAAATTTGCGCGTTTCAACTATGTGAATGCGAACACATATAAAATCACTAACCTATTCAAAAAGCAAGGCATAAAGATAGCTTTCACGACGAAAAACACAACCGCTAGGCACCTCCTAAATAGTAATCTAAATAAACGTGACCCGTATTCAAGGTCAGGGGTATATTCTATAACGTGCCAAGACACCGATTGTCAAGCTAATTACATCGGGCAGAGTGGAAGGCGAGTAGACACACGTTATAATGAACATAGAAATGCAATAAGATACGGAACACATTCAGCCGTGTGCGAACATATGTGTGACGCAGGGCATAGCTTTACCAACATAGAGTCGGACCTTAAAATAATCCATCACGAATCGAAAGGCAGAGCTCTTGACATAAAGGAAGCAATCGAGATACACCTAGCCAAACGAAACAATCCCAACAATCTAAATGAACACACGTTCATGGAGAGCTCACCCCTCTTCACGCTACTAAAAAACACACCCTGTCGGAAACAAAACACAATTTAGCGACACAGCCAAGCTAGATAAAAAAGGGGGGAAATTAGGGGGTTTTTAATAGGTAAATGTTATCTGGATCAGGTGTACGATGTACTTTTCTTCTGCAATAAACCAAGGCCCATATTAGAGGCAGTATTAAAGGTGCCGGGACGTCCTCATAAGACCGTCAACGCTTAGTTCGAATGGGTTATGCTCCACGCGTGGCGAGGACTAATCCACGGTCTTTAATAGTTGTAGATCCACCTCATTCAATAACATACATCTTATCTAGGTTGGCAACACCTCACATAAACACATCGCGATCACTCCCCACAGCACGTAGGGACAGGGGGGGAAGGCAGGGAAAAACCAGTCGTTAAGATAACCACCGCAGTCGACCGCACAGCGAGTTCAAGTGAGCACGGAAACTGCGAATAGCTGTAGTACGGAAGACAATCAGATAAGTAGTTAGCCTAAAATTTTATAGTTTAACCATAGTTTACAACCATATAATCTCTCTAAAGTACAATCTCCGGATAGCCATCACCATTTAGCATTTCACCTAACATATATACTGCATTTAGCATACACTGACAGTTGCAGTACCAATACTGCAACTAAATAATTGTACATATTGTAAATATTTTCACCTGTATTTCAAACATAGATTTTATAGCCTAAGTGTATTGGATCTGATGATGATCGCTTGACGATCGAAACTGGTCATCCTAGTGTTTTATTAATCTCATGTAATTTATTTCAGGATTAGGGCATAACCCATCTCTTTTGGGTACATTCGTGTTGACCGACTGAAAAGCACTAAACTCTTGTTTACTAAGGCAACACTGAAAATATGGCTTCAAACACCACAATGTTCACGGCTAGTCAGGCAAATCGTGAAGCCAAGAAATTCAAATCACTCAGGCTTAAACTCATGAATTTAGACAAGTCAATTTGGTTCAACAAAAAATGTATAGAACTAAACCTCACCCCTAAATACGTACCAATTAAAACCGTACCGAACACACCAGCCTCGATCATTTCAACTAAACAAGCCAAAGCGCTTTGGATAAAAAACGAATTAAGATTTGCATACATAAGAAAGCAAAAAATTAACCAACAATTATACGACATTCAATTGCAACTAAGTAATTTCTGGCACGCAGCCCAATGGGACAGCTTCACCGAACACCTACATGACACCATCAAAATCAAAGCAACGAGGAAGCATGAAACGCTAGAAAATAAATTAAGAAAACTAGGAGAAACACAGAACCATCAATCTAACGAACAACACACGAATAACAATGAATTCAATTTCCACAGCAGAGTAAACAACAGAACGAACGTAACCTTTTCTCAAGGTGAAATGAATATGTTAGACAAAGGTTTGAAATACAACTGCACAGACGCACACACCAACCACAATATAAAACAGTTAATCACAGATATTGAGATAGCCAGTCACAAGCTCCCAGCAGAAGACAGGGAATTAACCAAAAATCTCGCCACCAACGAAGCCAAAAAAAATCCTCAAACGAGAGGGCGATAGCAATAACATTCAAAACAACAAACAAATCAAAGAAATAAAGTCGTTGAAACAAAAAATAAAAGAACATGACTTAATCATCACAAAAGCAGATAAGGGAAACACTACAGTAATTTTGAACAAAACAGAATACATTAAAAAAACAGTCGAATTCCTAAACAACAACGAAATCAAGGAATTAACAAAAGACCCCACCAACAAATTCCAAAAACAAATAAAAAGTGCGCTAAAAGAAACAGAATACATACTGACCAAAGCTGAAAAATCAAAACTAATAAACATGAACCCGAAAATACCGTCATTGAGGGGACAACCAAAAATACACAAAAAGGAATGCCCAATGAGACCAATAGTCAATTGTAGGAATGCCCCTAATTACAAAATCAGCAAAGAGTTACTAAAAATCTTAAAATGCCGTCTTTCCAACGACAAAAACAACTCTGTAAAGAACACAACAGAACTAGTAACAGCATTGAACACCCTACAAATGAAACCTAGCTTCAGGCTAGTATCCTTCGACGTAACTAACATGTACACCAATATTCCGATTATTGAAGCAATCAACACTATCGAAAACAACTTAAAATCCAACAATTCGGTAAAAGAAATTGAAGAGATTGTGATATTACTGAGGGTCGTTCTCACCCAAAACGTGTTTCAATTCGACAATAAAATATACACACAGAGAGAAGGCCTAGCAATGGGATCGCCACTAAGTGGGTTAATCGCTGACATCTTCATCAATGCACTAGAAAATGCGTTCTTAGAAAAGACTTCAACAAAGGGAATAGTAATATGGAAAAGATACGTAGATGATGTAATCTGCATCTACGATACTGAACTAACAAGCGAAGAAACAATTCTCCAATCCATTAATAGCCTTCACCATTCTATCAAATTCACTAAGGAATCCGAAATAGACCGGAAAATAAATTATCTCGATATAACTATTGAACGTAAAGACAACGACCTTTCATATTCCATATTCCGGAAAGCAACACAAACCTCGCATGCAATCGACAATCAGTCTAATCACCCCAGTACGCACAAACTAGCGGGTTTCAATTCAATGGTGCATAGGGCTTTAAACATACCCATGTCAAAAGACAACTATAATAAGGAAATAAGAACGATTATGCAAATAGCAAAGGAAAACAACTTCTCGCCAAGCAAAATAAATCAAATTATAGCCAAACATAAAAATAAAGATAAAACGATTCCCAAACCGGACAGTAATGAGAAAAAATTTGCGCGTTTCAACTATGTGAATGCGAACACATATAAAATCACTAACCTATTCAAAAAGCAAGGCATAAAGATAGCTTTCACGACGAAAAACACAACCGCTAGGCACCTCCTAAATAGTAATCTAAATAAACGTGACCCGTATTCAAGGTCAGGGGTATATTCTATAACGTGCCAAGACACCGATTGTCAAGCTAATTACATCGGGCAGAGTGGAAGGCGAGTAGACACACGTTATAATGAACATAGAAATGCAATAAGATACGGAACACATTCAGCCGTGTGCGAACATATGTGTGACGCAGGGCATAGCTTTACCAACATAGAGTCGGACCTTAAAATAATCCATCACGAATCGAAAGGCAGAGCTCTTGACATAAAGGAAGCAATCGAGATACACCTAGCCAAACGAAACAATCCCAACAATCTAAATGAACACACGTTCATGGAGAGCTCACCCCTCTTCACGCTACTAAAAAACACACCCTGTCGGAAACAAAACACAATTTAGCGACACAGCCAAGCTAGATAAAAAAGGGGGGAAATTAGGGGGTTTTTAATAGGTAAATGTTATCTGGATCAGGTGTACGATGTACTTTTCTTCTGCAATAAACCAAGGCCCATATTAGAGGCAGTATTAAAGGTGCCGGGACGTCCTCATAAGACCGTCAACGCTTAGTTCGAATGGGTTATGCTCCACGCGTGGCGAGGACTAATCCACGGTCTTTAATAGTTGTAGATCCACCTCATTCAATAACATACATCTTATCTAGGTTGGCAACACCTCACATAAACACATCGCGATCACTCCCCACAGCACGTAGGGACAGGGGGGGAAGGCAGGGAAAAACCAGTCGTTAAGATAACCACCGCAGTCGACCGCACAGCGAGTTCAAGTGAGCACGGAAACTGCGAATAGCTGTAGTACGGAAGACAATCAGATAAGTAGTTAGCCTAAAATTTTATAGTTTAACCATAGTTTACAACCATATAATCTCTCTAAAGTACAATCTCCGGATAGCCATCACCATTTAGCATTTCACCTAACATATATACTGCATTTAGCATACACTGACAGTTGCAGTACCAATACTGCAACTAAATAATTGTACATATTGTAAATATTTTCACCTGTATTTCAAACATAGATTTTATAGCCTAAGTGTATTGGATCTGATGATGATCGCTTGACGATCGAAACTGGTCATCCTAGTGTTTTATTAATCTCATGTAATTTATTTCAGGATTAGGGCATAACCCATCTCTTTTGGGTACATTCGTGTTGACCGACTGAAAAGCACTAAACTCTTGTTTACTAAGGCAACACTGAAAATATGGCTTCAAACACCACAATGTTCACGGCTAGTCAGGCAAATCGTCAAATCACTCAGGCTTAAACTCATGAATTTAGACAAGTCAATTTGGTTCAACAAAAAATGTATAGAACTAAACCTCACCCCTAAATACGTACCAATTAAAACCGTACCGAACACACCAGCCTCGATCATTTCAACTAAACAAGCCAAAGCGCTTTGGATAAAAAACGAATTAAGATTTGCATACATAAGAAAGCAAAAAATTAACCAACAATTATACGACATTCAATTGCAACTAAGTAATTTCTGGCACGCAGCCCAATGGGACAGCTTCACCGAACACCTACATGACACCATCAAAATCAGAGCAACGAGGAAGCATGAAACGCTAGAAAATAAATTAAGAAAACTAGGAGAAACACAGAACCATCAATCTAACGAACAACACACGAATAACAATGAATTCAATTTCCACAGCAGAGTAAACAACAGAACGAACGTAACCTTTTCTCAAGGTGAAATGAATATGTTAGACAAAGGTTTGAAATACAACTGCACAGACGCACACACCAACCACAATATAAAACAGTTAATCACAGATATTGAGATAGCCAGTCACAAGCTCCCAGCAGAAGACAGGGAATTAACCAAAAATCTCGCCACCAACGAAGCCAAAAAAATCCTCAAACGAGAGGGCGATAGCAATAACATTCAAAACAACAAACAAATCAAAGAAATAAAGTCGTTGAAACAAAAAATAAAAGAACATGACT
This sequence comes from Meconema thalassinum, assembly GCA_946902985.2. Classification (NCBI taxonomy): domain Eukaryota; kingdom Metazoa; phylum Arthropoda; class Insecta; order Orthoptera; family Tettigoniidae; genus Meconema; species Meconema thalassinum. The sequence goes on along the minus strand of OX336394.1, from coordinate 252,960,149 downwards.
TAATCATCACAAAAGCAGATAAGGGAAACACTACAGTAATTTTGAACAAAACAGAATACATTGAAAAAACAGTCGAATTCCTAAACAACAACGAAATCAAGGAATTAACAAAAGACCCCACCAACAAATTCCAAAAACAAATAAAAAGTGCGCTAAAAGAAACAGAATACATACTGACCAAAGCTGAAAAATCAAAACTAATAAACATGAACCCGAAAATACCGTCATTGAGGGGACAACCAAAAATACACAAAAAGGAATGCCCAATGAGACCAATAGTCAATTGTAGGAATGCCCCTAATTACAAAATCAGCAAAGAGTTACTAAAAATCTTAAAATGCCGTCTTTCCAACGACAAAAACAACTCTGTAAAGAACACAACAGAACTAGTAACAGCATTGAACACCCTACAAATGAAACCTAGATTCAGGCTAGTATCCTTCGACGTAACTAACATGTACACCAATATTCCGATTATTGAAGCAATCAACACTATCGAAAACAACTTAAAATCCAACAATTCGGTAAAAGAAATTGAAGAGATTGTGATATTACTGAGGGTCGTTCTCACCCAAAACGTGTTTCAATTCGACAATAAAATATACACACAGAGAGAAGGCCTAGCAATGGGATCGCCACTAAGTGGGTTAATCGCTGACATCTTCATCAATGCACTAGAAAATGCGTTCTTAGAAAAGACTTCAACAAAGGGAATAGTAATATGGAAAAGATACGTAGATGATGTAATCTGCATCTACGATACTGAACTAACAAGCGAAGAAACAATTCTCCAATCCATTAATAGCCTTCACCATTCTATCAAATTCACTAAGGAATCCGAAATAGACCGGAAAATAAATTATCTCGATATAACTATTGAACGTAAAGACAACGACCTTTCATATTCCATATTCCGGAAAGCAACACAAACCTCGCATGCAATCGACAATCAGTCTAATCACCCCAGTACGCACAAACTAGCGGGTTTAAATTCAATGGTGCATAGGGCTTTAAACATACCCATGTCAAAAGACAACTATAATAAGGAAATAAGAACGATTATGCAAATAGCAAAGGAAAACAACTTCTCGCCAAGCAAAATAAATCAAATTATAGCCAAACATAAAAATAAAGATAAAACGATTCCCAAACCGGACAGTAATGAGAAAAAATTTGCGCGTTTCAACTATGTGAATGCGAACACATATAAAATCACTAACCTATTCAAAAAGCAAGGCATAAAGATAGCTTTCACGACGAAAAACACAACCGCTAGGCACCTCCTAAATAGTAATCTAAATAAACGTGACCCGTATTCAAGGTCAGGGGTATATTCTATAACGTGCCAAGACACCGATTGTCAAGCTAATTACATCGGGCAGAGTGGAAGGCGAGTAGACACACGTTATAATGAACATAGAAATGCAATAAGATACGGAACACATTCAGCCGTGTGCGAACATATGTGTGACGCAGGGCATAGCTTTACCAACATAGAGTCGGACCTTAAAATAATCCATCACGAATCGAAAGGCAGAGCTCTTGACATAAAGGAAGCAATCGAGATACACCTAGCCAAACGAAACAATCCCAACAATCTAAATGAACACACGTTCATGGAGAGCTCACCCCTCTTCACGCTACTAAAAAACACACCCTGTCGGAAACAAAACACAATTTAGCGACACAGCCAAGCTAGATAAAAAAGGGGGGAAATTAGGGGGTTTTTAATAGGTAAATGTTATCTGGATCAGGTGTACGATGTACTTTTCTTCTGCAATAAACCAAGGCCCATATTAGAGGCAGTATTAAAGGTGCCGGGACGTCCTCATAAGACCGTCAACGCTTAGTTCGAATGGGTTATGCTCCACGCGTGGCGAGGACTAATCCACGGTCTTTAATAGTTGTAGATCCACCTCATTCAATAACATACATCTTATCTAGGTTGGCAACACCTCACATAAACACATCGCGATCACTCCCCACAGCACGTAGGGACAGGGGGGGAAGGCAGGGAAAAACCAGTCGTTAAGATAACCACCGCAGTCGACCGCACAGCGAGTTCAAGTGAGCACGGAAACTGCGAATAGCTGTAGTACGGAAGACAATCAGATAAGTAGTTAGCCTAAAATTTTATAGTTTAACCATAGTTTACAACCATATAATCTCTCTAAAGTACAATCTCCGGATAGCCATCACCATTTAGCATTTCACCTAACATATATACTGCATTTAGCATACACTGACAGTTGCAGTACCAATACTGCAACTAAATAATTGTACATATTGTAAATATTTTCACCTGTATTTCAAACATAGATTTTATAGCCTAAGTGTATTGGATCTGATGATGATCGCTTGACGATCGAAACTGGTCATCCTAGTGTTTTATTAATCTCATGTAATTTATTTCAGGATTAGGGCATAACCCATCTCTTTTGGGTACATTCGTGTTGACCGACTGAAAAGCACTAAACTCTTGTTTACTAAGGCAACACTGAAAATATGGCTTCAAACACCACAATGTTCACGGCTAGTCAGGCAAATCGTGAAGCCAAGAAATTCAAATCACTCAGGCTTAAACTCATGAATTTAGACAAGTCAATTTGGTTCAACAAAAAATGTATAGAACTAAACCTCACCCCTAAATACGTACCAATTAAAACCGTACCGAACACACCAGCCTCGATCATTTCAACTAAACAAGCCAAAGCGCTTTGGATAAAAAACGAATTAAGATTTGCATACATAAGAAAGCAAAAAATTAACCAACAATTATACGACATTCAATTGCAACTAAGTAATTTCTGGCACGCAGCCCAATGGGACAGCTTCACCGAACACCTACATGACACCATCAAAATCAGAGCAACGAGGAAGCATGAAACGCTAGAAAATAAATTAAGAAAACTAGGAGAAACACAGAACCATCAATCTAACGAACAACACACGAATAACAATGAATTCAATTTCCACAGCAGAGTAAACAACAGAACGAACGTAACCTTTTCTCAAGGTGAAATGAATATGTTAGACAAAGGTTTGAAATACAACTGCACAGACGCACACACCAACCACAATATAAAACAGTTAATCACAGATATTGAGATAGCCAGTCACAAGCTCCCAGCAGAAGACAGGGAATTAACCAAAAATCTCGCCACCAACGAAGCCAAAAAAATCCTCAAACGAGAGGGCGATAGCAATAACATTCAAAACAACAAACAAATCAAAGAAATAAAGTCGTTGAAACAAAAAATAAAAGAACATGACTTAATCATCACAAAAGCAGATAAGGGAAACACTACAGTAATTTTGAACAAAACAGAATACATTGAAAAAACAGTCGAATTCCTAAACAACAACGAAATCAAGGAATTAACAAAAGACCCCACCAACAAATTCCAAAAACAAATAAAAAGTGCGCTAAAAGAAACAGAATACATACTGACCAAAGCTGAAAAATCAAAACTAATAAACATGAACCCGAAAATACCGTCATTGAGGGGACAACCAAAAATACACAAAAAGGAATGCCCAATGAGACCAATAGTCAATTGTAGGAATGCCCCTAATTACAAAATCAGCAAAGAGTTACTAAAAATCTTAAAATGCCGTCTTTCCAACGACAAAAACAACTCTGTAAAGAACACAACAGAACTAGTAACAGCATTGAACACCCTACAAATGAAACCTAGCTTCAGGCTAGTATCCTTCGACGTAACTAACATGTACACCAATATTCCGATTATTGAAGCAATCAACACTATCGAAAACAACTTAAAATCCAACAATTCGGTAAAAGAAATTGAAGAGATTGTGATATTACTGAGGGTCGTTCTCACCCAAAACGTGTTTCAATTCGACAATAAAATATACACACAGAGAGAAGGCCTAGCAATGGGATCGCCACTAAGTGGGTTAATCGCTGACATCTTCATCAATGCACTAGAAAATGCGTTCTTAGAAAAGACTTCAACAAAGGGAATAGTAATATGGAAAAGATACGTAGATGATGTAATCTGCATCTACGATACTGAACTAACAAGCGAAGAAACAATTCTCCAATCCATTAATAGCCTTCACCATTCTATCAAATTCACTAAGGAATCCGAAATAGACCGGAAAATAAATTATCTCGATATAACTATTGAACGTAAAGACAACGACCTTTCATATTCCATATTCCGGAAAGCAACACAAACCTCGCATGCAATCGACAATCAGTCTAATCACCCCAGTACGCACAAACTAGCGGGTTTCAATTCAATGGTGCATAGGGCTTTAAACATACCCATGTCAAAAGACAACTATAATAAGGAAATAAGAACGATTATGCAAATAGCAAAGGAAAACAACTTCTCGCCAAGCAAAATAAATCAAATTATAGCCAAACATAAAAATAAAGATAAAACGATTCCCAAACCGGACAGTAATGAGAAAGAATTTGCGCGTTTCAACTATGTGAATGCGAACACATATAAAATCACTAACCTATTCAAAAAGCAAGGCATAAAGATAGCTTTCACGACGAAAAACACAACCGCTAGGCACCTCCTAAATAGTAATCTAAATAAACGTGACCCGTATTCAAGGTCAGGGGTATATTCTATAACGTGCCAAGACACCGATTGTCAAGCTAATTACATCGGGCAGAGTGGAAGGCGAGTAGACACACGTTATAATGAACATAGAAATGCAATAAGATACGGAACACATTCAGCCGTGTGCGAACATATGTGTGACGCAGGGCATAGCTTTACCAACATAGAGTCGGACCTTAAAATAATCCATCACGAATCGAAAGGCAGAGCTCTTGACATAAAGGAAGCAATCGAGATACACCTAGCCAAACGAAACAATCCCAACAATCTAAATGAACACACGTTCATGGAGAGCTCACCCCTCTTCACGCTACTAAAAAACACACCCTGTCGGAAACAAAACACAATTTAGCGACACAGCCAAGCTAGATAAAAAAGGGGGGAAATTAGGGGTTTTTTAATAGGTAAATGTTATCTGGATCAGGTGTACGATGTACTTTTCTTCTGCAATAAACCAAGGCCCATATTAGAGGCAGTATTAAAGGTGCCGGGACGTCCTCATAAGACCGTCAACGCTTAGTTCGAATGGGTTATGCTCCACGCGTGGCGAGGACTAATCCACGGTCTTTAATAGTTGTAGATCCACCTCATTCAATAACATACATCTTATCTAGGTTGGCAACACCTCACATAAACACATCGCGATCACTCCCCACAGCACGTAGGGACAGGGGGGGAAGGCAGGGAAAAACCAGTCGTTAAGATAACCACCGCAGTCGACCGCACAGCGAGTTCAAGTGAGCACGGAAACTGCGAATAGCTGTAGTACGGAAGACAATCAGATAAGTAGTTAGCCTAAAATTTTATAGTTTAACCATAGTTTACAACCATATAATCTCTCTAAAGTACAATCTCCGGATAGCCATCACCATTTAGCATTTCACCTAACATATATACTGCATTTAGCATACACTGACAGTTGCAGTACCAATACTGCAACTAAATAATTGTACATATTGTAAATATTTTCACCTGTATTTCAAACATAGATTTTATAGCCTAAGTGTATTGGATCTGATGATGATCGCTTGACGATCGAAACTGGTCATCCTAGTGTTTTATTAATCTCATGTAATTTATTTCAGGATTAGGGCATAACCCATCTCTTTTGGGTACATTCGTGTTGACCGACTGAAAAGCACTAAACTCTTGTTTACTAAGGCAACACTGAAAATATGGCTTCAAACACCACAATGACCTTCCAGTATTGCCCTTTATCTTCGTTCAAAATGTCAAGGTGATACCGGTAATAGTTTCAGAGATATAGAATGCCGGTGAAATATTTTGCACAGCCGCCATATTGAGGTTATGTAAACAACTGAACAAAGTTAGATGTTGGTGCATTACAATGTGTATAAGCATATACTGTACCAAGTTTCATAGCGTTTGGTTGGTTAAATCGCGAAAAATGTCTATTTAAATGTCGCAAATTCGCTTGGCCGCCGTGTTGGTTTTGTAGTTACTAGGTTTAGAAAAGTCACATAGGTGAACTTTTAGTAGTTCCCTTTATTATTGTACAAAATTCCAGGGTGATATCGGTAACGGTTTCGGCGATATTGAATGCTGATGAAATATGTTGCACAGCCGCCATATTGGATTGGTGAGACGTAACAATATTTGAAGGGCACGGTCGGGGTCGTCCGGAATATTGCTATAAACTTACTGAGATTCATTGAAATCGCTCCAGCCGTTTAGATTTTATTAGGGGGGTGGGGTGGCACACATACACGAATCACACACACGCACACAGACACACGGACAAAAGGTGATCTCTTAAGCCTATTTTTTCATAAATGAAAATAGGCTAAAATAATAGGCTTATGAGATCACCTTTTGTCCATGTGTGTGTATGTGTGTGTGTGCGCGCGTGCGTACGTGTGTGTCCCTAATAACATCTATACGGAAGGAGCTATTTCAATGAAACTCGGTAAGGACATAGTACTAATTTGCCCAACCCTGGCCGTGCCCTTTAAATATTATTACGTTTCTCCAATCCAACATGGCGTCTGTGCGAAATATTTCACCGGCATTCGATATCTCCGGAACTATTACCGATATCGCCCTAAAATTGTGTAAGGTGATAAAGGGCACTACTACAAGTTCACTTATGTGACTTTCAGAAACCTGTTATTTACCAAACGAACATGGCGGCGAAACGAAGTTGAAATATTTAAAGACTATTCTCGCGATTTAGCCATTCGAATGCAGTGAAACTCGGTACACAAAATGTTTATACACAGGGTGTAATTGATATAATGGAAGTCCGTTACACTGGTGATAGAAGAGACTATTGTAAGCTTCCTAGGTAAAAAAAAATGTCACCTATCTTTAAATTGAAAATGTATCATTAAAAAGTCAATGTTTTTTTTTTTTCGAAATTCTTCAAACAGAAGGTGAGGCAGCAGGATGGGGTAAACGGGGCGGGGAGAGGTGGGGCGATGCGCGGAGGGGAAGTTGTTACGTAATCGGAGCGTTGACCTTACTAGTTGAGGGGAGGTATCAGCTGTTACGAGGAAAGCGAGCGATACCCGTCTCGTAAGAAAATTTGTATTGCTGTTGTTGTTGTTGTTGTTGAAATTGGATGCAATGTCTTGGGACGTTATGACCGGTAGTATTGTGTAGCCTACTTTGTAAGTGTCATTGCCGTCCAGCACTTAAATGAAATACAGTGTGACAAAATTCCGACATCCCGTATTCTGTTCAGAACTAGCATTTAAGACGGAAGGAATATACTTGATGTTTTGTTTGACAGGCTTGGCAATTTTGGTCATTTAGCCCCATGTGGTTGGGTGTGGGAAGAATTTGTCTGATAACCTGTGTTTTTGTGGCCTCTTTATTAATGTGGGTGTTTGTAATTCAGGTGAGGATTGGGAAGAAGGCGGCCGTGGACCTAGGTTAGGAACCATCCCAGCATTTGCCTGGGGTTGAAGTGGGAAACCATGGAAAACTACTTCCAAGATGTAATACTAGTATGGAACCACATGTACATAGTAATAATAATCCATGGCGCTGTTTTCTGTAATGGAATTTGGGTCAGGAGACCAACAAAGGAACTTTATGAAAATACAGACACCATTATAGATAAATTTATGAAGATACGTCTGCAGTGCTATGGACACATATATAGGATGGATGAGAACAGACTCACTAAGAAGATTTTCAATATCGTGAATACAAGTAAATTAAAGACCAGCTGGATAAAAGAAGTACATGAAGACATGGAATTACTTAAAATCTCTGAAGACGGCATTAAGGACAGAGAACAGTTCAGAAATAAAATCAGAAACGCGAAAATTGTACAAGTTTCAAGGAAGGACACATCAGGGTAAAAATGGACACAGGAAAGGAAGAAAAAGCACAGTGAAGAGGTTTTGGGAAGAAAAGAAGAGAGGAAAAGGAAGTGAAGCTGTGAATGGCTCAAGTTCTCACGCTCTCCTTAAGGGGAATAATCAGAAATAATAATAATAATAATAATAATAGCCAGCCTTGTGGTGTTGGGGTAGCGCACCTGCCTCTCACCCGGAGGCCCCAGGTTCGATTCTTGCCTCCGTCAGGGATTTTAGAAACTGACGTGAGGGCTGGAACGGGGTGCACTCAGCCTCGTGAGGACAATTGAGTAGCTGTCAGACAGTGAGGCAGCGCGCCGATCACGAAAACCAAGATCAACGACCGAAGGGACCCGATGCGCTGATCACGCGTCACCCCAATATCTGCAGGTCAAATGGCTGGGTAGCGGTCGCTTGGTAGGCCTAGACCCTTCACGGACTGTAGTGCCAGGGGTTATTTATTATTTTTAATAATAATAATAACAATAATAATAATAATAATAATAATAATAATAATAATAACATTAAAGCAAATATAGCGAGTTGTTTGGCCCTATCAAAAGGCAATGGCATTTAGAACGGGTAAAGACCATAACTATCATTTCATTGAGGTTGGTGCTCCGGGACTCCATGTACCATACTATCCCAGCATGTGCTTGGAAAGCGCGTGGAAGAATCCAGGGAAATCCAAACTCAGGATAGCCTCTGTCGGTGCTGAGTTTGGACCTCCAATTACTGGACTTGCTGCGATCGTGGTGTACGATTAAATGCGCATGCCTACACCGCGGGGGTAGGAAAGAAAGCAGCCGTGGTTTTATGAAGGGACATTCCAACTTTGGGCTCGTGGGATGCCACGGGAAATCATCTTGTGGCTGCAGATGGTGGGAAGTAAGGAAGCTTGTGTTTTTACATTACCGTAAATTTCGTGATCATGAGCTACTGGACCTCCTTTTTATGTGGAATCCGAACCACAGGACATGGCATTTCACTTCGAAAATCTCGCATGCATTGACCGGGAATCAATCCCGGTCCACCGTGGTGAGAGGCCAACAGCTGGACCACTGCGCCATCACGCCCCGACTTGCATATCGGCCGTTGATGATAAGCTGCCTCAATAATAGCACCCCATATGGATGATGATGATGATCATAATAAAAAGAGTCAGCATGTGTAGCTCTGGTGGTAGAGTGCTAAAAATAAAAGTCTGGCAACTCGACATAAAAAAAAACATAAAGGAACTTAGGTTGGTTCCATAGTTTAGGGACTGCGACAACGTGGTCAGGTAGCCCCGTATTAAAAAAGTTAGTGTGTCTAAAATACTATTATTACTATTACTAGAAGACCCGTGCTGCTCCGCAGCATTCACTTCAACAATCCTACAGCACTTCTGTCCATATGACATTTGCATGTCTTCATGCTAGTGACCTGAACAGACATTTACGGTACCGTCGCTTTTGGGTAAATGATGAAGTAGACTTATGAGATCAAATGTGTGGGTATCTGCCTGTCCTCTGCGTGTGTGTCCCACTATTTACCCTGTGTAAGCTTAAAAGGCGCAGGGACGTCAGGTTTCAGACGCAATTCTGAAAAGCCGAGATGAACAGCTAACTCCAAACTCGGCACGGCTCGGCAGTTTGATGCTGGCTGAAGCTAGGGTGATAGGTCGCTCGCAAGCTCGTAAACTCACTCTGAAGCTAGTAATTTAAATTTCCACTGAATGGAGATTGCTGGAAGAAATGAAAAGGTAAAAACACTTACAGTGGTCGATGTGGGAGCTGTCGCGGACTTTCATGCAGAACTTTTCATGCTGAACAATTCTCAGAGAATATCGAAATTTTTAACGGTTTACCCAGTGTAAGCTTAAGAGACACATGGACGTTAGGTTTTTCTTCAACTCAATTCACTGAAATCGTAAATGCTCGGCTTCTTTTGGTCATAAATAAATGTTTTTCTACCTAATCCTCCATCGAGAAATCCTTTACAGTTGCTCTCGAGATTACCCGTTACATCCAAGAACTGGGAACTTTGTTTTATACTAAGTAGAAAGAGATATCCACACAATTTAAGGCTACAGCGGTACAATTTGGTGTTTTGTCTACTTATGAACAATGGTATGAATTTAAAATAAAAGATGGGTGTCTTATATTTGAATTTAGAGATGTAACTCTTGGTTAACATATAGAGGTGAGCAAATTAATAGAATTAAATAAATAATTTTAATTAGTCATAATTACTTTTATCAAAATCATTTTATTGACCAACTTCTTTTATTTTCCTACTTAGTAGTGTTTCGTCTCCCGTGGAATTACACCTTTTCCCATAAGGAATTGCGTCTGGAAAATTTCAGATTATTGGATTCCGAGGGATATCTGAGCTGGGTCCGTTTTCAAGTTTTCATTGATTTTAGAATTCAAGTCAGGTGATTTCGATGCATAGTTCATGAATCTTTGAATAGTTCAATAGCGTTCATCAGTTAAAAGACCCCAAATCCATCTGCTCTAAATTCACACGTGAAGTAGAGTGAAGTAATAAAAACGAAACGTGTGGAATTTTGCATTTGCAAGGCTCCTCTGTTAGTGGAAATTCTAAAAAATCATTTTAATTTGAGTTTCTTAAATGAAAATATAATTAGGAGTCTTGGTTAAACATTTGAAGTAATTTCATCGCCTTGTAAACATACTTAGTGCATTAAACAGTGAAAAGTAAAAATGCAATTTTGGAAAACTGACTTCGAATCCAATAATTTGCACATCTCTGTAAAGACAGTAAGTAAAGGCGATTGATGAGAAATGAAAAGATAACTCACACAGATGGAATTAATATTTATTAAGCTGTAAATTTGAGTGAGCATATCTTTGTTATAGAACTGAGGGAATGAAAAATCAGGATGTAGGATAGTAATCACCGATGTAGGACAATAGTATTTTTTTTACCATTACCACAGGACAGTTATCGTATTAGGGATGCGGACGTCCTTGTATAATTGTTATTTAATCTGTGCCCCGTTTGCTGAGGTCTGTGCTCCTCCGCAACATTCGTTTCAAAATTCTAATTGTACTTCCTTCCATTCGACATTTGCTGTTCGCTTGCCTTTTGGTTCTATTTGAACGTTGACGCCATGAAAGGATTTTGCTCGCAATAGTGCGGCATACAATAAAGTTGTCCGTGGCTAAACACCGGAAGAGGTAAATAAATGCCTACTTGATCTAGTGTTTGACCTTGAGCTTTATTGATAGTTATACAAAAAGCCAAACATACTGGAAACTGCCTCCTTTTGAAGGAAAATGGCATAGAAGTATCTGATGGCGTAAGGTCAAGGCGAGGGAGTAGGACATTGTTTCCAACATTTACGCCAGTAATAATTTCCAGGTGTAAGCAATTGTCATGCATCTTCCAAACCAACAGTCTAGTAACTTTCAACAGACCTTGGGTAACATTAATATTTCTCAACAAAATCACAATTGAGCCTTCTTTTAGTCGGAGGATATAAGGTGGCAATCCACTTATGCCTATGCTGTCTAAAAATTATATAGGGAATTGTAGAAGTTCACTCTCATCTTCAGTAATCAAATTATTCACACTGATGTAAGTTCTCGATGATCCTGGGATCAGGTCTAAAACTCTGTCATTGATTTCTTTACAATGTTCATTTTTAGGTGCTAAAATCGCTATTTTTGAAAAGCGTGAAATATTTTTCAGCGTGAGACTAATTCTGAATTTTCTCCATCGACTTGAGGGTATTCACCGTTACCAATTTGTATCAAGAAGTTTGCAAAGTCACGTTGATCTGTACCCGCTCGCATATTTTTGTTGAGTTGAAAAATTTTGAATAATGGCCACAAAGGAGAGAACCTTACTGACATTTGGACTGATGCTGCTTTAGATGCGTGAGGCACAAAATCTCCACATAAGATGATAATTTTTCCTCCGAAAGGCACGTCGTTATTCATGATGTCCTTGAGCAACCGATTTACACACATCAACGCGTGCTTATTAGCCATAGGGGCTTCATCCCAGATGATCAAGTTTTGCTGAACGAATATAAAAAGCTTCCTTGCTGTTAACTTTTATTCCTGATACAGAACTTACGTGTAAATGTAGAGGTAATTTGAACTGGCTGTGTACAGTGCGCCCCTTAGGTAGTAACATTGCTGCAATACCAGTACATGCAACAGAAACTACATTTAACCCCAAATTTGTGCAACTGTGAATCAAGCATTGGTAAAGAAGAAATGTTCTCCCGGTGCCCCCTGGACCGTCAATGAAATATGCATTACTCACCCTTTCATTGCTGTTTTGTACTAACCCCAATATTTGCTTGGTTTATCATCCGACTTAATTGATCCTCATTAAGTTTTGGATAATTCATTGGTAAAGTTGTCTGAGAGAAATTACCAATAATAGCTCGTAATTCGAGAGAAGTAATGGGAAGACCACGGAGCTTTAATATATTAGAAATATGTATAAGAGTGAACTGATATGCAATGTTAGGTTCATGAAACTGCAGATAATCTTCTGATAATGAATTCTTGAGAATGTCCCATAACTATCTTACATTTGAAGGGGTCTGAGAGATACATATGTAAGAAAACAGTTGTCGTAACTGAGAAGACATCTGAAATTGTGACGCTTCTGCCAAACAATGCTGCCATTCCGAATCGTCATTCAACAAACCTCGCTCCTTAGCTGTTTCTTTAAAAGTAGAATAGACAACTGCTTTGTGTGTTCGTAGATCCTGGAAGCTGGTAGCACCTATGACGTGAAGCAATAACAGGCGTAACTAATACCTTTCTTTTTCTGTTGGCGAAACATTATACATTCTGCCTATAGTTTTTGAAACATTTTTTCTTTCTTCTTTTTCCCCCAAAACCTCTCTTATATACACTTCTTTCTCTCCCCCGTCCTTTTCTTTCCCGGTTGTCTCCCTTTGGGAGTTTGCTCAAACTTCTATTGTCTAAGTTTTTCTCGGTATGTCTGTCATGTCTTCTGTAGAGATGTTAAGTTTCTTGAGGTCTCCCACGTTTTTTTTAACCAATTGTTTATTAGTGTACTATTCGTAACTATATTAAAAATGTTCTTGGTCAGTCTGTCTTCGGTCATCCTATGTATATGTCCATAAAATTTTGCTCTTCTTTTCCTTATGTTGTTTGTAATCGTCTCTGTCTGTTTGTACAGTTCTATTGCCGGTCTCTTCATCCATATTCCGTCTTTCTGAACTGGCCCGCAGATCTTTTTCAGAATGTTTCTCTCTTATTTTTCTAATTCCTTGATTTTTGTGCGTCCCTTGATTGCTGTCGTTTCTGAAGCGTATTATGCCTCTGGTAAGACTGCTGTATGATAGTGTCGTAATTTGGCAATGATGTTCTTTTTTTATTGTAGTGGTTCCATGTAAGTCGGAATGCTTTCTGCAATGTAGCGATCCTGTCTTCATTGGATGCCAAGTTCAGTGCTGTTTTCTGTATAATCCCTCCTAGGAATTTGCAACTTTCCTCTGGTGTTATTTTTCCATACTTGGTTTCCAGTGGGTGCCTGTCTGTAGATTTTGAGTCCATGAACCGTGATTTTTCATATGAGATTTGTAACCCTGTTTTGGCAGAGATTTCATGTAGCGTCTCTAGAGCTTCTTTGGCTTCTTTTCTGTCATTTGTTATAATCGCAACATCATCGGCAAAGGCCAGACATTTAATGTTGATTGTTCTTTCCGGGTGTTTTGGCATTTTTATGCCTTTGACTCCTTTTTCCAATGTCTTGATTATTTTATCCAAAACTGAGTGAAATCTAATGGTGCAAATCAACATCTTGTCTCACTTCCGTCTTAATTTTGAAGGGTTCTGAGATCTCGCCCATGAATTTAACTTTGGATATTGTATTCGTTAATGTTTCTTGGATTAGTTTTCTTGACTTACCGTCCACCTTCATTTATTATTATTATTATTATTAATATTATTATACGATCAAACCGAGCAACTAACTTACACTTGATAACAATCAAAATACTTTCTTTTTCCTATTTTCATTTTATGACAAAAATAGGCTTATGAGATCCCCTTTTGTCCGTGTGTCTGTCTGTGCATGTGTGTGATTCATGCGTATGGCCCCCGTAATAACATCTAAACGGCTGGAGCGATTTCAATGAAACTTGGTAAGATCATAGCGCCATTCTGGACGACCACAATCGTGCCATTCAAATGTTATTGTGTCTCACCAATCCAACATAGCGGCTGTGCGAAATATTTCACCAGCATTCAGTATCTCCGAAACTATTACAGATATCACCCTGAAGTTTTGTACGGTAATAAAGGGCACTACTAGAAGTTCACCTATGAGACTTCCAAACACCTGGTAACTACAAAACCAACATGACGGCCAAGAGGATTTGAGACTTTTAAATAGACTTTTCTCGCGACTTAACTATCCAAACGTAATGCAACTTGGTACATCAAATTTTTATACACATTGTAATGGACTGGCGTCTAATATAGTTCAATTGTGTACATAACATCAAAATGGCGGCTGTGCTAAATATTTCACTGGCATTCTATATCTCCGAAACTATTACAGATATCACACTGAAATGTTGTACAGTGATGAAGGGCACTGCTGCAAGTTTATCTATGTTACTTTCAAAAACCTGTAAAGTACAAACCGAACATGGCGGCCAAGCAAATTTGAAACATTTTAATATATTTTTCTCGTGATTTATCCATCTGAGTGCAGTGAAATGTGGTACAGTAAATGATTATACATTTTGTAATGCACTGGCATCTAATTTAGTTCAATTGTTTACATAAACTGAAGATGGCGGCTGTGCGAAATTTAAAAATTAAGTTTTTATTTCTTGTGTCGTAATCATGCGATCGAAATGAAAGTTTGAATAATGAACCTACGCAATAATTTTCCTTTAATGGTACATAACTCTATAGCCTATACATATAACAATCCTAAATGGCGAGCATCCAAACTATTTTGACGGTTCTCAATATCTACGAAACTTTTACAGCAATCAAACTGACTTTTTTAATGTTCATAGAAGCTATGAACATAAGTTCACCTATAGGATTTTCAGTAACCTGGTGAGCACAAATCCAAAATGGAGGTGACGCAAAGCATAAATTTTTAAATTGACGTTTCTCGCGATTTAATCATCCGAGTGCAGTGAAACTTGGCACGTTAAATGCTTATACAAATGTTAATCCACTGGCATCTAATTTATTTCAATTCTTTTTATAACCACAAGATGGCAGCTGTGTGAAATTTTAAAATCTTGTTTTTACCTCTAGTGTCCTAATCATGCGATTGAAGTTTGAATACCACACGTACACAATAATCTTCATGTAATAGTACAAAAATAAAAATCCAATCTGGCGACCATCTGAAATATTTAGACTGTTCTCAATATCTACGAATCTATCACAACAATCAATCTGAAATTTTGTATGTTGATAGAGGCAATTAACATGAGTAGGATATATGAAAATAGGCTGTATTATTCTTCACGGAACTACTTTTTTGTATTTAGTTCTTGTTCGTCTGCCAGCTGTGATATCCTGCCAGTATCTCTTGAGCCCATCACTGAGTACCTTAATCAGATCTACTGAAAAAAGGTCTTCTCCGTCTTTTGGATTCTGCTTCAAAATAAAACCCCCAGTAGGTTTTGCACTTAATGACTACATTCATTCCAGTGCACAATTTTGTCCTCCGAAATAACGATGTTCTCATCCTAATTTTTGTTCTTGTCTTATTCCCAAAATTTAATTTCAATACTATATGGCTCCTGTGGAAATACTGTACAACAACTCTATATGATTCAGGATGTTGCTATTAGCCAATAGGTACACAAATGATGTCCCAAACTGTCCCAAGTTGCGGGGATGACGGTACACCACTGATCCTTAATGAGTGATTTTGTTGCTCATAGTTGCATTACGTTGCTTTAGTCCCAAGGATCAAGTTCAGAAGAAATACGATTGGTACTGGAAGGGCAATTTTTATGCAATAATAATATTCGTTCCTAATACAAACAAGATTGAAGGAGATGAGGAAGCAAACACAAACAAAAGGTAAAACAAGAAGACTTAATCAGAATTTACTACACCAAAACGAGGAGGCAATAGAAACAGCACAAGAATTCCTAAAAAGAGACGAGACAGAAAAAGCCTTGGCAGAAATAGTGGACTACATACATTCAGCCCAGATACCTCTATCAGTAAAAATAGCTAACCCAAGATTCGACAGGGAATGCTACCAGAAAACGAAGGAAGCCATAAATCTATTGATCATCAAAAAACACTGGAGAACAAAGGACACATTGGAGTTATATGCTACAAAACGGAGAGAGTGTAAATACCTAATAAGAGAAAAGAAAATAACATACTGAGAAGAAGAGAAGCATAAACAAATATTTCAAGCTGCGGAAAACCCATTCCTAGCACTAAAAAGAAAATCAAGAGCTAAGGTAGCTGGAATAGAAATGTTCACCTGGGAGCAACACTTCACAGAACTACTTAATAAAACAGAACCAGACACAATAGACACAGTCATTCAAATAACAGGAACAAGGGTTATTGAACCAATCACAGAACATGAAGTACAAGAAGCCATAAAACGATGCAAAAATGGAAAAGCATCGGGGCTGGATGGCATCTTCAACGAAAATCTGAAAGATACAGTAAATAATCTAACTGGGTTCTGGACGAAATTATTCAACAAATGCCTTAAAACAGAATCCATCCCAAAGAGCTGTAAGGTTTCGTCAGTGAAAATGCTCTGCAAACCCAAATTCATACCGGGGCATAGCACTTGAAAGTAACGTGTTCTAGATCTTTTCTTCGATATTGAATAAGAGATTAAGAGAGCAAACAGAACAGCTCATCCCAAATGAACAGTTCGGCTTCCGAAAGGGAAGAGGGACTCTAAAGGCCATAGAAATTCTTCTAGAATCAATAAAGGAAGCTCTAAAGGAACCGAGGGAGAAGTACTTGGTCGTATTCATCTATCTATATATTTAAAACGCTTAGCTGTTTTTTGTTGTTACCGCGTGATTGAGATAACGGCAGAACCGATTCACTTCGTAGAGCAATCTGACGAAAGCTCTTGGGCTGTAGATTTGCAGGGTGTCTTTAAAATAAACAAATATGTTAGAAAATAGTTTTAAATTACGGTAATAAAAAAAATCAGATTTCTTGCCACTCACGCATGCACACAATCTCCTTGCGTCATGACAGACATGGCGGTTCGAAGTCCACTGCGTTTTAATTTGATAGGCATTTAAAGAATTATAAAGGAGGGGAACATTGTTTATGATGTTTCCACGATATATACTGGAATAGAATTATAAAAGACGGGAAATATTGAAAAACGTAAACTGACAGTTGAGTGTGTATGTTGTTTAAGTAACTTAATATTGCGGTAATTTGTTTGTGATTTGGTAGCTCAGCTGGTAGCGTCGAAGACTCTTAATTTATGCATCGCGCAATGGAAGTGGTTCGAATCCCACCTCCGACATGTTCTTTTTATTTACGTATTCTTCTTTTTTGCTATAGCTATTACATTGTAAAACATATTTTACTCTTAGCATTCCCGTAACTAAGTAATTCTGTGCGATTTACGTTGCCATACACTGTATATATTTGAAACACTATGGTAACAAAAATATACACCAGCGTTAACAGATTATGAAGGTGAAAGACAGCTACTTAAATTTCCTACAGAATTCTTGAATTCCTTGGAATTAAGTTAGTTGCCTCCACATATTCTTACTCTAAATGTTCGAGCCATAGTTATGCTCTTTAGGAATCTGAACATTTCTCAAGGGCTTCTGAATGGAGCCAGATGAATTGTAAGAAGTATGTATGGAAATTGATTGGATTTGGAAATAATAAGTGCAAATAATATTGGGCAGAGAGTTCTAATCCTTCGACTTGATTTAACACTTCCATTTTATTTTTATAGGCACCAATTTCCAATCGCTTGGCATACTTTATCACAATCAATGAAGCTCAGGGGGAAACTGGAACGCGTAGGTCACTGTTTGCCTCATCAAGATTTCAGTCATGGCCAGTTATATGTTGCAAAGTTGATCTTTCTCTGTAAATACACAGCATGCATATAAGAACATCCTTTAGTAAATATTTTCCTAAATGACCGTCATGTTTTGACGGGTTTCAACTGGTTGATTATGAAAAGGCATGTCATTATTCTGGAAATGCTAAAGGAAAATTATCGAAGGATCAATGATGGAGTATGTCTCACAAACCCAATTAAACAAACGAAATGAATATTACAGGGCAACCCACTGAACCCAACTCTATTCAACATTGTAACAGCGGATGTAAATAAAATCCCTAATGAACTGTACTCGATGCATTTCCTATACGCAGGTGACATGGTTTTAAGTTCCAAAACCAGGGTTGATTTCCAGGTATCAGTTAACGAAGTACACATTTGGGCACAGGACAACGGGTTTAAAATTAACAAACAGAAAACAGTACTGATGACTTTTAGAAAAGGAGGAAGAATAGCAGCGCAAGACAAGATAGGACTAGAAGGGGAAGAAATTAAACGAACATACCACTTCGAAAACTTAGGAATAACTTAACAGACGACGGGAACTGCATTTAAAATACATACACGTCAACGAACGACAGCAGTGATAAGAGCAATCCATGACATAGTTGACCTCAGGAAACTTATCACTAACAACAGCGATCGAATAATTCAGGGCAAAAACTATGCCCATTCTTACTTATGGTCTTGAGATAATCTAGGAACACCTAAAGCTGCAGACAAAACTGCAATAGAATCGACAAAAGCAAGGCTTCTGAATTTAGTCTTAGGTATATCAAAGCGACAAAATCACGACTGGTATATGAATTGACAAGAGAAACTATTTTCAATGAGGATATCAAACCCAAGATGCTACTGACAAATAGTAAACAGATTGAAGACCATCTAAGAAGAAGAGAGGAAAAATGAGCAGAAATCAGCAAGGACTTCTATGCCACGGACGCCATGACTGACATAGGATGGTCGGGACCGAACCAGGAACTACGGAGTGGCTTCACTCGACTGGTGGTTCACGGTTTCCAACACATGCTCTGCCAGAAGGTATATTTCCATCGAGTGAATAAAGAATGCGTGTGTAAACTCTGTAAGAAAACGTGCGACACATACCATTTTAACAAATGTGACAAACGAACAAAATCTCTCATAGAATACAGAATAGAGAACTCATGGGCATATCCGTGCTTTATTATTTAATATTATTTATAAGGTGACATGTATTGTACAGTAGGTTTGTTGCTCTTTCAAGCGCGTCTTAATACATATTTAATATTCGTTCCTAAACGCACAATATTTATACTCGTGGAAGATCTGCGTCTATAATTTGGATTGCCATTCTTTCGAAGAAATAGTATCCGAACATCGGAGGAAAAACACAAGACATATGGTTTGAATTCTACAGTAGATGCGATGTTGACAAACGATTGGAAGGACGTGAGACACCTTGTAACAAGGTTCGTGATCCACAGTTTTTATGAACCTTCTGATGACTGAACCTGTTCCTTTCGTGGCAAATTATGCCATCAATATCACGTACAAATCTGTGAGAACCAGTGTATATTGCTCAGAAGATTCTGTTTGGAAAAGACTCATATGAATGGCAACGATCTATATATAATTATTTTATGTACAGTATGTACAGTACACAGTGAAGAATTCAGCTTGTGTGTGAACGCTTTAAAAACAAAAATGATGGTGTTCTCTAAAAAGACAATAAGAGCAAATCTCACAATAAATAATAATATAGTTGAACAAGAGTCCTCCTTCAAATACTTGGGGACCATATTGAACGAACAATGTAACCCCAAACAAGAAATACAATCTAGATTTGAACAGGTCAGGAAACAAATCTTTACCTAGCGGAAATTCTTTGTACGATCAGATCTCAGTCTACAGTTGCGAATCCGCATGATTCGTTGTAACATATTTTCTGTTCTTCTATATGGTTGTGAATGCTGGACCATGGATCCTTCTATTGAAAAACGAATCGATGCCTTTGAAATGTATCTATGTCGTCGTCTCCGGCACATTCCTTGGATATTGAAAGGTCCTACATCGGATGAAAAAGCAAAAAGAACTGCTACATGTTATAAAGCAAAGAAAGACACAACACCTAGGTCACATCATGCGAAACGAGAGGTACCAATTATTACAGCAAATTATTGAAGGAAAGATACAAGGAAAAAATCCGTGGGGAGACGCAGAAATTAATGGTTGAAGGACATTAGAAAGTGGCACGGGTGTACATCGGAGGAAACATTTCATACTGCAATGTCATGGCCAGAGCTGGCTACGTGGATCGCCAACCTTCGTTTGGAGACGACGTCTTAAGAAGATGTGCTCTATGGTGATTGGCTGCAATAAACGTAATATAACCACAATATGTGAAGAAACAAGAAGTTCCGTGAAGAAATAAAAGAGCCTACTTTTCTTAAAATTTAAGATTCATGCCAATGATTAATCTATATGGATCTGCATATTAAGGCTTTCACGGCCCGGATTATTATATAAATAATTCATGCTTTTGGGCTAATGCCGTGTGTATTTTTAATTTAAACCATACGTTTCGGAGGAACCTTCCCTCCTTTTTCAATGGAAATAAACAATGGCCAAAGAAAGTATATCAATGAGATTACAAACAAGATGTTCAGTAAAGAACATATAGCCTACTTTCTCCTAAATGCATGGGTATTGTTATAACTCTTTGTCCTTTTCAAGGAGTATAATTGAATGTTGGTTGTAGTAGCTTGTTGAAATACAACGTGCTATAGGGATATTGAAAATGAATATGAGGTGCCCTTTGCTAGTGCTACCTCTGTAAAAAAAATCATTCAATTCGGTTTCACCGTGTTTGAATTGATCTGGGGAATGGATTTTCACACATACATGGCCGCTATTTGCAAACTATTGGGCTGATGACCTTGTAGTCAGTCATAAGATGCTTTCCACAAAAAGGCATGTTGTTGCAAAATCCGGTAGAGATCAAATTATTAGGATGGTCGAAATTTGATTTAAGCTTTTAACATTTGGGTGGCCGTCATTCCGTTTCCGTCAAGATGGCGGCGATATAAAACATGACACTGAGGTGCCTTTTGCTAGTGCTACCTCTGTACCAAATTTCGTTCAATTCGGTTTCACCGTGTTTGAATTGATAGGGGGAATCGATTTGCACACATACTTGGCCACCATCTGCAAACTATTGGGCTGATGATCTAGCAGTTTGGTCAGAATATGCTTCCCACATAAAGATTTGTTGTTGCAAAATTTGGTAGAGACTGGATTATTAGGTTGGTCGTAATTACATTTTAGCCTTTAACATTTGGGTGGCCGCGATTACGTTTCCGTCAAGATGGCGGTGATATAAAACATGACACTGAGGTGGCCTTTTCTAGTGCTACCTCTGTACCAAATTTCGTTCCATTCGGTTTCACCGTGTTCGAATTAATAGGGGGAATCGATTTTTACACAAAGATGGCCGCCATCCGCAAAATATTAGGCTAATGACCTATTAGTTTGGTCAAAGGATGCTCCCTCCATAATGGTATGTTGATGCAAAATTTTGTAGAGATCGGATGATTAGGTTAATCGTAATTTGATTTAAGCTTTGAATATTTGTGTAGCCGCCATTACGTTTCCGTCAAGATGGCGGCGATATAAAACATGACACTGAGGTGCCCTTTGCTAGTGCTACCTCTGTACCAAATTTCATTTCATTCGGTTTCACCGTGTTCGAATTAATAGGGGGAATCGATTTTGACACAAAGATGGCCGCCATCCGCAAACTATTAGGCTAATGACCTATAAGATTTGTCAAAGGATGCTTCCTCCATTAAGGTATGTTGTTGCAAAATTTGGTAGACATCGGATGATTAGGTTAGTCGTAATTTGATTTAAGCTTTGAACATTTGTGTGGCCGCCATTACGTTTCCGTCAAGATGGTGGTGATATAAAACATGACACTGAGGTGCCCTTTGCTAGTGCTACCTCTGTACCAAATTTCATTTCATTCAGTTTCACCGTGTTCGAATTAATAGGGGTAATCGATTTTGACACAAAGATGGCCGCCATCCGTAAACTATTAGGCTAATGACCTATTAGATTTGTCAAAGGATGCTCCCTCCATAAAGGTATGTTGTTGCAAAATTTGGTAGAGATCGGATGATTAGGTTAGTCGTAATTTGATTTAAGCTTTGAACATTTGTGTGGCCGCCATTACGTTTCCGTCAAGATGGCGGCGATATAAAACATGACACTGAGGTGCCCTTTGCTAGTACTACCTCTGTACCAAATTTCGTTCCATTCGGTTTCACCGTGTTCGAATTAATAGGGGCAATCGATTTTCACACAAAGATGGCCGCCATCCGCAAACTATTAGGCCGATGACCTATTAGTTTGGTCAAAGGATGCTGCCCCCATAAAGGTATGTTGTTGCAAAATTTGGTAGAGATCGGATTATTTGGTTAGTCGTAATTCGATTTAAGCTTTGAACATTTGTGTGGCCGCCATTACGTTTCCGTCAAGATGGCGGCGATATAAAACATGACACTGAGGTGTCCTTTGCTAGTGCTACCTTTGTACCAAATTTCGTTCAATTTGCGCTCACCGTGTTCGAATTGATAGGGGGGGACAGACATTCAGAGTACACAGACTCACACACAGACACACACACACACACAGACTCACACACATACACACACACAGACAGACACACTTTTTTCGCCCTGTAGTGATCTCATAAGTCTACTTTCATTTTTTGCAAAAATCGAAAGTAGGCTAAAAATATAGATAAATTCCTCTGTTCGCCACCAGGGAGCAGCTGCCAGAAATTACTGTATGGACCATGGTGGAACGGCGGACAGAGTAGTAAGTAACAAGAAGGTAAAGGGGGCGGTGTGAAAATATAGAAACTCCTGGAAGAATGAGGAGGGGGGGGGGGGGGGGGAGGTGGGAGGGTTAGATGGGTATAAGGAAACAAACAAAAGGGAAGTGTATGTGAACGATACCTAACGTCATACAGTCAACGGCGAAAAAACAGATGGAAACTCCTCCAGTGACGAACAAAGGAGATCAAATCCAGGCCCTGAGCCCTAGAGGGAAAATGTACAATTTTAAATATGAGAAGAACAGAGAGACTGAGAGGAACTATCTCCCTAGATCCTTAATAACTGGTAGCCAAGTGTCACTTAGCTGATATCCAGTGTCTCTGTTAAAATTATTGGGATTTTTACGAATTTCAACTGACTCCCTTATAATTCTAGACCAGTTGTGCTTAACAAGGGCAAGCGCATGAGCATCCTTGAAACATACATCGTGCCCTGAAGACAGGGCATGTTCAGCTATAGCTGATTTGTCAGGTTGGTTTAGACGGATGTTCCTTTGATGCTCTTTGATGCGAGTGGCAATGGACCGTTTTGTTTGTCCAATGTAGACTTTTCCGCAAGTACATGGGACTTCATACACCCCAGGTTGTAGTATTGGGGACAATTTATCTTTGTTTAATGCTAAACGTTGACCAATTTTCGTCATAGTGCCGAAAACTGTTTTTATCTTGTGCTTGCGGAGAATCTTAGCAACGCGGTCAGTGGTGTTGTGAATATAAGGGAGGTAAGCAGTTCCTCTCACGTCGGAGCTCTGAGAAGGTTGTCTATTCCTCCTTCTGGGATGTAGGGACCTTTATATAGTGGATTCATTATAGCCATTACCCTTAAACATGGTATGTAAGGCATGTAACTCTTCCTGAAGAGTTGATGCCTCACAAATACGTTCCGCTCTTTTGGCTAGAGTTGTTATAATTTCTTGTTTTTGTGCTGGGTGGTGGTGAGAGTCCGCATGTAAATAACGGTTAGTGTGAGTTGGCTTACGGTAGACGCTGTGCCCCATGGAGCCATCCGCTTTCCTCCTCACAAGAACATCCAAAAAAGGTAAGCATCCACCTGACTCTAGCTCCATTGTGAAGTGGATTGAAGGATGCAGCTGATTTAGGTGGTTCAGAAAGTGGTTCAGTTTCTCAGAACCCTCCTCCCACACCACGAACGTATCATCCACATACCTCCACCAAATCACAGGTTTGAAAGACGCCGAAGATATAGCCTCCCCCTCAAAATGTTCCATGAAAAAATTTGCCACGACAGGCGAGAGTGGACTTCCCATGGCCACACCATCAGTCTGCTCGTAATATTTACCATCACACAAGAAATAACTGGAACACAAGCAGTGGTGGAATAATCGGGCAATGTCCTCAGGAAACAAATCCTTGATGAGTGACATGATCGAGTCCACCGGCACTCTGGTAAACAAAGACTCTACATCAAAACTCACCAAAATGGCATTTGGTAGAACGGCGATGGTTGACAATTTTTCATTCCATTCCTGACCCGGTCGGAGACTGGAAGCAGGCTATGGATTTTCATCAGGCTTATAATCATTTGGCAACACTGCCATGTATGGCCTCCTGGAAATTAAACCGAAATATTATTATCTATACGTGTGCCCATTTTAAAATAGTTCCCATTCATACCTTCCAAGATATCCAACATGGAGCTCAAATTTCAATTCAGCAGTTGGTAGCACTGACATCATTTTCAAATACGGCATTGAGATATTCAGGTGTAGATCTTTTCTCCTACCAAATTTTGTTTCGATTGCTTCAGCCGTTTAGGAGTTGATAGGGGTGGGGGGAGACACACACAAACAGCCAGCCAGACTGAAGGGCAGACAGACACACACACATCTGCCCGGATCGATCTCATAAGTCTACCTTTTCCTCATTTTTGCAAAATGTGAAAAGTAGGCTAAAAACTGAACGCTCTAATCTACGTTATTAGTGTATAAATGCATATATAGTGCAAACCATGTAGATGGAAATGTCTGAATCCCCAGTGGGACTCGAGAATTATAGCTTTGGGGTCAGAGCACCAGCGTACAAAGCGGGAGGGCACTGGTTCTTGTCCCTCTGAGGTCAGACATTTTAATCCTCTAACTTCCAAATACATGGCTCGTATTATTTGTGCTAACAGCTTGAAGCCTACATTTCCCATCATTGCGATCGTCAAATGTAGTTCCCTGGAAATATAATATCTGAATTCTTTGATTGTTGCAGATGGTCACTATGCAGGCGGTGATGATTATCACTGGAGTTATGTTCTACGTAACGCAAGGTCAACTAATGTTTAGGGAAAGACCATTGGACAGTCAATCAAAGAAGCCGTATGCTCTCGAAAAGGAACTTGAAGCCTTGGTGGAGAACGTGACTTTGACTTATTTCTTAAATGTGTTCTGTGTGTGTGTGGTGACACAGACTAGGTCGGATATTGTGCTGCAAAGAGTAGTGAATTTCGTGCCGACGTACGTTGTGACCGTGGGTAGTGGTGAGATGGAAGAGTTACTGCTCACGGCTCTGAATGCTCGATGTTTGGGGTTCATAGTCCATGTGACCGATCCGACAATCGTTATGAGAACCATGGCGGAGTTATTCCGGAGGAGCGTGCAGCGAGTAAACCGCCGGTACCTCATCTTACCTCTCACAAGACAGGTCAGTGAATTATTCAACTTATAACCATCAACCAATTTTCATCATATGAAAAATAGACTTATAAGATCCCCCTTAGTCCACATGCGTGTGTGTGTGATTTGTGGCGTGTCTATGTGTCCCTAAAAATAACAAGAAGTTCCGTGACGAACTAAAGAGCCTACTTTTCTTAAAATTTAAGATTCATGCCAATGATTAATCTATATGGATCTATATAGAATAATAACGAAATTAAGTTGGTAATATCAAATTTTTAATTAGTTCGTAATACTGTATACCTGGCATAATGTAGTCTAATAGAGCACTACAGTTGGCAGCCCTGGTGACTGAATATATTCTTAGTTCCATCTCTTAGGTACAGCAAACAAAATTTTCGTTGAAGTCCAATGGATAGCATGGACGTTACATGCAGATTTAGGAGCAATATGACCTCTCACAGGAATTCACCCTTTCAACCCATTTCAAACATTGGATCTAACAGCGCGCGTAAAATCATGTTGGCAACAATGTCATGCATGTATTGGTCAGAAATAATATGAAATAATATGATCTATTGTTGTGCCAATGTTGAATGAAATCCATTAGTTAGTATAGAAGTTACATAGTTACATGCATTTTAAAATTGGACCTATCAGCAGGCTTAGAATCATGTTGGCAGCACTGACGTATATTAGTTACTCCAAATTAATCTAGAATGCCAGGTACTGTACGTGTGCAAAGTTTAGAGCTATTGGCTTGCATACTTTCTGATATATTGATATTAGGGAAACAAATATAGAGACAGCATTTATTAACAGTTGGCAGCCCTGGTTGCTCTTAAGAATTCACATAGTCATATATGTTATAGTACACATAGCACATACGAAATTTGGTTGAAATCCAAATGAAAAATGGAAGTCACATGTATCTAAAGTTGAAACTCTCAGCAGGCTTAGGATCATGTTGGTAGCACTGACGTATATAAGTTACCCCAAATTAATATAGAATGTCAAGCACTATACGGGTGCATAGTTTAAAGCTGTCGGCTTGCATACTTTCTGATATATTGGTATTTTGATAAAAGAAATTGAGAGCATTTACTAACAGTTGGCAGCCCAGTTGGCTATTAAGAATACGCTGAGTCATATCTGGTTATGTACACATAGCACAAACGAAATTTGGTTGAATTCCAATTGATAGTGTAGAAGTTATATGCATTTAAAAATTGGACCTATTAGCAGACTTATAATCATTTTGGCAAACTGCCATATATGGCCTGGAAATTAAACTGCAATATTATTATCTATACGTGTGCCAATTTTGAAATAGCTCCCATTCATACCTTCCAAGATATCCAACATGGAGCTCAAATTCCAATTGTGATTTATCAGCAGTTGGTAGCATTGACATCATTTTCAAATACGGCATTGAGATATTCAGGTATAGATCTTTACTCCTACCAAATTTTGTTTCGATTGCTGCAGCCGTTTAGGAGTTGATAGGGGGGGGGGGGGAGGCACACACACAGCCAGACAGACGGTCTATGTAATGTTTGAAAAGTACAAACATGATGACCAAGGTAAGTTAAAATAATTTAATGAAAATTTTTCCGCGATTCAATCATTCGAGAGCAATGAAACTCGGCAGGTAATGTTTATAAAAGGCATAACCTACAGGCATCTAGTTCAATTCAACTGTTTTCATAACATCAAGATGGCGGCTGTGCGAAATGTTAAAATGTATTTATTTCTTCTGTTTCCTAATCATGCAACCGAAGTGAACGTTTGTATCATGAACCAAAGCAACCACCTTCATCTACCAGTACATTATTCTATGGCCTACACACAGAACAATCCAACATGGTGATTATCCGAAATTATTCACCGCCTCTCATTATCTACGAATCTATTACAGAAATCAAACTGAAATTTAGTATAATGATCGAATGCTTTAAAGTAAGTTCACCTAAGGGACGATCAATAACTAAATCAAATTTAAATATTTAATTTGTTTTTTCTCGTGACTCAATCAAGCGCTGTGAAACTTGGCGCGATATATCTTCTTACAAGGCCTAATACATCGGTGGCTAGTTGAATTCTTTCTTTATGAGAGCTTAACAATGGCAGTCTTAAAAATATAGCTTTTAGCCTATTTTTAAATTATGACAAAATAGGCTTATGAGATCACTTTTGTCCGTGTGTGCATGTGTGTGCGTATGTGTGTCTGTGTGTCTGCGTGTGTGTCCCCCTGAAATAACATCTAAAGGGCTGGATCGATTTCAATGAAACTCGATAGGGTCACAGCACCATTTTGGCCGACACCGATCGCGTGCGCTTCAAATTTTATTACGTCTCACTAATCCAACATGGCGGCTGTGCGAAATATTTCACCAGCATTCAATATCTCCGAAACTACCCACCGATATCACCCTGACATTTTGTGCAGTGATAAAGTGCACTACTAGAAGTTCACCTATGAGACTTTTAAAAACCTGGTAACTACAAAACCAACATGGCGGCCAAGGGAAGTTGAAACTTTTGAATAAACGTTTATGGCGATTTAACCATCCAAACGCAATGAAACATGGTACAGCAAATGTTCATACACTTCGTAATGCACTAGCATCTAATTCAATTCAATAGTTTACATAACCTCAAGATAGCGGCTGTGCGAAATATTTCACTGGCATTCTGTATCTCCGAAACTATTGCTTATATCACCATGAAATTTTGTACGGTGATAAAGGGCACTACTAGACGTTCATCTATTAGACTTCTAAAAACCTATAAAGTACAAAACGAACATGGTGGCCAAGCGAAGTTGAAACATTTTAATAGACTTTTCTCGCGATTTTACCATCTGAGCGCAGTGAAATATGGTACAGTATATCATTATGCATATTGTAATGCACTGGCATCTAATTTAGTTCAATTGTTTACATCACCTCAGGATGGCGACTGTGCGAAAGTTTAAAATTAAGTTTTAATTTCCAGTGTCGTAATCATGCGATCGAAGTGAAAGTTTGAATAATGAAGCTACGCAATAATTTTCCTCTATGGCCTGTATATATAACAATCCAAAATAGCGACCATACGAAATATTTTGAAGGTTCTCAATATCTACGAATCTTTTACAGCAATCAAACTGATTTCTTAATATTCATAGAGGCTATGAACATAAGTTCACCTATTGCACTTTCAGTAACATGGTGAGCACAAATTCAACATGGCGGCGACGCAAAGTATAAATATTTAAATGGACGTTTCTCGCGATTTAACCATCCGAGTGCAGTGAAACTTGGTACTGTAAATGCTTATACAAATTTGAATCCACTAGCATCTAATTTATTTCAATTGTTTTCATAACCACAAGATGGCAGCTGTGCGAAATTTTAAAATCTCCTTATTACTTCTTGTGTCCTGATCATGTGATTGAAGTTTGAATACTACACGTACAGATTAGTTTTCATGTAATAGTACATAACTCTAAGATCTACATATATAAAAATCCAACATGACATCCTTCCGTAATAGTAGACGGTTCTCAATATCTACGAATCTATTACAGCAATCAAACTGAAATTTTGTATGTTGATAGAGGCAATCAACGTAAGTAGGAGATATGAAAATAGGCTTTAGTTCTTTACAGAACTACTTGTTACTGTATTTCTCGTGTCCTAAAAAGGGATAAAATGTAGGTTGGTATAATGAGCCACCATTATATATATTCATCTGCTGGCATATCATTCTATAGCCTTTATATGACACAATCCAACTTGGCGTCCATGCAATAAACTATATTTCACGGTTCACAATATCTCCGAAACTATTTAAGCAATAAAACTGACATTTTATATGGTGATAGAAAACTATTACGTACGGTACGTATACATATGTGACTTTCAAAATTCTGGAAAACACAAAAACAAAATGGTAGCCAAGTTATTTTCAAATATTTCGGATGACTTTTCTGGTGATTTAATCGCCCGGGAGCAATGAAACTCAGCAGAGCGGATCTTTATTCTGAGCTTAGTATTGAGACATCTCTCATGTTTAATTGTAAAAAAAAACACAATATGGTATCAGGTCGAAATTTATAACACCTTTTTGTATTTCTCGTATGGTATTACAGTGATTGAAGAGAAGATTCTTATGATGGGCTTTTATAATAATCTTTATCTAATGGCACTAAGTTCTGTAAGTCATTGAAGGCGTACATTTGACTTTTATTGAAATAAACTCCTGTGACTCGTTACAGAAAGATGCCATCTCACGGGAGGAGTCTTAATCACCGATACTGAAAGTTATTATATTCTAAAACATAATTTCTCTATGTAATGGTATTAGTGAAATGCTTTAAAGCAGGCTGTTCCAGCCGAGCTGCTCGCGAGGGAGCAGATGAGTACTCGCCGCCATTCGTGAGTAAACTGGCAACATGCAATACAACTATGCTGTGAGGGCTGCCGTCACTGCGCGGTGGATACATCAACACTGGCAGGAAGACCATGGACTTGTGTTATGACCTTCGACCAGTGACGTATTGGCTATGACCCCCAGTCCCTCTCCAAACGTGCTCAGAACGTCACTGCTGAGTACTCGCGAGTACGCATACTCAAACTCAAGGATTTGGAACAGCCTGTTTTAAAGGGTAAAACACGAAGGGCATCTATCCAAATTTTCTATTGCAGGCACTGTACATTACTGTATGGATTATACACATGTTCATATCTGAAAGAAACATATATTAATGTGTTCTATTGAATCTGTCTCTCGGTAAGTTGATAAACCAGTAGACAATTCCTTAGTGCTGTATTCGTGTACTGTATTGTACATCAATTTAAATCCACCATGTACGCACCGCTAGGTCGGTAAAGGTGACCATGGCAGTGCTGACTTATCTCCCTCAATGAACACGTGCGCTGAGAACGGCAATGTTGCAATACGGCGTCTTAAGTTTGTGAAGTGCTAGTTAAATTGACACAACATACAATGCAGCCTCGGGGCAATTTTACGGTGCATATATTGCCTTAAAGTGATGTTTTCTATTCAACAACGTGTATTCATTGTGATTTGTTATGAGAAGTATTCTTCTGTTAGAGAGTGTCGTTTTCGATTCTTTCGGAAATTTCGTGGAACCCGTCATCCATATAGGTACACGATACGCGATATTGTAAAATAGTTCCGCTCCAATGTCACCGAGGGAGAAATTCGCAGTGTGTCTGGAATCTTGTTTATGAGGTGCCAGGCATGCTTGCGAGCTGACGGACAACACTTTGAACATTTTCTGTAAAACCAGGTAAATTTGTAGATAATTATTTTCTCTACGAATTGCTATTAAATAACTGTACGTTCATGCGAATTAGCGGGGATAAGTCGTGCACTTTTTACCGGCCAGCGAGCGGGTGTCAGTCAAGAGCCTGCCGCGCCTTGATTGGTATCGGAGGGGAGACATAAATTGATGACCCGGTGGATAAGCCTCATCATGTAATATAGTTTTCAGTTCTGGATGTGTGTAGATGTGAGGTATCTTGTGGAGCTATGAAAGGTTTGATTGAAGACATAAACATGTGCTAGTACCATAATAAGACCATTTTATTAGCCTACTTTTGATTTCAGCAAAAAATGAAAGTAGACTTCTGAGATCTACACAGGCGAAAAATTGTGTGTCTGTCTGTGTGTCGGTGTGTCTGTGTGTGAGTGTGTGTGTGTGAGTGTGTACTCTGAATGTCTGTCACCCCCCCCCCCCCTATCAATTCGAACACGGTGAAACCGAATTTAACTAAATTTGGTACAGAGTTAGAACTAGCAAAGGGCACCTCAGTGCCATGTTTAAAATCCCGCCATCTTGACGGGAACGTAATGGCGGCCACCCAAATGTTCAAAGCTTATATTAAATTACGACCAACCTAATCATCCGATCTCTACTAAATTTTGCAACAACATATATGTATATGGCGAGCGTTTTTTGAATTAACTACAAGGTCATCAGCTTAATAGTTTGAAGATGGCGGCCATGTATGTGTGCAAATCGATTCCCCCTATCAATTCAAACACGGTGAAACCGAATTGAACGGAATTTGGTCTGAGTTAGCAGTAGCAAAGGACACCTCAGTGTCATGTTTTATATTGCCGCCATCTTGACGAAAACGTAATGGCGGTCACCCAAATGTTGAAATCTTAAATCAAATTACGACCAACCTAATCATCTGATCTCTACCAAATCTTGCAACATTATACCTTTATGTATGAAGGATCTTTTCACCAAACATCAAGGTCATCAGCCAAATAGTTTGCAGATGGCGGCCATGTATGTGTGCAAATCGATTCCCCCTATCTATTCAAACACGGTGAAACCGAATTGAACAGCATTAGGTACAGAGGTAACACTAGCAAAGGGCACCTTAGTGTCATGTTTTATATTGCCACCATCTTGACGGAAACGTAATGGTGGCCACCCAAATGTAAAAAGCTTAAATCAAACTACGACCAACCTAATCATCTGATCTCTACCAAAATTTTCAACAACATACCTTTATGTGGGAAGCGTTCTTTGACCAAGCACAAGGCCATCAGTCCAATAGTTTGCAGACGGTGGCCATGTATGTGTGCAAATCGATTCCCCCTATCAATTCAAACACGGTAAAACCGAATCGGAAGAAATTTGGTACAGAGGTAGCACTAGCAAAGGGCACCTCATATTCATTTTTAATATCCGTATAGCACGTTGTATTTCAAAAATCTACTATAACCAACATTCAATTATATCCTACTCCTTGAAAAGGACAAAGAGTTATAACAATACCCATGCATTTAGGAGAAAGTAGGCTATATGTTCTTTACTGAACATTTTGTTTTTCTTAATACGAGGGCTGTTTTTTTTTCAAGTTCCGATGGACTGTATAAAGATAACAGATTGACATACCTAACTAATTTTACTACTAAATGTTTGCTTGTTTTATTCTTATGTCTCAACATAATCGCCAAAACGATTGAAACATTTGTCGTATCGCTGCACCAGCTTTCCAGTGCCCTCGGCAAATAATTCTGCCGCCACTGAAGTGGGTACGTCTGGACAGTCTCCTGAAGTGTTTCCTTTCTGGCGAGGCGCTGCCGCCCAACCAAACCTTCAATTCTTGAAAAAGGTGAAAATCATTCAGTGCTGGTTTGGACAAAACGGCAGATAGTCCAAAACTTCACACTTGAATTCTTTGATAAAGTCTATCGTAACGTTGGCACAGTGCGGTCGTGAATTTATTTCACATTTTTCGAGAATTGAAAATATGGTTGGGTGACAACGCCTCGCCAAAAAGGAAATACTTCAGGAGACTCTCCAGACGTACTCACCTCAGTGGCGGCAGTTTATTTTTTTGCCGAGGGCTTTGGAAAGCTGGTGTAACGATACGACAAATGTTTTAATCTTTATGGCGTTTTTGTTGAGACATAAGAATAAAACAAGCAAACATTTAGTAGTAAAATCAGTTTGGTATGTCAATCTGTTATTTTTATACAGTCCATTGTAACTTGATAAAATAAACAGCCCTCGTACATTATTATGAGTATGTTTCTTGCCTAAAATGAACACAACTTTTTGATATTGAGTTTTGAGCATGAAATTGCTGCTCGAAACTTTATCACAACGTACGTTATGTACCAAAAGCAATTTAGTGGCCAACATCAAATGGAAAATCCTTTTAATAGTCGGGGGAGGTCTTAATGGAAAAGACTGGTAGGATGAATAAAAATAGGCTGTATAAATATTCACGGATTTAATTGTATAAAGTGTTGATAGTAGGTTAAAATGCTACAATGTATTCAATGTAATTGTCAGGGTTACAACAATTCATTATATTCCCTATGCAATTGATGAAGGAATATGAATATTGTTTTTTTGTGTACTGTAACTCATAAAGTGTTTTACATACATTAAAAATGCTTGATATATGCGCATTTTGTCACACTACACACATCTACTCGATAGCCCATCTCTACCCACACACGCCCCAACATGTCAGCGGTGATGTTTTGGAAGACTGCTCGGATGCGTTGCTTGAGTTCCTGAATATCCACCGGTAGAGGAGGAACAAATACCTGATATTTAACATATCCCCACAGGAATAAATCGCACGTTTTTAAATCTGGTGAACGTGGTGGCCACAGTATGAACTTCTGATCACCTTCCGCTCTGCGTCCGATCCATCGTTGTGGAAGTTCTTTGTTTAAAAATGCTCTGACCTCCCTGTGGAAATTACGTGGTGCACCATCCTGTTGCAGCACCTAATCATCCCTGTCGTCACTCAACTGGGGTGACATCCATTCTGTGAGCATGTGCAAGTAAGTCAGACCTGACACTGTTCATTGAAGAAGAACGGGCCGCAGACCTACGTCTTTGAAACGGCACAGGACACATTTACTTTTAGGGAGTCACGCACATGTTCCATTTAACAATGGAGGTTTGTTGCACTCCAAATTCGAACGATTTGTTTATTCACCTTTCCAATCACACGTAAAGTTGCTTCCATCCCTGAAAACTAGCCTGTCAAGAAAACCATCATCTCCTTCTTGTAGTGCCATGCAAAAATTCGAACGTAGGACCTTGCCATTACCTGTTAGAGCTGACGCAATTGTACGCGGTATGTCTTTACTGTCCCCTTGAAAGAAGCATACACGAGACTGTTTTCGGGGAAGTGTTCAGTTCAATGTTCGTGAGGATGTTAACTTTGATTTTTGCTTCCATAACTTCAAGGTAACACAAATTAAAATAATATAGCAAAAAAGTGAACCAAGATTAAAATACAAAGACCTTTAATAAACTGATATTTAGACACAATATACAATAAAAGCCACCCATAGTGACACCCTCAAAATTTAACTATATCACAAAAAAAACACTCAGCATAAAATATACTGGAAAGAAACACATAAAACATCAGATCAAGTCCGTTACTCAACATTCTTATTGTGTGTGCGTGCGTAGATGGGAAAGAATGCTAGATAGGAATGAGTACTACTAATACGAAATACGCTTCTATTAGTCCAAGCTGCCAGTCGCGTACTCCGTAATTTATGCAACTAGAATTTTGGCTCATGGGAACTACAAGTTAAAATGGCTAAACAAAATAAATTATTCATCCGACTATTCTTTCCTTGCAATAATTATATTACGACTTCCAAGTGAAGTTTTAGCCAGGTGCCACAGCTCGCAAAGAAAAGTTGCCTTAAGCAGGTCTTTAAAAAACACATAAAAGAATCCCTATCGTGGCTATCCAAAACACAAGCAGATGGGCCGACCGTTCGCCTCCCTTACGTTTACATGACATCAGCATACTCAAATTATGCATAAACAAGTATTTACAATTACTTCAGACAGTCACAAGCATAAATTAACAACAAAATGATATCAACAAAACCATGAAATGTGTTTTTGACATGGACAACACCCCATTTAAATCTCCTATTGACTTCAAATTATACAGGCTTATCTCTTACTTTATCTCGAGAGCACAGACGTCCGTCACTCGAGCACTAATTGCCTGATATTCTCTTATGTTTAATCTGGTCGCTCGAGCAAGTGGGCTCCAACACTCATACATCTGTCAACCTGCCAATTGGGTCTTACCATCGCCTCACAAAGCACATAGATTTTGAGAACCGTTGAATCGTTGATGCAGCTTCCAAAAAAAAAAAAAATACAACTGATCACACACAAGTCAATATGTCCCCAGAAACTTCACTCATGAATTTCAGGACCGAAGAATTCACAGTCAGCTCCTCAGAGTGTACTGTCGTAGATTTCGGCATACAGGTAAATGACCTTTGTCATACCCAACGCAGAATAATAACTCACATGACTCCACCTTGGCTTGACAGTACCTTTCCACTAATATAAAATAGCGCCAGATCAAAAAATATACTAGTAAAAATGTGTTTTTAAAACACACACAATTTATTCCGTGCTCAATTTACTTCAAATCATTACTTCAGAAGCAGACGGCTTCTTATTTACAACATATATACACATTATATTTCAATACAAGAGTGCATGCATTTTTGTTATGATAATGATAATTATATTTGTGATACTGATCAAAATATTAATGTAAATAATTAAAGACACAAAAAGTTACACTATAACAGTTTATATTAATAAATTTATGTTATGAGTTAATGTTTAGTAAGGTAATATTTTTAATGCGACGTATAGCTAGTTGTTTGCCTTTCATGTACGTCAATCCAGGTGGTAGTTCATTAAGTAGTGATGGTATAATATAATTTAGTCTCTTGAAGCCATATCTATTTATACATAAAGGTTTTACATATTTAGTACTTGTTATGGCTCTTGTTAGTATGTTGTGAGACACCTTATGCCTGAATCTTGGATCATGGTAGTAGAAATTCAGTACGGTAATTTGAAACAACTCTTTAATATTAAAATAAGGGATATCAGTGAAATATTTAAAGAACCTGTTTTGGCTATCTTGAAGATTATTAATTAAAGTTGTGTTTTGATTTCCCCAAGCTGCTATAGCATATCATAATTTGCTTTCAATCAGAGCACTATAAATGGTTTTTTAAGTTTTCGTATCTACATAAAATCGGAGATTGAAGAAGGTGTAGAGGTTTGCTCTTAGGTTTTTATTATTGTTACGGCTGTGAGTTTGTGTCATCGCTCGCCGCATGAGTCACAACTGCCCCAGGGCTGGGCTGTGCCCTGCCCCCTGTATTGCGTACGCCTTATGCAACAGGGCTACTAGGACAAAGGGATAGTCCAGAATATTCGTGACTGGACCAGCGATGGAAACCTCGAGAAGCCGTGAACCCTGGATGGATCTAGAAGCGTTTATTGAGTCACCGGCCTGCTATAAAAGTGCGACCTGTCACGCAGTGTTGTTGTTGTGTTTTACGAGCTAGTGTGAGCGATTATCCTGTGCGACAGAAGTGTGGGGACGAAGTGCTGTGCGAGTTACGAAATCCAGTGACATTGTTTCTCCAGCTTGTGGACAGCGAAATAGCCTGCAACAAGTGATCGTAAGTAATTGAGGTCGGTGAACGTAAGGGAGAGGAGCAGGTAGTTTCTGTAAAGGCCACTGTACTCATTAGGACGGATTAACTTCTGTGGTCTGTTGACAAGTGGAAGGGCCAAGATCGCTCAAGGAAGAGACTTGAGGAAACTGGAGTAAGGCTCCTAATTGCTTGTATTTGCCGATTAGTGTAATTTTCTGGCCACAATAAAGTTAATTATTTCTTTAAGCAGTAATTGGCGTTTTGCTTCCTACCCACCGTAATCCAGTTAACAAAGGTGCCACTAGGGGGTGGCGCGTAACAACTGGTGTCAGAAGCCGGATTACGAACTCAAGCACAACACCTGACGGTCCTGGTTTCAAAACCCGAGCAGGTCATTTTCTATAATTTTCCTGTGAGTGCATGCCCTTTACAAGGCAAACAACTAAAATGGAGGCGCAATTGGCAGCATTGCTAGAAAAGTTAAATGGCATAGAAGACGGCCAGAAGAATTTAACCAAGGACCTAACTGCCAAAATGGAAGACGGCCAGAAGAAGATGGAGGATGGCCAGAAGAAGATGGAGGATGGCCAGAAGAAGATGGAGGATGGCCAGAAGAAGTTAGCAGAGGACCTGAAGGACAGCCAAAATAAGTTATCAGAGGACCTGAAGGACAGCCAAAATAAGTTAGCAGAGGACCTAACCGCCAAATTTCTGGATGGCCAGAAAAATCTGGAAGAGTGTCTGCTGACGAAATTAGAGGAGAGACAAAGGAAATTAGAACGGGGCCTACGTGAGGAAGTCGCAGCAGTGGAAAAGAGGTTCGACGCCTTACAAGTGGAAGTTGCCGAGCTGCGCCAACGCCCGCTGATGGGGGTGGAGGAGAAATTCAACGCCTTACAAGTGGAACTTGCCGAGCTGTGCCAACGCCCGCTGATGGGGGTGGAGGAGAAATTCAACGCCTTACAAAAGGAAGTTGCCGAGCTGCGCCAACGCCCACTGACGGGGGTGAAAGAGGAATTCAACGCTCTACGAGAGGAAGTTGCCGAGCTGCGCCAACGCCCGCCCACCGTTACACCGGGAATATCAGGAACGGGACATAGCAGAGTGACGCCCCCAACCTTCGACGGAAAGGTCCCGTGGAGCACCTACTTACGTCAGTTCGAGGCAGCCTGTTCCATAAATAACTGGAACAACACAGAAAAGGCTACAGCTCTCATTGTAGCGCTGAGAGGCGACGCCCTTAACGTCCTTCAGGCCATCCCGACTGGATCCCAGGACTACGCTGCACCGATCGCCCATATGGAGTCCCGATATGGAGATAGCCATCTTCAGCAGGCCTACCAGATGCAGCTCCGGACCCGGGTACAGAAGAACGCGGAAACCCTGCAGGAGTTCGAGATGGACATCGCACGCCTCGCAAGGCTCGCCTACCCAACAGCACCGGCCGACTTTCTGGAGCAGATAGCGACGCAGACTTTCACCGACGGACTACGGGACTCGGACACTCAACAGGCGCTGCGACTCGCGCGTAATAAGACCCTGGCAGATGCGCTGAGCCACGCACTTGAATTCGAGACGGCAAAACAGGCATCCAGAATGCACGCGCGGGTGCGTCAAGTGGACGTCGACGAACCAGCAAAAACCAACGAGACCAAGCCCCTGGCCGACGAATTGATGGAGGCGCTAAGCCGTTTCTTCAAGAATCGCAGTACCACCAACAAAAACGTAGCTGAAGGACATCCGGAGAGGCGACCCGGAAGAGGACTACCGACCTGCTGGACCTGCCGTAAGATAGGCCACCTGAGCAAGGACTGCGGTGATCGCCGCCGCCAAGGGTTTCTGTCGGGACAGTCAGTCGTAGGGAAACCGCGCGGCCCAGGAAAGCAAGTATCAGCCAGCCTAGGGGGGCAAAGGTTGGCTTGTGACAGTCGTCAAGCCCCTGCAGTCCAAGTCCGTGTGACGCAGTTACGGAGGGATAATAGCAGCCTGATGGTCGACGGAGTCGTCAACGGAGAGAGCTGGCCCATGCTAATCGACACGGGAGCATCGAGGACCATCGTCAGTCCCACCGTGATCCCGAAGTGGAGAGTTCAACACACACAAAGGAACCTCCAGCTAATAACCGCGACCGGAGAGACCGCACCGGTACATGGCGAAGCATCACTGGAGCTCGTCATTGGTCGACGGGCGATAAAGCATCTAGTGCTTGTGGCTGACGTATCAAATGAAGTGATCATCGGACTGGACTTCCTGGACCAGAACAACATCATCTTGGATCTGAGTACCAACACTCTGCACTTCGGAGGTGAGGAACTTGCTTTGCAACCTGCGCACGAGTCCATCACCGCACGACGAGTAAGGCTGAGAGAAGACGCCATCGTTCCCGCCAGGACGGAGGTCAGCGCTGCCGTAATTGTCGACGGAACTCCTGAGGGAGTGGCGGCTGTCATCGAGCCAAAATATGAGGACATCCAGACAAAAGGATTGCTAGTTGCCAAGACCCTCATCAACACGACGTCTCGGCCGTACGTCCGCCTGTCCAACCTGAACGACTACGACATTAAGGTTCACCGGGACACCAACCTAGGAGTCTGCGAGCCCGTTACCTGGATTGCCCGCATCACCGACACGACGGACGGACACCTGCAGACGGACAACCGAAGAAGACGCACACTGCCAGAAGAACTACAGAAGCTGTACCAAGGATCCCAGGACCATTTAGACGAGGAACAATCACGCCAACTTCAGGACCTGCTACGCGAATTCCAGGACGTCTTCTCCGTGGGGAGCAAAGACTTCGGCAGGACAGGCTTGGTCCAGCACAGAATCGACGTTGGGGACAGCGCACCGATTAGGGCCCCATTCCAACGAATCCCGCTCGCCAAGCAAGCCGAAGTCGACCGGATGGTAGAAGAGATGAAGGAGCAAGGGGTGATCGAGCCATCACATAGTCCTTGGAGTTCTCCGGTCGTGCTTGTGAAGAAGAAGGACGGTTCCACCAGGTTCTGCGTGGACTACAGGCGGGTGAACGACGTCACGAAGAAGGACAGCTACCCTCTACCCCGGATCGACGACACGCTGGACACCATATCAGGGTCGGGATGGTTCTCCACCTTGGATTTGAAGAGTGGCTGCTGCCAGCTGGAGGTCCACCCTAAGGAACGCGAGAAAACGGCGTTCTCTGTGGGCAGCGGGCTCTGGCAGTTCACCGTCATGCCATTCGGTCTGTGCAACGCCCCTGCGACCTTCGAAAGGCTAATGGAGTCCATTCTGAGGGGACTACACTGGAAGACTTGCCTGGTCTACCTAGACGCCGTCATCGTTCTGGGGAGAAGCTTCGAGGAGCACTACAGCAACCTGAAGGAGATCTTGTTGAAGCTACGGGCTGCCCAGCTGAAGTTGAGCCCCAAGAAGTGTCAGGTCTTCCAGAAGCGGGTCCAGTACCTTGGGCATATCGTCTCCGAGGAAGGGGTGCGCACCGACCCAGAGAAGACCACAGCTGTGAGGGAGTGGCCAGTTCCGAAGGACAAGTCCCAACTACGAAGCTTCCTGGGACTCTGCACTTATTACCGTCGCTTCGTGAGGGGATTCACCGACATCGCCAAACCTTTACATCGACTGACTGAGAAGGACCAACTCTTCACGTGGACAGCAGAATGCCACAGTGCCTTCGAACAACTCAAGCAGGCTCTGTGCACCGCGCCTATTCTGGCCTACCCCAGACCTGGAACAAGGTTCATCGTCGATACCGATGCCAGCGACTTTGGCATAGGGGGAATCCTGTCGCAGGTAGTGGACGGCGAGGAGAGAGTAGTGGCCTACTTCAGCAAGGCCTTGTCAAAGCCAGAAAGGAACTACTGCGTCACCAGAAAGGAGCTGCTCGCCATCGTGAAGACCATTGAACACTTCCACAAGTACCTGTACGGGCAAGAATTTCTCATCAGGACCGACCATGCATCCCTGCGGTGGCTCCTGAACTTCAAGCAACCCGAGGGTCAACTCGCGCGGTGGTTAAAGAGGCTTCAACAGTACAACATTGAGATTCAGCACAGGA
Source organism: Meconema thalassinum (assembly GCA_946902985.2). Lineage (NCBI taxonomy): Eukaryota > Metazoa > Arthropoda > Insecta > Orthoptera > Tettigoniidae > Meconema > Meconema thalassinum. The sequence continues at coordinate 252,919,596 of OX336394.1, read as the reverse complement.
AAGGCCAACTGCATTCTAACGCCGACGCCCTGACACGAAGACCGTGCCCCGAAGACTGCACTTTCTGTGCCCGAAGGGAGGAGAACACCGGGATACTGTGCCGACGGACTACTGTGGAACTTCAAGGGAACTGGAGCCGCGAATCTTTCACGCGGGCACAAGCAGAAGATGATGACCTGGGATGGATAGCCGAATGGAAGAGGGCCTGTGTCCCCAGACCCGGGTGGAACATTGTGAGTGTCTGCAGCCCAAAATTTAAGTCCTACTGGGCACAGTGGGACTCGCTGATTGTAAGGGATGGCCTCATCTGCCGTACCTGGGAGAGCACCGACGGGAAGACATCTCGGGAACAAGTCGTCGTTCCAAAGGCTATGACGGAGGAAGTCCTGAAGGAAGTTCATGGAGGATCATCTGGTGGACACCTAGGGATAAAGAAGACCCTGGAGAAGCTGAGAGAGCGGTTCTACTGGGTCGGATGCCGAACAGACGTGGAGAACTACTGCGCGAGGTGCCACGATTGCGCAGCCAGCAAGGGCCCTGGACGAAGACGACGGGGTCCACTGAAGACCTACAACGTGGGCGGCCCCATGGAGAGAGTGGCCATCGATGTTGCTGGCCCATTCCCGTTAAGCGAGGCCGGGAACCGCTACATATTAGTCGTCAGCGACTACTTTACCAAATGGCCGGAGGCGTATGCGCTCCCTAACCAAGAAGCCGCGACGATTGCAGAGACCCTGGTGAAGGAATTCGTCAGCCGGTACGGAGTACCCCTGGGGCTGCACTCCGACCAAGGGAGGAACTTCGAGTCGCAGGTATTCCAAAACCTATGCCAGTGCTGGGAATCCGGAAGACAAGGACAACGCCGCTACACCCTCAGTCCGACGGGATGGTAGAGCGATTCAATCGCACCATCGAGAACCATCTCCGAATAGTCGTCAGCGAGCACCAGAGGGATTGGGACAAGCATCTTCCACTATTTCTCCTGGCCTACCGCGCCGCCGTGCATGAAGCCACCGGGGGGACACAGACGGACCAATGATTGATCGGGACGATCAGCCTTTTTAGGAAGGGGGTGGTGTTACGGCTGTGAGTTTGTGTCATCGCTCGCCGCATGAGTCACAACTGCCCCAGGGCTGGGCTGTGCCCTGCCTCCTGTATTGCGTACGCCTTATGCAACAGGGCTACTAGGACAAAGGGATAGTCCAGAATATTCGTGACTGGACCAGCGATGGAAGCCTCGAGAAGCCGTGAACCCTGGATGGATCTAGAAGCGTTTATTGAGTCACCGGCCTGCTATATAAGTGCGACCTGTCACGCAGTGTTGTTGTTGTGTTTTACGAGCTAGTGTGAGCGATTATCCTGTGCGACAGAAGTGTGGTGACGAAGTGCTGTGCGAGTTACGAAATCCAGTGACATTGTTTCTCCAGCTTGTGGACAGCGAAATAGCCTGCAGCAAGTGATCGTAAGTAATTGAGGTCGGTGAACGTAAGGGAGAGGAGCAGGTAGTTTCTGTCAAGGCCACTGTACTCATTAGGACGGATTAACTTCTGTGGTCTGTTGACAAGTGGAAGGGCCAAGAGCGCTCAAGGAAGAGACTTGAGGAAACTGGAGTAAGGCTCCTAATTGCTTGTATTTGCCGATTAGTGTAATTTTCTGGCCACAATAAAGTTAATTATTTCTTTAAGCAGTAATTGGTGTTGTGCTTCCTACCCACCGTAATCCAGTTAACAAAGGTGCCACTAGGGGGTGGCGCGTAACATTATGTTTACTGTGTGTGTGTTCATTTTAAAGTGTTCATCAAGGATAATTCCTAGGTATTTTTGTGTCGAGGTACTATTTATGAAGGTGTTACATTTGCAACCTGCTAGGATGTTTTGGTGTATGCATGATATGCTGTGGTGCGTTAGTTTGTATTTTTCTTGTGTGAAGTGATCAACTCTGATGTGCATTATTTTAGATTTGGTTGTATTTATACACAAATTATTGTCATGACACCATCTTGTGGTGTTATTTAAGTCTTCTTGAAGTCTATCAAAAGCTGGTTTAGAGTCTTTATGTATGGTATATATAGTGATGTCATCAGCATACATAAATATTTCACTGTGTTTAATGGCTTCATTCATGTCGTTTACGAACAGGTTATATAGTGTAGTAGAAATAATACTCCCTTGAGGAATGCCATGTGTTCCTTCTGCTGCGTCACTGATAGTGTTATTGATCATAACTGCCATTTCCCTGTTTTTCAGGTAGCTTTCAAATAGTTTGTAAGTCGTGCCTCATATTCCATTATCGTGTAATTTAGCAAGTAGTTTATTGTGATTTATTGTGTCTAATGCTTTAGGAAAGTCAAGAAAAAGTACCATTATGTGATTGTTCTTATTTAAGGCATTATTTATTACATTGGCAAATTCAACCAGGAGTAGTTCAGTACTTTTCCCCTTCCTAAAACCGTATATGTGTCCCTTAAAAAAGGCATATTTATTTAGGAAATTGTTCAATCTCTTATCCAAGCATTTTTCCATTATTTTGTGTAGGATTGATAAAATGCATATTGGTCTGTAGTTGCCAAAAACTAAGTGATCGCCATTCTTATATATTGGTTTAATAATGGTGTATTTCAGATATTTTGGTATTATGCCAGATTCGAATATCTTGTTTGTGAGATGTGTTATGATAGGTATAGTTTTTTTGGATGTTGCCTTTATGTCTTTCAAGCGTATATTGTCTGCAGCGGGCGATTTGTCTGTTTTAATTCCTATTACGTTCTCTATTTCATATTCATCAGTTTCAAGTAATGTAAAAAAATTCATTAACGTGTTTCTATTTGATTGCCATATGTTGATATTACAGTTATGAGCTAGGCTGTTTACTTTTTCACTAAAGGTACTGTTGAATTTATTGGCTATCACTTCGTTAGTATAATGTATTCTTAAATGTTTGTTTATGACTTCATTGACAGTTTGTGTTTTCCGACCTGTTATACCATTAATGACTATCCACATTACTTTATTATCGTTTTTGGAACAATTTATCTTATTTTTAGCCTACTTTCCACATTTTGCAAAAATGAGGAAAAAGTAGACTTATGAGATCAATCCGGGAAAATGTCTGTCTGTCTGTCTGTGTGTGTGTCCCCCCGTATCAACTCCTAAACGGCTGCAGCTATCGAAACCAAATTTGGTATGAGCAAAGATCTATACCGGGACATCTCAATGTCATACTTGAAAATGATCTCAGTGATACCAACTGCTAAAAAATCGCTATTGGAATTTGAGCTCCATGTTGGATATCTTGGAATGTATACATGGGAACTATTCCAAAATTGGTACACATATAGATAATAATACTTCAGTTTAATTTTCAGGAGGCCATACATGACAGTGTTGCCAAAATGATTCTAAGCCTACTGATAAGTCCAAATTTTAAATGCATATAACTCCTACACTATCAATTGGATTTCAACCAAATTTCGTATGTACTATGTGTACATAAACAGATATGTCTGAGCGTATTCTTAAGAGCCACCAGGGCTGCCAACTGTCAATAAATGATCTCTCTATTTTTTATCCAAATACCAATATATCAGAAAGTATGCGAGCCCACAGCTTTAAATATTGCACACGTATAGTGCCCAACATTCTAGATTAATTTGGAGCAACTAATATATGTCAGTGTTACCAACATGATTCTAAGCCTGCTGAAAGGACCATTTTTTATTACATGTATCTTCTGAACTATCAATTGGATTTCAACCAAATTTCGTATGTGCTATGTGTACCATAACAGATATGACTCTGCATATTCTTTAGAGCAATCAGGGCTGCCAACTGTTAATAAATGGTGTTTATATATTTTACCCTAATATCAATATATCAGAAAGTACGCAAGCCAACAGCTCTAAACTTTGCGCACGTATAGTTCCTGACATTCTAGATTAATTTTTAGCAACTAATGTATGTCAGTGCTACCAACATGATTCTAAGCCTGCTGATAGGTCCAACTTTAAAATTCCAGTAACTTCTATACTAACAAATGGATTTCATCCAAAATTGGCACAACAATACATCATAATATTTCAAATTATTTCTGACCAACACATGCATGACATTGTTGTCAACATGATTTTACATGCGCTGATAGGTCCAATGTGTAACTGCATGTAACTTCCATGCTATCCATTGGACTTCGACCAAATTTTGTATTCTGTTCCTTAAGATATGGAACTAAGAATATATTCAGTCACCAGCGCTGCCAACTGTAGTGCTCTATCAGGCTACATCATGCCATGTATATTTCGAACTAATTAGATATTTCGATATTACCAACTTCATTTCGTCATTATTCTAGATAGGTCCATAAAGATTAATCATTGGCATGAATCTTAAATTTTTTAGTTCGTCACGGAACTTCTTGTTATAATATTGTTGTTTTGTTTTGTTTATTAGCTTATTTAATTTGTTTCTGAAAGCTTTGTATTCATTAGCCTACATCTCACATTTTGCAAAAATGAGGAAAAAGTAGACTTATGAGATCGATCCGGGAAAATGTCTGTCTGTCTGTCTGTCTGTCTGTGTTTGTGTGTCCCCTATCGACGCCTAAACGGCTGCAGAAATCGAAACCAAATTTGGTATGAGTAAAGATCTATAGCGGTACATCTCAATGTCAGACTTGAAAATGATGTCAGTGCTACCAACTGCTGAAAAATCGCAATTGAAATTTGATCTCCATGTTGGATATCATGGAATGTATACATGGGAACTATTCCAAAATTGGCACACATAGACCTACTAATACTTCAGTTTAATTTTCAGGTCATGCATGGCAGTGTTGTCAAAATGATTCTACGCCTACTGATAGGACCCATTTTTAGCCTATTTTCAATTTTGAAAAAAAAAAAAGGCTTATGAGATCACCTTTTGTCCGTGTGTGTGTGTGTGTGAGGTGTGTGTGTGTGTCCCCCTAATAAATTCTAAACGGCAGGAGCGACTTCAATGAAACTTGGTAAGTTCATACCACTATTCCGGGCGACCCCACCGTGCCCTTCAAATTTTGTTACGTCTCTCCAATCCAACATGGTGGCTGTGCAAAATATTTCAGCAGCATTCAATATCTCCGAAACTATTACCGATATCGCCCTGAATTTGTGTACGGTGATAAAGGGCACTACTAGAAGTACATCTATGAGACTTTCAAAACCCTGGTTACTACAAGACCAACATGGCGGCCAAGCGAAGTTGAGACATTTAAATAGACTTTTCTCGCGATTTAACAATCCAAACGTAATGAAACTTGGTACAGCAAATGTCTATACACATTGTAATTCACTGGAGTCTAAGTTAGTTCAATTGTTTACATAACCTCAAAATGGCGGCCGTGTGAACTATTTCACTGAAATTCCTTATCGCAGAAACTATTACAGATATCACACTGAAATTTTGTACGGTGATGAAGGATACTGATACAAAATTATCTATGTAATTTTCATAAACCTGTTAAGTACAAAACGAACATGGCGGCCAAGCGAATTTGAAATATTTTAATATACTTTCCACGTGATTTAACTCTCTGAGCGCAGTGAAATGTGGTACATGAAGTGTTTATACACATTGTAATGCCCTGGTATCTAATTTAGTTCAATTGTTTACATAACTTCAAGATGGCGGCTGTGCGAATTTTAAAATTAAGTTTTTATTTCTTGTGTCGTAGTCATGCGATCGAAGTGAAAGTTTGAATAATGAACCCACGCAATAATGTTCCTTTAATGGTACATGACTCTATGACCTATACATTTAACAATCCAAGGTGGCGACCATCCGACATATTTAGATGGCTCTGAATATCTACGAATCTATTGTAGCAATCAAACTGATTCTTTTAATATTCTTAGGGGCTATGAACTTAAGTTCACCTATAGGACTTTAAATAACCTGGTGATCACAAATCCAACATGGCGGTGACGCGAATTATAAATATTCGCATGGACGTTTCTCGCAATTTAACCATCCGAGTGCAGTGGAACATGGTACAGTAAATCCTTATACGAATGTTAATCTACTGGCATCTAATTTATTCAATTGTCTGGATAACCACTATATGGCAGCTGTGCGAAATTTTAAAATCTCCTTGTTACTTCTTGTGTCCTAATCAAGCGATTGAAATTTGAACGCTACACGTACACAATAATCTTCATGTAACTGTACATAATTCTAGGATCTACATATATAAAATCCAACATGGCGACCATTCGAAATATTTAGTCGGTTCTCAATTTCTACGAATCTATTACAGCAATCAAACTGAAATTTTGTATGTTGATAGTGGCAGTTAACATAAGTAGGAGATATGAAAATAGGCTGTATAGTTCTTCACAGAACTACTTGTTAAATTCATATAACTTCTACACTATCAATTGGATTTCAACCAAATTTCGTATGTACTAAGTGTACATAAACAGATATGACTGAGCGTATTATTTAGAGCCACCAGGGCTGCCAACTGTCAATAAATGCTTTCTCTATTTTTTTTTATCCAAATACCAATATATCAGAAATTATGCGAGCCAACAGCTTTAAACCTTGCACACGTATAGTCCCTGACATTCTAAATTAATTTGGTGCAACTAATGTATGTCAATGCTACCAACATGATTCTAAGCCTGCTGATAGGACCAATTTTTAAATACATGTAACATCAATACTATCAATTGGATTTCAACAAAATTTCGTATGTGCTATGTGTACCATAACAGATATGACTATGCGTATTCTTAAGAGCAATCAGGGCTGCCAACTGTTAAGAAATGCTGTTTATATTTTTACCCTAATATCAATATATCAGAAAGTATGCAAGCCAACAGCTCTAAAGTTTGCGCACGTACAGTACCTGACATTCTAGATTAATTTGGAGTAACTAATATACGTCAGTGCTGCCAACATGATTCTAGCCTGCTGATAGGTCCAATTTTAAAATACCAGTAACTTCTATAGGCCAACTAACAAATGGATTTCATCCAAAATTGGCACAACAATAGATAATAATATTTCAGATTATTTCTGACTAACACATGCATGACATTGCTGCCAACATGATTTTACGCGTGCTGATAGGTCCAATGTCTAACTGCATGTAACGTCTATGCTATCCATTGGACTTCAACCAAATTTTGTATTCTGTACCTTAAGAGATGGAACTAAGATTATATTCTGTCAGCAGGGCTGCCAACTGTAATGCTCTATTAGGCTACATTATGCCAGGTATATTTCGAACTAATTGGAAATTTCGATATTACCAACTTAATTTCGTCATTATTATAGATAGGTCCATATAGATTAATCATTGGCATGAATCTTAAATTTAAGAAAAGTAGGCTTTTTAGTTCGTCACGGAACTTCTTGTTTTTATTGCAATATTAACCTTCTTTATGAGCATTGTTTTATGAAGTCTGTCTCTTTCCTTACATTGTATTTTTAGCCTATTTTCAATTTTGAAAAAATAGGCTTATGAGATCACCTTTTGTCCGTGTGTGTGTGCGTGTGTGTGTGTGTGTGTGTGCGTGTGTGTGTGATTCGTGTGTGTGTCCCCCCCTAATAAAATCGAAACGGCTGGAGCGATTTCAATGAAACTCAGGAAGTTCATAGCACTATTCCCGGCGACCTCGACCGTGCCCTTCAAATTTTGTTACGTCTCTCCAATCCAACATGGCGGCTGTGCGAAATACTTCACTAGCATTCAATATCTCCGAAACTATTACCGATATCGCCCTGAAATTGTGTACGGTGATAAAGGGCACTACTAGAAGTTCACCTATGAGACTTTCAAAAACCTGGTGACTACAAAACCAACATGGCGGCCAAGCGAAATTGAGACATTTAAATAGACCACTCTCGCGATTAACCTACCCAAACGTAATGAAACTGGGTACAGCAATTTTTTATACACATTGTAAAGCACTGGAGTCTAATTTAGTTCAATTGTTTACATAACCTCAAAATGGCGGCTGTCCGAAATATTTCACTGACATTCTATAACTCCGAAACTATTACAGATATCACCCTGCAATTTTGTACGGTGATAAAGGGTACTGATACAAGTTTACCTATGTATATTTCATAAACCTGTAAAGTACGAAACGAACATGGCGACCAAGCGAATTTAAAATATTTTAATAGACTTTTCTCGTGATTTAACTCTCTGAGCGCAGTGAAATGTGGTACATTAATTGATTTTGCAGATTGTAATGCACTGCCATCTAATTTAACTCAATTGCTTATATAACCTCAAGATGGCGGCTGTGCGAAATTTTAAAATTAAGTTTTAATTTCTTGTGTCGTAATCATGCGATCGAAGTGAAAGTTTGAATAATGAACCTAGACAATAATTGTCCTTGAATGGTACATAACTCTATGGCCTATACACATAACACTCCTAAATGGTGAGCTCCCGAAATATTTAGACGGTTCTCAATATCTATGAATCTTTTACAGCAACCAAACTGAATTTTTTTATGTTCATAGAGACTATGAACATATGTTCACCTATAGGACTTTCAGGAACCTGGTGAGCACAAATCCAACATGGCGGCGACGCGAAGTATAAATATTTAAATGGACGTTTCTCGCGAATTAACTATCCGAGTGCCGTGAAACGTTGCACGTTAAATGCTTATACAAATGTTGATCCACTGGCATCTAATTTATTTCAATGAGTAGGTAGGCTGGGGGGGGGGTTTGACTCAAATACCGTTATTTATGCAAATTAGGGGGGCGTGGCAAGGTCAATGACCTTGAGGTAGGTCATGATCAATGACCTTGAGGTAGGTCATTGACCCCAAGGTCGCCGGGACCCCGGAAGGTAAACAAACCTTGGAGGGTCCAGGAACCGGTTTGAGGGGGTGTGGGTGGAGGGGGAGGGGGAGGGGGGAGGGTGAGGGGGGGACGTGGGAGGGGAGGGGGAGGGGGAGTGGGAGGGTGTGGTGGCGAGGGTGGGGGATGAGGGGAAGGATGGAAGAGGCTCTGCACGAGACCCTCCTCGACCCAGTCTCTCTGTTGGACTGAGCGCCTTCTCTGATATTATCCTGGGCTATATAGCTTTGCTGTATGCCCGATGAGATCCGAGTATTGCCGAAGGTTTCCGAATCCTTGGTTGTGAATGAATTGTCAGAGAATTGAACGGTCAACTGGTGTGTGTGTGTGTGTGTGACGTCACAGCTGATTACGGGATGTGGGGTAGGTCATGAACGGGAGTGTTTTGAATGGAAAACATGAATGGCGGTGGATGGTGGTGGTTGTTGAACCCTGACGTGGTAGGTTGGTTAGGTGTGAATGGGTCTGAGAGACAAACAAGATGGGGTTGAAAGCGCTCAATTGTAAACAAACATCGATGCGTGGGTGGATGTTTAATGAACATAGGTTGGTGTGTGAATGAATAAACAGATTTGAACGGTTAACCTGTGTGTGACGTCACATGGGATGACTAATCCTGAGATTGACAACGGGTTGTATGGTAGGTCATGTCTGGGAATGACCTTACGGTGATTGAGAGGGTGGGGGACAAATGATGAGGTAAACGTGTTTGAATCATGAATGGAGATGGATGGTGGGTGTTGAACTCTGGCTTGCTTGGTAGGTTGAATGTAAAAACAAATAAAACCAGAAGCAAAAAAAAGTAAAATTATGTTTTATGTTGTGAACTGTTACTACAACTATTTTGCCTTTTATCACCAGCTTCTTTTTCCTCTTCATCTTCCTCTTCATCATCATCTTCTTCTTCTTCACCTCTCCCACGCCCTTCCATCTCTGTCATTAAAGCAGCAAAAAACCCCACCAAAACTGGGTCATTTCCAAAGCTATAAAAAATGTATACAATAAAGAGTACAACAAAATTATTTTTTAACACTTGTTTATCTAAATATTGTATTGTGAATTGCTGGGAGTGTGTGAGAGCAAGTACAGCTCACCTAAGTCTGCGATACCGATTCTCCATTTGTGCTGACCCGGGAGATTTGAATGGCTTACATTCACGTGTCAGAATAATCAGATTTGAACGGTCAACCGGTGTGTGACGTCACAGGAGAGTTGACCCCTGAGCTAATTTTCAAATTTGCCTTTATTATTATTATCATCATCACCATATTGTTTGTGGGAGAGGGGTTGAATGACCTCAAAGGTAAACAAGCATGACTGATGCAGAACCGGGTTTTATTGAATCGAATGAACAGGTTGTGGAACTCTGTGGTATTTGAACTAATAAGCCGGAGCTGGCACAGGGGCAAGTGGGCAAGATGGCCGCTGTGCGCAACTCCCTCATGTTGTTCTTATGGAGGGCGAGGTAAAGCAAGAACAGCGACTGCTGTGCAAGATGGCAGACACAGGGGCAAATGGGTAAGATGACTGCTATGCGCAACTCCCCCATGATGTTTTTATGGAAGGTGATGTAAAGCCGGCTCAGGGGCTACAGCGCAAGATGGCCACCATGTCCAGAGACAGTAGGATGACGTCATCAATAATGTTTACAAGGAGACTGATTTGTGTGTGTGTGTGTGTGGCCTCCTCAGAGGCCGAGTGCAGGTCTTTCTATTTGACGCCCGTTGGCGACCTGCGCGTCGGGATGAGAGATGAAATGGATGAAGATGAATGAAACTGGCTAAGAATGTGGAAGGAAGCGGCTGTGGCCTATTAGATGGTACCGTCCCAGCATTTGCCCGGTGTTGTAAATGGGGAATCCACAGAAAACCATTTCAAGGACGGCCGAAAGGAGACTCATGACCTAGTAGTTGATTAATCGGAGGATAAGGTAAAGCTAGCACACGTTCTTGGCTGACAACCTGGAGATCTGGGTTCGATCTCTAACTGCTATGAAAATAAATTAGAGTTTGAACGGGCTACACACAGCCTTGTGAGATAAAAAAAACTGATGATGATGATGATAATTGTTGTTTTAAGGGGCCTAACATCCAGGTTATCGGTCCCTAATGGCATGGGTGATTGTGAAGATGATAATGAAATGTAAACTATAAATAAAACTAACTACTAATTTATATACGAGAAGAAGAAATGGAAAACAAAAGGAGAATAAGGAAAATAAAGGACAGGAGGAAAAGAAATGCCCTCAACCCTCGAAGAAGGCGGATTGAGGGACTAGGAAGGAAGGAGAGCCATAAAAGGCAGATAGGAAAGGGAAAGAGGAGAGGGTCCGCCCCCAGCTCAGGAATCCACCACCACTCACCAGCTGTGAGCCCCTGAGGGTGTAGCAATATCTAGGGTGCACCAGAAGTGGTGCGGCTACATACACCCTGCCTCCTCAAGGGCCTTGAACACAAAGCAGAATGTAAAAGGAAATGAAAAAGAAGGCTGACCCCTCACAGAAGGAGGGTATCAGAAAAGATGAGACAAGGGCTAATTAAGGCGGGAAAAGAAGAGACACCCTATGCCTCGGATACCCTAATACTGTCGGGGTCGGAAGAGAACAAGAGTTGACCAAGTGAGGTCGACAGGAAAGAAGACGGAGAGGAGCCCGGCACAAGTAAGTGGAAGCAATGCCGGACTCAGCTGGGGCCCCGTGGTCGCCAACCCACGTTCCACTAGATGTGATCCCCTGGGAGGAGATGAAGAACTGAGCAGAGGCGGATTTGATTCACATCTCGAGCATTTTTGAAGTGGTTTTCTGTGCTTTCTTCCAGGCAAATTCTTGGATGGTACCTAACTTAAGGTCACAGCCACTTCTTTCCCAATCCCCACCCAAATTACAAATACATATACTACTACAGACATCACAATTACGCAGGTTAACACACATGTTAGTACACGGGACTAATTGCCTATGATGTCACAAGCCCTAAATAAGCAACAACAACAACAAGGCCTTAAAACCTGTGTGTTAGACATTAGCCTTTTTTTTTTGTGGATGCCCTGTTTTGACTGTGGTTGATAGGAAAATATAAGGTTCAAAGAGTTAGGTAGGTTGAAGCGTTCTTTAAGAAATCCTTTACAAGAAGGAATAACTTGAGCTGTCTTTTGACAGTGGCGGGTATTGGGAGAACAGGAGCTTGTAGCAAGCAAACCAGATCTGTAACTGCGAGCGAACCCTCCAAGTAGGTCATTGGCCATGAGAAAAAGAGAGTGTTATTGAACACTCACGTGTGGACAGGGAGCTGTATAACATTGACGCACATGGCTGCGCCGCTTTGTAATACACGGACAGTGTCTTAGAATGTTGTTGTATTAGTAACATTTGAGAGAGAAGGGTTTTGATATTGAGATTATTCAGCCCTGTGTACTTGGGTGTGTTACAGTTTTGATTGATAACCTGTGTTATTGTGATGGTATTATTAGTGTGTGTGTTGCTCACAAGGTCAAGTGCACCCCGTTCTAACCCTCAGACTAGAATTACATTTCTTGGCAGATTTGGAAATCAAACCTTGACTTCCAGGATAGATCCTATGTTAAATAGTATGTTTATAACCACCTTGAGGTTTAGCGGCTAGTATAATTGGCACTCGCCTCATAGATACGGGGTTGATAATTAGTGGGATCATTCATCCCTGTGTACTTGGGTGTGTTACAGTTTTGTTTGATAACCTGTGTTATTGTGTTGGTTGTATTAGTGTGTGTGGTTTACAAGTTTGTGTGTACCCTGTTCTAATCCTCAGACTGAAATTGCATTTCTTGACAAACAGTGCATTCAGCCTTGCGAGGTAAAACTGAGAAGAGGTGGGTTCATTCCACTCCTCATCTATTCTGGAACTGATTTTCCATGGTTTCACATTTCTACGCCAAGCGAATGCTAGGATGGTTTCCAACTTTAGGTTATCACTGTTTCTTTTTTCTCTAATCCCAAGTTACAAATACACACACTACTACAGACACCAGAGTAACACATGTTACCAATAATATAGGACATACAGTACATCATTTAGACCTAAATGCTAATGAGATAAGATAATTAAGTGCAATAACTTGTATATGTTAGTCATTAGTACAATAACATGTGTTATCATGCAAAAAAATTACAAACACCCAAGTACACAAGGGTGAATGAACATGATATGGCACTGGGGTACACTCAGCCTCGTGAGGCAAAAACTGTGTAGATGTGGGTTTGATTACCATTTAGGCTGGCTGTGTGGCTCAGCGGTAATGTTCTTGCTTGTTGGGCCCAAGGTTGCAGGTTCGTATTCTGGTGCAGCCAGCTGGCATTTGAGGGTGCGCAAATGCGAGGGAACCGTGTCTATAGAGTTACAAGCACGTTAAAGATCCCCTTTGGGGTGAAATTCCGGCTCCCCGGTGTCGCTCAAAGCCCAATAACATTATTATTAGATATATTTTAATACTGTATAGCCTTGGGTGTCGGGTCCAAACTTTTTTATTTGACGCCCAAAGGGCAGCTTGCATGTCGAAGTTTGTTGTTCCTTGGAGCGCTCTGAAAGTTATGGAGATTAGACATATAAGCTCCTAGACACTATAGCGCTTTCTAGTAGAGAAAGGAGGAATTTTTTGTGTTGGCGGAAAATCCCAAGATTAGTTAGTTAGTTATTGTCGTTTTAAGGGGCGGAACAACGAGGTCATCTGCCCCTAAAATCCCGAGATTAATGTTGCCATTATGAACATGGCCTACTGAATTCAAATGGGTTTTTAACATGCCAACAACGTATAAGGAGAGAAACTGCAAGCTTGGGGTTGGTAGCCAGATACGGTAACCACTCACCCACCGTGGCAATTATTAGATTATCTTTATCCTAAAATGCGTTCTTAAGTATTTGGCAACCTCCTAGTGTAGCGGTTAGCATTTTTGGCTGTCGCCCGCAGAGGTCTGGGTTCAATTACCGGCTCTGCCAAGAAATTAATTCTGTTTTGAGGGCTGGAACGGGACAGCCTCGTGAAGCAAAACTGAGAAGAGGTTGGTTCGATTCCCACCACAGCAATCTTTGAAATGGTTTTCTGTGGCCTCCCCACTCCTACTCGAGGCAAATGCTGGATTGGTTCCTAACTTAAGGCCACGGCCGTCTCCTTCCCAATCCTCTCTCAAATTACAAATACACACAATAACATAGGTTATCAGACAAACACGCACACTCGCACGTCTAAAATACACAGGGCTAAATAACCACTGTGTCCAAGCCACTAAAATGAATTAACAACTGAAGTATTTTGGCTGAAACATAGTCATGTATAAATGTATTGTCTGTTCTGAATCGTTTTTAATGTAGGAGGAGGAAGTTGTTGTTGTTGTTGTTTCACTGAGGGGCTAGGATATTGTGGTCATTTCAGACTTGTGTGTACTTTGTGTGTGTGTAGATTTTGTCTCATAACCTGTGTTATAGTGGTTTCTGCAGTAGTGAGTGTCCACGTTGTGTAGCGGCTAGCATTCCTGGTTGTCGTAGGTCCAGATTCTATTCCTGACTCTGCCAAAAAATTTAATTCTGATCTGAGGGCTGGAACGGGGTGCACTCAGCCTCATGAGGAAAAATAAGAAGAGGTGGGTTTGATTTCTCTTCATCCATCCTGGAAGTGGTTTTCTTTTGTTTCCCACTTCTACTTCAGGCAAATGCCGGGGTAGTTTCTAACTTGAGTGCATGGCCGTCTCCTTCCTAATCGTCTCTGAAATTACAAATACACACACTACTACTACTACTGCAGATACCATAATAACACAGGTTACCAGACAAATTAAAATACAGGAAAAAAGTCTCCTTGTTGCGTAGTGGCTAGTATTCTTGGCTGTCATTGTGGAGGTGAGGGTTCAATTGGCTCTGCCAAGATATTTTAATTCTGATCTGACAGCTGGAATGGGGTTTGATTCCTACCTCTGCCATCCTGGAAGTGGTTTTCTGTGATTTCCCACTTCAACTCCAGGCAAATACCGGGCTGACACCTAACGTAAGGCCACGGACGATTCCTACCCAAATGCTACCTGAATTACAAATACACAAACTAGTACATACATCACAGTACACACAGAGCTACATGACCACGATACCCAAGGCCCTCAAATGAAACAACAACATAAAACAAATAGCTGAAATTCTTCATTTGTATAATTTGTGTTCGTGAACACACACTAATACAGGCATCACAATTAACACCGGTTATCAGACAGATTCTATACACCCAAAGTACACGGAGCTATATGACCGCGTTGTCGCAGCCCTAAACTGAGGAACCAACCAACCATGACTTCCTTCAGGTCATTACTATATTTATGGCATGATAAAAACCTTCCACTAATTACACTTGTGTGAAGTTAAATTATAGGTTATATTTGACTAACGCTCTTAGGTTTCAAAGTTTGTCGCCAGAAGCCGTTTGCGGTGGCATCTAGTAACGACGTTCAGAACTAGTTGGTTGTTGACGGTGGCGTTTGGTAGCAAAAGTTAGAACTACTTGAAAATCTAATGTCTGCAGTCCTTACATGAATTAAAAACTAATAACACACAGTAATACAGCCATCACAATTAACGCCGGTTATCAGACAGATTCCACACACACCCAAAGTACACGGGGCTACATGACCGCGTTGTCGCAGCCCCTAAACTGAGGAACCAACCAACCATGACTTCTTTCAGGTCATTACAGAAATGAGATTAATCAAAGCAATCACAGGAGAAGCATCTGAAGCTGACAACTAAAGAAATCTGAAAGCAATCACAGGAGAAGCATTTGAAGCTGAAAACTAAAGAAATCTGAAAGAAAATAGGCAGTTGTAGTTGAAGAGACAAACAAATCAACTTATTTGCCAACAAACTCAACAAAGTACACAGAGCTAAATGACCGCAAGTACGTTGGTTAGATTTTGTTTGAACGTTCTATTAAAAGTTCCAACGTTCAGCACTAGGTATCACTGGGATTTGTTGGTGAAAGTTGGAACTACATAAAATTGAACTGAACATGTAACTCACCGTTTGCGTGTCCGGCGAGCCAAACATGTCCTTGGACACTCCAGGCAGCAAGCCATACAATACATAATAAACTGCATCACTTGATGGCCCACACGAACACCATCCTTGGCTACTGGTTTAGAGGTCGAGTCAAGCAATTACCCACTTACTCGCTGTAGAGTGCACATTCCGCAGCCTGAAGGCTTCACGCGCAGACCTTGGCAAGCAATTATAACACCCCTAATTTAATTTCTTAGCAGTTGGGGATTGATCCCAGGCCTCCAGGGTGATAGCTAAGAACACTAGCCACTACACCACAATTGAGGGCGCCGTGGCACAATGAACAAGCTGTTTGCCTCTGACCAAGGTAGACTGGGTTTGATTCCCGGCTAGTACATGTGAGATTTTTGAAGTGATTTGTCTTGTCCTGTTGTTTGGATTCCACACAAAAATCAGGTCTTGTGGCTCAAGATTGCAGCAACGTACTTGCGGTCATTTAGCTCTGTGTACTTTGTTGAATGTTTTTTTTTCTTCAGAGAACCTGGGGCATTGCGATGGCTGTATTAGTGTGTGTGTATTTGTAATTCATGTGAGGATAGGGAAGAAGGTGGTTGTAAGGACTTAAGTGAAGAACTATCCTGTCATTTGCCTAGAGTAGAAGTGGGAAACCACAGAAAACCACTTACAGAACTATTGAGGTGGGAACTGAAACCGCCTCTTCTCAGATTTACTTCACAAAGTTAAGTGTACCCCGGTCTGACCCTCAGACCAGAATTAAATTTCTTGACAGAGCTGGGAATCGCAGTCAAAACGCTTGCCGCTACACCACATGGTGGACAGCATTACAAAAATATGTAAGGCCCATTTTTTAATCTCTACATAGTATAAAGCAAAGTCCCCAATCCTTGGATGCAAGGGGCAATCCCGAGAACCATTAGATGAATATTTGTGTGTTTTTCATCATTCTGTAAAAGATTTCTCGAGGAAGGTTTCTGTAGAAAAACGTTCATTTATGACTGAGCAGTAGCCTAACAATTTCAGTGAATCAAGTTGAAGAAAAACCTGCTGTCTGTGCGTTTTTTTAAGCTTACGCTGGGTAAACCGTTAAAAATATGGAAAAATAACCTACTGTATGTACTATCTATTGGCTGAATAGGTTTTATGAAATAAAATGTACACTTTTCACCGCAAGCATTGTAACCCATAGTTTCTGATCACACCTTGCAAGAACAGGGAAACATTCATACACGTTTAGTTTCTAACTATGATTTGAAACTGGAAACTTTTAAACAATTTGATTCATCTTGCTGTTATACATTACATCTTGCTTACTCGCAACTGATGAGTACAACCATCTCTGATGCGTTCGAACTGGTCCACACAACTGATTCTATGCAACAAGGATGTTGCTATTTATACTACTTTTAAACCGGGTAACGCCCAGCTAACGTCTAGTGAAGGGTAAACAACTTTCATTTTCTCAAGGGTATGTCAATGTATAAAAGATTGTCTACCGCTAACCATCATTCGGCAACTCATTAACCGTCAACATATGCACATTTGATCACACTAAAAGAAATATGTTGACCGCCTCATGGTGTAGTGATTAGCATTCTTCGCTATTACTGCAAAGGTCTGTGCTAGATTTCCGTCTCTTTCAAGAAATGTAATTCTAGTCTAAGGAATAGGACGGGGTTCACTCAAACTTGTATGTCAGAACTGAGAAGAGGTGGGTTCGATTCAAACCACATTCAAACCTAGAAGTGTTCTTCCATTCTTTCTCCCCTGTACTACAGGCAAATTTCCAGAATGGCTTCTAACTTAATGCCATGGTCGCGTTATTCCAAAGTTGAGCTCCACATAACATTGTTACTAATACTAAAAACAACAATAATAGACCTACTTGTTAACACATAACTCATATAAATATCCAAGTACGTGTAACTCATATCCCTGACGTCCAAGCCCCTAGAAATAATAATATACCGGAGATGACTTTCACATCCACAATTTATTGCAAATTTCAAGTGATTTACTTATCTGCTGAAAAAAAAACTGTAGTTCTATTGTGCACGTATTTTACGATGTTTGAATCTGGTTTGTTGGCAAATAAGTTGATTTGTTTGTCTCTTCAACTACAACTGCCTATTTTCTTTCAGATTTCTTTAGTTTTCAGCTTCAAATGCTTCTCCTGTGATTGCTTTCAGATTTCTTTAGTTGTCAGCTTCAGATGCTTCTCCTGTGATTGCTTTGATTAATCTCATTTCTGTAATGACCTGAAAGAAGTCATGGTTGGTTGGTTCCTCAGTTTAGGGGCTGCGACAACGCGGTCATGTAGCCCCGTGTACTTTGGGTGTGTGTGGAATCTGTCTGATAACCGGCGTTAATTGTGATGGCTGTATTACTGTGTGTTATTAGTTTTTAATTCATGTAAGGACTGCAGACATTAGATTTTCAAGTAGTTCTAACTTTTGCTACCAAACGCCACCGTCAACAACCAACTAGTTCTGAACGTCGTTACTAGATGCCACCGCAAACGGCTTCTGGCGACAAACTTTGAAACCTAAGAGCGTTAGTCAAATATAACCTATAATTTAACTTCACACAAGTGTAATTAGTGGAAGGTTTTTATCATGCCATAAATATAGTAATGACCTGAAGGAAGTCATGGTTGGTTGGTTCCTCAGTTTAGGGGCTGCGACAACGCGGTCATATAGCTCCGTGTACTTTGGGTGTATAGAATCTGTCTGATAACCGGTGTTAATTGTGATGCCTGTATTAGTGTGTGTTCACGAACACAAATTATACAAATGAAGAATTTCAGCTATTTGTTTTATGTTGTTGTTTCATTTGAGGGCCTTGGGTATCGTGGTCATGTAGCTCTGTGTGTACTGTGATGTATGTACTAGTTTGTGTATTTGTAATTCAGGTAGCATTTGGGTAGGAATCGTCCGTGGCCTTACGTTAGGTGTCAGCCCGGTATTTGCCTGGAGTTGAAGTGGGAAATCACAGAAAACCACTTCCAGGATGGCAGAGGTAGGAATCAAACCCCATTCCAGCTGTCAGATCAGAATTAAAATCTCTTGGCAGAGCCAATTGAACCCTCACCTCCACAATGACAGCCAAGAATACTAGCCACTACGCAACAAGGAGACTTTTTTCCTGTATTTTAATTTGTCTGGTAACCTGTGTTATTATGGTATCTGCAGTAGTAGTAGTAGTGTGTGTATTTGTAATTTCAGAGACGATTAGGAAGGAGACGGCCATGCACTCAAGTTAGAAACTACCCCGGCATTTGCCTGAAGTAGAAGTGGGAAACAAAAGAAAACCACTTCCAGGATGGATGAAGAGAAATCAAACCAACCTCTTCTTATTTTTCCTCATGAGGCTGAGTGCACCCCGTTCCAGCCCTCAGATCAGAATTATTTTTTTTGGCAGAGTCAGGAATAGAATCTGGACCTACGACAACCAGGAATGCTAGCCGCTACACAACGTGGACACTCACTACTGCAGAAACCACTATAACACAGGTTATGAGACAAAATCTTCACACACACAAAGTACACACAAGTCTGAAATGACCACAATATCCTAGCCCCTCAGTGAAACAACAACAACTTGTTTTTACATTCAACCTACCAAGCAAGCCAGAGTTCAACACCCACCATCCATCTCCATTCATGATTCAAACACGTTTACCTCATCATTTGTCCCCCACCCTCTCAATCACCGTAAGGTCATTCCCAGACATGACCTACCATACAACCCGTTGTCAATCTCAGGATTAGTCATCCCATGTGACGTCACACACAGGTTAACCGTTCAAATCTGTTTATTCATTCACACACCAACCTATGTTCATTAAACATCCACCCAACGCATCGATGTTTGTTTACCATTGAGCGCTTTCAACCCCATCTTGTTTGTCTCTCAGACCCATTCACACCTAACCAACCTACCACGTCAGGGTTCAACAACCACCACCATCCACCGCCATTCATGTTTTCCATTCAAAACACTCCCGTTCATGACCTACCCCACATCCCGTAATCTGCTGTGACGTCACACACACACACCAGTTACACTAATGTTTTCCATTCAAAACACTCCCGTTCATGACCTACCTCACATCCCGTAATCTGCTGTGACGTCACACACACACACACACACACACACCAGTTGACCGTTCAATTCTCTGACAATTCATTCACAACCAAGGATTCGGAAACCTTCGGCAACACTCGGATCTCATCGGGCATACAGCAAAGCTATATAGCCCAGGATAATATCAGAGAAGGCGCTCAGTCCAACAGAGAGACTGGGTCGAGGAGGGTCTCGTGCAGAGCCTCTTCCATCCTTCCCCCTCATCCTCCACCCTAGCCAACCCCCCCCTCACCCCCCCCCTCCCCACCCCCACTCCTCCCCCTCCACCCACACCCCCTCAAACCGGTTCCTGGACCCTCCAAGGTTTGTTTACCTTCCGGGGTCCCGGCGACCTAGGGGGTCAATGACCTACCTCAAGGTCATTGATCATGACCTACCTCAAGGTCATTGACCTTGCCACGCCCCCCTAATTTGCATAAATAACGGTATTTGAGTCAAAACCCCCCCAGCCTACCTACTTCAATGGTTTGCATTATCACAAGATGGCTGCTGTGCGTAATTATAAAATCTCGTTTTTACTTCTTGTTGTCTAATCATGCGATTGAAGTTTGAATACCACACGTACACAATAATCTTAATGTAATAGTACATAAATAAAAATCCAACCTGGCGACCATCTGAAATATTTAGACGGTTCTCAATATCTACGAATCTGTTACAGCAATTTAACTGAAATTTTGTATGTTGATTGTGGCAGTTAACATAAGTAATATATATGAAAATAGGCTGTATAGTTCTTCACGGAACTACTTGTTTATGTCATAAGTGAACCATTGTTTGCTTTTTCTGTGTTTACGTGTGGTTATTTAAGATGCTTTTTGGTAATTTCCTTAAATTTGGTTGTTATATTGTTATATATGTCATTAGGATTCTTTAATTCAAGGCAATCTGTCCAGTCTATGTTGTTAAGGATTGTTTGTATGATAGTATCGTTCATTAGCGTAATGTACGATTCATTATCTTGTGATTGTGTCTTATCATTTTTTGGCCAAATACCTGCATATGTTATGTGGTGGTCAGAGATGTCTGATTGTATGACTGCAGAAGTATATTGATCTAGTCTGCTACGATAGTATAATATGTGATCAATACATGTTCTCGAGTCTAAACTTGGATCATAACGAGTGCATTGAGTGATAAGTGGTAGAAAACCATGAGTTGCCATAATATTTGTATATTTGATAGCTGATAGACTGATGTCATTAGATAAAGTATCAATGTTGATATCTCCTAAACTGGCGTATTCGCTATAGCCTACTTACTGGTGTGTTGTGTTGTATGTGTTTCCAGTTCATCAAGAAAGTCAATTATGTTAGTGCTAGGTGGTCTGTAAATGCATGTTAATCCAATCTTGTTGTTCATGTGAAGTATTTCTATTACCATTGATTCATGAGTATTGGAAACGTATGATTTTTGTGTTCTAATAGCCATGTTGTTCTTTACATATATGCCAATGCCTTCTCCTTTACGATTTGTTCTATTACAAAATACAACATTAAAATTATCCAAAGTAAATAGGTAATTATTAGTTTCAAGTATGTTAATTTGTGTTAGGCAGATAATATCCAGATCATTAATTTTCTTACCTAAAGTTATGGTTAAATAATCCCAGTTTTTTATATAAATTGAATATTTAGAGGATGGATATTAATTTCAGCATTATTTCTAGTCTTATTATCGTTTTCGATGAAATCGGGTATATTGAGAAATGAGTTCCTTTTGTATTCCAGAAACATTTATATTGCCTTCCCAACTGTTCATAATATCAATTAATATAAAAATTCAATAATAATTCTTTTTTTGTGTGTGGGGGAGGGGGGCTTACCTAATTTTGTTAAGTCTTCCTGACGGGAGATTCTCAAAATACCAGATTCGTCGTTTCTTCGCGCTAGAATTTTGCCGTTTTTAACCCTAATGAATTTCCAGTTATTTTCTCTGGCCTGATTTTTAGTTTTCCATAGTAGCCCTCTGTAAAATGCCGTTAGACTTTCGTTAATGAAAAACCTAGATTTAGTGTTCCCATGAGAGAGGAATTTTGTCCTTTTCTTTTCTGTAAAAATGAATTCTTTTTGGATATCGAGTTGAATTTTACCACTATTGGGGGGATTTTGTTCTTTCTTTGAAGGGGGGGGGGGGCTGTAAATTTCCTCTACTTCAAATATGTTTAGATCTACTTCTAGAGTCTCAGCAATTTTGTGGACGATTTCATCCAGGCATTCATCTTTCGCACGTAGCACTTCACATATTTCAATGTATTGTTGCCTACCGTTCTGTTCCATTGTGTGCACTTTCTCGCTTAGATCTGATATTATTTTGTCTTGTAGATTCTTTCCGTCTTTTAGGGTTTTTATTTCTGCTGTAAGTGATTTCAGAAGAGTTGCATTTGACTTGGTTTCCTCAATCAACTCATCATATTTCTGCGCAATAAAGTCGACACTTTTTACACTTTCACTCACTTAGTTTTTCAGTTCACTAATCTGTTTCTTTAATTCTAAAAACATACCTCTGATATCCGATGCGTGTATTATCTCCGTGTTCGGTGTGAAGGTGGAGTCGCTGTGTCATCGGTGTTGGCAGCAGCTGGTTGGGTCATTGTTCCACCGCTTGCGACAACAGGTGCTGACGTTGTCTTCATGTAACTACGGCATTGCGGACACCGCCATGATTCCTTAGTTTGCTTAGCCATATCTTTCCACGTACGTGTTGTTACAGTTGTACATTCATAGTGATATTTCCCTTTGTATCCCGTGCAGGATACATAGTCACCATCACATAATAATAATAATTATTTATTCAAAGAAGGTCAAAATCAGTTGGCTAGAAGAAATCAAACAGGACTTAAAGGAAATAAACATTACAGATGATATAATCATGAATCGCAAAACTTTTGGAACTCTAGTTACAAATCACTCTTTCCCCGATAAAGCTAAAGAGACCACAGGAAAAATGGACGGAGGAACGTAAGAAGGGGCATAGTGAATTCATGAGGAGATTTTGGGAGGAGAAGAAGAGGGAAGCTCCATCAACCCGAGTCAACAAGTTCAAGCGCACTCCCTAAGTGGGCAAAACGAAGAAAAAATAATATTAATAATAATAATAATAATAATAATAATAATAATAATAATAATAATAACAATTTCAAAATAGCAATGATTCTTGCAAAATGTATAAGTTCGAATCCGTACTCGGACAGTGTGATATTTACTAAGTCCGCAGACCTGAATCAAAGTAACGTGGACTGTGCCCTCCGACACCCAAAACGCGAGTGTTCACACCCGCATCTCACGCAATATTTATGCTGAATTCACAAAATAGAGTGGGGACGGTATGAATAGCTAACTAATCAAGCAATGATCTCACAGGCAAGCAAATTACATCCAAACATTCGTCATAAAGAGAAGTACATGATTCGATCATTCGGAAATCAAATCGATCGGCAGATTAATCACAATTTGATTCCCTCCAAATCTTATCTGTCGTAGCTTGGAGCCATGAGCCCGCGTTTCCACGGCGTCACTTCATCTCATTCGTCACTCACTCTTTAGTTTCTCGCTCTTTCTGCCAACCACGCCTACTGGGCGTATATGAGAAGTCTCTCTTTCCCTACATTTTCGCAAGTTTCTCTGTCACACCTTGCTGTACAATGACATATTTCCTTGCTGATTCATGAGCGTCACCACGCTTCTACTAGTGCGTTGAACTTAAAATTAACTGTACTCCTCCTAGTCTCAGATGGTCGTACATTCCAAACGGGGCCCTCCCGGCTCCTCGGCGCTCTCAGGTAGCAAGCTTATTGTAACTCATAGCACATATAACTAAATGAAATGAAAATCCACAGCCTGCTTCCAGTCTCCGACCGGGTCAGGAATGGAATGAATGAAGCCCCCATCTAGCGGCGAGGATATGAACTGTGCCGGCTGCCGAGGCCTGACGCACTCCTCTGGGACAATGATTAAATGAATGACAGATGAAATGAAATGATAGTGGAGAGTGTTGCTGGAATGAAATTGTGACAGGGAAAACCGGAGTACCCGGAGAAAAACCTGTCTGCCTCCGTTTTGTCCAGCACAGATCTGACATGGAGTGACCGGGATTTGAACCACGGACCCAGCGGTGAGAGGCCGGCGTGCTGCCGCCTAAGCCACGGAGGCTTACATATAACTAAATCATGATACATTAATATGCGGCATTCATATTAAGGGATCATTACTTTCAGGCGCCTTCGTGACACACATCATACTGTGGTTTGAAGAACATGCAGTTCCCTGCTGCCTCATATACTTTCAGAGCATTTCATCCCCGACCCCGTTCAAGAACGGAAATATAAGGGGTAGACATACATAATAATATTTATTTATTATATTATTATTATTACAACGTTATGTCCAAATAAGGAGCACGATTGACATATTTAACCAATCATCTCACTATGATTTATCTTCCTTTCCTAAGTCCATGCAGTGGGGGTTTGCAGTGAAGTTGTGTTTGTTCACCAACGTTCTCGGGCTACATCTGTCACATAAAATTTCGTCTGTGAAGCTGATTAACCAATGAATCTTGACTTTTAATGACGAAGCATGATTATCCATTTAGTAAGTCCTTCATTCTTCATTCTTTGAATATGTCCAGGAAATCCCAATCGTCTTTTTCTAATATTGTCTGATATTTTCCCGGAATGTTGGTATATCTTGTGAGACCTCCTTTTCATCTAGAGTCCCTCTATGCACACTGGGCCATAGATTTCCCTTTGGATTTTCCTTACTTGTTCTTCTATTTTTTTACACGCGAATGGACCACTTAGGATCATGCTACAACTTCATTTCTTTTTCTTGGCGCGAATTTTTCTTTGCACCCAATACTCCTTTATGCGTTCGCTGGCCTGTTTACGCTGTTCGACCATCCAGGCTCTTCCGGTCTTCTTAGGTCTTCTTGCGGCTTGAATCCCTTCCAAATTACTCAGTATGTTCCTAAATCTATTTCTGTCTAACAGTTGGTCTTCAGAGATGTTCAATCTTTCCATGTCCACCTTTTTTTCCTTAATACATGCTGTTGTGGTCTTCTTTCTCCAGAAGTAATCACATATCCGTTTGGTGAGACTATGTTGGTCCATTCTGTATAGAGGTCCGAGAAACTTCAACCTCTTCGTCTTCTTCTTCCTCTTCTTCTTCTTCTTCAGAGTCTCAGGTATTCTTCCTACTTTCTGGTAAAATTCATCAT
Source organism: Meconema thalassinum (assembly GCA_946902985.2). Lineage (NCBI taxonomy): Eukaryota > Metazoa > Arthropoda > Insecta > Orthoptera > Tettigoniidae > Meconema > Meconema thalassinum. Next base: position 252,894,344 of record OX336394.1, on the reverse strand, counting down.
TACTTCGAAGTTTCCATCCACTTCCGGTTTGAACAGCAACCAAAATTTTTCTGAGGATTCTCCTTTCCAAGACCTCTAGTTTATCCAGACAGACATTCACTGGAATTTCTGTCTTCACCACGGTGTTGTAGTGTTTTATTTTGGCATTCCAGGATAGGCACTTTTTATTGCACATGTTTTTTGTCAAGCCATATGCTCTCTCCATTTTTTAAATCCGATCTTCTATTGCATCTTTCTCTAGTCCATTTGCTTGTATGGTCTCACGAAGGTACTTGAACTTTTCGACCCTTTTGATTCGCCCTATCTCTGTTTCCAGAAATTGTGGTCCATCTTTGGAGTTCATCATGAATTTGGTCTTCTCTGTTGAGATCTTCAGTCCTGTTTGGGTAGCAATTCTTTCCAGAAGATTAATTTGAATAGTTGCGACCTCCGGACTTTCAGACAGAACAGCAAAGTCATCAGCAAAAGCTAGGCAGTTGATTTTAATCCCTCCTGATTTTCTTCCTAGGCAGATAGGAGTTATCTTTTGGCGTTCAAGTTCAGAGTTCCAAATTCTCACAATCTTTCCTAAGACACAGTTGAATAGGAATGGTGATAGTCTATCACATTGCCTCACGCCTGTCTTGATTTCAAACGGTTGTGATAAATGCCCCAAGAATTTCACCCTGGAAGTTGTATCTGTTAGGGTCTTTTTGATTATGTTTGCTAGTTTTGTTTTGACTCCAAATTCTTTAATGATCTTAAGCAAGGTTTCTCTGTCCACCGAATCGAAGGCTTTCTTGAAGTCTATAAACGATACCACAATTTTCGTACCACTCAGCATTCTGTGGCGGAGTATTGACTTCAGGTTGAATATCTGTTCAATACAGGAGCGGCCTTTTCTAAACCCTGCATGGTATTCGCCCAGTTGTTCATCTAAAGTCGTCTCTATTCTATTCAGAAGCAATTTTGAGAGGATCTTATACACGATCGGTAGAAGAGACACACCCCTATAGTTGTTGACGTCCTGTTTGTCCCCTTTCTTACGTAGTGGATGTATGAGTGCTGTTTTCCACTCCTCAGGTATTTTCTCCTTCTCCCAAACTTCACTGATAATATGGTGAAGATCATCTAAAATTTCTGGTTCTTCCCATTTCTGCCGTTATCGAATCTTCTCCACTTGCTTTGTTGTTATTTAGGTTCCTGAGTGCTGCTTTGATTTCTTCCTTCGTTGGTACTGTACCCGTTCGTCCTGGGGATGCGATGACCCATTTGCTATTACATCGCATTCCTGGATTTCCAGGACAGAGCGGAGTTAAATGAACATGAAGTCAAATAAGGAATGTGTCGGGAATTCAGTTGAAATATCACAAAAGCAGAGGGTAACACGAGATAAAGTATCTCCAGGGTCGTTACGGGTTTAAATTTAATAAGAAAATACAAATATAAATGGGCGCCACCAACTGAATCCCTAGCAAACCACATCCTTCCTGGTTAAGCCTTAATTAAGAGAAGGAAAGAAATAGGAAAATCACATCATCATCAGATCACAACTAAGATAAAAACAAATTTATTCAAACTTTGATAGTCAGACAGACATATTAAATACACATCCTACCTAAGAGCATGGTCGAATGCCAACGTTAAATTGTCATTGTCCAGAAAATCGAACCATCTCTATTCTACTCAAAGTGTATTCTATCCACATAAAATAGGAAAAATTTCTTAAGTTCACTTGGGTTCTCAGGATCACCGTAGCACTATGTCTATGCGTCACTGACATTCGTGATACCTGAGACCTAACTTCTCTTTAAGTTAACATCATGAATGTGGATGTAAAATTAATGAATCTGTCTAAACACACATATTCTAATCACATATTTTAAACATCAAATAATTTATGGCTTGCATGGCATTATTCAAATGCTGAATATCTTAGTAAATGCTCCTAGAAATCGAATAATTAATTTACACTATTTACACTGTCATTAATAATTGCCTGTTTGTGAATCACAGAAAATCCACTACTCATTGGTTATAATCATCATAATCATCAAAATTAAATATTTCTCACATTAGTTCTCATTTCAAAATTCATTATATTCAAGTCAGAATAATTAATTCATCACCATTAAATCATTTAAATGAATATTATAATCATCAATCCTTTATACTCTCTAATTATTCACACACTCTCATTTCGTCATCCCCTTCAGATTAAATCATTTTAATCATCCATATAAATTGTTTAATTCATTAATTCAAGTTGCAATTCTGCAAATCATTCAAATCATATCTCTCAATTAAATTTATTTAAATCCATTTAAATGTATTAATCATCAGCTTCTTTAATTAATTATCACCTTCTAATTCAGTTATTCATCATCTATTTAATCATCTATTAATTTATTTAAATCAGCTTATTTATTCAATCTTTAATTCATCCATTTATTTAATTCATTGATTTATTCCAAAATTTAATTTATCAATTTATTTAAATTTTATTCATCTGGTTATTTAGATTTTTATTATTTCATCGAGTCATTTTGATTTTTATTTCATTAGGTCAGATCATTAATATGCTTAAACTTGAGATTATTATTTCATTAATTATTATTATCAGAAAATCTTGTATTATCAACATTATTTATATGTTTAATTTCCTAACAAATTGTTTAATATGGGTTATAGAACGTTGTTTTACAGTTTTATCACTTCCAAGTTATATCTCGTATTCAATTATCATGCCAAAAAATATTATTGCCTTAACAAAATCACGTTGGATCTCACTATCCAAAACTTCATCATATATTCTCACTTTATCAAATACCATATTTGAATACCATAATTATTCCACGTAACACCATAAATATTCCACATAACACCATCATTATTCAGCGCACAGCATGAATCTCAAAAATTATGCTAGACTGGGTTCGACAACCTCATGTCTGCCTCAAAATACATTAGCAATATTGCAACTTCCACTTGGCAACTTCCACAAAATGCCTATCACAAACTTCACTTAATCACGTTGCTTGATCTACAAAAATATATAACTGGCTTCAAATTATCAACGCACACAATCTCCAATAACTGTAATTAATCTGATCACATCTAGACAACTTCTTAAACAATTAGGAAAAATATTACCTTAGTAATCGAAATCCAATTCAAAATCTGCTTTCAAATAGCATAAATTCTCTTAAAATTCTCATAATTCACTTCACAGAAAAACACCAATGTGTTATAATCTCTCACATCAAATTAAGCAATACTGATCTGCCTCGAAATAAATCTGACCATTAATGATTCATCTTACAAGATTCAATTACTTTAAATCCTTCTCAAAGGTATCAAACTCAATCACAAAAATATATCAACTGTATCAAAAGCATCAGCTGTTAAATGACTGTACTCTCAAAAGAGTATAGCAACAAAATATTGGATTGGCAAACAAGAATTACAAAATGTAACCCTGCTGACATTTATTTTTAATGTATTTAACAAAATTCGACTGATATGTGACTAGTAGTTTCTTGTTTGATCCTCTTACAATCTCAAGTACACTCGGATGATAAAAATAAGTTCCTCAATGGCAAGTCAGGTGAGTACCACCACGCAATCGCCTAAAGCAAAAGGCCTTGCCCCTTACACTATCATGATAATGCCCTGAACGATGGGTCAGGTGTGTACCACCACGCAATCGCCTAAAGCGAAAGGCCCCATCTCGTCGTCTAATGAGTGAATGTACCAGATTGGAATCAACAAGTCTCTAGTTGTCACATAAAAACGATATTCATTCACTTGAGTGAATAAAATCTTAATATCTCCAAACAATCCAATAGAAAAAATCCCTACTGATGAATAATACACACTCGCTAGTATGCAATGAACTGACGAAGTAATTTAAATAATCCAATTGCAGATTACGAGTTCGAAATACTCGCCACAAAAAAATAACTATCCAAGAAAACTATCCTTACTGGAAAAGTGTCAAAAAAGACCAAACATCTGCTTAATAAAGTCAACCAATGGTGAGAATTTCGTAAAATGGTGCCTGCCATATCATATGGTAACGCCATATTCTAGCAAAATTGGAGCAAATAATGTCTAAGCCATGTCAAAATAATCGTAGAACTCCTACTAGAAATATATACAAGTATGCCCAGTGTTCATGAAAAAAAATCATATCAGAAAGTCATAACTCTTACAGTACCTTCTCATATCAGCTGTTAATATATTTCAAAGATCGTCGATTATCCTCGTGTGTGCAATAAATTTCTCGAAAGATCGACGGAAATACCGCATCACCCACTAGAATAACGATTGCCTTCATATTCCAAGTGAATCAGCTGTTGGGCCTCCTCTTCTTCAGGAACAGAATCCATCGCTCTGTGGTGCCATCACGTCTCCGTACTCGCTTACTCCGACATGATGAACTGCATGTTATCCATCACGGATACTGTCCAAATTCTTCCGTAAAAGTTCATAAACGTAGCGTACCCCATATTCTTCTACTATGTCACGCCACTGTCCCATACAATGTTCGGTTTGCTTATGATAAAAGTCAATCTCCACAGCGGCTGAATCTCACTTGCAGAAAATAATTTATTTAATATAGTGTATAAATTTCTGAAACACCCTGTAGCCGTGTTCGCAATTGAAATTTCACAATAATTCATGAAAAAGAATTATATTAATGCACGTGCCAATGTTCCTTAAGTGCATATACTTGTAAGTGTTCATTTGCGTAAAAGCGTTAATGTTGGCTTGACCCCATGGTCGCTTTAAATATTCCGTTATGAAATACATAATTTAATAAGCCGTAATGTCATTGGAATATATCTAAGTTCATTTGAAGTTCACAATAGCAGTATATAATAACTATCTGCCTGCACAATTCGACTACTGAATACAAGTCCAAGCTCATAAAGTTGTAACAAAATGTCGAAATGAAGTTCAGCTTCTTGCATGTTGCCTGCTGATAAAATGTCGGAACCAGCACGCCCTGCTCTATTGCACTGTTCTAGAATGATCGACGCTTAAAGCTGGCCTCGCCATACCGCTTCGCTGTGCTGTCCTGTGTTACAAAATGCAGCTCAAAATAAAGTTCTCAATCTTGTTATAATGCTGCTTATTACTTTACATTTGAAAAGCATTGCTGCCTCACATAGCTGTAATCACGATGTTGGAAATACTCCTGTCTGAACACCGGCTCTTCTTTCGCTTTCACGGCCTGTATAGCTTGCCTCGCCAACCAGTCCTCGCACCGCCTACCGTGCTTCTCTTGCCTTGACTGACTGACCTACTTTCGCTCTCCCAGCTTATGCTGCTATCAGCCCCGCTTGTTGAACTAATACTGTCGCTTTCACTCCACGCAACAAGTGCTGTACACAGCTCGACTTGCCGGACTACTACGGCTGTTCTCCGCGCAACATGTGTTGTACTCGGCCCTGCTGGCTGAACTGATACTGCTGTCTCTAGACTGCGTTGATGAACTCCTACTCGGCGCTGTCACGTGATGTTCCCCTACCTTCTGCGGTCATACGTCACAAGTATAATCTCGACCACCATCATCTCGGCTATTAAGTTATACAATAACTTAAGGAGTTATCTGCCTTTCTTCAAGTTATCACCATAAATATTGCTTGTTATTTCTTCTCTTCTGAGATGATATAATATTATGTTCCATATAGATCTTGATAATACTTCAATATTCCTCCCATAATTCCATCTGCTTAACCGGTAGTGCCACCTTCATCCTTGGCCTTCTACGTCATTTCCTAACATTCTTCTCGACTCGATCTGAGCGCTATCTTTACTACTTTTCCCATAAATTTCAACTACGGCTCAATGTCAGCTGGCGTAGCCGATAGCCTCAACTAGGTATCGGGTACATCTCTCCCGTACATCTCCTTTTTTTTATCAGGCTTGAGAAAAAAAATACTCTCAGGCATTCTATACACAACATATGTACACGATAGCTCTGCAATCATCCTCTTACTCAGCATAATGATACTTTCTAATGCTAGCTGCTTTAAAAGTCCCCACAACTTCATTAGTATCCATTCTAACAATCTTGTAGCTGTTATTTCGGTATGTTTCATCAATTCGGAATGGACCAGCGTACAATGGCGCAAATTTATGGTAGATCTTCAGTTGAAGATTCGATGTGACTGTCTTCCTGATCAGCACCTCGTCATTTTCTTGAAATGGCTCAAGAAATCTCCTTCCTGCGTGCCTCCTGGCTCTCTTCTCCGCCTGTCTTCTGAGTCTTTCTCCTGCCATCTCGACTCTTCTTTCTTGTGTAGATTCAGGATCTACTGGTGCCTTCACGATTCAGTCCCATGGTCTATCAGGTTTCAACCCATGATGAAGCATGGACGGAATCTGTCCTGTACTTTCATGTATGGTAGAATTCAAACATTGACTAATGATGGGTATCACTTCCATCCATCGGTGGTGTTGTCTTGACACATATAAACGACACATTTTACTGATCTCCGGCATAATTCTTTCGGCTGGATTTCCCTCTGGATACCGCACAGAATTAAATACATGCCTTATTCCCAAACGTTCCATAGCAGTAGAAAACTCCATACTGGTGAACTGTGATCCATGGTCACTCAACAAAATTTCAGGTTTCCCTATACTTGGAATTACTGTTTTCTCTAATCTGTTGATCACGTACTTGGATGTAGCTTTCTGGATAGGACATAGAGATACGTATTTAGAAAATACGTCTACTGTCACCAAAACAAACTGGTTTCCTTTCGTCGAACGAGGAATCGGACCAAAAATGTCCGTAGCGAAAAGTTCTCTCGGCTTGCTAGGTAATATCGATCTAGGAACTTCCTTCATTAGCTTAGATGAATATTTGCTTCGCTGACAACTGTCACAGGTCTTTATGACGTCGCGGATCGTTTGTCCCATTTGTCTCCAAACGAAAGTTTCTGGAGCAAGAGCCAAAGTCTTGTCTACACCTACATGAGCTGCGGTTAGGTGTATCATCCAAATAACCGGTTTGACAAGCTTGGGTGGGATCACAACTCTAAGTTTAGTATGATCCTGATCGATATATTGGCATATAACACCTCCCATAATGTGATATTTTCTAGCTTCTATCTCCGTTCTTCTAAAATCTGGATCAGCGTTGTCCAACCTGCGTGTTAAAAAACGGTAAATCCTTCGCAAAGGTGCATATCTCTTCTGAGTTTGCGCTAACATCTTCAGCTTTTCCAGAGTTCCCTGGTCCTCTTGAACTAGATTTATATGGTTGACAATCACCTCCTCACAAGGGTTTCTGCTCAACACATCCGCTAACAGATTTAATTTCCCAGGTCTATGCACAACAGTTGGGTTAAATTGTTGTAAGAACAGAGCCCATCTCGTGATGCGGTCACTTGCTAAGTCTGTCTTCATAATAAATTGGAGGGCTTTATGATCTGTGATCACCGTTATGTCATGCCCAAACAACACCTTCTTCCACGTCTTAAGAGCATGAACCACTGCTAATGCTTCTAACTCGGTTGCATAGTAGTTCTTTTCAAAATTCCTGAGCTTGCGACTGGTGAAAGCTAAATATCTGTGTTTGTTGGTATCGTCCAACTGATATAGGATACCACTGATGCCTATTTTGGATGCGTCTGTCTCCACAAAAAATCTTCTAGCAAAATCTGGGTATTCAAGTTTAACATTCTGGATTAACATGTTCTTAGCTGCTAAAAACGCTTGATTGCATCTGTCGTCCCATTTCAATCGATTTCCCTTTCTTAGCAAATCCTGCAGAGGTGCCATCGTTTCAGTATATTCAGGACAATGTGTTGAAAAGAACTGACACATTCCTAAAAACTGCCGTATTTCTTTAAGCTTTCTAGGGGTTGGAAATTCCGAAATAGCCATGATCTTCTTTGGATTGGGCCTATATCCATCTCCATCGATTCTATGTCCAAGAAATTCGATTTCTTCATAAAAGAACTGACATTTGTTGAAATTCACCTTGAAGTTCGTCCTCCGGAGATCTTCAAAAAGCATTCTAAGGTTCCTGATATGCTCTTCAGCTGTCTCAGATGCTATAATCAGGTCATCAATATAGCTCACCACATGCTCCTTAACTGCATCTGATAAATTCTCATCTAGTGCTCGGATCATCACCGGACCACTATTCTTTACTCTAAAAGGTAACCGATTAAATACATATGTTTTATGATCAAATAAGAATCCTGTATATTGTTTGCAGTCTTCTGCTAGCTCTATATGATAATAAGAACTAGTCAGATCAATAGTAGAAAAGAAACTCTTTCCTCTGAATCTGCGCAACAATTCACGAATAACATGTGGCCTGTCGTGTACAGGAAGAACTCTTTCATTAAGGGCTCTAGCATCTAGGCATATCCTCAGCTTACCATTAGGCTTCTTGACAACAGCTAAAGGATTCAAATAAGCAGTCGGCATCTTCTTGATAATTCCATCTTTCTCTATATCGCTTATCATTGTACTGACTTCTTCCTTCCATTTATCCGGTATGGGATATAAATTCTTGTGGTATGGTTTGTCATCCATCAACTTGATGCTGTATGTAAAGTTCTCTATGAGTCCTGGTTTATCATTGAATATGTCCTCATATTCTGAAATTGCTTGATCAAACTGCTCCTTAATTTCTGGATTCATCTTACTCTTCGTGTTAGTTTTATCCTCTATAGACCTTTCAATGCTGCATACTATCTCATCCAATATATTCTCTTTGAAGAATGTCATCTCGGATTCCTGATTTTCTATGACCCCTTCTTGAAAGTACATGCGCCTACTCTGCATATCTATGATCAGGCCACTCTCACTTAAGAAATCCACTCCTAGGATCATATCGAAATGTAGTTGACCCACAACTAGGAACACCTGTTCAAAACATCTGGTTCCAATTCCAACATCTAAAAGTACCTGACTTTTACATTTCATACTTTTGTCTGGGATCACCCCTTGAATCTTGCTAACAACAGTTGGCAACATCGTAATCTCTCCTGACAATTTCAATTCATCCAGGCAGCCTATGGATATCAAGCTCACCATTGCCCCCGTATCCACTAATGTCTTTATTTCCTTTCCCATGACTTCAACACTGATAACTGGCAATTCATGTCTATTCCCTCGATGGACTACGTCTTCTTCTTCAATTAAATCCTCGTCCTTGACTTGATATGTTTCAAGAATGATGATTGATTCCACATGATTAGCATCCTGATTCGATGTTAATTTGTCGTTTTTTTTTCTTCACCACTCGTGCTTGCTCGATTGACATCTCTGATTATCTCCTCGGGTGGTGCACTAGGCTGTCTACTCTCTTGCCTTGATCTCCCATACTCTTGATTATCCTGTCTTTCATTTTGATCATTTCTTCTACTATCTTGCCTATTGTTCGGATTAGACTGCTGATTTTGGTTCCAGTTGTATCTACCTCGATATCTATTATTATATCTGTTCCTATTTTGGTATCTGGAATTCTGATCATAGTTCCTGTATCTACTGTTTCTTGCATCTTGATCATATGGCCTCTCATATGGTCCTTGATATCGATCATTCCCACGAACGTTGTGAATATTTCCTCTATTCCCTTCGTTCCTTCTGTTTCCCCAGGAATCTCTTCTATCTGTCTGCGCTGCGTTATCGACAACTACCGCATTCACTTCTTGCGTGTTTCGATTATCGTTCCTTGCAGTTCTGGGTGTAATCTGAGCGCTCGTATAATCCAATCGGCGTAAGATATCATCATAGTGCTCAAGTGTGTTCGCTCCCGATGCTATGAGTGATCGTTGTACCTCAATTGGCAACTGTCTCGCTATAGCTTGCAAAAGTTCTTCTTCTGGCAATGGAGGAATCAAAAATTGTAATTTAGCCAATTGCGTTGTAAAGTAATTTGCATAATGCGTCGTATGCGACGTAGAGTAACGTTTCGAGTACATTTCTGCTCTTACGTTCAGCTGATCCTCTGCACTCCAAAATCTTCTTAAAAATGCCATGGCAAATTGTTCCATGTTCGCGAAGTTACTCCTAAATGCGCGAAACCAAGTTAACGCTGGCCCGTCTAAGGCGCGTTCGACTACCCTTAGTTCTCTCTCCTTGGCTACTCTATGTTCCGCCATGCAATCGCGAATATCTCTCAGAAATTCGACTGGTGTGACTCCTGTGTTCCCCGAAAACTTCCTTGGCTTATCATCCAGATTTCTGATTATGGTCACTGGACCTGAGTATCGTTCACTCATACTAAACGTACTTCTAATCGGATTCGAATTATCTTGAGGGGTTGAATTAGTCCTTTCGAAAGTAACGTTCTGTTGCGTTTGACTGTCTTCTCCCACGCTAACCTCTTGATTGTTCATACTGCGATCTATCGGTGTCTGATTTATCGATACTTTCCCCGTTGTAACACCTTGACTTGTGAAACTATTTATTATAGACTATATTTTAGTCATCATATCTTCTGTTCGTTTTTCTACAGTCTTGACCTTAGTCTCCAAATTATCTAACGACATAACATTCTGCGTTCTGTTACTCTCTTCTAAATCGTTCTTCAATTTGTCTATCTTATCTTCGCATGTTGTCTTTACTGACGCGACTTGTTCTTTTAACTGATCAACATCTGTCCTAAACTGAGTTGAATCTATCTTCGTCGCTTCCTTATTCTCAGTAAATCTCGCTTCCAAGTTCGCCATACCTGCGATTAATTTCTCATCCAACCCTGCACGTTTTTCTTTTGCTTCGGCATCGACCTCACTATACCGTTCTTCCACTATTGCACCGACTCTATTTTTAAATAAAGCTAAGTTTTCATTAACCTTTTGCTCTATGTCATCATCAATTTTCCTAATGTCTATCTGCAATTGGTTTTCTAAGGATTTCAAGTTGGAATTAACCTCTCCTAAGACTTCCTCTTTAACGGTCCCAATTAATGACTTTAAACTTTTGATTTCATTACCTAGATTCATTTCTAGACCTTTGATTTTGGATTCGAAAGATACTTCGGTAGACCACTCTTGTATTTTGCCTACATCCGCCACTAAACCATCAATGTCGAATCGTAATTTCGATACATCTGATTTAATATCTTTCTGTATAGACATAACAACTGTTCTCAAATTAAGAATATTTCTAACTCAATAATATTTTTTCTTAACATTTGCACATTTTCTCTCCTTTCATTTCTACTGCTTTTATATCTAATTGTATAGCCTTAAATATTTCATCAAACTTTAACGTTAATCTATTCTCCAAACTAGTTAAATTGTTTTTCAACTCTGTGTTATTTTCTTCACTACGAGCTTGTAATCTAGTTTCTCATAATATAAAACTATCCTTTAAGTTAGCTTCACTAGCTTTCAAATTGCTTTCAGTACTGGTCTGTAATCTAGCCTCTAATGACTTCAAATTTTCTTCATTACTAGTCTGTAATATTTTCAATTCATCCCTACTATTTGACTGTAATCTTTCTTCCAATAATCTCAAATTATTTTCGTTACTAGTCTGCAATGACTTCAACTCATCCCTACTACTGGACTGTAATCTGGTTTCTAATGACTTCAAAATATCTTTCAGATTGCCTTCATTACTAGCCTGTAATGACTTTAAGTTAGTTTCGTTGCTAATCTGTAATGACTTCAAATCTTCCCTATTACTAGTCTGTAAAGCTTTCACATTTTCTTTACATCTAGCTTCTAACCTAGCTTCTGAATCACCTATCCTTTCTTTGACTTCTGTTTCCATTTTAGAAATAGTTACTGCAATACCAGACATGCCACTCTGTAACTCTCCTAACACCTTAGCTAAATCTTCCGGTAACATAATTATATCTTTCAATAAACGTTTTATTCAGATACGTTAGATAGCAACACATCACAATGTATCAATTCCTGATTTCACTTGGGTGTAAGAAAAATGACTTATAACTAAACATGATATAACACTAATATGATTAACATGATCACTGGAATGGGCATACAAGTATATTGTCTGACCAAGTTTAATAAATTTTATAACACCATTAAATGAAATTGAGATCAATCTCTTCGTAATCTAAATCTGATGTGATTCCATAGAATAAACAAATTCGAATCCCCACGGATGGGTAAAGCCAATTCTCCCTCTCTCTCTGTACCCGTTCGTCCTGGGGATGCGATGATCCATCTGCTATTACATCGCATTCCTGGATTTCCAGGACAGAGCGGAGTTAAATGAACATGAAGTCAAATAAGGAATGTGTCGGAAATTCAGTTGAAATATCACAAAAGCAGAGGGTAACACGAGATAAAGTATCTCCAGGGTCGTTACGGGTTTAAATTTAATAATAAAATACAAATATAAATGGGCGCCACCAACTGAATCCCTAGCAAACCACATCCTTCCTGGTTAAGCCTTAATTAAGACAAGGAAAGAAATAGGAAAATCACATCATCATCAGATCACAACTAAGATAAAAACAAATTTATTCAAACTTTGATAGTCAGACAGACATATTAAATACACATCCTACCTAAGAGCATGGTCGAATGCCAACGTTAAATTGTCATTGTCCAGAAAATCGAACCATCTCTATTCTACTCAAAGTGTATTCTATCCACATAAAATAGGAAAAATTTCTTAAGTTCACTTGGGTTCTCAGGATCACCGTAGCACTATGTCTATGCATCACTGACATTCGTGATACCTGAGACCTAACTTCTCTTTAAGTTAACATCATGAATGTGGATGTAAAATTAATGAATCTGTCTAAACACACATATTCTAATCAAATATTTTAAACATCAAATAATATATGGCTTGCATGGCATTATTCAAATTCTGAATATCTTAGTAAATGCTCCTAGAAATCGAATAATTAATTTACACTATTTACACTGTCATTAATAATTGCTTGTTTGTGAATCACAGAAAATCCACTACTCATTGGTTATAATCATCATCATCATCAAAATTAAATATTTCTCACATTAGTTCTCATTTCAAAATTCATTATATTCAAGTCAGAATAATTAATTCATCACCATTAAATCATTTAAATGAATATTATAATCATCAATTCTTTATACTCTCTAATTATTCACACACTCTCATTTCGTTATCCCCTTCAGATTAAATCATCTCAAATCATCCATATAAATTGTTTAATTCATTAATTCAATGTGCAATTCTTCAAACCATTCAAATTATATCTCTCAATTAAATTTATTTAAATCCATTTAAATTTATTAATCATCAGCTTCGTTAATTAATTATCACCTTCTAATTCAGTTATTCATCATCTATTTAATCATCTATTAATTTATTTAAATCAGCTTATTTATTCAAACTTTAATTCATCCATTTATTTAATTCATTGATTTATTCCAAAATTTAATTTATCAATTTATTTAAATTTTATTCTTCTGGTTATTTAGATTTTTATTATTTCATCGAGTCATTTTGATTTTTATTTCATTAGGTCAGATCATTAATATGCTTAAACTTGAGATTATTATTTCATTAATTATTATTATCAGAAAATCTTGTATTATCAACATTATTTATTTGTTTAATTTCCTAACAAATTGTTTAATATGGGTTATAGAACGTTGTCTTACAGTTTTATCACTTCCAAGTTATATCTCGTATTCAATTATCATGCCAAAAAATATTATTGCCTTCACAAAATCACGTTGGATCTCACTATCCAAAACTTCATCATATATCTTCACTTTATCAAGTATCATATTTGAATACCATAATTATTCCACGTAACACCATAAATATTCCACATAACACCATCATTATTCAGCGCACAGCATGAATCTCAAAAATTATGCTAGACTGGGTTCGACAACCTCATGTCTGCCTCAAAATACATTAGCAATATTGCAACTTCCACTTGGCAACTTCCACAAAATGCCTATCACAAACTTCACTTAATCACGTTGCATGATCTACAGAAATATATAACTGGCTTCAAATTATCAACGCACACAATCTCCAATAACTGTAATTAATCTGATCACATCTAGACAACTTCTTAAACAATTAGGAAAAATATTACCTTAGTAATCGAAATCCAATTCAAAATCTGCTTTCAAATAGCATAAATTCTCTTAAAATTCTCATAATTCACTTCACAGAAAAACACCAATGTGTTATAATCTCTCACATCAAAGGGGTGTAAGGGGTAGGAATATTCCTACTCAAATGTCAACCTCACCTGCTCGTGCTGCACCCTGCTATAGACTAACGAGGCTCTGACGACCGAGTGACTCCCGGGATAAGGAGTTCCCCTCCATTATATCAACGGCTTCCTTGGAAGGTGGATGAGTATGTGGAGGTTAGGGCACTCTCATGCCCTTGAGGTGGGAAACTACCTCTAAAGGCGGATGAAACAAAATGGTCAACGGCATAGAATAAGTCCTCAACGGCGGACCAGGCGTACGGGCGACTAGTACTGCCCCAACGGCTGGGAAGGCGGATGAAGGCTGCAGCAGGTTCGGAACCTCTAGTCGTCGTAGTTACTATGCCACTAGTTAAAGGCTCTGTATCTGTCAAGGATCGTGTGATTGTTGATGTGCAGCAGCATTCCCACGTAAAAAGATATCACGCACAGGCGTCTTCTGAAGGAAAGAACATCTCTTCTTGCACGACTGCAAGCCCTGCGGCGATTGGGGAGTAGTGACGGGAGCAGGATTGTGTTATCTGGGAGCTTCTAGTGACAAACCGGCACGTAGGCGGCGGATGTGTGATCTTCGCTTTGCTCGAGGATGGGCTGTAGCGCAATTCGTATGCTGCATTCGTGACTAAGCAGGCCTATTTAGGACCCGCTCTGCTTACCCCGAATGGGGAGGGAGCTATAAAAGGTGCTCTAAACATAGCCAGCCTAAATACTACCTGACTGGATAGCCGCGTCCAGAGGGTACACCATATGCGGTCGAAACAAAATAAATATGAATTTTGCCTCCTGGAACATCCGCACTCTAATGGACACTAACACAGAAAACCGACCACAAAGACGAACAGCAATTGTTGCTCGTGAACTGAGGAGGTTTAGCATTGATATTGCTGCACTCAGTGAAACGAGACTCGCAAATGAAGGACAATTGAAGGAACATGGAGGAGGCTACACCTTCTTTTGGAAGGGGAAAGAGGCTAATGAACCACGTATTCATGGAGTTGGTTTTGCCATTAAGAATGAACTCATTGATCATCTTGATGAGCTTCCATTTGGTGTAAATGAAAGGCTTATGACCCTACGCCTCAAGCTCAGTAATTATCGAAGAGCAACTATAATAAGCGCATATGCTCCAACTCTCACTTCTGAAGAGGACCAAAAGGAAGAATTCTACTCCCAACTCGATGAGCTTCTGAAAAATATACCACAGTCTGATAAGATCATTCTCCTCGGGGATTTCAATGCCCGTGTTGGTAGGGACTCAACACTGTGGACAGGTGTAATTGGGATGGAAGGTGTTGGTAACAGCAATCATAATGGGACTCTTCTCCCAACTAAATGTTCTGAATTTAACCTTGTCATTACAAATACACTCTTCCTACAGAAGGACAAATTTAAGACATCATGGCAACATCCAAGATCAAAACATTGGCACCTAATTGATTATGTGATAGTGCGTGCCCGAGATCGGCGTGATGTACTCATCACAAGAGCTCTGACAAGTGCTGATGACTGTTGGACTGATCACAGACTGATCCGATCTGTTATGGCTCTGTGAATTCCCCAGAAATGTAAAAAGCAGGGAAAGCTCGTAAGACGTAAGGTCAATACCGAACTTCTTAAAGATGATAATGTTAAATCAAAGTTACATAAACTACTTGGTGAAAGGCTGCCTGATGATTATCCAGAAAATATAGAAGAACACTGGCAAATGTTCAAGTCAGCAGTACTCTCAGCCTGCGAAGAGTCAGCTGGTTTTTCTAAGAAAAAGCATCAAGACTGGTTTGATGAGAATGACCAAGAAATTCAATTTCTTATAGATGAGAAGAGGAAAGCGCTCAATGCATGGAAAAATAACCCTAAATCTGCA
The DNA here is from genome assembly GCA_946902985.2 of Meconema thalassinum. NCBI lineage: Eukaryota > Metazoa > Arthropoda > Insecta > Orthoptera > Tettigoniidae > Meconema > Meconema thalassinum. Next base: position 252,878,319 of record OX336394.1, on the reverse strand, counting down.
TCCAAAAAACAACTTTATCAAGATGCCAAGGCTGAAGTCCAAAAGAGAACTCGAGCCATGAAAAACCTTTGGTGGGTATCTAAATCACATGAAATGGAGTATCTAGCTGAGACCAACAATACACATGCTTTCCTCAGTGCAACAAAAGTAGTCTATGGACCATCCCGTCACACCGTAAATCCTCTAAAATCAAAAGATGATACTGAACTTCTCCGAGACACTTGTTCAATCAACTCCCGCTGGAGGGAACATTTTGACGAACTACTGAACAGGGATACCCACGTCAATGATAACAATTTAAGCAAAATTCCTCAGAGACCAGTACAAACTCAGCTTGATGAAGGTCCCTCCCTACTAGAAGTTGAAATTGCTATTAATCAACTCAAGAATAATAAGGCAGCAGGCATAGATGGGATTCCAGCTGAACTATTTAAAGATGGGGGCACTGTACTAGTTCACCACACTCACAAGCTCGTTGACAAGATATGGAAAACAGAAACGATCCCAGATGATTTCAGGGATGCCTTGATAGTAGTAATCTTTAAAAAGGGTGACAGAACTCAATGTGGCAACTATCGTGGAATATCCCTGCTTTCTGTAGCTGGAAAAATTCTTGCCAGAATCCTGTCCAATCGTCTTAAACCTTTGGCTGAAGAATCACTACCTGAAACCCAATGTGGATTTAGACTCAATCGAGGAACAACTGATGTGATCTTCTGTGCTAGACAGATGCAAGAAAAATGTAGGGAACAAGTATGGAGTATCTAGCTGAGACCAACAATACACATGCTTTCCTCAGTGCAACAAAAGTAGTCTATGGACCATCCCGTCACACCGTAAATCCTCTAAAATCAAAAGATGATACTGAACTTCTCCGAGACACTTGTTCAATCAACTCCCGCTGGAGGGAACATTTTGACGAACTACTGAACAGGGATACCCACGTCAATGACAACAATTTAAGCAAAATTCCTCAGAGACCAGTACAAACTCAGCTTGATGAAGGTCCCTCCCTACTAGAAGTTGAAATTGCTATTAATCAACTCAAGAATAATAAGGCAGCAGGCATAGATGGGATTCCAGCTGAACTATTTAAATATGGGGGCACTGCACTAGTTCACCACACTCACAAGCTCGTTGACAAGACATGGAAAACAGAAACGATCCCAGATGATTTCAGGGATGCCTTGATAGTAGTAATCTTTAAAAAGGGTGACAGAGCTCAATGTGGCAACTATCGTGGAATATCCCTGCTTTCTGTAGCTGGAAAAGTTCTTGCCAGAATCCTGTCCAATCGTCTTAAACCTTTGGCTGAAGAATCACTACCTGAAACCCAATGTGGATTTAGACCCAATCGAGGAACAACTGATGTGATCTTCTGTGCTCGACAGATGCAAGAAAAATGTAGGGAACAAGATCGCCCTCTTTATATGGTCTTCATTGATATCGTCAAGGCTTTCGATTCAGTCAATAGAGAAGCTCTTTGGAAAATCCTAGCTCGAATTGGATGTCCTCCAAAATTCATTCAGATCATTAGAATACTCCATGATAATATGAAGGGCTCAGTTCTTAACAGCAATGGGTCTGGAGAACCCTTTAAGATCACAACAGGTGTCAAGCAAGGATGTGTGATCGCCCCAACATTATTCTCAATTTTTGTTGGCGCTATGCTTCACCTGATCAAAGAAAAAGTTCCGCATGGTGTAGATATTGAATACAGGACTGACGGAGGATTATTCAATCTTAGCAGACTGCGAGCAAAGACAAAGGTATCGACAGGTTCCGTTCTCGAACTCCAATATGCTGACGACAATGTTATATTGGCAAACTCGCTAGACGATCTTGAGGCTGCTCTGAATGCTTTTAATGACGCGTATAAGTGCATAGATCTGGAAATAAACACCAGTAAAACGCAAATTATTCATCAACCTGCTACGTCCAACTGTAATGCTGCTGGTTTTCCCATTATGATCAACGGGGACAACTTAAAATACATTGAACACTTCCCTTACCTGGGCAGTCATCTCTCAGCAAATGCTAACTTTGAAGCTGAAATCCAATATCGCCTTAAATGTGCCAGTGCAGCGTTTGGGCGTCTACGAAAAAGGGTGTTTGACAACCATGACATCAGTACTCCAACCAAATTGCATGTGTACCAAGCTGTTGTAATACCTTCTCTGCTCTATGGTTGCGAAACCTGGTCTACCTACAGAAGGCACTTAAAGTGTTTGGAAAAGTACCATCAGCGTTGCATCAGGAGAATTCTTGGAGTTAAGTGGCAGGACCGACGCACCAACATCAGTGTCCTGGAGGAAGCGAATACTACCAGCATTGAGGCTATGATATTAAAGCATCAGCTTCGATTGGCAGGACATGTTGTTCGCATGCCTGAACGACGTCTCCCAAAACAAATCATGTACTGCCAGTTGCGGATTGGACAGAGAAAGCAAGGAGGGAAACGGAAACGCTTCAAAGACGTCCTAAACTACAATTTAAACAAATGTCAAATCAACACGGATAAATGGGAGACTACAGCATCAAATCGTCAGGTATGGCGTCGCTTCGTCCACCAAGGTCCACTATGTTTCGAACAACATCGACGAAGCCGTGAGTCTGAGAAATACAATGCGAGGAAAGAGCGTGAGGTTTATAGGAGGATCAACCCACAAGAGCCAGTGGTTGCTCCGAACAACGTGTGTCGCTACTGTGGGCGAGTTTGTGTTTCCAGGATTGGACTATATAGTCATCTAAGAACTCACCTTTAGAAGACAATCTTACTCGAGAACGAGTGATAGCCTATTATTACATCAAAATATGCAATACTGATCTGCCTCAAAATAAATCTGACCATTAATGATTCATCTTACAAGATTCAATTACTTTAAATCCTTCTCAAAGGTATCAAACTCAGTCACAAAAATATATCAACTGTATCAAAAGCATCAGCTGTTAAATGAATGTACTCTCAAAAGAGTATAGCAACAAAATATTGGATTGGCAAACAAGAATTACAAAATGTAACCCTGCTGACATTTATTTTTAATTTATTTAACAAAATTCGACTGATATGTGACTAGTAGTTTCTTGTTTGATCCTCTTACAATCTCAAGTACACTCGGATGATAAAAATGAGTTCCTCAATGGCAAGTCAGGTGAGTACCACCACGCAATCGCCTAAAGCGAAAGGCCTTGCCCCGTAGACTATCATGATAATGCCCTGAACGATGGGTCAGGTGTGTACCACCATGCAATCGCCTAAAGCGATAGGCCCCATCTCGTCGTCTAATGAGTGAATGTACCAGATTGGAATCAACAAGTCTCTAGTTGTCACATAAAAGCGATATTCATTCACTTGAGTGACTAAAATCTTAATATCTCCAAACAATCAAATTGAAAAAATCCCTACTGATGAATAATACACACTCGCTAGTATGCAATGAACTGACGAAGTAATTTAAATAATCCAATTGCAGATCACGAGTTCGAAATACTCGCCACAAAAAAATAACTATCCAAGAAAACTATCCTTACTGGAAAAGTGTCAAAAAGACCAAACATCTGCTTAATAAAGTCAACCAATGGTGAGAATTTCGTATAATGGTGCCTGCCATATCATATGGTAACGCCATATTCTAGCAAAATTGGAGCAAATAATGTCTAAGCCATGTCAAAATAATCGTAGAACTCCTATTAGAAATATATACAAGTATGCCCAGTGTTCATGAAAAAATCATATCAGAAAGTCATAACTCTTACAGTACCTTCTCATATCAGCTGTTAATATATTTCAAAGATCGTCGATTATCCTCGTGTGTGTAATAAATTTCTCGAAAGATCGACGGAAATACCGCATCACCCACTAGAATAACGATTGCCTTCATATTCCAAGTGAATCAGCTGTTGGACCTCCTCTTCTTCTGGAACCCAATCCATCGCTCTGTGGTGCCATCACGTCTCCGTACTCGCTTACTCCGACATGATGAACTGCATGTTATCCATCACGGATACTGTCCAAATTCTTCCGTAAAAGTTCATAAACGTAGCGTACCCCATACTCTTCTACTATGTCACGCCACTGTCCCATACAATGTTCGGTTTGCTTATGATAAAAGTCAATCTCCACAGCGGCTGAATCTCACTTGCAGAAAATAATTTATTTAATAAAGTGTATAAATTTCTGAAACACCCTGTAGCCGTGTTCGCAATTGAAATTTCACAATAATTCATGAAAAAGAATTATATTAATGCACGTGCCAATGTTCCTTAAGTGCATATACTTGTAAGTGTTCATTTGCGTAAAAGCATTAATGTTGGCTTGACCCCATGGTCGCTTTAAATATTCCGTTATGAAATACATAATTTAATAAGCCGTAATGTCATTGGAATATATCTAAGTTCATTTGAAGTTCACAATAGCAGTATATAATAACTATCTGCCTGCACAATTCGACTACTGAATACAAGTCCAAGCTCATAAAGTTGTAACAAAATGTCGAAATGAAGTTCAGCTTCTTGCATGTTGCCTGCTGATAAAATGTCGGAACCAGCACGCCCTGCTCTATTGCACTGTTCTAGAATGATCGACGCTTAAAGCTGGCCTCGCCATACCGCTTCGCTGTGCTGTCCTGTGTTACAAAATGCAGCTCAAAATAAAGTTCTCAATCTTGTTATAATGCTGCTCATTACTTTACATTTTAAAAGCATTGCAGCCTCGCATAGCTGTAATCACGATGTTGGAAATACTTCTGTCCGAACACCGGCTCTTCTTTCGCTTTCATGGCCTGTATAGCTTGCCTCGCCAACCAGTCCTCGCACCGCCTACCGTGCTTCTCTTGCCTTGACTGACTGACCTACTTTCGCTCTCCCAGCTTATGCTGCTATCAGCCCCGCTTGTTGAACTAATACTGTCGCTTTCACTCCACGCAACAAGTGCTGTACACAGCTCGACTTGCCGGACTACTACGGCTGTTCTCCGCGCAACATGTGTTGTACTCGGCCCTGCTGGCTGAACTGATACTGCTGTCTCTAGACTGCGTTGATGAACTCCTACTCGGCGCTGTCACGTGATGTTCCCCTACCTTCTGCGGTCATACGTCACAAGTATAATCTCGACCACCATCATCTCGGCTATTAAGTTATACAATAACTTAAGGAGTTATCTGCCTTTCTTCAAGTTATCACCATAAATATTGCTTGTTATTTCTTCTCTTCTGAGATGATATAGTATTATGTTCCATATAGATCTTGATAATACTTCAATATTCCTCCCATTACTCCATCTGCTTGACTGGTAGTGCCACCTTCATCCTTGGCCATCTACGTCATTTCCTAACATTCTTCTCGACTCGATCTGAGCGCTATCTTTACTACTTTTCCCATAAATTTCAACTACGGCAATGTCAGCTGACGTAGCCGATAGCCTCAACTTGATATCGGGTACAGTAATTCGTCACCTTCTGGGTTCTCTGGTATGTCAGGAAATTCTAGTTTCGGAATTGGGGAAAGATAGTTCAGGAGATTGTGGAAGTATCTGGCCATTATTTGGCAATTTTCTTGGCTATTGAGTCCAATTTTACCCTTTTCATTTCTGAAGCTCAAACTTGGAGTTTGGTATTCTTTGACTTTGCTTTTGAAAGTCTGATAGAAATCTCTGGACTTGTTCTTAACGAAGTCACTCTGCAGGTTTCGAGTTGAGCCTTTTCAAATAATCGTTTAGTCCCTCGGAATGTTCGGGATGTTTCTTTCCTCTTGTCTGAATTGTTCCATATGTTCCATTCTCTTGGAGGATTTCCATTTTCTCCATTTCTCGGATCTCTCCCTGAGAGCTTCTTCGCACTCTTCATTCCACCATAGTTCTCGTTTTATTTTAGCCTGCCCGAGTGATTTCATTGCAGCGGCATTGATTTCTGTGCTCAACTCCTGCCAGTTCCTCTTTCGGCTAGTACGGATTTCATCCTTGAAGTTTTCAATATTGTCTTGAGTGATGTTCATTTGGTTCGTATTATATCTTATCATTTTAGGTGGATCTCTCTTTTGGCCTAATGGGAGGAAACGGATCTTGACTTTGGAGAGATAGTCATCCGAATCAAATTCACCATTTCTAATCACTTTGACATTCATCACTTCTCTTACATTTTTCCTTGTTATTGCTACGTGATCCAGTTGGAATTCGCCTAGTTCAGCATTAGGAGATACCCATGTTTTTGTTTTTCTTGGGAGTTTCTTGAAGTGTGTTGACGTTATTTTCAACTAAAACGCTTTGCAGAGTCCAATGAGCTGTTCACCATTTCTATTTGTCCTCCTAGGTCCTGGATATTCTCCAACAATATCTGTGTACTTCTTTTCCTTCCCAATCTGCGCGTTGAAGTCCCCTAGTCGAATTTTTATGTTGCTGGTGGGTATCCGGACGATTTCAGTTTCTAGAAGATCCCAGAAATCATCCACTTTCTGTGGGTTCTTCTTGTTGTCTTCATTGATCGGGGCATGGCCGTTGATGAGAGTGTACTTCTTATTCTTGCATTTAACAGTTAGTAGGGACAATCATTCAGATTTTGACGTGAAGTCAATAACACTGTTTGCTATCTTCTTGTTTACATAGAAGCAGGTTCCTAGCAGAGGCATGTTGGTTGCTGTTCTAATGGCCGGCTTTCCATTGAATATTCTGTAGTAGTTGGTGTCCATGATGTTCTCGTCCAGGAATCTGGTCTCTTGTACAGCTAGGATCTGGATTTGGTTTTTGTCCTTAAGCTTTTCTAGTTCTTTTTGCTTTCCGACTCTGGTGAGTGAATTGACGTTTATTGTTCCGATGAAATAGTTCTTCTTGAATTTGAGTTTGGAAGGTATTTCAAGCCGCTCCGACTCGTCTTTCTCGCAGATGTTGGGATTCCCCAGAACCCTAGGTCCCGATGCATTGCTTTGCGCAATGGTGGATGTCTCTTCCGAGCTGCCACCTGGGGTAGTGCTTTCTTTCAGCGGCATTTCCATCCTGCGAATGAAGTTGAGGGTTGTGAGGAAGGAATTAACTTCCTAGGTAAGATCGGATTGTTAGTCCGAAATGATTATTTTTCGTGGTTTACTCCACTAGGTTCTTCCGCCCCCTCTGCCATTGGAAGACACATTGCTTCCTCTTCCGTCGTTGAGACCGTTGACCCGTTTTGCCTAGTACCCCTAGGTAGGGGCCCTATAACAGGGTGCTACCATCCGGAGCCAGATGGGCCCTGTTTTTTTTACGAGGTTGATACTCCTCCTGCTCCTCCTTCCTCATCACTTGCATTTGAATTGAGCCTCTATGGACTGCATACTATCTACTTAATTTGTGTCTAGATCATGATCTTCTACCATCCTTGACATCCTCCCAGTATTTTTAGAGTCAATCGGTCAGTGCTTTCTTTAGTGTTTCTGGTAGAGGCCCTTCCGTCTCCTGGGCTTAGATTCTACTTTACAATTTTGATAGTTTTTAACTATTTGTCGTAATTCAAATCTGCCATGTTTTTTAGCCTACTTTCGATTTTTGCAAAAAATGAAATTAGACTTATGAGATATACACAGGGCCAAAAATTGTGTGTGTGTAAGTGTGTGTATGTGTGAGCGTGTGTATCAATTCAAACACGGGCAAACCGAATTGAATGAAATTTGGTACAGGGGTAGTACTGGCAAAGGGCACCTCAGTGTCATGTTTTATATCACCGCCATCTTTACCAAAACTGAATGGTGGGCACTCAAACGTTCAAAACGTAAAATCAAATAACGGCTAAACACATGATTCGATCTCTATCAAATTTGGTAACAACATATCTTCATAAATGACGCGTCTTGTGAGCAAACTACAAGGTCATCCGCCTTACCATTTCAGGATGGCGGCCGTGTGAATTATGCAAACGTTATACTCCATATCATGGGACCCACCAGTTCCGATTATCGAACAGAGAATCGTTTTAACTATTCTAAACAACGTGGCACGTTCGAATTTAAAAGTTCATCTTGTAATATTGTAGTGCAGAAGTGACTTTAAAAAGCTGAGCCGTTTCAGTTAGAAGACAAGATGGCAGCTAATATCTTGTTTCAGACTTATATTTCACTAGTTTGAGTATTGCATGCAATATAGCTTACTGATAGGAATAACATAATCTTTGTATGAAATGCTTTATATATAAAAATCATACTCCACTGAAGAAATCGTTTAGTCTAAATCATTATTTGCTAACACGTTGTATGTAATTCAACTGATATCGGTAAATTTTTGTTGACTTGATTGGCTGCGTGGTAAAGTGTTAGCCTTTCAACCCGAATGACCGAGTTCTAATCCTAACAGAGTTGGGTTTTCTGCTTGTTTTTTATATTTACTGTTTTGTAATTACTCAGACGTTTTAAAATTAGGCGTCATATTGTGCATATTGCAATGGAAAAATATGTATTTAACTAGCAGAAGTACCCGCTCTTCGAACGGTCTTCGGTATTAATAACCAGACGTTATCAATTGAGCTAGTGTTGCAATGGTTAGGGGCTTGTCATTCCTTCATAAGTTTATCAGAACGAAGTTAGTTTTCAGGGTAAATCACAGACACTGTTAATTTAAAAGCCATAAAATGTGGTTTACGGAGACCCCTTATAGACTCCCTAATCTTGTGTCACACATTGAGAAGCGCAACATTATATCAACCTTACAGTATCAAACAAAATCATCCTCACGATGAACCCGTATGTCGACAAAAATATGATTAGTTAACATGTGCTCTGAAACTAAATTCACCTAACGTTTACTTCCTGACGTAAAAATAATATTGAAAACCTCGTAGACGAAACGCAATATAATGTCAAATTGAAACTGACCCTCACCGTTGTGGAAAGTCCCAATCCCCAAGAAGACCCCTTTAATAAATTATAAAGGCTTGTGGTGCATGAAAATTCTGAATTTTTAGCCTCCAATGGCCCAAATTCCCAAAAGCTGCAAAAAACACTATTCCAATCCAGGAATTTTTGAAAATAATGTTGCTGTTTTGAGATAGAATAGACCTTCTGTACAACATGTCGCACGTGTAAGTCACTTGTAAAAATTCGAGGGTACCCCTTGACCCCCTTAATCGCATTGTTGCATTTTACAGTCTATGTTTGATTCCACGATAACCTTATAGCCATTTTCAAACTTTCACAGACATTTAATAAATTGAGTGGCATTGCTTCTTACAGAAATAGATGGAAAGTTGGATGTCACCTCTTGTGATACTGTTGTCATGGTTAGCGGTTTGCATTAAATCAGGGGTCTCCAAACTTTCCAGCCTTAGGGCCATACTAATTACTCCAGTAAGTTCCGAGGGCCAAAACCATATTATCATTGTTGCCGGTGGTAAAAAGTGAAATAGTCCACTGATGAAAAAAAAAGTCCGAAAAAGTTCGCAACGTTGAAAAAAGGCTGCAAATCGGACTAAAGTCCGCAAAATGGCAACACTGCATATTATTAATTTTCCTGTCTTTATCTGTAATTTCTAGATTAGTCGTAGAGTACGAGCCATGAGGAGTAACGTGACACGACATCTGGTGGACACAAGCGGAAATAGGCAGTACCCCCTATCGCTAACGGATGGCGCTAATAGCACGTTCAGAGTAATCTCGTTGGTTCGAGAGAGTTCTGGTGTCTTCCACTCACTTCTAGATGGCAGTAATTGGAATATATAAGAAGGCTAGTTGCGCAACCACAAGTCAGTTCCTATGACACTGTTGTGAAATAAAATAGAGCGTACCTCCTTAAAACGTGTTTGTGCGTGTTTAAGTTTAAGACATCTTTGTAACAGTATTTTGATTTGAATTGTTGCTTTTGTGTGTGATTTAGTAGTATGGAAAAGAAGCGAAAAATTGATAGTGAATGCAGAAAATTCGAAGATGAGTGGAACATTCAGTATTTCGTAATTGAGTCCAGTAACAAGGCGCTATGTTTGATTTGCAATGAAAGCATAGCCGTTCTCAAGGAATATAACATTAAACGTCATTATGAAACAAAACATTTTCAAAATTACTCAAAATATACAGGAAGTTTGCGGACAGAAATATTCGAAGCTATGAAGCGCGGATTGACATCGCAGCAATCTACATTTACAAAACTCAAAATCGAACAAGAGGCTGCAACTCGTGCCAGCTTTCGTGTGGCTCTTGAAATTGCAAAACGTGGAAAACCATTCACCGATGGAGAAATGATCAAAGAATGCATAATTGCAGCAGCCGAAGAAATGTGCCCTGAAAAGGTAAATTTATTAAAAACTGTCAGTATGTCAGCAAACACTGTGGCTCGAAGGGTAGAAAACATCGCTGAAAATATATCCTCTCAACTGTTCGACAAAAATGGAGATGTTGAGTGGTTTTCTTTGGCCTTGGATGAGTCAACGGATGTGTCAGATACTGCTCAGGTGTTGATTTATATTCGAGGAGTAGATAAAAGCTATGAAGTGCATGAAGAACTTCTTGATATGTATAGTATTCATGGCACAACTACTGGTACAGATATTTTTAAAGGAGTTGAAATGGCCATTAATCAAGAGAACCTTCGATGGAAAAACTTGAAATGTATTACAACTGATGGAGGAAAAAACATGAGTGGGAAAGATAAAGGAGTGGTCGTTCTTGTGTCAAAGGCTGTAGAAAATGACGGTGGTTCAAAACCATTAGTCTTACATTGTATCATTCATCAACAGTCTTTGTGCGGAAAATGTTTGGATATGTCTGAAGTTCTGAAACCAGTCATATCAACTGTTAATTTTATGAGATCTTTTGGGCTGAATCACCGACAATTCCGACAATTTATTGAAGAGATTGGAGAAAATGACTTACCTTATCATACTGCCGTACGTTGGCTTAGTTGTGGGAAAGTCCTTCAGCGCTTTTTTGAACTTCGAGCAGTGATCGAAATTTTTTGAATGAAAAGCATCGCCCTCTTACTGAATTACAAAACAACGCATGGCTGTGGAAGTTAGCATTCTATGTTGATTTGACAAAACATGTGAACGAACTGAATTTGAGATTGCAAGGAGAAAACCAGCATCTTCCTGATTTATACACTAATATCAAATCATTCCGGAAGAAATTGATACTGTTTCAATCACAACTACGAAGTAAATGTTTTTCACATTTTAAAACATGTGAAATATTCAGCCACACCACTGAGACTGAGTTTCCTATCGATTTTGCAATCGAAACTTTGAGTGCATTGAAAATAAATTTTGATACTCGTTTCTCGGACTTCGATGCCTTTGCGAATCAAATTAAGATTTTTCAGGATCCTTTTGATACTGACATTGAAACCCTAGCCCAGGAACTTCAAATGGAAATGATTGAACTACAGTGCAGTGATATAATTAAGAACAAATATCAAAACTCATCTTTGTTGGAATTTTATAAGAGTCTTCCACTGACACAATTTGATAATTTGCATAAATTTGCTCGTGGGCTGTTTTCTGTTTTTGGTACTACTTATTTGTGTGAGAAGACCTTCTCCAAAATGAAGTACACAAAAAATGTTTACAGATCTAAATTAACTGATGAGCATCTTAAATCTCTTTTAATAATTGGTACAAGTAAAATTAGTCCACAACTACAAACTATTGTCAGTGGAAAATCTCAATTACATAAATCTCATTAGTATTTCATATGTCTGCATGTTATACATGTCTTTACTCATTACAATTATGTGTTTTTTATCCAACTTATCACAAAAACAATAACAATAAGCCTACAACAATGTTATGAGTAGTTAGCCCATGACCATATCAATGTAGATGTCATATTAATAATTATTCAACATAAAATTAGAATACTTCAGTAAACTAAATTTAATTTGCTATAAAAAAATATGTTCTCTAAAAGGAGTTTTCAAGTATGCTAGCTCTCCACGGGCCGGACAAAATCTGTCCGCGGGCCGGATGTGGCCCTCGGGCCGTAGTTTGGAGACCCCTGCATTAAATCATTAGTTTCTTCATGTTCTTCTTCTTTCGGATGGGCCAGTTTAGGACCACGACGTTCAATTTTTCAGCTTGGCGAGGGACTTGATGTTTGCCCAATATTCGCGCATTCTCTGGCTATGTTTCTGCTTTCTCTCTTTTGTCCAAATGATGCCAGTTTTCTCACAGGGTGTTCTGTCCTGAAAACTTTTCTGTTTAATTATCTTTCTGAGATGTGATCGGCTTCTAATATCACTTTTCATTATCTTCAGTTCTTGGATATTCTTGTTAACTACTGTTAGCGACGGTGTCACGCTCTTTTTATTCCTCCAGTAGTTGAGAAGCCGGTTGGTTAGTCTTGTTGGGCTCATCCATGAGACATGTCCGTAAAAAGCCAGACGTCTCTTCCTGGCCTCATCTGTGATTTTCTCAGTTTATCTATATAGCTCCTGATTTGGTCTTCTTCTGTACTCGTCATAATATTTATTAGTTTATTAAATGAAATTAATTTTCTGGGAATATGTCAGCAACGAGGTTTTAGAGCCTTAAGACGTAGTAGCCTCCGAGCCACCGGGGGGCTGAAAATATGCTTTGTCTTGTCCTTGTACGTCATAATATTATAATAATCATAATAATAATTTAATATAATAGGAATAGGGATATAATAGACCTTCCGTACCACACCCGCACGTGTAAATCGCGTGAAAATATCTAGAGTACTCCTTGACACCCTTAAGTGCATTATATACGTATTGATGAATTTTACAGCTTAAGTTAGTTACGTGATAACCTGATAGCCGTTTGCAAACTTTCACAGTAGTGTAATAAATGGAATTGCATTGCGTCTTACAGAAATAGATGGACTCCTGAAATTGTGATGCCATGGTTACTGGCTTGCATTCTTTCATTAGTTTACTAGCAGAAGTACCCGTTCTTCGAACGGTCTTAACACCATACATTATCAATTGAGCTACTGTTGCAATGGTTAGCGCTTTGTCATTCCTTCATAAGTTTATCAGAACTAAGTTAGTTTTCTGGGAATATCACACACACTGTTAATTTAAGGGCCTTAAAATGTGGTTTTCGGAGACCCTTTATAGACTCGCGTATTTTGTGTCTCATATTGAGAAGCGCAACATATTCTTTGGTCGTCCTTCTAGGATAAGTTTTATATTTCGCCTATTTTAGCATTTATTTTGAGAAGTCTTTCCTTATATATCCACCCTTCTACTGTATGAAAAGTACGGTGAAGAGTTTTATAAATGATTGGTGTATTGACTCATAACTAATTTCACGATGCACCAAGCATCCGAACACGAGTAATAGGCGTACATAAAGATACACAGAAAGACAGACAATTCTATTGTCTACATCATATCACCCAGATATCCAAATATGGGTATATCTACCACACAGTATCAAACAAAATCATCCTTACGATGAACCCGTATGTCGATGAAAAAAAAAAGATTAGTTAAAATGTGCTCTCAAACTAAATTCACCTAACGTGTACTTCTTGACGTGAAATAGAATTGAAAGCCTTGTAGACGAAACGCAATACACGTCACATAAAAACTGACCCTCTACGTTGTGCTAGGTCCCCATACAAAGGAAGACCCCTTTCATAAATTATAAAGGCTTGTGGTGCATGAAAATTCAGGTTCTTTAGCCTCAAATGGCCCAAATTCCTAAAAGCAGCAAAAAATGCTGATTCAATTCAGGAATTTTTGAAAATAATGTTGCTGTTTGGAGATTCAATAGACCTTCTGTACTATATGTCGCACGTGAAAATTGCATGAAACAATTCTAGGTTACCTCTTGACCCCCTTAATTGCTTTGATGAATTATACAGTCTACGTTGGTTCCGTGATAACCTTATAGCCATTTGCAAACTTTCACAGAAATGTAATAAATGGAGTGACATTGCTTCTTACAGAAATAGGCTAGATGGAAAGTTGGATGCCACCCCTTGAGATAATGTTGTCAAGGTTACCGATTTGCATTCCTTCATTAGTTTGTTAAATCAAATTAAATTAGTTTTCTGCGAATATTTCCGAAACTGTTGGATTTAGAGCCTTATAATATAGTTTTCGAGGACCCTTTAGGGCCCCCGGGTTTTGTTTCTGGCACCGAGGGGCTTTGTCTCGTCGTTGTACGCCATAATATAATTCTAATTATAATAATATAATATAGGGATAGGAATATAATAGACCTGCCGTACCACACCCGCAGGTGTAAATCGCGCGAAAAAATTCTAGAGTACCCCTTGACCCCCTTAAGCGCATTATACGTTTTGATGAATTTTACAGCTTAATTTCGTTCCGTGATAACCTTCTAGCCGTTTGCAAACTTTCACACTAATGCAATTAATGGAATTGCATTGCGTCTTACAGCAATAGATGGACCTCTGAGAACGTGTTGCCATGGTTACCGGCTTGCATTCGTTCGTTAGTTTATTAAATGAAATTAGTTTTCTGGGAATATCTAAAAAACGGTTGGTTTTAGGGCCTTAAAATGTGGTTTTCGGAAACCCAGAGTCCCCGAGTTTTATCTCTCACATTGAGAGGCTGAAAATGAGCTTTGTCTCGTCATTCTACGCCTATTTCAGCATGTATTTTTAAGGGGGTAGCCCCCTTTTATGAGAGGTACGGAGAAGAGTTACATCAATGATTAGTGTCGTGCCTCTGATGGATATCTTTACCAAATTTTATGTTGATACACCCAGCCGTTCTCGAGTTATAAAGAAACAAAGTTGTCCACAGACAAACAAACAGACAGACAAAAAAAACGCGCGCATCCATCATAAAACAGTCTGAAGCGCGTAAATAACTCATATTTCTGTAGACATTCAGAAAAAAAACAGACAAACTTTCATTTTTATATATGTCGAGATATACTGCACAGCTCGGTGTTGACCGTGTTTTATTGCACAAATTTAGGTTTTGCTCGCTAACCGTTGGAGATACACGAAAAGTGATAATGACCTTTTGGATAGAAAATGAAATGTTAAAGCTCGTGTATGCCATCAAAAGTTTTCTATTTATTAGCGTTCTCTTTTTATTTGAAATGGAAATATGAAATTTTGAAACCAAAGGGTGTAGTGACGTCACATATGTGGGTTTTACTCGCTAATCGTAGGAGATACACGAAAAGTGATAAGGAACTTTCGGATAGGAAATTAAATTTTAAAGCTCATATGTGCCATCAAAAGTTTGCTATTTCTGAGCGTTCTCTTTTTATTTGATATGGAAATATGAAATTTTGAAACCAAGGGTGTAGTGACGTCACTAAATTGTTCGCCATTTTTATAGTGAAAAATATTGAAATCAAAAGTACCCTATATGTAGACCTGGTAAATCAGCTACATCCATGCAAAATTTCATTTAAATCGGACCAGTGGTTCTTGCGTTATTGAGTAACACACAGACAGACAGAAAGACACACACCATCTCATTTCTATAATTAGTATGATTAAATGAGATAAGTTTTCTGGGAATATCTCAAAAACTGTTGGTTTTAGGACCTTAAAATTTGGTTTTCGGGTGCCCGTAGGGCCTTGGAGTTTTGTTTCTCACATCGAGACGCTGAAAATGAGATTTGTCTCATTTGGCCCATTTCAGCAGGTATTTTAAGGGGGTAGGCCCCCTTTTATGAGAGGTGCGGAGAAGAGTTACATCAATGATTACTTTCGTGCCTCTGATGGACATATGTACCAAATTTTACGTTGATCCACTCAGCCGTTCTCGGGTGATGCGCGTGAAAAGTTGTATACAGACCGACAAAAAATTGTTTTTGCGCGCTACCGTCATAAACCAGTCTGAAACGCGTTAATAATTCAAATTTCCGTGGAAATTCAGAAAAAAAACAGACAAACTTTCATTTTTATATATATAGAGGTTAAAACAAAATTCGCCAAAGGATTTGCAAGAGACATCTAGCACCAAAAAGTGAATTATCATGGCCAACTGGCTGCAAACTGCACACCGGCCTACAGATCAACTTACAGATTTTATTGAAAAGTTTCTTCTTATGGCCGCTAGAATGCACTCGCCCTGTTAGGATTATCTTGTTCGATAACTTCTCCACTAGATATCACGACTGGTCTACGGGGACTCCATTGATTAGCATACCTTTGTCATTTTGTGGGCATCGAATTTGAAGAATGACAAGTTGATAATACGATACATTTTTAAAGGGTTTGTAATAGCCTCTTGCGCGTTATTTGAAAATGTTATTTGAACTAAAGAACAAAACGATTTCACATATTACCTGAACTCTATCAGTTGGTGCTAGTTGAGTATATTAATTAATACTTTTATTGCAGCCAAATAGCAATCGAAAATATCCACATAGTTGGTATACACACGTCACTGTAGGGTCATTGAAAGATTTGTTAATGCAATTAGGGTGATGAAAGCCATGAACAGCCAGACGAGTAAGCACATTCCTCAACTCAAAGTTGGATGTTGCCCACGTCCGGTCGATTATGTAATAATAATAATAATATTGTCATTTAGACTTTCACGGTCCGTGTTACTATTCATAATGTTGAATTTTGGGCTTATGCCGTGTTTAATTATATTAAAATTCGACGCGTTTCGAAAGAAACCATGTCTTTCATCGTCAGGAATAATCTGGAATACCACAATGTTGCTAAGAGAAAGCAACGAAGAACATATAGAAGGTGCCCAAAGATGGACGCCATTATAGCCCCATGTTAGGGACAACGGAAAGCAGCAGTGAATTACTTTCTCAGGGTTCTGATAATAGGTAGCCAGGATTCACTGAGATTGTAGCCGGCGTCGCGGTTGAAATTATCTGGGTGTTTACGTATTTCAACCGCCTCCCTGATGATTCTGGGACGATATTGCTTTATACGGGCAAGAACATCCACTCCTTGGAACATGACATCATGGCCAGGTGTTAAAGCATGATCGGCAACAGATGATTTATCAGGTTGAATGAGCCTGATACATGTATTATGTTCCTTAATGCGAGTGCATATTGTTCTCGAAGTCTGTCCGATGTAAACCTTGCCACAAGTACAGGGAACTCTGTAGATACCCGGTTGTTGCAATTTAGGCAAACTGTCCTTAGTTGGTCGCAGGAGTTGCCTAATTTTAACAGAAGTTCCAAATACAGGCCGTATGTTGTACCGACGTAGGATTTTAGCAATACGATCCGTTGTGTTATGTATGTACGGAAGGTAAGCAGTTCCTCTTACATCTCTTTTCTCAACTGACGTCCTATTATTATTTGTTGGTTTCAGAACCGTAGAAATCAAAGCCTTGCTATAACCGTTGCTCTCAAAGGTGGTTTGCAGGGTGTTAATTTCTTCTTGTAAAAAAGACACTTCACAAATCCTCCTAGCCCTGGTAGTTAGAGTTGTAAGGATACCATGTTTCTGGGCAGGGTGATGGTGAGAACTTGCGTGGAGATATCTATTGGTGTGTGTTGGCCTACGAAAAACGCTATGTCCTAAAGATCCATCCTCTTTCTTGGTGACGAGAACATCTAAAAAGGTATTTTGCCGTCAGATTCCTTTTCCATTGTGAAACAAATAGAAGGGTGCTGGAGATTAAGGTGATCCAGGAAATGGCTAAGATTTTCCTCACCTTCCGTCCAAACAACGAACGTGTCATCCACATAACGCCACCAGATCTTCGGTTTGAAAGGAGCCGACGACAAAGCTTTCTCTTCAAAGTTCTCCATGAAGAAATTAGCCACAACAGGAGAGAGAGGACTACCCATGGCCACACCATCAGTCTGCTCATAAAAAATCCCATTCCATAGAAAGTAGGAGGAGGTCATGCAGTGATAAAAAAGTATTGTGATGTCTTCAGGAAAAAAGCCATTAATGAGAGACATAACACCATCAATAGGTACTCTCGTAAACAGAGACACCACGGCGAGACTCACTAGAATATCACCCGGCTGAAGTGTTATAGCTTTTAACTTTTCCACGAAGTGTGTGGAATCCTTAATGTACGAAGGCGTGTTACCCAGAAGCGGCTGAAGTAGTCTACCTAAGTATTTGGAAAGGGCATGTGTAGGAGAACCAATCGTACTAACAATAGGTCTAAGAGGAACACCTTCCTTGTGTATTTTAGGAAGACCATAGTGTCTCGGAGGAATAGCATCCCCTGGAAGGAGAGTCTTCGCTGCATCCGCTGGAATAGATGATTGCTTGATCAATTTGACGGTGACATTTGAGTAGCGAGTAGTAGGATCACGACTATTAATCCTATATACAGGATCTGATATACAGGATCTGATATATAGGATTAATAGTCGTGATCCTACAGGATCTGATATACAGGATCTGATATATAGGATTAATAGTCGTGATCCTACTACTCGCTACTCTAATGTCACCGTCAAATTGATCAAGCAATCATCTATTCCAGCGGTTGCAGCGAAGACTCTCCTTCCAGGGGATGCTATTCCTCCGAGACTCTATGGTCTTCCTAAAATACACAAGGAAGATGTTCCTCTTAGACCTATTGTTAGTACGATTGGTTCTCCTACATATGCCCTTTCCAAATACTTAGGTAGACTACTTCAGCCGCTTCGGGGTAACACGCCTTCGTACATTAAGGATTCCACACACTTCGTGGAAAAGTTAAAAGCTATAACACTTCAGCCGGGTGATATTCTAGTGAGTCTCGACGTGGTGTCTCTGTTTACGAGAGTACCTATTGATGGTGTTATGTCTCTCATTAATGGCTTTTTTCCTGAAGACATCACAATACTTTTTTATCACTGAATGACCTCCTCCTACTTTCTATGGAATGGGAATTTTTATGAGCAGAAGGATGGTGTGGCCATGGGTAGCCCTCTCTCTCCTGTTGTGGCTAATTTCTTCATGGAGAACTTTGAAGAGAAAGCTTTGTCGTCGGCTCCTTTCAAACCGAAGATCTGGTGGCGTTATGTGGATGACACGTTCGTTGTTTGGACGGAAGGTGAGGAAAATCTTAGCCATTTCCTGGATCACCTTAATCTCCAGCACCCTTCTATTTGTTTCACAATGGAAAAGGAATCTGACGGCAAAATACCTTTTTAGATGTTCTCGTCACCAAGAAAGAGGATGGATCTTTAGGCCATAGCGTTTTTCGTAAGCCAACACACACCAATAGATATCTCCACGCAAGTTCTCACCATCACCCTGCCCAGAAACATGGTATCCTTACAACTCTAACTACCAGGGCTAGGAGGATTTGTGAAGTGTCTTCTTTACAAGAAGAAATTAACACCCTGCAAACCACCTTTGAGAGCAACGGTTATAGCAAGGCTTTGATTTCTACGGTTCTGAAACCAACAAATAATAATAGGACGTCAGTTGAGAAAAGAGATGTAAGAGGAACTGCTTACCTTCCGTACATACATAACACAACGGATCGTATTGCTAAAATCCTACGTCGGTACAACATACGGCCTGTATTTGGAACTTCTGTTAAAATTAGGCAACTCCTGCGACCAACTAAGGACAGTTTGCCTAAATTGCAACAACCGGGTATCTACAGAGTTCCCTGTACTTATGGCAAGGTTTACATCGGGCAGACTTCGAGAACAATATGCACTCGCATTAAGGAACATAATACATGTATCAGGCTCATTCAACCTGATAAATCAGCTGTTGCCGATCATGCTTTAACACCTGGCCATGATGTCATGTTCCAAGGAGTGGATGTTCTTGCCCGTATAAAGCAATATCGTCCCAGAATCATCAGGGAGGCGGTTGAAATACGTAAACACCCAGATAATTTCAACCGCGACACCGGCTACAATCTCAGTGAATCCTGGCTACCTATTATCAGAACCCTGAGAAAGTAATTCACTGCTGCTTTCCGTTGTCCCTAACATGGGGCTATAATGGCGTCCATCTTTGGGCACCTTCTATATGTTCTTCGTTGCTTTCTCTTAGCAACATTGCCGTATTCCAGATTATTCCTGACGATGAAAGACATGGTTTCTTTCGAAACGGGTCGAATTTTAATATAATTAAACACGGCATAAGCCCAAAATTCAACATTATGAATAATAATAATAATAATGCTATTGGTTTTACGTCCCTTTTAACTACTGTGGCTTTTAGAGATGCTGGGGTGCCGGAATTTTGCCCCAAAGAGGATAATTAACGTGCCAGTAAATGTACTGGCACGGCTCCCTTGCATTTGCGCACCCTCAAATGCCAGCTGACTGCGCCAGGATATGAACCTGTAGCCTAGGGCCCAGCAAGCGAGAACGTTACCGCTGAGTTACGCAGCCAGTCCAGTCGATTATGTCTCCATATCCATAACATTCTTGAGATATTTCTTCCCTTTCTTTCTTCAATGATGGTAGTAGTTTTTTTTTCTAGGTTGTGGTGTTTGATAGAGGTAAACAGTTTCTAAGGTGTTCAACCAAGAAATGATTTTATTATACACTTCGATTAAAACAAAGTATTACAACTATAGGCTACTCATACATTTAGGAGAAAGTAGGCTATATGTTCTTTACTGAACATCATGTTGTTTCTGGAATTCCAATTTACATCAGATCGTTTTCACACACTTGGAACCATCTCCATTTCATTGTGTTTGGCTTTGTAAAATTTCAGATTCTCATGATTAGTCGGTCATCAGTCATACGGTAGACGTGCCCGTAGAAAAGCAATATTTTCTTTTTGATAGAAGACACTATAGGTTCTATTTTGGTGTATAGTTCTTCATTGGATCTTAAACGTACCTGGCCATCAACCCATATTTTGCCTAAAATCTTCCTTAATATGAAAATATTATCAAACTTTGATGTTTTCAGTCGGTCAACAAGATCCTACCCGTCACAATTGGGTACAATCGTGTTGACCGACTGAGAAACATTAAATTTCGATAACTAGGGCAACAATGAAAAATGGCTTCAAACACCATAATATATTATCATTTCGTTTTAACATCGTTTTGCCCATAAGTTCTGCACTTGTCCACTTTACAATACAAAATATCTTTTTATTCAAAATGTATAAATAAAAAGATATTTTGTATTGTAAAGTGGACAAGTGCAGAACTTATCAAAATCAATACGGAAAAACCTGAAGAATTACTAAAGTCATAGATATTCATCGTTTTGCCCATCTATGGAGCGCGATAGAAATTATTTTGCTAATGATGTTTTTTTCCTCTCCCAAAATCTCTTCATCTGGACACTAAAAATCTTCCTCAGTTTTTCCGTCCATGATTTCTTGTTACTGGTAGTAGTAATTTTCTCCGAGAAATTATGGTTATTGATTAATGTGCTGCACTAGGGTCGATCTTGTAACATTTCCCACGTAATGACAATTTCTTCTATTTCACTAAACAAGTTGTTCTTGAATTTCATTGAGGGAGCAAGGCTGAGAATCCTTCTGGTGATCCTGTCATTCTTCATCCTGAGAATGTGGCCGCAGAACTTTAATCGCCTTTTTCTGAAGGTGGCACTGATCTTTTCAGCATACTGATAAAACTTCCGTTTCATCCAGATTTCTTCTGAGTAGACTGGACCAAGGATTTTCCTCAATATTATCATTATTATTGCTATTATTATTATTATCTTCAATCCTTCATGGATACGGTGAATCTCAACATACATTATACGGACTTAACAATCAAGTACCTTACAATTATTACTGGGACAAAAATAATTGGACTATGTGACATGTATCTAGCAACACTGCCTCCTGCATTCTGGCGATCTTATGTTTCACTTTTAGTTCCTCCAGACCGGTTACCAGAGCCTTGGGAACTATTCCCGTTGCTGACATTACCAGTGGTACAATTTTCACAGATCTTACTCGCCACATCTTCCTGATTTCTTCTGTCAACGGTGCATATTCGTTGATTTTTTGTGCCTGAGTGGTCTTGAGGTTTTGCCTGAGTGGTATCGCAATGTTTATCAGATAAACCTTCTGATTTCTTTTGTTAAGATACACGATATCTGGTAGATTAGCCAAGATTTTCTGGTTCGTTAGGATAGATATGCCCCAGGACAGTAGTGTGCCCAATTAGACCGAAGTCCAACGAACACATTTGCCAATTCCCGAATTCAGTCCAGCACGAGAAAAACAATCTCAGGGTCTATCTGGGAATAATCTAAAGTAATCGCTGGCGTAACTGATTTCGGCAAAGGCAAGCAAGGGAGAAGAGAAAGGAGAAAGGAAATACCACAATTTCTTTAAAATTATCTCATTTTATTACATTTAAAACATCTAAAAATTTATGCAAAATCATTCAAAAACATCACAAGAAAAATATCAACACCAGAAAGAAAATATTCCTAGCCTAAATTGTTGACAGCCAGAAATTAATAGTCCATCTGGTATCAGTTCCCTATTCTAAATTTTCGCTATTTACACAATAGGCGGTACATTGTTCATTGACCCCTATCTATACACTTGTCACTTTCACTTCATGTTAAATAAACACGTCACTCATGGTTTCAAATATCTAAAGATCATTGTTTGTTTCGTTGGTTCAAGTTGGCAAAAGTTTTGTTTTCATTGGAAAAATATCATATCAGGTGGTTTCGTATTTCACTTGTGTATGAATAAATATATATAATTTTTTCCTGTAGGAACATTAGGTTGGAAAAATAGCAATATTCGACCACATAATGTCAGTATATTAATATTATGATATTTCCTCAATGTCCTATTTAACTTTTCTCAAATAGCATTTGTTTCGATTAGTTGTTTAAATCTTTGCTCAAATATTTATATAATTTACATAATTATCAGTTCTAAAGTTTCTCTGAGTGAGTGTGTGGATATAAGAAGTTCGATCGCGAACGCAAAGTGCTGGGAAGACATTCTCGTAAGTAGCAAATGTGAATTTAGTTCGTTAATATTGTGTTCATCATCCCGGCCAGTGCCTGGACAGCCGCCTCGCCACCCTACCTGGCTCAAGGTTGCACGGCTTAAGTCAGACCACCCTCGTCAGCCGCTCCCTCCCATTTCTCTCAGCTGTGGTTGGGGACCCATTCTCTTTGCCTTGGCTGGAGACGTGCAAGTTAATCCGGGCCCAGTAACTGTAAAATATGTGAAGTGTGACTCTGTAGGACGAGTAAACCAGATCCGGATTCAGTGCTCTGAATGTAAACAGCGTGTGCATCGCACTTGTGCCAAATTGACTGCAGGTCAATCTAGAAAAATATCAAGAGGTGAAAATTCGTTCTTCTGCTGGCAGTGCTCCATGCCTCAGTTGTCAAACTCACTATTCGATAGCTCCACTAATTTGGTTTCCACGCAATCATCTCAATACCGTAAATCAACTAGCAATACTTCAGTTCTAAATTTTAATGCACGCAGCATAATGCATTGGAAACGCAAACCTCTCGTTGATGCTTGGTTGATAGAAGAAGCCCCATCACTCATCAGTGTGTCTGAAACTTAGCTCAATCCCTCCATTTGCAACAATGAGCTGATTTCGGACAGTTATATAATATTTAGAAATGACAGGCCCTCCGCAGGTGGTGGAGTTCTCATAGCTTGTCTCCCAGAGCTACAACACAGAAGCGTGCCCGAACTCGAAGTAGAGGCGGAGGTAGTTTGGATACAGATTACAACCAAGCAGGGTCCCATTCTGGTTGGCTCTGCATACCGAGCCCCGGGTTCTAAAGACCTCCACAACGAAGCCCTTCTTCACTCCCTCTCAAGAGCACAGGCGCTACAGAATAAATTCTTCGCTATTCTCCTGCTAGGTGACTTCAACCTTCAAATTGACTGGCTCTCGAACGAAACTCCGAAAACTCTTAATTCTCTTTGTGAAAAATTTCTATCATGCTTTTACGGCCTATTTCTTCAGCAGCTGGTAAAGCAACCCACTCGAATCACGGACCATAGCAGAACCACCCTGGACCTAGTGTTCACAGATAATGTGGACATAGTGGACTCCGTTGAAGTAATTGAAGGCGTGTGTGATCATGAAGCAACCAGGGTTGAACTGAAATTACTCCACCCAAAATTGAAGAAAATATACAAAACAGCTCTCAACTACAACAAAGCAAACTGGTCATTATTAAATTCTCTGTTTCGCTCCAATCTTCCGGTAGTGCACACCGTTGACATAGAAACCCTCTGGACAGAGTGGAAAAGTATATTCTGGCAGTGTGTACAACAGTGCATTCCACATGTTAAATTAAATGGCAATCGTCGATCTCCTTGGATTACCAATGAGATTGTAGGTACTAATGTTAAAAAAGAGAAACAGATTGTACAAAATATGGAAACATAACCCTACCCCCACTAATCTCCATAAGTACAAGATCCAATGGAATTTAACAAAAATCACCATTAGAAACAGCCATAGCAATTTCATCTGGAATTTGGGATCCTCGGACACGAAATCTCTGTGGCGATATATCAGCTACAGATCAAAAAGCACGCCCTCCACGAATTTCACGTATAACGGCAAAATTTTATCTGAACCCGCGGAGATTGCTCAATCATTTTGCTGCTCTTTCTCTCAGAACTTTTCTTCCTTTACGCCATCACAAAATTATATAATAGATCGAAATATTCCTTTCCCTAAACTTGAATCCATTTATTTCTCCATTGATGAGGTCTGCAAGTTGTTGTCATCTTTATCCCCCAATTCCGCTACTGGGCCTGATAATATACCCGCAAGAATACTCAATACGTGAGCTCAGGTCCTCGCTCCATCCATCTGCACAGTATTTAACACCTCTTTTAAATATGGGAAACTACCACCTGATTGGAAAATCGCCAACGTTGTTCCTGTCCACAAAATAGGTAATAAGGAATCAGTAACCAAGTACCGCCGCATATCATTGACATCCGTATTGTGTAAGATAATGGAGCGCCTGCTATCGAGGGAGATGTTGCGTTTCCAGAAATAAACAGGTTCTCTTAACGAACACCAGCATGGGTTTCTACCTGGAAGTTCCTGTACAACGCTAGTCACATCAGCTGTGGACGACTGGCAACAAACTTTGGAAAGAATACCAGGTGGTCAAGTGGATCTCGTTACTCTCGATTGGATCAAGGCTTTTGATCAGGTTCCCCATTTACGTCTCCTTGATAAAATGCGCTCCTACAGCTTCGGTGGTAAACTAGCGGGGTGGTTGACTAACTTTTTTACAAACCGGCATCAGAGAGTAGTCTTCCAAGGCGCTCATTCCTCTACTGTTTTGGTCCCATCTGGTGTCCCTCAAGGATCTGTCCTTGGTCCTCTACTTTTCAACATATTCATGTTGGATCTTCCCCATGCAATCTCCTCAAACATCTACCAATATGCCGACGACACAACCCTCTATCGCAAGATCAAAGACAATAGTGACCTCACCGCCCTGCAGGAGGATCTAAACAACATCAGTGCCTGGTGCAAAATTAACGGCCTTGCTGTCAATTCTTCCAAAAGTAATCTAATCTCCCTAACCCGTAATCGAATTCCAGCGGCCAACCCTTATCACTTTGAAAACACTCTGATTTCCCGTGTGCAATGCGTCAAACTTCTTGAACTCAACATCACTTCCGACCTGAAATGGAACACCCACACCGACGCAGTGAGGAACCAAGTTGCACGCCAACTTGGTATGCTAAGCAGAAATCTACGTGTCTGCCGTACCAAAGTGAAGAGGATCGCCTACCTGAGTCTAGTACGACCGCTGCTAATTCACGCGTGCCCTTCATGGAGCCCCGGTACCAAGGGAAATATCCTTAAGCTAGAACAGATACAAAATCGTGCCACTAAATTTATTCTTTCGAAAAATTCCGACGTAGACTCTAAAATCAGACGCCAAATATGTAGCCTTCCATCTATTGAGAACCTATTTACCCAAATTGATTTGCTATTCCTGCGAAAACTTTTTAATAATACCGACTCATCTGCTATTTTAGACAAAATTTCCCTTGGCTACCGATCAGCTCAGAAGGGTCGCGGAGTTACGCTGTACGCCCCACTACCCAGGACTGGGTCGTACAAACTGGGTTTTGTAAATAGATCGGTCTGTGCATGGAACAGCCTACCGTGTTCCCTGAAGGCCAGCAACAATAATGCCGTCCAGTTCAAGAGGAAGCTGCGGCATCATTTTTCAACAAGTAGGTTGTTCCTCATAAATTATGCCCCGATTCTTTGTTGTGCTACTGTTTCCTGTGTATCTCCATTTGCAATATTTATGTGATCCATTCACTTGTTGTCCTGCCTTATCCTATATAAATTTACCATCCCTCTAATGTATACTTAAATAATTTATCATTGCTCGATTCTCACTAATTGCCATCTTGTGTACATATGTAAATATAATCCAGTATATATAGTGGGGGCTCTGACGCATCCCGAATGCGAAGTGGGGCTTTGCTCTTTTCAGGGACTCCCTTCAGTGTATTGTAAATATAGTGTAAGGCACTGATGAATAAATATGAAAATGAAAATGAATCGAATTTAACAATACAAAAAAAATTAAAATTAAACTTTCCATTTTCAAAGACGTTATTTTATAAATAACCATATTCTATAACTCAACATCAAATTGTTTTAACATTACTTCATTAAATCATTCATTTCATTGTCAATCATTATGTATCATAATCCCTGATTATCATCAAAAATAAGTAAGTTCAGGAATATCAGCAATTATTATTATTATTAATACTTTTCAAAAATACTGTAGGTATCACTCCTATTCAAAGCAATATTAACTCGACTTGTAATTGATATTTATTTTATGCACTATCAAATTTTTATTTCTTTTAGGATCCGGCTAGGTTTTACCAAAATTTATAATCTTATATTATTAATAATAATTATAATAATAATATCGTATGGCCTCGGATGCCTGGTGCAATCTTTGTTAATTGACACCCAGAGGATAGCTTGCATGTCGAATTTCGTCGTTCCTTTGAACGCTATGAAAGTCAAGGAGTTTAGATATCTAAACTCCTTGACACTACAGCGCTTTCAAGTAGAGAATGGAAGAACTTTGTGTTGGTGGAAAATCCCGAGATTAATTTTGCCATTGAACACGGCCTACTGAATTCAAATGGTTTTTTTACATGCCAAAAACGTATGACATGAGTGTCGTGATTTTTGCCGCCTTAAAAAAAACAGTTACCACGGCCAGGAGCGAACCTGCAATCTTGGGGTTGGTAGTCTGACACTATAATCACTCACCCACCGTGGCAAGCTATCCTATATTAAGTAGGCTCAATAACTGGAAATCAGAATAATTGACTCAGGTATTAGGCGAGAAAACATTTCTGACAGAATTAGGATTGGACAGAAATATGGGGCGGTTACTTGACTGAACCCTTCTTTTTCACAACTGAGCAGCTTATGCTCCAACTTCTTCCTTACCACATGGAAATATATTCCAATGGACGGCTCCTAACCTCCATAATCTTTTATACAAATGCCGACCTTCATGTCGCATAATATATATATTTTTATAAACATAATAATCATCATATATGATTCATTCTTTTATTATGTGTGCACTATTCCTGTCTTTAAACAAAACGCCTCTGTCTTCTACATTGCCTAGATCTGGTTTAAACAAAGGCTTTCCAAAGGGAAATATTTTTATTTTACCCTGGTCATATTCTTTTTCCTGCCTTTTATTTAACAATACTGCATTATATTTTATACATGTTCATGATTTGCTCACCTACCGTTCCTCTACTCAGTTCTTAATCAAGTGGTGCATTCCACAAATACGTCATCTTACTCTCCATTTTATTGCTTGCTGACTTCTATAATATTTATTTCCATATGAATTTTAAATAATCACTGTTATTATTATTATTACTGCTGAACTATACACACTGAAATCCTCGAATATTTATAACTAGCTGAAGTACCCGTTCTTCGAACGGCTTTGAGTACTTGCTGGCCTAAATCTTTAATATATATAATCACACATTCCTAATGTAGTTCTGTTATTTCCATGTTACCAACTACATGTGAATACTACATGTATTTTCACTCACCAAATTATTAATCAGAGGCAGGAAAGTGAAAATCCTTAGCCTGCTTTCAGTCGACCGACCGGGTCAGGGAATGGATTGAATGAAATCCCCATCTAGCAGCAAGGATATGAACTGTGCCGGCAGCCGAAGCCTGTCGCACTCCCCTGAGACAATGATTAAATGAATGACGGATGAAATGAAATGATAGTGGAGATTGTTGCTGGAATGAAATTGTGACAGGGAAAACCGAAGTACCCGGAGAAAAGCCTGTCTGTCTCCGCTTTGTAGGTGAGAAAGTGCGTTTATATATTGGAAATAAATAGGCCTATCAGCTTCTATGTAGTAAAAGTTCAATAACCTGATTTAAATATTGAACACCAATCGTTTAACGTCTTCATACTATATTTAAACATATAAACATTATGCTAAAAATACATGAAACTTGATAGCAATTATCATATCCGCAATAAGTAGAGCCCCGGATTTTTGGTTTTAACGATATCCGCGAAATATTTCAGCAAACACATATATGTTATCACAACTATATATTTACTCTAAATAAGCCATTTTTTTAAATTAGCGTAGCCGCGAAATATCACGAAATACATTTATTTTGCGAAATATGTTATTTTCAACCTAAAATGCTAAATGCCAACGAAACGCTCGTAATAAGATGATTTTTTAAAATATTTACTTTAAAATTAATTGAAATAAGTTAGTCCCTTCATAGAAAATAAGAGACCTTAAAAATATGAACGTTTCATAAGATGCGGGATAACGAAGTCCCTTCTCAGACTTGATTGGTTGAAGTCGTGAAAACATGTAAACAATGCACTGCATAATTTGGGGACAACATACGTTTCACGAGTTAGTGAGAAAAAGACTATGGTAGCCATGGAGAAGTAAATGTTAGGTTAGGTATTGAACACAAATTCAATTGAGTTTAAGTTCTTTTGAAGAAAAAAAAAAAAAGGACTTGAATAAATTGTTTGTTACTCCTCCAAATGTTTGTATAGTGTTCATTATTTAACCTAATCCATGCGCCGTACACATGGTTATTAGCACACTCACACCTCGCTTTTGATATTTCACCGCTATGGATATTTTATTTCACCGCTTTGAACAATTCATTTCATCGCTTTGAATCCATTTATATTACCAAAAATCAGGGTCCCTAGCAATAAGTAACTTTGCGGAAAGTACGTACCGTCATGATAATGAGTAATAGTAACTGAACAAACTTAAATCATCCCAAGTAATAATAACAAAAACTTATTAATCACAGAAAATGTTTCCAAGTTTATGCCGTGCCTTGTGCGAGATTACGCCTAGTAACGCCGAGATGGTTCATCAGCGGGCGCTTGTGGTTTATTTGCGGACTACCAAAGGAGTAGCAAACTGTGCGATACCTCAATTCTTATTTATAACACCTCAGTTACTTTAATGCGATTGCTTAAGGCTAAAACAGTCTTTCAGCTCCCTATAAAGGCTTCCAAAATGATTGTATATTGAATTTCAGTGCCAAGCAATTAAAACTCAGCAACTTTTCTAGGTTTATGCCGTGTTTTGTGCGTTTTTTATTGGCCGTGAAAGTTAAAATACCTACTTTATTGATATAAATTGTCCCAGTTCTGAAGTAAGATTAATATGAACACTAAATAAACTAATGTGACAGTTGTTAGTCTCCGACACATTCGTCTGTGAATTTGGGTTTCTGATCATGGTAAAAAACGACAGAAAGCAGATAAATATTGGCCAACTGAAATATTCATTTAACGAAAAACAAAGCGATTATAAACATGAAAGCATACCGTGCAAAGTAGAAAGCACTATAACAATGTGAAACAGCGTAAAGATCCAAATACTCACATACAATAACCAGCACAAAGAGTATAAAATTAGACTCAAAATCACGTCTAGTTTCGGACCCCACAAACTACCTCTGTAAATAAAACAGTTCATGAAGAGACCAACATAGACTAACATCGCTCGGCGTTGACCGTGTTTTAAAATACATATTAAGGTTTTACTCGCTAACCGTTGGAAATACACGAAAAGTAATAAGGACCTTTCGGATAGAAAATTAAATTTTAAAGTTCGTAGTGCTATCAAAAGTTTGCTATTTCTTAGCGTTCTCTTTTTATTTGAAATGGAAATATGAAAATAGTCGCCATTTTTAAATAGTGCAAAATATCGAAATCAAGAGTAGCCTATAGCCTATGTAAGCCTGGTAAATCAGCTACATCCAAGCAAAATTTCATTTAAATCGGACCAGTGGTTCTTGCGTGATTGAGTAACAGACAGACAGACAGACAGGACGACAAACACCATCTCATTTTTAGCCTATTTTCAATTTTGAAAAAATAGGCTTATGAGATCACCTTTTGTCCGTGTGTGTGCGTGTGTGATTCGTGTGTGTGTGTCCCCCTAATAAAATCTAAACAGCTGAAGCGATTTCAATGAAACTCGGTAAGTTCATATCACTATTCGGGGCGACCCCGACCGTGCCCTTCAAATTATGTTACTGCATTATGTTGGTGTCCCCGCCCGGACCCCCACAGGAGTGACGAACTGCGCGCCACCTCCCTTTATATAAAGTGCAACTGCACCACTTGACTACGAGAACTAAAAGCTCAAGCAGCCTTAACCTCCCTATGAAGGCTTCCAAAAAGATGGTATATTGGCTTTCACGGCCGGTGAATTAAAACTCAGCAATTCTTCTAGGTTTGTGCCGTGTCTTGTGTGGGGTTTCGCCTAGGACACCAAGCTAGGCTCATCGGCGGGCTCTTGGTGTCCCCGCCCGTGAAAGCCAATATACCATCTTTTTGGAAGCCTTCATAGGGAGGTTAAGGCTGCTTGAGCTTTTAGTTCTCGTAGTCAAGTGGTGCAGTTGCACTTTATATAAAGGGAGGTGGCGCGCAGTTCGTCACTCCTGTGGGGGTCCGGGCGGGGACACCAAGAGCCCGCCGATGAGCCTAGCTTGGTGTCCTAGGCGAAACCCCACACAAGACACGGCACAAACCTAGAAGAATTGCTGAGTTTTAATTCACCGGCCGTGAAAGCCAATATACCATCTTTTTGGAAGCCTTCATAGGGAGGTTAAGGCTGCTTGAGCTTTTAGTTCTCGTAGTCAAGTGGTGCAGTTGCACTTTATATAAAGGGAGGTGGCGCGCAGTTCGTCACTCCTGTGGGGGTCCGGGCGGGGACACCAAGAGCCCGCCGATGAGCCTAGCTTGGTGTCCTAGGCGAAACCCCACACAAGACACGGCACAAACCTAGAAGAATTGCTGAGTTTTAATTCACCGGCCGTGAAAGCCAATATACCATCTTTTTGGAAGCCTTCATAGGGAGGTTAAGGCTGCTTGAGCTTTTAGTTCTCGTAGTCAAGTGGTGCAGTTGCACTTTATATAAAGGGAGGTGGCGCGCAGTTCGTCACTCCTGTGGGGGTCCGGGCGGGGACACCAAGAGCCCGCCGATGAGCCTAGCTTGGTGTCCTAGGCGAAACCCCACACAAGACACGGCACAAACCTAGAAGAATTGCTGAGTTTTAATTCACCGGCCGTGAAAGCCAATATACCATCTTTTTGGAAGCCTTCATAGGGAGGTTAAGGCTGCTTGAGCTTTTAGTTCTCGTAGTCAAGTGGTGCAGTTGCACTTTATATAAAGGGAGGTGGCGCGCAGTTCGTCACTCCTGTGGGGGTCCGGGCGGGGACACCAAGAGCCCGCCGATGAGCCTAGCTTGGTGTCCTAGGCGAAACCCCACACAAGACACGGCACAAACCTAGAAGAATTGCTGAGTTTTAATTCACCGGCCGTGAAAGCCAATATACCATCTTTTTGGAAGCCTTCATAGGGAGGTTAAGGCTGCTTGAGCTTTTAGTTCTCGTAGTCAAGTGGTGCAGTTGCACTTTATATAAAGGGAGGTGGCGCGCAGTTCGTCACTCCTGTGGGGGTCCGGGCGGGGACACCAAGAGCCCGCCGATGAGCCTAGCTTGGTGTCCTAGGCGAAACCCCACACAAGACACGGCACAAACCTAGAAGAATTGCTGAGTTTTAATTCACCGGCCGTGAAAGCCAATATACCATCTTTTTGGAAGCCTTCATAGGGAGGTTAAGGCTGCTTGAGCTTTTAGTTCTCGTAGTCAAGTGGTGCAGTTGCACTTTATATAAAGGGAGGTGGCGCGCAGTTCGTCACTCCTGTGGGGGTCCGGGCGGGGACACCAAGAGCCCGCCGATGAGCCTAGCTTGGTGTCCTAGGCGAAACCCCACACAAGACACGGCACAAACCTAGAAGAATTGCTGAGTTTTAATTCACCGGCCGTGAAAGCCAATATACCATCTTTTTGGAAGCCTTCATAGGGAGGTTAAGGCTGCTTGAGCTTTTAGTTCTCGTAGTCAAGTGGTGCAGTTGCACTTTATATAAAGGGAGGTGGCGCGCAGTTCGTCACTCCTGTGGGGGTCCGGGCGGGGACACCAAGAGCCCGCCGATGAGCCTAGCTTGGTGTCCTAGGCGAAACCCCACACAAGACACGGCACAAACCTAGAAGAATTGCTGAGTTTTAATTCACCGGCCGTGAAAGCCAATATACCATCTTTTTGGAAGCCTTCATAGGGAGGTTAAGGCTGCTTGAGCTTTTAGTTCTCGTAGTCAAGTGGTGCAGTTGCACTTTATATAAAGGGAGGTGGCGCGCAGTTCGTCACTCCTGTGGGGGTCCGGGCGGGGACACCAAGAGCCCGCCGATGAGCCTAGCTTGGTGTCCTAGGCGAAACCCCACACAAGACACGGCACAAACCTAGAAGAATTGCTGAGTTCCAACATGGCGGTTGTCGAACAATTTCACCAGCATTCAATAACTCCAAAACTATTACCGATATCATCGTGGAATTTTGTGTGGCCATAAAGGGAACTACTAGAAGTTCACTTATGTGACTTTTGAGAACTTAGTAACTACAAAACCAACATGGCGGCTAAACGAAGTTGAGACTTTTAAAGAGAATTGCTCGCGATTTAACCATCCAATCGCAATGAAACTTGGTACAGTATATGTTTATATACATTGTAATGCACCGACATATAACTTCGTTCAATTGTTCACATAACCTCAATATGGAGGCTGTGCGAAATATTTCACCGGCATTCTATATCTCAGAAACTATTACCGGTATCACAATGAAATTTTGCACAGAGGTAAGAGGCACTACTGGAAGTTCATATATGTGACTTTAAAAAACCGGTTAAGTACAAAACGAACATGGCGGCCAAGCGAATTTGAATGGTTTAAATAGACTTTTCTCGCCATTTAATGATCCAAACGCAATGAATCTTGGTACAGCAAATGTTTATACACATTGTAATGCACTGGTATGAAATTTAGTTCAATTGTTTACATAACCTCAAGATGGCACCTGTGCGAATTCTTAAATTAAGTTTTTATTTCTTGTGTCGTAATCATGCGATCGAAGTGAAAGTTTGAATAATGAACCTACGCTATAATTTTCCTTTAAAGGTGCATGACTCTATGGCCTATACATATAACAATCCGACATGGCGACCATCCGGAATATTTAGAATCTACTAAAGCAATCAAATTGAATTTTTTACGTTCATAGGGGTTATGAACATAAGTTCACCTATAGGACTTTCAACAACCTGGTGATCACAAATCCAACTTGGTGGCGTCGCGAAGTATAAATATTCTCATGGTCGTTTCTCGTAATTTAACCATCCAAGTGCAGTGAAACTTGGTACAGTAAATCCTTATACAAATGTTAATCCACTGACATCTAATTTATTTCAATAGTTTCCATACCACAAGATGGCAGCTAAGCGAAATTTTAAAATCTCTTTTTTACTTCTTGTGTCCTAATCATGTGATTGAAGTACTACATGTACACAATAATCTTCATGTAACAGTACATAACTCTAAGCCCTACTTATATAAAAGTCCAACATGGCGACCATGCGAAATATTTAGACGGTTCTCTATATCTACGAATCTATTACAGCAATCAAACTGAAATTTAGTATGTAGATAGAGGCAATTAGCAATAGTGGGATATATGAAAATAGGCTCTATAGTTCTTCACGGAACTACTTGTTATATATTAGTATGATGATGATATACTGTAACATTGTGAAAAGGCATAAAGATCCAAATACTCACATACAATAACCGGCACAAAGAGTATAAAATTAGACTCAAAATCACGTCTAGTTTCGGACCCCACAAACTACCTGTATAAATAAAACAGTTCATGTAGAGACTAACATAGACTAGCATCGCTCGGCGTTGGCCGTGTTTTAAAATACATATTTAGGTTTAACTCGCTAACCGTTGGAGATGCACGAAGTGTGATAAGGACCATTCGGATAGAAGATTAAATTTTAATACTCCTAGTGCCATCAAACGTTTGCTATTTCTTAGGGTTCTCTTTTTATTTGAAATGGAAATATGAAAATTGTCGCCATTTTTAAATAGTGCAAAATATCGAAATCAAAAGTAGCCTATGTGTAAACGTGGTAAATCAGCTACATCCATGCAAAATTTCATTTAAATCGGACCAGTAGTTATTGTGTGATTGAGTAACAGACAGGACGACAAACACCATCTCATTTTTATATATTAGTATGATATTTAGAGTCGCCTCCGTAGCGTAGCGGTCAGCATGGTTAGCTGCCGCCCCGGAGGTCCTGGGTTCGATTCCTGGCTCTGCCACGAAATTTGAAAAGTGGTACGAGGACTGGAACGGGGTCTACTCAGCCTCGGGTGGCCCAAATGTGTAGAGGGGGTTCGATTCCCCCCTCAGCCATCCTCGAAGTGGTTTTCCGTGGTTTTCCATTTCGTCTTCGGGAAAATGCCGGGATGGTACTGCCCCCGTAATTGAATTATGTAGAGACCACGGTGGCTATATTTGAAATTATGATTAGAGTTATGGCTGTCATAGTTATGACGTGGGTAGTCATGACGTAAGCACGGATGACGTAAATGTTATGCCAGCAAGCTACTTGAGCTGAGATTCTCAGTGACGTCAGCATTTTAGTCCAGAATGTTCCAAGATGTACGACGCAGTCGCAGGAAACGAGGAATTCTGCTGAGGAAGAAACTATGCTATTGGAGGAGAGGCATGAACCAATGAACGATAGTTTAAAGGAAGACGGAGATTGCTGAAACTATGGTATTTTTATGACTTTTTGAATGCAGAATTGTGGAAATCCATTTGCAGTAAAAGCATCGATTTGGAATTTTGGTGAAATTTATTTTCAGTTTTTGAATTTTGAAAATCCGTCATGTATTAACGAAGTTGGAAGTTCTAGCGATGACGTAGTATCACGCTCTGGAAGGGATGGTAACGCCCATCGAGAAGGTAATAAAAGGGCTTGCGCAGAAGAGAGGAGCCTCTTCTCTTCTCTTCTCTTTCGTTCGCTGATCATTCTGAGATCTAATGCTCAGATCATCGAAGTATTTGTGAAAGTCAGTTTATTATACATTCAATATAGTGAGACATCAAAGTGAACAGCAAGTGAAAAGAATCGTTTTTATAACGCGTGGCGAGGCCACTATGTTAACGAGATACAGGTCAAACTAGGTGAAGTTGAAACGGACCTTAGAAAGCTTCTATAAATTGAACTTCAAACAGTTAGCGGTCTACGATAACATAATTGTATTGTGCAGTACTACATGCAATTATAGTGAAAAGCTGAACAATTTCGACCGAGTACTTCAAAAGATATTAGCTGTTTTGTACGACTGGCAAAAGTGATTATCTCGCCACTAGAGAAACACTTTTGTATAAGCCAGAATCAAAGCAAGGCTAACGCTGCGAGTGGAGTAGAAAGACTTCAGATTGCTTGCTTACAGAACGATACAGTATAATGGAGCATTTGAATACGGCAGTTTGTTCTTCTGAAACTACAACTGAAGTGCAAATGGAAGGCTAAGAGGCTTATTGCAATTGGGACATACTTCAATGGAGTAAGATAGCGACATGGAACTTCGCTAATTGCTATTCCACATAAGCGAACATGCGGTGAATACCATCTACACCCATGTTTCGTAAGTAAAGGCTGAATACCATCGAACAGCCATAGAAACAATTTCATACTCTGTATATGAATAATTTCTTCGGAAATTTCTACAAAACGTCATGATGACTGTCTACTGGAACTTCAGGGAATTTTTCAAGAGAGGTCAGGGTAGTCCCGACTCACAAAGAAGATTATTGCCGGAAGGATGTCTATTCGTATTCGAGGAGCAGAGCGATTCACGGAGAAGGAAGCAGTTCGATTCTCCGAGGGTGCTATTCCCTATTTCGAGGATGGAGCTCAGCTTTAACGTGATGAAATGGATCCATCAGCAGTCTTCTTTGGGGAATTTTCCTCTGGAACGTCAATCGGCAGATAAGGTAGTCGTGAACGTTTATTGTATTTGAGTAACCTAGTAATGTTTGAGCAACCATTTTTCCCATATTTTTATCCTCATGTATTTTGCCTTATTTTCTTGTTGAGATTCTTATTCTCAGTACACCTTGATGAGTTATGCATTTTCGACGATTTATTAAGACATTGTTATGTCATGGGCATAGTTAACGATTTTGAATCAGTTGAGACTGATATTTAGATTTTTCAGTAAATAAATTTTTTTTGTAGTCACGATTTGACTGTAAGTTAATGATTTTTATGGCAGATTTAAATTCAGACAGCGTGTCATTTTATTAAAGTAATTCAACCCCAGTTTAATTACTTTGAACAATTTTCTGTCATCATCAAGAAGGAAGAACATTTAAATGATTTTAGAGCGTTAAAATCTCACGTTATCGACGATCTTGGAAATACTAGTCGTTATTTGTATTGATTGCAACACAGACATTTATCGTCAGTTATGAATGAACATTGCATCATAGACAATTTTGTGAAAGAGTAATGTTAATAATGAATTATTGAATGCATTAAAGTCAAGTACTTTTGTTAGGAGTTTTTCTCAATTAGAGAATTATATAACGATGTTTGCATTCCCCAGTCTAATTGGATTCTATTCGACTACTTTGCAGTTTAGTCGCACTTTATTTGAAGATAGTATTTTCATACTACAATTTCTTTTAAGATGTTAATCTTAAATTTTGATAGACCAGATAGGCGTATATAAGCGTATTCAATATTAAATTTGTTTGTGATTGGCAAGTTTTGACTTCATTTCAGTTCATGAATGAAATCTACGAAGGTTAAATAGAAAAACAGTTTTGAAACAAATTATGATTATAAAATTTTTAAGTGGAACTATGAATGTATAATCGCTAGTGCAGCGCGTGTTGAAAGTCGCTGAGATATAATGCCCTTGAATATGAAGGAAGTTCCCACAGGAATAAATGTTAAAGAATTATTTGTGGAAGTTTTGTAAGTGATGTGAAAGTTGTAAATGCCATATAGATTAATATATGATGATTTTGGGCATATTTTTAATGCAGATTGTGCATTAACTTGTTAGCGAAGGATTTTCCGCTGGAGTAAGATTGTTATAGTTCGTTGAAAATTAATCAAGTGATTTACTGTTATAATTAACACGAGTTTTGAAAGAATTTGAGACAAGATTATGAATGAAGGTTGCCGTCACAAATCATTATTAAAAGAACTTTATTAAACCGGATTGTGACATTAACATGTATAACTAACCTTCATTGGTCGATTATATTAAACAGGATTATAAAATTACCAACCGAATGAACATGTGGCTAATGTATTTATTAAATTAATAATTTAATCAATTTAAATGTTAATATTGTAAATAATTGTTGTAAATATTTTTGAAAATCAATGTGAAACGAGAGTGATGTTAAAGGCGTGCTTATAATATTTTTATTGTCTTTGACAAATATTATAAACAATTTCTAATTGTTATAAATAATTTATGTGATTTTGTTATAAACATTTAAAGAGCTATTTAAACATTTGGATTGAAGTTAACAAGTTTAAGAAATTTATGTAATGATCCAATAGGATGTGATCAAAGTTCTTGAAAGATTTGCGTAAATATAATGTGAGTTGTCTTGTAAGACATTTAAAAGCTTGAGAGTGCAGGCTGGATTCTTACGTAACATAGCGTGTGAGAAGGGAGTGCATTTGACCAGTATGCGTCAGGCTGGAAGGTAGCCCGCAGCTGTGTCAACATATGGTTTTCAGAGAGTGAGGTCGTACACTCCGGCCTTGCGACTATAAATATCATTCTCTTGTTTATTAAAAGGAAACAAATGCTCTATATATGTCACATCTTGACGTCCTTTTCCAATCCAATAGTGTTATGAATATTACGGTATTTGGAGCTCTTGGGAGCTAAAATGTTTTATATCATGTTGTATAATAATTTTGCAAGTCCTACTGGAGGACGTAGTCAGATTGACTTGGGCTACTGATAGCCACGTATATTTTGTTGTGTTAGGGAAATCATACACTTTATTAGAAATAAAGCTTTTGTACAGTTCAAAGTTCTCGTCTTCGTTTCTGGTTCATTTTTTTAAATGTCATGGCGGAGATTATTGTGTGAACAGACTTTTAGTGATCCTGTTGTCAACTCAAACCCCGAGATAATTAAGAGGTAAGCAACGGTAAGTATAAACCCCCGTCTATTTTGGTGTGTTCCACAATGATTTCCTGTGAATTTCTGTGCTCTTATCTCGATAGTATCTGTCAGTGCCATTTTCATTGATGTAACTGTGCCGGTGCGATTGATAATTGGCAATCCGATTGAGGGGGCGGATATCTGACAGCCTACTATCCAGGTAAACGGGGACAGAAAGATTGGCGACCCAAGAGCGTGGGGCTGAGTCAACAGTAAGATTGACCCTAATATGTGGGACGAATTCGACAAAAAATGGATTACCAGGTTGAACACCAGAAAGATTGACAAACCTAAAACGTAGGGTTCGATTAGACTCAAATAAAGAGGTTGATTCTTTGTTAGATGTCTAGGCCAATTGTAGTATTTAAGAGTGTGATTATATAGGAATTAAATGTTGTATTGTATTAGGAAAATTACACTCAGAAAAGATCAGATCTTATACAACTTGAGAAAGGTTAAATGGGCAGGAAACTTAGAAAAATCGCCTATAATCTGGAATCTTATTTTATTTGACCGGCTTATGACACTTCAGTCATATTAAAGATAAAATTAATTATTTGGATTGTAAATGTAAATTATTTGTGTTAGGATATTTTAAAATGAGCCAGAGAAATTTGAACATGTGCTTGAGTTTGTTTCAACATGAAGTATCTTCGAATATTAATTATAAGGTAGTTATAAGTTAGATTTAAGACAGAAAATTGATCAAAATTATATATGGTGAAAAGTGTTGCTCAAATGTTGTTATTTTGCTCTTTTGATGTATGTCCCTACAGCAATCCATTTTGAATAATAATATTGTAATGGCAGATGAAAGTTTGAAGAAAATGTTAGAGGAGATGTCTGCTAACTTGAAAGCTAGCATGAATAGTAGCATGAAGCAGATGATGGAGGAAAATGCTAGTAATATGTCTGCTAATTTGAATAGTAGTATGAAGGAGATGGAAGCTAGGAATACTAGTCGAATGGAGGAGAATATGAAGGTTCTTCATACTAGTGCTGCCAATTTGGAGGATAATATGTCGCGTTTACAGATTAATACCCTAGGAATTGAAAATACTGTAAGTGACATGCGCACAGACGTGTCTAATGTCCATAAAGATGTATCTATTGTGCATAAAAGTGTTGATGATGTTAAAAATGATGTGTCTAAGGTACAGAGGGACCTTACAATGTTAAATCTAGATGTAGCTAATGTCCGAGGGGATATTGCTTGTGCTAGAGCCGAAGTTGTTGTTGTCAAAAACGATGTAGCGACTGTCCAAGACAAGGTCGAGGAAGTCCAGAAAGAAATTCAAAAAGCTAGAACAGATGTATCCAATGTTCAGGTAGACATTAACAACATTCATGCGGATATAACTGAGGTGCAAAGTGATGTAACTAAGATTCAGGTAGAGGTCAACACAGTTTTCGTAGATATCACTAAAGTCCAAACTGATGTAAATAAAGTCAGGGAAGAAATCGAAAACTCAAAAACTCTTTGTACGCGTAATATAACTGCATTAACGACTAGGTTAGTCGACAAATCAGTTAGAACAACAACGTCTTTAGCAGAGTTGAAGTATGACGTAGAGGTTATGAGAACACAGGTATTAGACCACAATAGAGTATTAAAAGAGGATATCGAAGTAGACATAGCCGAAATGTTAACAGCAAACGTAGCGGTATGGAAAGACGAGTGGAATAAGTCAAGTGGGGAACATGTAACCCAAATTCAGGAAAGGATTGAAAGAAAACTTGCCAGTACGCAGATAGAAATTAATAATGAGGTAGTACAGATTAGAAAAGATTTAAGCGTCAGGATAAATTCGCTATCCGAAAAACAAGTTGACGATAGAACACAACTAGATCAGGATATGCAAACTTTAAAATCTACATTAGAGGAACAGATGCATAAAGTTGTCTCTGACGTAAATGAAACGACGAGTAAACTGAAAAATTTGAAGTTAGGAGAGGCTAGTTTAATGGAGAACTACAAGGAAGAGATAGTCAAGAAAGTCTTAACAGAAATCACCGACAAGGATACAGAAGGCTTAGCTTGCGAATTGAACAGGAAGCATACCAGAAGATGTCACCTAGATCTAGAAGAAAGAGACGTGACTCCTGAAGAACGTGTATCCAGATTCAGAGAGGAGGATGACGAGAGGAATATGGAATCTGAGTGGAATTATCGAGATATTGGGAAAAACTATCCGGATTCATATCCAAGGAACGTGACGGTCATCAGGAATTTCGAGGACAAACCACAAAAATTCAGTAACACTGATAGTTTGACACCTATAGAGTATGTAAGGAATCTCAAAGATTATTTCATCGAAGCTCACATTCCCAGAGAGAGAGAGATGAAGATTGTAGAGAGATATCTGATTGGAGGACCCCTTGAATGGTTTAGAGCTTTTAGATATACATTCAGTAACTTTGACGAGTTTGCAGAGGCATTAATCAAACGATTTTGGTCCATAGAAGCGCAGAATTCGTTAAGAGCGGAGGTATATTCAAGAAAATACTCAGGTACTCTTCCAACGGGGTACGCTGATTTCTTTACGAGTCAGTTGTCCCGCTTGAGATTTTTGCAACCCCCATTGTCCACGGAGCAACTAATAGATGCGATTTCTCGTATGCTGCCAGTTGAGGTGAGGAGACTTATAATTTCGTCCAACATCAGGGATTTATCCAGCATGGATGAATTACTAAGAAGGTTAGACTACACAAGTCCAATGCCTAACGTAGTCCAGAAAGGTCAAAGGCAAGAGTATAAGGAAATCAATACGGTATACATGGACCAAGTCCAACAAACTGACAAGCCAGAGGAGGAGAAAACTGACAATGTAGGTCCTCACAGGAATAATCAGTTTAGAAATTATAGATCACAAGGTTACCGACCATATCAACAGAGAAGAGGTTGGAACTACAACCGAGGAAACTATAATGGAAGAGGCAGATATTATAACAATAATGGGTATAATCGTAACTATAATAGGAATAACCAAAACCAAAATAGAAACCAGAATACTCAAAGTCAGGTTATGACACCTGAGCAATATCAGCAAAGAGAAAAGGAAAGCCAGCAATACTTAAAAGAATTAAGGGATAAAGAAGCTGACAATCAAAGGAAAAGGCAGGATGTTGTAATCGATCCTGGGCCTTCTACGAGCCAACAGAATTTTGAGGTCGGTAACACAAAAAAAAAACGCCGATTTCTCAACGTCAGTGAGAACCTGTAAATACATTGCCACACCACACCTGATTACGATTAATGAGATATACGAAGTTACCGATGAAGATTTACTAGAAGAGAGGGGTATTGTTAAAGAGGAAAGACCATGTGCCTTACCGATTATTGCTGTACGGATAGATGGACAGCAGTACAAAGCCCTGCTGGATACTGGTGCTATTATTTCCATCATTTCAGAGGAATGTTATCAAAGTCTGCTAAGAGGAGAGAACATGACAGTTCTACCTGTTTCTACCGTCAAAGTGAGAGGGATATTCCAAGATAAGGCAGTAAAATGCAAGATTCAAGTGTTATTGAACTTTGAGATCAATGGAAGGAATTATGAACAGATCTTCATTGTGGTGAGCAAGATCAATTTTGATATGGTGCTTGGAATCGATTTTATATCGAAGGTTGGAGCTATTATTGACATGAAGAACAGAAGTATTAGCTTTAATGATGGGTACATAATCACAGAAGAGATAGAAGAACAGGACGTGAAAAACAGTCTGGATATAGACCTTAGGGAAGAAATTT
Source organism: Meconema thalassinum (assembly GCA_946902985.2). Lineage (NCBI taxonomy): Eukaryota > Metazoa > Arthropoda > Insecta > Orthoptera > Tettigoniidae > Meconema > Meconema thalassinum. Next base: position 252,836,097 of record OX336394.1, on the reverse strand, counting down.
TGAATACAATAATTAATGAAGTGGAAAACTTAGAAGAAATACCCAGTAGAAAAACTGAAGGATTTGAAGAAATTCAGGGGGAATTTGAGGATCTGATAAAGGAATTTCAAGATATTTTCGATGAAAAGCCTGGATTGATTAAGGATTATAAGTACAAGATAAGACTGACAGATGAAACCCCTTACCAGAAGAGAATATACCCCATTCCTGAGAAATACTATCAAGAAGTACGAGGGTTAATCAGAAAAATGGAGGTAGACGGGATTATTAGAAAACAGGCGTCGTCTTATATAAACCCCATCACAGTAGTGAAGAAAAGTAATGGTCAGATACGTCTTTGTCTCGATGCCAGGACCATCAACTTGAAGATTCTTCCAGAAAATGACAGACCACCCAAGATTAGAGATCTGCTTCGGAAATTCAAAGGAAGAGCTTGTTTCAGCGTTCTTGACTTGACGTCTTCATTTTATCAAGTTCAATTAGAAGAGGATAGTATGCAGTACACTGGATTCCTATTTGACCAGACGTCATGGGTCTTTGCCAGAATGCCTTTTGGAATGGTTAACAGTGGACCAGCACTTATTCGAGCACTTGATAGTAAGCTCACTGACGAAGTGAAAGAAAATGTAATCTGCTACATTGACGATTTAATCGTATCTTCACCCAGCGCCGCAGAACATTTAGTGCACTTGAGAAAGTTGTTCGAGAATTTAAGGGAGGCCAACATAAAGGTGAACTTTGGAAAATGTCAATTTTTGAAGAAGGAGATAAATTACTTGGGGCATACTATTGATAAAGATGGATATCATCCAAACATGAAAAAAGTAGATGCGATCACGAGATTTCCAAAGCCAACTAAAGTAAAACAAGTCAGAGAATTTGTAGGTGCATGCCAATTTATTAGCAGCCACTGTCCAAGATACTCGGAAATTATGGCTCCTCTGTATGACTTACTCAAGAAGAACAACAGATGGAAATGGAGTACCGCTGCAGACGAGGCTTTTGAGAAAGCAAAAGAGATGCTCAAAAATAATGTGAAACTGGAGTACCCAGACTTTGAGAAGGTGTTCTATATTGAGTCTGATGCATCAAGAATAGGCATTAGTGCAGTCTTATACCAGAAAGACGAGGCAGGCAACAAGCACTACATTGCGTTCACTAGTCGGAAGTTGAAAAAGCACGAGGAAAACTACTTCACGACAGAGCTTGAAGCGTTAGCTTTTGTGACAGCTTTACAAGCCTGGAAGAAAATCCTGCTGGGACATAAGGTCATCATTATTACTGACCATAAAGCACTACAGTTTATGTTGCAAACTGACATGTCGAGTGATAGATTGACACGTTGGGCTTTGTTCACCCAACAGTTTAACGCTACTATCGTCCACCAGCCTGGGAAAGATAACTTACTGGCTGATGCTCTATCACGTAACCCTATTAAAAATGTGCAGATACACCATGTACAATTGGAGCAAGAAGATGAAGAAACCGTTAGGAGGTTAGCCCGAATCGGTGTGTCACAGAAGAGACACGCTCCAATAAGGAAAATGTACAGGTTCCTCAAGGGTTACATGGACAATACGGATGTTGACTATGAGACTACACGGAGAAATTCACGACATTTTGTCTTGAGTGGAGACATTGTATGCAAGTATGCTGATCCTGCGCATACAAAACTTCGAATAGTCGTGCCACCTAAACTTGTTGTCAATTTAGTGTGGGTAGCTCATCATGCAACTGGACATGCCGGTTTAAATAAAACTCTTAATACACTTAAAGAGAGATTTATCTGGACTAACATGCGTTCCAGCATTGCCAAGGTCATTAGATCCTGTGACAAATGTCAAAGAGCAAAGTATGCTTCTGCTTTATTAAAGGGAAAACCGAAGGCGATGATTCCTTCTAAGCCAAACGAACTTATGGCGACGGATATATTTGGCCCCTGTCCGAAGGGATACCAGGGTAACCAGTACCTGTTGGTGACCGTGGATGTTTTCTCAAAATTTGTTACAATGAGTCCCATGCAGAAAGCTAACACGAGGAACGTAGTAAGCAGACTGGAAAATGCTGTATTTCCTAAAGCTGGTATACCGGAATATCTACTGTCAGATCATGGAACGCAGTTTACGTCCGTGGAATTTGCAGCGGATATGGAAAGGCTTGGCATTAAGCACTTATTTTCAAGCGTGCGTTACCCTGAATCGAATTCCTCAGAAAGATATATGGCTGAATTTTCGAAATTCTGTCGAATTTTCTGTCCTAATGATCATTCTGGTTGGGTGAGATTTGTACCCCTTATTGAGGAATGTCTGAACTCTACAGTGCAGGAGAGCACAGGAGAAGTGCCAATGCGACTTCATCTAGGAAGAAACCCAGAAAGGCCGTGGGATAATCTTTTCAACCACATACCGAGAGATCCCGACATAGGAAGACAACAGAGGATTGACAAGGCAAAGGAACAACTCCAGAAAGCAGCAGAGAAACGATTGAAGAGAGTAGCTGGAAAACGTTTTGGTACACCCTTTCAAGTTGGAAATCTTGTATTATTACGCAGACCTGTCAAGGCTGATATGACCAAGAAAATCTACCCCAAATTTGGATTAGTGTTCCTGGGACCATTTAGGATTACGAACGCTTATGGAAACAACTGTTATGAACTCTACGATGATGAGAATAATGTCGTTTACGGCAAGTTCAATGCTGGAAATTTAAAAAGATATTATCCTAGAGTAAGCCAGTAATAATTCAATTTCGTGTTCAAGAGAGTTGAGATACTTGTAACATTGAGTTTAAAAACAATTTGCAACTGTTTTTAAAACGTGGTGGGAGGAGAATGCCCCCGTAATTGAATTATGTAGAGACCACGGTGGCTATATTTGAAATTATGATTAGAGTTATGGCTGTCATAGTTATGACGTGGGTAGTCATGACGTAAGCACGGATGACGTAAATGTTATGCCAGCAAGCTACTTGAGCTGAGATTCTCAGTGACGTCAGCATTTTAGTCCAGAATGTTCCAAGATGTACGACGCAGTCGCAGGAAACGAGGAATTCTGCTGAGGAAGAAACTATGCTATTGGAGGAGAGGCATGAACCAATGAACGATAGTTTAAAGGAAGACGGAGATTGCTGAAACTATGGTATTTTTATGACTTTTTGAATGCAGAATTGTGGAAATCCATTTGCAGTAAAAGCATCGATTTGGAATTTTGGTGAAATTTATTTTCAGTTTTTGAATTTTGAAAATCCGTCATGTATTAACGAAGTTGGAAGTTCTAGCGATGACGTAGTATCACGCTCTGGAAGGGATGGTAACGCCCATCGAGAAGGTAATAAAAGGGCTTGCGCAGAAGAGAGGAGCCTCTTCTCTTCTCTTCTCTTTCGTTCGCTGATCATTCTGAGATCTAATGCTCAGATCATCGAAGTATTTGTGAAAGTCAGTTTATTATACATTCAATATAGTGAGACATCAAAGTGAACAGCAAGTGAAAAGAATCGTTTTTATAACGCGTGGCGAGGCCACTATGTTAACGAGATACAGGTCAAACTAGGTGAAGTTGAAACGGACCTTAGAAAGCTTCTATAAATTGAACTTCAAACAGTTAGCGGTCTACGATAACATAATTGTATTGTGCAGTACTACATGCAATTATAGTGAAAAGCTGAACAATTTCGACCGAGTACTTCAAAAGATATTAGCTGTTTTGTACGACTGGCAAAAGTGATTATCTCGCCACTAGAGAAACACTTTTGTATAAGCCAGAATCAAAGCAAGGCTAACGCTGCGAGTGGAGTAGAAAGACTTCAGATTGCTTGCTTACAGAACGATACAGTATAATGGAGCATTTGAATACGGCAGTTTGTTCTTCTGAAACTACAACTGAAGTGCAAATGGAAGGCTAAGAGGCTTATTGCAATTGGGACATACTTCAATGGAGTAAGATAGCGACATGGAACTTCGCTAATTGCTATTCCACATAAGCGAACATGCGGTGAATACCATCTACACCCATGTTTCGTAAGTAAAGGCTGAATACCATCGAACAGCCATAGAAACAATTTCATACTCTGTATATGAATAATTTCTTCGGAAATTTCTACAAAACGTCATGATGACTGTCTACTGGAACTTCAGGGAATTTTTCAAGAGAGGTCAGGGTAGTCCCGACTCACAAAGAAGATTATTGCCGGAAGGATGTCTATTCGTATTCGAGGAGCAGAGCGATTCACGGAGAAGGAAGCAGTTCGATTCTCCGAGGGTGCTATTCCCTATTTCGAGGATGGAGCTCAGCTTTAACGTGATGAAATGGATCCATCAGCAGTCTTCTTTGGGGAATTTTCCTCTGGAACGTCAATCGGCAGATAAGGTAGTCGTGAACGTTTATTGTATTTGAGTAACCTAGTAATGTTTGAGCAACCATTTTTCCCATATTTTTATCCTCATGTATTTTGCCTTATTTTCTTGTTGAGATTCTTATTCTCAGTACACCTTGATGAGTTATGCATTTTCGACGATTTATTAAGACATTGTTATGTCATGGGCATAGTTAACGATTTTGAATCAGTTGAGACTGATATTTAGATTTTTCAGTAAATAAATTTTTTTTGTAGTCACGATTTGACTGTAAGTTAATGATTTTTATGGCAGATTTAAATTCAGACAGCGTGTCATTTTATTAAAGTAATTCAACCCCAGTTTAATTACTTTGAACAATTTTCTGTCATCATCAAGAAGGAAGAACATTTAAATGATTTTAGAGCGTTAAAATCTCACGTTATCGACGATCTTGGAAATACTAGTCGTTATTTGTATTGATTGCAACACAGACATTTATCGTCAGTTATGAATGAACATTGCATCATAGACAATTTTGTGAAAGAGTAATGTTAATAATGAATTATTGAATGCATTAAAGTCAAGTACTTTTGTTAGGAGTTTTTCTCAATTAGAGAATTATATAACGATGTTTGCATTCCCCAGTCTAATTGGATTCTATTCGACTACTTTGCAGTTTAGTCGCACTTTATTTGAAGATAGTATTTTCATACTACAATTTCTTTTAAGATGTTAATCTTAAATTTTGATAGACCAGATAGGCGTATATAAGCGTATTCAATATTAAATTTGTTTGTGATTGGCAAGTTTTGACTTCATTTCAGTTCATGAATGAAATCTACGAAGGTTAAATAGAAAAACAGTTTTGAAACAAATTATGATTATAAAATTTTTAAGTGGAACTATGAATGTATAATCGCTAGTGCAGCGCGTGTTGAAAGTCGCTGAGATATAATGCCCTTGAATATGAAGGAAGTTCCCACAGGAATAAATGTTAAAGAATTATTTGTGGAAGTTTTGTAAGTGATGTGAAAGTTGTAAATGCCATATAGATTAATATATGATGATTTTGGGCATATTTTTAATGCAGATTGTGCATTAACTTGTTAGCGAAGGATTTTCCGCTGGAGTAAGATTGTTATAGTTCGTTGAAAAAAATCAAGTGATTTACTGTTATAATTAACACGAGTTTTGAAAGAATTTGAGACAAGATTATGAATGAAGGTTGCCGTCACAAATCATTATTAAAAGAACTTTATTAAACCGGATTGTGACATTAACATGTATAACTAACCTTCATTGGTCGATTATATTAAACAGGATTATAAAATTACCAACCGAATGAACATGTGGCTAATGTATTTATTAAATTAATAATTTAATCAATTTAAATGTTAATATTGTAAATAATTGTTGTAAATATTTTTGAAAATCAATGTGAAACGAGAGTGATGTTAAAGGCGTGCTTATAATATTTTTATTGTCTTTGACAAATATTATAAACAATTTCTAATTGTTATAAATAATTTATGTGATTTTGTTATAAACATTTAAAGAGCTATTTAAACATTTGGATTGAAGTTAACAAGTTTAAGAAATTTATGTAATGATCCAATAGGATGTGATCAAAGTTCTTGAAAGATTTGCGTAAATATAATGTGAGTTGTCTTGTAAGACATTTAAAAGCTTGAGAGTGCAGGCTGGATTCTTACGTAACATAGCGTGTGAGAAGGGAGTGCATTTGACCAGTATGCGTCAGGCTGGAAGGTAGCCCGCAGCTGTGTCAACATATGGTTTTCAGAGAGTGAGGTCGTACACTCCGGCCTTGCGACTATAAATATCATTCTCTTGTTTATTAAAAGGAAACAAATGCTCTATATATGTCACATCTTGACGTCCTTTTCCAATCCAATAGTGTTATGAATATTACGGTATTTGGAGCTCTTGGGAGCTAAAATGTTTTATATCATGTTGTATAATAATTTTGCAAGTCCTACTGGAGGACGTAGTCAGATTGACTTGGGCTACTGATAGCCACGTATATTTTGTTGTGTTAGGGAAATCATACACTTTATTAGAAATAAAGCTTTTGTACAGTTCAAAGTTCTCGTCTTCGTTTCTGGTTCATTTTTTTAAATGTCATGGCGGAGATTATTGTGTGAACAGACTTTTAGTGATCCTGTTGTCAACTCAAACCCCGAGATAATTAAGAGGTAAGCAACGGTAAGTATAAACCCCCGTCTATTTTGGTGTGTTCCACAATGATTTCCTGTGAATTTCTGTGCTCTTATCTCGATAGTATCTGTCAGTGCCATTTTCATTGATGTAACTGTGCCGGTGCGATTGATAATTGGCAATCCGATTGAGGGGGCGGATATCTGACAGCCTACTATCCAGGTAAACGGGGACAGTACCTTTTTCAAGGCCACGGCCACCTCCTTCCCTCTTCCTTGCCTATCCATCCTAACCATCCCTTACCTTCCCTCATGAGGCCCCTGTTCGCTTTGCAGGTGAGGCCTCCTGGGCGAGGTGCCAATCCCACCTCACCAGTTGTATCCCTTCCGATTCGATGTTCCCAGCTCTAGGACACTGCCCGTAGAGGCAGTAGTGGTGAGTTCCTTCGCTGAGTCCGTGGGTTCCACCAACCTGGAGGGTAAACGACTAAAAAAAAAAATAGTATGATATTTAATGAAATCAAAACCAATTATTATTATTTTATTATTATTATTATGACATGATAAAAATCATTAAATAATTGAATTAGTAATCACTTTCCCTGAATTTTCTTGTAATTTAATTCATACAATTTATTCATAATTATTTATAATTATTTATATTTATTGTGGAAGTATTTTATTATTATTATTATTATTATTTGGATTTGCTCATAATTATAATGAAATATTGTTGTTTTGATTTTTATGTTGAATAATCTGAACGATCCAAGCTCTCTTCAAATTACGAAAAGCGTTCAAATTAACTAAATAACTCCTCTTATTGTGTCATTTGATGACTGAAATAAATTTTCTCAAAATAACTTCACACTCGATGAGTACTAGCCATGGTTTCTCCGACTATGGTCTCGATAGACATACTGTAGCTGTCAGAACGAAGCAATATTAAAGTGTTGATAATTTCTAAGTGAATTAGAAAAAGAATGAACTTCTCAACTACTCTACTCTAGTCAAAGTACATGTAAGAATGTGGCACACGTATTCTTGATGTTCATGGTGGTACAGGTCCTTGGATGACGTCACAATCTAATGGATCTCTCTCCCTTCCATTAGCAGGCAACTGTCCCTGGCCATCTGCCTCACCTTCAGGTCACCTTCTGGTTCTTCAATCGTCACCCTCTCCTCTTGGTATTTAGCGGCACATATTCGCGTTTAATAATACGCACTGATCCACTTCGCGATAACTTTTGCTAATGTCCGGCATTATGACTGATGTCATAATAAACTGTCCTATTGTTTTAAACACACATTTAAACTGTTCAATGTTCATAATTATTTACTTGAAAATACAGCGTTCTGTCTTATGCTACTCAGTGATGAAATAGCTACTTGACCTCTGCGAACATACGCTTACTGTCGTTGGAGTATACGGAAAAAGAAGATTCCTGCAATAATTAACCTGTGCGAGTAAACATATATGCTCTGTAACAGATCCGTATCCCGGAATCTGTCCCGCTGCCGTAGACTAAACCTGTCATAGGACATCTACTGTGTAGATAGATCCTCTTATCTCCCAACTTGGGTTTTGGATACTCTCCAGCACAATTTGTTGAGAACAAATGGCCCCAATATCGTGGTCTAATTTTCCAGTCCTGACTGGTATGACGCGATAATTCCAAGTGCTTATTTCACTGAAGTGCAGCTGACTTAGGTCGAGAGACTAAGTCCAACATCAGTTGACAATAGTGACTGACTGTAAATACGTAGCAAGTGGTCTGACGAACGTTACGACGGTACTACTCCGGTAGTTGATGAAAGAATAACATAACATGGCTTTTTTTTTCTTTCGGGGGGGGGGGGGCTGAAAGAGTACCCGCACCCCCCCGCGTGGCAGCCGACCTTTACTACTGCTGCCTCCGACATGCAATTAAACTACGATAGTAGAAGAGAAAGCATAGGGGTTTGGGTATGATAGCCGTTTGGCGAGGCTACCTCTGCCTGTCCCAGTACTAAGTACTCTACCAGGCGTATTGGAGATAGCCACATGCAAGGATGTGGAAGGATTGGTTGGGTTGTGTTAGTGGGAGAAGGTATCATGCACCAGTTTCACGTCACACTTCTCGCCAGTTCGTCATCCGGGAATCAGTTTAACTCGGCACTGCTGTGGCTAACGCGGGCCTTTCCGGCTACCGAGCACGGACGCAAGTGCCTCAACAAGCACCTGCGCCATAACCCGATCTCCATGGGGTCCCTGGTAACGAGCCTCCGTCACCGGAGAGTGGGTGGGGGGCCTCGCCTGCCGAAGCAGGGGCCATGCGGGCGGTCCACGGGAACGAGCCGCCTTCCACTCTGCTCTTGCCATGGACCTATAAACGGGGAAACTGCGGTGGGATGACGGATGGTCACCCTGGCAGTTGGCGCACACCGGCGCGTCCCGTGGCGCCGTGCATCCGGTGTGGTGATGGGCACCTGAACACCGGTTACATCGGACTGGGGAGCCACAGGACCCTTGGGAGTGACCCCACCTCAGGCAGCGGAAACACTGTAATAGCTGTTCTGAGTGGGGCCCTATATTACCTGACTGCCGCTTCTGTTGGTCCTGGCTGCGGGTGGTGACGTCACGGTTGCGCCCTGGTGCACCCTCCTGGGAGCGCGGGCGGCGTTGGCGTCCCTGGCTGGTGGCGTCGCGGTGCCCTGCTACTCCCTCCTGGGAGCGCGGGTTGCGACGTCTGCGGCGACGGCGCCTCGTCTTCTTCTTTGGGGCCTCCTCGGTGGCCCCATCCGCCGCTGCTGTGTCCTCCCAGGTGGCGGGCGCGAGTTGCCCCGCTAATGGCCTCGCCTGAGGTACTGGCTGCTCCTCCTCGTCCCTGGTGGCGGGCGCGAGTTGCCCCGCTAATGGCCTCGCCTGAGGTGGCTGCTCTACTTCCCTGGTGGCGGGCGCGAGTTGCCCCGCTAAGACCTCGCCTGAGGTGGTGGCTGCCTCTCCTCCTTCCTGGTGGCGGGCGTGAGTTGCCCCGCTAATGGCCTCGCCTGAGGTCCTGGCAGCTGGTCCGGATTCAGCGTCGTCTTGGTGAAGGCTAAAGGGGCCCGGCTGGGTCCCGGCCTCCACCGTCGTCGGTGGCTCCATTTCTGTTGAGGCGTCCGCACTCTGCGTCTTGTCGATCCGGATGATGCCCGCAGGTGCCTCTGGTTGGGCGCCTGGCAGCGTAGTGACCTGCCACAGGTCCAGGAGTTCGCGCCCGTACAATTCGGCAGTCTCTTTCAGGGCAGGCCTGATCAAGACGCCGGTTGGGAGGTACGCCTCGATGTCGGCCTGGTGTCTCTCGGCGCCTCCGTTGATGCAGTAGTGGGCGTAATCGAGGGTGTTCCTGATGTGAGCACTCTCGTGCTCCCGGTTATAGCCCGGGCGGTAGTAGACAAACAGCGCCCAGGCCGTTGGGTCGAAGTAGCTGTCCTCCTCGAAGTCCGGAGACGAGACCCCATCGTCACCATTGCGCGGCGAAAGCTGCGCATCCTCCAGGCTGACGTCGCTACCCCAGCTCGGGTGGCCGGGCTCGGTGTCTTGTAGGCTAGCCGTGCCTTGTGTTGCCCTCTTCTCGGACTCGGCTAGGTTGGAAGGGCTAGGAGGGCGGGGTTGGGCCTTGGAGTGCAGAGGAAGCTGCGCTTGGTCCATGCCCTCCCCCTCCCCTATGGCTTGAAAAATCCTTCTATATATACTGCCACGGAGCTGAAATTCGCTGTGTCAGCTGTTCCAACCAGCGAGTACGCCCTGCTGTTCCAAAGCTTAGGCTTCATCCCTACTTCCTGTTAAAACATGTGCTTATACAAAAATACTCATAACTCTCGAACGACTGGTCTGATTTGCCTCAAATCTCTTCTGGCATTCCTAAAATTCCATAGCCAATAATATCTACTAATTTCTAGACCTCAAATCGACGATTTTATTTTATAGTCAATGAGTTTTATTAGCTCGCCCGTCGGCGCCACAGGTCTGCTTCCTAGCGCATCATCTTGCTTGATGCTGTGAACTAGCTGTCTCAGCGCTCTCTTCAAACTTCATACTGACGTTCCGCTATCCGTAATGCAAAAATATAATTACGGTGGCCTCCGTAATCGGGTACAGTAGTTACGTCTCATTTTCAAGTACGTTGGACGGCTGATGGGTGAAATACTCCATGGTCGTCTTCCTGTTATAGCAAGCTCATGATGTACGATCTAAGATACATCATTATGCCTCTTTGTATACTCCACACCGGCTATAGATGAGCAGCCACCAATGATGTGGTCAATAGTTTCCAGCGCCAAGGTGCATCAACAGCATCGTTCATCGGCCACGTTCTCTTACAGAATATGATTTGTATAGCTATTTTTATTATTATTACTCTTGTTCCTTATTATTATTGTGATTATGATTCTTGTTATTATTTTAGGTGTCTATGTCGGTGCTAAATATGCGGGAAATGGTGTACATGCCAGACTTAGTAGAGGCCAGTGTGCTTCCTGACGTTGGTATTGTGCTTTCAACACATCGCTACGTGGGTGCGACTACGTGGAGAGATCTATTGAAACTGGATGTGTGGCGAAATGGCACCTGGGAACGAGGAGTGGACCTGTATCCTGATAAACTGTCCAACTTGGAAGGAAGACATTTCATATTTTCGGCCAAGATCTACCTGCCGTTTACAATTGCGGATAATGAACGTAACATCTATGAAGGCATAGAAGTGAGATTGAATATGGAGTTCGCGCGCAAGCACAACATGGCGTGCAGCGTAATCACGGAAGACGAAATGGGAGAGGTAAATGCAACAAATGATTAGTATTGGGGAATTGGGTTACCTAAGGACACGTTTGGCTCTGTATGGTGAGTATTTTGATTTCCTGGAAAACTCCAGACCAAGTTTCTCCTTACTCTAGGTGTTGATTACTATCATATTTCCCCAAATGCCTTTGCAAGCAAGAATATGGGTTGTTTAATTTGAATGGCTTGTACATCGTAGACTTTTAGCCCCCCCAACAGGGAAGTGGGACGTGGGTTGGCAACAACGGGACCCAACACTCGTCATCGTGGAGGTTTTCCCGAGTAGTGCCCATTAAGTTCCTACCTGGGAGAGTATAAGTCCACCATTAACACAAACATGAAACTACCTTATTGGATAAAGAGCCACAACACAAATCCTATAAATGCTGATGGCCTGCTTGTAATAAATAATCTTGTCCCCCTTATCTATGACTAACTGACTCAAACCTCACAAATCGAAACTAGCTAATTTATTTGCATTACAATCTCGCTCCCACAGTTACTACCCGAGGTAGTTGGTACTTAATTTTGTTTTAACTGCTTCATGGCGATGGGCCTGAGGTCACCTGGACCCCCATCCAGTGACTTAAACCATGCGCTTGAATATAATGTTCAAAAATTATGAATTCGTTAAATCACATCTGCTGTGCTTCACTAGGGCCTCTGCTCTTCACATATGCCTTAATTACACGCTGATAATTCTCTTAAATGAGGACTTCTGCATTTCACTTATTCAAATTATTACAAAAGCTGACATGGCCTCGCCAAGGCTGCTCAACACAAAAAAGGCCGTGGGCCCTTGTAAGATGGTGGTCTTATACACTCCCACGTAGGAACATAAAGGGCACTACTCGGCAAAATCCGCGATGCTTGAAATGTATCCCTCGAAGCTTGGAGTAGGCTCATTGAGGAGCAAACACCGTAGAGATCACACTGATATAACTTTTAGTCCTAATTGATCGGTAGATTGGGTGATATTTGACCTGATTGTATGACGCCGTAAGTTAGGGTGGGGAATAACGAACTCTCGTCCCCCTTATGGGTTTGAATCTCGCCTATGAAATTCAAACGGTGGATGACTACATCCCTGTTCTGGTAATTAATTCATAACTCCTCTGATGAAAAATAGTTATGCCACTGAATAATATCCACCTATGCCTCGTGCTCTGAGCGATTTTTCTGTCTTCTCTTGTTGACTTGCATGATTCAACTACTAAATCAGGACCTCGAAACTGTCTGCAGTATCTTTCTTTTGCTCACTCATGACAGGTCGTAATGGCCTAGTGGGCTAGCCAGAAAGTTCCCCAAGTGTATATTCAGTCACGTATGTTGGCCGGCCAGGGAGTGACGCATTTCAAAGCGAACCTTTCATATCCGCTTTCATGTCATTTAAAGTATTTTATTTATTTCTTGATAATGATAAACCTGAGCTTTTAGTTCCAACTTTCAGGTCTTCCTGTGTAACCTGGGTTTGTTTCTTGTAATGTCCCTTCAAGTCTAAATGAAATGGCCTGAACTTATTATTATTATTATTATTATTATCATCATCATGGGAACATTCACATGGGGTGGGTGGTCATATTACCTTCTTTGTCAGTTTTAGAAATTGATCGAATGGAATTTCTCAACCATCATTCAATACTGGTTCTGCTTTGGGAAGTTTAAAGTTTTTCCCACTGTAACCTGGGTTCTGATATCCACGCGGTCTCTCTCTCCAGTTTAACCATTAGTATCGCCCGTTGATTCTCCAGGTGTCACTGCTCGTTCCGAAGCTGCCGTTTGCACCTGCAACATGGCATGCAGTCCTCTTCTCACCGCAGTCATTTCGCACTCATGTTGTCCGACGTGATGCGACTCGTCGACCTCTTCAAAGGTCTTCGGTGGCATGGCGATTTCTTCTGCTGCGTTTATCTGCTGCTCGTCCAGTCCGTTCAGTGATAAATGCAATTTCAGATTTGCTGCGATGTGCACTGCCTCTGATTCTCCATCAAACTCTCTTACTCGGCAGGAGTTGTTTGCCTGGCAGTGGTCGATTCCGTGAAAACTAATGAACAAGGCGCAAACTTAGCGTAGAGACGCACCGATAGATTTGATACGGCAGGATGTTTTATTAGCACCAGTTCACCGTTCTACAAGGGTTGGTGGAAACGTTTGTTGCACACCCGATTTATCCGCATCCCTGCCTGCTTCCTCATGTATTCCGCAGTTTATGGATTCTCAACTGTAGACATAACCTCGCATCTGCTGGGCACCTAATTATTATTTCCCACGGTCTCTTTGGATATTGATTTGAGTGTACTACATAAATGGTACATGTCCTGTCGACTCGTGCACTGTAGTGATTATGAATGACTCGATGGTCACCAGCACATCAATCTCCAATGAGAATCAGGGCAATATATTCTGCAAATGTTTGAAATCTCCCTCATAGCTTGCTCTGAGGGGTTTGTCTCGGGGTACCTAATGGAATCTCCAATCTTCTAATTCCCTCTTAATCTTGGCACTTGTGAAGCATGAGCCATGATCAAATAATATTAATTGAGGATTGACTAAATCAGGTATAATTTTAGATTCGGCTCAGAACTTGTTTTGGCATAGCCTTCTGATTTGTTTACAATTTGACGATTTTCAGAAAGACGTCTAGGATACTGGGATATGCTTCATACCTCGTCTGGCAGCTGGCAGTGGACCAACAGGTCGACTGTATATATTTCCCTGGGTTCTGACGGCAATATGGGTCGTGGAAACTGACGCATGAGGAACGTATTATGCTTAATCCTCTGGCATACGTCACAGGCCCTTATGACATCCCTTATGGTGATCCGGAGTCTCGGCCATGTAAATGTCCCCTGAATGCTGGTGAAAGTGTTTGCCACTCTGCCGTGCCCGTAGACGCGGTACACGTGCCACATGTAAATATGGTGGAACCCAGATGCGTAGACGTGTGTGATGGTCATATATGAACGTATGTAGAAATCCGTTGAAATAATTGTAATTTGGAGCGAGCCTCTCCTTCTCTTGATGTCTCTTTGCTACGGCAATGTTCTATTTCAATTCTGAACTGCTGTTCATATAACCCCCGACGGTTTACTCTCTCGCTGGCCAAATTTGTATTTAGTAAGTAAGTCAGCGACTTTTAGTACGTGCGCTGTAAGATAGGAAACCCACAGATGATTTAGCGTCGCTGTTGTAGAGCGTGTATCGCCGCTAACATTTTTGACTCTGTCACTGTTTAGTTTTGTTCGTGTGACCGCAGCTTCTGACTGAGAAATGCCAAGTGATTCCTATTCGCTGGCTTCTCCTGATCTTCTTGAAGTGCTGAAACTGTGATTTTTTTTCGGATTCACAAGAAGAATGTTTCCTTTATTAGCTTTATTAGCCAGGGCTTTGTGTAATTAATTTCGTTTCCCAATATAAGAGTAAGTTAAGGATCATTGTCTTCAAATAAAAGTCAGACGACAGATTAACACTTGGATTGTTTGTTGTAGATTGTGCTTTTTCCCTTCCTTCAAGACGTGTATTTTGGGCTAATTTGCTAATTCCACCTTACACAACCCGACACGACCTGAGGTATAACACTCTTGTGTTGGGACCAGCTCAAATGCATGTCAAATTTACATGCCACAACCTGCAATGGGATCATGTGGAGGTTGAGCACAGCCTCCAAACCCATGGTGTCTCGAAAGAAACGGGCTCAATATATGAATGAGCGTGCATTAGTGTTCTTCTATGCTCCTATAATGTAACCTGATTATGGTTTTTTTGTGTTTGAGGAGTTTATGGGGTATCTGCAGTAATACTAGGGCTTTGGGTGCGGTAGACGAACATTAGGGCTGGTCGAAATGTTGAGGAGTCAGATGAAAGTATAAGATTCTGAGCGTTTCGTATAACGTCTAAAGTTGAGGATATGAAATGGGAGGAGCAAATTATGTTAACTTGTCCTAAATTGCTTTCCTGTATTATGTCCAGAATGTTTACCACCAATTCCAGTGGTCAAAGTGAAGCTCTGTAAAATAAGCCACTACCCTACAGGGTCAAATATATATCGTGTCATTACTGCTGAGGCAAACCTTTGCTCGGTCAAATCAAA
The DNA here is from genome assembly GCA_946902985.2 of Meconema thalassinum. Taxonomy (NCBI): domain Eukaryota; kingdom Metazoa; phylum Arthropoda; class Insecta; order Orthoptera; family Tettigoniidae; genus Meconema; species Meconema thalassinum. The sequence goes on along the minus strand of OX336394.1, from coordinate 252,820,699 downwards.
TGATGTTGTGACACCTTGAATGTACCTGTCCATCGCTACTGACCACTCCCTTCTCTACCCCCACCCCATAACCCAAAACCTGCTCCAGCAGAAAAGAAGTAGTACACAAAGGCAAAGTAGAACCCAACCTGTATTGTGGACACACGATATGTGGAAGAATTTGCATAATATCCATTTATTGGTACGTAAAATTTTCACTTTCCTTTCATGTTATAGAGATGCCGTAGTTGTCACTTCTTCAGGAGTGAATTATTCAAAATCGTCATGGATTGATCTAATCTCTGTAAAATGTGGCGTAGTGGATTGCAACTTAAGTCTAATCCTACTGCTATATCAATCTGCATGCTACTTTTCATCAATAAATACATTCCGTGCATTTCAATTGACTTCGTATATAGATTTAGGTATTAGAAAGTCATATTGGAAAGCCTTTGTCTGGAGCGTGGCACTCGATGGAAGTGAAACTTTGACTATAGGTGCAGAAGAAAAGAGGAGAATTGAAGCGTTGGAAATGTGGTGTTACTGGAGACTAATGAAGATCAGATGGGTAAATAGGGTTACAAACGAAGAGGTATTAAGACGAGTGGGAGAGGAGAGATATTTCTGGCGACTGCTAAGAAAGAGAAGAGATAGGTTGGTAGGACACATACTGAGACACCCAGGAATAGCAAGCTTAGTTATGGAAGGAAGGGTCGAGGACAAGAACTGTAGGGGTAGACCAAGGTTAGAATATGTTAAACAGATTGCCTCGGATGTAGGGTGTGGTAGCGATGTAGAGATGAAACGATTAGCTCAGCACAGGGAGACATGGAGGGCTGCATCAAATCAGTCAAAACACTGAAGACTCAAACAACAACAATCCCTCGTTTGTGATTGAGTCTTTAGACTGGTTTGGTGTAGCTCTCCATGCCTCCCTGTCCTCAGCTAAACATTTTATCTCTACATAGCTACCACATCCTTCATCCGAGGCAATCTGTGTAACATATTCTAACCTTGATCTATCCCAACAGTTCTTGTCCTCGACCCTTCCTTCTATGACTAAGATTGCAATTCCTAGGTGCCCTGGGGTGTGCTTTGCCAACCAGTCTCTCCTCTTCATAAGCACTTGACAGAAACGTCTCTCCTCTCTCACTAATCTCAATACCTCTTCTTTTGTTACTCTACCTACTCATCTGGTCTTCAAAATCCTTCTTTCAAATGCTTCTATTCTCCAGCGCCACAAGTCCAAGTTTGACTTCCATAGAGTACCACGCTCCAGACAATGGCTTTCAAAAAAAAACTTTCTAATATCCAAATCTATATTTCGAATGTCAAAGAGTTCTTTTATGTAGAAATGCTTTTCTTGCCTGTGCCTACTTACCTAATATCCTCCATTCCTGTTCATTTCGAGATGTGCTTTAAAATGTATAAATAATCCATGTTAGTTCTTCCTAGTTAGTAGATGTTATTAGATAAGTGTTAATCTGCTAATAATATTTTCTTCGTAGATTTACGAAAACTTCACAGGCAATGGTATCTATGGCAACATAGGGGAAGACAAGACAGATCTGGGCTTTGGAGCGCTGGGGATGTGGTATAATGAGTACCAGTATTTGGATTACAGCTACCCTTATTCCACTACTGAAGTGGTATGCCTAGCCCCACGGCCGCTCCGATTACCGAGATGGACAACGCCAACAATGCCGTTTTCTTCCCCTGTATGGGTGGCGGTCGGAGGATCCTTCGTCTGCACTGTTGCTGCGCTCTTTGGAATAACCAAGCTGGCACGACACAAGCTCGGTATTTACATTGCTGTTTATCTCTTTAGCTAGACTAGGCTTATAACAAAGGAACCCTCTTCTTCATAATGATGTCCGCCTCGTTGCGTAGTGGCTAATATTCTTAGCTGTCACCGCGGAGGCCCGGGTTCGATTCTCGGCTCTGCCACGAAATTTAATTCTGGTCTAAGGGCTGGAACGGGATACACTGTTGGCAGGGGCGGCTCCTGAGGTGGTGCCCGTGTGCCATGGCACCACCAATGTAATGAAAAGAGAATATGTGACTTTTCCCTCTCAAGAACAGTTTATATTACATTTACATTTTGAGGAAATTGTATGTATATTCTGCATTTATTTGAACGAGCGCGCAAACTGACATGCGTTCTGGTGGCGCTTTATTGAATTACTGAGCCAGACCCAACCGGCACTACCTAAGAACATCAGACCGCATCAGACACTGAACTGCAATTAGGACTAGTTTGGCTTGAGTGTGAGTGTGATGTGTTGAGACGCATATTACCCTGAGGTAGAGCCAACGGCCCCGTGACGCGGAGCTTCAATTCTATCCACAAGATAGCAGCACGTCACAGGTAGGCTACAAGCACAAATTACATACACGTTAGAACTGCTGAACTGCTTTATCTTTCCACCACTAGAGTACAGCATATGGCAGCACACCTCCAGTGGTACCAGCTTGACGATATATCACTGTGTCTGACTATTAAATAAATTCAAACTACAAAATAGTATTAGTTCTTTATTGTTTGACATTTAGCAACTTTTTAGGCGCATATTGATGACGGGGATTATTTGTTCTCTCTTTGTAATTTGAAAATTCGGAATTTTTCAACGAGTTTTACTGTGTTTCGTTAGTTTAATTTGGCGGCACAGTCTCACGTCCCAAGCGTAAACACAAATTCTCAAGTTTGACTGCAAATGTGTATGAATAGTGTCCGTCGTTAAATAGCTTTTGTGTTAATTTATATTAGATGCAATCTATCTGTATGTGCGATAAGTAAGGTTGTCTTAGAGGTAGGACATCGTGTTAATTTCATCTCATCTATTTATTTAGAGACTGCAACTGAAATTGCGACAAAGAGGCTGTGCACGCGTGTGTGTTTGCAATAGGCATGCTTATTTATTCTTATATAGGCATGTTACTTAATCTTGCATAGCATTGTGTATCATGCGGCATTGACCATATAAAAACGTTTTAATCTAAGTGTGCTTTTTGAATCGTTATATTATGCAAGCTAGGTTCCTTATTAAAATTTGATTTGTTTCATGATTGAAGATCACACAGTTCGAGCGCGACGTACGAAGCAGTAGGATTCACAATGAGCTCTGTGTCACCTTTCGGAAGTGTAACAATGAATAAAATAAGCGAGTTGTTACAATCTCCATTTAGCAATAGGACCCCCACTGAAAAAAATAGACATTAAAAATCTGGGTAGGCCACTTCCAAATTTAAATCTCCAGCAACAGTCAAAAAATCGATGCCGCAAATTCAATCCGGAGATTTATAGCAAAAACAAATGGATTTGTTGTTCCGAAGAAGACAATGCATTCTTCTGTTTTCCTTGTGTGTTGTTCGGCGGTGATGGGAGTTGGAGTAAGACTGGTATTAGGGATATAGGGCACATATGGTCTAAAATTAAAGTCCATGAATCATCAAAGCGACATATGGATATTGTTTTAAGCCTCTCATTTCTGGGCAAAACGAACATTCAGAGCAGGTTGGATAGTCAGTACAGACAAACTATTATCACTCACAACAAACAAGTAGATAAGAATAGGTATGTCTTAAATTTAATTATAAACTGTAGCCGCTTTTGTGGTGCCTTGGAATTAGTCCTTAGGGGACATGATGAAACAGAAACATCCGAAAACAAAGGCGTGTTTCGCGAATTGATTCTGTTTAGTGCTGAATTGAATAAGGACTTGAAAGTTCATCTCAGTCAGTCGTCTGTGTTTAAAGGCATCTCCAAGACTATTCAAAACGAACTGCTCGAATGCATGCTCCAGGTGTATCACGACGAAGTGTCCAAAGAAATAAAAAAAGGCTGACAATATAGCAATAATCGCTGATGAAACAACTGATGTGTCTTGCAATTTTCAATTGGTTATTGTTTTGCGCTACATTGTTGAAGGAAGACCAGTAGAAAGATTTTGGAACTTTATTAATCCCGAAGGCCAAAATGCTCATGCCATTGCAGACAGCATTTTAAGTGAAATCGATCCCTTAGTGGGTGATCAAGCCCGGAAATTGATTGCCCAAAGTTATGACGGACCATCCGTTATGAGTGGTGGATTAAATGGTGTGCAAAAGTTAATCAAGGATAAGTACCCTAATGCAAATTTTATTCATTGCTATGCGCACCAACTTAATCTCATAATGTCTACAGCAGCCTCCGTTAATCGACAGACTCGCATCTTTTTCGCTCATCTCACAGGAATTTGTTATTTTTTTTCGCATTCGCCCCAAAGATAGAAAGTGTTGCACGAGATCATAGAGAAAAGTTTGCCTCGAGTATCACTCACACGATGGAATTACCATTCGCGTGCTGTGAAAGATATTTATGAAAATAGAGAAGACCTCGTCAAAGTTATGGACTCCATCGAAAGCAATGAGTCCATTAAGTTACCTTCCACCATTGAAACAGCTAGAGCCTACAATCAAAAGCTTAATGACAAGAATTTCATTTTCTGGCTAACATTTTTCAATAAGATAATGCCTCATGTTGACATAATTTTTAATCAGCTGCAAAAGAGAATTACTGACCCAATTAAAGTGAAACAAGACATTCAGCATTTTGAAGGTATCATACAGGCAATCAGGGACAATATTGATGAAATGATGAACGAGACTTTTATCGAAAGAGGCAAATCCTTACCTTCTAAAAGACCCCGAATTGGTGAGGACTGTAGAAACAGGGACGCTCTGGAAGTATGTGATGCTATCCTTTCAGAGATAAAAATTCGCTTTCAGTTCACTGGACACCTCACAGCTACCAACCTATTTGCAATTCAATATTTTGACAATTATATCAAAAGCTTCCCAGACCAGTATCTTGACGAAATGACGAGCGTATATACATTTCTTGATAAAAGAAAGTTGAAGGGTGAGCTGCAAGTATTCTATGCTAGGCCTGAATTGAGAGCGGTCTCTGGTGCCGTTCCATTTCTTTCGTTGATTCTGGAAGATGAGCTATGTGATACTTTTGAAGAGACAATCAAAATCTTGAAGTTGCTGATCACAATGCCTCTCTCAACATCGGAAGCGGAGCGGTGTTTCTCAATGCTCAAACGGATCAAGACCTTTCTTCGGAACACAATGAAGGAAGAGAGATTAAGTGCCTTAGGAATGTTGTCGTGTGAGAAATCATTTGTGAACAAGGTTGAGAACTTCAATTCAAAGGTGATAGACGCATTTGCCAACAAGAAAGAACGAAGAATGGACTTTCAGCACCGCTCTTATTAATTCAAATGAAGGTGTCGATCGAGGTTTTGGAACAAATATTTTTGGTGAGTAGGCCTAGTATAAATGTTGTTTTCTTTAAATGATTTTTCTGAGAGGTTTGTTCAATTATATTTTTAAAAAGGGTTTTTATTTAAAATGCATATGGATCAAAATATGTGTATGATATAATATCGTATGGCCTCGGTGCCAGGTGCAAGCTTTGTTGTTAGAGACCCAGAGGGCAGCTTGCATATCGAATTTTCGTTGTTCCTTGGAGAGCTATGAAAGTCAAGGAGGTTAGATATCTAAGCTCCTTGACACTATAGCGCTTTCTAGTAGAGAAAGGAGGAACTTTTGTGTTGGCAAAAAATCCCGATATTAAAATATTTGTAGTAGTTACGCAATTTCTAAATTCGCTTCAGCTGACACTTCAATTAAAACGTCTTCTACAATAGCACAGTTAAATAATGTTAAACATATAACTTATTTCATAAAATATGCACTATCCGTACTTGCAACTTTGAATGATTTTATTGCAAATTTTTAATTTGCTGGCACCACCAAGTGAAAAATCACCAGCCGCCACAGCTGTTGTGTATCACAGTAATAGCACCTACACCTTCTGACGTTGTAGTACACAGTCAACACACAATAGTTCCACATACCTTCAAGTGATTAACAATATTTTTAAAACTCCGGTGGAAGTATTCTGGAAATGCTGTGAATAATAAAAGTTCAGCCATAACACTAAGTCGTTTTCCGCACGTGGGCTTCCCACAGTTCCAGTTCTCAAAAGATGTTGAAAGTGACCACCATTTTCATGCAGGCACAAATTTACAGGCATTCACATATTTCCCGACACTTTTTCAAAGTTGCTGGTGTTATACCTACAATACAATTAGAAATTGCTTATTAGAGTTCTTGTAAGGAATGCGGATTATCTTTGTATACTCTTTCTTTTATATACCCCCACAGAAAATACATTGGAGAGGTTTAATCTAGCGAGGTCAGAAATTTCCTCAGAATAGACTACTCGATTTCCGAAAAATAATCGCAACAAAACCATGATCGCGTTAGCAGTATGACAAGTGGCGCTCTCTTGGTGGACCAGCAATAGCGCTCACCCTCTTCCAACAAAGTAACGAATTGTTTTCTCAATGTCCCACGTTCAGCACTTTATGTGTAGTCCCAATTATGCTCCAAGTTCTTGTGACAAACTTCTCACAGTTTTCTGCGGTGATCTCTCAATACGCTGCCGAACATCGTGAAAGAATTGTCAGTAAATAATTTAGGTCTCCATGTTCACTATCTCCCTCGAATTCTTTGTCACGAAACCTGCGTACACGATCATACAGAGGAGATTTTCCTGGTGAGGGTTCATCAGAAAATCGATGTCTCCATTTTTCCAAACATCTCTGATAACTTCTGGACTCAAAATATGCCTCCAATAAAGTGACCCGATGTGCGCGCGTAAAATGCACTGTCACCCGCTTGACCTTGTACAACCCACTCTGAACAAGAAAACAGCCGCACTGCTCTGACACGACTACAACTGTTTCTAGCATGTCTGATAACATCTCACACCCAAGCTTGGCAACTTATTCCACCAAATACATAAGCTACGATTTTTCAAAGTTAGAGCCCGGCAATTTAGCGGGATAAATGCGAAGAATGAGAAGAAGGAGAGCCCGGAAAATTTACGAACACACTGTACAATATCAGAAATTACTTCGTTAACAATAAAATGTAACACTAATTATTATAACAATGGCATTATTACTCAGCAATTTTTCTAGGTCATGAAAGCCAATATACTATATTAATGGCGTCATTGTTTTAAATTTCATTAATAATAATAATAATAATAATAATAATAATTCTATATTCATGCTTTCAGTTCCCTGAGTACTGAAAAATGTTATTTAACAATAAGAACATACTTCTAATGGCGGTGATAGCTATTTTAAGGGGACCCTGATTAGTATTTTGTACCAAGCTCAAATAATATCAATGGTGTGTTGGAAGGTAATCGATTATACTGACCATTATTTAACATGATGTAATTACGATCACACACCTGCTACCTACTCGTAGCAATATCTCTATTTCACTTTTGAATGTGTCCCCACCATAACGTTGCAAGAGGCGATCTATTTCCCGGGAAATGCCACTAGATGTTTTTATCCACTTTTCTCATCATCTAGTGGCATTTCCTGGGGGAAAAAATAATTGTCGCATGCAACGTTATGGTGGAGACTTATTCTTTTGATGGACCATGATCTTTTTCCCCTGTAATTTTTGAGTTCAATATTATAGTAGATATCAGTGGTGGTCTGTAAAAAGGTTGGGGAGTTGCACATCGACCAGATTTTAAAACAATATACAAGCCCTACAGTAGTCGCATATGATGTGTAACATCTGACATGTTATCCTACTCGTATACTACACAGCTTGGACATTCTTAAAATGTTAATTTACACTCCATTTTCATACTGGTACTATGATGAATGTATAGATTGAAGTGGAGATATGCTACTGTCACATTTGTGGCGCAGCGGTCAAGCTGTTAGTCTCTCACCAAGGTAGACCGGGCTTTATTCCCGGTCAATACATGTGAGATTTTCGAATTGAAATGCCATGTCCTGTGCTTCGCATTCCACGTAAAAGGGAGGTACCGTGGATCATGATCGTGAGATTAACGGACACTCAAAACTACAAACTTCCTTCCTTCTTTTTACATTAATAATTCATAATAACAAAGTGACACACAACGTCGACAGTACTCTCAAATACTGTGAGCACATTCCTCAGTAATTATAATATTCATTATTCTCAAGGCTCTCATACAGTTCGTCGTAAACAATCAAAACATGGCTTCCTACAATCATGAAATGACCTAGTCGCACATATGATGAAAATACAGCTTTTATTCCACTCATATAACAACATTCTGTTATGCATTTAATATTTGACTACTCACCCACAGCTTGACAATAATACCGCTTACTTAAATGTCATTTGTCGTCTTTGTCCTACCCCATGTGATATTCAACCTTGAACGTGAAGCTTCATAAACTGCTCAATGACAAATGAAAGTCGGTGAAACATTTGCCACTGTGCTCGTCAAACCAGTGCCTGCTAAATGCACTGCCTATTGTATTGCCATAACATTCTTGCGCTACAGAGCACACACTGCCTTGTTTCCAATTAACACATTTTCAATTGTACATCCAGCTGTCAGTGCGTCTTCACTTCCGTCCGATCCACTTCCGTTCGATCCACTTCCACCCGATTCACTTCCATCCCCAATTTTCAAAATCACTCCCACAAAACTATCCAGCAACCGAGCGGAAAGATGTTACTCATCAAAAATAATAATAATGCCGTAATAATAATCTTAAAAATATACAAGCAGTTCCATGTATAACTAAATAGCCTATTTTCATATATCCTAGTTATGTTAATTGCCTCTATTAACATACAAAATGTCATTTTTATTGCTGTCATAGATTAATAGATATTGAGAACCGTCTAAATATTTCGGATGGTCGCCATGTTGGATTTTTATATAATGTAGGCCACAGAGTTATGTAATATTAGATGACGATTATTGTGCAGGTCCATCATTCAAACGACTTTGATCGCATAATTAGGACACAAGAAAGGAAAACCTAACTTTAAAATATCACACAGCCATCATCTTGAGGGTATGTAAACAATTGAAAGAAATTAGATGCCATTGAATTAGAATTTCTATAGACATTTTCGTACCACGTTTCACTGCGTTCTAATGAATAGATCGCGAGAAAAGTCCATTTAAATGTTTTGAATTCGCTTGGCCGCCATGTTAGTTTTGTGCTTAACAGGTTTTTCAAAGTCACATAGGTGAATTTCCAGTAGTATCTTTCATCACCGTAAAAGATTCGGGGTGATATCAGTAACAGTTTTGGAGATATAGAATGCCGGTGGAATATTTCGCACAGCCGCCATGTTGGATAGGTGAGAAGTAATACAATTTGAAGGGGACAGTCGGGGTCAGACGAAATATTAGTATGTCTTTACCAAGTTTCATTGAAATCGCTCCAGCCGTTTAGATGTCATTACGGGACACACACTGTCAAAAGTTGATCTCATAAACCTATTTTTTCGTAAATGAAAATAGGCTAAAAACTGACTTGCACAGAAATTCATAGTTGTGTTATTTAATAATACAGAAAAACTTGTACTACTGAGAACTGCGTGAGAAAGCGAAGCGCTCCACCTCTATTATATTGGACTGCTCGCCGTGTGGTCGTTCGCAGACCCGAGCACCTACCAGATCTCAATAGTGTAGGGTATGGTAGAGTAAGTCCTATCCCAAGAGTTAACTCGGCTGGTCGTTGCTCACTGATTGCAACAAGGGGGAAGAGGGGTGGACAAACACATCCAAGATTTACCGTCTATAGCCAACACCATGTCTTGAAATGTTATTTGAACGTGGGTGCGATACTTGCGGTTCTCCCTCGCCCTCATGTAGCGTATAGCTTACCTACGCGGTTTTGTTCTCTTGAAGATTTTCAAATGATACATTTAATCTCGAGGTGAATGTGATGTTCTCAGGACTGCGGCAATTGTGACGAAAATGTACATCAGTTTTACCGAGCACGTACATACATACATACCGTCTTCTCTGGAATCAAGCAGCCTTTTACTCTTCCTCACCTCTCCATAGCGTAAAGGTCTATGTACACTTAGCAGTGGCATAACGTTGACGTGACCGGCACGTGCTTCTACCGGCGAGCCTGAAAATATTCTTCCATGATATTGAGTGGTGTTATTCGACGCCCCCCGGCACATGGCCGTGACAGTGCAGTCAGTGCTCTAACCGTCACCGTACCGTGACAGTCAAGTTAGTCCCCAACGATATTTTTCTCATTTCACGGCCGTGCCACTGGCTCATTTCAAACTTTTATATAGATGAATGATGAAAAACTTATTGAACAATTGCGCAATTATCTTGTGCTGTATCATCTGTCCAACTCTAAGTTCATGGACACGGATTTTAAAATAATATATGGAGTATAAATATAAAGAGTAGCAAATTCCCCTTATGTTCTTCTCTTTCTCCAGGCATGATGAACCCACTTCCGTTTTCTCACTTGTTGCTCCTCCTCTTCATCCAAAATAAGAGCAATCATCTATAAATCAGCTTCTGCGAGTTTCGCCATTATCCGTGGTTTAGAAAATACTGTCTGATGCCGACCATGCCACGTTTAAGTGTTGGTTGGTTGGTTCTTAAGTTTAGGGGCTGCGACAACGCGGTCATGTAGCCACGTGTACTTTGTGTGTGTGTAGAATCTGACTGAAAACCGGTGTTAATTGTGATGTCTGTATTAGTGTGTGTTATCTGTTTTTTAATTAATTTAAGTACTGCAACTTAGAATTTTTCAAATAGTTCCTACTTTTGCCACCAAGCGCCACCGTCAACGACTACAAGGCCAAGTTCAGAACTTAGCTAGTAGACGCCACCGCAGTCGGCTCTTGGCAACGAACGTAGGAACCTAAGAGCGTTGTTTACATTCTTAACCTATCCAATTTAGTTTCACACAGGTGCTATTAGTGGAAGGTTCTTTAACATGCCATAAATCTATGACATGGGACCGCCGGCTTTACTTCCCCTCCGAAGGAATGCATACTGAGGGATTTTAACGCTCTTAAAAAATCCGACGGCTTCGGCCGGGTTTGAACCCACTATCTTGGGCATAGAACCTCAGCATGCTACCGACTACGCCACCGAAGCCCTCCACGTTTAAGTATGAATAGACAATACTGTGAGTTCACGGCCGGCGGGATCACGTGCCGGTGACGTCACGGTTACGCCACTGCTCAATGCAAATATACCTCAAATAGTTCAACACCCTGAACATTTATCCCCCAGACGCCACTGATAGATTTAGAATTCCTTATGAGTATTGTGCCGTTTTGGAAAAATAATATGCAAATCATAGTCCGCTAGCTCAGTAGGACATTCGAGGCATAGTATGTTCTCCCACAGTATGATTCACACATTCCGGATCAAGCATAGGATAACACTTCAAAATAAGCATCAAAATCCAACTATAAAAATTATTTAATTAAACTCAAATTAGGCGCTACAAAACAAAATATAAAACTGAAAAACTTCACTCTTGTTCTAGGAAGAACAAGGAATCACTAAAACATAGCTTACAAAATCACTAATTTAAGGTTCCATTGAACCTGACAAAAATGTCAAATAGCTTTCACTTCCATATAGCATTTTCTTAATTGTACAGGCGAGCTCCAAAATGACTCGTTGTTTATCTTTACATACAATTATATGATTACAACACATTAATTACCCTCAACTGGAGTATTATTATTACACTGAGTTAATTTTTTTAATGGTAACAACAATTACCATTCATTGGGTCCACATGATATTCAAAAGTATCATCTCGGGAAGAACTCATGTATCCTCAAATTTCAGAAACAACTGATTAAATAAAGTCAAGATAAACTCCCAGGTTATCTCAATGTTTCCACTAGACTCGAGAACAATAGCAATGTAATGTAACAACAAAGGGATTTTTATTATTGTCTCCATGACAATTATATCACTATTACATATGGATCTGAACTTCATCAAGCAAGAATAATTATAATAAATGTATCTCAGTGTAATTACCGGATCATCTAAAACGTTATTTACTTCTGTTAACCACAGAAACATATAGTTCATTAAGGACCTATCCCAACACAGGGGTCGCTCGCTTGTCAGAGCACTTCAGGCAAGATTTATGATGGTGGAGGGAAACTCAATGCTTCCTCACACGGTCGGGACATTTACAGCTTGCTTGCTAACCGCTTATCGCGTCTTAAACTTGGGAAGGCAACGCGTTAAATTCATTCAACAAATACATTATGAGGTTATTATAACCTGATCATTTGGCCCAGGTGAGTTTATAACTGTGGAGTTTTCGCATTGGCGGGTAAGATACTTAATAGAACCAACAATATATAAGGAGCGTTCGAAGTAATGAAACACTAGCTCGTTCCTCGGGCGGCCTCTTGGAAACTTCCAAATTTTTGAGGGCCTAGGACCATACTAAAGGCACGATGGCATCCAACCAACCATCCTATATCAGCGTCTTATGTGTGGCATATGCACTATTTCCTGCGCTATCAAAAATAATATAAATAAGTAACCTTCAAAATTTGCCTTTAGCAAACACACACAATAATTCATTACCGCGTCCAACTGGTCCCCACAATTACTTTTTCCTGGCATATTTCACAGCATTCCTAGCGTGACAATTAAAATACATGCGCTCGTAGGCGTCAATTACATTAGTAAATCCGTGATGCCTCCCAAAGTAAGATTATTTATTTCAACTCCATTAATTTATCTCCGTCCCAAAAATAATCTTTGCCTTTAATAAACAATTCTTGACATTACATTTACTAGAACTCAAATAGTTCAATATTCATCATTATCATTATGATTATCGTTATCATTATTATCTTAAGGAACCTACCGGCTTCCATAATTAATTAAACAATTAATTTATTCATGAAGTTATTATTTTCTTATCTTGCTTGTATCAAATAGTATGTTATTAATTATTTACTAGTATTCCAAGGAATACTATTTCACTGAACATTTATTAACACAATTTACTGGTTAAATTCATCATTAAGTAAATGTTCAGATCCCGCATTTTTAGCCTATTTTCAATTTTGAAAAAAATAGGCTTATGAGATCACCTTTTGTCCGTGTGTGTGTGTGTGCGCGCGTGTGTGTGTGCGTGTGTGTGTGAGGTGTGTGTGTGTGTGTGTCCCCTAATAAAATCTAAACGGCTGGAGCGATTTCAGTGAAACTCAGTAAGTTCATAGCACTATTCCCGGCGACCTCGACCGTGCCCTTCAAATCTTGTTACGTCTCACCAATCCAACATGGCTGCTGTGCGAACTATTTCACTAGCATTCAATATCTCCGAAACTATTACCGATATAGCACTGGAATTGTGTACGGTGATAAAGGGCACTACTAGAAGTTCACCTATGAGACCTTTAAAAACCTGCTGACTACAAAACCAACATGGCGGCAAAGCGAAGTTGAGACTTTAAAATAGACTCTTCTCGCTATTTAAATATCCAAACGTAATGAAACTTGGTACAGCAAATATTTATACACATTGCAATGCACTGAAGTCTAATTTAGTTCAATTGTTTACATAACCTCAAAATGGCGGCTGTGCGAAATATTTCACTGACATTCCATATCTCCGAAACTATTACAGATATCACCCTGCAGTTTTGTACGGTGATAAAGGGTACTGATACAAGTTTATCTATGTATATTTCATAAACCTGTCAAGTACAAAACGAACATGGCGACCAAGCGAATTTGAAATATTTTAATAGACTTTTCTCGTGAGTTAACTCTCTGAGCACAGTGAAATGTGGTACAGTGAATGATTTTGCAGATTGTAATGCACTGCCGTCTAATTTAATTCAATTGTTTACATAACCTCAAGATGGTGGCTGTGCGAAATTTTAAAATTAAGTTTTTATTTCTTGTGTCGTAATCATGCGATCGAAGTGAAAGTTTGAATAATGAACCTAGGCAATAATTGTCCTTGAATGGTACATAACTCTATGACCTATACATATAACAATCCTAATTTGCGAGATTCCGAAATATTTGGCTGGTTCTCAATATCTATGAATCTTTTACAGCAACCAAACTGATTTTCTTTATGTTCATAAGAACATATGTTCACCTATAGGACTTTCAGTAACCTGGTGAGCACAAATCCAACACGGCGGCGACGCGAAGTATAAATATTTAAATGGACGTTTCTCGCGAAATAACTATCCGTGTGCCGTGAAACTTTGCAAGTTAAATGCTGATACAAGTTTTGATCCACTGGCATCTGATTTATTTCGATTGTTTGCATAATCACAAGATGGCTGCTGTGCGTAATTTTAAAATCTCGTTTTGACTTCTTGTGTTCTAATCATGCGATTGAAGTTTGAATACCACACGTACACAATAATCTTAATGTAATAGTACAAAAATAAAAATCCAATCTGGCGACCATCTGAAATATTTAGACGGTTCTCAATATCTACGAATCTGTTACAGCAATTAAACTGAAAATCTGTATGTTGATAGATGCAATTAACATGAGCAGGATATATGAAAATAGGCTGTATAGTTCTTCACGGAACTACTTGTTATAAATATACACAGTTTTACATATCCCTGCTTATTCAAAATTTGAGAATAATTTCTCCATATCTATAGTTACACGAGTTCTTCCAAGGCACAATACATAATTTGGTTACTTACAAGATTATCCAGCAAGGCTCTCAGGATCCCAATGAAGTGACATTTTGCCCACGATTTTGAGCTTACACCATTTTTACACACATATCAACACACGTAAAATTTTCCTCAAACATACACATTTTATATACACTATTTTCCTTGGTTTGAGGAAATGCACTCATGGTTTCACTATCACTAAAAAGAAAAATCACTAAAATATTTATAACACTTAAATTTCACTAACAAATTATCTTAGCATACAAATTTCATTTCTGGCAGTTATTACTGCCTTACACACACGTGATTTCTTTTCCTGCCGCCTCCAAGGGGTGCAAGTATCGACGTTGACTCCCTAATACCTATCGGGATGATTGAAAGTCTCGTTCGATCGATCCCCTCTACTGGTAACGGATGATTCTCCTATTCTGGTTACTGTATTTTATCGGCACTCTTTGAGCTAATGCACGATATTATCTCTCGTTTGGTACGCAAATGTTCGTCTAGCAAACTGTCTATAATTTGACATTCACTTCTAGAGTCGCTGTATCTGGTACTACCGCACTCTAACAATTGCTTTTCTTTGGTCCACGTTTGCACTTTATTTCTGAAGACCGTAGTCTTTATTTGTGGAATAATTTCCAAAGTCTTTACTGCGTTTCACTTGGCAACTGATGCCTATACTGTAGATTTCTCAAATCTAACGCCACTGTGCTATAATCTCCTAGGCATAGGTAGATTATGCAATTATCCTACGTTTAACACTGTCGCGGTTATTTAACGCACTGGATAAAAAATTTAGAGTTTCACTACTCTTTCGAAGTCTCGTTTTACTGTCGAGATGTTACGATTTCTGTTTCAATACTAATATTTAGGTTTTACACTGCCTTCACCGGCTATAAGTATTGCGGGCCAAAGTATACTACTTTGCCTTAAGTCCAAAGACTAATTATAATGTTTGAAGCTCGACGATAATTTTCCTTCTAACAAGGATTTGATACTTCAATGTACGGCGACATCGCTGAATATATCTGAAGACTGTCTAATTGTTGGTTGAAACGGCGCAGTGCCTCCCCGGGCCTGCTTGAACTGAATTACTGCGAAACAGTACCGTGCCCCCAGGCACCTCTGATAAACTGAATTGTTGTTGGTTGATCCAGCTTCACGTCCCCCAGGACTGACTAATTGTGATTCAGCGTGCAGTGCCTCCCCGGGCCTGCTTGAACTGAATAATTTCCCTCGCACTCCTAGAGTATTTATTTGATTCTACTAAAATAAATCAATTTGGCTTCTTCTCCAAAACTATCTTCCAAAGTAAACGTCGCACATTTATAAAAAATACCTCCTTGAAGCTTATGATCTAAATGTATCAAATATACCAAAATTTCCGAAAATCGATCATACGAATTCTCTAATATTAATTAAAATGAGCTCCTGAGTTAACGTAGGCGTACATTTGTTGTTTCCCCCACCCCAGACTACTGGCTTGGTGAATTCCCAACTACGTAATGCTGACTTTGCTTTTCTACACTATACAATTATTAGGAACTTTTATAACTCTCAAAATTCTATTTTCCAAAATGATTAACATTGGCAGAGAGATTTCTTAAGATTTTTGCACGTTTCTAGCTATTTTCAATTATTTTACCAATTTCCTGGCCACACCTCTCACACAGTGAGACTAGCTGACTAAGGCCTTCTCAGTGTATCTTCCATCTCCCTCACTCCGGTGGAATATTCCGTTGGGCTATTTTAGTCTCATGCGCAAGCCTCTTTCGGCTGAGCTGGCGGATGATCTCACGCACAGCTGTGGGCATTGCACCAACGTTATCTCATCAATTATGCGTCACACAGGGGTGATCTCACCTTAACCCTTATGCTCGCTTTAAAACTGTACAAAATCATGTAACATTTATTCTTTTCTGGACATAAAATAATATGGGTTCGATATCTGTGCCGGCCACATGGGTACAGTATAGATATTATAATCTATGTATTTTCCACACGAACTATTACCATAATTATATCGATTAGTTTTCAAGACGAATCCTGGAACGCAACTATATTACTTTTGCAGGTTCAGAGACCCAGAATAAATCCTACGACACACTATTTGACTGCTGCTTCCGTGCGCTGGGTCTCCTAGTCTTGCAGATACCGAGGAGTCAACTCCATGAGAGTTACGAGATGGGGCCCACAAGACATCTCGTGCTATGTCTAGGGATTGTGTATCTCTTAGTGACATGTGGCTACAGCAGTGGCCTCTCTTCGAGACTTGTCGTTCCCAGGTAAGGTAAGCAGTATTAATATGTGAAACCTGATTTCTAAATTTAAATTATTAACTCCTCTGTATTGATCTACAGAACAGATGATTGGGTTATTAGGTCTTGAAGAACCTTTCATGTCCTGATGTCTCACGAACAGGTATAGCTGCCGCTTTCAAAGATACTGAAATGACACGCATGGTCGATTATATCGGTAACAAGAAGTACCGTGAAGAACTAAATAGCCTATTTTCGTATATCCTACTTACGTTAATTGCCTCTATCGACATACAAAATGCCAACTTGATTGCTGTGATAGATTCGTAGATATTGAGAACCGTCAAATATTTTGGATGATCGCCATGTTGAATTTTATGTATGTAGGCCTTAGAGTTATGTACTATTGAATGAAGATTATTGCGTAGGTTTATTATTCAAACTTCAGTCGCATGATTAGGACACATGAAATAAAAACGTGATTTTGCACAGTCGCCATATTGAGGTTATAAAACAATTGAAATATATTAGATGTCAGTGGATTAAAATTTGTATACGCATTTACCGTACGAAGTTTCACTGCGCTCGGATGGTTACGTCACGAGAAACGTCCATTTAAATATTTAAATTTTTCGTCGCCGCCATGTTAGATTTGTGCTCACCAGGTTATTGAAAGTCCCTTAGGTGAACTTATGTTAATAGCCTTTATCAGCACACAAAATTTCAGTTTGATTGCTGTTATAGATTAATAGATATTGAGAACCGTCTAAATACAGGGTGTCTATAAAAGAACTCCGGGGTTTTGAGGCAAAATATTGTAATGAAGTAAAAAAGTTATATTAATGTTTAATACATGATTGGAAAGGTTGCATTTTCAAGTTTTTTTTTAACAATTTATTTAAGTTCAATGTGAGCACGGCACACATCGTAACGGTATTCCACCTCTTCACATGTCCTGGCCAGCATGTCTGGGGGGACGCGGTTGCCACACAATTGATTATTCGTTCCCTGAGATGGCCAACATCATGAATTTTCTCCGCATACACAAGATCCTTGATATGCCCCCAGAAGAAAAAGTCCAACGGAGTCATATCAGGGCTCTTTGGAGGCCATGGGATAGGTCCTTCCCTTCCAATCGATTTGTTGCCGAGTCGAGCGTCAAGTGCTACACGCAAACGGAAGTGTGGCGGTGCCTCAATGTCATCTAACTGAGGAAAAACATATTCCTCTTTCATGTCACAATAGATCTAACCATTGATATTTCTTTCAACAAAAATGAAGGGACCTATTACTCTATCATGCATAAGACCACACCAAACATCACTTTTGGCGTGTCAAGTTCATACTCTAAGAACTCATGGTGCGGCTCTGATCCCCAAATTCTGCAATTATGTCTGTTTACAGACCCGTTCACATGAAAAGTCGCTTCATCACTAAAAATAACATTAAAAAAATCGTTATATTCATCGATTTCGTTTAGCATAGTAACAGAAAAGTCTAATCTCTTAATCTTGTCTGCCGGTTTAATATGGTCTAACAGTTGAATTTTGTATGCAGTTAAACGAAGTATTTTATGAACTAACATATGAACCTTACGCACGTTGTTTGAAGGTCAACGCTCCGCAGCGGTGCCAACTGTTGATGAAAACATTCCCAATTGGCATGAGTAAAACTTGATGAGCTACTCGTTTCAGAGAAATTAACCACATTTTGCTATCTTCTACAGTTATTAAGATATGAATTTTTAAAACCCCGGAGTTCTTTTATAGAAACCCTGTATTTCGGATAGATCGCCATGTTGGATTTTTATATATCTAGGCCACAGAGTTATTTACTATTTGATGACGATTATTGCGTAGGTCCATTATTCAAACGTTGACTTCAATCGCATGATTAGGACACAAGAAATGGAAACCAAACTTTAAAATTTCGCACAGCCGCCATCTTGAGGTTATATAAACAATTGAACTAAATTAGATGCCATTGGGTTAGAATTTGTATAGGCATTTGCCGTACCACGCTTTACTGCGTTCGAATGATTAAATCGCGAGAAAAGTCCATTTAAATGTTTCAAATTTGCTTGGCCGCCGTGTTTGTTTTGTATTTAACAGGTTTTTCAAAGCCACTTAGATGAACTGCCAGTAGTGCCCTTTATCACCGTAAAAAATTCAGGGTGATATCAATAATAGTTTCGGAGATATAGAATGCCGGTGGAATAATTCACACAGCCGCCATGTTGGATTGGTGAGACGTAATACAATTTGAAGGGCACGGCCGAGATCGGACAAAATAGTACTATGTCCTTACTGAGTTTCATTGAAATCTCTGCAGCCATTTAGATTTTATTAGGGAGAGTGGGGGTGTCGTACACAAGCACACACATGGACAAAAGGTGATCTCACAAGCCTATTTTGTTCATAAAAGAAAATAGGCTAATGCATAGTGTGAATATTTCGGGAGCTCACCATTTAGGAGTGTTATGTGTATAGGCCATAGAGTTATTGATTGCTTGGTTTATAATGTGTCCAAATGAATACTGAATGTTATGCAGGTCAGACTAGTTTGTAGAGGCGCTCGTCTGAGATTTATATAAATGCTATCGGAATGTACTCGAAAGATACATGAGACGTGAGATATATTGTGCCCGTTTTGACGGAAGTCCAACGACCACATATGCACGTTACCGAAAATCAGCTAGCACGAGACTCAGAAATATCTCAGGGCGCCAAACTGGGTGAAATTAAAACATAAAACAAAATCTAACTTGCTTCACTGATTATAGGTTCGATGCAACATTAATGATAGAAGGGAGAAATGGAAATATCACAATTTCTAAAAAATCTCATTGTATTACAATTAAAATAGAAAGTTAAAAATGCAAAAATAGCCATCACATGAACGAAAAAGAATTTTCACGCACACACAAAATACAATATAGAAATATCAACACTTTAGAGAAAAAAGCCACTTGATTAAATGATCGATAACCAAAATTCATGATCCATTGGCATAGTCACTAATTATGAAAATATTTATACTGTTAGGCTGCTCTGGTCAAAATGAATTGTCCTTCCTGATGCCAATAGTCTACTATTTACACTATTTATAATTCTTCACTTTCCAAGAAAATAATTATCTGTCAAAAATCTGTATCTTGAATAATCGTTGCGTTGAGTAATTGAAAAAAACATGAATAATATTATTGTTTATCTGTATAAGTATTAAGCAAGTATTTCTCAGAACTTGATCATCTGAAGATTTATTTGATCATTTGTTCTAGATCCATAATTTACATTCATTTAATAACCGTTTCGCTTGACTATGACGTCAAATTTTTCTCATATTTCAAAAATATAATTAAATAATTAAATCATTCATATTTTATCTTGATTTTCCATTTTTAGGCAGGATCAATCTATAGATTTTCTCATATAACAGTAGGAATAAAATTATCATAAATTAATAAAATCAGTAATTTATTCAAATCCCAAAAAATTATTTAATTTAATTTCACAAAATCTAATTAAATTTTCAGTTATGGAACTCGTTCAGCATATTATATAACACATAATTATCCGTGATATTAATGAATGGCTTCTCATTAATCAACAATTTTCAATATTTATTTTTAGTACACGCCCATTCTACTGGTGCGTTATATTTTCTAATATTATATTCATTTTTCTGACAAACGGTAAGGCATCCTCAAATCTAGGGCCTGTCTTGGACAAAAGCGTATTGACAAATAGGTGGGTAGTTGAAATATGACACGTTCAATGTTATTAAAATTTACATGTGATGATTACAGATAATAACCATTGGGTTTTTCACTTCAATAGATTGTTAATCCGTAATTATATATTTCTGCAACATATATATTTTTTATATACAAGCCGTCTAACCATCCTTATGGCTGACGCTAACCATTACACCATATTCATTCGTGTGATTTCATCTCACTGCTGAATGATAAGATTCACTTCTACCTTCCACGTATATTTTAATCATTATTATTTTAAAATCAAGCCACATGCTTGTTCATTACGAAGCTTACTTACTCCTCCAATAAAATTTATACCAATCTAATCATCACAGAAATTTAAATTATCCTTAAATCGTGTCTACGTCTTGTAACGTGTTTTTCGAGGGGTTTTTATGCAACTGGCATAAGTCAGTAGGAAGCCATTCTATATTTATTTACGCGGCAAATTGTTCAGCCAAGATAATTTTTCATGTTAATTTATTATTATTATTAATTTATTATAATTATTATTAAGGTATTTTCGGAGCATTTTATAAAAATTATTAGCATTCAGATAGGTTTTCTATGTCTTAGAAAACGCTATCAAGCAAATTATTACGAACGACAATAACATCGAAAATTATGTGATTACGGAATTTTACGGAGTTTTCGTCAGTTAGGGTATATCGAGAGACGTGACTCACTGGGAATTCAAGTACACGCTGAATCTTGTCGGGAAGTATTACGCAAGGCTGGGTCGCAAGGTCTAGAAAAGGCGAATTGTTGAAACGGAACTCTCGCCCGCGGAGTGTAATGAACCAGAGGAGGGGAAGATAGCGGCGTGCTCAGCCAATCAGCGGAGACAACGTAAGCTGGAAGACGGTACCATGGTGGGGGAGCCAACGTGTGGATATATCGTTCGACGCGCCGTGAAACGAGGACAATCTGTGAAACACTTGCAGAGTACGGTCGCAAGTGCGTGTCGCTCCGATGTTCAGTGGAGTTAGCGACGAACTTTTGTAAAACTTGGTTGTACGAGTGTTTGGGTCCGAGGTACGGACCATAGAATTATCTAATCTACCAGAATATCATCAAATTTCGACGGAGATGACGACGTCCAGGAAACTGTGGGAAGCACACAGCATCATCCAGTACGAGGGAAATGCTTTGGTAATTTCCAGTGGTAAGCGCAGATGACGCAGAAATACGCAATCTCTCATTTTTCTTTGTTTTATATTTCATAATTCAGTAACTTCATAGCTTGGAAATAAGAGTAAAATCAATTTATCAGACTCCGTTTTCACGTAATTTTTTATCGGTAATATTCAAATCACAACGCTCCAATTTAAATTTTGTACTTATTATTATTATTAATTTTGCTATACTTGTTTTATATAATAAATTCATTTCTTTTACAATGCAATCTTTGCTTTCAGTAGGTAGCAATAGATATAGACCAATTCCTTCTCCTGATACAATTGTTTGTTGGGTTAATGATCAAATCATATCACGATCTGAGTGAATAGATTCTTGACGGTGTTCTACCAGAGCTAGACGTTGTTAAATACAAATTTAGATTTCAGCATTGCATTGAGGTCTTGGCGCCCATTAAAACAACATAGCTTAGGCAAAGGTAAACAATTACATTATCTCCCAACGTTAGGGGCAGCCAAAACGTTTCATTTGTCGCCGACAACTTGGGGATGAAAACCTAATAACATTTGTGGAAGGAGAAGGGTATATATTTCTGTGCCTGTATTTTGGGGGTTATTTGTCTTTATCAGTGTATATCATTATGGGGGATGAGAAAGAAAGACAGATGAGGTTACGTAGTGGTCATCAACTGGAGAGTGATGATACGAGCATAATGTCGAGTGATGGTAGTACCGGGGTAGCGGAGGTAAATCCCGATACTGAAACAGGGAGTGTAGGCGGCCAACCAGAATTAAAAACTTTACTTCTCGAGTTCATGTATCAGAACAAAGTTAGTAGTGATGCTTTAAATGCTAAACTGGAACAAAACAACGCTAAATTAGAACAAAACAGTAGGGAAAATAAAGAAAGTACAGATGCCTTAAATGCTAAATTAGAACAAAACAGTAGGGAAAATAGAGAGAGTAATGAAACTTTAAACGCCAGATTAGAACAAAACAGTAAGGAAAATAGAGAGAGTACTGAAACTTTAAATGCTAAACTGGAACAAAACAACGCCAGATTAGAACAAAACAGTAAGGAATATAGAGAGAGTACTGAAACTTTAAATGCTAAATTAGAACAAAACAGCAGGGAAATGAGTGACAAATTCGAACTGATTAGAGGTGAGATCAGGGGGGTGATGGAAGAAAAGGCTAAAGAGATTATTGCAGATGTAGACAGAAAATTAGGAAAAGTACAGGAGGAGTTGGAAATTAGAATCAGTACACAGGCTGAAAATTTAAAAGAACTAGTGCAACTGGAAACACAGCAGGTCAAAAAGCAATTGGGGGGAGAAATTGACAAAATTCAGGTAGCAACTAAAGAGGTTAAGGAACAGCTGGGGGGTAGAATTGAGAAAGTCCACTCGCAAATAGTTGCAGAAGTAAATGATTTAAGAGAGAGTAATAGAGAGAGCATTAGCAAGATTGAGGAGAAACAAGCAAAGCTATATGATAAAGTAGAAGAATCAGAAGGAAACATTAAATTAACAGTAAACAGTATTGAGAGGAAGGCTGAGGAGAAAATAGCAGAATTAGAATTAAAATTAAAAGCTAGGATCAGGCAAGAAAATAGTCAGAATAGGCCAGTTTTTGTGAATAGCACACACAGGGAGGTAGAACTGGGTAAGTTCAGCAATCGACAGGGGTGCCCAATGGAGTTCATGAACACTATAGAAAATAAATTTGGGGAGAGGTTGGAAAATGGTAGTATTGAGTGGTGCCAGGTAGTTGAAATTTTAGAACAAGTGTTTGTGGGGGAAACGAGGAATTGGTTTGCTGTCTACAGAGACAAGTTTACTGATATCAATGATTTTAAAATGAAATTCTGTGAAAAGTTCTGGAATGAGGTTATTCAGTCGCAGCATCGTGAGGGAGTAGTGTGTGGTAAATATAACCCTAAAGGAAGCTCCACCATGACCGAATACTTTTTAGGGCAGGTATTAGTGTGTAAATATCTGGATGGCTTGAAGGAGGAAAGTGATGTGGTGAGGTTGCTACTTAGGCACTTTCCCTATAGGATCAAGGAGGCTGCTTGTATCCAGAATGTAAAGACTATATCACAAGTAGAAAATTTGTTAAGCACATTTGATGCACTAGGGAGAGGGGGTTATGAGGACAATTTCAATCGGAACCAGGGTAATAATAATAATAGACCTAATGAAGCCAGGCATCAAGAAGTTCAAGGGAACGGTGGCGAAGGGGCCAACGCTCAAAATAGAAATAATAGTAATCAGCTAAATCAGAACAGAGGAAATGGCTATGGTAATCAGTATCCAGGGAGGAATAATGATTTCAGGGGAAATCAAGGGAGGAACAATGATTACATGGGAAATCAAGGGAGAAACAATGATTTCAGGGGAAATCAAGGGAGAAATTATAATGACAATAATTACAACCAGAATAGGGGTCAAGGAAGAGGACAGCCTAGTGGTAGTAATATACAGCCAAACAATGACAACATAGCCCAGAACAACCAGACCAGTTTAGTAGTTAGTAGTACTACGGCCAGCTGTAGCGGTTCTTTAAACGCGAACCAGGCTGCGAAGTAAGGTCAGAATCTCAGTCTGTAGCATGCCCTGTCCATACAATTATACAGGAACCCTATGACCTAAATGTAAGAAATGAATTATTACATGAACTAAATGATGAAGGTATTATTCAGGAAGTGGTTATTAAGAGCCCCATAGTTAAATTTAACGTGTCCGAGGCGTACACAGATGTTTTAATTGATAGTGGTTGTATGAAGAGTTGCATAAGTAGTGCATTTTATGATAAAATGAAAGGAACTGGAGTAAATTTTGAGGAGATGCCAATTAAAAGCACTTTTGTTATCACAGCTGTTGGGAAGAGGTCTAAAGTAATTTCTAAGCAAGTTTTAGTAGACATTAAAATTAATAATCATGTAGAGAAGCAGATTTGCCTTGTAATTCCAAATTTAGTATTCAGTGTTATCTTGGGTTCAGAGTGGCTAAGTAGAGTGTCTGGTAACTTATGTTATGATGTAGGGAGTTTGAAATTTAAATGGGGAGATTCTGAAATAGAAGTAGCGTTCAATGACCATATTCAGAGGAGTAGTATTGTAGGTGTGATGTGTACTTTAAATGAGATATCGCCAGCCGTAGAGCGGGGTTCTCCATGTTTTGTGGGCAGTGTGATTACGAACGGAAGTCTAGAGGACTCGTTACGTGAGGCTGCATTTCAGGGAAATATAGAGGATGAACAGTGTGTTCGGCTCTATGATGTGTTATGGTGTAATAGGAGAGTGTTTGAGGATCGCATTGGTATGACCAATTGCTATACACATTCATTGAACGTTATTGATAGGTCAGTATTCACAGGACATAGATATCCTGTACCTTTCGCTTATCAGAGTGCAGTTGAGGCACACATTAATCAGATGCTTGAAGATGGGATTATTGAGCACTCTAACAGTCCATATGTTAATTCTTTGATCACGGTACCCAAGAACGACGGCACTGTTCGTATTTGTTTAGACGCTCGTTTGGTTAACATTAGAATTAGTTCAGATCAGCTGAAATCTATGTCAATAGAGGAATTAATGCAAACATTTGAGGGGAAGAAGTATTTCACTTGTGTAGATTTGAGTTCCAGTTTTTGGCAAGTGCCACTTATGTACGAAGATAGACCATTTACAGCTTTTAGTCATAAATATAACCTTTATCAATTTTGTAGAACACCTTATGGGTTAAAGAGTAGTTCAGCAGCTTTAATTAGGGCTTTAAACATCGCATTAGGGGATGACACAGGAGAGTTTGTAACCATTTACATAGATGATATGGTAATTAGTTCACGCAGTTTTGAGGAGCATCTACGTCATTTAGATATAGTTTTTCAGAAGTTAGATCAGGCAGGGTTCACTTTGAAGCTGTCTAAGTCGTCATTCTGTCAGTCAGAAGTGACATTTTTAGGTCATAGAGTGTCGAGTAGAGGTGTAACACCAGAAGAAAGTAGGGTTAATAAGATACTTAACGCAGAGGTGCCACAGTATGTTAAACAGTTAAAAACTTACCTGGGAATTTGCAACTTTTTCAGGAGGTTCGTTCTTAAATACTCAGGGTTGGTAGAACCATTCAGGGAATTGCTTAAAAGTGGGACTCGGTGGAGATGGGAGTCCATGCATGATCAGGCTTTTAGAGCGCTGAAGGAAGGTTTTGAGAAAGCTGTAGTGCTGAAATATCCGTTAAAAGATAAGGAATATGTGGTTATGACAGATGCTTCACATATAGGCATTGCTGGAGTATTATGTCAGAAAGATGATGAGGGTAATCTGTGCATTGTATCTTTAGCCTCGCGAGGACTGACAGCAGCAGAGAAAAGATACACGATTACTGAGTTAGAGCTTTTAGGTATTGTTTTCAGTTTAGGGAAATTTAGAATGTATTTAGTAGGGGGGAAATTTGAGATCCACACAGATCACCATGCATTACTGTATATGAGGACTTGTAAACTCAGTTCTAACAGAGTTAGTAGGTGGATTCTTGCTCTGCAGGAATACGAATTCACAGTAAAATATATTAAAGGTAAAGATAACATTCTTGCAGACATGCTATCGAGGGACACTAATTTATGCAGGGATTATCCTGTGGTTAAAGCAGAGGACGGTATTTTAATATGTGCATGTGTGGACAGTAGCAACAGAGCATCGTTACAGACACTGAGAAATATGCTAGTGGAGCAACGTGATGACGTTAAGTTAAAGGAGCCACTGGCTAGGTTGGAAATAGGTGAAGAAGAGTATGTGAAAGTAGGACGGTTCACGTACAAGATGCAGGATGGGCTTCTTGCAAGGAAATGTAGGAATAATCGGTGGGCAATATGTGCTCCTGCCACTTTGCGGGAGGAGCTAATTTGGTTCATTCATAGGGAATTAGGACACTTTGGTGCTGCCAAGGTCTTCTATGAAATTGGTCGTGACTTCATTTGGAGTAAAATGGGAAGGGACGTTAGGAGGATTTTAGCTAAGTGTGACACCTGTCAAAGGAGTAAATATCCAGTTAAATATTTAGTGGGGGAGAGATCTGCAGTTCTCACCAGTAGTCCCGGCGAACTACTGTGTGTGGATTTATTTGGCCCGATCGTTAAAGGACAGTACGGCTACGAGTACATTTTTATAGTTATTGACGCTTTTAGTAAGTATGTCAAGCTATATCCGCTAAGGAAAGCCACGGGTCTAGCGTGTAGCCGTCTGATCATTAATAAGTATGTACCTGAGTTTGGCATTCCTCTCAGGATACTATCTGACAGTGGACCACAGTTTACTGCAAAGAAATGGAGAACCAGTATGCAGGAAGCTGGTATTACACACGTTCATTCCTCTGTAAGGTACCCTCAGGGTAATTCTGCAGAGCGGCCATTAAGGGAAGTGGCTCGTCTTTTTCGGACTCTAGTGCATGACAAGCATGCGGCCTGGGTTGGACATCTTCCCAAGGTCGAGACTTGGCTGAATTCTGTCCAGCATGAGAGCACGAAATTGACGCCATACGAAGTTCACTTCGGAAAAAGACCACAAAATGAACTAGCGAGGGTGTTGGGATTAAATGAGGGTAAGCAACCGGGGATGGATTACATTGTCCAGTTGGCGAAACAGAATTTATCTAAGTCAGCACAAAAGAGAATTCGCCAACAAAAAGAAACTAAATTTGACCTATTCGAGCCGGGAGACAGAGTCTTACTTAGAGTGCCGAAACAGTCAAATAAGCTAGAGAAAGTCATGTCCAAGTTCTTTTATCTCTACGAGGGCCCATTTATAGTTTCCAAACGTATTGGCAAAACAGCATATGTGCTGGAGAATAGTGAGGGAAACAGATTATACGGGACGTATAATATACATAGTCTCCGAAAGTATGTGTCATAAAGTAAGGATGTTTAGCTGGCGAGCCAGCCTATCAAATGAGTAAGTGTGGTATTTGGTGCGTGGGAGGAGATGGTCTTCCAGGCAGGCGTATCAGAAGTCACACAGGGGGGTAGTATGTAAGTAAATGAGAGTTTTTAAGGTACAGGGAAATATGACGGGATTGTCGGATGCTGTTGAGCACTAAATTGTCTCGATGCACCAAGGCCATTTTGGCAGCGCTGATGGGTTCCCATTTATCTCCAAGAGATGGGGGAGCGCTTGTATAGGGCTTGTTAGCTTAAGGCGTCCACGAGATAAAAGATGGGCCATCAGAATGCGAGACAGTCCTTCATGAAACTCATACATATCAGCACACGTGATTTCTGTTTACGGTCTCGCCATGTAAGATTTGTAAGTGTGTAATTTAAGATAATTTGTACAATGGTATTATTTGTGTGAGGAGAAATGGTCTGTGTTGAGAACTAGTATTAAGTAGAATATGGTTAACGGGAACTTAACAAGACAGGGCGATTACGGCACAGAAATATTTGGTGTTATATGTAATGCGCATTTACTGTTTTTTTTCAGAAGTCAATATTAATTTAATCTACTTTAAAGAGAGATTAAGTATTATGGTCACGAGGCGCTGCCACAATAGTGTGATCGTGTGCTCAGTGATAAGTGGAATTAAATGTCACCATAAGGAAGGGACCTCCAGTGAAATTAGGAAGTTCTATGGTGATATAAATATATCAGAACACCTTCAATGCGTGTGATATGACATCATAAATACATAGTGCTCACACATTAATTATGTCTATTTCTCCAACATAGAGAAATTTGAGAGGCGGAAATATCCGTGGAACACTATTTTATATGAGAAACATTGGACTGGTTGCAAAGTGCAATCCATAGTGACAACAAACTTTGACGCAAAGTGCGTGAAGAAAAATTATGTGTGTATATATCTGTAATTTAGGGTGATTTCATTTATGTAATATGTATTTTGGATGGGGTTTATTAACGTGTCTGGGATAATCGGATAATGGACCGTCGTCACGGTAAATCATCCGATGATCCGAGGCGAATATGTAACGTGTTTTTCGAGGGGTTTTTATGCAACTGGCATAAGTCAGTAGGAAGCCATTCTATATTTATTTACGCGGCAAATTGTTCAGCCAAGATAATTTTTCATGTTAATTTATTATTATTATTAATTTATTATAATTATTATTAAGGTATTTTCGGAGCATTTTATAAAAATTATTAGCATTCAGATAGGTTTTCTATGTCTTAGAAAACGCTATCAAGCAAATTATTACGAACGACAATATCATCGAAAATTATGTGATTACGGAATTTTACGGAGTTTTCGTCAGTTAGGGTATATCGAGAGACGTGACTCACTGGGAATTCAAGTACACGCTGAATCTTGTCGGGAAGTATTACGCAAGGCTGGGTCGCAAGGTCTAGAAAAGGCGAATTGTTGAAACGGAACTCTCGCCCGCGGAGTGTAATGAACCAGAGGAGGGGAAGATAGCGGCGTGCTCAGCCAATCAGCGGAGACAACGTAAGCTGGAAGACGGTACCATGGTGGGGGAGCCAACGTGTGGATATATCGTTCGACGCGCCGTGAAACGAGGACAATCTGTGAAACACTTGCAGAGTACGGTCGCAAGTGCGTGTCGCTCCGATGTTCAGTGGAGTTAGCGACGAACTTTTGTAAAACTTGGTTGTACGAGTGTTTGGGTCCGAGGTACGGACCATAGAATTATCTAATCTACCAGAATATCATCAAATTTCGACGGAGATGACGACGTCCAGGAAACTGTGGGAAGCACACAGCATCATCCAGTACGAGGGAAATGCTTTGGCAATTTCCAGTGGTAAGCGCAGATGACGCAGAAATACGCAATCTCTCATTTTTCTTTGTTTTATATTTCATAATTCAGTAACTTCATAGCTTGGAAATAAGAGTAAAATCAATTTATCAGACTCCGTTTTCACGTAATTTTCTATCGGTAATATTCAAATCACAACGCTCCAATTTAAATTTTGTACTTATTATTATTATTAATTTTGCTATACTTGTTTTATATAATAAATTCATTTCTTTTACAATGCAATCTTTGCTTTCAGTAGGTAGCAATAGATATAGACCAATTCCTTCTCCTGATACAATTGTTTGTTGGGTTAATGATCAAATCATACCACGATCTGAGTGAATAGATTCTTGACGGTGTTCTACCAGAGCTAGACGTTGTTAAATACAAATTTAGATTTCAGCATTGCATTGAGGTCTTGGCGCCCATTAAAACAACATAGCTTAGGCAAAGGTAAACAATTACATTATCTCCCAACGTTAGGGGCAGCCAAAACGTTTCAGTCTGTTCGAAACCGTCATATAGTGACATTATTATATTATTATTATTTATATAAACTCGAGAAAACCCTATGTGATACAGGCTTTCCTTGTTCTTCCGATGGCTTCCGTGTCATCAAAGACACTAATTATTTAACGCAACTGCGTAATGCTTAGTAAAATTCATGATATCTCTGTTAGATATGGCTGTGCATTAGATGATTTACAATCGGATAATAAAATCGCAAAAATGGGCAAACCTGTTCCAAACTGTTATAAATCATTATTTAAACTGTCAAAAAACATCACAAGATATTATTATTATCATGATAAATCTGAGAACATTATTATTATTATGACAATTATTTATAATATCATTATCAGATTTCCAAAAAATAAGGGAATTGTGGACCAAAGACTACTTGAAATATTCAAGCTCGAATTCCTGGATGGAGAAAAAATATATCCATTTCTCAAAAATTAACTAACTAAGATCTGAAGATCCTACGGCTGATGACCGTGTTGAAAAATACAAAAAATTAACAAAACGGCGCATGATGCTGTCCATAGACTCAAAATCGAATAACAACGTGTTCTGAGCACTCAAAAAGATAATCTGGCTTGCCTCGGCAAACTGAAAGATGGTTGTGTGTTGATACTTCTTCAAAAAGAAACTTTCCAAATACCATAAGCTATGAAATCCAAATTGTAGCGTACCTTGCAGAAGTTCTTGTAGGGTTGGGCCTCCTGGCTGGTTCCATTACAGTTCCATTTCCAGAAGTGTCTCCATTCGTCCGTCCCATCAGACGCGTACGTAAATCCGCGTATCCGCTTCCATCTCTACCCTCAATTTATTTTAACAGCACATGCCTGTTAGTCCTGAAGCTGATTCGAAATAAGTTCTTCCCATACTGTCCATGTGGAATGTCATAATAGCTGGCGCTATTCGAAGAATAGAGGTTCAATCCAACGGATCCATAATACTCAAATCAGTTGTAGTTTTGATGCACCTGTGACCCATACAAATTTTCGATACACTTACAATCTTATTTCAGTAAAGAACATATAGCCTACTTTCTCCTAAATATATGAGTATAGTTATAACTCGTTGTTATTATCAAAGAGTATAATAGAACTATTCTTTGTTGATGACCTCAGAAACGATTTACCTCTACCAAACGCCACAACCTAGATAAAAACTGCTACCATCATTGAAGAAAGAAAGATAAGAAGTATATCAAGAATTTTATGGATCTGGAGATATAATCGACCGGACTGGCTGCGTGGCTCAGCGGTAACGTTCTCGCTTGCTGGGCCCTAGGTTGCAGGTTCGTATCCTGGCTCAGTCAGCTGGCAATTGAGGGTGCACAAATGCGAGGGAGCCGAGTCAGTACATTTACTGGCACGTTAAAGATCCCCTTCGGGCCAAACTTCCGGCACCCCGGTGTCTCTAAAAGCAGCAGTAGTTAAAAGGGATGTAAAACCAATAACATTATTATTATTATTATTATTATTACATATACGACCTGCCATGGGCAACATCCAACTTTGAGTTGAGGCATGTCTGTACACGTCTGGTTGTGCATGGCTTTCACAACCCTAATTGAATTAACAAATCTTTCCATGACCCTACAGAGACGTGTGTATACAAACTATGTGGATATTTTCGATTGCTATTTGCCTGAAATAAAAGTAGTAATTAATAACCTGAACTATCACCAACGGCTTGAATTCAGTTACTATGTGAAATCGTTTTGTTCTTTTCTTCAAATAACATTTTCAAGTAACGCAAAATAGGCTGTTACAAACCCTTTAAAATAAAAAGTAAAAATGTATCGTAGTATCATCTTGTCATTCTTCAAATTCGATGCGCATAGAATGCCAATGGTATAGTAATCAATGGAGCCCCACGTAGACTAGTCGTGACATCTAGTGGTGAAATATCGAACAATATAATCCTAACAGAGCGAGGGCATTCTAGCGGCCAGAAGAAGAAACTTTTCAATAAAATCTGGAAGTTAATAAGTAGGTCGGCGTGTAGTTACCTTTTTGGCAGCTAGATGTTTCGAGTAAATCTGCTGGCGAATTATGTTTTAATTAAATATATATTTTACACCATAATATGCACAATATAACGCTTAATTTTAAAACATCTGAGTCATTACAAAACAATAAACATATAACATTTCAAGCAAAAAACCTAGCTCTGATCGGGTTTGAACCATAGGCATTTGAGCGATAGGCTAACGCTCTACCACTGACCTAATTGTGTCAACGAATATCGTTCTATATAAAATGACTTACATAGAACTTGTTAGCAAATAATGATTTATACTAAACGATTTCATCACTGGAGTATATTATTTATATATAAAGCATTTCATACAAAGTTTATTTATTTTGTATCATACGCTATATTGCATGCAATACTCAAATTAGTGAAATATAAGTCAGGCACAAGATATCCGCTGCCATCTTGTCTTATTACTGAATCGGCTCAGCGTTTTAAAATCACGTCTGCACTATAGTATTACAAAATAAACTTTTAATTTCGAACGTGCCTCTTCCTTTAGAACAGTTAAAACGATTCTCGGCTCGATAATCGGAACTGGTGGGTCCCATGATATGGATTATAAAGTTTGCATAATTCGCACGGCCGCCATCCTGAAATGGTATGGCGGATGACCTTGTAGTTTGGTCACAAGACGCATCCTATACGAAGGTATGTTGTTACCAAATTTGGTAGAGATCGGATGATTTGGTTAGTCGTTATTTGATTTTACGTTTTGAACGTTTGAGTGGCCGCCATTCAGTTTTAGTAAAGATGGCGGCGATATAAAACATGACACTGAGGTGTCCTTTGCTAGTGCTACCGTTGTACCAAATTTCGTTCAATTCGCATTCACCGTGTTCGAATTCATAGGGGGGGGGACAGACATTCAGAGTACACACACTCACACACACACACACACACACTCACACACACACATACACACACACACACACACACAGACTCACACACACACAGACAGACACACTTTTTTCGCCCTGTAGTGATCTCATAAGTCTACTTTCATTTTTTGCAAAAATCGAAATTAGGCTAAAAATGAGATGGTGTGTGTCTGTCTTTCTGTCTGTCTGTCTGTCTGTTACTCAATAACTCAAGAACCACTGGTCCGATTTAAATGAAATTTTGCATGGATGTAGCCGATTTACCAAGTTTACATATAGAATACTTTTGATTTCGAAATTTTGCACTATTAAAAAATGGCGACTATTTTAGTGACGTCATTAGACCCTTTGTTTTCAAAATTTCATATTTCCATATCAAATAAAAAGAGAACGGTAGGAAATAGCATACTTTCGATGGGATATGCTAGCTTTAAAATTTAATTTCCTATCCGAAAGGTCCTTATCACTTTTCGTGTATCTCCAACAGTTAGCGAGTAAAACCGACATTTGTGACGTCACTACACCCTTTGGTTTCAAAATTTCATATTTCCTTTTCAAATAAAAAGAGAACGCTAAGAAATAGCAAACTTTTGATGGTATACATGAGCTTTATCATTTAATTTTATATCCGAAAGGTCCTTATCACTTTTCGTATATCTCCAACGGTTAGCGAGTAAAACCAGAATCTGTGCAATAAAACACGGTCAACACCGAGCGGTGCAGTATATCTCTCTATATATAAAAATGAAAATTTGTGTGTTTATCTCTGAATTTCTACGGAAATTTGGGATGTTTACACGTTTCAGACTGTTTTATGATGGATGCGCGATAAAATAATTATCTTGTTTGTCTGTCTGTTTGTTTGTTTGTCTGTCTGTGGACAAATTTGTTCCCTTATAACTCGAGAACGGCTGGGTGTATCAACGTAAAATTTGGTACAGATATCCATCAGAGGCACGACACCAATCATTGATGTAACTCTTCTCCGTACCTCTCATAAAAGGGGGCCTATCCCCTTAAAATACATGCTGAAATAGGCGTAGAAGGACAAGAGAAAACTCATTTTCAGCCCCTCAATGTGAGAGACAAAACTCGGGTCCCCGAAAACCACATTTTAAGGATCGAAGACCTACCGTTTTTTAGATATTCCCAGAAAACTAATTTAATTTAATAAACTAATGAACGGAAGCCTCCGTGGCTTAGGCGGCAGCACGCCGGCCTCTCACCGCTGGGTCCGTGGTTCAAATCCCGGTCACTCCATGTGAGGTCTGTGCTGGACAAAACGGAGGCAGACAGGTTTTTCTCCGGGTACTCCGGGTTTTCCTGTCAAAATTTCATTCCAGCAACACTCTCCACTATCATTTTCATTTCATCTGTCATTCATTTAATCATTGCCCCAGCGGAGTGCGTCAGGCCTCGGCAGCCGGCACAGTTCATATCCTCGCCGCTAGATGGGGGCTTCATTCATTCCATTCCTGACCCGGTCGGAGACTGGAAGCAGGCTGTGGATTTTCATTTCAAACTAATGAACGAATGCAAGCCAGTAACCATGCCAACGGATTCTCAGAGGTCCCATCTATTCCTGTAAGACGCAATGCAATTCCATTAATTACATTAGTGTGAAAGTTTGCAAACGGCTAGAAGGTTATCACGGAACCAAAGCCGTAAAATTCATCAATACGTTTAACGCGCTTAAGGGGATCAAGGGGTACTCTAGAATTTTTTCACGCGATTTACACCTGTGGGCGTGGCACGGCAGATCTATTATATTCCTATCCCCATATTATTCATTCATTCATTCATTCATTCATTTCGTATAGGCCATCTATGGACCGCGTCATTCCAACCGTCTCCTACTGGCTTTGATGTTTGCCCTGTACGCCCGCATTCGTTCTCGGTGGACTTCCTTCCGTTCCAGGGTCCAAATCTTTCCCGTTTTCATCTTCGGTTTTTCTTGGAAACCTTTACAAGCTTGGAGTTTCCCTTTGAGTGGGACGCACTCCTGAATGTCTGTTGGTGTAATCCCCACTTCTTTCAGATCTTTATCCAGTTCAATGAACCAGGCCCATTTTGTTTTCCTCTCCTGAAAGTAAGTTATGTTGCGGTTGGTCAGTCTCGCTGGGCTCATTCGTTTCACATGCCCAACAAATGGTAACCTTCTCTTCCGGATGACGTTGGTTATCTTCTCCACATGAGTATATAGTTCATGGTTATGCCGTCTTCTGTATTCCCCATTATCTTTGATGGAACCCAATATCTTTCTCAATATCTTTTCTTTCTTGACCAAGCCTTTTTTGTTCATCGTGAGGCATTCAGAAGCATGCAAGACTTCCGGACGGATGACACTGCAGTAATGTTTTAGTTTTGCGTTGAAGGATATTGACCTTTTCATATAGATGTCCTTAGTTAAATGGTAGGCAATTTCCATTTTGCTCAAGCGCGATGTGAATGCTTCTTTCTCTGATAATATTCCTTCCCTGACCCGTCCTGAAAAGAAAAGTACATGGCCATTGGCTGAATAAAAAATAATAAAAAGTAGGTGTTATAATTTCTCCCTATATTATATTACTATTAGTATTATATTATGGCGTACAACGACGAGACAAAGCCCCTCGGTGCCAGCAACAAAACTCGGGGGCACTAAAGGATCCTCGAAAACTACATTATAAGGCTCTAAATCCAACAGTTTGTGAAATATTCCCAGAAAACTAATTTAATTTAATTTAACAAACTAATGAAGGAATGCAAATCGGTAACCATGATAACATTATCTCATGGGGTGGCATAAAACTTTCCATCTATTTCTGTAAGAAGCAATGACACTCCATTTATT
Organism: Meconema thalassinum; assembly: GCA_946902985.2. Lineage (NCBI taxonomy): Eukaryota > Metazoa > Arthropoda > Insecta > Orthoptera > Tettigoniidae > Meconema > Meconema thalassinum. Next base: position 252,784,951 of record OX336394.1, on the reverse strand, counting down.
ACATTTCTGTGAAAGTTTGCAAATGGCTATAAGGTTATCACGGAACTAACGTAGACCGTATAATTCATCAATGCAATTAAGTGGGTGAAGTGGTAACCTAGATTTTTTTCATGCAATTTTCACGTTCGACATATAGTACAGAAGGTCTATTATATCTCCAAACAGTAACATTATTTTCAAAAATTCCTGAATTGAACTAGCATTTTTGGCGGCTTTTAGGAATTTGGGCAATTTGAGTCTAGAGAACCTGAATTTTCATGCACCACAAGCCTTTATAATTTATGAAAGGAGTCTTCCTGTGTATGGGCACCTAGCACAACGTAGAGGGTCAGTTTTTATGTGACGTGTATTGCGTTTCGTCTACAAGACTTTCAATTGTATTTCACGTCAGGAAGTACACGTTAGGTGAATTTAGTCTGAGAGCACATTTTAACTTTTTTTTTTGTCGACATACGGGTTCATCATAAGGATGATTTTATTTGATACTGTGTGGTAGATATACCCATATTTGGATATCTGGGTAATATGTTGTAGACAATAGAATTGTCTGTCTGTCTTTCTGTGTATCTTTATGTACGCCTATACCTCGTGTTCGGATGCTTGGTGCATCTTAAAATTAGGTATGGTAACCATGAGAGTCAATACACCAATCATTTATAAAACTCTTCACCGTACTATTCATACAGTAGAAGGGTGGATATAGAGAGAAACTTCTCAATATATGCTAAAATATGCGAAATATAAAAATTATCCTACAAGGACGACCAAAGCATATGTTGCGCTTCTCAATGTGAGACAGATAATTCGGGAATCTATAAATGGTCTCCGAAAACTACATTTCAAGGGCCTTAAATTAACAGTGTGTGTGATATTCCCAATAAACTAACTTCGTTCTGATAAACTTGATGGAATGACAAACCGCTACCATTGCACAGTAGCTCAATTGATAATGTCTGGTGTTAACTACGAACACCGTTCTAAGAACGGGTACTTCTGCTAGTTATAAATAAATTAACGGGTGAGATTATGCATTTCCCAGACTCGCACCAAGCATGGCTGGCCCCAACGCTGGCTAGTCCCTGTGTTCGGGTAATAGGTAGTGCCTAGCACACATCCGTAAGAATACAGATGGGCCCCTCTAATCTCCTAATGGGTGTGATTATGCATCTCACATATCGTGCCAAGCACAACTGGTACCAAACTTCGTCTAATGATCTGACCATACAAGACTGGTATCCGTAGAATATAGTATAAAGTCGTGGCTGATCTTACCAACTACCGAGACACCAGCTCGTCACTTACAACCTGGAAACAAATAAGTTCCATAATATTGAAAGGTAATGTAGACTATGTCTATCATGTGTCCATGCGACAAAAAATGACTGTCAACTGGCCACTAATAGCCTTAACTTCCAAATATTTCACTTAGTTCGAAGCCTAACTAGCATGTCGCCTCGAAATATTAAAAGTTCCACACATCGTGGAAAATTCTATCACTCGAAGATAGACCATAACTTGGTCCGGCGATATTCACTGACTAAGTTCAGAACTTAGAATGTGAGTGACCTCTCGGTGCATCTCAGACCCCTTTATACTCGCCTGGGCTTCGAGAAAGTTCCTCGTGGCTTTCACGTCACATCACGCGGAGATGAGCTTGGCGCAATAGTTACGTCATAGCGACAAACATCCTCAACAAATAATTGCTAATATTTCGGCTTCTGGCTAACCGATTTCCTTCCAAGATAATTCAATCTTCTTCTTTTTCCAGTGACAGAAAAGTGTAGTACTTGCCGTGTCTCTAAAACATCGGACGAGAATTAACAAATACCGGGTCTCAATGTTCTTGCTGTGGGCGCCACATACATTCGATGATAGCTACCATCCCCTTCTAGAGCAAAAGTCGCGCGGGATTCAAAATTAGCCATACCTTAAAAATATGCTTTGTACCCAAAATATCGACCTGTGGTTAAGGGCACAATATATTGTCCCCGTACACTTGTTTGAACTTCGCACTGGATTAGAAAAAATACAGCGAAGCTCGTCACTTTATCACGTCAAGCTTAGAGATCGTGTACAAGGAAGATCTCAGTGGAAATGCATTCAGAGGCTGTCGAATTAAGGTAAAGTGAGCAGTGGATCTGGTCAATTGCTTGAATTTTACAGCAAATTTAATAAGTATGAAAATAATACATGAGAAAATGAAATACATCCCGAATCCCTCATGGTACAATATTTTTTTATTTGACACGGAGATCTCAACTTCAGGTGATATTTCAGACCGAATAGGAAAGGAAGGACCCTGATTGGTGGAATATCACGGGATCCAATTATAATTTTACTCACTTGCTTCTTGTGTGCGTTCGTAGACGCATTGTGTAAAATTCGGAACTGAATCGCATGGTCGATAGTATCGCGAATAAATCGTGCGACGTACGTTATAATTCCATTATGAGGTTTAAAGGGAAGTGTCTTATTTGTGGAAGTCTCAATATCGGTACGAATCGCCAATATTTAGTGGTATTATTCACCATTTTTCTGTGACTGCATGGCGAGACATTGCTAACATTTAAAGATTGTAATATTCAGTCTCTTGCAAACTACTTAAATACTGTAACAATATACAACGTTATAAACGATTGTGGATTGCCATAATTGAAAAGAAAAATTTAAGCCAAATTAAGTTGGTAATCAGTGGATTAGATGAGCACGCAATCACACAAAATTGTATCACCACACGAGGTGGCAGTGATCTATAAAATTGATACACCAGTGTAATGGGTAAAATTAAAAATAAAGCCGAGTAGTTATTTGGTACTTCAGAGAGTTAATTCAGCGCTACGATGTATCATGAAGCTATTAATTTGTAGGAGTGCTTTGTGCAGAGAAAGTCATTTTTGAAAGCCTTCGTCTGGAGCGTGGCGCTCTATGGAAGTGAAACTTGGACTGTTGGCGCAGCAGAAAAGATGAGAGCAGAAGCATAAATGTGGTGTTACAGATGAATGATGACGATCCGATGGTTAGATAGAGTAACAAGTGAAGAAGTACGAGTGGGCGAGGAGAGATGTTTCGGCGACTGCTAATGAAGAGAAGAGATAGGTTAGTAGAACAGATACTAAGATACCCATGAATAGCAAACTCAGTTATGGAAGGAAAGTCTGAAGACAAGAACTGTAAGGGTAGACCAAGGTTCGAATACGTTAAACATATTATCTTGGATGTAAGGTGTGGTAGCTATGTAGAAATGAGGAAGGAAGGAAGATTGCAGTTTTACGTGACCGTTAATCGCGAGATCATAAGCCACGGGATGTAGAAATGAAACGATTAGCTCAGGACAGGGAGAAATGGAGAGTGGCATCAAACCAGTCGAAAGACTGAAGACTTAAGCAACAACAAGTCATGTACCTAAAGCTGTTCCGTCCAGGATATGGAAAATTTATTTCATAGGCGGGAGGGTTTCTAACTGGGAAAGACCGGTGTAATATATGAAAATAGGCTATTTAGTTCTTCACGGAACTACTTGTTTAACTTAACCCTTATAATGCCAAGGGCCTATATATTGACCGAGAGAGCTCCTGCCAAGCATGCCAAGAACCGAACTCTCGGGTCAATTAAAATATATATATATATATATATATATTTCTAGCCATGCAATGTTATCACAGTTTTAACGAAGACAACACGGGAATGTTTCTCTCTCTAGATCGATGTATTTATGTTCGTGATAATTGATTTGCCGCATGTGTGATCTTCGAAGCCGTGTTTGTTTGCAGAAATTGATCGTACACCAAACTTATTTGATATAATTACTCTAAATTCGGAACATTTATAAGAAATTCAGTCGTATTTACAAGCAAATAACAAAGTATATTATTTAGAGTATGTAGGCTGTCAGAAATATCATATATATTATTTCAGTAGTTTGCATCCCTTCTGCGGCGCTCACAAGAAACCGATCGTGAAAAATGAGTACTCAAATGAAAGAGAATATAGATTGCCAGTGACTCATTGCACTCTAATTTCATAAATATCTATAATTTCTGTAACAATTGACTTTTAAAAACTGTACGAAGAGTGCGATTTGCACAGTTACTGTTGCTGCAGCAAGATACGTTCCATAATTGTTGTCCACTTCACATTTTGGCCGCTGTGACGCCGTTTATTTGTCATTTTAACATTCTGAGGTCTTTCCTTTATCATTTAGTATCGATTTCAGAAACAGTAAATAAAGGAATGAGTATGTTTTCAGAATCAGTAGGCTAAATCAATGGATTGGGTACTCAAATCGTATAGCCGGAGAGTGTTAGTGCTAAGCTTTCAATCAATGGACTCGGCACAAACATGATTTAAGCTCATCCGTCTAAACAATGGATTTATTATATTCCAGGTTTGTTAATATGCCGCGATACAGGGGTTTCTTCTGCATTCTAATTCCATAAATATCGATTTTTGTAAGAATTGTGATTTTTGCAAATACTGTTGTTATAACATGCTGCGATTCTGAGTTGTCGTCTAAAACCTTAAAACATTGAACGTTAATTCTCTAACAGTTTTTCTTCTATCTGATTTTCAGAATCAGTAAATCAATTGATTGGGTACAGGTTTTTCTTCTGCATTCTAATACCATACATATAGATTTTTGTAAGAAGAGTGCTTTTTGCAAATACTGTTGCTGTATCATGGTAGAGTTGTCGTCTACAAACTTTAAACTATCATCATCATCATCATCATAACAATCATCATATAGGCCTCATAAATTAGCAGTGAAGAATTGCATTCTAATTTCATGTATATCAATTTTTGTAAGAAGTGTGCGATTTGCAAATACTGGTGCTCTAACATGCTGCAATTATGTGTTGTCGTCTAAACCCTTTAAACTATTAAACGTTAATTATTTTACAGGTTGTTCTTCTGCATTCTAATTTCATAAATATCGATCATTTCGCATGGTTTTCAGAAACAGTAAATCAATGGATTGAGCACTCTAAGTCGTATAACCGGCGTGTGTTACGGGGTCTAAAACCTTATAACTATTAAACATTAATTCTTTTACAGGTTTTTCATCTATCATTTCCCATTGTTTTCAGAATTACTAAATCAATGGATTGGGTACTCAGATCGTATAATTTCATAAATATCGAATAACCCATGAGTGTTATGATGATCCAATTTTCAGTGATTGCCTTCTTAAGTTAGGGAACGTACAACTTGCAATTCTGACTGAAATGTATCGAATAACCGATGAGTGTTACGGCTAAGCTCTCAATCAATGGACTCAGCACAGAAATGGAATTAACAGTGACGAATTGCATTTTAATTTCATAAATATCAAAGAAAGAAACCAGCCACAGCACGCTCTCATGCTGACGCTCCACTCGGGAAAGCGAAGTCACCCCTGTAGGTAACGTGCAAAGGAGTTTAGCGCTGATCGTTGCACTTAGGAACAAGGAAGCCTCACTGTAAGCGAGGCGTGAAGAAGTATTCCAACGAGGTCTGTCCTGATAAGGGAGAAGGACGCTCCTCAGCCAAGAAGATAAAGCAGGAAATCTTGACCAAGATGCTTTCATAAATATCGAATAACTGGTGTGTGTTATGATGATCCAATTTTCAGTGATTGCCTTTTAGTTAGAGAACGTAGAACTTGGAATTCTAACTGAAATGTAAACAGTATTCTATAATCATTTGGATGAAATGAAAACATAACAACCTTTCTCCTTAAGTCTCTCATTATAAACCTATTGGGAAATATGTAGTTTATGAACAAACGAGATTTTCTAATTTCGTAAATGTCTATAATTTATACTTGTGTGCGATTTTGAGATACTGTTGCTGTAGGAAAATACGCTCCATAATTGCTGTCCACTTCACATCGTAGCCGCTGTGACGCCTGTTTAGTGTCACTTTAACATTCTGAGATCTTTCCTTTATCATTCTGCATGGATTTCAGAAACAGTAAATCGAAGGAATGTGTAATCGTATAATTTCATAAATTAGCGGTGACGAATCGCATTCGAATTGCATAAATATCAATTTTTGTAAGAAGTGTGCGATTTGCAGATACTGATGCTCTAACATGCTGCAATTATGAGTGTTACGGCTAAGCTCTCAATCAATGGACTCAGCACAGAAATGGAATCAACAGTGACGAATTGCATTTTAATTTCATAAATATCAAAGAAAGAAACCAGCCACAGCACGCTCTCATGCTGACGCTCCACTCGGGAAAGCGAAAGCACCCCTGTAGGTAACGTGCAAAGAAGTTTAGCGTTGAGCGCTACACACAGGACAAGGAAAGCACCCCTGTAGGTAACGTGCAAAGGAGTTTAACGCTGATCGTTTCACTTAGGAACAAGGAAGCCTCACTGTAAGCGGGGCGTGAAGAAGTTTTCCAACGAGGGCTGTCCTGATAAGGGAGAAGGACGCTCCTCAGCCAACAAGATAAAGCAGGAAATCTTGACCAAGATGCTTTCATAAATATCGAATAACTGGTGAGTGTTATGATGATAGGATTTTCAGTAATTGCCTTCTTAAGTTACAGAACGTACAGCTTGGAATTCTAACTGAAATGAAAAGGGTGTTCTATAATCATTTAGTTGAAATAATAACATAACAACCTTTCTCCTTAAGTCACTCATAATAAACCTATTGGGGAGAGTATGACTTATGAACATGCGAGATTTCTCCCACGGGTCCGCTAGTATTTCCTAATTACATTTTTAAAAACTATTTTAATTAAAATATTATATATACACTACCGGTAGTATCTAATTCGTTTAAAAATGTTGGTACGAGATATTTTTTTATAAAGAACTTGTTATCTCACTAAACTTGACTAGATATTTCTAACATAACCACTCATATAAGCTTGGCACCAGAAGGGTTAAGAACAAATGTTAAGTCGCCTGTTCCAAAATGAGCAATGTATCCCTCATACTTTCTCTCTATGATCCACTTTCATTACTCCAGACGAATTACCTGTGAATACTTAACTTTGCGCAGCTACAAACCACCGATCAACACATTGGCTGACCTGGTGAAGAGTGGTTTCCGCTGGGCCGCGAATGAAGAGGCCTGGGTTTTCTCCATCCGTGACGCTACTGACCCTTTGTTAAGAGCAGTAACCCTCCAGTTCCAGGTGTTGGACGATGAGACACTTCATCGCCGATCCACAACGATGGACCTCGCCTTCGCCGTAGAGCGTCTATCGGGAGGTCAGTGCTAATAATCATATAACCTGAAATTATTCAATTCTCTTTAAAGTTTAATCTTTTCCAGTCGGTCAACACGATTGTACCCAATTGTAATGGGGTAGTTCACGAATTCTGAAAGAGATTAATAAAAGCACTTGGACGATCAGTTTCGATCGTCATGTGAACATAATCAGATCCCTTACACTTAGGCTATTAAATCTATATTTATAAGTATTGTTCATGATATTTACAATATACAGGATCATTCAAATAAAGTAAGAACGGCGAGCGCCGGATTTGCTTTCCGCTGCTGCAGTGGCCTTGACCGAGCTTGTGGCGCGCCACGGCGCCCTGCTGTAATATTGAAAGCGCGCGCCTAGTACAGTATATACTTTCACCTTGCAATAAGCGTGCAGGTGTTCAGTCGCCAGTCTGAACCTCAGATGCTAACATGGTGAGACAGTTATCATTACAACATCGTATTTTTGTACGTAAAACTTATTTTAAGTACGAGTCGGCTCGGCGGGTAAGTCATGCATTTGTTCAGCAATTTCCTGATGAAGTGCCACCTTCACTAGCACAGATTCACGTACTTGAAAATAAGTTTGACACTACTAGCTCAGTGCTCAATAAAAAACATAAATAAAAGATGAGAAACATTACAGTGGCAGAAATCACTCGCGTCAGCCAGACTGTGGTTACTAGACACAATACCTGTATAACCCAGGAAGGACGACACTTCCAGCATGTTTTGTAAGGTAATATTTCATATAGGATTGCACAAACGCTTAAGGCAGGGGCCAAGGCGCACTACAAGCTCGGCCAAGGCCACCGCAGCAGCGGATAACAAAACCGCCGCTTGGCGTTCTTATTTTATATGAAAGACCCTGTATACACTTGAGCAGCCTGTAGACACTCCACAACTTCTGATAAATCTCAACATTAGATCTTTGCACACATTAGAAGAAGACAAACAATATTTTATATTGTAAAGGGTCATTATCTAAGTGCGCCCCGATTAACTCGGCAAGCTAAGCCGGCTGTGACTGGTGCAGATCGCGGGCGCGCGTATGCAGTTCTGCTGGTAGTTGGTGCGCTACGCTGACTCATATCGTTAGTTCATACGTGTATCTGCAAAGCCCAGACGTTAGTGTTGCACGTTTAGTGAGTATTGTGATTACTGTTATTGTTGGTCATGCCTAGACACCAATTCACATTGCACGAACGTGTGTATATCCATAATTCGTATATGAAAAGCAGAAATTCTTTTTCTGAAACGAGACGAAAATTTCAAATCAAGTTTCCAGGAAGACCTGTGCTTAATGCCAGTACAATTAGGAGGCTCGCTAAATGATTCAAGGAAACAGTCTCCGTAAATAATTAAAGATTTGACATACATTCTTTCATCAGAAGATGTCAGGTGTGTGAAAGAAGAGAGGGAGGACATTTTCAGCATCGCCTATGAGCACTGTAATTACACATTATTGAACATGTTTGGTAAAAGTGTGAAAGTGCGCGCCGCACCGCCTGAACCGTGTTCACGCGGCCGCGATCTGCGTCAGTCACAGCCTGCTTAGCTTGCCGTGTTTATCGGGGCGCACATAGAAATGGCCCTGTAGTAATCATCACAAGAGAGTACTTGTAGTTCATTTCCGAATATTACTTTACAATTCTACCGTAATTTTAGGGCTTGCTGCTTACGTGTATCACAGTAATAGTAGCTACATCTCTATAGATAAGTTTGGGGGTGGAAGACTGTTTTTGTTGATAGGATAGTCATATCTAAGTTTTGCTACATTAAAACAAACAGATCTTTTTTCGGTGCTTCATGATTTAATCAGTAAGAATTACCTCACTTACTAAGTTTTCCAGTAAGTGGAAAGATGATGTGTTGACCGACTGAAAGTTACAATATTAATCATTCCAATGATTCTGTTAATCTATAATTATAAGATCCGTCTTGTCAAACACTATAAGTAGATGAGAGTGAGGGATCCTGAGCCACAACTTATTGAGCCACCCTCTTACTGGTATCTAACCCAATATCTCGTGAACCCATGGTCAGATTTTGACATTTGACATGTCGTAGGACTCGGGGTGATGCGCCCTTTCTTAAGGAGAACTCGTTATATTTAAAAAAGGGAATTTTTTGGTTTTGAAAGTAGGCTATATTTCCAAAACTATTTGTTGCAGAGAGTTGTGCAATGACTCAAACGTAAGGTCTTTGTGTCCATTATCGTTAGAATAAAACTTCATATTTTTTACATTTTTCCAAAAAAGGTTAATTTTAAAAAATTGACTATATTTTTGAAACTATGACTTTTACAAAGAAGTGTGTTTGACGTAAATCAAAGGTATTTACCCCCCTCTATCCCAAAAATAAGTCCCAAATCTCTAGGATAAAAAGTGTAGTAGTGAGATAAGGGCAAAGCTACTTCACTTAGGAGGTTGTGAATCCCTTGTCAAACACTAGAAGGTAGTTTACTAATCAAAATATACGTACACTAGCAGAAGTACACATTCTTCAAACGGTCTTCGGTATTAATAACCAGATGTTATCAATTGAGCTACTGTTGCAATGTTTAAGGGCTTGGAACCTGTTTGTTGGCCAAAAAAATGATTAGTTAAAATGTGCTCTCAAACTAAATTTACCTAACGTGTTCTTCCTGGCGTGAAAAAAATGAAAACCTCGTAGACGAATCGCAATACACGTCACATACGAACTGACGCTAATCGTTGTGTCAAGTGCCCAACTACAGGAAGACCCCTTTTATAAATTATAAAGGCTTGTGGTGCATGAAAATTCAGGTTTGTTTTAGCCTCTAATGGCCCAAATTCCTAAAATCAGCAAAAAAACAGTCTACTATTTCAAATCAGGAATTTTTGAAAATAATGTTGCCGTTTGGAGATATAATAGACCTTATGTACGACATATCGCACGTGTAAGTCGTGTGAAAAAAAATCTAGGGTACTCCTTGAACCCCTTAAGCGCATTGATGAATTTTACAGTTTTAGTTGGTTCCGTGATAATCTTATAGCCATTTGCAACCTTTCACAGAAATGTAATAAATGGAGTGGCATTACTTATTCCAGAAATAGATGGAAAGTTGGATGCCACCTCTTGAGATACTGTTATCATGGTGAGTGGCTTGCATTCCTTCTTTAGTTTATTAAATGAAATTAGTTTTCTGGGAATATCTAAGAAACTGTTGGGTTTAGAGCCTTAAAATATAGTTTTCTGGGACCCTTTACCGCTATTGAGGGGCCCCGATTTTTTTTTTCTGACACCAAGGGTTTGAAAATGAGCTTTGTCTCTTCGTTGTACGCCATAATAATGATAATAATTAAAAGAATAATAATAATAATATAACAATATAGGGATAGGGATATAATAGACCTTCCGGACCATACCCGCACGTGTAAATCGCGTTAAAAAATTCTAGATTACCCCTTGACCCCTTAAGCGCATTATATGTATTGATGAATATTTCAGCTTAATTTGGATCCGTTATAACTTTATTGCCGTTTGCAAACCATCACAGTAATGTAATAAATGGAATTGCATTGCGTCTTACAGAAATACATGGACCTCTGAGATTCTGTTGCTATTGTTACCGGCATGCATTCCTTCATTAATTTATTAAGTGAAGTTAGTTTTTTGGGAATATCTCAAAAATTGTTGGTTTTAGGGCCTTAAAATGTGGTTTTCGGGGTCCTTTTAGGGCCCCCGAGTTTAGTTTCTCACATTTAGGGGCTGAAAATGAGCTTTGTATCACGCTTATTTCAGCATGTATTTTAAGGGGGTAGGCCTCCTGTTATGAGAGGTACGGAGAAGAGTTACATCGATGATTAGTGTCGTGCCTCTGATGGATATCTGTATCAAATGTTACGTTAATCCACCCAGCCGTTCTCGAGTTATAAGGACACAAAAAATTGTCCACAGACAAACAAACAGACAAAAATATATTTTTGCGTGCATCCGTCACAAAACAGTCTGAAACGGGCAAATATGTCAAATTTCCATAGAAATGCAGAAAAATCAGACAAACATTCATTTTATATAATAGAGAAGGGATATAATATATCGTCCGTACCACACCCGCACGTGTAAATCGCGTGAAAAAATTCTGGAGTACCCCTTGACCCCTTAAGCGCATTGTATGTATTAATGAATATTTCAGCTTAATTTGGATCCGTTATAACCTTATAGCCGTTTGCAAACCTTCACAGTAATGTAATAAATGGAATTGCATTGCGTCTTACAGAAATAGATGGACCTCTGAGATTCAGTTGCCATGGTTACCGGCATGCATTCATTCATTAATTTATTAAGTGAAATTAGTTTTCTGGGAATATCTCAAAAACTGTTGGTTTTAGGGCCTTAAAATGTTTCGCTTCTCACATTGATGGGCTGAAAATGAGCTTTGTTTCACCCTTCTACGCCTATTTCAGCATGTATTTTAAGGGGGTAGGGCCCCTTTTATGAGAGGTACGGAGAAGAGTTACATCAATGATTAGTGTGGTGCCTCTGATGGATATCTGTATCAAATTATACGTTGATCCACCCAGCCGTTCTCAAGTTATAAGGACTCGAAGAAGTTGTCCACAGACACACAAACAGACAGACAGACAAACAAAAAATATTTTTGCGCGCATCCGTCATAAAACAGCCTAAAACGCGCAAATATCGCAAATTTCCGTGGAAATGCAGAAGAAACAGACTAACTTTCATTTTTATATATATAGAGGATATAATGGTTTTAATGTCTACGCATTTTATAATTATTCTGTTCTCTTGAACGGATCAATGTATAACACACAACGACCTTGTACCGTGATTAGAACGTGGGGGAAATTGTATTATGAATATCTCATCAAATGAAGCACACAATAGTCTGCTAATACAGCCATCACAATTAACACTGGTTATCAGAGAGATTGCACACCCACCAAAAGTGCTGGGGCTACATGACCACGATGTCGCAGCCCCTAAAATATATAACCAACCAGTTATATCATAACTAGCAACCCGCCCCGGCTTCGCCCGGTATCGTTAACGGTTTACCCACCATAAGCTTAAAAGGCGCACGGATGCCAGGTCCCTGATACAATTCAGAAAAGGCGAGGTGAACAACGTAACTCCAAGCATGTCGTTTCGAAACGAGGGACGGACTGAAACGATGGATGGACTTACGGGTTTCTCCACGCCATTGGCGTTATTTCTTACTTGCATATCCGCAAAAGAAAAAAAGTGATGTTTGGACTTAAGTGCTTTCCTATGTCAGCTCCTCAGTTGACATACAATAAAGTCACTACTACCGCGTAATGTTATAGTAGGATCTTAAAATATCAATCGGTACCTTTACGACAGTTTAAAGCATTCTCGGTTCGACAATAATTGGAACTGGTGGGTTCAAAATTATTAATTATAATGCTTGCACAATTCACACAGCCGCTATATTGAAATGGTCCAGGTAATGACCTTTTAGTTTAGGTGCAAGACGCGTCCTATATCAAGGTATGTTGTCACCAAATTTGGTAGATATGGGATGACTAGTCGTAATTTGATTTTTCGTTTTGAACGTTTGAGTGGCCGCCATTCAGTTTTGGTAAAGATGGCGGCGATGTAAAACATGATTCTGAGGTGCCCTTTGCTAATGCTACCTCTGTACCAAATTTCGTTGAATTCGGTTTCATCGTGTTTGAATTGATACGGAGGGACAGATATACACACTCACACACACACACACATATGGCGTCTCTAAAAGCCAGTGTAGTTAAAAAGGACGTAAAACCAATAACATTATTATTATACACTCACACACACAGAGTGACAACGCTTGGCCCGTGTAGATCTCGTAAGTCTACTTTCATTTCTTTTTAAAAATAGATAGTAGGCTAAGAACACTCATAGTGGGGGATGTATTAAAGATAGAGATATGCTGTCCGGTACATTCTTGTAGAACTTTTCAAGCTGAACAATTCTTACACTCAAAGTAGATCAATATTTTTAACGGTTTACACATCGTAAGTTGAAAGTCACTCGGACGGCAGGCTTTTCGTCGACTCGATTTACTGAAATCGTTATTGCTCGGCTTCCTTCGGTCATGATTTTCTACAGAAACTTTCCTCAAGAAATCTTTAACAGAATGATGAAAACTACATCAAAATTCATCCAGTGGTTTTTGAGATTACCCGTTACTTACAAGAATCGGGGACTTTATTTTATACTAAGTTGAGATACAACCACGTTATAGCCTACATTGTAAATTAGTACCACCAGCAACAGGTGATTTCCAAGATACAATTAACGTCGGATTGGAACAATTTTTTTTTTTTCAACTCTGATGCAGATGAAGACGTAAAATTAAGCAATTTCCTTAATTGTGCCAAATCTTGAAGGGCTAAAGGACCGAAAAAATAAATTGTGTGTCTTGAAGAGCTCTATCAAACTAAAATACCTAATTTAGAATATCACTTCCGGCCTAAATACAGTTCCGGAAAAACAGCCTAACAGCGCTTGTTTATTTGCTGGATTTCCTTTTTTTTAAATTAAAATCCTACCCAAAGTAACTTTTTTACATAATTCCTTCCTTAATGTGTTCCTTGGTTCAATGCTATTAGCCGTTTAATGATTTTTTGCAAAATCTTCACGCGGAAGTAGTTATACTGTAAGGGCTAGAAAAGGTAAACTGCTAATCTTAGTTAGTTAGTTATTGTTGTTTTAATGGGAGGAACTACGAGGTCATCTGTTCCTAACTGCGAATCTAATCGACCAGATATGGTTGAGTTTCATTGACTCACACTTGCACTCGCTCCGGTAGAAAATACAAACTGCTAAACTAATCGACCGGATATGGTTGAGTTTCATTGACTCACACTAGCACTCGTAGTGGTAGAATATACAAACTGCCAATCAAATCGACCGGATATGGTTCAGTTTCATTGACTCACACTAGCACTCCTACTGGTAGAATATACAAACTGCCAATCTAATCGACCGGATATGGTTCAGTTTCATTGACTCACACTAGCACTCCTACTGGTAGAATATACAAACTGCCAATCTAATCGACCGGATATGGTTCAGTTTCATTGACTCACACTAGCACTCGTAGTGTTAGAATATACAAACTACTAATCCAATCGACCGGATATGGTTCAGTTTCATTGACTCACACTAGCACTCCTACTGGTAGAATATACAAACTGCTAATCTAATCGACCGCATATGGTTCAGTTTCATTGACTCACACTAGCACTCGTAGTGGTAGAATATACAAACTGCCAATCTAATCGACCGGATATGGTTGAGTTTCATTGACTCACACTAGCACTCGTAGTGGTAGAAAATACAAACTGCTAATCTAATCGACCGGATATGGTTGAGATTCATTGACTCACACTAGCACTCGTAGTGGTAGAATATACAAACTGCCAATCGAATCGACCGGATATGGTTGAGTTTCATTGACTCACACTAGCACTCGTAGTGGTAGAATATACAAACTGCTAATCCAATCGACCGGATATGGTTCAGTTTCATTGACTCACACTAGCACTCTTACTGGTAGAATATACAAACTGCTAATCTAATCGACCGGATATGGTTCAGTTTCATTGACTCACACTAGCACTCGTAGTGGTAGAATATACAAACTGCCAATCTAATCGACCGGATATGGTTGAGTTTCATTGACTCACACCAGCACTCGTAGTGTTAGAATATACAAACTACTAATCCAATCGACCGGATATGGTTCAGTTTCATTGACTCACACTGGCACTCCTACTGGTAGAATATACAAACTGCTAATCTAATCGACCGGATATGGTTCAGTTTCATTGACTCACACTAGCACTCGTAGTGGTAGAAAATACTAACTGCTAATCTAATCGACCGGATATGGTTGAGTTTCATTGACTCACATTAGCACACGTAGTGGTAGAAAAGGCAAGCTGCTAATCTAATCGACCGGGCATGGTTGAGTTTCATAGACTCACACTAGCACTCGTAATGGTAGAATATACAAACTGCCAATCCAATCGACCGGATATGGTTCAGATTCATTGACTCACACTAGCACTCCTACTGGTAGATTATACAAACTGCTAATCTAATCGACCGGATATGGTTGAGTTTCATTGACTCACACTAGCACTCCTACTGGTAGAATATACAAACTGCTAATCTAATCGACCGGATATGGTTGAGTTTCATTGACTCACACTAGCACTCCTACTGGTAGAATATACAAACTGCTAATCTAAACGACCGGATATTGTTGAGTTTCATTGACTCACACTAGCACTCGTAGTGGTAGAAAAGACAAACTGCTAATCTAATCGACCGGATATGGTTCAGTTTCATTGACTCACATTAGCACTCGTAGTGGTAGAAAATACAAACTGCTAATCTAATCGACCGGATATGTTTGAGTTTCATTGACTCACACTAGCACTCCTACTGGTAGAATATACAAACTGCCAATCTAATCGACCGGATATGGTTCAGTTTCATTGACTCACACTAGCACTCGTAGTGGTAGAAAATACAAACTGATAATCTAATCGACCGGATATGGTTCAGTTTCATTGTCTCACACTAGCACTCCTACTGGTAGAATATACAAACTGCCAATCTAATCGACCGGATATGGTTCAGTTTCATTGACTCACACTAGCACTCGTAGTGGTAGAATATACAAACTGCCAATCTAATCGACCGGATATGGTTGAGTTTCATTGACTCACACTAGCACTCGTAGTGGTAGAAAATACAAACTGCTAATCTAATCGACCGGATATGGTTGAGATTCATTGACTCACACTAGCACTCGTAGTGGTAGAATATACAAACTGCCAATCGAATCGACCGGATATGGTTGAGTTTCATTGACTCACACTAGCACTCGTAGTGGTAGAATATACAAACTGCTAATCCAATCGACCGGATATGGTTCAGTTTCATTGACTCACACTAGCACTCTTACTGGTAGAATATACAAACTGCTAATCTAATCGACCGGATATGGTTCAGTTTCATTGACTCACACTAGCACTCGTAGTGGTAGAATATACAAACTGCCAATCTAATCGACCGGATATGGTTGAGTTTCATTGACTCACACCAGCACTCGTAGTGTTAGAATATACAAACTACTAATCCAATCGACCGGATATGGTTCAGTTTCATTGACTCACACTGGCACTCCTACTGGTAGAATATACAAACTGCTAATCTAATCGACCGGATATGGTTCAGTTTCATTGACTCACACTAGCACTCGTAGTGGTAGAAAATACAAACTGCTAATCTAATCGACCGGATATGGTTGAGTTTCATTGACTCACATTAGCACACGTAGTGGTAGAAAAGGCAAGCTGCTAATCTAATCGACCGGGCATGGTTGAGTTTCATAGACTCACACTAGCACTCGTAATGGTAGAATATACAAACTGCCAATCCAATCGACCGGATATGGTTCAGATTCATTGACTCACACTAGCACTCCTACTGGTAGATTATACAAACTGCTAATCTAATCGACCGGATATGGTTGAGTTTCATTGACTCACACTAGCACTCCTACTGGTAGAATATACAAACTGCTAATCTAATCGACCGGATATGGTTGAGTTTCATTGACTCACACTAGCACTCCTACTGGTAGAATATACAAACTGCTAATCTAAACGACCGGATATTGTTGAGTTTCATTGACTCACACTAGCACTCGTAGTGGTAGAAAAGACAAACTGCTAATCTAATCGACCGGATATGGTTCAGTTTCATTGACTCACATTAGCACTCGTAGTGGTAGAAAATACAAACTGCTAATCTAATCGACCGGATATGTTTGAGTTTCATTGACTCACACTAGCACTCCTACTGGTAGAATATACAAACTGCCAATCTAATCGACCGGATATGGTTCAGTTTCATTGACTCACACTAGCACTCGTAGTGGTAGAAAATACAAACTGATAATCTAATCGACCGGATATGGTTCAGTTTCATTGACTCACACTAGCACTCCTACTGGTAGAATATACAAACTGCCAATCTAATCGACCGGATATGGTTCAGTTTCATTGACTCACACTAGCACTCGTAGTGGTAGAATATACAAACTGCCAATTTAATCGACCGGATATGGTTCAGTTTCATTGACTCACACTAGCACTCCTACTGGTAGAATATACAAACTGCCAATCTAATCGACCGGATATGGTTCAGTTTCATTGACTCACACTAGCACTCCTACTGGTAGAATATACAAACTGCCAATCTAATCGACCGGATATGGTTCAGTTTCATTGACTCACACTAGCACTCCTACTGGTAGAATATACAAACTGCCAATCTAATCGACCGGATATGGTTCAGTTTCATTGACTAACACTAGCATTCGTAGTGGTAGAAAATACAAACTGCTAATCTAATCGACCAGATATGGTTCAGTTTCATTGACTCACACTAGCACTCGTAGTGGTAGAATATACAAACTGCCAATCTAATCGACCGGATATGGTTCAATTTCATTGACTCACACTAGCACTCCTACTGGTAGAATATACAAACTGACAATCTAATCGACCGGATATGGTTCAGTTTCATTGACTCACACTAGCACTCGTAGTGGTAGAATATACAAACTGCCAATCTAATCGACCGGATATGGTTCAGTTTCATTGACTCACACTAGCACTCCTACTGGTAGAATATACAAACTGCCAATCTAATCGACCGGATATGGTTCAGTTTCATTGACTCACACTAGCACTTCTACTGGTAGAATATACAAACTGCTAATCTAATCGACTGGATATGGTTCAGTTTCATTGACTCAAACTAGCACTCCTACTGGTAGAATATACAAACTGCTAATCTAATCGACTGGATATGGTTGAGTTTCATTGACTCACATTAGCACACGTAGTGGTAGAAAAGGCAAGCTGCTAATCCAATCGACCGGATATGTTTCAGTTTCATTGACTCACATTAGCACACGTAGTGGTAGAAAAGGCAAGCTGCTAATCTAATCGACCGGACATGGTTGAGTTTCATTTACTTAAAACAGCACTCGTAGTGGTAGAAGAGACAAACTGCTAATCTAATCGACCGGATATGGTTCAGTTTCATTGACTCACACTAGCACTCGTAGTGGTCGAAAAGACAAACTGCTAATCTAATCGACTGGATATGGTTGAGTTTCATTGACTTACACTAGCACTCGTAGTGGTAGAAGAGACAAACTGCTAATCTAATCGACCGGATATGGTTCAGTTTCATTGACTCACATTAGCACTCGTAGTGGTAGAAAATACAAACTGCTAATCCAATCGACCGGATAGGGTTCAGTTTCATTGACTCACATTAGCACACGTAGTGGTAGAAAAGGCAAGCTGCTAATCTAATCGACCGGATATGGTTGAGTTTCATTGACTTACACCAGCACTCGTAGTGGTAGAAAAGACAAACTGCTAATCTAATCGACTGGATATAGTTAAGTTTCATTGACTCACACTAACACTCGTAGTGGTAGAAAAGACAAACTGCTAATCTAATCGACTGGATATAGTTGAGTTTCATTGACTCACACTAGCACTCGTAGTGGTAGAATATACAAACTGCTAATCTAATCGACTGGATATGGTTCAGTTTCATTGACTTACACTAGCACTCGTAGTGGTAGAAGAGACAAACTGCTAATCTAATCGACCGGATATGGTTCAGTTTCATTGACTCACATTAGCACTCGTAGTGGTAGAAAATACAAACTGCTAATCCAATCGACCGGATATGGTTCAGTTTCATTGACTCACATTAGCACACGTAGTGGTAGAAAAGGCAAGCTGCTAATCCAATCGACCGGATATGGTTCAGTTTCATTGACTCACATTAGCACACGTAGTGGTAGAAAAGGCAAGCTGCTAATCTAATCGACCGGACATGGTTGAGTTTCATTGACTTAAACCAGCACTCGTAGTGGTAGAAGAGACAAACTGCTAATCTAATCGACCGGATATGGTTGAGTTTCATTGACTTACACCAGCACTCGTAGTGGTAGAAAAGACAAACTGCTAATCTAATCGACTGGATATAGTTGAGTTTCATTTACTCACAGTAGCACTCGTAGTGGTCGAAAAGACAAACTGCTAATCTAATCGACTGGATATGGTTGAGTTTCATTGACTTACACCAGCACTCGTAGTGGTAGAAAAGACAAACTCCTAATCTAATCGACTGGATATGGTTGAATTTCATTGACTCACACTAGCACTCGTAGTGGTAGAAAAGACAAACTGCTAATCTAATCGACTGGATATGGTTGAGTTTCATTGACTCTCACTAGCACTCGTAGTGGTAGAAAAGACAAACTGCTAATCTAATCGACTGGATATGGCTGAGTTTCATTGACTCACACTAGCACTCGTAGTGGTAGAAAAGACAAACTGCTAATCTAATCGACTGGATATGGTTGAATATCATTGACTCACACTAACACTCGTAGTGGTAGAAAAGACAAACTGCTAATCTAATCGACTGGATATGGTTGAATTTCATTGACTCAAACTAACACTCGTAGTGGTAGAAAAGACAAACTGCTAATCTAATCGACTGGATATGGTTGAATTTCATTGACTCACACTAGCTCTCGTAGTGGTAGAAAAGACAAACTGCTAATCTAATCGACCGGATATGGTTGAGTTTCATAGACTCTCACTAGCACTCGTAGTGGTAGAAAAGACAAACTGCTAATCTAATCGACTGGATATGGTTGAGTTTCATTGACTCACACTAACACTCGTAGTGGTAGAAAAGACAAACTGCTAATCTAATCGACTGGATATGGTTGAGTTTCATTGACTCACACTAACACTCCTAGTGGTAGAAAAGACAAACTGCTAATCTAATCGACTGGATATGGTTGAATTTCATTGACTCACACTAGCACTCGTAGTGGTAGAAAAGACAAACTGCTAATCTAATCGAACGGATATGGTTGAGTTTCATAGACTCTCACTAGCACTCGTAGTGGTAGAAAAGACAAACTGCTAATCTAATCGACTGGATATGGTTGGGTTTCATTGACTCACACTAACACTCGTAGTGGTAGAAAAGACAAACTGCTGATCTAATCGACTGGATATGGTTGAGTTTCATTGACTCACACTAACACTCCAAGTGGTAGAAAAGACAAACTGCTAATCTAATCGACTGGATATGGTTGAATTTCATTGACACACACTAGCACTCGTAGTGGTAGAAAAGACAAACTGCTAATCTAATCGACCGGATATGGTTGAGTTTCATTGATTTACACCAGCACTCGTAGTGGTAGAAAATACAAACTGCTAATCTAATCGACTGGATATGGTTGTATTTCATTGACTCACACTAGCACTCGTAGTGGTAGAAAAGACAAACTGCTAATCTAATCGACCGGATATGGTTGAGTTTCATAGACTCTCACTAGCACTCGTAGTGGTAGAAAAGACAAACTGCTAAACTAATCGACTGGATATGGTTGAGTTTCATTGACTCACACTAACACTCCTAGTGGTAGAAAAGACAAACTGCTAATCTAATCGACTGGATATGGTTGAATTTCATTGACTCACACTAGCACTCGTAGTGGTAGAAAAGACAAACTGCTAATCTAATCGACCGGATATGGTTGAGTTTCATTGACTCACACTAGCACTCTTACTGGTAGAATATACAAACTGCTAATCTAATCGACCGGATATTGTTGAGTTTCATTGACTCACACTAGCACTCGTAGTGGTAGAAAAGACAAACTGCTAATCTCATCGACCGGATATGGTTCAGTTTCATTGACTCACATTAGCACTCGTAGTGGTAGAAAATACAAACTGCTAATCTAATCGACCGGATATGTTTGAGTTTCATTGACTCACACTAGCACTCCTACTGGTAGAATATACAAACTGCCAATCTAATCGACCGGATATGGTTCAGTTTCATTGACTCACACTAGCACTCGTAGTGGTAGAAAATATAAACTACTAATCCAATCGACCGGATATGGTTGAGTTTCATTGACTCACACTAGCACTCCTACTGGTAGAATATACAAACTGCCAATCTAATCGACCGGATATGGTTCAGTTTCATTGACTCACACTAGCACTCGTAGTGGTAGAAAATATAAACTACTAATCCAATCGACCGGATATGGTTGAGTTTCATTGACTCACACTAGCACTCGTAGTGGTAGAAAATAAAAACTGATAATCTAATCGACCGGATATGGTTCAGTTTCATTGACTCACACTAGCACTCCTACTTTTAGAATATACAAACTGCCAATCTAATCGACCGGATATGGTTCAGTTTCATTGACTCACACTACCACTCGTAGTGGTAGAATATACAAACTGCCAATCTAATCGACCGGATATGGTTCAGTTTCATTGACTCACACTAGCACTCCTACTGGTAGAATATACAAACTGCCAATCTAATCGACCGGATATGGTTCAGTTTCATTGACTCACACTAGCATTCCTACTGGTAGAATATACAAACTGACAATCTAATCGACCGGATATGGTTCAGTTTCATTGACTCACACTAGCACTCGTAGTGGTAGAATATACAAATTGCCAATCTAATCGACCGGATATGGTTCAGATTCATTGACTCACACTAGCACTCCTACTGGTAGAATATACAAACTGCCAATCTAATCGACCGGATATGGTTCAGATTCATTGACTCACACTAGCACTCCTACTGGTAGAATATACAAACTGCTAATCTAATCGACTGGATATGGTTCAGTTTCATTGACTCACACTAGCACTCCTACTGGTAGAATATACAAACTGCTAATCTAATCGGCCGGATATGGTTCAGTTTCATTGACTCACACTTGCACTCCTACTGGTAGAATATACAAACTGCCAATCTAATCGACCGGATATGGTTCAGTTTCATTGACTCACACTAGCACTCCTACTGGTAGAATATACAAACTGCTAATCTAATCGACTGGATATGGTTGAGTTTCATTGACTCACATTAGCACACGTAGTGGTAGAAAAGGCAAGCTGCTAATCCAATCGACCGGATATGGTTCAGTTTCATTGACTCACATTAGCACACGTAGTGGTAGAAAAGGCAAGCTGCTAATCTAATCGACCGGACATGGTTGAGTTTCATTGACTTAAACCAGCACTCGTAGTGGTAGAAGAGACAAACTGCTAATCTAATCGACCGGATATGGTTCAGTTTCATTGACTCACACTAGCACTCGTAGTGGTCGAAAAGACAAACTGCTAATCTAATCGACTGGATATGGTTGAGTTTCATTGACTTACACTAGCACTCGTAGTGGTAGAAGAGACAAACTGCTAATCTAATCGACCGGATATGGTTCAGTTTCATTGACTCACATTAGCACTCGTAGTGGTAGAAAATACAAACTGCTAATCCAATCGACCGGATATGGTTCAGTTTCATTGACTCACACTAGCACTCCTACTGGTAGAATATACAAACTGCCAATCTAATCGACCGGATATGGTTCAGTTTCATTGACTCACACCAGCACTCCTACTGGTAGAATATACAAACTGCCAATCTAATCGACCGGATATGGTTCAGTTTCATTGACTAACACTAGCATTCGTAGTGGTAGAAAATACAAACTGCTAATCTAATCGACCAGATATGGTTCAGTTTCATTGACTCACACTAGCACTCGTAGTGGTAGAATATACAAACTGCCAATCTAATCGACCGGATATGGTTCAGTTTCATTGACTCACACTAGCATTCCTACTGGTAGAATATACAAACTGACAATCTAATCGACCGGATATGGTTCAGTTTCATTGACTCACACTAACACTCCTAGTGGTAGAAAAGACAAACTGCTAATCTAATCGACTGGATATGGTTGAATTTCATTGACTCACACTAGCACTCGTATTGGTAGAAAAGACAAACTGCTAATCTAATCGACCGGATATGGTTGAGTTTCATAGACTCTCACTAGCACTCGTAGTGGTAGAAAAGACAAACTGCTAATCTAATCGACTGGATATGGTTGAGTTTCATTGACTCACACTAACACTCGTAGTGGTAGAAAAGACAAACTGCTAATCTAATCGACTGGATATGGTTGAGTTTCATTGACTCACACTAACACTCCTAGTGGTAGAAAAGACAAACTGCTAATCTAATCGACTGGATATGGTTGAATTTCATTGACTCTCACTAGCACTCGTAATGGTAGAAAAGACAAACTGCTAATCTAATCGACCGGATATGGTTGAGTTTCATTGATTTTCACCAGCACTCGTAGTGGTAGAAAAGACAAACTGCTAATCTAATCGACTGGATGTGGTTGAATTTCATTGACTCACACTAGCACTCGTAGTGGTAGAAAAGACAAACTGCTAATCTAATCGACCGGATATGGTTGAGTTTCATAGACCCTCACTATCACTCGTAGTGGTAGAAAAGACAAACTGCTAAACTAATCGACTGGATATGGTTGAGTTTCATTGACTCACACTAACACTCCTAGTGGTTGAAAAGACAAACTGCTAATCTAATCGACTGGATATGGTTGAATTTCATTGACTCACACTAGCACTCGTAGTGGTAGAAAAGACAAACTGCTAATCTAATCGACCGGATATGGTTGAGTTTCATTGACTCACACTAGCACTCTTACTGGTAGAATATACAAACTGCTAATCTAATCGACCGGATATTGTTGAGTTTCATTGACTCACACTAGCACTCGTAGTGGTAGAAAAGACAAACTGCTAATCTAATCGACCGGATATGGTTCAGTTTCATTGACTCACATTAGCACTCGTAGTGGTAGAAAATACAAACTGCTAATCTAATCGACCGGATATGTTTGAGTTTCATTGACTCACACTAGCACTCCTACTGGTAGAATATACAAACTGCCAATCTAATCGACCGGATATGGTTCAGTTTCATTGACTCACACTAGCACTCGTAGTGGTAGAAAATATAAACTACTAATCCAATCGACCGGATATGGTTGAGTTTCATTGACTCACACAAGCACTCCTACTGGTAGAATATACAAACTGCCAATCTAATCGACCGGATATGGTTCAGTTTCATTGACTCACACTAGCACTCGTAGTGGTAGAAAATATAAACTACTAATCCAATCGACCGGATATGGTTGAGTTTCATTGACTCACACCAGCACTCGTAGTGGTAGAAAATACAAACTGATAATCTAATCGACCGGATATGGTTCAGTTTCATTGACTCACACTAGCACTCCTACTGGTAGAATATACAAACTGCCAATCTAATCGACCGGATATGGTTCAGTTTCATTGACTCACACTAGCACTCGTAGTGGTAGAATATACAAACTGCCAATCTAATCGACCGGATATGGTTCAGTTTCAATGACTCACACTAGCACTCGTAGTGGTAGAAAAGACAAACTGCTAATCTAATCGACTGGATATGGTTGAGTTTCATTGACTCTCACTAGCACTCGTAGTGGTAGAAAAGACAAACTGCTAATCTAATCGACTGGATATGGCTGAGTTTCATTGACTCACACTAGCACTCGTAGTGGTAGAAAAGACAAACTGCTAATCTAATCGACTGGATATGGTTGAATATCATTGACTCACACTAACACTCGTAGTGGTAGAAAAGACAAACTGCTAATCTAATCGACTGGATATGGTTGAATTTCATTGACTCACACTAACACTCGTAGTGGTAGAAAAGACAAACT
This sequence comes from Meconema thalassinum, assembly GCA_946902985.2. NCBI lineage: Eukaryota > Metazoa > Arthropoda > Insecta > Orthoptera > Tettigoniidae > Meconema > Meconema thalassinum. The sequence goes on along the minus strand of OX336394.1, from coordinate 252,759,978 downwards.
GCTAATCTAATCGACTGGATATGGTTGAATTTCATTGACTCACACTAGCACTCGTAGTGGTAGAAAAGACAAACTGCTAATCTAATCGAACGGATATGGTTGAGTTTCATAGACTCTCACTAGCACTCGTAGTGGTAGAAAAGACAAACTGCTAATCTAATCGACTGGATATGGTTGAGTTTCATTGACTCACACTAACACTCGTAGTGGTAGAAAAGACAAACTGCTAATCTAATCGACTGGATATGGTTGAGTTTCATTGACTCACACTAACACACCTAGTGGTAGAAAAGACAAACTGCTAATCTAATCGACTATATATGGTTGAATTTCATTGACTCACACTAGCACTCGTAGTGGTAGAAAAGACAAACTGCTAATCTAATCGACCGGATATGGTTGAGTTTCATAGACTCTCACTAGCACTCGTAGTGGTAGAAAAGACAAACTGCTAATCTAATCGACTGGATATGGTTGAGTTTCATTGACTCACACTAACACTCGTAGTGGTAGAAAAGACAAACTGCTGATCTAATCGACTGGATATGGTTGAGTTTCATTGACTCACACTAACACTCCTAGTGGTAGAAAAGACAAACTGCTAATCTAATCGACTGGATATGGTTGAATTTCGTTGACTCACACTAGCACTCGTAGTGGTAGAAAAGACAAACTGCTAATCTAATCGACCGGATATGGTTGAGTTTCATTGATTTACACCAGCACTCGTAGTGGTAGAAAAGACAAACTGCTAATCTAATCGACTGGATATGGTTGAATTTCATTGACTCACACTAGCACTCGTAGTGGTAGAAAAGACAAACTGCTAATCTAATCGACCGGATATGGTTGAGTTTCATAGACTCTCACTAGCACTCGTAGTGGTAGAAAAGACAAACTGCTAAACTAATCGACTGGATATGGTTGAGTTTCATTGACTCACACTAACACTCCTAGTGGTAGAAAAGACAAACTGCTAATCTAATCGACTGGATATGGTTGAATTTCATTGACTCACACTAGCACTCGTAGTGGTAGAAAAGACAAACTGCTAATCTAATCGACCGGATATGGTTGAGTTTCATTGACTCACACTAGCACTCTTACTGGTAGAATATACATACTGCTAATCTAATCGACCGGATATTGTTGAGTTTCATTGACTCACACTAGCACTCGTAGTGGTAGAAAAGACAAACTGCTAATCTAATCGACCGGATATGGTTCAGTTTCATTGACTCACATTAGCACCCGTAGTGGTAGAAAATACAAACTGCTAATCTAATCGACCGGATATGTTTGAGTTTCATTGACTCACACTAGCACTCCTACTGGTAGAATATACAAACTGCCAATCTAATCGACCGGATATGGTTCAGTTTCATTGACTCACACTAGCACTCGTAGTGGTAGAAAATATAAACTACTAATCCAATCGACCGGATATGGTTGAGTTTCATTGACTCACACTAGCACTCCTACTGGTAGAATATACAAACTGCCAATCTAATCGACCGGATATGGTTCAGTTTCATTGACTCACACTAGCACTCGTAGTGGTAGAAAATATAAACTACTAATCCAATCGACCGGATATGGTTGAGTTTCATTGACTCACACTAGCACTCGTAGTGGTAGAAAATAAAAACTGATAATCTAATCGACCGGATATGGTTCAGTTTCATTGACTCACACTAGCACTCCTACTGGTAGAATATACAAACTGCCAATCTAATCGACCGGATATGGTTCAGTTTCATTGACTCACACTACCACTCGTAGTGGTAGAATATACAAACTGCCAATCTAATCGACCGGATATGGTTCAGTTTCATTGACTCACACTAGCACTCCTACTGGTAGAATATACAAACTGCCAATCTAATCGACCGGATATGGTTCAGTTTCATTGACTCACACTAGCATTCCTACTGGTAGAATATACAAACTGACAATCTAATCGACCGGATATGGTTCAGTTTCATTGACTCACACTAGCACTCGTAGTGGTAGAATATACAAATTGCCAATCTAATCGACCGGATATGGTTCAGTTTCATTGACTCACACTAGCACTCCTACTGGTAGAATATACAAACTGCCAATCTAATCGACCGGATATGGTTCAGATTCATTGACTCACACTAGCACTCCTACTGGTAGAATATACAAACTGCTAATCTAATCGACTGGATATGGTTCAGTTTCATTGACTCACACTAGCACTCCTACTGGTAGAATATACAAACTGCTAATCTAATCGACCGGATATGGTTCAGTTTCATTGACTCACACTTGCACTCCTACTGGTAGAATATACAAACTGCCAATCTAATCGACCGGATATGGTTCAGTTTCATTGACTCACACTAGCACTCCTACTGGTAGAATATACAAACTGCTAATCTAATCGACTGGATATGGTTGAGTTTCATTGACTCACATTAGCACACGTAGTGGTAGAAAAGGCAAGCTGCTAATCCAATCGAACGGATATGGTTCAGTTTCATTGACTCACATTAGCACACGTAGTGGTAGAAAAGGCAAGCTGCTAATCTAATCGACCGGACATGGTTGAGTTTCATTGACTTAAACCAGCACTCGTAGTGGTAGAAGAGACAAACTGCTAATCTAATCGACCGGATATGGTTCAGTTTCATTGACTCACACTAGCACTCGTAGTGGTCGAAAAGACAAACTGCTAATCTAATCGACTGGATATGGTTGAGTTTCATTGACTTACACTAGCACTCGTAGTGGTAGAAGAGACAAACTGCTAATCTAATCGACCGGATATGGTTCAGTTTCATTGACTCACATTAGCACTCGTAGTGGTAGAAAATACAAACTGCTAATCCAATCGACCGGATATGGTTCAGTTTCATTGACTCACACTAGCACTCCTACTGGTAGAATATACAAACTGCCAATCTAATCGACCGGATATGGTTCAGTTTCATTGACTCACACCAGCACTCCTACTGGTAGAATATACAAACTGCCAATCTAATCGACCGGATATGGTTCAGTTTCATTGACTAACACTAGCATTCGTAGTGGTAGAAAATACAAACTGCTAATCTAATCGACCAGATATGGTTCAGTTTCATTGACTCACACTAGCACTCGTAGTGGTAGAATATACAAACTGCCAATCTAATCGACCGGATATGGTTCAGTTTCATTGACTCCCACTAGCATTCCTACTGGTAGAATATACAAACTGACAATCTAATCGACCGGATATGGTTCAGTTTCATTGACTCACACTAGCACTCGTAGTGGTAGAATATACAAACTGCCAATCTAATCGACCGGATATGGTTCAGTTTCATTGACTCAAACTAGCACTCCTACTGGTAGAAAATACAAACTGCCAATCTAATCGACCGGATATGGTTCAGATTCATTGACTCACACTAGCACTCCTACTGGTAGAATATACAAACTGCTAATCTAATCGACTGGATATGGTTCAGTTTCATTGACTCACACTAGCACTCCTACTGGTAGAATATACAAACTGCTAATCTAATCGACCGGATATGGTTCAGTTTCATTGACTCACACTTGCACTCCTACTGGTAGAATATACAAACTGCCAATCTAATCGACCGGATATGGTTCAGTTTCATTGACTCACATTAGCACTCCTACTGGTAGAATATACAAACTGCTAATCTAATCGACTGGATATGGTTGAGTTTCATTGACTCACATTAGCACACGTAGTGGTAGAAAAGGCAAGCTGCTAATCCAATCGACCGGATATGGTTCAGTTTCATTGACTCACATTAGCACACGTAGTGGTAGAAAAGGCAAGCTGCTAATCTAATCGACCGGACATGGTTGAGTTTCATTGACTTAAACCAGCACTCGTAGTGGTAGAAGAGACAAACTGCTAATCTAATCGACCGGATATGGTTCAGTTTCATTGACTCACACTAGCACTCGTAGTGGTCGAAAAGACAAACTGCTAATCTAATCGACTGGATATGGTTGAGTTTCATTGACTTACACTAGCACTCGTAGTGGTAGAAGAGACAAACTGCTAATCTAATCGACCGGATATGGTTCAGTTTCATTGACTCACATTAGCACTCGTAGTGGTAGAAAATACAAACTGCTAATCCAATCGACCGGATATGGTTCAGTTTCATTGACTCACATTTGCACACGTAGTGGTAGAAAAGGCAAGCTGCTAATCTAATCGACCGGATATGGTTGAGTTTCATTGACTTACACCAGCACTCGTAGTGGTAGAAAAGACAAACTGCTAATCTAATCGACTGGATATAGTTGAGTTTCATTGACTCACACTAACACTCGTAGTGGTAGAATATACAAACTGCTAATCTAATCGACTGGATATGGTTCAGTTTCATTGACTTACACTAGCACTCGTAGTGGTAGAAGAGACAAACTGCTAATCTAATCGACCGGATATGGTTCAGTTTCATTGACTCACATTAGCACTCGTAGTGGTAGAAAATACAAACTGCTAATCCAATCGACCGGATATGGTTCAGTTTCATTGACTCACATTAGCACACGTAGTGGTAGAAAAGGCAAGCTGCTAATCCAATCGACCGGATATGGTTCAGTTTCATTGACTCACATTAGCACACGTAGTGGTAGAAAAGGCAAGCTGCTAATCTAATCGACCGGACATGGTTGAGTTTCATTGACTTAAACCAGCACTCGTAGTGGTAGAAGAGACAAACTGCTAATCTAATCGACCGGATATGGTTGAGTTTCATTGACTTACACCAGCACTCGTAGTGGTAGAAAAGACAAACTGCTAATCTAATCGACTGGATATAGTTGAGTTTCAATGACTCACACTAGCACTCGTAGTGGTCGAAAAGACAAACTGCTAATCTAATCGACTGGATATGGTTGAGTTTCATTGACTTACACCAGCACTCGTAGTGGTAGAAAAGACAAGCTCCTAATCTAATCGACTGGATATGGTTGAATTTCATTGACTCACACTAGCACTCGTAGTGGTAGAAAAGACAAACTGCTAATCTAATCGACTGGATATGGTTGAGTTTCATTGACTCTCACTAGCACTCGTAGTGGTAGAAAAGACAAACTGCTAATCTAATCGACTGGATATGGCTGAGTTTCATTGACTCACACTAGCACTCGTAGTGGTAGAAAAGACAAACTGCTAATCTAATCGACTGGATATGGTTGAATATCATTGACTCACATTAACACTCGTAGTGGTAGAAAAGACAAACTGCTAATCTAATCGACTGGATATGGTTGAATTTCATTGACTCACACTAACACTCGTAGTGGTAGAAAAGACAAACTGCTAATCTAATCGACTGGATATGGTTGAATTTCATTGACTCACACTAGCACTCGTAGTGGTAGAAAATACAAACTGCTAATCTAATCGACCGGATATGGTTGAGTTTCATAGACTCTCACTAGCACTCGTAGTGGTAGAAAAGACAAACTGCTAATCTAATCGACTGGATATGGTTGAGTTTCATTGACTCACACTAACACTCGTAGTGGTAGAAAAGACAAACTGCTAATCTAATCGACTGGATATGGTTGAGTTTCATTGACTCACACTAACACTCCTAGTGGTAGAAAAGACAAACTGCTAATCTAATCGACTGGATATGGTTGAATTTCATTGACTCACACTAGCACTCGTAGTGGTATAAAAGACAAACTGCTAATCTAATCGACCGGATATGGTTGAGTTTCATTGACTTACACCAGCACTCGTAGTGGTAGAAAAGACAAACTGCTAATCTAATCGACTGGATATGGTTGAATTTCATTGACTCACTCTAGCACTCGTAGTGGTAGAAAAGACAAACTGCTAATCTAATCGACCGGATATGGTTGAGTTTCATAGACTCTCACTAGCACTCGTAGTGGTAGAAAAGACAAACTGCTAATCTAATCGACTGTATATGGTTGAGTTTCATTGACTCACACTAACACTCCTAGTGGTAGAAAAGACAAACTGCTAATCTAATCGACTGGATATGGTTGAATTTCATTGACTCACACTAGCACTCGTAGTGGTAGAAAAGACAAACTGCTAATCTAATCGACCGGATATGGTTGAGTTTCATAGACTCTCACTAGCACTCGTAGTGGTAGAATATACAAACTGATAATCTAATCGACCGGATATGGTTCAGTTTCATTGACTCACACTAGCACTCCTACTGGTAGAATATACAAACTGCCAATCTAATCGACCGGATATGGTTCAGTTTCATTGACTCACACTAGCACTCGTAGTGGTAGAATATACAAACTGCCAATCTAATCGACCGGATATGGTTCAGTTTCAATGACTCACACTAGCACTCCTACTGGTAGAATATACAAACTGCCAATCTAATCGACCGGATATGGTTCAGTTTCATTGACTCACGCTAGCACTCCTACTGGTAGAATATACAAACTGCCAATCTAATCGACCGGATATGGTTCAGTTTCATTGACTCACACCAGCACTCCTACTGGTAGAATATACAAACTGCCAATCTAATCGACCGGATATGGTTCAGTTTCATTGACTAACACTAGCATTCGTAGTGGTAGAAAATACAAACTGCTAATCTAATCGACCAGATATGGTTCAGTTTCATTGACTCACACTAGCACTCGTAGTGGTAGAATATACAAACTGCCAATCTAATCGACCGGATATGGTTCAGTTTCATTGACTCACACTAGCACTCCTACTGGTAGAATATGCAAACTGACAATCTAATCGACCGGATATGGTTCAGTTTCATTGACTCACACTAGCACTCGTAGTGGTAGAATATACAAACTGCCAATCTAATCGACCGGATATGGTTCAGTTTCATTGACTCACACTAGCACTCCTACTGGTAGAATATACAAACTGCCAATCTAATCGACCGGATATGGTTCAGTTTCATTGACTCACACTAGCACTCCTACTGGTAGAATATACAAACTGCTAATGTAATCGACTGGATATGGTTGAGTTTCATTGACTCACATTAGCACACGTAGTGGTAGAAAAGGCAAGCTGCTAATCCAATCGACCGGATATGGTTCAGTTTCATTGACTCACATTAGCACACGTAGTGGTAGAAAAGGCAAGCTGCTAATCTAATCGACCGGACATGGTTGAGTTTCATTGACTTAAACCAGCACTCGTAGTGGTAGAAGAGACAAACTGCTAATCTAATCGACCGGATATGGTTCAGTTCCATTGACTCACACTAGCACTCGTAGTGGTCGAAAAGACAAACTGCTAATCTAATCGACTGGATATGGTTGAGTTTCATTGACTTACACTAGCACTCGTAGTGGTAGAAGAGACAAACTGCTAATCTAATCGACCGGATATGGTTCAGTTTCATTGACTCACATTAGCACTCGTAGTGGTAGAAAATACATACTGCTAATCCAATCGACCGGATATGGTTCAGTTTCATTGACTCACATTAGCACACGTAGTGGTAGAAAAGGCAAGCTGCTAATCTAATCGACCGGATATGGTTGAGTTTCATTGACTTACATCAGCACTCGTAGTGGTAGAAAAGACAAACTGCTAATCTAATCGACTGGATATAGTTGAGTTTCATTGACTCACACTAACACTCGTAGTGGTAGAAAAGACAAACTGCTAATCTAATCGACTGGATATAGTTGAGTTTCATTGACTCACACTAGCACTCGTAGTGGTAGAATATACAAACTGCTAATCTAATCGACTGGATATGGTTCAGTTTCATTGACTTACACTAGCACTCGTAGTGGTAGAAGAGACAAACTGCTAATCTAATCGACCGGATATGGTTCAGTTTCATTGACTCACATTAGCACTCGTAGTGGTAGAAAATACAAACTGCTAATCCAATCGACCGGATATGGTTCAGTTTCATTGACTCACATTAGCACACGTAGTGGTAGAAAAGGCAAGCTGCTAATCCAATCGACCGGATATGGTTCAGTTTCATTGACTCACATTAGCACACGTAGTGGTAGAAAAGGCAAGCTGCTAATCTAATCGACCGGACATGGTTGAGTTTCATTGACTTAAACCAGCACTCGTAGTGGTAGAAGAGACAAACTGCTAATCTAATCGACCGGATATGGTTGAGTTTCATTGACTTACACCAGCACTCGTAGTGGTAGAAAAGACAAACTGCTAATCTAATCGACTGGATATAGTTGAGTTTCATTGACTCACACTAGCACTCGTAGTGGTCGAAAAGACAAACTGCTAATCTAATCGACTGGATATGGTTGAGTTTCATTGACTTACACCAGCACTCGTAGTGGTAGAAAAGACAAGCTCCTAATCTAATCGACTGGATATGGTTGAATTTCATTGACTCACACTAGCACTCGTAGTGGTAGAAAAGACAAACTGCTAATCTAATCGACTGGATATGGTTGAGTTTCATTGACTCTCACTAGCACTCGTAGTGGTAGAAAAGACAAACTGCTAATCTAATCGACTGGATATGGCTGAGTTTCATTGACTCACACTAGCACTCGTAGTGGTAGAAAATACAAACTGCTAATCTAATCGACTGGATATGGTTGAATATCATTGACTCACATTAACACTCGTAGTGGTAGAAAAGACAAACTGCTAATCTAATCGACTGGATATGGTTGAATTTCATTGACTCACACTAACACTCGTAGTGGTAGAAAAGACAAACTGCTAATCTAATCGACTGGATATGGTTGAATTTCATTGAGTCACACTAGCACTCGTAGTGGTAGAAAAGACAAACTGCTAATCTAATCGACCGGATATGGTTGAGTTTCATAGACTCTCACTAGCACTCGTAGTGGTAGAAAAGACAAACTGCTAATCTAATCGACTGGATATGGTTGAGTTTCATTGACTCACACTAACACTCGTAGTGGTAGAAAAGACAAACTGCTAATCTAATCGACTGGATATGGTTGAGTTTCATTGACTCACACTAACACTCCTAGTGGTAGAAAAGACAAACTGCTAATCTAATCGACTGGATATGGTTGAATTTCATTGACTCACACTAGCACTCGTAGTGGTATAAAAGACAAACTGCTAATCTAATCGACCGGATATGGTTGAGTTTCATTGACTTACACCAGCACTCGTAGTGGTAGAAAAGACAAACTGCTAATCTAATCGACTGGATATGGTTGAATTTCATTGACTCACTCTAGCACTCGTAGTGGTAGAAAAGACAAACTGCTAATCTAATCGACCGGATATGGTTGAGTTTCATAGACTCTCACTAGCACTCGTAGTGGTAGAAAAGACAAACTGCTAATCTAATCGACTGGATATGGTTGAGTTTCATTGACTCACACTAACACTCCTAGTGGTAGAAAAGACAAACTGCTAATCTAATCGACTGGATATGGTTGAATTTCATTGACTCACACTAGCACTCGTAGTGGTAGAAAAGACAAACTGCTAATCTAATCGACCGGATATGGTTGAGTTTCATTGACTTACACCAGCACTCGTAGTGGTAGAAAAGACAAACTGCTAATCTAATCGACTGGATATGGTTGAATTTCATTGACTCACACTAGCACTCGTAGTGGTAGAAAAGACAAACTGCTAATCTAATCGACCGGATATGGTTGAGTTTCATAGACTCTCACTAGCACTCGTAGTGGTAGAAAAGACAAACTGCTAATCTAATCGACTGGATATGGTTGAGTTTCATTGACTCACACTAGCACTCGTAGTGGTAGAAAAGACAAACTGCTAATCTAATCGACTGGATATGGTTGAGTTTCATTGACTCACACTAGCACTCGTAGTGGTAGAAAAGACAAACTGATAATCTAATCGACTGGATATGGTTGAGTTTCATTGACTCACACTAGCACTCGTAAGTAGTAGGGGCGTAGGTATGGGACAAGATGGTTAAATGTTATGGCTTAAATTTTCAATGACTTTTTCAAAAATAATAGCTAAAATAATGGCTTAAATTTCCAATGACTTTTCTAAAATTATGGATAAAATAATGGCTTAATTTCTAATGACGTTTTTAAAATGTATGGATAAAATAATGGCTAAATTTCTAATGACATTTTTAAAATGTATGGATAAAATAATGGCTAAATTTCTAATGACTTTTTTCAATGAGAATGGTTAAAATAATGGCTGTAAATTCTGACGACTTTTTTTTACCAACAATGGATAAAATAATGGACAAAACTACCAGTGACTTAAAAAAAATTATGGATAAAATAATGGATTTAAATTTTAATGACTTTTTCGAAAATAATGGCTAAAATAATGGCTAAATTTCTAATGACATTTTTAAAATGTATGGATAAAAGAATGGCTAAATTTCTAATGACTTTTCAATAAGAATGGTTAAAATAATGGCTGTAAATTCTGACAACTTTTTTGCAAATTTGATTTTTCTGATGGCTGTACGCTCTCCATTACATATACCGTTATTTTTATGGCTTTTCTTATGGCTCGAACACCCTCCCCCACTTTTTGGTAAATGCGCCTAAAATCCCCCAGGGTACCCCCTTCGTAAATGTCTCCCCACTTTTTTGAAAAAGGTGACAAAAAACCCTAGAGTACCCCTCTCGTTCACAATGACTTTTATAAAACAGTGACGAAATGAAAAAGTGGCTAAATCAAACAGTGACTAAATTAAAAAGTAACTAAATGAAAAAGTGTCTAAATTTAACAGTGACGAAATCAAAGAGCGCTTAAATGAGAAAGTGAAGAAATGAAACAGTGAGTGAATTAAGCAGTTTCTGTCCGTTCCACATACTGTGACAGTTGCAAGGGGTTGCATTTTAATAAGCCAAAGCCTATTAAAATAACTTAAAAATAATATGCCAATTTTAAAGGTAACTATACCGTTGAAACTTAAATTTATAAGACATCCTTGTTAAATTTTATATCATTTTATGTATGATTTTGTCGACTTGATTTTCTAATTCTTCGAAGGCTTTACCGATTTCCCGACAATCATCAGCATCTACACATTCTAAGATAGTTAGTTGTAAGTTTTGCAGGGCTCGTTGTTAATGGAAGACTAGACCCTTAAGACGATTAGGAATGTTTATTCTTAGTGGATTAGTGGACGCATCGCCCCCCTTTAAAATATTTGTTAAGCTGCAAGGCATGAGTTCAATATTTTAGTAACTGTTTTCATATCTTTAAGTAATATAAAACATTACCCTCAGGATTTTTTTTGCAAAACTCCGATTGTAACGGAGAAACCCCTAGGGTCTTTCGAAGCCAGCGCTGGTTTTCTAATTTATCTTCGTCGAAACCCTAGGGGTTTTTTCTACTTCATCCTTCTCGGTTTTTTCTTTCTTATTGCTTTCCACTTTTTCTTTTGACAGGCCACTCCTCTCCACTTTGCATCTCTCAGAATGCCTCTAATAGACCCTGGAGAGCACTCTCACGTTGTTAAAACTCAGTTATTTTTAGAAAGGAGTGACTGGGATTCGAACCATAGAGAACGGGGCGCCTCCGTCTCTAAGCGAACAAACCTCAACATTCCCAACACTTATCCTCCTGAGCTACGAGGAAAGCGATGGGAAGCTTAGTTTGAACGCCTTATGAATTGCAATCTTTGTGTAAGTGGTGCAATTGCTTGAGTTTAATTATACGCTAATAGAGGTCACACTTAGAATCTTTCCTCGTTGGCTTTAGTCACACACTACTAGATAGCACTTTAGCTGGTGAGGCGGAAATGTGCTGCGATAATCAGTCCACTATGTGGTAATAGTGAGTCATTATCATTGCGAGCAAGCCAAGTTCACCCGAACCTTGGCCTTAAGAGATAACTGCAATTAACTATTTTAGATACATAAGCGAGTAATTTGTCTCTGTTTATTTCATTTTAAATACTGACTTTAATGGCTAAAATCCATAATATTAATATAGGTACGGCATTTTAAAAGTTTTCAGTAACTATTCCATACTTAGCATCATAGGTTAAATTCTTTTTACCGTACATAATTATATAAGCAAGCGTATTTTCAGGTATATTGGCATTAAATGTTGCTACCAATTTCATACTGGTTTTCTGAGGTGTCACTACATTTCTACGCCGACTTATATTGATAACATAAATAGGATAAGAAGCAATGAACTCTGTGGGGGTTATAACAACATCATACTTCAGCTCAGTTATACGCTTAAAGTCCCTAAAAGCATAATAGGCATTTAGATAAGTATTAGGAGGATTGATATTCCACATTTCTTCCGGAAACATTTCGTTTCTTCCGTTTTTCATGTAAATATTTTGAAGCTGAACATGATCAAATTTGGAACTATTCATATCTTGGTTACCTTTTCTATTAGTTTGAAACACAACAAAAATAAAATATGGCAGATCAAACTCCATTGAATTGTAGTAATTCGTAATATCTATTTCAAAATTCCTTTTCCCACTTAGGCCTGAAATTTCTTGAGTTTGAAGGTCAAAGAATGATATAGGTATTCGTGGTTCTTGCAGTATTTTTTCTCTCAGTTCAAGCTCATAATTTGGTTCGTATTTAACAACAGGAATTTTTATCTCCATTGACTTTACGGTAACTTTTCCTTCCTCCGGGAGAGTTCCAGGTGCATTGCCCCCATCGGGATTCGTAGTCCACCATCTATACAAAGCATCGTTCGCATTTTGACTCCATGTAAATGTATCAGTTAAATCTCCTTCCCACATAATCTCTTTAAAATCCTTAAAAAAGCCACCAAGAAGACTTAAAGGGTACCTTAACTCATTTGATTTTTTCTGCAATTTACCATTATTAAGAAAATTACCTGAATATATCATTTTATCACTATAAGAGGCTGTTAAATTAAACAGAACCGTTGAAGATATATTTGGATGGTCAATTCGATAGATAGTGTGTCCTCGTTTTTTCACGGTTACAGTGTTCCAAAATTGAGTGGGGTAATTGTCAATTAGCTTTACATTTGACTTTCCTTCATAGTGAGTGTAATCAGTTCCATTAGCATGAGTTACATCGAAAGTAATATACAGGTGCGCATTATTATCAATCCAACCATCACCAACTTTAATATCTATTTCCACGTCCTTGTTTGGCAAATTTAAATTGTTTTTAGTCTTTTCATTTACAGGAAAAGACTGCCACTGGTAACTTTCTACCTTGCTCATTTATTATAAGAAAAATAATAGAAAATTAAATGAAGAGGAAATAATTAACTCATCTCTAAAATTACAGTAACTGTTGCGCCGTTGAAATCTATTACTTCGTCATTTTCATTGATCACAGTAATTTTTAAATTCTGAATTTTATCGAAAACTGGGCAAAATACAGGATAATTCGGCTCATAAATTATTGGAGCACTAAATTCTAGGGCTGGTTTAAATGATGCAATAATATTCGTTTCACGGTGAAAATGCTCAGAGTCTTTTACAAACATTCCATCCGCTAAATTGAAATGAACGCGGATATTTTCGAACGGAATTATTTTAGGTAAGTAACGAGCAAGTGGTTTGGTTTTTGGTTCTACAATTTGATTATTAAAACCTAAAACTGAACCAATACTTTCTTCTTGGTCAAAATATATTTTATAATCATTAATTATTTCCAATCTGTTTAGAATTTTATTTTGTTCAATACTAATCTTAGGTTCTTGACTTGGAATAGCTTTTTGTAAATTTTCTACATTATATTGACCTGGTGGAATAAACATTTCAGTTATCGTACTGCCCCCGTAATTGAATTATGTAGAGACCACGGTGGCTATATTTGAAATTATGATTAGAGTTATGGCTGTCATAGTTATGACGTGGGTAGTCATGACGTAAGCACGGATGACGTAAATGTTATGCCAGCAAGCTACTTGAGCTGAGATTCTCAGTGACGTCAGCATTTTTGTCCAGAATGTTCCAAGATGTACGACGCAGTCGCAGGAAACGAGGAATTCTGCTGAGGAAGAAACTATGCTATTGGAGGAGAGGCATGAACCAATGAACGATAGTTTAAAGGAAGACGGAGATTGCTGAAACTATGGTATTTTTATGACTTTTTGAATGCAGAATTGTGGAAATCCATTTGCAGTAAAAGCATTGATTTGGAAATTTGATGAAATTTAATTTCAGTTTTTGAATTTTGAAAATCCGTCATGTATTAACGAAGTTGGAAGTTCTAGCGATGACGTAGTATCACGCTTTGGAAGGGATGGTAACGCCCCTCGAGAAGGTAATAAAAGGGCTTGCGCAGAAGAGAGGAACCTCTTCTCTTCTCTTCTATTTCGTTCGCTGATCATTCTGAGATCTAATGCTCAGATCATCGAAGTATTTGTGAAAGTCAGTTTATTATATATTCAATATAGTGAAACATCAAAGTGAACAGCAAGTGAAAAGAATCGTATTTATAACGCGTGGCGAGGCCACTTTGTTAACGAGAACCAGGTCAAACTAGGTGAAGTTGAAACAGACCTTAGAAAGCTTCTATAAGTTGAACTTCAAACAGTTAGCGGTCTACGATAACATAATTGTATTGTGCAGTACTACATGCAATTATAGAGAAAAGCTGAACAATTTCGACCGAGTACTTCAAAAGATATTAGCTGTTTTATAGGACTGACAAAAGTGATTATCTCACCACTAGAGAAACACTTTTGTATAAGCCAGAAGCAACGTAAGGCTAACGCTGTGAGTGGAGTAGAAAGACTTCAGATTGCTTGCTTACAGAACGATACAGTATAATGGAGCATTTGAATACGGCAGTTTGTTCTTCTGACACTACAACCGAAGTGCAAATGGAAGGCTAAGAAGGCTTATTGCAATTGGGATATACTTCATTGGAGTAAGATAGCGACATGGAACTTCGCTAATTGCTATTCCACATAAGCGAACATGCGGTGAATACCATCTACACCCATGTTTCGTAAGTAAAGGCTGAATACCATCGAACAGCCATAGAAACAATTTCATACTCTGAATATGAATAATTTCTTCGGAAATTTCTACAAAACGTCATGATGATTGTCTACTGGAACTTCAGGGAATTTTTCAAGAGAGGTCAGGGTAGTCCCGACTCACAAAGAAGATTATTGCCGGAAGGATGTCTATTCGTTTTCGAGGAGCAGAGCGATTCACGGAGAAGGAAGCAGTTCGATTCTCCGATGGTGCTATTTCCTATTTCGAGGATGGAGCTCGGCTTTAACGTGGTGAAATGGATCCATCAGCAGTCTTCTTTGGGGAATTTTCCTCTGGAACGTCAATCGGCAGATAAGGTAGTCGTGAACGTTTATTGTATTTGAGTAACCTAGTAATGTTTGAGCAACCATTTTTCCCATATTTTTACCCTCATGTATTTTGCCTTATTTTCTTGTTGAGATTCTTATTCTCAGTACACCTTGATGAGTTTTGCATTTTTCGTCAATTTATTAAGACATTGTTATGTCATGGGCATAGTTAACGATTTTGAATCAGTTGAGACTGATACTTAGATTTTTCAGTAATTAATATTTTTGTAGTCACGATTTGACTGTAAGTTAATGATTTTTATGGCAGATTTAAATTCAGACAGCGTGTCACTTTATTAAAGTAATTCAACCCCAGTTTAATTACTTTGAACAATTTTCTGTCATCATCAAGAAGGAAGAACATTTAAATGATTTTAGAGCGTTAAAATCTTACGTTATCGACGATCTTGGAAATACTAGTCGTTATTTGTATTGATTGCAACACAGACATTTATCGTCAGTTATGAATGAACATTGCATCATAGACAATTTTGTGAAAGAGTAATGTTAATAATGAATTATTGAATGCATTAAAGTCAAGTACTTTTGTTAGGAGTTTTTCTCAATTAGAGAATTATATAACGATGTTTGCATTCCCCAGTCTAATTGGATTCTATTCGACTACTTTGCATTTTAGTCGCACTTTATTTGAAGATAGTATTTTCATACTACAATTTTTTTTTAAGATGTTAATCTTAAATTTTGATAGACCAGATAGGCGTATATAAGCGTATTCACTATTAAATTTGTTTGTGATTGGCAAGTTTTGACTTCATTTCAGTTCATGAATGAAATCTACGAAGGTTAAATAGAAAAACAGTTTTGAAACAATTTATGATTATAAAATTTTTAAGTGGAACTATGAATGTATAATCGCTAGTGCAGCGCGTGTTGAAAGTCGCTGAAATATAATGCCCTTGAATATGAAGGAAGTTCCCACAGGAATTAATGTTAAAGAATTATTTGTGGAAGTTTTGTAAGTGATGTGAAAGTTGTAAATGCCATATAGATTAATATATGATGATTTTGGGCATATTTTTAATGCAGATTGTGCATTAACTTGTTAGCGAAGGATTTTCCGCTGGAGTAAGATTATTATAGTTCGTTGAAAATTAATCAAGTGATTTACTGTTATAATTAACACGAGTTTTGAAAGAATTTGAGACAAGATGTTGAATGAAGGTTGCCGTCACAAATCATTATTAAAAACTTTATTAAAACAGATTGTGACATTAACATGTATAACTAACCTTCATTGGTCGATTATATTAAACAGGATTATAAAATTACCAACCGAATGAACATGTGGCTAATGTATTTATTAAAATAATAATTTAAACAATTTAAATGTTAATAGTGTAAATAATTGTTGTAAATATTTTTGAAAATAATGTGAAACGAGAGTGATGTTAAAGGCGTGCTTATAATATTTTTATTGTCTTTGACAAATATTATAAACAATTTCTAATTGTTATAAATAATTTATGTGATTTTGTTATAAACATTTAAGAGCTAATTTAAACATTTGGATTGAAGTTAACAAGTTTAAGAAATTTATGTAATGATCCATTAGGATGTGATCAAAGTACTTGAAAGATTTGCGTAAATATAATGTGAGTTGTCTTGTAAGACATTTAAAGTTTTGAGAGAGCAGGCTGTGCTCTTACGTAACATAGCGTGTGAGAAGGGAGTGCATTTGACCGGTATGCGTCAGGCTGGAAGGTAGCCCGCAGCTGTGTCAACATATGGTTTTCAGAGAGTGAGGTCGTACACTCCGGCCTTGCGACTATAAATATCATTCTCTTGTTTATTAAAAGGAAACAAATGCTCTATATATGTCACACCCTGACGTCCTTTTCCAATCCAATAGTGTTATGAATATTACGGTATTTGGAGCTCTTGGGAGCTAAAATTGTTTTATATCATGTTGTATAATAATTTTGCAAGTCCTACTGGAGGACGTAGTCAGATTGACTTGGGCTACTGATAGCCACGTATATTTTGTTGTGATAGGAAAATCAGACCCTTTATTAGAAATAAAGCTTTTGTACAGTTCAAAGTTCTCGTCTTCGTTTCTGGTTCATTTTTAAATGTCATGGCGGAGATTATTGTGTGAACAGACTTTTAGTGATCCTGTTGTCAACTCAAACCCCGAGATAATTAAGAGGTAAGCAACGGTAAGTATGCACCCCCGTCTATTTTGGTGTGTTCCACAATGATTTCCTGTGAATTTCTGTGCTCTTATCTCGATAGTATCTGTCAGTGCCATTTTCATTGATGTAACTGTGCCGGTGCGATTGATAATTGGCAATCCGATTGAGGGGGCGGATATCTGACAGCCTACTATCCAGGTAAACGGGGACAGAAAGATTGGCGATCCAAGAGCGTGGGGCTGAGTCAACAGTAAGATTGACCCTAATATGTGGGACGAATTAGACAAAACTGGATTACCAGGTTGAACACTAGAAAGATTGACAAACCTAAAACGTGAGGTTCGATTAGACTCAAATAAAGAGGTTGATTCTTTGTTAGATGTCTAGGCCAATTGTAGTATTTAAGAGTGTGATTATATAGGAATTAAATTTTGTATTGTATTAGGAAAATTACACTCAGAAAAGATCAGATCTTATACAACTTGAGAAAGGTTAAATGGGCAGGAAACTTAGAAAAATCGCCTATAATCTGGAATCTTATTTTATTTGACCGGCTTATGACATTTCAGTCATATTAAAGATAAAATTAATTATTTGAATTGTAAATGTAAATTATTTGTGTTAGGATATTTTAAAATGAGCCAGAGAAATTTGAACATGTGCTTGAGTTTGTTTCAACATGAAGTATCTTCGAATATTAATTATAAGGTAGTTATAAGTTAGATTTAAGACAGAAAATTGATCAAATTATATATGGTGAAAAGTGTTGCTCAAACGTTGTTATTTTGCTCTTTTGATGTATGTCCCTACAGCAATCCATTTTGAATAATAATATTGTAATGGCAGATGAAAGTTTGAAGAAAATGTTAGAGGAGATGTCTGCTAACATGAAGCAAATGATGGAGGAAAATAATAGTAATTTGTCTGCTAATTTGAAAGCTAGCATGGATGAAAGTTTGAAGGTTCTTCATACTAGTGCTGCTAATTTGGAGGATAATATGTCGCGTTTACAGATTAATACCCTAGGAATTGAAAATACTGTAACGGACATGCGCACAGAGGTGTCTAATGTCCATAAAGATGTATCTAATGTCCATAAAAATGTTGATGATGTTAAAAATGATGTATCTAAGGTACAGAGGGACCTTACAATGTTAAATCTAGATGTAGCTAATGTCCGAGGGGATATTGCTTGTGCTAGAGCCGAAGTTGTTGTTGTCAAAAACGATGTAGCGACTGTCCAAGACAAGGTCGAGGAAGTCCAGAAAGAAATTCAAAAAGCTAGAACAGATGTATCCAATGTTCAGGTAGACATTAACAACATTCATGCGGATATAACTGAGGTGCAAAGTGATGTAACTAAGATTCAGGTAGAGGTCAACACAGTTTTCGTAGATATCACTAAAATCCAAACTGATGTAAATAAAGTCAGGGAAGAAATCGAAAACTCAAAAACTCTTTGTACGCGTAATATAACTGCATTAACGACTAGGTTAGTCGATGAATCGGTTAGAACAACAACGTCTTTAGCAGAGTTGAAGTATGACGTAGAGGTCATGAGAACACAGGTATTAGACCACAATAGAGTATTAAAAGAGGATATCGAAGTAGACATAGCCGAGATGTTAACAGCAAACGTAGCGGTATGGAAAGACGAGTGGAATAAGTCAAGTGGGGAACATGTAACCCAAATTCAGGAAAGGATTGAAGGAAAACTTGCCAGTACGCAGATAGAAATTAATAATGAGGTAGTACAGATTAGAAAAGATTTAAGCGTCAGGATAAATTCGCTATCCGAAAAACAAGTTGACGATAGAACACAACTAGATCAGGATATGCAAACTTTAAAATCTACATTAGAGGAACAGATGCATAAAGTTGTCTCTGACGTAAATGAAACGACGAGTAAACTGAAAAATTTGAAGTTAGGAGAGGCTAGTTTAATGGAGAACTACAAGGAAGAGATAGTCAAGAAAGTCTTAACAGAAATCACCGACAAGGATACAGAAGGCTTAGCTTGCGAATTGAATAGGAAGCATACCAGAAGATGTCACCTAGATCTAGAAGAAAGAGACGTGACTCCTGAAGAACGTGTATCCAGATTCAGAGAGGAGGATGACGAGAGGAATATGGAATCTGAGTGGAATTATCGAGATAGTGGGAAAAACTATCCGGATTCATATCCAAGGAACGTGACGGTCATTAGGAATTTCGAGGACAAACCACAAAAATTCAGTAACACTGATAGTTTGACACCTATAGAGTATGTAAGGAATCTCAAAGATTATTTCATCGAAGCTCACATTCCCAGAGAGAGAGAGATGAAGATTGTAGAGAGATATCTGATTGGAGGACCCCTTGAATGGTTTAGAGCTTTTAGATATACATTCAGCAACTTTGACGAGTTTGCAGAGGCATTAATCAAACGATTTTGGTCCATAGAAGCGCAGAATTCGTTAAGAGCGGAGGTATATTCAAGAAAATACTCAGGTACTCTTCCAACGAGGTACGCTGATTTCTTTACGAGTCAGTTGTCCCGCTTGAGATTTTTGCAACCACCATTGTCCACGGAGCAACTAATAGATGCGATTTCTCGTATGCTGCCAATTGAGGTGAGGAGACTTATAATTTCGTCCAACATCAGAGATTTATCCAGCATGGATGAATTACTAAGAAGGTTAGACTACACAAGTCCAATGCCTAACGTAGTTCAGAAAGGTCAAAGGCAAGAGTATAAAGAAATCAATACGGTGTACATGGACCAAGTCCAACAAACTGACAAGCCAGAGGAGGAGAAAACTGACAATGTAGGTCCACACAGGAATAATCAGTTTAGAAATTATAGATCACAAGGTTACCGACCATATCAACAGAGAAGAGGTTGGAACTACAACCGAGGAAACTATAATGGAAGAGGCAGATATTATAACAATAATGGGTATAATCGTAACTATAATAGGAATAACCAAAACCAAAATAGAAACCAGAATACTCAAAGTCAGGTTATGACACCTGAGCAATATCAGCAAAGAGAAAAGGAAAGCCAGCAATACTTAAAAGAATTAAGGGATAAAGAAGCTGACAATCAAAGGAAAAGGCAGGATGTTGTAATCGATCCTGGGCCTTCTACGAGCCAACAGAATTTTGAGGTCGGTAACACAAAAAAAAAACGCCGATTTCTCAACGTCAGTGAGAACCTGTAAATACATTGCCACACCACACCTGATTACGATTAATGAGATATACGAAGTTACCGATGAAGATTTACTAGAAGAGAGGGGTATTGTTAAAGAGGAAAGACCATGTGCCTTACCGATTATTGCTGTACGGATAGATGGACAGCAGTACAAAGCCCTGCTGGATACTGGTGCTATTATTTCCATCATTTCAGAGGAATGTTATCAAAGTCTGCTAAGAGGAGAGAACATGACAGTTCTACCTGTTTCTACCGTCAAAGTGAGAGGGATATTCCAAGATAAGGCAGTGAAATGCAAGATTCAAGTGTTATTGAACTTTGAGATCAATGGAAGGAATTATGAACAGATCTTCATTGTGGTGAGCAAGATTAATTTTGATATGGTGCTTGGAATCGATTTTATATCGAAGGTCGGAGCTATTATTGACATGAAGAACAGAAGTATTAGCTTTAATGATGGGTACATAATCACAGAAGAGATAGAAGAACAGGACGTGAAAAACAGTCTGGATATAGACCTTAGGGAAGAAATTTTGAATACAATAATTAATGAAGTGGAAAACTTAGAAGAAATACCCAGTAGAAAAACTGAAGGATTTGAAGAAATTCAGGGGGAATTTGAGGATCTGATAAAGGAATTCCAAGATATTTTCGATGAAAAGCCTGGATTGATTAAGGATTATAAGTACAAGATAAGGCTGACAGATGAAACCCCTTACCAGAAGAGAATATACCCCATTCCTGAGAAATACTATCAAGAAGTACGAGGGTTAATCAGAAAAATGGAGGTAGACGGGATTATTAGAAAACAGGCGTCGTCTTATATAAACCCCATCACAGTAGTGAAGAAAAGTAATGGTCAGATACGTCTTTGTCTCGATGCCAGGACCATCAACTTGAAGATTCTTCCAGAAAATGACAGACCACCCAAGATTAGAGATCTGCTTCGGAAATTCAAAGGAAGAGCTTGTTTCAGCGTTCTTGACTTGACGTCTTCATTTTATCAAGTTCAATTAGAGGAGGATAGTATGCAGTACACTGGATTCCTATTTGACCAGACGTCATGGGTCTTTGCCAGAATGCCTTTTGGAATGGTTAACAGTGGACCAGCACTTATTCGAGCACTTGATAGTAAACTCACTGACGAAGTGAAAGAAAATGTAATCTGCTACATTGACGATTTAATCGTATCTTCACCCAGCGCTGCAGAACATTTAGTGCACTTGAGAAAGTTGTTCGAGAATTTAAGGGAGGCCAACATAAAGGTGAACTTTGGAAAATGTCAATTTTTGAAGAAGGAGATAAATTACTTGGGGCATACTATTGATAAAGATGGATATCATCCAAACATGAAAAAAGTAGATGCGATCACGAGATTTCCAAAGCCGACTAAGGTAAAACAAGTCAGAGAATTTGTAGGTGCATGCCAATTTATTAGCAGCCACTGTCCAAGATACTCGGAAATTATGGCTCCTCTGTATGACTTACTCAAGAAGAACAACAGATGGAAATGGAGTACCGCTGCAGACGAGGCTTTTGAGAAAGCAAAAGAGATGCTCAAAAATAATGTGAAACTGGAGTACCCAGACTTTGAGAAGGTGTTTTATATTGAGTCTGATGCATCAAGAATAGGCATTAGTGCAGTCTTATACCAGAAAGACGAGGCAGGCAACAAGCACTACATTGCGTTCACTAGTCGGAAGTTGAAAAAGCACGAGGAAAACTACTTCACGACAGAGCTTGAAGCGTTAGCTTTTGTGACAGCTTTACAAGCCTGGAAGAAAATCCTGCTGGGACATAAGGTCATCATTATTACTGACCATAAAGCACTACAGTTTATGTTGCAAACTGACATGTCGAGTGATAGATTGACACGTTGGGCTTTGTTCACCCAACAGTTTAACGCTACTATCGTCCACCAGCCTGGGAAAGATAACTTACTGGCTGATGCTCTATCACGTAACCCTATTAAAAATGTGCAGATACACCATGTACAATTGGAGCAAGAAGATGAAGAAACCGTTAGGAGGTTAGCCCGAATCGGTGTGTCACAGAAGAGACACGCTCCAATAAGGAAAATGTACAGGTTCCTCAAGGGTTACATGGACAATACGGATGTTGACTATGAGACTACACGGAGAAATTCACGACATTTTGTCTTGAGTGGAGACATTGTATGCAAGTATGCTGATCCTGCGCATACAAAACTTCGAATAGTCGTGCCACCTAAACTTGTTGTCAATTTAGTGTGGGTAGCTCATCATGCAACTGGACATGCCGGTTTAAATAAAACTCTTAATACACTTAAAGAGAGATTTATCTGGACTAACATGCGTTCCAGCATTGCCAAGGTCATTAGATCCTGTGACAAATGTCAAAGAGCAAAGTATGCTTCTGCTTTATTAAAGGGAAAACCGAAGGCGATGATTCCTTCTAAGCCAAACGAACTTATGGCGACGGATATATTTGGCCCCTGTCCGAAGGGATACCAGGGTAACCAGTACCTGTTGGTGACCGTGGATGTTTTCTCAAAATTTGTTACAATGAGTCCCATGCAGAAAGCTAACACGAGGAACGTAGTAAGCAGACTGGAAAATGCTGTATTTCCTAAAGCTGGTATACCGGAATATCTACTGTCGGATCATGGAACGCAGTTTACGTCCGTGGAATTTGCAGCGGATATGGAAAGGCTTGGCATTAAGCACTTATTTTCAAGCGTGCGTTACCCTGAATCGAATTCCTCAGAAAGATATATGGCTGAATTTTCGAAATTCTGTCGAATTTTCTGTCCTAATGATCATTCTGGTTGGGTGAGATTTGTACCCCTTATTGAGGAATGTCTGAACTCTACAGTGCAGGAGAGCACAGGAGAAGTGCCAATACGACTTCATCTAGGAAGAAACCCAGAAAGGCCGTGGGATAATCTTTTCAACCACATACCGAGAGATCCCGACATAGGAAGACAGCAGAGGATTGACAAGGCAAAGGAACAACTCCAGAAAGCAGCAGAGAAACGATTGAAGAGAGTAGCTGGAAAACGTTTTGGTACACCCTTTCAAGTTGGAAATCTTGTATTATTACGCAGACCTGTCAAGGCTGATATGACCAAGAAAATCTACCCCAAATTTGGATTAGTGTTCCTGGGGCCATTTAGGATTACGAAAGCTTATGGAAACAACTGTTATGAACTCTACGATGAAGAGAATAATGTCGTTTACGGCAAGTTCAATGCTGGAAATTTAAAAAGATATTATCCTAGAGTAAGCCAGTAATAATTCAATTTCGTGTTCAAGAGAGTTGAGATACTTGTAACATTGAGTTTAAAAACAATTTGCAACTGTTTTTAAAACGTGGTGGGAGGAGAATGCCCCCGTAATTGAATTATGTAGAGACCACGGTGGCTATATTTGAAATTATGATTAGAGTTATGGCTGTCATAGTTATGACGTGGGTAGTCATGACGTAAGCACGGATGACGTAAATGTTATGCCAGCAAGCTACTTGAGCTGAGATTCTCAGTGACGTCAGCATTTTTGTCCAGAATGTTCCAAGATGTACGACGCAGTCGCAGGAAACGAGGAATTCTGCTGAGGAAGAAACTATGCTATTGGAGGAGAGGCATGAACCAATGAACGATAGTTTAAAGGAAGACGGAGATTGCTGAAACTATGGTATTTTTATGACTTTTTGAATGCAGAATTGTGGAAATCCATTTGCAGTAAAAGCATTGATTTGGAAATTTGATGAAATTTAATTTCAGTTTTTGAATTTTGAAAATCCGTCATGTATTAACGAAGTTGGAAGTTCTAGCGATGACGTAGTATCACGCTTTGGAAGGGATGGTAACGCCCCTCGAGAAGGTAATAAAAGGGCTTGCGCAGAAGAGAGGAACCTCTTCTCTTCTCTTCTATTTCGTTCGCTGATCATTCTGAGATCTAATGCTCAGATCATCGAAGTATTTGTGAAAGTCAGTTTATTATATATTCAATATAGTGAAACATCAAAGTGAACAGCAAGTGAAAAGAATCGTATTTATAACGCGTGGCGAGGCCACTTTGTTAACGAGAACCAGGTCAAACTAGGTGAAGTTGAAACAGACCTTAGAAAGCTTCTATAAGTTGAACTTCAAACAGTTAGCGGTCTACGATAACATAATTGTATTGTGCAGTACTACATGCAATTATAGAGAAAAGCTGAACAATTTCGACCGAGTATTTCAAAAGATATTAGCTGTTTTATAGGACTGACAAAAGTGATTATCTCACCACTAGAGAAACACTTTTGTATAAGCCAGAAGCAACGTAAGGCTAACGCTGTGAGTGGAGTAGAAAGACTTCAGATTGCTTGCTTACAGAACGATACAGTATAATGGAGCATTTGAATACGGCAGTTTGTTCTTCTGACACTACAACCGAAGTGCAAATGGAAGGCTAAGAAGGCTTATTGCAATTGGGATATACTTCATTGGAGTAAGATAGCGACATGGAACTTCGCTAATTGCTATTCCACATAAGCGAACATGCGGTGAATACCATCTACACCCATGTTTCGTAAGTAAAGGCTGAATACCATCGAACAGCCATAGAAACAATTTCATACTCTGAATATGAATAATTTCTTCGGAAATTTCTACAAAACGTCATGATGATTGTCTACTGGAACTTCAGGGAATTTTTCAAGAGAGGTCAGGGTAGTCCCGACTCACAAAGAAGATTATTGCCGGAAGGATGTCTATTCGTTTTCGAGGAGCAGAGCGATTCACGGAGAAGGAAGCAGTTCGATTCTCCGATGGTGCTATTTCCTATTTCGAGGATGGAGCTCAGCTTTAACGTGGTGAAATGGATCCATCAGCAGTCTTCTTTGGGGAA
Organism: Meconema thalassinum; assembly: GCA_946902985.2. Classification (NCBI taxonomy): domain Eukaryota; kingdom Metazoa; phylum Arthropoda; class Insecta; order Orthoptera; family Tettigoniidae; genus Meconema; species Meconema thalassinum. The sequence goes on along the minus strand of OX336394.1, from coordinate 252,734,511 downwards.
TTTTCCTCTGGAACGTCAATCGGCAGATAAGGTAGTCGTGAACGTTTATTGTATTTGAGTAACCTAGTAATGTTTGAGCAACCATTTTTCCCATATTTTTACCCTCATGTATTTTGCCTTATTTTCTTGTTGAGATTCTTATTCTCAGTACACCTTGATGAGTTTTGCATTTTTCGTCAATTTATTAAGACATTGTTATGTCATGGGCATAGTTAACGATTTTGAATCAGTTGAGACTGATACTTAGATTTTTCAGTAATTAATATTTTTGTAGTCACGATTTGACTGTAAGTTAATGATTTTTATGGCAGATTTAAATTCAGACAGCGTGTCACTTTATTAAAGTAATTCAACCCCAGTTTAATTACTTTGAACAATTTTCTGTCATCATCAAGAAGGAAGAACATTTAAATGATTTTAGAGCGTTAAAATCTTACGTTATCGACGATCTTGGAAATACTAGTCGTTATTTGTATTGATTGCAACACAGACATTTATCGTCAGTTATGAATGAACATTGCATCATAGACAATTTTGTGAAAGAGTAATGTTAATAATGAATTATTGAATGCATTAAAGTCAAGTACTTTTGTTAGGAGTTTTTCTCAATTAGAGAATTATATAACGATGTTTGCATTCCCCAGTCTAATTGGATTCTATTCGACTACTTTGCATTTTAGTCGCACTTTATTTGAAGATAGTATTTTCATACTACAATTTTTTTTTAAGATGTTAATCTTAAATTTTGATAGACCAGATAGGCGTATATAAGCGTATTCACTATTAAATTTGTTTGTGATTGGCAAGTTTTGACTTCATTTCAGTTCATGAATGAAATCTACGAAGGTTAAATAGAAAAACAGTTTTGAAACAATTTATGATTATAAAATTTTTAAGTGGAACTATGAATGTATAATCGCTAGTGCAGCGCGTGTTGAAAGTCGCTGAAATATAATGCCCTTGAATATGAAGGAAGTTCCCACAGGAATTAATGTTAAAGAATTATTTGTGGAAGTTTTGTAAGTGATGTGAAAGTTGTAAATGCCATATAGATTAATATATGATGATTTTGGGCATATTTTTAATGCAGATTGTGCATTAACTTGTTAGCGAAGGATTTTCCGCTGGAGTAAGATTATTATAGTTCGTTGAAAATTAATCAAGTGATTTACTGTTATAATTAACACGAGTTTTGAAAGAATTTGAGACAAGATGTTGAATGAAGGTTGCCGTCACAAATCATTATTAAAAACTTTATTAAAACAGATTGTGACATTAACATGTATAACTAACCTTCATTGGTCGATTATATTAAACAGGATTATAAAATTACCAACCGAATGAACATGTGGCTAATGTATTTATTAAAATAATAATTTAAACAATTTAAATGTTAATAGTGTAAATAATTGTTGTAAATATTTTTGAAAATAATGTGAAACGAGAGTGATGTTAAAGGCGTGCTTATAATATTTTTATTGTCTTTGACAAATATTATAAACAATTTCTAATTGTTATAAATAATTTATGTGATTGTGTTATAAACATTTAAGAGCTAATTTAAACATTTGGATTGAAGTTAACAAGTTTAAGAAATTTATGTAATGATCCATTAGGATGTGATCAAAGTACTTGAAAGATTTGCGTAAATATAATGTGAGTTGTCTTGTAAGACATTTAAAGTTTTGAGAGAGCAGGCTGTGCTCTTACGTAACATAGCGTGTGAGAAGGGAGTGCATTTGACCGGTATGCGTCAGGCTGGAAGGTAGCCCGCAGCTGTGTCAACATATGGTTTTCAGAGAGTGAGGTCGTACACTCCGGCCTTGCGACTATAAATATCATTCTCTTGTTTATTAAAAGGAAACAAATGCTCTATATATGTCACACCCTGACGTCCTTTTCCAATCCAATAGTGTTATGAATATTACGGTATTTGGAGCTCTTGGGAGCTAAAATTGTTTTATATCATGTTGTATAATAATTTTGCAAGTCCTACTGGAGGACGTAGTCAGATTGACTTGGGCTACTGATAGCCACGTATATTTTGTTGTGATAGGAAAATCAGACCCTTTATTAGAAATAAAGCTTTTGTACAGTTCAAAGTTCTCGTCTTCGTTTCTGGTTCATTTTTAAATGTCATGGCGGAGATTATTGTGTGAACAGACTTTTAGTGATCCTGTTGTCAACTCAAACCCCGAGATAATTAAGAGGTAAGCAACGGTAAGTATGCACCCCCGTCTATTTTGGTGTGTTCCACAATGATTTCCTGTGAATTTCTGTGCTCTTATCTCGATAGTATCTGTCAGTGCCATTTTCATTGATGTAACTGTGCCGGTGCGATTGATAATTGGCAATCCGATTGAGGGGGCGGATATCTGACAGCCTACTATCCAGGTAAACGGGGACAGTACTGTCCCCGATAATCCGGATAGTAGGCTGTCAGATATCCGCCCCCTCAATCGGATTGCCAATAATCAATCGCACCGGCACAACTACATCAATGAAAATGGCACTGACAGATACTACCGAGATTAGAGCACAGTAGTTAACAAGAAATTATTGTGGAACACACCAAAATATACGGGGGTTCATACTTACCTTTTACTTACCTATTCAAATTAATCTCGGGTCTGGGTTGCCAACTGGATCACTTAAAAGTATGCCCTCACAATAACCTCCACCATGATATTTAAAATGAACCAAAACGGAAACAAGAAACTTTAAACTGCACAATAATTTATTTCACATAAAGGAATTAATTTAACAAAAATTTAACAACAAAAAATACGTGGCAATCAGAAGTCATTGTCAATGTAATCATGTCCTCCTGTAGGACTTGTAGACTTTACATACAAAATTCAGCTTTCTCTAGCTCAAAAGAACGTAATAATAATAATGCACTTGAAATGGATAAGGGAGTTGGGACGAGACATATAGCAATTGTTTTCCTTTTTCATAAACATCACATTTTATTTATAACCGCAAGGCTGCTATGTAAGTGACCTTGGCCTCTATCATACAGTTGTCTGGCCAGCTGCGATACACCCTACACCAAGTCGCATGCTTGCATCGTCAAATGGACCCACCTGTCCAGCCAACGTTAGCATATGCTAGTTACATCAGAGCCTAGCTCCTTTTCAAAACACTTTAAACGTCCACATCTCAACTCAAATATTATCACTCAAATCTTTTAAATGCTCCATTCAAATATCAATGGATTACTCTAATAATCCCAAAACTTGTTTAATTGTGAATTCCAATTGTTCAACTAGCGTTGTTTAGAGTATAATAACAAAAACGCTTAATGTTTATAACAAAATGTTCATAAATTATTTATAACATTTTAAATTGTTTATAACATTGTCAAACGACAATTGAAAAATTTATACACGCCTCTATTAATCCCGTTCGTTTCAAATTATTATTAAAGATATTTACATAATTATTTACAATATTTATATTATTTATATTAGAAATACATTAAACCACACGTTTATCCGGTTGATAATTACTTAAATCGTGTTGATATAATCGACCAATGAAGGTTAGTTATATTTAAATTTTAGATTCAGGTTTAATAAGCTTTAATAATTATTATTATTTGTGACGGTAAACTCCATTCAAAATCGTTATCTCAAATTATTTAAACACTCTTGTTAATTTTAACAGTAACTTCACATGATTAATTTTCAAAGGACCTGGACAATACACTCAGCGGAAAAATACCTCGCTCAAAACGCACAAAATTGCACAAAATTGGCCCAGAATTCATCATATATCTCAATATATATGGCATCAAAATCTTCCACAATACATACAAAAAACCTCCACTTATAAATTCATTAACTTCATTAATATTACTGTGGGAACCTCCTTCACTTATTCAAGGGCATTATTCATCAGCGAATTTTACACGTCCACTGAACTAACGATTATACATCCATAGTTCCTCTTTAAAAATTCTTATATTCATCAATTGTATCAAAAACTGTTATTATATTTAACCTTCGTGGGTTTCATTCATGAATCGATATGAAGTAAAAATTTGCCAATCACAAATAAATTTAATAGCAAATACGATTAGACACGCCTCCCTGGTCTATCAAAATTGAGATTAATATCTTCAAAGTAACGCAGTATAAAAATACTATCTTCAATCAAAGTTCATCTAAACTGCATAAATAATTGAATAGAATATAATTATACTGTGGAATGCAAACATTATTGTTCCAATCTAGAATGGAGAAAAACTCCTATCAAATGTTCATTACTATAGTGTACTCAATAAATCGTACTCAAAGTTCATACTTCATAAAATTGTCTATAATGCAATGGTATTTCAGAACTGACGATAAATGTCTATGTTGCAATCATGTTCATAAAACGACTAGTATTTCCAAGATCGTCGATACAGTAATAGATTTTAACGCTCTAAAATCTTTTAATTATTCTTCTTTCTTGAGGATGACAGAAAATTGGTCAAAGTAATTTACTGAATAGAATTACTTTAATAAAATGACACGCTGTCTGAATTCAAATTTGCCATAGAAAATCGTTAACTTTACAGTCAAATCGTGACTACAAAAATATGCAAATTACTAAAAGAATATTTTTTATCAGTCTCAACTGATCCAAAATTATTTAAATATGCCAATGACATAACAATGTCTCAATAAATCGTAGAAAAAGGCATAAATCAACAAAGTGTACAGAGTACAGAAATATCAAGCAAGAATATGGGGCAAAATATATGGGACAGAAAATATGGGAAAAATGGTTGCTCAGATATCGCTAAATGGCTCAAATAAAACAAGAAACGTTCACGACTACCTTATCTGTTGATTGAAGTTCTAGAGGAAAATTTCCAAAGAAGACTGCTGATGGTTCCATTTCACCAACGTAAAGATGTGCTCCGACCTCGAACCTGGAACCAGCGCCCTCGGAGAATAGAACTGCTTCCTCCTCCGGAAATTGCACTGCTCCGTGTAGACGATAGACATCCTTCTGGAAAAACTCTTCTTTGTGAGCCGGGTCCACCCTGGCCTCTCTTGATAGTTCCCTGAAGTTCTGGTAGAAATTCGCCATGAAGTTTATTGCAATTATTTCCGCAGAAATGTTCATAATTGTAGAGTATGAAGATATTTCCACTGACATTTGATATAATTCAGCGTTGGACTACGATGCATGAGTGTAGTTGGATGTTCACTATATGCTCGCTTTTGTAGAAAGACGATTAACGAAGTTCCATGCTGCTATTTTACTCCATTGATATATGTCCCAATTGCATTAAAGATTTAGTCTTCCATCTCCACTTCCGTTATAATAATAGTTGAAAGTACTGCCAGATTATATCTTCCATTGTAGAATGTAGCGTTGTATCACCAAATATAATCTTCACTATCACGGTTGCAATACACGTGTCAGCCGTAGCGTAGAATGTGGTATGATATAAGTGCTTCTCAGGTGGCGAGAAAATCACTTTTGTCTGCAGTCTTAAAATGCGAATATCTTCCAAAGTATAATCGTGAAAATGTTCAACTTTCCTACACACCTCAATATTGTACTGCACAATTGAATTAGCATAAAGGCAGTAGCTAACTTTTGATAGAAAATCTTGTAGACTCGTTTATGTGTGCGTTCCAACTTCGCCTAGTTTCAATAACCGTAAAATTGAACTGCTGCACGCTCCGTGCTTGTTCGATGCGGTGGGCTCTACCACACGTGATAATGACGACTTGCTTCACTGATTAACTCGAAGTCTGACAATATGATAATCAGAAAAACCACTATGAGACATGTGAAATGAGATATGAGAGCTTCTCTCTCCTGTGCAAGACCTTTTATCAACTTCTTAAGGGGCGTATCCATCCCTTCCATAGCTTGTTCCTCCGTCATTGCTAGAAGTTCTAACTTTGGCTATACTTGACGGATTTTCAAATTTCGAAAACTCAAAATTAATTTCTTCAAAATTCCAAATCACTGCCATAACTGAAAATAGGATTTCCACAATTCTGCATTCCAAAAGTATTAAAATATGGTAGTTTCCGTAATCTCCGTCTCCCTCCAAACTATCATTCATTGGTTCGAGCCTCTCCTCCAATAGCGTAACTTCTTCCTTAGCACAATTCCATGTTTCCCTGCGACTGCGTCGTAAATCTCAGATCTTTCTCGTACAAAATCATGACGTCACCAAGAATCTCAACTCCACCAGCCTACTTGCATGAAGTCTACGTCATCCGTGCTTACGTCATGAATATCCACGTCACAACTATGCCAGCCATAACTTTATTCATATATGCCAATACAGCCACCGTGGTCTCAATATAATTCAATTTACGGGGGCAGTACCTGATACTTTTTCATAGTGTACTTTATTGTTTTTTGTTGTAATATTTGGTGTTAGGAAGGTTGAGTAAAACCCTATTAATCCAACTTTTCTAAATTCATCTCGCAATGGAACATTTAACCTTTTCTCTAAAACCGAAGTTTTACCACTTAGTTCAAAAATTCTCTTCATTTATTAATTCATTCATTAATTAATAAAATAAACGAAAATGAGTAAACGAAATGTTGTAGATTGGGACCCACAAGTAAGACTTGTAGAAAAGCAAGTAAAGAACAAACATGGCAAATTATTACCGAATTCCATTCGTTGTGCTATAATAGGCCCCAGTAATTGTGGTAAAACAACCTTAATGATAGACAATTATATTTTGGCACCTGGATGGTTAAACCGGGAAAAAATGAACAACCTTTACATCTTCTCTAAAAGTTTAGATCAATCTAAGTATCAACAGTTTATGGAAAAATGTAATAAAATCGAAGAGAAGTTAGGAAAGTCCATTGCACAATTTATTCATGACGATGAAAGCATAATGCCCCTGGATAAATGTGAAGATAGGTCAGTTGTAATTTTCGACGATTTCATACTGGAAAACCAAGACATAGTTCGAGAATATTTTACACGAGGAAGACATAAAGGGATTGACTGCTTTTACTTAGCTCAAACGTATTCAAAAATACCAAAACAATTAGTTCGTGATAACTTAAATTTCTTAAACATATTTAGGCAAGATAATACCAATTTAAATCATATTTATCAAGAATTTGTTGGTGGCGATATGAAATTTGAAGACTTAAAGAATATTTGCAGCTAATGTTGGAATGAGGAGTTTGGTTTTATTACTATTGATATGAATCGCAAAGCTAACGATGGTAAATATAGGAATAAAATTAAAACGTTTCTAAATGTTGGGTAACTACTCCAGGGGTATTGGCAGGTTTTGGGTTGAGTATTCTAACACCAACATCGTTAGCGTACAACGTCAGCGTCAACGTACATCGTTAACGTACAGCGTTAACGTACAGCGTACAACGTCAGCGTTAACGTTCAGCGTTAACGTCAGCGTACAACGTACAGCGTCAATGTCAGCGTCAACGTACAGCGTACAACGTACAGCGTCAATGTCAGCGTCAAATGTCAAACGTCAATGTTAGCATCAAACGTCATTTTTTAAAATTTCACCTATAATAAAGATGTTTGCGAAATACGATCATAAGGTAGTTCAACAAGCAAGAAGGAATAGGAAGAAATTTGAAGAATTAAAAGACGAATTTCGAATATGGAAGAAGCAGCCTATAACGGAATACGAGAAGTATAAAAAAGAAGATCAACCTGTTATCGATGCTGTTAATGTTTTAGGCAACAAGTTAAATGACATCGGTGAAAATGTTATTAAAGCTATAGAAGAAAATAGAGAAGTGGAGAAGCAATTAATTCCTTACAGAATTGACTATAAAGAAGACTTTCCTTCAGATTCCGAAGGTTCCTATTTCTTGGATGAATATGATGTCACTGATGCGCAAAAAGAATCTTTAAAATCGGCAAGAAAGGTCAGAAAGAATTTAGAGTCGCAACTTCAGAAAGAGAAGGGGAGGAGTTTATTTCAAGAGGCCGATGAAGAGTATGATAGAAGTGAAGGAAATGTTAAGAGGAAAGGCATAACTGATCATTCTACGGTCCACTTAGGGGTAATAATTTCAAAATATTTACCTAGAATTAGTGACCCTAAATTTGGAATAAGGTATGATAAGAACTATCAGGGTTATTATATAGGTGACTCAAAAGTTGAATTCAGTAATGACGATATTATAATTAAGGGTAAGAATTTTAAAGCTACAAAGGGTTTAATGCTATTAGCCTACTTTCGATTTTTGCAAAAAATGAAAGTAGACTTATGAGATCAACACAGGGCGAAAAAAGTGTGTCTGTCTGTGTGTGTGTATGTGTGTGTGTGAGTCTGTGTGTGTGTGTGTCTGTGTGTCTGTGTGTGTGTGAGTGTGTGTACTCTGAATGTCTGTCCCCCCCTATCAATTCGAACACGGTGTATGCGAATTGAACGAAATTTGGTACAAAGGTAGCACTAGCAAAGGACACCTCAGTGTCATGTTTTATATCGCCGCAATCTTGACGGAAACGTAATGGCGGCCACACAAATGTTCAAAGCTTAAATCAAATTACGACTAACCTAATCATCCGATCTCTACCAAATTTTGCAACAACATACCTTTATGGGGGGAGCATCCTTTGACCAAACTAATAAGTCATCAGCGTAATAGTTTGCGGATGGCGGCCATCTTTGTGTGAAAATCGATTCCCCCTATTAATTCGAACACGGTGCAACCGAATGGAACGAAATTTGGTACAGAGGTAGTACTAACAAAAGGCACCTCAGTGTCATGTTTTATATCGCCGCCATCTTGACGGAAACGTAATGGCGGCCACACAAATGTTCAAAGCTTAAATCAAATTACGATTAACCTAATCACCCGATCTCTACCAAATTTTGCAACAACATACCTTTATAGAGGAAGCATCCTTTGACCAAATAACTAGGTCATTAGCCTAATAGTTTGCGGATGGCGGCCATCTTTGTGTGAAAATCAATTCCCCCTATTAATTCAAACACGGTGAAACCAAATGGAACGAAATTTGGTACAGAGGTAGCACTAGCAAAGGGCACCTCAGTGTCATGTTTTATATCGCCGCCATCTTGACAGAAACGTAATGGCGGCCACACGAATGTTCAACGCTTAAATCAAATTACGATTAACCTAATCATCCGATCTCTACTAAATTTTGCAACTACATACCTTTATGGAGGGAGCATCCTTTGACCAATCTAATAGGTTATTAGCCTAATAGTTTGCGGGTGGCGGCCATCTTTATGTCAAAATTGATTCCCCCTATTAATTCGAACACGGTGGAACCGAATGGAACGAAATTTGGTACAGAGGTAGCACTAGCAAAGGGCACCTCAGTGTCATGTTTTATATCGCCACCATCTTGACTGAAACGTAATGGCGGCCACACGAATGTTCAATGCTTAAATCAAATTACGATTAACCTAATCATCCGATCTCTACCAAATTTTGCAACTACATACCTTTATGGAGGGAGCATCCTTTGACCAATCTAATAGGTCATTCGCCTAATAGTTTGCGGATGGCGGCCATCTTTGTGTCAAAATAGATTCTCCCTATTAATTCAAACACGGTGAAACCGAATGGAACGAAATTTGGTACAGAGATAGCACTAGCAAAGGGCATCTCAGTGTCATGATTTATATCGCCGTCATATTGACAGAAACGTAATGGCGGCCACACAAATGTTCAAAGCTTAAATCAAATTACGATTAGCCTAATCATCCGATCTCTAGCAAATTTAGCAACAACATACCTTTATGGAGGGAGCATCCTTTGACCAAACTAATAGGTCATCAGCCTAATATTTTGCGGATGGCGGCCATCTTTGTGTGAAAATCGATTCCCCTTATCAATTCGAACACGGTGAAACCGAATGGAACGAAATTTGGTACAGAGGTAGCACTAGCAAAGGGCACCTCAGTGTCATGTTTTATATCACCGCTATCTTGACGGAAACGTAATCGCGGCCACCCAAATATTAAAAGCTAAAATGTAATTACGACCAACCTAATAATCTAGTCTCTACCAAATTTTGCAACACCATATCTTTATGTGGGAAACATATTCAGACCAAACTGCAAGAACATCAGCCCAATAGTTTGCGGATGGCGGCCATCTTTGTGTCAAAATCTATTCCCCCTATCAATTCAAACACGGTGAAACCGAATTGAACGAAATTTGGTACAGAGGTAGCACTAGCAAAGGGCACCTCATATTCATGTTTAATATCCCTATAGCACGTTGTATTTTAACAAGCTACTACAACCAACATTCAATCATAGTCCTTGAAAAGGACAAAGAGTTATAACAATACCCATGCATTTAGGAGAAAGTAGGCTATATGTTCTTTACTGAACATCTTGTTTTTAACCTTAAATGATATACCTAACGATGACGAGTATACAGACGAAGACCGCAGCACATATAAGACTATTTTAAAAATTACAAATGCTATGTATCAAAACAATGACCCAAATAGCACTAAACCTAAAAGCAGTATTGGCAAAAAATATAATACGTTGATAAAGGATGTATGGCTTTCAGAAAAAGTTAGTAGAAAACAAAGAGCTGCATCTCTAACCACTCCTCCTAAATCGGGATTTGGTTTTGTAAAAAAATATTCAAAAGCACCGATTGAATATGTGTGGCAGGATGATGTAAGGGAATTAATAGACAGATTAATGGTAATTCATGGCGAAGAAAATGCTGGAAACAACGTCTATCACAATGAAAAGTTTGGAATAACGAAGATGCTTACGAGTAAGTTTAATGACTTCATTGTTAATAATCCTAAAGGTATTCTATATCTAATTAGGTTTTTAAATAACATTCCCCATACATTCTGGGAGTCTGAAAAACATGGAAAAGGATTAGTTAATTGGATGATTAATAAAATAGGTGAAAATAATATTGACTTAACACTCCCGGGATACAAATTTTGTGGTTCTGGTAATCCATTAGACAAGCAACTAGCCGAAGGTGTTCAGGGTTCTAACCCATTAGACGAAGCATGTAAATTACATGATATAGCATACCGCGACCATACAAAATTAGAGCACAGACATCAAGCAGATAAAGAATTACAAAAGGCTGCAAAAGAGAGAATATTCAGTAAAGATGCTAACTTGAGTGAGAGACTAGCAGCTACAGCCGTTACTGGAATAATGTATGGAAAAAGAAAAATGGGGATGGGGTTAGATGAAAATGGTTGGGGCGTCTGAGTATAAATTTGTAAAATTTTTGTTTATAATTTTTTCATTAAATAAATGAAAGGATTTAGTATTGATTACAACGTTTCCCAAAAAGGGAAACTAAAACCCAAAGCTATTAAAATAAAACTCTCCAACGAAGATCTGAAAAAGCATGACTATCTAGATGAGTACTTGACAGATACACAAAAGAAGCAGAAAGCAAGAAAAATTCAAAAAGGTGGTAACTTATTTATAAGTTTGTCCATTCCAATTTTAAGGAAAATATTCGAATATCTCAGTAGGAAGAAAGAAGGTTTTGGAATTAATGAACACCAAGGAGGATTTTTGCCATTAATATTAGCTGCATTGGGTGCCATTGGTTCGCTGGCAGTTGGCGCTGCAGCCATTACAAGTGCTGTTCATAAAAAGCAAAAAGAAGATGCGGAATTGGCTGAACAAATTAGACATAATCTGGTGATCGAAAAAAGACTGGACAAGGTTGTTTGGGAATAACTAAAATTTAAAAAAAAAGAGAAATTTCATCGATATTGAGTGATATACTTTCCAACTATAAGCACCCTTTAAGTAATTTCGATATACTTAAAATAATACACGAAATAAACGTAAAGCATTTTCGAAATGTTTTTATGATTGATGAATTGCCTACAAAACCTAATTATTGTGAATCAGGAATTGTAAACTTGGATACGTCGGATCATGCAGGTACTCATTGGATTTGTTACTTTAAAAAGGGTAACCAAAAATTCGTCTTTGACTCATTTGGTGGAGATGTTCCTGAAAAACTAGTAAATTATTTGGGAGCTAGCAAACTATTCTATAACGCCGAAAGAATTCAAATGTTTGATGAATATACGAGGCACGTCCAGAAAGTAAGCTCCGTTTGGTAATAAAATTAAATTGTGTACAGATACAGAAAAAATATTTATTGCACAACATTCTACACCTCTTAAACTACTTTTACACATAACTGCCGAACTTTTTCAGGCATTTGTCATAGCGTGGCATAAGTTTTTGTATACCTTCTTCATAGAAGTTTGCCGCCGACCCGTAAAAGAGTGTGAAGACTCCCCTGTAAGGTATCCTACTGTTTGGCCACCACTGTTAGGCAAATTGCGTGCTTACCAGGAGAACTGCGTATGTTTAGGAGTTCTCCTGACCACATACGCAATTTGCCTAACAGTGGTGGCCAAACAGTAGGATACCTTACAGGGTAGTCTTCACACTCTTTTACGGGTCGGCGGCAAACTTCTATGAAGAAGGTATACAAAAACTTGTGCCACGCTATGACAAATGCCTGAAAAAGTTCGGCAGTTATGTGTAAAAGTAGTTTAAGAGGTGTAGAATGTTGTGCAATAAATATTTTTTCTGTATCTGTACACAATTTAATTTTATTACCAAACGGAGCTTACTTTCTGGACGTGCCTCGTATATGTGGTCATTTATGTGTCCTTGTTTTAAAGTTGTTTTCGAATTTGGGTTCCCCTAATCCAGCTAATTTTAACGAAATTATAGATTTAATAAATGGACATATTTGGAAATAAAATTATAAACGGAGAGAGTAGTTCATTAAATATTAAGGCTATCACAAGAGATGATGTAGAAAAACGATTTTCAAGGCTAGTTACGGCTCTAAATAAACGCCTTAGTGAGCTTTTTTTGTTTCAAAAACATGGATTGATTTTCAAGGTAAAATGATAGCGAATATTGAAGATCCAATCAACAATAAAGATGTCGTTAATAAGCAATATCTCTTAGAAAAGCTCAAACCACTTACTACTGAAGGGGATTTTCCTAAAGATAACTTCTTCACGAAAGAAGAAATAGAAAAATTGTTCTCGGAATATGCCACTACTTGTCTTGCACCAGTAGCAATATTAACAGAAAAGGTTGACAACATAGAAAGAAAGGTGTTTGATAGGATAATATTACAAAAGGACCTTTTTGCAGAGAAAGATAAAATTAAGCATATTTTTACATACAACGCAACGATTAGGAAAATATTTGTTCGTATCGTAGACCCAGATAAAGTATTTACTTCATATACAGATGACGCTATTAAAACAGTATTAGACGTTTATATTGCACGTTCCAAAGAAGAAAAAATTATGGTAGATACTAGTAAGCCCTTCAACGTTAAATCTGGTGATACTTTATGCTTCAAAAATAAAATGGACAGCGTAGTTTTAAAACTTCCAATAAATGTTAGTCTGACGATGTTTGGTGAAGTAATACTTGATGCATATGAACCTCATCCTGATGAATCGGTCGAATAACACTAATGTTAAAATGTTTTAGTTTTTAATGGAGAAAATATCCATTAAAAACATTCTAATGTAACAGGTTTTTATGCAACATCTCTATTGTTCCTTTAAGAAGATCAGGAGTAAATGGAATGTTGAAATGGTTTCCCGAATAGCTAATTTTTATTTGTTCTTTCATAAGCACATACAACCTTACGCTATTAGGATCATTATATTTTTCATAAACTATCTCACAATCGGGGTGCCGCCTACATATTTTTTTGATTGCTTGATTCACCTGTTGTCTCTGCGCCCTTATTGCATAGTACCTGTACTTTTCGTTTGGTTCATGCTTATCTATAATAAGCAGACAATTATTCTTACTAGTTTTAAGTGCAAGAGGTGTGGCTAATGGGGTAAGAGATTCGTTTTCTTCCTCCTTTATTTGAAGTTTCTGCATTAACCCAACTAGTTGGTTCTTATATTCTTCTTTAATTTTGTATTCTCCGTACTTTCGAATTGATGGAAGGACTTCCTTCGTTACCCATTTCTTAAATTTTTTAGCTTCCTCTTTTTTAGATGATAAAATAAGCGAATACAACCCAGATTCATTAATAAGTATGGTTTGAGGATGTGTATTTTTTACCCCGCCAAAACGTCGGGGTTATTTAAGGTATCGAATGTACCTTTGTCTTCAATTGCAACGTGTTTTCGAATGGCTTTATCTGTATCTCTATACTCCAATATTAAAGCAATATCTTTAGCTTTAAACCATAAATCGTTATTTTCATCAATAGCAATAACCACTTGTTTGCTATTATAGACAAGTTTGCTGTTCAGAATATCGGTAATTGATTCCATTTATTATATATAAAATATAAATATAAATATAAAAAATTAATTTCCTCAACAAAGAGTAGACCCTTGTTTCTTGTAAGTTAGTTTGCGTTTTTCAATGTTGGGTGTCTGAGTAAACCAATACTTATTTTATAATTAATTTTAATTAATTAATTAATAAATGAATAATCACATTTGGTGTTTAAAGTGCAAAACGTTTACTCAAACACTGCATCCTCACACCCTTTCGACAAAAAATGGTCGAACTAGAATCAAAGGTTTATGTTCCGAGTGTGGGAGTAAGAAAAGCAGGTTTGAAAAAAAAAAGTTAATGAGAGTGTAGAAATAGGGGGTTCTACCCAAATTAGAGAACCACCCGTTAGCATTCGAGAGGAAATTATAAACGAAATTCATAAGCCCATGAGGAAGAATTTTCCGAGAAGGAGGGTTACAACTCACGGCATTGATGACATTTGGCAAGCGGATTTGGTAGAAATGGACTCTGGAAAAATAAAGGGGATATCGAAGCTTAATAAAGACTACAAGTATTTGTTAACAGTCATTGATGTATTTTCAAAGTATGCCTGGGGTGTACCAGTCAAAGATAAAACGGGTAAAAGTGTTGCTGAAGCGTTTGATGGTATTTTAAAAAACAGAAAACCCAAAAATCTTCAAACAGACAACGGTAAAGAATTTTACAATAAAGAATTTTCAAAATTGATGCAAACATTTAATATCAATCATTATTCGACTTTTACTGAAGTAAAAGCTTCAGTTGTAGAACGATTCAATAGGACCTTAAAAGAGAAAATGTGGAAGCAGTGTGATATTCAAGGAAACTACTGCTGGGTTGGCATTTTACCAAAGTTAATTAATGGCTACAATAATACGACGCACACAACTATAAATATGAAGCCAAAAACGTAAACAAAGGTAATGAAGAACATTTGTTGAAAACTGTTTACACTGTAAGCGTAGGAGCGGAAGAAAAAGCGAAATTTAAAGTTGGCGATCAAGTCAGAATTAGTAAAATAAAAGGTATATTCGAAAAAGGATACACAGGAAATTGGTCGACTGAAATATTTGAAATAAAATATATCGTTTATTCCGACCCTATTACGTACAAATTGAAAGATGTAAATGCGGAAGAAATAAAGGGGAACTTTTATGAGCAAGAATCACAGAAAACAAAGTATCCAGAGGCATATCTTGTTGAAAAAGTTTTAAGAAAGAAAGGAAATCGGGTATATGTGAAATGGTTGGGTTTTGGTAATTCTCACAATAGCTGGGTTAATAAAGAAAATGTTATATTATAATATTTCTGTATATATAAATGGACGCCCGAGTAAAGCGAATAACTCTTTCTTTCTTCCTGTTTTTACTACATCCTACTGAAGATGTTGAAGTATTTATAAATCAGTTGTCTGAGGATAGTATAGATTATCTTTTTGAACTTAATGGTGATGACATAGATAGCTGTTGCAATTTTCATAAAGCTACGAAGGAATCCTTAATTTTACTTTAATTTTGGTATTTGATTTTAATGGTTACTAACCATTAAAACCATAAATTTTAAGTAGAAAATGTATCGGGGTGTGGGCCTTTTTAAGAAAATTCAAGATTGTGCGCTTTGTTACAACCATTAACTTCTTTTGTGCCGTGGTATACCATTTTCAACCCTATCATTTTCTGTATTCCATCTTCCCAATTTAGTACCTTCGCATATCTATCGGGTAATATAACCTTCAATTTACTATCAAGTTCTAGAAAAGTTTTATTTCCATATTTTGTGTTTATACCTTCTACATCCGTTATAAGATAATCGTTTCCTATTTCTAACTCACTGAGATTCTTAAACGGTTTTTGTTCGTTGATGCTATTGAGCTTCTCGAGAAATTGTTTCTTTTCCATTTATTATATACAAAAAATTATTTTAATTTTTTAAATATTTAATATAATTATTTTATTTCCTCTAGTTGAGCTACAGTATTTTTCAAACTCTTTATTACTTCCATAAACGAAGATGACCTTTTTGGACAGTCTATGCCAATCATTGAAAGATCAAATTTTTGAGCTTTAACCAAAGAATTCGTGAATTCATTGTATTGATATACTTGTCTACCTTTAAAAAAATACAGCATTCCGTTAATATATCTAAAGGCTGAATCCATTGCAGGCGGTAAACCAGGAAAACGTCTTGATAATATGCCATGTTGCTTGGGTTTAAAGCTGCATTCGTCTATTTCCGAAAAGAAAGCGTCATTGTATACAAGTAGTTCCGTGAAGAACTATACAGCCTATTTTCATATATCCTACTTATGTTAACTGCCACTATCAACATACACAATTTCAGTTTGAGTGCTGTAGTAGACTCGTAGATATTGAGAACCGACTAAATATTTCGGATGGTCGCCATGTTGGATTTTACATATGAAGGTCCTAGAGTTATGTACCGTCACATGCAGATTATTGTGTACGTGTAGTATTCAAACTTCAATCGCATAATTAGGACACAAGAAGTAACAAGGAGATTTTAAAATTTCGCACAGCTGCCATCTTGAGGTTATGGAAACAATTGAAATAAATTAGATGCCAGTGGATTACCATTCGTATGAGGATTTACTGTACCAAGTTTCACTGCACTCAGATGGTTAAATTGCGAGAAACGTCCATGTGAATATTTATACTTCGCGTCGCCGCCATGTTGGATTTGTGATCACTAGGTTATTTAAAGTCCTATAGGTGAACTTAAGTTCATAGCCCCTATGAACATTATACAATTCAGTTTGATTGCTGTAATAGATTCGTAGATATTCAGAGCCGTCTAAATATTTCGGATGTTCGCCATGTTGGATTGTTAAATGTATAGGCCATAGAGTCATGTACCATTAAAGGGAAATTATTACGTAGGTTCATTATTCAAACTTTCACTTCGATCGCATGACTACATCATAAGAAATAAAAACTTAATTTTAAAATTCGCACAGCCGCCATCTTGAGGTTATGTAAACAATTGAACTAAATTAGATACCAGTGCATTATAATGTGTATAAATATTTCCTGTACCAGATTTAAGTGCGTTTGGAACATTAAATCGCGAGAAAGGACTATTTAAAATGTTCAAATTCGCTTGGCCGCCATGTTCCTTTTGTAGTTAACCGGTTTTTGAAAGACTTATAGATGGACTTCCAGTAGTGCCCTTTATCTCCGTACAAAATTTTAGGGAGATACCAGTAATAGTTTCAGAGATATAGAATGCCGGTGAAATATTTCGCACATCCGCCATCTTGTGGTTATGTAAACAATTCAACGAAATTAGATGTCGGTGCATTACAATGTATATGAACATATACTATACCAAGTTTCATTGCGTTTGGTTGGTTAAATCGCGAGAAACGTCTATTTAAAAGTCGCAACTTCGCTTGGCCGCCATGTTGGTTTTGTAGCTACCAGGTTTTCAAAAGTCACATAAGTGAACTTATAGTAGTTCCCTTGATCCCTATACAAAATGTCAGGATAATGTCGCTAATAGTTTCGGAGATATTGAATGCTAGTGAAATATTTCGCACAGCCGCCATGTTGGATTGGTGAGTCGTAACAAAATTTGAAGGGCACGGTCGGGGTCGCCCGGAATAGTGCTATGAACTTACCGAGTTTCATTGAAATTGCTCTAGCCGTTTAGATTTTATTAGGGGGGGACACACACACGAATCACACACACACACACGCACACACACACGGACAAAAGGTGATCTCATAAGCCTATTTTTTTCAAAATTGAAAATAGGCTAAAAAAATAAGTGTGGCCTGAGTAAGTGTTTAACAAAGCATGAATTATTGTATCTGGTCTAATGTTCCACATGGACATGGCTTTTGGATAACCATTTACCAATATTAAGCTCGGATAATCCATCATGTAGATTTTGTTGGCAATAATCATAACAATCTCACCAGAGGGTCTTTGATAAACGGCTGCAATAGTTTTAAAATCTTGGGGTAAGAAGGTTAACCAATCTGTAATAAACTGGGGTCGTTTGTTTTTTAAGGCTGTTGAGTTATCAAGATCTAAAAGCCAAAACCATTTTTCATAAAAGACATACATTAACTGATTAACAATTAAAATAGTGTTAACATTCAAATCACATAAATTGGGCTCTGGCTTTGGTGTATCTGGAGTTGGTGTTTTATCTGGTACGTTAGGCTCTGTGGCTTTACCATATAAACTTTGAATAGCTAAAATGTCATCTTGATGTAGCTCTATTTGATTGTTAGCGTATGCATACATAATAGCATCTGGATTGTTTGAATGAGAAATACCTAAGGCATGGCGTATTTCATGTATCATAACAGAAAGTAAATTTGTTTGATATTGAGGAGTATTAGCATCGGTATTTAAATACCAAGATTCATCTTGATCGATATGAATTTCAATAGGTGAATTAATGCTATTTGGGTAATTTGCATGAGCCAAAACTCCACCTTTTCCATCAAATCCACTGAAACATTGCCCACTTATTTTGTGATTTCTATGAGGGCTACCACGTTTATTTGATATAATTATATCTGGATTCCTCAAATCGTTCTCAAATGAGAGATCTGTATGTTTTTTCCAAACATCGAAAGCGGCTCTAGCTACACTTTGCATTGCTTGATTAGCTAAAGCATAATGCCATTTTATATTTTTATTATTCCATTTATACCGCCGAGTAGTAAAATTTATATCGTCATCGGTGATACCGCATCGCGATGTATTCATTAATTGTAAAGTACATTCATCTAAATCACCGGTGATATCGAGATTGTAGTACTCTTGGAACAATTTTAAAGCAGATTGGAAAGTTGTTTCATTTACTTTTGAAATTTCTTGTTCGTCTATAGTCAAGTATCCAAAATTACGCAGATAGTTGATAGCAAATTGATACTGATTTTCATGAGATAATATTTCTAATTGAACCTTTGTTAGGGTAACAATTATAAAGCAAAATGTAATTATTCTGTTCATTTATTTATATAAATATTTTACTATCATTTCTCTCGAGCCCAAAAGAGTAATGTCTTATAATTATTTTTATTTAAAAAATTAAATTTTTAATTAAAAAAAGTTATATAATAAATGGATTTAAAACAAAATATTAAGCGCCAAATAGGTGCAACTGTAAAGGAACTAAGGGTTCTGGCAACGGAACTCAAACTAAAAGGAGTATACAAGATGAAGAAGGCTGCTCTTCTTGAAGCTGTAAGCAGTGCTTGGATTAATGCCGGAGATAGTGCTTTGTTTACGTATCAAGAATCAGAGCTGCCTAAGAAGAGCGTTCGTGAACTAAAACAAGTCGCCAGAGAAAACAAAATTAAGGGCTACTCAGTAATTCATTCAAAGAAAGGGTTGCTAAATTTGATAGCGGAAGAAAAGGAACGTTTGGACAAAATCAGGCATTTTGGATTTGATCAAGACCTCTTTGAAATTAAGAAGGAACCAAAACCTGTTCAATCTAAGGACTTAAAAGTTGTGAAGCAAAAATTGGGCCAAATTTTTCCTTTTAAGAAAAATATATTTAATGAAACAGTAGCTAAAAAGTCACCTTTCGAAATTCATCAAGGTGTTCGTACTGTGCTGCACAAAAAGTTTAACGTATGGCAGACAGCTTATACTATACACATAAAAGATTTGCAAGGAAAACCAATAGAACAAATGAAAGCGGTCAGAAAAGGTGTGCATGCAGCCATAAAAGAAGTAAGAAAACTAACTGATTTTAAGCCAGGTAATCAGATGAAAGTAGTTGCAGAAAATAATAATTTTAACCATATGATTTCATCAAAAAGAAAAAGAAAAGTTAATGCTTCACATCTACTTGACCAGATTGAAAGAATAATAACATCTAATGAAAATGTAGATATCAACAATACCACTTTTCACTTCGAGGTTTACAAAATACCCAGAGGAAAAGGAGCAAAGGGTAAGAAAATAGTCAATATTGCTAAAGATGTTATGGCTAAAAGAAGCATAAACAAAATAACCAACACCGATAACCTGTGCGGGCCAAGAGCAATAATCACAGCCCTAACCTATGAAACTATAAATATACTTGACAGGAAATTAACTGATAATGAAATTACCTACATTAGGAAAGGACGTGGCCTGCAGGAAGAATTAGCAAAAGAGTTATGCACAAGATTCGGAATGAACTGTGAAGATGGGTTTAATTTAGACGATATTAGAAGTGTTGCATATCTCTTGAATGTTCGGATTAAAGTTGTTTCGGCTGCCCATTTTAACAAGGTAATCCAGGCCTCAGGTGTAAATGACGCAATAACAATTTATTTGTACTTGCATAACGACCATTATGATTCCATTAATAATATACGAGGCTTTTATGGAAGTTCATATTACTGCAAAAAATGTGATATACCTTACGATCATCAAGACAAGCACTCGTGTAAAAAAGATAAAAGTAATGTGTGCAATTTGTGTTTGTGCCCAAAACATGATTTCCCAGAAGGTATGCGACCCCGAGTATACTGTAAAAAGTGCAATAGATATTGTTTTGGTAAAGATTGCGTTGATAACCATGAGAGAGTGTGTGAGGCAGCTTACAAGTGCAATATCTGCAACAAAATATGCCCTAGGATAAATATCGAACATTTAGGTGGCTCCTTTGCCCAGTGTAGGAAATGTGAAACATTTGTAAAATACGCGGTCGAATTGAAGTGCACAGAATGTAAAAGCGAGTGCAAAAATGAAAATGAAAACACGTTTTACTACAAAAACCTACACGAAACTGTACACTGAATGTGAGAAATGTGCAAAGGAAGTTGCCTGTTCAATAAAACTCAAGTGTCTAACATGCAATGGTAAATGTGGAAAAATATACAACCACAGGTGTGGGTACTCTAAGTGTTGGAATTGCCAACAGTACGTAAAGTCAGCTCAGCACCAATGTTATATGCAAGAATGGAAAAACCGTGGGGGATACTGTATGAAAAATTGTATTTGTAATGGAAGGGCAGAAAAGCAACATAAAAAATGCACTTACACAGAAAAATACTACTTTTTCGATTACGAAGCTGAACAAGACACCGGCGTACACACGCCAAACTTTGTATCCGTTTATGACTTTAATGGTGTTAGGGGGGCTTTCCTAAAAAATGACGAATTTTGTCAGTGGCTAATATCAAAAAACCACAACGGTTTTACGTGTATAGCACACAATGCAAAAGGTTATGATGCGTATTTTATTTTACAATATTGCGTCAATAATGGCATTAAAATTAAAACCATTTACCAAGGGTCTAAGATTATGGAGCTCAAAATACCCACCCTAAGGCTTAGAATAATTGACAGCATAAACTTTATCCAAGGAGGCCTTGCATCCTTTCCCAAAACATTTGGACTAAAGAACTAAAAAAGGGGTATTTTCCACACTTTTTCAACAAGAAAGAAAATCAAAATTACGTAGGGTCCATTCCAGCTACTAAATACTATGGTGTTGATACAATGAAACCTGATGCTAGAAAAGTATTCTTAGAATGGCACGCTGAGAAAGTGAAAGAAAACTACGTGTTTGACTTTAAGAAAGAATTAGCCTAGTATTGCCATTCTGATGTCGATATATTACGGCGAGGTTGCCTTGCCTTTAGACAGTCATTTTTAGAAATAGCAAATATAGACCCTTTCCAATACATAACTATTGCCAGTGTTTGTATGGCCATTTACAGGTCAAAATTCCTTGAAAAAGACACAATTGCAGTAGTTAAGGAGCAGAAAAAAGAGATGTTCAGTAAGGAGTCTATAGCATGGTTAAGTTCGTGCCCTAATGTTCGACACGCATTAAACGGTGGCGAGGTCACAATTTGTAGAGCCAAAGTCGATGGGTACGACTACAAGACTAAAACCGTGTATCAGTATCACGGTTGTTTCTGGCATGGTTGTCCCGAATGCTACTCAGGTGATACTATCAACAATGTCAACAATGAAACTATGGATGACTTGCTTACAAAAACTATAGAGCGAACACAAGCTCTTAAAAATTCCGGGTACAAGGTTGTGGAGATGTGGAGCTGCAAATGGAAACATTCTAAAGACTACAAAAGGAGTCTAGATAAAACCATAGATGTTGTAGAGGTAGTAGAGCCACTAAACCCCAGGGACGCATTCTTCGGTGGTAGAACAAACGCCTCAAAGTTAAAGGTTTCTGGTAAGAAGCTGAGATATATAGATATATGCAGTTTATATCCAACAGTTATGTTTTATGACTGGTACCCTATAGGTCACCCTAAAAAAATATTTAAGCCAGAAAAATACAATAAAGACTGGTTTGGCCTAGTTAAATGTAAGGTGCTTCCTCCAAGAGGTTTGTATCATCCAGTGCTTTCGGTAAAGCTAGATAAGCTGATGTTCTCTCTGTGCGGGAAATGTGTAGAAGAGAAGGCTGGCTATTGTAATCATAGTGATGAAGAGAGGGAGCTTCTTGGAACTTGGACTACAATCGAACTTAATAAGGCTCTTGAGAAAGGCTACAAAATACAGGAAGTTTACGAAGTATGGCATTTTGAAGAGAAAAGTAATGAGCTTTTCAAGGACTATATTAAAACCTTTATGAAAATTAAGCTAGAAACTAGTCCTTGGGATGGTGATTACAAATCTACAGAAGAATATGCCCGAGTAATAAGAAAAAAACAAGGTATAAAGCTTGATATTGACAAAATTAAACCCAACGCTGGTAAACGAGCTGTTGCTAAAATATGCTTAAATTCTCTTTGGGGAAAGTTTGGTCAGCAGCAAAACATGTCACAAACAGAGTTCATTGATGATCCTAAGAGGTGGTACGAATTGTTATTAGACGATAAGATAGAAATTACTAATGTAATGTACATCAATGAGGAAGTAATTGAGGTAACATACCACTACAATGATTTCTATGTAGAAAATAGCACAAATACGAACATATTTGTGGCAGCTTTCACCACTTCCAATGCTAGAATAAGATTATACGATATGCTTGATAGATTAGGAAAGGCAGTAGTTTATTATGACACTGATAGTGTTGTTTACATAAATGATGGAACAAACACCGTAGAGACGTATGCTCGGCGAATGGACTGACGAATTCGGAAAAGATGATTACGGGGTTGAATGGATAAGCACAGGTCCTAAGAGTTATGCGTACGAAACATATAAAGGCAAACAGGCTACCAAGATCAAAGGATTTACTCTCAACCACGAAAATGCCAAAAAAAATAACATGAAGACAATGACCGAGTTAATACAAGATTCTAATAATAAGGTTGTTATAAGCAATAACATGATAACAAGAGATACGAAAACAAAAAGCCTTGTAAATAAAAATATTGCCAAAGAATTTAAAGTCGACTACGACAAGCGTTTCATCCAGAAAGAAGAAGACAACATAATTGATACACTTCCTTGGGGGTACTAAATATAATAGTGTACATATTATTTTATAGCTATTTACACCCTTGTTTTAGCCATTATTTTATCCTTAATTCGTTAAAAAGTTACTAATAATTTTAGCCTTAAATTTAGCAATTATTCTGCCCATTGTTTCTAAAAAAAGTTATTAGAAATTTTAGCCTTAACTTTAGCCCTTGTTTTATCCATAATCTTTTAAAAAGTTACTGATAATTTTAGCCTTGTTTTAACCATTATTTTGAAAAACATCGTTAGAATTTTCAATGGTTAATTTTAGCCATTATTTTTGAAAAAGTCATTGAAATTTAAAGCCATTATTTTATCCATAATTGTTAAATTCATTTGTTCGAGTTTTTGTTCCAAAGAAGTTAATTGCCGCTTAGATTCTCTGTCTCTAAAATGCATACAATATTCTAAATATTGTCTCATAAGCTCTTCTAAACAAATATAGTATTCCCGAATCTTATCACCGTTCTTTGTATTTAGTTTCATTATTACTTTTTTAAATTCTCGTGGTTCTATTACTAACCATTTTCTACTAGCAATTACGTTTGGTTTCATGTTTTTAATTTCTGCTTGAATAGTTGGGTATTCTTGAATCTTAGGATCAGATGATGTTAATTCTTCTGGGTGAATATTATTACTTTTTAGAAACCTTTTGAAATGTTTCAGTTGCACTCTAAATTCTCCTTCATAACCTAAACATTGCAAAAGCAGTGCACTTAAGTGGGTGCGCTGCTTTGTTACCATTATTTGCCAAAAATAATCATTCATTAAAGGATCTTAAGGGTCTAGTCTTCCATTAACAACGAGCCCTGCAAAACTTACAACTAACTATCTTAGAATGTGTAGATGCTGATGATTGTCGGGAAATCGGTAAAGCCTTCGAAGAATTAGAAAATCAAGTCGACAAAATCATACATAAAATGATATAAAATTTAACAAGGATGTCTTATAAATTTAAGTTTCAACGGTATAGTTACCTTTAAAATTGGCATATTATTTTTAAGTTATTTTAATAGGCTTTGTCTTATTAAAATGCAACCCCTTGCAACTGTCACAGTATGTGGAACGGACAGAAACTGCTTAATTCACTCACTGTTTCATTTCTTCACTTTCTCATTTAAGCGCTCTTTGATTTCGTCACTGTTAAATTTAGACACTTTTTCATTTAGTTACTTTTTAATTTAGTCACTGTTTGATTTAGCCACTTTTTCATTTCGTCACTGTTTTATAAAAGTCATTGTGAACGAGAGGGGTACTCTAGGGTTTTTTGTCACCTTTTTCAAAAAAGTGGGGAGACATTTACGAAGGGGGTACCCTGGGGGATTTTAGGCGCATTTACCAAAAAGTGGGGGAGGGTGTTCGAGCCATACGAAAAGCCATAAAAATAACGGTATATGTAATGGAGAGCGTACAGCCATCAGAAAAATCAAATTTGCAAAAAAGTTGTCAGAATTTACAGCCATTATTTTAACCATTCTTATTGAAAAGTCATTAGAAATTTAGCCATTCTTTTATCCATACATTTTAAAAATGTCATTAGAAATTTAGCCATTATTTTAGCCATTATTTTCGAAAAAGTCATTAAAATTTAAATCCATTATTTTATCCATAATTTTTTTTAAGTCACTGGTAGTTTTGTCCATTATTTTATCCATTGTTGGTAAAAAAAAGTCGTCAGAATTTACAGCCATTATTTTAACCATTCTCATTGAAAAAAGTCATTAGAAATTTAGCCATTATTTTATCCATACATTTTAAAAATGTCATTAGAAATTTAGCCATTATTTTATCCATACATTTTAAAAACGTCATTAGAAATTAAGCCATTATTTTATCCATAATTTTAGAAAAGTCATTGAAAATTTAAGCCATTATTTCAGCTATTATTTTTGAAAAAGTCATTGAAAATTTAAGCCATAACATTTAACCATCTTGTCCCATACCTACGCCCCTACTACTCTCGTAGTGGTAGAAAAGACAAACTGCTAATCTAATCGACTGGATATGGTTGAATTTCATTGACTCACACTAGCACTCGTAGTGGTAGAAAAGACAAACTGATAATCTAATCGACCGGATATGGTTGAGTTTCATAGACTCTCACTAGCACTCGTAGTGGTAGAAAATACAAACTGCTAATCTAATCGACCGGATATGGTTGAGTTTCCGGTGAACAATCATCAGGCTATCATGTGTCATCATGCCGGCACGTCGTAAGAAACGTGTAGCCCTAGTGTGTCCTTTACGTTTGGAAAAGTGGAGAAAATCTGCTAAAGGGATAATTCCGAAGTCGATATCCCCTAACTAAAGGAAGAGTGTTCATGGAACGTCTAGTCTATGACATTAAAGGATGTTTTGAACATTGAGTTGCTTGGCTGGAGTGCTAACTGTGGATTTTTTCATGAGATTCAACTTCGGCTTCAAAGTAAAATACTTTTTCTGAACTTTATGTTTACTCAGTTCTTATCTGGACCTGGAGAATTCAAGCCATACTTCAAGCGGTTTCATATGACTACTCTAAATGATTTTACATGCTTTTGTGGATCTTCCCAAACAGTACAGTGTACAACACCTGGGGTTCGACTTATCAAAGAGAAAAGTAAAATGTAGCATGTCACTTGAGCTAGTGCAATAATGAACTGACAAAACCTCTGCATCAATAAAATCATAATTTTATTTTATATCCATCATATCTCTCTTTAGTATAAAACAAAGTCCCCGATTCTTGAATATTCCGGGTAATCTCGAGAACCACTGGATGGATTTTGATACGGTTTTCACCATTCTGTAAAGGATTTCTCGAGGAAGCTTTCTGTAGAAAATAATTTATTTATAACCAATGAAAGCTGATTTCAGTGAATCGTATCAAAAAATCCTACCGCCCATGTGCCCTTTAAGCGTATGCTGGGTAAAACGTTAAAATATCTATATACTATCAGTGTCAGAACTGTTCAGCATGAAAAGCTCTCCAAAAAGGTCCGCGACACCATATCTCTATCTTCAATACATCGCCCCCTATAAGTGTTTTTACGTTTTCATTTCTTCCAAAAATCTCCATTCAATTTCTAGGTTTGGTGACAGCTAGCAAGTGAGCCTATCTCCCAAGTTTCAGCCTTCGTTCTGCAGAACGCACAGTCAAGTTTAGATTGGACGAAAAGGGAATTTGTGTTTCATGCATCACTCCATTCTTAAATTACGTCTGGCGAGAATTCGTTGCACATGCTACCTCCATGATAATATAATTAATAGTCCAGTCAGTGATTTTAACCCATCATGCCGAGACGGAAAACGGAAATACGTCGTAGTTCACGGAAATCGAAACAAATACGTCTTTTAAGCTTACGCTGGGGAAACCGTTAAAAATACCCGGCAAAACCTGGTCGGGTTGCTAGTCTTCAATAAGTTGTTATTGTAATGTTATTATCAGTAGTAAATTTTCAGTAATATCGTCAAGCAATAACCCTAATGTGCTAGAAAAAATAGGGCTCCTTGTATATATTGGAAACTCAATATTATTAATAGTACTGTAATAATAAATAAATCCGTTTCCCTAACACAAATAACTCGGAGTAATACAAATATTTTATTTTCATTGCAGGAAACTATGCGATTGCCAGCTACATTGACGAAACATCTATAAAGACACTGCGCCTCATGAAAGAGGATCTGTATGTAGAAGGCGTCGTGACCGTAGCGCGTAAGGGATCTCCATTCATAGAGCCACTCAACACGCACATCCACCGCCTTCTAGATGCCGGTCTTGTGATGGTATGGGAAGGACAAGTAACACGTCAGTTCAGCTCCAACAGATTGCTGGTAGCCGTGAAGTTCAGCAACCAGGGACTCACTAAAACAAAGCCCACCCAACTCCGGGTTGAGCACGTTGAGGGCTGCTTCTACTTGCTTATTATTGGACTTGGCTGCTCACTGCTTGTCTTCATAGTTGAAGTGGTGATCAAAATTCATTTCTACGAATTTAGATTTCCTTACCGTATGAGTAGGGCAGCGGTTCCCAAACTTTTTCGGTCACGGAAACCTTCAGAAGTAATGTTTTTTTCCGCGGAACCCTAACCCTATCCCTGATTTTTACTGAGCATTGTCACGTCCACCATGAACTACAGAACCAACAGGTCAACACACAATAACATTCATATCGGATGGATTCAACTCAACTGCTCAATGACCTCAACTCAACTCCTCGCCCCGCAAGTCAGGACATGCAAACTTCCAGGCTTGGGGTGTGTTCTGGTATTCGTCTCGCTGAGTAGTTCCTAGAATGAACTTCCATGCTCTTTCCATGCTGTTATGGGCTCATATTTAGAAACAAGTAGTTCCGTGAAGAACTATACAGCCTATTTTCATATATCCTATTTATGTTAATTGCCACTATCAACATACAACATTTCAGTTTGATTGCTGTAATAGATTCGTAGATATTGAGAACCGACTAAATATTTCGGATGGTCGCCATGTTGGATTGTTAAATGTATAGGACATAGAGTCATGTACCATTAAAGAAGACTTATTGCGTAGGTTCATTATTCAAACTTTCACTTCGATCGCATGATTACGACACAAGAAATAAAAATAATAATTTTAAAATTCGCACAGCCGCCATCTTGAGGTATTGTAAACAATTGAACTAAATTAGATACCAGTGCATTACAATGTGTATAAACATTTCCTGTACCAGATTTCTTTGCGTTTAGAACACTAAACAGCGAGAAAGGTCTATTTAAAATTTTCAAATTCGCTTGGCCGCCATGTTCGTTTTGTAGTAAATCGGTTTTTGAAAGTCTCATAGATGATCTTCCAGTTGAGCCCCTTATCTCCGTACAAAATTTCAGGGTGATACCGCTAATAGTTTCAGAGATATAGAATGACGGTGAAATATTTCGCCCATCCGCCATCTTGTGGTTATGTAAACAATTGAAAGAAGTTAGATGTCGGTGCATTACAATGTGTATAAATATATACTGTACCAAGTTTTATTGCGATTGGTTGGTTAAATCGGGAGTAATTTCTATTTAAAAGTCGCAAATTCGCGTGGCCGCCATGTTGGTGTTGTAGTTACCAGTTTTTCAAAAGTCACATGGGTGAACTTATAGTAGTTCCCTTTATCACCGTAATGAATTCCAGGGTGATATCGTAAATAGTTTCGGAGATATTGAATGCCGGTGAAATATTTCGCACAGCCGCCATGTTGGATTGGTGAGACGTAACACAATTTGAAGGGCATGGTCGAGGTCGCCCGGAATAGTGCTATGAACTTACCGAGTTTCATTGAAATCGATCCAGCCGTTTAGATTTTATTAGGGGGGACACACACACACCTCACACACACACACACACACACACGCACACACACACGGACAAAAGGTGATCTCATAAGCCTATTTTTTCAAAATTGAAAATAGGCTAAAAATACAGACCTGGAGAATATCGTATTTTTCATGACATGATTATCCGGAACAGAATAAATATATACATAGTGATGCTGGGTATCCAGTTGGCTGCCCGCAAAGTGCGGCATATTTGAATGGTTTGACGTTCCCGATCGCGTCTAAATCACGCTCCAGGTGCGGAGACGTCCGTGACGTAAATGGGACAAAAATTTGTGTTTTCATAGTTTAGTCATAAATCACTTAGTTATTGACGGATTGTCAAAGGGTTACTATAAAGTTGCTTCCTTATTTTACGCACGTGTGGCGGCAGTGACGACAAGAAATCCTCGTACCATTCGTAGTCATTGTAGCAGGGTTCAATCAAAAAATTATCGATTGATTGTTGTACACCACCCAGACACAGAACGAATTGATTTCAAGCCCCAAATTAATTTTTGTATTGATCAAATTTTGATATATTTAGAGCTGTCATCAAATAACAAGTGTTATCATCTCGTATGCCTTGATAGGGAGTTACCAACATTTTTAAACACCCTATACTGTATATCCTACGCCGTGTCCATGAAAATCAATTACAATAATTACATTTAAATAATTTTCACATATATTTTGCATTTTTAGAAAGGAGAACATTTTGACGATATTTCAGGTTTTGCTCCTTTTCAGAGTATTCGTATTCCTTGGGTTCGAGTGCAAAAGGAATTCAACAACCTTAGCAGTACACGTAAACGGTGAGCTGCTTGAGCCCCGTCAATCATGTCAAAAACCATCCGGTATAAAAACATATTTCTAGTGGTTTGGCATAACCTGTTATCAACATTTGTGCATAAGTGTCTATTTCACTGATAATATTCGAATAGTTTTTCATATTGTATTTGAAAATGCAGACGGTCAGTTCTTATCACCGTCAATCTTTACGTGAGAGAATTTTCTGACTATACATTCTCATTCATTCATTCATTTGCAATTGGGGGAGTTTCACCCGGTGGAAAATTGGATATACAAGTACATAACAAGTAAACAATTATACATACAAATATACTAGAGTATATACACGAATAACAAGTCTGTTTGGGGAAAGGTTCTAAGACTGCGGCAGGTTGAGAGTTTCAGTTGTCAATGGCACAGTTTACCAAAGAATATTTACCATTATTCGTACGCTGTGGCCGGTCCTTAACTTTGAAAGATTGATCACTCCTACTCATATAAGCGGGCTTTTCCATACGTATGCTAATCTCACCCCAAGCTGGTTGATTTGTATACGTGTAGTACATAGCGCAGAGTCCGAATTTCACCTTGCTAGCCTCACGTGATTCCTACCCACGTTTCTTTAACTTACGGGTGCTGGCTGCGTGGCTCAGGGGTAACGTTATCGCTTGCTGAGCCCAAGGTTGCAGGTTCGTATCCTGGCGCAGTCAGCTGGCATTTGAGGGTGCGCAAATGCGAGGGAGCCGTGTCAGTAGACTTACTGGCACGTTAAAGATCCCCTTCGGGGCAAAATTCCGGCACCCCGGCGTCTCTAAAAGCCAGAGTAGTTAAAAGGGACGTAAAACCAATAACATTATTATTTAACTTACGGGTCATTC
Source organism: Meconema thalassinum (assembly GCA_946902985.2). Lineage (NCBI taxonomy): Eukaryota > Metazoa > Arthropoda > Insecta > Orthoptera > Tettigoniidae > Meconema > Meconema thalassinum. The sequence continues at coordinate 252,703,812 of OX336394.1, read as the reverse complement.
TACTCCTGGAATTAAGGACTCTGAGCACAAGTCTAGCGGCCTTTCGTTGTACCATTTCCAACTCATTGATGATCCCTACTTGAAACGGGTCCAAATCTGACGAGGCGTATTCTAGAATAGATCTTACAAGTGACAAATATCCTAATTCTTTAACAGAGGTACTACTTCCTTTTAATACCCTCTTTACAAAGTGCAAATATTCGTATGCTTTAGGAACTACACATTCTACATAACAACTCCATTTCTGATCAGTCCTTACGTGAACGCCCAAATGTTTGCATAAATCTTCTACAAATATTTCCGAGCCGATGTTATAATCTAAATCTTGCCTTTGCCCTTTCCCTATTTTTATGAGACTACATATTTTCTTGTATTTATTTTCATTTTATTTTCAATCGCCCATTTATAAACTTGGTTCAGGTCATCTTGCAGTACTTCGTATGGTGTATTCTTGGAATACACGGCATGAGAGAATATAATTTTTAATGCTTTTGCATGTTCATTCCTTCCTCTTTATCAAACACCAACAGTGATCTTCTATTTTCTCTTTGATGGTCATGTCTCTTATGTTTTTTGTGAGTCTGTTCTAGATATATATCTTCCATGACCCACCTAGCGTCATCTAGCAGTGAATCTTTGAAGCTCCTCAATTCTTCCTGGTGCAAGAGGACTTCCTTTTCCATCTGGCCACCAGATCTCGTTGCCATCGCCAGCTATTATCTCCGTGATCAAGAGAACTTCGTCTACTTTTTCACCCACCAGGCTGTGCTAGTATCGCCTGCTATCAACTCTTTGAAGACCATTTCCTCAAGAGAATTTAAGTTTACAATATTGGTCATGCTTATATGTTCTCCTTTTGTCTCCTACCCCCACTCTTTTCCCTTCCTTGGACCCTCCGCGCTTCGCTGAGTGGGTCTCACTTGTTCGTCGGCAGTTGACTCAGTCAGTCAAGGCTCAACTAGAGCCAGTCTCCTCAAACCAAGAGGCACTCTCTACATTCTACGCCATGTTGGCACATTAAGTTTATACGTCAAAGGGAACTTCACCTTCGCCATGCAACAAAGATGAGTACATACTTCAGGTTTTAACCTCATCTTCATCAGTTTTATTATCTGCATGCTTTTATTGATCATTTTATGGACAGCGTGAGATTACTTATTTGGGGCGGTAATCATTCTTCGCGGGATTTGCCATGTTGGGCTTTTGTCTGTCTAAGCCAACCTTAATAGAAAGTAGCTTTTCCTAAGCTATTTAAATGAGAGATCTTCTCACAACGTGGGATATTATCTAATACCCGCTGTCCATAAAATATTAAGCTCGTTCCACCGCTGGATTAACTTTGGCCCCATTCTTCTATTAGGATTGTTCTGGAACCTTCCAGATTCTGTACTCTATCTACAAGTCTTGCCGTCATGTATTTTTCACTCACTTGTGGGAATACTATTTTAAATGAGGAATCTTCCTTATAAATTACTGCAATAGCTAAATTTTCTTCCACCCTTGGAATGTTCTATGGCGCATTTAATTGTAATTCACAACTTTCTCAAGCAATAGACTCTCGCCTACCTAGTGCAACCAGTTATTTTTCTTCATTGCAATAACTTTCTTTCCCATAAACTTTCAAGTTACTACAGTGAACTTTTCATCCCTTCAACAAACTATAGTGAGAACTAGTGCTTGTTCAACATTTCTACCGCGTCGCGATCGTCCGATTACCATAAATAAGGCCATGAACATTTATCCTAAATCCTAATTGATCTTTCCTAAACCTTCTACTAACAAACCATGTTAATAAAATTGTTACTTTAAGGTCTATTGCAATGAGGTGTCACTCTAAAGACGTGCCCTCCCACCTTTGCTTATATCTCATTAACTAATTTCTGCATAACCACGTGTTTTATACACGGTTGAAGCTTACATTGTTTCTCCCTTATAATCAGGGAATACAATTCTTTCAACTCAGGAGTGAGTTATTTCTAGGTTTCACGAAAGGGAAACTTGCCCCATCAGTCTCATGATTCCTAATTAAACATAGGAAGTCTAGAACCTTCCTTTTGACTTTCTCTTCAGGTTTCACAGTAAGTGACCTGCCCTCTTTTGTATAATTGTTATAAAAGTAATTCTGCACAAATATAAGAAGTTATAGGAACTTCTATCTTATTCTTCTTGTTTTTCTTATTGTTATTTTCGAAGTGGTTACTTTCTCTAGAATGTTTTCTCAGAAATTTCTTATAGTACACACCTTGTACTCTATTTATTGTTAAACTTTAATCACCTTAATTGTCTTTAAATTTTGAATTTTTATCTTCGCTATTTTAAATCCTTGCTAGGATTTTATAAAGGTTTGAAACCTAATAAATTGTTACTTGCCTGGCGCAAACGTTAAATGTTTTCTGAGGTCTGTGACCCCAAAATTGTTAACCAAATTGAAAATATATATTTGTTAAAGTTATCAACTTCCTTTGAATTGTTAAATAAATTCAGCGTTTCTTTTCTCTTTTTCATTTTTCTAGTACAACAATTAGGCAAGATCCTGTCTTCCTTGGCTCTCCCTACTCAATGCCATTAAATCTATTGATAGGGCTTTCACCACTCGTTGCATTTGAGCAAGAATTCTTAGTAGTAATCTCGTTAAAGTTTCTCTTACCTTTAATAGCTAATTCTAACTGGCCAGTAAGGCAAGTACAGCTCGCTACGCCAGCTTCCTGCTTGTGGAGATCCTCTCCAAAAACTTATGGTTAGTTTTCAAAAAGATAAGTGTTTCTCTTTGCCTAAACTTTTAGTCGGCTACTGGCTGGGTAAAAGCTTAGCCATTTCCAAATGTAACTATTGGTACATTTACCCCAATCATTACCAAAGATATAATTCCTTTATCATTATCCTTCTTGGAAGCACTTGGTCGCTTTTTAGGAACTCCACAACTTCTAAAACTGGAAATATCAAAATCGATGCAAATTATTGGCATTCTTCGAATTACTTGGTCAAAAAAGAATTCCTTTGAACAGATCTACAATAAGTCTGTTACTATCTGTCTTGCCAGACCATCACCCTTCCCCATAGTACGCATATGCATGCTTGAGAGGGAATACTCTAAAGCCATTCTCTTGCGAACCGCCCAAGTCCTAGCTGCGGTTCCCGTTAGCTTCCACCAGGTCCTTACCCACTTTAGGTGTCAGAGAGCGGATTTGCGGTGGCAACCGCCCTTGAGTGTATTTAAGGTTAAACGTACAACTTTTGTGGGACTCTCCTCCTATTTCTCCATCCTTTTTCTCCAGTCCGAAACCCACCTCCTTTTCTTTATCATCTTCCCTTGGTGGTTAGGTTATTCCTCAGCCAATAATCTACCCATCGTAGTGTTTTGAACTATATATCTTTCGATATATTACACAATCATTCGCAAGCACTCGATGGTCACTGCGAATCCCATTTGGTAAGTCGTTTATAAACGCTACCCCGAGGGTAACCCGACATTACGGTAATTTCGTCCGAGAATAGGGCTTCAATTTTCACTTTTTGGGAACAACCCTTCAAAAATTCTTTCATCCTTAAAATTACTCTTCTATCATTCTTCGTTGAAGCTAATTTATGGAGTAGCATGTCAAGCGGCACTATATCAAACGCCTTCGCAAAATCTATAACTATGGCGTAAACTAATACTCCATTGTTTATCTATTCACTAATATCTTGAAAAAGTGATAGCATCTGAATCTCGTATGAGTAACCTTGCAGAAATCGGCGTTGCCTTTCATTAAACCGTGATAAATTTTCCCACTGCTCCCGCAAGTAGTCGCAAATGAAATGCTCCATCTGTTTGCGTACGATGGACGTAAGCCTATCCGGCCTATAGTTGCCCAATTCCAGTCTGCTCCCTTGAATTTTGGAACTACCGTAGCAGTTTCCATTCATCGGTGATTTACGCATTTTTTATGGACACATAAAACATCACCTCCTAGTTTACAATATTATCGGGATCCCTCGATATAATATACAGTAGTAACGTATTTTTACCCATTTTTAGCCTATTTTCATTTATGAAAAGAAAAAAAAAGACTTTTGAGATCAACCATTGTCCGCGTGTCTGTCTGTGTGTGTGTCCCACCCCTAAGAAAATCTAAACGGCTGGAGCGATTTTAATGAAACTCTGTAAGTTTATAGCACTATTCCGGACGACCCCGACCGTGCCCTTCAAATTTTGTTACGTCTCACCAATCCCACATGGCGGCTGTGCGAAATATTTCACCAGCATTCAATATCTACGAAACTATTACAGATATCACCCTGGATTTTTTTTACGGTGATAAAGGGAACTACTAGAAGTTCACATATGTGATTTTTAGCCTACTTTCGATTTTTTCAAAAAATGAAAGTAGACTTATGAGATCACTACAGGGCCAAAAATTGTGTGTCTGTCTGTGTGTATGTGTGTGTGTGAGTCTGTGTGTGTTTGTTTGTGTTTGTGTGTGTGTGTGTGTGTGTGAGTGTGTGTACTCTGAATGTCTGTCCCCCCTATCAATTCGAACACGGTGAAACCGAATTGAACGAAATTTGGTACAGAGGTAGCACTGGCAAAGGGCACCTCAGTGTCATGTTTTATATTGCCGCCATCTTTACCAAAACTTAATGGCGGCCACTCAAATGGCCAAAACGTAATAATGCATTACAACCAAACTGATAATCGGATCTTTACCAAATTTGGTAATAACGTTCCTTCATATGAGGCGCGTCTTGTGCCCAAACTACGAGGTCATCAACCGTACCATTTCAGAATGGCGGCCGTGTGAATTATGCAAACTTTATAATCCATAACATGGGACCCACCAGTTCCGACTATCGAACCAAGAATCGTTTAATCTGTTTGAAACTACGTGGCCCGTTTGAAATTAAAAGTTTATATTTTAATATTATAGTCTAGAAGTGATTTTAAAAAGCTGAGTCGTCTTGGTTATTTGACAAGATGGCAGCTGATCTCTCGTTCTGACCTATATTTTATTAATTTCAGTATGTTGCATGCAATATAGGCTAGTGGTAACAAATATATGAACTTTCTATGAAATGAACTCGGTTTAAAATATACTCCAGTAAAGAAAACGTTTAGTCCAAGTCATGATTTGCTATAACGTGGTATATGTATTGGTTCCTGACGATTTATTAGAGTGTTCACGATTGGCTGAGTGGTCAGCGCGTTAGTCTTTCATCAGGCTGGCCGTGGTTCAAATCCTATCAGAGTTGGACTTTTTTTCTAGATTTTTTTTACATTTATTATTTCTTGAGTACTGAGACGTTATAAAATAAAGCATTATATGGTGCATTTTGAAATGGAAAATATATATTTAATTAAAACAACATTCACCACCGGAGTGACATCTAAGGGTAATTACTTGAACTATGTTATTGGTAACCACAGCCTTCTAGAGGCGAGCTATGCTCTCTACCGGCCTGTTAGTGAACCCATGTCTACAGTATAATTGCGAAGGTTATTATTTTTGCCGATAGAGGGTACACATCCCCAAGATAAGGCGCGATTATCACGGCCAACGAGAATGACTGGCTCTGGTGAGTTTTCGTGACGTCAGCAATGTAGTTCTGTTGCACCACTGCCTGGTCTTCGTTTTACTGCCGGTGTGGTACCTAGTCATCTTGTCTACATCATTGAACCTGTATAAACGTTGGTATTCATTTATCACTTGTCTTCATAGAAGGTATTGATACAAGTCGTTAGTCGGTGGGTAGTGTATTCCGCAGATCTCTTCTATAAACGAATTAATTTATGTTCCGCCCCTTGAAACAACAATAAGTTAATGATATCTATACTGTGCTGCAAGATTCTTTGATCTAATTATACTAATGTGCACATAATTTAACTCACAACGAAGGTCACAGAATCTCCAACTCGACTTACTGTAGCCTGTTCGTTGCAGCTATTAAAGACACAACGAACCCTTGAATCCTAGTTCGCGTGGATTTTTGTAAGGAGTAACTTCAATAGGCGTAGTTTTGCAAACCTATACAGTATAATTTATCGTGTTTGAAAACACACGGAACATCTAAACTGCGTCCATTTTATGAAGATTGATATAAAATATTGCATTTCTGCTGCTTATGAATTGCTCTCGACTTACCGGTACATTGCCTACGTCACAGAAGGGTTTGGTTTATGCGCCATGGCCTGTCTTTCTCGTTAGCCGTGCGCGATTACAAATTAGCTGTGTAATGGTTATATTAAATATGTTTCTCCCAGTGATACGTTTAGAGCAACGAAGTTTAAATTATTGTAAGTAGTCGGTGTTAATAAACTGAATACCTACGTTGTTTGGAGTGTTTACTGATGAAATTGCAAAATGCTGGGGTAAATTATTTGAACGCCACTCCTCAAATCCAGTGTGCCAATTTGCACTTCGAATTGGAAGAAATTAGGAGATGATAAAGACAAAGAGTTATAACTATACCCATACATTTAGGAGAAAGTAGGCTATATGTTCTTTCCTGAACATCTTGTTGAAAACCTGGTAACTACAAAACCAACATGGTGGCCAAGCGAAGTTGCGACATTTAAATAGACGTTTCTCGCGATTTAAGAAACCAAACGCAATGAAACATGGTACAGTATACACATTGTAATGCACCGTCATCTAATTTCGTTGAATTGTTTACATAACCTCAGAATGGTGGCTGTGCGAAATATTTCACCGGCATTCTATATCTCTGGAACTATTACCGGTATCACCCTGAAATATTGTACGGATATAAAGGGTACTTCTGAAACTTCATCTATGAGACTTTCAAAAACCGGTTAACTACAAAACAAACATGGCGACCAAGCCAATTTGAAAGTTCTAAATAGACTTTTCACGCGATTTAATGATCCAAACGCAATGAAACTTGGTACAGCAAATGTGTATACACATTGTAATGCACTGGTATCTAATTTAGTTCAATTGTTTACATAACCTCAAGATGGCGGCTGTGCACATTTTAAAATTAAATTTTTATTTCTTGTGTTGTAATCATGCGATCGAAGTGAAAGTTTGAATAATGAACCTACGCAATAATTTCCCTTTAATGGTACCGGTACATGACTCAATGGCCTACACAAATAACAATCCAAAATGGCGACCATCCGAAATATTTAGACGGTTTACAATATCTACGGATCTAACACAGCAATCAAACTGATTTTGTTTAACGTTCATACGGGCTATGAATAAGTTCACCTATAGGACTTTCAATAACCTGGTGATCACAAATCCAACATGGCGGTGACGTGAAGTAGAATTATTCACATGGATGTTTCTCGCAATTTAACCATCCGAGTACAGTGAAAGTTGGTGGAATAAATCCTTACACCAATGTTAATCCTCTGACATCCAATTTATTTCAATTGTTTCTATAATCACAAGATGGCAGTTATGCGAATTTATAAAATCTCCTTGTTACATCTTGTGTCCTAATCATGCGATTGAAGTTTGAATACTACACGTTCACAATAATCTTCATGTAAAAGTACATGACTCTACAACCTACCCATCACGGTGACCATCCGAAATATTAGACGGATGTACAAGGTCATCCGTTTGGGATGTCAGAAAAGTAAAACGCTATGCACTAGAAACTATGCACATGTATTGCTTGTTAACGGTACATACGTGTTAAGGAGAGTATGGAGTTTGTGTCACAGCACATTATCACTCATCATGTCCACCATCGCGCACGCGGCACAAATGATACCTCGAATCCATGTTGCGCCACGTGGCACGCAGCATTTCTGGAGTGATTTGCTGAAAGGCCGCTGTAATCTCCATCCGTAGGTCAGCCAGATTCTGTGGTCCTCGTACGTACACTGTCGACTTGACGTAGCCCCATACAAAGAAAACTGGAGGAGTTAGGTCAGGGTTATTAGGAGGCCATGGGAGAGGTCCATCACGGCCGCACCAGCGATCGTTGAATATGAGGTTTAATTGTGCTCTCACCATGATAGCCCAATGCGGTGAAACACCATCCTGTTGATAGATAATCATGTTCAGTATCCTATCTTGCTGTAATTGAGGGACCACATACTGCTCGATCATGTCAATATAATTGACGGCACGAACAGTCTCCTTCACAAAAGAGAATGGTCCGTAGAATTTCTCAGAGATCACTCCGCACCACACATTCACTTTAGGGCTGGCCTTTTCGAGTTCGTATGAGACATGTGGATTTTCTTTTCCCCAAATTATGCAGTTATGCGTGTTGTCTCGACCACTCTCATGGAATGTAGCTTCGTCCGTGAACATCCATCGTTTAAACCATTGATCGTCACCTTCCTGCCGCTCACACAACATCGCAACAAAACTGAGTCGAACTCCGTAATTCAGCTGTGTCAATGCTTGCAGGCGCTGCATACGGAATGGACGCATATGAAGATAACGCCTGGCAATCTTGTGATATGTTGTGTATGGTGTATTCTGTTCTGCTGATAAGCGACTGAGTGACTTTTGTGGACTCTGCGTCATGGCTTGTCGAATATCTTCCTAATTGTTGCCGCCTTCCACCTGTGTGAGGCATCTGCTATCCATTTTCCAAAAACATGTTGTACCATTTAACAATGTCCCGATGTGATGGGACATCCCTAACGTTATACTGTCGTCTGAAAGCTCGCTTGGGTCTTCACTACACACGAACATTTGGCATACCATACGACACACTGAGATCGTTGTACCTGGCATCTGGTGATTGCACTATGAACTACACTGCTGCGTTATCTCGCGGAAGTCATTGTTGCAAAGTGAATCATTGTTAACTTCCACCATTGTCACGAACATTACAGAAAATTGCATAGATATAATATGCATTAACATAATAGCTATAAAGTTATACTTATCTGACATCCCAAACGGATGACCCTGTATTACAGCAATCAAACTGGAATTGTGTATGTTGTTAGTGGCAATTAACATAAGTAGGATATATGAAAATAGGCTTTAGTTCTTCACGGAACTACTCGTTATCATATGAACCCTCTTAAATTCAGTTCGTCGCCATGTCTTAGAGTTATGTACTATTACATGAAGTTTATTGTGTACGTGTAGTATTCAAACTTCAATCGCATGATTAAGACACAAGAAGTAAAAATGAGATTTTAAAATTTCGCACAGCTGCCATCTTGTGGTTATGAAAACAATTAAAGTAAATTAGATGCCAGTGGATTAACATTTGAATAAGCATTTACTTTACCAAGTTTCAAGGCACTCGGATGGTTAAATCGCGAGAAACGTCCATTGAAATATTTCTATTTCGCGTCACCGCCATGTTGGATTTGTGCTCACCAGGTTATTGAAAGTCCTATAGGTGAACTTATGTTCATAGCCTCTATGAACATAAAGAAATCAGTTTGATTGCTGGAAAAGATTCGATGATATTGAGAACCATCTAAATATTAGGAAGGTCGCCATGTTGGATTGTCGTATGTATAGGCCATTGAATGAAAATTATTGCGTAGGTTCATTATTCAAACCTCCACTTCGATCGCATGATTACGACACAAGAAATAAAAACTTAGTTTTAAAGTTTCGCACAGCTGCCATCTAGAGGATAGGTAAAAAATTGAACTAAATTACTGTAGATGCCAGTGCATTAAAATATGTAGGCCTATAATCATTTACCGTACCATATTTCACTGCGCTCAGATGGTTAAATCGCTAGAAAATATTAATGTGATTTTAGTTCTGTGATGGTTGAAAACACGTCATGTACAAAACCAATATGTCGGCCAAGCGAAGTTAAATTATTTAAATTGTATTTTCTCGAGAATTGATATATAAAGCACAGTGAAACTTGACACCCTATATGCCCAACAAGATTTGTTCTACTTACGTCTTATTCAAGAGCGGCTTCCGTGGCGTAGTTGGTAGCATGCTGAGCTTCTATGCCCAAGATCGGGGGTTCAAATCCGGCCGAAGTCGTCGAATTTTTAAGAGCGTTAAAAATCGCTCAGTATGCCATCCTTTGGAGGGGAAGTAAAGCCGGCGGTCCCATGTCATTGCTTTATGGCATGTTAAAGAACCTTCCACTAATTTCACCTGTGTGAAGCTAAATTGTATAGGTTAAGAATGTAAACAACGCTTTTAGGATCCTACGTTCGTTCCCAAGAGCCGACGGTGGTGGCATCTGGTAGCTAAGTTCTGAACTAGTAGTCGTTGACGGTGGCGTTTGGCGGGAAAAGTAGGATGTATTTGAAAAATTCAAAAGTCTGCAGTCCTTACTTGAATTAAAAATAAAATAAAAACAGATAACACATACTAATACCGTCATCACAATTAACACCGGTTATCAGACAGATTCTACACACACCCAAAGTACACGGGGCTACATGACGGCGTTGTCGCAGCCCCTAAATTTAAGAATCAACCAACCATCTTATTCAATTCAATTGTTGTCATACAAGATGGCGGCTGTGCGAAATATTTAAGCGGCACTCTTTAGATCCGAAACTGTTAACGATATCGCCCTGAAATAGTATATTGTGATAGAGAATACTAATTGTCGTAATAGAAGCCATTTTTCAGTGTTGCCAAATTCTACTAAAGAAAGCTTTTCAGTTGGTCAACACAATTGTGCCCAATTACTTTAGGCGGGAAATAGGTATTTTCATCCCCTACAAACTAACACGCTTTGATGTGCAAGTATGTATAAGTAGTTATTTGTATATAAAAGCGTGTTAGTTATTAGGGTATGCAAATACTTGATTCCCGACTAATGTAATAGGGCACAGTTTGTGTTGACCGACTGAAAAGCTTTCTTAAATTGAGAATACTAAGGTAAGTTCCAATAAGTGACGCTCATTAACATATTAACCAGAAAAGCATCATGGTGGGCAAGCGAACTTAATATATTGATATGGCATTTCCTCGAGATTTAATCAACAGATCTCGGTGAAACTCGGGACGTTAAATGTTTACAGAATATTTTATCTACCCGCATCTAATTAAAATCAATAGTTTTTCATAAAAGCAACATGGTGTCTGTGCAAAATTTTAAAATTATGTCTCTTTTACATTCCTAATCTTTCGATCGAAGTAATCGTTTGAATATAAACCTAGGCAATAATCTTCATCTAATGGTACCGTATATAACTATATGGCCTTCATAGAGAACAAAACAATATGGTGATCTTCTTAAATATTTAGATGGTTCGCAATATCTGAGAATCTATTACAGCAATCAAACTGAAATTTTGTATGTTGATAGAGACTTAACGTAGGTTCACCTATGGGACTTTCAATAATCTGATGAACACAAATCCAACGTGGCCGCGACGTGAAGTTTAAATTGTTATATGGATTGTTCTCGTGACTTAATTATCCGAGAGCAGTGACACATTCCACTGTAAATTTTAATTCAGGACTTAATATATTGACGTCTATTTAAATTCAATTTCAATGAGAACTTAAAAATGGCGGCTGTGCTAAATTTTAAAAATCACGATTATATTTCTCCTGTCCTAAACACGCGATATAAATGTAGTTTGGTATAATGAGCCACGATTATAATATTCATCTGATGGCATATAATTCTATAGCATATACAGTATATAAAACAATCCAACATGGCGTCCATACGATACATTTCACTGGTTCTCTATATCTCCAAAACTATTTAAGCTCTCGAACTGAAATTTTGTATGGTTTTAGAGGACTGTTAAGTAGGAACAAGTTCGTGACTATCCCTGATCCTGAAAAACACAAGACATCATGGCGGCGAAGCACTTTTCAAATATTGAAAATTACTTTCATTGTGAGTGTAACTATACTCGGCACAGTGAATCTTTATTCAGATATTAGTTTAGAGACATCTAATGATGCTCAATTGATTGCAAAAATTCAAGTTGCATCAGTTTGGAATTTCAAAACGTTGTATTTTTTTATTTCTCGTATCTCATTCAGGTGTCTGAAAAGATGATTAGTATGCTGGGCTATGATAACAATCCTTCTCTAATGGCACTAAATTATGTAGCTTACATTTCGTAAATCAAAAAAGCCATGCAATTGACTTTTCTAAAAATTAATTCCTGGTTACAAAAAGATTCCATTTCGCAGGAGGAGTCTTACTCACCGATAATGAAAGCTATATATTCTAGCACATAACTTCTCATTATAATGGTGTTGGTGAGGACATAGGTCATGAAACCAAAACTATTTAATGCAACGCAAGGAAAATATATTCAATGGGCGGTGAGTTTTTAATGGAAAAGACAGGTAGTATATGGAATTATGCTACTTAGTTCTTAGAACTACTTGATTCATATGAAGAAAATATGCTAAAAATAGTAAACCATTTAATTTTAATTGACGTTTAGTTCAACATATTTAAAATCAAATTCGATTGACTATTTTATATCATTCTTAAAATATGATTAATGATTAAGGGTTGTATAAATAGGCTTCTCATTAAGTGTAGGGACATGGCATCTATCACTCTCACTATCACACATTGCGTCTCTTTATCTACTACGACTGACGATGGGATCATTACGCAAGGTGGTACTAATGTATAAATGTACCTGAATTATTAACTTTTGACACTGCGTGTTAATCTTGCTTTTGATGGAAAGGATATTGGTGTGAATATTATAGAAAGTATTACCGATTTTTGGTCATTGCGTGATATTAACTCTGTTTGGTTCATGTATCCAAGGAGACACGCCAGAGAGTGGTGTTACTGGTGATTTTGTCACACACAAATGGCTCAGTAGTAGATTCCAGATCTCTACAAATGTTTCCATTTCAAACAGAGGATTAAACGCTGAACATATTCAGTGAGATACAAGGAAACTGTAAGGTAAGTGGTAACATTAAGACCTTTATGTATGTAGCGTATGGCATTACACATGAATCACAATAATAATCCCTATATACACTGACCTGCAAAAAAAGTGGAACACTTCAATTTTTTATGTAATTTCTTAATTTATTCCACTAAAATGTATCGGTTTTCCAATATTTGCATTATTCATGTAAATGTTAGATGGTTGGCTACAGAAAATACCGAAACATGTTTTACAACACGTTTTAACTCACAAATTTCGTTACATTTCACAAATCTAACAATTTTCTAATTTTTTGTAATGTTCTTTTGGGCTGGTTTTTATCAAACACTAGTTGAAGTATCCGTGCTTCGCTACGCGTCATAAATAAATTAAAATGTGAAGGTGACAGTTAAAACAGGGGATAGGCGAGGTGCTGCGCAGAGGGAGATTAAAGATGGAACATTTTGTCCAACTACACCACTCGGCGTTGACCGTGTTTTATAGCACAAATTTAGGTTTTACTCTAACAGTTCGAGATACCTTTCGGATAGAAAATGTAATTTTAAACCTCGTATATGCCATCAAAAGTTTGCTATTTCTTAGCGTTTTATTTTTATTTGAAATGGAAATAAGAAAGTTTGAAAACAAAGGGTGTAATGACGTCACTAAAATGGTCGCCATCTTTAAATAGTGCAAAGTATGGAAATCAAAAGTAACCTATATGTTAATCAGGTAAATCAGCTACTTCCATGTAAAATTCATGTAAATCGGACCAGTGGTACTTGCCCGATTGAGTGATACACAGACACACACCATCTCATTTTTAGCCTCGCTTCACCCGCGTCATAGTCGTGTCATATTGTTATTCAATGAAATGCAGGTTTAACCCCGTTAACACCCCTTTAGAACCTGAATACCCAAAAATCCCTCCTTAGTAGACGTTTTCGACACACAACAAACATATCACCAAAATATCATTCTTTTAACTTTAATAGTTTTGGTTGGTCGATGAGAGTGAACATCCAAAAATCCTTCCTTAGTGGACGTTTTTCTTCCAGAATTTCACCCCACCTCATAGGCCCCTTAAATTGCATTTATGAAAAAAAACGGTGGAACACCTATTTATTTCATTTATTTATTTATTTATTTATTTATTTATTTATTTATTTATTTTTAAGCTGATTGATTTCCTCCGAGATTCAAACTCCTCGCCTATGTCGTTTAAGAGATACACGCCCCCATTTAGGAATCTTTCAACCCCCACTTTTCATCCCTTTCACCTCATAATATACACTACATCGAAAAACCATTAGACATTTGTCAGCTTATTTTTAATGATTAGTATAAGTGCCAAGTATCACGTCCCCAAATGAAACCACTCGTGAGATACTGTTCTTTAATGAAATGCACGTTTACCACCTTAACACCTCTTTAGAACCTGAATATCCAAAACTGTTTCCTAACTGGAGGTTTTCGACATACAACGAATATATCCCCAAAATTTCATGTTTCTAACTTCAATAATTTTAGCTGGGCGATGATGAGTGAGTCGGTCAGGACATTTTCTTTCATTTATTTTTTATAATTTCACCCCTCCCCATGAACCCCTTAAATTGGATTTATGAAACAAACGGACGAACACCTATTTACTTATTTAAAGCAGTTTTCCCCCTTAGTTTGATGAGTGAGTAAGTGAGTCAATCAGTTAGGACACTTTTTTCCTGTTTTTTTTTCCAGAATTTCACCACCCTCCAAGGGCCCCTTAAATTGGATTTATGAAAAAAACGGTCAAACACCTATTTTCTTGTATTTTATGCTGTTTATTCCTGACGAATTTCAAACTTCTCGCCTATGCTTTTCAGAGATACACGCTCCGTTAAGAATCCCTCAACCCCCAATTTTCACCCCTTTCACCTCATAATATACACCACATCGATAAACCATTAGATATATGTCTGATTATTTTTAATGATAAGTTTATATACCGAATATCACATCCCCGAAGAAACAACTCATGAGATATCGTTATTCAATGAAATGCACGTTTACCCCCTTAACACCTCTTTAAAACCCGAATAAACAAAAAGCATTCCTTAGTTGACGTTTTCGACATACAGCGAACATATTCCCAAAATTTCATGTTTCCAACTTTAATAGTTTTCGCTGGGCGTGATGAGTGAGTGAGTCAGTCAGACAGGACATTTTCCTTCAATAATTTTTACCAGTATTTCACCCCTCCCCATGGGCCCCTTGCATTGGATTGATGAAAAAACGCTTGAACACCTATGAACTTATATTTTAAGCTGTCTATTTCCCCTGAGTTTGATGAGTGAGTGAGTTAGTCAGTTAGGACACTTTCTCTCCTTTTCCCCCCCAGAATTTCACCGCAACCCATTGGCTCCTTAAATTAATTAATAAAAAACGGTCGAACACCGATTTACTTACTTTTTAAGCTGATTTTTTTTCGCTGAGTTTCAAATTTCTCGCCTACTGTATGTCGTTTAAGAGATAGGCCTTCACGCTCCGTTAGGAATCCTTCAACCCCCACTTTTCACCCCCTTTCACCTCATAATAATACACCACATCGAAAACCCTTAGACACATGTCTGCTTATTTTTAATGATTGGTTTATATGCCGAGTATCACATCCACAAATGAAACCACTCGTGAGATAATGTTAATCAATGAAATGCAGGTTTAAACCCCTTAAGACCCCTTTAGAACTTGAATATCCAAAATCCTCCCTTAGTGTACGGTTTTGACAAACAACGAACATATCCCCGAAATACCATATTTCCAACTTCAATATTTTTGGCTGGGCGATGACGCGTGAGCGAATGAGTCAGGACATTTTCTTTCATTTTTTTTTCTTCAGAATTTCACCCCTCCCGATGAACCCCTTCAATTTGATTGATCAAAGAACTTTCCTTCCTGTTTCCCCCTCCCCCCAGAATTTCACCCCTCACCATGGGCCCCTTAAATTGGATTTATGAATAAACTGTGAATTACATATTTACTTAGTTTTTATGCTGATTTTTTTCCGCTGAGTTTCAAACTCCTCGCCTATGTCGTTTAAGAGATACACGCTCCGTTAGGAATCTTTCAATCCCCGTTTCCACCCCTTTCACCTCATAATATACACCACATCGAAAAACCCTCTGACACGTGTCTTCTTAATTTTTAATGTTGAGTTTATAAGCCGTGTATCACATCCCCCAATGAGACCATTCGGGAGATATTGTTATTCAATGAAATGCAGGTTTAACCCCCTTAAGACCCCTTTAGTACCTGAATATGCAAAAATCCTCCCTTAGTGTACGGTTTTGACATACAACGAACATATCCCCGAAATGCCATGTTTCCAACTTCAATATTTTTGTCTGGGCGATGATGAGTGTGTGAATGAGTCAGGACATCTTCTTTCAATTTTGTTTTCTTCAGAATTTCACCCCTCCCGATGAACCCCTTCAATTTGATTGATCAAAAAACTGCCGAAAAGCTATTTACTTACTTTAAAGCAATTTTCCCCCCTGAGTTTTATGACACTTTCTTTCCTGTTCCCCCCCCCCCACCAGAATTTCACCCCTCCCCATGGGCCCCTTAAATTGGATTTATGAAAAAACGGTCAAACATATATTTACTTATTTTTATGCTGATTTTTTCCGCTTAGTTTCAAACATCTCGCCTATGTCGTTTAAGAGATACACGCTCCGTTAGGAATATTTCAATCCTCACTTTTCACCCCTTTCACTTCATAATGTACACCACATCGAAAAACCCTCAAACACATGTCTTTTTTTATTATTAATGATGAGTTTATATGCCGAGTATCACATCCCCCAATGAAACCAATCGGGAGTTATTGTTATTCAATGAAATGCAGGTCTACCCCCTTAACAGCCCTTTAGAACCTGAATATCCAAAAATCCTCTCTTATAGGGCATTTGCGGCCCTTGAGGAAGCTGCATACCAAATTTCATACCAATCCGTTCGGTGGTTTCTGATATTTCGTGATGAATGAATGAGTGAGTGAGTGGTATTTGACAAAGTAGATAGGGTCAAGCCTTTGTTATGCTAAACACGGTTAAGAGTGCTGTGTGAGCAGTTGAGTAACTAACGGGATTTCAAGTAAAGATCCTCATTTTCTATACCGGTAGTGCAGAGCAAAACTGGCATCCAGTCGGCCGTGTCTCGACTTGAGCTATGTTGCCATCTGCCTTGCCTTTCCTTCATGAGTATATTTTATGATTTGATTAGCCTGTGCTTGAGTGCAAAAGGGCCAAAATCAAAAGAACGAGAAAGACTATCGTAAATTCATGTAGCCAGCGGTTCCTTCTGGGTCCTAAACTATGCGTATGCAAAATTTGGTTGAGATTGGTGGAACGGTGTAGATTTGTATACGGAACAGACCCACCCACCCACCCACATACATACATACATACATACATACTGCACCCTTCAATAAAGCATGGTTTTGTCGAGAGTCGTCTACGGGGTCGTGTTCAGTCCTGACTGCGTTACACAGCAAAGTTCGCTTAAAACAACATGCTCTAATGAATAGAAAGGTTCATGACAGAGGCTATACTAGAAATAAAATGAATAACAAGTAGAATAAAAGAAATTTAATGACTGAAAAGTATGTGCATAATAATAATAATAAATAAAAACAAATCCTCCCTGACTTTACCCCATTAATAAATAATAATAATAACACTGAGCGGAAGGAACTCGCTCGTCACAACAAGACAATGTGAATGCAACTTCACATAAATGATAAAATCATAACATAAGCATTTGAGCGGTAAGAACTCACTCGTTACAACATATGGATACAAGTCCATTTTTCTGGTCAAGAAGTTATATAATGTGTGGTGTACTGTTCGTTAATAAGAAACTGAGTACTGATGCGAGTCCGTTTACAACTGAAACAGACATGTTGCTTACGGAGTGCATCTTTTAAATCACACTACGGCTATGGGACCCACCATTAATTAATACACTACAACTACTACTGACACATGCAAGATCTAATAATCTAAACAAAATGAAGAATCTCCCTGAGATTCTTACTGGTGCAAGGAGCACACGGAATAAAAAGAGCATGCCATAAATAGGCCAAAAAACGCTCTCATCAACGTGGGTACATAGCTCCGCGCACCCTAACTTGACACGGGTCAAGAACGCATCAAAATAAACACACCAAAAATATTGAACCAACAACAACAAAATACAAGCCTAACGGCTGAAAAACAATGTTTACATTTATATGAAACGCCAGACAAACACGAATTTCGGTGGCTACCTTACAATTATGGACAGCTCCCCTTTAATCAAGCAATACTCATTATAACCGATCAGGTTTTGTGAATTTAAAACAACATCATAAATTGCAGTAAAAGAAAGCAGATCTGTTACTAATGACAAGACGTTATCTGATTGAGCTCCCCCCAACTTGTATGAGTCACGCTGTCCTACAAATACCTCTCTCTGTCTGGCAAGCTAAGTGCAGTTCCCTCAGGAAACATCAACATATCTCACGCATCCCATGGATGGCGAGAAAACAAATATATACCACGAGTTCACCCTCGCGAGGTCATGAACTGGGTTGACATGGAGCAAGTCAGAATAATCACCATGATGTATTCTCGCTAGCACATCATAAAATCACATACGCACCCATAGCTTGGACAGAATCTCATACACACTCACTCTGGGTCGGCTCAAATCAACAACAATACTGCGTCCATTGACACATTAACAAAAACACACAACAGAAACTCGGGTGCAAAGTGCCATCCCGTTCAAATCTGCTGGAAAGCAACTATCGAAAACAATCCTGATCCGTCATAAAATTCTACTCACAAATAACCTTTTACCCTCAAAATTCTATTTTTAATCTCAAAATTAATTCAGTTCCATTTTTGTTGTAAGGCAAATCTCCGAATAATAATGCTTGACCGCGATTTACGCAAGCGAGATCGAGCAACGGCTACGCGTCTCGCCCCGTACAGTTAAACCAAATACAAACACAAAATATATAAATTACGCAACGCTCGGCTAGTCCCATATTTAATGTGTCAGTAAAACAAAAACTAATAATCTACATTACGAAGCAAGCAAACAAATATTTACAAAAATATCCCATAACACCGTAGCTGACTTAATAAATAAATAAATTTATTTGGTACTCAATCCTTTAAAACAGCGCCAGGAATTACGTCTGCAGCCATCTCCTTTAAGATGTTTATCTGGTCATTGACATCTTCAGGCAAATGTCCTGCTGGTTCCCAGATCCATCCTCGTTCTTGGACGTCATCACGTGCTGAATTAAATAAAGTTTTGTCAGATACACACACGATATAATTCCTACTATATTCACCTATCAAGTACTATATTCCTTGACAGTCTATTTGGTGAATTACTTCGATGAACTGGTCCTATCTGGTAGTACTGGGACTACAAATAAATCACTGAAGTTATACTTTTGATTTGACGATACTGTTCCATGTTCACAAACATGAAAATCTACAGAGTAATACGTTCCGTCCTCAGACGAACAAAAATTAGTAATACGTTCCGTCCTCAGACGAACAATAATTAGTAATGCTCTTCCGTCCTCATACGTACAAAATAGTAATGATCCTCGAAGCATCTTGGATCCTTATAAATGACACAGACTAGGGTAGGTGTGGAAGGGGATCTATTAAAAAATATTCCATACTAACTATCAGACTAGCATGCGACCGGTATCATTGAGTTCGTAGCAGTGTGGAGGTTACGATTATGCTGTAGCCGGCTTGAATCGATCGTGGAATTAATCTGTAGATAACTCCCGCGTTAATCTACTCGTGCGCGTTCCCAAGCCGAGTTCCCGCTAAGACAAGGCGTCTTGATATTATTGGCCTAGACTCTTTTATGTCTTTGCGCGTTTTTACATACATTTCTGCCGTAGGGAGTGGTTCACATGATGATAGACCAATTACCTTGTAGCATTCGATATCTTCCTTGGCGCCAACCGTCATAGCAACAAGCCATAATGTGCGTCCCCAAGCCGACGTTCGCGCTAAAAGTTGCACCTGTTCTATGTCTCAAGAATATACACGCATCCTCCTAAAATACCACAGGAGCTTAAACCATTGTGACCTCTCGGCCACTGATTTCTCAATATTTTCCCAACAGCGTCTGGCTCTCATATCTGTTGTCTGTATAAATGTCTCAGAAAACGATGAATAATTATTAGAATCCTTTATACAGCCTGCGGATAAAGGGTTCAATACATACATACAGACTTTCACTTTTATATATAAGACTAGCTGAAGTACCCATTCTTCGAACGGTCTTCGGTATTAATAACCAGATGTTACCAATTGATCTACTGTTGCAATGTTTAGGGGCTTGGAACCTGTTTGTTGGCAAAGAAAAATGATTAGGCCTAGCTAAAATGTGCTCTCAAACTAAATTTACCTAACGTGTTCTTCCTGGCGTGAAAATAAAATTGAAAACCTCGTAGACGAATCGCAATACACGTCACATACGAACTGACCCTAACCGTTGTGTCAAGTGCCTAACTACCGGAAGACCCCTTTTATAAATTATAAAGGCTTGTGGTGCATGAAAATTCAGTTTTCTTTAGCCTCCAATGGCCCAAATTCCTAAAATCAGCAAAAAAACTGTCTACTATTTCAAATCAGGAATTTTTGAAAATAATGTTGCTGTTTGGAGATATAATAGACCTTCTGTACGACATATCGCACGTGTAGGTCGTGTGATAAAATCTAGGGTACTCCTTGAACCCCTTAAGCGCATTGATGAATTTTACAGTTTTAGTTGGTTCCGTGATAACTTTATAGCCATTTGCAATCTTTCACAGAAATGTAATAAATGCGGTGCCATTACTTATTCCAGAAATAGATGGAAAGTTGGATGCCACCTCTTGAGATACTTTTGTCATGGTTAGTGGCTTGCATTCCTTCTTTATTTTATTAAATGAAATTAGTTTTCTGGGAATATCTAGGAAACTGTCGGGTTTAGAGCCTAAAATATAGTCTTCGGGGACCCTTTACGGCTCTTGAGGGGCCCCGAGTTTTTTTTTCTGACACCAAGGGTTTGAAAATTGGTTTGTCTCGTCGTTGTACGCCATAATAATGATAATAATTAAAATAATAATAATAATATAACAATATAGGGATAGGGATATAATAGACCTTCCGTACCATACCCGCACGTATAAATTGCGTTAAAAAATTCTAGAGTACCCTTTGACCCCTTAAGCGCATTATATGTATTGATGAATATTTCAGCTTAATTTGGATCCGTTATAACCTTATAGCCGTTTGCAAAACTTCACAGTAATGTAGTAAACGGAATTGCATTGCGTCTTACAGAAATAGATGGACCTCTGAGATTCAGTTGCCATGGTAACCGGCATGCATTCTTTCATTAATTTATTAAGTGAAATTAGTTTTCTGGGAATATCTCAAAAACTGTTGGTTTTAGGGCTTTTAAATGTGGTTTTCGGGGTCCCTTATGGCTCCCGAGTTTCGTTTCTCACATTGAGGGGCTGAAAATGAGGTTTGTCTCACCCTTCTACGCTTATTTCAGCTTGTATTTTAAGGGGGTTGGGCCCCTTTTATGAGAGGTACGGAGAAGAGTTACATCAATGATTGGTGTCGTGCCTCTGAAGGATATCTGTATCAAATTTTACGTTGATCCACTCAGCCGTTTTCGAGTTATAAGGACACAAAAAATTGTCCACAGACAGACAAACAAACAAACAGACAGACAGACAGACAAAAAAAATATTTTTTTGCGCATCCATCATAAAACAGTCTGAAACGAGCAAATATCGCAAAATTCCGTGGAAATTCAGAAAAAACAGACAAACTTTCATTTTTATATGTATAGAGATATATAAATGAAAGTTTGTCTGTTTTTTCTGAATTTCTACGGAAATTTGCGTTATTAACGCGTTTCAGACTGTTTTAAGACGGATGCGCGTAAAATTGTTTGTCTGTCTGTCTGCGGACAACTTTGTTCCCTTATAACTCGAGAACGGCTGGGTGGATCACCGTAAAATTTGGTACAGATATCCATCATTGATGACACAAATTATCGATGTAACTCTTCTCCGTACCTCTCAAAAATGGGGGCCTACCCCCTTAAATACATGTTGAAATAGGCGTAGAAGGGTGAGACAAAGCTCATTTTCAGCCCCTCAATGTGAGAAACGAATCAAAAAACACATTTTGAGATATTCCCAGAAAACTAATTTCATTCAATAAACTAATGAAAGAATGCAAGCTGGTAACCATGGCAACAGAATCTCAGGGGTCCATCTATTTCTGTAAGACGCAATGCTGTTCTATTTATTACATTACTGTGAAAGTTTGTTAACGGCTATACGGTTATCACGGAACCAAATTAAGCTGTCAACTTCATCAATACATATAATGCGCTTAAGGGGATCAAGGGGTACTCTAGAATTTCTTCACTCGATTTACACTTGCGGTTGAGGTACAGAAAGTATGTTATATTCCTATCCCTATATTGTTATTTTATTATTATAATAATTATTATTAATATATTATGGCGTACAACAACGAGACAAAGCTCATTTTCAGTCCCTTGGTTTCAGAAACAACTCTCGGGGGCCCTAAAGAACCGTAAAGGGTCTCTGAAAACTATATTTCAAGGCTCTACAACCAACAGTTTCTGAGATATTCGCAGAAAACTAATTTAATTTAATAAACTAATGAAGGAATGCAAGCCAGTAACCATGACAACAGATTCTCAAGAGATGACATTCAACTTTCCATCTATTTCTGCAATAAGTGATGCCACTCCATTTATTACATTTCTGTGTAAGTTTGCAAATGACTATAAGGTTATCACGGAACCAGCTAAAACTGTAAAATTCATCAATGCGCTTAAGGGAGTCAAGGGATTCCCTAGATCTTCTTCACACTCCTTACACGTGCGATATGTCGTACAGATTATCTATTATATCTCCAAAAATTCCTGAATTGAAATAGTATTTTTGCGGCTTTTAGGAATTTAGGCCATTGGTGATTAGAAAACCTGAATTTTCATGCACCACAAGCCACATAACGGCGAGGGTCATTTCTTATGTGACGTGTATTGCGTTTCGTCTACGAGGTTTTCAACTTTATTTTCACGTCAGGAAGTACATGTTAGGGGAAATTAGTTTGAGAGCACATTTTAACTACCGTAATCATTTTTCTTGGTCGACAAATGGGTTCCAAGCCCCTAACCATTGCAACAGTAGCTAAATTGATAACGTCTGGTTATTAATACCGTTCAAAGAATGGGTACTTCTGCTAGTAATAATGATAATTATAATAATAATAATAACAAGTACGCTAGATAAATATGTAAAACAGTTCCCGGAAAAAGCACGAGTATTATATTTTGTCCGCAAATACATAAGCTTGAAATATGCAAAACTTGTTTTGACCAGTGTATCTTCATTTCAGACTGTGTTGCATTCCAGCGTTCAGTCTAATCTGAAAGCCACTATTTGCGAACAAGTCGCCTCCATAATCCCCTATTAGCAACTAGCACTGCGGCCACCATTGCTTCTACACCTTTCAGTTTTAAATCGTTCAACACAAAATCTAACCATCGTCTCCTAGGTCTAACTCTGCTATTTTTACCCTTTTCAGCCGAACTCATTAACCTCTGCTCCCCCATTCTCTTCACATGACCCCTCCAGCTGAGTGGCCATTGCTCCCATCTGTTTGCCCCAGCAATCGTTCGTGTTACCCTACTATCAGTTAGCTATAGCTTATGGATCATATATCCTGCATCAACCCAGCTCTCTCTTCCATACAGCTACGTAGGTCTAAATACTGACCGATGTAGGGAGAGTTTCGTCGCTTCACTAACTTCTTTCTTGCAGAATACTGTAGATGGCAACTCAGAACTCACTGCATTGGCTTTTCTGCACTTCGATTCTATTTATTTCCCCATAATATCATCCTGGGAGAATACACAGCCTAATTATTTAAAATATTCCAACTGCTCCAAATTCGTTTACTCTATCTGGCATTGTACTTTCTTGCGTTTCTTCCGTAACGACACAACCTTCGTCTTTGAAATGCTAATCTTCATACCATTCTACGTACTTTTCTGTTAAGTTCTTACATGTTGGCTTGCTAGCTTTTGACGAAGTTATTATTAGAGCTCGGATTTTTAGGTGCTAAAAATCAGGAAAATATTTATTTTTTATGTATTGAACATTCCTGAAATATGTGACAAAAAAGTATAAATATTTAATTATAATTTAGTTTATTATTGTGAATATAAACAATATGCAGTAGTCACGAATGCAATTTATTCTATCTCTCACTGAGTGCTGAAGCATTACAATACACAACGATATACATCTTCAGGTTGTCCATCACAAATGACCGACGATTATCGCGAAACATTTCTTCTGAAGACGCGAATCTGCGGCAATATGTTTCTTGCCCTTGAGGTGTTGTGTAACTTGAGATCGCTGTTCAGCCTTGATTGCTTTCCCACATGGTTGGCAGAATAGAACACCCCCATCAGAAGTAAAATTATCTTTAAATTCTGCAACAGACGATTACTTGCAGTTGTTGTTACTTGAGGCAGAACACTTCACAGTGCCAGAAATGGACTGCA
Source organism: Meconema thalassinum (assembly GCA_946902985.2). Classification (NCBI taxonomy): domain Eukaryota; kingdom Metazoa; phylum Arthropoda; class Insecta; order Orthoptera; family Tettigoniidae; genus Meconema; species Meconema thalassinum. Next base: position 252,679,361 of record OX336394.1, on the reverse strand, counting down.
TGTGAGTGACACTGGTTCCAGGTAGCTGGGAGAGAGGGAGGTGTAGCAGGTGGTGCAATGTGACTATGGGCAAGGAAATCCCCGGCTTCTACAGTGAGTGGCACGGGGCGACAAGTTAAAAAATAACACAGTTGCATGTTGGCATACGCTCTGCATGAAGATTAGATAGCTCACAAGTTCTTCCCCGTTGAAGTAACACAGAACAAAAATGCAATAAACTGAAAGATCTAGCATACTGATTTCAATGAATGTAAATATTATATCTTTTTATGCGCTAATAAGTAAAAAGCTGGAATGTATGTATTTATAGAAAAAATGCTTAAAATATGTATTTACATAAAAAAATATTTACCTAAAATTCCGAGCACTAGTCATTACAACTACAGAGTTGTGAATATTATTGGACTCATATAGAGAATTTAAATCTTTCACATCTTTTAGTTCTAAATCACATATTTTATTACCCTCTGTTTTCTTCCCCATAGACTTACAAATTTTCTCACAAGGAATTGCATCTAGAATTTTCTGAATTGGGTATTCCCAGGGACACCAGAGCTGAGTCCATTATCTATTTTTTCAATGACCTTGGAATGTACCCTCTAAATCAGGCGACTTCAATCCATGGTCCACAAACTTTTCTACAGTTCAAGAGTGGACCATCAGTGAAAAAGAAAGCCTTCAAACCCATCTGCTCTAAATTCACGCGAAAAGTAGATTAACGCATCAAAACAAAACGTGTGGCATTTTGCATTAGCAAGCCCTCTATTTTTGTGGAAATTCTAAAATATAACTTAGCTGTGCGTTTCTAAAAATAAACTGTCATTAAGACAATTGAAGTGATAGAAGCCATTTTTCAGAGATGCCTAAATCTATTAAAGTTTTCCAGTCCGTCAACCCAAATTGTGCCCAATTACGAAGGGCGTACAATATTGTTTTACACTTTACATTTTTCTACCCAAATGAAGTACTTTAATAAATATTGACTACAGCCAATGGCCAAAGAAAATTAAATTACAATACTACATTTCATACTAACATGGAGGTTCATTGTCGCTATACAGTTCCTTGAGCGACAGCTTCCGTTCACATTCCAGGTCGTGATACCGTTCACAACGTTTCCCACAAAATTTGCAAATACACTCTGCAGCAGGCGAATGGTAAGCTTCCGTCTTACAGACTCGAAAATGAAAACCATGCACTGCAAATCTTGTCCATGTGTGACGCAGCTCATAGTCTGGTCTTTTCAATTCTGCTGGATTCAACATAGCTTCTGTGGAGTAGAAATCTAGCCAAATCGCCTCAAGTTTGGCTTGGATCTCTTCCAGTAGTTCCTGGTAGGCGCGTGTAGCTGGCAAGAGCAGCTTTACACGGAGGTCTTCTATGAAGAATGGCTCACCGTTAAGCTCGTAAGTCAGTCTGTATGGTGTATTTTTGGAAACACAGAGAATCTTCTTGAGAAGCGTCGATTTAATTGTCTCAATTTTCTTAAGGTTGGTTTTATTAAGGTAGCTCCAAAACAACTCGATACCATATGTCACAATGGGAATTATTTTACTGGTGAAAAGCGTCATGGCTGTATTAATAGACATTCTTCTAAGGAGTTTGATGTCATTCATCGCTATTGTCGCTGCTGTTATTCGATTATCGGGATGTTTCGTGAACGTATTACCAGAAGTCTGTCGCGTGATTCCTAAATAGTTCAAGTGCTTTGCTAATTTCAGTGGCTGTTCTTCATGATACAGTTCTTCACAGGCTGCTATTTTTCCACCCCTTCCAAAAACCATATGGACCGTTTGGTCCCTATTCAGCTGTAGGTTATTCTTTTCTGCCCAAAGTGTTAATCTGTCCCAGCATTCCTGCAGAGCTCTAAGATAATAAGATCCTATCACCATATCGTCTGCATAAGCGTAGAAGTACATTACACATGTTGTTGCGTCCACCTTCTCAACATAATCTCCTTGTAGCATTATGCACTTTTGCCATCGATGTGTCAGTCTCTCCAGACCTTCCTGAAACCATTCTTTCGGAAAATGCCTTGACAGCTGTGTTCAGTTCTGTGAAATCCACAAAACGGTGACCATGCAATGGAAGCATAGAGGCAGTCCACCGCCAAAGAAATGTCGAACAGTGCAATCAGTTGGCAAGCGAATGGTGATAGTGTTCTGGGACATAAAGGGCATCATCCTCATTGACTGCCTGGATTTGGGGGCAACGATTAACAGTGCGGCATATGTGGCAACCCTTAAGCGCTTACGTCGTGCCATTCAAACTAAGCGGCCAGGAGAATGGGCTAAAAGTGTGCTTCTTCAACTTGACAATGCCCGCCCCCACACTAGCCAAGAGACCACCGCTGCCATTGATCGAATGGGATTCACAGTGCTGCCATACCCACCTTACTCTCCCGACTTGGCACATAGTGATCACCGGAACATGAAGAAACCTCTGGACACAGCTGTCGAGGCATGGGTACGCGGCACTCCGAATGAATGGTTTCAGGAAGGTCTGGAGAGACCGACACATCGATGGCAAAAGTGCATAAAGTTACAAGGAGGTTATGTTGAGAAGGTGGACGTAACAACTGATGTGTAATGTAATTAATTTGGGTAGAAAAAAATAAAGTGTCAAACAATATAGTGCGCCCTTCGTATTTACTTCACATAGTCTAACTTTTACAAATCGTTCATTGTGTATGGCGATGCTTTGTTGGGTTGGTAGATGTGTATTTACTTATGAGATAGTTGGTGGAATATGGTGACTGGTATGAAAATTCCCCCAATCTTGGTTGGCATCTACTCGAACACTTTTTGGGACTAGAGGCCAGCTTGCTGCCAAGCAAATTTGCTGCTCTCCACTCAAACAGGTGAGAATAGTTACGATCTGACTGGTTCCGAGGCGACGCCTTGCTTGTTAAATCGTGCACCACGTCCACGAGGGCAGCTACCGCAGGATTTTCCACACTCCTTCCAGGAAAATGCCCGGATAGTACCTTTCTTTAAATCCCAGGTAGCCTAATAGTGTTATACACACTCCTATGGTCATCACATCAATACAGCTTATCAGTCAAGTTCACCAGACACCCAACTACACGGGAATGATGATAAAGATCTCCCAAGCCTATGAAAATGAATTAATAATAACAAACGATATGGTTGATTGCGTGTGACATTAAGACATATCGCGCTGACATAATTACAGCATTTTGGTACTTAATAACAGACTTATGCTGTGTTATTGACAAGAGGAAGGATATCTGAAACGATAACTCAAGCCTACTTCCTCGCTTGCTCACTTGATCACTTGCTTGCATGTCTGTTGAGGGTTTGATCTAGGTCAAATGTACAATACACTGTCATCCGTAGGTTCACTCGGACATTCTGCACGTGTTTAGTTCCCCCATTAGACCCAATCGCGAAGTAGAAGATCTGTACCATGATGCAAACATAGCTGGAACCATCAAAACCAGAAGACCGCAGTGGGCTGGACATGTAGCCCGGATGGAACACCACAGATGGCCACGGAAGCTACTGGATTCCATACAGGAAGGAGACCACCAGGGAGACCAAGGAAGCGGTGGAATGATGGACTCTATGAAGATCTGCAACAGGCAGAAATACGTGTGCACAGTTGGCGGATGGCAGCTATGGATAGGAGACGATGGAGAAGGAAACTTGTAGTCGTTCGCGGTCCACTGGGCCTCATCGCGTAGAAGAAGAAGAAGAAGAAACATAATATAGTTACCTCAATTTCCTGGTTAACGAGCGGCGACTCAAACGTAAGGCAGTAGCACGCGCCGACAATAACCATTGTTGGCTACTGAAAAATAGCTGACGGTTGTTGACCAATAGAATGCTTCCTCTATCACTCTACGTGGACTCTAAAGTCCCGCCCTGGCGGCTAGCTCATGTCTCTCGCGGGTATCAGGTGTCCTGTGTTGCACATCTGAACATGGTTCTGTCCAATTTCGCTGCTTGCTCTCAGTGGCTACGGTGGAAAGTTGACAACGCCGTGCCTCGCGCTGGGAAAGCCTTGGTTCCAGGCAGTCATGGAATGTTAACATATCCACCCAGCTAGATTTCAAAGGCGAGCCACTCGTTAACCAGGAAAGTGAGGGAACTATACTCCACCTAGATTACAAAACGGGTGTTGGTAGGGAGGAATGGTAAGTTATAGAGGTGACTTTCTGTCTCAATTTCTCTGCAGTTATCTGAAGCCCGTCTCGTTTCTGCACAGTAAGATTACGACGTGTTATGAGCGTAATTTAACCATGGCCTATAGGTATTCGGGATAGTTTCACAATTAAAAGTTGCCAAGTAGGCATTTAATAAGAAACGGAGGCTGCTTTGTGGGGCTATGGACAAAGGCCTGAGTAAGAGAATGGCGATATGCTTTATTTGGAGTGTAGCACTATATGGAGCTGAGACGTGGACATTGAGAAAAAGGAAGAAAAGATTGGAGGCGTATGAGATGTGGATATGGAGGTGAATGGAAGGGATAAAATGGGTAGAGAAAGTTCGAAATGAAGATTTGCTGAAAGGAGTTGGGGTGGAGAAAATATATTAAAGGTAATCAGGATGAGGAAACAAAATTGGCTTGGTTATTGGATGAGAAGAAATTGTTTACTTCTGGATGCAATGAAAGGAACGGTGAATGGTAGAAGTCAATTAGGACGGAGAAGATTCCAAATGGTTGACAGTAGAAGGATCGACGCAAAGTTTGAAACAACAAAGAGAGTGGCAGGAGAAAGGTTTGCTTGGAGAGCTGCCATGTGAGGACCTGTCCTACGGCAGAACACTGATGATGGTGAAGATACAGAACTATTGAAATATGCTGACCTTATTCGGCTGGCTGCGTGGCGCAGTAGTACAATTCTAGTCTGCTGTACCCAATTCCTAATCCAGTTAGTTGGCATTTAAAGGAGCTTAAATGCGAGGGTGTCATGCCAATAGTTTTAATGGCACGTTGACGATCCCTTTGGGACAAAACAAACAGTTCTGTGACGAACTAAAGAGCCTACTTTTCTTAAAATTTAAGATTCATGCCAATCTACAGTATATAGACCTATCTACAATAATGACTAAATCAAGTTGGTAACACTAACATTTCTAAGTACTGTAGTGTATCCTAATGGAGTAACTTACTACAGTAGGCAGCCCTGGTGACTCTGGATATATTCTTAGTTCCATCTCTTTAAGTATAGAATATAATATAATAACCCCTGGTACTACAGCCGATGAAGGGTCTAGGTCTATCAAGTGACCGCTGCCCAGCCATTTGGCATACAGATAATGGGGTGACACGTGATTGGCGCATCGGATCTCCTTGGCCGTTAATCCTGGTTTTCGTGACCGGTTAAGGTATAGAATGCACATACTAAATTTTGTTGAAGTCTAATGGATAGTATGGACGTCACATGCTGTTTTATATTGGATTTATCAGTGCGCGTAAAGTCAAGTTGGGAACAATGTCATGCATGTGATGCTCAGAATTAATCTGAAATATTACGATCTATTATAGTGCCAATTTTGGATAAAACCATTTGTTAGTATAGAAGTTACACGTAATTATAATTGAAACTATCAGAAAGCTTAGAATCAAGTTGGCAGCACTGAGGTATATTAGTTACTCCAAATTAATCTAGAATGTCAGGTAATAGACGTGTGCAAAGTTTAGAGATGATGGCATGCATACTTTCCAATATATTGATATTAGGATTAAACAAATAAAGAGAGCATTTATTTACAGTTGGCAGCCCTGCATGTTCTTACAAATACGCATAGTCATAACTGTTATGGTACACAAAGTACATACGACATTTGGTTGAAATCCATTTGTTAGTATAGAAGTTATATGCATTTAAAAATTGGACCCATCAGCAGGCTTAGAATCGTGTTGGCAGCACTGATGTATATAAGTTACACCAACTAAGGTAGAATGTCAGATACTAGACGTGTACAAAGTTTAGAGCTGTTGGCTTGCATACTTTCTGATATATTGATATTGAGATTAAAATATAGAGAGAGCATTCATTAACAGTTGGCAGCCCTGATGGCTCTTAAGAATACACACAGTTATATCTGTTGCTCACATAGTACATACGAAATTTGGTTGAAATCCAATCGATAGTATAGAAGTTACTTGCATTTAGAAATTGGAACTATCGGCAGGCTTTGAGTCATGTTGGTAACACTGGCAAGTATGGACTTTTGAAAATTAATCTGGAATGTTATTATCTATATGTGTGCCAATTTTGGAATAGTTCGCATGCACAACTTCTGAGATATCCAACATAGAACTCTATTTTCAATTGCGATTTTTCAGCAGTTGGTAGCACTGACGTCAATTTCAAATATGGACGTGAGATATTCAGGTATAGATCTTTAATTTTATCAAATTTGGTTTTGATTGCTGGAACTGTTTAGGAGTTGATAGGGGGACACACACAGACAGACAGACACACATTTTCTCGGATCGATCTCATAAGTCTACTTTATCCTCATTTTTGCAAAATGAGTAAAGTAGGCTAAAAATACTGGCACCTCCGCGTCACCAAGAGAAAGAGTAGTTAAAAGGGATGTAAAGCTATTGACATTTATTTGTCTGTAGGGCCGCATACATGCACTCTTGAATGCGCATCCCAGGCGAGTAAGTGAGAGTGCTCGTGTGTGGACGTTAGGGTACTTCCGGTCTGTATAGGAGTGGAGTGAGGAGTTTCAGCATGATTGAAATCATTAGTGACCAGTTCCAGGAGTGAATGAATTTGCGAAGGGTAATGTTGCATATAATAGCCTACATATTGATAATGGCCGAAAATTGGCAGATGCCTAACGAACTGATACGAGATTTCAGTGAAATGTAACAACAGCATGACTGTCTGTGGAAATATACAGAGTGTTTTAGTACGAGCGTTCAAAACGGATACCATCAATCCGGGCCGCCACACTGAGCATATCGACATACGGAACATGAGGCCTCCGAGGTCGCCAAAAGGTGCTACGGACGTAAACATGACGTGTTGTACTATTGGGGTGTGCTGAATAGTTATTTATGTTTGTTGACAGGAAATGTGTACACTGATGTAACTGTGTAAACATGGGTAACACAATAAGGTGTATTCCACGGATATTTGTTTATTAGCTTGCCACGGAGGGTGAGTGGTTATCGTGTCTGACTACCAACCCCAAGCTTGCAGGTTTGCTCCTTCCTGGCCATGGTAAGTGATTTTTGAATGGCGGCAAAAATCACGACACGCATGTCATATGTTGTTGGCATGTTAAATAACCCATTTGAATTCAGTAGACCGTGTTCATAATGGCAAAATTAATCTCGGGATTTCCTCACATCACCAAAGTTCCTACTTTCTCTACTAGAAACAGCTATGGCGTCAAGGAACTTGGATATCTAACCTCCTTGACTTTCATAGCGCTCCAAGGAACACCCAAATTTGACATGCAATCTGCCCTCTGGGCGTCAAATAACTTAGCTTGCACCTGGCACCCGAGGACAAACGATATTATTATAATTTTGTATTTATAAATCTGTACATTAACACACAGGTCGCACTGTAACTGACGACCATGCCATCAGAGTTTTTGTATCACTGTGTACAAACTCATAAAAGTTGCTCATCATGACAGCCAGCAACCTCGATACAAGCGCGGTAATGACGAATGAGATTTTGTGTGACCACGCTACCTCCGGACGATAGAAGAACCACAAACACTACATTGGTCGCCTACATTTTATGCCCATCCGTTCACAGACTACCTGTGTAATAGCCTACTGTACTGTCAATAAGCAACACACATTACTGACTACTCAAGACGCCTTATCCGTGTTGCACATGTTTACGTCCGTAGCAACTCTGGGTGGCCTCGGAGACCACATGTTCCCTATGTCGATATGTTCAGCGTGGCGGCCTGGATTCCTGGTATCCGTTTGGCACGTTGTTACTGAAACACCCTGTATACAGTACTTGTGCTTACAATGTTATTGGTGGCAATATTATTGTGCCGATATTAAGGCGCTATACTCTGGTCTAATGTACAAACTACACTAATGGCATGAATTTGAATTGCGCGGCGGAGTTAGTTGTGTTTGACCCCGATAGTTTGCACCACTCACTGGTGAGCAGCCTAGCTAACGACTTGTAGTTGCTCTCTGTCCGCTAGGAAGCAGCATGAACTGTTATCATCGGATGGACCGGAAATCTGAGATGTATTTTGTTTTCAATAAGTAGTCTTGGTGATGTTTATTGAAATGTGATTATTGTAAAAGGTTGTGGTTCTCGACTTAGTAAGAGTAACATGTGATTGAGGCAGATGACCTCGTAGTTCTGCCCCTTAAAACAGCAATAACTAACTAACATGTGATTCCTGTCTGCGGAAGGTTTCGAGGGGAATTTCGGGAGTTATGCTCCTGAATTCTTCCCTCAGATGCCAACTGAAGATCTTGGACGTATCTACGACTTCGACAAGGTTTGTTATGATTTTGGAAAACTAATATACTTTAAGATTTGCATTCTACACATACTGCTGTTGTTAGCCCATCTACGTTATTGTATAAATACATATGAAGAAAGCCGAGGTTCTAATATATGTGAAGAAGTTGAATGATAATTGTCCCTATTGGTCAATAATTATTGGCTGGCTACATATTGTAATCTTTTGGGTTACGATCGTCTGAAGATGATAACATATCACGGAACAAGTTGTAGGCTATTTTTCAACGTGATGATTTGGTACTGAGTGGGATGACAAAGCATGGGCGCCTGCAGGATTTTTTTCAGAGGGGGAGCAAATTATAATTTTCATTTCATTACCCCCCTCACATTTTCGTTTCATTTCTTACTTGCTTCGTGAAATTCATTATTTGACTGCTCTGAATCCGTTGGCTACCTTATGGCAAGATTGGGAGGAATGTTTTGTTTTTAGTTCACAGTACTTGTCCATGAAAGTTCGCGTTTCTTCTTTTGTGATCCATTGTCATAATGTTCAGGTCTTAAAAATAGTGGTATCACCATGTATCGATAATAATATAAAAATCAAGCAGTTCATTAAAATACTAATGTAAACCCAGCTCGCCTATTTTCTAAATACGGTATCTGGAGGATATATTTTCAGATATTTCCAAATTATTTAGTTAAATTAAACTGTGGAAATATCCCTACATATGAATCTGCCTAATAATTCAAACAACACTGTTTCGAAATATCTAGTTTTGTGATGGTCCCAATTTGTGACCAGAATGAGATAATTTTATATATTTTATTATTATTATTATTATTATTAATAATAATATTTTTTAAGTTTACATTTTACCTTTTATTTGTTATTATGTTAACTAATATGTTTATATCTATTATTATGCGGTAATGTAGAATATTATGGCAATTGAAAAGACTTGGAGCGATACACATTATATTTGAAATAAGTTAGACGCTTGACTGAATATTATTTCTGAAGAAAATACGAACAAGAGAAGAAGAGGGTGTTCACGGAAGGCCGGCTTATATACCGCTTCTTGGAAATGACATAAATAAACACTTATGTCTCTCACATCAAGTATTCTACCAGTATACAAATCATACTAAGAAGGGATTCTATGAAGACTTGCCACTAACAATGCTGGGCCTATGAATGAGTCCTTTGCAACTTTATACAAAAGGTGGAATGGACCTCCCGAGAAATGCTACAAAGAAATATTGTCAATATTGATATGTGAAAGACGGGCTAATATTGCCCAGCGACTTCAGAAGAGGGGATAGACACGTGCCTTACCTGGGAACGTTATATATGTGACGGCCGCCCAAATGGATTAATATTATTGAATTGCTGGAGGAGAGGGAATGGTGCTGTTCGGAGCAGAAGAGTGGAACTTGTAGCGAGATGGAGTCTGTAACGCAATGTTAAACTAGACAGTTGATTATTTAAGTATGTGAATTTGATAAGACATTCTGTCTTATCAAACTGTGACATGGTTGTGTACGAGGCTATTGTCACAGGGATGATTTTTGGAATTCATTCCGTCATCCACATATAAATTCATTACTTTGAGTAACTCTCTACGCAACAATCCAACTACAATGATCTTCAATGCGGTGAGCGATTTAAGACAGTTTTACTCCAGTCAAATCAGAAGGCTCTCATGCTTATTAAATTCAATCTATATTTTATTCAATTAACTCAGTATACTCCAATATCCTATCAAGACCCATAATACAAGTAAATTCAGTAGATTCTTTAATTTAATTTATTATTATTATTATTATCTTTAGTATTTTATTCTTTTTGCTCTTGTTGTTTTTATATATTAAATTCATGTTTAAATTCAAATGTTTGACTGGTTTCCTTTAGTAGCTAGAAATTACTATAAGGCAACACCATACTCCTGAACTAATTATCGTAAGGTTAGATTACGTAAGTTTCACTACGGCTGGAGATAGGAATTTCGATGCTCTACCTCTGTTGAACCGAGGTTTAATATATTATTTTGATCATGCTATATAAATGGTCTGGTGCCCTTGGCTACATATAATACTACACACTATGTACTTTTTTTAGTGAAGCTGACAACAATACAGATACACTATTAGATTAATACACAATTAAATGTTTCATTTTGATCACCCAAAAGTGGGCGACTATTTAATTATTAACCTTTGCATATATTCAGTTTATTATTGCATATTAACATTATTCTATGTAACATAACCCATTACAAATAAACGCCCAACAGAGGAGCTTTCTTATTAACAAGATTCAGTTCTCTCAAACACATTACGATTGGCTGCCTCAACGAGATACAGTTCTCACTAACACATTACAAATGGCGCCCAACGTGGGGAACGAAAACCTAACGATATTTACGGAAGGAGTGAGTGTTAATTCAGTGCAAATTGTCAGTGATTTTGGGGGAAAGTGAAGTGAATTAGTGTATTATTAGTGACTGATTTTGGGGGAAAGTGAGGTGAATTTTGGAACGGTAAACTTTATACGGTGTACTTCGAGATGGCGGATGAGGAACAAAGGAAATTGAGGAGTAGGGGTAAAGGCGAGAAAGCTAATTATACGAAAGTTGATAGTGGTACTGAGGCTGAGAGTGTAGAGGATTATACCAAGATGTCGGAGGTAAATCTTGAGAGTAATCCTGAGAATAATCCCGAGGTTAACCCTGAGACGAATATAGAGGTACATCCTGAAATAAATCCTGAGACTAGTGGAGGGAAGGAGAAACAAAAGCCTTTGGATATTTAGGAAAATAAATTAGATGAGATCATGGGAATGTTTCTGGAGATGAATAGGCAAAATCAGGAGATGAGTAGGGAGATGAGAGAGGAAATAAGTAAGCAAAATCAGGAGATAAGCAAGGCAATAGACAAGAAGCTAGAAGATAGCAATAAAAATAATCAGGAGATGAGTAGGGAGATGAGAGAGGAAATAAGTAGGCAAAATCAGGAGTTGAGTATGGAGATAAGAGAAGCGATATGTAAAGATAATAAAGAAATTAATCAGAAGCTTGATAATATGGTCAAGGAGAATGAGGATTTAAATAGAAAGTATGGGACGCTGCAGGAGAGTATTCAGGGAGCGAAACAGGAGATCAGATGTGAAATTAAGGATGTGTTAGAAGAAAAGGCTAAAAATATCATAGAGGAAGTAGATCTGAAATTAGTAGAAGTGGAAGGGAAAATTCAGGAAAAGTTAGTCAATCAAAGAGAGAATCTTAAGAAAATAGTACAGACGGAAACTAGACAAGTAAGAACAGAATTGGGAGGAGAGATAAAGAAAGTGCAGTCAGAATTTCATAAGAAAGTAGAGGAAAGTCACCTGACAAATGCAGAAAATTATCAGGAGATTCAAAACAGCAGAAGATATTAAGAAATGAATTGATAGAAAAAGAGAATGATTTGAAAGAAAGAGTGGAAATGGTAGAAAAAGTGGCGGATAAAAAGATAGCAGAAATTGAGATTAAGTTAAGAAAGCAATTAAGGCAGGAGGGAATACAGGGTAGAGTTATTGTATCAGGAGGTGGAATGAAGGAAACTGAACTAGTTAAGTTCTCTAACGAGCAGAGATGTACTATGGAATTCATAACTATAGTAGAAAATAAATTCAAGGAAAGGCTACTAGAAGGACAGATAGAGTGGAATATGGTAGTGGAGATATTAGAACAGGCTTTTGTGGGGGAAACAAAAAGCTGGTTTTCTGTTTATAAAAACCCTTTAGTGGACTTTAATGATTTTAAAAATAAATTTTGTGAAAAATATTGGAATGATGAAATACAGGCCCAGAAAAGGGAAAGTATTATTTGTGGGATTTATCCGCCTGAAAGTACTTGCAATATGACTGAATATTTTCTGAATAAGGTTATCATCTGCAAATATCTAGATGGCATGACACAAGACAGCGATATAGTCAGGCTAATGATAAATCATTTCCCATTACGAATAAGAGAGGCTGCATGCATGCAACGCACTTCGACTATCACAGAGTTAGAAAGATTATTAGGGAGATTTGATGCTCTAGGGAATAGTGTTGGTGAAACACCCGCAGGACAGCAGAATAGTCGATATATGAATGAGAATAGGAATCAAAATAATAAAGGCAGGCAACAACACCAGAATTTTCAAGGCAACAATAGGGGGCGTAATTTTGAAAATTCATGTGCTCAAAATAACAGGGGTCAATTTCAAGGTAGAGATGGTTATCAGAATAACCGTGGCCAGTATCATGGCAATACGAGAAAGCATGATAATAACCACAATGGTAATCAGGATAATAATGCAGGTCCTAACAATGGGCAGCGTTATTACAATCAAAGAAATAATGCAGGAAATTCAGGGAGGCAGAGAGAAGAAAATCAAGGTAATTGCAGCAACCCTCGTCAGAACCACAACAAAAATAACGGGGAGACACAAAACCAAGATAATGGTACCGATACTTTAAATGTGAACCAGACTGTGACGTAAGGTCAAGTTGTCAGTCTGAGTCTTTTCCAGCTTACACCATTTTGAGCGAACCGTATGACCTAAATATCCGTAATGATTTATTAAGTGAATTTATGGAGGTATCTAAAGAACCTACCGTTATTAATTTTAACTCAGTCTTAAAATTACAAGTGTTAGGGGCGTATATCGATACACTTTTTGACAGTGGCTGTCAGGTTTATTGCATCAGTGCAGCATTTTACAATAATAGGAAGGAAAATGGTATTAAAATTGAGGAAATTCCAATTAGAACTATTTTTGTGTTAACTGCGGTGGGCAAGAAATCTCACATAATTTCTAAACAAGTGGTTGGAGAAATTTTAATAGGAGGTAACATTGGAACTCATGTTTGTTTAGTGATTCCAAATCTTGTATACTCACTGATTATGGGTTCGGACTGGATGTCGCAACATTCTGCACAGCTATGCTATAAGGAGGGTAATGTTAAATTCAGATGGATGAATGAAAATGTGGTCATATCATTTAATAATTCGAGTAAGTTTTATGGTGGTTCTAAGAATATATGTACGCTTGAGGAGATATTAACGACTAAAGGAGTCGATATTTGCAGTAAGGTTAGTGGTGAGATTGTCGGGGTATCTATTGAAAAGGAACCTCATTTTTTACATTTTTTAGGCAGTATGATGACGAAGGATTCTCTAGAGGATACCTTGCGTAAAGCTGCATTACAAAATGAGTTAGCAAGAATATTGGGATTAACAGTGGGTAAAGAACCAGGGTTGGATGTCATAATCCAGATGGCGAAAAAGAATTTAGGTAAAGCAGCTGAACGCAGAATTCGCCAACAAAAAGGTAAAAAGCTGGATCAATTTGAGGTCGGTGACAAAGTCTTGTTGCGAGTCCCAAGGCAATCCTGTATTCTTCAGAAAGTTATAATGAAGTTTTTCTTTATTTTTGAAGGCCACTATACTGTGCAGAAGAGGTTAGGTAATTCCGCATATGTCTTAGAAGACGCAGGAAAACGATTATACGGCACTTACAATGTGAGATCCTTAAGGAAATATGTATCATGAGTAATAGGAGTATAACTGATGGTAAGTAAGGAAAGTCGCTTAATATTACGTGAATGATGGTGGTCTAAACGAGCAGATAATGGCGAAGTGTTGCGCTGATCTATGATATTGTGTGTCTTGGAGAGCACAGAGGAAAAATAAAGCGTATTTTGTCGGCTATAAGCTTGTGTATTTGAGTGTGATATATATACATATGTGGGGTAAATTAGCGCACTACATTTGCACTGAAAGATGTTGCCTTAGGTAATATAAGCTAATCAAGTTTCATTTTTTCTATAATATGCCTGTGTTGCTAGGTACATATAATTCCTGAGGGACTGGCGTAGATCTGGTTATTCGCATCACATACCAAGTGTTGTGAAGTGATTAAGTGACTTAATCAGTTGGCAGTCCCACCAACTAGCCATAGTGTATTCAGTTCGACACCAGGCTGAAAATTGAATTCTACGTCCTCAAGATATAAAGCAAAGGTGTATGCCACACAAATATACATAAGTGCAACGATTACTTATGTCCAAAACAAGAATATAAAAGTGAAGGGTATTTTGATGTACATTGTTTACAGGTCGCTTTAATTATGTAAAGAAGAAAGAAAAAGACATTATGAACAGTGAAAGACTGAAATGATGAGATTAAAAAAAATAAACTTGAAGGGTATAATTTTTCTTATGTTGGTAATTGCTTTGAAGAGTATAATATTGTCGATGTTTGTATTTTCTTTGAAGGGTATAATATTTCATATTTGTACAAGTGTTGAAGAGAAGTATGGTGATATGATTGTTGACATATACCATAATTCTCTGGGACGAATTGTGATGGTCCCAATTTGTGACCAGAATGAAATATTTTTATATATTTTATTCTTCTTGCATCGTTATGCCCGACTCAGGAGCACGGTTGTACCTGTTTAGCTGATGTGTTGGCCTTCTTTTCCTTCCAAAATATCTTCATCCTCTCGCTGAGCGCCTTTCTTCGGTCTTCTGTCCAAGTTATGGTGGCCCTGGTGTTGGGTTTGTCTTCAAATTGGTGATTGTCGATTAGGGTTCTGAATTTGCATCTGTCCTGTATAATATTGTCTGAAATGTTGATTTCCTGGAGATCTGTTTCAATTTCACGTAGCCAGCTGTTCTTGGTTTTTAGTGAGAGGGCCAAGTTGAGAATTCTTTTAGTCAATCTGCCATTGTTCATTCTGATAATGTGCCCGTAAAATTTCAATCGTCTTTCCCGAAAAGTATGAGACATTTTTTCGCATTGGCGATATAGTTCCTGGGATGACTTTTTCCTCCAGATTCCCTCTATAAAAACTGGGCCAAAATTTTTATATATTTTATTATTATTATTATTATTATCAATATTTTTTAAGTTTACATTTTACTTTTATTTGTTATTATGTTAACTAATATGTTTATATCTATTATTATGCAGTAATGTAGAATATTATGGCAATTGAAAGGACTTGGAGCGATACACATTATATTTGAAATAAGTTAGATGCTTGACTGAATATTATTTCTGAAGAAAATACGAACAAGAGAAGAAGAGGGTGTTCACGGAAGGCCGGCTTATATACCGCTTCTTGGAAATGACATAAATAGACACTTATGTCTTTCACATCAAGTATTCTACCAGTATACAAATCATACTAAGAAGGGATTCTATGAAGACTTGCCACTAACAATGCTCGGCCTATGAATGAGTCCTTTGCAACTTTATACAAAAGGTGGGATGGACCTCCCGAGAAATGCTACAAAGAAGTATTGTCATTATTGATATGTGAAAGACGGGCTAATATTGCCTAGCGACTTCAGAAGAGGGGATAGACACGTGCCTTACCTGGGAACGATATATATATGACGGCCGCCCAAATGGATTAATATTATTGAATTGCTGGAGGAGAGGGAATGGTGCTGTTCGGAGCAGAAGAGTGGAACTTGTAGCGAGATGGAGTCTGTAACGCAATGTTAAACTAGACAGTTGACTATTTAAGTATGTGAATTTGATAAGACATTCTGTCTTATCAAACTGTGACATGGTGGTGTACGAGGCTATTGTCACAGGGATGATTTTTGGAATTTATTCCTCATCCACATATAAATTCATTACTTTGAGGAACTCTCTACGCAACAATCCAACTACAATGATCTTCAATGCGGTGAGCGATTTAAGACAGTTTTACTCCAGTCAAATCAGAAGGCTCTCATGCTTATTAAATTCAATCTATATTTTATTCAATTAACTCAGTATACTCCAATATCCTATCAAGACCCATAATACAAATAAATTCAGTAGATTCTTTAATTTAATTTATTATTATTATTATCTTTAGTATTTTATTCTTTTTGCACTTGTTGTTTTTATATATTAAATTCATATTTAAATTCAAATGTTTGACTGGTTTCCTTTAGTAGCTAGAAATTACTATAAGGCAACACCATACTCCTGAACTAATTATCGTAAGGTTAGATTACGTAAGTTTCACTACGGCTGGAGATAGGATTTCGATGCTCTACCTCTGTTTAACCGAGGTTTAATATATTATTTTGATCACGATATATAAATGGTCTGGCACCCTTGGCTACATATAATACTACACATTATGTACTTTTTTTAGTGAAGCTGACAACAATACAGATACACTATTAGATTAATACACAATTAAATGTTTCATTTTGATCACCCAAAAGTGGGCGACTATTTAATTATTAACCTTTGCATATAATCAGTTTATTATTGCATATTAACATTATTCTATGTAACATAACCCATTACAAATAACGCCCAACAGAGGAGCTTTCTTATTAACAAGATTCAGTTCTCTCAAACACATTACGATTGGCTGCCTCAACGAGATACAGTTCTCACTAACACATTACAGTTTGTACTGACCGTTACAGCGGATCCATCATGTTTAACTCTTCTTCACAAGCTATCAGGAATACTTCGCATTGTTCTTCTTAGCATAATGAATTTAGTGCGTAGTGATAAATTCGTGTTGTACGTTGCTCGTACTTGTGACGCTCATGGTTTTAGCAAATTTTCGTTTTAGAAAGAAAATATTTCACTTGATTATTGCTGACCGTTAAGTAAAATATATAAAACTCACTAAATCATGTATTTCTTACTTAGTCGCTTTTATAACGACAAACATCGCAGGATCATTTAACTATTATACATTCGTACTTACGAATGTCACATAAATGTTCCTTGAGTTAAAAGCCTGCCAATGTCTGTTCTCCAATTTTCTTCTATCAAAAGCACATCTCATTATCAATCCCACCTTGAGCTCTGTTTATCACCTAATATTGATCTATATTGAATTGTAACTTTCAGTCGGTCAATACGACTATAAGCCCAATAAAACTTAGGATTAAATTTGCTTCTCCGCTCATATAAGTAGGCTACATGTTGCGCATCGAAAATTACCTTGCAAGTAGTTTCCATTAGAATCATATAGCCTACAACATTAACAAGTCAATCAGTATTGCATTCACCATTTTGTCTCAACTGATCTACCGTCTACATTCGATTGAGAGTGCGAATCTCAGTCGCTTTGATACCCGCACAAAAACACCAGAACAATATACTGTTAGCCTATAAATTGCTTCAATTGTAGAATATTTAACACTACAGGTTAAGAATCTACAACAATGGTAGATTGCTATTCATTTGTAGCAATAATTTCTCTGTTCTCAAGAAATGGACTACAGTAGCCTACTACGGCACACCTTGAATAAAAATATACGGCATTTCGCAGCACGAATAACGATCGCAGTAAGGCAGAGCGGCGCAAAATTAGGCGAGTGTACAACACAGTCAGGCCCCTATTTAGGGCTCCTGAAGTCCCTGGGCAAAAATATAATCTTTGGTTCCCCTGACTCAAAATACATAGCTTTATTAAAGTTCCCTTAACATATTATAGGGCTGTTTCTTCAATGAGCGTGTATTTAACCTTGAGTGGCAAACACTATAAATATGTGTTTACTAAAATTACATATTAAAAAAAAACGTAATACAAAGAATTTACATTAACATTTTAAAAGATATCATACACAACTAATGGCAAGAACTTCAATTATTTAAATAACAAGGGGGCTTCCTTCTTACCTTGCCATTTGCAAACAAGATTAGGATTTCATTAGTCCAATTTCACTTTGAAGTCAGATTCAAAACCAAGAACAACAAGATGACTAACACAATCCCGTTTTGTGTGTCCTTAAAATACAGTAATCAACATTGCAAATGTGCGACAATGAATAATTCTCTTGTGTGTGTATGTGTGTGTGTGTGTGTGTGTGTGTGTGTGTGGAGGGGGGTGATAAACTTTAATAACTTGGCTTTTAATACCCACGTGGTGTTGTACAGTTTTCCAGATTATTTTCCGACCCTAAAACCTGCCGCCCTGTGGGGCTGCCCTGTTTGTTCCCCCGTAATTACGTACCTGAATACAGAAAATGAACTAATATTGTAAGCACGACCTCAAGGGACCAGTGTTTTACTAGTTAGCAAAGAAAACATAGTTTTAGGGGCTGAAATCCGCTATCGGTGTTGCAATGTATAAAAAATATCTCCAGAACGTGCTTTCATATCGTCACTGCCAATGTGAGGTGGCGAAAGTAGTAGCCAGCCTAACCACTTTTGATAGTGTTGGGTAAACATACGGTATTTAACACTAGGCATAACCATATTGAAAAATGGGGCTATGTTTCCATTGGTGGTCTAGTGCATGAAATCATTAGAGCCATATATTTTTAGCCTACTTTCGATTTTTGCAAAAAATGAAAGTAGACTTATGAGATCAACACAGGGCGAAAAAAGTGTGTCTGTCTGTGTGTGTGTGTATGTGTGTGTGTGAGTCTGTGTGTGTGTGTGTATGTGTGTGAGTCTGTGTGTGTGTGTGTCTGTGTGTGTGTGAGTGTGTGTACTCTGAATGTCTGTCCCCCCCTATCAATTCGAACACCGTGAATGCGAATTGAACGAAATTTGGTATAAAGGTAGCACTAGCAAAGGATACCTCAGTGTCATGTTTTATATCGCCGCCATCTTTACTAAAACTGAATGGCGGCCACTCAAACGTTCAAAACGTAAAATCAAATAACGACTAACCAAATCATCCGATCTCTACCAAATTTGGTACCAACATACCTTCGTATAGGATGCGTCTTGTGACCAAACTACAAGGTCTTCCGCCATACTATTTCAAGATGGCGGCCGTGCGAATTATGCAAACTTTATAATCCATATCATGGGACCCACCAGTTCCGATTATCGAGCCGAGAATCGTTTTAACTGTTCTAAAGGAAGAGGCACGTTCGAAATTAAAAGTTTATTTTGTAATACTATAGTGCAGACGTGATTTTGAAAAGCTGAGCTGATTCAGTAATAAGACAAGATGGCAGCGGATATCTTGTGCCTGACTTATATTTCACTAATTTGAGTATTGCATGCAATATAGCGTACTGATACAAAATAAATAAACTTTGTATGAAATGCTTTATATATAAATAATATACTCCAGTGATGAAATCGTTTAGTATAAATCATTATTTGCTAACAAGTTCTATGTAAGTCATTTTATATAGAACGCTATTCGTTGACACAATTAGCTCAGTGGTAGAGCGTTAGCCTATCGCTCAAATGCCTATGGTTCAAACCCGATCAGAGCTAGGTTTTTTGCTTGAAATGTTATATGTTTATTGTTTTGTAATGACTCAGATGTTTTAAAATTAAGTGTTATATTGTGCATATTATGGTGTAAAATATATATTTAATTAAAACATAATTCGCCAGCAGATTTACTCGAGACATCTAGCTGCCAAAAAGGTAACTGCACGTCGACCTACTTATTAACTTACAGATTTTATTGACAAGTTTCTTCTTCTGGCCGCTAGAATGCCCTCGCTCTGTTAGGATTATATTGTTCGATATTTCACCACTAGATGTCACGACTAGTCTACGTGGGGCTCCATTGATTACTATACCATTGGCATTCTATGCGCATCGAATTTGAAGAATGACAAGATGATACTACGATACATTTTTACTTTTGATTTTAAAGGGTTTGTATCAGTCTATTTTGCGTTACTTGAAAATGTTATTTGAAGTAAAGAACAAAACGATTTCACATAGTAACTTAATTCAAGCCGTTGGTGTTAGTTCAGGTTATTAATTACTACTTTTATTTCAGGCAAATAACTATCGAAAATATCCACATAGTTTGTATACACACGTCTCTGTAGGGTCATGGAAAGATTTGTTAATTCAATTAGGGTTGTGAAAGCCATGCACAACCAGACGTGTAAAGACATGCCTCAACTCAAAGTTGGATGTTGCCCACGGCAGGTCGTATATGTAATAATAATAATAATAATAATAATAATAATAATAATAATAATAATAATAATAATAATGTTATTGGTTTTACATCTCTTTAACTACTGCTGCTTTTAGAGACACCGAGGTGCCGGAATTTTGGCCCGAAGGGGATCTTTAACGTGCCAGTAAATGTACTGACACGGCTCCCTCGCATTTGTGCACCCTCAAATGCCAGCTGACTGCGCCAGGATACGAACCTGCAACCTAGGGCCCAGCAAGCGAGAACGTTACCGCTGAGCCACGCAGCCAGTCCGGTCGATTATGTCTCCAGATCCAAAACATTCTTGATATACTTCTTATCTTTCTTTCTTCAATGATGGTAGCAGTTTTTATCTAGGTTGTGGCGTTTGGTAGAGGTAAATCGTTTCTAAGGTCTTCAACAAAGAATAGTTCTATTATACTCTTTGATAATAACAACGAGTTATAACTATACTCATACATTTAGGAGAAAGTAGTCTATATGTTCTTTACTGAACATCTTGTTTTGAATATAAATACATATTACGTCAGCAACATTAAAGAACATTGTAACATTTGTCAGTTGATTATCAGAAACTTAAATTTATGAAATAAACTGGTGACAATGACCAATCGAATATCTACATTCTCAGAATTCCAGGGGGGGGGGGGGCACGGCCCCACCTTGCCCCTCCCTGCGGGCGCCCATGTGACAAAGTTAATGTGTTTATATTCAGTTATTTCTGCGTTGCATGAAAGGGGTCTTCAAGATGATGCATCAAAACATAACGTCATACCTCGTGTTTTCGCACTAGTAGGCTATTGACACTCATATTTACTGACGTAATTAATGTTTAATTATTCTGATTTCTTTTAATATGTAAATGTTGCTAATTACATTGTAGAATGCCTCATGGCCTGTACAAATTTTATTTATATTTTTCGTACTTTGATATTCTGACAGCGCTTCTAGGGTTATCGGACGTCTTTTGTTAATCATGATGGCTGACGATTTTAATGTTTTAACTGTGAGCGATTATCTGTTGTTGTTTCTAATAGAGAAGTGAGTAGCCATTGCTATGTAAAGACGTGATTGAAATATGTCCACATATTTAATGAGATTGATTAAGTTGATTCTTCAATTTAGGCGACATTATACTTTTAAAGTTGAAATATATGTAGGCCTTGCTTTGTGACATTGGATTTCAATGGGATTAATTAATTTATTATTTATTGAGGAGTGACGTGATATGTGATATGATGCCTTCTGTGGAGGCTTTAATGTAGAAAAGGAATGCTTTTTCTGTCGTCGTGTTAATATTTGGGCACTACTTCTAGACAACCAGAAATATCCTGGTGTGAAGATTGATATTAATATTTATGGTCGTATTAACGTTGGAGTAGACTTCGTGCTATATTTACTTACCTTCAGCAGGAAGAAAGTGAGTACCTTACATGTCAGGATCCACATCTGTAAAATTTTGTAATGTTATATCTTATGTTTGTTATGTATGTTTGTTTTGAATAATATTATGATTTTACCCGATGACCTTTGTATCATTTCTGGGTTCCGGGGTTCGATGTCGGTTTCAAACAATTACCTCTGAGTATGGTAGCAATATGGTCCAGCAGCATCCCTCCCTCTTTTGGGTCAAAATAATCGCACGAGACTTTGGTTGGTTGGTTGGTTGATTCCATACTTTATGGGCTGCAACAACGCGGTCATGTAGCCCCGTGTACTTTGGGTGTGTGTAGAATTTGTCTGATAACCGGTGTTAATTGTGATGGCTGTTTTAGTGTGTGTTATCTGCTTTAATTCGAGGAAGGACTGCGGACGATAGTTTCAAGTAGTTCATACTTTCACTACCAAATCCTACCGTCCCCGACACCTAGCTGTAAACTTCGCTACTACTATATGCCATCGCAACCAGCGCCCGGTGACGAACGTTGGAACTTAAGAGCATTAATCAAACCTAACCTACAAATTTTGGTTTCACACATGTGTACTTAGTGTAAGGTTCTTTCCATTGCCATAAATCTATGACATGGGACCGCCGGCTTTACTGCCCCTCGAAAGGAAAATCCGACGACTTCGGCCGAGTTTTAACCCGCGACCTTAGTCATAGAAGCTCAGCATTCTACCAACTACGCCACCAAAGCCGCCTACAGGTGACTTTAATATTCCCACAGTGACGGGTGCTAATCAAGATCTTCTGAATGGTAATTCCCAAGAGAGTGCCTTATTCAATTTTATGTCACCACATAATCTACATTCTCTAAATTACAGTATATCCAGAACATAAATTCCACAACTCTTGACTGGTACTCACTAACTTACCCAAGATCGTATCGATCAGTAGAAGGGGCATCCCATTGGTAGGAGAGGATAACATCCATCCCACATTGTCTATTGAACTAAGTGTAACTAATGTACGCATCTGTTCTATCAAAGCCACTTCCACTATGATTTATAATTTTAAACGAGCAGACTTGAATAAAAAGTGTAGGTTGTTGTAAGAAATCTACTGGGAATATCTTCATACATTTCATGACATTGATTGGAGTATTTTTATGACAAAATGTATGCAGTATTTAATGACTCTGTACCAGTTATAAAAACACATAGCAAACCCTAGTTGGTTTAATTTAGATAGTATCAATAATTTGAAATTGAAGGAATATCATAGAAAGAAAATGAAATCGTCTTCATTCCACAAGGATAATTTTATCAGGTTAAGAAAGATAACAAAGGCATTGATTGACAATGAATATAATAAAAAGTCTCTGAAAATTTAATTCAAGAAGAACCCAAACAATTTTGGAATTACATTAAAAATAGACAGGTAAAAACTAGGACGAATTATCAACAGATGAATCTTGGGCAAAAACTGTTAAACACGAATAAGAAATTTCAAATGGATTTGCTTTTTTTTTTAAGCAGTACTGTATATGAAGGCAAAACAATATCTTATGCAGTCAATGAACATATAACAATGATCCCAACTATCACCCCTCATTCACTATTCATAAGAGCCATAACCATAAAAGAAATAATGAAACTGCCATCAAGAAATTAAAGCATAAAAGGTACAGTGGTCCAGATAATATACCTTAATATATTATAAAGGCCTGTGTTGATGTCATAAAATACCCACTGATTGACCTTTTAAATCACATACACTGATTTTTCAAAAGCCTTTGACTACATTAATTATGGTATATTATTACGGAAATGATCAGCCTTAGGATTCTCAAATCAAATGTCAGAATTAGTGGCATCTTATTTATCAAACATAAAACAGTATGTGTCCTATAGTGAAGTTAATTCCTACACCTACTTTGGTTACAAGGGAAGTATCTGGTAAGACCAGTCGAAACCTATCTTGAAACTTTGTGGACGCGATCGTTGTACTATAAGAGGACAACGTGCGGATAATCAGCCTCCAGATTAAACTGCAAGGCTTCGAAATCGTACCTGACATCCTGGTACGCAGGCATGAGGACTGGCGGAGATGGACACTCTGAGCAGTAGCTAGGTGGGGCGTATATGCTCTGACTGGAATTTGCAGCTGCTTCCCCCCGACCTTGAGTTAGGCCGTCAGGGCTGTCCGTTCCAACATGTATGGTACTCGCTACTTCTCATTGATTTATATGAGAGATTTGCCACATGATTTTGGAGTCTTGCAGTTCAATCTGGCGGTTGATTTTCCTCACGTTGTCCTCTTACAGTACAACGATTGCATCCACAAAGTTTCAAGATAGGTTTCGACATGTCTTACCTTGTGAGTTTGGGGAGCTGCAAGGCTCAAATTCGGGGCCGCTATTCTTTGTGATTTTTATAAATGATCTTCCCATTTCTAGTAAAGATTCAAAATGTATCTTATGTGTTGATGATCTAAAACTGAACAGAGTAATTACTGTAAACATGAGCAGGATGTCCAGAAATTGCAAAATGATAATAGATAAAAATCACAAAAGGAGTCTAGACAATGATAATATGTTGTTTAATATTTAAAGAAATGAAATTTCAACAACTTCAGTCGGAAAAGACAATGTTTGGAATCAAGCTATAGCTATGCTGAATACGGTCAACGATCTATGGTTGTTTATAAATCATTATTTGAGTTTCAAATATCATATTGATAAGGGAGTGAACGACGCACTAAGAACACTGGGCTTTATATTCAGAAATTCCAAGGATTTGACGAATGCAAAGACAATCATTACGCTCTTCAATACATATGTCGGAAGTAAACTGAAGTTCAATGCGGTAGTCGGATCCCCAATGTACGAGTCACATATAAATCACATAGAAAGACTAAAAAAGAAACTGTTACGCTTTCTATATTACAAGAAGTACCCAATATCAGTCATCCGAAGTAGAATTCCTTACTCTAACTTGTCAGAATTCCAAGTAACTAAACTTTCAACACGCAGGATTATTGCTCAGCAGATATATTTGTACAAAATCATCTATGGTATCTCAGACACGAGTGCTACTTTAGGGCAAATACATTTCAACGTGAGAAATATATGTCTCAGAAAACGAGAACTCCTATTAGTTAAAAGAATCAATACAGATTTCCATAAAAAATCACCATTATTGAATTTGTGCTGTCAGCTGACAATGATTTAGGTTTTGGAATATCCCTGCCACACTATAGAAGAAAATTACTCTCATTTTTAGCTGTCAAATGACACACTATTACAAAGATATTACATTTAGCTATTAGTTTTAGGTTTCACTTTATTACTAATCACCAATAATCTAATCATTAATGCCAACCTTACATCTTTTGTTATTGTATTTAGTACCTAAAAGTATGAATCTTGTTTGACATTATGAGACCAAATATTCAAAATCATGCTTCATTTACTATTATTGCTACTAGAACTTGTGTATATTTCTTGTTAATATTTTTATTTTATTTTAAATTTTATACTTTAAGTTACTGTAATATTATTTTGTATTTGAATGTATTTTCATGTATTATGTGTGTGTAAACGATTGTTTGCTGCTGTAATTGGGGCACTGCGTTGTTGTGTCAATAAATAAACAAATAACTAAATATACTCATCTTTAAGCTCCTCATATAGAATCCTGGAGGTTTCTGGTACAATAAACCCAAGAGGCTGTGGGCGCTGTGGAGATGTTGCAGTTGAAAATTTTCAATCTTCATAAGATTGGCCAGTCCCTAATATTCTCAAAGTAGCAAATAAACGCGCCTTGTTTGGAAAGGCGCATCTCGCTTAGTCAGATTTTTCTCCGTTGCATTAACCAAGTCTTAGACCATAACATCTTTTTTCCTTCTATTTTTAACTTCACCAGTTTCATTTTCAATAACTATGTCAGTTGCATATGATTTCCGCTGATTAAAATTAAGAGCGGCACTTTCCGGTTTGTAGTTTTAACTGAACGTCTGTGGTCGAGTTGAGAAGTGAAAGGTGTTCGCACTCCGAGCAGTCAAATATGCACACTCCAGGAGTGTATTCAAACGTGTACGAGTATGGGGGCCTAAAGTGTTAGTCTTAGTCTTTTTCTTTTTCCATTTCTTTTCCTTATCCTATTCCTAGTGTATTTCTCTTTCCTTCTCCCATTCTCATGCTCATGCCATGCCCATTCGCAATGTTATTCTCAGTCTCATGCTCATTCTCATACCATGCTCATCCTCATGCTTATTTTCATTCTCATGTTCATTCTTATTCTCATTTTTATGGTCATGCTCTTGTTCATTTTCATTCTCCTTCTCATGCTCGTTCTCATGCTCATCATCATTTTCATTTTCATGCTCATGATCATTTTCATTTTCATGCTCATGATCAGGCCCACTCATATTATTTATTAGCACGTAGGATAATGATCAAATAGGGCAATTCACATAGTGGAAAGAGAATTCAAAAGTGTAACCTAGTGGGACTCGAGAGATAGTGTCCCCTTATAGTTTACAAGGAAAGTATCTGGTAAGACAGATCGAACCCTATCTTGAAACTTTGAGGATGCAATCGTTGTACTATAAGAGGACAACTTGTGGAGGAGCAGTCTCCAGATTGAACTGCAAGGCTCGGAAATCATGTGGCGAATCTCTCATATAAATCAATGAAAAGTAGCGAGTACCGTACATGTTGGAACGGATAGCCCTGACGACTCAGCCACTCAAGTCCGGTGGGAAGCAGCCGTACGCTCCAGTCAACATATATGCCCCGCCGCGTGACTACTCTCAGTGCCAGAGATGTCCAGCTACGCCAGCCATATATCTGCGTACCAGGATGTCAGGTACGATTTCGGAGCCTTGCAGTTCAATCTGGCTGCGGGTCTTCCACACGTTGTCCTCTTGTAGTACAACAATTGCGTCCACAAAGTTTCAAGATAGGTTTCAGAGCACCAGAGTTGATAGTTGGAGGGCACGGGTTCTTGTCCTACTGAGGCCACATATATTTAGCATATTTTAATTTATGAAACAAGTAGTTCCGTGAAGAACTAAAGCCTATTTTCATATACCCTACTTATGTTAATTGCCTCTATCAACAAAATAAATTTCAGTTTGATTGCTCTAATAGATTCGTAGATATTGAGAACCGTCTAATATTTCGGATCGTCACCATGCTGAATTTTTATATATGTAGGTCTTAGAGTTATGTGTTATTTTATGAAGATTATTGTGTACGTGTAGTATTCAAACTTCAATCGCATGATTAGGAAACAAGACGTAAAAACGAGATTTTAAAATTTCGCACTGCTGCCAGCTTGTGGTTATGAAAACAATTGAAATAAATTACATTCCAGTGGATTAACATTTGTATAAGTATTTACCGTACCAAGTTTCACTGTACTCGGACGGTTGAATCGCGAGAAACGTCAATTCAAATATGTAGGCTACTTCGCGTCACCGCCATCTTGGATTTGTGCCCACCAGGTTAGTAAAAGTCCTATAGGTGAACATATGTTCATAGCCTCTACGAACATAAAGAAATCAGTTTGATTGCTGTAGTTATTGAGAACCGTCAAAATATATCGGATGGTCGCCATTTTGGATTGTTATATGTATAGGCCATGGAGTTATGTACCATTAAAGGAAAATTATTGCGTAGCTTCATTAAGCAAACTTTCACTTCGATCGCATCATTACGTCACAAGAAATGAAACCTTAATTTTGAAATTTCGCACAACCGCCTTCTTGTGTTTATGTAAACAATTGAACTAAATTAAATGCCAGTGCATTACTATATCTATAATCATATACTGTACCATATTTCACTGCGCTCAAATGGTTAAATCTATTAAATCTATTAAAACGTTTCAAATTTGCTTGGCCGTCATGTTCGTTTTGTACTGCACAGGGTTTTGAAAGTTACATAGATAAACGTGCAGTAGTGCCCTTTACGATCGTGAAGAATCTAAGGTTAATACCAGTAATAGTTTCGAAGATATAGAAAGCCAGTGAAATATTTCGCACGGCCGCCATCTTGAG
The DNA here is from genome assembly GCA_946902985.2 of Meconema thalassinum. Lineage (NCBI taxonomy): Eukaryota > Metazoa > Arthropoda > Insecta > Orthoptera > Tettigoniidae > Meconema > Meconema thalassinum. Next base: position 252,651,543 of record OX336394.1, on the reverse strand, counting down.
GTTATGTAAACAATTGAACCAAATTAAATGCCAGTGCATTTCAATGTGTATAAACATTTGCTGTACCATAGTTCATTGCAATTGGATGGTTACACCACGAGAAAAGTCTATTTAAAAGTCGAAAATTCGCTTGGCCGCCATGTTGTCTTAGTAGTTAACAGGTTTTTGGAAGTTACATAGGTGTACTTCTAGTAGTGCTCATTAACACCGTACAAAATTTCAGAGCGATATTGGTAATAATTTCGGTGATGCTGAATGGTGGTTAAATATTTCGAACAGCCGCCATGTTGGATTTTTGAGACGTAGTAAAATTTGAAGGGCACGGTTGGGGTCGGCCAAAATGATGCTATGAACTTACAGAGTTTCATTGAAATCGCTCCAGCCGTTTATAAGTTATTAGAGGGGGACACACATCACTAGGACACACAGACAAACATACGCACACATACACACATGGACAACAGGAGATCTCATAAGCCTATTTTTTCATAAAATAAAAATAGGCTAAAAATATACTGATAAGAACACCGATTGACCGTGTGTATTGCCCCCGTTGACGCATGTTTCCACAGGTAACAAAGACCAAGATCCATGCTGAAGAGTAACTGAACATACCCTGCGAGTGGCGGGAAGAAGCCGAAGCAATATCGTTTATAATAACATTTTCATGCATCTTAGAGATTCCATAAATCATTAATAATTAAATCAACGTAATTCTGCTTATTTAAAATACGGTATACATCGCAGATAAGCGAAACTGTCAATTTAAGCGGCTAACTCATGTCCTGAGTGAACGCCATGTTTAGAGAAGCCAGTACCTACTTTTCGTTTGTTGAAGCAACACCCATGTGCGTGTGAAACACGAGTGAGGACACGTTCCGTGAACGGAACCCATGTGCAATGGAAAAATCCAAGTGTATTACGGGAATGGATTGCCATCAGGGCATAATCGACTAACCGAGCGATTGTAGACAATTATTAATGTTTAGATAGTGAAGTATTTTCGATCCACGAAGTGAGAAAATATGGAAGCGTTGTGCGCAAATTTTAAGACCACATGGTCGCATCTAAGTACATCATAAAACTGTGAGACTGATAACCTGTGAAAATCTAGGAGTATTTTATGTTTTGCCGGATAGGCAGTTATTTTGATTTATATTTTTCAGTGTAAATCATTAGTAAATAGTTGCGAGTGAGCATCGCACAAGCGATAATTTAACGGCAGTGGCGGAGTGAAAAAAATGGGCAATTTATTACAGCACATTAGAATCTGTGAGTGCAAGTTACTTTAAAATGTGTAATTATATAACCAACGGCAACATTATGGATCTACTGAATCATCAAATTTTGGAATATAACCCCAACCACGTAATGGAAATGGATTACTAAATCATGGGTGGGGAATTGATAACGGAAGGTGACCGAAACAATGATGAGATGATCTAAGACCATTGAGGAGACAGCTTATAACACCTCATGGCGGGTCTCGAACGAGGTTCGCTGCAATCTGAAAGTCAGATCATGTATCAGTAGCGTAATTGTAATGAGTCGGAAGAGTAGATTAATTTGAGTACGGTTTCATTTAAAGTACACAACGCAGGTAGCTATCATAAGACCGCGTGTGGAAAGTTACAGTTTCGTTATAAATTTATAAACGCTAGGAAGGCAGTATTTTCAATGTCCATTTCGTATCACTTCAGAACAGTTATTATCAACTTTTATTTTGTCAAGCTGATGAAAAAGAAACTAGTTTTGGCAGATGTTAAAATAAGGCCAAGGTTACATGTTTACAAGCCAAACCACTACACAGCACACTAGATCTTAGGCAGTGCATTATTTATTTAGAAGGCTGTGAAATTCCTAGTATTATATAATCGGAATGCAGAGTTCCGTTATTCACATTTGTTTTGACAGATCAATACTTGAAAACAGGTTTATTTCATTACGAGAAGCCAGACAGGCAATGAAAGAAACAGTATTTTGTAACCAGAGAACATAGGTTCGACCTCATTCAGGGAAGAGGCAATTTAATAAATGCTCAATCTCACACATTAGTTTGTATCAGAAGTCTTCATGTTAATTCAGAGCGTTGTTAGAATGTGTTTTCTACACACATAACCTTTATGATCAGTATTTAAATCGTGTATAATTCAGGGATCCACACTTATTGTAACTAACGTTATTATTGTATTATTGAAATGAGCCGTGATGGTGGATTGATACCTCCGACATGTTATTGTGGTTATTCCTGTGGCAACGAGTTACTGCAGTCGTACCAAACCGATGTTGCCAGGACTGACGAATCCGTAATTGAAAGAGTGAGACACAGGGTGTCTAATAATAATGAAGTATTGGTGGAGACACAGGGTGTCTATTAAACTATTAAGTTATTATGCATTAGTTGGATACACACGTTACCTGAGTACACTGAACGCTATTTAAAGGTCCATAAACTGAAGAACTATACTAATAGGAATAGATAATTGTGTGAAGCTTTAATAATCAAAGATCAGATTTTGTGAAACTAAACAAATCTCATAATACCCCCCTGAGCCTAAATAAAGAGAATAAATTCTACAAATAAAATATTTTCTGTACCAAATGTTCGACACTTTGTTACCGTTAAGTTATCTTAGATACATTTTGATACTTTTTACATGAATAGTCGACAACCAATTGGTGATGTGATAACAGGAGCACACATCGGATTGGTAGCAACATGAGTCGAAGTAATTGTTTAATTACCATCGCTTTTGCAGGCTTTCCTATTTTTCTAACTTTCTTAACACTTTGAAACTATGACCATTCGTTACAAACAGTGACAAATCGTGTACGCAGGCAGTTCCAATTGCACAGCCATAGGAGTGCTGAATTATTGTATGCATTTGTGTCGTATTAGCATAGCTCTTTTTTTATTCAGCAACGTTGTGCACATAGCTTGATTTTCTTTGTAATAAACGCGTCTCGTTTATTAATTAATGATATTTACGACTAGCTAAACACGTAAATTTAAAAATAAATGTTGGAGATGGCACCATCATAGCATAGGACAAAATTTCCCCTTGCTATTAAATGTAAATGTTTCTAGTATTTGTAAACAAGTAAATGTCTTGCTTTGCGGTATATTCTTTTGATGTTTCATCCTCCCGTAGCCATTTTCGATGCAATTGCTTAGGGCCGATCTTACGTACCATACTCTTAGCTTGTTCGTTCTTATTTAAATTTTGTATTAGGACCATGAGAGTAATTTAGATCTTGATTAGAACTTTTTTTAATATTTTCTTTCAGGGCAGAATAGTATCGGACTAGCCGTTTTCAACTCTCATGCTAAGCTAGGGATCTATTCTGAATAAAATTTATTCGTGATTTTAACATAAGACTTACTTCTCTTTTCTTGCTTAGTTTTGTTACCGATGCATTCCTCAGAGCTGGTTAAGAATCGAACCTCACCAATTCCCGATACCCCCGAGTGCAGACGTTTGTGCAACACCAGCCTATGAATGTGTTGTCCCCTATACTTGTGTGTTAATTGGAAGTGGGTCTCGGAAGGGTCATTGAAAACCGGTGACTCCCCGAAACCTTTGGCCAGCGGGCACATATAGTACGTTGGCGATGAACGTGGTTGAGTCGAATTTTGTGTTGGATCTCCATGATTCGTTTGTTTGTGAGGGTTTTGTTTTGATAGCAAATCCAACAGATTTGTGACGAATTGAGATTTCGTACTAGTGTTTTGGAAGGCTACATGGCATTCTTATCCCAGAATTAAGACCATGAGGCTAGGTAACATTTATTAATGATAATAAGTTGTGGATTTGATTTGCAGTTATCCTAGTCTTGTGTAAATGTAAGTTTGTTTGTTGTCTTGATGTCATTAAATTTTTTACCAGAGGTTCAGCTGTTATCATCGAATAAATTTATGAAGGAATGGATTTTCTTCTGTGTTCCAACTCAAATCATTGTTAAGGCATGTGAAGTTGTTAGTTCCCCGTATTTCTCCAAGTGAAATTATAATGTCTTCGCAGGAGACGGCCGAGTTTTTGGCAAACTTTCCAGCCCTACTGCACAATCTGCAGGTGTCTATGGACAATTTGACACGAAATAACAATGATCTAAGGGCCGATATAAACAATGTTAGAACAGATATGGCTCACAATAGTGACAATTTAAGGGCCGATATAAACACTGTCAGGGCCGATATGACTCAAAACAATGACAACATAAGGCCCGATATGACACAGAATAGTGAAAATTTAAGGGCTGACTTAAGGGCCGATATAAACAATGTGACAGAAAATGTAAACACTGTCAGGGCAGATTTGACACAAATTAATGAAAAATTGAGGGAAGACATGAATGAAAACAGTAACACTGCCACAGCTACTCTGTTACAAACCACCAAAAACATTACTACTAATATTAGGGCTGACATGGCACAATTGAACTATAATATTAGGGCAGATATGGCACAGAATATAGTAGAACTGCGAGAAAACATTGCAAATGTTAAAGCCGAAATCACTATTACTATCTATAAGGTTAGTGATGACTTGCGTGCAGAGATGGAAACTTACAGCACAGAATATCAAGCGCATTTAGAAGGAGTGAAGAAGGAAATACGTACAAATAAGTCAGAAATCAACCAAAATCTCGAAGACGTTCAGACGGAGATGAACGATAATATTGAGTTGGTTAGAAATGAAGTCGCTAACGCTAAAGAGTTGGTTAGTACGGGAATTAATAACGTGGAACAGAGGATGGCAGAAGTCAACACGTATGTTTGAGTTTTAAAGGCTGATGTTGCGATTGTTAATACTGGATTAAGATTAGCGCGAGGCATAGCAGTTGCCGTACACTTGAACACAAAACGTGTAGCGAGCAAGGTAGAGAAGGTGAAGGAGGAAGTCACTGCGAACACAACGGCGGTGCATGAAGTAAAGGACGAAGTCCATAAAATAAATGATGCCTTAGCTAAGGATATTGAAGCGATTCGAGAGGAAATTCGTGAAAATAATCATAAATCGAATCAATATGTAGGTAAAGCAATAGACGAATACCTTGAGGAACAAGACGAAAAACAAAAATAATTCGATAGCTGTATTCGAGGAAAAATCGAGCGGATAGAATTGCAGATCAATGCTATGACTATTAAGCAACCTGAGAAAGTCCCGGGATACGCCGAACTCGATGAACGCACCAATCGTTTATTAAAACCTAGAGAGGGTGTACCATCTATGAACACTACAACTGGTATAGAAATCTGAATGTTCCAATGGAGAATCAAAATTATAATCCATTTCGAACAACATCCCAATTTTTACACTGAGTACCAACATAACGCCGAATTATGGACTGACACCTAATTTTAATGTCACGCCGAATTATGGCCAAACACAGTACTCTAACATAGCGTATTTGAGAAGCCATGAAGATAGACCGGCCAAGTTCAATAATTCGAATTCTGTTACACCGATTGATTTTCTGAGAAACCTGGAATCTTACATGAGAGAAACCATGGTAACACCTGATAGGGAGTTACGGACTGTAGAAGAATATCTAGAGAACAGCCCGTTAACCTGGTTTAAAGCTTTTATATATTCATTCCATAACTACCAGGAATTTAAAGAGGCATTCCTTAAGACCTATTGGTCAGTGGAAAAACAACAAAATATAAGAGCGGAAATGTACAATAAGATGTACGCTAGTACTCAAACAACCAAGTACGCTACCTACTTCGCAAGTCAACTCTCGAAACTTCAATGATTACAACCCCCTTTTTTTAGAGATAGAACTTGTACAAACAATTAGAAGGCAATACCCTATGGAAGTACAAAGGCTACTCATAGCGTCAGATGCTAACACATTCATGAAATGGGACGAAGTCCTGAAGAAGCTGGATAGCAGCCACGAACAATTTGCACCTACACCTAGGCATCGTACAGGCACACATGACGTAAATGTAACTTCAGTCGACAGGACTAGCCAAACTATTCAACCTACGGAAAATCGTCGAATGAACAACCGTCAAAATCAAGAGGGACCGGATAGGAGGAGAGATTTCCGTGATTACCGCAAAGATAATACACCTTATGGAAGGAATCGTCGATATGACACGATCAATAAAAATTATCACAATAGGTATCAGAATAGAGGAAACGATTATTACAACAATCGTCGTTGCAATAACAATAACAATAATAATTATAACCGTGGTTATAGAGGACATCAGCGCGATCGTGATGATCGTAATAACCAGTATACTGAATACCCCAGGAGAGATTTGAGATATAGTGGCGGTTACCGCAGGGATAATGATCCCCGTGTTCAATATGACAATGATTGGCGAGATAAGGCTAATGAAAGTCGCCAGTATATTAAAGATAGAAGGAACAGAGGAGAGAGGGATTCAGGCAGAAAGTATGAAGAGGAAAGAGTACCTGATGTAAGTGAAAAAGAGCGTGATGAACGCCAGTCTTCAGGGCTCCAAAGAAAAAAAAACGTCGAATTCTCGACAGGAGTGCTAAGCACGGAAGACCACCGTGTAGTAGCGGAAGTGCTACAGTGGGAACCGGTAGCAGAATACCTTCTAGATGAAAGAAAGACCACAGATGGTTCGCGACTGACGGAGTTACCTGTCATTGCGGCCCACATTAATGATTTGTCTGTAAATATGCTTGTTGACACTGGAGACATATTTAGTGTGCTTTCAGGAGAACGCAGGAGATTTATGTGAATTGCCAGTCTCGAACATAAAAGTACGTGGTATAATACCAGACCACACGGTAAAGTGCCGAGTACAATTGTCTTGTTTATTGAACATAGCAGGCCATGAATATAGGCACGAGTTCCTAGTCATGAATAATGTTTGTCACCCGGCTATTTTAGGAGCGGACATTATACGCCGATACGAAGATATAATTGACTTGAAATCCAACACGGTACAATGTTGTGACTCAAGCGCTATTCCATTGGGAGCAGCTGTCCATGGAAATAATATGCTCATGTATACAATGACCGAGGTTTTGGAAGAGATGTCACTTATTAATAACTACTCAAACGAGAAGGCAGTGCATGCAGACTTACCATCACATTTAAAGCCACAGCTAGATCAATTCTTAACCGAATACCAAGATGTTTTCGACACTACACCAGGGAAAATCGCTAATTTTTTGTGTACGACGTGTTAGTGCAAGATGATTCACCGTATCAACAAAAGATTTACCCTATTGCCGAGAAACATTTCGATGAAGCTACGAGGAAGATTCAAGAGATGGAAAAGGCTGGAATTATAAATAAAATGCCTGCCTCTTATCCTAACCCACTAGCAACTGTGGTGAAGACGGATGGAAGCCTACGACCGTGCCTAGACGCACGTCCCTTAAATGATAGGCTCGCTCCGGAACATGACCGACCTCCTAGGATTCAGGACATCCTGAGGAGATTTAAGGGAAAGAAGCTGTTCACTTCAATTGATTTGGTTTCATCTTATCACCATATTAAAATCTCTGAAGCTACGAGGAAATATACTGGATTTCGTTTCGGACAGATGACCTACGTGTTCTGCAAGTTACCATTTGGGATCAAGACTGCAGGGGCAGCGTTTATAAGGGCATTAGATGCTAACTTGACTACCGAGGTGAAGGAAAAGATAATATTTTATGTGGATGATATTATCATAGCGTCCGAGACAGAAGTTGAGCATTTTAACACTTTACGCCTTGTCCTTGAAAATCTTCGTAATGCGAATTTCCAAGTTAATATGGCTAAATGCAAATTCTTTCGACCTGAAATTAAATTTGTTGGGAACATCATTGAAGGCGACGGATACCGTCCTAACCCTGCTAAAATCCAGGCGATTTCACATTTTCCTAAACCAACGAAAATAAAGCATGTGAAGCAATTCCTTGGTATTTTGCAATTTTTTAGCTCAAATTGTCCCGCATACTCCGAAACGGTTGCTCCACTTCAAAACATACTCCGAAAGAACACTAAATGGGCCTGGAATGAAGAATGTGACGCCGCTTTTGAAAAAGCCAAGAGCATGATGAGTAATAGCAACACACTGGAATATCCAGACTACTCCCGTAACTTTATTCTTGAAACAGATGCATCCATTATTGGTATTGGAGCTATTCTGCTGCAGGAAGATTCAGACCACAGTCGTCATAACATAGCTTTTCTCAGCAGGAGGTTACGCCCACATGAAAAGAACTGTTTCACCACTGAACTGGAAGCTTTGTCTGTGGTATATGCTCTCGCTTATTGGAGGAAGATGTTATGGGGTCAGAGAATTATTGTAAGAACTGACCACCACGCACTTACTTTTCTTCTGCGAACAAGACTGGCAGATGATCGAATTACGCGCTGGACATTGTTTATTCAACAATTTGACCTTAATTGTTCATCGTCCTGGTAAGAAGAATATTTTAGCCAATATTCTCAGCCGTAATCCGGAACCACATGTTAACGCCATAGACATCGTGGGAGGATGTGCTGAACATTTAAGAAGATTGGGACACCTAGCTGAAGGACAAAAACGTGACCGTTAACTCCGGAATATTATCCGATTTCTATAGAGGAGGATGGATGCTCAAGATCCTGATTATGTAAGAATTTCCAGGATTGCTGATGATTATCTGATTTATCAATGCCTATTGTACAAATTTATTGACGAAGATTATACTCAACTACGAGTGATTGCACCACCCAGATATCAGAGGTTAATCGTGGATTTAGCACACTTAACTACAGGACATACTGGTACTGATAAAACATTAGCAGCCATCAGGGAAACATTTGTGAGGAACGATATGGGAAATTCTGTGAGGGATGGTTTGAGAGTCTGCGATCCATGCCTGAGGAACAAATATAATACTCAATTGCTTAAGGAGATACCAAGAACTATAATTCCGACCGAACAAAGAGAACTTTACGCCCTGGATATATTTGGCCCTATTCCGAAGTCTAGGAGAGGCAATCGATATGTTGTAGTGACACTACATGTATTTACCAAATATTTAATGAAAACGATAGCTAGGCAGATCATTAGTAGAATTGAGAGACAGGTCATACCTGAGGCTGGAAAACATCAATTTTTGCTCTCAGATCACGGCTCACAATTTACATCTTTGGAATTTTCGGAAGCCATGCAACAACTAGGCATAGGGCATGTCTTATCTTCTATCAGACACCCCGAGAGCAACCCAGCGGAAAGATCTATGGCTGAACTGTCCAAATTTTGCCGCCTATATTGTTCTGATCAACATTGGAGATGGGCGGAGGTCCTAATTGTCGCTGCACATTGTATCTGATATTCCCCCTCTTGTTAGCAGAACGACCGAGCCCATTGGCGATATAACCCAGATGAATGTATCGAGACTACATTATCTAGCATAGGCCTAGAAATAATACACTGACACAAACTGCGGTAACAACTTCTATTAACAAATAACACTTACATACATTACATGACAACAATAATGACATGACATTAAAGACATGGAAAATACAACATTAATTGGTACGTGCCTCATATTCTAAACGACAGATCAACATTCCCAGTTAACCAAGTTTCCAAACAAGCAATGACAATGGCGTATAATCATTCACGACTTTCCTTTACTTGCGTCGACTCGTCTTGTTACTAATATTCCCCAAATCGTCGATAGCTCCTTTACAATGCTCATTCATGTTTCAACACATGTTAGTAGGCCTGAATACATTTATCTCTTCCGATAATCCAAGACCCTTCAAAACAAGCATTATCAATCCAATGTCCGCTCACTCTCATAAAATACTCGTCGACTTCTTCACAATACCAATATCAGCGGCTCAATTGGGGGTGAAGCTGATTCCTGCTCGTGGTGCCCCTGCATAGGTACTAGGATTCGATTTTCCAGTACTGAACTGAACGTCAGCATTCGGTGGCCAGACTATCACTAGTGATCTCCTGGCTAATGATACACAAAACTAAAGATACTAGCTCTTTTCAGAGCCAATCTGCAAAGCCCTTGGGTATTGTTCTAAGAGTCCTTCAAATCAACATCGAAGGAATCAGTAGATCTAAAAGTGACTATCTTTCCAAGTTGGCATTGGAAAATAATGTTGATGTAATCTGTATTCAAGAAACGCATGCCTCTGATCAATCTCAGCTTCGTTCAAGAGGAAATATCCCTGGATACAAGTTAGTGGGAGCTACTTATCACCAATCTTATGGAACTGCTACCTTTGTTCAAAATTCCATCGCCTGCTCTCAGTTAATCTCGGCTAATTCTGATGCAGACATTTTCAACATAACAACAAAAGTTAATGAGGTGACTATCATAAACATCTATAAACCTCCAGGAACTAAATGGCCTGACAGTGTTTTTCCAGCAATCTCTCTTCCGTCCATCTATGTGGGTGATTTCAATAGTCATCATACTCAGTGGGGCTATAGGAACAACGATCAGTGTGGAGAGAAACTTATAGAGTGGGCAGAGCTTTGTAACATGCAACTGATCTTCAATCCAAAAGACAGATGTACATTTAAGTCAGGAAGATGGGGATCAGAAACTAATCCTGACTTGTGCTTTGTATCAAATGATCATCAGGGTTCCAATGTACCTGTGTTTCGTAAAGTTCTTATGAACTTCCCACATAGTCAACATCGGCCTGTCTTCCTGGAAATTGGAATGCAGATTCCCATTATAAGATCGTCCCCACTTCCTCGATGGAACTTCAGTAAAGCTAATTGGGAGAGTTTCTCAGCCGATCTCGACAGAACCATTAGATGGATTCCTCCAGAGGTAGATAACTACTCTAGGTTTATGAAAGCAGTTCTGGCATGTGCTAAAAGGCATATTCCTCGCGGAATGAGAAAGGAATTTATCCCAGGTTGGGATGAGGCTTGTGAAGCACTATACGAAGATTACCAGAGAAATAGCGAAAAGGATGTAGCTGATGATCTCCTTCATAACCTAGATGAAGCTAGACGAAACCGATGGACGGAAACTGTGGAAACATTAGACTTCAGACACTCGAGTAGAAAAGCTTGGAGCCTCCTAAGTAAGCTAGGAAGAATACCACATAGTCCCCAGCTGAAGCCAGAGATTTCACCCAATCATGTTGCCAGTCGCATTGCCAGCTTGTCTAAAGTCAAGCCTGAAAAGTGTCATAAAAGAATTATAAAAGATGAACTGTCTCAGTTGAGAAAGCTTTATACTACCTCCTCCAACATTTCTGATCCTTTTACTGAACAAGAGCTACTTCTTGCCCTAAAAGTATTGAAAAATGGAAAAGCCCCGGGTTTTGACGGTATACACCCAGAATTTCTGAAGCACTTTGGAAAGAATGTAAGGAATTGGTTAGTGCAGTTCTTTTCAAACATCCTTCAAACAAGTAAACTTCCTTCCGAGTTCAAACGAACTAAGATTCTAGCTATCGTAAAACCTGGCAAACCTCCGAATTCTGTTGAAAGCTACAGACCAATCGCCTTAATGAGCGTTTGTTTTAAGCTCCTGGAACGACTTATTTACAATAGAATAAGCCCCCTAATTTGTAAAAGCATTCCTATCGAGCAGGCTGGTTTCAGACCTCAGCGTAATTGTGAAGATCAGGTGCTTGCCTTGACAACACATATTGAGACAGGTTTTGAAAAGCGATTGAAGAGTGGGGCAGTGTTTATTGATCTAACAGCTGCCTACGACACAGTGTGGAGAGAAGGTATTGTGTACAAGTTCTTTAAACTGACAAAGTGCAGTCAAATGTCACGTTTGATTAACAATATGCTTTCAAATAGAATAATCCAGGTAGTTATGCATAAAAACCACAGCAAAACAAGGGTACTCAATAATGGTCTTCCACAAGGATCTGTTCTTTCTCCATTATTGTTTAATCTATATATTGCGGACATACCTACTACCAGCTCTCGTCAGTTTGCTTATGCTGATGATCTAGCAATAGTTACTCAACATGCTGATGCTAATGTGATAGAGAGAACTTTAAATGCAGACCTGGATGTCCTATGCAAATACTTCGAAATGTGGTGCTTGAAGCCCAGCTCTAGTAAAACGGAAACCTGCTTCTTCCATTTAAACAATCGGCAAGCGAACTCTACCCTGAAAGTGTCTCTTAATGGAGGCCCTCTCCCTCATAATGCCAACCCCAAATATCTTGGAGTTACTCTTGACCGAACGTTATCGTACAGGAAGCATCTCACCAACCTAGCAGCCAAATTAAGGACACGTAACAATATCATCCACAAACTTGCTGGCTCCACATGGGGAGCGTTTGCAACTACATTGCGTACTTCGGCGATGGCACTGGTACTTTCAACAGCTGAGTACTGTTCCTCAGTTTGGGTCAACAGCTCTCATGTTAAAAAGGTGGACACAGTCCTGAATGAGACAATGCGTATTATTAGTGGCACAATAAAATCTACACCTCTTTTCTGGTTGCCTGTGCTTAGTCACATAGAACCGCCTAGAATTAGAAGACTGAACAACTTGGTCAGGGAATACAACAAGATATTGGCCAATCCTGAACTCCCCATTCATGAAGATGCTAGCACCAGATATAGCCGTCTCAAGTCAAGATCTCCACCTATTAAAACAGCACAGGAACTGGTTAGGCAGGTTTATGATCCAAAAGCTGATTGGCAAAAAGAGTGGAACAGCATAGCTCCAATGCAATGGCAGGCATTGTTCAACATTCAAAATATGCCAGCCGGATTCGATTTGCCCCGCAAGACATGGGTAACTCTCAACAGAGTCCGCACTAACCACGGGAGATGCGGATCAATGATGTTTAAATGGGGCATGCGATCTTCCCCAACCTGTGATTGTGGTGCAGTTAGACAGACTATGAACCATATTGTCACTGAGTGTATTAGTAGGGCATTCACTGGATCAACACAGGACTTTGTAATAGCCTCTACTGAAGCCATAAGATGGCTAGAAAATTTAGACATTAATCTTTGAACACCCTTTCCCTTGCATGATTGTAATAGTTGTAATGTGTTACTTATTGTATGTATGTATATTGTTTATGTTGTTTGTTTTGTGTTGTACCATACGCTAATAATAAAGCGGCTCAATTCATATACATGCTTAAACACATGTCAAGATGTCGTAATTCGTATCCTTCAATATAATTCTTGACTATCCTCGGCAGCAAAATTTAATTAACGTCTAAGCCCTGTCATGGCTTCCTGAGAACTTCTCTTGTTCACTCCTCGGCTGACGGAAGATTACTGTTACCGTTTGCCAACAGAAGATTCACAAAACAAAATCCAACAGCAACAACCCCAATACATCATCCAAGGTTAAGGCTACCAAAGCAACTCACCACATATACCTAGGCCTATCTTATCACTCCAGGCTAACATGATTCTTACCCGACAAGTAATATTTAACATCTCAAAGTCAATGCAGTTTGTAACACATAATACAGTACAGATATTTTCTCTCGGTGACACGAACAATCACCGTATCTCAGGTCACTTGGATACATAACAGGCCTAGCAGCAAATTCAACTACTGTCTTCTTCCACGGAGATCCAAGCCTAGCCTAAATATTACAAGATCCCGGCACACTTCGTACTTGACATTCAACATAATAGTTAGACAAATGACAACTAACTCGGCAATCTCTCACAGCACCGGAACAGCAGCTGCGTTCAGTAGAATGAAAAATATAAGTTCTTACGTTTCGGTTCAGCTCTCTAGCGGGAAAACAGAGAACCGAAGTCATCACACCAGGCAATCAATATTAAACATATCCAAAGACGTTGCAAGCGTAAAACAGGGACGTAATACCGGCACAACCTCCCTCTCCACAAGCCTCAACTCCTTTTTTTAAAACCGCGATAACATATTCAGACAGTATATCATGTAAACATGTAACATGCAAATCACCATACCCTCAAGTTTTTTTTCTCACAATTACTTCCAAAATTCCATAAGGTAAACTCTTCAAAGCATACAAGTTCTTTCACATTCCAACCTCTTTGTCTTTCACACTGGTCGTTCCAAGATTTGACACCACGTGAAAGACAATCTCAGTTGAAATCATGTGTATACAAAATTTTACAAATACACTTTACATAATGAGATCCAATATAAAAACATTCAACCAAATCGTTGTAGATTTCTTGCAATTGAGGAGAAAGCTTCATTCCGATTCCATCCCACGATGCTTGTTCAATACCCGGGCCCTGGATAACTTCACATGTACATCGAAGACACAACCATCGTCGAAGCAACCACTCCCACAATAATGCTGAAAGCAAATATACTAGAGGCAGTACCATGTAAGGAATTACAACCTACACGATAACATAATACATACAACCAACATTACTCATCCTTACAAGAAAATCAGGCAAGATACCAAACCGTATAATCACATAATAGATACATTTCCATATCTTTCACAAACAAAATGAAGTTTGACAAATCATAGATCACACGATTACCATATAGAAGTTGTTCCTATCCAAGCAATAATTAGATTCACAATTAAAAATTCAAAGATACAGAAAATAACAGACAGAAATTACCACTTAAAATGAAATCTGAGTTCCTTGCCTCAAAAAAACTAGGGAAAATTGGATGTCGGCATTAGTCCTCCACAGCGCATCCATTACTCACTTGAGAAACCCAAAACCAAAAAATACCACACCAAACATTTTCAAAACAAAGACTAACCCTCGGAAATTCCAAAGAAAGAAGAAGATTACTCGACACCCAAAGAAATATAGAATAACAGCACACAAGGGCAGACCAACAACATACAACATCCCTAATCATCCATCCATGATAAATACAGTATTTCAGAAACAAGCCAAATAATTTCTGCGAACTAAATCAAAACAAGAACAGACACAACAAACCCCCTCAATAAATGACCACAGAAGACCCTTAAATAAACAGAAGATCAACTGATCACACGTGCAGATCAACAAGCTACAAACATTCCCACTCTTTCATCCAAATCGTACAACCTTACAAACTCCCCACAAATAAAAAAAAACAATTAACCACCCACAATATTTCCCAAAATTTCCAGAATAGGAATAGATAGACGTTAGGATACCGACATGCACAAAAAATTAAAACCCTTAAATAACATACCCTGTAAATCAACATGTCATACTAGCCACACTTTACCCTGGCGTAGCATGATCACCCATCTCCAAACAATATTTTCGGCAAGCACTTACCTTCCCAAATCAACGAGCAAAATAAATGACCCAGTCATCACTCGGAGAAAGGAAGTGGTTTGTAAATACCTACCTATGATATCCCAACGTAATATCACTTTATACTTTCGGCGTATTTACTCAAATTAAGTTTAAAAATTAAGTTGAAATGAGCCCTAACCTTAATTTGCATCAAGCAACAACAACAAACAAAACCCACCCTATTACAAGAACAAAGCTAAATAACAATCACTCACACTCACACATTCAAATACATTTATACAAGTTTGACACTTTAGACCGACCACAATTTCGAAAATACATACAAAAAGAAATATTACCAGGTCGCACAATTCAGAAGAAATTGCATCACAAGTGCAGAGAAATACACCCACCAATAGTACACACAAATGCACACTAAAAGCAAAGTATTCCCCGCACACAATTTTAAAAAATAAGGTTAACAACACTCGTGCAGACCAATACAGACACTAACAGCATACACCAATATGCACACCAGAAGAACAGCATTCATCACACACAATTTTGAAAATATAAGGTACACAACACTCGTGCAGACAAATACAAACCCTAATAGCGTACACAACCATGCACACTAGAAAAACTGCATTCATCATACACAATTTAAAAAAATATTAGGTACACAACACTCGTGCAGACAAATGCAAACCCTAACAGCATACACAACCATGCACACTAGAAAAACTGCATTCATCATACTTCATTATGAAAAAAATATGCTAACATACAATAATCTACATCAACAGAAATTATTATCTGGTGCATCACACCAACGACGAAGATGATCGTATGATCCACACCGATCACACCTCTTACCTTTATAGTAGTTACCCCTAAAGTCTCTCTGAAGTTCACGCCCCTGAAATACATTCTGCTGAGAATCAGCAGGCATGATAGCACGTTTCTCCTGAAATACATGACTACCAGATACAGCATCTCTATAGTTCCCAGCAGATAGTAAAGCTTCATGCCACTGAAAATTGTCAGAAGTACAAGCTTGCACAGGTTGACCATAAATAGAAGTGCAAAACCTCGACGAATCATTCATGCGCCTTAAATCAGCTTTCTTTACCTTCTCAAACTCCAAGATGATGACATTAAAATTTTGTAAGACTAGGGTTTGGCATTCATAGACAGAAATGACCTATAAATGGGGTTGATGCCTTCTACCATAGAAGTAACAATCTGTTTTTCGGTTAATTGAACAGCAAAACCTTGGCATACCATTTAATATCGATAAAATACTGAAAGAGAGTTTCATCCATCCTCTGTACTCTAAATAAGTGTTCACGATGAAAGTCAGATAAGGTCAAGGAGTAAAGAAAAAATCTAAAACTTCAAGATGAAAGGACGTCAAGCAACGATGGTTACTCATACTATCCACTAATCTCTCGCGAAGTAACCCACTAGTGCACGGGAACACGATCCGATAAATGCGCAGCTCGGATAATCCAAAAACAATTCCACTTTCTTTAAGTTCAATGAATTTTCTAAGAAATTTGATCAATAAATCATTATCCGTACCATCACACATATTAAAATCCCTTAAAATTACATTCAACGGGTTGAGCACGGTTGAGAACTTAACATCATACTCAGACATGTTACGACCCGATCTTTCACCCTGAAGGAAGACACTATAATTCTCACCGAAATCGAATGCGTTTCCCCTTACCACATCATTTTCATCAAATAAACTGTCCCCGGTCTGCACAGATTTAGACACCAGAGACAAATTAGGTTTTACTTTCGGTTGAGAACACATCGCATCACTATTCTGGACCGATGTAGGCCTAGTCGTGAAAATACATCTTTCAGAGGAACTACTCCGATTAACAGTTTAAGGCCTGACCGCACACAACACATTACGAGGTAAATCAGTAGATGACCCTATAGAGCTACTCTCTTTCGAAGGATTACTATTTTCACTAACCCTTGCACTATCCTGACGATTATCTGCCAACGTAGTTTCCAAATTGCCAACTAAATTCACACGATCAATCAATTCACATGCAACATCACCAATCAAACTATCACAATGCGAACCTTCAATGGATTCAGCCATATCACAATTACTTACCTCAGGAAACTTCAGATCAAATAATTCGACAAGTTTGGAACGTAGGCCTAATAACTCATTCGCAAATACCACATCACTCAAAGACCAAACGCCAATTAAATCCAGTAGCCGATGTACCCAATGAATAGATCTATACTTAATTCGATTCCGATGAGAATTCCCTGATACTCCCAGAACATTCACAGCATTTAAAGAATCAATCAAGTTAGAAACAGTGGACACTATGGTGGACTTACCGGCATTCCAATAAGGATGTTCATGGTCAGGAATAATAATAGGTTTATCCTTTACTCTCTTAAGTACAGCAACATCCAACTCTCTATGATAACTAGGCTTTTCATTTCTGACCATTAATTCATGGACCACCTCATCTTTAGTCAGATAATAAGAATCAGGCAAAGGTCTCACTTCCATTTGTAACAATATTAAACATGTAACAAAGCAACATACATAGATTAGAAGTTATAGACATATGCATAATCGTACCTCACGTAAGTTAAGGTTAAGTGCATACCTCCACGCCCACACAACACTGCAATCCCGATACATTAAGAAAATGTGGTAAAATATCGTCAACCACTCTCTAGCTACCAATGATAGACCCCCTCCTGTTATCAGAACGACCGAGCCCATTTGCGATATAACCCAGATGAATGTATCGAGACTACAGTATCTAGCATAGGCCTAGAAATAATACACTGACACAAACTGCGTTAAGAACTTCTATTGACAAATAACACTTACATACATTACATGACAACAATAATGACATGACATTAAAGACATGGAAAATACAACATTCATTGGTACTTGCCTCATATTCTAAACGACAGATCAACATTCCCAGTTATCTAAGTTTCCAAACAAGCAATGACAACGGCGTATAATCATTCACGACTTTCCTTTACTTGCGTCGACTCGTCTTGTCACTAATATTCCCCAAATCGTCGATAGCTCCAATACAATGCTCATTCATGTTTCAACACATGTTAGTTGGCCTGAATACATATATCTCTTCCGATAATTCAAGACCCTTCAAAACAAGCATTATCAATCCAACGTCCGCTCACTCTCATAAAATACTCGTCGACTTCTTCACAATATCAATAACAGCTGCTCAATTCGTATGCATGCTTAAACACATGTCAAGATGTCGTAATTCATATCCTTCAATATAATTCTTGACTATCCTCGGCAGCAAAATTTAATTAACGTCTAAGCCCTGTCATGGCTTCCTGAGAACTTCTCTTGTTCACTCCTCGGCTGACGGAAGACTACTGTTACCGTTTGCCAACAGAAGATTCACAAAACAAAAACCAACAGCAACAACCCCAATACATCATCCAAGGTTAAGGCTACCAAAGCAACCCACCACATATACCTAGGCCTATTTTATCACTCCCGGCTAACATGATTCTTACCCGACAAGTAATTTTTAACATCTCAAAGTCAATGCAGTTTGTACCACATAGTACAGTACATATATTTTCTCTCGGTGACACGAACAATCACCGTATCTCAGGTCACTTGGATACATAACAGGCCTAGCAGCAAACACAACGACTGTCTTCTTCCACGGAGATCCAAGCCTAACCTAAATATTACAAGATCCCGGCACACTTCGTACTTGACAATCAACATAATAGTTAGACAAATGACAACTAACTCAGCGTTCTCTCACAGCACAGGAACATCAGCTGCATTCAGTAGAAAGACAAATATAAGTTCTTACCTTTCGGTGCAGCTCTCTAGCGGGAAAACAGGGAGCCGAAGTCATCACACCAGGCAATCAATATTAAACATATCCACAGACGTTGCAAGCGTAAAACAGTGACGTAATACCGGCACAGTATCAATAACACTCAGCACGAGAGCACTGGGTACACACCAGCCAGGCTACATTTTAACAGGAGACCTCAAAGACCGTGGAATGGCATCGTTACATTACCACCCAGCATCCAACCCGCGCATGCCACTAAGATAACAGAAGCCTGTGAACGTATGATGAGACAAACACAGAAGCGCTTGCTACGAGTCCAGAGGCAACGTTATCACGGAGCACTCCATGTGAATGACTTGGTACTTATCAGGAGAACCAGAATATCTAATCCTCTCGAACGGGTGTACCACAAGTTAGTTTCTCTATTTTACGGTCCACAACGGATAACAATAGTATACGACAATGGTAGTTATGCTGTGAGTGATCTTCAGACTGGTGAAAGAATCGGAATTTTCAATGCTGAATATTTAAAGTTGTATTTTCGAGATTGAATTGGATTAAATAAAAATTGACTTCCACAATTTTTATTTTACTCGACGTGGAGATGTATGCGCCCGTTGACGCATGTTTGCACAGGTAACAAAGACCAAGATACATGCTGAAGAGTAACTGAACATACCCTGCGAGTGGCGGGAAGAAGCCGAAGCAATATCGCTTATAATAACATTTTTATGCATCTTAGATACTCCATAAATCATTAATAATTAAATCAACGTAATTCTGCTTAATTATAATACGGTATATATCACAGATAAGCGAAACCGCCAATTTACGTGGCTAACTCATGGCCTGTGTGAACGCCATGTTTAGTGAAGCCAGTACCTACTTTTCGTTTGTTGAAGCAACACCTATGTGCATGTGAAGCACGAGTGAGGGCACGTTCCGTGAACGGAACCCATGTGCAATGGAAAAATCCAAGTGTATTACGAGAATGGACAGCCATCAGGGCATGACCTATTAACCGCGCGATTGTAGACAATTATTAATGTTTAGACAGTGAAGAATTTCTGATCCACGAAGTGAGAAACTATGGAAGCGTTGTATGCAAACTTTAAGACCGCATGGTCGCATCTAAGTGCATCATAAAACTGTGAGACTGGTAACCTGTGAAAATCTAGAAGTATTTTATGTTTTGCTGGATGGGCAGTCGTTTTGATTTATATTTTTCACTGTAAATTATTAGTGAAAAGTTGCGAGTGAGCATCGCACAAGCGATAATTTAACGCCAGTGGGAGAGTAAAAAAAGGGGCAATTTATTACCACACATTAGAATATGTGAGTGCAAGTTACTTTAAAATGTGTAATTATATAACCAACGGCAACATTATGGAACTACTGAATCATCAAATTTTGGAATATAACCTCAACCACGCAATGGAAATGAATTACTAAATCATGCGTGGGGAATTGATAACGGAAGGTGACCGAAACAATGATATGATGATCTAAGACCATTGAGGAGACCGCTTATAACACCTCATGGTGGGTCTCGAACGAGGGTCGCTGCAATCTGTAAGTCAGATCATGTATCAGTAGCGTAATTGTAATGAGTTGGAACAGTAGATTAATTTTAGTATGGTTTCATTTAAAGTACACAACGCAGGTAGCTATTATAACACCGCGTGTGGGAAGTTATAGTTTCGTTATAAATTTATAGACGCCAGGAAGGCAGTATTTTCAATGTCCACTTCGTATCATTTCAGAACAGTTATTATCAACTTTTATTTTGTCAAGCTGATGACAAAGAAACTAGTTTTGGCAGATGTTAAAACAAGGCCAAGGTTACATGTTTACAAGCCAAACCACTACACAGCACACTAGATCTTAGGCAGTGCATTATTTATTTAGAAGGCTGTGAAATTCCTAGTATTATATAATCGGAATGCAGAGTTCCGTTATTCACATTTATTTTGACAGATCAATACTTGAAAACAGGTTTATTTCATTACGAGAAGCCAGACAGGCAATGAAAGAAACAGTATTTTGTAGCCAGAGAACATAGGTTTGATCTCATTCAGGGAAGAGGCAACTTAATAAATGCTCAATCTCACACATTAGTTTGTATCAGAAGTCTTCATATTAATTCAGAGCGTTGTTAGAATGTGTATTCTACACACATAACCTTTATGATCAGTATTTAAAAAGTGTATAATTCAGGAATCTACACTTATTGTAACTAACGTTTTTATTGTATTATTGAAATGAGTCGTGATGGTGGATTGATACCTCCGACATGTTATTGTGGTTATTCCGGTGGTAACGGGCTACTGCGGTCGTACCAAACCGATGATGCCAGGATTGATGAATCCGAAATTGAAAGAGTGAGACACAGGGAGTCTAATAATAATGAAGTATTATGATATTATTCATTAGTTGGATACACACGTTACCTGAGTACACTGAACGCTATTTAAAGGTCCATAAACTGAACAACTATACTGTGAGGAATAAATAATTGTGTGAAGCTGTATTAATCAAAAATAGGATTTTGTGAAACTAAACCAATCTCATAATTCCCCCCTGAGCCTAAATAAAGATAATACATACTAAAAATAAAATATTTTCAGGACCAAATGTTCGACACTTAGTTTTCGTTATCTTAGATACATTTTGATACATTTTTACATGAATAGTCGGCAACCAATTGTTGATGTGATAACAGGAGCACACATCAGATTGGTAGCAATATGAGTCGATGTGATTGTTTAATTTCCATCGCCTTTGCAGGCTTTCCTATTTTTCTAACTTTCTTAAAACTTTGAAACTATGACCATTTGTTACAAACAGTAACAAATCGAGTACGCAGGCAGTGCCAACTGCACAACCATAAAGTGTTGAATTATTGCATACATTTTTGATGTATTAGTATAGCTCTTTTTTTTAAATTCAGCAACGTGGAGCAGAGAGCTTGATTTTCTTTGTAATAAACGGGTCTCGTTTATTAATTAATGATATTTAGAACTAGCTAAACACGTAAATTTAAAAATAAATGTTGGAAATGGCACCATCATAGCATAGGACAAATTTTCCCCTTGCTATTAAATGTAAATGTTTCTAGTATTTGTAAAGAAGTAAATGTCTTGCTTTGCAGTAGATTCTTTTGATGTTTGATCCTCCCGTAGTCATTTTCGATGTGATTGCTTAGGGCTGATTTTACGTGCCATACTCATAGCTTGTTCGTTCTTATTTAAATTTTGTATTAGGACCATGAGAGTAATTTAGATATTGATTAGAACTTTTTTAATATTTTCTCTCAGGGCAGAATAGTATCGGACTAGACGTTTGCAACTCTCATGCTAGGCTAGGGATCTATTCTGAATAAAATTTATTCGTGATTTTAACATAAGACTGACCTCTCTTTTCTTGCGTAGTTTTCTTACCGATGCATTCCTCTGAGATGGTTTAGAATCGAACCTCACCAATTCCCGATACCCCCGAGTGCAGACTTTTGTGCAACACCAGCCTATGAATGTGTCGTCCCCTATACTTGTGTAATAACTGGAAGAGGGTCTCGGAAGGGTCATTTGAATCCTGTGTCTCCCCGAAACCTTCGGCCAGCGGGCACAGTATGTATGTGTTTGTAGGTCCCCCTAATAAAATCTAAACGACTATAGTGCGTCTCTATCCTAAAAGACAGTATGGAATTAAATGCAGTATTTGCCTCTCACTCCCACTCCTATGTCCTGCAATTAGCATCATCATCTTCTACACCGGCGATGTTACTATTTCCCAATAATGCTATGTGACAAATCTAAGAAAATGTTTGCGTGGTCTTATAGATAATTTTACGCTCTTTATGATGATGTAAAAATAAACGCCATACATAATTAACACACGGCCCAAATTTCACAATTACGATATTTTAGAGCGAATCAATATTTTTGCATATATAAAACTTACCCTGCCATAGATAATGAACTAATGATCGCAACAGATCAGGAATTTATTTCAGATTGCCTGATGTTGGTAGAAGATACCCTACTTCTCAGGGCAGTAATTATTTTTATAATAAGAAATTTATGATGTTTTTTCTTAATAGTTACTTGGAAAATCTGGGATGGTGTCAGAGAAAAGTTAGCTAGCGAGAAACCTTTTTGCTGTTGACTTTACGTTGGTGACTAAGCGAGAAGAAATGTTCATTAATGTCTGAAATAGTTTTTAAAACAAACCAGAGCTTGGTTTCAGGTAGCATTCATAAGTAGCACTTTGCGTACTCCTCCCGCCCAGCGCTGACGCACCGAAAGTTTGTTTACTAATGTGGCCCGTCATCTATCTCCCCGACTGCGTTTGAAGGAGGGTAGGTGATGTTTTGAATTTAAACTGTGAAATGAAGTGGAGCTTTTGTTCTTTATAAATTGTCCTCCTCGTTGCGTAGTGACTAGCATTCTTGGCGGTCACTGTGCTGTCAACGTGGAGGCTCGAGTTTGAACCCCGGCTCTGCCAAGAAATGTAACTCTGGTCTGAGGGCTGGAACGGGGTTTACTCAACTTCATGAGACTAAACTGAGAAGAGGCGTGTTCGATTCCTACCTCAGCCATCCTCGAAGTGGTTTCCGTATTTTGCCTTTGTTCGTCCCGGGAATTAACAAGGGTTTGTTAATGGCGCAGAGTTAACGTTTCTGTGCCAAAAGAACACGGCAGGCACCCACGACGAAATGACAGGTGAAATGTATGAAAAGTGGTTCTCCGAGCAATTGGTGCTCAATGCTCCCGAAGGATCTAGCCTAGTAATAGACAATGTAGGCTATCACAGCAGAGAAATATGTTCCTTGCTTGCCACCATACCACGCCACCATACCACAGTGAACTTAATCCCATCGAAATGGTATGGGCGCAAGTGAAGAACTATATAAAATTGCCCAACGTCACATTCAAGACGCAAGAAATGAATAATTTCATTTCGGCTGCATACCACCACTTGTGGCTAGATTTACTGAAAAGGATTTAGGTGTCAGGCCAGTGGAAGAAAGGAGGAAAGGAAGAATCGTCACATTTTTTTTGTCTCCAGATTCTAGCAACCTACATAGCTAGAGGAGTAGGCCTATATTTTTCAATCTTTTCTCTGTATTTATGGTGGATATTATGGTCATTCGGAACAGATATGTCAATCAAGTACGTGTGATGGTTCTTCCTATCAGTTGAAGTTATGTCTGGTCTATTATGAGGAGTTGTTTATTATTATTATTATTATTATTATTATTATTATTATTATAAGTCATATTATAATGTATTATAACCTATGATATTCGAGAAAAAGTAATACTATAACATGTTTTAATATTATCATATTCATGAATAATTGAAAATTATAAATTATTATAATGTGTGCATTAAAATCGCGCTCTAAGCTTCGGTGTATCACAATCTAAATATTGTACCGTCTTTCGCTTCAAGGCATGAGGTACAGTTATATACAACAAACAAATATTTTGGAAATTTCACGAGTTTTGCGTAAAAACACGCCTGTATACGAGTTATGTTACATCATGTGCCTGGCCTTGCAGAATTTTGTATATGCAGCAGATCTGGCATCACCGCGCTCCATTTAATGTGTACTGTGTTTTAAGGTAGAGACGCTCTATAGAGCGATTTGAATGAACCTTGGTAACGACATAGTAATATTTTGTCCGACTCCGACCGTGCCCTTCCAATTTTATTTCGTCTCACCGATCCAACATGGCGGCTGTGTGAAATATTTCACCGGCATTCTATACCTCCGAAACTACTACTGATATCTCCCTGAAATTTCGTACGGTAATAAAAGGTACCACTAGAAGTTCACCAATGTGACTTTCAAAATTCTGTTAAGTACAAAACGAACATGGCGGCCAAGCGAAGTTGAAGTATTTAAATAGACTTTTCTCGTGATTTAACCATCTGAGCGCAGTAAACAAGGTACAGCAAATATTTATACACATTGTAATGCACTCACATCTAATTTTGTCCAATTGTATACATACATTTTAATTTTCATTTCTTGTGTTCTAATCATGCGTTCGATGTCACCATTTAAATAATAAACCTATGCAATAATCGCCATCTAATAGTTCATAATTCTATGGCCTAAATATATATATATATATATATATATATATTGAACCCATGTGGACTGGTTCAAGTATCAAATCCATACCCTTATATGCAAGAGAAGGAAAAATAATGCGGACTTTAGAATGGATTTTAAAGGTTTTTGAAGGGTTAATAAGAAGTTCGACTGTTGTAAGATGACGCAAGAACGAGACACTGCGAGTCACCAGAGCATGAGATCACTGTTGACGCTGCAGTTAAGGGCTGGCGCATGATTATAAACAGAGCTGATATTTTTCCGTCCTGAGAGACAGAGAAGGAGTTTCGGATAAATCCATTACTCAACAGTAAATTGACAACGTTGCAATGACGCAAGTAAAGAAATAATTAAAATTAAGCCATTTTCAGGCATTTAACTAAAGAAATTAATCTGTCATTGTTGATGATCCTGGGAAAGAGATTTTTGTGTGTGGAAAAAGTTTGTAATAATTGCACAGGGAAGAAGTGCACATGCGGCATTACGTAAATAGTTATTCCCCGAGCCCGAAGCTGGCAGGGAGGGAAAACAAAACTCCAATACCCATGCATCTCAGGAGCCCATTTATTTAATATCATGGGAGTGTATGATCGATTTTCGTAATTAAAGGAACCCTTTTTACAATTAGAATGAGAGCATTTAGGAGACATATTTTTCAAAATTATACGACGATTATTTAAGAATATAGGGTTGGAGAAGGTACGAGTCTGATCTTTTTGTGGCAGATTTCAATATAAACCCTGGACGTGCCAGGAAGTGTATGCAGTATTCACCAGACCGTGATAGGTCGTGTTATTCTGTATCGCAGACGAGCACCCCTTATGGGAGTCGCTGTCTAGTATCGTCAATAGTATCGCCGTGCGAAGAAGCATCAGAATCCTTGTTATAAGAAACATATCATCAAGCTTCGGACTTTATAAATTTCACAAGTACAGTCAAAGTTTTAGACTGTGGACTTAAGCAATTACCGGCGATAGGGACTCGAACCTAAATAGTTTCAGCTAAAGAATCAGCATCATAGGAGTTCGAAGTACCTAAGAACAGTGAACTATACAATTCTATCTCTACGTTAAATAACCAGATCAGGGTAAAACGTGATAGTAACGCCTAGTGTTCCTGAACTGACGAGACTAGAGCAGGGTGAGATAG
Organism: Meconema thalassinum; assembly: GCA_946902985.2. NCBI lineage: Eukaryota > Metazoa > Arthropoda > Insecta > Orthoptera > Tettigoniidae > Meconema > Meconema thalassinum. The sequence goes on along the minus strand of OX336394.1, from coordinate 252,625,251 downwards.
AATTAAGGAATCGAGATGCCAGGCATTGTCTATGTTATGGTGTTTGAAGCCATATTTTCAGTGTTGCCTTAGTAAACAAGAGTTTAGTGCTTTTCAGTCGGTCAACACGAATGTACCCAAAAGAGATGGGTTATGCCCTAATCCTGAAATAAATTACATAGAGATTAATAAAAAACTGGTCATCCTAGTGTTTTATTAATCTCATGTAATTTATTTCAGGATTAGGGCATAACCAATCTCTTTTGGGTACATTCGTGTTGACCGACTGAAAAGCACTAAACTCTCATTGTCTATGTTTAGACAAACGAACAGTCAGACATTGGAATAGTCCAATAGTTAAAGAACCGCAGCATCAGAAAGTAAAATCCACGTGTGGATTACCAGAGAAAGAAATTACTAAGTCGCCGTTATACTAGTTCAAGCGATCTTAGAAGGAAAACGTCATTGACAGTCTTATGTTAAACGAACAATTTAGCTACAAGCAAGCTACGATATCGTGCATTAAATTAATTCAGCCGATAGTCGAAACCACGGAATAAGAGGATCAACCGTTCCAGTGAGGGTAGTTCGATCGAGACTTTCAATCATCCCGATAGGATCAGGAAGCCGACGTAAACAAAGTGTAACCCTTGGAGACGGGAAAGGAGAAGATAATCACGTGTGTTTATGCAAGAGAATAAATGCCAGAAGTGACAAATTTATATGTAATTCGATTTTAGTGAAAATTTTTGAGTGTAAAATATATCTTTTTAGTTAATTGGTGTTTTAAGTGAAAATGACTCCCAGAAGGGTATTCTGTAGTGTACCCATTTGATGGGTGCAGGGTTCGAACCTACGTTATTATAAATCGAGAAATGTAAAATAGTTATAAGACTTTCAGTAACATATAAGCTAGTCATGAGGAAATAGCAAGTGAATCAGGCCATGAATCAGAACTTTGACTGCTTTATCTAGAGATACGTGGTGCAAGCGATCTGTGAATCACGAGGGCAGTCACGCCGTGATGAATCAACCAGAGCAGATTGGCGGGGGAATCACCGCAGATTGCTAAGATCAGCAGTTTTCTGACAACACTGAATTGCCAACCAACACCGAAAAATTGTGAAATAAGCCGTTTTCGCGGAAACAATGCAAAATTACAACAATAGGTCTACGGGGATCAGAATAATCCAGGAAATGATGAGTTAAGCAAGGTTAAAAGTGAATAATTTAGGACCAGGGAAAAAACACTTAGTCAGCAATTACGTCATTAGGCGGAGCTAAGATGGGGTCGTGGGAAGAAAAAAAGAACTCATTCGCCCACGCAGCTGAGGAGCCTTGTAGATTTTTAAATTAAATAGACGATCGATTTTCAGGAAACGAAATGAGAATAGGTCGTTTGGAATATAGGGTACATAATGATATTTTTTTTTTAAACGTGCGACGTCTATTTCAGAAGTTAGCTCCAAGAAGACAAAAGTAGTTTATTTTTGCAAGTTCCCAATAAATAGCCGAGCTTCCAGGCAGAAGGCATGCAGTCTTATCAGGCCAGTCGGACCTGACATTGGATCACAGTATCCGTGAGTGCAGAGGCACTGCACGCTATATCATCGTATACGCAGTCTATTACAGACCTCGTAAGGAGTTACTGCGCCATAACGTATTCAGTTATCTGAACCTCAGGGGAGGTAAGATTTTACAACCAGTTTCAATAAGTACAAGTCGTCATTACGCCAAGTTTGGGCCCGATCAGGGCATAAAAAACAATCTTCAGTGGATTTAGTCCATCGTGGCGAGATAGTCCAGTACATCGAACACAAAGATATCAGGCCGAGGTCATGTAGCTTCGGAAAGAACTATAAATCTTCAGGAGTAAAAGTAAGCTGGTTCGTAACTAGGCAGAAGTTACCGAAAGAACAAAGAACTCCGCCTATTAAAAATTGTGAGGGTAGATGGACATTACGCAACAGAAGGTCCGGACACAATAGCTAGAACAAGTATCGCTATCATTAGCTATTGGTCTTTAAATGAAAGCCAGTTAGATAATAGGACCGCGTACCGGAAGTCAAAGTAGAGTCGCGTTCAGTATAAAACGAATGCGCAGTGAAAAGGGAAAAGGGGACCAAACATTGTCAAAGAAAAAGAACATTTCGAGCCATGGTGAAAACAAGAGCAGGTCAATAATCAAGATAGAACATTGTTTAAGGAGAAGCCAGGTTAAGTTAATAAACCGGTGGGTTTAAACCGTGGATTAACAACAGAACTTTGATTCGAGGCCTAGGGTGTCCAAGCTAGAAGTCATCATAGGACCGATCGTGCAACCAGATCGAGGTAAGAAGTCGTCATCAGGGAACAAATTGGAAGTCATCGTTTGCGTTCTGAGATGCGACAAGGATTATTACACAGTGTGTAAAGAAACTGTAAATAGATTTTAAATTAGGACTTAACCCAAGGGTTAACTCGTGTGTATTTTCACAGAGTGGAAAGTGAGAAAGTGGAAACGTATGTAATGATAGGATAATTGTTTAAAATAATATAAATTTTGTGAAATTGTTTTATAATCAAGAATTATTATGTATATTAATATGTCATATCAGGTAAAAATAACGTGTGTCATGTGTTGCCATATTTTCGTGAAAATGTATTGAGTTACAAACATGTGGGGGAAATTCTTCACAACCTTGGATCCTGGTGGGTGAGTACCAAAATGAATTAAATATATTGAGCCATTGTGGACCCATAATTTGAAAATGTATTACAGTGAAATGATTAATGATAAAGTGATAATGGTGAATAATGCTTTAAAGTGTCATTTGTTAATGAGAAAGGCCGTGGAAATAAGGCCCATTAATGAATTAAATATTATACGGATAATACCCAAATGCGTGTAAGCATCTATAGTAATTAGTGAAGGGGTGGAACCAAAGTATTGTTGAAGTAAATAAACTAAGTAATTGAAATCAGTGACGTTGTTATGCAAAGTAAATGCAATAGAAGTTGAACGCAACTTAATTAATGCGAAAGTAAATAAGTATGATATAGAAAGATAATTTAATGAAATTTAAAGTAATGCAATGAAAATCCATGTCGGTGATAAAATAATGAACAAACCTTATCGGTTAAATGGTATAAATTAAAAGAATTTTCAAAATGAACTTAGCATCACGAGTAAAGGCAATGAAAGGCCTAACAGAAATAAGAGTAATAATAAAAGACCACGAAATAATGAAAGGGAATAATAGAAAATGTAATAACGAAAGTAAAGTCATTTATCCTCGCCAGGATATCTGGACTACAGTAATAATGAATTGAGTATCCAATAAATATTATTGTCGCCAAAAATGGGCTAGACCAAATGTAAGCTAGGGCTTTGAAATATTGAATGAACGTGCAAGTATCGGACAATTGTTATAGTCTATGGGAAATGTGTCGGTTGACTATGGTAAAGTCATATTAATGTGTTCGAGTGAAAGAATAAAATGCTCACTCAGGTATTATATAATTCTCATGTCGCCAGGGAGCACATGAATGAAATGGAATCGTAAGACTGGATAGATGATATTGTCTAGGCGGGTAGCCGGAGCTAGGGTGAAATTGATTCCCTCTTGCGAGCTATACCGACCTCCGTAGCCAGGCAGGGCATGGTGTCCCTGAGTTGGTTAGCATTTGTATTTGGAATACCTATCCCAGCAGAGTAATATATTGGCCACAGCGGGCTAAATAAGATGTTTGTTTGTCATCCTAATAGCAGAGAATAATTATCCTAAACCGAGGCGCGAATAAATATGATTAATGAGACTGATCGCAGTCCGTAGGAAGAGTAAAATAAAATGCTTGGAGTCTCAATGGAGAGCTGGTCTATCTTTGAAGGTAAAAACATATGGTTAAAAGTTACGCTAGGTCAAGTTAGGGAAGGCTGTGTGTTTATGAAAGTTTCGTTGTCTCGCTCAAAGCGAGGGGAGACTGATGAAGGTCACACACCGCACGCAGTCTAAGCCATAAAACTGTCACTGTGTAAATGAACATATCTATGAAGACATCGTGGTTTTATTGGAAGGTTTAAAATGACGCAGAAGAAATACCTGCCAAAGAGGATTATTATTCATGGATTGCCCATCCAGAATGTTAACTATAAATATAATGAAAATGATAAATATAAAGAATAATAATAATAAAGGCATTTTTGAAAATGTCAAATTTGGTTCCATACTCTTAAAGAGGAGAAATACGGGTAAGATTAAAATCATAGAATTGGACTTCGGGGAGTGCGGGCTCCATTGAACATCCAATTCTTAGGGAGACAATGGCTGCAATAAAACATAATTGGCATGAAAGTGGAGAAGGAAATGGTACTCCTGTGTGAATAATGTTATTTGTGTTTTGGGGGATAATTTGTGTTTGAAATGTGTGGAGAAAGAGATTTAAAAAGGATAACATAAATATGAAGAATTATAAGTCATTTTATAGCCAAATGAAGGCATTGTAAGAGTAAAAGTAAATATCCTGAGTTCGAGCTTGACCAGGCGGAACTCAGTTGAAGTGAATGAAAACCATTATTTTTGGGGAATATAAGATTTAGAAACTCTAAGATTAAAATATCAATGTAAGCGGATGGATCATGACGAATCCATCAGAAATGAAGCAAGATAGATTAAGGGTCATTATATTGTTTCTTTTTGAGTATTATAAAGGTAATTTCAACTAATATATTTTTGTTGTGATTGTTTATTTGAAGATATTTGAGTAAATTAAAGATATCAATTTAAAGTAGTTAGTGTTGTAGTCCTTTTGTGCTTGTCCTTCCTATAGTTCACATTCTGAGTACATGGTCAGACAGTGGGAATAACTGTACACGCCCTGAGCTGAGCATTTAGTCGGATGATGTCCGGTACTTCCGTTTTCCTAAACGAGTGCAGCAGGTGTCTATAAATTAGCGTTGAGTGTGAACATGGGTTGGCAAGAAAGACGGTCGAGATCAAGGATAGAAGTCACAACCAGTAAATAAATGACCATAAACCTGCCCTATAATAATAACTATAACTAAAACCCCTGGCATATATTAACTTTAAATGGTGACAACCTTAGGGGCAGGTTTTCCAGGATAAACCATAGAAAAACTCTGGTTTTTCAAAATTTTGAAAAATCAGAAATTTTCCAGAAATATGAGTTTTTGAAAAAAATGAATTTGAATTTTTCTTTTGAAAAAATCTTGCTTCATGTTGAACTTTGAAATTGGAAAGTATTGAACGGGTATGAGTATGGGCTGCCCATATTAAGAATAATCTCATGAGTAAGGACTTTAACATTCAGCATAATTATCTGTCAAATATGTGCATTGATCCTTGGTGTGAGGGAGAGTACCTCACTACAGGTATATCTCAGATATAGAAATGGCTTTGAGTGAGGAGCTACAGAAGCTCCTGGAGGGTATGAACAAACAGTTGGAGGCATTAAGGGACGATGGTCACAAGAATAAAGAGGACCTGAACAATAAGTTTAAAGAAATAGACACTAGTTTTAACACTAAATTTAGTTATGTTTACACTAAGTTTGACAACATAAACACTAAAGTCGACAATGTTAACACTCAGTTTGAAAACATGAATACTCAATTCAAGGAGGTTAACACTAAAGTTGAAAACATGAACACTAGCTTTGCCAATAAGTTTAGTAATGTCAACACTAGGTTAGAAAACATGAACACTCAATTCAATGATATTAACACTGAGTTTAAAGACATGAACATTAAAGTGGATAGTGTTAACGTTAAGCTTCAGGAAAACCAGGAGGCAGCCTAAGCATCCCAGAAAGAGTGAAAAAAAAAGATTTGATAAATTGAACAATAAAGTTGATAATTTAAACACTATAATTGAGGATGCCCAAAAGAAGGCAGAGAACAATTCTTTAGTTGTACAAGGAAAAATTGATATTATAAATGATAATGTAGGTCGTAATCCAAGGAGCTTCACTTCTGTCCCAAAGTGTAGATGGAGACATCCACAGTGTAACGATACGGCTGAATAATGTCACCATTGTCAACATTTATAAACCACCCAGCACATCTTGGCCCGACGCTGTCCTACCAACTGCTGAACATCCTGCAGTCTATGTGGGTGACTTTAACAGCCACCATGAATCATGGAAGTACTCAAAAAATAATGAATGTGGTATTAAACTCTCAGAATGGGCTGAAGTCAACAATCTTCATCTAGTTTTTGATGCCAAAGATCATGGCACCTTCCGATCAGCTGCATGGGGTAGAGATACTAATCCTGACTTGTGTTTTGCCAGCTGCAATGAAAATGGATATCCTCTGCACATCATACGAAAAGTGATTGGAAACTTCCCTCACAGTCAGCATCGACCTGTAATATTAGAAATTGGCACCTCAATCCCAATTGTAAGATCTACACCACATGCCCGGTGGAATTTTCGGAAAGCTAATTGGACTACGTTCTCTGCTGAGCTGGATAAATCTGTTCGCTGGATCCAGCCAAAGCACCAAAACTACAAACGATTTTTAGGTGCAGTAATGTCAGCAGCTAAGAAAAGCATGCCGAGAGGGTACAGGAAGGAATACATCCCTGGTTGGAGCGCAGAGAGTGAGGCACTTTACAATGACTTCCAACAAAGTGGAGACTTACATGTTGCTGACCAACTCCTGTCAAGTTTGGATGCTAACCGAAGTCAAAGATGGGCTGAAACTGTAGGAAATATGGACTTCACTCACTCCAGTCGAAAGGCATGGAGCCTCCTTAGAAAACTCGGAGAAAGCGCACCAGTTGTTAAAAACCAGCCTGCGGTGACACCTGATGAAATAGCGCCTCACATCGTTGCAACATCTCGAGTTCCAGCAGATAAGAAACACACCAGGTACATCAGACGGCAGCTTCGAGCTCTGAAATTAACAACACCTCGCAAATCAAACTACTCTTGTGCCTTCACATCTAACGAAATAGTTGCCTCACTCAAGGATCTGAAGTCCGGTAAAGCTCCTGGTTTTGATGGAGTTCACCCAGAATTTCTCATACACATGGGTAATAATGCAAAGAGATGGCTGGCAGAGTTCTTTACGGACATTTTAAACACTGGGGAAATCCCATCAGAATTCAAGAAGGCAAAGATAATATCTGTCTTGAAACCAGGAAAACTCTCTAATAGACCTGAAAGTTATAGACCGATAGCTCTTCTTAGCTGCTGCTACAAACTGTTTGAGAGGCTTATCTTTAACAGAATTAACTCCACAATCTTGGCACACATTCCTGCAGATCAGGCAGGTTTTAGACCAAGTCGCAGCTGTTGTGATCAAGTACTATCACTCACATCATATATTGAGGCAGGATTCCAAAAGAAGCTTAAAACATCTGCTGCGTTTATAGACCTCACTGCTGCCTTCGATACTGTCTGGAGAGAAGGTATGATCTACAAGCTCCTCAAAGTCATACCCTGCAGAACCATCGTTCAGGTTATCAACAACATGCTAAGTGACAGGAGATTCCAGGTGTACTCAGGCAACAGTAAGAGCACCGAGAGAAAACTCAAGAATGGTTTACCCCAAGGATCAGTTCTGTCCCCTCTACTGTTCAATCTATACATCTCTGATCTTCCTGAGACAAATTGCAGGAAATTCTGTTATGCTGATGATCTTGCACTAGCCACACAGCACCAAGATCTCAAGAAAACTGAGGAAATCCTCACAAGGGACCTCTCCACTCTAGAGGTCTATTTCAAGAAATGGAGACTCAGTCCTAGTGCAAGTAAAACAGAAGTGTCATGCTTCCACTTAAATAACCGACTGGCTAACAGCAAATTGAACATAAGCTTCTGTAACCGAGTTCTTCGTCATAACTGGTTTCCTAAATATCTTGGTATAACCTTAGATCGCACTTTATCATTCAAGCAACATCTATTGAACTTATCAAAGAAACTGAAAACTCGGAACAACATTCTTCAGAAACTGTGTGGGGCCACTTGGGGATCTACTGCAAGCACTCTACGACATTCTGCCCTTGGTCTGGTTTACTCCAGTGCAGAGTATTGCTCTCCAGTATGGTTAAATTGCCCGTATACCCGATATGTTGACACGCAGCTAAACAACAGCATGCGCCTTATTTCGGGCACAATCAGATCCACGCCAATCCATTGGCTCCCGCTGCTCACGGGAATAATTCCACCTGATCTGCACAGATCGAATGCCCTATTAAGAGAGTACCAAAACATCTGCAGAAATCCTGAACTACCCATACAAGAAGACATCCCTGCACTCAATCTTCAAAGATTGAAGTCACGCCATCCACCTTTGCGTGATGCTACCGACATGGCTCACAACAACTTCGACGCTGTGAAAGTTTAGAAAGACCGTTGGGAAACTTCCACAGACTTGTCCCTACGCAACATCTTTTCTGGTGTGCAAATTACTAGTGGATTCCATCTACCACGCAGGCAGTGGGCCACTCTTAACAGAGTTCGGACAGGCCATGGAAGATGCAGGGACTCACTCTACAAGTGGAACTGTTTAACGTCACCAGAATGCGACTGTGGTGCTCCACGGCAAACCATCGCTCATATCGTCGGCAGCTGCAAGCTGAGAGCCTACTCGGGTAGCTGGGCTGATTTCTTGATCCCATCAGAGGCAGCACTAAAGTGGATCGAAGGACTGGACATTTCTATTTGAAATTGTTTCTTGTTATTGTATCATATTTAATTGTATATATGTTACTTATGCCATACGCTAATAATAATGTAAGTCGTATCTCAGAAACGCAGTCGAAGGCAGACGAACGTTTAAGGAAAATCGAAAATAAGCTTGAGACGATGAAAACTGAAAATAAAGAGCAAATCGATTCAATGGTAAAGCAATTCAACACAAACATAAGTAGCGAAATAAAAACAGTTAACAATAATGTCGCTAGGATAGAAACGAAAATAAGCGAGCAATCAAAAATGTGCGAAGAATCAAAACGTGATTTAGGTGAAAATATTGACAAAATAGCAAGAAATTTGGGAGAGCTTGAAAAACAGCACAAATTGGATATGAGGAATATAAAGGGTCAGGTAGATAATATCGCGGACAATGTAGAGGAGAGGCTAAAGGAGCATGATAAAATAGGTGAGAAAAAAATGGATGAACTTATTGAGGAAGTAGACAAGCGAATTAAGAAACAGGAGATACGTACTTCCAAGCATGAGGAAGAAATAACGAAGCAGGGGCAAAGTTTAGAGGAAATACAAGAAACAATAGGTTCATTAAAAATAGAGATATTGAAAACCAATAAAGGTTTAGAACAACATCAAGGTGACCTTACCCGATTGAAAAAGAACCATGAGAAGACCCAAGAAGAGATAGGAGAATTTCGAAAGGAGGTGAATGCCGTTAAGAAAGAAATTCAGCGTGGATTAGGCATCATACAGGTAAACATGGAGTATGAATTACAAGAGAAAATGAAGGAAGAAGATCAGACAATCCAAGAGTTTAATAAATAAATAGAGGAAAGAACAGACTATGTGGCTGAAAGTAACGTCATATCACTAGAAAGTAGGGAAACCACGGAATGTAGGGAACCCAAAGTTAATCTAGAAACAATGGATACAGTTAAAGAAGTCGAAGTTTTACTGACGCAAATGGACTTAGAGAAGGCCATTGAGTCTAATGTAAAAATCGTGACAGGATCTCAAGTAGAAGTGGAATTCCCGGGTCAAGTAGAAGACACACCCTCAAAACTGGTTGAAGAGGCCATTCAGGAAATAACAGAGGATCCAGATGAGATCGAAGGAAATCTTGAGTAAATAGATTTTGGAAATAATGATGAATCATGAATCATGGAGAATATTCCAGAGCCATAGGTGGAAATGGAAATCCAAGAGGAAATTATAAATAGATATGAGGAAATTGAAAATGTAAATATCCAAGAAGAGATAGAAATTTTAGAAGATAGAAGTGAAAATGAAAATGTTAATAAGGAAAGCCATAGTGAAAATCTTGAATATAAGGCAAACCAATTAAAAGCTAGAATTAAAGAATTACTATTAGAATATCAAGCATGTATGAAGGAACGCCAGAAGGCAAATGGAACAACTGGTGAAAATAAGAAAGAATTAGGCCGAAGCAATTGGGAAAAATTGGATATCCCATAAAGGAATAGAGACCTCCCTGAAAGGGAAATCAAAGTCGAAACGACAGGGAAACCGCTAGCAGAGTCAAACCCGCACGACGACGTTAACAGGAGTAAGGTCACTATAACACGGCCAGAGATCACAAAGAATCCAACGGATATGAGTTGTCCGAAAGCATTTTACATTTGGAAACTGAGAAAAGAGAAGAGTTTAGAAATAGGAAACAAAAGAAGGAAAATAAGTCTTTCAAAAGCGCTCTACAATTGGAAAACAAGAAAAAAAGATACTAAAAGAAAGGAAGGAGAGAGGATTAAGTCATGGAAGATGACTGAACGAAAGAAAAAAGCTTGTCCGTTACCTCCCGGAAGGTAAATGGTCAGAGGCTAGAAGAACAGAGGAAAGAAGAGAAGTGACAGCAATCGAAAGGGAAGAGAACAAGAAAAGACCAGACGGGTTCGACATACAGGCACCCGTTCATATCATCAAATGTACCGATAATAACCTTGTGATACAGTAAAGAGAATTTGAAACAAGGCGACAAATAAATAAAAGAATAATGGTCTTTAGAAGATCACAGAAGGAAAAACTCATTTACCACAAAATTGGATTTCAAGCCAATGTATGGGGAAGAGAAGAAACATGAACGAGACAAGCGTGATTTACAACCCATTTGAAGGGAGACGTCCCACTCCGAGTGGAAGGAGGGAACAGAAACCCGAGCTGGACGAAACAAGTTATTGAGGAAGACCGGTGAAAGAAAGGAAACACAACGGCTAACGGAGCGAACTGAAAATATAATGAGGTCAAATAATAATAACTGAATTAATTAAACGGGTATGGATAGCCTTTCCCCATTCAAGACATTAAAAGAAATAATTAAAGGATTAAAGGAAATTTAAAGGCAGCCTAGAGAACTTAGGTTCGAAATTGGAACATATTTAATATATTCCAGGAGTGAAAGTTAAATAAATTTCCTTACCCGTTCGAAAATTTATTTATATCAAGGAAGGGCCATTTGTACCCATTTGATGGGTGCATGGTTCGAACCTACGTTATTATAAATCGAGAAATGTGAAATAGTTATAAGACTTTCAGTAACATAAGCTAGTCATGAGGAAATAGGAAGTGATTCAGGCCATGACGCAGAACATTGACAGCTTTATCTAGAGATACGTAGTGCAAGCGATCTGTGAATCACGTGGGCAGTCGCGCCGTGATGAATCAACCAGAGCAGATAGGCGGGGGAATCACCGCAGAGTGCTAAGATCAGCAGTTTTCTGACATCACTGGATTGACAACCAACACCGCAAAATTGTGAAATAAGCCGTTATCGCGGAAACAACGCAACATTACAAAAATAGGTCTACGGGGATCAGAATAATCCAGGAAATTATATATTAAGCAAGGTTAAAAGTGAATAATTTAGGCCCTGGGAAAAAGCACTTAGTCAGCAATTACGTCATTAGGCGGAGCTAAGATGGGGTCGTGGGAAGAAGAAAAAATAACTCATTCGCCCGCACAGCTGAGGAGCCTTGTAGATTTTTAAATTAAATAGACGATCAATTTTCAGGAAACGAAATGTTAGGGGGACGTTTGGAATATAGGGAACATAATGATATATTTTTTAAAAAACGTGCGACGTCTATTTCAGAAGTTAGCTCCAAGAAGACAAAAGTAGTTTATTTTTGCAAGTTTCCAATAAATAGCCGAGCTTCCAGGCAGAAGGCATGCAGTCTTATCAGGCCAGTCGGACCTGACATTGGATCACAGTATCCGTGAGTGCAGAGGCACTGCACGCTATATCATCGTATACGCAGTCTATTACAGACCTCGTAAGGAGTTACTGCGCCATAACGTATTCAGTTATCTGAACCTCAGGGGAGGTAAGATTTTACAACCAGTTTCAATAAGTACAAGTCGTCATTACGCCAAGTTTGGGCCCGATCAGGGCATAAAAAACAATCGTCAGTGGATTTAGTCCATCGTGGCGGGATAGTCCAGTACATCGAACACAAAGATATCAGGCCGAGGTCATGTAGCTTCGGAAAGAACTATAAATCTTCAGGAGTACAAGTAAGCTGGTTCGAAACTAGGCAGAAGTTACCGAAATTATTAAGAACTCCACCTATTAAAAATTGTGAGGGTAGATGGACATTACGCAACAGAAGGTCCGGACACAATAGCTAGAACAAATATCGCTATCATTAGCTATTGGTCTTTAAATGAAAGCCAGTTAGATAATAGGACCGCGTACCGGAAGTCAAAGTAGAGTCGCGTTCAGTAAAAACGAATGCGCAGTGAAAAGGGAAAAGGGGACCAAACATTGTCAAAGAAAAAGAACATTTCGAGCCATGGTGAAAACAAGAGCAGGTCAATAATCAAGATAGAACATTGTTAAAGGAGAAGACAGGTTAAGTTAATAAACCGGTGGGTTTAAACCGTGGATTAACAACAGAACTTTGATTCGAGGCCTAGGGTGTCCGAGCTAGAAGTCATCATAGGACCGATCGTGCAACCAGATCGAGGTAAGAAGTCGTCATCAGGGAACAAATTGGAAGTCATCGTTTGCGTTCTGAGATGCGACAAGGATTATTACACAGTGTGTAAAGAAATTGTAAATAGATTTTAAATTAGGACTTAACCCAAGGGTTAACTCGTGTGAATTGCCACAGAGCGGAAAGTGAGAAAGTGGAAACGTGTGTAAAGATAGGATAATTGTTTAAAATAATATAAATTTTGTGAAAGTGTTTAATAATCAAGAATCATTATGTCATATCAGGTAAAAATAACGTGTGTTATGTGTTGCCATATTTTCGTGAAAATGTATTGAGTTACAAACATGTGGGGGAAATTCTTCACAACCTTGGATCCTGGTGGGTGAGTACCAAAATGAATTAAATATATTGAGCCATTGTGGACCCATAATTTGAAAATGTATTACAGTGAAATTGATTAATGATAAAGTGATAATGGTGAATAGTGCTTTAAAGTGTCATTTGTTAATAAGAAAGGCCGTGGAAATAAGGCCCATTAATGAACTAAATATTATACGGATAATACCCAAATGCGTGTAAGCATCTATATTAATTAGTTAAGGGGTGGAACCAAAGTATTGTTGAAATAAATAAACTAAGTAATTGAAATCAGTGACGTTTTTATGCAAAGTAAATGCAATAGAAGTTGAACGCAACTTAATTAATGCGAAAGTAAATAAGTAGGAAATCGAAAGATAATTTAATGAAATTTAAAGTAATTCAATGAAAATCCAAGTCGGTGATAAAATAATAAACAAACCTTATACGGTTAAATGGTATAAATTAAAAGAATTTTCAAAATGACCTTAGCATCACGAGTAAAGGCAATGAAAGGCCTAACGGAAATAAGTGTAATAATAAAAGACCACGAAATAATGAAAGGGAATAATAGAAAATGTAATAACGAAAGTAAAGTCATTTATCCTCGCCAGGATATCTGGACAACAGTAATAATGAATTGAGTATCCAATAAATATTATTAAATATTATTGTCGCCAAAAATGGGCTAAACCAAATGTAAGCTAGGGCTTTGAAATATTGAATAAACGTGCAAGTGTCGGATAATTGTTATAGTCTATGGTAAATTCGTCGGTTGACTATGGTAAAGTCATATTATTGTGTTCGAGTGAAAGAATAAAATGCTCACTCAGGTATTATATAATTCTCATGTCGCCAGGGAGCACATGAATGAAATGGAATCGTAAGACTGGATAGATGATATTGTCTAGGCGGGTAGCTGGAGCTAGGGTGAGATTGATTCCCTCTTGCGAGGTATACCGACCTCCGTAGCCAGGCAGGGCATGGTGTCCCTGAGTTGGTTAGCATTTGTATTTGGAATACCTATCCCAGCAGAGTAATATATTGGCCACAGCGGGCTAAATAAGATGTTTGTTTGTCATCCTAATAGCAGAGAATAATTATCCTAAACCGAGGCGCGAATAAATATGAATAATGAGACTGATCGCAGTCCGTAGGAAGAGTAAAATAAAATGCTTGGAGTCTCAATGGAGAGCTGGTCTATCTTTGAAGGTAAAAACATATGGTTAAAAGTTACGCTAGGTCAAGTTAGGGAAGGCTGTGTGTTTATAAAAGTTTCGTTGTCTCGCTCAAAGCGAGGGGAGACTGATGAAAGTCACACATCGCACGCAGTCTAAGCCATAAAACTGTCAATGTGTAAATGAACATATCAATGAAGACATCGTGGTTTTATTGGAAGGTTTAAAATGACGCAGAAGAAATACCTGCCAAAGAGGATTATTATTCATGGATTGCCCATCCAGAATGTTAACTATAAAAATAATGAAAATGATAAATATAAAGAATAATAAAGGCATTTTTGAAAATGTCAAATTTGGTTCCATACTCTTAAAGAGGAGAAATACGGGTAAGATTAAAATCATAGAATTGGACTTCGGGGAGTGCGGGCTCCATTGAACATCCAATTCTTAGGGAGACAATGGCTGCAATAAAACATAATTGGCATGAAAGTGGAGAAGGAAATGGTACTCCTGTGTGAATAATGTTATTTGTGTTTTGGGGGATAATTTGTGTTTGAAATGTGTGGAGAAAGAGATTTAAAAAGGATAACATAAATATGAAGAATTATAAGTCATTTTATAGCCAAATGAAGGCATTGTAAGAGTAAAAGTAAATATCCTGAGTTCGAGCTTGACCAGGCGGAACTCAGTTGAAGTGAATGAAAACCCTTATGTTTGGGGAATATAAGATTTAGAAACTCTAAGATTAAAATATCAATGTAAGCGGATGGATCATGATGAATCCATCAGAAATGAAGCAAGATAGATTAAGGGTCATTATATTGTTTCTTTTTGAGTATTATAAAGGTAATTTCAACTAATATATTTTTGTTGTGATTGTTTATTTGAAGATATTTGATTAAATTAAAGATATCAATTTAAAGTAGTTGGTGTTATAGTCCTTTCGTGCTTGTCCTTCCTATAGTTCACATTCTGAGTACATGGTCAGACAGTGGGAATAACTGTACACGCCCTGAGCTGAGCATTTAGTCGGATGATGACCGGTACTTCCGTTTTCCTAAACGGGTGCAGTAGATTAAATATGATCAGTGTATATGTTTTATGTGATTTTAACGTAGTGTTATTAAGGGTAATTATGACCATAAGTATGGCGTAAGGATCAGTGTGTGGTGAAATTTTTCATCGTTGGAAGATCCGGTCTCTGACTGGAAGAATCAAGTGAGTACTAATTTCAGTATTATGTGTTTTGGTAAGAATTGCTTAAAATCCTTAGAAGTTGAAGTAGGGATGTTTGAAAACATGTGAAATATAGGTTGCGCGATCTGAACGATTAATTTGATTGAAATATAAGTAATTTGAAGTATTAATTAATCCCTTGTGGAAAATATTCAGTGGAATATCAGTAAAATGGCAAACAATAAAATGTATGTCATGCAAGCACGATAGTAATAATAATAATTAACTAAATGAGTTATGTGATGAATTTTATAATGGAATAGGTCGTAGCTGGGGAAGCTCCTTATATGAATTGTTAATATGTTGAGGAACCAGTAATGGTCTTAATGTTCAATAGTTATTGTTGATGGTGGCTAAGGCTTATTATATTCTTTTCGAGACGATGATCAAATTTTGATTTGAAGTTTTATTACTTCTTTCTTTGAAAAGGCAACTTCGCTATTTGAAGTAATGAGCGCCGTGTCGCGCATTTGAAATAATTTGTCACGCTAGGAACGCGTTGAAATTCTCGGTAAAATAATTATGAGGGACAGTTAGTCGCGGTAATGAGTTATATGATGTGGTTGTATGCAATACAAGTAAAGGGTGCAAATTATGTTGAATCGTGAGCGCAGGTTGAGTACAAATACCTTCCCTAAGTCGCAAATATGATGGACAGTGGGTTTGATACCACTGGTCTTGTAATTCTTGGTTGTAAGTCCTCAAAATTGGGATATGGTTCCCGAGGCAGTTTAAAAGGAATGAACTCAGGTCCTTTTCGTCGAAGCCCCTTATATATTTGTTGTTTCATTGATCCTCTTACCTACTAATGATGACGCTTCATAATTATACCTTACCGAAGCTAAGAGGATAGGTCTGTAGATCCTAATAATGTATTATTGTTGATTTGTATTAACAAGCCTTGTCTTTCAAGAGAAACGTATTGAAGCAGCCGGTGAAGGCGCATTGTATTCCATCCCAAGGGAGCGACACCGTGGTCCCCTCCTTTTCAAAGCCATAAATTAGCCAAGTGTTGAGACAGACTCTTAGAAACTCTCTCATAGAGAAAGGTCAGGAACGAGCTGTATTGGTTCATGTTACACGGATGTGTTTAAGATTGTTTTAACGACCCAATATTTGAACTGAGGACCTTTTACATTCATTATTATCGCTTGCAAAGTTCAGATCGTTGCTTCCTTAAGATATAATTGTCTTTGAAGACAATATAATAAAATCCCTAACGTTATTATTAAACGATTTAATTTGTTCACGAGTTATGATGAAAATTTTGAGATATTTGGGAGTTATGTTAAGTTCACTTTGTCAGTAGTTTTCTATAACTCGGGTATACGCAAGTATTTTCCAAGCACGGTAGTGAGTTGGTAGCTTGAGGAGAGAGATGATTACAAACTGAGCATTGTGGGAGCCCAAAATAATTAATAAGTAGCCATACTATAATAATGTAATTAAAGCTAGATGGTCTCATTTAAAGATTAAATGGTGTGTGTTTATTTGTTAACACGATGCATGTAAGATTCACCGAGCCATTTGGAGCTCGTTTGTAAGATATTAAGATTTGTGCTATATGGGAGTGAAACTCAAATGAAATTTTTGCTTGGTTTTTGGATAACCATTAATTATTATTTTTGAATCATTATTTTGAATTCCTTGTTCGTCTTTGGAACAAGTGTGAAGTGCAATTTCAGTGTTTTATGTTTATTTTTGTAGCGCCAGATTTTTGAATAATTAAATGTTTTGATAGTAGGATTTTGATTTTGTTTATTTTTTGAAGTGTATCCTATGCTTAATCCATAGTGTGTAAGTCACGGAGTGGGAGAGCATACCATGAACCCCGATACTCCCGATTGAGCATTGCTGGCTAACTGTGATTTGCATATTTCATTGTTGAAATGGGCACAATATATATAAATCCAACATGGCGACTATCCGAAATCTTTAGACCGTTATCAATTTCAACTAATCTATGACAGCAATCAAACTGAAATTTCGTACGTTTTTTTATTGTTGTTTCAAGGGGCGGAACTACGAGGTCATCCACCCCTCTTAACACAGATTAAAGAATACAAATTTGGAATTGAATTTAAAATTTTGAAGTGGACATAAGTTCACCTATGGGACATTCAATAACCTGGTGAGTACAAAGCCAACATGTCGGCGACCCAAAATGTAAATATTAAAATGGACGGTATATTGGCTTTAACGGCCAGTGAATTAAAACTCAGCAATTCTTCTAGGTTTGTGCTGTATCTTGTGTGGGTTTTCACCCAGGACACCAAGCTAGCTCATCAGTGGACTCTTTGTGTTCCCGCCCAGACCCCCAAAGGAGTAGTGAACTGCTCGCTACCTCTCTTTATATTAGGTGCAACTGCATCTCTTTACTGCGAGAACAAAAATCTCAAACAGCCTTAACCTCTCTATGAAGGCTTCCAAAAGGACGGTATATTGGCTTTCACGGCCAGTGAGTTAAAACACAAGACACGGCACAAACCTAGAAGTATTGCTGAGTTTTAATTCACTGGCCGTGAAAGTCAATATACCATCTTTTGGGAAGCCTTCATACCGAGGTTAAGTCTGCTTGAGCTTTTAGTTCTCGCAGTAAAGAGGTGCAGTTGTACCTAACATAAAGGGAGGTAGCACGCAGTTCGCTACTCTTTTGGGGGTCAGGGCGGGACACCATGAGCCCGCTGATGAGCCAGCTTGGTGTCCTAGGCAAAATCCGACACAAGACACGGCACAAACCTAGAAGAATTGCTGAGTTTTAATTAAAATGGACGTTTGTCAAGATTTAACCATCCGATAGCAGTGTAACGTGGTACCGTAAATGCTTATACGAACTTCAATCCACTGACATCTAATTGATTTCTACTGTTTTCATAACCACAAGATGGCGGCTGAGCGAAATTTTAAAACTCGTTCTTTTATTTCTTGTGTTTAAATAATACGATTGAAGTTTGAATAATACACCTACGAAATAATCTTCATGCAATAGTACAGAACTCTATGGCCTACATGCTGTAATTATATAAAAATACATCATGGCGATAATCCGAAATATTTATACAGTTCTCAATATCTATGATTGTATTGCAGATATCAAACAGGGATTTTATATGTTGATAGAAGCAATTATTATAAGTAAGATATATGAAAATAGGCTGTTTAGTTTTTCACGGAACTACTTGTATTTCTCTGTCTTCCATCTGCGCTATTTGTGCTCTACCCCCAACCATGCGATCGCCAAATGCAGTTCCCGGGAAACATAATATCTGAATTCTTTGATTGTTGCAGATGGCTACTATGCAGTCGGTCTTGATTATAATTGGAGTTATGTTCTACGTAACGCAAGGTCAACTAAAGTTTAGGGAAAGACCATTGGACGGTCAATCAAAAACGACGTATGATCTCGAAAAGGAACTTGAAGCCTTGGTGGAGAACGTGACTTTGACTTATTTCTTGAATGTACTCTGTGTGTGTGTGGTGACACAGACCAGGTCGGATATTGTGCTGCAGAGCGTAGCGACTTACGTGCCGACGTACCTTGTCACCGTGGGTAGTGGTGAGATGGAAGAGTTACTACTCACGGCTCTGAACGCTCGATGTTTGGGGTTCGTAGTCCATGTGGCCGATCCGACAATGGTGATAAGGACCATGGCGGAGTTATTCCGGAGGAGTGTGCAGCGAGTAAACCGCCGGTACCTCATCTTACCACACACAAGACAGGTCAGTGAATTATTCCACATTTACATATTTCATTCAAAATATAATAGTTGGTTCAAAATACTACTATGTTTATAACATACGATAGCATCAGCCTGACCTAATGCCCAACGTTCTGTGATAATCTCTATATATCTCTCTCTATATATAAATGAAAGTTTGCCTGTTTTTTTTTCTGAATTTCTTCGGAAATTTGCGTTATTTACGCGTTTCAGACTGTTTTAAGACCGATGCTCGCGAAAAGAATTTTTTGTCTGTCTGTCTGCTTGTCTGTCTGTCTGTTTGTCTGTCTGTGGACAATTTTGTTCACTTATAACTCGAGAACGGCTGGGTGGATCAACGTAATATTTGGTACAGATATCCTTCAGAGACCCGACACTAATCATTGATGTAACTCTTCTCATAAAAGGGGACTTACCCCCTTAAAATACTTGCTGAAATAGGCGTAGAAGGGCAAGACAAAGCTCATTTTCTGCCCCTTTTTGTGAGAAACGAAACTCGGGGACACGAAAACCACATTTTAAGGCCATAAAAGCAACAGTTTTTGAGATATTCCCAGAAAACTAATTTCATTTAATACTATAATGAATGAACGCAAGCCGGTAACCATGGCAACAGAATCACACAGGTCCATCTATTGCTGTAAGACGCAATAAAATTCCATTTATTACATAACTGAGATAGTTTGCAAACGGCTATAAGGTTATAACGGAACCAAACTAAGCTGTAAAATTTATCAATACATATAATGCGCTTAATGGGGTCAAGGGATTCTTTAGAATTTTGTTCACGCAATTTACACGTGCGGGTGTGGTACGGAAGGTCTATTACATCCCTATCCCTCTATTGTTATATTATTATTATAATTATTATTATTATTAAACTACGGCCTACAACGACGAGACAAAGCTTATTTTCAGCCCCATGGTGTCAGAAAGAAAATTCGGGGCCCCTAAATAGCCGTGTAAAGTGTCCCCGAAAACTACATTTTAAGGTGGCAATATTCACTAGGAATAATTTTTTAAAAGAGTAATCTCTAGCAATGTTCATTTTTTCTGTTGTTTTATCGTGATCAAACTAAGAGGTTTTGAAGTTCATTTGACACAAATTTGATGTTAATTGTTTATAAAAAAAAATATTTGTTCCTATTTACACTAGGGTACTGAAAGTCTTCTATCTCTCACATTTTTAACCTAAATCCATGAACCTTGAACAAAAACAATCTAACTTACATGGGTAATGTTCCCTACCACTTTTGTTTGAACTAGTCACAAGTAAGGGTTTTAAAATTATATTACAATTTAAGTTTCTTGAAATGTTGTTTAACAAAATTGTTTAAGAAGTTGTTAAAACTACACTTTTATGAATATCATTTTCTCAGTGCTAGGGAACATAGATACATGTATTAGCTTTGATTTGAAATAAAAATCAAGCAGATACCATTTCTGTGACAAAAGTTGAATGACTTCAAATGTCAGAAAACAAATTAATGACTAAATCATATTTAAAGTTTACTTAGTATGCCTTAACCCACATTCTGTTTTGATCACATCAGGAACCCCCCGGGGCATATACAGGTCCTTCATTGGAAGTTGTATGGTCTTCCTTCAACTTGTTATTTGCGCCCAGAGTGCAGCTTGCATGCAGAATTTTGTCGTTCCTTGGAACGCTGTAGCAGTCAAGGAAGTTAGATAGTTAAGCTCCTTAACACTAGCGTTTTCTATTAAAGAAAGGAGGAACTTTGTGTTGGCGGAAAATCACGATATTAATTTTGCCACTATGAACACGGCTTACTGAACCCAAATGGGTTCATTATCATGCCAACAACGAATGACATGCGTGCCGTGATTTTTGTCGCCTATCAAAAATCACTTACCTCGGCCAGGAGCAAAACCAGTGGGAGAGAGAAAGTCAATTTAGGCTCGAAAGAAATTTTATAGATCTGCTGATACGCCAGACATGACAGCTGTCTGTCAGAACGGTTGCGCTCTTACAGAAAATAATTTATTTCGACATGAAAGATTAATGGTATATTTATGAACCGTACATTTTCTAAAACTATAAGAAATTTCCTACAAAATGGATTAAAAAAAGTGAAATTTCAGAAAAATAGTGTATATGGTCACCTTAAGGCACTAAAACCAACAGTTTCTGAGATATTCTCAGAAAACTAATTTCATTTAATAAACTAATGAAGGAATGCAAGCCAGTAACCATGACAAAAGTATCTCAAAAGGTGACATCCAAATTTCCATCTATTTCTGCAAGAAGTAATGCCACTCCATTTATTAAATTTCTGTGAAAGTTTGCAAATGGCTATAAGGTTATCACGGAACCAATTAAAACTGTAAAATTAATCAATGCGCTTAAGGGGCTCAAGGGGTATCCTAGATTTTTTCACACGACTTAAACGTGCGATATGTCGTACAGAAGGTCCATTATATCTCCAAACAGCAACATTATTTTTCCTGAATTGAAATAGTTTTTTTTTTTTTTTGCTTTTAGGAATTTAGGCCATTGGAGGCTAAAAAACCTGAATTTCATGCACCCCAAGCCTTTATAATTTATTAAACGGGTCTTCCTCTGGATGGGGACTTGACACGACAGTGAGGGTCAGTTTTTATGTGACGTGTATTTAGTTTCGTCTATGAGGTTTTCAAATTTAATTTCACATCAGGAAGTACACGTTAGGTAAATTTAGTTTCAGAGCATATTTTAACTAATCGTTTATCTTTCTCGACAAACAGGTTCCCATCCCCTAACCATTGCAATAGTAGCTCAATTGATTACGTCTGGTTATTAATACCGAAGACCGTTCGAAGAATGGGTATTTCTGCTAGTTCAAGTATAGCATGAAAAGTCTGCAACTCCACCTCTTTATTATTATAATATTCATTATTATTATGAATGAATGATCGTGCGGCCTCTGGAGAGGCCGAGTGCAGGTCTTTCTAGTCGACGCCCGTGGGCGACCTGCGCGTCGTAATGACGATGAAGTTTTGATGAAGACGTCACATACACCCTATCCCTGAGCCACGGGAATTTACCCCAGGAGATTAAAATCCCTGATGGCTCAGCCGGGAATCGAACCCGGGGCTCTTCTGGCCAAAGGCTAGGACGCTGACCATTTAGCCACGGAGCCGGACATTATTATTATTATTATTATTATTATTATTATATATGCATATACTTCGCTGAGGCCATCAAGGACCAAGTAACTCTTGTTGCATTTGACACTGAACTTGGCCCTCTTCTGAGCCCAGATGTCCCTCATTCTTTGTGAGTGGGCCTGCTTACGTTCCCCTGTCTTCTCTTCGGTTGCTCGTCGCGGCTTAGCCCGCTCGTCAATGTTTTCCTGCGGAAGAGATCTCTGTTAAGGGCGTCTTCAGCTGAGATATGTAGCATTTGCAGGTCTTCTTTGGTATTTTTAAACCAGAGAATTGTGGTTTTGGGGTTTGAATAAAAAAAGTGAAAGATCTCTTTAGTTAACTTTCTTCCGTCCATTGTTTTCAGGTGACCGTAAAGTCGTGCCCGTCTTTTTCGGACTGTGTCGGTAATTTTCTCTACTTTTCTGCAGACTTCCTCGTTGGATTTCTTTTGATGGATTCCATTTTTGTACATTGATCCCAAAATTCCTCTCACAATTTTGCACTCTTTTTTCTCTAGTTCTTCAAGGAGTCCTTTGTTGGCATTTAGAGATAGGGTTTCGGCTGCATACTGAACTACTGGCTTGAGAACTGTTCCATAGTGACGTATATTATTATTCTTCTTCTTCTTCTTTAATCGTATCGGCCAACTAAGGACCACGTTATTTCAACTGGCTTCTCTGGGCTTTGATCTTTGCCCAGTGTTCTTTCATACGTTGCCGGTGTTGCTCATTTCTTTCTTCCACCCACATCTTTCCCGTCTTCAACTTCGGTTTTTCTTGAAAACCCTGGTGGTCGTGTAGTTTCTTCCTGAGGGGATTGCGTTCTTGAATAACCCCACAGGTAATTTCCATCTCTTGCAGGTCACTTTCCACCTCATCGAACCAGGCTGGCTTGGTCTTCTTATTTTTAAAATAGTTAAAGATCCGGTTCGTCATCGTGTGGGTTTCATTCTAAGCAAGTGGCCATAAAATGCAATCCTCATTTTCCTCATTTCATCAGAGATCTTCTGGACATGAACATACAGCTCATAGTTATGCCGTCATCTATATTCACCGTTGTCTTTAACCGGGCCAAGAATTTTCCTCAAGATCTTTTATCCTTGATCTCCAATTTTTCTACCAGGCCTTTCTCGTTCATGGTGACGCATTCCGCTGCGTACAGAGCCTCCGGTCGTATAACAATGCAATAATGCCTACCTTTTGCGTTCAGGGATATTGACTTTTTGTTGTAAACGTCCTTGGTGAGTTGGTACGCCATTTCCATTTTGTTCATGCGCGAAGTGAAGGTTTCTTTCTCACATACGTTGGGTTCTACCCACTCGCCAAGATATTTAAACTTATCTGTCCGTTTGATTTTCCCCTGGTTTACTTTTAGCTCCCTTGGTGCTCGCTTGATGTTAGATATGAAGTGTGTTTTCTCCAAAGAGATCTGCAGACCAACTTTAGATGCCTGTACTGTACCCAACTAGGGTCGGTACAGGATATGAAATTCTGATCATTAAGATGAAAAGAGGTCATGCTATGAGCTAGCAGTGAGGAAATAAGGCAGTGAGTCAGAACATTGACGGTTTTATCAGGAGATACGTGGTGCAAGCGATATGTGAATCACGAGAGCAGTCACTCTGGGATGAATCAGCCAGAGCAGATTATCAGGGAAATCACCATTGAGTGCTTAGATCGGCACATTTCTGGCAACATTGGATTGCGAATCAACACCGCAAAGTTGTGAAATAAGCCGTTTTCGCGGAAACGATGCAAAATTACAACAATAGGCCTACGGGGATCAGAATAATCCAGGAAATTATGAATTAAGCAATGATAAAAGTGAATAATTTAGGCCCAGGAAAAAAGTACTTAGTCAGCAACTACGTCATTAGGCGGAGCCAAGCGAAGGTAGTGGGAAGAAGAGAAAAAAACTCAGTCGCCAACGCAGCTGAGGAGCCTTGTAGATTTTATTTAAATTAATTAGACGATCGATTTTCAGGAAACGAAATGGTAATGAGACGTTTGGATTATAGGGAACATAATGATATATTTTTCAAAAACGTGCGACGTCTAGTTCAGAAGTTAGTTCCAGGAAGAAGGCAAAAGTAGTTTATTTTTGCAAGTTCCCAATAAATAGCCCAGGTTTTAACCAGAGAGCTTGCAGTATCCGTTAGCCAAGTGAGGCTATAGGCTGTGTCAGAAGCAGTTCATCATCAGCAAGCGGGGAGAAGCTACACGCTGTCTCCTAACATGCAGAAGCGCTGCATTATACTCGTCACAGTTCAGTAAGCCCGGGGTGGTTCAGCGCAATTCCGCACAGTATATAAGTATACCGTACGCAGTATTATCAAGCTGTTTGGACGGAGGTTCGTCCTCACACAAGTAAAGACTCATTGTCCTCCTGTATGGAGAAGTCACAGCAAGTAACGCAGTTCGTTACCAACCGCAAAAAGTGGATCGTGTTAAGACGAATTAACAATCATCAGTATCCGCGGTAATAACAAAAAGTTGTACGTGCGTGGTAAATTAAATCCGCTACGGTTGTTATCAGTGATCACTAAAGCACATGTGCTGGATGAAAATTATTATACGCTACTCGGAAACCGTGACGAAGTAGAATTGCGCCACGACAAATTCTAGAACAGTAATAAGCTAGAATACAGCAGTCCAGATCAGTAGAGACATTACGCTGGAGGTCATCGTTTCGAAATATACAGACAGGTCTCCGTGAAAGTTAAGTGAAAGACTACAGTAGTGAGGGACCGATATTGGAACGAAATCCAATAATTCAAGTAAATGAACACGGGTTCGAGATCCAAGAACAAATATAGTGAACTTTAGCGAAGCTACAGTGTATCAAATAGGAACGTAGCAATAAAGACATTCTCGTAGGATAAATAAAGGAAAACTTGTCGCAAATAAGGACAAAATATGGTCACGAAGTAATCGGGCCATAGGTTCGATAGACCGCTACGTAAACGTAGGACAAGTAAAAATTGAAAGTCGCTAATAAAAGGACGATAAAAGAAGTCAAAATAGACTATCTAAAGGACAGGGCAAAGACTAGATCCAGTGAAGAATTAGGAGCCGTTCGAGTTTGCATCACGTCCAATGCAGGGTCCGGGGATCTCATCAGGGCGTTGAACACAGATAAAACGTGCCTAGAGTCAGTGAGAGGTGGTGAAAATTTGTGCAGTGTAAATAAGCTACAAGATATATGTATTTTAGTGTTAATATTGTATTTTACAAATTAGTGATGTGTTCAAATTTAAATGAAGGTCAATTGGACCTAAGTGAGGTCTCGCTCACAAAAGAAAGTGCCATGAAAGAGTGCTAATCATGTCGTTAGGTGGGTGAAATCCTTCCCAAGGATGGATCAGAAGACGGATCACGATGGTGAGTCATGATTTTTCATTAAAATTGCAGATGTACGATGTACAGGCCCGACGGGATCGGTCGTAACTGGGGAGTTTAACGATCGAACTCATCGGGTAGTTGAATGCACTTATATAACTGAGTTGTTGAAATAATAATAATAAATAATTGCGAGAATGACCTCGCAAAATAATTATATGATGGCGGCTGAGTAAGAGTGGCATGTTGTTCAGCTCCCGAACTTTGTGTATTATTTTGTGTACTAATCTGAATATTTTGCAACTACAGCAAAGAAAAGTCTTCCTTTTAATTACTTTGACAAACTGAGTGTGCGTTGCTTAATCAGTGTACCATCGTTTATCCGTGTAATCGTTGTTTACTGAAGTGAGCTGTGTCACCAAGAAACATGCCGACCAGGAGCTGGGGAAGAAGAAGGTACAGTGTGTAGCGTGTGAAAAGTGGAACCATACGAAGTGCATGGAAGAAAGAAATGGCGAGTGTTGTGTGAAAGTTGCGCCGAGTTATTCATTGGAGAATATCGAAAAACTCCTATTAGAAATGCAGGCAGAAATCAGGGAGATGAAGCAACAACAACAATCTCGGGAGCAGGACCTCACAAAATCTCTGAACTTTTGCCATGAGGGAGTAGATGAAAATGCGAAGAGTATCAAACAGCACGATACTCATCTGAAGGAAATCTCGCAGCAGGTTCTATCCCTACAACAAGAGAACACTGATCTCAGGGCCCGTGTGAAGACATTGGAGACTCGCCTCTCGGATGGAGAGCAGTATTCACGCCGTAACACTGTGGAGATATTTGGGGTCGCTGAAACTAAAAATGAAGACGTGCTCGAGACCGTTAAAGCCGTTGGCAGGGCAATGTACATGAACATTGACAATCTGATGGTGGACGCATGTCATCGCTTGCCTAAGCGACCAGATCAGCCTCATGGTGGAATCATCGTGAAATTTGTCCGGCGGTTCGACAAGGAAGACTTCATGTTTCGAAGGCGTGTGAAGCGTAACCTGTCCACCAAGGACATGGGGCTTTCTGGAGACAACATAATCTACATAAATGAAAGTCTGTCACCTGAGAAGAAGAAACTGCTGGCTCTATCGCGGAACTTCAAGAGGGAACACGGCTACAAGTTCTTATGGGTACGTAACGGTGTGATAAAACTCAGGAAGAGTGAGGGGTCAAATATTTATATCATAAATGACAGTAATGATCTCAGGAAGCTATCATAATTCGTGACAACCCGTAAGGTCTCATTTGAATTACCTTGTAAGGTCTATAGTGATTGTACACTGAGAGTACTGGAGGGCCACTGTCAGATTATTTCTGGACAGTTTCTTGAGCCTTTCTCTTCCCTTGCCCCATTGTTTCGCCTAACAGAAATCCCTACTAATGGCCTAGCCTCACTGCAGGTGCCTCTCTTCTCATTTAAGTAAAATGTCTTCTTCTTATATATCGCTAAATTTATATTATCAAAATTGTAGGGGTTTGAGAACTAAAACTACTCAGTTTTATACAAATATGACCAGCGAGAGCTACGGTATAGTGGTTTTAACAGAATCTTGGCTTATTTCATCAATCTATTCGTCTGAACTCTTTGATGAGAGGTATGCTGTATTTAGAAATGATCGTGACGAAAATATAACCGGCAAGAGACTAGTAGGGGGTGTAGTCCTCGCTGTCCATAACAAGTATAAAGATGTGGAGATTGACCTGGGTCTGGAAACGGAAGTCCTTTGTGTGAAACTCTTCATAGACAACTATTTTACCATAGTTATCTGTTCTGTTTACTTTCCGCCGGAGTCGAAGGCAGAGAAATACGAGGAATTTTACACAAGTATAGAATCGAACTCACTCATAAGCAACAATCCTGTTCTTATTTTGGGAGACTTTAACATTCCAGAAATAACCCCAACGTTTGATTTAAAAACAGGATCTCGGCTTTCTACCTCCTTAAATAATTTTATAAATATGATGAACTTGAAAAGTTTTAATAATATCGTGAATGTGAATAATAGAACACTTGATCTAGTACTGTCCACCATCTCCTCTAT
Organism: Meconema thalassinum; assembly: GCA_946902985.2. Classification (NCBI taxonomy): domain Eukaryota; kingdom Metazoa; phylum Arthropoda; class Insecta; order Orthoptera; family Tettigoniidae; genus Meconema; species Meconema thalassinum. Next base: position 252,597,595 of record OX336394.1, on the reverse strand, counting down.
TGCTGTCAATAGAGAGGAACAACCCCTTGTACCGGAAGACAATAATCATCCCCCCTTAAACATTAATGTACGATACTGGCAGAGAGAAGTTAGACACAATATTCACCAAACTCATACATACAATTTTAAAAAGGCTAATTTCGAACAACTTTATACAAAATTACAAGAAGTGGATTGGAGTGTTCTCTCGCAATTTTCACATGTAGACGAGGCGGTAGATAATTTTTATTCCCGTTTCTATCAGGCTCTGGATTCTAGTGTACCTGTAAGCACTAGTAAGAGGACCAAACTGTATCCATGTTGGTTTAATTTTGATATAATAAAAAACATCCGAAGAAAATCTTACCATCGAAAGAAAATGCGTAGGGAACAGGCCAACAAGCACTTTCATTGCGAAAAGTTTAAAGAGCTCAGGAAAATTCAAAAACGTGATATTCAATCCGCCTACCGGCAATACGTACGTAATGTCGAAAATGCAATCGGAGAGGACACGAATCGCCTCTGGGCATTTATTCGACACAAGAAACGATCCCCGGCAATACCCGTAATGAAAATTAATGGGGATATATTAGAAAATGATAAGCAGATAGTCAACGGCTTTGCTGATTATTTCTCGTCAGTTTATTCCAAGGAATGCGCCAAGTATGACAATTTAGGTGCAAGTGTCCAGGACATACACCCATTGCTTGATGTACTGGATTCTAAACAGATTAGAATGCGATACTAAAAATAAATCAAAATAAATCCGCTGGCCCAGACCTAATTCCTCCATATATAATCAAAGGCTGTGCAGAGGTGCTGGCCTATCCTTTAACTATATTATTTAATATAGCCATTCAGACTGGTACTTTTCCCAGTCGTTGGAAAATTACCAGGATAAGTCCCATACATAAGTCTGGACATAAGTCTGATTTTGATAATTACAGACCCGTGGCAATAATGTCAGCCATTGCAAAGCTCTTTGAACAATTGTTATATCAGCATATATTTCAGCACGTACAGTACATTATAAGTGACTTTCAACATGGGTTCATGCCTAAAAGATCAACAGTAACTAATCTAATGGAGTTTACTCACAAAGTATCAGCAGCAATGGACAAAGGAAGTCAAGTTGATGTAATTTATACAGATTATGCGAAGGCATTCGATAAGGTAGATCATGATATCCTCTTAAATAAGTTAGCATATTATGGCTTCTCCTACACTTTGCTGAAGTTGTTCACCTCATATCTCAGTGAACGAAAACAGTTTGTCGCTTGCAATGGATGTGAATCCTATTCATACTATGCCCGATCAGGCGTCCCACATGGTTCAAACCTAGGCCCTCTATTATTCTTACTGCTTATCAATGATCTTACAAGGTGTATTAAATATTCAAACGTTTTGTTATTCGCGGACGATGTCAAATTTTTTAGAAATATTCAGACAGAGCAGGACTGTCAATTACTACAAGAAGATCTCAATAATGTGCCATCCTGGAGTAAATTAAATCGCTTGAACCTTAACATAAAGAAATGCTCAGTTATGAAGTTTACTAGAAACAAATTCCAGGTGATGTTTCGGTACCGGATATTGGATGCGTATCTCACTATTAACAATTCTATCAAAGACCTAGGAGTCCATTTTGATTCAAAGCTAACATTTTCATTGCACACTCATGAAATGGTAGCTAGTGCTTATAAAATGCTAGGCTTTATATGAAGAAATTCTAAAGATTTCGTCAACCCAAAAAGTATAAAGTTATTGTTCAATTATTTTGTTAGAAGCAGATTAGAATATGCATCCAGCATCTGGAATCCCTGGTACTTGAACCACATTAGTGAAATTAAAATGGTTCAGAATAAATTCCTAAGATATCTGCGGTATAAAATGACGGGTATTTATCCGAAATATGATAGCTATGGAAATCTTCTAAGTTACCTGAATTATACATCTCTGGCTAACAGACGAAAAATTGCAATTTTGTCTTCAAAGTATACAATAACCTTTTGTATAGTCCGTATTTAATATCACAGTTTAATTAACGTGTCCCACCTCCATCAACTCGACCTAAGTTTATTACATTTTACTGCCCAAGAACTAGAACTGAACAGCATAAACATTCCCCAATAATAAATGCTATTCAATTATACAATGAACATTCGATAGCAAACAACCTCGACTTATTCAGTTACACATATAGTTCCTTTGTTTCTGCCTGCTGTGCGATCACATGAACTCGTACATTCCACCTACCAATTACCTGCACGGTATTATTATATTTTCGTATTTAGTTGTAGAATTAATTTGCATTAAAATCTCAGCATTATGTCTGTCAATTATATTATAATTTGATAGAATTGTGTAACCAAATGTACATGTGTTTCTTTTTATTAGGCATATGCCTGTTAGAAGCACAATAAATCCAAATAAATAAATAAATATATAATAAAAACCCAAGAAATGAAATAATAAATAATATATGATTTGAAGGAAGGAACCGAAAATAATAATTTAAATGGCTTAAAATTTCGCCATAGTAAAAGCAGATAATGAAATAAATATGCATCATAATAAAACTGTTAAAATAAATAATGAAAAAGAAAAATATAAAATAGTTTGATCTTACAATTAAATGGCAAATAACAAAAAAGTTGAAATAAAAATAATTGAAAGTTCGAAATAATAAAATAAATATTATCGAGTTGTTATGCACTAAAAATAAAGTGATAATGAAATTTGTAATAAGGAAATAAATTAAAATGTATTGACGTATTGTTGTCAAATGATCAATTTTATAAACCTTAAAAGTAATTGGTGAATAAAAACACCTAAAGAAATGTATTATCACCGGCTAGCGGGTGAGAATTGTGAAAATTAAATGATAGGAAGGCCAAGGTCTTACCGTTATAAGTGAAATATTAATTTGAGATATTAAATAAACCGCAAATAACCAAGCAAGAAGTCGTTGTTGCCAAAAGGGCCAAGTAATAAATAAATGAGCTAAAAGCTAATGAATGTGCGTTAATTAGGATAAAAATTACGCAGGAGATGGAGAGTCTCATCGAAATGTCGTGGGTGAAAGATTCCCCTTTCTGTATTGTTGTATATAAACGTCGTATTGTATTGGGTAGGTGAAATTCCCAAAAATTGTATAGCCATATTGAAGCGTTAAAAATAATTGCATTGTAAGTCCGATCAGGCTGTGTTAAAATAATATTGTAGGCCAAAAATCGTCGAATGAAATATACATGTAAGACCATGAGAGCATTGTTATAATTATTATAGGGCATAAATCGTCGAAATAACGCGTTGTAAGTGAATATGCATGTGAGACCATGAGGCATTGTTATATCTAATTGTTGTAGGCAATAATCGTCGAATAAAATTTGCAAGTAAGACCGTTAGCGGCGTTGTTATAAAATAATATTGATAGAAGGCGTCATACAAATTGTTATTAAATTAGGCATCTTCTCCGGAAAAAGGTTATAAATATCCTGTAAAAACGAAATACAAATAATGATAATAATAATCAAAAGCAGGAACAAATAGCTGTTTTAGAAGTGAAACGAAAGTCTTGGTAAATCATATGGTTGGAGAGATAAACAAAGTGTAAGCGAGGTGGCTGGCGAGACGCAATAAATCAAGCAAAGTATCACCACAGGTGCAAGGCAGCTGTGAGCACCCGACCTACCGTAATGTGTGAGTGAGACAGAAAGTTAAGGGGTTCCGCGGTAAAGTGAAGGTCTGTCAAAGGACTAATAATAAAAAGGCCATTATGTAAAAGTTTAAAAAAAAAGATGCAAGCTGAAATTAACTTACAAAATCACAATTCTGGGATGGAGACATTTCTCCAGAATATAAGTGTGGCGGATTTTGTCAAACACTTTTATTGTAAATAAAAGGATTCCTTCCTCAAAAGAATGAAAGAACGGGTTGTGGAAAATACAGTTTAAAGATGAATAAAAATCCCACAAGAATAAATAACACAGTGCATGGTACGCTGCCAAGAAAGATCATCTGATGCATGAGAATGAAACTGGTAGAACAAGGGTTCGATTCACAGACATGGCATGTTTTCTTGTACAGTATTTTGAATGTGTAAAATCTAAGGCTTTGTGGAGAATTACTAGTAAGGTCCAAAGGACTAAATAAGTGATAGATAAATGATAATTATGTAACGTTAAAGAACCCCAGAAGGGTAAAGATTGAAATGAATATAAATGTCCGAAGCCTTGGAAAGTTGTATGACTTGAGTGATAGGCGCGCTTGACGCCTTAGTAAAATATACTACAAGTAATTATAATTAGATTTAAGCAAGACAAAGTGGTTATAAAGTTCGTAAAATAATGAAATGACATAGTGACCTTGATAAATTTTTGCAGAGTGTTATTTTTGTTTTAAATGGCACTTGAAGAGACTATGCCAAGTGATTAATTTTTGTTTCGAATAACACTTGAAGAGACTATGCCAAGTGATAACTTTTTTTTACATGTTTTTGAGTGAAAATATTTTTCTTTTATGAATTAAATTTTGTAATATTTAAAATGTTGTGTTTTTCCTTTATATCCTTGTGAACCTTGAGTATTCCTTATCAGATGTTTAGTCAGCGGTGGAGGGAACGCAACATACCACGAAACCGCAAGAGCAAAGGCAGAGTGCTGATTAATCATCATCCGTGTATACGGGCACATAGGGGAAGCATATAATGCGTGCTAGATATGGATACTAGGTCACATGGAAAGTCCGTCGAATTAAAGATAAAGTAAATATTAACGCAGTAATGATAGCATGACCGCAACCCACAACCCTATATATGAATATTGAAATAGAACTAGACCCCTATAGTACAAAGCCATTTCTTGGCGCCCACCTTTAGGGGAGGGTTTTTCCAGGGAGAACCCACAGAAAAACTCGAGTTTTCCGGATTTTTTTGGAAAATTTCGAAAAAATTTCAGATCACAATTTCAAAATGTCTTGCTTAAAGTTGTTCAAGTTTTGAAGGAGGGACGTGTGGACGGGTTCGTGCGCCTGCACACCCGTTAAAAACTTCACCTCAAAAAGAAAGAAAGAGTACAATCATGTCGGGTCGAGCCCAGATTCACCTCGAGTGCATGATTCATCCAAGGGGGGGGGGGGGGGGTAGTAGCCCATCTTTTCTCAAATAAATTGGAAAAAGAATGACTACAACGGAAGAGATGAAAAATCTCTTTGAAGTAATGAACATAAACTTCAAGAAAAGATGGTAGTTTTAATCAATAAAAGTAGGGATGAAACCAAAAAGGACTTGGAAGTTTTAAATAATAAACTTCAAGAAAATATAGAAGTTCTGAAGGTTGAACTTCAAGATGATATCAGTAAGGGTAGAATTGAATATCAACTGAATTTTGAAACAACGAACAATAGATTAGGGGAATTAAATAGTAAAGGTGACGCCGTGCAGGCAAATGTAAATGATAGTATTGTAAAAATACAGGGAAGTATTGATACTATTAAAGATGATGTAAACCATATCTCAGGTGAACAGGCAGAGGTTAAATCACGCTTAGATGAGATCGAGGTGAAAATTAACGATATTAAAACTGAGACAAGAGAAGAAATAGACAGTAGATTCAAAGAAATAGAGAAATCGTTCGGAGACACGTTAGATCTTAGACTGGAAGTAAATAAGGTCGATTTCCAGGAATTTAAGAACGATGTAACGAAGCAACTAGCGAATAATGAAAAACAATGCAAAAATTCCACACAGGAATTAAAAAGAGAAATAAATGATTTTTCGAAACAAATCCAAGAAAGTAATGAACAGAGGAAGTTCGATATAGATAAAATAGGCCAAAGAATAGATATGCAAGCAAAGGAAGATAGTACATAGATCAAAGAATAGATGAACAGGATAAAGCATGGAAACTACGTTAGGTAAACGCATAGAACCCATACAGTCATTAATAATGACACAGGGAGAAATTGTTGAAAAACATGGGAAAAACATTGATAGGCAACAATCCCAAATTGAAGAAATCATGAATGGTATAAATCCTTTGAAAATTAACATAGAGGAAACCAACAAGAAAGTAGAACAAAACCAGGGGGATCAAGCATGAATAAAGAAAACCCAGGAGAAAACCCAAGGGGAAATAAAATTCATAAGAAAGGATTTTAAAGAAATAGAGAAAAGCGTAAAGCAAAACTTAGAAAGCGCGAAAGAGGAAGTAGAAACAAGAGCTCAGGTTAAATTTAAAGAAAAAGAACAACAGATCCTCGAAACTAAAAAGGAAATAAAGGAAGAGTTTGAAATATTCAAGGAAAACTGGAAGGGAAAGCAAGAAGAAATAGGGAGAAAAACTGAGGACAATGAGGATCGAATGAATAAGATAGAACAAGAATCATTTGCCAGGATAGAGAGACTCGAATGAAGAGAAAATCAGAGCGAAACAAGAATGATTGCTATAGAAGGAATTAGTGGGGGATATCATAAGTCAAATCGGGAAAGCACAGAGGATTTGAGAGATAAATGGGGAGAAAGAAAACCCCAAAACATATTCAAGAATTACCCAGAAGGGAATAGTCAATTTAAAAAGCCGGGGCCACCTGTATTCACGTCTACCCCTTTTAATAATAACAATAATAATGAAGTCCAGAACCAGGTGATAACCATTATTAGACCAGACTCTGATAAACCCAGAATGTTTTCAGGAAACGTGTCTTCTCTAACACCTAAATACTGGTTAAAGGAGGTATTTGAGTACCTAAAGGACACACGAGTTGCACCTGAGCGTCAAGTAAGATCAATCGAAAAATTAATGGATGGCGATTGTTTAACATGGTTTAGAAGTTTTAGGTATACTTTCGACACCGTGGACGAATTTAAAGACGCATTTTTAAAGAGATATTGGGCAGCGGATGTCCAACAAAATTTAAGGCTTGATCTCTACTCCAAAAAGTATAGTACGAATACGCCCACGCGCTATTCCGAATATTTCACTGCACAGCTGTGCAAATTTAGAGAATTAGACTGCGCACCGTCAGAAAATGTCTTATGTCTGGCAATAACAAAGCAGTTACCGTTTGAAATACAAAGATTCCTAATCTCATCGAATGCGAAGACAGCGATTGAAGTAGAAAGCTTCTTGCGCCAATTAGACATGACTACTGCACACATGTCGCCACGACAACACAGAACAGTAGAGCATGCGCACGTGATTGAAAACCAGACGGGAAATTTGGATAGGTCAAGAAACGATAAAGCAACGGGTACGGAGGAAATTAGAATGGGACAAAATAACCCAGGATATAACCCGAGAGAACAGAACACACCTTATAGAAGAAACTATAACGGGAATTATAGGGGCAACTATAAAGGAATTTATAGCCCAGGTAATAGCAAGAACTGAGGATATTATGGATCAAAACCCGAAAATCAAAGGGGGTTGCCAAATGAAAGGCCATATCAGGCAAGAAAATGGAATTAAAACTACAATAGAAACAATCAGCAAAGAGATAATGACATTGATTATCAGGCTGAAATTGAAGATCGCAGAGTAATAACTCAGAGGTATTACGACGAAAGAGGAGATGAATACAATCAACCTCCTAAAGTAAAATGGAGTAATGCAATGGAAAAAAGAACCTCGCCAGATGTTCATGATATGAGAGGAGCACAGAGTTTGGAACTCCAAGAACATAATCAGAGATCCCAGCATGAGGATCCTGAGGAAAAAAACGCCAAAATTTGAAGGGTTAGAAAGAGATGGAAATGGAGGATGGAATACTATCAATGTGGTAAATTGGATTGAAAGGCCCGAAGAACTAATAGAGGAAATAAAAGAAGGTCCAGTCGCTATTAAAAGAGAGTTACCAATAATATTAATAAGAATCGAGGGTACTCTAGTTCGAAGATTGTTGGATACAGGATCAACGGTCTGCTTAGTAAATCAAGCACTAGTGAATGGGTTAGAAAGAAAGGGAAAAGTACTAAAGATACCTATATCAGTGATTAAAATAAAAGGAATAATTCTAGAACAGAGTTTAGTTTGCAAATATCAAGTGTTCTTAGAATTGCAAATAGGAAACTTATTGTTGTCCCAAAGCTTTTTGTTAGTTAACAAGCTACTGTACAACATAATTTTGGGCATTGATTTTATAAGAGAACATAAAGTAGTGATCGACTTGTCCCAGAATTGCATTAAATTCAAAAATGAAGAACAGGACTCTGAAATTGATATCTCATCTCAGAAGGCAGAACCTAGAGAGGGCGAACAAATTTGGAATATAGAAGAGGAGAATTACAGCACTGTAACGGAAGAGGAAATACTATTTTTAGAAAGGGAATTAAGTACACTGGCTGCAGATATTGAAAAGGAAGAAGAAGTCAAATTCGAAGAATGCCTTAAAGAAAAATTAGAAGAAGCAAAGATGTCAGAAGAAGACAAAGAGATTTTGTAGAAAATGATTCTAGACAAGAGAAATGCATTTGACTCCAAGCCAGGGAAAATTAAAAATTTCAAGTATGCATTCCAAGTAAATGACTGGACGCCATTTCGCCAAAAACCTTATCCAGTAGCCGAAAAACACTTTAAACAAACCAAAGAAGTACTTCAAGAGATGATGGAAGATGGGGTAATAGGAAAGGTAGCTACGCCTTATGTAAGCCCATTGGTCGTGGTAAATAAACCAGATGGATCAGTAAGAATATGCTTGGATGCCAGGAATTTGAACTCATGGATAATTCCAGAAAATGATGCAGCTCCTCCAATTAAAGTAATTTTGAGAAAATTTAAAGGGAAAAAAATATTTACAAATATTGATTTAACAAGTTCGTACCACCATTTGGAGTTGGAAGACAAAACAAGCCTACTAACAGGATTTCAATTTGAACAACAAACTATGTGCTTTCGAAGGTTACCGTTCGGATTGAAAACGGCAGGGTCAGCGTTAATTAGAACGTTAGACAGGAACCTCTCTGAAGATGTAAAGAAAAGTACAATTAGATATGTCGATGACATTTTATTAACATCAGAATATATGGAAGAACATTTGGAAAATGTGAATAAATTATTAAAAGATCTGGAACAAGCAAATTTTAAAGTAAACTTCAAGAAATCAAATTTTTGTCAGAGGCAAGTGACGTTTTTGGGTCACGTGATCGACCAACATGGAGTCATGTCAAACCCATGTAAATTAGAATCAATCAAAAATTTTCCAAGGCCAACCAAAGTCACGAATGTAAGACAGTTCTTGGGACAGATAGGGTTCTTTAACAGCCATTGTCCTGCGTACACAAGTACAGTTTCACCTTTGCAAGACATGCTTAAGAAAGGGGGAAAGTGGAAATGGACTGAGGAATGTGAAGAAGCCTTTAAAAAGGCAAAAGATATGTTACTGCATTCCGTGAAATTGGGATATCCGGATTTTAACGAAAAATTTATCATTCAGACAGATGCTTCTCAGATAGGCGTAGATTGAAGCCCCATGAGAAGAATTACACTATTAGTGAGATTGAACTTCTCGCAATATGGTACGCGCTACAATATTGGCGTAAGATAGTGTATGGATTTCCGATTATATTACGGACAGACCATAAGGCGCTGACATATCAGATGAAAACGGACTTATCAAGTCAGCGGTTAATGCGATGGGCGCTTTATATACAACAATATGATGTCGAAATTGAATACTGTCCTGGAAAGGAGAATATTATTCCGGACATTTTAAGTAGGAATCCAGGCAACAGTGAGGAGATATGTACAATTCAAATAGATACCAAAGATCAAGAAACAATTGAGGAATTAAAAAGAATTGAGGAAAGACAGAAACAAGACCCATGGATCAGGATATTAATAAGCTACTTCGAGCGAAGGCTTGACAGAGCATCACCCGCGTTCATTGAGGCAGAAAGAATTTCTACTGATTACAGTTATTTTAATGGGATCCTACACAAAATTGCAGATGCAGACCACACTCGTTTAAGAATTATTGTGCCTGCAGACATGCAGAGAACATTAGTTTGGCTATTGCACAGATCATTCGGATATATGGGAGTTGACAAGACAGTCAACATTTTACAGGAAGCGTTTACATGGCCACGGTTGAGAGATACAGTGAGATACACTATAAAAACTTGCGATACATGTCAGAGAATAAAGCCAAATTCCTTCTTAATGAGGCAGAAACCAATTCCATTTTTGCCGGAATGACCATGTCAGATTTTGTCAGTGGACAACTTTGAACCACTACCAAAGGCCAGAAGAGGCAACAGACATATCATGGTATCCATGGACGTTTTCACAAAGATGGTCGTGTTATGTCCGATAGAGAAAACATCGACAAAGCAGATTGTCAAGAGGTTAAAGGAACGAGTAATACCTGTGCTAGGCAAACCAGAAAACATACTTTCAGACCATTGAAGTTGTTTTACGAGTATAGAGTTTCGTCGAGAATTAGAAAATTTGGAAATTCAGCAGATCTTATCAAGCATAAGATATCCCTAGGCAAACCCCGTCGAAAGAGTGATGAGGGAGGTGCAAAAGTATTGTAAAATTTATTGTTCAGAGGAGAACTGGAAATGGATTGATATTCTGTCAACCATTGAAATTTGCATCAATAATACAGATCACGAACAACATGGGAGGTACCCGTTAGGTTGCATTGGGATAAGAAGCCAGAAAGGCCCTGGGACCAGATTTTACCAACCTTTACTGATGCTCAAGTAGGAAGGGAACTAAGAATCAGGAGGCCATATGAACATTTAAAGGCACAAGCTGATAAGAGGCAGAAAAGAAATCGAAATAAAAGGTATCATAGGCCGTTGGTTGAAGGAGAATTAGTACTGGTGAAGCGACCGGTGATATCAGATCCTGAGAATCGTGTATACGAAAAGTTCAGGAAGAATTATCATGGGCCATACCGAATAATTAAGGACCTTAAAAACAACGCATATAAGGTACTGTACTCGATAATCCGGAAAGGATCCCGTTGGAATATCCATTGCTCCCGCTGGATTGCCTATTTCTAATTGCTCCGGCCAATACTACACTAGAAATCACTTCCAACATGGTCTTTAGGGATTTACAGACAGCAGTTACCAGAATATTGTGGATCAACAACCATCTACACGGGGCACTCACTCTTACTTACCTCGGGCACTGGGACTCAGCTTCGCCTACACTATATCTACAATACTCTGCTCCTTATATTTAAAATGAATCACTCCAACAACAAAGGAAAACAATCTGAACAAATTTATAAACAAAAAGGTAAACTAATCTACTATAAACAAAATAACAACAAATGAATTTAACAATAGGCGTTAAAATTAAAAACACGCAATCATTCACACCTCCTTTCAATTCTACATCTTACTACAATGCTGTATTAAAATTATGAGTATAGATCTTGGCTTGTTCTAGGCCTACACAGCGTAGAAATAAAAACGTTTAGTGAGGCCTCTTAATGGCATTCCATACACATGTTTTCATTAACAAACCTGCGTTGTAGAACACACGTGCCGTGGCTTTGTTTCATCAATGAAACACTGGCATCACGCCGTACTCAAAACTGGTTTATACAATAAATAGAAGGCAGTTGGTCTACACCTGCTTAAATATTATGTCATCGCTCTCCACTACTAACGGTGAATCATTCTTGCTAGCCCACAGAGAGTGCATGTGTGCATTTATAAAACACTTAAAAATTAACATTTAGATCTTACAAAAGTTCATATAACTGCTCTGTTTCTTAAACAATCATTCTAAAATTTTTATACATACTTTCATTCGCAGTCCGTCATTGTTCTAGACCAATACGGTTCCACATCTTCTCTTAACAATGAATAATCATTCACACCAAAAACATCCGCTCATAAACACACTATGTTCCAAAACAATTGATTAATAAATCCTACTAAAATATTTAACTAATTAAATCATTTCCACAAAAGTTATTTACATGTAATATGTTTATAATAATATCCATTATCTAGTGTTGCTAACGCGACACTTTCGCGATTCTAACTTCTCGGTTACAATATAATTCTTAACTAAATATATACACTGCTTTTTCACATAACCAATCTTTCTATAACATTCTGTAGTTTTAATATACTGCATACACCTCGTCTTATATAGGTTTCATTACATTATCGGTATAATACAGTCGACTGATTAAGGCAAACTGAACGTAATTACATAAATTCGGGTTTAATTAAAATTTAATAATTGTGATATAGACGTGAGTAGACAATCTTTCTCAAGTTGTATTTCCGCTGAAACCCTCCTGTTAACACAGCTAAATCGTTAATTCACAAGAACTGAACTACTTGTATAAAACGGCTCTTATCATGATACATGCCTTTTATCAAAGAACAACAATACTTTGACTTCCTTAAAATGCGGAATTCACTCGCCTGAGCACTCCACAGCTCAACAAAATCTCATATAACAGTATATATGGCATAAACAATTATCATCAACTATGTTAAACAATAACCAAAAGGGATTAATTGTTATTAACATATCTTATGTAGGAACTTCCCTCAAATAATGGCATGACCCTCAGTATCATTGCACATGACTACTTGACTACAATTATACATGCTTAAGTCCTTCAAACGAAACTTCCAATTGTAATGAACGATATTAGACAGTCGTTATTAACCTCCTAAAGTTTACTCCACAACAAGATAATTAACTGTTAACTCGTCTGTCGCAAATACATGTAATAAAAATAATACTCCTGTTTCATCTCACTTGTCTAGCTATAAGTTGTTTTTAGTTGTAATATCATGTCGACAAAATGACTTGATGTTACACAAATAGGATAAAATAACACACATGTTATTTATAGTGTCAGATAGAATTCAATCTTGACCAGGATAAACTAGCTTTGAATTCCTAGCCAAAGATTTTAATAATCTTCTATCAAAAGGTATTTCCTCTAACATATTAAATGACAAAAGCTCTTAGCTTTACAGATAATAAGAAAGGTTTGTCTTCAAAGTTCCTTATGACCGTCACGTTTCTCGGATATGAATCCTGAAGGTTTTGTCGAAAATCTCTTGTAACTTTCGAGCTCTTTACTCCTCTCCTCTAAACCTTCCGTAAACCTGAATAATCTTTCTTCCGGCCTAATTTCCCTTTCTTCCACTTCTAGGCTATTTCTTCTAGTCTGATTCCTCGAATCTTCAAAATCTAACTTCTCCCTTTCCTTTTCTTCTATCTCAGCGATAATCTTCTTCAGCTGTTGGCCTACTTCAGTCTTTAAATCTTCCTTATACGTCTCAAGCTTGGCAACATCTCCTAGATTTAGATTTTGTAACTTCTTGGATACGTATTCTTCTAGTTCGTTAATTTTCTCCTCACTCATGGCAATAACGTTAGTGACAACCTTGTTTAATCGTTCCTCTATCGTTTTAGTTTTACTCTCTAACGATTCTTTCAAAGCTTGCACATCCTGACTAGACTGAGTTCTATCTAGTTGCTTTTCAGTGAGCGTATCAATCCTTTTACCGAGATCTGTTCTTACTTCAATAACCTCTCTATTAATTTCTATTTGGGTACTGGCTAATTTCCTTTCTATGTTATCTTGTATTTGCTTAACATGTTCCCCACTAGATTTGTTCCATTCGTCTTTCCATACAACTACATTAGCTTTTAACATTTCAGCTATGTCCTCCTCAATATCTGCCTGAAGAATTCTATTATGGTCGATAACCTGTGTTCGTAAAGTTTCTACGTTACCTTTAAATTCGACCAGAGAAGCTGTAGTTTTTATCGCATCGTTAACAAAACGTGTCGTTAAAGCAGTTATATTTTGTGTACACAATTCTTTAGACGCCTCTACCCCCTGTCTAATCTTATTAATGTCCACCTGGACTTTTGTTACATCTACAAATACCATATTGACTTCTTTCTGTATTTTACTTATGTCAGACTGTACATCAGTGACATCTGACTGCATGTTATTCATGTCAACCTGAACATTAGTGACATCGGCTTGGACTGTATCGACTTTACTTTGAACATGGGATACATCTGACCTAACATTACTAACATCAGTTCGGACATCTCCGACATCTGTCCGTACACCACTTACATCGTCCTGTATCTGCTTTGAGCTGGCCTGTAATCGCGTGACATTTGCAACCATTTTAGAAGAACTAGTATGCAAACACTCTAACGAATTCTGAACTTCCTGAATTTCAGTTTTGAAACTCTCCTTAACATTTTCTGCAACTTTATCTGAAAGAGAATCAACAACTTTAACAACCACTGTGTTAAGGTCCTCCTTTCGTTCCCGCTTCAGTTGCTCCAGGTCCTGCTTGGCTTCCTGAAATTTACCTTCCATATCTACCATATTCGCAGAGAAATTCTCCTTTATCTCACCTTTGACTATATTTAAACTGCTCAGCCGTTGCTCCTTCAAATTCTGCTTCATACTTTCTTGCAGCTTCATCTGCATCTCCTCTAACATCCTCTTTACATCCTCACTTGCCATTGCAATATTATATAATGCTATAGAGACATAAACAATTACAGAGCAAAATAACAACATCTGAGCAACGTCCTATTCAATATATATTTTTGAGCACTTTAATGTCCAAAAGTAACTTACAATTAGCTTAGCATTAACTTATTATACACCCTATGTTGAATAAACTCACTCAAAATGTTCGTTCTCCTGTGATTCACCTTAAATATACTACCACAAAGAAAAATTCTACTATTACAATCATCAATACAAGTTAGCTTTAGTTTTACACATGACCCTAGCAATCGTCATGTACTGGTAAAATAAAATAGATTTCAGATCGTAGGTCGTTTTTCGAAACTGTCTACCCACTACACCTCTCTCAGGTTTCTATGATCTGATCTTTATCTGAGTGTAACCTTACTAATATCAATTTAAATAAAGCCTATATAATTACACTCACATCCATCCAAAATTGGATATGACATCCCACAAGTCTGGTAATTATTTTTTTCACTAGAAATGTTCAAACCAACTTTCTTTAGAGACACTACGAAGCTAATTTTGTAGCCCCAAAGTCCATAGGCGCCATTCCTACTGTACCCGATAATCCGGAAAGGATCCTGTTGGAATATCCATTGCCCCCGCTGAATTGCCTATTTCTCATTGCTCCGGCAAATACAACATTAGAAAATGCTTCCAACACGGCCTTTAGGGATTTACAGACAGCAGTTACCAGAATATTGTGGATCAACAACCATCTACACGGGGCACTCACCTTTACTTACCTCGGGGACTGGGACTCAGCTTCGCTTACACTATATCCACAATACTCTGATCCTTATATTTAAAATGAATCACACTCCAACAACAATGGAAAACAATCTGAACAAATTTATTAACAAAAAGGTAAACTATTCTACTATAAACAAAATAACAACAAATGAATTTAACAATAGACATTAAAATTAAAAACACGCAATCATTCACACCTCCTTTCAATTCTACATCTTACTACAATGCTGTATAAAAATTATGCGTATATAACTTGGCTTGGTTTTAGGTCTACACTGCGTAAAAATAGAAACGTTTAATGAAGCCTTTAATGGCATCCCAGACACATGCTTTCATTCACAAACCTGCGTTGTAGAACGCACCAGCCGTGGCTTTGTTTCAACAATGAAACACTGGTATCACGCCATACTCAAAACTGGTTTATGCAATATTTAGAAGGCAGTTGGTCTACACCTGCTTAAATATTATGTCATCGCTCTCCACTACTAACGGTGAATCATTCTTGCTAGCCCTCAGAGACTGCATGTGTGCATTTATAAAACACGTACAATTTAGTATTTAGATCTTACAAAAGTTCATATAACTGCTCTGTTTCTTAAACAATCATTCTAAATTTTTTATACACACTTTCATTCGCACTCCGTCATTGTTCTAGACCAATACGGTTCCACATCTTCTCTTGACAATGAACAATCATTCACACCAAAAACATCCGCCCATAAACACACACTGTTCCAAAACAATTGAATAATAAATCCTACTAAATTATTTAACTAATTAAATCATTTCCTCAAAAATTATTTACATGTAATATGCTTATAATGATATCTATTATCTAGTGTTGCTAACGCGACACTTTCGAGATTCTAACTTCTCGGTTACAATATAATTCTTAACTAAATATATACACTGCTTTTTCACATAACCAATCTTTCTATAAAATTCTGTAGTTTTAATATACTGCATACACCTCGTCTTATATTGGTTTCATTACATTATCGGTATAATACAGTCGGCTAATTAAAGTAAACTGTACGTAATTACATAAATTCGGATTTTACAAAATTTAATAATTGTATTATAGACGTGAGTAGACAATCTTTCTCAAGTTGTATTTCCGCTGAAACCCTCCTGTTAACTCAGCTAAATCGTTAATTCACAAGAAATGAACTACTTGTACACAACGGCTCTTATCATGATACATGCCTTTTATCAAAGAACAACAATACTTTGATTTCCTTAAAATGCGGAATTCTCTCGCCTGAGCACTCCATAGCTCTACAAAATCTCATATAACAGTATATATGGCATAAACAATTATCATCTACTATGTTAAACAATAACCAAAAGGGATTAATTGTTATTAACATATCTTATGTAGGAACTTCTCTCAAATAATGGCATGACCCTCAGTATAATTGCAAATGACTACTGGACTACAATTACACATACATAATTTCTTCAAACGAAACTTCCAATTGTAATGAACGATATTAGACAGTCGTGATTAACCTCCTAAAGTTTACTCCACAATAAGATAATTAACTGTTAACTCGTCTGTCGCAAATACATGTAATAAGAATAATACTCCTGTTTCATCTCACTTGTCTAGCTATAAATTGTTTATCGTTGTAATATCATGTCGACAAAATGACTTGATGATACACAAATAGGATAAAATAACACACATGTTATTTATAGTGTCAGATAGAATTCAATCCTGACCGGGATAAACTAGCTTTGAATTCCTAGCCAATGATTTGAATAATCTTCTATCAAAAGGTATTTTCTCTAACATATTAAATGAACAAAGCTCTTAGCTTTACAGATAATAAGAAAGGTTTGTCAATGTCTTAATGTTTTTCCACTCTACACAAAGAATGTTCATAGGAATTAAGACTTCGGTCTTATCAAACGACTAGTATTTCTTAGATCGTCGATGATTTATGTACAATAATTATATAACAATTTCATTCGATGTTTCTTCTTTTCTTGAAGTAATATGTTGTTACATTAAAGTGCTCAAACTAAATTTAATAAGAATTTAATTTGAAGCTATGACACTATGTCAGAATAAGTGGTTTAAATGAAATTATTAGAAATTCGAGAGTCGAAACGACTAGTCTCCTATGAGGCAATATGATTCCTCAAACAAAATTTTTAAGTCATTTCCACAACTGATCCGTGGAATAAAATTGAAAAATAGATGAAATGCAATCATCTTCTGAATAATCTTGAAGTATAAAAACTCAACACACATCTGAAGTGTAAAAAAACATAAAAGCACTGAAATACATGAAGTGTGAAAACATAGAAATGTGTAATGAGATCGCCGAAAACATAGAATAAGATCGCCGAAAATATGGAATAAGATTGCTGCTCAGAATGTCACTAATCAAGTTCTATATAACAATTGAGATACACTAATACCTTATTCAGACGAAAACTTGAAGATCAATATAAGTATTGCCACAATACTTTAGATGTTTCCTCAGTACAAGACACTGAGATGTATCTGCATTCTTACCTTGGATCTGCGACCTCAGAGATAAGAAACGTCTCTCTCTGGAATTCACCAACATTCGGCTGGGCTCGAACGACATACTTCTGGCAAATTCTTCTGGGTTGCTGGGTTACCTTTCCCTAGCATCTTGACAAATCGCTTCTGTAAAGTCTACATTCTCCGTCGTAAATATGTATCGGCTTCATCATTGGAATATAATTATTGAAATATTCATATAAATAGTGAATGAAATGTTTCCATTGCTAATTGATGTTATATTAGTGTTCGTAGACTGACGAAAATGCACAAGGTGGACTGTACACTATTCAAGAATACGTTTTCTAACGATGCTCCATCGTTGTATCTTCACTTCTGCTATGGAATATGTCTCTGGCGCATGACTGGTTAGTTCATCATATCAACAATATTAATTAAGTTGAATGATAAGGTTTGAAGAATAATTATAGTCATTCTATTAATGTTTATGTGTTGCGCCGATATTAAAAGTTCTCCGCCACTGTTCACTTGAACTACGTTCGCCAACTTCACTTTGCAATTTATAATAATCTTCAGCTCTATTTCCAACACATTTGGAAATCTAACTTGTCAGGCTGATATTGTCGAAACGGTGAATATTTAAGCGCTCGACTTTCCACAATATATAATAGGCGACCTGTTCTTGATAAATGTTCACTTATTTAACTTCAAATCTCAATATTGTATGAAATAAAATCATTACTATCATACTATCATTACTTCACACAGAATGGAAGTGCGGTGATCTCTACCGTTCCACCTAGCTATACTCGCGTCTCCACAAGTCGAGTGTCGTCGCACTCGGACTAAGCTTTGGGATCTCCGTTAACCCAGAAAAAACACTTCGTCACTCTTCAAAGTCCACTGGAATAAGAACGTTGACCCTTGGATCTTCCACTCCAAGTCGTATTTTTGGCGGCCATATCAATCTCCCATCATAATATTAGCGCGTAGATTACCAAGGCTTATTACTGCATAGATTAACCGATCTGCGGTTTTTAAGGTATCAGACATAATTTCTCTAAATATTCTCTTCATTACCAAATAAGAAAATCTTCTTCTAAGGGCCTAAATGCATAATTTCATTATATTGTAAAATTAAAGTTGATCCCGTCTTCAATAAGACCTGTTTTCATTGGCTCCGGACTGGGATCCAATAGCATAATTTATAACAATATTTATAATATTAATTTCCAAACTCGCTGTTGCTATGCTAAGAATAGCCTTCTAGGAGCGTCCATTGTGCAATCTATCACGTGATCGGGCTCATCCACAGTCTCGAGCTTGTAACACGACACTCTTGTGTCACACTTCCAGAAATTATATTTGCTAGTTAAATTTTATCATGGGGACGGAAAATCTCTCATTTTGTCCCTGAATAATTCAATTTACGGGGGAAGTACAACACACCGAAACTGATCATAAAATGATCATGAATGCAGCAAATTTAAAAGTTTACCATCCTCCGGAAGAATGCGAGAAGGAAATCCAAGCATTGCTAACCCGAGTAGAAGATAACAGTGAGAATGAAAGAGAAAGGAGATGGAAGAAATTAAAGTGCACATGTGATCTGAAGGAAACATATGAAGAAATGAAAGAATTAATCAGACACATCGAGAAAGAAAATGGGGATTGGGAGAAAGGGGTGAAAGGCTCAGGAACCTTATGGAAATGACTAACTTAAACTGAAACGGGTAAGGACAGGCCTAACCCGATGACAAATTGATAATATTTGTAGAAAAATTAAACTGGAAAGGAAAAAGAACCAGAAAGAAAAGTACGGTTGAAACGGGCAAGGATAGATCATACCCAGGTGATAACGGAACTGAAAATCTGATGATGATGAAAAATAATACTAAATTAAGGAAACGGGCAGGGAGAGTCCTTCCCCATTCAAGAAATTAAAAGGAATAATTCAAGGAAGTTCATAAAAGAAGATTTTTTTTTGAAATTTGATAAAAAAAAATCCTCAGCTCTTCAAAAATTTATTTACCTTTGAAGGAGGGATTCTGTACCCAACTAGGGTCGGTACAGGATATGAACTTCGGATCTTTAAGATGAAATGAGGTCCAGCTATGAGCGAGCAGTGAGGAAATAAGGAAGTGAGTCAGGCCATGACGCAGAACATTGATAGTTTTATCTGGAGATACGTGATGCAAGCGATATGTGAATCACGAGAGCAGTCACGCTGGGATGAATCAGCCAGAGAAGATTAGCAGGGAAATCACCATTGACTGCTTAGATCGGCACTTTTCTGGCAACATTGCATTGCGAATCAACACTGCAAAGTTGTGAAATAAGCCGTTTTCACGGAAACGAACCAAAATTACAACAATAGGCCTACAGGGATCAGAATAATCCAGGAAATTATGAATTAAGCAAGGATAAAAGTGAATAACTTAGGCCCAGGAAAAAGTACTTAGTCAGCAACTACGTCATTAGGTGGAGCCAAGCGAAGGTAGTGGGAAACAGAGAAAAAACTCAGTCGCCCACGCAGCTGAGGAGCCTTGTAGATTTTATTTAAATTAATTAGACGATCGATTTTCAGGAAACGAAATGGTAATGAGACGTTTGGATTATAGGGAACATAATGATATATTTTTCAAAAACGTGCGACGACTAGTTCAGAAGTTAGTTCCAGGAAGAAGGCAAAAGTAGTTTATTTTTGCAAGTTCCCAATAAATAGCCCAGGTTTTAACCAGAGAGCTTGCAGTATCCGTTAGCCAAGTGAGGCTATAGGCTCTGTCAGAAGCAGTTCACCATCAGCGAGCGGGGAGAAGCTACACGCTGTCTCCTAAAATGCAGAAGCGCTGCATTATACTTGTCGCAGTTCAGTAAGCCCGGGGAGGCTCAGCGCAATTCCGCACAATATATAAGTATACCGTACGCAGTATTATCAAGCTGTTTGGACGGAGGTTCGTTCTCACACTAGTAAAGACTCATTGTACTCCTGTATGGAGATGTCACAGTAAGTAACGCAGTTCGTTACCAACCGCAAAAAGTGGATCGTGTTAAGACGAATTAACAATCATCAGTATCCGCGGTAATAACAAAAAGTTGTACGTGCGTGGTTAATTAAATCCACTACGTTTGTTATCAGTGATCACTAAAGCACTTGTGCTGGATGAAAATTATTATACGCTACTCGAAAACCGTGACGAAGTAGAATTGCGCCGCGACAAATTCTAGAACAGTAATAAGCTAGAATACAGCAGTCCAGATCAGTAGAAACATTACGCTGGAGGTCATCGTTTCGAAATATACAGACAGGTCTCCGTGAAAGTTAAATGAAAGACTATAGTATTGAGGGACCGATATTGGAACGAAATCCAATAATTCAAGTAAATGAACACGGGTTCGAGATCCAAGAACAAATATAGTGAACTTTAGCGAAGCTACAGTGTATCAAATAGGAACGTAGCAATAAAGACATTCTCGTAGGAGAAGTAAAAAGGAAAACTTGTCGCAAATAAGGACAAAATACGGTCACGAAGTAAGCGGGCCATAGTTTCGATAGACCGCCATGTAAACGTAGGACAAGTAAAAATTGAAAGTCGCTAATAAAAGGAGGATAAAAGAAGTCAAAATAGACTATCTAAAGGACAGGGCAAAGACTAGATCCAGTGAAGAATTAGGAGCCGTTCGAGTTTGCATCAAGTCCAATGCAGGGTCCGGGGATCTCGTCTGGGCGTTGAACACCGATAAAACGTGCCAAGAGTCCCTGAGAGGTGGTGAAAATTTGTGCAATGTAAATAAGCTACAAGATAAATGTATTTTAGTGTTAATATTGTATTTTACAAATTAGTGATGTGTTTAAATTTAAGTGAAGGTCAATTGGACCTAGGTGAGGTGTCGCTCACAAAAGAAAGTGCCATGAAAGAGTGCTAATCATGTCGTTAGGTGGGTGAAATCCTTCCCAAGGATGGATCAGAAGACGGATCACGATGGTGAGTCATGATTTTTCATTAAAATTGCAGATGTACGATGTACTGGCCCGACGGGATCGGTCGTAACTGGGGAGTTTAACGATCGAACTCATCGGGTAGTTGAATGCACTTATATAACTGAGATGTTGAAATAATAATAATAAATAATTGCGAGAATGACCTCGCAAAATAATTATATGAATGGGATCAGTAATGTAAAGTAATAAAAACCCAAGAAATGAAATAATAAATAATATATGATTTGGAGGAAGGAACCGAAAATAATAATTTAAACGGCTTCAAATTTCGCCATAGTAAAAGCAGATAATGAAATAAATATGCATCATAATAAAAACGGTTAAAATAAATAATGAAAATGAAAAATATAAAATAGTCTGATCTTACAATTAAATGGCAAATAACAAAAAAGTTGAAATAAAAATAATTGAAAGTTCGAAATGAAAATAATAAAAATAAATATTATCGAGTTGTTATGCACTAAAAATAAAGTAATAATGAAATTTGTAATAAGCAACTCACGTAATAAACGGAACGAAATAAATTAAAATGTATTGATGTATTGTTGAAAATGATCAATTTTATAAACCTTTAAAAGTAATTGGTGAATAAAAACACCTAAATAAATGTATTATCACCGGCTAGCGAGCCAGAATTGTGAAAATTAAATGATAGGAAGGCCGAGGTCCTACCGTTATAAGTGAAATATTAATTTGAGATACTAAATAAACCGCGAATAACCAAGCAAGAAGTCGTTGTTGCCAAAAGGACCAAGTAATAAATAATTGCGCTAAAAGCTAATGAATATGCGTTAATCAGGATAAAAATTACTCAGGAGATGGAGAGTCTCATTGAAATGTTGTGGGTGAAAGATTCCCCTTTCTGTATTGTTGTTGTATGTAAACGTCGTATTGTATTGGGTAGGTGAAATTCCCATAAATTGTATTGCCATATTGAAGCGTTAAAATTAATTACATTGTAATTCCGATCAGGCTGTGTTAAAATAATATTGTAGGCCAAAAATCGTCGAATGAAATATACATGTAAGACCATGAGAGCATTGTTATAATTATTATAGGCCATAAATCGTCGAAATAACGCGTTGTAAGTGAATATACATGTGAGACAATGAGGAATTGTTATATCTAATTGTTGTAGGCAATAATCGTCGAATAAAATTTGCAAGTAAGACCGATAGCGGCATTGTTATAAATTAATATTGATAGAAGGCGTCACAAAAATTGTTATTAAATTAGGCTTCCTCTCCGGAATAAGTTATAAATATCCTATAAAAACGAAATACAAATAATGATAATAATAATAATAATCAATAGCAGGAACAAATAGCTGTTTTAGAAGTGAAACGAATGTCTTGGTAAATCATATGGTTAGAGAGATAAATAAAGTGTACGCGTGGTGCCTGGCGAGACGCAATAAATCAAGTAAAGTATCACCACAGGGGCAAGGCAGCTGTGAGCGCCCGACCTACCGTAATTTGTGAGTGAGACAGAAAGTTAAGGGGTTCCGCGGTAAAGTGAAGGTCTGTCAAAGGACTAATAATAAAAAGGCCATTATGTAAAAGTTTATAGAAAGATGCAAGCTGAAATTAACTTACAAAATCACAATGCTGGGATGGAGACATATCTCCAGAATATGAGTTTGAAGATTATACATGAATTTTGACGGATTTTGTCAAACACTTTTATTGTAAATAAAAGGATTCCTTCCTCAAAAGAATGAAAGAACGGGTTGTGGAAAATACAGTTTAAAGATGAATAAAGATCCCACAAAAATAAATAACACAGTGCATGGTACGCTGCTAAGAAAGATCATCTGATGCATGAAAATGAAGCTGGTTGAACAAGGGTTCGATTCACAGACATGGCATTTTCTTGTACAGTATTTTAAATGTGTAAAATCTAAGGCTTTGTGGAGAATTACTAGTAAGGTCCAAAGGACTAAATAAGTGATAGATAAATGATAATTATGTAACGTTAAAGAACCAAAGAAGGGTAAAGATTGAAGTGAATATAAATGTCCAAAGCCTTGGAAAGTTTTATGACTTGAGTGATAGGCGCGCTTGACGCCTTAGAAAAATATACTAAAAGTAATTATAATTAGATTTAAGCAAGACAAAGTGGTTATAAAGTTCGTAAAATAATGAAATGACATTATAGTGATCTTGATAAATTTTTGCAAAGTGATTTTGTTTTGTTTTGAATGGCACTTGAAGAGACTATGCCAAGTGATAACTTTTTTTTACATATTTTTGAGTGAAAATATTTTTCTTTTATGAATTAAATTTTGTAATATTTAAAATGCTGTGTTTTTCCCTAAATTCCTGTGAACCTTGAGTATTCCATATCAGGTGTTTAATCAGCGGTGGTGGGAACGTACCATACCCCGAAACCGCAAGAGCAAAAGCCGAGTGCTGATTAATCATCATCCGTGTATACGGGCACAGTACTTGCAGCTGGTTTATTTGTTTTGTGGCCATGTCTAAAGGGTCGGAGAAAATTGCAAGATTATCTGCAAAAGCTAGCCAATCAATATAAAGGTTCATGTAACCCAGTCGTACTCCATTTTGGACCCCATCGTTCATTTCTTTGCGCCACTCGCGGATGACTTTTTCAAGAGCACAGTTGAAGAGCAGGGGTGAAAGCCCATCTCCCTGCCTAACTCCTGTCTTAATTTCGAAAGAGTCTGAAATTTCTCCTCTGAACTTGACTCTGGAGGTTGTGTTAGCTAAGGTCTGTTGAATGATTGCCCTGGTTTTATTATCCAATCCAAATTCCTTTAGAATTTGAATATGAGCTATTCTATAAATCCAATCATAGGCCTTCTTGAAGTCGACGAAGGTTACCACAAATATCTTGTTCCTTTGCTTCAGATAGAAAAGGATGGATTTCAGATTTATAATTTGTTCGGCACATGAGCGCTCTTTCCTGAACCCTCCTTGTTACTCTCCTAATTGTGGATCAAGTTGTTGTTCTGCCCTAATCTGCAGAGCTTTTGAAATAATTTTGTAAGTTATCAGTAGGAGGGAAATGCCGCGGTAGATGTTAACGTCCGTTTTATCGCCTTTCTTATGCAGGGGATGAATCAAGGCAGAAGTCCAATCACGTGGACGTTTCTCAGTTTCCCAAATCTCCTTGATAATGTCAGTCAATTTATCAATCATCTTTTCGCCAGCATACTTCCACAATTTGGCGATTATCGAGTCCTTACCTGGTGCCTTATTGTTCTTAAGTGACCGGATAATCTGTTTGATTTCTTCTTTCGTTGGAGGGGATGAATATGGGTGGACTTGTATGTTGTCTTCAAATGGGAAAGTGGTGTTTGGAATCTCACAATTAAGGAGGGATTCAAAGTATTTCACTAGAATCTGGCAATTCTCTCTCTCACTGTAAGCTAGTCTCCCATTTGCGTCTTTGAACTGTAGACTCGGAGGATTGTATTTGCTTAGATTGCGTTTGAAGGTTCTGTAGAAGTCCCTTGTGTTGTTCCTCTGTAAGTCTAGCTCAATTTGAGTCAGTTGGCTCTTGTTGTAGGCACGTTTTACATTGCGGATGGTTTTTGCAGCGCGTTGTCTCTCGTTTACGAAGTTTTCCCAATTATCTTGGTTCTTTCCTGAGTTCCATTTCTGCAGGCAAGTAGTCTTTGCTTTACCACTGAATCACATGCATTATTCCACCACGCATGTTTCTTTGACTTCGTCAGTGGAAATGTCTCCTGTGCTGTTGTGACCAAGGCCTGTTGTAGTTCATCCCAGTTTTCGGGATTCCAAGATTCTAGTTTTTTAGTAAATTCAGGGCACAATCGTAGTTTTTCAGTATCAAATCGATTGATCTTTTTAAGACGGTCTTTCGGGTGTTTCTCGGAATCAGTTTAACTTTTATTTTGGATAGATAGTGATCCGAATCTAGATTTGCATTTCTTAGAACCTTCACATTCTGTATTTCTCTCTGAGCTTTACGTGCAATTGCGACGTGATCAATTTGAAATTCGCCGAGTTTTGGATTCGGAGATGTCCAAGTCTTCTGTTTTCTGAGAAGGTGTTTGAACGCTGTGGATTTTATAACAAGATTGAAAGCCTTATATAGTTCTACGAGCCTCTCACTATTGCGATTTGATCTCTGGTGAGATGGATAGATTCCGATAATGTTTTGAAACTTTTTTTCCTTACCCAGCTGTGCATTGAAATCTCCAAGTAGCATAATCGTGTGTTTGTCTGAAATCTTACAGAGAACATCTTCAAGGTTTTCCCAGAATCTATCCGTTCCTTCCGGGTCACTCTTATTCGATTGATTGATTGGCGCATGGACATTCACAACTGTATAAACTTTGTTTGTGCTCCGGGAGGAGAGCGTTGAAACTTGACTGCTAGGCGAGTTGAAGCCAATGATTGAATCCAAAATCTTCCTACTGACGATAAATCCTGTGCCAAGGTTGGGAACTGTTTTTATTACACGTTTACCAGTTTTATCTTTAAAAATTCTGTAGCCTTCTGACTCAAAGGCTAGTACATCTGTGAATCTCATTTCTTGAATTGCTGCAATCAGGATTTGATGTTGGGATAAGGAATCAGTTAGTTGTTTCAATTTACCAATCATCCGAAGGGAATTCGTGTTAAAGGTAGCAAAGAAATTCCGGCGTTTGTGTTGGATCTTTCCTGGAGTCTCCGATACCTCCATGCATGTCGGCGCAGGCTCCCCAGATTCCGAAGGCCTGCATGCTTCGCTCAAGGCGAAGGTGGATTGGTTACCGACTGGGGTAGTAGCTTTTTCTGAACTTTCCTCCATACTTTATTATTATTATGATGATTATTATTATTATTATTATTATTATTATATACAGTGCATATGACTCATTTCTGGTACATCAAAACATAACTATACGGGCTTCAGGGAACCAAAGTATAATTACAGAAACAGCCAATTCTAAGCTGGAAAGTCAAAGACACTACTCATGCACTTCCGGACGATTTGGGTTGTTTGTAGAACTACTGCCTAATGCATTAGATTGTACAGTTAAGTATCCTGATCAAGTTCTTTAAGGCCTTGGTACAAGGTACTTGGATTATGCGACAATGACAGGTATGGTCCATACCCGTTCTACATGCCATTGCCTCTCAATAGTGCCGACCAACTCACTAAGATATATTTGTTGACTTTTTCTATGTGTTTTGATTGGAGATTCTTGTTGTTAGGGATTGCAACATTAATCAAGGTAGTTTGCTTTATTTTCTTGCTGACAACTACCATAATAATAATTATTGTTATTATTATTTCAGGTACCCCTGACGGTGTTGAATATGCGGGAGATGGTGTACATGCCAGACTTAGTAGAAGCCAGTGTGCTTCCTGACGTTGGTATTGTGCTTTCAACACATCGCTACGTGGGTGCGACTACGTGTAGAGATCTGTTGGAGGTGGACGTGTGGCGAAATGGCACTTGGGAACGAGGAGTGGACCTGTATCCTGATAAACTGTCCAACTTAGAAGGAAGACGTTTCATATTCTCGACCTTCAACTACCTCCCGTACTCAATTGCAGATGATGAACGTAAGATCTATGATGGCATGGATATGAGATTGAATATGATGTACGCGCGCAAACACAACATGACGTTCAGCGTGATCGTAGAAGACGAAGTTGGTGAGGTAATGCAACAAATGAATATCCTTGGGGCTATTGGGTTACCTAAGGTGACGTTTGGGTCTGTAACAAATGAGCAGACTCGATTGTTGTTGTTGTTTGCGTCTTCAGTCTTTTGACAAGTTTGATGCAGCGGTCCATACCTCCCTACCATGAGCTAATCGTTTCATCTCTCCCTTGCCAGCACTCCTTACATCCAAGGTAATCTGTGTAACACTATTCTAACCTTGGTCCACCCCTACAGTTCTTGTCCTGACCCTTCCATTACTAAGTTTAATATTTCTGGGTGTCTTAGTATGTGTCCTACTAACCTATCTCTTCTCTACATTAGCAGTAACCAGAATAGTACATTATGCAACGAGCCTATAATGGCTATAATTAAGACACGAGTATTTTTTATAAAACGAGCGTATGCGAGTTTTATAATTTCCATACGAGTGTCTTAATTACCATTATAGACGAGTTGCATACGACTGTTTATGTTCGACGATAATTATAACTTTATTATATGTTTTAACATAAATATTCATAAATATCTGTTGAGAGTCAGCTACTGGAATTTTGTGATCGCAGAGCGAGCGTTGGGTGTTATACCTTCGTCTTTCAAGAGCTTTGAACGGCCGACGCATGCGCTCTGTGGGCTTGCAATGCCATATGCAGCCATATGTTTACATCAGCCGTCCCTCAGTAATATTGTCACCGCAGTCATTTGAAGACAATGCGCTGTGTAGAAATTAGTGTTAGTGATTTTAAGGTACTGTGCTATTTCTTGTCTCATATTCGCCAGTTTATTTACGCGAACATATGGACGGTGGGTATTCCATGTCGGTAATTTATTATAGTTCGATGTTGTGTTTATGTCCGACATGTTGGATTTTGAGCGCATGCGCGAAATTATCGTTACCTAATTGGTCAATGAACGAGCTCTGATTGGCTGGAGAAACTGTATCGTAATGAAAAACGGTGTTATAATGACCATCATTATGATACAGTTTTCAAACACATAATAGTGAGGGTCGAACATAAACATATTTCCTCTCTCACTCATCTTAATCTTATATATAAAAGTGAAAGTCTGTATGTATGTATGTATGTGGGTGGGTCTGTTCCGTATACAAATCTACACCGTTCCACCAATCTCAACCAAATTTTGCATACACATAGTTTAGGACCCAGAAGGAACCGCTGGCTACATGAATTTTCGATAGTCTTTCTCATTCTTCTGATTTCGGCCCTTTTGCACTCAAGCACAGGCTAATCAAATCATAAAAAATATACTCATGAAGGAATGGCAAGGCAGATAGTTTCCATGGCAACATAGCTCAAGTCGAGACACGGCCGTCTGGATGCCAGTTGCGCTCTGCACTACCGGTATAGAAAATGAGGATCTTTATTTGAAATCCCGTTAGTTACTCACCTACTCACACAGCACTGTCAACCGAGTTTAGCATAACAAAGACTTGACACTATCTTCTACTATATATTTGTCAAATACCACTCACTCATTCACTCACTCATTCATTCAACACGAAACCTCAGAAACCACCGAACGGATTGAAATGAAATTTGGTATGCTGCTTCCTCAAGGGCCGCAAATGCCCACTAAGAGAGGATTTTTGAATATTCAGGTTCTAAAGGGGTGTTAAGGGGGTAGACCTGCATTTCATTGAATAGCAATATCTCCCGATTGGTTTCATTGGGGGATGTGATACTCGGCACATAAACTCATCATTAAAAATAAGAAGACACGAGTCTGAGGGTTTTTCGATGTGGTGTATATTATGAGGTGAAGGGGGTGAAAAGTGGGGATTGAAAGATTCCTAACGGAGCCTGTATCTCTTAAACGACATAGTCGAGGAGTTTGAAACTCAGCGGAAAAAAATCAGCATAAAAATAAGTAAATATGTGTTTGACCGTTTATTCATAAATCCAATTTAAGGGGCCCATGGGGAGGGGTGACATTCTGGGGGGGGGGGGAGGAACAGGAGAGAAAGTGTCCTAACTGATTATCTGACTGACTCACTCATCAAACTCAGGGGGAAAAACTGCCTTAAGGTAAGTAAATAGCTGTTCGACAGTTTTTTCATAAATCAAATTTAAGGAGTTCATGGGGAGGGGTGAAATTCTGAAAAAAGAAAATTGAAAGAAAATGTCCTGGCTAACTCTCTCACTCACTCACTCACTCATCATCGCCCAGCCAAAATTATTGAAGTTAGAAACATGACAGTTTGAGGATATGTTCATTGTAGGTCAAAACCGTCTACTAAGGGAGGATTTTCGGATATTCAGGTTCTAAAGGGGTCTTAAGGGGGTTAAACCTGCATTTCATTGAATAACAATATCTCCCTTATGGTTTCATTGGGGGATGTGATACACGGCATATAAACTCATCATTAAAAAGTAAGAAGACACGTTTATGAGGGTTTTTCGATGTGGTGTATATCATGAGGTGAAAGGGGTGAAATGTAGGGATTGAAAGATTCCTAACGGAGCGTGTATCTCTTAAACGACATAGGCGAGGAGTTTGAAACTCAGCGGAAAAAAATCACCATAAAAAATAAGTAAATATGTGTTTGACCGTTTTTTCATAAATCCAATTTAAGGGGCCCATGGGGAGGGGTGAAATTCTGGGGGAGGGGGGGGGGTAACAGGAAAGAAAGTGTCCTAACTGTTTGACTGACTGACTCACTCATGAAACTCAGGGGGAAAACTGCTTTAAAGTAAGTAAGTAAGTAAATAGCTATTCGACTGTTTTTTTATCAATCAAATTGAAGGGGTTCATCGGGAGGGGTGAAATTCTGAAGAAGAACAAATGAAAGAAAATGTCCTGACTCATTCACTCACTCATCATCGTCCAGCCAAAAATAATGAAATTGGAAACATGGCATTTTGGGGATATGTTCGTTGTATGTCAAAACCGTACACTAAGGGAGGATTTTTGGATATTCAGGCTCTAATGGGGTCTTAAGGGGGTTAAACCTGCATTTCATTGAATAACAATATCTCACGAGTGGTTTCATTTGTGGATGTGATACTCGGCATATAAACTAATCACAAAAAATAAGCAGATATGTGTCTAAGGGTTTTTCGATGTGGTGTATTATTATGAGGTGAAAGGGGTGAATAGTGGGGGTTGAAGGATTCCTAACGGAGCGTGTAGGCCTATCTCTTAAACGACATAGGCGAGAAATTTGAAACTCAGCGAAAAAAAATCAGCTAAATAAATAAGTAAATCGGTATTCGACCGTTTTTTGATAAATGAATTTAAGGGGCCCATGGGGAGGGGTGAAATTCTGGTAAAAATAATTGAAAGAAAATGTCCTGTCTGACTCACTCACTCATCACGCCCAGCGAAAACTATAAAAGTTGGAAAAATGAAATTTTGGGAATATGTTCGCTGTATGTCGAAAACGTCAACTAAGGAATGTTTTTTGTTTATTCGGGTTTTAAAGAGATGTTAAGGGGGTAAGCGTTGATTTCATTGAATAACGATATCTCATGAGTTGTTTCTTTGGGGATGTGATAATCGGTATATAAACTAATCATTAAAAATAATCAGACATATATCTAAGGGTTTATCGATATGGTGTATTATGAGGTGAAAGGGATGAAAATTGGGGGTTGAGGGATTCATAACGGAGCGTGTATCTCTGAAACGACACAGGCGAGAATATTGAAATTCGGCGGAAAAAACAGCTTAAAATACATGTAAATGGGTGATCGACCGTTTTTTCATAAATCAAATTTAAGGAGCCCTTGGAGAGGGGTGAAATTCTGGGGGGAAAAGAACAGGAAAGAAAGTGTCCTAACTGATTGACTCACTTACTCACTCATCAAACTCAGTGGGAAAACAGTTTTAAATAAGTAAATAGGTGTTCGACCGTTTGTTTCATAAATCCAATTTAAGGGGTTCATGGAGAGGGGTGAAATTATCAAAAATAAATGAAAGAAAATGTCCTGACTGACTCACTCACTCATCATCGCTCAGCCAAAATTATTGAAGTTAGAAACATGAAATTTTGGGGATATGTTCGTTGTATATCGAAAACGTCCACTAAGGAAAGAGTTTTGGATATTCAGGTTCTAAAGTGGTGTTAAGGGTGCAAACGTGCATTTCATTGAATAACAATATCTCACGAGTGGTTTCATTTGGGGATGTGATACTTGGCATATATACTAATCATTAAAAATAAGCTGACAAATGTCTAATGTTTTTTCGATGTAGTGTATATTATGAGGTGAAAGGGATGAAAAGTGGGGGTTGAAAGATTCCTAACGGAGGGTGTATCTCTTAAACGACATAGGCGAGGAGTTTGAAACTCTGGGGAAATCAATCAGCTTTAAAATAAATAAATAAACAAATGAAAAATAGATGTTCGACCGTTTTTTCATAAATGCAATTTAAGGAGCCTATGGGGGGGGGGGGGTGAAATTATGGAAGAAAAACGTCCACTAAGGAAGGATTTTTGGATGTTCACTCTCATCGACCAACCAAAACTATTAAAGTTTGAAGAATTATATTTTGGGGATATGTTTGTTGTGTGTCGAAAACGTCTACTAAGGAGGGATTTTTGGATATTTAGGTTCTAAAGGGTTGTTAACGGGGTTAAACCTGCATTTCATTGAATAACAATACGACACGACCTTGACGCGAGCGAAGCGAGGCTAAAAATGAGATGGTGTGTGTCTGTGTATTACTCAATCACGCAAGTACCACTGGTCCGATTTACATGAATTTTACATGGAAGTAGCTGATTTACCTGGTTAACATATAGATTACTTTTGATTTGAATACTTTGCACTATTTAAAGATGGCGACCATTTTAGTGACGCCACTACACCCTTTGGTTTCAAACTTTCATATTTCAATTTCAAATAAAAAGAGAACGCTAAGAAATAGCAAATTTTTGATGGCATATACGAGGTTTAAAATTACACTAGATGAAACCCGTCAAAACATGACGGACAATGGAAAACAAATTTACTGAAGAAGCTTCTTATATAAGTTACATTCTTTGTACGATTACTTTTTAGCACTATTGCAACTTTAAGGGCGTCAAAAGATAGCACTCTCAGCATTGCAACATATTGCTGGTCATGACTGAAAACGTGATGAGGTCATCATCATCTTGCACAGTTTCCAGCCACTGGCCGGGTCTGTTTGGAACACAAGCCTCTCCAACGTCTTCTGTCTTCCCACCATCTCTCAGCCTCCACCCTTGTCCAGTCTTCTCCTCTCTTCTTCACGCTTTCTTCCACCCCCTTCAGCCACCTGTCTCTCGGTCTCCCTCTTGGTCTCTTTCCTTCCCACTTCGTCTCGTGTATCCTCCTGGGTATCCTCTTCTCCTCCATTCGTTTTACATGTCCATACCATCTAAGTCTAGATTTCTCTATACCATCCTGTAATGGTTCCTCCTTCATTAATTCTCTGGTCCTCTCATTTCTTATTCTGTCCCTCTTTGTAGCTCCAATACTGCTTCTCAAGAACCTCATCTCACTGGCCTGTATTTTGCTCTTCTCCCTTCCTTTCATAACCCAGGTCTCCGAGGCATACGTCAGGATAGGGACATAGTACGATATATGATCTACTTGCTGTTCTGAGGGACATCCCTGCTCCATAACATGCTTCTCACACTCCTCCAGAATGCTTCTGCCTGTCTCCCCCGCTCATTTATTTCTCTACCGTTTCTTCCATTCTCTTGTATCAGGCTTCCCAGATACTTGAAACTCTCCACTTTCTTCAGCTGTTCCCCACCAATTGTTATTCCCGTTGTGGTCCTTTCCTTCTTCCTTGTTGTGATCACCATCTCACTCTTATTTATGCTAAATTTCATCCCATATCCTTGTATTATTCCTTCCCACACGTCCAACTGTTCCTGAACCTCCTCCTCCTTGTTTCCACAATCATCAAATCATCCGCAAACACCATTGCTTTCATCTTTCCTTCCCCAATTACTTGTGCCGCTCGGGTCATTATGTCATCCATCACCACAATGAAAAGTAACGGTGATAGTGCACTTCTTTGTTTCAGGCCGTTTCTCTGTTCCACCCAGTCCGATCTCTCTCCTCCCACTTTCACACAGCTCACGCTTCCCTTGTACATCTCTTTTATCCTCCTTATAGTCCATTTATCTACTCCTCTATCCTCCAGGGACTTCCATACTTTGTTTCTGCATACACTGTCATATGCTTTCTCAATGTCCAGGAAGGCCATCAGTAGATCTGTTCCATACTCATAGTGCTGTTCTTGTAACTGACTTACAGCAAAAATCAAATCCACTGTGGACCTTCCTGCTCTGAAGCCATGTTGTTCTTCCCTCATCCCTCCTTCAATCCTTGTCCTAATTCTCCTTTCTAAAACTTTCTCAAACATCTTTGCACAATGACTCATCAGTGTTATTCCCCGATAGTTTCTGCATTCTGTTCTACTACCTTTCTTGAAGATCGGGACAATTATTCCCTTTTTCCAGTCCTCTGGGGTCTTCCTTTCCTTCCATGCTGCCTTCATCACTCGGTACAACCATTGTATCCCCACCTCTCCTGCTGCTCTCACCATCTCCACACTCAACTCATCCACACCCGGTGCCTTCCCTCCTTACATCTTCCTCACTGCATCTTCCACTTCTTTCCATGTTAAGTCCTTTTCTGTTTGCAGTTCATCTACTGTACCTCTTCCCCGATTTCTTCTTCCTCGCCGTGGTTTCCATTTGGGTTCAGGAGTTCTTCAAAATATTCTTTCCACATTTTCTTCAGTTCTTCCCTATTTTCTATCCCTTGTCCCCTTTTGTTCACCATTCTGACATAATCCGTAAGATCCTTCCGCCTCTTATTCTTTACCATCCCATACAGGACCTTTTTTGTGCCTTCACTATCCTGCTGGTCATGACTTAAAACGTGATGAGGTAAATAGCCCAATACGTTCAAGAGTTTCTCCTTGAGCTTGATTGATTGTGATAAAGTAGGCCGAGCGAATGGGACATTGTTGCCTATTAAAAGAAAATGTACTGTACCTGCAAGTGTTTTATCGGAAGGTGTTAAATCAAGTCGTAGGATTTGAGCTCTCTGCCTAATATTACTGCACCTATTATATCCGAATCCAAGCAATTTCTTACATATTTCTTACAATTAATATATTACCATATATGAGTCCTTGGGAAACGTTCAGATTTCTAAGGAGCATAACTATGGCTCAAACGTTCGGAGTATGTGGAGGCGAATCACTTAATTCCAAGGAATTGAAAAATTCAATAATAGGGAAATGAAGTAGCTGGCTTTCATCTTCAGTATCCAATCTGTTAACGCTGATGTATGTGTTTGAACTACTGGATATAAGTTCAATGACTTTTAAATTAATATCATTACATTGTTGCAGCTTGGCAAATATTTTATATTCCAGCAGATCAATTTTACCCTCACAACAGTAAAGACCAAAGTAACCACGCATAGATTTTACGCAAGAGAAGTACAATGTAGAACAATGTTTACATTTGATCGTCAAAGACCTTACAGTACACTCTACTGCATAATATCTGGATTTTTTTCTGAAATGGCCTATTTATATTGGATTTTAAATGTGGCTTCGTATTATTCGATAACACTATAGTGTCCTGCAATAACGGAGCCGCTAAATATTACATGGCAAATAATACTTCCATTGCCGAAATCAACTGCGTAGTTAGACTCAGTACTCTAAACAAATAATCATTAAACAATTGTCTTATACTATGAAATCAACATGACCGTCCAGAGACTTTCATACTCAAGTTGGTTGGTGAGGAGAATGCGATGAGACTGATCGCTTAAAATAAATTCCTTATAATTGTTCCTGCCAGCGAAATTTTTTGCGATAGCTTGAAAACTCAGCTCAGAATGACGTTCTTCATTTTGTTATAAACAGTACGAAACCGCTCTAAATAAGCAATTTCCATCATCTGTTATAGGTTATGACAGTACATTTTGCAGGGGAACATAGAATCACTTCGCCAACTACTGGAACGACCATAGGCCTATACTCAATACTCACTTCGGCAGTCACCCTAATGGAGGCAGTTTTTGAATTATTATGTCCCGTGCATGTCAAAAATCGTATTAACACATGGAGGCCCACCTATTCTTGTCTATCGCCCCGGAGAAATTGAATTCTGGTCTGAGGGCAAAAACGGGGCACATTCAGTCTCTTGAGGTATAACTAAGAAGAGGAAGGTTTAATTCCCACCTCGACAATCTTGGATGTGGTTTTCCGTGGTTTCCCACTTCCACTTAAGGCAAATACCGGGATGGTTCCTAACTTAAGGCCTTGGCCGTCTCCTTGCCATTTACCACCTTAATTACAAATACACACAGTAATGCAGCCATCACAATAACACAGGTTATGAGAGAAAATTTCACACATACACACCCAAATACACGGGGCTGAGTGACCACGATGTCGGAGCCCTTCAAACGAATTATGTTTGCCAAGTGTCTCTTATGGCGAAAGCAATTGTGGACACGCGCGAGTGCCTGGAAAACTACTTTTTTCTTTAATAATTTAAGAGTATATCGACGATGCATAATTATAACTTTTAGTCTAGGACGCTAATAACTTGACCACCGAAGCATTGGGAAGAAATTGCAATATTAAGGTACATAAACAACATAGCCTACACATTCAACTGTCGGTTAATGTTCCTCAAAATTTCCCTTCTTAAATATTCCCCTCCTTTATAATTCTCCATCACGTGAAAACGTGCCATGTCTTGGGTTTTAAATATATCGATGCAATGGTGCTGCCATCTGCTGTCAGTTACTGGAACTATATGGGCGATGTACTGCCATCTGTTGTCAGTTATAGGAACTGATTGCAGATATTTAAACGGCGTACTGAGGACAACAGTTTGCTCTTTTGATCACATGCTGTAATGCAATGGTAAAACGGAAATAAAACGTATTGAGAGGGAATGTAGAAATATGTATCTTTTACAGAAAAACCTTACTAATACTCCTTGATTAAACAATATTTCAATGGTAAAAAAAAATACCTACATCGGCGAGGGCTGGGATCGAACCGACGAACCTAGGAACCACAGTGTGTCGCCTTAACCACATACCTACTCGCGCAATCTTGGTCAACTGCAGACGCAGACATTCATTATCTTCAAAAGCTGCTGTCTGAAGGAAATAATCCATTTCATTATCCAAATAAATCAATGTTGCACATTCGTATACGTTCATACTGTTATTATATTTTATTGCCAGAACTTGGTTAATGTATGTTTTCAATTACATGGAAGCTTATTAAATAACTTACATTTTAGTGGAATTCTCACCGCCATTTTGTCATGACCTCAGGCGGATTGTGCGCATGCGTGAGGGGTCGGAATTCTGCTATTTTCTATATTAATTAAAAAATATACCGAGAGGGAATGTAGAAATATGTATCTCTAACAGACATAAAACCTTACTAATACTCCTTGATTAAACAATATTTCAGTGGTAAAAAAAAATATATCGGCGATGGCTGGGATCGAACCGGTGATTCATGGAACCGCACTCTGTAGCCTTAACCACATAGCTACTCGTGCACTCTTGGTCAGCAGCAGACGCCGCCGTTCTTTATCGTTAAAAGTCGCTGTCTGAAGGAAATAATCCATTTCATTATCCAAATAAATCAATGTTGCACATTCGTATACGTTCATACTGTTATTATATTTTATTGCCAGAACTTGGTTAATGTATGTTTTCAATTACATGGAAGCTTATTAAATAACTTACATTTTAGTGGAATTCTCACCGCCATTTTGTCATGACCTCAGGCGGATTGTGCGCATGCGTGAGCGGGAAAGAATTCTGCTATTTTCTATATTAATTAAAAAATATACCGAGAGGGAATGTAGAAATATGTATCTTTAACAGACATAAAACCTTACTAATACTCCTTGATTAAATAATATTTCAGTGGTAAAAAAAAAAATATCGGCGAGGGCTGGGATCGAACCGGTGATCCTTGGAACCGCAGTCTGTAGCCTTAACCACATAGCTACTCGCGCAGACGCAGCCTTTCTTTATCGTTAAAAGCCGTTGTCTGAAGGAAATAATCCATTTCATTATCCAAATAAATCAATGTTGCACATTCGTATACGTTCATACTGTTATTATATTTTATTGTCAGAACTTGGTTAATGTATGTTTTCAATTACATGCAAGCTTATCAAATAACTTACATTTTAATGGACTTCTCACCGCCATTTTGTCATGACCCCAGGCGGATTGTGCGCATGCGTGAGGGGAAAGAATTCTGTTATTTTCTATATTAATTCAAAAATATACCGTAATATATTTGTTTATTTTATAGACACTCTGCAAATCTAGAGGCCAAGAGCTTTCGTTAGAGTGCTCTACGAAGTAAATCGGTTCTGTCGTTCTCTCAATCTCGTGGTAACAAAAATCACCTTACTGTTTTAAATATATAGATTTTCTATCCGAAAGGTATCTCCAACGGTTAGCGAGTAAAACCTAAATTTGTGCTATAAAACACGGTCAACGCCGAGCGGTGTAGTTGGACAAAATGTTCCATCCTTAATCTCCCTCTGCGCAGCAACTCACCTATCCCATGTTTTAACTGTCGCCTTCACATTTTAATTTATTTATGACGCGTAGCGAAGTACGGGTACTTCAGCTAGTACCTTATAACTGTTTGTCCTTTTCAAGGAGTATAATTGAATGCTGGCTGTAGTAGCTTGTTGAAATACAACGTGCGATACGGATATTAACTATTGATTGATTGACTCCTCACCTGAATTATATACACACACACACATTAATACAGCCATAACAATAACACCGGTTATCAGGCAATATCCAACACTCACCCAAGTACACGGGGATAAATAACCATGATGTCCATGCATCTCAAATGAAACAAAAACAGCACCAACCCAAATCTTCTCTCGTATAAAAGTACACACACTAGGAAGCCTACAGACATCACAGTGACACAGGTTATAAGACAACGTCTACACATATCCAAGTAAACGGTGCTACAAGACCATGATGCCGCAAAACCCCTAAAGAATTGACAAAAAAACAAAATCAACAATAGACTCCGCCGCAGATCAAGGTCAACGAATATTAATCGCTGTATTCGAGTGTTGAAATATGTGGTGTTATAAGTACTGTATATAAGTACTGTAGATAATAATTCGATTGCAAACACACAATATACTCTAAATGCTTAATATTGTAATGTGTGAGTAATTATAAATCAATAAATACCACAAAAAATAGGAAGTTAAAAAATGAATCTGCAGGGATTTGAACCACGAACCACGAGACGATGACCCCTGGTCGGTACCATTACGCATTGGATGCCGTACGATAATACTTGGTAAACAACTGGTTTAGTATAACTATATCATATTATTGGTGTTGAAATCAACGATCTCATTAGCGTTTTCTGCCGTTTATATAAGCAATTTGATACTAAATATGTATTATTTTGTTTAGTACATTCCTAAAAGGATATAAACTTACCAAGTTACGGAAACATATGGATTTACGAGCAAAAATAGCGGCCATTTTGACAACGGGAAGGCACGGTCCCACAACGATATGGCACGGTAAGCATGACCTGTTTGTCACGTCTACGGCTACATATTGTATTATAATATGCTAATATCCTACCGTTCACCTCCTTGAGGACAGTTTGAACCTCCCTATACACGATAAGCTGCATTGTTGAGGCCAGGTCTGGTTGAATCGTTAGTTACGGTTACGCTATAATACTTGCATGATTCATACATCTGGCAACTTGGAACTATTTGGCTGATGACCTTGTATTTTGGACAAAAGACGCTTACCACATTAACGTATATTGTTGCAAAATTTGGTAGAGATAGGATTATTAGGTTAGTCGTAATATTATTTGACTTCAGAATATTTGAGTGGACGCCATTTCATTTTTGTTATTATGGCGGTGATATACAAAATGACACTGAGTTTTTCCTTGCCAAAGGTGCTTCGTTTTGGTTTCGATTTGTTTGAATTGATAAGGGGAATCGATTTTCGCACATACTCGGCCGCCGCCTGCAAACTATTAGGCTGATGACCTTGTAGTTTGGTCAAAAGACGCTTCCCACATGAAGGTATATTGTTGCAAATTTTGATAGATATTAGATGATTAAGTTAGTCGTATAAGGATATAAAGGCCGAAGCTGGGGCAGGGGCTAATGGGCAACATGGCCGCCGCGCGCAACCACTCTATGTTATACTTAAGGAGGGGACAGTCATAGCTAGGTCAGGGGCTAATGGGCAACATGGCCGCCACGCGCAACAACACTCTTTAATGGCGGCCTTTTCAAATCATTATTTATTTGTTATTAACTTATAATATTTTATTTATTTTATATTTAATTTATTTAGCACAGGGCTAATACACAAAATGGTCACTGCACACAACCACTTCCACGTATGGCATGCTAACCTAACCTAACCTAACCTAACCTAACCTAACCGAACCTAACCTAACTTCACCCAACCTAACCTAACCTAACCTTACCTAACTTCCAAGTGCAAGCAAAAAAAAGTGAGAGCAAAAAGTGTCAGCAAAAAAAGTGAGATAAAATGCGAGAGCACAAATAATAAACTTAGATATAACCTAATCTAACCTAACCTAGCCCACAGAAACCTCATTTAAAGATTTTACATTTAACATTTTAACATTTTATATTTTAACATTTTAGATTTTTGATTTTTTCATTTTACTTTTTTTTACATTTTACAGTTTTTATTTTTTTTATTTTAGATTTTAGTTTTTTAGATTTTACATTTTAAGTTTAAGATTTTTTATTTTAGATTTTACATTTTCCGAAAAGAGTAAACTACAAGGTCACATACCTAACCTCACCAAACCTAACTTTACCAAACCTAACTTAAGCTAATCCAAAGGCTAATGCACATACACAAAGTATATAAGGGCACACGCAACTATGCTTATGCTAGTCTTATACGCTACTGTACAACATGATCACTACCCCAAGTGTTTTTTTTAATTTGTTGTTTACACATTTGTCAATTTTCCAATTTCCCATTTTCAGATTTAAAAAATGTCAGTTTTAAGTTTTTCAATTTCATAATATGGAAACATGGATTTTGCATTTTGTTGTTCACACATTTAACAATTACAAAATTTCCCATTTACAGTTTTTAAAATATCAGTTTAAAGTTTTTCAATTTCATGATATAGAAACATGGATTTTTCCAATTTGTTGTTTACACATTTGTCAATTTACCAAATTCCCATTTACAGTTTTTAAAATTTCAGTTTAATGCTTTTTTCTATTTTGTCAATATGGAAACATGGATTTTCCAATTTGTGTTTTACATGTTAATTTTGCATTAGGAGTGGAGAGAGGTGGGTAGTAATTAAAAATGTACAAGCAGTGTCCACACAATATTTTTATTTTAAATACATGTGCACTATTTACACATAATACATTTGTATATTTATTCTTTTTTTTATAAATTGTACAGTTGTTTTTATTTTGTTTTCTAT
Organism: Meconema thalassinum; assembly: GCA_946902985.2. Taxonomy (NCBI): domain Eukaryota; kingdom Metazoa; phylum Arthropoda; class Insecta; order Orthoptera; family Tettigoniidae; genus Meconema; species Meconema thalassinum. The sequence goes on along the minus strand of OX336394.1, from coordinate 252,556,687 downwards.
TTCATTTATTTTTGATTATGAATACCATTTTTATTTTTGTTTTTTATTTTTGTAGTGCTATTGTTTTATTTCCTAAATTGTTTTGCTTTATGTATTTGCTAGTTGCAGGCAGAAGATTTTGATATTCATAACGTAACTCTTGAAGTATGATTAATGATTGAGTAATGACCAAAGGCATGTTTACCTATACCATCAGCATCAATCACTCTTTTATCATCACCAGGACACAAAGCAATTTTGTTTAGTCTTATAGATGATATGTCATGTTGTTTAGAACCGATAATGTTCATTGGTATTCTTTTTACAGTGTTTCTCATGACACAATCGTTATAATCTTGAAAGCTTATTAAATTTTTGACAACACCAGGTGTTCTAGGAAATCCAACTTGTCTTGATATACATCTGGGGTGTTAACCAAATAAATGAACGAGTCGGTATCCATATACATGATCATAAGATTGTTCATTCCATAATAGGGTAGCAGGACATCATAGTGGTGGGAATACATTAGAGTTTTTGAAATATCCAGTATACACATTCCAATATATATAGGCTTATTGAATACAATGTTACGTTTAGCCATGTGGAAAGCAGCTAGGTTAGGACCATAAATTGTTCTGTCAATAAATGTCGGCTTTGCTATTAGCTTTACAGCCTTTTTGCTGTCAGTCACAAGACGTATGTCTATTCTTTTACGGACATTTTCCATTTTTCCAAGAATGACATTGTTGAATAATTTGTACAGATTTTTCTCAAAATAATTTTCGGCTTGTTTTCAAAGGTTGTTATTAAAATCAACGTATGCCTTTAACCAAGGTCTTTGTTTAAACTTTAACACACGATGAATTTTTATCAATTTTATTCCATGATCTAAAGCCTGTTTTAATGCCATGTAGTGAACAACATATCGCCTTCGATTTCCAAGATGAGGAATTAGTTTTTTCAGAGACGAATTCTTAGGTTGTGTACAATCTGGTAGGAAAGGTAAATTGTTGTGTAGATCATGAAGGTCAAATGGGTAATCAACATCAACGTCTAGAATGTATCCCACAGGATCGTCTTCGTTTAGTTTTTCTAGATCAACAGTATCTGGAGAAACCCACTGAAATCCACCATAAGGAACGGAGTGGCATATAGCCCACCCGTATTGGTTGTTGGCATCATCATAAGTAATAAATTGCGATGGTTTCTCAAAATCATAGGTTTCCATGTATTTATTGTTAGCTTCAGCATACCGATGAGACACCTGGCATATGCCTCCACGTATTCCAGACTCGATTAAAAGAATCTAATCGTAATCCTGTAGCAAATCCAGTTCAATTCCTGTGTAAAGGAGCATTGCCTCGAAACATAAACCAGGCGAATTAAAAAAGTATGCAGCACCTACTCGGTGTGTTTCTAGTGTTTTGTTTCTAAATGTTTCAAAGCTGTCTGCAAGAAGGGGTACATCTGAAGTTAGGTTTTAATGTTGAACTGATTCCACACAATTTTGGCATGTTCATAGTCTTCTTGACTAACATCTTCTTGACTTGATTTGTTAAAGAATACCTCTTTTGGAGGTAAACACGTTTCACTTAACTTTTCCCATGAGTCAATGTAGTCATAACAATATACCCCTTTACGAGTCATGAGCATTGCATTTTCTTTTCCAAAGTACTTGTCTGTTTCAGGGTATGATGTTAAGTTGGAAACTAAATTTTCCAAACTACTCGGCATTAACCGAAACGTGTCCACAAATCGAAGCTTAAAATTTCCTACATATTTGGTGAAGGAAATGTACTTTTCTTTGGAGTTAGCGATAACTTCCACTCTCACTAGTACATCCCAATTGCTTTACAATGAAATTTGCGTCGTAGCCACTCATATTATGTAGAAATACAGGAACGGGTTTACGTGTTTTACACCTCAAAGTACAGTTATTGTGAGCAATTCCACGGTATTCCCCTGTAATATGGCAATGGTCTCGAACTTTCCAGTCCTCTTTGGTAAATGGTTTTTCACACAAATAAAAGGTTTCAGAACATTGGAACTCTGTTTCTTGATCCTGAGTTAAGGCATTTGGAATATTTAAGCATCAAAGGCGATCAATTTCATTAGCTATTGAGATCAAACAGTCCATAGACTTTTCTGCAGCTTCAGAACCACGATAAATAACAGGTTGGCTTGGAAGGTTTGTCTTTATGTGTTTCACAACTGGTGAGGGTTTAACATATATACCAAAGCTCATAGGAACATGACTCTGGTATGGGACTGTATAACTTGCTTCAGGATTCAGGTAGACATGTTTGATAGGGTAACAGTATACTTTCAAAATCAGCATAGATAACGTAAGGCATTCTCAGCATTTTTTCCACATTTAAGAATTTGACAATGGGGTTTTTAATAGGCATTTCAACCCTAGCAATGTCATGCTGGACACACAAAGCTCTATGTTCTTTAAATTTTTCCATTCCTCATTGACAGTATTGATTATCGAATTGAGTAAAACACCGTTTACACGTATATATATTATGTTCATAGCGGGTAATCTGATGTCCTACTAGTTTATCAAAATCTTTGATAAAAACGTAGTGGTTCTGACCAGATGAAGACTTTAGCAAAAGAACTTCACGATGGTCTTGTAGCTCTTGATCCACAGCCTTTAGAGGGAACAAGTTGTTGTCTTGCTCCAATCCAAATACATTAATGGTTATATCGTTGGCTTTTTCAAATTTAGGAATGTAAGCTAGCGATGTAGTGTACCCGTTCGTCCTGGGGATGCGATGACCCATCTGCTATTACATCGCATTCCTGGATTTCCAGGACAGAGCGGAGTTAAATGAACACCTAGTCAAATAAGGAATGTGTCGGAAATTCAGTTGAAATATCTCAAAAGCAGAGGGTACCACGAGATAAAGTATCTCCAGGGTCGTTACGGGTTTAAATTTAATTTTAAAAAAATACAAATATCAATAGGCGCCATCAACTGAATCCCTAGCAAACCACATCCTTCCCGATAAGGTCTGCGCACACCGGCGCGGGATGCGGGAACGGGAGCGGGAGCGGGAATATCGCGAACATTTGCGCACTTGGCGGGATATGCATCCACTCAGACAGCTGCGTCACAATCCCGCACAGATGGCGTAATTGCTGCGTTACTGCAGGAGTACGCAGCTTGCTGCGTTTTCCCGCGTCCCGCATCCATTTAGCAATGGCGACGGAACTGTTATTAGAGTGTGTCAGGAAATATCCTGCCTTATATCAATGACATGAGTAATGAAGATTAAGAAATATAAGGAATAAAGATAAGCTCAGGGATGAAATAGGAAATGAACTGCAAGTACGGTACCTGGTTAGCATCAATTTAAATAATATCACTTTTGTTTCTGTGTTCATTTGTCACGTGGTGATTAACCTAAAGAAAACCGAACTGAACTACCCTAAAACTAAATATAAACTGCACTATCACTATCGTATCGCAGATAGCTTGGTAAACCTCTCTCACGATAGCTCCAACAGTTGTGAATCCAACACGAAAACTGTGGCCAATTGTCGAGAAAGAATCCCCAGTAGTCAAAAATCTAATAGCAATAGCAAGACTTTCTTCTGTTGAGATAGCTTCCCGATAATTGGTACATATTTTCCTTATGTTGCACTTCATCAAACGAATTCATTTCGGAACTGTTTCCCGCGCTGGTCAGAATACAAAGACGATTTCGCAGCGACTGCGGGTATCGTGTCAATCCCGCTCCCGTTCCCGTTCCCGCATCCCGCGCCGGTGTGCGTAGACCTTTAGACAAGGAAAGAAATAGGAAAATCACATCGTCATCAGATCACAACTAAGATAAAAACAAATTTATTCAACTTTGATAGTCAGACAGACATATTAAACACTCATCCTACCTAAGAGCATGGTCGAATGCCAACGTTAAATTGTCATTGTCCAGAAAATCGAACCATCTCCATTCTACTCAAAGTGTATTTAATCCACATAAAATAGGAAAAATTTCTTAAGTTCTCTTGGGTTCTCAGGATAACCGTAGCACTATGTCTTTGCGTCACTGACATTCGTGATAACTGAGACCTAACTTCTCTTTAAATTAACATCATGAATGTGGATGTAAAAATATAATTAATCTTTCTAAACACACATATTATAAACACATATTTTAAATATCACATAATTTATGGCTTGCATGGCATTATTCAAATGCTGAATATGTTAGTAAAATGCTCCTAAACATCGAATAACTAATTTACACTATTTACACTGTCATTAATCATTGCTTGTTTGTGAATCACAGAAAATCCACTATTCATTGGTTGTAATCATCATCATCATCAAAATTAAATATTTCTCACATTAGTTCTCATCTCAAATTGCAATTCTTCAAATCATTTAAATTATATCTCTCAATTTAATTTATTTAAATTCATTTAAATTTATTAATCATCAGCTTCTTTAATTAAATATCACCTTCTAATTCAGTTATTCATCATCTAATTAATCATCTATTAATTTATTTAAATCAGTTTATTTATTCAATCTTTAATTCATCCATTTATTTAATTCATTGATTTATTCCAAAATTTAATTTATCAACTTATTTAAATTTTATTCTTCTGGTTATTTAGATTTTTATTATTTCATCTAGTCATTCTGATTTTTATTTCATTAGGTCAGATCATTAATATGCTTAAATTTCAGATGATTATTTCATTAATTATTATTATCAGAAAATCTTGTATTATCAACATTATTTATTTGTTTAATTTCCTAACAAATTGTTTAATATGGGTTTATAGAACGTTGTCTTACAGTTTTATCACTTCCAAGTTATATCTCGTATTTAATTATCATGCCAAAAAATATTATTGCCTTCACAAATTCACGTTGGATCTCACTATCCACAACTACATTATATATTTTCTCACTTTATAAAATATCACATTTGAATACCACAATTATTCCACAAAACTCCATAAATATTCAGCGCACAGCATGAATCTCAAATTATGCTAGACTGGGTTCGACAACCTCATGTCTGCTTCAAAATACATTAGCAATATTGCAACTTCCACTTGGCAACTTCCACAAAATGCCTATCACAAACTTCACTTAATCACGTTGCATGATCTACAAAAATACATAACTGGCTTCAAATTCTCAACGCACACAATCTCCAATAACTGTAATTAATCTGATAACATCTAGACAACTTCTTAAACAATTAGGAAAAATATTACCTTAGTAATCGTAATCAAATTCAAGATCTGCTTTCAAATAGCATAAATTCTCTTAAAATTCTCATAATTCACTTCACAGAAAAACACTAATGTGCTATAATCTCTCACATCGAAATATGCAATACTGATCTGCCTTAAAATAAATCTGACCATTAATGATTCATCTTATAAGATTCAATTACTTTAAATCCTTCTCAAAGGTATCAAATTCAATCATAAAAATTATCAAAAGCATCAACTGTAACAGCTGTTAAATTGAAAGTACTCTCAAAAGAGTATAGCAACAAAATATTGGATTGGCAAACAAGAATTACAAAATGTAACCCTGCTGACATGTATTTTTAATTTATTTAACAAAATTCGACTGATATGTGACTAGTAGTTCCTTGTTTGATCCTCTTACAATCTCAAGTACACTCGGATGATAAAAATGAGTTCCTCAATGGCAAGTAAGATGAGTAACCACCACACGATCGTATAAATACCAAAGGCTTTGCCCCGTCGTCTAACATGATAATGCCCTGAACGATGGGTAAAGATGTGTACCACCACGCAATCGTATAAATACGAAAGGCCCCATCTCGTCGTCTCATGAGTGAATGTACCAGATTGGAATCAACAAGTCTCTAGTTGTCACATAAAAGCGATATTCATTCACTTGAGTGAATAACATCTTAATATCTCCAAACAATCCAATGGAAAAATCCCTACTGATGAATAATACACACTCGCTAGTATGCAATGAACTGACGAAGTAATTTAATTAATCCAATTGCTGATCACGAGTTCGAAATACTCGTCACAAGAAAAACTATCCTTACTGGAAAATGTCTAAAAGACCACCAAACATCTGCTTAATAAAGCCAACCAATGGTGAGAATTTCGTATAATGGTGCCTGCCATATCATATGGTAACGCCATATTCTAGCAAAATTTGGAGCAAATAATGTTTAAGCCATGTCTCAAACGTAGAACTCCTACTAGAAAAATATATACATGTATGCCCAGTGCTCATGAAAACATCATATTAGAAAGTCATAACTCTTACAGTACCTTCTCATATCAGCTGTTATTATATTTCCAAGATCGTCGATTATTCTTGTGTGTAATAAATTTCTCGAAAGATCGACGTGAATATCGTATCACCCACGCAAAAACGATCGCCTTCATATCCCAAGTGAATCAGCTGTTAGACCTCCTCTTCTTCAGGAATCGAATCCATCGCTCCGTGGTGCCATCGCGTCTCTGTCTTCATTTACTCCGTCATGATGAACTGCATGTTATCCATAGCGGATACTGTCCAAAATCTTACGTAAAAGTTCATAAAAGCAGCGTACCCCATATTCTCCTTCTATGTTACGCCACTGTCCCATATAATGTTCGGCTCGCTTGTTAAAAGTTCAATCTCCACAGCGGTTAAGTCTCACTTGCAGAAAATAAATTTTATTTATGAGAGTGTATAAGTTTTTGAAACACCCTGTAGCTGTGTTCGTACTCGGTATTTTATGATAATTCATGAAAAGGAATTCTATTAATGCACGTGCCAATGTTCATAAGTGCATATAATTGTAACTGTTCGTTTGCTTAAAAGCGTTAATGTTGTTTGGACCCCATGGTCGCTCTACATATTCCATTATGAAATGCATAGTCGTAATGTAATTTGAATATCTCAGTTCATAATTGCAGTATATCGTAACTATCTGCCTGCACAATTCTATTACTGAATACAAGTCCCAACTCAATGTTGTAACTGAATGTTGAAATGAAGTTCAGCTTCTTTAATGTTGCCTGCGTATAAAAGTCGGAACTAGCCCGCTCGGATCTACTGCATTGTTCCAGAATGAACTATGCTTAAAGCCGGCCTCGCCATGCCGCTTTGCTATACTGTTCTGCGTTATAAAATGCAGCTCGAAATAAAGTTCTCAAACTCGTATTACAATGCTGTTCTGAACCCCGGCCTTTCTCCTCCGTACACGGCCCGTACAGCCTGCCGCTTAACCGGTCTTCTCGCCGTCTGCCCTGCGTTGCTCGCCTTGGCTCAATGACCTACTTCCTGCTCTCTGCTTGGTTAAGTAATACTGTCGCCTTCGCTTTACGTAACAAGTGCCGTGCACCGCTCAACTTTACCGTACGCTCTGCGCATGTGTAACACTCAGCTCGCTGGCTGAACTCGACTGATGTCTCTAAACTGCATTGACCAGCTCCTACCTGGCGCAGTCACGTGATGCTCTCCCACATACTGCTGTCATGCATCACGAATATAATCTCGACCACCTTCATCTCGGCTATTAAGTTATACAATAACTTAAGGGATTATCTGTCTTTCTTCAAGTTATTACAATATATAATGCTTGACATTTCTTCTCTTCTGAGACGATTAAATATACTGTTCCATAAAGATCTTAATAAAACTTTAATATTCCTCCCATAATTCCATCTACTTGACTGGCAGTGCCTTCTTGATCCTTGGCCTTCTACGTCATTTCTTTACATTCCTCTCGACTCGATGTGAGCGCTATCTTTACAATTTTTCCCATAAATCTCAACTACGGCTTAATGTCAGCTGGCGTAGACGATAGCCTCAACTAGGTATCGGGTACAGTAGGAAACGATATTACTGAAAAATCATACTTGTTTTCCAGATCCTTGTATTTACTAATGCGTTGAGCATCCTTTTTAACCAGTCTTGCTAAAATGGCATACATAAAACACTTTTCATCTTTCAAATTTTCTGGATTAATGCAGGCTTTTCTTGCTTTTATAGCTGCTGGTAATGGAATATATGCGCTACCACGCAAGGGATTGTACTTATTTATTTTCAATCGTACTCCTTCCATTGCTAACAAAGCCCAATTACTGCCTTTTAGCTCAGCTTCTTCCATTTCCGTAGTTAACTTTTTTAATTGTGTTTCCAAGAAACTACTTAATTCTGTTTCCAAAAGTAGGGCCTGATTTCGTGTTTTGAAAGCCCGATCTGTAATTTCGTTGGTAGTTGTATGAATAAATCTACACTCAGCCACAAGATTAACTTTTATCGACTTGTGTTTTGCTAGTTCTTTCTGCATAGCTTGTATTATTTGCTGTTTGTACTCTTTAAGGTATGAATTTAAATCCTTACACGTATCACAACATATGAAATAGGATTTAAGTCGACCTTCAAAAGATGTCTCATATTCAATAAGTCCATTTTTGTCTGGGACCATTGAAAGTAGGTAATGTTTTTTAGGCTCCGCTTTTTGTCTTTTAGCTGCCGATACAACATTACAACATTCTTCATGCTGACGTCCGTTGTACACATTGTTCTCATAGTCACCGCTAGATAGTGGAAACATACTTTGCGTGTCGCATGCAGCTATTTAACAAAGTTTTACCTCAGGAAAAACGTGCTTGTATAAGCTTTACAGACTCGCTCGCGTCTTCCGCGATGCACCTGACCCCACATTTACATACGACGAGGACGAATTCATTGCCACAGTGCCTCTACGCCCCCTCCTCCAGCCTTCAACCACACACGTCTTCTCGCTGCACCCTCTTTATGTCCCCATCACCGAACTGGGCATTTCTATAGCCTTCTCCCGCACGTCCAATACCGCCCCTGGTCCCGACTCCATTCGATATCAGCATCTCAAGGAGGCACCCCCATCGTTTTCCACAGCCTTAACTCATCTCTACAACCATCTCCTTCGCACCGGGTTCTATCCCACACCCTGGTGCCATGCCACGATGCTTCTCTTTCCTAAACCTCACAAGCCCCTCTCCTCCCCTGATTCCTACAGTCCCTTCTGCCTCACCGCTGTCCTCTCGAAAACCTTCGAGAAAATCCTCACCAAACGAATCCACACCCATCTCCGTCACCACCAGCTCCTTCCCCCATCTCTCCGCCTCTCCGCCTTGGTAGCGGAAAACTACAACCGTCCCGTTCCTACTTTATTTATCGCCTTCGACTTCGAGAAAGCTTTCGACACGGTCTTGCACGACGCCCTAGTCGTCCAACTACATTACTTCGACCTCCCCCATACCTACATCCGCTTTCTAAACACCTTCCTCCGGAACCGCACCGCAAGCATCACCATCAATGGCCACTACTCCCGCCTCATCCCCTTCGAACAGGGCATCCCACAGGGCTCCGTCCTTTCCCCCCTTCTCTACGTCTTATTCATCACTGACATCCCCCAACCCTCCCCTTCCATGCAACTTTTACAGTTTGCCGACGGCACTGCTATCGTCGCACCATTTGCCACTGTACAACACATCAACACACACGTCCATCCCTACCTCGATCTCTTCACCTCCTGGTGTGGCAAATGGCATCAGCGCCTGAATTCAGAAAAAACACAGACCATCCTTTTCCGCCCACGCAGGCGAGCTCTCGCCCCAACCCGCAATCCCGCGAATCTCAATCTCCACCTACATCACCGCCGCTTAGTCCCTATCCCTACCGTCCGATACCTCGGCCTCCTGCTCGATTAATTCTTCACCTTCCGCCCCTTCTTTAAATCCAAACTTCCTGTGGCACGCAAGCGGGCGTACCTTCTCCGGCGTCTAGCTGGAACAACCTGGGGACTGAACGAGAAATTACTTCTCCATACTTACAAAGTACTCATCCGCACATTTTTGGTGTACGGCCATCCTGCGTGGGCCGGATTCCCAGACTGCCCCCTTCGTCCATTTCTCTCAATGGAGCGCCGCCTAGTCCGCGTTGCGATGAGACTTCCATTCACCTACCGCCCAGTAGACCTCGTTGACCTAATGCTACTGCCTCCACTAACGACGTACATCGAGCTACTGCAACGCCGCTACCTAAAACGAGCGCAGGCAACCAACAAACCCATAGTCCGCCCCCTCCTACACAAGCCGCTCCGTGCCCCGGTACGTACTAAGCTCGGCATCTACAGCCTCAGGGCACTCATCCCAGCACCCGACTAACAGCCTAGTCTCCGCTTATTTCGCTTACGAACGCCATTCCACTGGACACTGACGGCATCTTCGCCGGCTTCGAAATAGCAACAACAACCATATTTCTCAACACGATCAATTAATTGAAATAAAAAAAGTCTTCAACATCTTCTCCTTCACACACATTCACCGTCAAATCTCACACCGTTGACATCATAACTCCTCACCTACCCATTCACTTCATCCGTCTTCAACTCCACCCCATCTCAACTCGTTAATTCGCCACCGTCTTCGCATCACCAGCTATACGCTTCTTCTTCTCTCTTTCTTTCTTTCTTTCTTTCTTTCTACTTTCTTTCTTTCTTTCTTTCTTTCTTACTCACTCACTTCAAAAATAGCACTCTCCCTCTCATCTCAACGAACATCATTCATTACTCCTTTCTCATCGACATCATTCATTTCCTTAAACTATAAAAATAAATAAAAAAACTAAAAAAATTCACCATCATGTATCTACCCATTCTCTTCTTCCGTTTACTACTCCCCTCATCTCAACTTATCCATTCGCCACTGCCCTCAAACCACCAGCTATACAATTCTTTCTTTCCAACTCTTTACTATCATACCACTCTCTCTTCTCATCTCAACGAACATCTTTCATTACTCCGCACTCATCGCCATCATTCATATATAATAAAAAAACACCTTATGATCTGGACGTAAATACAGCCCCCCCCCCCCCGTTTTCTTTTTCTCCACCAACTCTTACTTCGTTTAAAATTCCATACAAATCTCAGAGCAATAGAAGTTCCTTCGTCTACTTTGACACTTACAGCAGTTGTTTACATGTTTTCCGCGTTTTCTTTGTTCGTCGAAAATTTCCGACATATAAAATTTATACCTACATACAATAAAGCAGTAACCCTTCTCCCCCACACCCCCATTCCTGCATCTAACTCTCCCTTCTCAAAACAATCCTTCGCCCCCCGCGCCCTTCTCCAAATCTCCCCAGTAATGCCCCAACTAAAAATTCTCACACACTATCTTCCAAATCCCAAAACCAAACCCACCCATCACCAAAATGTCCACCTCTCCTAAACACTTTACCCCTTGGCCCGAAGAGACAGCGACACAGTCTAAGGGGGCCCGCCGTCGCAGGGGAAATAGCCATGCGGCGGAATGAAACGAGTGCACACACACACACACACACACACACATATATATATATATATAAGAATATTTTCATTTGACTACTACCTGTCACAGTGTTTACATTGCGAAAGACCGTTGAAACAACCAGTCTTTAGACTTGTCATATGCAGCAAGCAGCTGTTACCCTTAACTAGGGGTATATTAGAGGACCTTTAGCAAGAATATCATCAGTTGACTACTACCACTCACAGTGCCCCATCGCGAAAGACTGTCAAATCAACTATTGTACAGCTTTGTAGTACACAGTAAGTAGCTGTTTGTGTTGACTATGATATATTAGAGAACCCTTAGCAAGACTACAATCAGTTGACTACTACTTGTTACAGTGTTCACATCGTGAACGACCGTCTCACTCTCCCGTCTACAGCCTTGTCATACGCTGAAAAGAGCTGCTGGTCTAGACTAGGGTATATTAGAAGACCCTTCACAAGAATATCACCAGTTGACTACTACCTCTCACGGTGTGCACATCGTGAATGACCGTCTCACCGACCAACCTCTAGTCCTGTGATACGCAGTAAGCAGCTGTTTGCAGAAATCAACAATCATAATTGAAGAACCCATTCCTAGCTATATGTGTAAAGAGTGTGGAAAGACTTTTCTTCGAGACTATCATAGGAAGCGACATGAAGTATCATATGGTGAATTCCATGAGTGCAAGACCAGTGGTAGTACATTCAACAATGTGTACAACGGACGTCGGCATAAAGAATGTTGTAATGTTGTATCGGCAGCTAAAAGATAAAAAGCGGAGCCTAAAAACCATTACCTACTTTCAATGGTCCCAGACAAAAATGGACTTATTGAATATGAGACATCTTTTGAAGGTAGACTTAAATCCTATTTCATACGTTGTGATACGTGTAAGGATTTAAATTCATACCTTAAATAGTCCAAACAGCAAATAATACAAGCTATGCAGAAAGAACTAGCAAAACACAAGTCGATAAAAGTTAATCTTGTGGCTGAGTGTAGATTTATTCATACAACTACCAACGAAATTACAGATCGGGCTTTTAAAACTCGAAATCAGGCCCTATTTTTGGAAACAGACTTAAGTAGTTTCTTGGAAACACAATTTAAAGAGTTAACTACGGAAATGGAAGAATCAGAGCTAAAAGGCAGTTATTGGGCTTTGTTAGCAGTGGAAGGAGTACGATTGAAAATAAATAAGTACAATCCCTTGCGTGGTAGCACATATATTCAATTACCAGCAGCTATAAAAGCAAGAAAAGCCTGCATTAATCCTGAAAATTTGAAAGATGAAAAGTGTTTTATGTATGCCATTTTAGCAAGACTGGTTAAAAAGGATGCTCAACGCATTAGTAAATACAAGGATCTGGAAAACAAGTATGATTTTTCAGTAATATCGTTTCCTACATCGCTAGCTTACATTCCTAAATTTGAAAAAGCCAACGATATAACCATTAATGTATTTGGATTGGAACAAGACGACAAATTGTTTCATCTAAAGGTTGTGGATCAAGAGCTGCAAGACCATCGTGACGTCCTTTCGCTAAATTCTTCATCTGGTCAAAACCACTACGTCTTTATCAAAGATTTTGATAAACTAGTAGGACATCAGATTACCCGCTATGAACATAAGATATATACGTGTGAACGGTGTTTTACTCACTTCGATAATCAATGCAGTCAACGAGGAATGGAAAAATTAAAAGAACATAGAGCTTTGTGTGTCCAGCATGACATTGCTAGGGTTGAAATGCCTATTAAAAACCCCATTGTCAAATTCTTAAATGTGGAAAAAATGCTGAGAACACCTTACGTTATCTATGCTGATTTTGAAAGTATACTGTTACCCTATCAAACATGTCTACCCAATCCTGAAGCAAGTTATACAGTCCCATACCAGAGTCATGTTCCTATGAGCTTTGGTATATATGTTAAACCCTCACCAGCTGTGGAACACATAAAGACAAACCTTCCAAGCCAACCTGTTATTTATCGTGGTTCTGACGCTGCAGAAAAGTCTATGGACCCTTTGATCTCAATAGCTAATAAAATTGATCGCCTTTACAGCTTAAATGTACCAAAGGCCTTAACTCAGGATCAAGAAGCAGAGTTCAAATGTTCTGAAACCTGTTATTTGTGTGAAAAACCATTTACCAAAGACGACGGGAAAGTTCAAGACCATTGCCATATTACAGGGAAATACCGTGGAAGTGCTCACAATAACTGTAATTTGAGGTGTAAAACACGTAAACCCGTTCCTGTATTTCTACATAATATGAGTGGCTACGACGCAAATTTCTTTGTAAAGCAATTGGGATCTACTACTGAGAGAGTGGATGTTATCGCATACTCCAAAGAAAAGTACATTTCCTTCACCAAATATGTAGGAAATTTTAAGCTTCGATTTGTGGACACGTTTCGGTTAATGCCGAGTAGTTTGGATAACTTAGTTTCCAACTTAACGTCATACCCTGAAACAGACAAGTACTTTGGAAAAGAAAATGCAATGCTCATGACTCGTAAAGGGGTATATTGTTATGACTACATTGACTCATGGGAAAAGTTAAGTGAAACGTGTTTACCTCCAAAAGAGGTATTCTTTAACAAATAAAGTCAAGAAGATGTTAGTCAAGAAGACTATGAACATGCCAAAATTGTGTGGAATCAGTTCAACATTAAAACCTAACTTCAGATGTACCCCTTCTTGCAGACAGCTTTGAAACGTTTAGAAACAAAACACTAGAAACACACCGAGTAGGTGCTGCATACTTTTTTACTTCGCCTGGTTTATGTTTCGAGGAAATGCTCCTTTACACAGGAATTGAACTGGATTTGCTATAGGATTACGATTAGATTCTTTTAATCGAGTCTGGAATACGTGGAGGCATATGCCAGGTGTCTCATCGGTATGCTGAAGCTAACAATAAATACATAGAAACCTATGATTCTCAGAGACCATCGCAGTTTATTACCTATGATGATGCCAACAACCAATACGGGTGGGCTATGTGCCACTCCCTTCCTTATAGTGGATTTCAGTGAGTTTCTCCAGATACTGTTGATCTAGAAAAACTAAAGGAAGACGATCCTGTGGGATACATTCTAGACGTTGATGTTGATTACCCATCTGACCTTCATGATCTACATAACGATTTACCTTCCCTACCAGAGTGTACACAACCTAAGGATTCGTCTCTGAAACTAATTCCTCATCTTGGAAATCGAAGGCGATATGTTGTTCACTACATGGCTATAAAACTGGCTTTAGATCATGGAATAAAATTGATAAAAATTCATCGTGTGTTAAAGTTTAAACAAAGACCTTGGTTAAAGGCATACTTTGATTTTAGTAACAACCTTCGAAATCAAGCCAAAAATTATTTTGAGAAAAATCTGTACAAATTATTCAACAATATCATTTTTGGAAAAACAATGGAAAATAATCGTAAAAGAATAGACATACGTCTTGTGACTGACAGCAAAAAGGCTTTAAAGCTAATAGCAAAGCCGACATTTATTGACAGAACAATTTATGGTCCTAACCTAGCTGCTTTCCGCATGGCTAAACGTAACATTGTATTCAATAAGCCTATATATATTGGAATGTGTATACTGGATATTTCAAAAACTCTAATGTATTCCCACCAATATGATATCCTGCTACCCTATAATGGAATGAACAATCTTAAACTCATGTATATGGATACCGACTCGTTCATTTATTTGGTTAACACCCAAGATGTATATCAAGACTAGTTGGATTTCCTAGAACACCTGGACACATCAGTTTATCCTACTAATCACATATGTTACTCAACATCAAACAAGAAAACTTTGGGGAAATTTAAAGACGAGGCTTGTGGACAATTTATAAAAGCATTTGTTGGACTTAGAGCTAAAATGTACGCTTTAGACATAAATGGTAAAGGAATAAAAAAGATTAAAGGTATTAACAGAGGTGTTGTCTAAATTGTATAAGCTTTCAAGATTATAACGATTGTATCATGAAAATCAGTGTAAGAAGAATACCAATGAACATTATCGCTTCTAAACAACATGACATATCATCTATAAGACTAAACAAAATTGCTTTGTGTCCTGGTGATGATAAAAGAGTGATTGATGCTGATGGTATAGGTACACATGCCTATGGTCATTACTCAATCATTAACCATGCTTAAAGAGTTAAGTTATGAATATCAAAATCATCTGCCTGCAACTAGCAAATACATAAAACTAAACAATTTAGGAAATAAAACAATAGCACTACAAAAATAAATAACAAAAATAACAAGATGTTCAGTAAAGAACATATAGCCTACTTTCTCCTAAATGTATGAGTATAGTTATAACTCGTTATTATCAAAGAGTATAATAGAACTATTCTTTGTTGAAGACCTTAGAAACGATTTACCTCTACCAAACGCCACAACCTAGATAAAAACTGCTACCATCATTGAAGAAAGAAAGAAAGAATGATAAGAAGTATATCAAGAATGTTATGGATCTGGAGACATAATCGCCCGGACTGGCTGCGTGGCTCAGCGGTAACGTTCTCGCTTGCTGGGCCCTAGGTTGCAGGTTCGTATCCTGGCGCAGTCAGCTGGCATTTGAGGGTGCACAAATGCGAGGGAGCCGTGTCAGTACATTTACTGGCACGTTAAAGATCCCCTTCGGGCCAAAATTCCGGCACCCCGGTGTCTCTAAAAGCAGCAGTAGTTGAAAGGGATGTAAAACCAATAACATTATTATTATTATTATTGTTATTATTATTACATATACGACCTGCCGTGGGCAACATCCAACTTTGAGTTGAGGCATGTCTTTACACGTCTGGTTGTGCATGGCTTTCACAACCCTAATTGAAAAAAAGGGAAGGAAGATTGTAGTTTTACGTGACCGTGAATCTTGTGATTATGAGCCACGGGACCTCCTTTTTACGTGGAATCCGAACCACAGGACATGGCATTTCACTTCGAAAATCTCACATGCTTTGACCGGGAATCGAAAACCCTAATTGAATTAACAAATCTTTCCATGACCCTACAGAGACGTGTGTATACAAACTACTATGTGAAATCGTTTTGTTCTTTACTTCAAATAACATTTTCAAGTAACGCAAAATAGGCTGTTACAAACCCTTTAAAATAAAAAGTAAAAATGTATCGTAGTATCATCTTGTCATTCTTCAAATTCGATGCGCATAGAATGCCAATGGCATAGTAATCAATGGAGCCCCACGTAGACTAGTCGTGACATCTAGTGGTGAAATATCGAACAATATAATCCTAACAGAGCGAGTGCATTCTAGCGGCCAGAAGAAGAAACTTTTCAATAAAATCTGGAAGTTAATAAGTAGGTCGACGTGCAGTTACCTTTTTGGCAGCTAGATGTCTCGAGTAAATCTGCTGGCGAATTATGTTTTAATTAAATATATATTTTACACCATAATATGCACAATATAACGCTTAATTTTAAAACATCTGAGTCATTACAAAACAATAAACATATAACATTTCAAGCAAAAAACCTAGCTCTGATCAGGTTTGAACCATAGGCATTTGAACGATAGGCTAACGCTCTACCACTGAGCTAATTGTGTCAACGAATATCGTTCTATATAAAATGACTTACATAGAACTTGTTAGCAAATAATGATTTATACTAAACGATTTCATCACTGGAGTATATTATTTATATATAAAGCATTTCATACAAAGTTTATTTATTTTGTATCAGTACGCTATATTGCATGCAATACTCAAATTAGTGAAATATAAGTCAGGCACAAGATATCCGCTGCCATCTTGTCTTATTACTGAATCAGCTCAGCTTTTTAAAATCACGTCTGCACTATAGTATTACAAAATAAACTTTTAATTTCGAACGTGCCCCTTCCTTTAGAACAGTTAAAACGATTCTCGGCTCGATAATCGGAACTGGTGGGTCCCATGATATGGATTATAAAGTTTGCATAATTCGCACGGCCGCCATCCTGAAATGGTATGGCGGACGACCTTGTAGTTTGGTCACAAGACGCATCCGATACGAAGGTATGTTGTTACCAAATTTGGTAGAGATCGGATGATTTGGTTAGTCGTTATTTGATTTTACGTTTTGAACGTTTGAGTGGCCGCCATTCAGTTTTAGTAAAGATGGCGGCGATATAAAACATGACACTGAGGTGTCCTTTGCTAGTGCTACCTTTGTACCAAATTTCGTTCAATTCGCATTCACCGTGTTCGAATTGATAGGGGGGGGGCAGACATTCAGAGTACACACACTCACACACACAGACACACACACACACACACACACAGACTCACACACACACATACACACACACACAGACTCACACACACACATACACACACACAGACAGACACACTTTTTTCGCCCTGTGTTGATCTCATAAGTCTACTTTCATTTTTTGCAAAAATCGAAAGTAGGCTAAAAATGGTATTCATAATCAAAAATAAATAAAATAGAAAACAAAATAAAAACAACTGTACAATTTATAACAAAAAAAGAATATATATAAAATGTATTATGTGTAAATAGTGTACATCTATTTAAAATAAACAAGTAGTTCCTTGAAGAACTATACAGCCTAATTTCATATATCCTACTTATGTTAATTGCCTCTATCTACATACAAAATTTCAGTTTGATTGCTGTAATAGATTCGTAGATATTGAGAACACACTATTACCGATATCACCCTGGATTTTTACGGTGATAAAGGGAACTACTAGAAGATCACCTATGTGACATTAGAAAAACTGGTAAGTATAAATATTCACATGGACGTTTCTCGCAATTTAACCATCCGAGTGCAGTGACACTTGGTATAGTAAATCCTTATACGAATGTCAATCCACTGGCATCTAATTTATTTCAATTGTTTCCATAATCACAATATGGCAGCTGTGCGAAATTTTAAAATCTCATTGTTACTTCTTGTGTCCTTTTCATGCGATTGAGGTTTGAATGCTACACGTACGCAATAATCTTCATGTAACAGTACATAACTCGAGGACCTACATATATAAAATCCAACATGGCGACCATCCGAAATATTTAGTCGGTTCTCAATATCTACGAATCTATTACAGCAATCAAGCTGAAATTTTGTATGTCGATAGAGGCAATTAACATAAGTATGATATATGAAAATAGGCTGTCTAGTTATTCACGGAACTACTTTTTTTTGTGTTGAAATCAACGATTTCATTAGTGTTTTCTGCCGTTTCTATAAACCATTTGATACTAAATATGTATTATTTTGTTTAGTACATTCGTAAAAGGATATAAAATTACCATGTTACAGAAAAATATGGATTTACGAGCAAAAATAGCGGCCATTTTGACAACGGGTCGACACGGTGCTACAACGATATGGCACGGTAAGCCTGACCTGTAAGTCACTTCTACGGTTACATATTGTATTATAATATGCTAATATCCTACCGGTCACCTCCTTGAGGACAGTTTGAATCTCCCTATGTACGATAAGATGAATTGTTGAGGCCAGGCCTTGTTGATTCGTAAGTTACGGTTAGGCTATAATACTTGCATGATTCATACAACCGCCATCTTGGAACTATTTGGCAGATGACCTTGTAGGTTGGACAAAAACGCTTCCTACACGAAGGTATATTGTTGAAAAATTTGATAGAGATATGATGATTAGGTTAGTCGTAATTTGATTTAAGCTTTGAACATTTGAGTGGCCGCCAATACGTTTCCATCAAGATAGCGGCGATATAAAATATGATATTGAGTTCCCCTTTGCTAGTGCAGACCGTGTTTTAACATAAAATTACAGAGAGTTCAAAATGCATGCGTTCGTTACATTTTAGACGTCAGGCGTGATGTACACATAACACCTCATTATGTGCAAATGTAGTGGTTGAAACTTCGTCAACGTAGGCAGCTGTCAATTGCTATCCTAATCCAGAAAATATTTTGTACACAAACCCCTGGTTATCTCTATAATATGTTTTAACAAATAAACTTCGTACACAACAGAGGGAATAGATTTACTGATTCTACTTTACAGATTCCCGTCCACCGTACAACTAAATTCAATAAATCATTCCTTTGCACAGCTTCACGGCTCTTTAATACTTTCCAGCGTCACTCATTTACAAACTCTGTTAACACTACACAACTCAAGAAATGCCAAATGTCAAGATTCCTGAAGGAATACGAAACACCTCGCTTGTTGAATTCGTAAACCACGTAATATAAATACTTCATACAAAATGTTTGAAATATATCCGTGCCATACAGCTTTTTATAATATTATTAATATCCAAGATACAACTTCCGTGGAATTGATAGTAGTTCGACTAATCATGTCATCATGTACTTGTTTCAATAATAGATCGTATCATAATTCAGATAAAAAATATAGTCCATTTTTAACGTACTACAATTTTCCAATAGATTTAATTATACATTAGGTAGGTTATTTGTTTATTTATTATGTTCTAATTTGCATTATTCATCTTGTATAAAATGTTTGCTAATTGGTTTGTTTAATAATAAGTGAATTCTATATTTTGTTTTGTTAGTTGTCAAGCTAGGTTTAGTTTCATATTACAAAATTTCAGACCAGAACATTCTATACGCTACATAATGGGGCTCTTCAGCCTCAGTGGCATTCCTTTATGAATAAATCAAATTCAAATTCTCAATTTCTCTTTGCCAAATATCGTTCAATTCGGTTTCACCGTGTTTCAATTCATAGGGGGGACATACATGCAGAGTACACACACACACACACACACACTCACACACAAAAAGACACACAATTTTTGGCGCTGTGTTGATCTCATAAGTCTACTTCCATTTTTTGCAAAAATCGAAAGTAGGCTTAAAAAGATGCCAATTTAATTTTTCTATGGACTATCACCAAAGAACAGGTAAGTCTACTTTAAAAATAACTTCGCCACAAACAGCTGGAATGTGGAACTAAAATGGCGTCCGTTGTACCCGAAATTTGCTCTTGAATGATATAAATATTATGGAATTATCAAAAGAATGAATGTTATATTTTACTGTACTGGTTAAGGTTACAAGAGAGCTCGGTCAGGTTGAAACTAGTTAGGCAAACCAGTTATGACTAATCAGAAGGAAATAATGGAAGAGAACAGCATGTGGTATCGCAAGTTCAGTGAAGATGCGCTCTTATATTTGTATTCAAACTGGCTTTTAAAACGACACTACAGCTTTTTAGTGCCAGTGATGGGGTGCTAGTAGTATATTGAGAAATTCAAGACTATTTGGAGTGGTTTCCGGCCTCAAACATAGAAATAACCATTTACCTGCACCTCTAGATGGGACCCCGTTTGACTTCGACAGATTAAACTAGTCCGCGCAGAGACGGCATTCTTTTCTTTAGTATTGATGCCTGTATTGTGGCGACGTTAGGGCTCTTGGTCGATTAAAATAATTATGTCCTGATCATTTAAATACTGCTTTGAGTGCTGTTGAACTTACAACAACTTGGGGTGTATGAGGACAAAGACGTACTTCTACTTTGCGTGTCTGGAGTGACACTTATTACTACTATTTGGTGTGTAGAGATGACACTTGTATCATTTTAACATTTTGATATATTTTTGAGATCAAATATCAGTTGTGTGCGTGCAACTAAATTTGTTTAAAGCAAAAAGTCAGTGTGGAGTTAAGTAGTTATCATGTTAAAGATTTAGTGAAAGAATTCGTCGTATATTTGCTGTAGGACTGTTGGTGAAATAAGTAGCCAAAGATAGCAAAATAGGTAGGCAATTTAAGCGTGTGCTAATTAATATTTTATCCAAGCAGCACGATGTCGCTCCAGGCCAATGAAGGAAGAATGGTCTACAGTCACATCACCTTGGAGATGATGAATATGGGCTAAGCATACCAGAAGGGGATATTTCGGGAGATGTGAACTGACTATCAGCTGCAGGAGGAATGAATACAAAAATTAAATTCATTTAAATTTGACAAGTCGGTTATGGTTTCATGGGAATAATTTGTTGTAAATATTTGCCTTATGTGTTTATACGTAGAATACTGTTTTCTTTACTGACTCACAAATTATTGCATGACGCAGCGTGACATATTTGTTAAGTAAATATTCTTGTGGATTTATTTTGTTGGTTCACGTATACGTGGCCTCATGCGCGTGCGGAGCACTTGGTTGCCAGCGTACAGCAGTTGATCATTATAATCTGGAGGCTAGCGTTATGACAGAAGTGGATATGAATTAATATAGCGTAAGAAAGCAGTATTGGGGAATCATAGTTGTGATAGTAGATTTATGATGAATCAGGCTATGTGATTTGATAATGTGCCATGTTGCAAATATTTTTGATTCGAGAATCCATTTGCTTCCTCGTCAGGTTAATTGTATCTTTTAATTGTTAGAGAGTGTCTTGAACACAAATTTAGGGAACTCTGACCTAGCGTAGACATGTGTGGATATTTATAGTCAGTCCAAGCGATGTGGTGTCATATGTGTGAATATTTGGAGTTTGCTTGCAGGAGGAGTTGATGCACGATCCGTCTTGCTAAATTCCAAATTTTCAGCAGTCTTATCCTAAGGGAGGATTGTTTCAAATATTATGAATCATGCAATTCCGAGAGAATTGTTGAGATGTTTATGTATGTGATGATTTGATACACGCGTTTTCATGAAGGCCGTGATAACGGTACCCTAGAAGCCATGGGTAGCTTGTTAATATTATTATGACACATGCTTGGGACACTGACTGAGACAGATGTTTGGGAGTGAGAGACGGCGTCCACTGTCACGTAGATGAGATAACTGACAAGGCTCATTAGTACCAGGGGACGAAGGTCCCGTAATTCTCTGAATATTTTCATAAAATTAAAGCCTGAATGATTATAAGTTATTTAAAAAGTAAATGGGGAGCTATCCACGTTATATCGCTAATTTCCTAGCGCTATGTTGATCTAATTCTGCATTGCATTCGTGTATTATATCAGCCTGGTTGGGCATGTCTTTGTTGCTTTTGCTTTGGTGCATACTCTTGTATGCCTTGTGTATTCATAGTTCGGTGACCCCGGTCAACTCTTGTGTTGATTTGTGTCACGCTGGCGGACATTAGTCTTGCGAGCTTTTCGCCATTTGAGGCAGCTCTGTTGTTTTTGTGATGTGACTTCGCGCATTCTGTGATTTCCGAGAAAATCTTTGTAATTTAATTTTCTTAAAGGTAGCATGTGCCAGTGTGTGATTATTATTGTACAGCCATTTTATTAGTGTTTTTCCCATGTGCCATAGTTGCGATTTGCAAAACGGGGATTCACGACTTATCTGATTGAGTAATTTGGGAGCGAATCTTCGTTAATTAAACACTCATTTTCCTTCTACAGTTAGTCACAGCCCGCGCACACAATTTAATGAGTTCTGTGGACTAATTTTCCACAATTTTATTTCATGTCATTTTTTTTTTGTTATGGGAATAACCTCAGGGAGGAATTTTATTTTGTCATTGTTGTCATATAAGATTCAGTTATTAAATATTGTTTATTTTATCCCTGTTTTCACATCATTACTAGTTTTATGTTTTACCCTATCAATCCTTGACACTATGGAGGCGAGATATTTTTACTCTTATACTTCAGAGACCATGAACTGCACACTACCCCGAAAACAGAATCTTGCTAACTGCTTCTTTTAAGGGTTCAATACATATATACGTTTTCTTAGGCTTATCTCAATTAATTGGGGTCGCCGGAGCCAACCTGGCCCATTTTTGTTCTGGCCGAGGATTTAAGACCAGATGCCCTTCCTGACGCCACGCAATTTTTTAGGTGAAAATTCACCCTGCTGTCACCGGGATTCGATCCCCGGCCGTCCGGGTGAAAACGAGCAGCTAAACCATTGGGCCATAACGCTCCCCAATTAAGGAACACACTAACTGGCATAATTAAATTCAACATTTTAACTGTAATTGTTGTTTTATGTGTCTTCAGTCTTTTGACTGGTTGTGAAGCAGCACTCCATGACGCCCTGTCCTGAGCTAATCATTTCATCTCTACATAGCTACCACACCTTACATCCGAGACAATCTGTTTAACTTATTCTAACCTTGGTCTAACCCTACAGTTCCTGTTCTCGACCCTTCCTTTCATAAGTAAGCTTGCTATTCCTGGGTGTCTTAATATGTGTCCTACCAACCTATATCTTCTCTTCATTACCAGTCACCAGAAACATATCTCCTCTCCCACTCGTCTTAATACATCTTCATCTGATCTTCATCATTCTCCTGTAACACCACATTTCAAACATTTCAATTTTCCTCTTTTCTGCTGAACCAATAGTCCATGTTTCACTTCCATATAGTGCCACGCTCCAGACAAAGGCTTTCATAAATAACTTCCTAATTTCTACAGTAAATCTATATGAAATTTATTCTAAAAACTTAGGCCTAATACAAGTGAAATGCATTGGTAGTTCCCATAATTAAATTACACATTATTATTACTGTGATTAATGAGATTTATGTAGCTGTAGCTTTCCACTGAGAATTGTTTGTGGATCAAGTTTACTAATTATCAGCAGCGACTACAAATGTTCATCAGTTAATATGGATCTGTAAATATGGTTGTATAATTCATGTTGGAGAATGTTTTTATACAGATAAATAGTGCCGACTTTTATACAACTGATCAAACTGTGTAAGTGGAAGATTATTATAAAAACAAGAAGTTCCGTGACGATCTAACGAGCCTACTTTTCTTAAAATTAAGATTCATGCCAATCTATTATCAGCATGAATGACGAAATTAAGTTGGTAATATCGATATTTCTAATTAGTTTGAAATATACCTGGTATAATGAAGCCTAATAGAGCACTACTGTTGGCAACCCTGGTGACTGAATATATTGTTAGTTCCATCTCTTAAGGTTCAGAATACAAAATTTGGTTGAAGTCCAATGGATAGCATGGACGTTAAATGCAGTTAGACATTGGATTTATCAGCGCGCGTAAAATCATTATGGCAACAATGTCATGCATGTGTTGGTCAGAAATAATCTGAAATATTATGGTCTCTTTTAGTGCCAATTTCGGATAAAATCCATTTGTTAGTATAGAAGTCACATACATTTTAAAATTGGACCTATCAGCAGGCTTAGAGTCATGTTCGCAGCGCTGACGTATATTAGTTTCACCAAGTTAATCTAGGTTGTCAGGTACTATACGTTTGCAAGTTTTAAAGCTGTTGGCTTACATACCTTCTAATATATTAATATTAGGGTAAAAATAGAGACTGCATTTATTAAGAGTTGATAGCCATGGTTGCTCTTAAGAATCAGCATAATCATATCTGTTAAGGTACACATAGCACATACGAAATTTGATTGAAATCCAATAGATAGTATGGAAGTTACATGTATTTAAAAATTGGTCTAATCAGCAGGCTTAGAATCATGTTGGTAGCACTGACGTACCTAAGTTATTCCAAATTAATCTAGAATGTCAGGTACTATACGTGAGCATAGTTTAAAGCTGTCGGCTTGCATACTTTCTGATATATTGGTATTTGGATAAGAAAATAGAGAGAGAGAGCATTTATTAACAGTAGGCAGCCCTGATGGCTTTTAAGATTACGCTCAGTCATATCTGTCTATGTACACATGGCACACACGAAATCTGGTTGAAATCCAATTGATAGTGTAGAAGATATATGCATTTAAAAATTGCACATATCAGCAGGCTTAGAATCATTTTGGCAACACTGCGATGCATGGCCACGTGGAAATTAAACTGAAATATTATTATCTATTGTCCCCATGTGGATTTTGGAATAGCTCCCATACATACCTTCCAAGATATCCAACATGGAGCTCAAATTTCATTGCGGTTTTTCAGAATTTGGTAGCACTGACATAATTTTCAAATACGGGCTTGAGATATTCAGGTATAGATATTTACTCATACCAAATTTGGAATCGATTGCTGCAGTCGTTTAGGAGTTGATAGGGGACACACACACACACGCACAGCCAGCCAGCCAGACAGAATGACAGACAGACAGACAGACAGACATTTGCCCGGATCGATCTCATAAGTCTACTTTTCCCTCGGTTTTGCAAAATGTGAAAAGTAGGCTAAAAATCCAGCAATGATGATTTTAAACTCGGCTTCGGTGGTGTAGTCGGTAGCATGCTGAGCTCCTATGCCCAAGATCGCGGGTTCAAACCCGGTCGAAGTCGAGGATTTTTAAAGCGTTAAAAATCCCTCAGTATGCCTTCCTTCGGAGGGGAGTAAAGCCAGCGGTCCCATGTCATAGATTTATGGCATGTTAAAGAACCTTCCACTAATTACACCTGTGTGAAGCTAAATTAGGTTAAAATGTAAACGACGCTCAGGTTCCTACGTTCGTCACCAGGAGCCGACTGCGGTGGCGTCTAGTAGCCAAGTTCTGAACTAGTAGTTGTTGATGGTGGAGTTTGGCGGTAAAAGTAGTAGGAACTACTTAAAAAATGTGAAGTATTCAGTCCTTATTTGAATTAAGAAACAGAAACACACACTAATGCTGTACAGTCATCACAATTAACACCGAATATCAGACAGATTCTATACACACCCAAAGTACACGGGGCTACATGACCGCGTTGTCACAGTCCCTACACCGAGGAAGCAACCAACCAACCAACCAACCAACCAACCATGATTTTAAATATAATATCCTTTGAAATATCACTACACTGCAAATGCCCCCTCCCCCCTCCTCACGTATTATGTCATAGATATCTCAATCGCCAGGCACGAAACGAAACTTTGCGGATAATTCAAATCTACAGTACAGTTATGTTGGTGTGATGAACTAGCTAGGTCTTGGCCCTTAGGAGTTATTGGAGGAGTCAATGTGGTCCTTAGGTTAAAATGTTTAGTACGAATGTCTTAGTACGAAAAACTATGCTTTCCTTTAATTCTGTACAGTATAGATGCCACGCATGGAAATTCTTCAGGGGTGAATCACTCAAACTCGCCATGGAAAGATCCGATCTCTGCAACATATGGCTTCGGTGGCGTAGTTGGTAGCATGCTGAACTGCTGTTCCCAAGATAGCGGGTTCAAACCCGGCCAAAGTCGTCGGATTTTTTAAGAGCGTTAAAAATCCTTCAGTATGCCATCGGAGGGGAAGTAAAGCCGGCGGGCGGTCCCATGTCATAGATTTATGGCATGTAAAAGATCCTTCCAAAGATTAAACTTACGTGAAGCTAAATTGTTAGGTTAGATTTCGTCAGAACGCTCTATCATAAGTTCCAACGATCACCACTAGGTATCTGGTAGCTAAAGTTGGAACTATTTAAAATTGAACGGAACTTGTAGCTCAACCTAAGGGTGTCCGCTGGATGCAGCTACACACTGAGGCGAGCCGAACATGTCCTCGGACATTCCCGGCACTAAAAGCCATACGATAAATAAATAAATAAATAAATGGCAGAGTGGGCCGCTACTTACGTCCAAACCTAAAGCTTTATAAATGTCAATGCCACTTTCCATCAATTATACATTATGTGCATATCAATTCCTCGTGTGTGTTTGAGACTTCAGTCTTTAGACTAGTTTGATGCAGCACTCCACGCCCCCTTATCTCGAGCTAATCGTTACATCTATATAGCTACCACACTTTTAATCCGAAACAATCTGTTTAACGTATTCTAACCTTGTCTACCCCTACAGTTCTTGTCCTCATCCCTTCCTTCCATAACTAAATGTTATATTCCTGAGGGCCATAGTATGTGCCCTACAACCTATCTCATCTCTTGGTAGAAACATCTCCCACCTCCCCCTCGTCTAATTACCTCTTCATTTGTTCCTTTTTTCTAACCACCTGATCTTCAACATTTTTCTGAACCATATTTTAAATGCTTCAATTCTCCTCTATTCTGGTGCGCCAGCAGTCCAAGTTTCACTTCCATAGAGCGCCATGCTCTGGACAAAGGCTTTAAAAATTACTTTCTGACATCTAAATCTATATTTGATGTCAACAGAGTTCATTTGCTTGTGCCAACTTGCATTTTATATTACTCCAGTTATATCAGACATTATACCCAGACATTTCAAATAACCAGCTAAAAATTGGTTGAAATGTCGAGAATGATGTCCTAATGAAAATCCCAAAAGACCCAAAAAATCCGAGTTGGGGAAAATACGTTATCTTGAAAGAAAAAAAACAGCCGCTATCTTGGATTTTTCCCGTTTTCCATATAGCGACCGAATGGACAGTCCGATTGCGTTCTTTTTTGCGTCAAATTAATTAACTTTCAGTACTTTATCGTCTAGACTACCAAAACGATTGAATATGGATCTTTTTTTAATAAACAACAATTTAGTTTCCATAAGTTAAAAATATTCAAAAACATGCGTTTTGACCTAAAATGATTGCCATTACTTACCTTAAATCCTATTTTATCAAGGAAATTACTACGAGTACTGTGCCCAATTGGACACGGCTGACTAGCATCGAACCGGGGTCTTTATGAAAGAAAGACCAGGCCCATGATTCTGCTGAGAATCGAACCATTGATATATGAGGGGGAACAGCCACAGTGAACCCAAGGAGCAATGAGTTATAACTGTATATAATTATAACAGCATGATTTCACGCCCAGAACGAGAATATTATAGCATTAAAGTTGGAATATTGTAGAAAATACAAGCCAGTATACGTATAAGTTACTAAGAGCTGGAGAAAACGGGGCAACTTGACAGTTGACAAATCGTAGCTAGCAAAGGGGCGTTACGAGTCGACGCCAGCGAACTACTTATCGGCGGGACTGGGGGAACGAATTGAGATTGATGGCTATGGGAACCCCAGTCTCACAAGGAGAAGGAGCAAAGTGGGGGTGGTCACCCACAGAAATTAATTAATTACGGCCAAATGGAGCAATGAATTGAGATGAAACTTACATCCAGATTCATATATATTCTAGGAAAGGTAATTTAGGAGTGTCCGCACACCTAAATTAAAGCCTGCATCTAAAAAGGAGCTCGTGCACAGACCAATTCCGCGGCAGAGCTAGGATTTGTCTTGTAGCAGCAGGGGAATAACCGAGGTAGCGTCCCAACGCCATGGGAGAAAGCAATTAATTCTAATTAATTGGACGAAGCAATTGCCAGCACGGAAGTGAATTTGTAACCTCCATGAATACACAAGTAAGAATCACATTTCACTTTTGTCAGAGAACGCATTGTTTAAGAAGAGAGTCGCTGCTAGAAATCCTGTCGACTACTTTTTGTCACAAAGCTTTATATGGGGGAAGCTGTAGGAGACGGCCAGTTCTTCTTGACTCAACTCGTGGAACGAGATGCTGTTCGATCACGAGGGGAAAGTGCGCGAAATTTATAAGTATTGACGTTGAGTATTTTAGTAATGAACAATGAAAGGCGCATCATGCAGCATAATAAAAGTAATTCTGCATTATATGATAATTAGTCTACAGCAGACGTATAAGCAGACAGTATACGCGACTAAATAAGCAGTACAGCGTAGAGATATTTTAGAATGTTGTTTACAGACAATGAACTTATCCACAGGGAGTGTTATAATAATTAAAATAACACATACAATTGTAATGAACACTACAGTTTTATGGGAACCTGGAAAGCATCACAAGTATTTGTGATCTATGTTTGAGCAACTTTGCAGTAGAGAAGATAGAAGCTGTAGCAGACTGGAGATGAGTACACACACGCGAGATAGACTTTCGAAGGAGACAGGCTGTTGTCAGGATTTAGCTGCATCGCATCACTGAAGTCAGGCAATAGTGGGAATCCAAGCAGGGACCCGCGTGAAAATTGTGTATTAAGTTATGTTACAGTGATCATTAAAAGTGTTTATGTTTATATGTTAAAAGAATGTGTGTTGTTTAAAAGGTATAAAATGCCACTAGTGCAAGATATAATTACCATGTGCAAATCCTATGCAATGTGTCGTATGGAAAGTGTAATGATGGCTTAAGGCAATCATGATGGTGGGCGGACTTCTGTCGTGTTGGACTAAACCAGCAAGGATGAAAGTGAGTACCATTCCACTATATTGATATGATTTGATAGCTCACCATACAACAAATCATTTCCTCAAATATTAAGAATTAACAGTCATTTGTGTACGAGTTCACATCCCTCGTATCTGTGTAAAAATATGGCTTTGAGGATGACAAGCTTACGACCATTTAGGCGTAAGATGTTGATGAAAGTAACGATAACGTTAACTAATAATAATAATATAATCTGGGGTCGGTAACAATAATAAATATATAAATCGGCGTATTCATGCCTATAGAACGTGCAAAGTGTGTCATATCTATTTTAAAAATACTGTGTTATTTTGAAAAGAAAGAAAGATAGATAAATAGCGAGATAAAGAGAGTTTTTCAGTGTCATTGAAATGACAGATAAATGTTTTATTATGTTATATTCTACATGGTTGTATTTGAGAGCCATTAAGATAGTCAATGTAAATGCCAGTAAATTAATACTTGTTTTGGAGCTACGTAAAGCTTTGGCTTATAAGTAATTGTATGAAGGACATGAGTGCTTTAGGAATTGAGTCATCTGTAAGAAATGTTATTTTTAGCCGCGATCAGCGAGCATGTAACGTAGAATCAAGAGATTTACGTCAATAAATTGCAGGGACCATCCGAGAATAGTTCGCACGTTGACGAATCTAGTAGGCTAATCTTCGAAGCTACGATATGGTATTGCCTTAGAGCATACATGTGTATTCGCAACAGAGTTGGGACGGAGTCTGTCTGTATCCACTGTTAGCAGAGCCTTCGCTGCCAGGGAAAACCACTAGACACCCTAGGTAGGCCAGTATAGTAATTGATCTGCCCTTAGAGGTAAGACAAATAATTCTTCGAGCAGGAAACGTGGAGTTCCTCTAGTTATAGTCGTGCCCGTCCAGTGAGATAACAGTTTGAAACTCAGTTGGGACGCACGCAAAGCCACTGATTACGTCCATAGAACAGCGAAACTATTTTGTGATCCATCCCTTGCTTTGAATACTAATTAGGAGCCGATATGAGCCCATTAAATACTTTAAGTCTAGGTTTTAAATAATTAGATCGACTCAATCCGTAATGCCACAATCCAATCATGTACCTCTAGCGGTGCTGCACCATTGAGTGAGCACATGGCCATTGCAGGAAGTCGGCCAGGGTAGCAGGTAGAATCAACGAACCCTGCAGCCAGCTTGCCGAGGACGGTCCGTGATGAATCTCTCGTTCACGCTAAAGGGAGTCAATAGACCGGATCCTTTTATTTTAAGATTGTAGTGGGACACTAAAGGATCTCGGTATTTCGAAAAGTAATTAAGATGTGCTTGATATGATGGTATCAAATGAATTATATATACTGTTTCCATACATATGGAATGTTGGAATGAAGTAATTGGATAAGATTTGGCCAAGTTATTGTCCGAGGACAAATCAACTGCACCAAATGAATAGATGCATTTTTGTAAAGAAATATTACCCAGTTCATGCAAAATTATTCATACGGGTAGCGTAATTTAATGATATGACACGTTTGTAACGATAATGATATGACCAGACCCAGAAGATTGTTGTATGGTGAAGCTATAAAATATCTATAACTATGTGTATTTTGGATGGGAAGGTGTACCACTTCAACGTTTGAAACTTATGGGAAAAGAATACGATACGCGCGGAAAGGCAACACATGCGGTACAAGGCATAAGCAAGTGAATCAATGTCATTAAAATAAATGTCCCGTGTCAAAACGGATAGATATTTAATAATTGCATATTTAATATTATTTTAAATGAAATTTGTGTTTGTTGTGTTGTGATATGCAAATTTGTGTTAAATTGTGCCACTTGAAGAACACTATGGACACTCGCAAATGTCAAAGAGCATCAACGATAGGATATCTAGGATAGATGTGGGTTTTGTGGAGCACCAAACTGTATGAGAAGAGACTCACATGTAATTTTGATTTTGTTGTGGGAAGTAATTGTAAAATATTTTTGTGTTTTGTGTTGTGTTTTGCCTTGAATTATTACCATTAAATGTGATATTTAGGACTATGTTGTTTCTTTCAAGTAGAGTAGTTACCTGATAGACTCAAATCCTGAATATGTGCTCGTATAGTGGGTTGAACGCCCCATGCCTCGAAAGACCGTGAACTATCTGGGATACGAACACATGTTCCATATGATAACGAAAGGGTACAGTAAAAACCATTAAAGACAATGAAGGCGGGCACAATATACATTATTTACATAAACGAAATCAGCAATACAATTTTTAGGTGAAACGACGCGGTGTTCACTTGTTTGATGAAACATTTGACGGAATGCATGGCCTGAATGAGATTATAAACTGCATAAGCATGGCTTTAGTTAACAAAATAAAAAATAAAAAGTCCTCTCGGCACGCCGGAAGGCGGAGGTAGATTTCACCGGACAAACTTGGGGATAAGCGAAAATAGGCAGAATATGCAGATTTTCGTAGAAGGATCAGACCTCATTTATTGCGAGAAGGTATTTTATAATTGGAGCTGAATTAACTTTGTTTTTCGTCATTTTATGCTTATTTTAAACATTTTATTGTCTTATGGGAACGGTAACCTTATTGTCATTTGGAGTCCATTTTTAATACTTGTGGTCACACTATCCTTATGCAAGGTTTCGACACTGATGTGTAACTATGTAACGGTCTGTTACTTCTTCACGCAAAATTATATCTCCCGCAGAGATTTTGGTTGGTTTCTCAGTTTAGGGGCTGCGACAACGCGGTCATGTAACCCCGTGTACTTTGGGATGGCTGTATTAGTCTGTAATTCAAGTAAGGACTGCAGACGGTCAATTTCAAGCAGTAGTTCCTAATGTTGCTACCAGGTACTACCGTCAACGACACCTAGCTGTGAACTTGGCTACTAGATGCCACCGCGACTAGCAACTCGCAACGAACGTTGGAACTTCCCCTCCAAAGGAAAGCATACTAAGGGATTTTTAGCGCTCTTAGAAAATCCGACGACATCGGCCGGCTTTGAACTCGCGACCTTGGGCATAGACATTCAGCATGCTACCAGTTACTTCACCGAAGCCGCTTCACACTTAGATGGAAATCTGATCTGATCTCGTGCAAGTGCGTTATCTTGGCAACGTCTGATGGCTCATCCCTCATCAATTTAGTAGTGTTGCCATGGCAACCACTGATAGGTCTTGGCATTTTCTTATAATTCCGAAATTATTTTTCTCATCCCTTGGCATAATGGTGGGTTATATCAAAAATTCTTTCAGACAAAAGTTTTAGGTAATTATTAGGGGAATATTGTCCATTTTGTACGGTTTTGATATTGTGCCTATTAAGAGAGATATGATTAATGTTTCCCGAAAAACCCACTTTTTCCCACCCCTTTGGTCAATGGTTGGTGCTATAAAAAACTCTTCAAACATAAATTTTTGGGCTTTATCCGACACATAGTATGAACGTTGAACGGATTCGATATTTCACATATTAAGCGAGTTATAGCAATATTTCACTTTTTCAAAGAAAAAAGCCCCCCATTTTCACCCCCTTCGACCGATTCAGCCCAGTAACGAACTCGACCGAGATTTTATAGGTATACATATTCGGTAAAAAAATTCAAAGTGATTGGTGCAAAATTACGGTAGTTATCGTGTCCACAATAAACTGATATACATATATATATATAAATATATATATACATAAATTATATATAACTTTTGAACTGACGGTGGTTTTGGGGTCTGGGGGATGTGAAACGCGAAGATATGTCGAAATTTTCCGGAAGTCGAAACATGGTACCCATTGCAATAGTTAGCTTTCTAATGAAATCTACCTCTGGTTGGTTCCTCAGTTTTGGGGCAGCGACAACGCGGTCATCTAACCCCGTGTACTTTGGGTGAGTGTAGAATCTGTCTGATACACGGTGTGAATTGTAATGGCTGTATTAATCTTAATTCAGGTAAGGACTGCAGACGGTCAATTTCAAGCAGTAGTTCCTAATGTTGCTACCAGGTACTACCGTCAACGACACCTAGCTGTGAACTTGGCTACTAGATGCCACCCCAACCAGCAACTCGCAACGAACGTTGGAACTTCCCCTCCAAAGGAAAGCATACTGAGGGATTCTAGCGCTCTTAGAAAGTCCGACGATTTCGGCCGGCTTTGAAATCGCGACATTGGGCATAGAAGTTCAGCATGCTACCAGTTACGTCACCGAAGCCGCTTCCCACTTTGTCAGGCGGCTTCGGTGGCGTAGTCGGTAGCATGCTGAGCTCCTATGCCCAAGATAACTGGTTCAAACCCGGCCGAAGCCGTCGGATTTTTTAAGAGCGTTAAAAATCCCTCAGTATGCCTTCCTTCGGAGGGGAAGTAAAGCCGGCGGTCCCATGTCATAGATTTATGGCATGTTAAGGATCCTTCCACTAATTGCACCTGTGTGAAGCTAAATTGGATAGATTAAGAATGTATACAACGCTCTTAGGTTTCTATGTTCGTTGCCAAGAGCCGACTGCGGCAGCGTCTAGTAGCTCAGTTCTGAACTTGGCCTCGTAGTCGTTGACAGTGGCGTTTGGCGGCAAAACTAGGAACTATCTGAAAAATTGTTAGTTGCAGTACTTAAATTAACAAACAGATAACACACACTAATACAGTCATCACAATTAACACCGGTTATCAGACAGATTCTACACACACCCAAAGTACACGGGGCTACATTGTAACGTGTTTTTCGAGGGGTTTTTATGCAACTGGCATAAGTCAGTAGGAAGCCGTTCTATATTTATTTACGCGGCAAATTTTTCAGCCAGGAGAATTTTTCATGTTAATTTATTATGATTATTATTAATTTATTATAATTATTATTAAGGTATTTTCGGAGCATTTTATAAAAATTATTAGCATTCAGATAGGTTTTCTATGTCTTAGAAAACGCTATCAAGCAAATTATTACGAACGACAATATCATAGAAAGTTATGTGATTACGGAATTTAACGGAGTTTCGTCAGTTAGGGTATATCGAGAGACGTGACTCACTGGGAATTCACGTACACGCTTAATCTTGTCGGAAAGCATGACGCAATCCTGGGTCGCAGCGTCTAGGAAAGGCGAATGTATGTAACGGAATACGACTTCACCCTACCGCCGAGTGTAATGACCCGGAGGAGGGGAAGATCGCGTGGTGGGTCAGCCAATCAGTGGAGACCACGCAAGCTAGAAGTCGGATGAAGAGTGGGGATGCGACGGGTGCATATATCGTTCAATGTTCCGTGGAACGAGGACTATCTGTGTAGAACTTGCCGAGTATGGTTCACGCGGGAGTCGCTCCGATGTTCGGTGGAGTGGGGGACTAACTGTATAGAACTTAACGAGTACGGTTGTACGCGGGAGTCGCTCCGATGTTCCGTGAAGTGGAGGGCTAACTTTTGTAAAACTTAACCAGTGTGGTTGTACGAGTGTTTGGGTCCGATGTACGGACCATAGAATTATCTAATCTACCAGAATATCATCAAATATCGACGGAGATGGAGACGTCCAGGAGACTGTGGGAAGCTCACGGCATCATCCAGTACGAGGGAAATGTTTCGGTAATTTCCAGTGGTAAGCGCGAATGACGCAGAAATACGAAATCTCTCATTTCTCTTTGTTTTATATTTCATATTTCAGTAACTTCATAGCTTGGGAATAAGAGTAAAATCAATAATTTATCAGACTCCGTTTTCACGTAATTTTCTATCGGTAATATTAAAATCGCAACGCTCCAATTTAAATTTTATACTTATTATTATTATTATTAATTTTGCTATTCTTGTTTTATATAATAAATTCATTTCTTTTACAATGCAATCTTTGCTTTCAGTAGGTAGCATTAGATATAGACCAATTCCTTCTCCTGATACAATTGTTTGTTGGGTTAATGATCAAATCATACCACGATCTGAGTGAATAGATTCTTGAAGGTGTTCTACCAGAGCTAGACGTTGTTAAATACAAATTTAGATTTCAACATTGCATTGAGGTCTTGGCGCCCATTAAAACAACATAGCTTAGGCAAAGGTAAACAGTTACATTTATCACCCAACAGTTTGGGGCAGCCAAACCGTTACATTTGTCGCTACCAACATAGGGCTAGCAAAACTACTACAATTGTCGCCGACAACTTGGGGATGAAAACCTAATAACATTTGTGGAAGGAGAAGGGTATATATTTCTGTGCCTGTATTTTGGGGGTTATTTGTCTGTATCAGTGTATATCATTATGGGGGATGAGAAAGAAAGACAGATGAGGTTACGTAGTGGTCATCAACGGGAGAGTGATGATACAAGCAGTATGTCGAGTGATGGTAGTACCGGGGTAGCGGAGGTATATCCCGATACTGAAACAGGGAGTGTAGGCGGCCAACCAGAATTAAAAACTTTACTTCTCGAGTTTATGTATCAGAACAAAGTTAGTAGTGATGCCTTAAATGCAAAGTTAGAACAGAATAATGCAAGATTAGAACAAAACAGTAGGGAAAATAAAGAAAGTACAGATGCCTTAAACGCCAGATTAGAACAAAACAGAAGGGAAAATAAAGAAAGTACAGATGCCTTAAATGCTAAATTAGAACAAAACAGTAAGGAAAATAGAGAGAGTAATGAAACTTTAAACGCCAGATTAGAACAAAACAGTAAGGAAAATAGAGAGAGTACTGAAACTTTAAATGCTAAATTAGAACAAAACAGTAGGGAAATGAGTGACAAATTCGAACTGATTAGATGTGAGATCAGGGGGGTGATGGAAGAAAAGGCTAAAGAGATTATTGCAGATGTAGACAGAAAATTAGGAAAAGTACAGGAGGAGTTGGAAATTAGAATCAGTACACAGGCTGAAAATTTAAAAGAACTAGTGCAACTGGAAACACAGCAGGTCAAAAAGCAATTGGGGGAAGAAATTGACAAAATTCAGGTAGCTACTAAAGAGGTTAAGGAACAGCTGGGGGGGTAGAATTGAGAAAGTCCACTCACAAATAGTTGCAGAAGTAAATGATTTAAGAGAGAGTAATAGAGAGAGAATTAGCAAGATTGAGGAGAAACAAGCAAAGCTATATGATAAAGTAGAAGAATCAGAAGGAAACATTAAATTAACAGTAAACAGTATTGAGAGGAAGGCTGAGGAGAAAATCGCAGAATTAGAATTAAAATTAAAAGCTAGGATCAGGCAAGAAAATAGTCAGAATAGGCCAGTTTTTGTGAATAGCACACACAGGGAGGTAGAACTGGGTAAGTTCAGCAATCGACAGGGGTGCCCAATGGAGTTCATGAATACTATAGAAAATAAATTCGGGGGGAGGTTGGAAAATGGTAGTATTGAGTGGTGCCAGGTAGCTGAAATTTTAGAACAAGTGTTTGTGGGGGAAACGAGGAATTGGTTTGCTGTCTACAGAGACAAGTTTACTGATATCAATGATTTTAAAATGAAATTCTGTGAAAAGTTCTGGAATGAGGTTATTCAGTCGCAGCATCGTGAGGGAGTAGTGTGTGGTAAATATAACCCTAAAGGAAGCTCCACCATGACCGAATACTTTTTAGGGCAGGTATTAGTGTGTAAATATCTGGATGGGTTGAAGGAGGAAAGTGATGTGGTGAGGTTGCTACTTAGGCACTTTCCCTATAGGATCAAGGAGGCTGCTTGTATCCAGAATGTAAAGACTATATCACAAGTAGAAAATTTGTTAAGCACATTTGATGCACTAGGGAGAGGGGATTATGTGGACAATTTCAATAGGAACCAGGGTAATAATAATAATAATAGACCTAATGAAGCCAGGCATCAAGAAGTTCAAGGGAACGGTGGCGAAGGGGCCAACGCTCAAAATAGAAATAACAATAATCAGCTAAATCAGAACAGAGGAAATGGCTATGGTAATCAGTATCAAAGGAGGAACAATGATTTCAGGGGAAATCAAGGGAGGAACAATGATTTCAGGGGAAATCAAGGGAGAAACAATGATTTCAGGGGAAATCAAGGGAGAAATTATAATGACAATAATTACAACCAGAATAGGGGTCAAGGAAGAGGACAGCCTAGTGGTAGTAATATACAGCCAAACAATGACAACACAGCCCAGAACAACCAGACCAGTGCGGTAGTCAGTAGTACTACACCAAGCGGTAGCAATACTTTAAACACGAACCAGGCTGCGATGTAAGGTCAGAATCTCAGTCTATAGCATGCCCTGTCCATACAATTATACAGGAACCCTATGACCTAAATGTAAGAAATGAATTATTACATGAACTAAATGATGAAGGTATTATTCAGGAAGTGGTTAGTAAGAGCCCCATAGTTAAATTTAACGTGTCCGAGGCGTACACAGATGTTTTAATTGATAGTGGTTGTATGAAGAGTTGCATAAGTAGTGCATTTTATGATAAAATGAAACGAACTGGAGTAAATTTTGAGGAGATGCCAGTTAAAAGGACTTTTGTTATCACAGCTGTTGGGAAGGGGTCTAAAGTAATTTCTAAGCAAGTTTTAGTAGACATTAAAATTAATAATCATGTAGCGAAGCAGATTTGCCTTGTAATTCCAAATTTAGTATTCAGTGTTATCTTGGGTTCAGAGTGGCTAAGTAGAGTGTCTGGTAACTTATGTTATGATGTAGGGAGTTTGAAATTTAAATGGGGTGATTCTGAAGTAGAAGTAGCGTTCAATGACCATATTCAGAGGAGTAGTATTG
The DNA here is from genome assembly GCA_946902985.2 of Meconema thalassinum. Taxonomy (NCBI): domain Eukaryota; kingdom Metazoa; phylum Arthropoda; class Insecta; order Orthoptera; family Tettigoniidae; genus Meconema; species Meconema thalassinum. The sequence continues at coordinate 252,518,625 of OX336394.1, read as the reverse complement.
TAGGTGTGATTTGTACTTTAAATGAGATATCGCCAGCCGTAGAGCGGGGTTCTCCATGTTTAGTGGGCAGTGTGATTACGAACGGAAGTCTAGAGGACTCGTTACGTGATGCTGCATTTCAGGGTAATATAGAGGTGGAACAATGTGTTCGGCTCTATGATGTGTTATTGTGTAATAGGAGAGTTTTTGAGGATCGCATTGGTATGGCCAATTGCTATACACATTCATTGAACGTTATTGATAGGTCAGTATTCACAGGACATATATATCCTGTACCTTTCGCTTATCAGAGTGCAGCTGAGGCACAAATTAACCAGATGCTTGAAGATGGGATTATTGAGCACTCTAACAGTCCATATGTTAATTCTTTGATCACGGTACCCAAGACCGACGGCGCTGTTCGTATTTGTTTAGACGCTCGTTTGGTTAACAGTAGAATTAGTTCAGATCAGCTGAAATCTATGTCAATAGAGGAATTAATGCAAACATTTGAGGGGAAGAAGTATTTCACTTGTGTAGATTTGAGTTCCAGTTTTGGCAAGTGCCACTTATGTACAAAGATAGACCATTTACAGCTTTTAGTCATAAATATAACCTTTATCAATTTTGTAGAACACCTTATGGGTTAAAGAGTAGTTCAGCAGCTTTAATTAGGGCTTTAAACATCGCATTAGGGGATGACACAGGAGAGTTTGTAACCATTTACATAGATGATATGGTAATTAGTTCACGCAGTTTTGAGGAGCATCTACGTCATTTAGATATAGTTTTTCAGAAGTTAGATCGGGCAGGGTTCACTTTGAAGCTGTCTAAGTCGTCATTCTGTCAGTCAGAAGTGACATTTTTAGGTCATAGAGTGTCGAGTAGAGGTGTTACACCAGAAGAAAGTAGGGTTAGCATGTGTGGACAGTAGCAACAGGGCATCGTTACAGACACTGAGAAATATGCTAGTGGAGCAACGTGGTGACGTTCATTTAAAGGGAGCCACTTGCAAGGTTGGAAGCAGGTAACGCAGAAACATTTATAGTTTCCAAACGTATTGGGAAAACAGCATATGTGCTGGAGGATAGTAAGGGAAACAGATTATACGGGACGTATAATATACATAGTCTACGAAAATATGTGTCATAAAGTGAGTGTGTTTAGCTGGCGAGCCAGCCTATCAAATGAGTAAGTGTGGTATTTGGTGCGTGGGAGGAGATGGTCTTCCAGGCAGGCGTATCAGAAGTCACACAGGGGGGTAGTGTGTAAGTAAATGAGAGTTTTTAAGGTACAGGGAAATATGACGGGATTGTCGGATGCTCTTGAGCACTAAAATGTCTCGATACACCTAGGCCATTTTGGCAGCGCTGATGGGTTTCCATTTATCTCCAAGAGATGGGGGAGCGCTTGTATAGGGCTTGTTAGCAAAGGCGTCCACGAGATAAGAGATGGGCCATCAGAATGCGAGACAGTCCTTCATGAAACTCATACATAACAGCACACGTGATTTCTGTTTACGGCCTCGCCATGTAAGATTTGTAAGTGAGTAATTTAAGGTAATTTGTACAAAGGTATTATTTGTGTGAGGAGAAATGGTCTGTGTTGAGAACTAGTATTAAGTAGAATATGGTCTACGGGAACTTAACAAGACAGGGCGATTACGGCACAGAAATAGTTGGTGTTATATGTAATGCGCATTTACTGTTTTTTTTTTCAGAAGTCAATATTAATTTAATCTACTTTAAAGAGAGATTAAGTATTATGGTCACGAGGCGCTGCCACAATAGTGTGATCGTGTGCTCAGTGATAAGTGAGATTAAATTTCACCATAAGGAAGGGACCTCCAGTGAAATTAGGAAGTTCTATGGAGATATAAATATATCAGAACACCTTCAATGCGTGTGATATGACATCATAAATACATAGTGCTCACACATTAATTATGTCTATTTCTCCAACATAGAGAAATTTGAGAGGCGGAAATATCCGTGGAACACTATTCTATATGTAGAACATTGGACTGGTTGCAAAGTGCAATCCATAGTGACAACAAACTTGGACGCAAAGTGCGTGAAGAAAAATTATGAGTGTATATATCTGTAATTTAGGGTGATCTCATTTATGTAATATGTATTTTGGATGGGGTTTATTAACGTGTCTGGGATAATCGGATAATGGACCGTCGTCACGGTAAATCATCCGATGATCCGAGGCGAATATGTAACGTGTTTTTCGAGGGGTTTTTATGCAACTGGCATAAGCCAGTAGGAAGCCGTTCAATATTTATTTACGCGGCAAATTGTTCAGCCAGGAGAATTTTTCATGTTAATTTATTATTATTATTAATTTATTATAATTATTATTAAGGTATTTTCGGAGCATTTTATAAAAATTATTAGCATTCAGATAGGTTTTCTATGTCTTAGAAAACGCTATCAAGCAAATTATTACGAACTGCAATATCATAGAAAGTTATGTGATTACGGAATTTAACGGAGTTTCGTCAGTTAGGGTATATTGAGAGATGTGACTCACTGGGAATTCACGTACACGCTTAATCTTGTCGGAAAGCATGACGCAATCCTGGGCCGCAGCGTCTAGGAAAGGCGAATGTATGGAACGGAATACGACTTCACCCTACCGTCGAGTGTAATGACCCGGAGGAGGGGAAGATCGCGTGGTGGGTCAGCCAATCAGTGGAGACCACGCAAGCTAGAAGTCGGATGAAGAGTGGGGATGCGACGGGTGCATATATCGTTCAATGTTCCGTGGAACGAGGACTATCTGTGTAGAACTTGCCGAGTATGGTTCACGCGGGAGTCGCTCCGATGTTCGGTGAAGTGGGGGACTAACTGTATAGAACTTAACGAGTACGGTTGTACGCGGGAGTCGCTCCGATGTTCCGTGAAGTGGAGGACTAACTTTTGTAAAACTTAACCAGTGTGGTTGTACGAGTGTTTGGGTCCGATGTACGGACCATATTATTATCTAATCTACCAGAATATCATCAAATATCGACGGAGATGGAGACGTCCAGGAGACTGTGGGAAGCTCACGGCATCATCCAGTACGAGGGAAATGTTTCGGCAATTTCCAGTGGTAAGCGCGAATGACGCAGAAATACGCAATCTCTCATTTCTCTTTGTTTTATATTTCATATTTCAGTAACTTCATAGCTTGGGAATAAGAGTAAAATCAATAATTTATCAGACTCCGTTTTCACGTAATTTTCTATCGGTAATATTAAAATCGCAACGCTCCAATTTAAATTTTATACTTATTATTATTATTAATTTTGCTATTCTTGTTTTATATAATAAATTCATTTCTTTTACAATGCAATCTTTGCTTTCAGTAGGTAGCATTAGATATAGACCAATTCCTTCTCCTGATACAATTGTTTGTTGGGTTAATGATCAAATCATACCACGATCTGAGTGAATAAATTCTTGAAGGTGTTCTACCAGAGCTAGACGTTGTTAAATACAAATTTAGATTTCAACATTGCATTGAGGTCTTGGCGCCCATTAAAACAACATAGCTTAGGCAAAGGTAAACAGTTACATTTATCACCCAACAGTTTGGGGCAGCCAAACCGTTACATTTGTCGCTACCAACATAGGGGTAGAAAAACTGCTACAACATGACCGCGTTGTCGCAGACCCTAAACTTAAGAACCAACCACTTAGTCAGATGGAAATACTGAATCAGATCTCGTGCAAGTGCGTTGTCTTGGCAACGTCTGATGGCTCATGCCTCATCAATTTAGTAGTGTTGCCATGGCAACCACTGATAGCTCTTGGCATTTTCTTATAATTCCGAAATCATTTTTCTCGTCCCTTGGCGTAATGGTGGGTCATATCAAAAATTCTTTCAGACAAAAGTTTTAGGTAATTATTAGGGGAATATTGTCCATTTTGTACGGTTTTGATAGTGTGCCTATTAAGAGAGATATGATTAATGTTTCCCGAAAAACCCACTTTTTCCCACCCCTTTGGTCAATGGTTGGTGCTATAAAAAACTCTTCAAACATAAATTTTTGGGCTTTATCCGACACATAGTATGAACGTTGAACGGATTCGATATTTAACATATTAAGAGAGTAATAGCAATATTTCACTTTTTCGAAAAAAGACCCCCATTTTCACCCCCTTCGACCGATTTAGCCCAGTAACAAACTCGACCGAAATTTTATAGGTATACATATTCGGTAAAAAAATCAAAGTGATTGGTTCAAAATTACGGCAGTTATCGTGTCCACAAGAAACTGATATACACACACACACACACACATATATATATATATATACTGAACCCTTATTAATCTGCGATAAATAAGTATTCATGATTTATTATTATTATTACTGCGGCCCAGGCAGTACTTGTGGAAGTTGACAAAGAGGAAGGCAAGTTAGTGTGTTGCAATGATTGCCACAGAAACAGAGCTTGGTAGCTATTCTTGAAGACTGCCGGGTAAGCTGAGTTCAAGGCCAAATTGTGTAACAACATGCACCAAAATTGGAGTCATGAGGGTATGGTCTCGAGTTAGTTGCAACCGACCTACGATTGAATCACCCAATCAGGAGAGACCAAGCCAAAACCACGCGATGGGTAGCGTCAGTGGTAAAAAGCGCGCGGAATTGATTATCTAAAGAACCGCCGATCCGAAATATCTCCGCATGAGTGCGCTGAGACGTTTGAATTAAATGATGAAGATTGACACTAGTCCCATGTGTGTGAGATGAAAACTCTAGAAAAATTTTCTTAATTCACCCCACTCCTCCTCACTCTGTCAGTTTCCAATAAATTGATCGACGAGACGCTGTTTCGAAGACTAACGTTTTGAGCTCCGGTGAGCTAACTTCACGCCAGTTTGCGTAGTGATTTTAAAGCTCTAATATTATTTGAAGACATACGTTTTGAGCTCTGGTGAGCTAACTTCACGCCAGTTTGCGTAGTGATTTTAAAGCTCTAATATTATTTGAAGACATACGTTTTGAGCTCTGGTGAGCTAACTTCTCGCCAGTTTGCGTAGTGATTTTTTAAAGCTCTAATATTATTTGAAGACAATCGTTTTGAGCTCTGGTGAGCTAACTTCACGCCAGTTTGCGTGGTGATTTTAAGTACTCTAATATTATTTTGAAGACAACTATTTTCAGCTCTGGAGGGGCAAGACTTGAGTAACATTCCAATTAGCGCTCAACGCGAGCGAAGGTTCACAAGTGCAGTAGAGATTACCGAGCGAGATAACGACTGCGAGACGGTCAGATTTAAAACTTGTATCGTCAAGCCAGTGACGATGGGTTTGAAGTGTATAGTTCATGTAAATTTTTATTGTATTTTTTTTAGCCTATTTTCAATTTTGAAAAAATAGGCTTATGAGATCACCTTTTGTCCGTGTGTGTGTGCGTGTGTGTGTGTGATTCGTGTGTGTGTCCCCCCCCCTAATAAAATCTAAACGGCTGACGCGATTTCAATGAAACTCGGTAAGTTCATAGCACTATTCCCGGCGACCCCGACCGTGCCCTTCAAATTTTGTTACGACTCACCAATCCAACATATTTCACCAGCATTCAATATCTCCGAAACTATTACCGATATTACCCTGACATTTTGTATGGTGATAAAGGGAACTACTATAAGTTCACTTATGTGACCTTTGAAAACCTGGTAACTACAAAACCAACATGGCGGCCAAGTGAATTTGCGACTTTAAAATAGACGTTTCTCCTAATTTAACCAACCAAACGCAATGCAACTTGGTACAGTATATGTTTATATACATTGTAATGCACCGACATCTAACTTCGTTCAATTGTTTACATAACCACAAGATGGCGGATGTGCGAAATATTTCACTGGAATTCTATATCTCAGTAACTATTAGCGGTATCTCCCTGAAATTTTGTACGGAGATAAAGGGCACTACTGGACGTCCTTCTATAAGACTTTCAAAAACCGGTTAACTACAAAACGAACATGGCGGCCAAGCGAATTTGAAAATTTTAATAGACCATTCTCGCGATTTGATGTTCGAAACGCACTGAAATCTGGTACAGGAAATATTTATACACATTATAATGCACTGGTATCTAATTTAGTTCATTTGTTTACATAACCTCAAGATGGCGGCTGTGCAAATTTTAAAATTGAGTTCTTATTTCTTGTGATGTAGTCATGCGATCGAAGTGAAAGTATGAATAATGAACCTACGCAATAATTTTCCTTTAATGGTACATGCCTCTATGGCCAATACATTTAACAATCCAACATGGCGACCATCCGATATATTTAGACGGCTCTGAATATCTACGAATATTTTATAGCAATCAAACTGAATTTTTTAATGTTCATAGGGTCTATGAACTTAAGTTCACCTATAGTACTTTAAATAACATGGTGATCACAAATCCAACATGGCAGCGACGCGAAGTATAAATATTCACATGGACGTTTCTCGCAATTTAACCATCCGAGTGCAGTGAAACTTGGTACAGTATATCCTTGTACGAATGTTAATCCACTGGCATCTAATTTATTTCAATTGTTTCCTCAACCTCAAGATGGTAGCTGTGCGAAATTTTAAAATCTCCTTGTTACTTCTTGTGTCCTAATTATGCGATTAAAGTTTGAATACTACACGTACACAATAATCTGCATGTAACAGTGTATAACTCTAGGACCTACATATATAAAATCCAACATGGCGACCATCCGAAATATTTAGTCGGTTCTCAATATCTACGAATCTATTACAGCAATCAAACTGAAATTGTGTATGTTGATAGTGGCAGTTAACATAAGTAGGATATATGAAAATAGGCTGTATAGTTCTTCACGGAACTACTTGTTCAAGTGTTGTATTGTGCGTGCGTAAGCGAGAGCTAGGGAAAGTCTTCGTTGATTAATCACATAAGACAATCGTGGGCGAAATTATTAACTCACAAGCGATTATAGCCAGGCAATTTATAATAACATTGAACTTTTCTGTCGAAGAGACTACACCAAGATGTCCGACGTGTGGTCAGGAGCCAGAGTGATGTCCAACGCTTCTACGAAGACAACGATGGAGGGCTAATTTCCCGTAGGGAAATGGGCCGAGATGGAAGTTATATGTTCTACAAGCTGATACGGTGATGTACAAAAATTGATTATTCAATATGTAGTTAGATTGGCGGGGGAACTTTGTAAATAGTTCATTTTCTTCTTTTTATTGTTTTAGATTGTTTTTCTTGCACCGACACTAAATGTTTTAAATGTACGATGGCGCGTGGCCAAAGTTGTTTGTTGTGTATTATTTTTATTTGGAGTCATATTTAGTGTACACGGCGCGTGTACGTGATTTTTATCCATGCGAATGCGAAACCCGTTACATTCGATAAGTGGTGCTTTATTAAAGTTCATATTTTTGATAGGAAAGGGAGGTAACTACTGTAAGATGTTTGCTGAACAGGTTATTATTCATATTAGGGTTGCCGAGCGCAACAAATTAAGATGTAATTGTAGAACACCTTAGTTCTAATTTTTTAGATTTTTTTTGAGTCCTTTTCAGGTTCGATAGTCACAGGCATAGAACGGAGGCGGCAGCAGGTGGAAAATATTTATGTCATTTTATTTCAGGGTCTGTCAAACCCATACGTGTGATTCTGTGTGTGTTATGGTGTCAGGTATGTGTTTTGATTCTACGTGAAGAGGGGTAAAGGTCCTACCGTCCTCATATTTGTTGTTGTATTTTTTTTTTTTTTTGATGGAAAGGCAGGGTGCTCCGAGGAGACCACTGTACCTTGTCCATATGCTGATTCTTGGGTTTCCTAGGGGAAATGCTGAGATATATTTTGTTCTGACACACACACGTATTATTGTGCTTTGGGGCACGCTTCTTCGAGACTGGATCCCATGCCTTGGGAGGTCGAGGTTATTTTGACACGTGGGTTGACAGATATGCAGATTTCCACGTATCGCCCGTCTTGCCTTGGTGACTTATTTTGTTAGGCTGTCCTGTTGTCCGACTGGCCCCTTTAAGCTTTCATTTAGCAAACCTGTTCTTTTGTGATGGTTATTTTGAACCATAATTAAATTGGTGAGTTCGCCATGTTTGTGACGGATTATTGCATGTCGTATGGATGGAATATTGTGTTAATAATGTATATGTTGGCTTTGAGCCTAGTGATTCTTCTATGACTCAGTTCATGTAAGTTAGTATGTGACGCCCGTGTGGTGTAGTGGTATTTTACTTGTACTTGTACTTGTTGGTCACGTGTTAACTTACTTGTGTTGATTTGTGAGAAGTCCTAATTTTTTAGGCAGTAATTGTTTTGCTACGGCAGTTTTGATTCCAATTTCATGCGGAAATTATCTGTTATTTATTTTAAGTATAGGACGTATCGGTTTAGTTTTTAAGTGTTGTATAGTTGTTCCCCGCGTCTGTCTATCTCTAAGTAATGCGGATTCGTCTTCTGAAAGTTGATTCCGGATGATGACGAATCATGCATTCAATTGTACTCATCGTGAAGCATGTAGATCAGCACTCGCGCATACATTGTCATTGTAGTTGATTTATTTTTGGGACACTTGGTCCGAGTAATAATCTCTCCTGAGATTTGGCCTGGTTTTGGAAAATTTAATTTATTCAGTGGGAGTCATTATGGGAAATTTGTTTGTTAATTCATTTTTGTAAATAGCTGATCTGTCATTAAATTCATTTGTTTTAACCCTGGCTTCACTTTTTCCTGCGTGTTATTTTGTTATATGTTACCCTGCATGTTAATGAAGCTTTTTAACAACAACTTACGATATGGACTGTTACACCCCCCCCCCGAAACTGAGTCTCATAAGCTTCTTTGCAAGGGTTCAATACATACATAAATTATATATAAACTTTTGAACTGACGGTGGTTTTGGGGTCTGGGGGATGTGAAACGCGAAGATATGTCGAAAGTTTCCGGAAGTCGAAACATGGGACCCATTGCAATAGTTAGCTTTCTAATGAAATCTACCTAAAAAGGGAAAGGGCCGCATTTTATTTTATCTTTGTTGTTTTATTTTACCGTTTCTATGGCAACATGTCACCTAAAGGTGTGAGGTCGTCATCAATGTCTGAGTCCGCCAAGTCCATGCGATTTCCGCATCCATGTCCAGCGCAGCAGCCGCACATACTCGTGAAACTGAGACCACTTCTTTTGCTTTGGGATTTCCTTTCGCAGCCAGATTTGCAGTTGCAGGAAATAATTTGAGTACACGCTCTGGTGTTGGTTCTCCTTCAGTCAGGATGGGTTTCAGCTGACCTTTAAGCACCATCCATCCCTATTCACTTTCCGGCAGTCGATTACCCATCCACACTTGAACCTCGAGTTCATAAAAGAACCTAGTTAAAACCTCAGTTTTAAAATCAAGAATGAATTACCGATCTCTGTCCTTACCTGGTGGTAATCCCGGTACGAATATAGTTTTGCCCTTGCGGGTGTAGGTGGAAGTGCAGTCAAGTCAAATGTTGTTTTGACGGACTGCTTAGCAACTGTCCTCAGGTAGATCCGATGCATGGCGTTGTTTAGGTTGTCTTGAATATCACAGCCGTACAATGCGACAAGGAAATATTCTTCTGCTGCCACGATTTCCTCGTGTGTAGCATTCGGTTGGTTGAAGACCAACACCTTTTCCCTTAAAGAAGAATCTTCTTGGAGCTTCTTGAAGGATCCATTTTACCTTTTCTGAACGGAGCAGAAGTGGTATCTCATCCAGTTGCTGCGTGGAAAAACAGAAGGTAATCACGGAGATATCCAAGAGCGGCGATCAGCTCCTCACTGCTGAAGATCTGAGGTTCTGCATTCCTTCTTCCTGGTATTAACATTCGGACGTTACTTCCAGGGTTGGACGTAGAAGCCATTAAGACGAGAAGGTCGGTGTCCTCGCCTACGATAACTGATGCCGCACTGTTGTTTGCAGATTGCACAGCCATCTTCACTATGAGTGTATCCGCGTCATCGGGGGCTTGAACGACCTTGATACCAGCTCCTGTGAGGTGTTTTGTTAAAAGAGCGATGAAGCGCATTTTGTTTTTGACGTTTGCCAAAAACGCTCCTTGCGACGTTGTTGAAGCATTACAATTACAGCATCTGCTGCTACTCCCTTGACGTTTCTTTTGAAATGTTCTTCATCCTTAGTGCTTGGATGGCTGTATCCATCGAAGACCACAGTGACATCCCGACTGAAGTGATTATGCACGTACTTGACGTACTTGAGACAGACTTAGCTGAAATTTGCTGGACGCGACCACACAAACGATGCAGCAGGAACCCACCGTCAACTGTGAACAGCGCGTTGTCTGGTAAGGTATTCTTGGATGGCGCCATCTCTTCATGAACGGCGATCAATGCGGACTTCTTTCCTTTTCGTATCAATATTCCGTCAAAGAGAGAAGGAAGCCTCGCTGCAAGTTCGTACGTCAGGTACCCTGCAAGATCATCGTCGTTACGTACGACACACAGGAGTCGATGAAAAAGTTGGTTAATGTTGATTTCAACGACACTGTCTTTGATCTTGGTTGTTTTAGACATTCTGGCAAGAGTCGTAACTTCCTTGTTTCGTTTTAAGTGAACATCACTGAAACATTGACCCTCAATCGACTTCATTATATGCAGACCCCGGGGAAGAGCCTCATCACAGTTAACAGTACCGTCGGCAACCACACCCGTAGATAAGGACACAAGAAGACCTGTTGGACTGTCGAAAGTACATAGCGTATCAAGCACTTTTCGACCCTTTTTTATTCTAAAGATACGTTTTAATCACATACAGCCCCGTATTATTGCTGATTTTTTAAAATTATGTATTGCTTTAACGATAATAGATGGCAAAATGAACAATTTGACACAAGAACAAAGAAAATCGGACCGTTCGTTCCATCGCTACGCTCAAAACTGGAAAAATCCAAGATGGCAGCTGGTTTTTCACGATGGCGGATTTTCACCAACCCGGATTTTTTAGGACTTTTGGGATTTGGATAGGTCATCATCCTAGACATTTCCACCTATTTTTAGCTTGTTATTCTAAATGTCCGGGTCAGGGCTACTTTTTGTCTAATTTGACTGGACTATATATATTCCCCATTCTCGTACACATCGAGAAGTGTTCAAAAAATTGTAAAAAAATCTATGTTAATTTTTCCTAGTTAGTAGGTGTGATTAGATAAGTGTTAATTTACTAATATATTTTCTTCATAGATTTATGAAAATTTCACCGGCCAAGGTATCATTGGCAGTGTAGTGGAAGACGAGGCCAATCTGGGCTTTGGAGGAATGGGGATGTGGTACAAAGAGTACCAGTACTTGGATTACAGCTACCCCTATGTGCATACTGGAGTGACATGCCTAGCCCCACGGCCTCTTCGATTGCCGAGATGGACAACGCCAATAATGCCGTTCTCTTCCCCTCTATGGGTAGCGGTGGGAGGCTCCTTCGTCTGCAGTGCTGTTGCGCTCTGCGGAATAACCAAGCTGGCACGCCACAAGCTCGGTATTTATATTACTGTTAATCTGGGGAGTTCCCATGGCCTATCTTCTTAATGTTAATATTTAATAAATTCATGTTCCTATTTCGTAGAAACTACTGAGTAGATTTAGATCAAATTTTATTGCCGTAATTAGTGATCAATTCTTAGTTCTTAAACACGGGCATTTGGTGTTTCTACTATTGTGACCATAATAATTTATTTTTCTTTAATCTCAAATTTTTCGTTAAAAAATCTAGATATTGTGCACGTTTGACGAGAATTTCGGGGAGCCATAGACCTTAAATGACCCTTCCGAAACCCTCATCTCCCAGGAAGACATATAGGACGGGAAGGAATGCATTCTTGGACTGGGAAAGCACTCAAGAATTTGTACTCGGGGAGTGTCGGGTGTAATAAGAGGTGAAACTACCAGTCCAGAGGAATACAAACTCAACAAATACAATAAGGAGGCAAGGCTTACATTTAAATCGCGCTCAGTTTATTCAAAAAAGTGGCAGACCCGTAACTACTTCAGAGTGGTGAAAACGGCTAATCCGTGCTAGACAATGTTGATAATAATATAACTCGTCTCCGTGCGAAAATCCTAATAACTTAAGCCTCTCGAAGTCCTACGCAAAAATGGAAAATCAAAGAATGCAATCTAAGAGAATGACACGTTGTACTTCCCTATACAATTACTTCGGAGATTCAATAATAATGATAGTACCAGCATGACTCTACAGCAAAGAAAGTTATTTACTTGTTTACAATGCAAGGTTTCAGTCACATTTACAGCATAATAAGTTTAAAGCGACGCTATGATCGTGTCATCTCCAACGTTTAACGTTATAGTCATTTAATCTAATACATATCGTACGTTAATAACAACAATGGTGTAAACGAGAAGCGTTTCATCCTAATTTTATTTCCAAGCAAAAGATATGCACATTCTGAACCTAAGGGAACGCATGAAAATCTATTCTAATTAACAGCACACATGAGTAACATGTAACCCTCTTAAATTACCGCGCAATGGGCGCCACTGATCCTGCCTACCTACATCGCAAATTCACTGTTTGTGAAACTGGGTCATGATTTATGTGCGGAGAGAAAAATTAGGTCGGTGACTGCATGAGTAAAACATGTCTAACGTCGCATTATCAGGTTAGCTAACGTGTTTAAACACGTAACTAACTGATTGTCGTACCTCAATAGGAATAGCTATATTTCTATTTAAGTGTATCGGAGAATCAAGTCTAAGTAGTGGTCATCAAGGTTCATTTAAGTTTATAGGCTTATTTAAGTTTTATTAGACTTCCAAGATCTTTGTTTATGTTCATTTTTAAATGGAAAATCCTGATATTTGATTATTACCTTCTTATTTATGAGATTAGTTCAGTCCTATCAGTTTCATTGTATTGTTTAGTGACCATGTTAACTTCGTAAAGTGTGAAAAATTGGTAAAACAAAGCATCCAATATCAAACTCATCATTGGAATAAAAATCAATTCCAAACATCAAATAGCATCTCTGTGTGCTGATCAATACCACTGATCCATCGATCATCTGCTGCAATAACGAGACAAAAGTCGTTCACGTTATCAGTTCGTATATTACTAAAACTTGTACTGGGCAACTAAGGGTAATCATATCCTACCTCTGTAGTGCGTTTTAACATAACATGGGTTTGTCTAAATTTATACAATCCAAGCTTGTGGACAAGATTTAACTCTGCTGTAATGACAGCTGTGCATTCTGAACTTATAGAAAGGTGCATTATTTGCTCTTATATCAGACATCTAAAGTCTAGGAAAACTTGTATTAATAAACCTGGGTCTTTTGTTTACAGTCCTAAATTGACCCCTCACTTCGAACTCAAGATAGCCTGCTCAGCTCATCTTACAAAATTAGAGTTCATAGCTTGTATGGCTGTCGTCTGAATGTCGAATTTTATAAAGTTTTATGCAGTAATGTCTGGTGTTCACTCCACTCACATTCTTCTAACATAATTTATTTTAAGAAAAGAGTGCGCTGTAATCGCGTTTACAAGGTCAATAATAAAAGAAAAATGTGACATTGACATGTTTCACGGCCAACAGGTGGTTGCTGGGTTTACTGTCCCAGTATGAATGCAGTAATTCAGACATGATTATATAACAAAAATCCTACGCTTTAAAGGGTGTGGGTTCGATGCACTGTCAAACTAGAAAATGTTTATTTACAAAAACGTTGGCAAAAGCGTTTGTCCCAAGCTATTGCAAATGATACGACATAACTTGTGGTTCCTTCACCACTAGGAATACATGTTAATAATTAATCCTACCTAAGAATGTGCTGCGTAAGGTCTTACTAAACTAATCCCCATAACGAGATCGTACATAAAAAGATGTTTCGGCTTTCAGCCAGACTCACGTGCGTTCTTCACAGTTCCTCAGTGAAATGACTTGCCTGGTTTAGGTTGCAAGTAAGGCATGGTGGTAAGATGCCTAAGATACACGTGCCTTCCTTCATAGTGTGATCCAGCCATCACTGAACCCCGTCATCCTGGGGGTTCTACTCCATTCCCAATTCCATTATAAAAGGAATAATTGGCATTTCTTCGGCATGAAAAATGTGTATGAGTAATGCCATGATGACGTCGAATCCGTAGTTTTGCACTGAATTTTTCATTAGATTGTAATTAGCAATTTCACACTGAAGCTACACTTGAATCAGCGGGTAAGCAAATAATAATGGCCATGGATTTTCTCCGCTCACAGATTTTAATCTCAGCAGCTTGTGCTACTGTGCACACTAAAAACTCGGTGAATTAAATCACTCGTGATATGTTCATTACCGTATTGCACTGTACCTGGCAATATCGTAGCACTTTAGGAAAACGAGGTTGGCGGCGTGTTCGATGCCAGCGTGGAAACGTTACCAAAATATCACAAATATCCACAATTTGCCTTCACTAATTATCTCAATTCCACTTAACAGCTTTGGTGCACGCAAAAGCGTATCAAAGTTCATCGGATTAAGTTAACTTCGACAGATATTTGTTGATTTCGACGAGCACGATTTTCAACGTTGTCACAGGACCATGCCTGCAGTAAGAGTCGTTCGTAATATCAAGACCATGCTTGCGGTAAAAGTTGATTAGCACTCTCCGGTGCATCAAAAATATGTGCAATATTGGCTAATAAATACAGTCTTATGAAACACACAAAATTATATACATCCACGGAGCGGCAACTCATATAAATCAAATGAGCGCTACTCATGCCTTCTCCTTGGAAGGCTCCGCTTCACTCAAGGATGGTAAACTCCTCATGAGCCATAGAGGTCACATGGCAGTTGTGATTTCGGGCTCAATATATCCATTTTTTTCTCATAATGTATTTGGGCTAGAACAAAATCCCTGTGTTAAAATCTCATTTACAAGCCAAGCTACATTTGGTAAATATTTGAGACTTTTCTGATAAGTAACAACTGAACAGTATGGAACATTTATGTGCAAAAAGTAAGTGCTGAGAAAATACCTTTGTATGTTCTAATTATCAATGTTTTCTAATTGGCACTGCCTTATTTAAATAAATATTAGACATGTTTTGCAAATAACAAATATCAAGTGTTATCCAGCCTTTACATCGTATACAAATCTGAAAATTGATATTTATTCATATTTTATCCATTGGAACTCCCCTCTTAATGGATTTAGCTAAACTTGGCTTACAACAAAAGATTCCTCTTCTTCATGCTAAACATATTCTTTTTACAGAAGTATGATATTGTTATTCACTATAAATGTGTTGAAAACAGAATAATAATAATTAGTTGATAAACGCTGTAATTTTTGCGGATAGTCAAGAACGCCTGCAACATAATGAACCACATTTTGTATATTTACCCTTTGGAACCCTACGGGTGACACAGTCCACTTTAAGTATCGGACAGACCACGCCATTCCCTGCAATTAGGTCATTTATCACAAATCTGCACCTTTTCACCTAATTGCAACGAATTTGACATACCGTTTGAAACCCTGCTGGTAACACTGTCCACTTGATATTTTGGACAACGCTCTCCATTCCCTACATTTAGAATAACAGACAAAATGAACTTGAAAACCTCGTATTAAGGCCATAGAACCATTCATCTCCGTAGTAGTGTAACTGTAAGAGTATTTTAATAATTCTATTGTTGACTGACAATTCGGGTTGCATCACGTCACCTCTACCAGTGTTCTGGTGCAGAATTTCGAAAATAGTTGCATCTTGCGCTGTTTATGAATTTCAGTCACGGGGAGTAATTAGTTCAAAAAGATTTCTTAGGCCCCTTAAAACAGTTATCATCATGGAAATTATGCTTCTGTATAAGTGCAATGGTGTTGGTGCAGTACATTGAGGTTATCAGCTGCAATAAGCGTTGATGCTTTCAAATTTACCTTCATTTATTCCGAACCTTATCGTTGAGCACTATGTGGCGATTTAATTATACTATTGCTACCTCAGGAGCTCAGGACAGCCGAAGTTTTCCAAAGGGTTTTGATTATTTTTCTACGGCGTTACGCGACAAACGACGACACTAATAGTGTCTACATTTCGTACAGCCAATAAGATATAGGCCATCGACAGTGTCTTTTATTGCAATATATTTTTTTAATTTGCTTGTAAATTACATGTGTCAGTGCTGTAGTTAGTAAATAGCCGTTTCCCTGTTAATTATTATAAATATTATCATTACAGAAAAATTACCAGAGTGTTCCGTCCATTATACTGTACTACTTATCAGCCCCACTACAACCACCAACACCACAAAAAGTTATATTTTTAGCCTATTTTCAATTTTGAAAAAATAGGCTTATGAGATCACCTTTTGTCCGTGTGTGTGTGCGTGTGTGTGTGTGATTCGTGTGTGTGTCCCCCCTAATAAAATCTAAACGGCAGGAGCGATTTCAATGAAACTCGGAAAGTTCATAGCACTGTTCCCGGCGACCTCGACCGTGCCCTTCAAATTTTGTTACGACTCACCAATCCAACATGGCGGCTGTGCGAAATATTTCACCTGCATTCAATATCTCCGAAACTATTACCGATATTACCCTGACATTTTCTAATGTGATAGAGGGAACTACTATAAGTTTACTTATGTGACTTTTGAAAACCTGGTAACTACAAAACCAACATGGAGGCCAGGCGAATTTGCGACATTTAAACAGACGTTTCTCGCGATTTGACCATCCAAACGCAATGAAACTTGGTACAGTATATGTTTATATACATTGTAATGCACCGACATCTAACTTCGTTCAATTGTTCACATAATCACAAGATGGCGGATGTGCGAAATATTTCACCGGCATTCTATATCTCTGAAACTATTAGC
The DNA here is from genome assembly GCA_946902985.2 of Meconema thalassinum. Taxonomy (NCBI): domain Eukaryota; kingdom Metazoa; phylum Arthropoda; class Insecta; order Orthoptera; family Tettigoniidae; genus Meconema; species Meconema thalassinum. Next base: position 252,501,788 of record OX336394.1, on the reverse strand, counting down.
GGTATGTCCCTAAAATTTTGTACAGAGATAAAGGGCACTACTGGTAGTCCATCTATAAGACTTTCAAAAACCGGTTAACTACAAAACGAACATGGCGGCCAAGCGAATTTGAAAATTTTAAATAGACCTTTCTCGCGATTTAATGTTCCAAGCGCACTGAAACCTGGTACAGGAAATATTTATACACATTGTAATCCACTGGTATCTAATTTAGTTCAATTGTTTACATAACCTCAAGATGGCGGCAGTGCGAATTTTAAAATTAAGTTTTTATTTCTTGTGATGTAGTCATGCGATCGAAGTGAAAGTTTGAATAATGAACCTACGCAATAATTTTCCTTTAATGGTACATGACTCTATGGCCTATACATTTAACAATCCAACATGGCGACCATCCGAAATATTTAGACGATACTGAATACCTACGAATCTATTTTAGCAATCAAACTGCATTTTTTAATGTTCATAGGGGCTATGAACTTATGTTCACCTATAGGACTTTAAATAACCTGGTGATCATAAATCCAACATGGCGGTGACGCGAATTATAAATATTCACATGGACGTTTCTCGCAATTTAACCATCCGCGTGCAGTGAAACTTGGTACAGTAAATCCTTATACGAATGTTAATCCACTGGCATCTAATTTATTTCAATTGTTTCCATAACCTCAAGATGGCAGCTGTGCAAAATTTTAAAATCTCCCTGTTTTTTCTTGTGTCCTAATTATGCGATTGAAGTTTGAATCCTACACGTTCACAATAATCTGCATGTAACAGTACATAACTCTAGGACCTACATATATAAAATCCAACATGGCGACCATCCGAAATATTTAGTCGGTTCTCAATATCTACGAATCTATTACAGCAATCAAACAGAAATTGTGTATGTTGATAGTGGCAATTAACATAAGTAGGATATATGAAAATAGGCTGTATAGTTCTTCACGGAACTACTTGTTAAATATAATTTTTCTCTTAGTTTAAGTATCATGTGCCAGTTGTGTAGTAGTATTCATTATCAACCATAAAACAAATAAATCCACCGGGCGACGCCGGGCACTGCTGCTAGTCATTGATCAAGTTTTACAAAAGCATGTATGATACAGGTGAGGTAACTTCTGATTTCAAGAAGAATGTTATCATCCTTATACAAGTTCATATATGCTGATGACATCGCTCTTGTAGCACAGAGTAATAACTTTGATGATGGTGAACAAATTCTTACAGAGCATCTCAAGAAGATGTCAACTTTCTTTAAGACCTGGAGATTGATCCCCAGCACTTCAAAAACTGAAGTATCTTGTTTCCATCTATCGAATCGTGCTGCAAACTACAATCCAAGAGTTTTGTTCAATGAACGAAATCTGAGGTACAATCCTTTTCCAAAATATCTTGGAGTCACTTTAGATAGATCCCTGAGCTACAAAGAACACATCACTAAGCTTTCCCACAAAGTCGCCGCAAGAAACAACAGATTGCATAAGCTCAGTGGTACATCCTGGGGAGCCTCTGCTGACTGTTTACGCTTATCTGCCATCAGTCTTGTCTACTTGGCTGCTGAGTACTGTGCACCCGTCTGGTTGGAAAGCGTACATGTGAAGAAGGTAGACACAAAATTGAATGATCAATGCGTTGCATTACTGGTTCCATCAAATCAACTCCATGTCACTGGTTACCCATTCTGAGCCAAGAATTCTGCCATCCATCACAGCAACGACTGAAATCTAGACCAGTAAGTGTCACTGCGGGGCAACTCATTGCTGCTGGATTTGATTTAAATGAAAGCTGGAAGCATGAGTGGTCAACTAAAACATCGGGAACAAGTGCCCTCCATCTTGATCCCACCAAGAAACCAAACTGCTCTGACTTACCGAGGAACTTCTGGTGCCGCATCAACAGGCTGAGGACTGGACATGGTTGCAGCAATTATTTCAGGTACAATTGGGGCTGGATCAGCTCACCAATGTGTGAGTGTAACCTGGAAGAACAGACGATCGAACATCTGGTCCTATGCTGTCCCCTTTTTTCGTACCCTGGTATTCCTGACGATTTGTTCACTCTCACCCCGACTTTACCGAATGGTTGAGAAGGATGGATTTTCAAGTTGGAATATAGCTAGTTATGTAGAATTGAATATTGTATAAATTAACATACGATTAAATAAATAAATAAATAATCCCTACACCGAAGAAAATGGGAGCTGACAGATTTGAAGATTGCCGTACAATCAGCTTTATTACTCATGCTTCAAAGATCCTGGCTAGAATTTAATTTACAAGAGGATGGAAAGCCAGATTGAAACGAAGTTGGGTGAAGACTAGTTTTGTTTGAGGAGAAATGCAGGAACAAGGGAAGCTATACTAAGTCTTAAGCTGATTTTGGAAGGTAGAATAAGAAAGACAAGAGAACGTTCATTGCATTTGTAAACTTAGAAAAGGCTTTTGATAACGTTGATTGGACTAAATTGTTTGACATTTTAAAAACGACTAGTTGAAACCCGTCAAAACATGACGGTCATTGGGAAAATATTTACGGAAGGATTTTCTTATATGCATTATTTGTATGATTACAGAGAAAGACGACTTTGCAACATATAACTGCCCAGACTGAAAACTTGATGAGGCAAATAGTGGCCTACACGTTCCATAGCTTCCCCTTGAGCTTTATTGATTGTGATAAATTATGCCAAGCGATTGGAAATTGGTGGCTCTTAAAAGAAAATGGGAGTATTTTTATGGCATATTTATATTGGATTTTTAAAGTGGCTTCGTATTTTGTCCGATTTCTCACTTTATTGCGTCAATTTGCAGTTAACATACGACCGGACAATGTTCCTTTTCGTCGAACGGGGTTTTATAGTAGTATTTCTCCCAAAATTAACGTCTTATTCGATAACACTATAGTGCCCTGCATCAATGGAGCCGCTAAATATTAAATGCCAGATAATACTCCCCTTGCAAAAACAACAGTGTGGTTAGACTCATTGTTATGTACTCGAAACAAATAAAATCAATGAACAATTGGCTTATACAATGAAGTTCAACATGATCAGTGTATTCACCGTTCAGAGACTTTCATACTAAGTTGGTTGCTGAGGAGAACGCGATGAGGCTGATCGCCAATAATAAAATCCTTAAAATTATCCTTGTCAGCAACAATGTTTGCAATAGTTTGCAAATGAAGCTCAGGGCGATGTTCTTCATTTTGATATAAACAGCACGAAACTTCTCGAAATAAGCAATTTCTATCGCCTGTTATAGGTTCAATCCTTAGGGTTTCTTTAACAGCAAACTATGCAGGGGAGTATAGAATCACTTCACCAATTACAGGATGAGCACTGACTCTTTGCCAGCCACCGTAAAGGAGGCAGTTTTAGAATTATATGTCCAGTGCATGTCGAAAAACGCATTAACATAGGGAAGCCAACTATTAAGTACATTCTTGGCCATCGCCCCAGAGATCCGGATTCATTTCCCTGCTCTGCCAAGAAATTTAATTCTGGCCTGAGGGCTGGAACGGGACGCACTCAGCCTCGTGAGGTAAAACTGAGGAGAGGTAGGATCGATTCCAACCTTAACTATCTTGGATGTGTTTCTCTTCGGTTTCCCACTTCCACTCCAGGCAAATACCGGGATGGTTCCTTAAGTAAGGCTTCGGCGTTCTCCTTCCTAATTCTCACGTTAATTACAGATACACGCATTAATACAACCATCACAATAACACAGGTCGGTAACATATTTTTTTTTCTCTTAAAGACACTCTGCAAATCTACAGGCCAAGAGCTTTTGTCAGAGTGCTTTACGAAGTCGAAACATGATGGTCAATGGTAAAATAATTACCGAAGGATTTCCTTATATACGACATTCTTTGTACGACTACTTTTTGGCACTATTGAAACTTTAAGGGCGTCGAAAGATCGCACTCTTGACATTGCAACATATAACTGGCCATGACTGAAAACTTGCTGAAGTAAATAGAGACCTACACGTTCGAGAGTTTCCCCTTGAGCTTTATTAATTGTGATACAGAATGCCAAGCGAATTGGAAATTGACGTCTCTCAAAAGAAAATGGAAGGGTTTTGTCGGATGGTGTTAAATCAACTCGAGGGATTAGAGCTCTCTGCCCAATTTTATCTCCGCTGATTATTTCCAAATCCAAGCAATTTTCATACATATTCTTTACAAATAATCTGGTTCCGTTCAGAGCCCTTGGGAAACGTTCAGATTTCTGAGGAGCATAACTATGGCTCCAACTTTTAGAGTAAGAATATGTGGAGGCAAACCACTTAATTCCAAGGAATTCAAGAATTCTGTAGGAAATTGAAGTAGCTGGCTTTCAATTTCAGTAATTAATCTGTTAACGCTGGTGTATGTTTTTGAACTACCGGGTATAAGTTCGATGACTTTCAAATTAATTTCATTACAGTGTTCATTTTTTGGTGTTAGAATTCATACTTTCGAGAAATTGATTATATCTTTCGTAGAAATGAATGTTTCGCCATAAATCTCAGTCACGATGTCATCATGCGCTAAAATTCTGGGTGGTAGTTCAATAACATTTGATTCCTCACCATCTACAGAGGGGTAGTCACCGTTACCAATTTGTAACAAAAAATCAGAAAATTCAATTTCTTCTGGTTTCAACCGCATGTTTTTATATAAGCAGCGTATTTTGAAGAAGGGCCAGAGAGGAGAGTATTTAATACAGTTTTGAATAATTGTTTGGCGAGAAGCGTGCGGAACAACAGGAAAAACCTGCCTAAAGTCTCCTCCAAGAACAGTAATTTTCCCAGCAAATGGAATGTCATTACCCATAATATCTTTTAGAAGACGATTCACACACATTAATGAATGAATATTTGCCATTGGGGCTTCATCCCATATTATGAGCCGTGCTAATCGAATATCGTCAGCTGCTTTGGAATTTAATTTTAATCCAGACACTGAACTCTCATTTAAATTTAGAGGAATTTTGAATGTACTGTGTACTGTTCGACCGTTGGGTATCAAAACAGCGGCTATTCCGGTCCATGCTACTGCTATAACATGAAGCCCTAAACTCCAGAACTTTTGTATTAAGCATCGGTAAATAAATGTTTTTCCTGTGCCCCCAGCACCGTCAATAAAGAATGCGTTCGTGATAGTTGTGTTGTTATTTTGAAGAACGCTAGTGATTTCATTAATAATTGAAAGTTGTTCCTGGTTTGCTAAGGACATCAGGTCAGCCAAATCAAAAGGGAACACTGGCTCATTAGTAGTTTGATCGTTTGAGTGTGTGTCAGTACCAACAGGCAAGTTAAATGTTGGCAGAGAGAAACCATGCAATTGCAGAGTTTTATTAATATCTCTGAGAGATAGTTGATAAGCTGTATTTTCATCTTCAGACTTTAAATAATCTTCACAGAGAGAGTTTTTGTGCATGTCCCATAAGTGACTGGCATTGCAAGGTTGATGAAATATGCATATGTAGGCGAATAACTGTCTCAGTTGAAAGGGCATTTGGAAAACCGATGCTTCCATCAAACAGCGTTGCCATTCTGAATCATCGATAAGCAAAGCAAGCTTAATTGCCATATCCTTATATGTTGGGCAGGTAACACCTTGGTATGTTCGGAGATCCACAAAGCTTGTGGCACCTACTATGTGAAGTAAAAGTAAGCGCAGATGGTATCTTTCTGATTCAGATGGAGAAACATTGTACATCCGACCTATTACCTTTTCGAATCTAAGTCGTTTTTTCCAAATGCATTTGCATTTATCCCATACATAATGAACGGGTGTTTCAGGATAAATATATGCACTCCTAGTTGTTGGATTTTGGTTCAGCTGAAACCATGCAGTGAGTTGTGTACTTTTTAACTGAGCCCGTATTAATGCTTTGGGAGCATCATCGGCATGAAAAAATACATCTTGTTGGTCTGGTAAATGGACAGGTAACCGGGCAACAATGTGGGACTGTTCGTGCATGTTGTAACCAAAAATCCTGTATGCAGCCTCACTTGACCCAACATATCTAGCATTCAAATACATAGAAACTTCGTCATGATGTAGCATTCCATCGTTTGCCGTGATTTTCAAGTTAGCGCAATCATGCCCCTTATAAACATATTTATGTATGTATTTGATGCTGTGTACACTTGCACAGATTTCGACGTTAATATGGGCCTGAAAGTACATCAATAGATATCGATTGTATGGAACAATGAAGCGATTGTCGATTTCAACATTGGTGCCTTGTACTCGTTTAGTATATGATCTTCCATTCTGTCGCCTACGGTAAAGTGGATAGCCGTTCACATTCTCTTTAGTTTCTGGCACAAAGTCTTTTGGAAAACCCTTCTTACATCTTCCATCCTTCATGCAAATTGAATTGGGATTCAGAAGGCCGCAAGGTCCATGTACCATGTGTGTCTTTACTAAGTTGTACAATGTTGTATTGGAAGGATCTGGTATTTCTGCAGAAACTGTCATATCAATATCATAGATTTCTCGCAATTTACAACTATCTCGAAGAAAAACCAGTAAGTGTATATGAGGTAAACCTCGCTTCTGGAACTCAACCGTGTATAAGAAAGTTTGTACCTCGCCAAAAATTTGCTTTTGATTTATTAAACGCAAGAGTTCCTTCACTTTCGCATGAAAAACGCGAACAACGACATCAGGTCTATTGTTTGCATTTTCATAAGGTTGGAGGCTAGTAGTAATTTCAGGCCATGATGGGTTGCAAGTGAAAGTTATGAAGAGGTCTGGCTTGCCAAATTTTCTCACAATTGCCATTGCATCCTGATAATTTTGCAACATATTTCGGGGACTACCAATAAAAGTAGAAGGCAAAATAACTATGCGACCAGCTCTTAAACTTTCATTTTCAGCTCTAAAGTGTAAAGCATCAGCAAGACCAACGTAGGTATCGACACGCAATTTCGTTTTTTGATTGCGAATATATTTTAGTCTATCTCCTTCTATTCGACAATAATAGTCAACTATTAATTGTTGGGTAAGTTTACCTGCATTAAGTAAAGGGTTGAAACCTCCTGCGGGAGGACAACCTCGAATCGACAGCCTATACAAAATATATTCACGCATTGTCATATTTTGCCTAACGTTCGTCTTACGGTTCCCTCCTGTTGGCAGTGAAATATGCCACCCTGTTTCTCCGCAAGGCCAGATTAAAACGTAAGTTAATGGATCACAATGCATGCTGTCAACATCAATTTCCTTTAAAACTCCCTGATTAGAAAATACGGCTATGTGACGGTGTGAAGCCGGAGCGCCGTCAGTTGTTTCAAAAATAGCTGCAATCTCTGAGGAAGCTGGGTTATTGTAACGTCTAGGATCTTCTTGAGGTTCATGGTAAAAGCGCATGACCAAATCTAACGGTTGACGTTTTTCTCTTAAAGCCAGTTCATATTCTTCGCATATTTTTGAATGCATTGTCTTATACAGTGGAATGTAAGGGTTATGCTCTTGCAAAATATTATTTAGAATATGAAGTGTACCCTCCCTGATGCAAGAATTCGCTCGATTTGCTAATCTGATTTGATTAGCTTCTGAGCAGTCTAATACATACAATTGGCCGTAACAACTGTCGCTTATATTTTTGGAATATATGGAAGAAATGCGATGATGTACAATTCCTGAAATTTTAAAACAATATGGACCGTGTTCAGGTGGTACGGTAACATTGGCACCAAAGGAAACGAAGGACATAGAATTGTTGTACTGCCGAATATTCTCTCTGAAGTTCCTTGAGATATCATCATTTCCAGTGAAAAATGGTTTAAGCCTGTCAAGTATTTTATATTCCGGCAGATCAATTTTACCATTGCAACAGCAAAGGCCGAAGTAACCAAGCGTAGTTTTTTCGCAAGAGAAGAACAATGCAGAACAATGTTTACATTCGTTCATCAAGGAACCAACGCTGTACGGCATAATATCTGGCATTGTTTCTGAAATGGCAGATTTATATTTTATATTAAAAGTGGTTTCGCCTTTTCTCCGATTTCTCATTGTTTTGCGTCTATTTGTAGTTTCCACACGACCGGTTAATGTTCTTTTTCGTCGAATGCGTCTATTTACAGTAGGATTTATCCCCAAATAAATGTCGTATTCGATCACACTATAGTGTCCTGCATCAACGGAGCCGCTAAACAATAAATGACAAATAACACTTCCATTGCCATAATCTACAACGTGGTTAGTCTCATCGTTATGCACTCTAAACAAATAATCATTAAACAATTGGCTTATACCATGGAGTTCAACATGACCAGCATATTCACCGTTCAGAGACATAAGATTTTCATACTCAAGTTGGTTGTTGAGGGGAAGGCGATAAGACTCATCGCCAATAATAAAATCCTTATAAATATTCCAGTCAGCAACAATTTTTGTAACAGTTTGCAAACGCAACTCGCTATGACGTTCTTCGTTTCGATACAAACAGTACGAAACTGCTCTAAATAAGCAATTTCCGTCACCTGTTATTGGTACAATTCTTCGGATATCCATTACAGTAAATTATGAAGAGGAGCATAGAACCACTTCGCCAGTTTTACAATTATATTTCCTGTACGTGTCAAGAGTCGTTTTACACAGGGAAGCCCACTCTTAAAGCTGGCAATGAATTATCGAGACAAACCGGCCCAGTAATTCTGCGTAGTCAGTTTCTAGTATGCCGTAGTTATGGTATATACAATGAAAGGTTTAACAATTCGTAGAAGCTGCGATATGTATTCTCGACAGAAAACGACTCACCACCAAAGACTATAACAGACCACCAAAGACTATATAACAGAAAGATCGGAAACACAATACAAATGGCGGTTCCAACATTCGACTGCAGCGGCATCTGCTACTGAAATATAGAAGTTAATTTGGATAACAATCTAATCAAAAGTAGGCCTACATTTTGTAATACCGGTATCAGAATTTTAACGTAGGCCTACTGTATTATTGCCGTATAACTGGTAAAGGTACAATTCATTAGTGGAATTTCATGTAACAACATTTTGGACATGCCTTGTATGTTTATAAGGCAAAGAAAGAACTGAGGAAAACAAATGAGTTACGTAGCACATGGCTCGATTTGAGGACACTCGGGTGGATTCACTGCATATATTCTTCGTAATGTGTTGGAATTCGTACAATCCTTGATTCACAGTTATCCCATGTGCAAAAATAAGCCAAAACTTCTGTAGCAATAAAGATAAATAGCCTACCGTTATTGCAAATGTAATCTGTCGAATGTTGGAACTTATAAAGCTTTTCAATGAAATTACCATAGCGTTTTAAGTTAAATTGAGATGGGAACGAAGAATTCCTTAGTTACGGGAATGCCAAGAGTTAAATATGTTTTGGCAATAAAATAGCAATTGCAAGAAAGGAAAATTCGGAAATAAAAAAACATGCCGGAGGGGGGATTCGAACCCCTTACATTGGGTGATGCATAAATTAAGAAAGTACGGCGTAACCACCTGATCTACCAAACCACTGATAACGACGCGCAATATTAAGGGAGTTAAACCACAAGCACACTCAAAATTTGATGTCAATTTACGTTTTTCAGCATTTTCTGTCTGGTAATTCCAGTGTATGTCATGAAAACGTAATAAGCGATGTTCCCTTCCATTATAATTCTTATACATAAACATGAAATTAAAACGCGATGGACTTGTAACCGCCATGACTGTCATAAGGCAAGGCGATTGTGGGCATGCGTGATAGGCAAAATTTCTGAATTTTTGTTTATTAATTTAAAAATATTCTGTAACATATGGGAATGCCAAGAGTTAAAGATGTTTTGGCAATATAATAGCAATTGCAAGAAAGGAAAATACGGAAATAAAAAAACATGCCGGAGGGGGGATTCGAACCCCTTACATTGGGTGATGCATATATTAAGAGAGTACGGCGTAACCACCTGAGCTACCGAATCACTGATAACGACGCGCAATATTAAGGGAGTTAAACATCAAGCACACTCAAAATTTGATGTCAATTTACGTTTTTCAGCATTTTCTGTCTGGTAATTCCAGTGTATGTCATGAAAACGTAATAAGCGATGTTCCCTTCCATTATAATTCTTATACATAAACATGAAATTAAAACGCGATGGACTTGTAACCGCCATGACTGCCATAAGGCAAGGCGATTGTGCGCATGCGTGATAGGCAAATTTTCTGAATTTTCGTTTATTAATTTAAAAATATTCTGGAACATATGGGAATGCCAAGAGTTAAAGATGTTTTGGCAATATAATAGCAATTGCAAGAAAGGAAAATACGGAAATAAAAAAACATGCCGGAGGGGGGATTCGAACCCCTTACATTGGGTGATGCATAAATTAAGAGAGTACGGCGGAACCACCTGAGCTACTGAACCACTGTTAACGACGCGCAATATTAAGGGAGTTAAACATCAAGCACACTCAAAATTTGATGTCAGTTTACGTTTTTCAGCATTTTCTGTCTGGTAATTCCAGTGTATGTCATGAAAACGTAATAAGCAATGTTCCCTTCCATTATGATTCTTATACATAAACATGAAATTAAAACGCGATGGACTTGTAACCGCCATGACTGTCATAAGGCAAGGCGATTGTGCGCATGCGTGATAGGCAAGATTTCTGAATTTTTGTTTATGAATTTTAAAATATACTGTAACATATTTGTTTATTTTAGAGACACTCTGCAAATCTGCAGGCCAAGAGCTTTCGTTAGCGTGCTCTACGAAGTAAATCGGTTCTGTCGTTCTCTCAATCTCGCGGTAACAAAAATCGCCTTAGTGTTTTAAATATATAGATAGATTAGAATAGGAGATAGGAGAGTGATCTACAATCTATACAGAAACCAGACAGCAGTCATTCGAGCTGAAGGACAAGAGAGAGAAGCTGGTATTCAGAAAGGTGTAAGGCAAGGCTGCAACTTAGCACGCATACTTTTCAATCTTTACATTGAACAAGCAATGAAGGAAATTGTAGAAAAATTTAAAGTGGGAGTTAAGATTCAAGGAGAAATAATTTCAATCTGAGATTTGCCGATGACACGTCATCTTGGCTGACACGCCTGAGAATTTGAATGAGTTTTTGAATGGTATGGACTCCGTCTTAAGGAAAGGATTCATGATGAGAATTAATAAATGTAAAACAAAAATATTGGAATGCAGCCGAAAAAATCAGAAACCTCTATGGACATCAAATTGGCAGGTGAAAAGCTGAAGGAAGTAGGAGACTTCTGTTACTTAGGAAGCAAAATAACCAGTGTTGGACGAAGCAAAGAGGATATAAAAAGTAGGTTGGCTCAGGCAAGGACAGCATTCCTACAAAAAAGGAATCTGTTTGACATCGAATATGTTGTTGTTGTTTGAGTCTTCAGTCTTTTGACTGGTTTGATGCAGCTCTCCATGCCTCCCTGTCCGGAGCCAATCGTTTCATCTCTACATAGCTACCACATCCTACATCAGAGGCTATCTGTTTAACATATTCTAACCTTGGTCTACCCCTACAGTTCTTGTCCTCGACCCTTCCTTCCATAACTAAGCTTGCTATTCCTGGGTGTCTTAGTATGTGTCCTACCAACCTATCTCTTCTCTTCATTAGCAGTCGCCAGAAACATCTCTCCTCTCCCACTCGCCTTAATACCTCTTCGTTTGTAACCCTATCTACCCATCTGATCTTCATCATTCTCCTGTAACACCACATTTCAAATGCTTCAATTCTCCTCTTTTCTGCTGCACCAATAGTCCAAGTTTCACTTCCATAGAGCGCCACGCTCCAGACAAAGGCTTTCAAAAGTGACTTCCTAATACCTAAATCTATATTCGATGTCAACAGATTCCTTTTTTGTAGAAAGGCTTTCCTTGCCTGAGCCAACCTACTTTTTATATCCTCTTTGCTTCGTCCATCACTGGTTATTCTGCTTCCTAAGTAACAGAAGTTTCCTACTTCCTTCAGCTTTTCACCTGCCAATTTGATCTCTATAGAGGTTTCTGATTTATTTCGGCTGCATTCCAGTATTTTTGTTTTACATTTATTAATTTTCATCATGAATTCCTTCCGTAGGACGGAATCCATACCATTCAAAAACTCATTCAAATCCTCAGGCTTGTCGGCCAAGATGACGATGTCATCAGCAAATCTCAGAGTTGAAATTATTTCTCCTTGAATCTTCACTCCCACTTTAAATTTTTCTCCAATTTCCTTCATTGCTTGTTCAATGTAAAGATATAGATTTAGGTAATAGGAAGTTATTTTTGAAAGCCTTTGTCTGGAGCGTGGCACTCTATGGAAGTGAAACTTGGACTATTGGTGCAGCAGAAAAGGGGAGAATAGAAGCGTTTAAAATGTGGAGTTACAGGAGAATGATGAAGATCAGATGGGTAGATAGGGTTACAAACGAAGAGGTATTAAGACGAGTGGGAGAGGATAGATGTTTCTGGCGACTGCAAATGAAGAAAATATGTAGATTGGTAGGACACATATAAGGACACCCAGGAATAGCAAGCTTACTTATGGAAGGAAGGGTCGAGGACAGGAACTGTAGGGGTAGACCAATGTTAGAAAATGTTAAACAGATTGCCTCGGATGTAGGGTGTGGTAGCTATGTAGAGATGAAACGATTAGCTCAGGACAGGGAGACATGGAGTTCTGCATCAAACCAGTCAAAAGGCTGGGGACTCAAACAACAACATACAAAAGAGCGAAGAGTATGGTTTGGATATAAACCCTCAGATGACGAAAATGACGGTAATTTGTTGAAACAATGTCTCTCCAGGCAAATTAAATATAGACCAGACTCCCATTGATAAGTGCATTAGTAGTCTATACCTTGCCACTACCATAAATGATCAACGGGATCCTGCTGATGAGGTGAGGTCCCGAATGGGAAAAGCCAGGACAATATCCAATAAGATGCGTAATTGGTTCAAACATCATTGGATAATAATGACTACGAAAATTAGGCTTTTGCGTTGTTATGTGTTCTCTACTCTTTTTACGGTGCTGAGACAAGGACTCTCACAGAGTCATTATCTAAACGGTTAGATGCCTTTGAAATATGGATGTACAGAAGGATATTACCAATACCATGGACAAATTGTCACAAATGTTGAGGTTCTCCGAAATATGAGAAATCACAAGGAAATATTAACCACCTTGAAAATAAGAAAAATCCAATTCCTTGGACACTTCATGAGGAACAGGGGTGTAGTGGAGCGGGAACGCGTGGGAACGGCGTTCCCACACTGGTTTCATTCAGAAAAAATAATAATAATAATAATAATAATAATAATAATAATAATAATAATAATAATAATAATAATAATAACATTAAAATCACTTATGCAAGTAAATAAAATAATATCTTTAAAAATGTGTGAGCGCCTCATATATTGATTTGAGGCATCAGCACCCATGCACCGTACCTACCCGAATTTCAATATTCTAATTGTTTACTTAGATTAAGATTCGGTAGTTCGTTGTCGCAACCTTGCCGTCGCGTCGTCGGCGCGGTGCTAGCCGGTATCCGGGGCGCTCAAGTTCAGCCCCCTCCCTCTTTCACGTGCGACAGAGAAAGAGGTGAGAGAGAGGGAGGGAAGTCATTGTCATTGACCTCTGCAGTCGGCACTCGGCCGTCGCGCTACTGGCGTTCATGTGGCAAGTGGTGACGCGCTGATTTGACTGTTCTCTTTATTTTGTTTGTTAGTGAGGTTATGGTGCGCTGTATTACATTAATAATTAGTTGTGTTATTTTAATAGTATTCAGACGAACTTGAATTGAAGGGCGATTACTCAATTATCCCAATCGAACATGGAGCCGCCAAAGAAAAATCAAAAAACACTGTTTTCGTTCTTTTCTAAGCAACCAAATGAAGATAAAGGTGAAGATGTAAATGACGATTTAGATGTATCTCACACAGGGAAAAATTCTACTTCCCTTCGTGTGTCTTCAGATGGAAAAAAGTGGTTTACAGGCAGGAACTGAAAGTAATTCTTCTGTAAGTTCGACTTCGAATATGCATGAGCATGATGTACAAAATAAATCTGAATTGCCTTCTATATGGACTATTGATATGTGGGAACGCAAAAAAGAAGCCTTCCCATGGTTGGGTTGCAAAAACGGTTCATTAGGCTGTACATTATGTAGCAACGTTTCTCATCATGGTGCTTTTAAAAAGGAACGTACATCAATTTCTAAAGAATGGTGCACATTTGCAATAACATTCAATGGGTCTAGTAAGTCTGCCCAACTTACTTCACTAAGAAAAAAAAAATCTTCACAAGCAATCATCAGCCCACTTGACTGCTGAGAGCATAACCGCTAAGGTGAACGAGGAAACTATTGAAAACGTTTGTGATAAAATGAACCTTTCCAATCTAGAATCTACAATTAAAGTATTTCGATCAGCTTACTATTTGGCCAAAAATGATAGGCCCTTTTCTGATTATTCTAAACTTGTGCAACTTCAGAAAATGAATGGTGTAGACATTGGTGTAGGATTACACTCTAGACTTAGTGCAACTGAAATCATTGACCACATTTCTAATGAAATGAAAAAACGAATTACTCAACAGGTTAAAAGCATTTCAGGTAAAATTCGATTTTGATCGATGAACTACAAGCTTAAGTGATAAATATACTTTGATTGTTTATTTAAAATGTGAAACCAGCAAAGATTTGCCACCAAATGTCTTATTCTTAGACCTAATTGAATTGCCTAACCAAACTGCTGATTCTATTTTTGAGACACTCTTAGGTTGTTTGAAAAAATATGGGTTTGATCTTGAGTACCTAAAAGAGAACTTAATTGCATTTGCCTGTGATGGCGCTAATGTCATGTTAGGAAAAAATCTGGCGTCGTAGAAAAGCTACTACAACAGTTTCCCAACATTGTTCCTTGGCATTGCATGAACCATAGGATAGAGTTAGCTGTAAGTGATTCTATCAATGACGTTGGGGCTATTAACCATTTTCAAATGTTTATGGACAAGCTGTACACTCTGTGTAGTAAATCGCCTAAATGCCAAAGAGAACTAGCCGAGTTTGCTAGTGAGCTTGATTTGCAACTACAGAAAGTTGGTCGCATTTTGGGTACGAGATGGATTTCCAGTTCATTTAAAACTGTTATGGCCGTTTGGTATGGATATCAAGCATTGTACTCTCATTTTAAGAAGGCCCAAGAAGACAAGAACAGAACAACAACCGAACAAGCAATGTACGGTGGGTTGATTAAGCGCTTGACATCAACTCAGTTTCTGTCAGATTTGGCGATAATGTATGACATATTAGCTGAATTAACAATGGTTTCAGAATGTCTTCAAAATAGGGAGGCAACTGTTGTTTATGCAGACAAACTCATAAGAAGGTCAATTGCTTTTTTCGAGTGCCTTAAAGAGAAACCTGGAACTAAGACCCTTGAGGCCAAGAGAGCTGCAATCACTGGTAATTTTTGTGATGTTCCCTTAACAAGTAGAAACAAAATAACTGCTATTAATGACCAGCAGTTGCTATCAAGTGTTATCAACAACCTTAAACGGAGACTTTTCACAACAAGAAGCAGTAACGAACCATCTACAGCCACAGGGACCAACAATTATGATTATGAAAAAGAATATGAATCTCTCCTTTCAGAACTGAAAGTACTTGAAAGTAACAACTGGCCTCCAGAAAAATATGCTGGATACGGTGAACAAGAAATCGAACATCTCTGTGCAAGATTTAGGTTGAATGCCAACAAAATTAAGAACAGCTTCAGAGATTACCTGGAAAACAGCACTACGATTCCGTAGGACATAAACCCTCTGATAAACTGCACAAAGCTTATTCCCTGCAGTTCAGTCACATGAATATTATTATATCGCCAACACGGTCAAAACTGACCATCGAGCACGTATCAGCATTAATGTTTATCAAGTTGAATGGACCAAGTATCCAGACATGGAAACCAGAGAATTACGTCAAGACATGGTTAAGACGACACCGCACAGCTGATGACACTAGAACTCGACGAGCCAACCTCCAACCTGATGACAAAGAGGAAGAAGATGCATTTGCCATTTATTTGTAAATACATTATAAAATTTTATTGAATATGTTCAGTTTTTAATCTTTGTGTTTGAATTTGTTAGTAAACGTATACCTAAAAACATGTTACATCTTCTATTTTTTCTTTTTCCCTGTGATAATTTTATCCATTCCATAGGCTACAGGGCCCCCGAACCGAACCCTCCGCTCTCTGGGTGGGGGGTACCCCTCAGACCACTTCCTCCCATTGGTAAGTCAGTATTTAGCGTGCCCACACTAAAAAATTTGCCACTACACCACTGATGAGGAATACCGACAAGTACCATCTCCTGCAGTCTATTCTTCAAGGAAACATACCAGGGAAGAGAAGTGTTGAACGGAGAAGAATATCCTGGTTAAACAATCTCACAGCCTGGACGTCCAAAACGTCCACTGAATTATTCCGAGCTGCAAGTGACAGCAACTGCACAGTCAAGATGGCTGCCAACATCCAGAACGGATAGGAATCAGAAGAACTAGTAGTAGAAGAAGAAACAGAGATGTTTCTTGGCCACACAGCAGGCAAAAAGCTATCGTGTTGGTCAATCTTTGTTTTAATGCCAGCTTTACTTCTATCAGGCAGGGCATAGAACGTGCGTTAATCACGGTCTGAACAAGGCAACCCATCAATGTTTTAGAACTGGGGAAACCACATATCGTTCCTCAGGTTCTATTACAGTACGCGGAACGGTTCCAAGGTTCAGAGAACCATAATCCAACCTGAATCACGGTTTAAGGGAACGTCATAATTATAACGTCATCAGACCCAAGACAAAATTTGTGTCTGAGATTTTCTTTCCCTGTATTTCTTATTAAATAATGGCACAAAGAATATGTATTTGAAGGCAAAAAGCACACACTTAAAAAAATATTAAAATTACAGGTCATAATTACCTATTACGGCAATGCGCCAAGTCCCAGGTTTAAGGGGGAAGACGAGTAGGTTCAAACCTCGCCGTTTTGGTTTTTCATGACTTATCATTATGAACACAAACCAAATCATAAATATACTTTCTAATAGGCCACTGATGCTTCCTTCCAGCTTCATACCGCGTTTCATTCGGCACCATTCAGTTCGTCTCGAATTGACAGCTCCGATGAGCTTGGCTTCGGAAAGGGCATACGGCCATAAAATCAACACTCCACATAGAAAATACATGACACCTCCGATCCTGTACAAATAGGAATGTTCAGGGGTGGTAATACAGATCAGAATACCATTTTCTGCTGATACAAATATTAAAAAGTGAAGATGCATAAATTTGCACCCTGGGTATGAAAAGAATAAGAAGGAATGACTGACCTTCGTGTATTACTATATATCTAGTGGTCAAGCTGCTAGCTTCTCACCAAGGTGGTTCGGGTTTGATTCCTGGTCAATGCACATTCAACACTTACTCTTAACGTATGTTTGATCAATTTTCAAGAAAATCCCTGCAACGCAAATGTATTACTTTTGCAGGTACGAAGACCCAGAAAACGTCTTACGACACACTACTTGACTCGTCCTTCCGTGCATTGGGTCTCGTAGTCTTACAGATACCTGGGAGTCAACTCCATGAGAATCACGAGATGGGGCCCACAAGACATCTGGTGCTATGTCTGGTGATTGTGTACCTCTTAGTGACAAGTAGCTACAGCAGTGGCCTCTCTTCGGTACTTGTCGTTCCCAGGTAAAGTTAGCAATATTAGAATGTGAGACTCGACTTTTTAACGCTCGTGTATTAATCTTCAGAACGGCTCTTCGGGTTATTAGTTGTTCCTGTTGATTCATTTAGGGACTTTGCGACATTGTAGTATTAATATTTGTGTGTGTATTTGTAAATCAGAAGAGGATTGGGAAGGAGGCGGGCGTCGCCTTTAGCTAGCCATCATTCACCTGGAGTAGAAGTGAGCAACCACGGAATACCACTTCTAGGATGGCTGAGGCGGGAATCAAACCGTCCTCTGCTCACTTTCTCCTCATGAGGGAGAGTATACCACGTTCCAGCTCTCAGAACCACACTACGAGGCGGAATTCGTGTTATTAGACAGTTGTAATTTCTGGGTTACAATGAAATCGAATCCCAGTAATTCGTCACCCCAAAATGATGTGTGTATTCCCTATTTTAGTGTATTTCGTTTTCATCCTTTCCACATACGTGCTTCATCATCCCATTTCCCTTGTCATTAGATTTTATTAATTAAGAGTGTGTATTTCATCAATTTCATATATTAACCTACTTTCGATTTTTGCAAAAAATGAAAGTAGACTTATGAGATCAACACAGGGCGAAAAAAGTGTGTCTGTCTGTGTGTGTGTATGTGTGTTTGTGAGTCTGTGTGTGTGTGTGTGTGTCTGTGTGTGTGTACTCTGAATGTCTGTCCCCCCCCTATCAATTCAAACACGGTGAATGCGAATTGAACGAAATTTGGTACAAAGGTAGCACTAGCAAAGGACACCTCAGTGTCATGTTTTATATCGCCGCCATCTTTACTAAAACTGAATGGCGGCCACTCAAACGTTAAAAATGTAAAATCAAATAACGACTAACCAAATCATCCGATCTCTACCAAATTTGGTAACAACATACCTTCGTATAGGATGCGTCTTGTGACCAAACTACAAGGTCGTCCGCCATACCATTTCAGGATGGCGGCCGTGCGAATTATGTAAACTTTATAATCCATATCATGGGACCCACCAGTTCCGATTATCGAGCCGAGAATCGTTTTAACTGTTCTAAAGGAAGTGGCACGTTCGAAATTAAAAGTTTATTTTGTAATACTATAGTGCAGACGTGATTTTAAAAAGCTGAGCCGATTCAGTAATAAGACAAGATGGCAGCGGATATCTTGTGCCTGACTTATATTTCACTAATTTGAGTATTGCATGCAATATAGCGCACTGATACAAAATAAATAAACTTTGTATGAAATGCTTTATATATAAATAATATACTCCAGTGATGAAATCGTTTAGTATAAATCATTATTTGCTAACAAGTTCTATGTAAGTCATTTTATATAGAACGATATTCGTTGACACAATTAGCTCAGTGGTAGAGCGTTAGCCTATCGCTCAAATGCCTATGGTTCAAACCCGATCAGAGCTAGGTTTTTTGCTTGAAATGTTATATGTTTATTGTTTTGTAATGACTCAGATGTTTTAAAATTAAGCGTTATATTGTGCATATTATGGTGTAAAATATATATTTAATTAAAACATAATTCGCCAGCAGATTTACTCGAGACATCTAGCTGCCAAAAAGGTAATTGCACGCCGACCTACTTATTAACTTCCAGATTTTATTGAAAAGTTTCTTCTTCTGGCCGCTAGAATGCACTCGCTCTGATAGGATTATATTGTTCGATATTTCACCACTAGATGTCACGACTAGTCTACATGGGGCTCCATTGATTACTATACCATTGGCATTCTATGCGCATCGAATTTGAAGATTGACAAGATGATACTACGATACATTTTTACTTTTTATTTTAAAGGGTTTGTAACAGCCTATTTTGCGTTACTTGAAAATGTTATTTGAAGTAAAGAACAAAACGATTTCACATAGTAAGTGAATTCAAGCCGTTGGTGTTAGTTCAGGTTATTAATTACTACTTTTATTTCAGGCAAATAGCAATCGAAAATATCCACATAGTTTGTATACACACGTCTCTGTAGGGTCATGGAAAGATTTGTTAATTCAATTAGGGTTGTGAAAGCCATGCACAACCAGACGTGTAAAGACATGCCTCAACTCAAAGTTGGATGTTGCCCATGGCAGGTCGTATATGTAATAATAATAATAATAATAATAATAATAATAATAATAATAATAATAATAATAATAATAATGTTATTGGTTTTACATCCCTTTTAACTACTGCTGCTTTTAGAGACACCGGGGTGCCGGAATTTTGGCCCGAAGGGGATCTTTAACGTGCCAGTAAATGTACTGACACGGCTCCCTCGCATTTGTGCACCCTCAAATGCCAGCTGACTGCGCTAGGATACGAACCTGCAACCTAGGGCCCAGCAAGCGAGAACGTTACCGCTGAGCCACGCAGCCAGTCCGGTCGATTATGTCGACAGATCCATAACATTCTTGATATACTTCTTATCTTTCTTTCTTCAATGATGGTAGCAGTTTTTATCTAGGTTGTGGCATTTGGTAGAGGTAAATCGTTTCTAAGGTCTTCAACAAAGAATAATTCTATTATACTCTTTGATAATAACAACGAGTTATAACTATACTCATACATTTAGGAGAAAGTAGGCTATATGTTCTTTACTGAACATCTTGTTTTTTAATCGCGTTATTACTTAGATTTAACATACGTATGTGCCAGGAGTGTAATTAGTCAGAGAGCTATTAGTATCCTCCTTTGTACTGATATCTCACCAGGAAATGGCAGTCGGGTTTCAATTGCGGTTGTTTTCCCGCTCACGCGTATCGCGCATTCCAAAAACATTGAGTTGGTCACTGTTTCAGTTACTGTATCTGATGCTGCCACACTGTAAAAAGTAAACACAATGGCTTGTAAGAATATCGACAGTGGGAAGGTAACTATACACACACACACACGTGAAGCCCAATAACAAATTATCATGCAGGAAGTAGCAGCAACTGACTGTCAGCCGATAAATTTAGATTTGCGTGCTGCGTACTCTTACCCCGTCACAGCGTGTTGAACTGTCATCTCCTTGCGTGATGACATTATTCCCTAGTCGGGGAAATTTGTTGCACAACTTCTGACGATTTTGGACCAAGCCACTTAGGGGTTGTTCACTTGGTGGAACAGCGAGGCTCTTAGCCCTAGTTTCTTGATTTGAGTTAGCGTCTTGATGGAAGTTGATCTGGGTTTCGTCATAACGCTTGGAATCTGAATGACCGGTACACTTAGAATGGGAGATTGAACCAAGTGTCCAAACAATTTGATAAAAGCCCATGCGGGCTGATTTTTAGACTAATACACTTTGCGGCTAGTTTTTGACTTGTATATTATTCTTGGTTGAGTTTGTGAGGAGTCATTATGTCAGAGAACTGACAGACCAAGATTTCTCATCCGAAATATGAGATAGTAATTAAATTGAAGTAGTCTACTTGGTACTGTGAATAATTCGTTGGAGTTATCGCGCCGAAACACGGTCATGTGTATTCAGATTTGCAAGTGTAACTTCTTTTATTTTATTTTATTTGTTCATTTTTTTATTATTATTCGAAGTCGGGACTGGGGACTGTGTTAGATTCTTAGCCTACTTTTCACATTTTGCAAAAATGAGGAAAAAGTAGACTTATGAGATCAATCCGGGCGAATGTGTGTCTGTCTGTCTATGTGTGTGTCCCCCTGAATACGATGATAACAGCAAAATCCTTTGAAGTTAGGGACGCAAATGGTGTACCAAGCATCCCAAGCATCCCCGTGTATGTAAAAAGTGGGGTAGTAAGTTTGAGGCACCCGACAGGTTTCAACAAGTCGCCCAATGGTGGGTAGAAACGTTACACAGTGTACTCAGGTTTCATGTTTTTTCATAGAAAATTCCAACCGTCTATAATTATTAACATTTGATTAGTGCCACTTGAAACCATTTTTTTTAATTTGCTACTTTCGTTTTGTCTTTTCTGTTTACCTTCTTCGAATTTCTGTTTGTAGACTATTTTCATTTATGAAAAAGTAGGCTTATGAGATCGCCTTTTGTCCGTGGGTATATGTGTGTGTGCGCGTATGTGTGTCTGTGTGTGTGTCCCCTAATACAATGTAAATAGTTTTCCTGAACGGGACGCTACCTCACTGTCAGACAGCTACTCAATTATCCTCACGAGGCTGAATGCACCCCGTTCCAGCTCTCACGTCAGTTTCTAAAATTCCTGACGGAGCCGGGAATCGAAACCGTAGCCTCTGGGTGGGAGACAGGCGTGCTACCCCAACACCATGGGGCCGGATCAAGAATTGTTAGCTGTTAGTGATTGTCGGCGGCACGTCCTACTGCCTAATGATTGTCGCGCCGTTTGTTAACTAGGAAGGTGAGAGAACTATAGGCTACAAATTTTGTATTATTTCACTTATCAGTAAAACCAAACATTTGGGCAGATGACCTCGTAGTTCCGCCCCTTAAAACCTCATTAACTCAAACTCAAAAAAGTGACAGTCTGAAAGACTAGACTTTGTATCATTTTAAATGCTACAAATGCTGAAAAATGCTAGAATGGCTGAAGGCTTCTCGCTTCGCTCGAAGCCAAAGACTCTTCACATGTTAGAAAATTATCTGCATAATGCTTATCTTGCTTATCTTGTTTCAAATTACTCGCGAACGGCAAGTGCAAACCAAGGGCAAAGCAAGATCAAGCGCGCGGGATGCCGCACGCTCACCAGAGCGCGCGGGGACGTACCCCTTCCATCCAGTCTAAAAACACTTATAGTGGGCGATGTATTGAAGATAGAGATATGCTCTCGCGGACTTTTTTTGTAGAACTTTTCATGCTCACCAATTCTTACTCTCATAGTATATTGATATTTTTAACGGTTTGCCCAGCGTAAGCTTAAGAGGCGCTCGGACGCCAAGTTTGTTTTCGACTTTTTCACTGTAATCGTTACTGCTTGGCTTCCTTTGATCATACATACATTATTTTCTACAGAATCTTTCCTCGAGATATCCTTTACAGAATGGTGAAAGCCGCATCAAAATCCATCCAGTGGTTCTCGACATTACCCGTGACATCCAAGAATCGGGGATTTTTTTCTTATACTAACGAAGTAGAGATTGTCGGGGAACACATACACCAAGCAGTACTATGACGTCACACACCTCAGTGCATCTGGGTACATTTCGTCCCGTCACCGTAACGTAACGCCCGACCCCAGCGTAACGACGAAGTCGACAAGATCATTTAAAATGATAAAAACCAAACCTTGTGGCATCACAGGGCCCTGGCCTACCAAGCGATCGCTATTCAGCCGTTCTGCCTACAGATTGCGGAGTGACGCGTGGGCAGCGCGTCGGGATCCCTCGGCCGATACTTTTGGTCTCCATGACTCAATTGTCCTGATGAGGCTGAGTGCAACTCGTTCCATCTCTCGCGTCAGTTTCTAAAATCCCTGACGGAACCGGGAATCAAACCCGAGACCTCCCTGTGCAAGCAGGCTCGCCACCCCAAACCAACGGGGCTGGCTCATTTATGAGTAACACAGAGAGTGTTTATGGGATTGAATATTTTTAACCCATTACGCGTCCCTCATGAAGTAGAGGCTAGAATGGTGTAGTGGCTAGCATGATGTAGTCTTCGATTTTCGGCTGTACCATAAAGCTAATTGTAGTTTATGTGCTGTAATGGAATTCCTGTCACCCTCATAAGGCAAAACTGGAAATACAATTATTTTTACCACATCAGCTATCCTAGCTGTGGTTTTCTGCGTTTTTTCATTTCTACTCCAGGCAAATACCAGCCTGGTTCCTAAGAAGTACACACACTCTACTAGAGATATCACACGCAGATTTCCAGACAAATTCCACAGATCATCTCGTGGTGTAGCAGCTAGCATTCTTGGCTGTCGCCTCGGAAGTTAGAGTTCAATTAACAACTCTGCCTGGAAATTTAATTGTGGTGGTTGGTTGGTTGGTTGTTTCCTCAGTTTAGGGGCTGCGACAACGCAGTCATGTAGCCCCGTGTACTTTGGGTGTGTGTAGAACCTGTCTGATAACCGGTGTTAATTGTGATGGCTGTATTAGTGTGTGTATCTCTTTTTTAATTCGAGTAAGGACTACAGACATTGAATTTTTTCAAGTAGTTCCTACTTTTGCCGCCAAACGCCACCGTCAACGACCAACTTGTTCAGAACTTAGTTACCAGATGCCACCGCAGTCGGCTCTTGACGACGGACGTAGGAACCTAAGCACGTTAGTCAAATGTTTAATCTATGTAACTTAGCTTCACACAGATATAATTATTGGATGGTTCTTTAGCATGACATAAATCTAAGACATGGGACCGCCGGCATTACTTCCCCTCCGATGGAAGGCATACCGAGGGATTGTTAACGTTCTTGAAAAATCCGACGACTTCAGCTGGGTTTAAACCCGCGATCTTGGGCATAGATGTTAATTGTGGTGTGATGGCTGAAACGGGGCATACTGAGCCTCGTGAGGCAGAACAGAGAAGAGACGGCCAACCTAGAAGTGGTTTAGCAAGGTTTTCCACTTCTACTCCAGGCAAAATATGCGATGGTTCCTAACCTAAAGCCACGGCCAACTGTATGACAATCCTCGGCTCAATTACAAATACACGCACACTAATAAAATTGCTGGCTGCGTGGCTCAGCGGTAACGTTCTTGCTTGCTGAGCCCAAGGTTGCAGGTTCAATTCCTGGCGAAGTCAACTGGCATTTGAGGGTGCACAAATACGAGGAATCCGTGTCAGTAGATTTACTGGCACACTAAAGATCGCCTTCGGGGAGAAATTCTGGCACCATGGCGTCTCTAAAAGCCACAGTAGTTAAAAGGGCCGTAAAACCATCATCATCATCATCATCTTGTACAGTTTCCAGCCCCAGGCTGGGTCTGTTTGGAACATAAGCCTCGCCACTTAGTCCTTTCTTCCCACCACCTCTCCGCTGTCACTCTGGTCCAGTCCTCGCCTCTCTTCTTGACACATTCCTCCACTCCTTTCAGCCATCTATCTCATGGTCTTCCCCATGGTCGTTTCTTCTGCATCTGCATCTCATGTATCCTCTTGGGAATCTTCTTCTCATCCATTCTCTTTAAGTGTCCATACCACCTCAGTCTTGATGTCTCAATCCTACCTTGCAAGGGCTCCTCTTTCACCATTTCCCTGACCTTTTCATTCCTCACCCTGTCTCTTCTTGTTGCTCCGATCCTACTTCGCAGGAACTTCATTTCACCTGCCTGTATTCTGCTTATGACTCTTTTCTTCATTGTCCACGTTTCTGAAGCATAGGTCAGTATCGGGATATAGTAGCTTCTGTATAACACTTCCTTGCTTTTTTGTGGGACATCTTTATTGCACACTAAGCTCCTAATGCTTCTCAGGAATGCTTCTGCCTGTCTGCCACGTTCCGTAATCTCTTTGTCATTTCTCCCATTTTCCTCCACTATACTTCCCAAGTACTTGAGACTTTCCACCTTCTTCAGCTGTCCACCTCCAAGTGTTATCCCACTCATTGGTCTGTCCTTTTTCCTGGTCGTTAACAGGATCTCACATTTACTGATGTTGAACTTCCATCCGTACTCTCCCACTGCTTCTTCCCAAGCCTTCAGTTGCTCCTGAATTTCCTCCTCCCTGTTTCCCCAGACCATGAGATCATCTGCAAACACCATTGCTTTCATCTTATCTTCTCCTATCTTTCCTTCTATCCGTGTCATTACCTCGTCCATAACCACAATAAAGAGAAGGGGTGACAGCGCACTACCCTGTTTCAGGTCACTCATTTGTCTGAACCAGTCTGTTCTTTCCCCTCCAACTTTCACACAACTCATACTTCCACAATACATCTCCTTCACTCAGCTTACAGTCCCTTTTTCCACTCCCATGTTTTCCATTGCTTTCCAAACCTTCTCCCTACACACACTATCATAGGCCTTTTCGATGTCCAGGAAGGTCATCAACAGATCCTCTCCAAATTCGTAGAGGTGTTCCTGGAGCTGTCTTACTGAAAATATGAGATCCACTGTTGATCTCCCAGGTCTGAAACCATACTGCTCCTCTCTCAATTTTCTCTCCACTTTGGCTCGCATTCTACTTTCTAATATCTTTTCATATATCTTGGCACAGTGAGGTATGAGTGTGACTCCCCTGTAATTTCTGCACTCTTTTCTGCTTCCTTTCTTAAATATTGGGACAATTAATCCTTTCTTCCAATCTTCTGGGGTCTTTTTCTCCTTCCATATCACCCTCATCACACGGTACAGCCACTGTTTCCCAACCTCCCCTGCTGCCTTCACCATTTCAACACTCACTTCATCCACACCCGGTGCCCTTCCTCCTTTCATCTTGTCTATAGCCATCTCCAGTTCTCTCCAATTCAGGTCCTTTTCCATTCCTGTGTTGTCTTCTCCACCTTCCAATACATTGTCTTCCTCCCTATGACCATTTGGATTCAGCAAATCCTCAAAGTACTCTTTCCACACTGTCTTGTGTGTTTCTTTGTTGTGTACCTCATTTCCGTTAATATTAATATCATTAATATCTCTACTTAGTAGAAAACTAAGTCCCCGATTCTTGGATGTCACGGGTAATCTCGAGAACCTCTGGATGGATTTTGATGCGGTTTTCACCATTCTGTAAAGGATATCTCGTGGATGATTTATGTAGGAAATAATTTATTTATGATCAAAGGAAGCCGAGCAGTAATGATGTCAGTGAAAAAGTCGAAAAAACTTGGCGTCCGAGCGCTTTGTAAGCTTACGCTGGGCAATCCTTTAAAAATATCTAAATACTATGAGTGAAAGAATTGTTCAGCATGAAAAGTTCTACAAAAACGTCCGCGTGAGCATATCTCTGTCTTCAATACATCGCCCACTATAAGTATTTTTACGTTTTCATTTCTTGCAACCATGTCCATTCAAATACTGAGGCGACAATTTACGAGCTAGCTAAGGGCAAGTCTATCACTCCTGTTACAGCCAAACTAGCAGGCGAACCTATTACCCCAGATACAGCCAGCAGCAAACCGTCGAGTTGTGTTGAGTTAAGACTTCAGAGAAGGGTGGTTGGGTTTGGAGTTTCCCTGGATGTGTAACTCGGCTTTTCATCATTTTGTCTGGGAATTTTCCGTTCCGCAAAATACACAGTCAAGTCAAGATTGGACGGAAGGGGGATTTGTGTTTCATGCACCTCGCCATTCCCTGGCAGTGCCACTCGGCTTTTCTTCATTTCGCCTGTGAACTTTTCCTTCCGCAAAATACACAGTCAAGTTGAGATTGGACGGATAGGAGATTTGTGTTTCATGCACCTCGCCATTCCCTGGACGTGCAACTCTTCATTTCGCCTTCGAACTTTTCGTTCCGCAAAATACACTGTCAATTTAAAATTGTACGGAAGGGGATTTGTGTTTCATGCACCTCGCCATTCTTAAATTACCTCTGACAAGAATTCGTTATAATCAATAGTCCAGTCAGTGATTTTAAGCCATCATGCCGAGATGTAAAACGGACATAGGTCATAGTTCATTGACATCGAAAAAAAAGCGCTTATCACGTAACAATGAAACAGAGCGACAAATAATTTCTCGATTGTCACAAGAGAGAGAAAGAAATACTTCACAAAGGCAAAGGGAGTCATTCCCACAAGTTCCTTCGACACAGGGAAGAAATGTTCATGGTTTGTGGTCCGATAAAGAGAATTCTGCTATGAAATATGATTCCTCCATATATTATATAAATGATGCTTCAGTATCTTTTGGTACAATGGGTGGCTGCACAGTTTTGTTCGCTGGAGATTTTCGTCAAATCTTACCAGTTGTTACCAGAGGAACGAGAGCCGGCGAAGTGAACGCTTCATTAAAATATCTTACATCTGGCCGGATAAAACAAATTTGGCACTCAAAACCAACATGGGAGTACTCCTATCTTCAGAAGATAATTTGCTAATTTGTTACTTAGAGTCGGAAATGGAGATTTACCGGTCATTGACGGAAAAATTACCTTCAGTCACGATTTCTGTGTTTTAGTAACCAGCATTCAAGAATTGATTAATAGCGTTTGTCTTCAAATCCATGACTTACCTAACAAGTCTCATTCATAGTTTAAAGAAAGAGCAATATTATCGCCGACAAACGAACAAGTTATGAAAATTAATGACTTGGTGTTCTCCAAATTCACTGCCCAGCCTCAAGTATATTACACAGTAGACGCAGTAGTCGATGGGGAAGAAGCTGTTCATTACCCTACAGAATTACTAAATTCTTTACTTCCCGCTGGCTTGCCACCACACAAGCTTATTTTATAAGTGGGAGTGCCTATTATATTGCTACGTAATTTACACCCACCAAAGTTATGCAATCGGACGCGATTGGAATTGAAAGCTTTGAAAACCTGTTTCATTGATGCAACAATATTAACTAGCTGTGGTACAGGAGAAACGGCGTTAGTACCCAGAATCTCTATGATTCTTTCAGATTTGCCTTATCATTTCAAACGAGTACAATCCCAGTAAGAGTCTGCTTTGGCATGACTATAAACAAAGCACAGGGTCAGACACTTAGCGTGACTGGATTGGAGAATGTTTTATTCGTGGACAGCTTTACGTGGCTCTATCGCGTGTTACATCAAACTGAAATCTTTTCGTGTTCACTGCTGGAGGGAAAACGACTAATGTCGCATACAAGGAAATCCCGTAAGATCTCGGTTAAAAGTAGCCTATCACCTTGCATTCATAACTGTTCCTGGGCGAAGCCGGGGCGGGTTGCTAGTTACTAATAAAATTCAATCGTTGTTTTCTTCTAGCTGGGTCCCGACTATTTAATTCAACTCCTGCCGATATCTGAATTTCTAAAACAATAAAAAAGAAAAGCCGCATACCAAGATTACCTGTTGAATATAGCTGACTGATTCATGTGAATGGTGATGGATGGTAGGACGTATGACTGAGCTAGGATAACAGTTAGGAAAGGCTTGTGATATTGTTATTATTATTATTATTATTATTATTATTGCGAAAGAACGCAAGAACATTTACTTGAGTAAATCTGATGTGGGTTTACGAAATGCAAGACGATCGGCAAGAGTACAAACCTTTCATAATTGGCAGATCAAATGGGAGCAAGGAGATCAAAGCCAGTGGACTAAGGGAATGATCCCTCAGGTGCAGGCTTGGACAAAGAGGAAACACGGTGAGGTTGGTTATCATCTCACTCAGTTCTTGACTGGCCATGGGTACTTCTGGTCCTATCTTAGAAGATGGGGACGGTGGAATCATCAGATTGCATCTACTGTATAAATGAATTAGATAATGCTAATCACACCTTCTTCTATTGTGGACGGTGGGTCCAAAATAGACAGTCTCTTCAAGATTACATTGATGTAGAGATATCCCCGGACAATATTGTTGCAGTGATGCTACAAAATGAAGAAAATTGGAAACTGGTAACAAGTTTTGTTGAAAATATCCTCCGAAGAAAGAAGAAGGATCTGGATCGCCACTGAAGATAATTCATTACGGAAGAGTGCCCTACGGGCAAATATAAAATGACTCTAGCCTGAAGTAATGTGTTAAACGGTTCCAGGCTAGTGTTCAGAAGTAACGGGGAGTTTTAGTCGGTAGTCTGCTACTCAGGACCCGACACTAATTGCGTAAATGTATTTCTTCCCCTAAGAAAATTTAATAAAAATAAAAAAGGAATATTATTATTATCTAAGAACAAATGGATTACGTCAGTTAAGTCAGATATGGAACAACTAGATATCCCCTTGGGAAAATCTCGTGACCGTCTGCTGTTCCGTCAGGTCATCCAACAGGGCGTTTTCCCAACGTCCTTTACAAGTGAGAAGACTACTTCACCACTACTAAATAAATAAATAAATAAATAAATAAATAAATAAAATAGACACTACAATAAGACAAGTTATCATATTCTACACACACCCTAGTGCACGGAGCTGAAATGACGACGATGTCCAAGATCTAATTGAAGTAATGATAAGTGAATTAAATACAGTGGAGTCCCGCTACTCCGAACCCAGCTATTCCAAAAATCTCCCTATTCCCAACAGAGTTTAGAAAAATGCCGATTTTTCTTTCTTACTTTTTTTTAACTTAAAAAACAGAAGAAATCAAGAAGACATAAGGATTTTAGTGTTAAAACTGACATGTATTGCTTTACTGTGCAAGGAAGTTAAATACAGGGTGCTTCAAAAAAATGTATACACACTTTGAACTTCCATAGAAAATTTCTTTACCGTTCTACAAAGTTAAATTTCAGGAAATTAGAAAGCTGAAAGTCCAATGTAAATGAAACATAAATAACAAATGTTAATACTGTTCAAATTGGCGACCTGCAGCATCAATACAATTCTGAGTACGAGTCACCACTGATTCTGTACATCGTATCAAAACGTCCAATGAGATTTCTCTACACACGGCTTGAATCTCATTCCAAAGAATGTCTAGGTTACGTGGTTTACGTTTGTACACCTCATCTTTTACTGTGCCCCATAAGAAGAAATCCAGTGGTGTAAGGTCTGGAGAGCGTGCTGGAAACTCGATTGGCCCCCTGCGTCCTATCCACTGGCCCGGCAAATTTTGATCCAGGTAAGCTCGTACGTCCCTGTGATAGTGCGGCGGGGCACCATCTTGTTGAAAATAAAAATTATCATTACCGTATAATGCACGAATGGCAGGAAATATGGAATCAGCAAGCATTGTTAGGTAAGTTATACCAGTTACAGTGCCTTCAAATCGAAATGGTCCAATGAGTCCCCTTGAAGACAAACCGCACCACACATTTACACCAGGCAAATTTACAGCTTTTTCAATTGTAATGTGAGGATTTTCTTCACCCCAGTAAACACAATTGTGCCTATTGACAGTTCCATTAAGTTTGAATTGGGCTTCATCCGACCAAATGATGCTACCCATAAATCCCGGTTCACGTATCACCATCTCCTGAACCCATTCACAAAATTGCAACCTTCGATCTGGATCGTCGTCACTTAGCTGTTGCACCAGCCTTGGAATGTAAACACGATACTTGCCTCTCTTCAGAATGCGTAGCACGCTGCTAGCACTTACATCACTTTCACGTGCCCCTTGCCTTGAAGATTTGTTAGGAGAGCGTTGAAACAGTTCCAAGACTGCCGTTGATGACTCATCACTTGTAGCTGTTCGAGGTCGACCTGAATGACTTTTATGCACATCACACACTGTTCCATGAACTTCGAATTTGTCTCGTATGCGTGTAATTGTTAATCTTGAAGGTGGTTCTGTATCATACTCCCTTCTCCACTGTCTTTGAACTTCATTTACATTCTCAAACTTCCAGTACCACTTAATTACCTGCTTACGTTCTTCAAAACTCAAACGTACGTCCGCCATGTTGATATTACAAATTCCAACTGACAATATAACATAGAGGGACGATTATGCTGCCACCTGGCGAAGAAATATAACATTAGCCTTGTAGAGTGGGAAAACTACGATAGTTTAAAGTGTGTATACATTTTTTGAAGCACCCTGTACATGTTATTAGAGAATACTGTTCATCAAATTTGCAATAAGAGCACACAGTTCATCAAACTTCGCTGGAGTAAACAAAGAACTGATAGGACCAGACAGAGTGCAGTGCAGCGAGTCGTGTGTATAGAATGCGGGACGATAGAGACAGGTTGGGTGGAGAGTGGGGTGACGTGTCTAATTTTACAATATAGTCGATTGTCTGCGCTATGTGTAGTCGAAAGGCCCTTACGACTTTCACTGAACCTGTTCACGGGCTGATCAATACTGTGTAGAGCTGACACTAGCAGATGTCCCCACACTTAATTTACGCTTTAACAAGTCAATACGGTGATAGAATTAATAAAATCCTCCTATTCCGAAATTCCTGCTAAACCAAACAGGGTTTGGTCCCAATTAGTTCGAAACAGTGAGACTTTACTGTAGTCACATCTGTGTTTTCGCTTATGAACAGGAGTTGAGGCACTAGTTCCAAATTGAGCAATGCACCATTTTGCTTCCTATTTATCATCCTCTTTCGATATTCTGACGAATAACCCGTCAATACTGTTGTTTGCGCAGCTACCAACCACCGATCAACACAGTGTCTGACCTGGTGAAGAGTGATTTCCACTGGGCCGCGACTGAAGAAGCCTGGGTGTTCTCCATCCGTGACGCTACCGACCCTTTGTTAAGAGCAGTAACCCTCCAGTTCCAGGAGTTGGACGAGGAGACACTTCATCACCGATCCACAACGATGGATCTCGCCTTCGGCATAGAGCGCCTACCGGGAGGTCAGTGCTAATGGACAAATAATAATAAGTTTATTGCAGCCAATTGGTCAGGAAAATATTTACAATATCTATTAATACAATCAAATGTTCACTTGCATGAACATTCCATAACTATTTGTTTCCTTTTCTGAGTTCATTTAACGACCATATCCTGTTTTTACACTGATTGAAATATTTTGCACACGCATTGATCATTTTCTCGATGGTATTTTATATCTACACATACTTTTTGGAGGAATCCGTGAATCGTGAGTCGTGCGATTGCGTACCTCTGTGTTGGGCCATTGCCTCTTTATCATGGCGTCCGTTCCGAAGAGGTCGGTATCTATTTCTTTCTCCTTCTATTTCTTTCTTTCTATTGCTTCTTTGTAAGAACCTGTATTTATTAGTGATTCCTTGAACCTTATTTCTTCCAGGAAGATAGTTTCTCTTGCTAGGATATATGCCATTCTGTTTGGTGTGTACTTGCTTGCTTATATGGCCCTTTCTATACACTGTAGAGTCCCGCTCAACCTACCTTCACTTATCCGACATTGTTCCCTCACTGAATTGCATTCCTGGCAGTGAGGATGCTACGACTCAAGATGTGAGTAAGTAGTGTGCACAAGATCAAATGTTTCAACTAAATGACACTGATATTATTGTTTTCGTGAATGATAACGAAAATGAGGATGGTGAAGAAGAGGAAGAAGAAGAAGAACCAGGGATCGCAGAACAAAAGGATAAAACGATGTCTCTCAATGAAGGGTTAGGTGCTTTGGATATGGCGTAAACGTAACCTAAGTGTATCAACAGACGGAGGCAATGACAACGGAAGTGTTAATTTTTCGTCGATGGCAAGATCTCGCAGTAAGAAAACGTGAATCAGCAGGCAAGCAGACATTGTTGACAAGTTTCTTTTCTTAAGGCATTTGGAATGTTTTTTCAATAGCCTACTGTATGTACAGTTAATTGATAATTCAGTAAATAGAGTTCCGTAAATCATGGCATTGTTTTTGTAATACAGTATAGCCTACCTATTTGCTTTAGTTTTAGGTAGATTTCATTAGAAAGCTAACTATTGCAATGGGTCCCATGTTTCGACTTCCGGAAAATTTCGACATATCTTCGCGTTTCACATCCCCCAGACCCCAAAACCACCGTCAGTTCAAAAGTTTATATATAATTTATGTATATATATATGTATATATATATGTATATCAGTTTCTTGTGGACACGATAACTGCCGTAAATTTGCACCAATTACTTCGAATTTTTTACCGAAGATGTATACCTATAAAATCTCGGTCGAGTTCGTTACTGGGCTAAATCGGTCGAAGGAGGTGAAAATGGGGGGCTTTTTTCGAAAAAGTGAAATTTCGCTATAACTCTCTTAATACGTGCAATATCGAATCCATTCAAAGTTCATAATATGTGTCGGATAAGTGCCAAAAATTTATGTCAAATAAGATTTTTGATAGCACCAACCATTGACCAAAGGGGTGGAAAAAAGTGGGTTTTTCGGGAAACATTAATCATATCTCTCTTAATAGGCACAATATCAAAACCGTACAAAATGGACAATATTCCCCTAATAATTACCTAAAACTTTTGTCTGAAAGAATTTTTGATATGACCCACCATTACGCCAAGGGACAAGAAAAATGATTTCGGAATTATAAGAAAATGCCAAGAGCTATCAGTGGTTGCCATGGCAACACTACTAAATTGATGAGGCATGGACCATCAGACGTTGCCATGACAACGCACTTGCACGAGATCAGATTCAGTATTTCCATCTGATTAAGTGGTTGGTTGGTTGGTTCTTAAGTTTAGGGGCTGCGACAACGCGGTCATGTAGCCCCGTGTACTTTGGGTGTGTGTAGAATCTGTCTGATAACCGGTGTTAATTGTGATGACTGTATTAGTGTGTGTTATCTGTTTGTTAATTTAAGTACTGCAACTAACAATTTTTCAGATAGTTCCTACTTTTGCCGCCAAGCGCCACTGTCAACGACTACGAGGCCAAGTTCAGAACTGAGCTACTAGACGCCGCCGCAGTCGGCTCTTGGCAACGAACATAGAAACCTAAGAGCGTTGTATACATTCTTAACCTATCCAATTTAGCTTCACACAGGTGCAATTAGTGGAAGGATCTTTAACATGCCATAAATCTATGACATGGGACCGCCGGCTTTACTTCCCCTCCGAAGGAAGGCATACTGAGGGATATTTAACGCTCTTAAAAAATCCGACGGCTTCGGCCGGGTTTGAACCCGGTATCTTGGGCATAGAAGCTCAGCATGTTACCGACTACGCCACCAAAGCCGCCTGATAAAGTGGGAAGCGGCTTCGGTGACGTAACTGGTAGCATGCTGAATGTCTATGCCCAATGTCGCGGTTTCAAAGCCGGCCGAAGTCGTCGGATTTTCTAAGAGCACTAGAATCCCTCAGTATGCTTTCCTTTGGAGGGGAAGTTCCAACGTTCGTTGCGAGTTGATGGTTGGGGTGGCATCTAGTAGCCAAGTTCACAGCTAGGTGTCGTTGACGGTTGTACCTGGTAGCAACATTAGGAACTACTGCTTGAAATTGACCGTCTGCAGTACTTACATGAATTAAGACTAATACAGCCATTACAATTCACACCGTGTATCAGACAGATTCTACACTCACCCAAAGTACACGGGGTTAGATGACCGCGTTGTCGCAGCCCCTAAACTGAGGAACCAACCAGAGGTAGATTTCGTTAGAAAGCTAACTATTGCAATGGGTACCATGTTTCGACTTCCGGAAAATTTCGACATATCTTCGCGTTTCACATCCCCAGGCCCCAAAACCACCGTCAGTTCAAAAGTTATATATAATTTATGTATGTATATGTATATCAGTTTATTGTGGACACGATAACTGCCGTAATTTTGTACCAATCACTTTGAATTTTTTACCGAATACGTATACCTATAAAATCTCGGTCGAGTTCGTTACTGGGCTAAATCGGTCGTTGGGGGGTGAAAATGGGGGGCTTTTTTTTTCGAAAAAGTGAAATATTGCTATAACTCTCTTAATATGTGAAATATCGAATCCGTTCAACATTCATACTATGTGTCGGATAAAGCCCAAAAATGTATGTTTGAAGAGTTTTTTTTATAGCACCAACCATTGACCAAAGGGGTGGGAAAAAGTGGGTTTTTCGGGAAACATTAATCATATCTCTCTTAATAGGCACAATATCAAAACCGTACAAAATGGACAATATTCCCATAATAATTACCTAAAACTTTTGTCTGAAAGAATTTTTGATATAACCCACCATTATGCCAAGGGATGAGAAAAATAATTTCGGAATTATAAGAAAATGCCAAGACCTATCAGTGGTTGCCATGGCAACGCTACTAAATTGATGAGGGATGAGCCATCAGACGTTGCCAAGATAACGCACTTGCACGAGATCAGATTCAGATTTCCATCTAAGTGTGAAGCGGCTTCGGTGACGTAACTGGTAGCATGCTGAATGTTTATGCCCAAGGTCGCGAGTTCAAAGCCGGCCGAAGTCGTCGGATTTTCTAAGAGCGCCAAAAATCCCTCAGTATGCTTTCCTTTGGAGGGGAAGTTCCAACGTTCGTTGCGAGTTGCTGGTTGCGGTGGCATCTAGTAGCCAAGTTCACAGCTAGGTGTCGTTGACGGTAGTACCTGGTAGCAACATTAGTAACTACTGCTTGAAATTGACCGTCTGCAGTCCTTACCTGAATTACAGACTAATACAGCCATCCCAAAGTACACGGGGTTACATGACCGCGTTGTCGCAGCCCCTAAACTGAGGAACCAACCAAAATCTCTGCGGTAGATATAATTTTGCGTGAAGAAGTAACAGACCGTTACATAGTTGCACATCAGTGTCGAAACCTAGCATAAGGACAGTGTGACCACAAGTATAAAAATGGACCCCAAATGACAAGAAGGTTACCGTTCCCATAAGACAATAAAATGTTTAAAATAAGCATAAAATGACGAAAAAAAAGTCAATTAAGCTCCAATTATAAAATACCTTCTCGCATTAAATGAGGTCTGATCCTTCTACGAAAATCTGCATATTCTGCCTATTTTCGCCTATCCCCAAGTTTGTCCGGTGAAATCTACCTCCGCCTTCCGGCGTGCCGAGAGGACTTTTTTAAGTCATTCTGTCTCATCCGACATTTTCGGTGATCCGACGTACCCGAGGTCCAGTTTAGGTCGGATAATTGAAACTCTACTGTACCATATATGGCTTTGACGTTTCCTAGTCTTTCCAGGTCACTGATTTTCTGTCTGTCCCATATGAGTTCAATCCCGTGTGTGGTGATGGGGCTAATGTCATTTCGTACAGTCTCATTGATGTTGCTAGTTTTAGTGATGTGATGTTCTTGATGTTGCACATTGCTCTTATAGCTGCTGCTGTTCTCTCCTGTACGTGGATGCTGAATGATGATGCGGTTGTTTGCATTGTAATACATTTGTTAGTGGTTACATTTTGAGAGGTTAGTCTCTGAACTTCATGATGTCAGTCCTCGAAATTGTTCCTCCTCTCCTAAATATCATTTGTACCAGCTTATTCTATTCTCTCAAAGAAAATTATTTTATTTAGGAATATCGAACTTGGTAGTCACTGTTAGCACCACGGTTCGAACGAGCGGGTTGGGAATGGCTGTCCGCAATTTCAAGCGAGCGTTGGGTCGAAATCCAAATCTCGCCTGTCTCCAAGACCAGAAAACGTTGGAGAATATTAATGTACTTAATATCACATAGTTCTGTTATCTCAGATTGTGTGCCGCTACTCGAACGAGTAACTCACACCTTGGATTCAAATAACCGACTGACCACAACTCAAAATCAAAACACAAACAGAGAGAGAGAGAAAATGATGAAATTTATTCCACTCTGAATAAGTGACACGTAGATAAAGTTACAATTACAAGTCTATACAAGGTTAAGTAAATCATGATTAAAACATATCACACTATTGTGTCTGTGTTATACTCTGAATACAGAAGCAGCAATGATGTACAGCCAGTACTTTGGCAGACCTTAATATACACAAAGGGTAAATACGTAACATAGGCATTACCAGGTAAACAAGATAGAAAACGGTGAAAAAACATATCTTCACAGTTAAAATTATTACATATTCAGAGGGAAGTTCTCCGCGATGCAGCGATAGGATTAAGAATTTATTTCTTACCTGAACTCAGCCAAAAGAAGAGTTTCGTCGCTGACATCATCAGTGTATATCAGTATAGACACTGGGTCAGCAATGGACAGCTAAGTGCTGATTGGCAAAGTGTCCTCTCGGCAGATCGACTAACACAGTCTTCCGTAGATGGTGGGCCAGCGACTGACAACAGGGATCGTGCCCTGGGCTATATATACGATCCAAATGACGCTACTTCTCCTCCCTTGCAGCTGGCAAGATTCGATATCACGGTCAAGGTTCCAGTTAAGGAATGTTCGATATTCCTAAATAAAATAATTTCCTTTGAGAGAATAGAATAAGCTGGTACAAATGATATTTAGGAGAGGAAGAAAAATTTTGAGGACTTACATCATGAAGTTCAGAAACTAACAACTCAAAATGTAACCACTAACAAATGTATTACAATGCAAACAACCGCATCATCATTGAGACTTGGTAATTTCACATCAAAATGACAACTACTGCTCGGTTCCAAGCCTGTGAACTTGCGGGATGAAGGGCAGACGCAGGGTATGAGCAGGCGAGAATTGAGAAGCCTGTCGACAGCCCGCCGTGTTACCTGACATTATCGTCTACTGTATTCCAATACTGCTAACATGGGTCTTTACTGAAACCAGTGTGTCGTTGGGAATGAGTGACTGAGTCACCGACTAATGTATTTGCTTCTGGTACTATGCAAGGACCGAGAAACCCTATCACTCGTCACCACAACTACTCATAGTCTGCGATGCACATTCCTCTCAGGTCCACGCAGCTTAAACCCGAGCAGTACTAGACCGAGAAATGAAACTTCCAGACATCATCAAATTTGCAATAAGAGCACACAGATCATCAAACTTCGCTGGAGTAAACAAAGACCTGATAGGACCATACAGAGCGCAGTGCAGCGAGTCGTGTGTATAGAATGCGGGACGATAGAGACAGGTTGGGTGGAGAGTGGGGTGACGTGTCTAATTTTACGATACAGTCGGTTGTCTGCGCTTTGTACAGTACAGTCGAAAGGCCCTTACGACTTTCACTGAACCTGTTCACGGGCTGATCAATACTGTGTAGAGCTGACACTAGCAGATGTCCCCACACTTAATTTACGCTTTAACAAGTCAATACGGTGATAGTATTAATAAAATCCTCCTATTCTGAAATTCCCGCTAAACCAAACAGGGTTTGGTCCCAATTAGTTCGAAACAGTGAGACTTTACTTTAGTCACATCTGTGTTTTCGCTTATGAACAGGAGTTGAGGCACTAGTTCCAAATTGAGCAATGCACCATTTTGCTTCCTATTTATCATCCTCTTTCGATATTCTGACGAATAACCCGTGAATACTGTTGTTTGCGCAGCTACCAACCACCGATCAACACAGTGTCTGGCCTGGTGATGAGTGATTTCCACTGGGCCGCGACTGAAGAAGCCTGGGTTTTCTCCATCCGTGACGCTACCGACCCTTTGTTAAGAGCAGTAACCCTCCAGTTCCAAGAATTGGACGAGGAGACAGGCTACATTCTCCAAATTAGTTGAAAAGGGGTTCGTTATCCACTAATTGACACCGGGTCTGGATCACCAGAGTTATGTATCCCGTTCTTATGGAATAGCATACACAAATAACCATTAATGTCGGCGATATGAGAGCACTCCTACGTCGGAATGACTGCAGCTGATAGCAGCGATCAAAAGGGTCTGGTGAAGGTGAAGGATTAGTTGAGGGGGAGATAGTGAGTTTCGTGGGAAGCCTGACTTGTATGTTAGAAAATACTAGCCAGACCATCTAAAGCTGTCGGGGTAATGGCTTAGTCTTAATTACAGATGGGTTTTCTCGTGAGAACTTCAAGTTCTCATGGTTTACAGAAAAGGAGAGTGCTGTGGGAATTCAGCTTAGGGACATGATTTATTTATTTATCTATTTATCGTATGGCTTTTCGTGCCGGGAGTGTCTGAGGACATGTTCGGCTCGCCTGAGTCTGTAGCTGCCTCCAGCGGACACCCTGAAGGGTGAGCTACAAGTTCCGTTCAATTTCAAGTAGTTCCAACTTTCGCCACCAGATATCAATGATACCTAGTGGTGAACGTTGGAACTTTGATAGAGCGTTCTGACGAAATCTAACCTAACAATTTTTGCTTTAGCCAAGTTTAGTCTGTGAAAGGATATTTTACATGCCATAAATGTATGACATGGGACCGCCGGCTTTACTTCCCCTCCGAAGGAAGGCATACTGAAGGATTTTTAACCATCTTAAAAAATCCGACGACTTCGGTCGGGTTTGAACCCGCTAACTTGGGCACAGCAGTTCAGCATGCTACCGACTACGCCACCGAAGCCGCT
The DNA here is from genome assembly GCA_946902985.2 of Meconema thalassinum. Classification (NCBI taxonomy): domain Eukaryota; kingdom Metazoa; phylum Arthropoda; class Insecta; order Orthoptera; family Tettigoniidae; genus Meconema; species Meconema thalassinum. Next base: position 252,462,253 of record OX336394.1, on the reverse strand, counting down.
AGGGACATGATGGTTCGCATCTACTGCGTTACAATATCCCCTGCCTTCAAAATGTGTTCGCATAGGTGCCAATCCTTTTACCGCAAGTGCCCCGTAGTAGAGTAGATTGACGAGTTCAATAACACATGCCACTCAGTCAAACCTGCAGGCTTTTTCTGCCTACCAGATTCGACTCAGATTTTGACTTGCGAACTCTTACAGTTGCACCAGAGGCCAATCCTGTCATAGATAAAAACACACTCACTCATGCTCGTCCTATGCATACCAGCAACATCTACTACAGAGTGCACGCGTGTAAGTGCTCTTAATAGCAACTTCAAAACTTATAGGGCAGTAGAACAGAGTGTGAACTTTGGATGTGCGCAAGGAAATTAACTATTCTACCTACTGTGTTAAATGGTATTAGACCTTGTGACTTGGTAATTTCACATCAAAATGACAACTACTAGACTGAGGATCGGATCTTCCAGACAATTTAACATTACCATGATAAATTTTATCCAACGAAATTCTCTCTTTGGCTTACTAATTTATTGCTTGCATCGGACTTTACTTGTTTTAAAATAAGAAAATTACTTTTCAAACTTAAAATTATACATCGGTTAAATGCATCAACACACGTCATGTCTTCTATGGACAATACGGCTCATCAATCACGTAAGATTGGATAGGTGCGTACACAGGCATTACGTAATGCACCTTACTTTACACAGAATACTTATTCTTTTTAGCTATCCCTCCTTCGGGATTAATGGAGACCTTCCACGTCTTATTTTCCTCATAGACAAACTACACAAAGAAATCTCATATTTCTTACTATAAAACAGTACAGCACCCCATCCCTTTTCATCTTACATGGTCAATAGTAGCCTCAATGCATTAAATGGTTTCTTAGTTTACAGAAAAAATGCAATTAAAAATAGTCTTATTCCTTTTGCTTCGTTCTTCTCACTTCTCTCTTCTTACTTGTTACTTCTCTCTTCTCATTTCTTACTTCTTATTTCTTACTTGTTACTTCGTGCTGATGGAGCAGGGGTTGAATTCTCCATTGTTGATGGTGATCTCAAGTTGATCGTCACCTTCGGTTCTGCTTGGTGCTCCGGCATGTTGGCTTGTTTACCAACGTCGTCCCTCTAGATTCCCGTGTAGGTGACTCCAGGGGGTGTCTCACCTCTGCGGTGGAGATACCATGTTTTCAGCTGTATTCTCCTTCTATATAAACATATTATTACAATGATGAGAACTAGAAAAACAATTGATACACCGAGACCTCATGAACCTCCCTTCCGGATATGACTCAGGGTAGATTTATTATCTACTTCTTTAATTAAGTTTTCAAGTTTGACTCCTACTTGGTTATTGTTAATTTGGGTTTTTAATGATTCGAGTACATTCAATGTAAGTTTAGGGTCCTTGATCAAAGTTGAGGTCTCTTCAACGGATAAAATACTAAAAAACTTAGGGATGTTAATAGTAGATATATTCTTAACATATTCACTATCTCCATGTAAATGAGATAGGATCTTAAAATTTCGACCAAATATGTCAAAATGATTTACTCCGCTGAGAATATCGGTTCCTTGTAATTGGACTGAGGTGATATTGCTCTGGTGGTGATTCAAGCACTTCAGGTTGACGATCTCGGGTTCCGACACGCTGTAGATCCAGTTGTCTCGAACACGTGTCCACACAGGTGTAGCGGTGATGTTTCGTACCCTCCTTGGACATGAAGCATCTGTGATCTCAACTTTAAACACGCATATAGCACACAATTTAACTCTCTGGTGTCGAATGGGTTGATAACTGGGACACACCCACGTGTTTGATCGTTTGCATTTAGCAACGGTTCTGCTTGTGAAACCAGCGTAATACTGCCTATCAAGGGATACGACAAGAAATGTAAATTCGATGCCCCAATCTACCCAGTGCATGAGGCTTTTCTGATACACTGGAAATGTCTTTATCTCACACACTTCAAAAGTTCGATCATGTGATCCAAGTGGTAGATCAATAAACAACTTTATATCAATTTCTGTGACAATTGCTTGTACTTTCGCTAAATTATAAAATATGCGAATATTATCAAAACTAATGGGTGCGATCAGTTGTAAGTTGAGGGATAATCCGTGTTCGATTTCCATTAATAACCTACGAAATTCATGGGGTGGTAACAATACGCTGTTAAGATGACCTCGTGCTAATTGCTCTAAAGCTTGGCGAAAGTTTATTACCTTCAAACGTGCATCGGTCGTTAACTGCTCTGCTTCTCCAATCATTGTGTTAGCCTCAGTGAAATGAACTAGACAACTCATGATTCTTTTATCTTCTTCGCGCTCTTGTTTATGCTTTTTATTTAAAGTTTCAGTATAATTACTTATTTCGGTCATAGCATCCAGTAATGCTTGAGAGTTATTAGTAACTCTGGCATCTAATGTTTCGTTTATTAACGGTAGTGGGTAATGTGCTGGGGTTGTCACATTGTTCAGTACTCTATAATCTACACAGAACCTACACTTGGGTGTACCATCCGCTGATTCATTTGGTACGATTACTATAGGGGCAGACCAAGGTGGAACACAAGGAATAACAATTCCCTTCTTTAATTGGTCCTTAGTTAATTCTTCATCTATTTCTCTCTTAGCATAGGGAACTCTATAAGGTCTCTTGAAAATGGGTGGTGCTAAACCTGTCTCAATTTTATGCGTAATCTTTGAAGTGCATCCTAACATTCCTTTACTCTCATCGTAATATAGATCTTCAAATTCCAATAATGCCTCTAATACTGTACGTCTTATGGTTTCTCCAAGATGAAGGAGCTTCGGTCTAAGCCCATCTAGTAACTTAGGTTCACCATGTGTTGCAATTCAACAACACCTCTCGTTACCTCCGTGGTAACATTCATGCGTGGCGAGATTCTTCCTCCCTCTCTCAAATTCAATACAACACGATTTTCCCGTGCACTGGGCAAAATCTAACGTGGAAAGCTCTTCCTGGCTCCACCAACAAAATAACTAACTTCCTCTACCAAGGCAAACCACTGGGAATGACTAACTCTTCCGTACTGAAGTTGATTATTAGCCTACTTTCGATTTTTGCAAAAAATGAAAGTAGACTTATGAGATCTACACAGGGCCAAAAATTGTGTGTCTGAGTGTGTGTGTGTGTGTGTGAGTGTGGGTACTCTGAGTGCCTGTCTGCCCCCCCCCCCCACTATCAATTCAAACACGGTGAAACAGAATTGAGCTAAGAGAACCTCAGTGTCATGTTTTATATCGCCGCCATCTTGACGGAAACGGAATGGCGGCCACCCAAATATTAAAAGCTTAAATCAAATTACGATCAATCTAATCATTTGATCTCTACCAAATTTTGCAACAACATACCTTTTTGAGGGAAGCATCTTTTGACTGAACTACAAGGTCATCAGCCCAATAGTTTGCAGATAGCGGCCTGGTATGTGTGCAAATCGATTCCCCGTATCAATGCAAACATGGTGAAACCGAATTGAATGATTTTTTTTTACAGAGGAAGCACTAGCAAAGGGCACCTCATATTCATGTTTAATATCCGTACAGCACGTTGTATTTCAACAAGCTACTACAACTAACATTCAATTATACTCATTGAGAAGGACAAGGAATTATAACAATACCCATGCATTAAGGAAAAAGTAGGCTATAAGTTATTTACGGAACATCTTGTTTTACAGTATGACTTCTTCTCGCGAAGTGTGCTATACACTCGCACTACTTGTACACCATGTATGCTAACTTCAATAGGTTCTAAAATTACGGCAGTATCAGTCTTTGGAACTGGTCCACTAGCTTTAACAGATACAACACTTTCGCTCCTAGGCGGCAACTTCACGTTTTGCCTGGTGCTAACGTGCGCAACCTTCGAAAAAGAACTAAGGACGGCCGGTTGAAAATCCGTAGAGGGTGATCCAAAAAGCGCATGTGTGTCCGGTTCTGCGGGAAGAACCGCTGCGGTTCATTTGAGGGGAGACGGCATGTCAAGTGTCTGTTCGAAGAGCTCCGTTACCCTTAATTTCCCAGGATACTTTAAGTTGGCTACTCCCGTGGAAGTCGGTGGAAGTACGGGTCTATCTCCTACTACATTACGTAGGGTCGGAACCTCGATCGGGTCGCTAACCTGCGTTACACATGGTATGATACCAGATGTCAACTTACGCACAATTTTGATCATTCCTCTTCCTTTGAGGTGTACCTACCGTAGGGCTATATCAATCACTGCATCCCATAAACAAAGCAGATCGATTCCTGCTACAACCAGGTAGCCTGCTGGAAGATTGACCACAGTAAATCTTGCCGGTAAGTCTCTTAGTTTGCTACCTTAATTTACTACGACACTTTGTTCGCCGTAAACTTTCAGCAGAGCTCCTGAAATACCCTCAATTTGCATATTAGTAAGCTTGTTCAACTACTTTCTACTAACTCCGTTTTGTAAAAGCGAAATCTGTACTCCCGTGTCTCTATTTCCTGTTATACCTTCTATTGTACCTACGCATACAAGTTCAATCGTCAGATTGTTTTCCGCGTGTGTGACGTCCAAGGTTCGAGCTCCGGCCGCTAGCACTGGGTCTCCCATGCTTAATTTCTCTGGGGATCCCACACGGCAGCTTTCGCCGAGATGTCTCGCTCGTTTGGGTGATCCTGGGATCGACTTCCTGATGATGGGTAGGAGCGAGACGGGCGAGACTTACAGTCTGCTAATGTTTCCACGCTCGTGACACGAAAAGCATTGTATGTCCTTGGGGTTACGTAGCTTGACAACTTCACGTCCGTGGTTCGACTCCTTGGACCTGCAGTCCGGGGGTCGAAGACCGGTCTTTTCCGCTTTTAAAACACGTAATAACTTTGTTTTCGTTATTAAAGAATACGTTTCTTTCTGGCTTAGGCTGGGCTAAATTTGTTCCCATCTGACGCTCTATTGAAAGCAGTAGTTACGGCTGTTTCTGAATCTGAAGCAGGGGGCGATTTCAGACGTGTTAAAAACCTACTTGGCCTGATAATCCTTTTAGGAAAGCTCTCTGGACCTGTCCGTCCATCAGCTGCAGTGGCTGCATTGCCTGCTGGTCCGCTCGGCATACCAGATAATACGCCATTTCCAAGCATTCGAAAACTGTCTACGAAAGCTTTTATTGGTTCTCCCGTTCCTTGACGTGCGTTTGCTAGTTTATCGTAAAAATCTTGCGGATCTCTACGTTCTGCAAATCTCTCCCGTAAATTCTTCATGAATTCTCCGAATGAGTTAAAATATTTGTCCTTTAGCGCGACATCGAAGTACAGTCGGGCGGGACCCTCATGCTTATATGTTGTAAAACGAATCATATCCTGGTCGTTCCAGGAATTGAAATCACCTATACCCTGTACGTTGTTCAGCAAGTCACTGATGCGACAGCCAGGCGTGGATTAAACATCGGTATGGTACCTCCCAACCGTATCCTATCTCACGGTATACCTATCATAATTGTGCTTTTTAGCCTAGATCTGGAGTTTTCATCTATGCGAGACATTATTCTATCTAATGCTTCCTGCAATGACACGTCCCCTCCGTTCAAAGCTATGTTCGCCATCATAAAAAAATTAATCTCACACACTCGAGATACTAAATACAATAACACGATAGTGTGTATTCACAGTACGCTCACGCTACAGTATGGGCAGTTTCAGAAACTGGCCCTGTACGCTTCACAACAAGAAAATACAGCAATCACAAATATTATACCACTCTAGCACATTGGATCGATTGGGACTCGACATGCAATATAAAAACCAAGATAACAGACTTATATAGCTCGGATGTTTACAGAGACGAAGGTAAGGGGATGATGAAATTAAACTACTGCGATAAAGTCAATTAAACATTGCTTAATTAGCGTATGTAAATAGCTTAATTTTCGTGGTAATCATCCCAACGCTACTGCCACCATTCTTTTAGCAGCGCAGTTCGAACGAGTGGGTTGGGCTGCCTGCGCTTTCAAGCGAGAGTTGGTTCGAAATCCAAATCTCGCCTGTCTCCAAGACCAGAAAACCTTGGAGAATATGATGTACATAATATCATTTAGTTCTGTTATCTCAGATTGTGTGCCGCTACTCGAACAAGTAACTCACACCTTGGTTTCAAATTGCCGACTGGCCACAACTCAACATCAAAACACAAAGAGAGAGAGAGAGAGGGAAAAGAATTACATGCAGAGACTACAAGTTTAGTATGATGACATAGGGTTAGTACTGCTGTTCTGACTCAGTGAGGAAAGCAATGGCAAACTACCTCACTCCTCTTCTTGCCTAGAACGCCTCAAAATAGCGCTGCCTTGGGTTTTTGTGGGTATCTACTCACATAACGTAACGGCGGTACTTTTTGAGGATCCAACCAGCCTTCGGGCTGACTACCTAACAGAGAGAATAAGTGACACGTAGATAAAGTTAGAATTACAAGTCTATACAAGGTTACGTTAATCGTGATTTAAACATATCACACTATAGTGTCTGTGTTTTACTCTGAATACAGAAGCAACAATAATGTACAGCCAGTACTTAGGCAGACCTTAATATACACAAATGGTAAATACGTAACATAGGCATTACCAGGTAAACAAGATAGAAAATGGTGAAGAAAACTATATCTTCACTATAAAAATGATTATAGATTCAGAGTGAAGTCCTCCACGCTTCAGCGAGCGAATTGAGAATTTATTTCTTACCTGAACTCAGCCAAAAGAAGAGTTTCGTCGCTGACATCATCAGTGTATATCAGTATAGACTCTGGGCCAACGCTGGACAGCTAAGTGCGGATTGGCAAATTGTCCTCTCGGAAGAACGACAAACACAGTCTTCCGTAGATGGTGGGCAAGCGACTGACAACAGGGAACGTGCCCTGGGCTTTATATACGATCCAAATGACGCTTCTTATCCTCCCTTACAGTTGGCAAGATTCGATATCACGGTCAAAGTTCAAGTTAATAAATATATTATATTTCTCTAGGGTTTATTTTAATGACTCAGGCTACATTCTCCAACTTAGTTGAAGAGGGGTTCGTTATCCAATAATTGACACCAGGTCTGAGTCACCAGAGTTATGTATCCCGTTCTTATGGAATAGCATACACATATAACCATTAACGTCGGCGATATGAGAGCACACCTACGTCGGAATGACTGCAGTTGTTAGCAGCGATCAAAAGGGTCTGGCGAAGGTGAAGGGTTAGTTGAGGGGGAAATGGTGACTCTCGTGGGAAACCTGAATTGTATGTCAGAAAATACTAGCCAGACCCTCTAAAGCTGTCGGGGGTAATGGTTTAGTCTTAATTAAAGATGGGTTGTCTCGTGAGAAATTCAAGTTCTCATGGTTTACAGAAAAGGGGAGTGCTGTGGGAATTCAGATTAGGGACATGATGGTTCTCATCTACTGCGTTGCAATCAATTTAATCCTGTATACATTCAATATGTCTGATGATTTGTGTTATTGTTCTTCTTCTATGTACGTGAACACTTCTCCCTACTCCCTAATCACACATGAACGAAGGTAAACACAATAACACGTCAACGATATCACTCACTCCTATGAGTCTGTCCTCCTGTATAGGTCACCCGTGGGATAGTTGCTGGCATTCTTTGCTGCCACATCGGAGGATTGGGTTCGATTCTCGTCTCTGCCAAGAAATTTAAAACTGGTCTGAGTACACACAACCTTGTGAGGCAAAACTAAATGGAGGAAGTTCCGAATCCCACCTCAACCATTCACTTCTACTCCAGGCAAATTCCGGGATGGTACCGTACCTGAATCAAGGCCACGGTCGCTTTCTTCACCAATCCCACGCTGAGTTACAATTGAACACACAAATACGACCACCACAATAAAACAGGTTATGGAAAAAAAATCTACACAAACCCAAGTACACGGAGTTACATGACCACAATGTCTCAAGGCCCCTAAATGAATTAACGGCATAGTTGTTGGAATACTAACTTGTTTTTCTCTCTTGTCATTCATTATCAAACACGCTACCAAATTATTACTTTTATTCTATCTTAATATCATTGTTATTTTTGTAGAATTGTCATGCATGTAACTGAGCCGTTGAGTGCCTAAGTGATGTAATTATTTGTTATGAACTTTATAATGTCGTAGAGTAAATTGTTGTACCACCTCTTGGTAAAGTGGCAAGCATTCTTTGCTCTCTACCCTGAGGTCCGGGTTTGATTCATCATTTTTTCAAGAGATCGACGGAAAGTCTAACCCTTATGGCGAGAAGACGTAACTCAGGGCCAGTGTGTGTGAAGCATTGAAAGTGAGCATTGCGTCTGTCGGCCTCAAAGGTTAGACTGGTCTGTTATTCCGAGAGGAGTTCCACCACTTGGGCTCTCAACGGCTGATTTGTAAACAGGTGTAGACACCAAGAGCTCGCTGATGAGCCAGCTTGGCGTTCCTAGGCGAAACCCCACACAAGACACGGCATAAACCTAGAAAAATTGCTGAGTTCTTATTCACAGACCGTTTGGAAGCCTTTATAAGGAAGCAAAAGGCTGCTTGAGCTTTTAGCTCTCGCAGTTAAGAAACGCACGAGCGTTTCATAAGACGAGAGGTAGTGCACAGTTCGCTACTCCTGTGGGGTCCAGGCGCGGACACCAAGAGACCGCTGATGAGCCAACTTGGTGTTCCCACACAAGACACGTCATAAACCTAGACTAATCGCTGAGTTTTAATTCACGGGCTGAGAAATCCAATATACGGTACCCTCTTTTCAGGTAAAATATACATTATGTGTATGTGGATGTGTTTTAGCCTAAGAAGAAGAACAAATCGTAAAGAACGGGAATTTATGCTAGTGTACGTATATAGTGTGAACAATATCCATAGTGCACGTTAAGTTATTATGTGTTTCTGCATTTAACTAACTAGACAGGCTTAACAATCAATATTAAAAATTATATATTACAGAACGTCATGACCAAAAGAAAAGAGAATATCAAAGAGTACATAACTCACCAGTGGAATAACATTTGGATCGTAACCTCGACAGGATCCGTAACGAGGAAATATATTTCCATGATATTCGGCATCGACTTCAAATTAAAATACTTGTTCCAAACTGTATGCTTTTTCAGTTCTTATCTGGAACTGAAGAATTCAAGTCATACTTCAAGCGATTTCATGTCACTACTCTAAATAATTTTTGCAATCTATTGTGCATCATCACAAACTGTGCAACACCTGATTTTTGACTTCCATGCTTATCAAAGATAATGAGTAGTTCCGTGACGAACTAAAGAGCCTACTTTTCAAAAAAAAAAAAAGAAGTTCCGTGACGAACTAAAGAGCCTACTTTTCTTAAAATTTAAGATTCATGCCAATGATTAATCTATATGGATCTATCTAGAATAATGACGAAATTAAGTTGGTAACGTCGAAATGTCCAATTAGTTCGAAATACTGGCATAATGTAGCCTAATAGAAAACTACAGTTGGCAGCCCTGGTGACTGAATATATTCTTAGTTCCATCTTAAAGGTACAGAATACAAAATTTGGTTGAAGTCTGTAATCTTTCAAATCTAGCCACAAGATGGCTTCACCCAGAGAAGCCATTTGTAACTTTGAAGTTACAAAAATTAAATAAAAATGAATATTCTGCCTCATAAAAGGCCTTTCTTTAAAATATAAGCAACTGACATAATTAGTACTGTAATTGAACAAATCCACCTTTTTGAAACTCTTCTTATCTCCGGGCGTGTGCAGATATTCTGAAAGGACTGGCTCGTACATAGGCCTTACCAAAACCTCCTATAAATTAATAAAGGCGAAGGAAGGTTTACATGCATCTAACTAAAAAGAAACTATCCAATTTAAATCTACTTTATATTCTGAAGCTGCATGCAAGAGATTGATGAATATAATAAAAAAAAAGAGTGACACACAAGAAATGCAATTAAAAATATATATAATAATATAATAATAATAATAATATTTAGGCCTTTAAAGATTTCTTAGTTTGTTTTCACATTACCGGTAATGCCGTCGTCTGCCCAATATGTCCATTTCATCACCACTTTGAAGCTGGTCAGCCATGCCATTATGGTTTACCGCCATGAAGGTCTTCTTCAACTTAGCACAGTTATCTTGATGGGTATTAGCCCTACTATGATTGTGGCATTACAGCCAGAACCCAATCACGTGGTACCCTCCATACTAAAACAATTCGGAGGTACCGTACGGTCTTCAAGCTTTCCGTAGAAACACCAAGCGCTCAGCTCAAGAGAGACACCCTACACAACCTGACATCTCAAAGTCCAGCGAGACAATCACCCACTTCCGCAGTGCATCCAGTAGCTTGCTACCACACGTCTGAAACCCACAGCTCCTTCCAGGAAGTCTTATTGTCATACGCCTGCTTGTCCATTCCACTCCTAGCAAGGCCCCCTGGCTGCTTCCTCCTCACCCTCCCCGGGGTAAGCGAGCATACCTGCTCGAGACAATAGTGTCCATTAAGTGTTGCCTCCTGCACGTGTGACCAGAACATTAACCTGACTCCTGGTTCGGTGGTCTGAACAATATTAATAGACTTTCTTAGACAACATACGATTAGAGCTAGCTTCAGAATCTCGTCAATAGTGACCTAAAATACATTGAATAATTAATAATAAAAAGCATTCGTATATGATAATAGTAATAATAATAATAATGACACTGCGTCTACTGCAGACGTGTCCAATGCAATTGAACACGTTGCCAACACGATAACATGATATAAAGAAATAATAAACCCACTAGCCTACATTAAAACTGTCATGGGGGACTCATAAAATATAGGTTACAGAACGCCCCCTTGCTTTTCATTCATTTGGTCCTATACCATAGAATAAAAAGCAATCCTTTTAGGCATGACTTCCCTTCCAAAATCCTAACTCCTTCCTCCCACAAATATATACACAATCAACAGGGCTACTAGGATATGTACATCCTCAGATTGGAAATATTGTAAATCCCTAGCACCCTGCCGTCCTTTGTAAGGAGCTCGTACGCACAGGCCCCTAATTTCCGTGCAATTTCATACGGTCCTTCATACAAATGAAAAAATTTACTCACCAATTTCTGGTCTGCGGACGAGACATGAGGCACCCTCAAAAGCACAAGGTCACCTACATCTAACTTATCTCCTGCCCGCTTCCCTTGCTGCTTCTGCCGTTTCTTACTGGCCTTACATAAATATTCCCCAGCTAACCTGATACTTAAATCTCTGGGTACGGCCTCCCCTGTCCTCAAACCCAAAATCATGGCAAGTTCGCTGACAGGCTTCCTGCCCAGCTGGACTTCTATGGGAGTGCGACCCGTGCTCTCGTGTTTAGTTACATTGAGCCAACGCTCAACGTCCTCAAGCATCGAAAACCAGGCATTATGTCGCTCACTCACATAAGTCCTAAACATGCGCCCTAGTTCTCTCATTACTCTCTCAGACATGTTTCCTTGGGGATACCTAATAGAGGAATACGTACACTGTATTCCCAGTTCACTCAACTTGGTCCTCCATATCTTCGAGGTGAACTGAGAACCGTGGTCTGAGAGTATTCGGAGTGGCTTACCAAACTCCGGAACATATTTCCCCAGTATGCAATTTACACAACCCCTCCCCGTGGCCTGTCTTAGAGGATAGAGCTTAACATACTTGGAAAAGGCATCAACAACGACAAACACGTATTGGTAGCCATACTGAGACTTCACCAACGGCCCATAGAGGTCAACACACACCAACTCACCGGGTTTCTGAGTTAAAACAGCCTGCCTTGGCCCTTCAAAATACCTTGTGGGGTGCTTGCACTTCTGACACAACTCACATGTTGCTAGGGTTTTTCTGACTTCCCTGCCCATGTTTTTCCAAAAGAAGTTCTCCTGAATAGCACCCAACACCTTCTCTGCACCATAGTGGCCTAACTCCTTATGATAAAACCAGATAATATCATACCTCAAAGACTTAGGAACCCACACGCACCATCTCTCGCCAAAGCATTTCCTAGTTAGCAAGTCGTTAAAAAGCCTGAATTCCTTATTACCCCTGTTAGCAATGCTCATATGTTCCATTTCCTCGAGTTCCCGATAAATGTCCTGAATCTCCTCGTCCTTGCATTGTTCCTCTCTCATTTTACCCAACTTTAACCTCTCCCCGTCCCTATCTGAAATCCTAGTTACACAGACCAAAATTCCTTCCTCTCTCCTAGCTTCAACTCCCTCCCCAGCAATTTCCGGGTGGCGACTCACAAAATCCGCGAATTCGTTTTCTGACCCTTTTACATGAAATATATCAAAATCGTACTCTTGGATCGCCAATATCCACCTAGAAAGCCGGTTCGAGGTTATCCTACATGTCCTAAGAAACGTAAGTGCGTTATGGTCGGTATAGATTAGGAATTTCCGGCCAAGCACATAGGTCCGGAACTTACCCAGCGAATATACAATGGCTAGCAATTCCTTCTCACTAGTAGTGTATCTTTTCTCCGCGGAATTTAGACCTCTACTGGCGAGTGACACGATGCCTAGATTACCATCCCCATCCTTTTGACAAAGCACCCCTGCTAAACCTAAGTCGCTAGCATCTGTCATCACTATATACTGACTATCCTGCCCGGGGTACCTAAGTGTGACAGCATCCCTAAAACCCTCTTTAAGTTTGATGAATGCCTCATCGTGTTCCTTTTCCCAAACCCACTTAGAATTCTGTTTAAGTAACCCGCTAAATGGCCCGCACAGCTGCGAATACCGCAGTACAAACCTCCTGAAATAATTACATACCCCCAGAAAAGAGCGAAGTTGTTTGACGTTACGTGGTGTCCGAGTGTTGATTATGTTGTCTAATTTCGACCCTTCTGGCGTAACCCCCTGTGGTGTAATGGTGTGGCCTAAAAACGTGATCTGTTGTGCACAAAAAGTCGCCTTCTTAAGTTTCACTGTGAACCCAGCCCGATGCAACTTTCCCAAAACGATTCTAAGGTGTTCCATGTGTTCCCCATATGTACGTGATGCGATGACTAAGTCATCGATGTAACTGGCTGTGAAATCCCCTGTGTCGTGTCCCAGAGCGATGTTAAGTGCGCGAATGAGCCCAGCTGACGATGTTTTCATACCAAAAGGAATCCGTGTAAATTGTAACAGCTGGTTTTTGTAACAAAAAGCCGTGAATTGCCTATCCTCCTTCCGTAAGGGTACCTGCCAAAAACTAGCACTCAAATCTAATGTGGACAGCCATTCTTTACCCCCAAATCTCTGAACTAAATCCTCAGTAGTTTCCGGTCGCTGATGATCCGGCGCAATGCGTTTATTAGCTTGTCTTGCATCCAAACATAGCCTAACTGACCCATCCTTCTTAATCACTACTACCAACGGATTGACATACTGGCTCCTACTGAATTCGATCACCTCATCGTTTAGCATCTGCGAAATGACATCATCTACTGCTTTGACATGGGCGTGTGGTATCGGGTATCTAACACCATTAAAACTAGACCTATCGGTGATCTCGAAACTATGCTCGTAAACATGTGTCCTACCAGGTTTGTCAGAGAACACCTCACTGTGGTCTCTCAAGACCTCTAACAACTGAGCCTTCTGCTCTACCTCCAACATGGTATCTTCCACAACACTTGAAAATTCGCCTTCACGCTCCTCTTCCACTACCATACTACAACTTTGAATATCCTCTGATACCATGTCGCTACTAACCTCACTGACTTCTTCCTCTTCATTTAAAACCTGGACACACACTGATATACTCACAAAAGTTCCCGAGTCCACCTGATAACTCAGACTAATCGTATCAAAATTCTCACCCCACTTGAATCTCACCTTAGATTCGCCGTAATCAAGCTTACACATCTGACTGCTTAACCAATCCGCACCCAATATGACAGGATACACTAAATTCGCGACCACTAGAAAACTCTGACGACCACATTTCTCATCAATGTACATAGGTGCGACAACCTGTCTACGCACTCTCTGTGACTTAGTCCCAACAGCAGACAATATAAATATATTGGACACAGGAATCTCCTCTATGACTTCTCCTTTACTCTTAACCTCATCATAAAAGCCTGCCTTAATGCAAGAACACATGCTCCCTGAGTCCAATAAGGCATCGACGACTTGACCCCATATCTTCACCTTAATCACAGGACTGATCAACGTAGGCTCACATCTCTCCTGCATAACCTCAACCTGGTCATCTAACAATTCCTTTCTAACATCAAGGTCGTATTCTATCTTCTTCAACACATGAACTGGAATACTGGGATGGGACCCTCTATCTGACCGTCTTAAAGAGCCCTGTTCCCGTTTAAATTACTCGGCTGAGCTGGCTGTCTCTCTTCTTCACGCCCCCTATTCTCTAACTGCCTTTGTTCCCCAGGTCCCCGATTTTCTGCCTGCCTCTGTTCTCCGCGCCCCCTATTCCGAAAATTCCCTTGGTCACCCCTATCCCTATTTACAAAATTTCCTCTATCATTCCTCACAAAGTTACCTGGCCTATCAATATTCCTACGCTCATAATGCCTATTCCCTTCCTCCTGATACCCTGGATCGTAATTTCCTTCCCTTCCCTGTTCTTGCCTTTTGCCTCCCATTCTACCCAAAGTATCAAACCTTTCTAACACACGTTCCATGTCCTTAATCGTATTTATATCCTGCATGACTACGGCCATCTTCACCTCATCAGAAAAATGACGGGCCATACGCCTAACAATATCACCTTCAGAAGAACTAGTGTCTAAATTCTGACTGATAAGGACATGTGTGAGGAAATACTCCGTCATGCTCACCCCCTGATTCGACTGATACCTCCCAAAAGAAATCTTGTCTCTTTCTCTTCCTTTAGTCTGTTCGTTCCAGAACTTTCCCTCAAACTTCTGCTTAAAATCTTCCAACCCCTGAAAACCTCCCCTAAAAACTTGATACCAAGATTTAGCCTCCCCCACAAAAGCTAATGATATGATTTCCTCAACAATATCCCAGTCTAAAGTCCCATCTTCTAACCCTTTCGAAAACCTCTTCTGAACAACTTTAACAAACTCCATAGGGTTAAACTGCCTTCCATTAAATTTAGGTAAGTCAGATTCCCGATAGAAGTTACTATGTCCTACAGAGTGATTACAATTTTCCTTATTTGACTTGGCCTGATTCAGCTCTCTTCTTAATTTCAAATTTTCGCTCTCATTAAAGGATTTCAGTTCACTAATCTCCTTTTTTACACTCTTATCTACCATCGTTACTCTGGCTGAAGAAACCGCTAGCTCCTGTTCGAAAGACACCTGCTTATTTCTAATCTCAGTTATATCCTTCATTTCTTCCTCTACAACTATCAACCTCTCACTAACTTCTTTCGTAACAATGGCTACCTCATTACTCACCTCGCCTATCTGCTTATCAACAGTATCCATAATGCCCTGCCTCTGTAAGCTTATCTTCTCCTCAACTTGCTCGAATCTTTTATCTACCATCTCAATTCTACTAGCAATTTCCTGACGAATTTCCTTATAGCCTTTACTCATACTCTCTACAATCTTATTAATTTTGCTCTCTAAATCCGTACTTTGAATGTCTATCTTAGTACTAAATTCACTGCTTTGATTATTAATTTGAGTACATAAATCATTACTCTGAATATCCATTTTAGTACTTAAATCACTTAGTTTACTACTGAATTTAGACATCATCTGCTCCATTAACTTGATCATCTGTGAGTTTTCCCCCAGCCCTACATTTTTCTCCTCACTATTCTCTCCCATTCCTAACTCCTTGCTAGTTGCAACATCATCTTTCTCGGCCCCCTCACGTCCCTCCAACGTACCAGAAATCACATCCGTATCTGCCATTTTACTAAGAACTACTCTCGAATTTGTGGAATCTGACCGCTTATTGGTCTGCCTGTTTGACTGACTCCTGCCTCTTCTAGAATGACCAAGAGTGCTTCTGTCAACACTTCTAGATCTCAACTTTAATAAATCAGGCTCACTCTTATTACTTAGCATACCCTCCAAAATCACTGAACATATATACCCTTCCTAAAATACCCGATCAGATTTCACAAATTACCTGTGCGTACTGCCATACTATGCACCAGCCAGCCTTATTCACACTCCATAGTTGGGCGCCATTTGTAATCTTTCAAATCTAGCCACAAGATGGCTTCACCCAGAGAAGCCATTTGTAACTTTGAAGTTACAAAAATTAAATAAAAATGAATATTCTGCCTCATAAAAGGCCTTTCTTTAAAATATAAGCAACTGACATAATTAGTACTGTAATTGAACAAATCCACCTTTTTGAAACTCTTCTTATCTCCGGGCGTGTGCAGATATTCTGAAAGGACTGGCTCGTACATAGGCCTTACCAAAACCTCCTATAAATTAATAAAGGCGAAGGAAGGTTTACATGCATCTAACTAAAAAGAAACTATCCAATTTAAATCTACTTTATATTCTGAAGCTGCATGCAAGAGATTGATGAATATAATAAAAAAAAAGAGTGACACACAAGAAATGCAATTAAAAATATATATAATAATATAATAATAATAATAATATTTAGGCCTTTAAAGATTTCTTAGTTTGTTTTCACATTACCGGTAATGCCGTCGTCTGCCCAATATGTCCATTTCATCACCACTTTGAAGCTGGTCAGCCATGCCATTATGGTTTACCGCCATGAAGGTCTTCTTCAACTTAGCACAGTTATCTTGATGGGTATTAGCCCTACTATGATTGTGGCATTACAGCCAGAACCCAATCACGTGGTACCCTCCATACTAAAACAATTCGGAGGTACCGTACGGTCTTCAAGCTTTCCGTAGAAACACCAAGCGCTCAGCTCAAGAGAGACACCCTACACAACCTGACATCTCAAAGTCCAGCGAGACAATCACCCACTTCCGCAGTGCATCCAGTAGCTTGCTACCACACGTCTGAAACCCACAGCTCCTTCCAGGAAGTCTTATTGTCATACGCCTGCTTGTCCATTCCACTCCTAGCAAGGCCCCCTGGCTGCTTCCTCCTCACCCTCCCCGGGGTAAGCGAGCATACCTGCTCGAGACAATAGTGTCCATTAAGTGTTGCCTCCTGCACGTGTGACCAGAACATTAACCTGACTCCTGGTTCGGTGGTCTGAACAATATTAATAGACTTTCTTAGACAACATACGATTAGAGCTAGCTTCAGAATCTCGTCAATAGTGACCTAAAATACATTGAATAATTAATAATAAAAAGCATTCGTATATGATAATAGTAATAATAATAATAATGACACTGCGTCTACTGCAGACGTGTCCAATGCAATTGAACACGTTGCCAACACGATAACATGATATAAAGAAATAATAAACCCACTAGCCTACATTAAAACTGTCATGGGGGACTCATAAAATATAGGTTACAAGTCCAATGGATAGCATTGATGTTACATGCAGTTAAACATTGGATCTAACAGCGCGCGTAAAATCATGTTGGCAACAATGACATACATGTATTGGTCAGAAATAATCTGAAATAATATGATCTATTATTGTGTCAATTTTGAACGAAATCCATTAGTTAGTATAGAAGTTACATGCATTTTAAAATTGGACCTATCAGCAGGCTTAGAATCATGTTGGCAGCACTGGCGTAGGCCTATATTAGTTACTCCAAATTAATCTAGAATGCCAGGTACTATACGTGTGCAAAGTTTAGAGCTATTGGCTTGCATACTTTCTGATATATTGATATTAGGGTAACGGAAATAGAGACAGTATTTATTAACAGTTGGCAGCCCTGGTTACTCTTATGAATCGGCAAAGTCATATCTGTTATGGTACACATAGCACACCCGAAATTTGGTTGAAAGCCAAATGATAGTATAGAAGTTACATGTATTTAAATTTGGACCTCTCAGCAGGCTTAAAATCATGTTGGTAGCACTGACGTATATAAGTTACTCCAAATTAATATAGAATGTCAGGTACTAAACGTGTACATAGTTTAAAGCTGTCGGCTTGCATACTTTCTGATATATGGATATTTGAATTTACAAAAATTGAGAGCATTTATTAACAGTTGGCAGCCCTGGTGGCTCTTAAGAATACGCTCGGTCATATCTGATTATGTACACATACCACAAACGAAATTTGGTTGAAATCCAATTGATAGTGTAGAAGTTATATGCATTTAAAATTTGGACTTATCAGCGGGCTTATAATCATTTTGGCAACACTGCCATGTATGGCCTCCTGGAAATTGAACTGCAATATTATTATCTATACGTGTCCAATTTCGAAATAGCTCCCATTCATACCTTCCAAGATATCCAACATTGAGCTCAAATTTCAACTGTGATTTTTCAGTAGTTGGTAGCACTGACATCATTTTCAAATATGGCCGTGAGATATTCAGGTATAGATCTTTACTCCTACTAAATTTTGTTTCGATTGCTGCAGCCGTTTAGGAGTTGATAGGGGGGGGGGGCACACACACACACAGCCAGACAGACAGACAGAAGGACAGACAGACAGACACACATTTGCCCGATCTCATGTCTACTTTTTCCTCATTTTTTCAAAATGTGAAAAGTAGGCTAAAAATAAGTTTAAATCCGCATTTCTCTAATTGGACATGTTTGGAATGCTGATAGCACTGTCGTTATAAGATTTGCTCAAGATTGGTTTTATAATATTTGCCTAATTGAGCATTGCAGCATGTTCGAAATTGTTTTCTTGCATGGATTTTGAGATATTGAGAGACTACAGCTCCAATGCCCTGGGAGACCTTATTAAGTAGTTGGTAGGGTATGGTATACATAGTGTACTGTACACGAAATTTGGTAGAAATCCACTGAATTTTATTGAAGTTACATGCAGTTCAACATGGAACACATAATTAGTGTATGCAAAATATATTTAGGTAACATTGCTTTTGAAAGAGAAAGCTGTCACTCGAGCTACTGCAATAATGAACTAACAAAACCTCTACATCCAATATTTAACAAGTAGTTCCTTGAAGAACTAAACCCTATTTTCATATATCCTACTTATGTTAATTGCCACCATCAACATACAACATTTCAGTTTGATTGCTGTAATAGACTCTAGATATTGAGAACCGAGTAAATATTGCGGATGGTCGCCATGTTGGATTTTTATGTACGCACGTCTTAAAGTTATGTGCTGTTACATGAAGATTATTGTGTACGTGCAGTATTCAAACTTCAATCGTATGATTAGGAAACAAGAAGAAAAAACGAGATTTTAATATTTCGCACAGCTGCCACATTGTGGTTATGGAAACAATTGAAATAAATTAGATGCCAGTAGATTAACACTTGTATAAGGATTTACTGTACCAAGTTTCACTGCACTCGGATGGTTAAATTGCGAGAAAAGTCCATGTGAATATTTATACTTCACGTCGCCGCCATATTGGATTTGTGATCATCAGGTTATTGAAAGTCCTATAGGCGAACTTATGTTCATAGCCCCTAAGAACATAAAAAATTCAGTTTGATTGCTGTAATAGATTCGTAGATATTGAGAACCGTCTAAGTATTTTGGAAGGTTGCTATGTTTGACTGTTATGGTATTGGCCATAGAGCCATGTGCTATTAAAGGAAAATTATTGCGTAGGATCATTATTCAAACTTTCACTTCGATCGCATGATTACTTCACAAGAAATAAAAACTTAATTTTAAAATTCGCACAGCCGCCATCTTGAGGTTATGCAAACAATTGAACTAAATTTAGATACCATTGCATTATAATGTGTATAAACATTTGCTGTACCAAGTTTCATTGCGTTTGGATCATTAAATCGCGAGAAAAGTCTATTTAAATCTTTCAACTTCGCTTGGCTGCCATGTTCGTTTTGTATCTAACCGTTTTTTTTTCAAAGTCTCATAGATGAACTTCTAGTAGTGCCCTTTATCTCCGTACAAAATTTCAGGGTGATTTCGGTAAATAGAATAGAATGATATAGAATGCTGGTGAAATATTTCGCACAGCCGCCATCTTAAAGTTATGTTAACAATTGAACGAAGTTAGATGTCGGTGCATTACAATGTGTATAAACATATACTGTACCTAGTTTCATTGCATTTTGTTGGTTAAATCGCGAGAAACGTCTATTTAAATGTCGTAAATTCGCTTGGCCGCCATGTTAGTTTTATAGTTACCAGGTTATCAAAAGTCACATAGGTGAACTTCTAGTAGATCCTTGTATCACCGTACAAAATTCCAGGGTGATATCGGTAATACAGTAGTTTCGGAGATATTGAATGCTGGTGAAATATTTCGCACTGCCGCCATGTTGGATTGGTGCGACGTAACAAAATTTGATGGGCACGGTCGGGGTCGTCCTGTATAGTGCTATGAACTTCATTGAAATCGCTTCATCCGTTTAGATTTTATTAGGGTAGGGGCACACACACGCACACACAGACAGACACGCGGACAAAAGGTGATCTCATAAGCTTATTTTTTCATAAATGAAAATAGGCTAAAAATCATGTTAATCTTATTGCATGACGCCATCATATTCTCAATAAGTTGTAGGCTATTATCAGTAGTGAGTTCTCTATAATATTGCCAAACTATGGTAGGCAAAATGGAGTTCCTTCTACGAATTGGAAACTCAATATAGTATACTCTCAAATATTCGTGCACGGATTATCCGGTTTGCGGATAAACCGTGCAATTTTTCGCCTATAAAAATTACAGACAGTAATGTGAGTGAGTTATTTTTATTCATGTATTATAGCCTACATTATAATATATAGGTAAAGTACCATATTATCGTCCTGTGATTTTTAAAAAGAATAGAAGTTATTCTTCTTGCAATAAACATATGCTTTTGTATTATCCGTGTTTACCAATTATCCGTATCAGTCACCCCAGTCATTAGCCCGGATAATCGAGATTATACTGTAATAATATCTAAATAACACTGCTCACAAAAATTAGGGGATATTGTAAACTCAGCTATGTATGCTACGTGTTTCGTACCGATTTAGATGCAATCGCGTTCCTTTACTCCCAGAGAAGGTAAACATATGTTTGCGTCACCCCTGCATTTACACCAGATGACGGAGGCACTGTCCTTACTGTTGCTGTCAAAGGGTCACATGGCGATGGCTTGTTGCTGAGGTCAGAGCCATTCCATTCCCGTTGTCAGTTAGTGAATGGCGTGTCTTAGGGACAGCAATGCCTCCACAACGTGATTTACCTGAATCAATGGCTTGGAGGGCCATAGAACGGATGGAAGCTGGACAGACACAACAAGTTTTGGATCGAGCCCTCGGGGTGTCTCAAAGTGTGATCTCAAGACTGTGGAATCGTTTTCAAACAACAGCTACTGTTCATAGAAGGGTAGGACAAGGTCGCCCACGGTCAACAACAGCAAGGGATGACCGTTACCTCGTGTTAACAGCCCGCCGGAATAGAAGGCAGAATGCAACTCAACTGAGAAGTGCCACTCTAACAACAACAGGACGCAGACTATTAACCCAAACTGTCATGCACGTGGCCTCTATGCCCGTAGGCCCATGGTGTGTACCAGGTTAACTCCACACCACAGTAGAGATCGCAGAAACTGGGCGGAGGAGCATAGTGGGTGGAGGCATGCCGAATGGAGCTCAGTTCTGTTTTCTGATGACTCGCGATTCATCGTGGAATCGGATAGTCGACGTGTTCGCATCTGGAGGGAACGAGGGACACGAAACAACCCATATTTCGTACAAGAAAGATCCCCGTATGGAGTGGTGGTGGGTTGCTGGTGTGGGCTGGAATTAGCCTGGGTGGACGTATGGGCCTCTACATCATCCCACGTGGTACTTTGACCACTGTAAGGTATACGATAGAGACGAGATTCTCCACACTTTTGTCGTACCGTATGCTGGTGCCATAGGTGCTTACTTTGTGTATATGGACGATAATGCACGTCCCCATAGAGCGGGTTGGTGGACGACATGCTGGAGGAGGAGGGTATCCAGCGTATGCAGTGGCCAACATCCTCGCCGGACTTAAATCCGATAGAGCACGTGTGGGATGCATTAGGCAGGCGCATTGTAGGCAGACCAGGACCTCCCACAACTGATCCGCAGCTGCAGATTGCTCTTATGGACGAGTGGCCACGTATCCTCCAAGAACTCATTGCATCAATGGCACACAGGTGTGCAGCAGTGTTAGCCGTTCGAGGACACCATACACCATACTAAAGACCAATATTCACCCATGGCCCACGATTATGATATTGTTAATGTTGCATTGTTTGTTGCATTCATGTCATTTGATTCAAACACTCATCAGGGGCTCTCTGGAATCATGGGCTGCTTTATCTGTCAG
Organism: Meconema thalassinum; assembly: GCA_946902985.2. Classification (NCBI taxonomy): domain Eukaryota; kingdom Metazoa; phylum Arthropoda; class Insecta; order Orthoptera; family Tettigoniidae; genus Meconema; species Meconema thalassinum. The sequence goes on along the minus strand of OX336394.1, from coordinate 252,439,883 downwards.
TATAGCATTATGTAAGTAATAAATGGTTAAAAAACTAAATATTCTCGTATATCATTGCACCATTATGAGCTGACCTTAATATATCCTCTAATTTTTGTGAGCAGTAGTTTCCCAATCGCAAATAACTGTGAGTAATACAGATATTTTATTTTGATTGCAGGGAATTTTGCTATTGGCAGCTTCATTAACGAAGAATCTGTAAAGAAATTGCGCCTCATGAAAGAGGATCTGTATGGAGAACGCGCCACTACCATGGCACGTAAGGGATCTCCACTCATAGAGCCACTCAACACGCTCATCCACCGCCTTCTAGATGCTGGTCTTGTGATGGTATGGGAAGGACAAGTAACACGTCGCTTCAGCTCCAACAGATTCCAGATAGCCGTGAAGTTCAGTAACCAAGGAGTTAGTATACGAAAACGCATCCCTTTGCGGTTTGAGCACATTGAGGGCTGCTTTAACTTGCTTATTATTGGACTTGGCTGCTCACTGTTCGTCTTCTTGGTTGAAGTGGCGATCAAAATGTTTTCCTGCGTATTCTGACTTCTCTACCGTACGAGTTAAGAAACGACTATTATTTCTATTAGCGTAGCGTGAGCAGGAAAATAGTAAATTGTGATTACCTACAATTCGATATCAGAAGAGACTTCGTTGGTGGTTTGTTCCTCAGTTTAGTGGCTGCGACATTCGGTCATGTAGCCCCGTGTACTTTGGGTGTGTGTAGAATCTGTGTGATAACCGGTGTTAATTGTGATGGCTGTATTAATGTGTGTTATTTTTAATTCCCGTAAGGATTGCAGACGATGAATTTCAAGTAGTTCCTACTTTTGCTGCCAAATGCTACCGTCAATGACACCTTGCCACGAACCTGGCTACTAGATGCCACTGCAACTAGCACCTGGCGACGAACGTTGGAACTTAATAGAGCGTTAATCAAATCTTACCTACAAATTTAGCTGCACACAATTATAGTCAGTATAAGGTTCTTTTACAAGCCATAAATCTATGATCTGAGCCCGCCGGCTTTACTTCTCCTCCGAAGGACGGCATACTGAGAGATTTTTATCGCTCTTAAAGAAATCCGACGACTTCGTCTGGGTTTGATTCAGTGTGAGATTTAGAGACCTTAGCGATGAGACTGTGGACAGCAGATCCCAATGCTCCCCTAGTTAATATGTTATTTTTTGAGGCGAACATCTCAATTCGGTCTGCCAGTTATTTTCAATCATTTGAGGAAGTCGGACAGTGATTCAAGCAAAATTTGCAACAGTTGTGGGTCCGAGGTGAGTTTTGTATGCTGATAGGTTGCTGACTATTTCGTCGGGAAGGTAGACTAGGTCGCTCCCAGGACGATGGGTTGGAGGTGTGTCGGTGTATTACGACGACTGGACGGTGTCTACTATGTATTGGTCTTCGGTGGACGTGGGCCCCATGTTTGTATTCCGCCGGGATGGCTGAAGAGTTCACTGCCTAGACGATGATTAATTTATTTGTGCCTGGTAGGATTCCAGTGGAATGGCTGTATGGAATCAACAGATAGAGAAATAAGGAATGAAAATAAGTGTGGAGAAGAGTAAGACTAGTAATGACAAGAAACAAGAGAGAAGAAAGACAGAATATTGAAGTCATGAAAATCCATTGGAAATGGTAAAAACCTTTAAGTATTTGGGGAGCATACTCACAGAAGATGGTACTATAAATGAAGAAATTGGAAAGAGAATCCAGCAAGTTAATGGGTTTTATCAGTGTGTGAGAGATTTAGTATGGAACCAGGAAGTCCCAGAGAAATGCAAGAAAGTTCTATTCTCAATGTATTACACACAAATTTTGACATATGCAGCAGGTACTTGGACCACAACAAAACACGATGAAAGCCGAATCCAAGCAGCCGAGATGAAGTTCCTTAGAGGAATAATTGGGAAGAAACGGAGGGATAAAATCAGAAATGTGGACATTATGGAGAGAACTGGTTTCCCAAAAACTGCAAGACAAGATAGAGACCAGTAAGCTGAAGTGGTACGGACATATGATGAGAATGGGAGAATATAGAGTAGCAAAAAGAATATTTATGGAGAAAATACCAGGAAGAAGACCACAAGGAAGGCCCAGAAAGGGGTGGATAGATACGGTGAAGGAAAGCATAGAGAAAAGAGTAGTAAGAGAAACAGAAGTATTTAAAGAAGGAAATGAATGGTGGAGGGATAGACAACTGTGGAGGTCCTTGATTCACAACCCGACACAGGGAACCGGAAACGGGAAATGAAGAGGAAGAAGAAGAATAATTCCAGTGGCACCATGAAGAATATTGTGTTCCATTTTAAGTGGGACACGGTGTCTCTGATATTTGATTCGGTGAGTAGCCAGGTGAGCGCTCTGCCAGAAATATACTGAATTACTGACACATCACTCCACATTTTGAATTAGTCATGGAACGAGTCGGCTCACGTTCTTTATGAGTTTGTTTGAAATCACTGACCCTGACAAATGCAGTAGATTAGATAGCGTTCACTATCATTTAATTTCTGTCATGTTAAAGTACGCTGATACGTGCGATCAGCTGGTGTATTTGACGTTGTTTATTTTAGTTTGATTCTTTATTAAGTTTAGATACTGGTCAACTAAATTTGGTGATCTGAAGGGTATACTTTAGTTCTACAATTATAATTTGTTTGTGTGTGATTTTTAAGTTTGATTCTTGATTTGTCGTGAGGGTTTCACTAGTTTGAGGCTCGGTTTATGTATAGTACGTTTATGTAGTTTCGTTGGAGTTCGTTGTTAGATTGCTTTGATTTAGCTAGTTTTTTATTACCTCGGAGTTACGATTACAGTTGGATAAGTGTAGGTGAATGTTATTCTAGATTGTTATTAGATTCTTGTGAACGCATGTTCTCACGATTGTCTCTTTGGTGACTGGTTTTGTGAAGTAGATGCGTTGCTTAATCAGATATTCCTGTAACGTGAATATTTGTGAATATTCACGGGTACGAGCTGGCATATTTTATCATGCCCATGTTGGTAATGTTTCTTGTTAGAGGCACGTCACTTATAATAATTATAGTTCAGTTTATCTAGCCCTGAGCCAATGGTAACTTAACACGGGTTCAGTTTCCACATATCTGTGCTGGCTGGAAAAGGACTCGCCAAATGGTTACCCTTGATTGAGCTCGTGGAAAAAACTCTCACTAAAAACCTCGTGTGGTCCCACGGACCGCAGAATTTAAGACAATATATTTTGTAAAAAGGTTTTGTTTTCTTTTTACTGATTTAAATAACATTGTTTTTACATTCATAATGATGAAAATAAAACAAGATATAGACGCAAATATAGTAACGCACAAAAATAAAATTATTACCATTTTTGTAAGACCAGTCTTTGCTTAGTAAAAAATACCAACTTTCAAGTTTGGCAATTAGATGTAACGTCTTTTAACACACTAATATATCATCTAAATTACAGTAAAATTCAAACTGGTTCCAAACACAAAGAAAAGAATCCTGCAAGGGGTCGAGATGCCCTGATTCTTGTCCCTGACACAGCCATTGCACACTTTTTTACTGTGCGCTAAGCAGATTGGTAGCTTTCATTCGTAACGCAGGTGGGCTGATAATAGTTCTCTTCTTCACTGGTCACACTTAGCAACATTTTAGTTTGTGGTGGTCAATATTTTCCCTCCCACTTCTTGTTGGGATATAGATTTTCCCTTATATTGCGGGCGATCCCGAGCACCATAGTAGAAAGACTGTCCCCGTGTATTGCTATTTTCAATTGCCGCGTCCTCACCTTCGTTTTCGGCGCCTTCATTGTCTGATGCCCTTACTTCGGGAACTGTGTCCTGATCACTAGGTATATATTATTCATCCTCTTGGTCTGAATATTCGTCTTCTGAAGCATGCTGTAGATGGGTAACCATATGCTCCTCGGAGTCTGCCACATTTTTTGTATCTCTTTATCCGCTTGCAGCCAATCAGCAACAACATTCTCAAAATTCGTGGATTGCACATTATTCCAGCTGGTCCAGGTTTATAATGTTCCATTATGCCACGTTTCATCAGAATAATCACAGACTAAAATCAGTCAATTTTCTAAAAACGTTACGTAGGTGACCTGCTGTGGTCTCACGGACCACGAACAACTAAGCACCTACGTACCGAAAGACCGCACGTTCACGTCATTTCACCTCAGCCTGACTGGCGACACTGCAGGAAGGTACTGGGAGGGGGGAATCAATCGGCGGTAAAGTACTCCACTTACGAAGATATAAATAACGTCACAGGTCCCAGGGACCACATAAGGTCAATTAAGGGTTAAATAGAGTTAGACGATTACAGCTGGAAAAAAATCAAATGAACGCCGATGATTTGAATCAGTTGTGAAATTGAGTTGTGATTTAAATTAATTGCCATTTAACGTTTGTTGGCTGGATAGTTTAATGTTTAATTTTGTTGTGATTTCAGGTATTTTTTACATTCCAATCTCGTAAGAACGTGTTTCATTTTAATGTTTGTAGGATTTTTATGTCCAATCCCAAGTTGTAGGGTCATTCTTATTCCATCACTTACTTTTGTTGTATTGTATTAGTTGAATAAAATTGTTGTTATAGATACCCATGTGTGTTGTTTGTGGTTATTCCCTACTAGCTGAAGTACCCGTTCTTCGAACGGCTTTTAGTACTTGCTGGCCTAAATCATTCATAATGTAGTTATGTTATTTCCATGTTACCAACTACATGTGTAGACTACATGCATTTTCACCCACCCAATTATTAATCAGAGGAAGGAAAGTTAAAATCCACAGCCTGCTTTCAGTCGACCGACCGGGTCAGCGAATGGAATGAATCATATCTAGCAGCGAGGATATGAACTGTGCCGGCTGCCGAAGCCTGTGGCACTCCCCTGGGGCAATTATTAAATGAATGACAGATAAAATGAAATGATAGTGGAGATTGTTGTTGGAATGAAATTGTGACAGGGAAAACAGGATTACCCGGAAAAATCCTGTCTGCCTTCGCTTTGTAGGTAGGAAAGTGCGTTTATATATTGGAAATAAATATCAGCCCTTATGTAGTAAAAGTTAAATAACCTTTCTTAAATATTGAACACCTATCGTTTAACGTCTTTATACTGTATTTAAACATATAAACAGTATGCTAAAAATACATCAAACTTGGTAGTAATTGTCATATCCGCAGTAATTAATATTGCGGAAACTACGTATCATGTCATGATAAAGCGTAACAGTAACAAAACAAACCTTAATCATCCCAATTAATAATAACAAAATCAGTTTTAATCACAGCAAATATTCTAAGTGTCTTGTGTGAGATTTCGCCTAGTAACCCCGAGATGGTTCATCAGCGAGCTCTTGTGGTCCATTTTCGGACCACGTGATACCTCAATTCTTATCTAGAACACCTAAGGTACTTTACTGCAAGAGCTAAACGCTAAAACAGTCTTTCATCTCCCTATAAAGGCATCCAAAATGATTGTATATTGAATTTCAGGACCACGTTATTAAAACTCAGCAACTTTTCTAGGTTTACGCCTTGTTTTGTGCGGGGTTTCATTGGCCGTGAAAGGCAAAATACCAACTTGATTGAAATAAGTTTGACCAGTTCTGCAGTAAGATTAAATATGAAAGCTAAATAAACTAATGTGACAGTCGGTAGACTTCGACACATTCGTCTGTGAATTTGGGTTTCTGATCATGGTAAAAAAAACTACAAAAAGCAGATAAATATTGGCCAACAGAAATATTCAATTAACAAAAAACAAATCTATAAAAAGTAAGAGAGCATACCGTGCAAAGTTGAAATTACTATAACATTGTAAAACAGCGTAAAGATCCAAATACTCACATACAATAACCGGCACACAGAGTATAAAATTAGACTCATAATTTCGCCACGTTTCAAACCCCACAAACCGCCTCTATGAATAAAACAGTTCATGTAGGGACTAACATAGACTAACATCGCTCGGCGTTGACCGTGTTTTATAGCACAAATTTAGGTTTTACTCGCTAACCGTTGGAAAAGTGATCAGGACCTTTCGGATAGATCATTCATTTCTGAACCTCGTATACGCCATCAAATGTTTGCTATTTCTTAGCGTTTTCTTTTTATTTGAAATGGAAATATGAAATTTTGAAACAAAAGGGTGTAGTGACGTCACTAAAATGGTCACCATTTTTAAATAGTTCAAAATATCGAAATCAAAAGTAGCCTGTATGTTAACCTGGTAAATCAGCTACATCCATGCAAAATTTCATTTAAATCGGACAAGTGGTTCTTGCGTGATTGAGTAACACACAGACACACACCATCTCATTTTAGGTAGATTTCATTAGAAAGCTAACTATTGCAATGGGTACCATGTTTCGACTTCCGGAAAATTTCGACATATCTTCGCGTTTCACATCCCCCAGACCCCAAAACCACCGTCAGTACAAAAGTTTATATATAACTAGCTGAAGTACCCGTGCTTCGCTACGCGTCATAAATAAATTACAATGTGAAGGTGACAGTTAAAACAGGGGATAGGCGAGGTGCTGCGCAGAGGGAGGTTAAGGATGGAACATTTTGTCCAACTACACCGTTCGGCGTTGACCGTGTTTTATAGCACAAATTTAGGTTTTACTCGCTAACCGTTGGAGATACCTTTCGAATAGAAAATGTAATTATAAACCTCATATATGCCATCAAAAGTTTGCTATTTCTTAGCGTTCACTTTTGATTTGAAATGGAAATATGAAAGTTTGAAACCAAAGGGTGTAGTGACGTCACTAAAATGGTCGCCATCTTTAAATAGTGCAAAGTATTAAAATCAAAAGTAGCCTATATGTTAACCAGGTAAATCAGCTACTTCCATGTAAAATTCATGTAAGTCGGACCAATGGTTCTTGCGTAATTGAGTAATACACAGATACACACCATCTCATTTTTAGCCTCGCTTCGCTCGCGTCATAGTCGTGTCATATTGTTATTCAATGACATGCAGGTTTAACCCCGTTAACACCCCTTTAGAACCTGAATATCCAAAAATCCCTCCTTAGTAGACTTCTTCGACACACAACAAACATATCCCCTTCTTCTAACTTTAATAGTTTTGATTGGTTGATGAGAGTGAACATCCAAAAATCCTTCCTTAGTGGACGCTTTTCTTCCTGAATTTCACCCCTCCCCATAGGCCCCTTCAATTGTATTTATGAAAAAAAAAAAAAAAAACGGTCGAACACCTACTTATTTTAATTATTTATTCATTTATTTATTTTTAAGCTGATTGAAACTCGGAGAAAATCAAACTCCTCGCCTATGTCGTTTAAGAGATACTCGCTCCGTTAGGAATCTTTCAACCCCCACTTTTCATCCCTTTCACCTCATAATATACACCAAATCGAAAAGCCATTAGGCAAGTGTCAGCTTATTATTAATGATTAGTATATATGCCAAGTATCACATCCCCAAATGAAACCACTCATGAGATATTGTTATTCAATGAAATGCACGTTTACCCCCTTAACACCTCTTTATAACCTGAATATTCAAAACTCTTTCCTTAGTGGACGTTTTCGACATACAACGAACTTATCCCCAAAATTTCATGTTTCAAACTTCAATAATTTTAGCTGGGCGATGATGAGTGAGTGAGTCAGTCAGGACATTTTCTTTCATTTATTTTTGAGAATTTCACCCCTCCCCATGAATCCCTTAAATTGGATTTATGAAAAAGAAACGGTCGAACACATATTTACTCATTTAAAGCAGTTTTCCCCCTGAGTTTGATGAGTGAGTGAGTCAATCAGTTAGGACACTTTTTTCCTGTTTTTTCCCCCAAATTTCACTCCTCCCCATGGGCCCCTTAATTTGGATTTATGAAGAAATGGTCGAACAACTATTTACTTATTTTAAGCTGCTTTTCCGCTGAATTTCAAACTTATCGCCTATGTTGAATAAGAGATACAATACACGCTCCGTTAAGAATCCTTCAACCCCCAATTTTCTCCCCTTTCACCTCATAATATACACCATATCGATAAACCCTTAGACATATGTCAGCTTATTTTGAATGCTTAGTTTATATGCCGAATATCACATCCCCAAATGAAACGACTCGTGAGATATTGTTATTCAATGAAATGCAAGTTTAACCCCCTTAACACCCCTTCAGAACATGAATATCCAAAAATCCATCCTTAGGGAACTTTTTCGACATACAACGAACATATCCCCAAAAATTTCAAGTTTCTAACTGCAATAGGTTTGCTGGGGGATGATGAATGAATATCCAAAAATCCTTCCTTAGTGGACTTCTATCCCCAGAATTTCATCCCTCCCCATGATCCCCTTAAATTGGATTTATGAAAAAATGATCGAACACCTATTTACTACTTTTTCAATCTGATTTTTCTCTCTGAGATTCTTACTTTTTGCCTCTGTCTTTTAAGAGGTACTTGCTCCGTTAAGAATCCTTCAACACTCACTTTTCACACATCCACCTCATAATATACACCACATCGAAAAACCCTCAGACATGTGTCTTCTTATTCTTAATGATGAGTTTGTATGCCTAGTATCCCATCCCAAAGGAAACCAATCGGGAGATATTGTTATTCAATTAAATGCAACTCTACCCCCTTAACACCCCTTTAGAATCTGAAAATCCAAAATTCCTTCCTTAGTGGACGTTTTCGACATACAACGAACATAGCCCCTTAATGTCATGTTTCTAACTTCAATAATTTTGGCTGGGGGATGATGAGTAAGTCAGGACATTTTCTTTCAATTATTTTTCAGAATTTCACCCCTCTCATGAACCCCTTAAATTGGATTTATGAAAAAATAAACGGTCGAACACCTATTTACTTATTTCTGAGCTGTTCTTCCCCCCGGAGTTTGATGAGTGAGTGAGTTAGGACACTTTCTTTCCTGTTTTTTCCCCCAGAATTTCACCCCTCTCCAAGGGCCCCTTAAATTGGATTTATGAAAAAACGGTCGAACACCTATTTACATATATTTTAAGCTGTTTTCCCCCGCCGAATTTCAAACTTCTCGCCTATGTCGTTTAAGAGATACACGCTCCGTTATGAAACCCTGAACCCCCAATTTTCACCCCTTTCACCTCATAATATGCACCACATCGATAAAACCTTAGACATAGTATGTCTGATTATTTTAATGATTAGCTTATATAACGAATATCACATCCCCAAAGAAACAACTCATGAGATATCGTTATTCAATGAAATGCACGTTTAACCCCTTAATACCTCTTTAAAACCCGAATAACAAAAATCATTCATTAGTTGACGTTTTCGACATACAGCGAGCATATGCCCAAAATTTCATGTTTCTAACTTTAAGAGTTTTCGCTAGGCATGATGAGTGAGTGAGTCAGACAGGACATTTTCGTTCAATTATTTTTACCAGAATCTCACCCCTCCTCATGGGCCCCTTAAATTGGATTGATGAAAAAACGCTTGAACACCTATTAATTTATTTTTTAAGCTGTCTTTTCCCCCTGAGTTTGATGAGTGAGTGAGTTAGTCAGTCAGTTAGGACACTTTCTCTCCTCCCCCCCCCCCCGAATTTCACCCCACCCCATTGGCTCCTTAAATTAAGTTATGACAAAACGGTGGAACGCCGATTTACTTATTTTTAAGCTAATTTTTTTCGCTGAGTTTCAAATTTCTCGCCTATGACGTTTAGGAGATAGGCCTACACGCTTCGTTAGGAATCCTTCAACCCCCAATTTTCACCCCTTTCACCTCATAATAATACACCACATCGAAAAATCCTTAGACACATGTCTGCTTATTTTAAATGCTTAGTTTATATGTCGAGTATCACATCCACAAATGAGACCACTCGTGAGATATTGTTATTCAATGAAATGCAGGTTTAACCCCTTTAAGACCCCTTTAGAACCTGAATATTCAAAAATCCTCCCTTAGTGTATGGTTTTGACAAACAACGAACATATCCCGAAAATGACATGTTTCCAACTTCAATATTTTTGGCTGGGCGATAATGAGTGAGTGAGTGAGTCAGGACATTTTCTTTCAATTTTTTTTCTTCAGAATTTCACCCCTCCCGATGAACCCCTTAATTATGATTTATCAAAAAAAAACTGTCGAACACATATATACTTATTTTTAAGCAGTTTTCCTCCTGAGTTTGAAGAGCGAGTGAGTCAATCGGTTAGGACACTTTCTTTCCTGTTTTACCCAGAATTTCACCCCTCCCCATGGGCCCCTTAAATTGGATTTATGAAAAAACGGTCAAACACCTATTTACTTATTTTTATGCTGATTTTCTTCCGCTGAGTTTCAAACTCCTCGCCTATGCCGTTTAAGAGATACAGGCTCGGTTATGAATCTTTCAACCCCCACTTTTCACCCCTTTCACCTCATAATATACACCACATCGAAAAACCCTCAGACACATGTCTTCTTATTTTTAATGATGAGTTTATATGCCGAGTATCACATCCCCCAATGAAACCAATCGGGAGATATTGCTATTCAATCAAATGCAGGTCTACCCCCTTAACACCCCTTTATAACCTGAATATCCAAAAATCCTTTCTTAGTGAGCGTTTGCGGCCCTTGAGGAAGCTGCATACCAAATTTTATTCCAATCCGTTGGGTGGTTTCTGAGATTTCGTGATGAATGGGTGAGTGAGTGAGTGAGTGAGTGAGTGGTATTTGACAAATACAGTATCTAGTAGATAGTGTCAAGTCTTTGTTATGCTATACTCGCTTGACAGTGCTGTGTGAGCAGTTGAGTAACTAACGGGATTTCAAGTAAAGATCCTCATTTTCTATACCGGTAGTGCAGAGCGCAATTGGCATCTAGTCGGCCGTGTCTCGACTTGAGCTATGTAGCCATGGAAACTATCTGCCTTGCCATTCCTTCGTGAGTATATTTTATGATTTGATTAGCCTGTGCTTGTGCAAAAGGGCCGAAATCAGAAGAATGAGAAAGACTATCGAAAATTCATGTAGCCAGCGGTTCCTTCTGGGTCCTAAACTATGTGTATGCAAAATTTGGTTGAGATTGGTGAAACGGTGTAGATTTGTATACGGAACCAACCCACCCACATACATACATACAGACTTTCACTTTTATATATAAGATTTATGTATGTATATATATATGTATATCAGTTTCTTGTGGACACGATAACTGCCGTAATTTTGCACCAATCCCTTTGAATTTTTTACCGAATATGTATACCTATAAAATCTCGGTCGAGTTCGTTACTGGGCTAAATCGGTCGAAGGGGGTGAAAATGGTTTTTTTTTCGAAAAAGTGAAATATTGCTATAACTCTCTTAATATGTGAAATATCGAATCCGTTCAAAGTTCATACTATGTGTCGGATAATGCCCAAAAATTTATGTTTGAAGAGTTTTTTATAGCACCAACCATTGACCAAAGGGGTGGGATAAAGTGGGTTTTTCGAGAAACATTAATCATATCTCTCTTAATAGGCACAATATCAAAACCGTACGAAATGGACAATATTCCCCTAATAATTACCTAAAACCTTTGTCTGAAAGAATTTTTGATATGACCCACCACTACGCCAAGGGATGAGAAAAATGATTTCGGAATTATAAGAAAATGCCAAGAGCTATCAGAGGTTGCCATGGCAACACTACTAAATTGATGACGGATGAGCCATCGGACGTTGCCATGACAACGCACTTGCTCGATATCATATTCAGATTTCCATCCGACTAAGTGTGAAGCGTCTTCGGTGACGTAACTGGTAGCATGCTGAATTTCTATGCCCAAGGTCGCGGGTTCAAAGCCGGCCGAAGTCGTCGGATATTCTAAGAGCGCTAAAATCCCTCAGTATGCTTTCCTTTCGAGGGGGAAGTTCCAACGTTCGTTGCGAGTTGCTGGTTTCGGTGGCATCTAGTAGCTAAGTTCACAGCTAGGTGTCGTTGATGGTAGTATCTGGTAGCAACATTAGGAACTACTGCTTGAAATTGACCGTCTGCAGTCCTTACCTGAATTACAGACTAATACAGCCATCACAATTCACACCGTTTATCAGACAGATTCTACACTCACCCAAGTACACGGGGTTACATGACCGCGTTGTCGCAGCCCCTAAATTGAGAAACCAACCAAAATCTCTGCGGGAAATATAATTTTGCGTGAAGAAGTAACAGACCGTTACATAGTTAGACATCAGTGTCGAAACCTTGCATAAGGACAGTGTGACCACAAGTATAAAAATGGACCCCAAATGACAAGAAGGTTACCGTCCCCATAAGACAATAAAATGTTTAAAATATGCATAAAATGACGAAAAACAAAGTTAATTAAGCTCCAATTATAAAATACTTTCTCGCAATCAATGAGGTCTGATCCTTCTACGAAAACCTGCATATTCTGCCTATTTTCGCCTATCCCCAAGTTTGTCCGGTGAAATCTACCTCCGCTTGCCGGCGTGCCGAGAGGACTTTTTTTATATATTAATATGGATGATCTCAGAAAAGGAATGTCCAGTATAGTTTGAAATATTAAGCAGGTAACGGAACGCGACCGCGAAGTAGAGTCCCTTCCTACAAGTCCCCTATGCTAAACAGGTGTTGTACGGCTATATTGTTTATGGATTACAGAACAGTTAGGGTGACATATTTTGCTCGTTAAGTGAGCATCATCAGATCCAAATATCATCATCATTTATTGCATTTAACGCTTGCCACGGTGGGTGAGTGGCTATCGTGTCAGACTATCAACCCCAAGCTTGTAGGTTCGCTCCTGGCCATGGTAAGTGATTTTTAAAGGGGAAAAAATCACGCCACACATGTCATACGACATTGGCATGTTAAAAGAACCCATTTGAATTCAGTAGGCCGTGTTCATAATGGCAAAATTAATCTCGTGATTTTCCAACAATACAAAAGTTCCTCCTCTCTCTACTAGATAGCACTATAACTTAGGATGAAGTAGCTTAGATATCTAACCTCCTTGGCTTTGATAGCGTTCCAAGGAACAACAAAATTCGACCTGCAAGATGCCCCATTGGGTGTCAAATAGCAAAGCTTGCACCCGGCATCCGAGGCCATATGATATCATTAGGCTATTATTATTATTATTATTATTATTATTATTATTATTATTATTATTGCATTTAACAGGCCATTAAGACCCAGGGCAGAAAACAAGAGAATCAAAACTTAAATACAAACGAAAACAGGTATTAATTACAATACGCGGGACTAAGTAAGACTTGTGCACAAGCATTGGCCACAGATGTTCTTCCACATTCCCCGGTTCCTTGCAACGTCCACTGTTGCTGTTGGTGCCACCTTTCTTAGAGCCATTATCGTCCGATCCTTCCATCTTGTTCTAGTGCGGCCTCCCGGGTGTCTCCCAGTTGGTGTTATTTGAAAACACAATTGGGCATGGAACCCTACGCTCTTATTACACGACCCGACCACAGCAACCTCCTCCTCCTCCTCCATCTAGAATTTGGTTAATGCTCGTCTTCCCAAAGCGTTGACACATGTCTCGGTTTCTACATTATATGCTGGACCATATATTTTCCATAAGATCTTCCTTTCAATAACTCAGATACGTTTTTCATGCGTATATGAGGTGGCCCATGTCTCACAGCCATACCGAATCACGGGTCTCCCCAAGATCCTGTAGAGAAGTCCTTTACATTCCCGTGAAATCAAATATGACTTGAAAAGATTGGTCAAGCTATAAAAACATGATTCGTGTTAGTTGTCCTCTGCTGTACTTCCTTTGTTATCTCATTCTGGTTCGAGAAGACCGATCCAAAATATTTGAAGGATTCTACTGCCTCAAAATTATGTTCATCAATGTTGATACAATTAAGATTGTTTGGTCGACGCGACACCCTCATATATTTTGTTTCTGTGTCATTGACTACTCGACATAGGCTACTTTCGCTGCTTCTTGGATAAATCGAGTTGTGTTCACTATCACCTGATCCGGGGTTTCACCCAATATCACGATCTATCTATAAGGGGTGTTCAGATGAAAAGGCACGAAACGATACTGTGGGTACAATTTATTCGTTATTCAAAATTAATCACCACAGGCCTGTGCACAGGTGTCCCATTGCTTCACTAGCCGCAGGATTCCCTGTTCCCAGAAGTCTTGTGGTTGTGACAGGAGCCAATCCTGTGCGGTGTCCTTTAGTTCGTCATCCGATTGGAAACGCGTTCCCTTGAGATGTTTTTAACGGACCAAACAGGTGGAAGTCACAGGGTGACATTCCAGGTTGTAGGGCGGATGCTCAAGTTACTCCTACCTGAACGTGGCCAATACACCTTGTGTGACGATAGAAACGTGTGGACGAGCGTTATCATAGAGCAGAATCACTCCCTTCGTGAGCAGTCCAGGCCGTTTGTTCTTGATGGACTTACGTAGGCTACGGATTGTCAAACAATACATGTCACTGTTAATGGTTCGTCCCAAGGGAAAACGTTTCCAATCGGACGACGAACTAAAGGACACCGTACAGAATTGGCTCCTGACACAACCACAAGACTTCTGGGAACAGGGAATCCTGCGCCTAGTGAAGCAATGGGGCACCTGTGCACAGTCCTGTGGTGATTACTTTTGATAACGAATAAATTGTACCCACAGTATCGTTACATACCTTTTCATTTGAACATATATTTGTATATGTCTATCCCTTATTAATCCCGTTTCCAACGGGGTCGGGGATGAAATTCGATTAAATTCTACGTGGCTCATGGTTTCTGCGGCCAGATGCCCTTCCGGACGTCAACCTCACGAGAGGAGTTAATGACAGATGAAATGAATGAAGATGAAGGAAAGTTCAATTTCAAGTACAGTAAAAAATCGATTAACCGTCGGATAGACGGATAACAGAAACACTGTATTATTCCTCCCAAACATGACCTCAATTATATAATAGACAGATATCACTCTCACAGTAATTTAATATATTTCGGAGCGAAAAGAAATCAAACACGATTGTAATAGCAAATAAATCTATTTATTACATGATAAAAACAACCGTACAGTAGCTCCAAATGTGGCATTTCGGAGCAGTAGTGTCTGCGTTGCATTGGCCTTTTCTAGGACTTTCAAACCATTCTATACACATTGATAGCAATGCTTCAGCCTCTGGCTAATAGTTTGTTTTTCGTCACGGTTTGAACACTCGTCTTCATCAGGTACACTCACTTCCCACTAAAATAGAGTAAGTAAGCAAAGCGAAAGCGTCACTGCACCTTAGAGCACTTTGTTATTACAGTATTATTATGCTATTATAGCAATGACGGTTAACAGAAACTGACGGTTTAAAGAGTGACGGTTAAACGAAGTTTTACTGTAGTTCTAACTTTGAGTTGCTCGACAGCCTTCGTCGAGCGAGGTCGCGTCTGAATCACGTGCGGTACCGGTACTGTGCTTGGCTATTTCTGTGCGTATATCTGCTCTCGAACTACTGAATACCGTGTGCTGTGAGCGGTTCATATTCGCATAACTCTCGTCTTGTACTAGTAAACGACAATCACCATGGTTACAAAATTTGTGCGCAAGCTCCCATTAAAATGTGTTTTTGAACGCGACAACAGGCCCAGTGCATGGGAGGTGCACAATTGGATCTCCACTTGTTTGAAAATCACTGCTGACCAGATCGAGATGATTCAACTCGACAATTTGGACAACGCCGTATATTTAAAGGTAATTTCCCAAGTACTGTTTGAGAGGTTGTTAAGTCTACATGCGGGCCAACAGAAAATTACTTTGTCAGATGGTCGAGTAGGGACTGTGCAAATTACTGCTGCCGACAATGTCATCAAAACAGTTCGTATTCTCAATGTTCCCCCGGAGGTTCCCATCGGTTCAATAATAAGTGTTCTTAGCAAATATGGTAAAGTGAATGAGCATCGAAATGAAGAATGGTCTGCGCAATACCCATTTCGGGTGCAGAATGGCATACGCGCAGTGCGCATGGACTTGAAGGAAGCCATCCCCTCCTTCATTTCCATTGAAGGCTATCGTGCACAGATTGTTTATGATGGTCAAATGCGAACTTGCCTTGCATGTAATTCGACAAACCATTTACGACCCCAGTGTCCCCTGCGACGAGCACGCGCTTTCGACCAGCGTACGGTAGGACCTGATACTATTGAACCAGAAAATACCGCCCTACCGGTTAGTGGCGACTCATCAATCTCGAGCCACCCAACCCCAGCATGGGCCACGGAACACGTTGTCTCGCCATCAGCTCCAGCACCAAAGCACGCTGTTGATCACTCGGACTTCCCTACACTTGATGAAAGCACACACAAACGTCGGAAACCGGACAGTGAAGGTACCGATTTAACAGTCCCACCATCACCAGGAACCCATGACGGGATTTCCGGCACGTACACAACAGCTGATGTAATTGCGCCTACAAGCTCTGATCTGCTGCAGGATAACCCCTCACCACACGTTCCGGATCTGCCCCCGACGGCCCCACTGCCCAATCTAACTGATACTGCAAACAGCCTTGCCACAGATGACGATATGGAAATTGAGGTTGCTGGGAGTGGAACAGCTAGTACTGCTCATCCCCACGTGACAGCTCCGGACACTGGGAAGACTACGTTCTTACCCCCATCAGCTGCTACAACGCACAAGGAAATCACTCATGTGAAACCAGCCACGCTTAGTCATCGAGACCCACGATTACCTCCGAGACTGAAGAGTACTGACAAATCCCTGGGCAATTCTAAACGTTGACCTACAATAATTGCTGCTGTTTCTTTGTTTTTCATCAATAACATCAGTTTTACAGGCCACTATCGCATATAGAACATGTATTTCTCTCCTTTGTTTCTACATTTCGTGCTCGTTTTCCAGAGCATGGCCAGTATTCTCACGACGTTTGCTACTCTCAATGTCAATGGCGTGAAGAATGTCACCACTCCGGCCCTGCTGTGTAGGTTCTTGAAAGAGTATGATATTGATATATTGTTTCTGCAGGAGGTCAATGAAAACAATTTTGGCTGCTTGTACAATTATGACCATGTTGTGAATGTGGGGGATAACGTCCGGGGCACCGCCATCGTGTATAGAAAGGGTTTCGAAATTACCGATGTCATCATGGACCCCTCAGGTAGAATTTTGTCAGCTTCTTATAATAACATCAGACTGATCAATGTATACGGCCAGTCCGGGACGAACTATAAGCATGATCGGAACGCACTGTTCAGCCATGACATCTTGACACATGTAGCGACGTCAGGTCCGGTGATATTAGCTGGTGATTTCAATTGCACACTGCATCCTCGTGATCAAACAGGCACATTCAACTTCTGTCCAGGGCTGCAGACACTTACCCATAGTATGCAGCTGGTGGATGCCTGGCAACGATTGCATGGTTCGTACGTGGAATTTACCTTCTGTCGTGGGGATTCCAGATCTAGAATAGATCGCGCTTATATCTCCCAGCCTCAAGCACATCTTCTTGATAGCTGTAAAGTCGTTCCCGTAGCCTGCAGTGACCACCACAGTGTCATATTTACTCTTAAAGCGCAACGGGCAGATAGATGCTTCATTGGTCGGGGTTCATGGAAAATGAACAAGAATGCTTTTCAAACCCACGACAATGACCGACGCTTTGCCACCATTTATCAACAATGTACTACAACAAAAGATCGATACCATAATATTCTAGACTGGTGGATAAAGAAGTTAAAACCTACCATTAGATCTACAGCCAAAACTTTCACCTATGAACGGTACCACGACCTAAACAGGAAACTAGACTTTTATACCACAGTCATGCATGACCTGCATCGGAAGGAACGGCTAGGAGAAAATGTTTCAACACACCTCAGTTCCATCAAGAAGACTATTATAGGGATTAAAGAGCAGAGTCTCCAGGACTTGCTCCCTCACATTAAAGGAACCTCCATCTTAGCAGATGAACGAATGTCGCTCTTTCATTTAGCCAAAATGCGCAGATCAGCAAACCGACAAGTTGTGCATGAATGGATTAATGAACAAGGTATGGTCATCAGAACTCACGAACACATACTCGCCGAAAGTGAGCGCTACTTTCGTGACATGTTGGGAGAAGACAGCGTTAGTGATTTGCAAGTAAATAACATCTTGCGATCTGTTGACAGACACCTCGAGGGCGATGACATCCATTTTCTTGAGACGTCTATCACCAAGGAAGAGGTGAAACATGCTCTAGACCAGACTGCAGCTAATAAGACACCCGGCGTTGATGGCATCCCGTACGAGTGGTACCGACACTTTTGGACCATGGTCGGAGATGACCTGACAAGTGTGCTTAATCACGCATTGACCGGCGACATTCCGAATACCTTCACAGACGGGGTTATTCTTCTGATTCCGAAACAATCGAAATGTGTCTATATCACTGACTACAGACCCATTACAATCTTAAATACCGATTATAAACTTCTGGCCAAGGTGTTAGCCAACAGAATCAGACGCATTCTTCCTGCTTTAATTGGCACTGGGCAAACTTGTACCATTCCAGGAAGAAATATCGTGCACAACCTTCTAGCCATTCGTGATATTATCATACACTACTCTGTCGCTGATAACCCCGCAGCTGCACTTGCAAGCATTGACCTTAATAAGGCCTTTGACAAAATAGCCCACAAGTATTTATGGAAGGTATTAGAACGCTTTCATTTTCCCAACACCATCATAGCAACTTTCCAACGACTTTACCAAACGGCTTCTTCTCGTGTAATGGTCAACGGGTTTCTGTCAGCGAAAATTCCAGTCAAGAAGTCTGTCAGACAAGGATGCCCCCTATCAATGGCTCTATTCGTCTTGGCGTTGGAACCCATGGTCAGGATGATGAACAACGTACTCACTGGCCTCACGATCAACGGAGAGCGTTTCACACTGCGAGCCTATGCCGATGACGTCACGATACTACTCACAAATGAAGGCGACGCGATACTCGTCCAACAGACCCTTGAGTCATTTTGTCAGGCCAGTGGAGCACAAGTAAACTATAGAAAGTCATCCTTATTGCTCTTAGGCCCAGGTGACGATAAGCACTACTCCAATACTACCGGTATTCCTACTGTCAACGCATGCAAAATATTGGGTATAACTTTCAGTCGAGATATTGCGGAGACCATACAGACCAACTGGGCTGCCCGATTAAATGTTCTGAGGTTCCAACTGAAAGAGGAACTTTCAAGACGGCTCAATATTCTGCAAAAAACCTGGCACATTAATATGTTTGCTCTGTCGAAACTGTGGTATATGGCGCAAGTACTTCCCCCTCCACATATAATCAGCCAGCGCATTGAAATGGCGATTGGATTCTATCTTTGGAAAGGCTATCGCTATAGAATTCGACGGGAACAACTGCAGTTACCAGAACAGTGTGGTGGGCTGCGACTTTTTGCAGTTGAACTGAAATGCTCTTCACTCTTCTTGAAACATATTATCAAGGCGAGACAGTCTACAGGTGATCCGTTCGTTTGTGCTGCTCTGAAAGTCATTGAAACTATTCCTTTACGACAACCCCATCCGTTCCGGGCTTTGTTCAGGAAAGCCCTGGCCCTTTTGCTAAAACTTCCCACTGCCCACATCTCCGATGGTTCCTTTAATGAAGCTAAACACATTTATGTTTTTTTTATTGCAACTCCGTAATTTCACACCCCTAGTGCATTTAAAATACCCCAACAAAGACTGGAAGCATATCTGGGACAATGTGCGCAACAAATGGCTTCCCTTAGAATGGCGACTGTCTGTATATGCTTGCATTAATGAAATCATCCCCACTGGTGAAAAAATGAAGCGGCACGAACAAGTAGCTGATGATGCCTGTCCTGTGTGCAACAGGACTGACACCCTCATCCACCGCATCACTACATGTGGGAGTGCGAACGGCGTGTGGCGATGGACGATGAATGCTATCCACAGCATAACCGGGCTAACACGCAACAGGGACGAGGAGATCTTGAACTTCGAATTACGGGATGTACTTGGGGAGCCGAAAAGGAATGCCATCTTATGGCTTGCATCTGCAGCAATCCACTACAACCTTACTGGTTACCGGACACCCCTGGTGACTACCCTGCCTGGTTTTCTGGATCACCTCCGGAAAGAACGATGGAAACTCGTACAGCGGAAGTGTCTCAACAGTGCTTTTGGAAACTTTTTATATAAATTCTAACAACATACGTGTGGTCATCATTGTGCTACAGTCTTATGATGCTTGGTGTTTTGTTGTTGTGTTTTGTGTGTTTTATATTTTGTTTTTTTTCTCAAAGACTACTATGAACTTAGAACATTACCTTGAGGTGGGAATTGTATTTAGTGAACAGTGTTTGTAGCTGTTTTTTTTGTTAACACAAGAATGAATAAATCAACGTAAAAAAAAAAACTTTGGGTACCAGACGCCACTGCCACCCAGCGGCGAACGTTGGAACTTGATAGAGTGTTTCTAAACCAAATAACCTACAAATTTACCTACACACTAACAATTGCAGTGGCAGGTTCTCTCTCGTGCCATAAATCTATGACATGGGTCCTCCGGCTTTACTTCCCCTCCGAAGGAAGGCACACTGAAGGATTTTAACGCTCTTAAAAATCCGACTACTTCGTCCGAGCTTTGAACCCGCGATCTTGGGCACAGCAGTTCAGCATGCTACCAACTACGCCACCGAAGCCGAAAATCACGATATCATCCACAAATGCAGATCGAAATATTCAAGACAAAATAGTTCTGCAAACACCCACAAAGGGTCGCTACTCTCCAAAAACAAAAAGCCAGTAAAATCTTAGAAAATGTAGCAACTATTACTGTCAAATACTAAAGGATTAAGAACCTCAATAAATAACTATTTATTTTAATATGTACACGCGAGCACTTTTTATGATAAAAACCAAGCCTGTGAAAGAAAATGTAATTCCTCTTAATCACACAGCTACACCGTCCTTCGTACGGGTAAAAACACTGTTATTGTTCTACTTCGGCAGCGTGAAACGTGGGTAAGTGTGAATGTATGCAACATACCATGGATACCTGTTCAGAGGGATGGACTCAGCCACGCGTGATACTTAAATGAAACGTAACTTTTGCCTGCATATTCAAATGGTGAAACATTACGGAACGGTAATAGGCCTATGTTCTTCCCAGCCATGAAAAAAACAAAATTTCAGATAAATCGATTGTGAAGTTTTTGGCGTTAAAGAGTAACAGAAAGACACCAGTATTAGACTAACATAAACTTTTCCCGGGGAACCGAGTTCCAGGTTACAGGCAAAGCACCGTCCTTATACATAGGCAACACCTACTGCAGTACCGTATGGAGGGTGGTCTGTACTGTGTCAGATCTCAAAAAAGCTGTTTGTAGCGATTGCATGTTGATGGCAGGTGGTAGCATTGTCTGGCGGGACATATCAACAGAATACTGTTTGACAGCTAAGGTGTATCGCAACAACCCTCTTAGTCTTTAAGAACTGCAGCAGAATATTTCTGATGAGATTGCAGCAATTCTATCGGTCCAGCTGCGATCTGCCTTCCGCAACTTGTTAACCAGGGCTGAAAGATGCCAAGAGAGGAATGGTCGTCAGTTTCAACATCTGCTACAAGCAGGTTAGTGAACTATCTCCATTCCTTTGGTGTGTTTCTATGTAACCTGGAATTCTGTTACCCAGGCCACTTTTATTTTCCCCACCCTGTATTACAGACCCGTGCGAGAACTCTCGCATTTTTTGTTGTGTGCGCTTGTGTACAGATTATACGCCCGGCTCTAGTGCTATACGGGCTGGACACAGCACATTTCTGCCAGGGGCTATCGTCTTGTTTACTTGTTTAAAAACACTTTCCTCATCCGTGGTGTGTTTAAATTCTTGTTTTAAAAGGGTGCATAGTTCCTGCCATTCTGTGTTGCCTAAGTTGTGTTCGTGTAGTTCAAACCATGTTAGGGCCGTGTCAGACAGATATGCGGGAAAGAGTTGCTTTTTGTCTGCATTTGTCAAGCCATTAATGCCGGCCGCCCTTTTGAACGCCTTAATGTAGTCCTCAGGTTCCTGGTTGTCTCCTGAGTATTTAGCAGGGAGAATGAGGCATTCCCTCTCTCCCCCAGCAGCCACATAATTAATTAATTGATATTAATTAATTATTAATTAAAACCAGCTCGTCAATTGTCGCAGCCCCTCTGCTTAAACACTGGAAACCTTTGACGACTGGAATTCTCTCTTGGGCGAAGCCGAAATCTACGTTCCCTAAGGTCTGCCAAGCATTTCACCAATCATTCATACTTCATTATTACACTCACTTAACGATTCACCACTTTCAAACATGATCTCTAGACGCAAACACCACCCTGAAGAGTACGATCCAGCCGATCCCGTCTGGGATACCTTAAGGAATTCACGTACAAACACTCGCTCATCTACCCGCACTAACTGGATACTCGAGATGGATATGACAGAGCAACTGTATGCTGACAATCCTAAAGCGGAACCTCCGATGTGGGGCACGATGCTTATGACTCACCCGCCTCGAAACCTCCATCCAGAAACACTTAGACAGGCCATCTGCCACGCACTTGCGCCCCATGCCAGGATCATTTCATGTATAGAGGAGACATGCCAGCATTATGTCTCAATCATTCCAACTCACGAGAGACATCTCAGAACCTTGAGTGACGCGCTTCAGCAACACTCAGCCATTCCCCAGCATTTGTATGTGTGCCCTATCCAACCGATCCACAAGATAAGCACACTCACACGGAAATCCAGGAGACCAGTGAGGTGCAATCTACTCAAACCATCCCAATTCCACCTCCTATGCCTAAATATCCTTCATCTAAGCAGACCCAAACAGTTCACTCCCTATCCTTAACTCCAGTACAAACGATCTCCGTCATCCCAGTTAAAATCACTACTGCGAAACCTAAACTCACTCCTCCTACTGAAACCGCCCCTCCCCCTAGCCACTCCATCTCTCACGCCACTGACCCAGAGACAGATAGCTCTATCATATCCACAAATTCAGCCCAAAACCAGCCCTCTTCTACAGAACACCAGCCTTCTACATCAGAACAAGCGTTGCGCAAACTCAAGTCCCGCAAGAACCCTAACACATCAACTAGGGCGCCGCGACGCCGCCCACCGAGTACACAACATTGCTCACTCATATTCCAGTGCTACAAATGTCAGCGCTTGAACCACGACGCCGCGAATTGCAGGCATGCTACCCGCTGTAATAGGTGTGGCGGTAATCATCGTCACACAGATTGCAAGGTGCATAAGGACAGCCCCACGTGTGTAAACTGTGGGGGCAATCACGCGGCAAGTTATGGAGGCTGTCGATATATTAAAGACGCCATCAAGCAAAGACATAGAACACTAACCAGGCATCGAACCAGTCCCAATATACCATCATTACTCTCAATTAAAACAGCCCCCCCCCCCCTACAGTCCAGCCCGCCACAGCACTCTCCCAGCTCCTTCAATTGCTATCTCAACTCTCGCTACAGTTACACTAGTCTGGTCACAGTCGAACACAGGACTCCAAAATGCTGCGTGCCTGCCCGGGGATCGAGCCAAAGCCTAATCGCCTGGGATGTCGCGCACAGACCTGTGTATCGACTGGATATTAGCTCTCATAACACCTCTACATGCCCAAAAACAGTAGTTCTATCAGTCAAACAAACCAAATATATTCAAAATAATACCTTTTCAACATTTAAATACCTAAAACATTGTAAACACAGCCTGGCAGCAGCCAAGCAATTACACGGCCCTGATTGGCTGTCGCAAGATCTGACTAGCCATTTGGGGAAGCAGCTCTTCCAATTCAAACTCCCCGCCTTAGAGCTCCATTCAAATCAACAATAACTCAGCCGATCCACTCACCACATTGTTGCCACCCGTCCTACGGCCTCGCGGGGCATCTGCCTGGGGGGCTGGCCACGGCTAACTCGCTCGGGATGGTGTCGTGTGGGCTGTGGGTTCGACAGAAAACATCTCACGTAACACATACTACAATTCATTCTCATTCACTTATTCCCCTAATTCAAAGCGAGGCTTATTAAAACTATTATTATCTTAATCAAAAAACCTACTATAGGTCTGTCTTTCGCCTTCTCACCCAAAATTAACCCACTAGTGGTCTCTCTTACTTCCTAAAGAATTAAATTCAAAACCCATCATACTATAATTTTTCTGTATTTATTATTATTATTATTATTAAGCTGAAGCTGCCGCTGTACACGAATATAGAAACATCCATAACATGGCGAGCGGGGACGATAAGTAGCCTTGCTCCATCTATCATAATATGCAAACATCGTCCCCACACTGCTGTAAACTAGTGAACAAAGTTTTTCAGGGTCTATAACAAAGTCAAACCCCTAAATTACTATATCCCAAAAGCCAAATGCGGACCTTAAGTCAGATCACACATTGTCAAACCCCTTAATAAGTCATATATTATAATTGAGAACAAATTCGAATCTTTAATCACCTCAAAAATTTTAAAATCCAAACATTTCTTTTAGCTCAAAGATAATTCAAATCCAGGCAGAGGAGCTCTTGTCGCACCGGTACCTGGCGCATAACACAGCCGCGGTGGCTCGCTTCGTGAGCCGACCGCGACTATGTCAATCCAGACTAGAGGAGAATGAGGGGATATTTAGCGTTTACGGCCATGTCGTTTTCTGTGTCTCTGTTTGCGTTGTCTTCAATGTCGTTTTCTGAAACGTCACTCCCCGAATATGAGAAGTGTAATATATTGGAAGTGTGCTCGTCACCAGATAGCCTATACTGACACAGACTGGAGGTGTGTTCGCGGATTGTGCGGATTGTATTACTGACACTGTTGTATCTATGTCTGTCTTTACTGTTTCTGCAATTGTTTAGATGTATGGGCCCAATGCGTTCTTTTCGGTATGAGCTAGCTGTGTGATGGGGTTGAGTAAGCTGTCGTGTTTCTGTTGTGTGATGTGGAGCTGTTGTAAGACTACGGAGGGAAGTGTTAGAGGGTTATCCCCTGTGCTATCACTTGATATCGGTGATATAGCTCCCTGTGAGTCGTTGCGGGCTTGCGATCGTGTGAAATGAAGACTTCGAGTGGCTGCTAGAGGGTATATCGCGCGGATGTTTAGCGCTGACGCTTCAAGTTCCTGGATTAGGCGAGGTGCAGTGTTATCGTTTATTAAGTCTTCGTTTCTAATTTTGAGTTTGGGTCTGAGTGGTGTTGGGTTCGCCGTGAATGTGAGTGCCCAGTCCCTTAGGGTGATTTTCAGATTGGACATGAAATGTGGGCTTGTGAGTGTGAACGGTTAACTTGTTTGTGTATTTGTCTAAAGTATCTAGTGTCCTTTATTTCTGTGTTAGTTGTGTGTTCGTTTTAAAGGGTAGGGTGTAGGGAATTTAGTTACCGTGCCAGGTCCAGTTTTAACTTGCTTGGCTTTTCTGAAGGTACTCGAAAAGAAAATTCTCGCTTGGCAATTAGAAGTAGGACGGGATCGTAGCTGCTAGACTTGTTGTCTAAGCCCTTAAAATGCAGCTACTCGCGCGTTTCCACCAATTTGTTAGGATTTTGTTAGAATTGTTTCCTAAGAGTGTGTTTGAGGTTGTATTTAAAGTGTTTGGTCTGAGGGCTGAGCTGAGTCGTTCCCGAAGGACTCAACCCGGCACCTTTACCAATTTGTTTGGTGATTTGGATTGGAATTGTTTGAGGTGTACCCTAACTGTGTGTTGACAAAAATGTTAAGAGTTGTAGATGGTAAATAAACAATTATTATATTGTCAAGTTCCTTAACTACTCGTCTAGTCGGCAGGGCGATACACGGTGCTGAAGCTAGCAACTTTGCGGTGAAAGAGCGAGTGCGGGCTAGTCAGAAACTGCTGACTGTACGCGCTCGCTTGTGTGAAGGCAGCAGGCTGTATAACAAGGTTAGGATGGCAGTCAGGCTTTTAATAAAGTCGGCGCAGCAAAATTAGACTGTGATGATTAGTAACAAGTGTTTGGGGCTGAGCGTTTAATACAATGTAGCAAGACTAACTTTGAAGAGAATGTTGAAGATTTAATTGTATTGTAATTAGGCAACAAGTAGGCTTTACTTGGTTGCACTTACTGAAGTAACAAATGGAAATAATGATTACAAGCTTCCAGGTTTGGAGAGGAAGGAAATGTGTGGACTTAACCCATAAATGTACACTCACCTCGTCGGCTGGGGCCTGCGGCTGCTTCAGTTGATCACAGATTAGAGACAGATCTTGGTCTTTGCGGCAAAGGGGTATTTATAGGAGGTAGTATTGCTGTGTAAGGAAATCAGCACATTCCTGCTCTAGTTAGGTGGTTCTGGAAAGACGGTCACATTCCTGGTCTGGTTGTGTAAAGAAGTGTCGTAAAGATTGTGACATGTATGCAGGACAATGATTGTTAAGCTTTGATGAAATCGTAGTAGGTAGACGGTTGTAGCTGTTGATTCATTTGTGTAGGCGTAGAAATGTAGAAATGGGGAGTGAAGAGTTGTGAGATGGGGCTGATATGGGGTAGGTGTACCATGTGGGGACCTCAGGGTGCAATAATATTCACTAGAGAACAATCATGGTGGGCAAGAGAACTTAAAATATTGAAATGGCCCTTTCTTAAGATTTAATCAACGGATCACAGTGAAACTCGGTACGTTAAATGATGATAGAAGATATAATCCACCCGCAACTAATTAAAATCAATATTTTGTCATAAAAGCAACATGGTGCCTGTGCAAAATTTTAAAACTACGTGTTCTTATTTACTGACCTAACCCTTCGATCGAAGTAAACCTTTGAATATAAACCTAGGCAATAATATTCATCTAATGGAACATAACGATATGGCCTTCATATAAAACAAAACAACTTGGCAATCATCCGAAATATTTAGACGGTTCTCAATATCTGAGAATCTATTACAGCAATCAATCAAAAATCTTGTATGCTCGTAGATACTATTAACGTAAGTTCACCTATGGGCCTTTCAATAATCTAATGAAGACAAATGCAACGTGGCCGAGAGGTGAAATTTAAATTGTTATAAGGATTTTTCTCGTGGCTTAATTATCCGAGAGCAGTCACACTTACCATGGTAATTTTTCATATAGTGCTTAATGTATTGACGTCTACTTAAATTCTATTTCTATAGGAAATTAAAAATGTCGGCTGTGCTAAATTTAAAAATTCACGATTATAATTCTCGTGTCCTAAACACGCAATAGAAACGTAGGGTGGCATAATGAGCCAAGATTATAATATTCATCTGATGGTGCACAATTCTATAGCATATACAGTTTGTAAAACAATCCAACATAGCTTCCATACGATACATTTCACCGGTTATCAATATTCCGAGAATATTTAAGCTTTCAAACTGAAATTTTGTATGGTGTTAGAGGACAGTTAAGTAGTGACAAGTGTGTGACTTTCCCTAATCCTGAAAAACGCAACATATCAGTGTAATTATACTCGGCACAGTGAATCTTTATTCAGAGATTAGTTTAGAGACATCTAATGATGTTCCATTGATTGCAAATATGCAAGTTGCATGAGTCTGAAATTTTAAAACCTTTTAACTTTCTTTATTTTTCGTATCTTATGCAAGCGTCTGAAAAGAAGATTCGTATGATGGGCTATGATAACAATCCTGCTCTAATGGCACTAAATTATGTAGCTTACATTTCGAAAATCATAAAAGCGTGGCATTTGACTTTTCTAAGAATTAATGCCTGGTTACGAAAAGATTCCATCTCGCAGGAGGAGTCTTCCTCAATGATATTGAAAGCTATATATTCTAGCACACAACTTTTCATTATAATGATGTTGGTGAGGGCATAGGTCATGAACCAAAAGCTATTTAATGCAACAGATTGAAAATACCTTTAATAGGCGGGGAGTTTTTAATGGGGAAGACAAGTAGTATATGCGGAAATACGCTACTTAGTTCTCGGAACTACATGTTTCATATGATGGAAATATGCCAGAAATAATAAACCATTTAATTTTAATTGATGTTGAGATCAAAATAATTAAAATCAAATTCTTTTGACTTTTTATCTTAAAAATGTGATTAGTGCCTAAGAGTTGTGTAAATAGGCTTTTCATTAAGTATAGGCACATGGGATCTATCACAAATTGCGTCTCTTTATCTATTACGACTGACGTAGGGTTAATTACGCAAGGAAGTACCAACATATAAATGTACCTGAATTGATAATTTATGACACTGCGTGTTTATCTTGCTTCTGACGGAAAGGATAATTGATGTGAATATTGTAGAAAATATTACCGATTTGTGGCCTTTGCGTGAGAATAACCCTGTTTGGATCATGTGCCTATGGAGACACGCCAGAGAGTGGTGTCACACAATAAATCGCTCAGTAGTAAATTATGCACTCTCCTACTGAGTGGGCCCATATTCCAGATCTCTACAAATGTTTCCATTTCAAACGGAGGATTAAACGCTGAACATATTCAGTGAAATACGAGGATACTGTAAGGTAAGTGGTAACAATAAACCCTAATATCGTTAATATTCTTCTTTGTATTTGGCCTACTGTGGACCACGGTAAACAATTGATTTGCTGGTCAGCTCCTTTACCTTCAACCAGAATGTGTTCATCCTTTCGCTGTGGTTCCTCCTTCTTTCCATTGACTAGGTCATTCTACTGGGTCTTTCCTTGAACCCCTTGAAGTTATCAATATTAGCTCGAAACATAGCACTATTCCAGATGCCTTTTGGATGTACGCCAATTTCCTCCATGTAATTTCTCGTTTCTTCTGCCCACATTGTAGTCGCCTTTAGCTTGGTTAATATTATTATTATTATAATTAAAACTCAGCAATTTTTCTAATTTTGTGCCGTGTCTTGTGTGGGGTTTCACCTAGGACACCAAGCTGGCTCATCAGCGGGCAAATGGTGTCCCCGCCCGGTGGCACAGGTGCGCTTCATAAAAAAAGGAGGTAGCGAGCAGTTCGATACTCCTATGGGGATGCGGGAGGGGACACCATTTGCCCGCTGATGAGCCAGCTTGGTGTCCTAGGCGAAACCCCACACAAAACACGGCACAAATCTAGAAAAAATGCTGAGTTTTAATTCAGTTAGTGTTGATTTAAGGGGCGGAACTACGAGGCCAATCCACCCCTCTTAACACAGATTAAAGTATACAAATTTGGAATGGAATTTATAATTTAGAGGTGGGTTCCTAAATTTTTTAAGACCGAATATTAATAAAACGGGGTTTAATTCACTGGCCGTGAAAGCCAATATACCTTTATTATTATTATTATTATTATTATTATTATTATTATTATTATTATTATTATTATTAATATTATTATTACCGGGTGAGTTAGCCGTGGTCGTTACGGCATGACTGTTGGCAGTCGCTCACATCCGGGAGGCGAGGAGGTTCAAATCCCCCCGCCGGCAACCTTGAAGATGGTCATCTGTGGTTTCCCATCTTCCTTCCAGGCAAATGTCGGGGTTGGTCCCTTACTATAGGCCACGGCCGCTACCTTCAAACTCCTCGACCTTCCATTCCATTTTTTTTCCTCAACGGTACTTGTAGCTCACCCATTGGGTGTCCGTCTCGAAGCAGCTACAAAACTTGCGAGCCGAACATGTCCTCGGACACTCCCGGCACTAAAAGCCATACGCAAAAAATTATTATTATTATTATTATTACCTTATTATTATTATTATTATTATTTAATGTTTGACAACATTATCACGGCAAATATCGGCTACATTTTATGCTACAGCCTGGTTCGGCCTTAGCAAGGAACCATCTGTATTGGGACAATTTCGTATACACTGTTCAGAGACTTAACATTACTGTACATCCTTGTCGTGCCCGCAGTCTTCACGAGTCTCCTTTATATATAGGATGAGTTGAATTTCCATATGAATCATCGAGCCTTGCTGAGTGTTCGGCCATGGTATTGTCTCCAAGGAACTTCCTAACGATATGGCAAGTGTATAACAGAACTGCCCTCTGTTGTTCAATATATATCTGCGGATGCAGATTCAATATTGATAGACTACTGTGGAGAGTTTTGGGTATAACACCAGTACTCGATACAATTATTGGGATTGTAGTCACCGACTCAAGTTTCCACATCTACTTCACCTCAATTGCCAGCTCTGTTTACTTAGATATTTTAGTAGCAGCTGTTGCTTGGATGTTTTGAGTGTTGGGACATGCGATACCTATCAGTAATGCCTCTCTCAGTTCTTTATTGATGACAATGATATTTGGCCGGTTGTTACTGACTGAAACATCTGTCCCAGTAGAGCTTGTGTGTGGCATTTTCGAGTAGGCTACTGCGGATGGTGTGTATTTCCAATAGAAGACGGAGCTTTGAAGAAGTTTGTACTTCAAGGCCAGTTTCTGGTGGATAATGTTGGCAACTTGATCGTGTCGATGTTTGTAGTCAGTGTTGGCAAGGTGGGAACAACCTGATATAATGTGTTGAATGGTCTCACTACATTTGCCACAGCGGCGACACTTCTCACTCCCTGTTGCTGGATCTTTTATGATACATTTCCGATAGCTTCGAGTTGCAACAACTTGGTCTTGGATAGCTACAACAAATTCCTCTCTTTCCGGAAAGAGGATCGAGTGGGTCAGCCATGCGTGTGACGCTAACTTGTCGATGTGTGGCTGGTCCAACTCATGTGGAAACTTCCCATGAAGCGCCTTCTCTTTCCAATTCCCGATATTGTATTCAGTTATTATTATTGCCACCTACCGGAGACGGGATGGGCCTACTTACCTTGTTATGAAAGCCGGATCTAAAGATCTTATAGGCTTTCATATAGCCGTGGTATATTGGAAAAAGTCTGTCTGTATGTATGTATGTATGTATGTATGTATGTGCGTGACGTTTTTGCGTTTAGCAAAGTACAGGTCGCAATTTTCAAGATATCGAGCTAAAATTTGGTACGGTGAAAGAGTTGGGGCCTGTAACGAACCCTATTGTTGGGCGTTAAAATAGGTGCAGGGCCGGACCTTTTTTTGGGGCCCTGAATTTCATCCTATTTTTTTGAATCGATATATCACGGAAACGGTTGGTCGTATCGAAAAATGTTTAATGTATAGGTGTAAGATCTCCGCGGTATGCAACTTTTTTACTGAAAACGATTTTCTGATATCTCTCACTGTTTTCTTTTTTTGGGTCCCTGAAAATGTCCATTGTGCGTGACATTTTTGCGTTTACCTAAGTACTGGTCGCAATTTTCAAGATATTAGGCTGAAATTTGGTACGATGAAAGAGTTAGTGACTGTGACGAATCCTATTGTTGGGCGTTAAAATCGGTGCAGGACCGGATCTTTTTTGGGGGCCCTGAATTTCAAATTTTTTTTTTGAATCGATATATCTCGGAAACGGTTGATCGTATCGAAAAATGTTAAAGGTATTGGTGTAAGATCTCTGCGGTATGCAACTTTTTTACTCAAAACGATTTTTTGATATCTCTCACCGTTTTCTTTTTTTGGGGCCCTGAAAATGTCCATTGTGCGTGACATTTTTCCGTTTAGCTAAGTACTGGTCGCAATTTTTAAGATATTAAGCTGAAATTTGGTACGATGAAAGAGTTAGTGACTGTGACGAATCCTATTGTTGGGCGTTAAAATCGGTGCAAGGCCGGTTCTTTTTGAGGGGCCCTGAATTTCTAACTGTTTTTTGGAATCGATATATCTCGGAAACGGTTGGTCGTATCGAAAAATGTTAAATGTATAGGTGTAAGATCTCCGCGGTATGCAACGTTTTTACTCAAAACGATTTTTTGATATCTCTCAAAGTTTCCTTTTTTTTGGGGCCCTGAAAATGTCCATTGTATGTGTCATTTTTGCGTTTAGTTAATTACTGGTCGCTATTTTCAAGATATTATGCTGCAATTTGGTACGGTGAAAGAGTTAGTGACTGTGACGAATCCTATTGTTGGGCGTTAAAATCGGTGCAGGGCCGGATCTTTTTTGGGGCCCTGAATTTCAAACTTTTTTTTGGAATCGATAGATCTCGGAAACGGTTGATCGTATCGAAAAATGTTAAATGTATGGGTGTAAGATCTCCGCGGTATGCAACTTTTTTACTCAAAACGATTTTTTGATATCTCTCACCGTTTTCTTTTTTTGGTGCCCTGAAAATGTCCATTGTGCGTGACATTCTTGCGTTTAGCTAAGTACTGGTCGCAATTTTCAAGATATTAAGCTAAAATTTGGTACGGTGAAAGAGTTTGTGACTGTGACGAATCCAGTTGTTGGGCGTTAAGATCGGTGCAGGGCCGGATCTTTTTTGGGGGCCCTGAATTTCTAACTGTTTTTTGGAATCGATATATCTCAGAAACGGTTGGTCGTATCGAAAAATGTTAAATGTACAGGTGTAAGATCTCCGTAGTATTCAACTTTTTTACTCAAAACGATTTTTTGATATCTCTCACCGTTTTCTTTTTTTGGGGCCCTGGAAATGTCCATTGTGCGTGACATTTTTGCGTTTGGCTAAGTACTGGTCTCAATTTTCAAGATATTAAGCTGAAATTTGGTACGGTGAAAGAGTTAGTGACTGTGACGAATCCTATTATTGGGCGTTAAAATCGGTACAGGGACCTTTTTGGGGGGCCCTTAATTTCATCCCTTTTTTTGGAATCGATATATCTCGTAAACGGTTGATCGTATCGAAAATTGTTAAATGTACAGGTGTAAGATCTCCGCGGTATGCAACTTTTTTACTCAAAACAATTTTTTGATATCTCTCACCGTTTTCTTTTTTTGGGGCCCTGAAAATGTCCATTGTGCGTGACATGTTTCCGTTTAGCTAAGTACTGGTCGCAATTTTTAAGATATTAAGCTGAAATTTGGTACGATGAAAGAGTTAGTGACTGTGACGAATCCTATTGTTGGGCGTTAAAATCGGTGCAGGGCCGGTTCTTTTTGAGGGGCCCTGAATTTCTAACTGTTTTTTGGAATCGATATATCTCGGAAACGGTTGGTCGTATCGAAAAATGTTAAATGTATAGGTGTAAGATCTCCACGGTATGCAACTTTTTTACTCAAAACGATTTTTCGATATCTCTCAAAGTTTCCTTTTTTTGGGGGCCCTGAAAATGTCCATTGTATGTGTCATTTTTGCGTTTAGTTAATTACTGGTCGCTATTTTCAAGATATTATGCTGCAATTTGGTACGGTGAAAGAGTTAGTGACTGTGACGAATCCTATTGTTGGGCGTTAAAATCGGTGCAGGACCGGATCTTTTTTGGGGGCCCTGAATTTCAAACTTTTTTTTGGAATCGATATATCTCGGAAACGGTTGATCGTATCGAAAAATGTTAAAGGTATTGGTGTAAGATCTCCGCGGTATGCAACTTTTTTACTCAAAACGATTTTTTGATATCTCTCACCGTTTTCTTTTTTTGGTGCCCTGAAAATGTCCATTGTGCGTGACATTTTTGCGTTTACCTAAGTACTGGTCGCAATTTTTAAGATATTAAGCTGCAATTTGGTACGGTGAAAAAGTTAGTGACTGTGACGAATCCTATTGTTGGGCGTTAAAATCGGTGCAGGGCCGGTTCTTTTTGAGGGGCCCTGAATTTCTAACTGTTTTTTTGGAATCGATATATCTCGGAAACGGTTGGTCGTATCGAAAAATGTTAAAGGTATAGGTGTAAGATCTCCGCGGTATGCAACTTTTTTACTCAAAACGATTTTTTGATATCTCTCAAAGTTTCCTTTTTTTTGGGGCCCTGAAAATTTCCATTGTATGTGTCATTTTTGCGTTTAGTTAATTACTGGTCGCTATTTTCAAGATATTATGCTGCAATTTGGTACGGTGAAAGAGTTAGTGACTGTGACGAATCCTATTGTTGGGCGTTAAAATCGGTGCAGGACCGGATCTTTTTTGGGGGCCCTGAATTTCAAACTTTTTTTTGGAATCGATATATCTCGGAAACGGTTGATCGTATCGAAAAATGTTAAAGGTATTGGTGTAAGATCTCCGCGGTATGCAACTTTTTTACTCAAAACGATTTTTTGATATCTCTCACCGTTTTCGTTTTTTGGGGCCCTGAAAATGTCCATTGTGCGTGACATTTTTGCGTTTACCTAAGTACTGGTCGCAATTTTCAAGATATTAAGCTGCAATTTGGTACGGTAAAAAAGTTAGTGACTGTGACGAATCCTATTGTTGGGCGTTAAAATCGGTGCAGGACCGGATCTTTTTTGGGGGCCCTGAATTTCAAACTTTTTTTTGGAATCGATATATCTCGGAAACGGTTGATCGTATCGAAAAATGTTAAAGGTATTGGTGTAAGATCTCTGCGGTATGCAACTTTTTTACTCTAAACGATTTTTTGATATCTCTCACCGTTTTCTTTTTTTGGGGCCCTGAAAATGTCCATTGTGCGTGACATTTTTCCGTTTAGCTAAGTACTGGTCGCAATTTTTAAGATATTAAGCTGAAATTTGGTACGATGAAAGAGTTAGTGACTGTGACGAATCCTATTGTTGGGCGTTAAAATCGGTGCAGGGCCGGTTCTTTTTGAGGGGCCCTGAATTTCTAACTGTTTTTTGGAATTGATATATCTCGGAAACGGTTGGTCGTATCGAAAAATGTTAAATGTATTGGTGTAAGATCTCCGCGGTATGCAACTTTTTTACTCAAAACGATTTTTTGATATCTCTCACCGTTTTGGTTTTTTGGGGCCCTGAAAATGTCCATTGTGCGTGACATTTTTGCGTTTACCTAAGTACTGGTCGCAATTTTCAAGATATTATGCTGCAATTTGGTACGGTGAAAAAGTTAGTGACTGTGACGAATCCTATTGTTGGGCGTTAAAATCGGTGCAGGACCGGATCTTTTTTGGGGGCCCTGAATTTCAAACTTTTTTTTTGGAATCGATATATCTCGGAAACGGTTGATCGTATCGAAAAATGTTAAAGGTATTGGTGTAAGATCTCTGCGGTATGCATCTTTTTTACTCAAAACGATTTTTTGATATCTCTCACCGTTTTCTTTTTTTGGGGCCCTGAAAATGTCCATTGTGCGTGACATTTTTCCGTTTAGCTAAGTACTGGTCGCAATTTTTAAGATATTAAGCTGAAATTTGGTACGATGAAAGAGTTAGTGACTGTGACGAATCCTATTGTTGGGCGTTAAAATCGGTGCAAGGCCGGTTCTTTTTGAGGGGCCCTGAATTTCTAACTGTTTTTTGGAATCGATATATCTCGGAAACGGTTGGTCGTATCGAAAAATGTTAAATGTATAGGTGTAAGATCTCCGCGGTATGCAACTTTTTTACTCAAAACGTTTTTTTGATATCTCTCAAAGTTTCCTTTTTTTTGGGGCCCTGAAAATGTCCATTGTATGTGTCATTTTTGCGTTTAGTTAATTACTGGTCGCTATTTTCAAGATATTATGCTGACATTTGGTACGGTGAAAGAGTTAGTGACTGTGACGAATCCTATTGTTGGGGGTTAAAATCGGTGCAGGGCCGGATCTTTTTTGGGGCCCTGAATTTCAAACTTTTTTTTGGAATCGATAGATCTCGGAAACGGTTGATCGTATCGAAACATGTTAAATGTATGGGTGTAAGATCTCCGCGGTATGCAACTTTTTTACTCAAACCGATTTTTTGATATCTCTCACCGTTTTCTTTTTTTGGTGCCCTGAAAATGTCCATTGTGCATGACATTTTTGCGTTTAGCTAAGTACTGGTCGCAATTTTCAAGATATTAAGCTAAAATTTGGTACGGTGAAAGAGTTTGTGACTGTGACGAATTCAGTTGTTGGGCGTTAAGATCGGTGCAGGGCCGGATCTTTTTTGGGGGCCCTGAATTTCTAACTGTTTTTTGGAATCGATATATCTCAGAAACGGTTGGTCGTATTGAAAAATGTTAAATGTACAGGTGTAAGATCTCCGTGGTATTCAACTTTTTTACTCAAAACGATTTTTTGATATCTCTCACCGTTTTCTTTTTTTGGGGCCCTGGAAATGTCCATTGTGCGTGACATTTTTGCGTTTGGCTAAGTACTGGTCTCAATTTTCAAGATATTAAGCTGAAATTTGGTACGGTGAAAGAGTTAGTGACTGTGACGAATCCTATTATTGGGCGTTAAAATCGGTACAGGGACCTTTTTGGGGGGCCCTGAATTTCATCCCTTTTTTTGGAATCGATATATCTCGTAAACGGTTGATCGTATCGAAAATTGTTAAATGTACAGGTGTAAGATCTCCGCGGTATGCAACTTTTTTACTCAAAACAATTTTTTGATATCTCTCACCGTTTTCTTTTTTTGGGGCCCTGAAAATGTCCATTGTGCGTGACATGTTTCCGTTTAGCTAAGTACTGGTCGCAATTTTTAAGATATTAAGCTGAAATTTGGTACGATGAAAGAGTTAGTGACTGTGACGAATCCTATTGTTGGGCGTTAAAATCGGTGCAGGGCCGGTTCTTTTTGAGGGGCCCTGAATTTCTAACTGTTTTTTGGAATCGATATATCTCGGAAACGGTTGGTCGTATCGAAAAATGTTAAATGTATAGGTGTAAGATCTCCACGGTATGCAACTTTTTTACTCAAAACGATTTTTTGATATCTCTCAAAGTTTCCTTTTTTTGGGGGCCCTGAAAATGTCCATTGTATGTGTCATTTTTGCGTTTAGTTAATTACTGGTCGCTATTTTCAAGATATTATGCTGCAATTTGGTACGGTGAAAGAGTTAGTGACTGTGACGAATCCTATTGTTGGGCGTTAAAATCGGTGCAGGACCGGATCTTTTTTGGGGGCCCTGAATTTCAAACTATTTTTTGGAATCGATATATCTCGGAAACGGTTGATCGTATCGAAAAATGTTAAAGGTATTGGTGTAAGATCTCCGCGGTATGCAACTTTTTTACTCAAAACGATTTTTTGATATCTCTCACCGTTTTCGTTTTTTGGGGCCCTGAAAATGTCCATTGTGCGTGACATTTTTCCGTTTAGCTAAGTACTGGTCGCAATTTTTAAGATATTAAGCTGCAATTTGGTACGGTGAAAAAGTTAGTGACTGTGACGAATCCTATTGTTGGGCGTTAAAATCGGTGCAGGGCCAGTTCTTTTTGAGGGGCCCTGAATTTCTAACTGTTTTTTTTTGAATCGATATATCTCGGAAACGGTTGGTCGTATCGAAAAATGTTAAATGTATAGGTGTAAGATATCCGCGGTATGCAACTTTTTTACTCAAAACGATTTTTTGATATCTCTCAAAGTTTCCTTTTTTTTGGGGCCCTGAAAATGTCCATTGTATGTGTCATTTTTGCGTTTAGTTAATTACTGGTCGCTATTTTCAAGATATTATGCTGCAATTTGGTACGGTGAAAGAGTTAGTGACTGTGACGAATCCTGTTGTTGGGCGTTAAAATCGGTGCAGGACCGGATCTTTTTTGGGGGCCCTGAATTTCAAACTTTTTTTTGGAATCGATATATCTCGGAAACGGTTGATCGTATCGAAAAATGTTAAAGGTATTGGTGTAAGATCTCCGCGGTATGCAACTTTTTTACTCAAAACGATTTTTTGATATCTCTCACCGTTTTCGTTTTTTGGGGCCCTGAAAATGTCCATTGTGCGTGACATTTTTGCGTTTACCTAAGTACTGGTCGCAATTTTCAAGATATTAAGCTGCAATTTGGTACGGTAAAAAAGTTAGTGACTGTGACGAATCCTATTGTTGGGCGTTAAAATCGGTGCAGGACCGGATCTTTTTTGGGGGCCCTGAATTTCAAACTTTTTTTTGGAATCGATATATCTCGGAAAGGGTTGATCGTATCGAAAAATGTTAAAGGTATTGGTGTAAGATCTCTGCGGTATGCAACTTTTTTACTCAAAACGATTTTTTGATATCTCTCACCGTTTTGTTTTTTTGGGGCCCTGAAAATGTCCATTGTGCGTGACATTTTTCCGTTTAGCTAAGTACTGGTCGCAATTTTTAAGATATTAAGCTGAAATTTGGTACGATGAAAGAGTTAGTGACTGTGACGAATCCTATTGTTGGGCGTTAAAATCGGTGCAGGGCCGGTTCTTTTTGAGGGGCCCTGAATTTCTAACTGTTTTTTGGAATCGATATATCTCGGAAACGGTTGGTCGTATCGAAAAATGTTAAATGTATAGGTGTAAGATCTCCGCGGTATGCAACTTTTTTACTCAAAACGATTTTTTGATATCTCTCAAAGTTTCCTTTTTTTTGGGGCCCTGAAAATGTCCATTGTATGTGTCATTTTTGCGTTTAGTTAATTACTGGTCGCTATTTTCAAGATATTATGCTGACATTTGGTACGGTGAAAGAGTTAGTGACTGTGACGAATCCTATTGTTGGGCGTTAAAATCGGTGCAGGGCCGGATCTTTTTTGGGGCCCTGAATTTCAAACTTTATTTTGGAATCGATAGATCTCGGAAACGGTTGATCGTATCGAAAAATGTTAAATGTATGGGTGTAAGATCTCCGCGGTATGCAACTTTTTTACTCAAAACGATTTTTTGATATCTCTCACCGTTTTCTTTTTTTGGTGCCCTGAAAATATCCATTGTGCGTGACATTTTTGCGTTTAGCTAAGTACTGGTCGCAATTTTCAAGATATTAAGCTAAAATTTGGTACGGTGAAAGAGTTTGTGACTGTGACGAATCCAGTTGTTGGGCGTTAAGATGGGTGCAGGGCCGGATCTTTTTTGGGGGCCCTGAATTTCTAACTGTTTTTTGGAATCGATATATCTCAGAAACGGTTGGTCGTATCGAAAAATGTTAAATGTACAGGTGTAAGATCTCCGTGGTATGCAACATTTTTACTCAAAACGATTTTTTGATATCTCTCACCGTTTTCTTTTTTTGGGGCCCTGGAATTGTCCATTGTGCGTGACTTTTTTGCGTTTGGCTAAGTACTGGTCTCAATTTTCAAGATATTAAGCTGAAATTTGGTACGGTGAAAGAGTTAGTGACTGTGACGAATCCTATTATTGGGCGTTAAAATCGGTACAGGGAACTTTTTGGGGGGCCCTTAATTTCATCCCTTTTTTTTGGAATCGATATATCTCGTAAACGGTTGATCGTATCGAAAATTGTTAAATGTACAGGTGTAAGATCTCCGCGGTATGCAACTTTTTTACTCAAAACAATTTTTTGATATCTCTCACCGTTTTCTTTTTTTGGGGCCCTGAAAATGTCCATTGTGCGTGACATTTTTCCGTTTAGCTAAGTACTGGTCGCAATTTTTAAGATATTAAGCTGAAATTTGGTACGATGAAAGAGTTAGTGACTGTGACGAATCCTATTGTTGGTCGTTAAAATCGGCGCAGGGCAGGTTCTTTTTGATGGGCCCTGAATTTCTAACTGTTTTTTGGAATCGATATATCTCGGAAACGGTTGGTCGTATCGAAAAATGTTAAATGTATAGGTGTAAGATCTCCGCGGTATGCAACTTTTTTACTCTAAACGATTTTTTGATATCTCTCAAAGTTTCCTTTTTTTTGGGGCCCTGAAAATGTCCATTGTATGTGTCATTTTTGCGTTTAGTTAATTACTGGTCGCTATTTTCAAGATATTATGCTGCAATTTGGTACGGTGAAAGAGTTAGTGACTGTGACGAATCCTGTTGTTGGGCGTTAAAATCGGTGCAGGGCCGGACCTTTTTTTGGGGCCCTGAATTTCATCCCCTTTTTTGGAATCAATATATCTCGGAAACGGATGGTCGTATCGAAAAACGTCAAATGTAAAGGTGTAAGATCACCAGGGTATGGAACTATTTTACTCATAACGATTTTTTGATATCTCTCACCGTTTTCTCTTTTTGGGGCCCTCAAAATGTCCATTGTGCGTGATATATTTGGGTTTAGAGAAGTACAGGTTGCAATCTTCAAGATATCAAACTGAAATTTGGTGCGGTCACCACCATGTTGGATTTTTGGTAACCAGGTTATTGAAAGTCCTATAGGTGAACTTATGTTCATAGCCCCTAAGAACATTTAAAAATTCAGTTTGATTGATATAATAGATTCGTAGATATTGAGAACCATCTAAATATTTCGGATGGTCGCCATGTTGGATTGTTATATGTATTGGCCATAGAGTCATGTACCATTAAAGGAAAAATATTGCGTAGGTTCATTATTCAAACTTTCACTTCGATCGCATGATTACGACACAAGAAAATAAAAACTTAATTTGAAAATTAGCACAGCCGCCATCTTGAGGTTATGTAAACAATTGAACCAAATTAAATACCAGTGCATTATAATGTGTATAAACATTTCCTGTGCCAAGTTTCATTGCGTTTGGATCATTAAATCGCGAGAAAAGTCTATATAAAACTTTCAACTTCGCGTGACCGCCATGTTCGTTTCGTAGTTCACCGTATTTAGAAAGTCTCATAAATGAACTTCCAGTGGTGCCCCTTATCTCCGTACAAAATTTCAGGGTGATACCGGTAATAATTTCAGAGATATAGAATGCCGGTGAAATATTTCGCACAACCCCCATCTTGAGGTTATGTAAACAATTGAACGAACTTAGATGTCAGGGCATTACAATTAGTATAAACATATACTGTACCAAGTCTCATTACGTTTGGTTGGTAAAATCGCGAGAAACGTCTATTTAAAGTCGCAACTTCGCTTGGCCGCCTTGTTATGAAAGCCGGATCTGAAGATCCTATAGGCTTTCATATAGCCGTGGTAGGATTTTTCGAGATCTCGGAAACTAAGCGTCGCCCACGGTTCAAACCTATACCAATCGAATCAGAGTCGAAAAAAAATAATCAAAAAAAGTCTGTCTGTATGTATGTATGTATGTATGTATGTATGTATGTATGTGCGTGACGTTTTTGCGTTTAGCAAAGTACAGGTCGCAATTTTCAAGATATCGAGCTGAAATTTGGTACGGTGAAAGAGTTTGGGCCTGTGACGAACCCTATTGTTGGGCGTTAAAATCGGTTCAGGGCCGGACCTTTTTTTGGGGCCCTGAATTTCATCCTATTTTTTTGAATCGATATATCTCGGAAACGGCTGGCCGTATCGAAAAAAGTTAAATCTATGGGTGTAAGATCTCGGCGGTATGCAACTTTTTTATTCCTAATGATTTTTTGATATCTATCACCGTTTTCTTTTTTTGGGGCCCTGAAAATGTCCAATGTGCGTGACATATTTGGGTTTAGCGAAGTACAGGTCGCAATTTTCAAGATATCGAGCTGAAATTTGGTACGGTGAAAGAGTTAGTGACAGTGACGAACTCTTTTGTTGGGCGTTAAAACCGGTGCAGGGACGGATCTTTTTTGGGGGCCCTGAATTTCTAACTGTTTTTTGGAATCGATATATCTCGGAAACGG
The DNA here is from genome assembly GCA_946902985.2 of Meconema thalassinum. Lineage (NCBI taxonomy): Eukaryota > Metazoa > Arthropoda > Insecta > Orthoptera > Tettigoniidae > Meconema > Meconema thalassinum. The sequence continues at coordinate 252,398,521 of OX336394.1, read as the reverse complement.
TTGGTCGTATCGAAAAATGTTAAATGTACAGGTGTAAGATCTCCGTAGTATTCAACTTTTTTACTCAAAACGATTTTTTGATATCTCTCACCGTTTTCTTTTTTTGGGGCCCTGGAAATGTCCATTGTGCGTGACATTTTTGCGTTTAGCTATGTACTGGTCGCAATTTTCAAAATATTAAGCTGAAATTTGGTACGGTGAAAGAGGTAGCGACTGTGATGAATCCTGATCTTGGGCGTTAAAATCGGTGCAGGGCCGGATCTTTTTTGGGGGCCCTGAATTTCAAACTTTTTTTTGGAATCGATATATCTCGGAAACGGTTGGTCGTATCGAAAAACGTTAAAGGTACAGGTGTAAGATCTCCGCGGTATGCAAATTTTTTACTCATAATGATTTTTTGATATCTCTCACCCTTTTCCATTTTGGGGCCCTGAAGATGTCCAGTGTGCGTGACATATTTGGGTATAGCGAAGTACAGGTCGCAATTTTCAAGATATCGAACTGAAATTTGGTGCGGTGAAAGAGTTAGACCCTGTGAGGAAACCAATAGTCGGGCGTTAAAGACAGTAAAGGGCCGAATCTTTTTGGGGGGCCCTGAATTTCAAACATTTTTTTGAATCGATATATCTCAGAAACGGTTGGTCTTATCGAAAAACGTTAAATCTACAGGTGTAAGATCTCCGCGGTATGCAACTTTTTTACTCAAAACGATTTTTTGATATCTCTCACCGTTTTCTTTTTTGGGGGGCCCTGAAAATGTCCATTGTGCGTGACATTTTTGCGTTTAGCTAAGTACTGGTCGCAATTTTCAAGATATTAAGCTGAAATTTGGTACGGTGAAAGAGTTAGTGACTGTGACGAATCCTATTGTTGTGCGTTAAAATCGGTGCAGGGCCGGATCTTTTTTGTGGGGCCCTGAATTTCAAACTATTTTTGGAATAGATATATTTCGGAAACGGTTGATCGTATCGAAAAATGTTAAAGGTATAGGTGTAAGATCTCCGCGGTATGCAACTTTTTTACTCAAAACGATTTTTTGATATCTCTCACCGTTTTCTTTTTTTGGGGGCCTGAAGTTGTGCGTATGTGCGTGACGTTTTTGGGTTTAGCAAAGTACAGGTTGCAATTTTCAAGATATCAAGCTGTAATTTGGAGCGGTAAAAGAGCTAGAGCCTATGAGGAACCCTATTTTTCGGCATTAAAATCGGTGCAGGGCTGTATCTTTTTTCGGGGCCCTGAATTTGAAACTCTTTTGGAATCGATATATCTCGGAGACGGTTGGTCATATCGAAAAAAGTTAAATACACAAGTGTTAAATCTCCGCGGTATGCAACGATCTTACCCATAACGATTTTTTGATATCTCTCAGCGTTGTCTTTCTTGGGGGCCCTGAAAATGTACGTATGTGCTTGACTTTTTAACGTTTAGCAAACTAGAGGTCGGAATTTTCAAGATATCGAGCTGAAATGTGTCACGGGGAAAGAAATTGGGCCTGTCAGGAACTCTCTTGTCGGGCGTAAAAATTGGTGCATGGCCGGACCATTCTTTGGGGCCCTGAATTTCATCCTTTTTTTTTACCCCTGATGATGTTTTGATATCTCTCACCGTTTTCCTTTTCTGGAGCCCCGAATGTCATCCTTTTTTTCGAACTGTTATATCTGGGAAACGGTTGGCCGTATCTAACAAAGTTAAATCTACAGGTGTAAGATCTCAGTGGTTAGCAACTTTTTCATCCCTTAAGATTTTTTGATATCTCTCACCGATTTGATTTTCTGCGGCCCTGAATTTCTTCCTCTTTTTCGAACCGTTATATTTGGGAAACGGTTGAACGTATCGAACAAAGTAAAATCTACAAATTTAGGACCTCAGTGATTAGCAACTTTTTTAACTCATATGATTTTTTGATATCTCTCACCATTTTCCTTTTTTGGGGCCGTGAATTTCATTCTTTTTTTCGAATCGTTATATCTCGGGAAGCGTCGATCCTATCGAAAAAAGTTAAATCTACAGGTGTAAGATCTCAGTGATTTGCAACTTTTCTACCCCTTATGATATTTTGATATCTCTCACCGTTTTGATGTTATTAAATGTTTTGGTTTTTGAAAAAAAAATGGAGCCCAAATGTATATAACATCTGGTAAAAATTCAACTTATGGTCTAATTAAATTCTACGGAACATTATCTATAATTACTCGTTTTAACCTTTTCAATAAGTTGAATCATGTATTTACAGCAGTAAGATATTTTCCACTTCCGAGGACGTCCGGCTTTCATAACCATGTGATGGTGTCAGCATTGCCTAGAATAATATTTTATAATTTTCATACATTTCCTTGCAATCGGGTCGAAGGTCCGAAATGCAAATCTGCAGGCCTTGCCACCAACAAAGTTGTTGTTTGAGATTATAACCCCTCTTGCTGGCCCCTTGCTGCTGCGCCACCGTCTCATCAAAAGCAGGTCGTGCTGCGTGGACTCCTACTTGTTTTCAGAGGTCCGCTCGCTACACTGCAACGCACCGCCAGATGACATATCCCAGCAGACTAACACCTACAGATGACGGAAGGAGGGGGAAGAGGGATCCCACAGGCCAGTCCACAGATACCCTCCCAATAACCCATAGAACTGCCATCGACGAAATAATGCCACGACAATTAGCTTAGCATAATTTAAACATTTAATTCAAAAAGTGAAGCAAGCACACATGTTAACATGAAAAGACAGGGGATTTGGTCAAAATTAACAGACATAATATTTATACGCTTAAAGAAACCTTAATTCTTACAAAGGGCCTTAAAAAACTTATGGCTCGAGCCAAACAAACAATCACCCACAGGAGAAGTAAAAGAAAAAAATACATGTAGCTTGAGGAGCGAAAGAAAAAATTTAAATAAAAACAAGTAGTTCCGTGAAGAACTATACAGCCTATTTTCATATATCCTACTTATGTTAATTGCCACTATCAACATACACAATTTCAGTTTGATTGCTGTAATAGATTCGTTGATATTGAGAACCGACTACATATTTCGGATGTTTGCCATGTTGGATTTTATATATGTAGGTCCTAGAGTTATGTACTGTTACATGCAGATTATTGTGTACGTGTAGTATTCAAACTTCAATCGCAAAATTAGGACACAAGAAGTAACAAGGAGATTTTAAAATTTCGCACAGCTGCCATCTCGAGGTTATGGAAACAATTGAAATAAATTAGATGCCAGTGGATTACCATTCGTATAAGGATTTACTGTACGAAGTTTCACTGCATTCGGATGGTTAAATTGCGAGAAACGTCCATGTGAATATTTATACTTCGCGTCGCCGCCATGTTGAATGTGTGATGACCAGGTTATTTAAAGTCCTATAGGTGAACTTAAGTTCATAGCCCCTATGAACATTAAAAAATTCAGTTTAATAGCTATAATAGATTCGTAGATATTCAGAGCCGTCTAAATATTTCGGATGGTCACCATGTTGGATTGTTAAAAGTATAGGCCATAGAGTCATGTACCATTAAAGGAAAATTATTGCGTAGGTTCATTATTTAAACTTTCACTTCGATCGCATGACTACATCAAAAGAAATAAAAACTTAATTTTAAAATTCGCACAGCCGCCAACTTGAGGTTATGTAAAGAATTGAACTAAATTAGATACGAGTGAATTACAATGTGGATAAATATTTCCTGTGCCAGATTTCAGTGCGTTTGGAACATTAAATCGCGAGAAAGGTCTATTTAAAATTTTCAAATTCGCTTGGCCGCCATGTCCGTTCTGTAGTTAACAGGTTTTTAAAAGTCTTATAGGTGGACTTCCAGTAGTGCCCTTTATCTCCGTAAAAATTTCAGGGAGATACCGCTAATAGTTTCAGAGATATAGAATGCCGATGAAATATTTCGCACATCCACCATCTTGTGGTTATGTAAACAATTGAACGAAGTTAGATGCCGGTGCATTACAATGTATATATACATATACTGTACCAAGTTTCATTGCGTTTGGTTGGTTAAATCGCGAGAAACGTCTATTTAAAAGTCGCAAATTCGCTTGGCCGCCATGTTGGTTTTGTAGTAACCAGGTTTTCAAATGTCACATAAGTGAGCTTATGGTAGTTCCCTTTATCACCATACAAAATGTCAGGGTAATATCGGTAATAGTTTCGGAGATATTGAATGCTGGTGTAATATTTCGCACTGCCGCCATTTGGATTGGTGAGTTGTAACAAAATTTGAAGGGCACGGTCGGGGTTGCCGGAATAGTGCTATGAACTTACCGAGTTTCATTGAATCGCTCCAGCTGTTTACATTTTATTAGGGGGGGGGGGGGGCGGGCACACACACGAATCACACACGCACACACACACACGGACAAAAGGTGATCTCATAAGCCTATTTTTTCAAAATTGAAAATAAGCTAAAAATCCAAGGAAAATCGGAGCCCACAAGGATTAGATTGTCACTTACAACATGAAGCGATTTAATGAACCACAAACACTGAATATTAGGCTCGACATTCAGTCAACCGTACCATGCCAAACATCAAGGAGCTAAATAAAAATTAAGAGACCAAAATAACAAAAACATTTTAAAATTTCTGCGGCACACGCAGGGAAACTTAAAACAGAAGTTAGAACTAAACCATAAATCAGCATGATAAAAAACTATAACCAAAAAAATTCAAGAACTACGACATCACGATTGAAGGCATCGCCAGACGACGAAAGACTCGTTTACCAAAAACCGCAATGCATTCTAGCAAAACAAAAACAAACATGGCCACGAAACCGATGACTGCATGTCTAGCAGAATTACGGTAAACAATTACCTTTTAAAATTGAAGCTCCGCCAAAGAGAAATTACAATAAAAGAAAAAAAACTTTTAACCATAACACGCACACTCAAAGAAACAGAAAAGGAAGCCACGGATCAAACACCAAAAAAAAACTAAAGACCAAAATATAGGCCAACCCCTGACCTACGAGAAGAAAATGAATTACGCAATTAAAGGAAAATACCCCTAGAGAGCATTAAATAAATAAATAAATAAGTTTTAAAAAATAAACTAGAAACGTGTCCCCAGAATTAGAAACCAATTTTCACCTAATCAGTGAGTACAATTAGGCCATGACGCCAGATTTAAAAAAAAACATACTCGTTGTGAATAAAATATATCTTACCTTTTAACATACCTTAAATAATCCTTTTTCCAGAGACACTAAAGATAAAACAAACATAACACTAATAAATAATTTAAAATAATGAAAACAGCCCAACATGGCTCCGGCAGGCACATGCAACCACGGACACCAAACATCTACAAGTTTTCTCATTTCCGGAGAAAATAAATTGCAGACCTTGCTTCAGGGGTGACAATTTCACTTCCTACCCACTGCTGTTCACATATTTTGTAATTTAATTCCATTTCTTGGTGAGGCGAGGGCCACTGGCCCCCGCCTCAATAGACAATCAAATTCACGACCACTCAGTCCAATGCAGTCTCATCAGGTCGCAGAAGACAACAACATGGCGCCGACAAGGAAGCCAGGCGCGCTGCATGCTAGGTATTTGGAAATATTCCAATCACAGATTGACACATCATGTAACTATGTGCATATTATATAATCAATTTGGCGGAATATTTTATATATAGTCCTTTGTTTTAATGACGAAGATTTAATTGAAAATTTCACTTTTCATACAGACGAAGCTGCGCTCTGGTGGGTAGAGTTTCAACCTCGTCGTTCGAACAGCACCTCAGAAGGTGCTGCCATCTCGAGCTCATTACCCAAAGCAAGACGTCTTAGCGGGCACTACAAATGGTAGGGGCAGGGTAGGGATTGCATGTCTAACGATGCAGGAAAATGTTTGAGACAGCATGCACGGCTCAATTATTATTATTATTATTATTATTATTATTATTATATTTACTCTACATATTGTGCCTATTCACCACTGGCACGTCATGGCAAGCCACTTGGCACCGATGGGTCACTATACACATATGTGAACAAGAAGTTCCGTGAAGAACTATACAGCCTACTTTTCATGCCAATGACTATTCTACAGTATATGAACCTATCTAGAATAATGACGAAATTAAGTTGGTAATATCGAAATATCTAATTAGTTCAAAATATACCTGGTATAATGTAGCCTAATAAAAAGCCTCCGTGGCTTAGGCGGCAGCACGCCGGCCTCTCACCGCTGGATCCGTGGTTCAAATCCCGGTTACTTCATGTGAGATCTGTGCTGGACAAAACGGAGGCAGACAGGTTTTTCTCCGGGTACTCCGGTTTTTCCTGTCAAAATTTAATTCCAGCAACACTCTCCACTATCATTTCATTTCATCTGTCATTCATTTAATCATTGCCCCAGAGGAGTGCGTCAGGCCTCGGCAGCCGGCACAGTCCATATCCTCGCCGCTAGATGGGGGCTTCATTCATTCCATTCCTGACCCGGTCGGAGACTGGAACCAGGCTGTGGATTTTTTCATAATGTAGCCTAATAGAGCACTACAGTTGGCAGCCCTGGTGACTGAATATATTCTTAGTTCCACCTCTTAAGGTACAGAATACAAAATTTGGTTGAAGTCCAATGGACGTTACATGCAGTTAGACACTGGATCTATCAGCACACGTAAAAGCATGTTGCCAACAATACCATGCGTGTGCTGGTCAGAAATAATCTGAAATATTATGATATCTTGTTGTGCCAATTTTGGATGAAATCCATTTGTTAGTATAGAAGTTACATGCATTTTAAAATTGGACATATCAACAGGCATAGAATCATGTTGGCAGCACTGATTTGTATTAATTACTCCAAATTAATCTAGAATGTCAGGTGCTATACGTGTGCAAAGTATAGAGCTGTTGGCTTGCATACTTTCTGATATATTGATATTAGGGTAAAAAGAATATAGACAGCATTTATTAACAGTTGGCAGCCCTGATTGCTCTTAACAATACTTATAGTCATATCTGTTATGGTACACATAGCACATACGAAATTTGGTTGAAATCCAACTGATAGTATAGAAGTTACATGTATTTAAAAATTGGTACTATCAGCAGGCTTATAATCATGTTGGTAGAACTGACGTATATAAGTTACTCCAAATTAATCTAAAATGTCAGAATATACGTGTGCATAGTTTAAAGCTGTTGACTTGCATACTTTCTGATATATTGGTGTTTGGATAAAAAAAAGAGAGCAATTATTAACAGTTGGCAGCCCTGGTGGCTTTTAAGAATACGCCCAGTCATATCTGTTTATGTACAGATATTACATACAAAATTTGGTTGAAATCCAATTGATACTGTAGAAGTTATATGCCTTTAAACATTGGACCTATCAGAAGGCTTAAAATTATTTTGGCAACACTGTCATGGTTGGCCTCCTGGAAATTAAACTGAAATAGTATTATCTACATGTGTGCCAATTTTGGAATAGCTCCCATGCATACCTTGCAAGATATCCAAAATGGAGCTCAAATTTCTAGTGCGTTTTTTCAGCAGTTGGTAGCACTGACATCATTTTCAAATATGGACGTGAGCTATTCCGGTGCACATCTTTACTCATACTAAATTTGGTTTTGATTGCTGCAGCCGTTTAGGAGTTGATAGGGGGGGGGACACACACACAGCCAGACAGACCGACAGAAGGACAAACAGACAGACATTTGGCCGGATCGATCTCATAAGTCTACTTTTTCCTCATTTTTGCAAAATGTGAAAAGTAGGCTAAAAATGGTAACAATGCGAGCTTGAGAGGACCTCGGGGTCATCCTGCAAGCGTTATCGAGATATAGCAACATTGTCCTCAATTTCCACGCGAGGTAAGGAAAGAGGGAAATTGAATACAACACGGAACTGAGATTTGTTTAAAAATATAGTAGCCAACACTTTTATTTTCAAAGAAGGAGTCAAAAAATGAATAAACCCTCCTACGACTTGTAGGGTACGCATGATCTAACTAAAAATAACACTCTTGAAAAAGAAACACCATATGCCTCTACCCTGCAGTCGTCCTAGTTCCTTAATTCGGTGACCTATCAAAATTAATTTTTAAAGTGTGTGTGCGTTTGAAGTGCACCAGTTACGTTGAACATGGACAAGTCACAATTCAAGGTAACTCGTTACCCCATCCTAAATGACAAGGGCAGCAGGCATAATATAAGGTGAGATCACCGCACACCAGTGACGTCATGAGCATACGTAAGACAAAAAGTCACTCAAACTAAGTGTATCAACAATAAACAAGTTAAGTAAAGTCAAGTGCGCTAGGCACTGCGGCAAAAATAAGCTAGCTACAATAACTATGAATTTTTACATTTTAAATACCATCTTACGATGAAGCAATCATCAATATTTTCAGCTTCATCTGACATGCCCAACTTAGATCCAATAAGTCATTAATCAACAATCCTATTTACAGTATTACTTCTTCCCCAGAGCATGTAAACATTCAAAAAGAAAGTAATATTTTATCCAGTCGAATGGAATCCTTGGCATGCTACCATGAGCATAGCTATGATTATTTGAGCACCTCTAACATGATCCACTTCTATGAACACATAATATCTAAAGCAATTGTATTATCATTATTATTATTATTTTACTGAGATTAATGAACAAATTATTTATGACATTTATAATAACTCAGAATGTCGTTACATTCATGTATGGTTAAATTTACATAAAAGGTAGATAAATTATGGACAGTATTGTGCCAATATTACGGGTTCACTGTATTATTATTATTATTATTAAATTTTATGCTTGCAGAAAAACTTCGCATACACATCCGAAACTACCCCGTAGTACAAATCTCAATGTAATTGGAGACTCTTCCACTCCTATCCAACATATGATGCTTCTGACGTCATTACAATAACATTATTGAGCAAGCAATCACATTCCTATTCATATTAACCATTATTATTATCACAGTGCTTAATTACCTCAATCATAGTTTAGCACATAAACAAATACCTCCATTACAATAATCAGAATTTGTTATAAAAAATCAATTATTTATAAATTATTTAACCATCATGAATACGTTATTCATCTCGCATAAAACATCGAATTTGCTGTTGGATATTATTCTGATTCAGTGAAAGCAGAAAATATGATCAAAATCGTTAACTGAAAAGCTATGAACAAATTACGTTGAGCAGACAAAATATGTCATAAGGACATCAGCAAAATACATGCTCAAGAAAAATCTAGAATGAATTACTGGCTCAAGTAGAAAACGAAAATACGGTCTCAAATTAATAAATATGAATGACAGCAGAACATGACCTCTGTTATGGTACAGAAGGCCTATTTTCTTCCTGTTATATGGTGCCACTATCACATGCATGACTGTTTATACAGGGCGAAATATATTCATACTGCAACTTGCGATTTAACAATTCCAAATACCAAGCAAAAATACAAAACTGTTCACATATACTGTTTTAGGTAGATTTCATTAGAAAGCTAACTATTGCAATGGGTCCCATGTTTCGACTTCCGGAAAATTTCGACATATCTTCGCGTTTCACATCCCCCAGACCCCAAAACCACCGTCAGTTCAAAAGTTTATATATAATTTATGTATATATGTATCTATCTATCTATCTATCTATCTATCTCTATATATATATATATATATATATATATATATATATCAGTTTCTTGTGGACACGATAACTGCCGTAATTTTGCACCAATCACTTTGAATTTTTTACATAATATGTATCCCCATAAAATCTCGGTCGAGTTCGTTAATGGGCAAAATCGGTCAAAGGGGGTGAAAATGGGGGGCTTTTTTTCGAAAAAGTGAAATATCGCTATAACTCTCTTAATACATGAAATATCGAATCCCTTCAAAGTTCATAATATGTGTCGGATAAGTGCCAAAAATTTATGTCAAATATGTTTTTTGATAGCACCAACCATTGACCAAAGGGGTGGGAAAAAGTGGGTTTTTCGGGAAACATTAATCATATCTCTGTTAATAGGCACAATATCAAAACGCACAAAATGGACAATATTCCTCCAATAATTACCTAAAACTTTTGTCTGAAAGAATTTTTGATATGACCCACCATTACGCCACGGGGTGAACAAAATGATTTAAATTTTAAGAAAATGCCAAGTGCCAAGAGAGGTTGCCATGACAACTTTACTTTTAATTGATAAGGGATGAGCCATCTGCAGTTGCTATGACAACGCCACTGCACGAGATCACATTCAGTTTTCATATGTCTGTGGGAAGCGACTTCGGTATCGGAACTGGTGCATACTGAACTTCTATGCCCAAGGTCGCGGGTTCAAACCCGGCTGAAGTCGTCGGATTTACTAAGAGCGCTAAAAAACCTGAGTTTGCTTTCCTTCGGAGGGGAAGTTCCAACGTTCGTTGCGAGTTGCTGATTGAGGTGGCATCTAGTAGCCAAATTCACAGCTAGGTGTCGTTGACGGTAGTATTTTAGGTAGATTTCATTAGAAAGCTAACTATTGCAATGGGTACCATGTTTCGATTTCCGGAAAATTTCGACATATCTTCGCGTTTCACATCCCCCAGACCCCAAAACCACCGTCAGTTCAAAAGTTTATATATAATTTATGTAATATATGTATATATGTATATCAGTTTCTTGTGGACACGATAACTGCCGTAATTTTGCACCAATCACTTTGAATTTTTAACCGAATATGTATACCCATAAAATCTCGGACGAGTTCGTTACTGGGCTAAATTGGTCGAAGGGGATGAAAATGGGGGACTTTTTTTTTCTCGAAAAAATGAAATATTGCTATAACTCTCTTAATATGTGAAATATCGAATCCGTTCAAAGTTCATACTATGTGTCGGATAAAGCTCAGAAATTTATGTTTGAAACGTTTTTTGATAGCACCAACCATTGACCAAAGGGGTGGGAAAAAGTGTTTTTTTCGGGAAACATTAATCATATCTCTGTTAATAGGCACAATATCAAAACCGTACAAAATGGACAATATTTCCCTAATAATTACCTAAAACATTTGTCTGAAAGAATTTTTGATATGAGCCACCATTGCGCCAAGGGATGAGAAAAATGATTTCGGAATTATAAGAAAATGCCAAGAGCTATCAGTGCTTGACATGGCAACACTACTAAATTGATGAGGGATGAGCCATCAGACGTTGCCATGACAACGCACTTGCGCGAGATCAGATTCAGATTTCCATCTGACTAAGTGTGAAGCGGCTTCGGTGACGTAACTGGTAGCATGCTGAACTTCTATGCCCAAGGTCGCGGGTTAAAGCCGGCCAAAGTCGTCGGATTTTCTAAGAGCGCTAAAAATCCCTCAGTAAGCTTTCCTTTGGAGGGGAAGTTCCAACGTTCGTTGCGAGTTGCTGATTGAGGTGGCATCTAGTAGCCAAGTTCACAGCTAGGTGGCGTTGACGTTAGTATCTGGTAGCAACATTAGGAACTACTGCTTGAAATTTAGCGTCTGCATTCCTTACCTGAATTACAGACTAATACAGCCATCACAATTCACACCGTTTATCAGACAGATTCTACACTCACCCAAAGTACACAGGGTTATATGACCGCGTTGTCGCAGCCCCTAAACTGAGGAACCAACCAACATCTCTGCGGGAGATATAATTTTGCGTGAAGAAGTAACAGACCGTTACATAGTTTCACATCAGTGTCGAAACCTTGCATAAGGACAGTGTGACCACAAGTATAACAAGTAGTTCCGTGAAGAACTGTACAGCCTATTTTCATATATCCTGCTCATGTTAATTGCCTCTATCAACATACAAAATTTCAGTTTAATTGCTGTATCAGATTCGTAGATATTGAGAACCGTCTAAATATTTCAGATGGTCGCCAGGTTGGATTTTTATTTTTGTACTATTATATTAAGATTATTGTGTACGTGTGGTATTCAAACTTCAATCGCATGATTAGAATACAAGAAGTAAAAACGAGATTTTAAAATTACGCACAGCAGCCATCTTGTGATTATGCAAACAATTGAAATAAATTAGATGCCAGTGGATCAACATTTGTGTAAGCATTTAACATGCAACGTTTCACGGCACTCGGATAGTTAATTCGCGAGAAACGTCCATTTAAATATTTATACTTCGCGTCGCCGCCATGTTGGATTCGTGCTCACCAGGTTACTGAAAGTCCTATAGTTGAACATATGTTCATAGTCTCTATGAACATAAAAATTTCAGTTTGGTTGCTGTAAAAGATTCATAGATATTGAGAACCGTCTAAATATTACGGAATCTTGCCATTTAGGATTGTTATATGTATAGGCCATAGAGTTATGTACCATTCAAGAACACTTATTGCCTAGGTTCATTATTCAAACTTTCACTTCGATCGCATGATTACGACACAAGAAATAAAAACTTAATTTTAAATTTCGCACAGCCGCCGTCTTGAGGTTATGTAAACAATTGAATTAAATTAGATGGCAGTACATTACAATCTGCAAAATCATTTACTGTACCACATTTCACTGCGCTCAGAGAGTTAACGCACGAGAAAAGTCTATTAAAATACTTCAAATTCGCTTGGTCGCCATGTTCGTTTTGTAGTTTACAGGTTTATGAATTATACATAGGTAAACTTGCATCAGTACCCTTTATCACCGTACAAAATTGCAGGGTGATATCTGTAATAGTTTCGGGGATATAGAATGTCAGTGAAATATTTCGCACAGCCGCCATTTTGAGGTTATGTAAACAATTGAACTAAATTAGACTCCAGTGCATTGCAATGTGTATAAATATTTGCTGTACCAAGTTTCATTACGTTTGGATAGTTAAATCGCGAGAAAAGTCTATTTAAAAGTATCCACTTCGCTTGGCCGCCATGTTGGTTATGTAGTAACCAGGTTTTTGAAAGTCTCATAGGTGAACTTCTAGTAGTACCCTTTATCACCGTACACAATTTCAGGGCGATATCCGTTATAGTTTCGGAGATACTGAATGCTAGTGAAATATTTCGCACAGCCGCCATGTTGGATTGGTGAGACGTAACAAAATTCGATGGGCACAGTCGAGGTCGCCGGGAATAGTGCTATGAACTTACCGAGTTTCACTGAAATCGCTTCAGCCGTTTAGATTTTTTTAGGGACACACACACACCACACACACACACACACACACACGCACACACACTCGGACAAAAGGTGATCTCATAAGCCTATTTTTTCAAAATTGAAAATAGGCTAAAAATGGACTCCAAATGACAAGAAGGTTACCGTCCCCATAAGACAATAAAATGTTTAAAATATGTTTAAAATGAAGAAAAACAAAGTTAATTAATCTCCAATTATAAAATACTTTCACGCGATAAATGAGGTCTGATCCTTCTACGAAAACCTGCATATTCTGCCTATTTTCGCCTATCTCCAAGTTTGTCCGGTGAAATCTACCTCCGCCTTCCGGCGTGCCGAGAGGACTTTTTTTTTTTTTTTTTTTTCGTGTGGTCTCCTCAGAGACCTAGTGCAGGTCTTTCTATTCGACGCCCGTGGGCGACCTGCGCGTCGGGATGAGAGCTGGAATTGATTAAGGTGAATGAGATTCGAGAAGGATGTGGAAGGAAGCGGCCGTTGCCTGTCAGAAGGTACCGTCCCAGCATTTGCCTGGTGTTGAAAATGGGTAACCACGGAAAACCATTTCAAGGACGGCCGACGGTGGGGCTCGAACCCACGCATCTACCGAGTCAGCAGAGAGCTTGGCTCCATGACCTAACACTGCGCTTTAGCCAGCGTAGCCACTACTGTCGGTACATATACTGTTCCCAATTACAAAGACTATAAGAAGTAAACAACAGTTGTGTCAGACCTTAATAAATCAGCAACGGCTAGAACATCTCGTACCCCTGGGTCCCACAATGAACCAGGAATGGTCTCCATGTCTCCTAGCACCTGGCAACCACGTGTTCCTCTTCGTTGGCTCGATCCCAATGTCCAATCCCCATCCATCCTTCGGGAATTCGGTCTCGACATCCTTCACGGTCTTCTTAACCACAGCTGGGCTACAGTTCCTCTCCAGCGGTTGCTGGGGTAGTCTTGAAGTTTGTTACTGATGCTTCTATCCATTCTCGTCCACCATTCCCATGTTCAGTTCTTAGTGCATGGTAAAGTATGCACTAGTGGTAGAATTGAGAATTTGATATGTGGATAGAATCCTCATTGTAGCGTCAAATCTGAACATGTTACCGTGTTGTTTGGTGACTATTTATGTAGAAGAACCAAAATGCTGTAGAAAACTGTAGTAATGTTGGGTTGAATATTGCGGATGCTTCTTTTCTCTTCAATTATAAATTCAGATAAGTTCCAAACTTGAAGACAAATTGTTTTAGTAACTTGTAAGTTTGTAGTTCAATACTGAACAACTTTGTTAAGTTCCACTGAAGAAAATAACGTAGATTTCCTGCGCCTCGTGTAACATGTGCGGAACGCTGCTTGAGCACTGTGCGTGCTTGTCCGAGCATTTTCAAGGTGAATGCTGGCTAAGTATAAGCGTGCTGCAAGGCGAAGTTGTACATGACGTAGCTTCCCTGTATGCATGCCAGAGTAACACTCTCAGACTGTCGCCGTACCGTAGTGCGCTGTGATTCGTAGTGACGTGATACGATGTAGTCGCCTCTTTGGCGAGAATAGAAGTGATGTTGTCGCCTCACTGACGAGAATACACGTGATTTTGTCCATCCAAGGCAGGGGCGTATATAAGGGGGGGTGCTGAGGGGGCTCCAGCCCCCCCCCCGAAAAAGCCAACTTGGGTACAAAATACAATGTATTTCACAATACTTTTAAGAAATGCTTATCAATTTGTAAAATTTGCTGAATAAATTAACAAGTAATCCATTTAGATACTTGCCATTCATACTCCACAGGTTATAATAGAACATTCATTAAGTACTCACAATTTTCCAGGATAGTCAACCCCCCCCCCCCCTACCCCCCAAAAAATTATATATACGCCCCTGATCCAAGGTCTGCCTTTATAGATGAATCAGTGACCTCCGCGTCACGGGGGCTTCACGATTAGGCACATGGGTGTGGCCTACGTCGTATCTCTCTCCAGTACTTTCTTGAATAGTCCAGAGCGGCTTCATACAATAACATACAAATAACCCAATATATTATGGCCGATATAAGGCTTGCGGGTACAATATCTCTCTATATATAAAGTTGTACTTTTGTCCTTCTGTGTGTCTGTCTGTCTGTTCCTCTATCAATTGAAAACGGATCCACAGATTTCGTTTAAAAATTGGAAATGGCTATAAGAACATCCCGGAATCACTTTAGGATGTAAATTTCAACAAAACATGCAATGCGCTTAAGGAGACCAGGGGGTGCCCTGTTATATTTACTTTCGATTCACTCGTGTGATATGTCGTATGAAAGGTCTTTTATAGCTCTATACAGCAAGATCATTCTGATTACTTCCAGTATTTATTTTCCAATTAAATACAAAAGTTGTAAATAGGAGGCTAAGACACTGAATTTGCGTGCCCCACAAGGTTTATAATTACATTTAAGGGCGTTATCACGGGAATGGGGACTTGCATTATCGGTGAGGCATCATTATTTTACATGATGAGATGAAAATAGTATTATTCATGGTTTTATCCATACTTTATCTGATTTTTAACCTATTTTCATTTATGAAAAAATAGACTTATGAGATCACCTTTTGTCCGTGTGTCTGTCTGTGTGATGGTGTGTGTGATGGTGTGTCCCCCCCCCCTTATAACTTCTAAACGGCTGGAACGATTTCAATGAAACTCTGTAAGTTCATAGCACTATTCCGGGCGACCCCGACCGTGCCCTTCAAATTTAGTTACGTCTCACCAATCCGACATGGCGGCTGTGCGAAATATTTCACCAGCATTCAATATCTCCGAAACTATTACCGATATCACCCTGGAATTTTGTACGGTGATAAAAGGATCTACTAAAAGTTCATCTATGTGACTTTTGAAAATCTGGTAACTACAAGACAACATTGCGGCCAAGCGAAGTTGCGACTTTTAAATAGACGTTTTTCGCGATTTAACCAACCAAACGCAATGGAACATGGTACGGTATATATTTATACACATTGTAATGCACCGACATCTAACTTTGTTCAATTGATTACATAACCTCAAGATAGCGGCTGTGCGAAATATTTTACTGGCATTCTATATCTCTGAAACTATTACCGGTATCACCATGAAATTTTGTAAGGAGATAAAGGGCACTACTGGAAATTTATCTATGAGACTTTCAAAAACCGGTTAACTACAAAACGAACATGGCGGCCAAGCGAATTTGAAAGTTTAAAATAGAGTTTTCTCGCGATTTAATTATCCAAACGCAATGAAACATGGTACAGCAAATGTTTATACACATTGTAATACACTGGTATCTAATTTAGTTCAATTGTTTATATAACTTCAAGATGGCGGATGTACGAATTTCGGAAATTAAGTTTCTATTTCTTGTGTTCTAATCATGCGATCAAAATCAACGTTTGTATAATGAACGTACACAATAATCATCATCTAACAGTACATAACTCTATGGCTTACATATATTAAAATCCAACATGGTGACCATCCGAAATATTTAGACGGTTCTCAATATCTATTAATCTACTACAGCAATCAAACTGAACTTTTGTAAGTGTATAGAAGCTATAAGCATAAGTTCACCTATGGGACGTTCAATAACCTGGCGAGCACAAATCCAACATGGCGGCGAAGCGAAATTTAAATATTCAAATGGACGTTTCTTGCGTTTTGACCATCTGAGCGCAGTGAAACGTGATACGGTATATACTTATACAAATTTTTAATCGACTGGCATCTAATTCATTTAAATTATTTTCATAACCACAAGATGGCGGCTGGCGAAATTTTAAAGTCCCGCTTTTATTTCTTGTGTCCTAATCATGCGATTTAAGTTTGAATAAAACATCTACACAATAATCTTCATGCAATAGTACATAAATCTAAGGCCTATAATATAAAAATCCAACATGGTGACCATCCAAATTATTTAGAAGGTTCTCAATATCTACGAATCAATTACAGCAATCAAACTGGCAATTTGTATGTTGATAGAGGCAATTGATATTAGTAGGATATATGAAAATAGGCTGTTTAGTTCTTTACGGAACTACTTGTTCTCTTTTGCTGTCAGAATCAATACCATATTTTACGGTCTTTTCTTTTATACAGATGGTGGCACTGTTCGTACGAAAGTCTCGACACTGATGTCTATCTGATTAACAGTCTGTTATTCCTTCATGCAAATATTATCTCTTTCAGAGACTGAATGAAAGCAGAACGAGACCTCGTGAAATGGCGTTGGCATGACAACGTTTATCAATTTCGCAGAGCGGGTCTAGTTTTCTTGCAATATCTCGAAAACCTTAAAACGCGGGGTTCGTGGTTCCCACCGAACATTGCTCCTTGCATTGCTACACGCGAACATGAACTGTGTTATTTATATAGGTGGATTGTGGGGTCCGAAACGAGGTGTGATTTTGAGTCTGATTTGAGTCCAATTTTATAGAGTCTGCGTCGCTTATTGTATGTGAGTATTTGGATCTTTACGTCGGTTTACCAAGGTATGATTGTTTCTATTTTGTACGGTATGCTTTCTTACTGTTTATAGATTTATTTTTGTTAGTTGAATTCTTCTGTTTTCACATATTTAACTGATTTTTGTAGTTTTCTACCATTTTGTGCAACCTGAATTCACAGACTACTGTGACGTATTCCACCGACTCTTACATTAGTTTATTAAGTTTGCCTTATAAATCTCACTGGTCATTTGCGCTAACATATTTGAATAAAATTGGTATTTCTTCTTTCACGGCTAAGTAAACCCCGCAAATGACACAGCGTAAAACTATAAATGTACCTGAATTTTAATTGCTTGGCCATGATTGCCAATATATAACCTTTTTGGAAGCCTTTATAGGGAGGTGAAAGGCTGTTGAGCGTTTACGTCTCGCAGTTAAGTACCGTAGGTGCACTAGATAAGAATTTAGGTAGCGCTCCATTCGCTACTCCTTTGTGGGTTCCCAAATTGACAACAAGAGGCAAAACCCCTCACAAGATACGGCATAAACTTAGAAATACTGATGTGTTTAAAATTGTTTTGTTATTATTACTTGAAACGATGACAGTTCGCTTTGTTAATTTACTCTTAATCATGGCATGATACGTAGTTTGCACAATATTACTTACTGTGGATATGACAATTGCTACCAAGTTTGATGTATTTTTAACATACTATTGTTCATTTTTAAATGTACAGTAGTATGAGGACGTTAAACGATGGGTGTTCCATATTTAAGAAAGGTTTATAAATTTTACTACATAGAAGCCTCCGTGGCTTAGGTGGCAGCACGCCGGCCTCTCACAGCTGGGTCTGTGGTTCAAATACCGGTCACTCCATGTGAGATTTGTGCTGGACAAAGCGGAGGCAGGCAAGTTTCTCTCCGGGTACTCCGGTTTTCCCTGTCACAATTTCATTCCAGCAACATCCACTGTTATTTCATTTCATCTGTCATTCATTTAATCACTGACCCAGGTGAGTGCGACAGCCTTCGGTATCCGGCACAGTTCATATCCTCGCCGCTAGATGGGGGCTTCACTCATTCCATTCCCTGACCCGGTCGGTCGACTGGAAACAGGCTGTGGATCTTCAAGTTCACTACATAGAAACTGATGTTTATTTCCAGTACATAGACGCACTTTCCTGCCTCTGATTAATAATTAGGTGAGTGAAGATTCTTGTAGTCTACACAACCTAGTAGTGAAAATGGAAAGAAGCTTGCAGTTGCCATGACCTTTATTCACGTAAAAATGAGGCATGGGGCCTCCTTTCTTACATGGATTCTCCACCATAGTACATGATATTTCAGTCCGAAAATCTTCCATGCTTTGGCTGGGAATTAAACTCCGTCTGCCTTAGTGAGTAGCAAGCAGCGTGACTACAGCACAAACACGGCCCCTTCTTAGTAGTGTAATAATGATAACAATATTAATGTGAATATTATTCTCAATAAAAATCAAAATTGTAAGTCAAATGTTATTTTCCAACCACATAAAGAACTAAAAGACCAAAAAAAGTGATTTCACGTTAATCTAGCATTGTAAATGTTCGTTATGTATGAGTACTGTAGTTATTATTTAAGGATGGACATATAGATTCTTAGATATGTTGTATGTTTTTTATTTATTGGTATTCTTTTTTCCCGTATCAAATGCATATATTATTATGAGGCTGGGATTCTAGGTGTTTATCCTCGGACTACCATTATCCTCTTGAAATGTTGCTGTTCGACAAAACCCGCAAGCGTAATACAATTAGGAAAATAAAAATCATTGGCCGCTAAAATGTATTAGTTAGGTTAATAATGCATGCAATGATTCATTCAGTTATATTAGCGAAATTTCAGGCTTAATCTATAAGCTACGAGCGGTATAGAGCCGTCATAACCACCTATTCAACAACTTCAACACAATTTGTGATCAGATAAAAAGCACGCTCAAGGACATTGAGTGACATTAATATTGCTCATTATAATAACGACCTGCCTCCGGGTTCCTCACAATACGACAATGCGAGCAAAGGTACGATCTCCTAATATCCAATTGTGAACCCGAGCAACGCCGGGCATAACAGCTAGTATATATATACTAGCAGAAGTACCCATTCTTCGAACGGTCGTCGGTATTAATAACCAAACGTAATCAATTGAGCTACTGTTGCAATGGTTAGGGGCTTGGAACCTGTTTGTCGCCAAAGATAAATGATTAGTTGAAATGTGCTCTGAAACTAATTTACCTAACGTGTACTTCCTGACGTGAAAATAAAATTGAAAACCTCGTATACGAAATGCAATTCACGTCACATAAAAAATGACCCACACTGTTGTGTCAAGTGCACATCCAGAGGAAGACCTCTTTAATAAATTATAAAGGCTTTTGGTGCATGAAAATTCAGGTTTTTTAGCCTCCAATGGCCCAAATTCGTTAAAGCAAAAAATAAAATAAAAAATAAACTATTTCAATTCAGGAATTTTTGAAAATAATGTTGCTGTTTGAAGATATAATAGACTTTCTGTACGACACATCTCACGTTTAAGTCTTGTGAAAAAATCCAGGGTACCTCTTGACCCCCTTAAGCGCATTGATGAATTTTACAGTTTTTGTTGGATCCGTGATAATCTTATAGCCATTTGCAAACTTTCACAGAAATTTAATAAATGGAGTGGCATTACTTCTTGCAGAAATAGGTGGAAAGTTGGATGTACCTTTTTGAGACACTGTTGTCATGGTTACTGGCTTGCATTCCTACATTAGTTTATTAAATGAAATTAGTTTTCTGGGAATATCTCAGAAACTCTTGGTTTTAGAGCAATAAAATGTAGTTTCCGGGGACCCTTTACGACTGTTTAGGGGCCCCGAGGTTCTTTTTCTGACACCAAGGGGCTGAAAATGATCTTTGTCTCGTCGTTGTAGGCCGTAGTATCATCATCATCATCCTCTTGCACAGTTTCCAGCCGTTGGCCGGGTCTGTTTGGAACACAGGCCACTCCAACGTCTTTTGTCTTCCCACCATCTCTCAGCTTCCACCACTGTCCAGTCTTCTCCTCTCTTCTTCACGCTTTCTTCCATCCCTTTCAGCCACCTGTCTCTCGGTCTTCCCCTCGGTCTCTTTCCTTCCCACTTCGTCTCGTGTATCCTCCTGGGTATCCTCTTATCCTCCATTCGTTCTACATGTCCATGCCATCTAAGTATAGATTTCTCTATACCATCCCGTAATGGTTCCTCCATTATTAATTCTCTGGTCCTCTCATTTCTTATTCTGTCCATCAGTGTAACTCCAATACTGCTTCTCAAGAAGCTCATCTCACTGGCCTGTATTTTGCTCTTCTCCCATCCTTTCATAGCCCAGGTCACCGAGGCATACGTCAGGATAGGGGGATAGTACGTCCGATATATGATCTTTTTTCTGTTTTGAGGGACATCCTTGCTCCATAACATGCTTCTCACACTCCTCCGGAATGCTTCTGCCTGTCTCCCCCGCTCATTTTTTCTCTATAGTTTCTTCCATTATCTTGTATCAGGCTTCCCAGATACTTGAAACTCTCCACTTTCTTCAGCTGTTCCCCACCAATTGTTATTCCCGTTGTGGTTCTTTCCTTCTTCCTTGTTGTGATCACCATCTCACTCTTATTTATGCTAAATATCATCCCATATCCTTGTATTATTCCTTCCTACACGTCCAACTGTTCCTGTACCTCCTCCTCCTTGTTCCCCCAAAGCATCAAATCATCCGCTAACACCATTGCTTTCATCTTTCCTTCCCCAATTCCTTGTGCCACTCGGATCATTATGTCATCCATCACCACAATAAAAAGTAACGGTGCCAGTGCACTTCCTTGTTTCAGGCCGTTTCTCTGTTCCACCCAGTCCGATCTCTCTCCTCCCACTTTCACTCAGCTCACGCTTCCCTAGTACATCTCCTTTATCCTCCTTATAGTCCATTTTTCTCCTCCTCTATCCTCCAGGGATTTCCATACTTTGTTTCTGTATACACTGTCATATGCTTTCTCAATGTCCAGGAAGGCCATCAGTAGATCAGTTCCATACTCACAGTGCTGTTCTTGTAACTGCCTTACAGCAAAAATCAAATCCACTGTGGACCTTCCTGCTCTGAAGCCATGTTGTTCTTCCCTCATCCCTCCTTCTATCCTTGTCCTAATTCTCCTTTCCAAAACTTTCTCAAACATCTTTGCACAATGACTCATCAGTTTGGTTCCCCAATAGTTTCTGCATTCTGTTCTACTACCTTTGTTGAAGATCGGGACAATTATTCCCTTTTTCCAGTCCTCTTGGGTCTTCCTCTCCGTAGTGTAATAATAATATTAATTATAATAATAATATAACAATATAGGGATAGGGATATAATAGACCTTCCGTAGCACACCAGCACGTGTAAATCGCGTGAAAAAATCTAGAGTACCCCTTGACCCCCTTAAGCGCATTATATGTATTGATGAATTTTACAGCTTAGTTTGGTTCCGTTATAACCTTATAGCCGTTTGCAAACTATCCCAGTAATGTATTAAATGGAATTGTATTGCGTCTTATATTACAGCAATAGATGGACCTGTGAATTTCTGTTGCCATGGTTACCGGCTAGCTTCCTTTCATTATTGTATTAAATGAAATTAATTTTCTGAGAATATCTCAAAAACTATTGGTTTTAGGGTCTTAAAATGTGGTTTCGTTTCTCACATTGAGGGGCTGAAAATGAGCTTTGTCTCGCCCTTCTACGCCTATTTCAGCATGCATTTTAAGGGGGTAGGCCCCCTTTTATGAGAGGTACAGAGAAGAGTTACATCAATGATTGGTGTCTTGCCTCTGAATGATATCTGTACCAAATTTTACGTTGATCCACTCAGCCGTTCTCGAGTTATAAGGACACAAAAATTCATCCACAGACAGACAAACAAACAAACAAACAAACAGACAGACAGTCAGACAAAAATTTCATTTTCGCGTGCATCCGTCATAAAACAGTCTAAAACGCGTAAATAACGCAAATTTCCGTAGAAATTCAGAAAAAACAGACAAACTTTCATTCTTATATATAGAGAGATATTTTACCCATGTGAATAATTGAATAATTTCCATGGAAAACATGATTCTGCCTCCAGCCAGCATCAGTCCTCAGGCGTGTACCGTTCACCCACGGAGCAGTTGCATATTTTTGTTCTGAGACTAAAAGGTATCAACTCTACAATAATAAAGCACAACTCTATTCTGAAGACTTTAATTGAGCTCTAAATCATGGCTTCACACAAACAAAAACACAATCCCAACAATAATATATAAAACAATGCAAAATTATTCCTTCAATCCACTAATATTCGCACTTTATCCTTGCAAATCCAAATGATTATTTATTCATTTACCATGAGATTAACATAAGATTCATTCTCAGGTGCGCTGATGCACTGGTAAATTACACATATAACTGTACTTATAATCTTACGTCACCTATTGTGACCTCTTTAATTTCACAATCTAGTCGTTTATTCTCAACACATCCTACATTACATTATGCGTTCTGTATTTCTCTTCCCACCAAAATACTCTACCATGCATTAACCAATTTATGGGTTGCACATCATATTCACTTGCAACTCCACTGTTACTTGTAATCATACCCCCTTCTGCACTTCCACTGTTATGCAGTTCCACTTTATGCAGTTCCACTTTATGTAGTTCCACTGTATGCCGTCATGAGTTCAATTTCAAAGATTCCGTTACCCCTGTGTCGGATGGTATTATATGCTACCCTTGCGTGGGCAGAGCACATGGCATTTAGTGTCCACCTTTGGAAATAGGCGACAATGTCAGTATAAAAATGCAACTTTCAAGAACTCATAAGTTTGCCAAGTATTAAGTTATCAGAATGATCCTTAATTATCAATATGTTTCAAACCTTACAAATTCATTATCCAATATAACAATGATTCTTTTATTACAAACAGGGTTTCAAAATCTATCCACTCTAAACGTCACCCTCCAAGGGCCGTTTAAAATCTCTCCCTGGCACTTCCTGTATACAATGGGTCTGGGTCGGGCGGTAACAAAACACTTGCTCCTTCCCTCGCTCTGTTCCCTCTTTCATCTCCAGTAGCATGTGGCTTTAAATACAACAGTGCAGTCT
Organism: Meconema thalassinum; assembly: GCA_946902985.2. Classification (NCBI taxonomy): domain Eukaryota; kingdom Metazoa; phylum Arthropoda; class Insecta; order Orthoptera; family Tettigoniidae; genus Meconema; species Meconema thalassinum. The sequence continues at coordinate 252,374,758 of OX336394.1, read as the reverse complement.
CACTGACCGCGCAACACATATGATCTAACTAAACTGTATGCAAGATAGGGTATGGAATTGTTTAAGCATTTATTCCTATCCTTAGGATATTAATAGCTGGCCTCAACAGGTCCATTTACATTATATGAAAGAACGAGATTCATCATACACCTGTCGAATTGGGATAGCCGGCATCTTGTTAAACAACACGGTCAAGTGCACATCCTGCCGACAAAAATTCACTCCCAGGAGCTGAATGTATTCAATAGCTAGTTCTCGGTCGATATCAGGTGTCATGCTGAGGTGTGCATTGTTATCCTCCCATGCACCACTGGATTCGAACCCGGAACATTTCATAGCAATCCTCAGAGCTAGGGTTCCCTTTCCACTAAATACGCTCTGGCAAATAATAATATCTCTGTATGCCCTTGGCTATACAAGATTTCACACGTCGATTAGATTACCTGGCTCCCATGACCATCGTGATATGATCCCGTCCTCAATTAGTAAGATAAAATCTATCAATTAATCTTGCAAGCTTATCCATCAAGCTGCGATTCAAGTCACTATTAAACCCTTCCAGTTCCTATATTCTTGCATATTTATTTCCATTATCATATTATACTCTGATATTAAATTCCTTTGCTTAGCCCAACACGTATCATACTATTGCTTGGATACACAATTATTCCCATTTAGCATATATATTTTGCTTACAAACATTTGCCCTGATGCGTATTCATTTATCCTTATTATTATTATTATTATTATTATTATTACTGACATAAAATTTTCCCCATACCGACACAACGCAACCGTATTCAATAACCGAACATCCGTGTTCGTTAAGTTAACTTTCTATATAACTCAATTGCCATTTTTACATTAGTGGTAACGATTTATCCAATCAATGATGTACAAAAACATCTCAACTTGATTAAAATCAACACAACGTTAATATCTCGAGGTTCTACCTCCCAAAATTGACTCTTATTGGCATATTCTACAAATTTTGAAATCACTCAACATACAGTGGACTATATTTACTACAAAATCATGGTCTTTGGGTACTCACATTGGTTAATCTGGTGGCTCCGACCAGACATTTCTTCCAGTAATGCCCGCCATAATTTGCAAATTAGCAAGGCATTCTCTCACCTTTCACACACATTTTACATAATTTTTGCCTTACAAAACACATTGCACTTTGCTTCTCCATATCGAAGCTGTTGCTTCCTTATTCACACAACACGTTATATCACTTATTACACTATTAATTTTACATACCTTTAAATGATCATCACTAAAATCACACGATCACTATGTACATTTCTTAATGGTTGACCTTTCCTTGCAGAATATCAAAAATGCAGGCGTTGAAGATCCATCCTTCACTGCTATCCGCATCTCGTTTGAAAGTCTCGATTCTCTGCCTACGGATTCCTAGCGGTCCCCCAATCTGTCTATCAATTTCTATCCTTAGATAAATTTCTTGATATCGCATAAATATGCTTGCACATCGTCCTGAGCATTAATTACAATGGTATCCCTGCGAAATTTCATCACTCGCATAACAAAGTTTATACCTGCGCAGTTCGACATCCTATTATACGTCTAACCAATAGCGTATATACTGCGCTCGTCCATCGTACATTGTACTTGTACAATTACCACATCCAATTGTCCTTAGGCCGGACTTACAGTCCCCCTTAATGATCTGCTTATTATAAAACATTGGACAGTTCTACGTACATTATTATGATGCCACATAATATCTCCTCGTCCTGCGGTACGATTTCCTCATCTGACATTGTCCTACCTTGTACATCACACGGTACATTTCCTCATCTGACATTGTCCTACCTTGTACATCACACGGTACATTTCCTGCGTACTCAAAAATAATCACTCGTGAAGCCGACTATAAAAGTATGGCACGACTGTCCTTGTAACATGTTTTTCTAGGGGGTTTTATGCCACTAACACAAGTTAGTTGGACTATATCATATTTGTTAAACGCGGCAATAATCCGGCCAAGTTAAATTATTTCAGTTTATTCAATTTTATATTTCACATTATTATTATTATTATTAATATTTATTACGTCATTTTTTGGAGCTTTTAAATTTGGAAGATTACAGATAGGATTTCTACTAGTAGAAATCCGTATCTATATTGGATGATTCCAATATATAAATTGCACGGCAAATCATTTCATACGTAAAGACGGGATTTTATTCATTAGGGCTAAGAGAGAGTGCTGTGTGACTCACTGGGTATTTCAATACAAGAATAGACTGGAGTACAATAGAATTACGAAATCCGAGGGAACACTTCAAACCAAGAAAAAGAGGTATGATTTACGTCATGCCCGGTAAAACGGAAATGTACAGGGACGGGTCTTGTCCAGGGGAAGGAACCTCATGGCGCAAAGAGCCACGTGAGGTGACCAGCCAATCAAGGAAGAAGAAGCAACGTAAGACGGGCATGGCGAGAAACGTGACGCACGCGGATTGGTCGAAGCAGCGAGGCCGCGGTGTGAAACTAGACTCTGGTGGGAGAAGCTGGAAGGCCATAGAGTAAACGCACTGGTTGAAGAAGGGACTTTTCATTGAGACTTTACGCTTGGTGCAGTAAGCACATACCTTGTTCGCAAGTGCCAAATGGGACAATTTATTCACGCTAACTCCGCTGATCACATCAGATCATGGGTTCCACGCGTCTTGCAGTGCTAAGGCAGACGACGTGTTGTGGTTCATGGATTATACTCCACCACAAGCAGTAACAATAACTTTTAATCTACGAGGAAGAACCTGACGCCGTCAACTTCAATGAAGAACATCAGACGCAACGAGACTTCAAGCACGTGGGAGACAATGTTTCCGTTGGTAAGTTCATGTAATCTACGACACACACTCTCTATCTTTCGATAGGGCCAATATAAATTCTTTAAGCATAACGTTGGAAATAAGTTAAATTCACGTTATTCTCCCGACCGGCGTATTAAGTAATTTTGTTCGTGGCAATGGTTAAAATAGTATGCTCCGTTAATAGTGTTAATTTTATTCAAGATGCTATAATGTTTTCTAAGTATATTAAATTCAATTTTTACAAAGTAGATTCTTTGATTCCAGTAGGTAGCAATAGTTGTAATACCACATCCTTCTCCACAATCAAATGTTGTCTGGGTTGATGATCCAATCATCCCACGGCCTAGTCATTAAGAGTTTCTCATATGTTCTACTCACGCTAGGGGTCGATATTAAGTATATAAATTTAGCTTGGAACACAGTGTATCCGGCTTGGCGCCCAACATAGATCAAATTTAGCAGCAGTATTTTCCGGTGAATAGTACGCCCAAGTAAAAAACATTACATTTGTCGCTACCAACTTGGGGCGAAAAAACATTACATTTGTCGCCGACAACGTTGGGCCGAAAACCCAGGAACATTTGAGGAAGGAGAAGGAGACATATTTCTGTGCCGGTATTTTGGGGGTTATTTGTCTTTATCAGTGTATATCATTATGGGGGATGAGAAAGAAAGACAGATGAGGTTACGTAGTGGTCATCAACTGGAGAGTGATGATACGATCAGTATGTCGAGTGATGGTAGTACCGGGGTAGCGGAGGTAAATCCCGATACTGAAACAGGGAGTGTAGGCGGCCAACCAGAATTAAAAACTTTACTTCTCGAGTTCATGTTTCAGAACAAAGTTAGTAGTGATGCCTTAAATAAGAAATTAGAACAGAATAATGCAAAATTAGAACAAAACAGTAGTGAAAATAAAGAAAGTACAGAAGCTTTAAATAAAAAAATTAGAACAGAATAATGCAAAATTAGAACAAAACAGTAGGGAAAATAAAGAAAGTACAGAAGCTTTAAATAAAAAATTAGAACAGAATAATGCAAAATTAGAACAAAACAGTAGGGAAAATAAAGTAAGTACAGAACCTTTAAATAAAAAATTAGAACAGAATAATGCCAAATTAGATAAGAACAACAAGGAAATTAGTGTGAAAATGGAGCAGATTAGAGGAGAAATCAGAGGAGTAAAGGAAGAGAAGGTTAAAGAGATCATTGCAGATGTAGACAAAAAATTAGGAAATGTACAGGAGGAGTTGGAAAGTAGAATCAGCACACAGGGTGAAAATTTAAAGGAATTAGTTAAATTAGAAACACTGCAGGTTAAAAAGAAATTGGGGGGGGGGGGGGGGGGGAATTGACAAGATTCAGGCATCAACTAAAGAGGTTAAGGAACAGCTGGGGGGTAGAATTGAGAAAGTCCACTCGCAAATAGTTGCAGAAGTAAATGATTTAAGAGAGAGAGTAATAGAGAGAGCATTAGCAAGATTGAGGAGAAACAAGCAAAGCTATATGATAAAATAGAAGAATCAGAAGGAAACATTAAATTAACAGTAAACAGTATTGAGAGGAAGGCTGAGGAGAAAATCGCAGAATTAGAATTAAAATTAAAAGCTAGGATCAGGCAAGAAAATAGTCAGAATAGGCCAGTTTTTGTGAATAGCACTCACAGGGAGGTAGAACTGGGTAAGTTCAGCAATCGACAGGGGTGCCCAATGGAGTTCATGAATACTATAGAAAATAAATTCGGGGAGAGGTTGGAAGATGGTAGTATTGAGTGGAGCCAGGTAGTTGAAATTTTAGAGCAAGCGTTTGTAGGGAAGACAAGGAACTGGTTTGCTGTCTATAGAGACAAGTTTACTGATATTAATGATTTTAAAATGAAATTCTGTGAAAAGTTCTGGAATGAGGTTATTCAGTCGCAGCATCGCGAGGGAGTAGTGTGTGGTAAATATAACCCTAAAGGAAGCTCCACCATGACCGAATACTTTTTAGGGCAGGTATTAGTGTGTAAATAGCTGGATGGGTTGAAGGAGGAAAGTGATGTGGTGAGGTTGCTACTTAGGCACTTTCCCTATAGGATCAAGGAGGCTGCTTGTATCCAGAATGTAAAGACAATATCACAAGTAGAAAATTTGTTAAGCACATTTGATGCACTAGAGAGAGGGGGTTATGAGGACAATTTCAATAGGAACCAGGGTAATAATAATAATAGGCCTAATGAAGCCAGGAATCAGGAAGTCCAAGGGAACGGTGGCGAAGGGGCCAACGCTCAAAATAGAAATAATAATAATAATAATAATAATCAGCAGAATCAGAACAGAGGAAATGGCTATGGTAATCAGTACCAAGGTAGGAACAATGATTTCAGGGGAAATCAAGGGAGAAATAATGATTTCAGGGGAAATCAAGGGAGAAATTATAATGACAATAATTACAACCAGAATAGGGGTCAAGGAAGAGGACAGCCTAGTGGTAGTAATATACAGCCAAACAATGACAACACAGCCCAGAACAACCAGGCCAGTGCAGTAGTTAGTAGTACTACAGCCAGCTGTAGCGGTTCTTTAAACGCGAACCAGGCTGCGAAGTAAGGTCAGAATCTCAGTCTGTAGCATGCCCTGTCCATACAATTATACAGGAACACTATGACCTAAATGTAAGAAATGAATTGTTGGATGATTTAAATGATGAACGTATTATTCAGGAGGTGGCTAGTAAAAGCCCCATTATTAAACTTAACGTGTCCGACGCGCACACCGAAGTTTTAATTGATAGTGGTTGTATGAAGAGTTGCATAAGTGGTGCATTTTATGATAAAATGAAAGGAACTGGTGTAAATTTTGAGGAGATGCCAATTAAAAGCACTTTTGTTATCACAGCTGTAGGGAAGAGGTCTAAAGTTATTTCTAAGCAAGTTTTAGTGGACATTAAAATTAATAATCATATCGAAAAGCAGATTTGTCTTGTAATTCCAAACTTAGTTTTCAGTGTTATTTTGGGTTCAGATTGGCTAAGTAGAGTGTCTGGTAACTTATGTTATGAAGTAGGTAGTTTGAAATTTAAATGGAATAATTCTGAAGTAGAGGTAGCGTTCAACGACAATGTTCAGGGGAGTAGTGTTGTAGGAGTGATTTGTTCTTTAAGTGAGATATCACCAGCCGAAGCGCGGGATACTCAAATTTTTGTGGGCAGTTTGAATACGAACGTTAGTCTAGAGGACTCGTTACGTGATGCTGCATTTCAGGGGCATATAGAGGTAGACCAGTGTGTTCTGCTCTATAATGTGTTATTGTATAATAGGAGAGTTTTGAGGATCGCATTGGCATGGCCAATTGCTATACACATTCATTGAACGTTATTGATAGATCAGTATTTACAGGACATAGATATCCTATACCTTTCGCTTATCAGGGTGCAGTGGAGGCACAAATTAGCCAGATGCTTGAAGATGGCATTATAGAGTACTCAAACAGTCAATATGTTAATCCTTTAATTACAGTACCGAAGGCTGATGGTACAGTCCGAATTTGTTTAGACGCTCGTATAGTTAACAGTAGAATCAGTTCAGATCAGCTGAAGTCCATGTCCATTGAAGAGTTGATGCAGACATTTGAGGGTAAAAAGTATTTCACATGTGTAGATTTAAGATCCAGTTTCTGGCAAGTGCCACTTATGTATGAAGATCGGCCATTTACAGCTTTTAGTCATAAATATAACCTATATCAGTTTTGCAGGGTACCTTATGGGTTAAAAAGTAGCTCAGCAGCTTTAATTAGGGCTTTAAACATCGCATTAGGAGATGACACGGGAGAGTTGGTAACTATTTACATCGATGATATGGTAATCAGTTCACGCAGTTTTGAGGAGCATCTACGTCATTTAGACAGTGTATTTCAAAAGTTAGATCAGGCAGGGTTCACTCTGAAACTGTCCAAGTCGTCATTCTGTCAGACAGAAGTGACATTTTTAGGACATAGAGTGTCGAGTAGAGGTGTGACACCAGAGGAAAGTAGGGTTAGCATGTGTGGACAGTAGCAACAGGGCATCGTTAGAGACGCTGAGAAATATGTTAGTGGAGCAACGTGATGATATTAAGAATGTGTCATAAAATAAGTGTGCTTAGCTGGCGAGCCAGCCTATCAAATGAGTAAGCGTGGTATTTGGTGCGTGGAAGATCTGGTCTTCAAGGCAGGCGTATCAGAAGTCACACAGGGGGGTAGTATGTAAGTAAATGAGAGTTTTTAAGGCACAGGGTAAGATGAAGGGAGTGGAGGATGCTGTTGAGCACTAAATTGACTCGATGCACCAAGGCCATTTTGGCAGCGCTGATGGATTCCCATTTATCTCCAAGAGATGGGGGAGCGCTTGTATAGGGCTTGTTAGCTTAAGGCGTCCACGAGATAAAAGATGGGCCATCAGAAGGCGAGACAGTCCTCCATGAAGCTCATACACATCAGCACACGTGACTCCTGCTTACGACCTAGCTATGTGAGATCAGGGTTGGATATAATTAAGGTATTTTGTGAACGAGGTACAAGACCTCATGAGATGTTGTATATAAGTAACAGATAAAAAGTTGTGGCAACTAGGTCAGGTTCGATAGGTGGACTGGTCTGGGTTGTTAACTACTGGCAGAGCGACGAATATGAGAAATTGTGATCTAGAGTAAGGTGGGTTTTAGTTTACATGTACTTAGTAAGATAGGGCACATACGGCACAGGAATATCTCGTGTTATAAGTAATGCGTACTTACTGTTTTTTTACAGTCTTGTCTTTCCTTTTAATTAAAAATTTCACAGAGAAGGTGGGAAGTAGATCACTTTGCTCTACCGCGAGTGTGTGATCGTGTGGGATCGTGTGTGATCGTGTGAGATCGTGTACCATGATATTGGTATACGGTAGGTGTGGAGCACCTAATATTTCTAGAAGAGTTCCGCAGTGGTTTTCTACTGAACACCATAAATGCGTGTGTAGTGAATTGTGGATACAGAGGGAACACACTTATATATGTAATTTTTCCCACATAGAATGATGAGAGGGGGAGTGGCAGAATGAACATTCGTGAGATTGACAAACATTATGAAGTGACAAAATAAGAACACGTCATAACGAGACGAACATTAGCGCAAAGCGCATGATTGAGCGTTGATATGTGTTCATATGTGTAAAGGGTCATTTCATTTGTGTAAGTTGTATTTTGTTTTTTTTCTAACGTGTCTGGAATCATCATGTGCTGTGCCATATGCATGGTAAAGCACATGATCATTCGAGGCGAATGTAACATGTTTTTCTAGGGGGGTTTATGCCACTAACACAAGTTAGTTGGACTATATCATATTTGTTAAACGCGGCAACAATCCGGCCAAGTTAAATTATTTCAGTTTATTCAATTTTATATTTCGCATTATTATTATTATTATTATTATTATTATTATTATTATTATTATTATTATTATTATTGTTATTATTATTTATTACGTCATTTTTTTGTGGAGCTTTTAAATTTGGAAGATTACAGATAGGATTTCTACTAGTTGAAATCCGTATCTATATTGGATGATTCCAATATATAAATTGCACGGCAAATCATTTCATACGTAAAGACGGGATTTTATTCATTAGGGCTAAGAGAGAGTGCTGTGTGACTCACTGGGTATTTCAATACAAGAATAGATTGGAGTACAATAGAATTACGAAATCCGAGGGAACACTTCAAACCAAGAAAAAGAGGTATGATTTACGTCTTGCCCGGTAAAACGGAAATGTACAGGGACGGGTCTTGTCCAGGGGAAGGAACCTCATGGCGCAAAGAGCCACGTGAGGTGACCAGCCAATCAAGGAAGAAGAAGCAACGTAGGACGGGCATGGCGAGAAACGTGACGCACGCGGATTGATTGAAGCAGCGAGGCCGCGGTGTGAAACTAGACTCTGGTGGGAGAAGCTGGCAGGCCATATAGTGAACGCGCTGGTTGAAGAAGGGACTTTTCTTTGAGACTTTACGCTTGGTGCAGTAAGCACATACCTTATTCGCAAGTGCCAAATGGGACAATTTTTTCACGCTAACTCCGCTGATCACATCAGATCATGGGTTCCACGCGTCTTGCAGTGCTAAGGCAGACGACGTGTTGTGGTTCATGGATTATACTCCACCACAAGCAGTAACAATAACTTTAATCTACGAGGAAGAACCTGACGCCGTCAACTCCAATGAAGAACATCAGACGCAACGAGACTTCAAGCACGTGGGAGACAATGTTTCCGTTGGTAAGTTCATGTAATCTACGACACACACTCTCTGTTTTTCCATAGGTCCAATATAAATTCATTAAGCATAAAGTTGGAAATAAGTTAAATTCACGTTATTCTCCCGACCGGCGTATTAAGTAATTTTGTTCGTGGCAATGGTTAAAGTAGTATGCTCCGTTAATAGTGTTAATTTTATTCAAGATGCTATAATGTTTTCTAAGTATATTAAATTCAATTTTTACAAAGTGGATTCTTTGATTCCAGTAGGTAGCAATAGTTGTAATACCACATCCTTCTCCACAATCAAATGATGTCTGGGTTGATGATCCAATCATCCCACGGCCTAGTCATTAAGAGTTTCTCATATGTTCTACTCTCGCTAGGGGTCGATATTAAGTATATAAATTTAGCTTGTAACACAGTGTATCCGGCTTGGCGCCCAACATAGATCAAACTTTGCAGTAGTATTTTCTGGTGAATAGTACGCCCAAGTAAAAAACATTACATTTGTTGCTACCAACTTGGGGCGAAAAAAATTACATCCTTATTAATTGTTCTTAATAATGCCTTACTGCATGGCTATTATGTTGCTGCACCTTAAACTGTTAATGTCCGCGCACCCCTTCCTGAACTCCGGGCGGCGTGCATTCTGCACTCAAGTACGGTTCAACTGACCCCGACTGTCCGTTCCACAGCCCTTATATGCGTTTGGAGAGAAAAAGTAGATCAGAAATTTCCATGCAGCTTCATCTCCTGTCTCCGTATGTTTCTGGTCTTGAAATAACGTTTTTCTGGTTCATTATTCCTCGCAGATCACATATCCGTCTGTGTGCTCGAGGACCGATCGGCCAATTAATTAATATTAATTGCCTTTGCCAGCGCGTCCCGAAGCCGCGTCGTCGGTTCACCCCCGAAGACATGGTCAGATTCTGGCGATGGCCTCATATCTACGGTGTCAATGCGCGTTACATTAAATCTGCCCCGATTTCAATGTTTAACGGCTTGATAATAGCTTCCTGGCCATACATTCACATAGGTGCAATCCTCATGTCTCTAGAGTTACTCCAATCCCGAGTAATCATTAAATTATTCTGGCATTCTCTCACCCCCTTGGACTCTTCCTTATGTAACGGGGAATAACTGGCCCATATATTACCGTCCTGCCTTGTCCCTGACAGCATAAGTAGGTCACAGTGACTGGCATGGCTCCACAAAACCACGCCTCAATTCCAGAGTCATTTACAAACTGTCAAGCGTTCAAACTCTCTGCGCTAAGTCCAGAATTGTATACATCCTACAGCCCAATACTGCAGTATTCTGCTACTATTTTCTATATTATATTAACAAATAATGACAGAATTTGTTCATATCACAGCAGTGATTTAATGTGTATTTTCTCTAGGGGTTTTTATGGCTTAAACTCCCTCAAAAGATCTTGTGTTCGTTTCTTGCTGGTATCTCTAGTCTGAACTCATCTATCTCAGAGAACCAGGTTCGACACCAGTCAGCCTAACACCGTTGGGTTCAATATATATATATATACATATATATATATATAGCCGGCCCCGTGGTGTTGGGGTAGCGCGCCTGCCTCTCACCCGGAGGCCCGGTTCGATCCCCGGCTCCGTCAGGGATTTTAAAACTGACGTGAGGGTTGGAACGGGGTGCACTCAGCCTCGTGAGGACAATTTAGTAGCTGCCTGACAGTGAGACAGCGCCCCGATCACGAAAACCAAGATTTACGGCCGAGGGGACCCGACGCGCTGATCACGCGTCACCCCAATATCTGCAGGCCGAATGGCTGGGCAGCGGTCGCTTGGTCGGCCTTAGCGCGTCATGAGCTGTATAGTGCCAGGGGTTGACTATATATATATTCATTTGGAGACTGTGTTGCATTCCAGCGTTCAGTCTAATCTGAAAGCCGCTATTTGCGAACAAGTCGCCTCCATGATCCCCTATTAGTAACTAGCACTGCGGCCACCATTGCTTCTACACCTCTCACCTTTAAATTGTTTAACACTGAATCTAACCATCGTCTCCTAGGTCTAACTCTGCTATTTTTACTCTTTTCAGACAAACTCAATAACCTCTTTTCCCGTATTCTCTTCACATGACTCCAACAGTTGAGTGGCCATTGCTCCCAACTGTTTGCCCCAGTAATCAGTCGTGTTACCCTACTATCAGTTAGCTATAGCTTATGGATCATATATTCTGCATCTCACTTCCATACAGCTACGTCGGTCTAAATACTGACCGAAGTAGGGAGAGTTAAGTCGCTTCACTAACTTCTTTCTTGCAGAATACTGTAGATCGCAACTGAGAACTCACTGCATTGGCTTTTCTGCACTTCGATTCTATTTATTTCCCCATAATATCATCCTGGGAGAATACACAGCCTAAGTATTTAAAATATTCCAACTGCTCCAAATTAGTGTACCCTATCAGGCATTGTATTTTCTTGCGTTTCTTCCGTACCGACACAACCTTCGTCTTAGAAATGCTGATCTTTATACCATCCTCTCTTGCTTTCTGTTAAGTTCTAACATGTTGGCTTGCAAGCTTTTGAGGAAGTCTGTCATTAAAACTACAGAGGTGTGAATATTATTAGACTCAGATACCGATTTTAAATCTTTCGCATCTTTTAGTTCTAAATCATTTTACTGACCAGAAGATGACATTTTCTATCTCCCACTTAATAATGTTTTCTTGCCCGTAGACTTACAACTTTCCCCATAAGGAATTCCATCTAGAATTTTCGGAATTGGGTATTCTGAGACACCAGAGCTGAGTCCGTTTTTTTTTCAATGACCTTGGAATGTACCCTCTAAATCAAGTAATTTCATTTTCAAATTCACGCGAAAAGTAGATTATCGCATCAAAACTTGAGGCATTTTACATTAGCAAGCCCCCTCTTTTAGTGGGAATTCTAAAATATATTTTTACTGTGAGTTTCTTAAAGGAAATTGTCATTAAGACTAATGAAGTGATAGAAGCCATATTTCAGTGTTGTCTCATTCTATTAAAGAAAGCTTTCTAGTCCGTGAATACAAATTGTGCCCAATTACATTAGGCGGGAAACAAGTATTTACATACCCTAACCTAAAACAGTTATTATTACAATCTAACACGCTTTTATGTACAAAATGGCGGCTGAGTGAACAATACAGCAGTGAGTAGCTCCGAAAACATTGTGTATTTAAGAGTGTATTCGAGGAAGAAACTAAACCATATTTGTCACCCAACAATATAAGTGTATACGTTGACCAGTTATTAATAACATCATCAATTACAATTACTAACTTCCTCGTAAATTGGTTAAATAGGAGTTTTCACTTGCATCGGCAACATGGGCGACTGTGGAGAGTGTGGTGGTAGCTTGGGGAAGGCTGGAAAGGTACAGTGTGGTTCATGTAAAAAGTGGTTCCACAAGAAGTGTGTGAATACATTGAACAGATTCACCGAGTGGCTGTGTGTGCAATGTGTGGACTATAGAGCAACAATACGTGATAGTGTAAGTAACGAAGACGCTCCATCAATGGAGAATATTTATGGAATGCTGAAAGATTTAAAAGAACAACTTAAAATCATAAAAGACGAACAAAGAGCGAGAGAGACTGATCTAGGTAATTCAATGGAATTGTGCCATAAAAACTAGATGATTGTTGGTTCGGCCACTGTCTTGGCAAACCAGTTTTGTGTATCCCTATTTGTTTCCACTCTGTGTGGTTGTACATATCTTTATTATTTGTCTTCATTGTATTTATTCATTGTCAAGTTTGTTTTGTTTATGTTGGTTAGTTGTCATGATTCATTTGTTTTGATTACATGTTGTATTCCCACTGCCGTGTTTCCAGTAGGATATTTTTGCTTAGAAGGTATTTTGGTGTTCTAAGTTGGCCACATTGATTCTTCTTTATTCTCTTTGACTTGTTTTTGAACTCTCTACTGTGATTGGCTGCTTTCAGCCTATCAGAGGCCTCCTTGCTGTTTGTAGCGACCAATCGCGTGTTTCTTCTTCGTTCTCTAAGGTTGTAGCCATTACAGAATGTTGTGCTTAGACATTGGTTGTGATCTATCGACGAATATCCAGCTAATCATTTCTATAATTGGTGCTATCTTCATAGTAACCGTGCTTAGTAATCATGTCCTATGCACATGATTCATATTTTGTTAGGGCAGTGACATTTTGGTGATTTTCGGTCTCATCAAACCATGCTTGATGTTGCTACGCGCCATGTCGACGAATCCTTCAATCCGCAGCGTCGGATAGTTTGTTGTAACATGTTTACTTCTGATCTTCATCTACTGCCTAACAATTTGTCATCACGCGTATGAATAATGATGTTGCTTCGTGTGATACGTAATTCATCGTTTGTCTGGATGCATGTGCCACAAGACCATGCAATATCTTCCTGCAACATCACTGGAATGGAGGTTGACGCTAGGCTCAACTGCTTTACTATTGTGACAATACCGTGCGATTGGCATATCCCGGTATTTGTATGACAGCAACTACTTTGACTTCCTGCGTTTCACACATAATTTGTTTTATTAACAATTCATTTTTTGGGCTTACGGTATAGGCGCATCACTGTAAGTCAGTCCTGGTACGACGACACATTCTCGTTCCATGCGACCTGTTTTTTCATTATTTGTTGCAACTCCACTTGTGTTGCATATTTAAACTATATCATTCTTTGGAACCGCCGTGTATTGCATGCCGTTCTATGATGTACTGATCTGCAGCTACGTTCAAGACAATATATGTGTTTTAGGCTCAAGACTTACGTGTGTTAATTCCATGAGAGTGTTCCTTCAATTGTGTAAATTTGTGCCAGTGTTTCTCATATGTTTATGTGCCACCTTTGAATATTTGTTTTATGTGCCACCTATTTGATAATATATCTTATTATTAGTAATTGGTTGTGTTGTGTCCTTTATGCCTTCCTGGACCTCCTTACTTGGTGACAATAATATTGTCTGGTCCTCCACATGTTTGCTAAATTGTTATGCGACCTTTTATAAAGTCAACCCTTTTTATCATTACATCTTTGTCTAATGCTTTGGCCAACAAACCCTTATATATATGTCCACTATTACCAGAATACTCTTGGTGGGTTGTTGACTTCCCGCGTTGGCCCTTACATTATTTGGTCCTCTCCGGGCTGGATATTGAGCTGTTTACTATTTTTAATTATTAAGCATTGTTTTGGCCATGTTGGGCCCTTGTTTCTTGCTATTTCACCAGGAAGGCCATAAATTTAACATTGTATACGTTCCCATTAACTTCCCAAGGACACAATACAGTATTCTATGTTCAGATGTTTGTTTACAACTTAATCGAGACCATTGTCTCAGTGTTTATTTTTTGTGTTAGTTAGTTAGGTGTGCAACTCTGGTAATTACATCTAGGCGGGCAATCCTAAAGTCATTATGGAGGATGCCCAAACGCGACTTTTAGTTAGGAAGCGTGCAGTCGCTAAGGGCATGCTTACCTCACAAGAAAAAGTAATTAGCAACTTTCAGGACAGAAGAGCAATATCAAATGTTAGTGTTACGCAAACACAAATGCGAGGAAATTTATAAACAATATAACGAAGCGCAAATCGCTTTAGAGGATATTACAGACAATATCGACGAAGAAACAGCCGAACGTTGTGACTTCGAAGATAAGTATTTTGAGTTGATGGTTAAAATTAAACTACATTGTGACAATTTCAAAAAATCCAACACTACAGACAGTGATAACCCTTTGAATAATTTGCAGAGTGCACAATTTCCTAATGCTAACGTAGCTGCAGCGCATATAAAGTTGCCTGAAATTCAAATTCCGCAGTTCAGTGGCGACTTCACAGACTGGCTGAATTTCAGAGATAGCTTCAAGGCCATAGTAATTGATAACCATGCTCTTTCTGATGTTGTTAAGTTCTACTACCTTAATTCTAGTCTTAGTGGCGAGGCCATGCTCCTCCTAAAAAACATTACTGTGTCAGATGATAACTTTATGGTCGCATGGAACTTGCTGACAACTCGATACAATAACATTAGGCTCATAGCGCACAACCATGTCACCAAGCTTTTCAAGCTCCCCGCATACGGTAATGATTCAGTGTCCTTGCGTGCCATCATCGACCACTTTGTTTCTAATGTCAATGCTTTAGAAGCTTTGGACTTTAACGGGGTCGCCCTTCAAGACCTGTTATTGTCACATTTTATATTGGAGCTCCTAGATAATGATAGCATCCGTGAATGGGAGAATCATGTTGATTCTGGGAGAATTCCCACTCTCCAGGACTTGGTTAGCTTCTTAGAGAAAAATGCAAGGTACTGGAAATAACTGAAAGGAATGGGTCCAGGCCTGCATTACATACTGCTGTAACCAAACTTAAGGCTGAAGGTCATTCGCCTCAGAAACCCATGTTAACTACTACCAAATTTCGTTGTACATATTGTAGGAGCATTGATCACCAATTGTCGAAATGTGGTACCTTTATTAAACTTTCGTCCACAGCCAAATGGGATTTTTTGTCAGGTCTCGAAAATTATGTTACAATTGATTGCGTAATTTCGAGCCTAATCAACAATGTTCGAAGTACTCTTGTAACACTTGTTCCCGAAAACACCACACTCTTCTTCACTATGAGCCCTCTAGTGGCACTAGTAATGACGCTTCTCAAGCTCATGCCAACATGGTAAACACGAGTTGCAGTAACGTCACTCGTGACAATCAATCTTCAAGGACGTTATTGCCCACTGCCAAATTGAATATATTAGCTGGCAATGGCTTACGTGTACCTGTCACTGCACTACTTGGCTCTGCATCAGATTGTAACTTAATTTCGTCACACTTAACTAAGAAATTAAGACTCCACACCAAACCTATGAAGGTACACATTCGCGGTGTTGGTCAAATTCAAAGCACTGCTACTGTTGTTGCTAATGTGAACGTTTTTGCCTGTGCTACTAATTGGTCTGCTAAGCTTGAATGTCTCGTGGATCCCAATATTGCACTTGAGCTACCCGCTGATGGTTTCGACACCTCTGAATGGAACATTCCTTCACAAATTGATTTAGCTGATCCTGATTTCAATTGCACTAAATCTATTGACCTTGTTCTTGGTGCAGAATATTTCTTTGACCTGTTATGTCCTGGTAAAATCATACCAGTTGGTGATTTGTCCATCATTCAAAATACCTCTGTGGGTTGGGTGTTTTCTGGGAGGCTGCCCAGTGCAAGCACCTCTCAACCATCGCACGTGGTATCAGCACTTACACTCTCACGCCCTCATGTAGAACAACAGCTGGAAGCGTTTTGGATCGTTGAAGAAGTTGAAACCCCAGTGTTGTCTGTTGATGAATCCATATGTGAAGAACACTTTGTTGCTACTACCACTCGCCAAGACGATGGTAGATTTGTGGTTAGACTCCCTCGCAAGGTAGACTCGGAGCCTCTAGGTGCCTCTCGCTACGCTACACTAAATCGTTTTCACTCTCTCGAAAGACGTTTGGCTCGTAACCCTGAGTTAAGGTTAGAATACACTGAATTCATGCATGAATATCTAGCCTTAAACCATATGCAAGTCGCCCCCACCCGACTGATGGTGAAGTTTACTACATTCCCCATCATCCTGTTTTCAAGCTGCACAGTATTTCTACAAAGCTCAGAGTGGTATTTGATGCTTCGATGGCTACTACGTCTGGGTGCTCCCTTAATGATACCTTGTTGGTGGGCCCTGTAATTCAGCAGGATTTGTTCTCTATTTTGCTTCGGTTCCGTACTCACTTGATAGCGTTTGCAGCTGATCTGAGTAAAATGTACAGACAGATTCTTGTAGATCACAAAGATCGTGACTTACAAAGAATATTTTGGAGAGACTCTCCTTCAGACCCAATAGTAGAATATCAATTAAACATCGTTACATATGGTACTGCCCCAGCTTCCTTCTTAGCCACTCGTGTGCTAAAGGAGCTCGCCCTCACTGATGACACAGATTTTCCAGCTGCCACTCAGATTGTTTTAAACGACTTCTATGTTGATGATTGTATCTCGGGATGTGATTCCGAGCATGACGCACTCATTCTGTATGATGAACTGACCCTTCTTTTGAGATTAGGTGGTTTTGAACTGTGTAAGTGGAGTTCAAACTCCATGACTCTATTAGATAACATTCCTCTTGATCATCAAGAGAAACAACAACTCCGTAGTTTCGGCGATGGTGAAGAAACAGTCGCCAGAACGCTAGGACTTTATTGGCAACCTATCGATGACTTGTTGCGGATTCAGTCACCTATCGTGAACTGTGACACTTCAATTACCTTTACTAAGCGTTCATTTTTGTCCATTGTTGCCTCTATCTTTGACCCCTTGGGTTTAGTGTCACCTATTGTGGTTGCTTGTAAGATTCTCTTCCAAGATTTGTGGATTCATAAACTCGGTTGGGATGACCCCCTTCCAATGGAAATCGCGCAAGCTTGGCTGAATGTTTATAGCAATTTGCCTGCGATTTCTGAGATTTCTACTCCACGTTTGGTTAAGCCTGCTTCAGAAATCAAATCTATGCAACTTCATGGCTTCTGCGACAGCAGTCAGCAGGCCTATGGAGCTTGTCTCTATTTATTGTCAATTGATATCAACGGCGTCGTCACTGTTGCTCTTGTGTGCGCTAAGTCGAAGGTTGCTCCTCTTAAACAGTTGTCTTTGCCCAGACTTGAGTTATGTGGTGCACTTTTGCTTTCCAAATTACTTGCAAAGGTGCAACCCGCTTTGAACTTGCCTATTGAATCCGTCTATTGTTGGACAGATTCCACTATTGTTTTGTCTTGGTTGGCTTCGCCCCCCTCAAAATGGAAGACCTTTGTAGCCAATAGAGTTGCTGAAATACAAAGGCTTACTGTTCACTGCACCTGGAAACATGTCTCTTCCCGTGACAATCCAGCCGATATATTTTCCCGAGGCTGTATGCCCTCAGAATTGAAAAATAATCAGCTATGGTGGTATGGTCCAGCATGGTTGAAGGCCTTTACAAGCTCCAGTACTTTAGATATCTTTGACACTCCTGTGTCCGAATTGCCTGAGTGTAGAATTTCGTGTGCAAATGTATCTAAACCTGTTGACATTGATTTTTTAAACAACTTTTCTTCCTACACAAGATTGTTGAGGGTCATAGCCTACAGTATTAGGTTTGTCTCTAATTGTAGAAATACCACTAGGATCAGTGGTCCACTCACTGCCATTGAAATTGATGTTGCACTACTTACATGTGTGAAAATGATTCAAGCTCAGTGCTACTCTACTGAACTTGCTGCTCTAATGAAGAATGAGCAAGTGCCATCCACTTCCACCATCAGCAATTTGCACCCTTTGCTTCACTCTGATGGCACTATTCGTGTGGGAGGCCGTTTGGAATTGGCCGACTTTCCATTTGATACAAAACACCAGATACTTTTGCCCAATGACCATCATTTCACTAAAGTCCTGGTCAGACATACCCATTTAAAGTTGCTTCATGGCGGGGTCCAGGTTGTGATTGCGACTATCCGACAACGCTTCTGGATACCTTCACTACGAAAACTTGTTCGTAGCCTATCTCGCTCTTGTGTTACTTGCGTGCGCTACGCTGCACGTCCTTCTGAACAGTTAATGGGTCAACTCCCAGCTGTTCGCCTCCATCAAACCTTTCCCTTTAATCACGTTGGTGTTGATTACTGTGGTCCATTCACTATCAGGTACGGTGGCCCCAGGTCAAGGGTCTCGACTAAGGCCTACATCGCAATGTTCGTTTGTATGGTTACGAAGGCTGTGCACACTGAAGTCGTCACTTCCCTCTCCAGTCATGCTTTCGTTGTAGCCTTTACTCGCTTCTGCAGTAGAAGGGGCGTTCCCGCTCAAGTGTATTCCGACAATGGTACCAACTTTCAAGGCGCACAGTCTGACCTTGCTGATCTTGGTTCGTTGCTCTCCTCTGCAGATTTTCAATCTGTTGTTCAAGATTCCACCTCATCGCTACTAATTCAGTGGCACTTCATTCCTCCTAGTTCTCCGCATTTTGGTGGAATTTGGGAGGCAAACATCAAATCTTTGAAATCTCATTTAATAAGAATCATGAAGGCTCAAGTACTTACGTATGAAGAATTGACCACTATCGTGGTGCAAATTGAAGCCATTCTAAGTTCTAGACCCATTTCACCTATGACTGAGGATCCTACTGACTTGTGCTATCTCTCGCCATTTCACTTTCTGGTTGGACGACCTTTGAATGCCTTGCTCATTCCTGACGCTTCTGAAGTGCCCATCAATAGGTTGTCTAGATGGCAATTACTTCAACAGATTATGACTTCATTGTGGCGTAAATGGTCCACAGATCATTTATTCTCCCTTTAACAACGTCACAAGTGGAACCGTGTGTCTCCTAACCTCAAGGTTGGCACGCTTGTGCTTATTATGGATGACAATGTTTCTCCTACTTACTGGCGACTTGGACGCATTCTTGAGGTTCACTGTGGTAAGGACGGCCTAGCTCGTGTGGTCTCTCTACACACCACCTCTGGACTCTTGAAACGTCCCATCGTCAAGGTGTCTCCCTTGTTGCCGCAGAAATAATCCCTCTTGTATTTTCATAACAACCTGCCTGTTGTTTCTGTGCGGGCAATATGGTTCGGCCACTGTCTTGGCAAACCAGTTTTGTGTATCCCTATTTGTTTCCACTCTGTGTGGTTGTACATATCTTTATTATTTGTCTTCATTGTATTTATTCATTGTCAAGTTTGTTTTGTTTATGTTGGTTAGTTGTCATGATTCATTTGTTTTGATTACATGTTGTATTCCCACTGCCGTGTTTCCAGTAGGATATTTTAGCTTAGAAGGTATTTAGGTGTTCTAAGTTGGCCACATTGATTCTTCTTTATTCTCTTTGACTTGTTTTTGAACTCTCTACTGTGATTGGCTGCTTTCAGCCTATCAGAGGCCTCCTAGCTGTTTGTAGCGACCAATCGCGTGTTTCTTCTTCGTTCTCTAAGGTTGTAGCCATTACAGAATGTTGTGCTTAGACATTGGTTGTGATCTATCGACGAATATCCAGCTAATCATTTCTATAATTGGTGCTATCTTCATAGTAACCGTGCTTAGTAATCATGTCCTATGCACATGATTCATATTTTGTTAGGGCAGTGACATTTTGGTGATTTTCGGTCTCATCAAACCATGCTTGATGTTGCTACGCGCCATGTCGACGAATCCTTCAATCCGCGGCGTCGGATAGTTTGTTGTAACATGTTTACTTCTGATCTTCATCTACTGCCTAACAATTTGTCATCACGCGTATGAATAATGATGTTGCTTCGTGTGATAAGTAATTCATCGTTTGTCTGGAAGCATGTGCCACAAGACCATGCAATATCTTCCTGCAACATCACTGGAATGGAGGTTGACGCTAGGCTCAATTGCTTTACTATTGTGACAATACCGTGCGATTGGCATATCCCGGTATTTGTATGACAGCAACTACTTTGACTTCCTGCGTTTCACACATAATTTGTTTTATTAACAATTCATTTTTTGGGCTTACGGTATCGGCGCATCACTGTAAGTCAGTCCTGGTACGACGACACATTCTCGTTCCATGCGACCTGTTTTTTCATTATTTGTTGCAACTCCACTTGTGTTGCATATTTAAACTATATCATTCTTTGGAACCGCCGTGTATTGCATGCCGTTCTATGATGTACTGATCTGCAGCTACGTTCAAGACAATATATGTGTTTTAGGCTCAAGACTTACGTGTGTTAATTCCATGAGAGTGTTTCTTCAATTGTGTAAATTTGGGCCAGTGTTTCTCATATGTTTATGTGCCACCTTTGAATATTTGTTTTATGTGCCACCTATTTGATAATATATCTTATTATTAGTTATTGGTTGTGTTGTGTCCTTTATGCCTTCCTGGACCTCCTTACTTGGTGACAATAATATTGTCTGGTCCTCCACATGTTTGATAAATTGTTATGCGACCTTTTATAAAGTCAACCCTTTTTATCATTACATCTTTATCTAATGCTTTGGCCAACAAACCCTTATATATATATGTCCACTATTACCAGAATACTCTTGGTGGGTTGTTGACTTCCCGCGTTGGCCATTACAATTGTGTAACATTAATTTCAAACCTGCAGATAGAAATTAAGGAATGTAAAGGACACATTGAGTCATTAACTCAGCAGAATGTCAATCTTAAGGCGAAGCTAAAATCTCTTGAAAACCGCCTAGGAGAATCTGAGCAATACACACGTAGGAATACGGTGGAAATACACGGTGTCCCGGAGGTTCCTAACGAAAACATTATTGAAACAGTGAAGAAAGTAGGTCAAGCTCTGGATGTGGTCATCACTGAAACAATGGTGGATGCCTGTCATCGACTGCCTAAGTCACCTAATCATCAACACAGAGGCATCATCATAAAATTCGTTCGGCGGGACGACAAGGAGCATCTTTTGGAGCGACGCCGGGTGAAACGGAATCTCTCCACTCGTCACGTTGGTCTTCCTGGCGATAATGTAATTTATGTGAACGAGAGTTTATCCCCGGAAAAGAGGAAGTTGCTGGCACAAGCTAGGAGCATCAGAAGAGAGAAAGAGTATGCTTTCTTGAGGGTAAGAAATGGACATATTAAAATACGCAAATCTGAAGGTTCTCGGGTCATCGTAATTCGAAATGAGGATGACCTGAACACTCTCTAATGGTATCAAAACCTAGATTATCCATTTATTATCAAAATGTAGGAGGAATGAATACAAAATTAGATTTATTCAATGAAAACCTGATCACCAAACAGTATGACTTAATTCTAATTACAGAAACTTGGTTATCTAGTAAAATCGCTGACAGTGAGGTCTGTTCTGATATATACAGAGTGTACAGGGCTGAGAGGTCTGCCAGAGCAGGGGGTGGGGTGGCTGTCTTGGTCAGGAGCGGATTAACGGTACTCAAGGTCGACAGAATGACTGGCACATTGGAATGTCTATTAGTGAAACTGGTCATTAGGGGAAATATTTGGTACGTCTGTAATATGTACATTCCACCAGCTTCAAAAGTAGAAACATACAGGGAACTATATCGGTGGTTGGAATCCAAAACAGAAATATATGATCAAAATTTAATAATCTTCGGCGATTTCAACATCCCAACAATACAAAGTACACTAATTAAAGACGACAACATTCAAACAAGAGAACTCGTAAATTTTATTAATTATCTTCAGCTAAAGTCTTATAATTCAGTACTAAACCGTAACGGGAGGACGCTGGACTTAGTTTTATCCAACAAAACCAACATAAATGTAACTGAAAACACTGATCCACTCTTACCGCTGGATCGCCACCACCCTGCCCTGGATGTGGAAATATCTCTAATAATATGTCGACACCAAGTACATATCCAGCCTAATGATACCTTTAACTTCCGGGAAGCCAATTTTGAGCAGCTGTACACTCGGTTGAGGAATGGCGCTTGGGGTCAAATATATGAGTGCACTGATGTAAATACTGCAGTAGACCTGTTTCACCAAATTTTTAACGCAGTACTTGGTGAAACCGTTCCTATATGTAAACGACAAACGGGCAGAAAATATCCTGTCTGGTTTTATAAGGAAACAAAAAGTAAATTGAAGGAGAAGGAATACCATAGGAAGAGAAACAAGAAGTTCCGTTAAGAACTATACAGCCTACTTTTCATGCCAATGATTATTCTACAGAGTATGAACCTATCTAGATTAATGACGAAATTAAGTTGCTAATATCGAAATTTCCAATTAGTTCGAAATACTGTATACCTGGCATAATGTATCCTAATAGAGCACTACAGTTGGCAGCCCTGATGACTGAATATATTCTTAGTTCCGTCTCTTACGGTACTAAATACAAAATTTGGTTGAAGTCCACTGGATAGCATGGACGTTACATGCAGTTAAACATTGGATCTAACAGCGCGCGTAAAATCATGTTGGCAACAATGTCATGCATGTATTGGTCAGAAATAATCTGAAATAATCTGATCTATTGTTGTGCCAATTTTGAATGAAATCCATTAGTTAGTATAGAAGTTACATGCATTTTAAAATTGGACCTATCAGCAGGCTTAGAATCATGTTGGCAGCACTGACGAATATTAGTTACTCCAAATTCGTCTAGAATGCCAGGTAAAATACGTGTGCAAAGTTTGGAGCTATTGGCTTGCATACTTTCTGATATATTGATATTAGGGTAACAAAAATAGGGACATCACATATTAACAGTTGGCAGCCCTGGTTGCTCCTTAGAATACGCATAGTCATATCTGTTATGGTACACATAGCACATACGAAATTTGGTTGAAATCCAAATGATAGTATGGAAGTTACATGTATTTAAATTTGGACCTGTCAGCAGGCTTAGAATCATGTTGGTAGCACTGACGTATATAAGTTACTCCAAATTAATATAGAATGTCAGGTACTATACGTGTGCATAGTTTAAAGCTGTCGGCTTGCATACTTTCTGATATATTGGTATTTGGATAAAATAAATTAGGAGCATTTATGAACAGTTGGCAGCCCTGGTAGGTCTTAAGAATACG
Organism: Meconema thalassinum; assembly: GCA_946902985.2. Lineage (NCBI taxonomy): Eukaryota > Metazoa > Arthropoda > Insecta > Orthoptera > Tettigoniidae > Meconema > Meconema thalassinum. The sequence goes on along the minus strand of OX336394.1, from coordinate 252,351,064 downwards.
CTCAGTCATATCTGGTTATGTACACATACAACATACGAAATTTGGTTGAATTCCGCTTGATAGTGTAGAAGTTATATGCATTTAAAAATTGGACCTATCAGGAGGCTTATAATCATTTTGGCAACACTGCCATGTTTGGCCTCCTGGAAATTAAACTGAAATATTATGATCTGTACGTGTGCCACTTTTGAAATAGCTCCCATTCATACTTTCCAAGATATCCAACATGGAGCTCAAATTTCAATTGCGATTTTTTAGCAGTTGGTAGCACTGACATCATTTTCAAATATGGCCGTGAGATATTCAGGTATAGATCTTTACTCCTACCAAATTTTGTTTCGATTGCTGCAGCCGTTTAGGAGTTGATAGGGGGGGACACACACACAGCTAGACAGACAGACAGAAGGACAGACAGACAGACAGACAGACAGACGGACAGACAGACAGACAGACAGACAGACACACATTTGCCCGATCTCATAAGTCTACTTTTTCCTCATTTTTGCAAAATGTGAAAAGTAGGCTAAAAATTACTCAGATCATCATAGACTACGTTTTGAAGAATTAAGATCAGAAATTAAAAAGGACATTCAATTATCTTATAAGAAATATATCCGTAATATTGAACAAAACATTAGGCGGGACTCAAAGAAATTTTGGACGTTTATTAAAAACAAGAAAAAATATAGGAACACATGCGAAACCTTTAAATATAATAATGAAGAATTGGACAGGGGTGATTCCATTGTTGAAGGTTTTGCGACATATTTCAAATCAGTTTATGACTCTCAGTCAGCCCAATACAAAGTCCCAGCCTGCAATTCGAATACTCCCAACACCCTTCACATAAAACTTGTCTCGAAGGAAGAGGTTGGTAATGCATTAAAAAAATTAAAACCTAAGTCGTCGGCTGGTCCTGATAATATTCCACCGTATGTAGTTAAGGGATGTGCTGAAAGTCTCAGGGAGCCGTTACACTTAGCCATACAAACTTCTACGTTCCCTGACGCCTGGAAAATCACTCGCGTCTGCCCTATACTAAAATCGGGAGATCCATCACTAATTAATTACTACCGTCCTATATCTATTTTATCTGCAGTAGCCAAGGTATTTGAATTCATATTGCACGGAAGAATATCAGTATTTCTCAGACCCCTCGTAACAGATAACCAACATGGTTTCCTATCCAGGAAATCTACGGTGACGAATGCAACTAATTTTACTCAAATTATATCTAAAGAGTTAGATAAAGGAGAACAAATAGATGTCATATTTACAGATTTTGAGAAAGCGTTCGACACAATAAATCATGATATCCTTCTTAACAAATTGTGTATTTTGGGATTCTCCCACCCATTACTCAAATTATTCATCTCCTATCTCAGAGACAGGAAACAATTTGTTTTGTTCCAGAAAATTGTCTCAAAGGAATACATAGTTCATTCCGGAATACCCCAAGGCTCGAACCTTGGAGCTCTGATTTTTCTAGCAATGATAAACGATTTGCCACGTTGTATAGTACACTCAAATAGTCTTTTATATGCAGATGACTTCAAAATTTTTAAATCAATTTCTTCCGCTAATGACTGCACTCTACTACAAAATGACCTAAATAATATACACAAATGGAGTATAGAAAACAAATTATACTTAAATGTACCGAAGTGTGTTGTTATGACCTTTACACGTAAGAAGAACCCAATCACATTTGTTTATGGAATTGGACCTCAGTCATTGCAAACAGTAAGCGAGAAGAAAGATCTAGGAATCTTGTTTGACCGAGAGCTTGCTTTCACTTGTCATGTGCAAAAGACAGTCGGGGATGCTTACCGCATGTTATGGTTTATAATAAGAAACACTAAGCCATTCATTAGGACCAGTACCTGCATAAACCTTTATATTGCCATGGTGAGATCCAAGCTCGAGTACGCCAGCCAAGTATGGAGTCCCTGACAGAAAACATGCATTAAATCCATTGAGCAAGTTCAAAAGAAATTCCTCAGATATTTACACCTCAAAATAATGGGCAATTACCCACACATGGTACCCTACGGTGAACTTTTGTTGAATTTCGGCATGACTAGTTTGGAGTCTCGAAGGCAAGTGAATGATATGAAATTCCTTTATAAAGTTATTAACGGTCAAATTGATAACTCATTTTTCCTATCGCTCCTATATTTCAACATCCCTCGCTTTACTACAAGATCAACTATAACATTCAAAAATGATATAACCAATACTACTTCACATAATAATTCACCTGTATGGAGGCTTTGCAGTATTTACAACGATGCGGTTCGTGTAAACTGGAAACTAGATTTCTGTCTCTCAATTAGACCGTTCTTGGAAATTATAACCCAGTCACTCTAATTCATACTTGAAATAAAATTATCACACAAAACAGAATCAACAATGTATATATGTGGATAGGCCTGTACCCTGGTTATCAATGTTACCTTTTAGTTTACGATGTAATAATTTCAAAACCTGATTTTTATTTTTATTTAGATTTAGTTTTTATATTACCTTTAGATTAAGCTTTTTACTACTATGCATTTCAATCTGTGTTAACTTCCTAGTTTTAAAAATTACATTTAGATATTAATACTTAATGTAGAAATATCAGAAAGTGTATTCTACTGTGTAGGTGCACTGTTATTGGGACGCACACTGAGCCCTGTTGTGTACCGTAAATAAATAAATAAATAAATAAACAAATAAACTACTTAATCGGATGACACGTTTCGAACGTCAAGCGGTCATCTTCAGATCCTGTTCAGTTAGGCTTAATTAGTATACGTTGTTTATGAATTACACTTAAACACAATTTATTTATTTATATACAATGTTTCTATTACATAGGTTTTACAATGTTTGACTTACATAAGTTTGATTGCCTATAGCAGCCTTTAGGGTGATCAGCATCTTCCCCCTTGGTTCTCTATTATACGTCATTTATAGATCTACAAAACACAAATGCAACTGTCTATTCTTCTCGTAGAATTTATTTGGCACATACTAACCATTTGAACTTGACTTCCCCGTTGCGGTGACTTACACATTGGTTTTCAGCCATCTTACTCTCGGTTAATGATCGAACTCTCCTTTCAACGATCCCTGAGTACACTTTGCCTATACACTTGTCAAAGAAATACCTCTATAATGTTTGCAATATTTCCTGTTATCTTGCTTATAAATCGGGGCGATTATTTCTTTTGTCCAGTCAGCGGGTACATTTCCTGAAACCCCTGCCAATTCATTTATCCAATGCAACCATTTTAGCCCTGCTTTCCCAGTATGCTTTAACATTTCCGGCCATATTATAAGTACATCAATCCCTGCCGTTTTGTGACATTGTAGTATAATTACCATTCTCACTACCTCTTCATGCAGATAACCTCGTTGTTCCACCCCTCAAAGCTACAACAACAATTCCTACTTCCTCTACCGTGATCCTTTCCTCGTTTGCATTCTCCTCCTGAATAATCTCAAAATCTGCCATAGGCCTATTGCCAAATAGGTCTCCATTTACATTTAGTTAGTTTTGCATGTAGGCTATTCCTGCCATTTTCCTAGTACTTCCTTGGTATCAACTGTGCCCAACTGGTCACAGCAGAATGGCATCGAACTCGGGTCTAATCAGAGAAGACCAGGCACGTATTATGCCTAGAGTCGAACCATTGATCTCTGAGGGGGAGCAATTACAGGGAACCCAAAGAGCAATGAGAGGTATACTGACATATAATAATGTAGCTTGATTTCACGACCTATATGTGAATATCATAGCAGTTTAAGGTGAAGAATTGTAGCCAAATGCAAGAAAATATACCTTTTCTTAGCATACGAGAATGAGAGGAGGCCAGTTCGACGTTTTACAAATTACACTTAGCAAGTGGGTGGAGACCTTAGGCGCCGAGCACACTATTTACATCTGGACCGAGGAGACAGCCCAAAATTAATGACCCGGGTATTCACCGCTTGACAACGATAGAACCTAGGGTAGGGATGAATGCCCACGGAAATTAATTAATTACAGCCAAGTGGAGCATTAAAATGGAATGAAATGTACACCCAGGTGAATATATTTTAGGAGAGATAATTTAGGAATGATTTTATACCTAAATTAATGCCTATATCTCCAAATGAACGCATTACTACCGAGCTTACACTCGAGAGCAGTGATTTGGTGACCAGTCAACGGGGAATCACCATTGTGGCGTCCTGACGCGCTGGACTAAGGCAATTAATTGTAATTAATTGGCCGAACCGATCGCCGGCACGCGAACGGTTATGAAACCTCCACACTTAAATGAACAAGGTGTATATGTCAGTTCGGCTGAAAAGGTATTATTTCAAGGAAGGAGTCGCAGCCACATGTCCGGTGGACTAGTTTTTACGAGAAACCTTTATAAGGAAGGAGCAGTGCAGACCAAGGGAGTTGTCTTGTTGTCTTCAGTCTGTATACACGTAACTAACACGCTGCTAGTAAGAGCGCGAAATGTTAAAGTATCAACGGCCTGCCGTCGAAGAACAATAGAAGCAAGTCATAAAGCTTCATAAGTAATCATGAAGTGCGTCGAAGTAATTTAATACTGATATTTATCTATTATCTGACGCAAAAATAATTCGCCACAGCGAAAGAGGAACTTATAATGTTTTTGAACATTACATATACCGGGAGGTATTGTCAGAATTGTATATGACATTATCATCAGGATCACTACAATGATGGGAGCTTGGAAAACATCGCCACTTAATCTGGATAGTGAGCTGAACGTTATTGCCGGTGACGAGGATCGAACGTCCATAAACGCTGTTAAACTTTCACGGAGACCAGTGGTTGGCGTAATTGCATCGCATCTCTGAGATCAGGCGTAGGAAGAGTAAAGATCAACCTGTGAAGTAGTGAATAAGTGTACATAAATCGTGTAATAGTGATTTAAAAGTGTTCATGTGTATAGTGATTAATATGCATTATGTAAATGTGAAAGAGGCCACTGATAAGAGTGTGCTTATCATGTGGAAAATGTGTGAATTTAAGTTTTGTGTAAAATATAACATGATGGTTAAATCAAGCGTCATGGTAGTGCAAAGGCTGAAGTGCTGGCACCATCCAGCGAAAAGGAAAAAGTGAGTACCAATTTATAATGTTATTATAACTAAATGGTTCACCATATAACGATTTATCACTTTGAGACTAAGATGTCACAGTCACTTATTGAACGAGTTTTCACCACTCGTCTTGAATAGAATATGGCTTGGAAGGTGATTTTTTAAGGCCATTCAGGCCGAAAATAGTGATGAATGTAACGATAACGTTAAATGATAAATAATAATAATAATCTGGGGTCGGTAACAATAAAGTAAAGTAATAGGCATTCTTGGCCTAAATAACGTTCAAAGTGTCATGTCTAATATAAAGATACTGTATTTTGGTAAACAGTAAGAAGGTAACGTGGAATATAACGAGATACGAGAATTTTTCAGTGTCAATGATGTGTTGAATGAATATTTAATATGGTCAAATCTTAGGATTGTGTTTGAGGACCATTAAAGTAAAGTAAGCCAGTAAATTTATACATTTTTATTAGGAGCTATTTAAAGCTTTGGCTTAAGTGGTATGACAGAGAACGCGGGTGCCTTAATAATTGAGTCATCTATGTGAAGTATTGTTTGAAGCCGCATATTGCGTGCAGAAATAACGTAGAATCCAGTGATTTACGTAGATAAATAATTGCGGGGACCAACTAGTATAGCTTGCGCGTTAGGTGAGAAGTTGGCTAAATCTACGAGTTAGTATCGCCGTTTGAGCATACTGTATTATTCGCAGCGAATTGGACAGAGCCTGTCTGTATCCATCGTTTGCATGAATTATGGCCACGAATGACGTCCGTCGAGACTCAGTGAGCATGTGTATAAATGATCTACCCTGAGAGGTAAGAATCATATTCGTCGTACAGGAAACGCAGATTTCCTTATATTATTGAGACAGCTGCTGGTAAAAATCTTGGATTTTTACTATGATGTGCGTCCAAAAGCCACTAGTAGTCACCATAGAACAGCAAGGCTATCACAGGAATCCATCCCCAGCCATGAAAGTTAATTAAGGAGCCGATTTGAGCCCAAAACACTATAAAGATAGGTGTAAAATAATCAGAATGACTCAATTACTTGAGGACAACACTTAGCGTAACTCCAGTACTGCAATTGTAAACAAACTTGACCTTGACAGCAGATGAGAGGAGGTGGGGTAGTAGACCACTTCTGCGGCGGCCATCTTGACTAGCCAGCTGGAACGAATTTTATTGCCTGCTGAGTGGGAGGAAGTTCGGTCGACCGGTCCCTTGTAAATTAGAGTCATAGTAGGACACTGAAGAATCTCGATATTTCAATATGCAATTAAGATATGAGTGTAATGATGATGCCAATTGAATTAAATGATGTATTGCAACTCACATACATTGTTGAATCAAAGAATTCGGATAATATTTGGCCCAGTTATTCTCTGAAGAGGAACACTGAACCAAATAAAGTGTTAGGCATCCCTTTAGAATGCATTTTAGCCAGTTCACGCTAATTTATGCAGACGGGTATGTGATTTCTAAGAACATGACACATTTGTAACGATAATAAGCCCGACAAGACCCAGAAAATCGTTGTATGGTGAAACTATAACATATTCTATCCATGTTTATTTTGGAAGGGATAACTACCACTTTTTTTGAAAGCGTTCCATAGTGATGGAAAGAAGGAAGATGATTCACACGACACAACAAATAATTGTTAATTAATGCAGAAAATAATGAATTTATACTAATCAAAGTAAATGCCATAAGAAACGGAGTAATGTTTTATTAATGTCATTTTGATGTGATATGTGATTTTTGTGTTATGATACTCCAGTTAACTAAAATTGTGTCACATGATGAACACTATAGAAACCCATGGAAGTCTGAAAGTATCATTGATAGGATGCTAGAATTAGATTTGAGTGCAGTATTGCCATTTTGAAAAAGAGACTCACAAAATAACCCTATTTTTTAATTGTGGGAGTTAAATATAATTTGTCCTTTATTTGTATTTGTTGTATAGCCATGATTTTAGACCAGTAATATTTTATTTTAGGAATATGTTGTGTATTTCTTGTAGAGTAGTTACCTGGTAGACTCAAATCCTGAGCATGTTGTCGTATGGTGGGCAGGAACGTCCCATGCCTCGAAAGACCGTGAGTTAGCTGGGATACGAACACATGGTCCACATGATGACAGTTGGGTACATGGAGGATATGTCTCTGTACTAGGATTGAGTCACAGGTACTGCTGAAAGTCGGCCAAGATATTAATGGTAGAAGCAAATACAGCATAGAAATTAGGATATAATAGGAAAAGGCCGCGTCCCATTTGTTAATAAGCCATCACGTAAAATAAATGTTGATAATCCTCCATAAGACATGCTTAAATGTAAATGTAACTTACACACTACCCCCTTTAATTATCATGGCCCAAGCAATGTGGGACGGTATTAATTCATAATGGAACCGCCTGCATCAGTGCAATATGAGCGATCTTGGCATTGCGCAAACTGGCCAGGGAAAACATAGCTTGTCCAACACCCGTTCTATTTTATCATGGCGCCCAGTACGTGGATGGCTTATGGGATTCAGAAAACCCCATAATAATAGCATGGTTTTCATGGGGAAAACCATATAAATAATATTTTTCCTCAAACTTTGTTTGAGCGATTGTGAGTCTTTCTAGATTATATTCAGACGTCAGACACTGTTGTCAGACGGGTACGAGGGTCTATACCCATTCCATAGGTGGTTTTGACACTTCGTAATATGTTGTTGTTGTTGTTGTCGCGGGATCGGAATCCTTTTCTTTCCAATAGAACGCGCCAGCATGTTCAGCTGTGGCTTACCTGAATCTCAAATTAAGAAATACAGAATGGCTGGAACTGAAGACGTACTCAGGTGTATTGCTGAGTTAAGGGAACATTTTGATGATGTTAATGCTAAGAGAAAGGAAGAAATTAGAGAATTTAAAGATGAAATAGCGGGTAGATTGGATGCCAATCAAACCGAAATAAACACTAGATTAGAGGCTAATCAAGCTAATGTAAACACGCAGTTGGAGTCAAACCTAATAGAGGTTAATAAGAAAATGGACGACGTTAAAGAGTCTGTGCAGCGTGAAGTAAATATTCAATTAGAGAATAATCGAGCTAGTATTGTTAGCGTGGTCTCAGAAATGCAAGCTGATAACGATAAACGCTTTGAGTCTATAGAGTTAAAACTAGAAAATAATCTGCAAGCGTGCAGAGAATCACAGCGTGAGATTAACGATAGTTTAAGCAGTATGTCCATGGAGCTTAAAGACATTCAGAGTCAGAATGAAGCTAATACTAAACGTCAACTAGAGCAATTTAATACGTTCACTCAGACCGTGGATCAAAGGCTCGAGGATAGAGACGTAAAATGGAATACGCGAATGGCAGGTTACGCCAAGGCGGTAGACGAAGCCTTAAGAAAACAGGATCAGAATATCCTTGACCAATGCAAGGAAATCCAGGAAATAAAAACTTCTGATCAAGAGAATAAGGAGATAATGTCAAATATGAAGAGGCAGGTCGGGAAGGTGCAGAAAGAGTTGGAACAAACTCAGAGCGACCTAGCAGTTATCCATAAAAGACAGGATGAGGACCAGGGAGAAATCACGAAAATAAGGACTGAAATCTCTCATATACAAGGTCACATTCAAAAGGAAGTTACAGGCTTACGAGAAGAATTAGAACTTCGAGAAGACTTGAAGACTGAAGCCAGCGATAAGACTCTTGCCGAAGTAAGAGAAAGTCTAGTGGGGGGAAATTATCCACCTGAAGGAAAACCTTAAGGATGATAAGGAAAAGGTATTTTCTATGGCAGAAAGAAACCGAGATCGCCTAGAGAAAATAGAACGAGAGGTATTAGCTCGTTTGGAAAGGGCAGAAAATAGACACAGCCAAATAGAGACTAGAATGATCGCGCAGGAGGAATCCATGTTGCGGAATCCTAGGTCTAGCGAAGGAAGTATAGACGAGAATAGGAGAAATAAATGGGCAGAGATAGAAATACAGCCCACTCCGAAGAATGCAGCCATGCCAAGTGACAGCCCGTATACCACACCTGGTATGCCAATTGCCATGTCAACACCGCAGGAAAATGCTGTTCAGAGTCAAATAGTCACTGTCGTAAGGGCTAATGATGAGAAACCAAAGAAATACTCTGGGAGTAATTCTAACATGACACCCAAGTACTGGCTTAAAGAAGTTTCCGAGTACTTGAATGACGCGAAAGTACCGCCAGAGCGCAGGTTGAGAGCGATTGAAAAATTAACTGAAGGCGAGTGTGCCTTATGGTTTAGGAGTTTTCGGTACACGTTCGACACCGTTGACGAATTTCGCCAAGCATTTTTAAGCAGATACTGGAACGCGAGCATACAACAGAACCTCAGATTGGACTTGTATTCCAGGCGTTACAGTACTAGTAATCCGACGAAGTACGGAGAATTCTTTGTGAGTCAATTGTGCCGTTTTCGCGAACTTGATGAAGGTATTAGTGAGTCAGATTTGTGCATAGCGATAGCCAAGCAGCTACCGTATGAAGTACAACGTCTACTGATCTCAGCAATCGCCAAAACTGCGATCGATATGGAGGAGGTGCTGAGACAACTCGATCTCACCACAGTGCAGCACCCAAGGCAAAGTCGGAACATGGAACAAGTCAACATGACGACTACACCGACTGAACCGACTAAGGTGCAGACAAAAAGCAAGTCTACAAGCACCGAAACAGAAAAATCCGACTGGCAACGTGAAGGACGTGAAAACCAAAATTGGAGGCCAGCATATCGAGGAGGATCGAACCGTGGAAACCGAGGAACGAAAAACTGGATTCAGCGTGGTACGAGAGACCAGCAGCCTGATAACAGAAGGAATTACGGCCGAAATGGGAACAACCAAGGATGGAGATCCCAGGAGCAGAGTCGCAGGTTCGATGAAGAGGCGGAAGAACGCTATCACGCATCTTTAAGATACATGGAAGAGCGCGGAGATGACCCGAGACAATCGCGAGTTCATTGGGATGAAGCGATTAGGAATAGAAGGTCACCCGACATCTATAAAAATGATGACGGTGCCAAGAGTCTGGAACTTCAACAGCATGAAGACAGGCAGAAGAACTCCACAAAGAATGGAGCAATTGAAAAAAAAACACCAAAATTAAATGACCAAAGAGAGATAAGTTCAGGATGGAATACAGTGAATGTTGTTAACTGGATTGCCAATCCTGAGGAGCTTATCGAAGACCTAGATGAAGGGACGGTCAATGTGAGAAGGGAACTACCCATTATTATTGTAAACATTGCAGGCATGAAGATAAGAAGTCTCATTGATACAGGTTCAACAGTGTGTTTGATAACACAGGCATTATATAATGAAATCCAAAGTAAAAGTCGCGTCTTGAAAATACCTATTTCAAGCGTGAAAATAAAAGGTGTGATACCAGATAAAGTTATGATATGCAGATACCAAGTATTTTTAGATCTGCAGATAGGGAACTCTACATTCTCACAGAGCTTCCTACTTGTGAATAAGCTGCCTTATAACATTATTGTCGGCATGGATTTCATAAGAGAATATAAAGTTATTATAGATCTCTCGCAAGACATTGTTATGTTTCGCGCAAGTGAGGGAAAGGAAGATTTAGAACTCTCATTAAAGCACAATGAAACGAGACCAGAAGAGTACGTATGGCATACATACGGAGATATGACTGGGGATGCAGTGTAGACTACAGAAGACATTGAGGAAGAGTTGGCAACACTGGCCGCAGACATTGAAAAGGACCTTGAACCAAAATTTGAAGAATGCCTGGAAGAGAAGATTGAGGAAACTATAATTGGTCCAGAACATAAGCAAATGCTAAGGGAACTGCTGTTTGAGTATAAAGGAGTCTTCGATTCGAGACCTGGCCGGATCAAGAATTTCCAGTATGCGTTCCAAGTTAGCGATTGGACACCATTCAAACAGAAGCCGTATCCTGTAGCCGAGAAACATTATTTAAAGGTCAAAGAAGCAATACAGGAAATGCTAGAGGCAGGCGTCATTGTGAAGACAGCCAGACCCTATGTCAGCCCACTGGTAGTTGTACCTAAACAGGACGGAAGTGTGAGGATATGCCTGGACCTACGAAATTTGAATTCCAAGGTCATACCGGAATTTGACCATGTGCCGCCCATTAAGGAGGTACTCAGGAGGTTCATAGGAAAGACTGTGTTCTCAAATCTTGACCTGACGTTCACCATCTTGCTCTGGAGGAGAAAACAAGCTTGTTAACTGGGTTTTTATTTGACCAGCACACGTATTCATACGTGCGTCTTCCATTTGGATTAAAAACAGCAGGTTCAGCGTTGATACGAGCGCTAGATCGGAACCTGTCTGAAGAAGTAAAAGCTACAACCATATGTTACGTAGATGATATACTACTGACATCTGAAACGGTCGAAGAACACGTCAGAGATCTACGCAAGTTGTTATATGACCTAAGTCAGGCTAACTTTAAGGTCAATATAAAGAAGTCTAACTTTGGTCAGAGAGAAGTTAAATTTCTAGGCCACGTGATAGATGCACAAGGAGTCAGACCTAATCCGGGAAAACTGGAAGTTATTAAACATTTCCCGAGACCAACGAAGGTAAAGAACGTCAGGCAATATCTAGGCGTTATTGGATTCTTTTCAAACCATTGCCCAAAGTATACCGAGACCGTAGCACCACTCCAAGACTTACTTAACAAGGAAGGAAGATGGCGCTGGACCGAGCAATGCGAGGAAGCCTTCGTAAAGTCTAAACAGATGCTGTTAGATTATGTAAAATTGGGATATCCTGACTACACTCAGAAATTTATTATCCAGACTGACGCATCATTCATAGGTATTGGAGCAATGTTATATCAGGAAAATGTGGACAGGTCAGAGGAGAAAACTTACATTGCATTCATAAGTAGAAGGTTGAAACCTAATGAGAAGAACTATACGGTCACGGAGATCGAATTACTCGCAATACTGTATGCCCTACAGTTTTGGCGAAAGCTAGTCTACGGCTTTAGAATTATATTGAGAACAGACCATAAAGCCCTAACGTTCCTGCTGAAAACTGACTTGTCGAGTCAAAGACTGACGAGATGGTCCTTGTACATACAGCAATTTCAAGTGGAAATCGAGTATTGCCCGGGGAAGGACAATATCATACCTGACTTGCTAAGCAGATACCCTACAGCTGATGAAGAAGAAGTTCTAGTTATCGAGATAGAAGATAGAGATCAGAAGACCTTAGATGATCTGAGGAACATCACCGTTTTTCAACGTGAAGATCCCTGGATACGGTTGATGATTAATTACTTCGAAGGAAAGCTGGACAGAGGAACCCCGATGTATGTGGAAGCCGAAGCACTATCAGCGGAGTATCTATGGTTTAACCAGATGTTACATAAATGGAGCGACTCAGACCACACCAGACCCAGGATCGTTGTACCACCAGCACTGCAGAGGAGGCTAGTAGGGTTAGCACACCGAGCTTTAGGTCACCCCGGTGTAGATATGTCGGTTGCCCTGCTTAAAGAAGCATTTATTTGGCCAAAACTAAGAGAGACGGTCAGGAATACTATCAGGACATGTGATATGTGCCAACGAGTAAAGCCTAACTCGTACTTAATGAGGCAGAAACCTATACCACTCTTACCAGAGAAGCCATGTCAGCTTCTGGCACTGGACAACTTTGGGCCGCTTCCTAGAGCTAGAAGAGGAAATAGACACATCCTAGTTGCACTAGACGTGTTTTCTAAAATGGTAGTCCTGTGTCCAATTCAGAAAACCAGTACAAAACAGGTACTTAAGAGGCTAAATGAAAGAATCATTCCTATATTAGGGCAGCCGGAGAACATCTTATCTCATCATGGGAACTGTTTTACCAGCGTGGAATTTCGCAGGGAGTTGGAAAATCTGGGCATAAGACAGATTTTGTCCACAGTGCGACACCCAGAGTCGAATTCCGCTGAGAGAGTTATGAGGGAACTGCAAAAGTACATGAAGATATACTGCTCTACTGAGAACTGGAAATGGATTGACGTACTTGAGATTATTGAATATTGTATCAACAATACCGTGCACGAAGCGACAGGAGAGGTGCCAGTGAGCCTACATCTCGATAGAAGACCAGAGAGGCCATGGAATAATGTCATTCGGACACCCATCGATGCACAACCTGGACGTGAGTTGAGGATCCAAAGGACGTTCGAGTATCTCAAGAAACAAGCAGACAGACGGCAGCGGAGAAACACGAGGAAACGCTATCATAGACCATTACCCGTGGGGGAATACGTCTTATTGAAAAAACCCGCCAGTTCAGATCCAGAGAGCAGGAAATATAAAAAAATTCAGCATGCCTATCACGGACCCTACCTGATTATAAGGGATCTGCAAAATAATGCATACCGGATCAGAGACGAAGCAACAGGTAGAGAAGTTGTTGTAAACGCGGCTAATTTAAAACTATATAGTCCACCAGAGGATTATGATACGAGAGAGGAGCAAGCAATGCACACCCAAATGGACGAGGAGTCATTACGTATGCACGGAAAGAATCTTGAGAAAAGCTTGCAGTCCCAAGAAGGAACGGAGCGAAGCGACCAGCACGCAGACCCAAGGGATACGAGGGGAGAATGCAGCTGTCAACTGAAGGAACTTTATGACCAGTTGAGGGAGGCCGCTATAGAATTAGAGGGTATGAATGAACAACTGAGAAGGCAGAACGAGAGTATGAGACGGCAGACAGAGTGGAATGGGGAACGAGACAGCCCATTGCCGAGAGCACTGACCGCTTAAAATAAATACTGCACGGAGTCGATGCCATCTGAAGGGCCCGAAAAATTCACTTGTAAAATGAATTTTCCGAGCTTAGCAGGGGAGAAATGTGCCCAACTGGTCACGGCAGAATGGCATCGAACTCGGGTCTTATCAGAGAAGACCAGGCACATGGTTATGCCTAGAGTCGAACCATTGATCTCTGAGGGGGAGCAATTACAGGGAACCCAAAGAGCAATGAGAGGTATGCTGACATATAATAATGTAGCATGATTTCACGACCTATATGTGAATATCATAGCCATCTCACTTCTGTCTAATGTATTCCAAACGCATATTAAAACTTACGCCATCTCTGCAGCTTTCGTATACTGATAATTCTGCCTTCCGTTCCATTTCATGTTAATGTTCATTGTGAATATCTGTAGAGTTGATATCTCACTGATATGAGTTGCCTCAATGTTCATAAACACACGCAGCCTAGTAAATATCAATGGCTTCAATACGGTGCTAATAATGTTCGTCTCACTTCACATAAATTTGCTGCTCGCCTCGCCAGTATACGAAATGTTATGGACTGAACGATCTAGTATCAGACGCAGATTCTCTTATGAATACACTCGTATAAAACACTATTACAAACGTCAAAAACCAATTCCCGACTACACAATCCTCCTTATTTACCTTAATACAGCCGAAATGAAACCATTTCTCACTTAGTGCAATTTTGCATACGTCCCCCTTAAATTGCATTTTGTGACAATTTTGAATCTAAATTACATTTTGTAAGTATTTTCTATCTAAATTGCATTTTGTAAATATTGCCAATTCAAATAAAAGTACAATAAGTATGTAGTTAGTTTTAGTTGTAAGTAGGTAGTTAGTTTGTCTATTAGATATATGTCATTGTTCTATTAGACTGTGGTGTGTGAGTGTGTCTGGTAGCAGTTGCATTGTTTATTAGTTATAGTTCATTGTTTCAGTAGACTGTGATGTGTGAGGGTGCATGTGAGTGTGCCTGTTGACAGACTGTTTTAGTGGTAGTATTTGTTGTTGGTGGAACTTAAGTTTTTTGTTAGTAGAGTTTTGGTATTTAATTGTTTGTACGGTAGAAGGATAGTATTTATGTTAGTAGAATTGCTCTTTACTTATTCTGAAAGGGAGTAGCAGCCTTTCAGAATAAATCAATTCTTTACTAGTCTTATAGATGGTTAAAATATTGATAATATAAGCCAATAATGGCTACACTGCGTCTTGCTGCACGGCTGAAAGCAACGGGAAACTACCGCCGTATGCTATTCCCGAGGATATGCACCTCTCTATGCATAATTACATGTGATGATGGCCTCCTCCCTTGTAAAATTTCAATCCGGAGGTAAACTAGTCCCCCGTTCGGATCTCCGGGTGGGGACTATTCGAGAGGGGGTTAACTTCACAGAAGTGACAAAGAGGAAATCTGACATTCTACGGATCGGAGCGTGGAATGTTAGTAGTCTGCTAGGAAGTGGAAGGTTAGAAAACTTAGAAAGGGAAATGGATAGGTTGAGGTTGGATTTGGTTGGGATTAGTGAAATGCGCTGGCAGGAAGAACAGGACTTTTGGTCAGGAGACTATAGGGTCATTAGTACTAAATCAAACAATGGCCAAGCAGGGGTTGGCCTCATATTGAGTAGGAAACTTGGACAGCGGGTGGAATATTATGAGCAATATAGTGAACGGATTATTGTAGCAAAAATCAATACAAAACCTACCTGCACTACAGTGGTACAAGTCTATATGCCTACCAGTCAAGCTGATGATGAGGATGTTGAAAAGGTCTACGAAGAAATAGACGAAATTCTGAGGTATATCAAGGGTGATGAAAATGTTATAGTAATGGGAGATTGGAATGCTGTGGTAGGAAAAGGGAGAGAAGGGAAGATAGTAGGAGATTTCGGATTAGGTGAAAGGAATGATCGAGGAAGCAGGCTGGTAGAATTCTGCACCGAGCATGAATTGGTCATAGCTAACACCTTATTCAATAACCACAATAGAAGAATATACACATGGATGAGACCAGGAGATACAGGGCGTTACCAAATCGACTTCATTATGGTCAAGCAGAGGTTTCGAAACCAGATTTTGGATTGTAAAACATATCCTGGTGCTGACATAAACTATGATCACAATCTGGTTGTAATGAAATGCAGATTAAAGTTGAAGAAACTGAAGAAAAGTCAAAAGCCAAAAAGGTGGGCAATAGACAGACTGAATATACAGGATGTAAACGAAAGATTCAAGAAGAATATAAAGGAAGGACTTATGAAAAACCCTAAACAAACTTCAATTGCAGACGAATGGGCACTTTTCAAGAATGAAATAACAAAATCCGCAGAAGAAAACATTGGTAGGAAAGAAAGAATAGGTAGAAAACCGTGGATCACTCAGGATATACTAGAATTGATGGATGAAAGGCGGAAACACAAGAATCTAAGAGATGAAAAGGGGAAAGCAGAATACAGACGTCTGAGAAATGAGGTTAACAAGAAGTGCAAGGAAGCGAAAGAAGAATGGTTGAAAGAGAAATGTGCAGGTATAGAAAATTATCTGAAATTAGGAAAAGTAGACACAGCTTATCGAAGGATTAAGAATACTTTTGGGGAAAAGAAGACTAAGTGCTGTAATATTAAGGACACAAATGGAAAGCCTCTAACAGATAGGGAAGAAAAGGTTGAGAGATGGAAAGCTTACATAGAGAGTTTGTATAAGGGAAAGGAGATTGAGAATCATGTAATGGAAAGGGAGGAGGAAATTGATGAGGATGCGAAAGGAGATTTAATATTGAGATCAGAATTTGATAGAGCTTTGGAAGACTTAAGCAGGAACAAAACACCAGGCATAGATGATATACCGATTGAGTTGCTACGCTGCATAGGAGATGAAGGTCTGATCAGGTTATTTCACTTGGTGTGTAGGATTTATGAGACAGGTGTGGTACCCCCTGATTTCAAGAAGAATGTAATCATCCCTATACCAAAGAAAGTGGGAGCTGACAGATGTGAAGATTACCGTACAATCAGCTTGATTACTCATGCTTCAAAGATCCTGTCTAGAATAATTTACAAGAGGATTGAAAGCCAGATAGAAACGGAGTTGAGTGAAGACCAGTTTGGTTTCAGGAGAAATGTAGGAACAAGGGAAGCTGTACTAAGTCTTAGGCTGATTTTAGAAGGTAGAATAAGGAAAGATAAGAGAACGTTCATGGCTTTTGTAGACTTAGAAAGGGCTTTTGATAACGTTGATTGGACTAAATTGTTTGACATTTTGAAATCAATTGGAATAAAGTACAGGGATAGGAGGTTGATATACAATCTGTACAGAAACCAGACAGCAGTCATTCGAGTTGGAGGACATGAGAGAGAAGCTGGTATTCAGAAAGGTGTAAGGCAAGGCTGCAACTTATCACCCATACTTTTCAATCTTTACATTGAACAAGAAATGAAGGAAATTAGAGAAAAATTTAAAGTGGGAGTAAAGATTCAAGGAGAAATAATTTCAACTCTGAGATTTGCTGATGACATCGTCATCTTGGCCGACAAGCCTGAGGATTTGAATGAGTTTTTGAATGGTATGGACTCCGTCTTACGGAAAGAATTCATGATGAAAATAAATAAATGTAAAACAAAAATACTGGAATGCAGCCGAAATAAATCAGAAACCTCTATGGAGATCAAATTGGCAGGTGAAAAGCTGAAGGAAGTAGGAGACTTCTGTTACTTAGGAAGCAGAATAACCAGTGATGGACGGAGCAAGGAGGATATTAAAAGTAGGTTGGCTCAGGCAAAGAAAGCTTTTATACAAAAAAGGAATCTGCTGACATCGAATATAGATTTAGGTATTAGGAAGTCATTTTTGAAGGCCTTTGTCTGGACCGTGGCGCTCTATGGAAGTGAAACTTGGACTATTGGTGAAGCAGAAAAGAGGAGAATTGAAGCATTTGAAATGTGGTGTTACAGGAGAATGATGAAGATCAGATGGGTAGATAGGGTTACAAACAAAGAGGTATTATGACGAGTGGGAGAGGAGAGATGTTTCTGGCGAAGAAGAGATAGGTTGGTTGGACACATACTAAGACACCCAGGAATAGCAAGCTTAGTTATGGAAGGAAGGGTCGAGAACAAAACTGTAGGGGTAGACCAAGGTTAGAATATGTTAAACAGATTGCCTCCGATGTAGGGTGTCGGAGCTATGTAGAGATGAAACGATTAGGTCAGGACAGGGAGACATGGAGAGCTGCATCAAACCAGTCAATAGACTGAAGACTCAAACAACATGTGAATATCATAGCAGTTTAAGGTGATGAATTGTAGCCAAATGCAAGAAAATATACGTTTTCTTAGCATACGAGAATGAGAAGAGGCCAGTTCGACGATTTACAAATTACACTTAGCAAGTGGGTGGAGACCTTAGGCGCCGAGCGCACTATTTACGTCTGGACCGAGTAGACAGCCCAAAATTAATGACCCGGGTATTCACCGCTTGACAACGATAGAACCTAGGGTAGGGATGAATGCCCACGGAAATTAATTAATTACAGCCAAGTGGAGCATTAAAATGGAATGAAATGTACACCCAGGTGAATATATTTTAGGAGAGATAAATTAGGAATGATTTTATACCTAAATTAATGCCTATATCTCCAAATGAACGCATTACTACCGAGCTTACACTCGAGAGCAGTGATTTGGTGACCAGTCAACGGGGAATCACCATTGTGGCGTCCTGACGCGCTGGACTAAGGTAATTAATTGTAATTAATTGGCTGAAGCGATCGCCGGCACGCGAACGGTTATGAAACCTCCACACTTAAATGAACAAGGTGTATATGTCAGTTCGGCTGAAAAGGTATTATTTCAAGGAAGGAGTCGCAGCCACATGTCCGGTGGACTAGTTTTTACGAGAAACCTTTATAAGGAAGGAGCAGTGCAGACCAAGGGAGTTGTCTTGTTGTCTTCAGTCTGTATACACGTAACTAACACGCTGCTAGTAAGAGCGCGAAATGTTAAAGTATCAACGGCCTGCCGTCGAAGAACAATAGAAGCAAGTCATAAAGCTTCATAAGTAATCATGAAGTGCGTCGAGTAATTTAATACAGATATTTATCTATTATCTGACGCAAAAATTATTCGCCACAGCGAAAGAGGAACTTATAATGTTTTTGAACATTACATATACCGGGAGGTATTGTCAGAATTGTATATGACATTATCATCAGGATCACTACAATGATGGGAGCTTGGAAAACATCGCCACTTAATCTGGATAGTGAGCTGAACGTTATTGCAGGTGACGAGGATCGAACGTCCATAAACGCTGTTAAACTTTCACGAAGACCAGTGGTTGGCGTAATTGCATCGCATCTCTGAGATCAGGCGTAGGAAGAGTAAAGATCAACCTGTGAAGTAGTGAATAAGTGTACATAAATTGTGTAATAGTGATTTAAAAGTGTTCATGTGTATAGTGATTAATATGCATTATGTAAATGTGAAAGAGGCCACTGATAAGAGTGTGCTTATCATGTGGAAAATGTGTGAATTTAAGTGTTGTGTAAAATATAACATGATGGCTTAAATCAAGCGTCATGGAAGTGCCAAGGCTGAAGTGCTGGCACCATCCAGCGAAAAGGAAAAAGTGAGTACCAATTTACAATGTTATTATAACTAAATTGTTCACCATACAACGATTTATCACTTTGAGACTAAGATGTCACAGTCACTTATTGAACGAGTTTTCACCACTCGTTTTGAATAGAATATGGCTTGGAAGGTGATTTGTTAAGGCCATTCAGGCCGAAAATAGTGATGAATGTAACGATAACGTTAAATGATAAATAATAATAATAATAATCTGGGGTCGGTAACAATAAAGTAAAGTAATAGGCATTCTTGGCCTAAATAACGTTCAATGTGTCATGTCTAATATAAAGATACTGTATTTTGGTAAACAGTAAGAAGGTAATGTGGAATATAACGAGATACGAGAATTTTTCAGTGTCAATGATGTGTTGAATGAATATTTAATATGGTCAAATCTTAGGATTGTGTTTGAGGACCATTAAAGTAAAGTAAGCCAGTAAATTTATACATTTTTATTAGGAGCTATTTAAAGCTTTGGCTTAAGTGGTATGACAGAGAGAACGCGGGTGCCTTAATAATTGAGTCATCTCTGTGAAGTATTGTTTGAAGCCGCATATTGCGTGCAGAAATAACGTAGAATCCAGTGATTTACGTAGATAAATAATTGCGGGGACCAACTAGTATAGCTTGCGCGTTAGGTGAGAAGTTGGCTAAATCTACGAGTTAGTATCGCCGTTTGAGCATACTGTATTATTCGCAGCGAATTGGGCAGAGCCTCTGTATCCATCGTTTGCATGAATTATGGCCACGAATGACGTCCGTCGAGACTCAGTGAGCATGTGTATAAATGATCTACCCTGAGAGGTAAGAATCATATTCGTCGTTCAGGAAACGCAGATTTCCTTATATTATTGAGACAGCTGCTGGTAAAAATCTTGAATTTTTATTATGATGCGCGTCAAAAAGCCACTAGTAGTCACCATAGAACAGCAAGGCTATCACAGGAATCCATCCCCAGCCATGAATGTTAATTAAGGAGCCGAGTTGAGCCCAAAACACTATAAAGATAGGTGTAAAATAATCAGAATGACTCAATTACTTGAGGACAACACTTAGCGTAACTCCAGTACTTCAATTGTAAACAAACTTGACCTTGACAGCAGATGAGAGGAGGTGGGGTAGTAGACCACTTCTGCGGCGGCCATCTTGACTAGCCAGCTGGAACGAATTTTATTGCCTGCTGAGGGGGAGGAAGTTCGGTCGACCGGTCCCTTGTAAATTAGAGTCATAGTAGGACACTGAAGAATCTCGATATTTCAATATGCAATTAAGATATGAGTGTAATGATGATGCCAATTGAATTAAATGATGTATTGCAACTCACATACATTGTTGAATCAAAGAATTCGGATAATATTTGGCCCAGTTATTCTCTGAAGAGGAACACTGAACCAAATAAAGTGTTAGGCATCCCTTTAGAATGCATTTTAGCCAGTTCACGCTAATTTATGCAGACGGGTATGTGATTTCTAAGAACATGACACATTTGTAACGATAATAAGCCCGACAAGACCCAGAAAATCGTTGTATGGTGAAACTATAAAATATTCTATCCATGTTTATTTTGGAAGGGATAACTACCACTTTTTTTTAAGGCGTTCCATAGTGATGGAAAGAAGGAAGATGATTCACACGACACAACAAATAATTGTTAATTAATGCAGAAAATAATGAATTTATACTAATCAAAGTAAATGCCATAAGAAACGGAGTAATGTTTTATTAATGTCATTTTGATGTGATATGTGATTTTTGTGTTATGATACTCCAGTTAACTAAAATTGTGTCACATGATGAACACTATGGAAACCCATGGAAGTCTGAAAGTATCATTGATAGGATGCTAGAATTAGATTTGAGTGCAGTATTGCCATTTTGAAGAAGAGACTCACAAAATAACCCTATTTTTTAATTGTGGGAGTTAAATATAATTTGTCCTTTATTTGTATTTGTTGTATAGCCATGATTTTAGACCAGTAAATATTTTATTTTAGGAATATGTTGTGTATTTCATGTAGAGTAGTTACCTGGTAGACTCAAATCCTGAGCATGTGGTCGTATGGTGGGCAGGAACGTCCCATACCTCGATAGACCGTGAGTTAGCTGGGATACGAACACATGGTCCACATGATGACAGTTGGGTACACTACAATGAGTTTCCCTGAATTATCCAGAACACTTTTCATTTCTTTTTTTCTTCATTTCTAAGATTCTTTATAGCACTCTGGAAAGGGTTTACTACCATTTGACCTAATGTTTCTAATTTATCTACAAATTCCTCCCATGATTTCATTTTGGACTCTACTATTTTTTGTTTGGCGGTGTTCCTTTAGACTACATATAGCTTTCTATTTTTTGTAAGCCTTTTTTTTTACTTTCACAAGTCATACCACCAAGATGAGTGCTTTTTCCAGTCTTTACAAAGTGTTGTCCTAAGACATATCATTGCTACTTTGCCTTTGTATCATGACCACTCCGTTTCAATGTCATGCAATTCTTTACTATCTATCCTTTGGAATTTCTCATCAATCATTTCCATGTATTTCTGCCAACAGAGGGGTGAAAATTATTAGATTGCCAGTTTCCCAACATTTACTTGGTACGTTCTGTGACTTAATACAGTAGAAATGATTTGCTAGTTGCTGAAATTATTTCATATGTTTAATCGACAATCTTAATAAAATTTGTTTAATGAATCTGACAGGAAAGAGTTTCTACTAAAAAACGCTAATCTACTACCTCGTGCATTGCTGGCATCGGGAGGAGGTGGGTTCAAACCCCACCTCAGCCTTTCTGAAAATGGTTTTCATGGTTTACTATTTTCACCACCAGGCAATTGCCTGGACGGTTCCATTCAAAGGGTACACAGCCGATTTCCGTTCAAAATCTCTTCCCTGACCCGTCCTGAAGATAAAATTATTATTATTATTATTATTATTATTATTATTGTCACCTCCGTGGTGTAGTGGTCAGCGTGCTTATTTGCCACCCTGGTGGTCCAAGGTTTGATTTCCGGCTCTGCCACGAAATTTGAAAAGTGGTATGAGGTCTGGAAGCCGGCCCCTTGGTGTTGCGGTAACGTTCCTGCCTCTCACCCGGAAGCCCCGGGTTCGATTCCCGGCTCCATCAGGGATTTTAGAAACTGACGTGAGGGCTGAAACGGGGTGCACTCAACCTCGAGAGCAAAATTGAGTAGCTGTCTGACAGTAAGGCAGCGCCCCGGTCAGGTAAACTAAGATTAATGGCCGAGGGGACCCGATGCGCTGACTACGTGTCACGCCAATATCTGCAGGCCAAATGGCTGGGCAGCAGTCGCTTGGTAGGCCAAGGCCCTTCAATGGCTGTAGTGCCAGGGGTTAAATAAGGACTGGAACGAGGTCTATTCAGACTCGGGTGGTCCACATGAGTAGAGGGGGTTCGATTCCCACCTCAGCCTTCGAAGTGGTTTTTCCGTGATTTACTACTTCGTATCCAGGCAAATACCGGGATGGTACCTAACGGAAGGTTATGGCCGCCTCCCAACCTTCCCATCCCTCATAAGGCCCCTGTTCGCTCTGCAGGTGGGGCCACCTGGGCGAGGTGTTCGTCCCACCTCCCCAGTTGTATCCCCCGACCCGATGTTTAAAGCTCCAGGACACTGCCCTGGAGGCGGGAAAGGTGGGATCACTCGCTGAGTACGAGAGAAAAACGAACCCTGGAGGGTAAAGCGACTTGGAAAGAAAAAAATATTATTATTATTACTATTATTATTATTATTATTATTATTATCACACGCCTCCTTACATGTCCATGCCATCGGAATTGCTTATCTTGAAGCTTTTCGCTGATATAAGTAACCCTAAACTTTCCACGTACTTGTATAAGTTGTATAGCCCAAGTGTATAAGTTCATTGTGGATCTTATCCTTCAATGTCATTCCAGCAGAACATCATAACAGCCGCATTTCTGTAACGTATGTATGTACTTCACATAGTCTAACTTTTACAAATCGTTCATTGTTTATGGCGATGCTTTAGTTGGGTTGGTATATGCGCATTTACTTATGACATAGTTTGTGGAATATGGTGACTTGTATGAAAATTCTCCCAACCTTGGTTGGCATCTACTTGAACACTTTTTGGGACTAAATGCCAGCTTGCTGCCAAGCAAAATTGTTAGAATAGTCACGATGTCACTGGTTCCGTGGCGTAGCTTTGCTTGTTAAATCGTGCACCACGTCCACGAGGGCAGCTGCCGCAGGTTTTTTCACACTCCTTCTTGGAAAATGCCGAGAGAGTACGTTACTTTAAATCCCGGGGTGCCTAACTCCTCTCTGTGTTATACACACTCCTATGGTCATCAAATCAATACAGCTTATCAGACAAGTTCACCAGACACCCAACTACATGGGGTTGATGACTAAGATGTCCCTAGCCTCTGAAAATGAATTAAAAATAACAAACGATATGGTTGGAACCTGGAATAGCGTGTGACATTAAGAGTGGGAGGCATAATCACGGATAAATGAGTAATATCCTGCTGACATGAATACAGACTTACGGGATTGTTGTTATTGACAAGAGGAATGATCTCTGAAACGATAACTCTAGTCTACAGCTTGCTTGATCACTTGATCACTTGCTTGCATGTCTGTTGAGGGTTTGATCGAAGTCAAATATACAATATGGCCTATATATTTCGTAAGACACACATAGGATACAATAATACTATAAACAATAGCCTATATACAAGTAACACCCACTAACGAAACTGAAAGTCACAGTTGAATACTCAGAGAAGTAATCCACTCCACTACTCAGGGCGCCTTATCCAGGTTACACATGTTTACTTCCATAGCACCTTTGGGTGACCTCGGAGACCACATGCTCTCTATGTCGATATGCTCAGTGTAGCAGTCTAGATTGCTGGTATCCGTTTTTCATGCTCTTACTAAAACACCCCGTATCCTTGTGCTTAAAATACTATTCGTAGCAATATTATAATCGCAGGTGTCTTTGGTTGGTTTGTTGGTTGGTTGGTTGGTTGGTTTAGGGGCTGCAACAACGCGGTCATGTTGCCCCGTACACTTTGGGTGTGTGTAGAATATGTCTGATAACCGGTGTTAATTGTGATGGCTGTATTAGTGTGCGTTATCAGTTCTAATTCAAGTGAGGACTGCAGACAGTAATTAGTTCCTATTTTTGCTACCAAATTCTACCATTCACGACACCTAGCTTGCGGACTTGGCTACTAGCTGTCATCGTAGTCACCTTTCGGCGAACGTTGGAACTAATGGAGCGTTATCAATTCTAACCTACTAATTTTGGCTTCACACAAGTGTAGTTTGTTGAAGGTTCTTTTTCATGCCATAAATCTATGACATGGGACCGCCGGCTTTACTTCCCCTCCGAAGGAAGGTATACTGAGGGATTTTTAACGCTCTTAAAAAATCCGACGACTTCGGCCGGTTTTGAACCAGCGACCTTGGCCATAGAAACTCAGCATGCTACCAACTAAGCCACCGAAGCCGCCAATGTCGTGTGTGCCGTCGTGTAATGTACAATCTACATTGCTACATTACCTAGTATAGCTAGATTCCCTAGTTTTTGTCTCACATTGAGAAGCGCAACATATGCTTTGTTCGTCTTTCTAGGATAATTTTTATTTTTTTCCTATTTTAGCATGTATTTTGAAACGTTTTTCCCTATACCCACCCTTCTATGAGAAGTACAGTGAAGAGTTTTAAAAATGATTTGTGTATTGACCCATGGTTACAATACCTAATTTTACGATGCTCCAAGCACCCGAACACGAGTTATAGGCGTAGATAAACATAAAGATATATAAACCTACCAGTGTGAAACAAAATCATCTTTACGATGAATCCGTTTGTCGACAAAAATATGATTGGTTAAAATGTGCTCTCAAACTAAGTTCACCTAACGTGTACTTCCTGACGTGAAAATAGTATTGAAAACCTCGTAGACGAAACGCAATATATGTCACAAAAAAACTGACCCTCAGTGTTGTGGAAAGTCCCAATCCCCAGGAAGACCCCTTTAATAAATTATACAGGCTTGGGCAGCATGGAAATTCAGGATTTAAGCCTCCAATAGCCCAAATTCCCAAAAGCTGCAAAAAACACCATTCCAATTCAGGATTTTTTGAAAATAATGTTGCTGTTTCGAGATATAATAGACTTTCTGTACAACATTTCGTACGTGTAAGTCGCGTGTAAATATTCTGGGGTACCCCTTGACCTCCTTAAGCGCATTGATGCATTTTACAGTTTATGTTGGTTCCATGATAACCATATAGCCATTTGAAAACTTTCACACAAATTTAATGAATTGAGTGTTATTGCTTCTTACAGAAATAGATGGAAAGTTTGATGTCACCTTTTGTGATAGGCCTACTGTTGTCATGGTTACCGGCTTGCATTCCTTCATTAGTTCCTTCTTCTTGTTCTTCTGCTTTCGGATGGGCCAGATAATGACCACGACGTTTAACATTTCGGCTTGGCGCGGTACTTGATGTTTGCCCAATATTCGTGCATTCTCTGGCTATGCTTCTCTTTTCTCTCTTGTCCAGACGATGCCGGTTTTCTTACAGGGTGGTATGACCTCTTCTGTGTAAGTATCTTTCTGAGATGTGATCGGCTTCTAATACCACTTTCCATTATCTTCAGTTCTTGGATGTCCTTGATAAATTCTTTTAGCCACGGTATCACGTTCTTTCTATTCTCCCAGTAGTTGAGAAGCTGGTTGGTTAGGCTTGTTGGGTTCATCCTTGAGACATGTCCGTAAAAAGCCAGACGTTTCATCCTGGCCACATCTGTGATTTTCTCAGTGTATCTATATAGCTCTTAATTTGGTCTTCTTCTGTACTCGTCATTTATTTATTAGTTTATTAAAATAAATTCGTTTTCTGGGAATATCTCAGAAACGTGGTTTTAGAGCTTTAAACGTAGTAGCCTCCGAGTTATGTTTCTGACACCGAGGGGCTTAAAATGAGCTTTGTCTCGTGCTTGTACGCCAAGCTTTCGGATTCTGGGGAGCTTGGGCATGTGCGAGAGAGTAGGTCGGAGTGCTCTGGTAAACTTCCACGGAAGACTCATACGTACATTGGAACGTTCAACATTCAAACACTTGTTCAAACTGGTAAGCTACACAATCTCACGACGGAACTTTCCAATCAGAAAATCCAGATTCTTGCCTTACAAGAAACACGCTTTCCTGACTCAGACATATTAGATTACAACGACTATAGGATCTTCAAAAGCGGAACCAAGAAGAAAATTTGCAAAGGTGCATAGCTATTCGGCATGGCCTTTATTGTGGACAAAAAAATCTGAATTCAGTAACAGACGTGAAACCAATCAACAATCGACTAATGACCATGAGAATTAAACACACGAACAAAAATTACACATTCATCAACGTCCATGCACCCACAAATGCTGACAACAAAAATTAACACGAAAAGACTGACAAATTCTGGGAAGAACTCGAAAACGAAATGTCCAAAATTCCATATGATAACGTTAAAATTCTCCTCGGGGATTTCAATGCACAATTAGGCAGAGATAGAAAATACCAAAAAACAGTAAGTGATTACCCCGCGCACCAATTTACCAACAAAAACGGGACTCGACTCATTGAGTTATGCCAACAAAACAATTTGAAAATTATGTCAACCTCACTACGAAAATCCCCCAAGAAACAGAAAACATGGCGATCACCTATCCACCACTTAGGCGAGTTTCAAATCGACCATGTCGCAATCTCTTACACCTACCAGAATGAAATTCTCGATGTACAAGTTCGTAAAGGAGCGAACATTGATTCAGACCACTATCTCTCCCGAATCAAAATCAAACTCACACCAAGGAGAACATTTAACAAGACACCCCCAATAATCCCAAAATTCGACATAAGCAAAATCAAAGACTCCAAAATCACTGAAAAATGGGAAGAACAACCAACAGAAAACTGGGAAAATTTCAAACTAAAAATCATCGAGACCGCCAAACCCTTGATTCCTCTGACTGAAAAACCGAAACATCCTTTGTGGAATCAAGAATGTGAAATCTCCCTCGACAACAGAAAAACTGCCTTCCAAACCTATAACAGTAACAAATCTGAGAAAAACCTGAAGAACTTTTTCGAGGCACATAAACAGACGTCCAAAATTCTGCAACGAATCAAACGGAAGTATATCAATGATCAACTGACTTCGATCGAGAACGACTTCAGAAACTACAATACGCGTGATTTCTACAAAACATTCGCCAACCAAATCAAAGGGTACACACCACAAAACTTATGCTTCAGAAAACAAGACGGAAAACTGGCATTGCCCAGAACCCAACGAAACAATCAGACCACACATCAGAAGAATCACTACCACCAACTCAAGATGAAATCCACTCCCACATCAATAGACTTAAAAACAATAAAGCCTCAGGTGAAGACGGCATCGCTGCAGAACTATTTAAAAATCTAGGACCCAATGCACTCAGAGAAATTACACTAATCATCCAAGAAATATGGCAAACAGAGAAAATACCTGATGACTGGAAAACAGCACTCATCCACCCACTACACAAAATAGGAGATAAGTCTGACATGAACAACTACAGAGGGATTTCTCTTCTTCCCGTCGCCTACAAAATTTTCTCAGCTTGTCTATTGACACGAACACAGGAACAGCTCGAACCAAAGTTATCAGAAATTCTAGCAGGATTCAGACCAAACCGATCCTGCCCTGAACAAATCTTCAACCTTAAAACCATTGTCAAAATGCATGCAATTTGCACATTTGTCGATTTCCAAAAAGCATACGACTCGATCGATAGACAATCACTCTTCCAGATCCTTGAAGGAAGAGGATTAGATCACAAAACACGGACACTCATTGAACAAACGCTGACCAACACAAAATCCAAAGTAAAATTTATGGGGGAAATCTTCGAACCTTTCGAAATTCAGACAGGTGTGCGACAAGGAGATGGTCTTTCCCCTCTCTTGTTCTACATTGTCCTGGATAAAGTCATGGAAGAATGGAAAAAAAGCTCAAGAAACAAAATGTCTGGAAACCAGTTACACTTGGCTATCGTAAAAACAATCTCTCTATACCATATCTTGCCTTCGCCGATGACTTGGTTAAACTAACAGAAAATCAAGAGACCGCAATAAAACAAATAGAAACACTCCAAGAATGTGACGAAAAAGTGAGACTTCAAATATCCTTCGAGAAAACTCAAGTGCTAAGTCACAAAGGCGACAACATGCAAACAAAATACGGAACCATCAAAAGAGTCCCACATTTCAAATATCTGGGAGAATTTATCGAACCAACTGGATCCGAAAATATCTCACAACAAAACCGTCTCCAGAAAACCAGGAGAGCACTCGTACATATCCAAAACCTCTATAACAAAAAATTCATGTCAAGACAAACCTAACTTCGACATTACAACACTGTCATCAAACCGGCAAGTCTCTACGCGAGCGAAACACTTACACTCATTAAGAAATATGAACTTGAACACATCAAGAAAGAAGAAAGAAAAATCATTCGGAAATTACTTGGAGCAAGACTCACTCCTGACGGGTACCGACTACAGTCAATCAAGACAACTGAAAAATACTCAGACATCGAAGTCGACTTCAGAAAAAGACGATCGAAATTCATCGGGCACATAAGTAGACTGCCGAATACACGACTAACCAAAAGAATACTAGATTACATATCATCACTCGAAAGTACAACACCATGGATGAAAGAAGTACAAAAATACATGCTAACTGCTAATATAACCGACACATCAGACAGAGACTCCTTCCGTAACAAAGTGAACAACTGGGAAGTCCAACCAGAGCAACCAAAACCTACACATTACAGACCCCAATGGTCTGCCGAAAGAAAATTGGCATTCTCCAACAGAATGAAACCATATTAGCAAGATAAGAAGAACGTCAAGAATTGAGTCAAATTGCTTAACGCTTTCCAATAGTGGGAAAATACGCTGAAAATAAATAAATAAATAAATAAATAATAATAATAATAATAATGACACAGGGGAAGAGGGAGTTATTGAACCAACTATCCCTACTAATATCTCGAGTTCTGATGAAACAAGTTGTATTGAACATGAGTTTTAAGAGGCAATTACAGAATTTATGGGCCTTAAAGTAGACTATCGACCAAAGCTGCCCAAACACCTAGAAACAGCAAAGAGTAAATCTCTTATCAGTATGACAAATACCATCCTAAAACAGTATGTGGAAACATTCGATAATCTATAAGAAACAAACTCTCTTGTGTATTGCGCAGCAGTAACTGTTATAAGGCTGAACAACCAGAAACTAACACATTTGTCTGGAAGCTCTCGTGGAAAAGGTGCAGATGCAGAATACATTCCACCCTAGCAGCGTCGATTATAGAATGACATCAAGGAACTGAGGAAAACCATAGGCCAACTAACACATATTTAAACAATAAAACTAAACCCAAAACCAATCGAAAGCTGACGAATATATTCAGAAAAATCAACAGCCATATAAAGGAATATGATCACACAGAAAAAATCAAGGAATACATTGACAACCAAAAGCTAAAATTATGCGCAAAAGCAGCGAGACTCAGGAGGTACAAGGAATCACGAGCGAGGAAAACACAAAACAACATTTTCTCCAACAATGAAGGTCAGTTCTAGAGAATGATCAAACGAAACAAACAATCCATGACAAAAGCAGAATCTCCTAGCACGCAAGAAACGAAAGATTTTTGGAGAAGTGTATGGGCTGCGAAGTCACCGCACCACGAAAATGCAAATTGGATCAACGAAGAACGACATAGCAATAATGTATATGAAGAAACGGATTTTGATACCATTGAGGAACGGCATGTATATGATGCTATAAAGAGAAGTCAGAATTGGAAAGCGTCGGGCACAGATAAAATTCACAATTATTGGTACAAACATTTCACGAGCGTGCACCAGAAGATAGCCCAGCAATTTACTTACCTCATCCATCATCCTGAGGAATGTCCTGATTTTCTTACTGCTGGAATTACATATTTTATATCAAAAGAAAGTGGAAATACTAAAGACCCATCAAACTACAGACCTATCACCTGTCTCCAAACACTTTACAAACTATTTACGTCCATAATTGCGGACGAAATATACAAGTATCTCGACAAACATAACATTTCGGCTGAGGAACAGAAATGATGCAAGAAGCTGTCGCAAGGATGCAAAGAACAGATAGTTATTGATTCTGTGATAACACAACAGGCGATACATAATCAAAGGAATCTATATACGGCATACATAGATTACCAGAAAGCATTTGATTCAGTCCCACATTCATGGCTGAAAGAAATCCTCATCTATATAAGATTAATCCTGCTATAATTCACTTCCTGGAGTTCACGATGGATAATTGGAAAACAGTACTTTATACTAAGACAGACAATGAATGCGTCACATCTCACACAATAAAAATTGAGCGTGGTATCTATCATGGAGACTCGCTAAGCCCATTAAGGTTTTGCTTAGCCATCAATCCTCTCTCTAAAATTCTAAAATCCACCGGTTTCGGATTTGACATCAAATACTACAACAGGAAATAGAGAATATCCCTTCTCCTTTATATGGATGACCTCAAAGTATATGCACACAATGAGACTCAAATGAATGCCATGCTAAATATAATAGATTCATATTCATCCGATGGCCGAATGACGTTGGGAGTGAAGAAATGCAAGCGTTTGACAATTGAAAGAGGTTAATATGCAACTTCTGAACCACATGAGCTACGCAAAGGACCTCTAATTGAAGGAATGACTGAAAAAGAAACCTACAAATATCTGGGATTTGCTCAAAATACAACTTTGGATCATAAAAGTATCAAAGATGAACTCATTGGAAAATATACCACAAGACTACATCAAGAGCTGCGAACCAATCTATGTGCAAAGAACAAAATAAAAGCAATCAACACATACGCTATACTGTGCCCAACTCTAGGAATGGGTATTCTAAGTTTCAGACACCTAGATATCAAGGGAAAGGCTGTAGCAGCTTTTGAAAGTTCAGATATTTGAATATCGCGCTACATTGCTTCGAGAAGCATTTCGAAGGATTTTACCGATAGTTGGATGTCAAGTGACGTAGCGAGTAACAGCAGAGGTGGAGGCTATTTATTGATTAAATAGTTAACTATGGAGTAGAGACTTGAGACTGGGATCAGATTACTGGCACGGCCAAATGAAAGAGAATGCAATTAGTATCAAGTAAATCGGACCAGGGATTCAAGAGATATGAGGATTTCCAGATATCAGGCGATGACGCGTGACCCTGACCGTTTTGAATAAAAGCCAGCTGGAGGAGGCATGGTTAGTTCATTCTAACACAAGCACTTGGCAAGCAAGTTGCGTCTACGCTGAGCCAAGGCACATGGTTGCCGAATCTACGCAGAAGTTCTTTTCAAATCGTGATAGTCACGAGAAGTGCTGCGCAAACGAGTTGGAACTTAGTAAGTTTCTGGTGAGGAGAATCACTGAGGTGATTGATTTCTACAGACATTGGTGGAAATATTTATATTTCCAAAAGGACATATGCTAGACTTTGTCTAGAAAATAGTATTTTGTCACAGTCCAGTAGTAACTTAATACTTGGATGTTTAAATCCATTTCAAGTCAGTTTTCATTTTTGTAACTAGTTAACCACTTCGATCTGTCAGTACACTGAAGACTAGTCTATAACGGTGGCGTTCATTAGTCTACGCAAGGGAAACTGCAAGTTGTCTAGCGCATGGCAGATGGTGATATACAAACCATGCCCAGGGAACGATCTTCAGAACAGCCGTTAATTGCTTAGACTGTCAATGTTTTTCTTGTACTGATGAGATTACAGTGAGTTATGTTACAACTGACATATCTAAGAAGAGATCACTTAGATCTGACCCTATTTCAACAAACTGTTATGGCTTTGATAGAAGCCCATATTAAAATGGAACCACAGTTTATTCAAGCGTCGAAAGATACTACCACTATGTCTGACTAGATGAATTGTGGGTCTACAATGGCGGCCGATACAAGGATTATACGTGCCTGTCCGATAGGGCATGTTTATGGATAAATCTGGTACAGACCAGGTTTACTACACTTCAAGACCATCAAGAAATGTAAGCCACATTTGAATTATATTATGCCTAGCTAATTGGAACAAACTATTTTTCTGCAGATGACCAACACATTTTTTTCGTCGTATTTAAAGCTTGCAATGATTTACGCAAGACTTATTAGAGTTATTCTGAGCATTTTCAGCACTCAGAACAGTTTAGGATCGATGACCGAGCATTTCGAAGATTTATTTGAATTTTTCATATTTTTGGGAAATCACGGTAATCAGCCGATGTAACTGTAAAAGTTAAATTTATTTTTGTTGAGGAATGGATATTTTTTCCATATTCGAAGGTTCGAACATGTGGATTCTCACACAATGAGATGATAATTAAACACATTTAAAATGATATAAATAATAATAATAATAATAATCCACTAATAATAATAATAATAATTTTTATAATTTTTCTAAATAATTCTTGGATATTATATTGTCTAATAATCATATGTATTGAGAAAGAGCCTATGAAGTAGTTTAATCATTTCTAGTCTGGAACAGGAGATTTTCCGAAGGAGAGTGGTTAGCGCAAGCCCGCATTCAACCAACATGTCAGTTCTGGTTGAACAGTTGATATTTGCATTGAGCAAAGTACATTTTTAGCCTACTTTTCACATTTTGCAAAAATGAGGAAAAAGTAGACTTATGAGATCGGGCAAATGTGTGTGTCTGTCTGTCTGTCTGTCTGTCTGTCTGTCCTTCTGTCTGTCTGGCTGTGTGTGTGTCCCCCCTATCAACTCCTAAACGGCTGCAGCAATCGAAACCAAATTTGGTAGGAGTCAAGATCTACACCTGAATATCTCACGGCCATATTTGAAAATGATGTCAGTGCTACCAACTGCTAAAAAATCGCAATTGAAATTTGAGCTCCATGTTGGATATCTTGGAAAGTATGAATAGGAGCTATTTCAAAATTGGCACACGTACAGATCATAATATTTCAGTTTAATTTCCAGGAGGCCAAACATGGCAGTGTTGCCAAAATGATTATAAGCCTCCTGATAGGTCCATTTTTTAAATGCATATAACTTCTACACTATCAATTGGAATTCAACCAAATTTCGTATGTTGTATGTGTACATAACCAGATATGACTGAGCGTATTCTTAAGACCTACCAGGGCTGCCAACTGTTCATAAATGCTCCTAATTTATTTTATCCAAATACCAATATATCAGAAAGTATGCAAGCCGACACTTTAAACTATGCACACGTATAGTACCTGACATTCTATATTAATTTGGAGTAACTTATATACGTCAGTGCTACCAACATGATTCTAAGCCTGCTGACAGGTCCAACTTTAAATACATGCAACTTCCATACTATCATTTGGATTTCAACCAAATTTCGTATGTGTTATGTGTACCATAACAGATATGACTATGCGTATTCTAAGGAGCAACCAGGGCTGCCAACTGTTAATATGTGCTGTCCCTATTTTTGTTACCCTAATATCAATATATCAGAAAGTATGCAAGCCAATAGCTCTAAAATTTGCACACGTATAGTACCTGGCATTCTAGACGAATTTGGAGTAACTAATATACGTCAGTGCTGCCAACATGATTCTAAACCTGCTGATAGGTCCAATTTTAAAATGCATGTAACTTCTATACTAACTAATGGATTTCATTCAAAATTGGCACAACAATAGATCATATTATTTCAGATTATTTCTAACCAATACATGCATGACATTGTTGCCAACATGATTTTACGCGCGCTGTTAGATCCAATGTTTAACTGCATGTAACGTCCATGCGATTCATTGGACTTCAACCAAATTTTGTATTTTGTACCTTAAGAGATGGAACTAAGAATATATTCAGTCATCAGGGCTGCCAACTGTAGTGCTCTATTAGGATACATTATGCCAGGTATACAGTATTTCGAACTAATTGGAAATTTCGATATTAGCAACTTAATTTCGTCATTATTCTAGATAGGTTCATATTCTGTAGAATAATCATTGGCATGAAAAGTAGGCTGTATAGTTCTTAACGGAACTTCTTGTTCATATAACACGGAGAGGCATGAAACGGGAAGCAAATGATATTTGTATCAAATAGGATATTTTTGTATTTATATAAAATCATGACGTAAATACACTTCGAAAGTGAAATGAAGCTTTTCATAAGTATGGTAAATTCACGGGTTGAACTGAATGGTAAAATAAAATAAACTTGTCAGTTTATTAATCTTCCAGTGTTGATAACAAGCAGAGGCTTGATTTATTGTATAAATTTTGGGAAGAAAATTTATGTGTGTGGAGTAGTTGAAATGCCATTCCCAGGTGCGCATGTTAAGTCGCAGGAATGAAGGTTTTTTCGAGCATCAATCAAATAGCAGGTTCGATGGCTCAGGTTTATAGTAGGAGTATTGGAGCCACACATTTCGTCGTATGAATAACCCGAAGGTTATTTCTTTGAAACCATCAGTTCTTATTTCAACCTTGTTTACGAATTCCATTTAGACTTTGATTTTGCTAGAACCCGGATGTGTCATGATAGTAGTTTATTCTTCTTCAGAGGAAGACCTTTGCCGTTGTTGTTGTTATATTGTGTTCTTACACAAATAATAGAATGGGCCACTGCCAATTAAAAATAATTATTTAACCACGAATAATTCGAAGGATATTTTCAATCCTAGTGCCATGAACTAAATGAATTCATTATAAAACTACAATTCTTATTTCCGCATTCTGTCGAAGAATTGCAAGTTGTGAAAGTTGCTAAAAATGGCCATGAATATAAATATTTTTTTCATAATGATTCCAAGTGGATAATCTAATAGTTGAATGGTTCAACCATTTATTGATCAAGTTGATGATTCAGAAATCATGTATTTTGTTTGGAACTTGAAGTTCATAATCGAGTCACTTCTCGAATGTTTAATGTCAGAAGAACAATTAATTGTTTTTGTGCTTCGCACAGTTCTTCGATGCTATGCTCAAGGTCAAATACTTTTCAGATGTTATTAATATGTGTTAATAATTTGTGTTGCTTCTATGATAATAATATTTTCGACGATATATTTTTGAAACTGGAAAAACAAGTGAAAGTTTAAGAATTCTATAAACATTTATTCTACGAGTGTTAATATCATGTAAATAGTCAAACAGTGATCTACGTTATTTCCAGTATAGACAATTAATTTTGAACTGGAATTAAATATTAATAATTTTGGAACACAGTCCACAGGACTATTAATCGGACTTGTGTTTCCAAAAAGATTGTCAAATGTGTTTGGAAGATTTCTGTATATTGTGTGTATATAAGAGTGTGGATCGCCACACGTGGATGATGCTGCTTTGAGCATTCTTGCAGTCAAGTTTTAACTTTAAAGTAAACTGAGATAATTTTACCAGATGTGTTTCACCCAATTAAATCTCCTTCTATCCTTATTGTTGCATTGAGCCAAAAATCAGTAAAGCATTTTTTAAATTTGATGTCGTTTTTGCGATTTGCTTTAACCCATCTGGCGCTCCGGGATATTTTGACTCTCGTGCTGACTGATTATTGGTAAAATGCATATGTGGTCGTGCGGACTCCGGTCTAAACGGGCACATAAAATAAGATAGAGAGAGAAATGGCTTCGAACGTGGGTCCCGATTTAGACATGGTCAATCGCATGCCGATTTGAAATTGTGATAATTTTTATAGAAATATTTTGGGAGTTGAGAGATGTCTGGTTTGGATGAATAAATTAGTCGGAAACCCAATTAGTGGGGAAAATTAAAAATTTAACTTGGTTAATAATTAGAATGGGTTTGATTATTTTTGATAATGGCTTAACCATTAGGGCGTCAAGTAAATTCAGTAGTAAACGTTCGATGACTGGATATACACATTATTAGAATCCAGGTGGAGGATATTTGAGAACTTGCATATTTTTTCTTGTGATATTATGGTAAATGTAATTCGTAAAAGTAGAGAATTTTGTTTTTCCATCACGTCGATATTAGGACAAATCTCATTTTATTATAGTGTTCCAATTAGCTATTCATATTTCTTGTTCTAGTTATAAGCTTGTGTTTGCCACTGTTGTATACCCCTAAGTTTTGAATAATAATTGAAATTATGGAAGAGATGATGAGGATGATGAGGAGTTTGGAGGAGAGTTCAAAAGAGGCTGGACGGCGTGTAGCCGCTATTATGAAAGAAAATACAGAGGCTTTAGAAAAGAAACTTAAAGAAAATTCTGATTCTTTAGAAAGTAAACTTAAAGAAAATTCTGATTCTTTAGAAAATAAACTTAAAGAAAATTTGAATGATAAACTTAAAGAAAATTCTGAGTCTTTAGAAAATAAACTTAAAGAAAGTTTGGAGGATAAACTTAAAGAAAATTCTGATTCTTTGGAAAATAAACTTAAAGAAAATTCCGATTCTTTAGAAAGCAGGTTAAAAGGT
Source organism: Meconema thalassinum (assembly GCA_946902985.2). Taxonomy (NCBI): domain Eukaryota; kingdom Metazoa; phylum Arthropoda; class Insecta; order Orthoptera; family Tettigoniidae; genus Meconema; species Meconema thalassinum. Next base: position 252,313,905 of record OX336394.1, on the reverse strand, counting down.
AACTTGAAAGAAAATTTAAATAGTAAATTTAATTCAATGGAAAGTAAATTTAAAGAGAATTCTGAAATTTTGAAAATGACACTTGAGAGTAAAATGAATAAATTATGCGATAAAACACATGAGCTCGAAACTTCATTAGCTACTAACGCTAGTTTAATGGACGAAAAATTTCGCGATGCCGATCTTCGATCCCAAAACTTAGCTGATAGGATAGAACATGGTCTTAGGAAAGTTGGTGAAGACATGGTCAACCTGGAAGTCCGAGTGAAGAAGGAGAGTAACGAGATGGGAATTCTAGTTGTTCAACGTTTAACGGAACAATTCAAAGAACTTGTCATGGGAGAAATAAGAGAAGGTGTGATTAGTGAATTGCAAACTGAAATTAAAACCACAGTTGTCAATGAAATTAAAGACACACTCAAGCTGGAGAACCAAGAGGGAATCAAGGAGATTAGGGAATCTTTGTCATCCCATATTGAAGTAATTGCCAAAGATATCCAAGCAACTCAGAAGGACATATCAGATATGACAGGGTCATTGAAAAGTCATGAAGCTGTTATGAACCAGATATCCATTGATGTTAAGGACAATTGTAGAGAAACTGAAGCAATCAAGAAGATGGCAGAAGAAAACCAGAAGGAACTTGAGGCTATGAAAACTCAAATAAAGGATGAGAAACAGTCTGATCATCTGTTGAAAATGCCAAATGTAAGGGGAAAGGAACAGATACAGATAAATCTAGGAGCAGCTAGAGAGACTGAAAGACAGGATGAGGTCAGGACAGTATTTCAATCTAACCCCATAACTGTATTTAAGAATATAGGAGACAAGCCTTCTAAATTTTCAGGGCGAGATTCTGTGACACCCGTGGAATTTTTGAGAGAAGCAGGTGATTACCTGAAAGATTCTAAGATCCCCAAAGAAAGACAGATCCGAGTGCTAGGGAAGTTCTTGGAAGGTCCTGCACTTCTGTGGTTTAGAGCATTTAGATCCACTCTAACCACTTTTGAGGAGTTTTCTCGTGGGCTATTGAAGAAGTTTTGGTCCCCGGAAACCCAACAGCAAGTCAGAGCAGAGTTATATTCGAAGAGATTCTCGACGTCACAACCTACTCGATACTCTACGTACTTTTCTGGACAGCTGTCTAAACTCCAACATTTAGATCCTCCGATGCCAGATAACGAGTTGATTACTGCATTGATACGTCAATTTCCAGCAGACGTCCAGAGGACTTTGATCGCAGCTGATATCTACAATATGGAACAATTTGATGAAGTATTACAGAAGCTGGATCATACAAACGCTCAATTCTTCCATCAGAAGGGAGCAAAGAATAACAACGCTGTGTATGCTGTTATGGCTGACAGTTATTCTCAGACACCTCGGGAGATTCGAGAGGAGCGAGAAGAGAAATCGCCGAGGGAAGATCCAAATAAGAGAGGATGGAACCAATACAGTAACAGATACAGTTACAAACCATATGCAAGACCGGATGGTGGTAATCGATACAATACTCGATGGAGAAGACCACGTGATACTCAAGGAAGGTACCAGGAAAGAAGATCCTCTGGTAGAAATAACTACAATAAGAGAGGGAATGTAGATACTCGTCAGTCCAATGAAGAGTTTAACAAGGAGACGAGGAAAAATTTGGAAGCAAGACACCAAGATAACTTGCAATTTTTGGAGCAGAGGCCCAACGAACCAGGTCCATCGGGAACACAACAATCCCGGGGGAATGGTAATGAAAAAAAAAACAACTTCGAATTCACAGTAGAAGATAGAATTTTGAACACTTTCACTTCCAGAATTATTAAATGGCAAGCAGAGGATGATGACTTAATTCAACAGAATGACGAATGAAAAGAAATGGTTACCAGAATTAGAATGCCAATTATATCATGCGAAGTATTTGGTATGCCTGTCGAGACTTTGATCGATACTGGGGCTATGCTTTGTCTGGTGAGTGAGAAGCTTTATATTCTGTGGAAGCTCAAAGAGAATTTAGAGGAAATTCCAGTATCAGGAATTAAGATCCAAGGAATAATACCCAATAAAATATATCTGTGTAAAACACAATTATACTTATGTATTACGATTGGAGGACATGATTTCCGACATGTGTTTGTTGTAATGAAGGACATGGCTTTTGACATGATATTGGGAGCAGATTTCATTCAGAAATATCAAGCATTGATAGACATGAAGACAGAGACGATCAGATTCAAGAATACCGAAGAGATTAACTTCGAGGGAAAAGAAGAGGAAGACATCGAGGGAGATGCTCAATGGTCTTTGATTTTTCATGAAGCTGAAGGAAGAGAAGTCTACACTGAGAAGGAGTCCCCAGAGCTAGGGAAAATTTTGGAAGAGTATCAAGATATTTTTGATATTAAGCCTGGTGAAATTGAAGATTTTGAATATTGTGGAAGTAAACAATAATGTAAGCTATGAAGTAGCCAATACACGAACTGGTAACATCGTGGGAACTTATAATGCATCGAATTTGAAGATATATTATTCAAGAACAAGATGATTTAATGTGTAGATAGGAAAAATAAAAAATTTTTCAATTTTTATTTTTTGCTAGGTGTGGGGTGGATGTGCCCAACTCTAGGAATGGGTATTCCAAGTTTCAGACACCTAGATATCAAGGGAAAGGCTGTAGCAGCTTTTGAAAGTTCAGATATTTGAATATCGCGCTACATTGCTTCGAGAAGCATTTCGAAGGATTTTACCGATAGTTGGATGTCAAGTGACGTAGCGAGTAACAGCAGAGGTGGAGGCTATTTATTGATTAAATAGTTAACTATGGAGTAGAGACTTGAGACTGGGATCAGATTACTGGCACGGCCAAGTGAAAGAGAATGCAATTAGAATCAAGTAAATCGGACCAGGGATTCAAGAGATATGAGGATTTCCAGATATCAGGCGATGACGCGTGACCCTGACCGTTTTGAATAAAAGCCAGCTGGAGGAGGCATGGTTAGTTCATTCTAACACAAGCACTTGGCAAGCAAGTTGCGTCTACGCTGAGCCAAGGCACATGGTTGCCGAATCTACGCAGAAGTTCTTTTCAAATCGTGATAGTCACGAGAAGTGCTGCGCAAACGAGTTGGAACTTAGTAAGTTTCTGGTGAGGAGAATCACTGAGGTGATTGATTTCTACAGACATTGGTGGAAATATTTATATTTCCAAAAGGACATATGCTAGACTTTGTCTAGAAAATAGTATTTTGTCACAGTCCAGTAGTAACTTAATACTTGGATGTTTAAATCCATTTCAAGTCAGTTTTCATTTTTGTAACTAGTTAACCACTTCGATCTGTCAGTACACTGAAGACTAGTCTATAACGGTGGCGTTCATTAGTCTACGTAAGGGAAACTGCAAGTTGTCTAGCGCATGGCAGATGGTGATATACAAACCATGCCCAGGGAACGATCTTCAGAACAGCCGTTAATTGCTTAGACTGTCAATGTTTTTCTTGTACTGATGAGATTACAGTGAGTTATGTTACAACTGACATATCTAAGAAGAGATCACTTAGATCTGACCCTATTTCAACAAACTGTTATGGCTTTGATAGAAGCCCATATTAAAAAAGTCCTCTCGGCACGCCGGAAGGCGGAGGTAGATTTCACCGGACAAACTTGGAGATAGGCGAAAATAGGCAGAATATGCAGGTTTTCGTAGATGGATCAGACCTCATTTATCGCGTGAAAGTATTTTATAATTGGAGATTAATTAACTTTGTTTTTCTTCATTTTAAACATATTTTTAACATTTTATTGTCTTACGGGGACGGTAACCTTCTTGTCATTTGGAGTCCATTTTTAGCCTATTTTCAATTTTGAAAAAATAGGCTTATGAGATCACCTTTTGTCCATGTGTGAGTGCGTGTGCGTGTGTGTGTGTGTGTGTGTGTGTGAGAGAGAGGTGTGTGTGTGTGTGTGTCCCCCTAATAAAATCTAAACGGCTGGAGCGATTTCAGTGAAACTCGGTAAGTTCATAGCACTATTCCCGGTGACGTCGACCGTGCCCATCGAATTTTGTTACGTCTCACCAATCCAACATGGCGGCTGTGCGAAATATTTCACTAGCATTCAGTATCTCCGAAACTATAACGGATATCGCCCTGAAATTGTGTACGGTGATAAAGGGTACTACTAGAAGTTCTCCTATGAAACTTTCAAACACCTGGTTACTACATAACCAACATGGCGGCCAAGCGAAGTGGAGACTTTTAAATAGACTTTTCTCGCGATTTAACTATCCAAACGTAATGAAACGTGGTACAGCAAATATTTATACACATTGCAATGCACTGGAGTCTAATTTAGTTCAATTGTTTACATAACCTCAAAATGGTGGCTGTGCGAAATATTTCACTGACATTCTATATCCCCGAAACTATTACAGATATCACCCTGCAATTTTGTACAGTGATAAAGGGTACTGATACAAGTTTACCTATGTATAATTCATAAACCTGTAAAGTACAAAACGAACATGGTGACCAAGCGAATTTGAAATATTTTAATAGACTTTTCTCGTGAGTTAACTCTCTGAGCGCAGTGAAATGTGGTACAGTAAATGATTTTGCAGATTGTAATGTACTGCCATCTATATATTTAAAACACTAAGGCGATTTTTGTTACCGCGAGATTGAGAGAACGACAGAACCGATTTACTTCGTAGAGCACGCTAACGAAAGCTCTTGGCCTGCAGATTTGCAGAGTGTCTCTAAAATAAACAAATATGTTACAGTATATTTTAAAATTCATAAACAAAAATTCAGAAATCTTGCCTATCACGCATGCGCACAATCGCCTTGCCTTATGACAGTCATGGCGGTTACAAGTCCATCGCGTTTTAATTTCATGTTTATGTATAAGAATCATAATGGAAGGGAACATTGCTTATTACGTTTTCATGACATACACTGGAATTACCAGACAGAAAATGCTGAAAAACGTAAACTGACATCAAATTTTGAGTGTGCTTGATGTTTAACTCCCTTAATATTGCGCGTCGTTAACAGTGGTTCAGTAGCTCAGGTGGTTCCGCCGTACTCTCTTAATTTATGCATCACCCAATGTAAGGGGTTCGAATCCCCCCTCCGGCATGTTTTTTTATTTCCGTATTTTCCTTTCTTGCAATTGCTATTATATTGCCAAAACATCTTTAACTCTTGGCATTCCCATATGTTCCAGAATATTTTTAAATTAATAAACGAAAATTCAGAAAATTTGCCTATCACGCATGCGCACAATCGCCTTGCCTTATGGCAGTCATGGCGGTTACAAGTCCATCGCGTTTTAATTTCATGTTTATGTATAAGAATTATAATGGAAGGGAACATCGCTTATTACGTTTTCATGACATACACTGGAATTACCAGACAGAAAATGCTGAAAAACGTAAATTGACATCAAATTTTGAGTGTGCTTGATGTTTAACTCCCTTAATATTGCGCGTCGTTATCAGTGGTTCGGTAGCTCAGGTGGTTACGCCGTACTCTCTTAATATATGCATCACCCAATGTAAGGGGTTCGAATCCCCCCTCCGGCATGTTTTTTTATTTCCGTATTTTCCTTTCTTGCAATTGCTATTATATTGCCAAAACATCTTTAACTCTTGGCATTCCCATATGTTACAGAATATTTTTAAATTAATAAACAAAAATTCAGAAATTTTGCCTATCACGCATGCCCACAATCGCCTTGCCTTATGACAGTCATGGCGGTTACAAGTCCATCGCGTTTTAATTTCATGTTTATGTATAAGAATTATAATGGAAGGGAACATCGCTTATTACGTTTTCATGACATACACTGGAATTACCAGACAGAAAATGCTGAAAAACGTAAATTGACATCAAATTTTGAGTGTGCTTGTGGTTTAACTCCCTTAATATTGCGCGTCGTTATCAGTGGTTTGGTAGATCAGGTGGTTACGCCGTACTTTCTTAATTTATGCATCACCCAATGTAAGGGGTTCGAATCCCCCCTCCGGCATGTTTTTTTATTTCCGAATTTTCCTTTCTTGCAATTGCTATTTTATTGCCAAAACATATTTAACTCTTGGCATTCCCGTAACTAAGGAATTCTTCGTTCCCATCTCAATTTAACTTAAAACGCTATGGTAATTTCATTGAAAAGCTTTATAAGTTCCAACATTCGACAGATTACATTTGCAATAACGGTAGGCTATTTATCTTTATTGCTACAGAAGTTTTGGCTTATTTTTGCACATGGGATAACTGTGAATCAAGGATTGTACGAATTCCAACACATTACGAAGAATATATGCAGTGAATCCACCCGAGTGTCCTCAAATCGAGCCATGTGCTACGTAACTCATTTGTTTTCCTCAGTTCTTTCTTTGCCTTATAAACATACAAGGCATGTCCAAAATGTTGTTACATGAAATTCCACTAATGAATTGTACCTTTACCAGTTATACGGCAATAATACAGTAGGCCTACGTTAAAATTCTGATACCGGTATTACAAAATGTAGGCCTACTTTTGATTAGATTGTTATCCAAATTAACTTCTATATTTCAGTAGCAGATGCCGCTGCAGTCGAATGTTGGAACCGCCATTTGTATTGTGTTTCCGATCTTTCTGTTATATAGTCTTTGGTGGTCTGTTATAGTCTTTGGTGGTGAGTCGTTTTCTGTCGAGAATACATATCGCAGCTTCTACGAATTGTTAAACCTTTCATTGTATATACCATAACTACGGCATACTAGAAACTGACTACGCAGAATTACTGGGCCGGTTTGTCTCGATAATTCATTGCCAGCTTTAAGAGTGGGCTTCCCTGTGTAAAACGACTCTTGACACGTACAGGAAATATAATTGTAAAACTGGCGAAGTGGTTCTATGCTCCTCTTCATAATTTACTGTAATGGATATCCGAAGAATTGTACCAATAACAGGTGACGGAAATTGCTTATTTAGAGCAGTTTCGTACTGTTTGTATCGAAACGAAGAACGTCATAGCGAGTTGCGTTTGCAAACTGTTACAAAAATTGTTGCTGACTGGAATATTTATAAGGATTTTATTATTGGCGATGAGTCTTATCGCCTTCCCCTCAACAACCAACTTGAGTATGAAAATCTTATGTCTCTGAACGGTGAATATGCTGGTCATGTTGAACTCCATGGTATAAGCCAATTGTTTAATGATTATTTGTTTAGAGTGCATAACGATGAGACTAACCACGTTGTAGATTATGGCAATGGAAGTGTTATTTGTCATTTATTGTTTAGCGGCTCCGTTGATGCAGGACACTATAGTGTGATCGAATACGACATTTATTTGGGGATAAATCCTACTGTAAATAGACGCATTCGACGAAAAAGAACATTAACCGGTCGTGTGGAAACTACAAATAGACGCAAAACAATGAGAAATCGGAGAAAAGGCGAAACCACTTTTAATATAAAATATAAATCTGCCATTTCAGAAACAATGCCAGATATTATGCCGTACAGCGTTGGTTCCTTGATGAACGAATGTAAACATTGTTCTGCATTGTTCTTCTCTTGCGAAAAAACTACGCTTGGTTACTTCGGCCTTTGCTGTTGCAATGGTAAAATTGATCTGCCGGAATATAAAATACTTGACAGGCTTAAACCATTTTTCACTGGAAATGATGATATCTCAAGGAACTTCAGAGAGAATATTCGGCAGTACAACAATTCTATGTCCTTCGTTTCCTTTGGTGCCAATGTTACCGTACCACCTGAACACGGTCCATATTGTTTTAAAATTTCAGGAATTGTACATCATCGCATTTCTTCCATATATTCCAAAAATATAAGCGACAGTTGTTACGGCCAATTGTATGTATTAGACTGCTCAGAAGCTAATCAAATCAGATTAGCAAATCGAGCGAATTCTTGCATCAGGGAGGGTACACTTCATATTCTAAATAATATTTTGCAAGAGCATAACCCTTACATTCCACTGTATAAGACAATGCATTCAAAAATATGCGAAGAATATGAACTGGCTTTAAGAGAAAAACGTCAACCGTTAGATTTGGTCATGCGCTTTTACCATGAACCTCAAGAAGATCCTAGACGTTACAATAACCCAGCTTCCTCAGAGATTGCAGCTATTTTTGAAACAACTGACGGCGCTCCGGCTTCACACCGTCACATAGCCGTATTTTCTAATCAGGGAGTTTTAAAGGAAATTGATGTTGACAGCATGCATTGTGATCCATTAACTTACGTTTTAATCTGGCCTTGCGGAGAAACAGGGTGGCATATTTCACTGCCAACAGGAGGGAACCGTAAGACGAACGTTAGGCAAAATATGACAATGCGTGAATATATTTTGTATAGGCTGTCGATTCGAGGTTGTCCTCCCGCAGGAGGTTTCAACCCTTTACTTAATGCAGGTAAACTTACCCAACAATTAATAGTTGACTATTATTGTCGAATAGAAGGAGATAGACTAAAATATATTCGCAATCAAAAAACGAAATTGCGTGTCGATACCTACGTTGGTCTTGCTGATGCTTTACACTTTAGAGCTGAAAATGAAAGTTTAAGAGCTGGTCGCATAGTTATTTTGCCTTCTACTTTTATTGGTAGTCCCCGAAATATGTTGCAAAATTATCAGGATGCAATGGCAATTGTGAGAAAATTTGGCAAGCCAGACCTCTTCATAACTTTCACTTGCAACCCATCATGGCCTGAAATTACTACTAGCCTCCAACCTTATGAAAATGCAAACAATAGACCTGATGTCGTTGTTCGCGTTTTTCATGCGAAAGTGAAGGAACTCTTGCGTTTAATAAATCAAAAGCAAATTTTTGGCGAGGTACAAACTTTCTTATACACGGTTGAGTTCCAGAAGCGAGGTTTACCTCATATACACTTACTGGTTTTTCTTCGAGATAGTTGTAAATTGCGAGAAATCTATGATATTGATATGACAGTTTCTGCAGAAATACCAGATCCTTCCAATACAACATTGTACAACTTAGTAAAGACACACATGGTACATGGACCTTGCGGCCTTCTGAATCCCAATTCAATTTGCATGAAGGATGGAAGATGTAAGAAGGGTTTTCCAAAAGACTTTGTGCCAGAAACTAAAGAGAATGTGAACGGCTATCCACTTTACCGTAGGCGACAGAATGGAAGATCATATACTAAACGAGTACAAGGCACCAATGTTGAAATCGACAATCGCTTCATTGTTCCATACAATCGATATCTATTGATGTACTTTCAGGCCCATATTAACGTCGAAATCTGTGCAAGTGTACACAGCATCAAATACATACATAAATATGTTTATAAGGGGCATGATTGCGCTAACTTGAAAATCACGGCAAACGATGGAATGCTACATCATGACGAAGTTTCTATGTATTTGAATGCTAGATATGTTGGGTCAAGTGAGGCTGCATACAGGATTTTTGGTTACAACATGCACGAACAGTCCCACATTGTTGCCCGGTTACCTGTCCATTTACCAGACCAACAAGATGTATTTTTTCATGCCGATGATGCTCCCAAAGCATTAATACGGGCTCAGTTAAAAAGTACACAACTCACTGCATGGTTTCAGCTGAACCAAAATCCAACAACTAGGAGTGCATATATTTATCCTGAAACACCCGTTCATTATGTATGGGATAAATGCAAATGCATTTGGAAAAAACGACTTAGATTCGAAAAGGTAATAGGTCGGATGTACAATGTTTCTCCATCTGAATCAGAAAGATACCATCTGCGCTTACTTTTACTTCACATAGTAGGTGCCACAAGCTTTGTGGATCTCCGAACATACCAAGGTGTTACCTGCCCAACATATAAGGATATGGCAATTAAGCTTGCTTTGCTTATCGATGATTCAGAATGGCAACGCTGTTTGATGGAAGCATCGGTTTTCCAAATGCCCTTTCAACTGAGACAGTTATTCGCCTACATATGCATATTTCATCAACCTTGCAATGCCAGTCACTTATGGGACATGCACAAAAACTCTCTCTGTGAAGATTATTTAAAGTCTGAAGATGAAAATACAGCTTATCAACTATCTCTCAGAGATATTAATAAAACTCTGCAATTGCATGGTTTCTCTCTGCCAACATTTAACTTGCCTGTTGGTACTGACACACACTCAAACGATCAAACTACTAATGAGCCAGTGTTCCCTTTTGATTTGGCTGACCTGATGTCCTTAGCAAACCAGGAACAACTTTCAATTATTAATGAAATCACTAGCGTTCTTCAAAATAACAACACAACTATCACGAACGCATTCTTTATTGACGGTGCTGGGGGCACAGGAAAAACATTTATTTACCGATGCTTAATACAAAAGTTCTGGAGTTTAGGGCTTCATGTTATAGCAGTAGCATGGACCGGAATAGCCGCTGTTTTGATACCCAACGGTCGAACAGTACACAGTACATTCAAAATTCCTCTAAATTTAAATGAGAGTTCAGTGTCTGGATTAAAATTAAATTCCAAAGCAGCTGACGATATTCGATTAGCACGGCTCATAATATGGGATGAAGCCCCAATGGCAAATATTCATTCATTAATGTGTGTGAATCGTCTTCTAAAAGATATTATGGGTAATGACATTCCATTTGCTGGGAAAATTACTGTTCTTGGAGGAGACTTTAGGCAGGTTTTTCCTGTTGTTCCGCACGCTTCTCGCCAAACAATTATTCAAAACTGTATTAAATACTCTCCTCTCTGGCCCTTCTTCAAAATACGCTGCTTATATAAAAACATGCGGTTGAAACCAGAAGAAATTGAATTTTCTGATTTTTTGTTACAAATTGGTAACGGTGACTACCCCTCTGTAGATGGTGAGGAATCAAATGTTATTGAACTACCACCCAGAATTTTAGCGCATGATGACATCGTGATTGAGATTTATGGCGAAACATTCATTTCTACGAAAGATATAATCAATTTCTCGAAAGTATGAATTCTAACACCAAAAAATGAACACTGTAATGAAATTAATTTGAAAGTCATCGAACTTATACCCGGTAGTTCAAAAACATACACCAGCGTTAACAGATTAATTACTGAAATTGAAAGCCAGCTACTTCAATTTCCTACAGAATTCTTGAATTCCTTGGAATTAAGTGGTTTGCCTCCACATATTCTTACTCTAAAAGTTGGAGCCATAGTTATGCTCCTCAGAAATCTGAACGTTTCCCAAGGGCTCTGAACGGAACCAGATTATTTGTAAAGAATATGTATGAAAATTGCTTGGATTTGGAAATAATCAGCGGAGATAAAATTGGGCAGAGAGCTCTAATCCCTCGAGTTGATTTAACACCATCCGACAAAACCCTTCCATTTTCTTTTGAGAGACGTCAATTTCCAATTCGCTTGGCATTCTGTATCACAATTAATAAAGCTCAAGGGGAAACTCTCGAACGTGTAGGTCTCTATTTACTTCAGCAAGTTTTCAGTCATGGCCAGTTATATGTTGCAATGTCAAGAGTGCGATCTTTCGACGCCCTTAAAGTTTCAATAGTGCCAAAAAGTAGTCGTACAAAGAATGTCGTATATAAGGAAATCCTTCGGTAATTATTTTACCATTGACCATCATGTTTCGACTTCGTAAAGCACTCTGACAAAAGCTCTTGGCCTGTAGATTTGCAGAGTGTCTTTAAGAGAAAAAAAAATATGTTACCGACCTGTGTTATTGTGATGGTTGTATTAATGCGTGTATCTGTAATTAACGTGAGAATTAGGAAGGAGAACGCCGAAGCCTTACTTAAGGAACCATCCCGGTATTTGCCTGGAGTGGAAGTGGGAAACCGAAGAGAAACACATCCAAGATAGTTAAGGTTGGAATCGATCCTACCTCTCCTCAGTTTTACCTCACGAGGCTGAGTGCGTCCCGTTCCAGCCCTCAGGCCAGAATTAAATTTCTTGGCAGAGCAGGGAAATGAATCCGGATCTCTGGGGCGATGGCCAAGAATGTACTTAATAGTTGGCTTCCCTATGTTAATGCGTTTTTCGACATGCACTGGACATATAATTCTAAAACTGCCTCCTTTACGGTGGCTGGCAAAGAGTCAGTGCTCATCCTGTAATTGGTGAAGTGATTCTATACTCCCCTGCATAGTTTGCTGTTAAAGAAACCCTAAGGATTGAACCTATAACAGGCGATAGAAATTGCTTATTTCGAGAAGTTTCGTGCTGTTTATATCAAAATGAAGAACATCGCCCTGAGCTTCATTTGCAAACTATTGCAAACATTGTTGCTGACAAGGATAATTTTAAGGATTTTATTATTGGCGATCAGCCTCATCGCGTTCTCCTCAGCAACCAACTTAGTATGAAAGTCTCTGAACGGTGAATACACTGATCATGTTGAACTTCATTGTATAAGCCAATTGTTCATTGATTTTATTTGTTTCGAGTACATAACAATGAGTCTAACCACACTGTTGTTTTTGCAAGGGGAGTATTATCTGGCATTTAATATTTAGCGGCTCCATTGATGCAGGGCACTATAGTGTTATCGAATAAGACGTTAATTTTGGGAGAAATACTACTATAAAACCCCGTTCGACGAAAAGGAACATTGTCCGGTCGTATGTTAACTGCAAATTGACGCAATAAAGTGAGAAATCGGACAAAATACGAAGCCACTTTAAAAATCCAATATAAATATGCCATAAAAATACTCCCATTTTCTTTTAAGAGCCACCAATTTCCAATCGCTTGGCATAATTTATCACAATCAATAAAGCTCAAGGGGAAGCTATGGAACGTGTAGGCCACTATTTGCCTCATCAAGTTTTCAGTCTGGGCAGTTATATGTTGCAAAGTCGTCTTTCTCTGTAATCATACAAATAATGCATATAAGAAAATCCTTCCGTAAATATTTTCCCAATGACCGTCATGTTTTGACGGGTTTCAACTAGTCTAATTTAATTCAATTGTTTACATAACCTCAAGATGGCGGCTGTGCGAAATTTTAAAATTAAGTTTTTATTTCTTGTGTCGTAATCATGCGATCGAAGTGAAAGTTTGAATAATAAACCTAGGCAATAAGTGACCTTGAATGGTACATAACTCTATGGCCTATACATATAACAATCCTAAATAGCAAGCTTCCGTAATATTTAGACGGTCCTCAATATATATGAATCTTTTACAGCAACCAAACTGAAATTTTTATGTTCATAGAGACTATGAACATATGTTCACCTATAGGACTTTCAGTAACCTGGTGAGCACGAATCCAACATGGCGGCGACGCGAAGTATAAATATTTAAATGGACGTTTCTCGCGAATTAACTATCCGAGTGCCGTGAAACGCTGCACGTTTTAAATGCTTACACAAATGTTGATCCACTGGCATCTAATTTATTTCAATTGTTTGCATAATCACAAGATGGCTGCTGTGCGTAATTTTAAAATCTCGTTTTTACTTCTTGTGTTCTAATCATGCGATTGAAGTTTGAATACCACACTTACACAATAATCTTAATATAATAGTACAAAAATAAAAATCCAACCTGGCGACCATCTGAAATATTTAGACGGTTCTCAATATCTACGAATCTGTTACAGCAATTAAACTGAAATTTTGTATGTTGATAGAGGCAATTAACATGAGCAGGATATATGAAAATAGGCTGTACAGTTCTTCACGGAACTACTTGTTATACTTGTGGTCACACTGTCCTTATGCAAGGTTTCGACAGTGATGTGTAACTATATAACGGTCTGTTACTTCTTCACGCAAAATTATATCTCCCGCAGAGATGTTGGTTGGTTCCTCAGTTTAGGGGCTGCGACAACGCGGTCATATAACCCCGTGTACTTTGGGTGAGTGTAGAATCTGTCTGATAAACGGTGTGAATTGTGATAGCTGTATTAGTCTGTAATTCAGGTAAGGAATGCAGACGCTAAATTTCAAGCAGTAGTTCCTAATGTTGCTACCAGATACTAACGTCAACGCCACCCAGCTGTGAACTTGGCTACTAGATGCCACCTCAATCAGCAACTCGCAACGAACGTTGAAACGTCCCCTCCAAAGGAAAGCTTACTGAGGGATTTTTAGCGCTCTTAGAAAATCCGACGACTTTGGCCGGCTTTGAACCCGCGACCTTGGACATAGAAGTTCAGCATGCTACCAGTTACGTCACCGAAGCCGCTTCACACTTAGTCAGATGTCATGGCAACGTCTGATGGCTCATCCCTCATCAATTTAGTAGTGTTGCCATGTCAACCACTGATAGCTCTTGGCATTTTCTTATAATTCCGAAATCATTTTTCTCATCCCTTGGCGCAATGGTGGCTCATATCAAAAATTCTTTCAGACAAACGTTTTAGGTAATTATTAGGGGAATATTGTCCATTTTGTACGGTTTTGATATTGTGCCTATTAACAGAGATATGATTAATGTTTCCCGAAAAAACCACTTTTTCCCACCCCTTTGGTCAATGGTTGGTGCTATCAAAAAACGTTTCAAACATACATTTCTGAGCTTTATCCGACACATAGTATGAAATTTGAACGGATTCGATATTTCACATATTAAGAGTTATAGCAATATTTCATTTTTCGAAAAAAAAGTCCCCCATTTTCATCCCCTTCGACCGATTTAGCCCAGTAACGAACTCGTCCGAGATTTTATGGGTATACATATTCGGTAAAAAATTCAAAGTGATTGGTGAAACATTACGGCAGTTATCGTGTCCACAAGAAACTGATATACATATATACATATATTACATAAATTATATATAAACTTTTGAACTGACGGTGGTTTTGGGGTCTGGGGGATGTGAAACGCGAAGATATGTCGGAATTTTCTGGAAATCAAAACATGGTACCCATTGCAATAGTTAGCTTTCTAATGAAATCTACCTAAAATACTGCCGTCAACGACACCTAGCTGTGAACTTGGCTACTAGATGCCACCTCAATCAGCAACTCGCAACGAACGTTGGAACTTCCCCTCCGAAGGAAAGCAAACTCAGGTTTTTTAGCGCTCTTAGTAAATCCGACGACTTCAGCCGGGTTTGAACCCGCGACCTTGGGCATAGAAGTTCAGCATGCTACCAGTTCCGATACCGAAGTCGCTTCCCACTGACATATGAAAACTGAATGTGATCTCGTGCAGTGGCGTTGTCATAGCAACTGCTGATGGTCATCCTTATCAATTAAAAGTAAAGTTGTCATGGCAACCTCTCTTGGCACTTGGCATTTTCTTATAATTTAAATCATTTTGTTCACCCCGTGGCGTAATGGTGGGTCATATCAAAAATTCTTTCAGACAAAAGTTTTAGGTAATTATTGGAGGAATATTGTCCATTTTGTGCGGTTTTGATATTGTGCCTATTAACAGAGATATGATTAATGTTTCCCGAAAAAACCACTTTTTCCCACCCCTTTGGTCAATGGTTGGTGCTATCAAAAAACTTATTTGACATAAATTTTTGGCACTTATCCGACACATATTATGAACTTTGAAGGGATTCGATATTTCATGAATTAAGAGAGTTATAGCGATATTTCACTTTTTCGAAAAAAGCCCCCCATTTTTACCCCCTTTGAGCGATTTTGCCCATTAACGAACTCAACCGAGATTTTATAGGGATACATATTTTGTAAAAAATTCAAAGTGATTGGTGCAAAATTACGGCAGTTATCGTGTCCACAAGAAACTGATATATATATACATATATACATAAATTATATATAAACATTTGAACTGACGGTGGTTTTGGGGTCTGGGGGATGTGAAACGCGAAGATATGTCGAAATTTTCCGGAAGTCGAAACATGGGACCCATTGCAATAGTTAGCTTTCTAAAGAAATCTACCTAAATGGAACCACAGTTTATTCAAGCGTCGAAAGATACTACCACTATGTCTGACTAGACGAATTGTGGGTCTACAATGGCGGCCGATACAAGGATTATACGTGCTTGTCCGATAGGGCATGTTTATGGATAAATCTGGTACAGACCAGGTTTACTACACTTCAAGACCATCAAGAAATGTAAGCCACATTTGAATTATATTATGCCTAGCTAATTGGAACAAACTATTTTTCTGCAGATGACCAACACATTTTTTTCGTCGTATTTAAAGTTTGCAATGATTTACGCAAGACTTATTAGAGTTATTCTGAGCATTTTCAGCACTCAGAAAAGTTTAGGATCGATGACCGAGCATTTCGAAGATTTATTTGAATTTTTCATATTTTTGGGAAATCACGGTAATCAGCCGATGTAACTGTAAAAGTTAAATTTATTTTTGTTGAGGAATGGATATTTTTTCCATATTCGAAGGTTCGAACATGTGGATTCTCACATAATGAGATGATAATTAAACACATTTAAAATGATATAAATAATAATAATAATAATAATAATCCACTAATAATAATAATAATAATTTTTATAATTTTTCTAAATAATTCTTGGATATTATATTGTCTAATAATCATATGTATTGAGAAAGAGCCTATGAAGTAGTTTAATCATTTCTAGTCTGGAACAGGAGATTTTCCGAAGGAGAGTGGTTAGCGCAAGCCCGCATTCAACCAACATGTCAGTTCTGGTTGAACAGTTGATATTTGCATTGAGCAAAGTACATTTTTCATATAACACGGAGAGGCATGAAACGGGAAGCAAATGATATTTGTATCAAATAGGATATTTTTGTATTTATATAAAATCATGACGTAAATACACTTCGAAAGTGAAATGAAGCTTTTCATAAGTATGGTAAATTCACGGGTTGAACTGAATGGTAAAATAAAATAAACTTGTCAGTTTATTAATCTTCCAGTGTTGATAACAAGCAGAGGCTTGATTTATTGTATAAATTTTGGGAAGAAAATTTATGTGTGTGGAGTAGTTGAAATGCCATTCCCAGGTGCGCATGTTAAGTCGCAGGAATGAAGGTTTTTTCGAGCATCAATCAAATAGCAGGTTCGATGGCTCAGGTTTATAGTAGGAGTATTGGAGCCACACATTTCGTCGTATGAATAACCCGAAGGTTATTTCTTTGAAACCATCAGTTCTTATTTCAACCTTGTTTACGAATTCCATTTAGACTTTGATTTTGCTAGAACCCGGATGTGTCATGATAGTAGTTTATTCTTCTTCAGAGGAAGACCTTTGCCGTTGTTGTTGTTATATTGTGTTCTTACACAAATAATAGAATGGGCCACTGCCAATTAAAAATAATTATTTAACCACGAATAATTCGAAGGATATTTTCAATCCTAGTGCCATGAACTAAATGAATTCATTATAAAACTACAATTCTTATTTCCGCATTCTGTCGAAGAATTGCAAGTTGTGAAAGTTGCTAAAAATGGCCATGAATATAAATATTTTTTTCATAATGATTCCAAGTGGATAATCTAATAGTTGAATGGTTCAACCATTTATTGATCAAGTTGATGATTCAGAAATCATGTATTTTGTTTGGAACTTGAAGTTCATAATCGAGTCACTTCTCGAATGTTTAATGTCAGAAGAACAATTAATTGTTGTTGTGCTTCGCACAGTTCTTCGATGCTATGCTCAAGGTCAAATACTTTTCAGATGTTATTAATATGTGTTAATAATTTGTGTTGCTTCTATGATAATAATATTTTCGACGATATATTTTTGAAACTGGAAAAACAAGTGAAAGTTTAAGAATTCTATAAACATTTATTCTACGAGTGTTAATATCATGTAAATAGTCAAACAGTGATCTACGTTATTTCCAGTATAGACAATTAATTTTGAACTGGAATTAAATATTAATAATTTTGGAACACAGTCCACAGGACTATTAATCGGACTTGTGTTTCCAAAAAGATTGTCAAATGTGTTTGGAAGATTTCTGTATATTGTGTGTATATAAGAGTGTGGATCGCCACACGTGGATGATGCTGCTTTGAGCATTCTTGCAGTCAAGTTTTAACTTTAAAATAAACTGAGATAATTTTACCAGATGTGTTTCACCCAATTAAATCTCCTTCTATCCTTATTGTTGCATTGAGCCAAACATCAGTAAAGCATTTTTTTAATTTGATGTCGTTTTTGCGATTTGCTTTAACCCATCTGGCGCTCCGGGATATTTTGACTCTCGTGCTGACTGATTATTGGTAAAATGCATATGTGGTCGTGCGGACTCCGGTCTAAACGGGCACAATACCAACCCTAGTATATTCATTTGGGTTTCTGAAACGGTCAGCAACAGAGATGGAAAGCCTGCAGAGAAAAACAAGGACCCTTCTCACTACTTACCGTTTACATTACCCAAACGCCTGCAAAGAAAGGGTCACCCTTCCGCGAAAGATGGGAAGTCGAGGAGTACTGGATTTACAAATTTTGCCACAGAACCAAATTAAAACCCTTAGAAGATATTTCTATCAAAGAAAGGAAAACAGCGTTCTCCATAAATCCATTGTACTTGCTGATAAACACACTGTATTGAACCTTCATACAACCTCTGATGATCATATCAGCCAGCAACTACACTTACATTAAATAGAAAAGGCATGGGGAGAAAAGACCCTCCATGGAATATACTACAGCAACCTATCCCAACAGAGTATTGATTAAAAAAAAGAACGTGTATGTGGTTACAAATTGGTCGACTGTTTGGAGAAACAGAGGGATTCGCAATTGCCATCCAAGATCAAGTCATTGCAACAAAAAAAATCAAGAAATACATCATCAAAGATACCAGTGTAAATTCAGACAAATGCAGGCGATGTGCCATTCATCTCGAGACCATTGACCATGTCACTGCAGGTTGCGCAATACTAGCATCAGTTGAATATACAAAACGGCACAATCAGGTTGCAAGCATCATTCATCAAGCACTCGCACAGAAATATAAATTAACTGAGGAGTATATCCCTTACTACAAGTATCATCCACCATCTCTCCTCGAAAATGAATTGTGTTTGGGACTCTGGTATTGTGACAGACAAAACAATAGATCACAATCGACCAGACATCATAGAATGAATTAAGGTTGATGGCACTACATTTATAATAGACATAGCAGTCTCCAACGACACCAATATCGAACGGAAACACAATGAAAAAATCACCAAGTATAGACAGCTTGCAGAGGAAACCAAGAGGATATGGAAGATGAATTGCGTCCGGACAGTGCCTGTAAGCTTGTCAGTCAACGGCCTCATACCTCACACACTCCACAAGAGTCTGAAGGAACTGGATCTTCCGCCGACCACCTACAACAGTATACAGCATTGTGTCCTATTGGCCACATGCAATATTGTGCGATCCTTACTTGCTAATGAATGAGTGATAATGAACTGAATATTTTGTATATACATGATATGTATAGAGCCTCCGTGGCTTAGGCGGCAGCACGCCGGCCTCTCACCGCTGGGTCCGTGGTTCAAATCCAGGTCACTCCATGTGAGATCTGTGCTGGACAAAACGGAGGCAGACAGGTTTTTCTCCGGATACTCCGGTTTTCCCTGTCAACATTTCATTCCAGCAACACTCTCCACTATCATTTCATTTCATCTGTCATTCATTTAATCATTGCCCCAGAGGAGTGCGTCAGGCCTCGGCAGCCGGCACAGTTCATATCCTCGCCGCTAGATGGGGGCTTCATTCATTCCATTCCTGACCCGGTCGGAGACTGGAAGCAGGCTGTGGATTTTCATTTTCACATGATATGTATGAATTATAGTTTATATTATAGTTTTTATGTATTGTTGTAAAGCACTTGGTTTAATCCGTGCTTTAGAGAACCCATGTAAAGGTGAATTGAATAAATAATAATAATAGTAATAATCATAATAATAATAATTGTTGGTTGAGCGCTTGAACTGCGGTACAGTAATAATGGCGGAAGGGGCCTCCTTGTGCTCGGGAGATTAGGAGTAAGAGGTATAGGGTCCACATACAGTATATCAGGGTAGCGTCTTTCTCAGATTGAGCGGCTACAAACAGCGTCTGTAACAGATTGGGCGGCTGATTTTAATATTGGTAGGCTTACTATCTCATCAGTTATAACCCCGCTATCCTTCGGGATAGCCTTTCTCAATTCTTTTCTTCACTCATGATGGAAACACAAAGTATTGGATTACCTACCCCAGGTGGTAATTACCCAGGTGGTAATAAATCCTCCTCCACGTATTGTGGAGTTAGTAGGCCTGCGGAGTCTGGGGAGCCTGCAATGTCATGCAAGAAGAAATATATTATGTACTTAGCAACACTTAACATAAACTCACTCCTTCAGATAGGAAAACTAAAGCAAACAGTGGTTGTTCTTGAGAAACATAACATTGTCATCACTGCATTGCAAGAAACACGAGTTTGTGATGAAGAAAGACATGGAGACATCCAAATTCACTTATGGGTGAATTTCAACTGGATCATGTTGCAATATCAAAAAAATCAGTTCGTGAAATCCAAAATGTGAAGGTCCTGCGTAATGCGAATATAGATTCAGACCATTATCTGTCCCTTATTAAAATGAATGGTATTCCGTTTAGGAACAATAGAGTGAATGTTGAAAAGGGAATGAAAACGCAAAAGTTCAACATCGGTGGTCTGAAGTCAAATAACACTTTTGCGGAAACACTCCACAACAAACCAAAAGATGGAACATGGTCTACTTTAAGGAACGCCATTGTTACTGCGGCTTCGGAATCCATTCCTCTTGATAGAACGCGCAAGCACCCTTGGTGGAACGATCAATGTGATCACGCAATAGAGGAAAGAAGAAAAGCTTGGATCAAGTGGAATAACAAGAAAGACTATGTGAACCTTGAGAACTGTCTCTGCATCAGGAAAGAAACTTGTAAAATTTTAAAATTGGCAAAAAGAAATTTCCACAAATCACAAATTATTCAAATTGAAGATGATTTTCAAAGACACAAAACAAGGGATTTCTATCAAACTTTTAAGCACCAACTGTCGAAATACGTCGCCCCTACTCTTCACATCCGAGGATCTGATGGTAAACTTAATTTCAATAATAAAGACTGTGCTAAAGCCTTTGGAGAATATATTGAAACCCTTTTGAACACGGACATACCTACTGAACAACTTGCTTTCTATCCTAGTGTTGCATACCACGACAGCTCACCACCCTCTGTCGAAGAAATAACACAAATCATCAAGGGGCTAAAAAATAATAAGGCCTCTGGGGAGGATAGTATAGTGGCTGAATTTTGGAAATATGCAGATAATGACTCCATCATTTGTCTCCAGAAAACCATTGAAGAAATATGGCATAGTGAAAAATTACCGGAGGATTGGACTTCAGCCATCATTCATCCTATACATAAGAAAGGGGATAAATCCGACCCAAATAATTATAGAGGTATTTCACTGGTATCGGTAACGTACAAAATATTTGCAAGGGCTCTTCTGAACAGAGCAGAACCGATATTATACCGTCAGTTAGGGGAATATCAAGCTGGTTTCAGGAAATCAAGCTCCTGTCCTGAACAAATTCATAACATTAAGACCATAATTTCCTACTGTACGATCAAAACCTTATGTTGTGATTTTTGTGGACTTTCAAAAGGCTTATGATTGCATTCATAGAGACACAATAATTAACACCTTACGTGAGTTTGGCCTATACAATAAATCAATTAATTTGTCCAAAGCAAGCTTAGAAAACATCATTTCTAAGGTCAAATTTCGTGGTGAATTGTCCGAAGCCTTTGCAATCAAGACTGGCTGTAGACAAGGTGATCTGGGATCACCGATGCTGTTCAACTGTGTCTTGGAAAAAATTATAAGAGAATGGTTAACAATCTTACCAAATAATTATGGTATTCGAATTGGTTATAAAAAATAAGACCTGAATATAAACTGTCTCGCTTTGGCAGATGGTATTGCTTTGTTCGCTAATACAATGGAAGAGGCCACTGACCAACTTAATAAACTACAAACCATAGCTGCTAAAACTGTACTTCCATGAAACTAATTTTATCACAAATGTCAATGATGCCTCAAAATTCATCACAATTCGTCTGCAAAAAATCAAAAAAGTCCGAAAATTTAAATACCTAGGGGAATGGATTACCCCTAATAATTCAGAAATAGCAGCCATTGAGAGCAGATGTGACAAAGGTGCCTTTAAAACATTCTACGGATCGGAGCGTGGAATGTTAGAAGTCTGCTAGGAAGTGGAAGGTTAGAAAACTTAGAAAGGGAAATGGATAGGTTGAGGTTGGATTTGGTTGGGATTAGTGAAATGCGCTGGCAGGAAGAACAGGATTTTTGGTCAGGAGATTATAGGGTCATTAGCACTAAATCAAACAATGGCCAAGCAGGGGTTGGCCTCATAATGAGTAGGAAACTTGGACAGCGGGTGGAATATTATGAGCAATATAGTGAACGGATTATTGTAGCAAAAATCAATACTAAACCTACCTGCACCACAGTGGTACAAGTCTATATGCCTACCAGTCAAGCTGATGATGAGGATGTTGAAAAGGTCTACGAAGAAATAGACGAAATTCTGAGGTATATCAAGGGTGATGAAAATGTTATAGTAATGGGAGATTGGAATGCTGTGGTAGGAAAAGGGAGAGAAGGGAAGATAGTAGGAGATTTCGGATTAGGTGAAAGGAATGATCGAGGAAGCAGGCTGGTAGAATTCTGCACCGAGCATGAATTGGTCATAGCTAACACCTTATTCAATAACCACAATAGAAGAATATACACATGGATGAGACCAGGAGATACAGGGCGTTACCAAATCGACTTCATTATGGTCAAGCAGAGGTTTCGAAACCAGATTTTGGATTGTAAAACATATCCTGGTGCTGACATAAACTCTGATCACAATCTGGTTGTAATGAAATGCAGATTAAAGTTGAAGAAACTGAAGAAAAGTCAAAAGCCAAAAAGGTGGGCAATAGACAGACTGAAAGAGAAGGATGTAAACGAAAGATTCAAGAAGAGTATAAAGGAAGGACTAATGAAAAACCCTAAACAAACTTCAATTGCAGACGAATGGGCACTTTTCAAGAATGAAATAACCAAATCCGCAGAAGAAAACATTGGTAGGAAAGAAAGAATAGGTAGAAAACCGTGGATCACTCAGGATATACTAGAATTGATGGATGAAAGGCGGAAACACAAGAATCTAAGAGATGAAAAGGGGAAAGCAGAATACAGACGTCTGAGAAATGAGGTTAACAAGAAGTGCAAGGAAGCGAAAGAAGAATGGTTGAAAGAGAAATGTACAGGTATAGAAAAGTGTCTGAAATTAGGAAAAGTAGACACAGCTTATCGAAGGATTAAGAATACTTTTGGGGAAAAGAAGACTAAGTGCTGTAATATTAAGGACACAAATGGAAAGTCTCTAACAGATAGGGAAGAAAAGGTTGAGAGATGGAAAGCTTACATAGAGAGTTTGTATAAGGGAAAGGAGATTGAGAATCATGTAATGGAAAGGGAGGAGGAAATTGATGAGGATGCGAAAGGAGATTTAATATTGAGATCAGAATTTGATAGAGCTTTGGAAGACTTAAGCAGGAACAAAGCACCAGGCATAGATGATATACCGATTGAGTTGCTACGCTGCATAGGAGATGAAGATCTGATCAGGTTATTTCACTTGGTGTGTAGGATTTATGAGACAGGTGTGGTACCCCCTGATTTCAAGAAGAATGTAATCATCCCTATACCAAAGAAAGTGGGAGCTGACAGATGTGAAGATTACCGTACAATCAGCTTGATTACTCATGCTTCAAAGATCCTGTCTAGAATAATTTACAAGAGGATTGAAAGCCAGATAGAAACGGAGTTGAGTGAAGACCAGTTTGGTTTCAGGAGAAATGTAGGAACAAGGGAAGCTGTACTAAGTTTTAGGCTGATTTTGGAAGGTAGAATAAGGAAAGATAAGAGAACGTTCATGGCTTTTGTAGACTTTGAAAAGGCTTTTAATAACGTTGATTGGACTAAATTGTTTGACATTTTGAAATCTATTGGAATAAAGTACAGGGATAGGAGGGTGATATACAATCTGTACAGAAACCAGACAGCAGTCATTCGAGATGAAGGACATGAGAGAGAAGCTGGTATTCAGAAAGGTGTAAGGCAAGGCTGCAACTTATCACCCATACTTTTCAATCTTTACATTGAACAAGCAATGAAGGAAATTAGAGAAAAATTTAAAGTGGGAGTCAAGATTCAAGGAGAAATAATTTCAACTCTGAGATTTGCTGATGACATCGTCATCTTGGCCGACAAGCCTGAGGATTTGAATGAGTTTTTGAATGGTATGGACTCCGTCTTACGGAAAGAATTCATGATGAAAATAAATAAATGTAAAACAAAAATACTGGAATGCAGCCGAGATAAATCAGAAACCTCTATGGAGATCAAATTGGCAGGTGAAAAGCTGAAGGAAGTAGGAGACTTCTGTTACTTAGGAAGCAGAATAACCAGTGATGGACGAAGCAAAGAGGATATTAAAAGTAGGTTGGCTCAGGCAAAGAAAGCATTTCTAAAAAAAAGGAATCTGCTGACATCGAATATAGATTTAGGTATTATGAAGTCATTTTTGAAAGCCTTTGTCTGGAGCGTGGCGCTCTATGGAAGTGAAACTTGGACTATTGGTGCAGCAGAAAAGAGGAGAATTGAAGCGTTTTGAAATGTGGTGTTAAATGAGAATGATGAAGATCAGATGGGTAGATAGGGTTACAAACAAAGAGGTATTAAGACGAGTGGGAGAGGAGAGATGTTTCTGGCGACTGCTAATGAAGAGAAGAGAAGAGATAGGTTAGTAGGACACATACTAAGACACCCAGGAATAGCAAGCTTAGTTATGGAAGGAAGGGTCGAGGACAAAAACTGTAGGGGTAGACCAAGGTTAGAATATGTTAAACAGATTGCCTCGGATGTAGGGTGTCGGAGCTATGTAGAGATGAAACGATTAGCTCAGCACAGGGAGGCATGGAGAGCTGCATCAAACCAGTCAAAAGACTGAAGACTCAAACAACAACAAACCTGCAAAAACATTTACAAAAGTAAAAGCTTGTCCCGGAATGTCAAACTTTGTCATTATAACACAGTAATTAGGCCGTCAGCACTGTATGCCGCAGAATGCTTACAGATGACAAACAAAGGTCCATTGAGAAAATTAGAACTTAAGGATCGGACAATTCTAAAGAAAATATTAGGACCTGTTAATGATACTGGTACTTACAGAAGAAGACATAACAATGAATTATTTGAACATATAGAAGATTTGGTGAGTGTGATGAGAAAAAGGAGAATGTCTTTCTTTGGACATTTGGAGCGGATGGAGCATCATCGACTTTCATATCGAATGCACTCATCAATATCTAAAAAAAAATCCTATTGTAAATGGACGATGCAAGTTAAAAAGGACCTAACAGAAGCTCGAATCAATCAAGCTCTGGTTTGGGATAGGAACCTGTTCAGAAAGGCCGTTAAATCAACCAGTAATCTACAACCTTTAACATCTGCGATGCCTCGCCCTCACTGCAAGTGGACGAAAGAAAGGAGAGCAGAACATTCGTCAAGAATGAAGATCTACTGGCAGACAAGAAAACAAGCATTACAGTGTTCAATGAGTGAAGAACATCGTGGTCCGTTGATGGCCAAAACGTCTCCAAAAAAAAATTAATCATTTAGGGACAGGGATATAATATACCATCAATACCACACCCGGACATGTAAATCGCGTGAAAAATCTAGAGTACCCCTTGACACCCTTAAGCGCATTATATAAGTATTGATGAATTTTACAGCTTTAGTCGATTCCGTGGTAACCTTATAGACGTTTGAAAACGTCCTTACATTACTTACTTACTTACTTACTTACAGGTCGGCGCTACAGTCCTTGAAGAACCTTGGCCTCCTTTATCACCTGCCTCCATTCATCTCTATCTTCCGCCTTCCTTCTCCAGTTCCTGATTCCCAGACTCCTAAGGTCGTCTTCCACATCATCTATCCACCGTCTCCTGGTTCTTCCTCTTCTCCTCCTTCTATCCGGTCTTTGCGTTAACACCTTTTTGACACTCCGTGATTCTGGCATTCTCTTAACGTGTCCTGCCAATCTTATCCTCCCCTGCTTAATTTTGACCACAATATCTGCCTGTCCGAAGAGTTCCTGTAGTTCCACATTTGTCCTTATTCTCCAACCTTCCTCCTCTCTCACTGTCCCGTATATTTTCCGCTTGAAAACGTCCACAGTAGGGTAATAAAATATGGAATGGCATTGCGTCTTACAGAAATAGACGGACTCCTGAGATTGTGTTGCCATGGTTAGCGTCTTGCATTATTTCATTAGTTTATTAAATGAAGTTAGTTTTCTGGGAATATCTCAAAAACTGTTGGTTTTAGGACCTTAAAATGTGGTTTTCGAGGGCCCTCTCCTCTCGAACGGAAGTGTGCTCGAACGGAAGTGTGCTAGCTGGCAGTGGTGGATCGAACGGAAGTGTAAGATGCACTGCCAACTTGATCGATCGATGAAGCTGGCAGTGGTAAGATCCAGCTGGCAGTGGTAAGAGAAACAATGAGCGCGCGGTGTCGGAAATTGATACCATCACGTACTCTTGGCCATGAGGAATGTATATGACATACTGAACGGTAAACGCTCATGCGAACTCTGGTGTCAAGTGATGGAAACAAAACACATGATACATGTTCGAAGTCTTCGTATCAGTATTTAAATGGTAAAATGCCTTAATATCAAGCATGGTAAGTAGTCAGCATTGCCGGTAGTATGTTTCTGCACAATGGCTATTCAAATATTAACCCACATAACGGTAATGCAGTCATGAATATAATATAATCGCTGTGGTTATACGAGAATTGAGCAAATCTTCATGAACTATTGCTGAATACATTCTCTTTACTCACAAGAGGGCCCATTCATAAGGCATTTTAAACTCAATTTGACGCAGGAACATTATCGAAACAAGCAAAATATAAATGTAACTTAATTCCGTAATGCAGTATTATTGGAACGTGGAAATAAGTCACCATCTTGTGCGCTATATTTCCGTAGTCGACATAGCCGTGGGGTTAGCGTCTATGCCTGTGAATCTAGAGATCTCGGGTTCGAATCCTGGACGGGGTAGATATTTTTGCTACCAGAGTATCATTTTAAACTATATTTATCATATCAATATGACTCATTTTAACATAATCCATATGAAATTACGTGTTGGCCTGTGAATCAAGAGGACCTGTTTATAAGGAATTTAAGGTTATAAGCGGTGTCGCCTCTAATAAACTAGTTGATCCATATCTTTTTCTTTATTTAGTCTATTGCTGGTGGAAGCTACAAATCATCTATTAAATGAGTTCCATATTATAAACTACAATATCTCTAAAACACTCCCTTTTAAAATTGATTAATATTGTGCCAATAATACTGTAGTATAAAATACCGGTGTATCAACAATTTTACGTGAGGTTTCTTCTATGTCAGATGTTACACATCATATGCGACTACTGTAAGGCTCGTAATTTTTTTTATATCACAAGTTCGCCATAGGACGGGGGCGTCACTCCAAGTCCTTTGACAGCCCATATGTCCAAATCGGACCATTGGTTCGCGTGATATTTGAAATATTACTTGGCTGAGGATGTACAGTCAGGTACAAATAAAATGGGTGGCTGAGGACTGCTACCTCTCATCTACTGACAACATTTTACATTTCGGATTGCCCTTGCCAAACTGTAGAAGATAATTGCATTCATTTTCAGCTGTCACGTACTCGCTATTACAAAGATATTAAATTTAGCTATTAGTTTTAGTTTTCACTTTAGAACCCATATTGAAAAGGACCTAAATGAAGGCAGGGGTCAGGAGTAGAACCGACAGCTCTCAAGTACGGAGGCGCGAAGGCTATGCGCTAGGAAATTAATACTAACGGCATAGGGATGTGTATTAAGATTACAGCTATTGCCAGAATAAATGGGAAGAGTTTTCGTTTATAAATAGCGAGGTTATAAGAAGAAATATAAAACGCTATTTTATTAGCATGGAGAGGAATGAGATTTATAGACATTGGAAACTGGACAGAACGACAAGTTCTATGAAGACGGCAATTGGGAAAATCCGGTTTATGGATGGCACGAGCCCAAGGTGACTTTGAAGCGTGGCAGAAAGGAAATCTGACCACGTAAATGAAACAGGTTCATCATGTGACCATTTTTTAACCAATAGCAATATTATGTATTGGCGATCACCAAAATTTTAATTATATTTGGAAATAACTTATAGAAAAGAATATGTGGTAAAAATGGAAAGCTGACGGTAAATGAAAGTTGATGGTATAAATTATATTTTGAGATTTAATAGGATGAGACCGATATTTAAATATGAAATATTTTACAAGGTCGAATGCCAGAAACACCATTTTATAATCGCTATTAGAGCAGGGCAGAGGGCATTTCTCTTCAAGTCTTCGAAATCGACAAGACGTATATTTCTGAAGCAGCGAAAGTTACATACAAGATTGAGAACGGGAAGAAAAAATTATTGCGTGACTATATAGAAGATGAACACCAATGAAGCAATTACCATGAAATCAGAAACAACAAATCTTTATATATAACAAGAAGTTCCGTGAAGAACTATACAGCCTACTTTTCATGCCAATGATTATTCTACAGAATATGAACCTATCTAGAATAATGACGAAATGAAGTTGCTAATATCGAAATTTCCAATTAGTTCGAAATACTGTATACCTGGCATAATGTATCCTAATAGAGCACTACAGTTGGCAGCCCTGATGACTGAATATATTCTTAGTTCCGTCTCTTACGGTAATAAATACAAAATTTGGTTGAAGTCCACTGGATAGCATGGACGTTACATGCAGTTAAACATTGGATCTAACAGCGCGCGTAAAATCATGTTGGCAACAATGTCATGCATGTATTGGTCAGAAATAATCTGAAATAATATGATCTATTGTTGTGCCAATTTTGAATGAAATCCATTAGTTAGTATAGAAGTTACATGCATTTTAAAATTGGACCTATCAGCAGGCTTAGAATCGTGTTGGCAGCACTGACGTATATTAGTTACTCCAAATTCGTCTAGAATGCCAGGTACTATACGTGTGCAAAGTTTAGAGCTATTGGCTTGCATACTTTCTGATATATTGATATTAGGGTAACAAAAATAGGGACAGCACATATTAACAGTTGGCAGCCCTGGTTGCTCCTTAGAATACGCATAGTCATATCTGTTATGGTACACATAGCACATACGAAATTTGGTTGAAATCCAAATGATACAATGGAAGTTACATGTATTTAAAGTTGGACCTGTCAGCAGGCTTAGAATCATGTTGGTAGCACTGACGTATATAAGTTACTCCAAATTTATATAGAATGTCAGGTACTATACGTGTGCATAGTTTAAAGCTGTCGGCTTGCATACTTTCTGATATATTGGTATTTGGATAAAATAAATTATGAGCATTTATTAACAGTTGGCAGCCCTGGTAGGTCTTAAGAATACGCTCAGTCATATCTGGTTATGTACACATACAACATACGAAATTTGGTTGAATTCCGCTTGATAGTGTAGAAGTTATATGCATTTAAAAATTGGACCTATCAGGAGGCTTACAATCATTTTGGCAACACTGCCATGTTTGGCCTCTTGGAAATTAAACTGAAATATTATGATCTGTACGTGTGCCAATTTTGAAATAGCTCCCATTCATACTTTCCAAGATATCCAACATGGAGCTCAAATTTCAATTGCGATTTTTTAGCAGTTGGTAGCACTGACATCATTTTCAAATATGGCCGTGAGATATTCAGGTATAGATCTTTACTCCTACCAAATTTTGTTTCGATTGCTGCAGCCGTTTAGGAGTTGATAGGGGGGGACGCACACACAGACAGACAGACAGACAGACAGACAGAAGGACAGACAGACAGACTGACAGACAGACAGACAGACAGACAGACTGACAGACAGACAGACAGACAGACACACATTTGCCCGATCTCATAAGTCTACTTTTTCCTCATTTTTGCAAAATGTGAAAAGTAGGCTAAAAATCAATGTTACGTGATAGTTTGTCTGTCTGTGGGTCTGTGGGTATGTCTCCTATGCGTTCATATACCATTCGTCCGATTGCGATGGAACTTGGGTGAGATGTTGAGTACACTCCAAGGAAGGTTTCTGACTTAGTATATCCATTTTACAATAGGTAGCGCACGCGTAGATTCAACAAATGAGCGACGATGCGCGAAGCATTTCAACAAAGTCCCGTATGTGTTCATATACCATTCGTCCGATAGCGATGAAACTTGGGTGAGATGTTGTGTACACTTACGTGAAGGTTTCAAAATTAGTGAATACATTTCACAGTAGATAGCGCACAAGTAGATTCAACAAATGAGTGACGACACGCAATGCGTTTCAACAAAGTCCCGTATGCATTCATATACCATTCGTCCGATAGCTATGAAACTTGCGTAAAATGTTGTGTACACTGCAGGGAACTTTTCTGGCTTAGTACATCCACTTTACAATAGGCAGCGCAGGAGTAGATTCAACAAATGAGCTACGACGCGCGAAGCATTTCAACAAAGTCACGTTTGCGTTCATATACCATCGTCAGATAGCGATGAAACTAGGCTGAGATTTTGTGTGCACTCCAGGGAAGGTTTCTAGCTTAGTAAATCCCTTTAAAATAGGTAGAGCACGAGTAGAATCAACAAATGAGCAACGGCGCGCAAAGCGTTTCAACAAAGTCCCATATAATTTCATATACCATTCATCCGATAGCGATGAAACTTGGGTGAGATGTTGTGTACACTCCAGGGAAGGTTTCTGGCTTAGTACATACATTTTACAATAGGTATCGCACCAGTAGATTCAACAAATGAGCGATGACACGTGAAGCGTTTCAACAAAGTCCCGTATAAAGTCATATACCAGTCGTCTGATAGTGATAAATGTTTGGTGAATTGTTGTGTACACTCCAGGAAAGGTTTATGGCTAAGTAAATCCATTTTACAATACGGAGCGCACGTTTATATTCAACAAATGAGTGACTATGAGCGAAGCGTTTCGACAACGTGCCGTATACGTTCACATACCATTCATCCGATTGCAATGAAACTTGGGTGAGATGTTGTGTACACTCCAGGGAAGGTTTCTGGCTGAGTACATCCATATTACAATATGTAGCGCAAGAGTAGAATCAACAAATGAGCGACGACACGCGAAGCGTTTCAACCAAGTCCCGTATGCATTCATGTACCATTCGTCCGTAGCTATGAAACTTGGGTGAGATGTTGTGTACACGTCATGGAAAATTTCTGGCTTAATAAATCCACTATACAATATGCAGCGCACAAGCTGATTCAACAAATGAGGGACGACGCGCGAAGCGTTTCAACAAAGTCCCGTATAAGGTCATATACCACTCTGCCGTTAGCGGTGAAACTAGGGTGAAATATGGTGGACACTCCAAGGAAGGTTTCTGGCTTAGTAAATACATTTCACAGTAGGTAGCACACGAGTAGATTCGACAAATGAACGACGACATGCGGAGCGTTTCAATACAGTCCCCTATGTCTTCATATCCCATTAGTGCGATAGCGATGAAACTTGGGTGAGATGTTGTGGACACTTACGTGACGGTTTCTAACTTAGTAAATACATTTTACAGTAGGTAGCGCACGAGTAGATTCAACAAATGAGTGACGGAGCGCGAATCGATTAAACAAAATCAGGTATGCGTTCATATACAATTCATCCGATTGCGATGAAACATTGATCAGTTATTGTGTACCCGCCTGGGAAGGGGACTTAGTAAATCCATTTCACAATAAGTAGCGCAAGATTGGATGCAACAAATGGGTGACGACGCGCGAAGCGTTTCAACAAAATCCCCTATTGCGTTCATATAACATTCCTCGATTGCGATGAAACCTTGATGAGTTATTGTGTACACGCCAGGGAAGGGCTTCGACTTAGTAATACATTTCTCAATAGGTAGCGCACGAGTAGATTCAACAAATGAGTGACAGCGCACGAATCGTTTAAACAAAACCCCGTATACGTGCATATACAATTCATCCGATTGCGATGAATCATTGATGAGTTATTGTGTACACGCCAGGGAAGGGTTTCGACTTAGTAAATCCATTTCACAACAGGTAGCGTACGAGTAGATTCAACAAATGAGTGACAGCGATGAAACTTTTGAAAATTGTTGTGCACCCTTCCACGAATGGTTCTAAATTAGAAAATCCATTTTACGATAGCTTAGAGGCAGTTAACATGTTGTGTAACCAAAAGCACTTCAAGAAACAGAATTTCAACGCCAACACTTTCTTTGATTGGCATTGCAACGCTTGCCGGTTACAGCTTGTAATATATAAAACCAATAATGACGGCAGGAGAAGATATATGGAAAATCTTTGAAACAACGGAGAAAACTATAGAGTGGTAACACCATTGCCAACAAGAAGAAACGTATGTCTACAATCTACAAGTATTACTCAAGAAATAAGGAATTTTAAGAATATGTTATTGAATTTGGGGTCAACGAAGATATTTAATACGAATTACTCTTAGATTGATATGGAAAGCTACTAAATCATGAAGGGGAACTACTTACTTGCGACATGAGTATTTCAGCAGTGACTTAGCTCACATACTAAGGCTTTGTCGAGGCAGGTGAAAATCCAACATCATGATTCACCAAATAACATCATATTCGCATCTACGACTGCAAGGTATTTCCTTAAATATCAAAAGGAATACCCATAATCTTCAACAACAACAACAACAACCATTCGACGGGGAACTTTGAGTTTGCTGTTCGCAAGATGATCTCGCCAATTACACCGAGAGTATGCCGATGTCGCGGGACTCGAGCCAGAAGGGGACTGTGACGGCAGGAACGGGTTCTTAGCTGATGAACGAGGGAGAGAGAGAGGGAGCGAGCAGGTGGGATCCAGACACATGAGCACGCGACCGCTCCAGTTACCGGTATGTCGGCTGATCGACATTCTACAGAAAGGCAGAGACAGCTGCGTGGGAGTAACAGGTCCTATTTGGATTCTGGGAACTGTTTTGGCAGAAGGTAAAGAACACCCAACGAATACTTAGTAGCTAGATTGCAGTAATGTAGATTCCTTGAACAGACCTAGCTTTTGTGTGGCTAAATTGATAGACTTGTTTTTGAACCATTTTAATAGGTTAATTGAGTGAGGAGCACCGTTATTATCGTTTAAATGTTTATATAAATGTTTTGAGAACGTCGTCATTAGGATTTTGACGTATTTAAGGTTGCATAGTCGTCATATTTCGTGACTGCGAGTTTATTTGATTGTTACTTGTGTTTGCATAGATATAGTGGAATATTTTAAAGGTGCGTTAGTTCTGACACTCGAATAAGCAGAATGTCATTGTTGACATGATATATATACAAACAATTTTATGGCTGAGATGTAATTTGGAAAGTAGTATAGAGAGACAAGTCATTGTTTGGTTTTGTTGAGAACAACAATGAACTTATTGTCATAAACCAGACTCATTAAGAAAGATGTGCATTATTTAAAATAATCTGTTGTACACACATCAAAAAAAGTTTTGCATCACCTCGGTTCCAAGAGTTCCGGAACCGTTAAATACAAAGGGAATAGAGATCAACACAAACAACATTTCAGCTCGTTTTATTGCTCATGAGACCCACACATTGCATGTTGTACCATCATACAGCTAGACTTTCAGCATTTGTGGTCCAGATTGCAGTACACACCACTACCTCTAATACCCAGTAGCACGTCCTCTTGCATTGATGCATGCCTGTATTCGCCGTGGCATACTATCCACAAGTTCATCAAGACACTGTTGGTCCAAATTGTCCCACTCCTCAACGACAATTCGGCGTAAATCTCTCAGAGTGGTTGGTGGGTCAAGACGTCCATCAACAGCCCTTTTCAACATATCCCAGGCATGTTCGATAGGGTTCATGTCTGGCGAACATGCTGGCCACTGTAGTCGAGCGATGTCGTTATCTTGAAGGAACGCATTCACAAGATGTGCACGATGAGGTCGAGAATTGTCGTCCATGAAGACAAATGCCTCTCCAATATTCTGCCGATATGGTTGCACTATGGGTCGGAGGATGTCATTCAGGTATCGTAAAGCCGTTTCGGAGCCTTCCATGACCACCAGTGGCGTAGCCTACGTCGGCCCCACATAATGCCACCCCAAAACATCAGGGAACCACCACCTTGCTGCACTCGCTGGACAGTGTGTCTAAGACGTTCAGCCTGACCAGGGTGCCTCCAAACACGTCTCCGACGATTGTCTGGTTGAAGGCATATGCGACACTCATCGGTGAAGAGAACGTGATGCCAATTCCGTGGGGTCCATTCAGCATGTTGTTGGGCCCATCTGTACCGCGCTGCATGGTGTCGGGGTTGCAAAGCTGGACCTCGCCATGGACGTCGGGAGTGAAGTTGCACATCATGCAGCCTATTGCGCACAGTTTGAGTTGAAACACGACGTCCTGTGGCTGAACGAAACGCATTATTCAACATGGTGGCATTGCTGTCAGGGTTCCTCCGAGCGGCAATCCGTAAGTAGCGGTCATCCACTACAGTAGTAGCCCTTGGGCGGCCTGAGCGAGGCCTGTCATCGACAGTTCCTGTATCTCTGTACCTCCTCCATGTCCGAACAACATCGCTTTGGTTCACTCTGAGACGCCTGGAAACTTCCCTTGTTGAGAGCCCTTCTTGACACAAAGTAACAATGCGGACGCGATCGAACTGCGGTATTGACCTTCTAGGCATGGTAGAACTACAGACAACATGGGCAGCGTACCTTCGTCCTGGTGGAATGACTGGAACTGATCGGCTGTCGTACCCCCTCCGTCTAATAGGCCCTGCTCATGCAT
This sequence comes from Meconema thalassinum, assembly GCA_946902985.2. Taxonomy (NCBI): domain Eukaryota; kingdom Metazoa; phylum Arthropoda; class Insecta; order Orthoptera; family Tettigoniidae; genus Meconema; species Meconema thalassinum. Next base: position 252,278,981 of record OX336394.1, on the reverse strand, counting down.
GGTTGTTTACATCTTTGAGCAGTTTTAGTGACATCTATGAACAGTCAAAGGGACTGTATCTTGGATACAATATACACAGTCAACGTCTATATGCCGGAGATCTGGGAACCGAGGTGATGCAAAACTTTTTTTGATGTGTGTATATTGCAGTACAGAAAATACTAGGAATATAATGAAACAGTAAAGAAACGAATTCTTGTAAGAAAAGAAAGAAATGTACAAGATGAAATGTATTTAAGATAGGCACACTTAAATGAAGTGAATGTAACGTATTTTTATTAAGCAAAGACGAGAATATCTAGACCGTTTGTATAATGTTAGAAAGTTTGATGAACATTGGTTCCACATATGAAAGAGAAGTGATGAAATCGCATAATAAAAGGTTATTAAGTACAGTGGTGACAGAATTCGCATAATAAAGGAACAAGAAGGTAAATACAGGATGTTTATTAAGTATTGACGAAAGGAAAGGAATGTATAATCGGTAGAAGTATTGTAATTTGAACTTTATGAGTAGGATTACTGAATTTCGTGGATACCTAGAGTATTCAGAGAAATTGAATTATTATTATTATTGCGTGTAGTTGAAACGAATATCAAGGCATAGGAAATGACGCTACTTTGTGTTTTGTGGTTGATATAATGAGATGTTCCTAAGAAAGTGTACACTAAAATGCGAAGGTATAATGGAATTCCGACTATGTTGTCGAGGTATAATATATGAAATATGCGATAAATATAAAGGGTCACTATAATGAAGTAATGGAATGTAATGCGTGTCAAGTAAGGAACCTTAGATCATCTGATATATCTCAGTCTCATATTTTATTAATCCTATTGAAGGGATTTGTCAATTGAAGAGCAGTTTTTAGCTTTACCGTTTGAAACATTTGCTCTATGGAAGTAAAAGTAAAACCCTGATATGACATGAAAGTAGAAATATTATTATTATGAAAGTTAAAAATGATAGTTACGAGCAGGACTAGTGTGAAAACACATTGTCGCGTAGCTAACGATAATGGTGTTAGTTTTGTAAATACACTGTAAATATTAATGTATAAAGTAATAATATAGAATGTCAATCCGAATCAATCGTATACGTAGAAAGTTTTAGAGTAGGGTAATAATGTGTGGAATGTATCATTTAATAATAATAATGTTATTGGTTTTACGTCCCTTTTAACTACACTGGCTTTTAGAGACGCCGGGGTGCCGGAAATTTGCCCCAAAGGGGATCTTTAACGTGCCAGTAAATGTACTGACACGGCTCCCTCGCATTTGCGCACCCTCAAATGCCAGCTGACTGCGCCAGGTTTCGAACCTGCAACCTTGGGCTCAGCAAGCGAGAACGTTACCCCTGAGCCACGCAGCCAGACAATGTATCATTTAGTGAGAGAATGTAGATGTATACTTGAGGAATGTTTTCGAATGTTATAAGTACAGTATGAGCCACAAGTGTGACTACATAATTTTTTAAATGTTAATAATTGTCATTTAACGTGGGAGAAATACTTTATTTCTCGTTGTTTTAGTCAAACAGACTTGTTATTAGTGACGAGGAGATCACTTCGTTTATTTGTTTTAAATATACTCTATATTTAATTGTGTGAATGAAAATTGTACGATGTGAGTGTAGATATGACAGGACGGAGTGTCTTATTTTTCTAATTTTTAATTAATAAATTAGCAGGCACTAGTTGGCGTTTGGCAGATCATTTTTAAAGAACATCTCGGTCTTCTATCTTTAATAATCAGGAAACGATAGTGCAGCTATTTAGGTACTGGCGCTCATTGCAAATTTAAGTAACCGTTCACCCTCCAGATTCTAAGAATCTTGTCCTACCACATCTTGGTTCGTAGGAAGTTTTATTTTTGTAGTTAAGTAGACGTACTATCGTATTTTTTGATAAATATACCAGCATTCAGAGGTTACTAGCTATCCATCTAGCAAGGATCCGTTGATCTTTTCTAGCTGGGTATCAATGCCCTGTGTGATCCCTTCCATCCCTTAGGATAATAGGTGGTGGCTACGTCAGCTTCGGGTGCAGTACCAATTACCAATATCATTAATGCCAACCTTACATCTTTTGTTATTGTATTCAGTACTGAGCCCGTATCCGCTCATGTCTTCAATATTTATTTGAGAGCATCTTTATTCCTTGTGCTCAGTTCTGTAGAACGCACTCGGAAGCTTCCTCTTGATTATTATGCTATTTTGACTTCGGCGAGGACAGCTTATTTTCTTCCTGGATATATTCTACATGAAATTTTGATACTCCATATCTCAGGAACGTGCCACATGTAATTCTGCTTAATTTACAATTCATTTGTGCCTTTGGAATTGGTAAATCTCATTTATGGTTAAGGTATTCACGCCGCAGATATGTGCGGATTAATGTAATTAGTCGCTCAATGACTTACAACTTTCTTGGGACCGGGAAGCAGTTCCTGGCTTCAACACACCAGTTTGATAGTCCGTCGTGACTATACGTGTCTTAGATTGTCCGTCATAATTGACGAAGACCACTTTTTTACGAAGTGGTCACCCATAAGTTTGTGGGGATTTATCCACAGCCATCGCGCTGAGTGCACAGCGATATTCGAGTGAAAAGTATACAGTTTGGCCGTGCAAGGCTTGTGAACTGATATTTTGCGAAGTAGAATTTATTTCTGGTGAAATCTAACATTTTTCGCTTCACCACGTGAATTGCACCACGCTGTCTAAAGACAGGCGAAATATTAAATCTACAGTGTATTACAACAGCCCATCGGGCGCTACTAATAAAACAAGTAATGGCAATGTCACTTGCCGAGATTTTATGTGATATTGAAGTGAGTTAATTCTGTGAGATATACCACCAGTTGTATCATAAACTCTGTGGCAGGACAAACCAGAGCCATTTTTGTAACTACATGATTTGTGTAAAGCCGGTGAGGTAATCATTGTACTGCGTAAAATTATAGCTTCTGTGAAATTAGTCACCATGCAGTGTAAAATGTGCCAAGTGATCAGAGTATTTCACCAACTAAACGTGAGCTTCGAGACGGAGTAACTCCTTTTATGATGAGGGAAGAACCGAAGAAATAATCCAACCATGAGGGGGAAGGTTTGACCAAAACCGTGAAGGACGACCCAGGTACGTGATGGAGAATGAAGAGAACAGGCCAGGACCCTTGGTCTTGCCAATTAATATGTCAGGAGGATTGGAGACATATTACCCCTTCCGACCTGAAGATTGGAAGGTGATCAACTTGGAAATAAGACTGTGAGTCCTGTATTCTCATCCATTGTACAAGGTTTGTCCAGGCAGACATAACTTGTAATTATTCTTTTAGCCGAAACTGATAGTAGACCACTTAAGCATGGCTATATTATGTCATTTCTTCTTTGGAGCTGGGACAATCTTTTGTTAGTCACCGATACCGTGATCTATACGGCAGGTGCACATTTATTTGTATGTTTTTAAGTGTATAATTGACCAGGCAGGTGAAGGCTGAATTTTATGTCAGGTAAAGGACACCATTAGCCAGAAGATGTGAACTTCTGAAACACTTAGGGAACACCCTATACTGTAGGCCCTTCATTTTGATTTTGAAACACATTATTATCGTATCGGTTTTCAGTCGACTGACACTGGCATATTTTTTACTATTTGGTTGACATTTTGTTAGTACTCTTTACCACGATAATTTCCTGGGAGGAACGAACTCATGTCCAGTAAGATTGATGGGTACATGAAGTTCAAACTACAAGAATATCATTTCAAACAGCATCGTAGAGGTTAGATGTTGTAATTTTGTTTTGTGAATGTACCGAGCAATGGACAGAACCTACGAGTTCAATGAATAGGATGAGTGACATATCTTTCGATGTCAGAGCAGTTAAGCTGCAGAAGTGTATAATCCTCTATTTAATCATCTTTGGTATTTATGCAACGTTATATTGTTATAAAGGGTAACACACAGTGATGGACACTATGATGGAAGTGATAATCAATTTATACGCGATCTGCAGAGCACTCTAGGACTGTATTACGTGTCTCTGTGAGACAGAATGTACAGTTTTGAGATGCAATATTAATGAAGCCGCGCCACACTCAGTGTTGTGTAGAATGTAATTGACACGCGAGATGCTTGCGGTAGGAACCTGTTTTTACCCAGAATTCAGCGGGAGACGACTTTATTGACTATTTTATACTGCTAATGAAGTCACAATCACATGGAATGTGAAGGTCATTGTCTCTGATTATACAACCAAGCTTTGGGAAACAGCTATGCGAGCTGTGTACATCTGATATTTGTTTACCACTATGAGAGTGAGCGAATGTTCATTCATAGGAATTCCTTATATTTTGAGCTGATGAAGTGAATCAGCTAGCGAGCTGTAATGAAGGTTTAATACACATGTTAATTGGCCCAGTTTTTTGTATCATGTCAGGCTAGCTAATGTTATTATTGAGTCTGTGAACACACGGGCGGATTAAAGTCCCCTTACGATTGTTGCTTTATTCCGGCGTCAATAAGCTGCGTCCTATGCGACCGATGCTATTTGCGTGCGAATGGTGTAAGACGCGCTAACCTGTGTTATTGTTGCTTGAGCAGTTCTTAGCTCAGAGCATTGTGTTGTTGACTTTTAGAAGTCATGTTCTACGAGTGAATCTCTAGTGAGATCACATGCAGCCGACGACTGGTGTCCTAAATTAAACCATCTAATACTTTACATAAACCTTGGTTATAAATCATATGCATAATTATCCTAAACCGACGGATTAATTAATTGATCAATTACAGCCCAGTAAATTTGTACCCATTTGCTTGTTATTGATTTCGACGCCGTGATTCTACATCATTTCCTGTGGGAGATGATAACTTAAATGAGCTGACACTTTTTTTTTCGACGACATGAATCTCCGGGACCAGTAGTTCGTACCTTATGGCCCCCATGATTCAAAGCCATGTAAGTCGCAGTGATGATTGCGCATTGCCAACCTAATTTACACGCTTGAGCTGCAAACAGCATCTCAGTTCGTGAAGGCAGGCTTGTGTTGTGTGTTTATTGATTAATTTCCTAGTGCATTTACCAATATTGTACCCTGATACTTATAACAGTGTATTTTATGCAATGTTTTTTTTATAGTCTGTGGCCAACTATCATTAGCTTTTGCAATAATTCTTTGATTACGACACGTCTCGTCGTAATATTTTGATTCACGTCAAGTTTTAGATAGACATTAAATGTAACTGTAAATGTGGACGTGGTACCATCCTAAATTAGGGATTGGATTTGCTTTCCTGTTAAATGTAAATTATACCGAGTCATTTGCATGTAACTTTGCTTCGCGTTAGTTTTCTCTCGTACCACGCGCCTAGCATAGTTGTTGGTTTTGCTTTCTTGTAATTAGGACTTCACGAGGGTTACTTAACTTCATTTTAGGGATTGACTCACCATTGTAATTAGGTCAGTGGATTAGCCGATTTTAAGCCTCAGAAGTAGATTAGGGGTTTCTTTTATGAATAAATCATGCACGAATTTTACTTAAGACTGGATCTCTTTATTGTTAGCCTTGTGTTTGCGGATGTATTTCTTTGGGCGTCTATGACAAGTCTTCCGTGCAAAAATGACCCAGATCCCCTGGATCAAGCCTCTCGTGCTATGCAAGCCCTTAAAGAAATGCACCCGATCCTCTCAGGTTGTGGGTTCGAAGGACGAGGTCGATCGAAGTACCATTTCTTTAGGCGGATGGTACCCGGATAACCTCCTCTAACGAGCTCTGTCTGTTAGGTAGTCAGTCCGAAGACTGGTTGGATCTTCAAAAAGCACTGCCGTTAGGTTATTTGGGTAGATACCCACAAAAACCCTAGGCAGCGCTATATTGAGGTGCACTAGGCAAGAAGAGGAGTGAGGTAGTTTCCCATTGCTTACCTCACTGAGTCAGTATAGCAGTACTAACCCTATGAGTAGAACCTTTCACAGCATCCACAGGCACTGACTGTGCCCATGTCTTTACTAAGCACCACCCATACCTCAGTAGCTTCCATATAATCACAGCCATGAGTGAGACTGAGACATCGGTGAAAATACACATTTTACTCTAGCCTGTGCTAACAGAAAAATGCAAATGTACTGCATTCATCAAGAGATGGCAAACTGGCCGCTAACGAGCTCAGTACCTAAAAATATCTTGTTTTACATTATGTGAAAAATATTCAAAATCATGCTTCATTTACTGTTACTGCTCCTAGAACGTGTGTATATTTCTTGTTAACAATTTATGTCTTTCATTATTATTTGTTTTTTTTAAATTTTGTACTTCAAATTACCGTAATTGTATTTTGTATGTTAATGTGTTTTCATATATTACCTGTGTGTAAACGATTGTTTGCTACTGTAATCGGGGCACTTCCCTGTTGTTGTTGTTGTTGTTTTAGTCTTCAGTCTTTTGACTGGTTTGATGCAGTGCTACATGTCTCCCTGTCCTGAGCTAATCGTTTCATCTCTACACAGCTACCACGCCCTAGATCCAAGGCAATCTGTTTAACGTATTCTAACCTTGGTCTAACCCTACAGTTCTTGTCCTCGACCCTTCCTTCCATAACTAAGATTGCTATTCCTGGGTGTCTTAGTATGTGTCCGACCAACCTATCTCTTCTTTTCATTATCAGTCGCCAGAAACATCTCTCCTCTCCCACTCTTCTTAATACCTCTTCATTTTTAACCCTATCTACCCGTCTGATCTTCATCATTCTTCTGTAACACCACATTTCAAACGCTTCAATTCTCCTCTTTTCTGATGCACCAACAGTCCAAGTTTCACTTCCATAGAGCGCCACGCTCCAGACAAAGGCCTTCAAAAATGACTTCCTAACACCTAAATCTATATTCGATGTCAACAGATTCCTTTTTTTTTTTTTTTGTAGAAATGCTTTCCTTGCCTGAGCCACCCTACTTTTTATATCCTCTTTGCTTCGTCCATCACAGGTTATTTTGCTTCCTAAGTAACAGAAGTCTCCTACTTCCTTCAGCTTTTCACCTGCCAATTTGATGGCCATAAAGGTTTCTGCTTTTTTTTTCGGCTGCATTCCAATATTTTTCTTTTACATGTATTAATTTTCATCATGAATTCTTTCCTCAAGACGGAGTCCATACCATTCAAAAACTCATTCAAATCCTCAGGCATGTCAGCCAAGATGACGATGTGATCGGCAAATCTCAGAGTTGAAATTATTTCTCCTTTAATCTTCACTCCCTGGCAATAAATAAATAAATAAATAAGTACCATAAGAGAAGGAAGGATTGATTTCTATGGGCACATCTACCGGATGAATCCTGTCCGAATAACTTGGAAAATCTTTCACTTCTTTTCCAAAGAGAAGATCAAACCTAATTGGTTTACGGAAGTAGAAAAGGACTTGCGTGAGCTCCAGATTACTGAAATCATGTTGATGAATGGTACAGCCAAAACCAAGGGGTTCCAAGCCAGAGCCATCTCCAGAAAACCGATGCAGATATCCCAAGAGGAAAGAAAGAGGAGATCAGATTGAAGAAGTATTGGGAGAAAAGGAGAGCACAAGCATCTAATAAGTGATTGATCTGACGTACCCCAAAGTGGATGATTTGAAAAGAAGAATAAATAAAGAAATAATAAATAGATAATTAAATGTATTCATCTTTAGGCTCCTCGTATAGAATCCTGGAGGTTTCCGGTACAATAAACCCAAGAGGCTGTGGGCGCTGTGGAGATGTTGCAGTTGAAAATTTTCAGTCTTCATGAGATTGGCCAGTCCCTAATATTCTCAAAGTAGCAACTAAATGTGCCGTGATTGGAATGGCGTATCTCGCTTAGTCAGTTTTTTCTCCGTTGTATTAACCAAGTCTTAGACCATAACGTCTCTTTTTTTTCTATTTGTAACCTCATCACTTTCATTTTCAATAACTATTTTTTTTAGCGTATGGCTTTTAGTGCCGGGAGTGCCCGAGGACATGTTCGGCTCGCCAGTTTTGTAGCTGCTTCGAGATGGACACCCAATGGGTGAGCTACAAGTACCGTTGAGGAAAAAAATTGGAATGGAAGTTCGAGGAGTTTGAAGGTAGTGGCCGTGGCCTATAGTAAGGGACCAACCCCGGCATTTGCCTGGAAAGAAGATGGGAAACCACAGAAGACCATCTTCAAGGTTGCCGGTGGGGTATTCGAACCTCCTCGCCTCCCGGATGTGAGCGACTGCCAGCAGTCATGCCGTAACGACCACAGCTAACTCACCCGGTTTCAATAACTATGTCAGTTGCAGATAAATTCCGCTTATAAAATTTAAGAACGGCATTTTCCACTTTGTAGTTTAAACTGAACGTCTGTGGTCAAGTTGAGAAGTGAAGTTGTGCGCATTTCCAGCAGTCAACAAGATGTTCAGTAAAGAACATATAGCCTACTTTCTCCTAAAAGCATGGGTGTTGTTATAACTCTTTGTCCTTTTCAAGGAGTATAATGTTGGTTGTAGTAGCTTGTTGAAATACAACGTGCTAAACGGATATTAAACATGAATATGAGGAGCTATTTGCTCGTGCTACCTCTGTAAAATATTTCATTCAATTCGGTTTCACCGTGTTTGAATTGATATGGGGAATCGATTTGCACACATACATGGCCGCTATCTGCAAACTATTAGGCTGAAGACCTTGTAGTTTAGTCAAAAGATGCTTCCCACAAAAAAGGTATGTTGTTGCAAAATTTAGTAGAGATCAAATAATTAGGTTGGTCGCAATTTGAATTAAGCTTTTAATATTTGGGTGAACACCATTACGTTTCCGTCAAAATGGTGGCGATATAAAACATGACACTGAGGTGCCCTTTGCTATTGCTACCTATGTACCAAATTTCGTTCAATTCGGTTTTACCGTGTTTGAATTGATAGGGGGAATCGATTTGTACACATACATGGCCGCCATATGCAAACTATTGGACTGATGATCTTATAGCTTGGTCAAAGAACGCTTCTCACTTGAAGGTATTATGTTGCAAAAGTTGGTAGAGATCAGATGATTAGGTTGGTCGTAATTGGATTTTAGCTTTTTACATTTGGGTGGCCACCATAACGTTTCCGTCAAGATGGTGGCAATATAAAACATGACACTGAGGTGCCCTTTACAAGTCCTACCTATGTACCAAATTTTGTTCAATTCGGTTTCACCGTGTTTTAAAAGATAGGGTAAATCGATTTGCACACATACATGGCCGCCATCCGCACATGATTGGGCTGATGACCTTGTAGTTTGGTCAAAACATTTTTTTATACATAAAGGTATAATGTTGCAAAATTTGGTAGAGATCAGATGATTAGATTGGCCGTAATTTGATTCAAGACTTAAACATTTGGGTGGCGGCCATTGCGTTTTTGTCAAGATGGCGGCGATATAAAACATGGCACTGGAGTGGCCATTGCTAGTGTTACCTCTGTACCAAATTTCGGTGAATTTGGTTTCACCGTGTTTGAATTGATAACGGTAATCAATTTGCACATATACATGGCTGCCAACTGAAAACTATTGGACTGATGACCTCTTAGTTTGGTCAAAAGACGCTCGCTATATGACTATATGTAGTTGCAATATTTGGTAGATATCAGATGATTAGGTTAGTCGTAATTTGATTTACGTTTTGAACATTTGGGTGGCCGCCATTACGTTTCCGTGAAGAATGCGGCAATATAAAGCAAGACACTGAGGTGCCCTTTGCTAGTGCCACCTCTGTACCAAATTTTGTTCAATTCGGTTTCACCGTGTTTGAATAGATAGGGGGAATCGATTTGCGCACCTACATGGCCGCCATCCGCAATGTATAGGGCTGATGACCTTGCAGTTTAGTTAAAAGATTTTTCATACATAAAGGTATAACGTTGCAAAATTTGGTAGAGATCAGATGATAAGGATGGTCGTCATTTGATTTAAGCTTTTAACATTTGGGTGGCCACCATTACGTTTTCGTCAAGATGGCGGCGGCATAAAACAAGTCTCTGAGGTGCCCTTTGCTAGTGCTACCTCTGCACCAAAGTTCGTTCAATTTGGTTTCACCGTGTTTGAATTGATAAGGGTAATCGATTTGCACACATACATGGCCGCCATCTGAAAACTATTTGACTGATGACCTTTTAGTTTGGTAAAAAGACGCTCGCCATACGACTAAATGCAGTTGCAAAATTTGGTAGATATCGTATGATTAGGTTAGTCGTAATTTGATTTAAGCTTTGAACATTTGGGGGGCCGCCATTACGTTTCCGTCAAGATGGCGGCGATATAAAACATGACGCTGAGGTGCCCTTTGCTTGTTCTACCTCTGTACCAAATTTCGTTCAATTCGGTTTCACCGTGTTCGAATTGATAGGGGGGGGGGGGGGGGGGACAGACATTCAGAGTACACACACTCACACACACACAGACAGACTTTGCAAAAATCGAAAGTAGGCTAAAAAATGCACACACCAGAAGTGTATTCATACGTGTACGAGTATGGGCCAAACTTAGTATTATTCCTATTCTTTTTCTATTTCATTGCCATTTCCTATCCGTATTTCTTTTTCCTTGTCTCATCCTCATTCTCATTTTCATGCTCATGCTCATTCGAATGCTCATTCTTGTTCTCATGCTCATTCCCTTTCTTAATCTCTTGCTCATTCTTATTCTCATGCTCAACCTCGTGTCTTTTCTCGTTCTACGTTCTGAATATAATTCTCGTTCTCATTCTCATTTTCATGGTCATTCCCTCATTCTCATGCTCATGCTCATTAACGTACTCATTTTCATTTTCCTTCCCATTCTCATGATCATTATCGTTCTCATTGTTTTTATCGTTCTCATGCTCATTCTCAAGCTCTTTCTCGTTCTCGTGTTAATTCTCATGCTCTTTCTCATTGGTATTCTCATTTGCAATCTCATGCTCATGCTCTTTCTCGTTCTTGATTTCATTCTCATTCTCATGTCATGCTCATTCCTATTGTTATTCTCAATCTCATGCTCATTCTAATGCCCATGCTCTTTCTCGTTCTTGTTTTCCTTCTCATTCTCATGCTCTTTCTCATTTATATTTTGTTCCTCATTCTCATGCTCATGCCGTGAGCATCCTCAGTCTTATTCTCAGTGTCATGCTCATTCTCATGCTCATGCCATGCTCATTCTCATGCTCATTTTCTTCCTCGTTCTCGTTCTCATTGTTATTCTTATTCTCACGCTCATTCTCATTGTTATTCTCTACTCATGCTCATGCCATGCTCATTCTCATGTTCATTTTCAATCTCGTTCTCATGATCATGCTCATTCTTACGCTCATTTTCATTAGCATTCTCATGATTATGCTCACGTACATCGTAATTCTCATATCATGCTCATCCTAATTTTCATGGTCATGCAATGGTTATTTTCATGTTCGTTCTCATGCTCAAGATCTTGCTCATGATCATTTGCATGCTCATGCTCATGGTCAGACTCATTCTCATTATTTATTAGCACTTTGGATAATTAACAATTAGGCTAATTCTTGTAGTGGAAAGAGAATTAAAATGTCTAACTTAGTGGGACTCGAGAATTAGTGTGCCCTTATTGCTTTGTAATCAGAGCACCAGTTGGAGGGCACGGGTTCTTGTCCCGCTGAGGTCACACATTTTATTACTCTGTCTTTCATCTACATGGTTTGCGCTATTTGTACTTCACCCCCATCATTGCGATCGTCAAAACAGTCCCTTGTAAACATAGGCCCTAATATCTGAATTCTTTGATTGTTGCAGATGGTCAGTATGCAGACGGTGATAATTATAACTGGAGTTATGTTCTACGTAACGCAAGGTCAACTAAAGTTTAGTGGAAGATTATCGGACGGTCAAACGAAGACGACGTATGATCTCGAAAAGGAACTTGAAGCCTTGGTGGAGAACGTGACTTTGACTTATTTCTTGAATGTGTTCTGTGTGTGTGTGGTGACGCAGACCAGGTCGGATATTGTGCTGCAGAGCGTAGCGACTTTCGTGCCGACCTACTTTGTCACCGTGGGTAGTGGTGAGATGGAAGAGTTACTGCTCAAGGCTCTGGACGCTGGGTGTTTGGGGTTCATAGTCCATGTGGCCAATCCGACAATCGTGATGAGGACAATGGCGGAGTTATTTCGGAGGAGCGTGCAGCGAGTAAACCGCCGGTACCTCATCTTACCACTCACAAGACAGGTCAGTGAATTATTCCACATCTCATATTTCTTTCAAAATGTAATAGGTGGTTAAATATGCTACTATGTTTATAACCTACAGTACGATAGCATCAGTCTGACCTAATGCTCAACGTTCTGTAATAATTGAAGTATAACTTGAAATGTCTGTAAATCTACCTATTTACTCTTCTTCTTATTGTTATTTATTTATTCGTTAATTCCCCATAAGGAGAGCGTTACAACACAATCAATTTTCATGTTTTATTCTGGCTCTTTCTTCTTTTTTCCCAAAAGCCTCTCATATACACACTATGCTTCCTCTTTCTCTCCTCCGTCCACTTCTTTCCCGGTTGTCTCTCTTTGGGAGTTTGCTCAAACTTCTGTTGTCTAAGTTTTTCTCTGTATGTGCTCCTATCTGTCATGTCTTCTGTAGAGATGTTTAGTTTCTCGAGGTCTTCCACGGTTTGCTGATCTTCTCTATGTGTTTTGATTGGAGACTCTTGTTGCGGATTGCAACGTTAATCAAGGTAGTTTGGTTTATTTTCTTGGTGGAAACTACCATAATTATTATCATTATTATTATTATTTTAGGTATCCCAGACGGTGTTGAATTTGCGGGAGATGGTGTACATGCCAGATTTAGTAGAGGCCAGTGTGCACCCTGACGTTGGTATTGTGCTTTCAACACATCGCTACGTTGGTGCGACTACGTGGAGTGATCTGTTGGAGCTGGACGTGTGGCGAAATGGCAGTTGGGAACGAGGAGTGGACCTGTATCCTGATAAACTGTCCAACTTAGAAGGAAGACATATCATATTCTCGACCCTCAACTACCACCCGTATACAATTGCAGATGATGAACGTAACATCTATGATGGCATGGATATGAGATTGAATATGCTGTTCGCGCGCAAACACAACATGACGTTCAGCTTGACATTGGAAGACCAATTTGGTGAGGTAAATACAACAAATTATATCATTGGTGCTATTGGGTTACCTAAGGTGACGTTTGGCTGTGTAACAAATGAGCATACTCGATTGTTATTGTTGTTGTTTGCGTCTTCAGACTTTTGATTAGTTTGATGCAGCTGTCCATACCTCTCTGTCTTGAGTTAATCGTATCATGTCTCCATTGTCAGCACAACTTACATCCGAGGTAATCTGTTTAACATATTCTAACCTTGGTCCAACCCTACAGTTCTTGTCCTCGAACCTTCCTTCCATAACTAAGTTTGCTATTCCTGGGTGTCTTAGTATGTGTCCTATTAACCTATCTCTTCTCTTCATTAGCAGTAACAAGAAACATACTTCCTCTACAACTCATTTTAATACCTATTCATTTGTAACCCTGTCTACCCATCTGACCTTCATCATTCTCCTGTAACACCACATTTCAAACGCTTCTATTCTCCTCTTATCTGCTGCGCCAGCAGTCCAAGGTTCACTTCCATGCAGCGCCACGCTTCAGACAAAGGCTTTCAAAATTGACATGCTAATACCTAAATCTATATTTTATGTGAAAAGATTTCTTTAGTGTTCTTTCCTTGCCTATGCCAATCTACTCTTTATATCCTCTTTGCTCCGTCCATCACTGCTTAATTTGCTTCCTAAGTAACAGAGGTCTCCTACTTCCTGTAGTTTTTCACCTGCCAATTTGATGTCAATTTGGGTTTTTGATTAATTTTGGCTGTATTCGATTATTTTTGTTTTATATTGATTTTCTTCATGGATTCTCGCTTATTATTTTGTTTTCTTTGAGAACTCGAGATGGCTGTTATCAAGTTTCTCTTACTCCTGATGACGATTACTATCATATTTCTCATTCGCCATCGCAAGCCAGGATAGGGGGAACTATGATAACACGTTTTTTAAATATGAATTGTAGCCATTTTTATTGAACGCTCGAGGGCTCCCAACAAGTTTAATTTGAAATAGTTCCAACTTTGGCTACCAGATGCTACTGCCACTAACACCTAGTGACGAACGTTGCAAACTGATAGGCCTAGAGCGTTTCTAACTAGCCAAATATTACCTAGGCTACACATTTTGCTACACATTACCAATTGCAGTGGTAGGTTCTCTCTCATGCCATAAATCTATGACATGGGCCCTCCGGCTTTAGTTCCCCTCCGAAGGAAGGCATACTGAAGGTTTTTAACGCTCTTAAGATCCCGACGACTTCGACCGGGTTTGAACCCGCCATCTTCGGCATAGCAGTTCAGTATGCTACCGATACGGCACTGAAGCCGTCTCTGATAACATTTCGATATTTTAGTTTTATTTGCGCGCGGGTTTGCATTGATTGTTGTCCAGTACCAATGTTCTTAAGCATTTGATTAACAGAATCAGGGGGGAAATATTTATGTTTGTTTTTCTCTTACCAAACAGACAAGTTAAATACGACGGAGTGATGTAATTGAAGGCAAAATCCGTGAGCGGAGGGGTTCGACAACCAACACCAGCAATACTGTGGCTTGTCAGTCGTGTCTCTTCATTCGGTCTACAGGAATTTGTGGCTCAGCGGTTAAGTTCTCGCTTGCCAGGCCCAAGGTTGCGGGTTCGTATCCTCGCGCAGTCAGGTGGCATTTGAGGGTGCACAAATGCAAGGGAGCCGTGTCGGTAGATTTACTGGAAGGTTAAAATCCCCTCGGGGCAAAATTCCAGCATTCCGGCGTCTCTAAATGCCTCAGTAGTTAAATGGGATGTAAAACAAATAACATTATTAACATGAATTTGCCCAATGACTGGGCTGGGTACAATGTAGGCTATATGTTAATCTGAACAATAAGTAAATGACACTTCTGGAAATAGTTACATATATTAGTTACGATCACTATTATAATGGGTCAATTATCATAAGTTATACAGTGGTGGTCCAGGTGTGAATCGGATGGTGACGCGCCGATATACGCGAATAGGAAATTAAAGAGAATAATTTGTATGCTTCCACGAACACATCGTCCATCCTGTTTTCTTTATAGTATTTCACTAATGTTTCAATACTTATATTTTTGTATTTCTTACCTTGGAATATCAAAATGTAAAACATATTACACATGCAACACGTCGCTATCTAATATATGAACTGCACGTGCAGCGAGCCAACTGTTATAGTACAAGATTGCTTGAAATGAGAGCAATGTGGATGAGCAATAACTAGTGAGAGACGACTCGCTTGCTGGCTGGATTCGTATCACGGAACTCCTGTTGCTATGGTTAACGCTGACTTCCGTTCCCCCTCCGGCCTTAATCACAAAGGAAGGGACGTTCTTGCCATCACATTCCTGTCGCATCAAGCTAGTTGAACAACGTGGCAGTAGATTCGCCACCGCGCCGTGTCGTTTGAAAGTCGATGTTCCTGCCTTAATCGGTAGCATCTAATGCAGTAAAAATCATGTTTAACAAGATGTTCAGTAAAGAACATATAGCCTACTTTCTCCTAAATGCATGGGTATTGTTATAACTCTTTGTCCTTTTCAAGGAGTATGATTGAATGTTGGTTGTAGGAGCTTGTTGAAATACAACGTGCTATAGGGATATTAAACATGAATATGAGGTGCCCTTTGCTAGTGCTATCTCTGTACCAAATTTCGTTCAATTCGGTTTCACCGTGTTTGAATTGATAGGGGGAATCGATTTGCACACATACTTGGCCACCATCTGCAAACTATTGGGCTGATGTTCTTGCAGTTTGGTCAGAAAATGTTTCCCACATAAAGATATGGTGTTGCAAAATTAGGTAGAGACTAGATTATTAGCTTGGTCGTAATTACATTTTAGCTTTTAACATTTGGATGGCCGCGATTACGTTTCCATCAAGATAGCGGTGATATAAAACATGACACTGAGGTGCCCTTTGCTAGTGCTACCTCTATACCAAATTTCGTTCCATTTGGTTTCAGCGTGTTTGAATTAATAGGGGGAATCGATTCTGACACAAAGATGGCCGCCATCCGCAAACTATTAGGCGAATGACCTATTAGATTGGTCAAAGGATGCTCCCTCCATAAAGGTATGTAGTTGCAAAATTTGGTAGAGATCGGATGATTAGGTTAATCGTAATTTGATTTAAGCTTTGAACATTCGTGTGGCCGCCATTACGTTTCAGTCAAGATGGCGGCGATATAAAACATGACACTGAGGTGCCCTTTGCTAGTACTACCTCTGTACCAAATTTCGTTCCATTCGGTTCCACCGTGTTCGAATTAATAGGGGGAATCAATTTTGACATAAAGATGGCCTCCATCCGCAAACTATTAGGTGAATGACCTATTAGATTGGTCAAAGGATGCTCCCTCCATAAAGGTATGTAGTTGCAAAATTTGGTAGAGATCGGATGATTAGGTTAATCGTAATTTGATTTAAGCTTTGAACATTCGTGTGGCCGCCATTACGTTTCAGTCAAGATGGCGGCGATATAAAACATGACACTGAGGTGCCCTTTGCTAGTGCTACCTCTGTACCAAATGTCGTTCCATTCGGTTCCACCGTGTTCGAATTAATAGGGGGAATCAATTTTGACATAAAGATGGCCGCCATCCGCAAACTATCAGGTGAATGACCTATTAGATTGGTCAAAGGATGCTCCCTCCATAAAGGTATGTAGTTGCAAAATTTGGTAGAGATCGGATGATTAGGTTAATCGTAATTTGATTTAAGCGTTGAACATTTGTGTGGCCGCCATTACGTTTCCGTCAAGATGGCGGCGATATAAAACATGACACTGAGGTGCCTTTTGTTAGTACTACCTCTGTACCAAATTTCGTTCCATTCGGTTGCACCGTGTTCGAATTAATAGGGGGAATCGATTTTCACACAAAGATGGCCGCCATCCGCAAACTATTACGCTGATGACCTATTGGTTTGGTCAAAGGATGCTCCCCCCATAAAGGTATGTTGTTGCAAAATTTGGTAGAGATCGGATGATTAGGTTAATCGTAATTTGATTTAAGCTTTGAACATTTGTGTGGCCGCCATTACGTTTCCGTCAAGATGGCGGCGATATAAAACATGACACTGAGGTGACCTTTGCTAGTGCTACCTTTGTACCAAATTTCGTTCAATTCGCATTCACCGTGTTCGAATTGATAGGGGGGGACAGACATTCAGAGTACACACACTCACACACACACAGACACACAGACACACACACACACAGACTCACACACACACATACACACACACAGACAGACACACTTTTTTTCGCCCTGTGTTGATCTCATAAGTCTACTTTCATTTTTTGCAAAAATCGAAAGTAGGCTAAAAATCCTAATTAATGTCAAAATACACTGAGGTGCAAAAAGAACGCAACACTTAACTTTTGTAAGTAATTTCTATTTATATGCTACAAATTACACGTACTTCATCATTACTATTTCTTATTAAAGCACCTAGAATTACACACATATGAACCAATAGACATCTTTTGTGACACTTCAACACGTTCTTGACACTAGTTTTTATCTTCACTGTCTTTTCACGATAATTAACAACATTATGCAGATTTTGGAAAATCTATCACTCTATATTGAATATCTGTTCATTTTTTCCATTCATCTCGAAAGACTGCACACATTGAATACTAAGAAACGAGTATTGCCTCTTCTGGCCCTGCGTAATTCCTGGAGTCGCTGAGGCGTGCTTCTAATGAGCGTTGCTATGTCCTCCTGTGGTATTCTCACCCATTCTTCTCATAGCATCACTCGAAGTTCTACCAAGGACTCAGGAACACGTCTTCCTTCATTTCTCCCCATAATATCCCACACGTGCTCGATGGGGCTCATATCTGGACTCCGGGAAGGCCACACGAAAGTCTGGATCCCCACTTTTTCCAGGTACTACTGCACACAACGAGCAATATGGGGGCGTGCATTATCTTGCTCCCCAATAAAAGGAGCAAATTGCATTACATGCTCCCGCAAAATTTCTTCAATGTATCTGTGGGATGTGAGAGCACCATTCTGTATGAAAACAAGCTCCATCCTAGCCTCTAAGCATATACCTCCGTAAACCACGACTGATCATCCATGAAATGGTGTTCTGGAAGAGAAGGTAACACGGGAATACCTCTCTCCAGTTCTCTTCCATACTCTCTCTTCCATGAGGACGTGATCTCAGGCTGAACCGCGACTCATCTGAGAAGAGTGAAAAAGTTAAGTGTTGTGGTTTTATTGCACATGAGTGTATTTATTGATGTGTAACATCTTTCCACTCAGTATCTGTATATTTCTTGTGGGGGTGATTTTGTCAACAGAAACGGAAATGGATGGGACGGAAACAACGAAGCGGAAATGGAGGGGACGGAAACATTGAGCGCGCGCGGTGGCGGAAATTGATACTGTCGGCCATGTGGCTATCTGTAATGTCTATCGTACAAAATTACTTCAAGGCTTGGAGGCCCCATTTAAGATATTCCTACAATAAATCATCTTCAAGTTGTTGTACTTTGATGTGAAAATATTCATTTTATCATAGTTGCTGAAAACCAGCACTGGAGTTTTACAAGCAGACCTAGTTATTTCAATGACCAACAGAGTTCACTGTTAACAAGGGATAACATTTCACATGATACACATGATATGCGACTACTGTAAGGCTCGTAATTTTATTTTAAATCATTACTTATTTTGTAATAAAGCAGGTGACGCGGCGATTCAATGGAGGACCACCACTGACTTATACATGTAGTTGTTACCAGGAGTGTCATTTATTTGTTGTTCATATTAACATATACATTGTACCTCCACTCAGTCATTGGGCAAATTCATGGTGACCGACTGATGAGTTACAACTGACAGTTTGTATAGGCAACACTGAAGGAATGGCTTCATAGCTTTACAATAAGGCGGCCCCGTGGTGTTGGGATAGCGCGCCTGCCTCTCACCCGGAGGCCCCGGGTTCGATTCCCGTCTCCATCATGGATTGTAGAAACTGACGTGGGTGCTGGAACGGGGTACACTCAGCCTCGTGAGGACTTATTGAGTAGCTGTCTGAGAGTGAGGCAGCACCCCGGTCACGAAAACCAAGATAAATGGCTGGGCAGTGGTCGCTTGGTAAGCTTAGGCCTTCATGGGCTGTAGTGCAAGGGGTTATTATTACTATAACTTTACAATACTGTAGTTTTCCAATGACCATTAAGATTCCACTATAGCATGGCTGCTTCTTTGAAAAATATTTTATTAAACAAAGTCGATCTTGAAAACTTAACCTTTTAACTGCTATACCAGGTGGCGTATTTGCCCCGTACAATCTACCTATAAGTGTTCCGCATACATTACTGCTGTGTGGGATGCCTAATAATTGATTTCCACAGGGGTCACACTGCATGCTGGCAGATTACGTCAGAATACGAAGGGATAACAACTGGAAGACTGCTCGCTACATGGTCCTCAACGCTAATGCGCCCCATTGCGTTGTAAAACCTCGAATTTGAGAGCGAAAAGGCTCTTATGTGGTACAATAACAAAAGAGTTGCTCGCAACATATTCACAAGGGCTGGTGCATTCAGCAACAATGAATACACGAACATCATACTCATCTACGGAGAAGATGGTCGTAATGCTGTCATAGCTCGAGGTTTCATACCGCAATGGGGCGTATTGGATGAGTGCACTGAGGAACATCCAGTAAGCGGCCGTCTGATTGTTATCACTTGGCATTCTGACGTACCTGCTTGAATTAAATGATACCTTAAGAATTCAATTATTAGACCTCCCGTTCATAATTAGTACATTTTTAAGAGCGTTAAAATACCTCAATATGCCTCCCTTGGGAGGGGAGGTAAAGCTGGTTGGAACATGTCATAGATTTATGGCATATAAAAGAACCTTCCATTAACTAAACTTGTGTGAAGCAAAATTGGTAGGTTAGGATTGATTAATGCTCTGAAGTTCCAAAGTTCGTCACCAGGTGCTGGTTGCGATGGTATCTAGTAGTAGACAAGTTTACAGCTAGGTGTCGTGGATGCAACATTTGGTAGCGAAAGTAGGGACTACTTGAAATTACCGTCTGCAGTCCTTACTTGAATTAAGGGGTGATAGAATCGGTTTTTCATGAAAATGTCCAACTTTCTTTTATTATCGATATTTATTCCCTGAAGCTTCCCCTTTAAAATGGAGTATTGCACATTGCTGTATTATGATTATAACTATGTTAAATTTGCATATATCTGAGATGGAGTGTGGCGCTATTCCGTTCGCCGTCTGCCATGTAGGATTATATATCTGTCTAACCGAGGCAGATGACCTCGTAGTTCCACCCCTTAAAACAACAATAACTAACTATCTGTCAAACTTTTCTCTGCGATTTTCAAACCTCCCATCTTTCAGTGGGACATGTAGATGGTGTAAGAGATATAATATAGAAAACCTTATGGGAATGTTGACATAACCATGAGTCCGTGGGACACGTGCAAAAAAGAATGGGTCTACACTTAGATGAATGAAGACAGCTTCAAAGAGAAAGAAACTAGGCGATGGAAAGACATTAGATGGAAAAGGGAGACTGATGCTGTATGGGCTAGCCATCAGACAAAATACAACCAACGTAGAAGCTATGCGGAAAACTGTGTTGGCTCTGTATTATCACATTGCCTCCACAAATAAGGCTCCTCAACATGGTTATGTCCTGAAGGTGAAAACAGCTGGTGTAAATTTAATAAGGGCAAAATAAGTTGGAAGACCTACAACCATCACCATAGTTTACCAGCAGTAATAATGGATGAGATCTAACCTATCTTCACTAACTTGGCTGATAAAAATTTCCACAGAAATGCCTTCACGGGAGAACCCAGAATCCTAACGAATGTATAAATAGTGTAATATGGAATCGTCCACCTAAAACAGTCTTTGTATGTACCGGTATTAGCGCACTCCATTTTTGTGTCTACGATGCTGTGCCATCTTTTATCCGGGGGAATATCACCAAATGCTAAGTTCTAGAGATGTTGGGATTGCGTTCTGGCAACCAAACAGTGCACGCCATGTTGACTCTAGATCAAGTTAGGCTATGAAACGCAGATAATGCTGAAAAAATCTTGGCCAAGGAAACAAGGCAGACCATAAGGGATGCCAATAGAAGACTACAAGATTCCTTCGGAGGGGATGAAGACGGTCCAAACTATGGAGCAGGCTTGTTTTAACTTTGAACTCAATTTCCCGTAAGTTCCCTGTTCTTGAAATTGGGGAACATTTTCTCAGCTTCTGTTTAACCTAGAACCAAGAAACATTAGGAAGCAGTTCATTTGAGTGTTTTACATACACTGACATAATTTCATTTTGATATGTAATTTAGAAATAAATATAATGGTGATAATGTACCGAAAAATGGAGGTTAAAAAATTCTTAGGTAAAAAAAAATGTATATCTCCCTCAATAAAGCCACTATTTTTTTATCATTTCAGTACACGCACAATGCCTATGTTCATACGCTGTAAAAATTTGAGTTATGTAGCTATCATGGTTTCCAAGAAAATGTACCTATAAATTAACATTGTGAAGATAGGCGATTACAGTCATCACAATTACCACCGGTTATCAGACAGACTCTACACACACCCAAAGTACACTGGGATATATGACCGCGTTGTCGCAATCCCTAAACTGAGGAACCAACCAAACAACCTACCAACAATACAGAGGTTTTAACAAAGTTTTACCAAAGCAATCCACCCACACATTCATACACAAATTGTTCTAGTTGGCCTACGAATTCAAGAGAAATCCTTTACATGCTCATTTGTAAGTACAATTTCTAACGTCACCAGGACAACTATTCCAAATTCCAGTTCCCGACACAAGGAAAGAGTTACTGAAGGCAGATGAATGATGTAGAAGAATTGCAATTATAGATCCAGATCGCGTGTGACGATCATGAAAGTAAGAAAGAAAACGAACATTAAAAGAGAGATAGTGAGATGTACTTTAATTGAGAAGTCGATAGATGAGTGTACATATGTGCAGGTTTCTTTGTTGTTCTACTTTCAGCCAGGAAAGTAGATCATAAAAAGGAGACACGTGTGAGGAAAATTTTAATGAGAAAATAAACCTAATGCAGGAATTTAAAGGTCTGTGACGTTTCTTGTTTTGTTCTCCGGTAGCATCTACTAATATAACATCGCAGTACTTAAATATAGGGAGTATCAAAGTATGGACAAGTCTTATTTTGAAGTAACGAGGTAGAACGGACTGGTGAACCTTAAGTGGATGATGTGATGAGTAAACTTACCTGCATATATTAGTAACTTTCTCATCCCAATTCAATGTTTCATTTAGTGTGACTCCAATACTTTTTACCGATTTAGAGAATGGGAAAGTAACACAATTAAGTTGAATAAAGGAAAGCAATTTTATTCTGTCCTATTACGATAGCTTGTGTTTTAGTTGCGTTGATGCAAGAGAATTTTCAGCAGCATAGCGGCTGATCCACTTTAAATTTAGATTCATATTTTCAATAGCCCAATCTATGTCATTTATTTTTGTGTGGCAATATATCTGAAGGTCGTCTGCATATAGATGGTAGTTCTAGTTTTCCAGTTTCGATGAGATGTCCTTCAGATACAAAATTAATATAAGGGGGACCGAGGATTGAACGCTGAGTTAGGCCTACTTCATTTATTTTGAACTTCCAATCGGATCTGTTTTCATTAAAAAGTACTTCATGTACTTTCTGTACATTCTTCCTCCATGGTTGTGGATTATTGAAACAGAATGTGGCAAGTTAGTGTCTGTGAAGCTAAGACACGCATACTGGTTAAATTGAGTGAGATATTGAGGGACATTCATGTCACGGAATAGAGGAGAATAATTCACGTCAGTCAATAACAAGTGACATTGAGAGTACTGACAGTAACAAGCCGCAGTTGATACGTAAAGGCGGAACTGTCAACCGCTAGAATTGGTCATCATGATTAATTGCGCGAGGATAAATCGGCGTGCAATAAACAGTTTTCTGATGATTTATTTCCAGAGGATGTGCCGTTAAAGGAATACAAGGTGAATCAGTTAAGATTAAGGGTCCAGGAGGACGAAGAATTCCTGATTTCATCTGCAGCAGTGGGGTTTATGGAAGAAGATTGGAGGAATAACACAACTGAACTTCGAGGAAGCATACAGCTGGAGGTATGATAACGTATGCATCATTACCATATTCAGGATGACGCAGTGGCATACAGAGCCAGAGGTAACCTGGGGCAACACAGGGAAAGAGGAGGTGACTACACCCAGAATCCAGCTGTTCCTGTTAAGGTAGAATAAGGTAACCCATTTTCTCCGTAGATCGGTAGTAGAGGATTGATATTTTAGCCACGATCCACTTATCAAGTATTCCCGGCAAGCATCATATTTTTGGTAAAAAAAAGCCACCAAATTGATAGATGCCCTAGCGTTCTTTTATGATCCCGTCATGTCAAAGCGCAATGTGTTCTTTTATCGTGTTTGAAGTGTTTGTAAGATAATTGCAGTAAAACTAGAGCTCTATGTAGGATAGAGAATTTTGAGGGATAATTGGAATATTGATATACTAATTGTTCGTCAGCTATAAGCATAGCGTCTTCAGCCTTTCGTATAACGTTGAGGAAGGGAAGTGGGAGGAGGAATATATGTTAGCTTGTCGTGGATTGGTTTCCTGTATTCTATCCAGAATTCCTCCTCACATTTATAACAGCGGTCGAACTGAAGTTCTGTAAAATTAGTCACTACTAAATGGACATCTTTATATAGTGTCTCGGAAGTTGAGGTGGGGCTCCACTTGGCCAACACAAACTCCATTTGGAAACCTTGAGTAAACCGATTATCGGCGCAGACCGCGCCCTTCCCCCCGCACAAATATTGCTGTTTAGAAGCGATACCATATCGACCAAGCAAAAACTCGCATCAGCCGCTGCAGAGACACCATATGATATACGACTGACCGAGTTTAATCTCTTAGTACTGTGGTTTCCAAACTACGGTCCACGCGCAATCACCAGCCCGAGAGCACCATCCATCCATTTCGCGGTAGCCGGGTGGACATGCCCGGTATCTGGCCCACCATAGCTTACTGTATTTTGATTGGGCTACATTGTAATATTTACAATGGAATTAAATCATAGAGATTATAATCCAATTTTTAATTTAGCGACCAATTAAGAAAGACAATAACTGACATAATGAAATTGAAAATTTAAACTGTAATTAATGATACGAAATGTATCATAAAAATAATACAAGCGAAATGCATAGGTAGTTCTCATAATTAAATTATACATTATTATTACTGTGATTAATGATATTTATGTAGCTGTAGTTTTCCTCTGACAATTGTTTGCATTACCCCTTCACGCATTGATTGCCGGCGGTGGAGATGGGAACTGAGAAGTCGGGGGTGGTAAGTGCTGGACCAAACTGCTACCATACCAGAGGTTAATTAAACTTGAGAGACTATCTACTACTAATTCTAGTATCGAGAACAACACAGAAAACAATTCAAACAAATATAATTGAAAATTTAAAACATTACATGCACAGAATAATATTAATCAGTTAATAATTAAACAAAACCCAATACAATATAAATCAAAATAATCTAAGCGAGGAATCAGAACGCGAAATGGATGAAAAAATTAACGATCAATATGATGAACTAAGACACTAAGTTTAACCCCAATAGATTATAACGCAGATTATATGAAATACCAAGCAATAAAAGTAATTACCTCAATAATGTGCATATAGCACCATAACAGGAAAAGCATTAAGTTCAATCAAGTATTTGTAATCAATAGGAATGTATTAAATCTTCAAATATTTATGAGAGCAGATAAAGCACGTCTGTACTGGATCAATCCATTATGTCGTCTCTACATCAGACCAATAACAAAACATTATTTTTTTCTTCAAAATACCGAACAGCAATAACAATGCTAGGATCAGTATCCATGGTAACGAATAAAATAGGTATCATAATGAGTGATATCAATAAACAGGATTCATTATGGAACCATACTAATACGAGACAAGGAAAAATAGAAGAAGAATTTAGGTAAATAAATAAAATGGGTTAATAAAAATACTTGCTCGGAGAAAAATGAAGATCTGTACCGTACACAGTTCAGTAGACCATATTGAAACGTAAAAGTAAACCCCCTCCAAAGTTTTACATGATAAAATAATAGTGTAGGTTACTGGAACTATTTTGATTAAAAACACTACATACATCACTTTCATATTCGCCAACACAAATATATCGTAGGTTAGTTCCTCCACAGAAAGAAACTGCAAGATATAGCAAATATTAAGAGATAACATAATGAAAACAATACCACTTTACATAGCATACACAATTATACACCAAAAATATCAAGAAAATGGTTCCAGTAACCTTTACATACTCATAGTTTTGCAAACCTTTCTACGTAGTATTCCGAATGCCATGTTTCATTTCAAGTTACCATGTTATCAAAATCTCTACATAGTATAAAACAAAGTCCCCGATTCTTGGATGTAACGGGTAATCTCGAGAACCACTGGATGGATTTTGATGCGTTTTTCACCATTCTGTAAAGATATCTCGAGGAAGGTTTCTGTAGAAAATAATTTATTTATGATCAAAGGAAGTGAAGCACTAACGATTTCAGTGAAAAGATCGAAAAAAAACTGGCGTCCGTGCGCTTTTGAAGCTTACGCTGGACAAACCGTTAAACATATCTGTATACGATGAGTGTAAAAATTGTTCAGAATGAAAAGTTCTACAAAAAAGCCCAGGAGAGCATATCTCTATCTTCAATACATCGCCTAGTATAAGTGTTTTTACGTTTTCATTTCTTCCAGCAATCTGCATGCAGTTACTGAGGCGACAGTTTACGAGCTAGCTAGGGGCGAGTCTATCACCCCAGTTACAGCTTAGCTAGCAGACGAGCCTATTGCCCCAGATACAGCCAGCAGCAAACTGTCGAGTCGTGTTGAGTTAAACATTTTAGAGAAGAGTGGTTGTGTTTGGAGTTTCCCTGGAAGTAAAATTCACAGTCAAGTTAAGATTGGACGGAAGGGGGATTTGTGTTTCAAGCACCTAGCCATTCTCAAATTACGTCGGACAAGAATTTGTTGCACGTGGATCTCAATGATAATATAATTAATAATCCAGTCAGTGATTTTAACCCATCATGCCGAGACGTAAAACGGATGTTGTTCGTTGCTCATTGACATTGAAAAAAAAAGCGCTTATCACGTAATGCATTCATCACTGTTCCCGGGCGAAGCCGGGTCGGGTTGCTAGGAGAAGGGTGGTGGTGTATTGTGTAAGTTGGAGAAGGAGAAATGATATGACCTCTTGTCTAAGATCGAAGTTTTGAAATGTTAGTGTTTGACGAAAAATTGCTCTTTTATGCATTGTACTATTGTAGGTTGCGGCCCCCAGGATGAAATGATTTATTAATTCATGTAGAATATTTATATAATCCTGGGGAGCCCTCTTAGACTAGCCTAAGGCTAGCTAAAACCCCGTATTACGAAATCTTTAGATTTTCACATCCTTCCTGCTTCACAAATCCAAACTGATTATCGTTTTTCAACAGACGTTGTCATTGGCAACACCTTCGATCACAGTTCGATATCCAGGACAACAGGTCAATGCGACAAAGCAGTGCATTGAACGCTATCTCGTGGCTACATTTACAAGTCCTAGTACAAGCCCTCACCACATGGTGGAGGAGCGTACCATATTTACTTTACTTTACATAAGTAGAAGACTCCGCCAACAGATGACACGGAGGTACATTTCCAAAATTCTTCAAGACGAAGACGAAGTTGTTTCCATTTAAACAACTTTGTAATACTACACCAGAGTAATAACGTGTCAGGTACTATTCTTTGTGTACTTGTGTCACACGTCAGCCTGCTTCGTTCACAGGTATAGTTGTGCGAGTAGAATATGACTCAGATCCAATACCCTCAGTCATCGTTTAACTGTCCGTGGTGATATGAGCTCCTGTGACACTCATCTGCTGCTTGAATTATGTGCAGACTGCACTCTGTCGTCGCCATGTCCTCCGCTTCACTCCGCGGGGCTCATTCTACAAAAACATAAACTCTGGCGCAGTCACGCTCAGCGGCAAACACATCTTGAGTGGGTAAGATCTGTGGATCAAGTTTACTAGTGGAAATTATCAGCGGCGATTTCAAATGCTCATTCTCATCAGTTAATTTCGATCTGTAAATATATTTTGTATACTTCATGTTGGAGAATGTTTTTTACACCGATAAATAGTGCCGACATTTATACAACTGATCAAACTGTGTAAGTAGAAGATTCTTATAATAAATTCCAGCAATGATGATTTTAAATATAATATCCTTTGAAATATCACTACACTGCAAAATGTCCCCTTCCCACGTATTGTGCCATAGATATCTCAATCGCCGGCCACGAAACGAAACTTTGCGGGTAATTAAAAAATACAGTATGTTGGTATGATGAGCTAGCTAGTTAGTGGAGGAGTCAACAGTGAGTATGGCCCTTAGGTTAAAATGTTTGGAAACACCTGTCTTTTCGGAATTGTTAACTTCAGGATTGTTAACATTCGACATGGTTCCGTATTGACGAAGTATATAATAGATAAATAAATTATCTTTTCTGGGCCAGCCTAGTCAATACTGATTCTTTTATTCAAAATGCCATCATTGATTACGTACATATTCTCACAAGTACATGTTTCGGAATCCAACAATCTTTGATCCCTTCATCAGCTTGGAATGATTGTTAAGGCCAACATACATTAAAAATTGTTAAAAATGGGATAAAACATACTAAAAAGATGGATGTTAATGAGATGAAATGACAGTGAGTAAAATGGTACACGAACAAAAGTGCAATGATACAAATACACAAAAATACCTTGCTAAAATATACATTAAAAAAAACCTTTTCCAGTGTTTTTTAATGTGTAGATGCAACGCGTGGCAATTCTTCGGGGATGAATCACTCAAACTCGCCATGGAAGGATCCGATCTCTGCAACATATGGCGTGGTGGGCCGCTACTTAATTCTAAACCTAAAGCTATATAAATTTCAATGCCACTTTTCATCAATTATACATTCCGTGCATATCAATTTCTCGTGTAGAGGCTTCGGTGGCGTAGTTAGTAGTATGCTGAACTTCTGTGTCCAAGATAGCGGGTTCAAACCCGGCCAAAGTCTTCGGATTATTAAGAGCGTTAAAATCCTTCAGTATCCCTTCCATCGGAGGGGAAGTAAAGCCGGCGGTCTCATGTCATGTCATGTCACAGACTGAACTTGTGTGAAGCTAAATTTCTTGGTTAGGTTTCGTTGGAACGCTCTGTCAAATTTCACCACTAGGTATCAGTGACATCTGGGTGCGAAATTTGGAACAACTTGAAATTTAACGCAACTTTTAGTTCACCCTATGGGTGTCCGCTTGAAGCAGCTACAGCCTCTGGCGAACCGAACATGTCCTCTGACACTCATGGCACTAAAAGCCATACGATAAATAATACTACTAATAATAAATTCCTCGTGTGTCATTGAGACTTCAGTCTTTAGACTAGTTTGATGCAGCACTCCATGCTTCGTTATCCCGAGCTAATCGTTACACCTCCACACAGCGCTCTCTCTATTCGATTAGCCGATTCCGACTCTCCGTGACCCCATGTACTAAACTACGCCAATTTCTTCTGTCCTGCACTGCCTCTCGAAGATTTTCCATGCTGGAATTTAGTGCTTCTGTGATGCCATCCATCCATCTCATTCTTTGCCTCCTTCTTCTTCTTGTGCCTTCTATCTTCCCCAGCATTAATGTCTTTTCTAACGAATTATGTCTTCTCATGATGTGTCCAAAGTAGCCCTGTTTTTGTTTCAGAATTAAGCCCTCCAAGGAACACACTGGTTTAATTTGCTGTAAAACTGACTTATTGGTTCTCTTCGCAGTCCATGGAACTCTAAGAACTTTTCTCCAACACCATAATTCGAAGGAATCTATTCTACGGCGTTCAGCTTTTCTTATGGTCCAGGTCTCACATCCGTACATCACAACTGGAAAACCATAGCCCTTACTATACGGATCTTTGTTGTTAATGTTAGGTCTCTACTCCTTAAGATATTTTCCAGATTTGAAAATGCCTGTCTACCAAGTAGCAATCTTCTTTTTATCTCATGACTGCAGTCACCATCGGCAGAAATCTGTGAGCCAAGATAGTTAAAAACAGAGACTATCGCCATTTTTTCTCCTCTTACTTGCCATGAATTGACAGTTGCAGTTGTCATAATTTTTGTTTTCTTGACATTCAACATTAGTCCAGCCTTTGAACTTTCCTCTTTCACTTTCAGTAAGAGATTTTTTAAATCTTCTTCAGTTTCAGCCATCAGGATTGTATCATCTGCATATCTCAGGTTGTTTATATTTAACCCAGCAATTTTGATTCCTGTTTCTTCTTCATCTAACCCCACATTCCTCATAATGTGTTCTGCATACAGATTGAAAAAAGGTCAGGTGACAATATACAGCCTTGCCGTACTCCTTTTTGAATCTTAACCCATTTAGTTGTTCCATATATGGTTCTCACTGTAGTTTCTTGATCAGAGTATAAGTTCCGGATGAGGTTAATGATATGTTCTGGTACTCCCATGTATTTTAGTACTTTCCATAACTCATTATGATCAACACAGTCAAAAGCTTTAGCATAATCAATAAAACAAAAATATACATCTTTCTGGAATTCTCTTGCCTTCTCCATTATCCATCGTACGTTGGCGATTTGATCTCTGGTCCCTCTTCCTTTACGAAATCCAGCTTGTTCTTCAGGTAGCTCTCGGTCT
This sequence comes from Meconema thalassinum, assembly GCA_946902985.2. NCBI lineage: Eukaryota > Metazoa > Arthropoda > Insecta > Orthoptera > Tettigoniidae > Meconema > Meconema thalassinum. The sequence continues at coordinate 252,248,991 of OX336394.1, read as the reverse complement.
ACATACTGGCGTAGTCTATTTTGTAGGATTTTAAGCATGACTTTGCTAGCATGTGATATAAGTGCTATTGTTCGGTGATTCGTGCATTCTTTAGAATGTCCCTTCTTAGGAATTGGGATGAACACTGAACTTTTCCAGTCTTTTGGCCATTGTTGGGTTTTCCATATTTGCTGACATATGGAATGTAAAATTTTCACTGCACTATCTCCAACTTCTTTGAACATTTCTATTGGAATTCCATCATGTCCACTTGCTTTGTTTTTAGCAATATTCTCTAGGGCCCATTTGATTTCAGTTTCCAAAATATCTGGTTCTTGTTCGAAGAGCACATAAACTTCATTATCCATAATACATGGTTCTTTCTAATACAGATCTTCTACATATTCCATCCATCTTTCCTTAATGTCCTCTGCTTCTGTTAGATCTTTGCCATTTTTATCTTTTACCATCCCAAATTTTGCCTGATATTTTCCTTTGATATTCCTAATTTTCTTGTAAAGTTCCCTCGTCTTTCCCATTCTGTTATTTTCCTCAACTTCCTTACATTGATTAGTTATAAATATATTCTTATATCTTCTAGCTAATCTTCTAAACTCTGCATTAAACTCAAACATTGCTGATCTATCCCCTTTAATTTTTGCATTCCTTCGTTCTTCTGCAATTTGCAGTGCCTCATCCGATAACCATTTGGCCTTCTTCTTATTCTTTTCCTTGGGAATATATTTTTCTGCTTCCTGCTTAACAGCAGCAGATACTTCTGTCCACAACTCTTCAGGGGGTTTGTCTCCAATCTGCAATGTATTAAATCTGTTCCTGACTTCTACTGTATAATCGCAAGGAATTCTTCCCAGGTCAAATCTGTATGATGAGGCAGTTCTAGCCGTTTTCTTCAACTTCAACTGGAATTTTGCAATTAATAATTCCTGATCTGATCCGCAGTCAGCGCCTGGTCTTGTTGTAGTAGATTGAATAGCACTTTTCCACCTACTATTACAAATTATGTAATCAATTTAATTCCGGTACTGGCCATCTGGTGAAGTCCAAGTGTATAGACGTCTTTTGGGTAACTGGAATAGTGTGTTGGTAATAATCAGTGAATTATCTAGGCAGAATTCTAGGAGTCTCTGTCCTGCTTCATTTGTCGTACCAAGTCCAAATTGTCCTGTTGTACCATCTACTATTTGATTTCCCACTTTAGCATTCCAATCTCCAACTATGAACACGATATCCTTGTTCGGTGTCGACCGTAGTAATTCTTGCAAATCTTCATAAAATTGGTCAACTACGTCCTCTTCAGCATCAATGGTGGGTGCATAAACTTGAATGACTGTAACATTGAGAGGTTGACCTTGAAATCTGATGGATATCATTCTATCATTTTTATAGTTGCAAACCATCACAGTTTTACCTACTCTGTTACTAACTATGAAGGCTACTCCATTACTTTTGTTGTTGTCTTGTCCAGAAAAGTATACTGTGTAGTCATCCGAAATAAACTCTCCCATTCCAGACCACCTCATTTCACTTATTCCCAATATGTCGATGCCGATTCTCTCCATTTCTCTTTTGACTACATCTAGTTTTCCTTGATACATGGATCTCACATTCCATGTTCCTAAACAGTACTGTTCCTTGCAACATTGCACTCTTCTTAAAGCCCCTCTCAACCTAGTTCCCCCCCCCGGAGATCCGAACGGGGAACTTGAAACTCCGGAACATTTTAATTTGAGCAAAGCCATGGGGTTTTCTTGGAATATTTAATGTGGTGGTTTCCCGTTGCCTTCCACATAGCTACCACATTCTTAATCCGAGGCTATCTGTTTAACGTATACTAACCTTGTCTGCCCCTACAGTTCTTGTTCTCAACTCTTCCTTCCATAACTAAATGTTCTATTCCTGAGAGCCATAGTACTGTATATGCCCTACAACCTATCTCTTCTTTTCACTAATACTTGCTAGAAACATCCCTCCCCTCCCACTCATCTAAATACCTCTTCATTTCTTACCTTTTCTAACCTTCTGATCTTCATCATTAATAATAGATTAGATGAGCAATGAACTGTAGAACTGTAAGATGTTTTATTTACCATGGAACGTATAGTGATTGTTATATCGGTTGTCCCGGATACAGCCAAAGAAAATCTAAACTATACATAAGACTTAAAATACAAGTAAAATGTTAGTACAATAGTTGCCAACATACCGCCCACCAAAGGGCATTGGCCTTTAAAAGAAAAGAACCAAAACAATTATGTTCATAATTAATTTGCATTAGTGGAAATGCATAGATGTCACTTCTAGATTGGAAGAACACACAGTTTGTGCATAGCTCTCTTCAGTACACCAGACTTACATCGTACCGAAGCTACGCGCACAAGGCCGTCGACGCCTGGGTGAACTGCTTCGATTACTCCATATCTCCAACAGGGGTGGTAAATTGTCCCCCTTGATGAGAACAACATCATCTGGGCAGAGATTGGGATGTTCTTTAGTCCATTTATGGCAGTCTGTTCCAGCCGAGCAACTCGCCCGGGAGCAGCGGAGTACTCGCCGCCTTGCGTGAGTAAACCTGCAACATGCAATACAGCTCTGCTGTGGGGGCCTGCCGTCACTTCGCGGTGGATACATCATGACTGGCAGGAAGCGCATGGTCTTGTGCTATGACCTTCGCCCAGTGACGTATTGGCTCTCACCCCCAGTCCCTTTCCAACCGTGCTCCGAGCATCCCTGCTGAGTACTCGCGTCTACGCGTACTCAAACTCATGGATTTGGAACAGCCTTATTTATGGCGTTGCTGGAGTGTATTCAGATACTCCTTTGACCATCGTTCCCAAAGGTGCTGATTCAATTGTTGGATGTGTTGCCATCTGGAAAGTCTGTTAGTAAAAGTTGAAGTGAAATCCAACTCGGGTAAGGAAGTAAGGGGTTCACCGACTAGAAAGTGAGCAGGTGTGAGGTAAGGAGGGTCTGACAAGCTATCATTTGTTTTGATCAATGGTCGTGAGTTTAGACAGGCTTCGATTTGTGGTAATAGGGTTGTCAGCTCTTCGAGGGTGAGTGAATTAGAACCCATTGCACTTCTGAGATGGTATTTGAGGGATTTTACAGCAGCTTCCCATATTTCTCCGAAGTGGGGAGAAGGGGGGGCCATTGATGTTGTAGCATTCATTAATTCTTGCCTCTGATCATGATCCTTAACGATTCTTTGAATTTCTCTATTGGCTCCAACGAAGTTAGTGACATTGTCGCTATAAATGTTTGAAGGGTGACTTCTACGTGATATGAAACGACGCAAGGCTGCTAAGAATGCACTGGTGGATAGATCAGACACTAGTTCAAGATGAAAAGCCTTTGTTGCTAAACAAACAAATAATGCTATGTATGATTTGGACTTCGTCTTGCTGCGCTTATTCCCAGTTTTTGTTAGAATAGGGCCGGCATAATCCAGACCTACATTCGTAAAGGGGCGAGCAGGTGTACCACACGTTCCTTGGGTAAATTACCCATGAGCTGTTGAGCGGCTGCCGCACTCACTTTCTTGCAGCTGAGTCATGAGTGAATGCATTTCCTAACAACTTGTCTAATTGTTGGGATCCAAAAGCGTTGACGTAGTGACGTTATTAGGAGGTGAGGACCAGCATGTAAGAGACGCGTCGTCTGTGCTCACTCATCACTATGAGTTTGGTCAGGTGTTGATGAGCATGCAGTATGATTTGATGTTTAGCTCCAAAAGATAATGGAGCATTCAGATGTCTTCCTCCTACGCGAATACAATCGTCACGATCAACTATAGGATTCAAATTCCTTATGTTACTTGAGGAACTTAATTCGTTGTGTTTCCTTAACTCGGATATTTCCTTGGCATAAGTTAGTGCCTGAGTTATCTTGATACAATTTTTCAAAGCTGTGTCATTTTCTTCAGCTGACAATGGATTATAGTTGCGTTCTGACGACTTCTTACGGCAGTTTGATAGGAATCGGAGGCAGTGCCCAATTACCGTACACGTTGTAGTTTGAGTAGTTTCGAAAATCTTATAATAAAATTATCTTCATGGACGATGACTGCAAGTGTTGTACGCACTCTTTGCTCACGTAAGTTCTTAACCAGTGTAGCACTTGCCTTTTGCGGCTATGAATTGGGTTCTTGTGTTAACCAGAGCGGTCCATGAAACCAGAATTTATTATTGATGAGAGATGTTGGTTCTTGCCCTCGCGAAACTAGATCAGCAGGATTCGATTGAGAGGGTACATGATGCCACAGTCTTGCAGGAGTAGCTTCCTGTATCTCTGCGACCCGGTTTGCTACGAAGGTTTTCCATCTGGTTGGGCAGGACGATAGCCAGGCTAAGACTACCATGGAGTCTGTCCACATGTAGATATTTGTGATGTTCAATGAAATGCTACCAAGAGTTTTTTTATAAGCCGAGTTCCAAGCGAGGTAGTGTGACATGCTTTAGAGGTGCTACCCTTGATTTTGCACAGAAAAGCATAACAGTTGTCTCCTCTGATATAGACAAGAGCGCCATATGCCCTCATGCATCGCAGAATCCATGAACTTCAATGTTCTTAACGGTGCCATCAATTAGTACTAAAGGAGGTATTGATATCTCTTTGATAAGTTGAAACTTACTAGAAAGAATCTTCCATTCTTGTGCAAGTGGCATGGTCAGTGGATCATCCCAGCCTGTTCCTTCTTGACAAAGACGTTGCATGAAAATCTTGCAAAGAATTGTAATTGGAGCTAACAGACCTAAGGGGTCAAAAATTGTTGTTATTTTGGAGAGAATGAATCTTTTGGTGACAACATTCATAAATTGACATGTAATGGGATCGCTGACGACTTGGAATACATTTTTGGAAGGTTGCCACATGAGACCTAGAGTTTTCACCATGTCACTGTTATCATCAGTAAGAGCATGTTGAATTTCCTGGAGATGAGATGGGATAGAATTCAACAGGTCTTGATTGCTTGAGCAACACTTACGAAGAATGAATCCTCCACATTTCGGGAGATATTGAAGTTCAGTTTGTATTATTTGAGCATCTTCAATTGAGTCTGCAGCAGGCATGCAGTCATCCACATAAAAATAATGTCTGAGGATAGCAGATGCTCTGGGAAACCGTTCCGCTTCGTCGATGGAGAGTTGCTGAAGGCATCTCGTTGCCAGAAATGGAGCTGATGAAGTTCCATACGTAACTGTCGTGAAGGTATATTGTGCCCGTTTAGACCGGAGTCCGCACGACCACATATGCATTTTACCAATAATCAGTCAGCACGAGAATCAAAATATCCCGGAGCGCCAGATGGGTTAAAGCAAATCGCAAAAACGACATCAAATTTATAAAAATGCTTTGCTGATTTTTGGCTCAATGCAACAATAAGGATAGAAGGAGATTTAATTGGGTGAAACACATCTGGTAAAATTATCTCAGTTTATTTAAAGTTAAAATCTGACTGCAAGAATAATGCTCAAAGCAGCATCATCCACGTGTGGCGATCCACACTCTTATTTACACACAATATACAGAAATCTTCCAAACACATTTGACAATCTTTTTGAAAACACAAGTCCGATTGTTAGTCCTGTGGACTGTGTTCCAAAATTATTAATATTATTCCAGCTCAAAATTAATTGTTCATACTGGAAATAACGTTGATCACTGTTTGACTATTTACATGATATTAACACTCGTAGAATAAATGTTTATAGAATTTCTTAGACTTTCATTTGTTTTCCAGTTTTCCAAAATATATCGTTGAAACTATTATTATCATCGTAGCAACACAAATTATTAACACATATTAACAACATCTGAAAAGTATTTGACCATTGAGCATAGCATCGAAGAACTGTGCGAAGCACAACAACAATTAATTGTTCTTCTGACATTAAATATTCGAGAAGTGACTCGATTATGAACTTCAAGTTCCAAACAAAACATATGATTTCTGAATCATCAACTTGATCAACAAATGGTTGAACCATTCAACTATTAGATTTTCCACTTGGAATTATTATAAAAAAAACATTTATATTTATGGCCATTTCTAGCAACTTTCACAACTTGCAATTCTTCGACAGAATGCGAAAATTAGAATTGTAGTTTTATAATGCATTCATTTGGTTCATGGCACTAGGATTGAAAATATCCTTCAAATTATTCGTGGTTAAAGAATTATTTTAAATTGACAGTGGCCCATTCTACTATTTGTGTAAGAACACAATATTATAACAACAACAACAACAACGGCAAAGGTCTTCCTCTGAAGAAGAATAAACTACTATCATGACAAATCCGGGTTCTAGCAAAATCAAATTCTAAATGGAATTCGTAAACAAGGTTGAAATAAGAACTGATGGTTTCAAAGAAATAACCTTCGGGTTATTCATACGACGAAACGTGTGGCTCCAATACTCCAACTATAAACCTGAGCCATCGAACCTGCTATTTGATTGATGCTCGAAAAAACCTTCATTCCTGCGACTTAACATGCGCACCTGGGAATGGCATTTCAACTACTCCACACACATAAATTATCTTCCCAAAATTTATACAATAAATCAAGCCTCTGCTTGTTATCAACACTGGAAGATTAATAAACTGACAAGTTTATTTTATTTTACCATTCAGTTCAACCCGTGAATTTACCATACTTATGAAAAGCTTCATTTCACTTTCGAGTGTATTTACGTCATGATTTTATATAAATACAAAAATCCTATTTGATACAAATATCAATTGCTTCCCTTTTCATGCCTCTCCGTGTTATATGAAACATATACTTTGCTCATAGCAAATATCAACTGTTCAACCAGAACTGAAATGTTGGTTGAATGCGGGCTTGCGCTAACCACTCTCCTTCGTAAAATCTCCTGTTCCAAACTAGAAATGTTTCAACTACTTCATAGGCTCTTTCTCAATACATATGATTATTATAAAATATAATATCCAAGAATTATTTAGAAAAATTATGAAAATTATTATTATTATTATTAGTGGATTATTATTATTATTATTTCAAATATGTTTAATTATCATCTCATTATGTGAGAATCCACATGTTCGAACCTTCGAATATGGAAAAAATATCCATTCCTCAACAAAAATAAATTTAACTTTTACAGTTACATCGGCTGATTACCGTGATTTCCCAAAAATATGAAAAATTCAAATAAATGCTCAAAATGCTCGGTCATCGATCCTAAACTGTTCTGAGTGCTGAAAATGCTCAGAATAAATCTAACTAGTCTTGCGTAAATCATTACAAGCTTTAAACACGATAAAAAAAAAATGTGTTGGTCATCTGCAGAAAAATAGTTTGTTCCAATTAGCTAAGCATAATAATATTCAAATGTGGCTTACATTTCTTGATGTTCTTGAAGTGTAGTAAACCTGGTCTATACCAGATTTATCCGTAGACATGCCCTATCGGACAAGCACGTATAATCCTTGTATCGGCCGCCATTGTAGACCCACAAATCGTCTAGTCAGACATAGTGGTAGTATCTTTCGACGTTTTAAATGACTGTGGTTCCATTTTAATATGGGCTTCTAACAAAGCCATAACAGTTTGTTGAAAAGGGTCAGATCTAAGCGATCTCTTCTTAAATGTGTCAGTTGTAACTTAACTCACTGTAATCTCATCAGTACAAGAAAAACGTTGACAGTCTAAGCAGTTAACGGCTGTTCTGAAGATCGTTCCCTGGGCATGGTTTGTATATATCACCATCTGCCATGCGCTAGACAACTTGCAGTTTCCCTTGCGTAGACTAATGAACGCCACCGTTATAGACTATTCTTCAATGTACTGACCGATCGAAGTGGTTAAATAGTTACAAAATATGAAAACTGACTTCAAATGGATTTAAACATCCAAGTATTAATTTACTATTGGAATGTGACAAATACTACTTTCTAGACCAAGTCTAGCATATGTCCTTTTGAAAATATAAATATTTCCACCAATGTCTGTAGAAAAACAATCACCTCAGTGATTCTCCTCACCAGAAACTTACTAAGTTCCAACTCGTTTGCGCAGCACTTCTCGTGACTATCACGATTTGAAAAGTACTTCTTCGTAGACGTGGCAACCATGTGCCTTGGCTCAGCGTAGACGCAACTTGTTCGCCAAGTGCTTGTGATGAATTGAGCTAACTAAGCCTGCTCCAGCTTGCTTTTATACAAAAACGGTCAGGGTCACGCGTCATCGCCTGATATCTAGAAATCCTCATATCTCTTGAATCCCTGGTCCGATTTACTTGATACTAATTGCATTCTCTTTTATTTGGCCGTGCCAGTAATCTGATCCCAGTCTCAAGTCTCTGCTCCATAGTTAACTTTTTAATCAATAAATAGTCTCCACCTCTGCGGTTACTCGCTACGTCATTTACCATCCAACTATCGGTAATTTCCTTCGAAAGGCTTCGAGAAGCAATGTAGCGCGATATTCAAATATCCGAACTTTCAAACGCTGCTACAGCCTTTCCCTTGATATCTAGGTGTCTGAAACTTGGAATACCCATTCCTAGAGTTGGGCACATCCACCCCACACCTAGCAAAAAATAAAAATTGAAAAATTTTTATTTTCCCTATCTACACATTAAATTATCTGGTTCTTGAATAATAGATCTTCAAATTCGAAGCATTGTAAGTTCCCACGATGTTACCAGTTCGTGTATTAGCTACTTCATAGCTTCCATTATTGTTTACTTCCACAATATTCAAAATCCTTAATTTTACCATTCCCCCGGGATTGTTGTGTTCCCGATGGACCTGGATCATTGGACCTCTGTTCCACAAATTGTAAGGTATCTTGGTGTCTTGCTTCCAAGTTTTTCCTCGTGTCCTTGTTAAACTCTTCATTGGACTGACGAGTATCTACATTCCCTCTGTTATTATAGTTATTACCATAGGATCTTCTTTCCTGGTACCTTCCTTGAGTATCACGTGGTCTTCTCCATCGAGTGTTGTATCGATTACCACCATCCGGTCTTGCATATGGTTTGTAACTGTATCTGTTACGGTATTGGTTCCATCCTCTCGTATTGGAATCTTCCCTCGGCGATTTCTCTTCTCGCTCCTCTCGAATCTCTCGAGGTGTCTGAGAATAACTGTCAGCCATAACAGCATACACAGCGTTATTACTCTTTACTCCCTTCTGATGAAAGAATTGAGCGTTTGTATGATCCAGCTTTTGCAATACTTCATCAAACTGTTCCATATTGTAGATGTCAGCAGCGATCAAAGTCCTCTGGACGTCTGCTGGAAATTGTCGTATCAAAGCAGTAATCAACTCGTTATCTGGCATTGGCGGATCTAAATGTTGGAGTTTAGACAGCTGTCCAGAAAAGTATGTAGAGTATCGAGTAGGTTGTGACGTCGAGAATCTCTTCGAATACAACTCTGCTCTAACTTGCTGTTGGGTTTCAGGGGACCAAAACTTCTTCAATAGCCCACGAGAAAACTCTTCAAAAGTATTTAGAGTGGATCTAAATGCTCTAAACCACAAAAGTGCGGGACCTTCCAAGAACTTCCCTATTACCCTGATCTGTCTTTCTTTAGGGATCTTAGAATCTTTCAGATAATCACCTGCTTCTCTCAGAAATTCCACGGGTGTTACAGAATCTCGCCCTGAAAATTTAGAAGGCTTGTCTTCTATATTCTTAAATACAGTTATGGGGTTGGATTGAAATACTGTCCTGACCTCATCCTGTCTATCAGTCTCTCTAGCTCCTCCTAGATTTATCTGTATTTGTTCCTTTCCTTTTACATTCGGCATTTTCAAAAGATGATCAGACTGTTTCTCATCCTTTATTTGAGTTTTCATAGCCTCAAGTTCCTTCTGGTTTTCTTCTGCCATCTTCTTGATTGCTTCAGTCTCTTTACTATTTTCTTTAACATCAATGGATATCTGGTTCATAACAGCCTCATGACTTTTCAATGACCCTGTCATATCTGATATGTCCTTCTGAGTTGCTTGAATATCCTTGGCAATTACTTCAATGTGGGATGACAAAGATTCCCTAATCTCCTTGATTCCCTCTTGATTCTCCAGCTTGAGTGTGTCTTTAATTTCATTGACAACTGTGGTTTTAATCTCAGTTTGCAATTCATGAATCACTCCTTCTCTTATTTCTCCCATGACAAGTTCCTTGAATTGTTCCGTTAAACGCTGAACAACTAGAATTCCCATCTCGTTACTCTCCTTCTTCACTCTGACTTCCAGGTTGACCATGTCTTCACCAACTTTCCTAAGACCATGTTCTATCCTATCAGCTAAGCTTTGGGATCGAAGATCGGCATCGCGAAATTTATCGTCCATTAAACTAGCGTTAGTAGCTAATGAAGTTTCGAGCTCATGTGTTTTTTCGCATAATTTATTCATTTTACTTTCAAGTGTCATTTTCAAAATTTCAGAATTCTCTTTAAATTTACTTTCCATTGAATTAAATTTACTGTTTAAATTTTCTTTCAAGTTATCTTTTAACCTGCTTTCTAACAAATCGGAATTTTCTTTGAGTTTATCAGAACTTTCTTTAAGTTTATTTTCCAAACTTTCTTTAAGTTTATTTTCTAAAGAATCAGAATTTTCTTTAAGTTTATCATTCAAATTTTCTTTAAGTTTATTTTCTAAAGAATCAGAATTTACTTTAAGTTTATCGTCCAAATTTTCTCTAAGTTTATTCTCTAAAGAATCAGAATTTTCTTTAAGTTTATCATCTAAACTTTCTTTCAAACTATCAGAATTTTCTTTAAGTTTCTTTTCTAAAGCCTCAGTATTTTCTTTCATAATGGCTGCTACACGCAGTCCAGCCTGTTTTGAACTCTCCTCCAAACTCCTCATCATTCTCATCATTTCTTCCATAATTTCAATTATTCAAAACTTAGGGGTATACAACAGTGGCAAACACAAGCTTATAACTAGAACAAGAAATATGAGTAGCTAATTGGAACACTATAATAAAATGAGATTTGTCCTACTATCGACGTGATGGAAAAACAAAATTCTTTACTTTTACGAATTACATTTACCATAATATCACAAGAAAGATATGCTAGTTCTCAAATATCCTCCACCTGGATTCTAATAATGTGTATCTCCAGTCATCGAACGTTTACTACTGAATTTACTTGACGCCCTAATGGTTAAGCCATTATCAAAAATAATCAAACCCATTCTAATTATTAACCAGTTTAAATTTTTAATTTTCCCACTAATTGGGTTTCCTACTAATTTATTCATCCAAACCAGACATCTCTCAACTCCCAAAATATTTCTATAAAAGTTATCACAATTTCAAATCGGCATGCGATTGACCATGTCTAAATCGGGCCCCACGTTCGAAGCCATTTCTCTCTCTATCTTATTTTATGTGCCCGTTTAGACCGGAGTCCGCACGACCACATATGCATTTTACCAATAATCAGTCAGCACGAGAATCAAAATATCCCGGAGCGCCAGATGGGTTAAAGCAAATCGCAAAAACGACATCAAATTTATAAAAATGCTTTGCTGATTTTTGGCTCAATGCAACAATAAGGATAGAAGGAGATTTAATTGGGTGAAACACATCTGGTAAAATTATCTCAGTTTATTTAAAGTTAAAATCTGACTGCAAGAATAATGCTCAAAGCAGCATCATCCACGTGTGGCGATCCACACTCTTATTTACACACAATATACAGAAATCTTCCAAACACATTTGACAATCTTTTTGAAAACACAAGTCCGATTGTTAGTCCTGTGGACTGTGTTCCAAAATTATTAATATTATTCCAGCTCAAAATTAATTGTTCATACTGGAAATAACGTTGATCACTGTTTGACTATTTACATGATATTAACACTCGTAGAATAAATGTTTATAGAATTTCTTAGACTTTCATTTGTTTTCCAGTTTTCCAAAATATATCGTTGAAACTATTATTATCATCGTAGCAACACAAATTATTAACACATATTAACAACATCTGAAAAGTATTTGACCATTGAGCATAGCATCGAAGAACTGTGCGAAGCACAACAACAATTAATTGTTCTTCTGACATTAAATATTCGAGAAGTGACTCGATTATGAACTTCAAGTTCCAAACAAAACATATGATTTCTGAATCATCAACTTGATCAACAAATGGTTGAACCATTCAACTATTAGATTTTCCACTTGGAATTATTATAAAAAAAAACATTTATATTTATGGCCATTTCTAGCAACTTTCACAACTTGCAATTCTTCGACAGAATGCGAAAATTAGAATTGTAGTTTTATAATGAATTCATTTGGTTCATGGCACTAGGATTGAAAATATCCTTCAAATTATTCGTGGTTAAAGAATTATTTTAAATTGACAGTGGCCCATTCTACTATTTGTGTAAGAACACAATATTATAACAACAACAACAACGGCAAAGGTCTTCCTCTGAAGAAGAATAAACTACTATCATGACAAATCCGGGTTCTAGCAAAATCAAATTCTAAATGGAATTCGTAAACAAGGTTGAAATAAGAACTGATGGTTTCAAAGAAATAACCTTCGGGTTATTCATACGACGAAACGTGTGGCTCCAATACTCCAACTATAAACCTGAGCCATCGAACCTGCTATTTGATTGATGCTCGAAAAAACCCTCATTCCTGCGACTTAACATGCGCACCTGGGAATGGCATTTCAACTACTCCACACACATAAATTATCTTCCCAAAATTTATACAATAAATCAAGCCTCTGCTTGTTATCAACACTGGAAGATTAATAAACTGACAAGTTTATTTTATTTTACCATTCAGTTCAACCCGTGAATTTACCATACTTATGAAAAGCTTCATTTCACTTTCGAGTGTATTTACGTCATGATTTTATATAAATACAAAAATCCTATTTGATACAAATATCAATTGCTTCCCGTTTCATGCCTCTCCGTGTTATATGAAACATATACTTTGCTCATAGCAAATATCAACTGTTCAACCAGAACTGAAATGTTGGTTGAATGCGGGCTTGCGCTAACCACTCTCCTTCGTAAAATCTCCTGTTCCAAACTAGAAATGTTTCAACTACTTCATAGGCTCTTTCTCAATACATATGATTATTATAAAATATAATATCCAAGAATTATTTAGAAAAATTATGAAAATTATTATTATTATTATTAGTGGATTATTATTATTATTATTATTTCAAATATGTTTAATTATCATCTCATTATGTGAGAATCCACATGTTCGAACCTTCGAATATGGAAAAAATATCCATTCCTCAACAAAAATAAATTTAACTTTTACAGTTACATCGGCTGATTACCGTGATTTCCCAAAAATATGAAAAATTCAAATAAATGCTCAAAATGCTCGGTCATCGATCCTAAACTGTTCTGAGTGCTGAAAATGCTCAGAATAAATCTAACTAGTCTTGCGTAAATCATTACAAGCTTTAAACACGATAAAAAAAAAATGTGTTGGTCATCTGCAGAAAAATAGTTTGTTCCAATTAGCTAAGCATAATAATATTCAAATGTGGCTTACATTTCTTGATGTTCTTGAAGTGTAGTAAACCTGGTCTATACCAGATTTATCCGTAGACATGCCCTATCGGACAAGCACGTATAATCCTTGTATCGGCCGCCATTGTAGACCCACAAATCGTCTAGTCAGACATAGTGGTAGTATCTTTCGACGTTTTAAATGACTGTGGTTCCATTTTAATATGGGCTTCTAACAAAGCCATAACAGTTTGTTGAAAAGGGTCAGATCTAAGCGATCTCTTCTTAAATGTGTCAGTTGTAACTTAACTCACTGTAATCTCATCAGTACAAGAAAAACGTTGACAGTCTAAGCAGTTAACGGCTGTTCTGAAGATCGTTCCCTGGGCATGGTTTGTATATATCACCATCTGCCATGCGCTAGACAACTTGCAGTTTCCCTTGCGTAGACTAATGAACGCCACCGTTATAGACTATTCTTCAATGTACTGACCGATCGAAGTGGTTAAATAGTTACAAAATATGAAAACTGACTTCAAATGGATTTAAACATCCAAGTATTAATTTACTATTGGAATGTGACAAATACTACTTTCTAGACCAAGTCTAGCATATGTCCTTTTGAAAATATAAATATTTCCACCAATGTCTGTAGAAAAACAATCACCTCAGTGATTCTCCTCACCAGAAACTTACTAAGTTCCAACTCGTTTGCGCAGCACTTCTCGTGACTATCACGATTTGAAAAGTACTTCTTCGTAGACGTGGCAACCATGTGCCTTGGCTCAGCGTAGACGCAACTTGTTCGCCAAGTGCTTGTGATGAATTGAGCTAACTAAGCCTGCTCCAGCTTGCTTTTATACAAAAACGGTCAGGGTCACGCGTCATCGCCTGATATCTAGAAATCCTCATATCTCTTGAATCCCTGGTCCGATTTACTTGATACTAATTGCATTCTCTTTTATTTGGCCGTGCCAGTAATCTGATCCCAGTCTCAAGTCTCTGCTCCATAGTTAACTTTTTAATCAATAAATAGTCTCCACCTCTGCGGTTACTCGCTACGTCATTTACCATCCAACTATCGGTAATTTCCTTCGAAAGGCTTCGAGAAGCAATGTAGCGCGATATTCAAATATCCGAACTTTCAAACGCTGCTACAGCCTTTCCCTTGATATCTAGGTGTCTGAAACTTGGAATACCCATTCCTAGAGTTGGGCACAATATGTCTTAAGTGATACTTGTGGATTTTCTCGCCACAGTATGCGTTGAAGGTGTTGATCTTGAGGAGCGATTTTTATTTGTCTGTACATCTTTTCAATATCTGCAGTGAAGGCTATAGGTTTTGTGCGGAATCTTAAAATTATAGAACAGAGGTCATCTTGTATTGTGGGGCCTACAAGGAGGAGGTCGTTTAAGCTAGACCCGTTGTCGGTTTTGGCTGATGCATCAAATACAACACGAATTTTTGTTGTCGTACTGGTTAACTTTAGCACAGATTGGTGTGGCATGTAGTAACTGCCTTCATCTTCTTCAACAGTAATCTGATCAATCTTCTGCATGTGACCAAGCTTTTCGTATTCCCGCATAAAGTCGTCATATCTCTCACGTAAGTCATAGTCGTTTTGAAGTCGTTTTTCCAATAGGTAACAGCGTTGAGTAGCCATTTCCTTTGATTTCCCAAGTTGCTGATGATCCTTTTTCAGAGTAAGGCTTGCTATATATCTTCCAGACTCGTCTCTTTTGATATGTTCCTAAAAATGATGTTCAAACACTTTTTCTTGAGAAGAGTAAACAATTTGGTTTATTTCCTCGAGTTGCCAGAACTCCTGAATTTGACCTTGCAAGATGAGGTCATTGCGAAGAAGAAACGTTTGATTTTGCCGCAATTCCCCGTGGGGCGTTGGTTGAATGTAACTGCCACTGAGAATCCAGCGGAGTTGTGTGTTTTGCAATACTGGATAACCACCTGAATGATTCTTCTGTTCCATCTTCAGAAGCTGCATAAAAACAGATGCTCCAATAAGCAGATCTGTTCCTTGTGGTATGTTAAAGCTTGGATTTGCTAAGGAGATGTCTCTAGGTGAGTTCCAACCATCATGAGGAATGCATGAGGCCGGTATGTCTCCTGTTATATTCTGGAGTACAATGCAGTCAATGCTGATGCTGTAGGCATTTACTGTCGAATAGACTTCTAGGCTCACTGTAGAATCAGAATCTGAAGAAAGATCTCCAATGGATTGCAGTATTGTGTGGTGTTTCAGCCTTTTCAAGTGAAGTTGCTGAACAATCTTTTCCGAGATGAAGTTGCTCTGAGAACCATTATCGAGGATAGCTCGAACTGTATGGAAAATTCCTTTAGAGTCTTTGACCTTGACAAAGGCCGTACTTAATAACACTTGAGTTTTGGGTTGAAGTTTCATCGAATGGTAACTAGATTGTGGATGGATTGTTTATTGTGCTTGGGCTGTTGATAACATACTAGCTTGTGGTTTAGGGAAACTTCTCGTATCATCATGCAACAAGGTATGATGTCGCTTGCTGCATTTTTTGCACGTTGTCTTGGATGGGCATGCGCTCCATTTGTGTGATAAACTAAGACAATTGCTACATATGTTGTTATCTCTTGTAATTTTAAACCTGTCATGGATGTCTTTCCGTAGAAATTCTGGGCAAGCATAGAGTTTATGTGCGCCTCTACACATGAAAAACTGACTACTGGTAGATACATAAGATTGATGTTGTAGAGTTAATCGTGGATTTGGCCTGGGATGATTGCTAAGATTGGTGCTAGGTGCTCCAGTAATGGTGCAAAGCTGCAATGTTTGACAACGCCTTTCTAAAAAGCTGGTGAGTTCGTTGAATTCCACTGAATCTGAATGAGCGTGTTCGGTTTCAAATTCTAACCTTAGTTTTTTGTCTAGTCGTGAGAGCATTGAATCGTTAAGCAGATCTAAAATGCTTGGTTGAGGATTTAGGGCCTTGAGGGCGTTTACACTTCCTTGGAATGTGTTGATCAGCTGGCGTACTTCACTCTCAGTGGAGCTTGGTTTGGTTGATGAGTCAATAATTTGCCTGATGTGTTCTGCGGCGATTAACATTGGTGATAATATTTTTGATGCAATCCTTTGCTTCGTCCTTCAAAGAAGAAAGCAGGTAATGGTACTTTTCTATGTCGGATAGGTCATTGTTATTGACTACTAAACCTTCGAATGTGTCCTTAAAATGTAACCAGCTGGTTAGGATTCCGCTAAAAGTAGGGAGATTGATTTTAGGGAGTTTAATATTCCTTGACATACCGTGCGACTGCGATGATTGAGAGAGCATTTCCTCATTAACGAATATGGTTTGTTGACTGCATGCCTTCCTCATTTTAGCTTCCAGAAGGTCAATAAGGTCTTCGAGCTCTTCCCGGTATGAGGCGTGAGCTTCACCGTTTTCATCGTCATGCAGTTCCAACTCGTATTGAATTTGTTTAGTCTTCGCTGATGGTGATCAGTTTATTAATTTTAATTTGAATTAGATGGGCATCCACAGAATTTATTTCGTTGTTCACAAAGTTTTGTATACGGGGCACGCTAGCCCTTAAAATGGATCGCTTTTTAATTAATATTCGTTTGTTGGTATCCTCCATGTTTATGTGTTGCAGTGGTTCCGTAAGAGAAGCTAGAATGGACTATATTTACTTCTAATGTCGCTTTCACGAATGATGATTATTCTAAGCACATTCTGAGCTAGTACATAACTTATTTGTAGAGATTGGAATTTTTCGGTGATTTCAGAGTGAAGAAAGCGGTATTTTAAAGTGGCAAATTCGGTGGTTTCAAGTGCACTTTTCGGTACTTTCAAAATCATAAATTTTAGGCGGAATTTTTTAAATATCATGGATGACATGCATAACATAACACATTTCTGTATCCTTCAAAGTATACTTCAGTGAAGAGATCCAAATTCTCTTGTGACAAACGGTGACGCATATCACTTAACGTGCTAGTGTAAACTGAAAAACAAAAGTTCACAGCGTTTGAACAGGGTATCCAAATGGTTTTCAACAAAGATTATGAGAATTTTGGAAATACAAATGTCATTCCTTGCAAAACTCCAACAGTGTCTGTCTTGGTCCTGTCATGCATCTGCTTCTTGATTAAAGTTTGCAGTTCTTTGTATCCTCTTAACACCTCACTTTCTTCCAGTGTTCCACAGAACGGCAACTTCTTAATTTTCTTTGCAGTGTCCTCATTGATGTTCATTGGCACTATTTCTGCTGGATCAAACGCACACATTTGTAAATCCTGTTCCCAGGGTCAACGGATCTCAAGCTGATTAATTTTCCAAGAGCATAGGACCCAGCATTTACTAAAACTGAATGTATTTTTCCTCTTTTTAACACATTTCCACAACCCTCCAACTGCTCCTTAATGTTGGTACCGTACTTTCCAGAAACAGCAAGTTTAAGGGCTTGCTGAATTCTCCGTAGATGTCCATCAAGAAGGTGAACAGTTGGATGTGGCCTTCTAATAAGGGGATGAGTTCAGTGATGTCTGTGCCAAATTCTTTGAATCTCAAGTATTTCGTCGGGTAAAACATTGTTGAGAAAATCAACACCAGAGTTATCAGTCCCTACTACTTCACTCATAAATTGCACACCACAGAATGAAACCAAGAAGACCACCTGGTTAATACTGGTTCAGGAAACAGTGGCACATTTTGATCTGGATACTTGCGTTCTAGATGCCGGCCCCGTAGTGTTGGGGTAGCGCACCTGCCTCTCACCCGGAGGCCCCGGGTTCGATCCCCGGCTCCGTCAGGGATTTTAAAACTGACGTGAGGGTTGGAACGGGGTGCACTCAGCCTCGTGAGGACAATTGAGTAGCTGTCTGACAGTAAGGCAGCGCCCCGATCACGAATACCAAGATTAACGGCCGAGGGGACCCGACGCGCTGATCACGCGTCACCCCAATATCTGCAGGCCAAATGGCTGGGCAGCGGTCGCTTGGTCGGCCTTAACCCGTCATGGGCTGGATAGTGCCAGGGGTTGACTTGACTTGACTTGCCATCTAGATATTCATGTCTGAAAGGCGGACTATATGACGCCATGCGTCGCGTAGGTACTAGGATGCAGGGGCAGATGACCTTGCTGTTCCGGTCCTTTAAACCTCAATAACTAAGTACTGTTAACTAACTAGGATGACTTCCCAGATTGTTAGAGATCGCTGTATGCAGAAAGTGAGGCCCGCTATCTACCGTTAAGTTTCCAATCTTTCCGTGTTTGTTGGATGCTCTCCATGCAGTCATGTCATGGGAGAAAATTACCGCTACTACACTCGCACAAAAACAAGAGTTTGTCAGCTTCTGTGACGACGATATTTTAAACGGACAAGGTGGTCTCACTACGATGACATTAGGGCAAAACCTGGATGAATGTCAAGATGCAGAAGAAAGTGACATCCAGTAGTTAGACTTCGATAAAGGCAATCATGGTTTCAGACATGAGGATATTGAATGGAATTTGACTGTCGGTGAGGTAAACTGGGATCCAGTACATATAGAATGCAGGAGTGATGCAAAGGAAATCCCTAAAGTTCCCACAGTCAAGCTAGTGTGTCTATAGTCACACTTATCTCTTTTATAGAAATTCAAGATGAATTTTCGTTCTCATATATTGTTTTCTTCAGAATTGTACAATCTAAAATTAGAAAAAATAAACCATCATAGAAACAAAAAGTGGTGAGTCATTTTTCTTAGTTTTTAATATTGGTAACATACACATAGTGTGTCTTACAATACTATGTTATAAATTTTTTTTTGCATGTTTATAAAATACATTTCAATATTTTTAACCAATAGTTTTCTCTTTGCTAGGCTTAAAAACATTACTGTAGATAATTCGCAGTTTTCAATATTTAGCGGAAATTCGTGCATTAATTGCCGCGAATTATCGGAAGTGCACTGTAAAAAAGCTAAAATTCGCGGTTTCATGCGAAATTCATGCATAATTCGCGAAATTTGCGTCTTCATGCGAAATTCGCGAAATTTCGCGACTTCAAAAACCATTTTGTTTGCCGTTTTTAGGGTTATAAAAACACATTACCATCTGTGTATTACTTCATTTAATAATTCGCGAAATTCGCGATCGCGAATTTTTCCTATCCCTACTTATTTGATACCTCAAGAAGGCTTGGGAAGTTTTACAATATTTTGAGATAGTTTGTTACTTCATAAACAGATGGCGTTAGTTGTAGCTTAGCCTTTGTGCTGTTTTACTAGGGTCGTGTTGATTGCTAGGTTATGTTGCTTATGTACTTACCATTTTTACGACATCTAATAGATTTATATGTTGGTGACTGTAAGCCAATGTGTATTTGTAACTACGTTAGGAGCCGGTTTGTAGGAGTTTTAGGGTAACCATCCGGGTCGAGAGGACCAATAAAAAGTAATTAGATTAGATGAGCAATGAACTGTAGAACTGTAAGCATGTTTTATTTACCATGGAACGTATAGTGATTGTTATATCGGATGTCCCAGATACATCCAAAGAAAATCTAAACTATACATAAGACTTAAAATACCAGTAAAACATTAGTACAACAGTTGCCAACAATCATATTTCTGAACCACCACGTTTCAAATTCGTCTATTCTCCTCTATTATAGTGCGCCAGCAGTACACGTTTCACTTGGACAAAGGCTTCTGAAAGTAACTTTCTGACATCTAAATCTATATTTGATGTCAAGAGTTCATTTCTCTAGAAATGCTTTCCTTGCTTGTGCCAATTTACATTTTATAATCCCCATTCTCGTAGTCGAGAAGTGTCTAAAAATGTGTAAATAATCCATGTCAATTTTTCCTTCTTAGTATATGTGATTGGACGAAAGTGTTAATTTACTAATATATTTTCTTCGTAGATATATGAAAACTTCACCGGAAGAGGTGTCCTTGGCAGCGTAGTGGAAGACAAGGCCAATCTGGGCTTTGGAGCATTGGGGATGTGGTACAAAGAGTACCAGTACTTGGATTACAGCTACCCCTATGTGCATGTTGGAGTGACATGTCTAGCCCCACGGCCTCTTCGATTGCCGAGATGGACAACGCCAATAATGCCGTTCTCTTCCCATCTATGGGTGGCGGTGGGTGGCTCTTTCGGCTGCAGTGCTGTTGCGCTCTTCGGAATAACCAAGCTGGCACGCCACAAGCTTGGTATTTATATTACTGTTAACCTCTTAATGGATTTAGCTAAACTTGGCTTACAACAATATATTCCTCTTCTTCATGCTAAACACATTTTTTTACAGAAGTAGGATATTGTTATTCCCTCTAAATGTATTGGAAAGAGAATAATAATAATTAGTTGATCAACGCTGTGATTTTTGCGGATAGTCAAGAACGCCTGCAACATATCTTCTTATATATAAAAGTGAAAATCTGTATGTATGTATGTATGTATGTATGTATGTATGTATGTATGTATTGAACCCTTGCGAGAAGCTTTTTATGACTCTTTCTACGGGGTCATGTGCAAATCCATACGAAGTTGTTAAATGTATGCTTCTACAAGGTGCAAGGTAACATAGTCCAAATGTATATTACAGAAAGAACAAAAGTGAAGCCAAACTAAATAAAAACAAAATTTAATATCCGAATAAAAGAATATAAACACAAACACAACAAACAACACGAGGGAACAACCTCTTAATGTTACACCCAATTTACAGTGTGAATGCAAAATACTTATCTCCTCAGAGATGTCAATAAAAATGACAGGTCCTGAAATATGGCCTGTTCATCTACTAAATCAGGTGTGCGTGATGTGACTAAAGCATGCATTATGGAAGAGTACTTGATACGCGATTTGTTGCCATCCTGCGACTGCCGTCAGGCTCCAAATCCGTATCTGAGATAAAATAGCGATGGGAACTAAACACGACATAATACTATCAATACTCTACCGACACTCGCTAACTTTAAGTATCTACAACAAACAAAGATTTCCGTTGAAATCTGGATCAACGTGCTACAGCACAACAAACTGCCTCATCACAGGACTTTATCATCCAAACACAAGAATGATTAGCGTGACCACGGTACAACAACACAAAGAAGAATGACCGCATGTCATCTTACACTGAAGTACACAACAAAGTGTCAACAACAAAATTTTACATGACAAAAAAAAACTAAAAATATACACAATGCTCAACAGCAAGAAAAATAATATACAAGAATAAAATTTAATTTGGACGTCGAACATGGTAATTGCCGCTCAGGCGTAGCGATCATATTCCCTTAATATCATATCACACTTTAAATGAACAAGCAATCAGGCTATCTTTAAATAAGTAGGTCACGGCTAGGCCGTTGCTCTCCTCAGAAACAGGTGTCAACAGGAATACCCCGGGTCAGCGCACAGTGTGGAACGTCGTTATCAGATGTCAAAATCACCCCTGCGTCAACCAATGTCTCAGGCCAGCAGTAATTGCTTGGTCCCCAAGATCCACGAAGAAAATAGCTGTCACTGCAGCTCAAATGCGTGTGTGTCAAAATAAATATCTCATCAATTCCACTTGGAATCACAAGACCAACATTGGACTGGTAGAGGTCCCGTGGGCAACACTCTCCATCCATAAAACATTGCAGCAGGCAGAGGACTAGCCCAAAGCTATCCTTCTGCGCATGTAAATTCACATAATAGACCCACGTAGACACACAGACACACACAATATCACACGCTAGGGTTTTGACAAACACCTGAAATAAAGTACACAAATATTTTCCACACACAACGCGCGCCTGATCTAGTATTCTGACCGGAGAATTAATTAATCAAAAAGCAAACATTAACATGAAATAAAAGAACAGACGGTTCGTTACAAAATCATAATAGCAACACGGCAACTCAAAAAACTTGTTCATCCAAAGTCCTGACGAACACAAGTTTCCCCCCTTGCTATTGTTTACTGTAAATTACTGCAACGCCACTTATCACCGGTGCCACCTCCATGTCTACTCCAAATCAAATCATGCGTACACGAGTACGATAAAAATTACACAAAATACGATAAACTGAAGGTGGTCACGCGTCCTCACGCATTTACATAATTAAGTGTCGGTACACTACGTTAATCTAAATCAAAATGAAACAACAAGAAAAATACAAAATTATTTACAAAATGTTCCCATGTCAAAATATCTACTATATGATAAATCATTATTTGTACTCATCCATAATCAGCTCGTCACGTCAGTGTACGTCACTTTCCATGGCCCAAGGTGGATCTACTCGGCCATGACCAACATCTCAGTAGGTCGCATGAACATCATCTCAGTAGTCGACCCAAAGTTCGTCATCTTGCTGCTTGCTTCGACGATGAAAAATACAGTTCAAAAATTAATATTCCTATCTATTCCTGCTATAATTGCAACAGAGCTACACAATCATTCTTAGTCCTAAGCAATTAATAAACGTCGACACTTTCCCTAATATAAGTACTTGGCTAAATTCACACGCACACATACTATAAAAGCACTGTTATATTACACTTGGCTCTCAACAGAATCCTCAAACTATTTATCATCTCACTTGAGATCGAAGACCAAAAGTATTTTATAAAATATTAATAGCACTTGGCTATACCAAATATGAACTTGAACAATACGTGTAGTGGCCTCAGCGAAGCAAAAATTATGAACAGTAGCGACGTGTAGTAGCCTCAGCTACATCGAGATAAGAACTGCAGTACCTCCCGGTACATCAGAATAAAGACCTCGTGGTTAGCACAGACAACCAATTTATATAAATCTGGACAAATGGACGGTAGTGGGGACATTATTTTTTTATAATCCGAAGCAGTCATCGTAGAAGCTTGTGGGTGGTGTCAAACTTAATCATTTCTTCAGAACGTCAAAACGATGCCTCGCGGAATCAAAACGCATCGGTGATTAATTAGATATCGCTTTCGCGGGCTTTTTCCAGGGCACTCTACTTGAGCACCGATATTGGCTTGGTTATTCCTGATTCGTCCATTCGTATACAAAATCGTTGGGTAAAGTAGGTCGTTTCCCCCACCTGTCTTCATCAAAAGTACCTCTGTCTCTTTCTTTCATCACCACTTGCTCTGCTGGACAAAGACTCGGGTTGCTACGCCAGCGTTCAATGACCTGGCTTCCAGGAAAATATTTATATTTTCCTAGCGCTCTCAACTGCCTAACTCATTGCGACACACAGCTCCCAAATTGCTTCATCTGGCTGGGACAACTTGCAGTACAATAAAATAAAATATGAACAATTAATTTATGATAATTAATTAAGGGTTCAGTATGTATGTATGTATGTATGTATGTATGTATGTATGTATGTATGTGGATTTGTTCTCTATACAAATCTATACCGTTCCACCAATCTCAACCAAATTTTGCATACACATACAGTAGTTCAGGACCCAGAAGAAACCGCTGGTCTCGATAGTCTTTCTCATTAATCTGATTTCGGCCTTTTCGCACTCGAGCAATGGCTAATAAAGTCAGAAAATAAACTGATGAAGGAATGGCAAGGTCAGTCGTTTCCTTGGCAACAGTAGCTAAAGACGTGAACACAAAATTTCCATCTATATTTGTAAGAGGCCATGGCACTCCATTTTCTCCACGGAAACAGTAGCTCAAGACATGACCACCAGTCACTCATAAAGTTATACATAAATTCCATGAGTATGGTTTAGATATAAACCCTTAGAAGGCGAAAATGATAGTAATTAGTAAAAACAAAGTCTCTCCAGGCAAATTAAATATGGACCAGTATCCCATTGAACAAGTGCACAGGTATATATACCTTGTCACTACCAAAAAATATATCAATGGGATTCTTCTGATGAGGTGAAGTCCCAAAAGGGAAAAGCCAGGACAATATTCAATAAGATGCGTAATTTGTTCAAATATCATGGGATAACAATGACTACGAAAATAAGGCTTTAGCGTTGTTAAGTGTTCTCTACTCTTTTATATGGTGCTGAGACATGGACTCTGGCAGAGTCTGTATGTAAACGGTTAGAGACCTTTGAAATGTGGCTATACAAAAGTATATTGCGGACACCATGCGCAGACCATGTCACAAATTTTGAGGATCTCCAAAATATGAGAAAAATCAAGGAAGTATTAATCACCGTGAAAATACGGAAAATCCAATACCTAGGACCAGTGCTTGTTTTCTAAAAAATATTTAAAGCGTAGCCTACTCTCAGTTGTAATCAACAAAACATCACGATCTTGTAATTTTCGGCAATTTGCAGAGTCTGGTTATTACTTTTCGGGCTGGCATGTTAAATGAGAGATTGCATTGGGTTAATTTATTTGTGGTCAACATGTGAAGATGGTAACTGCACTCAGTATTTCTAAACATGTTTGCCCTCCATTCGTACTTGCTGCAAAATTCCTGCTTTTTCTCCAAAACTCTTGCTTGTGATCTTCCTTTGCATCACCACACGACACTGTTGGCGTTTCTCCGTCATTGTTTATATTAGAATCATTAAATTTCAGCTTTCTCGATGTCTGGGTGGATGTTAAATAGTTCGTTATTTTCTTCATCCTTCAAAACTAACCACACGCATAAATTAACATCCTAGGCTACCCCGCCTCCAAACGATAGCCTGCGTGCTTATAAGTACGGAGTGCCGAGTTGCTGACCAAAAGAAACTGATTCGATTCATCGATTTAAATCGAGGAATACTCGAAATCTCCGCCAGCTGGAACAGAGCGTTGACGCCAGCTGATCGATGAACTTTCAAGTCGAAACTTATATTTGCCAGACTTGATACAAATGCACCAATATTTTTTCTTAAACAGTTTTCAAATGTTTAAGGGGTACACGTACCCCCGCGTTCCCCCTAGAAACACACTGCATAGGACAAATAATGAGAAATACCGACAAGTAACATCTCCTGCTGGCTATTTTTCAAGGAAAAATACCAGGGAAGAGAAGTGTTGGACGGAGAAGAATATCCTGGGCCTCCAAAAACGTCCACTGAATTATTCCGAGCTGCATGTGACAGGAACTGCACAGTCAAGGAGGTTTCCAACATCCGGAATTGATAGGAACCAGAAGAAGAAGAAAAAGGAGAACCAGAAATGATTCATCGCCACACAACAGACAAACAGCTATCATATTGGTCAATCATTGCTTTAATACCAGCTTTACTTCTATCTGGCAGGGCATAGAACGTGCGTTAATCACGGTCTGAACAAGGCAACCCATCAATGTTCTAGAACTGGATAATCTACATATCGTTCCTCAGGTCCTACATTGCGCCGGGAATGTTCTCCGCAATGCCTACTAGCTGCTGCAAGAGATTACGTTACCAGTTACGTTGGCAGCACGGCTGTCGCTTGTATCATAACAAACAAACAGTTAACTTCATACTCACCACAGGCATTTATAACAGATGCTGGAAGTGCTGATGACACACATGCTCGCTTATTGCAATACACACTGATAAATTCGACAGCCCACAC
Source organism: Meconema thalassinum (assembly GCA_946902985.2). Classification (NCBI taxonomy): domain Eukaryota; kingdom Metazoa; phylum Arthropoda; class Insecta; order Orthoptera; family Tettigoniidae; genus Meconema; species Meconema thalassinum. The sequence continues at coordinate 252,223,013 of OX336394.1, read as the reverse complement.
ATGTGGCCTTCACATTATCAAGGGTGCCAACTAAACTGAAGATGCAACCACTCGCAGCTGCACGTAGCCTCTGCGGAGAACATTTCCGGGCGCCCTGTATTACAGAACGCGGAACGGTTCTGAGGTTCAGAGAACCATCATTCAACCTGAATCACGGTTTAAGGGAACGTCTTAATTACAGGGGTGAGCAAATTACTAGACTTGACGTCAGTTTTCCAAAATTGCATTCATACTCTTCGCAGCTTAATGCACTAAAATATGTTTGCAAGGCGTTGAATTTACCTGAAATGTTTAACCAAGTGTCTTCATTAAATTTAATTCTAATAAACTCTAAGTAAAAAAAATTAGAATTCCCATTAACAGAGGAGCCTTGCTAATGCAAAATACCACACGTTTTGTTTTGATTATAAATAACCCCTGGCATTACAGCCCATGAAGGGCCTAGGCCTACTAAGCAACTATTGCCCAGCCATTTGGCCTGCAGATATTAGGGTAACGCGTGGTCAGCGCATCGGATCCCCTCGGCCGTTAATCTTGGTTGTCGTGACCGAGGCGCTGGCTCACTGTCAGACAGCTACTCAATTGTCCTCACCAGGCTGAGTGCACCCCGTTCCAGCCCTCACGTCAGTTTCTAAAACCCCTGACGGAATCAGCAATCGAACCCGGGGCCTCCGGGTGAGAGGCAGGCACGCTAACCCAACACCATGGGGCGTGGCGCAGTCGGTAGAGGTGCTGAGCTTATAGCTGAAAGGGAGTGGGTTTTAGAAAAATAACTACCACTTTCGGAAACGCCCTGGGGTTCACTCAGCCTACACCATAAATGAGTACCAGGGTAATTCCAGGGAGCAAAGACGGCCGGGCGTGGAGCTGACAACTCCATCCCACCTAGTGCCGATGTCACAAGTGGAAGCCTCTAACTTCCACTACTCCCAGGGCCACCATGGACTGTACGGAGTTGGCTTTGCTTTTTATTTTGATTACTTCGCTCTATTTTTATGTGAATTTGTAGCAGATATATATGGGGTCTCTTTTATTTATGGTCCGCTCTTGAACTATTCAAAGATTCGTGGACTATGGATTGAAATCACTTGACTTAGAGGGTACATTCCAAAGTCAATGAAAAATAGAAAACGGACCCAGCTCAGGTATCCCTCGGAATCCTCTATTCTAAAAGTTTCCAGACGCAATTCCTTCTGGGAAAGGATATAAATCCACCGGGGAGATAACATTAGGAAGTAGGGTAACAAAAGATGCCAGCAGTTGGTCAATAAAATGATTTTCAATAACAAATTGTGACTGGATTCATTTCTTTATTTGATTCTAATAATTTGCACTCCTCTGTAAAACCTCATCAGACCCAAGACGAAATTTGTGTCTGAGATTTTCTTTTCCTGTATTTCTAAACCCTAGAACACTCACCCTTCGTAATTTTTACAACGGTAGGTTGCAGTATCGTATAGTTTATTGACTTCCGCGCAGGCGTGCCTGCAACCAATTTGTGTAGCTGAATTTCTCGAGCAGTTGTTGAATGTGGCGGGTGCGATTGTTGATATTGTTACGGCTGTGAGTTGGTTTCGTCGCTTGCCGTATGAATCACAGCTGCCCCCGGGCTGGGCTGTGCTCTGCCTCAGTGTATTACGTGCGCCTTACGTAACGGGCTGCGAAGTGAAAGGGATGGTCCAGAATATTCGTGACCCAGCCAGTGATGGAAATCTCGAGAAGCCGTGTATCCTGGACGAATCTAGAATTCATTGAGTCACCAGCCTGCTATATAAGCGGCCTCAACAGTGAGAGGACGGAGTTTCTGAGGACAGTGTTTCTGAGCTAGTGCGTGTTTTTCCTGAGTGACAGAAGTGTGGTGACGTGACTTGCGAAACCCAGTGAGATTCCTTCCGAGCCGCGGAGCAGTGTGAGGAGTGTGTACTTACCAAGGGCGACAGAGACATTGTGGTGAATTACGAAACACATTGGGCAGTTCCCTAGCCAGCGGACAGCGAGGCAGTGTGTGGTGGTGACTGGCTATCGTAAATAACTGTAGTTGGCGTACAAGGAAGTGGACAGGTATTTCGGTGAGTGACAGACCGAACAGACACAGGTCAGCCTAATTAGTGAACGGACAGCTGCTCGAGAGAGTGAAAGGGAAGTGACGGCAGCGAGAGAGGAACTGGAGTGAGATACAACTTGCTTGTATTTGCTATTTGTGTGGTGTATTTTCTGGCCCGCAATAAAGCCAATACTTTTCTTTAAAGCAGTAATTGGTGTTATGCTTTCTACCCACCGTAATCCAGTTAACGGAAGTGCCACTAGGGGTGGCACGTAACAACTGGTGTCAGGATCCGGATTACGAACTCAAGCACAAGCACAACACCTGAAGGTCCTGGTTTCAAAACTCGAACAGGTAATTTTACCACGGTCCTCTAATTTTCCTGTGAGTGCATGCCCTTTACAAGACAAACATCTAAAATGGAAGCGCAATTGGCAGCATTGCTAGAAACGTTACGTGGCATGCAAACCAAGATGGAGGCCGGCCAGAAGAAGATGGAAGACGGTCAAAATAAGCTAGGGGAGGACCTGAAGAAGATGGAAGACGGCCAGAAGAAGATGGAGGACGGCCAGAAGAAGTTAGCCGAAGACTTAACTGCCAAATTGGAAGACGGCCAGAAGAAATTAGCCAAGGACCTGAAGGATGACATGAAGAAGATGGAAGACAACCAGAAGAATTTAGCCAAGGACCTGAAGGAAGACCAGAAGAAGATGGAAGACGGCCAGACTAAGTTAGCACAAGACCTGAAGAAATTAGAACAGGGCCTACGTGAGGAAGTCACGGCAGTGGAAAAGAAGTTCGACGCCTTACAAGTGGAAGTTGCCGAGCTGCGCCAACGCCCACTGATGGGGGTGGATGAGAAATTCAACGCCTTACAAAAGGAAGTTGCCGAACTGCGCCAACGCCCACTGACGAGGGTGGAAGAGAAAATCAACGCTCTTCAAGAGGAAGTTGCCGAGCTGCGCCGACGCCCGCCCACAGGTACACCGGGGATATCAGGAACGGGACAGAGCAGAGTGACACCCCAATCTTCGACGGAAAGGTCCCGTGGAGCACCTATTTACGTCAGTTCGAGGCAGCCTGTTCCATAAACAACTGGAACAGCACGGAAAAGGCTACAGCTCTCATTGTAGCGCTGAGAGGGGACGCCCTTAACGTCCTTCAGGCCATCCCGACTGGATCCCAAGACTACGCTTCAATAATCGCCATTATGGAGTCCCGATATGGAGATAGCCATCTTCAGCAGGCCAACCAGATGCAGCTCCGGACCCGGGTACAAAAGAACGCGGAAACCCTGCAGGAGTTCGAGATGGACATCGCACGCCTATCCAACAGCGCCGGCCGACTTTCTGCAACAGAGTGCAACGCAGACCTTCACTGACGGGCTACGGCACTCGGACACTCAACAGGCGCTGCGACTCGCGCGCGATAATACCCTGGCAGATGCGCTGAGTCACGCACTTGAGTTCGAGACGGCAAAACAGGCATCTAGAATTCACGCGCGAGTGCGTCAAGTGGACGTCGACGAACCAGCAAATACCAACGAGACCAAGCCCCTGGCCGATGAACTGATAGAGGCGCTATGCCGGTTCTTCAAGAGTCGCAGTACCACCAACAAAAACGTAGCCGAAGGACATCCGGAGAGGCGGCCCGGAAGAGGACTACCGACCTGCTGGACCTGCCGTAAGAGAGGCCACCTGAGCAAGGACTGCGGTGATCGCCGCCGCCAATGGTTTCCGTCGGGACAGTCAGTCGTATGGAAACCGCGTGGCCCAGGAAAGCAAGTATCAGCCAGCCTTGGGGGGCAAAGGTCGGCTTGTGACAGTCGTCAAGCCCCGGCAGTCTAAGTTCGTGTGACGCAGATACGGAGGGATAATAGCAACCTGATGGTCGACGGAGTCGTCAACGGAGTGAGCTGGCCCATGCTGATCGACACGGGAGCGTCGACGACCATCGTCAATCCCACCGTGATCCCGAGGTGGAGAGTGCAACCCACACAAAGGAACCTCCAACTAATAACCACGACTGGAGAGACTGCACCGGTACATGGCGAAGTATCAATGGAGATCGTCATTGATCGACGGGCGGTGAAGCATCCAGTGGTTGTGGCTAACGTATCTAACGAAGTGATCATCGGACTGGACTTCCTGAACCAGAACAACATCATCTTGGACCAACTCTCTGCACTTCGGAGGTGAGGAACTTGCTTTGCAACAAGCACACGAGGCCGTCACCGCACGACGAGTAAGGCTGAGAGAGGACGTCATCGTTCCCGCCAGGACGGAGGTCAGCGCTGCCGTAATTGTCGACGGAACTGCTGAGGGAGTGGCGGCTATCGTCGAGCCAAAATATGAGGACATCCAGACAAAAGGATTGCTAATTGCCAAGACTCTCATCAACACAACGTCTCGGCCGTACGTCTGCTTAACCAACCTGAACGACTACGACATTACGGTTCACCGGGACACCAACCTAGGAGCCTGCGAGCCCGTTACCTGGATTGCCTGCATCACAGACACGACGGACGGACACCTGCAGACGGACAACCGTAGAAGACGCGCCCTGCCAGAAGAACTACAGAAGCTGTACCAAGGATCCCAGGACCATTTAGACGAGGAACAATCGCGCCAACTTCGGGACCTGCTACATGAATTCCAGGATGTGTTCTCCGTGGGGAGCAAAGACTTCGGCAGGACAAGCTTGGTCCAGCACAGAATCGACGTTGGGGACAGCGCACTGATTAGGGCCCCATTCCGACGTGTCCCGCTCGCCAAGCAAGCCGAAGTCGACCGGCTGGTAGAAGAGATGAAGGAGCAAGGAGTGATCGAGCCATCACATAGTCCTTGGAGTTCTCCGGTCGTGCTAGTGAAGAAGAAGGACGGTTCCACCAGGTTCTGCGTGGATTACAGGCGGGTGAATGACATCACGAAGAAGGACAGCTACCCTCTACCCCGGATCGACGACACCCTGAATACCATATCAGGGTCAAGATGGTTCTCCACCTTGGATTTGAAGAGTGGCTACTGGCAGGTGGAGGTCCACGCTAAGGACCGCGAGAAAACTGCGTTCTCTGTGGGCAGCGGGCTCTGGCAGTTCACCGTCATGCCATTCGGTCTGTGCAACGCCCCTGCGACCTTCGAAAGGCTAATGGAGTCCATTCTGAGGGGACTACACTGGAAGACCTGCCTGGTCTACCTACACGACGTCATCGTTCTGGGGAAAAGCTTCGAGGAGCACTACAGCAACCTGAAGAATATCTTAATGAAGCTACGGGCTGCCCAGCTGAAGTTGAGCCCCAAGAAGTGTCAGCTCTTCCAGAATCAGGTCCAGTACCTTGGGCATATTGTTTCCGAGGAAGGGGTGCGCACCGACCCAGAAAAGACCGCAGATATGCAGGAGTGGCCAGTTCTGAAGGACAAGTCCCAACTACGAAGCTTCCTGGGACTCTGCACTTATTACCGTCGCTTCGTGAGAGGATTCGCCGACATCGCCAAACCACTGCATCGACTGACTGAGAAGGACAAACTCTTCACGTGGACAGCAGAATGCCACAGTGCCTTCGAACAACTCAAGCAGGCTCTGTGCACAGCACCTATTCTGGCCTACCCCAGACCTGGAACAAGATTCATCGTCGATACCGATGCCAGTGACTTTGGTATAGGGGGAAACCTGTCGCAAATAGTGGACGGCGAGGAGAGAGTAGTGGCCTACTTCAGCAAAGCCTTTTCAAAGCCAGAGAGGAACTACTGCGTCACCAGGAAGGAGCTGCTCGCCATCGTGAAGACCATTGAACACTTCCACAAGTACCTGTACGGGCAAGAATTTCTCATCAGGACCGACCATGCATCCCTGCGGTGGCTCCTGAACTTCAAGCAGCCCAAGGGTCAACTCGCGCGGTGGTTAGAGAGGCTTCAACAGTACAACTTTGAGATCCAGCACAGGAAAGTCCAACTGCATTCTAACGCCGACGCCCTGTCACGAAGACCGTGCCCCGAAGACTGCACCTTCTGTACCAGAAGGGAGGAGAACACCGGGATACAGTGCCGAAGGACTACCGTGGAAATTCAGGGGAGCTGGAGCCGCGAATCTTTCACGCGGTCACAAGCAGAAGATGATGACCTGAGACTGATAGCCGAATGGAAGAGGGCCTGTGTTCCCAGACCCGGGTGGAACATTGTGAGCGACTGCAGTCCAAAGTTCAAGTCCTCTGGGCGCAGTGGGACTCGTTGATTGTAAGGGATGGCCTCATCTGCCGTACATGGGAGAGCACCGACGGGAAGACATCTCGGGAACAAGTCGTCGTACCAAAGGCTATGACGGAGGAAGTCCTGAAGGAAGTCCATGGAGGATCATCTGGTGGACACCTAGGGATAAAGAAGACCCTGGAGAAGCTGAGAGAGCGGTTTTACAGGATCGGATGCCGAGCAGACGTGGAGAACCACTGCGTGAGGTGCCACGAATGCGCAGCCAACAAGGGACCAGGTCGAAGACGACGGGGTCCACTGAAAACCTACAACGTGGGCGGCCCCATGGAGAGAGTGACCATCGATGTTGCTGGGCCATTCCCGTTGAGCGAGGCAGGAAACCGCTACATATTGGTCGTCAGCGACTACTTCACCAAATGGCCAGAGGCGTATGCGCTCCCTAACCAAGAAGCCGCGACGATTGCAGAGACCCTGGTGAAGGAATTCGTCAGCCGGTACGTAGTACCCCTGGAGCTGTACTCCGACCAAGGGAGGAACTTCGAGTCGCAGGTGTTCCAGAACCTATGCCAGCTGCTGGGAATCCGGAAGACAAGGACAACGCCGCTACACCCTCAGTCTGACGGGATGGTAGAGCGATTCAATCGCACCATCGAGAACCATCTCCGAATAGTCGTCAGCGAGCACCAGAGGGATTGGGACAAACATCTTCCACTATTTCTCCTGGCCTACCGCGCCGCCGTGCATGAAGCCACCGGGTGCACACCAGCCCGGGCCATGTTTGGGAGGGAACTCCGTCTACCTGTCGATCTTGCCTTCGGCCGACCTGGGAATGATCCGGTCGCGGTAAACCAGTATTGTCAAGAACTGGTCGACCAACTGGAGGACGTGCACACGTTCGCAAGGAGGAAACTGCGGATCGAGACCGACCGAATGAAGGCCCGATATGACCAACAGACGGATACCGGCGGATTCCACGAGGACGACCTGGTCTGGCTCTTCAACCCATTACGGAAGAAAGGCCTGTCACCCACACTGCAGAGGTCCTGGGAGGGCCCGTACCGAGTCGTGGAACGGATCAGCGATGTCGTCTACAGGATCCAGCGGAGCCCGAGGGCGAAGATGAAGATCGTGCATCGAGATCGCCTGGCAGCCTACGGAGGGACACAGACGGACCAATGATTGATCGGGACAATCAGCCTTTTAGAAAGGGGGTGGAGTTAAGGCTGTGAGTTTGTTTCGTCGCTCGCCGCATGAATCATAGCTGCTCCCGGGCTGGGCTGTTCTCTACCTCAGTGAATTACGTGCGCCTTACGCAACGGGCTGCGAAGTGAAAGGGATTGACCAGAATATTCGTGACCCAGCCAGTGATGGAAATCTCGAGAAGCCGTGTATCCTGGACGATTCTAGAATTCATTGAGTCCGCAGCCTGCTATATAAGCGGCCTCGACAGTGAGAGGACGGAGTTTCTGAGGACAGTGTTTCTGAGCTAGTGCGTGTTTTTCCTGAGTGACAGAAGTGTGGTGACGTGACTTGCGAAACCCAGTGAGATTCCTTCCGAGCCGTGGAGCAGTGTGAGGAGTGTGTACTTACCTAGGGCGACAGAGACATTGTGGTGAATTACGAAACACATTGGGCAGTTCCCTAGACAGCGAACAGCGAGGCAGTGTGTGGTGGTGACTGGCTATCGTAAATAACTGTAGTTGGCGTACAAGGAAGTGGACAGGTATTTCAGTGAGTGACAGACCGGCTAGACACAGGTCAGCCAAATTAGTGAACGGACAGCTGCTCGAGAGAATGAAAGGGAAGTGACGGCAGCGAGAGAGGAAATGGAGTGTGATACTAGTTGCTTGTATTTGCTATTTGTGTGGTGTATTTTCTGGCCCGCAATAAAGCCAATACTTTTCTTTAAAGCAGTAATTGGTGTTGTGCTTTCTACCCACCGTAATCCAGTTAACGGAAGTGCCACTAGGGGTGGCACGTATCAATATATGTGCTCATTCTTATAACAATTGGGTGGGTGTCGTCATATTGACGAACAGTTAGTGGTAGTGCAATATAGTGCAATACAGTGTGTCTTAATACTTTTTTATATTTATACTTATTTCATTTATGTTCATGGTAGTTTAGGTTTCTTTGTGGTATAAAGAACCACAAAGCCTCCGTGGCTTAGGCGACAGCACGCCGGCCTCTCACCGCTGGGTCCGTGGTTCAAATCCCGGTCACTCCATGTGAGATCTGTGCTGGACAAAACGGAGGCAGACAGGTTTTTCTCCGGGTACTCCGGTTTTCCCTGTCAAAATTTCATTCCAGCAACACTCTCCACTATCATTTCATTTCATCTGTCATTCATTTAATCATTGCCCCAGAGGAGTGCGTCAGGCCTCGGCAGCCGGCACAGTCCATATCCTCGCCGCTAGAAGGGGGGCTTCATTCATTCCATTTCTGACCCAGTCGGAGACTAGAAGCAGGCTGTGGATTTTCATTTCATGTGGTATAAAGAACCCACATTTATAGTTTTAAGGGTTTATTTTAATATCTAGTATCATAAAATTACGTTCTTATAAAACGTGTTAATGTAATGTTTTCTGTGTATCAAGTTTGCTATATTTAACAAATAATCACATCAAATGATATAATATCTACGTATTTTGTTTCATGACATGTTTTTGAATCTATAAGAACTCGAAATATCAAACATCTTGCCAAATATTATCTGTAACGTAGTAAATATAACAATTATAATTTGGAGTAGTCAAATTTATGAAGGGTTAGTAATAATGAGCGGCGAAAGAGGGTTAGTGTTCTAAATAATGGCACAAACAATACGAATTTGAAGGCAAAAGGCACTTACTTCACAAAATATTGAAATTACAGGTCATAATTTCCTATTGCGGCAATGCGCTAAGTCCCAGGTTTATGGGGAAACCGAGTGGGTTCGAACCTCGCCATTTTGGTTTTTCATTACTTATCATTATGAACACAAAGCGAAAACATAAAGATACTTCTTAAAAGGCCACGGCTGCTTCCTTCCAGCTTCATGCCACATTTCATTCGGCACCATTCATTTCATCTGCCATTGACAGCTCTGATTAGCTAGGCTTCGGAAAGGGCATCCGGCCGTAAAACCAACACTCCACATAGAAATCACACGACATCTCCGATCCCGTACAAATAGGAATGTTTAGGGGGTAGAAATACAGGACCATTTTCTGCTGATAAAAATAATAAAAAGTGAAAATGCACAAATGTGCACCCTGGGTCTGAAAAGAATAAGAAGGAATGGCTGACCTTCCTGTATTACTAAATATATCTAGTGGTGAAGCTGCTAGCTTCTCACCAAGGTGGTTCGGGTTTGATTCCTGGTCAATGCACATTCAACACTTACTCTTAACGTATGTTTGATCAATTTTCAAGAAAATCCCTGCAACGTCAATGTATTACTTTTGCAGGTACGAAGACCCAGAAAACGTCTTACGACACACTACTTGACTGCTTCTTCCGTGCATTGGGTCTCGTAGTCTTACAGATACCGGGGAGTCAACTCCATGAGAATCCCGAGATGGGGCCCACAAGACATCTGGTGCTATGTCTGGTGATTGTATACCTCTTAGTGACAAGTAGCTACAGCAGTGGTCTCTCTTCGGTGCTTGTCGTTCCCAGGTAAAGTTAGCAATATTAGAATGTGAGACTCGACTTTTTAACGCTCGTGTATTAATCTTCAGAATGGCTCTTCGGGTTATTAGTTGTTCTTCCTGATTCATTTAGGGACTTTGCGACATTGCGGTATTAATATTTGTTTACTTACTTACTTACTTACTGCTCGGCGCTACAGTCCCTTAAGAACCTAGGCCTCCTTTATCCCCTGCCTCCATTCATGTCTATCTTCCGCCTTCCTTCTCCAGTTCCTGATTCCCAGACTCCAAAGTCGTCTTCCACGTCATCTATCCACCGTCTCCTGGGTCTTCCTCTTCTCCTTCTTCCATCCGGTCTTTGTGTAAACACCTTTTTGTCACTACGCTATTCTGGCATTCTCTGTACGTGTCCTGCACATCTTATCCTTCCCTGCTTAATTGTCACCACAATATCTGCCTGTCCGAAGAGTTCCCGTAGTTCCACATTTGTCCTTAGTCTCCAACCTTCCTCCTCTCTCACTGGCCCGTATATTTTCCTCAATATCCTCCTTTCCCATCTTCGCAGCCAGTCTTCTTCTCTTCTATTTAGAACCCATTCTTCCGATCCATACATAACACAGGTCTTAGTATTTAATGTGCATTTTTACTTTCTCAGAACCACACAACGAGGCGGACTTCGTGTTATTAGACAGTTGTAATTTCGGGGTTACAAAGAAATCGAACCCCAGTACTTCGTCACCCCAAAATGATGTGTGTATTCCCTATTTTAGTGTCTTTCGTTTTCATTCTTTCCACATACGTGCTTCATCATCCCATTTCCATTATCATTAGATTTTATTAATTAAGGGTGTGTATTTCAATAATTTCTTACATATTTTTCAAACATTTCATTACTTAAATTTCAACATACGTATGGTACATCCCATTTGTGCCAGGAGTGTATTTCATTAAAGAGCTAGTACCATCCTCCTTTGTATTCCCTAGTCGGGGAAATTTGTTGCTCAACTTCAGAAGATTTTAGACCAAGCCACTTAGGGATTTTTCACTTGGTGGAACAGTGAGGGTCTTAACCCTAGTTTCTTGATTTGAGTTAGCGTCTTGATAGTATTTGATCTAATCTAATTGACCGGTACACTTGGAGTGGGAGACTGAACCAAGTGTCCGACCAGTTTGATAAAAGCCAGTGCTGGGATGTCTCGAGCTGACTCTTATAGACTTTCACACTTGGCGGCTAGTCTTTGACTTGTATATTATTCTTGGTTGAGTTTGTGAGTAGTCATTATGTCAGAGAACTGATTGGCCAAGATTTCTCATCCGAAAGATGTAAGAATGTCTGATGCGATAGTAATCAAATTTAAGTACGTCCTGGTACTGTGATTAATTCTTTGGAGTTTTCACGCTGAAGCACGGTCATGTGTATTCATATTTGCAAGTGTTGTTCTCTTTTCTATTTTTTTCTATTGCTAATTGTAGGGGAGTGATAGGAGTTCTACTTCACTCTAGAACCCTCGTCACCCCACTACTAAGCCTCAGCCATGTAATATTTGTCGATATCTCTCGAACGCATGGTCCGATTTTGACAAATGAGGTGTCGTTGGACTCAGAGTGACGTCCTCTTTGCTATGGACCGCTCGATATGGACCTAAAATGGGTTTCACAGTTGTATCTCCTTATATCTAAAATAAATCGAAACGACGCGGCGTCTAACAAAATTAAACAATTTAATAACAAAAAGTAAACTATATCTAAACATTCATACACTTAATAAAACACACACCCATTCTCACCTCTTCACATCCACGCCACTAACAATCTCGTGTTCCACGAACACTGTGACAAAATCTTGGGGGCGGCCTAAGCCTATAAAACAAGCTAAAACAATTAAAAACCCCTGCGTGTTTCACATTCCTGTGGCACGCTCCACTGGACACCTGGGTCCTTGTAGCGCGCGACTCAAGCCACGTGACCAGATTATATAATCCAGCCCGTTACAATCTCCAATACCGGCTGATTCATTCATTGACTCTGTTGGCAAGCAACATGTCGACTCATTTATGTGGCGGTGCCCTGGCCTTGGCTGGAAAAACGAGTTTTGAAGAAGACCCTCGCTTGCCTCCCTTGACCGAGAATGCACACTTCTGCCACCAACAAGCAACGTTACAAAAATCTGATTTACGCCAGACAAGAACACAAATCCTCCATACATCCTACATGTTAACAAAATGAAACTTCTACACACTAGTCCTTTCACTCCCTCGCATTGTGATTCCCCAACGGAGTTGTCTTCATACACACTGAACAGTAAACAAACCGCATTCAACCATGTCGACTTTCATACGCTTTCCACTATGCTAAAACAACAAATAACTTCCTAAACCTAACACGTTATACCTTCGATTGAAAACTAAAGAAAGTTAACAACAAATGAATTTAAAACACATTCAATAGCATGAGCTATTATCAAGATAAAAAATGTAATGTCTATTTACACTCGAGCATAAGCTCCGATCTCGCATTAATGCCAATTGCAATTTAATGGGATCCTCACAATTCTCCATAGCTTCAAAAATACTACCACTAATACTCAATTCTGGTCTGTTGTCAAAAGAAGTCAAATATATTCGACCAGCAAAGGTTAAACATACGTATTTACATACTTGGGTTTAATAAAAGTTAATAAGAGTAAAACGTAACAGACATCAATATCCAATTTCCCGTCTAAATTTCGGCTGTGACCCTATTATCTTCACTTATCAAAAGTCGTGTATGAATTAAAGGAGTTCTACTCACTCCCACCTTTTGCCTTGCCAAAAATAGCCTTGCCCAAACAATGACTGTATTATAATGCGGAAACTCCTTCGCTAAAAGCCTCTCGTAAGCCAACTGCGCACGGAATTACAAACATATTAACCAATATCAAAAGGTTATCATCTTCACTCCCTTCAAACTGGCATTCCTTAAAAAGAGCATAATTCCTCAGCGTTGTCAAACCAACCGCTGGTATAACAAACAATAACATCAGTTGTGAATCCATTAATCTATACATGTCAACGACCTTTGGACTAAGCGTGAAATACCTCCTCACAATTACTTTAAAAACGTTACTATGATATATCTAAACTGTTGCGTATACATTTAATAAAAATACTCTATTGTTACTCTATCCTTCTGGTTTCACTTTCACAGATGAAGGAATATCATGTCTACAATGTGACATTATATTACCCATCGTGAATACATAATCACAAAAGTTATTTGTGTGTGTTCGATGAGGATCATCTCGATAAGTTAATCAAACAAGAACTTCCCTAACGTCGGATGATAAAGATCTTCCAAGAAGATTCTATTCTCAATTTATTTTAACTGACTGAAATATCATTAGCTTCTTCAACAAAACATACATTTAGTCATATTCGTATTATCTCCATTCTGAACGAATGTCTATGAGTTCTAACGATAATCATCGTTTCCGCGTTAAATGTTTCTCTCCAATACGATGCTAAGATCGTTACGATGCTGTGATATTTCACAATATATCACCATTTCTTTCTTCTCTCTTGATGTTACTTCACGACGAATAAGAAGCCCAAATTAAACTAATAAATTATTTTAATTGGCAACATAGACAAAAATGTATATCACCTGAATTCAAAATGAATTCATAAAAGTCGAAAATAAATCACTGTTCCTTAAAGGAAATGACAAAAATACTGATTCCTCAAACAAGTTAAAATCTCAGTTCAGAAACTGGATTGCAAACTAACAATGCTAAAAATGTCGAAAGGCGATCACTACAAATGATCTCGAAAAATAAAATGTCTATACATGGAATACATAAATATTGTGTCAAAATATGGATAAAGGAATTGCTCTAGAATGCCACTAATAATGCTCTAACTGCAAGTTTAATGAAGGATCCGGGTTGGATCCTAGTTCGTCTCCAAGAACTCACAACCTCAGGAAAGGAACGAATTCCCCTACTGGAAAACAGCAAGCTCCGACCGGGATCGAACTGCGGACCGCCAACCATCATCTTGTTTGGGAGTCTAGAAGTTCAGAGAGAGTTTTGCAAAATACTCTGTTGTTACGTCCTTCAAGGATCCGGGTTGGATCCTAGTTCGTCTCCAAGAACTCACAACCTCAGGAAAGGAACGAATTCCCCTACTGGAAAACAGCAAGCTCCGACCGGGATCGAACTGCGGACCGCCAACCATCATCTTCTTTGTGACCGGGTATACCCTGGACCTCTTGATAATCTTCACGTCTCTTCTCACTCCGTCATGGTATAGTTTCATCAAAACAACGAGAAGTGTCGAAAGTTCAGCTTCACGTTCCGAAATAAATTCGAAAAGAAGTCATGGACCTCGCTCGTATACTGAATATTCATAAAGATGGAGTATGAATATCGCTCTGTAGTCGCAGGTGTTAATATCGAGCTCATGTTTGACAATAATGCACTAGAATGTGGTTGTACGTAACGTCTCATGTTTGCTCGTAAAGTAGACAGTCATGAACCAACTCCTCTAACGAAGCTCCATCGTTGACTATATTGCTTCTATCTGCTTGTATTCCTGGCGCACATACCAATTTAGTCCATAATCGTAATCATATTATAAGACTTAATAATGTTCTTCTGTTGAGAATACACCGTCATCATGCTGGTGTTACCATAAAGTTCCTCACTAGCAATGCTAACACTCGCTGTTACTCACGTGAATCTGTGCATTCGCTGTAGTCTTCTCGGACAAAAGTGTTTTATAGCGCTGGATTCAGACACGTTTCTAACGCTTCACAAAATGTTTATATCTCCCAAAATATTCTTCCGAATACAATAAAAGTTCGTAATATACTTCACAAGATTGTATGCTATAATCTGTAGTAGAAATAATGTTTCTGAAGTTGATCAGTTCGAAGTTATTGCGGCATTTATATTCCTCGCAACTTCACTCACTTTACTGGCGCGGCAATCTCCTACTCCTAGCCTCGCTATACCGCGTCTCCACGAGTCGACCATTCACGGACTCGGTGATGCACTCGGGACTCCTACCTCTCCCGATAAAACACGTCTGATCAGTTCAAACTTCAAATGAACAAGAGCCTCGATGCTTGGCGTCTCCCCTCCAAGTCACCGATTCCGGCCGCCTTTTTCGTTCCATCGTAAATTTGAGCGGGCTCTAGCAAATAGCTTATTCCTTCGAATTGCGACCTGCTGTCGGCTTATAAAATATCTGCAATATTTTATTATCATTTTCTTCACTTTACCATTACATAAATTCACTCACATGGGGCTTAAATGTGATAAATATCCATAAAATTTAGTTGCTGGAACTCCCGTCTCCTCTAAAACGTCTTCTTATTGGATGTAGGCTCATATCCAATCGGATAATTTATAACAATGTTTAAACAATTCCTGGGATGATTCGCTGTTGCTAGGCCGATTCTAAGCTTCTCGAACCTTCCATTGCGCAATATAATCACGTGACGGAAATTCCCTCCTGCTCGACGTCACCACGAGACTGGTTTCTGCCAACTTCCAGCCTCGATATTGCTTGGTTAATTTTTATCTTGGGCTTCGAAAAATATTCCCATTTTCATCCCATATAATTCATTTTACGGGGGCAGTACGTGGTCCTTAATTTTGGCCAGTTCGCAAGGATAAGATAAAATGAAGTAAATAAATAAATAAATACAGACCCTACAATAACACAAGTTATCAGACATATTCTACACACACACCCTAGTACACAGGGCTGAAATGAAGACCCTGTCTAAGCCCTCATTCAAGTAATGGTCAGTGAAGTAAATAGTCACATCGGTGTTTTAGCTCATGAACAGCAGTTAAGACACCAGTTCCAAATTAAGCAATGTAATCCTTATTTATGATCCACTTTCGATATTCGTGGCAAATTACCTATGAATACCGTTGTTTGCGCAGCTACAAACCACCGATCAACACAGTGTCTGACCTGGTGAAGAGTGGTTTCCACTGGGCCGCGACTGAAGAGGCCTGGATTTTCTCCATCCGTGACGCTACTGACCCTTTGTTAAGAGCAGTAACCCTCCAGTTCCAGGTGTTGGACGACGAGACACTTCATCGCCGATCCACTACGATGGACCTTGCTTTCGCCATAGAGCGCCTACCGGGAGGTCAGTGCTAATGGACAAATAATAATAAGTTTATTGCAGCCAATTTTTACAATATCTATTAATACAATGAATTTTTCACTCGCATGAACATTCCATAACAGTTTGCTTTTGTCAGTTCATTTAACGAACATGTTCTGTTTATACACTGGTTGAAGTGGTAAAGTTCGCCCTTTTTGCTACACATTTTGCACACGCATTGTTCATTTGCTCGATGCTATTTTATATCTACACACATTTTATGGTGGAACCCGTTAATCGCGAGTCCTGCGATTGCGTACCTTTGTATTTGATTACTGTTGGTCCATTTTCTCTTTATCATGGCGTCCGTTCCGAAGAAGTCGGTATCTATCCTTCTCTCCTTCTGTTTCATTCTTTCTATTGCTTCTTTGTAAGAACGAGTATTTGGTATTGATTCCTTGAGCCATATGACTCCCAGGAAGAAAATTTCTCTTGCTAGGATATATGGCATTCTGTTTGGTGTGTACTTGCTTGCTTCTATGGCCCTTTCTATACACTGTAGAGTCCCGCTCAACCGACCTTCGCTTATCCAACACTTCGTGTTATCCGACATTGTACCTTTACTGAATTGCATTCCTGTCTGTGAGGATGCTACGACTCAAGATGTGAGTAAGTGATGTGCACAAGATCATCTGTTTGAACTAAGTGACCCTGATATTATAGATTTCGTGAATGATAACGAAAAGGAGGATGGTGAAGGAGAAGAGGAAGAAGAACCAGGTATCGCAGAACAAAATAATAAAACGATGTACCACAGTGAGGGATAGGTGGATTGGATATGTCGTTAAGGTAACCTAAATGGATCAGCAGCCTGAGGCGAAGGCAATGGAGGTGTTACTTTTTTGTCGATGCCGAGATCTCGCAGCAAGAAAACACGAATCAGCAGGCAAGCAGACATTGTTGACAAGTTTTTTTCGTAAGGCATTTGGAATGTTTATGTTCAATACTGTATGTACAATGAATTGATAATTCAGTACATAGAGTACCGTAAAACATGGCATTGTTTTAGTAATACAGCATAGCCTACCTATTTCTCTTAGTTCATTTTTAAAGTCATTCTGTAATATAATCATTTTCGTTTATCCAACGTACTACAGATACAGTTTAGGTCGGATAATTGAGACTCTATTGTATATATTGATTTGACGTTTTCTAGTCTTTCCAGGTCACTAATTTTCAGTTTGTCCCATATGAGTTCAATCCCGTTTGTTTTGATGAGGGCTATTGCCGTTTCGAACAGTCTCATTGACGTTGCTAGTTTTAGTGATGTGATGCTCTTGATGTTGCACATTGCTCTTATAGCTGCTGCTGTTATCTCCTGTACGTGGATGCTGAGTGATGATGCGGTTGATTGCATTGTAATACCAAGGTACTTACATTTGTTGACTGTTTTAGTGGTTAGTTCATGATGCCAGTCCTCGAAATTGTTCCTCCTCTCCTAAATATCATGTGTACCAACTGATTTTAATCTCTTCAAAGGGAATTATTTTATTCAGGTATATCGAACTTGGTAGTCACCATCTTAATCTCTATATATATAAGAATGAAAGTTTGTCTGTTTTTTTTCTGAATTTCTATGGAAATTTGCATTATTTACCCGTTTCAGACTGTTTTATGACAGATGCGTGCGAAAATAAAATATTTGTCTGTCTTTCTGTTTGTCTGTCTGTGGACAAAGTTGTTACCTTATAACTCGAGAACGGCTGGGTGGATCAACGTAAAATTTGGCACAGATATCCTTCAGAGGCACGACACTAATCATTGATATAACTCTTCTCCTTACCTCTCATAAAAGGGGGCCTACTCCCTTAAAATACTTGCTAAAATAGGCGTAGAAGGGCGAGACAAAGCTCATTTTCAGCCCCTCAATGTGAGAAACGAAACTCGAGAGCACTAAAGGGACCCCTAAAACCACATTTTAAGGCCCTAAACCCAACCGTTTTTTAGATATTTCCAGAACACTAATTTCATTCAATACAATAACGAAAGAATGCAAGTCGGTAACCATGGCAACGGAAACTCACAGGTCCGTCTATCGCTGTAAGACGCAATACAATTCCATTTAATACATTACTGAGATAGTGTGCAAACGGCTATGAGCTTATAACGGAACTAAATTAAGCTGTACAATTCATCAATGTCATATAATGCGCTTAAGGGGGTCAAGGGGTACTCTAGATTTTTTCACGTGAATTACACGTGCGGGTTTGGTACGGAAAGTCCATTATATCCCTATCCCTATATTGTTATATTATTATTATACTACGGCCTACAACGACGAGCCAAAGCTTATTTTCAGCCCCTTGGTGTCAGAAACGAAACTCGGTGCCCCTAAATAGCCGTAAAGGGTCCCCAAAAACTGCATTTTAAGGAGCTAAAACCAACAGTTTCTGAGCTATTCCTAGAAAACTAATTTCATTTGATAAACTAATGAAGGAATGCAAGACAGTAACCATGACAACAGTATCTCAAAAGGTGACATCCAACTTTCCATTTATTTCTGCAAGAAGTAAAGCCACTTCATTTATTAAATTTATGTGAATGTTTTCAAATGGCTATAAGGTTATTACGGAATCAGGTAAAACTGTAAAATTCACCAATGTGCTTAAGGAGGTCAAGGGGTACCCTAGATTTTTTTCACACGACATAAATGTGCGATGTGTCGTACAGAAGGTCTATTATATCTCCAAACAGAAACATTATTTTCAAAAATTCCTGAATTGAAATAGGTTTTTTTTTTCATTTAGGATTTTGGGCCATTGGAGGCTAAAAAAACCTGAATTTTCATGCACCACAAGCCTTTTAAATTTATTAAAGGGGTCTTTCTCTGGATGGGGACTTGACACAACAGTGAAGGTCAGTTTTATTTGACGGGTATTGCTTTTCGTCTACGAGATTTTCAATTTTATTTTCACGTCAGGAAGTACACGCTAGTTAAATTTAGTTTCAGAGCATATTTTAACTATTAATTTTTCTTTGTTGACAAACAGGTTCCAAGCCTCTAACCATTGGAACAGTAGCTCAATTGATTACGTCTGGTTATTAATACCGAAGACCTTTCGAAGAATGGGTACTTCTGCTAGTCCTAAATAAATTCAATATGTATGACGATTTGTTTTATTGTTCTTCTTCTATGTACGTGAACACTTCTTCCTACTCCCTAATCACACATGAACGATGGTAAACCCAATAACACCTCCACGATATCACTCACTCCTATGAGTCCGGGTTCGATTCCCGGTCAATACATGTGAGATTTTTGAAGTGAAATGCCATGTCCTGTGGTTCGGATTCCACGTAAAAAGGAGGTCCCGTGGTTTGACGGTCACGTTAAACTACAAGCTTTTCCAATGAGTCTGTCCTCCTGTATAGGTCATCCGTGGGATAGTTGCTAGCATTCTTTGCTGCCACATCCGGGGATTGGGTTCGATTCTCGGCTCTGCCAAGAAATTTAAAACTGGTCAGGTGTATACACAACCTTGTGAGGCAAAACTGAGTAGAGGAAGCTTCGAATCCCACCAAAACCATCCACTTCTACTCCAGGCAAATTCCGGGATGGTACCGTACCTGAATTATGGCCACGGTCGTTTTCTTTTCCAGTCCCACGCTCAGTTACAATTGAACACACAAATACGACCACCACAATAACACAGGTTATCGGAAAAATCTACACAAACCCAAGTACACGGGGCTACATGACCACGATGCCGCAAAGCCACTAAATGAAAGAACGGCATAGTTGTTGGAAAACTAACTTGTTTTCCTCTCTTTTCATTCATTATCAAACACGCTGCAAAATTATAACTATTAACCTATCTTAATAATTACATCGAGCAGAGTGGGAGAAGAATACAATACACGATACACTGAACACAGAAACCAAGTGCGATTAAATACGAGACACACTCGGCCGTATGAGAACACATGTGTGAAGTGTGACACTGTTTCACTTATATTGAAACTCAATAAAAATAATTCATAACGAACCGAAAGGTAGAGCTGTTAACATTAAGGAAGCAATCGAGATACACTTAGCTAAAATAAACAACTCCAATAATCTAAACGAACACACAGTCATGTGGAGTTCACCCCTCTTCACCCCACTAGAAAAGACACCCCGTCGTAAACATGACACAACATAAAGATGTAGCCAAGCTAGATAAGGGATTAATAAGAAAAACATGTTACTGGTTCAGTATGTACGATTTATGTTTTCCTTTAACCCGTTCAGTGCTTCGCCCGTCTATAAACGTTTCAAAATAAAATTTTCTTTTTCATATTCCCCTTTCGCTTTCCAGTGCCGAGTTGATCTCTGGCATGTTACGCCATCTATTAGGCATTATATAGTATTACTTTAGTTAGGATTTTTGCTTTCGCAAGTAACTAACAGAGCATAGGCGTCTGTTCTCTACAGCTGGAGTTCATCTGAGTTATAAACAAGCAAATCCTTCACGCCACGTTGTGATTTAGGATCAAAGAATATTATTTTTGTGATAGTAAGAAAAACAAGTATTACTTGCCTACTGATTTTAGGAAATCATTTAATTTTGGACCCTTTACCTGGTATGATGATGCAACCACTGGCGCATTAATTTTAATTTTGATTCCTCTCAAAATAGAAATCTATATAAACGTAGAACAGTGTTTTGAATTTACATTTATATAAATAAATACCCAAAATCTACAGACATTTTAAACCCAACGCCCTGATTAGTTAAAAATTATCGCATATAAAATTGTTAAAAAATGCGAATGAAAAAACTCAGCACTTAAAAGGTTAATAAATCAAGCCCGGTATTAACGGCAGTATTAAAGGTGCCGGGGCATTCTCATTAGACCGGGCTGCGCTTGTGGCTTTTTAGCTTATGCGTGGCGAGAATGGAACCAGGTCTTTAATAGTTGAAGATTTTCCTGAATATAGTATCATACACCACATTAGGGAGACTAGACTTGACCATACACTGTCATATTAGCCTACTTTCGATTTTTGCAAAAAATGAAAGTGGACTTATGAGATCAACACAGGGCGAAAAAAGTGTGTCTGTCTGTGTGTGTGTATGTGTGTGTGTGAATCTGTGTGTGTGTGTGTGTATGTGTGTGTGTGAGTCTGTGTGTGTGTGTGTGTGTGTCTGTGTGTGTGTGAGTGTGTGTACTCTGAATGTCTGTCCCCCCCTATCAATTCGAACACGGTGAAACCGAATTGAACGAAATTTGGTACAGAGGTAGCACTAGTAAAGGACACCTCAGTGTCATACTTTATATCACCGCCATCTTTACCAAAACAGAATGGCGGCCACTCAAATGTTCAAAACGTAAAATCAAATTACGGCTACACTAATCATCCGATCTCTACCAAATTCGGTGACAACATACCTTTATATAGGACGCGTCTTTCACCCAAAATTCAAGGTCATCGGCCATGCCATTTCAGGATGGCGGCCGTGTGAATTATGCAACCATTTTAATAAATAGCTTAAGACCCACCAATTCCGATTATCGAGCCTAGGGGGGTTTAAGCTATCCTGAAGGTCGTGATCCGTTATTTATTATAATTTAATATTATAATATTATACAGTATGAGTGGCTTAAAAGAGCTGAGCCGTTTGTGTCACACGACAAGATGGCAGCTGTCCTCATGTGCCTGTCTTATATTTCAGTAGTTTTAGTACGTTGTATGTGATATACCGTACTGATACAATAATATAAACTTTGTATGAAATGATATTTAATGAAGATGTACTGCAGTGAAGAAATCGTTTATTTAAAGTCATTATTTGCCAACAGTTTGTATCTAATATGTCAGTTAAGAACACCTGACGTCATGGATACGGTTAGCTCTGGGCTAGCATGTTAGTCTGACACGCAGTTGACTGGGGATCGAGTACTGCTACAGTTAGGTTTTTTTTTCTTGAATTCTTTTACAAATGATGTCCACGAGCTTTTTCCACAGATACTGAATAAAATGTCATTTAGCTCAAAGGAGAGGATAAAGTATACACTCGTATATTAATAAAATCACAGTCCCAGCATCGCACATAAACAGAAGCCGTTAGGAAAAGGAGAATAGAAGAACTAGATACACGTTGTCATTAACCACAGCCTTCTTAATGCCTCTGTACGGTGCTGTCCTCTTGTGGGTTATATGGGTAATATTGTTCCAAACATAACGCTGTGTAAATGCCTGAGCTGGCCTCCTGAAGTATGGCAATTTTGTAATACTGGTAGTTCAACTATTAGCCACGATCGCGCTCCGAATACCTTTAAACACTGCCAGCTGGATCGCCTCCCTCTTGGCTACTTTAAACTGCCTACTCATTCAACACCCATAGAACACTGCCATCGTAGTACATTACGATGGCAGTGCATAGGCGTACAAGATAAAGATTAATTCACTGATAGGTCGCAGCACCACCTACTGTGATTGGGGCGGAAGATTCTTAATTTTGCAGGCTGGCTTAATATAGAGATTAACGGACGTGAATGCATTACAATAAGTTAGTAGTTTTGTTATTCAATCATCATAAAGTATATAATATTGATTTTGACACTTACTGGCTTATTATCAATATAAAAGAAAACAAACAATACATTGTGGTAGGGGTGATTGTGTTAGGGATGAGGACAAAGAGTCATAAAGATACCCATACATTTAGGAGAAAGTAGGCTATATGTTCTTTGCTGAACATCTTGTTTTTATGACGTATACAGAAAATTAGGAATGCGAGAAGGCAATTGCCCAGGTATATAAGAGACCTTGGCTCACAGGAAGTTCCCCCAGTTGAGAGTAGATAGTAATCATGATAACTGCTCTCACCAGGACAGCGCAAGACACCATCAGATTATTATTATTCTCGAGTCAGAAAACATCAAATAAACACAGATACAATTACTATGACTACAAACATTATATAATATTTGACCAAAACTTGTCCACTTCCACTGCATTCTGTGATGCTTCATAAAGTTCATCTTCTGTGCAGGAGGTCGGGCACTGCCTACACTGAAGCATATGTTTCACAGTCTGATCTTCTCCACAGTCACACTGAATGTCATCTTCCCTAATGTAGCCCCACTTTGCAAAATTGATCTTAGATCTGCCCACTCCTGATCTTAATCTATTCAAGGATTTCCATGTTACCCAATCTTGATCATGACCAGGAGGTAAAGTTTCGGCTATCCTTTTCCAGCCCAGGAGAGGAGATTTCTTAGCTTTCCTTAATTCTAGCCAGGCTTTTTCACATGTAGTCTCCAATTCTTTGGATGTTCTTAGGAAACTCTTCCTTGACTTCAGCCTCAGAGCATGTAGTTCATGCCCATGTAGAGGATGGGTTGCTTCCTGGACAACTTTCTTCCTTTCCTTGTTTGCAGCTACTTCTCGTCGAATAGAGGGTGGTGCTATTCCTGCAAGCTGGTAGAGGCATTCTGTTGGTGTTGATCTTAAGCATCCAGTTATAGTTCTACACGTTTCATCGAGAGCTACGTCTACCTGTTTAGCATGAGTTGAGTTATACCAAACCGGGCAGGTGTACTCTGCAGCGAAATAACACAATGCCATTGCAGATGTTCGAATAGTGTCAGGTTGGCTACCCCATTGTGATCCGGCCAGTTTCCTCAGAAGATTATTCCTGGTGTGAACTTTTGACTTGGTGTTCAAACAGTGTTTCTTGTAGATAAGAGCTCTGTCCAGTGTCACTCCTAGAAATTTTGGGGTGTAACAGTGTTCCAGTTCAACTCCTGACCATATTACCTTCTGTTTACGAAAGGCTTCCCTGTTTCTCAAGTGAAAGGCACATACTTGTGTCTTGGAGGGATTTGGTTTCAGTTGATTTACGATATAATATTTGGACAGATCCTTAAGGGCACTCGTGGGGTTGTTCTCCACAGATTCAAAATCCTTACACTGTGTAGCAAGAGCGAAATCGTCAGCGTACAAGAAACTCCTGGTGTTGGGAGCTATCCGCTGGTCATTTGTATACACGTTGAACAGAAATGGAGCGAGAACACTTCCTTGGGGTAGTCTCCAACGGCTGCGTTGCCCCTGGAAGTCCACAAAATATCTCAGATTCTGCAGGAGAGTATCAATGAACCTGGTTAGGCTGGAGTTCTTAGTCAGCGAGTAGACCTTAGCAAAAATAAGCTGATGATTAACAGTGCCGTAGGCTGCCGATAAATCGACAAATGCCACTCCAGTTACCTTAGCTGCTTCGAAACCATCCTCTATGAATTGCGTAAGGTTCAGCATCTGCCCAGTACAGCTTTTGTCGGGACGAAATCCAGCTTGTTCAGGTATGAGCAGTGGATCAATTACGGGTAAAAGGCGATTCAAAATCTTTCGTTCTAGTAGTTTGTAGAGGTGACACAGTAGTGCAACTGGTCTGAAGTTCTTTGAACTGTCCCCTTCTTTGCCAGGTTTCAACAAAGCTATCACATGGCTCTTCCGCCATATATTTGGAATTTGATAATTCATCATGCAGTTATTGAAGAGCTGGAGTATCCAATCCTTGGTTTTTAAGCCGAAATGCTTAATTTGTTCTGTCCGAATATCATCCAAGCCGGCTGATTTTCCATTTTTAGTCTGTTTGATAGCCTTCTCCAGTTCTACCATAGTGAATAGTATTGTAAGATCGTTACTTTCCTCTTGAAATCCTCTTTGATGTCTGGCACTTTGTGCTTATAGATGGGCTTCCCGTTCATCAAAAGCTGATGAGCTATTTGGCTGGCAGTGATGTTGTAATGTACAGAGGTCTTTGTTGGATCATTGCTTAAACGCCTTAAAAGTCTCCAAGCCTGATGGCTGTCTCTTCTCAGATCCAGGTCTTCTACAGTTCTAACCCAATGATCCCGTTTTGTTTCTCTAATGGCATGAGTCTGTTCCCAGCTTCTATTGTTGATTCGCCGAAAGGGTTTTCTTCAAATTCCTTCCTGTATTCTGTTAGTAGGGTACCTTCGTCTGATGTGAGACCAGGGATGAATGAAGTCCGGCAGCCGCGAGGTATAGACCTTCTGGAGCACTTCTTTACAGTTGTGGTGAAGATGTCGTAGGACGCTGGTGTAGTTTCTATATAAGACGCTTCGTTGTCCAACATATCTGCAAATTTTGACCAGTCAGCTTTCTTGAAGTTGTACCTCCTGCGGAAAGGTATTTTCTGAGGTCTGATGGCAGCAAATATTTGGAACATTATTGACCGATGCTGTGTATTAGGTATTGGAGAGCAGACAGATTTTACACAAAGTTCGCTGATTTTGTTACTACTGAAAATGAGGTCAGGGTTGTAACCTCGTTTCCATCTACCACTATTGAATGATGCAGGCTGTTTTCCATCATGGATCAGGTTAAAGTGATTTATTTCTGCCCATTCTTGCACTGCTATTCCATTCTCATCTTCATGATCGTAAACCCATGCGCAGCTTTGGCTGTTAAAATCGCCAATCACAATCCGTGTACTTTTATTTTGGAAATTGGATGGTTTGGTGATGATGAAATCAGCGCCGGGTGGTTTATAAAGAGATGAAATCGTACAGTTGGCTGTTTCTAGGGTAAGAACTTCAATGTTATTTTCCTCCGTGAGTGCCGTGGAGAGGACTTGAACATTTGGATGGACAAATATGGCACTTCCATACTTATCATGAGGTCTTTCTATTGCAAGGACCATTCCCTTTACTTTTGGTCTGTGCATATTATGGCTTCTATGTGTCTCCTGTATGCATAGCACATGGCATCCATGCTGGATACAAAGGTTTTGCAGTAGTTCTTCTTTGGCGGATGATATGCCCTCTATATTTGCAGAGATAATTGTTAACTGTGGCCCTCTAAAGGACTCGGTTGATGTTTCTGGTGTGAAAGGATCATCCATCAGATAAGTAGCCGGTACAATACAACCTGTATTGACCATTTAACTACAATCACATATTCACTCTAAACAAGCAAGTTTGGAGATAAATCACCAATTCCAGTCTTTTAACAAAACAACACATAGACCACAACTAACAAATATTGACGAGTTGAATTATCTCAAATCATAATGCAACTAAATAAGTGTACATATTGTAAATATCTCCACCCATACTTTCTGACATAAATTTTAGGGCCTAAGTGTAATGGATCTGATGATGATCGCTTGACGATAGAAACTGGTCATCCAAGTGTATTTATTAATCCCATGTAATTTCTTTCAGGGTTAGGGAATAACCCATCTCTTTTGGGAAGAAATCGTGATTTATAATATTTGCCTAATAGAGCAGTGCAGCATGTTCGAATTTTTTTCCTTGCATGGATTTTGAGATATGGAGATTCTACAGCTCCAATGCCCAGGGAGACTTTATTAAGTAGTTGGTAGGACTGAGAATGTGCACAAGTATCTTTTATGGTAAAGATAATGTACACAAAATTTGGTAGACATCCACTGAATGTTAAGGAAGTTACATGCAGCAAACACATAAATGTATGCAGAATTATTTAGGTAACATTGCTTTTGAAAGAGAAAACTGTCACTTGAGCTACTGCAATCTTGATTTGCCAAAACCTCTGCATCCAATATTTAAAAAATCATGTTATTCATATTGCATGACTCCATCATATTTTCCGTAAGTTGTCATAGTAATGTATTATCGTTAGTGAATTTTCTATAATATTGTCAAACTATAACCCTAATATCGTAGGCAAAATGGAGTTCCTTCTATGTATTGGAAACTCAATACAGTATACTCTCAATTATCCATACGGATTATCCGGTTTGCGGATTGAATTTACTTTATTACATAGTCTATAGGTAAAGTACCATATTATCGTACCGTATTTTTAACAATCAATACAAGGTATTCTTCTTGCAATGAAAATATGATTTTGTATTATCCGTGTTAACCGATTATCCGTGTAAGTCACCCCAGTCATTAGCCCTGATAATCGAGAGTATACTGTAATAACATCTAAATTAGTTTTCCAATCGCAAATAACTGTGAGTAATACAGATATTATATTTTGATTGCAGGGAATTTTGCTATTGGCAGCTATATTAACGAAGAATCTGGAAAGAAATTGCGCCTCATGAAAGAGGATGTGTATCGAGAACGCATTACTACCATGGCACGTAAGGGATCTCCATTCATAGAGCCACTCAATACGCTCATCCACCGCCTTCTAGATGCTGGTCTTGTGATGGTATGGGAAGGACAAGCAACACATCGCTTCAGCTCCAATAGATTGCAGATAGCCGTGAAATTCAGTAACCAAGGAGTTAGTAAACGGAAACGCACCCAATTGCGGTTTGAGCACGTTGAGGGATGCTTCTACTTGCTTATTATTGGACTTGGCTGCTCACTATTCGTCTTCTTGGTTGAAGTAGCGATCAAAATATTTTCCTGCGTATTCTGACTTCTCTACCGTACGAGTTAAGAAACGACTATTATTTCTGTTAGCGTAGCGTGAGCAGAAAAATGGTTAATTGTGAAAACCTACAATTCGATACCATAAGAGTCTTTGTTGGTGGTTGGTTCCTCAGTTTAGGGGCTGCGGCAACGCGGTCATGTAGCCCCGTATACTTTGGATGTGTGTAGAATTTGTCTGATAACCGGTGTTAATTGTGATGGCTGTATTAATGTGTGTTATCTGAAATTCACGTAGACGGGAAGATAGGGAGGGAGAGGCATGGAAGAGGGAAGGAGGCGGCCGTGACCTTACGGTCCGTACTGTGCCCGTATTTACCTACCTTTACCTGTTGCATCCCACGAAGACAGCTGGATCGTAGAACCTGAAAATCCCCGACTAGAATAGCCCCCATGTCCTACCAACAAGTAAATGGGATAAAAGGGCACAATCATATCTAAGAATGTGGCATTAAGAAAGACCATGGCCAAAGTAGCAAAACAGCTCAGAGAACAAGAGATTTCCATAAATTGAGCACTTCGGGAGCGTGGAATACTCTGAAACACCCAGCGATGGCCTTCTTAATACAATCTTCCATCATCTCTATAAAGCATCACGCAGTAAAATGTAAAAAAAATATTCAAGGAAGAATGACATAAGGACAAAAGTAATCCTTGCATCCTAGTGAAAATATATTCAAATTACCCCTCAGATAGGGTAACAATCATAAATGCCAGTCCTAAAAACAACTGGAATTGCCTAGTAACTGGCGTCCTGTCTGGTTTCCAACTTGACACATTAATGAGAAAATATCTGTACAAAACTGACATGCAGTAATTAATTTATACAATAAAACAATGAATTAATTCTGGTCTTCGCTTACCTAATAAAAATCGACCTTATTCTCATGATCATCATAGTAGCATTATATCTTCCAATTATCATAAGTAAACTACTGACTGAATTATTTACATATATTACATTTCGTTTAAATATACTTCATGTGTATTCTTTGATTAACATTTAACTTGTTTATTGCAATCACTCTATTCGAAGTTTCATTATCATAATTTGGTTACATTTGTCTCAATCATGTTGAAATCCAACGAGCGTTTAGGCTGATTAGAAGTTTAATTGTCCACTCATTGAAAAAAATATTAATAATAATTAATTAATTAATTTGCTGGCATTAGTTTAAAACTTTATCGAGAATAATCTATAATTTGTCATGATTATAATCCAGTATTATGCTCAGATTAACAGTAGGAGTGTTGAAGAGTAATATGCTATTCTCAAACATCTGATTCTTAAATCCATACATGGTTTAACTTCAATTAATTCTTCGACGGAGATTCTCACAATAATCTCGAATAATTGGCTCTCACTAGCACAATTCAGCAATATTAATATCACTTAATAGTGCATTCATTAACAACAATAATTAGTTATAGCATTATCCATTGATATGCTGGACGAATTTGTACTTCCTTCTATTGGTGACCTTATACCATAAAAATCCAGAAATGATCTGCATTACACTTTAGTGCTGCACAAAATAATGCACACTCATTGTGGTTAAATCTGTAGCGATTACACTGCATTAAATTGTAATTTAAATGATAGAAAAATACCCTATTAAGTTTAAAGCCTTGCCTTATAATGTTTCATTACATCTTGTCACAATATATATATAGACTTTTCAAAGTCTGACCTAGGAAATGCGTATAAAAGAACGTTGATGTTTGCCAGAAATATCTCAAATCTATCGTGGAGGTACTTGTAAGAACTGGATAAAAAATGCGATAAACAATGCTTCAAAGTATCAGAAGTCACGTAAAATACGTGGCCTCGATCAAAGTGGAAATTGATCAAATTCAATTGTTAGAGATCTACACCCATTCAGACGAACTCGAAAATGCTGAACAATGCTTCCTACACCATGGATCTAGCTAACAGAAGTACTGCATATTAAAGAACCAATTGATCCATTAGGACGCACTGCTAACATCTCTTGCCCTTAGAATAACGTGAAGTCTCATAAAAGAATAACTAACCAAAGTCTTCCACAAGACCTACTTTCTGAAAACTTCCATGTCCAAACGACATATAAAATCACACAACTATTATTCTCATACAGAAACTTAATTACATTAACGCTAACGCAAACTTGGGTGTATAAAAGACACGCTCTTCAACTGTGAAAATCTTCAAAGTGCGCAAGCTGCACCAAAATATATGTGCAATCGGCACAAAAATAGTTCCTAGCCTTCTTAAAAATACGTTTTTCTTCTCATATGATGTGTCTTATCGACAATGAAAATATGCATGTTATTTAAAATGGATTGACTAAATTACTCAAATATAATTCCCAAAAACTACACAATTGGATGCGTTTGCTTAATCGAACCAAAATCCGGTTGACCAGGAAGTCAGACACGACAAAGTATCGAGCCTAGACCTTTGTCCAACCATGCTACATTTCTAAGAAAGAATGGCAACTATGGTTACTCCAGAATACCCACTAAGCCACTACTTAATAAACTGTGTTTCTTCTACCTTCTGCCGGTCTTCGTAGCGATGTCAAAAAGGATATATATATGCCGTGGTAATTCTCTCCCAACTCTACCAAGGCATAATCTGCATCCACCAGCAATCTGGGTCTCGAACACGGGAACTCCATCCTCTCCAAGCTCCCCAACTCCAGCCTTTAGATCGCCCGTGCCACGAAATGGCGTCTCGACACAAGTCCACGCACTCGCGTTTCCCGTAAGAAAAGTAACAGTTCATAGCATCTGATAGGCATTTGCTCGTAACTACATGTTATGCTCATCTCCAGCTGACATGCGTAAAAAATTTCCTTATAATTTTGAGCTGACTAAGACGTGAATACCGCGCTCTCAGAACACATGTTAAATTCTGGTTACTTAAAAGCGTGTCTGCTATTTTGTGTAAGTGGTGCTTATGTCATCTTCTAGCCCATCATGGCTAACATGACTATGTAATGTTAACTTATTCCCCTTGACGTCTGAACACTTAACATGACGTTCGGGAAATGTACAGTTCTAACACATATATAGTGCATAAATTGCAGCCAGTTCTGAGATTAGATACACAGGTGTAAATCAAGTAGAATCACGCATTTAAAAAAGTGTTTGTAATCGCGTCAACCACCCGCGTGTTCACCGCGGCGAAAAGTATCAATGCGCGCTGCATGATAATGGAGAATGTTCTTGCCCAATCACTTGAGCCTCGAGCACGACACTAAAATGTTCATACACCATGCTTGTACACTCAATGTTGTACGGTGTGTTAATATTTCGAAGTCCGTGATCTTCACGTATAAGACTATCTCGACACGACTCAAGTTTATCGAGCACTCCCGTGTTTTACAGTTCCTAGGTGGAATCACATTATGATCTGTTGCGTCTCCTCGTGGATCGTTCCGCATGAAGCTTCCTACCCCTACCCTGGGGTATCTCAGTTCGATGTTGATCGCTACGACTGCGATATACGTATCTCTTTATATTTTCCAACTTCTTATAAGCAAACAAACACTTGTATTTACTTTCAAGCATTCTAACATAGTGTTTGATACTTATTGTACTCCGTAAATCACTCTAATTAGCAATTAACTGTTATAATCATTTCTCAGTGTTGTGACGTCACGAAGAATGTAGTCCAATAGCTTCGTAACACACTTCATTTCTTCCTACGGCCTCGTATACGTTCGCGGAGAATCGGCTACTCTCGGCTCCCATCATAACCTACATCAGAGACGTGACGGTCACTCACCATATGTTCCCATACAGAGTACCGTTAGAAACTCGAAAGTTAGTGGCGCGCAGGCCACAAAATTATGGTAAAGTACTGTACCCTCATTCTCATGACTGGGATGCCTTTATGGGAAGGTAATATGTAATCACTTGTGAACATGAAGAGCGATACAGGATCATATGTCTCGCGACCCAGAAGTTGACTTTGGAAAGCGGTCAGGTCGAGAGAAGCGGGGCGCATGCGTTGCCAGTACTGACGTCAGAGTTGATTGGTCAGTGGTATTGATTATTTTATCGACCAACAACAAGAGATAAATTATGCCCATAAAACGGGAATAAAAGTTTTTTACACGTTCTGGTGTATTTTGACATGCCTGCAATTATAGCAGGTGTTGGATTATTAACTACTTTCAAATAATTGAAATCTCATAAACACGGAAATAAGATATTTGTATCTTATCAGTACGAATTTTGAGCACTCGTAGCGCGACGGTCGGAGCCATCGCAGACGTGAGCTTGCTTGCACAACGGAGAGATTAGATTGGATTGTATCACGCACGAATACACATATATCGAGTTACACCTGTGATCGGCGGGTAATATCCCGTGAATCGTGAGTGAAAGTTCGTTTTGAGTAGATTCTACTACCACTGTACAGCAGGGAGATTCCTAGTGTCGAAGAGGACTCCAGTTTCAGTATCGCCTAGGCTATTGCGAACGAAATGAAATTGCAGTTTGTCTCCCTAGATAACTGTTTGTTATAGGCCAGCCGTATATTGTTCTTGAAGAGTGTATTTGCTTTTACAAGCATATGGACATGATGTTCATTAAGTTTCAATTCATCGCATTGGAACTGGCTGTATCGAAACACTCATCTTGTGTGTGTTGTGAGAACAATTAGCGCCTCTATTCGAGAAGCATTTCTCAATACGGAAGCATGGATATTGAAACTACTTCATCATATACAAGGCCTAACCTATGTGTGTGTGACCTCACAACCATGTTGAGCAATTTCATGTCGAGAGGAAAGGCTGTTATATGTTTCATTGACTTAACCATGGGCGGTTAGGTGAGATAGACATGAGTGTCGCTGTACGGGCGAGGTCACGATCATTTTGATGCTATCGGCATTGTGGCACACGCTGGTGAGTGTCTGTGAACACAGCTGTTGTATCGCAGTACAGTGTGTTTCACAATGACCCGGTTTCGCGAGGCCAGTGAACTTTGTTACATGAGCCGATATGGACGTCACTGCGTGCTGCGGTTGGTAGGACGTTATCTGAAGATGAAAGGAACTGTCGTTGGTATTAGAGTGGAACATTCAGTCAGGATGGGAGATGTCTGGAGACCCAGGGTTCGTTTCTCGTTTTCCTGGACATTGAAGACCTCTATTGCCTACAGGGAGGGAATAGTCACGAAGGACATGACAGTGTTCTTTCGGGATCTACAAGAATCGTCTAAGGTACAGAATTAACCCCCTTCAATCGTAGCTAAGCATGTTTATTCTAACGTTGTCACACTGCCACATTTTTTTTATATATAGGATTTTTGTAGAATGTCTAAGAATGGAGTTTAGGTTTGATCCTAGTGGCATGTCTGATTCTATTCTGGACAGGGTTTTAATTCTACTTAAAGAATGCACCCATTGTAATTAAATGTATTGTAGTTTAATTTTCTTTTGGTAACTGTAAATTCAAGTTCTTTTAATGGGGAATTTATTTAATGTAGAGATGAGGAACTTTAGGCCACTCAGGATTCGTCATTCCTCGTGTTTGTTATTGATTTATATAGTAAATAAACACTAGTTTTATGTCTTTATATGACATTACTCAAGTTTGGGTAGACTTAATTTGGAGTTTCTACTATAGTGCGTCTACTAAGTAGACTGTTATACACTCGAAAGTGAAATTTCAGTATTCAGGTTGATTTTCGAATACTACAGTAAGCTTTTTGAAGTAGGTTCAGTGAAGAAAGAGGTTTTTTTATTTGCTTGGAATTTATTCCGAGCTTTGACTTGATCCAAGTATTTTTTTCAGTTTTTTTTTGAGATTATGCATTACGATTGCTTTGATAGATTCGTTTAAGATCCATTATAGATGGACTATACAGGTGTTTTTAAACACAGTTTGAAGACCTTTTCATACATTCACCCTGTTTTATTAACGCGAATCCCAGATTAGATTTATGTGGAGGCAGATCTATCGCCAAAGTAGTAATTGTTATTTAACACTTATTGATAGCTATGCATATTGATCGTGAATAATAATATTAATAATAATAATAATATCCACGAACCTACTACGCTGTCGTAGCAGGCGGAGAGGTGATACTCCGACGTGGCGCGTCCCAGGTGGCGGATAGGGGGGTCCTCACCGGCATACCGGCGGACTTGAGTGAAATAAAATAGCTCTCGCGGACCAAACACAAACTTCACAATCTCATTAATCACCAATCCATATCTCACCAATCACCCTTTCCAGATCACATCTGGAATTGTAAACCCTGGCCTCGGTCAGAACTGTTTCGATCGTCAAGATCAGACAATCAATCAAACATGAAGAGTCTTCTAACGAATAAATCCACCGGCTTGGACATGCAACATCGAAGATCCAAGCAAGGCACCATTCGGAATACGGTGGGGTGCCACGTAGAAGATCAAGGCGAGTCGGAGCGCCTGAAAGCCCAACAGAAGAAACTTAAATTCAACAAGAAAGGAAAGTTTTCATACTTTGCGACATTAAATATTAACTCACTACTGAAACTTGGTAAGTTGAAACACTTAACAGATATAATGGATCAACATAAAATCTTAATAACAGCGCTTCAAGAACTTCGAAATACAGATCAGGATCCAATTGAATCAGGAGGATATCGTCTATATAAAGGACCCCCAGGGAAAAGGGTAATGAAGAATGTCCCGCAATTCGGAGTGGGATTTCTGGTTCATATTAGTATAATAGACTCAATAGAGGACTTCTCCTCGAGCACGGCGAGGACAGCAACCTTAACAATTAAAGTTGAAAACAAAACCTACACCTTGATAAATGTACACGCACCAACAAATGATAAAAACAGAAAGGATAGAGAAGAAGTGGACAAATTTTGGGAGGAACTCGACCATATGATATCAAGCATCCCTGATGCACATGTTAAAATCTTGCTTGGGGATTTTAATGCAAAAATAGGACGAGAAAGGCGATACCGCCCAGTAGTAGGAAAATGGCCAGCTCATAAATTAACAAACAGGAATGGTCAAAGGTTAATTGAACTTTGTACAGACCATGGATTTATTTTGGAAACTACCAGATTTAAGAGGCGACCACACAAATTAATGACCTGGAAATGTCCTAACATAAAATTGGGGGAATTCCAAATCGATCATGTTGCCATGGATAAAAATTATCATAAGGAAATTTATAATGTCAAAGTTCTCCGTGGAGTGGACATCGATTCAGATCATTACATATCCAAAATAAAAATAAAGCTAACACCTAAGAGAAAGCGTAAGCCTGCCCAATCCAATAGGAAGAAAAATTATGACCCCACTTATTTAATGAACAATAAAGTATACTTGGAGAGATCTAAAACACAACTAAGTGATGACTTAGAGGTGATAATTAATAAATTGAAATCAGTAGCTGAAGAACTTGCTCCCATTAAAAGGAGGAAGAAACATGCTTGGTGGAACGAGGAGTGCGATAAAGCAATTCAAATGAGGCACAAAGCATGGTTAAATGATCAACAAAGGAAAACCGACGAATCCAGAACAGAACTAACTAATGCTAGAAGACAAGCAGCTAAAGAAATTCGAAGAATTAAAAGGAATCATCAGAATGAAATGCTCAGAACAATAGACGAATCATTCAAGCAACATAAAACAAGGGGTTATTACAAGTCGTTTAAACAGTATCAGTCTAAGTATACCCCACCTACACTTATGCTGAGAAATGAAAATGGGAAAATGGCACATAACAACCAAGACAATGCAAATATCTTGGCAGTCTACTTCAAAAAATTACTCAACTGCGAAGACCCAAGAGAAAATCTGGAATTTGACCCCAAACCTAAAAACAAAACACCACTAGAAAAGGTTATTCCACCAACATATGAGGAAGTGATCAAAGCCGTTAACTTGCTCAAGAACTATAAAGCAGCAGGAGAAAATCAGTTGGTTGCAGAATTATGGAAGAATGCAAATGATCAAACTCTACGAAACCTACATAAACGTATTATTGACATATGGAACTCTGAAAAAATGCCAGAGGAATGGAACACAGCAATAATCCACCCCCTACACAAGAAAGGTGATAGGTCAGATCCCAATAATTATAGAGGAATATCCCTTGTTGATGTCACATATAAGATCTTTTCAAAAATTCTTCACTCAAGAATACAGGAACAACTGGACCAAGAACTTGGAGAGTACCAAGGAGGATTTCGGCCAGGCAGAAGTTGTCCAGATCAAATCATCAGTCTTAAATGGATTATGAAGCATCACAGAGCTCGAAGTAAGAACCTAGTCATCACTTTTGTTGACTTCAAAAAAGCTTATGACAGTATTCATCGGAAGTCATTACTAAATACTCTTCAAGAATTTGGTGTTCACAGGAAATTGATCAACCTTATTGGAATGACTCTCAAGAACACTAAAGCAAAAGTTAAATTTAGAGGAGAATTGTCAAAACCATTTACAATCACAACCGGCCTTCGGCAGGGGGATGGTCTCTCACCTATTTTGTTTAATTGTGTACTGGAGAAGGTCATGAGAGAATGGAGAAAGAAATGCCAACCAAACATCAAGATTGGTAGAAATATTAAACTAAACTACCTGGCATTTGCAGACGATCTTGCACTACTGGCAAATGGTGTGGAAGAGGCTAAAGTCCAAATTGAACAACTGGAAAACATTGCAGAAAAAGTGGGATTACAAATTTCATTTGAAAAGACAGAGATTATGCCAACCTTCGAGGTGGACACTCCTGTCCTTCAACTAAATGATAATAAACAAATTAAGGTTGTAAAAAAGTTCAAGTATCTTGGGGAAACTATAACTTGGAACCTAAATGAGAAAGCCGCAATAGAGTACAGAACAACAAAACTGAGACAAGCACAACGAGTCACATGGTCAACTTATAAGAAGAAATCTCTCTCGATGAATGCCAAATTCAAACATTATGGTTCAGTAGTTAAACCTGAAGCAACTTATGCAAGTGAAACCCTGTTTAAGATGAATACCAAAGCAACAACAGATAAAATCCAAAAAATAGACAGAAGGATCATCAGGACAATTATCAATAAAAAACATCAAGTAAATGGACAATGGAGACTGCTGCCTAACGAAATAGTCTATCGGGAAAATGAATCAATTGTGGATACAATGCGAAAAAGGAGACTTGCTTTTTTCAGCCACATAGTAAGACTACCAGACACCAGACTACTGAAACAATTATTCAATTTCTTTTGGAAAAGTAAAACCAAGAACAACTGGTTCGTTGAGGTCCAGAATGATTTAGACGAGCTAAATATTACAATGGAACAAATTGCAGAGAGAAAAGAGAAGAGGATTCTGAGAAGTAGGGATACAAGATTGAAATTAAAAACAGTCAAACGAAAACAGTACACCATTACAAATGAAGAGAGGGCGGCCAGGTCGGAGAGATTAAAGAAGCTCTGGGAGAAGAGGAAGTTGAGAAGCCATTACAACTCTAATATTGTAAAGACTGTAGTGTATATGGATTGATTTAAGTGCTCCAATGTGGGCGTAAACTATGTAAATAAATAATAACTAGATGAAACCCGTCAAAACATGACGGAAAATGGAAAACAAATTTACTGAAGAAGCTTCTTATATAAGTTACATTCTTTGTACGATTACTTTTTAGCACTATTGCAACTTTAAGGGCGTCAAAAGATAGCACTCTCAGCATTGCAACATATTGCTGGTCATGACTGAAAACGTGATGAGGTCATCATCATCTTGCACAGTTTCCAGCCACTGGCCGGGTCTGTTTGGAACACAAGCCTCTCCAACGTCTTCTGTCTTCCCACCATCTCTCAGCCTCCACCCTTGTCCAGTCTTCTACTCTCTTCTTCACGCTCTCTTCCACCCCCTTCAGCCACCTGTCTCTCGGTCTCCCTCTTGGTCTCTTTCCTTTCCACTTCGTCTCGTGTATCCTCCTGGGTATCCTCTTCTCCTCCATTCGTTTTACATGTCCATACCATCTAAGTCTAGATTTCTCTATACCATCCTGTAATGGTTCCTCCTTCATTAATTCTCTGGTCCTCTCATTTCTTATTCTGTCCCTCATTGTAGCTCCAATACTGCTTCTCAAGAACCTCATCTCACTGGCCTGTATTTTGCTCTTCTCCCTTTCTTTCATAACCCAGGTCTCCGAGGCATACGTCAGGATACGGACATAGTACGATATATGATCAACTTGCTGTTCTGAGGGACATCCCTGCTCCATAACATGCTTCTCACACTCCTCCGGAATGCTTCTGCCTGTCTTCCCCGCTCATTTATTTCTCTACCGTTTCTTCCATTCTCTTGTATCAGGCTTCCCAGATACTTGAAACTTTCCACTTTCTTCAGCTGTTCCCCACCAATTGTTATTCCCGTTGTGGTCCTTTCCTTCTTCCTTGTTGTGATCACCATCTCACTCTTATTTATGCTAAATTTCATCCCATATCCTTGTATTATTCCTTCCCACACGTCCAACTGTTCCTGTACCTCCTCCTCCTTGTTTCCACAAATCATCAAATCATCCGCAAACACCATTGCTTTCATCTTTCCTTCCCCAATTACTTGTGCCGCTCGGGTCATTATGTCATCCATCACCACAATGAAAAGTAACGGTGGCAGTGCACTTCTTTGTTTCAGGCCGTTTCTCTGTTCCACCCAGTCCGATCTCTCTCCTCCCACTTTCACACAGCTCACGCTTCCCTTGTACATCTCCTTTATCCTCCTTATAGTCCATTTTTCTACTCCTCTATCCTCCAGGGACTTCCATACTTTGTTTCTGCATACACTGTCATATGCTTTCTCAATGTCCAGGAAGGCCATCAGTAGATCTGTTCCATACTCATAGTGCTGTTCTTGTAACTGACTTACAGCAAAAATCAAATCCACTGTGGACCTTCCTGCTCTGAAACCATGTTGTTCTTCCCTCATCCCTCCTTCTATCCTTGTCCTAATTCTCCTTTCCAAAACTTTCTCAAACATCTTTGCACAATGACTCATCAGTGTTATTCCCCGATAGTTTCTGCATTCTGTTCTACTACCTTTCTTGAAGATCGGGACAATTATTCCCTTTTTCCAGTCTTCTGGGGTCTTCCTTTCCTTCCATGCTGCCTTCATCACCCGGTACAACCATTGTATCCCCACCTCTCCTGCTGCTCTCACCATCTCCACACTCAACTCATCCACACCCGGTGCCTTCCCTCCTTACATCTTCCTCACTGCATCTTCCACTTCTTTCCATGTTAAGTCCTTTTCTGTTTGCAGTTCATCTACTGTACCTCTTCCCCGATTTCTTCTTCCTCGCCGTGGTTTCCATTTGGGTTCAGGAGTTCTTCAAAATATTCTTTCCACATTTTCTTCAGTTCTTCCCTATTTTCTATCCTTTGTCCCCTTTTGTTCACCATTCTAACATAATCCGTAGGATCCTTCCGCCTCTTATTCTTTACCATCCCATACAGGACCTTTTTTGTACCTTCACTATCCTGCTGGTCATGACTTAAAACGTGATGAGGTAAATAGCCCAATACGTTCAAGAGTTTCTCCTTGAGCTTGATTGATTGTGATAAAGTAGGCCGAGCGAATAGGACATTGTTGCCTATTAAAAGAAAATGTACTGTACCTGCAAGTGTTTTATCGGAAGGTGTTAAATCAAGTCGTAGGATTTGAGCTCTCTGCCTAATATTACTGCACCTATTATATCCGAATCCAAGCAATTTCTTACATATTTCTTACAATTAATATATTACCATATATGAGTCCTTGGGAAACGTTCAGATTTCTAAGGAGCATAACTATGGCTCAAACGTTTGGAGTATGTGGAGGCGAATCACTTATTTCCAAGGAATTGAAAAATTCAATAATAGGGAAATGAAGTAGCTGGCTTTCATCTTCAGTATCCAATCTGTTAACGCTCATGTATGTGTTTGAACTACTGGATATAAGTTCAATGACTTTTAAATTAATATCATTACATTGTTGCAGCTTGGCAAATATTTTATATTCCAGCAGATCAATTTTACCCTCACAACAGTAAAGACCAAAGTAACCACGCATAGATTTTACGCAAGAGAAATACAATGTAGAATAATGTTTACATTTGATCGTCAAAGACCTTACAGTACACTGTACTGCATAATATCTGGAATTGTTTCTGAAATGGCCTATTTATATTGGATTTTAAATGTGGCTTCGTATTATTCGATAACACTATAGTGTCCTGCAATAACGGAACCGCTAAATATTAAATGGCAAATAATACTTCCATTGCCGAAATCAACTGCGTAGTTAGACTCAGTACTCTAAACAAATAATCATTAAACAATTGTCTTATACAACTAAGTTCAACATGACCGTCCAGAGACTTTCATACTCAAGATGGTTGGTGAGGAGAATGCGATGAGACTGATCGCTTAAAATAAATTCCTTATAATTGTTCCTGCCAGCGAAATTTTTTGCGATAGCTTGAAAACGCAGCTCAGAATGACGTTCTTCATTTTGTTATAAACAGTACGAAACTGCTCTAAATAAGCAATTTCCATCACCTGTTATAGGTTATGACAGTACATTTTGCAGGGGAACATAAATCACTTCGCCAACTCCTGGAACGACCATAGGACTATACTCAATACTCACTTCGGCAGTCACCCTAATGTAGGCAGTTTATGAATTATATGTCCCGTGCATGTCAAACATCGTATTAACACATGGAGCCCCACCTATTCTTGTCTATCGCCCCGGAGACCCGGGTTACATTTCCTGCTCTGCCAAGAAATTGAATTCTGGTCTGAGGGCAAAAACGGGGCACATTCAGTCTCTTGAGGTATAACTAAGAAGAGGAAGGTTTAATTCCCACCTCGACAATCTTGGATGTGGTTTTCCGTGGTTTCCCACTTCCACTTAAGGCAAATACCGGGATGGTTCCTAACTTAAGGCCTTGGCCGTCTCCTTGCCATTTACCACCTTAATTACAAATACACACAGTAATGCAGCCATCACAATAACACAGGTTATGAGAGAAAATTTCACACATACACACCCAAGTACACGGGGCTGAGTGACCACGATGTCGGAGCCCCTCAAACGAATTATGTTTGCCAAGTGTCTCTTATGGCGAAAGCAATTGTGGACACGCGCGAGTGCCTGGAAAACTACTTTTTTCTTTAATAATTTAAGAGTATATCGACGATGCATAATTATAACTTTTAGTCTAGGACGCTAATAACTTGACCACCGAAGCATTGGGAAGAAATTGCAATATTAAGGTACATAAACAACATAGCCTACACATTCAACTGTCGGTTAATGTTCCTCAAAATTTCCCTTCTTAAATATTCCCCTCCTTTATAATTCTCCATCACGTGAAAACGTGCCAAGTCTTGGGTTTTAAATACACCGATGCAATGGTGCTGCTATCTGCTGTCAGTTACTGGAACTATATGGGCGATGTACTGCCATCTGTTGTCAGTTATAGGAACTGATTGCAGATATTTAAACGGCGTACTGAGGACAACAGTTTGCTCTTTTGATCAAATGCTGTAATGCAATGGTAAAACGGAAATAAAACGTATTGAGAGGGAATGTAGAAATATGTATCTTTTACAGACATAAAACCTTACTAATACTCCTTGATTAAACAATATTTTAGTGGTAAAAAATATATATATCGGCGAGGGCTGGAATCGAACCGTTGAACCTTGGAACCACGCAGCCGCCTAAACCACATAGCTACTCACGCATTCTCGTTTAGTGGCATACGCAGCCATTCATTATCCTAAAAAGCTGCTGTCTAAAGGAAATAATCCATTTCATTATCCAAATAAATCAATGTTGCACATTCGTATACGTTCATACTGTTATTATATTTTATTGTCAGAACTTGGTTAATGTATGTTTTCAATTACATGGAAGCTTATTAAATAACTTACATTTTAATGAACTTCTCACCGCCATTTTGTCATTACCTCACGCGGATTGTGCGCATGCGTGAGGCGCTAGAATTCTGCTATTTTCTATATTAATTCAAAAATATACCGAGAGGGAATGTAGAAATATGTATCTTTAACAGACATAAAACCTTACTAATACTCCTTGATTAAACAATATTTCAGTGGTAAAAAAAAATATATATATATCGGCGAGGGCTGGGATCGAACCTTGGAACCTGGGAACCACAGTCTGTCGCCTTAACCACATAGCTACTCGCTCACTCTTGTATTAAAGCAGACGCAGCCGTTCATTATCATCAAAAG
The DNA here is from genome assembly GCA_946902985.2 of Meconema thalassinum. Taxonomy (NCBI): domain Eukaryota; kingdom Metazoa; phylum Arthropoda; class Insecta; order Orthoptera; family Tettigoniidae; genus Meconema; species Meconema thalassinum. Next base: position 252,181,344 of record OX336394.1, on the reverse strand, counting down.
CAGCTGTCTGAAGGAAATAATCCATTTCATTATCCAAATAAATCAATGTTGCACATTGGTATACGTTCATACTGTTATTATATTTTATTGTCAGAACTTGGTTAATGTATGTTTTCAATTACATGCAAGCTTATTAAATAACTTACATTTTAATGGACTTCTCACCGCCATTTTGTCATGAGCCCAGGCGGATTGTGCGCATGCGCGAGGGTCAAGAATTCTGCTATTTTCTATATTTATTTAAAAATATACCGTAATATATTTGTTTATTTTAGAGACACTCTGCAAATCTACAGGCCAAGAGCTTTCGTTAGAGTGCTCTACGAAGTAAATTGGTTCTGTCGTTCTCTCTATCTCGTGATAACAAAAATCACCTTACTGTTTTAAATATATAGACTAGTTGAAACCCGTCAAAACATGACGGTCAAAGGGAAAATATTTACTGAAGAATCTCCTTATATAGGCCTAATGTACATTCTTTGTACGATTATTTTTTGGCTCTATTGAAACTATAAGGGCGTCAAAAGATTGCACTCTTAACATTGCAAAATACTGCTGGCAATGACTGAAAAATTGATGAGGAAAATTGAGACCTGTACGTTCCAGAGTTTCCCCTTGAGCTTTATTGATTTTGATAGAGTATGCCAAACGAATTGGAAAATATTGCCTCTTAAAAGAATTGTTATAGTGTTATATCGGATGGTATTAAATCAAGTCGAAGGATTAGACCTCTTGGCCTAATTTTTACTGCACTTATTATTTCCAAATCCAAGCAATATGGTTGCATTTAGGAGCCCTTGGGAAACCTTCAGATTTCTAAGCAGCATAACTATGGGTCAAGCGTTTAGAGTATGTGGAGGCAAATCTTATAATTCCAAGGAATTCAAGAACTCTGAGGGGTCTAATACAACTGGCCGCAAACCGTCGCTTATAATTTTGGAATATAACGAAGAAATGCGATGATGTGCAAAACATAACGGTCATTGGGAAAATATTTACTGTAGGACTTTCTTATATGCATTCTCTGTATGATTACAGAGAAAGATCGACTTTGCAACATATAACTGGCCATTACTGAAAACTTGCGTTACGTTACGTTTGCGTTAACCTTTTTCTCCTCCAGGGTTGTCTTTTCCAACGGATTAAGCGAGGGGTCCCACCTCTACCGCCTCTAAAGGCAGTGTCCTGGAGCTTGTGACTCTGAGTCGGGGATACAACTCGGGTGTGTGACCAGCACTACGCCCAGGCGGCCTCACTTGCAAAGCGATCAGGGACCTGATGAAGGGATGGTAAGAGCGGGAGGGTTAGGCAAGGAAGTGGGAAGGAGGCGGCCGTGGCCTTACGGTAGGTACCATCCCAGCATTTTCCCGAAGACGAAATGGGAAACCACGGAAAACTACTTCGAGGATGGCTGAGGTGGGAATTGAAACCCCTCTACTCATTTGGACCACCCGAGGCAGAGTATACCCCGTTCCAGTCCTCATACCACTTTTCAAAGTTCGTGGCAGAGCCGGAAATTGAACTCAGGACGGGGCGGCAGCTAACCATGCTGACCACTACGCTACAGAGGCGAGCTACGGAGGCAACGACTGAAAACTTGATGAGGTAAATAGTGACCCACACGTTCGAGAGTTCCCCCTTCAGCTTTATTGATTGTGATAAGGTACGGCAAGCGATTGCAAATTGGTGCTCTTAACGAAAATGGAAGTGTTTCATCGGATGGTGTTAAATAAAGTCGAAGGATTAGAACTCTCTGCCCAATATTATCTGCACTTATTATTTCCAAATCCAAGCAATTCTCATGCATAATTCTTACAATTAATCTGGCACCAATTAGGAGCTTTTGAGAAATGTCCAGATTCCTAAGGAGCATAACTGTGACTCGAACATTAGGAGTATGAATATGTGGAAGCAAAATTCCGAGGAATTCAAGAATTCTGTAAGAAGTATCTGGCTTTCATATTCATTATTTAATCTGTAACAGTGGTGTATGCTTTTGTTACCTTAGGGTTTTAAATATATATATGGCAATGTCAATCGCGCCGAATTTCTTAGTTTACGGGAATGCTAAGAGTAAAAAATGTTTTGTCAATGGAATAGCAATACCAAGAAATAACAATTCGGAAAAAAAGGTGACGGAGGTGGGACTCGAACAGCTCCCATTGCGCGATGCATAAATTAAGAGTGTCTGACGCTACGACCTGAGCTACCGAAACACTGGTAATACCACGCAATATTAAGTTAGTTAAACAACATAGGCCCTACACACTTAACTGTCAGTATACATATTTCAACATTTTCCGTCGTGTATAATTGTATTCCAGTATATATCGTGGGAACGTCATAAATAATGTTCACTTCTTTTAAACTTCTAATAAATAACTGGTAATACTGGTAATACCACGCAATATTAAGTTAGTTAAACAACATAGGCCCTACACACTTAACTGTCAGTATACATATTTCAACATTTTCCGTCGTGTATAATTGTATTCCTGTATATATCGTGGGAACGTCATAAATAATGTTCACTTCTTTTATACTTCTAATAAATAACTATCATGGCCTGTTTGCCATCTCTTGATGAATACAGTACATTTGCATTTGTCAGTTGGCACAGGCTAGAGTAAAAGGTGGCTTTTCACCGATATCTCAGTCTCACTCATGGCTGTGATTATATGGAAGCTACTGAGGTATGGGTGGTGCTTAGTAATGGTCTTCAGGGCACAGTCAGTGCCTGTGGATGCTGTGAAAGGTTCTACTCATAGGTTTAGGACTACTGTTCTGACTCGGTGAGGAATGCAATGGCAAGCTACCTCACTCCTCTTCTTGCCTAGAATTTCTCAATATAGCGCTGCCTTGGGTTTTTGTGGGTATCTACTCACATAACGTAACGGCGGTGCTTTTTGAGGATCCAACCAGCCTTCGGGCTGACTACCTAACAGACATGACAGACAAATAACTATCAAACGCGATTGTACGCATGCGTGAGGGGCTAGAATTCTATATTAATTTAAAAATATACGAATTCCTTAGTTTAGGGGAATGCCAAGAGTTAAATATTTTTTGACAATGGAATAGCAATACCAAGGAATAAAAATACGGAAATAAAAAAAAACATGTCGGAGGTGGGACTCGAACTGCTTCCATTCCGCGATGCATAAATTAAGATTTCTCGCTTCTACGACCTGAGCTACCGAACCACTGGTACTGATGCGCAATATCAAGACAGTTTGATGACATAGGCCCTACACACTCGACTGTCAGTTTACGTGTTTCAACATTTTCCGTCGTGTATAAATGTATTCCAGTAGCCTATACATCGTGGGAACGTCACAAATAATGTTCACTTCTTCTATATTTCTTATAAATAACTATCAAATTGAAACGCGATGCACTTGTAACCGCCATGACTGTCATGAGGTAAGGTGATTGTACGCATGCGTGAGGGGCAAGAATTCTGCAATTTCTATATTAATTTAAAATATATACGAATTCCTTAGTTTACGGGAATGCTAAGATTTAAATATGTTTTGACAATGGAATAGCAATACCAAGAAATAAAAATACAGAAATAAAAAAAACATGTCGGAGGTGGGACTCGAACAGCATCCATTGCGCGATGCATAAATTAAGATTTCTTGCCTTTACGACCTGAGCTACCGAACGACTGGTAATAATACGCAATATTAAGACACTTTAACTACATAGGCCCTAAATACTCGACTACGTGTTTCGACATTTTTCGTTGTGTATAATTGTATTCCTGTATATATCGTGGGAACATCATAAATAGTGTTCCCTTCCTTTATACTTCTTGCAAATAACTATCAAATTGAAACGCGATGCACTTGTAACAAAATAAAAAAACATATCCGAGGTGGGAATCGAACCCTCTCGATCATGCTTAATACATATTTCTAGGCGGTAACCTTTTCCCCTTAGCCATCCAGATAACTACAGGACACTTCAGTATTAAGCTATCTAACCAGTATACACACTCAACCTGCAGTTTAAGTCCTTCAATTTGTGGTTTATTTAATATAATTCTATTTCAATGCATATTGTAAAAACATAATTAACATTATTGGAGACCCTTTTTAATCCTCATAAACAAAGATCTCAGTTAGACGCGACCGGAATCGCCATTTTCCTTGTTGAGAAAGGCCATTGTGCGCATGCGCGGGAGTGTCAAATATTACATATTTCTTTAATCATTTAAAAATATACCGTAACATATATTTTCCTTTTAAAGAAATTCTGCAAATCTGCATGCCAAGAGCTTTCGTTAGAATGTCTTACGAAGCCAATCGGTTAAGTCGTTTTCACAATCTCGTGTGTACAAAAAACAGCTTAGTGTTTTAAATATATAGATAATAATATAAGAGCAAATGAAATAATAATTTAACAGTGATTAATTGAATAGTAAAGAAACTTGTATAATTTAGCAACACTATTTCATTGTGAATTTGATCTGTTAAATAAGCCGAATTCTTCGTTCACCAAGGGAGGTGATTAATTGAAGCACTAAAATTATAGTAGTGCCTGATAATATAAACGATATGAATGCTTAGTGTAGCATGATACTTAATGTAAAGCCATGTAAAGGCTAACGTCCTTTATTATTGAAAGGGTATTCAATGGAATATTCCAAGTTGTAGTATGAATAACAATCCACCCAGATGGATTTTGAAAGTAAGAATGGTTATGGCTTAAGGCATTTTATTTCAGTATCGGTTCACGTTAATAGTCTGTTGTGGAAATCATGCATTTCAGGCATGTTGAATTAAACCTACCTGGTAAAATTTTCGAATATTTGTATCACTGCAATGCTTAACAGGCGTTATAATAATCACTAATTCCGATCTGGTGATGACTGTTCAATTAAAGGGGATGTAAAAATTAAATTAAAGAATTTAACTTCGACTTAGCTTAATTGCTTGGTCACAAGAGATAAATAAAACCAGAAAAATACAGCAACAAAAAATATAGTAAAACACATGGAAGGTGTCACTTCTGAATTCAACGAAAAGCACTAAGAAGGTGTTACAAAATGACTGTACATTTGTATTATAGCTTTAGATAATTATTTTTCAGGGTATAAATTTGTATGTCTTGTAAATATGAAAATTTTCAGGGATTTTATTTAAATGTTTCAATTGTTGTCAACATTTCTGTTGAACCACGTAAATGATTTTTTTCCTATATTTGGGTAAAATGCAGTCAATAACATTGATGATTGTGGGGGCTGGCATTTTTCTCCAATGTTCATGAAACTTCGGTTGGAAGTTGGGCACTCTGCCTTAAATTATAATATAGTGACTTACACTATATTTTCCTTTCCCGAATAATTTTTTTAGTCAATTTTAAATCTTCGAAGTGTGATACTTTATAGAGAGGATAAGAGAACACGTTAAGAAGGCCAGTGCTGGGTATTTCAGTTGTTTTCCACACACCAGAAATTGCGTTCATAGTTATTCTTATGCCTTTGAGCTTTCTTATGTCGTTCACCATAGTTTTTCTTAACGTAGTCTCAGTTAGGAATTTCTGTACCCCATTTCCTCGTCTCATGTTGGGTAGAATCTGGGGAATTTTCTATCCGGGGTTTCCAGCTTCTACGATCCAGTTGTCATCGTGGGATTCCAACATGCTGATGGTAGGTATTTCGGGTTCATAAAATTATGGCTTCCATCGTTTAGGGGCGAAAATTTACTGGAATACCATTAAATTCCATGGTTTTTTGAGACCAATGTTTGGAAGAGATATAACTGGAATACCAGAGAGAGAGAGCCATAGCTTATGGGGACTTAGACAGATATGTCATACTCCATGATGTTTCTATAGGCCGGTTGAACGACGCCATTTCGTGCTCGTGTCTGACATTGCTGTCAACCGCGTGGAAGGTGTCATGAACGGGTATACCCTGACGCCATTACATCGATCATTGCGAATTCTTTGAATGAACGTCAGAAAGTAATGGTGTACTGACATTTTTAGCACAAAATATTGGAATTCACTTTTGAACAAAGCGTATATGAGAATACTCAATTTGCATGGCATACATGTAGATACGCAACCATTAATAGATTTTCTTTTTATTAATAGTGGTGCTACACTAGTTTGTAATAAATATACGATTAGAACATGAACAGTGAAAGGAATACTTCGGAATCTTTACTGACGTGTTTGGCCGACTGGGACATTTGATGTAGTTCACGTTTGAGCTGCATACTGTACCCATGTGAGTAATCTCGATGGAAAATATGCTTCCGCCTCCAGCTAGCGTCAGGACCCGGGCGTGTACCGTTCCCCCATTGAGCAGTTGCATATTTTGGATTTGAGGCTAAAAGGTATCAACTCTACAATGATAAGGCACAACTCTATTCTAAAACTTTAATTCAGTTAGAAAATCATGGCTTCAAACAAACAAAACAATCCCCACAACCAAAAAAACAAAATCAAACAAAAATTACTTCCACAATCCACTAATATGAACATAATATTATCATAATAAAATCATATCATAACACAAACCTATACCCTTATATCAACTTCACAAAATACTCTAGTGCGCTGATGCACATACAACTTCAGAAACAAACTGTACATTAATTCTACTGTCATCCAATGTGACTTCTTTAATTTCACAAAATTACTTATTCCTTTAACCTCGTCTTAATTTGATAATTATGTGTACCGTGTGTGTTTGATCTTTCTCCTCCCACCAAATGCTTTACATGCATTAGCCTATTCTGGTGTTGCACAGCAGTCTACGTGCAACTCCATAATTATGTAAGCTACCCCTACACTTCCTCTATTTATATAGTTCCACTGCATGCCGTTTGTGATTTCATCTTAAAAACGTTAGTTATTGCTGTTTTGGATGGTACTATTAAACTACCTTGCGCGCGTAGCCTGTGGCGTCGAGTAACCAACTTCTGAAAAAGTTGTCAGTGACAGTACAAATGCAACGTCTAACCATTCGTTAGATTGCTAAAATCATGAACCATCAGCGTGATCTATTATTATCAATGTGTTCTTAAACCACATGGCTTCATTACTCAATATAACAATATTTCATTTCATGTCATTAACAGGGTCTAAAATCTGCCCTTTTTAAACCTTCTTTCACGGTTCGCTTGACCGTCCCAGACCCTCTTCCGAGCGGCCTGTATACAATAGAAGTGGAGTGAGGTTCCAACATTACCTCGACCCTCGTTTCCTGTCTCATGGCTTTCTCCCCAAGCAGTATAAGATTTTACAAGACAAATACTGTGGTCCCTGTGACACACATATCCCAATGGACTTAAACTGAATATTATGCAAATAGGTACTGGATGAGCTTTAACATTTATTCCTACCCTGAGGATATAATAACTGGCACCAAATAGACCAATTTCAACATGAAGGTACGAGGTTCATAAAACATTGGTCTAGTAGGTAACCGGTATCTTAAATAAATGCTGCGGTCAGCCACACATGCTGCCGTCATGAGATTCGCTTCAACGAGCCGAATCACTCAACAATAAGTTCTCGGGGAATCAGATAGAGTGCAGAGGTGTCCATCGTTTTCCTCTCACCTATCACGGGATTCGAACCCGGACCATTCCATATCCATCATCAGAGTTAGGGTCCAATCACTAAATACACTCTGGCACAAAGCATATCTCCCAGTATGCCCACGGCTTACGAGATTTCATACGTCGAATAGACCACCTGGTTCCTAACCTAATGTTATGACCTTCGTCCTATAATTATTAAGAGAAATCTATCAATTACTCTATAAGCTTTTACTCAAGCTGCAAATTCAATTCACTAGAAAGCTCTTCCATTTCCTGGCATAATTATATTCCCATTAATACAATATATTCTGATATAAAACTCTTTTCTTAATCCCGTAATGTAATCTTACTGTATAATCTTACTGCTTGGATCGATAAGTCTTCCCGTTAGCGTAAATATTTCTTGCTTACAACATTTTTCCTGATGCATTCATTCATACCTTTATTTATTCATTTTTTATTATTATTCTCACTGACATAAATTACCAAAATCCGACACAACTTAAACATCTTAAAACCCGAACAACCGTGTTCGTTCCGTTACGTTTACATAACTAATTTGCCATTTTTAATTAATAGTGGTAACGATTAATCCACTCACTGATGCAAAATAACATCTCAACTCTATTAAAATCAATACAATAATGATTAAACCTGGAGGGTCTATCTCCTAATCTGATTCTTACTGGCATCTTTATAACTCTGAAATCACATTACATGCAGTGGCCTATACTTCTACATCAACATAATTTTGGTGGGCACTCTCATATATCGGCTCATCATGGTGGCTCCAACCACTCATATCCTTCCGGGTCGCCTGCCATATGCAGATTTAGTGCGATATTTGCATCTTGAATACACACATTTTATGATACATATCTTCCGCTAACCACACGACACTTTGCATTTCTATAAAGAAGCTATTGCTCCCAAAACACATGACACTTTATAACACTTATTAAACCATTAATTTAAAAGACATTTCACATATGGTTTATACATAACACACGTCACTTTTACACTTTTCATTGGTTGAAATTCCCTAGCAAAGATATCAAAATGGCAGGTGTCGACGGCATCTTCCGTGCTCCTACCAACTCCTGATTGAAAGTCTGGTTCAACTGCCCCCGGAATTCACCAACAGTCTATCGATAATCCTACGGTAAGCTTCCTGCTTTGCATAAATATGCTAACTTCCGTCCTGAGCGTTATTATTTGGTATTCTTAAGACATTACCAAATGCTTCGTAAAGTTTCTCCCAGCGCATTCCAGCGTAATAAGACATGTATGATCAGTCAATACATTATACATTGCGCTTAAGATTGTACATAATTTTTACACAGATTATTATTTTCAATAGTTCTGCAACTTATCTCACACGGTGCTTCCTAAGTGAACACAAACCATTGTTCGTACTGCTGACTACACCTGCAGAACGACTGTCATTAATAGAAGCTTTCTAAAAGTTTTACTGCGCGGCTTCCCAAGTCGAAGTCCGGGCCTCCTTCCTTGCCTTCGGTAATACACATTTCACACAATAATGTTCGTTGATCACCGTACTTCTTATTAATTTCTGACTATACATTATTATCTTCTCACTTGGTGCATTACGATGTGCGGTAAATATAATGGTTCACTCAAATGTACAAGTCTTTGTTTGAGCGTCCTTTCCCGAGCCGGACCGACATACGTTCCGCCTCAACAACTGCTTGACAACTGTGTTCTGACTGTGCTCTGCCAAGGGTCGACTCCCTTATATTGGTTTCACACAAAAAGTAGAGCTAAAATTTCCCGCGCTATGTCGACTCCTCTCCCAGAATGATTCTGGTCTCGAAACCATGCTCATCGGGTTCCTTTTTCTTCACTGATCCCAGAACTATCTGCGTGCTGAAGGATCGCTCGGCCAATTAATTAATATTAATTACTTTCTCCATAGCGTGGGGACGCTGTTTCTGTGGGAATCCCTGGCGACCTCGTCAAACCCAGCCGCGAACCTCCATAGTCTTATGTCCTTCCGCACTCCATTAAATATGCGTCAATTTCGCAGATTAAAGGCTCTAAAATTAGCCTCCTGGCTAAAGATTCACCTGTGTGCAACTCTCATGTCATTGCGTTACTCCAATCACGAGTAATCAATGATTTTCCTTGGGATCTCTACCCACTCTTCTTCGTCCTATTCTCAGTCGGGGAAAAACTGGGTCATTATTCAAGCCCCCAACCTCTTCCAGACGACATAACTAGGTCAGCAAGATTGACGTGGCTACAAGGGTCACCTCCTACTATTCTGGGCCTATTAGTAAAACGTCAAACTCTGCACTACTGTGCTCCAAGTCCAGCATAGCCTACTCCAAGTAGTCTAATAATGCTGTATTCTGCTCCTTTTCCCTGCATTATTTTAATAAATAATGTCATTATCAACTGAAATCACACCAGTGATTAAATATATACTTTTCTCTAGGGGTTTTTACAATGAAACTCCCTCCACAGACCTCGGGTTCGTTCCCTGGTGGAACCTTTATTCTGAGATCACAGTCTCTGAGATCCCCGTTCAATATCAGTCAGCATGACCCCCTCGGGTTCAATACAAATTGCTTGGTGTAGTTAAATCTGGCTGATGAACCTGCTTTGAATTATCGTAATGTAGGATGGTCTTTATTCATTTAAATTATTGTCAAATTAGGATCTTTAATATTATTATCGTCGATATAAAGCATCGCAAATTTAGGAGTGGAAAATTTCATATTTATAGCTGAATTTATTATTAGTTATATTTAAGTTATCCTAGTTATAAGGTATTGCAATACATTAACTAAATTCCCATGTGGCAGTGGATTTCATAGGAATGATCGTGCTTTGCTTAGTTATAGTGATACTCATGTTGTTTGTCTTTAGTGAATTATATTAATTATACCATATCTGGAGAAGAGGAGGTAGTGGATCTTAAGTCGTTGTACCGTATGCTACAAAATAAAATCGATGGCATACATGAGCATTGGACAAACACAAGTAGAATTCTTATATGAGATGTAGTTGCCGAGAATCTCAGGCAAGATATTACTGGCATCCAAGGCACTTTAAAGGAATTACAAGATAGTTCTAAAAGAGTAGAAACCAAAGTTAATAGTAGATGAGGTCCAAGTGGACGTAAAACAAGCCCATACAGACATTCATAAAGTACAAACGGACTTAGGCGCAGTTCAAACTGGTCAAATGAAACTACAATTATGCGGTAATAAACTTAAATCCACAGTCGATGATATTCAATTGAAATTAGGTAAAGTTGAATCTAGTCAAGATAATCATCAACTTGAATTACGTAGAATTAAAACTAGTCAGGATAGCATTAAATTCAGTCAGGAGTGTGTTAAACTTAGCCTGGATAATCTTGAAACATGACTAGGCAATTTTAAAACTAGCCTAGATAAAACAGAATCAAATTTACTTAAAATTGAATCAACACAAAGCCATATGCAATCAATCCAAAATCAGATGCAATCTGCCCGGAATCTAATGCAATCTACACAGTCAAATATACAAACCAAGATAGACATAGTAGATGCCAGCCAGAAATTATTACGGGTACAGTTGAATGAAGCTGAAAAATTTAATAAAGATTTTCAATTAGAAATGCGATTAGAATTATCCAATAATAAGAGAGAATCTAAAAATAATATTGAAGCCCTTCAATTACAAGTGTCAAATGACACAATTCACACCCAAGCATCTTTAGAAAACTTAAAAAAGGAGTTATTGTTGTTGCAAACACAAGTTAGGGACCACAATAAACTTATTAAAGACGACTTTGATGTCGACATAAAGGGAATCAAAAACGACAATGTAGTCACTTTAAGGCAAGAGATGATTAAAATAAATGAAGACTACTTTATAAACTTCAAATTAGAGGTCAATAAAAAAATTGTAGAAGGTGAAAGTAGATCTACCAAGGAAATCACAGATGTAAGGGAGGACCTGATAAAAAGGTTGAATGTTATTCAATCCAGTCAGAATACAAACCATGATAGCATGGAGGATAGAATTCAAACTTTAGAGGTAAAATTTGATCAAGGCAAAACGGAATTAATTGAATTGTGTGAGAAAGAGACTTCGGAAATCAACCAAATCAGAGATCAACTTGAGAGTCTAACAGTTGGGGACGGTATAGATCTGGATAAGTTAAGGGACCAATTAAGGGTAAATTGGATTGCAGATTTTCAAACCACGATTAATGAGACTAATCTCACTTCGCATGAAAGGGAAGGAGGTGATAAATATCCAACTCCTATGGCAAATAATAGCCCACAGTATCAAATTAACCCAAATTTGAGCTCAGCTAATCCACGTGTCCAAAGATATACATCACCAATGACACTTACAGGAACAGGAGCCTACAATCTGAACACATCAAATGGGGCAGGCCACATTACGATTATTAGGAATTTTAAGGATTAGCCTCGTCGTTTCAATAATCTTGATGGGACGACACCTATAGAGTTCATACGAAGTATGCGTGATTACTTTACTGAATCTCACGTGCCACGCGAAAGACAACTACGAGTGGTAGAGCGTTTTCTTTCCGATGCACCGCTTCAGTGGCACAGAGCGTTTAGATACACGTTTAACGACTGCGAGGAGTTTGCTGAAGCGTTTATCAATCGTTTTTGGTCCACAGAAGTTCAGAATAACGTTCGTTACGAAATCTATTCGAGAAAGTACTCAAGTACTGGTCCGACCAGTTACTCTGAGTATTTTTCCTGACAGTTATCGAAATTAAGATATATTCAGCCCCCATTAACTGAAGAACAATTGATCGAGGCGATATCTCGACAGTTTCCTGTTGACGTAAGGAGGAACTTAATTTCACCCGGAATCACTAGTTTAGCCGCGATGGACGATTTGTTGAGACGTCTGGACTATGTGAGTGCTGTTACGACACCCACAGTCGCGAGAAACAATCGACAAGAACACAGATCCGTGAATACTATCGTCATGGACAGAACACAGCAAACTGACCAAGTCAAACCAGAGAACAGAAATTATGTTAAACCAGGGTGGAATAGGAACAATTAGCAATGGGACGATCGTCAGAACGCTCGATACGCAGAACGAAATGAACAACCTTGGCAACGAAAATACGAAGAGAGGAATTTCTATCTTCGGAATAATGAATATGATCGAAATAAGTATCGTGATAAACCATATAATCCCAACTATTGACCACTTACTGGTTATAGCAGGTACAAAAACTATAGGACGGAGGAATTTGAACGAGATCGAGAGAAACAAAGGCTCAGAAGTGAGCAGGAAAAGTCCAAAACTAATAGACGAAAACATTCAGAAGAGAGGGAAAATCAGGAGATAGATGAGCGAGATAGTAGACCGAGTACTAGTCGTCAGGCGAGAAATGAACGATATCCTGACGAAGGGAAAAGGAAAACCTCAGTTTCAAAATGCAAGTAGGAATTCAGAACTCGACGCTTCCATAATATATATATATATATATATATATTGAACCCTTGTTAATCTATCGATGAATAAGTATTCATGATTTTATTATTATTATTACTGATGCCCAGGCAGTACATGTTGAAATTGACAAAGGGGGAGCCAAGGTAGTGTGCTGCAATGATTACAACAGAAGCAAGCTTGGTAGTTTTTCCTGAAGACGACCGGTTAAGTCGAGTTCAAGGACAAATTTTGTAACAGCGCGCACCTAAATTAGAGTCATTGAGGGAGTGTCATGAGTAAGTTTCAACCGACCCAGGATTGAATCACCCAATCTGAAAAGACCACGCCAAAAGCCACGCGGTAAGTTGCGTACCCTGGAAAAACGCGCGAAAACGTGTATCTAAAGAACCGCCGATCCCAATTAATTCCACAATTGTGCACTGAGACGTTTGGATAAAATGATGAAGATTGATACTAGTCCCAAGTTTGTGTGATGAAAACTCCAGATTATTTTTTCGAATTCTCCCCACTCTACCACATTCTGGCAGTTTCCTATAAATTGATCGGTGAGAAGCTGTTTCGAGGACAACCTTATTGAGCTCTGGTGAGCAAGATTCACGTCACTCTGCGTCACGATTTTCAAACGCTAATGAGCGTACTTTACTAATATTTTACTTTGTGCTCAAGTGAGCAAGATTCACGTATAGCAGTGGAGATCTCTAGGCGAGATAAAGACTGCAAGATAGTCATGTTTAAGACTTGTTTTCAAGCCAGTGACGATGAGTTTGAAGTGTGTAATTTTATGTAAATTTGTGTATAATTTTTGTGTGATATCTGTGCGTGTGTGAAACAAAGGCTAAGATAGGGCAAGTCTACGATCAGTAATCGCATTAGGACTTATTCGTGAGTGAAAGTAGTAGCTCACAGCGATTATAGCTAGGCAATATTATTAACATTGAACATTTCTGTCCAAGAAACTTCGCCAAGATGTCCGACGTTTGGTCATGTGATGGATTGATGTGCATCACTTCTACAACGACGTCGACGATGGAGAGCTAAATTTCCCGTAGGGAAATGCACCGGGACGGAGGTTAATGGTCTGCAAGCTGAGACGGTGATGTACAAAAATTGATTTATTCAATATGTAGTTAGATAAGGCGCGGGAACATTGTAAATAGTTCATTCATTCTTTTTCTTGTGTTTAGATTTTTTTGTGCTGACACTATCATCTTTAAATGTACGTTGGCGCGTGGCCAAATTTGTTTGTTGTATTTTTTTTCTTTAGAGTCATATTTAGTGTACACGACGCGTGTATTTTATTTTATCCATGCGAATGCGAAACTCGTTACATTCGATAAGTGGTGCTTTATTAAAGTTCATTTTGTTATAGGAAAGGGAGCTAATTTTTGTAAGATGTTTTATGAACAGGTTATTACTCATGCTAGGGTTGCCGAGCACAACAAATTAAGATGTAATTGTAGAACACCTTAGTTCTAATCCATTAGCATTTTTTTGAGTCCTTTTCAGGTTAGTTAGTCACGGACTAGAACGGAATTGCAAGCTGTGGAAAAATATTTATGTCATTTATTTCAGGTTTCTGTCAAACCCATACGTGTGATTCTGTGTGTGTTCTTGTGTCAGGTGTGTGTATTGATTCTTCGTGATGAGGGGTAGGTGGTGCAACCGCCCTCATATTGTTGTTGTTGTGGTATTCTTTTGATGGAAAGGCAGAGCGCTCCGTGGAGGCTACTGTACTTTGTCCAGTGTTGATTTTCTTGGATTTCCTAGGGGAAATGCTGAGATATGTTATTCTGACACACACACACGTATATTGTGCTTCGGGAGCACGCTTCTTCGAGACTCGATCCCGTGCCATGGGAGGTCGAGGTTATTGACACGTGGGTTGAGAGATGTGCAGATTTCCACTTAGCGCCCGTCTAGTTTCAGTGACTCATTGTTAGGCAGTCCTGTTGACCGACTGATCCCTATAAGCTATCATTAGCAAACCTGTTCTTTTGTGATGGTCATTTGGACCGTAATTAATTGGGGAGTTCGCCATGTCTGTTACGAATTATCGCATATCGTATGAATGGAATATTGTTTTAATGTTGTAAATGTTGGCTTTGAGCCTAGTTTTTTATGACACGTCATGTTAGTTTGTCTGGTGTGACACACGTGTGGTGTAGTTGTATTTACTAGTAAAAATGACAGGCGGTCATATGTGTTTCTTTTGTTGGTCACGTGTTAATTTACTTGTGTTGATTTTGAAAAGTCCTAATTTTAGGCATTAATATTTTTGCTACGGCTGTTCTTGATTCCAATTTCAAGCCAAAATTATTTGTTCTTTATTTAGTGTGGGAAGTGTCAGATTAATTTAAGTAGTGTATAGTTGGTTCTCCGCGTCTGTCTAGCTCTAAGCAATGCAGATTCGCCCTCTGAAGTTTTACCGGATGATGACGAATTTCGCATTTATTTGTACTCATCGTTAAGCATGTAGAACAGCCGCACACGTACACAATGTCATTGAAGCATTTGGGACATTTGGTCCAATTTATAATCTCTCCTGAGATTAAGCCTTGTTTTGGCAAGTAATTTATTCATTTGGGAGTCATTTGGGAGTTTTGTTTATTTTTACTTGTAAATAGTTGATCTGTTATTAAATTCATTTGTTATAACCCTGGTATTCACTTCTTCCTGCATGTTATTTTGTTATGTGTTACCCTGCATGTTAATGAAGCGCTTTAAGGGGAGGTATGACTGAATTTTTCGGATTTTCAAGCAAAAACTAGTTTTTTTGTTTTATTTATATAAAAATACCCTAATTCTTCCTCTTTCAGAAAATCATCTCAGTTTAGTAATTCCGGCTATTTTGAAGCTTGTAGAGGCCATTTAATGTGAGCGCGCATGGCATTTAATAGCCCACTACCACGCCCACTTTTCCTGTAATAGCATAATGATAGTTTTCTGTATGTTTTTTGTCGATTATTCAAGTATTCCGCGGCGTATGTGTCGTAGAGGCACACCTGTGCAAGCTGACAGTCGTTTGTTTACTACGTAGTCCATATAACTACGTTATGTCATTTAATAGTTCAATTTTAACTAATTTAGAGAACGATTTCTCTCTTCTAAATTGCATTCCATTTTTTTCACACAACTATACTACACACATCAAAAAAAGTTTTGCATCACCTCGGTTCCCAGATCTCCGGCATATAGACGTTGACTGTGTATATTGTATCCAAGATACAGTCCCTTTGACTGTTCATAGATGTCACTAAAACTGCTCAAAGATGTAAACAACCATGCCTGAGCAGGGCCTATTAGACGGAGGGGGTACGACAGCCGATCAGTTCCAGTCATTCCACCAGGACGAAGGTACGCTGCTCATGTTGTCTGTAGTTCTACCATGCCTAGAAGGTCAATACCGCAGTTCGATCGCGTCCGCATTGTTACTTTGTGTCAAGAAGGGCTCTCAACAAGGGAAGTTTCCAGGCGTCTCAGAGTGAACCAAAGCGATGTTGTTCGGACATGGAGGAGGTACAGAGATACAGGAACTGTCGATGACAGGCCTCGCTCAGGCCGCCCAAGGGCTACTACTGTAGTGGATGACCGCTACTTACGGATTGCCGCTCGGAGGAACCCTGACAGCAATGCCACCATGTTGAATAATGCGTTTCGTTCAGCCACAGGACGTCGTGTTTCAACTTAAACTGTGCGCAATAGGCTGCATGATGCGCAACTTCACTCCCGACGTCCATGGCGAGGTCCAGCTTTGCAACCCCGACACCATGCAGCGCGGTACAGATGGGCCCAACAACATGCTGAATGGACCCCACGGAATTGGCATCACGTTCTCTTCACCGATGAGTGTCGCATATGCCTTCAACCAGACAATCGTCGGAGACGTGTTTGGAGGCACCCTGGTCAGGCTGAACGTCTTAGACACACTGTCCAGCGAGTGCAGCAAGGTGGTGGTTCCCTGATGTTTTGGGGTGGCATTATGTGGGGCCGACGTACGCCACTGGTGGTCATGGAAGGCTCCGAAACGGCTTTACGATACCTGAATGACATCCTCCGACCCATAGTGCAACCATATCGGCAGAATATTGGAGAGGCATTTGTCTTCATGGACGACAATTCTCGACCTCATCGTGCACATCTTGTGAATGCGTTCCTTCAAGATAACGACATCGCTCGACTACAGTGGCCAGCATGTTCGCCAGACATGAACCCTATCGAACATGCCTGGGATATGTTGAAAAGGGCTGTTTATGGACGTCTTGACCCACCAACCACTCTGAGAGATTTACGCCGAATTGTCGTTGAGGAGTGGGACAATTTGGACCAACAGTGTCTTGATGAACTTGTGGATAGTATGCCACGGCGAATACAGGCATGCATCAATGCAAGAGGACGTGCTACTGGGTATTAGAGGTAGTGGTGTGTACTGCAATCTGGACCACAAATGCTGAAAGTCTAGCTGTATGATGGTACAACATGCAATGTGTGGGTCTCATGAGCAATAAAACGAGCTGAAATGTTGTTTGTGTTGATCTCTATTCCCTTTGTATTTAACGGTTCCGGAACTCTTGGAACCGAGGTGATGCAAAACTTTTTTTGATGTGTGTATGATAGTTTATATTATATATATGTATATGTTTGTATTATTTACATTCTGAATTTCGTATTTGTGTTGACTGTAGTAGTACAAGCATGGCTTCCCTGTTTGTTTATGTTATTGTAATGCAAAAGTAACGTGTGGTTTCAGTTCAGCGAATTACATATCCAAACTAGTGATTATTCAGTGATGTGTTTCGTCTTATTTCCTTTGTAGTTGTGTAATTTATAGTGTAGAGATCTTAGTGCGTCGTTTTAGTGTATAGATAAGTAGTGATTATAGTTTTTAGGTTAGGCCTATAGCAATAGTGATTATTATTATTAGTGAGAAACCATGGAAATTCAAAAGAGTCCTAGGTGTAGCTATAGACCAGTGAAAAAACGTCCCTCAAAGAAAAGCAAGGCTGCCAAATTAGCTATAGCTAAAAGAAAGAGTCAGAAACCAGGACAAGAAGTCAGTTCAGTTAGGCCTAATGAAGAAGTGAATAACGTTTCTAGTAGCTCACTAGATGCAGATATGTCTGCATCTGAGAGGAAAATAAATTTATTTTCTGTTTCTGCCAGTGCAGAACAAAGTGTTGGGTCTGTGATCTATACCTTGGTGCATAAGGATGTTTGGCAAGAACTAGTGAAGGAGCTACTGTGTGGTGAGTGTAAGAACAAATCTATTTTTATTGAATTTAGGGAAACTCATGGGTTCTCCTCTAAAATTATAATTAAATGCAGAACATGTGGTTATGTTTCTGCTAACACCTTCACTTCACCAAGAATTAAAGATGATAATTTTCAAAGACCTGGTTTCCATGTGAACAATGCTATGGTTGAAACATTTAGTAGTTTAGGTAAAGGGGCGTGGTGGTGCAGCGGTCAAGCTGTATGCCTCTCACCAAGGCGGACCGGGTTCGATTCCCGGTCACTGCATGTGAGATTTTCGATGTGAAATGCCATGTCCTGTGGTTCGGATTCCACGTAAAACGGAGGTCCCGTGGCTTATGATCGCGAGATTAACGGTCACGTTAAACTACAAGCTTCCTTAGTTTAGGTAAGGGCCAGCGTGGGCTGGAGACATTTTCTATAGGTATGGGTATGAACACTTTAGGTCGAAGGCCTTTTGCAAAACACCTTAGAATTCTCATAGATGAGGGAAAATTAATGAGAAGAGAAGTACTTTCTATGGCTGCACAAGTAGTACACAATGCTCATGGGGCTAGTGATGAACAGACCATTGACATAGGTGTTTCATATGATGCAACATGGCAGAAACGTGGCCATACATCGAATTATGGTGCAGGATTCGTAATTGACATTCTGACTGGAGTTGTGTTAGACTACCATGTTCTGTCAAAGTATTGCCATCAGTGTGTTATTGCAGAAAGGGACCTGGGAAAAAATAGTGCAGAATATAATATTTGGTGGGAGGGTCATAAGAGCTCAGATGAATGCCAGAAAAATTATGATGGGTCCTCCAATGCAATGGAAAAAGACATTGGAGAGATCCTGTGGAAGAGATCCATTGACAATGGTTTTCGATACACATCGGTGTTGTCAGATGGGGATGCCAAGACCTACGCCCACTTGAATGAGATTGAGGTGTACGGTCCAGAACAAAGGATTGAGAAAGAAGAATGCATAAACCATATTTCTAAGCGACTTGGTACTGCTCTTCGTAACACTGTAAAGGAATGGAGGGCGAAGGGTGTGACACTGGGTGGGCGTAAAGAGGGCAACTTGAAAGACAGCACTATAACTAAATTGACCCATTATTATAGGCATGCCATTGTCAATAATATTCCAGATGTAGGAAAAATGAAGAGGGCAGTTTTTGCAACTCTTAGACACTGTATGTCAACTGACCGCAAGCCTCAGCATTTGACTTGTCCTAAGGGTATCAACTCCTGGTGCTTCTATAACCGACAACAGGCAGAAGGAAAACCAAATGATAGCCACAGTAGAATGAGTTGCAAGCTGAATCCTTCTGTTGTTGAGAAGATAGCACCTGTGTATCTGAGACTAGCATCAGATCAGATATTGCAGCGTTGTACAGCGGGGAAGACTCAGAATGCTAACGAGTCCCTCCATAATGTAGTGTGGAGTAAATGCCCTAAGGAGATATTTGTTTCCAAGACAAAACTGGAACTTGGAATCCTCAGGGCTGTCTCAGAACTCAATATGGGGCACTACAAAACTCTGGAAACCCTTCATTCCATCAGAAATTCGACCATCCCTATGAACTCAAGTTCTCTATGCAAACTACAAGATGTTAGACGTGTTACTCAGGCACAAAAGAGGGGCTGTGATCGGGAGAAAATGACTAGGAGGCATGTAAAATGGCAGAAGATATCTAAGGAAGAAAGAACGAGGAGATGTGAAGGGGAAACATATGGGGCAGGGCAGTTTTGAGTGAGTAAATATTAACTTGCCTTTTTCTCGCATTGCTCTTTTCCAATGTTTTTCTGTGTACAAAATGCTCCTTGCGATGCAATTCTTTTCAGATGTTGTTGAAACTTGGTAAAGTAGTTGCAAAAGGTACACTAATGTAAACTTGTTTCTGGTTTTGAACTTCTCTGAGTTTTAGTATGAATTTTGATAGATAACTTTAAACTATTAATGCTGAAATTTTAAAAATATATAAAATGAAAGTTTAAACTTTTCTGGAAAGAACAGTATTCATCTAACACAAAAACCCAAAGCAATTATTGTTTCTATACATCATAACAACATTTTTTTTTTAAATCAGCTTGGTCGAACAAAAACTTTGTCGCAAGGGACTTTTTTTATGTGACCACTTTTTGAATACAAAAAAGTGCAATATCTCAAAAACTAACAAAGCTATTTAATTACAAATTAGAACATTAGATGCCAGCATTTGTTTATGCAAGTGGTTTAAATTTGGTAATGATATGATAAAAACTGTGGAAGTTGAAAAACTCAGTCATACCACCCCTTAACAACAACTTACAAAATGGACTGTTACACCCCCCGAAACTGAGTCTCATAAGCTTCTTAGCATGGGTTCAATATATATATATATATATATACACATCAAAAAAAGTTTTGCATCACCTCGGTTCCAAGAGTTCCGGAACCGTTAAATACAAAGGGAATAGAGATCAACACAAACAACATTTCAGCTCGTTTTATTGCTCATGAGACCCACACATTGCATGCTGTACCATCATACAGCTAGACTTTCAGCATTTGTGGTCCAGATTGCAGTACACACCACTACCTCTAATACCCAGTAGCACGTCCTCTTGCATTGATGCATGCCTGTATTCGCCGTGGCATACTATCCACAAGTTCATCAAGACACTGTTGGTCCAAATTGTCCCACTCCTCAACGACAATTCGGCGTAAATCTCTCAGAGTGGTTGGTGGGTCAAGACGTCCATAAACAGCCCTTTTCAACATATCCCAGGCATGTTCGATAGGGTTCATGTCTGGCGAACATGCTGGCCACTGTAGTCGAGCGATGTCGTTATCTTGAAGGAACGCATTCACAAGATGTGCACGATGAGTCGAGAATTGTCGTCCATGAAGACAAATGCCTCTCCAATATTCTGCCGATATGGTTGCACTATGGGTCGGAGGATATCATTCAGGTATCGTAAAGCCGTTTCGGAGCCTTCCATGACCTCCAGTGGCGTACGTCGGCCCCACATAATGCCACCCCAAAACATCAGGGAACCACCACCTTGCTGCACTCGCTGGACAGTGTGTCTAAGACGTTCAGCCTGACCAGGGTGCCTCCAAACACGTCTCCGACGATTGTCTGGTTGAAGGCATATGCGACACTCATCGGTGAAGAGAACGTGATGCCAATTCCGTGGGGTCCATTCAGCATGTTGTTGGGCCCATCTGTACCGCGCTGCATGGTGTCGGGGTTGCAAAGCTGGACCTCGCCATGGACGTCGGGAGTGAAGTTGCGCATCATGCAGCCTATTGCGCACAGTTTGAGTTGAAACACGACGTCCTGTGGCTGAACGAAACGCATTATTCAACATGGTGGCATTGCTGTCAGGGTTCCTCCGAGCGGCAATCCGTAAGTAGCGGTCATCCACTACAGTAGTAGCCCTTGGGCGGCCTGAGCGAGGCCTGTCATCGACAGTTCCTGTATCTCTGTACCTCCTCCATGTCCGAACAACATCGCTTTGGTTCACTCTGAGACGCCTGGAAACTTCCCTTGTTGAGAGCCCTTCTTGACACAAAGTAACAATGCGGACGCGATCGAACTGCGGTATTGACCTTCTAGGCATGGTAGAACTACAGACAACATGAGCAGCGTACCTTCGTCCTGGTGGAATGACTGGAACTGATCGGCTGTCGTACCTCCTCCGTCTAATAGGCCCTGCTCATGCATGGTTGTTTACATCTTTGAGCAGTTTTAGTGACATCTATGAACAGTCAAAGGGACTGTATCTTGGATACAATATACACAGTCAACGTCTATATGCCGGAGATCTGGGAACCGAGGTGATGCAAAACTTTTTTTGATGTGTGTGTATATATATATATATATATATATATATAGATTTAATGAAGATGCTACAGAAAAGGGGGCATTAGAAGAACGAGAGATTCAAGGAAGATGCTACAGATAAGGTGGCAATAGGAAAACATTAGAAAATATTACAAGAAAATAACATGAATATATGAGAATGATGTTCCATTATTTTGAGAGATATGTTTTTGTGTACATATAAGTCTGTTCCGACTTCATGTATCATGACAAGAGGAATATGTACCCTCATTCTCATGACTGGAATGCCTTTATGGGTAGGTGTGAACATGAAGAATGATATAGGATCATATGTTTCGCGACCCACAAGTTGACTTTGGTCTGGCCGAGAGAAGCGGGGCGCATGCGTTGCCAGTACTGACGTCACAGTTGATTGGTCAGTGGTATTGGTTATTTTATCGACCAACAACAAGAGATAAATTATGCCCATAAAACGGGAATAAAAGTTTTTTACACGTTCTGGTGTATTTTAACATGTCTGCAATTATAGCAGGTGTTGGATTATTAACTACTTTATAATTGAAATCTCAGAAACACGGAAATAAGATATTTGTATCTTATCAGTACGAATTTTGAGCACTCGTAGCGCGACGGTCGGAGCCATCGCAGACGTGAGCTTGCTTGCACAACGGAGAGATTAGATTGGATTGTATCTCGCACGAATACACATATATCGAGTTAATCCTGTGATCGGCGGGTAATATCACGTGAATCGTGAGTGAAAGTTCGTTTTGAGTAGATTCTACTACCACTGTACAGCAGGGAGATTCCTAGTGTCGAAGAGGACTCCAGTTTCAGTATCGCCTAGGCTATTGCGAACGAAATGAAAATGCAGTTTGTCTTCCTAGATAACTGTTCATTATAGGCCAGCCGTATATTGTTCTTGAAGAGTGTATTTGCTTTTATAAGCATATGGACATGATGTTCATTCAGTTTCAATTCATCGCATTGGAACTGGCTGTATCGATACACTCATCTTGTGTGTGTTGTGAGAACAATTGGCGCCTCAATTCGAGAAGCATTTCTCAATACGAAAGCATGGATATTGAAACTACTTCATCATATACAAGGCCTAACCTATGTGTGTGTGACCTCACAACCATGTTGAGCAATTTCATGTCGAGAGGAAAGGCTGTTATGTGTTTCATTGATTTAACCATGGGCGGTTAGGTGAGATAGACATGAGTGTTGCTGTACGGGCGAGGTCACGATCATTTTGATGCAATAGGCATTGTGGCACACGCTGGTGAGTGTCTGTTGTATCGCAGTGCAGTGTGTTTCACAATGACCCGGTTTCGCGAGGCCAGTGAACTTTGTTATATGAGCCGATATGGACGTCACTGCGTGCTGCGGTTGGTAGTACGTTATCTGAAGATGAAAGGAACTGTCGTTGGTATTAGAGTGGAAAATTCAGTCAGGATGGGAGATGTCTGGAGACCCAGGGTTCGTTTCTCGTTTTCCTGGACAGTGAAGACCTCTATTGCCTACAGGGAGAGAATAGCCATGAAGGTCATGACAGTGTTCTTTCGGGATCTACAAGAATCATCTATGGTACAGAATTAACCCCCTTCAATCGTAGCTAAGCATGTGTATTCTAACGTTGTCACAATGCCACATTTTTTTATATATAGGTTTTTTGTAGAATGTTTAAGAATGGAGTTTAGGTTAGATCCTAGTGGCAAGTCTGATTATATTCTGGATAGGGTTTTAATTTTACTTAAAGGATGCACCCATTGTAATTAAATGTATTGTAGTTTAATTTTCTTTTGGTAACTTTAAATTCAAGTTCCTTTAATGGGGAATTTATTTAATGTAGAGAAGAGGAACTTTAGGCCACTCAAGATTCGTCATTCCTCGTGTTTGTTTTTGATTTATATAGTGAATGAACACTAGTTTTTTGTCTTTATATGACATTACTCAAGTTCGGGTAGACTGAATTTGGAGTTCCTACTAGAGTGCGTCTACTATGAAGACTGTTATACACTCGAAAGTGAAATTTCAGTATTCAGGTTGATTTTCGAATACTGCAGTAAGCTTTATGAAGCAGGTTCAGTAAAGAAAGCGGATTTTTTTGTGATTTGCTTGGAATTTATTCCGAACTTTGACTTGATCCAAGTATTTTCTTCAGTTTTTTTGAGATTATGCATTACGATTGCTTTGATAGATTCGTTTATGATCCATTATAGATGGACTATACAGGTGTTTTTAAACACAGTTTGAAGACCTTTGCATACATTCACCCTATTTTATTAACGCGAATTCCAGACTAGATTTATGCGGAGGCAGATCTATCGCCAAAGTTGTAATTGTTATTTAACACTTATTGATAGCTATGCATTTTGATCGTGAATAATAATAATAATAATAATAATAATATAAGAGCAAATGAAATAATAATTTAACAGTGATTAATTGAATTGTAAAGAAACTTGTATAATTTAGCAACACTATTTCATTGTGAATTTGATCTGTTAAATAAGCTGAATTCTTCGTTCACCAAGGGAGGTGATTAATTGAAGCACTAAAATTATAGTAGTGCCTGATAATTTAAACGATTGAATGCTTAGTGTAGCATGATACTTAATGTTAAAGCCATGTAAGGGCTAACGTCCTTTATTATTGAAAGGGTATTCAATGGAATATTCCAAGTTGTAGTATGAATAACAATCCACCCAGATGGATTTTGAAAGTAAGAATGGTTATGGCTTAAGGCATTTTATTTCAGTATCGGTTCACGCTAATAGTCTGTTGTGGAAATCATGCATTTTAGGCATGTTGAATTAAACCTACCTGGTAAAATTTTCGAATATTTGTATCACTGCAATGCTTAACAGGCGTCATATTAATCACTAATTCCGATCTGATGATGACTGTTCATTTAAAGGGGATGTAAAAATTAAATTAAAGAATTTAACTTCGACTTAGCTTAATTGCTTGGTCACAAGAGATAAATAAAACCAGAAAAATACAGCAACAAAAAATATAGTAAAACACATGGAAGGTGTCACTTCTGAATCCTACGAAAAGCACTAAGAAGGTGTTACAAAATGACTGTACATTTGTATTAGAGCTTTAGATAATTATTTTTCAGGGTATAAATTTGTATGTCTTGTAAATATGAAAATTTTCAGGGATTCTATTTTAATATTTCAATTGATGTCAACATTTCTGTTGAACCATGTAAATGATTTTTGTTCATATATTTGGGTAAAATGCAGTCAATAACATTGATGAATGTGGGGGCTGGCATTTTTCTCCAATGTTCATGAAACTTCGGTTGGAAGTTGGGCACTCGGCCTTAATTTATATTTTAGTGACTTACACTATATTTTCCTTTCCCGAATAATTTTTTTTAGTCAATTTTAAATCTTCGAAGTGTGATATTTTATAGAAACGATAAGAGAAGGCCAGTGCTGGGTATTTCAGTGGTTTTCTACAC
Source organism: Meconema thalassinum (assembly GCA_946902985.2). Classification (NCBI taxonomy): domain Eukaryota; kingdom Metazoa; phylum Arthropoda; class Insecta; order Orthoptera; family Tettigoniidae; genus Meconema; species Meconema thalassinum. The sequence goes on along the minus strand of OX336394.1, from coordinate 252,155,762 downwards.
AACAGAGATTGCGTTCATCGTTATTCATGTGCCTTTGAGCTTTCTTATGTCGTTCACAATGGTTTTTCTTAAAGTAGTCTCAGTTAGGAATTCCTGTACCCCATTTCCTCGTCTCATGTTGGGTAGAATCTGGGGAATTTTCTAGCCGGTGTTTCCAGGTTCTACGATCCAGTTGTCATCGTGGGATTCCAACATGCTGATGGTAGGTATTTCGGGTACAGTACTGTCTCCGTATCCACGTGGTCATACCTGGTGAAATCCGAAGAAAAAGGTAGGATCGTAGAATCTGGAAGCCCCGGCTGAAACACCCCCAAGAAACCACCACCAAGGATCGACCGTGGATAGGAATACCACAAAAATTGAAAGAATGTGATAAGAAGACCCCAGTGGTCTCATGAAATAAAAAAGAAAAATAGCCCAAAGTGAGCTAACAAGACTCTTAAAAATTAATTAAATTAATCTAATCTCGGGCGCGTAACAAAGCATCCTAATAAAAGACCCACTGGTCCTCGTAGCACATCCTCGTTCGAATAGAAATCACTAAGTCATTCATAAGAATTTATAAAATTTAACAACAGTTTATTAACTAAAACCGCAGTTTCGTGAATTAGAAACTCCACTGAACAAAAATATATAATCGTATGCCTTTGCCGAAGCATGTATAAACGGCAACTGCCTTAACTAGGCCACACAAATCTGCCTAACGTCACATCATTATCAATGAAATTCAGGAAACAAAAATATTACGCACAAAATCTTATGTTATGATCGTAAACCCCTTTTGACAAAAATATGAAATACCTTATTCTATCGTAGCTATTTAAATATATACACCTAATTTACATAATTACATTTTAATTCTGAGAGTTAGTTGCGCCTAGAATTATTCATCTCTGTTACTTTCATGTAATCATATACATTTTTATTTATGTGGTTTCAACAAGTCTGTTCCGTCCTAAATGACAAACAATTAAGCTAATCGGACCTCATGTTATTAATTATAATGATTATGTTTCATTTCACTTCCTCACAGATATTAGATTTTCTATCACTCAATATTTTAGTTATTAGTATCAGAAGTTTATACAAGTATTAATATTACAGTCCTTCCAATTAGACTCTACTCTAAAAACAATTGTTGCTAAGTTTAACAAATTATTAGCGATGTTGTTACAATACTTGGTTTCGCAAATGATGGATTCAAAATTGTACATTAGCTTTCCACTAGCTAAAATCGTGACTCAATTTCACGTTCAAAATAATACACCGTAGTGCATTCAGCAATAGCTCCAAAGCTAATTCAGTGCTGGAAAAACTGATATTGACTATCCATAGATGTCTAATATCTCCTAAATTGCAATTCAAATATGCAGACAAAATTCCATTATTACCATATTATCGCTCAACAGCTCTTAATAATTTCCAAACATTTCAAATATTACACAAGTTTTTATACAATCATAGATAAATATATTGCTTCAAATTAGCCAAAAGTTAAAGTGTCGAGATTCCCTCTGTCTTAAATCAGATCTGGACAACTTATCGCTGAGGTGTTCTGCGAATAATTTAAATATAAATGTACAAAAATGTAAATACATAAGAATAACCAGGTAAAAAAAAAACATTCAGAATGAATACAAAATTATGAACATTGTCATCCCACAGTGCGCAAACTTAGAGTTATTAGGGGTAACAATCTCCGACACCCTGAATTGGAACATTCAAAGTGAAGAGGCAAGATGTAATGTCACCAAAGTTCTGGGCTTCTTGTACAGAAACATGAGAGGTTGTAAACCTAGAGCCTTCAGGACGGCTTAAATATGCATGGTCCGTCCGATATTAACGTACGGCTTACCTGCTTGGCATCCCACTACAGCGGAAAACGTGAACAAGCTCCAGCGTGTACAGCGCCTCGCATAGAGGCTAATAGCTCGTTATTTCCCTTCCCCTTTGTCAAAATTTCCATCTATAGAGGCAACAGCCAAGCAAATTGATCTAATTTTTCTTAAAAAATCCCTTACAGGTTCCATTAATATTGACCCTTTTTGCCGACTGTCATTGGCATATTGCTCAGTTCGGAGAGGACGAGGTGTAACCCTCGTTCCGCCCTTCGCACGTAGCAATGCTTACCTGACAGGTTTCTACGGCCGCTCTGCGCGGTTATGGAACGCGCTGGCAGGAGATGCCTTGATCTTGCATCTTCGGAAATTCAAGCCGTACGTAAAAAGGTACATTGTATAAAGAAACGTAAGTATGAGTGATTGATTGTCTCGCTGAATGAATGAGTATCTGAATGGAATGAATGAATGTATCGAGTGATCGAGGTTATGAAAGTGCGTGCGTGAGAGAGTGAGTGAACAGGAAAATGTACTATGTCAATATTCTCAATATGTAATTACTGCAAATATCTTTGTAAAATATGTAAATATTGTTAAAACAAATCTAGATGTAAGCTGTGCCTGTGATGCATGAAATATGTATGTGGGGCTTACCCTTTTTCACTAGGCCTTCCATACGTCTTGTACGATATATGGTAAATAAATAATAATAATAATAATTTTTATCAGAACAGTGATAAAATATTGTATTCACAAGTTCAAATAACTGTGTGAGAATTCGAACGATCCGTCATCTCGATTATGACTTACATATGGTTTAAACATTTATTTCCTTTCATTGCATCTTATTATTAATTACACTTTCTCATACAAAGTATTTCTTTCAATATTTCTCGACTGATCACTGTGAAAAGAACGATTCAGTTTTCGCCTAATTGAAAATAATTCAGCCTGAGATTCTCCTCAAAGAAAACACGTCAAAACCTACAGCATGGAGAAAAGCCTATTTTGAGAAGGTACAAGCTAACCATTAGATTTGAACGCTAAAATAATTTGGAGTTCCTTATAAGAGTCAACAAATATTTAAAAACTGAACGTGCTCACAAAAGGTGTCGAAATCAAAAATGAAAATTTCAAAAATCTGGATTACAAGAAATAAAATCGCACAATCGCAAATAAACATACTAACAATCACTATGTTCCATTACTATGCTCAATTGACAAAAAATATAGACCTGAATGTCTCATCTTATAAAACTTGCATGAACCTTCAACAATATTCGATATCAAATTCAAAAAGTCCAGAAAGTTTTTCCAAATAGAATTCGCATATACGTTGGATATGGGACACCTGCTTGAGTTAGAATTATTCTTTTATAATTTTACCGTCGTCTTCTTTCTATGATTTTTCTCATGTTGTCTTCCCAACAAACTATATTCTTCTATTTATTCCCAAATTATATCTTAATCATGGCAACGTAATATTCAAAATAACACTACAATAACTACTAAATTGAACTACTAATACTCAGACAGAAATGACTAAAGAAGCACCCTAGCCCTCGGCTGTATTTTTTAACTACTTTAATCAAAATTGGTGAAAAGGAGCATTCAAAAGCATGACAAATTCATACTGTCTACTAAATGAAAACTGCAGCTACCTTGTTGAAGTTCTAGTTGAATGAAGTGAGAATGTTAGAACACAAACTCCTGTCAAGGTTCGAACCCACGTCTGCTCAGCTGCACCGATCACGAAACGACTGGACATCAAGAAGACCCGATTACCGGTCGCGAACGAGATGAAGCTGACAGATGTTCTTTTAACCAAGTTCATTGTTCTATCACTTGCTAAAGGGCACGATAACGATGATATAGTAAGCCAAAATAGTTTCATTATGTAGCAGTGCGAATTGTCATTCCGACTTTCACAATCTGTTCAGTCTTCTCTTGTAAAGCCTTGTACTGTAGTTGCTCATATTGGAATCAAGTAATCATCCTGAGTATGTAATGCCGCTATGTGTCACATTCCTTGTCTGTATTTAGCCCATGTTCTGCATCTTCATAACGCAGCAATATCTCTCTCTTCTCATATCATTCTTCACAATCATGGCTAATGCTGTTTGTATTGTACTGCGATGTAGAACAAGTTGTTATGCTATTGGCTTGAGAAGAAGTTATCATACGTGAATGCAAGATCACTGTGCTCAAATTGAAGGTTAAGACTGTCTGAAACTATAATAAGATCAGACGAAAATCCTATCACGTTTGTACTGTGACACGTATACGTCGGTTCGACTCCACGTTACCGAACAAACACGATTTCACGGCAACGCACGCATTCGTGCTTAGACTAGAGAGCTGTGACCCTCCTCGCTGTAATTGTAATCTCTACTATATTCCTCAACTGCTCCCGAAAATCATACTGTCACCAGTTGATCCACAATGCACCTCGTTCTCGAGACGATAGTGACAATCGATGTTTACACAGTGTCGAGTTCGATAATCACCCGCTATAGAACTGTATGCATTTATACCCATATAAAAGTTCTCAGTACTGCAGCCGTATCCACGTGGTCTTGCCTGATGAAATCCAAAAGAAATGCAGGATCGTAAAATCTCGAAGCCCCGGCTGAAAATAACCCCCAAGATACCACCACCAAGGATAGACCATGGATAGGAATACCACAAAATTAAAAAGAATGTGTTAAGAAGATGCCAGTGGTGTATAAAGAAAATGAAAAATAGCCCAAAGTGAGCTACCAAGACTCTTAAAGATAATTAAATTAATCTAATCTCGGGCGCGTTAAAAACATCCTAGCTAATGACCCACTGGTTCTCGAAGCACATTCTAATTAGAATAGAAATCACTAAGTCATTCGTATGAATTTTAAAATTTAACAAAAGTTTATTAACAGAAAGCTGTTTATTCTGTACTGCAATGTAGAACACGATGTTGTATCATTGGCTTAATAAGAAGTTGTCATACGTGACTGCAAGTTCGCTGTGCCCGAATTGAAGGTTAACACTGTCTGAAACTATAATAAGATCAGACGAAAATCCTATCACGTTATACTGTAACACGTATATGTCGGCTCAACTCCACGTTAACCGAACCAACACGTCTTCACGGCAACGCACGAACAAGTCTTAGACCAGAGAGCTCTACGACCCTCCTCTCTGAAGTTGTATTCACTAATCAACTCTTCGTTTGCTCTCGCAAATCATACTGTCTCCAGGTGATCCACAATGCACCTTGTTCTCTGATCGACAGCAACTATCGATACATGTATCATTGCCGAGTTCAATAATCACATGTTATAATACTGAATGCATTTATGCTCATATAAAAGTTCTCAGTTATATTCCTTTATCCACAGGATGCGTTTCCCATTCTTTGTTTCATACTGTATTGTGTATATTGCTCTACCACGATGTTCAAAATAACGACAGTGGTGCTGTGTCCATCTTACATTCAATACAAGTATTAAAATATCCAACATGTGGTCGTCGGCATGTACGGCGGGTTGCTGACAGCTCCTGACCTCGCCACAGTACCACCGCGCACCTGCATTCCAAAGCAATTTCGCAGTGCTGCCATCTGTGTTATTGCCAACTTAACCTATATCCAACTAAATACAAAATACGGTCTCATCTCTCTCCTAACGCAACAAATAAACGTGTGACAATATTTTTATTTCATCTTTCTAGATAATCTTAATATGAGCAGCATTTTGTCATCGCTCTACCTTTCTATGGTATTTCCTAAGGTTTTTCCACAAATACTTCCTTTTCCTCATACAGCAGATCTTCGTCTGTTACCTCGTAGACGTCATGAATTACAATGTTAAACGGAGATGAATAATCATTTACTTCCTCTTGGAATCTAAAATTGGCGTTTTTTTTCCATCGGGACGCCTCTCTTGCCTCTCAGCTTGTTGGCTTGTCCCTGGTTCTTGATCACTTTCCGTGTCTCTTCGTTTGTTGTTTCGCTCTTCCCTTTTTTCTCTGTCTTTTCTAGACTGTTGTTTTTCTTCTTGGGTCTGATAATTCTTATCACGATAGTTCTTGTACCGTGAGTAACCCTGCTGGTTATTTTGTTGCCTTTGGAAATAGCCCTGTCTATCTTCATTGACATATGATCTACCGTCATTATTCTGGTTTCGGTATCTATTATTTCTCTGTTGATTCTGTTCTCTGTCAGAATATCTGTTGTTGAATCGTTCATTCCTTTCCCTATCCTGATAAGGTCTGTATCTATCTTGGTCTCTATTATACTGGTATGACCTTTGTTGACCTCGATAGTAATTAGACTGATAATTCCTATATGGCTCTTCATTATTCCTATAATCTCTCTGTTGGTCATAATACCTATTGTTCCTGTTGTGATCTGTCCATTTTGACTCGTTTTGACCTGTCCTTTCGGTTTGTTGAGTCCTGTCCATAACCACGGCGCTCACGGTTTTACTCTCCGTCCTTCCGCTTTTTATAATTGTTGGTGAATTGGATGTATGATCCAGCCTACGAAGTAGATCGTCCATCGTGGCTAAATCGGCTACTCCAGACGAAACAATGTTACGCCTGACCTCTACCGGTAACAGACCCGAAATGGTCTCTAGAATTTCTTCCTGGGTCAAAGGTGGGTCAAGAAAACGGAGTCTGGCCAACTGAGATGTAAAGAATTCCGAGTAGCTAGTAGGACCAGTACTACTATACTTCCTTGAGTAAATCTCAGCTCTCACAGCATGTTGAGTTTCGATTGACCAAAATCGCTTTATGAATGATTCTGAAAACCGCTCGAAGTTGTCAAACGTGTAACGAAATGCACGAAACCAATTTAAAGGACCATCTGCTTAATGCCTCTCCTGTCTCTCGCTACACGATATTCGACAAAATAGTCTTGTAAATTTCGTATGAATTTGATCGGAGTTAAGCTTTCTGAATTGGAAAACTTTTTAATTTTCTCATCATAACTTCTCACAATTATGACATTAAACCTATCGTTGGGGGTCGATGTTCTAAAGTCTCTAGGAACATACTCGGGAGAACTCATATTGGGAATCTCTATCCTTTGTCTAGGCTGTTCTACAGTTCCTGTCCCATTCGAACGAGCTATGAAGTTCCTTGCTGGGGACGTAGTATCTAACCCCTCACTAGGATTCTGAACTGTACCTGCTCTATCGGAATTCATAGATCTTTTTAGTGACTCGAATTGTGCCTTAACTCGCTTCTTAAAGCATTAACGTCTACATGTTCACTTAAGTTGAATTTGGATAACTCCTGCCTGAATTCATTCAACTGTGATGTCTTTTTTTCTCTCTCCGAATTTACATCTAACCTGACCTGATCTAACTTGAGAGTAACGTTTTTAACATGAGATTCAAGATTTTCCCTGAGGTTATATATGCTATCGGTAGTCGATCACTGAACTGAATCGCTCCTTTTCTCAGCGTCTTCTCTTGCCTGAGAAATATCCTTGTTTAACCTAATTTCGACCTTAGCAACTTTTATATCTAATTCAGATTTGACATTATTAATGACATCTTCATTAATCTTTGTGATTTCACCTCTTATTATTGTGACCTGTTCACTAACAATGGCCTTGAGGTCGATTTCAAGATCCTTTCTCAAAACCTTGTTATGATCATCAACTTTTTCCCTCAAAGAGACCATATCACCCTCTAATTCTGATAAGGTCCTTTGTGTGGTGATCGCCTCGTTAGAAAATTGTAGCTGAAGGGCATCTAAGCTAGTTTTATTCTCCTTCTGATTGTTTTCCAGTTCCAGTCTAACATTTCTGACGTCCTCCTTTATGCCAGAAATATTTGACTGCATGCTGGTTACAAGTGTTTCTGGGTTTAAAATTTTAGCCTCAGTGCTAATTATCTTTTGCTCAGTGCTAATTAATTTATTTTTGGTGTCGGTTATATCACTTTGTGCTAAATCAAGTTTAGCCTCCGCAGTGGCTACACTAGAGCGTACATGGCTAACCTCTGCATTAACATTGCTTATATCTAATTGTACAAGCCTTTCATCTCCTTGAACACCATCTACACTAGTTTCTACATCATTTATTTTTTCCTTAATTTCTTTGGATCTTTCGGAAATTTTGCGGTTACTATCCTGTAAACTCTTAAGGGATAAATGAAGCTGGGACATATCAGCTTGAGCTGAATTTGAGATCTTAGTCACTGTTTCGTTTAAATTACTTAAGTTCGTTTGAGCATTTGACTTAATATCAGCTAAGTCCTGCTCCTGGTTGTTTTGCTTTTCCGGTATGGCCTGTAACAATGCCACGACATCATCCATAGTCGCAGCACCTGACATTTTACAACACTAAATGTAGAAATACAGAAATGCAACACATGTATAGCAGAATTGACATACCCAGAATGAACCCTTTCACCAATATGAACAATATAGTTTGTTTTGCAGCTATACTTATTAACTAATTTAAATCTATAAGAAAATAGGAGGTATATGCGCATAGTGATTCATATTAGAACTAATTAAAGTTATAATCGCAATTCTAGCTTATTGAATTTATTGTTAAATAGAAATGAATTTAATATGACTGATGATCTTCCAATTATCATCGCTGGTAACAAGCATAAAATGGCCGATAAGCATGGAGTGAAAAACGATCCCCATATGCTGCCCCATATGGCCACGTTGATCTATAAAAGTTTCCAAGGCATGTCTGTTATGATCAAACCGTAATAATTTACAATTACATTTAAAGCAAAGCAAAGATATCTAATGAATTTAATTTAAATGACGATACTTGTATCTGTATACCAGGTAGATTGGGTAAACTCAAGTTCACGTTTCTATGAAACGCAAATTCCCAATGAATTCTATAATCGTAGCAGTGCCAAAGACAAATGCTGACGACTAGGAATTCGAACAAGTCAACTCGTTAACCGCATGAAAAATGGGTTCTTTTTCGAAGATGCCTATCCATTAGAGTGCTCGAGGATGCACCCGAATATCACAATGATTGGGTCTCCAAATTAATGTGCCCATCCACTACGACACTCGAATTAAAACAATTCGATCGCCCCAATAGGTGGGTCGCCATAGTAATGTGCACCCGTATCCACGTGATCTTACCTGATGAAATCCAAAAGAAATGCAGGATCGTAGAATCTGGAAGCCCCGGCAGAAAATAACCCCCAAGATACCACCACCAAGGATAGACCATGGATAGGAATACCACAAAATTAAAAAGAATGTTATAAGAAGATGCCAGTGGTCATTAAAAATTAAAAATAGATCAAAGTGAACTACCAAGACTCTTATAATTAAATTAATTTAATCTCGGGCGCGTTAAAAACATCCTAGGTAATGACCCACTGGTTCTCGAAGAACATTCTAATTCGAATAGAAATCACTAAGTCATTCGTATGAATTTTAAAATTTAACAAAAGTTTATTAACAGAAACCGCAATGTCCACTGAACTAAAGTTATAACCTTAAGCCTCTGCCGAAGCATGAAAAATGTTTAAGAAACAATCGCCTTAATTAGGCACACAAACTAACTATCGTCTCATCATCATGAACGAAGTTCCAAAAAAAAAAAAAATTACATACAAAATATTCTGATATTATCGTAAACCGTTTTTGACATATTTATAAAAATATTCTATTCAATCGTAGCAATTAATATATACATATTTTACATAATTACATTTTATTTCTGAGATTTAGTTACGCCTAGAATTATTCATCCCGTTAATTTCATGTATTCATATTTATTTATGTATTTGGTTTCAATTTTCAAGTCCGTGCCGTCCTAAATGACAAACAATTAACCTAATCGGACGTAGTATTGTTAATTATAATGATTATAATTCATTTCACTTTCTCACAGATATTATATTTTAGTAGTGTGTTTTGGATGGTTCTACAGCCACCGCCACCGCTCCACCGCTGGAATACTAAAATGGCAATATCTCGCGAACCAATCAGGCTAGAGAATTGTACGAGGTGTCATTGAACTCGGGCTGACACCCTCTTTCCAATGAACAACATATTTCCACCCCATAATAAAACCTACCCCTACTCGAGGGCGAAATTGAATTTTTTAGAGAATCTCTCTTTCCAAGTGCAACATGTGAGAGTTTGAATGCCAATATGGAATGTAACGTTGTTCTGCAAACCAATAATCAAGGAGGGGCATGTTAGGCCTTGAGGTGAGATCCCCTGTTATTGTTGACGAGCCCCTGTTGTCGGGCCCCTGTTGATGGGTCCTTGTGGACAGGTCATTGTTGACAGGTCATTGTTGACGAGTCCTTGTGGACAGGTCCTTGTGGACAGGTCCTTGTTGACAGGTCCCTGTGGACGAGTCCTTGTCCCTTCGGACTTATCCCTTTGGACGGGTCCCTTTGGCCTGGTTCCTACGGACTAGCCCATGAATTTATTTAAATTATATCAAAGGGCCTAACTACATTTGTGTGTGTTGAACTGACGTTGTTCACTAATCCCCGACTACTATAATGGAATAACGATATGAAAGGAAAGTGATGAAATACATGAGAACATACAAGGGATCTAACTTGGTGTATGGATGTGTTCTAACGAGTCATTTGTAGTTGAAAGAGAATAATACATGTTCTTAAGATAATAAAACTGTGGAGATGGCACGTGCAGTAAGACGTCTTGTTATATTTCCTGTGTCATATTACAGACATGGCAGAGAGCGCGCAGATCTGTTGCTATGACTAACACTGCAGTAATTTGAAACCGCAAGTGTTCATTAAGACAATGGGTGATGATCATGCAAAGTTAGCAGTTATTGTATATTACACAGGTGTTCCTTCCGGTGTCATGTTGCTGACATGCCAGAGAGCGCACACTGCGGTTGCTATGACTGACGCTGCAGTAATTTGAAACCTCAGGTGTTGATCAAGACAATGGGTGATGATCATGCAAAGTCAGCAGTCATTGGATACCACACAGGTGTTCCTAGTATACTTCGGACTCTCAGCTGTATTGGGAAAGGAATTGCAATGATTTGCAAAAAACTGCTGACACGAGCGATGAGAGTTTATATAATAGAGGTGTCATATATTTCCCTACTGTCAGTCTTTATTACTCGCTTTGAGTGAACAGTGCTCTATTACTGCTCAAGAGTGGTAAAAAAGCCTTTTTGGTAGAAAATCATTAAATTATTTTTCATGGTAAGTACTTATTATTAATGGATTGTAGTCTTATTGATGTTGAAGTTATTGATTGGAATGTATTTATTGATTGATTGATTTGTTTACAGATAATTGGGTACCTGTAGGTTACTAGATTCCTACAATCTGTTAATTCAGTGACAGCAGTTGATAAATTATAAAAAAGTAAGTGCCCCTCTAATAACTTTTAAACAGTTATTAAACAGTTTTCCAATGTTCACCACTACATGTTAGTGAAAATGGTATATTTGGCAGTCAAAAGTTGGAACTACTTGACCATGGTGTGTAAAGCTAATTTTGTAGGTTAGATTTTGATTACCACTCTATTAAGTCTGAATGTTCATTGCTAGGTGTGAGTGACAGAGGGAATATTTAAAGACTTAACTTCAGTTCACCTAACATAACCTAACTTTACCTAACTTTACCTTATCAAGTGACATGTTCTACAACTTTAGACTTGTTTTAAGACTGGCTATGACGTCACACTTAGCTCACTTAACTAGCGATCGCTAGTTTCTATCACGTGACATGTTCTACAAGTTTAGACTTGCTTTAAGACTAGCTATAACGTCACACTTAGCTCACTTAACTGGTGACCGCTGGTTTCTACCACTCTATCAAGTTCCAATGTTCACCGCTAGGTGTCAGTGACAGTGGTATATAGTAAACCCCAGTTAGAACTACATGAAGTTAGACTTGCTAGGAGTTCACAGATCGATTTAAATACCCTGCTATAACCATTGACTGGAATATAATTTAACTATTTATATTGTACTTTGTTTTATCTTTCATTAACATTTATTTTTTTCTTTTATAGATAACTTGGAAAGTAATCATCATGTTCAAGTGTGGTGACTGTAAGAAACAGTTCTCAAGACCTGACAGCCTTCAACGTCATGCAAGTACAAAACATAATCAGAAAATATTTGTATGCAGTCATTGTGCTACAACATTTAACAGACAGGATAGCCTTGGACGACATGTAAATCTAAAGCATGTCAGTTCAGCACCATTTTCGTGTTCAGTTTGCGATCTTGGATTTTCTGCTGTAAAGCGATATCAATCCCACATGGTTGAAGTGCATGGAGAACAACAGGAATTGAAATCTGTAAAACCATTAACTAGTACGGAACCTTTAAATGAATGTGATGCTCAAAAGCGTAAACGTTCTCAAGATTGTGAAAATAGTTGTGCATCAAAAAGAAAGAAGAATGGTGAACCTTCAATAACACATTGTGATGTATGTAATATTGATATACCTTCTTCAATCATTCATGGACATTTAAGCAGTATTCAACATAAAAATAACACTTGTCATGAAATAAATTCTGGAAATGTTCAACAAATTGGTAGTGCATTTAAAAGTCGAATTGCTAGTTATAGACTTCATAGTGAAGAAAAAACTCAAAGTATTGAATCATTTTTAAAAAATGTTCAACCTACTGTGTTTGGCTTGGTAGGTAATGTTTTATTAGAGCATAAAACATTTAGAATGCATTTTGAACTTTTTGGCCTCTATGTAAAAACTGGGAGCGAAGGTGAAATTACGGATATCAAATCTTTTAATACAAAAAACCTAATTGTTAGTGAATCAACTAATATAAGTGATATATATCAAAATATTTCAAGTGCTATCATGGTGAAGAGTGAAGAGTTCCAGGAAAGGGAGTCGGGCTGGGCATTGGTTGAAGTACTTTATTTAGAAACCAACATGAATAAATATAATCCCCTTCGAGCATCATCATACATTGATTTACCTGCATGGATTAAACGGAAGAAAGCTTGTGTAAACGTTATGAATAGTGACCATGCATGTTTTGCATGGGCTGTAACCTCAGCTCTCCATCCAGCAGCGATGAATGAAAAGAGAACGTCATCTTATCCTCTCTATTCTTCAGTGTAAGATTTAAAAGAAATAGAATTTCCTATGGCGATAAAAGACATTCAACGTTTTGAAGAGCTGAACAATGTAAGTATTAATGTTTATGGAATTGAAAATAAGAGTATAGTAGGTCCTCTATATTATACTCAGGAAAAAAAGGATGCTCATATAAATTTACTGTACATAACCGAAGATGAAAATGCTCACCATTGCTGGATAACACATTTAAGTAAACTTGTTGGTAGTCAGCTATCAAAAAGAGAAAATAAGAAGTGGTTGTGTGATGGCTGTTTGATATATTTCAGAAAAGTGGACCAACTAACTCAACACCAAAAATGGGGATGTAATCATATGTGTACGGTATTACCGACTCCTAAAAATAACATTCTAAAATTCAAGGATTATGAGAAACAGCTTCGAGTACCATTTGTTATATATGCTGACTTCGAGGCTTTGCTAAAACCATTTAATACATGTTCATCGAATCCAGCCCAACCTTTCACTAACACTACTCACATTCATGAACCTTTTAGCTTTGCATATTATATTAAATGTAGTTATGATGACTCTTTAAATAAGTTTGAGCTCTATAGAGGACCCGATGCACCTAAAGTTTTTATGGAAAGGCTTGAGAAAGATGCCATCCGTATATCCTGTATTTTAAATATGATCATTCCAATGGAGCCACTAACTTGATTAGAGCAAATGAATTTTGAAACTGAAACTAATTGTTTTATATGTGGTGAATGTTTATATACAGACAGGGTTCGCGATCATGATCATTTAACAGGAAAATATCGTGGTGCTGCTCACCAAGAATGTAATTTAAATTATAGAGTAGTAAATTCATTCCGATCATTCTACACAACGGTAGCAAATACGATAACCACTTTATAGTTAAAGAATTTGGAGCTTCAGATGTGAAAATTGATGTGATTGCAAATAATAAGGAACAATACATATCGTTCACAAAATACATCAAAACTGACAATAAGAAAACGATAAAACTGCGATTCTTAGATTCATTCCGCTTTATGCCGAGTAGTCTTGATATGCTTGCTAGTAATTTGAAATCAGATCTGTTTCATGAAATTCAACGTGTCTTTACTAAAGAAGATGATTTTAATTTGATTTGTCAAAAGGGTATATTCCCTTACGAATATATTAACTGTGCGGAACGTCTTGAGGAGTGTTCTTTACCACCGAAAGATGCATTTTACAGTTCCTTAAACAAAAGTCATATCAGTGATCAGGAATATTTACATGTACAACGTGTATGGGCACAGTTTGACATTCAAACTTTAGGAGAATTTTCAGACCTATATTTGAAGACAGATGTGTTGTTATTAGCAGATGTTTTTGAAAATTTTCGGAATGTTTGTATGAAAACTTATGACCTTGATCCTTGTCAGTATTTCACTGCTCCTGGGTTATGTTTCAGTTCAATGTTGAAAAAAAACGAAAGTAAATTTAGAATTAATGACTGATATAGACATGATCAATTTTATAAAATCATCAATTCGAGGTGGATTAAGCCAATGTAGTGGACGGTACTCTAAAGCGAATAATAAATACATGCCTAGCTACAACCCTTGTGAAGAGTCAAAGTATATTGTCTACCTCGATGCAATTAACCAATATGGTTGGGCTATGAGTCAATATCTACCACTCAAAAATTTTCGCTGGCTGACACAACCTGAAATTGATGTCTTACATGTTGACACTCTTAATGATAACGATGATAAAGGATATATTTTAGAGGTAAATCTTGAGTATCTTAAAGAGTTACATGATGATCATAATGATTTACCATTTTGTCCTGAGAATATGAAATCTCCATACATCACATCACGAACAAAAATGTTAATTGCTAATGTGAATGATAAATGTAAATATGTAATACATTATCAAAACTTGAAACAGTGTCTACAGCATGGATTGAAATTAACTAAAATTCATCGCGTATTGCAATTTCATCAGTCAGCATGGCTCAAACCGTATATTGATCTGAACAATAATTTAAGAACACTGTCAACAAACGCGTTTGAAAAAGATTTTTATAAACTCATGAATAATAGTGTTTTTGGAGAGACTATGGAGAATGTTGATAAACGAGTTGATGTAAAGCTGATAACAAAGTTGGAGAATGATGGTAAAAGGTATGGTGCGAGCAACTTAATAAGCAAGCCTAACTTTCATAGCTGTTCAATTATTCATGAGGATTTAGTTGTAATACAAATGAATCGTCTTAAAGTAACTTACAACAAACCCATATATGTGGGTTACACCGTTCTGGAATTGTCAAAAACACTTATGTATGAATTTCACTATGATTATGTAAAGAAAAACTATCTTGATAATGCTAAATTACTCTACACAGACACAGATTATTTTATTTATGAGTTTAAAACTGATGATTTTTATGAGGATATCAAAACTGAGCTAAATAGGTTTGATACAAGTGACTATCCCGAGGATAATATTTACCATTTACCTCTAGTAAACAAAAAGGTTCTTGGGAAATTTAAGGATGAATATGCTGGTGTTATTATAGACACCTTTGTAGGCACAAAATCTAAATCATACAGCTATATGACAATTGATGATGTAGTAGTAAAAAAATTAAAAGGAGTGAAAAAGAATGTTGTTAGTAAAGAGTTAGATATAAGTGATTATAAAAACTGCATAGTTAGTAACCCACCTGTATTATATAAGAAAATGAGTGTATTTAGAAGTAAGAATCATCAGCTACATACCAATTTGCTGAACAAAGTTGCTTTAGGTAATGAAGACAACAAACGATTCATTATACCCAACACATTTGATACTTTTGCTTGGGGAAACAGTCGCATTGACGACTATTACTTTTCTTAAGTCTAATGATCACTATATTGTAATATTTGTAGTGTGTTTTATATTGTAATATTTTTTTGTAAAAAACTGTAAGTAGAATGTATAATATTAGGCTACTGTAGTTTAGTAAAAATAAGATAAGTAATACATTTTAGTGTAAAATGTTTGCTTTTGTATATTACGAAAAAGATTTTTAAAAAATGTAGAGAATGTGTGAACTAAACAAGGGAAATGTAAAAATGTAAAGTGGAAATTGTAAATATCCATGTGTGAAAAAGTGAAATATTTATCACCATTTTAAAATTAAAAGACATTGTGATCTGGTAAACCTTGTTTGTATTTCACAACAACAGAAATGTACAGAATGTGTAAACTAAACAAGGAGAATGTAAAAAAATGAAAAGTGGAAATTGTAAATATTCATGTGTGAAAAAATGTAAATAAAGAAATGGCTATCACCATTTTAAAATTAATAGACATTGTGATCTTGTAAACCTTGTTCTTATTTCACAACAAATATGGCTTTACAAAATAGAATACAAAGAAATATCATTTCCTCAATCCTTTTCAATGTTCATGTCCACTCATCATTAACTTTCCTTTTGGCGCGATTGATAGTAGGCGCTATTAGTAGACGCGATTGATAGTAGGCGCGATTGGTAGTGGACGTAATTGATTTTAGGCGCTTTTGATAGTAGGCGCGATTGATGGTAGGCACGATTGGTAGCAGGCGCTATTAGTAGACGCGATTGATAGTAGGCGCGATTGATAGTAGGCGCTATTGATAGCAGGCGCTATTAGTAGACGCGATTGATAGTAGGCACGATTGATAGTAGGCGCGATTGATAGCAGGCGCTATTAGTAGACGCGGTTGATAGTAGGCGCGATTGATAGTAGGCGCTATTGATAGCAGGCGCCATTAGTAAACGCGATTGATAGTAGGCGCGATTGATAGTAGGCGCGATTGATAGTAGGCGCTATTAGTAGACGCGGTTGATAGTAGGCGCGATTGGTAGTGGACGTTATTGATAGTAGGCGCTATTGATAGTAGGCGCGATTGATAGTAGGCGCGATTGATAGTAGGCGCGATTGGTAGTAGGCGCGATTGATACTAGGCGCTATTAGTAGACGCGATTGATAGTACACGCGATTGGTAGTGGACGTTATTGATAGTAGGCGCTATTGATAGTAGGTGCGATTGATAGTAGGCGCGATTGATAGTAAGCTCGATTGGTAGTAGGCGCGATTGATATTAGGCGCAATAAATAGTAGGCGCGATTAGTAAGCGCGATTGATAGTAGGCGTGATTGATAATAGGCGTAATTGATAGTAGACGCGATTGATAGTAGGCGTGATTGGTAGACCTTGAGGTGATAACCCCTTTTGATTGATCCCTGTTGATTTGCCCCTTGGGACTGGTCCCTGTTGACTAGCCCCTTTGGACGGGTCCTTTTTGAAGGGAGTCATTTTGACGGGCCCCTGCTGACGGGTCACTGTGGACGGATCCCTGTGGACGGGTTCCTGTTGACAGGTCCTTTTGACTCATCCCTTTGGACCGGTCCCCTTGGACTGATCCCTATGGGTTGGCCATGCATTTATCCAAATTATGTCAACCCACATATATGGGTTTTGTTGCAAGTTACTTTAAGACGATTCATTTGTATTACAACTAAATCCTCATGAATAATTGAACAGCTATGAAAGTTAGGCTTGCTTATTAAGTTGCTCGCACCATACCTTTTACCATCATTCTCCAACTTTGTTATCAGCTTTACATCAACTCGTTTATCAACATTCTCCATAGTCTTTCCAAAAACACTATTATTCATGAGTTTATAAAAATCTTTTTCAAACGCGTTTGTTGACAGTGTTCTTAAATTATTGTTCAGATCAATATACGGTTTGAGCCATGCTGACTGATGAAATAGCAATACGCGATGAATTTTAGTTAATTTCAATCCATGCTGTAGACACTGTTTCAAGTTTTGATAATGAATTGTTAAAAATGGCGGATATCATAGAAAGCAGATTGGAAAGTGCTCTTACATACATAGTGAATATCACGGAAGTAGGAGGCTACTTGAAGAAGGAAATGAAGGATGGCATGCTGAAAGCGGTAAGTGAGATAAGAAACTGCTGCAAAATGTTGAAATCAAATGTATTGGAAATAAATCCAGAAAAGGAAGGATCACAACATGAGGTTACGGTTGACAACCAGAGAGATGTAAACAAGGGAGAAGATAGTCAAATCATTGAACAACTAACGACATCTGCTGATGCAGAGAATGAAGCTACGAGTGGCAATGACAAACGGCGCTGCCAGAGGACGACATCTAACGGAGAGGAAGAAAGTTTAAATAACAACCAGCAGATAGTGTCGCCTATCAGAGAGGAAGCAAACAAGACACCCACTGAGGTAGGGCAGGATGTCACCAATAATAGTCATAGACAGCGCCAGAAGTTGGTGGGATATAAAGGAATAGACGCAGTGGAAGAAACAGACCGACACCAGCAACGAGCGCCTTCTACTAGCGGTGTACATGAACCAAATAGTAATAAGCAAAGAGTTTTAAGCAGTACCATACCACTACAGACACGTACTGGAGGAAAGTATAACGAACAAAGCGCAGAGATAGGTCGAGCGCTAGAAGACAAACTTACAGAAACAATAGCACATCAAATGCAGACAATGATGGAGAACATCACTAGTAATATCAAAAAAATGATAAGAGATGAAATTGAAATTAAAGATAAGCTTGAAATAGGATGCCATCTAGGAAATAAAAAATCAAAACAATCAATTCCGTATCGCTTCGATAGGAACATAGGAACTCAATCAGAATTGACTCCCACAGAAAATAATGTGGAAAACAATGTAAAAACAATTAGTATCCCACCAATAACTGGCAACCCTTTACAAGTTCATAATCAAGAAACACCAAAGAACATTACAGCTGAAGAGAAATGGACGGAAGTCATAGGCAGGAAACAAAGACAACTACCACGACATCAAGCATCTATAACAGGCACTGGAACGGAAGACGTAAACCTACAAGCAGTAGAAAAGATGGCCTGGATATTTATAGGAAGAGTGCAACAGGAAACCACAGCCGAGTCCATAAAGAAATTCCTCATCAAAAAGGAAATTATAGGAGAAATTATATGCGAAGAATTCTTAACGAAATTTGATACAAAGTATTTCAAAGTGGGAATTCCCTTTAAATACCTGGAAAGAATAAATAAAGAAGACTTTTGGCCAGCAAACATCACCGTAAGACGTTTTCGGCTTTTTCGGAGGAATGCAAGGATACAACCAGAATAAAACAGATGAGTGGTGTATGAGTAACTCAAAAAATGGAAAATATGTGAGAAAAGACAACTTACAAATAATGTTATGGAACATTGAAGGTTTGAAGAACGCACTAAGCTCAGCACCCAAAGATTGCCTGAGTGGATACGACGCAGTATTATTAACAGAAACATTTCTCACAGATCATTGGCAACACGCAGAATATTACTGTATACATCTTCAAGCGCAACAAGGAGAAAGGGGAAGACCCGCAGGAGGAATTACTATCCTATTAAAGCCATGGTTGACGCCAATAATCTCAGAAATTAAATTAGATCACTCTCTGCTAATTGAAACACAATACATCACCATTATTACCTGTTACTTTCAACCATATACAACGGCCATGGAGATAATAGATGAAGTAGGGCAACTAATATCATTGAGTAGGCACGACATCCCTCTAATCCTAGCCGGAGACTTAAATTGTAGGCTGGATGTACAAAACTATAAAACAACATTAGTAATGGAAAAAATGCAGGAAGATGGCTTACACCTTCTGAATAACCACAACATACCTACATATATATGCCATAATGGGAAAAGTGCGATAGACGTTGCGCTTATAAGAGGTCACATAAAAGGAGAAATAGCTCCACTATGGGCAGCAGATCATACACTTATAAGAAAGCATATTCCTTTGAAAATAGTATTAGAGGGAGACTGGTGTACAACAAAGAGGCAAAGTAAACAGCTTTTATCAAGGAAGATAGACTGTGGGAAAGTAGAAGGTAGACCCGACCTTATAAAGAAAATAGAAACACTAACAGAAGATTCAAGACTAGATGAAGCAGTACAAGCCCTTGAAGAACTCCTAATACAAGCCACATCCCCTAGGAAACATCGAAAGGCAAAACAATGGTTCGACCAGGAATGCTACCTATCAAGAAAAGACGTATTGGGGGCCTTACACCAGCTAAGGACGAATTGCGAGAGTCTTCTTTTACTTCAAGAATATAACAAGAAAAGAAGTGACTACAAGACACTGATACGTGAAAAGAAAAGGACATTCTGGGAAGCGGAAGGAAAAAGAATCGTGGAAGAGGCCAAGAATGACCCATACATCGCACTACGCCCTAGGAAACAGGCACAGACACACTATATTAATATGCAAGAATGGACGACACACTTTAACGATCTGCTCAACAGGGCAGGAATAACAAACATACCGGAAAACATAAAAGGAACTGACCAAACAACGACATTGGAATGGACTCCACTAACAACAAAAGAAGTTCAAAATATAATCGCAAGCATAAAGAAAAGCAAAGCTGCTGGACCAGACAACATATTCGGTGAATACATAAAAGACACGGCACACCTTCTATTACCAATATGGACGAAATTATATAATAAATGCATCGAGACGGCATCAATACCAGAGAGATGGAGACAGTCTACCATAAAAGTTCTCTATAAAGGCAAAGGTGACCCATATGATACAAATATGTACAGAGGCATCGCACTGGAGAACATTCCATTCAAGATATTCACTAAATTAATAACAGAAAGAATCACAGAAGAAATAGATGTACAACTACCAGAAACACAATTTGGATTCAGAAAAGGAAGGTCAACTCTTACTGCAATAAAACTATTATTAAATAACATTTGGCAAGTCATGGAAAGAAAAGAAAAATTTTACGCAGTATTTATAGACTTCACAAAAGCATTTGATCGCATAAACCGTGATCTTGTGAAACTGAAGCTGGAAAAAGCCCTAGATAGAGATAATGTATGGACAAGAATTATACATACGGTACTACATTGGAACAACATAAAAATCTCGGATAATATATCACTCTCTCATCCGATAATTCAAACGAATGGAGTACTACAGGGTGACCCAATCAGCCCTTTGCTCTTCATCCTAGCAGCGGAAGACATAATGAGAATAACTCAAAAGACAGATATTGTATCATATGCGTACGCTGATGTCATTGTGATCGGATCACATAACATCATAAAACTACAAAACATTCTAAAAGACATGGAGGAATGGTGCACTGAATATAATTTTGACATCAACACATCTAAGACACAAATGATGGTGTTTCGACAAGGAGGAAAGGTACCAACCGGAACAGAAATTTTCATACAGGAAAAAAGAATAAATATAGTAAAAGAATTCAAATACCTAGGCATCACTCTACAAACAAGTGCAAAATGCTTTACAAAACATGTGACAGAAAAAATTACACAAGCGGTTCGGGCGATGCACGATATAAGATATATAAGAACACTCAACCTCGAGACAGCAATGGCATTATTTAAAAATAAAATAATGCCAATATTGGCATACGGAATAGAAATCATATGGCCTTTCCTCACTGAAAAGAATCTATCATCACTTGAAAGTGTTAAAGCATTGTACATTAAAAAAGCTATTGGAGTTTCCAAGACGACCAAATCTCGGCTAGTCTACCTACTCGCGCGAGAAACATTCCTAATTGAAGACTTTAGAACGCTTCTAGTATTACCTAGCACAATAAGTGCGGAAAACATATTAACGACTCTCAGAAGGAAGAGAGAAGAAATCCCACTGGAATTTTATGGAACGGGGGCCATGGTTGACCGGACGTGGACATCTGCTAGCTTTGAGATGAGGCACATGTTCACACGCCTGGCAGTTCATGGTTTTCACCATTTGATTTGTACAAACAAAGCATACCATGATCCGGATGACACATGTGTATGTCAACTATGCGGACACACATGTGAACGCTACCATATTGAAAAATGCAGCAAAAGAATAAAGTCCATAAAAGACTATGCTACCCATGGCGCAGGTGCGCAAACATAGTATATTTAAATGTATTTAATGGCTGTTTAGCTGCAATAAAAGTATTATTATTATAATGTATTACATATTTACATTTATCATTCACATTAGCAATTAACATTTTTGTTCGTGATGTGATGTATGGAGATTTCATATTCTCAGGACAAAATGGTAAATCATTATGATCATCATGTAACTCTTTAAGATACTCAAGATTTACCTCTAAAATATATCCTTTATCATCGTTATCATTAAGAGTGTCAACATGTAAGACATCAATTTCAGGTTGTGTCAGCCAGCGAAAATTTTTGAGTGGTAGATATTGACTCATAGCCCAACCATATTGGTTAATTGCATCGAGGTAGACAATATACTTTGACTCTTCACAAGGGTTGTAGCTAGGCATGTATTTATTATTCGCTTTAGAGTACCGTCCACTACATTGGCTTAATCCACCTCGAATTGATGATTTTATAAAATTGATCATGTCTATATCAGTCATTAATTCTAAATTTACTTTCTTTTTTTTTCAACATTGAACTGAAACTTAACCCAGGAGCAGTGAAATACTGACAAGGATCAAGGTCATAAGTTTTCATACAAACATTCCGAAAATTTTCAAAAACATCTGCTAATAACAACACATCTGTCTTCAAATATAGGTCTGAAAATTCTCCTAAAGTTTGAATGTAAAACTGTGCCCATACACGTTGTGCATGTAAATATTCCTGATCACTGATATGACTTGTGTTTAAGGAACTGTAAAATGCATCTTTCGGTGGTAAAGAACACTCCTCAAGACGTTCCACACAGTTAATATATTCGTAAGGGAATATACTCTTTTGACAAATCAAATTAAAATCATCTTCTTTAGGAAATACACGTTGAATTTCATGAAACTGATCTGATTTTAAATTACTAGCAAGCTTATCAGGACTACTCGGCATAAAGCGGAATGAATCTAAAAATCGCAGTTTTATCGTTTTCTTATTGTCAGTTTTGATGTATTTTGTGAACGATATGTATTGTTCCTTATTATTTGCAATCACATCAATTTTCACATCTGAAGCTCCAAATTCTTTAACGATAAAGTGGTTATCGTATTTGCTACCGTTGTGTAGAATGACCGGAATGAATTTACTTACTCTATAATTTAAATTACATTCTTGGTGAGCAGCACCACGATATTTTCCTGTTAAATGATCATGATCGCGAACCCTGTCTGTATATTAAACATTCACCACATATAAAACAATTAGTTTCAGTTTCAAAATTCATTTGCTCTAATAAAATTAGTGGCTCCATTGGAATGATCGTATTAAAAATAGAGGATGTACGTATGGCTTCTTTCTCAAGCCTTTCCATAAAAACTTGAGGTGCATCGGGTCCTCTATAGAGCTCAAACTTATTTAAAGAGTCATCATAACTACATTTAATATAATATGCAAAGCTAAAAGGTTCATGAATGTGAGTAGTGTTAGTGAAAGGTTGGGCTGGATTCGATGAACATGTATTAAATGGTTTTAGCAAAGCCTCGAAGTCAGCATATATAACAAATGGTACTCGAAGCTGTTTCTCATAATCCTTGAATTTTAGAATGTTATTTTTAGGAGTCGGTAATACCGTACACATATGATTACATCCCCATTTTTGGTGTTGAGTTAGTTGGTCCACTTTTCTGAAATATATCAAACAGCCATCACACAACCACTTCTTATTTTCTCTTTTTGATAGCTGACTACCAACAAGTTTACTTAAATGTGTTATCCAGCAATAGTGAGCATTTTCATCTTCGGTTATGTACAGTAAATTTATATGAGCATCCTTTTTTTCCTGAGTATAATATAGAGGACCTACTATACTCTTATTTTCAATTCCATAAACATTAATACTGACATTGTTCAGCTCTTCAAAACGTTGAATGTCTTTTATCGCCATAGGAAATTCTATTTCTTTTAAATCTAACACTGAAAAATAGTGAGGATAAGATGACGTTCTCTTTTCATTCATCGCTGCTGGATGGAGAGCTGAGGTTATAGCCCATGCAAAACATGCATGGTCACTATTCATAACGTTTACACAAGCTTTCTTCCGTTTAATCGATGCAGGTAAATCAATGTATGATGATACTCGAAGGGGATTATATTTATTCATGTTGGTTTCTAAATAAAGTACTTCAACCAATGCCCAGCCCGACTCCCTTTCCTGGAACTCTTCACTCTTCACGATGATAGCACTTGAAATATTTTGATATACACACATCAAAAAAAGTTTTGCATCACCTCGGTTCCCAGATCTCCGGCATATAGACGTTGACTGTGTATATTGTATCCAAGATACAGTCCCTTTGACTGTTCATAGATGTCACTAAAACTGCTCAAAGATGTAAACAACCATGCATGAGCAGGGCCTATTAGACGGAGGGGGTACGACAGCCGATCAGTTCCAGTCATTCCACCATGACGAAGGTATGCTGCTCATGTTGTCTGTAGTTCTACCATGCCTAGAAGGTCAATACCGCAGTTCGATCGCGTCCGCATTGTTACTTTGTGTCAAGAAGGGCTCTCAACAAGGGACGTTTCCAGGCGTCTCAGAGTGAACCAAAGCGATGTTGTTCGGACATGGAGGAGGTACAGAGATACAGGAACTGTCGATGACAGGCCTCGCTCAGGCCGCCCAAGGGCTACTACTGTAGTGGATGACCGCTACTTACGGATTGCCGCTCGGAGGAACCCTGACAGCAATGCCACCATGTTGAATAATGCGTTTCGTTCAGCCACAGGACGTCGTGTTTCAACTCAAACTGTGCGCAATAGGCTGCATGATGCGCAACTTCACTCCCGACGTCCATGGCGAGGTCCAGCTTTGCAACCCCGACACCATGCAGCGCGGTACAGATGGGCCCAACAACATGCTGAATGGACCCCACGGAATTGGCATCACGTTCTCTTCACCGATGAGTGTCGCATATGCCTTCAACCAGACAATCGTCGGAGACGTGTTTGGAGGCACCCTGGTCAGGCTGAACGTCTTAGACACACTGTCCAGCGAGTGCAGCAAGGTGGTGGTTCCCTGATGTTTTGGGGTGGCATTATGTGGGGCCGACGTACGCCACTGGTGGTCATGGAAGGCTCCGAAACGGCTTTACGATACCTGAATGACATCCTCCGACCCATAGTGCAACCATATCGGCAGAATATTGGAGAGGCATTTGTCTTCATGGACGACAATTCTCGACCTCAGCGTGCACATCTTGTGAATGCGTTCCTTCAAGATAACGACATCGCTCGACTACAGTGGCCAGCATGTTCGCCAGACATGAACCCTATCGAACATGCCTGGGATATGTTGAAAAGGGCTGTTTATGGACGTCTTGACCCACCAACCACTCTGAGAGATTTACGCCGAATTGTCGTCGAGGAGTGGGACAATTTGGACCAACAGTGTCTTGATGAACTTGTGGATAGTATGCCACGGCGAATACAGGCATGCATCAATGCAAGAGGACGTGCTACTGGGTATTAGAGGTAGTGGTGTGTACTGCAATCTGGACCACAAATGCTGAAAGTCTAGCTGTATGATGGTACAACATGCAATGTGTGGGTCTCATGAGCAATAAAACGAGCTGAAATGTTGTTTGTGTTGATCTCTATTCCCTTTGTATTTAACGGTTCCGGAACTCTTGGAACCGAGGTGATGCAAAACTGTTTTTGATGTGTGTATATCACTAATATTAGTTGATTCACTAACAATTACGTTTTTTGTATTAAAAGATTTGATATCCGTAATTTCACCTTCGCTCCCAGTTTTTATATAGGGGCCAAAAAGTTCAAAATTCATTTTAAATATTTTATGCTCTAATAAAACATTACCTACCAAGCCAAACATAGTAGGTTGAATTTGTTTTTAAAATGATTCAATACTTTGAGTTTTTTCTTCACTATGAAGTCTATAACTAGCAATTCGACTTTTAAAAACACTACCAATTTGTTGAACATTTCCAGAATTTCTTTCATGGCAAGTGTTATTTTTATGTTGAATACTGCGTAAATGTCCATGAGTGATTGAAGAAGGTATATCAATATTACATACATCACAATGTGTTATTGAAGGTTCACCATTCTTCTTTCTTTTTGATGCACAACTATTTTCACAATCTTGAGAACGTTTACGCTTTTGAGCATCACATTCATTTAAAGGTTCCGAGCTAGTTAATGGTTTTACAGATTTCAATTCCTGTTGTTCTCCATGCACTTCAACCATGTGGGATTGATATCGCTTTACAGCAGAAAATCCGAGATCGCAAACTGAACACGAAAATGGTGCTGAACTGACATGCTTTAGATTTACATGTCGTCCAAGGCTATCCTGTCTGTTAAATGTTGTAGCACAATGACTGCATACAAATATTTTCTGATTATGTTTTGTACTTGCATGACGTTGAAGGCTGTCAGGTCTTGAGAACTGTTTCTTACAGTCACCACACTTGAACATGATGATTACGTTCCAAGTTATCTATAAAAGAAAAAAATAAATGTTAATGAAAGATAAAACAAAGTACAATATAAATAGTTAAATTATATTCCAGTCAATGGTTATAGCAGGGTATTTAAATCGATCTGTGAACTCCTAGCAAGTCTAACTTCATGTAGTTCTAACTGGGGATTACTATATACCACTGTCACTGACACCTAGCGGTGAACATTGGAACTTGATAGAGTGGTAGAAACCAGCGGTCACCAGTTAAGTGAGCTAAGTGTGACGTTATAGCTAGTCTTAAAGCAAGTCTAAACTTGTAGAACATGTCACGTGATAGAAACCAGCAGCCACCAGTTAAGTGAGCTAAGTGTGACGTCATAGCCAGTCTTAAAACAAGTTTAAACTTGTAAAACATGTCACGTGATAAGGTTAAGTTAGGTAAAGTTATGTTATGTTAGGTGAACTGAAGTTAAGTTTTTAAATATTCCCTCTGTCACTGACACCTAGCAATGAACATTCAGACTTAATAGAGTGTTAATCAAAATCTAACCTACAAAATTAGCTTTACTCACCATGGGCAAGTAGTTCCAACTTTTGACTGCCAAATATACCATTTTCACTAACATGTAGTGGTGAACATTGGAAAACTGTTTAATAACTGTTTAAAAGTTATTAGAGGGGCACTTACCTTTTTATAATTTATCAACTGCTGTCACTGAATTAACAGATTGTAGGAATCTAGTAACCTACAGGTACCCAATTATCTGTAAACAAATCAATCAATCAATCAATAAATACATTCCAATCAATAACTTCAACATCAATAAGACTACAATCCATTAATAATAAGTACTTACCATGCAAAATAATTTAATGATTTTCTACCAAAAAGGCTTTTTTACAACTCTTGAGCAGTAATAGAGCACTGTTCACTCAAAGCGAGTAATAAAGACTGACAGTAGGGAAATATGACACCTCTATTATATAAACTCTCATCGCTCGTGTCAGCAGTTTTTGCAGATCATTGCAATTCCTTTCCCAATACAGCTGAGAGTCCAAAGTATACTAGGAACACCTGTGTGGTATCCAATGACTGCTGACTTTGCATGATCATCACCCATTGTCTTGATCAACACCGGAGGTTTCAAATTACTGCAGCGTCAGTCATAGCAACCGCAGTGTGCGCTCTCTGGCATGTCAGCAACATGACACCGGAAGGAACACCTGTGTAATATCCAATAACTGCTAACTTTGCATGATCATCACCCATTGTCTTAATGAACACTTGCGGTTTCAAATTACTGCAGTGTTAGTCATAGCAGCAGATCTGCGCGCTCTCTGCCATGTCTGTAATATGACACAGGAAATGTAACAAGATGTCTTACTGCACGTGCCATCTCCACAGTTTTAACATCTTAAGAACATGTATTATTCTCCTTCAACTACAAATGACTCGTTAGAACACATCCATACACCAAGTTAGATCCCTTGTATGTTCACATGTATTTCATCACTTTCCTTTCATATCGTTATTCCATTATAGTAGTCAGGGATTAGTGAACTACGTCAGTTCAACACACACAAATGTAGTTAGGCCCTTTGATATAATTTAAATAAATTCATGGGCTAGTCCGTAGGAACCAGGCCAAAGGGACCCGTCCAAAGGGATCAGTCCGAAGGGACAAGGACTCGTCCACAGGGACCTGTCAACAAGGACCTGTCCACAAGGACCTGTCCACAAGGACTCGTCAACAATGACCTGTCAACAATGACCTGTCCACAAGGACTTGTCCACAAGGACTCGTCCACAAGGACTTGTCAACAATAACCCATCAACAGGGGTCCGGAAGCAGGGGCTCGTCAACAATGACAGGGGCTCTCACCGAGGTCTAACATGCCCCTCTTTGATTATTGGTTTGCAGAACAACGTTACATTCCATATTGGCATTCCAAGTCTCACATGTTGCACTTGGAAAGAGAGATTCTTTAAAAATTTCAATTTCACCTTCTAGTAGGGGTAGGTTTTATTATGGGGTGGAAATATGTTGTTCATTAGAAAGAGGGTGTCAGCCCGAGTTCAATGACACCTCGTACAAGTCTCTACCCTGATTGGTTCGCAAGATATTGCCATTTTAGTATTCCAGCGGCGGTGCGGTGGCGGTGGCTGTAGAACCATCCAAAACACACTACTGATTTTCTATCACTCAATATTTGAGTTATAAATAGCTCAAGTTTATACAAGTATTAATATTACAGTCTTTCCAATTAAACTCTATTCTAAAAACAATGGTTACTAAAACTTAACAAATATTAACGATGTTGTTACAATACTTGGTTTCTTAAATGTTGGATTCAAAATTGTATATTAGCTTTCCACTAGCAAAAATCGTGACTCAATTTCACGTTCAAAAGAATACACCGTAGTGCACTCAGCAATAGCTGCAAAGCTAATTCAGTGCTGGAAAAATAGATATTGACTATCCGCATATGTCAAATATCTCCTAAATTGTAATCCAAATACGCAGACAAAATTCCATTATTACCATATCATCGATAAACAGCCCTTAATAAATTCCAAACATTACGAATAATACACAAGTTTTGTACAATCATATGTTGCTTCAAATTAGCCAAAAGTTAAAGTGTAGAGAATAATCTTTATCAGAACAATGATAAAATATTGTATTCACAAGTCTAAATAACTGTGTGAGAATTCGAAATCTGTCAGATCGATTATGACTTACATATATTTTAAACATTTCTCTCTTTACATTACATATCATTACTAATTACATTCTCTCAAACAAAGTATTTCTTTCGTATATCTCAACCGACCATTGTGAAAAGAACGATTCAGTTTTCGCATAATTGAAAAATAATTCCACTGGAGATCATCCTCAAAGGAAAACAAGTCAAAACTACAGCATGGGAAAGAGCCTATCTTGAGAAGGTACAAATTAACCATTAGATTTGAACGCTAAACCAAGTTGGAGTTTCCCACTAGAATCCACAAAAAATTAAAAACTGAACGAGCTCACAAAGGGAGTCGAAATTAAAAGAATTTCAAAAAAAATCTGGATTACCAGAAATAAATACGCATAATCGCAAAAAAATCATACTAGAAATCACTATGTTCCATGTCTATGCTCAATCTGCCCAAAATATAGACCTGAATGTCTATCTAATAACTTGCATGAGCTTTCAAAAATATATTCGAAGTCAAATTCAAAAAGTCCAGAGAATTTGTTCAAAGTCGAATTCACGTATACGACGGATTATGGGACATCTGCTTGAGTTAGAATTATTCTTATATAATTTTAACCTCGTCTTCTCCCTATAAGTTTTCTCATGTTGTCTTCCCAACAAACTATATTCTTCTATCTTATTCCCAAATTACATCTTAATGAAAGCAAGGTAATGTTCAAAGTAACACTACAATAACTACTAAAATGAACTACAAAGAGAATTACATACTCGGACAGAAATGATTAAAGAATCACCCTAGTCCTCGTCTGTGATTCTTAACTACTCTAATCAAAATTGGTGAAAAGGAACATTCAAAAGCATGACAAATTCATACTGTTTACTAAAAGAAAACTTCCAGCTACCTTGTTGAAGTTCTAGTTGAATGAAGTGAGAATGCTATAACACATACTCCTGCCTGGGATCGAACCATATCTGCTCAGCTGTGCCGATCACGAAACGACTAGATATAAAGTAGACCCGATTACCGTTCGCGAAGCGAGACGAAGCTAACAGATGTTCATTTGACAAAGTTCATAGTTCTTTCACTTGCTAGAGAACATGACAACATTGATGTAGTAAGCCAAGCCAGTTTCATTATGTAGCACTACAAATTGTCATTCAGACTTTTACAGTCTCTTCAATCTTCTCTTATATAGCCTCATACTATAGTTGCTCATATTGGAATCAAGTAATCATCCTGAGTATTCAACGCTGCTATGTGTTACATTTCTTGTCTGTGTTTAGCCCATATTCTGCATCTTCATAACGTAGCAATATCTCTCTCTCTTTATATCATCTATGACAATCATGGCTAAAGCTGTCTATTCTGTACTGCAATGTAGAACACGATGTTGTATCATTGGCTTAATAAGAAGTTGTCATACGTGACTGCAAGTTCGCTGTGCCCGAATTGAAGGTTAACACTGTCTGAAACTATAATAAGATCAGACGAAAATCCTATCACGTTATACTGTAACACGTATATGTCGGCTCAACTCCACGTTAACCGAACCAACACGTCTTCACGGCAACGCACGAACAAGTCTTAGACCAGAGAGCTCTACGACCCTCCTCTCTGAAGTTGTATTCACTAATCAACTCTTCGTTTGCTCTCGCAAATCATACTGTCTCCAGGTGATCCACAATGCACCTTGTTCTCTGATCGACAGCAACTATCGAAACATGTATCATTGCCGAGTTCAATAATCACATGTTATAATACTGTATGCATTTATGCTCATATAAAAGTTCTCAGTTATATTCCTCTATCCACAGGATGCGTTTCCCATTCGTTTCATACTGCATTGTGTATATTGCTCTACCACGATGTTCAAAATAACGACAGTGGTGCTGTGTCCATCTTGCATTCAATACAAGTATTAAAATATCCAACATGTGGTCGTCGGCATGTACGGCGGGTTGCTGACAGCTCCTGACCTCGCCACAGTACTACCGCGCACCTGCATTCCAAAGGAATTTCGCAGTGCTGCCATCAGTGTTATTGCCAACTTAACCTATATCCAACTAAATACAAAATACGGTCTCAGTACCATTCCGGCATTTGCCCGAAAACGAAGTGGGAAACCACGGAAAACCACTTCGAGGAGGGCTGAGGTGGGAATCGAACCCTCCCCACTCATTTGGACCGCCCGAGGCAGTGTAGACCCCATTCCAGTCCTCATGCGACTTTTCAAATTTCGTGGCAGAGCCTGGAATCGAACCCAGGACTTCCGGGGTGGCAGCTAATCACGCTGGCCACTACGCAACGGAGGCGACTCTATTCGTGATTGATAGAATTTTAATAGTTCAATATTAATCCTATAATAATAATAATAATAATGTGACATGTTCTGTATTTACTGCCTAGCGGCGTGGCTCAGCGGTAACGTTTTCGCTTGCTGTGCCCAAGCTTGCAGATTCGTATCCTGGCGCAGTCAGCTGGCATTTGAGGGTGCGCAAATGCGGAGGAGCCGTGTCAGTAGATTCACTGGCACGTAAGAGGTCCCCTCGGAGCAAAATCCCGACACCCGGGCGAGGCGTCCCTAAAATCCAGAGTAGTTAAAAGGGACGTAAAACCAATAACATTATAATTATCTGTATTTACTGTATATTTTGGCCAGATGACCTCGTAGTTCCACCCCCTATAAACCTCACTAACTAACTATTACTGTATGTGCGTAGCAAGCGCTTTTCGCACAGACGCAGTTGAATGAAATTTTAGTTTCGGTCCGATGTATTTAATCGTGAGCCTACCCACATAACAAATCAATTTGTTATGTGGGTCGTCTGAGCGAGTCTGAGTTTTCCTTTAAACCAAGGAGGTCAAACTTTCGATCACTTGCTACCATAAATAAACAGGATACCTTGCTATCGTTCTACAGATCATTATGTCGAAGTCCAATCTGGCTACGTACCATCGGATAAGTACGGTCCTTTTCAGGACCAAATAACAAATCACTCGTTGGAACAGATAGAAATGCGTCATTAATACGTCCACAATAAACGACATTAAGCAAAAAAAAAAAAAAAATACTAGTTCGAGGTTCGAACCTACTACAATGTGACTTCGTTGACGCTACCCTAGCAATTCTTGATTTAGCCACCATAGCTAACGAGAACCATGGTGCATTGCTGGCACGTATTGAATCTATTTGTAGACACTTTCTGTCCAAACGTAAGAAGGTATTATTCGGAGCTCTGATCCTTTTAATCATGCATTATATTTGAGGTCATTGAAATAACACTGCCCCTATCGATTTCGACTATATTCGCGAGCATGTACTCAACGGTTAGTTGTACTAAGGTCGAAACGGAGCTGGTATTAATGTTTTTAGGGTGACTATGATATACGCGTTAGTTGGTTTGCCTTCCTCCAAAAAATGAGGGGTTGGCGGACCACTCTGTATATAACATTGAATGTTTGTCTGTTTTTTCTTAATTTCTACGGAAATTTGCGTTATTTACGCTTTTCTGACCGTTTTATAACTGATGCGCGCGAAAATAAAATTTTTGTCTGTCTGTCTGTTTGTCTGTGGACAAATTTGTTCCCTTATAACTCGAGAACGGCTGGGTGGATCAACGTAAAATTTGGTACAGATATCCATCCGAGGCACGCCACCAATCATTGATGTAAGTCTTCTCCGTACCTATAATAAAGGGGGGCCTACTCCCTTAAAATACATGCTGAAATAGGCGTACAAGGGTGAGACAAAGTTCATTTTCAGCCGCTCAATGTGTGAAACAAAACAGATTTTAAAACCCTAAAACCAACAGTTTTTGAGATATTCCCAGGAAACTAATTTAATTTAAAAAACTAATGAAAGAAAACAAGCCGGGTAAACATGACAACCGAATCGCAGAGGTCCATCTATTTCTGTAAGACGCAATGCAGGTCCATTCATTACATTACTGTAAAAGTTTGCAAACTGCTATAAGGTTACAAAGGGAACCAAATCAAGCGCTTAAGGGGGTCAGGATCAATTTTGTCACGCGGGCGGGCGTAAGGTCTATTATTTCCCTATCCCTATATTATTATATTATTATTATTATTATAATTATTAGTATCATTATTATTATATTATGACGTACAACGACGAGACAAAGATAATTTTCAACCCCTTGGTGTCAGAAACAAAACTCGGGGCTCCTAAAGAGCCGTAAAGGGTCCTCGACATTTTAAGGCTCTAATACCAACGGTTTCCGAGATATTCATCGAAAATTAATTTCATTTAATAACCTAAGGAAGAAATGCAAGCCAGTAACCATGACAACAGTATCTCAAGAGTTGACACCCAACTTTCTATCTATTTCTGCAAGAAGTAATGCCACTCCATTTATTACATTTCTGTGAAAGTTTGCAAATGGCTATAAGGTTATCACGGAACCAACTAAAAGTGTAAAATTCATCAATGAGCTTAATCGGATCAAGGGGTACCCTAGATTTTTTTCAAACGACCCACGTGCGATATGTCGTACAGAGGGTCTATTATATCTTCAAATAGCAACATTATTTTCTAAAATTCCTGAATTGAAATAGTATTTTTGCGGCTTTTAGGATTTTGGGCCATTGGAGGCTAAAATACCTGAATTTGCATGCACCACAAGCCTTTATATATTAAAGGGGTCTTCCTGTGGATGGGGACTTGGCACAACGGTGAGGGTCAGTTTTTATGTGACGTGTATTTCGTTTCATCTACGAGGTTTCAATTTAATTTTCACGTCAGGAAGTACACGTTAGGTAAATTTAGTTTTGAGAGCACATTTTAACTAACCATTTTTCTTTGTCGACAAACAGGTTAAATTGCCACAGTAGCTCAATTGATAACGTCTGGTTATGAAAACCGAAGATCGTTCGAAGAATGGGTACTTCTGATAGCAATATATATTTTTAACGGTTTAACCAACGTAAGCTTAAAAGGCGCTTGGACGGTAGGTTTCTCTTCGACTCGATTCACTGAAACCGTTACTTCTTGGATTCCTTTTGTCACATATAATTTTTTTCTACAGAAAACTTCCTCGAGAAATCCTTTACAGAATGGTGAAAACCGCATCAAAATCAATCCAGTCGTTCTCAAGATTACCCGTTACATCTAAGTTTTGGGACTTGGTTTTATACTATAGCCTACTAGTGTCCAACAGTTAAGCATAAAACTCAGCAATTCTTCTAGGTTTGTGCCGTGTCTTGTGTGGGGTTTTGCCTAGGACAGCAAGCTGGCTCATCGGCTGGCTCTTGGTGTCCCCGCCCGGACCCCCACTGGAGTAGCGAACTGCGCGCCACCTCCCATTATATAAGGTGCAACTGCACCTCTTGACTGCGAAAACAAAAAGCTCAGGCAGCCTCAACCTCTCTATGAAGGCTTCCAAAAGATGGTATATTGGCTTTCACGACCAGTGAATTAAAACTCAGCAATTCTTCTAGATCTGTGCCGTGTCTTGTGTGGGGTTTCACTAGCCGTGAAAGCCAATATACCATCTTTTTAGTTAAGCATAAGTTACGTATAAGCAGGGCAACAGGAAATAGACCGCAAATCGCACGACATATGCACCTATCAACCGTGCAGCCGTCTCAGGGGATGCCGTTTCCCGGCAAACTGTGCACCGGAAGCTGAGATCAGCAGGGCTGTTTACCAGACGTCCAGTGGTGTGCGTCCCACTCACTCCAGCACAGAGACGGGCCCGTCGAAACTGGACCATGAATGAATGGAGGCATGTGCTCTTCACAGACGAATCCCGCTTCAGTTTGCAGAACGATTCACGTCGCACATTTATCTGGAGAGAAACGGGTAGCCGATACAACCACAGGAACATCGTGGAACGGAACCAGTATAGTAGTGGTGGCGTCATGATGTGGTGCGGCATCATCTTAAATGGCCGTACGGACCTGCACATCTTCATGGGTGGTCCGAGGATCACTGTGAACGCTCGGAGATACAGCGATGAGGCA
This sequence comes from Meconema thalassinum, assembly GCA_946902985.2. Classification (NCBI taxonomy): domain Eukaryota; kingdom Metazoa; phylum Arthropoda; class Insecta; order Orthoptera; family Tettigoniidae; genus Meconema; species Meconema thalassinum. Next base: position 252,120,711 of record OX336394.1, on the reverse strand, counting down.
CTGAGGCCACATGTTCGACTTTTCAGAAGGTGCGGTTGGACCAGACTTCCTCTAAACGGACAATATTTCCCGACCGTACCGCGCTGCTCTGGTGGCTGAATTTCTGGCTGGGGAAGACATTCATCGCATGGACTGGACAGTGAGGTCTGCGGATCTGAATCCTATAGAACATGCCTGGGATGCATAGGGGAGGCGAATTGCATCCCGTCAGCCCCCACCAAGGACCCTCCAAGACCTTCGCATTGCTCTTTCGGAAGAATGGGACTGACTGCCACAAGAGATCTTGGACCATCTGATAGAGAGCATGCCAAGTCGCTGCGAAGTATGTGTGGCCGTTAGGAGTAACCATACACCCTATTAACAGCATATTTTGTTGTGGACGACATTGCCTAGTTTTGTTAGTTGCCAAAGGTGTACCTTAGCTATCAGAACCTTTCTGACAGAGTTTTCTTGAACAAGTTGTGTGACACATGGTGTGTGATTCAGCCTCTGTTTGTTCAGCAATCCGTCTGACATTCATATCAGGCGGCTTGGCCTCGTTTAGTAATTATGCTTAACTTTTGAACACTATTGTAAGTAGAGATACCTTTCAAATCTTCCTTATTGTCCAAAATTTTCTTGTAATAAATAACGAACCAAACAAGAAGTTCCGTGACGAACTAAATAGCCTACTTTTCTTAAAATCTAAGATTCATGCCAATCTATATAGACCTATCTATAATAATGACGAAATTAAGTTGGTAATATCGACATTTCTAATTAGTTCGAAATATACCTGGTATAATGTAACCTAATAGAGCACTAGAGTTGGCAGCCCTGGTGACTAAATACATTGTTAGTTCCATCTCTTAAGGTACAGAATACAAACTTTGGTTGAAGTCCAATGGATAGCATGTACGTTACATGCAGTTAGACATTGGATCTATCAGCGCGCGTAAAATCATGGTGGCAACAATGTCATGCATGTGTTGGTCAGAAATAATCTAAAAATATTATGATTTCTTGTTGTGCTAATTTTGGATGAAATCCATTTGTTAGTATAGAAGTTACATGTATTTTAAAATTGGACCTATCAGCAGGCTTAGAGTCATGTTGGCAGCACTGACATATATTAGTTACACCAAATTAAACTAGAATGTCAGGTACTATACGTGTGCAAATTTTGAAGCAGTTGTCTTACATATTTTCTGATATATTGGTATTTGGATAAGAAAATAGAGAGAGAGCATTTATTAACAATTGGCAGCCTTGGTGGCTTTTAAGAATACGCTCAGTCATATCTGTTTATGTATACATAGTACATACGAAATTTGGTTGAAATCCAATTGATAGTGTAGAAGTTATATGCATTTAAAAATTGGACATATCATCATCAAGCTTAGAATCATTCTGGCAACATGGACATGGATGGCCTCCCGGAATTCAAACTGAAATATTACTATACATATGTGTGCCAATTTTGGAATAGCTCCCATGCATACCTTCCAAGATATCCAACATGGAGCTCAAATTTCAATTGCGGTTTTTCAGCAGTTGGTAGCACTGACAAAATTTTCAAATATGGGCTTTAGATATTCAGGTATAGATCTTTACTCATACCAAATTTCGATTTGTTTGCTGCAGCCGTTTAGGACACACACACACACACACACACACACAGCCAGACAGACCGACAGATGGACAAACAGACAGGCATTTGGCCGGATCGATCTCATAAGTCTACTTTTTCCTCATTTTTGCAAAATGTGAAAAGTAGGCTAAAAATTAAATTTTGTTTATTTTCTTTGCATTTATCACTTGGTGAACTACCGCTTTTTAGGAATTCTACCTATATGATAATTTATTCAATCAATAGCAGAATTAAATAGATTATACATTATTGACTAAATATATTGCAACTTTTCAGTCGGTCAACACTACACATTCCCAATTACTGGCACATGTAAAAAACAAGATGTTCAGCAAAGAACATATAGCCTACTTTCTCCTAAATGTATGGGTATATTTATAACTCTTTGTCCTCATCCCTAAAACCACCTCTACCACCATGTAGTGTTTGTTTTCTTTTATATTGATAATTAGCCAGTAAGTGTCAAAATCAATATTATATACTTTATGATGATTGAATAAAAAAAGACTAACTTTTGGGTACATTCCCCTTTAAAAATCCGCGCCGATCACAGTAGGTTGGTGCTGCGACCTAGCAGTGAATTCATATTTATCTTGTACGCCTCTGGGTGTTCAACGAGCAGGCAGTTTAAAGTAGCCAGGAGGGAGGCGATCCAGCTGGCAGTGTTTAAAGGTAATCGGAGTGCGATCGTGGCTAATAGTTGAACTACCAGTATTACAAAATTGCCATACTTCAGGAGGCCAGGTATTTACACAGCGGTATGTTTGGAACAATATTACCCACATAACCCACAAGATGACAGCACCGTACAGAGACATTAAGAAGGCTGTGGTTGATAACAACGTGTATCTAGTTCTTCTATTCTCCTTTTCCTAATGTCTTCTGTTTATGTGCAATGCTGGGACTGTGATTTTATTAATAAACGAGAGTATACATTAGCCTCCCCTTTGAGCTAAATTATATTTTTTCCTGTATCTATGGAAAGAACTTGTGCACATCATTTGTAAAAGAATTCAAGAAAAAAAAGTTAACTGTAACAGTATTCGTTCCCCAGTCAACAGCGTGGCAGACTAACACGCCAGCCCAGAGCTAACCATATCCTTAACATCATGGAGATCTTAACTGATATATTAGATACAACCTGTTGGCAAATAATGACTTGCAATAAACTATTTCTTCACTGCAGTACATCTTTATTATAGATCATTTCATACACAGTTTATATTATTGTATCAGTAGGGTATATCACATACAACATACTAAAACTACTGAAATATAAGACAGGCTCATGAGGACAGCTGTCATCTTGTCGTGTGGCAGATACGGCTCAGCTCTTTTAAGCCACTCATACAGAATAATATTATAATATTAAATTATAATAAATAACGGATCACGACCTTTAGGATAGCTTAAACCACCCTAGGCTTGATAATCTGAATTGGTGGGTCTTAAGCTATTGATTATAATGGTTGCATAATTCACACGGCCGCCATCCTGAAATGGCAAGGCCGATGACCTTGAAGTTTGGGTGAAATACGCGCCCTATATAAAGGTATGTTGTCACCAAATTTGGTAGAGATCGGATGATTAGTTTAGCCGTAATTTGAGTTTACGTTTTGAAAGTTTGAGTGGCCGCCATTCAGTTTTGGTAAAGATGGCGGAGATATAAAGTATGACACTGAGGTGCCCTATGCTAGAGCTACCTCTGTACCAAATTTCGTCCAATTCGGTTTCACCGTGTTCGAATTGATAGGGGGGGACAGAAATTCAGAGTACACACACTCACACACACACACGGACTCACACACACACACATACACACACACAGACAGACACACAATTTTTCGCCCTGTGTTGATCTCATAAGTCTACTTTCATTTTTTGCAAAAATCGAAAGTAGGCTAATAACTCGGAAAAAATAGAGCTGATTAATATATATAGGCTATACAGTATATACTAACTAAATTACCCATTCTTCGAACGGACTTGCCAGCCAAAAACATTCATATTGTACCCACCCAACCATCGTAAATCACACATTTGTAATATAGTTATATTATTATCTTGATATTGTTATAACCTGGGGTTCCCACATGGTATGGCCACCCCCTATCGTCCCCTTTTATCAACATTCACCCCCATTCCATGGCACAACCCCTAGAGGAACCAACAACAACAAACATCTAGCCATAGCAAGTACACTCGGCTTGGCAGGCCAACCATACACAAATGTGGTAATTCTTACAACATAAGTCTAAACACACAGCTACCTGCTATGTGGGGCAAGAATCTGCTGACTACATTACACAAACATGGGCAATTCACATAAATACCAGCACCTCCAGGAACTGATCATCTTTCGTCCACCGAGGTGCTGTCCACTGCCAGTTCGACCGCTCTGCAGTTCCGGTAAGTGTACTCAAAGGTTATCCTTAATATCCTTTCTGTTCCAACCCCAATACTTTTAATCATCTCATTCATTCTTGTGCACTTCGCATCATATTTATAATAATTAAAACCATTCTCACTCTCTTAAACTGCCTTCTTGTATATCTTGGACCCTCCGCTCGAACTCTGGCCCTCAGACAGCAAGCCTTTACTCAGCTGCGCCACGCTGGCTGTACCGCTTGTCTGGTATTCAACATTGTAAACACGAGTCAACATTCGCTCAGGAAGCACGGCCAGCCTTCCGCTTGCCTGTTCCATTCATTCTTTACCTCACTCACTCCACTACACGCACGTGACTACCTGCCTCCAAGCTTCCACGTTTGTTTAATAATCGCCACCCTAATTCGAGCTACCAACCCCCCCGGGGCAACACAATATGAATTAATCCACCGTCACTGAAATATTTTTTTAATAGTATGGACTCCATATTGAGGAAAGAATTCATGTTGAAAATCGTAAAAGGAAAATAAAGGAATGTAGCCGAAAAGCAATAATAAATCCCTATTGACGTCAAATTGGCACTATTAGTTAAACTAGTTTCCATGATAGTTCCGTATCGACGTACTAAATAGTTTTTAACAACAATTATAAATCCACCTTAGTAAATACATAAACGAAAGGAAATTTAATTAGATTTGCTCCTGGTACATGTTTCAGGGATTAATTGCTTTTATCCCCTTCATCAGCCAAGATTAATATCTGAAGAAAGTTATAAAATAGCGTAGCACTCAAAAAAAAATGGCTATTTGACTTAATATGGTGCACCATATATGTAGGTCACAGAAAAATATTGAGCAAAACTAAAAAATATGAAACGGTGATGATATTCAGCCATCAAAAACAAGCGAAGATAAACGAAGAGAACAAGTGGACAGTTCATTCACATATCCGCTCCAAAACACAGGTCAAAGGTTGAATTGGCAAAAATGGGACCACAATACTTCACCATATCTACACAACCAATGAAGAAGCTTTAAGCTTAACAGGTCCATAAGACCAATCAAATGCCTGCATACAAACGAAATGAACGTGGAAGGAAGAACTTCATATAGCAATAAGGTTAGCTCAATGCATAACCTAAAAAGAAGCAAAGGAAAAACAAAAACCATAATAAAAGGGACCCAGGGGAAATTTATAGACTTAAATAATTATGAAGAACTATAAAAATTAATTTAAAATGATATAGAACGAATACAAACTTAATAATATGTGAAAAACTTACTTCAGGTTAAATCAAGTTATCAATTATGAAAAGATTTGTCTTAAGTTTGAATATTATTGTAAAGAATTTATGGGTGTAACCAATTGACTGGTCAATGTGTCGGTCTAATAACCCCAAGCTTGCAGGTTCGCTCCTGGCCGTGGTTGGTGATTTTTTTAAGGCGGCAAAAATTACGACACCATGTCATACGATGTTGGCATGGCAAAGAACCCATTCGAATTCAGTAGGTCGTGTTCATAATGGCAAAATTAATCTCGGGAGTTTCCGCCGACACAAGTTCCTCATTTCTCTACTAGAAAGCGCTATAGTGTTCAAGGAGCTTAGGTATCAAACCCCCTTGACTTACATAGTGCTTCAAGGAACAACGAAATTCGACATGCAAGCTACCCTTTGAGTGTCAAATAACAAAGCTTGCACCCGGCACCCAGGGCCATACGATATTATTATAAGGAGATTTAGAGAACGAGCACATTACCAGTTGAGCGGCAGTCAGCACGAATCCATCCTCTCCATAAAAAGGGGCCAAAAAGAACGTCGATAATTGCAGAGGTATATCAATAGTGCCGGTTGTTTATAAGATACTATCGAAAGCACTTTTAAACCAAATAGAAGTTCATCTTGATAAACAGATTGGCGAATACCAGGCTGGCTTTAGATAGAGGCATTCCTGCTCAGAATAAATTCTCAATCTGAAAAACGTCATCAGATACAGGATAACTGGGAGGTTTGTCTACGTGGTCGTACTCGTGGACTTTTAGAAGTCGCTTATGACTCCATTAGCCGTGAGTCGTTATTGAATGTACTGGAGGAGTTTGGGGTGGATGATACCTCCAGGAACTTAATTAAGCAGACCCTCACCAACACAATATCAAAGGTAAAATTCATGTATGAGGTTTCAAGGCCCCTCGAGATAAAGACTGGGGTCAGACAAGGAGGTAAACTTTTGCCACTTCTTCTCAACTGTGTCTTTTTAGAGGTCATCTGAGAATGGAGAAAGTCGTTGAATAAAGAAGAAGATAACAAAGATCGACTTCGGTTAGGCCCCAAACTCAAAGGAGTGAATATGTTGACTGTTTGGCCTTTGCGGATGGCTTGGCCATTTTTGCCAACAACATCAACTCAGCAATCAAGAAGATAAACCATCCTAAAGAAACGGCAGAGAAAGTAGGACTACAAATCTTCCTTGAGAAGACTAAATACATGACGAACATCAGTGATGGGCCAGAATGGATCATAACTAACCACGGAAAGATTACCAGAGTCACGAAATGGGAGAAGTAATCCAACAGGATGGTCTAAAACAAGAAGCGACCCACAGACGCATCTGGAAATTAGCGCAAGCGTACCAACTGAATTAAAACATTTAAAAGAATAAGATGCTGAGTATAGGAGAAAAATTGAGACATTACAGCACTGTTGTTAGACCAGAAGAATTGTATGCTTCGGAGACTTTATGCTAAACTCGAAAAGGACAAGTTGACCATCTACATAAAAGAGAACGTAGGCTACTACGGTAGATCTTGGGCAAAAGATGGGATGACGGGCAGGTTCGACTGAGATCCAACAAGGAAGTATACAGTAAGATGGAACCAATAAAAACAGCAATCGAAAAGAGAAGACAAATATTCTATGGGCACATCTTCCGTATGGACAATGACCGGCTCACAAAGAAAGTCTGCAATTTTCTAAAATCCAAGACATCTAGAATAAAATGGTTCCAAGAGCGTCAGAAAGATCTGAGATAGCCATTGAAAATTATAAATAAATTGACAGGGGCAGCTTCTGAAAGGCTGTGAACTTCCGTCAGGGTTTTATAGTGGATTCATAACCCAGGAAACAGAGAGAATCTTTATCCGAAGAGAGAAAGAAAGCGCTAATTGATGCGCTCAAAAATACTGGCAGCATGTCAAAGCTGGCAAACGAAAAAGATCTACTCGTTACTGAAATGAGATTGGTTGTTAACACGTAGTCAATAGAGGCTCAATTCAGATTTAATATAACCGGCTATTTAGTTCTTCATGGAACTACTTGTTATTTCTCGTGTCCTAATCAAAGCAATAGAAATGTAGGTTATTACAATGGACTATTAGAATATCCGTCTGCTGGCATATAATTCTATAGCCTCTATATGAAACTATACAACATGACGTCCGTAAAATATATTCCACCGGTTCACAATTTCTCCGAAACTATTTAACTTATCAAACTGAATTTTTTATGGTGTAAGAGGACTATTGTGTAAGTACACATGTGTGACTTTCAAAATCCTGAGTAACACAAAAACACCATGGCGGCCAAGTGATTTTGGAATATTTCAAGTGATTTTTCTGGCGATCTTATCACCCGAGGGCAATGATGCTAACAAGGAAGTATCAGGTAAGACAGGCCGAAACCTATCTGGAAACTTTGTAGATGCAATCGTTGTTCTATAAGAGGTCAACGTGCGGAATATCAGCTGTCAGATTGAACTGCAAGGCTCCAAAATCGTACCTGACTTCCTGGTACGCAGGCATGATGGTTGGAGGAGCTGGACATCCCTGTGACATTCGGAGTAGTAGCGAGGCAGGGCGTATATGCTGACTGGAGCGTGCGGATCCTTCCCACCGGCCTTGAGGGCTGTCCGTTCCAACATATACGGTACTCGCTACCTCCCATTGATTTACATGAAAGATTCACAACGATTTCGCAATCTTGCATTTCAGTGGACGGTGCCTACTATGTATTGACCTTCGGTGAGCGTGGTCCCCATGTTTGTATTCCGTCGGGATGGTTAAATAGTTCACTCCCTAGACGATGATTAATTATTTGTGCCTGGTAGGATTCCAGTGACACTTTGATTAATATTGTATTTTATTTTAGGCGGGACAAGGTGTCCCTGATCTTTAATTCGGAGAGTAGCCAGGTCAGAGCTCTGCCAGAAATATATTCAATTACTGACACATCACTCCAAATGTTGAATCAGTTATGGAACGAGATGGTTTCTACGGCCGGATGCCTTTATTGAAGCCAACCTCATGAGAGGAGTTAATGAGAGATTAAATGAATAAAGGTAAATGAAAGTTCAATTTCAGGTAGTTCTAACTTTAGATACCAGATTCCACTGTCACTGTAACCCAGCGGCAAACGTTGGAACTTGACAGAGCGTTTCTAAACCAAATAATCTACAAATTTAGTTACACACTAGGGCTACCAGTTGTAGTGGAAGGTTCTTTTACATGCCATAAATCTATGACATGGGCAGGCTGGTTTTACTTCCCCTCCGAAGGAAGGCATTCTGAAGGATTTTAACGCTCTTAAAAATCCGATGACTTCGGCCAAGCTTTAAACCCGCGATCTTGGGCATAGTAGTTCAGCGTGCTACCGACCACGCCACCGAAGACAAAAAATACGACATTATCCACAAATGCAGATCAAAATATAAAATACAAAATAGTTCTGCATACTACCACAAAGGGTCGCTACTCTACAAAAGCAAAAAGCCAGTAAAAACTTACAACATGTGTCAACTATTACAGTTAAATACTAAAGGATTAAGCACCTGAATAAATAACTATTTATTTTAATATGTACACGGGAGCACCGTTCATGAAAAAACTCAAGCCTGGGGGAGAAAATTATTTCCTCTTAATCTCACAGCTGGTAAAAAAAACTTTTATTTTTCCACCCCGAGTGAATAAACCATGAATCGAAAGCGAAACTTCAGCAGCGTGAAACGTGGGTAAAGCCCGTTGCTCACGGTAAAATTATTCACCAAACTTATTGAACAATTTCTTGTACAATAAGAAGTGACTGTTGCTCACGGTCAAATGTTACGGAACACCTGATTTGATCAAATGTTTTATCAAATAGAGCAAATCCTATTTTCGTAAAATTATTTCATACAATAGCCAATCAGAGCATCATATGCGGTAAAGGACTGCCATCTACCGGCGGATTGTGAAGTCCATCTTGTAAACAAACATGTCCAGCTGGTCGAAAGAAGCAGTTGAAGCCTTAATCGAGGAATATAGGAAACATGTGTGTCTATATACAGTCAAGTCTCCGCTGTATCATAACAGAAACGCTAGGAGAGATGCGGAGGCCAAAATTGCACGTGCGCTGAGAGAAGTCCGGCCAAACACTGATTCTTCGGAAGTGAAGGCGAAGATCAATGGCCTGCGTACGCAATTCTGCAACGAGAGGTTAGTGCAGTATTCACCCTTGACTTTATTTCACGATCTGAATGTATGAAATACTCCTTCCTTTCTTGTAGTTACTACTCGGCTGGTCAGCCTGTGATAAGTTATTTTAGGCCTAATGGTTTATGTTCTATCTTAAGTTCAGTCTAGCCTAGCAGCAGTAACTAGGTACTGTATGTGTTTTAATGGTTTAACATTATGATTTCAGAAATAAGATGTACAAAGTCAAAAGTGGAATGAGCTGTGAAGACTTAATACAGGCCATCATTTATGTGGTACGAAAGATTATTGTTTCTTGCTGCCACATCATGCCAAGAGGTAGCAAATCCAATCTTGACATGTCACAGATCAGTGAAGATGGATCTACTGCATCTACAGTCATCGTAAGTGTAGAAGCATATTAATTATTTAATGAAATAAATTACATGCTTTGTAATGATCGTCATAATAAAATAGAGCTATGAAAATGAAGCAGTATGGGTTACAAACGAAGAGGTATTAAGACTAGTGGGAGAGGAGAGATGTTTCTGGCGGCTGCTATTGAAGAGAAGAGATAGGTTGGTAGGACACATACTAAGACACCCAGGAATAGCCAGCTTAGTTATGGAAGGAAGGGTCAAGGCAAGAACTGTAGGGGTAGACCAAGGTTAGAATATGTTAAACAGATTGCCTCGGACGTAGGGTGTGGTAGCTATGTAGAGATGAAACGATTAGCTCAGGACAGGGAGGCATGGAGTGCTGCATCAAACCAGTCAAAAACTGAAGACTCAAACAACAAAAACAATGTAATAAGTAATTTTTAGAAGTAAAACGTAGGCCTAAGTGAAAATACCTTTTCTGAAATATTGCTTATTTATGAGAACGAAATCACTGATACTGAATGTTGCAATGCTATAAGTTGCTGTTCATCAAGGGGGGAGGTACACCTTTACAAGTGTAAAAACCACAGATATTTAAAATACTGTAGTTTTCCTTGGTATTCCTTTGTTCTGTTGATATGAAAGTTTGCACACTCCTAGAACTGTCCTTTTCAACTTGAATATTTGCAATTAACTTTCCCAAGTTATTAAGAAAAAAAATCAAAAAATTGGAAGATTATTGTTTTAGAATGGTAATAATGCTTGTGTTAAAAGCCTATCTTCTGAAATATTTTTTTTTCCTTTTTTATAAGAGTAGATTTCGTTTGACATTTTAGTGAGGTATGTTTACTCAGAAAATACAAAAGACAAATGTTACAGCAATGGTTCTTGTCCACATTCTCAATACACAAGAGATACATGTGAAAACAAAATTTCATCAAAATATCTCAAAAACTGTTTGAGTTATGAAGGAAAACAAATGAAAAACATAAAGTTTGGGGAACGAGCGTTAAACTTACCATTGGGAGGAAGAGTATTTGAAATATTTTGATAAAATTTTGTATTCACATGTATCTTTTGTGTCTTGAGAATGTGAACTAGAACCATTGCAATAAAATTTGTTTTTTGTATTTTCTGAGTGAATGTAAAGGTGTACCTCCCCTCTCAAAATACAGTAACATTAGAAGTTATAGGCCTAGTGAACGCTGATTTAAGGCTCATTCAAGTTGGGATTTAATACTTCTTCTTTTTAATTTCTTTATTTATTTATTGGGTACATAATGCCCCAGCGATACCTACTTACATACATTATCATACTTATTGTTAACCAAAGGGAAACGAAACACAAAATAGTGAAATTAAAAACTAAAGTGCTCGTTTTGCCCTCAATACCGGTAGCTATTCACACAGCGTTCTTGCCACTTCACTTGTCCTACTCCACTGAAATAATCCTTAAACTCATTTCTAATGTTCAGAGGTACTTGAGCTGCTCTGTTTCCCCTCTGTCTCTCAATTCCTTCCATTGAATGATCATTTCTCCAGTTTCCATGCAAGAGTGTACCTTTACTTGTATTTTCTTGGTCTGCGAGAGACATGTAAACTGATTTATTTTCTTCCACAAGGAAGTTATGCAAAGCACAGGTGGCTTGAACAATAGCTTCAACTTTGTCCACTGAAAGGTTTATTTTGCTTAAAAGAACTCGAAATGTATTAGCCATAATTCCAAAGGCATTTTCCACAACACACCTTGCCCTGCTAAACCTGTAATTGAAAATCTTGTGCTCCATTGTCAATCCTCTGTTGGGAAAGGGTTTCATTATGTTAGTGGACAGAGGAAAAGCATCATCAGCCACAAAAACAAAGGGAAACTCCTTGTCACATCCAGGGAGCTGACGAGGAGGTGGTATGTTCAGCATTCCATCACGCATTGCTGAAAATAAATCACTTTTCTGAACCCCCCCCCCCCCCCCTATAACTCACACGGCCATTAGTTCCAATATCCACATAAATGAATTTATAGTTTGCATCATCCACTGCTAATAAAACAATACTCTTTGTGCCCTTGTAATTATAGTAATGTGATCCACTTGATCGTGGAGCTGCAAATTGGATATGTTTCCCATCAATTGCTCCTATGCAGTTTGGGAAGTTCCACTTTTCTTGAAATTCGTGAGCAATATTTTTCCATTTCTCATTTGTGTCTGGAATCTGAAATAAAAATGCATTTCTTACAGGATTTTGAAGGAGGCACCATAACGTCAGTGGATGATTACATGTTAGATGATGATGGGGTACTGGTAGGCCTAGGTCAGGAGTCAGATGACACCGACACCCCGGGACCTAGCACAAGGAGAGTGACGAGCCAGCCCCCACAGAAAGAAGGTACAAAGCATTATATATACCCATTAAAATGGAGTTACTGCATTTAATTTAAAATAATATGCTTTTTTAGGAAAGCAGGATTTCTTTAATGATATTTTTACAATATGAGGGATTTTCCAATTTTCAGGTACATCCACCAGGAAAAGAAAGAGGGTTTGTCCAGAGGACCAAGTACTGGCCAATGCTACGCAGATATTGGCATCTATGGCACCTTCGGTAACAGCGACAGATTCCGAGGAAATATTTGGCAATTACATTGCCAGTGAACTCCGACAGATAAAAAAAACAAGAGACTGAAACTTTTAACCACACAAAAATTACAGAACATACTAATAGAGGCTCGAACTGAAGAAATGGAGTAAAAATATGCCATGAAATGAAATTTCATTATTATACATAAAAATAAATAAGTAATAAATATAATATAAATATACAGTCTTACCTGCAAACAATCTTCCTTTAATGCATTGTATATTTCCCTACATTTATACGAGCCAGGGTACCAAAAGGTATTCTTGTTGAATACATGAGGTTTGTATATGTTTCACCAGTGGCAAGAAATCTCAGTGTAACTTGCAGTCTCATTTTCGCTGGAATAGCTTGCCTCATATTTGTACCTTGTCTTTCTATTCTTGGTCCAACAAGCTGGAGCAATTTTTCAAAATCACCTTCACTCATTCTTAAGAAATTCCTGTATGATTCAGTGTCCTCTAACCTCAATTCATTCTGAACTAAAGATAACAGACCCCTTCCATCATCCCTTCTAGCTACCCAAGGTCTAGTCCACCACCTTCTAGATCTCCTCTTCTTTTTTCTTTTAATAACTGCACATGCCGCTATTGTAATAACTAAAGTTGCAATTTGTTTACTGTGTACCGATGGCATTCTTGATTATTATTCACTGGCTATAGAACCTACTACAGTATGTCTGGTGACCAAAAAGCAAACTTTTCAATTAATTGAGACCTGTTCCCACAGAGGTCAGGCCAAACAAATATAATTCCAAGTTTTCGCCAAAAGATGGCAGAGCGATCACTCATATGAGTTTGAAGCAACATTTGACCGTGTACAACACAACATATTTTATAAAAGATGTTAGCAAATTTTTGTCAAATCTTTTGTCAAATAATTGTACCAAAAATTTTACCGTGAGCAAGAGGCTTAAGGGTGATTGTATGCAAACTGCCACGGATACCTGTTCGGCGGGATGAACTCAGCCGCGCGTGATACTGAAATGAAACGTAACTTTTGCCTTCATATTGAAATGGTGAAAAATTACTAAACGGTAATAGGCCTATGTTCTTTCCAGGCATAAAAAGAACCACTTATCTTCATGTAAAATTTCAGCTAAATCGGTTGTGATGATTTAGGCGGTAAAGAGTAACAGAAAGACACCAGTATTATACTCACATAAACGTTGGCCGGGGAACCGAGTTCCAGGTTACAAGCAAAGCAGCGTCCTTGTACATAGGCAACACCTACTGCAGTACCGTATGGTGGGTGGTCTACACTGTGTCAGATCTCAAAAGGGCTGTTTGTAGCGATTGCGTGTTAATGACGGCAGATGGTAGCATTGTTTGGCGGTACATATCAACATAATACTGTTTGACAGCTAAGGTGTATCACAACAACCCTCATAGTCTTCAAGAACTGCAGCAGAATATTTCTGATGAGATTGAAGCAATACCAGCGGTCCAGCTGCGATCCGCCTTCCGCAACTTGTTGTCCAGGGCTGAAAGGTGCCACGAGATGAATGGCGGTCATTTTAAACATCTACTACAAGCAGGTTAGTGAACTATCTCCATTCCTTTGGTGTGTTTATTTGCTCCCCCCCTGTATTACAGACGTGGCCGTGCGAGAACTCTCGCATAATGGTTTGTGTGCGCCTCATGTGTACAGACTACCCGCCCGGCGCTAATGCTATACGGGCCGGATCCGGCACTGTTCTGTCAGGGGCTATCGTCTTGTTTATTTGTTTAAAGGTACTTTGTAACCAAAAAATTTTATTTCCGTTTACATTTCAATAAACGCAAGATTATTTCTCTCCTATTGAGACGATTGGGAAGAATTTGGTGCAACCCACAATTTCGAACTCCCTCCTGTTTAGGAGCTTGAGTTTTGTGAAACATACACCTTAGCGTATTATATAATAAGATTATAATACAATTTTCCAGTTCAGTAACAATCGACTAATTGAAGAAGGTAGACGCAAAACCGTATAAGTAAACTTTGGACAAATAAAGGAGTTGAGACCGAAATAGAGTTCTTTGGACTGTGCAAAACAAAATTAGTTTCCATGAGGAAGTCCTTAGAATTGTCGGAAGGAAATTACTGCAGTTGCAAAACAGCACCTGTTCTAGACCTCTGATATTTTTACCCTGACAAAGCACTATTGTTCTGTAAATCACTCCGGAACCTAGGTAAACGTGTCGCCAACTTCCTTATTGTTGATTGAGTGGTGTACTCTGAGTTGTGGTGTTACCTTAGTAGCTCCTTTTTAATGTTAGCATCACATAAGAAGCTTGCCACGGTGGGTGAGTGGATAGCGTGTCGGTCTACTAACCCCAAGATTGCAGGTTCACTCCTGACCGTGGTAAGTGATTTTTTAAAGGCGGCAAAAATACGACACGCATGTCATACGATGTTGGCATGTCAAAGAACCCATTTGACTTCAGTAGGCCGCGTTCATAATGGCAAAATTAATCTCGGGAGTTTCCGACAACACAAAGTTCCTCATTTCTCTACTAGAAAGCGCTATGGTGTTCAAGGAGCTTAGATATATAACTTCCTTGACTTTCATAGTGATTCAAGGAACAACGAAATTCGACATGCAAGCTAACCTCTGGGTGTCAAATGACAAAGCTTGCACCCGGCACCCGAGGCCGTACGATATTATTATTATCATTATCACATAAGAATAAGGTCGCGTATTTCAAAACAAATAGACTGTGAGTTACTTCTTCGTCAAAGAGAAAGGTAAAGGAAACATTATAGCAGTAATGAAGGATTTTAACATTAAAAGGCGTCATACTTCAAGGTAATTATTGTTGTTTTGATAATTTCCAAGGGCAGCTTTGCCAAGACAAAATAAAACTCGTGTTCTCAGCAACTGCTTTTTAAAAGACAAAGCGACTATGTTAATGAAATTGTCCGTGCTAGTGAAATAATTGCAAATCGTTCCATTTCTTCTCTGACGGTGGCTTTGTGAAACAGTGTTTAGTGGTGGTTGCAGATAATTTGTGACCAGATATAGGTAGCTTGTTTAAACAGATTAGTGTTTGTCACGCTGGACAGTTGCTAGACGCATGTACAGTATAAAGGAGCAGACTGTATTGTATACAACATGATACAGGTGATCATGTATTCGAGGCATTTTCAATAGCTTTGGATGAAAACTGTGACGTCACGGACACATCTTAGTTTGCTATGTTCATACGAGGTGTGGATAAAGATTTCCATTGCACAGAAGAAGTGCTCTGTTTGCAACCTTTGAAAGGCTGGGGAATGATATATTTCAGGAGGTGAAACATGAATTCAACAAATTCCATCTGTACTGGGAAAAACTGTGGGTAGTAACGACTGAAGGAACTTCCTCAATGATTGGACCAAATGCAGGAACTGTAAATAAAATAAAGGAAGAGTTACTTGGCAGGAAAATTTATGCCAATAACGTGTGTTTTCCCTTGTATTTTACACCAGGAGAATCTTTGTGCCATAACACTGAAATTTGTTCACGTCATGAATACAGTGGTATATTGTGTCAACTATATAAAGTAGAACGGTTTCACTCACCGAAAATTTAAAACATTTATAGACGAACTGGAAAAAGAGGAAGAAGATCTCGTCCACTATTCAGAAGTACGGTGGTTGAGCAAGGGAAAGATGATGCAGCGTTTCTATAATCTGATAAATGAAGTGACACTTTTGATGGGCATGAAAGGAAAGTCTGTCGCACTGTTAGGTTATGAAAAGTGGCTGACTGACCTTGATTATTTGTGTATATTATATGTCACTAGAATGAGTTGCACTCTAAGCTGCAAACACAAGATCAATTGGCTCATGAACTTCACGGTCATGTGAAATCCTATCATAGGAAACTGAATCTAAGGGAAAATCAAATGACAATATAAAGCACTCGCAAGAGCATACAGGTTATTTTAATTTCAGTCCTTGTTATATTCCGATATGGTCTTCACTCGCTTCTAACATGTTCTGATATACTGTAATTCACACCTTTGTTGGCAGAGCTCGTAAATGCAGTGTTTTCCAGGAGTGTGGAATTTTTTGTTTGTACATAGTTTATGAAGAAACTCATGTATATACAGCATCATTGTGACGTGTTATTGCACTTGGTTTTCTTTCATACAATTTTTGTCAGTCATCGCAGAAGCGCTGTAGAAAGCTGGATCAATGTCCTGTTGTTTCCTGCATCTCCTCCCTATTACTTCTTGGTATGGAACGGTAGATGGAAGCAATCTACTTAGACGTTATCTTCTATAAAATATGCCTCTCTCAGCAGTTCATATGCTAATCTAGAAGGGGCAGTGCGCCCTACTCCCATTACTTTCTTCATGAATCTTGCCTTTACCTCTTCAATCCTTTCAAGATCATTAATTTTTATTTTTTCCCATATGTTCTCTATTCCGCAGCAGACAATCGGTATTATAACTTATCTGAATAAAGCCATTGCAGTTTGTACCAACAGCTGGCTAAGGTTCGGGAGATTTTACATTGTTCTTGTTGCCACTGATGTTCTCTCCTGTACGTGCATATTAAATGACATTAGCGTAGTTTGTCGAGTTATTCCCAGGTACTTAAAGTGATTAACCGCCTTTAGTGGGACATTAATGTCAAAATATTTGCACTTGATGGTTTCCCACCTTTCCGAAATGTCATAAGCATTGTCTTCTGCAAATGTATATGGAATCCATTTTCCTCAGTCCATCTTTGAAGTTTGTCAAGCGTGTCTTGAAAATCAAATGGCATCTAGGAACCAAGTCTGCAGCTAGATGCCGTTTATGCTAGGATTTGGTAGCAAAAGTAGGAACTACTTGAAAATCGATCGTCTGCAATCCTTACCTGAATTACAGATAACACACACTAATACAGCCACCACAATTAACACCGGTTATCTGACAGATTCTACACACACCCAAAGTACACGGGGCTACATGACCGCGTTGTCGCAGCCCCTAAGCTTAGGAACCAACCAACCAAAGTACCTGCCACTTTCAAACCCCGTCGCAGTGAGATAAATCAATCTGTGACTTCGCTTTCTACGTGAATCATTGACAGATTTGCTTGCAGATTTTTATGTCAGATTTAGTGACATCAGAAAGGTGTAAACAGGTTAAAGGTTCCGTCTGATCAATACTTTTATTAATTATGATCACTGTGTGGTCATTAGTGGGACATGTTTCGAGGCCTAATTAATAGTTTTGGCCACTTCATCAGCCGATATGACAGAGAACGATATAAGATTAATTTTTGCGTAGCACTTAAAATTACCTTGAAATTGGATCTTGTATGGTGCACCATAAAGAGAGATTGAAACATTTAAAGCCTAATATGAGTTATGTCAAAATTCTTCAAATTCTGGTTTCTGCAGTTTTTAAGGAAATCAATATATTTTATTGTGTTAGGTAGTTTAATCTTAAGATCTTTAAATTTGTATCGTGCTTTCTTAGCTAAATTAGCCTGGTATTTCTCATCACCATTCAGCATTGACGTGAGTGGAGCTCATGAACATTTGCAAATGGAAATTATTGAACTTCAGGAGGATTTGGCTTTGACAGGAGTGTTTAAGGACACCTGCTTACGAGATTATTATGTGAAATACTTTCCATGCAAGAAATAGCCTAATCTTCCTAATTTCATTGTAAGGAAGCCATCTTCCTCTGTGGCTTACGCGGCAGCACGCCGGCCTCTCACCTCAGGGTCCGTGGTTCAAACTCCATGTGAGATTTGTGCTGGACAAAGTGGAGGCAGACAGGTTTTTCTCCGGGTACTCCGGTTTTCCCTGTCACAAATTCCATTCCAGCAACGCTATCCACTATCATTTCATTTCATCTGTCATTCATTTACCGGTAATCATTGACCCAGGGGAGTGCGACAGGCTTCGGCAGCCGGCATAGTTCATATCCTCGTGGCTATATTGGGGCTTCATTCATTCCATTCCCTGACCCGGTCGGTCGACCGGAAGCAAGCTGTGAATTTTCATTTCATAAGGAAGATGGCATCGTTTAGCAACAACTCTTCTCGTGCTTGAAGCGGATTAAATCCAAAGAGAGGGAAAGGATAACTGATCTCCACTTAGAAATCAGCCTCCACTTTCAATCAACCGAACATAAGAGACTGGTTCAGAAGGAACCTTCGCGGGATGTGCAATACAACTCACCCAAGTTCATTTGTTGAAACGATTTGCGCACCAACATCCATTTGTTGAAATGACTCGCGGTCCATCTAATGAAACATGGATGTAGTAATTCAGAAACCTTCGCTGGAGTGTGCACACCTGTAAGTCCCCTGTGGTTGGCCCAAGTTGTGTATAGCATTGTAAATTTTATATTATACGAGGGGTTATCAGAAACTAAGGTTACAAAGCCTGCAGTGAAACGTACATTTTATTCCGTACAACCAATACAGCCAACTGATAGTACATACATTAGGTTATTTTTCAACATGGTCTCCATATCAGTTTAGGCACTTGTCTCTTCATTGGATGAGTTTCAATATTCCCTCATGGTAACAATCCTGTCCTTGCACGTTCAACCACGTTGTCGCGAAATGTTTCACTTCCTCGTTTAAACGCGAATCATCGACCTCCTAGGTGCTCCTTCAAGTGAGGAAACAGGTGAGAGTCGCTTGGAGAGAGGTCCGGGTTATAGGAAGGGTGGTCAATGATGTCCAGGCGAAACTGCTTCAACAAGATGGTCGTCATCTGGGCTGTGAGGTCGTGCGTTGTCATGAAGGAAGATAACACCCTCTGTGAGAAGTCCTGGCCGCGGTTACATGTTTCGCCCACAGAGATCGAATAACTGAGCGGATCTCTTCGCGAGACCAGTTTTCCAAACGAGTCGCCATTAGTTGCTTACCTACAACTAGCGCTTTGGGTGGTGTGTGGCTGAAACTCTGCAGTTACCAACCGTATGTATTCTAATCACCCCAAACTACTAATTTATCTATAACAGATGAAACTCCATGAATATTCAACAAGATGGTCGTCTTCTGGGCTGTGAGGTCGTGCGTTGTTATGAAGGAAGATGACGCCCTCAGTGAGAAGTTCTGGCCGCGGTAACATGTTTCGCCCACAGAAATCGAATAACTGAGTGGCTTGTAACCTTTGTTTCTGATCAACCCTCGTATATGTATAATATGTTAATGTTATTCTATGGAATCTATATTTCTGAAATTTCTTAAACCAGTACCATGAGCTAAATTTAATGATGCACATTTCTTCAGTCTGTATTCATAGCCTATATTGTAGATAGTGCCTTGTAACGGGACTTAAAAGACGTATTTTCCAGTGTTAGGTGTGTGTTGATGTCAGTTACCTTGGCAGTTATTAAGCTTTGGTTAAAGACGGGAGAAGCACAATAAGACCATTTTGAGATTTTACAATATTATTCTTATGTTTCATTATCATTATCATCAACATCATCATCATTGTTTTTTGTATTTAAGGGGCCATTAAGGCCCAGTGCAGAAGACAAAAGAATAGGTACTAAACTTTAAATACAAACTAACACAGGTATTAATTACAACAAGAGGGACTGAGACAAGTGCACAAGTATTGGTCACTGATGTTCTTCCCGTTTCATCGGTCCCCCCAGGGGCTCACACCTAGCGCAACGTGGGTTGGTTACCACGAGACCCCATCTGAGTCCGGCATTGCTTCCACTTACTTGTGCCGGGCTTCTCTACGTCTTCTTTCCTGTTGACCTCTCTTGGTCAACTCTTGTTCTCTTCCGACCCCGACGGTATTAGGGTATCCGAGACCTAGGGAGTCTTTCATTTTACCGCCTTGATTGGCCCTTATCTCATATTTCCTGATACCCTCATTCTTCGAGGGGTCAGCCTTCGTTTTCTTTTCATGTTATTTCCTGCCTTCTGCTTAAGGCCCTCAAGGAGGTAGGGTGTTTGTAGCCCCACCACTTCTGGTGCACCCTGGATAGTGCTACATCCTCAAGGGCTCACAGCTGATGAGTTTGGGAGTTGGCGACCCCAAGGGATTCCTGAGCTGGATCCGTTTTGTCCCCTTTTTCCTCTGACTTAGGGGCAGGCCCTCTCCTCTTTCATGGCTCTCCTTCCTTCCAAGTCCCTCAATCCTCATTCTTCGAGGTTTGAGGGCATTTCTTTTCTTCCTGTCCTTTATTTGCCTTATCCTTTATTTGTTTACCATTCCGTCTGCTAGTATGTAAGTCTGTAGTTAGTATTAGTTATAGTTTTCATTCTCATATCATCTTTCACTATCACCCAAACCATAAGGGGCCGATAACCTAGATGTTAGGCCCCATAAAACAACAATTATCATCATCATCATCATCATCATCATCAACCTTCTCCGGTACCTTGCATCTTCCACTGTTACTGATGGTACCAACGTTCCTAATGATTTTCTTATATTTACTGTATATAATGGCTATAATGTTTGGATATTGAGTCTTGAGTTTGAAATTTATTTCTACTCTATTATAAATAAACCAAGAGCCAATTTCCAAGTCGGTCCTTGACATTTTTAGCGTATTACTACAAACTGTAATGTAACATTTACAACGCCTTCAGTAAAACATTGGTGCAGATGACCACGATGTTCCATCCCTCCAAACAATCATCATTACCATCTCTACAATAAAATATTAGGTTAGAGAAGAATATTTAACTTTCAGTATCGGAAAAACTTTTATTCACTGGTACAAGAACAGTGCTTGACAGGCACATGCGATATTACCAACACTTCTGGACCGTCTTGTAGTAGGATTCACTATTCCTACTGTTCATAAGATAGCCAATTTATTGTGTACAGTAGCAACTGGAACCAACATCACGAACCAGGAATTAGTGACTGAAACATATATTTAATATTACAGCTCTTCTAAGGACGTTACCTTTATCGATTATGTTCTTCGTCATGTGTACTGGGCCGTTTCATTATCAAGACATTTTACACATATGGCTGACAAATTACCGCACATAATCTGTTTACATGTCACATTATTAAATGTCCTGGTCAGTAGTCGTTATGAAGAATTCAATACGAGCTTTGCTTATTGCAAACAGTATTACCAGGTGTACACAACGATTACGAGAAGGAAGCCACCGCGCCTGTGTCTATAATGGATCACGAGGGAGAACTGTTTCCTTATTTGCACTTCGCAGTGACCGCAACAGCTGGAATACAGAAATTCACGCCACACTTCATCTTATACTGTATGACAATCAGCCCTTAAGGGATTCTCGTCTACGGAAATGTAAGTATTATTTTCTTCATTTCTTTAATGACAGAGTAAAATATGCCTTCGACGGACTCGAACCGGACTCATATTCTCTTCCCGTTTATTTTTGTTTGTTTATTTGTCTGACTCATAGGGGGTTTTCCAAACGACACAGAATAATATACATCATTGTATTCACACAGATGCGGTGGTCGTAAACAAGAGTTAATACAAAGGTAGTGGTCCATAAAAATGGATTCTTAGGATGGCTCCTGTTGATTTGGGGATTGTTATAAGAATTTCTTCTTGAACTTATTTTTTTCGATTTTGTAAATTCCTCTCCATTTAACAAATAACTTCGAAATAGCTACTCCTAGAACTGAAAATTACGTCAGTAAATGCTATTGTATCCTACTGGAATTTTTCTAAAAAATAGGGAATCGTGGGTTCATATATTTTCTTTTTCTCTTTGTCAACTTCCTCTGGTTGAATTAAGTTTCCGGTTAATGGAGGCTGATCAGTGTTAAAATAATTAATAAATGGACATACATTTTACGGAGAATCTATACATTTAACAAGCAATGAAGTAAATTTAAGAAAAAATAAAATTAGGAGTAAAGATTCGATAAATAATTTCAACTCTGAAATTTGCTGATGACATTTTCAACTTAGCCGATTCACCAGAGGATTTGAATGGATTTTTAAATGGTATGGACTCGGTCTTGAGGAAAGAATTCATGATGAAAATCAACAAAACCTCAATAATTAAATAAATAAAAA
Source organism: Meconema thalassinum (assembly GCA_946902985.2). Classification (NCBI taxonomy): domain Eukaryota; kingdom Metazoa; phylum Arthropoda; class Insecta; order Orthoptera; family Tettigoniidae; genus Meconema; species Meconema thalassinum. Next base: position 252,098,278 of record OX336394.1, on the reverse strand, counting down.
CAAATGTGAAATTTTACTTCTAGAAAATCATTTTAGCAAGAAATTGGAATCTAAGATTTATCTGGTTTTTAGAACATGCCATTCCCATAGGATTTCTCCTATGCCATTTGAAGCACTAGCATCCATTTTGTTGTGTTCCATGTCCCTTTGCCCTTTCTTCTAACGCGGCCTCTTTCTGAAAACTTTCTGTATCGATCATTTAATAGAAATAATAATGTATAAGTACTTTGGTGAGTACGATGCACGATTTTGGGAAAGTATAAGGAAAGAACCTCAGGATCGAGATATGAAAAACTGATGTAATGTTGGAAAATAATGTAAATACTACAGCTGTCGATCTAAAAAAAAGATTAACCAATCAATGTGCTTTAGTCGATTAATCGAACCGATTAAAAATAGTAGTGTGGTGTAGGAAAAGTAATTGTTTTTATATACGAAATGCAGCCGAATGGCAATAACCTGTGTATTGCATTATTTGCCATTTGGCAAGCTAGCATCAGTTATTATAAGATTGACAGGTCATTGAAGTTAGCTGATGTTCATGCCTTTGCATCTGAAGGATAAAAGCGATAAAATCTAGAAGATGACTTCACAAACCCTCTACAATGGTGGAAGAAACATTCAAACCAACTCCACATCTCGTACGCATAGCGAAAATTTGCTTTGCATTCCAGCTACTTCATTTCCATGTGAGTGTGTGTTCTGTGAAGCTGGACATATTGCTACTAAGAGAAGAGCAGCCATTAGTTCTGAGCATATCTCATTAGGTATGACATGTCAGGAGCAAAGAAGTGTGACTAAGTAACTGTGGACATCAACTTCAAACTCTTGGGTCATTAAATAATAATCAATATTGAGATATATTTTATGTAAGACCCTGACTCTTATATGACAGAAAACTGTACTATAATGAGGCTCATTATAACACTATTTTTAGCCTATTTTCACTTTTGAAAAACAAAAAAAATGCTTGTGAGATCACCTTTTGTCCGTGTGTCTGTGTATGCGTGTGTGTGATGTGTGTGTTTGTGTTCCCCCTAATAACTTCTAAACGGCTGGAGCGATTTCAATGAAACTCGGTAAGTTTAAAGCACCATTCTGGGTGACCTCGACCGTGCCCTTAAAATATTATTGTGTCTCACCAATCCAACATGGCGGCTGTGCGAAATTTCTCACCAGTATTCAGTATCTCCGAAACTTTTACCGATATCACCCTGAAATTGTGTACGGTGATAAAGGGTACTACTAGAAGGTCACGTATGAGACTTTCGAAAACCTGGTAACTACAAAACCAACATGGCGGCCAAGCGACGTTGAGGCTTTTAAATAGACTTTTCTCGTGATTTAACCATCCAAACGTAATGAAACTTGGTACAGCAAATGTTTATACACATTGTAATGCACTGGCATCTAATTTAGTTCAATTGTTTGCATAACCTCAAAATGGCGGCTGTGCGAAATATTTCACTGGCATTCCATATCTCCGAAACTATTACAGATATTACCCTGAAATTTTGTACGCTAATAAAGCGCACTGGTAAACATGCAAAGTAAAAAACGAACAAGGCGGGCATGCGAATTTGAATATTTTAATAGATTTTTCTTGTGATTTTACTCTCTGAGCGCAGTGAAATGTGGTAGAGTAAATAATTATACATATTGTAATTCACTGGCATCTAATTTAGTCCAATTGTTTACATAACTTCAAGATGGCGGCTGTGTGAAATTTTAAAATTAAGTTTTTATTTCTTGAGTCGTAATCATGCGATCGAAGTGAAAGTTTGAGTAATGAACCTACGCAATAATTTTCCTTTAATGGTACATAACTCTAAGGCCTATACATAAAACAATCCAAAATGGCGAGCATCGGAAATATTTAGACAGTTCTCAATATCTACGAATCTTTTACAGCAATCAAGCTGAATTCTTTAATGTTCATAGAAGCTATGAACATCGACAGTAGTGGCTACGCTGGCTAAAGCACAGCGTTACGTCATGGGGTCAAGCTCTCTGCTGACTCGTTAGAAGCGTGGGTTCAAGCCCCACCGTCGGCCGTCCTTGAAATGGTTTTCCGTGGTTTCCCCAGTTTCAACACCAGTTAAATGCTGGGACGGTACCTTCTAACAGGCCACGGCCACTTCCTTCCACATCCTTGCCCAGTTTCATTCACCATCATTCATTTCATCTCTCATTAACTCCTCTCATGCGGTTGGCGTCAGGAAGGGCATCCGGCCGTAAAAACCATCGCCACAAATACTTTCATCGCATCTCATCCCCGACCCTGTTGGAAAACGGGAATAATAAGGGGTAGACATACATACAAGCTATGAAAATAAGTTCACACATAGGACTTTCAGTAACCTGGTGAGCACAAATCAAACATGGCGGCGACGCGATGTAACAATATTTAAATGGACGTTTCTCGCGATTTAACCATCCGAGTGCAGCGAAACTTTGCACGTTATATGCTTATACAAATGTTAATCCACTGGCATCTATTTTTTCAATTGTTTCCATAACCACAAGATGGCAGCTGTGTGAAATTATTAAATCTCGTTTTTACTTCTTGTGTTCTAATCATGCGATTGAAGTTTGAATACCACATGTACACAATAATCTTCATGTAACAGTACATAAAATCCAACCTGGCGACCATCTGAAATATTTAGACGGTTCACAATATCTACGAATCTATCACAACCTTCAAACTTAAATTTTGTATGTTGATAGAGGCAATTAACATGAGTAGGATATATGAAAATAGGCTGTATAGTTCCTCACGGAACTACTTGTTCATTATGAAAACAGTTTCTCCCACCAATCAAAGCTTAACAGTTGTTTGACCAATTAGATAAAGGATAGCATCGCACCCGCATTGAGTTCCACGGCCTTCTAATTAAATTTCACTGCGTGGCCTAGTGTCATAGTAGGGTAATCGAGGAGGCCATTGTCAAATACAAGGCATTCTCCGTCTCATGCGCTCTGTTCAGTACATAAAACTGGCGAAATCTCGACAGATATTTATGAATATTTATGTTCGAACATAAAATAGTTATAATAATTATCGTCGAACATAAACAGTCGTACGCAACTCGCCGATAATAGTAATGCTCGTTTTATAAACAAACTCATGTCTTAATTATTGCCATTATAGGCTCGTTGCATAATGTATTATTCAATAATACGCCTATTATTAACTTAATTGGTTTTGAATTTATTTAATTTTTACTAGCACGTCACCAATACAATTAAAAATTAAAATTATATCTTCCTCGTAGCAAATGGAATATTAAACATTTTAACATATAATATTCAAAGTTTTTTTCTCTCTCGAATTGATGTTGTGTGAAACAAACTAAAGTTCGATTCAACGTCCGATTAAACGATTAAAGACACTCGGTTAACCGATCAAAAATTTTAATCGATCGACAGCTCTAGTAAACGGCAAATGGTATCGAATACTTTTATTACACCTTAATCAACGCCTATCCAAGTTCACGCCCTCGCGGCTTGTGTATGTCATGACAGGGGAACTACCCTTTATGGAAGAAGTCAGATCACAGATACTCCTGCCGCACGCACCGGGATGCGACATTGCAATTTCTAGTTCACTTTTAGCATTGGAGAGCGATACGGCTTCCTGATTGGCTATTCTGACGGAGCACGACTGCAGCAAAGGATGTGATTAGTCAGCGTAGATAGGCCGATAGCGTGGAATATATTAGCGATGTCGTTCTAGTAAGTTAGGATGTATATGCTAGTCAAATGTATGCTCTCATAACGAAAAGAAGCCTCTTACCTCAATAAATGCAATAGCAAACACTTAGGAAGTGATGACTAGGGACATCCATGCTAATGACAAATTGCGTACTTTTTTGTTATATTCAATTCTCAAAATTTTATTAAACACTAGTCTATTTGTAAGATATTCATGTATACAATGATACATTTTTCATTGGACTGTGTTGTTCGAATAATAAACTCTATACAGCCATAGGACCTTAAAGTGTCCCCAAATGGTAGGCTACAAGGGTGTGTTAATCGATGAAAAATATTCTGGTAATGATTCTTCTTGATTTAATAAGATACGGAAACACTTATGGCCTAGGAACAATGATCATGCAACTATTTCAAGGCGCATTGCAATTTATACGGGTACCAAGAAATTACGAAGTTAAAACAGGGGGAGTTCTACATATTTTTTTAAAACCAGGAATGACATTGCTGATAGGTTCCACCTTATAACTACGCTGACTAATCATATCCTTTGCTGCAGACGTGTTTCGTCAGAATAGCCAATCCGGAAGCTGTGTCCTTCTCCAATTCTAAAAGTGAACTAGAAATTGCAATCTCGCCACCGGGATATGGGGAGTATTTACGTCTAATGACAACAAAGAGAAATGAAATTTGGCATGAATTTTATACGACGGACGCTATGACTGCACAGGACTGGATGCAACGATCTTACGAGCTGAGACATATCTTGACGCGCTTTGCGGTCTATGGTTTCCACCACCGGATCTGCATGAGAGACGTCTATCACCAACCAGACGATCTATGCGTGTACAAGCTTTGTAAGGGTCCTTGCGATAAATACCACGTGAGGACGTGCAAGAGCAGAGAGGTGTCTCTGACGAAATTTTGTGAAAATTAGAAAATATATGGACACTCCTCGGAAGAGGCATTTATCATGTAAACTGAGGGCAGAATCCCTCAAAAAATGTTGTACTAACGATGGATCGTAAGAACCACGTTCGTGCACATTGTGCGCAATAAAGTATTTATTATAATAATTATAATTAATTTGAAATTAATTAATAAGTACGAGTTTCGGCCACATTGTGGTCTTCTTCAGCTTTGGGTAGATCTTAACACATTAAATCAAATGCCAGCATGTAATAATAAAATTCGATCAAAATGTTCTAAAACAAATTGGAAATTAATCTTAACATTGTTAAGATTCACACAAAGCCACAATGTGGCCTAAACTGGTACCGTACTTATAAATTAATTTATATTAAATATAATTATTGATCAAGGTGGGATAAATATATTCAAAGCCATTTAGTAAATAATAATAATAACAACCCCTGGCACTAAAGCCCATGAAGGGCCTAGGCCTACCAAGCGACCGCTGCCCAGCCATTTGGCCAGCGGATATTGGGGTGACGCGTGATCAGTGCGTCGCGTCCCCTTGGCCATTATTCTTGGCGTTCTTAACCGGGGCGCTGCGTCACTGTCAGACAGCTACTCAATTGTCCTCACGAGGCTGAGTATATCCCGTTCCAGACCCCACTTCAGTTTCTGGAAATCAAACCCTTGGCCTCCTGGTGAAAGGAAGGCGCGCTACCCCCACAACACCACGGGGCCGGCAACACCATTTAGTATTCACTTAAATTTCATGGTCAATAAGGACATTTCCAGGTATGATTAAGTACCTGCCTTTACGTACTGTTAGAATGCAAAAGGTCCGTACATTAAAATGGCACAAACTCAAACTTTTCAATACTTTGAAGATTTTGGGCAATCCAAATAGAACACCTTAAATTAGTTATTCCAAAATTCAGGAACTTTGTGATCAATCACACTTTTTGAGCTGATGACACCTCGTGGGATATAATTATATATTAATTAGCGAGTTAAAACTGTGCCTAATATTTAGTCAACACAAGCTTAATACCAGGATAAGGTAATCTTCCCGCTTTAATGAGTGCAAATTTTGCCTTTACTGTGAGTGGAAAGCAGTATTAATTACCTTTTCTGTGTCTTAGATGGTCCCCACAACGACGATGGTGCTTTTAACAGCTGTTGTATCACAAATATCGAAAGCCGAGATGGTACTTGATTTACGTCCAGAGACAAATACTCAGGATCTAGAAGAGACACTAGGTGCTATGACAGAAGACGTGGTAAAAAGTTACTTCTGCAATTCACACTGTGTAAGCCTAGTGGTTGAAAACTCGTCCGATGTCCTCATGAAGAGAATAGTTCCCCACATGGCTGTTTACCTCGTCTCGGTGGACAGTAGCCAACTGGAAGAGCTACTGTTGGAGGTTCTAGACGCTCGCTGCTTGGCATTTGTAGTGAGGGTTGCCGATCCCAAGGAGTTGCTTACCGTCTTGGCAGAGGTTTCACGAAGAGGCATTCAGCGAGCCAACCGCCGCTACATTATATTGCCACTGGAAATACAGGTTAGTGGTTAGACCTATGGATGAATACTAGCAAGTAACACTTTGCGTCCGTACAGCTATTTACAAGTCGTTGGTGTGGTTGGCAATAGTGCATCATAAGGAAGATCGCTACTATTTACAAAGTGGCTCACCAGCCCCTTATTACGAGGGCTGTTTTTTTTTTCAACCTCCAATGGACTATATAAAAATAACAGATTGACATACCAAACTCATTTTATTACTAAATGTTTGCTTGTTTTATTCTTATTGTCTCAACATAATCGCCAAAACGATTAAAACATTTGTCGTATCGTTACACCAGCATTCCAATGCCCTCTGCAAAGAATTCTGCCGCCACTGAAGTGGGTACGTCTGGAGAGTCTCCTGAAGTTTTTCCTTTTTGGCGAGGCGTTGCCGCCCAACGATACCTTCAATTCTCAAAAAAATGTGAAACTCATTCACGACCTCACTGTACCAACGTTACGATAGACTTTCTCAAAAAATTCAAGTGGGATGTTTTCGACCATCCGCCGTTTAAACCAAACCAGCACTGAATGATTTTCAACTTTTTTCGAGAATTGAAAGTATGGTTGGGCAGCAATGCCATGCCAAAAAAGGAAAAACTTCAGGAGACTGTCCAGACGTACCCACTTCAGTGGCGGCAGAATTCTTTGCAGAGGGCGTTGGAAATCTGGTGTAACGATACGACAAATGTTTCAATCGTTTTGGTGATTATGTTGAGACATAAGTACAAAACAAGCAAACATTTTGTAGTAAAATCAGTTTGGTATGTCAATCTGTTATTTTTATACTGAACATCGGAGGTTGAAAAAAAATCAGCCCTCGTATTTAGTTGTATGAAACCCAACTAATATTACAAGTCTCCCGATGTTCGATATTGCTCTTCACCCTGTTACAGCAATGTAAACTGAGCCATGGGCCTAGCAGAGGAAAAACGACCGTAATCGCTTCCGCGCCAAATAATAACGACCATTCTACTAACAATTTGTGATTTATTGCTCCTTGAAGAACACACGTGCATGTAATACAATCGAATTAATAGGCACGCCGCGTGATCTGTAATAGCAGAAAGTTAAATGAACACTATAAACCATGATTGAAGACTTTGACGCGGATTTTTAACGTTCGAGGCGGAACGCCCAAAATTAACTAGTAGTCGTGTAGTACGCAATCTGTACGCTGTGTTCGCGGCTGAGGTGGCTGAAGTCAGCTCTGACGTGGTGTGTGAGACCGGACAAAGTGGTGCTTCGAATCCCGCTGTTTTTGAACGACAGCCCGTGCTCCATTTTAGAGGGGGTATAATATCTAGCCACACTTACAAAGTCACATTACCACATTTATTCACTGGCAATGTATTCCTGTGAAGAGTACTTTGGATTTTGCTAATTTATGAAGAGAATACACTCGAATTGGTAGGTTATTGCACGTGACCTATAATGACAGATAGTTCAATGAATACCGTAAACCATGATTAAAAACTCTGAAATGGATTTTAACATGGCATATCGAAGGAGATTCTGATCGCCAGTGCTCGCATCGAAGTATACGTACTACTTAGAATTTCCCTCAGTATTATTTTGATATTAAATTTAAACCAAAAGAAGACAACTGTATTTGACGTATAGGTATTAAGATTTTTTCGTGTAATACCACATTTGAACACTATGTAACGTTCATGGAATCCAACCTGAAAATACATGTGCTCACTATATTACAGTACTAGTGCCCCATTCCAATAATCAACTGTGATCTCTCGTACCATTTCCGTAGTAAGATATGGGTAAAGTGGTCGACCCAGACGATAAAACCTAAGAAAAATTTTTAGAATAAGAATCTCTCAAGTATCGAGCCCCAATTCTTTCAATCTGGAGTCCAACTCGTTACCATTTCAGCCATGGAGACTTATACGTTGTAAATATTGCATAATACATGTCAAAGATAGATATGTAGTGAGAACTCTTGCGTTTGACACTACAGTAGACTTTCTTTATCTAAAACGTTCTTACCGGTCCAAATATGATTTTTTTAGTCGTCGGACATTAGAAATATTAATGTTCACGTTCAAGTAAAAGATTTATTTTATTTCTTCTGTAGGGATGGCTTTGAAATGTGCAGGTGTTTGTTTAACCCACGACCGGCTCGATCGCGTCACCTAGCCACTTGCGTTTCCACTGCATTATGGGTAGATTTCCTTTTAAACTTTAGGGGCTAGGACATCGTGATCAACACATTCTTGTGTTCTTGTGTGTGTTTAAGTTTGTTCAATAACCTATGTTAGTACGGTGTCAGTAGTAGTTTGTGTATTTGTAACTGAAGGTAGGAGTGGTCTTAAATTTCGAACCATCCCAGCATTTTATCTGGAGTAAAATTGGGATACCACGGCAAATCACTTCCAGGATGACTTAGGTTGGCCTCGAGTAGATGATAAAGATTGGAAAATCAAATCCATAAGCATGCCAACACACTTTATTTTGCGTACATAAACATAATCCTACCTAAAAATTCACTTAACAGGCGTTCGTTCAGTTAGTAGTGGCTTCAGTGGCGTAGTTGCTAGCATGCTGAACTGATGTGGCCAAGATCGCGGGCTCAAACCCGGCCAAAGATGTCGGATTTTTTAAGAGCGTTAAAATCCTTCAGTATGCCTTCCTTCGGAGAAGAAGTAAAGCCGGTGGTCCCATGTCATAGATTTATGGCATGTAAAAGATCCTTCCACTAACTAAACTTTCGTGAAGCTAACTTGAATGAATATTATCAGTGTTGAAGTTAGTTTGTTTAGGAAAAGATTTTAATTAATTTTAGGTTAGATTACATTGAGACGCTCTATCAAAGTTCCAACGTTCACCACTAGATGTCAGTGACATCTAGTAGCGAAAGTGGGAACTACTTGTAATTGAACGGAACGAGCACTTCAAGCAGCTACAGCCTCTGGCGAGCCGAACATGCCCTCGGACACTCCCAGCACTAAAATCCATACGCTAAATAAATAAATAAATAAATAAATAAATAAATAAATAAATAAATAAATAAATAAATATTCTAATAATTTGAGTTCTCTCTTACCATATCTTTATGAAGAAAAGTCATGCTAACAACAGAATGAACTCAATACACGACGTTATTTCTCATAAGTGGATCATACAGTTTTAAGGCTGCTACACACTATCAGACCAGACCACAGCAGACGTGGACGGGCAAGTTGCTAGGTCGGGGGACGGCTTTGCATACACACCATCATACCAGACCTCCAGACCTCAGTTGTGTCAAGGCCAACCACAATACCCAGACCTTAATGCAGGTATCGAAAGTTTGAAAATGGCGTATGCAGCAGCCCGACATATTGATTGTTTACATGCTATGCTGGGATACAATATTAGCTTTGATTAGCTTCGTTTGATGAAAGTTGGGATAAACTATCGTTCATCTGTAAATTGCAGTGTCTTCAGTACGTTCGCGTTAATGTACTGCAATCGTATGTAAATATTTGATAATACGCCTATTATGGAGTAGTTCGTTTGTGTGATGATTGTTCGGTCAACCGATGGCATTGTGTCATTTACTGGAGATGTTGAAGTACCGGTACCTAAGACTAAAGCATTAATAGACGTGTCTCAAGAACATACATCGCAATGATTTGCTAGTCATTGACAATAAAATAATAGCTTAGTACACTTCAGTAGTGTCGAACTTACAGTAAGTACGGTACGTAAAGGGAAAACGCAAAGAGCACCTACGGCTAGACGAACCCGTAGACGTTATCTTGAACGCTCAGAAACATGTGCCTCCATAAATCCTTACTAGTCTGCAGATGATCTACACTGCTTTGTATACTAAGAGTGAACTTCTGTTTTATTGGTTAAGGAAGATGTTTCCCCTGTGCCAAACAGTGAACACATTGTGTTCCGTCATTACTCATAATTTTGTGATTCTTACAGCTTGCAAGTTATTTTTAATTATGATGTGTGTAATAAAGTGTTATGGGTACCTTGCTAATTATGTACTTATTGGGTAGATTATTGGCTGAGGAATAACCTAACCACCAAGGGAAGATGATAAAGAAAAGGAGGTGGGTTTCGGACTGGAGAAAAAGGATGGAAAAATAGGAGGAGTGTCCCACAAAAGTTATAAATTTAACTTTAAATGCACTCAGAGGCGGTTGCCACCGCAAATCCGCTCTCTGATACCTAAAGTGGGTAAGGACCTGGTCGAAGCTGACGGGAAATGCAGCTAGGACTTGGGCGGTTTGCCAGAGAATGGCTTTAGTGTATTCCCTCTCAAGCATGCATATGCCCACTATGGGGAAGGGTGATGGTCTGACAAGACAAATAGTAACAGATTTGTTGCGTATTAACGAGGGCATGAACCTAGGAAGAGTTAGGAAAGCCAGGATCTTGCCTAACTGTAGTATTAGAGAAATGATAAATCCAAAAACAAATATTTAATTTATTTAACAAGGCAAAAAAAGTTGATAACTTTAACAAATATATATTTTCAATTTGGTTAACAACTTTGGGGTCACAGACCTCAGAAAACATTAAACGTTTGCGCCAGGCAATTAACAATTTATTAGGTTTCAAACCTTTATAAAATCCTAGCAAGGATTTAAAATAGCGAAGATATAAATTCAAAATTTAAAGACAATTAAGGTGATTAAAGTTTAACAATAAATAGAGTACAAGGTGTGTACTATAAGAAATCTCTGCGTACCTATCTTAGAAAAAGTTACAACTTCAAAATAACAAAGAAAGAGAACAGGTAGAATGAAAGGGAAGTTCCTATAACTTCTTATATTTATACTGGATTACTTATATGATAGCTATGCAAAATAGAGCAGGTCACTTACTGTGAAACCTGAAGAGAAAGTCAAAAGGAAGGTTCTAGACTTCCTATGTTCAAGTAGGAATCACGAGAAAAATGGGGCAGTTTCCCTTCCGTTAGACCTAGAAATAACTCACTCATGAGTTGAAGGAATTGTTTTCTCTGATTATAAGGGAGAAACAATGTAAACTTGAACCGTGTATAAAACACGTGGTTATGCAGAAATTAATTGATGATAAACAAGCAAGATGGAAGGGCACTTCGTTAGAGTGACACCTCATTGAAAATGATCTAGAGTTACAATTTTATTAATATGGTTTGTTAATAGAAGGTTTAGGAAAGATCAATTGGGATTTAGGATCAATGTTCATGGCCTTATTTAAGGTAAACGAACGATCGCGACGCGGTAGAAAAGTTGAACAAACACTAGTTATCACTATAGTCTGTTAAATGGATGAAAAGTTCACTGTAGTAACACGAAAGTTTATGGCAAAGAAAGTTATTGCAATGATGAAAAAGAACTGGTAGCACTAGATAGGCGAAAGTCTATTGCTTGAGAATGTTGTGTATTACAATTAAATGCGCCATAGAACATTCCAACGGTGGAAGAAAATTAGCTATTGAGCTTTAATTCAGAAGGAAGATTCTTCAATTTTCAATAGTATTCTCACAAGTGAGTGAAAAGTACATAACGGCAAGACTTGTAGATAAAGTACAGGATCTGGAAGGTTCCAGAACGATCCTAATAGAAGAATGGAGCCAAAGTTAATCCAGCGGAGGAACTAGCTTGGTATTTTATAGACAGCGGGTATTAGATAATATCCCACGTGGTGAGAAGATTTCTCATTTAAATAGCTTAAGAAAAGCTACTTTTTATTAAGGTTGGCTTAGACAGACAAAGCCCAACATAGCAAATCCCGCGAAGAATGATTACCGCCCCAAATAAGTAATCTCACGCTGTCTATAAAATGATCATTGAAGGATGTAGAATTAAAACCGATGAAGATGAGGTTAAAACCTTAAGTCTGTACTTATCTTTGTTGCATGGCGAAGATGAAGTTCCCTTTGACGGATACCTAATGTGCCAACATGGCGTAGAATGTAGAGAGTGCCTCTTGGTTTGAGGAGACTGGCTCTGGTTGAGCCTTGACTGACCAAGTCAACTGCCGACTTACAAGTGAGACCCACTCAGCGAAGCGCGGAGGGTCCAAGGAAGGGAAAAGAGTGGGGGTAGGAGACAAAAGGAATACATATAAGCATGACCAATATTGTAAACTTAAATTCTCTTGAGGAAATGGTCTTCAAAGAGTTGATAGCAGGCGATACTAGCACAGCCTGGTGGGTGAAAGAGTAGACGAAGTTCTCTTGATCACGGAGATAATAGCTGGCGATGGCAACGAGAACTGGTGGCCAGATGGATAAGGAAGTCCTCTTGCACCAGGAAGAATTGAGGAGCTTCTGAGATTCGCTGCTAGATGACGCTAGGTGGGTCATGGAAGATATATATCTAGAACAGACTCACAAAGAACATAAGAGACATGACCAACAAAGAGAAAATAGAAGATCACTGTTGGTGTTTGATAAAAAAGGAAGAAATGAACAAGAAAAGAGCATTAAACTTTATATTCTCTCGTACCGTGTATTCCAAGAATACACCACTTATATTGCGACGTGGTGTGCCGCGATAATTCTGTAAGAGGGAGATGGTGCTTGCCTATCTACTTTACTAAATCAACTACTTCCAACGTACAACTATTCCAAACGGTAAAAACGAATGTTTAATAGGTTCAATGGTAACGTATTATTGTGTCCCTTATGTGTAGTAATCTAAATACAGTAATTATGTTCTGATATCCACACGACGACGTCTTTGCGTGTTTCAATTAACTAATTCGGGGTGATGATTTTACCCGAGATTTTAGACAATTCCATGAGAGGTCTTAATTGAGTTGTATCTATATGGCGTTGGTTTGATTATTTCAGGCAACTAATCTCATTCCGATTGTGTACACAAATACTCTTTGGGAAGTAACCGGGTACTTTCTTCTCTCCTACTTCGGAATCTGTGATTTCTTGCTAATAATATTTACCTATAATTACTGAACTTAAATACAAATCCTGATAACTCGCCAAAAAGCTTCTTATTCAACCACAAAAAGAGCGAGGCTCTTGTAGCTGTCCCTTGGGTGAAGACGAAGAAACCTATAATTCAAGGTCAGAACTATATAGATAAATTAATTCAGGTTAATCTAAATTATTGATGCATATTTCTTCGGAACCTAGTCTCGTCTTGTGATATCTTGTATGCTCTTAGGTGAGTTAAAATAATAATTTACTCGAACTGTGACAAGCCCGATGACATGATCTTAGCTATTGGGAGGGCAACTATCGCCGCCATGTTTTTTCTATATTTTAAGGTCTGAGGATTGCAGTTGGTCTTGGTTGTATTGAGTCGTCCGCCCAGTAATAAGTAAGAAGGTTAGGTTATGTTATTGTTATTTTGTTGAGTATTTAATAAATACGGTATTGTGATGGCGCCGCATCTTTCAAAGCAACAGAAAATAGCACTTTCATTGTGTGTTGCGTTGATCAGTGATGAGGATACGCGGAAGAAGAGAAGAGTATGGGAGAAGATGATGTATAAAGAAAGGCACAGGTTCACTCTTGCCAAATTGATGAGGGAGTTAGAATCAGATGATTTCCACACTTTTCTACGAACGGATGAGCAGTGTTTTACTGAATTACTCTGTATGGTCCGGCCATACATCGAGAAGAAAAATACTAGTTTTCGGGAATCTGTGAGTGCTGAACAAAGACTAAGGGTGGAATTCAGAGACATTTCTTGAGGACAACTTGAGGAGACCTTGGGCTTGAGGAAGCCTTTAATTGTGACACTGCGTTACCTAGCTACGGGGATAAAATATATCACAAGACGAGATTAGGTTCCGAAGAAATATGCATCAATAATTCAGACTTACCTGGATTAATTTATATATAGTTCTGGCCTCTAATTAGAGGTTTATTCGTCTTCACCCAAGGGGCAGCTACAATAGTCTCACTGTTTCTGTGGTTGAATAAGAAGCTTTTTGGCGAGTCATCACGATCTGTATTTAAGTTCAGTAATTATAGACTAATAGTATTAGCAAAAAATCAAACAGAAGTAGGAAAGAAGAAAGTACCCGGTTACTGAAGTGCTGTCCCAGCACATGCAGAGTATTTGTGTACACAGTAGTATACGTACTGAAACTGCTGCAGATCGCGACGAAGTCCGCCAGTCAGCCAGACAGCGCTACACACTATCAGACCAGACCAGACAGGCGAGGGGCAGTCTGGAGGTCTGAAGGTTTTCCAGCCAGACCGTCAGACGGTCTGCGCAGACCGAATTGGTCGGCAGACAGGCCTACACACTATCGAACTGCCCGCCCATCAGCTCCTTTTTCCGACCGTCTGCTGGTCTGGTCTGGTCTGATAGTGTGTAGGGGTTTTTAAGTTTGTCGAACGTAAGAATGAGGAATGACTTACATCCCGAGGTTACAGAGGTATTTTCCTTGACACTGCGTAAGAATGAGGAATGGTTTACAATCCGGGGTTACAGAGAGCTTTGACTTGACACAGCGTAAGAATGGGGAATGTTTTGCATCCCGAGATTACAGAGGACTTTGACTTGACACAGCGTAAGAATGAGGAATGGTTTACATCCTGAGGTTACAAAGGGCTTTGACTTGACACAGCGTAAGAATGAGGAATGGTTTACAACCCGAAATTACAGAGGACTTTGACTTGACACAGCGTAAGAATGAGGAATGGTTTACAACCCGGTGTTACAGAGGTCTTTGACGTGACACGTGAGGTGGCCTGAGTCCGATTTTCTCTTTAAGCCAAAGTGGTCAACATTTCGAACACTTGCTATCCTGAATGAACAGGGTACCTTGCCTTCGTTGTACATATCATTATGTCGTCGACCAACCTGGTTACGTACCATCGGATCAAGACGGTTCTTTTCACGAACAAGTCACTTGTTGAAACAGGTTGATATGTGGCCGTAGTACATCCACTGTAAACGGCATTATGCGTAATATATTGTGCCCTTTCAGCAAGAAATATGCAAATCACAGTATGCCAGCATTGCTCAATTCGGGATTTTCGGGGCTGCGGTAAGTTCTCCCACTCTGTGACTTACACATTTTGGATTAAATAGAGGATTCACTTGCAAAAATAACAACAAAATCAACTCCTATTTTAACACATTTAATTAATCAAAATTATGGCGCTACAAACAATAAAACAAATAAACTACTGACCAATTTCTTTCTACTTGTTCAAAGTGAACAAGGAGTAACATAAGAATAAAACAAATATTAGATTAAAACACATGGTTTACTTTAAAACCAACAATTCATGATTATTTTCACTTCCATAAAGTACCTATCTTAAAGTTCGATATAACTACGAGCTTCTTTGGCTCGATACTTTCAATAATAATGGTGTCATTCTTTTGTACACCTCAAGAACTATTTTTTATCTTTTCTTAACATCAAAACAAATATATAATTACATTTAAAATTACATGTTAATTATCGACTTCAATATTTGGGCACTTCACATGTTCTCAGCATTTACCACCTCTCTCAAGTTTTGCAAATTCACTACGGTGATCGGGAAACTACTTGGGTACTCCAGAGTTATAAAGATTACTTGACAAAGTCAAAAACTATGATTACTCCCGAAATCTAGTTACCTTCACAAAACTCGTGGATTCCTATTTCCATACAACATTACAATAGGGATTTTTATTTATTTCATTTGTCTTATAAGACCATTATCACATAAGAAAACTACGATCTGAACTGGCAAGCGATAATATCAATCTACAAGGACCTCGGTTCAACGCCCGGGCCATTAACAACTTTTAAACACTCACGGTGTATTCATTACGTCTTACAAGACGGTCTTTACCCACCCTCATACTATGAGGGTCAGGCCATTATACTCGAGCGAAATTTATGACTGGGAGGGTGACTCCCTGTCTAGCCTACGGTTGGAGCTCTCTTCAATGCTTTTAAAACAAACCTTCCTTTTATTTTCAGTTCTATGGAGAGACCTGGCATTTAACTTCTCTTTTCACTTTCAACAATATTCTTTGGCTCATAAACCACTCTCGTAACCTTGGCATTCATTAATTATGAAGGGTCCTCGTTGATTGGGAAGAGTAATACACATTCTACGACGAATAATTAGGGGCTTCAACAACAAGAGGATTCTAGGTTCGAATCTCTTAACATGCCTCGGGAACCATTCCCATATTTGAGGATTTATACAAAACGCGATTTAGGATCAGCCGTAGCTTACAGGACCTACGCTCATAATACCATACATTTGCTCCCTTTTATATAATAACACACACATGGCCTCGTGATCTACGTCACAATTAGAGGACTTACAACATATCTCAATTCAATACAATCAACTACCCCTCATAAGTAATTTACCAAGTACATTTAAATTCTACGCATTCCTAGCGTGACTTTTTATTTAATTGCGTTCCATTGCGCTATACATTACTTTACGGCCTAATGTCTTCCAAAGAACTGATAAATTTCATAGTAACAATTGAAACATATCTCAATTTTTATATTTATCTTTTCCGTTGACAATAAATCGCTCCATTTTTTTAAGAACATGCATTCACATCATGTCTTATACATTTGTTAAGGCTCCACCGCTCTATATTTTTATATCATTCAGTTTAATCCTTATTTAGATTTCTTTACCTTGTTATTATTATTATTATTCACATCATGTCTTCCTTCCTTACAAAAGCTCAAAAGCTATTTCTTTCATATAATTCAAATTTTACCTTTATTTAAGTATCTTCCATTATAATTATTATTATTATGCTTGCTTTTATAACATTTGTCAAATACACTGACATTTTATTCCATGCATTTCCTCTACAGGATTTATTCTTTCACATAATTATTTATTATTTCTCAAAACTTTATTTTTGTTCAGACCGCGTTCTTATTTAGTTATTATTTGTTTAAAAACATCCATTTTACTCAAAACTCCGGTGGATTTGTACCCAAAAATTTCCCCGACACCAAAACATAATGAAAATCTTTACTCACATGTCTAAGGTCGTTTTCTGACCTTCATTCTCGTACGATGCGTCATTTTTGCCCACATTCTTAACTTACTCCATCTTGTACAAATTCATCTCATGTACAGACATTTCTTGACACATATTCAATACATTTAACACTGACAACATTTTTAATACACTGGTGTATCCGTTTAGAACACACAATAAAACACTAAAAAATATATTACTTTTAACACACAATCTTGATATATTTACACTTCACAACTTTTGATCACTAGACCGTTTTTTTAGCCTATCACACGAGACCTCTTAATCTCCCGTCTCCAAGGGTGAAATTTATTCAATGTCGGCTTCCTATCCTGCAGAATACGAAAGTCTCGAATCATCTACTTCTTCCCTGGAATAGCAATTCTTCGAATCCCGTTCCTGATGATCGGCTATATCTCTAGCTTGAACGGCTCCCCTTTTAGATCTTATTTTTCGATCCTAGCGAAAGTCTGTTCTGATCGAGGTCCCCTCGATAACCTATCGGTGACCTATGGATTTTTTAGCAACTAATACTTCTCGAGTCTTAGTGCTTTAGAATAGTTCGACTGCTTTCTTGAACAATGTCTATAGTTTCCTTTCTTCTTTGCTTTATCGGTTCTCGCACTTCTAATTTTCTAGAATACGTGGCGAACCTTACTCTGTTTTTCCCTGTTCGGGTTCTTTAAAATTGATAAAAATGTTTATCTCGCTGTTCCGGCACTTCCGTACGTTATGATACTTTTGGTCGTTTACTTAAAGACCGATCGCCCTGAAACCTAAGTTCGCAGCCTGCTTTAACTGTATTTTTTTTGAACTTTTACGGTAAAACTCAGCAATTCTTCTAGGTTTGTGCCGTGTCTTGTTTGGGGTTTCGCCTAGGACACCAAGCTAGGCTCATCGGCGGGCTCTTGGTGTCCCCGCCCGGACCCCCACAGGAGTGACGAACTGCGCGCCACCTCCCTTTATATAAGGTGCAACTGCACCACTTGACTACGAGAACTAAAAGCTCAAGCAGCCTTAACCTCCCTATGAAGGCTTCCAAAAAGATGGTATATTGGCTTTCACGGCCGGTGAATTAAAACTCAGCAATTCTTCTAGGTTTGTGCCGTGTCTTGTGTGGGGTTTCGCCTAGGACACCAAGCTAGGCTCATCGGCGGGCTCTTGGTGTCCCCGCCCGGACCCCCACAGGAGTGACGAACTGCGCGCCACCTCCCTTTATATAAGGTGCAACTGCACCACTTGACTACGAGAACTAAAAGCTCAAGCAGCCTTAACCTCCCTATGAAGGCTTCCAAAAAGATGGTATATTGGCTTTCACGGCCGGTGAATTAAAACTCAGCAATTCTTCTAGGTTTGTGCCGTGTCTTGTGTGGGGTTTCGCCTAGGACACCAAGCTAGGCTCATCGGCGGGCTCTTGGTGTCCCCGCCCGGACCCCCACAGGAGTGACGAACTGCGCGCCACCTCCCTTTATATAAGGTGCAACTGCACCACTTGACTACGAGAACTAAAAGCTCAAGCAGCCTTAACCTCCCTATGAAGGCTTCCAAAAAGATGGTATATTGGCTTTCACGGCCGGTGAATTAAAACTCAGCAATTCTTCTAGGTTTGTGCCGTGTCTTGTGTGGGGTTTCGCCTAGGACACCAAGCTAGGCTCATCGGCGGGCTCTTGGTGTCCCCGCCCGGACCCCCACAGGAGTGACGAACTGCGCGCCACCTCCCTTTATATAAGGTGCAACTGCACCACTTGACTACGAGAACTAAAAGCTCAAGCAGCCTTAACCTCCCTATGAAGGCTTCCAAAAAGATGGTATATTGGCTTTCACGGCCGGTGAATTAAAACTCAGCAATTCTTCTAGGTTTGTGCCGTGTCTTGTGTGGGGTTTCGCCTAGGACACCAAGCTAGGCTCATCGGCGGGCTCTTGGTGTCCCCGCCCGGACCCCCACAGGAGTGACGAACTGCGCGCCACCTCCCTTTATATAAGGTGCAACTGCACCACTTGACTACGAGAACTAAAAGCTCAAGCAGCCTTAACCTCCCTATGAAGGCTTCCAAAAAGATGGTATATTGGCTTTCACGGCCGGTGAATTAAAACTCAGCAATTCTTCTAGGTTTGTGCCGTGTCTTGTGTGGGGTTTCGCCTAGGACACCAAGCTAGGCTCATCGGCG
Organism: Meconema thalassinum; assembly: GCA_946902985.2. Taxonomy (NCBI): domain Eukaryota; kingdom Metazoa; phylum Arthropoda; class Insecta; order Orthoptera; family Tettigoniidae; genus Meconema; species Meconema thalassinum. The sequence continues at coordinate 252,078,971 of OX336394.1, read as the reverse complement.
GGCTCTTGGTGTCCCCGCCCGGACCCCCACAGGAGTGACGAACTGCGCGCCACCTCCCTTTATATAAGGTGCAACTGCACCACTTGACTACGAGAACTAAAAGCTCAAGCAGCCTTAACCTCCCTATGAAGGCTTCCAAAAAGATGGTATATTGGCTTTCACGGCCGGTGAATTAAAACTCAGCAATTCTTCTAGGTTTGTGCCGTGTCTTGTGTGGGGTTTCGCCTAGGACACCAAGCTAGGCTCATCGGCGGGCTCTTGGTGTCCCCGCCCGGACCCCCACAGGAGTGACGAACTGCGCGCCACCTCCCTTTATATAAGGTGCAACTGCACCACTTGACTACGAGAACTAAAAGCTCAAGCAGCCTTAACCTCCCTATGAAGGCTTCCAAAAAGATGGTATATTGGCTTTCACGGCCGGTGAATTAAAACTCAGCAATTCTTCTAGGTTTGTGCCGTGTCTTGTGTGGGGTTTCGCCTAGGACACCAAGCTAGGCTCATCGGCGGGCTCTTGGTGTCCCCGCCCGGACCCCCACAGGAGTGACGAACTGCGCGCCACCTCCCTTTATATAAGGTGCAACTGCACCACTTGACTACGAGAACTAAAAGCTCAAGCAGCCTTAACCTCCCTATGAAGGCTTCCAAAAAGATGGTATATTGGCTTTCACGGCCGGTGAATTAAAACTCAGCAATTCTTCTAGGTTTGTGCCGTGTCTTGTGTGGGGTTTCGCCTAGGACACCAAGCTAGGCTCATCGGCGGGCTCTTGGTGTCCCCGCCCGGACCCCCACAGGAGTGACGAACTGCGCGCCACCTCCCTTTATATAAGGTGCAACTGCACCACTTGACTACGAGAACTAAAAGCTCAAGCAGCCTTAACCTCCCTATGAAGGCTTCCAAAAAGATGGTATATTGGCTTTCACGGCCGGTGAATTAAAACTCAGCAATTCTTCTAGGTTTGTGCCGTGTCTTGTGTGGGGTTTCGCCTAGGACACCAAGCTAGGCTCATCGGCGGGCTCTTGGTGTCCCCGCCCGGACCCCCACAGGAGTGACGAACTGCGCGCCACCTCCCTTTATATAAGGTGCAACTGCACCACTTGACTACGAGAACTAAAAGCTCAAGCAGCCTTAACCTCCCTATGAAGGCTTCCAAAAAGATGGTATATTGGCTTTCACGGCCGGTGAATTAAAACTCAGCAATTCTTCTAGGTTTGTGCCGTGTCTTGTGTGGGGTTTCGCCTAGGACACCAAGCTAGGCTCATCGGCGGGCTCTTGGTGTCCCCGCCCGGACCCCCACAGGAGTGACGAACTGCGCGCCACCTCCCTTTATATAAGGTGCAACTGCACCACTTGACTACGAGAACTAAAAGCTCAAGCAGCCTTAACCTCCCTATGAAGGCTTCCAAAAAGATGGTATATTGGCTTTCACGGCCGGTGAATTAAAACTCAGCAATTCTTCTAGGTTTGTGCCGTGTCTTGTGTGGGGTTTCGCCTAGGACACCAAGCTAGGCTCATCGGCGGGCTCTTGGTGTCCCCGCCCGGACCCCCACAGGAGTGACGAACTGCGCGCCACCTCCCTTTATATAAGGTGCAACTGCACCACTTGACTACGAGAACTAAAAGCTCAAGCAGCCTTAACCTCCCTATGAAGGCTTCCAAAAAGATGGTATATTGGCTTTCACGGCCGGTGAATTAAAACTCAGCAATTCTTCTAGGTTTGTGCCGTGTCTTGTGTGGGGTTTCGCCTAGGACACCAAGCTAGGCTCATCGGCGGGCTCTTGGTGTCCCCGCCCGGACCCCCACAGGAGTGACGAACTGCGCGCCACCTCCCTTTATATAAGGTGCAACTGCACCACTTGACTACGAGAACTAAAAGCTCAAGCAGCCTTAACCTCCCTATGAAGGCTTCCAAAAAGATGGTATATTGGCTTTCACGGCCGGTGAATTAAAACTCAGCAATTCTTCTAGGTTTGTGCCGTGTCTTGTGTGGGGTTTCGCCTAGGACACCAAGCTAGGCTCATCGGCGGGCTCTTGGTGTCCCCGCCCGGACCCCCACAGGAGTGACGAACTGCGCGCCACCTCCCTTTATATAAGGTGCAACTGCACCACTTGACTACGAGAACTAAAAGCTCAAGCAGCCTTAACCTCCCTATGAAGGCTTCCAAAAAGATGGTATATTGGCTTTCACGGCCGGTGAATTAAAACTCAGCAATTCTTCTAGGTTTGTGCCGTGTCTTGTGTGGGGTTTCGCCTAGGACACCAAGCTAGGCTCATCGGCGGGCTCTTGGTGTCCCCGCCCGGACCCCCACAGGAGTGACGAACTGCGCGCCACCTCCCTTTATATAAGGTGCAACTGCACCACTTGACTACGAGAACTAAAAGCTCAAGCAGCCTTAACCTCCCTATGAAGGCTTCCAAAAAGATGGTATATTGGCTTTCACGGCCGGTGAATTAAAACTCAGCAATTCTTCTAGGTTTGTGCCGTGTCTTGTGTGGGGTTTCGCCTAGGACACCAAGCTAGGCTCATCGGCGGGCTCTTGGTGTCCCCGCCCGGACCCCCACAGGAGTGACGAACTGCGCGCCACCTCCCTTTATATAAGGTGCAACTGCACCACTTGACTACGAGAACTAAAAGCTCAAGCAGCCTTAACCTCCCTATGAAGGCTTCCAAAAAGATGGTATATTGGCTTTCACGGCCGGTGAATTAAAACTCAGCAATTCTTCTAGGTTTGTGCCGTGTCTTGTGTGGGGTTTCGCCTAGGACACCAAGCTAGGCTCATCGGCGGGCTCTTGGTGTCCCCGCCCGGACCCCCACAGGAGTGACGAACTGCGCGCCACCTCCCTTTATATAAGGTGCAACTGCACCACTTGACTACGAGAACTAAAAGCTCAAGCAGCCTTAACCTCCCTATGAAGGCTTCCAAAAAGATGGTATATTGGCTTTCACGGCCGGTGAATTAAAACTCAGCAATTCTTCTAGGTTTGTGCCGTGTCTTGTGTGGGGTTTCGCCTAGGACACCAAGCTAGGCTCATCGGCGGGCTCTTGGTGTCCCCGCCCGGACCCCCACAGGAGTGACGAACTGCGCGCCACCTCCCTTTATATAAGGTGCAACTGCACCACTTGACTACGAGAACTAAAAGCTCAAGCAGCCTTAACCTCCCTATGAAGGCTTCCAAAAAGATGGTATATTGGCTTTCACGGCCGGTGAATTAAAACTCAGCAATTCTTCTAGGTTTGTGCCGTGTCTTGTGTGGGGTTTCGCCTAGGACACCAAGCTAGGCTCATCGGCGGGCTCTTGGTGTCCCCGCCCGGACCCCCACAGGAGTGACGAACTGCGCGCCACCTCCCTTTATATAAGGTGCAACTGCACCACTTGACTACGAGAACTAAAAGCTCAAGCAGCCTTAACCTCCCTATGAAGGCTTCCAAAAAGATGGTATATTGGCTTTCACGGCCGGTGAATTAAAACTCAGCAATTCTTCTAGGTTTGTGCCGTGTCTTGTGTGGGGTTTCGCCTAGGACACCAAGCTAGGCTCATCGGCGGGCTCTTGGTGTCCCCGCCCGGACCCCCACAGGAGTGACGAACTGCGCGCCACCTCCCTTTATATAAGGTGCAACTGCACCACTTGACTACGAGAACTAAAAGCTCAAGCAGCCTTAACCTCCCTATGAAGGCTTCCAAAAAGATGGTATATTGGCTTTCACGGCCGGTGAATTAAAACTCAGCAATTCTTCTAGGTTTGTGCCGTGTCTTGTGTGGGGTTTCGCCTAGGACACCAAGCTAGGCTCATCGGCGGGCTCTTGGTGTCCCCGCCCGGACCCCCACAGGAGTGACGAACTGCGCGCCACCTCCCTTTATATAAGGTGCAACTGCACCACTTGACTACGAGAACTAAAAGCTCAAGCAGCCTTAACCTCCCTATGAAGGCTTCCAAAAAGATGGTATATTGGCTTTCACGGCCGGTGAATTAAAACTCAGCAATTCTTCTAGGTTTGTGCCGTGTCTTGTGTGGGGTTTCGCCTAGGACACCAAGCTAGGCTCATCGGCGGGCTCTTGGTGTCCCCGCCCGGACCCCCACAGGAGTGACGAACTGCGCGCCACCTCCCTTTATATAAGGTGCAACTGCACCACTTGACTACGAGAACTAAAAGCTCAAGCAGCCTTAACCTCCCTATGAAGGCTTCCAAAAAGATGGTATATTGGCTTTCACGGCCGGTGAATTAAAACTCAGCAATTCTTCTAGGTTTGTGCCGTGTCTTGTGTGGGGTTTCGCCTAGGACACCAAGCTAGGCTCATCGGCGGGCTCTTGGTGTCCCCGCCCGGACCCCCACAGGAGTGACGAACTGCGCGCCACCTCCCTTTATATAAGGTGCAACTGCACCACTTGACTACGAGAACTAAAAGCTCAAGCAGCCTTAACCTCCCTATGAAGGCTTCCAAAAAGATGGTATATTGGCTTTCACGGCCGGTGAATTAAAACTCAGCAATTCTTCTAGGTTTGTGCCGTGTCTTGTGTGGGGTTTCGCCTAGGACACCAAGCTAGGCTCATCGGCGGGCTCTTGGTGTCCCCGCCCGGACCCCCACAGGAGTGACGAACTGCGCGCCACCTCCCTTTATATAAGGTGCAACTGCACCACTTGACTACGAGAACTAAAAGCTCAAGCAGCCTTAACCTCCCTATGAAGGCTTCCAAAAAGATGGTATATTGGCTTTCACGGCCGGTGAATTAAAACTCAGCAATTCTTCTAGGTTTGTGCCGTGTCTTGTGTGGGGTTTCACCTAGGACACCAAGCTAGGCTCATCGGCGGGCTCTTGGTGTCCCCGCCCGGACCCCCACAGGAGTGACGAACTGCGCGCCACCTCCCTTTATATAAGGTGCAACTGCACCACTTGACTACGAGAACTAAAAGCTCAAGCAGCCTTAACCTCCCTATGAAGGCCCGCCGATGAGCCTAGCTTGGTGTCCTAGGCGAAACCCCACACAAGACACGGCACAAACCTAGAAGAATTGCTGAGTTTTAATTCACCGGCCGTGAAAGCCAATATACCATCTTTTTGGAAGCCTTCATAGGGAGGTTAAGGCTGCTTGAGCTTTTAGTTCTCGTAGTCAAGTGGTGCAGTTGCACCTTATATAAAGGGAGGTGGCGCGCAGTTCGTCACTCCTGTGGGGGTCCGGGCGGGGACACCAAGAGCCCGCCGATGAGCCTAGCTTGGTGTCCTAGGCGAAACCCCACACAAGACACGGCACAAACCTAGAAGAATTGCTGAGTTTTAATTCACCGGCCGTGAAAGCCAATATACCATCTTTTTGGAAGCCTTCATAGGGAGGTTAAGGCTGCTTGAGCTTTTAGTTCTCGTAGTCAAGTGGTGCAGTTGCACCTTATATAAAGGGAGGTGGCGCGCAGTTCGTCACTCCTGTGGGGGTCCGGGCGGGGACACCAAGAGCCCGCCGATGAGCCTAGCTTGGTGTCCTAGGCGAAACCCCACACAAGACACGGCACAAACCTAGAAGAATTGCTGAGTTTTAATTCACCGGCCGTGAAAGCCAATATACCATCTTTTTGGAAGCCTTCATAGGGAGGTTAAGGCTGCTTGAGCTTTTAGTTCTCGTAGTCAAGTGGTGCAGTTGCACCTTATATAAAGGGAGGTGGCGCGCAGTTCGTCACTCCTGTGGGGGTCCGGGCGGGGACACCAAGAGCCCGCCGATGAGCCTAGCTTGGTGTCCTAGGCGAAACCCCACACAAGACACGGCACAAACCTAGAAGAATTGCTGAGTTTTAATTCACCGGCCGTGAAAGCCAATATACCATCTTTTTGGAAGCCTTCATAGGGAGGTTAAGGCTGCTTGAGCTTTTAGTTCTCGTAGTCAAGTGGTGCAGTTGCACCTTATATAAAGGGAGGTGGCGCGCAGTTCGTCACTCCTGTGGGGGTCCGGGCGGGGACACCAAGAGCCCGCCGATGAGCCTAGCTTGGTGTCCTAGGCGAAACCCCACACAAGACACGGCACAAACCTAGAAGAATTGCTGAGTTTTAATTCACCGGCCGTGAAAGCCAATATACCATCTTTTTGGAAGCCTTCATAGGGAGGTTAAGGCTGCTTGAGCTTTTAGTTCTCGTAGTCAAGTGGTGCAGTTGCACCTTATATAAAGGGAGGTGGCGCGCAGTTCGTCACTCCTGTGGGGGTCCGGGCGGGGACACCAAGAGCCCGCCGATGAGCCTAGCTTGGTGTCCTAGGCGAAACCCCACACAAGACACGGCACAAACCTAGAAGAATTGCTGAGTTTTAATTCACCGGCCGTGAAAGCCAATATACCATCTTTTTGGAAGCCTTCATAGGGAGGTTAAGGCTGCTTGAGCTTTTAGTTCTCGTAGTCAAGTGGTGCAGTTGCACCTTATATAAAGGGAGGTGGCGCGCAGTTCGTCACTCCTGTGGGGGTCCGGGCGGGGACACCAAGAGCCCGCCGATGAGCCTAGCTTGGTGTCCTAGGCGAAACCCCACACAAGACACGGCACAAACCTAGAAGAATTGCTGAGTTTTAATTCACCGGCCGTGAAAGCCAATATACCATCTTTTTGGAAGCCTTCATAGGGAGGTTAAGGCTGCTTGAGCTTTTAGTTCTCGTAGTCAAGTGGTGCAGTTGCACCTTATATAAAGGGAGGTGGCGCGCAGTTCGTCACTCCTGTGGGGGTCCGGGCGGGGACACCAAGAGCCCGCCGATGAGCCTAGCTTGGTGTCCTAGGCGAAACCCCACACAAGACACGGCACAAACCTAGAAGAATTGCTGAGTTTTAATTCACCGGCCGTGAAAGCCAATATACCATCTTTTTGGAAGCCTTCATAGGGAGGTTAAGGCTGCTTGAGCTTTTAGTTCTCGTAGTCAAGTGGTGCAGTTGCACCTTATATAAAGGGAGGTGGCGCGCAGTTCGTCACTCCTGTGGGGGTCCGGGCGGGGACACCAAGAGCCCGCCGATGAGCCTAGCTTGGTGTCCTAGGCGAAACCCCACACAAGACACGGCACAAACCTAGAAGAATTGCTGAGTTTTAATTCACCGGCCGTGAAAGCCAATATACCATCTTTTTGGAAGCCTTCATAGGGAGGTTAAGGCTGCTTGAGCTTTTAGTTCTCGTAGTCAAGTGGTGCAGTTGCACCTTATATAAAGGGAGGTGGCGCGCAGTTCGTCACTCCTGTGGGGGTCCGGGCGGGGACACCAAGAGCCCGCCGATGAGCCTAGCTTGGTGTCCTAGGCGAAACCCCACACAAGACACGGCACAAACCTAGAAGAATTGCTGAGTTTTAATTCACCGGCCGTGAAAGCCAATATACCATCTTTTTGGAAGCCTTCATAGGGAGGTTAAGGCTGCTTGAGCTTTTAGTTCTCGTAGTCAAGTGGTGCAGTTGCACCTTATATAAAGGGAGGTGGCGCGCAGTTCGTCACTCCTGTGGGGGTCCGGGCGGGGACACCAAGAGCCCGCCGATGAGCCTAGCTTGGTGTCCTAGGCGAAACCCCACACAAGACACGGCACAAACCTAGAAGAATTGCTGAGTTTTAATTCACCGGCCGTGAAAGCCAATATACCATCTTTTTGGAAGCCTTCATAGGGAGGTTAAGGCTGCTTGAGCTTTTAGTTCTCGTAGTCAAGTGGTGCAGTTGCACCTTATATAAAGGGAGGTGGTGCACAGTTCGTCACTCCTGTGGGGGTCCGGGCGGGGACACCAAGAGCCCGCCGATGAGCCTAGCTTGGTGTCCTAGGCGAAACCCCACACAAGACACGGCACAAACCTAGAAGAATTGCTGAGTTTTAATTCACCGGCCGTGAAAGCCAATATACCATCTTTTTGGAAGCCTTCATAGGGAGGTTAAGGCTGCTTGAGCTTTTAGTTCTCGTAGTCAAGTGGTGCAGTTGCACCTTATATAAAGGGAGGTGGTGCACAGTTCGTCACTCCTGTGGGGGTCCGGGCGGGGACACCAAGAGCCCGCCGATGAGCCTAGCTTGGTGTCCTAGGCGAAACCCCACACAAGACACGGCACAAACCTAGAAGAATTGCTGAGTTTTAATTCACCGGCCGTGAAAGCCAATATACCATCTTTTTGGAAGCCTTCATAGGGAGGTTAAGGCTGCTTGAGCTTTTAGTTCTCGTAGTCAAGTGGTGCAGTTGCACCTTATATAAAGGGAGGTGGCGCGCAGTTCGTCACTCCTGTGGGGGTCCGGGCGGGGCAACCAAGAGCCCGCCGATGAGCCTAGCTTGGTGTCCTAGGCGAAACCCCACACAAGACACGGCACAAACCTAGAAGAATTGCTGAGTTTTAATTCACCGGCCGTGAAAGCCAATATACCATCTTTTTGGAAGCCTTCATAGGGAGGTTAAGGCTGCTTGAGCTTTTAGTTCTCGTAGTCAAGTGGTGCAGTTGCACCTTATATAAAGGGAGGTGGCGCGCAGTTCGTCACTCCTGTGGGGGTCCGGGCGGGGACACCAAGAGCCCGCCGATGAGCCTAGCTTGGTGTCCTAGGCGAAACCCCACACAAGACACGGCACAAACCTAGAAGAATTGCTGAGTTTTAATTCACCGGCCGTGAAAGCCAATATACCATCTTTTTGGAAGCCTTCATAGGGAGGTTAAGGCTGCTTGAGCTTTTAGTTCTCGTAGTCAAGTGGTGCAGTTGCACCTTATATAAAGGGAGGTGGCGCGCAGTTCGTCACTCCTGTGGGGGTCCGGGCGGGGACACCAAGAGCCCGCCGATGAGCCTAGCTTGGTGTCCTAGGCGAAACCCCACACAAGACACGGCACAAACCTAGAAGAATTGCTGAGTTTTAATTCACCGGCCGTGAAAGCCAATATACCATCTTTTTGGAAGCCTTCATAGGGAGGTTAAGGCTGCTTGAGCTTTTAGTTCTCGTAGTCAAGTGGTGCAGTTGCACCTTATATAAAGGGAGGTGGCGCGCAGTTCGTCACTCCTGTGGGGGTCCGGGCGGGGACACCAAGAGCCCGCCGATGAGCCTAGCTTGGTGTCCTAGGCGAAACCCCACACAAGACACGGCACAAACCTAGAAGAATTGCTGAGTTTTAATTCACCGGCCGTGAAAGCCAATATACCATCTTTTTGGAAGCCTTCATAGGGAGGTTAAGGCTGCTTGAGCTTTTAGTTCTCGTAGTCAAGTGGTGCAGTTGCACCTTATATAAAGGGAGGTGGCGCGCAGTTCGTCACTCCTGTGGGGGTCCGGGCGGGGACACCAAGAGCCCGCCGATGAGCCTAGCTTGGTGTCCTAGGCGAAACCCCACACAAGACACGGCACAAACCTAGAAGAATTGCTGAGTTTTAATTCACCGGCCGTGAAAGCCAATATACCATCTTTTTGGAAGCCTTCATAGGGAGGTTAAGGCTGCTTGAGCTTTTAGTTCTCGTAGTCAAGTGGTGCAGTTGCACCTTATATAAAGGGAGGTGGCGCGCAGTTCGTCACTCCTGTGGGGGTCCGGGCGGGGACACCAAGAGCCCGCCGATGAGCCTAGCTTGGTGTCCTAGGCGAAACCCCACACAAGACACGGCACAAACCTAGAAGAATTGCTGAGTTTTAATTCACCGGCCGTGAAAGCCAATATACCATCTTTTTGGAAGCCTTCATAGGGAGGTTAAGGCTGCTTGAGCTTTTAGTTCTCGTAGTCAAGTGGTGCAGTTGCACCTTATATAAAGGGAGGTGGCGCGCAGTTCGTCACTCCTGTGGGGGTCCGGGCGGGGACACCAAGAGCCCGCCGATGAGCCTAGCTTGGTGTCCTAGGCGAAACCCCACACAAGACACGGCACAAACCTAGAAGAATTGCTGAGTTTTAATTCACCGGCCGTGAAAGCCAATATACCATCTTTTTGGAAGCCTTCATAGGGAGGTTAAGGCTGCTTGAGCTTTTAGTTCTCGTAGTCAAGTGGTGCAGTTGCACCTTATATAAAGGGAGGTGGCGCACAGTTCGTCACTCCTGTGGGGGTCCGGGCGGGGACACCAAGAGCCCGCCGATGAGCCTAGCTTGGTGTCCTAGGCGAAACCCCACACAAGACACGGCACAAACCTAGAAGAATTGCTGAGTTTTAATTCACCGGCCGTGAAAGCCAATATACCATCTTTTTGGAAGCCTTCATAGGGAGGTTAAGGCTGCTTGAGCTTTTAGTTCTCGTAGTCAAGTGGTGCAGTTGCACCTTATATAAAGGGAGGTGGCGCGCAGTTCGTCACTCCTGTGGGGGTCCGGGCGGGGACACCAAGAGCCCGCCGATGAGCCTAGCTTGGTGTCCTAGGCGAAACCCCACACAAGACACGGCACAAACCTAGAAGAATTGCTGAGTTTTAATTCACCGGCCGTGAAAGCCAATATACCATCTTTTTGGAAGCCTTCATAGGGAGGTTAAGGCTGCTTGAGCTTTTAGTTCTCGTAGTCAAGTGGTGCAGTTGCACCTTATATAAAGGGAGGTGGCGCGCAGTTCGTCACTCCTGTGGGGGTCCGGGCGGGGACACCAAGAGCCCGCCGATGAGCCTAGCTTGGTGTCCTAGGCGAAACCCCACACAAGACACGGCACAAACCTAGAAGAATTGCTGAGTTTTAATTCACCGGCCGTGAAAGCCAATATACCATCTTTTTGGAAGCCTTCATAGGGAGGTTAAGGCTGCTTGAGCTTTTAGTTCTCGTAGTCAAGTGGTGCAGTTGCACCTTATATAAAGGGAGGTGGCGCGCAGTTCGTCACTCCTGTGGGGGTCCGGGCGGGGACACCAAGAGCCCGCCGATGAGCCTAGCTTGGTGTCCTAGGCGAAACCCCACACAAGACACGGCACAAACCTAGAAGAATTGCTGAGTTTTAATTCACCGGCCGTGAAAGCCAATATACCATCTTTTTGGAAGCCTTCATAGGGAGGTTAAGGCTGCTTGAGCTTTTAGTTCTCGTAGTCAAGTGGTGCAGTTGCACCTTATATAAAGGGAGGTGGCGCGCAGTTCGTCACTCCTGTGGGGGTCCGGGCGGGGACACCAAGAGCCCGCCGATGAGCCTAGCTTGGTGTCCTAGGCGAAACCCCACACAAGACACGGCACAAACCTAGAAGAATTGCTGAGTTTTAATTCACCGGCCGTGAAAGCCAATATACCATCTTTTTGGAAGCCTTCATAGGGAGGTTAAGGCTGCTTGAGCTTTTAGTTCTCGTAGTCAAGTGGTGCAGTTGCACCTTATATAAAGGGAGGTGGCGCGCAGTTCGTCACTCCTGTGGGGGTCCGGGCGGGGACACCAAGAGCCCGCCGATGAGCCTAGCTTGGTGTCCTAGGCGAAACCCCACACAAGACACGGCACAAACCTAGAAGAATTGCTGAGTTTTAATTCACCGGCCGTGAAAGCCAATATACCATCTTTTTGGAAGCCTTCATAGGGAGGTTAAGGCTGCTTGAGCTTTTAGTTCTCGTAGTCAAGTGGTGCAGTTGCACCTTATATAAAGGGAGGTGGCGCGCAGTTCGTCACTCCTGTGGGGGTCCGGGCGGGGACACCAAGAGCCCGCCGATGAGCCTAGCTTGGTGTCCTAGGCGAAACCCCACACAAGACACGGCACAAACCTAGAAGAATTGCTGAGTTTTAATTCACCGGCCGTGAAAGCCAATATACCATCTTTTACGGTAAACTTTGTACTGTCGGACCTAAATCCTGTAACTAGGATTTTCCTAATTTTTCAACACGGCGATACTTTAATATTTCTTCTTTGCAACTCCTTACGGAGGCACGCAAGTTATTGATACTGCGACGCCCGTGGCTGTCGGATATTAATTCTGCGGTGTAATACAGCGTTTCTCCCCTCAAGGAGTACTGGTAAACTGCCCTCGATGTCTGATACAGCGTAACGCCCCTCTCGGACGGTCGGAATAACTGCACTGCCTTGATACAGCGTAACGCCTCCCTGGGCTATCGAAAACTGCATATACGATGAGATGCAGCACCTCCGCTCACGGTGTGCTTGTAGACTGCATGATTGGCTTGGTGAGGCTAGGAGTTTTATACTCTTAAGTCAAAAAAAGATAAAATCCTAGTCCTTTTCGTGACCAACTTTTGAACTAATTGTCGCACAATTATAAAAATTATATCTCCAGAAAGCTCGTCTTCCAAACGTAAAATGATCTTCCTGTGCATGGAAATCGATCGTGCATTTCCGAGATATTAATTAATCTTTAGTCTTCAACTGCGTGGGTGTTGCTGTTCATTTTTAATTCTCCCACTCCTTGGGTCCCGGTGAATTCCCAATGACGTATGCTGTATTTGCACTTTTTTCCTGTGCAATTATTAAAGGGGTTTTCTTTACACAAAAATCTCTAATCCGAAATGATTCACCGTACTGTATTTGTTTACTTATTTTTATCCTCGTAAATGGGTTAAATTTAATTATTCTTCTACTGGCACAGCGGCGATGTTGCCGTTTTCCTGCAACGTAAGAGCAATTTCCGAGTCGATTTTCTTCGTCTTACAGTCCAAACTTTCCACTCGTTCTATTAATACTCATGACTGGCTCCTTATAAATGTCAAGAGGCATGATCTCATCTCATGAACACCTGGTCCTGCAGCTTGCACAATATTAGGCTAGAATCCTGGCTTGAAATCTCTCTCCGTTACATTAGAAACTGTATGTTTCTTTCATTCCTTTCACAAAATACATGGATTCGACCCCTTTTGGAACCAATGGTACATGGGTTCATCTCTCCCCTCCTTAGGTAAATAAATTTTCGAAAAATTTTGAGGAAATTTATTTCAATTATTCAATAAAAATATTATTTTTCCTTTTAACTGTCGAAGCCATCATAACGTTTATCCGTACCTTTTGATTTTTATTCCTTAAAAATCCCACGATAATTTGGTTTCTTTCATCTTTTTAAGTCATATCCGGTAATTGTGTAGGTTGGGTACGCTCTGTCCCTACCCTTTCTTTCCCCTTTTTATTTGTCTGGACTTCAGGTTTCCAGAACCTCATTCTTCTTTACGAGTATTGTCTATCCCTACCCGTTCCTTTATTTCATCATTCTCCTTTCTTAAATTGAAATTTTCTTCTTCAATAAAATCAATTATTTCTTTTATTTCCCAATATAATTTCTCCAATTCGCATTCGCACTCGAATGTTTGAGCTCTGTTTCCTTTTTCTATCTCATTCTCGTTTATATCAAGAGTGGATTCCTCATCTCTAAATTGTTCCATAACCAGGGCTTGTTCATTGGCTTCATCGAAGTCTTCGGGAGGGTAATACACTTTTAAATTTGCTGAATTCATGGTCACTTCGTGATTCGTTTCACAGTGCCGAATTCTATAGGCATTATTTCTCAAATCCCTTATTATTTGATACGGTCCATGGTACATTTTCTGGAACTTTTTGTACACGCGGTTCCCTGGATCCGAAATGGCTGGTCTTTTTACTAACACCATTTCCCCTGCTAATAGTGGCCGATGATACCTCTTGTGCCTATTTCTTCTTTGTCTCCTGTCGGCTTGAGCTTTTAGATGCTCAAAGGCTCTTCTAATACGTACATCTCTTCCAGGCTGAGCGTCTGCAGGCCTAGGAATTACCAGACTCCAAGGTCTCTCTGGTTGCTCATTCCGATGTAACGTTATTGGTATCTCTCCCGTAGATTCATGGATTGTGTTGTTTATACAAAATTCGATAATATCCAAGATATCTATCCACTTCCAATTTTCTTCGGCGCAATATATTCTATAATACTTGGCCGTCTCCCTCATCACTCTTTCTACAGGATTTGCCTCAGGATGGCGAATACTTGACAAAATCTGACGTATTCCAAGTCTTTCTAATTCTTATCTGAACTATACACTGGTGAAACAACTACCGTGATCCGACAACAAATTCTCAGGTTTTCCCAGAATCGGTATCACTTTTTCTTTGAGTCGTTTTAACACCTGTTTGGTACTAGTCTTCTGTATGGGAGCAAGGACAACCATTTTAGTGAAGACATCCATAGCCACCATTATGTGTCGATTTCCTCTTCTTGCCTTTGGCAAAGGTCCGAAGTTATCAATAGATATGATTTGACCTGGCCTTTCGGGCAACAATGGTATAGGCTTTTGTCTCATCAGAAATGCATTTGGTTTGATCCTTTGACATAAATCACACGTCTTTAGCGTGTCCCTTACAGTTTCTCTCAGTCTCGGCCATACAAATGCTTCTTTCAGCATCGAGACTGTTTTGTCGACTCCCATATGTCCGAACGATCTATGGGCTAACCATACTATTTTCCTCTGCAAAATTGCAAGTACAACAATCCTTAATCGTGTATGGTCAGAGTCCACAAACTTATATAATAATCCATTATAAAATGTGTAATCTTGAGCTATCTTATTAGCTTCCGTGTACGCCGGTGTTCCCCTTATCAAACTTCGTTCAAGGAAAGATATGAGCATGTTTCTTCCATGGATCCTCACGTTGCCGTTGACTAATGCTCCTTAACTCATTTAGAGTACGCTGATCCCTGTCTTCCAAATCAATAGCCATTACTTCCTCTTCTATGGACTCTGGCTGTCTACTTAAATAGTCTGGAACTATATTTTCTTTTCCTGGGCAGTATTCTATCTTTCATCAAACTGTTGAATGTATAAAGCCCAACGCATCAACCTTTGACTGGATAAATCAGTCTTCATCAAAAAGGTTAAGGCTTTATGATCCGTCCTTAGAGTGACTTGAAAACCATATACGATCTTTCGCCAATATTGCAGCGCGTGCAATATCGCTAACAGCTCGATTTCGCTGATCGTATAATTTTTCTCGTGTGGTTTCAGTCTCCGACTTGTGAAAGCTAGATAATTTTTCTTATCAGGGTTATCCGGGTTTTCCTGATATAGCATTGCCCCTATTCCAATCTGGGATGCATCTGTTTGAATGATAAATCTCTGATTAAAATCAGGATATCCTAGCTTCAATAGTTTAAGAGCATTTCCTTGGCCTCCACAAATGCTTTTTCTGTTTCCTCCGTCCATTTCCACTTGCCCCCTTCTTCAGAAGGTCCTGTAGTGGTGCAACAGTTTTTGTGTATGATGGACAATGTCCTGAGAAGAATCCAATCAATCCCAAAAACTGGCGAACGTTCTTCACCTTCAAAGGCCTTGGAAAATCTCTTATCGATTCTAATTTGTATGGATTTGGTTTAACACCATCCTTATCAATCACATGCCCTAAAAATGTTACTTGCCTTTGACAAAAATTTGACTTCTTTAAATTGATTTTAAAATTTGCCCTTCTTAAGTCTTCCAATAATTTCTTCAATTTTTCTAAATGTTCCTCAATATTCTCCGAGGTAAGCAAAATATCATCTACATAACGGATAGTGCAATCTTTCACTTCCTCTGACAGGTTTCGATCAAGCGCTCTTATTAAGGCAGATCCCGCGGTCTTCAATCCAAACGGACATCTCCTAAAACAATAGGCTTGTTGGTCGAACTGAAATCCAGTCAACAAGCTGGTTTTCTCTTCCAGTTCGAGATGATGATACGAAGAAGTCATGTCAATATTTGTAAAAATCTTCTTGCCTTTGAATTTTCTCAGTATTTCTTTTATGGGTGGTGCCGAATCATTTTCTGGTATGATTTTTGCATTTAAATTTCTGGCATCTAGACACACCCTTACTGAGCCATCCGGTTTACTCACAATCACTAATGGACTAACATATGGTGTCGCCATCTTTTCTATAACACCTGCATTCATCATCTCCTGCAGTGTTTTCTTCGTTTGTGGGTAATGTTTTTCCGCAACCGGGTATGGTTTTTGTCTGAACGGTGCCCAATCATTGACTTGGAACGCATATTTAAAATTTTCAATCTTCCCTGGCTTGGTATCAAATACGTCCCTAAAATTCAATAATAATCTCTTTAATTGTTCCTTATTTTCGAGGTTAACTTTAGCTTCCTCTACTTTCCTGACAGGTTGGTCTCGAACTCAGTTTCCAAATCATCTTCGAGTTCTATGTTGAGGACTTCAAATATCCTTTCTATGTCCTTACAACCTTCCTCCATTTCTTCTTCCATATGCCATACCTGTTCTCCTATTTTCGCATCCTGTTCCTGTAGGTTAATGTTTTGTTCATCCACATCCTCTCTTTGGATTCTAATGCAGTTTTGCGCTAGGTCTATGATGACCTTGTTCTCACGGATAAAATCAATACCTAATATGACATTATACGGTAATTGATTTACCAGCAAAAAGCATTGCGAAATTTCAGCGTTACCCATGATCAGATCAATGTATACCTGAAATTTGCATGTTAAAGATTTTTCAGGGATAATCCCCTTAATCTTTACACTTGATGTGGGGATTTTTAATACGCGGCCTCTTGTTTCCAATTCATTCAGAAGGGTTTGCGTAATTAAACTTATTGTTGATCCGGTATCAATCAATGCCCTGACCAGTAATCCTTCTATCCTTAGCATAATTAAGGGTAATTCTCTTTTGATAGGTGGGATTCCTTCCACCCCTTCGTTAATTAGCTCATCTGGTCTTGCTATCCAATTCACAATTTCTACCTCCTCCCAGCTCCTGGTATGTTTCCACTTTTGACGATTTAAATTTGGAGATTTTTTTTATCCTGAGGGCTTCCTTTCCCCTCATTCTTTAACTGAGCTTGTAGTTCCAAGCTTTGAGCTCCGTCTAGTCGGTCGGGTGATTTCCGGTTCTTTATTGCCTCACTCCAACGGACTTTTTGCCTTTCAGGTTCGTCTGGTCGTTCGTTCATGTAACGAAGACTTTCCTGATATCTTTCCTCTATTTCGGCCCGATATTCATCATCCCTATCCTCTGGCCTTACATTCCTTCTGGGATAATTCTCCCATTTCTTTCTGTTTTCTTGCCTCTGATGGTTGTTGTTATAGGGTCGGCTCTCTTGTTGCCTATAACCCGTATTCCTAGGATTTCTTCCTCGATATCCTCCTCTGTAGTATGGCTGTATTCCTCTAGGCTCTTGGTGCCCATACTCTCGACCTAGTCCTTGAGTATCAGTGCTGGTGGACTGATTCCTGGTCGATGGTTTTTCTCTGGTTTCCTGACTGCTGGCCATGTGTACCTGTTCAGTCTGTCTTTGATGCCTAGGAGTTACGTGTGACGTCGTCATGTCTAACTGACGTAATACACTCTCCACTTCCACAGCACTTTTGGCTTTGGATGAGATTAACAGCCTCTGAATCTCATATGGAAGTTGTCCTGCAATGGCGGCACACAGGTCGTTCTCAGCTGGAGCAATGTCAAGTTCGCGGAATTTACACAGCTGAGCGGTAAAAAATTCCGAGTACTTAGTTGGTGCATTTGTGCTGTACTTCCTAGAGTACAGATCTAGCCTCAAATTCTCCTGGACGTCTGCTGCCCAATATCGTTTTAAAAAGGCTTCTCTAAAGCCTTCCACCGTATCAAAGGTGTACCTGAAGCTTCTGAACCAGGTGAGACAATCACCTGCCAACAACTTCTCAATAGCTCTCAGTCTCCGATCCTGAGGAACTTTCATTTCGTTTAAGTACTCTGCGACTTCCTTTAACCAGTATTTTGGAGTAATTGACATGTTATTACCCGTAAACTTTACCGGTCTGTCCTCATTCGATTTGATAATGTTTATTATCTGACCATTTGTCTGGTTCATGTATGGGGTTGACATCGCCATCGGATACCCTGGGTTCTTATAAGGGCTCTCCCCTCCTAAGTCCCTATCTGTATCTGTGCCTTGTTCACGGGAATCTACCCATCCTGTCTTTGGAAATTCCTCCTGATTCTCAAATTCTAATTTCCTTTCCCTTCGGGCACTTTCTTCATTCGCCATGAGTTGGATTTCCATTTGACTATTTTTGTGTTCAGTCCTTTCCAACCGTGATCTTAATTCATTTTGAATTCTTTCTTGATTCCTTTTACTATCTTCCTCTACCTTTTTGAGTTGGAATTTCTCTTCCCTGAAGCTATCCCTGATTTCATTTAGGTGTTCTTCTACCTCTTTCTTGATGACCATGACCTGTTCTGATATAATTTCTGGTTTCACGTCACCTCTGGTATCTAGGTCTTCTCGCATTTCCTTTATCTTTTTCTCCATCTCTCTTTGTCCGTTGACCATATTTACTTTAATTCCTTCCAGTTTTTCCTCAGTTTTCCCTTGACTCTTATACAATCTCTTCAAGTCATCTTGGACCTGGTTAACTTCAGTGTGAGTTTTTCCTACTTGGATCTTTAATGTTCCGATGGTTCCCTGAACATCATTAATACCCTGACTTATTTCATCTATCTTATGGGTATTTTCCTTATTTTCTTTCTCTCGTTGTTTTCTTTCATTCTGGAGATGCTCGTCTTATAGACCTAATCTTTGATTTATTCCAACCTCGTACTCCTTTAAGTTCTCATCTACCTGCCCGGTAAACAGCTCATATTGACCTTTCATGTCCCGCGCATCCTTTTGATTTTGATTTTTCATCTCAGTTACTTTGGTCTGAACTACACCGATTTTATTCTCGAGGGTCCCTACTTTCTCCTCAACCTTTCCAAATCGGGTTCCTAGCTCATTCACACTTTTTTTTTATCTCATCCCGGGATATTTTACAGATATCGCTGTTAGATTCTATCTGAGTTTTTAATTCGTTGTACACCCCTTGGATCTGGGTTACAAGTTTCTTTTCACAATCATCACCATTTTTTCCATGCTATTTAATTTGGTTTTTATAGCCCCAAAATTACCTTCTATGGCACCAATTTTATCCTCAATAGTTTTAAAATGATTTTGACATTCATTTTGTGATTCTCCCATCCTTTTGTTCAAGGTATTTATTTGGACTTGCAATCCTGAATGAAATCCTATATTTTCCTCTTTTAACTCAGTTAACTTCTTCCCAAACTCAGTGTCGAAACCTTGAAATTTGTTATTCATTGTTTCTTCTAAAACCTTGGACCCCTCTCTCATTTCCTTAATTTCAACCTTCAATTCATCGTTCATTTTTACACAGTTAGACTCAATAGCTTCTAATTTAATTCCCATATTATCACTTTTACTTTCGATAGCTTTTAATTTAGTCCCCAGGCTATCACTATTAGTTTTTAGTGACTTCAAATTCTCATTTATGGATTCGAACTCTTTTTTATTTTCATCCTTTTGGAGGCCCAATGTATTGTCTATAGTTCCCAATTTATTGTTCATGGCCTCCAAGAGCCGTTGCATCTCTTCACTCAATGCCATCTTATTAGAATATAGTGGGCTACTCATGCCACATCGCTAGTACATGCTTGAGAGATGGTAATCTGGACTTTTGTGTCCCAATTTCAAAAATTTACTTTGGTACGGGTTTTTACTACACCGTACCCTTTTTGATATTCTTATTCAAACTCAAAGACCTTTATGGAAGTATTTAAAATTCAAAATTTCGAAAAACCATTTTTTTTTCAAAAAATGAAATTTTGATTTTTCGAGAAAACTCGTGTTTTCACTAGGAAAACTCAGCCCTGCGTACTGGGCGCCATTTTATTTGTTTTACTGAGGGGTCGTTTGATCCAGGGCTGCTCGGTGTGAGTTTCCAGGGACCCATGCGGTCAGTTAACATTATACGTTGTAGCTACTCCTATCATTACTTTACTTTTACATGAATCGACCGTCTTTAGTGTTCCTCTAATCATTAATCCAAGCACAGTACTTTATATACCCCCCTGTGCCCTTTCAGCAAGAAATATGCAAATCACAGTATGCCAGCATTGCTCAATTCGGGATTTTCGGGGCTGCGGTAAGTTCTCCCACTCTGTGACTTACACATTTTGGATTAAATAGAGGATACACTTGCAAAAATAACAACAAAATCAACTCCTATTTTAACACATTTAATTAATCAAAATTATGGCGCTACAAACAATAAAACAAATAAACTACTGACCAATTTCTTTCTACTTGTTCAAAGTGAACAAGGAGCAACATAAGAATAAAACAAATATTAGATTAAAACACATGGTTTACTTTAAAACCAACAATTCATGATTATTTTCACTTCCATAAAGTACCTATCTTAAAGTTCCATATAACTATGAGCTTCTTTGGCTCGATACTTTCAATAATAATGGTGTCATTCTTTTGTACACCTCAAGAAATATTTTTTATCTTTTCTTAACATCAAAACAAATATATAATTACATTTAAAATTACATGTTAATTATCGACTTCAATATTTGGGCACTTCACATGTTCTCAGCATTTACCACCTCTCTCATGTTTTGCAAATTCACTACGGTGATCGGGAAACTACTTGTGTACTCCAGAGTTATAAAGATTACTTGACAAAGTCAAAAACTATGATTACTCCCGAAATCTAGTTACCTTCACAAAACTCGTGGATTCCTATTTCCATACAACATTACAATAGGGATTTTTATTTATTTCATTTGTCTTATAAGACCATTATCACATAAGAAAACTACGATCTGAACTGGCAAGTGATAATATCAATCTACAAGGACCTCGGTTCAACGCCCGGGCCATTAACAACTTTTAAACACTCACGGTGTATTCATTACGTCTTACAAGACGGTCTTTACCCACCCTCATACTATGAGGGTCAGGCCATTATACTCGAGCGAAATTTATGATTGGGAGGGTGACTCCCTGTCTAGCCTACGGTTGGAGCTCTCCTCAATGCTTTTAAAACAAACCTTCCTTTTATTTTCAGTTCTATGGAGAGACCTGGCATTTAACTTCTCTTTTCACTTTCAACAATATTCTTTGGCTCATAAACCACTCTCGTAACCTTGGCATTTATTAATTATGAAGGGTCCTCGTTGATTGGGAAGAGTAATACACATTCTACGACGAATAATTAGGGGCTTCAACAACAAGAGGATTCTAGGTTCGAATCTCTTAACATGCCTCGGGAACCATTCCCATATTTGAGGACTTATACAAAACGCGATTTAGGGTCAGCCGTAGCTTACAGGACCTACGCTCATAATACCATACATTTGCTCCCTTTTATATAATAACACACACATGGCCTCGTGATCTACGTCACAATTAGAGGACTCACAACATATCTCAATTCAATACAATCAACTACCCCTCATAAGTAATTTACCAAGTACATTTAAATTCTACGCATTCCTAGCGTGACTTTTTATTTAATTGCGTTCCATTGCGCTATACATTACTTTACGGCCTAATGTCTTCCAAAGAACTGATAAATTTCATAGTAACAATTGAAACATATCTCAATTTTTATATTTATCTTTTCCGTTGACAATAAATCGCTCCATTTTTTTAAGAACATGCATTCACATCATGTCTTATACATTTGTTAAGGCTCCACCGCTCTATATTTTTATATCATTCAGTTTAATCCTTATTTAGATTTCTTTACCTTGTTATTATTATTATTATTATTCACATCATGTCTTCCTTCCTTACAAAAGCTCAAAAGCTATTTCTTTCATATAATTCAAATTTTACCTTTATTTAAGTATCTTCCATTATAATTATTATTATTATGCTTGCTTTTATAACATTTGTCAAATACACTGACATTTTATTCCATGCATTTCCTCTACAGGATTTATTCTTTCACATAATTATTTATTATTTCTCAAAACTTTATTTTTGTTCAGACCACGTTCTTATTTAGTTATTATTTGTTTAAAAACATCCCTTTTACTCAAAACTCCGGTGGATTTGTACCCAAAAATTTCCCCGACACCAAAACATAATGAAAATCTTTACTCACATGTCTAAGGTCGTTTTCTGACCTTCATTCTCGTACGATGCGTCATTTTTGCCCACCTTCTTAACTTACTCCATCTTGTACAAATTCATCTCATGTACAGACATTTCTTGACACATATTCAATACATTTAACACTGACAACATTTTTAATACACTGGTGTATCCGTTTAGAACACACAATAAAACACTAAAAAAATATTACTTTTAACACACAATCTTGATATATTTACACTTCACAACTTTTGATCACTAGACCGTCTTTTTTAGCCTATCACACGTGACCTCTGAATCTCCCGTCTCCAAGGGTGAAATTTATTCAATGTCGGCTTCCTATCCTGCAGAATACGAAAGTCTCGAATCATCTACTTCTTCCCTGGAATAGCAATTCTTCGAATCCCGTTCCTGATGATCGGCTATATCTCTAGCTTGAACGGCTCCCCTTTTAGATCTTATTTTTCGATCCTAGCGAAAGTCTGTTCTGATCGAGGTCCCCTCGATAACCTATCGGTGACCTATGGATTGTTTAGCAACTAATACTTCTCGAGTCTTAGTGCTTTAGAATAGTTCGACTGCTTTCTTGAACAATGTCTATAGTTTCCTTTCTTCTTTGCTTATTCGGTTCTCGCACCTATAATTTTCTAGAATACGTGGCGATTCTTACTCTGTTTTTCCCTGTTCGGGTTCTTTAAAATTGATAAAAATGTTTATCTCGCTGTTCCGGCACTTCCGTACGTTATGATACTTTTGGTCGTTTACTTAAAGACCGATCGCCCTGAAACCTAAGTTCGCAGCCTGCTTTTACTGTATTTTTTTTGAACTTTTACGGTAAACTTTGTACTGTCGGACCTAAATCCTGTAACTAGGATTTTCCTAATTCTTCAACACGGCGATACTTTAATATTTCTTCTTTGCAACTCCTTACGGAGGCACGCAAGTTATTGATACTGTGACGCCCGTGGCTGTCGGATATTAATTCTGCGGTGTAATACAGCGTTTCTCCCCTCAAGGAGTACCGGTAAACTGCCCTCGATGTCTGATACAGCGTAACGACCCTCTCGGACGGTCGGAATAACTGCACTGCCTTGATACAGCGTAACGCCTCCCTGGGCTATCGAAAACTGCATACACGATGAGATGCAGCACCTCCGCTCACGGTGTGCTTGTAGACTGCATGATTGGCTTGGTGAGGCCAGGAGTTTTATACTCTTAAGTCAAAAAAAGATAAAATCCTAGTCCTTTTCGTGACCAACTTTTGAACTAATTGTCGCACAATTATAAAAATTATATCTCCAGAAAGCTCGTCTTCCAAACGTAAAATGATCTTCCTGTGCATGGAAATCGATCGTGCATTTCCGAGATATTAATTAATCTTTAGTCTTCAACTGCGTGGGTGTTGCTGTTCATTTTTAATTCTCCCACTCCTTGGGTCCCGGTGAATTCCCAATGACGTATGCTGTATTTTCACTTTTATCCTGTGCAATTATTAAAGGGTTTTTCTTTACACAAAATTCTCTAATCCGAAATGATTCACCGTACTGTATTTGTTTACTTATTTTTATCCTCGTAAATGGGTTAAATTTAATTATTCTTCTACTGGCACAGCGGCGATGTTGCCGTTTTCCTGCAACGTAAGAGCAATTTTCGAGTCGAGCTTCTTCGTCTTACAGTCCAAACTTTCCACTCGTTCTATTAATACTCATGACTGGCTCCTTATAAATGTCAAGAGGCATGATCTCATCTCAAGAACACCTGGTCCTGCAGCTTGCACAATATTAGGCTAGAATCCTGGCTTGAAATCTCTCTCCGTTACATTAGAAAC
The DNA here is from genome assembly GCA_946902985.2 of Meconema thalassinum. NCBI lineage: Eukaryota > Metazoa > Arthropoda > Insecta > Orthoptera > Tettigoniidae > Meconema > Meconema thalassinum. Next base: position 252,055,438 of record OX336394.1, on the reverse strand, counting down.
TGTATGTTTATTTCATTCCTTTCACAAAATACATGGATTCGACCCCTTTTGGAGCCAATGGTACATGGGTTCAATATACACCAGCCCGGAGATCGAACCTGCTACCAGACAGCTTGCTTGACGAATCAGCAGGAATGCTTGATTTAGCCATCGAAGCTACTGAGAGCCATGGTACATTGCAGGCACGTATTCAATCTATTCGTAGACCCCATAGACACTTCCTGTCCAAACGTAAGGTGGTGTTATTCGGAGCTGTGGTCGTTTTAAACATGAATTATAGTTTAGGTCATTGACATAACACTGCCGCCAATGATCAATACTATATTCGCGAGCATGAACTCAACGGTAAAGTAGTACTAAGGCCGTAAAGGAGCTGGTACTAATGTTTTTAGGACAGGCTGTTCCAGCCGAGCTGCTCGCCAATGAGCAGCTGAGTGCTCGCCGCCTTGCTTGAGTAAACCTGCAACATGCAATGCAGCTCTGCTGTGGAGGCTGCCGTCACTGCGCGGTGCATATATCAAGAATGGCAGGAAGCGCATGGACTTGTGCTATGACCTTCACCCAGTGACTTTTGGCTATCATCCCCAGTCCCTTTCCAACCGTAATCCGAGCAACACAGCTGAGTACTCGCGTTTACCCGTGGATTTGGAACAGCCTGTTCTAGGATGACTATGATAAATGCGTTAGTTGGGTTGCCTTCCTCAAAAAGAAAATACTAAGGGGCTAGTGAACCACTCTTTAAGCTGCAATTAATATCTGATGGCACAAAACTGCAGCTGCGCACATAACGAGTGTCGTATGCGGGCGAGTCTATGTGCTTCAGCGTGATTGATAGGGGTGGAACATTCACTTCGCTCCTTGACATGGAAGAGTTCGCGTCAGTTATTTGTGTCTGTAAAGATCTCAAGTGACGAAAAGACACTCTCTAAACTTGGTGTGGTGACAGCTGGTGACAAGAGGTTTAGTTTCGCTCCCAGTAGCACAGCAGCAGTGACCCCCTCAGCTACCTTCCTTCTACCTTCCACTCCAAGCCCACGAGTTTGCGCAGGTATGCACCGTCAGGTATTAATATTGCTCTCTGATGATAAACGAGTAACAGGAACTAAATTTGCTGATACACAATTCATTACTATAGAGTTGTATTCATGTTTTATAGATAGCACCTCTCCGTGTGACTTTGGTCATATATTTTCCCCGTGATGGAGGTGTGTTGATGTGAGTTATCTTGGGCATCAAAATTAAAGCTTCCTTTTTAAGACAGGGCAAGCGTTAGTACCGCAATCAAACATTTTGCTGTCTTACAATACTATTTTATGTTTATTCTGTAAAAAGAATGGCAATGTGTGTATATTTAGTTTTGAGATTAAAATTGTTTCCTTGTACGTTATCACAATGTAGTTCACGAAGATCTATTTAGTTCATCACATGGAATTCCATTTCAATGGCAGGGACATTTTGAAATGGAAACAACCAGTAGAATATATGAAAGTATATTTTTAATGAACTACTTGTTAATTTTCATTTTCTTAATGTATAGCCTTCTCCTACTGTGTTGGACATGCGAGAGATGGCCTACACGCCAGATCTGGTAGAGGCCACTGCGCTTCCTGATGGAGGTATTATGATAGCAACACATCGATTTTTTGGCGTCTCAACGTGGAGTGATCGTGTGGAACTGGACGTGTGGCGAGACGGTGCTTGGGATAGAGGAGTGGACTTGTATCCTGATAAGTTGTCAAACCTTGAAGGAAGACGGTTTGTCTTCTCGACGATCAACTATCTGCCGTATGTCCTTGCAGATGAAGAGCAACATATCTATGATGGCATTGAGATAAGAATCGTTTCTGAATTTGCAAACAAACACAACATGTCTTGGGGCCTGTCAATGTATCCCGATGAAGAGTGGGGTGAGGTGAGTTTCACAGATAAAATATGATGTGTAATAACATTGCATGTATGCACTCCAAGAACGTTATACAGTTTTATTGTGTATAGAAATCAAATTTGAGCTGAAAGTACATCCAACAACGGTCAGAATCAGGGTTGCCAACCATACGATAATGCGATATGCGATTATTCTCTCCCGGTACCTGTTCAATCTATGATCATAATAATTTTAAATTAGGTCAAATGGTTTCTTGTGTAGTGTGACCTAGCTTGTGAACCTTGGGCAACAGCTGGGGGGGGGGGGGCGGAGGTGGGGGGACTAGTACGTGGTCCTGATAGTCAGGATACCAGTTACTATGGAATAGGAGAGTGTATCGTGGAGATATTCGGAGCCGTGGTCCTCCTTGTGGTCAGGTGGCTAGTACTATCCTACTTACTTGTTTGTTCCCTGGCTGAAACTCAAGGGCCTTGTGTAAGTAAGGCTAGCAGCCTACTTCCCTAAACGTCTTAACAATATCTTGTTTCGTACCTATGAGAATGACGAAGTCCCACTCCCATCTGAGAGACCAGGGACTCCTTGGAAACGAACCGGCTACCGAACTGCTATTCGATGGGTGTGCTAATAATATCGACGGTGGTTAAGGAAGTAAGAACTATATGAATTATCAAGTAGAATGGGATTATATATTCCAGAGACTTGTAAAGTTCAGAAAAAGGGTAATAGAAGGAAGTAGGAGATAACAAGGTGTACCTGTCAGATGTAAAACAAGGAAGAGCAAAGTGGTGAGTATGCCAAGAGATCCTTAGAACGTAACATAATTTCTGTAAGTTACGTAAATGAGTGATTAATGGGGATGGATTTCAGAATGTCAGGAACTGGAGTCAGTATAGGTTCCTTGTGAAGGGACGATCATAACGAAATAGACAGATAGTGAGAGTTAACAATAAGAACAGCGTAGTACTGATGAGGAGGTTTAATGCTAGGGAGGAAATATGACTGAAGGGTATGAGAAGTTCATGGGTAAATGGTGTAAGGATAGGGAAGCGAACACCAGTGGTAAACTTACACTGGATGTGTGTGCTAGGATGGGAATAGTGCTGCAAACACATTCTCGAGCATAAGGAGATTCACTTATACACATGGGAGGGTAGAGGAACCAGGTCAGTAATAGACTGTGTTTGTGTTCTACATAGGTTTACGAGAACTTTACTGGCAATGGTGTCCTGGGCCATGTTGTGGAAGATAAGACTGATCTGGGCTTTGCGGCCCTAGGGATGTGGTATCATGAGTACCTGTACTTAGACTTCTGCTATCCCTATGTCCTTGTGGGTGTGGCCTGCCTAGCTCCACGTCCTCGAAGATTGCCGAGTTGGATTACGCCTATAATACCCTTTACTTCCACGGTATGGCTCGCTGTGGGAGGATCCTTCGTCATCACTGCCTTGGCGCTCTTTGGGATAACCAAGTTGGCACGCAAAAAGCACGGTAAGCTTGATAAAATATTTATGGTACTGTAACTCAATACCGTTCATATTTTCTATGCATTTTAGTGACACAATGCACAGTTATTTATTTATCTATTCACTCATGTACTTATTTATTTATTATTGTATTTCTTAATTAATTAATTAGTTAATTTATATATTTATTTATTCAGTAGCCTCCGTGGCTTAGGCGGCAGCACGCCGGCCTCTCACCGCTGGGTCCGTGGTTCAAATCCCGGTCACTCCATGTGAGATCTGTGCTGGACAAAACGGAGGCAGACAGGTTTTTCTCCGTGTACTCTGGTTTTCCCTGTCAAAATTTAATTCCAGCAACACTCTCCACTATCATTTCATTTCATCTGTCATTCATTTAATCATTGCCCCAAAGGAGTGCGTCAGGCCTCGGCAGCCGGCACAGTTCATATCCTCGCCGCTAGATGGGGGCTTCATTCATTCCATTCCTGACCCGGTCGGAGACTGGAAGCAGGCTGTGAATTTTCATTCATTTATTTATTCACTCATTTATTTATTTCTTCTTCTTCTTCTTCTTCCCGCGGATGGGTCACTTAGGACCACGCGGAATCAACGTATGTTGAGCCTTCCTCCTTGCCCAATAGTTCTTCATATGCAAGGATTGTTGTAGTTTCTGTTCCTCCGACCATACACGGTTGTGTTGGTTTCTTCTGATGTTCCTCAAATCCCCTTGTGTGAACAATATTCCTGATTACATTTCTATTCATCAGATCTGGCGATCCCATCTCCACTAGGTTTGTACCACTTTGGTCTTGTACGTTTGTTCTGAAGAAATTTGTGGATGCGGTAAGTATGTCTCGGATGATTCATTCTTTTCAAATGGCCCACAAATTGAATTCGTCTTATTCTAGTGGTATCAGTAAGTTTAGAATTTTTCCTATATATTTCAGAGTTGGGTTTGGGATAGTGTATGTCATTTTTAATTCCGGGCCCTAAGATCTTTCACATAATTTTCCTTTCCTTAATCTCTAAATGTTCCTTTAATGTTTTAAGTTGTAAATTGAGTGTTTCCTAAAGTGGAAGTAAAGGATCTTGATTCTCACGTACACTTAACTACGTACCAATTTACTTAAAATGTGGTATATTGGCTTTCAGGGCCAAGTAATTTAAACTCAGCAATTATTGGAACATCAAGCCGGCTCATCAGCGGTCACGGACACCAACAGCCCGCTGATGAGCCAGCTTGATGTTCCTAGGCGAAACCCCACACAAGATACGGCATACACCTAGAAGAAATGATGATTTTAAATTAAAATATGTCATTTATCTATCATATGGCTAGCAAAGAGGTGCATCACAATATAATATATGTATAAATATAAATAAGTAAATGAACAATGGATTGAAATAACTTAATTTATAGGATGCTTTACAAGGTCAATGAAAAAAGGACAAACAGACCCATCTCAGGTGTCCCTCAAAATCTCCAACTTCAAAAATTTCCAGATGCAATTCCTTATGGGAAAAGTTGTAAGTCCACAGGCGAGAAAATATTACTAAACAGGGTAATAAAAATAAGAACCCATTAAACAAGTGAAAAGAGGAATTAAATCGTGTATATGAGCTCTCAATATAATTGTGTTTAAACAACGTTCAAAGTGTATATGTATTATTTAGTGCTGTGTACATTTAGTGTCTCAGTAATTGAATAATCAAGTTCATATAGGTTTTAAATTTCTCCTTATAGAGAAATATTCATTCTCCTGAATATCCTTTCAAAGGTTAGATAAACCTAAGTCAAAGAAAATATAGCAAATACATCTCATATGTCCATAGAAGACATGTCTCAGATGAGAAACTCGGTCTTGTCAACAGGAGCAGATGTTCACTGCGACATCTGTAGTAGACAAGTTAATGATTCTGAAGAAGTAATACAATGTGAACAAGTAGTTCCGTGAAGAACTATACAGCCTATTTTCATATATCCTACTTATATTAATTGCCACTATCAACATACACAATTTCAGTTTGATTGCTGTAATAGATTCGTAGATATTGAGAACCGACTAAATATTTCGGATGGTCGCCATGTTGGATTTTATATATGTAGGTCCTAGAGTTATGTACTGTTACATGCAGATTATTGTGAACGTGTAGTATTCAAACTTCAATCGCATAATTAGGACACAAGAAAAAACAAGGAGATTTAAAAATTTTCACAGCTGCCATCTTGAGGTTATGGAAACAATTGAAATAAATTAGATGCCAGTGGATTAACATTCGGATAAAGATTTACTGTACCAAGTTTCACTGCACGCGGATGGTTAAATTGCGAGAAACGTCCATGTGAATAATTATAATTCGCGTCACCGCCATGTTGGATTTGTGATCACCAGGTTATTTAAAGTCCTATAGGTGAACTTAAGTTCATAGCCCCTATGAACATTAAAAAATGCAGTTTGATTGCTAAAATAGATACGTAGATATTCAGTATCGTCTAAATATTTCGGATGGTCGCCATGTTGGATTGATAAATGTATAGGCCATAGAGTCATGTACCATTAAAGGAAAATTATTGCGTAGGTTCATTATTCAAACTTTCACTTCGATCGCATGACTACATCACAAGAAATAAAAACTTAATTTTAAAATTCGCACTGCCGCCATCTTGAGGTTATGTAAACAATTGAACTAAATTAGATACCAGTGGATTACAATGTGTATAAATATTTCCTGTACCAGGTTTCAGTGCGCTTGGAACATTCAATCGCGAGAAAGGTCTATTTAAAATTTTCAAATTCGCTTGGCCGCCATGTTCGTTTTGTAGTTAACCGGTTTTTGAAAATCTTATAGATGGACTTCCAGTAGTGCCCTTTATCTCCGTACAAAATTTTAGGGAGATACCGCCAATAGTTTCAGAGATATAGAATGCTGGTGAAATATTTCGCACATCCGCCATCTTGTGATTATGTAAACAATTGAACGAAGTTAGATGTCGGTGCATTACAATGTATATAAACATATACTGGACCAAGTTTCATTGCGTTTGGTTGGTCAAATCGCGAGAGACGTCTATTTAAAAGTCGCAAATTCGCTTGGCCGCCATGTTGGTTTTGTAGTTACCAGGTTTTCAAAAGTCACATAAGTGAACTTATAGTAGTTCCCTCTATCACCATAGAAAATATCAGGGTAATATCGGTAATAGTTTCGGAGATATTGAATGCTGGTGAAATATTTCGCACAGCCGCCATGTTGGATTGGTGAGTCGTAACAACATTTGAAGGGCACGGTCGAGGTCGCCGGGAATAGTGCTATGAACTTTCCGAGTTTCATTGAAATCGGTCCTGCCGTTTAGATTTTATTAGGGGGGACACACACACGAATCACACACACACACACGCACACACACACGGACAAAAGGTGATCTCATAAGCCTATTTTTTTCAAAATTGAAAATAGGCTAAAAATGTACTTACTGGCAGCATCGCATGTGTGCTGATATAACCAAAGGGGAATATGAGATATTGAAGAGGAGTAAATCGCGTGGTTATGTTTAACATGCAAACCAAATATACGAAAATCAACCGATCTTGAAGAACGGATAATTGCAGTAATAAATACAAAAATAGAAGATGCTCTAGTTTCAATGAAGAATAGCCTACGAGCACAAATAAAAGATGAATTCCAATGTATATTGCGAAATGAATTGCAAGCACACAGAACACCTGTATAGAAATATAAAGCTCCAACTATTCCAGCAAATAAAGAAACAATCATCTTAGATGTTGCAAATGAGTGTGACCCTCAAGAGAAAGGAGAAATTGTAGAAACTGATATCAATGAGGAAAAAATAAAGCAGGGAGTCTTCTCTCAGAAAGATATACGTAAAAATAAGGAGATACAAAATGTAGACACATGGGACGAAGGAAGAAAAGAGGAATCCTGGACAGAGGTAGTAAGGAAAAGGGATCGGAAAATAATAGGGCTAAAAAATACAACACAAGGTCAATTTCGAGCAGGCATCCGTAAAGCTTGGCTTTAGGTCGGAAAGGTTGATGCACCTGTGGCTGTAGATGATGTGACTAATTATATGACCGATGGAGGGATAGAAGGGGTTATTGACTGTAAAGAACTAGAAACAAAAGGGCGGAACAAAGCATTCATGGTAGGTTTCAACTTTGAAGAAAAAGTAAAGACAGACAACCCCGAATTCTGGCCCAAGAATGTAATGGTAAGGCAATATCGTTTTCGCTTCCAACAACAACGAGGTGCCACATTCAATAGAATTGATAGACAATAGACATGCTGAGACAAAGGAGTTGTCCGTCCTGCTCTGGAATATTGAAGGATTAATAAACGCTATGAGACTAATTAGAGATCAGCTAACATTTAGAGAAGATATAGTAATTTTGACTGAAACTTTCTTAACAAAAGCAGTAGACGTACAAGGTTATTATGGAGTACATTCATTAGCCATTCAGAGGGGAAAAGGAAGGCCAATGGGGGGTGTGACATGCCTGTTCAAAGACAAAATTGGCAAGGTTAAGAAAACCGTCCAAGAAGAAAACTTGGTAATTATTTACACTTCGCAGATCGTAATTGCAGGAGTATACATACAACCGCACATATCGACTGAGGACACCTCGGAAATAATATCAGGGATCTACAATCTCATTGGAAACGCGGAAAATGTAATAATAGCTGGGGACCTAAACTGTCTCATAAACCAGACCACAAAAGCTTAACGATCATGACGCACATGGAGGAAGAAGGATATAAATTAATCAATAGAAGGGACCTTATAACTTATGTTGCATGCAATGGATCCAGTGCAATAGACCTAGTGTTCATAAAAGGAAGAGGCATCCAACCTAAGACGCAGTATGGAGCATGGACCTCGGCACTTGCCCCGATAAGAAAACATATACCGATTAAAACAATCGTAGAAACAAAACAAGGAGACGAAGGATCAAGAAGACATCATGGGGAGCGGAAGTTTACAAGAAAAATAAATCTCGATAAGCTGGAAATTTTGAGGGACGAAGTATATGAAGCTACAAACCAAATACAGCAAACTCGTATTGACACAGCCGTTAATATAATAACTGACGTTATCAGAACGGCTGCAGAACCATACAGAGAAAGAAAAGCAAAAATATGGTTTCACCAAGAATGCTTTCAACTAAGGAAAATAATTTTTCACGCACTCCAGAAGGTCAGAAGTAACAATAAATTAGAAGATCTGGAAGAATATTCAAAATAAGGAAGACATATAAACAACTCGTTAAGCAAAAAAGAAAACTACACATAGAAAGGGAAGCAGAAAAGACAGCTGAAAAGCAAATCAGGACCCATTCATCGCATTACGAAAGAAAAATAGTATTCCTATCACAGAAATTCAAATGGACACATGGAAAAGGCATTTTGAGGAGATTCTAAACACGAAGAAATTATCGCCAGACATTCACAATGTCTCAACAAAGGAATCCCAAATAAAACATATACAAATAACCCAAGAAGAGGTGAAAAGTGTAATTGCAAGAACTAAGAATAAGAAGGCAGCAGGTCCAAACGGAATATTCAATGAGAACATTAAAGGAACTGCAGCCCTACTTTTGGATGTATGGACAGATCTCTTTAATCATTGTTTGAACACAGGCCAAATTTGACCTGAATCATGGAGACAATCAGTCATAAAAGTATTGTATAAAGGGAAAGGAGACACATCCAACCCACACTCCTACAGAGGTATTGCACTTGAAAACAATGATTTCAAAGTATTTACAAGAGTGATTACGGACCATCTAGTTAAGGAAATAGATCACCTCCTTCCTGATCAGCAATACGGATTCAGGAAACAACGAGGCACCATACAAGCAGTTAGCAACCTTGTAAGTGAAATAGAACAGACATTGCGATTTCCAAGAGGAAAATATTATGCAATATTTATAGATTACACTAAGGCTTTTGATCTTCTAGACAGAGAAATTCTCTTACAAAAATTAGCAACAATGATAGGAGAAAACCATAGTATTACAACATTACTAAGAAACATTTTATCATATAATAGAGTCAACAACAGTGATGGAATCACTATTTCCGAAGAAATATACCAGACAAATGGGGTGATGCAAGGAGATCCGATTAGCCCAATTCTGTTTAATATTGCCACAGCCGACATGAATGAAAATCCACAGCCTGCTTCCAGTCTCCGACCGGGTCAGGAATGGAATGAATGAAGCCCCCATCTAGCGGCGAGGATATGAACTGTGCCGGCTGCCGAGGCCTGACGCACTCCTCTGGGGCAATGATTAAATGAATGACAGACGAAATGAAATGATAGTGGAGAGTGTTGCTGGAATGAAATTTTTGACAGGGAAAACCGGAGTACCCGGAGAAAAACCTGTCGGCCTCCGTTTTGTCCAGCACAGATCTCACATGGAGTGACCGGGATTTGAACCACGGACCCAGCGGTGAGAGGCCGGCGTGCTGCCGCCTAAGCCACGGAGGCTTCCCACAGCCGACATACCTATGATTATTGAGCATGAGACAACATCATTACACGTATATGCAGATGACATGGTGCTGAGCTCAGCCAATCTTATACACCTGCAGGAAGCAGTGAACAAGTTGACGGTATGGGCAGATAAAAATAGCCTTCAAATTAACACAGACAAGACCATGCAAATGACATTTAGAAAAGGAGGAAGGCCTGCAGAAGACGACCACATAAAGATAAGAGGGGAAAATGTTCCAATCATTCGGGCATTCACATATCTCGGGATTACGTTACAAACAACAGGTCACTGCTACAGACTTCACGTAAAAGAAAGAGTCTCAGCTGCAATTGGAGCAATATATACAATAAAAGATCTACAGAATGTATCAATAAAATTAGCAATGAAACTGTTTCATACAGTAGTGAGCCCTGTAGCAACTTAATGGATACAGATTATATGGGATCACCTAACACTCGCAGACCTCCGATCCATAGAAAAAGTGAAGGCAAGGTTTCTTAAAAGAGCTATCTGTGCTGGAATAAACACAAAGTCGAGACTGGTATATGAAATGGCCAAAGAGACTTTCTATATCGATGACATAAAGGCAAAGTTCTTACTACCATCCACTCAAAATAGTGCCAAGGTACTTGAAGAGAGAAGACAGAAAAGAGAGGATATTTGGCTTGAATTTTATTGTACAGACGCCATGTGGGACCAACACTGGACGGTGGCGAATCAAGAATTCATGCATGTCATCACAAGTTTAGCGGTTCATGGATATCACCACAAACTATGAGCGACGACACATTTCCATGAAGTAACCAAGGAGTGTTTGTGTACTTTGTGTGGTGAAAGATGTGAACGCTATCACATCAACCGATGCGAAAATAGGACAAAATCAATTTTAGAATATAGAAAAGATCAATAGACTAAATAACCAACATGAATATTGTATTTTGGCCATTCGGCTGCAATTAAATTTATTAAAAATAAAATAAAATAATTTTTCATGGATATCACCACAAACTACTTGCGACGACACATTTCCATGAAGTAGGAAAGGAGTGTGTGTGTACTTGGTGTGGTGAAGGATGTGAACGCTATCACATCAACCGATGCAAAAATAGGACAAAATCAGTTTTAGTGAATAGCGAAGATCTATAGACTAAATAACCAACATGATTAGTATTTTGGCTATTCGGCTGCAATTAAATTTTATTAACAAAAAAATATGTATTTACCTAATAATCCGCATTCTTGGAGGGTTGAGGGCATTTATTTTCCTCCTGTCCTTTATTTGCCTTATCCTCCTTTTGTTTTCCATTTCTTCTTCTAGTATATAGTCTAAGTTAGCAGTTAGTTTTATTTATAGTTCACATTTTCATTATCATTTTCACTATCACCCACACCATTAGGGGCCGATAATCTAGATGTTAGGCCCCTTAAAACAACAATTATCATAATCATCATCATCATCATCATACTTGTCCCTAATACAGCTACTCGTACTACCATAATCATCATATTATAATTTCAGGTTCAGAGACCCAGAATCAACCTTACAGCACACTGCTAGACTGCATATTTCGAGCGCTGGGTCTCCTGGTCTTGCAGATACCGGGCAGTGAGCTTCATGAGAGTAGTGAGATGGGGCCCACAAGACACCTCGTGTTGTGGTTAGGGATATTCTTCCTCTTGGTGACAAGTGGATACGGCAGTGGCCTTTCTTCGGTACTTGTCGTCCCAAGGTGATTTACGTATATTAATGTCAGACGTACAGTATATACCGCCAGTTTGGTTGCATACCAAGGTAGGGTTCCAAGACGTAAGAAAGTGCCAGCCAGCATCTGAGGCTCTTAACTGCATATTGCGTGTAATGGCGGTTATAGTCCGGTTTCGGGTGTGTGTGTTTAGGTCATATACAGTGTATAAATATAACAAACAGTTTCTCTGTCCGAACGTGTTTGAATATACAGTAGTACTGTTGTGTTATGGAGACACACAGCATAAAAAGGCCATCACAACAATATTTGAATGAAACATAAAGTGGCATAGTGCAGCTATAAACTTCTCATTTGGCATGAGAATACTTTTAAATCGCAAATATCAACAACAAATTACTCAATTCCCAAATCGACTCATAGAGGGTTAAAAGTCATATATGAGATTTAATATCACTGATATTTCAATTTTAGACGGTGATATATATTTATACCTCTAAACCTTACATTGTGAATTATTTATAAATTATAACAAGTAGTTCTGCGACGAACTAAAGAGCCTACTTTTCTTTAAATCTAAGAATGATACCAATGATTAAAAGTGGCGTTGCCTAGATCCACTTTCCACCTCCTGGCGGCAGAACACATTTCTATTTCAAATACCAGATGGATTTGGATAATGCTGTAAGACCTTTTACTATACCAACCTCTCCTCGTGTCAGAGATGTTATTTAATCTCCTAACACATATTTTATTAATCGAGTGTTCGTTATTGGGTTAAGAGTCACGGCTGCGCCCAAACATTCGACGAGAAAAAAGAAAGAAGAAGCTCTAGTGTTTCGGATGGTATTCTCATTACCTAACCTCAAATTAATTACGACGTCTCAACATACACGCGATATATATTTCACAAACCTTAAAAATTATTTGTGAATATAAATGTACACTGACCTGTTCACAAGTACAGGACAATTAAATGGACATCTTCATCTCGTGTCAATCCTTCATATTACACATACGGTACGAGTTCATTACACCTTATGACAATCATGGATACCCTCTATCCCAATCCAATGATTAATCTATTTAGACATATCTAGGATAATGACGAAATTGGTAATACTGACATTATATTTTTATTTGTTTGAAATATACCTGAAATAGTTAGTGTAGCCTTATAAAGCATTGCGATCTGCTTGAAATAGATTCCTTCCATGGATTATGAAATACTGGAAGTCTGGGGATCAAAAACTCAGAGAGAGTTATTAGGTAGTCTGCTGTCCCTGAAAATACTCACTTACGGCTTACGACATAAAGCACAATGTATAAAATTTCTTGGTTATCCATTAAATGTCATAAGTTAGATGCAGTTAAACATTGAACCAATCAGCGCGCGTAGAATTATGTTGGCACCACTTTCACGATCGGGCTTTCAAAATGAACCTGAAAAATTATCGTCTATACACATGTGCCAAATTTTTAATTCTTTGCCAGGATACATTGAGACTTGGGATGAAAATTATGGACAGCATTTATCAAAAGTTGGCAGCCCAGGTGACTCCGAATATATTCTTAATTTCATATCTCAAGGTGCAGGATGAACATACAAAATTTAGTTGAAGTTCAATGGATAATATGGACGTGACATGCAGTTAGACATTGAACATATCAGCACGCATAAAATCATGTTAGTTCATTTTTATCCTATTTTCATTTTATGAAAAAATAGGCTTATGAGATCACCTTTTGTCTGTGTGTGTGTGCGTATGTGTGTCTGTCTGTCTGTCTGTCTCAATGTCCCCCTAATAACTTCTAAACGGCTGGAGCGATTTCAATGAAACTCAGTTAAGCCATAGCACTATTTTAGCCGACCCCGACCGTGCCCTTCAAATTTTATTTCGTCTCACCAATCCAAAATGGCGTCTGTGTGAAATATTTCACGGGTATTCTATATCTCCTAAACTATTACTGATATCACCTTGAAGTTTCGTACGGTAATAAAGGGCACAACTAAAAGTTCACCTATGAGACTTTCAAAAACCTGTTGACTACGAAACGAACATAGAGGTGAAGCGAAGTTGAAAAGTTTAAATAGACCTTTCTCGCGATTTAACCATCTAAAAGCAACGTAACTTGGTACAGTAATTGGTTATGCTCATTGTAATCCATTGGCATCTAATTTAGTTCAATTATTTGCATGATCTCAAGATGACGCCTATGCGAAATATTTCACCAGCATTCAATATCTCCGAACATGTTACCGACACCACCCTGACATTTTGTACAGTGATAAAGGAAAAAACTAAAAGGTCACCTATGAGACTTTAAAAAACCGGTTAACTACAGAACGAACATGGTGGCCAAGCGAAATTTATACTTTTAAATAGACTTTTCTCGCGATTTAGCCATCTAAACACAATAAAACTTGTTACAGAAAATATTTCAACACATTGTAATGCACTGGCATCTAATTTAGTTCCATTGTCTACATAACATCAAGATGGCGTGTGCGAAATAATTCACCGATATTCTATATCTCCGAAACTATTACTGATATCACCCTGACATTTTGTACGGTGATAAAGAGCCAGTTATTGTTGTTTTAAGGGGCGGGACTACGAGGTCATCTGTCCCGTGATAAAGAGTACTATTACAAGTTCAGCTATAAGACTTCTCAAAACCTGTAAAATACATAACGAACATGGCGGCCAGGTAAAGGTGAAATATTTCAACAGACTTATCTCTCGATTTAACCACCTGAGCGCAGTAAAATAGTGCACAGTAAATGTTTATACACATTGTAATGCACTAGAATCCAATTTCGTTCAATTTTTCACATAACCTCAAGATGGCGGCTGTGCGCAATTTTAAAAATAAGTTTTATTTCTTGTGTATTAATCATGCAATCAAAGTGAACGTTTGAATAATGAACCTAAGCAAGAATCGTCATCTAATAGTACATAACTCTATGGCCTACATATATAAAAATTCAACATGGCGACCAACCGAAATATTTAGACGGTTCTCATATTTACTAATCGTATGAGAGCAATAAAACTGAAATTTTGTCTGTTGATAGAGGCTATGAACATAAGTTCACCAATGGGACTTTCAATAACCTGGTGAGCACAAGTCGAACATGGCGGCGACGCGAAATATAAATATTGAACTAGACGTTTCTCGCTATTTAACCATCCGAGAACAGTAAAACAGCTTTCATAACCACCAGATGACACCTGTGCGAAATTTTGAAATCTGATTTTTAGCCGATTTTCAATTTTGAAAAAAAATAGGCTTATGGGATCACCTTTTGTCCGTGTGTGTGTGCGTGTGTGTGTGAGTGAGGTGTCTGTGTCCCCCTAATAACTTCTAAACGGCTTGAGCGATTTCAATGAAACTCGGTAAGATCATAGCACTATTTCGGGCGACCCCGACCGTACCCTCCTAATTTTGTTACAACTCGCCAATCCAACATGGCGGCTGTGCGAAATATTTCACCAGCTTTCAATGTCTCCAAAACTATTCCCGATATCACCCTGGAACTTTTTACAGTGATAAAGAAGCCCACTAGAAGTTCACTTATGGGACTTTTGAAAAACTGGTAACTACAAAACCAACATGGCGGTCACGCAAATTTGCGACTTATAAATAGACGTTTGTCGCGATTTAAACGACCGAACGCAATAAAACTTGGTACAGTATATGTTTATACACATTGTAATGCACCGACATCTAATTTCGTTCAATTGTTTACATAACCACAAGATGGCGGATGTGCGAAATATTTCACCGGCATTCTATATCTCTGAAACTATTAGCGGTATCACCCTGATGTTTTGTACGGAGATAAAGGGCACTGCTGGAAGTTCATCTATAAGACTTTCAAAAACCGGTTAACTACAAAACGAACATGGCGGCCAAGCGAATTTGAAAATTTTAATGGACCTTTCTTGCGATTTAATGTTCCAAACGCAATGAAATCTGGTACAGGAAATATTTATACACATTTTAATGCACTGGTATCTAATTTAGTTCAATTGTTTACATAACCTCAAAATGGCGGCTGTGCGAATTTTAAAATTAAGTTTTTATTTCTTGTGTCCTAATCATGCGATCGAAGTGAAAGTTTGAATAATGAACCTACGCAATAATTTTCCATTAATGGTACATGACTCTATGGCCTATACATTTAACAATCCATCATGGCGACCATCTGAAATATTTAGACGGCTCTGAATATCTACGAATCTATTATAACAATCAAACTGATTTTTTAAAGTTCATAGGGGCTATGAACATAAGTTCACCTTTAGGATTTTAAATAACCTGGTGATCACAAATCCAACATGGCGGCGACGCGAAGTATAAATATTCACATGGACGTTTCTCGCAATTTAATTATCCGAATGCAGTGAAATATGGGTACCGTAAATCCTTGTACGAATGTTAATCCACTGGTATCTAATTTATTTCATTTGATTCCATACCCACAAGATGGCAGCTGTGCGAAATTTTAAAATCTCCTTGTTCCTTCTTGTGTCCTAATCATGCCATTGAAGTTTGAATGCTACACGTACACAATAATCTTCATGTAACAGTACATAACTCTAGGACCTACATATATAAAATCCAAAATGGCGACCATCCGAAATATTTAGTCAGTTCTCAATATCTACGAATCTATTACAGCAATCAAACTGAAATTTTGTATGTTGATAGTGGCAGTTAACATATGTAGGATGTATGAATATAGGCTGTATAGTTCTTCACGGAACTACTTGTTATATCTTGTGTCCTAATCATGCGATTGAAGTTTGAACACACCTACACATTAATCTTCGTGTAATAGTACATAACTCTCAGTCCTATATAAAAATCCAACAAGGTGACCATCCGAAATATTTAGACGGTTCTCAATATCTAAGGATGTATTACAGCAATCAAACTGAAATTTTGTATATTGATAGAGGGAATTCATATAAATAGGATATATGAAAATAGGCCGTATAGTTATTCACGAAACTACTAGTTACAAAATGGGATAAGTAGGCTAAAAATTGAAAATTACCTAATTGGTCTTGACTATGTAGTTTCCTTTTAGTTTCTGTCCATTCAAATAAAAACTGTATGTCTAGTTCAGCTAGAATGTTTTGGTCTGGACCCGGTTACTAAGAGCCCATTTATCAGCCTGACGCTGTGTACCGAGGTGAAACTCTGCAAATGTCGCAGCAAACACCTAGAAGATTTGCTAAGTTTTATAATTATCTCTTGTGTTTTCCAGTAAGGCAGTAAGTGCCAGATAGCACCCGTTGGTATTATCATTTTATATTAGATTATTATACTGTAGCAGTGATTTAAGAGGTCTTAGGTCAAGCGGCCGCGACATGCAGTGCCGTGGCGTACACCGAGCAGTTGAACTCACAAGTCAAAATCGCTGCTAACATTTGATGCCTGGTCCATATTTCAATAGCTTCAAATTGTTTAATGGAATGTACTTATTTATTTCATCGTGTCAGACAACATGCAATATACATACAAACAATCAGCAATTGGTACTGTACACGAAATTCACGTAACCACCCCCAATTTTCCGAAGAAATGTAGGGATTGCATGGAACGCTGATACCCAGCTAGATAAACCAACAATTCCCTGCTAGATGGCAAGTTAGGAATCTCTCGATACATAAATATTTAAAATACGATAGTACTGCTATAAGCAATAAGTATGACACAAACAAGCGACCGAGTAATCAAAAGGAGGATTGGATTGACGTGGGGAAAATTCTGGAGCCTAAGCTTCATCCTTATGGACAAATCATTGAGCCCTAAATTAAGATTCGATGTACTTCAATGCTGCGTCATCCCAGTGTTAATCTATGGATGCCAAACTTGGTCATTTAGTAAATGACAGACAAGACTGCTCCACATCTGTCAACGGAAAATGGAAGGGAGACTCCTAGGCGTTACGCTAAGCGACAGAATCAGTAACACGGATCTGAGAAAAAGAAGTGGGTTGGAGGAGATAGCAAGAAGAGCTCGGCAACTGAAATGGCGCTGGGGTGGACATATCCAGAATGCACCAGGATAGATGGGCCTACTCCACGACTATGTAGGATCCAAGAGCTGGCAAGCAGAGGACGTCCCCGTCGCAGATGGTCGGACGAATTTAGGTTCGAGGCAGGTGTTGCGTGGACCAGAAATGCCAGGGATAGGAAACTATGGAAGAAAATTCAGATCAGTGTAATAGTGTAACAATGTAAATACCGTGGTAAGGATGTGTGTTAATTTATATTTTATTAACGTGTGTCAATATGTATTTAGGAAAGACATCTCTCAAGAACTGGCTCCTCTTGGGAGACTGCTTGAGCCACACCGTACCACTCCGGTAGGAGGCCCTTGCCTATCAGGGATCTACGGGCTTATCTTATCTTATATTTTCTTATCTTATCTAGTACTGCTACCTAATTGCATAGAAATCCTACAACAAAGTATTGGAGGACGAGATTCTCGGAATCTCGAGGGTGAACGGTTTAAAAGTGGGTGCCAGTATCTAACTAGTAGTACCACCGTAGCTGATTATTAAATGAAGAAATCGCAAAGTTCTATAAAAGGATCAGGCAAACTTAACAGTGCCAGTTAACGTTTATTCAAAAAGGACAACTTAAGTAAGAAATCTCCAACAATAAATTTTTCAAATCACATATTACGAAAAAAAAAAACTTGTTGCATCAAATTAAAAATAATAGCTTGGCCTAAAAGCAAAATATACCGTGAATTTTGGTATCGGGAATTCACTGTGTCCTCATTAAGGAGTAAATAATAACCGTCCTGATAAACACCTCGTCTATTCATATTCTTGAAACTATCAATCACTTGTTGATCACACTGTACTCATTCATTTCAAATAAATCTCGTAAAACAACGTCTCTATTTACATTTTCTCTCTAAATTATACATAGATCTCCTTAATTCAAAGTTATAAAAATTCTAAACCTTTAATAAAATTCTTTGAATCCATAAATTATTATTATTAAATATTAAATATTTAAAATGTTGTTTATTTATCGTTACCTGCACGACACTCCTTCACTTCTACGATCATTTTCTAGATCACATTATCTTTCACATTACCGCTTATAGTTTATCAAATCCAAATGAACATATGTAACAAGCAATTAAGCTAATTACTGTTTCAAACGTCAAAATCTTGATAACATTCGATAACAGATGATATTATATTAGACTATCTTCGTGACTTTCACATTACTTGACATATAGTGGTTTTAAATATTCAACTTCACATTCATATTCATAGCTTACTTATATATCGCTTATATCGACAACAATGTCGATAATGCCATTTTACATATCTTTATTATTCATTATATTTCGCTGAAATATTCATATTTCCCCATAAACAAATCTTACATGGCGTTATATTACACGCATAAATTCATTCATTAACATTCCTCTCCACTTCAACTCAATATTGCACGGAATTCAAATCATTCATTTCATTTCCGTGTCCGATCATTTCCAGAATGTAGCAACTCCGATGGCCTTGTTGTTTGCCTCGATCAGGTCCTGGGTAGTGCAGGGTTGTTCTAGTAGTGGACAAATGAGCAGGTGGGCTGGGTCTTGTGTTGCTCCACACTCGCAGGACGTGTCTCCATCAGCTGGAAGGATACCCCATTTCTGCATGTTGGTCTTGCAACGAGGGACGCCCACCCTGAGACGATTAAGTGATTTCCAAACAGGGTAAGGCAGGTCATTTCCTGGGGCTAGCTCTTCCTTAACAGGGATATCCGGCGGCAGCTTGCTCTTCCACCTGGAGATGCGGTTAGATTCCGATGTTCCCTCCAGTGGTTGAGTCCTGGCGATGAAACTCTTTCTTGATTTCAGTCGACGGACAACAGCCTGATGATTATGCAGTGGATGACGGGGATCATTAATCTGCTTCGCCCTCTCTGCATCAGCAGCAACAGCCCTTCTGATAGTTGGGGGAGCTATCCCAACAATCGGGTAAAGTTTGTCGACTGGAGTAGGCTTCATACATCCCGACAAGATTCGTATGGTCTCGTTGATGGCAATGTCAATCTGCTTGGTGTGACTGGATGCACTCCACACAGGTGAAGCGTACTCTGCAGCAGACATGCACAAAGCAAGAGCAGAAGTTCTTAGGACGTGAGGACTTGCCCCCCAGGTGGTGGCTGTGAGCTTCCTCAAAATATTGTTCCGTGAACTAACTTTCAGCCTGGTCTTATGGCAATGTTTCTTGAAGGACAGTGTTCGGTCAAGAGTAACACCTAGATACACGGGTGTTGGACAATGTTGGAGTTGTTTGCCTTGCCATGTAACATCCAGTTCCCGCCGAGCTTCTCTATTCCTTAAGTGAAATGCACATACTTGAGTCTTGTTGGGATTTGGCTTAAGATGATTGGCTTCATAGTAAGATGGAATTCAAATACTTCTACTTATCCCTCACGTTTGTGTAACTTACTTCCTCAAAATACAACAATCCTTCTACCGATTTTACGAAAATCTACAGTTTCTCGTGCTCGCATTATTTATGACTTGTTCTATTACCACACTCATAATATTAGGTAAATATTTCACCTTTAATACAATTCTAAGCGATTCATTACGACATTATCATTTCCTCATTTAATAAAACCACAGTTTCATTGAACTATTATATTTTAAGATAATCGGCTGAATATAACTATCATATTAATGATAATACGTTCCATTTCCTCTCCATTCATTCTTACAATTCATGAATACATGAATACAAATACATGTCGATGCTTTCCAATTACATTCCTGCATTCTTTTCATATCTCGTTAGTTTAGCGTTGTCAAGAGCTCTGTTCTGCAAATGAACTATAAATTCCTTCAAATTTACTTTAATGTCAACAATAATAAGTCAATATTTATCTTAAATCGAAGATTAAAGTAAATGCAATTACGTAGATATAATAAATACGTAACTTCTAATTCAACATTACGAAATCATTACGAAGTAATAATTAAATATTCTGTAACATTCTGAAGTTATTCCACTATCTATAAACACGGATTTGCATAGAAATTCGAAAGACTACACAATCTAAACAATATCAAAAATGCGACGAAGAATAAAAATTACGCTACGTCAAATCGAGAAACGATGACGTTTGAAAATAGTAACATGAAATTTCTGCAATAGATTAACTAAACTGGACTATCAAATATTAAACGTGAAAAATGGTCAAATAGCTACTTAAAACATGGTCGGGTCTAATATCCACAATACTGCAAACAAAACTACGAAATATAATCAGATCACTTCATCTACCTTCAGCCCGAATTTCTTCTTCATAACCTGGGTCATTGTTGAAGTCTGGAATGCTGCGTTTCTACGACTTGCGTTCGGAAACAGCTGATCTTGCGAGCGAGCGTGCAGCCCACAACTAATCTCGCCTTCTCTGCTGCGACAGCTCCCGCCTGCTCGAAGTCGAACCATCTCGCCTCCGCAGTCTCCTCGGGATACTGACTGGAATCTCCCGTTCGCTTCTGGAGCCAGAAGGCTCGTGATGTTCATGCTTCATTCGACCCCTCTCTGGGAGTTCTCCGGTGATTTGTAGATAATTGTTGTTATATTAGTGAGGTTTCCGAGATGGTATTGGAAACTCATTTCGTCGTTGCTTCTGTAGTGACTTCAGTGGATTGTAGTTGTTGCAATACCACTCTTCTTTTTATATGTTCGTCGTCGTGTTAAGTCACTCCAGGAATCCACATATTGAAGTAGGCAGGTTCCCCTTAATTGTTTAGTGTGCCATCACTGCTGCCCTCGAGAAGTTCATATTAATATCCTCGTCGACTTAGGTTTGATAACCATATGAAAATATTTCCAAGATATAAGGGAAATATTTCAATGTCCGAAGATTCTTTCGTGGAAATATTGTCGTTAATTTTCTAATAACTTTCGTAGATTAAAAATTTTGGATATTCATCCGTGAAGATCTCGTATATTATGCGTAGACTTCCTTCTACTTATCGAATATGTCAAATTCACTTCCTTGAAATATTCTGTCTTTTTCTATGGTAATGCTCATTCAGCGAAGCCTCCTCTACTCAGCTTGACCAAGGTGACGACGATCCTCCCGTCAACCTAACTCTGCGATCGTCGCACTATATTTGCCCTCAGAGAAGCACGTCTGTATACAATCGCTGCTCAAAATGGAATAATCTGACTGAGGACGCATCTCTCCTCTCCTTGTCAAAATGAAATGGCGTCATTGGTGGCGAACAATGAATGTTTACTTCATAACCAAATATCTCCATTATCAGCTTTCAACGTTTAATTTCAATCATTCCGATATGTTTTATATTTAATTCACTCCATATTTCTGTGATCTAATTACTTTTAAATGTACTCCAAAGTAATTATAACACAGTTGCACTTCATTAATCGTTAATATTGTCATTGGTTGAAATCCTGCCATGTGATCTCATTGTTCACGAGCTTGGTCGCGTGTCGTGCGCAAAGCCATGCGCCGAGTCGAGCTAGCCACGCTTACATCACGTGACTTGCCAAAGACCAGTTCCTGCCTGCAAGTCTTCTAAAAACTAGATATTGCGACAATTTCCAGTTCGATCTAAATCTCATTTATTACCATGTTAAAATATTCATTTACAAAACTCTTTCTTTCTCTGCACATAAATGAGCTGATAAAATCTATCCACGCTACTACATAGTTCGCTTGCGTTGCAGAATGCTCGTATGTGAAGCGGGTAGCCTATTTAATCCCTTAAAATCAAAACATATAATAGTTACGCGCGTCCGGTTCGATACTCGCCTCGTGACTTACACTGGGCTTTATAAAAGCATACACACACACCTCCCCATACAGCGGCCAAACGCTTAGGCTCTACAAATCCACACAAAATTCAAATGACCAGTATCCAGCCAGTTCACAGACCTCTTTGGTGGTTAGGTCCACGAGAGAGCAGGTTGTAGGACACAGCTTGCAGATGAGGAGACGGTCCATGGAATGCTCTTCACCGCATTTGCATAATGGTAGAGTCACACGCAAATCCCCACTAATTCAGGTTTCTTTTTCATCTGCCAACTGCTGAGCGCAGCCATTTAAGCGTCTTCCACATTAGCCAAGTTTCCTCATGTCCTGGGGCAAGGCGTTCAGCAGGTAACATCCAACCTGTCAGACAGTTCAATCTAGCGTGCCATTTATTTTTCCTGAATGTTGGATAAGTTTGAGACAGTAGTTCTGTGGAGTGAAGGAAACATATAAGATGGACTGTACTGAAAGAAATAACATAACTTTTGTATGCAATAGTTTATAATAGAGGTATAAAATTCAGAAGAAATTGATTCTTTCTTGACCAAGGATGAGTGTAGGAATCCTTAGTCAATGAACTAGCCTCTTTGTTGTGGAAGCTTGCAATAGAATGTGCTGTGTAATTCGTATTTACTTCCTATTTGGAAAATACGCACTATATCCACTATATGGGGTCCAATCAGTCTCGCGAGGCAAAACTTAGCAGAAGTGGGTTTGATTTCCACCTCAGCCTTCCTGGAAGTTGTTTTCCTGGGTTTCCCACTTCTACTCTGGGCAAATGCCGGGATGATTCGTAACTTAAGGCCATGGCTGTCTCCTTCCTATCCTCACCTGAATTACAAATACACACACTCTGCTACAACAACAACAACAACAACACAGGTTATCATACAAATTCTTTCTCTATACATACAGTATATTCACACACACCCAAGTACACGGGGATATATGACCACGATGTCCAAGCCCCTTAAATGAAACAACATAAATATAATGGCATACCCTCGAACTTCAGTTCTAAGTAAATATTGGGGCGATGGTAAACAAAGCTATGCCGCCTCCTTCTCTGGTTTAGCCATAGATACAAATTAGCCAATATGAAGAGTCCAAAGCACAAACCAGCTAATCTTCAAAATATCAAAAATGAGGATTTCGGCTCCCTCTGGTAGTCCTTTCGATGTACTACAATATATCCGATACCAAACGTGAAAAACAAACCAATCCACTTAGTTAGCGCAGTTTGAAGAAACAGTGCTCAATGGGAATGTCTGGTAACCCAAACTTTAAAATGGCTCTCCTGAAGCGTTACATGCTAATGGGTTAGCTGGGTTTTCCTTGATACACTACAACAGCACAAGTTACCATAAGGCTTCCACACACATTAATTACGTGAAAATATTTACCTTAACGCCCTAAAACACTCAGAGAAACACTAACAAAGAAGACAATTGTTATGAAACATTATATGATGACGAAGTGCGTTAGAAAAGTATATTTATGGACAAGAAATGATCAACACCATTTGTTACCAAACAGGAAATGGAATGAGACTCTTATTTGCTCAATTACAGTACCATAGTTTGCTGGTGCAACAATCAAATAAGAATGCCCATTCGATAAATAACAAATTGGCCAACCTTCCTACAGTAGTGTAGTGAGGAGTGAGAAACTCCAGGAGGTTTTCCGTCTGTTTCCCTAACAATGATTCTGTGTTTGTGCAGTTTCGAGCCGCCAATCGACACGGTAGCTGATTTGGTAACAAGTGGGATTCACTGGGCTGCAACTCATGAGGCCTGGGTCTTCTCAATCGAATCTGCCACTGATCCTTTGATGAAAGCACTTTACCTCCAGTTCCAGGTTCTCAATGAAGATATTCTTCATGAGCGATCTACAAAAATGGACCTGGCCTTTCCCTTAGAACGCCTACCAGGAGGTAAGTTACAACGTTCAACAGACAGCCGAAAGTGTCTCCGTACATTCAGAGTTCTAAATTTACCTTCATATATTTAGAATATTTACCGGTGAGCCTCCGTGGCTTAGGCGGCAGCACGCCGGCCTCTCACCGCTGGGTCCGTGGTTTAAATCCCGGTCACTCCATGAGAGATTTGTTCTGGACAAAGCGGAGGCAGACAGGTTTTTCTCCGGGTACTCGGGTTTTCCCTGTCACAAATTTCATTCCAGCAACACTATCCACTATCATTTCATTTCATCTGTCATTCATTTAATCATTGCCCAAGGGGAGTGCGACAGGCTTCGGCAGCCGGTACAGTTCATATCCTCGCCGCTAGATGGGGGCTTCATTCATTCCATTCCCTGACCCGGTCGGTCGACTGGAAGCTGGCTGCAGATTTTCATTTCATATATTTAGAATATTTACCGAACAGGGAGAAGAGATGTTCTCACCACTTCTGTTATTATTCCTTTATGATTTATTTCCATGCAACTTCATGGGTGGAATATCTAACAATATCCATTATAACATCTGGTGCTTGCCACGGTGGGTGAGTGGTTATCGTGTCGGATTACTAACCCCAAGCTAGCAGGTTCGCTCCTGGCCGTGGTAAGTGATTTTTGAAAGTTGGCAAAAACTACGACACGCATGCCATACGATGTTGGCATGTTAAAGAACCTATTTGAATTCAGTAGGCCGTGTTCATAATGGCAAAATTAATCTCGGGATTAGGGGCAAATGACCTCGTAGTTCCGCCCCTTAAAACAACAATAACTAACTAACTAATCTCGGGATTTTCCGCCAACACAAAGTTCCTCGTTACCTCTACTAGAAAGCGCTATAGTGTCAAGTAGCTTAGATATCTGACCTCCTTCGCTTTCATAGTTCTTCAAGAAACAACAAAATTCGACATGCAAGCTGCCCTCTGGGTGTCAAATAACAAATCTTGCACCCGGTATCCGAGGCCATACGATACTATTATATTATTATTATTATTATTATTATTATTATTATTATTATTATTATTATGTTTACATTCATTTCACCACATAAGTGGGACATATCAACATATCGTCAGCTTGTTTGCAAGACGGTATGGCTAAATCTCTTAAGGTGGCACATTGAGAAACGAGCGAACAATGGAACAGCTCTCCAAGATGACGGCCTTCTGCATGGTGATATGTAGATCAGGATGTATTCCCAATATTTGTAGATTGCGAGCCAATGATTTGGGGATGATGCCGGTAGAAGAAATTACTATGGGTAGAACCACTATACTTTCCTGTCTCCACATTTGCCGTATTTCCTCAGCCAAGGACAGATATTTGGTGATCTTATCACAGCAGGTTTGTTGCAGATTATGGGAATTGGGCACTGCAATATCAATGAGGAAGGTTCTCTTCTGCACCTTGTCCACAAGAACGATATCTGGCCGGTTTGCTGGCATGGTTTTATCAGTTATAACTGATCGGTCCCATAACAACTTGTGACTAGGATTTTCCATAACGGCGTCAGGAACATAGTGATAGTAAGGCAAAATATTATCAGATAATAAATGGTTTTGAGCAAGGTTTTTTTTTGTCGTGTGGCCTCCTGAGAGGCCAAGTGCAGGTCTTTCTAGTCGACGCCCGTGGGTGACCTGCGCGTCGGGATGAAGGGTGGAACGGATGAAGATGAATGAAATTGGGCAAGGATGTGGTAGGAAGCGGCCGTGGCCTATCAGAAGGTACCGACCCAGCATTTGCCTGGTATTGAAAATGGGGAAACCACGGAAAACCATTTCAAGGACGGCCGACGGTGGGGCTCGAACCCACGCGTCTATCGAGTCAGCAGAGAGCTTGGCCCCATGACCTAACACTGCGCTTTAGCCAGCGTAGCCACTCCTGTCGGTTTTGAGCAAGGTGTAGGTGCATTATTTTGGCCACTTGGTTGTGCCTTTTCATGTAATCAGTACAGGAGATTGCTTGGCAATCTCCTGTGATATGTTGAATTGTTTCCGGTTCTAATTGGCATCTTCTGCATTTATCATCTTGAATATTTGCCTTAACTATATATTTAAGATAGTTTTTGGTAGCCACAACTTGATCCTGGATTGTAACCATGAATCCTTCAGTCTCAGTGAATAGGTCCACATGAGTCAACCAGCTGTTCGACGCATCGATGTCGACATGTTTCTGGTTGAGATAATACGGATGACGACCGTGCAGAGCTTTCTGCGTCTACTGCTGAAGCTTCATGGCTGAAAGTTCCTCATCAGTGGCCCACTGTATATCCCTTACGTGAAGAAGATCCAGCAGTGTGCACTTGTCATCTGCCTTCACAGCGGCTTGATGTATGGGAGAGTCATGTCTTCCCAGAAAATATCTCTGAAGGTTCCTCACTTGCCTTGCATGCAATTGGATAATGTCCGTGAGTCCTCGTCCACCTCTTTGACGCGGGATTGTCAATCGCTCAACAGCTGACTTAGGGTGGAGACATCTGTGTTTTGTTAAGATGGTACGTGTCCTAATTAGGATGTTCTCCAAGTCATTCTGCGTCCATTTGATAATACCGAATGTGTATGTCAGAGCAGGAATAGCATAGGTATTAATAGCATTAAAGGTGGTTTTTCCATTCAACTTTGATTTTAAAATCTTGTTAAGGCGTTGATTGTAGATAGCTACGGTTCTATCTTTAATACCGTTATGATCAATTCGATTAGATTGCAGGAGACCAAGATATTTGTAGGTCTCATTACCTTCCATAGGCTTTATGAAACAACCGTCATCAAGTTGAAATGCTTGGGCCTCTAATTTTCCACGTCGAATGGTGAGGGTGCGACACTTATCTAATCCGAAGGACATTTCAATGTCAGAAGAAAATGAAGCAGTTATTGCAATTAGATTGTCGATGTGTTTCTCAAAGGATGCATATAGTTTAATGTCATCCATATGCAGTACATCATGTAAGAAATTTTGTATTTCACTATACCATGGTGCTTAATTGGAAAACCACACTTTGCATTGTTCAGCAATGATGATAGCTGTTTGAGCGCCAAACAGAACCATAGAGGGCTCAAGCTGTCACCCTGAAAAATACCTCTTTTGACTTGAATAAATCCCGATTCCATACATGTGTCTCCATTAGACATTAATAAATTGGTCCCCCAATGGGGCATCATATGTTGCAGACTTATAATGATGGCAGGATCAACTTTATATATCTTAAGGGTTTGGATTAACCAGGAATGTGGCACTGAATCAAATACTTTCTTGCAAACAATAAAGGTCATGTAGAGCTTACGCATGATCTTTCCTGCTTGTTCCATAGTAACTGCATCGATTACAAGTTGCTCTTTGCAACCTCGATACTTCTTCATGCACCCCTTCTGCTCCTCAGCCAGGATGTTATGAAGATTTATGTGTTCACAAATCTTACGTGCAATGCAAGATGTAAATATCTTATACAGGGTGCACAGACAGGTGATAGGTCGATATTTGGAAGGATCCTTGGTTCTATCACCTTTTGGCAGAAGGTATGTTTTACCTCGCATCAAGTAAGAGGGGATAAGCTGTGGATTTTGGATGAAATCTGTGTATCAGCGGGCAAGATGCTCATGAGTACAAGTGAAACGTATGATCCAAAAGTTGTGGATGTTGTCTGGTCCTACCGCTTTCCAATTTTGGGTCTCCTTAACCACACGGGTCACATCTTCAGTTGGTACCGAAGATTCACTCATCATGTCAATTTCTGACATTCTTTCCTCCTCCTCCGTAATCCATTCAGCGCTGCTGTTATAATCTCCAGCATTCGACCATAGGGTTGACCAGAAATTCTCTTCTTCTTCTTTTTGCGGTGAACTGCCCATTTGTGTTCCAGGATCGTCAAGTTTCCTATAGAACCGTTTCTCATTGGTAACAAATAGCTTGTTCTATTGCTTTCGTTCGTTCAATTCTTTATATCGACGTTATCTCTGTGCCTTTGCCTCAAGTTGTTGCTTTAATGTGTCTAGGATCTCAAGGGGGCTACAGTTCGGAGGATTATACTTTACTTCTTTACTCTTCGTATGGCTCAACAATTTAACACATTGAACAAACTTCTTACTTCTATTGCCTGCAACATACTGATGCATTCTTCCGATATATACTCTCAGTTCATCAACAGACTTTCGTAAACGTATATCCCAAGCAGGTATCTTCTTCTGTCGACCTGACGTATATTTAGGTCGCCATAATCTACCTCCTGTCACTCGTATGACAGCTATCGCTCCAGCGTAAATTGCAGTCTGAACATGGTTGAAACAATATGATTTCTGGGACAGAAGCTGAGAGAGAATGTCGTTCATTGCTACAACAGCGGTAGCAGGTTTCTTAGAGCAATGTTGGTTCGTGATCATGGGCCGCTCTATTGGATCAGTCCCTTTAAATTCTATGAGAGCCTTCCCAAATTCATCTTTGAGTTGTTTCCGCACTGGTTCTCCGAGTGCTCCCGGCGATATTCTTACATCTTTGTCATCTGAAGGAAGATCGGTGTGCCTTTGTTCATTGATCAGACGTGTACTCTCCTGATCTATGGATTCGTCTACAGAGGTATGAGTATTGTCGGCAGCTACGTCAACCATTAGCAGCTTGAGGTGATGTTCTGGGATAAGTTTCTTCAAAACTATAGTACGGCACTGATCTGCTACTCTCTGTTCCGAAACATTAATATCAGGGAATTTCTGGCAGAATGCAGCGTGCAACTTCTGTCTATATGCAGTAGTGTCAGTTTCCATATTCGTTATCTGATAATATGAACGCATGATGTACATATTCATTTCATTTGCCCATTTCATGCGCTTTCTCGGTTTGCCTGCTCTTATGGTCTCCTAGGGGGTAGGGCCGTGGCACGATACTTGGAGGTGATGTTTAATGTGTCCATAAACAATGCGCAAATCCCAGATGACTGGAAAAGAGCTACGGTAGTCCCAATATTTAAGGGAGGGAGCAGACTTGAATTGGGCAACTACATGCCGGTTAGCCTTATGTCCATCGTTTGTAAACAGATGGAGCATCTCATTTGCGACTACTTGAGGGAACAATGGGAAACATTATCATGGTTTAATGATATGCAACATGGATTTCGGAAAGGTTACTCATGCGAGAGTCAGTTGCTATCACTTTTTCAAGGCATTAGCGAATCGTTAGACCATGGAGTTTCAGTGGACGCCGTGGTTATAGATTTTGCGAAGGCATTTGATGTCGTGCCGCATGACATGCTACTCCATAAATAAGCTTCGACGAAGATTGATAGAAGAGTAATTTTATGGATCCAAGAATTTTTGACGGGTCGTTCCCAGAAAGTGAAAGTCGAAGGCATATTCTCGGATGAAATTACCGTAACGTCGGGTATCCCTCAGGACAGCGTAATCGGAACTTTGTTATTTTTGGCGTTTTTAAATGACTTACCAAATGGGATTCGCAGTGACTGTCGATTGTTTGCGGATGATTGCGTAATATATCGAAAGATACATGACTCACAAGACAATTCAGTGCTTCAAGAGGACCTGAACCTGGTCTATAAGTGGGCGATTGTAAATAAAATGAAAATAAACACAAGAAAATGTAGTCTCTTAAAAATAGGGAAAGTGCGAAGGCAGGATTTTCAATATAACATTGGCTCGGAAATACTTGTAGAAGAAGATTCGTGCAAATATTTGGGCGTTCACGTAAGGAATGATATGAAATGGAGTAGTCATGTAGGATGTGTAGTTTCAAAAGCTTACAAATCCCTGCACTTTGTAATGAGGGTATTAAAAGGAAGTAGTACCTCTGCTAAAGAATTAGGCTATTTGTCACTTGTAATACCTATTCTGGAATATGCCTCGGCGGTTTGGGATCCATATAAAGTAGGGCTCATCAATGAGTTGGAAATGGTACAAAGAAAGGCCGCTAGATTTGTGTTCTGTGACTTTAATCCCAGGAGCAGTGTGAGCCGTATGTTAAAGAAACTTGGGTGGGAATCACTGGAGGCTAGGAGGATGAAATCTAGACTCTGCGCTATGTACACCACGTATACAAATCAACCAGCATGGGGTGAGCTTAGCAAACGATTGGGAAAGCCCGCTTACATGGGTAGGAGCGATCATCCTTTCAAAGTTAAGGGCCGACCACAGCGAACAAATTATGGTAAATATTCTTTTGTAAACCGTGCCATTGATAACTGGAACTCTCTACCTGCCGCAGTCTTAGAGCCTTTTCCCAAACATATAGGTGTGTTTAAGAAAAGACTGACTATTTGTGTAAATACTCCAGTTTAATTGTTGTATAATTGTTATTGAATTGTTATGTATAATTATTTATTTGTTATGTATATCCAATTTGCCACCGGGGGACACACCCCCCATTGCAAATAAATGAATGAATGAATGAATGAATGAATGAATGAGTATCAGAAGAAACACTAGGAGCAGGTGTAGCGTTGGATGCTGTTAGGATGCTTCTATCAACATCGGCTGTAACATGTTCGGGGTGTTCCCCGATCATGGCCCGCCTGTTCAGCTCCTGATCACCACCGGCTTGTATACTGTCACCCCCAGCGATGGCTCCAAGGGTGCCCCGACGCTCCTCGGGTAGCGGCCTTTTATTTCCACTTTTCTTATTTGGTCTCATCATGATGATGGTGTGCCTTTTATACCTAAGGCCAGGATATGATTTCGACCGCCACTATCATGGGGATTAGACGTCGTTAGCAGCCACCCGCTGCGGGACAGACGCTGCTGCAATGAGTTTGATTTCGGGGTTTTCATCCCCTAGGCAGGTTGCCTTCACTACGGCTGAAGAGTCCTACCTACCCTAAATGATTTCTTGTAAATTTTGCCGATGCTTTTGAAGCTGATATCGAAAGGGTATGAGACGAGTTATCATTATTATTATTATTATTATTATGCGCTCGTTGGGCAGCGGAAAAAGAACGACTTGAAGCTGAGGTTGGTCCAATAACGCCGGACAATATAGTAGGAGTTATGCTGAGGAACGAGCTCAGTTGGGATACGGTCGCTTTCTTCGTTGAGGTGGTCCTTCGTCAGAAGAAGTCGGATGGGGACTTGCTCGATTTAGATGATTAAGTCTGCGATCCGCGGACTATGAATTGATAAGTAAGACGATGCTTGTGATGCAAAGAAAATGGCTCCATCCTGAAGTTATACGAAAGTGGTCCCGGGATGGGGTTTGTCAAGAGGACAGGCTGTGGTTTTTTAGTGGGTAAGAATCCCACACTCTTGAGGAGTGCGGACCCTTCTCAAAGTCATATGCAAGATGTTGTTCCACACTGTCCATAAAATCCCTTCAGGCTAGGAACCTAATGTTGAAGACTTGACTTGGGAATTGAGAGTTTAGGATAACAAAAAAGAAAGGAATACAGGTTCGTCGCTGAACCTCCCTACCTTTTGCTTTTCAATTTCGTTATTCCACTTTTTAATATTTTGTGAATAAACCAAACGCCTCTTACGTGTTGGTGACACTAAACTGACAAGTGATGGACACGAAGCGTTTCATCACATTCTTTGTCGCATGTAGTTCATTCAATATATTACTACGAGCGCTAGTGTTGACTCATACATGGTCAAATTAAAATCAAAATATCTACTTCCGTTTTGACTGACAAGTCAAGCACACGAACAATAAGACAACACATCCGTTGTGGCCTAACTCTACCACTACGAGCGCTGGTGTCGATCCATGCTTCCTTTTTGAGAAATTGAAGATAAAGAATCAAAGAGTACATTAAAACAATCAAACTTTAATTTCATTTATGTCAGAAAACTGTATCATAATGTTGGTCATTATAACACCATTTTTCATTATGAAACAGCTTCTCCCACCAATGAGAGCTCAAGAAACAGTTGTTTGACCAATAGCATATCACCTGCGCTGATTTCCAGGGTCTTCTAATTTAAATATCACTGCGTGGTCTAGTATCATAGTAGGGAAATCGAGGAGGCCATGGTCAAATACAAGGCATTCTCTGCGTCTCATGCGCTCTGTTCAGTACATAAAACTGGCGAAATCTTGACAGATATTTATGGATATTTATGTTCGAACATCAAATAGTTATAATAATTATCGTCGAACATAAACAGTCGTATACAACTCGCCTATAATGGCAAAAACTAAGACACGAGTATGTTTATAAAACGAGCGTATGCGAGTTTTATAATTTCCATACGAGTGTCTTAATTACCATTATAGGCTCGTTGCATAATGTACTATATTAAATCTGTAGAACAAGTTCCATTTTTAAAACAAGCGTAGGTTTCTTCCGGTATGTGATTCGGCCACTCGACCAAAGTACCACATTGAGTTTCAGGAAGTACCCAATCACTTCATTTTGTAGCGGCTAGCGTTCTTGACTGTCGTCCCGGATATCTGGGAACGATTCCAGGTTCTGCCAAGAAATTCAATTCCGGTCTGAGGGCCTGAGTGGGGTCCACTCTGCCTTGTGAGGCAAAACCGAGAAGAGGTAGATTTGATTCCCACTTCCGCCATTCTGAAAGCGGTTTTCTGTGGTTTCCCACTTAAACTCCAGGCAAATGTCGGGGTGGTTCCCAACTTAGTGCTACGGCCACCTCCTTCCCTTTCATCATCTGAATTACAAATACATGCTTTTACAGACACCACAACAACACAGGTTAACAGAAAAATACACGGGGCTTAAACACCGCGAAGTCGCAAAGTCCCTAAACGAATTATTACAGTATAATGTACTGTAGTTGCCAGTTTCACTGATAACCAACCCATCTAGGTTATCAATGGATTCTTCTTCCCTCAGCAGCGCGCTGTAGGATCCCTGCCGAGCTGAGCCGAGTCCAGGTCAGGGGGGGGGGGGAGAGAGAATCGAAATTGTTAAGAAAAATGGTATCACTAAAAACGCAATCACAAAATAACCAAACGTACAAAACCAGACCTATTTTTTTTGCAAGCTGCATGGATAGAAATTTGATGCGTTTATCGCACCAAAAATATTCGTACAAATTGCAACGGCGTGTTTTGCGACTTTTACATCGAGCTTCGAGAAAAGTATCAAGGTACGTTACAGTTTCGGCAAGTCGAGTTGGTACCGACAAAGGGAGAAAGTCACAGTTTAAATTGCCAACCAAGCTTGCAGTTTGGACATCGACAAAATGTTTTGGTGCCAAAAAAAAACCACATTCATCGTGACATCTCTATAAACATCGATTCGGTAATCACAAGGTTTGCTAAACAAAATAGACGAGTTGATTTTGTTATATAAATAATCGTTTTTATATAACAGGTAGGCCTATGAAGTTGTAAATATGTACGCTTGTAACAGAACATAATAATTGTAATAAATATATTTTCAGTATTGAATAAAATGAAAAAAAAAAATGTTTTTCAGACAAAATTCGTTAAGTTTTATTTGTCTGGTTATTGTGTTTTCATTTCTTGAGTTTGCAAAAAAAAAAAATGGTCTCCGTTTGGGGGGGAGGGGGTCCATGACCCCCGTGACACCCCCCCCCCCCCCCCTTGAATCCGCGCCTGGCCGAGTCACTCCAAGCCAAAACGCTCGTCTGTTGCACAGTGCAGAGAATCTGTGCACCTCGGTTTGTCCTCGCGTTTGAGAGACCCAATTCTAAATTTTTAATATTCTATGATAAATTTCTTCCCTCAATTTTCAAAATACTACCTTGATTTGAGTTGAGCTTAACCATTTTCCTCATGCCTCCCATGTAGGATTTAACATTTTAACATTTCTGTTTGTAATTCAATTGTGGATTGGCATGAAAGCGACCATGGCCGTGATTTAGGAACCTAGTGAAAAAGTAGGAAGTCACGGATGATCACTTCCAGGATGGCTGAGGTCAGAATAGGACCCACCTCTTCCCAGTTTTACCTCACAAAGCTGACTGCACCCCGTTACAGCCCTCATGCCTGAATTAACATACACCACATTAGGTTGTTCTAGTCTTGGCAGCACACATATTACTTTGCTCGACAAACACAGGCAGTTAGGAATGCGGGAGGGGTAGGGGGGAGAATGTCCAACCACGGCCGACTGAATACGAGCTGCGCTCCATACCGGCCTTGACATTCCCAGTCAGAACCCATGTATAACATGTAATTGGAAAGTTTCTACTCGTTGCCGGTAGAGCGCACTCCTCTCCCATTATAGGCGCGATAAGGAAACAGCTGTACAGTACGTATATTAAATGTGCAATCTCAAGAACCACTGGATGGATTTTGATGCTGCTTTCACCATTCTGTAAAGGTGGTCTCGAGGAAGATTTGTGTAGAAAATAATTTATTTATGACCAAAGGGAGCCAAGCATTAACGATTGCAGTGAAAAGGTCGAAAAAATAGCCTGTCGTCCGTGCGCTTTTTAAGCTTACGCTGGGCGAACCGTTAAAAATATCACTATATTATGAGTGTAAGAATTGTTCAGCGTGAGAAATTCTACAATAAAGTCCGTGAGAGCATATCCCTATCTTCGATACATCGCCCACTATAAGTGTTCTTAGTTTGGACGGGAGGGGCATTTGGCTTGCACCTTGCCATTCTTAAATTACGTCTGACAGGAATTCCTTGCACATTCATAACTGTTCCCGGGCGAAGCCGGGGCGGGTTGCTAGTGACACTATATAATTATTATCATTATAATTTCCGCATTATCAAAATTAAAATTATATCACAAAATAAAATAGCGTGCTAATAAATCTAAGAGAAATTAGACATACCTTGCACCTTCTTCGGGTACAAGGACACTACTCCAGCACCGTCTCATTAAAAGGAAAGAGAGGATCAAAATTACAGCCGGGAACAAGTAGCAGCTAATCGTGTGTTGTGTTTTGTGCTAAGAGATCTTTCGACAGATTATCAGATACCGTGTGCCTTCTTTTTCACGAAGCAGCTGTCAGGACGGGACTTACATAAACTCCTGCTGGACGTTATTCTCGAGGTTGAACAATGCGGTTTCATAATTATAATAACTGTCTCTGATAATCACAAAACTAACACTACAATGATGAGGCATTTAGGGGGAGGGAATTTGCAACCAATGGTCAATCACCCATACGACGAGTCTAGGAATGTATTCCCTAGTTTTGATCATTGACACATTCTAAAAAAAAAAAAACATTAGAATGCAGTTTCTGTAACGAGAGATGACTGATGGTACTGGAATAATTTCAGGGAAATACTTGTCATTACTATACACAATGCAAAAGGGTGAGATCGTCAACCCGGTCAGACACCTCACTAAAAAAAACAACGAACCCACTAAATTTGAAAAAATGAATGTTCGGCGTACCAAGGGAGTGTTCTCGTCAGAAGTTATTGGTGCCATTAGTACACTGAAAGAAAATATAGGCATGCACCCGAAAGCGTACACATTCATGGACGCAGAAGCAACCATTTTTTTTGTTGAAAAACGTTAATAAATGGTTCGCTATGCATGACGTAAGCATCACTTATCATCATATTCAGTCTAGAAATCCAGATAAAGGGCATTTTTTCTCATTAAATGTCAGTCGCCTAAACTGGCTAGAGGAATATTTGCTTTCTTACCTTGAAACTTTGAAAGCTGCTAGTAACGCTGCCAGAAAGGACTTCCTGAGTTCTGAGACTTACGAAGCTACCTATACAATTAATCACGGATTCAGCTGTCCAGTGAATAAGGTATCTTCTAAAAATGGGTAGAGGAAAGTTGCCAAATATGGGGAGGTTTTTTTATAGGGCTCACATTAGACATAAGAAGGAACGGAATAATTTTGGTTTTCTCATCAATGTAAACCTCAGGCGATATACTATGTATATTACAAATATGGGCACGTTTGATGTTGTAATACCCTCTGATATTATTGTTAAATTTAAAAGTGCACTTTCCCCGTATTAGGCAACCGGGTTTCGTAATATGGGGAGGTGAGAAACCCCACGGTTTTTATTTATAATAGGTACACTGAATAGTATACCCTACTAATTAAAGCATTAATTCTGACATTTTTTCGTGTGGCCTCCTGAGAGGCCGAGTGCAGGTCTTTCTAGTCGACGCCCGTGGGCAGGTCTTTCTAGTCGACGCCCGTGGGCGACCTGCGAGTCAGGATGAGAGATGGAATGGATGAAGATGAATGAAACTGGGCAAGGATGTGGAAGGAAGCGGCCGTGGCCTGTTAGAAGGTACCCTCCAAGCATTTGCCTGTTGTTGAAAAATGGGAAACCACAGAAAATCATTTCAAGGACGGCCGACGGTGGGGCTCGAACACACGCGTCTACCGAGTCAGAAGAGAGCTTGGCCCCATGGCCTAACGCTGCGCTTTAGCCAGCGTAGCCACTACTGTCGGTAATTCTGACAATGTAATGAAATCATGAACACAAATAGTACAAAAATACAAAAATGTCCAAACCGTTCAGCAGAAAAATGCATAAACTTTAATGAAAACCGAGTGATTATGATCGAATTCAACTGTAACGAGGTGCACGGTATGTCTAATTTCTCTTAGATTTATTAGCACGCTATTTTATTTTGTGATATAATTTGCATTTTGATATTGTGGGAATTATAATGATAATATAATAGTGTCACTGGCAACACGCCCCGGCTTCGCCCGGGAACAGTTATGAATGTGCAAGGAATTCCTGTCAGACGTAATTTAAGAATGGCGAGGTGCAAGCCAAATCTCCCTCCCGCCCAAACTAAAAACACTTATAGTGGGCGATGTATCGAAGATGGAGATATGCTCACCCGGACTTTTTGGTACAATTTTTCATGCTGAACAATTCTTACACGCATAGTATATTGATATTTTTAACAGTTTGTCCAGCGTAAGCTTAAAAAGCGCACGGACGTCAAGTTCTTTCTTCGACCTATTCACTGAAATCTAAAATCGTTACTGTTTGGCTCCTTTTGATCATAAATAAATTATTTTCTACATAAATCTTCCTCGATATTACCTGTACAGAATGGTGAAAGCCGCATCAAAATCCATCCAGTGGTTCTCGAGATTACCAGTGATATCCAAGAATCGGGGACTTTGTTTTACACCAAGTAGAGATAAGTCTTAGTCGTGCAATGCTTGGTGAACAGCGCTGTGTGAGCAGTTGAGTAACTAACAAGATTTCATGAAAAAGGTCTCATTGTCTAGGCCGGTGGTCCAACGAGGTTAAGAGATATCATAACGAGGCAAAACGGAAAATACCTTCCAGTTCAGTGCAGGCAGCGGGTGGCGTCAGCTGTACGAAATCGGACCACACAGCGCTCAAACAACTGTGCACAATTCACAATAACAAGCAAACAAACTTGAAGGTGAATCACCACTATCAGCATGTTTACAAAATAAATGTTGGCATGTTAGAGAACCCATTTGAATTCAGTAGGCCATGTTCATAATAGCAAAATTAATCTCGGGATTTTCCACCAACACAAAGTTCCTCATTTCTCTACTAGAAAGCACTATAGTGTCAATGAGCTTAGATATCATATCTTACCTCCTTGACTTTCATAGCGCTTCAAGGAGCGATAAAATTTGACATGCAAGTTGCATTCTGGGTGTCAATTAACAAAGATTGCACCCGGCACCCGAGGCCATACCATATTGTTGTTATTATTATTATTATTATTATTATTATTAACAAGAAGCCTCCGTGGCTTAGGCGGCAGCACGCCGGCCTCTCACCACTGGGTCCGTGGTTCAAATCCCGGTCACTCCATGTGAGATCTGTGCTGGACAAAACGGAGGCAGACAGGTTTTTCTCCGGGTACTCCGGTCTTCCCTGTCAAAATTTCATTCCAGTTACACTCTCCACTATCATTTCATTTCATCTGTCATTCATTTAATCATTGCCCCAGAGGAGTGCGTCAGGCCTCGGCAGCCGGCACAGTTCATATCCTCGCCGCTAGATGGGGGCTTCATTCATTCCATTCCTGACCCGGTCGGAGACTGGAAGCAGGCTGTGGCTTTTCATTTCATTATTAACAAAAGAATCTCATAATTATCTTGACTTGTTGTGCTATTTTAATCACTACTGCAACTAAATGAGTATATATATTTTAAACATAATAGGCTACTTATAAACATAGATTTAATAGCCATTAATGTAAAGATATTTGTTTCTGTTAGTGAAAATTCATAATTTTTGTACAGAATTTAGAAAACCACCCGTTACGTTTTAGTTTCCAGGCCACTACCAAACCCTTCCTCCCCCACCCCCTTTCCGCCTTCCAGTAAGCATTAAAATGATGGTCACTTGCATTCCATCACCCATACTGCTCCCCCATAAACACTCGACTAACCATCCATTCCCGCCAAAATAGACAATCGTGGCAATTTTCCCTCCAAACATCTTAAAATTAATACATTTTGTTATTGTTCACCCATTTTAAGCTGTATTTCACAACTTAAACATTATTATTTTATTATTGTTATTATTATTATTATTATTATTTTAATATTTAAAAATAATAATATTTAAGTTGTGAAATACAGCTGTTCCATTGCTTGCCACGGTGGGTGAGTGGTTAGCGTGTCAGTCTACTAACCCCAAGCTTGCAGGATCGCTCCTGGCCGTGGTAAGTGATTTTTGAAAGGTTGCAAAAATTACGATACCATGTCATACCATGTTGGCATGACAAAGGACCTATTTGAATTCTGTAGGCCCTGTCCATAATGCCAAAATTAATCTCGGGAGTTTCCGCCAACAGAAAGTTCCTCATTTCTCTACTAGAAAGCGCTATTGTGTTCAAGGGGCTTAGATATCATCTAACCTCCTTGACTTTCATAGTACTTCAAGGAACGAGGATATTCGACATGCAAGTTACCCTCTAGGTGTCAAATAACAAAGCTTGCACCCGGTACCCGAGGCCATACGATATTATTATTATTATTATTATTATTATTATTATTATTATTATTATTATTATTATTATTATTACTGATCCATTCTACCTAATTTCCATGGCCTGAATATTTTCTCCTCGTGTACTTAACAAAATGCAATTATATCCCAAATCTAACAGTTACGATAGACCTTGTTTTATCTGTCCACAGGGAACTTTGCTATTGGCCCTTTCATTGACGAAGAATCCGTAGAAACACTACGTCTCATGAAAGATGATCTGTATCGAGAACGCATCACCATGGTCGCTCGCAAGGGATCGCCACTCGTCGAGCCGCTCAACGCGCTCATCCACCGCCTTCTAGATGCTGGTCTTGTCAATGTGTGGGAAGGACAAACGACAAAACGCTTCAGCTCTCAACAAATCCAGACAGCCGTCAAGTTGAGCGATCAGAGTCCCTCTTCTTCACTTGTGAAGTTGCGGTACGAGCATGTCGAGGGCTGTTTCTCCTTACTCATCCTGGGCCTAGCGTGTTCACTGGTCGTCTTCCTGTTGGAGGTCTTCATTAAAATGTGGTCCTCCAAGGTGAGCTAAAGAGTTATTTTCCGATTCTCATCTTCATTGCGGGTTGGCATCATAGGCACTTGCCCAGGGTTGGTTGCTAAAAAGGCATTTGTTCCTCTACTTGGGACGTTCTGAAGTTGAATCTGCTAGAGTCTCTCCTTCTCAATATCATAATTAGGGCTCGGATTTTTAGGTAAATAAATATTTTTTTATGTAAATGCATATTTTAAACATTTTGTCTATATATACGTAAATTCCTGCTTTTTACTTATTAGCACATAAAAAGACATACCGGTAATATGTACATTTTTAAAAATCAGTATGCTATATATTTCAGTTTATTACACCTTTGTTCTGTGTTACTTCAACCGGAATGAACCTGTGAACTATCTAATCTTCATGCAGAGCGTATGTCAGCTTGCAGATGTGTTTTCCTTATCTTGTCGCCCCGTCCCACTCACTGTGGAAGCCGGGGATGCCTAAAGTAACAGCAACTACAAGTTATCGTCTGCAGCAGTATGTTGCAGAATTTAGGGATAATTTTACTTCTGATGGGGGCGTTCAGTTCTGCCAACCATGTGGGAAAGCAATCAAGGCTGAATAGCGATCTGAATTTACACCACAACTCGAGGGCAAGAAACATATTGCAGTTTTGCGCTTTCAGAAGAAGTGTTTCGCGATAAACGTCGATCATTTGTGATGGACAACCTGAAGATGTATCTCGATTTGTATTGTGATGCTCCAGCAGTTAGTGAGACATACAATGAATTGCATTCGTGAGTGCCGCATATTGTTTATATTCACATTAATAAACTAAATTATAATTAAATATTTTTACTTTTTTGTCACATATTTCAGGTATTTTAATACATAACAAGTAGTTCCGTGGAGAACTAAACAGCCTATTTTCATATATTGTACTTATATTAATTGCCTCTATCAACATACAACATTTCAGTTTGATTGCTGTAATAGATTCGTAGATATTGAGTACCGACTAAATATTTCGGATGGTCGCCATGTTGGATTTTATATATGTAGGTCCTAGAGTTATGTAATGTTTCATAAAGATTATTGTGTACGTGTAGCATTCAAACTTCAATCGCATGATTAGGACACAAGAAGTAACAAGGAGATTTTAAAATTTCCCACAGTTGCCATCTTGTGGTTATGGAAACAATTGAAATAAATTGGATGCCAGTGGATTAACATTCGTAAAAGGATTTACTGTACCGAGTTTTACTGCACTCGGATGGTTAAATTGCGAGAAACGTCCATTATAATATTTATATTCACGTCGCCGCCATGTTGGATTTGTGATCACCAGGTTATTTAAAGTCCTATAGGTGAACTTACGTTCATAGCCCCTATGAACATAAAAAAATTCAGTTTGATTGCAATAACAGATTCGTAGATATTCAGAGTCGTCTGAATATTTCGGATGGTCGCCATGTTGGATTGTTAAATGTATAGGCCATAGAGTCATGTACCATTAAAGGAAAATTATTGCGTAGGTTCATTATTCAAACTTTCACTTCGATCGCTTGATTACGACACAAGATATAAAAACTTAATTTTTAAATTCGCACAGCCGCCATCTTTAGGTTATGTAAACAATTGAACATAATTTGATACCAGTGCATTACAATGTGTTTAAGCATTTCCTGTACCAGATTTCATTGCGTTTGGAACATTAAATCGCGAGAAAGGTCTAAGTAAAATTTTTAAATTCGCATGGCCGCCATGTTCGGTTTGTTGTTAACCGCTTTTGAAAGTAGCATAGTTGAACTTCCAGTAGTGCCCTTTATCTCCGTACAAAATTTCAGGGTGATACAGGTGATTGTTTCAGAGATATAGAATGCCGGTGAAATATTTCGCACATCCGCCATCTTGTGGTTATGTTAACAATTGAACCAAGTTAGATGTCGGTGCATTACACTGTGTATAAACATATACTGTACGAAGTTTTATTGCGTTTGGTTGATTAATTCGCGAGAAACGTCTATTTAAAAGTCGCAAATTCGCGTGGCCGCCATGTTGGTTTTGTAGTTACCAGTTTTTCAAAAGTTACATAGGTGAAATTCTAGTAGTTTCCTTTATCACCGTAATAAATTCCAGGGTGATATCGGTAATAGTTTCGGAGATATTGAATGCTGGTGAAATATTTCGCACAGCCGCCATGTTGGATTGGTGAGACTTAACAAAATTTGAAGGGCACGGTCGAGGTCGCCCGGAACAGTGCTATGAACTTACCGAGCTTCATTGAAATCGCTCCAGACGTTTAAAAGTCATTAGGGGGACACACACACACACCTCACACACACACACACACACACACACACGCACGGACAAAAGGTGATCTCATAAGCCTATTTTTTCAAAATTGAAAATAGGCTAAAAATAAATATTTTCTCGATATTTAGCACCTAAAAATCCGAGCCCTAATTATAATCATCAAAGGGCCACTTCAAGTAATGTTATATTATATCTTTCTAGGTTCCCCTGGACCAAACTTAAATGAGCATCATTTACATAAGAGGTCTGGAAAATCTTGAGGGAAAGTATTGCCACATCTTAATTTTTATGCCAACTGCAAATTAAACACACCTCTACCCTTACTGTTATGAGGTAGGTATAAACTTCCTACTGAGCCTCGTGGGTGTTACAGGTGAAGCCTTTGTGAGGCAGAGGCTCTTATCTTACGATCAATACTTACTGGTTACTCTCCGAATGTAGGGCTTTCTATCTATTAGTTGATTGGCCCATGCTCAACTTCAGGTGTTCTGTGTCTATCTTCGTTTATTTCTTTCCTTCTGCCTTTCTTTCTATCAATCTTCTTTCATTTTTTCTGCCATTTTTCTTTATTTCTTTGTTTCTTTCTTTCTATATTTCTTTTCTTTTTCTTTCCAATCTATTGAAAAAATGTATTTGTAGGGTTATTACAAAATGATTATAAAATTCTATTGAAACAATCCACCTTGGCTAATGTTGCCACAATTTTCTTCTGTATCATTGC
Source organism: Meconema thalassinum (assembly GCA_946902985.2). NCBI lineage: Eukaryota > Metazoa > Arthropoda > Insecta > Orthoptera > Tettigoniidae > Meconema > Meconema thalassinum. The sequence goes on along the minus strand of OX336394.1, from coordinate 252,012,694 downwards.
CTCCTCCCTGTGAAATGTTGTTTCGTAAAGCGCCGATAATCACGAGCTACTCGAGTTTGATTATGATGAAACAGAATGAAGGATTAAAAACTAAATAGCATTTACGGATATAGCTTCAGTAACATTACCTGTATTCATAATTGGATTGAAGCATGGATTGTTTTATGGCTATGTCTCAACTCTCGATTGATGTAGTTTCTGTTCATTCCTTTTATTACCCCTAGAATGGTGGCCTTCGTCTCCACGACGAGAACGGGATACACTTCTGCTTCCCCCTCTCCTCCCTTTTGTCGAATCCCCACCAGTGTTTGACAATCCTAAAATTCAAAGCAAATTAAAGAATAAAAATTAGTTTAAAAAAATTAAATAAAAAACACACAAAAATACAAAATTCGTCAAAATTCGTAAAACCCCAAATTTTAATCAAAATTAGACAAATTTTTCAAAATAGCTCAAATTGTACAAATCACTCAAAATTACTTCAAGTCTAAAAAAATCACAACGTATCAAAATTACTCAAAATACAAAAAAAAAGTAGTCAAAAAAATCAAAAATTAAAAAACACAAAAATCAACATTAGTCAAAGTTTTAAAAGAAAACAATCACAAATGGTGAAAATTAGTGAAAACCAGCTAAAAATTCCCAAAGAATAAATAATTAAGTAGTCAAAATCAAAAGGAAAAAATCGAATGAAATTATTCAGAAACAGTCTCCACTCTGCTAGCCTATAGACTGAAATAAAAGTTGACGTAAGTGATATTATTTTATTATCAGTTTCTAGAATCGCAGTCGTGGCCGATGTGAAGTGCTACCGATAACAACGTAGTATTTAGCGCTAGCGTTCTAGGGTCAATCAGCTTTCGTGTAAGTTATCTTGTAGTACAAGCCATAATCAATAGCCTCGCATGCCCAGATGTGGTCTGCGAGCTGCCTATTGAGCGGTCTGTACTAGGGAAGCACGGACATTGAGCAATACTAATGTTCAAATGCCATATTTTACAGTTATTCATTACTTACGCCAAAACTCACTGGCAAAGCTTGGAATCAAAAGTAGATTTTAGGATACATTATCTAATACTCTTTATAAACACTGTAGCTGTTTCTAAAAGGATCGTAGGCTAAGTACTATTGTGTATTATTAATGTGCTTGTATTGTAGTTACAATCGACGTTTTATATTTGATCTGTGTACTACACGGATGAAACAATAAACACCTTGCAAACTCCACAACAGTTTAGTGATTTAAGACAACTATCTCACTTCCCCGTCCTTGAAACAATGAACAGCAATGAGAGAAATATCTTTATGACCAACGTAGGCAGTTTTACCTAATGCTGAGAATAACAATTTATCTGGACAAATAATTAGGACCCATGAGAGATACTACCCTTCCTTACGTCAATACCAGTCTCTCTAAACCCTCTACCAGGGACTTGTTGGTAGCATCAAAATAATTAGGACCCATGAGAGATACTACCCTTCCTTACGTCAATACCAGTCTCTCTAAACCCTCTACCAGGGACTTGTTGGTAGCATCAAAATTCTGTTTGCGTAAAATCAGCCTTTTAAATTCAACAGAGAGTAACATCCTGAAATTAATACTGTTTTTTATTATTTTCAATTTCATGGAACTCTTTCGATTCATTAGCTCTACCAAAGGCTAAAAGCCTCTTGCCTCTTTATGAACCCTGCTCTAGAAGACATATCAATATTATGACACACGATAATGTAGTATTATAGTATTATAAGTTCTGTAAAATAATTGTATTTATTATTATTAATTGAAAGTGTGGGTTTAATCAGTGATAGTGTCCATATGAAAAATCCAAAACTATCATGACTTTAGAGTTGAATAATTAATTATCTAAACATATATAATTAAATATTAAACATCATTACTCGATCAAACAGCCAAATTAATTACTAAAGACGAAAATATAAGGTTCCAAGACAGAGCTACACTAAAATCCAAATCCATTATCTCGCAAGAAGAGAGGAAAAGAAGATCGGAAACGATGAAGAAGTACTGGGCTCTACGGAAAGAACAGCGTACAGGGAAATGATTGATTCAACGTACCCCAAAGAGGTTTAAACGAAAGAAGAAGAAGAAGAAGAAGAAGAAAATATTATATTATACTAGCAGGTACCCGCGGCTTCGCTCGCGTCATAGTCGTGTCATATTGTTATTCAATGAATTGTAGGTTTAACCCCGTTAACACACCTTTAGAACCTGAATATCCAAACATCCCTCCTTAGTAGACGTTTTCGACACACAACAAACATATCCCCAAAATATCATTCTTCTAAGTTCAATAGTTTTGGTTGGTCGATGAGAGTGAATATCCAAAAATCCTTCCTTATTGGACGTTTTTCTTCCAGATTTTCACCCCTCCCCATGGGCCCCTTAAATTGGATTTATGATAAAACAGTCTAACACCTATTTACTTACCGTATTCTTTAAGCTGATTTCTTTCCCGCTGAGTTTCAAACTTCTGGCCTATGTCGTTTAAGAGATACACGCTCCGTTAGGAATCCTTCAACCCCCATTATTCACTCCTTTCACTCATAATATACACCACATTGAAAAGCCATTAGACATGTGTCAGCTTATTTTTAATGATTAGTTTATATGCCAAGTATCACATCCCCAGATGAAACCACTCGTGAGATATTGTTATTCAATGAAATGCAAGTTTATCCCCCTTAACACCCCTTTAAAACTTGAATATCCAACAATCTTTTCTTAGTGGACGTTTTCGACATACAACGAACATATCCCCAAAATTTCATGTTTCTCTCTTCAATAATTTTGGCTGGGCGAATATGAGTGAGTCAGGACATTTTCTTTCATTTATTTTTGAGAATTTCACCCCTCCCCATGAACCCCTTAAATGGGATTTATGAAATAAACGGTCGAACACCTATTTGCTTATTTTTTAAACTGATTTTTCCCGCTGAATTTCAAACATCTCGCTAATGTCGTTTAAGAGATACACGCTCCGATAAGAATTCTTCAACCCCCAATTTTCACCCCTTTCACCTCATAATATACACCGTATAGGTATACCCTTAGACATATGTCTGCTTATTTTTATTGATTAATTTACATGCCGAATATCACATCCCCAAATGAAACAACTCGTAAGATATTGTTAATCAATGAACATGATTATCTAAAAATACATCCCTAGTGGATGTTTTCGACATACAACGAACATATCCCCAAAATTTCATGTTTCTAACTGCAATAGGTTTGGCTGGAGGATGATGAGTGTATATCCAAAAATCCTTCCTTAGTGGACTTCTTTCCCCAGAATTTCACCCCTCCCCATGGGCCCCTAAAATGGAATTTATGAATTATGGTCGACCACCTGCTGTATTTGCTTATTTATCAAGTTTATTTTCCCCTTAGTTTTATACTTTATGCCTCTGTCTTTTAAGAGATACTTGATCCGTTAGGAATCCTTCAACCCCCCACTTTTCACACATTACACCTCATAATATACATTAAATCAAAAATTCCTCAGACATGGTGTCATCTTATTCTTAATGATGAGAGTATATGACGATTATCGCATCCCCCAATGAAACCAATCGGGGGATATTATTATTGAATTAAATGCAGATCTACCCCTTAACACCCCTTTAGAACCGGAATATCCAAAAATCCTTCCTTAGTGGACGTTTTCGACATACAACGAACATAACCCCAAAATTGTATGTTTCTAACTTCAATAATTTTCGCTGGGCGATGATGAGTGAGTTAGTAAGTCAGGACATTTTCCTTCATTTATTTTTAAGAATTTCACCCCTCTAATGAACCCCTTAAATTGGATTTTAAAAAACCAGGTCGAACACCTATTTACTTATTTTAAGCTGTTCTTCCGACCTGAGTTTGATGAGTAAGTGAGTAGAACACTTTCTTTCCTGTTTCCCCCCCCCCCCAGAATTTTGCCCCTCTCCTAGGGCCCCTTAAATTGGATTTATGAAAAAACGGTCGAACACCTCTTTACCTATATTTTAAGCTGATTTCTTTCCGCTGAGTTTCAAACTCCTCGCCTATGTCGTTTAAGAGATACACGCTCCGTTAAGAATCCTTCAACCCCCAATTTTCACCCCTTTCACCTCATAATATACACCACATCGATAAACCCTTAGACATATGTCTGCTTATTTTTAATGATTAGTTTATATTCCGAATATCACATCTCCAAAGAAACAACTCATGAGATATCGTTATTCAATGAAATGCACGTTTACCCCCTTAACACCTCTTCAGAACCCGAATAAACAAAAATCCTTCCTTAGTTGACGTTTTCGACATACAGCGAACATATTCCCAAAATTTCATCTTTCCAACTTCTTATTTTTTTTTCTGGGCGATGATGAGTGAGTGAGTCAGTTATGTCATTATCTTTCAATTATTTTTACCAGAATTTTACCCCTCCCCATGGGTCCCTTAAATTGGATTTATGAAGAAACGCTCGAACACCTATTAACTTATTTTTAAGCTGTCTTTTTCCCCTGAGATTGAAGAGTGAGTGGGTTAGTCGGTCAGTTTGGGCACGTTCTCTCCTTTTTTTTCTCCAGAATTTCACCCCACCCCATTAGCCCCTTAAATTCAATTTATGAAAGAACGGTCGAACACCTATTTACTTACCGTATTTTTTAAGCTGATTTTTTTCCCGCTGAGTTTCAAACTTCTCGCCTATGTCGTTTAAGAGATACGCGCTCCGTTAGGAATCCCTCAACCCCCACTTTTCACCCCTTTCACCTCCTAATATACACCACATCGAAAATCCCTCAGACACGTGTCTTCTTATTTTTAATGATGACTTTATGTGCCGAGTATCACATCCCCCAATGAAACCAATCGGGAGTTATTGGTATTCAATGAAATGCAGGGTTAACCCCCTTAAGACCCATTAAGAACCTGAATATTCGAAAATCCTCCCTTAGTGGACAGTTTTGGCATACAATGATCATATCCCCAAAATGTCATGTTTCTAACTTCAATAATTTTGGCTGGGCGGTGGTGAGTGAGTCAGAACTTTTTCTTTCAATTTTCTTTTTTCAGAATTTCACCCCTCCCCATGAACCCCTAAAATTGGGTTTATGAAAAAAACTGTCGACCACCTATTAACTTATTTTTAAGCTATATTTTTTCCCTGAGTTTGATGAGTGAGTGAGTGAGTCAATCAGTTAGGACACTTTCTTTCCTGTTTTTTTTCACATAATTTCACCCCTCTCCATGGGCCCCTTAAGTTAGATTTATGAAAAAACGGCTAAACACCTATTTACTTATTTTTCAAGCTGATTTTTTTCCGCTGAGTTTCAAACACCTCGCCTATGTCGTTTAAGAGATACACGGTCCGTTATGAATCCTTCAACCCCCACTTTTCACCCCTTTCACCCCATAATATACACCCCATCGAAAAACCCTCAGACACGTGTCATCTTATTTTTAATGATGAGTTTATATGCCGAGTATCACATCCCCCAATGAAACCAATCGGGAGATATTGTTATTCAATGAAATGCAGGTCTACCCCCTTAACACCCCTTTAGAACCTGAATATCCAAAAATCCTTTCTTAGTGCGCCCTTTCGAAATACAGCGAACATATCCCCAAAATTTCATGTTTCTAACTTTAATAGTTTTGGCTGGGCGATGATGAGTCAGTCAGTCAGTCAGTCAGTCAGGACACTTAGTTTTATATAATAGACTAGCAGGTACCCGCGGCTTCGCTCGCGTCATAGTTGTGTCATATTTTTATTCAATGAAATGCAGGTTTAACCCCGTTAACACCCTTTTAGAACCTGAATATCCAAAAATCCCTCCTTAGTAGACGTTTTCGGCACACAACAAACATATCCCCAAAATATCATTCTTCTAACTTTAATAGTTTTGGTTGGTCGATGAGAGTGAATATCCAAAAATCCCTCCTTAGTGGACTTTTTCTTCCAGAATTTCAGCCCTCCCCATGGGCCCCATAAATTGGATTCATGAAAAAAACGATCGACCACCTTTTTACTTATTTTTCAAGCTGATTCTTCCCCCGGAGTTTCATACTTTATGCCTCTGTATTTTAAGAGATACTTGCTCCGTTAGGAATCCTTCAACCCCCGCTTTTCACACATGCACCTCATAATATACAGTTCATCGAAAAACCCTCAGACATGTGTCTTCTTATTCTTAATGATGAGTTTATATGCCGAGTATCGCATCCCCCAAGGAAACCATTCGGGAGATATTGCTATTCAATTAAATGCAGGTCTACCCCCTTAACACCCCTTTAGAACCTGAATATCCAAAAATCCTCCCTTGGTGGACGTTTTCGACATACAACGAACACAACCCCAAAATTTCATGTTTCTAACTTCAATAATTTTGGCTGGGCGATGATGAGTGAGTGAGTAAGTCAGGACATTTTCTTTCATTTATTTTTCAGAATTTCACTCCTCTCATGAATCCCTTATATTGGATTTATGATTTAAAAACCGGTCGAAGACCTATTTACTTCTTTTTAAGCTGTTCTTCCCCCCTGAATTTGATGAGTGAGTGAGTTAATCAGTTAGAACACTATCTTTCCTGTTTTTTCCCCCAGAATTTCACCCCTCTCCAAGGGCCCCTTAAATTGGATTTATGAAAAAACGGCGGAACACCTATTTACTTATATTTTAAGCTGTTCTTTTCCGCTGAATGTCAAACTTCTCGCATATGTCGTTTAAGAGATACACGCTCCGTAAAAATCCTTCAACCCCCCAATTTCCACCCCTTTCACCTCATAATATACACCACATCGATAAACCCTTAGACATATATCTGCTTAATTTTAATGATTAGTTTATATGCCGAATATCACATCACCAAAGAAACAACTCGTGATATATCGTTAATCAATGAAATACACGTTTACCCCCTTAACACCTCTTAAGAACCCGAATAAACAAAAATCCTTCATTAGTTGACGTTTGCGACATAGAGCGAAAATATTCCCAAAATTTAATTTTTCCTACTTCAATAGTTTTCGCTGGGCGATGATGAGTGAGTGAGTCAGTCAGGTCATTTTCTTTCAATTATTTTACCTGAATTTTACGCCCTCCCCATGCGCCCCTTAAATTGGATTTATGAAGAAACGCTCGAACACCTATTAACATATATTTGAAGCTGTCTTTTTCCCCTGAGTTTGATGAGTGAGTGAGTTAGTCAGTCAGTCAGGACACTTTCTCTCCCTTTCTTTTGTAGAATTTCACCCCACCCCATTGGCCCCTTAAATTGAATTTATGAAAAACCGTCGAACACCGATGTACTTATTTTTAAGCTGTTTTTTTTCGCTGAGTTTCAAACTTCTCGCGTATGTCGTTGAAGAGATACACGCTCCGTTAGGAATCCTTCAACCCTCATTTTTCACCCCTTTCACCTTATAATATACACCACATCGAAAAACCCTTAGACACATGTCTGCTTATTTTTAATGATTAGTTTATATGCAGAGTATCATATCCACAAATGCAACCACTCACGAGATATTGTTATTCAATAAAATGCAGGTTTAACCCCATTAAGACACCTTTAGAACCTGAATATCCGAAAATCCTCCCATAGTGTACGGTTTTGACATACAACGAACATATCCCAAAAATGTCATGTTTCTAACTTCAATAATTTTGGCTGGACGATGATGAGTGAGTGAGTGAGTCAGGACATTTTCATTTTTTTTTTTTTTCAGAATTTGTCCCCTCACAATGAACCCCTTAAATTTGATTTATGAAAAATAAACTGTCAAACACTTATTTACTTATATTTAAGCAGTTTTCTCTCCCTGAGTTTGAAGAGTGAGTGAGAGAGTCAATCAGTTAGGACACTTTCTTTCCGGTCCCCCCCCCCCAGAATTTCACCCCTCCCCATGAGCCCCGTAAATTGAATTTAGGAAAAAAACGATCGAACATCTATTTACTTATCTTTTAAGCTGATTTTTTCCGCTGAGTTTCAAACTCCTCGCCTATGTCGTTTAAGAGATACACGCTCCGTTAGGAATCCTTCAACCCCCACTTTTCACCCCTTTCACCTCATAATATACACCACATCGAAAAACCCTCAGACACATGTCTTCTTATTTTTTATGTGTCCATATGCCGAGTAACACATCCCCCAATGAAACCAATCGGGAGTTATTGTTATTCAATGAAATGCAGGTTTAACCCCCTTAAGACCCCCTGAATATCCGAAAATCCTCCCTTAGTGGACGGTTCCGACATACAATGATCATATTCCCCGAAATGTCATGTGTCTAACTTCAATAATTTTGGCTGGGCGATGGTGAGTAAGTCAGGACTTTTTCTCTCAATTTCCTTTTTTCAGAATTTCACCCCTCCCCAAGGACCCCTTAAATTGGGTTTATGAAAAAGACTGTCGAACACCTATTTACTTATTTTTAAGCAGTTTTTTCCCCTGAGTTTGATGAGTGAGTCAGTCAGTCAATCAGTTAGGACACTTTCTTTCCTGTTTCCCCCCCCCCCCCCAGAATTTCACCCCTCCCTATCGGCCCCTTAAATTGGATTTATGAAAAAACGGTCAAACACCTATTTACTTATTTTTTAATCTGATTTTTTTCCACTGAGTTTCAAACTCCTCGCCTATGTCGTTTAAGAGATACACGCTCCGTTAGGAATCCTTCAACCCCCACTTTTCACCCCTTTCACCTCATAATATACTTCTCATCGAAAAACACTCAGACACGTGTCTTCTTATTTTTAATGATGAGTGTATATGCGGAGTATCACATCTCCCAATGAAACCAATCGGGAGATATTGTTATTCAATGAAATGCAGGTCTACTCCCTTAACACCCCTTTAGAACCTGAATATCCTAAAATCCTTCCTTAGTGCGCGTTTTCGACTTACCACGAACATATCCCCAAAATTTCATGATTCTAACTTCAATAGTTTTGGCTGGGCGATGATGAGTCAGTTAGTCAGTCAGGACACTTGTTTTTATATAAGAGATTATATTATATTATATTATATTATATTATATTATATTATATTATATTATATTATTATTTATTTAATCGAATAGCACTATTACAGAGCACGTAAAATCAATACTTCAAATATTGCCACATGTCTTTTTTTTCTGCCCACATTCGCTTCATCCTCTCTGACCTCTGCTTTCGGACCTGTTCAATGTACCGTGGCTGCTTTCGTTGTCTTTCTTGTTCCTTCCTGAAGATCACTTTTTGAATTTTGTCCCGAAATAAATTCCTATTATATGTGTCTGTAATGCCAATGTCGGCTTCCTTAAGATCCTTTAACGTCTGTGTAAACCACAATGGTTGAACTTTAAGTTTTAAAATCGTATTAATAATTTGTTTTGTATATTATATTATATTATATTATATTATATTATATTATATTATATTATATTATATTATATTATATTATATTATATTATATTATATTATTAGTGCTACTTAGTGGCCAGAAGTTAAATTACTATAACTAGCGAACCACAGGCAGCCAATCATATCGATATACACGACTAATCGGTTTGCTACTGTATATCGGTATGAATGGCTGCCTAATGATTGTCTGATTGGAGTGATTTAATCTCTGGCCACCAGGTAGTTTTAGCGTAGCACTTAAAACGTCAAGTAGGAAGTAATGATGCCCCAACTATGGTGCTTCTCAACAACAAGGAATTCATTTTCTACATAGTATTCTTTTCTCTCAATCTGAATGAACACATTTCTAAACTTTATCTAATAATCTAAGTTACATAATTAGATCTAAATGTATAGTTTCATGAACTCTGTACACTTGTATATTATTTTATCATATTAGTATGTAAATAAATACTGTGTACCATAGGCAGTTTGAGAGATGAATGACAATGGAAATGTTCACATTCACATCAAATAATATAGAAAATATAGATGCTATTTTAGTTCAAATACATTCTTGCATATAATAAATTTCTGGAAGAATAATATGTATTTGTGCTTATGTGATTCTCATTGTAATAAATAGAGTAATTGCTTCCTGCTGACAATTTCTTTCAAACCAATGCTCCCTATGTTGTCAGTGTAATTTTAACCTCGATTTTGCTGAATGAACTAAAATCAAATTTTAGTGATATTTTCTAACACTTTTCATTAGGGTGTTTGAAGTCATTTTCGGTGTTGCGTCAGTAATAGAAATAACGCTTTTCAGTCGGTCAACATGATTGTGCCCGGTTTTATTGGGTGTTTCCTAATCCTGAAAGAAATTTACATGAGATTAATAAATAAACTTGGATGACCAGTTTCGATCGTCAAGCGATTATTGCCGGATCCATTACATTGAGGCTAAAAATCTATGTCTACAAGTATGGGTGTTGGTATTTTCAATATATACACTTATTTAGTAGCAGTAGTAATTAAACTCACACAACTACTGTCGACCAAAGTATTTAGTGCACTCGAGTTTGAAGGTTGTTTGTGAAGTAACCAATAATCCTACTTAAAATCCAATAACAACATCACTTTCATAGTTCTATTTTACGTTAGTTCATGTAGGTTTAGAATTTTAATTTATATTTTAATATTTTTTTATCGCAGTTGGAACACATAATGTGCCCGTTTTTAAGCGTGTTTCAACCATGCTTCACATTTAAGAATGATTATCTCAAAAACCCGTCATCAGATCGAATCCAAATTTTAACACAATATACATTGGAATGGTGTATAACTGGTTTATCAATTTCAAAATTTTGAGTGTCCAAAAAACAAAGTTGTTATCATTTTTGTAAGGTAACTTTTTCTCGGCTCGGGGTGGTTGGAAAATGTAGGTCTTGGTCGTGTTGTAATCCTTATACATCAAAAAGTTATGCTGTATGAATGTGAAGTACGTAAATTAATTGACTTATTTTATATCGGTTTGTATTTGTACTGGGAAATAAGACATGGTTCACTAGCTAGCCACTCCGCGGAAAGCTGTACAGCGTTGCTGAGATGGAGCCCATCACTTCCGAGCGAGGCGCGCCATGTCACGTGTGACGCATGGTTGAAACACGCTTAAAAACGGGCACGTTTTGTGTTCCAACTGCGATGTATTTGTTGCTAAGATTTACCTTCAAAATATGCTTCTTAGTGTGATTATGTGATTGCTGTTAAATCGTCAGGTTAGAATGGACTGTGAACTTAGTTCGTGGAGTGTATTTATTAAACTCATGTAAATTTGTTTCACAATTAGGGAACACCCAATACAATTGGGTAGACTACCAAAAATAATCTACGGTCTAGACTTCAGTCTTGTAAGGTCTTGAAATAAATAAGACAAATTATCCACTCTCATGCACGATAGATGGTGACACATGGATCCATTTCGATGATGTAATTTTACTTGCATCCGGCAGATATCATTGCAGCCAATACCTCCGAAATTCCCGATTCTATATAAACTACTCGCTTCCTCACGAACATTTCTGAGGCGTTGGTGCCTTGTTTTTAGCTTCGACTGAGAGAGGAGTATCCTAACCTAACGAAGAAAGCAATTCACGCACTCTTGCCCTTTTCAACAACATATCCATGCGAACCAATACTTCTCTGCTAAGGTGACAATGAAATCCAAATAAAAAATAGACTGCAAAACCCTGAGGATGATTTGCGTGTTTCATTGTCAACTGTACGGTCTGATATAATGTATCTGTGCTCTAAGCATCAACCACAAGTTAATGATTAATTATTAATCGAACAAACCCCTCTTGATGTATTTTTACTAGGTGATTGTAGTAAAGCATACTATATTGTGTTATGATGTACGTTACATATGGCATCATTTTCAATAAATGGACATTTTATTACACTTTTCTTTTTAAATTTAAGGAACGGTGCTCCAAATTTTTATTCTTATTCCCAAGAGTGCCGCGAACTTCAAAATGTTGGGAAACATTGTTCTAAGGCTAATTCCCCCGGCTTGAGCACTAGGTACTTTTGACATCATTTCATCTTCATGTCAAAGCGCAGGACGCACAACGGCCCCAAATAGAAAGACCTGCACCTCTACACTTTTGGTACCACCTGGAGTACCACAAGGATCTGTTCTTGGTCCTCTGCTTTTTAATATCTTCATATTGGATCAGCCATAGCTGTATCCTCAATCGTTTATCTATTTGCCGATGGCACATCCCTCTACAGCAAGCTCAAAAGCAATAGTGGCATCACCGCTCTGCAGGATGGTCTGAATATTTGGAACAAAATTAAGGGTCTAGCTGTCAAAACCTAAATTGTCTCCTTAACCCAAAATTGACAACCGACGGCAACCCCTACCACTTCGTGAACAGTCCGATTCCCGTGTTCAATGTGTTAAACTTCTTGGTCTCAGCATTACCACGGACCTGAAATGAAACACCCACACCATTAAAGTGAGGAACCAAGCTGCCCGCTAACTGAGTATGCTAAGTAGATGCCTACGTTGTTTCGGAACCAAAGTTAATAATACGGCCTACCTGAGCCTAGTGATATCTCTATTAATTCATGTGTGCTATTTATGGAGCTCCGGTACCAACAGAAATATCAGCAAATACAAAATCTAGTCACTAAATTCATTCTTACGAACTACTATAGATTCTAAAATCTGACCCAGAATTGTGGCCTTCCATCGATAGAGAATTTATGAACCCAAATTGACGTATACATTGAGATTAAGATAAAAGTAATAAAGAGAATATTTATCAACAGTTGGCAGCCCTGGCTGCTCCAAAGAATACGCATAGTTATTATGTTATAGTACACAAAGTGCATACGAAATTTTGTTGAAATTCAATTGATTGTATAGAAGTTACATGCATTTAGTTATTGAAACTAACAGCAGACATATACTCATTTCGGGAACACTGATATGTATGGGCTCATAAAAATTCATTTAAAATGGTATTTTTTATTATTTTGCATATTTTGGAAGAGTTCGCATGCATAACACCTGAAATATCCAACATAGAGCTCGAAGTTCAATTGTGATTTTCTGGAATTGGTAGCACTGACGTCATTTTAAAATATGGTCGTGAGATATTCAGATACCGATATAAATCTTTACTCATACCAAATTTAGTCTTGATTGTTGCAACCGTTTAGGGATTGATACACACGCAGACAGGACAGGTAGACAGATACACACACATCTGCTCGGGTGATCACATAACACTACTCTTTCATCATTTTTGAAAAAAGTGAAAAATGAACTTACAGTACAATGGCACTAGTCATTGCCCTACATTGACCCAAAGTTTTGATCGTTACTCAACATCATACATCAACACAGCCGATTTCCTTCCAATATCCCTTCCCTGACCCGTCCTGAAAATAAAAGTACATGGATATTGGCTGCATTACTAATTTAAAAAAAAGAATACATCAACACACCTCCTTCACTGGAAAATACGAGTCCAAAGCCACATGATAAAGCGTCAGTTTTAATATATTAATACAAAACTAAAGAATTGCCTATTTTAGTTCGTGGTACTGTTTTTTCAAATTTCCTCGGCCTACAGATGTTTCTTTTAAGAAATGAACTGCCATATAATCTATAATTATGATACCTGAGCTGAACAATTTTGGGCTGATAACTTTGGTGGTCACCTCAAGCAATCACGGCCACCAGCTGTACGACAAAAATTTCAGTGCTTAGTAGAGTATTAACTTACAATATCATTATGACTTCTTCCGTAGGGATGGCACCATCATGTGTCGACCCACAGTTCGTTTTAAGGTAAGTCACATGCACGGTTTCTATAATAATTTATGAAGTGTAAGCTAGAGAATATAGTCCAATAGTTAAAGATTAATATGGTGGTTAATTATACGAAACTTCACTTTGATCTCTTGAATAAGATACGAGAAATAATAATAGTTTTAAACATTTTGCTCTGCCCTCATCTTGATTTTTTGGAAACAAATGAACAGAATTAGATGCCAATATATTTATCTGTATACTGTATTGTACCCCCTGCATAGGGTGGGCTAGGATCCTCTTCTCAGGGTAGCGTTCAGTTCACTTTTTACCTTAATTTAAACCATCCTAGTACATTCAAATGAGATCATAGGGCTGACTACCGAATCGATAAACACGGATAAGCTAATATAGCAGAAATGTTTATTCACTATGCAAAATATCCTCAATCAACATAGAAAAGGGACCTTTGGAATCCCAAAAAATGACGGGACAAAACTCTTGAAATAAAAATCCGAAGATTGAAATGTACACATATACTTAAATTTCCAACATCAATGTGCTGCAAAAACCAATTTAAGTTGAGCTGAAGCCTGCTTTATTACTGGTGTGGCGTGTGAGGACGTAATAAATACTAATTTCCTGATCCAATTTCAAATATTCACGTAAGTTACTTGAAATTGGATCTGTGTCAATTGCCGTTGATTTAAGGATGATTGAACGGCTAAACATAAAAAACCTATGTGCCCCTAGCATTTCTAAACAAAGATCACAAAAAATAGTGGTGGGTCTGTGCCCGTGAGTTCGACAATACTCACGAGTATAAACAAATAACAAAATCCATGAATTTAAATTTAAAGATAATCTAGAGTTAGTCAATAAACTCAAAATCAATGTATCTTGAGAACAGTGTATCTATTCTTGCGTGACATTGAAGAAAATCCGAAATCCAAATAAACACGGAACTCAAAAAAAAATCAAGAATCAAAAACTAATGTAATCAAATTTAATTATCCACACATACACATATACACATACACATATTGCCGGCCCCGTGGTGTTTGGGTAGCAAGTCTTCCTCTCACCCAGAGGCCCCGTGTTCGATTGCCGGCTCCGTCAGGGATTTTTGAAACTGACGTGACGGCTGGAACGGGGCACTCTCTGCCTTGTGCGGACAATTGAGGAGCTGTCTGACAGTGAGGCAGAGCCCCGAACACCGAAACCAAGATCAACGGCTGAGGAGATCCGACGCGCTGACCACGTGACACCCCAATATCTACAGGCAAAATGGCTGGGCAGCAGTCACTTGGAAGGCCTAGGCCCTTCATGGGCTGTAGTGACAGGGGTTATATTATAATTACACATATTTAACATTCATGTAAACCCACAATGAACTGAAAATAATATTGAAAGAATATTCAATTTTGCTGATCTGCCAGGAACAAAAATCAATAATAACGTAGTCCACACTCCTCAACTAGAAGTAAACGAAACCCACAGCGTGACTATTTAGTGTACCATCAGCCTCGTTGGAGGGATACAACTCGCAGAACAAAATACTAACTTCAAAATAAAGTCAGCTGATCTACAACTCAAAGAAAAGTACTCAAATACTCAGCTTCTGAAATAGTATCAAACCATATTTTGAAATACCATGATATGATTAGGTTTATCACGTGACCATATATCCAGTGCTCTAGTTGACTTCATAACAATGTGAGAGTGCATCACTATTCTTCATTGTTGCATACTTGAGTGAATGCCTATCACTCATCTCGAAGAAAATACTCATAGAGGCATAACCTACCTTTCAAAAAAAAAACAGCATAATTCTTTCATGGGTGGAATCTGGACACACCAGCCATCCAACTCGTAGAAACTCAATGTAGTGGAAACCTAAAACCATCAGCCACCAACTCGCAGAAACTCACGCAATATATTTGACATATGCAAGAGGAACAGAACCTCTCTTACTATATATCTGGGTGCCTACCTCCTCGAAGTAATCAATCCGTTCACTGTAGTATACGCCATTGGTCAACAAACAACGAAAACATCGCTGAAATTACACCATATACTAAGATCGTCTGTCATGACTGATTCTAGTAATAGAATGCAACATTTCGTCTCATTGGTCCTCTAAATGAAATTCATTTAACCTGATCCTGATTTCTAATTATGCTCAGGTGCCATAAAATACTCGTACCCGTCTTCAACTAAACCAAATTATATAAACTTCAAGATCATCCGTCTACCAGAAATCTGATCAAACAACTAAACAAGGCGTTACATCACACATAATGTCAACCATCTGTGATACGCTAGCTTACCTACTGTTGCTATGGGCTCATCCTATACAAAATCTGCCCTACTATGTTCAACAAAATCCTGTAACCTATGTTACAGGTAAATCACATTATTTACAATGAATTTCATCCCAATTAGCAACTGACACAATTTAATAATTGTACATTATGTAACGAGCCTATAATTAAGAGACGAGATTTTTTATAAAACGGGCGAAGTGAGTCTTATAATTTTCATACGCATGTCTTAATTACCATTTTAAGAGAGTTGCATACGACCGTTTATGCTCGACGATAATTATAATTGTATTATATATTCGAACATAAATATTGATAAATGTCTGTCGAGATTCTGTCAGTTAACGAAAGTGCATGCGCTGGGAATTGTGTGGGTTCAGCATTTGCTCTCTACCCAATAAAGAATTACAGATCTTTGAAATATTGCTCATTCACAACTAGCGCCAATAGATAGCGCGCAGGTACTCTGGTGGATCATTTTGTTATATTGGACAAATAACACAAAATAGGCTGTGACAACAAAAGCTTTACAATTAAAATGTATCGTATTATCAACTAGTTATTCTTCAAATTCGATGCGTATAAAATGTCAACAGAAGGCAAATCAACGGAGTCCCACATTGAACAGTCATGACATCTGTCGGAAAATTTTCGCATAAGAAAGCTTTTTACTGAACAGAGAGCTGGTTTATTGATTTCCGTGGAACTAATGTCTTATGTTGATTACCTCCATGACGTGGTTATATCTACACCAGCATTCTTTAAAATTGTCACTGAAATCGTACGAAAGCAATGCCCTGAGTAGAAATCGGAGTTGGTGATATGAAGGTGCAGCACAATTTATTTTCCCATATTGACCAAATCATGTCCGACAAGTTGGATTTTCAGTGCATGTGCGGAGCTATCCTTACCTAATTGGTCACACAACTGTTTCATAATGAAAATCTTGAGCTCAGATTGGTGGAGAGAAACTGTATCATAATGAAAACTAGTACTAATGACTTTCATTATAGCACAGTTTTTTGACATATAATATTAACGTTTCAAGATTGTCAAACATATATGAATAAGTACCTATCCACGATTCGCTCCATTGTTTTCAACGCGGCCACAGCCGCCCCATCTTCTGGAATGCACGCCATAGTGAAGCTGTTGATCTTAGGTTCCCATGCAGACGTCAGGCCTGGTGATGTTGGCCTCATTTTTGCTGATAATGGCTGCACTGCACTGTCAAAAAAAAAAATTAATTTATACACACTTGTAAGCTACACCCACACTCAATTTTGGGCACTCGTGTACTCAGTTCACGTAATATTTTAGGGAGCCAAACAATATCGACTTGTGACTTGAACTAAATTCTCACAAGCTTTACACCAGAACCTGCATGCCCCGTGGTGTTGGGGTAGCGCGCCTGCCTCTCATCCGGAGGCGCCGGGTTCAATTCCTGGCTCCGTCAGGGATTTTAGAAACTGACGTGAGGGCTGGAACGGGGTGCACTCAGCTTCGTGAGGACAATTCAGTAGCTGTCTGACAATGAGGCAGCGCCCCGATCACGAAAACCAAGATTAAGGGCCGAGGGGAACTGATGCGATGATCACGCGTCACCCCAATATCTGCAGGCCAAATGGCACGGCAGCAGTCGCTTGGTAGACCTAGGCCCTTCACGGGCTATAGTGCCTGGGGTTATTATTATTATTATTTACACCAGAAGTTTTACTCAACCTCTGGATAAGTTAATAACGAATGTCCTTTCCACTTACCATACTGTCTGGGAAAATGCTTTACCCATTTCTCACTTTTAATATCTGGAGGACCGAGTCCTGTCTTCACCTCATTTGGTGACTTCCTATACCAATTAGTGTTATGAATTGTTTATGTTAATTATACAAAACCGCGCACTTTAACGGCGCAAAATAACGTGAAAGCAGCCTGAGTGGCTACTGAAACACTGTCTCTATTATACAGGATCATTATCTGTGTGTGCCCCGGTAAACACGGCAGGCTAAGGTGGCAGTGACTGGCGCAGATCGCGGATGCGCGTACACGGTCCAGCCGATGGTTGGCGCGCACTTTCACACTTTTACCAAACTTGTTCAATTAAGTGTACTTACAGTGCTCATAGGCGATGCTGAAAATGTCCACCCTCTCTTGTAACACACACCTGACATCTTCTGATGAAAGAATGTCTGTCAACTCTTTTATGATTTACGGGGCCTGTTTCCTTGAATAGTTTAGCGAGCCTCCTACATGTACTGGCATTAGGCACAGGTCTTCCTGGAAACTTGATTCGAAATTTTCGTCTCGTTTCAGAACAAGTTTTTCTGCTTTTCATATACGAATTATGGATATACACATGTTCGTGCGATGTGAATTGGTGTCTAGGCATGACCAACAATCACAATAAAAAGGAATCACAATGCTCACTAAACGTGCAACACTAACGTCTAAGCTTTGCAGATACACGTCCATTTGAATGTCAAAACACGTGTGAACTAACGATATGAGTCAGTGGAGCGCGCCACCACCGGCTGAATCGCGTACGCGCAGCCGCGATCTGTGCCAGTCACAGCCGGCTTAGCTTGCCGTGTTCATTGGGGTGCTCATAGATAATGACCCTGTATAATACGGCGCACTTATACGGTGCTAAGGAACATAGGTTCCCCCTCTACGGCTTCTGACAAAACTGTGTCTATATTTAATTAAAATGCTCCGCCAATCAATACAAACTATATTCAAACTAGTGCATGTTTCATTCCAACAATGGCACCTTCTTCAGAAAATTACAATTAAACCTTAAGAAATCAATTTATTAAAACTGATGAGAAAATAAATAAATTAAAATATATACAGGATGAAATGAAGAAACAGGACATAAGAACGATGAGAATATAAAATCTTACGGTTAAGTATCCTTGTAAAATTGTAAAATAATAATAGAATCAATTTGAAATGAAATATAATAAATTTATATCCTTAAAAATAATGCAGTTAAATAAAGTCTCTAAATACAGTATTTATGACTTAATATTTTGGTAGTCTCAATTCTATCTGTCTGTTTCAACAGCACAACCATCCATCACGGCTCCAATATAAAGTTTGAAAAGGCATCTTCAGAGTGTTTGGAAAATATATTCAAATATTTAGAACCTTTATTTAACCAAATTATTTGTAAGGATATCCATTTTATTATTGTTACGTGCAATGCCCGTACCAACGTTTTTAAATATGTATCTCCCCTATATTCATGTGTCCTCGACTTTTAAAAGGACCGCCTGATGGCTTGGTTCCACTTGTGAACACGAGATGGTAGTATCTATCGGACTTCGGCGCTTCTAGCCGTGGTTCTTTCCTCTACCGCTAGAGTGTGTTTGTGGTGCCTTCTGGTATCATCCTAATCGAGACATATTTGAAGGATATTGTATTCTACGTCATTGAACAAAGGACTGTATATACATTATACCGCCAAAATAATTACATAATATGCACATTGTTACTTGATGTGTCAAGCTGTGATTGGTCAGTTACAATTAACATGAATGCAGTGCGGTATTTGACTTGGGATTCACCGCCATCTTGTGAGCTTCATAGTCTGTCGTCAAGAAATAAACAAGCTAGTTGGTCGAAAAAGTTGTCACCGTGCCCGGGGGCTTGACCCCCAGGCCTCCTCGAAACATGGATATACGATAAAAAGGAATTGCCTGTGCTCTTCAGGCTATTATTTCATCGTTTCGCAGTGAAGAAGAAATTCGAATAGTAATCGCATCTCGATGCAGACAGGAGTGCTTGTGATCCAAACGAAGCATGTGCTGGATGGGCCATTTTGAGGCAATCTACTGCCGTATAACGTTATTTGGTTTGTGTGTTAATTATTTTATTTATATTGTGTCTCCACAGAGAAGTTTTAAGGTACGTTATTATTTTTATATATTGTTTTGGGAGCTCCGATATTGGCCTTATATTAATGTTTTAATTCTGTATTTTGTTTCGCCTGGTAGGCCTAATATAGCTGTTTGTCAACGTTACCAAATATGTAAAATTTTATTCTTTTCCTTCGTACCTTTCTGGAGACACGTTTCTATTTTATTTTACGTTGTAAATTTTTATTTATTTAGTTTTTGGTAGTCTTTGGGATAGCCCTATTATTTATTTATTTTTACGATCCGTTGCAGTCTTAAAAGCCTCATGACAATAGTGTTAAGGCGTAATTCTTTCCTTCCCTTTTGTTCTCTCTGGTGATTTTAATTTCATTTTATGCTAATTGTTTGCCGTAATTCGATCGGACATGCGGTCATCTATTTGGTGGCCATGTTTGTTTTTTGTTTTGCCCGAGTGGATTCTGGTCTTGTGAGTGCATTCTCTTGGCGTCGAGCGGGAGACTCAAACGTGTTGTGGTGCTCGCTTAGAATGTTTTTTGTTAATCTTGTTGGTTTAACTTTGGGTTTTGGTGAATGTTCCTGAGTTTTTCTCCGTCACGAATCTTGTGGATTTCTTAATTGGTCATATTTTATTTTATTATTTTAATTTTAAATTAAACCTTTTGGTTTTTACTTTGCAAGCAAGCATGTTAAGCCGTCTCTTGCCTACTTATGTAAATTTATTATTTTGGACTTAAGCAATGTGCATCACCAGAGAGAGTTTTTTTTTTTTGGCTGAAGGAGTTTTATTAAATTATATTTTCTTGCATCCTTTGATAATTAAATTTTCTTTTAAATACTAAGCAACTGTTGTGGCATCATTCCGTCGGTAGCAGTTCTATTGGTTATCGGGGGGTGTCTGTAGTCGAGCCTGTGCGTTGTCCCCTTCTCCACCTTCCTTCCTCCTATAGGTGTTCATCTGTTGGGGCATGTCATCTGGCGGTGATTTTGCTGTTGAAGCGATGCGGACCTCTCAGAAAGGTAAGTAGGGCTCCACCCTGGCCATCCCGGTGTCAATTATATTTCAAATTGATTCTATTATTTTACATTTTAAAAGAATACTTATCCATTAGATTTTGTATTTTCATCGTTCTTATTCGTTATCTTTCCAGTTTATTCATTTCATCCTGTATATATTTTAACTAATTTCATTTTTCATTAGTTTTACTAAATTAATTTCTTAGGGTTTAATTGTAATATGCTTAAGAAAGACCTATTGCTGGACTGAAATATTGAGCCCGATATCACTTCTGAGATGAGACATCGATGGCTCATGAGAAGTCAAAACTTATATGGGTGAACCGAGGACTCCAAAGCAGCAATGTCTTTTCTTTGGAAGTAACCCTCATTCGATGCACCACAAGTTCCCGCGCCGCTAACATTAATTTTTGCAATTTTGTTTGGAGACTATTTATAAATAAATATTTGTAAATAATTGGAAGCACTGAAGAATTCTATGATTTTTGTTGATAAATGTACAGTAAATAAAGGTATAACCTCGCCGAGTATGCGATTATGGTTTAATGGTTGCACCCTTGATTGGGTGGTGTAGTTGATGCTTCCGGCATCTTGCCGAGGACACTCTTGTTTCAGGCGAGGTCCTGTCAGGACGTGAATTTCGTCGTTGTATAAAATCCACGAGTATTAGTTACACCAACCTTCATCGAAGCGTGAATAACATTTAACTAAACGCAGTGAAGCTGCCTATACAATTTGGAACGTTTATTTGACTCGAAATGGTGACATTTATGAAATTTGGTAGAGATTCGTGATCCCAGGAGTGAACAACGTGGCGAGCACATGGTTGCCGGCCGATATAAAAATTGCTCAAGTTCAACTATTCGTTGTCTGCAATTAAATTATAATTTATATTTCGTTGTGTTACACTCACCAGTGCACAAAGTTGAATTTTTCGTAAGCGGATGGCTCTAATGTGAATTAATAGGAGTGTTTAAGTAACATAAAAGTTTGGAGTGAGTACAGTTGTACAAGCAACCATTTTAGCGTCTGCGAGTGGATGGACACATGGTCATTTTTGCTATAAGCCGCTACTTGTGTAGAAGCAGTGTATTTGAAAAGCAAAACCACGATAAGCTTCAATTCAGTGAAAACGCCGAAAATATGATCAAGATGGAGCTCAAATTATTAATTCAACTCAACGTGGTCGCTATGATTCCTATTCTGATGGAAGCCGTTATGGGGTAGAACCCAGCATGGAATGGTACAGCAATGGTTGATACTCACTGAAGGAAGGAAGACGGAATGGCTACACGAACCATGCCATCGCATTTGCCAATGGTATCAGGCAATGCGCACACACTGGAAACACTTGAGTTGGTCACGTGAGTCCGACTGTAAAGTCGCAATCTTCATGTACGGTCATGACGCGGGAGGATTAATTATAGAAGCCTTACTACAGCACATTCTGTGGGTAGGGTACATGTCTTTATTTAATACGATTTATCATGGTTATAGGTTACTAGAACGTATCATTTTCCAGAGCCTGAGGGATAAGCTCTTGCCATAATTATCGTAAATTTCGTAATTTTCGTAATATTTCATGGTCATAGAACAGTGCGGTAAATCAAGCCAAATTACGCAGTACGATTATGTGTTATACGGTCAGAACTGCATTCCACTGGATACTGTTAGCCCAGTAAGCAGGTGTATTCATGGCTGAAGCCCGGCATATTATTTCATTGGTTCAGTTATTGTGAGCGCGAGGCGCTGTGTTTGAGAATAGATCTAGAAGGCTGTGAACTATTGCGCTGCCTCCTGGCACTACATAAACTTGTTTCTGACGCTGCAGATACACATGGAAATGTTCTTTTGTTTTATTTTGTATAAGTTGTCATTCAGACGACTATGAAGGAATTCTATGTTAGTCAAGATGAGCTTAGCCGGCAGCCGTAGGTTCGATGTGAGGGGTCATATCATAACGATTAAGGAGCCCCAGAGATTACTGTAATACATGTTTTGGCTGCATAATTCACCGATTAGGTAATAATCGCAGTCCATCCACACTTTGTGTAGATTGAGAGTACCTTTAAAATCCACAGCTGATTGTAGAGCTCAAGAATCTTTGTCCACAGGCTGGATGCGACCAAGGCTTCTCTGCTATGGTGACAATGAAATCCAAATCAAGAAAATAGACTGCAAAACCCTGAGAATGATTTGTGTGTTTCATTGTCAACTGTACGGTCCGATATAATGTATCTGTGCTCTAAGCATCAATCTCAAGTTAATGATTAATTATTAATCGAACAAAACCCTATTGATGTATTTTTACTAGGTGATTGTATTAAAGCTTGCTGTATTGTGTTATGATGTACGTTACATATGGCATCATTTTCAATAAATGGACATTTAAGGAACGGTGCTCCAAATTTTTATTCTTATTCCCAAGAGTGCCGCGAACTTCAAAATGTTGGGAAACATTGTTCTAAGGCTAATTCCCCCGGCTTGAGTACTAGGTAGTTTTGACATCATTTCATCTTCATGTCAAAGCGCAGGACGCACAACGATCCCTAATCGAAAGACCTGCACCTCTACACTTTCGGTTGCACCTGGAGTACCACAAGGATCTGATCTTGGTCCTCTGCTTTTTAATATCTTCATATTGGAACAGCCATAGCTGTATCCTCAATCGTTTATCAATTTATCGATGACACATCCCTCTACAACAAGCTCAAAAGCAATAGTGGCATCGCCGCTCTGCAGGATGATCTGAATGTTTGGAACAAAATTAAGGGTCTAGCTGTCAAAAGCTAAATTGTCTCCTTAACTCAGGATCGAAAACCGATGGCAACCCATACCACTTCGTGAACAGTCCGATTCCCCGTGTTCAATGTGTTAAACTTCTTGGTCTCAGCATCACCACGGACCTGAAATGAAACACCCACACCATTA
This sequence comes from Meconema thalassinum, assembly GCA_946902985.2. NCBI lineage: Eukaryota > Metazoa > Arthropoda > Insecta > Orthoptera > Tettigoniidae > Meconema > Meconema thalassinum. The sequence continues at coordinate 251,988,837 of OX336394.1, read as the reverse complement.
AAGTGAGGAACCAAGCTGCCCGCTAACTGAGTATGCTAAGCAGATGCCTACGTTGTTTCGGAACCAAAGTTAATAATACGGCCTACCTGAGCCTAGTGAGATCTCTATTAATTCATGTGTGCTATTTATGGAGCTCCGGTACCAACGGAAATATCAGCAAATACAAAATCTAGTCACTAAATTCATTCATCCGAACTACTGTAGATTCTAAAATCAGACCCAGAATTGTGGCCTTCCATCGATAGAGAATTTATGAACCCAAATTGACGTATACATTGAGATTAAGGTAAAAGTAATAAAGAGAACATTTATCAACAGTTGGCAGCCCTGGCTGCTCTAAAGAATACGCATAGTTATTATGTTATAGTACACAAAGTGCATAGGAAATTTTGTTGAAATACAATTGAATGTATAGAAGTTAAATGCATTTAATAATTGAACTTATCAGCAGACAGAATCATTTTGGGAACACTGTTATGTATTGTGCCCGTCTGTACACCTGGAGTGACAGACAACCACATGCGAGGTAGCAGTAAATGCAGTGTTAGCACGAGATCTCTCTCAGGGCGTTCTGGGCTTGGGCTGTAATTACTGGACACTGCATTCATGCTCCCAGTAAAGGAAAAAGGAAAGAGTCATGACATATAACAAGAGAATTAAAAACATATTTAAAAATAAACCAATTCACCAAGAAAATTTTATTCAGAAAATTTCTGCCGACTGGCAGAAGCAAAACAAGATGTTCAGTAAAGAACATATAGCCTACTTTCTTCTAAGTACATGGGTATTGTTATAACTCTTTGTCGTTTTCAAGGAGTATAATTGAATGTTGGTTGTAGTAGCTTGTTGAAATACAACGTGCTATAGGGATATTAAACATGAATATGAGGTGCCCTTTGCTAGTGCTACCTCTGTACCAAATTTCGTTCAATTCGGTTTCACCGTGTTTGAATTGATAGGGGGAATCGATTTGCACACATACTTGGCCACCATCTGCAAATTATTGGGCTGATGTTCTTGCAGTTTGGTCAGAATAGGTTTCCCACATAAAGATATGGCGTTGCAAAATTTGGTAGAGACTAGATTATTAGGTTGGTTGTAATTACATTTTAGCTTTTAACATTTGGGTGGCCGCGATTACATTTCCGTCAAGATAGCGGTGATATAAAACATGACACTGAGGTGCCCTTTGCTAGTGCTACCTCTGTACCAAATTTCGTTCATTCGGTTCCACCGTGTTCGAATTAATAGGGGGAATCAATTTTGACATAAAGATGGCCGCCATCCGCAAACTATTAGGCTAATGACCTATTAGATTGGTCAAAGGATGCTCCCTCCATAACGGTATGTTGTTGCAAAGTTTGGTAGAGATCGGATGGTTATGTTAGTCGTAATTTGATTTAAGCTTTAAACATTTGTGTGGCCGCCATTACGTTTCTGTCAATATGGCGGCGATATTAATCAAGACACTGAGATGCCCTTTGCTAGTGCTATCTCTGTACCAAATTTCGTTCCATTCGGTTCCACCGTGTTCGAATTAATAGGGGGAATCAATTTTGACATAAAGATGGCCGCCATCTGCAAACTATTAGGCGAATGACCTATTAGATTGGTCAAAGGATGCTCCCTCTATAAAGGTATGTAGTTGCAAAATTTGGTAGAGATCGGATGATTAGGTTAATCGTAATTTGATTTAAACTTTGAACATTCGTGTGGCCGTCATCACGATTCAGTCAAGATGGCGGCGATATAAAACATGACACTGAGGTGCCCTTTGCTAGTGCTACCTCTGTACCAAATTTCGTTCCGTTCGGTTCCACCGTGTTCGAATTAATAGGGGGAATCAATATTGGCATAAAGATGGCCGCCATCCGCAAACTATTAGGCTAATAACCTATTAGATTGGTCAAAGGAAGCTCCCTCCATAAAGGTATGTTGTTGCAAAGTTTGGTAGAGATCGGATGGTTATGTTAGTCGTAATTTAACTTAAGCTTTGAACATTTGTGTGGCCGCCATTCCGTTTCTGTCAATATGGCGGCGATATAAAACATGACACTGAGGTGCCTTTTGTTAGTACTACCTCTGTACCAAATTTCGTTCCATTCGGTTGCACCGTGTTCGAATTAATAGGGGGAATCTATTTTCACACAAAGATGGCCGCCATCCGCAAACTATTACGTTGATGACCTATTAGTTTGGTCAAAGGATGCTCCTCCAAAAAAGGTATGTTGTTGCAAAATTTGGTTGAGATCGGATGATTAGGTTAGTCGTAATTTGATTTAAGCTTTGAAAATTTGTGTGGCCGCCATTACGTTTCCGTCAAGATGGCGGCAATATAAAACATGACACTGAGGTGCCTTTTGTTAGTACTACCTCTGTACCAAATTTCGTTCCATTCGGTTGCACCGTGTTCGAATTAATAGGGGGAATCGATTTTCACACAAAGATGGCCGCCATCCGCAAAGTATTACGCAGATGACCTATTGGTTTGGTCAAAGGATGCTCCCCCCATAAAGGTATGTTGTTGCAAAATTTGGTAGAGATCGGATGATTAGGTTAGTCGTAATTTGATTTAAGCTTTGAACATTTGTGTGGCCGCCATTACGTTTCCGTCAAGATGGCGGCGATATAAAACATGACACTGAGGTGTCCTTTGCTAGTGCTACCTTTGTACCAAATTTCGTTCAATTCGCATTCACCGTGTTCGAATTGATAGGGGGGGACAGACATTCAGAGTACACACACTCACACACACACAGACACACACACACACACAGACTCACACACACACACATACACACACACACAGACTCACACACACACATACACACACACAGACAGACACACTTTTTTCGCCCTGTGTTGATCTCATAAGTCTACTTTCATTTTTTGCAAAAATCGAAAGTAGGCTAAAAATAGCACTCGCATTCCCTATGGATTCTATGTCGCTCAAACAAAATAAACTATAGTCTTATTTAATATTGTCCGATGAGCTAGACTATGTTCATGAATTATACTTTCGTTTGTTAATCTATACATTTTAGAGACGACATAAAATTATATTTTCACTTCACACTATAAAGTTGTATTGTTCAGTCGTCCTATTCACTTATTTACAATTCATATATTTACAATCCTGACACTAGGATGGATTAATTTCACACTCGAAGTTTCGTATTTTCATTCTGGATTTTCTTAAAAAACGACACAATTCTTAACGCAATTAAATACACAGCATATTGAATATTCTCGGCCACAGCAGTTAAATCTTTACATTTGACATTTTAAAACAATAATAATAATCAAGTTTGGTTACTTTGAAGTTTTTGCTCGGAATATCCTTTATAAATTTCAGGATTTTATTCACTGGACATGAATTCAACTGATAAAAATTGGCATGACAACATTGCATGTAATAATTAATCATTGGAGCTGATAATATGATAGGGGAAATCTTTAAGATTTGAAACATATTGAAGCTTATGGGACAGGATCTGACTCCCGAAATCTCCCATTTTATTTTCTATTAACAAGCATACAGCTTTCTGTGGATCTCAGGATATTACACCCGCTACGTCCACTACTCACGAGGATCAATGCCTCTATTAACTTTTCACAAAGTGCACTGGCACAACACAACATCAATACAGCTTCATTTAACAAAACCCTAGACGATAACAAGTCGTAAGCTCTCAATTTTTACATTAAAAATTAACTGTTTATTCATATTCAACACTTTTATCATAGTCTTTCATTTTTGTCATTCTGATGGAATATTACTTCCATAACTGTTCATCATCATCATCATCATCATTTCCCCTTATCCAGCTCCTGCCGGGTCGGGGTATTTATGGCACTTCTCCACTTTCCTCTGTCCTTCCACCATTCTTACACGATCTTGTCCCAGTCCAGATTTATTTTTCTTACGCTGTTCTTCACTGAATCAATCCACCTTGTTCTAGGTCTTCCTCTTGCTCTCTTACCCTTTCACTTCGCCTCCAGCATCTGTCTTGGTATTCTATTTTCCTCCATCCTCTTTACATGTCCAAACCTCCTTAGTTTATCCTTCTCAATTCTCTCATTTAGTTTTCCCATCCCAACTTCCTTCCTAACATCTTCATTCCTCACTCTGTCTTTCCTTGTCTTTCCTATCATACTTCTTAGGAATTTCATTTCACTGGCTTGGATTCTACACTCTTGCCTGCTTGTCATATAATTCATTATTCATCGATATTAATGCATATACATTTATTATTATTATTATTGGAAAAATATATTCTGTAAGTATATTATTAATTCATAAACTGTGTCATAACTCTGCTGCGTTCTGAATGGGGTAAGACTTCCCATCTTATTACTGCAATATCGAAAACGAAATTTTGAGGATGCACCTCAGCTAAAAGTCTACTTGACCGTAAGGAAAATTACTCCTAAAAAGGTGTAAGCATTTAAATATAAATGCGCTCTTTAATAATAGAGAAACTGAATTGGTTTTATCGGAATGGCGGAAAATTCATGGCTCGAGAAGTTATTCAGGCTTTTCGGAAGTCTACGGTATCATGTTTTCCGTGGCGAGTTGATCTCCCTCGGTGCAGATCGAACCCAAGCACCATGGATCCGAGAATTCTAAAATGCTGGACATGGGACATGTTAAAGCGTTCAACTCCCTCAGCGCAGATCAAATCCAGGCACCACGGATCTGAGAATCCTACACGCTGGACACGGGACATGCTTATAGCGCGCCGCTCTCCTGCAATCACACAAATATGCCGTAGGTGGCCCTGCTCCTCGTTCCTAATGGGTCATTCTGGCATGATCTCACATTCCGCCGCCTTAGCTGCTAACCACATTCACTAACTGGGGCAGTGAAATTGTTCTATCATGGGGCTGTTCTTCATACATACAAGTCATGTTACTAGCGTGGCCCACTGCAAATAATGAAGTTCACTTATGTAATCCAGTGGCTGACTGGACTAGAAAATAGGTAACAGTTCCTGTTGATAATGTCTTTGATAAATCAAGGGTGAAATCTGGCCTGATAATTCCCCGTGAAAATGTATTTGGTAGGGTAGCCTACTCTCACTTGCAAATGTTCAATGTGGTGGTCCCAGTTCTCACGCTTGATATAAGTGGTGGAAATAGCACAAGAAAAAGTCATATACTTGTGTAACAAGTCACTCACATACCTTGGAATATTGTTGAAGTGTTCAACCAACGAATATTATAAGTTTCGAAGCACTGTTATATTACCACAAACGAAGCACAAAGTCTATGTCCACTCGGGCATAGTGGCGTTGTATGTTGCCTAGATACAAGGAGCGCTCGTTCAGAATAACGGCGTATTTCACTGTCGTGAACACACTCACACGTGGAATATTATGACGACTCGATGACTGTGTAGGCGTGAGATACCTGACCTCTACCAGGGCTGGCTTATATACTGTCCCAAGGACACATATCGATCTGTAAACTCGCATTACGAAATATTGGATCTTACATCTCATTGGCTATATCCATAGAAAGATCGAGAAGGTTGGTAAATTCCAATAAAACAACAGGAATAAGCTGGTGAATTACTCCTAACTTCATTCTGAAGTGCTGGTGTAACCTTCTTCCATAACAAAAGCTTTATAAGAATAATAGCTTTCAACTTCCGTTGGCACCACGTGAAACACGCGGCTCGTTCAAACTCGGCTGGGCTGACAGCTCGGAACCTGCTCGCTGACGTCATTAACGCACCCCTTTGAAATCACGCCAAACCACACCATCGTTAATGGGCAGAGTATGTGCTCCTAAAAAATAATTTAAAATTGTATTTTCTATTATTTTGCATATCTGAGATATCCAACATAGAGCACAAAGTTCAATTGTGATTTTCTGGATTGGTAGCACTGACGTCATTTTAAAATATTGTCGTGAGATATTCAGATACCGGTATAGATCTTAACTCATACCAAATTTAGTCTTGATAATTGCAATCGGTTAGGAATTGATAGTGTGAGTGTGGGGGAGGGGGGGGGGGTGATACACACGCAGAAAGGACAGATAGACAGATGGATACACACACATCTGCTCGGGTGATCACATAACACTACTTTTTCATCATTTTTGAAAAAAGTACACTAACACAGCCGATTTCCTCCTAATATCCCTTCCCTGACCTGTCCTGAAAATAAAAGTACATGGCCATTGTCTCCATTACTAATTAATAAAAAAGAATACATCAACACACCTCCATCACTGGAAAATACGAGTCCAAAGTCACATGATAAAGCGTCAGTTTTAATACATTAATACAAAACTAAAGAAATGTGTATCATAATATATTTTAGTTCGTGGTACTGTGTTTTCAAATTTCCCCGACCTACAGATGTTCCTTTTAAGAAATGAATAGCCATGTAATCTATAATTATGATGCCAGTTCTGAACAATTTTGGGCTGATAACTTTGGTGGTCACCTCAAGCAATCACGGTCACCAGCTCTACGACAAAAATTGCAGTACTTAGTATAATATTAATTTACAATATCATTATGACTTCTTCCGTAGGGATGGCACCATCATGTATCGACCCACAGTTCGTTTTAAGGTAAGTCACATGCACGGCTTCTGTAATAATTTATGAAGTGTAAGCTAGAGAATTAAGTCCAATAGATAAAGATTAATATGGTGGTTAATTATACGAAGCTTCACTTTGATCACTTGGATAAGATACGAGAAATAATAATGGTTTTAAAAATTTTGCTCTGCCCTCATCTTGAATTTTTGGAAACAAATGAACAGAATTAGATTCCAATATATTTATCTGTATACTGTATTGTACCCCCTGTATAGGGTGGGCTAGGATTCTCTTCCCAGGGCAGCGTTCAGTCCATATTTTACCTTAATATAAACTATCCTGGCAAATTCAAATGAGATAGCGTATATAACATGTACAACATTGTATAAGTATAACACCCTCAAACAACGTAGAAAAAGGACATTTGGGATCCCAAACAATGACGGGACAAAACTCTTGAAATAAAAATCCGAAGATTGAAATGTATACAAATACTTAAATCTTCAACGTCAATGAGCTGCAAGAATCAATTTGATTTTAGCTGAAGCCTGCTTGGTTACTGGTGTGGCGTGGGAGGACGAAAAATAAATACTAATTTCCTGGTCCAATTTCAAATATTCACGTATTTGAAATTGGATCTGTGTCAATTGCCGTTGATTCAAGAAAGAAAGAAAGAAAGAAAGAAAGAAAGAAAGGAAGAATGGCAAAAAAATAAACAAAACCAATGTGGCCCTAGCATTTCTAAACAAAGAAAAACAAACGAACAAACAAACAAATAAATTCTACCCGTGTGTTTGTCCATACTAACGCTACGAGTATAAACAAATAACAAATTCCATGAATTTAAATCTAAAGATAATCTAGAATTAGTTAATAAATTCAAAATCAATGTCTCATCAGAACAGAGTATCTATTCTTGCGTATCCTAACATTGAAGAAAATCCGAAATACAAATAAACATGAAACTCAAAAACAAAAATCAAGAATAAAAAAACAAATCTAATCAAATTTAATTATCCACACATACACATATTGGCAGCCCCGTGGTGTTGGGATAGCACGTCTTCCTCTCACACGAAGGCCCCGGGTTCGAATGCCAGCTCCGTCAGGGATTTTAGAAACTTATGTGAGGGTTGGAACGTGGCACTCTGAGCCTTGTGAGGACAATTGAGTAGCTGTCTGACATTGAGGCAGAGCCCCAAACACGGAAACCAAGATCAACAGCTGAGGAGACGTGACGCGCTGACCACGCGTCACCCCAATATCAGCAGGCAAAATGGCTGGGCAGCGGTCACTTGATAGGCCTAGGCCCTTCATGGGCTGTAGTGCCAGTGGTTATATTATTATTGCACAAATTTAACATTCATGTAACGCCGCAATGAACTGAAAAGAATATTGAAATAATATTCATTTTTGCTGATCCGCCAGGAACAAAAATCAATAATAACGTAGCCCACACTCTTCAACTAAAAGTAAACGAAACCCACAGTGTTACCAGTGACTATTTAGTTTACCATTAGCCTCATAGGAAGGTTACAACTCGCAGAACAAAATACTAACTTCAAAATAAAGTCAGCTGATCTACAACTCAAACAAAGGTACTCAAATACTCGGCTTCTGAAATAGTATCAAGCCATATTTTGAAATACCATGATATGATTAGGTTAATGATCCTCTATTCATCTAATTATCACGTGACCACATATCCAGTGCTCTAGTTGACTTCATAACAATGCGAGAGTGCATCACTATTCTTCATTGTTGCATACTTGAGTGAATGCCTATCACTCATCCCGAAGAAAATATTCATATAGGCATAGTTTTTTCATGAGTGGAATCTGGACACACCAGCCATCCAACTCATAGAAACTCAATGTAGTGGAAAACCTAAAACCATCAGCCACCAACTCGCAGAAACTCACGCAATATATTTGACATATGCAAGAGGAACAGTACCTCTCTTACTATATATCTGGGTGCCTACCTCCTCAAAGTAATCAATCCACTCACTGTAGTATACGCCATTGGTCAACAAACAACGAAGACATCGCTGAAATTACACCATATCCTAAGATCGTCTGTCATGACTGACTCTAGCAACAGAACCAACTCACCGGTCGTTCTCAGCAAAAATAACAAAATTTTCATCCTGCAAGGGCTGATGACCACTTCACCTTCAATGCAACATTTCATCTCATTGGTCCTCTAAACGAAATTCATTTAACCTGATCCTGGTTTCTAACTATGCTCATGTGCCATAAAATACTCGTACCCGTCTTCAACTAAACCAAATTATATAAACTTCAACATCATTCGTCAACCAGAAATCTAATCAAACAACTAAACAAGGCGTAACATCACACATAATTTCAACCATCTGTGACGAGTATTTTTATAAAACGGGCGAAACGAGTTTTATAATTTCCAAACGCATGTCTTAATTACCATTAAAGGGGAGTTGCATACGACTGTTTAAGCTCGACGATAATTATAATTTTATTATATGTTCTAACATAAATATTGATAAATATCTGTCGAGTTTCTGTCAGTTGACGAAAGTGCATGCGCTGGGAATTGAGTGGGTTCAGCATTTGCTCTCTACCCAATAAATAATTTCAGAACTTAGAAATATTGCTTATTCACAACTAGCGCCAATAGATAGCGCACAGGTACTCTGGTAGATCATTTTGTTATTTTGTAAAATAACACAAAATAAGCTGTAACAATAAAAGCTTTACAATTAAAATGTATCGTATTATCAACTAGTTATTCTTCAAATTCGATGCGTATAAAATGTCAACAGAAGGCAAATCAACGGAGTCCCACATTGAACAGTCACGACATCTGTCGGAAAAGTTTCGCATAAGAAATCCCTTTACTGAACAGAGAGCTGGGTTATTGATTTCCGTGGAACTACTTTCTTATGTTTATTGCCTCCATGACGCTGTTTTATCTACACCAGCATTCATTAAAATTGTCACCGAAATCGTACGAAAGCAAAGCCCTGTGTATAAAGTGGAGTTGGTGATATTAAGGTGCAGTACTATTTATTTTGCCATATTCCCCAGTTTATTTATACAAACATTTGGGATCGGATATCCTTTACATTGTCGATTATCAAATCATGTATAATAATTAATGACTGACAAGTTGGATTTTCAGTGCATGTGCGGAGCTATCCTTACCTAATTGGTCACACAACTGTTTCATAATAAAAATCTTGAGCTCAGATTGGTGGAGAGAAACTGTATCATAACTAAAACTAGTACTAATGACTTTAATTATAGTGCAGTTTTCTGACATATAATATTTATATTTCGGCACCATTTAACATAAATGAATAAGTACCTATCCACGATTTGCTCCATTGTTTGAAATGCGGCCACAGCCGCCCCATCCTCTGGAATTTACGCCATACTGAAGCTGTTGATCTTGGGTTCCCTTGTAGATGTCAGGCCTGGTGATGTTGGCCTCATTTTTGCTGATAATGGCTGCACTGCACTGACAAAAAAAATATATTAATTTATACACACTTGTAAGCTACACCCACACTCAATTTTGGGCACTCGTGTACTCAGTTCACGTAATATTTTAGGGAGCCAAAGTATATCGACTTGTGACTTGAACTAAATTCTCACAGGCTTTACACCAGAACCTGCAGGCCCCGTGGTGTTGGGGTAGCGCGCCTGCCTCTCATCCGGAGGCGCCGGGTTCGATTCCTGACTCCATCAGGGATTTTAGAAACTGACGTGAGGGCTGGAACTGGGTGCACTCAGCTTCCGGAGGACAATTGAGTAGCTTTCTGACAGTGAGGCAGCGCCCCGATCATGAAAACCAAGATTAACGGCCGAGAGTGGTCGCTTGGTAGGCCTAGGCCCTTCACGGGCTGTAGTGCCAGGGGTTATTATTATTATTATTATTTTCACCAGAAGTTTTACTTAGCCTCTTGATAAGTTAATAACGAATGTTCTTTTCACTTACCATACTGTCTGGGAAAATGCTTTACCTATTTCTCACTTTTAATATCAGAAGGACCGAGTCCTGTCTTCACCTCATTTGGTGACCTCCTACAGCAATTAGTGTTATGAATTGTTTATGTTAATTATATAAAACCGCGCACTTTCACGGCGCAAAATATCGTGAAAGCAGCCTGAGTGGCTACTGAAAGACTGTCTCTATTATACAGGGTCATTATCTGTGTACGCCCCGATAAACACGGCAAGCTAAGTCGGCTGTGACTGGCGCAGATCGCGGGCGCGCTTAACCGGTTCAGCCGATGGTTGGCACGCACTTTCACACTTTTACCAAACTTGTTCAATTAAGTGTACTTACAGTGCTCATAGGCGATGCTGAAAATGCCCTCCCTAACACACACCTGACATCTTCTGATGACAGAATGTCTCTCAACTCTTGTATTATTTACGGGGCCTGTTTCTTTGAATAGTTTAGCGAGCCTCCTAATTATAGTTGCATTAGGCATAGGTCTTCCTAGAAACTTGATTCGAAATTTTCGTCTCGTTTCAGAACAATATGTTCTGCTCTTAATATACGATTATGGAAATACCCACGTTCGCGCAATGTGAATTGGTGTCTAGGCATGACCAACAATCACAGTAATCACAATACTCACTAAACGTGCAACACTGACGTCTAATCTTTGCAGATACACGTCCATATGAATGACAAAACACGTGTGAACTAACGATATGTGTCAGTGGAGCGCGCCACCACCGGCTGAACCGCGTACGCGCACCCGCGATCTGCACCAGTCACAGCCGGCTTAGCTTGCCGTGTTTATCGGGGCGCTCATAGATAATAACCCTGTATAATACCGCTCACTTATGCGGTGCTGAGGAACATAGGTTCCCCCTCTACGGCTTCTGACAAGACTGTGTCTATAATTAATTAAAATGCTCCGCCAATCAATACAAATTATATTCATACTAGTACATGTTTCATTCCAACAATGGCACCTTCTTCAGAAAATTACAATTAAACCTTAAGAAATTAATTTATTAAAGCTAATGAGAAATGAAATTAAGTAAAATAAAATGAAGAAACAGGACAAACAATGAATAAGAACGGTGAAAATATAAAATCTTACGGATAAGTATTCTTGTAAAATGTAAAATAATAATAGAATCAGTTTGAAATAAAATATAATAAATTGATATCCTTAAAAATAATGTAGTTAAATAAAGTCTCTAAATATTTATGACTTTATATTTGGTAGTCTCAATTCTATCTGTCTGTTTCAACAGCACAACCATCCATCACGGCTCCAATATAAAGTTTGAAAAGGCATCTTCAGAGTGTTTGAAAATTATATTCAAATATTTAGAACCTTTATCTAACCAAATTATTTGTAAGGATATCCATTTTATTTTACTTGAAATTGATTCTATTATTTTACATTTTACAAGAATACTTATCCATTAGATTTTATATTTACATCGTTCTTATCCATTATCTTTCCAGTTTCTTCATTTCATCCGGTATATATTTTAACTAATGTCATTTTTCATTATAATAGTTTTACTAAATAAGCTGATGGATTGGAATCCGGGCTAGCCATAGGAAACAACAACAACAGTCTTACTAAATTCATTTCTTAGCGTTTAACTGTAATATGCTGAAGAAAGTCCTATTGTTGGACTGAAATATTGAGCCCGATATCACTTCTGAGATGTGACATCGATGGCTCATGAGAAGTCAAACTTCTATGAATGAACCGAGGACTCCAAAGCAGCAATGTTTTCTCTTTGGGAGTAACCCTCATTTGATGCACCACAAGTTGCCGTGCCGCTAACATTAATTTTTCCCATTTTGTTTGGAGACTGTATTTATTAATGAATCTTCTTCTTCTTCTTTCTCCTCGCCTTTTCCTGTTACGCGGGGTCTTCTTTCTTAACACTGAGGCGCCACTCATTTCGTTGGAAAGCATCATCTGCAGATAGACCCAATACTCTCATGTCACTCGGGACATTCGTCATCCATGTTGTTTGAGGTCTTCCGCTCCCTCTCTTTGCGTAGTCATGGAAAGGCACTTCTTCACTACTTGATTCTCCGGTCTTCGCATAACATGTCCATACCACCTTAGCCTGGTTTCTAAAAGTTTCTTTGTTATAGGCGCTATTTTGAAAATGCCCCGCACATGTTCATTATGGATTTTATATTTGAGAGTAACTCCACCTGCCTAACGTAATATACGCATTTCAGTGGTATGTAGCTTTTGCTCATGTGCCTTTGTAGTAGCCCATGTTTCACTACCATAGAGTAGGATTGGTCTACGGCAGTTTTATAAACTTTTCCCTTCGTTCTTATGGGTATTTTCGGATCACATAAAACTCCTGTTAGTTCGCGCCATTTGTTCCACCCAGACGTGGCCCTATGGATTATATCGGCGGTTATCGTGCCATCTTCAGCAATGACAGAACCTAGATATTTGAATTTTGTTACCCTTGGTAAGGTTTCACCATCTAGTTTAAGTTCAATATTTGTCATACTGGGTTTATTGATGTGGAAGTCGCATACCATATATTCAGTCTTGGTTCTACTAATGCGCAGTCCATTAGACTCTAGAGCTCTCCTCCATTGGTCTAAACTCTCCTGTAGGTCATAAATACTGTCATATATTAGTGCCACATCGTCAGCGTACAAAAGATTCCACGGTTTCTGAAATTGTTTTGTTAGGTAGTTTATAGTAATATTGAATAACAGTGGATTTACAGCACTTCCCTGATGAACCCCCACTTTGATATCAAAGCTTTCGGACAAACCAGCTGGGCTTCTGACACATGTCTTTACATTGTTATACATATCCATTATGAGTTTTATGTATAGTTCAGGAACGTTTTGCGACCTTAATGCTTGCCATATTAACGGTCTTGGCACACGGTCGATGGATTTCTCAAGATCTATAAAAACCATTCATAAACTCTGCTTGTTTTCACGAGCTTTTTCAATTACCAGCCTTATTGCGTGGATTGCGTCAATGGTTCCTTTCCCAGCAGTCAAGTAAAACTGATTATCTGTTAACTTTATCAAATTTTGAAGGCGCTCACAAAGGACCTTGAGTGTGTGCGATGTAATTTTTATACCACGGAAGTTTCCACTAGATCGAACATCTCCTTTGTTTTTGTAGAACGGGACCAACGTACTCATTCTCCAGGCATCTGGCTTCTGTTCGTGAACTAAGATGTCATTGAATAACCTTGAAAGCCATTCAGCTCCATCCGCTCGAAGACATTTCCAGAATTCATCAGGTATCTCATCTGGGCCCGTTGCTTTATGATTCTTCATTTTAGAGATGGCTTTCCTAAATTCCGCTTGTGTGATTTCATTAATAGGTCCTTGTGTCATAGGTAGTTCCACTTCTTGTCGCCTGCGAAATTCTTCATTTAATAAATCGTAATAATACTCATGCCATCTTTCACAAACGTCCTTGTCGTTTGTTAATAAATTGCCTTCTTTATTTTTAATGTATTTTGGGGCTTTAAAGTCTTTGCAGTCATTATGTTTGCGTTTAGCTACCTTATATATATCGTTGTTATTGGCTAATTTATTAATGGATATTTGTAAATATTTGGAAGCACTGAAGAATTCTATGATTTTTGTTGATAAATGTACAGTAAATAAAGGTATAACCTCGCCGAGTATGCGATTATGGTTTAATGGTTGCACCCTTGATTGGGTGGTGTAGTTGATGCTTCCGGCATCTTGCCGAGGACACTCTTGTTTCAGGCGAGGTCCTGTCAGGACGTGAATTTCGTCGTTGTATAAAATCCACGAGTATTAGTTACACCAACCTTCATCGAAGCGTGAATAACATTTAACTAAACGCAGTGAAGCTGCCTATACAATTTGGAACGTTTATTTGACTCGAAATGGTGACATTTATGAAATTTGGTAGAGATTCGTGATCCCAGGAGTGAACAACGTGGCGAGCACATGGTTGCCGGCCGATATAAAAATTGCTCAAGTTCAACTATTCGTTGTCTGCAATTAAATTATAATTTATATTTCGTTGTGTAACACTCACCAGTGCATAAAGGTGAATTTCTCGTGAGCGGATGGCTCTAATGTGATTTAAAAGGAGTGTTTAAGTATCATAAAAGTTTGGAGTGAGTACACTTTAAATGCAACCATTTTAGCTTCTGTAAGTGGATGAACACATGGTCATTTTTGCTATAAGCCGCTACATGTGTAGAAGCAGTGTATTTGAAAAGCAAAACCACGATAAGCTTAAATTCAGTGAAACGCCGAAAATATGATCAAGATGGAGCTCACATTATTAATCCAACTCCACGTGGTCGCTATGATTCCAATTCTGGTGGAAACCGTTATGGAGTAGAACCCAACATGGAGGGGCATAGCGATGGTTGATACTCACTGAAGGAAGGAATACAGAAAGGCTACACCAACCATATCATCGCATATGGCAATGGTATCAGGCAATGCGCACACACTGAAAACACTTGAGATGGTCACGTGAGTCCGACTGTAAAGTCGCAATCGTTTTATGTACGGTCATGACGCGGGAGGATTAATTATAGAGGCCCTACTACAGCACATTCCCTTAATAATTAGTTCTGTTCCTTTTTCCAAACTTTCTAACCGGGAGCACTTTCGGATTTTTATTTGGCCTTTGATTTCCTGCATAGAAATGTTATTAAGCAGATCGACGTCACCTTGCGTATACGTTGTCGAATCTACTCTATAGTCTGTTTGGATGCTTGTGAACAACTTAAAATTCTCGATTTTAGCAAACGAGTTACCATTAAATGTAGGCATTCCATTGGTGTTGAATTCTGCAAACGGTTTTTCAGTTTCCAGATGTACAATGTCCAATCCACTACATCGAGTTACAATAAATCCATCCTTTTTAAGCAAGTCTAAATTACCATGACTCTTTAAAAACATAGATTTTAAATATCCTCTTAAGTAGCACACATGTTTACATTTTTCACTTTCAACAAGCACTCCAACGCGTGGATAAGTTCCTTTGTAATTAACAGTAAATGCTGAGAGTTTGTATTTCCCACTCACATCTAGATTTTGCCAGGGAATTTGTTTAAAGTAAACTGTAAACCTGTTTCTTGCATCCACAATCGCCTGTTCTTTCTGCAACACTGCTTCGATCTCTTCCTTTAGGTCAGTAGTCTCTGCATCATACTCCACTTTCCAATTTGTGATCTCAATTTCCTCCAACTCCAATTTTCGTTTCCTTACACATAGCACATTAACTGAACTCAATGGAGTAATTTCCTTAAGAGGGTATGGTTTAAGTCTGTTAGTTTTATTGGTTCTTTTTCTCAACACCTGGGGAAGAATATTATTTGTAGGAGTTAATCCTAATTCGCTAATATTTATGTTTGCGGGAATTATGGAAAACAATGTCATGGATTGAGAAAAGAATGTTTCCCCAGCTTTAATGTAGCATTTCTGTATAATGCGAACATTGCTGTTTCCAGAATCATCGTTAACAATTTCTATCAAGTTTACGGGTAAGTAATTAAAACTATAGGCAGAGAGAGCATAGTTTATCATTTTTTCTCGATCTTGTCCATCGCGCAGTTCGATTTGCACACCAGTCAATTTCCGATTATTTTTATTACCCCAATACACAAATTGCAAAACTTTGTTAAACACCACACAGCAACTATTTTGTAGGTTATCCGTTAGTTTGGTCCACATGGACGCGATCGGCACCGAGGACAGGGGCGCTTCTTTTAAGTAATGTTTGTTGGATTTTAATACACTAACACAATTCTCGAGTGGGTCAAATACACCATCCATTTTGTAGTAGTAAATTGTTATCTCTAGTCTTGTAATACCATGTTCTTTAGCTAAGGAAGACGTAAACGTTTCTCTTAGACGGGTGTCTGGACATCGGATAAAGTCTATAATGTGGTTTCCAATGACTTTGTTTACACCAGGACTTGTAATTTGACATATACATTTTTTATGTACTTTTATTCTAGAATTAGAGTTCATCAATGTTAAACAGTCTATACCAACCGTTTTATCATTGTTCACAATCACATTACACTTTTCTCGATACTCTCCTTGCACACAAAAGTTGTGATTCGATGTTAGATAATCACACATCTCTGCCTTGTTAAAAACACTAGCAAAATCTTGGGTTATGTCCAAATCCATAAGATAAAACTCCTAAGAACGAAGCTGTTGCAATATCTCTGAAAGTTCGGCTAACAGAACATCTAATTTAACATCAGCTAGCTCCACTTTGTATGGTATAGCCACGGGATTTTTATACTTTTCCATAATGTTAACCATTCCTTTCTCCCCAAGTTGTGCCCTGAGTCCCCGTGCCATCGCATGCTCGTTGTTGAGTAGAGGAAATGGTAGATTTGCCTTAACACCATGTTTAGCAGAAATGAACTTGGAGAATTTACCATGTAAATAGAGGTTGAAAGCACCACACACTTCTTTCTTTAGCAGCACAGACTTACTATTTTTCAATTGTTCTTGGCAGTCCACTTGGTCACATATCCTAACCACCATAATGTTATCACAAAACGGATCCGTAATCGGTGTAAGTAGATTAACATTTTTATCACTTAGGAGCGTCTTGTTTTCTGTGTAGTTTATATTACCAATGTTTGTAACCAGATTGTCCAGGTTTTCCAACAACAACCACAACCCGAACCGCTCGTTGGTAGGCTTTATTCTGTTCCCCATAAGTTGGGGGACACTACACACTTTAGAGAGACATCTTCACACTTTCAACTACCACGAAGCACTGATCGAATGCATTTGTAGCGTCTCCTATATATACCATTAATCAATTCTATTTTTAGATTATGACGTGACTGACAACGCTTGTTCAGGAAGCAGTCCACACATAAATACACAAACTAACATTGCCGGAGACTGCCGAAGGTTAACGATTGGAACTCTAGCATGATTTAACTTGTCGCATGACGTAACAAAAAGTTAAATGACGTAATTGTATGGGAATGTTGCTTTACCTAAAATGTAATACTATGCAAGTGTTTAACATTTTACAATCAGCTTGTGTATTGGCTTTTATGTTGGCATTTTGTTAGCTTTTGTTGGCTTTTTGTTGGCTTTTGTTGGCTTTTTGTGTTGGCTTTTTTTGTTTGCTTTTCGTATTGGCTTTTTGTGTTGGCTTTTTATGTTGGCTTTTTGTATTGGCATTTGTTTTGGTCCCATATGTTGCCTTTTGTATTAGCTCTCTCGTATTTGCTCTTACTTGTAGGCTTATTTGGTCTTAGAAATTATCTGAGCCCTTTTATGACAGCATAATGCTTACCACCATGATTGTAAGCAACACAACAACACACTAACATTCTAAAAATCAAAAGTATTCTAAGGTTAATGATTGACTCTCAACTCTTACTCTTACCTCTAGTCAAAAACAATATAATTTTTAATTTTTTTCTAAGAAGTTGAATTGGGAAAATAGGCTATATGTTTAAACTAAAAATCCTGAAAAGACATATGTTAACTCCAACACCTACCTCTATACCACTCTCAGTGCAAAAATAGTGTACTTTTCAAATTTTCCCGGCGTTGCTCGGGCGGCGTCGATGTTAAATAAGTGGATATCTCGCGAACCCATGATCGGAATGTGACATGCGACATATCAAATTACTCAGGCTGACGCCCTCACGATTATGGGTTCGCAAAGATGTCCACAAAATCAGCGTAGCCGACCGGCACCGGGTATCTAGAACCCCCGGTTGTCCTAGCGACTTGAAATTTATTTTGGTGGTAGATGGGGTCAGGGCCATTCATTTATGTCAAACAAACTGTTTTGTAAACTCTTTAGTTTCCAAAATAGAAAAAAATCAAAATTGTACTTTTTTCAAAAAATTTAAAAAAATAAAATAGTTTTTTATAAAAAATAAAGGACATAGAAACAATTCTTTTAAGCCCATACAACACTTTACAGAATGTTTGGTTTTATGAAAAATCGCCTACTTTCCCAATTGAACTTTTTCATTTTAATCCTACAGACCTGGGACTTAGTTTACAGGTAGGGGGATAGAGACCTCTCATTTATGTTAAACAAACTTTTTTGTATAATTGCTAGTTTCCTAGATAGTAACCATTTTTCAAAATTCATTTTTTAGTCCTAGATACATGAAATTTGGCATGGTGCTAGAAGAGGTAAGGACAATTCATTTATGTCAAACAAACTTTTTAGTAGAAATCCTAATTTTGGAAATATAGCCCAGTTTCAAATTTTATTTTTGTTGTTCTAGAGACCTGAGACTTGGTTTACATGTAGAGGGGGTAAAGACCAATGATTTATGTCAAACAAACGTTTTTATAAAATTCCTAATTTTGGAAATATAGCCAATTTTCAAAATTTTATTTTTTGTCCTAGAGACCTGGGACTTTGAACGGCGGTAGAGGAGGCAAAGGCCATTCATTTATGTCAAACAAACATTTTTGTAAAATTTCTAATTTTGGAAATATAACCCATTTTGGAAATATGTTTTGGAAGATTTGAAAAGTACACTATTTTTGCCTGAAAGTGGTAGAGAGGTAGGTGTTGGAGTTAACATATGTCTTTTCAGTATTTTTAGTTAAACATATAGCCCATTTTCCCAATTCAACTTTTTAGAAAAAAATAAAAATTATATTGTTTTTGACTAGAGGTAAGAGTAAGAGTTGAGAGTCAATCATTAACCTTAGAATACTTTTGACTTTTAGAATGTTAGTGTGTTGTTGTTGTTGCTTACAAACATGGTGGTAAGCATTATGCTGTCATAAAAGGGCTCAGATACTTTCTAAGACCAAATAAGCCTACAAGTAAGAGCACATATGAGAGAGCTAATACAAAAGGCAACATATGAGACCAAAACAAAAGCCAATACAAAAAGCCAACATAAAAAGCCTACACAAAAAGCCAATAGAAAAAGCAAACATAAAAATCCAACACATAAAGCCAACAAAAGCCAACAAAAAGCCAAAAAAGGCTAACGAAATGCCTACATAAAAGCCAATACACAAGCCGATTGTAAAATGTTAAACACTTGCATAGTATTACATTTTAGGTAAAGCAACATTCCCACTCAATTACGTCATTTAACTTTTGTTACGTCATGCGACATGTTAAATCTTGTTAGAGTTCCAATCGTTAACCTTCGGCAGTCTCCGGCAATGTTAGTTTGTGTATTTATGAGTGTACTGCTTTCTGCCGACAAGCGTTGTCAGTTACGTCATAATCTAAAAATAGAATTGATTAATAGTATATATACGAGACGCTACAAAGGCATTCGATCTGTGCTTCGTGCTAGTTGAAAGTGTGAAGATGTCTCTCTCTAAAGTGTTAAGTGTCCCTCAACTTATGGGGAACAGAATAAAGCCTACCAACGAGCGGTTCGGGTTGTGGTTGTTGTTGGAAAACCTGGACAATCTGGTTACAGACATTGGTAATATAAACTACACAGAAAACAAGACGCTCCTAAGTGATAAAAATGTTAATCTAATTACACCGAATACGGATCCGTTTTGTGATAACATTATGGTGGTTAGGATATGTGACCAAGTGGACTGCCAAGAACAATTAGAAAATAGTAAGTCTGTGCTGCTAAAGAAAGAAGTGTGTGGTGATTTCAACCTCTATTTACGTGGTAAATTCCCAAGTTCATTTCTGCTAAACATGGTGTTAAGGCAAAGCTACCATTTCCTCTACTCAACCACGAGCGTGCAATGGCACGGGGACTCAGGGCACAACTTGGGGAGAAAGGAATGGTTAACATTATGGAAAAGTATAAAAATCCCGTGGCTATACCATACAAAGTGGAGCTAGCTGATGTTAAATTAGATGTTCTGTTAGCCGAACTTCCAGATATATTGCAACAGCTTCGTGCTGAGGAGTTATATCTTATGGATTTGGACATAACCCAAGATTTGGCTGGTGTTTTTAACAAGGCAGAGATGTGTGATTATCTAACATCGAATCACAACTTTTGTGTGCAAGGAAAGTATCGAGAAAAGTGTAATGTGATTTTGAACAATGATAAAATGGTTGGTATAGACTGTTTAACATTGATGAACTCTAATTCTAGAATAAAAATATATAACAAATTTATATGTCAAATTACAAGTCCTGGTGTAAACAAAGTCATTGGAAACCATATTATAGACTTTATCCGATGTCCAGACACCCGTCTAAGGGAAACGTTTACGTCTTCCTTAGCTAAAGAACATGGTATTACAAGACTAGAGGTAACAATTTACAACTACAAAATGGATGGTGTATTTGACCCACTCGAGAATTGTGTTAGTGTATTAAAATCCAACAAACATTACTTAAAAGAAGCGCCCCTGTCCTCGGTGCCGATCGCGTCCATGTGGACCAATCTATCGGATAACCTACAAAATAGTTGCTGTGTGGTGTTTAACAAAGTTTTGCAATTTGTGTATTGGGGTAATAAAAATTCTCGGAAATTGACTGGTGTGAAAATCGAACTGCGCGATGGACAAGATCGGGAAAAATTATAAACTATGCTCTCTCTGCCTATAGTTTTAATTACTTACCCGTAAACTTGATAGAAATT
Organism: Meconema thalassinum; assembly: GCA_946902985.2. Lineage (NCBI taxonomy): Eukaryota > Metazoa > Arthropoda > Insecta > Orthoptera > Tettigoniidae > Meconema > Meconema thalassinum. Next base: position 251,967,718 of record OX336394.1, on the reverse strand, counting down.
GTTAACGATGATTCTGGAAACAATAATGTTCGCATTATACAGAAATGCTACATTAAAGCTGGGGAAACATTCTTTTCTCAATCCAGAACATTGTTTTACACAATTCCCGCAAACATAAACATTAGCGAATTAGGATTAACTCCTACAAATAATATTCTTCCCCAGGTGTTGAGAAAAAGAACCAATAAAACTAACAGACTTAAACCATACCCTCTTAAGGAAATTACCCAATTGAGTACAGTTAATGTGCTATGTGTAAGGAAACGAAAATTGGAGTTGGAGGAAATTGAAATAAAAAAAAAAGGAAAGTGGAGTATGTTGCAGAGACTACTGCCCTAAAGGAAGAGAACGAAGCAGTGTTGCAGAAAGAACAGGCGATTGTGGATGCAAGAAACAGGTTTACAGTTTACTTTAAACAAAGTCCCTGGCAAAATCTAGATGTGAGTGGGAAATACAAACTCTCAGCATTTACTGTTAATTACAAAGGAACTTATCCACGCGTTGGAGTGCTTGTAGAAAGTGAAAAATGTAAACATGTGTGCTACTTAAGAGGATATTTAAAATCTATGTTTCTAAACAGTCATGGTAATTTAGACTTGCTTAAAAAGGATGGATTTATTGTAACTCGATGTAGTGGATTGGACATTGTACATCTGGAAACTGAAAAACCGTTTGCAGAATTCAACACCAACGGAATGACTACATTTAATGGTAACTCGTTTGCTAAAATCGAGAATTTTAAGTTGTTCACAAGCATCCAAACAGACTATAGAGTAGATTCGACAACGTATACGCAAGGTGACGTCGATCTGCTTAATAACATTTCTATGCAGGAAATCAAAGGCCAAATAAAAATCCGAAAGTGCTCCCGGTTAGAAAGTTTGGAAAAAGGAACAGAACTAATTATTAAGGGAATAAAACCAATAGTATGTAGACATAAAGTTAGATATGTGTTGGAAATGGAGAATATTGACTCTTTGTTTATATCCAATTACTGGCTGGAAAAGGAACTAGAAGATTCGGATACAGATTTGGATAATCGGATCAAAATTAAGCTGGATGCTCTTAAAACTACACCCAGCTAAAATAAGGAAAGAGTTGTGTTCTGTGTGTAATTATGCATGACAAATCACGAATTTGGGCTGCCCTGTTCATATTCAACAAGGGGATACAAGGGACCTAAGAGATTTAAGCAAAAATTTAAGTTAAAATGTAGAGAAATGAAAATGAATGTTATTAATCAAATAAAGAAAAGAGTGTATTATATGTAAAAATTGTAGATATATGTAATTAATAAAACTATTGCATGGGTACCGCTTGTGTTTCTTGTTACCCGCCTGACACTCTTAATCCAATCGTTAACTTTCGGCAGTCTCCGGCAATGCTCCGTGAGCGTGGCCTTGAAAAGTAGTTGAAACTAGTGTAGTTGAATGTATAGTATGACCCGTTTCTTACCTATATGAAGTTAGGTTAGGTTATGTTAGGTTAGGTTGGGTTAGGTGAAGTTGGGTTTGGCAGAATGGCTGAGGTATGAATCAAAACCCAGCTCCTGTCAGTTTTGCCTCACAAGGCTGAGTGTACCCCGTTCCACTCCCGAGACCAGAAATTAAATTTCTTGGCAGAACCAGGAATCGAACCCGGGCCTTTGCAGTAACATCCTAGAATGCTAGCCACTGCAGCAAGAGGTGAACAATATAAGACTGGTCTTGATTGTACATGATCAATCAATAAATACGTAATAATAATAATAATAATAATAATAATAATAATAATAATAATAAATATTCCATTTAGCAACTACACGGCCGACCTCTCCCTGTGACGTCATCCACAGTGTCAGGGCGTGGCAGACATTTTGCCCATTAGCCCTTGCGCCAGCTATGACCGTCCTCCCCATATGAATAACATAGAGAGGTTGCGCGCGGCGGCCTACTTGCCTATTAGCCCCTGAGCCATAACCGGTTTATTTATCCTACTTAGGGTACATGTCTTTATTTTCTACGATTTATCATGGTTATACTAGAACGAATCATTTGCCAAAGGCTGAGGGATAAGCTCTTGCCATAATTATTGTAAATACATTTTTCATGCTCATAGAACAGTGCGGTAAACTGAGCCCAGTTACGTAGTACGATTATGTGTTATACTGTCAGAACTGCATTCCACTGGATACTGTTAGCCCAGTAAGCAGGTGTAATCATGGCCGAAGCCCGGCATATTATTTTATTGGTTCAGTTATTGCGAGTGCGAGGCGCTGTGTTTGTGAATAGATCTAGAAGGCTGTGAACTATTGCGCTGCCAGCCGGCACTACATAAACTTGTTTCTGACGCTGCAGAGACACATGGGAGTGAACTTTTGTTTTATTTTGTATAAGTTGACTTTCAGACGACTATGGAGGGATGCTATGTTAGTCAAGATGAGCTTAGCAGGCAGCCGTAGGTTCGATGTGAGAGGTAATATCATAACGATTAAGAAGCCCCTGAGATTACTGAAATACATGTTTTAGCTGCATAATTCACCGATTATGTAATAATCGCAGTCCATCCACACTTTGTGTAGATTGAGAGTACATTTAAAATCCACAGCTGATTGTGCTGCTCAAGAATCTTTGCCCACAGGCTGGAAATTGTATAAAATTAGTGAACATCATTGTAATATTTTTTAGGTTTACCACAATGGGTGGGTGCTATCCCAGTTGTGAGGTACGATTGCGTACTCCTAAACTAGTGACGTGTACTTTTCGTCTCGTTGTCTAAGCTAACGACCGACGGGTCGAGTGTTATTGAGAGCACTTAAGGAGTGCTGATGAAAGTTTGGAAAGAGAGTTTCTTCCAATTGCTGGAGGTGATGCTGGTTGTCTATTTACACGAAATCTTCACACGTTACGAGTTTAAAATGGTCACTAAACAAATGCAGAGAAACTGGTAGGACTAAAATGATATTAATAAAACCTAATTCTAATAATCAAGTGATAGGATTTTCTCTCTAAACGCAAACTTATGAGAATTGATAGGCAGTATATTTCAACATGATTAGAGCCCTAAACGTAATGAAACCTTGTAGACCAATGATTAGTTATTGCTCTGCTGCGACTTCTTAGATACAATTATAGGTATTCCCATTTGCGAGACGACGGTCGGTTAGCTACATGTTTAAACATGGTAGTTAACTCGACAATGCAACGTTAGTCATGATCTGCTTCATGCTGTTGCCAACCTAATTTTCACTCTCCCATACACTTATGACCATACTTCACAAACAGTGGAGATGCGTGTAGGCAAGTCAGTGGCGCCAATTGCGCAATTTTGAATGGTCATCTTGTAAATATTTGTGTTGTAAAATAGTATAGCTTTTCTCTTCAATGATAGGAACAGAATGTGCTTAGCTTTGTTTACTTCGTTGCTAACCTTAACGTCAAATAGGAATCAGCTTAAATTACTGTAACGTTAAATGTTAGACATGGCACCATCATAGCATAGTCTTTAAACTTACTGTGCTGTAAATGTAACGAAATAATTGCATTGTAAGCAAGAAAATATCTTTCTTGTAAATTCGTGCCTGTATTATTACTATCATTGCAATCTCCGAAGTAAATGTGTAGGTATGAACTAAGTGTCATTCTCTTAGCCTTGCTTGTTTACTTCGTAATGTTTTAGTAGGACTTGGAGAGGTTTAACTGTTAGGATGTTTTGTGCGGAGATGAGTAAATTCATACTAGGATTAATTAGCACGGACTAGCCGTTTTACACCCCTCTGAAGCAGGTTAGGGGTCTGCCACTTTTGAATAAAATGAGTGCAATGTAAAATGGAAGCCTGGCCTCTTTATTGTATTTTTGTTTGTATTCCTCTGGACTGGTAGTTTTGATCTCTCATTATACCCGACACCTCCGAGTTAAGGTTCCTTGTGCATCCCCAGTCCATGAATGCATTCCACCTCGTCTTATATGTCTTCTAGTTGGAGGGGGATTTTGGAAGGGTCATTTAGGGCCAATGGCTCCCCGAAATCCTCGTCAAAAGGGCACAATATGTACTAGTTTGAAGTTATTTTTTATTGATTGGCAGGGCATTATAATTAATTTTAATCAATACGGCAATTGGCTCGTATTTTCCTATAAAGTTAAATATTTTTGCTTTGTATGGCACTGTCTATTACATTATCGTCGCTTCAGTTCACTTGGTTGCTGTGTAAGTTATTAAAATCAGTAACTCATCATTCAATAGACCTGTATTGAAGAAACGTATTAAGTATTGAGCCCGTTATAGGAGGTTATTCGGGTACCACCCACTGAAAGAAATGGTACTTCGAACGACCCCATCCTTCGAAACCAAAGCCTGAGAGGATCGGATGCATTTCTTTAAGGGCTTGCGTAGCACGAGAGTCTTGATCCCAGAGATCTGGTCCATTTTGCACGAATTATGTCAAAGGCGCCCACAGAAATACACCCACAAAACACAAACTAACAATAAAGAGATCCAGTCTTAAGTAAAATTTCGTGAATGTTTTATTCAATAATGAAACCCCTCTCCTACTTCGGAGGGTTAAAAATCGGCTATTCCGCTAACTAGTTACAAAGATTGAGCCAAAAACGTAAGTTAAATTAAATAACCCTCGCGAAAGACCTGATTACAAAGAAAAGGCAACAACAAATCTAGGCGCGTGGCACTCTAACGCGAAAGCGAGTTACAAGCAAATGACTAGGAAAATGTATATTTAACAGCTGAGCAAACCAATCCCTTAGTTAGAGTGGTACCACGTCCACTTTACAATTACATTTAATGTCTATCTAAATCCTGAATTTAATGAAAGTGTTACGACGAGACGCGTCGTAACAAAAGATTAACACAAATGCTAATGATAGCAGACCACAGACTATCAAAAATATTATACAATACATAAGAATACACTCTTACAGCTAACAGGGTACAATACAGATAATACACTGGGAAATAAGTCAATAATCACACAGACACAAGCCTACGTACGCAGATTAGGAAAACTCTTTGCCCCCAATCGTCATCTCAAGAATGTGAGTTATGTTGGCAATAGCATAATCAGCATTACGACTTACGTTGCATTGAATCACGCGGACCATGATGTACGAACTGCTGGTTCCACCGATTCATGTCGTCGGTTACAAGTAGTGCCAGCTTAGTTAAGGGTTCGCTTCCATAAGGAAATGACGTAGAACAAGGTGTCAGAGTAAACACTAAAGCAAATGGTTTCAAATTTATGATGCTGAAATTAATAAATTATTTATTACGTCGTTTTAGTAGAGTGAGAAATATTGATGTATATTCAGGTTTATGTTAAAGGCTTAGTCGGTTTAGTTAAGACACCAGTCGTAGGCTGCAGAAATCTCCTCAGAGATAAACTCGAAGGCATGACTCTAATAGTCAACAATAACACTCTGAGCTAAGAATGGCTCGAGTACAATAACACAACAGTGTAGTGCGGCTTACACCATTCCCATGCATATAATCATCGGTCAATCTGGCCCTCGGGCTCGATATTGCTGGAATTCACTACTACCAAAGGGGATATTCATTCCATCTACCCTGACAATAATGTGTGATCTAATACACAACAATAACATGAGTTGGCTAGCCTTGCGCATAAACTGGGTCAATTTACATTGAAGAATATACCTTTATTACAACTTGCTAGATGATCAGAGTCACCAGGGAAAAATAAGATGCTCCAATACGTGTACATTCTCTCGCATAAATTTGCGGTGCAATCAGGTGTTCACAGCGATCAGCTGCTGTCACCAAAGCCTACAAAATACACCTATAACATTGACCTTCGCATTCCACAAATGTTCTGTGACGTCTGAAGTAAAAAAAAACTTATCAATAAGTAAGTCTCGCATTGAATGCAGGGAGAAATAACCAGTTCATTCGCCAGCCTGCAGCTGGGCGCGTCACAACAACTCGTAACTCATCACTGTGGCGTGGCTCTGTCTACATTATATTTCTTAAACTGTGCACATTTCCAATCTAAGGGCAACACTTTCTAAAATCCTGCAGTGTTCCGAAGATTCCTATAACATTGCTCATTATTTCCAATAGAGTGTTCATCACAAAGAATTGCCCTGCCTAAAGATATGACGTGGTAATAATAGCAAAGACAATAAAACGAAGACTATTCACACGCGCAGTCTGACTGCTTTGGCATGGGAGAGATTTCAGTTTCTCCCTTCCTAGTTCTGAACTTCAAGTTCCGTGCTCTTGGCTTGGCACTTATCAAAAATTATAACAACACCTAACTCTGCTCTGTTGGTTGAAATGATACGATCCTATACACTCCTGGCTTCATGTCCAGATGAAATTGGTCTTACAAGATATGTGCTCGTTCCCACTCGGACCTATTGTGGTAAAATGTAGTCACAAGACGTTAAATAAACCATACAAAAAATCTGACAGTGGCCATCGACTGTCAACTGATACGAAAAATACTGAATCGAAGTAAATTAAGGGGTTTCCACTACAGAGTGTTCCGTAAAGTTATGAAGATCTCATCTTCTGGGTTAAGATGTCAGCTGTTGTCCGACACGAAATTCAGCTTTCACATGGCTGATATTTTATACACTGATAAACATAAACTGTACATGTGCACTGCCGTATAAAAATACGGTATAAGGTGGCTAACTAAAGATTGTCCCAGTATCAGAAAATGAAAGACATAATCTTATGATAATCCTGCCTGAGTGGTCACTATCAGTTTCGGCTCAAATAAAGTTCATATTTTAAATCTACCTGGACAAACCGTGTACAAAGAGACTACAGGACTCACGGTTACATAACTGTGTAGTTCACCTCCCTGTTTTCAGGATTAGAGGGGTATTTTATCTCCAATCCTGTGGAGAGTTTATCAGGCTCCAAAAGCAAGATCCCAGACCTTGGCCTGTTCTCCTCCTTCTCCTCGTTACATTGGTTATCCATGGCGATCATGCTGGATTTTCCTCCTCAAGCGGTAGTCATTTCGAATGCGTTTCCATCACACTGTCGGTCTACTGCATGGAAAATATCACGTGTACAAAGCGAAGAATATACAACACGTACTGGTATCACTCGTCATTGTGACGATAGTCGTTGAATTTCACAGAAGTTACACAAAGTAATACTGTACAAAAATGCAAACACTGCCTCTAAACTTGTGCAGGTATTCAAAAATGGCCTTATCATTCCTGCCACTGATGATCAGATATTCAGATGATTCTCACAGAATTTACAACTTTCATATGCACAAAAAATCGCACATGATCACAGCCATCACAAAGAAATATAAAAGTGCGTAACCTTGCCAGTGATCATTTCTTGAGCTGTATTCGTTGAATTACTACTGTTTAATGCAGCTCGAATAGTTCACTACTAGACATGCTTTCACAGCGTGGTCGAAAAATTACAAGTCCTCCACGTGCTGATTGTGGAAAAAATAGTTCTATCACAAAAATTACAGTTCCTTGTAGAAAATATTAATGCGTCAGCCTAATGCGGCTTAATGATGTACAAATCTTACACAACACTTGTTTAGTCAGCACGATGGCTGCAGATAATATTCACCAGTGCTTCCTAGCACAAAAACATGTTCTTCGTCAAAATGACGGACCATGACAAAATGCTCGTCCAACCTAAGTGGACACTCAAGACGGTGTAAAGTAATACTTTTACTAGATTCGTGGCACAGGTTCGATTGCCTAAAATAAACTCACAACACTTATGATGTGTGCTTTCTAGCACCAAAATGTGTTCCTCGTCAAAATGACGGGACAAATGCTCGTCCACCCTGAGTGGACTCTCAAGACGGTGTAAAGTAACCAGGAACTCCTTCCCAGGTTCCAACGAAATTGTAAGTTGCTGAGTGTTCACTTACATGAACTCCGCATATCCGCGTTGTAAATACCTTTACCTTAAACGTGATTTACCAATAATTACAAAGGCATAGTGAAGTGGTAAATAATGTAGGATGACATATTATAAGCTCCTGAGATATGCAGCAGGAAAATTGTGTGCAAATTATCTCCAGGAATAAAATAAGCTATCCTCGGCGAAGTCAAAATTGCGTCGCATTCATGAGGAAGCTTTAGAGTATGTTCTACACATGTGAGCCCAAAGAGTAAGCATGCTCTCGAAGAAATATTGAAGACATGAGCGGATTCGGGCTCAGTATGCAGACTCAAATAAGAGGCTTTTTCTGCAAAAGGCACAAGATCTTCTACTCCATGCATGAAACATAGAGGGTTGATGTTTGATATAAACGTTAAATTCCTCAGCATCTAATAGCTGAATTGCAACGATACATGTAAACAAGTAGTTCCGTGAAGAACTATACAGCCTATTTTCATATATCCTACTTATGTTAACTGCCACTATTAACATACAAAATTTCAGTTTGATTGCTATAATAGATTTGTAGATATTGAGAACCGACTAAATATTTCGGATGGTCGCCATGTTGGATTTTATATGTGTAGGTCCTAGAGTTATGTACTGATACATGAAGATTATTGTGTACGTGTAGCATTCAAACTTCAATCGCATGATTAGGGCACAAGAAGTAACAAGGAGATTTTAAAATTTCGCACAGCTGCCATCTTGTGGTTATTGAAACAATTGAAATAAATTAGATGCCAGTGGATTAACATTCGTATAAGGATTTACTGTTCCAATTTTCACTGCACTAGGATGGGTAAATTGGGAGAAACGTCCATGTAAATATTTATAATTCGCGTCGCCGCCATTTTGGATTTGTGATCACCAAGTTATTTAAAGTCCTATAGGTGAACTTATGTTCATAGCCCCTATGAACATAAAGAAATTCAGTTTGATTGCTATAATAGATTCGTAGATATTCAGAGCCGTCCAAATATTTCGGATGATCGCCATGTAGGATTGTTAAATGTATAGGACATAGAGTCATGTACCATGAAAGGAAAATTATTGCGTAGGTTCATTATTCAAACTTTCACTTCGATCGCATGATTACGACGCAAGAAATGAAAACTTAATTTTAAATTCGCACAGCCGCCATTTTGAGGTTATGTAAACAATTGAACTAAATTGGATACCAGTGCATTACAATGTGTGTAAACATTTCCTGTACCAGATTTCATTGCGTTTGGAACATTAAATCGCGAGAAAGGACTATTAAAATTTTTTATTCGCTTGGCCGCCATGTTCGTTTTGTAGTTAACGGGTTTTTGAAAGTCTTATAGATGAACTTCCAGTAGTGCCCTTTACCTCCGTACAAAATTTCAGGGTGATACCGCTAATAGTTTCAGAGATATAGAATGCCGATGAAATAATTCTCACATCCGCCATCTTGTGGTTATGTAAACAATTGAACGAAGTTTGATGTCGGTGCATTACAATGTGTATAAGCATATACTGTACCAAGTTTTATTGCGTTCGGTTGGTCAAATCGCGAGAAACGTCTATTTAAATGTCGCAAATTCGCGTGGCCGCCATGTTGGTTTTGTAGTTACCAGTTTTTCAATAGTCACATAGGTGAACTTCTAGTAGTTCCCTTTATCACCGTAAAAAAATCCAGGGTGATATCGGGAATAGTTTCGGAGATATTGAATGCTGGTGAAATATTTCGCACAGCCGCCATGTTGGATTGATGAGACGTAACAAAATTTGAAGGGCACGGTCGGGATCGTCCGGGTTAGTGCTATAAACTTTCCGAGTTTCATTGAAATCGCTCCAGCCGTATAGAAGTTATTAGGGGACACACACACACACACTTCACACACACACGCGCGCGCACACACAGACACACGGACAAAAGGTGATATCATAAGTCTATTTTTTCAAAATTGAAAATAGGCTAAAAATGAAGTCTTGTATAAAATTTTTGCTTAAATCTCAGAAATATGTACATTCTTGTGCAACCACCAACTTAAGAATTAAAATTACCACAATGGGGGTAACGTACACTTAGTGGCCAAAAGTCACGGGAACGACAGTCCCGTTAGACTATGTCAGCTAGTGAAGCCTATGCGGTGCAGGTGTTGGTTGGATCCTCAGTTTAGGGGCTGCGGCCACTCGGTCATGTAGCCCCGTGTACTTTAGGTGTGTGTAGAAGCTGTCTGGTAACCGGTAATGATGGCTGCATTAGTGAGTGTTATATGTGAATCAGGAGAGGACTGCAGACGATCAATTTCAAGTAGTTCCTACTTTGGAACCAAATGCTAACGTCAACGACACCTAGCTACAAAATTTGTTACTAGATGCCACTGAAACTGGCACCTGGTTGGGAACGTTGGAACTTAACAGAGCGTTAATGAAATCTAACCTACAAATTTAGCTTCACACAACTTTAGTTAGTGGAAGGATCTTTTACTTGCCATAAATCTATGACATGGGACCGCCGGCTTTACTTCCCCTCCAAAGGAAGGCAAGGTCCTACTGAAGGATTTTAACGCTCTTAAAAAATCTGACTACTTCGGCCGGGATTGAACCCGCGATCTTGGGCACAGCATTTAAGCATGCTGGCAACTACGCCACCGAAGCCGCTAGGGTATGAGATAAAATTTTTATATACACATCCAAGTACACGGGGGTAAATGACCACGATGTCACAGCTCTTCAACAGAAACATCAACGACAATCTCAAATACACAAGCAGTTACAACATCGGCACTCACCCCAGAAAATGGGTATGTTGACCACTAAGTCCTGGCTCGTAAATGAAACAACAATAACAACAGAAAAGAAAGAACAAAAGAAAGAAAGAAAGAAAGAAAGAAAGGAAGAAGGGAAGGAAAAATGAAAGAAAGAGAGCGAGAAAGAGAGATAGAAAGAAGGAGAGCAAGAAGGAAAGAAAGATAGATAGAAAGAAAGGAAGAAAGAAAGATAGATAGAATGAAAGAGAGCAAGAAGGAAAAAATGATAGAAAGAAAGAGGGCAAGAAAGAAAGAAAGAAAGGAAGAAAGAAAGGAAGAAAGAGAGAAAGAAAGATAGAATGAAAGAGAGCAAAGAGAAAGAAAGAAAGATAGAAAGAAAGAAAGAAAGAAAGAAAGAAAGAGAGCAAGCAAGAAAGAAAGAGAGCAAGAAAGATAGAAAGAAAGAGAGCAAGAAAGAAAGAAAGAAAAAAAGAAAGAAAGAAAGAAAGGAAGGAAGGAAGAAAGAAAGAAAGAAAGAAAGATAGAATGAAAGAGAGCAAGAAGGAAAGAATGATAGAAAGAAAGAGAGCAAGAAAGAAAGAAAGAAAGAAAGAAAGATAGAAAGATAGAAAGAAAGGAAGAAAGAAAGAAAGAAAGAAAGAAAGAAAGAAAGAAAGATAAAAAGACAGAGAGCAAGAAAGAAAGAAAGACAGAAATATAGAAAGAAAGAGAGCAAGAAAGAAAGATAAAAAGGGATCAAGAAAGAAAGAAAGAAAGAAAGAAAGAAAGATAGAAAGAGAGAAAAAGAAAGAAAGAAAGAAAGAAAGAAAGAAAGATAGAAAGAGAGCAAGAAAGAAAGAAAGAAAGAAAGAAAGAAAGAGAGCAAGAAAGAAAGAAAGAAAGAAAGAAAGAAAGAAAGAAAGAGAGCAAGAAGGAAAGAGAGATAGAAAGAAAGAGGGCTCTTGCCAGGATTGCACGCGAAGTGAGGTTATTCTTTCTGTTTTGGCGTCTACAGTATTAAAATTGATTTGTGCTTGTTTGCACATGGTTCATATCCAGTAATGACCGTACCACTGAAGAAGAAAACAAATTACCATTAAAATTACGTGCCTTCTGTCTTTAATCACATTTATTAGTATTTCCACGCGCGTTGGTCATACATCAGAAGGATAATTACACTTTGTAATATTGGTAAGTGTAGCAAGTTTAATGTAATCTCTTTGCTATGTCTTCACTTTCCAAGAGCACCACATCAATCACTGATAAGACTAATGGTTAAGTCAACAAGAAAATAGAACTAAGTCCATGTGACAACAAGGGTACAGCAGTAGACATGCTTGACCCGGCTGAAATGCAGGATTCAAGATACAGAGCTATGAAGAAAACAAAGGTAACAATTTTCCAGGAGAATAAATCAAAAGTTAGATTACAACAAGTAGTTCCGTGAAGAACTATACAGCCTATTTTCATATATCCTGCTCATGTTAATTGCCACTATCAACTTACAAAATTTCAGTTTAATTGCTGTAACAGATTCGTAGATATTGAGAACCGTCGAAATATTTCAGATGGTCGCCAGGTTGGATTTTTATTTTTGTACAATTACATTAAGATTATTGTGTACGTGTGGTATTCAAACTTCAATCGCATGATTAGAACACAAGAAGTAAAAACGAGATTTTATAACTACGCACGGCAGCCATCTTGTGATTATGCAAACAAATGAAATAAATTAGATGCCAGTGGATCAACATTTGTATAAGCATTTAACGTGCAACGTTTCACGGCACTCGGATAGTTAATTCGCGAGAAACGTCCATTTAAATATTTATACTTTGCGTCGCCGCCATGTTGGATTTGTGCTCACCAGGTTCCTGAAAGTCCTATAGGTGAACATATGTTCATAGTCTCTATGAACATTTAAAAAAAACAGTTTGGTTGCTGTAAAAGATGCATAGATATTGAGAACCGTCTAAATATTTCGGAAGCTCGCCATTTAGGATTGTTATATGTATAGGCCATAGAGTTATGTACCATTCAAGGACAATTATTGCCTAGGTTCATTATTCAAACTTTCACTTCGATCGCATGATTACGACACAAGAAATAAAAACTGAATTTTAAAATTTCGCACACCCGCCATCTTGAGGTTATGTAAACAATTGAATTAAATTAGATGGCAGTGCATTACAATCTGCAAAATCATTTACTGTAGCACATTTCACTGCGCTCAGCGAGTTAAATCACGAGAAAAGTCTATTAAATTATTTCAAATTCGCTTGGTCGCCATGTTCGTTTTGTACTTCGCAGGTTTATGAAATATACATAGGTAAACTTGTATCAGTACCCTTTATCACCGTACAAAATTGCAGGGTGATATCTGTAATAGTTTCGGAGATATAGAATGTCAGTGAAATATTTCGCTCAGCCGCCATTTTGAGGTTATGTAAACAATTGAACTAAATTAGACTCCAGTGCATTACAATGTGTATAAACAATTGCTGTACCAAGTTTCATTACGTTTGGATAGTTACATCGCGAGAAAAGTCTATTTAAAAGTCTCAAATTCGCTTGGCCGCCATGTTGGTTTTGTAGTCACCAGTTTTTTGAAAGTCTCATAGGTGAACTTCTAGTAGTGCCCTTTATCACCGTACACAATTTCAGGGCGATATCGGTAATAGTTTCAGAGATATTGAATGCTAGTGAAATATTTCGCACAGCCGCCATGTTGGATTGGTGAGATGTAACAAAATTTGAAGGGCACGGTCGAGGTCGCCGGGAATAGCGCTATGAACTTTCCGAGTTTCATTGAAATCGCTCCAGGCGTTTAGATTTTATTAGGGGGACACACACACACACCTCTCTCTCACACACACACACACACACACACGCACACACATACGGACAAAAGGTGATCTCATAAGCCTATTTTACCAAATTGAAAATAGGCTAAAAATTGAACAGAATTTAAAAACTATATGATTTATCTGTTGATAATTCAAAGAACTATGTTTAAAATCGAAATTTAATGTTTTTCAGTCAGTCAACACGATTTTACCCAATTGTAATGGGTGTTCTCTAATCCTGAAAAAAAAAAAGAGAACATGAGATTTATAAATACAAGGGTTGGAACTTAAGTAGTGGCGACTATTTATTATCAAGAGGTACAAAAGTGGTACATGTTAGCAACCTTTACAGTCCTTCAAAGTAGTCACCAGTGTGGTGTATAACCCGTTGCCAGCGATGTGGAGGTCGTAGTATACCTCTCGCCGAGCATGGTGTGCATGGAGCGGTCTACAGCCTGTCGAATCTCTGCAACAGTCCGGATGCGAGTGCCACAAAGTGGTTCATTCATCTTAGGGATTAAATCGGAGTCACAAGGACTTAAGTCAGGGGAGTATGGTGGCTGGGAAAGTACTTCCCAGCCCCATCGACCGAACAAATCTGTCACAGCTAACGCTATATGCGCCCGAGCATTGTCGTGCAACATGATGGGTGGTTGCCGCAGAAAGTGTAGCCGCTTCTTTCGCAATGCTGGGCGCAGGTGGCGCTCCAAATTGAACAGTAATACTGTGGATTTACGGTCTGACGTGGAGGAACGTAATGCGTTAGGACCACGCCATAACGAATGGCGGCATCAAGGGTCACCCCGAAAGTCAAAAGTCCGTCAGACCCCAGTGCGGTGAAGGTAATGGTGATCCTCGTGTACGAGACGAAGGAACCACTTCGTGGCACTTGCTTCCGGACTGCTGCAGAGATTTGACAGGCTGTAGACCGCTCCATGCACACCATCGACAGAACAGGCTCGGCGAAAGGTAAACTACGACTTCCATATCGCTGGCAAAGGGTGCTACACCACACTTGGAAGGACAGTAAAGGTTGCTAACATGTACCACTTTTGTACCTATTGATAATAAATAGTTGCCACTACATAAATTCCAACCATCGTACAATTGGATGACCAGTCTCGATCACCAAGCAATCATCATCAGATCCTTTACGCTTAGGCTAATAAAGCTATGTCTACATGAATTATTGGTGATGATATTTACAATATAACACTTATTTAGGCCTATATGTAGTTGTTATTAAACTAGAGCAACTAGTCAATTAGTTAATTATAAAAAGGTAGCTTGTAGTTTAACGTGACCGTTAATCTGTAGATCATGAGCCACGTGACCTCCTTTTAACGTGGAATCCGAACCACAGGACATGGCATTTCACATCGAAAATCTCACATGCATTGGCCGGGAATCGAACCCGGTCCACCTTGGTGAGAGCCAACAGCTTGACCGCTGCGCCACCATGGCCCCAATTTGTTAATTATATGTGCTGATTTGTTAAGATATTTTTAGTGGTGATTGAACTGCTGCAGTGCAAGGAGTGGTGCTGGCAGCTGCGAAGGAACGGACCACACATCGCTCAACAATCAGCTAAGATCACAATCCACTCCAACCTTTTAATAACAATCATAGACCTCACACTAAGCCATCAAACTTCAAGGACAATCACCACTAATAATATCCTAGTTATAAATCACATATAACTAAGAAGAAAAACAAGTAGTTCAGTGAAGAACTATACAGCCTACTTTCATATATCCTACTCATGTTAATTGACTCTAACAACATACAAAATTTCAGTTTGAAGGTTGTGATAGATTCGTAGATATTGAGAACCGTCTAAATATTTCAAAAGGTCGCACAGGTTGGATTTTAATATTTTACTATTTCATTAAGATTATTGTGTACGTGTGGTATTCTAACTTCAATCGCATGATTAGAACACAAGAAGTAGAAACGAGAGATCAAAATTTCGCACAGCTGCCATCTTGTGATTATGCAAACAATTGAAATAAATTAGATGCCAGTGGATTAACATTTGTATAAGCATATAACGTGCAACGTTTCACTGCACTCGGATAGTTAATTCGCGTGAAACGTCCATTTACATATGTATAATTCGCGTCGCCGCCATGTTGGATTTGTGCTCACCAGGTTACTGAAAGTCCTATAGGTGAACATATTTTCATACCCTCTATGATCATTAAAAAAATCAGTTTGATTGCTGTAAAAGTTTCATAGATATTGAGAACCGCCTAAATATTTCGGATGCCCGCCATTTTGGATTGTTATATGTATAGGCCATAGAGTTATGTACTATTCAAGGACAATTATTGCCTAGGTTCATTATTCAAACATTCACATCGATCGCATGATTACGACGCAAGAAATCAAAACTTAATTTTAAAATTTCGCACAGTCGCTATCTTGAGGTTATGTAAACAATTGAACTAAATTAGAAGCCAGTGAATTACAATATGTAAAATCATTTACTGTACCACATTTCACTGCGCTCAGATGGTTAAATCACGAGAAAAGTCGATTAAAATGTTTCAAACTCGCTTGGCCGCCATGTTCGTTTTGTACTTTGCAG
Organism: Meconema thalassinum; assembly: GCA_946902985.2. NCBI lineage: Eukaryota > Metazoa > Arthropoda > Insecta > Orthoptera > Tettigoniidae > Meconema > Meconema thalassinum. Next base: position 251,951,674 of record OX336394.1, on the reverse strand, counting down.
GTGTTTGAAAGTTGCATAGATAAACTTGTATCAGTACCCTTTATCACCGTACAAAATTTCAGGGTGATATCAGTAATAGTTTCGGAGATATAGAATGCTGGTGAAATATTTCGCACAGCCGCCATTTCGAGGTTATGTAAACAATTGAACTAAATTAGACTCCAGTGCATTACAATGTGTATAAACATTTGCTGTACTGTGTTTCATTACGTTTGGATAGTTAAATCGCGAGAAAAGTATATTTAAATGTCCCAAATTCGCTTGGCCGCCATGTTGATTTTGTAGTCACCAGGTTTTTGAAAGTCTCATAGGTAAACTTCTAGTAGTGCCCTTTATCACCGTGCACAATTTCAGGGCGATATCGGTAATATTTTCGGAGATACTGTATGCTGGTGAAATAATTCGCACATCCGCCATGTTGGATTGGTGAGACACAATAAAATTTGAAGGGCACGGTCAGGATCGGCCAAAATAGTGCTATGACCTAACCGACTTTCATTGTAATCGCTCAAGCCGTTTAGAAGTTATTAGGGGGACACACACACCTCTCTCTCTCACACACACACACACGCACACACACACGGACAAAAGGTGATCTCATAAGCCTATTTTTTTTTCATAAAATGAAAATAGGCTAATAAAGAATTCAATTCAATTCTATAAAGTTTTACCTTAATTGTGTAATGGCAACATCCTGAGTTACTAATTTGTATACTTTAATAGAACGCCTAGCCGCCATCTGATAAGGTCATATTTTATTCCTAAATATCGTTATTATAGCTCTAAAATTCCGAAAGGTATTGATTTATTTTTAAAATTAAAGATGGCAACTGTGCGCTATTTTCAGTGTGAAAATCTTTTGTTCAACGCAATTGAAAGCTTTTATAGGTTATGATGCTCACCTCTTGGTGATTCGTGTTAATTACCCAATTTCATTCTGAGTTGTCGATTTTCATGTTATATTTTGTGCAGACACCATGTTGGATGTTTGGAGAGTTCTTTTCTTTTACCATTGCCATACAAGGCCACAAATATGGTTCTACCTTGCTACTAATTTTCGTTACCGTAGTTCTTAAGTGTTGAGAGTTATTCATTTTAATATTTTACTAGTTGAAACCCGTCAATACATGACGGCCAATAAGAAAATATTTACTGAAGAATTTTATTATATACGTTCTTTGTACAATTATTTTTTGGCACTATTGAAACTTTAAGGGCGTCAAAAGATTGCCCTCTAGACATTGCAACATACTGCTGGCCATGATTGAAAACTTGATGAGGCAAATTGAGACCTATACGTTCCATAATTCCCCCTTGAGCTTTATTGATTGTGATGAAGTATGCCAAGCGAATCGGAAAATGTTGCCTCTTAAAAGAAAATGATTGTTTTATCCGGTGGTGTTAAATCAAGTCGAAGGATTAGACCTTTCTGCCTAATTTTAACTGCACTTATTTCCAAATCCAAGCATTTTCATGCATATTTCATATAATTAATATGGAATTTTAACTGCACTTATTATTTCCAAATTCAGGCAATTTTCGTACATATTTCTTATAATTAATGTAATTAATATGGTAGCATTTAGATGCCCTTAGGAAACTTCAGATTTCTCAGGAGCATATCTATGGGTCAATCGTTTGGAGTATGTGGAAGCAAATCACTTAAATCCAAGGAATTCAAGAATTCTGAGGAGTCAAATATATACAACTGGCCGCAGGAACCGTCGCTTATAATTTTGGAATATACATTAACGAAGTTCTCTCTTAAATTCCTTGAGATATCATTTCCATTGAAAAATTGTTGCAGTCTGTCAAATATTTTATATTTAGGAAGATTAATTTTGCAATTACAACACCAACGGTCAAAGTAACCAGGCGTAGATTTCTCGCTACAGAAATACAGTGCAGAACAATGTTTACATTTGTTCGTCAAGGACCATACACTGTACGGCATAATATCTGGAATTGTTTCTGAAATGGCATTTTTATATTAGATTTTAAAAGTGGCTTCGTATTTTCTACGATTTCCCACTTTTTTGTGGCTAATGTTCGTCAAATGGGTATATTTATTGCAGCATTTCTCTCCAAATTAACGTCATATTCAATAACACTATAGTGGCCTGCATCAACGCAGCCGCCAAATATTAAATGGCAAATAATACTTCCATTGCCAAAATCAACAGCGTGGTTAGACTCATTGTTATGTACTCTAAACAAATGATCAATAAACAATAATATTCACGTATACAATGAAGTTCAGATACTTTCATTCTCAAGTTTGTTGCTGATGAGAATGCGATGATACTGATCGCCAATAATAAAATCCTTATAATTATTCTTGCCAGCAAAAATTTTTGCAATTTGCTTGCAAACGCAGCTCAGGAGAACATCCTGCATTTTGGAATAAACAGTACGAAACTGCTCTAAATAAGCAATTTCCATCTCCTGATGTAGGTACAATCCTTTGCATTTCCATGACAGTAAATTAAGCAAGGGAGCATACTTCGCCAACTACTGGAATGAGCATAGACTCACTTCGACATCCACCGTAATGGAGGGAGTTTAAGAGTTAGACTATATGCTCAGTGCTTATCAAAAATCGTATTAACATAGGGAAGCCCAATCTGAAGGCTACATTCTGAGCTATCGCCCCGGATTCCAGGTTCGATCCTTGGTTTGCCAAGAAATTTACTTCTGGTCTGAGGGCTGGAACGGGGCGCACTCTTGAGGCAAAACTCAGGAGAGCAAGGTTAGATTCCTATCCCAACAATCTGGGATTTGGTTTTCCGTGGTTTGCCACGTCCACTTCAGGTAAATACCGGGATAGTTCGTAACTTAAAGCCTCGGTCGTCAATTCCTCATTCCCCACTTGAATTACAAATGCACACATCAGTACAGCCATCACAATAACACAGGTTATCAGAGAAAATTTTACACACACACACACACACCAAAGTAGATGGGGTTGAATGACCACGATGTCTGAGTCCATCAAATGAATTATATTCGTCAATTGTCTCTCATGGCGAAAGCGATTGTGGCCATCTTTTATTTAATAATTTAAAAGTATATGGCAATGTAAATCGTGGAGAATTCCTTCCTGTACGGGAATAATAAAAGTAAAATATGTTAAGACAATGAATTACCAATAGCCAGAAAGAATAATTAGGAAATAAAAATACATGTCTGAGGTGAGACTCCTTCGACTATGCAAAATTCATTCCTGGGTCCGCAATGTTACCCCTGAGCCACCCAGTCAACAGACTTCTAAACCAATATTAGGTTACTTAAATAACAAACGAACTCAAACGCCTGTTGAAGTTCTTCAATCCCCTCTTTTTAATTCTCAAAAAGATCACACTACGATACGGTGAATCCTTTATCCACCATTTCTCTCGAACTGTAATTCTGGTCTGAGGGCTGGAACGGGGCGCACTCTTGAGGCAAAACTAAGAAGGGCAAGGTTCGATTCCCATCTCAACAATCTGGGATTTGGTTTTCCGTGGTTTACCACTTCCACTGCAGGTGTAATTCTGGTCTGAGGGCTGGAACGGGGCACACTCTTGAGGCAAAACTAAGTAGGGCAAGGTTCGATTCCCATCTCAACAATCTGGGATGTGGTTTTCCGTGGTTTGCCACTTCCACTGCAGGTAAATACCGGGATAGTTCCTAACTTAAAGCCTCGGTCGCCAATTTCCCATTCCCCACTTTAATTACAAATGCACACATCAGTACAGCCATCACAATAACACAGGTTACCAGAGAAAATTTGAGACACACACACACCAAAGTAGACAGGGCAGAGTGACCACGATGTCTGAGTCCAACAAATGAATTATGTTCGTCAATTGTCTCTCATGGCGAAAGCGATTGTGGCCATCTTTTATTTAATAATTTAAAAGTATATGGGAACGTAAATCGTGGAGAATTCCTTACTTTATGGGAATAATAAAAGTAAAATATGTTAAGACAATGTATTACCAATAGGCAGAAAGAATAATTGAGAAATAAAAATATATGTCGGAGGTGGGATTCGAACTGCTTCCATTGCGCGATGCATAAATTAAGAGTTTTGAACGGTACCATCTGAGCTACCGAATCACTGATAAAAAAGTGCAATATTAAGGTACTTAAAGAACATTCTCACTCAACAGACAGTATAAGTTCTTCTACATTTCCCGTTGTTTATAATATTCTATTCCTGTTTATATCGTGCAAACTTCATAATCAATATTCCCCTCCTTTATTATAATTCTTATAAATAACTATTACATTCAAACGCGGTGGACATCCGCCATGTCTGTCATTAACCAAGATGATTCTGCGCATGCGCTTGAGCCAATAATTTTGCAGTTTTGTTTGTAAATTTAAAAATATGTGGTAACATATTTGTTTATTTTAAAGACACTCTGCAAATCTACAGGCCTACAGCTTTAGACAGATTGCTCTACGAAGTGAATCGGTTCTACCGTTCCCTCAAACTCGCGGTAACAAAAATCAGCTTAGTGTTTTAAATATATAGATGTTCGACCCTAACTATTGTGTGTCAGAAAACTGTATCATAATGAGGCTCATTATAACACTATTTTTAGCCTATTTTCAATTTTGAAAAAATAGGCATATGAGATCACCTTTTGTCCCGTGTGTGTGTGCGTGTGTGTGTGTGTGTGTGTGTGAGGTGTGTGTGTGTCCCCCTAATAAATTCTAAACGGCTAGAGCGATTTCAATGAATCTCTGTAAGTTCATAGCACAATTCCCGGCGACCCCGACCGTGCCCTTCAAATTTGGTACGTCTCACCAATCCAACATGGCGGCTGTGCGAAATATTTCACCAGCATTCAATATCTCCGAAACTATTCCCGATATCACCCTGGAATATAATACGGTGATAAAGGGAACTACTAAAAGTTTACCTATGTGACTTTTGAAACACTGGTAACTACAAAACCAACATGGCGGCCACGCGAATTCGCAACTTTAAGTAGACGTTTCTCGCGATTTAACCAACCAAACGCAATAAAACTTGGTACAGTATATGTTTATACTCATTGTAATGCACCGACATCTAACTTCGTTCAATTGTTTACATAACCACAATATGGCGGATGTGCGAAATATTTCACCGGCACTCTATATCTCTGAAACTATTAGCGGTATCACCCTGAAATTTTGTACGGAGATAAAGGGCACTACTTCAAGTTCATCTATAATACTTTCAAAACCCGGTTAACTATAAAACGAATATGGCGGCCAAGCGAAGTTGAAAATTTTAAATAGACTTTTCTTGCTATTTAATGTTTCAAACGCAATGAAATCTGCTACAGGAAATATTTATGCACATTGTATTGCACTGGTATCTAATTTAGTTCAATTGTTTACATATCCTCAAGATGGCGGCTGTGCGAATTTTAAAATTAAGTTTTTATATCTTGTGTCGTAATCATGCGATCGAAGTGTAAGTTTGAATAATGAACCTACGCAATAATTTTCCTTTAATGGTGCATGCCTCCATGGCCTATACATTTAACAATCCATCATGGCGACCATCCGAAATATTTAGACGGCTCTGAATATCTACGAATCTATTATAGCAATCAAACTTATTTTTTATGTTCATAGGGGCTATGAACTTAAGTTCACCTATAGGACTTTAAATAGCCTGATGATCACAAATCCAACATGGCGGCGACGCGAAGTATAAATATTCACATGGACTTTTCTCGCAATTTAACCATCCTACTGCAGTGAAACTGGTACAGTAAATTCTTATACGGATGTTAATCCACTGGCATCTAATTTATTTCCATTGTTTCCATTGAAACAAGATGGCAGCTGTGCGAAATTTTAAAATCTCCTTGTTACTTCTTGTGTCCTAATCATGCGATTGAAGTTTGAATGCTACACGTACACAATAATCTTCATGTAACATTACATAACTCTAGGACCTACATAATTATATAAAATCCAACATGGCGACCATCCGAAATATTTAGTCGGTTCTCAATATCTACGAATCTATTACAGCAATCAAACTGAAATTTTTCATGTTGATAGTGGCAGTTAACATAAGTAGGATATATGAAAATAGGCTGTATAGTTCTTCACGGAACTACTTGTTCATTATGAAACAGTTTCTCCCACCAATCAGAGCTCAAGAAACAGTTGTGTGACCAATTAGATAAGGATACCTTCGCGCATGCACTCAAAATCCAACAAGTCTATATAGATTACCGAAAGTGCACCGTCCATATGTTCGCGTAAATAAACTGGTGAATATGAGACAAGAAATAGCACTTTACCTTAATATCCACAAAACCAATTTCTACACAGCGCGTGTTTTTGAAACGACTTCGGTGACAGTGTTACTGAATACAGGTGCAAAATCTGCACGTATGGCATTGAAGCGCACAGAGCGCATGCGTCGGTTGTCCAGAGAGCCTGGAAAACCGATATACTACCCACCGCAGCACCCGATCACAACATTCTAGTGACTGAACAGATATTTATGAATATTTATGTTAAAACATATAATAAAGTTATAATTATCGTCGAACATAAACAGTCGTATGCAACTCGCCTATAATGGTAATTAAGACACTCGTATGGAAATTATAAAACTCGCATACGCTCGTTTTATAAAAATACTCGTGTCTTAATTATAGCCATTATAGGCTCGTTGCATAATGTACTATTATAACATCACGATGGCAGTTGCGCGCAATATGCACTCTAATGTACTCATCACGTTGGTAACTGATAATCTTCATAAAAAAGTATCTGAATGCCAAGTACTATGAACATTGATCCATTGGATCATAGGTTATGGATTATGTTATGATATGCACGGCCACCATATTGAAATTATTTAACTGATGACCTCAAAGTTTAAACACAAAACACTTCACACAAGTAGTTATGTTTTTCTAAAATTTAGTAGAGATCAAATGATTAGTTTAGTCATAATTGAATTTGGGTGGCTACCATTTTGTTTTTGTTTAGCTGGCAGTGATATATTACTTGACACTGAGTTGTCCTTTGTTATAGCTACCTTTTTACCAAATTTGGTTCAATTCGATTTCGTTGTGTTTAAATTGATACGGGTGGACATACATACATACAGACAGATACACACAGACACACGGGCATTTGCGCTCGTGTGTATCCCATACGTCTACTTCCATTTTTTACAAAGTAAGTTCATAATGTTGTTGTCCTTATTTCAAACATGTTATTTAAAAACGATATCATTATAAAATACCTGGTTAAAAATAAACAAGTAGTTCCTTGATGAAATATAAAGGCTATTTTCATATAACCCACAGGTGTTTCCCTTTAAACTCTCCTGCTTATTACAAGGATCTCCCTTGTGATATACACTAGTGTCCAAAAGTTAAGCATAATCACTAAACGAGGCCATACCGCCTGATAGGAATGTCAGACGGATTGCTGAACAAACGGAAGCTGCATCACACACCATAAGTCACACAACTTGTCAAAAAACACAGTGTCAGAAAGGTTCTGATAGGTAAGGTACACTTTGCCAAAAACTAACAAAACTAGGCAATGTCTTCCACAAAAAAGATGCTGTTAATATGGTGTATGGTTACCCCTAACGGCCACACATGCTTCGCAGCGATGTGGCATGCTCTCTATCAGATGGTCCAAGAGCTCTTGTGGCATTCGAACCCAATCCTCCGAAAAGACAATGCGAAGTTCATGGAAGATCCTTGATGGAGGCTGACGGGATGCAGTTTGCCTCCCCAATGCATCCCAGGCATGATCTTTAGGATTCAGATCCGCAGACCTCGGTGGCCAGTCCATGCGATAAATGTCGTCCCCAGCCAGAGATTCATCCACCAGAGCAGCGCGGTGCGGTCGGGCACTTTCGTCCATTAAGACCAAGTCTGGACCAACCACACCTCTGAAGAGTTGCACATGTGGTCTCAGTACCTCATCCGTGTATCTCCGAGCGTTCACTGTGTTCCTCGGACCACCCATTAAGATGTGCAGGTCCGTACGGCCATTCAACACGATGCCGCACCACACCATGACGCCACCACCACCATACTGGTCCCGTTCCACGATGTGTCTGTGGTTGTATCGGCTACCCTGTTCTCTCCAGATTAATGTGCGACGGGAATCTTTCAGCAAACTGACGCGGGATTCAACTGTGAAGAGCACATGCCTCCATTCATTCATGGTCCAGTTTCGACGTTGACGGCTCCACAGTAAACAGGCCCGCCTCTGTGCTGGAGTGAGTGGGACGCACACCGCTGGACGTCCGGCAAACAGCCCTGCTGTTATGAGCCTCCGGTACACAGTTTGCCGGGAAACGGCAACCACTGAGACGGCTGCAAGCTCCGCGGACAATTGTCTTGCATATACACTCCGATTTCGTAGGGCGGTTAAGGAGAGATATCGGACCTGTTGTGGGGTGGTTACTCTTGGTCGACCTGGTACTGGCCTACGACTAACATCTTCTGTGTCTCGAAATCGTTTCCAAAGCCTGGAAATGACACTTTGTGGCACATTCAAGGAGGTGACGTCAGTCTGTGTCTGTGTGTCTGGCCTGCTTCCAGGCGGCCGAGTATTCTACCCTGCAAAACGGGGTCCAAATGGCGTCGTTGTGCAATTATGTTGTCACGTTCACCATGAGGCTACACTCCGCACACTATAACAGGGCAAACACGACTGAGGGAATATGGGGCGCAGGCACTGGCTGTGTTTACCTTGCGGTTGCGCCGCTAATCAAAGCAGAGAATACTCCTTTCCTATACAGAGCGAACACTTACGGTTGGTAGGTGCACATGTCGTGCGATGTGTTGTCTATTTCCTGTTGCCCGGCTTATTCGTAACTGATGCTTAACTTTTGGACACTAGTGTACTAAATAGCTTATGGTTCACGACCTGTGTCTTCACCATCACAATTATAATGATAATTTAGGTGCTAGATTATATAGCTCTCAATATCGGTGATTAAGACTCCTCCTACCAGATGGCATCTCTCTGAAATCGGGAATTAATTTTTAGAAAAGTCAAATGTACTGCTTCTATGATTCATGAAAAGTAAGCTACAGAATGTAGTACCATTAGGTAAGGGTTGTTATCATAGCCCAGCATACGAATCATCTTTTCAAAAGTCTGAATAAGATACGAAAAATATAACAAAACTACAAGGTTTTAAAATTTTGAACTGATGCATCTTGAATTTTTGAAAACAATTGCACATCATTAGATGTCTCTATACTAATCTTATATATTAAAATAGTTTTCAAAAAACTTCACCCTTTACTAAAACTGAAATATCTCGGGAAGTATTTGCGCTACGACGACGTTTGTTGTCTTAAAATGTAATGCCCGTCAGGCACCGTCGATTGATATCCACCTTACTTGATTATATCATTCGAGTATTAAAATAATTGCGAATATTACTTCCTTCAAGGTCTCACGAAAATAGAATCGAATGACTTGACGGACATATTGCCGCTTGGCGACAACGACTAACACTGTATCATGATATTCAGCACCGTCCCAATAATAAATCTAACATTATATTAACAGAGTGTTCCCTAATTACGTCATGATATCGTTAACTTCTACCTGCTCCACTCGGGCGCTAATATCGCATGTATCCATACATGATATCGTTAACTTCTGCCTGTTCCACTCGGGCGCTAATGTCACATGTATCCATACAATAAGTAGAAGGGGATTCTGTGCACATAATTTAATTAAAACTTCTCAAAGAATGGATTACATTGAGACTGAAATGCTCATGCACAATCGCAGTCATTTTCCTAATGACACTGTCATGTCAACATCTCTTTGAATGACAACAAATACTGTATACGAAAGACAACTAATTTCACGAAGATACCGCTACAGTCGAATGTTCGAACCGCCATTTTGTATTGTGTATCCGATCTTTCTGTTATATAGTCTTTGGTCTCACCAGCTACAAACTGTCTTCTTTTCGTTTCATCATTCGTCCTTATAGGTTGTGTGCTCAATCAATACAATGAATCATATTATAATGAATGAGGGGCGACACTCAATTACAAATGTTATAAAGATTAAAGGTTACGGTAATTGTCTTTTCAGGTCATTGGCATATTGTGAGTACAACAATCAGAGTTTATTTACACAGGTTAGAAAGCAAATTGTAAAACACGTTACAGACAATGGAATAATTATTCTTCCTTTATTGTTCGCAACAGCGATATGTACGAAACTGCTATCAATATGAGCGATGATTACAAAATGTATATGTCTATGAATGGTGATCATGGAGGTCATGTTGAGTTAGTTGTCGCTGCTCAAGTTTGAAATTTACTCGTGGATTACTAATGTCGTATGGAAGGTGACCGGTTAAAATATATAGGTCATCAACAAACGAAGTTACGAGTTGATACATATGCTGGTTTAGCAGACGCCTTGCATGTACGAGCAGAAAATGAAAATCTCAAGAGTCGGTCGTATTGTAGTTTTGCCATCTTCTTTTACAGGTAGCCCAAGGAAAATATTGCAAAATTATCAGGATGCGATGGCGAGAGTGAGGAAGTTTGGAAAGCCAGATTTATTCATTACGTTCACCTATAAAAGCGGGCTGGCCAGAAATACTTAACAGCATTCATCTCTGGGAAACACTAATAATAGGCCTGATATTGAAGTAAGAGTTTTCCATTGCAAAGTAAAGGAATTGCTACGATTGATTAATGTTAAGGAAATTTTCGGTAAACGCATATCTATATACTGTAGAATTTCAAAAACGAGGTCTCCCGCACATCCATTTACTCTTAACAATAACGGAAGATTGTAAGTTTCGAGAAATTTCTGACATTGACAGTGTGGTGTCAGCCGAAATACCAGATCTCGAGGATGAAGCGCTATACGAGTTGGTAAGGCGTCATATGGTACATGGTCCTCGCGGATCTTTGAATCCTTCTTCAGTCTGTATGAAAGATGGCGTATGTAAGAAAGAATTCCCTAAACAGATTCAGGAAGAGAACAAAGATAATGCCAATGGTTATCCTTCGTATAGGAGAAGAAATAATGGACGGATTATTATAAAACAATTCGAGGCATTGACATTGAAATCGATAGCCGATTCATTGTTCCCTACAATCCATTTCTTTTACTTTACTTTCAAGCTCATATTAATGTTGAAATATGCTCGAGTGTTCGGAGTGTTAAATACATCCACAAGTATGTTTATAAAGGTCATGACTGCTGCATTGTTAAAATATGTCCTGAAGGCGAAACGGTGAACTACGATGAAATTACTTCTTTCCTAAATGCTAGATATATTGGTCCAACAGAAGCCACATTCAGGATATTTTCATTTAACATGCATGAACAGTCACATTCTATCGTGCGATTACCAGTTCACTTGCCAAACTTGCAAAATATCTATCTATTTTAAAAATGATAACGCTCCTGATATTTTACTTCAAGCACAGTTGCGCAACACGGAATTCCAAGCGTGGTTCAAGTTAAATCAAGATTCGCATGACAGAAGTCCGTATATATATCCTGAAACACCAGTACATTACGTCTGGAATAAGAACAACTGCCAGTGGCAAAAAAGAAAAATGTTTCAATAACTATAGGCAGAATGTATAATGTTTCGCCTACAGAAACAGAAAGGTATTATTTACGCCTGTTATTGCTTCACGTCATAGGTGATACCAGCTTCCAGGATCTACGAACCTACAAAGCCGTTGACTATTCTACTTTTAAAGAAACAACTAAGGAGCGAGGTTTGCTGATTGACGATTCTGAATGGCAGCGTTGTTTGGCAGAAGCGTCACAATTTCAGATGCCTTCTCAGTTACCGGTATTACAACTGTTTTCTTACATATGTATCTTTCAGACCCCTTCAAATTTAAGATAGTTATGGGACATTTTCAAGAATTCCTTATCAGAAGATTATCTGCAATTTCACGAACCTAACATTGCTAATCTGTTTACTCTTATACATATTTCTAATGCATTTTAAAGCTCCATGGTCTTCCCATTACTTCTCTCGAATTGCCAGCTATTATTGATAATTTCCCTCAGACAAATAGGAATAATTTGATAATTTCTCTCAGTCAAATAGGAATCTCTGTTTCGCGGGCTTATAGGCCGTGTTCAAAGGACATTTTGTCGTCCTGACGTTTCGCTTAATACTGCGTTCAGCATGTTCACAGGTTAAATTAAGCGAGGTAAAACAAGTAAACAGAAGATATATAAATAGTCAACAACCCACACATAGAGGCTACCATAGCAACGGCGTACCACATAAAAGTAATGCATCAGGACAGGGCTGCCCTGTCGTCGGTCGTGAAAGTCTACATTTTTACTTCTCTCAGACAAATTGACCAATGCATTATCCTAAACTTAATGAGGATCAATTTAGTCGGATGATAAACTAAGCAAATGGAAACCAAACGGCTATAATTACAGAAATTTTGGGGTTAGTACTGTACCCGTTCGTTCTGGGGATGCGATGACCCATCTGCTATTACATCGCATTCCTGGATTTCCAGGATAGAGCGGAGTTAAATGAACATCAAGTCAAATAAGGAATGTGTCGGAAATTCAGTTGAAATATCACAAAAGCAGAGGGTAACACGAGATAAAGTATCTCCAGGGTCGTTACGGGCTTAAATTTAATTTTAAAAAATACAAATATAAATGGGCGCCACCAACTGAATCCCTAGCAAACCACATCCTTCTTAGTTAAGCCTTAATTAAGACAAGGAAAGAAATAGGAAAATCACATAATCATCAGACTACAACTAAGATAAAAACAAATTTATTCAACTTTGATAGTCAGACAGACATCTTAAACACTCATCCTACCTGAGAGCATGGTCGAATGCCAACGTTAAATTGTCATTGTCCAGAAAATCGAACCATCTCTATTCTACTCAAAGTGTATTTAATCCACATAAAATAGGAAAGAATTTCTAAAGTTCACTTGGGTTCTCAGGATCACCGTAGCTCTATGTCTTTGCGTCACTGACATTCGTGATACCTGAGACCTAACTTCTCTTTAAGTTAACATCATGAATGTGGATGTAAAAATATAATTAATCTGTCTAAACACATATATTCTAAGCACATATTTAAATATCACATAATTTATGGCTTGCATGGCATTATTCAAATGCTGAATATGTTAGTAAATTGCTCCTAAACATCGAATAATTAATTTACACTATTTACACTGTCATTAATAATTGCTTGTTTGTGAATCACAGAAAATCCACTACTCATTGGTTATAATCATCATCATCATCAAAATTAAATATTTCTCACATTAGTTCTCATCTCAAAATTCAATATATTCATGTCAGAACAATTAATTCATTATCATCAAATCATTTAAATGAATATTATAATCATCAATTCTTTATGCTCTCTAATTATTCACACACTCTCATTTCATCATCTCCTTCAGATTAAATCATCTTAAATCATCAATATGAAAATGAAAATCCACAGCCTGCTTCCAGTCTCCGACCGGGTCAGGAATGGAATGATCATCAATATAAATTTTTTAATTCATCAACTCAAGTTGCAATTCTTCAAATCATTCAAATCATATCACTCAATTAAATTTATTTAAATCCATTTAAATTTATTAATCATCAGCTTCTTCAATTAATTATCACCTTCTATTTCAGTTATTCATCATCTATTTAATCATCTATTAATTAATTTAAATCAGCTTATTTATTCAATCTTTAATTCATCCATGTATTTAATTCATTGATTTATTCCAAAATTTAATTTATCAATTTATTTAAATTTTATTCTTCTGGTTATTTAGATTTGTATTATTTCATCGAGTCATTCTGATTTTTATTTCATTAGGTCAGATCATTAATATGCTTAAACTTCAGATGATTATTTCATTAATTATTATCATCAGAAAATCTTGTATTATCAACATTATTTATTTGTTTAATTTTCTAACAAATTGTTCAATATGGGTTATAGAACGTTGTCTTACAGTTTTATCACTTCCAAGTTATATCTCGTATTTAATTATCATGCCAAAAATTATTATTGCCTTCACAAAATCACGTTGGATCTCACTATCCAAAACTTCATCATCTACTCTCACTTTATCAAATACCATATTTGAATACCACAATTATTCCACAAAACTCCATAAATATTCAGCGCACAGCATGAATCTCAAAAATTATGCTAGACTGGGTTCGACAACCTCATGTCTGCCTCAAAATACATTAGCAATATTGCAACTCCCACTTGGCAACTTCCACAAAATGCCTATCACAAATTTCACTTAATCACGTTGCATGATCTACAAAAATATATAACTGGCTTCAAATTATCAACGCACACAATCTCCAATAACTGTAATTAATCTGATCACATCTAGAAAACTTCTTAAACAATTAGGAAAAATATTACCTTAGTAATCGAAATCAAATTCAAGATCTGCTTTCAAATAGCATAAATTCTCTTAAAATTCTCATAATTCACTTCACAGAAAAACACCAATGTGCTATAATCTCTCACGTCAAAATATGCAATACTGATCTGCCTCAAAATAAATCTGACCATTAATGATTCATCTTACAAGATTCAATTACTTTAAATCCTTCTCAAAGGTATCAAATTCAATCATAAAAATTATCAAAAGCATCAACTGTATCAGCTGTTAAATGAAAGTACTCTCAAAAGAGTATAGCAACAAAATATTGGATTGGCAAACAAGAATTACAAAATGTAACCCTGCTGACATTTATTTTTAATTTATTTAATAAAATTCGACTGATATGTGACTAGTAGTTTCTTGTTTGATCCTCTTACAATCTCAAGTACACTCTGATGATAAAAATGAGTTCCTCAATGGCAAGTTAGGTGTGTACCACCACGCAATCGTATGAATACGAAAGGCCTTGCCTCGCAGACTATCATGATAATGCCTTGAGCGATGGGTAAAGATGTGTACCACCACGCAATCGCCTAAAGCGAAAGGCCCCATCTCGTCGTCTAATGAGTGAATGTACCAGATTGGAATCAACAAGTCTCTAGTTGTCACATAAAAGCGATATTCATTCACTTGAGTGAATAACATCTTAATATCTCCAAACAATCCAATGGAAAAAAATCCCTACTGATGAATAATACACACTCGCTAGTACGCAATGAACTGACGAAGTAATTTAAATAATCCAATTGCAGATCACGAGTTCGAAATACTCGCCACAAAAAAATAACTATCCAAGAAAACTATCCTTACTGGAAAATGTCTAAAAGACCAAACATCTGCTTAATAAAGCCAACCAATGGTGAGAACTTCGTATAATGGTGCCTGCCACATCATATGGTAACGCCATATTCTAGCAAAATTTGAGCAAATAATGTCTAAGCCATGTCTAAATAATCGTAGAACTCCTACTAGAAATATATACAAGTATGCCCAGTGTTCATGAAAAAATCATATCAGAAAGTCATAACTCTTACAGTACCTTCTCATATCAGCTGTTAATATATTTCAAAGATCGTCGATTATCCTCGTGTGTGCAATAAATTTCTCGACAGATCGACGTGAATATCGTATCACCCACCAGAATAACGATCGCCTTCATATCCCAAGTGAATCAGCTGTTGGACCTCCTCTTCTTCAGGAACCGAATCCATCGCTCTGTGGTGCCATCACGTCTCGTCTCCGCTTACTCCGACATGATAAACTGCACGTTATCCATAACGGATACTGTCCAAATTCTTCCGTAAAAGTTCATAAACGTAGCGTACCCCATATTCTTCTTCTATGTTACGCCACTGTCCCATACAATGTTCGGTTTGCTTGTGATAAAAGTCAATCTCCACAGCGGCTAAATCTCACTTGCGGAAAATAATTTTATTCATAAAAGTGTATAAGTTTCTGAAACACCCTGTAGCTGTGTTCGTAATCGATATTTTATAATAATTCATGAAAAAGAATTGTATTAATGCACGTGCCAATGTTCATAAGTGCATATATTCGTAACATTTCGTTTGCCTAAAAGCGTTAATGTTGGCTTGACCCCATGGTCGCTTTTAATATTCCGTTATGAAATGCATAGTCGTATTGTCATTGGAATATCTAAGT
The DNA here is from genome assembly GCA_946902985.2 of Meconema thalassinum. Classification (NCBI taxonomy): domain Eukaryota; kingdom Metazoa; phylum Arthropoda; class Insecta; order Orthoptera; family Tettigoniidae; genus Meconema; species Meconema thalassinum. The sequence goes on along the minus strand of OX336394.1, from coordinate 251,935,557 downwards.
TCATTTGAAGTTCACAATAGCGGTATATGATAACTATCTGCCTGCACAATTCGACTACTGAATTCAAGTCCAACCTCATAAAGTTGTAACTAACTGTCGAAATGAAGTTCAGCTTCTTTAATCTTGCCTGCGTATAAAAGTCGGAACCAGCACGCTCGGCTCTACTGCACTGTTCCAGAATGATCGATGCTTAAAGCCGGCCTCGCCATACCGCTTCGCTGTGTTGTTCTGCGTTACAAAATGCAGCTCGAAATAAAGTTCCCAATCTCGTTATAATGCTGTTTGTTCCTTAACATTTGAAAAAGCATTGCTGCCTCGCATAGCTGTAACTACGATATTGGAAATACTGTTCTAACACCGGCTCTTCTCTTGCTTATACGGCCTGCACAGCTTGCCTCGACAACCGGTCCTCGCACCGCCTACCGTGCCTTGCTTGCCTTGACTCACTGACCTACTTTCGGTTCCCCCAGCGCATGCTGCTATCAGCTCCGCTTGTTGAAGTAATACTGTCGCTTTCACTCCACGCAACAAATGCTGTACACCGCTCAACTTGCCGATCTCTCTGCGCAACATGTGTTCAACTCAGCCCTGCTGGCTGAACTCAACTGCTGTCTCTAGACTGCGTTGACGAGCTCCTACTCCGCGCTGTCACGTGATGTTCCCCTACCTTCTGCGGTCATGCGTCACAAATATAATCTCGACCACCATCATCTCGGCTATTAAGTTATACAATAACTTAAGGGATTATCTGCCTTTCTTCAAGTTATCACCATATATATTGCTTGACATTTCTTCTCTTCTGAGATGATATAATACTATGTTCCATATAGATCTTAATAATACTTCAATATTCCTCCCATAATTCCATCTGCTTGACTGGTAGTGCCACCTATATCCTTGGCCTTCTACGTCATTTCCTAACATTCTTCTCGACTCGATTTGAGCGCTATCTTTACAACTTTTCCCATAAATCTCAACTACGGCTTGATGTCAGCTGGCGTAGCCGATAGCCTCAACTAGGTATCGGGTACAGTACAAAACAGCAATGAAAGGATGAGTAATGCATATTTCATTGACGGTCCAGGGGGCACCGGGAAAATATTTCTTTACCAATGCTTGATTCACAATTAGCACAAATTTTGGGTTAAATGTAGTTTCTGTTGCATGGACTGGTATTGCAGCTATGTTACTACCTCAGGGGTGCACTGTACACAGCCAATTCAAGTTACCTCTACATTTACATGAATGTTCTGCATCAGGAATAAAAGTTAACAGCAAGGAAGCTTTTTATTTTCGTTCAGCAAAACTTATCATCTGGGATGAAGCCCCTATGGCTAATAAACACGCGTTGATGTGTGTAAATCGGTTGCTCAAGGACATCATGAATAAGGATGTGCCTTTCGGAGGAAAAATTATCATCTTAGGTGGAGATTTTAGGCAGGTATTGCCTGTTGTGCCTCACGCATCTAAAGCATCATCAGTCCAAATGTTAGTAAGGTTCTCTCCTTTGTGGCCATTATTCAAAATTTTTAAATTCAATAAAAATATGCGAGCGGATACAGATCAACGTGACTTTGCAAACTTCTTGATACAAATTAGTAACGGTGAATACCCTCACGTCGATGGAGAAAATTCGGAATTAGTCCCACGCTGAAAAACATATCACGCTTTTCAAAAATAGCGATTTTAGTACCTAAAAGTGAACATTGTAAAGAAATTAATGACAAAGTTTTAGACCTAATCCCAGGATCATCGAGAACTTACATCAGTGTGAATAATTTGATTACTGAAGATGAAAGTGAACTTCTAAAATTCCCAATATAATTTTTAGACAGCATAGGCATAAGTGGATTGCCACCTCATATCCTTCGACTAAAAGAAGGCTCAATTGTGCTTTTGTTGAGAAATATTAATGTTACCCAAGTTCTGTTGAACGGTACTAGACTGTTGGTTTGGAAGATGAATGACAATTGCTTACACCTGGAAATTATTACTGGCGTAAATGTTGGAAACAATGTCCTACTACCTCGCCTTGACCTTACGCCATCAGATACGTCTATGCCATTTTCCTTCAAAAGGAGGCAGTTTCCAGTACGTTTGGCTTTCTGTATAACTATCAATAAAGCTCAAGGTCAAACACTAGATCAAGTAGGCATTTATTAACCTCAACCGGTGTTTAGCCACGGACAACTTTACTGTATGGCGCACTATCGCGAGCAAAATCCTTTCATGACGTCAAAGTTCAAATAGAACCAAAAGGCAAGCGAATAGCAAATGTCGAATGGAAGGAAGTACTATAAGAATTTTGAAACGCATGTTGCGGAGGACCACAGACCTCAGCAACCGGGGCACAGATTAAATAACAATTATACAAGGACGTCCGCATCCCTAATACGATAACTGTCCTGTGGTATTGGAAAAAAATACTAATTGCCCTACATCCTGTTATTTCATTCCATCAGTTCTATAACAAAGATATACTCAATAAAATGTACAGCTTAATAAATATTAATTCCTTCTGTGTGAGTTATCTTTTCATTTCTCATCAATCGCCTTTACTTACTATTCTATGTGTAGGGGTGAAGGCGATAGCTGTCTTTACAGAGATGTGCAAATTATTAGATTCGATGTCAGTTTTCCAAAATTGCATTTTTACTTTTCACGGTTTAATGCACTAAGTATGTTTACAAGGCGATGAAATTACTTCAAATGTTTAACCAAGGCTCTTAATTATAATTTCATTTAAGAAACTCAAATTAAAATGATTTTTTAGAATTTCCACTAACAGAGGAGCCTTGCAAATGCAAAATGCCACACGTTCCGTTTTTATTACTTCACTCTACTTTACGTGTGAATTTAGAGCGGAGGGATTTAGGTTCTTTTAACTGATGAACGCTATTGAACTATTCAATGATTCATGAACTATGCATTTAAATCACCTGACTTGAATTCTAAAGTCAATGAAAAATTGAAAATGGACCCAGCTCAGATATCCCTCGGAATCCAATAATCTGATAGTTTCCAGACGCAATTCCTTATTGGAAAAGATGTAATTCCACAGGAGAGGAAACACTACTAAGTAGGACAACAAAAGTAGTTGGTCAATAAAATGATTTTGAATAAAATTAATTATGACTAGTTAAAATTATTTATTTAATTCTATTAATTTGCACACCTCTATATGTTAACCAAGAGTTACATCTCTAAGTAGATAATGTTAGGCGGTTTCAGCACAGGGGCTAATGCGCAATATGGCTGCCACGCTGACACAGGGGGAGGTCGGCCGTGTAGTTACTAAATGGAATATTTATTATAATTATTATTATTAATTTTATTAGGTAATTATTGATTGATAGCTTGCCACGGTGGGTGAGTGTCTATCGTGTCGGACTACCAACCCCAAGCTTGCAGGTTCGCTCTTGGTCGTGGTAAGTGATTTTTGAAAGGCGGCAAAAATTAAGACACGCATGTCATACGATGTTGGCATGTAAAAGAACCCAGGGAGAGGTCGGCTATGTAGTTGTTAAATGGAATATTTATTATTATTATTATTTATTATTATTATTATTATTAGGTAATTATTGATTGATCATTTACAATCAAGACCAGCCTTATATTGCCCCACTTTATGGTGTAGGGGCTAGCATTTTATCTGTTACTGTGGAGGCTCGGGTTCGAGTCCTGGCTCTGTCAAGAAATTTAATTCTAGGCTGAGGGTTGGAATGGGGTACACTCAACCTTGTGAGGCAAAACTGACAACAGCTGGCTTTTGATTCATACCGCAGCCATTCTGCCTAACCCAACTTTACCTAACCTAACCTAACCTAACCTAACCTAACCTAACCTTACCTAACCTAACCAAATCCCACCTTACCTAACCTAACTTCAAAGTCAGAATGTACAATCCATCTATTGTTTTTTATACCCTCATAAATTAGATATAGAGAATGTCCACCACGATTTAGATCCTCGAGCACACTTTCTGACGTATCATTAAAACGTGTAGAAAGGAATGTCTGAAAATTTTCACTATCACATAGTACACGTTCACCATACATTGTGTCCAATTTTTGAATGTTAATGATACGGAAAAGAGTATGAATTGGAAATTCAGTGGGATTTTTTCTCTCTAATCAACAGTTCTGCCCCCATAGCATTGAGAATATTTATAGTAGTAGCCTATAAAGAAACAGAAAAAATAATATCTATTACAGTTTAACTATAAGTGACCAGAACCACTATAACATTTTATTCTAATAAGGAGATTTCCATAATGATAAGAAGAAAAACAAAAGCTTACCATAATGATGGATTGTGTAAGTAAACGTCTTTTGCTGCTTGATGCCACTACTAAACTGATACTCATACAACGGACAAGTGAGTTCATGTTTCGCTGACGTAATCGTATGTTCCCAGGAACTTCCTGTGTGTTGCACGCGCCGTAGTGGCTAAATTTGAAACTAGATGAGATGATTTGCTGACGTAATCGTATGTTACCCTGCACGCACACGCCGGTCCCTGTGGACGGGTGCTAATAAGGAGCTTTCCATAATGATAAGAAAAAATAGCTTACCATAATGATGGATTGTGTGTTAGTAAACGTATTTTGCTGCTTGATGCCACTACTAAACTGATACTCATACAACGGAAAAGTGAGTTCATGTTTCGCTGACGTAATCGTATGTTCCCACGCACTTCCTGTGTGTTGCACGCGCCGTAGTGGCTAAATTTGAAACTAGATGAGATGATTTGCTAACGTAATCGTATGTTCCCCGCACGAACACGCAGACCCCTGTGAACGGGTCCTAATAAGGAGCTTTCCATAATGATAACAAAAAGAGCTTACCATAATGATGGATTGTGTGTACGTAAACGTCTTATGCTGCATGATGCCACTACTAAACTGATACTCATACAACAGACAAGTGAGTTCATGTTTCGCTGACGTAATCGTATGTTCCCACGCACTTCCTATGTTTTGCACGCGCCGTAGTGGCTAAATTTGAAACTAGATGAGATGATTTGCTGACGTAATCGTATGTTCCCCCGCACGCACACGCAGGCCCCCGTGGACGGGTCCTTGTGGACGAGTCCCTGTAGACGGGTCCCTGTTGACAGGTCATTGTTGACGGGTCCTTGTTGGCGGGTCCTTTTTTACGGGTCCCTGCTGACGGGTCCTTGATGACGGGTCCTGTTTGACTAATCCCTTTAGACCGGTCACTTTGGACTGGTCCCTATGGACTGGCCCATGACCCCTAATGCTATGATGAAATTAAAACGTTGTTCCACATGAAACGCATGTTAAGAGCCGATTGCTACTATGAATTAACATGTTTTTTTTGTTATTTTTTTGTAATTTTTGTTTTTGTTTTTACGCATGCGCTCTTGGGAATTTTGTAAGCGGACGGGCTTTCTGAATAATGATTTATAGATGAGTTTATTTAATTACCAAAAGATCCAAAACTAATAGGTCATTAGCTTTTTAATATCTCATGATCCAAAAAGGCTAGGGACTTGTATGAGATGTCGTTGGACTTGAGGTGACATTCTGTTTTTGAATGTATTATTTATTTTTTGTCAAAAGGGCGGATTTTAATGAATGAGATGCCATTGAACTCGGGGTGACACTCCCTTTCCAATGGATAACATATTTCCACCTCAAAAATAAAACCTACCCCTACTAGGGGGTGAAATTGTATTTTTTTTAGAAAATCTCGCTTTTCAAGTGCAACATGTGACAGTTTGAATGCCAATATGGAATTAAGCGTTGTTCCACACAAGAGACATGTGTGCGGTGGAAAGCCACTACGAATTACCCTGCTTGTTTTTTGTCTTTTACGCATGTCCACACATGGCTTTTGTAAGAGGGCGGGCTTTTTAAAGATGGTGGCTGTAGTGTAACCTAACCTAACCCAACCCACGAGGGGTGATCAAAGAGTATTTCAAGCGGCGCTTGTCGATAGGCAAACCAATAATCAAAGAGGGGTATGTCAGACCTTGAGGTGATAACCCCTTTTGATTGATCCCTGTTGACTAGCCCCTTTGGACGAGTCCTTTTTGTAGGGGAGTCATTTTTGACAGTTCCTTTTTAAAAAGTTCTTTTTGACGGGTCCTTGTTGTCCGGTCCCTTTTGACGGGTTCCTTTGGACTGATCCCTATGGACTGACCCATGAATTTATCCAAATTATGTCAAAGGGCCTAACTACATTTGTGTGAAAAGCAGTGTGTTGAACTGACGTTGTTTGCCAGCCCTCACTACTACAATCTGATAAGGATATGAAAGGAAAGCGACAAAATACATGTGAACACGTGCGAGATGACATTATTACTAGCTCACCTTGTGAAAACCACATGTTACCTAACAAGTCACATTTTGTTTTGGTTCGTACGTGAGAAAATGCATGTCCATATGTAATATGACCTAATATACAGGTGTTCACCTGTGCACGTGCACGATAAGAGCTAACAAGTCGCGTTCTGTTTTGGTTCGTACGTAGCGTTAGGGCTAATGCACACACCCTAGTACACGAGGCACATGCCATTTGAGGAAAGGTCAAGGGACCTAATTGCGAAACTTGGTGAATGGATGTGTTCTATATTTAAATAACAGTTGCTCGCGATTTAACGATCCGAGCACAGTGAAACATGGTACGGTAAATGCTCATACAAATTTAAATTCAAGGACATCTAATTTATTTCAATTTTTTTTCATAACCACAAGATGGCACCTGGGCGAAATTTTAAAATTTGGTTTTTATATCTTGTGTTGTAATCATGCGATTGAAGTTTGAATAATAAACCTACGCAATAATCTTCATCTAATAGTACATAACTCTAAGACCTACATATATAAAAATCCAACATGGCGACCGTCCGAAATATTTAGATGTTTCTCAATATCCACGAATCGATTACAGCATTCAAGCTGAAATTTTGTATGTTGAGAGAGGCAATTAACATAAGTAGGATATATGAAAATAGGCTATTTAGTTCTTCAGGGAACTACTTGTTAACAATGTGGTCGTGAAATTCCAATTCCTGGGATATTCATGATAGTGTTGCATAACATCCCTTTATTGAATAATGATTTATTATTGTTGTTATTCTTCTTCTTGTTTTGTATAGGCCATCAAAGGACCACGACATTCAACTATTACATTTGGAGTGGAATTGATGTTTGCCCAGTAGTTAAGCATTCTCTGGCTGTGTTGTTCCCTCCTCTCCTGTTTCCTCAGGGCACCTGTCTTCTTTCTTGACGGTTTGTCCTGGAACCTCATTTGCTGAAGCATCTTCCTGACAGATGTCCGATCCATTAAGTGCCTTTTCGTCCCTCCAAGTCCTTGCAGATCTTTGCTCACTTCCCACAACCATGGTGACTTGGTCTTCCGCCAGTAATCGAGGAGCTGGTTGGTCAACCTGGTAGGATGCATCCTGTAGACGTGTCCATAAGATGCTAGACGTCGCTTCCTAGCAACATCCGTGATTCTTTCACAGTACGTGTAGAGCTCTTGATTAGTTCGCCTTCCGTATTCATTCAGGCGCAATATCTTCCTCATTATTTTTCTCTCCTGTACTTCGAGTTTGTCCGTGAGTCCCTTCCGGTTGAATACTAGACATTCTAAAGCATAGGCTATAAGGATTCATGGCGTATAACTGTCTGGTAGTGTTATAATAATAATAATAATAATAATAATAATAATAATAATAATAATAAGAACCTCAGAGTCAAAGGTTTAGCATTTGCTGACGACGTAGCGTTGTTTGCTGAATCAGAACAAGAAGCTATTAACCAAATTGATCAGTTAAAAGAAACGGCGGAAAAAGCGGGCTTACAGATTTCGTTGGTAAAAACAGAGATGATGACAAGTGATCAGAAATACACTAAGAAAATGATAAAAACAAATTATGGGAGCACCAGGGTCACTGACCGATTTAAATATCTTGGAGAAATAATTAGTAGCAATGGGACGGATAAATTGGCAATCGAGAACAAAAAAGGGAAATTGGAAAGATTAAATTTTTGTACAAAAAATATATACAATAAAAAGAACCTGTCTATCAATGCAAAATTACGACATTTTAATACTGTTGTTAGACCAGTCATCTTGTACGGCATGGAAACTACAAATATAACCGGAATGGAGAATTTGCTCAAGATAGAAAGAAGAATTTTAAGAAGGATTTATGGTCCTAGGAAAACACAGGAAGGTTATAGACTGAGATCGAATGCAGAAATTTATAGTAAAATCGACAACCTTGAAGTGATGATCAGAAAACGGCGACTTCAGTTCTACGGACATATGGTCCGCATGGATTGCTCAAGGTTAAACAAACAAATTTTTGATAAAATCTGGAACTATAAAGGACAAGGAGGCTATGTAAAACAAATGAAAGAAGAACTTCAAAAATTCAAAATTACTGAAGAAGATTGTCTAAATCGAATAGAGTACAGAAAAAAAATTTTTGGTCTCAAAATTCTTGTCGGGGAGAAGAAAAATCTCAACAGAGGAGAATGGACTGCTGAAAGAAGAGCTGCACAGTCGACCAGGATGAAAGACTTCTGGAAGAGAAAGAAGGAAACTAGACCTATAAAGAAGTGATATTTGCGTGGTCCTTGTTGGCCTGTCCGCGGTGTATATATAATAATAATAATAATAATTATTATTATTATTATTATTATTATTATTATTCAAGCCTCCGTGGCTTAGGCGGCAGCACGCCGGCCTCTCACCGCTGAGTCCGTGGTTCAAATCCCGGTCACTCCATGTGAGATCTGTGCTGGACAAAACGGAGGCAGACAGGTTTTTCTCCGGGTACACCGGTTTTCCCTGTCAAAATTTCATTCCAGCAACACTCTCCACTATCATTTCATTTCATCTGTCATTCATTTAATCATTGCCCCAGAGGAGTGCGTCAGGCCTCGGCAGCCGGCACAGTTCATATCCTCGCCGCTAGATGGGGGCTTCATTCATTCCATTCCTGACCCGGTCGGAGACTGGAAGCAGGCTGTGGATTTTCATTTTCATTATTATTATTATTATTATTATTATTATTATTATTATGCACAATGGGGAGTACAGCACCGGGCAAGAACAGCAAAGATGTATACATGTAAAAGCTGCAAAGTAATCTAGGAAAGAACCAATTTAATAATAATCCACAGAACTTCCTCACTTGATGAGTCAGGATGAGCATTGTCCCTGCGATGCTGGAGGCCATAACCCTTAAGATATTTTAAGCCTTATTTGTTTATTTATTTATTTATTTACTGACAGCGGTAGCTATGCTTGCTAAAGCGCAGTGTTAGGTCTTGAGGCCAAGCTCTCTGCTGACTCGGTAGGCGTCGGTTCGAGCCCCACCGTCGGCCGTCCTTGAAATGGTTTTCCGTGGTTTCACGTTTTCAAATGCTGTGACGGTACTTTCTGGCAGGCCACGGCCGCTTCCTTCCACATCCTTATCCAGTTACATTCATTTCTTCATTCATTTCATCTCTCATTAACTCCTCTCATGAGGTTGACTTCAGAAAGGGTATACGGCCGTAAAAACCATCCACCACATTGAATGTCATCGTATCTCCTCCCCGACGCCGCTTTAAGTGGGAATAATAAGGGGTAGACTTGCTTACATTTATTTGTTTATTTATTTATTTATTTATTAACTAGCAGAAGTACCCGCTCTTCGAACGGTCTTCGGTATTAATAACCAGATGTTATCAATTGAGATACTGTTCCAATGGTTAGGGGCTTGTCATTCCTTCATACGTTTATCAGAACGAAGTTAATTTTCTGGGTATATCGCAGACACTGTTAATTTAAGGGCCGTAACATGTGGATTTCGGAGATCCTTTATAGACTCCCTAGTTTTGTATCACACATTGAGAAGCGCAACATATGCTTTTGTCGTCCTTCTAGGATTATTTTTATTTTCGCCTATTTTAGCATGTATTTTAAAAAGTTGTTCCTTATACCCTCCCTTCTATGAGAAGTACGTTGAAGAGTTTTCTAAATGATTGGTGTATTGACTCATGGTTACAATACCTAATTTTACAATGCTCAAAGCACCCGAACATGAATTATAGGCGTTCAAAAACATAAATACATATCAACCACACAGTATCAAACAAAATCATCTTTACGATGAACACTTTGTCGACAAAAATGAAAATGAAAATCCACAGCCTGCTTCCAGTCTCCGACCAGGTCAGGAATGGAATGAATGAAGCCCCCATCTAGCGGCGAGGATATGAACTGTGCCGGCAGCCGAGGCCTGACGCACTCCTCTGGGGCAATGATTAAATGAATGACAGATGAAATGAAATGGTAGTGGAGAGTGTTGCTGGAATGAAATTTTGACAGGGAAAACCGGAGTACCCGGAGAAAAACCTGTCTGCCTCCGTTTTGTCCAGCACAGATCTCACATGGAGTGACCGGGATTTGAACCACGGACCCAGCGGTGAGAGGCCGGCCTGCCACCTAAGCCACGGAGGCTTCTGTCGACAAAAATATGATTACTTAAAATGTGCTCTCAAACTAAATTCACCTAACGTGTACATCCTGACGTGAAAATAATATTGGAAACCTCGTAGACGAAACGCAATATATGTCAAATTAAAACTGGCCCTCACCGTTGTGGAAAGTCCCCATCCCCAGGAAGACCCCTTTAATAAATTATAAAGGCTCGTGGTGCATTAAATTCGGGATTTTTAGCCTCAAATGGCCCAAATTCCCAAAGCTGCAAAAAACACTATTCCAATTCAGGAATTTTTGAAAATAATGTTGATGTTTGGAGATATAATAGACCTTCTGTACAACATATTGCATATCGCACGTGTAAGTCAGGTGTTAAAATCTAGGGTACCCCTTGACCCCCTTAATCGCATTGTTGAATTTTACAGTCTATGTTTGATTCGACGATAACCTTATAGCCATTTGCAAACTTTAGCAGAAATTTAATAAATTGAGTGGCATTGCTTCTTACAGAAATAGATGGAAAGTTGGATGTCACCTCTTGTGGCACTGTTGTCATGGTTATCGGCTTGCATTACATCATTAGTTTCTTCTAGTTCTTCTTCTTCTTCTTCTTCTTCTTCTTCTTTCGGATGGGCCAGCTAAAGACCACGGCGTTCAACTTATCAGCTTGGCGAGGGACTTGATGTTTGCCCAATATTCGCACATTCTCCTCTCTTTTGTCCAGATGATGCCGGTTTTTTACAGGGTGGTCGGTCCTGAAAACTCTTCTGTTTAAGTATCTTTCTGAGATGTGATCGTCTTCTAATATCACTTTTCATTATCTTCAGTTCTTGGATATCCTTGTTAACTACTGTTAGCGACGGTGTCACACTCTTTCTCTTCCCCCAGTAGTTGAGAAGCCGGTTTGTTAGTCTTGTTGGGTTCGTCCATGAGACATGTCCATATAAAGTCAGACGTCTCTTCCTGGCCACATCTGTGATTTTCTGAGTATATCTATATAGCTCCTGATTTGGTCTTCTTCTGTACTCGTCATCTATTTATTAGTTTATAAAATAAAAGAGTGCCATATCCCCTTCAGGGACGTAGGCGACCTGAATAAGAGCCCTTGACTAAGTCGAGGGATTACTAACCAGGCATCCCGAGCCGGAGTTTGCGTGTGGAAGGCTGGCCAGTTCCTTTCCACTCCTCCTCCTCCTACCATAGCGTCCGGCAAGTTCCCATTTTGCATCACGAGGCTGGGAGACCCTGTACCAGACCATACCTAGACTTTTAAATTCTTGGCAGAGCTGGGGATCGAACCCGGTACCTCGGGGGGTGACAGCCAACAATGCTAGCCACTGCGCCACGAGGTGGTCTTTATTAGTTTATTAAATGAAATTAGTTTTCTGGGAATATCTCAGAAACGTGGTTTTAGAGCCTTAAAACGTAGTAGCCTCCAAGCCACTGAGGGGCTGAAAATGAGTTTTGCTCGTCCTTGTACGGCATAATACAATAATAATAATTATTATTATAATTAAATAATATAGGAAAAGGGATATAATAGTTCTTTAGTACCCCTTGACCCCCTTAAGCGCATTATATACGTATTGATGAATTTTACAACTTAAGTTGGTTCCGTGATAACCGTATAGCCGTTTGCGAACGTTCACAGTAATGTAATAAATGGAATGGCATTGCGTCTTACAGAAATAGATGGACTTCTGAGATCGTGTTGCCATGGTTACCGGCCTACATTCTTTTAATAGCTTAATAAATGAAATTAGTTTTCTGGGTATATCTCAAAAACTGTTGGTTTTAGGTCCTTAAAATGTGGATTTCGGGGCCCGTAGCGCTCCCGAATTTTGTTTCTCACATTGAGACGCTGAAAATGAGCTTTATCACGTTTTTCTACGCCCATTTCAGCATGCATTTTAAGGGGTTAGGCCCTCTTTTATGAGAGGTAAGGAGAAGAGTTACATCAATGATTACTTTCGTGCCTCTGATGGACTCCTGTACCAAATTTTACGTTGATCCACTCAGCCGTTCTCGAGTGATGCGCGTGCAAAGTTGTACACAGACAAACAACAAACAGACAAACAGACAGACAAAAATTTTGTTTTTGCGCGCAACCGTCATAAACCAGTCTGAAACGCGTTAATAACTAAAAATTCCGTGAAAATTCCGAAAAAACAGACAAACTTTCATTTTTATATATAGATTTATTTCTTTATTTATTTATTTATTTATTTATGAACTTCTGAAAGAATGGTATTTCGCTCATGTAATTATTTTGAGAAAGATTTTAATATGCTTATGCTCGATGTTATTTAAAAATTTCTGTAGGATAACCTATGCATAAAATTAAGGTGAAAGATATAGAAAATATATTTTTGTATTTTTATGTGACCGTTAATATCGTGATCATATGAAACGGGACCTCCTGATTTCCTATCGAAACTCCCACTCCAACGTTGGGTGGTAAGCAAGCAGCTTAAACGTTTTCCGTCACAAACTCCTCCCCCTCCTTTGATAAAAGAATCTGAAGACGACAGAACTGTGATTAGCTCGAAGAATAGACAAACTGAAGCCACAATGGCAGGAGGATATTCACAATGAAAAATAAGTCTTCTTAATTCTTAATTCTATTCTGTGCCATTCCTTCCATTGCAACTGTGCCTATATCTCCTTTTCATTATCATTCATTAGTATTGCACTTTCTTTTTGCCAATTCTTTGAAGTTGTTTAGATGCTTGTATTTTAAACTTGGCCGTTAAACTTGTGATCATGAGCCTTTTTACGTAGAATCCGAACCACAGGACACGGCATTTCACTTCGAAAATCTCACATGCATTGACCTGGAATCAAACCCGGTCCACCTTTATTGGTAAGGACATAATGCTACTTTGCTACACCTCGACAGTGCATTTTGTACTTTAAAATAAATGTCCCCAGTTCAAAATAGTGGCCACTTGAATTCAATATCTCCAAAACTATTACCGTTATCAACCAAAATTTTGTTAGGTGATAGAGGATACTATAATAAGTTCAACTAATGTCACTTTCAACAAGTAGTTCAGTGAAGAACTATACAGCCTATTTTCATATATCCTACTAATGTTAATTGCCTCTATCAACATACTAAATTTCAGTTTGATTGCTGTAATAGATTCGTAGATATTGAGAACCGTCTAAATATTTCGAATAGTCGCCATGTTGGACTTTTATATATGTAGGACTTAGAGTTATGTATTGTTACATGAAGATTATTGTGTACGTGTAGTACGGTACTCAAACTTCAATCACATGATTAGGACACAAGAAGTAAAAACCAGATTTTAAAATTTCGCACAGATGCCATCTTGTGGTTATGGGAACAATTGAAATAAATTAGATGCCAGTGGATTAACATTTGTATAATGATTTACTGTACCAAGTTTAACTGCACTTGGTTGGTTAAATAGCGAGAAACGACCGCGTGAATATTTATACTTCGCGTCCCCGCCATGTTGGATTTGTGATCACTAGGTTATTGAAAGTCCTAGAGATGAACTTATATTCATAACCCCTAGGAACATTAAAAAACAGTATAATTGCTAGAATAAATTCGTAGATATGGAGAACCATCTAAATATTCCGGATGGTCGCCATGTTGGATTGTTATATGTATAGGCCTTAGAGTCATGTACCTTTAAAGGAAAATTATTGCGCAGGTTCATTATTCAAGCTTTCACTTCGATCGCATGATTACGACACAAGAAACAAAAACTTAATTTAAAAATTCACACAGCCGCCATCTTGACGTTATGTAAACAATTGAACTAAATTAAATACCAGTGCATTACAATGTGTATAAACATTTGCTGTACCAAGTTTCATTGCGTTTGGATCATTATATCGCGAGAAAAGTCTATTTAAAACTTTCATCTTCGCTTGGCCGCCATGTTCGTTTTGTAGTTAACCGGTTTTTTAATGTCTCATAGATGAACTTCCAGTAGTGCCCTTTATCTCCGTGCAAAATTTCAGGCTGATACCAGTAATAGTTTCAGAGATATAGAATGCCAGTGAAATATTTCGCACAGCCGCCATATTGAGGTTATGTAAACAATTGAACGAAGTTACATGTCGGTGCATTACAATGTATATAAACATATACTGTACCAAGTTTTATTGCGTTTGGTTGGTTAAATCGTGAGAAACATCTATTTAAAAATCGCTACTTCGCTTGGCCGCCACGTTGATTTTGTAGTCACCAGGTTTTTAAAGGTCACATATGTGAACTTCTAGTAGCTCCCTTTATCACCGTAAAATATTCCAGGGTGATATCTGTAATAGTTTTGGTGATATAGAATGCTGGTGAAATATTTCGCACAGCCGCCATGTTGGATTGCTGAGACGTAACAAAATTTGAAGGCACGGTCGGAGTCGTCCGGAATATTGCTATGAACTTACCGAGTTTTATTGAAATCGCTCCAGCCAATTAGATTTTATTAGGGGGGACACACACACACGAATCACACACACGCACACACACACACACACACACACGGACAAAAGGTGATCTCATAAGCCTATTTTTAGCCCACTTTCGATTTTTGCAAAAAATGAAAGTAGACTTAAGAGATCACTACAGGGCCAAAAATTGTGTGTCTGTCTGTGTGTGTGTATGTGTGTGTGTGAGTCTGTGTTTGTGTGTGTGTGTGTGTGTGTGTGTGTGTGTCTGTGTGTGTGTGTACTCTGAATGTCTTTCCCCCCCCTATCACTTCAAACACGGTGAAACCAAATTGAACGAAATTTGGTACAGAAGTAGAACAAGCAAAGGGCACCTCAGTGTCATGTTTTATATCGCCGCCATCTTTACCAAAACTGAATGGCGGCCACTCAAACGTTCAAAACGTAAAATCAAATAGCGACTAACCAAATTATCCGATCTCTACCAAATTTGGTAACAAATTACCTTCATATAGGACGCGTCTTGTGACTAAACTACAAGGTCATCCGCCGTACCATTTCAGGATGGCGGCCGTGCGAATTATGCAAACTTTGTATCCATATCATGGGACCCACCAGTTCCGATTATCGAGCCGAGAATCGATTTAACTGTTCTAAAGGAAGAGGCAGGTTCGAACTTAAAAGTTTATTTTGTAATACTATGGTGTAGAAGTGATTTTAAAAAGCTGAGCCGTCTCGGTAAGAAGACAAGATGGCAGCGGATATCTTGTGCCTGACTTATATTTCACTAATTTGAGTATTGCATGCAAAAAGCGTACTGATACAAAATAAATAAACTTTGTATGAAATGCTTTATAAATAAATAATATACCCCACTGATGAAATCGTTTAGTCTAAATCATTATTTGCTAACAAGTTATATGTAAGTCATTTTATGTAGAACGATATTCGATGGCACAAAAGGCTCCGTGGTAAATCGTTGGCCAATCACTCATATGCCTATGGTTCAAACCCCATCAGAGTTAATTTTTTTGCATGAAATTTTATATATTTATTGTTTTCTAATGATTCAGACGTTTTAAAATTAAGCGTTATATTGTGGATATTACGGTGGAAAAAAAAATATATATAATTAAAACATAATTCACCAGCAGATTTGCTCGAGACATCTAGCAGCCAAAAAGGTAACTGCACGCCGGCCTACTTATTAACTTCAATATTTTGTTGAAAAGTTTCTTCTTATGGCCACTAGAATGCACTGGCCCTGTTAGGGTTATATTGTTCGATACTTCTCCACTAGATGTCACGACTGGTCTACGTGGGACTCCATTGGTTAGTACCGTATACCATTGGCATTCTATGCGCATCGAACTTGAAGAATGGCTAGGTGATACTACGATAAATTTTTACTTTTTATTTTAAAGGGTTTGTAACAGCCTATTGTGCGTTATTTGAAAATGTTATTTGAAGTACAGAACAAAACGATTTCACATAGTAACTGAATTCTAGCCGTTGGTGCTAGTTCAGGTTATTAATTAATACTTTAATTTCTGGCAAATAGCAATCGAAAATATCCACATAGTTTGTATACACACGTCTCTGTAGGGTCATGGAAAGGTTTGTTAATTCAATTAGAGTTGTGAAAGCCATGCACAACCAGACGTGTAAAGACATGCCACAACTCAAAGTTGGATGTTGCCCACGGCAGGTCGATTATGTAATAATAACAATAATAATAATGTTATTTGTATTACGTCCCTTTTAACTACTGCTGCTTTTAGATACGACGGGGTGCCGGAATTTTGGCCCGAAGGGGATCTTTAACGTGCCAGTAAATCTACTGACACGGCTCCCTCGCATTTGTGCACCCTCAAATGCCAGCTGACAGCGCCAGGATACGAACCTGCAACCTAGGGCCCAGCAAGCGAGAACATTACCGCTGAGCCACGCAGCCAGTCCGGTCGATTATGTCTCCAGATCCATAACTTTCTTGAGATACTTCTTATCTATCTTTCTTCAATGATGGTAGTAGTTTTTTTTTCTAGGTTTTGGCGTTTGGTAGAGGTAAATAGTTTCTAAGGTGTTCAACCAAGAAATGATTCTATTATACTCTTTGATAATAACGACTTATAACTATACTCATACATTTAGGAGAAAGTAGGCTATATGTTCTTTACTGAACATCTTGTTTCAAAATTGAAAATAGGCTAAAAGTCAGATAAGTACAAAACCTACAAGGTGGCCGAATTTAAAATATGAAGATGGAATTTTACTGATTTATTCTCCCGAGTACAATGAAACCTGCAATAAATCTTCATGAAAGAATTAATACACCGGCATCGAATTTTATTTTATTGATTTGAGAAATTCAACATGGTAGCTGTGCGAAATTCTAATTTATGCTTTTTATTTCTTGTGAGCTAATCAAGTGTTCAGAGTTAAAGTTTGTATGATGAACACCGTAATATAATCATATACTGGTACATAACTCTATGGCCCACATATAAAGCAATCCATCATAGCAGCGATGAAAAATCTTTCAACTATTCTCAATATCAAAATTAAACTTGCTCATCTTTCTCTTCGTACATAAATTATGAAAATAGTGCATGAGTAGGGGGCGGATTTCTATGACCTAAAAATGTATGAAATATGTATGCATTTATGACCAGAAAACATAACAAGATGTTCAGTAAAGAACATATAGCCTACTTTCTCCTAAATGCATGGGTATTGTTATAACACTTTGTCCTTTTCAAGGTGTATAATTGAATGTTGGTTGTAGTAGCTTGTTGAAATACAACGTGCTATAGGGATATTAAACATGAATATGAGGTGCCCTTTACTAGTGCTACCTCTGTAAAAAAAATCATTCAATTCGGTTTCACCGTGTTTGAATTGATCCGGGGAATGGATTTGCACACATACATGGCCGCTATTTGCAAACTATTGGGCTGATGACCTTGTAGTCAGTCATAAGATGCTTTCCACAAAAAGGCATGTTGTTGCAAAATCCGGTAGAGATCAAATTATTAGGATGGTCGAAATTTGATTTAAGCTTTTAACATTTGGGTGGCCGTCATTCCGTTACCGTCAAGATGGCGGCGATATAAAACATGACATTGAGGTGCCTTTTGCTAGTGCTACCTCTGTACCAAATTTCGTTCAATTCGGTTTCACCGTGTTTGAATTGATAGGGGGAATCGATTTGCACACATACTTGGCCACCATCTGCAAACTATCGGGCTGATGATCTAGCAGTTTTGTCAGAATATGCTTCCCACATAGTGATTTGGTGTTGCAAAATTTGGTAGAGACTAGATTATTAGGTTGGTCGTAATTACATTTTAGCCTTTAACATTTGGGTGGCCGCGATTACGTTTCCGTCAAGATGGCGGTGATATAAAACATGACACTGAGGTGGCCTTTTCTAGTGCTACCTCTGTACCAAATTTCGTTACATTCGGTTTCACCGTGTTCGAATTAATAGGGAGAATCGATTTTCACACAAAGATGGCCGCCATCCGCAAACTATTAGGCTAATGACCTATTAGTTTGGTCAAAAGATGCTCCCTCCATAATGGTATGTTGATGCAAAATTTGGTAGAGATCGGATGATTAGGTTAATCGTAATTTGATTTAAGTTTGAATATTTGTGTGGCCGCCATTACGTTTCCGTCAAGATGGCGGCGATATAAAACATGACACTGAGGTGCCCTTTGCTAGTGCTACCTCTGTACCAAATTTCATTCCATTCGGTTTCACCGTGTTCGAATTAATAGGGGTAATTGATTATGACACAAAGATGGCTGCCATCCGCAAACTATTAGGCTAATGACCTATTAGATTTGTTAAAGGATGCTTCCTCCATAAAGGTATGTTGTTGCAAAATTTGGTAGAGATCGGATGATTAGGTTAGTCGTAATTTGATTTAAGCTTTGAACATTTGTGTGCCCGCCATTACGTTTCCGTCAAGATGGCGGTGATATAAAACATGACACTGAGGTGCCCTTTGCAACTGCTACCTCTGTACCAAATTTCATTCCATTCGGTTTCACCGTGTTCGAATTAATAGGGGTAATCGATTTTGACACAATGATGGCCGCCATCCACAAATTATTAGGCTAATGACCTATTAGATTTGTCAAAGGATGCTCCCTCCGTAAAGGTATGTTGTTGCAAATTTTGGTAGAGATCGGATGATTAAGTTAGTCGTAATTTGATTTAAGCTTTGAACATTTGTGTGGCCGCCATTACGTTTCCGTCAAGATGGCAGCGATATAAAACATGACACTGGGGTGCCCTTTGCCAGTACTACCTCTGTACCAAATTTCGTTCCATTCGGTTTCACCGTGTTCGAATTAATAGGGGCAATCGATTTTCACACAAAGATGGCCGCCATCCGCAATCTATTAGGCTGATGATCTATTAGTTTGGTCAAAGGATGCTGCCCCCATAAAGGTATCTTGTTGCAAAATTTGGTAGAGATTGGATGATTAGGTTAGTCGTAATTTGATTTAAGCTTTGAACATTTGTGTGGCCGCCATTACGTTTCCGTCAAGATGGCGGCGATATAAAACATGACACTGAGGTGTCCTTTGCTAGTGCTACCTTTGTACCAAATTTCGTTCATTTTGCGCTCACCGTGTTCGAATTGATAGGGGGGGTCAGACATTCAGAGTACACACACTCACACACACACACAGACTCACACACACACATACACACACACAGCCAGACACACTTTTTTCGCCCTGTAGTGATCTCATAAGTCTACTTTAATTTTTTGCAAAAATCGAAAGTAGGCTAAAAATATGACCTATAAAATTCAAAATATGACTTAATGAATAGCATCTACGTTACATAGAAACACTTTTATTGCTCCATCCGTACTGAATATGTTTTCACCTAAATCGTGAACAAAACTTCACAACTTCCCACAAATTGAGACTTTCGTTTTAGGCATATTGAAAGGAACTGAATGACTGAAGCTCCCTAATGAGTGACCAAGGGCATTCAGTGTGAAGGTGGATGGGGGAAGGGCGAAGGAGAGAGATAAGATCGATGACAAATAACTGCGGAATTACCTCTGCTTCCGTGTAAACAATAGCCCGGTTTCCATGAATTGACCCAGCTAGCAAACAATATCTCTTATCTGTTAGAAACTTTCCATACCCAACTTTAGAATGGTTCTTCAGTAGTATATTCCAGTTTATCCTGAACAATAATTTCTAGAGCTTATTCTGATTTTTATATAACGAAATTCAAATGAAAATTACCAAAATATGCCGTTTATAATGATATTTTGTTCAAAATATGCCATAAAACTTAAGAAAGCCTAAATATGCATTTATATGCCCAATAAAACCTGTATAATTTTGGTTATCATGCTTGGAAACGTGTTGAAAATACAAGACTAAGATATAATGTTAAGGGAAAAATATGACTTCTCTTAGAAATCCTCCCCCTAGTTATGACAATCTATTACGTAGAAGAGAAAATACTTGAATGCCAAGCCTGAAAATTTAGCTTTTATCGTCATCATCATCAGCTTCTAAAAGCTAAAAGCCTTGTCGTTGTAGCCATTTCTTACGGTCTTCAGCAGTTCTCTTCATATTGGCAAACGAATCACATTCCATCTCCTTGACAATGTTCCTAAAATACGATTGTCTTGGTCATCCCCTTGGTTTTATCCCCCAAATTTTTCCTTCAAAAATTACCTGGAGGAGAGTGTCCCATGAATTTTGCTATCCTTTTCTTGATGGTGTTCAACAAGCATCGTTTCTCCTGAATTTGGTTAAGAACAAGCTCATTTTTCTTTCTTTCCATCAAGCTTGTTCGGGTCATTCGTCTCCAAAACCACATTTCAGCTCCCTCAAGTTTTGTTGCTTCTATTTTCCCAAGTGTCCATGTTTCACAACCATAGGTCAACACACTCCCAACAAAGGTCTTGAGAAAAGACTTCCTTATCTTCAAGTTGAGGTGTTTTTATCGTAAGGATATTTAATTCATATCTTAGACCTCATGTGTGCTAATATGTTAAATCTGCATGGTCCTGTTCGACATATAATACCCTACATTCATGATTGTTTTAAAAATATTCCAGTGGTTCATTTGTCTACAAAGTGTACCTAAATATGTTACGTATTAGCATTGGATATATCCGACATTCGTAACTTACAAGGTCCCCTTAATGAAAGAAATGAATTATTTTTAATGAAAATGGGCAAAAATTTGGAAGGAAGTGGTCGTGACCTATTAGAGGTACCGTCGTACATGATTCACCGCTGTAGATGTAATTACTGTTATGGTCGAAACATTGTAGTACATTAGATGAGCGTAATGAAACGTTAAACATCTACTCTTACACGGTTTCTTTTCTCTCCCTATCGATTATCATATTGTCAATAACCAATTGTAGCCAACGTTCAACAATTTGGACAGTTATGATCAGAGTACTAACGCATTTTGTTCTGCTAATGGATTCTAAGTCACATAATACGTTTAGCTTTAATTGTATTCACTCTCACTGACTGCCATTAATAATCCTGTCCATTAGCACACAAGAAAGTGGCCAGTTGAGCAGAACTCTGGCTGGCGAGAGATAAACAGCATGGCTAGGTATTCCTTCTCTGGCTTGAATTGTTGCGTCAAAATAAATAATAATGAATAACTCAGTGCGGTCAGAGAGGTGACCTGTGAAAAAGGTGAGTTACGAACTGTACTAAGACAATTATTGAACTTTTATATATATACGAATTGCAGCCAATGGCCATAGCAGGGTATTTTAATTGAACTCCAAGCAAGATCAATTTCCAGTAGTTCCAATTTTGGCTACCAGATACCATTGTCTCTGACATCTAGAGACAAACGTTGGAACTTGATAGAGCGTTTCTCCAAATATAACCTAAAAATTTGGCTACACACTGCCAATTGTAGCGGTAGGTTCCCTAACATGCCATAAATCTATGACATGGGCTCGCCGGCTTTACTTTCCCTCCAAAGGAAGGCATACAGAAGGATTTTAACACTCTTAAAAATCCGACGACCTCGGCCGGGTTTGAACCTGCGATCTTGGGCATAGCAGCTCAGCATGCTACTGACTACGCCAAAATACGATATAAACTCTTATAGGGTAATCGGAGCAGTATTGCAGTTCACTACACATGCCATGTTGATCTTACTACATTGATTTCTAATATATGTGCCAAACCATTCGATATAAAGTCGATCCTCGATATATCGAAGTGCTTTTGGAAATAGAAATATACTTCGAGTGATCGAAAATTCTAGATATCGAAATACATGAAAAAAGGGGCCCTAATATTATAAATACATAATAGTACATTATGCAACGAGCCTATAATGGCTATAATTAAGACACGAGTATTTTTAATAAAACGAGCGTATGC
This sequence comes from Meconema thalassinum, assembly GCA_946902985.2. Taxonomy (NCBI): domain Eukaryota; kingdom Metazoa; phylum Arthropoda; class Insecta; order Orthoptera; family Tettigoniidae; genus Meconema; species Meconema thalassinum. Next base: position 251,913,248 of record OX336394.1, on the reverse strand, counting down.
GAGTTTTATAATTTCCATACGAGTGTCTTAATTACCATTATAGGCGAGTTGCATACGACTGTTTATGTTCGACGATAATTATAACTTTATTATATGTTTTAACATAAATATTCATAAATATCTGTTGAGAGTCAGCTACTGGAATTTTGTGATCGCAGAGCGAGCGTTGGGTGTTATATCTTTGTCTTTCAAGAGCTTTGAACAACTGACGCATGCGCTCTGTGTGGTTGCAATGCCATATGCAACCATATGTTTACATCAGCCGTCCCTCAGTAATATTGTCACCGCAGTCATTTGAAGACAATGCGCTGTGTAGACATTAGTGTTGGTGATTTTAAGGTACAGTGCTATTTCTTGTCTCATATTCGCCAGTTTATTTACGCGAACATATGGACGGTGGGTATTCCATGTCGGTAATTTATTATAGTTCGATGTTGTGTTTATGTCCGACATGTTGGATTTTGAGCGCATGCGCGAAGTTATCGTTACCTAATTGGTCAATGAACGAGCTCTGATTGGCTGGAGAAACTGTATCATAATGGAAAACAGTGTTGTAATGACCATCATTATGATACAGTTATCTGACACATAATAGTGAGGGTCGAACATAAATGGACAAATTGAAGTTGAATGATTTTGTCCCTCATACATTATACCCATTTAAACATAGCTTCCACCAACTGAGGGCAACTCGAGTTGTTAAGGCATATACTTTCCCTTAAAATACGTGACTGCTGCATAGCGCTATAAATCTTGTGTTTATGTTACATAATTGTTAACAGTGTATTACTTGGAATGCCGAATTATGCCACAATAAACTCCTTCTTTCGCACAGCCTTCTGCACTCCATAAATCTTTTTTTTTCTTTTTTTTTTCTTTTTTGTGGCTTCGGTGGCGTAGTTGGTAGCATGCTGGGCTTCTATGCCCAAAGTCGCGGGTTCAAACCCAGCCGAAGTCGTCGGTTTTTTTAAGAGCGTTAAAAATCACTCAGTATACCTTCCTTCGGAGGGGAAGTTAACCCGGCGGTCCCATGTCATAGATTTATGGCATGAAAAACAACCTTCCACTAAGTACACTTGTGTGAAGCCAAAATTTGTACGTTATAATTGATAACACACTATTATTTCAGTAGGAAATAAAGGCCGAAGCTGGTGCAGGGGCTAATGCGCAAGATGGCGGCCGCGCGCAACCAGCCCTATGTTATTCTTATGGAGAGGTCATTCATAGCTGACGCAAGGGCTAATGCGCAAGATGGCCGCCACGCACTACCACACTTTTTAATGGCGGGCTTTTCAAATCATTATTTGTTTGTTATTAATTTATAAATTTTTATTTATTTAATATTTAATATATTATTTTTTAGCACAGGGCTAATACACAAAATGGTCACTGCACACAACCACTTACACTTACAACATGCTAACCTAACCTAAGTTTACCAACCCTAACCTAACCCACAGAAACCTCATGTAAAGATTTTGATTTTACATTTTAACATTTTAGATTTTTTTTAATTTTTTCATTTTTACTTTTTTTTATTTATTTTTTTAGATTTAACATTTTTGATTTTTTTGTATTTTAGATTTTAGTTTTTTTTAAATTTTCATTTTAAATTTAATATTTTGATTTTAGATTTTACAATTTACATTTTCCAAAAAGAGTAAACTACAAGGTCACATACCTAACCTCACCAAACCTAACTTTACCAAACCAAACTTAAGCTAATCCAAAGGCTAATGCACGTACACAAAGTATATAAGGGCACATGCAACTATCCTTATGCTAGTCTTATAGGCTACTGTACATGATCACTACCCCAACTGGGTATTTTTCTTTTTTTTTTTCATTTTGTTGTTTACACATTTGTCAATTTTCCAATTTCCCATTTTCAGTTTTTTTAATGTCAGTTTTAAGTTTTTCAATTTCATAATATGGAAACATGGATTTTGCATTTTGTTGTTTTAAACATTTGTCAATTTTTTCAATTTCCCATTTTCATTTTTTTTAATGTTAGTTTTAAGTTTTTCAATTTCATAATATGGAAACATGGATTTTGCATTTTGTTGTTTACACATTTGTCAATTTACCAAATTCCCATTTACAGTTTTTTTAAATTTCAGTTTAATGTTTTTTTCTATTTTGTCAATATGGAAACATAGATTTTTCCAATTTGTGTTTTACATGTTCATTTTGCATTAGGAGTGGAGAGAGGTGGGTAGTAATTAAAAATGTACAAGCAGTGTCCATACAATATTTTTTATTTTAAATACATGTACACTATTTACACATAATACAGTTTAATATATAGTTTATTCTTTTTTTGTTATAAATTGTACAGTTGTTTTTATTTTGTTTCTATTTTATTTATTTTTGATTATGAATACCATTTTTTAAATTTTTGTAGTGCTATGGTTTTATTTCCTAAATTGTTTTGTTTTATGTATTTGCTAGTTGCAGGCAGAAGATTTTGATATTCATAACTTAACACTTTAAGCATGGTTAATGATTGAGTAATGACCATAGGCAAGTGTACCTATACCATCAGCATTAATCACTCTTTTTTCATCACCAGGACACAAAGCAATTTTGTTTAGTCTTATAGACGATATGTCATGTTGTTTAGAAGCGATAATGTTCATGGGTATTCTTTTTACATTGTTTTTCATGACACAATCCTTATAATCTTGAAAGCTTATACAATTTTTGACAACACCTCTGCTAATACCTTTAATCTTTTTGATTTCTTTACCATTTATGTCTAAAGCATACATTTTAGCTCTAAGTCCAACAAATGCTCTTATAATTTGTCCACAAGCCTCGTCTTTAAATTTCCCCAACGTTTTCTTGTTTGATGCAGAGTAACATATGTGATTAGTAAGATAATCTGATGTGTCCAGGTGTTCTAGGAAATCCAACTTGTCTTGATATACATCTGGGGTGTTAACCAAATAAATGAACGAGTCAGTATCCATATACATGAGTTTAAGATTGTCCATGCCATAATAGGGTAGCAGGACATCATAGTGGTGGGAATACATAAGAGTTTTTGAAATATCCAGTATACACATTCCAATATATATAGGCTTATTGAATACAATGTTACGTTTAGCCATGTGGAAAGCAGCTAGGTTAGGAACATAAATTGTTCTATCGATAAATGTCGGCTTTGATATTATCTTTTCTGCCTTTTTGCTGTCAGTCACAAGACGTATGTCTATTCTTTTACGGATATTTTCCATTGTTTTTCCGAAAATGGCATTGTTGAATAATTTGAACAGATTTTTCTCAAAATCATTTTTGGCTTGTTTTCGAAGGTTGTTAATAAAATCAACGTATGCCTTTAGCCAAGGTCTTTGCTTGAACATTAACACACGATGAATTTTTATCAATTTTATTCCATGATCTAAAGCCTGTTTTAATGCCATGTAGTGAACATCATATTGCCTTCGATTTCCAGGATGAGGAATTAGTTTTTTCAGGGATGAATCCTTAGGTTGTGTACACTCTGGTAGGAAAGGTAAATCGTTGTGTAGATCATGAAGGTCAGATGGGTAATCAACATCATCGTCTAGAATGTATCCCACAGGATCGTCTTCCTTTAGTTTTTCTAGATCAACAGTATCTGGAGAAACCCACTGAAATCCACCATAAGGAAGAGAGTGGCACATAGCCCACCCGTATTGGTTGTTGGCATCATCATAGGTAATAAACTGCGATGGTTTCTCAGAATCATAGGTTTCCATGTATTTATTGTTAGCTTCAGCATACCGATGAGACACCTGGCATTTGCCTCCACGTATTCCAGACTCGATTAGAAGAATCTGATTGTAATCCTGTACCAATTCCAGTTCAATTCCTGTGTAAAGGAGCATTGCCTCGAAACTTAAACCAGGCGAAGTAAAAAAGTGTGCAGCATCCACTCGGTGTGTTTCTAGAGTTTTGTTTCTAAACGTTTCAAAGCTGTCTGCAAAAAGGAGTACATCTGAAGTTAGGTAGAGGTCACTATATTCCCCTAGAGTTTTAATGTTGAACTGGTTCCAGACATTTTTGGCATGTTCATAGTCTTCTTGACTAACATTTTCTTGACCTAATTTGTTAAAGAATGCCTCTTTTGGAGGTAAACACGTTTCACTTAACTTTTCCCATGAGTCAATGTAGTCATAAAAAAATACCCCTTTACGAGTCATGAGCATTGCATTTTCTTTTCCAAAGTACTTGTCTGTTTCAGGGTATAATGTTAAGTTGGAAACTAAGTTTTCCAAACTACTAGGCATTAACCGAAACGTGTCCAAAAGTCTAAACTTAACATTTCCTACATATTTGGTGAAGGAAATGTACTTTTCTTTGGAGTTAGCGATAACATCCACTCTCTCAGTAGTACATCCCAATTGCTTTACAATGAAATTCGCGTCGTAGCCACTCATATTATGTAGAAATAAAGGAACGGGGTTACGTGTTTTACACCTCAAATTACAGTTATTGTGAGCACTTCCACGGTATTCCCCTGTAATATGGCAATGGTCTCGAAATTTCCAGTCCTCATTGGTAAACGGTTTTTGACACAAATAATAGGTTTCAGAACATTGGAACTCTGCTTCTTGATCCTCAGTTAAAGCCTTTGGAACATTTAAGCTGTAAAGGCGATCAATTTCATTAGCTATTGAAATCAAACAGTCCATAAACTTTTCTGCAGCGTCAGGTCCACGATAAATAACAGGTTGGCTTAGAAGGTTTGTCTTTATGTGTTCCACAGCAGGTGAGGGTTTAACATATATACCAACGCTCATAGGAACATGACTCTGGTATGGCCCTGTATAACTTGCTTCAGGATTGGGTAGACATGTTTGATAGGGTAACGGTATACTTTCAAAATCAGCATAGACAACGTAAGGTATTATCAGCATTTTTTCCACGTTAAAAAATTTAACAATAGAGTTTTTAATAGGCATTTCAACACTAGCAATGTCATGCAGGACACACAAAGCTCTATGTTCTTTCAATTTTTCTATTCCTTGTTGACCATATCGATTATCGAAGTGAGTAAAACACCGTTTACACGTATATATCTTATGTCCATGGTGAGTAATTTGATGTCCTACTAGTTTATCAAAATCTTTGATAAAGACGTAGTGGTTCTGTCCGGATGATGAATTTAGCAGAAGGATGTCGCGATGGTCTTGTAGCTCTTGATCCACAACCTTTAGAGGGAACAGTTTGTTGTCTTGTTCCAGTCCAAATACATTTATGGATATGGTGTTGGCTTTTTCAAATTTGGGAATGACAGCTAGCGATGTAGGAAACAATATTACCGAAAAATCATACTCGTTTTCCAGGTCCTTGTATTTACTAATGCGTTCAGCATTTGTTTTAACCAGTTTTGCTAAAATGGCTTACATAAAACATTTTTCATTCTTTAAGTTTTGAGGATTAATGCAGGCTTTTCTTGCTTGTGTAGCTGCTGGTAATGGAATATATGTTCTGCCACGCAAGGGATTGTACTTATTTATTTTCAATCGCACTCCTTCCACTGCTAACAAAGCCCAATTACTGCCTTTTTGCTCAGATTCCTCCATTTCCGTTGTTAACTTTGTAAATTGTGTTTCCAAGAAACTACTCAAGTCTGTTTCCAAAAATAGGGCCTGATTCCGTGTTTTAAAAGCACGATCTGTAATTTCATTGGTAGATGTATGAATGAATCTACATTTAGCCACAAGATTAACTTTGATCGACTTGTGCATTGCTAGTTCTTTCTCCATAGCTTGTATTATTTGCTGTTTGGACTTTTTAAGGTATGAATTTAAATCCTTACACGTGTCACAACGTATGAAATAGGATTTAAGACGACCTTGAAAAGACTTTTCATATTCAGAAAGTCCATTTTTGTCAGGAACCATTGAAAGCAGGTAATGTTTTGTAGGCTCATTTTTTTGTCTTTTAGCTGCTGACACAACATTACAACATTCTTCATGACGATGTCCGTTGTAGACATTGTTGAATTTACTACCACCAGTTTTGCACTCATGAAACTCACCTTTCCATACTTCATGACGCTTTCTATCATAGTCCCGAAGAAAAGTCTTTCCACACTCTTTACACATATAGGTAGGCATGGTTTCTTCCATCATGGATGTTGATTTCTGCAAACAGCTGCTTACTGCGTATCACAAGGCTGTAGGCTGGTCAGTGAGACGGTCTTTCATTATGTGAACACTGCAAAAGGTAGTAATCAACTGATTGTATTCCTGCTAAGAGACCTCTTATATAACCTAATCAAGACCAACAGCCACTTACCACGTAGTACACGGCTAGAGCCTAGTGGGTGAGACGATCTTTCACAATGTGATCACTGTTAAATGTATTAGTCAACTGAAAATATCCTTACGCTCTACTGAAAGTTATCAGGTACTTACTGCATATCAAAAGGCTGTACACTCATATGTTAGACACTCTCTCTTGCTAAGGACCCCTATATTCCCTATACATGGCTATACATGTTTGTTCTAAACACTTATTGGTTATTTGTATATTAAATTTATATACACAGCTTATACGAGCACGTTTTCTCGCAATAAAACTTTGTCAAATAATCACATGCGACACGCAAAGTATGTTTCCGCTATCTAGCGGTGACTATGAGAACTACCTGAACGACTGCATGGCACCTAGCGCTCCGTATCATTACTGAACGATCAGCATGCTATCTAGCGGTCGATATAAAAAATTACTCAACTACCAGCATCCTACCTACCGGTCGATATGACAACCCACTCAGCTACTAGTATACATTCCAATAATGAACACATTTGCTCATATCCACTAACAATACACACAGCGGGATTGCTTTATCGTTTAATACAAATATATCTTGTTTAAATAATGTAACAAAAAGTTACATGGCACAATTGTATAGGAATGTTGCATTACCTAAAATGTAATAGTATGCAAGTGTTTAACATTTTACAATCAGTTTATGATGAAGGATTATGTTGGTGGCTTATAGTGGTGGCATATGTTGGTGGCTTATTTTTGGTGGTTTACGTCAACACCTTATTTGTAATGGCTTATTTGACAAGTTATTTTTGTCAATGTATTTAGAGGATTTTTCTCTTGGTCTTGGAAAGTATCTCAACCCTTTTTTTATGCTAGCATAATGCTTACCACCATGTTTGTAAGCAACAACAACACACTAAAATTCCAAGATTCCAAAGTACTCTAAGGTTAATGATTGTCTCACAACTCCATTCAACGCCTAGTCAAAGACATATATTTTTCAAATTTTTCAAAAAAGGTAAATTGGGGAAGCAAGCTATATGTTTAAACTAAAAATCATATCAAATCACATGCCAACTCCAACACCTACGTCTATCCCACTCTCAGTCAAAAAATATAATATTCTTCAAATTTTTCCAAAACAATATTTGGAAAGTAGGCCATATTTTGAAAACTAATCATTCTATAAAGTCATATATAGACTCAAACCAATGGCTTTTATATCCTTAATCGTAAGAACAAAATATGGAATTTTTGACATTTTTTCGAAAAATGTTCATTTTAAAACGGGGCTATATTTTGGAAACTAGGAATTTTACAAAAATGTTTGTTTAACATAAATGACAGGTATTTACCCCCCACTACCCAGAAACCAAGTCCCAGGTCTCTGGGACAAAATCCAAAAAAAAGTTCAATTTGGAAAGTAGGCAATATTTTGAAAACTATTCATCCTATAAAGTCATATATAGACTCAAACCAATGGTTTTTATGTCCTTAATTCGTAGAACAAAACTTAACATTTTTTCAGTTTTTCCAAAAAAGTCCAATTTTCAAAATTGTCTACATTTTGGGAAATAAGAATTTTACAAAAAAGTTTGTTTAACGTAAATGAAAGGTCGTTACCCCCCTCTACCAAAAAAATAAATTTCAGGTCCCTAGGACAAAAACTGTGCAGTAGTGTGTTTTGGACACCTAATGCCACCTCCACCTCCCCACCTCCCAAGATGGCGGCCGTAGCTTAACTTAACCTAGCCTAACCTAACAAGATGGAGGCCATTGCTTAACTTAACCTAGCCTAACCTAACAAAATGGGGGCCGTAGCCTAACCTAAACTAACCTAACCTAACAAAATGGCGGCCGTAGCCTAACCTAACCTAACCTACGAGGTGTGATCAAAAAGTTCCAAAAATGTGGCTGCGACTTAAACAAATCTAGCCTAACCTAACCTAACCTAACCTACAAGGTGTGATCAAAAAGTTCCAAAATGGTGGCCGTAGCTTCACTTAACCAAACCTAACCTAACTTAACCTAAACCTACGAGGTGCGATAAAAACGATTTCAAGATGGTGGTCATAGCTTAACTGAACCTAGCCTAACCTAACCTAACCTAAACCTACGAGGTGTGATCATAAAGTTCCAAGATGGCGGTCGTAGCTTAACTCAACCTAACCTAATCCTACGAGGTGTGATCAAAAGGTTCCAAAATGTATGGTGGAATGTGGAGGAGGGTGTTCGTAGAACTCTTAAAAACTACTGGGGTGGGTGGGGGTAGTAAGAAATAAAACAGTATTAATTATTATTCAGCATGAGAGTTTTTTAATTCGTTAAAACGTACAATACATCTATTGTTTTTTATACCCTCATAAATTAGATATAGAGAATGTCCACCATGATTTAGATCCTCGAGCACACTTTCTGACATATCATTAAAACCTGTAGGAAGGAATGTCTGAAAATTTTCACTAACACATAGTACACGTTCACCATACATTGTATCCACTTTTTGAATGTTGATGATACGGAATGGAGTATGCATTGGTAATTCAGTGAGCTTTTTTTCTCTCTAATCCGCAGTTCTGCCCCATAGCATTGAGAATGTTTATTGTAGCAGCCTATAAAGAAACAAAAAATGTCTATTACAGTTTAGCTATAAGTGACCAGAACCACTATATATATATATCATTTTATATTAAGAGCTTTCCATAATGATAAGAAAAAAGAGCTTACCATAATGATGGATTGTGTGTAAGTAAACGTCTTTTGCTGCTTGATGCCACTACTAAAGTGATACTAATACAACAGACAAGTGAGTTCATGTTTCGCTGACATAATCGTATGTTTCCACGCACTTCCTGTGTTGAGCGCGTCATAGTGGCTAAATTTAAAACTCTAGATGAGATGTTTTGCTGACAGGACGGGTCCTTGTTGGCGGGTCCTTGTTGACGGGTCCTTGTTGACAGGTCCCAGTAGGCGGGGCCCTTTGGACTGATCCCCAAGGACTGGCCCATGCATTTTATCCACATTATGTCAAAGGGACACCGCGTGTCGCATGTGGCTATTTGACAAACTTTTATTGCGTGAAAACGTGCTCGTATAAGCTGTGTATATAAATTTAATATACAAATAACCAATAAGTGTGTAGAACTAACATGTATAGCCATGTATAGGGAATATAGGGGTCCTTAGCAAGAGAGAGTGTCTAACATATGAGTGTACAGCCTTTTGATATGCAGTAAGTACCTGATAACCTTCAGTAGGGTGTAAGAATATTCATCTTTTTCTCATTATTACTTCGGCAGAAATCGCTGTCCGAGCCTACTGAGAGAATTTATACTTCGCATCAAATCACCATCCAGCCTTCAAGAACAATCTACTACTACGCAGCGACTGAACTTATCTACACCGGCGTGACGTCACAATCTCACCCGACTTCGTGGCCTTGACAGCGAGGCCTCGCCACGTGTTGCAGTCTGTTCGCCGACATTTTGTGTGCTACAAATTCACCAACGCAGCTTTACTCTATTGAAACAATCTTCACCACGTTTCATCACCTGTAACAGGCTATCATCGCTACATCTATTCATCGCTAGAGCCAGGCATATCAGCTCCTAACAGATACTTCACGCCGTGCAGCATTCTGTCGCTTCTCAATACCAGCTTTTGTACATTCATTCACCAGGCTCTTGTGTTCTCACACACCCCACGTACATTTTCATAGTGCTTATAGTACTCTATCTATAAGCACTTCATTCCATCTCTACATTTCACGCTATCAGTGAACACTCCGCGCCATTTTATTCATCCCATTACCTCACGCTCGCAGAGGTTTTCTCATCTCGCCTTCATTTGTACCCTGTTGCCAGATCCTCGCCCGTGACATTCTCAACTTTTCCATACTTCTCAACCATCTACTACCCGACTCATTCCCTTGCCCCATTTCATCCCACATTCCTATGCTGTCCCTCGATACCTACCCTACTGCTCTAGCGTCCTGCTGTGCCCAATCTCGTATACTCCCGACACTACCCATCATTTTCCAAATCACTACAATCATCATCCCAGCCATTTCAACCGCATTCATCTTTATATAATTCTTCGTTTTTAACCCTTTTCCTCTTTCTCCTGTTTTAGGGACTTAGTGCCCTAGTCCTGGAATTCCTTTCGCGATCTTTGCACTCGCATCTCCCTGCCCTGGTAAAATTGGCCCCATCCTATACTCGTTAATACCTTCCGCATATTCGTCATGGGTCGTGGCAAAGGCCGTGGATCCCCAAACCGTGATCCACGTAACGCCAAGGGGATCACCAAGGAGGCACCGTCGCGCACTGACTCTCAAGGCGCCATCCCTAAAAAACTAACCACAGCTACTACCACGTCTACCGCTACACCATCCACCTCTGGCCTTCACCCCAACCTCCCACCAGTAATCCCACAAACCGCCACCTTGTTCGCGTAACGTTAAGTACCCGACCCAAAAGACTCCGAACTTACCCACCGCTCCCGTTTGCGTGTCCATGATGGGATGGAGGAGGGTGGTCATTCTTCTATTCCCTCACTGGATGCCACATTGAGCACGAACCCCCTTCCCTCCATCTTTGAACTACCACCCCTCCATCGCCCCTCGGGGAAACTACCCTTCCAGGACGGAACGACCCCCTCCCCAATCCCCCAATTCTCCGTCTCCTATGCAGCCAAGGCTGCTCAGCCCACCTATAAGCACTCCTACCTTATCTCCGGTCTCCAACACCTGTCCCGACAGGAAATCTTGGGAGCTTTGGAGACGCTTATCCCTCCCTCTTTACCTTTCCTCCTGGTCTCCATCTCCATCCTCAAAACCGACGATGACATTGTCGCCACCACTCTGGAGGACGCCAATTCACCCGCCCGACTCGGTCCCACAGTGACGATCGGTCCCCTTACATCGCACCAAACACCCACTACAGCACCCCTCTCCCCCCCCCCCCCCCCCCCGTTCACCACTATTCTCCTGCGTGATCCGAGGCGTTGACCCTGATCTTCCTGAGGAGGTCGTCATATCGGAACTTGAACGCGAACAAATACAGGTGAAAAAGGCCTTCCGCATAATGTGCCCCACAGGCCCAACCTGGATGGTCAGGATTCTCCTGGCCACCCAGGCAGAAGTCGATCGCCTACTCCAGCTCGGAGTATACATCTTTCGGTACCACCACCGAGTGGAACCCTCTAAAGCTCCACCTCCCATGGCTCTCCGTTGCAATAGGCGTCTGGCCTACAACCAGCACTCTACTGAACAGTGCCGCCAACGGCGCATCTGCCCCCACTGTTCTCAACCTGACCATCCCCTGCAACAGTGTCCTAACCTCGCCCAACCTCCTAAATGCCACCAGTGCTCGGGCCAGCACCCTACACACTCCTACAAGTGTAAGGGTAAACCCGCACCTCCCCCAGATCATCCGGAGCTTGTCGCCCCCGTAAAGACAATCGACCCCCAACCCCGACCGCTAACACCCAATTTCCCCCCTTGACGGTGGAAAACCTCCTCCGCTTCCTCACCATCTCTCTTCAAAACCTCATGCCATTCCAACGGCCTCTGGTTCTCACACAACTCCAACAGGCTGCCCTCCAAATTGTTAATGTTCGCTTCTTCCCCTCATACGCCGGCCCTTTGACACATTTCACCTTCTCCCCACTGGTATCGACACAACATGGCAACTAAGACCATCCACACTGGGCCTCCCTAAACCATCTCTCTACTATACAGCAATGTTTGCTCCTTCCACAAGAAGCGTCCCTTACTTCAATACACCGTAGCCGCACATTCCGCAGACGCCGTTCTACTAAACGAAACGTTTCTTCGTCCCCACCAGTCAGCCAGTCTCCCCGGCTACACCATTCACAGAGCGGACCACCCTCGCGAGATTGGGCGTGGGGGTGTCACCCTCTTACATAAGAACCGCATCCAATACGCATTCACGTCCCTCCTCCCCCACTCTCCTTCCCTGAGAGCCTCATCGCGACTCTCTACTTCCCCTCCCGCGTACTTCATGTCGCAACTGTATACACCCGTCCCCGCCGTCCCTTCCCCCGGGAGTTCCTAACCCATCTCCATACCACCTTCCCCCATTTGATCGTACTTGCGGACCTCAACATGCACTCCCGATCGGCAACGGAACTGGTAGACTTCCACACCTATCTACAGGCGATAAACTCCACACTTGTAGCCATCCCCAAACATACTCGCCCTATCTCCAACACTACACCGGATGCAATTATTGCGCACAATCGCCTCGCTCGCCTTCTAACTGTGGACGTCCTCCTTAGCATAGGAAGCGATCATCTCCCCGTTCTGGTCACCGTACCAACACGACCCACCACCGTCACCCCTCCGCCGCCGATTCTTCGCCAGAACTTTAAAAAGGCAAACTGGCCTGCCTACAGAGATCACATCACCAACTCTCTCACCCCTCCCCTCCCGCATCTTGACTCTGCGCCCTCGGTCGACTCATACACCCGAGTTCTGGAATCCTCCCTAACAGACGCCTCATCTGTTCACATCCCCATCACCCCGTACTCACCCTCCCGGCCCCCGTTATCTCCCCCTCCCCCCCAAAGCCCTCCCTCTCCTCCGGCTCTCCCACAGATATCTAGCCCACTATAAAAGATCACGCGATCGCTATTTCCTCACCCTTCACCGTCAGACTATCCGCCAGGTGCATTTCTACATCCGCGCCTTTCACCGCCGTAACTGGGTCTCAGTCTGCAACTCTTTGCAAGGCCAACGCTCCTGGCTCTTACTGGAAACGCCTAAACACCCTCACTGGACGCTCCCCCACACCCATCTATCCCATCATCCACCAGGGCACTGCCCCACCGCATCTGCCCTCCAAGCTGGAGATCTTTGCCCGTTGCTTCGAACGGGTCTTTAACGGTCATTTCGGTCTCACCTTCGATGACACCGACAACGACGCCGTCAACTCCATCTCAGATCGACACTATCTCCAGCCCAATCATCAACACCCCCATATCCCACACCCTATCAACGACCCCATCATCCCCATCGATATTCACCTCGCCCTTTCCCGTACCAAAAATACTGTCCCCGGTCCCGATCAACTCCGCTATCTCCACATCAAAGAGGCACCCCCTATCTTCTTCCAGCTCCTCGCCACCCTCTATACCTACCTCCTCAAAACCGGATTTTACCCAACGGCATGGCGCGCTGCCACCATTCTTCTCTTCCCAAAACCCAACAAACCACTCTCCGACCCCTCCTCCTATCTTCCCATCTGCCTCACAGCCGTCCTCTCCAAACTATTCGAAAAAATCCTAGTCCGCCGCACCTACCTCCATCTCAATCAACATCAGCTACTCCCCCTCTCCCAATGCGGCTTCCGACCTGCCCTCTCCACCCATGACCAACTACTCCGCCTCACCACCCTCACAGCCGATAACATGAACCGTTTCCGCCCCACTCTCCTCCTCAACTTCGATTTTCAGAGTGCCTTCGACACCGTCTGGCACTCAGCTCTCCTTCTCAAACTCCACTACTACCAACTCCCTCATAATTTCATCCGCCTCATTGGAAACTTCCTCAGTCCCCGCACCGCCCGCATTTCTATCAATCGCACCCTCTCACGCTCCTTCTCTCTAACCCAAGGCGTACCCCAAGGGTCAGTACTATCCCCTCTCCTCTACATCCTTTTTGTCGGAGATATCCCCCAACCTCCGGCTCCCCTCCACCTCCTCCACTTCGCAGACGACACTGCAATACTCGCTCCTTGCCCCTCCGTCGCAGCCATCAACAGACTAGTCCAACCATATCTCGACCGATTCACGGCCTGGTGTGATCGCTGGCATCTCAGTCTAAATACAGACAAGACCAAAGCCGTACTTTTCCGTCCCCGTCGCCATGCCAACTCGGCCACCCGCAACCCCAATCTTCTGACCCTACGTATCCACGATCACCGCCTTCACACTTCACCATCGCTACGCTACCTGGGCGTCATCTTTGACGAGCACTTCACCCTTCGTCCACATCTACGCGCACTTACGGCCTCTGCTCAGAAGCACTCTCGCCACATCACCAGGCTGATCGGAACCTCTTGGGGGCTGCATGCCTCAACGCTGTTCTACACATACAAGACCCTCATCCGCTCTTACATCACATATGGGCATGTTGTCTGGGCCGGCTGCGCCGCCAGCTACTTGCACCCCCTGGTAACCACGGAACGACGCATCACCCGCATAGCCCTTCGCCTCCCCCCAATACACCAAAGTGAGGATCTGTACCGTATAATGCCATTACCCCCCGTTACGACGTACTTACACCTTCTTCAACTGCGCTACTTGAAGCGCGCTAGAAGAACGCAGAATCCTATTCTACGACAACTTGAGGCACTCCAGATACGCAACCCAGTATACTCTAAACTAGGCCTACTCCACCTCAAGAGCCTCACCCCTGCCCCGGACTAATAGCCCTCTACAAAAAAAAAACACCATCACCTCAACATCAATCCATCCATACATACTCACATCTTACACCAACAGCTTATATTTCTTTTCTTTTCTTTTATATTTCTTTTCCTTCTATTTTATTTCGACTCTTTTCTCTTCTCTCTCTTTTCTACAATAACGCTTCAATTCTCATCTCAACCAACGCCAGCCATCACCTCCATCTCAGCAAACAAACTCATCCATTTCTATTATCGCATTCATTACAGAATAGTTCAAACAACAATTACCATATCTCATCACCCACACTCCCCTCAACGCACCTTTTTCATCCCATCCCATACCATCTTCAAATACCCTCACATACCGTACACACGATCAACTCCTCGCAAACTCTACTCTTTCTCCACTTACACCCACCCTCATTTCGCATCACCACAAACACCACCAATTGCTCCCATCTCATAATACATAATCATCCACTTCTATAAAAAATAAAAAATAAAAAACTCCACCTATCAAAGCTCATCACCCACTCTAACTTCTAACTTCTGGAAACACCAAATTTCAACTCTCTTACAAAACCATTAAACTTAAAATCTCAAAATTCAACATCTAACGCCTTCACCTACAATAGTACAATGCATTTAAGAGCAATTTTTCGTCAACACCAAATTTTCGAAACTTCAATCTTAGCCAAGAGGTCAAATCATTTCTCCTTCTCCAACTTACGCAATTCACCACCACCCTTCTCCGATAACTCTCCACCTTCCATTCAACTTCCTCCTCTGGCCCAAGAGATGGTGCGGCCATCTATAGGGGCCCGCCCACCCTCGCTGGGTGGGAATGAAATGACCCCTTTCTTCTCACTCTCTCTCTAAGAATATTTTCAGTTGACCACTACATTTAACAGTGATCACATTGTGAGAGATCGTCTCACCCACTAGGCTCTAGCCGTGCACTACGTGGTAAGTGGCTGTTGGTCTTGATTAGGTTATATAAGAGGTCTCTTAGCAGGAATACAATCAGTTGATTACTACCTTTTGCAGTGTTCACATCGTGAAAGACCGTCTCACTGACCAGCCTACACTTGACGTTACAGACAGCTAACGCACAGGGCTGCGAGTAGCGAACAAAGCCAAAGTTTTACGATTGACTTCGCGTCACCACATGGTAGCTTTACGATTGCTTACGAAGTGAGAAGCTTATATCCTCTCTGTTTCAAAATAAATCATGTGATTGTGCCAGAGCTTATCTATATTTACGACACTTTTCTAAATGTAAAATACTGTAGTGTAATATTCTACATATTATCATATTCTCAGAATACATTACATTGAAGTACCTACATTTTCTGTATCTTGCATGTCGGCCTGTTGGTCTAGGGGTACTTACCACGTAGTGCACGGCTAGAGCCTAGTGGGTGAGACGATCTTTCACAATGTGATCACTGTTAAATGTAGTGGTCAACTGAAAATATTCGTGTGAGGGAGGTGCCGGGTTCATATCCCGGAAATGCTCAGCTCTTTTACTTTTGTTTTATCTCTTGAAAAGATTCAAAAAGTGTATAACAGAACCTTAGGAACGTTCTTTTTTTCGTGCGAGACTTGTACATATAACGGTAATATTAATACATAGTTTGAGGTCAAACGCTTCTTTTTTCTTCTTTTCGTCGATTTACCCTCCAGGTTGGCTTTTCCCCCGGACTTAGGTCGGTTGGTTGGTTGGTTCCTCAGTTTAGGGGCTGTGGCAACGCGGTCATGTAGCCCCGTGTACTTTGGGTGGGTGTAGAATCTGTCTGATAACCGGTGTCAATTGTGATGGCTGTATGAGATGCAGACAGTATGCCCTTACTTGATTTAAAAACAGATAATACACACTAATATAGCCATCACAATTGACACCGGTTATCAGAGAGATTCTACACCCACCCAAAGTACACGGGGCTACATGACCGCGATGTCACAGCCCCTAAACTGAGGAACCAATCAACCAACCAACCTAAGTCCGGGGGAAAAGCCAACCTCGAGGGTAAATCGACGAAAAGAAGAAAAAAAGAAGCGTTTGACCTCAAACTATGTATTTATATTACCGGTATATGTACAAGGTCGCCTCCGTAGCGTAGAGGTCAGCATGGTTAGCTGCCGCCCCGGAGGTCCTGGGTTCGATTCCCTGCTCTGCCACGAAATTTGAAAAAGTGGTATGAGGACTGGAACGGGGTCTACTCAGCCTCGGGTGTTCGAAATGAGTAGAGGGGGTTCGATTCCTACCGCAGCCATCCTCGAAGTGGTTATCCGTGGTTTCCCACTTCGTCTTCGGGCAAATGCCGGGATGGTACTGCCCCCGTAAATTGAATTATATTGAGACCACGGCGGTTGTATTGGCAAATATGAATTAAGTTATGGCTGTCATAGTTGTGACGTGGATATTCATGACGTAAGCACGGATGACGCAGACTTCACGCAAGTAGGCTGGTTGAGCGGAGATTCTTGGTGACGTCATGATTTTGTTCGAGAAAGATCTGAGATTTACGACACAGTCGCAGGGAAACATGGAATTGTGCTGAGGAAGAAGTTACGCGATTGGAGGAAAGACTCGAACCAATGAACGATAGTTTGGAGGGAGACGGAGATTACTGAAACTACTATATTTAATTACTTTTGGCATGCAGAATTGTGGAAATCTATTTTCAGTTATGGCATTGATTTGGAATTTTGAAGAAATTATTTTTGAGTTTTTGAAATTTGAAAATCCGTCAAGTATAGCCAAAGTTAGAAATTCTAGCAATGACGGAGAAACAAGCTATGGAAGGGATGGATACGCCCCTTAAGAAGTTGATAAAAGGTCTTGCACAGCAGAGAGGAGCTCTCATACCGCATATATATTTCTGATGTCATATAGTCGTTTTCGAGTGAATAAGTGAAGCAAGTCGTCTTTAGCGCGTGTGGTATAGCCCACCGCATTGAACGAGCTTCGAGCGTGCCGCAGTTCCATTTTACGGTGATTGAAACTAGGCGAAGTTGAAACGCACACATTAACGAGTCTACAAGATAATATATCAAGAGTTGACTAATGCCTTTAAGTTAATTCTATTGTGCAGTACTATATTAAAGTGTGTAGAAAGGTTGAACATTTTCAAGAATATAATTTGAAAGATATTCGCATTTTAAGACGGAAGACAAAAGTGATTTTCTCGCCACCTGAGAAGCACTTTTATAACATCACATTCTACGCTACGGCTGACACTGGTATTGCAACCGTGCTACTACATATTGCATTTGATGATATAACGCTGCATTCTAACATGGAACAATATAATATGGCAGTTCTTTCAACTATTATAACGGAAATGGAGATGGAAGGCTAAGGACTTTAATGCAATTGGGACATATATCAATGGATTGAAATAGCAGCATGGAACTTCGCTAATCGTCTTTCTACAAAAGCGAGCATGTAGTGAACATCCAACTAAAACTCATGCCTCGTTGTCCAACGCTGAATTATATCAAATGGCAGTGGAAATATTTTCATACTCCACGATTATGAATATTTCTGCGGAAATAATTGCAATAAACTTCATGGCGAATTTCTGCCAGAACTTCAGGGAACTTTCAAGAGAGGCCAGGGTAGACCCGGCTCACAAAGAAGAGTTTTGCCAGAAGGATGTCTATCGTATACACGGAGCAGTGCAATATCCGGAGGAGGAAGCAGTTCTATTCTCCGAGGGCGCTGGTTCCAGGTTCGAGGTCGGAGCACATCTTTTTGGTGAAATGGAACCATCACCAGTCTTCTTTGGAAGATTTTCCTCTAGAACTTCAATCAACAGATAAGGTAGTCGTGAACGTTTCTTGTTTTATTTGAGTCATTTAGCGATGTCTGAGCAACCATATTTCTCATATTTCCTGTCCCATATATTTTGCCCCATATTCTTGCTTGATATTTTTTGTACTCAGTACACTTTGATGATTTATGCCTTTTTCTACGATTTATTAAGACATTGTTATGTCAGTGGCATAGTTAAATAATTTTGGATCAGTTGAGACTGATATTCTATATTCTTTCAGTAATTTGCATATTTTTGTAGTCACGATTTGACTGTAAAGTTAACGATTTTCTATGGCAGATTTGAATTCAGACAGCGTGTCACTTTATTAAAGTAATTCTATTCAGTAAATTACTTTGACCAATTTTCTGTCATCCTCAAGAAAGAAGAATAATTAAAAGATTTTAGAGCGTTAATATCTATTTCTGTATCGACGATCTTGGAAATACTAGTCGTTTTATGAACATGATTGCAACATAGACATTTATCGTCAGTTCTGAAATACCATTGCATTATAGACAATTTTATGAAATATGAACTTTGATTTCGATTTATTGAATACACTATAGTAATGACAATTGATAGGAGTTTTTCTAAATTCTAGATTGGAACAATAATGTTTGCATTCCACAGTCTAATTGTATTCTATTCGACTATTATGCAGTTTAGATGAACTTTGATTGAAGGTAGTATTTTTATACTGCGATATTTTGAAGATATTAATCTCAATTTTGATAGACCAGGGAGGCGTGTATAATCGTATTTGCTATTAAATTTATTTGTGATTGGCAAATTTTTACTTCATATCGATTCATGAATGAAACCCACGAAGGTTAAATAAATAACAGTTTTGAAACAATTAATGAATATAAGAATTTTTAAAGTGGAACTATGGATGTATAATCGTTAGTTCAGTGGACGTGTAAAAGTCGCTGATGAATAATGCCCTTGAATAATTGAAGGAGGTTCCCACAGTAATAAGAATGAAGTTGAAGAATTTGTAAGTGGAGGTTTTTGAATATATTGTGGAAGATTTTTATGCCATATATATGGAAATATATGATGAATTCTGGGCCTATTTTATGCAATTTTGTGCGTTTGAGCGAAGTATTTTTCCGCTGAGTTTATTGTCCAGGTCCTTTGAAAATTAATCATGTGAAGTTACTGTTAAAATTAACAAGAGTGTTTAAATAATTTGCGATAGCGATTTTGAATGGAGGTTACCGTCACAAATAATAATAATAATAATTATTAAAACTTATTAAACCTGAAAATAAGCTTAAATATAACTAACCTTCATTGGTCGATTATATTAACCTGATTTGAGTAATTATCAACCGGATAAACGTGTGGTTTAATGTATTTCTAAAATAAATAATAATAATATTGTAAATAATTGTGTAAATATCTCTAACAATAATGTGAAACTAAAGGAATTAAGAGAGGCGTGTATAGATTTTTCAATTGTCATTTGACAATATTATAAACAATTTATAATTGTTATAAACAATTAATGAGCATTTGTTATAAACATTAAGAGTTTTGTTAATATATTCTAAAGAACGCTAATTATACAAGTGGGTTATACCATTAAACAAGTTTTGGGATTATTAGAGTAATCCAGTAACATGTGATTAGAGGATTTAAAAGATTTGCGTGATAATATTTGAGTTGAGTTGAGGACATTTAAAGTGTTTGAAAAGGAGCTAGGCTCTGAGGTAACGAGCATATGCTAACGTTGGCCGGACCGGTGGGTCCACTTGACGACGTAGGCATGCGACATGGCGCAGCTGGCCTGACAACTGTATGATAGAGGCCAAGGTCGACTACATAGCAGGCTTGCAGTTATAAATAAAGTGTGATGTTTATGAAAGAGGAAAACAATTGCTACATGTCTCGTCCCAATTCCCTCATCCATTCCAAGTGTATTACTATTATTACGTTCTTTATAAGCTAGTAAAGCTGAGATTTTGTATGCAAAGTCTACAAGTCCTACAGGAGGACATGATTATATTGACAATGGCTTCTGATTGCCACGTGTATTTTGTTGAATTTTGTTAGAATCATTCCCTTTATGTGAAATAAATTATTGTACAGTTTAAAGTTTCTTGTTTCCGTTTTGGTTCATTTTAAATATCATGGTGGAGGTTATTGTGTGGGCATACTTTAAGTGATCCTGTTGGCAACCCATACCCGAGATTAATTTGAAGAGGTAAGTAAAGGTAAGTATGAACCCCCGTATATTTTTGTGTGTTCCACAATAATTTTCTTGTTAACTGCTGTGCTCTAATCTCGGTAGTATCTGTCAGTGCCATTTTCATTGATGTAGCTGTGCCGGTGCGATTGATTATTGGCAATCCGATTGAGGGGGCGGATATCTGACAGCCTACTATCCGATTTATCGGGGACAGTAGGATTGGCGACCCTAAAACGTGGGGCACGTTCAACAAAACTGGATTACCAGGTTGAACGCCAGTAGGACTGACACCGCAATTTCGTGGGGCACGATCTGCAACATTGGATTACCAAGTTATTGGAGTAGAATTGGCACCGCAATTTTGTGGAGTGTTCGAATAACATTGGATTACCAAGTTATCGATGTCAATGGGATTGTGAAGACTCAAATAAAGAGGTTGATTCTTTGTTAGATGTCTTGGCCAATTGTAGAATTTGAGATTGTGATTATATAGGGATTAAATGTTGTGTTGTATTAGGAAAATTACACTCAGAAAAGATCAGATCTTATACAACTTGAGAGAGGTTAAATAGGCTGGAAACTTAGAAAAATCGCCTATGATCTGGAGTCTTATTTTATTTGACCGGCTTATGACATGTTTAGTCATATTAAAGATAAAATTAAATTATTTGAATTGTAAATGTAAATTATTTGTGTTAGGATATTTTAAAATGAACCAAAGGAATTTGAACATGTGCTTGAGTTTATTTCAACATGAAGTGTCTACGAAAGTTAATTATAAGATAATTATAAGTTAGATTTAAGACAGAAAATTGCTCAAATTTATATATGGTGAAAAATGTTGCTCAGATGTTGTTATTTTGCTCTGTTTGATGTATGTCCCTAAAGTAGTCTATTCTTGAATATTATTGAAATGGCAGATGAGAGTATGAGAATAATGTTGGAGGAGTTGAAAGCTAGCATGAATGAAAGTGCGAGGGAGATGAAAGCTAGCATGAATAACAGTATGAAGCAGATGATGGAGGAGAATGCTAGAAATTTGTCTGCTAATTTGTCTATTAAGCTGGATGAGAGTTTGAAAGTTCTTCAAACCAGTTCTGCAAACTTAGAAAATAATATGTCGCGTTTACAGATCAATACCCAGGGAATTGAGAATGCTGTAACTGACATGCGCACAGACGTGTCCAATGTCCATAAAGATGTCTCAGAGGTTAAATAGATTTATCCAATGTACATAAAGTTAAACATCCCTAAAGTACAATACAAACGAGGTCCGAACCTCTGCTACCGTGAATTGTATAACTTTAGGTTGGAAGTGGAAGGACTGAGCCTTTCTGCCAACATAACCCAAGGTACACTTATTAGAACCGTGCTGTCGAGTTCAAGCTTAAAAGAAAACACAGTTACTCTGGTAAGAAAGATTCTATTGGCCAACAGAGTACATTTACAAAGTAAAAAGACAATAAACAATAAAAGTATATCAAAATAAGACATGGAAATCACCCCCAATAGCCTACACCAGTTCCCATCAGAAACTCGTCGGAGTATAGTACAAAGTCAATTAAAACATTCCTGACATGATCTCTTCCTCAAATTAGATAAATATTCAGCTGACACCAGATGACAGAATTACATATTTCACATGTAAGGTACTTACTTCACGACTAACACGACACGTCAGAAAATCTAGATCAATATTACCAACTGAAGATCAATGCCAATAAATAAAACATTTATCATAGTGAGGATAATTACATTAAAATCCAACTCCTATTAATGGCATGAACACAGATCTAGTCATAGCAATCACCAAACCAGTGACTTGGCTGCTTTCTTTCAAGTATAGTACTACGTAATCAGCTGTTCGTCGATAATGGCGTTTCGTTACGAACTGGAAATCAATGCCGATAAACAAACGTTGATCATAGTGTGGATAATTTGTTTAAAATCCAACTCCTATTAATAGCATGAAAACAGAACTAATCTCTCCAAACACTAAACCAGTTACATGGCTACCTTCTTTAAACTACAGTACTATATTATCAGCTGTTCGTCATTAATGGTAGTTCGTTACCTACAGAAAATCACATCTTTTAAAGAACCTAACACCGACGTCATCACCATACCTCACAACTATACTCCGTACTGAATAACATTTAAAACAGATCCAAACTAGGATATCCTACAGTGATTAGAGTGAAATGAAAACCTTTACGTTACTTTACTAATTGAAACTACTAACCACATAACAAAATGATAGTCAACCCTAACACGGTATAACAATGCCGGTGACTCAAAAATTATAAATAATTGTACTTCAGGCGCAGACCTCACATATGAATAAACTTCAACACAACATGACGTACCTTTCAGTAGACCACTTGTTCACCCTCACAAACTGTAACAACATTTCGTCGAACACAATATTGCTTATTTCCTCCGTCATGGAACGTGACATTCTCCAGTGATCAGTATCACAAATAAGAAGCAGAACATCTTTCATACGGCAGATCATTTCCTCAACAAGATGATCTTTCCAGGATACCAAATGTTACATCATCGCTTCTAATACATGAGAGGTCCAATCCAGTCTTCCTGATTTCTTCAATACGATTATAATTTTTAAATTTAAGGTTGTTAATTCCTTCTTACATTGGTACTTGTCATTACTCCGAACTAAAGAAAATAGGGCAGAAGCTAGTGAATAGCCCCAGGCTATTCCAGCCTCCTCAGGAACTCCAGTTGTGTACACTACATCTTATCGCCTTGATGATTTCAACATATCTCCTATTGTAGATCCTCAAAAGTTAACAATTGTCGTTGTGACGACGGATAACAAGACAGACCTACCATCTTGTCAACAGACGATAGGAACACCCTCTATAGATTATCGCCACAATTAGAAGACTTCCTTCTTACCTGTTCGGTGGAGCGCTCTGACGAGAGTCAGCCTAAACATCATACTCGCAGAAGCAAATTATACAAATCAGATGGAGGTGAGAGAAGATACGTGTCTAGTGCCGTAATAACGGCTCATCCTCCCCCTCCACAATAGTTGTCGTAGGTTCGAAGGACCAATACAACTCAAAACAACAAATTCACACCATGCAGAGACATGCAAATCTTCACCCAAAAGTTTTTTACATATCCATCACCGTATCATTCTATAATATGAGAAATCCTCCCACCAGAAAGTTCTTTCTCCTAAATCCATATCAGGTAGTACATCATGCATAGAATTACAACTTCTTACAATATTCCAATCAGTCAAATCCATGATTTTCACAGTACAAATACAAATCTTCTTGTATCTACTAGACATTCTTGTATAGTGAAGACAGGTTCCAGTCCGTTTTGAGGTTCGCAGTTTACCGTTCAGACATCCGGGCCCTGGATTCCCTCACAAGTGCACCACGAATCTTCCACGCAGAACAGCCTACACCAGTTTGCAGCTGAAAACAATTTCAACTGGGCCAGTACCATAGTATATAAGTCTTAACAACTAATATTGGAGATAGGAATCCCTAACGAAACAGAATAATACCCAAGTTTACATGAAAATAAGATCTTAGACTATCAACAGAATACTTCCCTTTCAGTAAATTTCCATGTCTTTTACAGTTAATAATTAAGTTTTACAAAATTTCAAATCATTATCTCAATATCAGACTATGTACTCCAATGTAATCAACAATAATAATTATTTACAGCCAAAATTCACAACCGATATGCAGTAAAAACATTAATTCTCAAAGAACATAAGCTCGCTAACCTTAAAATTTCAACTAATTAACATGAATACCGACTTAAGTCTTTCATATCCCAACCGTTTTCCACCAAAGAAACCCTAATAAAACCAAAACAAGAACTGTCTCAACAAAACACCCAATAAATGACCACAGAAGAACCTTAAATAAATAGAAGATCAACTGACCACCGGTGCAAACCGACAAGATACAAACATTCCCAATCTTTCATTCATATCACATAACCTCACAATACACACCATAAATAAAACCATTAACCACCGCAAATAAACCCCCCAAAAAAACAACCGACCAGGATACAAATTAGCACTTGTCAATACATCAACACAAAACACAATTACATAAATACTCTTTCATATACATACCCAGACCAAACAGAAACTAGTAAACGAGTCGAAGCACGCATTTCATGAGGCCTATAGTGAGTCCCAGTATATTCACCAAACAACACCAATTAATTCATCATATCTCATCACACATAATCAAATTACCATACTTGCCCTAAGTATTTATTTCTCAGCCTACCAGCAAATAGGATTGAACCCACTCAATCATCTGGAGACTTCGGAGAATGGTTTATAAATACTTACCTTAAACTATTATTACTTTACCTCACCTGAACCAAGTCCCATTCCTTGTAAATGTTGAGGATCATAAAGTAACACTCAACTGAACTCGAACCAAACAAACCCCCATAACATTCATTTGGGAGACTCAAGTTGACAGATATACCAACAAATGCCAATTTATATACACGGTTCCAAGTAAACCCATGACGTTAACCCCTTAAATGAATAGAAACCCACACTTACATTGACACCCACAATCAACAACAAATCCACCCAAGTTGTAATAGCAAAACAAAATTGCACAAAACATTCATACACATTTATACATTCTGTATGTCCTGTCTGGTAAGGCACAATTTAGAAAATAGACACACACAAGTCCATATTATCAGTAACAGAAATAGACAGTCACATCATTGACTCAGAAGAACATATGATCCACAAGATCACAACTCCTACCTTAGTTGCTACCTCAAATAGGTCACTGGAAGAACACCACTGGGATATCTATTTGCAACAGGAACAAGCATGAAATCTTTGCTGCCCTGAAAAGAGTAACCCTGAAAAAAAAATACAGGAGTAGAACTGGATTTCAATAGTAGTCAACTGGCTGCACAGGTCTTCGCTTCTGAAAATAAGTGTTACCAACTAATGATCAAGATGGAGAAAAGTATGAGGAGGAACACGACGATAAAGAACTACACATGTGTCTAGAATCAGCAATACCTTATTAGGGTAGAAATGAATAAACTTATAGAAGGAGAGGACACACCATCACTTACCAAAGTCCCAAGATCATAAAATACACCATCACCCTTCGGCACAGATTCAACAACATTAGAAAAAATAAAATTTAAGTTACGGGCAGAACAAAACCCAGAATTACCAGGATTTGATGTAGGAGACGTGGTACATCTTTCTTAAAATTAATTTACTTATTTGCTTTACTCGAATAACTCGCACTATATTCTTTGACGACCTTATAGAAGACCCCAACCCTTCAATAAAATTTCGAAACGACATTACTATCAATAATGTCCAAAACATTTTGCATACCATGCAACGACGCATGCCCAGAGACCTCGATAACAACAACACAATCACTAAATTCACACAATGCATCACCGTAATAATTAAACACTTTTCGAACACTCCAGACACTCGGTTGGGTCATCATGAATCATTTCAGAAAAATACGAACGAAATTCACAACTAGGTTAGAACGTTAGAATACCTACTCTTCAGCAAATATCACAACATAAAGTTACCACACTCCCATTTGATCACGTAATCACAGAATCCAAAGAATCGACCTAACCCTAATTCGAATCACACGCAAAGCAGATAATTTTCAACACACCAATTAAGGTAATAAAGAATACATCACTTCAAAAACAGCTGGTAATATGTCAGACTCACCGATATCCCATGGTTGGCTTCATAGGGAGAGAACTCTACAGGAAAATTCCCCAACTCACAAAATAATCACGTCCAAATTGCGATGATGCTTAGATTTTCCTTCCTTTTAATGAGCTCATATTCTATCACATCTTTGGTTAACATATAACAGCTTCCAAAACATTTGCTCCATATAATTCATTGACATGCCCATGGAACAGAGAAACACAAGAATTAGAGGTTAAGTCAAAACACACAAATATAATTTCACGTAATTTGATACTAAGCCTAATATGATATCCTTCCAAACATGCACTCAACAACACAAATTCCAACAAATGTAAAATGTGGTATAACACGAAAAACCACGCTCTGCTACCAGTTAAACATCCCTAAAGTACAATACAAACGAGGTCCGAACCTCTGCTACCGTGAATTGTATAACTTTAGGTTGGAAGTGGAAGGACTGAGCCTTTCTGCCAACATAACCCAAGGTACACTTATTAGAACCGTGCTGTCGAGTTCAAGCTTAAAAGAAAACAAAGTTACTCTGGTAAGAAAGATTCTATTGGCCAACAGAGTACATTTACAAAGTAAAAAGACAATAAACAATAAAAGTAGGCCTATATCAAAATAAGACATGGAAATCACCCCCAATAGCCTACACCAGTTCCCATCAGAAACTCGTCGGAGTATAGTACAAAGTCAATTAAAACATTCCTGACATGATCTCTTCCTCAAATTAGATAAATATTCAGCTGACACCAGATGACAGAATTACATATCTCACATGTAAGGTACTTACTTCACGACTAACACGACACGTCAGAAAATCTAGATCAATATTACCAACTGAAGATCAATGCCAATAAACAAAACATTTATCATAGTGAGGATAATTACATTAAAATCCAACTCCTATTAATGGCATGAACACAGATCTAGTCATAGCAATCACCAAACCAGTGACTTGGCTGCTTTCTTTCAAGTATAGTACTACGTAATCAGCTGTTCGTCGATAATGGCGTTTCGTTACGAACTGGAAATCAATGCCGATAAACAAACGTTGATCATAGTGTGGATAATTTGTTTAAAATCCAACTCCTATTAATAGCATGAAAACAGAACTAATCTCTCCAAACACCAAACCAGTTACATGGCTACCTTCTTTAAACTACAGTACTATATTATCAGCTGTTCGTCATTAATGGTAGTTCGTTACCTACAGAAAATCACATCTTTTAAAGAACCTAACACCGACGTCATCACCATACCTCATAACTATACTCCGTACTGAATAACATTTAAAACAGATCCAAACTAGGATATCCTACAGTGATTAGAGTGATGAAAACCTTTACGTTACTTTACTAATTGAAACTACTAACCACATAACAAAATGATAGTCAACCCTAACACGGTATAACAATGCCGGTGACTCAAAAATTATAAATAATTGTACTTCAGGCGCAGACCTCACATATGAATAAACTTCAACACAACATGACGTACCTTTCAGTAGACCACTTGTTCACCCTCACAAACTGTAACAACATTTCGTCGAACACAATATTGCTTATTTCCTCCGTCATGGAACGTGACATTCTCCAGTGATCAGTATCACAAATAAGAAGCAGAACATCTTTCATACGGCAGATCATTTCCTCAACAAGATGATCTTTCCAGGATACCAAATGTTACATCATCGCTTCTAATACATGAGAGGTCCAATCCAGTCTTCCTGATTTCTTCAATACGATTATAATTTTTAAATTTAAGGTTGTTAATTCCTTCTTACATTGGTACTTGTCATTACTCCGAACTAAAGAAAATAGGGCAGAAGCTAGTGAATAGCCCCAGGCTATTCCAGCCTCCTCAGGAACTCCAGTTGTGTACACTACATCTTATCGCCTTGATGATTTCAACATATCTCCTATTGTAGATCCTCAAAAGTTAACAATTGTCGTTGTGACGACGGATAACAAGACAGACCTACCATCTTGTCAACAGACGATAGGAACACCCTCTATAGATTATCGCCACAATTAGAAGACTTCCTTCTTACCTGTTCGGTGGAGCGCTCTGACGAGAGTCAGCCTAATCATCATACTCGCAGAAGCAAATTATACAAATCAGATGGAGGTGAGAGAAGATACGTGTCTAGTGCCGTAATAACGGCTCAATAAAGATGTTTCAGATGTTAAAGTAGATGTTTCTAAGGTACAGAAAGACCTTAGTATGTTGAATCTTGATGTTGCTAATGTCCGGGGTGATATTTCATGTGCTAGAGCAGAGGTAATTGTTGTTAGGAACGATGTTGCTACTGTACAAGATAAAGTAGAAGAGGTTCAAAGAGAGATTAAAAATGTTCGAACTGATGTGTCAAATGTTCAAGTAGACATAAATAATATTCATTCTGATGTAAATGAGATGCAAAGCGACATTAATAAGATACAAGTAGAAGTAAATACAGTTTTTGTAGACATTGCCAAAGTTCAAACTGATGTTAATAAAGTAAGAGAAGAAATTGAAACTTCAAAAACGCTTTGTACTCGTAACATTAGTGCATTAACAACTAGGTTGGTTGACGAGTCTGTTAGGACAACAGCTTCTTTAACAGGTTTAAAATATGATGTAGAGGTCATGAGAACCCAAGTATTAGATCATAATCGTTTACTTAAGGAAGACATTGAAGTAGATATTGCGGAAACGTTGACTGCAAATTAAACGGTGTGGAAAGATGAATGGAACAGGTCAAGTGGGGAACATGCCACTCAGATTCAGGAACGAATTGAAAGAAAACTTGCCAGTACACAAGTAGACATAAATAATGAGGTAGTGCAAATTAGAAAAGATTTGAGTATAAGGATGGATTCGCTATCCGAAAAGCAGGTAGAGGATAGAACTCAAATAGGTCAGGACGTGCAAGCATTAAAATCCGCGTTAGAGGAACAAATTCATAAGGTTGTCTCTGATGTTAATGAAACCACGAGCAAACTTCAGAATTTGAAACTAGGAGAAGCCAGCATGATGGAAACCTATAAAGAAGAGTTAATTAGGAAAGTCATCACGGAAATCACGGATAAGGATCCAGAAGGCTTGACTGGTGAAGACGATAGGAATTACGTCAGACGATGTAACCTCGCTACAGAAGAGAGAGATATTAGTCCTGAGGAACGTATATCCAGATTCCGGGAAGAAGATGAGGATAGGAATATTGAACCTGAATGGAAATATCGTGATAGTGGGAAGAATTACATGGATTCATATCCGAGAAATGTGACAGTCATCCGGAACTTCGAGGACAAACCTCAAAAATTCAGTAATACTGATAGTCTAACACCGATAGAATATATCAGGAACCTGAAAGTCTAATTCATTGAAGCTCACATTCCCAGAGAAAGAGAGATGAGGATAGTGGAGAGATTTCTAGCTGGAGGACCCCTTGAATGGTTCAAAGCATTTCGCTACACTTTCAGTAATTTTGACGAATTTGCAGAGGCACTGATAAAACGATTCTGGTCCATAGAAGCACAGAATTCACTAAGAGCTGAGGTATACTCAAGGAAGTATTCAGGTACTCTTCAAACACGGTACGCTGATTTCTTCACGAGCCAGTTATCACGCTTGAGATTTTTGCAACCCCCATTGTCAACAGAGCAGTTGATAGATGCGATTTCTCGTATGCTGCCTGTGGAGGTGAGAAGACACATCATATCGTCAAACATCAGGGATTTGACCAGTATGGACGAATTATTGAGAAGGCTTGACTACACGAGTCCAATGCCAAATGTGGTACAAAAAGGTCAGAGGCACGAATTCAAAGACATCAATACAGTCTATATGGATCAAGTTCAGCAAACTGACAAGCCCAATGAAGAGAAAACTGAAAATGTAGGTCCTCACAGGAATAATCATTTTCGCAACCACAGATCGCAAGGTTACCGTCCATATCAGCAAAGAAGAGTTGCTGGAAAACGTTTTGGTGCTCCCTTAGAAATTGGAAGTCTAGTATTACTACGCAGACCTGTCAAGGCTGATGTGAGTAAGAAAATCCATCCCAAGTTTGGAATAGTATTTATGGGTCCGTTCAGAATTACGAATGCTTATGGAAACAACTGTTATGAACTCTACGATGATGAGAATAATGTCGTATATGGCAAGTTCAATGCTGGAAACTTGAAGAAATATTATCCAAGAGTAAGCCAATGATAATTCAATTTCGTGTTCAAGTATATTCTGATATTTATAACACAGAGTTTAAAAACAATTTGCAACTGTTTTTAAAACGTGGTGAAGGGAGAATGCCCCCGTAAATTGAATTATATTGAGACCACGGCGGTTGTATTGGCAAATATGAATTAAGTTATGGCTGTCATAGTTGTGACGTGGATATTCATGACGTAAGCACGGATGACGCAGACTTCACGCAAGTAGGCTGGTTGAGCGGAGATTCTTGGTGACGTCATGATTTTGTTCGAGAAAGATCTGAGATTTACGACGCAGTCGCAGGGAAACATGGAATTGTGCTGAGGAAGAAGTTACGCGATTGGAGGAAAGACTCGAACCAATGAACGATAGTTTGGAGGGAGACGGAGATTACTGAAACTACTATATTTAATTACTTTTGGCATGCAGAATTGTGGAAATCTATTTTCAGTTATGGCATTGATTTGGAATTTTGAAGAAATTATTTTTGAGTTTTTGAAATTTGAAAATCCGTCAAGTATAGCCAAAGTTAGAAATTCTAGCAATGACAGAGAAACAAGCTATGGAAGGGATGGATACGCCCCTTAAGAAATTGATAAAAGGTCTTGCACAGCAGAGAGGAGCTCTCATACCGCATATATATTTCTGATGTCATATAGTCGTTTTCGAGTGAATAAGTGAAGCAAGTCGTCTTTAGCGCGTGTGGTATAGCCCACCGCATTGAACGAGCTTCGAGCGTGCCGCAGTTCCATTTTACGGTGATTGAAACTAGGCGAAGTTGAAACGCACACATTAACGAGTCTACAAGATAATATATCAAGAGTTGACTAATGCCTTTAAGTTAATTCTATTGTGCAGTACTATATTAAAGTGTGTAGAAAGGTTGAACATTTTCAAGAATATAATTTGAAAGATATTGGCAGTTTAAGACGGAAGACAAAAGTGATTTTCTCGCCACCTGAGAAGCACTTTTATAACATCACATTCTACACTACGGCTGACACTGGTATTGCAACCGTGCTACTACATATTGCATTTGATGATATAACGCTGCATACTAACATGGAACAATATAATATGGCAGTTCTTTCAACTATTATAACGGAAATGGAGATGGAAGGCTAAGGACTTTAATGCAATTGGGACATATATCAATGGATTGAAATAGCAGCATGGAACTTCGCTAATCGTCTTTCTACAAAAGCGAGCATGTAGTGAACATCCAA
The DNA here is from genome assembly GCA_946902985.2 of Meconema thalassinum. NCBI lineage: Eukaryota > Metazoa > Arthropoda > Insecta > Orthoptera > Tettigoniidae > Meconema > Meconema thalassinum. The sequence continues at coordinate 251,881,359 of OX336394.1, read as the reverse complement.
CTACACTCATGCCTCGTTGTCCAACGCTGAGTTAAATCAAATGGCAGTGGAAATATTTTCATACTCCACGATTATGAATATTTCTGCGGAAATAACTGCAATAAACTTCATGGCGAATTTCTGCCAGAACTTCAGGGAACTTTCAAGAGAGGCCAGGGTAGACCCGGCTCACAAAGAAGAGTTTTGCCAGAAGGATGTCTATCGTATACACGGAGCAGTGCAATTTCCGGAGGAGGAAGCAGTTCTATTCTCCGAGGGCGCTGGTTTCAGGTTCGAGGTCGGAGCACATCTTTTTGGTGAAATGGAACCATCACCAGTCTTCTTTGGAAGATTTTCCTCTAGAACTTCAATCAACAGATAAGGTAGTCGTGAACGTTTCTTGTTTTATTTGAGTCATTTAGCGATGTCTGAGCAACCATTTTTCTCATATTTTCTGTCCCATATATTTTGCCCCATATTCTTGCTTGATATTTTTTGTACTCAGTACACTTTGATGATTTATGCCTTTTTCTACGATTTATTAAGACATTGTTATGTCAGTGGCATAGTTAAATAATTTTGGATCAGTTGAGACTGATATTCTATATTCTTTCAGTAATTTGCATATTTTTGTAGTCACGATTTGACTGTAAAGTTAACGATTTTCTATGGCAGATTTGAATTCAGACAGCGTGTCACTTTATTAAAGTAATTCTATTCAGTAAATTACTTTGACCAATTTTCTGTCATCCTCAAGAAAGAAGAATAATTAAAAGATTTTAGAGCGTTAATATCTATTTCTGTATCGACGATCTTGGAAATACTAGTCGTTTTATGAACATGATTGCAACATAGACATTTATCGTCAGTTCTGAAATACCATTGCATTATAGACAATTTTATGAAATATAAACTTTGATTACGATTTATTGAATACACTATAGTAATGAACATTTGATAGGAGTTTTTCTCAATTCTAGATTGGAACAATAATGTTTGCATTCCACAGTCTAATTGTATTCTATTCGACTATTATGCAGTTTAGATGAACTTTGATTGAAGGTAGTATTTTTATACTGCGATATTTTGAAGATATTAATCTCAATTTTGATAGACCAGGGAGGCGTGTATAATCGTATTTGCTATTAAATTTATTTGTGATTGGCAAATTTTTACTTCATATCGATTCATGAATGAAACCCACGAAGGTTAAATAAATAACAGTTTTGAAACAATTAATGAATATAAGAATTTTTTAAGTGGAACTATGGATGTATAATCGTTAGTTCAGTGGACGTGTAAAAGTCGCTGATGAATAATGCCCTTGAATAATTGAAGGAGGTTCCCACAGTAATATTAATGAAGTTAATGAATTTGTAAGTGGAGGTTTTTGTATGCATTGTGGAAGATTTTTATGCCATATATATGGAAATATATGAAAATTTGAAAATTAATCATGTGAAGTTACTGTTAAAATTAACAAGAGTGTTTAAATAATTTGAGATAGCGATTTTGAATGGAGGTTACCGTCACAAATAATAATAATAATAATTATTAAAACTTATTAAACCTGAATATAAGCTTAATATAACTAACCTTCATTGGTCGATTATATTAACCTGATTTGAGTAATTATCAACCGGATAAACGTGTGGTTTAATGTATTTCTAAAATAAATAATAATAATATTGTAAATAATTGTGTAAATATCTCTAACAATAATGTGAAACTAAAGGAATTAAGAGAGGCGTGTATAGATTTTTCAATTGTCATTTGACAATATTATAAACAATTTATAATTGTTATAAACAATTAACGAGCATTTGTTATAAACATTAAGAGTTTTGTTAATATATTCTAAAGAACGCTAATTATACAAGTGGATTACACCATTAAACAAGTTTTGGGATTATTAGAGTAATCCAGTAACATGTGATTAGAGCATTTAAAAGATTTGCGTGATAATATTTGAGTTGAGTTGAGGACATTTAAAGTGTTTGAAAAGGAGCTAGGCTCTGAGGTAACGAGCATATGCTAACGTTGGCCGGACCGGTGGGTCCACTTGACGACGTAGGCATGCGACATGGCGCAGCTGGCCTGACAACTGTATGATAGAGGCCAAGGTCGACTACATAGCAGGCTTGCAGTTATAAATAAAGTGTGATGTTTATGAAAGAGGAAAACAATTGCTACATGTCTCGTCCCAATTCCCTCATCCATTCCAAGTGTATTACTATTATTACGTTCTTTATAAGCTAGTAAAGCTGAGATTTTGTATGCAAAGTCTACAAGTCCTACAGGAGGACATGATTATATTGACAATGGCTTCTGATTGCCACGTGTATTTTGTTGAATTTTGTTAGAATCATTCCCTTTATGTGAAATAAATTATTGTACAGTTTAAAGTTTCTTGTTTCCGTTTTGGTTCATTTTAAATATCATGGTGGAGGTTATTGTGTGGGCATACTTTAAGTGATCCTGTTGGCAACCCATACCCGAGATTAATTTGAAGAGGTAAGTAAAGGTAAGTATGAACCCCCGTATATTTTGGTGTGTTCCACAATAATTTTCTTGTTAACTGCTGTGCTCTAATCTCGGTAGTATCTGTCAGTGCCATTTTCATTGATGTAGCTGTGCCGGTGCGATTGATTATTGGCAATCCGATTGAGGGGGCGGATATCTGACAGCCTACTATCCGATTTATCGGGGACAGTACCTTCTTCAAGGCCACGGCCGCCTCCTTCCCTCTTCCTTGCCTATCCATCCTGACCTTCCATTACCTTCCCTCCTGAGGCCCCTGTTCGCTTTGCAGGTGAGGCCGCCTGTGCGAGGTGCCAATCACACCTCACCAGTTTTATCCCTTCCGATTAGATGTTCCCAGCTCTAGGACACTGCCCGTAGAGTCGGTAGTGGTGAGTTCCCTCGCTGAGTCCGGGGGTTCCACCAACCTGGAGGGTAAACGACTAAGAAAAAGAAAAAGAAAAGAATATGTACAAGTCTCGCACGAAAAAAAGAACGCTCCTAAGGTTCTGTTATACACTTTTTGAATCTTTTCAAGAGATAAAACAAAAGTAAAAAAAGCTGGGCATTTCCGGGATATGAACACGGCACCTCCCCCACACGGAGCAGGAACCGTACCCCTAGACCAACAGGCCGACATGGAATATACAGAAAATGGAGGTACTTCAATGTAATGTATTCTGAGAATATGATATGTTGAATATTACACTACAGTATTTTACATTTAGTAAAGTGTCGTAAATATAGATAAACTCTGGCACAATCACATGATTTATACTGAAACAGAGAGGATATACGCTTCTCCCTTCGTAAGCAATCGTAAAGCTACCATGTGGTGACGCGAAGTCAATCGTATAACTTCGGCTTTGTACGCTACTCGCAGCCCTGTGCGTTAGCTGTCTGTAACGCCAAGTCCAGCCTACATCCTTGTGATACGCAGTAAGCAACTGTTTGCAGAAATCAACATCCATGATGGAAGAAACCATGCCTAGCTATATGTGTATAGAGTGTAGAAAGACTTTTCTCCGGGACTATGATAGAAAGCGTCATGAAGTATCGTGTGGCGAGTTTCATGAGTACAGAACTTGTGGTAGTAAATTCAACAATGTCTACAACGGACGTCGTCATGAAGAATGTTGTAATGTTGAGTCAGCAGCTAAAAGACAAAAAACTGAGCCTACAAAACATTACCTGCTTTCAATGGTTCCTGACAAAAATGGACTTACTGAATATGAAACGTCTTTTCAAGGTCGTCTTAAATCCTTTTCATACGTTGTGACACGTGTATGGATTTAAATTCATACCTTAAAGAGTCCAAACAGCAAATAATACAAGCTATGGAGAAAGAAATAGCAATGCACAAGTCGATCAAAGTTAATCTTGTGGCTGAATGTAGATTCATTCATACATCTACCAATGAAATTACAGATCGTGCTTTTAAAACACGGAATCAGGCCCTATTTAAGGAAACAGACTTGAGTAGTTTCTTGGAAACACAATTTACAAAGTTAACTAAGGAAATGGAGGAATCTGAGCTAAAAGGCAGTAATTGGGCTTTGTTAGCAGTGGAAGGTGTGCGATTGAAAATAAATAAGTACAATCCCTTGCGTGGCAGCACATATATTCCATTACCAGCAGCTATACAAGCAAGAAAACCCTGCATTAATCCTCAAAACTTAAAGAATGAAAAATGTTTTATGTATGCCACTTTAGGAAAACTGGTTAAAACAAATGCTGAACGCATTACTAAATACAAGGACCTGGAAAACGAGAATGATTTTTCAGTAATATTGTTTCCTACATCGCTAGCTGTCATTCCCAAATTTGAAAAAGCCAACAACATATCCATAAATGTATTTGGACTGGAACAAGACAACAAACTGTTCCTTCTAAAGTTTGTGGATCAAGAGCTACAAGACCATCGCGACATCCTTCTGCTAAGTTCATCATCCGGACAGAACCACTACGTCTTTATCAAAGATTTTGATAAACTAGTAGGACATCAGATTACTCACCATGGACATAAGATATATACGTGTAAACGGGGTTTTACTCACTTCGATAATCGATATGGTCAACAAGGAATAGAAAAATTGAAAGAACATAGAGCTTTGTGTGTCCTGCATGACATTGCTAGGGTTGAAATGCCTATTAAAAACTCAATTGTTAAATTTTCTAACGTGGAAAAAATGCTGATAATACCTTACGTTATCTATGCTGATTTTGAAAGTATACTGTTACCCTATCAAACATGTCTACCCAATCCTGAAGCAAGTTATACAGTGCCATACCAGAGTCATGTTCCTATGAGCTTTGGTATATATGTTAAACCCTCACCTGCTGTGGAACACATAAAGACAAACCTTCTAAGCCAACCTGTTATTTATCGTGGACCTGACGCTGCAGAAAAGTTTATGGACTGTTTGATTTCAATAGCTAATGAAATTGATCGTCTTTATAGCTTAAATGTTCCAAAGGCTTTAACTGAGGATCAAGAAGCAGAGTTCCAATGTTCTGAAACCTGTTATTTGTGTCAAAAACCGTTTACCAAAGAGGACTGGAAAGTTCGAGACCATTGCCATATTACAGGGGAATACCGTGGAAGTGCTCACAATAACTGTAATTTGAGGTGTAAAACACGTAACCCCGTTCCTTTATTTCTACATAATATGAGTGGCTACGACGCAAATTTCATTGTAAAGCAATTGGGATGTACTACTGAGAGAGTGGATGTTATCGCTAACTCCAAAGGAAAGTACATTTCCTTCACCAAATATGTAGGAAATGTTAAGCTTAGATTTTTGGACACGTTTCGGTTAATGCCTAGTAGTTTGGAAAACTTAGTTTCCAACTTAACATTATACCCTGAAACAGACAAGTAGTTTGGAAAAGAAAATGCAATGCTCATGACTCGTAAAGGGGTATTTTTTTTATGACTACATTGACTCATGGGAAAAGTTAAGTGAAACGTGTTTACCTCCAAAGGTGGCATTCTTTAACAAATTAGGTCAAGAAAATGTTAGTTAAGAAGACTATGAACATGCCAAAAATGTCTGGAAACAGTTCAACATTAAAACTCTAGGGGAATATAGTGACCTCTACCTAACTTCAGATGTACTCCTTCTTGCAGACAGCTTTGAAACGTTTAGAAACAAAACTCTAGAAACACACCGAGTGGATGCTGCACACTTTTTTACTTCGCCTGGTTTAAGTTTCGAGGCAATGCTCCTTTACACAGGAATTGAACTGGAATTAATACAGGATTACAATCAGATTCTTCTAATCGAGTCTGGAATACGTGGAGGCATATGCCAGGTATCTCTCCGGTATGCTGAAGCTAACAATAAATACATGGAAACCTATGATTCTGAGAAACCATCGCAGTTTATTACCTATGATGATGCCAACAACCAATACGGGTGGGCTATGTGCCACTCCCTTCCTTATGGTGGATTTCAGTGGGTTTCTCCAGATACTGTTGATCTAGAAAAACTAAAGGAAGACGATCCTGTGGGATACATTCTAGACGTTGATGTTGATTACCCATCTGACCTTCATGATCTACACAACGATTTACCTTTCCTACCAGAGTGTACACAACCTAAGGATTCGTCTCTGAAAAAACTAATTCCTCATCTTGGAAATCTAAGGCAATATGTTGTTCACTACATGGCATTAAAACAGGCTTTAGATCATGGAATATACTTGATAAAAATTCATCGTGTGTTAAAGTTTAAGCAAAGACCATGGCTAAAGGCATATGTTGATTTAAATAACAACGTTCTAAAACAAGCCAAAAATGATTTTGAGAAAAATCTGTACAAATTATTCAACAATGCCATTTTCGGAAAAACAATGGAAAATATCCGTAAAAGAATAGACATACGTCTTGTCACTGACAGCAAAAAGGCAGAAAAGCTAATAGCAAAGCCGACATTTATCGATAGAATAACTTATGGTCCTAACTTAGCTGCTTTCCACATGGCTAAACGTAACATTGTATTCAATAAGCCTATATATATTGGAATCTGTATACTGTATATTTCAAAAACTCTGATGTGTTCCCACACCTATGATGTCCTGCTACCCTATTATGGCATGGACAATCTTAAACTCATGTATATGGATACTGACTCGTTCATTTATTTGGTTAACACCCCAGATGCATATCAAGACAAGTTGGATTTCCTAGAACACCTGGACACATCAGATTATCCTACTAATCACATATGTTACTCTACATCAAACAAGAAAACGTTGGGGAAATTTAAAAGACGAGGCTTGTGGACAAATTATAAAAGCATTTGTTGGACTTAGAGCTAAAATGTATGCTTTAGACATAAATGGTAAAGAAATCAAAAAGATTAAAGGTATTAGCAGAGGTGTTGTCAAAAATTGTATAAGCTTTCAAGATTATAAGGATTGTGTCATGAAAAAGAATGTAAAAAGAATACCCATGAACATTATCGCTTCTAAACAACATAACATATCATCTATAAGACTAAACAAAATTGCTTTGTGTCCTGGTGATGATAAAAGAGTGATTAATGCTGATGGTATAGGAACACATGCCTATGGTCATTACTCAATCATTAACCATGCTTAAAGAGTTAAGTTATGAATATCAAAATCTTCTGCCTGCAACTAGCAAATACATAAAGCAAAACAATTTAGGAAATAAAACCATAGCACTACAAAAAAATTAAAAAATGGTATTCGTAATCAAAAATAAATAAAATAAAAAAAACTGTACAATTTATAACAAAAAACGAATAGACTATATATAAAAAATGTATTATGTGTAAATAGTGTACATGTATTTAAAATAAAAATATTGTATGGACACTGCTTGTACATTTTTAATTACTACCCACCTCTCTCCACTCCTAATGCAAAATGAACATGTAAAACACAAATTGGAAAAATCTATGTTTCCTTATTGACAAAATAGAAAAAAAACATTAAACTGAAATTTAAAAAAACTGTAAATGGGAATTTGGTAAATTGACAAATGTGTAAACAACAAAATGCAAAATCCATGTTTCCATATTATGAAATTGAAAAACTTAAAACTAACATTAAAAAAAACTGAAAATGGGAAATTGAAAAAATTGACAAATGTTTAAAACAACAAAATGCAAAATCCATATTTCCATATTATTAAATTGAAAAACTTAAAACTGACATTAAAAAAACTGAAAATGGGAAATTGGAAAATTGACAAATGTGTAAACAACAAAATGAAAAAAAAAATACCCGGTTGGGGTAGTGACCATGTACAGTAGCCTATAAGACTAGCATAAGGATAGTTGCATGTGCCCTTATATATATTGTGTATGTGCATTAGCCTTTGGATTAGCTTAAGTTAGGTTTGGTAAAGTTAGGTTTGGTGAGGTTAGGTATGTGACCTTGTAGTTTACTCTTTTTGGAAAATGTAAATTGAAAAATCTAAAATCAAAATATTAAATTTAAAATGGAAATCTAAAAAAAAAAATATATAAAATACAAAAAAATCAAAAATGTAAAATCTAAAAAAAGTAAAAATGAAAAATCAAAAAAATATAAAATGTTAAAATCTAAAATGTTAAAATGTAAAATCAAAATCTTTACATGAGGTTTCTGTGGGTTAGGTTAGGGTAGGTAAAGTTAGGTTAGGTTAGCATGTTATAAGTGTAAGTGGTTGTGTGCAGTGACCATTTTGTGTATTAGCCCTGTGCTAAAAAATAATAAATTAAATATTAAATAAATAAAAATTTATAAATTAATAACAAACAAATAATGATTTGAAAAGCCCGCCATTAAAGAGTGTGGTCGTGCGTGGCGGCCATCTTGCGCATTAGCCCTTGCGTCAGCTATGAATGACCTCTCCGTAAGAATAACATAGGGCTGGTTGCGCGTGGCCGCCATCTTGCACATTAGCCCCTGCACCAGCTTCGGCCTTTATATCCTACTTATTTCCAACGTTCGCCGCCAGGTGCTGACTGCATTGCCATCTAGTAGGCAATTCCGCAAGCTAGGTTTCGTGGACGGTAGCATTTGGTAGCAAAAGTAGGAATTACTTGAAATTGATCGCCTGCAGTCCTTATCAGTATTACAGATGTTGTTGTTTGAGTCTTCAGTCTTTTCACTGGTTTGATGCAATTCTCCACGCCTCCCTGTCTTGAGCTAATCGTTTCATATCTACATAGCTACCACACCCTACATCCGAAGCAATCTGTTTAACATATTCTAACCTTAGTCTACCCCTACAGTTCTTGTCCTCAACCATTCCTTCCATAACTAAGCTTGTTATTCCTGGGTGTCTTAGTATGTGTCCTACCAACCTACCAACCTCTTCTCTTCAATAGCAGTCGTCAGAAACATCTCTCCTCTCCCACTCGTCTTAATACCTCTCCGTTTGTCACCATATCTACCCATCTGATCTTCATCATTCTCCTGTAACACCACATTTCAAATGCTTCAATTCTCCTCTATTCTGCTGCACCAATAGTCCAAGTTTCGCTTCCACGGAGCGCCACGCTCCAGACAAAGGCTTTCAAAAATGACTTCCTAATACCTAAATCTGTATTCGATGTCAACAGATTCCTTTTTTTTTTTTAGAAAGGCTTTCCTTGCCTGAGCCAACCTAGTTTTAGGTAGATTTCATTAGAAAGCTAACTATTGCAATGGGTACCATGTTTCGACTTCCAGAAAATTTTGACATATCTTCGCGTTTCACATCCCCTACACCCAAAAACCACCGTCGGTTCAAAAGTTTATACATAATTTATGTATACCTATGTATATATGTATCTATATATCTTCTTCTTCTTCTTCCTAGCATTAATCCCTTGCGGGGTCTGCTACTTTGCTACATCTCCTCCACTTATTTCGGTCGTTGACATCTTCTGGTGTTAGACCAACAGCGTGCATGTCAGCCCTGATGTTGTCAGTCCACCGCTTTGCAGGTCTTCCACGTGGTCTTGTTCCACTTGGGTTGATGTGGAGTGCTCTTTTGGCAACTGAGTTGTTCTGTCTTCTCATGACGTGACCGTACCAGCGTAGACGAGCCTCCCTCACCTTCTCGACAATTGGTGCAATACCAAATCTTCGCCGGACGTCTGTGTTCCTTGCGTGGTCAAATCGGGTCAGCCCCATCGACCATCGGAGCATCTTCATTTCCATCGTACTCAAAATTTGCTCATGTTGTTTGGTCATAGGCCGACATTCGGTCCCATAGATGGCTGCTGGGCGTACCACAGACTTATAGACCTTTGCCTTTAAATGCAGAGGCATCTTTTTATCACAGAGAACTCCAGTGACTTGTCTCCACTTGAGCCAGGCTGCGTTTACCCTCATCCGAGTATCAGGAGTGGCGTCACAATTTGAAGTGACAGTGGACCCTAAGTACTTAAAATGCATGGTCTTCTGCAGATTTTCTGTGCTGATACTGATGGTACCTCTAGTTTGGGGGCCACATTCCAGGTATTCTGTCTTCTGGATATTGAGGTGTAGTCCATTTTCAGCCAGTCTGTCGTTCCACGTTTGAACCCTGTGCTGGAGTTCAGGGCGGGTTTTTTGGGCAAGTACCACATCATCCGCATATAGAAGGGTCCAGGGATGTGAGGTCTGTATGTCCGCCGTTGCTGTATCCATGCAGAGGATGAATAACAGTGGTGATAGAGCAGAACCCTGATGAACACCCACAGTGATTTCAAAAGGTGGGGAGACTCCAGCTTGACTCCGAACTACACTAGTGGCATTGCGATACAGAAGTTGCACCCAGCTTACATATTCCTCAGGGACTCCATGGCAACGAAGAGCTCGCTAAATAAGATCATGAGGGATACGGTCAAAAGCTTTCTCTAAATCGAGAAATGTCAGGTGTACACTCCGCTGCCTCTCTCTGTGCTTTTTCATTAAAAGGCGTGTGGCATGGACAACATCGATGGTACTGCATCCCTTAACAAACCCACACTGGTTTGGTGTTACAGTGACAATATTTCTGAGTCTACAATCAAGCACACGCTCAAATATTTTAAACGTATGACAGAGGAGTCGAATAGGGCGATAAGTTGAGCAGTCACCCACGTCACCTTTTCCCTTCCAGATTGGAACTGTTATGCTAGTTGTCCATGCATGGGGAAGTTGGTTCTCAGCAATGATCCGGTTAAAGAGTGTGGCAAGGAATTCTGAGGCAGGCCTTCCTAGAATTTTCCATATTTCCGTCGGTAAGTCATCTGGGCCAGTTGCTTTCCCACTCTTCATTTTGCTAATGGCAAGCATTACTTCCTCGGATGTAATTGGAGGAACGGGTCCTAAGGTAGGATCAGGACTTGCAATTGGTGGGTGTGGAAATTCTTCGTTGCAGATGCCAAAAAAGTAGTCTGCCCAACGTTGGAGGATAGATTGCTGTTCCCGTAGTAGCTTAGCGTTCGCATCCTTGATGTGCATGACATGTCCAATGTCCTGAGTTGAACGATTACGGGACTTAGCAAGACGATATACATTGTTTTCTCCTGATGGTGTGTCAAGCTGGTCGTACAGGTCTTGATAATAATTGTCCTTTGCAGCAGCTACTGCTCTTTTTGCTGCTGATTTCAGGTTACGGTATTGCTGGAGGTCAGTATCAAGACGTGAGTTCCACCAAGTCTTGTAGGCCATCTTTTTCTCCCTGATAACTTGCTTGACTTCATCACTCCACCACCAGGTCTGTTTATCAATGTATTTTCGTCCGGGTATGGTTTTTCCCACAGTTTCTTTCGCCGCCTGATGTATCTGTTTCACAGCATCCCTCCACATGCTATCAACTGATTGATCAGACTTCACCGAGAAGTTTGCCAAGGCTGTGACCAACTCATTGCGGTGGGCATTCAATCTCCACCACTTGATACGCTCAGGCCCAGTTTTAGGTTTTGCTTTGGGTCGCTTAACGTTTTTATGAATATCAAGGACAAGCAATCGGTGTTGAGGGGCAACGCTGTCATACGGAATCACTTTGGTATCTGTCACCAGCTTCATATCTTGTTGCCGAACTAGCCAGTAATCGATCTGAGTAGCATGTCCTCCACTGGTATAAGTAGCCAGATGTGTTAGCCTCTTTTTGAAATATGTGTTGGTCACAATCAAGTTATGAGCTTCTGCACAGTCAAGTATCCGACATCCGTCATCATTGCGCACACCAAGCCCATGTCCTCCATGGCATCGCATATATCCTTCACGCTGAGACCCAACATGTCCATTAAAGTCTCCTCCAAGAATAATGGACTCATCCTGGGGGATTGCTCGAAGGTGGATATCCAGACTGTTCTAGAATTCATCTTTCTCATCCTCTGTACATCCAATTTGAGGTGCGTAGCAAGATATAATGTGGGTAGTGATTTCTGTTGAATCAATCTTGATAGACATAAGCCTATCTGACACCCTGTTGACATTGGTGACACTGTTGCGGTAGTGCTGGTCTACGATTATTGCTACACCGTTTCGTGCTGCGCTGGTACCGTGATAGATGAGTTTGTAGCCATCTCCAATTTCTTTCGCCTTAGAACCCCTCCACTTGGTCTCCTGGATGCAGGCAATATTGACACGCCTGTGTTTAAGCATTTCTGCTAGCTCACGATGTCGGCCAGTCAACGTTCCAATATTGAGGGTAGCGAATCTTAGTCTTAGTTGTTTGGGTTGAACTAACGTCTTTAACCTACCCCGTTCATGAGTAGGTAACCCTCGCTCATTTCTCACGTCACTCGGGCGCAAGTGGCGCGCGTCGCTTTGGGGGAACGCCCTAGCATGTCCCGAATTTAGAAGAGACGTAGCCATTGATGCGACAGGAAATACCTCAACCGGCGGGTCGCTTCGTCTGTCGTTGAGGGCATTTTAACGCTACTGCCAGCATATAATTCGGCCGCCCCTAACATGGGGTACAGACGCCGTGTGTAGCCGCCCGCTCCGGGTCAGACGCTACAACTGATATCTACCCCCCAAAATAAGGATGATACCTTTTACTCAATTAATCCCGAGCACTGGGCTGCCACATCCGCCACTTACACTGTACCGAGGACTATCCTCTCCACTGTAACTGCCGTTGAGGTCTTCACCGTAACCCTGGCAAGGGACCCTTACAAGGGACTACCAGCCGGGTCAGCTGGACCAAGGTTTTTTAAAGAGGTGTTACTCCTCTATCACTCACCCTTTGTCCTGACTTGTGACAGGCAGAGCCTGGCTTCCCAAACATTGGGTCCAGGTTGGTGGGGTTATATATGTATCTATATATATATATATATATATATATATATATATATATCACTTTTTTGTGGACACGATAACTACCGCAATTTTTCACCAATCACTTTTGAAATTTTTATAGAATATGTATCCCTATAAAGTCTCGGTCGAGTTCGTTAATGGGCATAATCGGTCGAAGGGGGTGAAAATGGGGGGCTTTTTTTTCGAAAAAGTGAAATATTGCTATAACTCTCTTAATATTTGAAAAATCGAATCCATTCTAAGTTCATACTATGTGTCGGATAAGGCCCAAAAATTTATGTTTGAAAAGTGTTTTGATAGCATCAACCATTGACCAAAGGGGTGGGAAAAAGTGGGTTTTTCGGGAAACATTAATCATATCTCTCTTAATAGGCACAATATCAAAACCGTACAAAATGGACAATATTCCCCTAATTATTACCTAAAACTTTTGTCTGAAAGAATTTTTGATATGACCCACCATTACGCCAAGGGATGAGAAAAATGATTTTGGGATTATAAGAAAATGCCAAGAGCCATCAGAGGTTGCCATGACAACACTACTAAATTGATGAGGGATGAGCCATCAGACGTTGCCATGACAACGCACTTGCACGAGATCACATTCAGTTTTCCATCCGACTAAGTGTGAAGCGGCTCCGGTGACGTAACTGGTAGCATGCTGAACTTCTATGCCCAAGGTCGCGGGTTCAAAGCCGGCCGAAGTCGTCGGATTTTCTAAGAGCGCTAAAATCCCTCAGTATGCTTTCCTTTGGAGGGGAAGTTCCAACGTTCGTTGCGAGTTGCTGGTTGCAGTGGCATCTAGTAGCCAAGATCACAGCTAGATATCGTTGACGGTAGTATGTGGTAGCAATATTAGGAACTACTGCTTGAAATTGACCGTCTCCAGTCCTTACCTGAATTACAGACTAATACAGTCATCACAATTCACACAGTTTATCAGACAGATTCTACACTCACCCAATGTACACGGGGTTACATGACCGCGTTGCCGCAGTCCCTAAACAGAGGAACCAACTAAAATCTCTGCAAGGAGAAAAAAAAATGCGTGAAGACTTAACAAACCGTTAGACAGTTACTCATCAGTGTCGAAACCTTGCATAAGGACAGTGTGACCACAAGTTTAAAGATGGGCCCCAAATGACAAGAAGGTTACTGTCCCCATAAGACAATAAAAAATTTAAAATAAGCATAAAACGACGAAAAGAAATTAATTAAGCTCCAATTATAAAACACTTTCTCGCAATAAACGAGGTCTGATCCTTCTACGAAAACCTGCATATTCTGTCTATTTTCCCCTATCCCCAAGTTTGCCCGTTGAAATCTACCTCCGCCTTCCGGCGTGCCGAGTGGACTTTTTTATATCCTATTTGCTTCGTCCATCACTGGCTATTTTGCTTCCTAAATAACAGAAGTCTCCTACTTCCTTCAGCTTTTCACCTGCCAATTTGATGTCCATAGAGGTTTCTGTTTTATTTCGGCTGCATTCCAGTATTTTTGTTTTACATTTATCAATTTTCATCATATTGTATTCATTACGTAAGACGGAGTCCATACCATTCAAAAACTCATTCAAATCCTCAGGCGTGTCGGCCAAGATGACGATGTCATCAGCAAATCTCAGAGTTGAAATTATTTCTCCTTGAATCTTCACTCCCACTTTAAATTTTTCTCCAATTTCCTTCATTGCTTGTTCAATGTAAAGATTGAAAAGTATGGGTGATAAGTTGCAGCCTTGCCTTACACATTTCTGAATACCAGCTTTTCTCTCATGTCCTTCAGCTCGAATGACTGCTGGCTGGTTTCTGTATAGATTGTAGATTACCCTCTATCCCTGTACTTTATTCCAATCGATTTCAAAATGTCAAACAATTTAGTCCAATCAACGTTATCAAAAGCCTTTTCTAAGTCTACAAATGCCATGAACGTTCTCTTATTTTTCCTTATTCTACCTTCCAAAATCAGCCTAAAATTTAGTACAGCTTCCCTTGTTCGTACATTTCTCCTGAAACCAAACTGGTCTTCACCCAACTCCGTTTCTATCTGGCTTTCCATCCTCTTGTAAATTATTCTAGACAGGATTTTTGAAGCATGAGTAATCAAGCTGATTGTACGTTAATCTTCACATCTGTCAGCTCCCACTTTCTTTGGTATAGGTAGTGTAACATTCTTCTTGAAATCAGGGGGTACCTCACCTGTCTCATAAATCCTACACACCAAGTGAAATAACCTGATCGGACCTTCATCTCCCATGCAGCGTAGCAACTCAATCGGTATATCATCTATGCCTGGTGCTTTGTTTCAGCTTAAGTCCTCCAATGCTCTGTCAAATTCTGATCTCAATATTAAATCTCCTTTTGCATCCCCATCAATTTCCTTCTCCCTTTCCATTACATGATTCTCAATCTCATTTCCCTTATACAAACACTCTATGTAAGCTTTCCATCTCTCAACCTTTTCTTCCCTATCTGTTAGAGGCTTTCCATTTGTGTCCTTAATATTACAGCAAACACAAACTAATACAGCCACGACAATTAACACCGGTTATAAGACAGATTCTACACACACCCAAAGTACACGGGGATATATGACCGCGTTGTCACAGCCCCTAAACTAAGGAACCATACAACCAATTTGAATTCTTCACTGGGACCTAACCTTTAAGTACACTGAGCCTAGTGAGGCAAATCTGAGGAGAGGTGGGTTCAATTCCTACCTCAGCCACCCGCGAAGGAGTTTTCCGTGGATTTCCACTATCGTACTAGTAATAACAATAATAATATCGTATGGCGTTGGGTGCCGGATGCAAGATTTGTTATTTTACACCCAGAGGGCAGCTTTCATGTCGAATTTCGTTGTTCCTTGAATCACTATGAAAGTCAAGGAAGTTAGATATCTAAGCAACTTGACTTTATAGCGCTTTCTAGTAGATAAATGAGGAACGTCGTATTGGCGGCTAATCCCGAGATTAATTTTACCATTATGAACACGGCCTACTGAATAAAAATGGGTTCTTTAACGTGCCAACATCGTATGACATGCGTGTCGTCTTTTTGCCACCTTTCCAAAAAAAACACTTATCATGGCCAGGTGCGAACCTGCAAACTTGGGGATAGTAATCCGATACGATAACCACTCACCCACCGTGGCAAGCACCATACTAGTAAAATGCCGGGATGGTACCTAACGTAAGGCCACGGTCGATTCCTACCCAAAAATCCTACCTCAATTACAAAAATACACACACTAATACAGATGTCCGCCTCGTTGCGTAGTGGCTAACATTCTTGAGTGTCACCGCGGAGGCCCGGATTCGATTCCTGGCTCTGCAAAGACATTTAATTCTGGCTTGAGGTTTAGAACGGAGAAAACTCTGCCTCGTGAGACAAAACTGAGACAAGGCGGATTCGATTCATATCGCAGCCATCCTGGACGTGGTTTACCGTGGTTTCCCACTTTTACTCCAGTCAGATGCCGGGATTGTTCCTAACGTAAGGCCACAGCTGCCTCCTTCCCAATGCTCATCTGAATTACAAATACACAAAACAATACAGCCATCATAATAAGACATCACAATATCACAGGTTATCAGATATATTCCCCACACCCCCATGTACACGAGGCCACATGACCAAGGTGTCGCAAAGCCCCTAAATCAATCAACAACAACAACTAATACAGACATCTTAATGACGTCCTTATCAGACAAATTTTACACACACCCAAGTACACGGGGCTACACGACCACATGTCGCAAATCCCCTAAATCAATCAACTACAACAACTTGTACAGACATCTGAATGTCACCGTTATCAGACAAATTCTACAGACACTTAAGTACACGAGGCTGTATGACCACGATGTCGTAAAGCCCCTAAATCAATCAACAAAAACTAGTACAGACATCAGAATGACACCGTTATCAACAAATTCTACACACCCCCAAGTACACGAGGCTACATGACCACGATGTTGCAAAGCCCCTAAATCAATCAACAACAATAACTAGTACAGACATCAAAATGACACCGTTATCAGAATAATTCTACACACACTCAAGTACACGAGGCTTCATGAACACGATGTCGCAAAGCCCCTTAAAATTAACATCATCTAGGCCTATATCTATTATGAAAGTTTCGGACGTAAGTCTTTTTAAACGATTCCCAATAGCAGCACCACAGTAATAATTCTGTGTACCGACGGTCACATTATCAATGCATTACGTTTACACGATCATGGCCAGTTTCTGTTCATTCCGTGCCTCGGTTGACTTCTGTAATGAAGAATTCAACGAGAGTCTGGTAAACAGTAAACGATCAGGCATGTTCTATCCCCCTGTTGACACACCAAGAAGTCACCAACATCCATAATAGAACAGTAAAACAGCCTGTATTTGCAGTTCAGTTCATACAAACACACTAGGCGCCGTACGTAATCGAAGTTACTCTATATCCAATATACTGTAACTTCGCTTCTGCACAAGATAAATGTGATCATTCACAATTCTACCTCAGAAAATTATAAGTAACTATAAATAAATAATCCTTGGCACTTCAGCCCATGGGGGGCCTAGGTCTACCAAGCGACCGCTGCTCATCCATTTGGCCTGCAGATATTGGGATGACGCGTGGTCAGCGCATCGGGTCCCTCGGCTGTTTTATTTTTATTATTTTTGTTTTGTTTTCATAATTAGGTGTCCACTTCTAAATAATTCCATTCTAAATTTGTATACTTTAATTTGTGTTAAGAGGGGCAGATGACCTCACTCTTCCGCCCCTTAAAACATTAATAACTAACTAATCTTCGTTTTAGTGGCCGGAGCGCTGCCTCACTGTCAGACTGCTACTCAATTGTCCACACGAGGCTGAGTGCGCCCAATTCCAGCCTCGCGTCGGTTTCTAAAATCCCTGACGGAGCCGGGAATTGAACCCAGGGCCTCCGGGTAAGAGGCAGGCGTGCTACTAATAAAATAATAATAACTTGAATAACTGAATTTCATATCAGCTAAAGTAGGCTTAAAGATCGCAATCAACAAAACACAGTTTACCAGCAACATCAGAGATGCCCCCGAGTCAATCCTCACTGGGGGACAAATTAGTACGAAGGACTAACTCCTTCCAAAATTTAGGGGAATGGATAACCCTACCTGGCCATGAACGAAAGATGCACCAAACTGGAGAGAGCCTAGCACTATGCAAGAATATGTACAAATCCGAATCCCTTTCAATGAATCTCAAACTCAGACATTACAGTGCTGTAGTGAGACCATCAGTAGGCTACTATATTCCTCAGAATGCCTAAATATGGTCAGAAAGGGACAACTCCGGAAATTGGAGCTCAAGGGCCGAAAGATTCAGAAAAAAAACATAGATCCTATTAAAGAGAAGGCACGTATGGAATCAGGCACAACAATGAATTACTGTATGGACAAGTGGATAGCATAACAACAGCTATGAGGAAGAAGAGGTTGATCTTCTATGGTCATATTGTGAAAATGAATAATCAGTGGCTCATCTCCAGAATTTTCAACACTGCCTCTGGAGGTAAAGCAACTAACGCCAAGTGGACGAAACTAGTTAGGATAGACCTTGAAAAATCGGATATTGTCCCCAGTAACATCTGTCGTTTGAGTCTTCAGTCTTTTGACTGGTTTGATGCAGCTCCCCATGCCTTCCTGTCCTGAGCTAATCGTTTCACTCTACGTGGCTACCACACCCTACATACGAGGCAATCTGCTTAACATATTCTAACCTTGATCTACCCCTACAGTTCTTGTCCTCGACCCTTCCTTCTATAACTAAGTTTCCTATTCCTGGGTGTCTTAATAAGTATCCTATAGTCTGAATTACCAAAAAAGCTCGCTGACAGCTGTCAAAGTTAGCACGTGGGGAAATGCTGCGTTGCCACTGAGGCAGATCATGACTCATAACATTCCAAGAGGCTTGCAGGAAGACACAAATACTGTGGAAGTTAGCCCTCCTGCCTGGCGGTCTAATGACCGTGACGAGTGAAGACACACTGAGTCAAACCATGTGCTTATTGCTGTGTCGGCATACATTGCAACATTGATCACTGTTGCCGTGGAGACCGTTACCCCTCTCGTCTCCACTCCTCACCTCACCCTTCAAGCGTATGACAGCTTTCACCGAGCATCTTTTGTAAATCAGACTATAGTGACTGGAGAGAGTCTGATGTTCTGAACAAAATATTGATAATGAATTATACCGGGTGAACCAGCTGCCCCTAATAATATTGTTTTATGCAGCCCAACTGACGGGTGTTGTCAGGAAGGTCGATATTTCTCTGCCTCCATCACGTATGGTACTAATGCACCGCAAGCATATCTAGCAATCAATACTGAAAACTATTAGTATTCCCTCGTTTTAGTCTGTAGTACCCACATTGAGGGCCGGCCCCGTGGTGTTGGGGTAGCGCACCTGCCTCTCACCCGGAAGCCCCGGGTTCGATTCCCGGCTCCGTCAGGGATTTTAGAATCTGATGTGAGGGCTGGGACAGGGTGCACTCAGCCTCGTTAGGACAATAATTGAGTTGATGTCTGACAGTGAGGCAGCGCCCCGATCACGAGAACCAAGATTGACGGCCGAGGGGACCCGATGAGCTGATCACGCGTCACCCCAATATTTGCAGGCCAAATGGCTGGGCAGCGGTCGCTTGGTAGGCCTAGGCCCTTCACGGACTGTAGTGCTAGGGGTTATTATTATTATTGTTATTATTACCCACATTGAGGAAAAGATAATAGTGTTCAGTATCGTTTGCAGGTTAAGTAAAGATCTTTAATAAGGTACAGTTCACTCCAAGTTTATAGGGAGGTGAAAATCAGTGGGAGGTCTTGGCTCCCGCAGCAAGGTAGAAAAGAGGTGTGCTATATGAGACAGAGTGCAAGATGCGCTACCCCAGTGGTGGTCCGGGAATGGTGTATCAAGATCCCGCTGATGAGCCTGACTTGTTACACCTAGACGAAACCCCTTAACCCACGAGGACTGGCGCATGGGTATTTTTGACCCGAGGATTAAATAATGCTCTTATATTTTCGTTTTGGTCAGCCCTTATTTCCTGTCGCTTACTGTACCTTGATTCCTAACCTTGAACTTCACCCTGCAAAAGAGACATGTCCATAGCTTTTTGAACACTCAAGTTATTTCTAGATTATTTACGGTTGGGTCAGATTTACCCATGGCGCCAGTCCTCGCGTGACAATTTTCGGCTTACTTTAGTCGGGAAAATCTTAAACAAATAGTTCCGTGAAGAACTATGCGGCCTATTTTCATATATCCTACTCATGTTAATTGCCCCTACCATCATAAAAAAAATCAATTTGATAGTCGTGATAGCTTCGTAGATATTGAGAACCGTCTAAATATGTCATATGGTTCGCAGGTTGGCTTTTTATTTATGTACTATTACATGAAGATTATTGTGTACGTGTGATATTCAAACTTTAATCGCACGATTAGAACACAAGAAGTAAAAACGAGATTTTAAAATTTCGCACAGCTGCCATCTTGTGGTTATGAAAACAATTGAAATAAATTAGATGGCAGTAAATTAATATTTGTATAAGCATCTATCATGAAATGTTTCACTGCACTCGGATGGTGAAATCGCGAGAAACGTCCATTTAAATATGTATATTTCGCATAGCCGCCATGTTGGATTTGTGCTCACCAGGTTACTGAAAGTCCTATACCCTCTATGAAAATAAAATTTCAGTTTAATTGCTGTAAAAGATTCGGAGATATTGAGAACCGTCTAAATATTTTGTATGCTCGCCATTTTGGATTGTTATATGTATAGGCCATAGAGTTATGCACCATTAAAGGAAAATTATTGCGTAGCTTCATTATTCGAACTTTCACTTCGATCGCATGATTACGACACAAGATATAAAAACTTAATTTTAAAATTTTGCACAGCCGCCATCTTGAGGTTATGTAAACAAATGAACTAAATTAGATGCCAGTGCATTACAATATGTATAATCATTTACTGTACCACATTTCACTGCGCTTAGAGAGTTAAATCACGAGAAAAGTCTATTAAAAAGTTTCAAATTCGCTTGGCCGCCATATTCGTTTCGTACTTGACAGGTTTGTGAAAGGTACATAGATAAACTTGTACCAGTACCCTTTATCACCTTACAAAATTTTAGGGTGATATCTTTAATAGTTTCGGAGATATAGAATGCTGGTGAAATATTTCGCACAGCCGCCATTTTGTGGTTATGCAAACAATTGAAGCAAATTAGATGCCAGTGCATTACAATGCGTATAAACATTTGCTGTACCAAGTTGCATTACGTTTGGATAGTTAAATCGTGAGAAAAGTATATTTAAATGTCTCAATTTCGCTTGGCCGCCATGTTGGTTTTGTAGTTACCAGATTTTTGAGAGTCTCATAGGTGAACTTCTAGTAGTGCTATTTATCACCGTACACAATTTCAGGGTAATGTCGATAATAGTTTTGGAGATACTGAATGCTGGTGAAATAATTCGCACTGCCGCCATGCTGGATTGGTGAGAGACAATAAAATTTGAAGGGCACGGTCGGGGTCGACCAGAATGGTGCTATTATCTTACCGAGTTTCATTGAATTCACTCCAGCCGTTTAGAAGTTATTAAGGACACACACACACGGGCAAAAGGTGATCTCATAAGCCTATTTTTAGTAAAATCAAAATAGGCTGAAAAATAAGGGAGAAAATCCAAATATTTTCATGCAGAACAATCACATAGCTCACGTGCATGTTGATCCATGTTTAGGGTCTAGGGATACCTTTGTCATCAGCTCCTTTGTTAAAAAGAATCGAGATGACTGCTTTACCGCCAATATCAGGGCCAATTATTCTGTTAGGACAATTATTATCATTTCTCTGCATGTTAACTTTGAAAAATATAGATAAACCTCATTTTATATTGGGAATAGTTCACAGGAAGACACCAGGTGTAAAGTCAATTCATTAAAATACGTACGACTACGACAAAAAGGGAGTGACACACTATGGGTCAAAATAACCCAGCGCCAGTCTTGGTGTTATATTTTTTCACGCCAGTTCTCAGCTTTAACAGGCGACGCAAGGGCCTAAAAACGTAGCTGCAATAACATTTGCATTTGTCAATAAAGTTCGATTTAATTATTTATATTTCCCTATTTCTGAAGCACTGAATTGAGTTGTGATTTCAGTTGACTTCAGCTTAAAATGTTATGGATTCCAAAGACATATCATCCTGAAAGTTCAGAATACTCTCTGATGGAATCTACTAGACAATCCAAGGGCAAACTCTGAACTGTGCTGACAGTTGGAAAAGGACAACACCGGCATGTCATGGAACACAGGTCGCTGATGCGAGCAAATTCTGCGTATTAACGACTATAGAATCACCAAGGAGATCATTTCAATGATAAATTGTTATGAGATTCAGCCTCAATGGAGTCCGAACATTCCTGGATTCCACTTGGAGTTCTAACCCTGATATTCTAGACCGCTTAAAATTGTGTAATTTGGTTGATTCATCGGGGGCTAGACGCTAACAGAGTTCTCTTCTTAGTCATCATAAGATGCATAGCCGGGCAACGTTCAGTTGTCGACTGCTCTAGACAAATTCTTATATTCATCTGACCCACGGCGTAGCCATGCTGTTTAAATCTTGGTCCACGACCACGATGGGTTGCTGCAGCGAATTCTGAATTCAGTGTTTCAAATAATGACGCAGTCAACGGCCATCCTGAGCGTGGTTTTTCTCCAAACTTCCTCCCGAGACACTTACCCCAACTCTGATCCCATTAAATATACAACACGATCATCACCAGACAATCTTACGTTACCAGACAATCCTAGCACACACAAAAATACATCGGGCTGATGACCGAGATACCCAAGCACATAAATTGAATCAACAACAATGTCACGATAGCCAGGCCATTTCAGACTCAGGAGATGAGTAGGATCGTCGTTATCTGTCCTTTAAATGGTGTTCTGTACTTATCCATTACCAACTTCAGGCGGATTCTAGGACGCTAGCTTCTAACAAGCCACGGCTGCTTCTTCCTTCATTCATCTCTGTTGTTCAATTTAACATCTAGTCTCGTATTAATTATTGAGAGAAATTATTTTCAGTTCGCCAACACGAAATGTGCCCAATAAGATCAGGTGGAGAATAACAGTTATTTTAACACCCTAATGCCCAAAAAGAATATTGCATGAATTATTTATTTATCTATATATTTATGTATTTAGTCATTTATTTATTTATTCATTTATTTGTTTTTTCGGTTTATTTGTTTTTATCAGGTTATTTATTTATTCATATAGTTATATATTTATTCATTTATTTATATATTGATTCATTTATTTACATATTAATTTATTCATTTATTTATTTATATATTTATCTATTAATTAATTAATTAATTAATTAATTAATTTATATATTTACTCATTTATTTATTTATTCATTTATTTATTTATTTACATATTTATTTATGTATTATTTATTTATTTATATATTTATTTATCCATTTATTTTAATTAATTAATTAATTAATTAATTTATTTATTTATTTATTTATTTATTTATTCTTCTTGCGTTACGGCCTTCTAAGGACCACGTTACAATTTCAATTCGTCCTCCATTGTTGTTCTTTCCTTTTCTTCCAGTATTCCTTCATTGTTGTACTATGCATATTTTTCCTGTCTTCAGTCCACTTTGCGCCTGTTTTCTTTTCCTTCCTCCCTTGGAATCCTTCCAGTTGTAAGACATTCGTCCTAAATACCTCTCTTTTCAATAACTCTTCTTCTCTTATGTTGTTCCATTCCAGATCTTTCTTGACTTCTTGAATCCAGCTGGTGGTTGATTTCTTTTCCCAAAGATATTTGAAAATTCGTTTCGTTAGCCTATTGTCATCCATTTTTATGTATTTACCCTCCCAGCTCGGCTTCACCAACAGACCCTGTGAGGGATCATCTCTCTACCGTCGCAAGGACAGTGTCTGCGAGCTGAACACAGTTCGTCAGTAGATACAACTGTGGATGGTGACTGGCCGATCGCCCAGATGACCGCTACTTTGAGTCTAGTTAAGGAAGGGTCAGGGAAGAGATTTTGGAAGGAAGTCGGCCGTGAACCAGTGGAAAGGAATCATCCTGGCATTTTCTTTGTGTTTGTTTGGATTTTTTTTATTTTTTATTTTTTCTTAAGCGTATGGTTTGTAGTGCCGGGAGTGTCCGAGGACATGTTCGGCTCGCCAGGGTTTGTAGCTGCTCAAGTACCGTAGCGTGTGGAGTGTTGTCTGCGGAGGAAAGTGTGAATGTAAGACGAGGAATTGGAAGGTAGCGGCTGTGGCCTATAGTTAGGGACCAACTCCGGCATTTGCCTGTAAGGAAGATGGGAAACCACAGAAGACCATCTTCAAGGTTGCCGGCGGGGGGATGCGAACCTCCTCACCTCCCTGATGTGAACGACTGCCTACAGCCACGCCATAACGACCACGGCCAACTCACCCGGTTTCCTTGTGGTGAACATGGGAAACGATGAAAAGCATTTTCAGGAAGGCCAATGTGGGAATAGAACCCACGCTCTCCTGATGGTACCGAGGAACGAGCTAGCGCGTTAGCGCTCTCGGCCACCGTGGCTGGTATGAATAATTTATTCACTTATCAACACAATTCTCGGACAAATGGGAGGAACTTGTTCCAGGGTTGTGTTGTTGATGATGATTCCTTTAGAAGTTTTGCGACATCGTGGTAATATAACCCCGTGAATTTAAGTATTTGTATTTATTTATCGTATGGCTTTTAGTGCCGGGAGTGTCCCAGCTCATGTTCGGCTCGACAGAGGCTGTAGCTGCTTCTGGCGGACACCCATAGAGTGAGCAACAAGTTCCGTTCAATTTCAAGTAGTTCCAACTTTCGCTACCAGATATCACTGATACCTAGTGGTGAACGTTGGAACATTGATAGAGCGTTAAAACGAAATCTAACCAAGAAATTTAGCTTCATACAGGTTTAGTCTGTGGAAGAATCTTTTACATGTCATAAAGCTATGACATGGGACCGCCGGCTTTACTTCCCCTCCGAAGGAAGGTATACTGAAGGATTTTAACACTCTTTAAAAATCCGACGACTTCAGCCGGGTTTGAACCCGCTATCTTGGGCACAGCAGTTCAGCATGCTACCAACTACGCCATCGAAGCCGCTTGGGTGTATATAGAAGTTGTCTGATAACCATTGGCACTGTGTTGTATGTACTAGTGTGAGAATTTGTGATCGAAAAGGAGTTCGGCCGTCTGGTCAGGAATATTGAGGGAGCTCTTAGTTTTCTCAGCGAAGAGTAAAATATGCTTCATATAGCCTATGGGACATAGTGGCAGGTTCATTATCTTAGCCAGGGTACACCAAAATCCTGCTGATGAGTCTAAGTTGTTAGACCGAATCGAAACCCCGCAACTGATACTCCAGAAGATTGACCGTGAAAGTCAATAGCCTATATTTTATACCGGTATGTTTTCAGATGTTCACCATGGCAGCGGTGGTGCTTTTAACGACAGTCACATCTCCTGCATCTAAAGCCGAGACAATTCTTGATTTCGACCCTGAGTCAACGATCCAGGATTTAGAAGAGACTCTAGGTACAATGGTAGAAGATGTGGTGAAACGTTACTTCAGCAATTCACACTGTGTAGGTGTGGTGACACAGAGTTCAAGTGATGTTCTCATGAGGAGGATAGCTCAGCATATGACCGCCTACCTCGTCACGGTGGACAGTAGTCAACTGGAGAAGCTGCTGAAGAATGTATTGGACGCACGCTGCTTGGTGTTTGTTGTGAGGGTTGCGGATCCGCAGGCGTTAATCACCATATTGATGGAGGTATCCCGAACAGGTGTCCAGCGGGCTAATCGCCGCTATATCATACTGCCTCTAGGAACACAGGTTAGTAGTCAGACACTTGACAGAAAATAAAATGCTGTTGTTTGATTAAGGGGCTTGCAAGATCATGGTCATTTACCTCAGTGTAGGCCTACTTGGGGTGTCTGATAACCTCTGTTGTTGTGGTGACTGTAGTAGTGTGTAAATTTGTAATTCAGACTAGGATTGGGAAGGAAGTGACCATATCCTTAAATTAGGAACTTCTCGGCACATTCTTTCTTTATCCTTTACCCTCCAGTGTTGGCTTTTCCCACGGACTAAGCGAGAGGTCCCACCTCTACCGCCACTGTCAGTGTCCTGGAGCTTGAGATTCTGAGTCGGGGATACATTTGGGGAGTGTGACTAGCACTTCATCCAGGCGGCCTCATTTCTAAAGCGAACCGGGGGCTGACGAAGGGATGGGAAGAGTGGGAGGGATAGACAAGGAAGAGGGAAAGAGGCGGCCATGGTCTTACGTTAGGTAACATCCCGGCATTTGCCCGAAGATGGAGTGGGAAACCTCGAAAAATCACTTGGTGGATGGCTGAGGTGGGAATCGAACCCCCTCTTCTCATTTGGACCACCCGAGGCTGAGTAGACCTCGTTCCAGTCCTCTTATTACTTTTCAAATTTCGTGGCAGAGGCGGGAAACGAACCGCGGACCTCCTGGGTGGCAGATAATCACGCTTACCACTACACCTTGGAGGTGACCTCTTGGCATTTACGTGGCGTAAAAGTGGGAAACTACGAAACCATGATTATAAGATGGCTGAAATAAATTGAATTAAATTCAATTTAAAACTTGTTTTTACTGTTGTGCGAGCCACTGAGGCTACAAAGCCTCTTTCTGCAGCTCTTCTCATTCACAGTGTAACCTGCTTCAGCCCTCAGACCAGATTTTATTTTTGCCGAGCTGGGAATCGAACCAGGATCTCAAGGGTGACATTCGTGAATGCTGTCATTACACCTCGAAGTGGTCTGTCAGAAAAATTACTAAAGGCACCTTGTAGTTCTACGTGGCCACTAATCTCGCAATCATAAGTCTCGGGAACAGCAGTTTACGTGGAATACGACCCACCAGACGTAACATTTCACCTCGAACATCCCAGATGATTGTTGAAGATTCATTGATAATCGTATACAACATCCATTTTAATATGTAATTTTTGGTTGCGTAATAATTATTCTGTTATTGAGTTCAACATCTTTCTCAACTCCATTTATTCAAGTGAGACGTTTCTGCATTCATTGACAGGGAATCAAACCGAAGCCACCGAGTGGAAAGCAAGAAGCGAAATGAAGTTTTTGTTGCATATTTTAGGAGCTGCAATATCGTGGTCATTTAGCCCCGTGTATTTACGTGTGTGTGGAATTTGTGTGACTAGTCTGCCAGTTCATCATGTTGAAAGAGCGGATTATAATAAACTAGCAGTAGTGCCCGGCTTCGCCCGGTGGATTTATTTGTTTTATGGATGATAATGAATACTACTACTGAACTGGCACATGATACTTAAACAACCAGAAAAGAAATATTTTTTAAATATAACTTTTTGTGGTGGTGGTGGTTGTAGTTGTTGTAGTAGGGGTGATAAACAGTACAGTATAATGGACGTACCATTTAGGTCATTTTCCCGTAATAATAATAATAATGATAATAATGAATAGGGAAATGGCTATTTACTAACTACAGCACTGACACATGTAATTTACAAACAAATTTCTAAAAATTATTACAAAGAGGAGTAAGTGAAATAAAAGACAATGCCTAGGGCCTATATCTCGTTGTATGTTAGAAACGTAGAGATCAATAGTGGCATTTTTTTCGCATAGCGCCGTAGGAAAATAATCAGAACACTTTGGAAACCTTCGGCTGCCCGAGCTCCTGAGGTAGCAATAGTATCATTTATCGCCACATGGCGCTCAACGATAAGTTTCGGAATAAATTAAGGTAAATTTGAAAGCACCAACGCTTATTGCAGCTGATAACCTCAATGATTTGCACTAACACCATTGCACTTATACAGGCATAATATGTTCATGATGATAACTGTTTTAAGGGGCCTAAGAAACCATTTTGTACTAATTACTCTCCGTGATTGCAATTTATAAACAGTGCAAGATACAACTATTTTTGCAATTCTGCCCCAGAACACTGGTAGGGGCGACGTGATGCAGCACGAATTGCCAGTCAACAATAGACTTATTAAAATATTCTTACAGTTACACTACTATGGACATGAAGGCCTTAATACGTGGTTTTTAAGTTCAGTTTGTTTGTTATTCTAAATGTAGGGAATGGAGAGCATTGTCCAAAATATCAAGTGGACAGTGTTACCAGCAGGGTTTCAAAGTGTATGTAAAATTTGTTGCAATTAGGAGGAACAGTGTAGATTTGTGATAAAGGGCCTAAATGCAGGGAATGGAGTGGTCAGTCCAGATTTTAAAGTGGACAGTGTCATCCGCAGGGTTCCAAAGGGTAAGTGTACAAAGTGTGGTTCAGATCGGTGAAACGGTGAAGATTTGTGCCAAAGGGCCTAAATGCAGGGAATGGAGTGGTCTGACCGGAATGTCATGCAGAATGTGTTACTCGCAGGGTTCCAAAGGATAAGTTTACACATTTTTGTTCAGATCGGTAAAACGGTGTAGATTTGTGACAAAGGGCCTAAATGCAGGGAATGGAGTGGTCAGTCCTAAATTTAAAGTGGACAGTGTCACCCGCAGGGTTCCAAAGGGTAAGTTTACACATTTTGGTTCAGATCGGTGAAACGGTGTAGATTTGTGTCAAAGGGCCTAAATGCAGGGAATGGAGTGGTCTGTGCGAAATTTAGAGTGGACAGTGTTACCTGCAGTGTTCCAAAGGGTATGTATACAATGTTGGTTCAGATCGGTGAAACGGTGTAGATTTGTGCCAAAGGGCCTAAATGCAGGGAATGGAGTGGTCTGTACGAAATTTAACATAGCCTAAACTATTCCTCTTGAATCTGGCTATCATATACAAATATATATTTTTGAATCCGGCTGGTAGTTCCAGAGATTAGCGCGTTTAAACACACAAACACACAAACACACAAACTCTTCAGCTTTATTATATTAGGATAGATTAGATTTCACTGGATTAGTCTACCAGTGTCATTGTGATGGCTGTACTAGTGTGTGTATTTGTAAAATGTGGATAGCATTGGGAAGGAGGTTGCCGTAGCCTTAAATTACGAATTATCCCTGCATTTGCCAGTGAGTAGAAGCGGGAAACCACGGAAAACCACTTCAAAGATGGCTGAGATAGGAATCGAACGCTCCTCAGTTTTGCCTCACGAGACTAAGTGTACCCTATTCCAGCCCACACACAAGAATTAAAATTTCTTGAAAGAGCCAGGAATTGAACCAGGACCTCCGGAGCGTCGGCCAAGGACGCTAGCCACTACACCACGAGGTGGACAGAAACGTTTAATTCAGCATAATTGCGTACAAAGAAAAACCATTTTAAGGATTATCTCCATGGACCATGGCCTTGGGGCCAAGCAATCTGCGGACTCAGTAGACCTGGATTCGATCTCCACCGTTGGCCGTCCTTTAAAGGATTTCCCATGGTTTCCCATTTTCAATTCCAGGCAAAATACTGCGACGATACCTTCTGATAAGCCACGGCCCCTTCCTTCCACATCCTAGCCCAGTTCAATTCATCTTCATTTCATCTCTCAATAACTCCTGTCATGAGGTTAGCGTCAGGAAGGGCATCCTACCGTAAAATCCACCCACCACATAGCCTTTGATCGCCTCTCATTCCCGACGTCGTCGAAAACGGAAGTAATAATGGGTAGACATACATGTCTTATGATAATGAGTTTATATGTTGTTGATTTATTATGGGGCTTTGTGACATCTTGGTCATACAGCTCCGTGTACTTGGGTGTGTGTGTATGGGGGGAGGAGAGGGGAGAGTTGTCAGATAACCTGTGTTATTGAGATGGCTGTACTAGTGTGTGCATTTGTAATACAGGCGAGGATTTGGAAGGAGGCAGCCGTGGCCTTAAGTTAGGAAACACAGCTATCATGCTCCTCGATGAACTAAACATCCACCATGTGGTGTAGAAGCTAGTATTCTTGGGAGTCACATATGAGGTCTATGTTCGATTCCCGGCTCTGACGAGAAATTTAATTCTAGTCTGAGGTCTCGTGGGGCAAAAATGTGAATAGGTGGGTTCCGTTCTTACCTCAGTCATCCTGGAAGTGGTTTTCCGTGGTTTACCACTTCTTCTTCAGTTAAATGTCGGGATGGTTCCTAATCTGAGGCTACGGACGCCTCCTCCCCAAAATCTGAGCCTGAAATGTTCTTGAGGTTAGGTCTCATGATAATGATACATGCTATTTTTAATACTTTCTAACCATTATTTTGCCTTATCAACCAGCCATCGTCGACTGTTCTACTCATGAGGGAGATGGCCTACATGCCAGACCTAGTAGAAGCCACTGTGCTCGCTGATGGTGGCATTGTGCTAGCCACACACAGGTATGTAGGAATCACCGGGTGGTCGGACAGAATAGAACTGGACGTGTGGCAAGATGGTGCTTGGGAACGAGGGATCAACTTGTACCCTGATAAAATGTCCAACTTGGAAGGAAGACGTTTCATATTTTCGACATTCAACTATCTCCCGTATGCAGTTGTGGATGAGGAAAATCACATCTATGATGGCATGGAGTTGAGAATCAGCTCTGAGTTTGCGAGTAAACACAACATTACATGGGAACTCTCTGTCGATGCTATCAATGAGTGGGGTGAGGTAAGTTTTAAAAGTATTACTGACAATAATAATAACTAGTTGAAACCCGTCAATACATGACGGCCAATAAGAAAATATTTACTGAAGAATTTTATTATATAGGTTCTTTGTACAATTATTTTTTGGCGCTATTGAAACTTTAAGGGCGTCAAAAGATTGCACTCTAGACATTGCAACATACTGCTGGCCATGATTGAAAACTTGATGAGGCAAATTGAGACCTATACGTTCCAGAGTTCCCCCTTGAGCTTTATTGTTTGTGATAAAGTATGCCAAGCGAATCGGAAAATGTTGCCTCTTAGAAGAAAATGATTGTTTTATCCGGCGGTGTTAAATGAAGTCGAAGGATTAGACCTTTCTGCCTAATTTTAACTACACTTATTTCCAAATCGAAGCATTTTCATGCATATTTCATATAATTAATATGGAATCAAGTCGAAGGGTTAGATCTCTCCACCTAATTTTAACTGCACTTATTATTTCCAAATTCAAGCAATTTTCGTACATATTTCTTATAATTAATAAGGTAGCATTTAGATGCCCTTAGGAAACTTCAGATTTCTCAGGAGCATATCAATGGGTCAATCGTTTGGAGTATGTGGAAGCAAATCACTTAATTCCAAGGAATTCAAGAATTCTGAGGAGTGTAATATATACAACTGGCCGCAGGAACCGTCGCTTATAATTTTGGAATATACATTAACGAAGTTCTCTCTTAAATTCCTTGAGATATCATTTCCAGTGAAAAATTGTTGCAGTCTGTCAAATATGTTATATTTAGGAAGAATTAATTTTGCCATTACAACACCAAAGGTCAAAGTAACCAGGCGTAGATTTCTCGCTACAGAAATACAGTGCAGAACAATGTTTACATTTGTTCGTCAAGGACCATACACTGTACGGCATAATATCTGGAATTGTTTCTGAAATGGCATTTTTATATTAGATTTTAAAAGTGGCTTCTTATTTTCTACGATTTCCCACTTTTTTGTGGCTAATGTTCTTTTTCGTCAAATGGGTATATTTATTGCAGCATTTCTCTCCAAATTAACGTCATATTCAATAACACTATAGTGGCCTGCATCAACACAGCCGCCAAATATTAAATGGCAAATAATACTTCCATTGCCAAAATCAACAGCGTGGTTAGACTCATTGTTATGTACTCTAAACAAATCATCAATAAACAATAATATTCACGTATACAATGAAGTTCAGATACTTTCATTCTCAAGTTTGTTGCTGATGAGACTGCGATGATACTGATCGCCAATAATAAAATCCTTATAATTATTCATGCCAGCAACAATTTTTGCAATTTGCTTGCAAACGCAGCTCAGGAAACGTCCTGCATTTTGGAATAAACAGTACGAAACTGCTCTAAATAAGCAATTTCCATCACCTGATGTAGGTACAATCCTTTGCATTTCCATGACTGTAAATTAAGCAAGGAAGCATACTTCGCCAACTACTGGAATGAGCATAGACTCACGTCGACAGCCACCGTAATGGAGGGAGTTTAAGAGTTAGACCATATGCTCAGTGCTTGTCAAAAATCGTATTAACACAGGGAAGCCCAATCTGAAGGCTACATTCTGAGCTATCGCCCCGGATTCCAGGTTCGATCCCTGGTTTGCCAAGAAATTTACTTCTGGTCTGAGGGCTGGAACGGGGCGCACTCTTGAGGCAAAACTCAGGAGAGCATGGTTAGATTACTATCTCAACAATCTGGGATGTGGTTTTCCGTGGTTTGCCACGTCCACTGCAGGTAAATACCGGGATAGTTCGTAACTTAAAGCCTCGGTCGTCAATTCCCCATTCCCCACTTGAATTACAAATGCACAATAACACAGGTTATCAGAGAAAATTTTACACACACACACCAAAGTAGACGGGGCTGAGTGACCACGATGTCTGAGTCCATCAAATGAATTATATTCGTCAATTGTCTCTCTTGGCGAAAGCGATTGTGGCCATCTTTTATTTAATAATTTAAAAGTATATGGCAATGTAAATCGTGGAGCATTCCTTACTGTACGGGAATAATAAAAGTAAAATATGTTAAGACAATGAATTACCAATAGCCAGAAAGAATAATTAGGAAATAAAAATACATGTCTGTGGTGAGACTCCTTCGGCTATGCAAAATTCATTCCTGGGTCCGCAATATAACCCCTGAGCCACCCAGTCAACAGACTTCTCAACCAATATTAAGTTACTTAAACAACAAACGAACTCAAACGCCTGTTGAAGTTCTTCAATCACCTCTTTTTAATTCTCAAAAACAAAGATCACACTACGATACGGTGAATCCTTTATCCGCCATTTCTCTAGAACTGTAATTCTGGTCTGAGGGCTGGAACGGGGCGCACTCTTGAGGCAAAACTAAGAAGGGAAAGGTTCGTTTCCCATCTCAACTAACTGGGATTTGGTTTTCCGTGGTTTGCCACTTCCACTGCAGGTGTAATTCTGGTCTGAGGGCTGGAACGGGGCGCACTCTTGAGGCAAAACTAAGTAGGGCAAGGTTCGATTCCCATCTCAACAATCTGGGATGTGGTTTTCCGTGGTTTGCCACTTCCACTGCAGGTAAATACCGGGATAGTTCCTAACTTAAAGCATCGGTCGCCAATTTCCCATTCCCCACTTTAATTACAAATGCACACATCAGTACTGCCATCACAATAAAACAGGTTATCAGAGAAAATTTGACACACACACCAAAGTAGACGGGGCTGAGTGACCACGATGTCTGAGTCCAACAAATGAATTATGTTCGTCGATTGTCTCTCATGGCGAAAGCGATTGTGGCCATCTTTTATTTAATAATTTAAAAGTATATGGGAACGTAAATCGTGGGGAATTCCTTACTTTATGGGAATAATAAAAGTAAAATATGTTAAGACAATGTATTACCAATGGGCAGAAAGAATAATTGAGAAATAAAAATATATGTCGGAAGTGGGATTCGAACTACTTACATTGCGCGATGCATAAATTAACAGTTTAGAACGCTACCGTCTGAGCTACCGAATCACCGGTAAAAGAGTGCAATATTAAGTTACTTAAACAACATTCACTCACAACAGTCCGTATAAGTTCTTCTACATTTCCCGTTTTTTATAATATTCAATTCCTGTTTATATCGTGGAAACTTCATAATCAATATTCCCCTCCTTTATTATAATTCTTATAAATAACTATTGCATTAAAACGCGGTGGACATCCGCCATGTCTGTCATTAACCAAGATGATTCTGCGCATGCGCTTGAGCCAATAATTTTGTAGTTTTGTTTATAAATTTAAAAATAAGTGGTAACATATTTGTTTATTTTAAAGACACTCTGCAAATCTACAGGCCTACAGCTTTCGACAGATTGCGCTACGAAGTGAATCGGTTCTACCGTTCCCTCAAACTCGCGGTAACAAAAATCAGCTTAGTGTTTTAAATATATAGATGGTATATTGGCTTTCATGGCCAGTGGATTAAAACTCGGAATTTTTTCTAGGTCCCCACGGCTTGAACATAAAAACTTGCTGAGTTTTAATTCACTGGCCATGAAAGCCAATATAGGCTACCATCTTTTTGTAAGCCTTCATAGGGAGGTTAAGGCTCTGTGAGATTTTAGCTCTCGCAGTAAAGAGGCACCAGTGCACTTTATAAAAAGGGAGGTAGCGCACGGTTCGCTACTCCTGTGGGGGTCCGGTGACGGACACCAAGAGCCCGCTGATGAGCCAGCTTGGTGTTCCTAGGCGAATCCCCACACAAGACATGGCATAAACCTAGAAAAATTGATGAGTTTTAATAAGTAATAAACTCAAGCTATGAATTCGAATTATTGGTCAGTAATTATTTTCATTTAAATCATAATTTAGAAATGAAATAGACGTCTAAATCAACTCATTGGCAAAGAAAACTATTGATAAACGTATTATTCTCTTAATGTTGTTGTTTATTATGCCTCCAACATAAACATATTAACTTGCATTATTATATTGGATTTGGGTGCCTTTACTATTAAGACTCATTACTAACCCGTTTTATTCATTCATTCATGTATTTTATTTGCAAATGGGGAAGCATTTTACACTTACAGAAAATACCAATATCAATATTAAATGCACTTAATGTAAGTCGCGATTTGGAAACTATAGTAGCCTAATTACAGCGGAGTATTTACACAAAATTGCTGTCTTCTCTTTAACACACCAATATGATTGGAGAAAAACTTTAGGACTGTGGTAGGCAATGAGTTCTCCTGACAGTTTGGCTCAAACCGTTAAATCATTTTAAGGAGAAATTGTTAAAAATTAGAACTTCGAACATCTTAATGCAGCATGAAAACAAATTTATAAATATTTGACAAGGACAAGCAGAGACAAATAAAGTGCTTTTACAGGATCAGTGTCAATGACAATTTGAAACATAATCAAAGAAAGTATTTAGGACAGAGAAACAAAAACAAAAATAAATATTACTACTACTAGTCTACTACTAACTAGCCGGCCCCGTGGTGTTGGGGTACCGTGCTTGCCTCTCACCCGGAGGCCCCTGGTTCGATTCCCGGCTCCTTAAGGGATTTTAGAAACTGACGTGAGGGCTGGAACGGGATGCACTCAGCCTTGTGAGGACAATTTAGTAGCTGCTTCACAGTGAGGCAGCACCCCGGTCACGAAAACCAAGATTAACGGTTTAGGGGACCCGATGCGTTGACCACGCGTCACCCCAATATCTGCAGGCCAAATGGCTAGGCTATAGTGCCAGGGTTTATTATATATTATTATTACTACTACTGACTACTGGCTCATTCTAGCTTATATAATAAAATAATAAATGACTAATGAAATGAAAATCCACAGCCTGCTTCCAGTCTCCGACCGGGTCAGGAATTGAATGAATGAAGCCCCCATCTAGCGGCGAGGATATGAACTGTGCCGGCTGCCGAGGCCTGACGCACTCCTCTGGGGCAATGATTAAATGAATGACAGATGAAATGAAATGATAGTGGAGAGTGTTGCTGGAATGAAATTTTGACAGGGAAAACCGGAGTACCCGCCTCGGTTTTGTCCAACACAGATCTCACATGGAGTGACCGGGATTTGAACCACGGTCCCAGCGGTGAGAGGCCAGCGTGCTGCCGCCTAAGCCACGGAGGCTTGAATAAATGACTAATAAAAGACTTAATATGAATGAGACCAGGAAAGACGTAGAGCCATGAAAAACAGAATGGAACGGGAAACAGTAGAAGGTCCGACCGAAAGTCAAAGGAAACGGTGGGGTGGCAACTGATTCAGCTCAGGAATCTTCCGCGTGACTGGCGAAGGGAGATATAGCGACTTCCACTGTATTCACCTGACGAGAGTCTGTGTAATTTTAATGTTTACAAAAAATTGCCAGCAGGACTGTGATAAACACTACGAAAAAATTAAAGTACCCTTAAGATGACTGTTTCAATTTTTGTTGTTTTTTTTTCCAATATTGGACCCTAATAATTACACAGAATTATATTCAAATTACCCAAACACAGTACATGGGGTTGATGACTAAGATTCCCCTAGCTCGTTGAGTAAGTTAACAATAGCAAATAAATTACAGCGGTGTTGTCATTTAATTTTATCCAACCAGCGTGCACTAGTGTATTTCTCTATGTCCCGTGGGGTAGTTTTTCTTGTTAAATCGTGCACCACGGTCGCGAGAACATCTGCAGCAAGACCGGAGATCATAGCATCGAATCCCGGCACTGACAGCGTATATGCTGAAAGTGGCCTTTTCCCGGGCTTTTCCACACTTCCTCCAAGCAAATGCCGGGATAGTACCTTACCTCGAGTCCCGGGGCACCTACCTCCTCCCTGTCCCTGATAAAGTTACACACACTGTTACAGTCTTCACAGCAATACAGGTTATCAGACAAATTCAACACGGAGCTGATGACCAACATGCTCCAAGCTCCTCCAATGAATTAGTTTGGTTGGTTGGTTCCTCAGTTTAGGGGCTGCGACAACGTGGTCATGTTGTCCTGATTACTTTGGGTGTGTGTAGAATCTGTCTGATAACCGGTGTTAATTGTGATGGCTGTATTAGTGTGTGTTATCCGTAATTCAGGTAAGGAGACTGCTGACGATCAATTTCAAGTAGTTCCTAATTTTTCTACCAAATGCTACCGTCAACGACACCTAGCCGCCAACTTGACTGCTAGATGCTACCTCACCGGCACCTGGTGGCAAACGTTGGAACTTAGAGCATTAATCAATTCTAACCTAGCAATTTAGCTTCACACATGTTAGTTAGTGGAAGGATCTTTTACATGCCATTAATCTATGACATGGGACCACCGGCTTTACTTCCCCTCCGAAGGAAGGCATAGTCCTGCTGAAGGATTTTAACGCTCTTAAAGAATCCGACTACTTCGGCCGGGTTTGAATCCGCGATCTTGGGCACAGCATTTCAGCATGCTAGCAACTACGGCAACGAAGCCACCCTCCAGTGAATTAACAACACCAACAAATGTCTTTCCCTAGGTGTTCGACAACTTCACTGGCAACGGTATCCTTGGAGACGTAGTTGAGGACAAGACTGATCTGGGATTTGGAGCGCTCTACATGTGGTACCACGAGTACCAACTGCTGGACTTCAGCTATCCCTATATTCGTTCCGGCATCACGTGCTTGGCTCCTCTACCGCGACCTCTGCCAGGTTGGATGGCTCCTATCCTTCCCTTCTCCACCTCTCTGTGGAAGGCTGTGGGTTGGTCGATCATTGGTAGCGCAGTGGCTATCTACCTCATCGGCAAATTGACGAGCAACTTACTCGGTGAGTATTTAATAATTGTCTTCCTCTGTGGTCGTCCCGTGGCGCGGCCGTGTTCGTTAAATCATGCACAACAGCTGCAGCAAGTCCGGAGATCACAGGTTCGTATCTCAGTGCTAACAGTGGCTATCCGGAGTGTGCTTTTCCCGGGTTTTTCTACAATTCCTCAAAGAAAATGTTGGGATAGTACCATATTTCAAGTCCCGGGGTACCTACCCGATCCCTGTCCCTAATACTGTCTGTCTGTCTGTTAGGTAGTCAGCCCGAAGGCTGGTTGGATCCTCAAAAAGTACCGCCGTTACGTTATGTGAGTAGATACCCACAAAAACCCAAGGCAGCGCTATTTTGAGGCGTTCTAGGCAAGAAGAGGAGTGAGGTAGTTTGCCATTGCTTTCCTCACTGAGTCAGAACAGTAGTCCTAACCCTATGAGTTGAACCTTTCACAGCATTCACATACAGCCATCACCTAACTAGAGGTTATCAGACAAGTTCAACACACACGGGGATGATGGCCAAGATGTCCCAAGCACCTAAAATGAAGGGACTCCAGATCTGGAGGTCCTGGGTTATACTCCCGGCTCTGCCAAGAAAGTTAATTCTGGTCTGAGGGTCGGAATGAGAAACACTCTGCCTCGTGAGGCAAAACTGAGGCGATATTGGTTCGATTCCCAAGTCAGTTGTCCTAGAGGTATTTTTCCGTGGTTTCTTAAATCTACTCCAGACGAATACCGGAATGGTCCCCAATTCAAAGCCATGGCCGCCTCCTTTCCAATGCTAGTTTCATTACAAACATGCACATGGGTACAGCCATCACAATGAAACAGATTATCTGTTTATAGTCCAGTCAAATTAGGATTTTTTGCTGCATTAAATCATATAGTTCCATTTTTTTTTCTGGAATGTGTAGAGGAAGGTCCCCTGAACAACGCCTAATAAAGTCCCGTCGATTTCAGGTGCTGCGGGGGGCAGGAGGGAGGCTCGAAGGCCCCCCTTTTTCGTTATTGGCGCATAACTTTCAAACGGTGCATCTTACAGAAATATTTATACATTCCTAACTGAAAGGTAATTATATGCCCTACAAAATAGTATATTCATTTTTACACCTGTGTGTTGCCTGCTTCGAGATATGAGCTGGTGAACATGGAAAATTTGCAGAAAAATATGTAGCGCCTCACGTTTCTCGTCAAACTTGCCCTTCCAATCCGTTTGCCTTCCATTTTACAGGAAAGTCATGAGGAAGGAAGTTGTAGGGCACGAAGTTGCCTTCAAGAAGATATAAACTTATGCTAATTTATCTTTATATCTTTAAACGTTATAGCGTTTTGACATATCGGGGTCGGTTTCGATATTTCGCTAATAAACTGCTCATTATTTTACTTATGTTTTCAACGGCTTTAACTCTCTGTAACTCGTTATTTATTGATTATGTAAACATAAATGGTATTTGTTACCCATATACATAATGATATATACCTAGAATGTATAAATATATATATGAACGCAGTGGCGTATATATGATTGTTTTGGGGGAGCCCAATATTTCGGAATACAATATCGTTTTTATGGGAATGAAAACATGATCAACATCTAATAGTTTGCCGTCCAGCCCATCGGAGTATACCGGTATATATATGTTCTGAAGAGTTTGTTATTTTTCGTTGTATACAGTATATTCTTTAAAAAATAAGTTATAAATGCCTCTTTTATAGTTAACGCCACTGTTACCCTCTTATAATAAAAATAAATTTACTTGTTGGACGAAACTTCTGCGATGCTTTTGGTTTCGTTAGGATACCGCTCGAAACATTTGATTATGGCTGCTTTACTTCTCCCAAAAATGGCAGAAGTGGTATCACATCCAGTGAAGCCATGGATAAATAGAATGTACTGGCAGAATGGCAAGGTCTGAAGTTGTTGGGAGGAGTACAGTCTGTCTTCTGTGTTGCCTCGACCAGGCTTCATGAAAAGGACATTCGTGTCTCGTGGTGTGAGTGCCCCGAGTAAGACGAGCAGGTCTACGTCCTCGCCAATTACCACCACAGTCGAATGAGGGGTATGTTGTAATCCATACCTGACAATGCTGCAGTCAGCGTCTGCTTTGCCTATAGTGAACTGTATACCTTTTGCATCCAAAGCCTGCGCTAACATACTAATCAGCTTAATTTTGCTTCTTTCGTTGGAAAGGACGGTTTCCTGCTGAACAAAAGCCTCCATGTTCTCATCGAAGTCTATATCCACTGATGTTTTACTTGATGCTCTCCGACGTTGTTCGCCTCTTTTCGTGGAACTCGTGTCTTCGTAACCATCAAGCACAACAGCAGAGTTGTGGCCGTAATGGTTGATAACGTAGGACACATATTGATCGCAGATGGAGGCGAACTTAGTGTTGTTGTTCCACTTGACTCTATGAAGAAGAAAGCCGCCATCGATTACCGTGAAACAGTTCTTCAGGTTGATTATTTGACTGCATGAATGAAAGGCATCGTAGAAAGCGGACTTTTTGGTTTTCCTCATCATCCCTTCATCAAAAAGAGTCATGGGATATGGGGCTAACTCACACTTCAACAGCTCCTCTACATCCCCTTCAGTTCTCCTGTTTAATGATTTTCCAGAGAACCATTATAAAGGCTCGACCACTTCGTTGTCCAGTTCGATAGTGTTGCTCATAGCAGCCAAAGGGGCTACTGCGTTCTTCTTACACAGCCTAATTTCTGAAAAGTTCATTCCAACAAAAGTCCCCATTGTACCGGTTCCGATTTCCAATGCCTGGTAACAGTTGATGTTGCTGGTTCCTATTAAACCGGTTGAATGGGACATCAAAGAATCACGTACAGCAAAAGGCGGGTGATTAGTCAACCACTGTGCGAGCTTTCTTCTGACTTGAGGATCCAACCAGCCTTCTGGCTGACAACAACAGACAGTATATTATATTAGTTATATGGGTTAAATACGATTTCTTTGCATAATGGAAATAAATAACGTGATACAGAGTGTTAAAGCCGTTGAAAACGGAAGTAAAATAATGAGCAGTTTACTAGCGAAATCACGAAACCGACCCCGATATGTCAAAACGCTCTAACGTTTAAAGATATAAAGATAAATTACCATAAGTATATATATTCTTGAAGGCAACTTTGTGCTCTACAACTTCCTTCCTCACGACTTTCCTGTAAAATGGAAGGCAAACGGATTGGGAGGGCAAGTTTGACGAGAAACGTGAGGCGCTACATATTTTTCTGCCAATTTTCCATGTTCACCATATCATATCTCGAAGAAGGTAACACACAGGTGTGAAAATGAATATACCGTTTTGTAGGGTATTTAATTACCATTCAGTTAGTAAAGTAAAAAATTTCTGTAAGATGCACCGTTTGAAAGTTATGCGCCAAAAACGAAAATGGGGGGCCTTCGAGCCCCCCTCCTGCCCCCCCGCAGCACCTGAAATCGACGGGACTTGATTAGGCGTTGTTCAGGGAACCTCCCTCTACACATTCCTAAAAAAATTGGAACTACATGATTTAATGCAGCAAAACCATAATTTTTGGTCTAATTTGACTGGACTATTAGCCTACTTGGATGTGAGGAGACTTTGTCTGATAACCTTTGTTATCGTGGTGTCTGCAGCAGTATGGGTATTTGTAATGCAGGTGAGGATTGGGAAGGAGGGGACCGTGGCCGTAAATTAGAAATAATCCTGATGTTTGTCTGGAGTAGAAGTGGGAAACCACGGAAAATCACTTTCAGGATGGCTGAAGAATCCGCCTCTTCTCAGTTTTGCTTCACGAGACTGAGTGTACCCCGTTTCAGCCCTCACGCCAGAATTAAATTTCTTGGCAGAGGCGTGAACCGAACCCGAGCCTCTTCGGTGACAGCCAAGAGTGCTAGCTACTACAAAATGAGGCAAACGAGATTTGATTAACGCTCTCTAAGTTCCGGCGTTTGCCAACAGGTGCGGTAGATAGGTGTCATTGACAGTAGCATTGGCAGACCCAAAACTGAGGAACCAATCAATCAATCTATTGATAGCCCACAGCTGTTGTTGTTGTTGTAGCTGCTGATTTTTAAAGGGGCTTTGCGACATCGTAGTCAAGAAGCCCCGTGTACATGGATGTGTGTTAAAAGTTGTCTGATAATCTGTTTTATTGTGATGGCTGCAATAGTGTTTGTAATTGGGACGAGGATTGCGCAGATGATGGCTGTGGCCACCATTGAGGCATAATAATCCTCTTATAAGAGTGGGGAAACCCCGATAAAATCAGTCCTAGGATGGCTGAGGCGTAAATCGAACCTACCTCCTCTCAATTCTTCAGGGGCGAATATAGATTTTTATTTTGGGGTGGGGGCATCCGGGAATTTTGGGGAATGGAATAGTCCCCAAAGAAAAGGGGGTCTGGGGTTCCTCCATGGGAAACATTTGTATAGTTTGGCGAAAAATTGTGAGTTTTAAGGCTATCTGACAACACACCTTCATCCAATTTGTTTTGATATTTTATGTTTGGTTAATGTCAAACACTACTAAGACAATTTTATGTTACTTTTTATTTTTATTGTACACTTTATAGTATTTAGATAGACAAAAGGAACATTACTGTTTTGATTTGGGGCACCTGACCTCGCTGTTACGCCCCTTAAAACCTCAATAACTAACTAACTAGCTGTTTTGATTTACAACTTACTCTATGGTATAAAGTCAAGATTTCTTGAAGCATTTCCAAATTGGTGAATAACTTTGTCAGTGTTTTGTATGTCTCTGTCAATAGATACCAATGCTTGACCATTGAGTCTGTTTTCGCAAGTAGAACTTCTTAAGTATTTTTTCAACCCACTCAAACTCAGAAAACTCCGTTCGGCGGTAGCTACAGAGACAGAAAAAACTGCCAAAAGTTTGATAAGAGTATAAAAGTTAGGGGGAAAAAACTTTTGTCACACGCTTCTTGGTAGGTTCTTAAGAGCGAAGCCACTAGAGAGTAATAAGAGGTATGTCATTAATACACATATGGGATCAGAGCAAACTAATTTTCGCACTGTTTACTGTTTACGATCCTGGACCTTATCAGCATAGGTGTATCATTGCCAAGTGAGAATATGTGCAGCGCAGGACCTAATGGTTTAAAGCCTCCATATCTCGTGTACTAATTTATTTATTTATTTATTTATTATTCCATTTGTAATCAGCAGGGCCTGGGTAATTATCTGCTTAACTTTTCAGAAATATATATTTATTTATGTGCTCAAAAGTGGAAGATATGTGATTAAGTCTCCAAAATATGTTCTATAATTTGTATCATATTTACTTGAAATATAGTTGAAATGTCTAGCTGTTTGAATAATCCATAATCTTGTCTACAGTACAAATGTTCCTGCTTAACAGGCCGGGCCTTGCCTCAGTTTCCGAATCCTACATTACTTATCATGTATGTGCTGTTTTCGAATTTCTTTCTAAGAACAAAAGAAAAAGTCACTTCAAAAACTTTCATAGCACTCTGTCAATACCGAAAATTTTCGCAGACTACTGTAATTTCAAGTAAAATTTCTTGTCAAGGTAAGGACTATTGGAGGCATAATGAGACTGTTGAACCCAGCCCCCTGCTACACTTAATGACCGGGGAATTCCTGTCTTGAAATAAGACAAAATAGAGACGAAATAGAGAAGCCAATTACTGGAATTGCCAAGGATCGAAAATATGAACAGCAGTCATCCAAGGAGTACAACATACCACCAAACATAAGAAATATGTGCTTATGAATAAATAGGCCAGAAATGTATCTCTACTTAGTATAAAGCAAAGTCCCCGATTCTTGGATGCCCCGGGTAATCTTGAGAACCACTGGCTGGAGTTTGATGCGGGTTTCACCATTCTGTAAAGGATATCTCGAGGATGGTTTCTGTAGAAGATGATTTATTTATGATCAAAGAAAGCCGAGCAGTAACAATTTCAGTGAAAAAGGAAAAAGAAACCTGGCGTCCGTGCGCTTTTTAAGCTTAAGTTGGCAAACCGTTAAAAATATCAACCTACAATGAGTGTAAGAAATGTTCACAATGAATAGTTCTACAATTAAAAAAAAGATACGAGCCTTACAGTAGTCGCATATGATGTGTAACATCTGACATGTTATCCTACTCGTCTACTACACAGCTTGGACATTCTTAAAATGTTAATTTACACTCCATTTTCATACTGGTACTATGATGAATGTATAAATTGAATTGGAGATATGCTAATGTCACATTTGTGGCGCAGCGGTCAAGCTGTTAGTCTCTCACCAAGGTAGACCGGGTTTGATTCCCGGTCAATACATGTGAGATTTTCGAATTGAAATGCCATGTCCTGTGGTTCGCATTCCACGTATTAGGGAGGTACCGTGGATCATGATCGTGAGATTAACGGACACGCAAATCTACAAGCTTTCTTCCTTCCTTTTACATTCTTCTTCTTCTTCTTCCTTCGGCTTTTCCCAATTAATTGGGGTCGCCGGAGCCAACCAGGCTCATTTTGGTTTTGGCCGGGGATTTAAGGCCGGATGCCCTTCCTGACGCCACGTGATTTTTCAGGTGAAAATTCCACCCCGCTGTCACCGGGATTCGAACTCCGGCCGTCCGGGTGAAAGACGAGCAGCTAAGCCACTGCGCCATCACGCTCCCCTCTTCCTTCCTTTTACATTAATAATTCAAAATTACAAAGTGACTCACAACGTCGACAGTACTCTCAAATACTGTGAGCACATTCCTCAGTAACTATAACATTCATTATTCTCAAGGCTCTCATACAGTTCGTCGTAAACAATCAAAACATGGTTTCCTTCAATCATGAAATGACCTAGTCTCACATATGATGAAAATACAGCTTTTATTCCACTCATATAACAACATTCTGTTATGCATTTAATATTTGACTACTCACCCATAGCTTGACAATAATGCCGCTTACTTAAATGTCATTTGTCGTCTTTGTCCTACCCCATGTGATATTGAACCTTGAACGTGAAGCTTCATAAACTGCTCAATGACAAATGAAAGTCGGTAAAACATTTGCCACTGTGCTCGTCAAACCAGTGCCTGCTAAATGCACTGCCTACTGTATTGCCATAACATTCTCGCGCTACAGAGCACACACTGCCTTTTTTCCAATACACACTTTTTCAATTGTACATCCGTAGTGCGTCTTCACTTCCGTCCGATCCACTTCCGTTC
Organism: Meconema thalassinum; assembly: GCA_946902985.2. Lineage (NCBI taxonomy): Eukaryota > Metazoa > Arthropoda > Insecta > Orthoptera > Tettigoniidae > Meconema > Meconema thalassinum. Next base: position 251,836,916 of record OX336394.1, on the reverse strand, counting down.
GATCCACTTCCGCCCGATTCACTTCCGTCCCATTTTTCTGGCAGTGCGTCTTCACTTCCGTCCGATCCACTTCCGTTCGATCCACTTCCGCCCCATTCACTTTCGTCCCCAATTTTCAAAATCTCTCCCACAAACTATCCAACAACCGAGCGGAAAGATGTTACACTTCAAAAACGTCCGCGAGAGTATATCTCTATCTTCAATACATCGTCCATTGTAAGTGTTTTTACGTTTTTATTTCTTCCAACAATCTCCATTCAATTACTGAGGCGACAGTTTACGAGCTAGCTAGGGAAAAGAAGCGCTTATCACATAATGCATTCATAACTGTTACCGGGCGAAGCCGGGGTGGATTGCTAGTTTATTTATAAAATCGGCAAAAATATGTAAATGAAAAGAAAATATTTAGTTAAATAAGAATATTTAGGCACATAACTATCCGGGCCTTACTTATTAGAATGCCAGAATATTCACTTCCTGGTGTATCATTATTCCTGACTGACAGTGTGCATATTGAAACGCTGTGAAATTCACCAGTTGTTGAGGAGGAACAGAACGTTTCCAAGGCAAAGCAGATAAATTGTCTACTAGCGGGAATGATTTATAGTACACAGAGTACAATGGAATTGGGAGGACTTCCAATGACGATGGCCAGGGTCAAGGAGCAAGGTGAGCCGCGGATAAGATTCAGCAGGTACTTTTATCGGCTAGTGAGAGGTATCCACTTCGTTGCATAGTGACTAACACTCTTCGCTGTCGCAGTGAAGATCTGGGTTCGATTTCCGGCTCTGCCACGAGATGTAATTCTGGTTTGAGAGCTGAAATAGGGTTTACACAGCCACATGAGGCAGAATTGAGAAAGAGTGGGTTTTATTCCTACGTCAGCCATCCTGAAAATGGTATTCCGTGGTTTCCCCGTTTCACTCCAGGCAAATGCAGGAATGATTCCTAACTGATATCCGAGGTCGCTTCCTTCCCAATCCTCACCTGAATTACAAATACTCATACTTCTAGGGCCTATAGACACTACAATGAAACAGGTTAGCAGACTATTTCTACACACCCAAATACACGCGTCTAAATGACCACGATGTCCAAGTCCCTCAAATGAAAAAATAACCCTGATTGTATGTATGGTAGTCACAGCTCTTGGGCTGACTTGGCTGCGTTTGCTCAACAGTAAGATTCTCGTCTGCTGTATCCCAGGCTGCAGGATCGAATTCCAGCACAATCAGTTAACATTTGAGGATGCTAAATGCGAGAGAGCCGTGTCACTAGATTTGCTAAGGATCCCGTTCGTGGGATAATTCGGTACTCTAGTATCACTAAGGCAGCAGTACTTTTTATTATTATTGTTGATTTATTTATTTATTTATTTATTTATTTATTTCCGTCTTGGCCTTCTATGGACCAAGCTTGACAGTCTTAACTTTATGTTTTACCTTCTCTGCCAGTATCTTCTCATCCTCTCTCCTATTTCCCACTTCTGCTCTCTGTGTAGATTCTTATCTTTGTCACTGCCTCTGCCCCGTCACCTGGAAACCTCTGTACTCCTTAATTAGTCATCTAAATTTCTCCCTATCTGCAATGTGGTCTTCTTGTACCCCTATCTTGGCTAGGTCCGTTCTCACTTCTCGAAACCATTTGATCGCTGTCTTCCTCTTCCTGTCTTCGTGTACCCCTATCTTGGCTAGGTCCGTTCTCACTTCTCGAAACTATTTGATCGCTGTCTTCCTGTCTTCTTGTACCCCTATCTTGGCTAGGTCCGTTCTCACTTCTCGAAACCATTTGATCGCTGTTTTCCTCTTCCTGTCTTCGTGTACCCCTATCTTGGCTTGGTCCGTTCTCACTTCTCGAAACTATTTGATCGCTGTCTTCCTCTTCCTGTCTTCGTGTACCCCTATCTTGGCTAAATCCGTTCTCACTTCTCGAAACCATTTGATCGCTGTCTTCCTCTTCCTGTCTTCGTGTACCCCTATCTGGCTAGGTCCGTTGTCACTTCTCGAAATTATTTGATCGCTGTCTTCCTCTTCCTGTCTTCTTGTACCCCTATCTTGGCTAGGTCGGTTCTCTCTTCTCGAAACCATTTGATCGCTGTCTTCCTCTTCCTGTCTTCTTGTACCCCTAGTTTGGCTAGGTCCGTTCTCACTTCTCGAAACCATTTGATCGCTGTCTTCCTCTTCCTGTCTTCGTGTACCCCTATCTTGGCTTGGTCCGTTCTCACTTCTCGAAACCATTTGATCGCTGTCTTCCTCTTCCTGTCTTCGTGTACCCCTATCTTGGCTAGATCCGTTCTCACTTCTCGAAAACATTTGATCTCTGTCTTTCTTTTCTTGTCTTCGTGTACCCCTATCTTGGCTAGGTCCGTTGTCACTTCTCGAAACTATTTGATCGCTGTCTTTCTCTTCCTGTCTTCATGTACCCCTATCTTGGCTTGGTCCGTTCTCACTTCTCGAAACCATTTGATCGCTGTCTTCCTCTTCCTGTCTTCGTGTACCCCTATCTTGGCTTGGTCCGTTCTCACTTCTCGAAACCATTTGATCGCTGTCTTCCTGTCTTCGTGTACCCCTATCTTGACTATGTCCGTTCTCACTTCTCGAAACCATTTGATCGCTGTCTTCCTGTCTTCGTGTACCCCTATCTTGGCTAGGTCCGTTCTCACTTCTCGAAACCATTTGATCGCTGTCTTTCTCTTCCTGTCTTCGTGTACCCCTATCTTGGCTTGGTCCGTTCTCACTTCGCGAAACCATTTGATCGCTGTCTTCCTGTCTTCGTGTACCCCTATCTTGGCTAGGACCGTTCTCACTTCTCGAAACCATTTGATCGCTGTCTTTCTCTTCCTGTCTTCGTGTACCCCTATCTTGGCTTGGTCCGTTCTCACTTCTCGAAACCACTTGAGCTCTGTCTTTCTCTTCCTGAAAAATTCCAAAATTATTTTTGTCAATCTGTTGGCATCCATTCTCAGGAGGTGTCCATATAACAGTAATCTCCTCTTCTTCATCAGTTCAACCACACCTTAAAGTTTTCTGGTGACAATTCTTTGTTTGGTCTTCTCTCTCTTCTCCCATCTTTTATATTTGGGTCCAGGATTTTCCTAAGTATTTTTCTCTCATTTTTTCTGACATTTTCAAGTCCACCTTTCCCCCAATCCTGTTCAACGTTTATGCTGCATACAGACATTAGAGTTTGACGAATTATTATTATTACTATTTTATTATTATTATTAATATGGTTTCCTACCTTTCATTACTTCATATACTCGATATGATGAAGCTAGGTATTCTTACTCAGCGATTGACCAAATATAGTAGACTACATCCGCACTAGACAAAAAAAATATTATTCAGCAGTGATAGTAATAGATGTCTCAGATCATTACATCTCATACGCAGGTCTATGGCCCAAAAGGAAATATAATCAAAATCAACAACCTAGTAGAAATGTTTATACTAAAATGAACAATATATTTATATCCAATTCATTATAATAATAATAATAATATCGTATGGCCTCGGGTGCCGGGTGCAAGCTTTGTAATTTGACACCCAGAGGGTAGCTTGCATATCGAATTTCGTTGTTCCTTGAATCACTATGGAAGTCAAGGAGGTTAGATATCTAAGCTCCTTGAACACTATAGCGCTTTCAAGTAGAGAAATGAGGAACTTTGTGTTGGCGGAAACTCCCGAGATTAATTTTTCCATTATGAACACGGCCTACTGAATTAAAATGGGTTCTTTGACATGCCAACATCGTATGACATGCGTGTCGTATTTTTTTCGCCTTTCAAAAATCACTTACCACGGCCAGGAGTGAACCTGCAATCTTGGGGTTAGTAGACCGACAGGCTATCCACTCACCCGCCGTGGCAAGCTATCCAATTCATTAAAGGAATAAGATTGGAAGACTGACCTTATTGCAGGATGTGCTTGCAGTACAATGGTACCTATTGAGAAGATCCAACTTCTATCTGGTATTGCTCCTGGTGAGATTCGTAGGAAGGTAGTAGCTAACAAAGAAAGGCTACAATCATCTACTTCAGAAGCACATCCCCTCTATGGATACCATCCTGCCACACGGAGGCTGAAATCTAGAAAGTGTTTTCTCCGCGCATCAGCTAAGCTTCTAGGGGATGCAGAGAATGCTAGGATCAAGATGTGGAAAGAAATAACTTACTACCTTTCCAACTGGATGGAGCCGAAGAAATGTCTTCCATGTGGACACCAGGAGAAATGGACAACCTGGAAAGCCCTTAACAGACTCCGTACAGGAGTCGGCAGAGAAAAAGAAAATCTGCGGAAGTGGGGTTTCTCAAGCGACTCATCACTCTGTGACTGTGGAGAGCAGCTGACAATCCAACATTTATGTCACTGTGACTTATGTCCTGCAAAGTGCAATATGAAAGATTTGATTACAGCCTCCTCCAGCGCTATTGACATCGCCCAATACTGGGCAAAAATCATCTTGCTGTAAAATGTGTTGCTCGGTGTGTGTGTGTGTGTGTGTGTTGTTTGTATAATGGGCCTGCGTATGTGTTACGCGGAGATTTAGATGTCCTGTATTCATTGTTAATATTCTTTTTTATATATATATTTGTATGTTAAGTTGATCCTTCTGACACGAATAAAGAGGAGAGTACCATAGGGAATGCAAGCAGAGGAATATCGACCTTCCCAATAAAAACGCTAGTTAGGCTGCATAAAGCAATATTATAAGGGGCAGCTGATTCACCGAGGAACTCAGAATTTCGCATAGACAAAGAGTTAGGTTATACAAAAATGCTTAAGAAATAATAGTAACACTGATAATAAAGACGACTCCAAAGCATTTAGAAATAAACTTAACAAGACCATATTCAAAACTAAACAACATTATTATAGAAATAATATTGATAAATGCAAAAAGGATACAAAATACATGTGGAAAGGTAAACTCAATGATAGGCAGTGCTTGCACTGCATTAGCATCATGTGGGAAAATACACTCAGAAAGGCGGCTTCGGTGGCGTAGTTGGTAGCATGCTGAGCTTCTAAGCCCAAGATCGCGGGTTCAAACTCGGCTGAAGTCGTCGGATTTTTAAGAGCGTTAAAATCCCTCAGAATGCTTTCCTTCAGAGGGTAAGTAAAGCCGGCGGTCCAATGTCATAGATTTATGGCATGTTAAAGAACCTTCCACTAATTACACCTGTGCAAAGCTAAATTATAGGTTAAACATTTGATAAACGCTCTTAGGCTCCAGCGTTCGTCGCCTCGAGCCGACTGCATGGCATCTGGTAACCTAGTTCTGAACTAGTAGTCGTTGACGGTGGCGTTTGGCGACAAAATCAGGAATTACTTGAAAATTCCAATGTCTGCAGTCCTTACTTGTATTGAGAACAGATTACACACACTAATACAGTCATCACAATTAACACCGGTTATCAGACAGATTCTACACACACAAAGTACACGGGGCTACATGACCGAGTTGTCGCAACCCCTAAACTAAAGAACCAATCAACCAACTCTCAGTAAATGAAGTCATAAATAAATATTCAGGCTCAAAACATACAGGGAGTCTTTTTAAGACTGCGCATTTTAGGCCACGACCCGTAGGAATTGCATTTATGGTCCGCGGGATTCCCCATTTGAGACCATGTGCCGTGTGTTGATTGCAGGCCACTGACGGGTGACATAGCTGCAGACAGAAGCGATTACTCAATAACGTCCGCTCACCTTTGCTGGCCCCAGGATGGTCGAACTGCGCTAATTAGGTTAAACCCAAACAGTTCTGTCAGCCCACGCTAATGAGTTTAGGAAGAGAGTGGGGGTAGGCAACCTTTCCTGAAATTTTTGTTAAGCCATGAGTTGACTGACAACTACATACACCTGGAACCGCTGGAGTTTCCGTAGATACCATAATCAGTGCAGCTAACATGTTATCCATGTACAATTAAAGAAATGCAGGGTTGCGAGTTATAGGAAACTATAAATGTTGTGAGTTTGAGTTGTCAAACGGGCCAAAAGCGGAGGTGTTCCAACAAGGAATTCGTTTACGAATGCACCTTATTTTGTAGCAGAATACATACAAGCATTTTGGTTCCCACGATATCGTTTTAAAGCTCATAGTGCAGGCTATAACTTACGAAGCTACAACATAAAAATTAAAATGAGCAGATCTGAATAGTAACAGTGAAACACAAAGAAAATAACCAACCCTTATCTTAATCAAGTGCAATGCTAAAGAAATCCAGGAATCTGGAATAATACCAAAAGTTGCTAATGAGTAGTACCGAATGGGCGGGCATCAATTCCACTCGGGTACCTGATTCAGGTAGTCAGGGTACCTCAATTCCACTCGACACTCCAGGTAGTCACCAGAGGAGTCCCTCAAATCCGCTCGGTCGCGGTCTCTTTATCCTTATGCATTCTTAGAACGACACAAGTCTTCCATGCTCACTTCTACCATTGATTATAACCAATGCTTCTAATATAACTAATATAACTTCTAATAATGATAACAAATTAAGTATAACTTCTCAAAATAACCTACCATGGCCAGTTATAATTCAGCAGTACCACTGCTTCAGTGTTTACATTTTTAAGTTTACAAAAATAAGTGGAACAGCTAATTTCAAAACCTAGAGTAGAATTGTTTAACTTTTTGTTGTTACTTAGTCTACTCCTCATTTAACAATTTCTTATCACTTGTAAACTGATAAGAACAGACGAGATGAATGCATAGAAAAAGTGGTGTGCAGACTATATCTTAATTCCGAATAGATGTTACCGTAAACAAGAATTCATAACTTTATTTGTTGTGTGGGAATGCAGCTAATTTTTCCGTTCTAGGCCGGAAAACAGTATTTTCAGCATCCGCAGATGGAGGGTTATGACATTTGTTTACGTCATTGGGGATAACCCCATTGCCGACCCCTTGCCAACGCCTGAGCGGAGTTGAGGAACTCATTTTTGGGTCCCTTGGAGGACCGAGTGAAATTAAGGAAAATCGAGGGGAATTGATGTTCGACCTATCGAATACGTCTTTGAGATAACAAGAGTGGATAGTGGCGAACACCGTGATGATTAGTGCACATTGACATATTCCAAAAAATATTTACCTTCACGTCCAGTTTGGTGTGGGGGGCAGTGAAACACGCCCCAGGCAACTTCCCGTGTTAGGATTTTCCTAATTGACCCCCTTGAAGAGAACTCATTAGCGGAGCTCGGTATCACCCGCTGGTCGTTGCGGCCACTGTGCTCACTGTCTCCGCTTACATGCGCTCCTATGAACTTTGGTAAGAATATTTTTTATTTATTCTCTTAGTCGGATTATTCCATGAATGAAATCAAGGTGCCTTAGGATGAGCTTATTAGTTATGTAGGGTTGTTGTTATACTTAACATTTGATTTGCATTCAACAAGTATTGAAATTCAATCTTCCTTAAAGAAGAAGCGATATATTGCAATCAATTTCGACTTGATCTTAGATGATTTCATCCTTATTTGTGTACTTATTTTAGTATTAATTGAAACCAAAGAAGCGGTATATTACAGTTAATAATATTAGTGAAATGTATTTCCAATTAAGAAGAAATGAGAGGATCAAATTAAAGCTGCTAACTTTTTATTTAATTGGTTTAACTCCATTAACATTTCTATTTATATAGTTAAAAAAACATTTTCATTGTATAAATAATAAATTTATTGTTTATAAATATTTAACAATTAAATAATTTCTTTAACATATTCAGTGTTATGCTCTACTTATAAGCTATTTAAATATAATAATAACATTAACAAAATAACAAATCACAAACAAAACTAATTAAATATATCTTAATTCTATTAATCTGTCACCATTGAACAGTTACAGAATACTTTACAGAAGTATTATAAATTATTTGACCTCCTCAATCCTCTCTTCAACCTTTTTTATAAGCATCGGAACTCTGCCACGATGGTTTTAAAGGGACTCCCTGTACTTATGAATAAATAGCAAACAAATTCGTTACAACTTTCCATGACAAAATAGGAAGCGTAAATCACAACTCCAATACGAAAACATGTTATTTTAAAAGCAATAACATAATGAATTATTTCGTTTTACAAGAAGCAGATACACATAAATTACAAACATCGTCAATAAGTTAAAAATAAGCAAATCAGCTGGAGCATACAAAATTTACTTAAACTATATCAAAACAAATATACAGAACACAGTAACAACTATAACACACCTTCTAAACAAACTCTCCGAGAATGGAATAATTCCTAACTACTTACAACATTCAATTATCAAACCAATATATCAGCAAGGTAATCGCATAAACTTTGACATTCTACAGACCAGTATGTATGTTATCTTTTTTACAGTTAATCGTAGAAAAATGCCTACACATTAGACTGAACCGTTACTTAAATAAACACAATATAATAACAGAACATCCGTATGGCTTTAGGAAAGGAAAAACCTCACAGTTATTGTTAACTGAATTTGCTAATAACGTTAATGGTGGTTTAAACTACAACAAGCACATTATGGTATTATTTCTGGATTCATTTAAAGCATTTGACACAATAAATATTGATAAATTATTGAACAAACTACAAGAAATACGCTCATAAACGTTTTAATAATAATAATAATAATAATACTTTGTTGTCGCCTTTACGTCCCTTTTAAATACCGTGGCTTTCAGAGACGTGGGGATGCCGGAATTTTGCCACGAAGGCGATCTATAACGCGCCAGTAAATCTACTGACACGGCTCCCTCACATTTGCACACCCTCACATTTGCGCACCCTCAAATGCCAACTGGATCGCCAGGATTCGATCCTGCAATCTTGGGACATACATACGAGGACGTTACCGCTGAGCCATGCAGCCAGCCCACTCATATACGTTTCGAAAGTTACCTTCGAAACAGACATATTGGTAAAAACAAGATGTTCAGTAAAGAACATATAGCCTACTTTCTCCTAAATGCATGGGTATTGTTATAACTCTTTGTCCATTTCAAGGAGTATAATTGAATGTTGGTTGTAGTAGCTTGTTGAAATACAACGTGCTATAGGGATATTATACATGAATATGAGGTGCCCTTTGCTAGTGCTACCTCTGTAAAAAAATCATTCAATTCGGTTTCACCGTGTTTGAATTGATCTAGGGAATGGATTTGCACACATACATGGCCGCTATTTGCAAACTATTGGGCTGATGACCTATTAGTTTGGTCAAAGGATGCTCCCTCCATAATGGTATGTTGATGCAAAATTTGGTAGAGATCGGATGATTAGGTTAATCGTAATTTGATTTAAGCTTTGAATATTTGTGTGGCCGCCATTACGTTTCCGTCAAGATGGCGGCGATATAAAACGTGAAACTGAGGTGCCCTTTGCTAGTGCTACCTCTGTACCAAATTTCATTCCATTCGGTTTCACCGTGTTCGAATTAATAGGGATAATCGATTTTGACACAAAGATGGCCGCCATCCGCAAACTATTAGGCTAATGACCTATTAGATTTGTCAAAGGATGCTTCCTCCATAAAGGTATGCTTTTGCAAAATTTGGTAGAGATCGGATGATTAGGTTAGTCGTAATTTGATTTAAGCTTTGAACATTTGTGTGGCCGCCATTACGTTTCCGTCAAGATGGCGGTGATATAAAACATGACACTAAAGTGCCCTTTGCTAGTGCTATCTCTGTACCAAAGTTCATTCCATTCGGTTTCACCGTGTTCGAATTAATAGGGGTAATCGATTTTGACACAAAGATGGCCGCCATCCGCAAACTATTAGGCTAATGACCTATTGGATTTGTCAAAGGATGTTACCTCCATAAAGGTATGTTGTTGCAAAATTTGGTAGAGATCGGATGATTAGGTTAGTCGTAATTTGATTTAAGCTTTGAACATTTGTGTGGCCGCCATTACGTTTCCGTCAAGATGTCGGCGATATAAAACATGACACTGGGGTGCCCTTTGCTAGTGCTACCTCTGCACCAAATTTCATTCCATTCGGTTTCACCGTGTTCGAATTAATAGGGGTAATCGATTTTGACACAAAGATGGCCGCCATCCGCAAACTATTAGGCTAATGACCTATTAGATTTGTCAAAGGATGCTCCCTCCATAAAGACATGTTGTTGCAAAATTTGGTAGAGATCGGATGATTAGGTTAGTCGTAATTTGATTTAAGCTTTGAACATTTGGGTGGCCGCCATTACGTTTCCGTCAAGTTGGCGGCGATATAAAACGTGACACTGGGGTGCCCTTTGCTAGTGCTACCTCTGCACCAAATTTCATTCCATTCGGTTTCACCGTGTTCGAATTAATAGGGGTAATCGATTTTGACACAAAGATGGCCGCCATCCGCAAACTATTAGGCTAATGACCTATTGGATTTGTCAAAGGATGCTCCCTCCATAAAGGTATGTTGTTGCAAAATTTGGTAGAGATCGGATGATTAGGTTAGTCGTAATTTGATTTAAGCTTTGAACATTTGTGTGGCCGCCATTACGTTTCCGTCAAGATGACGGCGATATAAAACATGACACTGGGGTGCCCATTGCTAGTACTACCTCTGTACCAAATTTCGTTCCATTCGGTTTCACCGTGTTCGAATTAATAGGGGCAATCGATTTTCACACAAAGATGGCCGCCATCCGCAAACTATTAGGCTGATGATCTATTGGTTTGGTCAAAGGATGCTCCCCCCATAAAGGTATGTTGTTGCAAAATTTGGTAGAGATCGGATGATTAGGTTAGTCGTAATTTGATTTAAGCTTTGAACATTTGTGTGGCCGCCATTACGTTTCCGTCAAGATGGCGGCGATATAAAACATGACACTGGGGTGCCCTTTGCTAGTGCTACCTCTGCACCAAATTTCATTCCATTCGGTTTCACCGTGTTCGAATTAATAGGGGTAATCGATTTTGACACAAAGATGGCCGCCATCCGCAAACTATTAGGCTAATGACCTATTAGATTTGTCCAAGGATGCTCCCTCCATAAAGACATGTTGTTGCAAAATTTGGTAGAGATCGGATGATTAGGTTAGTCGTAATTTGATTTAAGCTTTGAACATTTGGGTGGCCGCCATTACGTTTCCGTCAAGATGGCGGCGATATAAAACGTGACACTGGGGTGCCCTTTGCTAGTGCTACCTCTGCACCAAATTTCATTCCATTCGGTTTCACCGCGTTCGAATTAATAGGGGTAATCGATTTTGACACAAAGATGGCCGCCATCCGCAAACTATTAGGCTAATGACCTATTGGATTTGTCAAAGGATGCTCCCTCCATAAAGGTATGTTGTTGCAAAATTTGGTAGAGATCGGATGATTAGGTTAGTCGTAATTTGATTTAAGCTTTGAACATTAGTGTGGCCGCCATTACGTTTCCGTCAAGATGGCGGCGATGTAAAACATGACACTGGGGTGCCCATTGCTAGTACTACCTCTGTACCAAATTTCGTTCCATTCGGTTTCACCGTGTTCGAATTAATAGGGGCAATCGATTTTCACACAAAGATGGCCGCCATCCGCAAACTATTAGGCAGATGACCTATTGGTTTGGTCAAAGGATGCTCCCCCCATAAAGGTATGTTGTTGCAAAATTTGGTACAGATCGGATGATTAAGTTAGTCGTAATTTGATTTAAGCTTTGAACATTTGTGTGGCCGCCATTACGTTTCCGTCAAGATGGCGGCGATATAAAACATGACACTGAGGTGTCCTTTGCTAGTGCTACCTTTGTACCAAATTTCGTTCAATTTGCGCTCACCGTGTTCGAATTGATAGGGGGGGGGGGGACAGACATTCAGAGTCCACACACTCACACACACACACACACACAGAGACTCACACACATACACACACACAGACAGACACACTTTTTTTCGCCCTGTAGTGATCTCATAAGTCTACTTTCATTTTTTGCAAAAATCGAAAGTAGGCTAATAAACAATACGATTAAACTATAGAGGTAACTCAAGAATTTCCACAAGATAGTATTTTGTCACCTACTCTTTATAACTTATTTTCTAAAGACATGGATGAAATTTTAGTACAAAGCAAGAATCTTATATACGCAGATGACACACAATATTCACCATACATAATGGTCTTAAATAGCCTTCAGAGAGCACAACAAGACATCAATAGCCTAACTAAGTAGTGTCATGACAACAACCTCTACATTAATTCCAAAATATTATGAATGCATTATACACCAGAAACCTTCAAACTACAATACCACACGGATACATGTGTCAATTAAAACATCCCTGAAAACTGTAATTGTAACGACTATAGATGAACACTTTAAAATGAATTCGCGCATTATACGAGGGTGGACCCAAAAGAAGCCAGACATAGAGTGCGCTGCCATTCGCGGACGTAGTAGAGAGTTCTCCCGCTAGATAGAGTTAATAGAGACCTTCACGAAACGAGATGGCCAGATGGCGTCAGTTTGTATGTGACCGTTTGATTGCAGTGTTGTATTTCTCTTACTGTTCTCGCGTTCCGCCTGCGAAGTCGTTAAGACAGATTTAAAAGAACAAAGAGTACCGGTATGTTTGAAATTGTGATTCCTGCTTGAAGAATCGGAAATAGAAGCTTACCAAATCCTTCAACAGGCTTTCAAGGAGGATGCTATGAGCCGCACACAAGTGTTTGAGTAGTTTGGACGCTTTAAACGTGGTGAGATGACTCGGTCCACTGTCGAACGCCGTGGTAATAGGCAATCTCTTCAACACTTGAACGATGTGGCGATAAACACGCCTGCCATAATCCAGTCATTATGGCAGCTGTGTCGAAGAGCTTGCCTATCCCCCTGGTGTTCTTTTAAATCTGACATAACGACTTCGCAGGCGGAACACGAGTCCAGTAAGAGGAAAACAACATTACAGAGTGTGGCTTAATATCAATTACTAAAGCCAACACCATTACATTTGTCACCTCAGTGTGTGGCATTTCATATATTTACATATAAAAGCCCGCCCCATTACAACATTACAGAGTGTGGTCACATACAAACTGACGCCGTCTCTGCTTTTGTTTTGTGAGGGTCTCTATTTACCCCTCTAGCAGGAGAATTTTCAACTACGTCCACGAATGGCAGCACGCTCTCAGTCCGGCTTATTTTGGGTCCACCCTCCTAGACAAGAAATATAAGATCCAGCCATCAATCCCCGTCGCCAAAACGTTTCATGTAACTTAGGAAATTATGTACATGCCACCAACCAATTGCACACATACAGAACCTACTTCATATGATTGGATTGGAGATATTTGTCACACATACTTTTCTATCACACTGTATGTATGTTTTATGTCATACAGCCAGCCACACGCTCCTGTCACACATGTCCACGAGGTTATAAATGTCAAACATCCAAGTGCTATCTCCCTTCCCCATCCCCATAACGGTCAAGCTGCCACCTTGACCTCTCCCCACAACTTGAGCACCTGAGAAGCAATTTATCATTGTCATGACCTTGCTTGTGTGTTTATTGTAACCCCTACTTGTCGACCTATGAAATAACTTTACACATTCATTCTCTTGTATAGCAGCGTCTTCCAATATTCTCCATAAACAACAATAATAATAATAAGAAGAAGAATTGTGTTTAACGTCATAAGTGTGCAAACAACATCGCGCAATAAAAAGCCGAGTCACGCCTCTCCACGAGGTTATGAATGTCATACTTCCAAACCACTAGGATATCCATCGTGCTTTCCTCGAATAAGAGAGCATCGTGAACTTTATGTTTCCAATCCCGGTCAAGATAAAAATTATAATATAGGGGATGTCTCACAAATAATGTCGTTTTTTTTAAGAAAATTTTATTTGGAAAGTTTTCTGATAAGAAATTAAACTAATCTTCAAAGTAGAGACCGTCAGATTCTATGGTCTAGAGCCATCTTTCTTATCCCGCGACCACGCGACGGTACCAGTCTCTGGGTTTTGATGCGAAGAATTCAGCGAGACACACTTCCATAGCTTCAATGTTTTCGAAATTTCTTCCACGCAACAAATGAGTTATGGATCGAAGAAGATTGTAATCTGAAGGCGCAAGATCAGGACTGTATGCTGGTTGTGGTAGCAGTTCGAATCCTCCCAATTCCTGAATGTTTGCCATGGTTGTTCCTGCAGTATGAGGTATCGCATTTTCTTGCTGTAAGATAACTCTATTTCGGTTAACTAATGGTGGGTGTCTCCGTCTCAAAATTTCATGAACTTGTTCCAGTTGTTGAAAATAAAGATCCGTATTGACTGCACGCCAGTTTGGAACAAACTCCCAGTGAATCATTGTTGTTTGAGTCTTAAGTCTTTTGACTTGTCTTATGGAGCTCTCCATGCCTCCCTGTCCTGAGCTAATCGTTTCATCTCTACATAGCTACCACACGCTACATCCGAGGCAATCTGTTTAACATATTCTAACCTTGGTCTACCCCTACAGTTCTTGTCCTTGACCCTTCCTTCCATAACTAAGCTTGCTATTCCTGGGTGTCAAGTATGTGTCCTACCAACCTATCCCTTCTCTTTATTAGCAGTCGCCAGAAACATCTCTCCTCTCCCACTAGTCTTAATACCTCTTCGTTAGTAACCCTATCCACCCATCTGATCTTCATCATTCTCCTGTAACACCACATTTCAAACGCTTAAATTCTCCTATTTTCTGCTGCACCAATAGTCCAAGTTTTACTTCAATAGGGTGCCACACTCCAGACAAAGTCCTTCAAATATGACGTCCTAATACCTAAATCTATATGCGATGTCTACAGATTCCTTTTCTGTAGAAATGCTTTCCTTGCCAGAGATAACCTACTTTTTATATCCTCTTTGCTTCGTCCATCACTGGTTATTTTACTTCCTAAGTAACAGAAGTCTCCTACTTCCTTTAGTCATTCACCTGCCAATTTGATGTCCATAGAGGTTTCTGATTTATATCGGTTGCATTACAATATTTTTGATTTGAACCTGTTCTGGGGTCAATTCATGAGGTTCAGATCTACAGCTTCTGTTTAATTTTCCAAGTTTCTTAATCTGGCGATGAATGCTATATTTTGATGATACATTCTCGCAATACACGCAATTCTAGTCATGGCCTCCTGTAAATCGCGTTTGCGAACCAAATAAAACCAATTCTATCTTATGAAACGCCAAACTTGACCCACTACATTCTATTGTAAGTAATTCTCTGACGCCCAAAGGAAATATTCCACATATGACCGTGAAATGCTCAGCATTTATCCAGCAGTCATTTCTTGAAGTATTTTCTCAAGGGTAGAGTCTCCTTAGTATACACAGATCATAAGCATCTAGTTTTTGCTTTCAATCAATAATCTTCACACAACAGCAAGAAATTACAACATGGAGATTTCCCTTACCATGAGAGAACAGAAATTTGCAATAGAAAATACAACCCTTGAGCAGCTATCAACATTCAAATATCTCGGCTATAACCTCAGTTACATCCAAGAAACCGATATTCAGCACAAAATCATCAACTTCACTAAGGTCGAAGGACTAATAAATAACATCTTCAGGCCATCTTTAGTCCAGAGGCTCACACGACTCAAACTATACAACATCCTAGCCAGACCTACCCTTCTATATGGCAGCTAAGCTTGGACCCTTCGCAAAGGGGATGAACGGAGACTAACGAGTGCCGAGATGCAGTTCATGAGGAGAACAGCTGGATACACACTATGGGATAGGAAAAGATCTGAAGATATCCTTAATGAACTAAAAGTAAAGCTAATTATCAACACAGTGCAGAATTACAGATCAGCTTGGAAGGACCATGTACTCGTATGAAGACCGGCCGGATCACCAGACGAGTCCTCAAATACCAACGTAGAGGCAGAAGAGACGTAGGTCGACCTACAAAGAGATGGAGCGAGACCGTAACAGGCCACCTGGCCTAACACTTGATAGGAAGAAGAAGAAGATCAAAACAACGCGAAAGCCTCTCCAAGACGGCTTCGTCATCTCCAGTATATTTCACAATTCACCACTGATTTGTGCCATGTATCAGGAAGGGAAATCACAGTTTCAGATCATCTCTCAATGATATAAGAACTGCTATGAATTTACTATGAGATATCGCCAAAGCACAAACGAAGGATGACGAGCTTAACTTCTTGCTGAAGTATAAACCACATCCTACTCCAGCTAAAAATGTACTAACAGTAAGGTATGATGTATATACAAGCCATCTGTCCGTATGTTCCAGAAAAGTTTCGTTTGGCTGAGTTCCAACATTACCACAATATGTCTCAACCGGGCATCGGAGCAACTGTCAAACTTTACTGATTCCTTCACGATTTGTCTGGAAAAATGTTAATAAAGACATAGCATTATGTACAACGTGTTGCCTGTCCTGTCAGGAAATCAAGGTATCGAGACATACAAAATCTCCCATTTCACAATTTCCAGCAGTCGATCGACGATTCAGTGTAGTGTGGGTTCAATCCCCGGCTCAGCCAATAAATCTAATTGTCTTCTGAGGGATGGAACGGAGGTGAGTGAGTTCGATTCCCATCTCAGCCATCCTGGAAGTGATTTTCCTTGATTTCTCCACTTCTACTCTACGAAAATGATGTAATGGTTCCTAACATAAGGCTACGGCCACCTCTTTCACAATCCTCATCTGAATTATAATTACACACACTAATACAGCCATCACTATTAACACCGGTTATCAGACAGATTCTACACACAACCAAAGAACACGGGGCTACATGGCCGCTTTATCGCAGCCCCTAACCTGAGGAACCATTCCTTGTTAGTGATCATCACCGTAAAGAAAACATAGATTTAGTATGATGCTTCCAGGAATGAGCTTTTACAATGTGTTGTTCAGGATCTGGCTACGTTTCCAACTCACGGTACAACACGCTGATGGACTGCATCTTCCGCACTCTGGGTCTTCTGGTGCTGCAGACCCCAGACAGTGAGCGCCATGAGGGCCGTGAAGTGGGTCCTACCAGACACGTGCTATCATGGTTACTCATCGTCTTCGTTCTGGTTACCAGTAGCTACAGCAGTGGATTGGCTTCCGTGCTTGCGGTGCCTAGGTAAGTGCAAACAAGTTTACATTTTGTCTGTGGGGAATGGTAAAAGATCTATAGCGAATTACACAGCAAACATTTGAAATATATCGTAAAGAGATTCAAATCACTCATCATCATGATCATTTATTGCTTTAACAGGCCATTAAACCCCAAGACAGACAATACGAGCATAAAACAAAATAGTACATTATGCAACGAGCCTATAATGGCAATAATTAAGTCACGAGTATGTTTATAAAACGAGCGTATGCGAGTTTTGTTATTTCCACACGAGTGTCTTAATTACCATTATAGGCGAGTTGCATACGACTGTTTATGTTCTACGATAATTATTATAACTATTTTATGTTGGAACATAAATATTCATAAATATCTGTCGAGATTTCGCCAGTTTTATGTATTGAACAGAGCACATGAGACGCAGAGAATGCCTTGTATTTGACCATGGCCTCCTCGATTACCCTACTATGACACTAGGCCAGGCAGTGAAATGCAAATTAGAAGGCCGTGGAACTCGTTATCTAATTGGTCAAACAACTGTTTCTTGAGCTCTGATTGGTGCGAGAAACTATTTCATAATGAAAAATAGTGTTATAATTATCATCATTATGATACAGTTTTCTGACATATAATAGCCAGAGTCGAACATAAACTCATATACAAAACAACACAGGCATTAACAACAGGAGGGACTGAGACTTTTCACAAGTATCGGTCGCAGATGATATTCCACCTTCCTCTGTCCCTTGCATCCTCCACAGTTGCTGTTGGTTCCACCTTTACCAAAGACAACGCTCGTTCCTTCCATCTTGTTCTAGGGCAGCCTCTGAGGCATCTCCCAGTTGGTGTCGAGCTGAAAACACGATTGGGTATGGAATCCTCAGCTCGAATGACATGATCCAACCATTGCAACCTCCTCCTCTCCAGAATACGGTTGATGCTCGTCTTCCCAAAGCGTTGATGAAGCTCTTTGTGAGATCTTCTTTCCCACCTTTCTCTTTCTGCATTATATAGTGGACTATAGGCCTATATGTTCCGCAAGACCTTCCTTTCAAAAACGCAGAGACGTTCTCCAAGCGTTTGAGGCGTGGTCCAGGTCTCAGACCACAGGTCTTACCAAATCACTCATACACCCTCAGCCTGTTCAACGATTTCCAAGTTCCATATGGCAAGTTGTGACCAGGTGCTATTATTTCTGATAGAGGAATAATAATTGGGTCTTTGATTTCTGACTTCCATATCTTCACACGGGCAGCTTCTTGCGAGCCTTCGAGGGATGTTACTCCCCTCAAAAAGCTGTTTCTGGACTTAAGACTCTGTCGGGCTGGTTGTTGACCGAAAACTAAATGCCTTGAATCGGTTTCTTGCCGTTTCTTCTCAGATGCTGCAGCTACCATTCTTCGGACATGAGGTGGGGAAATTTCAATAAGAATCTTCTACTATAATGGCTCGTAGACTACGGTTCTTAATGTTCGTAACATTTTCAAATGGCACTAAGAGCACTTCGACTTAAGGGGTCCTGTTTAGCAACTACGTACAGTTAAGCTATTTTGACAATTGTTGCAAACGTTGACACGCTAGAAGACCCGAAAAAGTGTCAAAATACGTGTTTTGAAAACTTCTATCTTATTTTAAAATTTTGAAAATTACTTCCATCTTAAATGATATTTGGAAAAAGCATGCTATAAAACACTTGTTCTACAGATTTAAATGAAATTAAAGATTGATTATCTTAATCTATTCTTGGATACTTTATCTTCAATTTGGGGGAAGCAATTTTTTGAATTTCTCGAAACGGAAGTAGATATTTCGATTTTGATTTGACCCTGTATTGGTCGACACTAGCGCTCTTAGTGATAGATTTATTGAACTGTGGTGTGGTCTAATGCTTGGTGTCCATGACTTGTCAGTTCGGTGTGTGTCACCATGCCGCCAACACGTAAGAGGTGTTTGTTTAATATACAAAATATGCTATTCAAAAGTGGAATAATAACATTAAAAAGCAGGAAGTAGTAAGATTCATCGACGAACCTGGGATGAATCAGCAACAAGATGAAGATATTGTGATCATTGAACGATCAACAACTTCAAATTAAATTACTTCAAACAAACGCAAACTTCGCGAACAGGAGACGAAGACAGATGCTCATGGTTTCGTTTGTACAATACATGGACACCAAGCGTTAGACCACATCCTTTGTCGTATGTAGTTCACTAAATCTATCACTACGAGCGCTAGTGTTGACCTATACATGATCACCTCTGAGCGATGAACAGTAACGCAACCGCGTGGCGGAAAAGACTCAGTTTTGTGAGGCCAACCAAATGTATAGATTGTTTTAAGAAATTTTTAACTTCTGTGTAATAAATAAAATAAATGATAATCTAAAAAAAAAGAAAAAACTCTCATTATGCACCAGCACTAATATGGATAATTTGCAGATATGAACCCCCGATTGACACGGTAGCTGACTTGGCGAGTAGTGGTATCCACTGGGCAGCAACACACGAGGCCTGGGTCTTCTCACTTCGAGAAGCCACTGAGCCTCTCATTCACCACGTGTACCAGCAGTTCCAAGTCTTCAAGGAGGACACTCTCCACCGTAGATCTACCACGGGAGACCTCGCCTTCTCCGTCGAGCGTCTGCCAGCAGGTCAGTAACCTACACAGACAGCTGTTACCAGTCCAACAGGTCATGTCAAACCTGAGGTCTCAGTTCTGCCAATCTGAGGGTTATAACGGGGTTCACTCAACTTCTTGAGGCACAACTGACAAAATGTGGGTTCGATTCCCACAACCCTATATTAGAAGTGGTTTTCTGTGATTTTCAATTTCAGGCAAATGCCGGGATAGTTCCTAACTTAAGGCCATGGCCACCTCCTTCCCAATCATAGCCTCAATTGCAAATAGACACTTCAAAAACACAGGTTGTTAATACAATTCCTACACACACTTGAGCAGGAGTAGTTTAAATGACCACGATTTCCAAGCTCCTAATTGAATTACACCACCACTTGTCATCAAAGCAATCCCTTTCTCCATATTATGTATACTGTAGAACAGTAAGCTATTGCCTACAAAGACATTTTTGTACTAAGCCTTCGTTGAAATTCCACCAAAAAAAAACACATTATGAATGTGATTTGTAAAAAGGAAATATCAGTAGTGACTGACTTAACATTCTCTTCATCCTCTTATGAAAGCATCATGTACAGAGTCAGTACACTAAACCATAAATCACGTTGGACACAAGGTAGCTGCACTGTTTATAGATCAGAATGTGTTGAATGCCGGACTTAATACTAGCATTCCTGAGAGTGGTTTTATCCATCCTACCTCACTCCAGTGAATAGACGGGATCGTATCTTAGTTTAAGCCTTGGGGATCCATCCCAATTCCAGATTCAAAGAATTAAGAGCACAGGTTATACGACATATTTCGCAAACATTCCCAAGTATATTAATAATAATGCAGGGTTATTAAATTTGTGTGCCCCGGTAAACACGGCAAGCTAAGCCGGCGTTGACTGGCGCTGATCGCGGGCGCGTACACTGTTCAGACGGTGGTGGCGCGCACTTTTACACTTTTACCAAACATGTTCAATAATGTGTACTGACAGTGCTCATACTCGATGCTGAAAATGTCCTCCCTCTCTTGTAACACACACCTGACATATTCTGATGAAAGAACGGACAATAATCTCATCTGTTCCCTAAGAACACAACGTTGTCTGCTAACTTTTTATTTCAGTATTTACGGAGCCTGTTTTCTTGAGTCGTTTAGCGAGCCTCCTAATTGTACTGGCATTAGGCACATGTCTTCCTGAAAACTTGATTCGAAATTTTCGTCTTGATTCAGAACATGACTTTCTGCTTTTCATATACGAATTATGGATATACACACATTCACGCAATGTGAATTGGTGTCTAGACATGACCAACAATCACAGTAATCACAATACTCACTAAAAATGCAACACTAACGTCTAAGCTTTGCAGATACACGTCCATATGAATGGCAAACCACGTGTGAACTAACGATATGAGTCAGTGGAGCGGGGTATTGTGAGGTCCACTCGCTCCGCACCTGGCCAGCCAAATGACGCCATAGTTTGCCGCGATTACCGGGGCGCACAAAGATAATGACCCTGTATTCTAATGTTTATGGTTTTAGCTACTGCGGCATTTAGAGACACCGGATGCCAAGATTTTGTTCCGAAGGGGATCATTAATGCGCCAGTAAATTTACTGACTCGGCTCCCTCAATTTTGCGCACCCAGTTAGTGGATTTAAGAAACAAAACTATTACTTACAGAAACATGATGTTCAGTAAAGAACATATAGCCTACTTTCTCCTAAATGCATGGGTATTGTTTGTAACGGCTACCTTTGTCGTTGGATATCGCTCTACAAGTTGGGCGATCATTTATAACGTTTCTACAGATATTACACTCAAGACTCCTTAAAACCACCTCATCGTTCTTATTTAGCATTGGCCTGTCTAGACAGACGACATACACTTTATTAATTTAGATTTACTGGGCGCCAGTTATCGTAAAGATAACACATTAAAATTTTATTTAGCCACGGCCGCTCCCTTCCTTGAGCCAAGATCTATCATCGGAGCGTAGGGCAATAAACGTGCTCTAAGAGATACTCTTTGCATTCCAACTATCCTATATATTCAACTCCCAATGAACAAGACATTTTAACTAATACTGGTTTATTTACAACAAAATTATTAACATTTGATCTGAGGTTTCGAGCTGTGTACAATATGTGCATTAATATTCCCTAATTGCGGGGCAATATTGACTGTCTTCTCGCTAGCGCTGATCTTCTGTGTTGATAATAACTCGGTCCACATACCTGGTGCCTTGTGGTTCAAAGTCCATCTCGTTGGTCTGCTTGCAGTCTAATTTGAGATCTTACGCCAACACACGTTTATTGACCTTTGAAAACATATGTTTTCTTCTTCTTGTTGTTGTTGTTGCTGCTTGTTTCTGAGTTTGATCACCATGGTAAGCAAATTTGAACAAACCAGGCTAATTGAATTCACTAAGTCCCATCTTACTGAGCGACTGACGGAGTCTACGACTCACAAAGTCAATGAGTGAGTGCGTGATCGAATATGTGAATGACAGAATAGAATCTATAGAATAGCCAGTGCTGAAGTCGCGCTGGGCTTTTATACACTCTGAATGGTCCCGATGTTTCGCGGCATAAATTTGCCCGCGACCCATCAGACCAATTATAGCAAAGCATTTCTCAGTCCTCAAGCGACGCTAAAACTTCTCCGAGCGGGAATACAGGCCCGCGTACTTCAAATATTCCACTCAGAACCCGCTATTCCTCTCGTTGCGCATATATATATATTCCGCCGAAATCATTCTCCAAGCCCTTGTCTCCAGTCAGCGTGGCTTCGTTCCAGAAATACATTTTCTTGCAATATGTTGCTTCACCGTCCGTAACTTCTTCCAACCATGCCCGTCCTGTCTTTACAATTTAACTAATAAAACAGCCCTAGACCTCTATAAAAACCCTGTTTCTTAATCTAAGCACTTGACAATATTATATATGACTATGGTAATGACGTGAATATGGTATGTTGCAGGGGCGTGGTGGCGCAGCGGTCAAGCTGTATGCCTCTCACCAAGGCGGACCGGGTTCGATTCCCAGGCAATGCATGTGAGATTTTCGATGTGAAATGCCATGTCCTGTGGTTCGGATTCCACGTAAAACGGAGGTCCCGTGGCTTATGATCGCGAGATTAACGGTCACGTTAAACTACAAGCTTCCTTTGAATATGGTATGGCCCCTCCCTTGATATTAATGGGTGAATAAAGCGATATAACTTTGATATTTCAATAATAATAATAATAATTACACAATGATATTAAAAATAATAATAATAATAATAATTTGTACCGTAATCAAGATTACGTTACAAAACGTCCCCATGGTTTCATAAAGAATGTAATGAATGATGAAATCACAAATCTTCCCTTTAAAACTTAACAGGAAATACACTGAATATACATATATGACCCTTCAAATTACATACATAATGATTATACCCTTTTCATTTTCCTTGATTGATCTGCACTCTTCTTGCAATGTTACATAAACATTCTGATTGTCCTGTGCAGTCATACAGGATTTACATGCTACATTTGTTCTTGTAGTCCCTTACAATAACAGAACACAATATATATTGCTTCTTGTTTCACGCAACACAAGTGATTTATCTCACTTCCACCAATTCCTTAGAGCCACGACACGACTCTAATTATAAACACACGGCAGTCTGCCCTTCTTGCAGCACTTGCTCTTTTCTATGATATTTCCTCAGATTGAAAATGTTATATGTACCAATGACACAATTTTCCTGATCTTTCAATAAGTAGGCATTCTTTCCTATCCTCTTCGAAACGACATAAGGTCCAGTAAACAATAAAAACAGCTTTGACATTTTTCCTTCCGATGCACAAGATGGCAACGGCTTACGTAACAATCGTTGCTACAAACTTCCATGTACTTCCTACCTCTCAACAAAACACTGGCTAGCCTGAATAACGTCACATGAGTCAACAATACATACCTGAAATAACTACCTAGTGTCCTACCTAATTTCCTCACTAACGTTGAGCAACTACTACTAAAATCTACTGTTGAGAACCACTTCCGCCCCTGAAAACGTTGAACTAATTCCTCCACTGTTTCAGTTCTCAGCTGGTCGCTTTCGATTCTGGTATTTAACATTCTGGCGTCTATGCACAGTCTCACTGAATTGTCTTTCTTGGCTACTACAACTAATGGATTTAAACAATGGCTAGCTGAAGGCTCAATTATGTCGTTTTCCAACATTAATTCTATCTGTTCTTCGACGGCTTTCATATATTTAGTTGCGACAGGATACCTAGGCCCTACGAAACTACTTGTGTCTTTAACGACAAAACTATGCTCATATAAGTGTGTTGCTCCGGGTTTTGAGCTGAAAATTTCCTTATATTTTATTAATACCTCATGTAACTGATGACCTTGCTCATCATCCAGCTTACACTGTGACAATGCATCATGGATCCTACTCTCAAGTTCAGACTCCATTGCAACCTGACACACCTTAAAAACTTTGCTCTCACTAGCATCTCCGCGGTCTACCTCATTTACTTCAGGAAACTCATCACTCACAACCACGTTGCTTTCTTCCTCAAACATACACACTTTCATCTGTTTGTCAGTCTTAGACACCTTATACGTAACCTGAACTTCTTTATCCTGCCAAAATAAACATATCCTGCCAAAATGAAAATCTAATTTAACTTGATATAATGATAACCATTCCGCACCGAGAATCACCGGATATACTAAATTTGGAACTGCCAAACAGGGCTGAAATTTAACTAACTCACTAATGTTAATTGGAACTGCGACTTGCTTAGATATTTTCTGAGACCTACTACCTACAGCTGTGACAATGAAAGTGGACTTAACTGGAATTATATCAACATGAATACCTTCTCTCATTACATCTTCCAAAAATCTTAAATTTATACAAGAGTTTTCGCTTCCACTGTCCAATAAAACATCAACTTCTTTACCCCACACATTAAGTTTAATTACTGGTGACATAATCTCATTCTCAACATTATCTAAATTTCCACCATTTAGGTCATAAAGCAGTTCTTCTCTAACATCTATATTAAAATCTCCTAAATACTCAATATTCCTAGGACATTGAACTGCAATCACTTCGGGCTGTCTGTTGACCTCACTGCAACCCGTTATTCGTTTAAATTAGGCCTACCTGCCCCTGATGTAGATTGTTGTTGTTGACCTGTACGTCTGTCTGGCCTAGTACCTTCCCCTACTCTGTTCAAATTCTCGTTCCTCGTATTTGCTGTGCGTCCCCCATTGTCAAGTCGTCTTTCGTAATTCGCATTCCTGCCTTGTTCTCTTCCCCTCTCTCTCTCACCCTGCCCGAAATTATCTCCTCTACTTATTGGCTTGCGTTCGGTCCTACTATTTTCAAGAGAGTCAAAGTTTTCCAATAGCTTCTCGAACCCGTCAATAGTAGTAATATTCTGCATGAAGAATGCTTCTTTAATTATATCAGGAAAATGCCTTAATAATGTTTTAATTACCTGTGATTCAGTCTCTAAACCTTCTAAATTCTGGCATATAAGTACATGCGCTAAGAAATACTCTGTGTACGAAACACCATCTCTCCTTTGGTACTTCCCAAAAATAATGTTACATCTTTCTCTTTCTTGCACATTTTCATTCCAGTACTTGGCTATGAACTTCTCTTTAAATTTTCTAAAACTAGTCATCTGGTATTTATACACACTGAACCATGACCTTGAATCCCTAACAAAAGATTTATCTAGCATCTCAAGTACTTGTTCCCATTGAACGATCCCCTCTTCTAAATCTTTAGCGAACTTCTTTTCTACTGTTTTTAAGAATTCCATTGGGTTATATGCCTTGCCTGTGAATACTGGCAAATCTGCCTCTTTAGTTAAAAATCTACTTAAATTTCCTATTTGTACATTACCGCTATTTGTTGCTATTTGCTTCTGACATCTCTGCAATTTCTCCTCCATTTTATCTGTCTTACTCGCTACTTCTTCACTGATACTGTTAAATTTACTGTTAACCTCTTCCCTAATTTCTTGATTATCGCTCTCTAGTTTATTTTCTAAATTACCTATTTTAGCAATATTATTATCACACTTGACCTTCATACTGTTGACTTCTCCTTCTAAGTCAACCCTAACCTTACTACATTTAATTTTCACTTCCTCGTCAATTTTATCAACTCGCTCCGACACTTGTTGCATTCTGGCGTCAACCTTAAGTGACCATGATTCTTCCACCTCACTAATCCTGCTTTCTAACTTATTGTGAAATTCTCGGCCTACTTCATTAATTTGTTTATTGAAGTTCTCTGTAGCTTCATCAAACTTCTTACGTTGTTCATCTAGCTTCTTACTATGCTCAGTGAACTTAAGATCTATTGATTTCTCTAATTGATCACTACGCACGTCAAATTTCTTACTTTGTTCCTCTAACTTCATACTCTGTTCAGCTAACTTTGCACTTTGCTCGCCTAACTTAATATCTATGTTTCTGTTCTGTTCTGTTATCAGCATCGTCAGGTTTCGAAGCCAGGAAGGATTCTCCCCCTCATTAATCTGGATGTTTGTAGCCCCGTCTTGTTTATTTTCCTCAGTTTCCTGATTTTCGCTTACTTTTGACATCTCATCATTGGTACCCTGCACATCTAATTTCGACATTTTAACTGATCTTATAATACTACGGTTTCTCAAATTTATGTTCCCCAAATTATCCCTGTTACTCATTACCCAAAAAAACAACTCATCAAAGGAACACTCCTAATTTATAACCGTAGTTCCCTAACTTGATATATGCCTCTTTATTGAAAAACTCGGAATGAATGCAAAGAGTACTCGTTTATATCGTACATGAAAACAACTTTAAACTTTAACATACTTGAAATAAACTGGATTTATACATAATATCCATTCACTTCAGTACGATATTTCGTAGCCCCACATTGGTTGTGCCATTTGTAACGGCTACCTTTGTCGTTGGATATCGCTCTACAAGTTGGGCGATCATTTATAACGTTTCTACAGATATTACACTCAAGACTCCTTAAAACCACCTCATCGTTCTTATTTAGCATTGGCCTGTCTAGACAGACGACATACACTTTATTAATTTAGATTTACTGGGCGCCAGTTATCGTAAAGATAACACATTAAAATTTTATTTAGCCACGGCCGCTCCCTTCCTTGAGCCAATATCTATCATCGGAGCGTAGGGCAATAAACTTGCTCTATGAGATACTCTTTGCATTCCAACTATCCTATATATTCAACTCCCAATGAACAAGACATTTTAACTAATACTGGTTTATTTACAACAAAATTATTAACATTTGATCTGAGGTTTCGAGCTGTGTACAATATGTGCATTAATATTCCCTAATTGCGGGGCAATATTGACTGTCTTCTCGCTAGCGCTGATCTTCTGTGTTGATAATAACTCGGTCCACATACCTGGTGCCTTGTGGTTCAAAGTCCATCTCGTTGGTCTGCTTGCAGTCTAATTTGAGATCTTACGCCAACACACGTTTATTGACCTTTGAAAACATATGTTTTCTTCTTGTTGTTGTTGTTGTTGCTGCTTGTTTCTGAGTTTGATCACCATAGTAAGCAAATTTGAACAAACCAGGCTAATTGAATTCACTAAGTCCCATCTTACTGAGCGACTGACGGAGTCTACGACTCACAAAGTCAATGAGTGAGTGCGTGATCGAATATGTGAATGACAGAATAGAATCTATAGAATAGCCAGTGCTGAAGTCGCGCTGGGCTTTTATACACTCTGAATGGTCCCGATGTTTCGCGGCATAAATTTGCCCGCGACCCATCAGACCAATTATAGCAAAGCATTTCTCAGTCCTCAAGCGACGCTAAAACTTCTCCGAGCGGGAATACAGGCCCGCGTACTTCAAATATTCCACTCAGAACCCGCTATTCCTCTCGTTGCGCATATATATATATATATATATATATATATATATTCCGCCGAAATCTTTCTCCAAGCCCTTGTCTCCAGTCAGCGTGGCTTCGTTCCAGAAATACATTTTCTTGCAATATGTTGCTTCACCGTCCGTAACTTCTTCCAACCATGCCCGTCCTGTCTTTACAATTTAACTAATAAAACAGCCCTAGACCTCTATAAAAACCCTGTTTCTTAATCTAAGCACTTGACAATATTATATATGACTATGGTAATGACGTGAATATGGTATGGCCCCTCCCTTGATATTAATGGGTGAATAAAACGATATAACTTTGATATTTCAATAATAATAATAAAAATTACACAATGATATTAAAAATAATAATAATAATAATAATTTGTACCGTAATCAAGATTACGTTACATGTTATTCCTCTTTGTCCTTTTCAAGGAGTATAATTGAATGTTGGTTGTAGTAGCTTGTTGAAATACAACGTGCTATACGGATATTAAATATGAATATGAGGTGCCCTTTGCTAGTGCTACCTCTGCATAAAAATTCATTCAATCCGGTTTCACCGTGTTTGAATTGATATGGGTAATCGATTTGCACACATACAAGGCCGCTATCTGCAAACTGCTTCCCACACAAAGGTATGCTGTTGCAAAATTTGCTAGAGATCATATGATTAGGTTGGCAGTAATTTGATTTAAGCTTTTAACATTTGGGTGGCCGCCATTCCATTTCCCTCAAGATGGCGGCGATATAAAACATGACACTGAGGTGCCCTTTGCTAATGCTGCCTCTGTACAAAATTTCGTTCAATTTAGTTTTACCATGATTGAATTGTTAGGGGGAATCGATTTGCACACATACATGGCCGCCATATGCAAACAATTGGACTGATGGCCTTGTAGTTTAGTCAAAATATGCTTCCCACATAAAGGCATGTTGTTGCAAAGTTCGGTAGAGATCAGATGAACAGGTTGGTCGTAATTTGATTTAAGCTTATTATATTTTGGTGGCCACCATTACGTTTCCGTCAAGATGGCGCCAATATAACACATGACACTGAGGTGCCCTTTGCTAGTGCTACCTCTGTACCAAATTTCGTTCAATTCGATTTCTCCGTGTTTGAAAAGGTAGGTGGAATCAATTTGCACACATATATGGCCGCCATCCGCAAATTATTGGGCTGATGACCTTGTAGTTTCGTCAAAAGATTCTCCATACACAAAGGTATAATGTAGAAAAATTTGGTAGAGATCAGGTGATTAGGTTGGCCGTAATTTGATTTAAGCTTTCAAGATTTGGGTGGCCGACATTACGTTTCCGTCAAGATGGTGGCAATATAAAACATGACACTGAGGTGTCCTTTGCTAGTTCTACCTCTGTACCAAACTTCGTTCAATTCGGTTTCACCTTGTTCGAATTGATAGGAGGGGATAGACATTCAGAGTACACACACTCTCACACACACACACACACACACACACACACACACCCTCACCCACACACACACAGACAGACACACAATTTTTGGCCCTGTGTAGATCTCATAAGTCTACTTTCATTTTTTGCAAAAATCGAAAGTAGGCTAATACAAATGGCCCCTGGGTTCACCCAGCCTACAACAGAAATGAGTACCCGAGTAATTCCGGGGAGCTATGTCGGCCGGGCATTGAGCTGCTTCAAGGCTTTACTTCTACAGTCCAAAACTGAGTTACTATTTGTAATTTTAAGTTGTATCTCCCATTCCGTCGCCCCCGTAGCGGAGCGGTCAGCATGGTTCGCTGCCGCCCCGGAGGTCCTGGGTTCGATTCCCGGCTCTGCCAGGAAATTTGATAAGTGGTATGAGGACTGAAACGGGGTCACTCAGCCTCGGGTGGTCCAAATGAGTAGAGGGGGTTTGATTCCCACCTCAGCCATCCTCGATGTGGTTTTTCGTGGTTTCCCACTTCGTCTTCGGGATGGTACTGTACCCTTATATCTGGATGATCCACCAAAATCCAAGGCTGGAAAAATAATGGATTGTAGCAACTTGAAGTCCCGGCTTAAAACAACACAGTGCTACTTGGCGAAAACACTCGGAATAAGGAAAAGGGATTTATCAAACAGAATGTACTATAGTAACTAACTACAGAACAATAGAGTTCTCTAACAGAAAGACGAGAATCCATGAAAATCTCGGGCGTATGGATGCGGATAAGGTCCCTCGGGAACTTCCACCCTACTGCACATTCCACTACCATTTAACTACAAAGACAATGCCAAATTTCTATAAAAGACCAGGGAATCGTAAGAACGTGCCTGTCGTATTTATTGACATTGACAAATACACGTTTCCTAACATTTGCATCCATAATATGCATTATTAACGTTCAATAAAATCAAATGACGAAATGCCATTACTCTGTTACATTAAACTCTTATTTGTTTCTTCTAGAAACCGATAAAATTATTTATGGAAGCTTTCATAAGCTCAAATAAAATCATGAATTAAATCGCAGCAAACAACTGCTGTTCCCTAGGTGACGGGAGTTTTATAACAAGATCAAATGTTATAAAGTTACAAAAAAATCCCCAAAATGAAATAAATTTACCCCTTGACGTAGATCTCCGTCATGACAAAAAATATTCATTACTCTACACAATTTATCTCCCGTTTCCTATCACTTAAATCCTTCTCATAGAAGCGATAAAAATCTCTACTCAAATTTAAATTACAAATTAAAAATTACAATACGTATAAATATAACTATTAACCTTTCTTTGAATTCTAAATATTATTTATATACAACACAAATATCGGCGCTGTAGTTCAGCAACTACTCAATTTAAAACGAAATATATACAACGGGCAAACTGCCTTCTTTATAGACAATATAGACATAAATTGTCTTCCTAATTACTTCACTAACATTTCAACGGACTTGAGAAAATTATCATTCACCATACTATGTCTTATTCGTGCAAACTGTTACAGTTCGGAATCCAATAATCCATACAATTAAGTAAAGACATAGTTCGTAGACCCCCTACAACTGGTCTGTCATTAAAATAAAATACGTAATAAAAATATGTAATAAAATACTGGTTCTATCGATGAATTAATTTAACAGGTAATACAAAAAAATACTAGTCTTCTAATAACAATATTATTTCTTCTTTTATATCACTCACATTTCCATAAGGCTTCCTATTAGCTGTGATATTACTTTCTTTCAAATCTTTCTTCAAAATCTTATTACTTCAAAAATACGCTGTAATTCCTATTTACTAACTTCATATTACATTATCTTTTAAATTCTTTCTTTAATATATTTCTCATAAACTTTTATGCTTTATGCTTGTTAATTATGTTACCAAATATTTATAATCAAATCAGTCTAATATGTTATCAGATCGTGACATTACATAGATCTTTCAAATAAGATCTTTAAGAATCGCATTCTCTAAAATATTACTCTGTATAACATTCTTGGAACAAATTTCCAATATTATCATCGTTGTCAAAAAACCATATAAAATAATTCAAAAACTGACAAAATGTGATCTAAACACATTAAAACTTGACCATAAAAATATTCTGAACTAAACTGTAAAATCTCCTCATTCAAATTTCGAAAGTCGCAAAATTCCAAAATCTTAAATAACAATTCTAAATTGTTAAAATTGACGACAAATCCAGAATAAACATCCTCATGACGTAGTTATGAAAATATAACATCGAAAAACTATAACAATATTAAGAAAACGTAGAAAAATGGCATTAATAAAAAGTTGTCGGATATTCTCAAAAGTTTCTACAGTTCTACAAAATGGGATATGTCGTTGGTCATGTGACTAACTTGTGTTGCGTTATACTTTAGATAACTAGAAGTGGGCTTTCTTCGCTATCCCTCAGAAATGGATTGTTCCTGATAGCTCGAAACTCCATGATATCGTGTGGGCTTCTACGGTCTCCTACAGAAGTCTCCATGCGGTCAGGTATGGATTCGAACTCTAACATCTTCGTGTGGCCGTCCTTCCTGCTGGGTAATCTTCTTGTGTGAGATGGGTTACCCTCTCTCTTGATGGCACTGGGATCATCCCTAGCCACCCTAGCTGCAATGTTAATAAATAGTTCTTATTTATTATTTAATATCTTCCATGATATTACAATGTGTTAAAATCATGCTGGTAAATAGCTATGCCAATTACATTGTTTGCTCTCATCTATGTAAGGTCGCTTCTTATTGGCTGTCCGCCACGCGCCAAGCACGAGTCATCCCTTCTTCTATCCTCTAGACTCACTTCCTTCGAACGTGTGGTCCTCGGCTCGTCTCGGGAGTATTCGATTGTCTCCGTGCAAGATAGTTCCATTATTCCTTAAGCACTGTGCAGCATAGTGCCAAGTGGCTCACGTAACTGCGTATATTTTCCTCATTGGTCGGCTCGGTTAACTGACTAACTCGGCGAGGTGTACAAACCTGTTTGGTGGCCTGATTCCAGTGTCATTATAATTTATCATTGGAGCGTTTGAAAACTGTTGAAAAGATGAATGTTTCCAAGCTCATTTACATATACGAATACAGTACCTACTGTAAGGCCACGGCCGCCTCCTTCCCTCTTCCTAGCCTATCCATCCCAATCTTCCCTTCCCTCCCCATCCCTCATGAGGCCCCTAATTCGCTTTGCAGGTGAGGCCACCTGGGCGAAGTGCTGATCACACCTCCCCAGTTGTATCCAAACCGACCAAGTGTTCTCAGCTCTAGGACACTGCCTGGAAAGGCGATAGTGGTGAGTTCCCTCGCTGAGTCCGTGGAACCACCAACCTGTAGGGTAAAATTGGCTAAAGAAATAATCTCCCATTCCCCTCCTTCACAATTAATACGTTGCTACAAAACACTTAAATAATATTCCATCCTCATCTATTAATTCGTTTCAAAATAGGTCCAATCTACCGTTACTTCCTCTGGTTGCAACACTTCCGATCCTTGGATCCTGTAAGTGTTTGAAAGTTACGTTGAGTTTCTGTCCACAGGTCACTTCGCAGTTGGGGACTACATCGACGAGCATTCCGTGTCCACCTTGCGTCTCATGAAGCAAGACATCTACTGGGAGCGTAGCACGACTGTGGCGCGCAAGGGGAGTCCCCTCATCGAACCCCTGAATGCCGTCATCCACCGCCTGCTAGACGCGGGCCTAATGCTGGTGTGGGAAGGTCAAGTTTCTCGACGCTTCCTGCCACAGCGAGTTCAGGTGGCAGTGCTTGCCAGTAACCAGGCGCCTTCTAACCCCGAGCCAACCAAACTCACCATTGATCACGTGCAAGGCAGCTTCATCATACTCGTACTGGGGCTTGCGTTATCACTCATAGCCTTCTTAACCGAGATCGTAGTTAGCAAGTGCAACATGAGCTTTTCTCTCAGTAGAATTACCAAGTTGTAACGAGACTACAATGCTAGTTGCCGGAAAATATAGGTTTTATCAGTGGCGAGTAGTGATAAGGTCGTAGCGTTGCACAAATCAAATAGTTTGCCACGGTGGGTGAGTGCTCAACGTGTCGGTCTACTAACCCCAAGCTTGCAGGTTCACTCCTGGCCGTGGTAAGTGATTTTTGAAAGGCGGCAAAAATTACGACACCATGTCATACGATGTTGGCATGTCAAAGAACCCATTTGAATTCAGTAGTTCGTGTTCATAGTGGCAGAATTAATCTGGGAAGTTTCCGCCAACAAAAAGTTCCTCATTCCTCTACTAGAAAGCGCTGTGGGGTTCAAGGAGCTTAGATATCTAACCTCCTTGACTTTCATAGTGCTACAAGGAACAACGAAATTCGACATGCAAGCTACCCATTGGGTGTCAAATAACAAAGCTTGCACCCGGCACCCGAGGCCACACGATTTAAAAAAAGTTTTCTGAGTGTGAAATAGTAGATTTCGGAAAATTGAACATTACATTACAGTATATATTTTACAGTTCGTGTGCTTAAAAGTTGATTAATAAAGGAAGCTTGTAGTTTCAAATAACCGTTAATCTGGCGATCATGAGCCACGGAAACCTCCATTTTTTACGTGGCATCCGTGCCACTGGAGTGCTATTTCACTGCAATAATCTCACATCTAACTGGAATTCGAACCCAGGCTCTGCCAGCGAGAAGCAAGCGCACAATGTACACTACGGGGCTGGCTGTGTCACGTGAATACAAGCCAATGTTTACTATTGGTCGTCGCTACTCATATTTATTTAGCATTTTATGCATGCACATAGGCTTAAGTAGTAAAGCTGATGAAGTGTATGTGCAAGTGTAAATTAAAATTTTAGGTCCAAAACATTGTCAGCATTTTGGAACTCCGGCGAGCGCAACCAAGTAACTTATCCTATAATCAGGGAGTTGTTGTTGTTTCATTTGAGAGGCTTGGATCGTAGTCATTTGTACTTGGGTGAGTGTGGAATTTTGTCTGATAACCTGTGCTACTGTGATGACTGTATTTGCGAGTATGTAATTCTGGTAATTGCTTTCACACTAGTGCGCGAAGGCATTCTACAGGCATTCGAAAATATACGAAAAAGCTGTCTGGAAATGACCTCAACTCGCAACATAATTTGTGTTAATCTACCAACTCCTGTCTTTTCTCATTAGTATCATGCAACCATTTTCTTTTTCGTCTCGCTTGACTCAAAGCGAACAGAGGAACTGCTGGACATGTTGAATTAATACCACGAACAGAAAACACTGTGTTATGCAGCTGATCGCGATTGCTTTCACACTGGTTCGCATTGACTTGCCCGTATTCAGTTTGACCACCCCAGTCCGCGACGGGCTGCGGTCATTATGTTGGCGCGGGTAGCCCGCGTCCAGTTTCACCGAGCCTTTAAGGCGTACACGAGGGCGTTGTATACTGTATAACATTAGATACATTTATGATTTTACAGTTGATGATATACAAGTGCAGTGGTGATATTCATCGTAAAACAGGGGAAGCAGTAATTTTCTCGGTAAGTTACCTTGCACACGCAATAAACGCCGCATTTTTAGCTTACTTTTCACATTTTGCAAAAATTAGGAACAAGTAGACTTATGAGATCGGGCAAATGTGTGTCTGTCTGTCTGTCCTTCTGTTTGTCTGTCTGTCTGTCTGTCTGTCTGTCTGGCTGTGTGTGTGTGTGTGTGTGTCCCCTATCAACTCCTAAACGGCTGCAGCAATCGAAACAAAATTTGGTAGGAGTAAAGATCTATACCTGAATATCCCATGGCCATATTTGAAAATGATGTCAGTGCTACCAACTGCTGAAAAATCGCAATTGAAATTTGAGCTCCATGTTGGATATCTTGGAAGGTATGAATGGGAGCTATTTCAAAATTGGTACACGTATAGATAATAATAGTGCAGTTTAATTTCCAGGAAGTCATACACCGCAGTGTTCCCAAAATGATTATAAGCCTGCTGATAGGTCCAAATTTTAAATGCATATAACTTCTACACTATAAATTGGATTAGAACCAAATTTCGTATGTGCTTTGTGTACATAAACAGTTATGACAGAGCGTATTCTTAAGTGCCATCAGGGCTGCCAACTGTTACTAAATGCTCTCAATTTTTTTAAATCAAATACCCATATATCAGAAAGTATGCAAGCCGACAGCTTGAAACTATGCACACGTATAGTACCTGAAATTCTATATTAATTTGGAGTAACTTATATACCTCAGTGCTACCAACATGATTCTAGGCTGCTGAGAGGTCCAACTTTAAATACATGTAACTTCTATACTATCATTTGGATTTCAACCAAATTTCGTGTGTGCTATGAGTACTATAACAGATA
Organism: Meconema thalassinum; assembly: GCA_946902985.2. Lineage (NCBI taxonomy): Eukaryota > Metazoa > Arthropoda > Insecta > Orthoptera > Tettigoniidae > Meconema > Meconema thalassinum. The sequence goes on along the minus strand of OX336394.1, from coordinate 251,801,480 downwards.
TGTCTATGCCGATTCTTAAGAGTAACCAGGGCTGCCAACTGTTAATACATACTGTCTCTCTTTTTGTTACCCTAATATCAATATATCATAAAGTATGCGAGCCAATAGCTCTAAACTTTGCACACGTATAGTACGTGGCATTCTAGATTAATTTGGAGTAACTAATATACGTCAGTGCTGCCAACATGATTCTAAGCCTGCAGATAAGTCCAATTTTAAAATGCATGTAACTTCTGTACTAACTAATGGATTTCATTCAAAATTGACACAACAATAGATCATATTATTTCAGATTATTTCTGACCAATAAATGTATGTCATTGTTGCCAACATGATTTTACGCGCGCTGTTAGATCCAATGTTTAACTGCATGTAACGTCCATGCTATCCATTGGACTTCAACCAAATTTTGTATTCTGTACCTTAAGAGATGGAACTAAGAATATATTCAGTCACCAGGGCTGCCAACTGTAGTTCTCTATTAGGCTACATTATGCCAGGTATACAGTATTTCGAACTAATTAGAAATTTCGATATTACCAACTTAATTTCGTCATTATTCTAGATAGATCCACATAGATTAATCATTGGCATGAATCTTAAATTTTAAGAAAAGTAGGCTCTTTAGTTCGTCACGGAACAACTTGTTAGAATTACACGGTCTTTTTAAAGTTGCTATGAAAAAGATAAAAACATACGTGGCTCATGCCTCGTCCGACCTGCGCCAAAAATGCTATTTTCTTCTAAACGCTCGACCTTCTGTCCCCTTAACCCATGAGGACTGGCGCATAGGTATTATCGACCCGAGGATTAAATAATGCTCTATAGTTTCGTTTTGGTCAGCCCTTATTTTCTGTCCCTTATTGTACCTTTCTTCCTAGCCTTCAACTTCACCCTGCAAAACTAACATGTCTAATGCGTTTGGAACACTCAAGTAATTTCTAGATTATTTACGGTCGGGTCAGATTTACCCATGGCGCCAGTCCTCACGTGACAATTTCTTGTGGCTTACGTTAGTTGGAACAACCTGTAAAAAATGAGGGGGAAAATCCACCTATTTTGGTGCAGCACAATCACATAGCGCAAGTTTTTGCTGATCCATGCTTAGAGTCTAGAGACACCTTGGTCATCAGTTCCTTTGTTCAAAAAAAATGAGAAGACTGCTTTGCCGCCACTAGAGAATAGTCCGTAAGAGGGCGTACCCCCCCCCATTTATTTTCAACATTATGATATACTCTGTGAGCTGCCTGAATAGGATTAACATTTCAGCGGAAATTCCACTTCAGTAATCACTCTTGACCAATCCATGTTCGCATAGTAGTTGATGTCATAATACTCTGCGTTGCAATATTACAGCCCAGGTGCTTCAGTGCCTGGTCAACTGTATCTCTGGCTAGTACACTGGCAACCTTGTTCTCAGACCACATGGCGAGACGCGAACTGTCAATCCTATTCTGGCAGCTCACAGAGTATAGCTATGGTTGAATGTTTGTTTTACACAGTTACCTTGAAGTCTTAAGAGTCATAAACATCGGTATGAGCACCATCCTTGTCGTAACACAGGTGAATTCTGCGCCATGTTCTCGCAAATGTTTTGTGGAGATATTCCGGGGTCACGAAGGTGAAGGTCTGTTCCATAGGTGCTCGTAATTCCTGGGTTGTGTGATATCGAGTGTTTCTTGCTGGTTGCTTTATGAAACCCCAGAGAGCATTCATTGTCTGGTGCCGTCAGATCGGGACTTCTTGGAGGCCAGGCAAAGGGAGCTGGTAAAGATGCAGAACTTCTTCCAATCCACCGGCCGGCCTTCCTTCATCAAAGACAATGTTAATGGACATTCTTACCAGGAGATGGTTAATGAGTGGTTGGTGCCACAATTGCAAGAAAAATTGTATCGAAGACACTGTTGTCTTACAACAGGATGGAGCACCAGCACACTTCGCGATTCACCTGAATCAGATCTTTCCTGGCCGGTGTATCAAGGTCAATAATACTGTTACGGAAATTGTTGCAATTTTTGTGCATGTTAAATTTGGAAAATGTAAATAAACCTCATTTTATATTGGGAATAGTTCATAGGAAGAAACCAGGTGTAAAAGTACTTCATAAAAATACGTACAACTACGACAAAGAAGCTATGGGTCAAAATGACCTGCCACCAGTATTCGTGTTTTATTTTCTCACGCCAGTTCTCGAGAGTTAGGATGATGATGATAATTGCTGTTTTAAGGAGCCTAACATCTAGGTTATCGGCCCCTAATGGTTTGGGTGATCGTGAAAGATGAGATGAGAATGTAATGAAATGTATAACTAACTAGTCTTTCAAACTAGAAGAAGAAGAAGAAATGGTAAACAAATAAAGGATAAGGCAAATAAAGGACAGGAGGAAAAGAAATGCCCTCGACCCTCGAAGAATACGGATTGAGGGACTTGGAAGGAGGGAGAGCCATGAAATGCAGGTAGGAAAGTGAAAGAGGAGAGGATCCGCCCCAGAGGTAATGGAAGAAAAAAGAGGGAAAACCTGACCCAGCTCAGGAATTCCTCGGGGTCGCCAACTCCCGAACCCACCAGCCGAGAGCCCCTGAGGGAGTAGCAATATCTAGGGTGCACCAGAAGTGGTGGGGCTACATACACCCGGCCTCCTTGAGGGCCTTGAGCAGAAGGCAGGAGATAACATGAAAAGAAAAAGAAGGCTGACCCCTCGCAGAAGGGATGAGACAAGGGCCAATTAAGGCGGGAAAGGAAGAGACTCCCTAGGCCTCGAATACCCTAATACCGTCGGGGTCGGAAGAAAACAAGAGATGGCCAAGTGAGGTCGACAGAAAAGAAGACAGAGAGGAGCCCGGTACAAGTAAGTGGAAGCAATGCCAGACTCCGCTGGGACCCCGTGGTCGCCAACCCACGTCCCACTAGATGTGAGCCCATGGGGGGTAACTATTTTACTGACGGTGTTTGGTAACCATCTATCATTAACTACCCATGTCCTTCGCTGTCGTGAAAAACAAAAAGTCGGAATGCATATTGTTTTATTTTAATCGCTCCTCCTCCTCGCACCCGCAGGAAATATCCGCCATAGGCCACGCAAAAAGCGATAGACTAGCAGAACAAGGCAAGCGACTCATCTGGACAGCAAGGTTAGCTGGTCTGACCAATTCCATATGTTCACCGTGCAACAGTATGTCAAAGCAGGCAAGGGTGTCTGTTGTCCAGTGATCCACTACAGCAATATCGAAGAGCAAGTGGATTTTTCTTTTCAGTGAATAATAATCACGTGAGTATTGCTAGTTTATTTATGTCAAATATTGGTTATTATCAGGGAACGCATGTCAATAAAATGTCATATCATTACTTTTTCAATACAACAACGCTTACTATTGTAAGAAACGTTATGACTAAAGCCTTACGCGGATGCGGATATCCGCGTATATCCACATCATTTTCCGCCATGCGAATATAGTTTGCATGGCTGTTTGCAGATAAGCGGATAAGCTGCGGTTAATGTTTGGGGGTAAATTTGCGGATATTTTTAAGAATACAATCCGTATTTGTTGAATATCATTAGTAGGATCCCGGATGTTTATGACATAAGCCTATCATATTTGTCCGTTGTGTTTTTCTCATGACAAATGTAAATAGATGATTTACGTTATTCTGATTCAAATGATGTCATTAAGCATAGTTAACACTCCGAACTCGAAAGGGTTGCAATTCTGGCTGTACAACATTTATTTTCAACATAGCACATTACATAAAAGGCTTAAGGGAACGACGTTTTCCTCAAATGTCTAAATATGTTGCTTTAGTAATTTATGCTTCATCGAATTTAAAATATTATTATAATACCAGTAGATTCAGATAAAAAACGTGCGGATGCAGCTAAAAGTCATGCGGGGCGGATGCACATAATAGTCGTGCGGATGCGGCGCGGATGTGGATAAAAGTCGTGCGGATGCGGGGCGGATGTGGATAAAAGTCGTGCGGATGCGGGGAGGATGCACATAATAGTCGTGCGGATGCGGCGCGGATGCGGATAACAGTCGTGCGGATGCGGGGCGGATGCGGATAACAGTCGTGCGGATGCGGGGAGGATGCGGATAACAGTCGTGCGGATGCGGGGCGGATGCGGATAACAGTCGTGCGGATGCGGGGAGGATGCGGATAAAATTCGTGCGGATGCGGGGCGGATGCGGATAACAGTCGTGCGGATGCGGGGAGGATGCACATAATAGTAGTGCGGATGCGGCGCGTATGTGGATAATAGTCGTGCGGATGCGGGGCGGATGCACATAATAGTCGTGCGGATGCGGAGCGGATGTGGATAATAGTCGTGCGGATGCGAGGCGGATGCGGATAACAGTCGTGCGGATGCGGGGAGGATGCAGATAACAGTCGTGCGGATGCGGTGCGGATGTAGATAACAGTCGTGCGGATGCGGGGAGGATGCGGATAACAGTCGTGCGGATGCGGGGAGGATGCACATAATAGTCGTGCGGATGCGGGGCGGATGTGGACAATAGTCGTGCGGATGCGAGGCGGATGCGGATAACAGTCGTGCGGATGCGGGGAGGATGCACATAATAGTCGTGCGGATGCGGCGCGGATGTGGATAATAGTCGTGCGGATGCGAGGCGGATGCGGATAACAGTCGTGCGGATGCGAGGCGGATGCGGATAACAGTCGTGCGGATGCGGCGCAGATGTGGATAATAGTCGTGCGGATGCGGAGCGGATGTGGATAATAGTCGTGCGGATGCGAGGTGGATGCGGATAACAGTCGTGCGGATGCGGGGAAGATGCAGATAACAGTCGTGCGGATGCGGGGAGGATGCAGATAATAGTCGTGCGGATGCGGCGCGGATGTGGATAATAGTCGTGCGGATGCGAGGCGGATGCGGATAACAGTCGTGCGGATGCGAGGCGGATGCGGATAACAGTCGTGCGGATGCGGCGCAGATGTGGATAATAGTCGTGCGGATGCGGAGCGGATGTGGATAATAGTCGTGCGGATGCGAGGTGGATGCGGATAACAGTCGTGCGGATGCGGGGAAGATGCAGATAACAGTCGTGCGGATGCGGGGAGGATGCGGATAACAGTCGTGTGGATGCGGGGAAGATGCAAATAAGAGTCGTGCGGATGTGGGAAGGATGCAGATAATAGTCGTGCGGATGTGGGAAGGATGCAGATAAAAGTCGTGCGGATGCGGGGAGGATGCGGATAATAGTCGTGCGGATGCGGGGAGGATGCAGATAATAGTCGTGCGGATGCGGGGCGAATGCGGGGCGGATGCGGATAACAGTCGTGTGGATGTGGACCGGATGTGGATAACAGTCGTGCGGATGCGGGGAAGATGCAGATAAGAGTCGTGTGGATGTGGGAAGGTTGCATATAATAGTCGTGCGGATGCGGGGAAGATGCAGATAACAGTCGTGCGGATGCGGGGAGGATGCAGATAATAGTCGTGCGGATGTGGGAAGGATGCAGATAAAAGTCGTGCGGATGCGGGGAGGATGCGGATAATAGTCGTGCGGATGCGGGGAGGATGCAGATAATAGTCGTGCGGATGCGGGGCGAATGCGGGGCGGATGCGGATAACAGTCGTGCGGATGTGGGGAAGATGCAGATAACAGTCGTGCGGATGCGGGGAGGATGCAGATAATAGTCGTGCGGATGCGGGGCGAATGTAAATAACAGTCTTGCGGATGCGGGGAAGATGCAGATAACAGTCTTGTGGATGAGGGGAAGATGCAGATAACAGTCGTGCGGATGCAGGGAGGATGCAGATAATAGTCGTGCGGATGCGGGCGGATGCGGATAACAGTCTTGTGGATGCGGGGAAGATGCAGATAACAGTCGTGTGGATGCTGGGAGGATGCAGATAATAGTTGTGCAGATGCGGAGTGGATGCGGATAACAGTCGTGCAGATGCGGGGAGGATGCGGATAACAGTCTTGTGGATGCGGGGAAGATGCAGATAACAGTCGTGCAGATGCAGGGCGGATGTGGATAACAGTCGTGCGGAAGCGGGGCGGATGCGGGGCGAATGCGGGGCGGATGCGGATAACAGTCTTGTGGATGAGGGGAAGATGCAGATAATAGTCGTGCAGATGCGGAGTGGATGCAGATAACAGTCGTGCAGATGCGGAGCGGATGTGGATAACAGTCGTGCAGATGCGGGGCGGATGTGGATAACAGTCGTGCGGATGCGGGGCGAATGCGGGGCGGATGCTGATAACAGTCTTGTGGATGAGGGGAAGATGCAGATAACAGTCGTGCAGATGCGGAGTGGATGCAAATAACAGTCGTGCAGATGCTGGGAGGATGCAGATAATAGTCGTGCAGATGCGGAGTGGATGCGGATAACAGTCGTGCAGATGCTGGGAGGATGCAGATAATAGTCGTGCAGATGCTGAGTGGATGCGGATAACAGTCGTGCAGATGCGGGGGGATGCGGATAATAGTCGTGCAGATGCGGGGAAGATGCAGATAATAGTCGTGCAGATGCTGGGAGGATGCAGATAATAGTCGTGCAGATGCGGAGTGGATGCGGATAACAGTCGTGCAGACGCGGGGAGGATGCGGATAACAGTCTTGTGGATGCGGGGAAGATGCAGATAACAGTCGTGCGGATGCCGGGAGGATGCAGATAATAGTCGTGCAGATGCGGGGTGGATGCAGATAACAGTCGTGCAGATGCTGGGAGGATGCAGATAATAGTCGTGCAGATGCGGGGAAGATGCAGATAACAGTCGTGCAGATGCGGGGAAGATGCAGATAATAGTCGTGCAGATGCGGGGAAGATGCAGATAACAGTCGTGCAGATGCTAGGAGGATGCAGATAATAGTCGTGCAGATGCGGAGTGGATGCGGATAACAGTCGTGCAGATGCGGGGAGGATGCGGATAACAGTTTTGTGGATGCGGGGAAGATGCAGATAACAGTCGTGCGGATGCCGGGAGGATGCAGATAATAGTCGTGCAGATGCGGGGTGGATGCAGATAACAGTCTTGCGGATGCGGGGAAGATGCAGATAACAGTCGTGCAGATGCGGAGTGGATGCAGATAATAGTCGTGCGGATGCGGGGAGGATGCGGATAAAGTTCTGTTTATCCGAGCAGAGCTCTATTTATGACTACAGAATTAGAATATGATGGAATATAGGTTATCATTATATACTTTATAGGTCCCATCTGTTGACCATCTCTGATTAATGCAGTATTGTAGTATTTCTCTTTTGGCACAGGCTAGAGTAAAATGTGGCTTTTCACCGATATCAGGGCTTATTCAGGACTCTGATTCTATCCTCATTTGTTGTTGTTGTTGTTGTTGTTGATTCATTTGAGGGGCTTGGACATCGTGGTCATTTAGCCCCCTTAACCGACAGTGGTAGCTACGCTCGCTAACGCGCAATGCTACTCCATTGGGCCATGCTATCTGGGTTCGAGCCCCACCATCGGCCATCCTTCGAATGGTTTTCCATGGTTTCCCCATTTTCAACCCCAGGCGAATGCTGAGACGGTACCTTGTAATAGGCCACGGCCGCTTCCTTCCCCATCCTTGCTCTGTTTCATTAATCTTCATTCATTTCATCTCTCATTGTCCGGCTCCGTGGCTAAATGGTTAGTGTGCTAGGCTTTGGCCCGTAGTGCCCCGGGTTCGATTCCCGGCCGAGCCATCAGGGATTTTAATCTCCTGGGGTTAATTCCCGTAGTTCGGGGACTGGGTGTATGTGACGTCTTCATCATCACTTCATCCTCATTATGACGCGCAGGTCGCCCACGGGCGTCAACTAGAAAGGCCTGCACTCGGCCTCTCTGGAGGCCACACGATCATTCATTCATTAATCTCTCATTTGGCATCCTGCCAAAACAATCTACATTGAGTTTCATCGCATATCATCCCTGATCCCGTTGGAAACAGGAATAATAAAATGTATACATACATTACTTTGTTGTGTTGAAGCCTCCGTGGCTTAGGCGGCAGCACGCCGGCCTCTTACCGCTGGGTCCGTGGTTCAAATCCCGGTCACTCCATGTGAGATCTGTGCTGGACAAAACGGAGGCAGACAGGTTTTTCTCCGGACACTCCGGTTTTCCCTGTCAACATTTCATTCCAGCAAAACTCTCCACTAGCATTTCATTTCATCTGTCATTCATTTAATCATTGCCCCAGAGGAGTGCGTCAGGCCTCGGCAGCCGGCACAGTTCATATCCTCGCCGCTAGATGGGGGCTTCATTCATTCCATTCCTGACCCGGTCGGAGACTTTGTTGTGTTATTTTGGTGTATGTTGTAGTTGTAGTAGTTGTGCTAGTAATGCGTGTATATTTGTAATTCAAGTGGGGATTGGGAAGGAGGCGGCCGTGGCCTTTAGTTAGGAACAATAGACCTACCGGCATATTCCCGGAGTAGAAGTGTAAAACCAGGGAAAACCACTTTAGGTTCGGCTGATGTGGGAATCGAACCCACCTCTTCTCAGTTTTGCCTCACGAGGCTGAGTGAATATACGCCGTTTTAACCCTCAGTTGTTGTTGTTGTTGTTTGAGTTTTCAGTCTTTTGACTGGTTTGATGCAGCTGTCCATGCTTCCCTGTCCTGAGCTAATCGTTTCATCTCTACATAGCTACCACACCCTACATCCGAGGCAATTTGTTTAACATATTATAACCTAGGTCTACCCCTACTGTTTTCATCCTCGACCCTTCCTTCCATAACAAAGCTTGCTATTCCTGGGTGTCAAAGTACGTGTCCTACCTGTCTATCTCTTCTCTTCGTTGGCAGTTGCCACAAATATCTCTCCTCTCCCACTCGTCTTAATACCTCTTCATTCGTAACCAAATCTACCCAGAAAATAGGGGAATTGAAGCGTTTTAAATGTGGTGTTACAGGAGAATGATGAAGATCAGATAGGTGGATAGGGTTACAAACGAAGAGGTATTAAGACGAGTGGGAGAGGAGAGATTTTTCTGGCGACTGGTAATGAAGAGAAGAGATAGGTTGGTAGGACACATACAAAGGCACCCAGGAACAGCAAGCTTAGTTATGGAAGGAAGGGTCGAGGACAAGAACTGTAGAGGTAGACCAAGGTTAGAATATGTTAAACAGATTGCCTCGGATGTAGGGTGTGGTAGCTATGTAGAGATGAAAGGACAGGGAGACATGGAGCGCCGCATCAAACTAGTCATAAGACTGAAGACTCAAACATCATCAACAACATAAGACAGGTTCCTTACACAGCCAAGTACATGAGTATGAGGACCATAACGTCCAAGCCACGAAATAAAACAATTCTTATCATTGTTCACTGGTCATCAACTCACAAATGTTCCTTTAAAGATTACATGATCTCTACGTGTAACAGCCCAACTCAAATATCAAGATACTATACCCTGTTTTGGCGTTCTTTGAATGAGCCATCTTTCTAAATTTAATGAACTTCTATGATTCTGCAACCGGTAAGCTGAATCACTGTGCATTTAACAACGAGAAATATGTTTACTGCAAAGTCATCATTCTGAAAATATGACGTAAGACTCATTTGTGTATTGTCAGGAGATGTGAAACACCGAAACAGTGTATAGTATCTTGATATTTGAGTTGGGCGTTACACGTATAGATGGTGTAATCTTTAAAGGAATTCTCATGAAGCCTGTTCTGTGAATGAACGTGACAAGCTGGACGGTAAAGGCTTATTTTATAGTAACATGCCACATGCTAAATGCCTAGCATGTTAATTAACATAATTTAAGTGGGATCATTTTATAGTTAAACAATAGGAGTTAAAGTGTTATTATGCAACAAGCCTATATCGGCAATAATTAAGACACGAGTATGTTTATAAAAAGAGCGAAGCGAGTTTTATAATTTCCATACGAGTGTCTTAATTACCATTATAAGCGAGCTGCATACGACTGTTTATGTTCGACGATAATTATAACTGCTTTATGTTCGAACATAAATATTCATAAATATCTGTCGAGATTTCGCCAGTTTTAAGTACTGAAAAGAGCGCATGGGACGCAGAAATACCCTGTATTCGACCATGACCTCCTCGGATATCCCACTATGACACTAGCCACGCAGTGAATTTCAAAATAGAAGGCCGTGGAAGTCAACGCAGGGGCGATGCTATCCTTACCTAATTAGTCACACAACTAATTCTTGAGCTCTGATTGGTGGAAGAAACTGTATCATAATGACAACTTGTACTATTATGAGCCTCGTTATAGTACAGTTTTCTGTCATATACTATTTACATTTCGCCATCGTTGAAGATAAAGTATATTATGTAACATTATTAAGAATTGAATATGATAACTTCTAAGTTCGCATCTTATTTTCACCCGATACATAATTTTACCTACATCTAAGCGTTCATTAAGGAAATGAACGAATTTTGCACAAGTTTGACTCATCATTTATTCTCTTATTTTCGTAATCAGAGTTTATTGTTTAATTTGTGGGCTTGGACATCGTGGTCACTTATCGCCGTGTACTTGGGTGTGTGTGTGTGTGGGGGGGATATTTTATGATAACCTGTGTTATTGTGATGGCTGAACTAGTGTGTGTATTTGAAATTCCGGTGAGGATTGGGAAGGAAGCGGCCGTGGCCTTAAGTTACAAACCATCCATGCATTTTCAGTGAGGGAAACCACGAAAAACCACTTTCAAGATGACTGAGGTGGAAATCGAACCCTTCTCTTTTAATTTTTGCCTCATGAGGCTGAGTACGGAACATAGCATGGGACCAGCAGGTTCCTCTAAGGGCTAAAGAGACCATGTTTAAGTCTTACCTCCTACCAATCATGACATATAGTCTGGAGAGTTGCGTCATTCATAGAACTGAAGAAAGTCAACCACAAACTTGTTAAATGAAGTTCCTTAGATCTGCTGTGCAGAAAACAAGGAGAGACACAATTAGGAATGAGTAAATCTGAAGACACCTACAAATCGGCCTGACCATGGAAGAAAGATTAAGTGTTGCAAGGTTGAAATGGCTAGAACACGTCAAGCGAATGCAACCATCAAAATCTCCAAGGGAGTAGTTTGAAAAGATCGTTTCAGGAAGAAGACGGATTGGATGTACTAGGGAAATGTGGTTAGACCTGATTAAAGAAGACCTTGAGATGAGAGGAGAAACATGGGATGCCCTAGAGAGAATAAACATACCAAGACCGTAATAAATGGAGGCACTTCGTTCTAAAATATCCTACTCGGCTCGCTGGAAGGAATTCCTGATGACGATGATGATGAAATGAACAAAGTATAATCGTGTTAGCTGCGATTATCACTAAGTTATACATATAAAAATGAAAGTTTGCCTGTTTTTTTCTCTCAATTTAACTGGATTGTTCGTTATTAACTCGTTTTGAACTGTTTTATGGTGGATGCGTGCAATATATATATTGTCTGTCTGTTAGTATTGTGCCCATTTAGCATGAAATATGCCAATCACAGTATACCAGCGTAGCTCAATTCGGGATTTCGGGGCAGTGGTAAGTTCCCCCACTCTGTGACTCACATATTTTGGATTAATTAGAGGATACACTTGCAAAAATAACAACAAAACCAACTCCTATTTAAACATATTTAATTCATAAAATTAATGGCGCTACAAACATTTAAACAAATTAATTACTGACCCAAATATCAACTGCTTGTTCCAAATGAACAAGGGATCACAAAATAAAATAACAAATATTGTATTCAAAATCTGTGGTTTCCACATAAACCATCAATTCTTACTTAGTCTCACTTCCATAAAGCACTAACATTAAGTTTACATAACTCCGAGCTCTTTGGCTCCATGCCTTTACATTATTACAGTGTCATTCTTGTACACCTCAAACATTAGCTTTTATATTTTCTTATTTCTCAAGGACAAATATATAATTATATTTAAAATCTACTTTAATTATCTAACTCAAGGTTTTTGGGCATGTCCACACATTCAGTTGTTATCATCTCTCTTTATTTCACAAACATATTAAGGTAATCAGAAAATCAATTGTGTACTCCAGAGCGTGAAGGTACTTGACACAGTCAAAAAACTATAGTTACTCCCGAACTCAGTTGCCTTCAATCAACTCGTGGAATCCCACGTCCATACATTATTACAATAGGGATTGTTATTTATCTCTTATGTCTTAATAGACCATTATCATATAAGAAACTACGATCTGAACCGGCAAACGAAATATCTATCTTTAAGGACCTCGGTTCAACGCCCGGGTCGTTTACAACTTTAAACACTCCTGGTGTATTCATTTCCCTTTTACAACAGCTTACGAGACGGTCTCGGTTCCATCTCGCTTTAAAAGAGCTAGACTCTACGACAAGGGGTGCGATTTATGACATCTTAGGGTGGCGGAGCCATCCTATCTGACCCAACATTAGTAGTTTATTTTCAAGGCTTTTAAAACAAACCTTTCCATTCTATCCAGTTCTGAGGAGACCGGGCTTTATTGTACCGTAACATTCAAACAACTATTCTTTGGTTCACAGACCATTTTCATATCCTTGGCATTTATTAATTATGAGAGGGTCCTCATTGATTGGGAAGATTAATACACAAACGACGACGGAGAATTTCAGGGGCTTTTATCATAAGAAGATCCTGCATTCGAATCTCTTCAGGTGCCTCGGGAACTAATCCCGTACAGAGGACTTATCCAAATTGCGATTTAGAGTCGGCCGTGGCCCAATGACATACGCTCAATAATACCATATATTAGCTCCCTTTTTAAATACATACACAATGCCTCGTGATACTAATGTCACAAATAGAGGACTTACACAATTATCAATTCACTGCAATCAACTACCCTCCATAAGTAATGTACCAAGTATTTCACCACTACGCGTTCCTAGCGTGACACTTTAATATTATATTTGCGCTCATTATGCGCTATGCATTATTTTAAGCCGAAAATGTCTTCCCAAGAACCGATAAATCTCTTTAGTAACAATTCATATTATTTTAATTCACATATTAATCTTTCCATGGTCGATAAATCGCTCCCTGTTTGAAAATATTCTATTGAACCTCATTTCTTACACATACGTTAAGGCTTAACGTTCTTATGTTCATATCAATTTATTTGATTTTTGTTTAACATTTCCATATTTAATTATTATTATTATTATCTTTATTCTTTATACAAGCTCAAAAGCTATTTCTTTCATATCTCAACTTTACTTTATTTCAATGTCTTTCGTGATAATTAACTGATATTTCGCTTGCTCTTATGACATTTGTTAAATACATTAACCCTTTATTCACATATTTCCTATACTGGATTTATTCTTTACATAATTATTCATAATTTCTCTATTTATTTTATTATTGTTCAGACCGTATTCTTGATTATTCAGCATTTATTTATTAAAACACATCCCTTTCACTCCAAAAACTCTGGTGGGTTTTGTACACAATCAATTTCTGACACCAAAATAAAAATGAATTTTGTACTTACATATTTTCCAGATCATCCCTGATCTTAAATCTGGTGTGGTGTTTCATTTTTGGGCCCACTTTGAACTTCTTACACCATATTAAAGGTATTCATCTTACGTAAAAACACAAATAAACATATATCTAAAACACTTAATGTTGACGACATTTTTATATACTGGTGTGTCCCTTTTGAACACATAATAACACTAAAAATATTATCTAACACACAATCTTGATTATTTTACACTTCACAATTTCTCGATCACTAGGCCGTGTTTCTGCGCCTGTCACACGTGATCTTCGTAAATTCCCGTTTCCAAGGGTGAAATTTATTCGATGTCGGCTTCCTAAATGCGAAAGTCCCGAAACATCTACTGTTCCCTGGAGTTCAATTCTGCTATTCCTATCCTGGATAACTGGATATTTATCTAGCTTGAACGGCTTCTCTGTAGATCTGTCTATTGATCCTAACGAAAGTCTATATGGATCGAGGTCTCCTCTAAGACCTATAGAATTTGTTTCTAGCAGCTAGCACTTCTCGATTCTAGTACTATTAGAATTGTTCGCCTGCTATCTGGAGCTAATATTTATAGTCTCCTATTCTATTTATTTGAACTGTTTTAACACTTCTACGTTCCGAACCTATTCTGTTCTTCTCTTTTAGGTTTCTTCAATTTAAATAACAGTTAATCTGTCTGGTACGATACTTCCGTACGTTATGATCTATTTGTTCGTACATATAACGACCTATCGCCTTTAAGTCCGACGTTCGCAGCCTGCTCTGACTATAACTTGCGAATTTTCACTTTAACTTGTATACAGTCGGGCCTAAATCCTATAATTAGGATTTTCCTAATACTTCACTGCGGCGATACTTTAAAATTTCGCCTTAAATGCTCCTAATGGAGGCAAGCAAGTCGTTACCACTGTGACGCCTGTGGCTATCGGATCTTCCTTCGGCGGTGTGAAACAGCGTTTTCTCCCCTCAAGGAGTACTGGTAGCTGTTATCGATGTAACGCAGAGTTACGTCCCCTCACGGACTGTCGGAATAACTGCATGTGCTGATATAACTTCACGTCCTCCTGGACGGATTCGTGATGCGTGATGCGTGGCGATACCCCTCGGGTCGTTCGAATACTGCATGATTGGCTTGGAAACGCCCGAAGCTTTATACTGTTTTACTACAAAAAAATAAGACTCAAGCCTTTCCTGTGGTCAACTTCTAAAATAATGGTGCCACAACTATAAAAATTATACCTTCCGAAAGCTCGTCTTCTCAATGTCAAATGATCTTATTGCACCTAAGAATCGATCGTGCAATTTGGAGATATTAATTAATTTCTCGTCCTCAATTGTGTGGGTGTTGCATTCTTTTTGTTCTCTCCCCTCCACAGAGGCTTAGGTAATTCACCGATGACGTCGTCTTACGTCGGCAGTTTACTTCTGCACAATTATTACATGGTTTCTCTATACTGAAAAATCTCTCATTCAAAATGATTCACTGTACTGTGCTTGTTTACTCATTATTATGCTCGTAAACGTGTTAATTTTAATTATTCCTCTTCTGGCGCGTATGCGACGTTGTCAATTTCCAGCCACGTCAGCTTGAATTCCGATTCAGGCTTCTCTTTCTATCACGGTGGAAGATTCCACTCAGTTATTAATACTCGTGACCAGCCCTCTCTGGCATGTCGAGTGGGGTGATCTCATCTCAGGAGCATCTGTCCCTAGTCGCTTGCACAATGTTAAGCTATATTCCTGGCTTAAAATCTCTCTCCATTCCTTTAAGAAACTATACTTTTCTTTCATTTCTTCCTTAAGGACATGGTTCGACCGTCATGGACCCTATAGCCCAAGGGTTCAGTATGTCTGTGTCTGTACGCTTATAACTCTAGAACAGCTGGGAGGATCAATGTAAAAATCAGTACGGATATCCACATGAGGCACGACAACAACCATTAATATATAACTCTTCACCGCTCGTCTCCTAAAAGGGGACTATAGGGGAAGCCACCTCAAAATACATGTTAAAATATGCATAGTAGGACAAGGCAAAGTTCATTGTGAGCCCCTAGAGGTGAGAAGCCCAAGCCGGGACTCTGAAAACCACATTTTAAGATCCAAAAAAACAACATAAATCTAACTTCGCTCTCGGGTCCAAACCCGACCGAAGCCGTCGGATTTTTTAAGAGCGTTAAAAATCCCTCAGTATGCCTTCCTTCGGAGGGGAAGTAAAGCCGACGGTCCCATGTCATAGATTTATGGCATGTTAAAGAACCTGCCACTAATTGCACCTGTGTGAAGCTAAATTGGATAGGTTAAGAATGTAAACAACGCTCTTAGGTTTCTATGTTCGTTGCCGAGAGCCGACTGCGGTGGCGTCTAGTAGCTAAGTTCTGAACTTGGCCTAGTAGTCGTTGACGGTGGCGCTTGGCGGCAAAAGTAGGAACTATTTGAAAAATTCTAAGTTGCAGTAATCAAATTAAAAAACAGATAACACACACTATTACAGTCATCACAATTAACACCGGTTAACAGACAGATTCTACATACACCCAAAGTACACGGGGCTACATGACTGCGTTGTCGCAGCCCCTAAACTTAAGAACCAACCAACCAACCTAACTTCGCTCTGATAAACTAATGAAGTAATAGCAAGCCCGTAACCATGGCAACAATAGATCAATTGTTAAAGCTAGGCCATTAATAGGCTACCTAACTCCGTTTTGAAAAACCAGGTCCCCCTGCTCTACATAATATTTATTAGAAAAATCATTAGTATATGGTGAAGCCTCCGTGGCTTAGGCGGCAGCACGCCGGCCTCTCACCGCTGGGTCCGTGGTTCAAATCCCGGTCACTCCATGTGAGATCTGTGCTGGACAGAACGGAGGCAGACAGGTTTTTCTCCGGGTACTCCGGTTTTCCCTGTCAAAATTTCATTCTAGCAACACACTCCACATCATTTCATTTCATCGGTCATTCATTTAATCATTGCCCCAGAGGAGTGCGTCAGGCCTTGGCAGCCGGCACAGTTCATATCCTCGCCGCTAGATGGAGGCTTCATTCATTCCATTCCTGACCCGGTCGGAGACTGGAAGCAGGCTGTGGATTTTCATTTCATTAGTATATGGTCACCCCACTCACCCCCTAAGAACATTCTGGGATCGCCTCTGAAAGCTATTCATTATTGTATTGCCACTAAACACTAACAGGGTTGGAATAAGCAACATTTCCTTCCCTTTAAAAATGGATTATGCAACATGATTGTGGAGATGCAGGCCATTAGTGCTCCATTAATTTTAAAGCCGTTGCTAATTGCCATTAGTGTAGATACCCTGTGATCTTGGCCTTGGCAGTTTCACAGAACCAAACCACGAGTGTAAATAGTAACACTGCAGACATGACCTTCCAGAGTTACCTTGTGCTCTCTCGTCAGTTCTGGCGCGACTGTGGTATCGACAACAAGGAACGGGGAAACCTTCCGGTAAGTGGAATATTATTTGTGGTTTGAGTCAGTTGCATTTCGCTGGTTCATTCGCTTGCAGATTTGACTCTACAGGCCTCTGCGTCCTCAAACTGATGCCCTGTGGTTATTCGCTGCTACCACAGGGAGAAACCATTTTACTGTTTTTTTTTTTTTTTTAGCGTATGGCTTTTAGTGCCGGGAGTGTCCGAGGACATGTTCGGCTCGCCAGTTTTGTAGCTGCTTCGAGACGGACACCCAATGGGTGAGCTACAAGTACCGTTGGGGAGGGAAGGAGGAAAGTTGGAATGTAAGGACGAGGAATTGGAAGGTAGCGGCTGTGGCCTATAGTTAGGGACCAACCCCGGCATTTGCCTGGAAGGAAGATGGGAAACCACAGAAGACCATCTTCAGGGTTGCCGGCGGGGGGATTCGAACCTCCTTGCCTCCCGGATGTGAGCGACTGCCATCAGTCATGCCGTAACCACCACGGCTAACTCACCCGGTATTTTACTGGTGATTGGGTTTTATTGGATAGGTTCGGTGGCGTACCGACAGGGGGGGGGGGGGTATACCTGAAGCCATATATTGTCCTATCTATCAGCTGTTTTACATTACCACCTTCTTTACACCTGTATATTTTAAGTGTGATCACGTTCGTCACTTGGTAAATGTCCTGTAATCTACTCGCAGTGAGACTCCTCCTTCAGCTTTGGATTTAGCCATGGATCAGTTTTACTGATGAAGTGTGCGATCGGTAACTTTTATCACATCGCTTTAATTGTGTGTGTCCGTTTTGTTAACGATAATTCGGCACATGGGGAGTTTCTGCAATTAATTATTCTTATTTTATTTATTTATTTATTTATTTATCGCATGGCTTTCAGCGCCGGGAGTGTCCGAGGACATGTTAGGCTCGCCTGAGTCTGTAGCTGCTTCCAGCGGACACCCTTAGGATGAGCTACAACTTCCATTCACTTTTAAGTACGGTAGTTCCAACTTTCGCTACCAGATATCAATGATACCTAGTAGTGAACGTTGGAACATTGATAGAGCGTTCTGACGAAATCTAACCTATCTATTTGCTTCACTTAAGTTTAATCTGTGGAAGGACCTTTTACATGCCATAAAGCTATGGCATGGGGTCACTGGCTTTACTTCCCCTCCGAAGGAAGGCATACTGAAGAATTTTAACGCTCTTAAAAAATCCGACGACTTAGGCAGGTTTTGAACCCGCTATCTTTGGCACAGCAGTTCAGCATGCTACCAACTACGCCACCGAAGCCGCTATTATTCCTATCAATGATGCAAAGGAAGGAAGGAAGCTTGTAGTTTAACGTGGCCGTTAATCTTGTGATCATGAGCCACGGGACCTCCTTTTTACGTGGAATCCGAACCACAGGACATGGCATTTCACTTTGAAAATCTTACATGCATTGACCGGGAATCAAACCCGGACCGCCTTGGTGAGAGGCATTCAGCTAGACCGCTGAGCCACCACGCCCCCCTATCAATGATGCAGATGAAGCCATTAAGATAGGCACATTTTGAGAGCCAATAATATGGCAGTGTGAACAAGGAGAGCAATAATGATAAAATACCAATATTATAAGCAGTCACGTATGGACATGATAATACCACTGCATCATTTCAGTTTTTTATTTAGTTACTGTTTTCCATATTTTAGAAAAATCATTTTTTGGCATTTTCTTTACTGTGCTGAAAATATAATTAGGCCCAAAATATAGCAGCTTTCAACCAAAGAGAATGTTTATTTAATTATGTTTTCTTATGAATATTAATCGAAATATTTTAATAATGTTTGATGATGACTCTTGTTTTAGGGGCGGAACAGCAAGTTGATTTGCCCCTTTAATAGTGTAGTGTAAGGGGGGGGGGGGTGTATTTATTATAGTGAATCGGACGTGGCTGTCTTTCACGAGTCTATTGACAACATCGTATAACTGACAAGTACAGTACGTTTCATCTAAAACGTTTTCCAATGATAGACCACATCAATGAGATACAGACTATCCATTAAGGTTGATTTATAGTCACATTACGTCCGATTAACCATAATATTAAACCACACTGAACCTAATCCAACATTTGGTCAGTCACTTCAATACCTAGATTCATCAACAATATTTGTTATGAAGTCGTTCAATGAGCCGTAGACATGATTTCCTGTAGATGCTATTGTGTTCAAAACACCACAGTCTCTTCTCTAGTTCACTTCAGTCCGCCTCGTTGCATAGTAGCCAGCACTGTTGGCCGTTACGGTGGAGGCCCGAGTTTAAATCCTGGCTCTGCCAACAAGTTTAATTCTGGTTCGAGGGCTGGAACGGGGTACACTCAGCCTCGTTACGCAAAACTGAGGTGGGTTAGATTCCCACCTCCTCCTTCTTCGAAGTTTTTTTTTCGTGGTTTCCCACTTTCACTCCATGAAAATTCCGGAATGGTTCCAACATAAGGCCACGGCCGCCTCCTTGCCAATACTCATCAGAATTACAACTACTCACACTAATACAACCATCACAATAACACAGGTTATCATACAATTTCCACACACATCCATGTACACGGGGATACATGACAACGATGTCACAAAGCCTCTCAGTTAATCAACATGACCAGTTCACAAGAGCTCAAAATGATCGTTCTTATTCGTATGGTACGTATACTACGAAATATCGACAGCGGTAGATACGCTCGCTAACGCCCAGCGCTAGGCCATGTCAGCGGACACAGTAGACGTGGGTTCGAGCCCCACCGTCACCCATCCTTGAAATGGTTTTTCGTGGTTTCCCCATTCTCAACTCCAGGTAAATGCTAGGACGGTACCTTCTGACAGGTCACGGCCGCTTCCTGACACATCCTTACCCAGTGTCATTCATCTTCATTAACTCCTCTCATGAGGTTGATGTCAGGAATGACATCCGGTCATAAAAACCGTCAAGCAAGCAAGCAAGTCTAGGGCATAATCATCCCCTGGGGATGGGTGCGCACAGCGCGACCAAATAACCCAAGGGATGGTGGCAAGAGACTGGTGCTCCTAATGGTGCTCCTTTTTAGCCTATTTTCAATTTTGAAAAAATAGGCTTATGAGATCACCTTTTGTTCGTGTGTGTGTGCGTGTGTGTGTGATTCGTGTGTGTGTGTGTCCCTCCCCCCCCCCCTAATAAAATCTAAACGGCACGAGCGATTTCAATGAAACTCGGAAAGTTCATAGCACTATTCCCGGCGACCTCGACCGTGCCCTTCAAATTTTGTTACGACTCACCAATCCAACATGGCGGCAGTGCGAAATATTTCACCAGCATTCAATATCTCCGAAACTATTACCGATATTACCCAGACATTTTCAATGGTGATAGAGGAAACTACTATAATCTCACTTATGTGACTTTTGAAAACCTGGTAACTACAAAACAAACATGGCGGCCAAGCGAATTTGCGACTTTTAAATAGACGTTTCTCGCGATTTGACCAACCAAAAGCAATGAAACTTGGTACAGTATATGTTTATATACATTGTAATGCAACGACAACTAACTTCGTTCAATTGTTTACATAATCACAAGATGGCGGATGTGCGAAATATTTCACCGGCATTCTATATCTCTGAAACTATTATCGGTATCTCCCTAAAATTTTGTACGGAGATAAAGGGCACTACTGGAAGTCCATCTATAAGACTTTCAAAAACCGGTTAACTACAAAACGAACATGGCGGCCAAGCGAATTTGAAAATTTTAAATAGACCTTTCTCGCGATTTAATGTTCCAAGGGCACTGAAACCTGGTACAGGAAATATTTATACAAATTGCAATCCACTGGTATCTAATTTAGTTCAATTGTTTACATAACCTCAAGATGGCGGCAGTGCGAATTTTAAAATTAAGTTTTTATTTCTTGTGATGTAGTCATGCGATCGAAGTGAAAGTTTGAATAATGAACCTACGCAATAATTTTCCTTTAATGGTACATGACTCTATGGCCTATACATTTAACAATCCAACATGGCGACCATCCGAAATATTTAGACGATACTGAATATCTACGAATCTATTTTAGCAATCAAACTGCATTTTTTAATGTTCATAGGGGCTATGAACTTAAGTTCACCTATAGGACTTTAAATAACCTGGTGATCACAAATCCAACATGGCGGTGACGCGAATTATAAATATTCACATGGACGTTTCTCGCAATTTAACCATCCGCGTGCAGTGAAACTTGGTACTGTATATTCTTATACGAATGTTAATCCACTGGCATCTAATTTATTTCAATTGTTTCCATAACCTCAAGATGGCAGCTGTGAAAATTTTTTAAATCTCCTTGTTATTTCTTGTGTCCTAATTATGCGATTGAAGTTTGAATACTACACGTTCACAATAATCTGCATGTAGCAGTACATAACTCTAGGACCTACATATATGAAATCCAACATGGCGACCATCCGAAATATTTAGTCGGTTCTCAATATCTACGAATCTATTACAGCAATCAAACTGAAATTGTGTATGTTGATAGTGGCAATTAACATAAGTAGGATATATGAAAATAGGCTGTATAGTTCTTCACGGAACTACTTGTAATTTTATTAATGCAGCCAACGGCCATGGACTTTTCTTTTCAGGCCGGGTCAGGGAAGGGATATAGGAAGGAAATCGGCTATGGACCTATTGAGAGGAAACGTCCAGGTATATGCCTGGTGGTGAAAATGGGAAACCACGAAAACCATTTTCGGGACGGCCGAGGTGGAATTCGAACCCACGCTCTCCCGATGCCAGCGAGGCACTAGGTAGCGCGTTAGCGCTCTCGGCCACCGCGGCTCTTTTTAACCTCCTAGTAGTAGCATTATAAAATGAATTTAAAACTGTCAGCCCCATAGGTTTCATCGCATCAAATCGCCAACCTCGATGGAAATGGGAATAATAAGGGGTAGTTGAACATTGTAGCTTTCAGTCGGTACACATAAAATCATTCCAATTACTGGAATATGTGAAAAATGACCTGAAATAAATACATGCGATTAAGATTTATATATGAAACGTCCACATTTAGGTGGTGGAATGTCACTCAAAATGTAAAATCGAGATATTGTATTTGTGATCTCTCCTACCCATATAATCTGGCTCATGCCTTCTGTTTCGCAATAATTCATTCCAGGCCGGCTCCCCTGTGTATGCTTTGTACATCTCCTGGAGTCTTGTTTTATGTCTTCTGCTGTGTAGGGATTCCCAACCCATGACATTGTCAGAGACACTAGCAGTTTGGAGCATTTATCAAGTACGAATCTTTCAGCTTCCCTTTGCACCATCTCCAATTTGTTAGAGTTGATTGGTATATGAGTAATGCAACTTTAAAACTCGTTTCCTGATCATTTTACATTATTTGACATTCCCCCTTCTTCCCGTGGACCCTTCATATATACGCTATATACATCTACGGACTATTGAAGAAGAACAAGAAGAAGCAAGAAAGAAGAAAGAAATGACATGTTTCGCTGGTGTATGCCATTAATACATTCCTCCCTGACCTACTGTACGTTGGCACAATCCGAAACACCTCTTCCTTTGAACAGTCTAAAATATGTCTAAAGTTGTCAACAAACCTGCGGATAGCCCTAATTTTCGCAAGCATACCCACTCCCATGAATTTCATTGAGACGGTTAAGGTAAATACGGCTGTGTTACCGCACTTTTTTAGCCTACTTTTCACATTTTGCAAAAATGAGGAAAAAGTAGACTTATGAGATCGATCCGGGAAAATGTGAGTCTGTCTGTCTGTCTGTCTGTCTGTCCTTCTGTCTGTCTGTATGGCTGTGTGTGTGTCCCCCCTATCAACTCCTAAACGGCTGCAGCAAACAAAACCAAATTTAGTATGAGTAAAGATGTGCACCGGAAATCTCACGTCCATATTTGAAAATGATGTCAGTGATACCAACTGCTGAAAAAACGCACTAGAAATTTGAGCTCCATGTTGGATATCTTGCAAGGTATGCATGGGAGCTATTCCAAAATTGGCACACATGTAGATAATACTATTTCAGTTTAATTTCCAGGAGGCCAACCATGACAGTGTTGCCAAAATAATTTTAAGCCTTCTGATATGTCCGATGTTTAAATGCATATAACTTCTACACTATCAATTGGATTTCAACAAAATTTTGTATGTAATATCTGTACATAAACTTATATGACTGAGCGTATTCTTAAGAGCCACCAGGGCTGCCAACTGTTAATAATTGCTCTCTCTATTTTTTTAAATCCAAATACCAATATATATGAAAGTATGCAAGCCAACAGCCTTAAACTATGCACACGTATATTCTGAATTTTAGATTAATTTGGAGTAACTTATATACGTCAGTTCTACCAACATGATTATAAGCCTGCTGATAGTACGAATTTTTAAATACATGTAACTTCTATACTACCAGTTGGATTTCAACCAAATTTCGTATGTGCTATGTGTACCATAACATATATGACTATAAGTATTGTTAAGAGCAATCACGGCTGCCAACTGTTAATAAATGCTGTCTATATTATTTTTACCCTAATATCAATATATCAGAAAGTATGCAAGCTAACAGCTCTATACTTTGCACACGTATAGCACCTGACATTCTAGATTAATTTGGAGTAATTAATACAAGGCAGTGCTGCCAACATGATTCTATGCCTGCTGATATGTCCAATTTTAAAATACATGTAACTTCGATACTAACAAATGGATTTCATCCAAAATTGGCACAACAAGATATCATAATAATTCAGATTATTTCTGACCAGCACACGCATGGTATTGTTGGCAACATGCTTTTACGCGTGCTGATAGATCCAGTGTCTAACTGCATGTAACGTCCATTGGACTTCAACCAAATTTTGTATTCTGTACCTTAAGAGGTGGAACTAAGAATATATCAGTCACCAGGGCTGCCGCTGTAGTGTTCTATTAGGCTACATTATACCAGGTATATTTTGAACTAATTAGATATTTCGATATTACCAACTTAATTTCGTCATTATTCTAGATAGGTTCATATACTGAAGAATAATCACTGGCATGAAAAGTAGGCTGTATAGTTCTTCACGGAACTTCTTGTTTTCTTGTTATAACTTGTGATATATCTCAGTAGAATCCTTTAAACATTTTTGCAAATCTATAGAGCTTAATTTGAAAATGTTTGCGATAGATCACAGATGAGTAAAGCATTAGTAATTGACAATAAATTGGTGGGGAAAAAAGAACAAAGAAATTGTTGCTTCAACGCTGTCTCTCCCTGGAACCCGGTATAGATGCCGACTTTGCTCGGGTGGGATGCCCCAAATAACAAAATAAAATTGATGCTAATTTCTTTAACTATAAT
This sequence comes from Meconema thalassinum, assembly GCA_946902985.2. Classification (NCBI taxonomy): domain Eukaryota; kingdom Metazoa; phylum Arthropoda; class Insecta; order Orthoptera; family Tettigoniidae; genus Meconema; species Meconema thalassinum. The sequence goes on along the minus strand of OX336394.1, from coordinate 251,777,184 downwards.
ACAATTGAGTATTAGAAAATACTATAAGACAATTTCATTTTGAAAAATAGTATTTATCTTTTGAAAATACTCCACCTCGTCAATACAAACTACGTTTTTTTTTAGCCTACTTTCGATTTTTGCAAAAAATTAGCCTACTTTCGATTTTTGCAAAAAATGAAAGTAGACTTATGAGATCAACACAGGGCGAAAAAAGTGTGTCTGTCTGTGTGTGTGTATGTGTGTGTGTGAGTCTGTGTGTGTGTCTGTGTGTGTGTGTGTCTGTGTGTGTGTGAGTGTGTGTACTCTGAATGTCTGTCCCCCCCCCCTATCAATTCGAACACGGTGAATGCGAATTGAACGAAATTTGGTACAAAGGTAGCACTAGCAAAGGACACCTCAGTGTCATGTTTTATATCGCCGCCATCTTGACGGAAACGTAATGGCGGCCTCACAAATGTTCAAAGCTTAAATCAAATTACGACTAACCTAATCATCCGATCTCTACCAAATTTTGCAACAACATACCTTTATGGGGGGAGCATCCTTTGACCAAACCAATAGGTCATCAGCGTAATAGTTTACGGATGGCGGCCATCTTTGAGTGAAAATCGATTCCCCCTATTAATTCGAACACGGTGCAACCGAATGGAACGAAATTTGGTACGGAAGTGGTACTAACGAAAGGCACCTCAGTGTCATGTTTTATATCGCCGCCATCTTGACGGAAACGTAATGGCGGCCACACAAATGTTCAAAGCTTAAATCAAATTACGACTAACCTAATCATCCGATCTCTACCAAATTTTGCAACAACATTCCTTTATGGGGGGAGCATCCTTTGACCAAACTAATAGGTCATCAGAGTAATAGTTTGCGGATGGCGGCCATCTTTGTGTGAAAATCGATTCCCCCTATTAATTCGAACACGGTGCAACCGAATGGAACGAAATTTGGTACAGAGGTAGTACTAACAAAAGGCACCTCAGTGTCATGTTTTATATCGCCGCCATCTTGACGGAAACGTAATGGCGGCCACACAAATGTTCAGCGCTTAAATCAAATTACGATTAACCTAATCATCCGATCTCTACCAAATTTTGCAACAACATACCCTTATAGTGGAAGTATCCTTTGACCAAATGAATAGGTCATTAGCCTAATAGTTTGCGAATGGCAGCCATCTTTGTGTGAACATCAATTCCCCCTATTAATTCAAACACGGTGAAACCGAATGGAACGAAATTTGGTACAGAGGTAGCACTAGCAAAGGGCATCTCATTGTCATGTTTTATATCGTCGCCATATTGACAGAAACGTAATGGCGGCCACACAAATGTTCAAAGCTTAAGTTAAATTACGACTAACATAACCATCCGATCTCTACCAAACTTTGCAACAACATACCTTTTTGGAGGGAGCATCCTTTGACCAATCTAATAGGTTATTAGCCTAATAGTTTGCGGATGGCGGCCATCTTTATGTCAAAATTGATTCCCCCTATTAATTCGAACACGGAGGAACCTAATGGAACGAAATTTGGTACAGAGGTAGCACTAGCAAAGGGCACCTCAGTGTCATGTTTTATATCGCCGCCGTCTTGACTGAAACGTAATGGCGGCCACACGAATGTTCAAAGCTTAAATCAAATTACGATTAACCTAATCATCCGATCTCAACCAAATTTTGCAACTACATACCTTTATGGAGGGAGCATCCTTTGACAAATCTAATAGGTCATTAGCCTAATAGTTTGCGGATGGCGGCCATCTTTATGTCAAAATTGATTCCCCCTATTAATTCGAACACGGTGGAACCGAATGAACGAAATTTGGTACAGAGGTAGCACTAGCAAGAGGCACCTCAGTGTCATGTTTTAATATCACCGCTATCTTGACGGAAACGTAATCGCGGCCACCCAAATGTTAAAAGCTAAAATGTAATTACGACCAACCTAATAATCTAGTCTCTACCAAATTTTGCAACACCATATCTTTATGTGGGAAACATATTCTGACCAAACTGCAAGAACATCAGCCCAATAGTTTGCAGATGGTGGCCAAGTATGTGTGCAAATCGATTCCCCCTATCAATTCAAACACGGCGAAACCGAATTGAACGAAATTTGGTACAGAGGTAGCACTAGCAAAGGGCACCTCATATTCATGTTTAATATCCCTATAGCACGTTGTATTTCAACAAGCTACTACAACCAACATTCAATCATACTCTTTGAAAAGGACAAAGAGTTATAACAATACCCATGCATTTAGGAGAAAGTAGGCTATATGTTCTTTACTGAACATCTTGTTTTAAATTCGCATTATAAATGTTATATTTATTTATACAGGCCTCATTTAACGATCACATATGGACCCATTGTGCCTCTCCCAGATTTCCGGAACCCATTGTTTAATTTTTATGTTCGTGCCTGAATTCAATTCTACCTTCTTGCCTTCCTGAATAGTATTTATTTTATTTTCAGTCTTTTACATCATCTCCTAAATTTTCCTCTCCCACTGAGCTCTTTTGACTGTGCACTTACTTTTGTACTGAGTAGTCATGCCATACATTTTTAGCCTACTTTCGATTTTTGCAAAAAATGAGAGTAGACTTATGACATCAACACAGGGCGAAAAAAAAATGTCTGTCTGTGTGTGTGTATGTGTGTGTGTGTGTGAGTCTCTCTCTGTGTGTGTGTGTGTGTGAGTGTGTGTGTGTGTACTCTGAATGTCTGTCCCCCCCTATCAATTCAAACACGATGAATGCGAATTGAACGAAATTTGGTACAAAGGTAGCATTAGCAAAGGACACCTCAGTGTAATGTTTTATATCGCCGCCATCTTGACGGAAACGTAATGGCGGCCACACAAATGTTCAAAGCTTAAATCATATTACGACTAACCTAATCGTCCGATCTCTACCAAATTTTGCAATAACATACCTTTATGGAGGAAGCATCCTTTGGCCAAATTAATAGGTCATTAGCCTAATAGTTTGTGGATGGCGGCCATCTTTGTGTCAAAATCGATTCCCCCTATTAATTCAAACACGGTGAACGGGAATGCAACGAAATTTGGTACAGAGGTAGCACTAGCAAACGGCACCTCAGTGTCATGTTTTATATCGCTGCCATCTTGAGAGAAAAGTAATGGTGGCCACACAAATGTTCAAAGCTTAAATCAAATAACGACTAACATAATCATCCGATCCCTACCAAATTTTGCAACAACATACCTTTATGGAGGGAGCATCCTTTGACCAATCTAACAGGTCATCAGCCTAATAGTTTGCGGATGGCGGCCATCTTTGTGTGAAAAATCGATTCCCCCTATTAATTCGAACACGGTGAAACCGAATGGAACGAAATTTGGTACAGAGGTAGCACTAGCAAACGGCACCTCAGTTTCATGTTTTATATCGCCGCCATCTTGACGGAAACGTAATGGCGGCCACACAAATGTTCAAAGCTTTAATCAAATTACGATTAACCTAATCATCCGATCTCTACCAAATTTTGCAACAAATACCTTTGTGGCGGGAGCATCCTTTGACCCAATTAATAGGTCATTAGCCTAATATTTTGCGGATGGCGGCCATCTTTGCGTGAAAATCTATTCCCCCTATTGATTCGAACACGGCGAAACCGAATGGAACGGAATTTGGTACAGAGGTAGCACTAGCAAAGGGCACCTGAGTGTCATGTTTTGTATCACCGCCATCTTGACGGAAACGTAATCGCGGCCACCCAAATGCTAAAAGCTAAAATGTAATTACGACCAACCTAATAATCTAGTCTCTACCAAATTTTGCAACAACATATCTTTATGTGGGAAGCATATTCTGACCAAACTGCAAGATCATCAGCCCAATAGTTTGCAGATGGTGGCCAAGTATGTGTGCAAATCGATTCCCCCTATCAATTCAAACACGGTGAAACCGAACTGACGAAATTTGGTACAGAGATAGCACTAGCAAAGGGTACCTCAGTGTCATGTTTTAGGCTATATCGCCGCCATCTTGACGGAAACGGAATGACGGCCACCCAAATGTTAAAAGCTTAAATCAAATTACGACCATTCTAATAATTTGATCTCTACCAGATTTTGCAACAACATGCCTTTTTGTGGAACGCATCTTATGACTGACTACAAGATCATCAGCCCAATAGTTTGCAAATAGCGGCCATGTATGTGTGCAAATCCATTCCCCATATCAATTCAAACACGGTGAATGATTTTTTTTACATAGGTAGCACTAGCAAAGGGCACCTCATATTCATGTTTAATATCCGTATAGCACGTTGTATTTCAACAAGCTACTACAACCAACATTCAATTATACTCCTTGAAAAGAGTTATAACAATGCCCATGCATTTAGGAGAAAGTAGGCTATATGTTCTTTACTGAACATCTTGTTATTTCTGAAAATAATATAATTGTGCGTAGGCTATACGTAGTAACAATGATGTTAACAATGAAACCAATGAATTAAATTATGTATTTTAAGAAACATAAGATAATAAAGTACTCGAATAGAACACCGGTACCCTCTGAGTAGTTAGAATGTTTCCAGATCGCTTTTAAAATATGATATCAATGAGGCATCTTTAGCAGATTGCTGTGCGGCAACTCTCCTAAATTTCAGGTGGAGACGCCGCGCCGTCCTGTTGTTGTAGCTCAAGGCTAATGTGGCCAAAAAATAAGCTTACCATCTACTACAGTAACGGTTAAGACTTATTTTGAACTAAAACCGGCTGATTTAAGTGTTTGAAACCAATTTAATACACAATAAATGAACACAAGGAAAAACTTATCTAGAGGAAACATTCGCTTGCCTCAAGTTTTCTACTACAATTTTCGTAATATGCGAGCAACTTGCACCATGCCCACAGACAGTGGTTATTGCTTAGATACCGAAATAGCTTACATACTGCCATGTAGCTGCAACGATGGAAACTTACAGCTACAGTTTATGTGACGTGTGTACCGCAGCGGCATCTGTACCGGACTTTTTTTTCATTCATTCATTCATTCATTCATTCATTCATTCATTTATTTGCAATTTGGGGTGTGTCCCCTGGTGGCAAATTGGGTACACATAACAAATAAACAATTATATATAGCAATTCAATAAGAAACTGGCGTATTTACACAAATCGTCAGTCTTTTATTAAACACACCTAGCCTATATGGGGAAAGGCTCTTTAGACTGCGGCAGGTAGAGAGTTCCAGTTATCAATGGCACAGTTTAACTTTGAAAGAATGATCACTCCTACTCATGTAAGTGGGCTTCATCCTCCTAGCCTCCAGTGATTTCCACCCAAGTTTCTTTTACATACGGCTCACACTGTTCCTGGGATTAAAGTCACTGAGCACAAATCTAGCAGCATTTCTTTGTACCATTTCCAACTCATTGATGAGCCCTACTTGATATGGATCCCAAACTGCCGATTTACCTTACAGTATATGTGTACCTTTGTGGAGTGGTGCATAATATATTTTGATGTGGGTGTATCTTGGTTGGTTCACTTGTCAGTTGCATCAAACGTCGTGTGAAATTTCATTATTTTGCACAATTTAAAAGGATTTTTCATGTTTGTAGGTGAATGGAATTTGGGTCGGTAGGTTTCAATGGTATAGCTTAAAATGCGAATACATTTGCCATTAATACAATTGTTTTAAAATCCGTATTGAATAGAAGTTAAGCAAATATTCAAAATTATACGCCAAATCAACACTTAATTTATATATATTCTATATAAATAGGACATGTTTCTGCCTTCAATGAGGCCATCTTCAGCTAAATAATGAGAATCAATTAAGAACTAAGCTAAATTATTATAAATGTACTTAAATCTAATAAGAAAAGAAATATTAATGTTAAAATTGAATAAAATGAATTAAAATGGATATCCTTACAAATCAAATTAAATAAAATGAAAATAAAATACTTGACATTTTTCTTTTCAAAATGTAGTTCTCGTTTTGTTTGTAAAGGAAAGAAAATGTCAAGTATTTTATTTTTATTTAATTTAATTTGATTTGTAAGGATATCTCTTTTATTATTTATTCATTTTATTCAATTTTAATATTAATATTTCTTTTCTTATTAGATTTAAGTACATTTATAATAGTTTAGCTTAGTTCTTAATTGATTCTCATTATTTAGCTGAAGATGGCCTCATTGAAGGCCGAAATATGTCCTACTTATATAGAATATATATACAATGAATATTGATTTGGCGTATAATTTTGAATATTTGATTATTGTATAGCTTAATTAACCCAGCACCCATACCTCAACTTAGGATAAAAGAGGACATTGGTGGGTTTGAAACTAGCCCCCCTCATATGTAGAGGTGTTTACAATCTAGAAAATTTCAACTACCTGTACTTATAGTGGGTACCCGACAGCATAGCAAGATTGGTTCTAGTGGACGTGGGAAACCATTAAAAAGCACTTCCAGGATGGCTGAGGCAGGAATCGAACCTACCACTTTTCAGTTTTACCTCGCAAGGCTTAATGTACACCATTCCAGCCCTCAGACGGGAATGAGATTTGTTGGAAGAGCCGGAAATTGGACCCGGACCTCCGCGGTGACAGTCAAGAATGCTAGCTACTACGTGACGAGGCTGACAAATTTCGCAATGTAAGGGATCGTGATGTATACTATTCCGTCATGTGTAACTGTAATTATTAGGTTCGGGAATGAGGTAGGTGTTATCTTGACATTTGCCTGGAGGGACTGTGGAAACGACCGGGAAAATATCACACTCAGGATAGCCAGTGTCAGCACAGAGATTTGAACCTCAATTCTTTGCAGTTGCTGTAGCTCCCCGTCAGGGTTATGGTGGATGATATCACGCATACGGCTACGCCAGAGAGTTCTTTAAAGAAATGGTACTTATCTCTACGTTTCACGGCGCGTTTTCATATAATTACAGTAACACACATCGTCATCTTTTAAATGGTATGGATTGTGTCTTGAGGAAAGAATTCATGATGAAAATAAATAAATGTAAATCAAAAATATTGGAATGCAGTCGAAAGAAATCAGTAAACCCTATGGACGTCGAATTGGCAGGCGAAAACCTAAAGGAAATATGAGACTTCTGTTATTTAACCCCTGGCACTATACAGCCCATGATGGGCTAAGGCCGACCAAGCGACCGCTGCCCAGCCATTTGGCCTGCAGATAATGGGATGACGCGTGATCAGCGCGTCGGGTCCCCTCGGCCGATAATCTTGGTATTCGTGATCGGGGCGCTGTCTCACTGTCAGACAGCTACTCAATTGTCCTCACGAGGCTGAGTGCACCCCGTTCCAACTCTCATGTCAGTTTTAAAATCCCTGACGGAGCCGGGGATTGAACCCGGGGCCTCCGGGTGAGAGGCAGGCGCGCTACCCCAACACCACGGGCCGGCTAGCTTCTGTTATTTAGGAATCAAAATAACCAGTGATGGACGAAGCAAAGAGGATATAAAAATAGTTTAGCACAAGCAAAAAAGGAATCTGTTGACATCGAATATAGATTTAGGTGGTATGTTGGCTTTCACGGCCGGTGAATTAAAACTCAGCAATTCTTCTAGGTTTGTGCCGTGTCTTGTGTGGGGTTTCGCCTAGGACACCAAGCTGGCTCATCGGCGGGCTCTTGGTGCCCCGCCCGGACCTACACAGGAGTAACGAACTGTGTGCTACCTCCCTTGTTTTAGAGTGCAACTGCACTACTTGACTGCGAGAACTATAAGCTCAAGCAGCCGGGCGGTGACACCAAGAGCCCGCTGATGAGGCTGCTTGGTGTCCAAGGCTAAACCCCACATAAATCACGGCATAAACCTAGAAAAATTTTGAGTTTTAACAATAATAATGTTATTGGTTTTACATCCCTTTTAATTACAGCGTCCTTTAAATACTCTGGGGTGCCGGAATTTTGCCCCGAAGGGGATCTTTTTAACATGCCTGTAAATCTACCTACAACGCTCCCTCGCATTTTCTCACCCTGAAATGCCAGCTGACTGCGCCAGGATTCGATCCTGTAACCTTGGAAGCAGCAGGTGAAACGTTACCGCTGAGTCACGCAGCCAGTCAGTAACACATATTGGAACCTATAAATGGTGTTATTGTTGTTTTATTTAGGGTATTTGTGACATCGTGGTCATGAAGCACTTCGTACTTGGATGTTCGAACCGAATCCGCGAACATAGCCATGCAAGTTACCGCTCAACGATGCCAATTTCGGCATGATAAATAAGTGAGCGTGATCATTCGAGTTGTCTTTAACAAGTTCAACAGCAGACTAACAGCTTCTTTTATGTTTCACCTGTTAGACAAGCAATGATCATGGAATATATGAGATTCGTCAATTTTGGTTATGAAAGTACCTAGAGATAAAGCCACCTGGGGCTATGTTGCGTTCTGGTAATTCTGCCAACACAAAGGGAGAAATGCCATATGAATGTGTACTATATCTCACGTAAACCAGCGGTATTGCTTGCAAAAATGGAAATTATTGTAGTATGCGTAATATGATATATTTATGCGTCTCCAAAGAAATACTTTGCATATGCTTGGTGATTTTAAAAAGGAACACAACAATCAATTACTTCAATGTTGGTAGCACATTTGCTAAAATTAGGTCTCTCGCGGCTCTAGCATCTTAATTTAATCTTATATCAATTAAATATTGTTCTATACATGTGTGCACATGCTCTTAAGTTCATATATATCAACAATATGCCCACTTCTTTCATTAAGAAACTTCCATAACATCACTTATGGACCACGATTGTCCACCCCCACCCCAGCCCTTCTCACAGCTTCCCATGGCTAACAAGGGGAGGATACGATGCATGGGTTACCGATTTGAACCATCTTTAGTACTCTTGTAGGGCATGACCAGGTGTATATCAGGTGCAAGTAGTAAGGTGCGCTTCTCAGCCGATTCCGAGAAATTAATTAACTGCAATTACAGTGCGGCGTCCATGTGCGTTGTACGCTAGCAAGAGGACAACGAGCGCGTGGTGCAGCGGTAAGAGCCCTGCTTCGTAAGCGCGGGATCGCTGGATCGAATCCCACCGGTGAGCCTTTGCGGTGTGTTGTGTTTTTCCAATACCCATAGCATGAGTCACTGCTTGTCCAGCGATCCCGCGCTTACGAAGCAGGGCTCTTACCGCTGCACCACGCGCTTGTTGCCTTCTTGCTAGCGTACAACGCACATGGACGCCGCACTGCAATTGCAATTAATTAATTTCTCGGAAACTGCTGACAAGTGCACCTTGCTACTTTCACCTGATATACACCTCGTCATGCCGTACACGTGTACTAAAGATGGTTCGAATCGGTGACCCATGCATCGTATCCTCCCCTTGTAAGCAACAATTTCATTGAAATAGAATCGGAAGGAGAAAGGGGGAACAAGACATTGAATTGCAATTTATATTTACTCAAACATAAGGGAGGGAGGATGCATCAATTACGGAATAAATGATGATGCTGATTCGTCACATCTCACTAACAGAGTAGTCCAGTTGCACAACTCGTCTAATCCACTTGTGAATACGATTCATTTTCATGAGAAACGTTTCTCTGGGCTTTGCCTCGCGTATCTTTTGGGTTTGTTGTTTTTTACTTTTTTCTTTTTGCTTTGTGTTTCTGTTTTTTTTTTTTTTTTTGTTTTGTGTTTCCTTTCTGCTTTTGCTTTTGAATTTTAATTTTGGCTTTTCTTTCCTGGTTTTGGTGTGTGTTTGTTTTATGCTTTTGCTTTTTTAAAATTTTGCTTTTTGCTTTGTGTTTCTTGCTTTTTTCTGCTTTTGCTTTTGTTTTTGAATTTTGCTTTTTGCTCCGTGTTTTTGGTTTTATGTTTGTTTTCTGGAAAATCAAAATAAAACCTAACAAAATAAAATAAAACAAAATAAACAACAAATCAAAAGAATACAAAACAAAACAAAAACAAAACACAAATAAAATAAAACAATTTAAAACAAAATAAAGCGAAATAAAATGAAACAAAATATACTAAAATAAAATAAAATAAAATAATTAAATAAATAATTTTAAATCATGGTCCTGGTTCACAAGTGGATTAAACGAGTTTTACAACTGGACAACTCACTTGTAAACACACCAGAGCACGTATTATTCACTCTACTAGTAAGTGATATAGCAATAGCGGGTCACAGTAACGCAGACAGTTCTTGTAACGTATGAAATGTTTTTGAGTAGAAGCAAATCAGATGACGGAACCACATACAACACGAGGCCGCAAACACAACTTGGAAACGGAATCCAATTTGATCCAAAGAATGCGAACAACTCCCGCCGATCGGCTTGGTGCGAGCGTTGATCAGTGCCAAATTCGGAACCTTAGTACTAAAATGAATTCTTCATTCGTTGGCAGAACTGATAGATAGAACGAGCTTTACAACAACCCACTCGCTCCCTATTAACTGTCATCCCCCTGGACAGAAGTGTATTTTTTTTCCTTTCTCTGCATTATCTTACCTTTTCAAAATCGGGAATACCAAACAATTAGGCTACGCATTGTCATAGCAAAAGGGGTTTGAGTAATGCGAAGAGACGTACTTCCCTCATCCTCTCTCTCTCCTGGTATTCATTATGCCCGTGCATTCCTTTCACTAATTGTACATTATGCAACGAGCCTATAATGGCGACACGAGCAGGGCGTGTAAAGTAACAAGTGAAGGAACTCCGGTATTTGACCGTTTCCGCAGCTAGGTGGTACTAGCGTAACTTGGCCTCTGCTTGCCTATCTGGCTCGCCTCTACTTCGTATAAAACCAAGTCCCCGATTCTTGGATGTCACGGGTAATCTCGAGAACCACTGCATGGATTTTGATGCGGCTTTCACCATACTGCAAAAGTAATCTCGAGGAAGATTTCTGTAGAAAATAATTTATTATGATCAAAGGGAGCCAAGCAGTAACGATTTCAGATTTCAGTGAAAAGGTCGAAAATAGGGCCTGGCGTCCGTGCAATTTTTAAGCTTACGCTAGGAAAACCGTTAAAAATATCAATATACCATGAGTGTAAGAATTGTTCAGCATTAAAAATTCTCCAAAAAAGTCCGCGAGAGCATATCTCTATCTTCGATACTTTGCCCAATATAAGTGTTTTTAGTTTGGACGGAACGGGGATTTATGTCTCATGCACCTCGCCATTCTTAAATTACGTCTGACAAGAATTCCTTGCCCATTCATAACTGTTCTCGGGCGAAGCCGGGGCGGGTAGCTAGTTGTTTATTAAAAGAAGTATTCCACTAAATACTAAGCAAGTTGTGAATAACAGAAACAAATCTTCAAGGAATACAAATATATATACTGCTCAAAAAAATTAAAGCACCACTTTTTTCAATGGCCACCAAATTTGGAAAGTTGACTGCACAAGGTCGAAATCTCAGTATGACGTTTGCCCCGACGCCTACCAAGCACATGCTTCAGCACAACTCCCCAACTTGTGTAGTTTCGGGATAGCGCCCCCAAAACCAGCCCATTTTTTGAAAACCGTAAATTGAAGTTTGCGAAAAACGCTGTAGGACTTGTCGAAGGTTGCCAAAGCAGTCGAAAATGAATGAGTCTTGCTCTTAAGGTTCCACGAACACGTTGAAATCGTTACATTTGACGTTTGGGCATTTTCAACCCCCTTCATCATCCCCTAAACATGGGCTACCATTGGGGGCGCCTGAGAAGGTAACGGATGTGTTTAACCACCTGAAAACCTGCACACCGTCCTCAGTTGCTGATTGCAGTAAGTTCTTAAGGCCTCCGGCAATGTTCACCCCTCCTAACACCCTCAACTGGCAAGGGACCAAACCACCCCGTCTTGATTCACCCCTAAGGAAGGTTTAAATCGAGATTTTTATCAGTGCTGCTAATGGGGGGGTCTTCCCCTAACGTTTCAAAAGAGGACCTGCGCCTGTGTCGCCACCCCTTCCCTTGCTACCCCCTTTTGTATGATTTTTCGAATCAGGCCCTTTTTAAGGGCTGAAATGAGGTCTTAATCGCTGAAAGGGCTGTAAAGGTCCTTAGAAGTAGTGGTGACACGAAATCAACCCCTTCCGATGTTTGATTGACATCCCATCCCCCAAAGTTGACATTTTTGCACCCTCAACCCTCCCTGTCTGGACGCGTAACGCGTCATGGCAGAGTTTTCAGAGTTGGATCAAAATGAAGCTTATGGCCTGAAATGGAGCCCAAAACAGCAGGTTGGATGGAAAATCATTGGTAGGGTGGGAAACGGGACCAAAAAGTTTTCAAAAAAGTTAACAGCCTCTAGTAAGTACACCAATGCATAGGCAACCCACATCACGTCATTTTTCTCCCATTGCCAAACTTTGTAACCTATTGCCGATCATAGGCAACCCACACGCACGGACGTTATGTGGGTTGCCTATGCATGGGCGTACTTACTGTAGGCTGTACACTTTTTTGAAAAATTTTGGTCCCGTTTCCCAACCTACCGATGAATTTCTATCCAGCCTGCTGTTTTGGGCTCCATTGCAGGCCATAAGCTTCATTTTCATCCAACTCTGGAAACTCTGCCAGGACGCATTACGCGTCCAGACAGGGAGGGTTGGGGGTGCAAAAATTTCGAATTTGGGGGACGGAATGTCAATCATCGATCGGAAGGGGTTGATTTCGTGTCACCACTACTTCTAAGGACCTTTACAGCCCTTTCAGCGATTAAGACGCCGTTTCAGCCCTTAAAAAGGGCCTGATTCGAAAAATCATACAAACGGGGGTTGCAGGGGAAGGGGTGGTGACAAAGGCACAGTTCCTTTTTTGAATCGTTAGGGGAAGACCTCCCCCCATTATCAGCACTGATAAACATCTCGATTAAAACCTTCCTTAGGGGCGAATCGAGAAGGGGTGGTTTGGTCCCATGCCAGTTGAGGGTGTTAGGGGGTATGGACATTGCCGGAGGCCTTAAGAACTTACTGCAATCAGCAACTGAGGACGGTGTACAGGTTTTCAGGTGGTTAAACACACCCGGTACCTTCTCAGACGCCCCCAATTGTAGTCCATATTTAGGGGATGATGAAGGGGGTTGAAAATGCCCAAACGTCAAATGTAACGATTTCAACGTGTTCGTGGAACCTTTAAGAGCAAGACACATTCATTTTCGACTGCTTTGGCAACCTGCGACAAGTCCTGCAGCGTTTTTCGCAAACTACAATTTGCGGTTTTCGAAAATGGGCTGGTTTTCGGGGTGCTACCCCGAAACTACTCAAGTTGGGGAGTTGTGCTGAAGCATATGCTTGGTAGGCGTCAGGACAAACGTCATACTGAGATTTCGAGCTTGTAGGTCAACTTTTCAAAATTTGGTGGCCTTTGAAAAAAGTGGTGCTTTAATTTTTTTGAGCAGTATATATTAAAATACTATCCAGAACCCACTAAAATACGTTTCAAAGAAGAATAGAGCTTACCTCTAAACAGAAGAGATCCTTATTATTAGCCTATTTTCAATTTTGAAAAAATAGGCTTATGAGATCACCTTTTGTCCGAGTGTGTGTGCGTACGTGTGTGTGTGTGTGTGTGTGAGGTGTGTGTGTGTGTGTGTCCCCCTAATAAATTCTAAACGGCTGGAGCGATTTCAATGAAACTCGGTAAGTTCATAGCACTATTCCGGGCGACCCCGAACGTGCCCTTCAAATTTTGTTACGTCTCACCAATCCAACATGGCGGTTGGGCGAAATATTTCACCAGCATTCAATATCTCCGAAACTATTCCCTATATCACCCTGGAATTTTTTACGGTGATAAAGGGAACTACTAGAAGTTCACCTATGTGACTTTGAAAAACTGGTAACTACAAAACCAACATGGCGGCCACGTGAATTTGCGACTTTTAAATAGACGTTTCTTGCGTTTTAACCAACCAAACGCAATAAAACTTGGTACAGTATATGTTTATACACATTGTAATGCACCGACATCTAACTTCGTTCAATTGTTTACATAACCATAAGATGGCGGATGTGCGAAATATTTCACCGGCATTCTATATCTCTGAAACTATTAGCGGTATCACCCTGACATTTTGTACGAAGATAAAGGGCACTACTGGAAGTTCATCTATAAGACTTTCAGAAACCGGTTAACTACAAAACAAACATGGCGGCCAAGCGAATTTGAAAATTTTAAATAGACCTTCTCGCGATTTAATGTTCCAAACGCAATGAAATCTGGTACAGGAAATGCTTATACACATTGTAATGCACTGGTATCTAATTTAGTTCAATTGTTTACATAACCTCAAGATGGCGGCTGTGCGAATTTTAAAATTAATTTTTTATTTCTTGTGTCGTAATCATGCGATCGAAGTAAAAGTTTGAATAATGAACCTACGCAATAATTTTCCTTTAATGGTACATGACTCTATGACCTATACATTTAACAATCCAACATGGCGATCATCCGAAATATTTAGACGGCTCTGAATATCTACGAATCCATTATAGCAATCAAACTGATTTTTTAATGTTCATAGGGCTATGAACTTAAGTTCACCTATAGGACTTTAAATAACCTGGTGATCACAAATCCAACATGGCGGCGACGCGAAGTATAAATATTCACATGGACGTTTCTCGCAATTTAACCATCCGAGTGCAGTGAAACTTGGTTCAGTAAATCCTTATACGAATGTTAATCCACTGGCATCTAATTTATTTAAATTGTTTCCATAACCACAAGATGGCAGCTGTGCGAAATTTTAAAATCTGCTTGTTACTTCTTGTGTCCTAATCATGCGATTGAAGTTTGAATGCTACACGTACACAATAATCTTCATGTAACAGTACATAACTCTAGGACCTACGTACAGTATATAAAATCCAACATGGCGACCATCCGAAATATTTTGTCGGTTCTCAATATCTACGAATCTATTACAGCAATCAAACTGATTTTTTTATGTTGATAGTGGCAGTTAACATAAGTAGGATATATGAAAATAGGCTGAATAGTTCTTCACGGAACAACTTGTTTTTTTCGTTGATTTTGAAGACGATCTGGATCTCAGTCCCCTGGACATTTCTTTTGCCCGGAAAATGAACCGGCATTTAATGTAATGAAACACTCTCCTAGGGAAATATAGTAACAGATGATCCTCTGAGCGCCGGCCTTGTGGTGTTGGAGTAGCGCGCCTGCCTCTCACCCGGAGGCCCCGGGTTCGATTCCCGGCTCCGTCAGGGATTTTAGAAACTTACATTAGGGCTGGAACGGTGTGCACTCACCCTCGTGAGGACAATTGAGTAGCTGTCTGAGAGTGAGACATTGCCCCGGTCACGAAAACCAAGATTAACGGCCGAGGGGACCCGATGCACTGACCACGCGTCACCCCAATATCTGCAGTCTAAATGGCTGGGCAGTGGTCGCTTTGTAGGCCTAGGCTCTAAGTAGTGGAGTAGGGGGGGTTCTAACGCACTCCAGAACCCTCCTTGCCCCACTACTAAGCCTCAGGCATGTTAAATATCTCTCGAACGCATGGTCCGATTTTGACAAATGAGGTATCGTTGGACTCGGGCTGACGTCTTCTTTGCTATGGACCACTCGTTATATTTTTCAATTTTTTTTTGAAAATTTTTGTTTTCGAAACTAGGTGATAGTTTGAAAACTAAACATGATAGAACGTTGTGCCATGGCTCAAACGAATGGTCTTTATGCCCTTTATTTTCTATAATGAAACTTTTTTACTTTTATGTTTTTTTTGAAAACACTCGAATTTTGAAAATCCTATATTTTGGAAACTAGGAACTCTACAAAAACGTTTATTTGACATAAATGAAAGGTCCCTATGCCCTCTACCCCCAAAATAAATTTCAAGTCGCTAGAGCAAAAATTTGTGTTTTGTAAGTAGTGGGGTAGTGACAGAGCTGTCTACTAACTTATTGAGCCCTCCTCGTATTTGCCCCGAAGCTGATATCTCGCTAACCAATGGTCGGATTTGAACATACAGGGTGTCCTAGCACTCGTAGTGATGCCCCCTACTTTCCTATAGGCTCTTAATTTAATGAGAAGACCAAAACTAAAAGGTCATGTGCTTTTAATATCTCGCGAACCAATCATGCTAGAGGCATGTTCGACAGGTCCAAGGACTCGGGGTGACGTCCTCTCTGCTATGGACCACTCGTTATAATTTTTAATAAAATTGGAAACTCGATTTTGGGGTAAACACGTGTTTTTGTGATTTTGCCGATATCTCGTGAACCAATCATGCTAGAGGTGTGTTCGACAGGTCCAAGTACTCTGGGTGATGTCCTCTTTGCTATGGACCACTCATTGTAATTTTAAAAAATTTGGGAAACTCGATTTTGGGGTAAAAACGTGTTTTTGTGATTTTGCCGATATTTCACGAAGCAATAACGCTAGAGGCATGTTCGACAGGTCCAAGGACTCGGGGTGACGTCCTCTCTGCTATGGACCACTCGTTATAATCTATATATTTAAAACAGTAAGGTGATTTTTGTTATCACGAGATAGAGAGAACGACAGAACCAATTTACTTCGTAGAGCACTCTAACGAAAGCTCTTGGCCTGTAGATTTGCAGAGTGTCTCTAAAATAAACAAATATAATACGGTATATTTTTAAATAAATATAGAAAATAGCAGATTTTTTCCCCTCGCGCATGCGCACAATCCGCCTGGGCTCATGACAAAATGGCGGTGAGAAGTCCATTAAAATGTAAGTTATTTAATAAGCTTCCATGTAATTGAAAACATACATTAACCAAGTTCTGACAATACAATATAATAACAGTATGAACATATACGAATGTATATTGATTTTATTGATAATGAATTGGATTATTTTCTTCAGATAGCGGCTTTTGAAGATAGTGAGTGGTTGCGTCTGCATCCAAGTGTGAGTGCGCGAGTAGCTATTTGGTTAAGGCGATTGACTGTGGGTCCAAGGATCGCAGGTTCGATCCCAACTCTCGCCAGTATTTTTTTTTTTTTTTTTTTTTGCCACTGAAATATTGTTTTATCAAGGAGTATTAGTAAGGTTTTATGTCAGTTAAAGATACATATTTCTATACATTTTCTCAACACGTTTTATTTCCGTTTTACCATTGCATTACAGCATGTCCTCAATACGTCGTTTGAATATCTGCAATCAGTTCCAGTAACTGACAACAGATGGCAGTACCTCGCCAATATAGTTCCAGTAACTGAGAGCAGATTGCGTCGATATATTTAAAACACAAGGCATGGCCTTGATGGCGAGTTTTCGCGTGATAGTTAAATATTGTTTTATCAAGGATTATTAGTAACATTTCATGTCAGTTAAAGATTCCTACATTCCCCCTCAATAAGTTTTATTTCCGTTTTACCATTGCATTACAGCATGTGGTCAAAAGAGCTAATATCTGCCATCAATTGCAGTAACTGACAACAGATGGCAGTACCTCGCCCATATAGTTTCAGTAACTAACAAGAGATGGCAGCACCATTGCATCGATATATTTAAAACACAAAACATGGCGCGTTTTCAAGTAATGGAGAGTTATAGAGGGGAATTTTTAAGAAGGGAAACGTTGAAGAACATTAACTGACAGTTGAGTGTGTAGGCTATGTTGTTTATGTACTTTAATATTGCAATTTCTTCCCAATGCTTCGGTGGTCAAGTTGGTAGCATCCTAGACTAAAAGTTATAAATTATGCATCGTCGATATACTCTTAAATTATTAGTGAAAAGGTAGTTTTCCAGGCTCTGGCGCGTGTCCACAATTGCTTTCGCCATGAGAGACACTTGGCAAACATAATTCGTTTGAAGGGCTCCGACATCGTTGTCACTCAGCCCCATGTACTTTGGTGTGTAAGTGTAAAATTTTCTCTGATAACCCGTATTATTGTGATAGCTGCATTACTTTGTGTATTTGTAATTAAGGTGGGAAATGGCAAGGTGACGGCCGAGGCCTTAAGTTAGGAACCATCCCGGTATTTGCCTTGAGTGGAAGTGGGAAACCTCGGAAAACCACATCTAAGATTGTCGAGGTGGGAATCAAACCTTCCTCTTCTTAGTTATACCTCTAGAGACTGAATGTGCCCCGTTTTTGCCCTCAGACCAGAATTAAATTTCTTGGCAGAGCAGGAAATGTAACCCGGGTCTCCGAGGCGATAGCCAAGAATGGGTGGGCTTCCATGTGTTAATACGATTTTTGACATGCACGGGACATAGAATTCTAAAACAGCCTCCATTAGGGTGACTGCCGAAGTGAGTATTGAGTATATGCCTAAGCTCATTCCAGTAGTTGGCGAAGTTATTCTATGTTCCCCTGCAAAATGTACTGCCATAAACTATAACAGGTGATGGAAATAGCTTATTTAGAGCAGTTTTGTACTGTTTATATCAAAATGAAGAACGTCATTCTGCGCTGCGTTTTCAAGCTATTGCCAAACATTTCGCTGGCAGGAACAATTATAAGGAATTTATTGTAAGCGATCAGTCTCATCGCATTCTCCTCACCAACCAACTTGAGTATGAGAGTCTCTGGACGGTCATGTTGAACTTCATTGTATAAGACAGTTGTTTAATGATTATTTGTTTAGAGTACTGAATCTAACTACGCAGTTGATTTCGGCAATGGAAGTATTTTTTGCCATTTAATATTTAGCGGCTCCGATATTGCAGGTCACTATAGTGTTATCGAATAATATGAAGCCACATTTAAAATCCAATATAAATAGGCCATTTCAGAAATAATTCCAGATGTTATGCAGTACAGTGAAAGGTCTTTGACGATCAAATGTAAACATTGTTCTACATTGTATTTCTCTTGCGTAAAATCTACGCGCGGTTACTTTGGCCTTTACTGTTGTGATGGTAAAATTGATCTGCTGAAATATAAAATATTTGCCAAGCTGCAACAATGCAATGATATTAATTTTAAAGTCTGTCTGTCTGTCTGTTAGGTAGTCAGCCCGAAGGCTGGTTGGATCCTCAAAAAGTACCGCCGTTACGTTATGTGAGTAGATACCCACAAAAACCCAAGGCAGCGCTATTTTGAGGCGTTCTAGGCAAGAAGAGGAGTGAGGTAGTTTGCCATTGCTTTCCTCTCTGAGTCAGAACAGTAGTCCTAACCCTATGAGTTGAACCTTTCACAGCATTCACAGGCACTGACTGTGCCCCGAATGCCATTACTAAGCACCACCCATACCTCAGTAGCTTCCATATAATCACAGCCATGAGTGAGACTGAGACATCGGTGAAAAGCCATCTTTTACTCTAGCCTGTGCCAACTGACAAATGCAAAAGTACTGTATTCATCAAGAGATGGGGAACATTGAACTTATATCCAGTAGTTCAAACACATACATCAGCGTTAACATATTGGCGAACAGGTGTGCGAGTGTAAACTTTTCTCTGATAACCTGTGTTAATGTGATGGCTGTGTTGATGTGTGCATTTGTAATTAATGTGGGGAATGGGGAGTTAACGACCGAGGCTTTAAGTTAGGAACTATCCCGGTATTTGCCTGGAGTGGAAGTGGGAAACCACGGAAAACCAAATCCAAGATTGTTGAGATGGGAATCAAACTTTGCTCTTCTTAGTTTTGCCTCACGAGTGCGCCCCGTTCCAGTCCTCAGACCAGAATTAAATTTCTTGGCAGAGCGGGGATCGAACCTGGAATCCGGGGCAATAGCTCAGAATGTAGCCTTAAGAATGGGCTTCCCTGTGTTAATACGATCTTTGACAAGCACTGAACATATAATTCTAAAACTCCCTCCATTACTGTGGCTGGCGAAGTGAGTCTATGATCATTCCAGTAGTGGCGAAGTGATTCTATGCTCCCTTGCATAATTTACTGTCATGGAAATACAAAGTATTGTACCCTCAACAGGTGATGGAAATTCATTATTTACAGCAATTTCATTCTGTTCATTTCAAAATGAAGATCGTCATCCTGAGTTGCGTTTGCAAGCAAATTGCAAAAATTGCAAGGATTTTATTATTGGCGATCAATCTCATCGCATTCTCATCAGCAACCAACTTGAGAATGGAAGTATTCATTGTATATGTGAATATTATTGTTTATTGATTATTTGTTTAGAGTGCATAACAATGGTTCTAACCACGCAGTTGATTTTGGCAATGGAAGTAAGTTATTATTTGCCATTTAATATTTGGCGGCTACGTTGATGCAGGCCACTATAGTTTTATATAAAATGACGTTAATTTGGGCAGAAATGCTGCTTTAAATAAACCCATTTGACGAAATAGAACATTAGCCGCAAAAAAGTGGGAAATCGGAGAAAAATACGAAGCCACTTTTAAAATCCAATATAAATATGGCATTTCAGAAACAATTCCAGATACTATGCCGTTACAGTTTAGGGTCCTTGACGAACAAATGTAAACATTGTTCTGCACTGTATTTCTCTTGCGAGAAATCTACACTTGGTTACTTTGACCTTTGCTGTTGTAATGGTAAAATTAATCTGAATAAATATAAAATATTTGACAGGCTTTAACAATTATTTTTCACTGGAGATGATATCTCAAGGAATTCCAGAGGGACTAATCGGCAGTACAATGCTATGTCCTTCGTTTCATGGCGCAGCGGTCAAGCTGTATGCCTCTCACCAAGGCGGATCGGGTTCGATTCCCGGTCAATGCATGTGAGATTTTTGATGTGAAAGGCCATGTCCTGTGGTTCGGATTCCACGTTAAACGGAGGTCCCGTGGCTTATGATCGCGAGATTAACGGTCACGTTAAACTGCAAGCTTCCTTCCTTCCTTCGTTTAATTTGGTGCCAATGTTACTGTGCCACACGCACACGGTCCACATTGTTTTAAAATGTATGGAATTGCACATCATCGCATTTCTTCGTTATATTCCAAAAATATAAGCGATGGTTTGCGGCCAGTTGTATTAGACTCATCAGAGTTCTTGAATCCCTTGGAAGTAAACGACTGGCCGCCACATACTCCAAACGCTTGGCCCGTTATGCTGCTTAGAAATCTGAACGGTTCCCAAGGACTCCTAAATGCAACCATATTGCTTGGATTTGGAAATAATAGGTGCAGTTAAAATTAGGCAGAGATGTCTAATCCTTCGACTTGATTTAACACCATCCGATAAAACACTATCATTTTCTTTTAAGAGACAATATTTTCCAATTCATTTGGCATACTTTATCACAATCAATAAAGCTCAAGGGGAAACTCTGGAACGTATAGGCCTCAATTTGCCCCAACAATTTTTCAGTCATGGCCAGCAGTATTTTGCAATGTTGAGAGTGCAATCTTTTGACGCCCTCATAGTTTCAATAGAGTCAAAAAATAATCGTACAAAGATTGTACAGTAGGCCTATATAAGAAAATTCTTCAGTAAATATTTTTCTATTGACCGTCATGTTTTGACGGGTTTCAACTAGTTTTTAATAAAATTGGAAACTCGATTTTGGGGTAAACACGTGTTTTTGTGATTTTGCCGATATCTCGCGAACCAATCATGCTAGAGGTGTGTTCGACAGGTCCAAGTACTCGGGGTGATGTCCTCTTTGCTATGGACCACTCATTGTAATTTTAAACAAGATGTTCGGGAAAGAACATATAGCCTACTTTCTCCGAAATGTATGGGTATAGTTATAACTCTCTGTCCTTATCATCTCCTAATTTCTTCCTATTTGAAGTGCAAATTGGCACACAGGATTTGAACAGTGGCGTTCAAACCATAGTTTATAATTTACCCCAGCATTTTGCAATTTCATCAGCAAACACTCCAAACACCGACTACTTACAATAATTGAAACTTCGTTGCTCTAATAAGGCCCATCTACAATGCGCAGTCGGCAGTCCGTAGTTGGTAGTCCTCGGTCGGCAGTCGCGATCGACTCCGTGTATACTATAGGCACCATACACAACATGAAGTTGCAGTTGGTAGCTGGCAGTTGGCAGTCGAGAATTTTATCCTTGACTGCCAACTACCCGACTGCAGCAATGTAATAGCCAATCAGAGCAGATCAGAAACTGACGTCACGTTGTTGTTCTGTGTCGTGTACGAATGATATAGAACTAAGTGAAGTAACTTCGCAACCCGTTAATTTATAGGCTAATCTTAAATACACGGTATAACAAAATAATCCATCTCCAAATCATCCATATTGCAAGTTTTGAGATTATCAACAACGCCTCTGTGCACAAGGAATAAACGAATGTTACTGTCTTATTACTCCTAGCAGTCGTTAAGACTGGGTTCACTAACTGGCCGGTATAGAGCGCTGCTCGAATCTATAGTTTCTGCATAGTACAACTGAAGGCTGGAAGATGTCACTCCAGTGGAGAATGTCGTTTTTTTTTTAATATATAATTTCCATTGCAAAAAGCACCATATAAAGCTTTATTTTATAACGTCTCAGTACTCAAGAAACAATAAATATAAAAACTAGTCGTGATATCTAGTTGTGAAATATCGAACAATATAATCCTAACAGAGCGAGTGCATTCTAGCGGCCAGAAGAAGAAACTTTTCAATAAAATCTGTTACCTTTTTGTCAGCTAGATGTCTCGATTAAATCTGCTGGCGAATTATGTTTTAATTAAGTATATGTTTTGCACCGTAATATGCACAATATAACGCTTAATTTTAAAACGTCTGAGTCATTACAAAGCAACAAATATGTAAAATGTCAAGCAAAAAACATATCTCTGATGGGGTTTGAACCATAGGCATATGAATGACAGGGTAATGCTTTACCACTGAGCCATTTGTGCCAACGAACATTGATCCATATAAAATGACTTACATAGAACTTGTTAGCAAATAATGATTTATACTAAACGATTTCATCACTGAAGTATATTATTTATATATAAAGCATTTCATACAAAGTTTATTTATTTTGTTTCAGTACGCTATATTGCATGGAATACTCAAATTAGTGAAATATAAGTCAGGCACAAGATATCCGCTGCCATCTTGTCTTATTAATGAATCAGCTGAGCTTTTTAAAATCACGTCTGCACTATAGTATTACAAAATAAACTTTTAATTTCGTACGTGCCTCTTCCTTTAGAACAGTTAAAACGATTCTCGGCTCGATAATCGGAACTGGTGGGTCCCATGATATGGATTATAAAGTTTGCATAATTCGCACGGCCGCCATCCTGAAATGGTATGGCGGACGACCATGTAGTTTGGTCACAAGACGCATCCTATACGAAGGTATGTTGTTACCAAATTTGGTAGAGATTGGATGATTTGGTTAGTCGTAATTTGATTTTACGTTTTGAACGTTTGAGTGGCCGCCATTCAGTTTAAGTAAAGATGGCGGCGATATAAAACATGACACTGAGGTGTCCTTTGCTAGTGCTACCTTTGTACCAAATTTCGTTCAATTCGCATTCACCGTGTTCGAATTGATAGGGGGGGACAGACATTCAGAGTACACACACTCACACACACACACACAGACTCACACACACATACACACACACAGACTCACACACACACATACACACACACAGACAGACACACTTTTTTCGCCCTGTGTTGATCTCATAAGTCTACTTTCATTTTTTGCAAAAATCGAAAGTAGGCTAAAAATTTGGGAAACTCGATTTTGGGGTAAACACGTGTTTTTGTGATTTTGCCGATATTTCACGAAGCAATAACGCTAGAGGCATGTACGATGGGTCCAAGGATTCGGGCAGACGTCCTTTTGCTATAGACCACTCGTTGTAATTTTTTAAAATTTTGGAAACGCGATTTTGGGGTAAACACGTGTTTTTTTGTGATTTTTGCCGATATCTCATGAACCAATAACGCTAGAGACGTGTACGAGGTGTCCTAGGACTCGGGCTAACGCCCCCCTTTCAAATGTGGTAGATATTTTTTTCCAAAAAAATAATTCACAAAGGGCCTAACGCCATACATGTTGAGAAAACTTTTTCCTTTTCTTTACCTGTTTATAATGTCCATGAAGCGTGGTGGTTGAGACGATACGGCTGGGTGTGTGTGTGTCAATGAACCTGTCGCTAACCACAAGGACCATGCTTAATAGAACAATCGCTATTTCGGCGGGTCGGTGTATGACAGAGCGAGCGTGCGTTTTTTCACACATTTTACCTTTAACGTGTAAACGGTAATGAGAGCTTGGTTCTATGTTGGTCGAAGCGAGTAGAGAAAACAAACTTACAGGAGGTGAAAGTCATTTGAGCTTATTGGAAGACGTTGATCTGACTTGACAACAGGTGCAATGGAAAAATGACAAATACGCTTGAAAGTGAAATAATCTGACCATTGTGGTGGCAGGGAAGAGCTAAATGCATGCATACACATGTGTTAAACCACATGTAGGCTAAACCAGTGACATCCTGTCTTGCTTCGTACGTGACAAAATGCAAGTTGACGTGAAATTTGATCTACCGCAGGTGTTCACCTTGGACGTTAGCTGTCCACGTGCGCGATAACTGTTAACAAGTCACATCCTGTTTTGCTTCGTACGTGACAAAATGCTAGTTGACGTGAAATTTGATCTGGCACAGGTGTTCACTTTGAACGTTAGCTGTCCACGTGCACGATAAGAGAATGTTCAAAGCGTGGGAATCGCTGAATCAGTAAAAAGTATGATGCAACTTGTCGGAATGATGTCACAACCAATAGATAGGCAAGAGCTGCAAACACCAGTGGTGGGAGGTGAAGGGAGGGAAAGGGGGAGGGGTAATGTATGAGAGAACACAGGTGGAAAGAGAAAGAAATATGTGGGGCTGAGGACTGTACACACAGAGCTATAGGTAGTGTACAACATGTGTGAATAAATAAATTAAAAATTGCACAGGTTCACACAACATAGACTGTATTATTGCCATGGCCAAGCACTCACATTAAGATCATTTACAAAATCATAAAATGAAAAATAAAAAATCTTGTTTTGGAAATATCGTTTTTCAACATACACAAAATAAATATATAAAAAATTTGTAAACAACAAAATGGAAAATCCATGGTCAAGCACTCACATTAATATTA
Organism: Meconema thalassinum; assembly: GCA_946902985.2. NCBI lineage: Eukaryota > Metazoa > Arthropoda > Insecta > Orthoptera > Tettigoniidae > Meconema > Meconema thalassinum. The sequence goes on along the minus strand of OX336394.1, from coordinate 251,752,207 downwards.
TTTACAAAATCATAAAATGAAAAATAGAAAAAATGTTTTGGAAATATCGATTTTTTTCAACATACACAAAATAAATATATAAAAAATTTGTAAACAGCAAAATGGAAAATCCATGTTTCCACATAGACAAAATTTTAAAAACGTTAAACGGACATTTAAGAAAATATATGCAAATGGGAAATTGACAAATGTGTAAATATGAAAATGGAAAAATCCATGTTTCCATATCATGAAATTGAAAAACATCAAACTGTCATTTAAAAAAATGCAAATGGAAAATTGACAAATTGCAATGTGTGAAATGTGAAATTGAACAAATGGCTATCATTATTTAAAAAAAGAAAAGAACATAGTGCTCTATGGTTGAGGTGTGAATCAAACCCTCTCTACTTATTTGGACCACCCGAGACTGAGTAGACTAGTTTTAGTTATCATACCACTTTTAAAAGTTTGTGTTAAATCTAGGAATTGAACCCAAGAGCTTGTAGGGGAGATCCAAGGTTATAATATGTTAAACAGATAGCCTTTAATGTAGTGTGTGGTAGCTATATAGAAATGAGACGTTTCGCTCGGGGCAGGGAGGCATAGAGATCTGCATCAAACCAGTCAAAAGACTGACGACTCAAACAACAACATGTAGAGCTCACCAAAATAATGTTGTGTAACGGTAAATGTTAGTCAACGAACAGTAATGCATTACTAAAACCCATGACACGATACCTAAGAGCTTTTCTAAAATTATTTTAAAATGCCTTTAACCCTATATTAAACACCCAGTTCACAAGACTCATAACTGCAATGTTATGGTCAAACAAAACAAAATCTATATTTCAAAACAAACAAGTGGTTTAGTCAATGTATACTGGAAAAAGTTTTATAAACACTCAAGTCCACAAAAATAATTAAATTAGTAACAGTCAGGTTGACCGAGTGGTTATGGTGTTTGACTTAAGTTCAAATTTTCTGTACAAGAAAGCAAGGGTTCGAATCCCTTACCTGATATAACTATTGCCTCAACATGGCTTGACCACACTGTATTATTGTGTACTCGGTACACAAACCATAAATAGAGTGTATTGTTTAAGGTCACTCTCTTTGCGAACATAGTCAGAGAATGTTGATGGTTAACAATTGCATTAATAGTGGGACATAGGGATAGCAATTAAGAAAAACAGACAATACCCATACACTATTTTTATTTATTTAATGTAAGTACTTGTACAATAATTATATACAAACTACAACTCTCTTTTGTCTATTACTATCTAGTCCTTTTCGATCCACTTGCATATCAAGGGCAGATGACTTTGTAGTTCAGCCCCTTCAAACAACAACAACACTACTTCTTGCATAGTCTGTGATGTTGATGACTCTTGATGCGTGGAAGATGGATACAACATAACTTTTACAACAGGGGTTAAACGTTGCTCAACAAACAATGCACTATTTTGAGTAGCAACATCTTTCTCTTGTACTAACTTTTTAGCATTCTGATGATTTTTTGTCAATACCATCAGTGTTTTGTCTGGAGCACTACATTGATGATCACTCACGCTTAAAACCACACCATTTCTACTTTTCATATTGCCTCGACATGTTGTTGACCTCTGTTTCGAGCATTGCCAGAATATTATTCCTTTTACATTTTGTCGTCTATAGTTATAAGAGTAGCCTTATAGAGTACACGTTGTTTACCTCGGTTAGTTGGAGTAAGTTCCATAGTAGTAACTAACCTGTTAGTATGATTTGCACACTACAAAGGTTATCTCGGTTCTGGTAATAGAATTATTTAGCGTTGGCTTTTATATTTAATATGTACAGTTTAAAGTGATAGAAAAGTGGTAGAAACGTGGTAGCAAAGTGGTAGACAATTGGTAACATAGTGGTAGAAAAGTGGTAGCAAAGTGGTAGAAAAGTGGTAGAAAAGTGGCAGAAAAGTAGTAGAAAAGTGGTAGCAAAGTGGTAGAAAAGTGGTAGAAAACTGGCAGAAAAGTAGTAGAAAAGTGGTAGCAAAGTGGTAGAAAAGTGGTAGCAAACTAGAAAAGTGGTAGCAAAGTGGCAGCAAAGTGGTAGAAAATATTACATGTATTGTTAAGAAATAGTTTAAGCGGTTACATGGATTCATTACACTATAATTTTAGCATCACGAAGCTCATTTTCTATATCCAAAAGTTCGTCCTCATATTTAGTATGACCAGCCTGTTTACAGGTATGCAAGTACTGAAGCCGCTGGATTAGCTTACTGGGATTGTTCCAGTAAACAAATTTAACAAATGATTTTTTTGGGTGTAAACCATTATCATCATCATCATCATCATCATCATCATCATCATTATCATCATCATCAATATAATTATCATCATCAATATAATTATCATCAATATAATCATCATCACTATTACTATCTAATCCTTTTTGTTCATCTTGCAATGCAAAAACCTTTGGCATAGTTTGTGTTGTCTTTGATAGTGTTAGAGGTTTCTTAGACGTTAACGACTGTCCTAACATGTCTTTTTCAGGAGATAATAAATGCTCTTTAACAAACAAAGCACTATCTTGAGCCACACTATTTTTTTCTTGGTCTTGCTTTTTTACCTTGGTTAGAGTATTTTGTCCATTTAAATGAGTATTATTTTGAGATTTACAATGATGATCGATTGAAATAAGTATGTTGGAGCCTTTTGTCTGAATCATTCCTCGACACTTTTTAGATCGTTGTTTCGAACAGCACCAAATAACAGTTCCATTTTTATTAGTTCTTTTTACAATATATGCATATCCTTTATAGTAAGCACATGGCTTACCGTAGCTAGTCGTTGATACTTCCATGTCAACTGTCAAGCATAGACTAAGCTCTAGTAAAGTCAACTTGGTAATAAGAATACTAGTTTAATGTGAGAGCAAATATGGATCCAAAGAGTTCAGGTAAAAGTGAAAGCAAATAAGCAAATATTAGAAACAAGAGTTGGGGAAAAAGTGGTCGCAAAGTGGTAGACCCATTACACAATAATTTCAGCACGACGAAGCTCTTGTTCAATTTCTTTGATTTCCCAATCGTGACCGATATGTCCAGCTTGTCGTAAAGCATGCAATTGTCGAAGCCGTTGAATTAGCTTACTGGGTTTGTTCCAGTATACAAATTTAACAAATGGATTTTTGGGTGTAAACAAAGCATTACCATTATCATGATCATTATCATCATCATCATCATCATTATCATCATTATGATCACCATTATCATCATGACCATCATCACTGTTACTATATAGTCCTTTTTGATCCTCTTGCAATACCACTTTATTTATAATCTGAGTTGATTTTGATAGTGTTGAAGGTTTCTTGGACGTTGACAACTGTCCTAACATGACGTTTTGAGGACATGATAAGTCCTTTTGAACAAACACTGCACTATCTTTAGCCGCAATATCGTTTTCTTGAACTTGCTTTTTAGCATTTTGATAATTGTTTGTAAACAGTAAGCGTGGTTCGTTTCGAGCACTACATTGATGAACACTCACACTTAAAACCTTTCCATTTTTACTTTTCAGATTGCCTCGACATTTTGTTGACCTCTCTTTTGAGCATCGCCAGAATATTATTACATTCACATTCTGGCGATTATAGTTATAGGAGTAGCCTTGATAGAGTGCACGTAGCCTACCTTTGTTGGTTGTAATACGTTCCATAGTAGTAACTGACCTGTCAGTACGATGTTCACACTACAAAGGTTACAACTGTTTTGCTGATGGAGTGACCTACTATAAGTTTATATATTGGCTTATGTGTTGGCTTTTTGTGTCGGCTTTTTGTGTTGGCTTTTCGTGTTGGCTTTTGTGTTGGCTTATGTGTTGGCTTTTTGTGTTGGCTTTTTGTGTTGGCTTTTTGTGTTGGCTTTTGTGTTGGCTTTTTGTGTCGGCTTTTTGTGTTGGCTTTTCGTGTTGGCATTTCGTGTTGGCTTTTGTGTTGGCTTTTCGTGTTGGCTTTTTGTGTTGGCTTTTCGTGTTGGCATTTCGTGTTGGCTTTTCGTGTTGGCTTTTTTGTATTGGCCTTTCGTGTTGGCTTTTTGTATTGGCTTTTCGTGTTGGCTTTTTGTGTGGGCTTTTTGTGTTGGTTTTAGTATTGGCTTTTGTATTGGCTTATTTGACAAGTTATTTGTGTTAATGTATTTAGTGGATTTTTTCTTGGTGTTGGAAAGTAGTTGAAAGAGAGGGAATATTTAAAGACTTAACCTTAGCTCACTAACCTAACCTAACCTAACCTAACTTTACCTAACCTAACCTAACCTTTCAACTCTCAGATGTTAATTAAATTCTGTGCATAGTCGAGTTGGAACCCAAGACCTCAGGGGTAAAAATCAATTATTTTTGACGGCTTATTTTGGTAACTTATTTTAATGGCTAACCTAACTTTACTTAACCTAACCTAACCTCAGCTCACTTTGGATATTACTAGTAAGTGTTCATATCCTCTGCTAGGTAGCATGCTAGTAGTACAGGTAGTGCTCATATTTACCGCTAGATAGCGGAAACATACTTTGCATGTTGCATGTGACACTTGTGAAGTTTAACCACATGCAACATGCAAAGTATGTTTCCGCTATCTAGCGGTAAATATGAGCACTACCTGTACTACTAGCATGCTACCTAGCAGAGGATATGAACACTTACTAGTAATATCCAAAGTGAGCTGAGGTTAGGTTAGGTTAAGTAAAGTTAGGTTAGCCATTAAAATAAGTTACCAAAATAAGCCGTCAAAAATAATTGATTTTTACCCCTGAGGTCTTGGGTTCCAACTCGACTATGCACAGAATTTAATTAACATCTGAGAGTTGAAAGGTTAGGTTAGGTTAGGTAAAGTTAGGTTAGGTTAGGTTAGGTTAGTGAGCTAAGGTTAAGTCTTAAAATATTCCCTCTCCTTCAACTACTTTCCAACACCAAGAAAAAATCCACTAAATACATTAACACAAATAACTTGTCAAATAAGCCAATACAAAAGCCAATACTAAAACCAACACAAAAAGCCCACACAAAAAGCCAACACGAAAAGCCAATACAAAAAGCCAACACGAAAGGTCAATACAAAAAAGCCAACACGAAAAGCCAACACGAAATGCCAACACGAAAAGCCAACACAAAAAGCCAACACGAAAAGCCAACACAAAAGCCAACACGAAATGCCAACACGAAAAGCCAACACAAAAAGCCGACACAAAAAGCCAACACAAAAGCCAACACAAAAAGCCAACACAAAAAGCCAACACAAAAAGCCAACATATAAGCCAACACAAAAGCCAACACGAAAAGCCAACACAAAAAGCCGACACAAAAAGCCAACACATAAGCCAATATATAAACTTATAGTAGGTCACTCCATCAGCAAAACAGTTGTAACCTTTGTAGTGTGAACATCGTACTGACAGGTCAGTTACTACTATGGAACTTATTACAACCAACAAAGGTAGGCTACGTGCACTCTATCAAGGCTACTCCTATAACTATAATCGCCAGAATGTGAATGGAATAATATTCTGGCGATGCTCAAAAGAGAGGTCAACAAAATGTCGAGGCAATCTGAAAAGTAAAAATGGAAAGGTTTTAAGTGTGAGTGTTCATCAATGTAGTGCTCGAAACGAACCACGCTTACTGTTTACAAACAATTATCAAAATGCTAAAAAGCAAGTTCAAGAAAACGATATTGCGGCTAAAGATAGTGCAGTGTTTGTTCAAAAGGACTTATCATGTCCTCAAAATGTCATGTTAGGACAGTTGTCAACGTCCAAGAAACCTTCAACACTATCAAAATCAACTCAGACTATAAATAAAGTGGTATTGCAAGAGGATCAAAAAGGACTATATAGTAACAGTGATGATGGTCATGATGATAATGGTGATCATAATGATGATAATGATGGTGATGATGATGATAATGATCATGATAATGGTAATGCTTTGTTTACACCTAAAAATCCATTTGTTAAATTTGTATACTGGAACAAACCCAGTAAGCTAATTCAACGGCTTCGACAATTGCATGCTTTACGACAAGCTGGACATATCGGTCACGATTGGGAAATCAAAGAAATTGAACAAGAGCTTCGTCGTGCCGAAATTATTGTGTAATGGGTCTACCACTTTGCGACCACTTTTTCCCCAACTCTTGTTTCTAATATTTGCTTATTTGCTTTCACTTTTACCTGAACTCTTTGGATCCATATTTGCTCTCACATTAAACTAGTATTCTTATTACCAAGTTGACTTTACTAGAGCTTAGTCTATGCTTGACAGTTGACATGGAAGTATCAACGACTAGCTACGGTAAGCCATGTGCTTACTATAAAGGATATGCATATATTGTAAAAAGAACTAATAAAAATGGAACTGTTATTTGGTGCTGTTCGAAACAACGATCTAAAAAGTGTCGAGGAATGATTAAGACAAAAGGCTCCAACATACTTATTTCAATCGATCATCATTGTAAATCTCAAAATAATACTCATTTAAATGGACAAAATACTCTAACCAAGGTAAAAAAGCAAGACCAAGAAAAAAATAGTGTGGCTCAAGATAGTGCTTTGTTTGTTAAAGAGCATTTATTATCTCCTGAAAAAGACATGTTAGGACAGTCGTTAACGTCTAAGAAACCTCTAACACTATCAAAGACAACACAAACTATGCCAAAGGTTTTTGCATTGCAAGATGAACAAAAAGGATTAGATAGTAATAGTGATGATGATTATATTGATGATAATTATATTGATGATGATAATTATATTGATGATGATGATGATGATGATGATGATGATGATGATAATGGTTTACACCCAAAAAAATCATTTGTTAAATTTGTTTACTGGAACAATCCCAGTAAGCTAATCCAGCGGCTTCAGTACTTGCATACCTGTAAACAGGCTGGTCATACTAAATATGAGGACGAACTTTTGGATATAGAAAATGAGCTTCGTGATGCTAAAATTATAGTGTAATGAATCCATGTAACCGCTTAAACTATTTCTTAACAATACATGTAATATTTTCTACCACTTTGCTGCCACTTTGCTACCACTTTTCTAGTTTGCTACCACTTTTCTACCACTTTGCTACCACTTTTCTACTACTTTTCTGCCAGTTTTCTACCACTTTTCTACCACTTTGCTACCACTTTTCTACTACTTTTCTGCCACTTTTCTACCACTTTTCTACCACTTTGCTACCACTTTTCTACCACTATGTTACCAATTGTCTACCACTTTGCTACCACGTTTCTACCACTTTTCTATCACTTTAAACTGTACATATTAAATATAAAAGCCAACGCTAAATAATTCTATTACCAGAACCGAGATAACCTTTGTAGTGTGCAAATCATACTAACAGGTTAGTTACTACTATGGAACTTACTCCAACTAACCGAGGTAAACAACGTGTACTCTATAAGGCTACTCTTATAACTATAGACGACAAAATGTAAAAGGAATAATATTCTGGCAATGCTCGAAACAGAGGTCAACAACATGTCGAGGCAATATGAAAAGTAGAAATGGTGTGGTTTTAAGCGTGAGTGATCATCAATGTAGTGCTCCAGACAAAACACTGATGGTATTGACAAAAAATCATCAGAATGCTAAAAAGTTAGTACAAGAGAAAGATGTTGCTACTCAAAATAGTGCATTGTTTGTTGAGCAACGTTTAACCCCTGTTGTAAAAGTTATGTTGTATCCATCTTCCACGCATCAAGAGTCATCAACATCACAGACTATGCAAGAAGTAGTGTTGTTGTTGTTTGAAGGGGCTGAACTACAAAGTCATCTGCCCTTGATATGCAAGTGGATCGAAAAGGACTAGATAGTAATAGACAAAAGAGAGTTGTAGTTTGTATATAATTATTGTACAAGTACTTACATTAAATAAATAAAAATAGTGTATGGGTATTGTCTGTTTTTCTTAATTGCTATCCCTATGTCCCACTATTAATGCAATTGTTAACCATCAACATTCTCTGACTATGTTCGCAAAGAGAGTGACCTTAAACAATACACTCTATTTATGGTTTGTGTACCGAGTACACAATAATACAGTGTGGTCAAGCCATGTTGAGGCAATAGTTATATCAGGTAAGGGATTCGAACCCTTGCTTTCTTGTACAGAAAATTTGAACTTAAGTCAAACACCATAACCACTCGGTCAACCTGACTGTTACTAATTTAATTATTTTTGTGGACTTGAGTGTTTATAAAACTTTTTCCAGTATACATTGACTAAACCACTTGTTTGTTTTGAAATATAGATTTTGTTTTGTTTGACCATAACATTGCAGTTATGAGTCTTGTGAACTGGGTGTTTAATATAGGGTTAAAGGCATTTTAAAATAATTTTAGAAAAGCTCTTAGGTATCGTGTCATGGGTTTTAGTAATGCATTACTGTTCGTTGACTAACATTTACCGTTACACAACATTATTTTGGTGAGCTCTACATGTTGTTGTTTGAGTCGTCAGTCTTTTGACTGGTTTGATGCAGATCTCTATGCCTCCCTGCCCCGAGCGAAACGTCTCATTTCTATATAGCTACCACACACTACATTAAAGGCTATCTGTTTAACATATTATAACCTTGGATCTCCCCTACAAGCTCTTGGGTTCAATTCCTAGATTTAACACAAACTTTTAAAAGTGGTATGATAACTAAAACTAGTCTACTCAGTCTCGGGTGGTCCAAATAAGTAGAGAGGGTTTTATTCACACCTCAACCATAGAGCACTATGTTCTTTTCTTTTTTTAAATAATGATAGCCATTTGTTCAATTTCACATTTCACACATTGCAATTTGTCAATTTTCCATTTGCATTTTTTTAAATGACAGTTTGATGTTTTTCAATTTCATGATATGGAAACATGGATTTTTCCATTTTCATATTTACACATTTGTCAATTTCCCATTTGCATATATTTTCTTAAATGTCCGTTTAACGTTTTTAAAATTTTGTCTATGTGGAAACATGGATTTTTCCATTTTCATATTTACACATTTGTCAATTTCCCATTTGCATATATTTTCTTAAATGTCCGTTTAACGTTTTTAAAATTTTGTCTATGTGGAAACATGGATTTTCCATTTTGCTGTTTACAAATTTTTTATATATTTATTTTGTGTATGTTGAAAAAAATCGATATTTCCAAAACAAGATTTTCTATTTTTCATTTTATGATTTTGTAAATAATATTAATGTGAGTGCTTGACCATGGATTTTCCATTTTGTTGTTTACAAATTTTTTATATATTTATTTTGTGTATGTTGAAAAACGATATTTCCAAAACAAGATTTTTTATTTTTCATTTTATGATTTTGTAAATGATCTTAATGTGAGTGCTTGGCCATGGCAATAATACAGTCTATGTTGTGTGAACCTGTGCAATTTTTAATTTATTTATTCACACATGTTGTACACTACCTATAGCTCTGTGTGTACAGTCCTCAGCCCCACATATTTCTTTCTCTTTCCACCTGTGTTCTCTCATACATTACCCCTCCCCCTTTCCCTCCCTTCACCTCCCACCACTGGTGTTTGCAGCTCTTGCCTATCTATTGGTTGTGACATCATTCCGACAAGTTGCATCATACTTTTTACTGATTCAGCGATTCCCACGCTTTGAACATTCTCTTATCGTGCACGTGGACAGCTAACATTCAAAGTGAACACCTGTGCCAGATCAAATTTCACGTCAACTAGCATTTTGTCACGTACGAAGCAAAACAGGATGTGACTTGTTAACAGTTATCGCGCACGTGGACAGCTAACGTCCAAGGTGAACACCTGCGGTAGATCAAATTTCACGTCAACTTGCATTTTGTCACGTACGAAGCAAGACAGGATGTCACTGGTTTAGCCTACATGTGGTTTCACACATGTGTATGCATGCATTTAGCTCTTCCCTGCCACCACAATGGTCAGATTATTTCACTTTCAAGCGTATTTGTCATTTTTCCATTGCACCTGTTGTCAAGTCAGATCAACGTCTTCCAATAAGCTCAAATGACATTCACCTCCTGTAAATTTGTTTTCTCTACTCGCTTCGACCAACATAGAACCAAGCTCTCATTACCGTTTACACGTTAAAGGTAAAATGTGTGAAAAAACGCACGCTCGCTCTGTCATACACCGACCCGCCGAAATAGCGATTGTTCTATTAAGCATGGTCCTTGTGGTTAGCGACAGGTTCATTGACACACACACACCCAGCCGTATCGTCTCAACCACCACGCTTCATGGACATTATAAACAGGTAAAGAAAAGGAAAAAGTTTTCTCAACATGTATGGCGTTAGGCCCTTTGTGAATTATTTTTTTGGAAAAAAATATCTACCACATTTGAAAGGGGGGCGTTAGCCCGAGTCCTAGGACACCTCGTACACGTCTCTAGCGTTATTGGTTCATAAGATATCGGCAAAAATCACAAAAAAACACGTGTTTACCCCAAAATCGCGTTTCCAAAATTTTAAAAAATTACAACGAGTGGTACTATGCAGAAACTATAGATTCGAGCAGCGCTCTATACCGGCCAGTTAGTGAACCCAGTCTTAACGACTGCTAGGAGTAATAAGACAGTAACATTCGTTTATTCCTTGTGCACAGAGGCGTTGTTGATAATCTCAAAACTTGCAATATGGATGATTTGGAGATGGATTATTTTGTTATACCGTGTATTTAAGATTAGCCTATAAATTAACGGGTTGCGAAGTTACTTCACTTAGTTCTATATCATTCGTACACGACACAGAACAACAACGTGACGTCAGTTTCTGATCTGCTCTGATTGGCTATTACATTGCTGCAGTCGGGTAGTTGGCAGTCAAGGATAAAATTCTCGACTGCCAACTGCCAGCTACCAACTGCAACTTCATGTTGTGTATGGTGCCTATAGTATACACGGAGTCGATCGCGACTGCCGACCGAGGACTACCAACTACGGACTGCCGACTGCGCATTGTAGATGGGCCTTATTAGAGCAACGAAGTTTCAATTATTGTAAGTAGTCGGTGTTTGGAGTGTTTGCTGATGAAATTGCAAAATGCTGGGGTAAATTATAAACTATGGTTTGAACGCCACTGTTCAAATCCTGTGTGCCAATTTGCACTTCAAATAGGAAGAAATTAGGAGATGATAAGGACAGAGAGTTATAACTATACCCATACATTTCGGAGAAAGTAGGCTATATGTTCTTTCCCGAACATCTTGTTTAAAATTACAATGAGTGGTCCATAGCAAAGAGGACATCACCCCGAGTACTTGGACCTGTCGAACACACCTCTAGCATGATTGGTTCGCGAGATATCGGCAAAATCACAAAAACACGTGTTTACCCCCAAAATCGAGTTTCCAATTTTATTAAAAATTATAACGAGTGGTCCATAGCAGAGAGGACGTCACCCCGAGTCCTTGGACCTGTCGAACATGCCTCTAGCGTTATTGCTGCGTGAAATATCGGCAAAATCACAAAAACACGTTTTTACCCCAAAATCGAGTTTCCCAAATTTTTTAAAATTACAATGAATGGTCCATAGCAAAGAGGACATCACCCCGAGTACTTGGACCTGTCGAACACACCTCTAGCATGATTGGTTCACGAGATATCGGCAAAATCACAAAAACACGTGTTTACCCCAAAATCGAGTTTCCAATTTTATTAAAAATTATAACGAGTGGTCCATAGCAGAGAGGACGTCACCCCAAGTCCTTGGACCGGTCGAACATGCCTCTAGCATGATTGGTTCGCGAGATATTAAAAGCACATGACCTTTTAGTTTTGGTCTTCTCATTAAATTAAGAGCCTATAGGAAAGTAGGGGGCATCACTACGAGTGCTAGGACACCCTGTATGTTCAAATCCGACCATTGGTTAGCGAGATATCAGCTTCGGGGCAAATACGAGGAGGGCTCAATAAGTTAGTAGACAGCTCTGTCACTACCCCACTACTTACAAAACACAAATTTTTGCTCTAGCGACTTGAAATTTATTTTGGGGGTAGAGGGCATAGGGACCTTTCATTTATGTCAAATAAACGTTTTTGTAGAGTTCCTAGTTTCCAAAATATAGGATTTTCAAAATTCGAGTGTTTTCAAAAAAAACATAAAAGTAAAAAAGTTTCATTATAGAAAATAAAGGGCATAAAGACCATTCGTTTGAGCCATGGCACAACGTTCTATCATGTTTAGTTTTCAAACTATCACCTAGTTTCGAAAACAAAAATTTTCAAAAAAAAATTGAAAAATATAACGAGTGGTCCATAGCAAAGAAGACGTCAGCCCGAGTCCAACGATACCTCATTTGTCAAAATCGGACCATGCGTTCGAGAGATATTTAACATGCCTGAGGCTTAGTAGAGGGGCAAGGAGGGTTCTGGAGTGCGTTAGAACCCCCCCTACTCCACTACTGCTCTACAAGGGTTGTAGTGCCAGGGGTTATTATTTTGATCCTCTGAGCAGCACACATTTCGGAACACAGGAAGTTCACAGATCATATCCACACAATCTGAAAAGATATCGCCCCACAACGAGCCTTCTTGCTCCAACTTTGCCTCCACTACTGCATCTACACGTTTCATTACACGTTTCATCACGCGGAATGTCCGGCTCCGTGGCTAAATGGTTAGCGCGCTAGGGTTTGGTCCGCCGTGTCCCGGGTTCGATTCCTGGCCGGGCCTTTAGGGATTTTAATCTCTTGGGGTTAATTCCCGTGGCTCGGGGACTGTGCCGTCTTCATCATAACCTCATCCTCATTACGACACGCGGGTCGCCCACGGGCGTCAAATAGAAAGACCTGCACTTGGCCTCTCAGGAGGTCACAAGATCATTTTTTTTTCATCACATGAAATAAAGATAACGACGGGTATTTGAGAAATTTTGATTCACTTCCGCCAAAGTCTCTCAGCATGGTGAGGATACATACATCACTAACAGCATTAAATGTTTCGGAATCACTTTCCATTGACCAAATGCAGGAAGTACATATCTCAATCTTCGTTGCTGCTGTGTGAATCAGGTAACCACTCAAATAATAAACAACGTTATCTCCTGCTCTCTCAGAACTCTCATCATTAACTGACAGGATTATAGGGTTCAATTTATGTCAGTGTAATAGTTTATTTAATTTGCTGACAATATTGTTATGCTTTACCTCTCTGCTCGTATGTATTTCATTTCTCGCCATTGATCGTATTCATTAAGAGAAGAAAGTTAATTGTCTATAACGTCCTCATAATTAGCTTGTGAACAAAGGACCTCTTTCACTGGTAGGCCTATGCATAATGATAACAGAAGTTTAAAACAAGCATAGAAATAAAACGTAAGTACAATTTGTGCGCGGTACTGTATCACTGCTGACTGCCGTCCCGTCATGTGCTTAAGACCATATGCTCGGCGCGGCGCCTGGTGTTGAAATTTAGAATTAATTCATTTTAACCATTGACTCGTACGGAAGTTCCACCACTTATTACTTTATACACCCTGACACGAGTATATTTACAAAATAAGCGAAGAGAGTTTCATAATTCCCATACGAGTGTCTTAATTACCATTATAGGGGAGTTGCATACGACTGTTTATGTTCGACGATAATTATAATTTTAGTATATGTTCTAACATAAATATTCATAAATGCCTGTCGAGATTCTGTCAGTTGACTTAAGTGAAGAGCGCATGCGCTGGATTCCCACTAAGGATCAAAGTCCTTCCAAAGCTTCGGTCTTATTTTCTTGAGAATTATCTGGGCTCAGCATTTACTCTCTACCCAATAACAAATATGGAAGCTTTGAAACATTGTTTATCCTGAACAAGCACCAACAGATAGCAAACAGGTACTATGTGGGATCATTTTGTTATTTTGTTCAATTAACACTCAATAGACTGTTACAAACGCTTTAAATTTAAAATGTACCGTATTGTCAACTAGTTATTCTTCAAATCCAATGCGTACAGAATGTCAACGGAAGGAAAATCAATTGAGTCCCAAATTGATCAGTCATGACATTTGGCGGAAAAGTTTCGCATAGTAAAGCCCTTTACTGAATAGAGCTGGATTATTGACTTCCGTACCGGGTGAGTTAGTCGTGGTTGTTACGGCATGACTGTTGGCAGTCGCTTACATCCGGGAGGAGGGGTGGTTCTAATCCCCCCGCCGGCAACCTTGAAGATGGTCTTCTGTGGTTTCCCATCTTCCTTCCAGGCAAATGCCGGGGTTGGTCCCAAACTATAGGCCACAGCCGCTACCTTCCAACTCCTCGTCCTTACATTCCAACTTTCCTCCCCAACGGTACTTGTAGCTCACCCATTGGGTGTCCGTCTCGAAGCAGCTACAACACTGGCGAGCCGAACATGTCCTCGGACACTCCCGGCACTAAAAGCCATACGCTAAAAAAATGACTTCCGTGGATCTAATACCATACGCATGCTTCCTCCATGACGTTCTGGTGTGTTTTTGTCAACAACAGCATTTACTTAAATTGTATGCGAAATCGTACGATTGCAATGCCCTGTGTAGAAATTGGAGTTGCGGATATTAAGGTACAGTGCTATTCATTTTGTAATATTCCGCAGTTTGTTTATGCAAACATCACGGACGGTGCACACTTTCCATGTCGGTAGTTAATATAGGCTAGGGTAGAAGGATGTTGTGTTGCAAATTTTGGACGTAGATTCCTAAATTGCTTGCATTTCCATAGTACTTTCTTGTTACCGTAAAGTTACGTGCTGATTTTGTCTTTGTGTTTGGGATTGTACCTACAATGGTTGTTCGGATATCCTTTAAATTGTCAACTATCAAAAACATATAATTCATGTTCAACATGTTACAGTTTGAGTGCTTGTGCGAAGCTACCCTTACCTAATTGGTCAATGAATGAAAGTTTTGAGCTCTGATTGGTTAGAGATACTGTATCATATTGAAAAGGAGTACTTTCATGACTGTCATTATGATACAGTTTTCTGGCATATAATATTTACATTTCGACATCGTCGAATATACAGAATGTTCTGCTATTTAAAGAGCATAAAAGGATGGGTTGAGGAAATAAGCTTTTGAGTGCTTGAAAAAAAAAACGATTCACAGGGAACAAGATTCTAAATGTGTATTTTTATCACGTCAATATATATTTAATTTGTGTAACCTTTTTATCTTCGATATATGGAAATTCATTATGTGCTTTTTAAAATGTGTAAATCGCAGAAAAATGCATAACGATCGAAAACAGGCACACAAAAAAGACTTAAAATAGGCAACGGAAGCCAAAATACGCAAATTAAAAACAGGCTCTACTGACTCCAAATGCACGGACACACATTATCTCTATCTGTTTCTTTAGAATGAAAAGGCTTAGCTTAACTTCCGGGCCCTAATTACAGTATAAGTTTCCGAAGTCACTACGGTACAGTACAGTACAGTGTGGTCACAAGGTATTTTTGATTCCCCGCTATGTCAAGAATTTTAGCCTATTTTCATTTATGAAAAAATAGGCTTATGAGATTGTAACGTGTTTTTCGAGGGGTTTTATGCAACTGGCATAAGTCAGTAGGAAGCCATTCTATATTTATTTACGCGGCAAATTGTTCAGCCAAGAGAATTTTTCATGGTAATTTATTATTATTATTAATTTATTATAATTATTATTAAGGTATTTTCGGAGCATTTTATACAAATTATTGGCATTCAGATAGGTTTTCTATGTCTTAGAAAACGCTATCAAGCAAATTATTACGAACGACAATATCATAGAAAATTATGTGATTACGGAATTTTACGGAGTTTTCGTCAGTTAGGGTATAACGAGAGACGTGACTCACTGGGATTTCAAGTACAAGCTGATTCCTGTCGAGAAGTATTACGCAAGGCTGGGTCGCAAGGTCTAGAAAAGGCGAATTGTTGGAACGGAAAACGACTTCTCCCTCTCGTGCGCCGAGTGTAATGAGGCAGAGGAGGGGAACTAGCGGCGTGCTCAGCCAATCAGTTGAGACAACGTAAGCTGGAAGACGGTACCATGGTGGGGGAGCCAACGTGTGGATATATCGTTCGACGCGCCGTGAAACGAGGACAATCTGTGTAGAACTTGCAGAGTACGGTCGCAAGTGCGTGTCGCTCCGATGTTCAGTGGAGTTAGCGACGAACTTTTGTAAAACTTAACCAGTGCGGTTGTACGAGTGTTTGGGTCCGAGGTACGGACCATAGAATTATCTAATCTACCAGAATCTCATCAAACATCGACGAAGATGACGACATCCAGGAGACTGTGGGAAGCTCACAGCATCATCAAGTACGAGGGAAATGCTTCGGGCATTTCCAGTGGTAAGCGCTAATGACGCAGAAATACGCAATCTCTCATTTTTCTTTGTTTTATATTTCATAATTCAGTAACTTCATAGCTTGGAAATAAGAGTAAAATCAATTTATCAGACTCCGTTTTCACGTAATTTTCTATCGGTAATATTAAAATCGCAACGCTCCAATTTAAATTTTATACTTATTATTATTATTAATTTTGCTATACTTGTTTTATATAATAAATTCATTTCTTTTACAATGCAATCTTTGCTTTCAGTAGGTAGCATTAGATATAGACCAATTCCTTCTCCTGATACAATTGTTTGTTGGGTTAATGATCAAATCATACCACGATCTGAGTGAATAGAGTCTTGAAGGTGTTCTGCCAGAGCTAGACGTTGTTAAATACAAATTTAGATTTCAACATTGGGTTGAGGTCTTGGCGCCCATTAAAACAACATAGCTTAGGCAAAGGTAAACAATTACATTTATCTCCCAACAGTGTGGGCTAGCGAAACCATTACATTTGTCGCTACCAACATGGGGCACTAAATAACCATTACATTTGTCGCCGACAACTTGGGGCTGAAAACCTAATAACATTTGTGGAAGGAGAAGGGTATATATTTCTGTGCCTGTATTTTGGGGGTTATTTGTCTTTATCAGTGTATATCATTATGGGGGATGAGAAAGAAAGACAGATGAGGTTACGTAGTGGTCATCAACTGGAGAGTGATGATACGAGCAGTATGTCGAGTGATGGTAGTACCGGGGTAGCGGAGGTAAATCCCGATACTGAAACAGGGAGTGTAGGCGGCCAACCAGAATTAAAAACTTTACTTCTCGAGTTCATGTATCAGAACAAAGTTAGTAGTGATGCCTTAAATGCAAAATTAGAACAGAATAATGCAAAATTAGAACAGAATAATGCAAAATTAGAACAAAACAGTAGGGAAAATAAAGAAAGTACAGACGCTTTAAACGCAAAACTGGAACAAAACAACGCTAAATTAGAACAAAACAGTAGGGAAAATAGAGAGAGTAATGAAACTTTAAACGCCAGATTAGAACAAAACAGTAGGGAAAATAGAGAGAGTAATGAAACTTTAAACGCCAGATTAGAACAAAACAGTAAGGAAAATAGAGAGAGTACTGAAACTTTAAATGCTAAATTAGAACAAAACAGTAGGGAAATGAGTGACAAATTCGAACTGATTAGAGGTGAGATCTGGGGGGGTGATGGAAGAAAAGGCTAAAGAGATTATTGCAGATGTAGACAGAAAATTAGGAAAAGTACAGGAGGAGTTGGAAATTAGAATCAGTACACAGGCTGAAAATTTAAAAGAACTAGTGCAACTGGAAACACAGCAGGTCAAAAAGCAATTGGGGGGAGAAATTGACAAAATTCAGGTAGCTACTAAAGAGGTTAAGGAACAGCTGGGGGGTAGAATTGAGAAAGTCCACTCACAAATAGTTGCAGAAGTAAATGATTTAAGAGAGAGTAATAGAGAGAGCATTAGCAAGATTGAGGAGAAACAAGCAAAGCTATATGATAAAGTAGAAGAATCAGAAGGAAACATTAAATTAACAGTAAACAGTATTGAGAGGAAGGCTGAGGAGAAAATCGCAGAATTAGAATGAAAATTAAAAGCTAGGATCAGGCAAGAAAATAGTCAGAATAGGCCAGTTTTTGTGAATAGCACACACAGGGAGGTAGAACTGGGTAAGTTCAGCAATCGACAGGGGTGCCCAATGGAGTTCATGAACACTATAGAAAATAAATTCGGGGAGAGGTTGGAAAATGGTAGTATTGAGTGGTGCCAGGTAGTTGAAATTTTAGAACAAGTGTTTGTGGGGGAAACGAGGAATTGGTTTGCTGTCTACAGAGACAAGTTTACTGATATCAATGATTTTAAAATGAAATTCTGTGAAAAGTTCTGGAATGAGGTTATTCAGTCGCAGCATCGTGAGGGAGTAGTGTGTGGTAAATATAACCCTAAAGGAAGCTCCACCATGACCGAATACTTTTTAGGGCAGGTATTAGTGTGTAAATATCTGGATGGCTTGAAGGAGGAAAGTGATGTGGTGAGGTTGCTACTTAGGCACTTTCCCTATAGGATCAAGGAGGCTGCTTGTATCCAGAATGTAAAGACTATATCACAAGTAGAAAATCTGTTAAGCACATCTGATGCACTAGGGAGAGGGGGTTATGAGGACAATTTCAATCGGAACCAGGGTAATAATAATAATAGACCTAATGAAGCCAGGCATCAGGAAGTTCAAGGGAACGGTGGCGAAGGGGCCAACGCTCAAAATAGAAAAAATAATAATCAGCTAAATCAGAACAGAGGAAATGGCTATGGTAGTCAGTATCAAGGGAGGAACAATGATTTCAGGGGAAATCAAGGGAGGAACAATGATTACAGGGGAAATCAAGGGAGAAACAATGATTTCAGGGGAAATCAAGGGAGAAATTATAATGACAATAATTACAACCAGAATAGGGGTCAAGGAAGAGGACAGCCTAGTGGTAGTAATATACAGCCAAACAATGACAACACAGCCCAGAACAACCAGACCAGTTTAGTAGTTAGTAGTACTACGGCCAGCTGTAGCGGTTCTTTAAACGCGAACCAGGCTGCGAAGTAAGGTCAGAATCTCAGTCTGTAGCATGCCCTGTCCATACAATTATACAGGAACCCTATGACCTAAATGTAAGAAATGAATTATTGCATGAACTAAATGATGAAGGTATTATTCAGGAAGTGGTTAGTAAGAGCCCCATAGTTAAATTTAACGTGTCCGAGGCGTACACAGATGTTTTAATTGATAGTGGTTGTATGAAGAGTTGCATAAGTAGTGCATTTTATGATAAAATGAAAGGAACTGGAGTAAATTTTGAGGAGATGCCAATTAAAAGCACTTTTGTTATCACAGCTGTTGGGAAGAGGTCTAAAGTAATTTCTAAGCAAGTTTTAGTAGACATTAAAATTAATAATCATGTAGAGAAGCAGATTTGTCTTGTAATTCCAAATTTAGTATTCAGTGTTATCTTGGGTTCAGAGTGGCTAAGTAGAGTGTCTGGTAACTTATGTTATGATGTAGGGAGTTTGAAATTTAAATGGGGAGATTCTGAAGTAGAAGTAGCGTTCAATGACCAAATTCAGAGAAGTAGTGTTGTAGGGGTGATTTGTACTTTAAATGAGATATCGCCAGCCGTAGAGCGGGGTTCTCCATGTTTTGTGGGCAGTGTGATTACGAACGGAAGTCTAGAGGACTCGTTACGTGAGGCTGCATTTCAGGGAAATATAGAGGATGAACAGTGTGTTCGGCTCTATGATGTGTTATGGTGTAATAGGAGAGTTTTTGAGGATCGCATTGGTATGGCCAATTGCTATACACATTCATTGAACGTTATTGATAGGTCAGTATTCACAGGACATAGATATCCTGTACCTTTCGCTTATCAGAGTGCAGTTGAGGCACAAATTAATCAGATGCTTGAAGATGGGATTATTGAGCACTCTAACAGTCCATATGTTAATTCTTTGATCACGGTACCCAAGACCGACGGCACTGTTCGTATTTGTTTAGACGCTCGTTTGGTTAACAGTAGAATTAGTTCAGATCAGCTGAAATCTATGTCAATAGAGGAATTAATGCAAACATTTGAGGGGAAGAAGTATTTCACTTGTGTAGATTTGAGTTCCAGTTTTTGGCAAGTGCCACTTATGTACGAAGATAGACCATTTACAGCTTTTAGTCATAAATATAACCTTTATCAATTTTGTAGAACACCTTATGGGTTAAAGAGTAGTTCAGCAGTTTTAATTAGGGCTTTAAACATCGCATTAGGGGATGACACAGGAGAGTTTGTTACCATTTACATAGATGATATGGTAATTAGTTCACGCAGTTTTGAGGAGCATCTAGGTCATTTAGATATAGTTTTTCAGAAGTTAGATCAGGCAGGGTTCACTTTGAAGCTGTCTAAGTCGTCATTCTGTCAGTCAGAAGTGACATTTTTAGGTCATAGAGTGTCGAGTAGAGGTGTAACACCATAGAAAGGTAGGGTTAGCATGTGTGGACAGTAGCAACAGGGCATCGTTACAGACACTGAGAAATATGCTAGTAGAGCAACGTGATGACGTTCATTTAAAGGGAGCCACTTGCAAGGTTGGAAGCAGGTGACGCAGTAACATTTATAGTTTCCAAACGTATTGGCAAAACAGCATATGTGCTGGAGGATTGTAAGGGAAACAGATTATACGGGACGTATAATATACATAGTCTGCGAAAATATGTGTCATAAAGTGAGTGTGTTTAGCTGGCGAGCCAGCCTATCAAATGAGTAAGTGTGGTATTTGGTGCGTGGGAGGAGATGGTCTTCCAGGCAGGCGTATCAGAAGTCACACAGGGGGGTAGTATGTAAGTAAATGAGAGTTTTTAAGGTACAGGGAAATATGACGGGATTGTCGGATGCTGTTGAGCACTAAATTGTCTCGATGCACCAAGGCCATTTTGGCAGCGCTGATGGGTTCCCATTTATCTCCAAGAGATGGGGGAGCGCTTGTATAGGGCTTGTTAGCTTAAGGCGTCCACGAGATAAAAGATGGGCCATCAGAATGCGAGACAGTCCTTCATGAAACTCATACATATCAGCACACGTGATTTCTGTTTACGGTCTCGCCATGTAA
This sequence comes from Meconema thalassinum, assembly GCA_946902985.2. Classification (NCBI taxonomy): domain Eukaryota; kingdom Metazoa; phylum Arthropoda; class Insecta; order Orthoptera; family Tettigoniidae; genus Meconema; species Meconema thalassinum. Next base: position 251,731,207 of record OX336394.1, on the reverse strand, counting down.
GATTTGTAAGTGTGTAATTTAAGATAATTTGTACAATGGCATTATTTGTGTGAGGAGAAATGGTCTGTGTTGAGAACTAGTATTAAGTAGAATATGGTTAACGGGAACTTAACAAGACAGGGCGATTACGGCACAGAAATATTTGGTGTTATATGTAATGCACATTTACTGGTTTTTTTTCAGAAGTCAATATTAATTTAATCTACTTTAAAGAGAGATTAAGTATTATGGTCACGAGGCGCTGCCACAATAGTGTGATCGTGTGCTCGGTGATAAGTGGAATTAAATGTCACCATAAGGAGGGGACCTCCAGTGAATTTAGGAAGTTCTATGGTGATATAAATATATCAGAACACCTTCAATGCGTGTGATATGACATCATAAATACATAGTGCTCACACATTAATTATGTCTATTTCTCCAACATAGAGAAATTTGAGAGGCGGAAATATCCGTGGAACACTATTCTATATGTAAAACATTGGACTGGTTTCAAAGTGCAATCCATAGTGACAACAAACTTTGACGCAAAGTGCGTGAAGAAAAAATATGAGTGTATATATCTGTAATTTAGGGTGATTTCATTTATGTAATATGTATTTTGGATGGGGTTTATTAACGTGTCTGGGATAATCGGATAATGGACCGTCGTCACGGTAAATCAACCGATGATCCGAGGCGAATATGTAACGTGTTTTTCGAGGGGTTTTATGCAACTGGCATAAGTCAGTAGGAAGCCATTCTATATTTATTTACGCGGCAAATTGTTCAGCCAAGAGAATTTTTCATGGTAATTTATTATTATTATTAATTTATTATAATTATTATTAAGGTATTTTCGGAGCATTTTATAAAAATTATTAGCATTCAGATAGGTTTTCTATGTCTTAGAAAACGCTATCAAGCAAATTATTACGAACGAAAATATCATAGAAAATTATGTGATTACGGAATTTTACGGAGTTTTCGTCAGTTAGGGTATAACGAGAGACGTGACTCACTGGGATTTCAAGTACAAGCTGATTCCTGTCGAGAAGTATTACGCAAGGCTGGGTCGCAAGGTCTAGAAAAGGCGAATTGTTGGAACGGAAAACGACTTCTCCCTCTCGCGCGCCGAGTGTAATGAGGCAGAGGAGGGGAACTAGCGGCGTGCTCAGCCAATCAGTTGAGACAACGTAAGCTGGAAGACGGTACCATGGTGGGGGAGCCAACGTGTGGATATATCGTTCGACGCGCCGTGAAACGAGGACAATCTGTGTAGAACTTGCAGAGTACGGTCGCAAGTGCGTGTCGCTCCGATGTTCAGTGGAGTTAGCGACGAACTTTTGTAAAACTTAACCAGTGCGGTTGTACGAGTGTTTGGGTCCGAGGTACGGACCATAGAATTATCTAATCTACCAGAATCTCATCAAACATCGACGAAGATGACGACATCCAGGAGACTGTGGGAAGCTCACAGCATCATCAAGTACGAGGGAAATGCTTCGGGCATTTCCAGTGGTAAGCGCTAATGACGCAGAAATACGCAATCTCTCATTTTTCTTTGTTTTATATTTCATAATTCAGTAACTTCATAGCTTGGAAATAAGAGTAAAATCAATTTATCAGACTCCGTTTTCACGTAATTTTCTATCGGTAATATTAAAATCGCAACGCTCCAATTTAAATTTTATACTTATTATTATTATTAATTTTGCTATACTTGTTTTATATAATAAATTCATTTCTTTTACAATGCAATCTTTGCTTTCAGTAGGTAGCATTAGATATAGACCAATTCCTTCTCCTGATACAATTGTTTGTTGGGTTAATGATCAAATCATACCACGATCTGAGTGAATAGAGTCTTGAAGGTGTTCTGCCAGAGCTAGACGTTGTTAAATACAAATTTAGATTTCAACATTGGGTTGAGGTCTTGGCGCCCATTAAAACAACATAGCTTAGGCAAAGGTAAACAATTACATTTATCTCCCAACAGTGTGGGCTAGCGAAACCATTACATTTGTCGCTACCAACATGGGGCACTAAATAACCATTACATATGTCGCCGACAACTTGGGGCTGAAAACCTAATAACATTTGTGGAAGGAGAAGGGTATATATTTCTGTGCCTGTATTTTGGGGGTTATTTGTCTTTATCAGTGTATATCATTATGGGGGATGAGAAAGAAAGACAGATGAAGTTACGTAGTGGTCATCAACTGGAGAGTGATGATACGAGCAGTATGTCGAGTGATGGTAGTACCGGGGTAGCGGAGGTAAATCCCGATACTGAAACAGGGAGTGTAGGCGGCCAACCAGAATTAAAAACTTTACTTCTCGAGTTCATGTATCAGAACAAAGTTAGTAGTGATGCCTTAAATGCAAAATTAGAACAGAATAATGCAAAATTAGAACAGAATAATGCAAAATTAGAACAAAACAGTAGGGAAAATAAAGAAAGTACAGACGCTTTAAACGCAAAACTGGAACAAAACAACGCTAAATTAGAACAAAACAGTAGGGAAAATAGAGAGAGTAATGAAACTTTAAACGCCAGATTAGAACAAAACAGTAGGGAAAATAGAGAGAGTAATGAAACTTTAAACGCCAGATTAGAACAAAACAGTAAGGAAAATAGAGAGAGTACTGAAACTTTAAATGCTAAATTAGAACAAAACAGTAGGGAAATGAGTGACAAATTCGAACTGATTAGAGGTGAGATCTGGGGGGGTGATGGAAGAAAAGGCTAAAGAGATTATTGCAGATGTAGACAGAAAATTAGGAAAAGTACAGGAGGAGTTGGAAATTAGAATCAGTACACAGGCTGAAAATTTAAAAGAACTAGTGCAACTGGAAACACAGCAGGTCAAAAAGCAATTGGGGGGAGAAATTGACAAAATTCAGGTAGCTACTAAAGAGGTTAAGGAACAGCTGGGGGGTAGAATTGAGAAAGTCCACTCACAAATAGTTGCAGAAGTAAATGATTTAAGAGAGAGTAATAGAGAGAGCATTAGCAAGATTGAGGAGAAGCAAGCAAAGCTATATGATAAAGTAGAAGAATCAGAAGGAAACATTAAATTAACAGTAAACAGTATTGAGAGGAAGGCTGAGGAGAAAATCGCAGAATTAGAATTAAAATTAAAAGCTAGGATCAGGCAAGAAAATAGTCAGAATAGGCCAGTTTTTGTGAATAGCACACACAGGGAGGTAGAACTGGGTAAGTTCAGCAATCGACAGGGGTGCCCAATGGAGTTCATGTACACTATAGAAAATAAATTCGGGGAGAGGTTGGAAAATGGTAGTATTGATTGGTGCCAGGTAGTTGAAATTTTAGAACAAGTGTTTGTGGGGGAAACGAGGAATTGGTTTGCTGTCTACAGAGACAAGTTTACTGATATCAATGATTTTAAAATGAAATTCTGTGAAAAGTTCTGGAATGAGGTTATTCAGTCGCAGCATCGTGAGGGAGTAGTGTGTGGTAAATATAACCCTAAAGGAAGCTCCACCATGACCGAATACTTTTTAGGGCAGGTATTAGTGTGTAAATATCTGGATGGCTTGAAGGAGGAAAGTGATGTGGTGAGGTTGCTACTTAGGCACTTTCCCTATAGGATCAAGGAGGCTGCTTGTATCCAGAATGTAAAGACTATATCACAAGTAGAAAATCTGTTAAGCACATTTGATGCACTAGGGAGAGGGGGTTATGAGGACAATTTCAATCGGAACCAGGGTAATAATAATAATAGACCTAATGAAGCCAGGCATCAGGAAGTTCAAGGGAACGGTGGCGAAGGGGCCAACGCTCAAAATAGAAATAATAATAATCAGCTAAATCAGAACAGAGGAAATGGCTATGGTAGTCAGTATCAAGGGAGGAACAATGATTTCAGGGGAAATCAAGGGAGGAACAATGATTACAGGGGAAATCAAGGGAGAAACAATGATTTCAGGGGAAATCAAGGGAGAAATTATAATGACAATAATTACAACCAGAATAGGGGTCAAGGAAGAGGACAGCCTAGTGGTAGTAATATACAGCCAAACAATGACAACACAGCCCTGAACAACCAGACCAGTTTAGTAGTTAGTAGTACTACGGCCAGCTGTAGCGGTTCTTTAAACGCGAACCAGGCTGCGAAGTAAGGTCAGAATCTCAGTCTGTAGCATGTCCTGTCCATACAATTATACAGGAACCCTATGACCTAAATGTAAGAAATGAATTATTACATGAACTAAATGATGAAGGTATTATTCAGGAAGTGGTTAGTAAGAGCCCCATAGTTAAATTTAACGTGTCCGAGGCGTACACAGATGTTTTAATTGATAGTGGTTGTATGAAGAGTTGCATAAGTAGTGCATTTTATGATAAAATGAAAGGAACTGGAGTAAATTTTGAGGAGATGCCAATTAAAAGCACTTTTGTTATCACAGCTGTTGGGAAGAGGTCTAAAGTAATTTCTAAGCAAGTTTTAGTAGACATTAAAATTAATAATCATGTAGAGAAGCAGATTTGTCTTGTAATTCCAAATTTAGTATTCAGTGTTATCTTGGGTTCAGAGTGGCTAAGTAGAGTGTCTGGTAACTTATGTTATGATGTAGGGAGTTTGAAATTTAAATGGGGAGATTCTGAAGTAGAAGTAGCGTTCAATGACCAAATTCAGAGAAGTAGTGTTGTAGGGGTGATTTGTACTTTAAATGAGATATCGCCAGCCGTAGAGCGGGGTTCTCCATGTTTTGTGGGCAGTGTGATTACGAACGGAAGTCTAGAGGACTCGTTACGTGAGGCTGCATTTCAGGGAAATATAGAGGATGAACAGTGTGTTCGGCTCTATGATGTGTTATGGTGTAATAGGAGAGTTTTTGAGGATCGCATTGGTATGGCCAATTGCTATACACATTCATTGAACGTTATTGATAGGTCAGTATTCACAGGACATAGATATCCTGTACCTTTCGCTTATCAGAGTGCAGTTGAGGCACAAATTAATCAGATGCTTGAAGATGGGATTATTGAGCACTCTAACAGTCCATATGTTAATTCTTTGATCACGGTACCCAAGACCGACGGCACTGTTCGTATTTGTTTAGACGCTCGTTTGGTTAACAGTAGAATTAGTTCAGATCAGCTGAAATCTATGTCAATAGAGGAATTAATGCAAACATTTGAGGGGAAGAAGTATTTCACTTGTGTAGATTTGAGTTCCAGTTTTTGGCAAGTGCCACTTATGTACGAAGATTGACCATTTACAGCTTGTAGTCATAAATATAACCTTTATCAATTTTGTAGAACACCTTATGGGTTAAAGAGTAGTTCAGCAGCTTTAATTAGGGCTTTAAACATCGCATTAGGGGATGACACAGGAGAGTTTGTTACCATTTACATAGATGATATGGTAATTAGTTCACGCAGTTTTGAGGAGCATCTAGGTCATTTAGATATAGTTTTTCAGAAGTTAGATCAGGCAGGGTTCACTTTGAAGCTGTCTAGGTCGTCATTCTGTCAGTCAGAAGTGACATTTTTAGGTCATAGAGTGTCGAGTAGAGGTGTGACACCATAGAAAGGTAGGGTTAGCATGTGTGGAAAGTAGCAACAGGGCATCGTTACAGACACTGAGAAATATGCTAGTAGAGCAACGTGATGACGTTCATTTAAAGGGAGCCACTTGCAAGGTTGGAAGCAGGTGACGCAGTAACATTTATAGTTTCCAAACGTATTGGCAAAACAGCATATGTGCTGGAGGATAGTAAGGGAAACAGATTATACGGGACGTATAATATACATAGTCTGCGAAAATATGTGTCATAAAGTGAGTGTGTTTAGCTGGCGAGCCAGCCTATCAAATGAGTAAGTGTGGTATTTGGTGCGTGGGAGGAGATGGTCTTCCAGGCAGGCGTATCAGAAGTCACACAGGGGGGTAGTATGTAAGTAAATGAGAGTTTTTAAGGTACAGGGAAATATGACGGGATTGTCGGATGCTGTTGAGCACTAAATTGTCTCGATGCACCAAGGCCATTTTGGCAGCGCTGATGGGTTTCCATTTATCTCCAAGAGATGGGGGAGCGCTTGCATAGGGCTTGTTAGCTTAAGGCGTCCACGAGATAAAAGATGGGCCATCAGAATGCGAGACAGTCCTTCATGAAACTCATACATATCAGCACACGTGATTTCTGTTTACGGTCTCGCCATGTAAGATTTGTAAGTGTGTAATTTAAGATAATTTGTACAATGGCATTATTTGTGTGAGGAGAAATGGTCTGTGTTGAGAACTAGTATTAAGTAGAATATGGTTAACGGGAACTTAACAAGACAGGGCGATTACGGCACAGAAATATTTGGTGTTATATGTAATGCACATTTACTGTTTTTTTTTCAGAAGTCAATATTAATTTAATCTACTTTAAAGAGAGATTAAGTATTATGGTCACGAGGCGCTGCCACAATAGTGTGATCGTGTGCTCGGTGATAAGTGGAATTAAATGTCACCATAAGGAGGGGACCTCCAGTGAATTTAGGAAGTTCTATGGTGATATAAATATATCAGAACACCTTCAATGCGTGTGATATGACATCATAAATACATAGTGCTCACACATTAATTATGTCTATTTCTCCAACATAGAGAAATTTGAGAGGCGGAAATATCCGTGGAACACTATTCTATATGTAAAACATTGGACTGGTTGCAAAGTGCAATCCATAGTGACAACAAACTTTGACGCAAAGTGCGTGAAGAAAAAATATGAGTGTATATATCTGTAATTTAGGGTGATTTCATTTATGTAATATGTATTTTGGATGGGGTTTATTAACGTGTCTGGGATAATCGGATAATGGACCGTCGTCACGGTAAATCAACCGATGATCCGAGGCGAATATGTAACGTGTTTTTCAAGGGGGTTTATGCAACTGGCATAAGTCAGTAGGAAGCCATTCTATATTTATTTACGCGGCAAATTGTTCAGCCAAGAGAATTTTTCATGGTAATTTATTATTATTATTAATTTATTATAATTATTATTAAGGTATTTTCGGAGCATTTTATAAAAATTATTAGCATTCAGATAGGTTTTCTATGTCTTAGAAAACGCTATCAAGCAAATTATTACGAACGACAATATCATAGAAAATTATGTGATTACGGAATTTTACGGAGTTTTCGTCAGTTAGGGTATAACGAGAGACGTGACTCACTGGGATTTCAAGTACAAGCTGATTCCTGTCGAGAAGTATTACGCAAGGCTGGGTCGCAAGGTCTAGAAAAGGCGAATTGTTGGAACGGAAAACGACTTCTCCCTCTCGCGCGCCGAGTGTAATGAGGCAGAGGAGGGGAACTAGCGGCGTGCTCAGCCAATCAGTTGAGACAACGTAAGCTGGAAGACGGTACCATGGTGGGGGAGCCAACGTGTGGATATATCGTTCGACGCGCCGTGAAACGAGGACAATCTGTGTAGAACTTGCAGAGTACGGTCGCAAGTGCGTGTCGCTCCGATGTTCAGTGGAGTTAGCGACGAACTTTTGTAAAACTTAACCAGTGCGGTTGTACGAGTGTTTGGGTCCGAGGTACGGACCATAGAATTATCTAATCTACCAGAATCTCATCAAACATCGACGAAGATGACGACATCCAGGAGACTGTGGGAAGCTCACAGCATCATCAAGTACGAGGGAAATGCTTCGGGCATTTCCAGTGGTAAGCGCTAATGACGCAGAAATACGCAATCTCTCATTTTTCTTTGTTTTATATTTCATAATTCAGTAACTTCATAGCTTGGAAATAAGAGTAAAATCAATTTATCAGACTCCGTTTTCACGTAATTTTCTATCGGTAATATTAAAATCGCAACGCTCCAATTTAAATTTTATACTTATTATTATTATTAATTTTGCTATACTTGTTTTATATAATAAATTCATTTCTTTTACAATGCAATCTTTGCTTTCAGTAGGTAGCATTAGATATAGACCAATTCCTTCTCCTGATACAATTGTTTGTTGGGTTAATGATCAAATCATACCACGATCTGAGTGAATAGAGTCTTGAAGGTGTTCTGCCAGAGCTAGACGTTGTTAAATACAAATTTAGATTTCAACATTGGGTTGAGGTCTTGGCGCCCATTAAAACAACATAGCTTAGGCAAAGGTAAACAATTACATTTATCTCCCAACAGTGTGGGCTAGCGAAACCATTACATTTGTCGCTACCAACATGGGGCACTAAATAACCATTACATATGTCGCCGACAACTTGGGGCTGAAAACCTAATAACATTTGTGGAAGGAGAAGGGTATATATTTCTGTGCCTGTATTTTGGGGGTTATTTGTCTTTATCAGTGTATATCATTATGGGGGATGAGAAAGAAAGACAGATGAAGTTACGTAGTGGTCATCAACTGGAGAGTGATGATACGAGCAGTATGTCGAGTGATGGTAGTACCGGGGTAGCGGAGGTAAATCCCGATACTGAAACAGGGAGTGTAGGCGGCCAACCAGAATTAAAAACTTTACTTCTCGAGTTCATGTATCAGAACAAAGTTAGTAGTGATGCCTTAAATGCAAAATTAGAACAGAATAATGCAAAATTAGAACAGAATAATGCAAAATTAGAACAAAACAGTAGGGAAAATAAAGAAAGTACAGACGCTTTAAACGCAAAACTGGAACAAAACAACGCTAAATTAGAACAAAACAGTAGGGAAAATAGAGAGAGTAATGAAACTTTAAACGCCAGATTAGAACAAAACAGTAGGGAAAATAGAGAGAGTAATGAAACTTTAAACGCCAGATTAGAACAAAACAGTAAGGAAAATAGAGAGAGTACTGAAACTTTAAATGCTAAATTAGAACAAAACAGTAGGGAAATGAGTGACAAATTCGAACTGATTAGAGGTGAGATCTGGGGGGGTGATGGAAGAAAAGGCTAAAGAGATTATTGCAGATGTAGACAGAAAATTAGGAAAAGTACAGGAGGAGTTGGAAATTAGAATCAGTACACAGGCTGAAAATTTAAAAGAACTAGTGCAACTGGAAACACAGCAGGTCAAAAAGCAATTGGGGGGAGAAATTGACAAAATTCAGGTAGCTACTAAAGAGGTTAAGGAACAGCTGGGGGGTAGAATTGAGAAAGTCCACTCACAAATAGTTGCAGAAGTAAATGATTTAAGAGAGAGTAATAGAGAGAGCATTAGCAAGATTGAGGAGAAACAAGCAAAGCTATATGATAAAGTAGAAGAATCAGAAGGAAACATTAAATTAACAGTAAACAGTATTGAGAGGAAGGCTGAGGAGAAAATCGCAGAATTAGAATTAAAATTAAAAGCTAGGATCAGGCAAGAAAATAGTCAGAATAGGCCAGTTTTTGTGAATAGCACACACAGGGAGGTAGAACTGGGTAAGTTCAGCAATCGACAGGGGTGCCCAATGGAGTTCATGTACACTATAGAAAATAAATTCGGGGAGAGGTTGGAAAATGGTAGTATTGATTGGTGCCAGGTAGTTGAAATTTTAGAACAAGTGTTTGTGGGGGAAACGAGGAATTGGTTTGCTGTCTACAGAGACAAGTTTACTGATATCAATGATTTTAAAATGAAATTCTGTGAAAAGTTCTGGAATGAGGTTATTCAGTCGCAGCATCGTGAGGGAGTAGTGTGTGGTAAATATAACCCTAAAGGAAGCTCCACCATGACCGAATACTTTTTAGGGCAGGTATTAGTGTGTAAATATCTGGATGGCTTGAAGGAGGAAAGTGATGTGGTGAGGTTGCTACTTAGGCACTTTCCCTATAGGATCAAGGAGGCTGCTTGTATCCAGAATGTAAAGACTATATCACAAGTAGAAAATCTGTTAAGCACATTTGATGCACTAGGGAGAGGGGGTTATGAGGACAATTTCAATCGGAACCAGGGTAATAATAATAATAGACCTAATGAAGCCAGGCATCAGGAAGTTCAAGGGAACGGTGGCGAAGGGGCCAACGCTCAAAATAGAAATAATAATAATCAGCTAAATCAGAACAGAGGAAATGGCTATGGTAGTCAGTATCAAGGGAGGAACAATGATTTCAGGGGAAATCAAGGGAGGAACAATGATTACAGGGGAAATCAAGGGAGAAACAATGATTTCAGGGGAAATCAAGGGAGAAATTATAATGACAATAATTACAACCAGAATAGGGGTCAAGGAAGAGGACAGCCTAGTGGTAGTAATATACAGCCAAACAATGACAACACAGCCCTGAACAACCAGACCAGTTTAGTAGTTAGTAGTACTACGGCCAGCTGTAGCGGTTCTTTAAACGCGAACCAGGCTGCGAAGTAAGGTCAGAATCTCAGTCTGTAGCATGTCCTGTCCATACAATTATACAGGAACCCTATGACCTAAATGTAAGAAATGAATTATTACATGAACTAAATGATGAAGGTATTATTCAGGAAGTGGTTAGTAAGAGCCCCATAGTTAAATTTAACGTGTCCGAGGCGTACACAGATGTTTTAATTGATAGTGGTTGTATGAAGAGTTGCATAAGTAGTGCATTTTATGATAAAATGAAAGGAACTGGAGTAAATTTTGAGGAGATGCCAATTAAAAGCACTTTTGTTATCACAGCTGTTGGGAAGAGGTCTAAAGTAATTTCTAAGCAAGTTTTAGTAGACATTAAAATTAATAATCATGTAGAGAAGCAGATTTGTCTTGTAATTCCAAATTTAGTATTCAGTGTTATCTTGGGTTCAGAGTGGCTAAGTAGAGTGTCTGGTAACTTATGTTATGATGTAGGGAGTTTGAAATTTAAATGGGGAGATTCTGAAGTAGAAGTAGCGTTCAATGACCAAATTCAGAGAAGTAGTGTTGTAGGGGTGATTTGTACTTTAAATGAGATATCGCCAGCCGTAGAGCGGGGTTCTCCATGTTTTGTGGGCAGTGTGATTACGAACGGAAGTCTAGAGGACTCGTTACGTGAGGCTGCATTTCAGGGAAATATAGAGGATGAACAGTGTGTTCGGCTCTATGATGTGTTATGGTGTAATAGGAGAGTTTTTGAGGATCGCATTGGTATGGCCAATTGCTATACACATTCATTGAACGTTATTGATAGGTCAGTATTCACAGGACATAGATATCCTGTACCTTTCGCTTATCAGAGTGCAGTTGAGGCACAAATTAATCAGATGCTTGAAGATGGGATTATTGAGCACTCTAACAGTCCATATGTTAATTCTTTGATCACGGTACCCAAGACCGACGGCACTGTTCGTATTTGTTTAGACGCTCGTTTGGTTAACAGTAGAATTAGTTCAGATCAGCTGAAATCTATGTCAATAGAGGAATTAATGCAAACATTTGAGGGGAAGAAGTATTTCACTTGTGTAGATTTGAGTTCCAGTTTTTGGCAAGTGCCACTTATGTACGAAGATTGACCATTTACAGCTTGTAGTCATAAATATAACCTTTATCAATTTTGTAGAACACCTTATGGGTTAAAGAGTAGTTCAGCAGCTTTAATTAGGGCTTTAAACATCGCATTAGGGGATGACACAGGAGAGTTTGTTACCATTTACATAGATGATATGGTAATTAGTTCACGCAGTTTTGAGGAGCATCTAGGTCATTTAGATATAGTTTTTCAGAAGTTAGATCAGGCAGGGTTCACTTTGAAGCTGTCTAGGTCGTCATTCTGTCAGTCAGAAGTGACATTTTTAGGTCATAGAGTGTCGAGTAGAGGTGTGACACCATAGAAAGGTAGGGTTAGCATGTGTGGAAAGTAGCAACAGGGCATCGTTACAGACACTGAGAAATATGCTAGTAGAGCAACGTGATGACGTTCATTTAAAGGGAGCCACTTGCAAGGTTGGAAGCAGGTGACGCAGTAACATTTATAGTTTCCAAACGTATTGGCAAAACAGCATATGTGCTGGAGGATAGTAAGGGAAACAGATTATACGGGACGTATAATATACATAGTCTGCGAAAATATGTGTCATAAAGTGAGTGTGTTTAGCTGGCGAGCCAGCCTATCAAATGAGTAAGTGTGGTATTTGGTGCGTGGGAGGAGATGGTCTTCCAGGCAGGCGTATCAGAAGTCACACAGGGGGGTAGTATGTAAGTAAATGAGAGTTTTTAAGGTACAGGGAAATATGACGGGATTGTCGGATGCTGTTGAGCACTAAATTGTCTCGATGCACCAAGGCCATTTTGGCAGCGCTGATGGGTTTCCATTTATCTCCAAGAGATGGGGGAGCGCTTGCATAGGGCTTGTTAGCTTAAGGCGTCCACGAGATAAAAGATGGGCCATCAGAATGCGAGACAGTCCTTCATGAAACTCATACATATCAGCACACGTGATTTCTGTTTACGGTCTCGCCATGTAAGATTTGTAAGTGTGTAATTTAAGATAATTTGTACAATGGCATTATTTGTGTGAGGAGAAATGGTCTGTGTTGAGAACTAGTATTAAGTAGAATATGGTTAACGGGAACTTAACAAGACAGGGCGATTACGGCACAGAAATATTTGGTGTTATATGTAATGCACATTTACTGTTTTTTTTTCAGAAGTCAATATTAATTTAATCTACTTTAAAGAGAGATTAAGTATTATGGTCACGAGGCGCTGCCACAATAGTGTGATCGTGTGCTCGGTGATAAGTGGAATTAAATGTCACCATAAGGAGGGGACCTCCAGTGAATTTAGGAAGTTCTATGGTGATATAAATATATCAGAACACCTTCAATGCGTGTGATATGACATCATAAATACATAGTGCTCACACATTAATTATGTCTATTTCTCCAACATAGAGAAATTTGAGAGGCGGAAATATCCGTGGAACACTATTCTATATGTAAAACATTGGACTGGTTGCAAAGTGCAATCCATAGTGACAACAAACTTTGACGCAAAGTGCGTGAAGAAAAAATATGAGTGTATATATCTGTAATTTAGGGTGATTTCATTTATGTAATATGTATTTTGGATGGGGTTTATTAACGTGTCTGGGATAATCGGATAATGGACCGTCGTCACGGTAAATCAACCGATGATCCGAGGCGAATATGTAACGTGTTTTTCGAGGGGGTTTATGCAACTGGCATAAGTCAGTAGGAAGCCATTCTATATTTATTTACGCGGCAAATTGTTCAGCCAAGAGAATTTTTCATGGTAATTTATTATTATTATTAATTTATTATAATTATTATTAAGGTATTTTCGGAGCATTTTATAAAAATTATTAGCATTCAGATAGGTTTTCTATGTCTTAGAAAACGCTATCAAGCAAATTATTACGAACGACAATATCATAGAAAATTATGTGATTACGGAATTTTACGGAGTTTTCGTCAGTTAGGGTATAACGAGAGACGTGACTCACTGGGATTTCAAGTACAAGCTGATTCCTGTCGAGAAGTATTACGCAAGGCTGGGTCGCAAGGTCTAGAAAAGGCGAATTGTTGGAACGGAAAACGACTTCTCCCTCTCGCGCGCCGAGTGTAATGAGGCAGAGGAGGGGAACTAGCGGCGTGCTCAGCCAATCAGTTGAGACAACGTAAGCTGGAAGACGGTACCATGGTGGGGGAGCCAACGTGTGGATATATCGTTCGACGCGCCGTGAAACGAGGACAATCTGTGTAGAACTTGCAGAGTACGGTCGCAAGTGCGTGTCGCTCCGATGTTCAGTGGAGTTAGCGACGAACTTTTGTAAAACTTAACCAGTGCGGTTGTACGAGTGTTTGGGTCCGAGGTACGGACCATAGAATTATCTAATCTACCAGAATCTCATCAAACATCGACGAAGATGACGACATCCAGGAGACTGTGGGAAGCTCACAGCATCATCAAGTACGAGGGAAATGCTTCGGGCATTTCCAGTGGTAAGCGCTAATGACGCAGAAATACGCAATCTCTCATTTTTCTTTGTTTTATATTTCATAATTCAGTAACTTCATAGCTTGGAAATAAGAGTAAAATCAATTTATCAGACTCCGTTTTCACGTAATTTTCTATCGGTAATATTAAAATCGCAACGCTCCAATTTAAATTTTATACTTATTATTATTATTAATTTTGCTATACTTGTTTTATATAATAAATTCATTTCTTTTACAATGCAATCTTTGCTTTCAGTAGGTAGCATTAGATATAGACCAATTCCTTCTCCTGATACAATTGTTTGTTGGGTTAATGATCAAATCATACCACGATCTGAGTGAATAGAGTCTTGAAGGTGTTCTGCCAGAGCTAGACGTTGTTAAATACAAATTTAGATTTCAACATTGGGTTGAGGTCTTGGCGCCCATTAAAACAACATAGCTTAGGCAAAGGTAAACAATTACATTTATCTCCCAACAGTGTGGGCTAGCGAAACCATTACATTTGTCGCTACCAACATGGGGCACTAAATAACCATTACAAGATCACCTATTGTCCGTTGTGTGTGTGTGTGTATGTGTGAGTGTGCGTCCGTGTATGTGTCCCCCTAACTAATAACATCTAAAAGGCTGGAGCGATTTCGATGAAATTCGGTAAGATAATAGTACTATTTTGGCCGACCCTGACCGTGCCTTCAAATTTTATTACGTCTCACCAATCCAACATGGCGGTTGTGCGAAACATTTCACCGGCATTCTATATCTCCGAAACTATTAGCCTACTTATATCACCCTGAAATTCCATACCGTAATAAATGGTAGTACTAGAAGTTCAGCTATGAGACTTCCAAAAACCTGTAAAGTACAAAACGAACATGACGGACAAGTGAAAGTGATTTAACCATCTGAGCGCAGTGAATTATAGTACAGTGAACGTTTATACACATTGTAATGCACTGGCATCTAATTTAGTTCAATTGTTCACATAACCTCAAGATGGCGGGTGTGCGCAATTTCAAAATTAAGTTTTCATTTCTTGTGTCTTAATCATGTGATCAAAGTGAACGTTTGAATAATGAACCTACGCATAAATCGTCATCAAATAGTACATAACTCTAAGGCCTACATATATAAAAATCCAACATGGTGACCATCCGAAATATTAGAAGGTTTTCAATATCTATTAATCTATGATAGCAATAAAACTGTTTTTTGTTTGTTGATAGAGGCTATGAACATCCGAAATATTAGAAGGTTTTCAATATCTATTAATCTATGATAGCAATAAAACTGTTTTTTGTATGTTGATAGAGGCTATGAACATAAGTTCACCTATGAGACTTTCAATAACCTGGTGAGCACACATCCAACATGGCGGCGACGCGAAATATAAATATTTATATGGACGTTTCTCGCGATTTAACCATCCGAACGCAGTAAAACTTGGTACGGTATATTTTAATCCACTGGCATCTAATTTATTTCAATTGTTTTCATAACCACAAGATGGCAGCTGTGCGAAATCTTAAAATTTCGTTTTTGTTTCTTGTGTCCTATTCATGCGATTGAAATTTGAATACTACACAATAATCTTCATGTAACAGTACACAACTCTAAGACCTACATATATAAAAATCCAACATGGCAACCATCCGAAATATTTAGACGGTTCTCAATATCGACGAATCTATTACAGCTATCAAACTGAAATTTTGTATGTTGATAGAGGCAATAAACTTAAGTAGGATATATGAAAATAGGCTGGTTAGCTCTTCACGGAACTACTTGTTTTCATTCTGTTCTGAGGATTGGCCTCGTAAGGTAAAACTGAGAATGGATGGGTTTGATTCCAACCTCAGCTGTTCCAGAAGTAGTTTTCAGTGATTTTCCACTTCCACGCCAGGCAAATGCAAGTTGTTCCTAATTTAAAGTCACGGCTATCTCCTTCCGTATCCTACCCTCAAAAACACATTATTACAGCCATCACAATTAACAAATTCACAAAGAAATTTGATACAATGATCCGGCTAGCTCAAAACAGTTGCCAGCGTTTCGCCCCAGTGTACCAATGGGCTCTTCAGTTGGTTATGGTACATCTCACCAAGACGCGTGGCTAGTACATACTGTGAAGGCCGCTGCAAGGCGAAACGCTGGCAACTGTTTTGAGCTAGCCGGACCATTGTATCAAATTTCTTTGTGAATTTGTTAATGCACATAGCTCAATCGGACAATTTTACATCCTGTTTCCTTCGGGAACAGATATTTCCAATAGCCATCACAATGTCACTGGTTATCAGACAGATTTCTACAAACACCCCAGTATATGACCATGATGTCGTAAAGCCAATAAATCAATATCTAACTAATTTTCGCAGCAGGAGCTAACACTATTAACTGCGGTGTCACGGGCTGTTTGGCCACGTCCAAATTGTCTCGTTGCTAACGTTTCGCCATCGTTACAGTAGAATAGGGTTATTACATATTATCGTTTTGGAAACCACTTTTGAGTGTTGCCTTTGTAATCGAAATTTAATGTTTTTCAGTCGGTCAACACGATTGTACCCAATTGGAATTAGTGTTTACCGAATCCTGAAAATAAGTAGCATGATATTAATAAATTCACTTGGATGTTTTGATCGTCAAGCGATCATCATCAGATCTTTTACACTTAAGCTATTAAATCTATGTCTACAAGTAGGCTATAGATGATGCCATTTAGAATAGATACAGTTAATTAGTTCCAGTAGTTATTAAACTTGGTAGCTAGCTAGTGGCTGGCTGCGTGGCTCAGCGGTAACGTTCTCGCTTGCTGTATCCAAGGATCGAATCCTGACGCAGTCAGTTGGCATTTGAGGATGCCCAAATACGAGGGAACCGTGTCAGTAGATTTACTGGCACGTTAACGATCCCCTTCGGGGCAAAATTCCGGCACCACGGCGGCGTCTCTAAAAAGCTGCAGTAGTTAAAGGGGACATAAAGGGGGAGCGTGATGGCGCAGTGGCTTAGCTGCTCGTCTTTCACCCGGACGACCGGGGTTCGAATCCCGGTGACAGCGGGGTGGAATTTTCACCTGAAAAATCACGTGGTGTCAGGAAGGGCATCCGACCTTAAATCCCCGGCCAAAACCAAAATGAGCCTGGTTGGCTCCGATGACCCCAATTAATTGGGAAAAGTCGAAGAAAGATGATGATGAGTTAAAGGGGACATAAAACCAATAACATTATTATTATTATTATTATTATTATTAAACTAGCGCAAGTTGTCAAGCAACCGTGAACTTAAGTTAGGTACCATTCCGACATTTGCCAAGAGTAGAAGTGGAAAACCACTGAAAACCACTACAATGATGGCTGAGATAGGAATTTAAACCGTCAAGGATGAGAGCCAAGAACACTAGGCGCCACACTACGATGCGGACTCGTAAACACCATTGGTTGGTTGGTTAGTTCCTTAATTTAGGGGCTGCGACAACGCAGTCATGTAGCCACATGTACTTTGGGTATGTGTAGAATTTGTCTGATAACCGGTGTTAATTGTGATGGCTGTATCAGTGTGTGATATCTGAAATTCAGGTAAGGACTGCAGACGATCAATTTTTCAAGTAGTTCCTAATTTTTCTACCAAATACTGCCGTCCACGACACCTAGCTGCGGACTTCGCTACTAGATGCCATCGCACCCAGCACCTGGTGTTGAACGTTGGAACTAATACAGTGTTATCAATCTAACCTACAAATTTTGGCTTTACACAAGTGTAGTTAGTGGAAGGTTCTTTTTCATGCCATAAATCTATGACATGGGACCGCCGGCTTTACATCCACTCCGAAGGAAGGCATACTGAGGGATTTTTAAATTTCTTAAAAAATCCGACGACTTCGGCTGGGTTTGAACCCGCGACTTTGGTCATAGAAGGTCAGCACGCTATCAACTACGCTACCGAAGCCACCCAATCACCATCTTAAAAATCAAGCAAATGATAGTAGCGGGGAAAGTATTATTAGCAACTATTTTATACAAGTAAGTAATGATACTTTAAGCCTCCGTGGCTTAGGCGGCAGCACGCCGGACCGTAACCGCTGGGTCCGTGGTTCAAATCCCGGTCACTCCATGTGAGATTTGTGCTGGACAAAGCGGAAGCAGGCAGGTTTCTCTCCGGGTACTCCGGTTTTCCCTGTCACAAATTTCATTCCAGCAACACTCACCACTATCATTTCATTACATCTGTCATTCATTTAATCATTGCCCCAGGGGAGTGCGACAGGCTTCGGCAGCTGGCACAGTTCATATCCTCGCCGCTAGATGGGGGCTTCATTCATTCCATTCCCTGACCCGGTCGGTCGACTGGCAGCAGGCTGTGGATTTTCATATTTGAATTAATGATACCTTATTCTGACAATTTATTTTAACGGTAATTATAACATTGTTACATTCATGAAGTAACTTACTGATTCCTGGGATTATTGAATATTGGCCAAAAGGCTAGAATGAAGGCTGAACCACACGCACTAGCAAGTGCCAATCTTTGCCAAGGAGACTAGATTACTGCATCATTGCATCATAACGTGTTCCGGTTATTCCTATCGTGCGTCAAAGAACAGGTTATGTAACCTTGACCCTGGCGAGGTATCCGAGGGGAGGTATTGCATGGCGGTCAAGGTCTTACCTAAACCTCTCTAGAAGGAAATATCATTATTATTTGTTAATCCAGTGGAGAAATTAGTATTTAGGTGATAGAATTTCCTGCACGCTCTATTTGTCATAAAGTGACCACAAGTATGGGGTAAGAGCCTCTCCTTGCTGCTTGATATAGAATACGCTGAGACAAGCGATAGACTTTCCTGCACGCCCTATTTCTTTCTCAGGATGCCTATGGGACTTTCCGGCGTGGATAAACAAAACGTTATCCGCATCCGCCCCGCATCCGGACGACTTTTATCCTCATCTGCAGATTTGTTATTCTTCGGATTATTTAAGAGCGTTTAAAATCTTTCAGTATGCCCTCCTTCGGAGGGGAAGTAAAGCTGGCGGTCCCATGTCATATATTTATGGCATGTTAAAGAACCTTCCACTAATTGCACCTGTGCGAAGCTAAATTGGATAGGTTAAGAATGTAAACAACGCTCTTCGGTTTCTACGTTCGTTGCCAAGAGTCGACTGAGGTGGCGTCTAGTAGTTAAGATCTGAACTTGGCCTAGTAGTAGTTGACGGTGGCGCTTGGCGGCAAAAGTAGGAACTATTTGAAAAATTCTATGTTACAGTACTTAAAATAAAAAAAACAGATACACACACTAATACAGTCATCACAATTAACACCGGTTATCAGACAGATTCTACACACACCCAAAGTACACGGGGCTACATGACCGCGTTGTTGCAGCCCCTAAACTTAAGAACCAACCAACCAAAGCCGGCGGTCCCATGTCATAGATTAATGGCATGTAAAGGTGAGTTAGCCGTGGTCGTTACGGCGTGGCTGCAGGCAGTGTGCTCACGTCAGGGAGGCAACGAGGTTCGAATCCCCCCACCGGCAACCTTGAAGATGGTTTTCTGTGGTTTCCCATCTTCCTTCCAGGCAAATGCCGGGGTTGGTCCCTAACAGCCGCTACCTTCCATTTCCTCGTCCTTACATTAACACCTTCCTCCCCAGACAACACTCCACACGCGATGGTACGTGTAGCTCCCCCAATGGGTGTCCGTATAGAAGCAGCTACAAAAAAAATCCTCTGACGAGCCTAACATGTCCTCGGACACTCCCGGCACTATAAGGCATACGTTAATAATAATAAATTGCATGTAAAAGATCCTTCCACAGACAAAACTTGTGTGAAGCTAAATCGTTAGGTTAGATTTCATCGGAACGCTCTATCAAAGTTCCAACGTTCACCACTAGTTATCATTGATATCTGTTAGCGAAAGTTGGAACTACTTGAAATTGAACTGAAGTTGTAGCTCACCCTAAGGGTGTCCGCTAGAAGCAGCTAAATACTCAGGCAATCCGAACATGTCCTCGGACACTCCCGGCACAAAAAACCATACGCTAATAATAATAAATGGCATGTAAAAGATCCTTCCACAACTAAACTTGTGTGAAGCTAAATTGTTAGGTTAGATTTCGTCGGAACGCTCTATCAAAGTTCCAACGCTCACCACTAGGTATCATTGATATCAGGTAGCAAAAGTTGGAACTACTTGAAATTGTACGGAACTTGTAGCTCACCCTAAGGGTGTCCGCTAGAAGCAGAAGCAGCTACAGACTCAGGCGAGCCGAACATGTCCTCGGACATTCCCGGCACTAAAAGCCATACGATAAATAAATACATTTTCCAGATAAAGCATAAAGTATTAGAGCAAGACATGTAGACATATGAGGAGATAGTTAAACCCTTAGGTTATGTATGTCATGTGCTATGTTGAAAATTAATGTTATACAGCCAGAATTGCAGCTCTTTTCAGTTGGGAGTGTTGATTATGCTTAATGACGCAATAATTTGAATGAGAGTAGCTTAAATCATCTTACAATTGTCATGGAAGAAACACAACGGTAAAAATATAATATGTTACAAACAAATAGGTTCTAGTAATGATATTCAACAAGTTCGGATTGTATTCTAAAAACTATCCGAAAATGAACTCCAAACATTATCCACAGTTCATCCGCTATCCGCACAGCCATGCAAGCTATATCCGCATGGCGAAAAATTGACATCCGCACAGGGCTTTAACTAAGGGGTAAGAACCCCGCCTTGCTACTTTATATTATACAGTGAGATTCTTTTGCTGGAGCGGCGCCGGCGACCGGCTGCAAGCCACGCGTGCCTTCTGCCAGCCAACCGAGCTCGACCTGCGGATAGCGCGCAGGTGAGATAACAGGGTCATTAAAGCCATTAAGTCACTATACTTTCATCAACGAAGGTGTGAAGTGTCGGCGCACAGATAAGAAGGTAACATAAACAACAGCTTCTTGCAAGATTTAATTAAAGAAACATACATGTTTTTTTTATTTGTTGGGAATCTGGATGACCTCACGTCACCAATTAAAGCTTAGAACTTACCTTTTCACAGAAAATGCTGAAAATGTTCTCCTTCAGCTGACAGACAGTAACTTTGGAAGTTACATCGTTACATTATGTCGCTACTCCTGTTCCCCCCTGCGTGTTTACTGTAATTAATCAAAGCACGAACCTAAGCCCATTTGATGCTTAATTGTGGGGTAATTTAAAATATAAAGTGTACAGATCAATTACCCATACTCTAGTGGAGCTGGAGAACAATATACGGCAGCAGATATCCCTCACAACGTGTAAACCCTAATTTATTTACCCGGCACAACGCCTGTCTGTCAGCTGAAGGAGAACATTTTCGGCATCTTCTCTGAAAAGGTAAGTTCTTTAATCATGATTTGCTGGTGAATTTACCATTAATTAATGTACTTTGTTACGGTTTCCCCCTGCGTGCTATCGGCGGCCCGAGCTCGGTTGGCTGTCGGAAGGCGCGCGTGGCCTGCAGCCGGTCGCCGGCGCCGCTCCAGCAAAAGGATCTCTCTGTAGAATAAGATAGACTTGTTCTGAGCTGGGATAAGTGACTGAACATGGGAAGTGAATATCTATCTGTACACAGCATAGAACTGTCATCTGTATGCTGTCCGTTGTGGTATAGTATATATGAGGGGTCTAGATGCAAAATTCACATTCTGCACTCTTGTTCGAAATTGAGTTAGCAAGGCATTCTTATTCTTCGTTCCAAACTACACACGACTCTCTTAGTGCTGAAAAGCCCAACTCATAATATCCAGTGGGTTTCAAATGCCAAAAACTCAATTTAGATGCAAAACTAACATTCTCCACCCTGTTTAGTTGCAAAAAGTACATTCTCCCTGTTGGCCAATCACAAGACAGCTTCTGGTCACGTGAATTTCTACAGCTGCAAGCCAATATTATTATTGTCTGTTCATCTCGTTATCTCTACATAATAAATAAATAATATAATGTATTCCAACAATGCAATTGGTTTCATTTGTCTAAATTTTTCACAAACTTGGCCAACATATCTATTGTTTTGTCTGAAGTAATTAATTTTGTTTAGTGTCAATAGTAACATTCTCTAGCTTGTATCCAATGTTTGGATACAAAAGTAATATTCTCCAAAATTGAAACCTATTTTTCAGATAAATTAATATAAATAATGAAACATTTTTTTATACAAGAAGGTGTAATGAAGTATACCCTGCAAAGAAAGCTATGTCTCTTAGAGATTCCATTGGTTACATATTTAAGAAGTTTTTTTTAGTTCCTGTAAAATTAGAAAAAGTGGAGAACGTGAGTTTTGCATCTATACCCCTCATATAGTACAATTCCTTTTTCAACAACAATGTATGTCTCATCCGACAACCCTTATATACGGTACTAGCTTGAGGAGAAAGTCGTTCCCCTGGGCCAGGTGTGTCCAACCCGCGGCCCTCGATTCCATCGCATGAGGCCCGCAGTGATATTTGTAAGTTATAATATTATTTATGAAATACGTAATTCTATTTGGAATAAAATAAACTTGAAAAGCAAGACTTTTTCCGTTCACAACACATGTGTTTGTGAAAGTTCATGTTACTCAAAACATGGAGAAATACATCCGTATTAAGAAATACCCAGCACAGATTATTATTTATGATCCTACCTACCGCGCATCGCTTTGAAAACCTCCGAGCATTGTTGACCGCACGATAACGTTACTACTTTCAAAGGCAAGTGGATAGATGTTTTATTGTCGTTACATTGTAAAACTTTCAAGTTAGTTTACTGTTTGCAGTAAGTTGTTCGCTCACATTGTATTGTCAGTGCAAGTGATAGGTTGAAGAATACATTTAATTCTGTGATTCTTATGTGCTAATGAGAGGTTTGAAGATTATAATTAATTCTGTGATTTTATACCTAATAATTATGGCTTCTAAGTGTAGCGGCAAGAAAAGAATAGTTTCAGACGAAGGTAGATCATTTCATATAAAGTACTTTTCTACTGAACCAAACAAGAAAGCAGTGTTTTAATTTGCAGTGAAACAGTTTCAGTGTTTAAGGAGTATAACATGAAGCGACGTTACGACACCAAACACGCGTCTTCATATGATAAATTTGAGTGTAAATTTAGTAAAGACAAGGAATCTGAACTTAAAATTAAACTTTCGGGACAGCAGTTATTCTTAAATAATGTGTCACTTCAAACTGAATCTCTGGTAAAAGCGAGTTACTCAGTAGCAGAAATTATTAATAACAAATCTAAGCCATCTTCAGATGGCGAGGTTTGTTAAAGAATGCATTGAGAGTGTTGCTAATATTTTATGACCTGATAAAAAAACGCAGTTTGCAAAATTAAGCTTGTCGCGACAGACTGTAACTCGCCATACTGACGAATTAGCGTCCAATATAGAGAGAACTTTAAAATACCGAGCCACAAATTTCCAGTTCTGTTCTCTGGCAATTGATGAGAGTAGTGATGATGGCGATACTGCCCAATGAGCAATTTTCTTAAGGGGAGTTGGTGAAAATTTCAATATTACAGAAGAATTAGCTGCTCTTGTCCCTCTTAAAGGCACCACTAAAGCCAATGATTTAATGGGGGTGTCACTGAAACCTTGAACCGGCTTGGCTTGAAATATACAAATCTATCTGGTGAAATGACAGACAGAGCTCCTGCATTTGCAGGAAAACGAGAAGGGCTAGTTAATTTACTGTAAGAAGAGGCAGCTTAAGTAGGAAACATTTTTGTAATGCAATATCTCTGCTTAATACACCAAGAAAACCTTTGTGCTAAATCCCCCAATTTAGATAGTGTTTTGAAAGTCGTTATAAAAGTAGCCTAGTGAATTTCATTCGTTCACATGGTTTGCGACATTTCAAAATTTCATACAGAATCTCGATTCATAATTTGAAGATATTGTTTATTAGACGCGTACGTCGACCATGTATGATTCCGGCCCAAAACATGACTGAACCTCCTTGCTGTTGGTGGCGTTCCTGGATGAAGCGCTAGTGAAATCTCTCTCTCACTCGTCGCCACACTCGAATGCTCCAACGTTCGTCACTGGGTGTCCTAGACAGTGCCATCTGGTAGCCAAAGTTGCAAGTACTTGAAATTGAACTTGTTGGGGAGCCCACGAGGAGCCTACGGGCGTTCAATTGAAACGCATATAGACGCCGAGAGGCCGATCACCCAGGCAACCGCTAACTATGGTCTAATGAATTGTTTGAATTTCAGCCAATTTCACCGATTCGAACCATCTTTAGTACACGTGTAGGGCATGACCAGGCGTATACCAGGTGCAAGTAGTAAGGTGCGCGTCTCAGCCGTTTCCAAGAAATTAATGAATTGCAATTACAGTGCGGCGCCTATGTGCGTTGTACGCTAGCAAGAAGCCAACGAGTGAGTGGTGCTGCGGTAAGAGCCCTGTTACGAAAGCGCGAGATCGCTGGATCGAATCCCACCAGTGAGCTTTTGCAGTGTGTTGTGTTTTTTTTTGGTGTTGTAAACATTGGCAATTCGTACAAATGTAGGTGTCGTAAACAATGCTTATTTTGCAATCAATTGTAATAACGTGTTATGTGAGTGGGAAAAGGGATTCTGAAATCATCGTATGGGGGTCAACGTTTGTGACATTACGTAATGTACAGTATCGGCATTGCAAATGCATTGGTATTATACACGGTCAGGTGTATTCTATTACATGTACCGGTATACATTTATACATTGAAGGCCCAGTCTATTTCGTTCATTGCATGTCTGTGAACCATCAGACCACCCCGTATCCCGCAAGCAGTGACTTATGCTATGCGTATTGGATGGAAATTGCCAATGTTTACAAATAAAACAAAAACAAAAAACACACAACACACTGCAACGGTTCACCGATGGGATTTAGTCCAGCGATCCATCGCTTACGAAGCAGGGCTCTTACCGATGCACCACGCACTCGTCGGTTTCTTGCTAGCGTACAACGCACATAGACGCCGCACTGTAATATTGCAATTAATTAATTTCTCGGAAACGGCTGAGAAGCGCAGCTTACTACTTGCACCTGGTATACGCCTGGTTATGTCTACACGTGTACTAAAGATGGTTCGAATCGGTGACCCATGCATCGTATCCTCCCCTTGTCAGTTGTATCTGCTGACAAAGTGTGTTCAGCTCCAGGACACTGTCCTAGCGACGGCAGAGGGAAGATTCATCGCTGATACAACACTACAGTCTAGCCACTGAGTGTCCGGCTCTGATGTTTGGCGATGGTGGAAGAGGGGTAAAGAGAACAATATAGCCAACCTAAGGCTGTTAATAGAACCTTGAAAGTTACCTCATAATTCTACCTTAGCGTCTTCACTATTTAACGTGGAAGTTCCACACCGCATTTGCAATTTTATGCATATTTTTAGCCTATTTTCAATTTTGAAAAAATAGGCTTATGAGATCACCTTTTGTCCGTGTGTGTGTGATTCGTGTGTGTGTCCCCCCTCCCCTAATAAAATCTAAACGGCTGGAGCAATTTCAATGAAACTCGGTAAATTTATAGCACTATTCCGGGCGACCCCGACCGTGCCCTTCAAATTATGTTACGTCTCACCAATCCAACATGGCGGCTGAGCGAAAAATTTCACCAGCATTCAATAACTCCGAAACTATTACCGATATCATCCTGGAATTTTGTATGATCATAAAGGGAACTACTAGAAGTTTACTTATGTGACTTTTGAGAACCTGGTAAGTACAAAACCAACATGGCGGCCAAGCGAAGTTGAGACTTTTAAATAGACGTTTCTCGTGATTTAACCATCCAAACGCAATGAAACTTGGTACAGCAAATGTTTATATACATTGTAATGCACCGACATATAACTTCATTCAATTGTTTATATAACCTCAATATGCCGGCTGTGCGAAATATTTCACCGGCATTCTATATCTCTGAAACTATTACTGGTATCACCCTGAAATATTGCACAGAGGTAAAGGGCACTACTGGAAATTCATATATGAGACTTTAAAAAACCGGTTAACTACAAAACGAACATGGCGGCCAAGCGAATTTGAAAGTTTTAAATATACTTTTCTCGCTATTTAATTATCCAAACGCAATAAAACTTGGTACAGTAAATTTTAATACACATTGTAATGCACTGGTATTTAATTTAGTTCAATTGTTTACATAACCTCAGGATGGCGGCTGTGCGAATTTTTAAATTAAGTTTTTATTTCTTGTGCCGTAATCATGCGATCGAAGTGAAAGTTTGAATAATGAACCTACGCTATAATTTTCCGTTAAAGGTACATGACTCTATGGCCTATACATATAACAATCCAACATGGCGACCATCCGGAATATTTAGAATCTACTAAAGCAATCAAACTGATTTTTTTACGTTCATAGGGGTTATGAACATAAGTTCACCTATAGGACTTTCAATAACCTGGTGATCACAAATCCAACATGGTGGCGACGCGAAGTATAAATATTCTCATGGGCGTTTCTCGTAATTTAACCATCCAAGTGCAGTGAAACTTGGTACAGTAAATCCTTATACAAATGTTAATCCACTGGCATCTAATTTATTTCAATAGTTTCCATGCCACAAGATGGCAGCTGTGCGAAATTTTAAAATCTCTTTTTTACTTCTTGTGTCCTAATCATGTGATTGAAGATTGAGAACTACACGTACACAATAATCTTCATGTAACAGTACGTAACTCTAAGCCCTACATATATAAAAGTCCAACATGGCGATCATCCGAAATATTTAGACGGTTCTCAATATCTACGAATCTATTACAGCAATCAAACTGAAATTTAGTATGTTGATAGAGGCAATTAACATTAGTGGGATATATGAAAATAGCCTCTATAGTTCTTCACAGAACTACTTGTTTTTATTCCGACAATTTGTGGTTAGGGGCAGATGACCTCGTATAACTAGGTTGGTTGGTTGGTTCTTAAGTTTAGGGGCTGCGACAACGCGGTCATGTAGCCCCGTATACTTTGGGTGTGTGTAGAATGTGTCTGATAACCGGTGTTAATTGTGATAACTATGTTAGTGTGTGTTATCTGTTCTTTAATTCAAGTAAGGACTGCAGACTTTAGAATTTTTCAAATAGTACCTACTTTTGCCGCCAAACGTCACCTTCAACGACTACTAGTTCAGAACTTAGCTACCAGACGCCACCACAGTCGGCTCTTGGCAATGAACTTAGGAACCTAAGAGCGTTGTTTACATTCTTACCTTATACAATTTAGCTTCACACAGGCGTAATTAGTGGAAGGTTCTTTAACATGCCATAAATCTATGACATGCGACCGCCGGCTTTACTCCCCTCCGAAGGAAGATATAATGAGGGATTTTTAACGCTCTTAAAAATCCGACGACTTTGGCCAGATTTGAACCCGCGATCTTGGGCCTAGAAGCTCAGCATGCTACCGACTACGCCACCGAAGCCGCTACAATAACTAACTAACTACATTTTGTGGTTACAAAATCTAAATTCTGCGATCTCAGTGGAATTCCACCTATGTTGGCGAAGTTGCTTACTACCATGAAGAATGTTGTTACCTGTACCAAACAGTGATATTCCCGGTAAGTCAGTCTTTAAATTTAGCGTCATGTTGCCAAGACTCTCTTCTGTAGGTGAGTCAAGTTGCTCTGTGTGTTAGTTGCGGTTTGTTGATTTATTGTCTAGTGAGTGCACACTAACCAGTTAACTGTGTGTAAGTATATTACTTTAGTAATATGGTCAGTGGTTAGTCAGAATTCATTTGAAAACATGTGAAATATTTTATGTAGTCCACGTTGTTTTGTATTTCGCGGTACAGAACCAGCAACGCTGTCTCCTTACGTCATGAGAAATTTCAGAGCCGGACACCCGGCAGCTGGACTGTAAGCAAGCAAACAGCCCATTATTTTTAAATCTCTTGCTAATTTTTAGCCGTCCTTTCAGCGGGTTGTTGTTGTTGGAGGGCAGTGACCGTTTGTGGGTAGCAGTGTGCGTTTGATAGTGTTTTGTAGAGTTATTTTGTTTTGTATAATTGAATCTGACGATGCTTGCTTGACGAGCGAAACATGTTATCCAAATACCCCCTCCCGCAAATTTGTTAGAGAAGTGTGTTAATGTATAAATAATGCACGTAACAATTTCTTTCTGATAATAAGGGGGATAAAATAATCATCACTTTCTGCCCAATCTATTTGTGTTGGCCGACTGAAGAGCAAATCTGTTCATTTATTTCCAAAGTGTCTGAAATTCATGAAATGGCAAAATCAAGAAATCAAGTTTTAAAATTTTCCATAATGATTTGCTATAGAGTTTTTTTTTCGTGTGGCCTCCTGAGAGGCCGAGTGCAGGTCTTTCTATTCGACGTCCGTGGGCGACCTGCGCGTCGGGATGAGAGATGGAATGGATGAAGATGAATGAAACTGGGCAAGGATGTGGAAGGAAGCGGTCGTGGCCTGTCAGAAGGTACTGTCCCAGCATTTGCCTGGTGTTGAAAATGGGAAACCACGGAAAACCATTTCAAGGACAGCCGACGGTGGGGCTCGAACCCACACGTCTACCGAGTCAGCAGAGAGCTTGGCCCCATGGCCTAACGCAGCGCTTTAGCCAGCGTAGCCACTACTGTCGGTGCCATAGAGTTACCATGATAAGTTATTATGATTTGTTTTTAGCCTACTTTCGATTTTTGCAAAAAATGAAAGTAGACTTATGGGATCTACACAGGGCCAAAAATTGTGTGTCTTTCTGTGCGTGTGTGCGTGTGTGTGTGTGTGAGTCTGTGAGCGTGAGTGTGAGTGTGTGTACTCTGAATGTCTGCCCCCTATCAATTCGAACACGGTGAAACCGAACTGAACGAAATTTGGTACAGAGGTAGAACTAGCAAAGGACACCTCAGTGTCATGTTTTATACCGCCGCCGCCATCTTGATGGATACGTAATGGCGGCCACCCAAATGTTCAAAGCTTAAATCAAATTACGACTAACCTAATCATCCGATCTCTACCAAATTGTTCAACAACATATATTTATATGGCGAGCGTCTTTTGACTAAACTACAACGTCACCAGCCCAATAATTTGCAGATGGCGGCCATGCATGTGTGCAAATTGATTCCCCTTATCAATTCAAACACGGTGAAACCGAATTGAACGAAATTTGGTACAGAGGTATCACTAGCAAAGTAAACCTCAGTGTCATGTTTTATATTGCCGCCATTTTGACGAAAACGTAACGGCGGCCACCCAAATTTTGAAAGCTTAAATCAAATTACGACCAACCTAATCATCAGATCTCTACCAAATTTTGCAACATTATGCCTTTATGTGTGAGAAATCTTTTGAAAAAACTACAAGGTCATCAGCCCAAACAGTTGTGTTGGCCAAGTATGTGTGCAAATCGATTTCCCTTAACAATTCAATCACGGTAAAACCGAATTGAACGAAATTTGGTACAGAGGTAGCACTAGCAAAGGGTACCTCAGTGTCATGTTTTATATCGCCGCCATCTTGACGGAAACGTAATGGTGGCCACCCAAATGTAAAAAGCTTAGATCAAATTACGACCAACCTAATCATCTGATCTCTACCAAATTTTGCAAAAACATACCTTTATGTGCGAAGCGTTCTTTGACCAAGCTATAAGGTCATCAGTCCAATAATTTGCATATGGCGGCCATGTATGTGTGCAAATCGATTCCCCTATCAATTCAAACACGGTAAAACCGAATTGAAGGAAATTTGGTACAGACGTAGCACTAGCAAAGGGCACCTCAGTGCCATGGTTTATATCGCCGCCTTCTTGACGGAAACGGAATGAAGGCCACCCAAATGTTAAATGCTTAAAACAAATTACGACCACCTCATCATTTTATCTCTACAAAATTTTGCAACAACATACCTTTTTGTGGGAATCATCTTTTGACTGAACTACAAGGTCATCAGCCCAATAGTTTGCAGATAGGGGCCATGTATGTGTGAAAATAAATTCCCCATATAAATTCAAACACGGTGAAACCGAATTGAATGATTTTTTTTACAGAGGTAGCACTATTATAGAACGTTTTATTTCAACAAGCTACTACAACCAACATTCAATTATACTCTTTGAAAATGACAAAGATTTATAACAATAGCCATGCATTTAGGAGAAAGTGGGCTATATGTACTTTACTGAACTTCTTGTTTATTAATGCAGCCAATGGCCACCCATTTTATATTCAGGGTGGATCAGGGAAGGCCCTGAGAAGGGATTTTGGAAGGAAATCTATCGTGGACCTATTGAAAGGAACCGTCCCGGCATTTGACTGGTGGTGAAAATTGGAAACCTCGAAAATCATTTTCAGGACGGCCGAAGTGGGATTCAAATCCACGCTCTCTTGATGCCAACGAGGCACGAGGCAGTGACTTAGCACTCTCGACCATCACGGCCGATTATGTTATTATGATTTTACGACTGTATTGCCAAGTTCGGCACTGACTTACAAAACTCCATGACCATTAGAAGTAGTAGGAACAGGAGCACATGATGTGGTGTTAGGACACTAGCACACTTTGGAGATAAAGAAAAGCATGTAACGATGTTTTAGTAAAGGGAATTGAAGTTTAATACATAATAAAAAGTTATATTTACCTTATTATTTTCCTTTAATATTGTTGACCTGAAGGCAATGCAATGTTATATTCAGACACAGAGTCATCTACTTGTTTATTGTTTGCTCTTGCTATAACACAGGCGCGGACCTAGAGTTTGGCTTTGGGCTGGTGTCACAGAATCGAAATTGATAAGAAAAATGGTATCACTAACAACGCAATCACAAAATAACCAAACGTACTGAACCCTTGCAAAGAAGCTTATAAGACTCAGTTTCGGGGGGTGTAACAGTCCATTTCGTACTTTGTTGTTAAAGCGCTTCTATAACATGCAGGGTAACACATAACAAAATAACATGCAGGAAGAAGTGAATACCAGGGTTAAAACAAATGAATTTAATAACAGATCCACTATTTACAAATAAAAAAAATAAACAAACAAGATCTCCCAAATGACTCCCATTTGAATTAAATTACTGGCCGTAACTAGGCCTAATCTCAGGAGAGATTATAAACTGGACCAAATGTCCCAAATACTTCAATGACATTGCGTACGTGTGAGCTGTTCTACATGCTTAACGATGAGTACAAATAAATGCGAGATTCGTCACCATCCGGTAAACCTTCAGAGGACGAATCTGCATTGTCTAGAGCTAGACAGACGCGGGGAACCAACTATACACAACTTAAATTAAACTGACACTTCCTACACTAAATATAACAACAAATACTTTCCGCATGAAATTGGAATCAAGGAACTGCCGTAGCAAAAACATTAATGCCTAAAATTAAGACTTTTCAAAATCAACACAAGTAAATTAACACGTGACCAACAAAAGAAACACACATATGACCGCTTGTCATTTTTACAAGTAAATACAACTACACCAACAGGTGTCACAACAGACAAACTAACATGAAATGAGTCATAGAAAATCACTAGGCTCAAAGCCAACATTTACATCATTAAAACAATATTCCATTCATACGATATGCGATAATTCGTAACAGACATGGCGAACTCCCCAATTAATTATGGTCCAATGACCATCACAAAAGAACAGGTTTGCTAATGATAGCTTATAGGGGTCAGTCGGTCGGCTGGACTGCCTAAAATGAGTCACCAGACCTAGACGGGCGCTAAATGGAAATCTGCACATCTGTCAACCCACGTGTCAATAACCTCGACCTACCGTGGCATGGGTTTGAGTCTCGAAGAAGCGTGCTCCCAAAGCACATAATATACGTGTGTGTGTCAGAATAAAATATCTCAGCATTTCCCCTAGGAAATCCAAGAATCAGCACTGGACAAGGTACAGAAGCCTCCAAGAGCGCTCTGCCTTTCCATCAAAAATACAACAACAACAAAATATGAGGGCGGTAGCACCACCTACCCCTCATCACGAAGAATCATTACACACACCTGACACAAGAACACACCCAGAATCACACGTATGGGTTTGACAGAAACCTGAAATAAATGACATAAAATATTTTTCCACCAGCTTGCGCTTCCGATCTAGTCCGTGACTAAAGAACCTGAAAAGGACTAAAAAAATCTAAAAATTTAGAACTAAGCTGTTCTACAGTTACATCTTAATTTGTTGCGCTCGGCAACCCTAGTATGAATAAAAACCTGTTCATAAAACGTCTTACAATAATTTACCTCCCTTTCCTATAAAAAATGAACTTTAATAAAGCACCACTTATCGAATGTAACGAGTTTCGCATTCGCATGGATAAAATCAAATACACACGCCGTGTACACTAAATAAGACTCCAAAGAAAAATATACAACAAACGAATTTGGCCACGCGCCAACGTACATTTAAAGATCATAGTGTCGGCACACACAAAAAATCTAAACACAAGAAAAACAAAGAATGAACTATTTACAACGTTCCCGCGCCTTATCTAACTACATATTGAGTAAATCAATGTTTGTACATCACCGCTTCAGCTTGCAGAACTTCAACCTCCATCCCGGTGCATTTCCCTACGGGAAATCTAGCCCTCCATCGTCGACGTAGTAGAAGAGATGCACATCATTCCTTCACACGACCATACATCAGACATCTTGGCGTAGTTTCTTGGACAGAAATGTTCAATGTTAATAATATGCCTAGCTATAATCGCTGTGAGCTACTACTTTCACTCACAATAATGTCCTATGCGATTACTGAACGAAGACTTGCCCTATCTCAGCATTCGGTTAACACACGCACAAATATCACTCAAAAATATACTACAAAAATTTACATAAAATTACACACTTCAAACTCAACGTAACTGGCTTGAAAACAAGTCTTAAACATGTCTATCGTGCCGCACTTATCTCGCCTAGAGATCTCCACTGCTAAACGTGAACTCTGCTCCCTTGAGCACAAAATGAAATGTTAGTAAAGTATGCTCATTAGAGCTTGAAAAATCGTGACGCAGACTGACGTGAACGTTGCTCACCAGAGCTCAATAAAGTTGTGTCCTAAACAGCTCATCACCGATCAATTCTTTGGAAACTGACAGAATGGGGTAGGGTGAGGAGAATTTGTAAAAATAATCTGGAGTTTTCACCTCACAAACTTGGGACTAGTATCAATCTTCATCATTTTATCCAAACATCTCACTGCACTTATGCGAAATTAATTCGGATCAGCGATTCTTTAAATATGCTTTTCCGGCCTTTTTCCAGGGTACGCAATTCACCGCGTGGCTTTGGCGTGGTCTCTCCTGATTGGCTGATTCAATCCTGGATCGGTTGAAACTTTACTCACGACACTCCCATAATGACCCCAAATTAGGTGCGCGTTGGTACAGAATTTGTCCTTAAACTCGGCTTAACCGGTCGTCTTCATGAATAACTACCAAGCTGCTTCTGTTGTAATCATTGCGACACACTACCTTGCCTTCCCTTTGTCAATTTCAACATGTACTGCCTGGGCATCAGTAATAATAATAATAAAATCATGAAGATTTATTCATCGATAGATTAATAAGGGTTCATTTATCCTCAGCAATGTTTTGAAATTCGAAGCAAGTGATTGATTTGGATTTTAAAAACAATATCCACAGTAGTTAGATAACATCTCATAAGTACCTCACTCGTCTGTCTGAGTGTACATTCCACTGTCCCAATTAGTGTGCGCGCTCCTCGCTGCAATGTCATTCATACGTCTTGCCACACCTCCCCTATCTCTCACATGATTACAACTTCTGCCGGACCAGCTGTCTTGTTTACAAACAAAGCTCGCTCTCCCCAGGTACTACATGGCCACGTGCATTTGAGTGTAGGCTCTCAAATTAAAATTTGCAATAATGATTCTGCATTCATAGTCCTGATTATTCATCAAATGGTTCCCTTCTTCTTCTTTTCCCATCTTCTTCTTCTCTCATCTTCTCCTTCTTCTTCTCCCATCTTCTTCTTCTCCCATCTTCTTATTCTTCTACCGTCTTCTTCTTCTTCTTCTTCCGCTACCATATTTACAGGCCCTTGCCCGAAACTTCGTCCCGCGAATTTCCTCTGCTATTTTTCCGCGTGTCCTCCTGTCTTGTCACCCTTTCTGCATCCTGGTGATATCTGGACTTTTGTCTGTTTTTCATGGGTCGTCCCCACTTCTCTTTCTCTGTTTCTTCAGCGTTTAATTCGTCTAAGTATTTCTGTATCTCAATGTAACGCTTGTTCCACTCATCGCGATAATCTCCCTGATTATCTTGCCGATAATTCCTCTGGTATGGCCTGCCCTGGTTCTGGTTTCCTCTTCAGTTATTATTTTCTCGTTGGTACATCCTCTGGTTGTAATTGTTCTGATTATTATTATTATAATTATTTCGGTGATTCTGGAAGTTCCTATTGTTGTTATTGAACTGGTTTCGGCCATCGAACTCCTGCCGTCTGGGCGTAAATTGTGTTCCGGTAGACTGTGTCTTCGTTTGATTACTCTGATTGTGATTATTTTGATGCCCTTGAACAACTTCAGCCGTGTTTACGCACTCCATGTTCCATCTCCCCGTCTGCGGACTGACCATACTCGTCTCATCCAAATGGCGGAGTATCTCCTCGGCCTGAACTGCGGTTTTGATATTACCAGCCACTAAAAACTGCTGAATATTCATCGGAAGCTGCTTACCGATGGTTAGAACCATGTTTTCCTCTGAAGGGGGGTCGTCAAAATCCCGGAATGTAACCAGCTGTTGGCTAAAGAACTCGGAAAACCTTGTGGGGTGTGTGCTATGATATTTCCTGGTGTATAAATCCATCCTCAACCCCTGCTGTAATGACGGACTCCAGAACTTCCTCAAGAATGCCTCTTTAAATTGGGCCATGTCATTAAATGTGTATTTGAAACTCTGGATCCAAATTAAACTTGGGCCCTCTAAAAAATTTTCAACCAGTCGCAGCTGTTTTGCGGGACTGACGTGTTGGTCATTAAAGTAATCGTCCAGCTGGCGCAAAAATGCTTTAGGAGTAGATCCTGAATTCTCCCTGAATTTGTCGGGTTTAAAGTCGTTTCCCCTAATTACTTGTATCACTTGGGCAGGTGCCAAGCCGGGTTGTGGAGTCGATGTCTCCCCTCTGTAGTTTTGGAATGTGTCGCACGTTATCTTTGGACTCTGACCTCGGCTCGTATCCTCAGCCAGCTTCGAACCCACCGGACTTCCAATACTTCCCTGTTTGCCTACTGTGTTTTCTGCAGAGAATAAAGTAGCATTTTCTAAGGACCTTATCTCGTTCTTAACTATGAGGTCTGCGTGTTCTTGGAGTTTGGACTTCATGTTTTCCTCCAAAGCCTGCACTCTAGAATTGTACTTGCCTAGCCGCTTTAATATCGTCAGCCTATCTCCTTTAGATTCATTCACCTGCTGTTCCCAATCTTTCCGGATCCTGTTCTTCAAACTACTAATTTTTTCTTCACTCCTTTCCTGATTCTTCTCAAGCTCTTCTCGTATTTGCTCTTGTATCACCTGCTGGGTTTTAATTAATTGTTCTCCTACCTCTTCCTGATTCTTTTTCAGCTGTTCTCCTATTTCTTCTCGTAATTGCTGCTGAGTTTTAACCAATTGTTCTCCCATCTCTTCCTGTTTTTTAGTTAACTGGT
The DNA here is from genome assembly GCA_946902985.2 of Meconema thalassinum. Taxonomy (NCBI): domain Eukaryota; kingdom Metazoa; phylum Arthropoda; class Insecta; order Orthoptera; family Tettigoniidae; genus Meconema; species Meconema thalassinum. The sequence goes on along the minus strand of OX336394.1, from coordinate 251,695,668 downwards.
CCAGGTTTTCGCGCAAGTGCATCCGTTCTTTCTCCGTTTTTATTTCCAGCTTGTCGAGTCCTTTTATTAAATCTAGTACATTATTATCGACTGAATTAATCTGCTCCTATATGTTTTCGTTCTTCGCCTCTATGCTGTCGAATTGCCCCTGTAATTCATCCTGCGTGCTTTTTTATTCCAGCCGTGTTGTTTACGCATGCTGTCTCAATCTGTTTCAATTTTTCGGCTAACATTTCATCTAATTGTACAAGTTTATTGTCGAATTTAGATTCTAGCTTCTTAATTTCTCCTAATTGCTTCCAGTTATTTTCCGCTACCTCACCTGCCAGTTTTTCTAATTCTACCCTAGTACTTTGGTTTATTTCCTGGGTGATCTTTTCTAACTGTACTGTTTGTATTGTTGCCTGCTCTGATTATTTATGGTTTAATTCATTTAACTGTTTATTATTATTCTCTCGCAACTCGTGTAATTGTTTGTCGGTATCCAATTTCTGGACCTGCAATTGGACCGTAATGTTACTGTTCACATCCTGTAATTGTTTGTCACTGTGCTCACGCAACTCGTGTAATTGTTTATCACTGTCTAATTTCTGCGTTTGCAATTGCGTAGTAATGTTATTTAATTGTTTATCAGTGTCTAATTTCTGGGTTTGCAATTGCGTAGTTATGTCATTTAATTGTTTATCACTGTGTCCACTCATTTCCTCCTTCATGTTTTTTAACTGTTCTTCCGTTTTTGCAGACAATTGCACAGACATCTGTTCCATCAACACTTTGATCTCTTCGATGCTAGCCATCGCAAAACACACAAATATATACTCAGAGAAAAACAGGGTCATGCCCTGGGATTTCAGTCATACACACGCACACATGTCTTGATATTTAAATATTACTGATTCTAATTTAATAAAAGTTTCAGTAATCAAAATTTGACTGAATAATGACTCTTATTTCCAAACAACAAAATAACCCCTTGTGATCTGCTTTTAAATTCCTAACCAACAGAATTTACGAACAACACCAATTAACCGAAGTTAATTAAATGTAAAAATAAGGCAACACCTTCCTGCTTTGACTGAGTTCACTAATATGCAAATTTTCTAATTTTATGCCGGGCGCCAGAACAAGTTAACAACAAATACAACATCAACTTCTAACCTTGTTCAATATTTCTAACTTTAAGAACTCAGTGATTTTACTAATGCACATGGCGGTACAACTTCGCCTCAATTTACTGAATTTACTCTTGCCCGTTTGACCTGGCATCATTTCTCAGCGAAATAAGTATGAGGTCAGCAAAGCAACAACAACAACAACAACAATCCCCACTTGGGCAGCCATTTTTGATATATGAACCTTTGCAAAGAAGCTTATGAGACTTAGTTTCGGGGGGTGTAACAGTCCATTTCGTACTTTGTTGTTAAAGCGCTTCTATAACATGCAGGGTAACACATAACAAAATAACATGCAGGAAGAAGTGAATACCAGGGTTAAAACAAATTAATTTAATAACAGATCCACTATCATACTAATATATAAAAATGAGATGGTGTGTGTCTGTCAGTCTGTCTGTCTGTCTGTCTGTTACTCAATAACTAAAGAACCACTGGTCCGATTTAAATGAAATTTTGCATGGATGTAGCTGATTTACCAGGTTTACATATAGGATACTTTTGATTTCGAAATTTTGCACTATTAAAAAATGGCGACCATTTTAGTGACGGCATTAGACCCTTTGGTTTCAAAATTTCATACTTCCATATCAAATAAAAAGAGAACGGTAGGAAATAGCAAACTTTTGATGGGACTTTATGTGCCCGTTTAGACCGGAGTCCGCACGACCACATATGCATTTTACCAATAATCAGTCAGCACGAGAATCAAAATATCCCGGAGCGCCAGATGGGTTAAAGCAAATCGCAAAAACGACATCAAATTTATAAAAATGCTTTGCTGATTTTTGGCTCAATGCAACAATAAGGATAGAAGGAGATTTGATTGGGTGAAACACATCTGGTAAAATTATCTCAGTTTATTTGAAGTTAAAATCTGACTGCAAGAATGCTCAAAGCAGCATCATCCCACGTGTGGCGATCCACACTCTTATTTACACACAATATACAGAAATCTTCCAAACACATTTGACAATCTTTTTGAAAACACGAGTCCGATTGTTAGTCCTGTGGACTGTGTTCCAAAATTATTTACCTTTTAACTCCAGTGCAAAATGAATTGTCCATACTGGAAATAACGTAGATCACTGTTTGACTATTTACATGATATTAACACTCGTAGAATAAATGTTTATAGAATTTCTTAAACTTCACTTGTTTTCCAGTTTTCCAAAATATATCGTTGAAACTATCATTATCATCGTAGCAACACAAATTATTAACACATATTATCAACATCTGAAAAGTATTTGACCATTGAGCATAGCATCGAAGAACTGTGCGAAGCACAACAACAATTAATTGTTCTTCTGACATTAAACATTCGAGAAGTGACTCGATTATGAACTTCAAGTTCCAAACAAAATATATGATTTCTGAATCATTAACTTGATCAATAAATGGTTGAACCATTCAACTATTAGATTTTCCACTTGGGAACAATATTATAAAAATATTTATATTTATGGCCATTTCTAGCAACTTTCACAACTTGCAATTCTTCGACAGAATGCGGAAATTAGAATTGTAGTCTTATAATGAATTCATTTAGTTCATGGCACTAGGATTGAAAATATCCTTCAAATTATTCGTGGTTAAAGAATTATTTTAAATTGGCAGTGGCCCATTCTACTATTTGTGTAAGAACACAATATTACAATAACAACAACGGCAAAGGTCTTCCTCTGAAGAAGAATAAACTACTATCATGACAAATCCGGGTTCTAGCAAAATCAAAGTCTAAATGGAATTCGTAAACAAGGTTGAAATAAGAACTGATGGTTTCAAAGAAATAACCTTCGGGTTATTCATACGACGAAATGTGTGGCTCCAATACTCCTACTATAAACCTGAGCCATCGAACCTGCTATTTGATTGATGCTCGAAAAAACCTTCATTCCTGCGACTTAACATGCGCACCTGGGAATGGCATTACAACTATTCCACACACATAAATTTTCTTCCCCAAAATTTATACAATAAATCAAGCCTCTGCTTGTTATCAACACTGGAAGATTAATAAACTTACAAGTTTATTTTATTTTACCATTCAGTTCAACCAGTGAATTTACCATACATATGAAAAGCTTCATTTCACTTTCGAAGTGTATTTACGTCATGATTTTATATAAATACAACAATATCCTATTTGATACAAATATCATTTGCTTCCCGTTTCATGCCTCTCCGTGTTATATGAAACATATACTTTGCTCATTGCAAATATCAACTGTTCAACCAGAACTGAAATGTAGGTTGAATGCGGGCTTGCGCTAACCACTCTCCTTCGCAAAATCTCCTGTTCCAAACTAGAAATGTTTCAACTACTTCCTAGGCTCTTTCTCAATACATATGATTATTATAAAATATAATATCCAAGAATTATTTAGAAAAATTATAAAAATTATTATTATTATTATTAGTGGATTATTATTATTATTATTATTATTTCAAATATGTTTAATTATCATCTCATTATGTGAGAATCCACATGTTCGAACCTTCGAATATGGAAAAAATATCCATTCCTCAACAAAAATAAATTTAACTTTTACAGTTACATCGGCTGATTACCGTGATTTCCCAAAAATATGAAAAATTTAAATAAATGCTCAAAATGCTCGGTCATCGATCCTAAACTGTTCTGAGTGCTGAAAATGCTCAGAATAAATCTAACAAGTCTTGCGTAAATCATTACAGGCTTTAAATACGACGAAAAAAATGTGTTGGTCATCTGCAGAAAAATAGTTTGTTCCAATTAGCTAAGCATAATATAATTCAAATGTGGCTTACATTTCTTGATGTTCTTGAAGTGTAGTAAACCTGGTCTGTACCAGATTTATCCGTAGATATGCCCTATCGGACAAGCACGTATAATCCTTGTATCGGCCGCCATTGTAGACCCACAAATCGTCTAGTCAGACATAGTGGTGGTATCCTTCGACGTTTTAAATGACTGTGGTTCCATTTTAATATGGGCTTCTATCAAAGCCATAACAGTTTGTTTGAAAAGGGTCAGATCTAAGCGATCTCTTCTTAAATATGTCAGTTGTAACCTAACTCACTGTAATCTCATCAGTACAAGAAAAACGTTGACAGTCTAAGCAGTTAACGGCTGTTCTGAAGATCGTTCCCTGGGCATGGTTTATTAAAATCACCATCTGCCATGCGCTAGACAACCTGCAGTTTCCCTTGCGTAGACTAATGAACACCACCGTTATAGACTAGCCTTCAATGTACTGACAGATCGAAGTGGTTAAATAGTTACAAAATATGAAAACTGACTTCAAATGGATTTAAACATCCAAGTATTAATTTACTATTGGACTGTGACAAATACTATTTTCTAGACCAAGTCTAGCATATGTCCTTTAGGAAATATAAATATTTCCACCAATGTCTGTAGAAAAACAATCACCTCAGTGATTCTCCTCACCAGAAACTTACTAAGTTCCAACTCGTTTGCGCAGCACTTCTCGTGACTATCACGATTTGAAAAGTACTTCTTCGTAGAAGCAGCAACCATGTGCCTTGGCTCAGCGTAGACGCAACTTGCTCGCCAAGTGCTTGTGACGAATTGAGCTATCCATTCCTGCTCCAGCTTGCTTTTATACAAAAACGGTCAGGGTCACGCGTCATCGCCTGATATCTAGAAATCCTCATATCTCTTGAATCCCTGGTCCGATTTACTTGATACTAATTGCATTCTCTTTCATTTGGCCGTGCCAGTAATCTGATCCCAGTCTCAAGTCTCTGCTCCATAGTTAACTATTTAATCAATAAATAGTCTCCACCTCTGCTATGACTCGCTACGTCATTTACCATCCAACTATCGGTAATTTTCTTCGAAAGGCTTCGAGAAGCAATGTAGCGCGATATTCAAATATCTGAACTTTCAAAAGCTGCTACAGCCTTTCCCTTGATATCTAGGTGTCTGAAACTTGGAATACCCATTCCTAGAGTTGGGCACAATACGAGCTTTGAAATTTAATTTCCTATCCGAAAGGTCCTTATCACTTTTCGTGTATCTCCAACAGTTAGCGATTAAAACCGACATTTGTGACGTCACTACACCCTTTGGTTTCAAAATTACATATTTCCTTTTCAAATAAAAGGAGAACGCTAAGAAATAGCGAACTTTTGATGGTATACATGAGCTTTAACATTTAATTTTCTATCCGAAAAGTCCTTATCACTTTTCGTATATCTCCAACGGTTAGCGAGTAAAACCAGAATCTGTGCAATAAAACACGGTCAACACCGAGCGGTGCAGTATATATCTCTATATATAAAAATGAAAATGTGTGTGTTTTTCTCTGAATTTCTGCGGAAATTTGAGTTTTGTACGTTTCAGACTGTATTATGATGGATGCGCGCGAAAATAATTTTGTTGTCTGTCTGTCTGTTTGTTTGTTTGTTTGTCTGTGGACAAATTTGTTCCCTTATAACTCGAGAACGGCTGGGTGTATCAACGTAAAATTTGGTACAGATATCCATCAGAGGCACGACACTAATCATTGATGTAACTCTTCTCCGTACCTCTCATAAAAGGGGGCCTACCCCATTAAAATATATGCTGAAATAGGCGAAGAAGGACGAGACAAAACTCATTTTCAGCCCCTCAATGTGAGGGACAAAACCCGGGTCCCCGAAAACCACATTTTAAGGACCGAAGACCAACCGTTTCTGAGATATTCCCAGAAAACTAATTTAATTTAATAAACTACTGAACGAATGCAAGCCAGTAACCATGCCAAAGGATTGTCCGAGGTCCATCTATTGCTGTAAGACGCAATGCAATTCCATTAATTACATTAGTGTGAAAGTTTGCAAACGGCTAGAAGGTTATCACGGAACCAAATTAAGCCGTAAAATTCATCAATACGTATAATGCGCTTAAGGGGATCAAGGAGTACTCTAGAATATTTTCACGCGATTTACACCTGCGGGTGTGGTACGGCAGGTCTATTATATTCCTATACCCATATTATTCATTCAATCATTCATTCATTTCGTATAGGCCATCTATGGACCGCGTCATTCCAACCGTCTCCTACTGGCTTTGATGTTTGCCCTGTACGCCCGCATTCGTTCTCGGTGGACTTCCTTCCGTTCCTGGGTCCAAATCTTTCCCGTTTTCAGCTTCGGTTTTTCTTGGAAACCTTTACAAGCTTGAAGTTTCCCTTTGAGTGGGGCGCGCTCCTGAATATCTGTTGGTGTAATCCCCACTTCTTTCAGATCTTTATCCAGTTCAATGCACCAGGCCCATTTTGTTTTCCTCTCCTGAAAGGAAGTTATGTTGCGGTTGGTCAGTCTCGCTGGGCTCATTCGTTTCACATGCCCAAAAAATGGTAACCTTCTCTTCCGGATGACGTTGCTTATCTTCTCCACATGAGTATATAGGTCATGGTTATGCCGTCTTCTGTATTCCCCATTGTCTTTGATGGAACCCAATATCTTTCTCAAAATTTTCCTTTCTTTGGCCTCCAGTTTCTCGACCAAGCCTTTTTGTTCATCGTGAGGCATTCAGAAGCATGCAAGACCTCCGGACGGATGACACTGCAGTAATGTTTTAGTTTTGCGTTGAAGGATATTGACCTTTTCCTATATATGCCCTTAGTTAAATGGTAGGCCATTTCCATTTTGCTCATGCGTGATGTGAATGCTTCTTTCTCTGATAATATCCCTTCCCTGACCCGTCCTGAAAAGAAAAGTACATGGCCACTGGCTGAATTAAAAATAAAATAAAAATAGGTGTTATAATTTCTCCCTATATTATATTATTATTAGTATTATATTATGGCGTACAACGACGAGACAAATCCCCTCGGTGCCAGCAACAAAACTCGGGGGCCCGAAAGGATCCTCGAAAACTACATTATAAGGCTCTAAATCCAACAGTTTCTGAAATATTCCCAGAAAACTAATTTAATTTAATTTAACAAACTAATGAAGGAATGCAAATCGGTAACCATGAGAACATTATCTCAAGGGGTGGCATACAACTTTCCATCTATTTCTGTAAGAAGCAATGTCACTCCATTTATTACATTTCTGTGAAAGTTTGCAAATGGCTATAAGGTTATCACGGAACTAACGTAGACCGTATAATTCATCAATGCAATTAAGGGGGTGAAGGGGTACCCTAGAATTTTTTCATGCAATTTTCACGTTCGGCATATTGTACAGAAGGTCTATTATATCTCCAAACAGAAACATTATTTTCAAACATTCCTGAATTGAACCAGCATTTTTGCGGCTTTTAGGAATTTGGGCAATTTTCATGCACCACAAGCCTTTATAATTTATGAAAGGGGTCTTCCTGAGCATGGGCACCTAGCACAACGTAGAGGGTCAGTTTTTATGTAACGTGTATTGCGTTTCGTCTACAAGGCTTTCAATTGTATTTCACGTCAGGAAGTACACGTTAGGTGAATTTAGTCTGAGAACACATTTTAATTTTTTTTTGTCGACATACGGGTTCATCGTAAGGATGATTTTATTTGATACTGTGTGCTAGATCTACCCATATTTGGATATCTGGGTGATATGTTGTAGACAATAGAATTGCCTGTCTGTCTTTCTGTGTATCTTTATGTACGCCTATACCTCGTGTTCGGATGCTTGGTGCATCGTAAAATTAGGTATGGTAATCATGAGAGTCAATACACCAATCATTTATAAAATTCTTCACCGTACTTTTCATACAGTAGAAGGGTGGATATAGAGAAAAACATCTCAATATATGCTAAAATAGGCGAAATATAAAAATTATCCTATAAGGACGACCAAAGCATGTCTCAATGTGAGACACAAAATTCGGGAATCTATAAAGGGTCTCCGAAAACTACATTTTAAGGGCCTTAAATTAACAGTGTGTATGATATTCCCAGTAAACTAACTTCGTTCTGATAAAGTTGAAGGAATGACAAACCGCTAACCATTGCAACAGTAGCGCAATTGATAATGTCTGGTGTTAACAACGAACACCGTTCGAAGAACGGGTACTTCTGCTAGTTTACAAATAAAAAAAATAAACAAACAAGATCTCCCAAATGACTCCCACTTGAATTAAATTACTGGCCGTAACTAGGCCTAATCTCAGGAGAGATTATAAACTGGACCAAATGTCCCAAATACTTCAATGACATTGCGTACGTGTGCGGCTGTTCTACATGCTTAACGATGAGTACAAATAAATGCGAGATTCGTCACCATCCGGTAAACCTTCAGAGGACGAATCTGCATTGTCTAGAGCTAGACAGACGCGGGGAACCAAATATACACAATTTAATTAAACCGACACTTCCTACACTAAATAAAACAACAAATAATTTCCGCATGAAATTGGAATCAAGGAACTGCCGTAGCAAATACATTAATGCCTAAAATTAGGACTTTTCAAAATCAGCACAAGTAAATTAACACGTGACCAACAAAAGAAACACACATATGACCGCTTGCCATTTTTACAAGTAAATATAACTACACCAACAGGTGTCACAACAGACAAACTAACATGAAATGAGTCATCGAAAATCACTAGGCTCAAAGCCAACATTTACATCATTAAAACAATATTCCATTCATACGATATGCGATAATTCGTAACAGACTTGGTGAACTCCCCAATTAATTATGGTCCAATGACCATCACAAAAGAACAGGTTTGCTAATGATAGCATATAGGGGTCAGTCGGTTGGCTGGACTGCCTAAAATGAGTCACCAGACCTAGACGGGCGCTAAGTGGAAATCTGCACATCTGTCAACCCACGTGTCAATAACCTCAACCTGCCGTGGCATGGGTTCGAGTCTCGAAGAAGCGTGCTCCCAAAGCACATAATATACGTGTGTGTGTCAGAATAAAATATCTCAGCATTTCTCCTAGGAAATCCAAGAATCGGCACTGGACATGCTACAGTAGCCTCCAAGAGCGCTCTGCCTTTCCATCAAAAATACAACAACAACAAAATATGAGGGCGGTAGCACCACCTACCCCTCATCACGAAGAATCATTACACACACCTGACACAAGAACACACCCAGAATCACACGTATGGGTTTGACAGAAACCTGAAATAAATGACATAAAATATTTTCCACCAGCCTGCGCTTCCGATCTAGTCCGTGACTAAAGAACCTGAAAAGGACTCAAAAAAATCTAAAAATTTAGAACTAAGCTGTTCTACAATTACATCTTAATTTGTTGCGCTCGGCAACCCTAGTATGAATAAAAACCTGTTCATAAAACGTCTTACAATAATTTACCTCCCTTTCCTATAAAAAATTAACTTTAATAAAGCACCACTTATCGAATGTAACGAGTTTCGCATTCGCATGGATAAAATCAAATACACACGCCGTGTACACTAAATATGACTCCAAAGAAAAATATATAACAAACAAATTTGGCCACGCGCCAACGTACATTTAAAGATCATAGTGTCGGCACACACAAAAAATCTAAACACAAGAAAAACAAAGAATGAACTATTTACAACTTTCCCGCGCCTTATCTAACTACATATTGAGTAAATCAATGTTTGTACATCACCGCTTCAGCTTGCAGAACTTCAACCTCCATCCCGGTGCATTTCCCTACGGGAAATCTAGCCCTCCATCGTCGACGTAGTTGTAGAAGCGATGCACATCATTCCTTCACACGACCATACATCAGACATCTTGGCGTAGTTTCTTGGACAGAAATGTTCAATGTTAATGATATGCCTAGCTATAATCGCTGTGAGCTACTACTTTCACTCACAATAATGTCCTATGCGATTACTGAACGAAGACTTGCCCTATCTCAGCATTCGGTTAACACACGCACAAATATCACTCAAAAATATACTACAAAAATTTACATAAAATTACACACTTCAAACTCAACGTAACTGGCTTGAAAACAAGTCTTAAACATGTCTATCGTGCAGCACTTATCTCGCCTAGAGATCTCCACTGCTAAACGTGAACTCTGCTCCCTTGAGCACAAAATGAAATGTTAGTAAAGTATGCTCATTAGAGCTTGAAAAATCGTGACACAGACTGACGTGAACGTTGCTCACCAGAGCTCAATAAAGTTGTGTCCTAAACAGCTCATCACCGATCAATTCATTGGAAACTGACAGAATGGGGTAGGGTGGGGAGAATTTGTAAAAATAATCTGGAGTTTTCACCTCACAAACTTGGGACTAGTATCAATCTTCATCATTTATCCAAACATCTCACTGCACTTATGCGAAATGAATTTGGATCAGCGGTTCATTAAATATGCGTTTCCGCGCCTTTTTCCAGAGTACGCAATTCACCGCGTGGCTTTGGCGTGGTCTCTCCTGATTGGCTGATTCAATCCTGGATCGGTTGAAATTTTACTCACGACACTCCCATAATGACCCCAAATTGGTACAGAATTTGTCCTTGAACTCGGCTTAACCGGTCGTCTTCATGAATAACTACCAAGCTGCTTCTGTTGTAATCATTGCGACACACTACCTTGCCTTCCCTTTGTCAATTTCAACATGTACTGCCTGGGCATCAGTAATAATAATAATAAAATCATGAAGACTTATTCATCGATAGATTAATTAGGGTTCAGTACAAAACCAGACCATTTTTTTGCAAGCTACATGGATAGAAATTTGATGCGTTTAGCGCACCAAAAATATTCGTACAAATTGCAACGGCGTGTTTTGCGAATTTTACATGGAGCTTCGAGAAAAGTATCAAGGTTTGTTGCAGTTTCGGCAAGTCGAGTTGGTACCGACAAAGGGAGAAAGTGACAGCTTAAATATTGCCAACCAATCTTGCAGTTTGGACGTCGGCAAAATTTTTTGACGAAAAAAAAATCCCCAAATTCCTATCCGTGCTTTGCCGCACATTCATCGTTAAGTCACTATAAACATCGATTCGGTAATCACAAGGTTTGCTAAACAAAATCGACGAGTTGATTTTGTTATATAAACAAGATGTTCAGTAAAGAACATTACTGTAAAAAAAATCATTCAATTCGGTTTCACCGTGTTTGAATTGATATGGTGAATCGATTTGCACACTTACATGGCCGCTATCTGCAATCTATTGGGCTGAAGACCTTGTAGTTCAATCAAAAGATGCTTCCCACAAAAAGGTATGTTGTTGCAAAATTAGGTTGGTCGTAATTTGATTTAAGCTTTTAATATTTGGGTGGCCACCATTACGTTTCCGTCATAATGGCGGCGATATAAAACATAACACTGAGGTGCCCTTTGCTAGTGCTACCTCTGTACCAAATTTCATTCAATTCCGTTTAACCGTGCTTGAATTGATAGGGGGAATCTATTTGTACACATACATGGCTGCCATATGCAAACTATTGGACTGCTGACCTTGTAGCTTGGTCAAAGAACGCTTCTCACTTAAAGGTATGATGTTGTAAAATGTGGTAGAGATCAAATGATTAGGTTGGTCGTAATTTGATTTAAGCTTTTAATATTTGGGTGGCCACCATTACGTTTCCGCCAAGATGGCGGCGATATAAAACATGACACTGAGGTGCCCTCTACAAGTGCTACCTATGTACTAAATTTCGTTCAATTCGGTTTCACCGTGTTTGAAAAGATAGGGTAAATCGATTTGCACACACACATGGCCGCCATCCGCACATGATTGGGCTGATGACCTTGTAGTTTGGTCAAAATATTTTTTTATACATAAAGGTATAATGTTGCAAAATTTCGTAGAGATCAGATGATTAGAATGGTCGTAATTTGATTCAATACGTTAACATTTGGGTGGCTTCAATTGCGATTTTTTCAAGATGGCGGCGATATAGAACATGTCACTGGAGTGCCCATTGCTAGTGCTATGTCTGAACCAAATGTCGTTGAATTCGGTTTCACCGTGTTTGAATTTATAACGGTAATCGATTTGCACACATACATGGCCGCCAACTGAAAGCTATTGGGCTGATGACCTTGTAGTTTGGATAAAAGACGCTCGCCATATGACTATATGTAGTTGAAAAATTTGGTAGATATCGGATGATTAGGTTAGTCGTAATTTGATTTAAGCTTTGAACATTTGGGTGGCCGCCGTTACGTTTACGTCAAGATGGCGGCAATATAAAACAAGACACTGAGGTGTTCTTTGCTAGTGCTACCTCTGTAGCAAATTTTGTTCAATTCGATTTCACCGTGTTTAATAGATAGGGGGAATCGATTTGCACACATACATGGCCGCCATCAGCAATGTATAGGGCTGACGACCTTGCAGTTTAGTCAAAAGATTTTTCATACATAAAGGTATAATGTTGAAAAATTTGGTAGAGATCAGATGATAACGTTGGTCAAAATTTGATTTAAGCTTTTAACATTTGGGTGGCCGCCATTACGTTTTCGTCAAGATGGTGGCGATATAAAACATGTCCCTGAGGTGCCCTTTGGTAGTGCTACCTCTGCACCAAAGATCGTTCAATTCGGTTTCACCGTGTTTGAATTGATAAGGGTAATCGATTGGCACACATACATGGCCTCCATCTGAAAACTATTGGACTGATGACCTTTTAGTTTGGTCAAAAGACGCTCGCGATACGACTATATGTAGTTGCAAAATTTGGTAGATATCGGATAATTAGGTTAGTCGTAATTTGATTTAAGCTTTGAACATTTGGGTGGCCGCCATTACGTTTCCATCATGATGGCGGCGGTATAAAACATGACACTGAGGTGCCCTTTGCTTGTTCTACCTCTGTACCAAATTTCGTTCAATTTGGTTTCACCGTGTTCGAATTGCTAGGGTACACACACTCACACACACACTCACACACAGACACACAGACAGACACACATTTTTGGCCCTGTAGTGATCTAATAAGTCTACTTTCATTTTTTGCAAAAATCGAAAGTAGGCTAATAATCATTTTTATATAACAGGTATGAAGTTGTAAATATGTACAGTTGTAACAGAACATAATAATTGCAACAAAGATATTTTCAGTCTATATATATAACAAGATGTTCGGGAAAGAACATATAGCCTACTTTCTCCGAAATGTATGGGTATAGTTATAACTCTCTGTCCTTATCATCTCCTAATTTCTTCCTATTTGAAGTGCAAATTGGCACACAGGATTTGAACAGTGGCGTTCAAACCATAGTTTATAATTTACCCCAGCATTTTGCAATTTCATCAGCAAACACTCCAAACACCGACTACTTACAATAATTGAAACTTCGTTGCTCTAATAAGGCCCATCTACAATGCGCAGTCGGCAGTCCGTAGTTGGTAGTCCTCGGTCGGCAGTCGCGATCGACTCCGTGTATACTATAGGCACCATACACAACATGAAGTTGCAGTTGGTAGCTGGCAGTTGGCAGTCGAGAATTTTATCCTTGACTGCCAACTACCCGACTGCAGCAATGTAATAGCCAATCAGAGCAGATCAGAAACTGACGTCACGTTGTTGTTCTGTGTCGTGTACGAATGATATAGAACTAAGTGAAGTAACTTCGCAACCCGTTAATTTATAGGCTAATCTTAAATACACGGTATAACAAAATAATCCATCTCCAAATCATCCATATTGCAAGTTTTGAGATTATCAACAACGCCTCTGTGCACAAGGAATAAACGAATGTTACTGTCTTATTACTCCTAGCAGTCGTTAAGACTGGGTTCACTAACTGGCCGGTATAGAGCGCTGCTCGAATCTATAGTTTCTGCATAGTACAACTGAAGGCTGGAAGATGTCACACCAGTGGAGAATGTCGTTTTTTTATTTTAAATATATAATTTCCATTGCAAAAAGCACCATATAAAGCTTTATTTTATAACGTCTCAGTACTCAAGAAACAATAAATATAAAAACTAGTCGTGATATCTAGTTGTGAAATATCGAACAATATAATCCTAACAGAGCGAGTGCATTCTAGCGGCCAGATGAAGAAACTTTTCAATAAAATCTGTTACCTTTTTGTCAGCTAGATGTCTCGATTAAATCTGCTGGCGAATTATGTTTTAATTAAGTATATGTTTTGCACCGTAATATGCACAATATAACGCTTAATTTTAAAACGTCTGAGTCATTACAAAGCAACAAATATGTAAAATGTCAAGCAAAAAACATATCTCTGATGGGGTTTGAACCATAGGCATATGAATGACAGACTAACGCTTTACCACGGAGCTATTTGTGCCAACGAACATTGATCCATATAAAATGACTTACATAGAACTTGTTAGCAAATAATGATTTATACTAAACGATTTCATCACTGAAGTATATTATTTATATATAAAGCATTTCATACAAAGTTTATTTATTTTGTTTCAGTACGCTATATTGAATGCAATACTCAAATTAGTGAAATATAAGTCAGGCACAAGATATCCGCTGCCATCTTGTCTTATTAATGAATCAGCTGAGCTTTTTAAAATCACGTCTGCACTATAGTATTACAAAATAAACTTTTAATTTCGTACGTGCCTCTTCCTTTAGAACAGTTAAAACGATTCTCGGCTCGATAATCGGAACTGGTGGGTCCCATGATATGGATTATAAAGTTTGCATAATTCGCACGGCCGCCATCCTGAAATGGTATGGCGGACGACCTTGTAGTTTGGTCAAAAGACGCATCCTATACGAAGGTATGTTGTTACCAAATTTGGTAGAGATTGGATGATTTGGTTAGTCGTTATTTGATTTTACGTTTTGAACGTTTGAGTGGCCGCCATTCAGTTTTAGTAAAGATGGCGGCGATATAAAACATGACACTGAGGTGTCCTTTGCTAGTGCTACCTTTGTACCAAATTTCGTTCAATTCGCATTCACCGTGTTCGAATTGATAGGGGGGGACAGACATTCAGAGTACACACACTCACACACACACACACACAGACTCACACACACACATACACACAGACTCACACACACACATACACACACACAGACAGACACACTTTTTTCGCCCTGTGTTGATCTCATAAGTCTACTTTCATTTTTTGCAAAAATCGAAAGTAGGCTAAAAATCAATGTTTCGTGATAGTTTGTCCGTATGTCTGTGGGTATGTCTCCTATGCGTTCATATACCATTTGTCCGATTGCGATGAAACTTGGGTGAGATGTTGAGTACACTCCAAGGAAGGTTTCTGACTTAGTAAATCCATTTTACAATAGGTAGCGCACGCGTAGATTCAACAAATGAGCGACGATGCGCGAAGCATTTCAACAAAGTCCCGTATGTGTTCATGTACCATTCGTCCAATAGCGATGAAACTTGGGTGAGATGTTGTGCACACTTACGTGAAGGTTTCAAAATTAGCGAATTCATTTCACAGTAGATAGCGCACGAGTAGATTCAACAAATGAGCGACGACACGCAAAGCGTTTCAAAAAAGTCCCGTATGCATTCATATACCATTCGTCCGATAGCTATGAAACTTGCGTAACATGTTGTGTACACTGCAGGGAATTTTTCTGGCTTAGTACATCCACTTTACAATAGGCAGCGCACGAGTAGATTCACAAATGAGCTACGACGCGCGAAGCATTTCAACAAAGTCACGTTTGCATTCATATACCATTCGTCCGATAGCGATGAAACTAGGTTGAGATTTTGTGTGCACTCCAGGGAAGGTTTCTAGCTTAGAAAATCCCTTTAAAAATAGGTAGAGCACGATTAGAATCAACAAATGAGCGACGACGCGCGAAGCGTTTCAACAAAGTCCCATATAAGGTCATATACCATTCATCCGATAGCCATGAAACTTGGGTGAGATGTTGTGTACACTCCAGGGAAGGTTTCTGGCTTAGTACATCCATTTTACAATAGGTAGCGTACCAGTAGATTCATTAAATGAGCGATGACACGCGAAGCGTTTCAACCAAGTCCCGTATAAGGTCATATACCATTCGTCTGATAGTGATGAATGTTTGGTGAATTGTTGTGTACACTCCACGAAAGGTTTCTGGCTTAGTAAATCCATTTTACAATACGAAGCGCACGTTTAGATTCAACAAATGAGTGTCTACGCGCGAAGAGTTTCGAAAACGTCCCGTATACGTTCACATACCATTCATCCGATTGCTATGAAACTTGTGTGAGATGTTGTGTACACTCCAGGGACGGTTTCTGGCTGAGTACATCCATATTACAATACGTAGCGCAAGAGTAGAATCAACAAATGAGCGACGACACGCGAAGCGTTTCAAACAAGTCCCGTATGCATTCATATACCATTCGTCCGATAGCTATGAAACTTTGGTGAGATGTTGTGTACAATTCATGGAAGGTTTCTGGCTTAGTAAATCCACTACACAATAGGCAGCGCACAAGTAGATTCAACAAATGGGGGACGACGCGCGAAGCGTTTCAACAAAGTCCCGTATAAGGTCATATACCATTCTGCCGTTAGCGGTGAAACTTGGGTGAAATATGGTGGACACTCCAAGGAAGGTTTCTGGCTTAGTAAATACATTTCACAGTAGGTAGCACACGAGTAGATTCGACAAATGAACGACGACACGCGGAGCGTTTCAATACACTCCCCTATGTTTTCATATCCCATTAGTCCGATAGCGATGAAACTTGGGTGAGATGTTGTGGACACTTACGTGACGGTTTCTAACTTAGTAAATACATTTTACAGTAGGTAGCGCACGAGTAGATTCAACAAATGAGTGACGGGGCACGAATCGTTTAAACAAAATCCGGTATGCGTTCATATACTATTCATCCGATTGCGATGAAACATTGATCAGTTATTGTGTACACGCCAGGGAAGGGTTTCGACTTAGTAAATCCATTTCATAATAAGTAGCGCATGAGTAGATGCAACAAATGGGTGCCAACGCGCGAAGCGTTTCAACAAAATCCCCTATTGGGTTCATATATAACCTTCTTCTATTGCGATGAAACCTTGATGAGTTATTGTGTACACGCCAGGGAAGGGCTTCGACTTAGTAATACATTTCTCAATAGGTAGCGTACGAGTAGATTCAACAGATGAGTGACAGCGCACGAATCGTTTATACAAAACCCCGTATACGTGCATATACCATTCATCCGATTGCGATGAAACATTGATGAGTTATTGTGTACACGCCAGGGAAGGGTTTCGACTTAATAAATCCATTTCACAGTTGGTAGCGCACGAGTATATGCAACAAATGGGTGACGACGCGCGAAGCGTTTCAACAAAATCCCCTATGCATTCATATAACCTTCTTCGATTGTGATGAAACCTTGATGAGTTATTGTGTACACGCCAGGGTAGGGTTTCGACTTAGCAAATTCATTTCTCAATAGGTAGCGTGCGAGTAGAATCAACAAATGAGTGACAGCGCACGAATCGTTCAAACAAAATCCCGTATACGTTCATATACCATTCATCCGATTGCGATGAAACTTTTGAAAGTTGTTGTGCACGCTCCCACGATTGATTCTAAATTAGAAAATCCATTTTACGATAGCATAGGGGCAGTTAACGGAAATTGAAAAACATGTTGTGTATCCAAAAGCACTTCAAAAAACAGAATTTCAACGCCAACACTTTCTTTGATTGGCATTGCAACGCATGCCGGGTACAGCTTGTATTGAATAAAATGAGAAAAAAAACTGTTTTTCAGTTGAAATTCGTTAAGTTTTATTTGTCTGGTTATTGTGTTTTCGTTTTTTGAGTTTGCAAAAAAAATTTGGTCTCCGTTTGGGGGCGGGTCATGACCCCCGTGACGCCTCCCCCCACCCTTGAATCCACGCCTGCTATAACAATACATTCTGCCAAAATGGCAAAAGGTTAGAATCTGTCTGTTGGGTAGTCAGCCTGGAGGCTGGTTGGATCCTCAAAAAGCACCACCATAGGTTGTGTGGTAGAAACCCACAAAACCGAGGCAGCACTATAATGAGGCGTACTAGGCAAGGTGAGGAATAAGTAGTTTGCTATTGCTTTCCTCACTGAGTCAGTACAGCTGTACTAACCCTATCAGCAGAACCTTTCAAAACCTGAAACAACAGACAAGTCAAATGCACTGCATACATCAAGACGTGGTAAACAGGAGAATATGTCACGGTAACAGTACAGGTCTTGTGCTCTATTCCAGGGCTAGATGACTCGCTACGTGGTGGCGGCACTCCTACCTCTGGTGGTGCTTGGGACAATGGATGTACAAGAAACAGTCCTCGAGGTACAGCGAAGGGCACCAGAGATATTCATGGGACCGGTGAGTATGTCGCTACTTCTAATAAACCCTGGAAGGTGGCCTAGTGCGTTAAGTTAATCTATTCGACTTCTATCGGGAGCTGCTGCAAGTTCGGAGATCCACGGTTCAAATTCCAGCGCAGACAGCAGCCATCATGGTTGTGGATTCTCCCAAGGTTCTTTCATACTCCTTCCAGACAAATGACGAGAGGCTATCCTAAGCCAGAGTGTACCTGCGGTAGGGTGGCCGGGGCCTTTCCGCTCCTCCTTATGTTTGCCAATAGCGCGCAGTACCATCCAAGTTCCGACCACGCACAATGCTGCTTAACTGCGGAGTTCTCATGGGATCCGGTGTTTCAATTAAGCCAGGCCGTTGGTTAAATGACGAGATGATGCCTTATTTCTAATCTCAGAGTACCTAACCCAATCCTTGGCCCTGGTGATCACAGGTATACCTATACAACAGGCTATCACAGTGAAACCTCTATTAAGAGACCAGTGACGGTTCCATGGAAAAAAAAAGTCCTCTCGGCACGCCGGAAGGCGGAGTTAGATTTCACCGGACAAACTTGGGGTTAGGCGAAAATAGGCAGAATATGCAGATTTTCGTAGAAGGATCAGACCTCATTTATTGCGAGAAGGTATTTTATAATTGGAGCTTAATTAACTTTGTGTTTCGTCATTTTATGCTTATTTTAAACATTTTATTGTCTTATGGGAACGGTAACCTTCTTGTCATTTGGGGTCCATTTTTATACTTGTGGTCACACTGTCCTTATGCAAGGTTTCGACGCTGATGTGTAACTATGTAACGGTCTGTTACTTCTTCACGCAAAATTATATCTCCCGCAGAGATTTTGGTTGGTTCCTCAGTTTAGGGGCTGCGATAACGCGGTCATGTAACCCCGTGTACATTGGGATGGAGGTAGACTAGTCTGTAATTCAGGTAAGGACTGCAGACGGTCAATTTCAAGCAGTAGTTCCTAATGTTGCTACCAGGTACTACCGTCAACGACACCTAGCTGTGAACTTGGCTACTAGATGCCACCGCAACCAGCAACTCGCAACGAACGTTGGAACTTCCCCTCCAAAGGAAAGCATACTGAGGGATTTTAGCGCTCTTAGAAAATCCGACGACTTCGGCCGGCTTTGAACTCGCGACCTTGGGCATAGACATTCAGCATGCTACCAGTTACGTCACCGAAGCCGCTTCACGCTTACTGTCCCCGCGCCAGCTCTGAGGACGCGGGGTATGAGGTAAGGGGAAGGTAAGGAGAGCGGAAACAATGAGTGAGCGAGGGAATTTTCGGGCAATGCTTATGCTTAGTATAGTACAGTGCTACGTCATCACTGGCTTACTCACTCCACTCCACATTCCTGCCAGGTTTTCAGAGCTGGCGCGGGGACATTAGATGGAAATCTGAATCTGATCTCGTGCAAGTGCGTTATCTTGGCAACGTCTGATGGCTCATCCCTCATCAATTTAGTAGTGTTGCCATGGCAACCACTGATAGGTCTTGGCATTTCCTTATAATTCCGAAATTATTTTTCTCATCCCTTGCCATAATGGTGGGTTATATAAAAATTATTTCAGACAAAAGTTTTAGGTAATTATTAGGGGAATATTGTCCATTTTGTACGGTTTTGATATTGTGCCTATTAAGAGAGATATGATTAATGTTTCCCGAAAAACCCACTTTTTCCCACCCCTTTGGTCAATGGTTGGTGCTATAAAAAACTCTTCAAACATAAATTTTTGGGCTTTATCCGACACATAGCATGAACGTTGAACGGATTCGATATTTTACATATTAAGAGAGTTATAGCAATAATTCACTCTTTCGAAAAAAAAGCCCCCCATTTTCACCCCCTTCGACTGATTTAGCCCAGAAACGAAATCGACCGAGATATTATAGGTATACATATTCGGTAAAAAATTCAAAGTGATTGGTGCAAAACTACGGCAGTTATCGTGTCCACAATAAACTGATATCATCATACTAATATATAAAAATGAGATGGTGTGTGTCTGTCTTTCTGTCTGTCTGTCTGTCTGTTACTCAATAACGCAAGAACCACTGGTCCGATTTAAATGAAATTTTGCATGGATGTAGCTGATTTACCATGTTTACATATAGGATACTTTTAATTTCGATATCTTGCACTATTAAAATATGGCGACCATTTTAGTGACGTCACTACACCCTTTGGTTTCAAAATTTCATAATTCCATATCAAATAAAAAGAGAACGGTAGGAAATAGAAAACTTTTGATGGCACATACGAGCTTTGAAATTTAATTTCCTATCCGAAAGGTCCTTATCACTTTTCGTGTATCTCCAACGCTTAGCGAGTATAAGCTAAATTTGTGCAATAAAACACGGTCAACACCGAGCGGTGCAGTATATCTCTATATATATAAATAGAAAATTTGTCGTTTTTTTCTGAATTTCTACGGAAATTTGAGTTATTTACACGTTTCAGACTGTTTTATGATAGATGCGCGCGAAAATAATGTTTTGGTCTGTCTGTCTGTTTGTTTGATTGTCTGTGGACAAATTTGTTCCCTTATAACTCGAGAACGGCTGGGTGTATCAACGTAAAATTTGGTACAGATATCCATCAGAGGCACGACACTAATCATTGATGTAACCCTTCTCCGTACCTCTCATAAAAGGGGGCCTACCCCCTTAAAATGCATGCTGAAATAGGAGTAGAAGGACGAGACAAAGATCATTTTCATCCCCTCGATGTGAGAGACAAAACTCGGGGGCCCCGAAGGGTCCCCGAAATCCACATTTTAAGGCCCTAAAACCAACCGTTTTTGAGATATTCCCAGAAAACTAATTTCATTTAATAAACTAATGAACGTCGGGAAAATCTTTCAAGTGAACGAATTCAAATATCTGGGAGATATTATTCAGCCCTCTGGTTTAAACCGTGAAGCAAATAAAGCGAGAATTTCCAAATTACAGAAAGCTTACAGAATCACTTGGAATAGGGATAACAAAAAATCAATATCTCGGAAAGCAAAACTTAGACATTATAATACAGTAATCAAACCGGAGGCGTTATATGCGTCAGAAACCTTAATCATTGGTGGCAAATCTTTAACCAAAGAGATTGAAAAACAAGAAAGGAAAATTTTACGAAAATTTTTTGGCCCAGTTTTTATAGAGGGAATCTGGAGGAAAAAGTCATCCCAGAAAATATATCGCCAATGTGAAAAAATGTCTCATACTTTTCGCAAAAGACGATTGAAATTTTACGGGCACATTATCAGAATGAACAATGGCAGATTGACTAAAAGAATTCTCAACTTGGCCCTCTCACTAAAAACCAAGAACAGCTGGCTACGTGAAATTGAAACAGATCTCCAGGAAATCAACATTTCAGACAATATTATACAGGACAGATGCAAATTCAGAACCCTAATCGACAATCACCAATTTCAAGACAAACCCATCACCAGGGCCACCATAACTTGGACAGAAGACCGAAGAAAGGCGCTCAGCGAGAGGATGAAGAGATTTTGGAAGGAAAAGAAGGCCATCAGCTAAGCAGGTTCAACCGTGCTCCTGAGTCGGGCATAACGATGCAAGAAGAAGAAACTAATGAACGAATACAAGCCGGTAACCATGGCAACAGATTCTCAGAGGTCCATCTATTGTTGTAAGACGCAATGCAATTCCATTAATTACATTGGTGTGAAAGTTTGCAAACGGCTAGAAGGATATCACGGAACCAAATTAAGCTGTAGAATTCATCAATACGTATAATGCGCTTAAGGGGGTCAAGGGGTACAGTAGAATTTTTTCACGCGATTTACACCTCCGGGTGTGGTACGGCAGGTCTATAATATTCCTATCCCTATATTATATTATTATTATTATATTATGGCGTACAACGAGGAGATAAAGCCCCCTCGGTGCCAGAAACAAAACTTGGGGGCCCTAAAGGGTCCTCGAAAACTACATTATAAGGCCCTAAAACCAAAAGTATCTGAAATATTCCCAGAAAACTAATTTAATTTAACAAACTAATGAAGGAATGGAAATCGCTAACCATGACAACATTATCTCAAAGGGTGGCATCCAACTTTCCATCTATTTCTGTAAGAAGTAATGTCACACTATTTATAACATTTCTGTGAAAGTTTGCAAATGGCTATACGGTTATCACGGAACCAACGTAGACTGTATAATTCATCAATGCAATTAAGGGGGTCAAGGGGTAACCTAGATGTTTTTCATGCAATTTTCACGTGCGACATATAGTACAGAAGGACTATTATATCTCCAAACATTTGCAAAGTGAAATGCCATGCCCTGTGGTTCAGATTCCACGTAAAATGGAGGTCCCGTGGCTTATGATCTCGCGATTAATGGTCACGTAAAACTACAATCATCCTTTATATCTCCAAACAGCAACATTATTTTCAAAATTCCTGAATTGAATCAGCATTTTTTGCGGCTTTTAGGAATTTGGACCATTTGAGACTAAAGAACCTGAATTTTCATGCACCACAAGCCTTTATAATTTATGAAAGAGGTCTTCCTGTGTATGTGGACCTAACACAACGTAGAGGGTCATTTTTTATGTGAGGTGTATTGCGTTTCGTCTACAAGTCTTTCAATTCTATTTCAGGTCAAGAAGTACAAGTTAGGTGAATTTAGTTTGAGAGCAAATTTTAACTAATCTTTCTATTGTCGACATACGGGTTCATCGTAAGGATGATTTTGTTTGATACTGTATTGCAGATATACCCATATTTGGATATCTGGGAGATGTGTTGTAGACAATAGAATTGTCTGTCTGTCTTTCGGTGTATCTTTATGTACGCCTATAAATCGTGTTCGTAGGCGTGGTGCATCGTAAAATTAGGTTTGGTAAACATGAGTCAATACACCAATCATTTATAAAACTCCTCACCGTACTTTTCAAACAGTAGAAGGGTGGATATAGGAAAAAACTTCTCAAAATACATGCTAAAATAGGCGAAATATAAAAAAATTATCCTAGAAGGACGATCAAAGCATATGTTGCGCTTCTCAATGAGAGACACAAAATTCGCGAGTCTATAAGGGGTCTCCGAAAACCACATTTTAAGGCCCTTAAATTAACAGTGTGTGTGGTATTCCCTGAAAACTAACTTCGTTCTGATAAACTTATGAAGGAATGAAAAACCGCTA
Source organism: Meconema thalassinum (assembly GCA_946902985.2). NCBI lineage: Eukaryota > Metazoa > Arthropoda > Insecta > Orthoptera > Tettigoniidae > Meconema > Meconema thalassinum. The sequence continues at coordinate 251,672,131 of OX336394.1, read as the reverse complement.
ACCATTGCAACAGTAGCTCAATTGATAATGTCTGGTGTTAATATATAACACCGAAAGGACGGGTACTTCTGCTATATTAATATATAACAAGATGTTCAGCAAAGAACATATAGCCTACTTTCTCCTAAATGTATGGGTATCTTTATGACTCTTTGTCCTCATCCCTAAAACAATCACCCCAACCACAATGTATTGTTTGTTTTCTTTTATATTGATAATAAGCCAGTAAGTGTCAAGATCAATATTATATACTTTATGATGATTGAATAACAAAACTACTAACTTATTGTAATGCATTCACGTCCGTTAATCTCTATATTAAGCCAGCCTGCAAAATTAAGAATCTTCCGCCCCAATCACAGTAGCTGGTGCTGCGACCTATCAGTGAATTAATCTTTATCTTGTACGCCTATGCACTGCCATCGTAATGTACTACGATGGCAGTGTTCTATGGGTGTTGAATGAGTAGGCAGTTTTAAGTAGCCAAGAGGGAGGCGATCCAGCTGGCAGTGTTTAAAGGTATTCGGAGCGCGATCGTGGCTAATAGTTGAACTACCAGTATTACAAAATTGCCATACTTCAGGAGGCCAGCTCAGGCATTTACACAGCGTTATGTTTGGAACAATATTACCCACATAACCCACAAGAGGACAGCACCGTACAGAGGCATTAAGAAGGCTGTGGTTAATGACAACGTGTATCTAGTTCTTCTATTCTCCTTTTTCTAATGTCTTCTGTTTATGTGCGATGCTGGGACTGTGATTTTATTAATATACGAGTGTATACTTTATCCTCTCCTTTGAGCTAAATGACATTTTATTCAGTATCTGTGGGAAAAGCTCGTGCACATCATTTGTAAAAGAATTCAAGAAAAAAAACCTAACTGTAGCAGTACTCGATCCCCAGTCAACTGCGTGTCAGACTAACATGCTAGCCCAGAGCTAACCGTATCCATGACGTCAGTTGTTCTTAACTGACATATTAGATACAAACTGTTGGCAAATAATGACTTTAAATAAACGATTTCTTCACTGCAGTACATCTTCATTAAAGATCATTTCATACAAAGTTTATATTATTGTATCAGTACTGTATATCACATACAACATACTAAAACTACTGAAATATAAGACAGGCACATGAGGACAGCTGCCATCTTGTCGTGTGACACAAACAGCTCAGCTCTTTTAAGCCACTCGTACTGTATAATATTATAATATTAAATTATAATAAATAACGGATCACGACCTTCAGGATAGCTTAAAACCCCTAGGCTCGATAATCGGAATTGGTGGGTCTTAAGCTATTTATTAAAATGGTTGCATAATTCACACGGCCGCCATCCTGAAATGGCATGGCCGATGACCTTGAATTTTGGGTGACAGACGCGTCCTATATAAAGGTATGTTGTCACCAAATTTGGTAGAGATCGGATGATTATTTTAGCCGTAATTTGATTTTACGTTTTGAACATTTGAGTGGCCGCCATTCTGTTTTGGTAAAGATGGCGGCGATATAAAGTATGACACTGAGGTGTCCTTTACTAGTGCTACCTCTGTACCAAATTTCGTTCAATTCGGTTTCACCGTGTTCGAATTGATAGGGGGGACAGACATTCAGAGTACACACACTCACACACACACAGACACACACACACACACACACACAGACTCACACACACACATACACACACACACACAGACTCACACACACACATACACACACACAGACAGACACACTTTTTTCGCCCTGTGTTGATCTCATAAGTCTACTTTCATTTTTTGCAAAAATCGAAAGTAGGCTAAAAATGAGATGGTGTGTTTCTGTCTTTCTGTCTGTCTGTGTGTGTGCTACTCAATAACGCAAGAACCACTGGTCCGATTTAAATGAAATTTTGCATGGATGTAGCTGATTTACCAGGTTTACATATAGGATACATTTTATTTCGATAATTTGCACTATTATAAATGGCGACCATTTTAGTGACGTCACTACACACTTTAATCAAAACTTCATATTTCCTTATCAAATAAAAAGAGAACGCTAAGAAATAGCAAACTTTTGACGGTACATACGAGCTTCACTTTTCGTTTATCTCCAAAGGTTAGCGAGTAAAACCCACATTTATGACGTCACTACAGCCTTTGGTTTCAAAATTTGATATTTCCATTTCAAATAAAAAGAGAACGCTAAGAAATAGCAACCTTTTGATGGCATACATGAGCTTTAACATTCAATTTTCTATCCAAAAGATCCTTAATACTTTTCGTGTATCTCCAACGGTTAGCGAGTAAATCCTAAATTTGTGCAATAAAACACGGTCAACACCGAGCCGTGCAGTATATCTCTACATATATAAATAGAAAATTTGTCTGGTTTTTTTTCTGAATGTCCACGGAAATTTGAGTTATTTACAAGTTTCAGACTGTTTTATGATAGATGCGCGCGAAAATAATGTTTTGGTCTTTCTGTTTGTTTGATTGTGGACAACATTGTTCCCTTATAAATCGAGAACGGCTGGGTGTATCAACGCAAAATTTGGTACAGATATCCATCAGAGGCACGACACTCATCATTGATGTAACCCTTCTCCGTACCTCTCATAAAAGGGGGCCTACCCCCTTAAAATGCATGCTGAAATAGGAGTAGAAGGACGAGACAAAAATCATTTTCATCCCCTCGATATGAGACACAAAACTCGGGGTCCTGAAGGGTCCCCGAAATCCACATTTTAAGGCCCTAAAACCAACCGTTTTTGAGATATTCCCAGAAAACTAATTTCATTTATTAAACTAATGAACGAATACAAGCCGGTAACCATGGCAACAGATTCTCAGAGGTCCATCTATTGCTGTAAGACGCAATGCAATTCCATTAATTACATTGGTGTGAAAGTTTGCAAACGGCTAGAGGGATATCACGGAACCAAATTAAGCTGTAGAATTCATCAATACGTATAATGTGCTTAAGGGGGTCAAGGGGTACAGTAGAATTTTTTCACGCGATTTACACCTCCGGGTGAGGTACGGCAGGTCTATTATATTCCTATCCCTATATTATATTATTATTATTATTATTATTATTATATTATGGCGTACAACGAGGAGACAAAGCCCCCTCGGTGCCAGAAACAAAACTTGGGGGCCCTAAAGGGTCCTCGAAAACTACATTATAAGGCCCTAAAACCAAAAGTATCTGAAATATTCCCAGAAAACTAATTTAATTTAACAAACTAATGAAGGAATGGAAATCGCTAACCATGACAACATTATCTCAAAGGGTGGCATCCAACTTTCCATCTATTTCTGTAAGAAGTAATGTCACTCTATTTATTACATTTCTGTGAAATTTTGCAAATGGCTATACGGTTATCACGGAACGAACGTAGACTGTATAATTCATCAATGCAATTAAGGGGTCAAGGGGTAACCTAGATTTTTTTCATGCAATTTTCACGTGCGACATATAGTACAGAAGGACTATTATATCTCCAAACATTTGCAAAGTGAAATGCCATGCCCTGTGGTTCAGATTCCACGTAAAATGGAGGTCCCGTGGCTTATGATCTCGCGATTAATGGTCACGTAAAACTACAATCATCCTTTATATCTCCAAACATCAACATTATTTTCAAAAATTCCTGAATTGAATCAGCATTTTTTGCGGCTTTTAGGAATTTGGGCCATTTGAGACTAAAGAACATGAACTTTCATGCACCACAAGCCTTTATAATTTATGAAAGAGGTCTTCCTATGTATGTGGACCTAACACAACGTAGAGGGTCATTTTTTATGTGAGGTGTATTGCGTTTCGTCTACAAGTCTTTCAATTCTACTTCACGTCAAGAAGTACAAGTTAGGTGAATTTAGTTTGAGAGCAAATTTTAACTAATCTTTCTTTTGTCGACATACGGGTTCATCGTAAGGATGATTTTGTTTGATACTGTATTGCAGATATACCCATATTTGGATATCTGGGTGATATGTTGTAGACAATAGAATTGTCTGTCTGTCTTTCTGTGTATCTTTATGTACGCCTATAAATCGTGTTCGTAGGCGTGGTGCATCGTAAAATTAGGTATGGTAAACATGAGTCAATACACCAATCATTTATAAAACTCCTCACCGTACTTTTCAAACAGTAGAAGGGTGGATATAGGGAAAAACTTCTCAAAATACATGCTAAAATAGGCGAAATATAAAAAAATTATCCTTGAAGGACGATCAAAGCATATGTTGCGCTTCTCAATGTGAGACACAAAATTCGCGAGTCTATAAGGGGTCTCCGAAAACCACATTTTAAGGCCCTTAAATTAACAGTGTGTGTGGTATTCCCTGAAAACTAACTTCGTTCTGATAAACTTATGAAGGAATGAAAAACAGCTAACCATTGCAACAGTAGCTCAATTGATAATGCCTGGTGTTAATATATAACACCGTTCGAAGGACGGGTACTTGTGCTATACTAATATATAAAAATGAGATGGTGTGTTTCTGTCTTTCTGTCTGTCTGTGTGCTACTCAATAACGCAAGAACCACTGGTCCGATTTAAATGAAATTTTGCATGGATGTAGCTGATTTACCAGGTTTACATATAGGATACATTTTATTTCGATAATTTGCACTATTAAAAATGCCGGCCATTTTAGTGACGTCACTACACACTTTAATCAAAACTTCATATTTCCTTATCAAATAAAAAGAGAACGCTAAGAAATAGCAAACTTTTGACGGTACATACGAGCTTCACTTTTCGTTTATCTCCAACGGTTAGCGAGTAAAACCCACATTTATGACGTCACTACAGCCTTTGGTTTCAAAATTTGATATTTCCATTTCAAATAAAAAGAGAACGCTAAGAAATAGCAACCTTTTGATGGCATACATGAGCTTTAACATTCAATTTTCTATCCAAAAGTCCTTAACACTTTTCGTGCATCTCCAACGGTTAGCGAGTAAATCCTAAATTTGTGCAATAAAACACGGTCAACACCGAGCCGTGCAGTATATCTCTACATATATAAATAGAAAATTTGTCTGTTTTTTTCTGAATGTCTACGGAAATTTGAGTTATTTACACGTTTCAGACTGTTTTATGATAGATGCGCGCGAAAATAATGTTTTGGTCTGTCTGTCTGTTTGTTTTATTGTGGACAACTTTGTTCCCTTATAAATCGAGAACGGCTGGGTGTATCAACGCAAAATTTGGTACAGATATCCATCAGAGGCACGACACTAATCATTGATGTATCTCTTCTCTGTACCTATCATAAAAGGGGGCATACCCCCTTAAAATACATGCTGAAATAGGAGTAGAAGGACGAGACAAAGCCCATTTTCAGCCCCTCAATGTGAGAGATAACATTCGGGGGCCCTAAAAACACATTTTAAGGTCCTACGTCCAACCGTTTTTGAGATATTCCCAGAAAACTAATTTAATTTAATAAACTACTGAACGAATGCAAGCCAATAACCATGGCAACAGATTCTCAGAGGTCCATCTATTGCTGTAAGACGCAATGCAATTCCATTAATTACATTAGTGTGAAAGTTTGCGAACGGCTAGATGGTTATTATGGAACCAAATTAAGCTGTAACTTTCATCAATATGTAAAATGCGCTTAAGGGGGTCAAGGGGTAGTCTAGAATTTTTTCACGCGATTTACACCTGTGGGTGTGGTATGGCAGGTCTATTATATTCCTATCCCTATATTATATTATTACTAGCAGAAGTACCCGTTCTTCGAACGGTGTTCGGTGTTAACACCAGACATAATAATAATAATAATAATAATAATAATAATAATAATGTTATTGGTGTTACGTCCCTTTTAAGTACTGTTGCTTTTAGAGACGCAACAGACATTAACAATTGAGCTACTGTTGCAATGGTTAGCGGCTTGTCATTCCTTCATAAGTTTATCAAAACGAAGTTAGTGTTCTGGGAATATCACACACACTGTTAATTTAAGGGCCTTATAATGTGGTTTTCGGAGACCCTTTATAGACTCGCGAATTTTGTGTCTCACATTGAGAAGTGCAACATATGCTTTGGTCGTCCTTCTAGGATAATTTTTATATTTCGCCTATTTTAGCATATATTTTGAGAAGTTTTCCGCTATATCCACCCTTCTACTGTATGAAATGAACGGTGAAGAGTTTTATAAATGATTGGTGTATTGACTCATGTTTACCATACCTAATTTTACGATGCACCAAGCATCCGAACATGAGTTATAGGCGTACATAAGGATACACAGAAAGACAGACAGACAATTCTATTGTCTACAACATATCACCCAGAAATCCAAATATGGGTATATCTACCACACAGTATCAAAGATAATCATCCTTGCGATGAACCCTTATGTCGACAAAAAAAAAAAGAAAGATTAGTTGAAATGTGCTCGCAAACTAAATTCACCTGACGTGTACTTCCTCACATGAAATAGAATTGAAAGCCTTGTAGATGAAACGCAATACACGTCACATAAAAACTGACCCTCTACGTTGTGTTGGGTCCCCATACACAGGAAGACCTCTTTCATAAACTATAAAAGCTTGTGGTGCATGAAAATTCAGGTTCTTTAGTCTCAAATGGCCCAAATTCCTAAAAGCAGCAAAAAATGCTGATTCAATTCAGGAATTTTGAAAATAATGTTGTTGTTTGGAGATATAATAGACCTTCTGCACTATATGTAGCACGTGAAAATTGCATGAAAAAAGCCTAGGTTACCCCTTGACCCCCTTAATTGCATTGATGAATTATACAGTCTACGTTGGTTCCGTGATAACCTTATATTTGCAAACTTTCACAGAAATGTAATAAATGTAATAAAATGCTTCTTACAGAAATAGATGGAAAGTTGGATGCCACCCCTTGAGATAATGTTGTCATGGTTACCGATTTGCATTCCTTCATTAGTTTGTTAAATTAAACTTAATTAGTTTTCTGGGAATGTTTCAGAAACTGTTGGTTTTAGAGCCTTATAATGTAGTTTTCGAGGACCCTCGAGTTTTATTTCTGGCACCGAGGGGCTTTGTCTCGTCGTTGTACGCCATAATATAATACTAATAATAATAATATAACATAGGGATAGGAATATAATAGACCTGCCATACCACACCCGCAGATGTAAATCGCGTGAAAATAATCTAGACTACCCCTTGACCCCCTTAAGCGCATTTTACGTATTGATGAAATTTACAGCTTAATTTGGTTCCATAATAACCATCTAACCGTTTGCAAACTTTTACACTAATGTAATTAATGGAATTGTATTGCATCTTACAGCAATAGTCTATATGGATCTCTGAGAATCTGTTGCCATGGTTATCTGCTTGCATTCGTTCATAGATTATTATATTAAATTAGTTTTCTGGGAATATCTCAAAAACGGTTGGACGTAGGACCTTAAAATGTGCTTTTAGGGCCCCCGAGTTTTGTCTCTCACATTGAGGGGCTGAAAATGAGCTTTGTCTCGTCCTTCTACTCCTATTTCAGCATGTATTTTAAGGGGGTATGCCCCCTTTTATGTGAGGTATAGAGAAGAGTTACATCAATGATTAGTGTCGTGCCTCTGATGGATATCTGTACCAAATTTTACGTTGATACACCCAGCCGTTCTCGAGTTATAAGGGAACAAAGTTGTCCACAGACAATCAAGCAAATAGACAGACCAAAACATTATTTTCGTGCGCATCTATCATAAAACAGTCTGAAACGTGTAAATAACTCAAATTTCCGTAGAAATTCAGAAAAAAAAAACAGACAAACTTTCTTTTTTATATATGTAGAGTTATACTGCACCGCTCGATGTGACCGTGTTTTATTGCACAAATTTAGGTTTTACTCGCTAACCGTCGGAGATACACGAAAAGTGATAAGAACCTTTTGGATAGAAAATTAAATGCTAAAGCTCGTGTATACCATCAAAAGTTTGCTATTTCTTAGCGTTCTCTTTTTATTTGAAATGGAATAATGAAATTTTGAAACCAAAGGGTGTAGTGACGTCACAAAAGTAGGTTTTACTCGCTAACCGTTGGAGATACACGAAAAGTGATAAGGACCTTTCGGATAGAAAATTAAATTTCAAAGCTCGTATGTGCCATCAAAAGTTTGCTATTTCCTACCGTTCTCTTTTTATTTGACATGGAAATATGAAATTTTGAAACCAAAGGGTGTAGTGACGTCACTAAAATGGTCGCCATTTCTTAATAGTGCAAAATATCGAAATTAAAAGTATCCTATGTGTAAACATGGTATTTCAGCTACATCCATGCAAAATTTCTTTTAAATCGGACCAGTGGTTCTTGCGTTATTAGGTAACAGACAGACAGACAGACAGAAAGACAGACACACACCATCTCATTTTTATATATTAGTACTAGCAGAAGTACCCGTTCTTCGAACGGTGTTCGGTGTTAACACCAGACATTATAATGATAATAATAACAATGTTATTGGTGTTACATCCCTTTTAAGTACTGTTGCTTTTAGAGACCACCAGGCATTATCAATTGAGCTACTGTTGCAATGGTTAGCGGCTTGTAATTCCTTCATAATTTTATCAGAACGAAGTTAATTTTCTGGGAATATCACACACACTGTTAATTTAAGGGCCTTATAATGTGGTTTTCGGAGATCCTTTATAGACTCGCGAATTTTTTGTCTCACATTGAGAAGTGCAACATATGCTTTGGTCGTCCTTCTAGGATAATTTTTATATTTCGCCTATTTTAGCATGTATTTTGAGAAGTATTTCCCTATATCCACCCTTCTACTGTATGAAATGAACGGTGAAGAGTTTCATAAATGATTGGTGTATTGACTCATGTTTACCATACCTAATTTTACGATGCACCAAGCATCCGAACATGAGTTATAGGCATACATAAGGATACACAGAAAGACAGACAGACAATTCTATTGTCTACAACATATCACCCAGAAATCCAAATATGGGTATATCTACCTCACAGTATCAAAGAAAATCATCCTTACGATGAACCCGTATGTCGACAAAAAAAGAATAGAAAAAAGATTAGTTGAAATGTGCTCTCAAACTAAATTCACCTAACGTGTACTTCCTGACATGAAATAGAATTGAAAGTATTGTAGATGAAACGCAATACACGTCACATAAAAACTGACCCTCTACGTTGTGTTGGGTCCCCATACACAGGAAGACCTCTATCATAAATTATAAAAGCTTATGGTGCATGAAAATTCAGGTTCTTTAGTCTCAAATGGCCCAAATTCCTAAAAGCCGCAAAAAATGCTGATTCAATTCAGGAATTTTTGAAAATAATGTTGTTGTTTGGAGATATAATAGACCTTCTGTACTGTATGTCGCACGTGAAAATTGCATGAAAAAATCCTAGGTTACCCCTTGACCCCCCTTAATTGCATTGGTGAATTATACAGTCTACGTTGGTTCCGTGATAACCTTATATTTGCAAACTTTCACAGAAATGTAATAAATGTAATAAATTGCTTCTTACTGAAATAGATGGAAAGTTGGATGCCACCCCTTGAGATAATGTTGTCATGGTTACGGATTTGCATTCCTTCATTAGTTTGTTAAATTAAATTTAATTAGTTTTCTGGGAATGTTTCAGAAACTGTTGGTTTAAGAGCCTTATAATGTAGTTTTCGAGGACCCTAGAGTTTTATTTCTGGCACCGAGGGGCTTTGTCTCGTCGTTGCACGCCATAATATAATACTACTAATAATAATATAATATAGGGATAGGAATATAATAGACCTGCCATACCACACCCGCAGGTGTAAATCGCGTGAAAAAATTCTAGACTACCCCTTGACCCCCTTAAGCGCATTTTACATATTGATGAAATTTACAGCTTAATTTGGTTCCATAATAACCATCTAGCCGTTTGCAAACTTTCACACTAATGTAATTAATGGAATTGCATTGCGTCTTACAGCAATAGATGGACCTCTGAGAATCTGTTGCCATGGTTATCGGCTTGCATTCGTTCAGTAGTTTATTAAATTAAATTAGTTTCCTGGGAATATCTCAAAAACGGTTGGACGTAGGACCTTAAAATGTGTTTTTAGGGCCCCCGAATGTTATCTCTCACATTGAGGGGCTGAAAATGGGCTTTGTCTTTTCCTTCTACTCCTATTTCGGCATGTATATTAAGGGGGTATGCCCCCTTTCATGATAGGTATAGAGAAGAGATACATCAATGATTAGTGTCGTGCCTCTGATGGATATCTGTACCAAATTTTGCGTTGATACACCCAGCCGTTCTCGATTTATAAAGCGAACAAAGTTGTCTACAATCAAACAAACAGACAGATAGACCAAAACATTATTTTCGCGCGCATCTATCATAAAACAGTCTGAAACGTGTAAAAAACTCAAATTTCCGTAGAAATTCAGAAAATAAACAGACACATTTTCTATTTATATATGTAGAGATATACTGCACGGCTCGGTGTTGAGCGTGATTTATTGCACAAATTTAGGATTTACTCGCTAACTGTTGGAGATACACGAAAAGTGTTAAGGACCTTTTGGATAGAAAATTGAATGTTAAAGCTCATGTATGACACCAAAGGTTGCTATTTCTTAGCGTTCTCTTTTTATTTGACATGGAAATATCAAATTTTGAAACCAAAGGGTGTAGTGACGTCATAAATGTGGGTTTTACTCGCTAGCCGTTGGAGATAATCGAAAAGTGAAGCTCGTATGCACCGTCAAAAGTTTGCTATTTCTTAGCGTTCTCTTTTTATTCGATAAGGAAATATGAAGTTTTGATTAAAGTGTGTAGTGACGTCACTAAAATGGTCGCCATTTTTAATAGTGCAAATTATCGAAATAAAATGTATCCTATATGTAAACCTGGTAAATCAGCTACATCCATGCAAAATTTCATTTAAATCGGACCAGTGGTTCTTGCGTTATTGAGTAGCACACAGACAGACAGAAAGACAGACACACGCCATCTCATTTTTATATATTAGTATAGCAGAAGTACCCGTCCTTCGAACGGTGTTATATATTAACACTAGACATTATCAATTGAGCTACCGTTGCAATGGTTAGCGGTTTATCATTCCTTCATAAGTTTATCAGAACGAAGTTAGTTTTCAGGGAATACCACACACATGTTAATTTAAAGGCCTTAAAATGTGGTTTTCGGAGACCCCTTATAGACTCGCGAATTTTGTGTCTCATATTGAGAAGCGCAACATACGCTTTGATCGTCCTTCTAGGAAAATTTTTTATATTTCGCCTATTTTAGCATGTATTTTGAGAAGTTTTTCCCTATATCCACCCTTCTACTGTTTGAAAAGTACGGTGAGGAGTTTTATAAATGATTGGTGTATTGACTCATGTTTACCATACCTAATTTTACGATGCACCACGCCTACGAACACGATTTATAGGCGTACATAAAGATACACAGAAAGACAGACCGACAATTCTATTGTCTACAACATATCACCCAGATATACAAATATGGGTATATCTGCCATACAGTATCAAACAAAATCATCCTTACGATGAACCCGTATGTCGACAAAAGAAAGATTAGTTAAAATTTGCTCTCAAACTAAATTCACCTAACTTGTACTTCTTGACGTGAAATAGAATTGAAATACTTGTAGACGAAACGCAATACACCTCACATAAAAAATGACCCTCTACGTTGTGTTAGGTCCACATACACAGGAAGACCTCTATCATAAATTATAAAAGCTTGTGGTGCATGAAAATTCAGGTTCTTTAGTCTCAAATGGCCCAAATTCCTAAAAGCCGCAAAAAATGCTGATTCAATTCAGGAATTTTTGAAAATAATGTTGCTGTTTGGAGATATAAAGGATGATCGTAGTTTTACGTGACCATTAATCGCGAGATCATAAGCCACGGGACCTCCATTTTACGTGGAATCTGAACCACAGGGCATGGCATTTCACTTTGCAAATGTTTGGAGATATAATAGTCCTTCTGTACTATATGTCGCACGTGAAAATTGCATGAAAAAATCTAGGTTACCCCTTGACCCCCTTAATTGCATTGAAGAATTATACAGTCTACGTTGGTTCCGTGATAACCGTATAGCCATTTGCAAACTTTCACAGAAATGTAATAAATAGAGTGACATTACTTCTTACAGAAATAGATGGAAAGTTGGATGCCACCCTTTGAGATAATGTTGTCATGGCTAGCGATTTCCATCCTTCATTAGTTTGTTAAATTAAATTAGTTTTCTGGGAATATTTCAGATACTTTTGGTTTTAGGGCCTTATAATGTAGTTTTCGAGGACCCTTTAGGGCCCCCAAGTTTTGTTTCTGGCACCGAGGGGGCTTTGTCTCCTCGCTGTACGCCATAATATAATAATAATAATATAATATAGGGATAGGAATATAATAGACCTGCCGTACCACACCCGGAGGTGTAAATCGCGTGAAAAAATTCTACTGTACCCCTTATTATACGCATTATACGTATTGATGAATTCTACAGCTTAATTTGGTTCCGTGATAACCTTCTAGCCGTTTGCAAACTTTCACACCAATGTAATTAATGGAATTGCATTGCGTCTTACAGCAATAGATGGACCTCTGAGAATCTGTTGCCATGGTTACCGGCTTGTATTCGTTCATTAGTTGTTTTTTTTCGCGCGAATTGACCACTTAGGATCACGCAACAACTTTATTTCTTTTTCTTATTCTTTGCCTGGAGTTTCCTCTGTCTCCAATATTCCTTCATGCGTTCACTGGCACGTTCATTAGTTTATTAAATGAAATTAGTTTTCTGGGAATATCTCAAAAACGGTTGGTTTTAGGGCCTTAAAATGTGGATTTCGGGGACCCTTCAGGGCCCCCCGAGTTTTGTCTCTCACTTCGAGGGGCTGAAAATGATTTTTGTCTCGTCCTTCTACTCCTATTTCAGCATGCATTTTAAGGGGCTAGGCCCCCTTTTATGAGAGTTACGGAGAAGGGTTACATCAATGATTAGTGTCGTGCCTCTGATGGATATCTGTACCAAATTTTACGTTGATACACCCAACCGTTCTCGAGTTATAAGGGAACAAATTTGTCCACAGACAATCAAACAAACAGACCAAAACATTATTTTCGCGCGCATCTATCATAAAACAGTCTGAAACTTGTAAATAACTCAAATTTCCGTAGAAATTCAGAAAAAAAACAGACAAATTTTCTATTTATATATATAGAGATATACTGCACCGCTCGGTGTTGACCGTGTTTGATTGCACAAATTTAGGTTATACTCGCTAACCGTCGGAGATACACGAAAAGTGATAAGAACCTTTTGGATAGAAAATTAAATGCTAAAGCTCGTGTAGACCATCAAAAGTTTGCTATTTCTTAGCGTTCTCTTTTTATTTGAAATGGAAATATGAAATTTTGAAACCAAAGGGTGTAGTGACGTCACAAAAGTAGGTTTTACTCGCTAACCGTTGGAGATACACGAAAAGTGATAAGGACCATTCGGATAGGAAATTAAATTTCAAAGCTCGGATGTGCCATCAAAAGTTTGCTATTTCCTACCGTTCTCTTTTTATTTGATATGGAAATATGAAATTTTGAAACCAAAGGGTGTAGTGACGTCACTAAAATGGTCGCCATTTCTTAATAGTGCAAAATATCGAAATTAAAAGTATCCTATGTGTAAACCTAGTATTTCAGCTACATCCATGCAAAATTTCATTTAAATCGGACCAGTGGTTCTTGCGTTATTAGGTAACAGACAGACAGACAGACAGAAAGACAGACACACACCATCTCATTTTTATATATTAGTATGATGATTAGTAGTATTATATTATGGCGTACAACGACGAGACAAAGCCCCTCGGTGCCAGAAATGAAACTCTAGGGTCCTCGAAAACTACATTATAAGGCTCTTAAACCAACAGTTTCTGAAACATTCCCAGAAAACTAATTTAATTTAATTTAACAAACTAATGAAGGAATGCAAATCCGTAACCATGACAACATTATCTCAAGGGGTGGCATCCAACTTTCCATCTATTTCAGTAAGAAGCAATTTATTACATTTATTACATTTCTGTGAAAGTTTGCAAATATAAGGTTATCACGGAAACAACGTAGACTGTATAATTCACCAATGCAATTAAGGGGGTCACGGGGTAATCTAGGTTTTTTTTCATGCAATTTTCACGTGCGACATATAGTACAGAAGGTCTATTATATCTCCAAACCACAACATTATTTTCAAAAATTCCTGAATTGAATCAGCATTTTTTGCGGCTTTAAGAATTTGGGCCATTTGAGACTAAAGAACCTGAATTTTCATGCACCACAAGCTTTTATAATTTATGATAGAGGTCTTCCTGTGTATGGGGACCCAACACAACGTAGAGGGTCAGTTTTTATGTGACGTGTATTGCGTTTCATCTACAAGACTTTCAATTCTATTTCATGTCAGGAAGTACACGTTAGGTGAATTTAGTTTGAGAGCACATTTCAACTAATCTTTTTTCTTTTCTTTTTTTTGTCTACTTACGGGTTCATCGTAAGGATGATTTTCTTTGATACTGTGTGGTAGATATACCCATATTTGGATTTCTGGGTGATATGTTGTAGACAATAGAATTGCCTGTCTGTCTTTCTGTGTATCCTTATGTACGCCTATAACTCATGTTCGGATGCTTGGTGCATCGTAAAATTAGGTATGGTAAACATGAGTCAATACACCAATCATTTATAAAACTCTTCACCGTACTTTTCATACAGTAGAAGGGTGGATATAGGGAAAAACTTCTCAAAATACATGCTAAAATAGGCGAAATATAAAAATTATCCTAGAAGGACGACCAAAGAATATGTTGCACTTCTTAATGTGAGACAAAAAATTCGCGAGTCTATAAAGGATCTCCGAAAACCACATTATAAGGCCCTTAAATTAACAGTGTGTGTGATATTCCCAGAAAAATAACTTCGTTCTGATAAACTTATGAAGGAATTACAAGCCGCTAACCATTGCAACAGTAGCTCAATTGATAATGTCTGATGCGTCTCTAAAAGCAACAGTACTTAAAGGGATGTAACACCAATAACATTGTTATTATTATTATTATAATGTCTGGTGTTAACACCGAACACCGTTCGAAGAACGGGTACTTCTGCTAGTACTAATATATAAAAATGAGATGGTGTGTGTCTGTCTTTCTGTCTGTCTGTCTGTCTGTCTGTTACCTAATAACGAAAGAACCACTGGTCCGATTTAAATGAAATTTTGCATGGATGTAGCTGAAATACCAGGTTTACATATAGGATACTTTTAATTTCGATATTTTGCACTATTAAGAAATGGCGACCATTTTAGTGACGTCACTACACCATTTGGTTTCAAAATTTCATATTTCCATATCAAATAAAAAGAGAACGGTAGTAAATAGCAAACTTTTGATGGCACATACGAGCTTTGAAATTTAATTTCCTATCCGAAAGGTCCTTATCACTTTTCGTGTATCTCCAACGGTTAGCGAGTAAAACCTATTTTTGTGACGTCACTACACCCTTTGGTTTCAAAATTTCATATTTCCATTTCAAATAAAAAGAGAACGCTAAGAAATAGCAAACTTTTGATGGTATACACGAGCTTTAGCATTTAATTTTTTATCCAAAAGGTTCCTATCACTTTTCGTGTATCTCCGACGGTTAGCGAGTATAACCTAAATTTGTGCAATAAAACACGGCCAACACCGAGCGGTGCAGTATATCTCTATATATATAAATAGAAAATTTGTCTGTTTTTTTCTGAATTTCTACGGAAATTTGAGTTATTTACACGTTTCAGACTGTTTTATGATAGATGCGCGCGAAAATAATGTTTTGGTCTGTCTGTTTGTTTGATTGTCTGTGGACAAATTTGTTCCCTTATAACTCGAGAACGGCTGGGTGTATCAACGTAAAATTTGGTACAGATATCCATCAGAGGCACGACACTAATCATTGATGTAACCCTTCTCCGTACCTCTCATAAAAGGGGGCCTACCCCCTTAAAATGCATGCTGAAATAGGAGTAGAAGGACGAGACAAAAATCATTTTCAGCCCCTCGATGTGAGAGACAAAACTCGGGGGCCCTGAAGGGTCCCCGAAATCCACATTTTAAGGCCCTAAAACCAACCGTTTTTGAGATATTCCCAGAAAACTAATTTCATTTAATAAACTAATGAACGAATACAAGCCGGTAACCATGGCAACACATTCTCAGAGGTCCATCTATTGCTGTAAGACGCAATGCAATTACATTAATTACATTGGTGTGAAAGTTTGCAAACGCCTAGAAGGTTATCACGGAACCAAATTAAGCTGTAGAATTCATCAATACGTATAATGCGCTTAAGGGGGTCAAGGGGTACAGTAGAATTTTTTCACGCGATTTACACCTCCGGGTGTGGTACGGCAGGTCAATTATATTCCTATCCCTATATTATATTATTATTATTATTATATTATGGCGTACAACGAGGAGACAAAGCCCCTTCGGTGCCAGAAACAAAACTTGGGGGCCCTAAAGGGTCCTCGAAAACTACATTATAAGGCCCTGAAACCAAAAGTATCTGAAATATTCCCAGAAAACTAATTTAATTTAACAAACTAATGAAGGAATGGAAATCGCTAACCATGACAACATTATCTCAAAGGGTGGCATCCTACTTTCCATCTATTTCTGTAAGAAGTAATGTCACTCTATTTATTACATTTCTGTGAAAGTTTGCAAATGGCTATACGGTTATCATGGAACCAACGTAGACTGTATAATTCATCAATGCAATTAAGGGGGTCAAGGGGTAACCTAGATTTTTTTCATGCAATTTTCACGTGCGACATATAGTACAGAAGGACTATTATATCTCCAAACATTTGCATAGTGAAATGCCATGCCCTGTGGTTCAGATTCCACGTAAAATGGAGGTCCCGTGGCTTATGATCTCGCGATTAATGGTCACGTAAAATTACAATCATCCTTTATATCTCCAAACAGCAACATTATTTTCAAAAATTCCTGAATTGAATCAGCATTTTTTGCGGCTTTTAGGAATTTGGCCCATTTGAGACTAAAGAACCTGAATTTTCATGCACCACAAGCCTTTATAATTTATGAAAGAGGTCTTCCTGTGTATGTGGACCTAACACAACGTAGAGGGTCATTTTTTATGTGAGGTGTATTGCGTTTCGTCTACAAGTCTGTCAATTCTATTTCACGTCAAGAAGTACAAGTTAGGTGAATTTAGTTTGAGAGCAAATTTTAACTAATCTTTCTTTTGTCGACATACGGGTTCATCGTAAGGATGATTTTGTTTGATACTGTATGGCAGATATACCCATATTTGGATATCTGGGTGATATTTTGTAGACAATAGAATTGTCTGTCTGTCTTTCTGTGTATCTTTATGTACTCCTATAAATCGTGTTCGTAGGCGTGGTACATCGTAAAATTAGGTATGGTAAACATGAGTCAATACACCAATCATTTATAAAACTCCTCACCGTACTTTTCAAACAGTAGAAGGGTGGATATAGGGAAAAACTTCTCAAAATACATGCTAAAATAGGCGAAATATAAAAAAATATCCTAGAAGGACGATCAAAGCATATGTTGCACTTCTCAATGTGAGACACAATATTCGCGAGTCTATAAGGGGTCTCCGAAAACCACATTTTAAGGCCCTTAAATTAACAGTGTGTGTGGTATTCCCTGAAAACTAACTTCGTTCTGATAAACTTATGAAGGAATGACAAACTGCTAACCATTGCAACAGTAGCACAATTGATAATGTCTGGTGTTAATATATAACACCGTTCGAAGGAAGGGTACTTCTGCTATACTAATATATAACAAGTAGTTCCGTGAAGAACTATACAGCCTATTTTCATATATCCTACTTATGTTAACTGCCACAATCAACATACAAAATTTCAGTTTAATTGCTGTAACAGATTCGTAGATATTGAGAACCGTCTAAATATTTCAGATGGTCGCCAGGTTGGATTTTTATTTTTGTACTATTACATTAAGATTATTGTGTACGTGTGGTATTCAAACTTAAATCGCATGATTAGACAACAAGAAGTAAAAACGAGATTTTAAAATTACGCACAGCAGCCATCTTGTGATAATGCAAACCATTGAAATAAATTAGATGCCAGTGGATCAACATTTGTATAAGCATTTAACGTGCAACGTTTCACGGCACTCGGATAGTTAATTCGCGTGAAACGTCCATTTAAATATTTATACTTCGCGTCACCGCCATGTTGGATTTGTGCTCACCAGGTTCCTGAAAGTCCTATAGGTGAACATATGTTCATAGTCTCTATGAACATTAAAAAATTCAGTTTGGTTGCTGTAAAAGATTCATAGATATTGAGAACCTTCTAAATATTTCGGGAGCTCACCATTTAGGAGTGTTATGTGTATAGGCCATAGAGTTATGTACCATTCAAGGACAATTATTGCCTAGGTTCATTATTCAAACTTTCACTTCGATCGCATGATTACGACAGAAGAAATTAAAACTTAATTTTAAAATTTCGCACAGCCGCCATCTTGAGGTTATGTAAGTAATTGAATTAAATTAGATGGCAGTGCATTACAATCTGCAAAATCAATTACTGTACCACATTTCACTGCACTCAGAGAGTTAAATCACGAGAAAAGTATATTAAAATATTTTAAATTCGCTTGGTCGCCATGTTCGTTTCGTACTTTACAGGTTTATGAAATATACATAGGTATACCTGTATCAGTACCCTTTATCACCGTACAAAATTGCAGGGTGATATCTGTAATAGTTTCGGAGATATAGAATGTCAGTGAAATATTTCGCACAGCCGCCATTTTGAGGTTATGTAAACAATTGAACTAAATTAGACTCCAGTGCATTACAATGTGTATAAATATTTGCTGTTTCAAGTTTCATTACATTTAGATAGTTAAATCGCGAGACAAGTCTATTTAAATATCTCAACTTCGCTTGGCCGCCATGTTGGTTTTGTAGTCACAAGGTTTTTGAAGGTCTCATAGGTGAACTTCTAGTAGTGCCCTTTATCACCGTACACAATTTCAGGGCGATATCGGTAATAGTTTCGGAGATATAGAATGCTAGTGAAATATTTCGCACAGCCGCCATGTTGGATTGGAGAGACGTAACAAAATTTGAAGGGCACGGTCGAGGTCGCCGGGAATAGTGCTATGAACTTCCCGAGTTTCATTGAAATCGCTCCAGCCGTTTCGATTTTATTAGGGGGGGATACACACACGAATCACACACACACACACACACACACACACACACACGCACACACACACGGACAAAAGGTGATCTCATAAGCCTATTTTTTCAAAATTGAAAATAGGCTAAAAATGAGATGGTGTGTGTCTGTCTTTCTGTCTGTCTGTGTGCTACTCAATAACGCAAGAACCACTGGTCCGATTTAAATGAAATTTTGCATGGATGTAGCTGATTTACCAGGTTTACATATAGGATACATTTTATTTCGATAAGTTTGCACTATTAAAAATGGCGACCATTTTAGTGACGTCACTACACACTTTAATCAAAACTTCATATTTCCTTATCAAATAAAAAGAGAACGCTAAGAAATAGCAAACTTTTGACGGTACATACGAGCTTCACTTTTCGTTTATCTCCAACGGTTAGCGAGTAAATCCCACATTTATGACGTCACTACACCCTTTGGTTTCAAAATTTGATATTTCCATTTCAAATAAAAAGAGAACGCTAAGAAATAGCAACCTTTTGATGGCATACATGAGCTTTAACATTCAATTTTCTATCCAAAAGGTCCTTAACACTTTTCGTGTATCTCCAACGGTTAGCGAGTAAATCCTAAATTTGTGCAATAAAACACGGTCAACACCGAGCCGTGCAGTATATCTCTACATATATAAATAGAAAATTTGTCTGTTTTTTTTTCTGAATTTCTACGGAAATTTGAGTTATTTACACGTTTCAGACTGTTTTATGATAGATGCGCGCGAAAATAATGTTTTGGTCTGTCTGTCTGTTTGTTTGATTGTGGACAACTTTGTTCCCTTATAAATCGAGAACGGCTGGGTGTATCAACGCAAAATTTGGTACAGATGTCCATCAGAGGCACGACACTAATCATTGATGTATCTCTTCTCTGTACCTATCATAAAAAGGGGCATATCCCCTTAAAATACATGCTGAGATAGGAGTAGAAGGACGAGACAAAGCCCATTTTCAGCCCCTCAATGTGAGAGATAACATTCGGGGGCCCTAAAAACACATTTTAAGGTCCTACGTCCAACCGTTTTTGAGATATTCCCAGAAAACTAATTTAATTTAATAAACTACTGAACGAATGCAAGACGATAACCATGGCAACAGATTCTCAGAGGTCCATCTATTGCTGTAAGACGTAATGCAATTCCATTAATTACATTAGTGTGAAAGTTTGCAAACGGCTAGATGGTTATTATGGAACCAAATTAAGCTGTAAATCTCATCAATATGTAAAATGCGCTTAAGGGGGTCAAGGGGTAGTCTAGAATTTTTTCACGCGATTTACACCTGCGGGTGTGGTATGGCAGGTCTATTATATTCCTATCCCTATATTATATTATTATTAGTAGTATTATATTATGGCGTACAACGACGAGACAAAGCCCCTCGGTGCCAGAAATAAAACTCGAGGGTCCTCGAAAACTACATTATAAGGCTCTTAAACAGACAGTTTCTGAAACATTCCCAGAAAACAAATTAAATTAAATTTAACAAACTAATGAAGGAATGCAAATCCGTAACCATGACAACATTATCTCAAGGGGTGGCATCCAACTTTCCATCTATTTCAGTAAGAAGCAATTTATTACATTTATTACATTTCTGTGAAAGTTTGCAAATATAAGGTTATCACGGAACCAACGTAGACTGTATAATTCACCAATGCAATTAAGGGGGTCAAGGGGTAATCTAGGATTTTTTTCATGCAATTTTCACGTGCGACATATAGTACAGAAGGTCTATTATATCTCCAAACAACAACATTATTTTCAAAAATTCCTGAATTGAATCAGCATTTTTTGCGGCTTTTAGGAATTTGGGCCATTTGAGACTAACGAACCTGAATTTTTATGCACCACAAGCTTTTATAATTTATGATAGAGGTCTTCCTGTGTATGGGGACCCAACACAACGTAGAGGGTCAGTTTTTATGTGACGTGTATTGCGTTTCATCTACAAGACTTTCAATTCTATTTCATGTCAGGAAGGACATGTTAGGTGAATTTAGTTTGAGAGCACATTTCAACCAATCTTTTTTCTTTTCTTTTTTTTGTCGACATACGGGTTCATCGTAAGGATGATTTTCTTTGATACTGTGTGGTAGATATACCCATATTTGGATTTCTGGGTGATATGTTGTAGACAATAGAATTGTCTGTCTGTCTTTCTGTGTATCCTTATGTACGCCTATAACTCATGTTCGGATGCTTGGTGCATCGTAAAATTAGGTATGGTAAACATGAGTCAATACACCAATCATTTATAAAACTCTTCACCGTACTTTTAATACAGTAGAAGGGTGGATATAGGGAAAAAATTCTCAAAATACATGCTAAAATAGGCGAAATATAAAAATTATCCTAGAAGGACGACCAAAGCATATGTTGCACTTCTCAATGTGAGACAAAAAATTCGCGAGTCTATAAAGGATCTCCGAAAACCACATTATAAGGCCCTTAAATTAACAGTGTGTGTGATATTCCCAGAAATTTAACTTCGTTCTGATAAACTTATGAAGGAATTACAAGCCGCTAACCATTGCAACAGTAGCTCAATTGATAATGTCTGGTGCGTCTCTAAAAGCAACAGTACTTAAAAGGGATGTAACACCAATAACATTGTTATTATTATTATTATAATGTCTGGTGTTAACACCGAACACCGTTCGAAGAACGGGTACTTCTGCTAGTATATATATATATATATATATAACTTTTGAACTGACGGTGGTTTTGGGGTCTGGGGGATGTGAAACGCGAAGATATGTCAAAATTTTCCGGAAGTCGAAACATGGTACCCATTACAATAGTTAGCTTTCTAATGAAATCTACCTCTGGTTGGTTCCTCAGTTTAGGGGCTGCGACAACGCGGTCATCTAACCCCGTGTACGTTGGGTGAGTGTAGAATCTGTCTGATACACTGTGTGAATTGTGGTGGCTGTATTAGTCTTAATTCAGGTAAGGACTGCAGACGGTCAATTTCAAGCAGTGGTTCCTAATGTTGCTACCAGGTACTACCGTCAACGACACCTAGCTGTGAACTTGGCTACTAGATGCCACCCCAACCAGCAACTCGCAACGAACGTTGGAACTTCCCCTCCAAAGGAAAGCATACTGAGGGATTCTAGCGCTCTTAGATAATCCGTTGACTTCGGCCGGCTTTGAAACCGCGACATTGGGCATAGAAGTTCAGCATGCTACCAGTTACGTCACCGAAGCCGCTTCCCACTTTGTCAGGTGACTTCGGTGGCGTAGTCGGTAGCATGCTGAGCTTCTATGCCCAAGATAACGGGTTCAAACCCGGCCGAAGCCGTCGGATTTTTTAAGAGCGTTAAAAATCCCTCAGTATGCAAAAGATCCTTCCACTAATTGCACCTGTGTGAAGCTAAATTGGATAGGTTAAGAATGTATACAACGCTCTTAGGTTTCTATGTTCGTTGCCAAGAGCCGACTGCGGCGGCATCTAGTAGCTCAGTTCTGAACTTGGCCTCATAGTCGTTGACAGTGGCGCTTGGCGGCAAAAGTAGGAACTATCTGAAAAATTGTTAGTTGCAGTAATTAAATTAACAAACAGATAACACACACTAATACAGTCATCACAATTAACACCGGTTATCAGACAGATTCTACACACACCCAAAGTACACGGGGCTACATGACCGCATTGTCGCAGCCCCTAAACTTAAGAACCAACCAACCAACCACTTAGTCAGATGGAAATACTGAATCTGATCTCGAGCAAGTGCGTTGTCATGGCAACGTCTGATGGCTCATGCCTCATCAATTTAGTAGTGTTGCCATGGCAACCACTGATAGCTCTTGGCATTTTCTTATAATTCCGAAATCATTTTTCTCGTCCCTTGGCGTAATGGTGGGTCATATCAAAAATTCTTTCAGACAAAAGTTTTAGGTAATTATTAGGGGAATATTGTCCATTTTGTACGGTTTTGATATTGTGCCTATTAAGAGAGATATGATTAATGTTTCCCGAAAAAAGCACTTTTTCCCACCCCTTTGGTCAATGGTTGGTGCTATAAAAAAAACTCGTCAAACATAAATTTTTGGGCTTTATCCGACACATAGTATGAACGTTGAACGGATTCGATATTTCACATATTAAGAGAGTTATAGCAATATTTCACTTTTTCGAAAAAAAAAAGCCCCCCATTTTTACCCCCTTCGACCGATTTAGCCCAGTAACGAACTCGACCGAGATTTTATATGTATACATATTCGGTAAAAAATTCAAAGTGATTGGTGCAAAATTACGGCAGTTATCGTGTGCACAAGATACTGATATATATACATACATAAATTATAGATAAACTTTTGAACTGACGGTGGTTTTGGGGTCTGGGGGATGTGAAACGCGAAGATATGTCGAAATTTTCCGGAAGTCGAAACATGGGACCCATTGCAATAGTTTCTAATGAAATCTACCTAACTGGACTTTTAGAGGGGTGGTCTCTTAATACGGGTAGGCATTAAAATAATTTTACACTGCATTATTAATAAAGTAAAGTTGGAACACATACTTGACTTAAATTTATATGCATTGGCTCACATTTAGTACAAATTAATTACAATTAGTTATTTTCTGAGCTCATTTAAAAAGTCACGAATTGATCTCTGTTTCAGATTAGCATAACAATTTCACTTTCTAGAATATCTCTGAGTCAGTTTGAAAGTCCATTAATTTGTTCTGGGTTCGAACAATCTTCTAGGAGAGCCGTTTTTTGTATTTTTATACGTTACATAACACTTTTTCTAATGGCATTGTATGCTGATGCAGTTCTGTGCCAACAGAACCATAGTTTACATCATCACCCTCATCACCATCTCCAATGGGAAGACAGACGAGAAGTGGTCCTTTGAAAGAGGTCAGACTGAGAAAATGCCTGGTCTTTGGTCGGGGAGAGCGGTGGTCCTTAATAAGAGGTAATTAACTGCATTGACCTTTTGAGGTTTTAAATCGGTTCCAAGAAAAAACGGTCTTTAAGAGGGGTGGTCTTTTAATAGGGGTGGTCTTTTAGAGAGGTTTCACTGTACTACATTCCCCAAAGAAACATGCGTTTTCAGACAAATTCAGTACACAGGGCTAATGACCAAGATGATTAAAGCTAACAAAAGAAATAGCAATAATATGTTTCGATAATAGACAGTATGCTTAAAGTCTATGTTAACAGAAACACCGGAGTGTTAGCTCATTGACTGGCTGCGTGGCGCAGCGGTAACGCTCTCGCCTGCTGTTCCCAAGGTTGCAGGATAAAACAAGGTAATCAGCCAAATAACTTCAAGATGGCAGCCGTGTGAATCATGCAGGCATATTGGCTAAACGGCAGCTAATGATCCAGCAAAGCCCGGTTTCACCAGTTCCGCTTATCGATCAGAATATGGTTAAATTGTTCTCAAGGATGTGACCCGCGGGATATTATAATTTTATCTTCGCCTGGGAACAGTTATGAATGCATTTCGTCTTAAGCGCTTTTTTATTTTCGATGTCAATGCACTACGACCTATATCCGTTTTACGTCTCGGCATGATGGGGTAAAATCACTGACTGGCCTATTAATTATATTGTCATGGAGATGCATGTGCTACGAATTCTTTTCAGACGTAATTTAAGGATGGCGAGGTGCATGAAACACAAATCCCCCTTCCGTCCAATCTTAACTTGAATGTGTATTTTGCGGAACGAAAGGTTCACAGGCAAAATGAAGAAAAGCCGAGTTGCACTTTCAGAGAAACTCCAAACACAACCACTCTTCTGTGAAGTCTTAACTCAACACTACTCGCCAGTTTGCTGCTGGCTGTATCTGGGGTAATAGGCTCACCCGCTAGCTAAGCTGTAACTGGCGTGATATCCTCACCCCTAGCTAACTCGTAATCTGTCGCCTCAGTAATTGAATGGAGATTGTTGGAAGAAATAAAAACGTCAAAACACTTAGAGTGGGCGATGTATTTAAGATAGAGATATGCTCTCGCGGATGTTTTTGTAGAACTTTTCATGCTGAACAATTCTTACACTCATAGTATATAGATATTTTTAACGGTTTGCCCAGCGTAAGCTTAAAAAGTCACGTACTCCAGGGTGTCCTATGGACCTTTTCACTGAAGTCGTTACTGCTTGACTCCCTTTGGTCATAAATAAATTTTTTTCTACAGAACCTTCCTCGAGATATCCTTTTACAGAATGTTGGAAACCGCATCAAAATCCATCCAGTGGTTTTCGAGATTACCCGTGACATCCAAGAATCGGGGACTTTGTTTTATACTAAGTAGAGATACCGTTTATCGGAGAATTCGACATTTAGCCCGATGCTTCCCGATACGTCATTTATCTGTCAAATCCATTTAAATCTTATGATTATTTCTTTTCATTTTTCAGGATAAATTTTGAAAAGGACCAAGTGTCGTAACTATACCCATACATTTAAGAGTAAATAGGTCATATGCTCTTCAATGAACATCTTTTTTTTTCTATCACAATTGATGAACACCTCTGAATCATTACTTGTCCTCTCAATAAAATAGTCTCGCTTATCACGTTCACGAAAGAATCAGTAAATGATGATATCGTTAATTTTTCGAACAGCACTGTCAATCGAGAAGGTCTTCAACTGGTATAAGATAAAATATATAGGCTATAGAAAACCCACACAAACTTCCTACATCATAAAATATGACTCTAATTCACATTTTACTGCATCCTGTTTCTGATTTCTTCTCATATTTACAAAAGCAAACTGAAGATACTGTTGCTCACACATACATGTTGTTGAGAAGTGGACTAAGAATTTGATGACTGTAGATGTGCTCGAGACAGACATAGCATTGTGAACAAACACACAGATCCACAGAAAGTTTCCGTTGTTGGTTTTGAACTGACAAAGACATCTTTCAATGGAATTCATGGCATTCACTGAACTTTTATGAGGAACAAGAATACAAAAATAAACGTCAATGTAGCAGTGACTGTGCCCCGGGATATCATTTGTGGCTCTCCATTAAGTAAGCACTTTTTGAAGGTCAACGTTCAAACTGTTTACAACTATAAACCTGACGCACGTAGAGTTACGCCATGGTCAGGAGAATGTACGTAGGTTTGTTCAAGGTAGAAGAGGGGTGAAGCTTTAACACTCTCTTCATCAATCAAAACATACAGAACATAAAATGCGAGACTTAGTAGGCTACATCATATATGGGGGAATGTGTAACGACAGATTTACAGTTATGTTGTCGTGTGAAGGTGACCCGTAGTGGTTACAAGTTAACTGTTACGCAAGGATTCTTTAATTTTTATTGCGACGACCAAGAAAAAATTATTCGACCAATGTGCGCGACCCAACTTAAAGAGTACCAACTTATGAATGCGTTCATAGAAATTGTAAGAATTTATCATTGTTATTACTAGTATAAATATCATTACAATTAAATACCAACTCTGTTAGTTCCAGAGTTTTTATTTTAAAATTGTGAACGACAAAGTTTTCTCGTGCTCCCGTGACAAATCTCTTTATGAAAATATAACTTCCGGTAATTGAACATTTTGAATAATTCATTTCTTATCGATAGATTTAACTTTAAATTACTTTTAATGTTATTTTTATTAATATTAAATTATTATTATATTAACCATCATCATCATCATCATCATCATTATTGTTATTGTTCCATTTGAAGAGCTTAGTCAAAATGGTTATTTATCCCCGTGTATTCTGGTGTGTGTAGAATGTCTCTGTTAACTTGTGTTATTTTGGTGTCTGTACTAGTGTGTGTATTTGTGATTCAGCTGAGGATTGGGAACCAAGCGACCGTTCCCTCAAGTTAGAAACCATTCCAAAATTCTCCTGGAGTAGAAATGTGGTGGAAAAACCATTGATATGCACCTTTGAACATGGCGGATGTGGGATTCAAACTCAAGTCTTCTCAGTATTGCCTCATGAGTTCGAAAGTATCCCGTTCCACTCTTTTGCAAAACTGGGAATTCATTAAGTAATTTCATGTACGTTGTCTGACTGAAAAGAACAAATTTCGTTTACTAAGGCTAAAACGATACAGTTCCCACTAAGTAACGGTTGTGCCTAATTGATGAAGAAGATGCGAGAATGCCGACTTCTGTGGTATGAACACGTATTGCGAGCAGACACAGCGAGAGGTTTTATCATGGTGGTGCAGGGAAAACACCAAGCTGGAAGACCGAAGCTGCGATGGCTTGACACCTCGAACAATGACTTGAAAATCATAGGTTTCATAGTGATTAGGCATATCTTCTTCCAACTCCGTACAGGCCATGGAGGCCCTGGGAGTAGTGGAAGGTAGAGACTTCCACTTTTTGTGACATCGGCACTAGATGGGATGGTGTTGTCAGCTCCATGTCCGACCGTCTTTCCTCCCAGGAATTAGCCTGGTACTGATTTCTGGTGTAGGCTGAGTGAACCCCAGGCCTATTTGCGTTTCCGAAAGTGGTAGTTTTGTTTCTAAAATCCACTACCTGGGTGGGGATCGAATCCACTCCTTTTTAGTTAGAAGCACAGCGCCTCTATCGACTGCGCCACGCAGGCATTGGATCATCCCAAATGGAGACAAAATAGTACCCCTCAATATTGTGGGACAAAAGCTAAAGAAGAAGATAATGATGATGATGAAGATGAAGATGATTCAATTATAAATATTTATATATGGCCTGTGTTGGTCCTCGATTCAACGGTCTTCGGATTTAATTGACAGAATTTGACCAAAGACAGATATTTTATTTTTAAATTTCGCGCGCCAACGTACCCACGCTCACAACGAAACGGACGTGTTATCTACGGTAACGGTAATGGAGAGGTGAACCTTCTATAAACTACTGACATTATCCCAAATACCTTATGTAATAGCTAGAGATAGTCAAAATTTGCGACTCACGGATTCACGAAAAAAAAAATCAACAAATAAAATTTGGTTTAGAACATGTTTTACATAGAGAATATCATATAAATACACGTTTAAACTCGCGGAACACTCGTGAAAAATCTCAAAAAATCTATGGCTCGCGAATTTAGCATCTCTTTTGTTTCCTTATTCACGAAAAACGGAATTTTTTGACAATTAATAAATACATTAACTAAATTTGAAAATTTAATTTTTTTTTTTCATATTGTTTATTGACCAAGTTCCAAAACAGAACTGTTACGTTCCTTGTCATATCTGAAAATATCCACAAGGTTTGCAATATTATCGCTAGATGGTATGAGTTGAAATGGTTCGTATATAAGTAATTACGTATTACTGACATAACTTAATAAAGCAGTGTGAAAAATTCACTTTCACTCAAGAATTTTGATTGTTTCTAGTAATGATGAATAATTATTGTGGAAATGATGTGGTATTACATGTTTTCTCCTCCGTTGTCTATAAGCCACCCACCGTCCCCTTTCTAGATGACAAGTTATATAGTAAAACTCCAGTTGTGCCCACCATTATACGCGTTAATTATGGGACAAAGAGAATATTACCCCCACGCATACGGTACTACTCATCATTAATCTTTATCCAGACCCTTGGTGTTTGGCTGGACCAATAACATTACTAGGTATTGCGGCAATTAGCCATATTTAATAATTTAATAAATGCGCACAATGTGCATTAATTAAGTACATTTAAGGAATTCACTGATGGCAATCTTCCTTGCCTCGTATTCTAGTATACGCTGGTCAAAAAAAGTTTCGAATATTGCATGATGATGTACGTATTTTCATTGCTGTATGATGACATTTCGTTATTGTACATTGGCTCTTGTGTTACCTCTAAGATAACATGTCTGTTTGTACCGTACACTGTTATCGGGCAAGGAGTTTGTGCATACAACCTGCACAAATGGTGGAAGTGGCCAAACCCCTGCTGTGATTGAGGTCCAGACCATCAGGAACATTGTCGAAGATTGCAAACTAAGAGCGTACTTAGGCGATCCTTACGACTTTTTCAGTGCTACACCATCGAGTCTGGACTGGAAAAATAAACTGGACATAAGGTTGATATCTGTGCTTGTATGTACCGGTACTTGTTATTATTTATTTATTTGATCGATTGTTCCCCTTTAGGAGAGCGATTGAACTTGATTACATGATTTCATCTCCTGGCGTTTTCCCGCTTCTCTTCACAAAATCTCTTCATCCTCTCCGAATGCTCCTTCTTCCGCTCAGCTGCCCATTTTCTTCCAGGCTGTCGTGACGGTCTCTGATCAAACTTAACATTTTTGATTTTATTCCTGCACTCGGTGCGGTCTTCAAGATTTTCAGTGTTGACTGTTTTCGATCCCTCTGAACCTCTGTCAGACACTCCGTGCCACCCTTACTCCGTGTTATAACGTTCAGCAATTTCTTCACCGTTCTGAAATTTTCCATCCTGTAAATGCATGAATAAAACTGTACTCGGCGTTTTCCGATTACTTCCGTTATCGTGTGGATCTTTTGGTAGAGTTCGCTTTGAGGTCTCTTCATCCAAATACCGTTATTATTAACTGCCCCGTAAATCTTTCTGAGAATGTTTCTTTCCTGTTTTTCTATATCCTTAATTTTGGAATGACCGCCGATCACCATTGTTTCGGCTGCGTAAGTTGCTTCCGGAAGAATCACCGTGGTAGAGTGTCTTAATTTTGCGTCTGGCGAGATGCACTTCCTGTTGTAGTGAGCCCACGTTAGCTTGTAGGCCTTATGTAGTTTGGTGATTCTTTGTTCATTGGCAATTCGGTTTAGTCCCGAGGACTGTATGATTTCACCAAGGTATTTAAAATGGGAGACTTGTGTTATTTTACCGTATTGCGTGATTAAAGGTGAGTTATTCTCTGACCGTCTTTCCACATAGTGGGTTTTTTCATATGAAATTTGTAGTCCGGTTCTTTGCGCAATTTCATGTAATTTTTCCACAGCGTGTATGGCTTCAAGTCTGCTGTTAGTGATAATGGCAATATCGTCCACAAAAGTGAGGCACTTGTTATTATTATTATTATTATTATTTTGCATGTGTAATGCCATACACTACATAAATAAATAGAACAGTTATCGGATAAGGCACGAATACTAAATTTGGTCCACAAATACATAAGCTTGCAATATGCAAAACCTTTTTTGACCATTGTATGATATCTACTACACTCCCTTCCACATAAAGCACATACATATGATTCGTTTGGGTCATGAAATGTTTTTGTGGAACACAGTTTAAAGTGAAAGCCGTGTACGGCTAGTCCAACCACTAGGTATCTTTTCTCGTAGTTGTACGGGTCCGGTCTTTCGTCATCATGGCATCCGTCGTATAAAATTCTTGCCAGATGTGTTTCCTATTGTCCTCCCTTTCTATAATGATTCTATGCTAATTGTCCGTAGATGGCAGCTGCAGTTTTATTCTTAGGTCCTCAATAACGTAGCCTATGTATCCTTTGCTAGGACATACACTTGTCTAGACGTATTTACACCGTTGTTTTTTGTAACGCACAGTGGGAATACGCACGCATCAATATTCTATATACACATCAATCCTTTTGCCAATTAATGCTTTTTCACGTAATTGCAAGTTGTACAAAACAATAAGGACACTTCCCATAAACTGGAAAATGTGTATTCTGAAGTCATTTATTCCATTTCAAAATTAACAAATTAATAAGAGATCAATTCACATACATTACAATGTTAGTACATGATGTGGCCACCTTTGGCTTTCCTGCATGCTGAAACCAAGGAGCGCTATAGCATGCGGAGAGTTGAAGCACTGACCACGCCCCCATACTTGCCCGGCTCGAGCGGTAAATTGAGCCTACGGTAACGTAGACTTACTTATTAGTGGGATTTAAGTATGATTACCAGTAAAAGATTCGTGTGCAGGTAGGCCTAAAGTACGAAGTTGTAAGGTAGCCCTATATAACAATGGAAATCAAGGAATATTTGTTGACCTTGCTGGCTAGCGTGAAGTGTACGGAAGTCACAATACTTTTTGTCGCAAACGAAAATCATGTAAACTGCCGTAAAACGTTTAATTTTACAATATAAACTAGAGCAATACACCGATCTGAAATATATTGTGGGATTTCAGGCAACCCATCACTATTCTAACTTAGGCCTATACCAAATAATAGGCAAATAATTACCGAGATACCAGTAGGCCTGCCATTATATTCAGGAATGTGTATTAAATAAATTAAATAAAGTTATAATATTAAGACATGTGAACTAATTGGTTGGTGGCGTTATTGTTTTTATTGCGCGATGTTTTTTTAAATAGGCCAGTTCAGTTCCGGTAACAAACTAAACAAGGTCAAGGCTGAGGTTTCAGATTAACACGCTAAAATATGCAAATAATGGCATATCAATCTTCGAATACCCACGAGCAATAAATCTAGAGCTCAAGCCACGTTAAAAATAGATTGGGGTATTTAGATTACAGTAATACGTGCATTAATTGACAAGCAGAAACTATTTCCAGTAAGAAACGAAAATATCCGTAATTAATTCCTAGCAATCAAAATGCTTATATTGGTGGATACATAAATGCCACTATTTGAACATTTAACGAATGATACTAGAACAGTACCGTAAGTTGGCAAATCTAAGGATGAAAACTTAACACAATAAATGGCAAATAAGGTGCATTTACTTGTGAAATGACATTACTTTGGGAGGTGGGAGTTCTGTTTGTGCAAACATATGCCCCACACGACGACATTTCGACCCATACGCGAAATATCACCACTTTTAAGTACGTACGTTACAACAATACATGCTTTTCTTATGGGACTACTGCAATGTTTTGAGCAAATGTGAAGGAGTAACTTCTGGCTTCACTACCTTGCCGTTAGGGCCTCTCCTTATTACTCCTTGGCTGAAACACGCTGCACATTAGAGTCAATAAGGCTTCGGCACTCTTCCTTGGTCACCTTCCTGTCCAGCTGTAGCCCAATCTTGTTCCAAAGGTTCTCAAAAGGATTGAGATCAGGGCTACGAGCTGGCCAAGGCAGCAAGTCCACGTCATTGGTCTCCATCCAGGCCTTCGTTCTGTTGAACAGATGGTAACATGACTTCCTCCATGGTTGTGCAGTAACGTTCTGAATTAATAGAACCCTCTACCTCATAAAATTCCCCAGGTTCCTCACTGTTGATGCATGCCCAGATCATAACGGCATCACCACCCTGCTGCCGGGGCAAGAGTTTCTCTGTTACGGTGTACCTGATACGAACCTTTCTGCTTGGATATAAGTCAAATCGCCTAGTGTCGAGGGAGGGATCACCCAGCAGCATCAGCCTAGCTGCTCAGTTTCACCCGCCGTGAACTTCTGAACCCGTCGGAGTGGTATGTCCACACCGAGCACTATTACTGGACACTACCGGGTCACTAGATCTGCAAGAAGGACAGCTCAAGTTCAGAACTCAGCTGTAGCCACACCTTCCACAACCGCGTCCACCCGCACAGGGATGGCCACCGGCAGTACCGAAAACACATCAACCAGATCCGAAACATCCGACGCATCGGACGCTTCCACTGTTGCCGTCATGTCAGCAGCAGACCTACAAGCCATAAGGACAGCACTCGACGACATCCGTACGAGGTTGGATTTTTTAGAGGTCGGCCCCGAAGACCCCGATCCAGACGGGGAACAGGAGGTGGAAGTGCAGGCCGACCCGTGGCGAACGTTGCACCCAATGACAATGAACAAAGGACTCGAAGTAGCCTACCACCAGCACAACGTGTATTCAACTTGGCACAGGGATTGAAACATCTACTACTCACCATCCCTACACCACGACGCAGCCACAACTTTGTGTCTCCTGTCTCTGTGGCCATCCATGGATCCCATCCAAGGGAAATACGCTTTCAACAGGGCGAACCTATTATATCTGGCTCTCACTCGAGGATGGGGCCAAGCACTGCAGTTAGATCAAGCCACGGGCGACGATATCATCACCCTCCCCGAAGACTTTCATCTACAGCCAACTCCCCGTCCGGCAGCGGTCTCCCGCGGCAGAGGAGGAAGAGGACGCGGACCACGCGGGGCGGCGAGGCGTCGGGCAGCGGCACCACCAGACCCGGGCCCAGTAACCGAAGGAGCAGACGACACCCGGGACTCTCCTCTTCCTACCCCGGTGTGCGTCGATGAATCAACCCAACCAGCGAAGAAGCCATCCAGGAAGGAGGACCCTCCGGTACCTCCACAGCCACTTCCGAAGACACCTCGGAAGACCACCCGGCGGACGACGCGGAAAGTTAAAGGCAGCCCTATTCGAAAGTTCCTGCGCACACCGACCAGGTGGTCCCCCAGCCCAGAGGATTCGGAGTGAAGAAAGTGCAATAGTGACATGACATGGAACTTGATAATGTGAGAAGTGATTATTTAGTTGCATTTTGTGTATTGAGTGAAGAATTATGTATGTTTGAACCCCTATTGGGGATTTGAAGCCTGAAGGGTTACTAGATTTCTTTGTATTGTTAAATTTTGAGCAATGAAAGCTTCGGCTTTGGGCCAGCTCCTTCGCTCGACGCAGGCTCGGGAGCGGTCTAGTGTCGAGGGAGGGAGCACCCAACAACATCCAAGCTTCGGCAAGCCAATTATGTTTGTTCACAACACCTCTACAATAAATTACACGGGAAGGAACATTTATGTTACCTTAAATAAACTGAAGAAGATTCAGGAGACGCAGTTCAGTATAGATAAGTTACAATAAGCTATACGGTTACGAACTATAATTTGGAGGAGAATAGCATACGGTACAATTTGTTACGCAAGATATAAGTACTGAACACTAGTTATAAGCTACTCATAAAATACAGGATCAATATAATAACGCACGCACGTGTATGCTACGATGGCGCCATCTGTTAACAAAATACCTGATATTAATACTGAAGACGTATTACACGGACACTGAAGGCAGGAATACTTGATCATGACGAGTTTTGAAGAAATAGCTCTGAAACTTGACAATTTTAAGAGGAAACGCACACGAGAGAGGGCAAACGTCATACGATTCATAAATGCTATAAACGTTTTTAATGAAAACACTGATATTATACAATACGAGCACCATCGCGGGCGCTTGGAGGAAAGTTTAACATTACTCATTTAATTGGATATCGAACCACACGAACTACTCACTGACACGGTTTACTGCGAGGATGTTAAATCTTGTGACGATTACATTGACAAAGCAAAGTTGGACATCCTACATGCCACTAAGCACATTGAAAAGAAGATTTCTTCAGGCATGGCAGATCTCACCATAAATCCACCTCCATCTTCACATCAGGCTCTACACACTACATTCAGTCACTCGGTAAAATTACCTACAGTAAAGTTGGAAATGTTTTCAGGAGACGTTAAAAGTTGGCAACGCTTCTGGGAGCAGTTCAAATCTTCTGTTGACGATAACCCATCGTTGTCCACGATCAACAAACACGTATTCTTACGCGGCTATCTAGACGGAGAACCAAAGCTACTAGTCGATGGTATCGCCGTCACAGCGGCCACTTACGAAGACACAAAGAGAATGCTCCACCAACGTGATGGAGATCGGAATAGAATAATTCAAGCGCACTTGGATTACTTAGAAACAATACAACCAACTCAGTTTGCCACACCCGAAACACTGATCTGAACGTTTATTGAATGTAATAGGCGTATTCAAGCACTTCGATCATTAGGGGAAGATATCAATGCTTACGGGAGAATTTTAGCCCCCAAAATTCTACGAGCTTTTCCGCCGGATATCTGTCAGAGATGGATCGTTCACGTTAGACTGCAAAATATTGCAGAAGAAGACATGGAAGCTGATAGTTTTTATAAACGAGGAGGTACGCGGCGCTATGATCACTCAAAAAATAAGTGGAGATTCCAGTCAACCACATAATTTCACTGCCACGGCTGCGACGTTACACGTAAACACGAAGTCAAAACGGACTGCAAGGATAACCAATAATATACCTTCACAATTCTGCGTATTCTGCAAGAAAAGAGGGCACTGGGATCAAGAATGCAAGCAGTTTACTGACGTGCAGGCCAGGATCGAGAAACTGAAGCAGTCATCAAGATGTTTCATTTGTCTCAATCGCGGCCATTCGGTTAGGAACTGCACAAAACGTGGGAAGGTCACATGCTCAAAGTGCAAAAGATCACATCATTACTCGATATATGCAAGTGCTGTTCATGACACAACAGCGACAACAGTCCACCAGATTGACACTCAATTGCAGGATTTCACGCACCTACAGACAGCTAGGTTGCGGATTATCGGACCGACATGACTGAGCAAGGTGACACGCTGCATCTTAGACGCAGGCAGTCAATCGAGCTTTATCTGCACATCGCTCGTCAATTCGCTCAAGCTGGAAATTGTAGCTGAGCGAAGCGTTACCATCGCTGCCTTTGAATCAGGTGAAGCAACTCTAGGGAAACGTCGATTGGCACGTTTCAAGATGCAGGAACTTTGCAACAAGTCAACCACAGTAATCTATGCACTCGAGAGCAACAATACGTACTCCGCCCATCCAACAACACCACAGGACATTTCTTCATTAGCGTGTACACGTAAGGTGCCGTTGGCAGATCCGAGAGATGATTCAGCGAACCTGCCTTTAGAAATACTACTAGGTGCTGATCACTACTGGAAGTTGATGAAGGATACTCCGCCCATACGCTAATTCCATTCACTTGTTCTACTCCCCTCAATCTTAGGATGGATACTCAGCGGGAGCCGATCAGGAATCACTATCAACAATGTCAACGTAAAAATAAAGTAGAGCTTACAGAAGAATATCCCATTCACGATAACCAAGTCCGCCGGTTTTGGGATCTCGGAAGCATGGGTATACGAGACACTGAATCAAGGTGCAGTCCCTCAGTACTAAAAACTCCAAAATCCTCCAACAATTTCACGACTCATTTAATATTGAACATGGCAGAAGAGTAATTTCACTACCAAAAAAAGCTCATTCATCCCTGAATAACAATCGCGCAAATGCTGAAAGGCGCTTGCACACTCTAACTCGTGCATTTGAGAAACATTATGAATATAAAGTTATGTACCACCAACAGACGCTACACTATATCATCCAAGGACCGGTAAAAGTTGTCGACACAAATACTCAACAATTTTCATCCTTTTATCTGCCTCACCACGCCGTCAAGAAGGAAAAACAAAACGCACCCGGATCCCCATCACTGAATGATATCCTGGAAACTGGACCTAATATCGTACCAGAAATGATGGCTATACTACTTAGATTCAAATTATTCAAACATGCCCTTCTCGGTGATGTCAGTCGGGCAGTCCTACAATTGGCTTTGGACCCGGTCAATAGAGATTTATCCAGGTTCTTATGGTTCCGTGTGGTATCAACCGATGATAGCCAGTATCAAACTACTAACGACGTTCTCACATACCAGTTTACCAGATTACCATTTGGACTTTCATGCAGCCCATTTCTGCTATCTGCAACCCTTAGAGAATTAGCTACAACACACATGCACTCATTTCCTTCCGCAGCCGTGCTTGTGGATAAATGCACGTACATGGATGACTTCGTTACTTCACTCACGGAAGAATCAGAACTCTGCAAAATATACACAGAGATCACAACACTCATGGGAATCATCAAGCTTCCCATGTCGAAGTGGGCCACCAACTCGGCTTCACTTCAAGAAACGTGGAAAACACAAGGTTTAACACCACAGATAAATGCACAGGTCCTGGGAATTGATTGGAATACCAAGTGTGATTTACTTTCTACTTCGTCAAATGATATCTTGAAAACTCTTTCGGAGCAACATGCTACGAAGCGAAACCTACTTCAAATAACCTCCAGACCTCCAGATTGTACGATCCACTCGGTCTCTACTCACCAACAGCAATACTTGGGAAGCTACTTTTCAGGAGACTTGGTGCTGAGGGATCGGTTGGAACGAGACACTCCCCCTGATACCGGTGAAAAGTGGTCATTATGGTGCTCAAATATAACATACCTGTCAAACATACGCATTTCACGCTGGGTAGGAACCTTGAAACCAACTTGGAGGCTCCACACTTCATGTCTTTTGCGACGCTTCTTAAAGGGCGTATGGTGCAGTCATATATTTACGCACACAGTCAGAAGTAAAAACAACAGTAGAACTGGTTTGCAGCAAAGCCAGACTAGCACAAAAAAAAGGGTAACACTTGCTCGTCTAGAATTGCTTACAACTGTAGTAGGAGCAAGACTTTTGCATTACTTCTGCCAGGCCACGAGTAGCGACATTACAAAGGCAACATTATGGACGGATTCCACCATCACCCTTGGCTGGATAAGCAGTGAACCTCATCGCTGGAAGATCTTCGTGTGTAACCGCGTTACTGAAATCGTCGCCTCAACTTCACCCTCCCAGTGGAAGCACTGTCCAGGAACTGCCAACCCAGCAGACAACCTGTCCCGAGGTCTTCAAGCCTCGGAACTGGCATCGACAGACACATGGAGGCACGGACCCACTTGGCTCCAGGACTCATCAGAATTATGGCCTCATGACTTTGTACCCGAGCATTCTTCACTCCCAGAAGCGCGAAAAGCGATACATCAAGCGCTCGTAGTCACCACAGACGATCCCTTTATCACATTTTCTAACTTCAGCTCTTACGCTAAACTACTCCGTACGATGTGCTGGATTCTTCGGTTTTGCAATAATCTTCGCAGATCAAATTATCAACACGGCGAACTAACAGCTTCAGAAATGGATAATAGTCGCACTATGTCAATCTCCGTTGCCCAAAGGGAGAGTTTTCCAGCGGAATACGAGGCTCTAATGAAAAACTTACCACTTCCAAAGAAATCCAAAACTACAAATTTTCAGCCCTTCAAACAAAACAATATCATCCATTTAGGAGGTCAGCTTCGGTTTATGGACGCATCCTTTAATGAACAACATCCTCTACTCCTCGATGGCAGTCACCACTTCACTCATCTACTGATTAGACACACTCATGTCACGCTGCACCATTTAGGATTAAGGATTGTTCATTCGGAACTACGAGCACAGTTTTGGATTATTCGAGCACGTTAAACAATAAGGAAAGTTCTCCGCACATGCTTACCTTGAAAACTTGCAAACAACCCCCACGGACAAGCACCTGAAGCTCCACTGCCAGCGGACAGAGTTCGAGGATCACTCCCATTCGCAATCACAGGATTAGATTTCGCGGAGCCACTATATGCGAAACACAACAATACCGTCTCCAAGGTTTACCTTCTGTTGTTAACCTGCGCCACAACTAGAGCAGTTCATCTAGAGCTCACCTTTGACATGACAGTAGACAAATTTCTCCTGGCATTACAAAGGTTCGTCAGTCGTAGAGATATTCCTCACACGGTGTACTCCGACAACGCAACTTCCTTCCACGCAGCCAACAAAGAACTGAGAGAACAATGCACCATTTCCTTGAAGGAAGACAAAAATGCCCACTACTTCGCCACAAACTGCATCCACTGGAAGTTCATCGCGCCACGGGCGGCTTGGTGGGAAGGAATGGTGGGCACGATAAAGCGCCACTTAAGGAAGACCGTAGGACGCAGACAAGCGGACCATCAACTTTGAACACCATCTTTACCAGTGTAGAAGCCGCAATAAATTCACGCCCCTAGTTACAGGATGAGGGTTCAGATACCTTGACACCTGCCCATTTCCTGCACCTAGAATGACGCGTGACTGCCATCCCTACAGGTCCAAAACTGGCCCCACCTACGAGCCTAGAAAGGGAATTTCGGCTCCAACAACAAGCCACATGGGATCCGTTGGCAAGATGGACAAAGGAGTACCTGTTACAGTTACGGAATTATCACCATGTCCGGCAAGTTACTGGAAAATGAGTTGAACTACGGGTAGGAGACTCGGTAATCATACAAGATGATGAACGTAAGCGTATCATGTGGGACAGGGCAGTCATCGAACAACTACGTCCAGGTCGAGATGGCAAAATTAGGACAGTGATCCTTCGAAGACCCAACGAGCACCAAATCACACGCCCCGTACAGCTGGTCATCCCTCTGGAGTTTGACCAGGGTGGGGAGATTGTGGAGAACTGTAGTATTCCCTGACGACAGTCTATGTATGTTCCATGATGGTCGCGGTGGCCGTGATGTGTAATGTATTGTACTTTGGTGTTCCTTGCAATAAAGGGTAAGATGGCGTACCGTGAAATGAAGGTGTAGTTTGTTATTAGTCTATAGACGTAATCTAGGCTATTTATATTCCCCAAATATAACCACTATAACCCCACAATGCTATTCAGTAAACAGAGGTTTTTGCAAAACATATCGAGATTGAAGACCAACCTCACGCAACCGTCGGCTAACTGTTGACTTACTGACTAGGATATTGAATTCTCGGTTTAATGCAGTATTTAGATCACCCTGACTAGCCCTCTTATTCACTTGAGACAATTGAATAAGCTTTCTGTCCAATCTAGGAGAGTTTCTCCTTGGCCTACCACCTTGGGTTTCACTCTTGATGTTGCCATTCTCTGCAAAATCTTCAATGTCTGCTCTACGCCTGTTTTGCTAACGTCCAAATGATTCCCAATTTATCGATAACTCATACCACCCTTGTGCATACCTATATTTTGCAACTTTATTTCATCTGGAACACCCCGACCACCCATTTTGTTTCAACAAATACTCACTCAACCTCAAAAATAGCACAAACTGCTCAGAGAACAAAGCAATCAGTTGTTCCCAAACATCATTTCCTGCCTAAACAGACATGTTTCAAGTAGGCTGTGACAACATTTGAGTGCTGGTCCCAAACATAAAATTTTAAAAAGACCCTAACAAATTGGGACTTTTCCTGAAAATTTCAAAGAATTTAAAATAAATCTATCACTCACTCACTCATCCTCACATTTTTTCTCGATATCTTTACACTACACGTTTGATAGGTCTTTATGAGGTTTATTGATATGCCAAGTTTCAAATGTGTACGTGCCCCCGTTTTCTTTTAGGATAGGATTTCCGTGCATAAGAGCGATAATTTTTGGGCATACTTAAAAAAAAATTGCCAATAATTTTGGTATTTTTTCAACCAAAATCCATGTGTTTTTACTAAGCGCCTGC
Organism: Meconema thalassinum; assembly: GCA_946902985.2. NCBI lineage: Eukaryota > Metazoa > Arthropoda > Insecta > Orthoptera > Tettigoniidae > Meconema > Meconema thalassinum. The sequence goes on along the minus strand of OX336394.1, from coordinate 251,631,720 downwards.
TCATTCTCTGTAGGTTTTATTAATAACTAAGAAAATAGTGCATTACCAATACATTGAGGACAAGAGGCAAAAGTTACTTTATGTGTGGTGTCCTTATTGTTTTGACCAGCACTGTATTGTGAATCCCACATGTCGAAAAGTAATGTGACGTCAATATGTGCGCTTAGGTAACTGTTGAAGAGACCTTATGCGCCAAAGAAACATGGCAATTGTTGAATGAGCAAGAAACAAATACACATATTTACGTAATTTAGAACATATTACTGGTGCAGTACTGTTAATGGACAGTAATTTCAATTGGTAATGACTCCTAGAATATAATAAGGTATGGAAATCATATTCTATCCAAGTGCAAGTGTGTGGAATCCCGGTTCACAAATCAAACTACGAAATAATTTCCCCAAAAACATCGTTTTATCGGCCACGACCATTGGTGCAAGAATACAAAAATGTTACGTCCTTTTTAACTACTTTGGCTTTTAGAGACGCCGGGGTGCCGGATTTTAGCCCCGAAGGTGATCTTAAACGTGCCAGTAAATCTACTGATACCCTCAAATGCCATCTGACTGCACCAGGACTTGAACCTGCTACCTTGGGCCCAGCAAGCGAGAACGTTACCGCTGAGCCACGCAACCAGTCTGGATGCCAGAAAAATATAGTCATTTTGTAAAGAGAACACATCTAATTGATTGATCCGCGGACAATCCAATCGTTCGGTAATTGAGAAATATCGACTATTCGTTAGTAGCCTACGAGGTCGATATTTTATCATCGCTCGAGAGTTGCGCATATTTGGACGCGCATTTCAAAGCACGGGCCTATGAATTTTATAAGAAGAATCGCGTTGATTTTAAAGATTTCAAATTAACATTTCTAATTTCTAAATTCGCGATTTAACGGATGAACCTCCCCCCCCCCCCCTCCCCCCGATCAGTCAACTAAATGGAGGGTTTGCTATTCCCATACATTTTAGAGGTTTTTATCATCGGCATTGTTATTGTCATTCTTCGTTACGTTTGCCTATTGTTTTAGATCCCTTATTGGGGGGTAGTTGGATCTAAAACGGAAGAGTTATTGTGTTAATTTATAAGGAAGTGCCTAAAAGGGGGTAGCTTCCCGTAGTCGGGCAAGCTGACCAGTGTAGAGTGTTGTTTAGTGTTAGAATGCTAGGGGACGCTCCTATAAAAGATGTAGGTGTATTTTAGGGGATGGAACTTAGCGTACAGGTCAACGCGCTGTTCTTCCAGCTGGCTGGCTGGTTAGATAACCGACGTGCACGCGTCAGCTATATAGCGGCACACTGCCTCTGGTAGTCGGGCCGCTGCGTGAATACAATGCTACCTGAGCTAGCAAGTGCCTGGCTACTGTGTGTCACGTCTAATCGTGACGGAGGATTCAGGAAGGGAGTTAGGGCGTAAAGAAGCGTGTAAACAGTAATACAGGTGTAGTGTACTGACCAAGTGTTTATTGGTCAGTAATATGGAATTATGAGTCCCTTTTAGGGGATGTAATAAATGTTACAATGTAAGTGTACAAACTTGTGTATACAATTTGTGGGTAAAGGTTGCAAAGTACAGGACTCTGAACACTGCTGACTCACCTGATGATAACAGCGATAGCCTCCGGCCGACGCACTGTAAGACTGGTAATTGAGAGAGCTTGTCCTCATTAAGGCTCCCTCTTATATTCTCCGGCGTTGTGCTGTCAGCATTCCGCTGCATAGATGTCCCAGTTAATTGTGTGTCGCTGTTTGTGGTAGTGATGCAAGTATTGGGTAAGCTTTCCAGACTGGTTAGCTGCCCTTGCGGTGTTAATAGATGTTGGTCTGGGCTTACAAGATTTGCCAGTTAGGGGTAGTTTGAATAGATGATGGGGGGATGGCCTCCAGGGGGTGCAGACCCCTGGGGGATTGTACAAGCCTCTTCCCCTATTTAGTTCGCGTCCCCTCGAACGGGAACGGAACTTGGGGTTGGGGATGTTGATGCAGCAGTTAGTTCTTGAAGCCCCCTCGTATCTTCTGTTGGTGTCGTCCTCGTCGTCGTCGTCGTATGGATGTGGTGATGTCGTGTAGATGTGTAGGTGTGAGATCAGCTCGTGTTCAGAGGGGTGGGTTATGGGATAGACATATATTTATATATATAACATTGACATTGGCCTAGACGTTGCATGAAAAAAAAATCGATATTGACATATTGAAAGTTTGAATTAAAAAAATATAGTTCTGATAATTATTCGGTACATTGTTGTGAAGGGAGGGAAAAAACCCAGGGCTGGACGGATGATTGCGTCGTCCGCCCTATCTTAGGGAAAAAGTGCTCCCTGCAATGAGAAAGAGAGAAGAAATAGACAAAAATGGGTGTTCCAGGGTATAATTTAAGGGAGATATTCAAAATGCATTTATTGATTTGGGATAAAACGGAACACCCTGACAAATGGGGAAGTTAGAAGAAAGAAAAATGAAAGAAACAAAAGCATAGTCAGTGTGCGTGTATATGTGTACATTGGTGGTCATGATAATGATAACAGATATGACCTGATAATAATAATAATAATAATCATTACATTTGTAATATTCCTGACGATTTATAAGTAAACATAGTAAACATAGTAATAATGATGAACATAGAAAAAATAATGGTTGCCATGTTGGTACCCTATATGTATAGGTATGTTGGCCACCCATGTGGAACCTTTTAATTGTATGATATGGCGAGAAAATACAAAATAATTTACAATTTACAATTATCAACTATCATATATACCTTGTAGAGCTCTTTTACGTGGCCAGTTATTTTATACCTCTTATTCTTTGTGCGCACCTTACCATCATGCCTTGACTACCGCTCCCTATTCGGCCGTTCCTGGTGCGGTTTAGTGGCTAGTCCACTATTCCCTCCTTGTACTTATTATATAACCTCGTGGTTTTCCGTCGTGGGTCGGAATTCCACCTTAGGGTCGAAGGTTCGGCACTTACAACCTCCGTGTCGCCCTTCGATCCTGAAGTAACGCTTCATTTGCGTATGCGGAATGTGTTTGCGTTCAGCGATGTTCATCATCCCACGTATGCTGTCCACCGCTGACCGCTGACATTATCACCTTTAAGGGTGCAACTAAAATCGATGAGTAGTGTGTTTGTGTGTGACATAGATGAAGGTATGTGTATTTTGGTGTGGGTAATATATTTACAACAGACATATTCATGCTCCTAGTTATCTGTAAATCCAAAAATGTATCAATGTAAAAATGTTCATCCCTTCGTTGCTCCGTGGTCTTCCTGTGTGGGTGAAAGTGGATTAATGATTAATAAGACATTACAATACATTGCAATACATTACATGTATATATAACACTTCATTGGTAGCGCTTAATTTGTAAAACTAAGTGTGGCGCCACTGAAGTCTAACTTAATCTAGGTAGGCCTATGTTGGTCTATTTTAGCCTAGTGTTGTCGGGCTTACCCTGGTAACGGATTTTTAGCCACCAGGTGCCGAACGGCTTAATCTTAATCCTATTTATATTAATATGTTGTCGGGCTTACCCTGGTAACGGAGTTTGGTTACCAGGTGCCGATATATTCCAACTCAATTATACTTATTCTACTATATTATAATGTACTATCCTGTATTATAGTGTATTATCGGACTTACCCTGATGACGGGTTTGGCGGTCATCAGGAGCCAAGATATTCTACCTTAATCTAAAAAAATTGCCTTAATTGTAAAACTATGCTGTATATACAACCCGAGTAGACCTTATTCTAAAGCCGAAATGTGCTGTGCCCAGTTTTAGCAACAGCGCTAGTTGAATTTGCTTACATCTAAGTGACCTTAAAATGGCACTGTGATTTAGGTACTAAAATTTAGATGGAGGCTGTCCGTTCGATTTCTCTCGCGGTGGTTCCCTTGTAGTACATTATTGGGACCGAAACCCAACAATGCCTCGTAGTCCCCTCCATTTTAATCCTAATTGTCGACGTCTATTCTAGGTCTTACTAACTAGTACTAATCTAGTCACAGGCGGCCTACGGTGCCACAAAGCAAACCGTTTCGCCTGCTGTATCACCCAGCTCATTGCCGTTGTTTTTTCAGACGTTGTCGTAGTTGGGTCGCCCACTTTAACCCCTTTGAGTTGCTCGCTATGCTACTCATTTAATGCCCTAGGCTGCCCGCTGCGTCGCCATTTATGTGGGCATTGGACATCGTCCAATGGCATAATGTTATCTTCGCCTTCATTGGCAATCGTAGTATGCTTTTCGCAGTAATATTTCTCTTCGCCTTTATCGGCCGCAGTAGTATGCTTTTCGCAGTAATATTTCTCTTCGCCTTTATCGGCCGCAGTAGTATGCTTTTCGCAGTAATATTTCACTCCCGTGCATAGGAGTCTTGCTTCCCGCTGTAGAAGCCCTACTTACTTAATTTTAGCTAGGAGTCTAGTCATAAGTGGGTCGTCTCTAGGGTCAACTCGTGGGTCCGGCGTGGAGCGAGCTATTTCTCCCACCATCCTCAGAAAGTCTTCCCTGCAGGTCTTGGCTTCGATGGCCGTGGCACATAGTGGGTGTAGCATCCCTTCTTCCTAGGGGCAGTTGAGGCGCACCTAGGATTCCAGAGCTTGCCCGGCCAGGCCGCGAGTGCCTCAACCTTACGTGGTTCGTCTGTTTAGTCTAGTCGTTAAGTGAACTAGGGTAGGCTCAACATCGCCTTACCCGCTCTCAAAGTGTGGTGCCTTTGGCCTTCGGCTTGTGCCGCCATCACCAATCAGAGTGTTTCAGATTCCTTTTCATGTAATAAAAAAAATATGGGCGTAACCTGTGTAAATAAGTTATTTTGTGTAAAATGTAAAATATTTCAAGTGTTGTGGGGTTGTAGAGCTTCTAGGTGCATAGACTACTTCAGGTCTACTATTGCTACGTCGGCTGTCCAGCGATAATGCTCTGTTAACCTTCATGGAGGTGTTAGTAGGGTCTATGATGTTAGGTACCCTGTTATTAGGATCTGGGGGTAGTTATTCGTAGAGTGGGCTGAAAGCATGGTAGGAAGAGGTTGCGCATCTTTGGGCTCAAATAAATGGTGGCCTTGAGCCGGTAATGCTGCTAGGATTGCTCTTACAATGAGTGGACTGGGGCAGGTAATTCCCGGGATTGCAAAAATATAAAAATTCCATGCAGGTTTGATAGTAATACAGTTGGTAAATGGATGGGATACTAATGCATGTATCTGGATATGGGGCATCTGCACTCATGTAAGGATAGGTGTAGGGTGAGGCGTAATAATAATATATTCCTGTCATGCGGGAGTATTTAATTAACAAAAAATGGTTAATATATGACTGTGGCCTCATCTCTCATTTGGAGATGCGCATTATGCTTAATTGTTGTTTGCCGACCCACCCCTAATACTCAGGTGGTAGCATCGAGATCCAAGGCGTAGTAAGCCCTCTCTTTAAACGCATGAAGTCTATCAACCCCTATGTATACTTTGTAATGTAGTGTAGGTGTTTTCATCGTGTTCATGTGTCTGCGTTGGTCATGTTGGACGTGGGAAGGTTATTGGAAAGGAGTAAGGTATTCAAAATGGTAGCCTTTGGGTGGTATGTCGGTAATCCCGCTGGGATTATCCACCTATGCTTCAGTCATTCTCCCTTTGTCCATGTCTGCTCTCTATCCGCTTCTTGGGATAGTAAAGCGTCGTGACGCTGTGACGTCACGACTTAATCTGGTCTGCCATTTGTAGTGTGAATGTGGCCCGTGGTCGTAGTGCGACTGGCCATGTCCTAATCGCCTGGAATGATTTCTTTTAGAAATAAAATCGCGAAACGAAGTTATTAGGGGGGAGGTCTTGCTTCCTCAGAGCCCCTGTCTGTGTTCGCTCCTGATTAGTGAGCGTGTGTGTGTGTGACTATATTCCGCTACACCATGCGGACGGTTGGTCTGTTATAGAGGAAGTCCTAATGTGGATCGCGTGTATGGGCAGGAGGTGCCCGTGGCCTGTCAACGTCTTTGAGAACGTGCTCCTATGGGCCCAAGATAAGTTCCGGTCTGTCACGTCTGTCCATTGCTAAATTGTTTTTGCAGTGTTAAAAAAAATGCGTGGTATTATGATTGTTTTGCGTTTGTGATTTCACGGCCACTGCCGATACAACAATAGTGTCTGTTACCAGCAGTATTGCAATGTGACGAAATCTGCAAGTCAGTATTTTCGTCATGTTGTGTTTACATTTGTCTGCGTACGTGATTTTTCGCCAGTATGTGAGTGTTGCCATTGTTCTAGATTCCGGGAGGACCAATGTAGCAATTTGCCCTATTTAGCTAGTACTGTTGTGTGGCCACTATTCCATAAGACCTTTGTCTTACGAAATTTCTATACTTGTGTCTGGGAAATCTATTTTCCATGTCAGGTGAGTAGTGGAGTAATGCCGATTCTGCCCCCCCCCCCCCCCACCACTACTCCCAATGCGAGCCGATAACTCCCGAACCGGTGGTCGGAGATTCACGAATGAGGTGTCGTTGGACTCGGGCTGACGGGGGCTTTGCTATGGACCACTCATTTCAACCCCTAAATAAAACCTACCCCTACTAGGGGGTGAAATTGTAATTTTTAGTGAAAGTCCGTTTTCAAATACGACATGTATAAGGTGCGCTGCTAAAATGAACTTAAATGTTGTTGCTCATATCGCGCATGCGTTTTTCTGGCTGCCGCTATGGATGAACATTTTTGTTTTTGTTTTTTACGCACGCGCACTTGGGATTTTTGTAAGAGGGCGATCTCTTTGAAAAAAATGATTGATAAGAAGAGGTTTTGGTGGTGAGGAGAGAGCCAGATAGTCGCCTACTTTCCTACGACGTTTGCCGATATCTCTCAAACGCAAGGTCGGATTTGGACGTGTGACGTGTCAAATCGATTGTCTCGAAGCCCTATACATGTTATTAATAGGTTAAAGTTTTGAGAATGAGGGAAACAGGCTTTTTGGGGGTAAAACCGTGATTTTAGACTTTTTCCGATATCTCACGAATGCATGGTCGGATTTGGTCCTATGACGTGTCAAATGGCTTGTCTCGAAACCCTGTGTATTTTGGTGATAGGTTAAAGTTTTTGAGAATGAGGGAAACAGAATATTTTGGGGTAAAACCGTGATTTTAAACTTTTTGCTATATCTCGCGAACCAATCATGCTAGAGGCATGTACGACGGGTCCAAGGATTCGAGCTGACGTCGTCTCTGCTATGGACCACTCGTTATAATTTAAAAAAATTGGAAACTCGATTTTAGGGTAAACACGTGTTTTTTGTGATTTTTGCCGATATCTCACGAACCAAGTATGCTAGAGGCATGTACGACGGGTCCAAGGACTCGGGGTGACGTCCTCTTTGCTATGGACCACTCGTTATATTTCTTAAAAAATTTTGGAAACTCGATTTTGGGGTAAACACGTGTTTTTTGTGATTTTTGCCGATATCTCACGAACCAATAACGCTAGAGACGTGTACGAGGTGGTAGATATTTTTTTCCAAAAAATAATTCACAAAGGGCCTAACGCCGTACATGTTGAAGAAACGTTTTCTTTTTCTTTACCTGTTTATAATGTTTATAAAGCGTAGTGGTTGAGAGAGACGATACGGCTGGGTGTGTGTTTCAACGAACCTGCCGCTAACCACAAGGACCATGCTTAATAGAACAATCGCTATTTCGTCGGGTCGGTGTATGACAGAGCGAGGGTGCGTTTTTCTGATATTTTACCTTTAACGTGTAAACGGTGATGAGAACTTGGTTCTATGTTGGTCGAAGCGAGTAGAGAAAACAAACTTACAGGAGGTGAATGTCATTTGAGCTTATGGGATGGCGTTGATCTGACTTGACAACAGGTGCAATGGAAAATGACAATGACGCTTGAAAATGAAATAATCTGACCATCGTGGTGGCAGGGAAGAGCGAAAGGGATGTGAACAGGTGTGAAATCACAGGCACGCTAAACCAGTGACATCCTGTTTGGCTTCGTACGTGACAAAATGCAAGTTCATGTGAAATTTGATCTTCCACAGGTGTTCGCCTGGGACGTTAACTGTCCACATGCGCGATAACTGTTAACAAGTTACATCCTGTTTTGCTTCGTACGTGACAAAATGCAAGTTCATGTGAAATTTGATACAACACAGGTGTTCACTTTGGGCGTTAGCTGTCCACGTGACCGATAACAGAATGTTCAAAGCATGGGAATCGCTGAATCGGTAAAAAGTATGATGCAACTTGTGGGAATGATGTCACAACCAATAGATAGGCAAGAGCTGGAAACAGCAGGGGTGGGAGGTGAAGGGAGGGAGAGGGGGAGGGGTAATGTATGAGAGAACACAGGTGGAAAGAGAAAGAAATATGTGGAGCTGAGTACTGTACACATAGAGCTATAGGTGGTGTACAACATGTGTGAATAAATAAATTAAAAATTGCACAGGTTCACACAACATAGACTGTATTATTGCCATGGCCAAGCACTCACATTAAGATCATTTACAAAATCATAAAATGAAAAATAAAAAATCTTGTTTTGGAAATATCGTTTTTCAACATACACAAAATAAATATATAAAAAATCTGTAAACAACAAAATGGAAAATCCATGGTCAAGCACTCACATTAATATTATTTACAAAATCATAAAATGAAAAATAGAAAATCTTGTTTTGGAAAAATCGATTTTTTTCAACATACACAAAATAAATATATAAAAAATTTGTAAACAGCAAAATGGAAAATCCATAATTCCATATAGACAAAATTTTAAAAACCTTAAACGGACATTTAAGAAAATATATGCAAATGGAAAATTGACAAATTGCAATGTGTGAAATGTGAAATTGAACAAATGGCTATCATTATTTTAAAAAAGAAAAGAACATAGTGCTCTATGGTTGAGGTGTGAATCAAACCCTCTCTACTTATTTGGACCACCCGAGACTGAGTAGACTAGTTTTAGTTATCATACCGCTTTTAAAAGTTTGTGTTAAATCTAGGAATTGAACCCAAGAGCTTGTAGGGGAGATTCAAGATTATAATATGTTAAACAGATAGCCTTGAATGTAGGGTGTGGTAGCTATATAGAAATGAGACGTTTCGCTCGGGGGAGGGAGGCATAGAGATCTGCATCAAACCAGTCAAACGACTGACGACTCAAACAACAACATGTAGAGCTCACCAAAATAATGTTGTGTAACGGTAAATGTTAGTCAAAGAACAGTAATGCATTACTAAAACCCATGACACGATACCTAAGTGCTTTTCTAAAATTATTTTAAAATGCCTTTAACCCTATATTAAACACCCAGTTCACAAGACTCATAACTGCAATGTTATGGTCAAACAAAACAAAATCTATATTTCAAAACAAACAAGTGGTTTAGTCAATGTATACTGGAAAAAGTTTTATAAACACTCAAGTCCACAAAAATAATTAAATTAGTAACTGTCAGGTTGACCGAGTGGTTATGGTGTTTGACTTAAATTCAAATTTTCTGTACAAGAAAGCAAGGGTTCGAATCCCTTACCTGATATAACTATTGCCTCAACATGGCTTGACCACACTGTATTATTGTGTACTCGGTACACAAACCATAAATAGAGTGTATTGTTTAAGGTCACTCTCTTTGCGAACATAGTCAGAGAATGTTGATGGTTAACAATTGCATTAATAGTGGGACATAGGGATAGCAATTAAGAAAAACAGACAATACCCATACACTATTTTTATTTATTTAATGTAAGTACTTGTACAATAGTTATATACAAACTACAACTCTCTTTTGTCTATTACTATCTAGTCCTTTTCGATCCACTTGCATATCAAGGGCAGATGACTTTGTAGTTCAGCCCCTTCAAACAACAACAACAACACTACTTCTTGCATAGTCTGTGATGTTGATGACTCTTGATGCGTGGAAGATGGATACAACATAACTTTTACAACAGGGGTTAAACGTTGCTCAACAAACAATGCACTATTTTGAGTAGCAACATCTTTCTCTTGTACTAACTTTTTAGCATTCTGATGATTTTTGTCAATACCATCAGTGTTTTGTCTGGAGCACTACATTGATGATCACTCACACTTAAAACCACACTATTTCTACTTTTCATATTGCCTCGACATGTTGTTGACCTCTGTTTCGAGCATTGCCAGAATATTATTCCTTTTACATTTTGTCGTCTATAGTTATAAGAGTAGCCTTTATAGAGTACACGTTGTTTACCTCGGTTAGTTGGAGTAAGTTCCATAGTAGTAACTAACCTGTTAGTATGATTTGCACACTACAAAGGTTATCTCGGTTCTGGTAATAGAATTATTTAGCGTTGGCTTTTATATTTAATATGTACAGTTTAAAGTGATAGAAAAGTGGTAGAAACGTGGTAGCAAAGTGGTAGACAATTGGTAACATAGTGGTAGAAAAGTGGTAGCAAAGTGGTAGCAAAGTGGTAGAAAAGTGGTAGAAAAGTGGTAGAAAAGTGGCAGAAAAGTAGTAGAAAAGTGGTAGCAAAGTGGTAGAAAACTGGCAGAAAAGTAGTAGAAAAGCGGTAGCAAAGTGGTAGAAAAGTGGTAGCAAACTAGAAAAGTGGTAGCAAAGTGGTAGAAAATATTACATGTATTGTTAAGAAATAGCTTAAGCGGTTACATGGATTCATTACACTATAATTTTAGCATCACGAAGCTCATTTTCTATATCCAAAAGTTCTTCCTCATATTTAGTATGACCAGCCTGTTTACAGGTATGCAAGTACTGAAGCCGCTGGATTAGCTTACTGGGATTGTTCCAGTAAACAAATTTAACAAATGATTTTTTTGGGTGTAAACCATTATCATCATCATCATCATCATCATCATCATCATTATCATCATAATCATCATCATCATCATGGTTATCATCATCAATATAATTATCATCAATATAATCATCATCACTATTACTATCTAATCCTTTTTGTTCATCTTGCAATGCAAAATCCTTTGGCATAGTTTGTGTTGTCTTTGATAGAGTTCGAGGTTTCTTAGACGTTAACGACTGTCCTAACATGTCTTTTTCAGGAGATAATAAATGCTCTTTAACAAACAAAGCACTATCTTGAGCCACACTATTTTTTTCTTGGACTTGCTTTTTTACCTTGGTTAGAGTATTTTGTCCATTTAAATGAGTATTATTTTGAGATTTACAATGATGATCGATTGAAATAAGTATGTTGGAGCCTTTTGTCTTAATCATTCCTCGACACTTTTTAGATCGTTGTTTCGAACAGCACCAAATAACAGTTCCATTTTTATTGGTTCGTTTCACAATATATGAATATCCTTTATAGTATGCGTAAGGCTTACCATACCTAGTCACTGATACTTCCATGTCAACTGTCAAGCATAGACTAAGCTCTAGTAAAGTCAACTTGGTAATAAGAATACTAGTTTAATGTGAGAGCAAATATGGATCCAAAGAGTTCAGGTAAAAGTGGAAGTAAATAAGCAAATATTAGAACCAAGAGTGGGGTTAAAAGTGGTCGCAAAGTGGTAGACCCATTACACAATAATTTCAGCATGACGAAGCTCTTGTTCAATTTCTTTGATTTCCCAATCGTGACCGATATGCCCAGCTTGTCGTAAAGCATGCAATTGTCGAAGCCGTTGAATTAGCTTACTGGGTTTGTTCCAGTATACAAATTTAACAAATGGATTTTTAGGTGTAAACAAAGCACTACCATTATCATGATCATTATCATCATCATAATCACCATTATCATCATGACCATCATCACTGTTACTATATAGTCCTTTTTGATCCTCTTGCAATACCATTTTATTTATAGTCTGAGTTGATTTTGATAGTGTTGAAGGTTTCTTGGACGTTGACAATTGTCCTAACATGACGTTTTGAGGACATGATAAGTCCTTTTGAACAAACACTGCACTATCTTTAGCCGCAATATCGTTTTCTTGAACTTGCTTTTTAGCATTTTGATAATTGTTTGTAAACAGTAAGCGTGGTTCGTTTCGAGCACTACATTGATGAACACTCACACTTAAAACCTTTCCATTTTTACTTTTCAGATTGCCTCGACATTTTGTTGACCTCTCTTTTGAGCATTTCCAGAATATTATTCCATTCACATTCTGGCGATTATAGTTATAGGAGTAGCCTTGATAGAGTGCACGTAGCCTACCTTTGTTGGTTGTAATAAGTTCCATAGTAGTAACTGACCTGTCAGTACGATGTTCACACTACAAAGATTGCAATTGTTTTGCTGATGGAGTGACCTACCATAAGCTTATATATTGGCTTATGTGTTGGCTTTTTGTGTTGGCTTTTTATGTTGGCTTTTCGTGTTGGCTTTTGTGTTGGCTTATGTGTTGGCTTTTTGTGTTGGCTTTTCGTGTTGGCTTTTTGTGTTGGCTTTTTGTGTTGGCTTTTCGTGTTGGCATTTCGTGTTGGCTTTTTGTGTTGGCTTTTCGTGTTGGCATTTCGTGTTGGCTTTTGTGTTGGCTTTTCGTGTTGGCTTTTTGTGTTGGCTTTTCGTGTTGGCATTTCGTGTTGGCTTTTCGTGTTGGCTTTTTTGTATTGGCCTTTCGTGTTGGCTTTTTGTATTGGCTTTTCGTGTTGGCTTTTTGTGTGGGCTTTTTGTGTTGGCTTTAGTATTGGCTTTTGTATTGGCTTATTTGACAAGTTATTTGTGTTAATGTATTTAGTGGATTTTTTTCTTGGTGTTGGAAAGTAGTTGAAAGAGAGGGAATATTTAAAGACTTAACCTTAGCTCACTAACCTAACCTAACCTAACCTAACCTAACTTTACCTAACCTAACCTAACCTTTCAACTCTCAGATGTAAATTAAATTCTATGCATAGTCGAGTTGGAACCCAAGACCTCAGGGGTAAAAACAATTATTTTTGACGGCTTATTTTGGTAACTTATTTTAATGGCTAACCTAACCTAACCTAACCTAACCTCAGATCACTTTGGATATTACTAGTAAGTGTTCATATCATCTGCTAGGTAGCATGCCAGTAGTACAGGTAGTGCTCATATTTACCGCTAGATAGCGGAAACATACTTTGCATGTTGCATGTGACACTTGTGAAGTTTAACCATATGCAAGACGTGCTTGTATAAGTTCTCTATTTAAACTCAATATACAATTAACCACTAAATGTTCAGAACTAACATGTATAGCCATGTTTAGGGTATATAGGAGACCCTTAGCAAGAAAGGCTGTCTAATCCACGAGTGTACAGCCTTGTCATACGCAGTAAGCACCTGTTGGCAGAAAACAACAACAACAACAATTTGAGAAAGCCAACAACATATCCATTAATGTATTTAAAGGAAACAGTTTATTGTTGGCTTTCTCAAATTGTTGTTGTTGTTGTTTTCTGCCAACAGGTGCTTACTGCGTATGACAAGGCTGTACACTCGTGGGTTAGACAGCCTTTCTTGCTAAGGGTCTCCTATATACCCTAAACATGGCTATACATGTTAGTTCTGAACATTTAGTGGTTAATTGTATATTGAGTTTAAATAGAGAACTTATACAAGCACGTCTTGCATGTGGTTAAACTTCACAAGTGTCACATGCAACATGCAAAGTATGTTTCCGCTATCTAGCGGTAAATATGAGCACTACCTGTACTACTGGCATGCTACCTAGCAAATGATATGAACACTTACTAGTAATATCCAAAGTGATCTGAGGTTAGGTTAGGTTAGGTTAGGTTAGCCATTAAAATAAGTTACCAAAATAAGCCGTCAAAAATAATTGTTTTTACCCCTGAGGTCTTGGGTTCCAACTCGACTATGCATAGAATTTAATTTACATCTGAGAGTTGAAAGGTTAGGTTAGGTTAGGTAAAGTTAGGTTAGGTTAGGTTAGGTTAGTGAGCTAAGGTTAAGTCTTTAAATATTCCCTCTCTTTCAACTACTTTCCAACACCAAGAAAAAAATCCACTAAATACATTAACACAAATAACTTGTCAAATAAGCCAATACAAAAGCCAATACTAAAGCCAACACAAAAAGCCCACACAAAAAGCCAACACGAAAAGCCAATACAAAAAGCCAACACGAAAGGCCAATACAAAAAAGCCAACACGAAAAGCCAACACGAAAAGCCAACACGAAATGCCAACACGAAAAGCCAACACAAAAAGCCAACACGAAAAGCCAACACAAAAGCCAACACGAAATGCCAACACGAAAAGCCAACACAAAAAGCCAACACGAAATGCCAACACGAAAAGCCAACACAAAAAGCCAACACAAAAAGCCAACACGAAAAGCCAACACAAAAAGCCAACACATAAGCCAACACAAAAGCCAACACGAAAAGCCAACATAAAAAGCCAACACAAAAAGCCAACACATAAGCCAATATATAAGCTTATGGTAGGTCACTCCATCAGCAAAACAATTGTAATCTTTGTAGTGTGAACATCGTACTGACAGGTCAGTTACTACTATGGAACTTATTACAACCAACAAAGGTAGGCTACGTGCACTCTATCAAGGCTACTCCTATAACTATAATCGTCAGAATGTGAATGGAATAATATTCTGGAAATGCTCAAAAGAGAGGTCAACAAAATGTCGAGGCAATCTGAAAAGTAAAAATGGAAAGGTTTTAAGTGTGAGTGTTCATCAATGTAGTGCTCGAAACGAACCACGCTTACTGTTTACAAACAATTATCAAAATGCTAAAAAGCAAGTTCAAGAAAACGATATTGCGGCTAAAGATAGTGCAGTGTTTGTTCAAAAGGACTTATCATGTCCTCAAAACGTCATGTTAGGACAATTGTCAACGTCCAAGAAACCTTCAACACTATCAAAATCAACTCAGACTATAAATAAAATGGTATTGCAAGAGGATCAAAAAGGACTATATAGTAACAGTGATGATGGTCGTGATGATAATGGTGATTATGATGATGATAATGATGATGATGATGATAATGATCATGATAATGGTAGTGCTTTGTTTACACCTAAAAATCCATTTGTTAAATTTGTATACTGGAACAAACCCAGTAAGCTAATTCAACGGCTTCGACAATTGCATGCTTTACGACAAGCTGGGCATATCGGTCACGATTGGGAAATCAAAGAAATTGAACAAGAGCTTCGTCATGCTGAAATTATTGTGTAATGGGTCTACCACTTTGCGACCACTTTTAACCCCACTCTTGGTTCTAATATTTGCTTATTTACTTCCACTTTTACCTGAACTCTTTGGATCCATATTTGCTCTCACATTAAACTAGTATTCTTATTACCAAGTTGACTTTACTAGAGCTTAGTCTATGCTTGACAGTTGACATGGAAGTATCAGTGACTAGGTATGGTAAGCCTTACGCATACTATAAAGGATATTCATATATTGTGAAACGAACCAATAAAAATGGAACTGTTATTTGGTGCTGTTCGAAACAACGATCTAAAAAGTGTCGAGGAATGATTAAGACAAAAGGCTCCAACATACTTATTTCAATCGATCATCATTGTAAATCTCAAAATAATACTCATTTAAATGGACAAAATACTCTAACCAAGGTAAAAAAGCAAGACCAAGAAAAAAATAGTGTGGCTCAAGATAGTGCTTTGTTTGTTAAAGAGCATTTATTATCTCCTGAAAAAGACATGTTAGGACAGTCGTTAACGTCTAAGAAACCTCGAACTCTATCAAAGAAAACACAAACTATGCCAAAGGTTTTTGCATTGCAAGATGAACAAAAAGGATTAGATAGTAATAGTGATGATGATTATATTGATGATAATTATATTGATGATGATAACCATGATGATGATGATGTTTATGATGATAATGATGATGATGATGATGATGATGATAATGGTATACACCCAAAAAAATCATTTGTTAAATTTGTTTACTGGAACAATCCCAGTAAGCTAATCCAGCGGCTTCAGTACTTGCATACCTGTAAACAGGCTGGTCATACTAAATATGAGGAAGAACTTTTGGATATAGAAAATGAGCTTCGTGATGCTAAAATTATAGTGTAATGAATCCATGTAACTGCTTAAGCTATTTCTTAACAATACATGTAATATTTTCTACCACTTTGCTACCACTTTTCTAGTTTGCTACCACTTTTCTACCACTTTGCTACCGCTTTTCTACTACTTTTCTGCCAGTTTTCTACCACTTTGCTACCACTTTTCTACTACTTTTCTGCCACTTTTCTACCACTTTTCTACCACTTTTCTACCACTTTGCTACCACTTTGCTACCACTTTTCTACCACTATGTTACCAATTGTCTACCACTTTGCTACCACGTTTCTACCACTTTTCTATCACTTTAAACTGTACATATTAAATATAAAAGCCAACGCTAAATAATTCTATTACCAGAACCGAGATAACCTTTGTAGTGTGCAAATCATACTAACAGGTTAGTTACTACTATGGAACTTACTCCAACTAACCGAGGTAAACAACGTGTACTCTATAAAGGCTACTCTTATAACTATAGACGACAAAATGTAAAAGGAATAATATTCTGGCAATGCTCGAAACAGAGGTCAACAACATGTCGAGGCAATATGAAAAGTAGAAATAGTGTGGTTTTAAGTGTGAGTGATCATCAATGTAGTGCTCCAGACAAAACACTGATGGTATTGACAAAAATCATCAGAATGCTAAAAAGTTAGTACAAGAGAAAGATGTTGCTACTCAAAATAGTGCATTGTTTGTTGAGCAACGTTTAACCCCTGTTGTAAAAGTTATGTTGTATCCATCTTCCACGCATCAAGAGTCATCAACATCACAGACTATGCAAGAAGTAGTGTTGTTGTTGTTGTTTGAAGGGGCTGAACTACAAAGTCATCTGCCCTTGATATGCAAGTGGATCGAAAAGGACTAGATAGTAATAGACAAAAGAGAGTTGTAGTTTGTATATAACTATTGTACAAGTACTTACATTAAATAAATGAAAATAGTGTATGGGTATTGTCTGTTTTTCTTAATTGCTATCCCTATGTCCCACTATTAATGAAATTGTTAACCATCAACATTCTCTGACTATGTTCGCAAAGAGAGTGACCTTAAACAATACACTCTATTTATGGTTTGTGTACCGAGTACACAATAATACAGTGTGGTCAAGCCATGTTGAGGCAATAGTTATATCAGGTAAGGGATTCGAACCCTTGCTTTCTTGTACAGAAAATTTGAACTTAAGTCAAACACCATAACCACTCGGTCAACCTGACAGTTACTAATTTAATTATTTTTGTGGACTTGAGTGTTTATAAAACTTTTTCCAGTATACATTGACTAAACCACTTGTTTGTTTTGAAATATAGATTTTGTTTTGTTTGACCATAACATTGCAGTTATGAGTCTTGTGAACTGGGTGTTTAATATAGGGTTAAAGGCATTTTAAAATAATTTTAGAAAAGCACTTAGGTATCGTGTCATGGGTTTTAGTAATGCATTACTGTTCTTTGACTAACATTTACCGTTACACAACATTATTTTGGTGAGCTCTACATGTTGTTGTTTGAGTCGTCAGTCGTTTGACTGGTTTGATGCAGATCTCTATGCCTCCCTCCCCCGAGCGAAACGTCTCATTTCTATATAGCTACCACACCCTACATTCAAGGCTATCTGTTTAACATATTATAATCTTGAATCTCCCCTACAAGCTCTTGGGTTCAATTCCTAGATTTAACACAAACTTTTAAAAGCGGTATGATAACTAAAACTAGTCTACTCAGTCTCGGGTGGTCCAAATAAGTAGAGAGGGTTTGATTCACACCTCAACCATAGAGCACTATGTTCTTTTCTTTTTTTAAATAATGATAGCCATTTGTTCAATTTCACATTTCACACATTGCAATTTGTCAATTTTCCATTTGCATTTTTTTAAATGACAGTTTGATGTTTTTCAATTTCATGATATGGAAACATGGATTTTTCCATTTTCATATTTACACATTTGTCAATTTCCCATTTGCATATATTTTCTTAAATGTCCGTTTAAGGTTTTTAAAATTTTGTCTATATGGAAACATGGATTTTCCATTTTGCTGTTTACAAATTTTTTATATATTTATTTTGTGTATGTTGAAAAAAATCGATATTTCCAAAACAAGATTTTCTATTTTTCATTTTATGATTTTGTAAATAATATTAATGTGAGTGCTTGACCATGGATTTTCCATTTTGTTGTTTACAAATTTTTTATATATTTATTTTGTGTATGTTGAAAAACGATATTTCCAAAACAAGATTTTTTATTTTTCATTTTATGATTTTGTAAATGATCTTAATGTGAGTGCTTGGCCATGGCAATAATACAGTCTATGTTGTGTGAACCTGTGCAATTTTTAATTTATTTATTCACACATGTTGTACACCACCTATAGCTCTATGTGTACAGTACTCAGCTCCACATATTTCTTTCTCTTTCCACCTGTGTTCTCTCATACATTACCCCTCCCCCTCTCCCTCCCTTCACCTCCCACCCCTGCTGTTTCCAGCTCTTGCCTATCTATTGGTTGTGACATCATTCCCACAAGTTGCATCATACTTTTTTTTACCGATTCAGCGATTCCCATGCTTTGAACATTCTGTTATCGGTCACGTGGACAGCTAACGCCCAAAGTGAACACCTGTGTTGTATCAAATTTCACATGAACTTGCATTTTGTCTCGTACGAAGCAAAACAGGATGTAACTTGTTAACAGTTATCGCGCATGTGGACAGTTAACGTCCCAGGCGAACACCTGTGGAAGATCAAATTTCACATGAACTTGCATTTTGTCACGTACGAAGCCAAACAGGATGTCACTGGTTTAGCGTGCCTGTGATTTCACACCTGTTCACATCCCTTTCGCTCTTCCCTGCCACCACGATGGTCAGATTATTTCATTTTCAAGCGTCATTGTCATTTTCCATTGCACCTGTTGTCAAGTCAGATCAACGCCATCCCATAAGCTCAAATGACATTCACCTCCTGTAAGTTTGTTTTCTCTACTCGCTTCGACCAACATAGAACCAAGTTCTCATCACCGTTTACACGTTAAAGGTAAAATATCAGAAAAACGCACCCTCGCTCTGTCATACACCGACCCGACGAAATAGCGATTGTTCTATTAAGCATGGTCCTTGTGGTTAGCGGCAGGTTCGTTGAAACACACACCCAGCCGTATCGTCTCTCTCAACCACTACGCTTTATAAACATTATAAACAGGTAAAGAAAAAGAAAACGTTTCTTCAACATGTACGGCGTTAGGCCCTTTGTGAATTATTTTTTGAAAAAAAATATCTACCACATTTGAAAGGGGGGCGTTAGCCCGAGTCCTAGGACACCTCGTACACGTCTCTAGCGTTATTGGTTCGTGAGCTATCGGCAAAATCACAAAAAACACGTGTTTACCCCAAAATCGAGTTTCCAAAATTTTTTAAGAAATATAACGAGTGGTCCATAGCAAAGAGGACGTCACCCCGAGTCCTTGGACCCGTCGTACATGCCTCTAGCATACTTGGTTCGTGAGATATCGGCAAAAATCACAAAAAACACGTGTTTACCCTAAAATCGAGTTTCCAATTTTTTTTAAAATTATAACGAGTGGTCCATAGCAGAGACGACGTCAGCTCGAGTCCTTGGACCCGTCGTACATGCCTCTAGCATGATTGGTTCGCGAGATATAGCAAAAAGTTTAAAATCACGGTTTTACCCCAAAATATTCTGTTTCCCTCATTCTCAAAAACTTTAACCTATCACCAAAATACACAGGGTTTCGAGACAAGCCATTTGACACGTCATAGGACCAAATCCGACCATGCATTCGTGAGATATCGGAAAAAGTCTAAAATCACGGTTTTACCCCCAAAAAGCCTGTTTCCCTCATTCTCAAAACTTTAACCTATTAATAACATGTATAGGGCTTCGAGACAATCGATTTGACACGTCACGCGTCCAAATCCAACCTTGCGTTTGAGAGATATCGGCAAACGTCGTAGGAAAGTAGGCGACTATCTGGCTCTCTCCTCACCACCAAAACCTCTTCTTATCAATCATTTTTTTCAAAGAGCTCGCCCTCTTACAAAAATCCCAAGTGCGCATGCGTAAAAAACAAAAACAAAAATGTTCATCCATAGCGGCAGCCAGAAAAACGCATGCGCGATATGAGCAACAACATTTAAGTTCATTTAAGCAGCGCACCTTATACATGTCGTATTTGAAAACGGACTTTCACTAAAAATTACAATTTCACCCCCTAGTAGGGGTAGGTTTTATTTAGGGGTTGAAATGAGTGGTCCATAGCAAAGCTCCCGTCAGCCCGAGTCCAACGACACCTCATTCGTGAATCTCCGACCACCGGTTCGGGAGTTATCGGCTCGCATTGGGAGTAGTGGGGGGGGGGGGGGGGGGCAGAATCGGCATTACTCCACTACTCAGGTGTAGTTGAAATTTTATGCCTGGCTTTTGGCCGAAGGAAATGTGGTATTATCTGGTTCTGTAGTTGTATGGGCCAATTTCGGTGTGATTGGAAGCCTGGATATTTGTTTCCCTGGTGTCCAATTTTTGCTGGGATTTGGACCCGTGATCTCATGTCATTCTCTGTGTTCTGTGTCTGCGTTGTGTTTCAGGGATTGAGGTGTCCTCAGTGTGGTTTTTGCTTGTGTCTCTCGTACCAAAAATACCGTTGGTTAGTTAGTTTTTGGTACGAGTTTGGTGTGTGATCATGGGTTCGGACCTGGCTTACTGTAGAGACTTGTTATGGTGCTATCCGTGCCGTATATATTATGGCACATGTACCGTGTATTTGCAATGCGCAAATGAAAGTACGCATTCCTGTGAAGAGTTTGTGTGTTTTTGAATTCTCCTCGTAGTGTAATTTGGGGAGTTGTATGATTCTGAACTCGGCGTGAATGAACGCGTATTTCCCAGGGTCGTCTGTAGTGCTCCCAGTCTGTTTGTGCCAGCAAATGTCGCCCACGGTGAGTGTGTTATCGCTGACGCGATAGTCTCTAGTTTCACTCACGTGTGCGTTATCTTGTTAGTTGCTTGCCAATGCTGCGTGTCTGTATGTTTGTGCCTCTTAGCCCGAGTGCCACCTCTGTAATTGCGAGTGCGGCCTTCCGCCATACAAAAGAACCTCTCACTACTACATTCGTGTCCCTAAGTTTTGTGTTAACTGTAACGTAGGTTGAATATGTCCCTATCCATTGTACAAAATGTCGTTATACACGAGTGTCTCCGGGCCGCTAGTCGCGTGTTTGGTGACTATGTGCCGGAGGCGATTTTGTTGTTTTTCATTTATGAACATCTGTTAGTGGAACTGTCCCAATCTATTTTAGCTTCCTACGTTTCTATCCTGCAACTGGATAGCTACCCGACCTGACATTCCTGGTATTCAGAAGGTTGCGGGTTTTGAGACCGTCTTTACCCAGAGTAATTGTTTCTGGTGCCATTCTAGGCTGTGTCTCCGGGACAGTTTGGTAGTGTATTACTGTTATGTGGCAATATAAATTGATTGTGTGACTTCCAAAATATGTAGGGTTTCCCAAAGTCTGGGATTTTCACCCTATGGTGTGTTTGCGTTTTAGTTTGCGTGTTGTTATGGAGGGGAAAAAATCGTGTTATAGGCAGTGTAACGTGTCACGTATGCCTATGGATGCAATATATACAGTTCAACTTGGCCAATTTTCGGGCCTAATGACTGAGGCAGAGAGAAAAAAAATGAGCTATGCCCCGCTCCGCATTAAGAGAGCACTTTGAAAAGAGAATCTATCAAACTGTGGGACCGGATCATAGACCATTTAGTCATTTCCATCTAGAAAAATCCGCTTAAGCTCTATGCTGTGATTTGATGCTTAACCTGTGTTCGGAATATCTCTTTCCGGCCTTAAGCCGCGTGGCTCACCTGATGGGCTTCCACTTGGCTTTGGATATTAGAAACTTTACGTTATCCAAGTTATAATATGGACCAACCATGCTCAATAACCATGGATGAACTGTGAAAAAAATGCTAGGGGCCAAAAAAAAATCAAGAAGAATTTAGAATTATACACCTTTGGTTTAGCCATGTTGCACTGCATATACATGAAAAAAAAAAGTGCCGTTTACGTTAGTGAGTCTTTATGTGTTTATTGCCGTATTTCTCCCGTGTAAACGAGCTTATGTGTGTCCCTAATATAGGTGCAAATGTTATTTGTTTATTTCTGTGTCCCTGGTGGAAGTCGTTATTCTCGTCCGAGCGTCCGTGCTCTGGAAGACTCTGAAGACTTCCGCCCTGTTACGAGATTATAGGCCCCTGAAATCCACTGAGGTGCTCCTTTGCTATTTTCCGGTGGAATTTCTAGCAAAGTTAGCCTGGGCCTACTTCCACCGTAACGTCTGTTTGCTGGTCTGAGTGTGCCTGTAATTGAGGGCCTAATTGCGCTCTGCGCTACCCTAGTAGAGTTTACGGGGGTGTGTGTATTTTTGACAGAGTGGTTTTGTGGGGTAGGTAATAACACCTTTCCTATACCCCGTGTACCGTGTGTTAGTGCGTGGTCACAATGTGCGGGCGTGTATTGTGCATCCTGAGGGCCTGAATGCAACACCCTCTTATGCATTCGCACCTGGGGTACGAATGCCGGTGTTCGCCTCCGTTCTGGCAAACTTGCCCATTGAACTGGCGGTAAAGGCCGCTTAATTGCCTGTCTCTGCCCTGGCAATGTGGTGGCGTGTAGCCTGACCGCTTTCTGGCCTGTGGCCACGGTAGACTCCTGCCATTGTGTTTGCCTATTTGTGTGGGTGTGTGTAGGCTCAATGTGCTGTAGGGAGGGTTCTACGTCCTCAGCCCATGACGTGGTTACCTCCCGTTGTCTCCCTGTCATATTATGTGTGTCTGAGGGTCCTGGCTTCAACTCCCTCTCGTTTGTCCGTTGCGAGGGGGTTGGCCTAGGTTCTGCTGCCCGGTTTGGCAAAATTGCCTTCCGAACCGGCGCTAAGGGATGTGTAATGGTGTAAGCTTGTCCCCGCAGTGTATTGGAGTCTAACCTGGCCGTCTCCTGGACTGTGGCCATGGTGACCTCCTTCCCATGTGTGGCAGTACATGGCGAGAGGGACATCCTCGCAAATTGCCGAGTTAGCGTATCTACGCTTATGTCCTCTCTCGGCTGGGCTGGTGGCCCTGCCATGTACTCGAAAATGGCCTTGTTGCTCTGGAGTTCACGGTACTCGTCCCAAATTTGGGTGTACTGCCTGTTGAGGCTCATGGCCTGCTCAGCGACTTTTGTGCCATTGGTCCCTATGCGTTGGTGTTCCCTGATAAGGGTTTCCCATTGCTGGAACATGAACTCGTGTCTGCAGTGTAATTGCCAGTGTGCTTTAATGATCTGTGTACGGAGGGTGGGGATTTTCGCCCGAATCTTGCGATTCTTAGCGCTGCGGATTGGCCGGATAAGGGCTCTTATGATCCGCATGTACTGGGCGTGCAGAAGCTGCTGAAACCTTCTGAGGTAGTCCTGCCTAGTTTCAAAGACTCTGTGCCAGGCAATTAATTCCTGGTACTCCCCAATGCTTCTCAGCACAGCTAGGCGGTATAGAGGGGCCATGCTAGATGAAGTGTATGCGTCTTCTAATTTAAAAAAAAACTGTGCGTGTTTGGCAGTGTATCTTGTGTCTCTTTGATTCTTTCTGGAGCTGGGGGGTTGGTTTGGGAGAAAAAAATTCCCTGTGTAGCTAGCGCGAAGCAAAAAAAAATTGCTTTCTGTCTGAGGAGAGAGAAAAAAAATTCAGTCTCGCTTGGCTATATGCGGTACGGAAGGGGTCGTTTCTACTACGAGGGCTCGTTGTTTGAGTCCTATTTTACTGTGCGTAGTAGAGGCGCCTCCACCATCTGTTTTAGATCCCTTATTGGGGGGTAGTTGGATCTAAAACGGAAGAGTTATTGTGTTAATTTATAAGGAAGTGCCTAAAAGGGGGTAGCTTCCCGTAGTCGGGCAAGCTGACCAGTGTAGAGTGTTGTTTAGTGTTAGAATGCTAGGGGACGCTCCTATAAAAGATGTAGGTGTATTTTAGGGGATGGAACTTAGCGTACAGGTCAACGCGCTGTTCTTCCAGCTGGCTGGCTGGTTAGATAACCAACGTGCACGCGTCAGCTATATAGCGGCACACTGCCTCTGGTAGTCGGGCCGCTGCGTGAATACAATGCTACCTGAGCTAGCAAGTGCCTGGCTACTGTGTGTCACGTCTAATCGTGACGGAGGATTCAGGAAGGGAGTTAGGGCGTAAAGAAGCGTGTAAACAGTAATACAGGTGTAGTGTACTGACCAAGTGTTTATTGGTCAGTAATATGGAATTATGAGTCCCTTTTAGGGGATGTAATAAATGTTACAATGTAAGTGTACAAACTTGAGTATACAATTTGTGGGTAAAGGTTACAAAGTACAGGACTCTGAACACTGCTGACTCACCTGATGATAACAGCGATAGCCTCCGGCCGACGCACTGTAAGACTGGTAATTGAGAGAGCTTGTCCTCATTAAGGCTCCCTCTTATATTCTCCGGCGTTGTGCTGTCAGCATTCCGCTGCATAGATGTCCCAGTTAATTGTGTGTCGCTGTTTGTGGTAGTGATGCAAGTATTGGGTAAGCTTTCCAGACTGGTTAGCTGCCCTTGCGGTGTTAATAGATGTTGGTCTGGGCTTACAAGATTTGCCAGTTAGGGGTAGTTTGAATAGATGATGGGGGGATGGCCTCCAGGGGGTGCAGACCCCTGGGGGATTGTACACTATTAAGCTATGAAAAGTGGCAGATGACCTCGTAGATCCGCCCCTAAAAAGAACAATAGCTAACTAACTAAGCAATGAAATAAGGTATTTGTTGAGGAATTCAACCGCACTGACATCAGTAGGTATGAAGAAATGCCTCACTCCAATATTTCCTTCAATATTCAGATTGAAATTAGTTATCGTAACCAGTAGGCTACTTTTGAGTGGTATGGTAGGCATGTTATGTCCCCTAATCTGCGCCGACCGGTAGACTTGGAAGTTGCGTGCTGTGTTGATCAAGGACGAGAGGCTCCAGTTTATGGCTGATACCCGTTTAGTTGCTGCTAATGATGCCCAACTGACAGTGGTCATACAACCTTCACCTCCATCGAAAGTGAACCTTCTTCATGAACCGGCACTCTACGGAAATGCCTCTTCCTACTGTTACAGTTTTGGGGCTAGTTGCCCTTTAAATGACCAGATGAAACAGTCCACGTGAATCTCCCAAATCCCTAATAGTAGAGTGCAAAGAAGCGTGCCTTTAATCAACGGATGAGGCGATGGCAACTCAGATGAGAAAGTGACCCCCGTGGTAAATGGACCAAGCGACTGATACCACGCTTGGATACCTGGGTCGAAAGAGTCCATGATGAAGTCAATTATTACCTCACACAATTTCTAACTGGACACGGATATTTCCGGAAATTTCTGCATAGAGTAGGCGGAGCGAGTTGTGCAACTTGCATATATTGTGACGACATCGATGATGTACTTCACACCTTCTTCGTGTGCGGCCATTGGATGATAAAGAGAGAATATGTGGAAACTGAATTTGGAGAACTAACACCAGATAATACAGTATTATTTCTGTGGTGTTACGGAATCAGGAATCATGGGATCAGGTAGCAGTGTATGTGGAGGATGTCCTTCGCCAGAAAAAGCGGGACCTGGAAGCGTACGAACGTCCTTAAGACGAAATGAAGAAATAAGAAGTCTGAAAGGCTCAGTAAGCACGACATCATCCTGAAGCAATGCGAGATGTGGTTTTTAGTGGGTAAGAATCCCACACTACTGTGCAGTGCGGACCCTTCACAAGTGTCTTTTGAAGATTTTCCACAGTCCCTCGTAAAAAAATAATAAAAAATTATTATTATTATTATTATTATTATTATTCTCTTCCGTTATGCCCATTCACAGAGCGAGTTTAAAATTGAATTTTGCAGTCTTATCCTTCTTAAATCTTTTCATGAATGCACTCTATTGTATCTTGCGTTCTGTGGACCTCTTCCTACCAGTTATCTTTGTAGGTTTCTCCACGAATTTGTACTTGGTTATTGTAATTCTTCTTCTTCTTCTTGCGTTACGGCCAACTAAGGACCACGTTATTTCAACTGGTTTCTGCTTTGAGCTTTAACATTCGCCCAGTACTGCCGCATGAATTTTCCATGTTGTTGCTTCCTTTCTTCTGTCCACTTCTTGCCTGTTTTGAGCTTAGGTTTCTGTAGGAAACTCCGGTGAGTTGTAAGTTTCACCTTAAATTTTACACGTTCCAGTACATCATCACTTGTAATCCCAATTTCTTTCAAATCTCTGTCAACTTCAGTGAACCATGCCCCCTTTGTTTTCTTCTCTAGAAAGTATGTAAAGATCCTGTTTGTCAACCTTACAGAGCTCATTCATGAAATGTGGCCATAACATGAAATTCTTCTTTTTCTCATCACATCAGTTATTTTTTCTACACATGTGTAGAGCTCGTGGTTGTGCCGTCTCCTGTATTCATCGTTTTCTTTTACAGGGCCCAAGATTTTCCTGAGAATCTTTCTTTCTTTAGCTTCTAGTTTCTCCAAAAGTCCTTTCCTAGGCATTGCAAGGCATTCTGCAGCATATAGAGCCTCTGGGCGGATGACAGTTTGATAGTGTCTTAGCTTGGCATTTAGGGATATTGATTTCTTGTTGTAAATACCCTTTGTTAGATGATATGCCATTTCCATTTTTCTGATGCGCGATTCGAAAGCAGCCTTCTCGGATGTGCTGGGTTCTATCCACTCGCCTAGATATTTGAATGATTGAGTTTGCTTAATGCGTCCCTCTCCTATGTCTAGCTCCTTGGGTGCTTGTTTAATGTAATAAACAAGGTTTTCTCAAAGGAGATCTTAAGGCCTGCTTTTGCAGCTTGAGTGCTGAGTTGCTTGATCTGCACTGCTGCCGTGCCAAGGGAATCTGAAAAAATTGCAAGGTCATCTGCGAAGGCTAGGCAATCAACCGTCAGATTCAGATTTTTGTAGCCCAATCTGACTCCATTTACGAACCCATTGTTGTTCAATTCTTTGCGCCATTCTCGGATGACCTTCTCAAGTGCGCAGTTGAAAAGCAGAGGTGATAATCCGTCTCCCTGCCTTACCCCGGTTCTGATTTCAAAAGCTTCTGAAATTTCTCCCCTAAATTTATTATTATTATTATTATTATTACTGCGTGACGCAGTCGGTAGAAGCGCTGAGCTTCCAACTTTAATGGAGTGGGTTCGATCCCCACCCAGGTAGTGGATTTTGGAAACAAAACTACCACTTTCGTAAACGCAAATGGCCCTGTGGTTCACTCGGCCTAAAACAAAAAAGAGTACCAGGGTAATTCCTGGGAGCAAAGACGGCCGGGCGTGGAGCTGACAAATCCATCCCATCTAGCGCCGATGACACAAAAAGTGGAAGCCTCTACCTTCCACTACTCCCAGGGCCTCCATGGTCTGTACGGAGTTGGCTTTGCTTCTTTTAAACTATTATTTTAAAGTATGTCTTCAGCAATACCTTGTAAGTCACTGGAGGTGATTTCGTCTAGGTGACCTACGTTCCGTCTCCACTGCCCTTATACTGATAAGTCAACACTATATAGGTGACGTGTGACCGTCTCGATTCATAATGTATCACAAAGAGTCTTTAGCGAGAGCTAGTGTTTGGCTTATAATCTGTGTCATCGTATCGACATACAGAACACGAAGTTCTGTGGATTTTTCCCACCATATAGAATTCAAAATTTCTCGGCCAGGAATTGAAGATGATGCGGAGTATATCACTCCTGCGGTGGTTATTTTATTTAGGGGCTTGGACGTAGTGGCTATCAGCAGCGTGTGTTTAGGAGTGTGGAAACTTTTTTCTGGGAACATTTGTTATTTTCGTGTATATAGTAGCTGTATTTCAAATAAGGATAGGACTTGGGAGGAGGCAAACGTAGACTTAAATTAGAAACCATTTTATTTGGGGTAGAAGTGGGGACAAGCTATAGAAAACAACTTCTAGGATAGCTGAGGTGGAAATTAAGTATCTCTCTCTACATATTTGCCTCATGATGCTGAGTGTACTAGAATTCGTTCGTTTGAGTCTTCAGTCTTTTGACTGGTGTGATACATCTCTCCATGGCTCCATGTCCTGAGCTAATCGTTTCATCTCTACATAGCTAGCACACCTTACATTCAAAAAAATCTGTTAAACATATTCTAAATTTGGTCTACCCGTACAACTCTTGGCCTCAACCCTTCCTTCCATATCTAAGTTAGCTTGTCTTGGTATGTGTCCTACCAACCTATCTTTTATCTTCATTAGCAGCTGCCAGAAACATCTCTCCTTGTCCACTCGTCTTAAAACTTCATCATTTGTCACTCTATCTAATCAACTGATCTTCATTATTCTCATGTAACACCACATTTCAAACTCTTCTATTCTCCTCTTTTCTACTGCGCCAACAGTCCAAGTTTCACTTCCATAGAGCGCCACGCTCCAGACAAAGGGTTTCAAAAATGATTTTCTAATATCTAAATCTATATTTGATGTCAACAGATTTCTTTTCTGTAGAAAGGCTTTCCTTACCTGAGCCAACCTACTTTCTATATCATCTTTGCTTCGTCCATCACTGGTTATTTTGCTTCCTAAGTAACAGAAGTCTCCCATTTCCTTCAGCTTTTCACCTGCCAATTTGACGTCAATTGGGATTATATTCGTGAAAATGCAGGGAATCTACGTATGCACTCAGAGACCGCAGCAGTACATCATAAATGGTTACTAAGTGCAATTTTCCATTATGACGTAACCTACTCGGGGCCTAACTTCAGAGTCTTAGAGAGTGATCACGGGCCCCAGGGCTAGAACTTATTTGCTCGTCGTCCCGTGACATTATCCTGGAAGTATCACCCCCGACCCCGAAAGAAAAAATCTCCGTGTAATTTAGTATATTAGTATTTAGTGCGAAGTTACGAAGTGGTCAAAAGGACAGCACATGACCGAACAACGTGGAAAAGAGTCATTGTAGGGGCAGACCAGTCACTTGACTGAAAAACATGATGACGATGAATTAAATAAGAGTTTCCTTGTTCTTCCGTAATTCAGAGCTCTATTATTGTCTTCGATTGTTTTATTTTACTTTTCGACTTTGGTTACTGTGGATTTTAGTAATTCTTGTTCTAAGTGACAGTTATACTCACCACCAAGGCAAGCAAGACGATTTTTAAAACCATACTAAGCAAATTGATTTTTCAAATATTGACTTAGAAACTTTCTGCCCTATAGCAACACTTCAATTTCAATTTGTCATACATTAAATAATAATAATAAACACTCGAGAAACTTTTGGCATTTCACTGGAAGAGAAGCTAAACATATCATCATGGTTATCATAAAATTAATTTTATGTTCTCTTTATGACGTTTCGCAATCTCTTAATTAGTTGCTGTAACATTAAATATTACTGGCGGACCCATGCGAGAAATATCTCATGTTCATAAACCACACTTTCCCCAATAGGTTTATAATGAGAGACACAAGGAGGAAGGTTGTTATTTTTTTTATTTCAACCAATGTTTTTTAGCGTATGGCTTTTAGTGCCGGGAGTGTCTGAGGACATGTTCGGCTCGCCAGTTTTGTACCTGCTTCGAGACGGACACCCAATGGGTGAGCTACAAGTACCGTTGGGGAGGGAAGGAGGGAAGTTGGAATGTAAGGACGAGGAGTTGGAAGGTAGCGGCTGTGGCCTATAGTTAGGAACCAACCCCAGCATTTGCCTGGAAGGAAGATGGGAAACCACAGAAGACCATCTTCAAGGTTGCCGGCGGGGGGGATTCGAACCTCCTCGCCTCCCGGATGTGAGCGACTGCCATCAGTCATGCCGTAACCACCACGGCTAACTCACCAAATGATTATAGAACACTATTTGCATTTCAGTTAGAATTCCAAGTTCTGCGTTCCCTAACTTAAGAAGGCAAACACTGGAAATTGGATCATCATAACACTCACCAGATATTCTATAATTATGAAATTACACGATTTGAGTACTCATTCCACTAATTTACTGTATCTGAAATCCATGCAAAATGATAAAGGAAAGACCTCAGAATGTTAAAATGACATGACACAGGCGTCACAGCGGCCAAAATGTGAAGTGGGCAGCAATTATTGAGCGTATTTTCCTACAGCAACAGTATCTGCAAATCGCACACTTCGTACATTTTCTTAAGAGCCATTTTTAAAATAAATTATAAATATTAATGAAATAAGAGTGCAATTCGTCTTTGCTAATGTCGATTCTCTTTCATTTGAATGTTCATTTGTCACGATCGGGGCTTGTGAGCGCCGCAGGAGGGATCTGTACTACTGAAATAATATAGCCCATATGATAGCCTTGTCAGAAGAATTCAAAAAACTTTAGAAATAACGTTATGTTATTTTTTTTAATTTGGACTCTTTTGGACTTTTATATCGCCCCGGGCCCCTCAGCAAGTCCAGGCCCCGGGGCATGCCTCCCCCCCCCCCCCTCACATTGTCGGACCTACCTAACTTCTCTCTGATCTATTATTTTGTAGTCTTAGTTTGACCTCTACATAATCTACACTTCGAAATCCTGAGCAATCATGGTTTGGAACTTTCTACTGACGCAACATAATTGTCTTATTCCTTTTCATTTCCAATGGCATTCTTGTGGTCACTCATGCTGTACGCTAGACATTGATCTCAATGCAAGCAAGGTAAGGAAATTATGGAGCCGACAAGTCGGTCAGTGTCACTACAGGACTGTAGGAGGAAGACTGGTTTGCGGGCATAGTCGAGCACACATTTCCTTTTAGAACAAGGCAGTACTATCTTTGTTCAGAAATACAGGTGATGATTTATGGTAAATTGAAATTTTTGAATCATTAGAAATGCTTTAAATGAAATTATCAAAGTTCCGTCAAGAATACGTGACTTAATTTATTTGAAATTCATTTTCATTTTTTGCTCCTCGTGTAAAATGGAAAAATGAACACTTCCAAAGTGGGAAATAGAAATACCATAATTGCATGGGGCACTTACAAAGGGGTGAAAAGACAATGATTTCAAGCTCCGCGCTTGGAGATTGTAGGAGCCACGTACTGAGCATGAAAACTCTGAACCCACGACAACTATATTTGAAACCACATCGTGGTGTAGCGGCTAGCATTTTTGACTGTTTCCCCGAAAGTCTGGGTTCAACTCCCAGCTTTTCCAAGAAATTTAAATTCTGGTGTGAGAGCTGGAACAGGGTACACTCTGCCTCATGAGGCAAACCTGAGAAGAGGTTGGTTCGATTTCCACCTCAACCCTCCTAGAAGTGGTTTTCCGTAGATTCCCCCACTTCTACTCGAGGCAAATGCTGGGATGGGCCTAACTTGAGGCCATGACCGTCTTCTTCCCAATCCTCTCCCCACTTTACAATAACACACACTAGTACTGCCATCACAATAACACCGTTTATCACACAAATTATACACATGCACAAATACACGTGGCTTTATAACCACGATGTCGCAGCCCATAAAATAATCAACAACAACTATATTTCAGTCCCGCGGTATAGCCTCTCTGTCGTGACGTATGTGACGGTCGTTGACGAGTGCGGCGTCGACAAGGAGAGCGACAACTGTCAGAGAGTGTATGGCAGTGTCGTATAGGACCAACTTCTGGCATCATGTTTTACGCAGTCACAGCAGCACACCTCTGGTGTTTGTTGAGGGAACAAGGAACAGTGCAGGATACATCCAGAACATTATCTAGTCTATTCTATTGTCGTTACTGTAACGACAAGGAGATTGTATCTATCAGTTGGGAAAGCCCGCGAACATACTTTTCTTGATATCCAACGCGCTGCCAAATATGCTCGTCAACTTGCCTGGCCAGCACGATTACCAGAGCTGTCCCCTATCGACATGTGTAGGATATGATGGGACGGCATCTGGCCTTACTAATTTTAACAGCAGGTGGAATTAGTGTGGAATATTATAACCCAAAATGATATCCGACACTTTTGTGATCGTTTCTACAGACCAGTGGTCCGTGGACCACAAGCGGTCCACGAGAGCTTAGGAATTGGTCCGTGGGATGATAATGTTAATAATGTTATTGGTTTTACGTCCCTTTTAACAACTGCGGCTTTTAGAGACGCCGGGGTGGCGAAATTTCGCCCCGAAGGGGATCTTTAACGTGCCAGTAAATCTACTGATACGGCACCCTCAAATGCCAACTAGCTGCAAACTTGGAAACAGCAGGCGAGAACATTACCGCTGAGCCACACAGCCAGCCAAATGTGGCAGTTCATATTAAAAGAGTTGCCAATAAATGGGGATTTGTTATGCGATGTGCGTTTAACGAGAATAGTCTGAATTTATCCGTGCTTATGACTATCAGCACTTGAATTAAAATATATTTGAAAGAATAATTAGGCCTACTAGAATATGGTACATTATAATTTTCATGGTGCAGATCACCTCGCTGTTCCGCCCCTTAAAATAACAACAACTAACTAATAATTTTCATAACTAATGTTTCAATGTGCCGAATAAACTATAAGGCAGGGATTCTCGACTTTATTGTTCATTAACCCGTTGACTGCTTCGGCCGTCTATAAGCGTGGCAAAATAACTATTTTTAAAATATTCCTCATTCACTTTTGAGTGCCGAGTCGATCTCTGGCATGTTCTGCCATCAATTGGACATTGTGTACTACCACTAGAGTTTGGATTTTTGCTTCCCGAAGTAACTAACACATCATTTTGTAGTCGTCTGTCCTCTACAGCAGGAGTTCATTTTGTGTTGTAAACAAGCGAATTTTTCACGCAACGTTGTGATTTCGGACCATTGTTGTACTCGTAAGGAGCAACAAGTATTGTTAACCTGCTGATTTTAGGAAATACCTGTATTTTTGCACCCGTAGCAACATAAAATTTTAATTTTGATTCCTCTCAAAACAAAAATTTATATAATTGTAGTATTTTGAATTTACGATTAGATTTATAAATACTTATTGCATTTTAAGCCCCCCTCACGCCAACCTTCTCCTCTGATGAGTTCAACATCATGACTTCTACAATATTTTTAAAATTCGAATTAATGAACTCAGCACTTAAAAGGTTAAGAACAAACCAAGAAATCAGCGACTTGCAAGCAGTGATTTGAGGTCAGCTCTGAGCAAGAGCCTAGGCTAACTCCAGGAATTCCTCAACTTGTTAAAGAAATTCAAAAGCCAAATTGAAGATGATAAGGGCCCGAAAATTACAGCAATTTGTGTAGAAAGTGGACGAGTTGTTCGACGCACGGGCGAGTCCAACGGTCGGATGGGATTTAACGCTTTCCCATTCAGACTGATAGATCCTTATAAATAAATATCATTCAAAACAAGCATCACTTGTTATCTCTTCCTTTGGGCAGATGACCTTGCTATTCCGGTCCTTAGAGCAACAATCTATTTAATATTGTATTTATCGTATGGCTTTTAGTGCCGGGAGTGTCCGAGGACATGTTCGGCTCGCCTGAGTCTGTAGCTGCTTCCAGCGGACACTCTTAGGGTAAGCTACAAGTTCCGCTCAATTTCAAGTAGTTCCAACTTTCGATACCAGATATCAATGATACTTAGAGGTGAACGTTGGAACTTTGATAGAGCGTTCTGATGAAATCTAACGTAACAATTTAGCTTTACACAAGTTTAGTCTGTGGAAGGATCTTCTACATGCCATAAATATATGACCGCCGGCTTTACTTCCCCTCCAAAGGAAGGCATACTGAAGGATTTTTAACGCTCTTAAAAATCCGACGACTTCGGCCGGCTTTGAACCCATCTTGGGCACAGCAGTTCAGCATGCTACCAACTACGCCAACAATAACATGCTATCTCTTTCTTTCTTTTTGTCTTTATGCTTTGTTTTTATGTTTATTATTAATATTCATACATTTGAATGATTCGAACTGTACTTCGACTAATGCGCTTATTGACTGAATAGTCGGGTTATTTCACTAATGCGAAAGTTTGAAATTCAAATAGGTTGGGAATTCGATTATTCGAATGATCGAATACTTAGAATATTTGAATTTGCAAATAATTGCAACACCCAGAAGGAGTGGTGCTACATTGCTGCAATTGAACATGCAGGACGAGTGTTCGGTTGTGATTCGATGATTACACTTTCAGGTCCCTCTGACCGCAAGTTTGGACAACAATCAATACAGGATGTGCCCACCACGAGCTGCAATACATTCATGAATTCGTCGAGGCATGGAGTCAGTAAGGCCCTGGATCGCTTCCTGAGGAATTGTGGCCCATGCTTGCTGCACTGCACGGGTCAGTTGTTCCAGAGTTGTGGGTGGCTGAGGACGGTTGGCCAGTTGTCGACCCATATGTCCCACACATGCTCAATAGGACTGAGGTCTGGGGATCTGGCGGGCCATTCTAAGGTTGTGATGTCGCGGAGAGCTTCTCTGGAGATGCGTGCAGTGTGAACCCGGACATTGTCCTGCTGAAACATCCCATTAGCAATGTTCGCCATCATAGGGACAACCACTGGATTGAGTACCCTATCAACGTACTGTCGAGCAGTCATAGTGCCCTCAACAAGCACTAATTGTGATTTCCCAGACCATAATGCTTGGTGTTGGCCCTGTGTGACTCTCGACAATAAGGTCTGGGCGGCCCCTCTCCCCGGTACGTCGGCGCACACGATTCCGGCGATCACTGCGAGCAAGACAGAAGCGCGATTCATCACTATAGACGACCCTAGGCCATTTGTCGACCCACGTCGATCGTTCTCGACACCAGGCCAGCCTTACACGTCGCTGTTGTGGGGCCACCTTCTGCAGGGACACGGGATCGTAAGCCAGCTGCACGCAGGCGATTACCAACTGTTTGTTGTGTAACGTGGGGTGCCACAGCTGATCGAATTTGCGCTGCTGTTGCATGGGGTTCCCTCCGGGCCATCCGAATGATGCAGTGATCCTCTCTCATAGTTGTCTGTCGCGCTGGGCCTGTGCCAGGTCTACGAGTGTGGGTACCTTCATTTGACCACTGCTGCCATACACGTTGTACCGTAGATGCCTGTCGGCCAACACGTGCAGCGACAGTCCTTAGCGATAATCCAGCCTCACACAGCCCAATTATCCGAGCCCTCTCAAACGGCGACAGTTGTTGATAGCGTGCTCTTCTCTGTCGTCGAGGCATGTTTTACGGGGAACACTTCACTGCACAGACTGCAAGTCAACTACGCTACACCAGAGTCCGTATACTGGAGTTGATTCCTCCGCGACCAATCACGTGGGGAGACCTGTAGCAACAATAAAATGGGTCTGAAACTTTGATCGTTTACATACCTACATGGCATCGTTCCATATCTTGAAAATCAACACAAACGACCAATGCCTTCATGGTGTTGCAATTTCCATTTTCTTCAGTGTATTATTATTATTACTAGCGGAGCCATGCGAGAACTCTCGCACAATGGGGTGTGTACGCCCCATGTGTACAGACTACCCGCCCGGCCTAGTGCTATGCGGGCTGTAGGCGACACAGATCTCGAAGGGGCTATCGTCTTGTTTATTTGTTTAAAAACACTTTATAAACAAATAAATATATTTCCGTTGACTTTTCAAGAAATGCAAGATTTTTCCTGTACTATTGAAACGATTTGGAAATTTTGGTATAAACCACACCTTCTAACTCCCTCTGGTTTAGGAGCTTGAGTTTTGTGAAAAATACGCCTTAGCGTAATATATAATAAGATTATCGTTATTATTGGGGTCTTTCTTTCTTTCTTTCTTTCTTTCTTTCTTCGTTTTGCACAATTAGAGAGCGCGTTTGAACTTGTTGACTTAAGTTGATGGTGATTTTCTCTTCTCTTCCCAAAATCTCCTCATGAACTCGCCATGCCCCTACTTACGTTCTTCCGTCCATGTTTTTACATTACTATTATTATTATTATTATTATTATTATTTCTACACGGAACTACCGTACTTGCTAATGATGCTTCTCAGTCACACCGGTATTTTCACGCAATCAATCAAGATCTAATAATTGTATTTTAATAACCTTGACTCAATGAAACATATTTAGCTGTCATGACCTGGCAAATTTAAAACCTGTTAATTGCATTTTACATATGAAGGCTATCAATGGTAAGTTGCCTATATGGCTTCAAGGTTATACATATTACCAACCAAAAGATCATCGGAGGTAGGTACGTTGGACAATAGGTCAAGGCCACGTAATTACTATTTTTTTATATTGGTTATTTTGTTCCTGTTTGACGATGCTGTAATGGACATAAACAGCCAAGTCATGCTGCTTAATAGGTTTATTTTTGCCTAAGAGAGATAAGACTTTACTTTAATAGTTACGGTAACTGTTGTAAAGCAGTGGCGGATCGTCTTTACATTTATGTGAGTTCTTGTCTATAGGTAATTTATATTTTTATTTTTAAAAGTATGGTTGTTTATTAAACCATTTTATTAGCAGTATGGACATTCTAATAATTTTATTAATGCAGCAATGTCCATGTCTTTGGTAGATTTTATGAGAAAGCGGCTTCGGTGGCGTAGTTGGTAGCATGCTGAAGATAGCGGGTTCAAACCCGGCTGAAGGGCGTTAAAATCCTTCAGTATGCCTTTCTTCGGAAGGGAAGTAAAGCCGGCGGTCCCATGTAAAAGATCCTTCCACAGACTAAACTTGTGTGAAGCTAAATTTCTAGGTTAGATTTCGTTGGAACGCTCTATCAAAGTTCCAACGTTCACCAATAGGTATCAGTGACATCTGGTGGCGAAAGTTGGAACTACTTGAAATGGAATGGAACTTGTAGCTTACCCTATGGGTGTCCGCTTGAAGCAGATACAGCCTCTGGCGAGCCCAACATTACCTCGGACACTCCCGGCGCTAAAGGCCATACGATAAATAAAAAAATAAATAAATAAATAAATAAATAAATTAATTAATTAATTAATTAATTAATAATATTGAGAAAGCTGCTTATTGCAACGGGTAGCCTACCATATTGTGATTTCCGGAAATTTTCACGTAGGCTAATTATCTTCCCGTTGAGAAGTTTCATTGACTCACACTAGCGCTCTTAGTGGTAGAAAAGGCAAACTAATTGGCAGGATATGATTGAGCTTCCGGTGAACAATGATCAGGCTGCCGCGTTTCATCATGCCGGCATGGTACGTACATCACCAAGTCTATATCTCCTAAAGGTGTAATGTACGTAAATTCCCGAATCCATATCCCCTAAGCAGGGGTTCCCAACCTGGGGGGCGCGCCCCTCTAGGGGGGTGAAGTGATTTCCGAATATTTTTTTAAACTCGAATATTACAATTTTGTAAAAAAAAACATTTTTCGCACCAAGTCAATCGTTCAAAAGCACGGGTAATTGCCAACTGTCGGCACAAACGAGGTTGGAGGTGAAATAAGGAATTTGCTGTGTTGTAAGCAGCAAAAACATGCCAATTGTATCGTCTTGTTGGCATATCTTTGTGATTTCTTTGAAGCTTTGAACAGTTTGAACTTAAAGCTCCAAGTCAAAAACTCCAATATTATGCATTCCTGGAAATTATACAGTTATGGAAACGCCGGCCTCAGTTGAATAACGTCTCATCCTTTCACCGCCTTAATGAAATTTTGCCGGAAAATGAACGTGATCGTAATAAACGTAGGTGCAAATTCAGTCTAATTTGGATTCCCTGGCACGTTCAACTTCTACTTTCCTGATATCTCGTCAGAAGAACGGTCCTGGACGTTGACAAGAAGTTCGTTTGCCATTGACATTGAAGCACTGCCAGCACAGCTTCAAGAAGAAGCCATAGATTTGAAGTGTGAATCAAAGCTAAAAGATGATTCTAAAATATTAGGACTGGGCGACTTTTGGGTAGACTGTCTTGCAGTGTATCCTGTAAAAGCCAAATGTGCATTGCGTGTCACTGTCCCATTTTCAAAGACATATTTATGCGAGTTAGGATTTTCAACGCTGAGGGTCATAGAAACAAAGCAGCGCTGTCGTCTTGATGTTGAAAGTGATCTCCGCTGTTCTCTGTGAAATATCAAACCAAACATACCGAACCTTACCAAGAGAAAACAGTGTCAACCCTCTCACTGACATTTGTTGACTAATTTAAGGATTTGTTGTAAAAGTGTGTTTTTCGTGTTGTGCTAAAATTACGTTAATATGTAATAGATAGGCCTATTCTATTATGTAGTGTTATTAGGTTAGGTCTATATCCTCCGCGTCAATCGAAGAGGTTATAGAAGCGATGAGTGGAGGGGGGGGGGGGGGGGGAGGAGGAGTGGCGCAATGAACTCCCGTATCTGAAAAGGGGGGTGTCAGCTGACAAAGGTTGGGAACCACTGCCCTAAAGGATTAGTGTTCATGTAAGATCTAGTCTATGACATTAAAGTATGTTTTGAACAATGAGTTGCTTGCCTGATTAACTTCATATCAATGAAAGATTTCTCTTTCCGTGCGGCCTCCTGAGAGGCCGTGTGCAGGTCTTTCTAGTTGACGCCCGTGGCCGACCTGCGCGTTGTATTGAGGATGAAGTGATGATGAAGACGTCACATACACCCAGTCCCCGGGCCATAGGAATTAACTCCAGGAGATTAAAATCTCTAGTGTCCCGGCCGGAAATTGAACCCGGGACTCTTCGGGCCAAAGCTTAGCACACTAACCATTTAGCCATGGAGCTGGACAATGAAAGAGATATCTTAGCAGCAATGGGAATCAAACCTATGACTTCGAAGAAAGACGTCTCAAACCTAGACCGCAGAAAGTGGTCGTTGTATAATGGATCAAAACGGCGTGGACATATTATTGTGACTGGCAGGAACGCGGAAAACTACTTCTAAAACCTCAAGGTGATCAGCTAGATTTCTCTCCTCACTGTTGCGAGAGCGAGTTGATTGATTGAGTTCTTTACCCGACCTTCACCGTGGCTTCACTTCACCCATTGTTGTTGATTCGTGAGGGAATTCTTCGTTGAGGACGTGAGATACAGCTCAACCATTTATTTGTGCGTCAAGTTGTCTGCTTCGACACTGTCTTGGCAACTCCTGGCTTGACAGCCACAGTTCGAAGTGGGGGTTAATTTCCCTCTCTCGCAGAACTATAATTCTCCTCATAAACATATCTCATATCCCTGCCGGGCTGAGCTTCTATGCCCATGATCGCGGGTTCAAACCCGGCCGAAGTCGTCGGATTTTTTAAGAGCGTTAAAAATCCCTTAGTATGCCTTCCTTCGGAAGGAAAGTAAAGCCGGCGGTCCTATGTCATAAATGTATGGCATGTTAAAGAACCTTCCACCAATTACACCTGTGTGGAGCTAAATTATAGTTTAAACATTTGACAAACGCTCTTAGGTTCCTACTGTCGTCGCCAGGAGCCGACTGCAGTGGCGTCTGATAACCAACTTCTGAACTAGTAGTCGTTGACGGTGATGTTTGGCGGCAAAAGTAAGAACTACTTGAAAAAATTCAATGTCTGCTGACCTTAGTTGAATTGAAAACAGAAACACACACTAATACAGCCACCACAATTAACACCTGTTATCAGACAGATTCTACACACACGCAAAGTACACGGGGCTACATGACCGCGTTGTCGCAGCCCCTAAACTAAGGAACCAACCAACCATCCCTGCCGGGCAGAGTAACTTTCATCCCCTACGTGGTGTACTAATTTCGCTACACTCCAACCCGCGACCAGCGGATTGGACGTTTGGTGTTCTACAGCCAAACAAATCCAGTAGAATTTATATTGTATTTTTTTATTATTTCGCTATCGTTTTACCCTCCAGGATCGGCTTTTTCCACGGACTAAGCGAGGGATCCCACCTCTACCACCACTGAGGGCAGTATCCTGGAGCTTGAGACTCTGAGTAAGGGATACAACTCAGGTGTGTGACCACCACTACGCCCAGGCGGCTTCACCTGCAAAGCGAACAGGGGGCCTGATGAAGGGATGCGAAGAATGGGATGGTTAGGCAAGGAAGTGGGCAGGAGGTGGCCGTGGCCTTACTGTAGGGTCCATCCCGGCATTTGCCCGAAGACGAAGTGGGAAACCACGGAAAACCACTTCGAGGATGGCTGAAGTGGGAATCGAACCTCCCCCCCCCCCCCCCTCTACTCATTTCGACCACCCGAGGCTGAGTAGACCCCGTTCCAGTCCTCATACCACTTTTCAAATTTTGCGGCAGAGCCGGGAATCGAACCAAGGCTATCTGGGACGGCAGCTAACCATGCTGACCGATACGCTACGGAGGCGACATTTACATTCTAATAGCAACGATCTATCTTTGAAGCTAGCATGTGGTGGCACAGTCTCAGTAGACTGTAAGAGGAAGACTGGTCTTTGGGCATAGTCGAACACTCATTTCCTATAGGTAGTGTACAAAGTAGGGCTGGGCTGTCTTCATTCAGAAATACAGGTGATCTATGTTATGATAAAAATTTCGGATCGTTAAAAATGCCTCAACTGAAATTGAATCGGTCGGAGCTGATAAGCATTAAACCAAAAATGGTCATTTCTTAAAGAATTAGTATTCTGAAGTATTGGCCCAAGGGCCTGGGAACGGCATAGGAAAGAATTAAGTCAGCCTTCTGTTTAAGCTAGAAACCACTGCTACATGCAGTGCGATCAGAGGAGAAAACCATTAAGTCAATGACTTGCTGCCTTTCAGCGCCGTATTCCTTACTTAATGTTGGTCGCACTGCATGACTCCCGCGTGTTACAGTGCTATTGTAAATTACATTTGTACAGGGTTTAGGTGTTTTTTATGTTACAAATACTTTTTTTAAATAAATTATCCTGTGAAATATTCATTCTAGAAGTCTTTATGCCGCACTAAACTGACCACAGAGCTGAAAGGCATTAGGCTAAGTCACGTTGTAATGATTTATAGCTATTTATAAGAAGATAAAATCCGGGAGGGCACCATTTCATAGGTTACTTACTATAAAAAATATTTTATTTTTATTTGCGAGTACGAGAACACTTTCATCCCCAGGGGTGGCGTGTTTCCAACACCAACCAAGACACTTCAGTAAATAAGGGCAATAAAGATTTACCGTAACATACATATATTTCATACGGTTGCTACTTACTTTTATGATGAATAGGGAATATATAAAGGTTGTGACATTAATCCAGTCACCATAAAATATCACTTCCAAATCACGTAGCACCATTCACCATCTATTTATATTCGTTAAAAAGAATCGGAAGAATTTCATTTGTAATATCAGCCATATAAGCATAAAGATGCTGCGAAGGTTATAGAATAACTTTACTTTTACTTTCTTTAACAAATATTATATATATATATTGTACCCAATCGTCATCATATGGAACATGTGTTCGTATCCCAGCTAACTCACAGTCTTCGAGGTATGGGACATTCAATCCACTATACGACCACATATTCAGGATTTGAGTCTGTCAGGTGACTACTCTACT
Source organism: Meconema thalassinum (assembly GCA_946902985.2). NCBI lineage: Eukaryota > Metazoa > Arthropoda > Insecta > Orthoptera > Tettigoniidae > Meconema > Meconema thalassinum. The sequence continues at coordinate 251,590,228 of OX336394.1, read as the reverse complement.
TGAAAGAAACAACATATTCCTAAGTATAACATTTAATGATAGTAAATCATGGCAATACAACATACAACACAAAAAAATACTTTACATTTACTTCCCACAACAAAAATCAAAATTATCGGTGAGTCTCTTCTCCTCAAAATTAGTGGTTCACCGCACTCAAGTCTATCCAAAACATCCTATTATTGATACTCTCTGACATTTGCGAGTGTCCATAGTGTTCTTCACGTGGCACAATTTAACACAAACTGGAATATCACAACATAATAAACACAAATTATGTTTAAATGACACTAAATCTGCAATTATTAAGCATTTATCCGTTTTACACGGGACATTTACTTTAAATAACATTAATTCATTAGCTTATGGGAAGCCTCCGTGGCTTAGGCGGCAGCACGCCGGCCTCTCACCGCTGGGTCCGTGGTTCAAATCCCGGTCACTCCATGTGAGATCTGTGCTGGACAAAACGGAGGCAGACAGGTTTTTCTCCGGGTACTCCGGTTTTCCCTGTCAACATTTCATTCCAGCAACACTCTCCACTATCATTTCATTTCATCTGTCATGCATTTAATCATTGCCCCAGAGGAGTGCGTCAGGCCTCGGCAGCCGGCACAGTTCATATTCTCGCCGCTAGATGGGGGCTTCATTCATTCCATTCCTGACCCGGTCGGTGACTGGAAGCAGGCTGTGGATTTTCATTCATTTTCATTAGCTTATGCCTTGTTTCATAAGTGTTGTGTCGTGCGAATCGTTTTCTTTTTCCCATCAATTTCAAACGCTGAAGTGGTACACTTTCCCTTCCAAAATACACATGGATATAGATGTTTTTATAGCTTCACCATACAACGATTTTCTGGGTATGGTCAAAACATTATCGTTACAAACATGTCATGTCATTCAAATTACGCTACCCGTATGAATAAATTAGTGTGAACTGGGCAAATACACTTTACAAAAATGCCTATATTTATTTGGTGCAGTTAATTCCTCCTCAGAGAATAACTGGGCCAAATATTATCCGATTACAACATTCCAACATGGTATGTGTGTGGAAATAATGCATTTAATTCAATTGACATCATCACATCAAGCATATCTTAATTACTTTTCGAAATATCGAGATTCTTCAGTGTCCCACTACACTTTTAAAATAAAAGGATCAGGTCTATGGACTTCCATGCGGACAAAGAATTAGTCACGGCTGGCATCGGCAAGATGGCCGCCGGATTAGTGGGCTACCTGCCACCCCATCTGGCTTCCCGCAAGGTCAAGTTCATTTACTGGTGCAGCCATGCTGGAGGTACCCTGAGTGGGTCATGTCCTTATGAATTGAGTCAATCTACTTATTTAATACCTACATTTAGAGGATAATGGGCTCATCTCGGCTCCTAATTAATATTCATGGCAAGGGATGGATCACAAAATAGCTTTGCCGTTCTGTGGTCGTCATCAGTGGCTTTTGCGCGCATCTCAAGTGAGTATCATAGTTCTCTCACTGGTGCAGCATGCATATAACAAGCGGAAATCGACGTGTCCTATACGAAGAACCATTAGTCCTACCTCTATGGGCAGATCAATTAATATATGAGCTCACACAGGGTATCTAACAGTTATCCCTGGTGGCAAAAATTCTGCGAACAGTGGATACAGACAGACTCTGTTCCAGCTCTTTTGCGAATAATACATGTATGCACTAAGGCAATACTATGTCATAGATTCGAAGATTAGCCGACTAGATTCGACAGACGCGCAAGCTTCTTTCGGATGATCCCCGCAACTTATTGACGTAAATCTCTTGATTCTACGTTACATGCTCGCTGAACGCGGCTCAAACAATATTTCTTACAGATGACTCAATTCTTAAAGCACTCACGTCCTCTATGCAATTACTCATAAGCCAAAGTTCTATGTAGCTCCAAAACAAGTATATATTTACTGGCTTACATTAACTATCTTAATTGCTCTCAAATACAACCCTGTAGAATATACCATAATAAACATTTATTCAACATTTCCATGATACTGAAAAGCTCTCTTTACCTCGATATTTTACGTTGCTTTCTTACTGTTTACAATAACACAGTATTCTTACGCTAGACATGACACACATTGCACGTACTATAGGCCTGACATGCCCCTTATTTATTCCTTACTGTTACCGACCCCAGATTATTATTATTATTATTTAACGTTATCGTTACCTTTATCAATGTCTTACGCCTAAATGGCAGTAAACAAATCATCCTCCAAGCCATATTTTACCAAAATACGAGGGATGTGATCTCGTACATAAATGACTGTTAATCCTTAATCTTAGAGTGACGCTTCGTTGTATGGTGAGCTATTTAAATCATATCAACATATTAAATTTGTACTCACTTTCATCTTTGCTGGGTTGGTCCAGCATGCCAGCGTCTTGCCTGCCATGATGTTTATCTTAAGCCATCATGATATTATTCACACGACACATTGTATAAACCTTACACATGGTAATTATATTTTTCACTATTGGCATTTTCACTTTGACACAATACACATTCTTTTACCCTATAAACATAAACACTTTTAAAAATCACTGTTATATAATTTTATACACAATTCTCGCACTATCTTCACACATGGATCCTGGATTGGATTCCCCCTATCGCCGTACCTCAGAGATGCGATGCAGCTAACTCCTGACAACCACTGGTCTCCTTGAAAGTCTATCTTGCGTGTGTGTGTTCGACTCCCGTCACCTACAGTTTATATCTCCTCTACTGCAACTTGTTCAATCCTAGGTTACGACTACTTGTGACGCCTCCCAGGCTCCCGTAACTGTAGTGATCATTATAATAATATGTTATTTTACCAATGATAACACTTCCCGATTATGTTCATTGTCTGTAGCATCATCCTAACTTATCTCTACGCTGCACTGAATCTATACTCGCGTATGCTATTGCTTATACGTCTGCTGTAGACTAATTCTCATACGATGCATAATTAATGTTATTAAGCTGCCTGATGCGCTTTTCATTGTTCTCCGCTAGTACATTTGAGCGTCGATACTTTACAAATTCGCGCACTTTCTTGCGTGATCCGGCAGTGTGTTAGCTCACGGGTTTGAGTCAAAACGAACTGACCTCCCTGCTAAGCTTCTTCTATATAGAGCTTCCTTGTGAAAAGTAGTTCACTGGATGTCCAGGACCGACTCCCTTCTTGATATAATACATTTCCAGACAATGTGAAGTATGATCCTTGTTTGTCTAGGCGTGGAAGTCCCAAAATCACTCGCGTGCAAGCAATCGCTTCGGCCAATTAATTATAATTAATTGCTTCCTTCCACGGCGTCATGACGCTACTCCGGTAATTCCCATCGGCTCATCTACAAATCCTTACTCCGTAGCGGATGAGTTCTGTGCAGAGGTTCCTTTATAGATGCAGGCTTTAATTTAGGCGTGAGAACACTCCTAAATTATCTTTCCTAGAATACATGCATCTGGGTGTAAATTTCATTTTAATTCATTGCTCCATTTGGCTGTAATCAATTAATTTCTGTGGGCGACTGCCCCCACTCTCTTGTTACGCCTTGTCGAAAGGGGATTTTCTCGGTCGTTTATCATGCCCTTCAACTTCCAGCCACGCCGAAAGTGGGACCTTGGCGCCATGTCTTCTCCTCCCACATTCAACTCCGCTTTGTCAAAATGTCAAGCTAGCTGGCTTTCTTGCGTTCTAGCATCTAAAACGTACATAGGCTGGTATTTTCTGCAATAATTCACCTTAAAAGCTATGATATTCCCGTTCTGGCCGTGAAATCCTGCTATTATAATTATATGCAGATATAACTCATTGTTCTTCGGGTTCACTGTGGCTGTTCCCCCTCAGAGATCAATGATTCGATTCTGTGCAGAATCATGGGCCTGGTCTTCTTGATAAAGACCCCAGTTCGATGCCAGTCAGCCGTGTCTAATTGGGCACACCTTTCCCCCGCTAAGCTCGAAAAATTCATTTTACAAGTGAATTTTTTAAAGCCTCTAGACGGCATCGACTCTGTAGACAGTGTTTACTTTAGGCGGTCGGTGCTCCCGGGCAGTGGGTCGTCTCGTTCCCCCAATCCACTATGTCTACCGTCTCGTATTTCCTTGTTTTCCTCTCTCAGTCGTTCATTCATCGCTTGGAGTTCTACCGCTGCTTCCCATAACTGGTTTTAAAATTCTTCCAACTGACAGCTGCACTGTCTCCTCGTGCCCATTGTGTCTACGAGCTGGCTGCTTCGTTTCCTTTCTCCCTGGTGTAGGCTTTTCTGAGGACTCTCTGCGTGCATATATAATGACTCCCCATCCATTTCGGTGTGTATGGCTTGCTCTTCGGTGGTTTCAAATTCCTCCGGTGGACTATACAATTTTAGGTTGGCAGCGTTTACTACTACTTCTCTGCCTGTTTCTTCATCTTTAATTCTGTAAGCATTATTTTGCAAGTCCCTTGTAATCAGGTAGGGTCTGTGATAATTATGTTGGAACTCTTTGTATTTCCTGCTCTCTGGGCCTGAACTAGCTGTTTTTTAATAAGACGTACTCTCCCACGAGTAGTGGCCTGTGGTAGCGCTTCCTTCTATTCCTCCGCTGCCGTCTGTCCGCTTGTTTCTTGAGATACTCGAATGTTCTCTGGATCCTCAACTCGCGTCCAGGCTGCGCGTCTACAGGTGTCCGAATGACGTTGTTCCATGGCCTCTCCGGTCTTCTATCAAGGTGTAGGCTCACGGAGACTTCGCCTGTCGCTTCGTGCACTGTATTGTTAATACAATACTCGATAATTTCAAGTACGTCTATCCACTTCCAGTTCTCTGTAGAGCAGTATATTTTCATGTATTTCTGCAGTTCTTTCATCACTTTTTCAGCGCTGTTAGACTCTGGGTGTCGAACTGTGGACAAAATCTGTCTTATTCCCAGATTTTCCAGCTCCCTGCGAAATTCTACGCTGGTAAAATGTCTACCATGATCAGACAATATGTTCTCCGGCTGCCTTAGTATAGGAGTGACTCTTTCCTTCAGTCTTTTAAGTACCTGTTTCGTACTGGTCTTTTGAATTGGGTATAGGACTACCATTTTAGAAAACACGTCTAGTGCAACTAGGATGTGTCTATTTCCCCTTCTAGCTCTCGGAAGAGGGCCGAAGTTATGCAATGCCAGAAGCTGACATGGCTTCTCTGGCAGGAGTGGTATTGGTTTTTGCCTCATTAAATAGGAGTTAGGCTTTACTCGCTGGCAAATATCGCATGTCCTGATTGCATTTCTGACTGTATCTCTAAGTTTTGGCCAAATAAATGCTTCTTTCAGCAGGGCAACAGACTTGTCTACGCCAGGATGGCCAAAAGCTCTGTGTGCCAACCATACTAGTATTCTCTGCAATGCTGGAGGCATAACAATCCTGGGTCGAGTGTGATCTGCATCGCTCCATTTGTGTAGCATCTGGTTAAACCATAAATATTCCGTTGATAATGCCTCGGCTTCTACATACATCGGGGTTCCTCTGACAAGCTTTCCCTCGAAGTAATTAATCATTAACCGTATCCAGGGATCTTCACGTTGAAAAACGGTGATGTTCCTTAGATCATTTAACGTCTTCTGGTCTCTATCTTCTATGTCGATAGCTAGAGCTTCCTCTTCATCAGCTGTCGGGTATCTGCTTAGCAAGTCAGGTATAATATTGTCCTTCCCCGGGCAATACTCGATTTCCACTTGAAATTGCTGTATATACAAGGACCACCTCGTCAATCTTTGACTTGACTAGTCAGTTTTCAACAGGAATGTTAGGGCTTTATGGTCCGTTCTCAATACGATTCTGAACCCATAAATCACTTTTCGCCAATACTGTAAAGCATATAGTATTGCGAGTAATTCAATCTCCGTGACCGTATAATTCTTTTCATTAGGTTTCAGTCTTCTGCTTATGAATGCAATATAAGTTTTCTCTTCTGGCCTGTCCACATTTTCCTGGTAGAGCATCGCCCCAATACCTATAAGTGATGCGTCAGTCTGAATAATAAATTTCTGGGTGTAGTCTGGATATCCTAATTTAACATAATCTAAATCATCTGTTTAGATTTCACGAAGGATTCCTTGCATTTTTCCGTCCTTCGCCACCTTCCCCCTTTCTTCAGTAAATCTTGGAGTGGTGCCACGGTCTCGGTATATTTCGGGCAATGGCTCGAAAAGAATCCAATAACGCCTAGGTATTGCCTGACGTTCTTCACCTTCGTTGGTCTCGGGAAATGTTTAATGACTTCCAATTTTCCCGGATTTGGCCTAACTCCTTGCGAATCTATTACATGGCCTAGGAATTTAACTTCTCTCTGACCAAAGTTAGATTTCTTTAGATTGACCTTAAAGTTAGCCTGACTTAGGTCATCCAACAGCTTGCGTAGATCTCTGATGTGTTCTTCGACTGTTTCTGAAGTCAGCAGGATATCATCTACATAGCTTATGGTTGTTGCTTTTACTTCTTCAGACAGGTTTCGATCAAGCGCTCGTATCAACGCTGAACCCGCTGTTTTCAAACCAAATGGGAGACGTACGAACGAGTATGTATGCTGATCGAATAAGAAACCGGTTAATAAGCTTGTTTTCTCCTCTAGTGCAAGATGGTGAAAACTTGCTGTGATGTCAAGATTTGAGAATACAGTCTTTCCTTTGAATCTTCTGAGGATCTCCTTCATGGGTGGCACTTGGTCAAACCCCGGTATGACCTTGGAATTCAAATTCCGCAGGTCCAGGCATATCCTTACACTTCCGTCCTGTTTAGGTACAACTACCAGTGGGCTGACATAAGGTGTGGCTGTCTTTACAATGACGCCAGCCTCCAGCATCTCCTGTATCGCTTCCTTGACCTTTAAATAATGTTTCTCGGCTACAGGATAAGGATTTTATCTGAATGGTGTCCAGTCACTAACTTGGAACGCATATTGGAAATTCTTTATCCGGCCAGGTCTCGAATCGAAGACTCCTTTATATTCAAATAGCAGTTCCCTTAACATTTGCTTATGATCTGAACCAATTTTAGCGTTCTCTATTTTTTCTCCCAGGCATTCTTTGAATTGTGGTTCGAGGTCCCTTTCAATGTCTGCGGCCAGTGTTGCCAACTCTCCCTCGATGTCTTCTATTGTCAATACTGCATCCCCAGTCATATCTCCGTATGTATGCCATACGTACTCTTCTGGTCTCGTTTCACTATGTTTTAATGAGATCTCTAAATTCTCCTTTTCCTCACTCGCGCGAAACATAACAATGTCTTGTGAGAGATCTATTATGACCTTAATTCTCTTATGAAATCCATGGCAACAATAATGTTAAAAGGCAGCTTATTCACAAGTAGGAAGCTCTGTGAAAATATAGAGTTCCCTATCCGTAAATCTAAAAATACTTGGTATCTGCATATCATTACTTTAACTGATATCACGCCTTTTATCTTCACGCTTGAAGTAGGTATTTTCAATACGTGGATTTTACTTTGGATTTCATTATATAATTAAACATACAGTCGACCCCGTGTCTAGAAGACTCCTTATCTTCATGCCTGCGACATTTACAATTATAATGGGTAGTTCCCTTCTTACAGTGACCGGCCCTTCCTCTCGGTCTTCAATGAGTTCCTCAGGTTTAGCAATCCAGTTAACCACATTCACTGTATTCCACCCTGCATTTATCTCTCCTATTTGGACATTTAATTTTGGTGTGTTTTTTTTCTATCGCCCCATTTCTTGTGGAGTTCTTCTGTCTGTCTTCGTGCTGCTGAAGTTCCAGACTCTTGGCCCCGTCATCATTCTTATAGATGTCGGGTGACCTTCTATTTTTAATCGCTTCATCCCAATGCACTTGCGATTTTCTGTTGTCGTCTCCACGCTCCTCCATATATCTTAGTGATGCGTGATAACGTTCTTCTGCTTCTTCGTCGAACCTGCGACTCTGTTCTTGGGATCTCCAGTCTCGATTATTCCCATCTCGGCCGTAATTTCTCCTGTTATCAGGCTCTTGATTTCTTGTATCGCGCTGATTCCTGGTTTTCCTTGCTTGGTGTCCGCGGTTCGATCTCCCTCTGTATGCTGGCCTCCAATTCTGGTTTTCCCTTTCTTCTCGTTGCCAGTCTGACTTCTCAGTTTCTGTGCTAGTAGATTTACTTTTTGTCTGCACCCTAGTCGGTTCGGCTGGTGCACTAGTCATGTGGACTTGTTCCGTGTTCCGACTCTGCCTCGTTTGCTGCATTGTGGTGAGATCGAGCTGTCTAAGCACTTCCTCCATTTCAATCGCTGTCTTAGCGTTTGCCGAGATTAATAGTCGTTGCACTTCGTATGATAATTGCTTGGCTACCGCTATACACAGGTCTAGATCTCTAGGGGCCTCGTCAAGTTCTTTAAAACGGCATAATTGTGCTATGAAAAATTCAGCATATTTCGTTGGATTATTTGTACTATAGCGTCTGGAGTACAAGTCCAATCTGAGATTCTGTTGTATATTTGCATCCCAGTACCTTCTTAAAAACGCCTGGCGGAATTCTTCTACGGTGTCAAACGTGTAACGAAAACTTCTGAACCTTAAGGCGCATTCACCTTCAGTCAGTTTTTCGATAGTTCTTAACCTTCGCTCTGGCGGTACCTTTGCGTCATTTAAGTATTCGTAAATCTCTTTAGTAGTGTGTTTTGGCCGGTTCTAATACCACCGCCACCGCTCCACCGCTGGAATACTAAAATGGCAATATCTCGCGAACCAATCAGGCTAGAGACTTGTACGAGGTGTCATTGAACTCGGGCTGATACCCCCTTTCCAATGGACAACATATTTCCACCCCAAAATAAAACCTACCCCTACTAGGGAGTGAAATTGTAATTTTTTAAAAATCTCTCTTTCCAATTGCAACATGTGAGAGTTTGAATGCTGATATGGATTTAAACGTTGTTCTACATAAAGTGCATGTGTTCGGTGGATAGCCACTGAATTAACATGCTTGTTTTTTTGTTTTGTTTTTATGCATGCCCACTCAGGGCTTTTGTAAGAGGGTGGGGGAGTGGATCCCTGTGGATGGGTTATTGTTGACAGGTCATTGTTGGCAGGTCATTGATGACAGGTCCTTGTGGACGAGTCCTTGTCCCTTTGAACCGGTCCCTTTGGCCTGGTCCCTATGGACTGGCTCATGAATTTATTTAAATTATGTCAAAGGGCCTAACTACATTTGTGTGTGTTGAACTGACATTGTTCACCAACCCCCACTACTATAATGTGATAACGATATGAAAGGAAAGTGACGAAATACATGTGAACATACAAGGGATCTAACTTGGTGGATGGATGTGTTCTAACGAGTCATTTGTAGTTGAAAGAGAATAATACATGTTCTTAAGATGTTAAAACTGAGGAGATGGTACGTGCAGTAAACCGACTTGTTACTTCCTGTGTCATATTACAGACATGCCAGAGAGCGCGCAGATCTGTTCCTATGACTAACACTGCAGTAATTTGAAACCGCAAGTGTTCATGAAGACAATGGATGATGATCATGCAAAGTTAGCAGTTATTGGATATTACGCAGGTGTTCCTTCCTGTGTCATGTTGCTGACATGGTAGGGAGCGCACACTGCTGTTGCTATGACTGACTCTGCAGTAATTTGAAACCCCATGTGTTGATTAAGACAATGGGTGATGATCATGCAAAGTCAGCAGTCATTGGATACCACACAGGTGTTCCTAGTGTACTTTGGACTCTCAGCTGTATTGGGAAAGGAATTGCAATGATCTGCAAAAAACTGCTGACACGAGCGATGAGAGTTTATATAAGAGAGGTGTCATATATCTCCCTACTGTCAGTCTTTATTACTCGCTTTGAGTGAACAGTGCTCTATTACTGCTCAAGAGTTGTAAAAAAAAGCCGTTTTGGTAGAAAATCATTAAATTATTTTGCAAGGTAAGTACTTATTATTAATGGATTGTAGTCTTTTATTACTAATTGATGTTGAAGTTATTGATTGGAATGTATTTATTGATTGATTAATTGATTGATTGATTTGTTTACAGATAATTGGGTACCTGTAGGATACCAGATTCCTACAATCTGTTCATTCAGTGACAGCAGTTGATCAATTATAAAAAGGTAAGTGCCCCTCTAATAACTTTTAAACAGCTAGAGTATTATTTTCCAATGTTCACCACTACATGTCAGTGAAAATGGTATATTTAGCAGTAAAAAGTTGGAACTACTTGACCATGATGTGTAAAGCTAAATTTGTAGGTTAGATTTTGATTACCACTCTATTAAGTTCGAATGTTCATTGCTAGGTGTCAGTGACAGAGGGAATATTTAAAGTCTTAACCTCAGTTCACTTAACTTTACCTAACTTAACCTTGTCATGTGACATGTTTTACAAGTTTAAACTTGTTTTAAGACTGACTATGACGTCACACGTAGGTCACTTAACTGGCGATCGCTGGTTTGCAATATGTGACATGTTCTACAAGTTTAGACTTGTTTTAAGACTGGCTATGACGTCACACTTAGCTCACTTAACTGGTGATCGCTGGTTTCTATCACGTGACATGTTCTACAAGTTTAGACTTGTTTTAAGATTGGTTATGACGTCACACTTAGCTCACTTAACTGGCGATCACTGGTTTCTATCACTCTATCAAGTTCCAAAGTTCACCGCTAGGTGTCAGTGACAGTGGTATATAGTAACCCCCAGTTAGAACTACATAAAGTTAGACTTGCTAGGAGTTCACAGATGATCGATTTAAATACCCTGCTATAACCATTGACTGGAATATAATTAAACTATTTATATTGTACTTTGTTTAATTTTTATTAACATTTATGATTTCTTTCTTTTATAGATAACTTGGAAAGTAATCATTATGTTCAAGTGTGGTGACTGTAAGAAACAGTTTTCAAGACCTGACAGCCATCAACGTCATGCAAGTACAAAACATAATCAGAAAATGTTTGTATGCAGTCATTGTGCTTCAACATTTAACAGACAGGATAGTCTTGGACGGCATGTAAATCTAAAGCATGTCAGTTCAGCACCATTTTCGTGTTCAGTTTGCGAACTTGGATTTTCTGCTGTAAAGCGATATCAATCCCACATGGTTGAAGTGCATGGAGAACAACAGGAATTGAAATCTGTAAAACCATTAACTAGCACCTTTAACCTTTAAAAGAATGTAATGCTCAAAAGCGTAAACGTTCTCAAGATTGTGAAAATAGTTGTGCATCAAAAAGAAAGAAGAATGGTGAACCTTCAATAACACATTTTGATGTATGTAATATTGATATGCCTTCTTCAATCATTCATGGACATTTACGCAGTATTCAACATAAAAATAACACTTGCCATGAAAGAAATTCTGGAAATGTTCAACAAATTGGTAGTGCATTTAAAAGTCGAATTGCTAGTTATAGACTTCATAGTGAAGAAAAAACTCCAAGTATTGAATCATTTTTAAAAAATGTTCAACCTACTGTGTTTGGCTTGGTAGGTAATGTTTTATTAGAGCATAAAACATTTAAAATGAATTTTGAACTTTTTGGCCTCTATGTAAAAACTGGGAGCGAAGGTGAAATTACGGATATCAAATCTTTTAATACAAAAAACATAATTGTTAGTGAAATGAAAATGAAAATCCACAGCCTGCTTCCAGTCTCCGACCGGGTCAGGAATGGAATGAATGAAGCCCCCATCTAGCGGCGAGGATATGGACTGTGCCGGCTGCCGAGGCCTGACGCACTCTTCTGGGGCATGATTAAATGAATGACAGATGAAATGAAATGATAGTGGAGAGTGTTGCTGGAATTAAATTTTGACAGGGAAAACCGGAGTACCCGGAGAAAAACCTGTCTGCCTCCGTTTTGTCCAGCACAGATCTCACATGGAGTGGCCGGGATTTGAACCACGGACCCAGCGGTGAGAGGCCAGCGTGCTGCCGCCTTAGCCACGGAAGCTTGTAATTGTTAGTGAATCAACTAATATTAGTGATGTATATCAAAATATATCTAGTGCTATCATTGTGAAGAGTGAAGAGTTCCAGGAAAGGGAGTCGGGCTGGGCATTGGTTGAAGTACTTTATTTAGAAACCAACATGAATAAATATAATCCCCTTCGAGCATCATCATACATTGATTTGCCAGGATGGATCACACGTAAGAAAGCTGTTGTGAACGTTATGAATAATGATGACGCTTGTTTTGCGTGGGCTGTAACCTCAGCTCTCTATCCATCAGTGAGGGCTGTGGCGAGAACATCATCTTATCCACACTATTCTTCAGTGTTAGATTTTAAAGAAATAGAATTTCCTATGGCGATAAAAGACACTAAACGTTTTGAAGAGCTGAATAATGTAAGTATTAATGTTTATGAAATTGAAAATAAGAGTATAGTAGGCCCTCTATATTATACTCAGGAAAAGAAGGATGCTCATGAAAATTTACTTTACATAACCGAAGGTGAAAATGCCCACTATTGTTGGATAAAACATTTAAGTAGACTTGTTGGTAGTCAGATAACAAAAAGAGAACATAAGAAGTGGTTGTGTGAAGGCTGTTTGCTATATTTCAGAAAAGAGGACCAACTAACTCAACATCAAAAATCATGTTCGTACGGTATTACCAACTCCTAAAAATAACATTCTAAAATTTAAGGATTATGAGAAACAGCTTCGAGTACCATTTGTTATATATGCTGACTTCGAGGCTTTGCTAAAACCATTTAATACATGTTCATCGAATCCAGCCCAACCTTTCACCAACACTACTCACATTCATGAACCTTTTAGCTTTGCATATTATATTAAATGTAGTTATGATGACTCTTTAAATAAGTTTGAGCTCTATAGAGGACCTGATGCACCTAAAGTTTTTATGGAAAGGCTTGAGAAAGATGCCGTCCGTATATCCTCTATTTTAAATACGATCATTCCAATGGAGCCACTAACTTCATTAGAGCAAATGAATTTTGAAACTGAAACTAATTGTTTTATATGTGGTGAATGTTTATATACAGACAGGGTTCGCGATCATGACCATTTAACAGGAAAATATCGTGGTGCGGCTCACCAAGAATGTAATTTAAATTATAGAGTAAGTAAATTCATTCCGGACATTCTACACAATGGTAGCAAATACGATAACCACTTTATCGTTAAAGAATTTGGAGCTTCAGATGTGAAAATTGATGTTATTGCAAATAATAAGGAACAATACATATCGTTCACAAAATACATCAAAACTAGCAATAAAAAAAACATTAAACTGCAATTTTTAGATTCATTCCGCTTTATGTCGAGTAGTCTTGATAAGCTGGCTAGTAATTTAAAATCAGATCAGTTTCATGAAATTCAACGTGTCTTTCCTAAAGAAGATGATTTTAATTTGATTCGTCAAAAGGGTATATTCCCTTATGAATATATTAACTGTGTGGAACGTCTTGAGGAGTGTTGTTTACCACCGAAAAATGCATTTTACAGTTCCTTAAACACAAGTCATATCAGTGATCAGGAATATTTACATGCACAACGTGTATGGGCACAGTTCCACATTCAAACTTTAGGAGAATTTTCAGACATATATTTGAAGACAGATGTGTTGTTATTAGCAGATGTTTTTGAAAATTTTCGGAATGTTTGTATGAAAACTTATGACCTTGATCCTTGTCAGTATTTCACAGCTCCTGGGTTAAGTTTCAGTTCAATGTTGAAAAAAACGAAGGTAAATTTAGAATTAATGACTGATATAGACATGATCAATTTTATAAAATCATCAATTCGAGGTGGATTAAGTCAATGTAGTGGACGGTAGTCTAAAGCGAATAATAAATACATGCCTAGCTACAACCCTTGTGAAGAGTCAACGTATATTGTCTACCTCGATGCAAATAACCAATATGGTTGGGCTATGAGTCAATATCTACCACTGAAAGATTTTCACTGGCTGACACAACCTGAAATTGATGTCTTACATGTTGACACTCTTAATGATAACGATGATAAAGGATATATTTTAGAGGTAAATCTTGAGTACCCTAAAGAGTTACATGATGATCATAATGATTTACCATTTTGTCCTGAGAATATGAAATCTCCATACATCACATCACGAACAAAAATGTTAATTGCTAATGTAAATAATAAATGTAAATATGTAATACATTATCGAAACTTGAAACAGTGTCTACAGCATGGATTGAAATTAACTAAAATTCATCGCGTATTGCAATTTCATCAGTCAGCATGGCTCAAACCGTATATTGATCTAAACAATAATTTAAGAACACAGTCAACAAACGCGTTTGAAAAAGATTTTTATAAACTCATGAATAATAGTGTTTTTGGAAAGACTATGGAGAATGTTGATAAACGAGTTGATGTAAAGCTGATATCAAAGTGGGAGAATGATGGTAAAAGTATGGTGCGAGCAACTTAATAAGCAAGCCTAACTTTCATAGCTGTTCAATTATTCATGAGGATTTAGTTGTAATACAAATGAATCGTCTTAAAGTAACTTACAACAAACCCATATATGTGGGTTACACCATTCTGGAATTATCAAAAACACTTATGTATGAATTTCACTATGATTATGTAAAGAAAAACTATCTTGATAATGCTAAATTACTCTACACAGACACAGATTCTTTTATTTATAAGTTTAAAACTAATGATTTTTACGAGGATATCAAAACTGAGCTAAATAGGTTTGATACAAGTGACTACCCCAAGGATAATATTTACCATTTACCTCTAGTAAACAAAAAGGTTCTTGGGAAATTTAAGGATGAATGTGCTGGTGTTATTATAGACACCTTTGTAGGCACAAAATCTAAATCATACAGCTATATGACAATTTATGATGTAGTAGTAAAAAAAATTAAAAGGAGTGAAAAAGAATGTTGTTAGTAAAGAGTTAGATATAAGTGATTATAAAACTGTATAGTTAGTAACCCACCTGTATTATATAAGAAAATGTGTGTATTTAGAAGTAAAAATCATCAGCTACATACCAATTTGTTGAACAAAGTTGCTTTAAGTAATGAAGACAACAAACGATTCATTATACCCAACACATTTAATACTCTTGCTTGGGGAAACAGTCGTATTGATGACTATTACTTTACTTAAGTCTAATGATCACTATATTGTAATATTTGTAGTGTGTTTTATATTGTAATATTTTTTGTAAAAACTGTAAGTAGAATGTATAATGTTAGGCTACAGTAGTTTAGTAAAAATAAGATAAGTAATACATTTTAGTGTAAAATGTTTGCTTTTGTATATTACGAAAAAGATTTTAAAATTTTTTTACTGAATGTGTGAACTAAACAAGGGGAATGTAAAAATTGTAAAGTGGAAATTGTAAATATCCATGTGTGAAAAAGTGAAATGGCTATCACCATTTTAAAATTAAAAAGACATTGTAATCTGGTAAACCTTGTTTTTATTTCACAACAACAAAAATGTACAGAATGTGTAAACTAAACAAGGGAATGTAAAAAATGGAAAGTGGAAATTGTAAATATTCATGTGTGAAAAAATGAAATGGCTATCACCATTTTTAAAAATTAAAAGATATAGTGATTTAGTGAACCTTATTTATATTTCACAAAAATGTACAGAATGTGTGAACTAAACAAGGGGAATGTAAAAAATGTAAAGTGGAAATTGTAAATATTCATGTGTGAAAAAATGAAAATGAAGAAATGACTATCACAATTTTTAGAATTAAAAGACATTGTGATATGGTAAACCTTGTTTTTATTTCACAACAACAAAAATGTACAGAATGTTTAAACTAAACAAGGGGAATGTAAAAAAAATGTAAAATGGAAATTGTAAATATTCATGTGTGAAAAAAATGAAATGGCTATCACCATTTTTTTAAATAAAAGACATTGTGATCTTGTAAACCTTGTTTTTCTTTCACAACAAATAGAGCTTTACAAAAATAGAATACAAAGAAATACCAATTCCTCAATCCTTTTCAATGTCCATGTCCACTCATTATTAACTTTCCTTTTATAACACTAATCACAATGACGACTGCAATCCTCTCTCCCACTGAGACATCACAGAATGTCAAAAGTTGTTTAGCTTTTCAACGATACTTTATCCGCTACACGTCTTAATGCAGAATGACTGTGGTGATAAGAAAGGTGCATGCTTGATCCAAAGGATTAATAGGTATATCACTATGCTGCAAAGGTTCTTTAAGACAAGTTCCAGGACTACACAAATAATAACCAGGTAGGTAGATTTCGAAAGTCAAGTTTTGAATTACTTTGTCAATGACGCCATTGCCAGTACAGGTCTGGCATATCCTTTTCCATCGATGGTAAAAAGGTTTGATCTTCCTCCTCCTCCTCTGTGGATGATGTTTGTTGTTGTTGCTTTTTTTCTTCATTACTCCCGTGGTATGAGGAAACAAATTCTTTACACTGACTTTTATGACCATGATACAGTTTGACTAGCTGACAAGTAGCACACTGTCGCATAGAGGGTATTTTTGCCATAGCCACTTGCTTATGTTGATCATAATCCGTACATGGTTGCAATTCACTTAACACAGGGTCTTGAGTCCATGATTTTGGTACATGTTGCCAGATTTCTTTCACTGCATTTGCTGCGACATAATAAATGAATGATTTTGGAAGAGCCAATAATTCTTCTTTAGTAAAACTGTCTAGTTTCTTTTTACACACAAAGAACTTTCCAATCGCTTTATCGGTAGCATCCCCTTTCTCCATGGTATCACGTTGATGTTTACACGTCGCTTGTAGAAATCTCACTGGTGTCATCCACAGGTAAACCTTTAGTTTTAATTTTATTTAACAACTCCCAGCAGGCATTGGTGGATAGCCAATGAAACAATTGCCACACCTGTGCCAAGGCTTTATGGGTAATATTGTCACAGGGGCAGCGATCCATGAGTGTTTGCAGCGATGGACAGCCCATGTCCATTAAATCGATACATTGACAGTAAGACGCTAAAAATGGTTGTAGCCATTGACGTTTTTCACTACCTTTCACAAATATTACATGGGCAGAAGACAAGTGGGCTTTCATGACCATGTCCAGGTGCTTATATGAAATGGTTCCTTGCTTCCAGTCTAGTTGCATATGAGTTTCAATCCACTGGGTTTGTTTACGGTCTTTATCACACAACAAATCAAACGCATAAGGTGGTTTAAACACCAAATGAGTAGCTTGTGATATCCAAAAAGTGGAACAATCTATGATGGCCACTTCTTTAAATATAAATTTGTTATCTCCAATTTTAAACCCTTGACAGTCGACAATCAGTGTACGCAACATGTTCACTCTTGTCTGGATCAAGTCCAACTGACCACAGACTGACAATTGTTCAGTAAAGTGTACCCATGTCATTTACTTACATTCCATTCTAGTAAAAGAAAATAAAAACATCGAGTAGTCACTATAGAGGTTAGGATATGACAGGGGGGCATAAGAAATAATAATATAACAACAACAACCAATTTTTTTATTTCATTATTTTATTAGCATAACAAGTTTTACATTCTTTTTTCATTCTAGGATAGAGGCGGTACCATCTCATACAACAAAAAAGTCTTTTGTGTTTATAGTGTCCATAACACTGATGATATCCCAATGTCTCTAAACTGGATGTTTTAACTGTGAGCTGCTCACTGAAGCACTGCCGGCACCATAAAGTCCACACGTATCATAACTTTTTTCATCACTCAGAGGCATGAGTGAGGGGTAACTTGAATGACAGGGTATATTACCCACCTCCATTCTGCACAGGTAGGGGCAGGCAGGTGACCAGCGCTGATGTCCCTGCATGGGTTCATCGCTCTCTTGCCATTGGTCTAAGATGATGGGACAAAACACACATTTCACTTCATCTCTTCTTTTTAAATAGTAGAATCCAGCGGCTGCTAAGGCTTGAGGGTTTATAAAAGGCACCGGCCACGTCGCAAAGGTCTTGAAACGTTGTTCTTCAGATTTTGAATTCATGGATGTAACTTCTCTTGAGGCTTGATTGCAAGACATGACTGAGTGGTTTGATGTGTGTCGACCTGCTATTTATACACTTGTCACTTGGTTGGACAGTGGATAATAGTTGACTTGTTTGTGATGAATAATCAAACAGTAGGCCGTGGTATTGGCTGGAACATTGTCATGCGTTTCAAAATCTAGTCGAATGTCAATATTGAATGGTTTGACAGACTCTTCCAAGTAGGAACAGTCAAAGACAATCAGTGGCGCCCTTGTCTTAAAAGCTTGGGGTGACAACATTGGACAATTCTCTTTTTGATAATACGACCATCTAAATTTAGAAAACAAGTCGTACCGGGGGGCAAACTTATTTTTTGAAAAATCTAAATCCAGCCCTTCATAGGGAAACACAGCACCGTTGAGGAAAATACGTGCATTTCTCAATTGCAGGTGATCAAATTGCGTGACATCTTTGGTTTGTTGATAATTGCGATTCGTTTGAAAACCCACAATCTTGTAGAGAGGTCTCTCTGTATAGCGGGCTCTTTTTATAGACCAACTGTGTGTGTTGGTGGTGGGCAATAACGGGTACTCATGGAGTGCCCAGCTTCTAAATTCCATGGGTAGAGGTATATCTCTCTTTACCATTTTGAGTATGTCCAGTTTTTTGCTATCGTTAAGGGTCACATGAGGCACTTTCCATAGCAAGCGTTGTAGTTGAATTTTTGAATCAATGGGGGCATTGTCGACTCCCTTGAGTGCATTATTATCACTCCTGTCTCTCACCAGATAAAGCACTTGCCTTGCGTTGACCACAATGCGCTGGTAATCTTCAGCAAAGCCTAAAATCAGTTTAAGAGGTAAATATCCAGTGAAGGTGCCATTGGTGTGTACCATCCAGTCATTGGTCGAGTCAGGGCACCAACCCGCCATGCAAAGTGTTTTAGCTTCTTCCTCACTATAAGAGGGATATAGTTTCATGACACTGGAAATACCCACATTTCGAGTGCTATCCACCGCGATATCGTTAATGACATAACGTACTTCAGAAAACAGGAAGGCGAAAGCATGGTTGGCTAACTTGGATGTAGTGGGTGTAGAACCATCGGCTTTGGTGAGCCGACCTTCAATCTGAATAACACTTTCATGCGGTAGAGTGTAAATATCTTGGTTGTTGATAACAAATTGAATTTCATCATTGTTATTGAGTCCAGGTGTTTGAGCTTGATAAGAATGCAGATCAATTCTTACCACTCCTGGTTGCTCCTCAATGTGGTTCGCTACCTCTAGAATAGAATTCATCGCGGGGGTTAATGTGGTAACCCAAATGCTGTAAAATCTGCTTGTTGTGAGATGTTAACGTGCATTCACGTGGTAAACAACTAACACCATTCCTAGACGGTGCTGTTGCTTTATATAAAAACTTCATAGTGGTTTTAGCACCAACTTGTAAGTCACTGGTGTGGTAGAATCTAGATCAATGAGTTATTGCTCTCTATTGATCAGTCTTAATGTTATAATACTAATACCATCGACAGCCACAGAATGAAAAAGCACCACTGGAGGGTTTTCACGAATAATATAGCCATTGGGCGATGTTACAATAAAGTCATAAAGCGAATGCGACGGTTCTTGATTGGTGTACACTTGACTAATAATATTACACGTCACCAACACATGATGGTCCTCAATGAATTTCACTTCATGGTCTGAGTCATGTGTTTTGTTGGGCTCTAACACACGTGGTTTAAATCCTAGTAATGGACCAATGGAATCGGGGTGAGTTTTAAAGCCAATTTTGAATGTAGAAAAAATACTGCAGCGATGAGTGTTGGTATTTCCTACAAGTTCAAACTTGCGCCTTCCATCGAGAAATGACTTTAAACCATATTCATTGATTAACACCACATAAATGTGTTCATAAATGTCATCTATCGTGTATCCACCAGAGTTCAGGGTGAGCACAGAATCATCATAGTAAAACTTGTTGTTCACATTTTCACGTATGTTGTATATTCGATTGTACGTTTCAAGAGAAACAAGTCCTAAACCATAAGGTTTTTCACTCAATTCGATAGGTGGGTAAAAGTCTAGACTCACTTCAGGTCCACGTCCATGCAGTGTAAACGTCTTACTTTCCACCGACATACTGTTGACGTTTTTGCTTATGTTGCGTCTTATATAAAAAATTAAACACAAACGTCCACGCTGTTGGCTGTTAAACGTTTGCTCACGTTTCACATTATAATATATCTTGATCCTGTTTCCAAAATAGGCCACTAGTTCCATGGGCGGGGGCAAATTCCCAAAACTGTCAAAGTACCATACAGTAGATCCCTCTTTGACATAAGCTACATAATGTGTTCCAGGTCCTCGGTGATCATCCAAATTGACAACAGCACATTCATGTTTCCTGGGTTGTGAGGGTAATTGGTTTCGCATAAACACACCTCGAAAATGAGAAAGCTTCAGTTGTTAAGCATAGCTTTCCACTTGCTGATGCGTCAGGGCATGTCTTGCTATGGCTGAGGTTAAAGATGTTTTTATTTATTTCGAAAAGGTGAAATTCCAAATCCTTGTTGATAAAAGGCTGGCTTCAAATTGACATTTGTAGCCCCCATAGCAATGGCCTCCATTGTTTCATTGTGTCGCTGACTTTCATTGAGTTGTTGCTTGCCCTGTTGCACGGCTTTAATGGTTTTTGCCACTGTACTGGCGCCGCCTAAAAGTGAACCTAGAGCAGCCAGACCAGCGAATATTGCAGGTAAAAATCCCGCTCGTTTGGGGACGGGGATCACTCGCCCTTGTTTTGAACCCTGTCGCTGACGTTTTGGAATAACATGTCTCTGTGCTACTCGAAGAGCTTTCCTTATGGTCAACACATTATTTTTCCTTTTTTCTTTCGCAAGGGCTTGTCCACGAATGTCATAAGCCCAGGTTTTGCCAAGGACAGGCTCATATTTTTTGTCTTTCTCACCACATATCTTTGTTTCACCATGATGATGATGACCAACAACCTTTCACAAGAAAGTTTAAGTCACAACTAACATTAGATTGTTATTTCATGGCTGTATATTCCAATTCTACATAAAGTGGGAAATCATTTATGGTTTTTCCAGCTTGCTTTTCATTCCATGTCAACAGGAGATGAAAGGATAATTCGTCTCCTGCATTGACCATTTCATGGTTATGGACCAACATCCTATGACCATTTATCTCTATTTGTAAATGGTTCTCATCAGGTATGGCATATTTGATGTGAATGGTTCCATTATAGTGTAGTCGATAGTGGCTTAAACCTGAAGCAAGCACATAGGTCAAGTGCTGGTCATGAACTAGCGGTATATGGTTTCTCTCATTCACAGGTTTTACATTTGTCAGATGCACTAAAAATACAGATGGGATAAATTTATAAAGCCTTTTCATTTCATAGGTCACGTATCGCTTGGTACAGACATCATTATCTTCTTGTGGGTCTTCCACGTGAATAATGCGGTGATGATTAGCGCTATAGCCATCCACCGTAAGCTGAGGCACTTTATCATAAAACTCATACACCTTGTTATCCACATACTTTTTTGTAGTAACGTCTGTAGACACTTGAGGATGTTTTACATGAGTTAACCGCTTTCCTTTAAAGTCATAATCTCCTTGTTTTGTGCGTGGCACTACTGACCTATCCACATAGTGTTTATTAGCAGGATCTGTTTCTTGTTTAGGATCATGTATGGGAACAGACCTAGCTTTGACCATCAACGCACGTCCAAAGACATCCATCGTCAACCTGTAGTACGAGTCTACTGTTTCTATGACAAGGCTCAGTGCGATGTATATAGACAGCCTGCTAGCCTCTCTAAGCCTTAGTTGAAATGAAGCTAATTAAGCAGCAAGAGTCATTCCCCGTGAGGGACATGGTTTCCCATCTCTGCCCCGCATCACGTGATCAACGCCATGGTTCACTGTTTCCATCTTCCATTCGCTGCATCATTGTGGTACCTTCCGGCTGTGGAAAGACAAATCTTTTGCTGACACTTATTACAGCGCCCAATGGTCTGTGTTTTCAAAATATTTATATTTTCGCAAAATCTCTCTACCAACCCCTCTACGTGTTTCTGGATCAAGTCATGTCTGGATTAAAAAATGAGAATATGGGGTATTTTACATTTTCCACGCAAGAAAATGTTATTTCACCGGACGAGGTAAAGCCTGATTCACTCATGATTTTCGATGATGTATCCACTGAACGACAAGGTATCATTCAAAGCTATTTCAGCATGGGTCGACACAAACATATCGATTGCTTCTATCTTGGACAAACGTATTCTAAAATGTCCAAACAGTTGATTCGTGACAATGCCAATGTCATTGTTTTATTTCGCCAGGACGAGAGGAACAGTCGTTACATTTATAATGAACATGTGAATCCGGATATGACCTTGCAAATGTTTACAGAATTGTGTGGCAAGTGCTGGAACACACAACGTCATGCCTGTTTAGTGATTGACAAACAAAGTGAACTCAACCAAGGGCGGTATCGCTTAGGGTTTGATCATTTTATTGCTATTTAAGGCACTGTATCATTCCCTCTCAAGTCATTTGTCACGACATCATGGCGTTAGCAGAGAGTCAATTGAAAAAGCATATTATTAGAGCAAAAAATACTATTCGCCAAAAGTTTCGTCAATTTAAACGATCGCGTGCGGATCATGCTTTGTTTATTCAACAACATTTAGCACCTCCGCTAAAAGCTATGTTGAAACCCTCTTTCAAGCCATCTGAAACGCTACCTACCGTTTCACAAGCCAGTCAGACGCACCACGAGGACTCTGAGGAAGAGAAAGAGGAAGATGAAGAGGAACAGGAAGATTTAACTAGTGTTAGCGAAGTTGAGGATAATGAGTAACAAGTGTTTACGCCTCAAAAAAAGGCATCACCCCTTGCAGAGTTTTTAAGAAAAAGGAAATCCTTGGCCATGGTTGAAACCCCTTGCCCTTCCAGATCGTCTCCATTTTCACAACTCTTGGCCACCCCTCAACATAAAGCTCAACTGAAAAACATTTTAATAAAATATTATGGATCAACACTTGAACCCTATTTCACCAATCTATTTGTTGGAAACACAGATACCACCTATGGCGTTCGCTATGAGAATGATAGTTTTAAAATTGGTGATTCATCGATTAAATTTAGTCGTACTAAAGCTGTCATTAAAAAGATCAACTATAAATTAACACCAGGACTGTTAAAGCTACTATTCTCTCGGACTCCCTCATCTCAAGATTATACGTCAGAGGACCTTAGTAAATATAAATCCATTTTATTGGATACCCATGCTCACAAAAGACAGTATGATCCCGCTCAACAAGTGAATGCTAATATATCCCAAAAATATAAAACCATCATTGCAAAAATGTTCCCCACTAGTCAAAGTGGTCGTCGTAAAGTGTCCGCTTCAGGGGTGACATTTAAACCATTAAAACCCCTTGTGGATGTTACCTACTGGCACAATCCAAATAAACTCGTCCAGCGACTAAAGCTGTTGCATGCTTCACGTCAAGCCGGCCATACTGGTCACGATTGGGAAATTCAAGAAATTGAGGAAGAACTTCGAAATGCCAAAATTATTGTTTAAGCCCTCACCCGTTAAAATGGGTATTGCTCACGAGTTGCATCGTCCAGCTAGACGTCACTATCAGCGACTTAAGGTGATTTCACAGGGTGTGGATGAACTTTGGCAAGCAGACTTGGTTGAAATGATTCCCTATGCTAACGTTAACGATGGTGTACGCTATATGTTGACGGTCATTGATGTTTATTCCAAAATGGCGTTTGTTGAACCTGTGCGTCGCAAGTCTAGTCCACTAGTCACCAAAGCCTTTCAACATATTATTCAACAATCTAAACGTCAACCTCAGCTGCTACAAACCGACCAGGGAAAAGAATTTTTCAACAAGGATTTCTTCAGTTTTCTCAAATCTAAGGATATTCACCATTACACCACGTACAGCAATCTCAAATCCAGCGTGGTCGAGCGGTTCAACCGAACATTGAAAACCCATACGTGGAAAGCGTTTACCGCTCAGGGCACTTATCGCTGGTTGGACTTGTTACCTGAGTTAGTGTCACGTTACAACGACACCAAACACAGAACCATTGGGACCAAGCCACGACTTGTAACTAAAAATATTCCACAACTGGATAAACTGTTTAACCCCATAAAAACAGCAGACCCTAAACGTCATCGCCTTAACATTGGGGACCATGTTCGTGTGAGCAAATTCAAGTCCGTCTTCGGCAAGGGCTACACACCAAATTGGGGGACTGAACTATTTCGAATTCGTCAAGTCAACCTGAACAGTCCAGTCACCTATTTACTCGAGGACCTCAACCATCAACCCATAAAAGGCAGGTTTTATCTTCAAGAACTTCAAAAGACAGCGTTTCCTAAACATTACCTTGTGGAAAAAGTGTTGAAACAAAAAGGAAATAAACTATATGTAAAATGGTTGGGATTTAGCTCAGCCTTTAATTCTTGGATTAATAAATTACATGTTGTGTGAACCTGTGTGTCTTGTATTTATTTATTTACTCATGTTGTACTTAACCTACAGTCCTATGTACAGTCCTCAGCTATACATGTATTATGAGCAATACATATTTCTTTCTCTCTTCACCTGTGTTCTCTCTTACACTAACCCCCCTTCACCTCCCACCACTGTCAAAACAGGTTGTGACTTGTTAGCTCTTATCGTGCACGTATACAGGTGAACACCTGTGTGTTAGATCATATTACACATGAACTCACATTTTCTCACGTATGAAGCAAAACAGGATGTGACTTGTTTCACAAGGAGGACGGTAATAAGGTCATTTCACACGTGTTCACATGTATTTCGTCACTTTCCTTTCATATCGTTATCACATTATAGTAGTGGGGGTTGGTGAACAACGTCAGTTCAACACACACAAATGTAGTTAGGCCCTTTGACATAATTTAAATAAATTCATGAGCCAGTCCATAGGGACCAGGCCAAAGGGACCGGTCCAAAGGGACAAGGAATCGTCCACAGGGACCTGTCTTCAATGACCTGCCAACAATGACCTGTCAACAATAAACCATCCACAGGGATCCACTCCACCACCCTCTTACAAAAGCCCTGAGTGGGCATGCATAAAAAACAAAACAAAAAAACAAGCATGCTAATTCATAGTGGCTATCCACCGAACACATGCACTTTATGTAGAACAACGTTTAAATCCATATCGGCATTCAAACTCCCACATGTTGCAATTGGAAAGAGAGATTTTCTAAGAAATTACATTTTCACTCCCTAGTAGGGGTAGGTTTTATTTTGGGGTGGAACTATGTTGTCCATTGGAAAGGGGGTATCAGCCCGAGTTCAATGACACCTCGTACAAGTCTCTAGCCTGATTGGTTCGCGAGATATTGCCATTTTAGTATTCCAGCGGTGGAGCGGTGGCGGTGGTATTAGAACCGGCCAAAACACACTACTCTCTTTGAGCCAGTATTTGGGTGTCATATTTGAGTTACTCCCAGAATACTTTCTCGGTTTCTCGTCACTAGCCCTTACAACAGTGACTATCTGATTTTGTACAGCATTTTCATGCGGTGTGGACATAGCGATAGGTATACCAGGTGTGGTATACGGGCTGTCACTTGGCATGGCTGTATTTTTCGGAGTGGGCTGGACCTCTATATCTGCCCATCTATTTCTCCTATTTTCATCTATGCTTCCTTCATTAGATCTAGGATTTCGCAATATGGACTCCTCATGTGCGATCATTCTAGTTTCCATTTGGCTATGCCTGTTTTCCGCTCTTTCTAAACGAGCTAATACTTCTCGTTCTATTTTTTCCAGGCGATCCCGGTTTTTCTCTGCCATAGAAAAGACTTTCTCCCTGTCATCTTTAAGGCCCTCTTTTATATGGGAAATTTCCCCCGCTAAATCTTGCCTTACCTCGGCAAGCGTTTTATCACTGGCTTCATTTTTCAAGCCCTCTCGAAGTTCCAACTCTTCTCGTAAGCCTGTAACCTCTTTCTGGATGTGACCGTGCATATTGGAGATCTCGGTCCTTATTTTGGTAATTTCTCCCTGGTCCTCATCTTACCTTTTATGAATGACTGCAAGATCGTTTTGAGTTTGTTCTAACTCGTTTTGAACCTTCCCAACCTGCGTCTTCATGTTTATGATTATTCCCTTATTTTCTTTAGGGGAAGTTTTTATTTCACTGATCTCCTTGCATTGGTCAAGGATATTCTGATCCTGCTTTCTTAATGCTTCGTCTACAGCTTTTGCGTAGCCCGCCATACGATTACTCCATTTTTCGTCGCCGTCTTCAAGCCTTTGATCAACGGTCTGAATGAACGTATTAAATTGCTCTTGATGCCACCTAGTGTTCACTTCGTTCTGATTCTGAATATCTTTAAGCTCTAAGGACATATTGTTTAGTCTATCATTGGCCTCACGTTGCGATTCTCTGCACGCTAGCAGATTATTCTCGAGCTTTACCTCTATTGACTCAAAGCGTTTGTCGTTATTTGCTTGCATCTCTGAAACCACGCTAACAATATTTTTAGTTACCTCTTGTTTAAAATAGATTCTTTAACATCATCAATTTTTTTATTGACCTCTAATAAATTTGAATCTAACTGAGTATTTACCGTAGTCAACATCTGGCTTACCTCGGTTTGATTGGTCTCTAACTGAGTATTTACCGTAGCCAACATATGGCTCATTTCAGTTTGATTATCATCTAACTGATTGTTTACTGTATCCAATCTACCCGCTATTTCATCTTGAAATGCTTTAGCATCTTCCCTACTCTTGGCATGAGGAGCATCGAAATGTTCTTTCAACTCTGCGATACATTTAAGTACCCCCTCAGTGCCAGCCATCCTATATTTCTTATCTTGGAGATATAGGCCGGCCGTATCTGTGCAGGCTGGTGCGTTATATTGGGAAAAGAATTCCGATGTCGCGAAAACAACAACATTCATTTTAGCACAGTGCTGTGACCACCTATGGAATGGGTTTAGACCCTCGTACCCGTCCGTATATTCACTCGTCTGACAACAATGTCTAATGTCTGAGTACCATCTAGAAAGACTCACAATCGCTCAAACACAGTTTGAGGAAAAATATACTATTATTGTTTCCCCCATGTAAACCATACTATTATTATGGGGTTTTCTGAATCCCATAAGCCTCACGTAACTATGGGTGCCATGATAAATAAGTAAGAAGGTGGTCAATGGCTGCTGCCCCATTGCAAGACATCGGCCATATCCTGATTTATTAGTAAAACCGTCCAGGGAGTAGTTTTATTGCCGAATGCCCCACGCTGGGCCATGCCATCATAAATAAGTAAGAACATGCGCCTATGGTGACCTGTGTTTTAAACTGGCCCCACGTATCAGCGACATGATAAATAAAGACAAGAGGTGCTCAAGCGTTACATTACATTTAAGCATGTCTTATGGAGGATTATCAACATTTATTTTAAACGTGAAGGCTTATTAACTATGGGATGCGGCCTTTTCCTAATATATCCTTGCTTTTCTGCTATATTTGTATCTACCATTTAATATCTTGGCCGACTTTTAGTAGTACCTGTGACTCAATCCTAGTACAATAACATGTCCTCCATGTACCCAATCGTCATCATATGGAACATGTGTTCGTATCCCAGCCAACTCACGGTCTTTCGAGGTATGGGACATTCAACCCACTATACGACCACATATTTGAGTCTGTCAGGTGACTACTCTACTTGAAAGAAACAACATATTCCTAAGTATAACATTTAATGATAGTAAATCATGGCAATACAACATACAACACAAGAAATACTTTACATTTACTTCCCACAACAAAAATCAAAATTATCGGTGAGTCTCATCTCCTCAAAATTAGTGCTTCACCGCACTCAAGTCTATCCAAAACATCCTATTATTGATACTCTCTGACATTTGCGAGTGCCCATAGTGTTCTTCACGTGGCACAATTTAACACAAACTGGAATATCAAAACATAATAAACACAAATTATGTTTAAATGACACTAAATCTGCAATTATTAAGCATTTATCCGTTTTACACGGGACATTTACTTTAAATAACATTAATTCATTAGCTTATGCCTTGTTTCATAAGTGTTGTGCCGTGCGAATCGTTTTATTTTTCCCATCAATTTCAAACGCTGAAGTGGTACACTTTCCCTTCCAAAATACACATGGATATAGATGTTTTTATAGCTTCACCATACAACGATTTTCTGGGTCTGGTCAAAACATTATCGTTACAAACGTGTCATGTCATTCAAATTACGCTACCCGTATGAATAAATTAGTGTGAACTGGGCAAATACACTTTACAAAAATGCCTATATTTATTTGGTGCAGTTAATTCCTCCTCAGAGAATAACTGGGCCAAATATTATCCGATTACAACATTCCAACATGGTATGTGTGTGGAAATAATGCATTTAATTCAATTGACATCATCACATCAAGCATATCTTAATTACTTTTCGAAATATCGAGATTCTTCAGTGTCCCACTACACTTTTAAAATAAAAGGATCAGGTCTATAGACTTCCCTTCCATGCGGACAAAGAATTAGTCACGGCTGGCATCGGCAAGATGGCCGCCGGTTTAGTGGGCTACCTGCCACACCATCTGGCTTCCCGCAAGGTCAAGTTCAGTTACTGGTGCAGCCATGCTGGAGGTACCCTGAGTGGGTCGTGTCCTTATGAATTGAGTCAATCTACTTATTTAATACCTACATTTAGAGTATAATGGGCTCATCTCGGCTCCTAATTAATATTCATGGCAAGGGATGGATCACGAAATAGCTTTGCCGTTCTGTGGTCGTCATCAGTGTCTTTTGCGCGCATCTCAAGTGAGTATCATAGTTCTCTCACTGGTGCAGCATGCTTATAACAAGAGGAAATCGAAGTTCCCTATACGAAGAACCATTAGTCTTACCTCTAAGGGCAGATCAATTAATATATGGGCTCGCACAGGGTCTCTAACAGTTATCCCTGGTGGCAAAAATTCTGCGAACAGTGGATACAGACAGACTCTGTTCCAGCTCTTTTGCGAATAATACATGTATGCACTAAGGCAATACTATATCACAGATTCGAAGATTAGCCGACTAGATTCGCCAGACGCGCAAGCTACTTTCGGATGATCCCCGCAACTTATTGACGTAAATCTCTTGATTTTACGTTACATGCTCGCTGAACGCGGCTCAAACAATATTTCTTACAGATGACTCAATTCTTAAAGCACTCACGTCCTCTATGCAATTACTCATAAGCCAAAGTTCTATGTAGCTCCAAAACAAGTATATATTTACTGGCTTACATTAACTACCCTAATGGCTCTCAAATACAACCCTGTAGAATATACCATAATAAACATTTATTCAACATTTCCAAGACACTGAAAAGCTCTCTTTACCACGATATTTTACGTTGCTTTCTTACTGTTTACAATAACACAGTATTCTTACGCTAGGCATGACACACTTTGCACGTACTATAGGCCTGACATGCCCCTTATTTATTCCTTATTGTTACCGACCCCAGATTATTATTATTATTATTATTTAACGTTACCGTTACCTTTATCAATGTCTTACGCGTAAATGGCAGTAAACAAATCATCCTCCAAGCCATATTTTACCAAAATACGAGGGATGTGATCTCGTACATAAATGACTGTTAATTCTTAATCTTAGAGTGATGCTTCGTTGTATGGTGAGCTATTTAAATCATATCAACATATTAAATTTGCACTCACTTTCATCTTTGCTGGGTTGGTCCAGCATGCCAGCGTCTTGCCTGCCATGATGCTTATCTTAAGCCATCATGATATTATTCACACGACACATTGTATAAACTTTACACATGGTAATTATATTTTTCACTATTGGAATTTTCACTTTGAAACAATATACATTCTTTTACCCTATAAACATAAACACTTGTAAAAATCACTGTAATATAATTTTATACACAATTCTCGCACTATCTTCACACATGGATCCTGGATTGGATTCCCCTATCGCCTGACCTCAGAGATGCGATGCAGCTAACTCCTGACAACCGCTGGTCTCCTTGAAAGTCTATCTTGCGCGTGTGTGTGTGTTCGACTCCCGTCACCTACAGTTTATATCTCCTCTACTGCAACTTGTTCAATCCTAGGTTACGACTACTTGTGACGCCTCCCAGGCTCCCGTAACTGTAGTGATCATTATAATAATATGTTATTTTACCCATGATAACACATCCCGATTATGTTCATTGTCTGTAGCATCATCCTAACTTATCTCTACGCTGCACTGAATCTATACTCGCGTATGCTATTGCTTATACGTCTGCTGTAGACTAATTCTTATACGATGCATAATTAATGTTATTAAGCTGCCTGATGCGCTTTTCATTGTTCACCGCTAGTACATTTGAGCGTCGATACTTTACAAATTCGCGCACTTTCTTGCGTGATCCGGCAGCGTGTTAGCTCACGGGTTTGAGTCAAGACGAACTGACCTCCCTGCTAAGCTTCTTCTATATAGAGCTTCCTTGTGAAAAGTAGTTCACTGGATGTCCAGGACCGACTCCCTTCTTGATATAATACATTTCCAGACAAAGTGAAGTATGATCCTTCTTTGCCTAGGCGTGGAGGTCCCATAATCACTCGCGTGCAAGCAATCGCTTCGGCCAATTAATTATAATTAATTGCTTCCTTCCACGGTGTCATGACGCTACTCCAGTAATTCCCCTCGTCTCATCTACAAATCCTTACTCCGTAGCGGATGAGGTCTGTGCAGAGGTTCCGTTATAGATGCAGGCTTTAATTTAGGCGTGAGAACACTCCTAAATTACCTTTTCTAGAATACATGCATCTGGGTGTAAATTTCATTTCAATTCGTTGCCCCATTTGGCTGTAATCAATTAATTTCTGTGGGCGACTGCCCCCACTCTCTTGTTTCGCCTTGTCGAAGTAGAAGCACCATAATTGCATGGGGCACTTACATAAGGGTGTAAAGAGAATGATTCCAAGCTCCGCGCTGCGTAGATTGTAGGGGCCACGTACTATGCATGAAAACTCTGAACCCACAACAACAGTATTTGAGACCACCTCGTGGTGTAGCGGCTAGCATTCTTGGATGTCGCCCTAGAGGTCCGGGTTCGATTCCCTGCTTTTCCAAGAAATTTTAATTCTGGTGTGAGGGCTGGAATAGGGTACACTCAGCCTCGCATATAATAGTTTACGGGCTCGAATCCCACGTTCGTCAAACATATCAATTTCCAACCTTCGTTTTATATGGATTGTACTGTTTTTATACTAGACGTACACGGTATAAGAGGTTACCAGAGAATCCCCCTTGGTCATCGATGCCTTCGTGAATATGCAATTCTTGGAGTATAATATTTTAATATAATAATAATAATACTACTAATATAATAACGTTAAGTATGTTTCACAAAACTCAAACTTTTAAACCTGCCGGATCTAGAAGGTACGGTTTTTACCAATATCTTCCAAATCGTCTTAATAGTACAGGAAAAGCATTGAAGGGTCAACGGAAGTATGTATTTGTTTATAAAGTGCGTTTAAACAAATAAACAATACGATAGCCCCTACCAATTTGAGCACCTGGGGGAACTTTAATAGTTGAAGATTATCCTGAATACAGTAACATATAACACATTAAGGAGACTAGACTTGGCCACATACAGTCACATTTGTACGAGGAACATAAAAACTTAGGTATGCGAGAGGGGAAATACCCAGGTATTTCATGGATCACCTCTTATTAGGCAGAAAGAGTGGGCTTGCCACGGTGGGTGAGTGGTTATCGTGTCGAACTACCAACTCTAAGCTTGCAGTTTCGCTCCTGGCCGTGGCAAGTGATTTTTGAAAGGCGGTAAAAATCTCAGCACGCATGTCATACGTTGTTGGCATGTTAAAGAACCCATTTGAATTCAGTAGGCCGTGTTCATAATGGCAAAATTAATCTCAGGATTTTCCGTCAACACAAAGTTCCTAAAATTCAGCAATGTTTCTAGGTTTGTGCCCGTGTCTTTTGTGGGTTTCGCCTAGGACACCAAGCTGGCTATCAGTGTGCTCTTGGTGTCCTCGCCCGGACCCCCACAGGGGTAGTGATCTGCGCGCTACCTACCTTTTCTGAAGCACACCTGCACCTCTTTACTGCGAGAACTAAAAGCTCAAGCAGCCATAACCTCCCTATGAAAGCCAATATACCATCTTTCACAAAGTTCCTCCATTCTCTACTAGAAAGCGCTATAGTGTCAAGGAGCTTAGATATCTAACCTCCTTGACTTTCATAGCGCTCCAAGGAACGACAAAAATGGGACATGCAAGCTGCCCTCTGGGCAACAAATAACAAGCTTGCACCCGAGGCCATACAATATTATTACTATTATTTATTTTGCGCATGCACTTACACATTCTCAGCATGTTTGATGGTAAGAAAACATTTACAATCCTAGTTATACATCATAAATATGGAGCAAGTTCTTCACTCTCTCGGTGACTGCATTCTGCAGTAGCAATACTCTTTTTCCTCACTCCTTCAGGCTTGATTACCCAACAACAGTCTTACTTTGCAACACGTCAAAGGTATGACTGTTTTCTGCATAGCCTAAAAAAGGCTCGATCTAACTTCTTATCTGCGATAGATTCCTTTAAGTTGATCGGGATCACGCCAGTGCTGGAGATGATCATAGGAACTGTCCTGACTTGTGCCAAGTGCCATTGCTTCTTTATCAGTTCTGAAAGCTCTCTGTATTTTGACAGCATTTCAACACGTTTCGTTAGCATGTTGCCACTGTTTGGGATTGCCACATCTGTGAAGGTGGTTTACCTCATGCTTTGTCAACAAGAACCAGGTCAGGCATGGCTGATTGGTCTGTCAATACAGTACAATCCCAGCATAAGATTAAATTGTCATTTTCCAGTATACTTACCGGGGCACATCTCTAGTACGGTACTTTCTATTGACTAAGCAGTTCAAGGTGTATAACCAGTTCTTGATATACTATCTTGGCAACAAAATCATGTCTCTTCCTATATTCTGTCCCTGCGAAATGGCGACAACCTGAAATGATTTGCTGAACAGTCTCGGGCAACCATATCTGCAATGGTCATATTTTCTATTTGCACTTGTAGCGGTGCTTAGAATTTTTCTTTGTTGTTTTAAATGTAGACAAAGTGTTAGGCGTTTTGCCATACTCCTAAGTGATTTGACATTTCTTCTTCTTTTCTTCTTCTTTTTCTTCTACTTCTTCTTCTGCTTCTTCTTATTATTAGTGGCTTTGGTGGAGTAGTCGGTAGCACGCTGAACTGCTATGCCCAAGATGGCGGGTTCAAACCCGGCCGAAGTCATCGGATATTTTAAGAGCGTTAAAATCCTTCAATAAGCCTTCCTTCGGAGGAGAAGTAAAGCCGGCGGACCCATTTGATAGATTTATGGCACGTAAAATAACCTAACACTGCAATGGTGGTGTGTAGCAAAATTTGTAGGTTATATTTGGCTAGTATCAAGTTCCAACGTTCGCCGCTAGTGTCAGTGACAATAACATTTGGCAGCCAAAGTTGGAACTACTTGAAATTTAACTTGTTGGGAGGTCTCGGGCGTTCAATATAATATATCCAGCTTATCGCCATTGGCTGCGATTCATATATCTTCTTCTTCTTTTGCTTTAGCGTTTGTCCCGCCTCATGGCAGGGTCCGTTATTTGAATCCGCTGTCTCTACTTTACTCGGTCATGGGCCACGTCCGGATGAAGGTTGACGCTTTTCAGATCCATGTGCAGTGTATCGGCCCAACGTTGTCTCGGTCGCCCCTTTGGTCTTTTTCCGGCGACCTCCAGTGTGTAGCCCTGTTTTGCAATGGTGTCCGCTCCTGACCGTAGCACATGCCCAAACCATCGCAGACGACCCCACGCATTTTGTTATTGATTGTCACGATACCAAATCGTTCCCTTATTCTTTGATTGGGGATGTGATCCAACCTAGTAATGCCTGCTGTCCATCTAAGCATCTTGGTCTCCATGACAATTAGCCGACGTTCTGCTTCCTTCGTGGTCGGCCAACCTTCGGTACTATACAGTGCCACGGGACGAATGCCAGTGCGGTAAATCGTCGATTTTAGGTGGTCTTTCATCTGGCAATCGCACATGACACCTGTCGTTGATCGCCACTTCATCCATGTAGCATTAATTCTTACGTTGACCTCCTCGGTGAGACGACCTTCAGCAGTTATCGTAGAGCCAAGATACTTAAATTTTGTCGTTCGAGGCAGATCATCGCCGTCGACTTGGATTGTTCCGATTTCTCCTGCATCCGTTGGGACGTGGGTAATTCGAAGCAGAAGTTACCAATAAATAATTGGAACTATCCAAACGTTTGAATTACAGAAATTATGTCTTTTTGGTTTGGTTTGGTTTGGTGACTCGTCAAGTGACTCGTTCACTTGAAGATTGTCCGGTTCTCTCATTCGTTTGCAACCTTTTCCATTTGCACTTGCACTGAAGGTTAGAATTTTGTCCTTATTGCTTTAAACGTAGACAAAGTGTTTGGCGTTATGCTGTATTCCTTAGCGATTTCACATTTCTTATTCAGACTCTGTCCACATCGCGAATGACGGTGACCTTTTCTGAAAACATTTTCATGTTGTGTTAGGTTCCCGTGAATTCTTGTGGCAGGCTAACCTTTACAATTCTGTACTCTTCAGAGTCAAAATATTGTCCATCTCGGAAGTGCGTTTGCTGCAGTGCTACGATTTGAATGTCAAACTTGTTCAGAGTGTCCGTGAGCTGTTTAAGCTAGCCTGTTTTCAGTAGGGTGTTGACATTAATTGTACCCAAAATCCCCAACCTTATCTGCATGATGTTCCCAATTCTCCAGAATCCGATGATCGGGAGAGACTGGATTAGGTGCGTCTGGGGCCTGGGAAAGTTGCTGTGGAAACGTGTTATCATCATGCTAATAATAATACCGTATGGCCTCGGTTGCCGGGTGCATGCTTTGTTATTTGACACCCAGCGGGTAGCTTGCATGTAGAATTTCGTTGTTCCTTGAAGCACTATGAAAGTCAAGGAGGTTAGTTATCTAAGCTCTTTCTAGTAAAGAAATGAGGAACTTTGTGTTGGCGGAAACTCCCGAGGTTAATTTTGCCATTATGAACACGGCATACTGAATTCAAATGGGTTCTTTGACATGACAACATCGTATGACATGCGATTCGTAAATTTTGCTGCCTTTCAAAAATCACTTACCATGGCCAGGAGTGAACCTGCAAGCTTGGGGGTTATTAGACCGATGCGTTAACCACTCACCCACCGTGGCAAGTAACATCATGCTAATGTTGCAAGTTGAAGATAGATTCTTTGTTTATTCTTTTAAGGGGTGGGGCATGGCAACATCATCTTCATGTATCCCCGTGTACTTGGGTGTGTGTAGAATTTTTTCTGATAACCTGTGTCAGTGTGATTTCTGTACTAGTGTGTGTATTTGTAATCGAGATAGGATTTGGGTAGGAAGTGGCCGTGGCCTTAAGTTAGGTACCATCCCGGCATTTAGCTGGAGTTGAAGTGAGAACCCACGCAATACCACTTCCAGGACGGCTGAGATAGTAATTGAACCCGCCTCTTCTCAGTTTTGCCTCACGAGGCTGAGAGTTTAAGATACATGCAGAGGATGATAATAATGTTATGATCACAAGGTTACAACTTGATGGTTGAGATCAAAAGGTGCCTCTTGGTGTCTTCCGGCTAAGTTGTATTTTACGGTTGACTTAATATGTAGTCAAAACCAACCCTCCTTCTTTACGCGGGTTTGGGACCTACAACAGCAACCACTGAACTACTCAATCCATCCAGTGATTGTTACAGGCGAAGTTTATTATTTATTATTATTTTTATTTCACACGTTACAGGCCTATTAGACCACGCGAAGCAATCATGACTTCTTGTTCTTCCTGTTTTTTCAGTACTCTTTCATACGTGCACTAAAGGCCCTCTTCCTTTCTTCGGGCCACTTTGGTCTTTGGGCAGTAAGTGCTGCTTTCTCTGACATGACTTCCCACCTCTATACCTTGTGTCGAAAGACGCTTTTGTCTATGATGTCTTCTGGGTTGACCTGTGCTTTTTCCAGGTCAATTTTGACTTGAATCATCCAGGATTAAGTAGTCTTGAGCCGCTGTACCTATGTATCTAAGAATTTTGTTAGTGAGTCTGGTTTGTGGGAGTCAGCTGATGTGGGCGTAACATTTTAGTCGCCTCGTCCTGATGTCTGCTGAGAGGTTGGACAATTTCTCTGTGGTGTCTCTGGAGTGAAGACTGTATCCTTCATCTGTGTGCTTCGGTCCAATAATTTTCCATATTATTTTTCTTTCCTCTGTGAGGATTTTTACCAAGTCGCCCTTAATGTGTAACGTCAATGTCTCACTGGCATAAAGCACCTCAGGTTTAATAACCGTGTTGTAATGACAAGGTTTGGTGAATGTGGACAGACATCTTATGTTATAATTATTATGGTTGAGATCGAAAGGTGTCTCTTGTTGTTCCTGCTATATTCTCTTTTACGGTTGACCTAATATGTAGTTATTATTGATAAACTCAGTAACATATTATTGAAAACAATAATCTATTCCAGATAAACTAAAATTATAGATTACTGGGACCCGAGTCCTTCTGTATGATGAAGTGAATTAGATAGTTACACTACAGTATCTACAGGGTCCTTCACTCAAAGTGGGGCCGGCTGCACGCCTGGTGGAGCACTGCAGGTAGAAGGTCGAGCCGAAGGTCGGACGAGCACATTGCAACACAGAGCTGAGACAGTTGCGACGCGGGATTTGGCGAGTAAAGTTGACTTCGTTATTTCTACTTTAAGTTGTACGTGTTAAAAGTTTATAACGTGTGTAGGCCTACGTGGCTATTGTTTAATTGTTATTATGTTTCAAAATTTTATAACGTGTTATTGCTAAGTGTTAGAGTCTATTGCTTCAATTTTTATTTATGGGGACAATTGAAAAATAAGGTTTCTGCAACAACACACTAGATGAACTCAAACTAAATATCACGAGAGAAATTGAGGCTACTTCGGTAGATGAACGAATGCGTGTGAATGAAAATTTCCTTAGAAGATGCCAGAAATGTGTAGATACAGGTGGAAGACATTTTCCAACATCTTCTGAGACAATGATTTTACTTTCAATATGTGCCATTATGTGTGCTTGTCATTTAGACGCGATTCGTACGGTCGCTCTCTCTACCTCAAGCTCAGTGAGTTGCCATGTGCTGGTCCGACTCTCCACGCGCCGCGCGGCTGCCCCGCGTTGGGTGAAAGACACTGTAGAAGTCAGTCCCTGACATAGACTGTTGCACTGTATCACTGCTGTGTTGCAGGAAGAGTTGGCGCAAAAGGATGGTTACCCCATGGAGACGCACACTGTGCAGTCAGCAGATGGGTATCTGATAGACGTTCATCGAATCCCCGGAAAGGGTACGCCTGTATTTCTGCAACACGGTTTCCTATGCGCGTCACACTTGTGGATGTTAGAAGGGCCTGGCAATGCACTAGGTAAGTTGTTGTTTACTCTTTTTTGGGAGATATGGACATTGTCATCATCTCCGTGTGCTGGAGCGTGTGTTGAGTTTTTATGAGCCTGTGATATTTTGGTGATTGTAATAATGTGTGTACTTGTAATTATAATTAGCGTCAGGAATTGGGTAACATGCCCCGAGATTTGAAATAAGATACCATCCTGGCATTTGCCTGGCAGGAATGTGGAAAACCACACTCAGGATAGCCATTAACAGCGCTGGGATACGAACCACCTCTCTCTGGACATGCTTCAGCTCACAATTGCAGTCCTAGAGAGGGATATAACGTTCATGGCTATGCCACTGGGTCGTTAGGCAAGTAAAATACATTCTATTGTATCCTTTAGTGGATTGGAAATAGTGATCATTAGCCGTGTGTAGAATTTGTACTATATGGCATATACATATAACAATCCAACATGGCGACCATCCGAAATATTTAGACGGTTCTCAATATCTACGAATTTATTACAGCAATCAAAC
Source organism: Meconema thalassinum (assembly GCA_946902985.2). Classification (NCBI taxonomy): domain Eukaryota; kingdom Metazoa; phylum Arthropoda; class Insecta; order Orthoptera; family Tettigoniidae; genus Meconema; species Meconema thalassinum. The sequence continues at coordinate 251,552,088 of OX336394.1, read as the reverse complement.
TGTTTATTTTATGTTCCTAGCGGCTATGAACATAGGACTTTCAATAACCTGGTGATCACAAATCCAAGATGGCGGCGACGCGAAGTATAAATATTCACATGGACGTTTCTCGCAATTTAACCATCCTAGTGCAGTGAAACGTGGTACAGTAAGTCCTTATACAAATGTTAAACCACTGGCATCAAATTTATTTCAATTGTTTCCATAACAACAAGATGGCAGCTGTGCGAAATTTTAATATCTCGTCTTTTCTTCTTGTGCCCTAATCATGCGATTGAAGTTTGAATACTACACATACACAATAATCTTCGTGTAACAGTGCATAACTCTAAGACCCACATATAGGCCTTTAAAAATCCAACATGGCGACCATCCGCAATATTTAGTCGGTTCTCAATAGCTACGATTCTATTACGGCAATCAAACTGAAATTTTGTATGTTGATAGTGGCAATTAACTTAAGTAGGATATATGAAAATAGGCTTTAGTTCTTCACGGAACTACTTGTTGTATAATGCTCAGTTTGTAGTTTGTGGCCTTGTTTAGGCAACCTTGCGTACAGTTAGAAACCATCACGGAATGCAGTGGAAGCGCACCGTAAACTACTCTAAGGTGGCTGAAGTGGGAATCGAAGTTGGTGGATCAGAAAGCAACCTGAAAAAGTGGGGATTTGCGTGTGACTCCATATTATGAAAGACCAGACCATGGACCATCTCCTCATCTGCAAGCTGTGTCCTATAACCTGCTATCTTGAGGACTTCATGCTAGTCACCAAAGAGGCCTGTGAACTGGCTGGATAATGGTCACAATCCATTTGAATTTTGGGTGGGTTTGTGGGGCCTAAGAGGGTGGTCGCTGTACGGGGAGGTGAGAGTATGCTTTTGGTACCAATTGCTGAATTGTTTATGTGTGTATTGTATGTTGTCTGACACGATTAAATAAATAGATAAATATATCCGAAACTCTCTTTGTGTTCAGGGTACCTTCTGGCAGACCAAGGATACGACGTATGGATGGGGAACTCTAGAGGAAACACGTATGCCAAGAGACACACCAACATGGACAGCCGGAATCTTACCTTCTGGAACTTCAGGTATGTAACGTGTTGTTCTTTTTAATATCGGGAAACGGGTGATTAGAAAAATTGGAATTTACCGGTCATGTTGATGGAGATAGTTTTGATGTCATTTGTCAGTGTAGCCTTATTACAACTTTTCAGGCCGTCAACGCAATATAATCCCAATTTCTCGGACATGCGGAAAATAACCTGAAAAAATTACATGTGATTAAAATATACACTGTATATACTGTATGTATATACGCGTACAGATATACAGAGTGGTTCACCACCCCTTATTCTTTTGGGAAAGGCATCCCAACTAACGCGTAGGCTAAAATCATAGTCATCCTAAAAACATTAGTGTCTGCTCTTTTACGGCCTTAGTACTACAATACTGTTGAGTTCAAGCTGACGAATATAGTAGAAATCATTAGCGGTAGTGTTGTTTCAATAAACGCAAATATAATGCATGATTGAAACGATCACAGCTCCAAATAACACCACCTTGGACAGGAAGTGTCTATGAATAGATTCAATACATGCCAGCAATACGCTATGCGTTTCGGTAGCTAAGGTGGCTAAATCAACCATTGCTGAAGTATCGTCAGCTAAGGTGCCTGGTATCAGGTTCTAACCCCGACCTGGTAGATATTCTTTTGCTTATTGTCCTTTATTTTGGATGTATTATCTACCTGTTCCAACGAGTGATTTCTTATTCGGTCCTGAAAAGGACAGTTTTGATCCGATGGTACGTTGCCAAGTGGGACGACATAATTATCGGGAGAACGAAAGCAGGGTACTGTATATATTCGGGGTAGCAAGTGTTCAAAATGTTGACCATCTTGGTTTAAGGAAGCATCACACACTCTCAGGCCACCGCACGTGTCAATTCAAAGCCCTTTGTAACCCCGGGATGTAAACCAGTCCTCGTTCTTACGTTTGTATTAATTGATCCACTTATGAGAAATACCGTAGTGTATTGAGTTAATTAGTTGTACCGTAATATCAATTAGCAATATTGCTGACAAATGGAGGCTTTCTTGGAATCAGGCCTAACAGCCGGCGATGGTTTATACAGGCCGATTAGTAGATATACCACCGGGTATTTGTCCTCAAGTTAAAACATATCTTGTAATGGATGTTTCTATAACAAGAGATCAGATAATACTAAGATAATAATTAAAGATTTTGTGACACTAATACAGCCATCACAATTAACACCGGTTAGCAGACAGATTCTACACACACCCAAAGTACATGGGGCTACATGACCGCGTTGTCACAGCCCCTTGAGAAACCAACCAACCAACCAACGAAAATTTTGTTGAATAGAAAAAGGTGCATTTGATGCTAAGCTAGTAATGTAAATAAATAAATAAATAAATATAAAAATAAATATAGATACAAATAGATGTAAATAAATATAAATAAATATAAATTAATTTGTGATATTCTTGACCGTTACAAATTTTGTGATAGTGTTAACTCTTGGTCCCCACCACTCAAAGTGATTAAGACCCGACCACTCCCCACACAGGAGAGGAAGGACACGTTATTGGCTGGACTGAGGAGATATTGGAGAACAAAGAAAACGTCGCCGAAGCACTCGTCATAAGCGCTCCTTAGTGGGCTTAAATTACCAATAACAGTAAATGAATTTATAAAAACATTAATTAAATAAATATTCTTAAATGCTAAATCAATATTTGCTGTAAACGGCGAAGGACAACTCAAAGCTACGGAGAATTTTGAAATTGGATAAACATAGTTTTGGTAGAATGCAAAATACGTTTGCCATTGATAGCACAAATGTTTGTAGATATCCGTACTGATCAATGAATTCAAAGTTCAATTTATACGCCGATAATATATACGTATTGATTTACATATTGCCAATCACTCGCAATCCTATGTGAATTAGTCACATCTACACAACACGGTTGACAATTCAAACGACGCACAAACTGGTTGGCGACTGATACAAAATTCACACTCCATATTTCGGAAGAAGATTTAGTTAATTTCAAGCAATAAATTAAATATTTGTTGATATTCGGCACTTGTTTTTCTAAATTATTTAATTTTCTATATTGTATTTACACTTAATATTACAAAATTTCTTATTTTTCTAACTATATTTTCAAAATATAATGTAAAGTCCATTATATTATATTTTATCCATTTACAATTAATATTACATTGTAAGGATATCCATTTTAGCCTACTTTCGATTTTTGCAAAAAATGAAAGTAGACTTATGAGATCTACACAGGGCCAAAAATTGTGTGTCTCTCTGTGTGTGTGTGTGTGTGTGTGAGTTTGTGTACTCTGAATGTCCCCCCCCCCTATCAATTCAAACACGGTGAAACCGAATTTAACGAAATTTGGTACAGGGCACCTCAATGTCATGTTTTGTATCGCCGCCATCTTTACCAAAACTGAATGGCGGCCACTCAAACGTTCAAAACGTAAAATCAAATAACGACTAAACAAATCATCCGATCTCTACCAAATTTGGTAACAACATACTTTCATATAGGACGCGTCTTGTGACCAAACTACAAGGTCATCCACCGTACTATTTCAGGATGGTGGCTGTGCGAATTATGCAAACTTTATAATCCATATCATGGGACCCACCAGTTCCGATTATCGAGCCGAGAATCGTTTTAACTGTTCTAAAAGAAGAGGCACGTTCGAAATTAAAAGTTTATTTTGTAATACTATAGTGCAGAGTGATTTTAAAAAGCTAAGCCGTCTCAGTTACAAGGCAAGATGGCAGCGCATATATTTTGTGCCTGACTTATATTTCACTAATTTGAGTATTGCAAGCAATATAGCGTACTGATACAAAATAAATAAACTTTGTATGAAATGCTTTATATATAAATAATATACTCCACTGATGAAATAATTTAGTTTAAATCATTATTTGCTAACACGTTCTACGTAACTCATTTGATATCGGACGATGTTCGTTGGCACGTTTGGCTCCGTGGTAAAGCGTTGGCGTATCAATCTTATGGCTATGGTTCAAACCCCATCACAGTTGGGTTTTTTGCTTGAAAATTGTTTATATTTATTGTTTTGTAATGACTCAGACGTTTTAAAATTAAGCGTTATATTGTGCATATTACAATGAAAAATATATATTTAATTAAAACAAAATTCGCCAGCAGATTTCCACGAGACATCTTGCAGAAAAAAAAGTGAATTATCATGGCCAACTGGCGGCGAACTGCACGCCGGCCTACAGTTTTACTTACAGATTTTATTGAAAAGTTTATTTTTATGGCCGCTAGAATGCACTCGCCCTGTTAGGATTATCTTGTTCGATACTTCTCCACTAGATGTCAATACTGGTCTACGTGGCACTCAATTGATTAGTACACCATTGGCATTCTATGCGCATCGAATTTGAAGAATGACAACATGATACTACGATACATTTTTACTTTTTATTTTAAAGGGTTTATAACAGCCTATTGTGCGTTATTTGAAAATGTTATTTGAAGTAAAGAACAAAATGATTTCACATAGTACCTGAACTTTAGCCGTTGGTGCTAGTTCAGGATATTAATTAATACTTTTATTGCAGCTAAATAGCAATCGAAAATATCCACATAGTTGGTATACACACGTCTCTGTAGGGTCATGGAAGGATTAGGGTTGTGAAAGCCATGCACAGTCAGACGTGTAAACACATGCCTCAACTCAAAGTTGGATGTTGTCCACGTCAGGTCGATTATGTAATAATAATAATAATAATAATAATAATAATAATAATAATAATAATAATAATAATAATAATAATAATAATAATGTTACTGGTTTACGTCCCTTTTAACTACTGTTGCTTTTAGAGACGCCGAGGTGCCGGAATTTTGCCCCGAAGGGGATCTTTAACGTGCCAGTAAATCTACTGACACGGCTCCCTCGCATTTGTGCACCCTCAAATGCCAGCTGACTGCGCCAGGATACGAACCTGCTACCTAGGACCCAGCAAGCGAGAACGTTGCCGCTGAGCCACGCAGCCAGTCCGGTCGATTATGTCTCCAGATCCATAACATTCTTGAGGATACTTCTTATCTTTCTTTCATCAATGATGTTCGCATTTTCTTTTTGAGGTTGTGATGTTTGGTAGAGGTTAATAGTTTCTAAGGTCTTCAACCCAGAAATGATTCTAATATTCTCTTTGATAAAAACAACGAGTTATTTACTATACTCATACATTAAGGAGAAAGTAGGCTATATGTTTTTTACTGAACATCTCGTTATTATTTTGTTTCATTCTTTTAAGTACAATTGATCTCATAAACATTTTTACATCTAAATACATTAGACTTAAGTACATCTCTTTTATTTTATTCTTAATTGATTGCAATCTTAGTTGTGCTGAAGAATACCTCAATGTCAGTTCGAAACATGTACATTATAATTATAATCGATATATTTGTGTAAGTACTGATTGGCGTATAATTTAAACTTTGGTAACATTTTTAAACATTTTTTAAATTCAGAAGTTTATTTCTAATAGCAAGATGTGTGTGTGTTTCCTTGGAAATGTGTTCTGATTCATGACAGGCAGTCATACAAATTAAGTCGTTTATGTTCGACGATGTCGAAATGTAATTATTATTTGTCAGAAAACTGTATCATAAAGAGGGTCATTATAGTACTATTCTTCATTATGAAACAGTTTCTCCAGCCAATCAGAGCTCATTAATTGTCCAATTAGGTAAGGATAGCTTCGCGCAAGCGCTCAAAATCCAACATGTCGGACATGAATTACATGATTTGAAAGTTCAAATTGGTTATCGGATCAACCATTGTAGTTACAATCCCAAACACAAAGACAAAATCAGCACGAACCTTTGCGGTAACAAGAAAATACTATGACATATGCAAGAAATTTATGAATCAACGTCCAGATGTTAGCAACACAGCATCATTCTACATTAATTACCGACAAGTGCACCGTCCCATATGTTCGCGTAAATAAACTGGCGAATATGAGACAAGAAATAGCACTGTACCTTAATATCCCCAAACCCAATTTCTACACAGCGCATTGCTTTCAAACGACTTCGGTTACAATATTAGTGAATGCTAATTCTGATCGGCACTAGACATCATGCAGTCTGTAACTTAAACAATAGCATTACAAAGCAAAGTAAATGGTCTCTACTTTTGAAATTCTTTGTCCCACGCATGCGCTCTGTTCAGTCAGCAAACCACCCAGCACGCTCTGTTCACTAACTGAAGTTACTGAATCCGACAGATATTTATGAATATTTCTGTTAAAACATTTAATAAAGTTATAATTATCGTCGAACATAAACAGTCGTATGCAACTCGCCTATAATGGTAATAAAGACACTCGTATGGGAATTATAAACATACTCGTGTCTTAATTATTGCCATTATAGGCTCGTTGCATAATGTACAATTTTGTTATGGATCTTAAAGCTGTATGAGCGCCCTTATTGGCAGAGCAACGGCAATATGGATTTGACACCCGCACGCGTCAGATATTATAATTCACTACTTTACACCTAAGAGGCTTGCACTGTTTGTGACTGGCTGCGTGGTGAAGCGGTAACGTTCTCGCTTGCTGTGCTCAAGAATACAGGATCGAATCATGGCGCAGTCTGTTGGCATTTGAGGTTGCGCAAATGCGAGGGGCAGTGTCAATAGATTTACTGACACGTTAGGGATCTCTTTCGGGGCAACATTGTGGCACTCCGGCGTCTCTAAAATTCAGAGTAGGAGAAAAGGATGTAAAACCAATAGCATTATTATAATTATTTTTATCATTATTAGGTCTATTATTATTATTATTATTATTATTATTATTATTATTATTTATTCAATTCACCATTACAAACATGGGTTGCTCAAAATCACGGGTTAAACCAAGTGGTTACAACAATTCATAAAAACTATAATACAAACTATATTACAAACTATAATACATACATATCATGTATATACAAAATATAGAGTTCATTTTCACTCATTCACTAGCAAGGAAGGATCGCACAATGTTGCATGTGGACAATAGGACAGAATGCTGCATACTCTTGTAGATGGTCGGCGGAAGATTCAATTCCTTCAGACTATTGTGGAGTGTGTGAGGTATGAGGCCGGTGACTGACAAGATTACAGGCACTATCCGGACGCAGTTCTTCTTCCATATCCTCTTGATTTCCTCTGCAAGCTGTCTATACTTGGTGATTTTTTCATTGTGTTTCTGTTCGATATTGGTGTCGTTGGGGACTGCTATATCTATTATCAATGTAGTGCCCTCAACCTTATTTAGTAATATGATGTCTGGTTGATTGTGATCTATTTTTTTTCTGTCACAATACCAGTGTCCCAATATATTTTACACAATTAATTTTCAAGGAGGGATGGTGGATGATACTTGTAGTAAGGGATATACTCCTCAGTTAATTTATATTTCTGTGCGAGTGCTTGATGAATGATGCCTGCAATCTGATTGTGCCGTTTTGTATATTCAACTGATGCTAGTATTGGGCAGCCTGCAGTGACATGGTCAATGGTCTCGAGATGAATGGCGCATCGCCTGCATTTGTCTGAAATTACAGTGGCATCTTTGATGACGTAGTTCTTGTAATTTTTTGTAGCAATGACTTGATCTTGGATGGCAATTGTGAATCCCTCTGTTTCTCCAAACAATCGACCACTTCGTAACCACATACACGATGCGTTTTTATCAATACTCTGTTGGGATAGGTTGCTGTAGTATTTTCCATGGAGGGTCTTTTCTCCCCATGCTTTTTCTTTTTCATGTAAGTGTAGTGGCTGGCTGATATGATCATCAGAGGTTGTATGAAGGCTCAATACAGTGTGTTTATCAGCAAGTACGATGACTTTATGGAGAATGCTGTTTTCCTTTCTTTGATAGAAATATCTTCTAAGGGTTTTAATTTGGTTTTGGAGCAAAATTTGTAAATCCAGTACTCCTCGACCTCCCATCTTTCGTGGAAGAGTGACCCTTTCTTTGCAGGCGTTTGGATGATGTAAACTGTATGTAGTGAGAAGGGTCCTTGTTTTCCTCTGCAGGCTTTCCATTTCTGTTGCTGACCATTTCAGAATCCCAAATGAATATACTAGGGTTGGTATAGCGTATGTGTTGATAGCATTAATTTTGTTCTTTGCACATAGATTGGTTCGCAGCACTTGATGTAGTCTTGTGGTATATTTTCCAATGAGTTCATCTTTGATACTTTTATGATCCAAAGTTGTATTTTGAGCAAATCCCAGATATTTGTAGGTTTCTATTTCAGTCATTCCTTCAATTAGAGATCCTTTGCGTAGCTCATGTGGTTCAGATGTTGCATATTTACCTCTTTCAATTGTCAGACGCTTGCATTTCTTCACTCCCAACGTCATTCGAACATCGGATGAATATGAATCTATTATATTTAGCATGGCATTCTTTTGAGTCTCATTGTGTGCATATACTTTGAGGGCATCCATATAAAGGAGATGGGATATTCTGTATTTCCTGTTGTAGTATTTGATGTCAAATCCGAAACCGGTGGATTTTAGAATTTTAGAGAGAGGATTGATGGCTAAGCAAAACCATAATGGGCTTAGCGAGTCTCCTTGATAGATACCACGCACAATTTTTATTGTGTCAGATGTGACACATTCATTGCCTGTCTTAGTATAAAGTACTGTTTTCCAATTATCCATCGTGACCTCCAGGAAGTGAATTATAGCAGGGTTAATCTTATACAGATGGAGGATTTCTTTCAGCCATGAATGCGGGACTGAATCAAATGCTTTCTGGTAATCTATGTATGCCATATATATATTCCTTTGATTATGTATCGCCTGTTGTGTTATCACAGAATCAATAACTATCTGTTCTTTGCATCATTGTGACAGCTTCTTGCATCCTTTCTGTTCCTCAGCCAAAATGTTATGTTTGTCGAGATACTTGTATATTTCGTCCGCAATTATCGACGTAAATAGTTTGTAAAGTGTTTGGAGACAGGTGATAGGTCTGTAGTTTGATGGGTCTTTAGTATTTCCACTTTCTGTTGATATAAGATATGTAATTCCAGCAGTAAGGAAATCAGGACATTCCTCAGGATGATAGATGAGGTACGGTAAGTAAATTGCTGGGCTATCTTCGGGTGCACGCACGAGAAATGTTTGTACCAATAATTGTGAATTTTATCTGTGCCCGGCGCTTTCCAATTCTGAGTTCTCCTTATAGCATCATACACATGTTTTTCTTCAATGGTATCAAAATCCATTTCTTCATATACATTATTGCTTTTTCGTTCTTCGTTGATCCAATTTGCATTTTAATTGTGCGGTGACTTCGCAGCCCATACACTTCTCCAAAAATCTCCCGTTTCTTGCGTGCTAGGAGGTTCTGCTTGTGTCATGGATTGTTTGTTTCGTTCGATCATTCTGTAGAACTGACCTTCATTGTTGGAGAAAAGTTTGTTTTGGGTTTTCCTCGCTCGTGATTCCTTGTAGGCTACCTCCTGAGTCTTGCTGCTTTTGCGCATAATTTTAGCTTTTGGTTGTCAATGTATCCCTTGATATTTTCTGTGTGATCATATTCCTTTATATGGCTGTTGATTTTTCTGAATATATTCCTCAGCTTTCGATTGGTTTTGGGTTTAGTTTTATTGTTTAAATATCCTGTTAGTTGGCCTATGGTTTTCCTCAGTTCTTTGATGTCATTTTCTAATCGACGCTGCCAGGGTGGAATGTATTCTGCATCTGCACCTTTTCCACGAGAGCTTCCAAACAGAGGTATTAATTTCTGGTTGTTCAGCCTTATCACAGTTACTGCTGCGCAATATACAAGAGAGTTTGTTTCTTCTAGATTATCGGATGTTTCCACATACCGTACTGTTTTAGGATATTATTTGTCATACTGACAAGAGATTTACTCTTTGCTGTTTCTAGGAGTTTGGGCAGGTTTGGTCGATAGTCTACTTTAAGGCCCATAAATTCTGTCATTGCCTCTTTAAACACATGTTCAATACAACTTGTTTCATCAGAACTCGAGATATTAGTAGGGATAGTTGGTTCAATAATTCCCTCTTCCCCTGTGTCATTTCTGCAGGTTACTTCCTGAACAGCTTGAATCAATATTGTAGGTCTGCTTTCATTGTTGGATTCTGAAGCTAGAATTTTTGCTGCTTCCTCTTTAATATTTTGAATATTTATTGCAGGAAGTCTATTGTTTCTCACTATTACACGTCTTTGGTCTGCAATTCTTTGTTCTGTAATGAAAGAGTACTGAGGAAAATCCTCCACAAACAACTTGTGCAAATCCTTCCTATATGTTGTGAGGTCTCTCTCTAAGTTTGTAACAATAAAGTAGGAGCGCATTATGAATTTATTATTATTATTATTATTATTATTATTATTATTATTATTATTATTATTATTATTATTATTGCAGTCTACTGATTGTACAATTCACGAACAAATAGCTGATTTGAAGAGATTAAGATAGGTAATACAGTGAGGAGATGTGTATTAAAGTTGGACAACTCCTCTTTTTCTTTTTAGCCTACTTTTCACATTTTGCAACAAGAAGTTCCGTGACGAACTAAAGAGCCTACTTTTCTCGAAATGTAAGATTCATTCCAATGATTAATCTATATGGACCTAATTAGAATAATGACGAAATTGAGTTGGTAATAAAGAAATTTCTTATTAGTTCGAAATATAACTGGCATAATGTAGCCTAATACAGCACTACAGTTGGCAGCCCTTGTGACTGAATATATTCTTAGTTCCATCTCTTAAGGTACAGAATACACAATTTGGCTGAAGTCCAATGGATAGCATGGACATTACATGCAGTTAAACATTGGATCTAACAGCGCGTGTAAAATCATGTTGGCAACAATGTCATGCATGTATTGGTCAGAAATAATCTGAATTATTACTATCTATTGTTGTGCCAATTTTGGATTAAAAATCCATTTATTTGTATAGAAGTTACATGTATTTTAAAATTGGACCAATCAGCAGGCTTAGAATCATGTTGGAAGCACTGCCGTATATTAATTACTCCAAATTAATCTAGAATGTAAGGTACTATACGTCTGCAAAGTTTAGTGCTGTTGGCTTGAATACTTTCTGATATACTGATATTAGGGTAAAAATAGAGACAGCATTTATTAACAGTTGGCAGCCCTGGTTGTTCTTAAGAATACGCATAGTCATATCTGTTATAGTACACATACCACATACGAAATTTGGTTGAAATCCAATTGATAGTATAGAAGTTACATGTATTTACAATTGGTCCTATCAGCAGGCTCAGAATCATGTTGGTAGTACTGAAGTCCATTAGTTTCTCCAAATTAAACTAGAATGTCGATTACTATACGTGTGCATAGTTTAAAGCTGTCGGCTTGCATACTTTCTGATATATAAGTATTTGGATAAAATGAATTGATAGCATTTATTAACAGTTGGCAGCCATGGTGGCTCTTAAGAATACGCTCAATCATATATGTTTATGTACACATAGCACATGCGATATTTGGTTGATATCCAACTGATAGTGTAGAAGTTATATGCATTTAAAAGTTGGACATATCAGCAGGCTTATAATCATTTTGGCAACACTGCCATGAATGGCCTCCTGGAAATTGAACTGCAATATTATTATATATACGTGTGCCAATATTGAAATAGCTCCCATTCATACCTTCCAAGATATCCAACATGGAGCTCAAATTTCAATTGCGATTTTTCAGCAGTTGGTAGCAGGGGGCGTGGTGGCACAGCGGTCTAGCTGTATGCCTCTCACCAAGGCGGACCGGGTTCGATTCCCGGTCAATGCATGTGAGATTTTCGATGTGAAATGCCATGTCCTGTGGTTCGGATTCCACGTAAAACGGAGGTCCCGTGGCTTATGATTGCGAGATTAACGGTCACGTTAAACAACAAGCTTCCTTCCTTTTCCTTCCTTAGTTGGTAGCACTGACATCATTTTCAAATATGGCCGTTAGATATTCAGGTATAGATCTTTACTCCTACCAAATTTTGATTCGATTGCTGCAGCCGTTTAGGAGTTGATAATGGGGGGGGGGGGGGCACACACACAGCCAGCCAGACAGACAGACAGACAGAAGGACAGACAGACAGACACACATTTGCCCGATCTCATAAGTCTACTTTTTCCTCATTTTTGCAAAATGTGAAAAGTAGGCTAAAAATGAGGAAAAAGTAGACTTATGAGATCGGGCAAATGTGTGTCTGTCTGTCTGTCTGTCCTTCTGTCTGTCTGTCTGTCCTTCTCTCTGCCTGTCTGGCTGTGTGTGTGTGTGTCCACCCTATCAACTCCTAAACGGCTGCAGCAATCGAAACAAAATTTGGTAGGAGTAAAGATCTATACCTGAATATCTCACGTCCATATTTGAAAATGATGTCAGTGCTACCAACTGCTGAAAAATCGCAATTAAAATTTGAGCTTCATGTTGGATATCTTGGAAGGTATGAATTGGAGCTATTTCAAAATTGGCACACATATAGATAATAATATTGCAATTATATTTCCAGGAGGCCATACATGTCAGTGTTGCCAAAATGATTATAAGCCTGCTGATAGGTGCAAATTTTAAATGCATATAACTTCTACACTATCAATTGGATTTCAACCAAATTTCGTATGTGCTATGTGTGCATAAACATATATTACTGAGCGTATTCTTAAGAGCCACCAGGGCTGCCAACTGTTAATAAATGCTCTCATTTTTTAAAATCCAAATACCCATATATCAGAAAGTATGCAAGCCGACAGCTTTAAACTATGCACACGTATAGTACCTGACATTCTATATTAATTTGGAGTAAGTTATATACGTCAGTGCTACCAACATGATTCTAAGCCTACTGAGAAGTCCAACTTTAAATACATGTAACTTCTATACTATCATTTGGATGTCAACCAAATTTTGTGTGTGCTATGTGTACCATAACAGATATCACTATGCCGATTCTTAAGAGTAACCAGGGCTGCCAACTGTTAATAAATACTGTCTCTATTTTTGTCGCTCTAATATCAATATATCAGAAAGTATGCAAGCCAATAGCTCTAAACTTTGCACACGTATAGTACCTGGCATTCTAGATTAATTTGGAGTAACTAATATACGTCAGTGCTGCCAACATGATTCTAAGCCTGCTGATAGGTCCAATTTTAAAATGCATGTAACTTCTATACTAACTAATGGATTTCATTCAAAATTGACACAACAATAGATCATATTATTTCAGATTATTTCTGACCAATACATGTATGTCATTGTTGCCAACATGATTTTACGCACGCTGTTAGATCCAATGTTTAACTGCATGTAACGTCCATGCTATCCATTGGACTTCAACTAAATTTTGTATTCTGTACCTTAGGAGATGGAACTAAGAATATATTCAGTCACCAGGGCTGCCAACTGTAGTTCCCTATTAGGCAACGTTATGCCAGGTATACAGTATATCGAACTAATTAGAAATTTCGATATTACCAACTTAATTTTGTCATTGTTCTAGATAGATCCATAATATAGATTAATCATTGACATGATTCTTAAATTTTAAGTAAAGTAGGCTCTTTAGTTCGTCTCGGAACTTCTTGTTTTTACAGGAGAAGTAAAACACTAAATCAACAATAAGGTTGCCAGTATCATGCTGATTTTTTTTCATTTCATTCTCATAGGCCACATAAACATTTTTGCATACTCACCATTAAAATTAAATGAATATTTAAGCCGTAATTATAATTTAAATAGTAGAGTTGGCGATATATGAAACCAAGTCATGGAGTTGTCTGTTTTTGAAGCCAGAGGGAGCCATTTGGAATTGAATCTGTTCTCTTTTGAAATCAAATAATTATGAAATCGATATCAATGATTTAATTTTATTTTCTTCATCTACACTGAGGGTGATTTAAAGTAATGTAATTATGCCTAATGCATTAAAACAAAATCATATAAAATGAGTCTTAGAGTTAAAACTGACAAGAACAAATTGTACTGAGAGGCCTTTTGACAAAACTGAAATTCTTGAGTTATTCTTACAACTTAAAAAGAACTAGTTGATCTAAATCTGCACTCACCACACTCACAATGTCCACGGTTTAGAATATACTAGCATCGTTACAGGTTAAGCATTCAGCCATGAAGGATTTGTAGTGCATGTTGGGAGCAGATTGCATGAATGCAAGCTTTTCATTGGCTACTGAAAGAGTTGACATTTTTTCAAACGAACTATGGTGGAACTGTCAATATTTTGATTCGGAACTGAGCAAATACATGCTATTTTCCCTAAGTTCTGTCTTTTTTGAAGCAGAACATTTGTAGATTCGCATTCAGAACAAAACGTCACATAAGAGTGAATCAAAATATCAAAACTGACAAAAATGGAGTTATGGATTAGCATATCGATTAGAACGGTTCTCTTTCGCAGTCTATCAATTTTTATTATTATTGTTATTTTTTAGGGGAAGATTTCATTTACGCACATAGTGTTGGACTCCTGAGTAGCAGACTACCGACTAAAACTCCCCCGTTACTTCTGAACACTAGCCTGGGACCGTTTATCACATTACTTCAGGCTAGAGTCATTTTATATTTGCCTGTAGGGCACTCCTCCTTAGTGAATTATCTTCAGTGGCGATCCAGATCCAGAGGATATCTTCAACAAAACTTGCTACAAGTTTCCAATTTTCTTCTTTTTGTAGCATCACTGCAATAATATTGTCCGGAGATGTCTCTACATCAATGTGAACTTGAAGAGACTGCCTATTTTTGGACCCACGGTCCACAAGAGAATAAGGTGTGATTAGCATTATCTAATTCATTGATACAGTAGATGCAATCTGATGAATCCACCTTCCCCATCTTCTCAAGATAGGAATAGAAATACCCATGGCCAGTCAAGAACTGAGTGAGATAATAACCAACCTCACCATGTTTCCTCTCTGTCCAAGCTTGCACCTGGGGAATCATTCTATTAGTCCACTGGCTTTCATCTCCTTGCTCCCATTTGATCTGCCAATTATGAAAGGTTTGTACTCTTGCCAATCGTCTTGCATTTTGTAAACCCACATCAGATTTTGCGTTCTTTCGCAAGAAAGAAAATCGGAATAATCCCGGCAATAACGATAACTACATCCTCGGATACCGTGCGATATGCAGATGCCACGCGAAAAGCAATAATAATAATAACAATAATAATAATAATAACTCTATTTTCAGCTGGCATGAGATGGGACTGCATGACTTGTCAGCCTCCATTGACCATGTGCTGAGAACGACAGGTTACAAGCAACTCTTCTACGTGGGCCATTCCATGGGGAACACCATGGCCTTTGTGCTTCTCACCATGAGACCTGAGTACAACGACAAGATCCGCTTGTTTGTGGCTCTATCGCCTGCTGTGATGATGAGTAGAACGCGCTCCATCGCCCGGTTATTCGCTCCGCACAAGGGCACGCTTCTGGTAAGAGACCTCATCGTAGTGTAACTGTCTTCCTGAAGGTTCGGGTTCGATTTCAGGTTCTGCCAAGAAATTAAATTCTAGTCTGAGTGCTGGAACGTGGCTCACTCAGCTTCGTGAAGCATAACTGAGAAGAGGCGAGTCAACCTGGAAGTGATTTACTGTTATTTCCCACTTCAATTCCAGGCTAATTCTAGGATGGCCCTTAAGTTAAGGCCACGGCTGCTTCCTGCCTATGGCCGATAACCTAGATGTTCGGCCCCTTAAAACAACAACAACAACAACAACAACAAGCTTCCTGCCTAATCCTCACCTGAGTTTCAAATACACACACTCATAAAGCCAACACAGGTTACCAGTCAAAATTCCACTCACCCGTGTACACGGGACTAAATGACCACTATGTCCATTACAGTATGTCCGCCTCGTTGAGAAGAGGCCAGCACACTTGGTTTTCTCTGCGGATGCCCGCGTTCGATTCCCGGCTCTGCCAAGGAATTTAATTCTGGTCTGAGGGCTGGAACAGGGTACACTCAGCCTTGTGGGGTAAAACTGAGAAGAGGTGGCTTCGATTCTCTACTCAGCCATCCTAGAAGTGCTTCTTCGTGGTTTTCCACTTCTATCCCAGACAAATGCCGGGATGGCTCTTTACTGAAGGCCTCTGCCACCTCCTTCCCAACCCTCATAAGAATTCTTCTTAAGTATTCAATCCATGGATTGGTTCTCCAGTCGGCTCTATTTATAGCTTTCCTCTTCATCTCCTCATAGTTTCTGCATCCTACTTCAGACACGATTTGCTGTACATATTGTAGGCGTAGTCTTCCTCGATATCTTTTGCCTTCAACCATTCCCTCCAATACCGTTTTCAGCAGGCTATCGTGTCTCAAAATATGTCCTTTTAGTCTAGTCCTCCTCCTCTTTATGCTTTTCCATAAGGTATACTTTTCCTCCACCTTTTTAAATACTTCAGCATTCGTTATTTTTTCTGTCCAGCTAATTTTTAGCATTCTTCTATAACACCTTTGTTCGAAAGAATTACAAATACACAAACTAACACAGCCACACAAAATCATAGGTTATCAAACATACACACACCCAAGAACGTAGGACTAAATGACCACGATGTCCAAGTCTCTCATATCAACCAACAACTAAAACAATCTTATTACGGTATTATTTCAAGAATACTAGCAAACTATAGCATACATTTCTCATGAATACTGTATGTATGCAGTTTATAATCGCTTACTACGACAACAGTATCAAAGCCCATGCTTAAGATATATTGTTACTTGAATCTTTGAAAATGTGTTCCTGTTTACAGGCTGTTTCGGACCAGGCGAAATTACCGGAGCTCCTTCCCTCCAGCACTCTGCGGGCAGCCATGGGTTACTTGGTGTGTCGAGATGGTGCCCCTTCACAGCCACTTTGTGGTGAATTTCTGTCCCTCACATACGGGTACAGCAATGGCATCAATATGGTAATGTAAACATTCAGGTTCTTAATATCACAATTAATACAGGGTTATCGGAAAAGGTTGCAGCAATTTCTAACAAGTTGTTCTGTAAAGAACTAAAGCCTATTTTCTTATATCCTACTTATATTAATTGCGTCTATCAACATACAAATTTTCAGTTTGATCGCTGTAATACATTCGTAGATATTGAGAACCGTCTAAATATTTCGGATGGTCACCATGTTGGATTTATATATATAGGCCTTAGAGTTATGCACTATTACATGAAGATTATTGTGTACGTTCTTTATTCGAACGTTGATTTCGATCGCATGATTAGCACACAAGAAATCAAAAATTAATTTTAAAATTTCGCATGGACGCCATCTTAAGGTTATGTAAACAATTGAACTAAATTAGATGTCAGAGCATTGCAATTTGTATAGTCATTTGCTGTACCAAGTTTAATAGCGTTCGGATGGTTAAATCGCGAGAAAAGTCTATTTAAATGTTTCAACTTCGCTTGGCCGCCATGTTCGTTTTGTAGTTAACAGGTTTTTGTAAGTTACACAAGTGAGCTTCTAGTAGTGCCCTTTATCACCGTAAAAACTTTTAGGGTGATATGGGTAATAGTTTCGGAAACATGGAATGCCGGTTAAATAATTCGCACAGCGCCATATTGTATTGGGGATACGTAATAAAATTAGAGAGCACGGTTGGGGTCGGCCAAAATAGTACTATGACCTTACCGAGTTTCATTGAAATCGCTCCGTCTTTTAGTAGTTATTAGGGGGAGGACACACACAAATTGATGCACACACACACACACAGACAAAATGTGATCTCTTAAGCCTATTTTTCGTAAATGAAAATATGCTAAAAATCATAACTCAGGAACTATTTGAGATATTAAAACGAGTATGTTTTTGTTAAATTTACCAACTCAAAAAGTGTTTTTCATCCGTTTTAATGTTCCTATGCGCTCTCTTGGTTCGCCACTCTTTCTAGGGCGTCCGGGGGACTTCTTCTCGTCAATGCTGCCAGGTTCCTGAAACCGTTCATACCACCGTCTAATGTTATTAGCATGTGGGGGATCCTTTACCATAAACAAGTCGGAAAGTGCGCTGAATAGTTATAATTAGGGCTCGGATTCTTAGTTAAATAAATATTTTCTTATGTAAATACATATTTTAAGCATTTTTCTATGAATACATAAATTCCTGCTTTTTACATATTAGCACATAAAATAACAGAATATTTACTTTTAAGTCATTAGACTATGCTAGATCTTTCAGTTTATTGTTGCATTTTTGTTCTGTGTTACTTCAACGGGGAAGAACCTGTGAGTTATCTAATCTTCATGCAGAGCGTATGTCAGCTTGCAACTGTGCTTATCTTATGTTGTCGCCCCGTGCCACTCACTGTGGAAGCCGGGGATTTCCTTGTCCACAGTCATATTGCACCACGTACTAGACCTCCCCCACCCCCAGCTACCTCGAACCAGTATCACTCACATGCAGTTCATTTCTGGCACTGTGAAGTGTAAGTCAGTTCTACAATGCCTAAAGTAAAAACAACTACAACTTATCGTCTGTTGTAGAATTTAAAGATAATTTTAATTCTGATGGGGGCCTTCAGTTCTGCCAACCATCTGGGAAAGCAATCAAGGCTGAACACCGAACTCAAGTTACACAACACCCCAAAAGCAAGAAGCATATTGTTACGTGCCACCCCTTGTGGCACTTTCGTTAACTGGATTACGGTGGGCAGATGCACAAAACAATGGTCCTTTTAAAGAAGTAGTAATTTTATTGCAGGTCTTAGCAAGTTGCAGTACCCCGCACAATAAACAGATACAAGCAATTAGTTGTTTCGTTGTTTGAGTCTTCAGTCTTTTGACTGGTTTGATGCAGCTCTCCCTGCCTCCCTGTCCTGAGCTAATCGTTTCATCTCTACATAGCTACTACACCCTACATCCGAGACAATCTGTTTAACATATTCTAACCTTGGTCTACCCCTACAGTTCTTGTCCTCGACCCTTCCTTCCATAACTAAGCTTGCTATTCCTGGGTGTCTTAGTATGTGTCCTACTAACCTATCTCTTCTCTTCGTTAGCAGTCGCCAGAATCATCTCTCCTCTCCCACTAGTCTTAATACCTCTTCGTTTGTAACCCTATCTACCCATCTGATATTCATCATTCTCCTGTAACACCACATTTCAAATGCTTCAATTCTCCTCTTTTCTGCTGCACTAATAGTCCAAGTTTCACTTCCATAGAGCGCCACGCTCCAGACAAAGGCTTTCAAAAATGACTTCCTAATACCTACATCAATATTCGATGTCAACAGATTCCTTTTTTGGAGAAATGCTTTCCTTTCCTGAGCCAACCTACCTTTTATATCCTCTTTGCTTCGTCCATCACTGGTTATTCTGCTTCCTAAGTAACAGAAGTCTCCTACTTCCTTCAGCTTTTCACCTGCCAATTTGATCTCCATAGAGGTTTCTGATTTATTTCGGCTGCATTCCAGTATTTTTGTTTTACATTTATTAATTTTCATCATGAATTCCTTCCGTAAGACGGATTCCATACAATTCAAAAACTCATTCAAATCCTTAGGCTTGTCGGCCAAGATGACGATGTCATCAACAAATCTCAGAGTTGAAATTGTTTCTCCTTGAATCTTCACTCCCACTTTAAATTTTTCTCCAATTTCCTTCATTGCTGGTTCAATGTAAAGATTGAAAAGTATGGATGATAAGTTGCAGCCCTGCCGTACACCTTTCTGAATACCAGCTTCTCTCTCATGTCCTTCAGCTCGAATGACTGCTGTCTGGTTTCTGTATTGATTGTATATCACCCTCCTATCCCTGTACTTTATTCCAATCGTTTTCAAAATGTCAAACAATTTAGTCCAATCAACGTTATCAAAAGCCTTTTCTAAGTCTACAAATGCCATGAACGTTCTCTTATCTTTCCTTATTCTACCTTCCAAAATCAGCCTAAGACTTAGTACAGCTTCCCTTGTTCCTACATCTCTCCTGAAACCAAACTGGTCTTCTCCTAACTCCGCTTCTATCTCGCTTTCAATTCTCTTGTAAATTATTCTAAACAAGATCTTTGAAGCATGAGTAATCAAGCTGATTGTACGGTAATCTTCACATCTATCAGCTCCCACTTTCTTTGGTATAGGGATGATTACATTCTTCTTGAAATCAGGGGGTACCTCACCTGTCTCATAAATCCTACACATCAAGTGAAATAACCTGATCAGACCTTCATCTCCTATGCAGCGTAGCAACTCAATCGGTATATCATCTATGCCTGGTGCTTTGTTCCTATTTAAGTCCTCCAATGCTCTGTCAAATTCTGATCTTAATATTAAATCTCCTTTTGCATCCTCATCAATTTCCTCCTCCCTTTCCATTACACGATTCTCAATCTCCTTTCCCTTATACAAGCACTCTATGTAAGCTTTCCATCTCTCAACCTTTTCTTCCCTATCTGTTAGAGGCTTTCCATTTGTGTCCTTAATATTACAGCACTTAGTCTTCTTTTCACCAAAAGTATTCTTAATCCTTCGATAAGCTGTGTCTACTTTTCCTAATTTCAGACAATTTTCTATACCTGCACATTTCTCTTTCAACCATTCTTCTTTCACTTCCTTGCACTTCTTGTTAACCTCATTTCTCAGACGTCTGTATTCTGCTTTCCCCTTTTCATCTCTTACATTCTTGTGTTTCCGCCTTTCATCCATCAATTCCAGTATATCCTGAGTGATCCACGGTTTTCTACCTATTCTTTCTTTCCTACCAATGTTTTCTTCTGCGGATTTTGTTATTTAATTCTTCAAAAGTGCCGATTCTTCTGCAATTGAAGTTTGTTTAGGGGTTTTCATTAGTCCTTCATTTATACTCTTCTTGAATCTTTCGTTTACATCCTTTACTTTTAGTCTGCCTATAGCCCACCTTTTTGGTTTTTGACTTTTCTTCAGTTTCTTCAACTTTAATCTGCATTTCATTACAATCAGATTGTGGTCAGGGTTTATGTCAGCACCAGGATATGCTTTACAATCCAAAATCTGGTTTCGAAAGCTCTGCTTGACCATAATGAAGTCGATTTGGTAACGCCCTGTATCGCCTGGTCTCATCCATGTGTATATTCTTCTATTTTGGTTATTAAATAAGGTGTTAGCTATGACCAACTCATGATCGGTGCAGAATTCCTTCAGCCTGCTTCCTCGATCATTCCTTTCACCTAATCCGAAATCTCCTACTATCTTCCCTTCTCTCCCTTTTCCTACCACAGCATTCCAATCTCCCATTACTATAACATTTTCATCACCTTTGATATACCTCAGAATTTCATTTATTCCTTAGTAGACCTTTTCAACATCCTCATCATCAGCTTGACTGATAGGCATATAGACTTGTACCACTGTGGTGCACGTAGGTTTAGTATTGATTTTTGCTACAATAATCCGTTCACTATATTGCTCATAATATTCCACCCGCTGTCCAAGTTTCCTACTCAATATGAGACCAACACCTGCTTGGCCATTGTTTGATTTTGTGCTAATGACCCTATAGTCCCCTGACCAAAAGTCCTGTTCTTCCTGCCAGCGCATTTCACTAATCCCAACCAAATCCAACCTCAACCTATCCATTTTCCTTTCTAAGTTTTCTAACCTTCCACTTCCTAGCAGACTTCTAACATTCCACGCTCCGATCCGTAGAATGTCAGATTTCCTCTTTGTCACTTCTGTGATGTTAAACCCCCCCTCGAGTAGTCCCCACCCGGAGATCCGAAAGGGGGACTAGTTTACCTCCGGATTGAAATTTTACAAGGGAGGAGGCCATCATCACATGTAATTATGCATAGAGAGGTGCATATCCTCGGGAATAGCATTACGGCTGTAGTTACCCGTTTCTTTCAGCCGTGCAGCAGAACGCAGTGTAGCCATTAGTTGGCTTATATTATCAATATCTTAACCGTCTATTAGACTAGTAAAGAATTGATTTATTCTGAAAGGCTGCTACTCCCTTTCAGAATAAATAAAGAGCAATTCTACTAACAAAAACACTAACCTTCTACTAACAATTAAATACTAAAATTCAACAAACGAAAAAAATACTCAAGTTCCACCAACAACAAATACTACCACTGAAACAGTCTGTCACCAGGCACTCTCACATGCACCCTCACACATCACAGTCTAATGAAACAATGAACTATAACTAATGAACAATGCAACTGCCACCAGACACACTCACACACCACATTCTAATAGAACAGTGACATATATCTAATAAACAAACTAACTACATACTTACAACTAAAACTAACTACATACTTACTGTATTGTAATTAGAATTGACAATATTTACAAAATGCAATTTAGATAGAAAATACTTACAAAATGTAATTTAGATTCAAGCCATGTTACCAACCTAAAATATAGGACTAGACTGTCCAATAATATAGTTGCTGTTGACAAACAAATATACGAGCTCGGCAACATTTCTATCGGAGGCTTATTAGTTACAGTCGAGTTAGAATCACAGTTTAAAATTACTTAAGTACAAATATAGCTAATAGTTAATACCAAATCTTTATTCAACTAGTGAACCGTTGTTTTCAGTACTTCCAGCCCTCATCTATCTTCTATATGTATAAAGCACAAAGTTTGTCTGTCTGTCTGTTTGTCTGTTATGTATACAAATCTACACCGTTTCATCTCAACCAAACGCTGTATACTTAACATTTGGAACCCTGCGGGTAACCCTGCCAACTTTAAATTTCGGACAGACCACCCCATTCCCTGCATTTAGGCCCTTTTGCTAAAATCTACAGCGTTTCACCGATCTGAACCAAAATTTGTATACTTACCCTTTGGAACCCTGCGGGTAACACTGTCCACATACAGTGGACACTCCGCCATTACCTCCTTAATATCTCTGGATTTCCCCCTAACACTTCCTCGGGGCTTGATGTTAAAAGTACAGTAGTTTGGACATTCAGGAAACGTTTGAGTCCAAAAAAAAAGTGTCATCTTTTTGGAATAAGAAGCTAATCTACGGTTGAAAAAAAAACCTTGCTTACACCGTCCCTCGCCATTTCAAATCCCTCCAACTCGGTTCCCTCGAAAAATCTCTAATTACTACCTATAAACAAAGCCTCCGATTCTTGGATGTCACGGATAATCTCCAGAACCACCGGATGGGTTTTTATGCGGTTTACCCCATTCTATGAAAGGTATCTCGAGGAAGGTTTCTGTAGAAAATAATTTATTTATGATCGAAGAAAGCCAAGCAGTAACGATTACAGAGAAAAAGTCGAAAAAAACTGCCGTCCGTGCGATTTTTAAGCTTACGCTGGGCAAACCGTTAAAAATATCAATACACTGTGAGAGTAACAATTGTTCAGCATGAAAAGTTGTACAAAAAAGACCATGAGATGTTATCTCTATCTTCAATACATCGCCCACTATAGGTAAGTGCTTTTACGTTATCATTTCTTCCAACAATCCCCTGAGGCGACAGTTTACGAGTTAGCTAGGGGCTAGCCTATCACCCCAGTTACAGCCTAGCTAGCGGGCGAGTCTATCACCCCAGATACAGCCAGCAGCAAACTATTACTTAGTTGACTTCAGACTTGAGAGAAGAGTGGTTGTGTTTGGATTTTCCCTGGAAGTGCAACTCTGCGTTTCTTCATTTCGCCTGTGAACTTTTCGTTCCGTAAAATAGAGTCAAGTTAAGATTGAACGGAAGGGGGATTTTTGTTTCATGCACCTCGCCATTCTTAAATTACGTCTGATAAGAATTGGTTGCACATGCATCTCCATGATAATATAATTAATAGTCCAGTCAGTGATTTTAACCCGTCATGCTGAGACGTAAAACGGATATAGGTCGTAGTTCATTGACATCGAAAAAAAACGCTTATCACGTAATGCATTCATAACTGTCCCCGGGCGAAGCGATCTTGTGAGCATCAGCTTCACAGGTACTACGTTTCATGTTTCTAGGATGTCTGGAAATTCCTCATTGATTCATGTTTATTTTCAGAATTCACCTTCACATCATTCTACCTCGGCCATAAAATTATAAATTTTGCCACTCATAGCGCTGCGGTACATTTCTCACTCCAACGCACGAATCCTATAATGGCAGCGCTGAACTTAGCTGCGATAGTGTATGTTGATCGTAGCAGCTGGAGCCTTGCACGACGAGCAGGGGTACACAGTCTTGATGGAGAACAGATTCTACATAAATCCAGCACTGCTAAAAGCGTAACAGGAGCATATGTCACCACAAACAGCATCTCACTCTAGTTCCTCTCCGACTGTGAACACTTCCCTTTCACTCAGTCTCTCGAGCAGCTGTCCGTTCACCAATTAGGCTGACCTGTGTCTAGCCAGTCTGTCAATCACCGAAATACCTGTACACTCCCTTGAGTACACAAACTACCGGTAGGTTACTTACGAGTCTGCTACACACTGCTCCGCAGGCTCGGAAATAATCTCACTGGGTTTCGCAATTCACACAGCACTTAACTGCATGCAATAGCCTCACTTGGGTTTCGCAAGTCACGTCGCCAACTGTTGTCGCACTCGCCCAAAAACACTGTCCCTCCCTCGCTGATGAGGCCGCTTATATAACAGGCTGGTGACTCAATGAATGCTTCTAGAATCGTCCAGGATTCACAGCTCCTCGAGATTTCCATCACTAGCTGGGTCACGAATATTCTGGACCATCCCTATGTCCTCACAGCCCGTTGCGTAAGGCGCAGGTAACACACAGAGGCAGAGCATAGCCCGGGGCAGCTGTGACTCACGCGGTGAGGCGACAAAACAAACTCACAGCCGTAACACCACCCCCTTTCTAAAAGGCTGATCGTCCCGATCAATCATTGGTCCGTCTGTGTCCCTCCGTAGGCTGCCAGGCGATCTCGATGGACGATCTTCATCTTCGCCCTCGGGCTCTGCTGGATCCTGTAGACGACATCGTTGATCCGTTTCACAACTCGGTACGGGCCCTCCCTGGACTTCTGCAGTTTGGGTGACAGGCCTTTCTTCCGTAATGGGTTGAAGAGCCAGACCAGGTCGTCCTCGTGGAATCCGCCGGCATCCGTCTGCTGGTCGTATCGGGTCTTCATTATGTCGGTCTCAATCCGCAGTCTCCTCCTTGCGAATGCGTGCACGTCCTCCAGTTGGTCGACCAGTTCTTGACAATACTGGCTTACCGGGACCGGATCATTCCCAGGTCGGCCGAAGGCAAGATTGACAGGTAGACGGAGTTCCCTCCCAAACATGGCCCGGGCTGGTGTGCACCCGGTGGCTACATGCACGGTGGCAAGGTAGGCCAGGAGAAATAGTGGAAGATGTTTGTCAATCCCTATGGTGCTCGCTGACGACTATTTGGAGATGGTTCTCGATGGTGCGATTGAATCGCTCTACTATCCCGTCGGACTGAGGGAGTAGCGGTGTCGTCCTTGTCTTCCGGATTCCCAGCAGCTGGCATAGGTTCTGGAACACCTGCGACTCTAAGTTCCTCCCTTGGTCGGAGTGCAGCTCCTGGGGTACTCCGTACCACCAGACGAATTCCTTCACCAGGGTCTCCGCGATCGTCGCGGCTTCTAGGTTAGGGAGCGCATACGCCTCTGGCCATTTGGTGAAGTAGTCGCTGACGACCAATATGTAACGGTTCCCTGCCTCGCTCAACGGGAATGGCCCAGCAACATCGATGGCCACTCACTCCATGGAGCCGCCCACATTGTAGGTCTTCAGTGGACCCAGTCGTCTTCGCCCTGGGCCCTTGCTGGCTGCGCAATCGTGGCTCCTCGCGCAGTGGTTCTCCAAGTCTGCTCGGCATCCGATCCAGTAAAACCGCTCTCTCAGCTTCTCCAGAGTCTTCTTTATCCCTAGGTGACCACCAGATGATCCTCCATGGACTTCCTTCAGGACTTCCTCCGTTATAGCCTTTGGTACGACGACTTGTTCCCGAGATGTCTTCCCGTCGGGGCTCTCCTAGGTACGGCAGATGGGGCCATTCCTTACAATCAGCAGGTACTACTGTGCCCAGTAGGACTTGAACTTTGGACTGCAGTCGCTCACAATGTTCCACCGGGGTCTGGGAACACAGGCCCTCTTCCATTCGGCTATCAGTCCCAGGTCATCACCTTCTGCTTGCGCCCGCGCAAAAGATTCCACGGTAGTCCTTCGGCACTGTATCCCAGTGTTCTCCTCCCTTCTGGCGCAGAAGGTGCAGTTTTCAGGGCACGGTCTTCGTGACAGGGGTCGGCATTAGAATGCAGTTGGCCTTTCCTGTGCTGGATCTCAAAGTTGTACTGTTGAAGCCTCTCTAACCACCGCGCGAGTTGACCCTCGGGCTGCTTGAAATTCAGGAGCCACCGCAGGGATGCATGATCGGTCCTGATGAGAAATTCTTGCCCGTACAGTTACTTGTGGAAAGGTTCAATGGTCTTCACGATGGCGAGCAGCTCTTTCCTGGTGACGCAGTAGTTCCTCTCTGGCTTTGACAAGGCTTTGCTGAAGTAGGCCACTACTCTCTCCTCGCCGTCCACTACTTGCGACAGGATTCCCCCTATACCAAAGTCGCTGGCTAAGGTATCGACGATGAACCTTATTCCAGGTCTAGGGTAGGCCAGAATAGGTGCGGTGCACAGAGTCTGCTTGAGTTGTTCGAAGGCACTGTGGCATTCTGCTGTCCACGTGAAGAGTTGGTCCTTCTCAGTCAGTCGATGCAGTGGTTTGGCGATGTCGGCGAATCCTCTCATGAAGCGACGGTAATGAGTGCAGAGTCCCAGGAAGCTTCGTAGTTGGGACTTGTCCTTCGGAACTGGCCACTCCCTCACAGCTGCGGTCTTCTCTGGGTCGGTGCGCACCCCTTCCTCGGAGATGATATACCCAAGGTACTGGACCGGCTTCCGGAAGAGCTGACACTTCTTGGGGCTCAACGTCAGCTGGGCAGCCCGTAGCTTCATCAAGGTCTCCTTCAGGTTGCTGTAGTGCTCCTCGAAGCTTCTCCCCAGAACGATGACGTCGTCTAGGTAAACCAGGCAGGCCTACCAGTGTAGTCCCCTCATAATGGACTCCATTTGCCTTTCGAAGGTCGCAGGGGCGTTGCACAGACCGAATGGCATGACAGTGAACTGCCAGAGCCCGCAGCCCACTGAGAACTCCGTTTTCTCGCGGTCCTTAGGGTGGAGCTCCACCTGCCAGTAGCCACTCTTCAAATCCAAGGTGGAGAACCATCTTGATCCTGATATGGTGTCCAGCGTGTCGTCGATCCGGGGTAGAGGGTAGCTGTCCTTTTTCGTGACGTCGTTCACCCGCCTGTAGTCCACGCAGAACCTGGTGGAGCCGTCCTTCTTCACTAGCACGACCGGAGAACTCCCACGACTATGTGATGGCTCGATCACCCCCTGTTCCTAGATTTCTTCCACCATCCGGTCGACTTCAGCTTGCTCGGCGAGCGTGACACGCCGAAATGGGGCCCTAATCGGTGCGCTGCCCCAACGTCGATTCTGTGCTAGACCAAGCTTGTCCTGCCGAAGTCTTTGCGCCCCACGGAGAAGACATCCTGGAATTCGTGTATCTCCCGAAGTTGGCGTGATTGTTCCTCGTCTAAATGGTCCTGGGATCCTTGGTACACCTTCTGTAGTTCTTCTGGCAGTGCGCGTCTTCTTCGGTTGTCCGCCTGCAGGTGTCAGTCCGTCGTATCTGTGATGCGGGCAATCCAGGTAACGGGCTCGCAGACTCCTAGGTTGGTGTCCCGGTGAACCGTAATGTTGTAATCGTTCAGGTTGGACAGGCGGACGTACGGCCGAGACGTCGTGTTGATGAGGGTCTGGGCAATTAGCAATCCTTTTGTCTGGATGTCCTCATATTTTGGATCGATGACAGCCGCCACTCCCTCAGCAGTTCCGTCGACAATTACTGCAGCGCTGACCTCCGTCCTGGCGGGAACGATGACGTCCTCTCTCAGCCTTACTCGTTGTGCGGTGATGGCCACGTGTGCTGGTTGCAAAGCAAGTTCCTCACCTCCGAAGTGCAGAGTGTTGGTACTCAGGTCCAAGATGATGTTGTTCTGGTCCAGAAAGTCAAGTTCGATGATCACTGCGTTTGATACGTCAACCACAAGCACTGGATGCTTCACCGCCCGTCGAACAATGACGAACTCCAGTGATGCTTCGCCATGTACCGGTGCAGTCTCTCCAGTCGTGGTTATTAGTTGGAGGTTCGTTTGTATGGGTTGCACTCTCCGCCTCGGGATCACGGTGGGATTGACGATGGTCCTCGAACTCCCGTGTCGATTAGCATGGGCCAGCTCACTCCGTTGACGATTCCGTCGACCATCAGGCTGCTATTGTCCCTCCGTAACTTCGTCACACGAACTTGGACTGCCGGGGCTTGACGACTGTCACAAGCCAACCTTTGCCCCCCAAGGCTGGCTAATACTCGTTTCCCTGGGCCGCGCGGTTTTCAGACGACTGATTGCCCGTCGGATACCCTCGGCGGCGGCGATCACCGCAGTCTTTGCTCAGGTGTCCTTTCTTACCACAGGTCCAGCAGGTCGGTAGTCCTCTTCCGGGCCGCTTCTCCGGTTGTCATCCGGCTGTGTCGTTGCTGGTGGAGCCGCAACTATCGAAGAAACGGCTTAGCGCCTCTATCAATTCGTCGGCCAGGGGCTTGGTCTCGTTGGTTTTTGCTGGTTCGTCGACGACCATTTGACGCACCCGCGCGTGCATTCTAGATGCCTGTTTCGCCGTCTCGAACTCAAGTGAGTGGCTCAGCGCATCTGCCAGAGTCTTATTGCGCGCGAGTCGCAGCGCCTGTTGAGTGTCCGAGTCCCGTAGCCCGTCGGTGAAGGTCTGCGTCGCAATCTGTTCCAGAAAGTCGGCTGGCGCTGTTGGATAGGCGAGCCTAACGAGGCGTGCGATGTCCATCTCGAACTCCTGCAGGGTTTCCGCGTTCTTTTATACCCGGGTCCGGAGCTACATCTGGTAGGCCTGCTGAAGATGACTATCTCCATATCGGGACTCCATATGGGCGATTATTGAAGCGTAGTCCTGGGATCCAGTCGGGATGGCCTGAAGGACGTTAAGGGCGTCCCCTCTCAGCGCTACAATGAGAGCTGTAGCCTTTTCCGTGCTGTTCCAGTTGTTTATGGAACAGGCTGCCTCAAACTGACGTAAATAGGTGCTCCACGGGACCTTTCCGTCGAAGGTTGGGGGCGTCACTCTGCTATGTCCCGTTCCTGATATTCCCGGTGTAACTGTGGCGGGCGTCGGCGCAGCTCGGCAACTTCCTCTTGAAGAGCTTTGAATCTCGCTTCCATCCCCGTCGGCGGGCGTTGGTTCAGCTCAGCAATTTCCTTTTGTAAAACGTTGAATATCTCTTCCACCCCCGTCAGCGGGCGTTGGCGCAGTTTGGCAACTTCTTCTTGTACAGAGTTGAATCTCGCTTCCATCCCCGTCGGCGGGCGTTGGATCAGCTCAGCAATTTCCTTTTGTAAAGCGTTGAATTTCTCTTCCATCCCCGTCAGTGGGCGTTGGCGCAGTTCGGCCACTTCCTCTTGTAAGGCGTCGAACTTCTTTTCTACTGCTGTGACTTCCTCACGTAGGCCCTGTTCTAATTTCTTCAGGACTTCTGCTGACTTAATCTGGCCGTCTTCCATTTTCTTCTGGCCGTTCGCTATCTTCCTCAGGTCCTCCGCAAACTTATTCTGTCCGTCTTCTAATTTGGAGTTTAGGTCCTTGGCTAAATTCTTCTGGCCATCTTCTAATTCGGTTTCCATGCAACTTAACTTTTCTAGCAGTGCTTGCAATTGCGCTTCCATTTTAGTTGTCTTTCTTGTAAAGGGCATGCACTCACAGGAAAAGTAGAGAACTGTGGTAAAATGACCTGCTGGGGTTTTGAAACCAGGACCTTCAGGTGTTGCGCTTGTGCTTGAGTTCGTAATCCGGCTTCTGACACCGTTGTTACGTTCCAACCCCTTGTGGCACTTTCGTTAACTGGATTACAGTGGGTAGAAACACAAAAATGGTCCTTTTAAAGAAGTAGTAATTATATTGCAGGTCTTAGCAAGTTACAGTACACCGCACAATAAACAGATACAAGCAATTAGTATATCACTCTAGTTCCTCTCTGACTGGGAACACTTCCCTTTCACTCAGTCTCTCGAGCAGCTGTCCGTTCACTAATTAGGCTGACCTGTGTCTAGCCAGTCTGTCACTCACCGAAATACCTGTACACTCCCTTTAGTACACAAACTACCGTTAGGCTACTTACGAGTCTGCTACACACTGCTCTGCAGGCTCGGAAAGAATCTCACTGGGATTCGCAATTCACACAGCACTTCACTGCATGCAATAGCCTCACTTGGGTTTCGCAAGTCACGTCGCCAACTGTTGTCGCACTCGCTCAAAAACACTGTCCCACCCTCGCTGATGAGGCCGCTTATATAGCAGGCTGGAGACTCAATGAATGCTTCTAGAATCGTCCAGGATTCATGGCTTCTGGAGATTTCCATCACAAGCTGGGTCACGAATATTCTGGACCATCCCTTTGTCCTCGCAGCCCGTTGCGTAAGGCACAGGTAACTCAGAGAGGCAGAGCATAGCCCGGGGCAGCTGTGACTCACGTGGCGAGGCGACGAAACAAGCTCACAGCCGTAACAATATTGCCGCAGTTTCGCGCTTTCAGAATAAGTGTTTCGCGACAATTATCGGTCATTTGTGATGGACAACCTGAAAATGTATATCGTTGTATATTGTAATGCTTCAGCAGTCAGTGAGACATAGCATAAATTGCATTCGTGAGTACTGCATATTGTTTATATTCACATTAATAAACTAAATTATACCCCCCGCCGGTACTGCCACCTTGAAGAAGGCAATTTGTTATTGCCGGGTGTTTTGGGGGCTTGCGAGCTCAAATGATCTGCAGAGCTATGCCAGCGGGAGCTTAAGCTCCTGGTAGGGTCACCCAAGCTGGACAGGTCTAAAGTGATGAGCCAGACCAAGAGCGGTACCCTGGTCCTCCAGGTCGGGGGGTTGGGCGTGGGGCTAACAACCCCACACTGTAAAACCTCAAAAGTTACGAAACTCTCTACGAAGCCTCGGATTTTGGACGGAATTAACGATAATGAACCTGGAAAATGTTTAAGGACAAGGAAAAAGGATATGACTTTGACAATGGCAACATGGAACGTACGAACGATGTTGCAGATAGGA
The DNA here is from genome assembly GCA_946902985.2 of Meconema thalassinum. Lineage (NCBI taxonomy): Eukaryota > Metazoa > Arthropoda > Insecta > Orthoptera > Tettigoniidae > Meconema > Meconema thalassinum. Next base: position 251,520,797 of record OX336394.1, on the reverse strand, counting down.
AAAATGGCAGAAGTTGCTGAGGAAGTTTTGAAGTATGGAATGGATATAGTAGCGATACAGGAAGTGAGATGGAGGGGAAACGGTAGGATTGACAAGAAGGACTATACAATGTTATACAGTGGTCGTGAAGTAAGAACTGGTCAGTGTGGAACAGGCTTTATCATTAGTTCAAAGATAAAAAGAAGTCTTCTTGGTTTTGAGCCTCTAGGAGATAGAATGTGTAAAATGAGACTGAAGGGACGATTCAGGAATCTGACACTTATATCAGCGTATGCACCTACAGAAGACGATAGTGAAGAGAAGAAAAATGCATTCTATGACCAGTTGGAAAAGGAATGTAGTATGATACCAAAATATGATGTGATAATACTTCTTGGGGACTTCAATTTCAAAATAGGTAGAGAGGACTTCTTGCAGTATGTAGCAGGGAAACATTCTTTACATACTAATACTAGTGAAAATGGGAAGCTTCTATGCCAATTTGCAGAAAGTAATAGAATGGTAATCAAAAGTACTTGTTTTAAACATAAGGACATACACAAAGGAACCTGGAAAATGCCAGGCACCGGAGTGGTAAACCAAATCGACCATGTCTTGATTTCAAGAAGACATGCATCTTCAATGATTGACGTCAGATCTGCAAGGGGCCCCAACTGTGATTCGGATCATTTTTTGGTGAAAGCTCTGTTTAGAGAACGAATTGCGAATGTAGAATGTGACAGAGGAATTAAGAGGATACAGTGGGACGTGGAAAAGTTTCAGCAAACACAAATTGTTAAGCAAATGACGACACACTGAACAAGAAGTTGGAAGAGAGATTAAAGAATATGAATGAGGATGACACTGTAAAGAGGAGATGGACTGGAATAAAGAGAGCATTGGAAGAGACTGTGAAAGAAACTATTGGGGAGAAGAAGAGGAACAGGAATGAAGAATGGTTTGATGATGAATGTATGAAGTATATAGAGCAGAAGAATGCAGACAGATTGATTATGATTCAAAGAGAGACAAGATGGAATTGTGAAAGATATAAAGAAAGTAGAAGAACAGCAAATAGAGTTCTGAAAAAGAAGAAGAGAATGTATCAAAGAAGACAAATGGAAAGAATTGAAGAATTGAACAGCCAGAATGAAAGTAAGAAATTGTACCAAGCAACGAAACGAATGACAAAGGAATTTCAACCACGGGAGAACTCGTGTAAGGATAAAGATGGAAAAGTAATTGGAGAGGAAGAGAGAGTTCTTGAAAGATGGGCGGAGCACTTTAAAGATACGTTAAATATAGAACGTAAGGACGAGATGAATGAGAGACAGGTCTACATGAATGAAGAGCCACAGGTCACTAAACCATCCATAGATGAAGTTATGGAGGCAGTGAAGCGTCAACGAAATGGAAGAGCACCAGGAGAGGATAAGATCATAGCGGAGGTAATAAAGAATGGGGGACAAGGGATAGTTAGGAACCTACAAGAACTGATTGGGGAGATATGGGAAAGAGAGATAATGCCTCAGGATTGGAAGGTTGGCCTTATCTGTCTCATCATCAAGAAAGGTGATAAGTTACAATGTGGAAATTATAGAGGGATAACATTACTAAGTGTTGTATATAAGATATTCTCAAGTATATTGCAAAGGAGACTGAGCGACTACGCTGAAGAAATATTGGATGAGAACCAGTGTGGATTCCGGCCAGGAAGGGGAACTACTGACCAAATATTTGGTATGAGACAATCTATGGAGAAATGCTATGAATATGGTGTTGATCTGCATTTGCTATTCATTGATTTCCAACTGGCGTTTGATAGCATTGATAGAACGAAGATGTTGAACGCCCTAGAAGCATGTGGAGTGCCAAAGAAGTTGATCAGTCTAGTAGCAATGACAATGGAAGGATCGCAGGCCAAGGTTTATGTAGGAGGAAAAAACTAGCAGGAATTTTGAGGTGAATACCGGAGTGTGGCAAGGAGATTCATTGTCTGCAGTGTTATTCAACTTGACACTGAATGAAGTTATGAAAGAACTGGGTTTGGGAGGGACGATAATAAGCAAGTCCAAGCAGGCGTATGCATATGCGGATGACATTGTGTTGATGGCACGGAACTGGGAATCTCTTAAAGAAATGTTCAAGATTCTGGAGAAGAAGAGTGGAAAGATGGGAATGAGAATTAATTAAAGGAAAACGAAATATATGAAAATGTCAGCGGGAAAAGATAGAAGAGCAAGAGAAAATGTCGAAATTGGTCAGTATAAATTTGAGAATGTAAAATACTTCAGTTACCTTGGTACTATACTAAATTGTGAGAATTCTGTATCAGAGGAGATTCATAAACGGATCATGAATGGACACAGGGCTTACTATGCTAACACTAAGCTCATAAAATCAAAACTGGTAAGTAGGCACTTGAAAGTTAAACTCTACAAGACCCTTATTAGACCAGTGGTGACCCATGGATCTGAGACGTGGACAATGTCAACAAATGATGAGAATGATCTCAAAATGTTTGAAAGGGAAGTTTTAAGAAGGATATATGGCCCGGTAAAGGAGGATGAAGGGTGGCGAATCAGGACAAACAAAGAAATTGAAGAGATAATCAAAGCTGAAGATATTGTGAAATTTATTAAGTCCCGACGACTAGATTGGCTTGATCATGTAGAGAGATGAGTGAAGAAAGAACACCAAGGAAGATATTACATGGAACTATGGAAGGGAAGAGGAGACGTGGACGACCGCGCAAAAGATGGCTACAAGACTTAGGAGAAGACCTGAGAACTATGAGGGTTGGAAGATGGTGGGAGAAAACTCATAGAAGGGACGAATGGCGAGGAATCGTGAGAGAGGCCAAAGCCTACCCCAGGCTGTAGCGCCGAGGAAGTAAGTAAGTAAGTAAACTAAATTATAATTAAATATTTTTACTTTCTTGTCACATATTTCAGGTATTTTTAATACATAAAAAATAAATATTTTAACAATTTTTAACACCTAAAACTCCGAGCCCTAGTTATAACAGATTAAAACTCCGCTTGCCACAACACACAGAGTGATTTCTGCTGAACTGTCGCCATTGCAATCACACTACTGAAACAGTGGCGTGGTAGCTTCCTGTCGGGCAATCATTCTGCGCATCGGCTGAAGGTCACGGGCGGAGTACAGTCACATCTAAAACTAAAACTCGATGAGTTCCTGATTAGTGTTGTGGTCGAGTTATTCATTTATCTTACTTATAACGTGAGATATGATTTTTAAACGTTTAAAATTATACGCCATATCAATACATAAACAACTATATATTTTATATGTTTGGACATCTTTCAACTTTCAATGAGGTCATCTTCCGCTTAAACAGAAAGTCAATTAAGAGTTGAAAACTAAAATAGCATATATGACTTAAAACTAAATAAGAAATGAAAAATTAATGATAATAATTGTAATAAATAAAATATAGTAATAAAATGGATATACTTACCAATGCAGTATTAATTAAATAAATATAATATTGGACTTTCTACAATAATTTTAGAGAAAGTTCATAGAAAATAAGAACTATTAACGGTGAGTGTAAAAATGTTAAGCTTTAAAATGTTTTATCAAAATATACAAACAAAATAATTTAGACAAATCAAGTTCTAAAATCAATAAAATAATTCAATTCTGCGCTTGATTAAATAAGTTGAATCCTCTTCAATACGGAGTTTATTAACAATTTTGAATAGGTGCCAACCAGTATTACGATGACATGAATTAACCTAACAGATAGGAAAATAATACATGCTAGAAAAATTTTATATAAATAAACGAAACATAATTAGCCAGCATATGAAACTGATAAAATCTACTTTATATGCTTTAATATCACCTACATTATTGTATGGGATGGAGAAATTCGGAAATTCGTATAAGTATTTGAGTTGAAATGCCCAATGCGGATATGTGGCAATTCTAATATTTATCCAAAACGTTTAGAAGATAATGAAAAAAAGGTATTCTTGAAATGGAATTAAGGTATCAGAAGTTCTTCTTTAAATTTGCCAAACAGTGTTAGATTATGTATTTTCCGCTTTAATGCAACCGTCTATGGAGAAAGAAATGTATAAATATAGTAATCAGTCTTGGTTTAAATGGAGGTATCAAATGTAAACATCATACCATTATGTAACCTTACCGAATTGAAATTCTCCCGTAGTATGTAATGCATACATTAAGTATTTATCAGATCAATGCAGTAAAGGTGGCATGTCATTATTAGCAATCTAGGTGAATAAATATATGTCAACGAGCTTTGAAGTTTGGATATTCTTTATTCCATAGGTTACCAAAGTGTAAAATATAGTTTCCTAGGAGATATGAGAGTGAAGTTCAATTAAAGTGCCGTTGTAACGTTGCTATGCAACATACCCGCTCATATATGCTTCATATAACTTGTTCCAAATGTTATCTTAAATATAAACTTTTGTCGTAAGTATTTAATTATATTAGGAAAATAGTAGAGATTGTTCTTTCTTCAAGAAGTATATTAATTTTCATTTGGCTCTTATCCTGGTTTAAATATATACTTCATAGAGATGAACGTTTAGATACATTGCACCTCACAGGCAACAAAATAGAATGGGTAGTTTCCAAAGAAGATATGAAGATGCAATTTAACAAATTTGCCGTTGTAGCGTTGCTATGTAAATGACCGAATCAACCTTCCAAGTATATCTAATTGGTCACCTATAATGTGTTAAATCCTTGTTTTAACAATTATTCAATGAATACTAGGAATTATTATATTATAATGTTGGAAATGTCGAAGGATAGGATTGGATTACCTCTATGTTAAGCTAAGTGTCTCTTTTCAAGTTTAATCTATTCCTTTTTTAATCAAATACATTGAAAATTAACAAGTAAATGTGGGAAACGAAGGTAAAGGTGATGCCGCTGATATTTCATTAAGGAATATAACAATATTTGTTATTGTGGAAATGTTATTTTTTTCTTTACATTTATATGATTGTAAATTCAATCTGTTAAGTTAGTAATTATCGGATGTGTAAATAAGGAGTTAAATATAAAACATGAAAATAGTCCGAAAATCTATTTAAACGGAAGTCATGGTAAATAAATCCTATATATTGTTACGGCTGTGAGTTTGTGTTGTCGCTCGCCGCATGAGTCGCAGCTCCCCCGGGCTGTGTGTCCTCTGCCTCAGTGTACTACGTGCGCGTTACGCAACGGGCTGCGAAGTGAAAGGGATGGTCCAGAATATTCGTGACCCCACCAGTGAAGGAAATGTCGAGAAGCAGTGTGTCCTGGACGATTCTAGAATTCATTGAGTCACCAGCCTGCTATATTAGCGGCTTCAACAGTAAGGGGCCGAGCTTTCTGTGGGTGTGTGTTTCTGAGCTAGTGCGTGTTTTCCTGAGCGACAGAAGTGTGGTGACGCAGTGCCGTGCGAGTTACGAAATCCAGTGACATTGTTTCTCCAAGCTTGTGAACAGCCTGCAGCAAGTGATCGTAAGTAACTGTAGTCGGTGTACATAAGGGGGAGGAGCAGGTAGTTTCTGTCAAGGCCACCGTACTCATTAGGACGGATTAACTTCTGTGGTCTGTTGACAAGTGAAAGGGCCAAGAGCGCTCAATGAAGAGACTTGAGGAAACTGGAGTAAGGTTCCAATTGCTTGTATTTGCTGATGAGAAGTGTAATTTTCTGGCCGCAATAAAGTTAATTATTTCTTTAAAGAAACAATCTGTGTTGTGCTTCAACCCACCGTAATCCAGTTAACAAAAGTGCGACTAGGGGGGTGGCACGTAACAACTGGTGTCAGAAGCCGGATTACGAACTCAAGCACAAGCACAACACCTGACGGTCCTGGTTTCAAAACCCGAGCAGGTAATTTTTAAAAAAAAATTCCTGTGAGCGCATGCCCCTTACAAGACAAACATCTTAAATGGAGGAGCAATTCGCAGCATTGCTAGAAAAGTTAAGTGGCATGGAAACCAAGATAGAAGACGGCCAGAAGAGGTTAGGCGAGGACCTAACTGCCAAATTAGAAGATGGCCAGAAGAATTTAACCAAGAAGATAGAGGACGGTCAGAAGAAGATGGAAGACGGGCAGAATAAGTTAGCACAGGACCTGAAGAAATTAGATCTGGGTCTGCGTGAGGAAGTTACGGCAGTGGAAAAGAACTTTGACGCCTTAAAAGATGAAGTTGCCGAGCTACGCCGACGCCCGCTGACGGGGATGGAAGAGAGATTCAACGCTCTACGGAAGGAATTTGCTGAGCTGCGCCGACACCCGCCGACAGGGATGGAAGATAGATTCAAAGCACTACAAGAGGAAGTCGCCGAGCTGCGCCGACGCCCGCCGACCGGGGTGGATGAGAGAGTCAAAGCCCTACAAGAGGAAGTTGCCGAACTGCGCCAACGCCCACTCACGAGGGTGGAAGAGAAATTCAACGCTCTTCAAGAGGAAGTTGCCGAGCTGCGCCGACGCCCGCCCACAGGTACACCGGGGACATCAGGAACGGGACAGAGCAGAGTGACGCCCCCAACCTTCGACGGAAAGGTCCCGTGGAGCACCTATTTACGTCAGTTCGAGGCAGCCTGTTCCATATACAACTGGAACAGCACGGAAAAGGCTACAGCTCTCATTGAAGCACTGAGAGGGGACGCCCTTAACGTCCTTCAGGCCATCCCAACTGGATCCCAGGACTACGCTTCACTGATCGCCCATAAGGAGTCCCGATATGGAGATAGCCATCTTCAGCAGACCTACCAGATGCAGCTCCGGACCCGGGTACAAAAGAACGTGGAAACCCTGCAGGAGTACGAGATGGATATCGCACGCCTCGTAAGGCTCGCCTACCCAACAGCGCCGGCCAACTTTCTGGAACACATTGCGACGCAGACCTTCACCGACGGGCTACGGGACTCGGACACTCAACAGGCGCTGCGACTCGCGCGCAATAGGACCCTGGCAGATGAGCTGAGCCACGCACCTGAGTTCGAGACGGCGAAACAGGCATCTAGAATGCACGCGCGGGTGCGTCAAGTGGACGTCGACGAACCAGCAAAAACCAACGAGACCAAGCCCCTGGCCGACGAATTGATGGAGGCGCTAAGCCGTTTCTTCGATAGTCGCGGCACTACCAGCAACGACACAGCCGGATGACAACCGGAGAAGAGGCCCGGAAGAGGACTACCGACCTGCTGGACCTGCGGTAAGAAAGGCCACCTGAGCAAGGATTGCGGTGATCGCCGCCGCCGAGGGTATTCGACGGGAAGTCAGTCGTCTGAAAACCGCGCGGCCCAGGGAAACGAGTATTAGCCAGCCTTGGGGGGCAAAGGTTGGCTTGTGACAGTCGTCAAGCCCCGGCAGTCCAAGTCCGTGTGACGAAGTTACGGAGGGACAATAGCAGCCTGATGGTCGACGGAGTCATCAACGGAGTGAGCTGGCCCATGCTAATCGACACGGGAGCATCGAAGACCATCGTCAGCCCCACCGTGATCCCGAAGTGGAGAGTGCAACCCACACAAAGGAACCTCCAGCTAATAACCGCGACCGAAGAGACCGCACCGGTACATGGCGAAGCATCACTGGAGTTCGTCATTGGTCGACGGGCGATAAAGCATCCAGTGCTTGTGGCTGACGTATCAAATGAAGTGATCATCGGACTGGACTTCCTGGACCAGAACAACATCATCTTGGATCTGAGTACCAACACTCTGCTCTTCGGAAGGGAGGAACTTGCTTTGCGACCAGCACACGAGGCCGTCGCCGCACGACGAGTAAGGCTGAGAGAGGACGTCATCGTTCCCGCCAGGACGGAAGTCAGCGCTGCCGTAATTGTCGACGGAACAGCTGAGGGAGTGGCGGCTGTCATCGAGCCAAAATATGAGGACATCCAGACAAAAAGATTCCTAGTTGCCAAGACTCTCATCAACATGACGTCTCGGCCGTACGTCCGCCTGTCCAACCTGAACGACTACGATATTACGGTTCACCGGGACACCAACCTAGGAGTCTGCGAGCCCGTCACCTGGATTGCCCGCATCACAGACACGACGGACGGACACCTGCAGACGCACAACCGAAGAAGACGCGCCCTGCCAGAAGAACTTCAGAAGCTGTACCAAGGATCCCAGGACCATTTAGTCGAGGAGCAATCACGCCAACTTCAGGACCTGCTACGCGAATTCCAGGGTGTCTTCTCCGTGGGGAGCAAAGACTTCGGTAGGACAAGCTTGGTCCAGCACAGAATCGACGTTGGGGACAGCACACAGATTAGGGCCCCATTCCGACGTGTCCCGCTCGCCAAGCAAGCCGAAGTCGACCGGATGGTAGAAGAGATGAAGGAGCAAGGGGTGATCGAGCCATCACATAGTCCTTGGAGTTCTCCGGTCGTGCTAGTGAAGAAGAAGGACGGTTCCACCAGGTTCTGCGTGGACTACAGGCGGGTGAACGACGTCACGAAGAAGGACAGCTACCCTCTACCCCGGATCGACGAAACGCTGGACACCATATCAGGATCAAGATGGTTCTCCACCTTGGATTTGAAGAGTGGCTACTGGCAGGTGGAGGTCCACCCTAAGGACCGCGAGAAAACGGCGTTCTCTGTCGGCAGCGGGCTCTGGCAGTTCACCGTCATGCCATTCGGTCTGTGCAACGCCCCCTGCGACCTTCGAAAGGCTAAAGGAGTCCATTCTGAGGGGACTACACTGGAAGACCTGCCTGGTCTACCTAGACGACGTCATCGTTCTGGGAAAAAGCTTCGAGGAGCACTACTGCAACCTGAAGGAGATCATGATGAAGCTACGGGCTGCCCAGCTGAAGTTGAGCCCCAAGAAGTGTCAGCTCTTCCAGAAGCGGGTCCAGTACCATGGGCATATTGTCTACGAGGAAAGGGTGCGCACCGACCCAGAAAAGACCGCAGCTGTGAGGGAGTGGCCAGTTCCGAAGGACAAGTCCCAACTACGAAGCTTCCTGGGACTCTGCACTTATTACCGTCGCTTCGTAGGAGGATTCGCCGACATCGCCAAACCACTGCATCGACTGACTGAGAAGGACCAACTCTTCGCGTGGACACAGAATGCCACAGTGCCTTCGAACAACTCAAGCAGGCTCTGTGCACCGCACCTATTCTGGCCTACCCTAGACCTGGAACAAGGTTCATCGTCGATACCTTAGCCAGCGACTTTGGTATAGGGGGAATCCTGTCGCAAGTAGTGGACGGCGAGGAGAGAGTAGTGGCCTACTTCAGCAAAGCCTTGTCAAAGCCAGAGAGGAACTACTGCGTCACCAGGAAAGAGCTGCTCGCCATCGTGAAGACCATTGAACATTTCCACAAGTAACTGTACGGGCAAGAATTTCTCATCAGGACCGATCATGCATCCCTGCGGTGGCTCCTGAACTGCAAGCAGCCCATGGGTCAACTCGCGCGGTGGTTAGAGAGGCTTCAACAGTACAACTTTGAGATCCAGCACAGGAAAGGCCAACTGCATTCTAACGCCGACCCCTGTCACGAAGACCGTGCCCCGAAAACTGCACCTTCTGCGCCAGAAGGGAGGAGAACACTGGGATACAGTGCCGAAGGACTACCGTGGAATCTTTCGCGCGGGCGCAAGCAGCAGAACATTGTGAGTGACTGCAGCCCAAAGTTTAAGTCCCACTGGGCGCAGTGGGACTCGCTGATTGTAAGGGATGGCCTCATCTGCCGCACCTGGGAGAGCACCGACGGGAAGACATCTCGGGAACAAGTCGTCGTTCCAAAGGCTATGACGGAGGAAGTCCATGGAGGATCATCTGGTGGACACCTAGGCATAAAGAAGACCCTGGAGAAGCTAAGAGAGCGGTTCTACTGGATCGGATGCCGAACCGACGTGGATAACCACTGCACGAGGTGCCACGATTGCGCAGCCAGCAAGGGCCCAGGACGAAGACGGCGGGGTCCACTGAAGACCTACAAAGTGGGCGGCCCCATGGAGAGAGTGGCCATCGATGTTGCTGGACCATTCCCGTTAAGCGAGGCAGGGAACCGCTACATATTGGTCGTCAGCGACTACTTCACCAAATGGCCGGAGGCGTATGCGCTCCCTAAACAAGAAGCCGCGACGATCGCAGAGACCCTGGTGAAGGAATTCGTCAGCCGGTACGGAGTACCCCTGGATCTGCACTCTGACCAAGGGAGGAACTTCGAGTCGCAGGTGTTCCAGAATCTATGCCAGCTGCTGGGAATCCGGAAGACAAGGACAACGCCGCTACACCCTCAGTCCGACGGGATGGTAGAGCGATTCAATCGCACCATCGAGAACCATCTCAGAATAGTCGTCAGCGAGCACCAGAGGGATTGGGACATGCATCTTCCACTATTTCTCCTGGCCTACCGCGCCGCCGTGCATGAAGCCACCGGGTGCACACCAGCCCGGGCCATGTTTGGGAGGGAGCTCCGCCTACCTGTCGCTCTTGCCTTCGGCCGACCTGGGAATGATCCGGTCCCGGTAAGCCAGTATTGTCAAGAGCTGGTCGACCAACTGGAGGACGTGCACGCGTTCGAGAGGAGGAAACTGCGGATCTAGACCGACCGAATGAAGACCCGATACGACCAACAGACGGATGCTGGCAGATTCCTCGAGGACGACCTGGTCTGGCTCTTCAACCCATTACGGAAGAAAGGCCTGTCACCCAAACTGCAGAAGTCCTGGGAGGGCCCGTACCGAGTCGTGAAACGGATCAACGATGTCGTCTACAGGATCCAGCGGAGCCCGAGGGCGAAGATGAAGATCGTGCATCGAGATCGCCTGGCAGCCTACGGAGGGACACAGACGGACCAATGATTGATCGGGACGATCAGCCTTTTAGGAAGGGGGTGGTGTTACGGCTGTGAGTTTGTGTTGTCGCTCGTCGCATGAGTCACAGCTCCCCCGGGCTGTGTGTGCTCTGCCTCAGTGTATTGCGTGCGCGTTACGCAACGGGCTGCGAAGTGAAAGAGATGGTCCAGAATATTCGTGACCCCGCCAGTGAAGGAAATGTCGAGAAGCCATGTGTCCTGGACGATTCTAGAATTCATTGAGTCACCATCCTGCTATATAAGCGGCTTCAACAGTAAGGGGCCGAGCTTTCTGTGGGTGTGTGTTTCTGAGCTAGTGCGTGTTTTCCTGAGCGACAGAAGTGTGGTGACGCAGTGCCGTGCGAGTTACGAAATCCAGTGACATTGTTTCTCCCAGCTTGTGAACAGCCTGCAGCAAGTGATCGTAAGTAACTGTAGTCGGTGTACATAAGGGGGAGGAGCAGGTAGTTTCTGTCAAGGCCACCGTACTCATTAGGACGGTTTAACTTCTGTGGTCTGTTGACAAGTGAAAGGGCCAAGAGCGCTCAAGGAAGAGACTTGAGGAAACTGGAGTAAGGTTCCAATTCCTTGTATTTGCTGATGAGTAGTGTAATTTTCTGGCCGCAATAAAGTTAATTATTTCTTTAAAGAAACAATCTGCGTTGTCTTCAACCCACCGTAATCCAGTTAACAAAAGTGCCACTAGGGGGGTGGCACGTAACAATATAAATAAATCAGAAATGCGCCATTTTGTGAATTCTTGGGCATCCCATGAAAATCCATAGAAATGTGGCAAAAAGGTGCCCTTCAATTAGCTGAAACGAAACATATGTATATGATCTTTGTGAGGGCCTAAGTGATTTGGTATTACATTTCAACATATGACAATTAAACAGTCAAAAATACATACTTGTTAAGATTTGAGAAAATATAAGTGATTGTAGTGTAAACGTGTTTGAATGCTTAATGTTTATCTTGTATATATTTCTTTAATAATAGGATTTGCTGTGACTAGATTATAAATCTGTGGAAAATTTTTGATATTGGCATTATTGTATCCTTAATTGTCAGTTAATTCTGTACTTTCAAATTGGATTGATGTTATGAATGGTGGTGAAAAATTGTATAATATTTGATTTATGATTGTTAAAGATGTTTATGGAGGTAGGATTACTTGTTTCTTGTTTTTAAATGGATTGGAATCCGGGCTAAGCATAGGAAACAGATTGTGATGAACAAGGGGTTACTTTCGTTATTTATTTCATTTATTTTAAGTCTGGGTATAATTTTTGGTTGATGTATATGTCCATTTTTTCAAGGTTGTTTAATAGTTTGCCTTTATCGGATAAATGTAATATTATTAAGTCTGTGTTAATAGATGTAAAAGCATGGTTCATATTATTTATGTCTTCTACAATAATAGAGTATTTCTTCTATTTGACAGCATTAGCATGTTCATTATAATGTATATTAAATGTTCTCCCAGTTTGGCCAATATATGTGAGTTTCCAAGTGTTACATTCAAGTTTATATACTCCTGATTTATTGAACAAGTTTTCTGTAATTATTTTGTTGTAATTGTAAATCATTTTGGATGTAGTGTTATGTGTTTTAAATGCAATCTTACAATTTTTTCTTCTTAAATATATTTGTTATACTGCACATTTTTTTGTTCGTGTATGTGAATGTTAGCAATGTCTTATTTATATCTTCATTTTTTAGTGTTGAAGTTATTTTATTCTTAATCTGTTTTAAGATATAATTAACGATTAATTTATTGTATCCATTAAGTTCAGCAATGGTATAAATTGAGTGTATTTCTTGTATGTATTTCTCTGATTTCATGGGTGAATTTAAGGTCCTTGTAATAAGACTATAGAATGTTGATTTGTTATGAGATCCTGGGTGCACAGAATCATTTCGTATGATATTAGAAGTTATCGTAGGTTTACGGAATATACTGTATGTGAAACGGTTATTTTCCCGTGTAATTGATATGTCCAGATAGTTCAAGGTTTTATTATTTTCAGATTCTAAAGTGAACTGAATGTTTGCGTCTAAATAATTCATATGAGTTATAAAAGTATCGATATTAATATCTTTATTAATAACGATAAATATATCATCTACATAAATTCCCCATATTTCAAGACCAGGATATTTATTGATAACAAGCTGTACCCGGCATGCGTTGCAATGCCAATCAAAGAAAGTGTTGGCGTTGAAATTCTGTTTCTTGAAGTGCTTTTGGATACACAACATGTTTTCAATTTCCGTTAACTGCCTCTAAGCTATCGTAAAATGGATTTTCTAATTTAGAACCATTCGTGGGAGCGTGCACAACAACTTTCAAAAGTTTCATCGCAATCGCATGAATGGCATATGAACGTATACGGGATTTTGTTTGAACGATTCGTGCGCTGTCACTCATTTGTTGATTCTACTTGTACGCTACCTATTGAGGAATGGATTTACTAAGTCGAAACCCTACCCTGGCGTGTACACTATAACTCATCAAGGTTTCATCACAATCGAAGAAGGTTATATGAACGCATATGGGATTTTGTTGAAACGCTTCACGCGTCGTCACCCATTTGTTGCATATACTGGTGCGCTACCTATTGTGAAATGGATTTACTAAGTCGAAACCCTTCCCTGGCGTGTACACAATAACTCTTCAATGTTTCATCGCAATCGGATGAATGGTATATGCACGTATACGGGGTTTTGTTTAAACGATTCGTGCGCTGTCACTCATTTGTTGAATCCACTCGTGCGCTACCTATTGAGAAATGTATTACTAAGTCAAAGCCCTTCCCTGGCGTGTACACAATAACTCATTAAGGTTTCATCGCAATCGAAGAAGGTTATATGAACGCAATAGGGGATTTTGTTGAAACACTTCGCGCGTCGTCACCCATTTGTTGCATCTACTCTTGCGCTACTTATTGTGAAATGGATTTACTAATTCCCCTTCCCTGGCGGGTACAAAATAACTGATCAATGTTTCATCGCAATCGGATGAATAGTATATGAACGCATACTGGATTTTGTTTAAACGATTCGCGCCCCGTCACTCATTTGTTGAAATTCTCGTGCGCTACCTACTGTAAAATGTATTTACTAAGTTAGAAACCGTCACGTAAGTGTCCAAAACATCTCACCCAAGTTTCATCGCTATCGGACTAATGGGATATGAAGACATAGGGGACTGTATTGAAATGCTTCGCGTGTCGTCGTTCATTTGTCGAATCTACTCGTGTGCTACCTACTGTGAAATGTATTTACTAAGCCAGAACCCTTCCTTGGAGGGTCCACCATATTTCACCCAAGTTTCACCGCTAACGGCAGAATGGTATATGACCTTATACGGGACTTTGTTGAAACGCTTCGCGCGGCGTCCCTCATTCGTTGAATCTACTTGTGTGCTGCATATTGTATAGTGGATTTACTAAGCCAGAAACCTTCCATGACGTGTACACAACATCTCACCCAAGTTTCATAGCTATCGGACGAATGGTATATGAATGCATACGGGACTTGGTTGAAACGCTTTGCGTGTCGTCGCTCATTTGTTGAATCTACTCGTGCGCTATCTACTGTGAAATGTATTCACTAATTTTGAAACCTTCACGTAAGTGTGCACAACATCTCACCCAAGTTTCATCGCTATCGGACGAATGGTATATGAACGCATAGGAGACATACCCACAGACAGACTTTATATATATAGATAGATGAACTGTTGTTCTAAATAGTCGACGTAAATATTGGCCAAAATCCCTGAAGCTGGGGAACCCATGCCTAAACCATCTATTTGTTGATATATAGATCCATTAAACGTGAAGTAATTGTTATTTAAGGTGAATGTTAGAATTGAAATGAATTCTTCAATCTCAACTATACTTAAACCACTGTTTTGTGTTAAATTATCCTTTACTATTTTGATATTTGCTTTTATGGGTATGTTGGTGTACATATTTGTGATACCAAGGGAATGCATAGTGCTTTTGCTATTAAGTGAGAAGTCTTTCGTTTTTATAATGAAATCTTGAGAATTAATGTAAGAAGTGTTCGCTTTGAATTGGTAGTAGAATTTTTGAAACTTCTGTATGTATTTTGCCAATTTGTACATTGGACTATATTTATTATTGACTATTGGTCGAATGGGTATATTTTTGTGGATTTTTGGTAATGCTCTCAATGTGGGCAATTTCGGATTCATTTGATACAAATATTGTTTGTCTTTGTCATCATATAGGAAAATTGTGTTGTTAATTAATTGTTTTAAATTTCTTTGCATTTTCGTAATTGGATCTTTTTTGATAATTATGAATGATTTATCCTGTAAGAATTGTTCAGTTTTTGTATGTAATATTGTTCTTCTAAAATTACTGTTATATTTCCTTTATCCGTTTTTGTGACTAGGAAATATAACAGTAATTTTAGAAGAACAATCTTACATACAAAAATCTGAACAATTCTTACAGGATAAATCATTCATAATTATCAAAAAAGATCCAATTACGAAAATGCAAAGAAATTTAAAACAATTAGTTAACAACACAATTTTCCTAATTGATGCAAAGACAAACAATGTTTGTATCAAATGGATCCGAAATTACCCACATTGAGAGCATCAAAAATCCACAAAACAAATATACCCATTCGACCAATAGTCAATAATAAATATAGTCCAAATTACCAATTGGCGAAATACATATAGAAGTTTCTAAAATTCTACTACCAATTCAAAGCGAACACTTCTTACATTAATTCCCAAGATTTCATTATAAAAACGAAAGACTTCTCACTTAATAGCAAAAGCACTATGCATTCCCTTGGCATCACAAATATGTACACCAACATACCCATAAAAGAAAATATCAAAATAATAAAGGATAATTTAAGACAAAACAGCGGTTTTAGTATAGTTGAGATTGAAGAATTCATTTCAATTCTAGTATTCACCTTAAATAACAATTACTTCAAGTTTAATGGATCTATATATCAACGAATAGATGGTTTAGGCATGGGTTCCCCAACTTCAGGGATTTTGGCCAATGTTTACGTCGACTATTTAGAACAACAGTTCAATATCAATAAATATCCTGGTCTTGAAATATGGGGAAGATATGTAGATGATATATTTATCGTTATTAATAAAGATATTATTAAAATCGATACTTTTCTAACTCATATGAATTATTTAGTCGCAAACATTCAGTTCACTTTAGAATTTGAAAATAATAAAACCTTGAACTATCTGGACATATCAATTACACGGGAAAATAACCGTTTCACATACAGTATATTCCGTAAACCTACGATGACTTCTAATATCATACGAAATGATTCTGTGCACCCAGGATCTCATAAAAAATCAACATTCTATAGTCTTATTACAAGGGCCTTAAATACACCCATGAAATCAGAGAAATACATACAAGAAATACACACAATTTATACCATTGCTGAACTTAATGGATACAATAAATTATTCGTTAATTATATCTTAAAACAGATTAAGAATAAAATAACTTCAACACTAAAATATGAAGAAGTAAATAAGACATTGCTAACATTCACATACACGAACAATAAAATTTACAGTATAACAAATATATTTAAGAAGAAAAAATTATAATATTGCATTTAAAATACATAATACTACATCCAAAATGATTTTCAATTACAACAAAATAATTACAGAAAACTTGTTCAATAGGAGTATATAAACTTGAATGTAACACTGCAAACTCACATATATTGGCCAAACTGGGAGAACATTTAATAAACGTTATAATGAACATGTTAATGCTGTCAAATATAAGAAATACTCTAGTATGGGAGGACATATAAATAATATGAACCATGCTTTTACATCTATTAACACAGACTTAACCGTTTTACATTTATCCGATGAAGGCAAACTATTAAACATCCTTGAAAACTGGAAATATACATCAACCAAAAATTATACACAGACCTCAAAATAAATGAAATAAATAACGAAAGTAACCCCTTGTTTATCACAATCCTGAACCATATAAAAAACAAGAAACAAATAATCCTACATCCATAAACATCTTTAAAAATTATAAATCAAATATTATACAATTTTTCACCACCATCCATAACATCAATCCACTTTAAAAGTACAGAATTAACTGACAATTAAGGATACAATACTGCCAATATCAAAAATTTTCCACAGATTTATAATCTAGTCACAGTAAATCTTATTATTAAAGAAATATATACAAGATAAACATTAAGCAATCAAACACGTTTACACTACATTCACTTATATTTTCTCAAATCTTAACAAGTCTGTATTTTTGACTCTGTTTAATTGTGATATGTTGAAATGTAATACCAAATCACTTAGGTCCTCACAAAGATCATATACACATGTTTCGTTTCCGCTCATTGAAGGGCCCCTTTTTGCCACATTTCTATGGATTTTCATGAGATGCCCAAGAATTCACAAAATGGCTCATTTCTGAATTATTTATATATATGATTTATTTACCATGACTTCCGTTTAAATTTATTTTCGGACTATTTTCATGTTTTATATTTAACTCCTTATTTACACATCCGATAATTACTAACTTAACAGATTGAATTTACAATCATATAAATGTAAAGTACAAAATAACATTTCCACAATAACAAATATTGTTATATTCCTTAATGAAATATCAGCGGCATTACCTTTACCTTCGTTTCCCAAATTTACTTGTTAATTTTCAACGTATTTGATTAAAAAAGAAATAGATTAAACTTGAAAACAGACACTTAGCTTAACATAGAGGTAATCCAATCCTATCCTTCGACATTTCCAACATTATAATATAATAATTCCTAGTATTCATTGAATAATTGTTAAAATAAGGATTTAATACACATTATAGGTGACCAATTCGATATATTTGGAAGGTTGATTCGGTCATTTACATAGCAACGCTACAACGGCAAATTTGTTAAATTGCATCTTCATACTGAACCCTTTATCCTCTGTTGGATAAATGATTCTATGTTTTATTTCTCCAATTAATAAATATTTCCACCAGCATCATGAAAGTAGCCAGACGGAGATGAGGAAATTTCAAGCATTGGTTGGAGACAGCGGGGACATACCTGAAGCAGATTGACAATAGGCTAAATACTTTAGCTGTGAAAGGAAACAGCCTAGCGATGTGTCAGAAGGACAGGTGTTGGCCGCCTCAAATAGAAGCGACGCGCAGTGAGACATGCTGCTGGTATGTTCATTGTAATATTCGCGCCTAGAAGAAATATGATGCAGTAACGTGAGTGGCTGATGAGCATGCTAGACACTCCCACGACGCCAAGATCTGCTATAGACCGCCAAATTACAGAAAATGTGAGAACCAATGAGAGAAGAATGCCTATTTAACGCGGCAGGTCTAGCGTGGGCACGCTCGGCTAGCATTCACGCGGGAAATCGCCTAGACAAAATCTCTACGATCGATTCTAGGATTAATGGGCATATTCTTGACCTATGCAATGTTACGAGTTCAGTGATATTTATTTCATTCCTGTACCACAATTATTTCGAGAAATTTTTACATAAATTCCCCCCCCCCCCCCCCCCCATCGAGACCTAGGGCCAGTTCATTTATAAGTGGCATGAAGAGCCAAGACATAGACTATTACTTGTGTGCGTCGAAGGACGTAAGGCTATTACTGTGTTCGTCTGCGGACAGAACGACTTCTATTTTGTGTGTCGTGGACACAGGTTGATTATTGTAAAGTGTTAAATTCAGTGATAGATAGTCACAGTACTATATCTGTAGGGGCAGTATCGTCGATAATTCGCCAACGAACTGTGACAGGGAAAGTAGTACCTGAACAACGAATTTAGTAGTCAGATATCAAGTGTATAATAATCTAATTTTTGAAGCAGCGCCAGAGATGACATCGACGACTACAGAGGAAGTTTGGAATTCTCAACACTCCGTCCAGATGGCTGAGAGGAGATAAGAACCATTCAGTTGGGAAATGGCAGCTGACGTTCTTTGACGGGTGACTACAAGAGAGATGAGTACAAAATAATATTCTTTATTATTTGATAAATTAACTTATGGTTTATGGGACATATTTTTGTAAATACATTGCTTGTGTGATTAACGTAGTATATTTAGTTTTGGTCTGACACACTTTTGTATGGAAGCAGCTCGCACGAATGTTGTTAGTGGAAGGTTCTTGTTTTTGTGTTGTGTTAACTAACGTAGCTATGTGAACGGCCGTGTTTGCATATGTTACGCAATGCGGTTAAAAACGTCTCTCGGAGATCTGTTGTGTTTCAGAAGTAGGACTGAATTAATGTAATTATACAGTAGATTGGAGGGTAATTAAAATTGTTGAAGGTTTATTATTGATCAGATTCAGTGTGACTATTGCCGATTGGAGCAATGTAATTTGTGACGAAGAGTAATCAGCTCTATCGTAGGTTTTAAATATTGTGTTTAATGTTTGCGAGCACCTATTCAGCAGACCTGTGTGAAAAGCGTCATGTCAGTCCCAGATTATGTATGTGTGTATTTTTTGTGGTATTACAAGCGGGAATTTCAGCTGAGACTGATTTCTGTCAGCTTGGTACCCGGTCCATAGTGTATCCTTGCGAGGGCAATTGTGGATATGTGATTATGTCTGACCATATGTTGAGTTGGATGAGATTTTTGTTGCTGTTGATTCCTTGAGATAGCGGCACAGCTGGTCAGCTATTTATATACACTGGAGTGCGACTCGACAAGTATTTGAGGAAAGGGGGAGATGTTTCACTAGGCTGTCTGAACGTGCAAGTATGGTCATTAGCGAGGAGTGCTCGTTGGCTCCCTAATTACTTGAATTACAGATAAGAACTGATCAATGGTAAAAAAAAAATTGTTGAAATAAATGGGAGTTGCCTACAAATCACGATAATCTCCGAAGCGTTACCTTAACATGCAGTTTTGTTCATATAAAGTAATCTTAGCCGCTCAGGCTTTTGTTGTTGTTGGTTTATTCCAGGTTTATTTTCATTTCAGTGACCCGTGAGTCACGTGTAATGCTGTCTTTCCTTGTGTGCATTGAGCAATTGGCCAGTTGGTAGCTCATGTTGTTAAGTGCGTCATCGCGCTAATGAGGATCTCAGAGAGATTCCTGTAAATAATAGATTTGTAGTGTGTGTGTCAGCATTAGAGTTTTTAAGGGTTTTTATTAATGTCATGCCCATATCCATAAACGTTGATTTACGTGATGATTGTTCGTGAGCACCGTGGCTGTTAACCCGTTGTAAACGAACGGTCATCCAAGTACTCATTTTCTCGTAGTTAGTCATCACGCGCACATAAAACTCAAATGCAAGGTAGTGGAACTAGGATCCACAATTTTATTATAAAGGGGGAGATCCGTCTGACTCCTCAAAGTGTTAGATATTCCTGTCAGGGAAAGATTCAGGGAGGATATTTTTTATTATTGTTTGTTTATTTTCTTTTATGCACAATTTATTAAATCATGTTATTATCTTACGTCTTGTCTCCTTACTTTCTTAATTATAGTTTTTATCCTATGACCCTTGCATCAGTAAAGCATGTTGTTTGGCGGACGTAAACATCACACTATGAACTGAGCGCGACCCCTTGATCAAGATTCTTGCATAAAACACTGCTATTCTGAAGGGTTCATAGGTATAAAACTGGCACGGCCAAGCGTGGGGCCATTTACTGTGGTGTAACGGCGGAGAGATTACACATGTCAATAGTGGCGTATTTGAGTAAAACTGACATGCCGCAAGTGCAGGCAGATATGACAGTATTTAATCACCGGGAAGTGATATTTTATTAAAAGTAATTGAGGCGAAGTGGATACCGCCAAATGTGTGAAAGATAAATTAAAATCAGGAGTTTGCAAAGTAAAATACGGTTCACGTTTTTGTCTTTTAAATAAAAGTAAAATTAATATGTGATACCGGGCGCCCAATGATAAAGTTAAAACTAGTTTTGTTTAGAAAGTCAAACTCATGGAAATATTAGGAGGCTGTAGCCTAAAATGACAATTAATACTTTGTTAATTAGTCAGTGTTAATATCAGATCAGGATAACAATTTAATGACTAAATATGTGCTTGGGTTTAAAATTAAATTGAGTAAAACTAGAACCACTCAGAGATGCTATTGACTAGTGGGAGTAAATGTAAAAATAAATGAACTGAGTTGGATAAAGAAAGTAAATGTGCATTGGATTTTATGTGTGTGTCAAAGGGCATTGCTTTATGCCATTTCCCTAATGTCTCATATAAAGTGTGTAATATGGCAACGGTGGAGCAGATCCAGGAGATCATTGAGAGTGCAGCTAGGTGAACACAGGAATTGTTGGATACTAAATTGGCGGAACAAAGTGTATCGCTAAACACGAAGTTATCTGAACAAATAAACACTAAACTATCAGAACAGAGTCAATCTATAAACACTAGTATGTTAGAGCAAAGTGAAGCACTAAACACGAAGTTATCTGAACAATTAAACACTAGTAGGCTAGAACAAAGTGAGTCTATAAACAAATTATCTGAGCAGAGTGAATCGCTAAAAACTAAACTAGCTGAACAAAGTGAATCATTGCGGACACAATTAAATAACAGTAGAATTGAACAAAATGAATATCAGGCGGAACAAGCTAGGTTATTAAAGAGTGAAATTAATGACACTATCAATTCGCAGTTAGAGGCGCAAAATATTAAAAACACGAACCAATTAGCTTCGTTAACCGCAGAAATGAAAGATCACACTAATCAACAGATGGTATTACTGGCCCTAGATGTTAGCAAGAATAATGAGAAACAATTAGAGCAGATTAAAAAAATGGAAGATATTTTTGATCAAAAACTTAGCATTCTGGATGAAACGGTGTTGGCTAAATTAGAGCAAATTGAAATAGCATGCACAATGAATACAAGCGAGGTCAAAATAGCTCAGGATAAGTTGGAAGGACGATTTAAGGAGATGGAGAAAAGCGGCAGGGTCATTCAACAACAATTATCAGCAGTAGATGAAAACATATCCGGCATAATTAAAGATATGGACCGTCTCGAGATAAAATCAGCGGAACAATGGACAAGCCTAAAAGCGGAGCAAGAGCAATTTAAGAGTACATTAGACGAAAGGCTGAGCCAGATAGAAAGTAATCAGGATGACACAAAAAGCCAGATCGAAGGGCAAGTAAGCACGATTAAAGAACAAATAAGGAAAGATTGGAAGAAAATGAATATTGATTCTAAAGAGGAAAGATCCACCATTCTTAAAACAATAGGCGAAAATCACACGCGTATTCAAGCTTTGGAGCAAGAAGTGAAAAATAAACTTAAAGAGCAGACGGACAAGATAATAAAAGCCGAACTCCGCTCATTAGAACAATCATCTATATTTAGAACGGGAACATTGAAAGACAAGCCGGATAACTCAAATAGTCCAGAGTCCAGCACAGCAGGAAGTCAGACTCAGGCAGACAGCCCATTAACAACAAACACGGAAGGATTTCGTAAGAATAGGAGCTCAGCACCACAAGACGGTCATCAGCCCACACAACTTATTCAAGTAATTCGCTCAAACGACTACAAACCGCAGAAGTACACGGAAAATTCCGGGGTGACACCTAAAGCCTTTATCAAAGAGATGGAAGACCATTTCAATGACACTGGGGTACCTGAAGCACGTAGATTGAGGATGATGGAGAGATTTTTATCAGGAAATGTCCTCACATGGTTTTTAAGCTTCAAATATACATTTGGAAACATGTCAGATTTCAACTTAGCGTTTCTGCGCAAATATTGGTCGCCCGCAACACAACAGAGTCTAAGGATGGAGCTTTACTCTAGGAAGTACCAAACCACCCAGCAAACAAAATACTCAGATTTCTTTAACATGCAAATGTTAAAATTTCGCGACCTTGATTACCCTTTAAATGAAGCAGATCTGGTGATGACTATAGCGAGACAAATGCCAGTAAACGTACAACAAGTACTAGTCGCAGCGAACGTTAGTACGGCCCTACATGCAGAGCAGATACTACGGCAAATAGATGAGACTACATCTCATAGTCATTATAGAGGAGGAAGACAGCTGGAGTTAGTCAATACTACAGAGGTCATAAAACCAAAACAGGCAAACACCAAAACGCAGGGCACTAATACAAGCACTTCCACACCTAGGCGAAACCAGGAAGAAGGAGAAAACAGACAATATCAGCGTAACGAAAATCATTACAACAATAGGTCATACCAAGGTAACAATAGATACCAACAGAGAGGATATCAGCAATGGCGTGAAAATCGAAGGAATGACAGGCCTTATGGAAGATACGGTGATTACAATGCCAATCAACGATGGAAAGGAAGAAGAGATCAAAATCAAGGAGAGCCACGTAACTATCGAGATGACTGGGATGATAGGCACGATCCATCGCAAAATTACTTAGAGGAGTTACACGCTAGTCAAGGTGGAGAGCTAGGAAGATGGGAAAAGGCCATTGGGAACATGAAGAATCCTGATACCCATACTGAGGAAGCTGGAAGTCTACTGAGACAACAGGGATATCAAGGACATGAGCGACAGAAGGATGATGGGAGTCGCAATGGAGCTAAAAAAAATGTTAAATTTGGATAAAGGAGACAGGCTACAAACACAACAGTCAGAAGTTGAAGATGGATGGATAGTAGCGAACATACAAGAATGGATTGCTTTGCCAGAAGACTGCCTGGAGGAGACGGTGAAACCACGGAACGATGAAATTAGGCAATTACCCATTATTTACGCAAGGATTGGTGGAATTAATATAAGAAGTTTATTGGATACGGGGTCACAGATCAGTCTGGTATCGGAGGCCTTGGTTCGAGAGTTGGGACGGAGTCAGAATATTCCTGTAATTCCGGTACCACAGCTCAAAATGAGGGGTGTTATTCCTGAACGCACCGTCACTTGTAAACGTCAGGCATACTTAGAGCTGAACATATTGGAACACACTTTTGGACAAACATTCATTATCATGGCCAAGATGAATTTCAATATAATTCTTGGTGCAAATTTTATTTGTGACTATCAAGCAGTGATAGATTTGCACAAGAATACTGTCAGTTTTAGAGAGTATGATCAGCTGAAAAATGTGGGATTGCATATGGATGAAATCACTACCGGAAGAGATGTAAATTCTTGGGCATTGGAAGCAATATCGGAAGAGACGGAAGAGGAGGTACGAAAGGCAGAAGATAACATCATAGAAGGAGCTGTTGTGGAACTAGATGAGGAGAGTGAATCCCAGGAGATATGGTCTTTATTAACAGAAGGAGATAACAGTGATGCACAATTTGAAGAGTTACTACAGGAGCGGCTCAATGACATTCAACTTGGGGGTGAACACAGAAAACAGTTGGAAGAGATATTAAGGAAGCACAAAACAGTATTTGATACAGTACCTGGGAAAATATTAAATTTCAAATATTCTATGCAAGTCGAGGATTGGTCACCTTTCAAAAGCGGATTGTACCCAATTCCTGAAAAATATCGTGGTCAAGTTAAGGTCATTATAGATGAGATGTTACAAGCTGGCGTGATAAGGAAGACACCGACACCTTATCTAAATGCGATTTTGGCAGTCACAAAACCAAATGGATCTATTAGACTTTGTTTAGATGCCAGAAATCTCAACACAAGACTCATTTTTTCTGAGTATGACAGAGCGCCAATCATCAGAGACGTACTAAAAGGCTTTAAAAACAAGAGCATTTATTCATCAGTTGACCTGACGAGCTCGTTCCACCATATTGAATTGGATGAGAAGTCACAGCTTCTAACTGGCTTCTTATTCGATAACCAGACGTTTTGCTTCGTTCGAATGCCCTTTGGAGTCAAAACAGCGGGCTGTGCTTTAATCCGAGCCCTGGACCGGAATTTAACCGAGGAAGTTAAGGAGATGACAGTACGCTACATTGATGACATTTTGCTGGCATCCGACAACATTGAAACTCACATGGAAAATTTAGATAAAGTATTAGGCAACCTGAATGCATCTAATTTCAAGGTAAATCTGAAGAAATCGCATTTCTTCAAGAGCGAGATCTTATTTTTGGGTCACGTCATTGACAAGGAGGGAGTGAAGCCAAATCCAGCTAAGATCGAAGCGATAAAGAATTTCCCTACACCAACGAGAGTCAAGCACATTCGGGCTTTCTTAGGCGTAACGGGATTCTTTAAGGAAAACTGTCCAGGTTACACGGAGATTGTCGCTCCCATGCAGGAAATGCTAAAGAAAAATAATAAATGGTTATGGAATGCGGAGTGTGAGAAGGCATTCCAAGCAACAAAGCAGCTATTGGAAAACTGCATTAAATTAGGATATCCAGATTTCAAGCACAAATTCATAATCCAAGCGGATGCTTCACTAATTGGTATAGGTGCTATGCTTTACCAAGAGGATCCAGCTAACCTGCAGCACAAAACATATTTGGCATTTGTCAGCCGAAAATTGCGTAAGCACGAGCGCAATTATACGGTAACGGAACTAGAGCTGTTGGCCATACTTCATGCGCTACAACAATGGAAACGAATAATTTACGGCTACCCTATTGTTGTCAGGACCGACCACAAGGCACTAACATTCTTGTTTAAGACGTCGATGGCAAGCGAACGTGTGACACGTTGGTCTATATATATTCAGCAGTTCAGCATTGAGATTGAACATTGCCCAGGGAAGATGAACGTGATACCGGATGCACTCAGCAGGAACCCAGAGCCTGATAATGAAGAAACAGCGATGGTACAACACTTGGAGTTAACACCGAAGGACCGGGAATTCTTGGAGGAGTTACGGGAGATACAGCGAGAACAGGAAGCGGAACCATGGATGATGCTTTTAATTCAACACTTCAGAAAGCAACTACCTACAGGAACACCTGCATTTCGAGAAGCGAAAGCCAAAGAAGGAAGATATGTTTATGTCAACAATTTGCTGCACAAATGGGTAGATAATGACCACACCAAGTTACGCATATTAGTACCTGCATCGTTACAACGAGGATTGACATGGCATACGCACGAAAGTTACGGTCATGTGGGAGTAGATAAGTGCGAAGCGACAATCGGGGAGACATTTACATGGCCACGTATGAGAACAACTATATGTGACGTCATTACAACTTGTGATCCGTGTCAGAGGACAAAGCCCAATAATTACTTAATGAGGCAGTATCCCAGACCATTGCTACCTCAGAAACCATGTGAGCTACTGGCACTCGACTGTTTCGGTCCAATTCCGAAGGGAAGGCGAGGTTGCCGTCATTTGCTAGTGTGCATTGATGTATTTTCTAAATTCGTAGTACTATGCCCTATTCAGAAAACGACATCGAAACAGGTACTCAGTCGCATTCGAAATAGAGTTATTCCAATCCTTGGAAAACCAGAGTTTATATTATCAGACCATGGCAGTTATTTCACAAGCGCCGAATTCAAGAAAGGTATGGAAGATATGGGTATAAAACACGTTTTAAGCAGTATCCGACATGCCCAAGCAAATCCAAGTGAAAGAGCAATTAAGTGTGTAACTTCATATTTGAGGATCTTCATTCCGAACGAACACCACAAATGGATCGATAAAATTAAGGATGTAGAGACATGCATGAATTCTACCAGGCACGAGTCAACAGGACAAATCCCTATGGTCCTACACAAGAACGAGTATCCAGTAAGAACGTGGAAAAGCATCATTAACTGTCCACAAGATCCAATGATAGCACCTGACTTGCGTATTGAGAGGACGAGAGCCTACATGAGAAAACAAGCTGACCGCAGATTACGGCGAGTAAGAAATAAGAGGTTTCACAGTGATCTTGAAATCAACCAGCTCGTTTTGGTGAAACGACCTGCTACATCGGAGCCAGAAAAGAAAATCTTCAGTAAATTCTGCGAAAAGTTCATAGGACCCTATTCTATCGTAAGAAACCTTGGAAACAATGCTTACAGAGTGAATGAATTGAGTACAGGAACAATGTCAGTCTACAACGCTGCCAACCTAAAAAAGTATCGTCGAAGTGAGCCATGGGAGCGCCATAATTAATGACGCAGTTTAAATATATGGACGTCCTACTATCAACAAAGTGCACGAGGAGCAGTTGAGTACGGCACGTAAACGAGGAAGTAGTGTTGTTGTTGACAAACATTAACGAGACGAGCAGAGTGTTGCCGCAGGCACCAGAGCGTCATGCAAGCAGACTGAGAGGGGAGATACGAGCAGGAAATGAAAACGAGTAAATGCCATTCAAGACAGGAGCGACTAGACCAAGTAATAGAAAAGGGGTGATTCTGAAATAAAACAAAATTGGCAAACGGAAGTCTTTTAAAATTATCGACTTTATTCCTAAGTTCGAAATTTTGTGAGTGGGAGAGTTGTGAACCCTTTATCCTCTGTTGGATAAATGATTCTATGTTTTATTTCTCCAATTAATAAATATTTCCACCAGCATCATGAAAGTAGCCAGACGGAGATGAGGAAATTTCAAGCATTGGTTGGAGACAGCGGGGACATACCTGAAGCAGATTGACAATAGGCTAAATACTTAAGCTGTGAAAGGAAATAGCCTAGCGATGTGTCAGAAGGATAGTTGTTGGCCGCCTCAAATAGAAGCGACGCGCAGTGAGACATGCTGCTGGTATGTTCATTGTAATATTCGCACCTAGAAGAAATATGATGCAGTAACGTGAGTGGCTGATGAGCATGCTAGACACTCCCACGACGCCAAGATCTGCTATAGACCGCTAAATTACAGAAAATGTGAGAACCAATGAGAGAAGAATGCCTATTTAACGCGGCAGGTCTAGCGTGGGCACGCTCGGCTAGCATTCACGCGGGAAATCGCCTAGACAAAATCTCTACGATCGATTCTAGGATTAATGGGCATATTCTTGACCTATGCAATGTTACGAGTTCAGTGATATTTATTTCATTCCTGTACCACAATTATTTCGAGAAATTTTTACATAAATTCCCCCCCCCCCCCCATCGAAACCTAGGGCCAGTTCATTTATAAGTGGCATGAAGAGCCAAGACATAGACTATTACTTGTGTGCGTCGAAGGACGTAAGACTATTACTGTGTTCGTCTGCGGACAGAACGACTTCTATTTTGTGTGTCGTGGACACAGGTTGATTATTGTAAAGTGTTAAATTCAGTGATAGATAGTCACAGTACTATATTTGTAGGGGCAGTATCGTCGATAATTCGCCAACGAACTGTGACAGGGAAAGTAGTACCTGAACAGCGAATTTAGTAGTCAGATATCAAGTGTATAATAATCTAATTTTTGAAGCAGCGCCAGAGATGACATCGACGACTACAGAGGAAGTTTGGAATTCTCAACACTCCGTCCAGATGGCTGAGAGGAGATAAGAACCATTCAGTTGGGAAATGGCAGCTGACGTTCTTTGACGGGACACTACAAGAGAGATGAGTACAAAATAATATTCTTTATTATTTGATAAATTAACTTATGGTTTATGGGACATACTTTTGTAAATACATTGCTTGTGTGATTAACGTAGTATATTTAGTTTTGGTCTGACACACTTTTGTATGGAAGCAGCTCGCACGAATGTTGTTAGTGGAAGGTTCTTGTTTTTGTGTTGTGTTAACTAACGTAGCTATGTGAACGGCCGTGTTTGCATATGTTACGCAATGCGGTTAAAAACGTCTCTCGGAGATCTGTTGTGTTTCAGAAGTAGGACTGAATTAATGTAATTATACAGTAGATTGGAGGGTAATTAAAATTGTTGAAGGTTTATTATTGATCAGATTCAGTGTGACTATTGCCGATTGGAACAATGTAATTTGTGACGAAGAGTAATCAGCTCTATCGTAGGTTTTAAATATTGTGTTTAATGTTTGCGAGCACCTATTCAGCAGACCTGTGTGAAAAGCGTCATGTCAGTCCCAGATGTGTGTATGTGTGTATTTTTTGTGGTATTACAAGCGGGAATTTCAGCTGAGACTGATTTCTGTCAGCTTGGTACCCGGTCCATATTGTATCCTTGCGAGGGCAATTGTGGATATGTGATTATGTCTGACCATATGTTGAGTTGGATGAGATTTTTGTTGCTGTTGATTCCTTGAGATAGCGGCACAGCTGGTCAGCTATTTATATACACTGGAGTGCGACTCGACAAGTATTTGAGGATAGGGGGAGATGTTTCACAAGGCTTTCTGAACGTGCAAGTATGGTCATTAGCGAGGAGTGCTCGTTGGCTCCCTAATTACTTGAATTACAGATAAGAACTGATCAATGGTAAAAAAAAATTGTTGAAATAAATGGGAGTTGCCTACGAATCACGATAATCTCCGAAGCGTTACCTTAACATGCAGTTTTGTTCATATAAAGTAATCTTAGCCGCTCAGGCTTTTGTTGTTGTTGGTTTATTCCAGGTTTATTTTCATTTCAGTGACCCGTGAGTCACGTGTAATGCTGTCTTTCCTTGTGTGCATTGAGCAATTGGCCAGTTGGTAGCTCATGTTGTTAAGTGCGTCATCGCGCTAATGAGGATCTCAGAGAGATTCCTGTAAATAACAGATTTGTAGTGTGTGTGTCAGCATTAGAGTTTTTAAGGATTTTTATTAATGTCATGCCCATATCCATAAACGTTGATTTACGTGATGATTGTTCGTGAGCACCGTGGCTGTTAACCCGTTGTAAACGAACGGTCATCCAAGTACTCATTTTCTCGTAGTTAGTCATCACGCACACATAAAACTCAAATGCAAGGTAGTGGAACTAGGATCCACAATTTTATTATAAAGGGGGAGATCCGTCTGACTCCTCAAAGTGTTAGATATTCCTGTCAGGGAAAGATTCAGGGAGGATATTTTTTATTATTGTTTGTTTATTTTCTTTTATGCACAATTTATTAAATCATGTTATTATCTTACGTCTTGTCTCCTTACTTTCTTAATTATAGTTTTTATCCTATGACCCTTGCATCAGTAAAGCATGTTGTTTGGCGGACGTAAACATCACACTATGAACTGAGCGCGACCCCTTGATCAAGATTCTTGCATAAAACACTGCTATTCTGAAGGGTTCAATACCTTCTTTGGAAACTATCCATTGCATTTGGTTGCCTGTGAGGTGCAATACACCTAAACGTTCATCTCAATGAAGTATAATTATATTTAAACCAGGATAAGAGGAAAATGAAAATTAATATACTTCTTGAAGAAAGAACAATCTCTACTATTTTCCTAATATAATTAAATACTTACGACAAAAGTTTATATTTAAGATAACATTTGGAACAAGTTATATGAAGCATATATGAGCGGGTATGTTGCATAGCAACGCTACAACGGCACTTTAATTGAACTTCACTCTCATATCTCCTAGGAAACTATATTTTACACTTTGGTAACCTATGGAATAAAGAATATCCAAACTTCAAAGCTCGTTGACATATATTTATTCACCTAGATTGCTAATAATGACATGCCACCTTTACTGCATTGATCTGATAAACACTTAATGTATGCATTACATACTACGGGAGAATTTCAATTCGGTAAGGTTACATAATGGTATGATGTTTACATTTGATACCTCCATTTAAACCAAGACTGATTACTATATTTATACATTTCTTTCTCCATAGACGGTTGCATTAAAGCGGAAAATACATAACCTAACACTGTTTGGCAAATTTAAAGAAGAACATCTGATATCTTAATTCCATTTCAAGAATACCGTTTTTTCATTATCTTCTAAACGTTTGGGATAAATATTTGAATTGCCACATATCCACATTGGGCATTTCAACTCAAATTCTTTTACAAATTTCCGAATTTCTTCATCCCATACAACAAGGTTGGTGATATTAAATCATATAAAGTAGATTTTATCAGTTTCATATGCTTGCTAATTATGTTTCGTTTATTTATATAAAATTTTTCCAACATGCATTATTTTCCTAACTGTTAGGTTAAATCATGCCATCGTAATACTGTTTGGCACCTATTCAAAATGCTAATAAACTCCGTATTGAAGAGGATTCATCTTATTTAATCAAGCGCAGAATTGAATTATTTTATTGATTTTAGAACTTGATTTTTCAAAATTATTTAGTTCGTATATTTTGATAAAACATTTTAAAGCTTAACATTTTTACACTCACCGTTAATAGTTCTTATTTTCTAACTACTTTTTCTAAAACTATTGTAAATAGACCAATCTTATATTTATTTAATTAATACTGCATTTGTAAGGATATCCATTTTATTATTATATTTTATTTATTAAAATAATTATCATTAATTTTTCATTTCTTATTTAGTTTTAAGTCATATATGCCATTTTAGTTTAAAATTCTTAATTGACTTTCCGTTTAAGCTGAAATTGACCGCATTGAAGGTCGAAACATGTCCAAATATATAAAATATGTAGTTGTTTATCCATTGATTTGGCGTTTAATTTTAAACGTTTAATTCTAACATCAATACGGATATTTAAAAACATTTGTTTTCAATGTCAAATGTGTTTGCTTTCTATTAGATATGATTTTTTGAAATTGCTGCAATAACCTGTAAATGTAAGTGTGGCAAGCTAACAGGGGGATGAGGAGAGACTATTGTAAACTTGAAAGAAAAGCGATAGTTGTGAACATAGAGAGCATCTGGTTGTTTTTAACCTCAAATATGATGCACAAATTAAGAATTAAAAACACTAATTTTAACACGTTAAAGGCGACAAAAATCACGGCACGCATGTCATATGTTGTTGGCATGTTAATGATTCCATTTGAGTTCAGTAGGCCGTGTTCGTAATGGCAAAAATAATCTCGGGATTTTCCACCAACACAAGGTTCCTACGTTCTCTACTAGAAAGCGCTATAGTGTCAAGTAGCTTAGATATCTAACCTCCTTGACTTTCATAGCGCTCCGAAGAACCTTAAAATTTGACATGCAAGTTACCCTCTGGGCGTCAAATAACAAATATTGCACCCGGCACCCGAGACCGTACGATATTGTTGTTATTATTAATTTAGTAAAATTGGATTGAATATATCGAAATATATATTTTCAATCACAACTTAATCAGGCCTATGATAAAAGCTACCAGTCGAACAGGGCTACTAAATCCAATAACAGAATCAAGATTCTTTTCTACCCACCAGTCACGATGATTTCGAGGTTATAGAAACTATGAGTGCTATATTTGACTATGTTCTCTGCCAATATGGTCATGTCAACGATGGCTCCGCACATTCGATATAGGCTATTATGCTTCACTGTCAAGTGAATCTGTTTAATTTTTAATTTTTTCAGACCAAGATCCCCTTCTACCTGTCTCATTTGACGATGGGAGCTTCGTCCAGGACGTTGGGTCACTTCCTACAGCTTATAGCTACAGGTAATGAACGAACATTTGTACAGTATAGTGTTAACCTTTTAACTGCTTCTTTTCAATTAGAGTGCCATATCCCCTGGAGGGACGTAGGCGACCTGAATTAGAGCCGTTGACTTTGTCAAGGGATCACTAACCAGGCGTCCCGAGCCGGGGTTTGCGTGTGGTAGAGTGGCCAGTTCCTTTCCACTCCTCCTCCCGCCATAGCATCCGGCAGGTTCCCATTTTCCGTCACGAGGCTGGGAGACCCCGTACCAGACCATACAAAGACTTTTAAATTCTTGGCAGAGCTGGGAATCGAACCCGGTACCTCGGGGGTGACGGTCAACAATGCTAGCCAGTGCGCCACGAGGTGGCCCTTTTAACTGCTATAGTATGTATTTCCAGACGAATCGACACCCACATACTGAGTTATTGTCACACATCTTAGCTCCATTCTACATCAAGGCCCTAAATCAATTTAACATATTTTGCCTGTTCCTAGGCGGCTTCGGTGGCGTAGTTTATAGCATGCTGAGCTTCTATGCCCAAGGTTGCGGGTTCAAATCTGGCTGAAGTCGTCAAATTTTTTAAGAGCGTTAAAAATCCCTCAGTATGCCTTCCTTCGGAGGGGAGGTGAAGCCGGCGGGCCCATGTCATGGATTTATGGCACGTAAAAGAACCTTCCCACTAACTACAATTATTGTGTGAAGCAAAATTTGTAGGATAAGTTTGATTAACGCTATTAAGTTCCAACGTTCGTCGCCAGGTGCTAGTTGTGATGGCATCTCGTTGTCAAGTCCACAGCTAGGTGCCGTGGCCGGTAGCATTTGGTAGCTAAAGTAGGAACTACAGTAGACTACTTGAAATCCATTGTCTGCAGACCTTACCCGAATTACAGATAACACACACTAATATAGCCATCACAATTAATAACGGGTCGCCTCCGTAGCGTAGCGGTCAGCATGGTTAGCTGCCGCCCCGGAGGTCCTGGATTCGATTCCCGGCTCTGCCACGAAATTTGAAAAGTGGTATGAGGACTGGAACGGGGTCTACTCAGCCTCGGGTGGTCCAAATGAGTAGAGGGGCTTCGATTCCCACCTCAGCCATCCTCGAAGTGGTTTTCCGTGGTTTCCCACTTCGTCTTCGGGCAAATGCCGGGATGGTACCTACTGTAAGGCCATGGCCGCCTCCATCCCGCTTCCTAGCCTATCCATCCCAATCTCCCATCCCTCATGAGGCCCCTGTTCGCTTTGCAGGTGCGGCCGCCTGGGCGAAGTGCTGAACACACCTCCCCAGTTGTATCCATCCCGACCAGATGTTCTAAGCTCCAGGACACTGCCCATAGAGGCGGTAGTGGTGAGTTCCCTCGCTGAGTCCGTGGGAACCACCAACCTAGAGGGTAAATTGACTAAATAATAATAACGGTTATCAGACAGATTCTACACACACCCAAAGTAGACGGGGCTACATTCGCACGGTTAATCCGCACACGGATGATCGAGAGTATACTCTAATTATAACAGCACTTTCATGAGCATTTCCATCTGGCAAAATTAAACTAAAGTAATTTTTCAAAAATGAACGTGTTAAAATATAACGCTTCTAATGAGGAATTACATCTAAATATTTCAGCTTTGTATTGTACCCATACGTGCATTGGACAGTCCCTAATTGCACCCATTTAATAAAAATTGCTAATCAATTCAGGATGGCACCGGGATTTGAACTCCCGATCTTTGGACTTCCAGTCACCCAGTGCAGTCGTAATGCGCAAGTTGGTGTGCACGGCTACGCCACACGGTCGGATTTGCTGATTGTCACATACGCGTTACTTTTTCAGGCACGTTCCAGCATATGAATCACGGCCCGGAAGGTAATATGTTGATGTACCACTCTATGGAACCTCCTGAATACAACCTGTCCTTGGCAACAGTACCATCAGTACTCGTGTACTCTGATGGGGACATTGTGGTGGACGCTGAAGTAAGTATTAGTGGCTAACACAACACCTTTCTTTAACCAAGTCGAGGATGTCGACTTTCCATTTTTTTTTTTAATTTGCCATGAGTAGACGTTGGCAGTGATTCATTGTGATGGTCCATGATTTGAGTCAAGTGAGTCGTCCAGTTGCAAAACCTGTTTAATCCACTTGTGATTAAGAATCATTTTCATGAGAAACGTTTCTCTGGACTTTGCCTCACGTAACTTTTATGTTTGTTATTTTCTACTTTTTGCTTTGTGTTTTTGGGTTTTGGTCTTGTTTGCTTTGTTTTTTGCTTTTGAATTTTACTTTCTGCCTTTCATTCTTGGTTTTGTGTTAGTTTTCCGCTTTTGCTTAGTTTGAATTTTGCTTTTTGCTTTGTGTTTCTTGTTTTTTGCTTAATGCTTTTGTATTTGTTTTTGAATTTTGCTTTTTGCTTCGTGTTTTTTGTATTTGGTTTTGTGTTTGTTTTCTGGAAAATCAAAATTAAACTAAACAAAATAAAATAAACAAAACAAAATGAAAATAAAACAAAACAAAAAATAAAAATATAAAATTAAACAAAACAAAATAAATCAAAATAAAATAAAAGAAAGTAAAATAAAATAAAATAATTAAATGAATAATTTTACGACATGATCCTTATTGACAAGTGGATTAAACGAGTTTTGCAACAGGACGACTCAAATGCATTTCAATTCTCATATAATGGAGTTGTTGTTTCATTTGAGAGGCTTCGACATTGTCATTTAGTCCTGTGTACTTGGGAGTAAGTAGAATATTATCTGATAGCCTGTGATATTACTAGGGACAGGATTCTTTAAAAATGCATATGCGCATATGCAAATCCATATTTTTAGGGTTCATCGGATTTTTTGTTGCATATTCTGAGCAAAACAGCATATTTTATCATATAGTCTACAGTTAAAATTAAGTATAATTTAGAACATCTTGAATAAAATAAGTTTCGCCTGCTTGTTGGACATCCCTTGTACTAGGCAACTTTCTGAGCATCAGATTAATAATTAATATTGTACGCAAACATGCTGTCTAGGTATTTCAAGAAGGAAATGGGGTGGGACATTTCTTTCACCCTCTTGGTAGTATCACTTGTAAGCAACTTTCTGCGAAACAGATAACGAGATGGCAGTACTCGTACTTTATGCAAGGCTGCTTGGCTATTTGAAGAAGGGAATGGAGTGGCATATTCCTTTCACCATCTCGACAGCCAGTAGCCCGAGGTTAGTTTTATGAGGAGTTTCTTCTGATAATGTGTTACTTTATTCATAGTCTGCATATTCTTAACTCAAAATGCCTGAAGAGAAGAGCAGCAGAAAGTATTTATAAATTTATTAATATTGATATTCAACTGATGGCTAGGGACCGGACATTTATGCACTGAAAAATATTAAAATAGACGTAATTTGTCTCCTGGAAACATTGAAAAATTTTCAATTATCTATTTAGATGCTTCTTTCCTGCAGTGAATTTATGATACATGTATAACGTTTTCTTAGCGTATGGCTTTTAGTGCCGGGAGTGTCCGAGGACATGTTCGGCTTGCCAGAGTTTGTAGCTGCTTCTATGCGGACACCCATGAGATGAGCTACAAGTACCGTCGCGTGTGGAGTGTTGTATGGGGAGGAAAGTTTGAATGTAAGCACGAGGAATTGGACGGTAGCGGCTGTTGCCTATAGTTGAGGACCAACCCCGGCATTTGCCTGGAAGGAAGATGGGAAACCACAGAAGACCATCTTCAAGGTTGCCGTCGGGGGGATTCGAACCTCCTCGCCTCCCGGATGTGAGCGGCTGCCTGCGGCCACGTCGTAACGACCACGGCTAACTCACCAGGTATTTTATCCGGATCGTTTACACGTCCGTGATATAGTGACGTCATTATTAAGACGCAGAGACGTTATTCTATTTAGGCAATGGAGCGGCTGATATTTGAATACCGCGCTTGGAGACTTCGAGTGTTGAGGGAGGTATGAGACGTAGGGGCTTGTGACGTGGAACTGTGACGTGGAACTGTGACGGGCACACCAGCCTACGTAACAGAATGAAGTTTTCTAGAATTTCCTCTAGACGATAGATTTGAACTTTGAAGAGTAGCACAGTTTTCTGTCTATTTAATTTGAAGAAAATGGAGCTACCAAGCAAGGAAATCTGTTCAGCAGGAGCTGAGATACGGAATGGAAGGTTCTAGAAGTTACACCGCTGTGAGTATAAAAGGAGCAAGGAAATCAAGGAGGACATGTACGTCAACTGAGCAACTGCTCTTGTGAACATCACCGCGATACCGTGAACGAGTTGTTACGCCGTCATTTTGATTGTCGAAGGAACTTAGTCGCTGGACGAGCTGTCCACGGACTTAGTCTCTGTTCAGTGAATGAACACTTGTATATTTCGCATGTCTTAGAATATTAGACGACATTCTGGTCAAGTTATTCTACTGGTAGGTGATGGTGAATTTTCGAAATACCATTCACATAAGTTCAGCCCACAAAAACATTATGTTTCTTGTGGTGAAACCGAATATTAGGCATTCTACTAATACCAGATGGACATTGCATTTATAGTTCATTTCACGCTGCTAACAGGTGTTCCTGGAATAGCAAGGCGAATGAAACCGCAATATTCGAATGTGGAACTTGTTATTATGTCGAACTTGAGGAAAGTTTTCGAACAGTACAAGTCTTTACAACATTTCAACATGTCGAATTTTACTAAGTACAACGGGAGTGTTTGTGAACGCGTTGTGATAACCACCGACATGCGCTGTTAAAACTATACGAGGATAGGTGTGATATGGAAGGGAACGAGGCTTATATGGAATCGCAGATGACCATGGGAGGACGCTATGGCAATAGTGAACGCCGAAGGACACGGATTACCATCATATCAAGCATGAAGTAAGCCAACTCTACATGTATTATTCACTAGCCTAATGTAGTATTCCTCTTTATACTTTCACAATAAGAAATCAACACCATCATCATTATGAGAACGTCATTTATATTTGTCCAGGATGACAAATGGAGCAATATTGAAGTCCGACAATTTATTATACTATTTTGCTACCCTGTCAGGACAACAGTTATATTCATGTCTTTTGACATGGAATATCTTAATTTATTTTCAAGGAATAGCAATTTTCTTTCTATAGCTCTTATTAGAGGCTCGACACAACTTGGATTTTATTTAAATAATGTATTTTATTATTTAATAATAATAAATCACTGTGGAATATATAAATTCATAATAATCAAAGAAGGAATACACCATTAAATTATAAATAATTTATTTTGGAAGGTGATAGCTCCAATTCGTTAATTTAATTTAATTTGTTAATAGTGATAAAAATTACTGAATTAATGATCAGGAGGTGAGAGTGTTATAAATAATTTGTGATGAGGATTTAAACAATGATTTAATTATTTATGGATAAAATAGGGCAATAATAATAATTCTGATGTTGTAGGAAAGCAACAATGCCTAAAGAATATTTTGCCAAGGATAATAATAACTTCATGGAAGGATTTAAATAAATAAAACAGTAATGAATTTAATATAATAACTTTTGTTTATTTTTGGAATAGAAGTTTGTATTTATTAACAGGTTTAAATTAGTTTGTAAATGAAGTGGAATAGCAAGGATTTGAGTTTAGGAGATTTTCCAAAACCACTAAAAATATCTAATGAAGGAAAAATAAGGCGGCAGGTATTAAAATGTATAAACTAGGGTGAGATTATGTAAAATGGAGGCAAGGAAAAGTTGACCAGGAATAACTACATCTTTTCATTGGAAAGATTAAATTGGAGAACACACAGTAAATTGGTAAGACAGAATATTAAAAAAGCATAAAAAATAATAAGAAAGTATTGTGAAAAACATAATTTAAAGTCAAATATGGTGATTTTAGTGTGCGATTAGGATTGTCGACACTTGAGTTTATGTGGAGGCCAAGGGGTCATCCAAGAGGACATTGGTTCCTGTAGTTATGTGCACATGTAGATGTGTGTTTGTTATTTGAAGTGGTTAATAAGAGCATGTGTGCTCTCAGTTGTAAAAGAAGGGTAAGGCAAGTGGTCCGCCCCATATTCTAGTCAAATTCCAGAATCTGTAGATCTGAATATTTTATTTTTACATGGATCTATCTATATTTTCAATATTATGCCTAAATAAATGAATAACATACGAGTTTAGATTTGATGAACCTGACCGAGAAAAATATTAAGATGATAAATAAGTGCTAATGCAATAATGGAATAAATAACTGAAAATATTCATGTTTTGTGCTTGGAATAATAATAATAATAATAACATTTGAAATGAGCATTAAATATTCATAATCAGAGTGTGAAAGAAGACATGTTATAAATAAACTTATATAAAATTTTGAAAATAATAATAATAATAATAATAATAAATTCTGTGATTTTGAGATATTAGAAAATTATCTGAGTGTGAGTAAAGTATTTGTTGGAAACGATTTAATCAACTGATAGTTGATCACAACAATTTCTATTGTTAATCACAATTCATGCTAATTTATATAGCAAATGTTGAGATGAGTAAAATTAAAATTTTGTTTATGTGAGACAAATGGAAATTAGAAAAAAGAAAAGATTTATTTTTCATATCATTATAAAAATGAAAATTTATAAACATTTTTGTTCTTTGAAACAAAAATTTCACAAGACACAACAATATTAACATTCGACTTTATGTTAGCCGAATATTGATATTATGTTGATGCAAAACTTCAATGAATTCAGTGAAATATTTTTTCCAATATTTTTTATTTTTATTTTTGGAAAACATCATGGACTAATCAAAGTGATAATTTTCAAAATAACATTCAGCGTTTACTTGAACAATCTTAAACAAATCTTCGTGAAAGTGAATCTGCAAATGTAAATAGAAGGAATCACTGGAACTCTTGATCGAATCGTGGTCTCCTGAGTGTAAATATTAGATTTTTTGTTGATACCAGAAGGGACTCTCAATTTTCTGGGTATCAATTCAGCGAAGTTTAGAGGTGTTTATTTATTTATTTATAGGAGATGTTGATTTTTTATATGTGATTGTGTTTGTGTTTTTGAGGGTTTTTGCCAGTAATTTTCAAATTTTAATTATAAATAAATTGAGATTTTTAAGAAGTGTGCTCTTTTCAAATAATTTCTCTCCCTACCTTACTTGCGAATTGCCGATATCCGGGATGCCAGTGTTAGACCTAGTATTCGCCCAGATAGACCCTGAGATAGATTTTCTCGTGCTGCACTGATTTCGGTAATTTGCAAAATGTGGTCGTTGGATCTCGGTCCAAACGGGCACAGTATGTATACTGTGAATGAATAAGATTGACTTATTATTATTTGCATATTTTTTAATTTTTAATGCATATTTTAATCGACTTCAGTGCATAAATGTCCGGCCCGTAGTTATTACGATGGCTGTACTAGTGTATTTGTAATTCATGTGAAGATTGGGAAAGAAGCGTCTGTTACCTTACACTAGGAACAGTCCAGGGCTGTGCCTGGAATAAGCGTGGGAAAAGATGGAGAACTATGGAAAACCACTTTCAGGATGGTAGAGGTGGGAATCGAAACCACCTTTTCTTAGTTTTGCCTCGCGAGGGTGAGTGTATCCTGTTCAAGCCATCAGACTGGAATTATATTCCTTGGAAGAGCCGGGAATCCAACCCGGACCTCTGGGGGCAACAGCCAAGATTGCTAGCCACTACACAAGTCGCGTATTACAATAGAGCACTCTATCATACGCGAATAACAAGAGTGCATCTTGTATCCAAGAAGTCTCTGGGCATGGCGGCATAACGTTTTGTCGTGCATGGGGAAGTTTTAAGTCACATTCCTTTACTTTTTTAGCGTATGGCTTTTAGTGCCGGGAGTGTCCGAGGACATGTTCGGCTCGCCAGTTTGTAGCTGCTTCTATGCGGACACCTATTGGGTGATCTACAAGTACCGTCGCGTGTGGAGTGTTGTCTGGGGAGGAAAGTTTGAATGTAAGGACGAGGAGTTGGAAGGTAGTGGCTGTGGCCTATAGTTAGGGACCAACCCCGGCATTTGCCTGGAAGGAAGATGGAAAACCACAGAAGACCAGCTTCAAGGTTGCCGGCGGGGGTATTCGAACCTCCTCGCCTCCCGGATGTGAGCGACTGCCAGCGGCCATGCCGTAACGTCCACGGCTAATTCACCTGGTATTCCTTTACTGAGAATTGTAGAAAAACGAATGTTTCACAACCGTGAGTAGGCCCTCAAACCATAGACCACCTGCAAACACTCTACCAGCTTCTTGCAACCTCTTTCAGGAAGAAAGAAAGTTTGTAGTTTCCTGTGACAGTTAATCTCGTGTGATCATGAGTCACGGGACCTCCATATTTACGTGTAATCCGAACCACAGGACGTGATATTTCAGTTCGAAAATATCACATGCATTGACGGGGAATAAATGGTCACGTTTGGCCGAGTGGTTGCGTGTCAAACTGTCACCCGTTGGGCTGGGATCAAAATGACTTAGAGGCAGATGACCTTCCTGTTCCACCCCTTAAAGCAACAATAATTAACTAATGACCGCAAATCGAAGCAAGCAGTGAAAGGCAAAAAGATTGAGCACCTCTTTATATCGGTTTAATCACCTAAGGGACCATCAGGTGCTTTTTCACCCGTATTTAGGAATATATTTTCAATTGAACTTTTCCAATGTGAAGGTAGAGTCAGCCTACATAATCAATTACGTCTTGCGATATCCAGTTTTAAAGGGAACACGCCATTCTATTTGTCATTAAAAATAAGATCTGTTGAGTGTTGTAATTGAAAACTCGCCTATTTCAGAAGGTCCCAATTTGTTTTTTAGGCAGATACTGTGCGGTCTCTGCAAAAGTTCTGAGTTCGAATCCTAGCCCTGCCATGAAATTAAATTCTGGTCTGATGGTGGAGCTGGACATACTCAGCCTCATGGGGGCTAAACTGAAAAGAGGTGGGTTTGATTCCCACTCAGCCATCCTAGAAGCGAGTTTCCGTAGTTCCCCACTTCCACTCCAGGTAAATGTCGGCATAGTTCCTAACTTAGTCTAAGGCCACCGTCGCCTCCTTCTCAACCGTAGCCTCATTTACAACTACGCACACTACTGAAGACACCACACTAGCACAGGTTGTCAGTCATATTCTACACTCACCGAAAGTACACAGGTTTGAAATGACCATGTTGTCGAAGGCTTTAAATGAAAGCAACAATAACAATGATTTGTCAATTAAATGTATACTTTGAACTAAATTTTGTTTATAATAGTAAAGAAAAGCATGTTTTGTGTGCAAAATGGACGCCGCAAAATATTTTAGCTCCCTTATTGCATGAAACTGACGGATTCTCCTTGACTGTTAGTTACGCTGTATTATTTTGTTTACAATCTCATCACATTCATTATTTTGCAGGACATCCAGCAGTTGGCGAAGATTCTCCCGGCAGCGAAGCTATATCGTGTACCTGCCAAGCACTTCAGTCACATTAACTTCGTCATCCACGAACACTTACGGCCCCTAATCAACGATTATGTATTGGGTCTATTGGCAAAGTATTAACCGACGGAGGAGAACAATGGAAATGCAGCTCCAAACTGTAGCATGAAAACGCTCACACAGCGTGCCACGAGAAAAATTAGTGCCATGAACTAACAAGACACATTCCAATCGATTATTAGGTATGCTTTTCGGCCATTTGAACAAAGAGTACAATCTATATACAGGACGGTCAGAGCCTAGCGCTATGCAACTTTCATCGGTGCTCGCGTCTGTAGCGTGACGGCCATTGGGTACAGTCCCGCCGAGGCGCCACGCTAGGAGATTATGCAATAATAGCTACAAAACAAAATTTCTCTAATGAAAGTTCTTATTATCTACAGTACTATTGTACGGGTTAACACTGGAGCATTTTAAGGGCTACACAGTCACAATCTTAAGATATGCCACATTCTTGGGAGAGCCTGTGGAGCCATTTTTGGCTCGTTTTTGACACTGCTTTTCCATGTCATATCACAGAACACCAAATATAATAGAAGTGAATGACGCATGGTAAAGCATGGAAACAAGAATCTACTGGAGCACGCGTAGTGGTGTGGCAGCCAACTACCAGTATGGACATATTAGTTCCCAAATGTATTTTTTATTCTTTTTATTTTATTTAACTGGTTTTATCCAATCCGTATTTTATTTAAGGACACATTTCCATTTAAAAAAGATCGCACCGACTTGATACTTTGAACTGGATGGTTTTACTCAGAACTGTTCACGCCGATGTCGTATGACATGGCTTGAGCAGCACCCGCATTTGACAAATACGGTTTACGAATGAAAAGTATGGAGCACGATTACAAGCTGCAAAAATACGACAGTGTCGTTATCCAGGAACAATATTTGCCATTGCGAGTAGTTCGAACGTATAAGTGCCTTAAATATCTCTCAAAATCAGGATAATGAACTGTAAACGTAACGTGTTTCATGCATGCTGAGCCGACATGTTATCAAAAACACAGAACACCAAATATAGCAAGGCCAAATCAACCAATTACGAGGTGACCTTTCGCCTAGCAGCGCCCTTAGTGGGGTGGTGGTGAAGTACCCGGTGTTGTCAGTTACTCGTATCGTAGCCTCATCCCCGTGTGATATATGCAGAACCAGTCTCTCTCTCTCTCTACTTTTTAAACAACAACACTGTGGTATCTTTTGATGGCCAAGAAACCATAGGAAAACGACTGCAAAACTTACCCAACTGTCTTAACGTGGTTATGCTTTTGAGCTGGGGGTCTATCTGTAATTAACGTGGACAGCTTTTCGAAAACATATTTCCAACATCTTGTTACCATGGCAACAAGTACAAGCAGACTTAGTTCCCACCAGAAACGTGTTGTGGCGACAAATTTTCGACAGCTTGTTACCATGGCAATAAATGCAAGTGCACTTAGCTCCCACTTATTGAAGCGAGCGCGATACTTATAATGTAAACAGACAAATAAAAACATATGCATGATTTTATATTTTGGTTCTGCAACATTATAACTTTCTCATATCATAGGACTTTTTCTTTAAAAGATACATCTCTACGAGAAACATCAACTGATCTCCAGTGGTATCACATAATTACTATCACACATCTAACAATTTCAGATAAACCCGCTCAACTGATGAAGCACGATGGAAGGACAGACGGTGTGTTAGACATTGACTTTTAGACCGTACTGTCGGAGAACCGCCAGAGTGCAGGCTGAGTTCGGCCTTATCCTGGACGCAACGCGACTGACGCGAGCACCAGTGAAAGTTGCGTAGCGCTAGATTCTGACCTGCACGTCAAGGGAAGGCATAGAATTATATGTCGGATGAATACGGGACTGGAACCCGCAACCTCAAGCTTTGGTCTCCGCTGATCTATGAAAAGAAAGGGGAAACTAACAGCAGCTTTAATTCGAATGGCAACGATACATTTGTAAAGCGAGAAT
This sequence comes from Meconema thalassinum, assembly GCA_946902985.2. NCBI lineage: Eukaryota > Metazoa > Arthropoda > Insecta > Orthoptera > Tettigoniidae > Meconema > Meconema thalassinum. The sequence goes on along the minus strand of OX336394.1, from coordinate 251,477,084 downwards.
AGGCTGGTGCAATCACATTATGATGGTAGACTCCTTGGTCAGAAATGCAAGCGTGAAGATTCAATTATTTTAATTACAGCCAACAGTGGACTGTTATCGCATGGGGATTGTGACAGCATAGGATTAAAGTGTCTCTATAATTTTCTCAGTTGATAGAGAAGCGGTGGCAAAAGCTGGAGGTCATGGGTTTGAGTCCGACATCCGTCAGACATTTTAATTCTCTACCTTCCATCTATATCCCACGTACTCTTGGTATAGCATACGACCCATTATCTTAAAATCCTCCTTGGTTAACATGCTACCTGATTCGCCCATGGGCTCATCTTCCCTTTTGCCAGATATAAGTACATTCGCTTCCAGATAAGCGATAGTAACAAATATTGTATGTGTGTATATGTGGATATGTGGATAATCCATGTGTATTAATTTAAATATCAAATCACTGTGCAAATTCCTCTACAGGCACATTGGGAGGTATCATTCAGATTACATGACCACACGAACTATTGACGTAGATATTACAAAGACGTCAAACAGCATTGCGATTCATCGCGTGGCCTATTAACGTTTCTGATTCTAGCGGCTTGACCTATTATGACTTTTAAAGGCTTGTCAAGTTTTAGTTGACAGTAGAATTCCAAGTAGGTTTTGTAGGTCAAGTCGCTAGGATCGCCACTGGCACTATTTCTCAATATTCTGTCAGTCCTCTTCAGAGCCCGTCTTTGGTGGCATTCCCCTTCGCTGTGATATCACCCTCAACGTGGCAGATTCTTGGTTTGAGTCCACTGTACGAGAGAAGAACTTCATATTATGCAAAGCAAAACCAATGTTCAGAATAAAATCACTGGTGCAAAATATCCGCATGTATTTTGTTCAAATTCATTTAATTCTTTCTGGCCCACCAAGCTAATTTTCGTGACAAATTTTCCCCACGCACTATCTCTGACCCAGTGAAGGGGAGCACCAAGCAATATTTCAACTCTAGATGAAGTTAGTGACGGTGATAAATGAAGTTTGAAGAGCGTGGTGTGGGCGCAGGTCAATTGCGCCAGTTAATTACAATGATAAAATTGGACAGACGTTTGACGCGAGTGTGATCTACGCCTGCGAAATCATAGTCCGATTACGCCTGTGATAGCACATTAAAAACTTCCCCTCTCTTCCCCCGCTCTGCAGCCAACACATACCATAACTGTTCACATGTTCCAAACTTTCGTCATAGGGATTGTTGGAGGGGAAGTGTCTCTCAGTTTGATCGTCCCAGGAGTGTCAATTACTAATGTCACATAATCTATATGGCCTAGCGTTCAGGAAATGGTAAAAACTATTTGGAAGAGTTTTATCCAAAGAATACGATATGTCATAATTAAATAATAGGTACATATGTTTCTGTGTTTAGTGCTAGATCCCAATATATTTTGTACAGCCCTGCATGGCTGTTTACGGGAAATTCAATAGCCAATCGGTCATTTTGCAAGCTCAAATAAGAATATCTTCAGTTTGGGGTATTCACAACAGTAGTAGAGGGGGACGAAGGGTCGGATGGTTTCAGTGGAAAAAAACAGAATTTGGCCTGGGGCAAGTTGCGTGAAAGGACCTTGCGATAGAATGGCAAGATAAGAAAGATCAACTCGGAAGATTAGCTGGCGCAATTCGCCAACACCACGTGGTGTGACTTCAACATGTTTGTTTCAATGGATTGATAAATATTGTCATTTTTAATTTGTAGATTACCGCACAACTACCTCAGGATTGTACTAGATTAATCGACTTATTGTGAATATGAAATCGAATAACTGTATTACGCTTGTATGAAAATGAAAATCCACAGCCTGCTTCCAGTCTCCGACCGGGTCAGGAATGGAATGAATGAAGCCCCTATCGAGCGGCGAGGATATGAACTGTGCCGGCTGCCGAGGCCTGACGCACTCCTCTGGGGCAATGATTAAATGAATGACGAATGAAATGAAATGATAGTGGAGAGTGTTGCTGGAATGAAATGTTGACAGGGAAAACCGGAGTACCCGGAGAAAAACCTGTCTGCCTCCGTTCTGTCCAGCACAGATCTCACATGGAGTGACCGGGATTTGAACCACGGACTCAGCGGTGAGAGGCCGACGTGCTGCCGCCTGAGCCACGGAGGCTCATTACGCTTGTATATATAACTTTAAGTCTTTGTAGCAGTATTAAACATTCTTTTACAAAATACTCTTCCAGGCAAGGAGTTGTGTTTTACTCATCCTAAAAAATCCCTAATAAAAGAGAGTTTCAAATGGTTGAAGAACAAGAGTTGGAAACGAGACCACTTTTTGGAACTCGAACTCCAATCTCCTGCATGCAGACCCAGTGCACTATACCCTTGCACCAAAACTGTGCAACGCACAAGGGAGTTCTTTAATTCTTGGACCTTGATGTCCACTTCGAAGTGAGAAAAGATAAACTGTAATTACAGAAGTGATAAACTTCTCTGAGTTTATGTTCAAATGCTAGAGTTGTCTTGTTGTTTCATTTGTGAGTTTTGAACATCATGGTCATTCAGCCCCATGAAAATGGGAGTATAAATAATTATATAAATAAACAGGGTGGGTTGGATATATCTCCCTAGTTTTAAATGTCCATGAGTTTTTTGTTGAAGTATATTTTCACTCGGTACAGGTTGTGGTCAGTTCTCAGGACCATGAGAATGTGTGTACCACACTATAATTCGGCATATACTGCTGCGTTGCCGACCAAACGACCTAAAGGTGCAAGAATGTCATCAATTGACTTCTGCAGGAATTCCTGAGGTACATTTCCGAGGACAACCCAGATTCTCTCCTCTTAATTCATCCAGAGTGCGTGGATTTGTTCAGTAGTCTTCTTCTTTGGCCCAACGCAACGAAAAGAAGTCATAAGGGATAAGGTAGGGACTTGTAGTAGGCCATTCATGTGTTCCTCACTAATCGTTATGCCATGACAGAATAATTTCGCCATATTCAATTCGCCTGTGACAATCCTCCAACATAAAGGGGTTTCCAGGATCTCCAGACAAGGTCTTCCTTTAACACAACATGCACAGTATGCCTGCTGATTCCACTCTCACGAAATGCCTGCCGTGTTGATTTAGCAGGATTGCGACTGAATAACTCCCTCACTGCCACTATATTTTCTGGTGATTGCGCTACCCGAGGTAGTCCACTTTTTGGTTTATCCACAACTGACCCAGGTGTCATTAGCTTATTTTGATAATTCCTATTGGTTTTAGCATCAAGTGTGCGATGAGGACAATGAACACCTCGCCATCATCGCTGAAAAAGGGCTACAGATCGCCATATCTCAAACTAAGAAGCAACCTGGGCTTGGTCTCTTACAGTTAAGATTCCCGGTCAATGCATGTGAGATTATCGAAGTGAAATGCCATGTCCTGTGGTTCGGATTCCACGTAAAAAGGAGGTCCCGTGGCTCATAATCACAAGATTCACGATCACGTAAAACTACAATCTTCCTTTTTTTCTTACAGTTAACCGTCCTGCCATCTTGTCGTTCAATGGATGAAGATGCTACTACAGGTCAGGCTATTCTCAGGTATAATTAAATAACCCCATGAGGGCCTAGGCCTACCAAGCGACCGCTGCCGAGCCAATTGGCCTGCAGATATTGAGGTGACGCGTGGTCAGCACGTCGGGTCCCTTCGGCCGTTAATCTTGGTTTTTGTGACCGGGGCGCTGCCTCACTGTGAGACAGCTACTCAATTGTCCTCACGAGGCTGAGTGCACCCCGTTCCAGCCCCCACGTCAGTTTCTAACATCCCTGTCGGAGCCGGGAATCGAACCCGGGGCCTCCGGGTGAGAGGCAAGTGCGCTACCGCAACACCACGGGGCCGGCATTCTCAAGTAAACCGTAACAAAAACATTTTCATTAATAAATACCAACAATTATAAAGCTTATGGAAATGTAAAACTAGGAGTTACTTCTAACCCACCCTGTAAATAAATGAATGGATACATTTATTTATTTGTTTATTTATTTACTTATTTGTTTGTTTGTGTGTAATAAATTTAATAAATACACATTGGTATTTCATTCAGATTACATCGTCAAAAGGAAAACTATTAGATATGATAAAGTTCAATCACTACGTAAATACAATTAAGTCATTTCAGTCGATATTCTTATTTAATTGTGTATTGCCAACGGCCTGGCCATGTTGAAACACCGGATCCCATGAGACTTCCGCAGTTAAGCAGCATTTGGCGTGATTGGACCTTGGATTTAATGCCAGTTCAGTGTTACCACGCACTGTTGACGGGGAAAGGAGGAGCGGAAAGGCCCTGGCCACCCTACCACAAGTAAACTCCGGCTGAGGATAGCCTCTTCGGACGCACGGACCTGCCTTCGGGCAGAATACCGATAATAATAAATTGTGTAGTAGGTTCGTGTTAGTTTTTATAGATGATTAATTAACTTTATGTTCGACGATGTCGAAATCTAAACATTATGTGTCGGAAAACTGTATCATAATGAGGCTCATTATAACACTATTTTTCATTATGAAACAGTTTCTCCCATTAATCTGATCTCAAGAAACAGTTGTTTGACCAATTAGGTAAGGATACCTTCGCTCATGCGCTCAAAATCCAACATGTCTATATAAATTACCGAAAGTGCACCGTGCATATGTTCGCTTAAAATAAACTGGCGAATATGAGACTAGAAATAGCACTGTATATACTGTACCTTAATATCCCCAACTATAATTTCAACACAGCGCATTGCTTTCAAACGACTTCATTGACAGTTTGAATGAATGCAGATGCACATCGGCAGGCTGTAAACATTGCCAAGCACACAGAGCGCATGCGTCTGTCGGTCAGAGCACTTGGAAAACAGAGATATCCTACCCAGCGCTTGCACTCTGATCACAAAATTCTAGTGACTGAATCTCAACAGATAGTTATGAATATTTATGTTAAAACATATAATTATCGTCGAACATAAACAGTCGAATGCAACTCGCCTATAATGGTAATTAAGACACTTGTATGGAAATTATAAAACTCGCTTACGCACATTTTATAAACATACTCGTGTCTTAATTATTGTCATTATAGGCTCGTTGAATAATGTACTATTATAAAGAGACACCTGTTAATATCTTAATGTTTAATGAAACATGTTTTCAACCCTTCATTGGGGCCAACATCAGCACTGGTTGTATTAAGATATCATACTGTACTTATGTACTATTATGGTTATTTTCTTTGAAAAATAATATAGTAAAATTCAACACTAAAATATCCAATTTAGAATAATTATGCAAGTCTAATAGGAATGGTCGTCCTTAAAAAAAGTGTTTAGGAAAATAGTTGAACATGTATTTGTTATCTAATAAAGGTTAATAGAAGGAAAAGTTGATCAAAAGATACTGTAATATAAATATGCATTATTTACTTAATTGATCTTCTTATTTAAGTGAAGGTGGAAGTGACATTTTCATGTAGTCCCAGCTAGTTCTTTAAGGTCGTAAAACATTCTTTTTTTATTTTTATTTTTTTCATTTAAATTCTTTATTGTATGAAGTCTGTTATTTCAAATTAGAGGAGTTGATTATAACGTAGTATTGTAGTTGAACTAATTGTGGGGATTACCGTGTGTATCAGCTTGCCACGGTGGGTGAGTGGTCAACGTGTCGGTCTACTAACCCCAAGCTTGCAGGTTCGCTCCTGGCCGTGGTAAGTGATTTTTTTGAAAGGCGACAAAAATTACGACACCCATGTCATACGATGTTGGCATGTCAAAGAACCCATTTGAATTCAGTAGGCCGTGTTCATAATGGCAAAATTAATCTCGGGAGTTTCCGCCAACACAAAGTTCCTCATTTCTCTACTAGAAAACGCTATAGTGTTCAAGGAGCTTAGATATCTAACCTCTTTGACTTTCATAGTGCTTCAAGGAACAACGAAATTTGACATGCAAGCTACTCTTTGGGTATCAAATAACGAAGCTTGCACCCGGCACTCGAGGCTATAAGATATTATTTATTATTACCTTGTGTATCTGGAGTGTTCGTAGCTCATATTACAGTTCAACATTATATTTGGTACTAATGTCTTCAAAATTTAATATTGCATAGCAATTGCCATATTAATGATGTTGGTCGCTGTTTTATTATATGTCAATTATTCACGTAGCAATTCTTCTGATCATATTATCCTTAATCATTTTATAATAATGGATTACAATTATTATTTTTTTCGTTCTATGCTGTGTGGTTATTAATTGGCAATGAAAATGATCGTGTGGCCTCCGGAGAGGCCGTATGCAGGTCTTTCTAGTTGACACCCGTGGGCGGCCTGCGCGTCGTAATGAGGATGAAGACATTACACACACCCAGTCCCCGGGCCAAGGGAATTAACCCCAGGAGCTTAAGGGAGGCTGGGACTGAATTTATGAAAAATAGTAATTATTGATATAATTGAATGACCGACAGTAGTGGCTACGCTGGCTAACGCGCAGCATTAGGTCATGGGGCCAAGCTCTCTGCTGACTCGGTAGACGCGTGGGTTCGAGCCCCACCGTCGGCCGTCCTTGAAATGGTTTTCCGTGGTTTCCCCATTTTGAACACCAGGCAAATGCTGGGACGGTACCTTCTGACAGGCCACGGCCGTTTCCGTCCACATCATTGCCCAGTTTCATTCACCATCATTCATTTCATCTCTCATTAACTCCTCTCATGAGGTTGGCGTCAGGAAGGGCATCCGGCCGTAAAAACCATCGCCACAAAGACTTCCATCGCATCTCATCCCCGACCCCGTTGGAAAACGGGAATAATAAGGGGTAGACATACATACATTGATAGAATTGAATGAAATTTAGTTTGTGGCCTCCTGATGGTGAAATAGGGCCATATTTCAATTTTCAGGAAAATAGCAACAGAACTTTCTGAGAAATTGAAACTTACAATTTAAAATTTAAAAAAATCGATAAGCATAAAAAACGCTCCAGTTACTTCAAATATCACATTGAAAACTGGTGTACAGGCACATCAAGGTATGGAAAGTCGTTTAACAGAGAGAAAGTCTGCATATGTAGTCCATGGATGTGAGGAAAAAATATGTTTTATGTGTTTATGTTTTCCTCAAATTATGCTAAAAAAATACCCCTTTGAAGGCTACTATCTTTTGAAGTATCAACATTATAAAATATCCTTCTGTTAATATCAAGACTAAATAGGTGTTAACAACCCATGAAATTCTCATGGAATTTGAAACCAAATTGGTTCAGCTAGAACATTTTAAATACCTGAAAATTTATATATGAAAGAAACACATTTTAGTAAATAAAACATCGTTGAAGGCCTAATAATACGTCAGTTATATAAATAAAACTGAACACATAAGAAACACGTTACGTAATTCTAATTTCCATTGTTACCTCGTCAACTCACTAGATAGTAGCTCTGGGGGCAATTTGAAAATGGGCATTGTTGCGTTGAAGCTAGTGGATGGGGGCGTTTCCCCAGCATTCAACCGGACATTTAAATGTCACGCTAGTACTTTAAAAATGGCCGAAAAAAAAATAACACCACCAAATGATCCGCAGGAGTCCGGCGTACAATAATATGCACAAAATGAAAAATCGACAATTTTTAATTGTTTCACCAAAAACTCAGTCCCAGCGTCCCTTAAAATCCCTGATGGCTCGGCCGGAAATCGAACCCGGGGCACTCCGGACCAAAGCCTAGCGCGCCAACCGTTTAGCCACGGAGCCGGACTTAATTGGCAATGGTAGTTTGTATTAACGTTGAAACATCAGTTAATCTTCTTCTCTCGAATTGGCCTACTTAGAACTACGTTTATTCAACTGGAGGGTATCTTCGCCCAGTATTGACGCATTTTCTGCCGGTGTAACTCCTTTCTTTCAGTAGTCCAGGCGGCACCTTTCTTCCGAGGTTTCTCCTGAAAACCATGGACTTCCTTCAAAGCACGCCTCACAGCCCGTCTGTCATGCAGATCTGATATTCCCAGTTCGTTAATATCCTTCTCAGTTTCCATCAACCACGTGGTACGAGCTTTCTTTTTGTGCCAGAAACTGAAAAAACGATTGGTCAATATTGTGGATGGATCTCGCGATATGGCCATACAAAAGGCTATTGTTGCGTCCCGTACGTGCGTCTCTTCTCAAAGGCTTAACTCGCTTGGCTTGGGTTAGGGGAGGTATTCTATGAGACGTAGGGGATGCAACTGTAGGGGCGTAAACAGGGAGGTAGGAATAGAGGGTTGGGCAGGTACTGATGAGGCGCTGACCGACCTAGTGCCGGCGCGGGAACGTGGAGAGTGAAGGTAAGAGTCGCGTGATGCTGGAAGACAGCTGTGCAAGAGTAATGAAGACAGAGATAGAGGGTTTGTCTGATGTTTTATGTTCAACGTGTAACTGAGGTGTGATGAGATGGTAGCGAGTTACGTAGGGTTGGCGAGGGTAGGTATAGGATTAATGAAAGCACAACTTACCAGTTGGTGTATGATGTAGTCTTGAAGTGCTGTGGCGTAGATTTTTCATGAGGGGTGTACGGGCGAAGCCCCTGGCCGTCGCCGGGCAGCATCTCCGGGAGCGACTGTCCTCGAGCCCCCGTTAGCATCTGTATTTAAGGGTTCTTCCATGATTGTTTTTCTGTGCCAGCGGAATTCGAATAATTGTAAGCAGTGTTATTTCCTTGTAGATGTGTAACTTCGTGTTGTTTATAATGTTGCTTCATGTCTCCGCTGCCTGTGTACTGGGCTCCTTGTATGCTTGTATGAATTATCGGTTTAAGTAGTTACAATCCCTTTTTTCTCGAATAATAAGATAGTTTCTCTATATGTTCATAGAGCTCGGAGTTACATCGCCTACGAAATTCTTCATCTACCTTTACAGGACCGAGGATCTTCCGGAGAATTCTCCTCTCTCTCTAATTTCCATCTTCTCCACTAGACCCCTTCAGTTTAAATAAAAACACTCCATGGCATATAAGGCTTCTGGCGTTATGACTGACTTACAATGTTTCAATTTCAAGTTACGAGATAAACACTTCTTGTTTTAAGTGTTCTTCGTCAACCGATAGGCTATTTCTAATTTATTGATTCTCATGGATAACGCTGCCCTTTCAGACAATTTGGATTCAATCCATTCTCCGAGATACTTAAATTTCACAGTCCTCTTGATCACTCCCTGCTCTAAGAACATCTCACTGCTATCTTCCTTTTTGCTAGTGAAGAACGCATGTCTTCTCCAGTGACACTCGAAGACCTACTTTGGCTGCCTGTCTCCGGAGGCAATTTATCTGGATTGATGCTGTATCCATCGAGTCAGCAATCAGTGCTATATCGTCAGCAAAAGCCAGACAGTCTACAAATAGTCCGTCCATCTTACGACCCAGGCATATCCCACTCTGAACACCCAAGGTGGTCAGTTCCTTGCGCCACTCCCTCAAAACCTTCTCAAGAGCACAGTTGAAGAGAAGTGGGGAAAGGCCCCATTGTCTCACCCCGGTTTTTACTTCAAAGCGTTCTAAGATCTCACCTCTAAATTTAACCTTGGAATGGGTGTTAGTCATGGTTAATAAAATGTGCCTGCGAGTTTTGTTATCCAATCCTAGTTCTTGTCGGATTTTATTAAGTGTTCCTCTATCAATGGAATCATAGGCCTTCCGAAAATCAACAAAGGTGACAACCACACCACGGTTCCTCATTTAGGAGTATGGAATTACATTTTTAGCCTATTCTTATTTATGAAAAAAATAGGCTTTTGAGATCACCTTTTGTCCGTGTGTCTGTCTGTGTGTGCGTGTGTGATTCGTGTGTGTGACCCCCCTAATAAAATCTAAACGGCTGGAGCGATTTCAATGAAACTCGGTAAGTTCATAGCACTATTCTGGGCGACCATGACCGTGGCCGTCACATTTTGTTACGTCTCACCAATCCATCATGGCGGCTGTGCGAAATATTTTACCAGCATTCAATATCCCCGAAACCATTACCGATATCACCCTGGAATTTAGTACGGTGATCAAGTGAACTACTAGAAGCTCACCTATGTGACTTTTAAAAACCGGGCAACTACAAAACCAACATGGCGGCCAAGCGAATTTGTGACTTTTAAATAGACGTTTCTCACGATTTAACCAACCAAACGCAATGAAACTTGGTACAGTATTTGTTAATACACATTGTAATACACCGACAACTAACATCGTTCAATTGTTTACATAACCTCATTATGGCGGCTATGCGAATTATTTCACCGGCATTCTATATCTCTGAAACTATTACCGGTATCACCCTGAAATTTTGTACGGAGATAAAGAGCACTACTGGAAGTTCATCTATGTGACTTTCAAAAACAGGTTATCTACAGAACAACATGGCGGCCAAGCGAAGTTAAAAGTTTTAAATAGACTTTTCTCGCGATTTAATCATCCAAACGCAATGAAACTTGGCACAGCAAATGTTTATACACATTGTAATGAACTGGTATCTAATTTAGTTCAATTGATTACATAACTTGAAGATGGCAACTGTGCGAATTTTAAAATTAAGTTTTTATTTCTTGCGTCGTAATCATGCGATCGAAGTTAAAGTTTGAATAATAATTAACCTACGCAATAATTTTCTTTTAATGGTACATGACTTTATGGCCTATACATATAGGCTACTATTCCAACATGTCGACTATCCGAAATATTTAGACGGTTTTCAATATCTACGAATCTATTACACAAATCAAACTGATTTTTTTATGTTCATAGGGGCTATGAACATAAGTTCACCTATAGGACTTTCAATAACCTGGTGATCACAACTCCAACATGGCGGCGACGCGAAGTATAAATATTCACATGGACGTTTCTCGCAATTTAACCATCCGAGTGCAGTGAAACTTGGTACAGTAAATCCTTAAACAAAATGTTAATTCACTGGCATCTAATTTATTTCAATTGTTTCCATAACCACAACATGTCAGCTGTCCGACATTTTAAAATCTCGTTTTTACTTCTTGTGTCCTAATGATGCGATTGAAGTTTGAATACTACTCGTACACAATAATCTTCATGTAACAATACATAACTCTAAGACCTACATATATAAAAATCCAACATGGCGATCATCCGAAATATTTAGTCGGTTCTCAATATCTACGAATCTATTACAGCAATCAAACTGAAATTGTGTGTGTTGAAAGCGGCAATTAACATAAGTAGGATATATGAAAATAAGCTTTAGTTCTTCACGGAGCTACTTGTTAAGATTTAGAATCTGTTCCTCACAGGATTTGCTCTTCCGGAAGCCTCCTTGATATTCTCCGATCTGACTGTCCACCTGACTTTCAGCCCGTGTTAATAAGGCATTGGAGAAAATCTTGTAAGTTACCGGGACAAGAGAAATCCCACGGTAATTATATATGTCAGTAAAATAGCCTTTCATGTGGAGGGGATGAATGATAGCTGATATTAATACGTTGCTGTTTTGAACTGTGCTTCGTATGATAAACAATCTTCAATACCAACTGTAAAACAACTATCAAGGTACTAAAATAGAACTGTATGTGGCCTATAAATAGTGTTATCTCATTACCCGACATCAGTGGCCTTGTTGTATGGACTCACGCATATCAAGTAAATGAACGTATGTTTTGAGAAGATACACTTGTATATTTGTGCCTAGTTTAAATAATGTGGATTTATTAGATTAGTAAATATATCAGTTATATTTTTATTTGTTCACCTCTTATTATTCATTGTAATCTCTCTATCAAGTTATATTCAATTTGATTTAAGCGTTTCGGAGTTGATAGGGAGACATACACAACAACAGAAACATACAAGGACAAAGAGAGTTTTCAAAAGGCTACTTTTCATTATCATTACGATGGAGGAAGGTTAAAATAAAAATATATGATACATTTCTGACTAAATGGACGGTACTTAACGCTACAACAAGCTATTTCAAAAATAGAAAGAGTAAGGTTCACCCATTGGAGCTAGAGGACGCATGTCGATATTCTTGAGTGACATCCTGACAGAAGTGGGTTCCTCTCTGGAGTTCCTGCATAATGTCTGCATGTTATCACAAGAAAGGACATGACGTATTTGATACCACACATTTATTATAACAAATAGAAAATACATCGAAAACAATTCCATATTAATAATTATCGACATACGTCATATTTCTAAATCATAAATATCATAAATATATACACTCTATTCTAGCAAGATAATGCACGATTAATCATCTCGTCCACAACCGCCTGAGTGATTATTTTCTCGAATAAGCATGAATACATTACGGAATAAACACGAAGACTTTGCACCGATGTCCATAATTACTTTGCAAATTTTAGAATGTGAATATTGCGTCCCGATATCTCCTTACTTTTCCGTGTGGTTGAAACAAAACATGACCACTTGACCATTTTCCTCCGTAATTCAACCTGATTTAATAGCACAACAATACACTTTCTCCATGAAACTAAAACACGTCTCCCTGTCGCAATCACAGAAATCTGGATGATCTGGATCAGGTTGCACAACTTAATTCAACAATACACTTCGTCGGAGAAACCAACACATGTTCTTCTGAGGTAGGCTCTGACGCCTGACTGATCTGGATTGTCACAACACTTTATTCAAAAATATATGTTTTCAGTGAAAACCATGGAATGACCCCTGACGTGAACACTGGATCCAGACTGATCCAGGCTATCCCAAATGTTGTACAGCAATACGAGTACAGCTACTTCAAGAAATCAACACACGTCCTCCTGTAGCGAACACTGGAATCAGATTGATGTCGATTAAGTCACAAAATATACACCTTCTTGGAGAAATTAACATACATTCATCTAATGCGATGAATGGAGCAAGACTTTTCTGGCTTATGTTTAAAAGCATTGCTCAACTATACACTTTCTCGCAGGGACTGTTTCACATCCCCCTGTAGCGAATCATTCGCTAGACCCAGACTGATCTCTTGTGAAACATTGTCCATCATAATTTGGACGAATAATGTATCTAAATGTTTAATGATATTATACAAGATGTTTAATTAATGCGCAGAAAAATATGAGGATTCCAATTCACACATTTCAGAGGTCAAAAAGATCAGGTGAACATGGGTCCGGAAATGAATAATTAACTATTGAGATATCAGATATGGAAGTAGTTTACTTAATACATTACTAGTTTATTTTCACAATGGTACACCATGTTCAGGCCCGGACTTAGAGATCCATGGCCCCTAGGCACTTGACTTGACATTTGCCCCCCACCCATCTCGAAGCTATTTTGGAAATTTAGCAAATTAAATGCACTAGTCCAGAACGTATAATTTTTAATCGACTTTAATGACTTTAATAAACATCAGAATAATACAGTCTATGTTACTATAGTTACGTTATTCTATAAAATGTATAGAATCATACGACGAACTTTCTTCTGTGCAAACGAATGAATGACGTCATCATAGTCAATTTACTGCATTATTGCAAATTGGGGGTTGAAGGATTCTTAACGGAGTGTGTATCTCTTAAACGACATAGGCGAGAAGTTTGAAATTCAGCGGAAAAATATCAGCTTAAAAATAAGTAAATAGGTGTTCGATTGTTTTTTCATCAATCTAATTTAATGGGCCCCTGGGGAGGGGTGTAGTTCTGGGAAAAAAAACAGGAAAGAAAGTGTCCTAACTGATTGACTCTCTTACTCACTCATCAAACTCAGGGGGAAAAACAGCTTAAAAATAAGTAAATAGGTGTTCGACTGTTTTTTTTTTCATAAATCATATTTAAGGGGTTCATGGGGAGGGGTGAAATTCTCAAAAATAAATGAAAGAAAATGTCCTGACTGACTCACTCACTCATCATCGCCCAGCCAAAATTATTGAAGTTAGAAACATGAAATTTTGGTTATATGTTCGTTGTATATCGAAAACGTCCACTAAGAAATGATTTTTGGATATTCAGGTTATAAAGGGGGTTAACGAGCATTTCATTGAATAACAATATCTCACGAGTGGTTTCATTTGGGGATGTGATACTTGGCATATAAAATAATCATTAAAAACAAGCTGACACATGTCTAATGGTTTTTCGATGTGGTATATTATGAGGTGAAAGGGATGAAAAGTGGGGGTTGAAAGATTCCTAACGGAGCGTGTATCACTTAAACGACATAGGCAAGGAGTTTGAAATTCGGAGGAAAACAATCAGCTTAAAAATAAATAAATAAATAAATAAATAATTAAATAGGCGTTCGACCTTTTTTTTTTCATAAATCCAATTTAAGGGGCCCATGGTGAGGGGTGAAATTCTGGAAGAAAAATGTCCACTAAGGAAGGATTTTTGGATATTCACTCTTATCGACCAACCAAAACTATTAAAGTTAGAAGAATGATATTTTGGGGATATGTTTGTTGTGTGTCGAAAACGTCTACTAAGGAGGAATTTTTGGATATTCAGGTTCTAAAGGGGTGTTAACCGGGTTTAACCTGCATTTCATTGAATAACAATATGACACGACTATGACGCGAACGAAGCCGCGGGTACCTGCTATTTTATTATAATATAATTTTCGATAAAGCTTCTTGATAAGGCAAGCCAGGCTTTTTAGCTTATGTAAAGATTCCGCTACCGGGGCCCCTAGGCTGGCTGGGCCCCTAGGCCCCGGCCTTGTAGGCCTAGGCAGAACTCCGGCACTGACCATGTTTAGTATCTTATACGAGGTATTTGAACTGTCCAACCTCTACCATGATGTAGAACTTCTAGTTGTATTGAGGTACGAACACGCTAAAAAAACAAGATGTTCAGCAAAGAACATATAGCCTACTTTCTCCTAAATGTATGGGTATATTTATGACTCTTTGTCCTCATCCCTAACACAATCACCTCTACCACAGTGTATTGTTTGTTTTCTTTTATATTGATAATTAGCCAGTAAGTGCCAAAATCAATATTGTATACTTTATGATGATTGAATAACAAAACTACTAACTTATTGTAATGCATTCACGTCCGTTAATCTCTATATTAAGCCAGCCTGCTAAGTTAAGAATCTTCCGTTTTGGGTATCTTCCCCTTTAAAAATCCACGCCGATCACAGTAGGTTGGTGCTGCGACCTATCAGTGAGTTAATCATTATGTTGTACGCCTATGCACTGCCATCGTAATGTACTACGATGGCAGTGGCCTAAGGGTGTTGAATGAGTAGACAGTTTAAAGTAGCCAAGAGGGAGGCGATCCAGCTGGCAGTGTTTAAAGGTAATCGGAGCGCGATCGTGGCTAATAGTTGAACTACCAGTATTACAAAATTGCCATACATCAGGAGGCCAGGTATTTACACAGCGGTAAGTTTGGAACAATATTACCCACATAACCCACAAGAGGACAGCACCGTACAGAGGCATTAAGAAGGCTGTGGTTAATGACAACGTGTATCTAGTTCTTCTATTCTCCTTTTCCTAATGTCTTCTGTTTATTTGCGATGCTGGGGCTGTGATTTTATTAATAAACGAGTGTATACATTAGCCTCTCCTTTGAGCTAAATTACATCTTATTCAGTATCTGTGGAAAGAGCTCGTGCACATCATTTATAAAATAATTCAAGAAAAAAAAAGTTAACTGCAGCAGTACTCGATCCCCAGTCGACTGCGTGACAGACTAACACGCTAGCCCAGAGCTAATCCTATGTTCTGAACTGACAGAAGATACAACCTGTTGGCAAATAATGACTTTAAATAAACGATTTTTTTTCACAGCAGTACATCTTCATTAAAGATAATTTCATACAAAGTTTATATTATTGTATCAGTAGGGTATATCACATACAACATACTAAAACTATTGAAATATAAGACAGGCACATGAGGACAGCTGCCATCTTGTCGTGTGACACAGACAGCTCAGCTCTTTTAAGCCACTCATCTATATAAAAAGCACAAAGTTTGTCTGTCTGTCTGTCTGTCTGTCTGTCTGTCTGTCTGTCTGTCTGTTATGTATACAAATCTACACCGTTTCACCGATCTGAACCAAAATTTGTATACTTACCCTTTGGAACCCTGCGGGTAACCCTGTCAACTTTAAATTTCGGACAGACCACCCCTTTCTCTGCATTTAGGCCCTTTTGCTAAAATCTACACCGTTTCACCGATCTGAACCAAAATTTGTATACTTACCCTTTGGAACCCTGTGAGTAACACTGTCTGCTTAAAATTGCGGACAGGCCACTCCATTCCCTGCATTTAGGCCCTTTTGCCCAAATCTACACCGCTTCACCGATCTGAACCAAATTTTGTACACTTACCCTTTGCAACCCTGCGAGCAACACTGACCACTTACAATTTCGGACAGACCACCCCATTCCCTGCATTTAGGCCCTTTTGCACAAATCTACACCGTTTCACCGATCTGAACCAACATTTGTATACTTACCCTTTGGAACCCAGCGGGTAACCCTGTCCACTTGAAATTTTGGACAGACCACCCTATGCCCTGCATTTAGGCCCTTTTTCACAAATCTATACCGTTTCACCGATCTGAACCAAATTTTGTACACTTACCCTTTGGAACCTTGCGAGTAACACTGTCCACTTACAATTTCGGACAGACCACCCCATTCCCTGCATTTTGGCCCTTTGGTCCAAATCTACACCGTTTCACCGATCAGAATCAAAATTCGTATTCTTACCCTTTGGTACCCTGCGAGTAACACTGTCTACTTGAAATTGCGGACAGATCACTCCATTCGCCGCATTTAGGCCCTTTGGCCCAAATCTACACCGTTTCACCGATCTCAACCAAAATTTGTATACTTACCCTTTGGAACCCTGCGAGTAACACTGCCCACTTAAAATTTCGGACAGACCACCTCATTCCCTGCATTTAGGCCCTTTGGCACAAATCTACACCGTTTCACCGATTTTAACTAACATACGGATACTTACCCTTTGGTACCCTACGAGAAATACTGTCTGCTTGAAATTGTCGACAGACCACTCCATTCCCTGCATTTAGGCCCTTTGACCCAAATCTACAACGTTTCACTGATCTCAACCAAAATTTGTATATTTAAGTTACCCTTTGGAACACTGCGACTATCATTGTTGGCTTCAAATTGCAGAGAGCCACTCCAACCCCTGCATTTAGGCCGTTTGGCACAAATCTGCACCGTTTCGCCGATCTGACTCAAATATTATAAACTTACCCTTTGGGACCCGACAAGTAACACTGTTCACTTTAAATTTCGGACAGACCACACTATTCCCTGCTTTTTGGCCCTTTGGCACAAAACTACGCCGTTTCACCGATCTCAAATAATTACCCTTTGGAGCTCGACGAGTAACACTGTCCACTCGAAATTTCGGACAGACCACTCCATTCCCCGCATTTAGGCCATTTGGCACAAATCTACATCGTTCACCGATCGAAAACAAAACGTGTATACTTACCCATTGGAACCCGATGAGTAACACTGTCCACTTGAAATTTCGGACAGACCACTCCATTCCCTGCATTTAGGCCCTTTGGCACATATCTACATCGTTTCACCGATCTCAAACCCTTTGCAACCCGACGTGTAACACTGTCCACTTGAAACTTTGGACAGACCACTCCATTCCCTGCATTTAGGCCCTTTGGCAAAAATCTATCCTGTTTCACCGATCTGAACCAAATTTTACCTACTTACCCTTTGGAACCCGACGTGTAACACTATCTAAATGAAATTTCGGATAGACCATTCCATTTACTGCATTTAGGTTCTTTGGCAAAAATCAACATACATTCACCCATCTAAACCAATCTTTATGCAAGTTACTTACCCTTTGCAACCCGACGAGTAACACTGTCTGCTTGAACTTTCGGACAGAGCACTCCATTCCCTGTATTTAGACCCTTTGCCACAAATCTACATCATTTCACCAATCTGGACCAAAATTTGTATACTCACTCTTGGGAACCCAACGAGTATCACTGTCCACTTTAAATTTCGAACAGACCACCCATTTCCCTGCATTTAGGCTCTTTGGGACAAATCTACACCGTTTCACTGATCTGAACCAAATTGTTTATAATTATCCTGTGGAACCCGACGAGTAGCACTGTCAACATGAAATTTCGGACAGACCAATATATTCCCTGCATTTAGGCCCTTTGGCACAAATCTACACGGTTTCACCGATCTGAACCAAATTTGGAACCCGGTGAGTAACACTGTCCACTTGAAATTCCTGACATACCACTCCGTTTCCCTGCATTTAGCTCAGGAATCCCTCGGGGTTGCCAGCTTCCTAACTCACCAGCCATGATCCCTTGAGGGTGTACCAGAAGTGGTGGGGCTACACACACCCTGCCTCTTTGAGGGCCTTGAGCAAAAGACAGGAGATATTATGAAAAAGAAAAGAAGGCAGACCCCTCGATGAGTGAGGGCATCAGGAAAGATGAGACAACGGCCAATTAAGACGGGAAATTGAAAGACTCCCTAGCCCTCGGATACCCTAATACAGTCGGAGTCGGAAGAGAACAAGAGTTGACGAAGGAAGGCCGACAGGAAAGAGAAGTGAAAGGAGCCCAGCATCAGGAAGTAGAAGCGATGCCAGACTCAGCTGGGATCCCGTGGTCGCCAACCCACGTCCCACAAGTCGTGAGACCCGGGGGGGGCAGTTGTGAGAATATCTTACTGATTCATCGCGAGGTGACATGAGAGGACTTTCCAGAGCCCACCGTGTTATCTGCTGTCTATGCTGATGCCAGCACAGGGCCGTTGCTCAAGCCACTGTGGTGTTGCGAAAGAGTGAGTGATTCCCCGGCCAATCTAAATACTGCGGGGAACCCCGAATGTGTGTCATCATATTCCGTCATCATCTGCGATCATCTCAGGTTCGTGCAGCTTGGACCCATATTCTTTGCCGAGCAGAACACCATAAGCTCTTTCACTAGACGCTTCGAGTTCAGGCCTAAGCCAGAAAATAAGGTTGAGACTTTGGAAGACATCGAAGCTAGACATCTGAATTACCTATATCAGTTTTAAAATTACACCATGTTCGTTTAGTAGTAATTTTTTCATTACCTTATTATTGTCATCTTAAGTGCAAATGACCTAGATATTACGCGCATCATACCACTAATCACTGCCGCATAAAGTCTTTCTCGACTGTGATTTTTAAAATATTTATTTTTATTACAGTACATTGTGTACAATATTAGTTGAAGTGTCAATTCAATATAGGGAGTAGTTTCCCATCATCATCATAAGGGCAAATGACCTAGATGTTACGCCCATTACACCATTGATCACCACACACAATAAGTCTTCCTCGCCTGTGAATTCTGAAATATGTATTTCCATTACGGTAGTTTGTAAGTTTGACGTGTCAATTCAACAGTAGTTTTCATTATCATCCTGATCAAAAGGGCAAATGACCTAGATATTAAACCCTCATCGTCTTTGGGGGCAAATGACCTAGATTTTAAATCCATTATATTTCTAAGGATACTTTGAGACATTATCATCATTCCACCGGGCGAAGCCGGGTACTACTGCTAGTACAGTATAATATTATATTATTAAATTATAATAAATAATGGATCACGACCTTCAGGATAGCTTAAACCACCCTAGGCTCGATAATCGGAATTGGTGGGTCTTAAGCCATTGATTAAAATTGTAGAATAATTCACACGGCCGCCATCCTGAAATGGTACGGCCGATGACCTTGAATGTTGGACGAAAGACGCGTCCTATATAAAGGTATGTTGTCACCAAATTTGGTAGAGATCGGATGATTAGTTTAGCCGTAATTTGATTTTACGTTTTGAACGTCTGAGTGGCCGCCATTCTGTTTTGGTAAAGTTGGCGGCGATATAAAGTATGACACTGAGGTGCCCTTTGCTAATGCTACCTCTGTACCAAATTTCGTTCAATTCGGTTTCATCGTGTTCGAATTGATAGGGGGGACAGACATTCAGAGTACACACACTCACACACACACACACACACAGACTCACACACACACATACACACACACAGACAGACACACTTTTTTTCGCCCTGTAGTGATCTCATAAGTCTACTTTCATTTTTTGCAAAAATCGAAAGTAGGCTAATACGTGTATTTTAGTATTTTACGTTATCTTTTACAGCCTTCCACAATGCATGCATAAATTGGTGCTTTTTACTTCACAGCATTTGAGAGCACCATAGACTTTAAATCAACCCACATAAATCATCGAACTGGTTTCAAGTCAAGTGAATGTGGGGGTCAACCAATCTGTCCGCCTCTATCTACCTGGTGATTAGGATACCGATCATTGAGGTGTGTGCGGACACTACAATTAAAATGGGTAGAGGTACCATCTACTTCCACGTATGTTACCTGAATGAATATCCACTTCCAGACATGACGAACGTGTATATAACGCTTTCTTTAACCTTTACATGTGTATGTTCTACCCCAGAAATATCACTGCGTAATAATGAATCATCCTGTATTTGAGACGAGTAACCAGTTACTTGATAAAAGCATCATGCGCCACTTCAATGTGTTTTATAACTTTATGTTCGACCCTCACTATTATGTGTCAGAAAACTGTATCATAATGATGGTCATTATAACACTGTTTTTCATTATGATACAGTTTCTCCAGCCAATCAGAGCTCGTTCATTGACCAATTAGGTAACGAAACCTTCACGCATGCGCTCAAAATCCAACATGTCGGACATAAACACAACATCGAAATATAATAAATTACCGATATGGAATACGCACCGTCCATATGTTCACGTAAATAAACTGGCGAATATGAGACTAGAAATAGCACTGTACCTTAATATCACCAACCCTAATTTCTACACAGCGCATTGCCTTCAAACGACTCCGGTGACAATATTACTGAAGGACGGCAGATGTAAACATACGGCCTGCATATGGCATTGCAAGCACACAGAGCGCATGCGTCGGTCGTTCAGAGATCTTGAAAGACAGAGATATACCCAGCGCAGGCACTGCGATCACAAAATTCAAGTGGCTGACTCTCAACAGATATGTATGAATATTTATGTTAAAACATATAATAAAGTTATAATTATCGTCGAACATAAACAGTCGTATGCAACTCGCCTATAATGGTAATTAAGACACGCGTATGGAAATTATAAAACTCGCATACGCTCGTTTTATAAAAATACTCGTGTCTTAATTATAGCCATTATAGGCTCGTTGCAAAATGTACTATAGTGATTTCAGAAATTCCCTGTAACACACTATAAAGATTGATGTTCTATTGCAGGCTTTCATTCACACTGTGTTCACTCGCTAACTCAAGAATATGTTCTGTTTATAAGCTTTTCTTCAAGACAAGTCTTCATCCACTTCAAGAATGCTTTTACGAATACTTTTCTATAGTATTTATGACGTGATCATTCAATAGTTCTTTAACTCTCCTGTGTGTTAGGAAGTCTATATGATTGAACATCTCAGATGGAACTCTGTGCACATTGACCACGTTTTGCAGGAACTTTGATAAGTGCAGGATATCCTGAAAGCAATGAATAACAGACGATGTGAGAATAAACTGCAACAACACTTAGTAAGTAATATTGTTAAGATAACAGAAAGCTTTAGAACCATTTTCAGGATTGCCTAATTAATACTGTAACATTAATTGATAACTTTTCAACTTGAGATATACTTGTATTCTGTCGCTGTTGTTTATTGTTGTTGCTTATTTTAGGGGCTGAGACATCGTGGTCTCATGTATTTGGATGTGTGAGGAGTTTGTGTAATAATCTATGTTATAACCTGTGTTATTGTCATTTTTGAAAGCCTTTGTCTGGAGCGTGGCACTCTATGGAAGTGAAACGTGGACTATTGGTGCAGCAGAAAAGGTCAATTGAAGCGTTTGAAATGTGGTGTTACAAGAGAATGATGAAGATCAGATGAGTAGATAGGGTTAAAAACGAAGAGATATTAAGAAGAGTGGGAGAGGAGAGATTTATTTGGTGACTGCTAATGAAGAGAAGTGATAGGTTGGTAGGACACATCCTAAGACACCCAGGAATAGCAAGATTAGTTATGGAAGGAAGGGTCGAGGACAAGAACTGTCGGGGTAGACCAAGGTTAGAATATGTTAAACAGATTGCCTCGGATGTAGGGTGTGGTAACTATGTAGAGATGAAACGATTATCTCAGGACAGGGAGGCATGGAGGGCTGCATCAAATCAGTCAAAAGACTGAAGACTCAAACAACATATTGTATTTTTATTTTTTATTTTTTAGCGTATGGCTTTTAGTGCCGGGAGTGTCCGAGGGCATGTTCAGCTCGCCAGTTTGTAGCTGCTTCTATGCGGACATCCATGGGGTGAGCTAAAAGTACCGTCGCGTGTGGAGTGTTGTCTGGGGAGGAAAATGTGATTGTAAAGCCTCGTCCACACCAGCAGATTTGTTTCCAGAAATATTGTATGCAGACTGTTTCCCAAATGTTTCTCATTTGTATGCGGGATGTTTGCAGACTTTTTGAAAACAATCTACATACAATCAGGAGACACATTTCATATTCCAGTGATGTTTGGAAACAGTCTGCATACAGTTGGCAAACAGTCTGCATACAATTGACATACAAATGACAAACAAATCTCGTGTTTCTACAGACAAGATACAATGTTTTCTGTTTTCCAACGAAATGGGAAACACGCATACAGGAAACAAGTATTTTGTCTCAAGTCTTCCTGTGTGGACGTGTTTTGAAACTGGGGACTGGATACAAACCACAGACGCATCCAGTAGCCAGTTGCCTTTCGAGCGAATCACAGTGCGGATGGAGTCATACCGCTGAGTTAATTGTTCGTGAATTGTGCGTGGCAAAAGTAGATATTTGGTTTTTAGTTTTAAAATTTGATAGGCAAACTGTGCTCCTTGTGATAGTCCCAAAATGACTTCTTGGAATTAGGAACAGACAATCAAATTAATTGAAGAGCACTCTTCGTGTACAACACCTCCTCTTCCTTGGTAGAGTAGACACATAATTAAGCAATACAAAACACGCACAAGCCAAAAGTACGTGTTCTTCACTCGGCATCGCTAGAAGCCTAATTTTGGTGTGGACGCAAACCAAGTAACATACTTGTATCCGATACAATGTTTCTAAACAGTCCGCAGACTGTATGCAGACTTGTATGGAGACTGTTTCCAGACTCCAAATTAGTACACATACAGTCTTCATACAGTTTTCAAAGAGTTTGCATACAGGCTGCAAACAATCTACATACAGTCTGCAAACAAATCTGCCGGTGTGGACGTGGCTTTAGGACGAGGAATTGGAGGGTAGCGGCTGTGGCCTATAGTTAGGGACCAACGCCGGCATTTGCCTGGAAGGAAGATGGGAAACCAGAGAAGACCATTTCAAGGTTGCCGGCGGGGGGATCCGAACCTCCTCGCCTCCCGGATGTGAGCGACTGCCTACAACACGCCGTAACGACCACGGCTAACTCACCCGGTACATATTGTCATGACTGTACTCATCATCATCATCAATTTCCGTTTTCCAGTTTAGACCGGGTCGGACTCCTCCACGTAAGTCTGTCTGTCCACCATCCTTCCTCAACCACTGAATTCCACTCCGTGTTCCGTTCTCTCACATTGTCATTTACTATTTACTATAAATGAGTCGTCCAATTGCAAAACTCGTTTAATCCACTTGTGAATAAAGATTATGTCGTAAAATTATTCATTTTATTATTTTATTTTTTTTTACTTTAATTTATTTTACTTTATTTTATTTTTCTTTGTTTAATTTAATTTTATTACGTTTTTTATTTTATTTTGTTTTATTTTAAATTGATTTGTTTAATTCTTTTGTATTGTTCTTTGTTTTATTTTATTTTGTTTTGTTTTATTTTGATTTTCCAGAAAACAAACACAAAACAAAAAAACAAAGTAACACGAAGCAAATTTCAAAAACAAAGGCGAAATCAGAAAACAAAAAAACTAGGAAAACAAAGCAAAAAGCAAAATTCAAAAAAAGCAGAAGCAGAAAACAAACACAAAACCAAGAAAGAAGAGCAAAAATTAAAATTCAAAAGCAAAAGAACAAAGCAAACACAAAACCAAAATTCAAAAAATCAAAGCAAAAAGTAGAAAACAACAAACACAAAAGATACGTGAGGCAAAGTCCAGAGACATGTTTCTCATGAAAATGATTCTTATTCACAAGTGGATTAGACGAGTTTTGCAACTCGACGACTCAAATCCATCCCCCGTACTCTACGTCTTCCTCGTCCTCTCCTTCCAGTCATCTGTCTCTCCATCACTTGTTTTGGAATTATTTCATCATTCATCTTTTTCACATGTTCATACCATCTCAATCTGTTCTGCTCCAGCTTATAATTCAGATTCTGTGCATTCACTTCTTTCTAATGTCTTCATTTCTCACTCTCTCTCTGTCACTCTCCTAGTCTTCCGTACCATTCTCCTCAGGAATCTCACTTCGGCTGCCTCTATTCCGATTTCATCTCTCCTCGTCATCGGCCATGTTTCTGCTCCATACGTCATTATTGTTAAGTAATAGTTCGTATACGTTAGCCTCCGTGGTTTAGGTGGCAGCACGCCGGCCTCTCAAGCTGGGTCCGTGGTTCAAAATCCCAGTCACTCCATGTGAGATTTGTGCTGGACAAAGCGGAGGCAGGCAGGGTTTTCTCCGGTTACTCCAGTTTTCCCTGCCACAAATTTCATTCCTGCAACACTCTCCGCTGTCATTTCATTTCATCTGTCATTAATTTCATAATTAACCCAGGGGAGTGCGACAGGCTTCGACATCCGGCACAGTTCCTATCCTCGCCGCTAGATGGGGACTTCATTCATTCGATTCCCTGACCCGGTTGGTCGACTGGAAGCAGGCTGTGGATTTGTTCAATAGGTCTTATACATCACTTCTTTAGTCCTCAGTGGTATGCCTTTATCCCAAATTTTGAATGCGTGTTATGCAGTACGCTAGAAGACATCTGCAGTTCAAACCCAGCTGACTTCTCCTGGCACACACACAATACCACACCCTGCTTCCGAGGCAGTCTGGATAAATATATTCTGATAAATATGATAATTTTAACTAATTTTGTCAGCAAGAATTTTATTGTAATCCAGCAGCTTATAGTGCTTATAAGGTGAGTTTCAAGTTCGCAAACATCCAGCACCACTCCTTACATCCGAGGCAATCTGTTGAACATATTCTAACCTTGGTCTACCCCTACAGTTCTTGTCCTTGACCCTTCCTTCCATAACTAAGTTTGCTATTCCCGGATATCTAAGTACTGTATGTGACCTACCAACCTATCTCTTCACTTTAGCAGTCGCCAGAAACATTTACTTGCCTTGGAAACGAAGTGACCAAGACCGGAGGAGCTGATGATGATGTGGGGCTACGAATTAGACTAGCAATTGGTGCCTACGTACAACTGTATCCGATTTGGAAAAGTAATAATATAACTACAAAGACAAAGTTAAAGATATTTAAAAGTAATGTCATGGCAGTATTATTGTATGGGTCTGAGTCTTGGAAAGTTAGCAACCAAATCATCAGTTGATTACAGGTGTTTGTTAATAGGTGTCTGAGAAGGATTTTGAATATATATTGGCCTGAGACAATCTCAAATGAGGGGCTGTTAGTTCAAACTTCAAAGGAACGGATTAAAATCCAAATAAAAAGAAGGAAATGGAAGTGGATTGGCCACACACTTAGAAAATCTGATAATGTCATTGAGAAGCAAGTCCTGGATTGGAATCTCCAGGGTAGCAGGAGAAGAGGAAGGCCCAAGCACTCGTGGAGGCGGACGGTAGAGGCAGAGGGGCGACAACAGGGAAAAACATGGAAAGAGGTGAAGAGGATGTCGGTCAACAGAGTGAGATGGCGCAGCTTCGTGGATGCCCTATGTTCCAATGTGAACGACAGGAAATAAGTAAGAAAGAAATATCTCTCCTCTCCCACTCGTCTTAATACCTCTTCATTTGTTACTCAATCTACCCATCTGATCTTCATCATTCTCCCGTAACACCACATTTCAATCGCTTCTATTTTCCTCCTTTCTGCTGCGCCAACGGTCCAAGCCTCACATCCATAGTATGTCACACTCTAGACAAAGGCTTTTGAGAATGACTTGTTAATACGAATCTACTGTAGATTTGATATCTACAAATTTCTTTTCTGTAGAAATGCTTTACTTGCCTGAGCCAACCTACTTCTTATATCCTCTTTACTTCGCCCATCACTGGTTATTTTACTTCCTAAGTAACAGAAGTCTCCTACTTCCTTTAGCTTTCCACATGCCAATTTGACGTCCATAGGGGTTTCTGATTTCTTTCGGCTGCATTCCTGTTATGCATGATTTATTGGGACACTTACCTTGCTTGTGACGAGTGCGTCACTGTTCCCGTAGTAGATCATCACTGGAGCAGTTATCATTTTGAGGTTGTACTCAGGGGGTTCTGGGGATCCGTATCGCAGCTGGTTACCCGTCAGGCCGAAGTCCCACTGCTCAAATTTTGCTACACAGATAAACAAATGACGATGTAGAATAGTCTTAGATCATAAATACAATAGATGGCTGATGACGTCACATTTGTGAAACCAACATCTCAATCAGCTGACTAAAGGGAACTGCCGGGACTGCGGATAGTTTGGTGCACTGAAATACTACACGTGACGATAGAATTGGGCTATTCTGTTCTATTCATTACCGTACTAAGCCAGAATGGTGTATTACTGTGCAGCGTATGGATGTAAGGAGACGTTTAGGAAAAGATCGGGCATTTCTTTCCATAGGTAGTCCTAAATTAATTCATTGTAAAATAACCCTAAAATTCTTGACTTCACTACTTGCATTTCTTAACGTTTCCTCTTAACTCCGAGACATGAAAGAAAAATAATTTAATCTGTAAATTTATTACAAATTATTAAAATTTACTCTATCCCTTACTCCACTGAACAGGCCTATGAAGCAAAATTAGGACCATCACAACATCAAATATCCTTCCTTTTCAATCATGTTCAGTGTCAAATTGCGGGTTATGCTACTGATGTGACGATGTAGTCTTCAATAATAAATACGCTGAGGTAATATTTGTCATCTTATTAAACGTATGGACAGTGCGTTTGGTTGAGGGAATTTTCAGATCCTTCTAGGGTACATTGCAGCCCTAAATTAGTCAATTCGTAAGATTTCAAAATTCTGGATTATTACTGCGAAGGTTTATATGATTCGTGGAAAATGGAATTTAAAAGGAAACAGTTCATTGCTTGTAATGATTTCCGTTGTAGCAAATGTAATGCATCGTTGTTAAAAAGCAACGCTTACTAAATCAATAGACTTCCTTATTTCCATTTGTCGATGTTTTGATCACTTGTAAAGTAATGCACCGGTACTGAAATTAGCCAAAATACATTTTCTAATGATGACAAATAAATTAGGAAATGATGTAGTAATAGATTGAACTTGTTTGGAGCTCTCGGGCGTACAATTAAAAATGACCAGCTACACAAACACAATTCTCTTCAAAAATCAGTAGGCCTAATTCAGAATTGGATTTGTTATTAATTATTTACAAGAGGGGATCCTGGATGTATGAGTATTACGGAACACGGCAGCCACTTTTTACACAAACACTATTCTGTTCAAAAATCAGTAGGCCTAATTCAGAGTTGGATTTGTTATGAATGATTTACAAGAGGGGATCCTGGATGTATGAATATTATAGGACACGGCAGCCAATTTATACACAAACACAATTCTGTTCAAAAATCAGTAGGCCTAATTCAGAGTTGGATTTGTTATTAGGCTAAGTATTTATAAGAGGGGATCCTGGATGTATGAGTATTACGGAACACGACAGCCGCTTTTTACACAAACACAATTCTCTTCAAAAATCAGTAGGCCTAATTCAGAGTTGGATTTGTTATTAATGATTTACAAGAGGGGATCCTACATGTATGAATATTATAGAACACGGCAGCCAATTTTTACACAAACACAATTCTCTTCAAAAATCAGTAGGCCTAATTCAGAGTTGGATTTGTTATTACGTATTTATAAGAGGGGATCCTACATGTATGAATATTACGGAACACGACAGCCACTTTTTACACTAACACAATTCTGTTCAAAAATCAGTAGGCCTAATTCAGAATTGGATTTGTATGAGTATGAGTATTACGGAACACGACAGCCACTTTTAACACCAAATATGTTACATTCTTAACCTTTGCTACCTTCCGGTACGTAAAGAAACATGCGATGCTTTTCCCAATGTCGTATAAATTACGAAAATGTGTGTTTAAACCCTCATTAAAAATCATTTCCCCACCAACTCGTATCACCTTCCATTACGAGTTCCTCTGTTTTCCCTTTAGTCAGCTGATCCAGATGTTGGTTTCACGTCACAGTACAGGCGCAGTGTGGCAATGCGCACTCTATTGTATTTATGCTCGAAGAGAATAGTGTATGGGATTCACGGTAGGTACAGTCGCTCAATCGAAAAATAAGCCCACTCTTGCTACCTGTATAATTACTTACTGTATTTTATGTTCGACGATGTCCATATACTAATATTATATGTCAGAAAACTGTTTCATAATGGGGGTAATTAAAGTACTACTTTTCATTATAACACAGTTTTTCCAACCAATCAGAGCTCAATATTTCCATTCATTGACCAATTAGGTAAAGATAGCTTCTGACATGCACACAAAATCCAACATGTCGGACATGAACTACATGATTTGAAAGTTGACAATGTAGCCTGTATTGGATCAACCATTGTAGTTGCAATGCATAAACAAACTGGACAATATTGCAAAAGAAATACCACTGTACCTACAATTCCTACATATTCGTAAGATTTCGCCGACAGTTTTAGTGAATGCTGTTGTTGACATAAACACACCAGAACGTCATGGAGGAAGCATGCGTATGACATTAGTTCCACGGAAATTATAATCCAGCTCTCTATTCAGTAAATGGATTTCTTTTGCGAAACGTTTCCACCAGATGTCATAACTGTTCTATTAGGGACTCAATATTGATTTTCCTTCCATTGACTTTCTATACGCTTTGAATTTGAAGAATTACTAGTTGATAATACGATACAATTTAATTTTAAAGCGTTTGTAACAACCTATTTTGTATTATTTGACCAAAATAACAAAATAATCCAACATAGTACCTATGTGCTATCTGTTAAGAGCTACTTCAGGATAAACAATGTTTCAAAGCTTTGGGGATCGTTATTGGGTAGAGATCAAATGCTGAGCCCATACAATTCCCAAGATGAAGAATTCAACCCACAGAATCTCGACAGATATTTATGTTAGAAGATATAGCCTACTAAAGTTATAATTATCGTCGAACATAAACAGTCGTATGCAACTCACCTATAATGGCAATTAAGACACTCGTATGGAAATTATAAAACTAGCTACGCTCGTTTTATAAACATACTCGTGTCTTAATTATTGCAATTATAGGCTCGTTGCATAATGTACTATTAAAAGAGCTAATTTCTGTGGTATAACAAGTCAAGTTTCTGGCTACGAGTTTCAAGAGGAACAATCTTCAGGTTTGACAGATTTTTAGAAGGCACGATTCTCTGTTTCAGGTATCGGTATCTCTAGGGGTAGAACCTTCCACTAATTACACCTGTGTGAAGCTAAATTGTATAGGTTAAGAATGTAAACAACGCTCTTAGGTTCCTAAGTTCGTTGCCAAGAGCCACTGCGGTGGCGTCTGGTAGCTAAGTTCTGAACTAGTAGTCGTTGATGGTGGCGTTTGGCATCGAAAGTAGGAACTATTTGAAAAATTCAAAAGTCTGCAGTCCTTACTTGAATTAAAAACAGTTAACACACACTAATACCGTCATCACAATTAACACCGGTAATTAGACAGATTCTACACACACCCAAAGTACACGGGGCTACATGACCACGTTGTCGCAGCCCCTAAACTTAAGAACCAACCAACCTATATCTAGGGTAGATACGACAATAACTCATGCCGTAATAATAAAAGCTAGGTAGCATGATTATAACAACTAATCTTTTATACAGTAGCGTAACTATGGTTTGCTTCTGGCGGGGGGGGGGGGGGGGGGGGGGGGCATGAGCTCGGTCAAAATTACATTGGAAAGGGGGTTCAAAACCTTCTATCGATATTTATTTTTGTGTTTGATTTCATTAGCGTTTGATTCGTTGTGTTTGCACTTATCAATGTGCAAATGTTTGAAAATTAACAATTTTGTTGATATTAAAACCTTTTAAGTGCTGAGTTCCCATTTGACTGTATGGTACCTCAGTGCTGAGTTTCTTCGTTAGTATGTAAAAAAATGTAGAAGCCACAATTTTTAACCTATGTTAATAGATTAAAATGTTTATAAGTATTTGTTTACATATCTAAATGCAAATGGAAAATCCTACGTTTATGTTCTATATTATTGTGAGAGATATGAAAAGTTAACTTTTTGTGCTTGCATGTACATCGTCGTTATACAAAGTAAAGGACCCAAAATAAAATATTTCACTTTCAAAATCACTCACTGATGCATTAAAATCATCGTCTTCATCATCACTTTCCGCTGTGGTTAATAACTGAAGGATTCTTTGATCCGAAATAATATCTCGACGAGATAACTAGCTTGTTGTTGTTCGGCCATGTTTGTTTATATCACGGATGAACTACTGCTGTAGATGACAGAAGTCTTCAAAAAGCTCTGTTAGTCACTTCGCGAAGCTATATGTCGTGCCAGGACCTTCTATACTACCGGACCTGACACTGCAATCCAAGATGGCCGCCGTAGTTGGTGGTCGGACATCAAATGCATGACGTGTGTCAGAATCCAACACAACACAAAATAACATCATGACGCGATTTTGTCTGCTGTTAATTCATTTTATGGGCTTGGGACATCTTGGTCATCAGCCCCGTGCAGTTGGATGTGGGTAGAATTCCTCCGATTATGTGATGACTGTAGTAGTGTGTGTAGCTGTGTAAGGGACAAGACATGGGGAGGTGCTCCGGGTGTTAAAATAAGGTACTACCGGAGTTCCATCAGGAAAGGAATAAAATAAAATAATGTTGAGGCCCACAGGAGAGATCTGTAGAATATCTTGGCTGAGTGAACAGGGAAAGTTGTAAATGTTCCTGTAGGAATTTCAATCTCTTTTTAGTAAGTTACATATTATTCAGGGCCTGTTTGCCATCTCTTGATGAATGCAGTACATTTGCATTTTTCTGTTGGCACAGGCTAGAGTAAAATGAGGCTTTTCACCGATGTCTCAGTCTCACTCATGGCTGTGATTATATGGAAGCTACTGAGGTATGGGTGGTGCTTAGTAATGACATTCAGGGCACAGTCAGTGCCTGTGGATGCTGTGAAAGGTTCTACTCATAGGGTTATTACTGCTGTACTGACTCAGTGAGGAAAGCAATGATAATCTACCTCACTCCTCTTCTTGCTTAGTACGCCTTAATATAGCGCTGCCATGGATTTTTGTGGGCATCTACCCACATAACCTAACGGCAGTGCCTTTTGAGGATCCAACCAGCCTTCGGGCTGACTACCTAACACTCAGACATGAAAATGAAAATCCACAGCCTGCTTCCAGTCTCCGACCGGGTCAGGAATGGAATGAATGAAGCCCCCATCTAGCGGCGAGGATATGGACTGTGCCGGCTGCCGAGGCCTGACGCACTCCTCTGGGGCAATGATTAAATGAATGACAGATGAAATGAAATGATAGTGGAGAGTGTTGCTGGAATGAAATTTTGACAGGGAAAACCGGAGTACCCGGAGAAAAACCTGTCTGCCTCCGTTTTGTCCAGCACAGATCTCACATGGAGTGACCGGGATTTGAACCACGGGCCCAGCGGTGAGAGGCCGGTGTGCTGCCGCCTAAGCCACGGAGGCTACCTAACACTCAGACTTATTATTCTTAAAAATAAATGTGACCAACCAGGTAGTGTAGTTCTTGGTTGTCACTTCTGGGGTCCAAATTTGATTCCTGACAGTCAAGAAATCTTAACTCTAGTCCGAGGGTAAGAACGGGGTACACACAGCCTAGTGAGGTAAACCGGGAAATGTTGGGTTCGATTCTCCGCTTAGCCACCCAGCAAGTGGTTTACCATGGGTTCCCACACATACTGAATATAAATGCCTAGGTAATTCCTATCATAAGGTCACGACTGCCTCCTGTAAATCCGTCAACAAGTAGGCTAGTCGTATTCATTCATTCCTATTCATAAGATTAAATGGCACTCTGCCAAACGCATGACGTGTGTCAGAATCCAACCCAACACAAAATAACATCATGTCGTGATTTTGTCTGCTGTTAATTCATCTTATGGGCTTGGAACTTCTTGGTCATCAGCCCCGTGAAGTTGGGTGTGGATTGAATTCCCCTGATGGGAAATTAGAAAATAGGCACCAATGGCTTGTATTTATAATAATTGGATTTGCATCCAGTCACACAACAGTTTCAAGGCATATTACCACAATTTTAGCATAGCCTTCCGCATCATTGATAATGGTACGGAAAGCTCTACCACCTCTAGAGAGAGAGCCGTCTACAGGTTCACAAAGCTCCCATTTGGTCTAACGTGCAGTCCGTTTCTACTATCGGCTACAATCAGAGAACTAGCAGCTATTCACCAAGCCCAGTTTCCTATCGCCGCATCGCTCATAGATCAAAACACCTTCATGGATGATTTCGCTTCAGGTGCAGATGACGACAACGACGTAATTGCACTATACTACGAGCTCGTATCCCTCATGAGGCAAATCCAGCTTCCACTTGCTAAATGGGCAACAAATTCATTTCAGCTAACGGGCATATGGAAGGCAGAAGGACGAAAGATCTCACACAATGCTCATGTATTGGGAATTTCCTGGCACACAGATACTGACACGTTTTCTCTCGCCCAACAGGAAGTTACAAGCAAATTGGAAACAGCGGTAGCAACTAAACGGACTCTGTTACAGGCCACTGCTAGTATCTACAACCCCTTAGATTTGATTTCACTGGTGTCAGTAGTGGGAAAAATTCTCTTCCAAGATACCTGGACACGCGGAGTTGCATGGGATGACATCTTGCCTCACGACCTGGCAACTCGCTGGCGAGACTGGTTGTCCACACTACCTGACTTGTAACGCATCACCATACTAAGGTGGATAGGAACATCAAATAAAGTTAAATCACAAATACATGTCTTCTGTGACGCGTCGGAGAGATCGTACGACGCCGTTCGGTACATGAGAAACACCCATCACAAGCACGCTGATCTGCAGTAAGAGCCGACTTGCGCCAGTGAAGAAGGTCACACTCCCTCGACTTGAGCTTCTGGGTGCGTTAATGGGGGCAAGACTTCTCCGTTACTACGGTAAGGCAACACATTTAAATATCAGGGAGGCTATTCTTTAGAGCGACTCATCAGTTACACTAGGATGGATAAGGAATGACCCAAATCGTTGGAAAACGTTTGTCTGCAACCAGGTGACTGAGATTCAGGCCTCCACAACTCCATCACAGTGGAGACACTGCCCTGGCAAGGATAACCCAGCCGACCATTTGACAAGAGGAGTAAGAGCAGATAACCTGAACAAACTGACTGAATGGTGTAGCTAAACTTACTGCGAACTAACTCCTACTGGTAGTTTATTAAAACGGGATCCACACCAAGTACGTGATAAGATAGATATCCTTGAACCAACAGGCGTATAATTGGAAGAGAGAACACTGCAGACAATTTCAAAAGTAGGTTATGTTCCTACATACGGTAATCAATTTTCAGATCTTCTTAGACCTTAAATTGGAATACGTTAATTATTACTATGCTTGCTCATAATAAATTACCATTACTAATAATTTATAAACCGTTAAAAAGAATAATAAATAGACCAAACTTACCCACTGATTGGCAATAGTATTGATGGCATCACAAGCGTAACAGAAGTCACCGGTATCTCGTACTTATGAAGCACTAATGCAGACATTTACTTACACGAACGTGTAATAACATTAAGCAATAATCAATAAGCACAGATAATCAAGGGAGACGATTGCTAACCGAAATTCACACCACTATCACATCGTAAACAAAACGACTCAACTTATAAACAAAGCATGTAATCACCAACAGCGACAGCCATCTTTCCAGTGTCCCGCCGCTAGTGTCAGGTCCGGTATTATAGAAGGTCCTGGTCGTGCCACGGCCGTGGTTGTGCTCAATTAGTTCCACAAAAGCCCAACAGGCAGCAGAACAACCCAGACATCGATTTGGCTCTTGAGAGTGAACCGAGAAACTGAAGAAAATAAAAGTTCTTGTTCACCGTGTATAGACGGGCGTAGCACTGGTGGACCGGCCGTGTTAGCCCGTCTACAGAGTCTATCGGGTTAAATTATAAAGTTCAGCTTTATTCGCAAAATAACTGGCTCTTTGCATTTTACGTTGTTGTATAAATATTAATAAGGTACAGTTTCAAAAAAAGTTTAATTTAAAACTGCAACACAAGTAAACGCAATATTATTCACTCTCTACTATGACACAAGGACTCGAATACTAGCTGGCAACTGGTGCATTTTTGGAAAGGAATGAGGAAAGATAGTTGAACACCTATCCCACTGCCATCCCTCTGGTTAACTGAACGCTAAAAAATATTCATGAGTGAAAAGAAATGCATTCAAATGAGGAAGTAACAACATACATACCGGTAATTCGACCATTTGTAATCAATTTATTTCAATAAAAATTATTATTAAATATGAATTGCAGCTGATGGCCATATTAATTGAACGCCAGAGGGCTCCCAGCAAGTTCGATTTCAAGTAGTTCCAACTTTGGTTACCATATGTAACTGTCACTGAGACCTAGCGGCGAACGTTGGAACTTGATCGTCGTCGGCCGATACTCGTATCCGAGTTTACGCTTCTCGCCTGCAGTTCCATAATCTTTAGTCCAGGCGATGAAGATGGCGCTGATGGCTTATCAGGCCAATTCTCGCATAGAACATGCGACCACATATTATGTTGCATCCGATGGACGGTGGAGGACGTGATAGTATTTGACGTATCTTCTTCCTCTGGCGAATTTCCTCTTCCTGTCTACGACGTTCCTGCTCAAACTGTGCAACTGCAGCTGAGATGGTAGCACGCCAGCGAGGGCGATCCAGTGCAAGAGTATGCCAAGTATTTGGGTGTATCTCTACTCTCCTCATGGTCTGCTTGAGTTGGTCTTTATGTCGTTTTAAAGGAGCACCACATGGCCTCTTGCCAGTGTCGAGTTCACTATACAGGATTTGCCGAGGTAGTCTGCTGTCACTCATACGATGGATATGGCCTGCCCATCTAAGCCGAGGACCAACAATGGAGGCTTCAATACTGTTTATCAATGCTTTCTCAAGGACTGCTATATTAGTTACATAGTCATCCCATTTGATGTTCATGATTGATATAAGTTTTTGTTGATGAAAGCGTTCTAGTTTCTTGATGTTCCGGCGATATAGGGTCCAGGTTTCACATCCGTAGAGTAGCGTAGAAATAACAACAGCTTGGTACACCAATACTTTCGTGCAGATACTTAGATCTTTGTTCAGAAACACACGATGTGAGAGACGTCCAAGAGCCACATGGGCAGCCTGAATACTGTTTTCCACATCCTTCTCAGAGGTACAGTTCGCTGATAGAATAGTACCAAGGTACGAGAAATGTTCCACCTTTTCCAGAGCTGAGCCAGATATGTTGATATCAAAATCTGGGAGGATGGTTCCAGGAGCAGGCTGAGCTAGCACTTTGGTTTTCTGAATGTTGACAATCAGGCCAAAACGTTCATAAGCTCTGTTGAAACAGTTGGCAGACTGCTAAAGCTCTTCTGGTGTGTGGGCTGGAGAAGCATTGTCATTTTCATATTGCAATTCTATGACCCGAGTGGAATTGGTTAATCTTTTGGAACGGAGTCTGACCTGGTTGAAGAGCCCTCCATCATATCGATATTTAATTTTCACACCTGAGTTGTTGATAGAGCGTTTCTAACCAGCCAAATATAACCTACACATTTGGCTACACTTTATCAATTGTAGTGGTAGGTTCTTTTATATGCCACAAATCCATGACATGGGCCCGCCGGCTTTACTTCCCCTCCAAAGGAAAGTATATTGAAGGATTTTAATGCTCTTAATAATCCAACGACTTTGGCCGGGTTTAAACCTGCGATCTTGGGCCTAGCAGTTCAGCATTCTACCGACTACTGCACCGAAGCTTTTTTTAATAACAGTTATTAACTTCAACAAATTTCATATTCTTACAAGCTGACCCGGCAGACGTTGTCCTGCCAATCAAAGAAAGTGTTGTAACTTTGTTTCTTGAAGTGCTTTTGGATACTCAATATTTTTTTTCTATTTCTGTTGGCTGCCTCTAAACTATCGTGAATTGAATTAACTAATTGAGAAACATTCGTTGGAGCGTGCACAACAACTCTCCAAAGATTCATCGCAAACGGATAAATGGCATTTAACGCATACGGGATTTGGTTTAAATGATTCGTGCGCTGTCACTCATTTGTTGAATCTACTCGTGCTCTGCCAACTGTGAAATGGATTTACTAAGTTAGAAAGCTTCACGTAAGTGTACACAACAACTCATCAAAGTTTCATCGCAATCGATGAATAGTATATGAACGCATACAGGATTTTGTTGGAACGCTTCGCGCGTCGTCACTCATTTGTTACATCTACTAGTGCGCTACCAATATTGTAAAATGGATTCACCAAGTTGAACACCTTCCGTGGCGTGTACACAACAACTCATCAAAGTTTCATCGGAATCGGATGAGTGACATATGAACGCATAAGTGATTTTCTTTAAACGATTCGCGTGCCGTCACTCATTTGTTTAATCTACTCATGCGCAACCTATTGTAAAATAGATTTACTAAGCCTGAAACCTTCTCTGGCGTGTACTCAAGGATTCACCAAGGTTTGATCGCAATCGGATGAATGATATATGACCGCATGCGGGACATTGTGGTAACGATTCGCGCGCCATTACTCATTTGTTGAATCTACTCGTGCGCTACCTATTGTAAAATGAATTTACTCCTGAAACCTTTACTGAAGTGTACACAACAATTCACCAAAGTTTCATCGCAATCGGATAAATGGTATATGGACGCATACGGTACTTTGTTGAAATGATTCGCGTGCCGTCACACATTTGTTGAATCTACTATTGTAAAATGGATTTATTAAGCCAGAAACCTTCCGTAGGGTGTACACAACACCTCACCCAAGTTTCATCGTAATCGGGCGAATGGTATTTGAACGCATACGGGACCTTATTGAAACGCATCGTGCGTCGTCGCTCATTTGTTGAATCTACTCGTGCGAAACCTTCTGTGAAATTTATTTACTAAGTTAGAAACCCTCACGTAAGTGTACACAACATCTCACCCAAGTTTCATTGCAATCGGATGAATGGTATATGAACGCATACGGGACTTTGATTAAAAGTTCGCGCGTCGTTGCTCATTTGTTGAATCTACTCGTGCGCAACCTCCTGTGAAATGGATTACTAAGTTAGAAGCCTTCACTTAAGTGTACACAACAAATCATTAAAGTTTCATCTCAATCTATGAATGGAATATAAACTTATACGGGATTTTGTTGAAACGCTTCGCACGTCGTCACTCATTTGTTGAATCTAATCGTGCGCTATCTATTGTAAAATGGATTTACTAAGCCAAACACCTTTCCTGGAGCTCACTCAACATATCACCCAAGTTTCATGGCAATCGGATGAATGGTATATGAACGCATACGGGGCTTTGAAACGCTCTAACGTGCAGAGACAAACAGTAGAATTCGACATCACTGCCACCTTTGGTAAAAAAAAAAACCACAACTTTTCGCCACGGGCGGAGTGTATGTAATGGCGGTAGTTGCACAGGTTGCGACCAGGTGGCTCTAATGTGCAGAGACAAACCGTCCAAAGACATCAGTTTTCACGAAGGCCAAGGCTAGTGGTTTCCATGACGACTGTTTTTGACTGTATATTGTGGTTCTAAAATTGACTGTATATTGTGGTTCTAAAATTGTGTGTAAATTGTGGTTCTAAAATTGTGTTCATTCCACCTACCGGGTCAGATTGTGAATCTAAACCATACATGGACCCACCCTAATATACATACCAAATTCCATCAAAATCGGTTCAGTCGTTTAGAAGGAGTTCAGTCACATACACACGTGTCGAAGAATTATATATATAAATAAAGATTATTCGGCTCTTGAGGGGGGGGGGGGGATTTATCATCATTGTTTCTATAGTGGTCCCAAAAATCTAAGACACCCCTGGTATATTTCTCCACATACACATTTCAATAAAGTTCGCGGTAACACTAAAACACTTCATCAAACAGGTTCAAATAATACCTTATTGTTGAAAAAATTCTTAAGTCTGAGAAAAATCATTTCCATGAGTACAATGGCTTAATCAATATTTTCCAGCTATTTGTATATTACAGAAATTGGAGAGTGCTCTCTTTTGTGCCAGGATTTTTCAATGGATCGATCTTTCTAAACCCAAGACTGGTGGATACTGGTTTAGTTTTACAACGGGCACAGTTTACAAATGTCATTACAATCCTTTTATGCAATACATTAATATTCAGCTTACGTTTATTTTTAGCCTATTTTCATTTATGATAGAAAAGAAAACAGGCTTATGAGTTCACCTTGTGTCCGCGTGTCTGTGCGCGTATATGTGCGTGTGTACCAAATAAAATTAGAGGCCAAAGTGATTTCCATGAAACTCGGTAAGTGCATACTATCACGTCCGACCTCGACCATGCCCTTCAATATTTAATACGTTTCACCAATCCAACATGCCGGCCGTGCGAAATATTTCACTGGCATTCTATATCTCTGCAACAGTAACAGATATCACCCTCAAACTTTGTACGGTGATAAAGGGTACTACTAGAAGTTTACCTATGTAAATTTCAAAAACCGGTTTACAAAACGAACATGGTGGCAAAGTGAAGTTGAAACATTTTTATCTCGCGATTTAACCATCTGAGCGCAGTGAAACTTGGTACAACAAATAATTATACACATTGTATTGCAATGCACTGATATCTAATTTAGTTCAATTGTTCGCATAACCTCAAAATGGTAGCTGTGCGAAATTTTAAAAGTAAGTTTTTATTTCTTGTGTCCTAATCATGCAATCAAAGTGAAAGTTTGTATAATGAACCTACGCAATAATATTCATCTAATGTTACATAACTCTATGGGCTACACATATACAGTAACAATCCAGCATGGTGACCATCCGAAATATTTAGACGGTTCTCAATATCTACGAATCTATTACAGCAAGAAAACTGAAATTTTAAATGTTGAAAGAGGCAATTAACATAAGTTCACCTATGGATCATGAAGGTCAAATGTTGCGAAAACGCAACACTGGACATAAAAGACAAAAGAAAACAAGATGTTCAGTAAAGAACATATAGCCTACTTTCTCCTAAATGCATGGGTATTGTTATAACTCTTTGTCCTTTTCAAGGAGTATAAATGAATGTTGGTTGTAGTAGCTTGTTGAAATACAACGTGCTATAGGGATATTAAACATGAATATGAGGTGCCCTTTGCTAGTGCTACCTCTGTAAAAAAAATGTTATTCAATTCGGTTTCACCGTGTTTGAATTGATATGGGGAATGGATTTGCACACATAGATGGCCGCTATTTGCAAACTATTGGGCTGATGACCTTGTAGTCAGTCATAAGATGCTTTCCACAAAAAGGCATGTTGTTGCAAAATCCGGTAGAGATCAAATTATTAGGATGGTCGAAATTTGATTTAGGCTTTTAACATTTGGGTGGCCATCATTCCGTTTCCGTCAAGATGGCGGCGACATAAAACATGACACTGATGTGCCTTTTGCTAGTACTACCTCTGTACCAAATTTCGTTCAATTCGGTTTCACCGTGTTTGAATTGATAGGGGGAATCGATTTGCACACATACTTGGCCACCATCTGCAAACTATTGGGCTGATGATCTAGCAGTTTGGTCAGAATATGCTTCCCACATAAAGATGTGTTGTTGCAAAATTTGGTAGAGACTAGATTATTAGGTTGGTCGTAATAACATTTTAGCCTTTAACATTTGGGTGGCCGCGATTACGTTTCCGTCAAGATGGCGGTGATATAAAACATGACACTGAGGTGGCCTTTTCTAGTGCTACCTCTGTACCAAATTTCGTTCCATTCGGTTTCACCGTGTTCGAATTAATAGGGGGAATCAATTTTCACACAAAGATGGCCGCCATCCGCAAAATATTAGGCTAATGACCTATTAGTTTGGTCAAAGGATGCTCCCTTCATAAAGGTATGTTGTTGCAAAATTTGGTAGAGATCGGATGATTAGGTTAGTCGTAATTTGATTTAAGCTTTGAATATTTGTGTGGCCGCCATTACGTTTCCGTCAAGATAGCGGCGATATAAAACATGACACTGAGGTGCCCTTTGCTAGTGCTACATCTGTACCAAATTTCATTCCATTCGGTTTCACCGTGTTCGAATTAATAGGGGTAATCGATTTTGACACAAAGATGGCCGCCATCCGCAAACTATTAGGCGGATGCTCCCTTCATAAAGGTATGTTGTTGCAAAATTTGGTAGAGATCGGATGATTAGGTTAGTCGTTATTTGATTTAAGCTTTGAACATTTGGCTGGCCGCCATTACGTTTCCGTCAAGATGGCGGCGATATAAAACATGACACTGGGGTGCCCTTTTCTAGTGCTACCTCTGCACCAAATTTCATTCCATTCAGTTTCACCGTGTTCGAATTAATAGGGGTAATCGATTTTGACACAAAGATGGCCGCCATCCGCAAACTATTAGGCTAATGACCTACTATATTTGTCAGAGGATGCTCCCTTCATAAAGGTATGTTGTTGCAAAATTTGGTAGAGATCGGATGATTAGGTTAGTCGTTATTTGATTTAAGCTTTGAACATTTGGGTGGCCGCCATTACGTTTCCGTCAAGATGGCGGCGATATAAAACATAACACTGGGGTGCCCTTTTCTAGTGCTACCTCTGCACCAAATTTCATTCCATTCAGTTTCACCGTGTTCGAATTAATAGGGGTAATCGATTTTGACACAAAGATGGCCGCCATCCGCAAACAATTAGGCTAATGACCTACTATATTTGTCAGAGGATGCTCCCTTCATAAAGGTATGTTGTTGCAAAATTTGGTAGAGATCGGATGATTAGGTTAGTCGTTATTTGATTTAAGCTTTGAACATTTGGGTGGCCGCCATTACGTTTCCGTCAAGATGGCGGCGATATAAAACATGACACTAGGGTGCCCTTTGCTAGTACTACCTCTGTACCAAATTTCGTTCCATTCGGTTTCACCGTGTTCGAATGAATAGGGGCAATCGATTTTCACACAAAGATGGCCGCCATCCGCAAACTATTAGGCTGATGACCTATTAGTTTGGTCAAAGGATGCTGCCCCCATAAAGGCATGTTGTTGCAAAATTTGGTAGAGATCGGATGATTAGGTTAGTCGTAATTTGATTTTAGCTTTGAACATTTGTGTGGCCGCCATTACGTTTCCGTCAAGATGGCGGCGATATAAAACATGACACTGAGGTGTCCTTTGCTAGTGCTATCTTTGTACCAAATTTCGTTCAATTTGCGCTCACCGTGTTCGAATTGATAGGGGGGGACAGACATTCAGAGTACACACACTCACACACACACACACACACACACACACACACACACAGACTCACACACATACACACACACAGACAGACACACTTTTTTCGCCCTGTAGTGATCTCATAAGTCTACTTTCATTTTTTTCAAAAATCGAAAGTAGGCTAAAAAAATGAAAATCCACAACCTGCTTCCAGTCTCCGACCGGGTCAGGAATGGAATGAATGAGGCCCCCATCTAGCGGCGAGGATATGAACTGTGCCGGCTTCCGAGGCCTGACGCAGTCCTCTGGGGCAATGATTAAATGAATGACAGATGAAATGAAATGATAGTGGAGAGTGTTGCTGGAATGAAACTTTGACAGGCAAAACCGGAGTACCCGGAGAAAAACCTGTCTGCCTCCGTTTTGTCCAGCACATATCTCACATGCAGTGACCGGGATTTGAACCACGGACCCAGCGGTGAGAGGCCGGCGTGCTGCCGCCTAAGCCACGGAGGCTTATCATAAAAGGCAAAAGAAACATAGTTATTGCAAATTCTATTCAATAGGTTGCAGCACATATTCCAATATTTTTTTAATGTAAGAGTTAGCCCATTTTTGCGTACATATTTTTAATTGTTCATAAAAGAAAAAATGTATTTTACAAACCTGATGTAATAAGTTGAAAGAAGTGCCACAAGGTGAAGGCTGATATTCCACCAGAGCCCAGTGCAACTATAAGTGGAATCTCGCTCTGTAACAAAATTACTGTATCAGAATTAAAGTAGCAGTCACCTCCAAAATAAGCGGATATTACAAGTAAAACTTACAAAAAATATAAAATCAAAAGTCATGGCAAGCGAGTATCAGTGATGCCAACCCGTAGGATTATCCCAAATTCTGGGACATTTAGACAAGTATATTTAGCAAAGGGTTAAAGGGTTCTTTTTTTTTTTGCTAAAAGTGAGATGAATTTGGGATATTTGGCCGATGTCATATCTCCAGCTGAGCTGACATTTATACATAAAAGCTTTGTTTGCACAGCAAACGTGCACAATAGGTACGATTGATATATGACGATACAATAAAAATAAACCCTTCACGGAAGTAATTACATTACAATCGCTAACTGCTTATTGTGTGATACCCTGATAACAGACAGTTTAGTGTGTTTTTGGAGATTAAAACTTATATAATAATAATGTTATTGGTTTTACGTCTTTTTTAACTACACTGGCTTTTAGAGACGCCGGGGAGCCGGAATTTTTCCCCGAAGGGGATCTTTAACGTGCCAGTAAATCTACGGACACGGCTCCCTCGCATTTGCGCACCCTCAAATGCCAGCTGACTGCGCCAGGATATGAACCTGCTTAAAACTTATGTTTTGTGTTTTTGTGATAACTTAATTTAAAAGAAAATCCAAGACTTGTACAGGGAAAGATAAAGTTTGTTAGTTATTGTTGTTTTAAGGGTCGGAACTACGAGGTAATCTGCCCCTAAAGATAAACATCTCAAACTTTAAATGAATAAGAACGTGTATTAAGTGAATGTTTAAGTGAATTATAGACTAATGTTGGTTTACAAGAAGGTTTGTGTTTCGTTAAAATCAATTTTAGCGCAATTAGAAACACATTATCGAGACTCTGGAGCACAATTTTTTATTCATTTTGCATTTGTTTTGAACAAAACAATTTTTTACGTGGGGTATTTTCTAGTGAAAAGGGACATTCAGAGTGTGAAGTTGGGATTTTGTGGTTTGAGAGGTTGGCAACTCTGGCGAGTATAATAAATTACGTCAACTATCAGCATCAGTGGGAATGTGAAGGTCATTAGCCCCGAATACGGCCAAAAATCACCAAACCACTGAATTATACGCTGTAAATATCGTTCTATTCTCAAATCCCCCTTTTTACATATATAAAAAAGAAGCAAATCACCTACCCAGCAGAAACAAATCTGACCAAAATAAAATATTTTGCCCACAACGCCTCAATGTTAAGCCAAGTAAAATTTATTACAATTTATACGGTATCAATTAAAATAAATAAACTTCAAAATAGAGTAAAAGGAGCCTAACTCAGAGGCACCAGTTTCACTTCCTCGAATTGCACAACCAAATAGTTGGTGCAATTGTTTCATCAGCAATAACTTTGTCGACGCATTACTACAAGTTAGTTAGTTAGTTATTGTTGTTTTAAGGGGCGGAACTACGAGGTCATCTGCCCCTCTTAACACAGATTAAAGAATACAAATTTGGAATTGAATTTAACATTTTGAGGTGGACACCTACAGTAAATTTGAAAAGACCTAAAATTAATATAACAAAAAATTAAATAAAAATAATAAGTTTAAAAATAAACAAAATTTACGGAAAAACAAAAAAATTATCATTCAAAAACGAACAAGTCGTTGAGTCAATGTACACTGTAAAATGTACACTGCATTACTACAAGAAATAAAGCTTAAAGAATAAACATAAATTCTTGCTCCAAGGTTGGGCATTGCGAAGTGAGATACATAGTTTTACCTTAATACTATTTTCATTCTTATAACTCTACATTATTAAGAGTTGCATAGTTATTCGGAAATTTCGAGATGGCCACTGCGTTCTATGCTCAGTGTGATAATAGGGTGATGAACGCTAGTGACATACCTTACATGATTCTCATATCTTGCAAACGTTGGTCTTAATTGCCCAATTATATTCTGAGTTATTGATTTTTATG
This sequence comes from Meconema thalassinum, assembly GCA_946902985.2. Classification (NCBI taxonomy): domain Eukaryota; kingdom Metazoa; phylum Arthropoda; class Insecta; order Orthoptera; family Tettigoniidae; genus Meconema; species Meconema thalassinum. Next base: position 251,432,611 of record OX336394.1, on the reverse strand, counting down.
TTCTGACAGTGCGCCCTTCAGCCATCTTGAAAATGTTGAGTTGTTGTTCTTTTGCCTTTGATATACAAGGCCTCTTATATAGTCCTACGTTATTACCAATTTCAACTATTATAGACCTTAATAAGAGTTACATATTTTCCTAAATTTTATAACTTCAAGATGGCGGCTGCACGAAATATTCAATCTCATAAAAGTCATCAGGTTAGCAATACAGGGTCCTTATTTTAATGTTTATTTTTAAGTATCAGATTGCCAATTTCTGTGAGTATTGCTTCACTGGAACATGAGTTATGGAACATAATATTTGCAATAATTGCACGGCCACCATATTAAAACCATTGATCTGATGACCTCGTCATTTTGGTTTGTGATGGTTCCTCAAAAGAGGTTTGTTCTTCCAAAAGTTGGTGCAGAGATTCAATGATTAGTTTATTCGGTATTTGATTTAATCATTGAAAACTCGTGTGGCCGCTATGATTGTATCGACAAGGAATTGTTTTTATGACGTGAATAAAGTTCTTTGCACATAACCTAATATACATTGTATAGGTATAGCCTAAATATATTTCCACATACCTTATTCCAACCGTCACTTTTACCCAAGAGCTCAATGAGAAGAGTTGCACAAAGTCCGTGGGCCATAGTTCCATTCTGACACAGAAAGTAAGCCAAGGCGATATTTGCGTCAAAGAATGGAGCAATTTCATAGTTTCTCGTCCCATCCAGGAAAATCTGAAACATTGGTGACTTATTGTACATATAAATTCATTTGCGAGGTAAGCGATATCAAAGTCATCATACCTCTCTACTTCAGGTGCGTGCCTTTTAAAAAGCTGGAATATTTCAACTGGAAGAGTCAAAGATATTAACCTCCGAGATACGACGAGATTAAGATCACCTAATTATTAGTGGTAAGAAATCTTGCTTGTCAGCCCTGAGCTTCGGGTTGGATTCCCGGCTCTGCCAAGAAATTTAATTGTGGTCTGAGGACTAGAATGGAGTTCATTCAGCTTCGTGTGACACAACGGAGAAGAGGTGGGTCTAACTTCCACCTTACCCATACTATAATATGGTTTTCCGTGGTTTCCCACTTCTACTCCAAGCAAATACCGGGATGGTACCACATTTAAGGCCACGACCAATTCCTAGACTCAATTACCATTACACAGACTGGTACAGCATCAAAATGACAAAGGTTGTCCGACCGATTCCACACACATCCAAGTACCCATATGGGGCTACATGCCAATGATTTTGAAAATAAATAAATAAATAAATAAATAAATAAATAAATAAATAAATAAATAAATAAATAAATAAATAAATAAATAAATAAATAAATAAATAAATAAAACATTTTGACGGTAAACCCTGAGCCCCGGGTTAATTTACCGTCTCTGGAAAAAATTCAAAAATTCTCCCCCTCCCCCTCCCCCTCCCCCTCCCCCTCCCCCTCCCCCTCCCCCTCCCCCTCCCCCTCCTCCCCTCCACCCGTTTGAGCCTATTTTCATTTCATGAAAAAATAGGCTTATGAGATCACCTTTTGTCCGTGTGTCTGTCTGTGTGAGCGGCTGGAACGAGTCCAAAGAAACTCGATAAGATAATAGCACCATTCTGGCCGACCCCCACCGTGCCCTTCAAATTTTGTTGTGTCTCACCAATCCAACATGGCGACTGTGCGAAGTATTTCACCAGCTTTAGTATCTCCGAAACTATTACCGATATCACCCTGACATTTTGTATGGTGATAAAGGGAACTACTAGAAGTTCATCTATGAGACTTTCAAAAACCTGGTAACTACAAAATCAACATGGCGGCTAAGCGAAGTTGAGACTTTTAAAAATACTTTTCTCGCGATTTAACCATCCTAACGTAATGAAACATGGTACAGAAAATATTTATACACATTGTAATGCACTGGCGTCTAATTTATTTCAATTGTTTATATAACCTCAAAATGGCGGCTGTGCGAAATATTTCATTGGCATTCAATATCTCCGAAAATGTTTATGATATCACCCTGAAATTTTGTTCGGTGATAAAGGGCACTACTAGAGGTTCACCTATGTGACTTTCGGAACCCTGTTAACTACAAAACGAATATGGCGGCCAAGCGAAATTGAAACATTTTAATAGACTTTTCTCGTGATTTAACCATCTCAGCACAGTGAAATGTTGTACAGTAAATGATTATACATATTGTAATGCACTGGCATCTAATTTTGTACAATTGTTTACATAACCTCAAGATGGCGGCTGTGCGAAATTTTAATTTTTTTTCTTGTGTCTTAACCATGCGATCGAAGTGAAAGTTTGAATAATGACCCTACGCAATAATTTTCCTTTAATGGCACATAACTCTATGGCCTATGCATATAACAATCCAAAATGGCGAGCATTCGAAATATTTTGACGGTTCTCAATATCTACGAATCTTTTACGGCAATCAAACTGATTTTTTTTTAATGTTCATAGAGGCTATGAACATAAGTTCACCTATATGACTTTCAGTAACCTGGTGAGCACAAATCCAACATGGTGGCGACGCGAAGTATAAATATTTAAATGGACGTTTATCGCGATTTAGCCATCCGAGTGCAGTTAAATATTGCACGTTAAATGCTTACTGTATACAAATGTTAATTCACTGACATCTAATTTATTTCAATTGTTATCATAACCACAAGATAGCAGCTATGCAAAATTTTATAATCTCGTTTTTACTTCTTGTGTCCTAATCATGCGATTGAAGTCTGAATACCACACGTACACAATAATCTTCATGTAATAGTACATAAATAATAATCCAACCTGGCGACCATCTGAAATATTTAGACGGTTCTCAATATCTACGAATCTATCACAACAATCAAACTGAAATGTTGTATGTTGATAGAGGCAATTAACATGAATAGGATATATGAAAATAGGCTGTATAGTTCTTCACGGAACTACTGGTTTGTGTTGAATATTGTGTTATTTAGTGTTAAATAATTCATGTAATAATGTTTTCAGGTTAGAGTGTTAAAATATTTGTTCCTCCGTCCCCAATCTAATTGGGCACAATCGTGTTGACCGAATGAAACATATTCTGTTGGATGAATAAGGAAGTACTCGTATTTGAAGGAAGCTTCAAGTACAAAAAATTAATTCTGGATTGAGGGGTGGAACGCAATAAATTCAGCCTCGTGAGGCAGAACTGAGAAGAACATGCTTCGATTTCTAACTCAGCCATCGTAGAAAGAGTTTTCCGTGGTTTCCCTCTTCTACCCTAGGTAGACGTCTGACGCATGTGAGTGTGGAAATCGCGATCTTCGGATTTGGCAATCATTGCTCTATCAACTGAACTAATGAATTCTCATATCTAGCCTGTGCGAACTTGATCACGCTATTATTATCGCTGGTTATGGGTTTGATTCCAAGGATTTTATTTTGTTAATTTCTTTTAGGTTCGACCCTGACTATTATATGTCAGAAAACTGTATCATAATGATGGTCATTATAACACTAGTTTTCATTATGAAAAATTTTCTCCCACCAATCACAGCTCAGGAAACAGTTGTTTGACCAATTACGTGAGGATAGCAACGCATCTTCGCTAAGTTCCAAGGCCTTCTAATTTAAATTTCACTGCCTGGCCTGGTGTCATAGTGGGGCAATCGAGGAGGCCATGGTCAAATACAAGGTATTCTGCGCGTCCCATGTGACCTGTTCTGTACATAAAACTGGCAAAATCTCGACAGATATTTATGAATATTTATGTTCGAAACTAAAATAGTTATAATAATTATCGTCGAACATAAACAGTCATATGCAACTCGCCTATAATGGTAATTAAGACACTCGTATGGAAATTATACAACTCGAATACGCTTGTTTTATAAACATACTCGTGTCTTAATTATTGTCATTATAGGCTCATTGCATAATGTACTATTATATTTTAATTCTCCTCCTTCAATGACTTGGTGGTCGATTCCTAAATGAACTCTGCCAAACTCATTCAGAGCAGAGTGAGGGTTTATATTATGCTACATTGCTTCCAATTATGCTAGGTTTACAATAATTGCAATGTTATATGATTAACTATTTCGTAATTTCCTTGATTTGAATATAGTAGCGGACCCGTGCGAGAACTCTCGAAAAATGGGTTGTGGGCGCCACATGTGTACAGACTACCCACCCGGCCCTAATGCTATGCGGGTTTGACGTGGTACAGTTCTGCAGGGGCTATCGTCTTGTTTATTTGTTTAAACGCACTTTATAAACAAATAAATATATTTCCGTTGACTTTCAAGATGTGCAAGATTTGGAAGTTTTGGTACAAACCGCACCTTACAACTACAGTAACTTCCTCTGCTTTAGGAGCTTCAGTTTTGTGAAACATACACCTTAGCGTATTATACAGGGTGTCTTTTATGTACCTTTGGAGAATGATAGGTTGTGTAGGGGACGGGTATAGAAGTAATTTGAGATCGGGAACTTGGGCTTGGAGCGGCCTCCTTAGCCCCTAAAATAAGGGTTGATTCAGGCCGTCCACCCTGTAGTTTAGGCAACCGACCCAAGCCTCTATTTCCTTTCTCAATCCTTTAACTCTTGGCAAGATTCATTTCACCATGTGGCGCTGGCGTAATGGATAGCGTTGCGGTGCGAAAGGCCGGTAGTCCCGGGTTCGATTCTGGGCTTGGGCAAAAAAAGAGTTATTTGTCGTATTGTAGTCACGTGATACAGTCTGGTGCTACGGCAGAGAAGAGAGTGCAGTCATACAGTTTTAGAAAACAACCCTACGGCAAAAATTAAGCTAAGCATGCATAGCCTAGCTAAACCTTACTTTCTCTTTCTCAACGTGATTTAAACTTAATAACGGACTTAAACAATTTAATGCTACGAAGTTTACAACGATCAGTATAATTTACCGAAGGTATCAAGCTTAAAATCCTTACACCTAATTTTTTTTAATTGCTCAAGCCCAGAATCAAACCCGGGACTACCGGCCTTACGCACCGCAACGCTATCCATTACGCCGGCGCCACAAGATGAAATGATCTTGCCAAGAGTTCAAGGATTGAGAAAGGTATTAGAGGCTTGGGTCGGTTGCCTAACTTAGAGGGTGGAGGGCCTGAATCAACCCTTATTTTAGGGGTTAAGGAGGCCGCTCCGACCCCAAGTTCCCTATCTCAAATTACTTCTATACCCGTACCCTACACGACCTATCATTCTCCAAAGGTACATAAAAGACACCCTGTATAATAAGATGTTTAACGTTGAAGACCTCTTAAGTTTCGATGCATTCATCAGTGTCTCTTAGGGCTGGTACTTATCATCGATTAGTATCAGGCAGAAAACTACATTATTTGCTATTTTTAACGATTAATCTATCGTGCGTTTAATAAACTAATCATTTGGTCGCGTAATCGATGACCCGCTTGGTCGAATAAATGATTAATTGTTTTGTCTATTAATCGATGTACTTCGCTCCTTTCACTACGGTCTCACTTAAGCAAAACATACATTTATTTCATTACTAGCTAATTTACCCGGCGCTGCCCGGGAGGTGTATTTACATGTTATAGAAAGATACATGCCAATATATTTCGCAAAGTATATTCACTTTGCCCCTAAGTGAGTTGAAAACATAGTTCTCCTGGGCTCTGATGTTAATCAAGTGCAATATTAACTCACTGTAAACCTAGTCGTAAAGTACTTTGGAGTACAATGATGTAGTAGAGAATGCAACAATAACAAAAAGGGCCGTATATGCACAATTTCTCAAGGACATAGTCTCAGAATTACAGCACTTTCTCCATAGTCCTTATTTTTGTTCTAATGTGTCTAATTAAGACGTCTTGCTCACATAGTTCTGTTTCATTTTTAAAATGTTGCATCTACGTTCTTGAAAGGAAACAATATTTAAATTATTCAACGATTGGAATATTAAGTCATCATTCTGGAGTCAAATATACGCACAAATGGCGTGAATAATGAGAAATTACTTATTTATGTACATAGGTCAGTGTGTACTATAGTTGCATATTAGGGAATAGTATTGCTGTATTTACATGCATATTATCTCATTTTCATTTTGTTTTTCACGTATGAGATCACATTTTGTCCGTGTGTGTGTATGTGTGTGCATATATGTGTGTGTGTCCCAATAACTTCTAAATGGCTGGAGCGATTTTAATGAACCTCGGTAAGGTTATAGCACCATTTTGGCCGACACCGACCGTACCCTTCAAATTTTATTACGTCTCATCAATCCAACATGGCGGCTGTGTGAAATATTTCACCAGCATTCTATATCTCCGAAACTATTACGGATATCACCCTGAATATTTTTTACGATGATAAAGAGCACTACAAGACGTTCACCTAGGAGACTTTGAAAAACCTTTTAACTACAAAACGAACATGGTGGCCAAGAAAGGTTGAAACTTTTCTCGCGACTTAACCATCCAAACGCAATGAAACTTGATAGAGCAAATATTTATAAACATTGTAATGCAATGACATCCAATTTAGTTCAATTTTTTACATAACATCAAGATGGCTGCTGTGCGAAATATTTCACCGGCATTCTATATCTCAGAAACCATTACTAAACTAATATCACCCTGAAATTTTGTACGATGGTAAAGGGCACAACTGCAAGTTCATCTATGTGACATTCAAAAACATGTAAAGTACAAAACGAACATGGCGGCCAAACAAATTTGAAACATTTTAATAGATTTTTATCGTGATTTAACCATCTGATGGCAGTGAAATATGGTACAGTAAATGTTTATACACATTGTAATGAACTGGCATGTAATTTAGTTCAATTGTTTACATAACCTCAAGATGGCGTCTGTGCAAAATTTCAAAATTATGTTTTTATTTCTTGTGTCGTAATGTTGCCATCGAAGTGAAATTTTGAATAATGAACCTACGCAATAATTTTCCTGTAATGGTACATAACTCTATGGCCTATACATATAACAATCCAACATGGCGACCATCCGAATTATTTAGACAGTTTTCAATATCTACGAGTCTATTACAGCAATAAAAACTGATTTTTAATGTTCATAAAGGATATGAGCATAAGTTCACCTAGGGGAATTTCAATAACCTGGTGAGCACAAAACCAACATGGCGGTGACGCGAAATATAAATATTTAAATGGACGATTCTCGCGATTTAACCATCCGAGTGCAGTTAAAATGGTCCGGTAAATGGTTATTCAAATGTTAATCCACTGGCATCAAATTTATTTAAATTGATTCATAACCACTAGATGGCAGCTGTGCGAAATTTTAAAAACTCATTTTTACTTCTTGTGTCCTAAACATGTGATTGAAGTTTGAATACTACACATACACATTAATATTCAAGTAATTGTACATAACTCTAAGACCTACATATATAAAAATCCAACATGGTGACCATCCGAAATATTTAGTCGGTTCTCAATATATACGAATCTATTACAGAAATCAAACTGAAATTTTGTGTGATGATAGAGGCAAATAACTTAACTAGGATATATGAAAATTGGCTGTATAGGTCTTCACGTAATTACTTGTTTCATAAATGAAAATAGGCTAAAATAAAAAAGAACATCATTAATCGAGATTTGAACACGGGGTGCATAAGTGTAAAGCCACACCTATAATCGCTGCGCCATCACATCGGTTGAATCTGTTACGCGCTAACTAAAAGGTACCCAAACCACGTCGGACACACTCCGACCGCAATTTTTTCGGAAACGGTTGAGTGTCTACGGGTAAGCAGAAACATGTGTTCGCTTATTTCGATCTCTCTTTCACTGAGCGAAGTTTCTGGTAAATCGGGTGGTTGCATTTGACGGCTTGGTTGGTTACTCAGTTTAGGGGCTGCGACAACGCGGGCATGCAGCCCCGTATACTTCGGGAGTGTGTAGAATCTGTAACCGGTGTAAATTTTGATGCTGTATTAGTGTGTGTTGTCTGTAATTCAGTTTTTTTTGTCGTGTAGCCTCCTGAGAGGCCTAGTGCAGGTCTTTCTAATCGACGCCCGTGGGCGACCTGCACGTCGGGATGAGAGATGAGATGAATGGATGAAAGTGGGCAAGGATGTGGAAGGAAGCGGCCGTGGCCTGTCCCAGCATTTGCCTGGTGTTGAAAATGGGAAACCACGGAAAACCATTTCAAAGACAGCCGACGGTGAGGCTCGAACCCACGCGTCTACCGAGTCAGCAGAGAGCTTGGCCCCATGACCTAACGCCGCGCTTTAGCCAACGTAGCCACTACTGTCGGTTGTAATTCAGGTAAGGACCGCAGACGATCAATTTCAAGTAGTCCCTACTTTTGCTGCCCAATACTACCGCCAACGACACCCAGCCCCAAACTTGGCTACTATATGCCACCGCAACCGGCACCTGGTGACGAACGTTGGAACTAATAGAGCGCTAATCAAATCTAACCTAGAAATTAAACTTCACACATGTGCAGTTAGTGGAAGGTTTTTTACATGGCATAAATCTCTGATATGGTCCCGCCGGCTTTACTTCCCCTCCAAAGGAATGCACACTGAGGGATTTTTAACGCTCAGCATGCTACCAACTACGCCACCGAACCCCCCGCACTCCTCGGGTTCCCCTCATAAGCCTTACTGCCTCTTGCCTTGTAATGATAATGTTATTTGATTTAATAACTGCGGCTTTCCGATACGCTGGGTTGACGGGTTTTGCCCCGAAGGGGATCTTTAACGTGACAGTAAATCTACTGACACGGCTCCCTCGCATATTTGCACCCTCAAATACCAGCTGACTGCTCCAGTATTCGATCCTGCATCCTTGGGAACAGCAGACGAGAACGTTACCGCTGAGCCATGCAGTCAGCTGTGTTGTTGCCTTGTAATACCCCTGGGAAAGAAATTTAACCTACTTACCCTATAAATACTGCGAACATCGAGGACGGCCAACGTTAATCGGGAACTCAGCTGCCCCAAGAAGATGGCTGGTGATAGGTTGACGATAAGGCGCATCTTGTCATTGTACTCCGGTCGCATAGTGAGCATCACATACAGCATGGTGTTCCCCATGGAGTGGCCCACATAGATCAGTTGGTTGTGTTCCGTGGTGTTTAGAATATGGTCCACTACAGCGGGCATATCGTACATCCCCATCTCATGCCAGCTGTGAACACAAGAATGTTATCGAGAGATCCTAGAAGAATATACAAATCTGTGGGGAGGGGGCGATACCATATGTAGCCCCGGAAATAAGTGAGGACCTAAGGTTGTGTTCCAAAGCTACATTTTCTGCCGTAGTGAACTAGATAATCATCTAATATTCGCGATATGACATCACGAATCATGATCCAAAGCTACTTAGCACATAACAATCAAGTCTGTAGTAGCTAGTGAACGAAGGTGCTGGCTTGATTGTCAACTTGTACAAAGAATTAAAAGATCTAGATAGTCTTTTGTCTTTGACTTTTACTAGAAGTAAAATGCGATACTGTACCTCATCAAGAAAAGTTTATGTCCTGAAAGAAACAAATAGATGGCGTGGAACACTGTCTTCTAGCGCTTCTTCTTAGCACCAGCATATAAATCTAGTGTGTTTCAGAACACTAGTCTACGAAGGAGACCATGCTTCAAGCACACATGATCCAACGCTCCGTAGTGGGGAGACGGAGCACTGCCTTCTAGGGCTTCGTTTTGACACCAGCATGTAAATCTAGTGTGTTTCAGAATACTAATCTTTGAAGGAGATCATGCTTCAACCACACTTGATCCAACGCTCCTTAATGCAGAGCACTGCCATCTAGGGCTCCGTTTTGGCACCAGCATGTAAATCTAGTGTGTTTCAGAACACTTGTCTATGAAGGAGGCCATGCTTCAAGCACGGTGGAGCACTGCCTTCTAGGGCTTCGTTTTCACACCAGCATGTAAATCTAGTGTGTTTCAGAATACTAGTCTATGAAGGAAGCCATGCTTCAAGCACGGTGGAGCACTGCCTTCTAGGGCTTCGTTTTGGCACCAGCATGTAAATCTAGTGTGTTTCAGAACACTAGCCTATGAAGGAAGCCATGCTTCAAGCACGGCGGGGCACTGCCTTCTAGGGCTTCGTTTTGGCACCAGCATGTAAATCTAGTGTGATTTAGAACACTAGTCTATGTAGAAGACCATGCTTTAAGCACACATAACCCAACGCTCCGTAATGCAGAGCACTGCCTTCTATGGCTTCGTTTTGGCACCAACATGTAAATCTAGTGTGTTTCAGAACACTAGTCTATGTAGGAGACCATGATTCAAGCACACATGATCCAAAACTCCGTAGTCCGTAGTACAGAGACCTCGCTTGCCCACTCGCCCGCGCCGCGAGGCTGTCTCCCGCCACGCACTTTGCCGTTATGCTGAAAATGTTCGCCATTCACTGCTACACATCGCTGGCTCCCTTTTATGAAACTGGCATTTACTTTCTGAAGTTCCTCAGCACCGATTGACTGTTTTTCAGCTGTACTATAGTCTTTAAGCTGTCTGTTTGAACTTTTTTGCTAGATCTTTTATTGTATTGACGCGAGGCAGGGATCTGTTTGGAAATTTCTGACGGAATTTCCGTCGTGTTTTCGCACAAGATTTCCTGTACTTTATTAAGGTATTATATATATATACACACGGTCACGTAATGAAAATCGCATTGGAACAGCACACTGAGCACTAAACACGTGAACAATTGACTAAACTGAACCTCACACTGTTAAAGCTCTCAGCAGACTGCAAAGGAGGGAAACTTGTGGCGCCAAGAAGCGGATTACGGCCAAGTGCTCGGCGGGATACCGGCTCGCGCCGCCGGCGAGCGGGCAAGTGAGGGTCTCCGTCAGATACAAAATAAACTCTCTGTACTTAGTGAGTAGTTGCTAGCGGCTAGTCAATAGTTGTCAACAAGAGCTTTAGGGTACAGCCTAAGCTCTCGTCCTTCTAGTGCTCATGTGACTGCCACACGTACTCCATCGCAAACCGTTAGGCTATTATTGTTACAGTAATTCGTATTAGGCTCTTTGGGGCATCTTTGATCATCAGCCCCATGTTCAATTTGTCTGACACACTGTAGTAGTGCTTGTAGCTGTAATTAATAGAATCGAGAGTGGGGTAGGGGGTAGGAGCCTGGGGCATAAGATAAGTACTGTGCTCAAATTTGCCTGGAGGGACTGTCGAAAACCCCGGGAAAAATCCACACTGAAGATAGCATTTCCAAACGTACACACTAAACGCTTCTTACGAGGTGCCTGCATAACAGTACATTAGACAGATGATTGTTCACCGGAAACTCAACCATATCTGGTAGATTAGAGTAGTAGTTTGCCATGTCTACCACTACGAGCGCTAGTGTGAGTCAATGAAACTCAACCATATCCGGTCAATTAGATTAGCAGTTTGACTTTTCTACCACTACGAACGCTAGTGTGAGTCAATGGAGAGTTTCACTTAAGCCCATATAACTACTTCTGTTGTGAAGATTTCTCAAAAAATCAAAAAGTGCCTGAAGGTATTGAATCAAGGAACTTGTTAAAGAAATAATTATATAAATAAGTGAATTTGGCTATGATTTGAATCAAATAGGAAACAACAAAAGAAACAAGCGATTTTAGACTGTATTTCTGGAACTATACAGTATTTAGGCCGGACGTTTACTAGATGCCGCAGTCCATATACTGTAGATTATGTATCTGTGAGACCAAGCACGAAGATTGAACGTATTGTTGGATCCCCAATATCCACATGGGGATCTTATAGGGATGCACCCCCTACATTACACTATCGGCCCCCATACTTCTACATTTATTTAAGCTTATCCCAGATACACTAGAATGCCATGCACACTCATGACCCTACATTGAACTCTCATAACCCCTACACTAGTGGCCATCAGACAGGAATGTGCTGGTAATGCTTACTCGACTATGGCCAGTATTATAAAAAGGCAGGCCTCCCGACCAGGAATATCTGTTTTTAGTGGAATCTCTGACGGTCGACACCCCCGACGGCGGCCAGTACAGGTGAGTGTGCTTACAAGAAACCCTTCCTTTGCATTCACATCTACACACACCAACCCTTAAACGTTGTAATTGTCTTGATCAGTACTAAAAGATTTTAGCACTTGAGTTGATCTATGAAATAATCATAATTCACTAAAGAAGTGATCATTAAACCAATCAGTCTTAACCTCATTGGACTTACAGGTTATTTCATTGTACAAACAGCCCCTATCCTTCAACACTGACTTAATAGGGCCCCGTATTGTTTAGCATCGGATAAGCAGTTCGTATTACGACTTGGCATAGAGCACCGGTCAGCAGGAATACTCCGATTAGCACTCACTCGCACACGCCGTCCGCAAGCGCTAAGCAATAGCCATACATTAGCAGGTTATTAATTATACATCAACCCCTCACAAACACCCCGAACCCGAGCTCTCCAGCTACCCTAAACACTTAGAAGCTCACCCTCGAGTCACATCCAAGCCACATTAACAACCCTTACACACTCCTATAGAACACACCCTCTCAAACAGCCCCTATCACTCAGACACTCAGCTCACCCCCTAACACACACTGTATAAGCCCTTCGAGGCCATACAGTATTAAATGGTGGAGACTATTAGAACATCGAGCTACCATCAAAGAAGCATTGAGATCATCGATTTCAAATCAGTAGCAGATGGCTGGAACACAATGTCCGAATCCATCAAGACATGTGCCACTTCCACTCTAGATGTCACCAAACCAAATCGGCGAGCAGACCTGGTGGTGGAATGATGATGTGCAGCAGGTAACCAGGGAGAAGAAAGCTGCTTACAAGACATGGCACCAGACACGCAGCTCGGAGGATTTAGATAGGTACCGGGCTCTCAAGTCCAGTGCAAAACGAGCTGAATCAACTGCAAAAGCAGCACATCACAAAGCCATCTACGACGAGCTGGATAAGCCTGGTAGTACAAATAGAATCTTCAAACTTGTCCGCGCTCGCGAGCTTGCCACACATGATCTCGGTCATCTTATCAACATAAAGACAGAAATTGGCTCCTCCTACAAAGAAGACGTCGCTGGAAGGAGTATTTTGAGAATATATGCAATACGGAGTTCCCTCATCCGCCTCTACCAACAGCTGACCCTATCCACGGCCCTGTGCCCATTATCACTACTGAAGAAATGTCCACTGCCATCAACAAAATGAAGTCTGGGAAAGCGCCTGGTGCAGATGATATACCAGCCGAAGTATGGAATCTCCTGGAGGAACAAGGTGTAGTATGGCTTACTGACTTCTTCAACAAAATTATTATGCAGGACATAGTACCAGAGGCCTGGATGGCCAGCATCACAATTCCTATTTGGAAACGAAAAGGAGATACACTGGAATTCTCCAATTATAGGCCAATCCGCCTCCTATGTCATACTATGAAATTTTTTGAACGTGTTCTTGATGCAAGATTACGACACATCATCACTGTTTCATCTAACCAGCGTGGCTTTGTTAAAAACAGCGGAACAACAGACGCTCTCCATGCATTTCGTCTATTGATGGAACGACACCATAAAGGAAGGAAGACGGTTCACTTAGCCTTTCTTGATTTTGAAAAGGCGTTCGATAGAGTACTTCATGATCTCATCTGGCTGACACTGAGGCTACACAGTGTACCTGAAGCCTATGTAAACTGGGTGAAACTTATGTACCGAATGACAACAAGCTCAGTGCGTTGCAGAGCAGGAATGCCCGATACCTTCCAAATCACTGTTGGTGTCCATCAAAGATCAGCCTTGTCCCCCTCGCACTTCATACTCTGCATGAACGCCATCACAAATGACATCCAAACCAGGCATCCATGTACATTATTGTATGCGGATGATGTCATGTTAGCTAACGAGACACGTGGGCGCCTCGAACAGCAAGTACAAGAGTGACGATGCGTCTTGAAGAATTTGGCATGAAATTAAATCAGAAGTAGACAGAGTACCTGGAATGCGGTGACCAAACTGATGGCACGATCACTGCGGGCGAGGTTCAACTTAATAAAATGACCCAATTCAAATACCTTGGGTCATGCATTACCTCAGACTGCAGTACGTTTCCTGATATCAAAACAAGAGTCACTGCCGCATGGATAAAATGACGCCAAGTTACTGGAGTCCTATGCGATAAGAAAATTCTATTGCATCTAAAATCTGAAGTATATCGCAGAGTGATTAGACCGTTGGCCCCTTATGGATCTGAATGTTGGCCTACAACATCGAAGCACGGACAGGCACTTCATGCAATGTAAATGAAGATGTTGCGGTGGTCCAATGGCTTGACTCGACTGGACCATATTAGGAATGATGCTGTGCAGAAGGATTTCAAGGTTGCCCCAATCACAGAGAAAATGCGTGAATCACGTCTGCGGTGGTATGGAGATGTGCTCCGTAGCAGTGAAACCTCAGTTGCAAAGACTGCCCTTCAACTGAACGTGGAGGGTCGTCAACCTCGAGGACGACTTCAAACACGCTGGCTGGATAGGTTGAGAGATGACATGCGGCTCACTAACTCCGCTCTCGGGACGCTATGGATCGATTGAAGTGGAGGATTCATTGCAGGAAAGTAGACCCCACTTAAATGGAAAAATGCAAAGAAGATGATGATGATTTAGGCCGGAAGCGATTTTTTAAATTTGTTTTTTTAGTTTGATAGAACTCTCTAACACTCACAATTTGAAACCTTTCCGGGCACTTTAGCCCTTCGACCTTTGGCACAATTGAAGAAATTGCTTAATTTTACGTTTTTGCTGGTTCTACTTTGCTTGCTAAGCAATGTTTTCAACATTAACAAATCTACGCCTACACGTTCCCGAGCTAATCTAATTTTGCCGCGTGATCAATCGGAAATTTTCCACTCCTATTTAGGTTTTAGATTTTTTTTAGCATAGGGCTTTTAGTGCCGGGAGTGTCCGAGGACATTTTCGGCTCGCCAGTTTGTAGCTGCTTCTAAGCGGACACCCAAGGGGTGAGCTACACGTACCGTCGCGTGTGGAGTGTTGTCTGGGGAGGAAAGTATGAATGTAAGGACGAGGACTTGGAAGGTAGCGGCTGTGGCCTATAGTTAGGGACCAACCCAGGCATTTGCCTGGAAGGAAGATGGGAAACCACAGAAGACCATCTTCAAGGTTGCCGGCGGGGGTTTCGAGCCTCCTCGCCTCCCAGATGTGAGCGACTGCCAGCAGCCACGCCGTAACGACCACGGCTAACCCACCCGGGACTCCTATTTAGTGACCAGCTTGTGGTTGTGGTGACGTCAAGTCTCTACAGGTAATTTTATATGACATTCTTTCAACCTTGCTTTAGTCAACCGCACATTGCTAATTTGCATACTTCTAATTACTTATTTATTCATTCATTTATTTATTAATTTTCTTATTTATTTATTTATTTATTTATTTATTTATATACTTATATTCTTATTTTTATTGTTTTATTTATCATTCATACATTCATTTATTTATTCATCTAGGCCTATTTGTCATTTATTTATTTGTTATTTATTTATCATTCATTCATTTATACATTCATTTAATTATTTTTCTATTTATTTATGTATTTTGTTTATTTATTTATTTATCATTCATTCATCATTTATTTATTTATCTACTAGCAGAAGTACCCGTTCTTCGAACGGTGTTCGGTGTTAACACCAGACATAATAATAATAATAATAATAATAATAATAATAATAATAATAATAATAATAATAATAATGTTATTGGTGTTACGTCCCTTTTAAGTACTGTTGCTTTTAGAGACGCACCAGACATTATCAATTGAGCTACTGTTGTAATGGTTAGCGGCTTGTCATTCCTTCATAAGTTTATCAAAACGAAGTTAGTTTTCTTGGAATATCACACACACTGTTAATTTAAGGGCCTTATAATGTGGTTTTCGGAGACCCTTTATAGACTCGCGAATTTTGTGTCTCACATTGAGAAGCGCAACATATGCTTTGGTCGTCCTTCTAGAATAATTTTTATATTTCGCCTATTTTAGCATGTATTTTGAGAAGTATTTCCCTATATCCACCTTTCTACTGTATGAAATGAACGGTGAAGAGTTTTATAAATGATTGGTGTATTGACTCACGTTTACCATACCTAATTTTACGATGCACCAAGCATCCGAACATGAGTTATAGGCGTACATAAGGATAAACAGAAAGACAGACAGACAATACTATTGTCTACAACATATCACCCAGAAATCCAAATATGGGTATATCTACCACACAGTATCAAAGAAAATCATCATTACGATGAAACCGTATGTCGACAAAAAAAAAGATTAGTTGAAATGTGCTCTCAAACTAAATTCACCTGACGTGTACTTCCTGACATGAAATAGAACTGAAAGCCTTGTAGATGAAACGCAATACACGTCACATAAAAACTGACCCTCTACGTTGTGCTAGGTGCCCATACACAGGAAGACCTCTTTCATAAATTATAAAAGCTTGTGGTGCATGAAAATTCAGGTTATTTAGTCTCAAATGGGCCAAATTCCTAAAAGCCGCAAAAAATGCTGATTCAATTCAGGAATTTTTGAAAATAATGTTGTTGTTTGGAGATATAATAGACCTTCTGGACTATATGTCGCACGTGAAAATTGCATGAAAAAATCCTAGGTTACCCCTTGACCCCCTTAATTGCATTGATGAAGTATACAGTCTACGTTGGTTCCGTGATAACCTTATATTTGCAAACTTTCACAGAAATGTAATAAATGTAATAAATTGCTTCTTACTGAAATAGATGGAAAGTTGGATGCCACCCCTTGAGATAATGTTGTCATGGTTACCGATTTGCATTCCTTCATTAGTTTGTTAAATTAAATTTAATTAGTTTTCTGGGAATGTTTCAGAAACTGTTGGTTTTAGAGCCTTATAATGTAGTTTTCGAGGACCCTCGAGTTTTATTTCTGGCACCGAGGGGCTTTGTCTCGTCGTTGTACGCCATAATATAATACTAATAATAATAATATAACATAGGGTAAGGAATATAATAGACCTGCCATACCACACCCGCAGATGTAAATCGCGTGAAAAAAATCTAGACTACCCCTTGACCCCCTTATGCGCATTTTACGTATTGATGAAATTTACAGCTTAATTTGGCTCCATAATAACCATCTAACCGTTTGCAAACTTTCACACTAATGTAATTAATGGAATTGTATTGCGTCTTGCAGCAATAGATGGATCTCTGAGAATATGTTGCCATGGTTATCGGCTTGCATTCGTTCATAGTTTATTAAATTTAATTAATTCTCTGGGAATATCTCAAAAACGGTTGGACGTAGGACCTTAAAATGTGCTTTTAGGGCCCCCGAGTTTTGTCTCTCACATTCAGGGGCTGAAAATGAGCTTTGTCTCGTCCTTCTACTCCTATATCAGCATGTATTTTAAGGGGTATGCCCCCTTTTATGAGAGGTATAGAGAAGAGTTACATCAATGATTAGTGCCGTGCCTCTGATGGATATCTGTACCAAATTTTACGTTGATACACCCAGCCGTTCTCGAGTTATAAGGGAACAAATTTGTCCACAGACAATCAAGCAAACAGACAGACAGACCAAAACATTATTTTCGCGCGCATCTATCATAAAAGTCTGAAACGTGTAAATAACTCAAATTTCCGTAGAAATTCAGAAAAAAAGACAAATTTTCTTTTTTATATATGTAGAGATATACTGCACCGCTCGATGTGACCGTGTTTTATTGCACAAATTTAGGTTTTACTCGCTAACCGTCGGAGATACACGAAAAGTGATAAGAACCTTTTGGATAGAAAATTAAATGCTAAAGCTCGTATATACCATCAAAAGTTTGCTATTTCTTACCGTTCTCTTTTTATTTGATATGGAAATATGAAATTTTGAAACCAAAGGGTGTAGTGACGTCACTAAAATGGTCGCCATTTCTTAATAGTGCAAAATATCGAAATTAAAAGTATCCTATATGTAAACCTGGTATTTCAGCTACATCCATGCAAAATTTCATTTAAATCGGACCAGTGGTTCTTGCGTTATTAGGTAACAGACAGACAGACAGACAGACAGACAGACAGACAGAAAGACAGACACACACCATCTCATTTTTAGCCTACTTTTCACATTTTGCAAAAATGAGGAAAAAGTAGTCTTATGAGATCGATCCGGGAAAATGTGTGTCTGTCTGTCTGTCTGTCTGTCTGTCCTTCTGTCTGTCTGTCTGTCTGGCTGTGTGTGTGTCCCCCCCCCTATCAACTCCTAAACGGCTGCAGCAATCAAAACCAAATTAAGTATGAGTAAAGATGTGCACCGGAATAGCTCACGTCCATATTTGAAAATGATGTCAGAGCTACCAACTGCTGAAGAAACGCACCAGAAATTTGAGCTCCATGTTGGATATCTTGCAAGATATGCATGGGAGCTATTCCAAAATTGGCACACATGTAGATAATACTATTTCAGTTTAATTTCCAGGAGGCCAACCTTGACAGTGTTGCCAAAATAATTTTAAGCCTTCTGATAGGTCCAATGTTTAAATGCATATAACTTCTACACTATCAACTGGATTTCAACCAACTTTTGTATGTAATATCTGTACATAAACAGATATGACTGAGCGTATTCTTAAGAGCCACCAGGGCTGCCAACTGTTAATAATTGCTCTCTATATTTTTTTAAATCCAAATACCAATATATCAGAAAGTATGCAAGCCAACAGCTTTAAACTATGCACACGTATATTCTGACATTTTAGATTAATTTGGAGTAACTTATATACGTCAGTTCTACCAACATGATTGATGATGATGATGATGATGATAGCAAACACTCGTCTCGAGTAGGTTGGCCTTCCAATACTGAATGACTCTTCATCGATGAGTCCGGAGGTGACTAAAAAGCCCAATGCGGGAGAGACACAGTTTCCCGCAGTGATGACAGGTAGTATCAGGGTCAGGTGAGACATCCGCATTCATTCCCTGTCTTCTAATGAACACTCTGTTCTTTCTGCGTTGCCTCCGATCTTCTATCATACGTCGGCGGTTTTCTTCAAAAAGTATCGCACCACGATGAACAATTGATCTCCAGGATGAGCGATCAAGAGCTAAGGTCTCCCAGTTGTTGATATTAATATGGCACATTTGCATATTAGCCTTTAGTACGTCTTTGAATCGCTTCCTCGGACCTCCCACACAGCGCTTGCCCTCAGTTAGTTCAGAGCAAAACACTTGCTTGGGAATGCGATTATTGGGCATGCGGATTACGTGTCCTGTCCATCGCAGCTGACGTTTTAAAAGAATGGCTTCAACACTGGTAGTCTGTGCTTCTTCGAGAATGCTGGTGTTTGTGCGTTTGTCTTGCCATGTGACACGAAGAATTCTCCTCAAACAACGCTGGTGATATTGCTCCAGCTTTTTAAAATGACGTCTGTAGCATGTCCAGGATTCAGATCCGTAAAGTAAGGTGGGAACTACAACCGAGTTGTACACAAGGATCTTCGTTGCAGCATTGATATCATGGTTGTCAAAAACTCTAGACCTCAATCTTGCAAAGGATGCCCCAGCACGGTTAATCCTGTGTTGGATTTCGGAATCTATATTTGCACTTGATGACAGGGTGCTGCCAAGATAAGAAAAGGCGTTAACTTCTTGAAGCTTCGCTCCGTCGATGGTGACATTGATGTTTCTTTGTCCTTGTCCAGGGGCTGGTTGGTAGAGGACTTGGGTTTTACTGGTGTTAAGTTTCAGCCCAATCTTTTTGTAGGCTGAAGAAAAAGCATTCAGGATTTTCCTAAGTTCGTCCTCTGATTGAGCTACTACTGCATTATCATCAGCGTACTGTAACTCAACCAATGCAGCAGGAGATGTTCGAGTCCTTGCCTTTAGACGGCTCAAATTAAAGATCTTCCCATCCATCCTGTAAGTTATCTGTATGCCTGTAGGAAGATCATCTTTGACTAACTGCATGACAGTGGCAACGTACAGAGAAAACAATGTAGGGGCAATCACACAGCCTTGTTTAACGCCGGTATTAATATGAAATGGTTCTCCAATCGAGTCGTTACCAATGACATTTGCCTTCATATCATTGTGGAGTAGTCTTAAGATGGTAATAAATTTCAGTGGAAAACCATACAATGATAAAATCTTCCACAAGGCTTCACGGTTTACCGAGTCAAATGCCTTACTGAGGTCTATAAAGGCAATATAAAGAGGTCTATTTTGCTCTCTACATTTCTCCTGAAGCTGAACATGATTATAAGCCTGCTGATAGTACCAATTTTAAAATACATGTAACTTCTATACCATCAGTTGGATTTCAACCAAATTTCGTATGTGCAATGTGTACCATAACAGATATGACTATACGTATTGTTAAGAGCAATCAGGGCTACCAACTGTTAATAAATGCTGTCTATATTCTTTTTACCCTAATATCAATATATCAGAAAGTATGCAAGCCAACAGCTCTATACTTTGCACACGTATAGCACCTGACATTCTAGATTAATTTGGAGTAATTAATACAAGGCGGTGCTGCCAACATGATTCTATGCCTGCTGATATGTCCAATTTTAAAATACATGTAACTTTTATACTAACAAATGGATTTCATCCAAAATTGGCACAACAAGATATCATAATAATTCAGATTATTTCTGACCAGCACACGCATGGTATTGTTGGCAACATGCTTTTACGCGTGCTGATAGATCCAGTGTCTAACTGCATGTAACGTCCATTGGACTTCAACCAAATTTTGTATTCTGTACCTTAAGAGGTGGAACTAAGAATATATTCAGTCACCAGGGCTGCCAACTGTAGTGCTCTATTAGGCTACATTATACCAGGTATATTTTGAACTAATTAGATATTTCGATATTACCAACTTAATTTCGTCATTATTCTAGATAGGTTCATATACTGTGTGTAGAATAATCATTGGCATGAAAAGTAGGCTGTATAGTTCTTCACTGAACTTCTTGTTATATATTAGTATGATTATATATTTATTTATCATTCGCTTATTTATTTATTTATTCATTCATTCATTCATTCATTTATTTATTTATTTATCTATTATATATTTATATAATTGTTATTGAATTATTTGTTATTTATTTATCATTCGCTTATTTATTTATTTATTTATTTATTCACTTATTTATTTATTTATTTACATATTTATTTATTTACTTATTTATTTACGTATTTACTTATCATTTACGTATTTATTTATTTACTTATTTACTTAAAATTCATTAATTTATTTATCATTCATTCATTTATTTATTTATTAAACATTCATTCATTTACTTATTTATTTACTTATTTATTTATTTATCTGATTAATCGAAGTAACTGATTTAAAGGTGGAAATCACTAAACAACATTTTTTAGATTTACCTGAATTTCCAGAAAGCTGGCTCTGATGGTTTCATAGTAGTGTGATTCCTGGAGTAGAGATTCCCGCGGGCATTCCCCAGCCAGACATCGTAGCCTTGATCTGCCAGCTGGTACGCTGTGGACGAGAGGAAATATACTGCCTTCTCTCTGTTAGTAACAACCGTACAAATTACTTTTTTTCCACCTCAAAGCTGTGGGTAAATAAAGCGTGTTCCTGTCGGATACGTTCATGGGATAAAACTCAATTTTATGCCGTATTTACCTCCTATATCATTACATTACTCCAGTCTATAGTTAGTGATGCGCAGCCCGATGGATGATGAAACTTAATTAACGGTCCATGTGTCTGTGAACTGTAGGAATACCGCAGCACATTGCCCAGTCTCCGTTTCTTCTCTTACAAGTAGAGAAAGAAACAAACTGTTGCAATTTGATTCCCTAATATTGGTTTGACATTGACACTAAAATGATCGCTAAGTTCACATTGCGGTGAACAAAGAAATTCCACTTAAGGGTTTTTGATGTGTAACATCTTTCCACTCGGTTGCTGGATATTTTTGTGGGAGTGATTTTGAAAAATGGGACGGAAGTGTATCGGAACGATCGAAGTGGCACCGGCTGGCACACTTCCGTTCCATCGAACGGAAGTGTGCTCGAAAGGAAGTGTGCTAGCTGGCAGTGGTGGATAGAACGGAAGTGTAAGACGCACTGCCAACTCGATCGATCGATCCAGCTGGCAGGGGTAAGATCCAATCGGCAGTTGTAAGAGAAACAATGAGCGCGCGGTGTCGGAAATTGATACCATGACGTACTCTCGGCCATGTAGAATGTATATGACATACTGAACGGTAAACGCTCATGCGAACTCTGGTGTCAAGTGATTGAAACAAAGCACATGGCACATGTTCGAAGTCTTCGTATCAGTATTTAAATGGTAAAATACCTTAATATCAAACATTGTAAGTAGTCGGCATTGCCGGTATTATGTTTCTGCACAATGGCTATTCAAATATTAACCCACATAACGGTAATGCAGTCATCAATATAATATAATCGTTGTGGTTATACGAGAATTGAGCAAGCTTTCATGAACTATTACTGAATACATTCTCTCCACTCACAAGAGGGCCTATTCATGAGGCATTTTAAACTCAATTTCACGCAGGAACATTATTGAAACAAGCAAAATATAAATGAAACTTAATTCCGTAATCCAGTATTATTGGTACGTGGAAATAAGTCACCATCTTGTGCACAACATTTGCGTAGTCGAAATAGCCGTGGGGTTAGCGCCTGTGACTGTAAATCTAGAGATCTCGGGTTCGAATCCCGGACGGGGTAGATATTATTGCTACCAGATTATCATTTTAAACGATATTTTATCACATCAATATAACTCATTTAAACAGAATTCATATGAAATAACGTGTTGGTCTGTGAATCAAGAGAACAAGTTTATAAGGAATTTAAGGTTATGAGCGGTGTCGCGTCTATTAATCTAGTTGACCCATACCGTATTCTTTATTTAGGCTAGAGCTGGTGGAAGCTACAAATCATCTAATAAAATGAGTTCCGTATTATAAACTACAATATCTGAAAAACACTCCATTTTACAATAGTATAAAATACCGGTGTATCAACAATTTCACGTGAGGTTTCTTCTATGTCAGATGTTACACATCATATGCGACTACTGTAAGGATCGTAATTTTTTAATCATTGCATCCGAGAATGGTCATGGGGAGTAATTGTGCAGTGGTTCATTTCCACCATATAGGCTATGAGCTTTGCATGCCAAAGGCAAAAGAACACCCCGCTATATATTCAAAATGGTGGCTGAGCATAGTATTAAAACTTCAAAATCAATAAGTCAGGATACACTTACGCAATTAACACGTAAGTTTGTAAGAGGGGAGAAACACATAAAATAGCTCGTTTCTATTAATTAGACTATCACACTTGTAGCCACCATCTTGAATATACAGTATAAGACATTAATATCGACAATCCACTATTGATGACAGTTACAATGTCGAAACACAACAAATATGTAGTCGCATATAAAAGGCTTTGTGTGCAGAAGGCGTAGGATAAACGATTCCATGTATTCAAGATGGTGGATGGGCGTGCTTTTGTAATGTTCCAATCAATTCCTCTGGATGAAAAGGCGGAACTACAATGAAATTTAGTAAACGGGGAGTTTTATATAGGATACTACACTTAACGTTCATCACAAGTATTATACTCCTTAATTAAGACAAAGAGTTGAAACTAAGGTTCGGATGTTTAGGAAATGCCATTTTTTTTCCTTGACTATATTTTCATTACAAACTGAAACTAAGCAAGCGTTCAATATTACTGATTCTTTTTTGGTGGATTTTATAGAACAGTTGGTTGGTTCCTTAGTTTAGGGACTGTGACAACGCGGTCATATAGTGCCATGAACTTTGGGTGTGTGTAGAATCTGTCTGATAACTGGTGTTAACTGTGATGGCCATATTAGTGTGTGTTATCTGTTTCAATTGAAGTAAGGACTGCAGACAATAATTTCAAGTAGTTCCTACTTTTGCTACCAATTGCTACCGTCCATGACACCTAGCTTGCGGACTTGGCTACTAGATAGCATCGCAGTCAGCACCTGGCAGCGAACGTTAGAACTAATAGAGAGTTATCAATTCCAACCTACAAATTTTGGCTTCACACAAGTGTAGTTACTTGAAGGTTCTTTTTCGTGCCATAAATCTATGACATGGGACAGCCGGCTTTACTTCCCCTCCGAAGGAAAGCATACTGAGGGATTTTTACACTCTTTTAAGATCCGACGACTTCAGCCGGGTTTGAACCCACGACTTTGGGCATAGAAGCTCAGCATGCTACCAACTACGTCACCAAAGCCGCCTAATTTTATAGAGCATATAAATGCATGTGAGCTGACCCGTGGTGTTGGGGTAGCGTGACTGCCTCTCACCCGGAGGCCCCGGGTTCGATTCCCGGCTCCGTCAGGGATTTTAGAAACTTACGTGAGGGCTGGAACGGGGTGCACTCAGCTTCGTGAGGACAATTGAGTAGCTGCCTGACAGTGAGGCAGCGCCCCGAATACGAAAACCAAGATTAACGGCCTAGGGCAGTGTGGTCCAACCTGCGGCCCGCGGGCCGCATGCGGCCCACCTGTTCATTTTTGTTGGCCCTTGCCCTTCTTACTGCCCTTCACTCTTCGACAGTTATAATCCGTGGCGTGCCTACTTTAATTTTCACTTTCATTCAGTAATGTTACCAAGGAGCCAGGTGGGAAAGGAAAGATCTCGAAAAAATACGCCAGTAATCAGAATTGTCTTTCCACGAATACGTACGGCACGAGAAGCGGGCCCGCCTCCAAGCGACAACTAGTTGGCTGCCAGTGATTGGCTGCATATTAGTTCGCGATCGTTCGTGTGCTGCGGCGGATTTCCCTATAGAAGGGAGCGCAGGGCTGTTCGAAGAGGTTGTTTTTGACGAGAGAGGTTGTTCGAGAGATATAGTACGACGAGAGTTTGTTGTCATCGTTGTTGCGAGAGCGGTACCTAATATGGCGGGAATTAATAAACGGCGTGTTGAAGGTGAGAAACGACAATTTCGGTCAATGTGGCAGGGAAGTTACTTTTTTGTTGAACATAATGGAAAACCACAGTGCGTTATCTGTTCTCTAGTCTTAGGTGTTTCGAATGAGTATAACGTGAATAGACACTATACCAGCTTGCATAAATCAAAATACGATCAATACCAAGGAAGTGCCAGATGTTGTGTGGTTAATGATTTGAAGCTGAAACTAACAAGACAGAAGAATAAATTTCAGCAACCATCAAACACTGCCGGTTTAAAGGCATCTTATGAGGTACTGTATGTTTGAAGCTAAAAGTAAAACGTCTTTTAGGGATTGTGAGCTCATTAAGAGATATGTGCTGTAAAAATGGCATCTTCACTCGGAGATAATAGGATGGCTAAAATTTTTGAAACAGTTTCCTTGTCTCATCAGACAGTTAGTACAAGAATTGATGATACGGCTGGTGAAGTTCTCTCAAGAGCATTTTGGAAAAATATGAATTATACTCTCTACTGTAGCTCTAGATGAGAGCACAGATATTGATGACATCGGCCAGCTCCTTATCTTTGTCAGAACAATAAACGAAGAATTTGAAATTCATGAAGAACTGTTGGAATTAAGATCATTAGAAACCAGCAAAAAAGGTATTGACATATTCAATCAACTGGATGATGTCGTTACTAAATATGGAGGTTTTGTGAAGTGCTATGGCATTGCAACAGATGGAGCCAAAGCAATGGTTGGTCCTAACATTGGTTTAGTAGGACTGTGTAAAGAAAAAGGATTGAATTGTTTGTTTTTCCACTGCATTATCCACCAGGAGGCTCTCTGTGAAAAAAATATAAGGCTCAGTGCGCCAATGAAAACTGTTGTAAATACTGTACATTTAATAAGAGGAGGCAATAAAGCCTGTAGACACAGAGCATTTATTGCATTCCTGGACAATTTGGAAGCTGAGAATGGTTGGCTAAGTGCTGGAAATTGCTTGCAACAGTTTTTTGGGTTGAAGAATGAAATTCTTGCTGTTCTCAAAAATGAAAACATTGGGCATGAGTATCAAGAAAAACTGGAAGAAATCCAGTTTCTAAATAATTTCGCTTTTCTAACAGATTTTAACATCCAATCTAAATGCTTCAAACCTGAAACTACAAGGCAGAAAACAAAATATCTCCCAGCTTTATGGACATATTGAGGGCATCGGCAAAAAACTTGATGTAATGCAAATTGCATTGAAGGCAAATAATATGGCACACTCCCCATCTTGTCAGCAGTTGAAAGAAAAAACAAGTGACATAAATTTTAGTATGTTTCATGAAATAATAATAGATATCAAGAAAGAGTTCCAGAACAGGTTCCAGGATTTTGACTCCCTAAAGCCAAAACTTGCACTTTTCAATAACCCCATGGATATTGAAGTGAGTGAGGTGCCCTGCGACCTTCAAATGGAAATTTGTGATCTTCAGGCAGACCCATTCTACCAGAATAAGAAGTGTGATGTTTGGAAACTGATTCCTAAGAACGTTTTCCTAAACTGCTTAAATTCTCTCTGCAAGTGTTATCGCTGTTTGGCAGTACGTATGTGTGCAAAAGTGTTTTTTCCGCTCTCAAACAAATTAAATAAAACACGAGAAATCGAATTGAAAGTGCTCCACTGGAATCGAGCCCGAGACTTTGCCTTACTGAACTTACAGTGGACATTGATACACTTGTATCAGGAAAGCAATGCCAATCATCACATTGATTTCTCGGCTGTAAAATGAAGTGGTATAATAAACTAGTAATATTATACATATTTCAATATAAATTTTAATAAATGTTTTTGAGTAAAATATGTAATACGTTTTCTTTCTGGATTGTCTCTGGCCCTCACATTCCTATACTAAAGTTTGATTGGCCCTCGGGTAACAAAAGGTTGGACCACCCTGGCTTAGGGGAACCGATACGCTGATCACGCGTCACACCAATATCTGCAGGCCAAATGGCTGGGCAGCGGTCGTTTGGTAGGCCTAGGCCCTTCACGGGCAGTAGTGCCAGGGGTTGTTTGTGTCTTTATATATGCATGTTTGGCTCATTTTCATAGTTATTGCCATATTTCATCAATATTTAAGTTTTAAGGTCATAGTTTGGTAATCTTTTAGGGGTAGGCGGTGGACTTAAAATATGGTATCCGCTGGCCCCTGCAAGGTTTCTGTGCGATAGCGGCGCTAAAATTTTATTAAATTTAACTTGCCAATTGTTGCAGACTATCAGAAAATATGTAACTGTAACTAAACTTGCTAGTATTTTTAACATAGGACATTTTCTTTCTCTTTTAAAGGAAATGTGATTTGTGTCGCAGTTTCTAACGCGATAAAAGTTGAAGAATATGCTGCTTTCCGTGAGCTTCTTGAAACATTCTGCGACAAAAATTTGAGGAAAACATTTTTACCGTAGGCCTAGTCATGAAATCCGCGTACATTTTAACTTTTTTAAGGTTTGATTGTAGAATTAATAATAAGAGTATCATTTCACTACATTTTTAACAATTGTTTTTAGAAAGCATGTAAATATATTAGGTCATATTGTACCTCCTTTTGGATCATATTTCAGTATTTTTAGGGCATATTTGTCAGCATATTTCTCGTTTCTTTAAGTCCTAAACATCCGAACCTTAGTTATAACTATACATATATATTTCGGAGAAAGTAGGCTGTATGTTCTTTATTGAGCATCTTGTTATTGCTAGTTATTTCACGACATATTTGGTCATCAAATCTGTGCACTTGAGTGTTTATGTTTTTTATAACCGGGACATGTTCTATTCCTTAATAGTAGCCTACATTATGCAATGAGCCTATAATGGCAATTATAAAATTATAAAACTCGCTTACGCTCGTTTTATAAACATACTCGTGTCTTAATTACCATTATAGGCGAGTTGCATACAACTGTTTATATGTTCGACGATAATTATAACTTTATTATATGTTTTAACATAAATAATCATAAATATCTGATGAGATTCAGTCACTTGAATTTTGTGATCGGAGTGCAAGCGCTGGGTTTGATATCTGTTTGCCAAGTTCTCTGATCGACGTAAGCGCTCTGTCTGCTTGACAATGTCATATGATTACAGGCTGCCGAACACCGATGAGCAGCAGCATCCAGTCACACTGTCACCGAAGTTGTTTGAAAGCAATGCGCTGTGTAGAAATTGGATTTGGGGATATTAAGGTACATGTCTATTTCTTGTCTTATATTTGCCAGTTTATTTACGCGAACATATGGACGGTGCACTTTCCATGTCGGTAATTTATATAGAAGGATGCTTTGTTCATATCCGACATGTTGGATTTTGAGCACATGCGCGAAGGTATCCATACCTAATTGGTCAATTAATGAGCTCTGATTGGCTGGAGAAACTGTATCATATTGGAAAACAGTACTATAATGACCATCATTATGATACAGTTTTCAGACGTATAATATTCTCATTTCGACATCGTCGAACATAATAGTACATTATGCAACGAACCTATAATGGCTATAATTAAGACACGAGTATGTTTATAAAACGAGCGTAAACGAGTTTTATAATCTTCATACGAGTGTCTTAATTACCATTATAGGCGAGTTGCATACGACTGTTCATGTTCGACGATAATTATAACTTTATTATATGTTTTAACATAAATATTCATAAATATCTGTTCAGTCACCAGAATTTTGTGATCGGGTGCTGCGCTAAGTAGGATATCTCTATTCTCCTAGCTCCCTGGCCGACCGACGCATGCGCTCTGTGTGCTTCAATGTCATATGTGCATATTGTGCACCTGTATTCAGTAAAACTGTCACCGGAGTCGTTTGAAAATAACGCGATATGTAGAAATTGGATTTGGGGATATTAAGATACAGTGTAATTTCTTGTCTCATATTCACCAGTTTATTTACGCGAACATATGGACGGTGCACTTTCGGTAATTTATATAGACATGTTGGATTTTGAGCGCATGCGCGAAGGTATCCTTATCTAATTGATCAAACAACTGTTTCTTGAGCTGTGATTGGTGGGAGAAACTGTTTCATAATGAAAAATAGTGTTATAATGACCATCGTTATGATACAGTTTTCAGACATATAATAGTCAGGGTCGACCATAAAACAACAATCGCTACTGCCATTGGGTGATATCCCGTGTTATAGTGATGTTTGTGTTAGGTATATGAAATGAGTCATAGATTGTCAAACTACATAATCTGGGTAAAAATGTAGACTTTCACGACCGGCGTTGAAATAGGAATCTCCGTTTCGCGGGCTTATAGGTCGTGTTCCAAGGACATTTTGTCGTCCTGACGTTTCGCTGAATACTGCGTTCAGCATGTTCACAGGTTACATAAAGCGAGGTAAAACAAGTAAACAGAAGATATATAAATAGTCAACAATCCACACATAGAGGCTACCATAGCAACGGCGTACCACATAAAAGTAATGCATCAAGGACAGGGCTGCTCGTCTGTTGCATCTTCTCGTCTACGACGGTCAATAAGGGCAGGCTTGAGGGGATTAAGGACTGGAAGCCAAGCTCTGTTCACACGTTCTGCTTCCTCCTTAAGATTGAAGCTGTTAGTATGCTTCAGGATTTCAATGGCCTCCCTTTGTAGCCTGGCATGATAAGACACCGTGGTGGACAGAACTTCGGTGTCTCCATATCTTATATCGTGACCTGCAAGTAGCGAGTGTGCTGCTACAGTGGATTTATCTGTTTGTACACAGCCGGCTGGGACAAACAGATAAATCCACTGTAGCAGCACACTCGCTACTTGCAGGTCACGATATAAGATATGGAGACACCAAGTTCTGTCCACCACGGTGTCTTATCATGCCAGGCTACAAAGGGATGCCATTGAAATCCTGAAGCATACTAACAGCTTCAATCTTAAGGAGGAAGCAGAACGTGTGAACAGAGCTTGGCTTCCAGTCCTTAATCCCCTCAAGCCTGCCCTTATTGACCGTCGTAGACGAGAAGATGCAACAGACGAGCAGCCCTGTCCTTGATGCATTACTTTTATGTGGTACGCCGTTGCTATGGTAGCCTCTATGTGTGGGTTGTTGACTATTTATATATCTTCTGTTTACTTGTTTTACCTCGCTTTATGTAACCTGTGAACATGCTGAACGCAGTATTCAGCGAAACGTCAGGACGACAAAATGTCCTTGGAACACGACCTATAAGCCCGCGAAACGGAGATTCCTATTTACATAATCTGGGCTTTGCAACAATCATGGTTCAGATGACCGTGATCTCAAATATAATACCAGAGCTACCTATGAGCAATGTTCATAACCTGACTTAGAATATTTTAATATAGAATACCATAGTAAACCCTCCGTTCCAAATCTCGTCACAGGTTGGGGAGAGAGTATTATTTACTGCAACCATCACTTCATACATGTGATTATTAATACCCTTGTTGGTGCAGGAGACATGATACAGGTAGCTGTGGACAAGATATAGGTAGCTGTGAATAAGAAAGAAAGAAAGAAAGAAAGAAAGAAAGAAAGAAAGACAAACAAACAGTTGAAAAAGAAACAGAACAAATATATAGTTGGCAGTGCCTATAATCTCATCTATGGAGAAAGACTGATTGTTGTTGTTCTGTTAAAATAAGTGATTGGAAAATTAAAAATAAAGATGAATAGAGTATCTATAAATTGGTGATCCCGACGTGATTCGAAAAATGACTGAAAATAGTGATAATGAAGCGCGAACGCCTAATGGCAC
The DNA here is from genome assembly GCA_946902985.2 of Meconema thalassinum. Taxonomy (NCBI): domain Eukaryota; kingdom Metazoa; phylum Arthropoda; class Insecta; order Orthoptera; family Tettigoniidae; genus Meconema; species Meconema thalassinum. The sequence continues at coordinate 251,401,830 of OX336394.1, read as the reverse complement.
TACCAGTGAAGTTGAGGTTAGTAAAGTGTCTGTTAAAATTCCACCGTTCTGGGCCGATTAACCAGAAATTTGGTTTTACCAGATCGAAGCACAATTTGCGATTAACAGGATAACATCTGAAGTGACTAAATTTAATTACTTGGTTTCGCAATTAGAACCGAAATATGTGGAAAACATATAGGACATCATTAGTAGTGATAACTCCTGTAAATATGCCGCGGCCAAAGAAAGATTCCTCGACATCTTCAAAGAAAGTGAAGATAAGAAAATAAAGCGCTTAATGACAGGAATTGACTTAGGGGATCTCAAACCAAGTCAGCTTCTGCGGAAAATGCAATCCCTGGCAGGCGCAGATATTTCAAACAAAGTCTTAAGGACACTATGGCTAGACAAACTTCCAAACTCAGTAAAAAATATATTGCTAGTTAGTGATGAGGAATTGGAGAAAATGGCAGTAATGGCAGATAAAATACTGGAAATGAATCCACGTACTGAACTGTATAGTGCCACAAAAACCCCAAGTCAGTGCTCTTCAAGTAGCAGTGCAACACTGGATGACATCGTAGCGAAAATTACCGCATTGGAACAACAAATAGCAGCAATCCCAATCGGAAGACATCACTCACGAGCAACACATCGTAGCCCCAGGCGAAGTAGCAGCCGCAGCCGCTCAACCAGAAAATTCAATCCTGATGGGAAATTGTGTTACTATCATTTTAAATTTGGCTCAAGATGCTACCCAGATAAATGTAAACAACCGTGCGGATGGAAGAATCCGGAAAACGAGAAACAGCAGTAGAATTGGCGGCAAGTTCCACTGCTGAAGGTCACGAGTTGTGCCGCAGATCCCGATTATTTGTGAGAGATAAAGAAACGGAAGTGCAGTTTCTTGTAGACAGTGGAGCGGATGTTTCAATTTGGCCAGCAACAAAGCATGACAAAGTAGATAGTTCCTATAAACTGTATGCAGCCAACAATACAGAAATACCAACCTATGGTATCAAAATATTGACTGTGAACTTGGGACTAAGGCGAAAATTCCAGTGGCCATTTGTGGTAGCTAAAATAAACAAAGGTATAATTGGAGCAGATTTTCTTAAACAGTTCCATTAACTTGTGGACCTGCATAATAAACAATTAATTGACGGTGTAACTCAGCTTGGTGTTAAGGGCGAAGTTACAGTCATTCCAGAATGTGATGTTATTAGCTCTATGAATACAAATTTCAAATACAGTGACATTCTTGCACAATATCCAAGATTAACAACACCAAACTTAACCCCTACCCTGATAACACATGATATTAAACATCAAATAGTTACCAACGGTCAACCGGTATTCTCAAAAGCCAGACAGTTAGATCCGAAGAGGCTCCAGATTGCCAAACAAGAATTTCAGTTCCTGGTGGATAACGGAATAGTTCGACCTTCAAACTCTCAATGGGCGAGTCCACTGCACACGGCTAGTAAGAAGGATGGGTCGTTACGACCTTGTGGTGACTATAGAAGGTTGAACGAGAGGACAATTCCAGACCGCTACCCAGTACCAAGAATAGAAGATTTTCAACATATCTTGAAAGGAAAAACTGTTTTCTCAAAAATCGACTTATTTAAAGCATATTACCAAATCCCAATCGCCGAAGAGGATAAGTGCAAAACTGCAATAATAACTCCTTTCGGATTATATGAGTTCAATGTCATGAGTTTTGGGTTAAGAAATGCTCCATCCACCTTCCAGAGATTCATAAATGAAGTTTTCAGAGGTTTGGATTTCACATTTCCTTACTTGGACGACATTCTGGTAGCCTCCGCATCATTCGAGGAGCATAAGAACCATCATAAGTTGGTTATGGACAGGCTAAACAAGTATGGCCTTCGAATAAATACCTCCAAATCAGTGATGGGCGTAGACAGAATAGAGTTTCTAGGGTACCTCATTACAGCTGAGGGTACTAGACCTCTTCCTGAAAAGTTTCAAACAATCTTGAATTATAAACTGCCAGAAACAGTGCATGAACTCCGCACGTTTCTCGGCATGGTTAACTTTTACCGCCGCTACCTCAAAGATGCTGCCAAAACACAAGCAGTGCTCCATGAATACCTAAAAGGAGCAAGAAAGAGAGACCGAAGAAAAATTCAATGGACTGAAGAAGCGAAACAGATGTTTGAAAAATGTAAACAAGAGTTATCAAATACAACACTCTTAACTATTCCTAACCCAGACAATCTATTAGGCCTGTTTACAGACGCATCTGACATTGCCATTGGATCTGTGTTGCAGCAATATGAAAATGATGGTTGGAGACCAATTGCCTTCTACTCAAAGAAACTAAGCGAAACACAGAAATCTTACAGCACATATGACAGAGAGCTTTTAGGCATTTACCTATCAGTGAAACAGTTCAAACATCTTTTGGAGGGAAGAGATTTCACCATCTTCACGTATCACAAGCCACTGACCTGTGCATTTATACAAAAGAACGAGAAAGCATCACCAAGACAATTGCGACACCTCCATTATATTTTTCAATTCACTACCAATATTCAACATATTAGTGGTAAACAAAACATTGTAGCCGACACTCTATCTCGAACGGAAGAAATCTCTGTGATTGATTACGATGAAATTGCAAGAGAGCAACTGCAAGATGAAGAATTAAAACGGCTGATGGAAGAGAGTAAATCACTGACATTCAAGAAGTGCGCATTAACAGCGGGCAAGGCATTGTGGTGCGACATCTCAACGAATAATGCAAGACCATTTATCCCAGAGTCATTCCGCAAACAAATGTTTCAACAGATCCATAATTTATCACACTCAGGTGTTAAATCGTCAGTGAAGCAGATGACAACTAGGTTCATTTGGCCGAATATAAAATCTGGTGTTCGAAAATGGGCCCAAGCTTGCATCCACTGCCAGAAAAACAAAGTAACAAGACACACACAGTCTAAATTAATTTCATTTCCAGAACCTGATGAAAGGTTTAGTGTTGTACATATGGACTTAGTTGGTCCACTGCCACCATCAGATGGGAACATTTATTGTTTAACATGCATCGACCGCTATACCTCTTGGATGGAAGTCATCCCAATGCAAAATATCACAGCTGACACAGTTGCTAAATCATTCTTCTCCAATTGGATTGCTAGATTTGGAGTCCCGAGTGTAATTATCACAGACCGTGGACCACAATTTGAATCCGAACTTTTCAAGAAATTAGCAGTGTTGTTTGGGGTTAAACTGAAGCACACTACAGCCTACCACCCTCAATGTAATGGAAAGATTGAACCACTACGCCGCACCTTAAAAACTGCCTCAGAGCACATAATTCCCATAAATGGACAGAGATTTTGCCTACAGTGCTTCTTGGGTTGCGTGCAGCCATAAAGAGCAATTCTGACTATTCTATTGCACAGATGGTCTATGGTAAGACTATTAAGCTACCTGGAGAGTTTTTTGAAATGCCATCAACAACCCAGACACCTTCGTCTCACACTTACAAAAACAGATGACAGCTCTTAAGCCTATTCCATCTTATCACAAAACTACCAGAAGTGTATTTGTACACAGAGATCTCAAGTCATGTACTCATGTCTTCTTGAGGAATGACAAAGTAAAGAAGCCATTGACACCACCTTATGATGGTCCTTTTCCAGTTGAGAAGAGATATGAGAAATTCTTCACACTACTAATTAAAGGCAAACAAGTAAATGTATCGATAGACAGAATAAAACCAGCCTACATCTTGGCACCAGATGAAGAGACCCCAGATCCTTCTCCTGTTTCAAGCCCAGCCAACCATCAACAAGACACTGCAGTACCACCTCATGCCATAGCGAATAAGAAGGACACTACCATCATCAAGACATCACACTCTGGACGTACTGTGAGATTGCCAGTTCGTTTTCAGTAGTGCTTACATTTATTTAATTGTATTGTTAGTGTATGGTAATAGTTTTACTCCTTCTTGAATAAGCGTAACTATGTGACTGGTGGGGGAGTGGTGTAGGTGCAGGAGACATGATACAGGTAGCTGTGGACATGATATAGGTAGCTGTGAATAAGAAAGAAAGAAAGAAAGAAAGAAAGAAAGACAAACAAACAGTTGAAAAAGAAACAAAACAAATATATAGTTGGCAGTGCCTATAATCTCATCTATGGAGAAAGACTGATTGTTGTTGTTCTGTTAAAATAAGTGATTGGAAAATTAACAAGTAGTTCCGTGAAGAACTATACAGCCTATTTTCATATATCCTACTTATGTTAACTGCCACTATCAACATACAAAATTTCAGTTTGATTGCTGTAATAGATTCGTAGGTTTTGAGAACCGACTAAATATTTCGGATGGTCGCCATGTTGGATTTTAAATATGTAGGTCCTAGAGTTATGTACTGTTACACGAAGATTATTGTGTACGTGTAGCATTCAAATTTCAATCGCATGATTAGGACACAAGAAGTAACAAGGAGATTTTAAAATTTCGCACAGCTGCCATCTTGTGGTTATGGAAACAATTGAAATAAATTAGATGCCAGTGGATTAACATTCGTATAAGGATTTACTGTACCAAGTTTTACTGCACTCGGATGTTTAAATTGCGAGAAACGTCCAAGTGAATATTTATACTTCGCGTCGGTGCCATGTTGGATTTGTGATCACCAGGTTATTTAAAGTCCTATAGGAGAACTTAAGTTCATAGCCCCTAAGAACGTTAAAAAATTCAGTTTGATTGCTATAATAGATTCGAAGATATTCAGAGCCGTCTAAATATATCGGATGGTCGCCACCTTGGATTGTTAAATGTATAGGCCATAGAGTCCTGTACCATTAAAGGAAAATTATTGCGTAGGTTCATTATTCACTCTTTCACTTCGATCGCATGATTACGATACAAGAAATAAAAACTTAATTTTAAAATTCGCACAGCCGCCATCTTGAGGTTATGTGAACAATTGAACTAAATTAGATACGAGTGCATTACAATGTGTATAAACATTTCCTGTACCACATTTCACTGCGCTCAGAAAGTTAAATCACGAGAAAAGTATATTAAAATATTTCAAATTAGCTTGGCCGCCATGTTCGATTTGTTCTTTACAGGTTTATAAAAGTTACATAGTTAAACTTGTATTAGTACCCTTCATCACCGTACAAGATTTTAGGGTGATATCTGTAATAGTTTCGGAGATATAGAATATCAGTGAAATATTTCGCACAGCCGACATTTTGAGGTTATGTAAACAATTGAACTAACTTAGACTCCAGTGCATTACAATGTGTATAAACGTTTGCTGTACCAAGTTTCATTGCGTTTGGATAGTTAAATCGCGAGAAAAGTCTATTTAAAAGTCTGAACTTCGCTTGGCCGCTATGTTGGTTTTGTAGTAACCAGGTTCTTGAAAGTCTCATAGGTGAACTTCTAGTAGTGCCCTTTATCACCGTACACAATTTCAGGGCGATATCGGTAATAGTTTCGTAGATATTGAATGCTGGTGAAATATTTCGCACAGCCGCCATGTTGGATTGGTGAGATGTAACAAAATTTGAAGGACACGGTCGGGGTCGCCTGGAATAGTGCTATGAATTTACCGAGTTTCATTGAAATCGCTCCAGCCGTTTAGAATTTATTAGGGATACACACACACACACCTCTCACACACACACACACACACGCACACACACACGGACAAAAGGTGATCTCATAAGCCTATTTTTTCAAAATTGAAAATAGGCTAAAAATAAAGATGAATAGAGTATCTATACCCTGTCCTGTGCTAATCGTTTCATCTCTACATAGCTCCCACACCCTACAACTGAGGCAATCTGTTTAACATATTCTAACCTTGGTCGACCCCTACAGTTCTTATCTTCGACCCTTCCTTCCATAATTAAGTTTGCTATTCCTGGGTGTCTTAGTAGGTCTATGTGTCCTATCAACCTATAACTTCTCTTCATTAGGAGTCACCAGAAACGTCTCTCGTTGACGGTGGCGTTTGGCGGCAAAAGTAGGAACTATTTGAAAAATTCAAAGTTGCAGTCCTTACTTGAATTAAAAAACAGATACACACAGATACATACAGCCATCACAATTATTTTATTGTATTAATAGGTACTGTTACAGTTAGGCAAAACCTGGTGGTAACAAGATATTTACATGCTGCCTATAACTCAATTTATCTCCATAATGTATCTGGGTTCCCTGAATGCAACATTTAATTTCTTCTTGAAAACTTTTAAACTGTTAGGAAAAGGTTCTAAGACTTCTTCAGGTAACTCATTCCATGTTTGAATACCCCTGTTTAGAAAAGAATACTTAGCTAAGTTTGTTTTTTGAATGATGGGCCTAATTTTGTATTCGTGATCTCTCCTACCCATTTAATCTGGATCATGCATTCTGTTTCGCAACTCATTCCAGGCCGGCTCCCCTGTGTATGCTTTGTACACACATCAAAAAAAGTTTTGCATCACCTCGGTTCCCAGATCTCCGGCATATAGACGTTGACTGTGTATATTGTATCCAAGATACAGTCCCTTTGACTGTTCATAGATGTCACTAAAACTGCTCAAAGATGTAAACAACCATGCATGAGCAGGGCCTATTAGACGGAGGGGGTACGACAGCCGATCAGTTCCAGTCATTCCACCAGGACGAAGGTACGCTGCTCATGTTGTCTGTAGTTCTACCATGCCTAGAAGGTCAATACCGCAGTTCGATCGCGTCCGCATTGTTACTTTGTGTCAAGAAGGGCTCTCAACAAGGGAAGTTTCCAGGCGTCTCAGAGTGAACCAAAGCGATGTTGTTCGGACATGGAGGAGGTACAGAGATACAGGAACTGTCGATGACAGGCCTCGCTCAGGCCGCCCAAGGGCTACTACTGTAGTGGATGACCGCTACTTACGGATTGCCGCTCGGAGGAACCCTGACAGCAATGCCACCATGTTGAATAATGCGTTTCGTTCAGCCACAGGACGTCGTGTTTCAACTCAAACTGTGCGCAATAGGCTGCATGATGCGCAACTTCACTCCCGACGTCCATGGCGAGGTCCAGCTTTGCAACCCCGACACCATGCAGCGCGGTACAGATGGGCCCAACAACATGCTGAATGGACCCCACGGAATTGGCATCACGTTCTCTTCACCGATGAGTGTCGCATATGCCTTCAACCAGACAATCGTCGGAGACGTGTTTGGAGGCACCCTGGTCAGGCTGAACGTCTTAGACACACTGTCCAGCGAGTGCAGCAAGGTGGTGGTTCCCTGATGTTTTGGGGTGGCATTATGTGGGGCCGACGTACGCCACTGGTGGTCATGGAAGGCTCCGAAACGGCTTTACGATACCTGAATGACATCCTCCGACCCATAGTGCAACCATATCGGCAGAATATTGGAGAGGCATTTGTCTTCATGGACGACAATTCTCGACCTCATCGTGCACATCTTGTGAATGCGTTCCTTCAAGATAACGACATCGCTCGACTACAGTGGCCAGCATGTTCGCCAGACATGAACCCTATCGAACATGCCTGGGATATGTTGAAAAGGGCTGTTTATGGACGTCTTGACCCTCCAACCACTCTGAGAGATTTACGCCGAATTGTCGTTGAGGAGTGGGACAATTTGGACCAACAGTGTCTTGATGAACTTGTGGATAGTATGCCACGGCGAATACAGGCATGCATCAATGCAAGAGGACGTGCTACTGGGTATTAGAGGTAGTGGTGTGTACTGCAATCTGGACCACAAATGCTGAAAGTCTGGCTGTATGATGGTACAACATGCAGTGTGTGGGTCTCATGAGCAATAACACGAGCTGAAATGTTGTTTGTGTTGATCTCTATTCCCTTTGTATTTAACGGTTCCGGAACTCTTGGAACCGAGGTGATGCAAAACTTTTTTTGATGTGTGTACATCTCCTGGAGTCTTCTTTTATGTCTTCTGCTGTGTAAGGATTCCCAACCCAATGACTTTAACATGTCAGTGACACTGTCAGTTTGGGAGAATTTGCCAAGTACGAATCTTGCAGCTTTCCTTTGCACCATCTCCAATTTGTTCGTTAGAGATGATTGGTAGGGTTCCCACACACTCGTGGCATATTCCAAAATTGGTCTCACAAGACATTTGTAAGCTAATTCTTTGGCCTGAATACTGCTACCCTTCATGTTTCTCATAACAAAGTATAATGACTTTTGTGCCTTATTAGCAACGCTCTCAACGCGCTCACCCCAGTGTAACCTTTTATTTATGGCAATCCCGAGATAGCTGCATGACTCCACTCAAGGAATAATTTTGTATCCTAACTTGTAATCAGCTATTTTCCCTTTTCTGCAGTTAGTAAAAGACAGGCATTTACTTTTTGCTGCACTTATCCTCATGTTATTTCGGATAACCCAGCATTCTATACGTTCCAAGTCTTGTTGGAGGAGCGCAGTGTCAACTTGATTATTGACTTTTCTATATATTACACAGTCGTCAGCGATTTAACATATTCTGCCAGGTCATTTATATATAAAAGAAACAACAATGGCCCAACTACACTTCCTTGTGGAATTCCAGAGGTGACTTTTGTCTCTTTCGAAAATACTCCCCCAACTTTGACTGTTTGGGTTCTGTTTTGGAGAAAGTCCCGGATCCAGAATACCACTCTTTCATCAAGACCCAAATTTGCAAGCTTATGTAACAGGAGGTCATGTGGAACCATGTCAAAAGCCTTAGCTAAATCAATGATTACACTGTCCACCTGGCCTCCTGTGTCCATGGCTTCTGCTATATCTTGACAAAAACCCACCACCTGTGATTCACGTGAATATCCTTTCCTGAATCCGTGTTGTCTATCATACAACCAGTTATTTTTCTCCCAAAATTCCCTTATATAATCTGCAATTATTTGTTCCATTTGTTTACAAACTACTGCTGTCAGACTCACTCTGGCTGCGTGGCTCAGCGGTAACGTTCTCGCTTGCTGGGCCCTAGATTGCAGGTTCGTATCCTGGCGCAGTCAGCTGGCATTTGAGGGTGCGCAAATGCGAGGGAGCCGTGTCAGTAGATTTACTGGCACGTTAAAGATCCCCTTCGGGGCAAAATTATGGCACCCCGGCGTCTCTAAAAGCCACAGTTGTTAAAAGGGACGTAAAACCAATAACATTATTATTATTATGTCAGACTCACTGGTCTATAGTTACCCGGCATGGTTCTGTCCCCTCCTTTATAAATTGGAACTACAATAGCTTTCTTCCAGTCGGACGGGACAGACCTATTGTTCAGAGAGACTGTGATCAATACCCTAAGGAAGGGAATTATTTGTTCTCCGCCTATCTTGAGAATGTCGCCAGACACCTCATCGAGTCCTACTGACTTGAATTTTTTGATTTTCTTCAGGTTCTTTCTAAGCTCCCTGTTATGAATAGTGAATGGTTTACATGTATTTTCCTTTAATTTTGAAGAAACGGACATGTTAGCTTTCGCAGTAAAAACGATACAATACCACTCATTAAGCACTTCAGCTTTTTGTAGGTTTCCTGTGACCAGATTTCCTTCTGAGTCCCTCAGAGACTTAATGTCATCTCTGTTCTTTTTCCGTCTCCTAAGATAATTATAAAAAGTATTTGTATTTCCCGGTTTTAGTATTAACACCGGTTATCAGACAGATTCTACACACACACCCACAGTACACGGGGCTACATGACCACGTTGTCGCAGCCACTAAACTGAGGAACCAACCAACCATCTCTCTTATCCGACTCATCTTAATACCTCTTCATTTTTTTCAGCTGGCTGCGTGGCTCAGCGGTAACGTTCTGGCTTGCAGGGCCCAAGGTTGCAGGTCCGTATCCCGGCGCAATCAGCTGGTATTTGAGGGTGCTCTATGTGTGAGGGAGTCGTGTCAGTACATTTACTGGCACGTTAATGATCCCCTTCGGGGAAAAATTCTGACACCCCGTCTCTAAAAAGCCAGAGTAGTTAAAAGGGACGTAAAACCAATAACATTATTATTATTATACCTCTTCATTTGTTACCCATCTGAACTTCATCATTCTCCTGTAACACCATATTTCCTCTTTTCTGCTGCGCCAACAGTCCAAGTTTCACTTCCATATAGCACCACGCTCCAGACAAAGGCTTTCAAAAATGACTTTCTATTATCTAAATCTGTATTTGATGTCAAGAGATTTCTTTTCTGTAGAAATGCTTTCTTTGTCTGAGTCAACCTACTTTATATATCTTCTTTGCTTCGTCCGGGCAGATGTTTTTATAACTTTTAAAAATATTTTTTCCAGCCATGCTGTGCTATCGATATTGTAGCAAAGACAACGCGAATTCATTCTCTGTCTGGATAATATCGATGTGTTTGAGTTTCGTGAATAACTGATTTCATAGGTCTAGTAAACATGCTGTAATCAGCAGACTTCCTGCGCCTGTATCTTTTGAAGACGTGTTTGTTTACGTTCTTGTTCGGAGATAAATAAAATACATAGTGAAACATGCTGAACGAAGAGGAAACACGTAAGGTTTTAACAGAAGATACTGTTTAAATTGTGTAGGGTCATCATCATCATCATATTCTAAAGGCTAATGCCTTGTCGATGCAACCACACTCTTCTGTCGTTGGCGGTTCGTTTCAGTTCCATGTAATTGTCACATCCCATTCTATTCTTGATGTCTTCCAAATGCTTCGTAGGCCGTCCTCTTCATTTCTTTCCCAGCGATTTCCCTTCAAGAATGTTAACGATTAAAGTGTTGTGTCTGATGACATGTCCAATGCATTTTATTTTTAGCCTATTTTCATTTATTAAAAAAAGGATAGGCTTATGAATTCACCTTTTGTCCGTGTGTCTGTGTGTGCGTGTGTGTGTGATGGTGTGTGTGTGTGTCCCCTAATAACTTCTAAACAGCTGGAGCGATTTCAATGAAACCCGGTAAGTTCATAGACCTATTCCGGGCGACCCCGACCGTGCCCTTCAAATTTTGCTACGTCTCACCAATCCAACATGGCGGCTGTGCGAATTATTTCACCAGCATGCAATATCTCCGAAACTATTGCCGATATCACCCTGGCATTTTTTTTACGGTGATAAAGGAAACTACTAGAAGCTCACCTACTGTATGTTACTTTTGAAAACCTGGTAACTACAAAACCAAAATGGCGGCCAAGCAAAGTTGCGACTTTTAAATAGACGTTTCCCGCGATTTAACCAACCAAGCGCAATAAAACTTGGTACAGTATATGTTTTTACACATTGTAATGCACCGACATCTAACTTCGTTCAATTGTTTACATAACCTCAAGATGGCGGCTCTGCGAAATATTTCACCGGCATTCTATATCTCTGAAACTATTAGCGGTATCACCCTGAAATTTTGTACGGAGATAAAGGGCACTACTGGAAGTTCATCTATGGGACTTTCAAAAACCGGTTAACTACAAAACAACATGGCGGCCAAGCGAATTTGAAAATTTTTAATAAACCTTTCTCGCGATTTAATGATCCAAACGCAATGAAACTTGGTACAGGAAATGTTTATACACATTGTAATGCATTGGTATCTAATTTATTTCAATTGTTTACATAACCTCAAGATGGCGGCTGTGCCAATTTTAAAATTAAGTTTTTATTTCTTGTGTCGTAATCATGCGATCGAAGTGAAAGTTTGAATAATGAACCTACGCAATTAATTTTCCTTTAATGGTACATGACTCTATGGCCTATTCATATAACAATCCTACATGGCGACCATCCGAAATATTTAGACGGCTCTGAATATCTACGAATCTATTATAGCAATCAAACTGATTTTTTTATGTTCATAGGGGATATGAACATAAGTTCACCTATAGGACTTTCAATGACCTGGTGATCACAAATCCAACATGGCGGCGACGCGAAGTATAAATATTCACATGGACGTTTCTCGCAATTTAACCATCCGAGTGCAGTGAAACTTGGTTCAGTAAATCCTTATACAAATGTTAATCCACTGGCATCAAATTTATTTCAATTGTTTCCATAACCACAAGATGTCAGCTGTGCGAAATTTTAAAATCTGATTTTTACTTCGTGTGTTCCAATCATGCGATTGAAGTTTGATGTATATTAAAATCCAACATGGTGACCATCCGAAATATTTATTAGGTTGTCAATATCTACGAACCTATTGCAGCAATCCAACTGAAATGGTGTATGTTGATACTTTGATGGTGCCAATTAACATTAGTAGGATATATGGAAATAGGCTGTACTGTTCTTCACGGAACTACTTGTTCTAATTCCCATTTCCTTCATTAATCTTCTCTCTTCTTTGTATTCCCTTAAGTCTTCCAGATTGGTTTTTCTTTCCATCCAGCTCGTTCTTGTCATTTTCCACCATATCCACATTTCAGCAGATTCAAATCAACTTTTTTCCAATTTACCCAGAGTCCAACTTTCACTTTCATAGAGCAGTGTACTCCATACAAATGACTTTGCTAAGGATATCAAAATTATATTAAAGTCTCCAATTAAAGAAAAATAGTAGTGGTCTTAGTGAAACAAATGAAACAATGTGTTAATTGTTTAGCATCTACTACGTTTAAATATATTTACCTGATACGGAATAAAATATTCTATCTTACGAAAGTTTGGTGCTTTTCAGTCAATCAACACGAGTGTACCCAAATGAGACGGATTATTCCCTACTCCTGAAAAAAATTACATGAGATTAATAAATACACTTGGATGATCAGTTTCGATCGTCAAGCGATCATCATCGGATCCATTACATTTAGGCTACAAAATTTGTATGTCTAAAAGTATGGGTGAACATATTTACAATATGACGAGTTGAACTATCTCAACTAATACCGCAACTAAAGAAGTGTACATATTGTAAATATTTTCACCCATACTTACAGTCATAAAAAATGTGTAGCCTAACTGTAATGGATCTGATGATGATCACTTGTCGATCGAAACTGGTCATCCAAGTGTATTCATTAGTTCCGTTTGGGCCGGCTGTGGACCACGTGGTTCTTATCTCTGGCAGCTTTCCTCCTAGCCCAGTATTCCTTCATTCTGGCACTGTGAATGTCCTTTCGCTCCTGCGTCCATTTCACACCTACTCCTGGACGCACTGCTTTTGCTGTTAGTGACTAGAGAGAGTCTGATGTTCTGACTAAAGTCCTGTATTTATTCCTGTCATAGATGTTACTGGGGTCAATATCCAATTGTTCAAGGTCTTTCCTGACTAGTTTCGACCACTTGGCGTTAGTTGCTTTCCCTCTAGAGACAGTGTTGAAAATTCTGGAGGTGAGCCTCTGATTATCCATTCTCACAATATGACCATAGAAGATCAGCCTCCTCTTCCTCATGGCTGTTGTAATGCTCTCCACTTGTTCATTTTGTTCATTGTTATGCCTGATTCTATACTTGCCTTCCTCTTTAATAGGGCCCATGATTTTTCGCAGAATCTTCCGGTCCTCCAGCTCCAATTTCCGGAGTTGTCCTTTTCTGACCATATTTAGGCATTCTGAGGCATATAGTACTGATGCTCTCACTACAGTACTGTGGTGTCTGAGTTTGAAATTCTTTGAGAGGGATTTGGATTTGTACATATTCTTGCAGAGGTTGTAGGCTCTCTCAAGTGTATTTATTAATCTCATGTATTTTTGTTTCAGTATTAGGGAATAACCCATCTCATTTGGGTACAATCGTGTTGACCGACTGAAAAGCACCAACCTTTCGTTTACTAAGGCAACACTGGAAATGGCTTCAAACACCATAATTATTGTAATTATTGTAAAAATAGAGGCAGGAGAAAAATGTTATATAGAACTTTGAATCTCACTAAACTTGACATTTGTAACATAACCAGTCGGTATCAAAAGGGTTAATAATGAATATTTTAATGTCACAAAATCGACGTTATGGAATTGCTCCGATTTAGTTGTTATATTAATTGAGTAAGAGGTAAAAATAAGACTGCATTCGGGCTTCATACTATAATCTCCTGCATTCCACGGAGGTACGTTAGCAAAATAACTAGTGATGGACGAAGCAAAGAGGATATAAAAAATAGGTTGGCTCAGGCAAGGAAAGCATTTTTACAAAAAAGGAATCTGTTGACATCGAGTATAGATTTAGGTATTAGGAAGTCATTTTTGAAAGCCTCTGTCTGGAGCGTGGCGCTCTATGGAAGTGAAACTTGGACTATTGGAGCAGCAGAAAAGAGGAGAATTGAAGCATCTGAAATGTGGTGTTACAGGAGAATGATGAAGATCAGATGGGTAGATAGGGTTACAAACGAAAGGGGTATTAAGACGAGTGGGAGAGGAGAGATGTTTCTGGCGACTGCTAATGAAGAGACGAGATAGGTTGGTAGGACACATACTAAGACACCCAAGAATAGCAAGCTTAATTATGGAAGGAAGGGTCGAGGACAAGAACTGTAGGGGTACATCAAGGTTAGAATTTGTTAAACAGATTGCCTCGGATGCAGGGTATGGTAGCTATGTAGAGATGAAACGATTAGCTCAGGACAGGGAGGCATGAAGATCTGCATCAAACCAGTCAAAAGACTGAAGACTCAAACAACAACAACGTTAGCACCTACACGACCCCGGTCTCGCCACCACCAGGATTCTTTTTCAAAACTGCGGGTCGGCTTCAGCAATCACAATTACTGTACAATAGTTGCCTTACCTAGAGAACGCTCGGAGCCAAATGCAATCCAGCAATCAGACATAGTGGCCAGTCCATGTTGCAGAAGAACGGGGGTAGATCCGTTGCCACTAGGAATTCTTTGCAGACCAAGTATGTAGCCATCAGCTGTCTGGACGTGGTGCGTCTCCATCAAATAACCATCCCTTTTGGCTCTCTCGGACTGAAATGAAAACTCCTCAATGTTTATTAATACTGAATGAAACGTCACTCGTACCTCTTTCACTTTCATTGTGATGATATATGATTCCCATACCTAGCTTCATATTTTGGAGGACATTACCAATTGAAATTACTAACCCTGGTCACTACTGCACCGAAACCGGGTGAATTAGCCGTAGTCGTTACGGCGCGGCGTGGTTGCAGGCAGTCGCTCACATCCGGGAGGGGGGCGAGGAAGTTCGAATCCCCCCCGTCGGCAACCTTGAAGATGGACTTCTGTGGTTTCCCATCTTCCTTCCAGGCAAATGCCGGGGTTGGTCCCTAACTATTGGCCACAGCCACTACCTCCCAATTCTTCGTCCTTACATTCACACTTTCCTCCCCTGACAACACTCCACACGTGACGGTACTAGTAGCTCACCACCCCATGGGTGTCCTCATAGAAGCAGCTACAAACTCTGGCTAGCCGAACATGTCTTCGGACACTCCCGGCACTAAACGCCATACTGTTCGCTAATAGAAAAAAAAAAAAAGAAAAAGCACCGAATATACAGTCCTATGTGCTAAAATATGTGTTTTCATTTAAGCCTCCGTGGCTTAGGCGGCAGCACGCCAACCTCTCACCGATGGGTCCGTGGTTCAAATCCCGGTCACTCCATGTGAGATTTGTGCTGGACAAAGCGGAGGCAGACAGGTTTTCCTCAGGGTACTCCGGTTTTTCCTGTCACAAAATGTATTTCCTGCAACACCCTCCACTGTCATTTCATTTCATCTGCCGTTCATTTAATCATTGCCCCAGGGGAGTGCGAGAGGCTTCGGCAGCCGGTACAGTTCATATCCTCGCCGCTAGATAGGGGCTTCATTCATTCCATTCCCTGACCCGGTCGGTCGACTGGAAGCAGGCTGTGGATTATAATTTTCATGTGTTTACATTTATTGCTCATTTAACAAAGGCAGCCATGTTCGACAGCGCTTGACGTCTCTTCAACTGTTACCAAGGCGCACATATTGAAGTCAACACAGTTGCCAACAAATGGGATGCAAAATACTAATTAACGATTATTGATGCGTGACTACCCCACTGGGCATGACTAAAATCAGGGGTGAATATATGGCTACTAAAATCTATTGGTCTAGGCAAACGCCATTGGTTTGGATTAAACAAATTTAACAGTAGTACCGTAAGCGCGGGCTTCGCGTGCATATTGGAGGACATAGCTGGACGTCCGGAGCGACAGCCTTAAATGTTAGCCACTACACCACGAGGTGGTCTTTCATATAGTCACAGCCATGAATGAGACTAAGACATCGGTGAAAAGCCACATTTTACTGTAGCCTGTGTCAACAGACAAATACTAAAATATTGCATTCATCAAAGATGGCACACACCTTAAACAACTAACCATATATTTTAGCACTTGTACTTAACTGGAATGTAAATAACACCTGACGAGTCACCTTAATTTAGCCGACGAGGCGCCATTGATTTGGATACTTTTACATAGCTGTGCTCCACCTCGTGGTGTAGCGCCTAGCATTCTTGGCTTTATATATATATATATATATATATATATATATATATATAGCGTATGGCTTTTAGTGCCGGGAATGTCCGAGGACATGTTCAGCTCACTAGTTTTGTAGCTGCTTCGAGGCGGACACCCAATGGGTGAGCTACACGTACCGTCGCGTGTGGGGTGTTGTCTGGGGAGGAAAGTTTGAATGTAAGGACGAGGAGTTGGAAGGTAGCGGCTGTGGCCTATAGTTAGGGTCCAACCCCGGCATTCACCTGGAAGGAAGATGGGAAACCACAGAAGTCCATCTTCAAGGTTGGTGTATTTCTCGAAATACACGGCCAGGCAGAGTTGGCTTTTGCTGCTTTTTATTCTTTTATATTAATTCATTTATTTAGGTTTCATTCCCGCAGACACCAACAGCGAACTTTTACATTCTGTTTGCCCCGTACACTTGCTTATGTTTGGTATAAGTTTGTTCCAGAGGCGCATATCCTGTGGAACCAGCCTAGCCGCACTTTACAGCTACCTTCTGAAGTTCTTCGATCGCCTCAGGTCAAGAAGACTTCCTCATCAATCCGCCAGGCATCGTGTTCGTCGCCAGCTAACTACCCCATGAAGAAGCCTTGCTTGCATGAGAAATTTTGTGTTTATAATGTTTCCCATGTTTGTATAAACTCCTTTGTTTCCTTCCCCTACCCCCTCGCTCGCCTACTTATGACGTGTACGGTATCGTTCGCCTCTGTACACGCTGTTCCGCTATCGCTCTCACTCGAGCTTCAGTCGTCAAACCTATCGCTCGCTCTAAGTTCTGCGTTAGCCTTTGAGCATACAGTTTGAAGTCCTCTCACGGGCTTGTCTCCTGTCTTAACGAGACATTTTAAATCAGACGCCATGTCTGTATTTTAGACCAACCGTCAACAGGAACCATCGCCAGCTCTACATGCACAAAAAGCTAAGTACCAAACTTCAATGCTTTTAAAAGGATTTTAATGGTTTTAAATAGCTAAATGCTTTTAATCCAATTTTATAGACAGTGTGTGGAATTGAGAAATGTTATGCAATAACCGTCTTCGAGGGATCTTTCTTTGTCAGGCTATGCCTACCAAAGCTGACTTTCTAAAATGAAATTTAGTGCTTCGCTTACCAAATAACTGAGAATACTTTCTCACTTCGAGGGATTTCATTCAAATTACGCACTGTCTATAAAACTTAGCTTTCCTCCGAGGGATTTCTATTACCCCATTTAACAGTCATCACCGCTCTGGAACTTTCTATGGCAACCAATCGTTCTACTATTCAAGCAATCTAGTATTTTCCACTCTAAATTTGGGAATACTTGTCCTCACTGAGGAATTTACGTTACATAAACTGCTGGTCAACAACTAATTTGCTTGCCACCGTGGGAACATTACCTCATCGTTCAACTTCAACTCATAAACTTTTTAACTCAATAAATTCAGTCAAGCTGAACTTAAACCAAGTGTGCTACACAAACGCAATAACATTTTCCTACTTTACGAACTCACATACATTGCAATAGCGAAGTTTTTCAACTTGTCAAAAAACTATCAGTGCTTCGAATCCGCGTGTGAAAATTATCTTCCGCGCCACGTTCGGTTGAGAGAAAATAAAATTGACCAGAACATTACATACACATTCTCCTTTTCCAAACACCCCCTACTAACAATATTTAAATTAACTTATGTACCTAGTTATTTCTCTATGAGGCCTCGCCCTAAGTTTGGCGCCCTCCCATTTTTCTCCATGTACAATTTATTAACTCTGCGTAAATACAAGAAATTGTAGAAACGTCTCTTTATCCTTTCCTCTTTCTCTTTTTTTCCTGCTAGGACAGGGATTGTTAACTTTCTAATCATTAATATTTTGTATTCAATCTCTTTTCTTCAGGATTCGTAAATACGACCTGTACACGTTGTATGTTTAACATAGTAATTTATGTGTAAAATAGCGGTAATTTCCGCTTGTAATTTTTTCTTTCCTGTAATTATCAGGCATCAAAGATTTGTTTATAGCCTTTCAGATTGTCATAGTGGCATTCTAAAAGTGCTTGAATTGCACATAATCAAACCATCAAAATTATGCTTGTTTTATAATTATCTCTCCATTTCTTATTCAAAAGCATAACCTTTAAAATCTTTGAAAGATTTTGGTGCTTTCACAAGTTCGAAACTTGTACACTATTATGCATAGTAAACTTTTACCTTGTTGGGTCTGAGACCTTTGGATTTGTAAAACTAACCAAAGAAAAGATTCTTCTAACTTTAAAAGATAATATTTTGAATCTACCAAATGTTAAGTTTCCAAAGTTTATATTTATTGTTTAAATAAACTACTTGTTTCTCTTTGTTCTTTATCTTTACCGTTAGGATAGCGATTAGGCAGGACCTTTACTTCCCTGACTCTTCCTATAGGCTTAAGCCCTCTTTACGAAAACTAATAATCATTCAAATAATAAAGGCTTTACTACTTGTTGCATTTGAACTAAAACTTCAAGTAATAACGTTTTCAAAGTTTCTCTTGGGTTTCTTAGCCAATTCTAGCAAGTCATTAAGGCAAGTACAGCTAGCTCTGCAAGCTGCCTACATGTTGAGATTTTTCTCTTACTTATGGTTTGTTTCCAAAAAATTCAGTTTGTTTGAGTTAGGTTTGAGGTCCTCCTCTTCTAAACTTTTAGCCGGCATCTTGTTGGGTAAAAGCTTAGCCTTCCTTAAGTGCAACAATTGGTATTCTTTTAAAATTGTCAAGAAAACTAGTCAAATTATTACAAACGGCATTAAAACTGCTTTATCGCTTCCCTCTCTGTGAGCACTCGGTCGTTTGCCGGGGATCCAACAGTGCCCAGAAATAAAATTATTACCCCACATTCAAATCCTTCCAGCATTCTTGAATACATTATAAATCCTGATCTCTCTAAAGGGAAAGTTAGTACTTTCTTTTTTTCTCGGCTCACTTTGCCTTGCCAGAGTGTCACCCGTCCCCATAGTACCGGAATACCTGCTCGAGAAAGAAAATGCATTCACCGAGCGCTTGCAGGTAGCCTTAATTCACGCTGCGTTCTCCGCCTGCCCGAGACAGGCCCCCGCTGGAGTTAGGTTCCTCCTAGACTTGGCACTGCTTAATTCTTCCTTAACTTGCTTAAACTTAGTGTTGGATTCTAATCCTGTTTACCAATACTTTTTCCCACTCCAAAACCTATCTCCTTTTCTCTCCTATCATCATCCCTTAGGTAGTGTTCACCCTAAGCTAAAACCTACCAAAGGT
Organism: Meconema thalassinum; assembly: GCA_946902985.2. Lineage (NCBI taxonomy): Eukaryota > Metazoa > Arthropoda > Insecta > Orthoptera > Tettigoniidae > Meconema > Meconema thalassinum. The sequence goes on along the minus strand of OX336394.1, from coordinate 251,382,175 downwards.
TGCCGGTGGAGGGATTCGAACCTCCTCGCCTCCCGGATGTAAGCGACTGGCAGTAGTGACGCCGTAACGACCACGGCTAACTCACCTGATATTCATGGCTGTCACCCTGGAAGTCCTGGTTGGATCCCCGGCTCTGCCAAGATATGTAATTCTCGTCTGAGAACTGGAACGGGGTACACTCAGCCTCGTGAGTCAAACTGAGAAGAAGTGGGTTCAATTTCTACCTCAGTCACCCTGGAAGTAGTTTTCTGTGGTTTCCCAATTCTACTCCAGGCAAATGCCGGGATGGTTCCTTACTTTAGACCATAGCCATCTCCTTCACAATCCTCTCCTGAATTACAAATACACACACTCGTACATACAACACAGCGGCACGGGTTATGAGACAACTTCTACACTCGCCCAAGTACTGGGTACACTTCGGTATTTCCTTTTTCCTAACTTCCTTGTCTAGTCTTTTAATATTTTATTTCCCAACTTAATTTTGCACAATGTGTGCATGCTAATTCACTAGCCTATCACTCTCTCTATACTCTATGTCATAAATATCAAGCACATTTCGTGCATCCAACTTATCTGCCGCAACTCCGTGTCTTATTAGCCTACTTTCGATTTTTGCAAAAAATGAAAGTAGACTTATGAGATCAACACAGGGCGAAAAAAGTGTGTCTGTCTGTGTGTGTGTATGTGTGTGTGTGAGTCTGTGTGTGTGTGTATGTGTGTGTGTGAGTCTGTGTGTGTGTGTGTGTCTGTGTGTGTGTGAGTGTGTGTACTCTGAATGTCTGTCCCCCCCTATCTATTCGAACACGGTGAATGCAAATTGAACGAAATTTGGTACAAAGGTAGCACTAGCAAAGTACACCTCAGTGTCATGTTTTATATCGCCGCCATCTTTACTAAAACTGAATGGCGGCCACTCAAACGTTCGAAACGTAAAATCAAATAACGACTAACCAAATCATCCGATCTCTACCAAATTTGGTAACAACATACCTTCGTATAGGATGCGTCTTGTGACCAAATTACAAGGTCGTCCGCCATACCATTTCAGGATGGCGGCCGTGCGAATTATGCAAACTTTATAATCCATATCATGGGACCCACCAGTTCCGATTATCGAGCCGAGAATCGTTTTAACTGTTCTAAAGGAAGAGGCACGTTCGAAATTAAAAGTTTATTTTGTAATACTATAGTGCAGACGTGATTTTAAAAAAGCTGAACTGATTCAGTAATAAGACAAGATGGCAGCGGATATCTTGTGCCGGACTTATATTTCACTAATTTGAGTATTGCATGCAATATAGCGTACTGATAAAAAATAAATAAACTTTGTATGAAATGCTTTATATATAAATAATATACTCCAGTGATGAAATCGTTTAGTATAAATCATTATTTGCTAACAAGTTCTATGTAAGTCATTTTAAATAGAACGATATTCGTTGACACAATTAGCTCAGTGGTAGAGCGTTAGCCTATCGCTCAAATGCCTATGGTTCAAACCCGATCAGAGCTAGGTTTTTTGCTTGAAATGTTATATGTTTATTGTTTTGTAATGACTCAGATGTTTTAAAATTAAGCGTTATATTGTGCACATTATGGTGTAAAATATATATTTAATTAAAACATAATTCGCCAGCAGATTTACTCGGGACATCTAGCTGCCAAAAAAGTAACTTCCAGATTTTATTGAAAAGTTTCTTCTTCTGGCCGCTAGAATGCACTCGCTCTGTTAGGATTATATTGTTCGATATTTCACCAATAGATGTCACGACTAGTCTACGTGGGGATCCATTGATTACTATACCATTATCATTCTATGCGCATCGAATTTGAAGAATGACAAGATGATACTACGATACATTTTAACTTTTTATTTTAAAGGGTTTGTAACAGCCTATTTTGCGTTACTTGAAAATGTTATTGAGCGTTATATTGTGCACATTATGGTGTAAAATATATATTTAATTAAAACATAATTCGCCAGCAGATTTACTCGAGACATCTAGCTGCCAAAAAGGTAACTTCCAGATTTTATTGAAAAGTTTCTTCTTCTGGCCGCTAGAATGCACTCGTTCTGTTAGGATTATATTATCGAAAATATCCAAATAGTTTGTATACACACGTCTCTGTAGGGTCATGGAAAGATTTGTTAATTCAATTAGGGTTGTGAAAGCCATGCACAACCAGACGTGTAAAGACATGCCTCAACTCAAAGTTGGATGTTGCCCACGGCAGGTCGTAATAATAATAATAATGTTATTGGTTTTACATCCCTTTTAACTACTGCTGATTTTAGAGACACCGGGGTGCCGGAATTTTGGCCCGAAGGGGATCTTTAACGTGCCAGTAAATGTACTGACACGGCTCCCTCGCATTTGTGCACCCTCAAATGCCAGCTGACTGCGCCAGGATACGAACCTGCAACCTAGGGCCCAGCAAGCGAGAACGTTACCGCTGAGCCACGCCGCCAGTCCGGTCGATTATGTCTCCAGATCCATAACATTCTTGATATACTTCTTATCTTTCTTTCTTTCTTTCTTTCTTTCTTTCTTTCTTCAATGATGGTAGCAGTTTTTATCTAGGTTGTGGCGTTTGGTAGAGGTAAATCGTTTCTAAGGTCTTCAACAAAGAATAGTTCTATTATACTCTTTGATAATAACAACGAGTTATAACTATACTCATACATTTAGGAGAAAGTAGGCTATATGTTCTTTACTGAACATCTTGTTTTTACATAACCTATCAAGTTAGATTGTATCGCTTCCTCGTTAGTATATTATAATTATTATTTGGGGAATACACTATTTTGATCCCTGTTATATCTAGTTGGTCTCTAAATTCATTCATTCCTTAGATCTTCTGCGTCCTTATTTACTTCTACTACATTGGTTCTAGGCTAGACTCATGCTTCCTTGTATATATCGTATTGAACTTGCATCAACTTCCATGTGAATGTACGTTCAGTCCACGCTTCAGGAAGATTTCTCCCCCCTTTCTATATATCGCTATTCTTGTCTTGTCTTCTCCCCCTATCCATGTTACATGGGTTCAGCACAGGACTATGATACTCGTTTCCACTGCTGCTACATCTGCATGGTGAGATCGTTCAGTAATTGGGGCTTATCTATTTATTTATTTATTTATTTATTTATTTATTTAGCGTATGGCTTTTAGTAACGGGAATGTCCGAGGACATGTTCGGCTCACCAGAGGCTGTAGCTGCTTCAAGCGGACACCCATGGGGTTAGCTACAAGTTCCGTTCAATTTCAAATAGTTCCAACTTTCGCTACCAGACGTCACTGACACCTAGTGGTGAACGTTGGAATGTTGATAGAGCTTTACAACGAAGTATGACCTAGAAATTTAGCTTCACGTAAGTTTAGTTAGTGGAAAAATCTTTTACATGCCATAAATCTATGACATGGGTCCGCCGGCTTTACTTCCCCTCCGAAGGTAGGTATACTGAAGGATTTTAACGCTCTTAAAATATCCGACGACTTCGGTCGGGTTTGAACCCGCGATCTTGGGCACAGCAGTTCAGCATGCTACCAACTACGCCACCGAAGCCGCTAAATGACCAGGACGTTCAAGCCCTTCAAATGTAACAACACAAAATCAACAACACATTTGTGTCTTGTTTATGCTGCAAAAAACAGTCGTGATTGGGGACGAATATGGGACTTTTGATGTTTTTTCTTGGCATCTAGAAGTACCAATGTACAAATTTTCATGAACATCATATTAATTTGTTGAAGGTAAAAATTTGAAATCTCTTGAGTTATTTCGGGATTAAGTACTATCAGGAAAAATATCTAACCGTGTCCTGTCACATATGTTTATGTCTATAGGCTATCAGATCTAATACCGAGGAAATAATGTACTTACCGCCCTCATGAAGATCTCCGGTGCTTGGATTCGGGCTTTACGAATAGGTCTTGGAAGGCTCATTCGTCCGTGAACACCCATTGTAGCCACAACGAGAAACCACACAGCTGCAGTGAGTATTATGGCCATCTGGAGTTAAAGGGGCGATTAAGGTCAAGTCACAGTGTATATGGCTAATTATTATTATTATTATTCTCGTGTGAGGAACATACAAAACAGCAAAAAATGTACAATAAATAAATACACATACATATACTGTATACTGTGCCCTTATCCACATGCCGGTATTTTGGGTCTAAGGCACATTTCTGTGAAGGCGGCAAATTTTGAACACCGCGCGACTTTTATTCCAGAAGGTGATGGAAACTATCAGCGAGGCTTGGTGACGTACGCTGTGACACGTTGTGGCATTATTTTTGGTTTATTCTTGTCCGATGTATTTGAGACTTGGGAAGAATGTCACATTACTGGCACTAAGAAAAGAAAAATAATGCACCATCCCGAAAGAAAATCAGGTCATTAGGAGCCGAGATATTGGCATTTATTTGTTTAAGATTATTCCCGCTGTGACGTAACGTCCTTGTGACGTGCGAGCGGCGTGGAACTCTCTCGAAGCCCTGAGCGGGTATAAATAGGCAGCTCAGCGGAATATTCAGTGCACGGTAACGGAAGTATCTACGTCAATCACATTCCGTGCATGGTCACGGAAGCATCTACGTCACTACGTGCATGGTCACGCTACAGTCTTCGTTATTGAGTGTATAGCAGTTACTCTACGCGGAAGTTCCGAAACTTATAGTCAGTGTTATCACTGGACGAATTTATGGTCAAGTTATAGAATATTTTTGCGATGCGAGGAACTTAGAACATTTTTGTGAAGCGACATTGGGTGTTATGCTTCGTGTGCAGTTGACACTTGGTCAAATTTTTCATCATTGTTGGACATATGGCAGACTTTGTCTACAAGCCACATTTTACTAATTGGAACTTAGTTGTTTCCAAATCATCAGAGACGAGCTTTTGTCTCGGTAGTTTACAAGATCAGCCACGACCACATTACAATATGCTACGGATACCAGTCTTGCATTTTGATCAGATCAAACTAGACGGCGATTGGAGATGCATATCACAAACCTATTTAGGAGCTTAGAGGGGCCCATCTTTACGGATGTGAGCTGGGGACTACCCATTACACGAACACAGGACTTAGCCGGCGATGGGGCCAGCCATGTCCAACGCGTGTCTGGAAGGTGCATAACCTTACCCGCTAGTTTATCTTATGCTAGGAAACTACGAATCTTAATCATTTGCCTTAAGATTATAAGAGTATCAACTAAATTGAATGGGTCACAGCTGTATCAGAGCTACAACTGATTTAAGTACTATGGATCCTAAGGATCGAACCCCTATTTATCAAATAGCACCAGCTATAATGACATTCAACAGGAACAGTTCAGCACGAGTGCATTTTGAAGCAGCTATAGGACTAGTAGTCATGAGTTACTAAGAAATTTGAGGGTTGACATGGAAGCGGATACGAGGATTTACGTACGAGTCCGATGGGACGAACGAATAATGACACTTCTGGAAGCGGACCTTTAATGGAACTGGCCAGGAGGCCTGCTTCTATAAGAACTTCGACAATGTAAGCTACATTTAAATTTTTATAGCTTATGGTATTTGGAAATTTTCGTTTTGAAGAATTATCAACACACAAAATTATTTTCAGTTTGCTGTAGCAAACCAGATTAGAATGTTATGGTGTTCAGGAACACTAGTTATGCAATTTAAGTCTATGGACAGCCTCAGGAACACTTGATCCTGATTTTCTATTTTTGTCATCGCGGCCAACAGCCGTAAGATCTTCATATCATAGGTATTTATTTAGAGAGGTGGACATATTCTCTTATCCACGGATTCGAGCTTGTTTATTTTCAATTAGTTTTTGTCCATAAATTCCAGTTTTGGATTTGACAATAATAATAATAATATAAATTTTGATAATAATAATAATCAGATTTTTCTGATTTGAAATAATAATATTTTGTGAGCCATGGTAATAATAATTATGGTTTGTAATTGTTTAAATAAGAGTTTAGGAAGTTTGGAACGACTTAATTTGAATTTGAGGATTTTTTTTATCCTATGGTTAGTGGTCTTATGCACGCCCTTATCTTGCAAAGATATAATGATTTTTTCTTAGCATTTCATAATTGCGTTATAGGATTGGAATATTTTATGACGCGGAAGGCCATCGAAAGATTACAGAATTCCTGTAATGTCACAATATGACAATTTTTGAACAGGGTAGACACGACATAAAAGTAATGTGGATTGCTGCGATGGTGAAATTGGTATAAATGAAGCTTCGTGTTTGAAACAAGCTGTGGCTTGATAAAAAAAAGAAGTAATGAATAATAATATTTTAAAAAAGGGGAATATGTTGAAGTTAGAAACGAATGTGTATCATTCAGTCGTGAGCTGAAATCACGAATAAATATGGTGTTATGTGTAGTGTTAACCATGATGATGGTTAGATAACTTATAAGCAATATGTTGAAGAAAAGGGTACAATAATTATAATTAAAAATCTTGTGAAGTGAAGTACCAAATTATTATTTAATGCAGCCATCACAGATAAATTTCAGTAAAGATTTTCTCGTGTCTCACATAAATTACCCTCTTCTTTGTCAAACCGTTTTGGCTATAAACACAAACTTAGTTCTGATGATGCCTTACCGTGGTCGAATATAAATAAAATCCTAGAGGATTGAAGGCATAAATAAAATGGACATAGGCTAAAATGAATATTGTAAAAATTAATAAATGACCAGCCATTTATAATATCACGGATATTTTTGTTTTGAACAAGTTCCATAACTGAATAAATGATTAAGATTTCGTGCAAGTAAATATTTTGAATTTAAATAAAAAATAAATAATTTATAAATAATGATAATAATTTTGTTGCTTAATGTTGTATGGTGAAAATATAAATAGATTGATTTTGTCAACGTTGTGAGAATCAAGATAAACGAATATCATAAATTTTTGAATTCATGATGAATATAAATGATTTGGTTAGTTGTTTAATTATTGGATAAACATGATGAATGTATGTCTACCCCTTATTATTCCCGTTTTTCCTACGGGGTCGGGGATGAGATGCGATGGAAGTCTTTGTGGCGGATGATTTTACGGCCGGATGCCCTTCCTGACACCAACCTCATGAGAGGAGTTAATGAGAGATGAAATGAATGATGGTGAATGAAACTGGGCAAGGATGTGGAAGGAAGCGGCCGTGGCCTGTCAGAAGGTACCGTCCCAGCATTTGCCTGGAGTTGAAAATGGGAAACCACGGAAAACCATTTCAAGGACGGCCGACGGTGGGGCTCGAACCCACGCGTCTACCGAATCAGCCGAGAGCATGGCCCCATGACCTAACGCAGCGCTTTAGCGAGCGCAGCCACTACTGTCGGTATTAAACATGATGAATAATTAAAATAAATGGTCATGTGGATCATATTTATTTATTGAGTGAAATTTGCGGATCAAGAACAGATGATCTAATAAATTTTCATTCAATCAAAGTTCTTTGAATCCTTGCCTGAAGTCAGATTGATGAACAGTAATATTTGCTCATAAATGTCCGTGAAATAATTATGTTTCTTTCAATAACTAAAGGAAATGTTAAATCAAACACAGTTTTGGACAGTGAATTTATGAATTTTGGAAAGTGAAGTAATTTTTCAACGAGTGAAAGTGTCTAGTTAATAGATGTGCATAGTCAAAGTCGGCATCAGGATGGACGATTCATTTTGCCCTGAATGACTTACAATTGTAAATATTACTCACATTTACGAACGATGCCAATGGACTGAACATTTTGGCAATCGATCATTTACAAAGTGTTTTTTCGAGTGTGTTGAAAATTCTATTCTTGTGTGTTTATGTATGAGAATTTTTTTCACGCATTAAAGTGCTAATTTTGCATTTTTTTTTTTGAAATTTTTAATCTCTACTTAGTATAAAACAAAGTCCCCGATTCTTGGATGTTACGGGTAAACTCCAGAACCACTGGATAGATTTTGATGCGGTTTTCACCATTCTGTAAAGGATATATCGAGGTTGATTTCTGTAGAAAATAATTTATTTATGGTCAAAGGAAGCCGAGCAGTAACGATTTCAGTGGAAAAGTCGAAAAGAAACCAGGCGTCCGAGCGCTTTGTAAGCTTACGCTGGGCAAACCGTTAAACATATATAAATACTATGAGTGTAAGGATTGTTCAGCATGAAAACTTCTACAAAAAATTCCGCGAGAGCATATGTCTATCTTCAATACATCGCCCACTATAAGTGTTTTAAGATTTAATTTCTTCCAACCATGTCCATTCAACTACTGAGGCGGCAGTTTACGAGCAAGCTAAGGGCGAGTCTATCATCCCTGTTACAGCCTAGCTAGCGGGCGAACCCATTGCCCCAGGTACAGCCAGCAGCAAACCGCTGAGTCGTGTTGAGTTAAGACTTCTGAGAAGTGTGGTTGTGTTTGGAGTTTCCCTGGAAGTGCAACTCGGATTTTCTTCATTTCGCCTGTGAAACACAGTCAAGTTAAGATTGGACGGAAGGGAAATTTAAGTTTCATTCACTTCGCTATTCCCTGAAAGTGCAACTCTCATTTCGCCTGTGATCTTTTCGTTGCGCAAAATTCACTGTCAATTTAAGATTGGACGGAAGGGGGATTATATTAAATTATATTGATTGGCGTATAATCTCTACTTGGTACATGTATAAAACAAAGTCCCCGATTCTTGGATGTCACGGGTAATCTCGACAACCACTCAATGGATTTTGATGCGGTTTTCACCATTCAGTAAAGGATATCTCGAGGAAGATTTATGTAGCAAATAATTTATTTATGACCAAAGGAAGTCACACACTGACAATTTCAGTGAAAAGGTAAAAAAAAACTGGCGTCCGTGCCCTTTTTAAGCTTACGCTGGGCATACCGCTAAAAATATCTATGTAATATGAGTGTAAGAATTGTTCAGCATGAAAAGTTCTACAAAAAAGACCGGGAGAGCATATCTCTATCTTCAATACATCGCCTACTATAAGTGTTTTTACGTTTTCATTTCTTCCAACAATCTCCATTCAGTTACTAAGGCGACAGTTTAAGAGTAAGCTAGGGGCGAGTCTATCACCCCAGTTACAGCTTTGTTAGCGGACGAGCTTATTGCCCCAGATACAGCCGGCAGCAAACTGTCGAGTCGTGTTGAGTTAAAAACATTAGAGAAAAGTGATTGTGTTTGGAGTTTCCCTGGAAGTGCAACTCGGCTTTTCGTTCCGCAAAATTCACAGTCAAATTGAGATTGGAAGGAAGGGGGATTTGTGTTTCATGCACCTCGCCATTCTTAAATTACGTCTGACAAGAATTTGTTACACAAGCATCTCCATGATAATATAATTAATAGTCCAGTCAGTGATTTTAACCCATCATGCCGAGACATAAAACGGATATTGGTCGTTGTTCATTGACATTGAAAAAAAAATGCGCTTATCATGTAATGCATTCATAACTATTCCCTGGCGAAGCCGGGTCGGGTTGCTAGTCTATACTGTGCCCTTGTATATAACAGCGTCGTATATACGAGAATCAAACTTCGGGGGGCGTTCAGTCCGGGTATGCTTTCACTAGAGCTCAAATACCAGACGGCTGCTTACAAATACAAGGACCATATGCAAAACTACAAACTAGAAATGAGTAAAAACAAATAAAATTACCACCATTTAATAACTGAATAACAACAACAAAACATAAAAATATAACATAAACAAAGTCCACCCTGAACTTTACTCCCACTGTACAAGAATTTACACAGATCTGAGTGGCCTAGAAAGGTCCACTCCAAAGAATTAAAATTGTGGATCAAAATTCCACCTGTCTGATTAATATGTATGCACGCGTATAACTACGCTAGAGAAGAAATAAGTACTTTTGATGGAGATTTGCTCACAGATGGAACAGCCAATATGCTTGCAAATCCCCATACTGCAAACCATTATTATGGCTTTATGGGACACGCTCGTAGAATAACATACCAAAAATTATAATTTTACTGACACACGCAACCATTTAAAATTATAAACTAATTGATCTCCATCGAGATCGCAGTGAGTCAGGAAACTCCCAGCAAAACAGAAGCTTGCCCAATGGCTCATATTGCTCAACACATACATGACAACAACGTGACCGAACATCGAGACCACCCGAGGTCAATGAACTTGACAATAATATAAACAAGAAATAAGATGCCTAAAACCCGATGAGATTTACATGAAATAAAAGCATGGATAAGCTAACACGCTGGGACTCGATCAATCAAAACGCGAACAGCACCCATTTACCGATTACAATTCTTTTATCATTAAACAGGCTTTATTTTTAATATATAAGATAAACAATTACGAAGAACGGAAACCTGGACCGTGAATACTAATGAGCACAGCTTGCTCCTTATCTGATGGAGTGCGCCGGGTAGAAATAACTTCACTTACCACTCATTAACGTCTGTGTTCAAAACCAGCCCTCCTTGTCGAAGCTTTGAGTCATGCTATTTATAACAAGAGACTAGACATTCCCGTTACGCCACCTGTTAATCGCGACACAAAATTTCACACACTTCTGCCAATTCCAAAGAATTGCAAGAACATCGTAAAAGGGGATACCAACATTTTCCTCGCAAGGATTAAATGCTTAACCTGGACAAAGCTTCAGACAGAACCAGGGTTCCCGAAAACTCCTATCCCATAAAACACATATTTGCAGACTCAACAAAGCATTTAGGGCAGAACACAACACAAATCTACCACGGGCCGACACTCCAATCAAATATCATAGATTTTGTGTACCAAAACACTAAAAGAGAAACTTCATCAACAAAAAAACTCACTCAACACCAAAAAAATTGCAACAAACGGCAATTAACACACAAGCCTGTGTAACAATAAAAATCTATACAATAAAAAGATTTCCCACCAATTCTATTATCTACTCTAGTTAATTCAGTTTCGCTTCTGTTATGATATCGGTTCCCAATTTGCGTCGCTTAGCCGCGCATTTTACGGTAGCGACACGCACTCGAGTACGCTTGCCCCGTGTACTTGACATCAACAAAAAAAATCTTCACACAGATAGAATACATGCCACGTTGCTCATGAACTAAACTAAAGTGTGTCAATACCACCAACCAACTACAATAAAACACGAAGACAAAAATAAAATAAAATATTTACACAAAATAATATGTTCCCACAAAACCATAACCAGTTTGTCAAATAATAAATTATTTCAGTACTCATTCCTCTTTCTGCGTCGTCTCATCGAACATCGCCTGACATTCTCTCTCCAAAGTGTTTAGCTCATCTCAGACCACATGGAGCCGTAGAAACGTTGGTTCGATGTCTTTCTCTGGGTCTGGAGTTCCATCTTGACGTTGAATAAAAATAAAATGTTATTTATAGTCACACGTAATTTTCTATCTAAATTTTGCCAATAGTTACTTTATTCACCATTTGTCTAGTGCAAAATTAAACGTAGACTTTCCCTAATAGTTGTAGTCGTGGGAGACTACTAAAATCTTACCGATACACAAATTTCACACTCAGCTGTGCGCACACAACTTTATTATAATGTTTTCAATAATGACCCTATCTCTGATAAATTTAACACAGTATATCTTCACGGTATGGAAAAGAATAAGTGATCACCTCACGGTGTCACCAAGAATCAACCTCGTCGTCACTCAGACGACAGTATTTATGTGAATTTAGCAAAAGGACGGAGGGAGAGGGAAATCTATCACTAACTTCTATAATAATGCGACTATTGGCATGCAACAGGTATCAAACAGTTTGAAATATTAAACAGGTCACAATGGGGCTATCGTGCTCTGGAATCGATCATAGATTTCGTTAATCCAATCTTTCCCGCTTTCAACTTCAAGCCGGCGTCAGACGCTCCCTTGGCGCTAAAATTGGTGACCCTCTCTGATTGGTAGTTCATGACGTCAATATCGCTGTTTAGAACAGAAGCCTCTGTCCTATGATTGGTTGAAAGTTCCTCTCATCTCTCTCATCCAGCAACTATCTTACTCGTAACGCTAGGGTGACAAAGAAATTACAGTCTGAAATGAGTCAGGACCCCAACACACCTTTGTCTGATAAAGTGTCTGTCAAACATTCCGATCTCGTCACTCCTTTGTTTCAGGACTGGGCACGTTCAAACGTACTGTCTCCACATAAGCTTGACATTTCGCAATCCAGTCTGGCCTTCCTGTATGATTCTAGCAGTAAAATCAGAATATAATGAAATGAATAATTAGAATCATTAATATGCGTAGCTTATTAAGGGTTCACAACTCCCTTAGTTGGAAAAAATCGAACTTAGAGATAAAGTCGATTTTTTCCCCCTAAGTCACATGGTGCAGATACTGGGTTAGCCTCCCTTCAAAATGCTCAGTCAGTCCGCCTCTGCTAGTTGACAAGTGTTTTCCTCGTTCCAATGTTTACATTCTCGCCCATTCATTAGGACAGTACCAGTCTGCTGCTCACTTGCCCAGCGCTTCGCCTGGGGCTATTTGTTGCTTAAAGACTATTCCCCTCTCTGTTGCTCGTCTGTCGACATACCTGTCAACTCTGCTTGCTTCAATATGTAAACAGGCCAGACGCTAATCACTTCCTCGATGTCGTGCTGGCTTCTGCTTGCCCCCCGTTTACTTGCATGATGTTGGACGATCACGTATTTAATTCGCTGCATTATTTCTGACTTCCCAAGGCTCTCTGGTGTGATAAATTTTTAGATTTGCACTATTATATACAGACATGGTTCCTGTGCTTAATTCTTTGACTTGATATGCATTATTTCCAAGATTCCTCACTATGCTGAACGGTTTTTACTCCTCCATGCTGCCATCCTCTTCCTCTCTCCCGCGTGTTGCCATCTGCTCCCCTTAGTAGTGACCAGTTTTTCGGATCGCACCGGTGTTTCTCTTCCCCACCGGGCTGCGTTCTCTAATGCCCCGTGCCGCTAATCTTTGTTCGTCTTCCTTGCTGGCTTCGCTATTTGCTTGTTCCCCATGCAGCTGATCCAAGTATCTCTGCGTCTCTATATGCATGGCTTCAAACCCTTGATTTGTTCTGCCTTCCTCATTGTAGGTGTCAGGATTTTTCCGCTTGTCAATTGCCTGTTTCCAACATCCTTGTTCATTTCCCTCATTAGCATGAATTTCCTCTAAGTATTTCTGCGATTGAGCATGCCTATCGTTCCAGTCGTCTCGGTAGCTTCTAGAGTCCTCACGATTCTGAAATCTGCGGTCTTGCCATCTCGGATTTTCATTCCGATCTCCCCATCTCCTGTATGGTTCATCTTGTCTCCGATTGTCCCTCCATTGTTGAAATCCTCGTTGCTGGAATCTATTCTGTCCTTGGAACTGTCTGTTGTTATTACGGTTGTTATCGTAATGTTGGCGCTGTCTTTTCTCGACATCATCCTGACCTCTCACGGGTGTTGAAATGTTTGTATTTGTATTGGTAGCCTGGGATCTTGTGTTTATCTGGCTCGGCTTAATCACCTCGGTTGTATTTACCATTTCGACCTGTCTTCCAACTCTATTGTGTAAGTGGGACGTGGTTTCATCTATCTGGCGCAGGATCTGTTCAGCGTGTACCGCGTCTGAAACGTTAGCTGCGACCAATACCTGCTGAACGTTAACGGGAAGCTGGCATCCGATAGTCATGACTAGCTCGGCCTCACTTAAAGGATTATCCAGATCTTTAAATTTAAGGAGCTGTGATGAAAAAAATCTGAATACTTAGTTTGCTGAGTAGATTGGTACTTTCTGGAGTACAATTCCATTCTTAACCCCTGTTGATATGAAGACGACCAATATTTTCGAAGGAAAGCATGCTTGAATGCATCTACGCTTTCAAACGTGTATTTGAAGCTCAAGTACCACGTTAAAACATTTCCAGTTAAAAATGTTTCCATCATGCGCAGTTGCCGGGCGGGAGCTATATCATTATCATTATAATAATGTTCGACTTCCCGCAAGAATGCCTTGGGTGTGACTCCAGAATTTTCCATAAACTTAGCCGGTTTGAATTCATTAGAACGGATGATTTGTACAAGTTGAGGGTGCTGATTACCGTCATGTGGTGTAGAACTTCTCCCTATGTGATTACGAAATTCTTCCGTGTTCCGAGCAAGTGAACTTTCCGTGTCAACCTGACTACCAGTTGAATGAGTCGCCCCCGGGCTATCTCTGTCTCCATCTCTCCCCTTCACGCCTAATGACCCTGCATTATGTTCCATAGAAAATAATTCTGCTTTTATCAGCCTGTCACCTTGTTCTTTAAATTTTGCTTTTATCTCATCTTCTAACGTCTGTATCCGTGTGTCGTTCTCCCCCAGCTTCTTAATTACCGCCAACCTTTCTTCCTTGGAGTCCTTACATAATTTTTGCCAATCCTTTCTAACGTTTTCTATCTTCAGATTATTAGTGTCCTGGCTCACTTCGATCCGTTCCAAGCGATCCTCCACGCGTACATTGTTTTCTTCAATAGTGGCTTTTAATCCCTCCCGGTCTACTTCTGCATTTTTCCAGCGATCTGTTGATTGGTTTTCGAGACGGTCTATGTCTTTTATAAGGCCGGTCACTTTTTCATCTACCGCCTTTATCTGTTCCTGTATAACTACGGTTATTTTCTCCACTTTATTAAATCTGTTTTGTAACCTGTCCTGTGCAGTTATAATTTCGCTATTTTTAGTTGTGCATGCCAATTCAATCTGTGCCAATTTTGCCAGAACTGTATCGTCTAAGTTATTAAGTTTAGCGTTAAACTGATCCTCAAGTTGTTTTATCTGTTTAACCTGCTTCTCATTGTTCTTACTTACATCTAAGGCGAGTAGTATAAGCTGTTTCCTTGTATGTTCTTTCATTTCAACCACTACATTATCGAGTTGCTCAGTGTTACGACTGTTTTGCGCGTCTAGTTGAGAGTTTATTGATTCACTTTGTTGTGTCAATTGAGAACTAATATTATCATTCTGTAGAGCTATTTGTGTATTAATACTATCATTTTGAAGCGCTAATTGTGTGCCAATAGATTCATTAATTTGGGCTTTGATCACCGCTGACTGTTCAACCCTACTACTGTCTATTTGTGCCTTAAATGTTTCACTCTGTGCTATTAATTCCGCTGATTGTTCAGCCCTGCTACTGTCTATTTGTGCCTTAAATGTTTCACTCTGTGCTATTAATTCCGCTGATTGTTCAGCCCTGCTACTGTCTATTTGTGCCTTAAATGTTTCACTCTGTGCTATTAATTCCGCTGCTTGTTCAGCCCTGCTACTGTCCATTTGTGCCTTAAATTCAGCCGTCATCTCCTGCCGTAACAACACCATTTGCTGCTGAGTGCGTGCCGCAGCGCTCTCTACAACCTGTCTTATTTCGTCTAAAGAAGCCATCACCACAATACACTTGAGAAAATAGAGAAAATGCCAATTGGCGATGTTCTCCGATACGTGCATACATATTAACACACATTTATAACAATTTACACATACTCAGTTCGTTTAAATTTATAAACACAATCCCATTAATCCAATAGCATCCCTGAGTATCCTTCATTTTACATAATTTAAAACTTAACCCACACATTCAGTTATTAAATGCTAGCCTTACAAAACGCTACAAGAACAGACTAATTAATCAAGTATTAATTGCCTTGGAAAAGCTACACGCCTTCCTATTACATACATGGAGTTGTCTTTCTATGCAAAGCTAATTTTTATCATTAATATGGGCGCCCAGTCTCACGATATTATCTTTACAATTAATGCAAGAAATAAAAACGTGTACTGTATTTTACATTGCAACTCCTGATTTTACTGTATAATTCACTCACTTGGCGGTAATACCTTCGCCATAACTATGTTACTTAAAATTATCACATTCGGTGATTCAAATACTGTCACATTCCGCCTTCACTTGTGGCGTGTCAGTTTATCAAAAAAATGCGCTAGAAAAGCCTAAAACAGTGAAATGCCCCACGTAGGGTAATGTCAGCGTTGCCTATGTGCCCTTGTATATAACAGCGTCGTATATACGAGAATCAAACTTCGGGGGGCGTTCAGTCCGGGTATGCTTTCACTAGAGCTCAAATACCAGACGGCTGCTTACAAATACAAGGACCATATGCAAAACTACAAACTAGAAATGAGTAAAAACAAATAAAATTACCACCATTTAATAACTGAATAACAACAACAAAACATAAAAATATAACATAAACAAAGTCCACCCTGAACTTTACTCCCACTGTACAAGAATTTACACAGATCTGAGTGGCCTAGAAAGGTCCACTCCAAAGAATTAAAATTGTGGATCAAAATTCCACCTGTCTGATTAATATGTATGCACGCGTATAACTACGCTAGAGAAGAAATAAGTACTTTTGATGGAGATTTGCTCACAGATGGAACAGCCAATATGCTTGCAAATCCCCATACTGCAAACCATTATTATGGCTTTATGGGACACGCTCGTAGAATAACATACCAAAAATTATAATTTTACTGACACACGCAACCATTTAAAATTATAAACTAATTGATCTCCATCGAGATCGCAGTGAGTCAGGAAACTCCCAGCAAAACAGAAGCTTGCCCAATGGCTCATATTGCTCAACACATACATGACAACAACGTGACCGAACATCGAGACCACCCGAGGTCAATGAACTTGACAATAATATAAACAAGAAATAAGATGCCTAAAACCCGATGAGATTTACATGAAATAAAAGCATGGATAAGCTAACACGCTGGGACTCGATCAATCAAAACGCGAACAGCACCCATTTACCGATTACAATTCTTTTATCATTAAACAGGCTTTATTTTTAATATATAAGATAAACAATTACGAAGAACGGAAACCTGGACCGTGAATACTAATGAGCACAGCTTGCTCCTTATCTGATGGAGTGCGCCGGGTAGAAATAACTTCACTTACCACTCATTAACGTCTGTGTTCAAAACCAGCCCTCCTTGTCGAAGCTTTGAGTCATGCTATTTATAACAAGAGACTAGACATTCCCGTTACGCCACCTGTTAATCGCGACACAAAATTTCACACACTTCTGCCAATTCCAAAGAATTGCAAGAACATCGTAAAAGGGGATACCAACATTTTCCTCGCAAGGATTAAATGCTTAACCTGGACAAAGCTTCAGACAGAACCAGGGTTCCCGAAAACTCCTATCCCATAAAACACATATTTGCAGACTCAACAAAGCATTTAGGGCAGAACACAACACAAATCTACCACGGGCCGACACTCCAATCAAATATCATAGATTTTGTGTACCAAAACACTAAAAGAGAAACTTCATCAACAAAAAAACTCACTTAACACCAAAAAAATGCAACAAACGGCAATTAACACACAAGCCTGTGTAACAATAAAAATCTATACAATAAAAAGATTTCCCACCAATTCTATTATCTACTCTAGTTAATTCAGTTTCGCTTCTGTTATGATATCGGTTCCCAATTTGCGTCGCTTAGCCGCGCATTTTACGGTAGCGACACGCACTCGAGTACGCTTGCCCCGTGTACTTGACATCAACAAAAAAAATCTTCACACAGATAGAATACATGCCACGTTGCTCATGAACTAAACTAAAGTGTGTCAATACCACCAACCAACTACAATAAAACACGAAGACAAAAATAAAATAAAATATTTACACAAAATAATATGTTCCCACAAAACCATAACCAGTTTGTCAAATAATAAATTATTTCAGTACTCATTCCTCTTTCTGCGTCGTCTCATCGAACATCGCCTGACATTCTCTCTCCAAAGTGTTTAGCTCATCTCAGACCACATGGAGCCGTAGAAACGTTGGTTCGATGTCTTTCTCTGGGTCTGGAGTTCCATCTTGACGTTGAATAAAAATAAAATGTTATTTATAGTCACACGTAATTTTCTATCTAAATTTTGCCAATAGTTACTTTATTCACCATTTGTCTAGTGCAAAATTAAACGTAGACTTTCCCTAATAGTTGTAGTCGTGGGAGACTACTAAAATCTTACCGATACACAAATTTCACACTCAGCTGTGCGCACACAACTTTATTATAATGTTTTCAATAATGACCCTATCTCTGATAAATTTAACACAGTATATCTTCACGGTATGGAAAAGAATAAGTGATCACCTCACGGTGTCACCAAGAATCAACCTCGTCGTCACTCAGACGACAGTATTTATGTGAATTTAGCAAAAGGACGGAGGGAGAGGGAAATCTATCACTAACTTCTATAATAATGCGACTATTGGCATGCAACAGGTATCAAACAGTTTGAAATATTAAACAGGTCACAATGAGGCTATCGTGCTCTGGAATCGATCATAGATTTCGTTAATCCAATCTTTCCCGCTTTCAACTTCAAGCCGGCGTCAGACGCTCCCTTGGCGCTAAAATTGGTGACCCTCTCTGATTGGTAGTTCATGACGTCAATATCGCAGTTTAGAACAGAAGCCTCTGTCCTATGATTGGTTGAAAGTTCCTCTCATCTCTCTCATCCAGCAACTATCTTACTCGTAACGCTAGGGTGACAAAGAAATTACGGTCTGAAATGAGTCAGGACCCCAACACACCTTTGTCTGATAAAGTGTCTGTCAAACATTCCGATCTCGTCACTCCTTTGTTTCAGGACTGGGCACGTTCAAACGTACTGTCTCCACATAAGCTTGACATTTCGCAATCCAGTCTGGCCTTCCTGTATGATTCTGGCAGTAAAATCAGAATATAATGAAATGAATAATTAGAATCATTAATATGCGTAGCTTATTAAGGGTTCAATACTAATATAATAAAGTTGAAGAGTTTGTGTGTTTGTGTGTTTATGTGTTTAAACGCGCTAATCTCTGGAACTACCAGTCCGATTCGAAAAGTTCTTTTTTTCTATGATAGCCTGATTCAAGAGGAATAGTTTAGGCTATGTAGCATTTGGCCACACCTCTCAGGTGACCATCAAGATTGATTTTTTGTTCAGTAAGTCGGTAGAACAAGCGCTCCCGAACAGCTCTATCCGCATGCGCTGGCGTTATGGTTAATGATACGTACACCGTTTCACCTATCTGAACCAAAATTTGTATACTTACTCTTTGGAACCCTGATGGTAACACTGTCTACGTGAAATTTAGGACAGACCAGTCCATTTAGGCCCTTTGGTTCAAATCTACACCTTTTCCCCGATCTGAACCAAAATTTGTATACTTACCCTTTGGAACCCTGCGAGTAACACAGTCAGCATGGAATTTCGGACAGACCACTCCATTCCCTGCATTTAGGCCCTTTGGCACAAATCTACACTGTTTCACCGATCTGAACCAAAATTTGTATACTTACCCTTTGCAACCCTGCGGGTGACACTGTCCACTTAAAATTTTGGACAGACCACTCCATTCTCTGCATTTAGGCCCTTCATCACAAATCAACACAGTTTCTCCTAATTGTACCAAATTTTACATACACTTTGTAACCCTGCTGGTAACACTATCCTCTTGATATTTTGGACAACGCTTCCCAGTCCCTACATTTAGAATAACAGACATAATGAACTTGAAACCCACGTATTAAGGCCCTAGAGCCATTCATGTCCGTAGTAGTGTAACTGGAAGAGAATTTTAATAAGTCTGTTGTTGACGGGCAGTTCGGGCTGCATCACGTCACCCCTACCAGTGTTCTGGTGCAGAATTGCGAAAATAGATGCATCTTGCGCTGTTTATAAATTGCAGTCACGGGGGGTAATTAGGGCAAAAATTTCTTAGGCCCCTTTAAAAAGTTATCATCATGAAAATATTATGCCTCTGTATAAGTGCAATGGTGTTGGTGCAGTACATTGAGGTTATCAGCTGCAATATGCGTTGGTGCTTTCAAATTTACCTTAATTTATTCTGAAACTTATCGTTAAGCGCTTTGTGGCGATAAGTGATACTATTGCTACCTCAGTAGCTCGGGACAGCCGAAGTTTGCCAAAGAGGTCTGATTATTTTCCTACGGCGCTATGCGACAAAAGACGACACTATTGGTCTCTACATTTCTAACAGCCAATGAGATATAGGCCCTAGGCAGTGTCTTTTTTTCACTTACTGTTCCTTCTATTTTATTTTATTTGTAAATTTGTTTGTAAATTACATGTGTCAGTGCTGTATTTAGTAAATAGCTGTTTCCCTATTTATAATTATAATTACTGGAAATTGACCTGAATGTTACGTCCATTATACTGTACGACTTATCACCCCCACTGCAACCACCACCACCACCACCACCACCACCACCACCACCACCATTACCACAAAAATATATATTTTTAAAATATTGGTTTCTGTTAGTTAAGTATCATGTGCCAGTTCTGTAGTAGTATTCATTATCATGTGCCAGTCTGTCTGTCTGTTAGGTAGTCAGCCCGAAGGCTGGTTGGATCCTCAAAAAGCACCGCCGTTATGTTGTGTGAGTAGATACCCACAGAAACCCAAGGCAGCGCTATTTTGATGCGTTCTAGGCAAGAAGAGGAGTGAGGTAGTTTGCCATTGCTTTCCTCACTGAGTCAGAACAGTAGTCCTAACCCTATGAGTAGAACCTTTCACAGCATTCACAAGCACTGACTGTGCCCCGAATGCCATTACTAAGCACCACCCATACCTCAGTAGCTTCCATATAATCACAGCCATGAGTGAGACTGAGACATCGGTGAAAAGCCACCTTTTACTCTAGCCTGTGCCAACTGACAAATGCAAATGTACTGTATTCATCAAGAGATGGCAAACAGGCCAGTTCTGTAGTAGTATTCAT
This sequence comes from Meconema thalassinum, assembly GCA_946902985.2. Taxonomy (NCBI): domain Eukaryota; kingdom Metazoa; phylum Arthropoda; class Insecta; order Orthoptera; family Tettigoniidae; genus Meconema; species Meconema thalassinum. The sequence continues at coordinate 251,361,359 of OX336394.1, read as the reverse complement.
TATCATCCATAAAACAAATAAATCCACCGGGCGAAGCCAGGCACTACTGCTAGTTATACATAAAATGAGTTTTTTTTAGAAATTGTGGTATTTTCAGTTGTCCTTTCTATCATTATTGTGTCATCGAATCGAGAATCAGTGAATCAAGTTAGTTTAATATTTTTTGTGTGTTTTTCACCCGGTTGGCGCCCTGAGATATTTTGAGTCTCGTGCTAGCTGATTTTCGGTAACATGCATATGTGGTCGTTGGAGTTTGGTCTAAACGGGCACAATACCGTATATACATATATACACAGTCACAAACATTTACGAACATTAAACAAAAGGAGACAAAAATTTGGCTACTATCAGTGCATTGTCTAAAGTTGGATGTAAATCCTCCTCTGTGCAGGAAGCTGGGCACAGTCGACACTGGAGCATGTGCCTAACAGTCTGGTCTTCTCCACAATCACACCAAATATATTGCTTTCCATAGCCACATCTTGACAGGGTAACTCTCCATCTGCCGACGCCAGATCTCAATCTGTTCAGAGATATCCATGTTGTCCATCCTTTATCGTGTCCAGGTGGTAAAGTTTCTGCTACTTTCTTCCAGCCGTTAGGAATGGGGCCTTTAGCTTTCCACAATTGCAACCTGGCTCGTTTATCAGTGGTTGTGAGTTCATGTGATGTTCTTAGGAAACTATTCCAGAACTTCAGTCTCTGTGCATGTGGTTCATACCCATACAATGGATGAGTTAGTTCGTGCTTCGTTTTCTTCCTTTCCTTATCTGCTATTTCTTTTCGGACAGAAGGTGGCGCTATTCCAGAGAGATGATAGAGCCACTGAACAGCCTGTTATAATTCTGCATGAGATGAATTATGGGTTTCAGGTTGACTGCCCCACTGTGGTCCAGCCAGTTTCCTAAGGAGATTGTTTCTGGTGGAAACTTTCGACTTGGTGTTCATACAATGTTTTTTGAATTTGAGGGCTCTGTCAAGAGTCATTCCTACAGGATTTTGGATTGTTACAGTGTTCTAATTCTACCCCTGACCACACTACCTTTAACTTACGAGTGACCTCCCGGTTTCTCAGATGGAAAGCACATACTTGAGTCTTTGATAGTTTTGGTTTAATAATAATAATATTAATATTAATAATAATATCAAGAATGGAGAGAGGAGACTCAAACCTAACAAAGAACTATACCTGAAGACAGAGGGAGTCGTAGCCCTAATGAGAAAGAGGAGAATACAGTTTTATGGACACTTGGTGAGGATGACCAATGCCAGATTGACGAAGAGGATTTTTGAATTCTTCAGGAAGATGAAGACGGAGCCGAAATGATTCAGGAAGTGAGATTGGATTTGGATCGGATGGGGGTGAAAGAAGAAGACATAATGGACTGAGAGCGATTTAGACGGCTGGTTAAGGAGTTTACAGGTTTCCTGGTGACAGGGGAGTTGTCAGTGAGGAAAGGAAGATCTTACACGGGGGAACAGAACAAGGAAGTGGGAGAGAGGATGAAGAGATATTGGCAGAGAGTGAAGACAACAAATAATGTAAAAGCTGTCAAGCTACTTCAAATATCTCAGTTTCACTATGCAGACAACAGGGAAGAGCTTTAGACTCCACATCAGAACAAGGACGGTGGCTGCAGTCAGAGCCATGAAAGAAATCAGGAGCATCAGACTGCTATCAATCAGCGCAGCTATGGACTTATTCAGACTGAAGATATTGCCCATCCTTGTGTATGGAATCGAACTGGTATGGGAACATTTCACATACAAACAGTTAGAGGAGATTGAAAGAGTAAAAGCCAGGTACCTCAAGAGAGACAACAGGGAAGAGCTTTAGACTCCACATTAGAACAAGGACGGTGGCAGCAGTCAGAGCCATGAAAGAAATCAGGAGCATCAGACTGCTATCAATCAGCGCAGCTATGGACTTATTCAGACTGAAGATATTGCCCATCCTTGTGTATGGAATCGAACTGGTATGGGAACATCTCACATACAAACAGTTAGAGGAGATTGAAAGAGTAAAAGCCAGGTACCTCAAGAGAGACAACAGGGAAGAGCTTTAGACCCCACATTAGAACAAGGACGGTGGCTGCAGTCAGAACCAAGAAAGAAATCAGGAGCATCAGACTGCTATCAATCAGCGCAGCTATGGACTTATTCAGACTGAAGACATTGCCCACCCTTGTGTATGGAATCGAACTGGTATGGGAACATCTCACATAGAAACAGTTAGAGGAGATTGAAAGAGTAAAAGCCAGGTACCTCAAGAGAGACAACAGGGAAGAGCTTTAGACTCCACATCAGAACAAGGACGGTGGCTGCAGTCAGAGCCATGAAAGAAATCAGGAGCATCAGACTGCTATCAATCAGCGCAGCTATGGACTTATTCAGACTGAAGATATTGCCCATCCTTGTGTATGGAATCGAACTGGTATGGGAACATCTCACATACAAACAGTTAGAGGAGATTGAAAGAGTAAAAGCCAGGTACCTCAAGAGAGACAACAGGGAAGAGCTTTAGACTCCACATTAGAACAAGGACGGTGGCAGCTGTCAGAGCCATGAAAGAAATCAGGAGCATCAGACTGCTATCAATCAGCGCAGCTATGGACTTATTCAGACTGAAGATATTGCCCATCCTTGTGTATGGAATCGAACTGGTATGGGAACATCTCACATACAAACAGTTAGAGGAGATTGAAAGAGTAAAAGCCAGGTACCTCAAGAGAGACAACAGGGAAGAGCTTTAGACTCCACATTAGAATAAGGACGGTGGCTGCAGTCAGAACCATGAAAGAAATCAGGAGCATCAGACTCCTATCAATCAGCGCAGCTATGGACTTATTCAGATTGAAGATATTGTCCGTCCTTGTGTATGGAATCGAACTGGTATGGGAACATCTCACATACAAACAGTTAGAGGAGATTGAAAGAGTAAAAGCAAGGTACCTCAAGAGAGCCGTTGGAGTATCAATGAGTACGAGATCGAGACTGGTGTATGAACTTACGAGGGAGACGTTCCTAATAGAAGATCTGCGAACAACACTGCTGCTGCCATCAAGTCATGCCTACAACAAACTTCTCCAAGATCTGAGAGAGAGGAAAGGAGACATACGACCAGATTTCTATGGTACCTGCGCGATGCAAGACAGAACCTGGACGCAAGCGAACTATGAAATACGATATGTCACTACAATTCTATTATTTAAACTAGTTTCCATGATGGTTCCGTATTGACGTACTAAATAGTTTTAACAACAAATTGTATATCCGCCTTAGTCAATACATAAACGAAAATAAATTATAATTACACTTGCTCCTGGTACATGTTTCAGGGATTAATTGCTTTTATCCCCTTCATCAGCCAAGACAAATATCCAAAGAAAGATATAAGATAGCGTAGCACTAAAAAAACAAGATGTTCAGTAAAGAACATATAGCCTACTTTCTCCTAAATGCATGGGTATTGTTATAACTCTTTGTCCTTTTCAAGGAGTATGATTGAATGTTGGATGTAGTAGCTTGTTGGAATACAACGTGCTATAGGGATATTAAACATGAATATGAGGTGCCCTTTGCTAGTGCTACCTCTGTACCAAATTTCGTTCCATTCGGTTTCACCGTGTTCGAATTGATAAGGGGAATCGATTTTCACACAAAGATGGCCGCCATCCGCAAAATATTAGGCTGATGACCTATTAGTTTGGTCAAAGGATGCTCCCTCCATAAAGGTATGTTGTTGCTAAATTTGCTAGAGATCGGATGATTAGGCTAATCGTAATTTGATTTAAGCTTTGAACATTTGTGTGGCTGCCATTACGTTTCTGTCAAGATGGCGGCGATATAAATCATGACACTGAGATGCCCTTTGCTAGTGCTATCTCTGTACCAAATTTCGTTCCATTCGGTTTCACCGTGTTTGAATTAATAGGGAGAATCGATTTTGACACAAAGATGGCCGCCATCCGCAAACTATTAGGTGAATGACCTATTAGATTGGTCAAAGGATGCTCCCTCCATAAAGGTATGTAGTTGCAAAATTGGGTAGAGATCGGATGATTAGGTTAATCGTAATTTGATTTAAGCTTTGAACATTCGTGTGGCCGCCATTACGTTTCAGTCAAGATGGTGGCGATATAAAACATGACACTGAGGTGCCCTTTGCTAGTGCTACCTCTGTACCAAATTTCGTTCCATTCGGTTACACAGTGTTCGAATTAATAGGGGGAATCAATTTTGACATAAAGATGGCCGCCACCCGCAAACTATTAAGCTACTAACCTATTAGATTGGTCAAAGGATGCTCCCTCCATAAAGGTATGTAGTTGCAAAATTTGGTAGAGATCGGATGATTAGGTTAATCGTAATTTGATTTAAGCTTTGAACATTCGTGTGGCCGCCATTACGTTTCTGTCAAGATGGCGGCGATATAAAACATGACACTGAGGTGCCCTTTGCTAGTGCTACCTCTGTACCAAATTTCGTTCCATTTGGTTTCACCGTGTTTGAATTAATAGGGGGAATTGATTTTCACACAAAGATGGCCGCCATCCGCAAACTATTAGGCTAATGACCTAGTTATTTGGTCAAAGGATGCTTCCTCTATAAAGGTATGTTGTTGCAAAATTTGGTAGAGATCGGATGATTAGGTTAATCGTAATTTGATTTAAGCTTTGAACATTTGTGTGGCCGCCATTACGTTTCCGTCAAGATGGCGGCGATATAAAACATGACACTGAGGTGCTTTTTGTTAGTACTACCTCTGTACCAAATTTCGTTCCATTCGGTTGCACCGTGTTCGAATTAATAGGGGGAATCGATTTTCACACAAAGATGGCCGCCATCCGCAAACTATTACGCTGATGACTTATTAGTGTGGTCAAAGGATGCTCCCCCCATAAAGGTATGTTGTTGCAAAATTTGGTAGAGATCGGATGATTAGGTTAGTCGTAATTTGATTTAAGCTTTGAACATTTGTGTGGCCGCCATTACGTTTCCGTCAAGATGGCGGCGATATAAAACATGACACTGAGGTGTCCTTTTCTAGTGCTACCTTTGTACCAAATTTCGTTCAATTCGCATTCACCGTGTTCGAATTGATAGGGGGGGACAGACATTCAGAGTACACACACTCACACACACACACACAGACACACACACACACATACTCACACACACACATACACACACAGACAGACACACTTTTTTTTCGCCCTGTGTTGATCTCATAAGTCTACTTTCATTTTTTGCAAAAATCGAAAGTAGGCTAAAAATGGCTATTTAACTTAATATGGTGCACCATATAAGTAGGTCACAGAAAAATGTTGAGCAAAACTAAAAAAAAATATGTAACATCGATGATATTCAGCCATCAAAACACAGAGAATCAGTGGACAGTTAATTCGTGAATCCGCTCCAAAACACTGGTCGAAGCTTGAATTGGAAAAAATAACAATACTTCACCATATGAACACAACCAATGAAAAAGCCTTATGCTCAACAGGTCCATAAGTCAAATCAAATGCCTGCTTACAAACTAGACAAGCGTGGAAGGAACAACTTCAAATAGCAATGAGGTTAGCTCAATGCATAACCTGAAAGAAGCAAAGGAAAAACAAAAACCTTAATAAAAGGGACCAAGGGGAAATTTATAGACTGAAATAATTATGAAAAACTATAAAAATTATTTTATAATGATATAGAACGAATGCAAACTTAATAATATTTGAAAAACTTACTTCAGGTTAAATCAAGGTATCAATTATGAAGAGATTGTCTTATGTTTGAAAATTATTGTAAATAATTTATGGGTGTAGCCAATTCCATCACTCATATATATGGTAGCAATAGATGATAAATATTGCCATAGCTAGTTCTGTAATAGGACGTATGTATGAGTGGAGCGCTACTATGAAAAAAATAGATTCTTTGGGGGGGGGGGGGGGAAATGTTCAAAGTGGAAATTAAATAATGTAATATAATTAAAATCAAGTTGTAGGGTATTGTAATGGCAGAGGGGTGTAACAGTATAATAATAAGTATGTAATTATGTATAAATATGTGATGTAGAAAAGTTATACTAAAGAGCATCTAAGGTGGTTTATTATTGAACTTACTAGTTAAGTTATTTTTGAGAGTGTCAAATAAGATATTAGAATCGAAAATGACTTCATTAAGATTCACTGGGTCTGGAATACTGTGTGCTGTGTTGATCTCAATGGATTCGAGAACATTCATCATAGTACCCTTGCTAGTGTAATGTAAGATTTCTAAATCATTCTCTATGCTAGTGAATTTGTGGCCTGAATCCTCCATATGTGCGGCCATGGCTGAATACTTTCTATATTTAGTGGCATTTAAGTGATCATTATATCTTGTGGTGAAATTTCTTCCTGTTTGACCTGTATAATTGGCGTTACAATCACTACAACTTAATCTGTAAACACCGGATTTGCTGAATTTATCCTTCTAGTTGAAATAATTACAATACCCTACAACTTGATTTTTATTATATTACATTATTTAATTTCCACTTTGAACAATTTTTCCCCAAAGAATCTATTTATTTCATAGTAGCGCTCCACTCATACATACGTCCTATTACAGAACTAGCTATGGCAATATTTATCATCTATTGCTACCATATATATGAGTGTTGGAATTGGCTACACCCATAAATTATTTACAATAATTTTTAAACATAAGGCAATCTCTTCATAATTGATACCTTGATTTAACCTGAAGTAAGTGTTTCAAATATTATGAAGTTTGCATTCGTTCTATATCATTATACATTAATTTTTATAGTTTTTCATAATTATTTCAGTCTATAAATTTCCCCTTGGTCCCTTTTATTATGGTTTTTGTTTTTCCTTTGCTTCTTTCAGGTTATGCATTGAGCTAACCTCATTGCTATTTGAAGTTGTTCCTTCCACGCTTGTCTAGTTTGTATGCAGGCATTTGATTTGACTTATGGACCTGTTGAGTATAAGGCTTCTTCATTGGTTGTGTTCATATGGTGAAGTATTGTGATTTTTGCCAATTCAAGCTTCGACCAGTGTTTTGGAGCGGATTCACGAATTAACTGTCCACTGATTCTCTGTGTTTTGATGGCTGAATATCATCGCTGTTACATATATTTTTTAGTTTTGCTCAACATTTTTCTGTGACCTACTTATATGGTGCACCATATTTGAAGTTGTTCCTTCCACGCTTGTCTAGTTTGTATGCAGGCATTTGATTTGACTTATGGACCTGTTGAGTATAAGGCTTCTTCATTGGTTGTGTTCATATGGTGAAGTATTGTGATTTTTGCCAATTCAAGCTTCGACCAGTGTTTTGGAGCGGATTCACGAATTAACTGTCCACTGATTATCTGTGTTTTGATGGCTGAATATCATCGCTGTTACATATATTTTTTAGTTTTGCTCAACATTTTTCTGTGACCTACTTATATGGTGCACCATATTAAGTTAAATAGCCAATTTTTTTTTGAGTGCTACGCTCAAGGCTTATAAACTACAGAGGTTGCCTCAATTTTCACTCACCAATCAGCGCTCACAAGGCGGATGACGTCACTAGATACCAAACGCGCCATGTGGGGAACGTAACGAAACTGTCAACAACAGCTGTTGAGTACGCAAAGAACAGTATATTCGCATGAAATTAACGGTAAATGGGTGATAAAATAACTAAATGTTGCCTACTTACATTTTATGTAGTGATCTTCTTGAATTTCTTGGAAATTCGCCTAGACTCGGTAGCAGAATCGTGGGTGTTAGTGACTTCCAATAACCACTTCACTTATGCAAGATAGAATTGGAATGTTTCAATCTGATGAAGAAAATTGTTATCACAGCTGCCTCAACCCCACCAGACGGTACGTCAGGAACTTCTCTCGACACAAATTCTGTCGTTCTTCTTAGAACGTTCTTGCCTCGTTGAAATCCGTATTTTCCGTGAAATGTGACGAATTTTGCTGAAATGTGCCGGAACTGGTTTAGCAAAGTTTCTGAGGGATCGGTCATACCACCGTATGACAAGTTTTTAATCCAAGTCGGGAATGCATAGTCGTGTTGAGTTTGCATTCCATGGGTTTAGTTCCCAAGTTGTGGAAATTTATTTTGGAACTTGTGGGCTACATATCCTGCAACATAAGCCTTGCCATCTTCCTCACTTTGTTCCATGATATTGACAATGAAGGACTCTGGAAGCACGTTACTTGATTCAGACACTATGACAGCTTTGTTTAGTGCTTTAGCAACTACATATTCATCTGAATCTGGATCAGCAGTGTTTGTTTGCTTTTGAACAACTCCTGGATTTTTTCCTAAAATAATCATCCTCAGTCTGTAAATGCAGTCAAGGGGAGAAGGATGATCATTTAAGCCACCACGGGTTCGCAATTGTGAAAAGAGGTTTTCCAGTGCATCTTTATTTAGCCTATGTGTGAGAATGTACTTTGTTTTATGCCTACGGGCCATATCTTGGTACAGAAGTCGAAGGGATTTTATTGAAATAATGACTGCTTTCTGGAATATTTGCGAAGAATTTTTACCAATGCAAAGAGAATTACTCATGAAATTTTCCATCTTGTCCAAAAACAAAATACCATGCATGGGCGTATATAAGGGGGGGGGGTGGAGGGCTGAGGGGGCTCCAGATCCCCCCCCCCCACGAAATAAGCCAACTTGGGTACAACATACAATGTATTTCACAGTAGTCTACTTTTAAGAAATAATTATCAATTTGTAAAAGAAAACGAGTGTTTACCTTTCTACTTTATAAATTGACAAGTAGCCCATTGAGATATTTTCCATTCATACTCCATAGGCTATAATAGAAAATTCATTTACTCACAATTTTCCACGATAGTCAGCTCCCCCCCCCCCCCCCTCGAAAAAAATTGTATATACACCCCTGATACCATGTACGAAATATGTCAAAAATATTAACAGCTTTAAAATCATCCTAGCAGGTCATCAAAACTTAAGAGTAGGCCAGCTAGGCTCACTTACCATTTGGTTTTAGATTCCTTGGAAATCTTGGCTTTATATTAAGCAATTCGGCCCTGTAGTCTAATTCGAAGTCTTCACTCTTAAAGTGGAGGGAACATTGGCTATCCTACGTGTTTGAGGGTTACAATGATCTTTTCGCTTACATGCAGCAATCCACTGATTGCGAACGCATGGGTCTTTAGGCACCGTGAAAAACGACAAATCATTTCCAACTTTATAATAACTGTGACAAACTGCCACAGCACATCTTTGGCCTGGCATGATTATAAACAAAAGGGCTTAAAACACATGTTTAAACCATTGCAATCCACACAATATAATGTGTGAGAAAGTTAACTTTCCTTGCATATCTCGCGCCTCGCGCGTTACGAGGAAACGTGTGACGTCACGTCCTTTCCCTTTCCTCCGCGATCCCCTCGCCTAAGAGCTCCATATTGAGGCAACCTCTGTAGTTGACTAGCCTTGTGCTACGCTATCTTATATCTTTCTTCGGATATTTGTCTTGGCTGATGAAGGGGATAAAAGCAATTAATCCCTGAAACATGTACCAGGAGCAAGTACAATTATAATTTATTTTCGTTTATGTATTGACTAAGGCGGATATACAATTTGTTGTTAAAACTATGTCACTACAAGACTAGCGGTCCATGGCTTTCACTTCAAGCTATGCTCCAATAAGACGTTCCACGACACGAATGATACCTGCATCTGTGTCCTGTGCTCAGAAAAATGTGAACAATACCACATTCTAAAGTGCAAGAAACGATATAGGTCCATCGCTGCTTATAGCAAGGACAACTAAACTTAAGATATAAGGTCTATAATGTAATCTTTGCTGTAATCCTTGTACAGTTTGTGCGCATTTCTAATTATATAAAAGCTGTCAAACATGGTCCATAGTTGGCCGTAATTAATAATATATACTGTTTAATAATATCTCAGAGCGTGCTAGAAGATGCTTCTAAGGCAGATTTTAACAAAACTGTATGAGGGTGGTAAGTAACACCGCATGGTTTGGTCGTTATAGTTACAGGTTTTAATCGTCACAACAGAGTACTTGTAGTTCATTTCCGCACATTATTTACAATTCTAGCGTAGTTTTAGGGCTTACTGCTTAAGTTTATCACAGCAATAGAAGCTACACCCTTCATAGATTAGTTTGGGGAGGGAAGACTGTTTCTGTTGATGGGATAGTCATTTCTAAGTTTTTCAGCATTATAATAAATGTTTTATTTTGGTGGTTAATACCTGAATATTTATCAAAATCAAAAACATGTTCCATTATAGGAAAATGTGAGAAAATTGCCGTATTGATTAATAGATAATGAATTAAAATTATAACAAAATGTAGTTAGCCATAAGTCAATATAATATGTTGTACATTAAAACTCTTTGAGCGCCATGGGATGATTTTTCATTCCTCCGTGAACTCGCCTAAAGTGCCAGGAATGATATTTCACCCCTCGTGCAGACGTGTTTAGAAACTGTGGTAGTTCTTCCTTTTACGGTAGATGGCAGCACAAATCAGTATATTCTTATCAAGGAAGGTACGTAGTCTCCACATTTACCACTAGGAGCCACATAAAATTATTTGTATTCGTGTGACGAATTTTTAGCCTACTTTTCACATTTTGCAAAAATGAGGAAAAAGTAGTCTTATGAGATCGGGCAAATGTGTGTCTGTCTGTCTGTCTGTCTGTCTGTCTGTCTGTCCTTCTGTCTGTCTGTTTGGCTGTGTGTGTGTCCCCCCCTATCAACTCCTAAACGGCTGCAGCAATCAAAACCAAATTTAGTATGAGTAAAGATATGCACCGGAATATCTCACGTCCATATTTGAAAATGATGTCAGTGCTACCAACTGCTGAAAAAACGCACTAGAAATTTGAGCTCCATGTTGGATATCTTGCAAGGTATACATGGGAGCTATTCCAAAATTGGCACACATGTAGATAATACTATTTCAGTTTAATTTCCAGGAGGCCAACCATGACAGTGTTACCAAAATAATTGTAAGCCTCCTGATAGGTCCAATGTTTAAATGCATATAACTTCTACACTATCAATTGGATTTCAACCAAATTTTGTATGTAATATCTGTACATATACGGATATGATTAGGCGTATTCTTACGAGCCACCAGGGCTGCCAACTGTTAATAATTGCTCTCTCTATTTTCTTTATGCAAATACCAATATATCAGAAAGTATGCAAGCCAACAGCTTTAAACTATGCACACGTATATTCTGACATTTTATATTAATTTGGAGTAACTTATATACGTCAGTCCTACCAACATGATTATAATCCTGCTGATAGTACCAATTTTTAAATACATGTAACTTCTATACTATCAGTTGGATTTCAACCAAATTTCGTATGTGCTATGTGTACCATAACAGATATGACTACAAGTATTGTTAAGAGCAATCAGGGCTGCCAACTGTTAATAAATGCTGTCTATATTTTTTTACCCTAATATCAATATATCAGAAAGTATGCAAGCCAACAGCTCTATACTTTGCACACGTATAGCACCTGACATTCTAGATTAATTTGGAGTAATTAATAGAAGGCAGTGCTGCCAACATGATTCTATGCCTGCTGATATATCCAATTTTAAAATACATGTAACTTCCATACTAACAAATGGATTTCATCCAAAATTGGCACAACAAGATATCATAATATTTCAGATTATTTCTGACCAGCACACGTAACTTATGGTATTGTTGGCAACATGCTTTTACGCGTGCTGATAGATCCAGTGTCTAACTGCATGTAACGTCCATTGGACTTCAACCAAATGTTGTATTCTGTACCTAAAGAGATGGAACAAAGAATATATTCAGTCACCAGGGCTGCCAACTGTAGTGCTCTATTAGGCTACATCATACCAGGTATATTTTGAACTAATTAGATATTTCGATATTACCAACTTAATTTCGTCATTATTCTAGATAGGTTCATATACTGTAGAATAATCATTGGCATGAAAAGTAGGCTGTATAGTTCTTCACGGAACTTCTTGTTTAAAAATGTGAAGCTCGTATCCGCATATCTCGCCACATGTCAACAAGTAATGGCGGGCTTACGCGACGACGAGTTTACAAACGTTGATGATTTAGTGGATTATATCAATAGTACAGGGAATTATGATGACTATGTCGAGTCAAAATGTGAACTGGTACTTCATAGTGTTGAAGACTCTTCAGATGAGGTTTTAGTCAGTGAGAGCGATTCTGAAAGTGATTTTATAAGTGGAACACCGCCAATTGCCGTGATTAGTTAATTTTATATTTTGAACATTTATGACATTGTATTATCATTCAAAATAACTTAATTCTTTCCAGAACAGCTGTCAAGAGGGTGTACTACAAGAAATATCAACAGTTGGTTAGTTACAATGATTTTTAGAACTACATATTTGATTTAAAATGTGGATTTTCATTAATTAAATTTTAAAATGTTAAATTCATGATTTATTTCAATTTTAACTATACATATTTTTTGATATAAAGTGACAATAATTCAAGGAGCCGTTCCTTTTATATAAGAGAAAAAAAATCACTGAAAACGGATATAAATTTTGAGAGTAATTTTTTTTTTCCAGAGAGCTGCAAATCGGACAAAACGTCGGTGGCACTCTTGGCTAGTACCTTAGAAATACGCGCGGCACTGAGAGGGTTAAAACCGTACCAGTTTCAGTCATATTGTGACCTTCCTCAGCATAATTATGTAAATGTGCAAGAACATGCACTTAATAGTCATATTGTGACCTTCCTCAGCATAATTATGTAATTGTGCAAGAACATGCACTTAATATAAATTTTTCCCGGGGCCTCATCACGCAAGTGTTGAGGAAGGAGGAGGGGGAGGAGTAACACCTTGTTAAAAAACCTGGGTCCATCTGGCACCGGATGGTAGCACCCTGTGAGGGCCCCTGCCTAGGGTTACTAGGTGAAAATCTAAAATCCAGACACATCTGCGTGGTAACCACCGGTACTCTGGTCGGCGTCTGTTAGCTCTGTGAGCTTGGCTGTGATTCAATCTTCTGGAATTCAAAACTCCAGTCGTAATTCTATGAGATCCCTCGGGGTTTCACCACCACAACTTGAATATAAATTAATAATCATGACAGAACGACGTGAACGAACACACTACCCTAGGCCCCAGTCAATAAAACTGGGTATTGTACCTGATCATCGGATTCCAGGGGATCAGGTATGTCATGAAGAGGATAATAGAATCATCTCAAAAACCCTCAAAACTAAGAGAATATTTAACAGCCATAGAACATCCGGAAAATGGGGAGAATTCAACAAGATACAAAAGACTCGTCGAAAATAATCCGCAGAGAAAAAAGAAAATACGATAACAACAGACTGAAGGAGATAGAAGAGGATTTTACCAAAAATAACACACGAAACTTCTACTGAACATTCAGAGAGAATATGACAGGATATCGACTACCGAGCTTATGCTTCAAAAGACAAGACGGAACACTGGAGACAAACCCGAAAAAGAACTGTGCGATACTGGCACAATATTTTGACTCACTGCTTAACTGTGATAAACCAACACAGAGATTACAGTTCGAAAAGCCAGAACCTAACATGGATTCCAAACCTCCAACACTTGAAGAAATCGTGGAAATAATAAAATCACAGAAGAACAATAGAGCGCCTGGAGAAGACGGATTGATTTCGGATATCTGGAAATTAGACCACGAAAATGTTACACCAAAAATACACAAAATCATCGAAAACATGTGGGAAACAGGGCAGGTACCAGAAGAATGGAAGTCAGCACTAATACACCCCCTCCACAAGAAGGGAGACAAAACGAATCCTAATAATTATAGAGGGATTTCACTATTACGAACAAAATTCCTGGAATTAGAAAATCAAGAGAGAAAAATTCTGAGAAAGATCTACGGGCCAGTTCAGAAAGAGGGAATATGGAAAAAGAGACCGACAATAGAACTGTACAAACAGACAGAGACGATTACAAACAGCATAAGGAAAAGTAGGGCAAAATTTTATGGACATATACATAGGATGACCGAAGACAGACTGACCAAGAATTTTTTTAATATAGTTACGAATTCACACTGAAAACCAATTGGGTAAAGGAAACCGAGGGCGACCTCAAGAAACTAAACATCTCTACAGAAGACATCGCAGACAGGAGCACATACAGAGAAAAACTTAGACAACAGAAGTTTGAGCAAACTCCCAAAGAGAGACAACCGGGAAAGAAGTGGACGGAGGAGAGAAAGAGGAAGCATAGTGTTAATATGAGAGGTTTTTGGGAAAAAAGAAGAAAGGTCCAGAATGAAACATGAAAATTGATTGTGTTGTAACGCTCTCCTTTTGGAGAATTAACGAATAAATAAAATAAGAGGATTCTAAAAATATTCTTGTTCCAAAAGCTCACAAATTAAACTAAAAAAAACAGATCTGTTACAAATGTGTTAAGAAAAACATCAAAAAGTATTGATAAAAACAGCTGTTTTTAAGAATCCTCTGTTATGGCAAAATTTATATTAAGTGTATGTTCTTGCACATTTACATAATTACGCTGAGGAAGGTCACAATGTGACGGTTTAAATGTACAACATATTGTGACTTATGGTTAATTAAAGTTTGTAATAATTACATCGACAATAAGGAATGAGGCTATCATGGTCATTTTTATATCATTTTATAATTACAATTAATTTATTTATTTAATTGTAATTTGCTGAAGAAGGTCCCACTGTTGGACCGAAACATGTAATAATTTGAATATAATTTGTATTGATTGGTGGAACATTTTATCGTTTCAAATGGTCTTGTCGACTTCATCGTTATGCTTAGGTCTAACGTTATGCGTTACGGTTACGGCGTGTATGACTTCATCATGTTGTTCAGTGCATATGCACCGAGTCTGAGTTTACTCCTGGGGTCTGGCGTTATGCGATACGGAGACGGGGAGTGCGTGACGTCATGCAGGTGACGTCATGCAGCAGAGTGCACCTCCCGCTCCCCGTTCCCCACACGGGAAGCCTACGCGCTAGCTGTGTGATACTGAATGACTAGGAACTTGTTGATCATGAAGCGTTCACGTGATTCTTGCTATCTCTGTACTTGCGGGTTCGTTCGTTAAACTTGCTTACTTACAGTTTACAATTTGTGTAGGGTAGTAAAATGTGTTAATAATGGAGTCCGTGGATCGTTCGTTAAACTTGCTTACTTACAGTTTACGTTAAGTGTGTTAATAATGGAGTCTGTTGACAGTAATAGTGCTATTATATCTATACGGAGACGGAGAGAGCGAGAAGTCATGCAGCAGAGTGCACCTCCCGCTCTCCGTTTCCCGCGCGGGAAGCCTAAGTTAATGGATAAGGAGTCTGTTGAAAGAGTCCTGGGGCTTCGAGCGAAGCGAGAAGCCCTCCTGCCTTTCTAACATGTGTAGGATTTGTAGCAAGCGTCATTTAAAATGATATAAAGTCTAGTCTTTCAGACGGACTGTAACTTTTTAATGAATTAATATTTAACAATAATAATTATCATACTTTCTAATTTTTGTGACAGATTTTCTTGTATTTTGTTGTTGGAGGGAAGAGACTGTCTGTGGGTGTCACTGTAGGATTGGTAGTGTTCTGTAGAGCTATTTGTATTGCATATTTTGATCTGATGATGCTGGCTTGACGAGCGAAACATGTAATCTCTTAGTTTATATATACATCTTAATCACATGTAATTTATTTCAGGTAATTTTTCACATATTCCAGTAATTGGAATGAGTTTTGTGTTGATCGACTGAAAGCTATAATATTAATTAAACATTAATCACACACTTTTCGAAGCAGCAGGTTAACAGCAAGAATAGAATGATGCTCCCTCAGCTCCGTTTGTGGGGAGCATTCAAAGTGGAAGTGGTCTGTCTTGAAGAAGGAGGTTGGAAGTTTGTACTTTGAAGGGGCATCTATACTAAAATAATAAAGCTGACGAGTTTGTGTGTTTGTTTGTGTTTCTTTGTACACTCACCGGCATAGCCTGATTCAAGAGGAATAGTTTATGTTATGTAGCATTAGGCTACACCTCTCAGGTAACCTTAAAGATTGCTTTTTGTTAGTAAGTCGGAAGCACAAGCGTTCCAGAACGGCTTCAATAATTATACCGAAGTCTATTGTTGCCATGTAATGTGGGCCGCATCAAGTCGCCCCTACCAATGTTCTGGTGGAGAATTGCGAGCTGCTTCTAAATTGCAGTCACGGGGAGTAATTAGTGCATAAAGATTTCTTAGGCCCCTTAAAACAGTTATCATGACAATAGTATGCCTCTGTATAAGGACGATGGTGTTGGTGCAGTATACTGAGGTTAAGAGCTGCAATAAGCGTTGGTGCTTTCAAATTTACTTTCATTTATTCCGATCCTTATCCTTGAGCGCTCCAGTTCTGTAAAACAAATAAATCCACCGGGCGAAGCCGGGCACTACTACTAGTTTAGTGAACGTGACCCCACACAGTAGTTGTGTGCGTCAAGACGAATCCCGCAGCGGACAGCGGACATCCTGAATGTAATTTTCCCCGAGTTCTTCCAGGATTTCTCCAGGATAATTGCTGGAACGGTACTGTTAGCTGCAGGGATCTTGAGCAACGCGAGCATGCTGCGCTGTTATTGTTATTGTTGATTTATTATGGGCTTTGCGACATCGCTGTCATGTAGCCCTGTGCACTTCGGTATATGTAGAATTTGTCTGTTAACCTGATAACTGGTGTCACTGTGATGTCTGTACTAGTAATAATAATGTTATTGGTTTTACGTCCCGTTTAACTACTGCGGCTTTTCGAGACGCAGATGAGATGGAAATTTGCAATGAAGGGGATCTTTAACGTGTCAGTAAATCTACTGACATGGCTCCCTCACATTTGCGCACCCCAAATGCCAACTGACTGCACCTGAATTCGATCCTGCAACCTTGGGCACAGTAGGCGAGGTCGTTACCTCTGATCCACGCAGCCAGTCAGTCTGTACTAGTGTGTTTACTTGTAGTTGAGGTATAATTTTGGTAGGAAGCGGCTGTGGCCTTAAGTTAGGTATATCCCCAGCATTTGCCTGGAGTAGAAGTGCGGAAACCACGGAAAACCAGTGAAAATGGTTGAGTTAGGAATCGAATCCACCTCTTCTCAGTTTACAGTAGTGGCCATAATATTATACTCAACAGAGAGATGCTATAGGAGTGTTTGAGGTACAGGAGTGGCCATAATATTATACTCAACAGAGATTCTATAGGAGTGTTTGTGGTACAGTAGTGGCCATAATAATATACTGAACAGAGAGATTCTATAGGAGTGTTTGTGGTACAGTAGTGGCCATAATAATATACTGAACAGAGAGATTCTATAAGAGTGTTTGTGGTACAGGAGTGGCCATAATAATATACTCAACAGAGAGATTCTATAGGAGTGTTTGAGGTACAGGAGTGGCCATAATATTATACTCAACTCGTTCAAAATATCTCTGTTTAGTATAATATTATGGCCACTACTGTACCTCAAACACTCGTGTAGATAATCCTGTTGAGTATAATATTATGGCCATCCCTATACCTCAAGCACTCCTATAGAATATCTCTGTTGAGCATGGTATTATGGCCACTACTGTACCACAAACACTCCTATAGAATCTCTCTGTTGAGTATAATATTATGGTCACTTCTGAACCTGAAACACTCCTATAGAATCTCTCTGTTGAGTATATTATTATGGCCACTACTGTACCACAACACTCCTATAGAATCTCTCTGTTGAGTATCATATTATGGCCACTCTTGTACCTCAAACACTCCTATAGAATCTCTCTGTTGAGTATAATATTATGGCCACTTCTGTACCTCAAACACTCCTATAGCATCTCTCTGTTGAGTATAATATTATGGCCACTACTGTACCACAAACACTCCTATAGAATTTCTCTGTTGAGTATAATATTATGGCTACTACTGTACCACATACACTCCTATAGAATCTCTCTGTTGAGTATAATATTATGGCCACACCTGTACCTCAGACACTCGTATAGAATATCTCTGTTGAGTATAATATTATGGCCATTCCTATACCTCAAGCATTCCTATAGAATCTCTCTGTTGAGTATGGTATTATGGCCACTACTGTACCACAAACACTCCTATAGAATCTCTCTGTTGAGTATAATATTATGGCCATTCCTATACCTCAAGCACTCCTATAGAATATCTCTGTTGAGCATGGTATTATGGCCACTACTGTACCACAAACACTCCTATAGAATCTCTCTGTTGAGTATCATATTATGGCCACTTCTGTACCACAAACACTCCTATAGAATCTCTCTGTTGAGTATAATATTATGGTCACTACTGTACCTCAAACACTCCTATAGAATCTCTCTGTTGAGTATTATATTATGGCCACTCATGTACCTCAAACACTCCTATAGAATCTCTCTGTTGAGTATAATATTATGGCCACTGCTGTACCTCAAACACTCCTATAGCATCTCTCTGTTGAGTATAATATTTTGGCCACTCCTGTACAACAAACACTCCTATAGAATCTCTCTGTTGAGTATAATATTATGGCCACTACTGTACCACAAACACTCCTACAGAATCTCTCTGTTGAGTATAATATTATGGCCATTCCTATACCTCAAGCACTCCTATAGAATCTCTCTGTTGAGTATGGTATTATGGCCACTACTGTACCACAAACACTCCTATGGAATCTCTCTGTTGAGTATAATATTATGGCCACTCCTGTACCTCAAACACTCGTATAGACTATCTCTGTTAAGTATAATATTATGGCCATTCCTATACCTCAAGCACTCCTATAGAATCTCTCTGTTGAGTATGGTATTATGGCCACTACTGTACCACAAACACTCCTATATAATCTCTCTGTTGAGAATAATATTATGGTCTCTGCTGTACCTCAAACTCTCCTATAGAATCTCTCTGTTGATTATAATATTATGGCCACTCCTGTACCTCAAACACTCCTATAGAATCTCTCTGTTGAATATTGTATTATGGCCTGTACCACAAACACTCCTATAGAATCTCTCTGTTGAGTATAATATTATGTCCACTACTGTAACCTCACGAGATCGAATGTACCCCGTTCCAACCCTCAGACCAGAATTTTGTTTCTTGCCAGAGCCGGGAATCGAACACGGGCCTCCACGGTGACAGCCATGAATGCTAGCCTCAACACAACGAGGCGGACTCATACTGCGCTGAACTCGTACTATCCAAGCAACACACACACTGTACAAATCTACCACAATGCTGCACCCAACAGTAAAATACATTTTAATGTATCTTCATTATTATTTGATTCTGTAATTAATGTGTTGCTCTTTGGGGCAGATGATCCCGCTGTTTCTCCCCTTAAAATGATAATCATTATCATCGCTGTCATCACCAATGTGCTGCTCCTGATATAAGTAAATGAAATATAGGCCTACGTATGTATTATGTAATTCGCCCTGTCAATACTAATGAAATGATGTTTATTAATATTTTATGTTCGACCCTCACTATTCTGTGTCAGAAAACTGTATCATAATAATGGCCATTATAACACTCTTTTTCATTATGATACTGTTTCTCCAGCCAATCAGAGCTCGTTCATTGACCAATTAGGTAACGATACCTTCACGCGTGCGCTCAAAATCCAACATGTCGGACATAAACACAACATCGAACTATAATAAATTACCGACATCGAATACGCACCATCCATATGTTCGCGTAAATAAACTGGCGAATATGAGACAACAAATAGCACTGTACCTTAATATAATTTGTACACAGCGCATTGTCTTGAAACAACTCCTGTGACAATATTACTGAGGGGCGGCAGATGTAAACATATGGCCTGCATATGGCATTGCAAGCACACAGAGCGCATGCGTCGGTCGTCCAGAGATCTTGAAAGACAGAGATATAACACCCAACGCTCGCTCTGCGATCACAAAATTCAAGTAGCTGACTCTCAACAGATATTTATGAATATTTATGTTAAAACATAAAATAAAGTTATAATTATCGTCGAACATAAACAGTCGTATGCAACTCGCCTATAATGGTAATTAAGACACTCGTATGGAAATTATAAAACTCGCATAGGCCTACGCTCGTTTTATAAAAATACTCGTGTCTTAATTATAGCCATTATAGGCTCGTTGCGTAATGTACTATTAAACGTTCATGTTTGCATATAAAAATGTTATCTTCATCAGCGTTATTAGTTTAATATTTTATTATTATTATTATTATTATTTATTTTTTATTTATTTATTTATTTATTTATTTATTTATTTAGCGTATGGCTATTAGTGCCGGGAGTGTCCGAAGATATGTTCGGCTCACCAGAGGCTGTAGCTGCTTCAATGCGGACATCCATGGGGTGAGCTACAAGTTCCCTTCAATTTGAAGTAGTTCCAACTTTCGTTACCAGACGTCACTGACACCTAGTGGTGAACGTTGGAACTTTGATGGAGTGTTTCAACAAAATATAACCTACAATTAAGTTTCACACAAATGTAATTATTGGAAGGTTCTTTTACATGCCATAAATCTTTACACACCCACTTTATTTTCCCTCCGAAGGAAGGCATACTGAAGGATTTTAACGCTCTTAAAAATCCGACGACTTCGGCCGGGTTTGAACCCGCGATCTTGGGCATAGCAGTTCAGCATGCTACCGACTGCGCCACCGATTTCCTTAAAAATGTGAATTAAATTAAAATAAAAAAAATCACATAAAGTTTAAATTTTTAACACTAGAAAGATGTTACTAAAATTTTAAGGAAAATTTATATATATACCTTATGAAGCCGGCCAAGTCACTCACACTTCTTTCGCTGACTTATTACTGTAGAAGCTGTTCGAATAATCTCGACGGGCAACAAAAGACGCCGCTTCCAAATAGACCCGCGATGGAATGAGGTGAGAAACGTAAATCTGATATGGCTATTGAGCCTTTTAAGGAGTGGGGGCGTGGTGGCTCAGTGCTCAAGCTGTCTGCCTCTAACGAAGGTGGACCAGGCTCAATTCCTGGTCAATGCATGTGAGATTTTCGAAGTGAAATGCCAAGTCCTGTGGTTCGGATTCCACGTAAAACAAGGAGGTCCCGTGACTCATGATCGTGAGATAAACGGTCACGTTAAACTACAATCTTCCTTCCATCCTTTTTAGCCTACTTTCCACATTTTGCAAAAATGAGGAAAAAGTAGTCTTATGAGATCGGGCAAATGTGTGTCTGTCTGTCTGTCTGTCCTTCTGTCTGTCTGTCTGGGTGTGTGAGTGTGTCCCCCCCTATCAACGCCTAAACGGCTGGATCAATCAAAACAAAATTTGGTAGGAGTAAAGATCTGTACCTAAAAATCTCACGGCCATATTTGAAATTGAAATCAGTGCTACCAACTGCTAAAATATCGCAATTGAAATTTGAGCTCCATGTTGGGTATCTTGGAAGGTATGAATGGGAGTTATTTCAAAATTGCCACACGTATAGATTATTATATTGCATTTTTATTTCCAGGAGGCCATACATGGCAGTGTTGCCAAAATGATTTTATGCCTGCTGATAGGTCCAATTTTTAAATGCCTATAACTTCTACACTATCAATTGGAATTCAACCAAATTTCGTATGTTGTATGTGTACATACCCAGATATGACTGAGCGTATTCTGAAGAGCCACCAGGGCTGCCAACTGTTAAAAATGCTCTTAATTTATTTTATCCAAATACCAATATATCAGAAAGTATGCAAGCCGACTGCTTTAAACTATGCACACGTATAGTACCTGACATTCTATATTAATTTGGAGTAACTAATATACGTCAGTGCTACCAACATGATTCTAAGCCTGCTGATAGGTCCAAATTTAAAATTCATGAAACTTATATACTAACAAATGGATTTCATTCAAAATCGGCACAACAATTATTATTTCAGATTATTTCTGACCAATACATGCATGACATTGTTGCCAACATGATTTTACGCGCGCTGTTAGGTCCTATGTTTAACTGCATTTAACGTCCATGTTACCCATTGGACTCCAACCAAATTTTGTATTCTGTGTCTTAAGAGATGGAACTAAGATTATATCCAGTCACTAGGGCTGCCAAATGTAGTGCTCTATTAGGCTACATTATGCCATGTATACAGTATTTCGAACTAATTAGAAATTTCGATATTACCAACTTAATTTCGTCATTATTCTAGATAGATCCATATAGATTAATCTTTGGCTTGAATCTTAAATTTTAAGAAAAGTAGGCTCTTTCGTTCGTCACGGAACTACTTGTTAGTAAATTTGAAACTGTTTTGCCCTTCAGCGTCTAGTTTAGTCTGCAAGCATCTGTTTGCGAACAAGTAACTTCCATTAGCCCCTGTCAGCAGTTAGCGATGCAGCCTCCTATGCATCTACATTTTTAGCCTACTTTTCACATTTTAAAAAAATGAGGAAAAGGTAGACATGAGATCGATCCGGGAAAATGTGTGTCTGTCTGTCCTTCTGTCTGTCTGGCTGTGTGTGTGTGTCCCCCTATCAACTCCTAAACGGCTGCAGCAATCAAAACCAATTTTAGTATGAGTAAAGATGTATACAGGAATATCTCAAGCCCATATTTGAAAATAATGTCAGTGCTACCAACTGCTGAAAAAAAACGCACTAGAAATTTGAGCTCCATGTTGGATATCATGGAAGGTATGCATGGGAGCTATTCCAAAATTGGCACACATGTAGATAATACTATTTCGGTTTAATTTCCAGGTGGCCATACATGACAGAGTTACCAAAATAATATTATGCCTTCTGATAGGTCCAATTTTTAAACGCATATAACGTCTACACTATTAATTGGATTTCAACCAAATGTTGAATGTAATATGTGTACATAAACAGATATGACTGAGTGTATTCTTAAGAGCCACCAGGGCTGCCAACTATTAATAATTGCTCTTTTTATTTTCTTCATCCAAATACCAATATTTCTGAAAGTATGCAAGCCGACAGCTTTAAACTATGCACACGTATAGTACCTGCCATTTTTGATTAATTTGGAGTAACTTATATACTTCAGTTCTACCAACATGATTCTAAGCCGGCTGATAGGACCAAATTTGAAATACATGTAACTTCTATACTATCAGTTGGATTTCAACCAAATTTCGTATGTGCTATGTGTAACATAACGGATATGGCTATAACTATTCTTAAGAGCAATCAGGGCTACCAACTGTTAATAAATGCTGTCTATATTTTTTTGCCCTAATATCTATATATCAGAAAGTATGCAAGCCAACAGCTCTATACTTTGCACACGAATAGCACCTGACTCTCTAGATTAATTTGGAGTAATTAATATAAGTCAGTGCTGCCAACATGATTCTATGCTTGCTGATAGGTCCAATTTTAAAATACATGTAACTTCAATAGTAACATATGGATTTTATCCAAAATTGGCACAACAAGATATCATAATATTTCCGATTATTTCTAACCAGCACACGCAGACATTGTTGCCAACATCCTTTAACGCGTGCTGATAGATCCACTGTCTAACTGCATGTAACGTCCATTGGACTTCAACCAAATTCTGTATTCTGTACCTTAAGGGATGGAACTAAGAATGTATTCAGTCACCAGGGCTGCCAACTGTAGAGCTCTATAAGGTTACATTATACCAGGAATATTTCGAACTAATTAGAAATTTCGATATTACCAAATTAATTTCGTCATTATTTTAGATAGGTTTTTTTTTGTCGTGTAGCCTCCTGAGAGGCCGAGTGCAGGTCTTTCTAGTCGACGCCCATGGGCGACCTGCGCGTCGGGATGAGAGATGGAATGGATGAAGATGAATGAAACTGGGCAAGGATGTGGAAGGAAGCGGCCGTGGCCTGTCAGAAGGTACTGTCCCAGCATTTGCCTGGTGTTGAAAATGGGAAACCACGGAAAACCATTTCAAGGACAGCCGACGGTGGGGCTCGAACCCACGCGTCTACCGAGTCAGCAGAGAGCTTGGCCCCTTGACCTAACGCAGCGCTTTAGCCCGCGTAGCCACTACTGTCGGTTAGATAGGTTCATATACTGTAGAATAATCATTGGCATGAAAAGTAGGCTCTTTAATTCGTCGCGGAACTTCTTGTTCACTTCGAAATCGCTTAAAACTGAATCTATCACCTCTCAGATCTACCCTTATTACCCTCTTAGGTAGGCCTCTCCTCTCCCAATCTCTTCACATGACCCCACCATTTGAATCGTCACACGATGATCTTATCTATCTCAGTCTGTATCTATTTATTATGAGTATCCTCCTGCCATTACTCCTAACAATTCGTCCCTACAATCATTCGTGTTACTCTTACATTAGTTACTCCAGTTTATGTATGAGATTTCCTGAATCCACCTAGATGTCACTGCCATACAGCAAGGTTGGTCTAAACAAACATACAGACAAAAATGTTATTTTTTGCGCACATTCGTCACGAAACTGAATCAAACTCCTAGAAAAGCGGCTTCGGTGGCTTGGCTGGTAGCATGCTGTGCTTCTCTGCCCAAGATCGCAGATTCAAACCCGGCCGAAGTCGTCGAATTTTTAAGAGCGTTAAAAATCACCCAGTATGCCTTCCTTCGGAGGGGAAGTAAAACCGGCGGTCCCATGTCATGGTTTTATGGCATGAAAAAGAACCTTCCACTAACTACACTTGTGGAAGCAAAAATTTGTAGGTTAGTTTGATAACGCTATATTAGTTCCAACGTTCTGCACCAGGTGCAGACTGCTTTGGCATTTAGTAGCCACGTCCCACGTCTGCAGCTAGGTGTCGTGGACTGTAGCATTTGGTAGCAAAAGTAGGAACTACTTGAAAAAAAAAAACGTTCGCAGTCCTTCTAGCCGAATCACAGATAACACACACTAATACAGCCATCACAGAATGGTGTGAAGTAACAACAGGTGTGCCGCAGGGTTCGGTCCTTGATCCACTCCTGTTCTCCGTGTATATAAATGACCTTCCATTTGTCCTTAAATTCTGTCAACATTATATGTACGCAGACGACCTACAGCTATCTACATCTATCTACATACGGATCTGAAATCCATTAATTTGAACTTAGCCTTAATTAACAGTGACATTCAAAGCCTATCTCAGTACGCACTCGATCATAATCTTATACTTAACTTCGAAAAAACACAACCCATCATCACCGGTTATACCAAATTACTCAGTTCTCTACTCGACCCAGTACCACCTTTACATCTTGAACCCCAAACCGTTCCGTTCCAGTCAGCAGTAAGAAATCTATGAGTTATTTTTGACTCTCGATTATCGTGGCAGGATCACACAAACATGATTCTGAAAAGGGGTGCATCGTCATTATATCAAATTAGGCGAACTTGCTTCTATTTGCCGCAAAATGCACGGATGAGAGTTTGATATAACCAATTTTGTACTATGGATCTATTATTTACCATGATCTAGGAGAGGTCCTCAATACAAAATTGCAAAGAATGCAAAATGCTTGCTTGCGGTTTGTTCTCAATGTACCAAGAGAGACTCCATTTTACATACAAATTGGATAGCTAAAATTAAAAGAACGAAGACAGTAAGTCTTCGCCCTGGCTCTGACTGTGATAAAAATTCTAAAATTCCAAATTCTGTCTTATATTGACTGCACACTAACTCCCATGCAAGCAGTGCATAACCGTGCGAATAGACACACTGCTCCAGATACCTCATCATAGAAGCGAAAAATGCAAAGGTTCATTCCGTATTTCAGCTAGTATTCCCTGGAATAAATATAAATTGCACCAGTATTCAGGACTTCCCATCAGAGCGATAAAACGCTCCCTTCATGGTAATCTATCATCTATACAATTATCATGATCAAGGTGAACAGATGTAATAACGAGAACTTCTATTGTCAACTGTATGTTTAGGTAAAGTTTTGTTTTCTTTCTTCATTTAATTTATTGTATTCCACCGCCCACTGAATGAAGAGAGCTGCATAAAGAGGCTTTGTAGCCTCAGTGGCCTGTATAAGAGAAATAATACATTCAAATTCAAATCACAATTAACACCGGTTATCAGACAAATTCTACACACACACACAAAGTACACGGGGCTACATGACCGCTTTGTCGCAGCTGCTAAACTAAGGAACCAACCAACCAAACTTCGAGAAAATTCACAGAGAAAAAATAATACAAGTTTCGATTCTTTTGTAGATTACTTTTTGCTAACGTTTCTTTTTAAAGTTGTTGTTTATTATTTAGGGACTTTGTGACAACGTAGTCATCTATCCCCGTGTACTTGGGTGTGTTTAGAAATTGTCTGATAACCAGTGATTGTAATAGCGCGTGCATTTGTAATTGAGGTAAGTTTTAGGTGCCGGTAGGATGCAGTCGTGGCCTTAAGTTAGGCACAGTCCTGACATTTGCCTGGATTGGAAGTGGGAAACCACAAAAAAAAACCACTTCCAGGATGGCCATCTATCCTCAGTATTGCCTCACGAGGGTAAGTATGCCCCATTCCTGTGCTCAAACCTGAATTAAATTTCTTGGCAGAGCCGGGAATCCAACCCGGCCCTCCACGGAGACAGCTAAGAAGCTATATATTTTAAAAGCTGCAATGCGTTGCAATTCTTTTTAATAATCATTGGAATTTACTCATATTTTATACTTTTTTATATCTTATGATCACGTGCCAACTCCGTGGTGCTGTCACCCCAGAGTTCCGGGTTCGATTCTCGGCTCTATCGAGAAATGTAATTCCGGTCTGCGTGCTGAAACGGAGTACACTCAACCTCGAGAGGCAACATTGAGAAGAGGTGTGTTCGATTCCCACCACAGCTCAGCCATCCTGGAAGGGTTTTCCGTGATTTCCCACTCCTACTCCAGGCAAATACCGTGCTAGTTCCTAACTTAAGACAAAGACCGCCTCCTTCCCAATCCTCATATAAATTACAAATACACTCTCCACTAGAGACACCACAATAAAACAGACAATCAGACAAATTCTACACACACCCAAGTACACAAGACTAAATTACTACGATGTCCAAGCATCTGATATGAAACCAAAACAACACTAATGATTGAGGAACACTTGAACATTGTAAGCAAATACGCCCGTGCCATTTGAGGTATTAGAAGGTATTCTTCAATGTTGCCTGGACATATCATAATAGAATACTTTTCTGTCAGTCAGCAAATGAAGGTGGCAAATTGTAGGCTACACTTACAGAAAATTACCAACAATAATATCAAATAATAATAATAATAATAATAATAATATCAAACAGATCAACAGTGGAACCCATTTTCATTCTGAGATATAACATTAAAAAGCATTGGGAATATGGGAAGGATATGGTAATGCCTTTTATTGATTAGAAAAGGCCTATGATAGCATCCCTAGAACATAAGTTTGGGAAAGCTTAACAAATATGGGGATAGGCAAGGAACTGAGAGGCATGATAAATGGAATGTGCCTGGATTGCTACAGTAGTGTGAAGATTAGGGTCTGGACATCGGAATGGTTTAAAATTGACATTGGACATAGTACATTTTTAAAATCCTAATGCAATTAGCTCACATACAATATATAATTTTCGAAAAGCTTTTTTTTTTTAGTCGTTTACCCTCCAGGTCGGTGGAACCCACGGACTCAGCGAGGGAACTCACCACTACCGCCTCTACGGGCAGTGTCCTAGAGCTGGGAACATCGAATCGGAAGGGATACAACTGGTGAGGTGGGATTGGCACCTCGCCCAGGTGGCCTCACCTGCAAAGCGAACAGGGGCCTCATGAGGGAAGGTAAGGGATGGTGAGGATGGATAGGCAAGGAAGAGGGAAGGAAGCGGCAGTGACCTTGAAGAAGGTACCATCCCGGCATTTGCCCGAAGACGAAGTGGGAAACCACGGAAAACCACTTCGAGGATGGCTGAGGGGGAATCGAACCCCCTCTACTCATTTGGGCCACCCGAGGCTGAATAGGCCCCGTTCCAGTCCTCGTACCACTTTTCAAATTTCGTGGCAGAGCCGGGAATCGAACCCAGGACCTCCGGGGCGGCAGCTAACCATGCTGACCGCTATGCTACGGAGGCCACATTTTAGAAAAGCAAAAAAATATAATTTTGTTCCGTGCATGGTCACGATTAGGTACACATTTCTCAGGAACTGTTTGGGATAGGATTCTGAGATTTTCTAAGTTATCTCTTGGGACCAACCTCTGAATGGTGAAATAAAATTTTATATCAAATAAAGTGGAAATATTTCAGTTATGTACATTAATATTAATAAAATGTTATTGCAAAATATTCAGTTTGAAAAATTATTTTGCTAACTAATATGTGATTTTAACAAGTAGTTCCGTGAAGAATTATACAACCTATTTTCATGTATCCTGCTTATGTTAATTGCCACTATCAACATACAAAATTTCAGTTCAATTGCTGTAACAGATTCGTAGATATTGAGAACCGTCTAAATATTTCAGATGGTCGCCAGGTAGGATTTTTATTTTTGTAATATTACATTAAGATTATTGTGTACGTGTGGTTTTCAAACTTCAATCGCATGATTAGAACACAAGAAGTAAAAACGAGATTTTAAAATTACGCACAGCAGCCATCTTGTGATTATGCAAACAATTGAAATAAATTAGATGCCAGTGGATCAACATTTGTATAAGCATTTAACGTGCAACGTTTCACGGCACTCGGATAGTTAATTCGCGAGAAACGTCCATTTAAATATTTATACTTTGCGTCGCCGCCATGTTGGATTTGTGCTCCCCAGGTTACTCAAAGTCCTATAGGTGAACATATGTTCATAGTCTCTATGAACATTAAAAAATCAGTTTGGTTGCTGTAAAAGATTCATAGATATTGAGAACCATCTAAATATTTCGGAAGCTCGCCATTTAGGATTGTTATATGTATAGGCCATAGAGTTATGTACCATTCAAGGACAATTATTGCCTAGGTTCATTATTCAAACTTTCACTTCGATCAAATGATTACGACACAAGAAATAAAAACTTAATATTAAAATTTCGCACAGCCGCCATCTTGAGGTTATGTAATAAATTGAATTAAATTAGATGGCAGTGCATTACAATCTGCTAAATCATTTACTGTACCACATTTCACTGCGCTCAGAGAGTTAAATCACGAGAAAAGTCTATTAAAAAATTTCAAATTCGCTTGGTCGCCATGTTCGATTTGTACTTTACAGGTTTATGAAATATACATAGGTAAACTTGTATCAGTACCCTTTATCACCGTACAAAATTGCAGGGTGATATCTGTAATAGTTTCGGAGATATAGAATGTTAGTGAAATATTTCGCACAGCCGCCATTTTGGGGTTATGTAAACAATTGAACTAAATTATACTCCAGTGCATTACAATGTGTATAAACATTTGCTGTACCAAGTTTCATTACATTCGGATAGTTAAATCGCGAGAAAAGTCTATTTAAATGTCTCAACTTCGCTTAACCGCCATGTTGGTTTTTTAGTCACCAGGTTTTTGAAAGTCTCATAGGTGAACTTTCAGTAGTGCCCTTTATCACCGTACACAATTTCAGGGCGATATCGGTAATAGTTTCGGAGATATTGAATGCTAGTGAAATATTTAGCACAGCCGCCATGTTGGATTGGTGAGACGTAACAAAATTGGAAGGGCACGGTCGAGGTCGCCGGGAATAGTGCTATGAACTTACCAAGTTTCATTCAAATCGCTCCAGCCGTTTAGATTTTATTAGGGGACACACACACACACCTCACACACACACACACGCACACACACACGGACAAAAGATGATCTCATAAGCCTATTTTTTCAAAATTGAAAATAGGCTAAAAATAATATGTAATTCAGGAGATCACATTTCTTGTGTTATATCCTCTCTACAAGTTTAGTGCATCCAGATTTGTAACTTTATGAGAAATGTGTACCTAAAGATGAACATGCATAGAAAAAATAATCTTTGGCTTTTTCGAAACATATATATTGTAGGTGAACTAATTGCATTAGTATTTTTAAAATGTACTAACACAGTTAGCAACACTCTAAAAGTAGCCCTATATGACGAGAATTGCATCAACCTTTTATGAATAGGTGCCCAGCAGTATTAGTTTCAATTTTGCCCAAAATAGGCTGCAATTTAATAGCGATAACCTACCGTCTGTCCTTAAACACATCAATATGTTTGGGGAAAGGCTCCAAGACTGTGGTAGCTAATGAGTTCCAATTATTAATACCACGATTAATGAAATAATATTTCGTATAATTTGTACGCTGAGTTTGGCCCTAAAATGTGCGTGGATGATCTGCCCTGCTCATGTAGGTGGCATTTCCCAAACGTTTGCTTAGTTCGCCTCATACTGGCCGATTAGTGTAAGTGTTAAACATAACGTATCGTCTGGATTTCGTCCTTCTATCTTCCAGAGATTCCCACCCTAGTTTTTCAATCATTCGAGTTACACTACTTCTAGGATTATAATCGTTGAGCACAAAACTAGCAGCCTTCCTTTATACCATCTCCAGCTCATTAATGAGCCCTACCTGATATGGGTGCCAAACTGCTGAGCCGTATTCCAAGATTGGCCTCAACAGGGTCAATAATATCCTTTATGTTCGACGATGTCGAAATGTAAATATTATACTGTATGTCAGAAAACTGTGGGTCTTTATAGTACTATTTTTTCATTATGAAACAGTTTCTCCCACCAATCAGAGCTCAAGAAACAGTTGTGTGATCAATTAGGTAAGAATAGCATCGCACCTGCGCTGACTTCCACGGCCTTCTATTTTAAATTTCACTGCGTGACTAGTGTCATAGTGGGGTATTCGAGGAGGCCATGGTCAGATACAATGCATTCTCTGCGTCCCATTTGCTCTGTTCAGTACATAAATCTGGCGAAATGTCGACAGATATTTATGAATATTTATGTTCGAACATAAAATAGTTATAATTATCGTCGAACATAAACAGTCGTATGCAACTCTCATATAATGGTAATTAAGATACTCGTATGGAAATAATAAAACTCGCTTCGCTCGTTTTATAAACATACTCTTGTCTTATTTAATGCCATTATAGGCTCGTTGCATAATGAACTATTCTATTATAATATACCCGTGCCATTCAGCCTCCTCCACCCCCTGTCAGTTAATCACAATTATGTCGATGTCCTGAGCTACACCGGCTGGTGAAATGGACATGAAGACAATAATTCCGCTTAATTCCACAACAATCATTCTGCACGTCACACTTTGCTGATGTCATATGTCAACAACAATATATTCTGTACCTGAGTGTTGTGGATGAAGAAGCTTACAGAACACGTGTTCGCACCGACTGCCCAACGCTAATAAGAGCTGCGATGTTTTCCTTACAGTAGCCTTTATTCTGAGTTTTCAAGGTCAATCCGAGAAGGTTACTAACCTTAGTTAACTCTAGAGCAGACCCTGTGGAAATTTCCTGATGTCTCAGGCAATGAGGAAAAGATTGCCCCTTCTAGCACAGTGAGATTAGGAAATCAGTACAACTCTTTAATGGTCTAATCATTCCTCATTATATGAGAAATGTCTACTCCAGCTCGTTGCGTAGTGGTTAGCATTCTTGGCTGTCACCGCGGACGCCTGGGTTTGATTTCCGGCTCTGTCATCTTGGAAGTGGTTTTCTATTCGAGGCAAATGCCGTGATGGTACCTAACGTAACAAACATGGCGGCCAAGCGGAAGTGAAACATTTTAATAGACATTTCTCGTGATTTAATCATCTGAGCGCAGTGAAATAAGGCACAGTAAATGTATATACACATTGTAATGCAATGCACTTGCATCTAATTTTGTTCAATTGTTCACATAACCTCAAGATGGCGGCTGTGCGTAATATTAAAATTAAGTTTTTATTTCTTGTGTATAAACTCTATGGCCTGTATATTATATGAAAATCCAACATGGCGACCATCTGAATTATTTAGACGGTCCTTAATAAGGTATCTAAGAATCTATTACAGCGATCAAACTGAAATTTTGTAAGGTGATAGAGTCAATTCGTAGTACAAGATGGAAGGATTGAGTGATAATGTCACTAGTAAAGGTGGCACCAACAGGAACTGTGGAGGATGCAAGGGACAGAGAAAGGTGGAAGATCATCTGCGACCGATTCTTGTGAAAAGTCTTAGTCCCTCCTGTTGTAATGCCTGTGTTATTTTATATATTAGTTTTTGTTTTATGCTCTTATCGTCTGTCTTGGGTCTTAATGGCCTGTTAATACAATAAATGATGATGATGATGATGATGATGATGATAGAGTCAATTAACATAAGTAGGATATATGAAAATAGGCTGTATAGTCGTTTTCATTGACTTTGGGATATATCCTCTAAATCAGATGGTCCATGAATGTTTGATTAATTCAAGAGCGGCTCGTCAGTAAAAGGGATATTGAATATATCTGCTCAAAATGGACAGGATAACTAGAATAAAGTTATCTAAACAAAACGTGTGATATTGTGCTGGAACAAGGCTCCTGTTTTAGTGGAAACTAGCAGAAGTACCCGTTCTTCGAACGGTGTTCGGTATTAACACCAGACATTATAATAATAATAATATTGGTGTTACGTCCCTTTTAAGTACTGTTGCTTTTAGAGACGCACCAGACATTATCAATTGAGCTACTGTTGCAATGGTTAGCGGCTTGTCATTCCTTCATAAGTTTATCAAAACGAAGTTAGTTTTCTGGGAATATCACACACACTGTTAATTTAAGGGCCTTATAATGTGGTTTTCGGAGACCCTTTATAGACTCGCGAATTTTGTGTCTCACATTGAGAAGTGCAACAACATATGCTTTGGTCGTCCTTCTAGGATAATTTTTATATTTCGCTTATTTTAGCATGTATTTTGAGAAGTTTTCCCTATATCCACCCTTCTACTGTATGAAATGAACGGTGAAGAGTTTTATAAATGATTGGTGTATTGACTCATGTTTACCATACCTAATTTTACGATGCACCAAGCATCCGAACATGAGTTATAGGCGTACATAAGGATACACAGAAAGACAGACAGACAGACAATACTATTGTCTACAACATATCACCCAGAAATCCAAATTAGGGTATATCTACCACACAGTATCAAACAAAATCATCCTTACGATGAACCCGTATGTCGACAAAAAAAAAAAAAAAAAGTTGAAATGTGCTCTCAAACTAAATTCACCTGACGTGTACTTCCTGACATGAAATAGAATTGAAAGCCTTGTAGATGAAACGCAATACACGTCACATAAAAACTGACCCTCTACGTTGTGTTGGGTCCCCATACACAGGAAGACCTCTTTCATAAATTATAAAAGCTTGTGGTGCATGAAAATTCAGGTTCTTTAGTCTCAAATGGCCCAAATTCCTAAAAGCCGCAAAAAATGCTGATTCAATTCAGGAATTTTTGAAAATAATGTTGTTGTTTGGAGATATAATAGACCTTCTGCACTATATGTCGCACGTGAAAATTGCATGAAAAAATCCTAGGTTACCCCTTGACCCCCTTAATTGCATTGATGAATTATACAGTCTAGGTTGGTTCCGTGATAACCTTATATTTGCAAACTTTCACAGAAATGTAATAAATGTAATAAATTGCTTCTTAATGAAACAGATGGAAAGTTGGATGCCACCCCTTGAGATAATGTTCTCATGGTTACCGATTTGCATTCCTTCATTAGTTTGTTAAATTAAATTTAATTAGTTTTCTGGGAATGTTTCAGAAACTGTTGGTTTTAGAACCTTATAATGTAGTTTTCGAGGACCCTCGAGTTTTATTTCTGGCACCGAGGGGCTTTGTCTCGTCGTTGTACGCCATAGTATAATACTAATAATAATAATATAACATAGGGATATGAATATAATAGACCTGCCATACCACACCCGCAGATGTAAATCACGTGAAAAAAATCTAGACTACCCCTTGACCCCCTTAAGCGCATTTTACGTATTGATGAAATTTACAGCTTAATTTGGTTCCATAATAACCATCTAAAAAACAACAACAACCCCTGGCACTATCCAGCCCATGACGGGCTAAGGCCGACCAAGCGACCGCTGCCCAGCCATTTGGCCTGCAGATATTGGGGTGACGCGTGATCAGCGCGTCGGGTCCCCTCGGCCGTTAATCTTGGTATTCGTGATCGGGGCGTTGTCTCACTGTCAGACAGCTACTCAATTGTCCTCACGAGGCTGAGTGCACCCCGTTCCAACCCTCACGTCAGTTTTAAAATCCCTGACGGAGCCGGGGATCGAACCCGGGGCCTCCGGGCGAGAGGCAGGCGCGCTACCCCAACACCACGGGGCCGGCTATAATAACCATCTAACCGTTTGCAAACTTTCACACTAATGTAATTAATGAAATTGTATTGCGTCTTACAGCAATAGATGGATCTCTGAGAATCTGTTGCCATGGTTATCGGCTTGCATTCGTTCATAGTTTATTAAATTAAATTAGTTTTCTGGGAATATGTCAAAAACGGTTGGACGTAGGACCTTAAAATGTGCTTTTAGGGCCCCCGAGTTTTGTCTCTCACATTGAGGGGCTGAAAATGAGCTTTGTCTCGTCCTTCTACTCCTATTTCAGCATGTATTTTAAGGGGGTATGCCCCCTTTTATGAGAGGTATAGAGAAGAGTTACATCAATGATTAGTGTCGTGCCTCTGATGGATATACGTACCAAATTTTACGTTGATACACCCAGCCGTTCTCGAGTTATAAGGGAACAAAGTTGTCCACAGACAATCAAGCATACAGACAGACAGACCAAAACATTATTTTCGCGCGCATCTATCATAAAACAGTCTGAAACGTGTAAATAACTCAAATTTCCGTAGAAATTCAGAAAAAAAGACAAATTTCCTTTTTTATATATGTAGAGATATACTGCACCGCTCGATGTGACCGTGTTTTATTGCACAAATTTAGGTTTTACTCGCTAACCGTCGGAGATACACGAAAAGTGATAAGAACCTTTTGGATAGAAAATTAAATGCTAAAGCTAGTGTATACCATCAAAAGTTTGCTATTTCTTAGCGTTCTCTTTTTATTTGAAATGGAAATATGAAATTTTGAAACCAAAGAGTGTAGTGACGTCACAAAAGTAGGTTTTACTCGCTAACCGTTGGAGATACACGAAAAGTGATAAAGACCTTTCGGATAGAAAATTAAATTTTAAAGCTCGCATGTGCCATCAAAAGTTTTCTATTTCCTACCGTTCTATTTTTATTTGATATGGAAATATGAAATTTTGAAACCAAAGGGTGTAGTGACGTCACTAAAATTAACGCCATTTCTTAATAGTGCAAAATATCGAAATTAAAAGTATCCTATATGTAAACCTGGTATTGCAGCTACATCCAAGCAAAATTTCATTTAAATCGGACCAGTGCTTCTTGCGTTATTAGGTAACAGACAGACAGACAGAAAGACAGACACACACCATCTCATTTTTATATATTAGTACTAGCAGAAGTACCCGTTCTTCGAACGGTGTTCGGTGTTAACACCAGACATTATAATAATAATAATAATGTTATTGGTGTTACGTCCCTTTTAAGTACTGTTGCTTTTAGAGACGCACCAGACATTATCAATTGAGCTACTGTTGCAATGTTAGCGGCTAGTAATTCCTTCATAAATTTTTCAAAACGAAGTTAGTTTTCTGGGAATATCACACAGACTGTTAATTTAAGGGCCTTATATTGTGGTTTTCGGAGTCCCTTTATAGACTCGCAAATTTTGTGTCTCACATTGAGAAGTGCAACATATGCTTTGGTCGTCCTTCTAGGATAATTTTTATATTTCGACTATTTTAGCATGTATTTTGAGAAGTTTTTCCCGATATCCACCCTTCTACTATATAAATGAAATGTGAAGAGTTTTATAAATGATTGGTGTATTGACTCATGTTTACCATACCTAATTTTACGATGCACCAAGCATCCGAACATGAGTTATAGGCATACATAAGGATACACAGAAAGACAGACAGACAATACTACTGTCTACAACATATCACCCAGAAATCCAAATATGGGTATATCTACCACACAGTATCAAACAAAATCATCCTTACGATGAACCCGTATGTCGACAAAAAAAAAAAGATTAGTTAAAATGTGCTCTCAAACTAAATTCACCTAACGTGTACTTCCTGACATGAAATAGAATTGAAAGCCTTGTAGATGAAACGCAATACACGTCACATAAAAACAGACCCTCTACGTTGTGTTGGGTCCCCATACACAGGAAGACCTCTATCATAAATTATAAAAGCTTGTGGTGCATGAAAATTCAGGTTCTTTAGTCTCAAATGGCCCAAATTCCTAAAAGCCGCAAAAAATGCTGATTCAATTCAGGAATTTTTGAAAATAATGTTCTTGTTTGGAGATATAATAGACCTTATGTACTATATGTCGCAGTGAAAATTGCATGAAAAAATCCTAGGTTACCCCTTGACCCCCTTAATTGCATTGATGAACTATACAGTCTACGTTGGTTCCGTGATAACCTTATATTTGCAAACTTTCACAGAAATGTAATAAATGTAATAAATTGCTTTTTAATGAAACAGATGGAAAGTTGGATGCCACCCCTTGAGATAATGTTCTCATGGTTACCGATTTGCATTCCTTCATTAGTTTGTTAAATTAAATTTAATTAGTTTTCTGGGAATATTTCAGAAACTGTTGGTTTTAGAGCCTTATAATGTAGTTTTCGAGGACCCTCGAGTTTTATTTCTGGCACCGAGGGGCTTTGTCTCGTCGTTGTTCGCCATAATATAATATTAATAATAATAATATAATATAGGGATAAGAATATAATAGACCTGCCATACCACACCCGCAGATGTAAATCGCGTGAAAAAATTCTAGACTACCCCTTGACCCCCTTAAGCGCATTTTACGTATTGATGAAATTTACAGCTTAATTTGGTTCCATAATAACCATCTAACCGTTTGCAAACTTTCACACTAATGTAATTAATGCAATTGTATTGCGTCTTACAGCAATAGATGGACCTCTGAGAATCTGTTGCCATGGTTATCGGCTTGCATTCGTTCATTAGTTTATTAAATTAAATTAGTTTTCTGGGAATATCTCAAAAACGGTTGGACGTAGGACCTTAAAATGTGCTTTTAGGGCCCCCAAGTTTTGTCTCTCACATTGAGGGGCTGAAAATGAGCTTTGTCTCGTCCTTCTACTCCTATTTCAGCATGTATTTTAAGGGGGTAGGCCCTCTTTTATGAGATGTACGGAGAAGGGTTACATCAATGATCAGTGTCGTGCCTCTGATGGATATCTATACCAAATTTTACGTTGATACACCCAGACGTTCTCGAGTTATAAGGGAACAAAGTTGTCCACAGACAATCAAACAAACAGACAGACAGACCAAAACATTATTTTCGCGCATCTATCATAAAACAGTCTGAAACGTGCAAATAACTCAAATTTCCGTAGAAATTCATAAAAAAAGACAAATTTCCTTTTTTATATATGTCGAGATATACTGCACCGCTCGGTGTTGACCGTGTTTTATTGCACAAATTTAGGTTTTACTCGCTAACCGTCGGAGATACACGAAAAGTGATAAGAACCTCTTGGATAGAAAATTAAATTCTAAAGCTAGTGTATACCATCAAAAGTTTGCTATTTCTTAGCGTTCTCTTTTTATTTGAAATGGAAATATGAAATTTTGAAACCAAAGGGTGTAGTGACGTCACAAAAGTAGGTTTTACTCGCTAACCGTTGGAGATACACGAAATGTGATGAGGACCTTTCGGATAGGAAATTAAATTTCAAAGCTTGTAGTGCCATCAAAAGGTTGCTATATTATAGCGTTCTCTTTTAATTTGAAATGGAAATATGAAAATAGTCGCCATTTTCAATAGTGCAAAATATCGTAATCAAAAGTATCCTATATGTAAACCTGGTAAATCAGCTACATCCATACAAAATTTCATTTAAATCGGACCAGTGGTTCTTGCGTTATTAGGTAACAGACAGACAGACAGAAAGACAGACACACACCATCTCATTTTTTTATATTAGTACTAGCAGAAGTACCCGTTCTTCGAACGGTGTTCGGTGTTAACACCAGACATTATAATAATAATAATAATAATTTTATTGGTGGTACGTCCCTTTTAAGTACTGTTGCTTTTAGAGACGCACCAGACATTATCAATTGAGCTACTGTTGCAATGGTTAGCGGCTAGTAATTCCTTCATAAATTTTTCAAAACGAAGTTAGTTTTCTGGGAATATCACACACACTGTTAATTTAAGGGCCTTATATTGTGGTTTTCGGAGACCCTTTATAGACTCGCAAATTTTGTGTCTCACATTGAGAAGTGCAACATATGCTTTGGTCGTCCTTCTAGGATAATTTTTATATTTCGACTATTTTAGCATGTATTTAGAGAAGTTTTTCCCGATATCCACCCTTCTACTATATGAAATGAAATGTGAAGAGTTTTATAAATGATTGGTGTATTGACTCATGTTTACCATACCTAATTTTACGATGCACCAAGCATCCGAACATGAGTTATAGGCATACATAAGGATACACAGAAAGACAGACAGACAATACTACTGTCTACAACATATCACCCAGAAATCCAAATATGGGTATATCTACCACACAGTATCAAACAAAATCATCCTTACGATGAACCCGTATGTCGACAAAAAAAAAAAGATTAGTTAAAATGTGCTCTCAAACTAAATTCACCTAACGTGTACTTCCTGACATGAAATAGAATTGAAAGCCTTGTAGATGAAACGCAATACACGTCACATAAAAACAGACCCTCTACGTTGTGTTGGGTCCCCATACACAGGAAGACCTCTATCATAAATTATAAAAGCTTGTGGTGCATGAAAATTCAGGTTCTTTAGTCTCAAATGGCCCAAATTCCTAAAAGCCGCAAAAAATGCTGATTCAATTCAGGAATTTTTGAAAATAATGTTCTTGTTTGGAGATATAATAGACCTTCTGTACTATATGTCGCAGTGAAAATTGCATGAAAAAATCCTAGGTTACCCCTTGACCCCCTTAATTGCATTGATGAACTATACAGTCTACGTTGGTTCCGTGATAACCTTATATTTGCAAACTTTCACAGAAATGTAATAAATGTAATAAATTGCTTCTTAATGAAACAGATGGAAAGTTGGATGCCACCCCTTGAGATAATGTTCTCATGGTTACCGATTTGCATTCCTTCATTAGTTTGTTAAATTAAATTTAATTAGTTTTCTGGGAATATTTCAGAAACTGTTGGTTTTATAGCCTTATAATGTAGTTTTCGAGGACCCTCGAGTTTTATTTCTGGCACCGAGGGGCTTTGTCTCGTCGTTGTTCGCCATAATATAATATTAATAATAATAATATAATATAGGGATAAGAATATAATAGACCTGCCATACCACACCCGCAGATGTAAATCGCGTGAAAAAATTCTAGACTACCCCTTGACCCCCTTAAGCGCATTTTACGTATTGATGAAATTTACAGCTTAATTTGGTTCCATAATAACCATCTAACCGTTTGCAAACTTTCACACTAATGTAATTCATGCAATTGTATTGCGTCTTACAGCAATAGATGGACCTCTGAGAATCTGTTGCCATGGTTATCGGCTTGCATTCGTTCATTAGTTTATTAAATTAAATTAGTTTTCTGGGAATATCTCAAAAACGGTTGGACGTAGGACCTTAAAATGTGCTTTTAGGGCCCCCAAGTTTTGTCTCTCACATTGAGGGGCTGAAAATGAGCTTTGTCTCGTCCTTCTACTCCTATTTCAGCATGTATTTTAAGGGGGTAGGCCCTCTTTTATGAGATGTACGGAGAAGGGTTACATCAATGATCAGTGTTGTGCCTCTGATGGATATCTATACCAAATTTTACGTTGATACACCCAGACGTTCTCGAGTTATAAGGGAACAAAGTTGTCCACAGACAATCAAACAAACAGACAGACAGACCAAAACATTATTTTCGCGCGCATCTATCATAAAACAGTCTGAAACGTGCAAATAACTCAAATTTCCGTAGAAATTCAGAAAAAAAGACAAATTTCCATTTTTAGCCTACTTTCGATTTTTGCAAAAAATGAAAGTAGACTTATGAGATCAACACAGGGCGAAAAAAGTGTGTCTGTCTGTGTGTGTGTATGTGTGTGTGTGAGTCTGTGTGTGTGTATGTGTGTGTGTGAGTCTCTGTGTGTGTGTGTGAGTGTGTGTACTCTGAATGTCTGTCCCCCCCTATCAATTCGAACAC
This sequence comes from Meconema thalassinum, assembly GCA_946902985.2. Lineage (NCBI taxonomy): Eukaryota > Metazoa > Arthropoda > Insecta > Orthoptera > Tettigoniidae > Meconema > Meconema thalassinum. Next base: position 251,320,937 of record OX336394.1, on the reverse strand, counting down.
GGTGAATGCGAATTGAACGAAATTTGGTACAAAGGTAGCACTAGCAAAGGACACCTCAGTGTCATGTTTTATATCGCCGCCATCTTTACTAAAACTGAATGGCGGCCACTCAAACGTTCAAAACGTAAAATCAAATAACGACTAACCGAATCATCCAATCTCTACCAAATTTGGTAACAACATACCTTCGTATAGGATGCGTCTTGTGACTAAACTACAAGGTCGTCCGCCATACCATTTCAGGATGGCGGCCGTGCGAATTATGCAAACTTTATAATCCATATCATGGGACCCACCAGTTCCGATTATCGAGCCGAGAATCGTTTTAACTGTTCTAAAGGAAGAGGCACGTACGAAATTAAAAGTTTATTTTGTAATACTATAGTGCAGGCGTGATTTTAAAAAGCTCAGCTGATTCATTAATAAGACAAGATGGCAGCGGATATCTTGTGCCTGACTTATATTTCACTAATTTGAGTATTGAATGCAATATAGCGTACTGATAAAAAATAAATAAACTTTGTATGAAATGCTTTATATATAAATAATATACTCCAGTGATGAAATCGTTTAGTATAAATCATTATTTGCTAACAAGTTCTATGTAAGACATTTTAAATAGAACGATATTCGTTGACACAATTAGCTCAGTGGTAGAGCGATAGCCTGTCGCTCAGATTCCTATGGTTCAAACCCGATCAGAGCTAGTTTTTTTTGCTAGAAATGTTATATGTTGATTGTTTTGTAATGACTCAGATGTTTTAAAATTAAGCGTTATATTGTGCAAATTATGGTGTAAAATATATATTTAATTAAAACATAATTCGCCAGCAGATTTACTCGAGACATCTAGCTGCCAAAAAGGTAACTTCCAGATTTTATTGAAAAGTTTCTTCTTCTGGCCGCTAGAATGCACTCGCTCTGTTAGGATTATATTGTTCGATATTTCACCACTAGATGTCCCGACTAGTCTACGTGGGGATCCATTGATTACTATACCATTATCATTCTATGCGCATCGAATTTGAAGAATGACAAGTTGATACTACGATACATTTTAACTTTTTATTTTAAAGGGTTTGTAACAGCCTATTTTGCGTTACTTGAAAATGTTATTAAGCGTTATATTGTCCACATTATGGTGTAAAATATATATTTAATTAAAACATAATTCGCCAGCAGATTTACTCGAGACATCTAGCTGCCAAAAAGGTAACTTCCAGATTTTATTGAAAAGTTTCTTATTCTGGCCGCTAGAATGCACTCGCTCTGTTAGGATTATATTATCGAAAATATCCACATAGTTTGTATACACACGTCTCTGTAGGGTCATGGAAAGATTTGTTAATTCAATTAGGGTTGTGAAAGCCATGCACAACCAGACGTGTAAAGACATGCCTCAACTCAAAGTTGGATGTTGCCCACGGCAGGTCGTAATAATAATAATAATAATAATGTTATTGGTTTTACATCCCTTTTAACTACTGCTGCTTTTAGAGACACCGGGGTGCCGGAATTTTGGCCCGAAGGGGATCTTTAACGTGCCAGTAAATGTACTGACACGGCTCCCTCGCATTTGTGCACCCTCAAATGCCAGCTGACTGCGCCAGGATACGAACCTGCAACCTAGGGCCCAGCAAGCGAGAACGTTACCGCTGAGCCACGACGCCAGTCCGGTCGATTATGTCTCCAGATCCATAACATTCTTGATATACTTCTTATCTTTCTTTCTTTCTTTCTTCAATGATGGTAGCAGTTTTTATCTAGGTCGTGGCGTTTGGTAGAGGTAAATCGTTTCTAAGGTCTTCAACAAAGAATAGTTCTATTATACTCTTTGATAATAACAACGAGTTATAACTATACTCATACATTTAGGAGAAAGTAGGCTATATGTTCTTTACTGAACATCTTGTTTTATATATGTCGAGATATACTGCACCGCTCGGTGTTGACCGTGTTTTATTGCACAAATTTAGGTTTTACTCGCTAACCGTCGGAGATACACGAAAAGTGATAAGAACCTTTTGGATAGAAAATTAAATGCTAAAGCTAGTGTATACCATCAAAAGTTTGCTATTTCTTAGCGTTCTCTTTTTATTTGAAATGGAAATATGAAATTTTGAAACCAAAGGGTGTAGTGACGTCACAAAAGTAGGTTTTACTCGCTAACCGTTGGAGATACACGAAATGTGTTAAGGACCTTTCGGATAGGAAATTAAATTTCAAAGCTCGTAGTGCCATCAAAAGGTTGCTATATTATAGCGTTCTCTTTTAATTTGAAATGGAAATATGAAAATAGTCGCCATTTTCAATAGTGCAAAATATCGTAATCAAAAGTATCCTATATGTAAATCTGGTAAATCAGCTACATCCATGCAAAATTTAATTTAAATCGGACCAGTGGTTCTTGCGTTATTGAGTAACAGACACACAGAAAGACAGACACACACCATCTCATTTTTATATATTAGTATGATGAAAATATGAAATTTTTAAACCAAAGGGTGTAGTGACGTCACAAATGTAGGTTTTACTCGCTAACCGTTGGAGATACACGAAAAGTGATAAGGACATTTCGGATAGAAAATTAAATTTTAAAGCTCGTAGTGCTATCAAAAGGTTACTATATCTTAGCGTTCTCTTTTTATTTGAAATGGAATTATGAAAATAGTCGCCATTTTTCAATAGTGCAAAATATCGTAATCAAAAGTATCCTATATGTAAACCTGGTAAATCAGCTACATCCATGCAAAATTTCATTTAAATCGGTCCAGTGGTTCTTGCGTTATTGAGTAACAGACAGACAGACAGAAAGACAGACACACACCATCTCATTAGCCTACTTTCGATTTTTGCAAAAAATGAAAGTAGACTTATGAGATCAACACAGGGCGAAAAAAGTGTGTCTGTCTGTGTGTGTGTATGTGTGTGTGTGAGTCTGTGTGTGTGTGTCTGTGTGTGTGTGAGTCTGTGTGTGTGTGTCTGTGTGTGAGTGTGTGTACTCTGAATGTCTGTCCCCCCCTATCAATTCGAACACGGTGAATGCGAATTGAACGAAATTTGGTACAAAGGTAGCACTAGCAAAGCACACCTCAGTGTCATGTTTTATATCGCCGCCATCTTGACGGAAACGCAATGGCGGCCCCACAAATGTTCAAAGCTTAAATCAAATTACGACTAACCTAATCATCCGATCTCTACCAAATTTTGCAACAACATACTTTTATTCGGGGAGCATCCTTTGACCAAAGCAATAGGTCATCAGCGTAATAGTTTGCAGATGGCGGCCATCTTTGTGTGAAAATCGATTCCCCTATTAATTCGAACACGATGCAACCGAATGGAACGAAATTTGGTACAGAGGTAGTACTAACAAAAGGCACCTCAGTGTCATGTTTTATATCGCCGCCATAGTGACAGAAACGTAATGGCGGCCACACAAATATTCAAAGCTTAAGTTAAATTACGACAAACATAACCATCCGATCTCTACCAAACTTTGCAACAACATACCTTTATGGAGGGAGCATCCTTTGACCATTCTAATAGGTTATTAGCCTAATAGTTTGCGGATGGCGGCCATCTTTATGTCAAAATTGATTCCCCCTATTAATTCGAACACGGTGGAACGGAATGGAACGAAATTTGGTACAGAGGTAGCACTAGCAAAGGGCACCTCAGTGTCATGTTTTATATCGCCGCCATCTTGGCTGAAACGTAATGGCGGCCACACGAATGTTCAAAGCTTAAATCAAATTACGATTAACCTAATCATCCGATCTCTACCAAATTCTGCAACTACATACCTTTATGGAGGGAGCATCCTTTGACCAATTTAATAGGTCATTCGCCTAACAGTTTGAGGATGGCGGCCATCTTTATGTCAAAATTGATTCCCCCTATCAATTTGAACACGGTGGAACCGAATGGAACGAAATTTGGTTCAGAGGTAGCACTAGCAAAGGGCACCTCAGTGTCATGTTTTGTATCGCCGCCGTATTGACAGAAACGTAAAGGCGGCCACACAAATGTTCATGGCTTAAGTTAAATTACGACTAACATAACCATCCGATCTCTACCAAACTTTGCAACAACATACCTTTATGGAGGGAGCATCCTTTGACCATTCTAATAGGTTATTAGCCTAATAGTTTGCGGATGGCGGCCATCTTTATGTCAAAATTGATTCCCCCTATCAATTCGAACACGGTGGAACCGAATGAAACGAAATTTGGTTCAGAGGTAGCACTAGCAAAGGGCACCTCAGTGTCATGTTTTGTATCGCCGCCGTATTGACAGAAACGTAAAGGCGGCCACACAAATGTTCATGGCTTAAGTTAAATTACGACTAACATAACCATCCGATCTCTACCAAACTTTGCAACAACATACCTTTATGGAGGGAGCATCCTTTGACCAATCTAATAGGTCATTAGCCTAATAGTTTGCGGATGGCGGCCATCTTTATGTCAAAATTTATTCCCCCTATTAATTCGAACACGGTAGAACCGAATGAACGAAATTTGGTACAGAGGTAGCACTAGCAAAGGGCACCTCATATTCATGTTTAATATCCCTATAGCACGTTGTATTTCAAAAGCTACTACAACCAACATTCAATCATACTCCTTGAAAAGGACAAAGAGTTACAACAATACCCATGCATTTAGGAGAAAGTAGGCTATATGTTCTTTACTGAACATCTTGTTTTTAGCCTACTTTCGATTTTTGCAAAAAATGAAAGTAGACTTATGAGATCAACACAGGGCGAAAAAAGTGTGTCTGTCTGTGTGTGTGTAGGTGTGTGTGTGAGTCTGTGTGTGTGTTTATGTGTGTGTGTGAGTCTGTGTGTGTGTGTGTGTCTGTGTGTGTGTGTGTGTGTGTGTGAGTGTGTGTACTCTGAATGTCTGTCCCCCCCTATCAATTCGAACACGGTGAATGCGAATTGAACGAAATTTGGTACAAAGGTAGCACTAGCAAAGGACACCTCAGTGTAATGTTTTATATCGCCGCCATCTTTACCAAAACTGAATTGCGGCCACTCAAACGTTCAAAACGTAAAATCAAATAATGACTAACCAAATCATCCGATCTCTACCAAATTTGGTAACAACATACCTTCGTATAGGATGCGTCTTGTGACTAAACTACAAGGTCGTCCGCCATACCATTTCAGGATGGCGGCCGTGCGAATTATGCAAACTTTATAATCCATATCATGGGACCCACCAGTTCCGATTATCGAGCCGAGAATCGTTTTAACTGTTCTAAAGGAAGAGGCACGTACGAAATTAAAAGTTTATTTTGTAATACTATAGTGCAGGCGTGATTTTAAAAAGCTCAGCTGATTCATTAATAAGACAAGATGGCAGCGGATATCTTGTGCCTGACTTATATTTCACTAATTTGAGTATTGAATGCAATATAGCGTACTGATAAAAAATAAATAAACTTTGTATGAAATGCTTTATATATAAATAATATACTCCAGTGATGAAATCGTTTAGTATAAATCATTATTTGCTAACAAGTTCTATGTAAGACATTTTAAATAGAACGATATTCGTTGACACAATTAGCTCAGTGGTAGAGCGATAGCCTGTCGCTCAGATTCCTATGGTTCAAACCCGATCAGAGCTAGTTTTTTTTGCTAGAAATGTTATATGTTGATTGTTTTGTAATGACTCAGATGTTTTAAAATTAAGCGTTATATTGTGCAAATTATGGTGTAAAATATATATTTAATTAAAACATAATTCGCCAGCAGATTTACTCGAGACATCTAGCTGCCAAAAAGGTAACTTCCAGATTTTATTGAAAAGTTTCTTCTTCTGGCCGCTAGAATGCACTCGCTCTGTTAGGATTATATTGTTCGATATTTCACCACTAGATGTCCCGACTAGTCTACGTGGGGATCCATTGATTACTATACCATTATCATTCTATGCGCATCGAATTTGAAGAATGACAAGTTGATACTACGATACATTTTAACTTTTTATTTTAAAGGGTTTGTAACAGCCTATTTTGCGTTACTTGAAAATGTTATTAAGCGTTATATTGTCCACATTATGGTGTAAAATATATATTTAATTAAAACATAATTCGCCAGCAGATTTACTCGAGACATCTAGCTGCCAAAAAGGTAACTTCCAGATTTTATTGAAAAGTTTCTTATTCTGGCCGCTAGAATGCACTCGCTCTGTTAGGATTATATTATCGAAAATATCCACATAGTTTGTATACACACGTCTCTGTAGGGTCATGGAAAGATTTGTTAATTCAATTAGGGTTGTGAAAGCCATGCACAACCAGACGTGTAAAGACATGCCTCAACTCAAAGTTGGATGTTGCCCACGGCAGGTCGTAATAATAATAATAATAATAATGTTATTGGTTTTACATCCCTTTTAACTACTGCTGCTTTTAGAGACACCGGGGTGCCGGAATTTTGGCCCGAAGGGGATCTTTAACGTGCCAGTAAATGTACTGACACGGCTCCCTCGCATTTGTGCACCCTCAAATGCCAGCTGACTGCGCCAGGATACGAACCTGCAACCTAGGGCCCAGCAAGCGAGAACGTTACCGCTGAGCCACGACGCCAGTCCGGTCGATTATGTCTCCAGATCCATAACATTCTTGATATACTTCTTATCTTTCTTTCTTTCTTTCTTCAATGATGGTAGCAGTTTTTATCTAGGTCGTGGCGTTTGGTAGAGGTAAATCGTTTCTAAGGTCTTCAACAAAGAATAGTTCTATTATACTCTTTGATAATAACAACGAGTTATAACTATACTCATACATTTAGGAGAAAGTAGGCTATATGTTCTTTACTGAACATCTTGTTTTATATATGTCGAGATATACTGCACCGCTCGGTGTTGACCGTGTTTTATTGCACAAATTTAGGTTTTACTCGCTAACCGTCGGAGATACACGAAAAGTGATAAGAACCTTTTGGATAGAAAATTAAATGCTAAAGCTAGTGTATACCATCAAAAGTTTGCTATTTCTTAGCGTTCTCTTTTTATTTGAAATGGAAATATGAAATTTTGAAACCAAAGGGTGTAGTGACGTCACAAAAGTAGGTTTTACTCGCTAACCGTTGGAGATACACGAAATGTGATAAGGACCTTTCGGATAGGAAATTAAATTTCAAAGCTCGTAGTGCCATCAAAAGGTTGCTATATTATAGCGTTCTCTTTTAATTTGAAATGGAAATATGAAAATAGTCGCCATTTTCAATAGTGCAAAATATCGTAATCAAAAGTATCCTATATGTAAATCTGGTAAATCAGCTACATCCATGCAAAATTTAATTTAAATCGGACCAGTGGTTCTTGCGTTATTGAGTAACAGACACACAGAAAGACAGACACACACCATCTCATTTTTATATATTAGTATGATGAAAATATGAAATTTTTAAACCAAAGGGTGTAGTGACGTCACAAATGTAGGTTTTACTCGCTAACCGTTGGAGATACACGAAAAGTGATAAGGACATTTCGGATAGAAAATTAAATTTTAAAGCTCGTAGTGCTATCAAAAGGTTACTATATCTTAGCGTTCTCTTTTTATTTGAAATGGAATTATGAAAATAGTCGCCATTTTTCAATAGTGCAAAATATCGTAATCAAAAGTATCCTATATGTAAACCTGGTAAATCAGCTACATCCATGCAAAATTTCATTTAAATCGGTCCAGTGGTTCTTGCGTTATTGAGTAACAGACAGACAGACAGAAAGACAGACACACACCATCTCATTAGCCTACTTTCGATTTTTGCAAAAAATGAAAGTAGACTTATGAGATCAACACAGGGCGAAAAAAGTGTGTCTGTCTGTGTGTGTGTATGTGTGTGTGTGAGTCTGTGTGTGTGTGTCTGTGTGTGTGTGAGTCTGTGTGTGTGTGTCTGTGTGTGAGTGTGTGTACTCTGAATGTCTGTCCCCCCCTATCAATTCGAACACGGTGAATGCGAATTGAACGAAATTTGGTACAAAGGTAGCACTAGCAAAGCACACCTCAGTGTCATGTTTTATATCGCCGCCATCTTGACGGAAACGCAATGGCGGCCCCACAAATGTTCAAAGCTTAAATCAAATTACGACTAACCTAATCATCCGATCTCTACCAAATTTTGCAACAACATACTTTTATTCGGGGAGCATCCTTTGACCAAAGCAATAGGTCATCAGCGTAATAGTTTGCAGATGGCGGCCATCTTTGTGTGAAAATCGATTCCCCTATTAATTCGAACACGATGCAACCGAATGGAACGAAATTTGGTACAGAGGTAGTACTAACAAAAGGCACCTCAGTGTCATGTTTTATATCGCCGCCATAGTGACAGAAACGTAATGGCGGCCACACAAATATTCAAAGCTTAAGTTAAATTACGACAAACATAACCATCCGATCTCTACCAAACTTTGCAACAACATACCTTTATGGAGGGAGCATCCTTTGACCATTCTAATAGGTTATTAGCCTAATAGTTTGCGGATGGCGGCCATCTTTATGTCAAAATTGATTCCCCCTATTAATTCGAACACGGTGGAACGGAATGGAACGAAATTTGGTACAGAGGTAGCACTAGCAAAGGGCACCTCAGTGTCATGTTTTATATCGCCGCCATCTTGGCTGAAACGTAATGGCGGCCACACGAATGTTCAAAGCTTAAATCAAATTACGATTAACCTAATCATCCGATCTCTACCAAATTCTGCAACTACATACCTTTATGGAGGGAGCATCCTTTGACCAATTTAATAGGTCATTCGCCTAACAGTTTGAGGATGGCGGCCATCTTTATGTCAAAATTGATTCCCCCTATCAATTTGAACACGGTGGAACCGAATGGAACGAAATTTGGTTCAGAGGTAGCACTAGCAAAGGGCACCTCAGTGTCATGTTTTGTATCGCCGCCGTATTGACAGAAACGTAAAGGCGGCCACACAAATGTTCATGGCTTAAGTTAAATTACGACTAACATAACCATCCGATCTCTACCAAACTTTGCAACAACATACCTTTATGGAGGGAGCATCCTTTGACCATTCTAATAGGTTATTAGCCTAATAGTTTGCGGATGGCGGCCATCTTTATGTCAAAATTGATTCCCCCTATCAATTCGAACACGGTGGAACCGAATGAAACGAAATTTGGTTCAGAGGTAGCACTAGCAAAGGGCACCTCAGTGTCATGTTTTGTATCGCCGCCGTATTGACAGAAACGTAAAGGCGGCCACACAAATGTTCATGGCTTAAGTTAAATTACGACTAACATAACCATCCGATCTCTACCAAACTTTGCAACAACATACCTTTATGGAGGGAGCATCCTTTGACCAATCTAATAGGTCATTAGCCTAATAGTTTGCGGATGGCGGCCATCTTTATGTCAAAATTTATTCCCCCTATTAATTCGAACACGGTAGAACCGAATGAACGAAATTTGGTACAGAGGTAGCACTAGCAAAGGGCACCTCATATTCATGTTTAATATCCCTATAGCACGTTGTATTTCAAAAGCTACTACAACCAACATTCAATCATACTCCTTGAAAAGGACAAAGAGTTACAACAATACCCATGCATTTAGGAGAAAGTAGGCTATATGTTCTTTACTGAACATCTTGTTTTTAGCCTACTTTCGATTTTTGCAAAAAATGAAAGTAGACTTATGAGATCAACACAGGGCGAAAAAAGTGTGTCTGTCTGTGTGTGTGTAGGTGTGTGTGTGAGTCTGTGTGTGTGTTTATGTGTGTGTGTGAGTCTGTGTGTGTGTGTGTGTCTGTGTGTGTGTGTGTGTGTGTGTGAGTGTGTGTACTCTGAATGTCTGTCCCCCCCTATCAATTCGAACACGGTGAATGCGAATTGAACGAAATTTGGTACAAAGGTAGCACTAGCAAAGGACACCTCAGTGTAATGTTTTATATCGCCGCCATCTTTACCAAAACTGAATTGCGGCCACTCAAACGTTCAAAACGTAAAATCAAATAATGACTAACCAAATCATCCGATCTCTACCAAATTTGGTAACAACATACCTTCGTATAGGATGCGTCTTGTGACCAAACTACAAGGTCGTCCGCCATACCATTTCAGGATGGCGGCCGTGCGAATTATGCAATCTTTATAATCCATATAATGGGACCCACCAGTTCCGATTATCGAGCCGAGAATCGTTTTAACTGTTCTAAAGGAAGAGGTACGTTCGAAATTAAATGTTTATTTTGTAATACTATAGTGCAGACGTGTTTTTAAAAAGCTTAGCTGATTCAGTAATAAGACAAGATGGCAGCGGATATCTTGTGCCTGACATATATTTCACTAATTTGAGTATTGCATGCAATATAGCGTACTGATACAAAATAAATAAACTTTGTATGAAATGCTTTATATATAAATAATATACTCCAGTGATGAAATCGTTTAGTATAAATCTTTATTTGCTAACAAGTTCTATGTAAGTCATTTTATATAGACCGATATTCGTTGACACAATTAGCTCAGTGGCACAGTTGGTCACTAGTCGTGGCCGAGTGAGGTACGTGTGAGCGCGCTGTGTGACCGCATTGGAAGAGTGAACGGTTCCTAATACCGGTGCTTCCTTAGTTCCACGTGTGTACTCACCTTCCGTGTGTCATTCGGACAATACTTTTTCAACCAGAAACCCAGAAAACCCCGCTGAAAATCATGTCCGGATACCAGAGGAAGAACACCGTACGCTGCCAATGGGACAGGCAGAGTTCTCGCCCCTCACCAGGAGAAATTCACCGCTGGATTGGCGATACCCTCCGGTTGACTGTCGACCAAGTAGAAGCCATCCAGTTAAATGCGCACGAAAAAACCATGTACATCAAGGTAATCAGCATATCTACTTATCAGAAATTGTTAAATACTTTTGCAGATCCTATTAAATTTCAGTATGACTCAGGCGAAATGACAAATGTTAAGCTCTCCACAGCGGATTCCAATTTTTCCACATTGCGTATATTTAATGTCCCACTCGAAGTTCCCCCTGAAATTTTCAAATCCGTCCTGTCGAAATATGGCACTGTGAGTGACGTCAGGAAAGAACAATGGTCTTCTGCTTATCAGTTCCCGGTGTATAATGGAATACGTGCCGTCACTATGGAAATCAAACAAGATATCCCCTCCACTGAGACTTTTGGTGGCCATTCTGGCTATATAACGTATAATGGACAGAATCAGACCTGTTTAATTTGCAATGCTACCACACATCTACGTATCAACTGCCCAAAGAAAATGATTCCCCTCGGTATAACTCCTACACAACAACGACGTGCCCAATACTCGGAAGTTGTGACGCAGCAAACGTCATATGAAAACATGCTTATTGATCAGTCAGCTGGGACAACACCAGAAGTGGCCTCGAATACATATGACGCAGAACTGGTACCTTGCCCTGACCAGAGCAGCGAGCCACAGAGTGCCCCTGTGCTATCGGCAACCTGTATAGCAGCCTTAGAACCAACTATGCCGTCACTACAGGCTGCCACAGAAATTTTGTCTTCACTGCCCCCACCTTCGCTGGTCCCTACCGACTCACTTAAGCAGGTTGATCGGGGATCCGAGAACTTCTCTAAGAAGATTAAAACAAATGCCTCGATTGCCGTACCAGCCCAGAAGAATCAAACTGGCTCTACAAACGTTCCCGCAGCTGTGAAAAAAAAATCTTCATTCTACGTCATCTAGGGACCCACGAACGCTCTCAACCGCTGACAGCCGGCCTATGAATGGCAGTCATAAGGAACTATCTCAACCTAATTTGACATAGTGCACCAGTATATTTCTCACCTGTGTCTTTTTTTCTTTTTTCTTTTTTCTCGAGTCCACCTTCCAGTATGTCTAGCACAACTTTTATACTTCTCTTAATGGCGCAATTTCTCACTGTGGCCACTGTGAATATCAATGTAATAGAATGCCCTCTGAAATTTCAACTGTTGGAGAGATTCCTTCGAGATGCAGACATTGACATTGCCTTCATTCAAGAAGTTGCTCTACCCTGTTTGCCCATATCTGCCTTCTACAAACAATACATCAATACCGGTAATACGAATAGAGGGACCGGATTCCTCATAAGACATGATATCCCACTCGAAGGTGTGCTATGTCATCCATCAGGACGCATAATATCTGGACACATAAACAATACCATCCTGATAAATGTATATGCCCCATCCGGGTCCAATAAACGTGTGGAACGGAAAATGTTCTTTCAACAGAGTATACTGCCTCATCTGCACGACGTTAAGGACAAACTTATTCTTTCAGGGGATTTCAATTGTATTCAATGCCCAGAAGATTCCACTAGCTCATACCAAGGTGTCATCCCGGCTCTCAGGACCCTTCTTACCTCCCGACACCTCATTGATGCTGTGGATAGTTTAAGGGTGCCCCTGCCCCATTACACCTGTATAAGTCACAACTCCTCATCACGACTTGACCGCATCTACTTTTCACAGGAACTTATCCAGCCTAGACGATATGAAGTGATACCTGCCAGTTTCACTAACCATCATGCTGTCGTATGTACAATCTCTTACCCCCATCCCATATTTCACATAGGAAGAGGTTATTGGAAATTGAATTGATCGCTGTTACTGGAGGAGGAATGCCAAGATATTTTCAGACAACACTGGACTCGATGGGTCCAACAAAAATGCAAATTTCGCGACTGCGCAGACTGGTGGGATATTTTAGTTAAACCAGGGATCCGCCGCGTCTTTAAGAACATATCTTACCAACGAGGTCGGGAAAGACGGGATACAGTTGAATTTTACTATCGAGTTCTTCGCCAGCTCCAGCAAAGATCTGATGCTGGGGAGCGTATATATGACCAGATCCGGGAAGTTAAAACCAAGCTCCTGTCTCTACAGCAACGAACGCTCGCTCATATAAACGTGGCTTTAAAAGATCGTACAGTGCTCCCGGACGAAAGTGCAAGTGTATACCATATCGCCAAAGGACAACGTGAGCGGCAACGTAAATATATCCACCGCCTCCGCACCAGTACTGGAAGTGTCGTCACCTCCCCTGACGCTATACGTCGTGAAATGTCATTATTTTATCAACGGTTCTACGCTAAGGCTCCCATTGATCCACAGCAGGTGACCCTATTGCTGTCATCTTGCAGTACCCAACTATCTCCGGACAACAAAACTCTGCTCAGCGCGGATATTACGGATGAAGAGATTCACTCTGTGGTTAAGCAACTCCCAAACAACCGCTCACCTGGCATTGATGGACTGCCATATGAAATGTATAAACACTTCTGGCCTCTCATTGGCAAAGAATTTTGTCATGTCCTGCGTACCATTCTCCAACGTCGTGCTCTTTGCCAATCACATCACGAGGGTACCATAGTCCTCATACCAAAAACATCCTCTCCCATGGCAGTTGGTGACTTCCGACCAGTTACTCTGCTCTGCAGTGACTATAAAGTCCTTACCAAAGTACTTGCATGCCGATTGAAGACTGTTCTACCTGATATCATTGGTGATGAACAATGTTGCAGTATTCCTGGAAGAACTCTGTTAACAAACTTAGCGATACTACGGGACCTACACCTAAAAGCCGAAATGCTCCCCACTGAGCCAATGAGTTTTCTCACCTTAGATCTTGATAAAGCTTTCGACCGCATCAGTCATGAATACTTGTACATGGTCTTGCAACACTTCGAATTTCCTGAAATCCTTATTGACTACATTCGTATGATAAATTGTAATGCTACGTCTCGAGTGCTCGTCAACGGTTTTCTTTCCCCTCTGATTTCAATACAACAATCAGTTAGGCAAGGATGTCCCCTTTCTATGCTACTTTTTGTCATTGGCCTTGAACCGTTCATTCGGACTACCCAGGTGAAGCTACAGGGTTACAAACTGTCCACACATGTTTTTGGAATGTGCGCCTATGCTGATGACGTATCAATATTGATCCGCAATAATGAAGACATCTCCCACATCGATAGCGTCCTTCAGCGCTACCATATCGCCTCTGGAGCACAATCGAACCCCCAGAAAACTGATTTGCTTCCGCTCAATACTAACTCAGTGATTACCCAACAGCCCTGGTTCCGGATAGTAAATAAGGTGAAAATTCTTGGCATTACCTGGAAGCAATCGCTTCTGGACACAGTGTAAGCAAACTGGACTAAGGTCATTGCCAAAAATTAGGGGAGTGCTGATCCAATTTGGTCAAAGAAACCTCAATATAGTGCAACGGGTCATGGTCCTCAACGTGTTTGCGCTCTCTAAAATACGGTATGTCGCACAACTTTTCCCACTTCCCAAAATGTTTGAGAGCCAATTGGCAAAATATACAGGTTGGTTTATATGGCAAGGAGTTTTGTTCCGAGTACAACGGGAACAGTTGTATCTCCCATCCCGGCAAGGCGGGCTAGGGCTAACAGCTCATGGCATGAAATGCCGTGCACTCCTCTGCAAGAACGATATCACCATTCTTTCCCAACATGACACTTTTACGAAAGCGCTATACAAAGATATTCGAAACACAGCCCGTGGTTGTGATAGAGCTTTGCCGAAGATATTTAGGGATCATCAACAGCACCTTCTGGAAACTGTTCGCCAAATGCTTTCATGGACTGTTCCAAAGACGAAAAGTATTTATAACATGTTGCGGCAAGTGGTACACTCCAAACCGCGAATAGAGGCCACCACCCTCTACGTCCATTGGCCCACTGTTTGGAAAAATTTTGGGGCTATGACCATTTCTTCTGCTGTACACTCCCAGGTTTTTATCTTCCTCAACGATCTCATCCCAACCGCTCTACGGCGATATACCATCCGTCTTGAAGCTTACCCATGGTGTACTATATGTGGTCAAACTGATACGGCGATACACCGCTTCACATCATGCACGCGAGTTGCCTCCACGTGGCTGTGGTGTAAGGGAAAAGTATGTCAACTATTAAATGTGCCCACGGATGACCTTGATGACAGGAAGTTGGTTCGTTTGTCGGTGACCGCCTTCCCACAAATTAAACAGACTGCCATTGTGTGGATAATGGGCCAATATGTACACTTCGTGATGGACAATGATCAACATTTCTCGTTCCTGGATCTCAGGTATCACCTGCAAACAGAGGGTTGGAAGCTTAGTGAAAGTGGACAATTGTACGATAAATATGGACACTATCTGGATTTCTTGTGATGTATTAGTATGGTATTTATCATATCTGAAAATTCTGTAATTCTGTAAAGAGCTAATAAAAAAAAGTGGTAGAGCGTTAGCCTATTGCTCAAATGCCTATGGTTCAAACCCGATCAGAGCTAGGTTTTTTGCTTGAAATGTTATATGTTTATTGTTTTGTAATGACTCAGATATTTTAAAATTAAGCGTTATATTGTGCATATTATGGTGTAAAATATATATTTAATTAAAACATAATTCGCCAGCAGATTTACTCGAGACATCTAGCTGCCAAAAAGGTAACTGCACGTCGACCTACTTATTAACTTCCAGATTTTATTGAAAAGTTTCTTCTTCTGTCCGCTAGAATGCACTCGCTCTGTTAGGATTATATTGTTCGATATTTCACCACTAGATGCCACGACTAGTCTACGTGGGGCTCCATTGATTACTATACCATTGGCATTCTATGCGCATCGAATTTGAAGAATGACAAGATGACACTACGATACATTTTTACTTTTTATTTTAAAGGGTGTGTAACAGCCTATTTTGCGTTACTTGAAAATGTTATTTGAAGTAAAGAACAAAACGATTTCACATAGTAGTTTGTATACACACGTCTCTGTAGGGTCATGGAAAGATTTGTTAATTCAATTAGGGTTTTCGATTCCCGGTCAATGCATGTGAGATTTTCGAAGTGAAATGCCATGTCCTGTGGTTCGGATTCCACGTAAAAAGGAGGTCCCGTGGCTCATAATCACAAGATTCACGGTCACGTAAAACTACAATCTTCCTTCCTTTTTTTTCAATTAGGGTTGTGAAAGCCATGCACAACCAGACGTGTAAAGACATGCCTCTACTCAAAGTTGGATGTTGCCCACGGCAGGTCGTATATGTAATAATAATAATAATAATAATAATAATAATGTTATTGGTTTTACATCCCTTTTAACTACTGCTGCTTTTTGAGACACCGGGGTGCCGGAATTTTGGCCCGAAGGGAATCTTTAACGTGCCAGTAAATGTACTGACACGGCTCCCTCGCATTTGTGCACCCTCAAATGCCAGCTGACTGCGCCAGGATACGAACCTGCAACCTAGGGCCCAGCAAGCGAGAACGTTACCGCTGAGCCACGCAGCCAGTCCAATCGATTATGTCTCCAGATCCATAACATTCTTGATATACTTCTTATCTTTCTTTCTTCAATGATGGTAGCAGTTTTTATCTAGGTTGTGGCGTTTGGTAGAGGTAAATCGTTTCTAAGGTCTTCAACAAAGAATAGTTCTATTATACTCTTTGATAATAACAACGAGTTATAACTATACTCATACATTTAGGAGAAAGTAGGCTATATGTTCTTTACTTAACATCTTGTTATATATTAGTATGATGATGAAAATATGAAATTTTTAAACCAAAGGGTGTAGTGACGTCACAAATGTAGGTTTAACTCGCTAACCGTTGGAGATACACGAAAAGTGATCAGGACATTTCGGATAGAAAATTAAATTTTAAAGCTCGTAGTGCCATCAAAAGGTTGCTATATCTTAGCGTTCTCTTTTTATTTGAAATGGAAATATGAAAATAGTCGCCATTTTTCAATAGTGCAAAATATCGTAATCAAAAGTATCCTATATGTAAACCTGGTAAATCAGCTACATCCATGCAAAATTTCATTTAAATCGGACCAGTGGTTCTTGCGTTATTGAGTAACAGACAGACAGACAGACAGAAAGACACACACCATCTCATTTTTATATATTAGTATGATTATAAAAAAATCTTCTGTCTGTTCCTTACAAAGAAATATAATTAAGACTGTTGGTTTGACATTTGAATCAATTTCAGCGTCTTGCAAAACATTTTTACTGGATTAATGCAATGTTGGAAATCTGCCGTAGTGTCTAATAATTTTCACACCTCTGTAATAATCCCTTTCACGTGCCATGTGGGCCGTCGTTTCAGTGTGTGTAAAGATGTACTTTCATCCACGAGATCGAGGATAGGCGATGACAATTTCGTACACTGGTAATTTTGTAAAGCAAATAATACTGTTACGTACCTCCCCCCTAGTGGCACTTTTGTTAACTGGATTACGGTGGGTTGAAGCACAACACAGATTGTTCCTTTAAATGAAATAATTAACTTTATTGCGGCCAGAACATACACCACTCATCAGCAAATACAAGCAATTATTACCTTACGCCAGTTTCCTCAAGTCTCTTCCTTATGGAGAGCTCTTGACCTCTTTCACTTGTCAACAGTTAATCTTCTCGCTAATGAGTCTGGTGGCCTTGACAGAACTACATGCAACTCTCCCCCATGTACACAAACTACAGTTACTTACGAAAACCTGCTACACGCTGCTTCGCTGTTCACGAGCTGGGAAACAATGTCACTGAGTTTCGTAACTCACCACACTTCTGTCGCTCAGGATAAACGCTCGCACTCGCTCGTAAAACACAACAACAACCACTGCTCGACAGGTCGCTCTTGTATAGCAGGCCGGTGACTCAATAAATGCTTCTAGACCCATCCAGGGTTCACGGCTTCTCGAGGCTTCCTCCACTGGCTGAGTCACGAATATTCTGGACCATCCCTTTGTCCTAGTAGCCCTGTTGGATAAGGCGCACGCAATACACGAGGCAGGGCACAGCCCAGCCCTGGGGCAGTTGTGACTCATGCGGCGAGCGATGACACAAACTCACAGCCGTAACAATACATTATCTGCATAGTAGCCTACCCAGCAATAATTATTTTAATCTTGCTTTTATTTATGTGATATTTTCTGAATTAATATTAATGGACAGCCTTCATTGTAAAAGAACTAAAGTACCCCTGATTCCCACAAAAATGTTCTGTTATTTATGTTACGTGCAAAGCCCGTCCCAACGTTATTAATATGCATCTCTACGTATATGTATTCCCTACCATTTGAAGCGCCCGCCTAGATGGCTTGGTTTGGCTAATGAACTCGAGATGGCAGCGTCTATCGGCTCCTCTAGCTGGGGTTGTGTCTTCTGCCGCTAGAGTGAGTCATTGGTGTCTTCTGGCCTCGTCTTGTCAAGACATATTTAAAAATATAGTATTCTACGTCATTAAACAAAAGGCCGCCAAAATAACTATATAATACGCACATTGTTTAATTGTGTGTCACCCTGTGATTGGACAATTTCGATTAACATTAATGCACTGCGGCCTATAACTTTTGGGTCTCCGCCATGTTGGTAGTGGACTTCTGAAGATAGCAAGAACCTAGCTGGTCGTGAAAAGGTGTCTCCGTTTGTGCCGGGGGCTTGCCCCCTGGCCTCCGTGAAATGTGGGTCTATTCTATCTAAAGGAAATAATCTGTGCACTGAAGGATATAAATTCGAGATTTCATCTTGAAGAGGAAATGTGGGATAATTATCGTAACTTGCTGCAAGGAAAAGTTGCTTGTGTACAAAACGTCGCGTGTGCTGGGGTAGCCATGTTGAGGCAAATCTGGTGCCTTTTAAAATTATTTAATGTGTGTTATGATTTTGTTATTATTGTGTTTCCACAAAAGAAGGATTTAAGGTACGTTTTATAAAATATTTATATTTATATATATTGTTATGAGAGCTCCGATATTGGCCTTATAATGATGTTTTAATACTGTATTTAATTTCGTTTTCTATGCCTAATATTCTTTTTTTTAATGTTACCTGATATGTTAATTTTTGTTTTTTCTGCGCCTTCCGGAGACACGTTTCAAGTTTATCGTACATTGTAATTTATTATTTATTTAGTTTATTTTCTTTATGGGAATTTTCATTGTGTTTAGTTGGTTCTTTTCTTTTCGTAATCTTAGGGATTGGCCTATTGTTTATTTGTTTTACGATCCGCAGCATCCTAAATTGCCTCGTTTTAATCGTGTTAAGGTGTAATTATTTCCTCCTTTTCTTTTCTCTCTGGTGACGTTTAATTTTAAAAAGTAGTTGTTTGCCGTAATTCGACTAGACATGCAGTCATCTGTTTCGTGGCCATGTTTGTTTTTGTTTTGCTAGAGTGCATTGTGGTCTGGTGAGTGTAATTCTCTTGGCATCGAGCGGGACACTCAAACGTGTTGTGGTGGGATATTAGAATGTTTTTTGTTAATCTTGTTGATTTTCCTTTGTGTTTTTTTTTTTTTTTTGTGAGTGTTCCTGAGTATACCGCCGTCATGAAAGTTTTGGATTTGTAAATTGGTCCTATTTTATAATTATTTTTTTTAACTTTTCGTTTCTTCGTGGCTTTGATGCCTGCATGTCGAGTCAGTTTTGCGTACCTTAGTGGTTTATCAAGCCCTTTCTTATTTTGTGATCCCTGTCTGCTGGCTTTCTTTCTTTTGGGCTTTATTATATATTTTTTTAAATTAAATGTTTTCGTTTTTGCTCAGCAAGGTAGCATGTAAAGCCTTCTCTTGTTTCCATAGGTAATTGACTTGTTTTGGCCTTAAGCCAATGTGCATCACCAGAGAGATTTTTTTTTGTGGCAATAAGAGTTTTTTTCTTATGTTGTGTTTGCAGGAGGATCTTATTAAATTATATTTTCTTGCCCCTTTTTCGTGATTAAATGTTTTTTTTAATATTAAGCAACTGTTGTGGCATTATTTCGTCGGTAGCAGTTCTGTGGGTTATCGGAGTGTGTCTGTAGACGAGCCTGTGCGTTTTCCTCTTCTCCACCTTCCTACGCCTTTAGGTGTTCTTCTGTTGGGACATGTCAACTGGCGGTGATTTTGCAGTTTGCGATGCGGACCTCTGAAATAAGGTAAGTAGGCCATCCACCCCCAGCCACACCCCTGTAGCATTTTGGTAGCAGACCGAGCTCGTGTATCGCTTCTGCAGCTATCCCCTCCCCCGTACCCGCAGGCTCATTTATGGACCCTTCTGGTGCTGGTAGGACGGTTGCTGATGAGATGTGTCATGTCAGTGCGCTTGATGCTATTTTATGTTAATCCTTGTCGTTTGTTTGGTTTCATGTTTGCCTCTAAAAATCCATGTGGTGATATGTGAAGTGACCTGTTCCAAGCAAGGTTTCTGTGCTGAATTATATCCTATTTATGATGCAACACTCCCAATGAAGAAGAAGCTTGGTAAGTGACTGGCATGTATTCTTGGCATGGGAAATGTGGGTTTTTTGATATTCTGATAGCCTACATGCTGCGAGTGAATGCATCGAGGAGCCCTGTCTGAAGCTGTTCGCCCTGTGATTTGTAGCAATTTGTTGTAATTTAGCTTCCTGTTCTGGAGCCTAGCAAGCGATGACGTCTGCAGTTCTGGGCAGCATTGTCCATGATGTTATTTGTCAAAATTTCAGGTTTCGAGGCAGTGTCAGTGTTTAAGAAGACTGTTGTGTTCCTGTATGTTTCTTTTGCATGAAATTCTGTTGTGATATGCTGTCCTCGTGATATATTTATTATGCAACTATCACGCCAACTGGTGTTATTGCGAAGTGTAGTCCGATTAAAAGGGCTAAACTATGGAAATCAGCCCTCCCTATGTCCCTACTGTGGTGCCAAAAGGCACATTTAACGTGCATGTCACTATTTTTTGCTAGGAATTCTTCCCAAACTCATTCAAGGTAAGTGTTTGTTTTGAGATGTTTTTATCGCAGTGTGCGATTGGTTAAGTTTTGTTCATACACTTATATTATGCTGCAATCGTTCTGGGATGAGTGTGTATTTTGTGCAAATCGTGTCTGTGTGTATGTGTTAACGTTAGATTTTGATTTAGATTGGTAGGGTGGGGTAATTTAGGGTTTGTTGTGTTTGCAAAAGTAAGTCTAGGATCGTATTTTTATTAGTTGCTTTCCTTGTAATTTTGAACTAAACCTAATATGTAGGTGTGCTTTACGTGGAGATATCTACTGTCTGGGGTTAGCTAGATTAGAAGTATGGGATTCTTTCTTAGTTTGATCCCTGGGCAGGTTGTATATAGGACTTGCACGATCCGAATCGCTCAGGTATGGGACTGGTCTGTCGATGACATGCAAGTATGTGTCATGTAATGCAATTGTAAGGGTATTGTGTTTAATTGTATTTGTTTGTGTCATGATATCTCTACGACTACATAACTTGCATATTTGAGTGTTAATGGGAATTATTTTTGTGGGTGGGTAAAAATTATGTATTGCTGCAATTGGAGTATGTTTTGTGATGAATATTTTGTGGTGAATATGAGGTCTCAGTTCGTGAACAGCCATAATGTAATGTGCTTTCAGGTTAGTTAGTTAAAATAGGGTCTTCAAAATTTACTGGGGTTAAATTTCTGTTGGACATTGTGGTCATCAGCTTCTGTAAATCAGCTTGTTTTGCCTTTTAAGCTCGTAATCTGTTGTTGCTGGAAATCAGGGTCATCAGTTGCCTCATGTTTACTGTAAATGAGATAGGCCTACCGTTTAGTTCATGCTATGGCAGTCACGGTCATCAGCCACTGTAATTTGAGTAAAATTTTCTGCTTTTGACTGGTAATTCTAATTTTTTTCTGCTTAAATCGTTAGGAATGGTGCGTTAGTGATCTCTGTTAGCCTCGTCTTTCGACAAGAGTGGCTTGTTTTCTCATCTAACCGTATTTTCGGGCCATGTTAGGCATCCTTTGGTTGCACGTGTTCGTGTCTTAAACCTGAACGAGGAAACCGCATTTGTATCTCGTGTACTGTTGAACTTAGTTCTTTTTATGTTGGATTTTTCTCACCCAGGCGGATTTTGGCTGTATAGTCATCTGGTGTCGAACCTCAATTTCGTTCCTTGTGTTAGTGTATTGGTGTTTGGTTTTCTGCGCTGCCATTTTCCCCTTCGTTTTTTGTCATTTCTGTAACGGTGTTTTTATTTCTCATTGTCCCCATGCCAAACAATGTGTGCGATCACGAACCAACAAATGTAGATGCATACATGTCAGCTTAATTAAATTTTTCTTTTCCTAAGCCCTAAGGCAAACAAATATCCAGAGTGCATCTGTCGCACATAAAACGAGGTGGAGAGATTTGTAATGAAGAAATGGTACCATAAATTTGTAAACTGATATTTTGTATAATGTAGAGTATCCCTTACCTTCATTGAAGCCTTCAGGCATCTGTTCCTTCTGGAATTTTGAATTGGATTTGCAAACTCTACTGGGATACAGCTTGTAACTGTTGGGTAATTCCCATTTAATGATAAAATGTTAACATCGTGTAATAGCCTACCTTGTAAAATTGTAACTAATTTTGATGTTCACGTAGAAGATGCTAGCATGTAAGTAGGACTCGGTGGGAGACCTAACTCATGGTGATCTTGTATACCTGTTTCCTTGGGAATTTGAGTGGTCATTCCTCTACCATAGTTCCTGCTGAATGTATAGTCGTTCAACTCGAGTATACTAGAAAAGTCTATCTAGTCTGTGGAAAAGTAACCTTGGTAATGAACTTTACTTCGGTAAATCTTGTTATTTAATTAACTATTGTGAGCACGGATCTAGGGCATGGTCAGGATTTTCTTCATATAAATTCAACCTTGTTTCTCATTTGTAAAATGTATTAAGAATTAGCAATTTCTGTAAACTTTTATTAGCCTACTTTCGATTTTTGCAAAAAATGAAAGTAGACTTATGAGATCAACACAGGGCGAAAAAAGTGTGTCTGTCTGTGTGTGTGTATGTGTGTGTGTGAGTCTGTGTGTGTGTATGTGTATGTGTGAGTCTGTGTGTGTGTGTGTGAGTGTGTGTACTCTGAATGTCTGTCCCCCCCTATCAATTCGAACACGGTGAATGCGAATTGAACGAAATTTGGTACAAAGGTAGCACTAGCATAGGACACCTCAGTGTCATGTTTTATATCGCCGCCATCTTTACTAAAACTGAATGGCGGCCACTCAAACGTTCAAAACGTAAAATCAAATAACGACTAACCAAATCATCCAATCTCTACCAAATTTGGTAACAACATACCTTCGTATAGGATGCGTCTTGTGACCAAACTACAAGGTCGTCCGCCATACCATTTCAGGATGGCGGCCGTGCGAATTATGCAAACTTTATAATCCATATCATGGGACCCACCAGTTCCGATTATCGAGCCGAGAATCGTTTTAACTGTTCTAAAGGAAGAGGCACGTACGAAATTAAAAGTTTATTTTGTAATACTATAGTGCAGACGTGATTTTAAAAAGCTCAGCTGATTCATTAATAAGACAAGATGGCAGCGGATATCTTGTGCCTGACTTATATTTCACTAATTTGAGTATTGCATGCAATATAGCGTACTGAAACAAAATAAATAAACTTTGTATGAAATGCTTTATATATAAATAATATACTTCAGTGATGAAATCGTTTAGTATAAATCATTATTTGCTAACAAGTTCTATGTAAGTCATTTTATATAGATCAATGTTCGTTGGCACAAATGGCTCCGTGGTAAAGCGTTAGTCTATCATTCATATGCCTATGGTTCAAACCCCATCAGAGATATGTATTTTGCTTGACATTTTACATATTTGTTGCTTTGTAATGACTCAGACGTTTTAAAATTAAGCGTTATATTGTGCATATTACGGTGCAAAACATATACTTAATTAAAACATAATTCGCCAGCAGATTTAATCGAGACATCTAGCTGACAAAAAGGTAACAGATTTTATTGAAAAGTTTCTTCTTCTGGCCGCTAGAATGCACTCGCTCTGTTAGGATTATATTGTTCGATATTTCACAACTAGATATCACGACTAGTTTTTATATTTATTGTTTCTTGAGTACTGAGACGTTATAAAATAAAGCTTTATATGGTGCTTTTTGCAATGGAAATTATATATTAAAAAAACGACATTCTCCACCGGAGTGACATCTTCCAGCCTTCAGTTGTACTATGCAGAAACTATAGATTAGAGCAGCGCTCTATACCGGCCAGTTAGTGAACCCAGTCTTAACGACTGCTAGGAGTAATAATGTTGGTAATAATACAGTAACATTCGTTTATTCCTTGTGCACAGAGGCGTTGTTGATAATCTCAAAACTTGCAATATGGATGATTTGGAGATGGATTATTTTGTTATACCGTGTATTTAAGATTAGCCTATAAATTAACGGGTTGCGAAGTTACTTCACTTAGTTCTATATCATTCGTACACGACACAGAACAACAACGTGACGTCAGTTTCTGATCTGCTCTGATTGGCTATTACATTGCTGCAGTCGGGTAGTTGGCAGTCAAGGATAAAATTCTCGACTGCCAACTGCCAGCTACCAACTGCAACTTCATGTTGTGTATGGTGCCTATAGTATACACGGAGTCGATCGCGACTGCCGACCGAGGACTACCAACTACGGACTGCCGACTGCGCATTGTAGATGGGCCTTATTAGAGCAACGAAGTTTCAATTATTGTAAGTAGTCGGTGTTTGGAGTGTTTGCTGATGAAATTGCAAAATGCTGGGGTAAATTATAAACTATGGTTTGAACGCCACTGTTCAAATCCTGTGTGCCAATTTGCACTTCAAATAGGAAGAAATTAGGAGATGATAAGGACAGAGAGTTATAACTATACCCATACATTTCGGAGAAAGTAGGCTATATGTTCTTTCCCGAACATCTTGTTTTTGATATAAGATTAACTACTGTTTTGTAAATGGCTGCCCACTCGTCGCATGATATCTTACACATTGCATCCACCTACTTCGTCTAAAGCTAACAACATTGGTCTTGTTGAAAATTTACCTAACGCGTCTCGGACTCTGAAAGCACTGCAGGTGCTGGTGTAATGCGTTTCTGAGGACTTATGGACACAGTGAAGCTGTTAACTAACTGGTTTGCGAGGTGATCAATTATCCCTTCACTGATAATCTGACCCTGCACTCTTCCTAACCAAAACGATGCGGTTTTATCCATCAATTGGAGTTAACTGATGAACATTATCTTCTGGAAGCATGCTTGGTGAATCGACTAGTTATGGAGTACTGCCTATGCCTAGGCATATTCGTGAAAGGTGTTCACGCTTAAGGGAGGGAGACTGTTACGTGCAAAGCCCGTCCTAACGTTATTAATATGCATCTCCTCTACGTATATGTATTCCCTACCATTTGAAGCGCCCGCCTAGATGGCTTGGTTTGGCTAATGAACTCGAGATGGCAGCATATTCGTAGCATCCTAAATTGCCTAGTTTTAATCGTGTTAAGGTGTAATTATTTCCTCCTTTTCTTTTCTCTCTGGTGACGTTTAATTTTAAAAAGTAATTGTTTGCCGTAATTCGACTAGATATGCAGTCATCTGTTTCGTGGCCATGTTTGTTTTTGTTTTGCTAGAGTGCATTGTGGTATGGTGAGTGTAATTCTCTTGGCGTCGAGCGGGACACTCAAAAGTGTTGTGGTGGGATATTAGAATGTTTTTTGTTAATCTTGTTGATTTTCCTTTGTGTATTTTTTTGTGAGTGTTCCTGAGTATACCGCCGTCATGAAAGTTTTGGATTTGTAAATTGGTCCTATTTTATAATTTTTTTAAAAACTTTTCGTTTCCTCGTGGCTTTGATGCCTGCATGTCGAGTCAGTTTTGTGTACCTTAGTGGTTTATCAAGCCCTTTCTTATTTGGTGATCCCTGTCTGCTGGCTTTTTTTTCTTTTGGGCTTTATTATATTTTTTTTAACTCAATGTTTTCGTTTTTGCTCAGCAAGCTAGCTTGTAAAGCCTTCTCTTGTTTCCATAGGTAATTGACTTGTTTTGGCCTTAAGCCAATGTGCATCACCAGAGAGATTTTTTTTGTGGCAATAAGAGTTTTTTTCTTATGTTGTGTTTGCAGGAGGATCTTATTAAATTGTATTTTCTTGCCCCTTTTTCGTGATTAAATGTTTTTTTTAATATTAAGCAACTGTTGTGGCATTATTTCGTCGGTAGCAGTTCTGTGGGTTATCGGAGTGTGTCTGTAGACGAGCCTGTGCGTTTTCCTCTTCTCCACCTTCCTTCGCCTTTAGGTGTTCTTCTGTTGGGACATGTCAACTGGCGGTGATTTTGCAGTTTGCGATGTGGACCTCTGACATAAGGTAAGGCCATCCACCCCCAGCCACACCCCGGTAGCAATTTAGTTAAATAATTGTAGTTGTTAATCTACTGGTCACTTTTGGAAAAGCAATCTGTAATTCTTTTTATTTTTTATCGACTTTACCCTTCAGGTTGGTGTTTCTCATGGACACAGCGAGGGAACTCACCACTACCGCCTCTACGGGCAGTGTCCTGGAGCTGGGAACACTTGCTCGGACTGGATACAACTGAGGAGGTGTGATCAACACCTCGCCCAGGTGGCCTCGCCTGCAAAGCGAACAGAGGCCTCATGAGGGATGGGAAGGGAAGGGAAGGTTAAGATGGATAGGCAAGGAAGAGGGAAAGAGGCGGCCGTGGCCTTACAGCAGGTAGGCTACCATCCCGGCATTTGCCCGAGGACGAAGTGGGATACCACGGAAAGCCACTTCGAGGATGGCTGAGGTGGGAATCAAACCCCCTCTACTCATTTGGATCACCCGAGGCTGAGTAGACCCCGTTCCAGTCCTCGTGGTAGTGCTGGGAATCGAACCCAGGACCTCCGGGGCAGCAGCTAACCATGCTGACCGCTACGCTACGGAGGCGACTTATCTGCAATAATCAGCAATAATTCTTTCGATTTTGCTTTTTTGTACGTGACATTTTCTGAATTAGTAGACTACTAATAGACAGTCTTCATTGCAAAAGAAATTAAGTAACCCTCATTCCCTAAAAAAAAAAAATGCACTGTCATTTAGTTAAATATTGTAGTTATTTATTTTACTGCTCACTTTTGGAAAAGTAATCTGTAATTACATTTAAGTGAAATGTTTCTCAAGTAATTGTGATTCATTGCAATATTTTTTCTTTGGAACTTTTTGCATTACTGATTGCAGGCAATATAGTATACAAATATCTCCACATAGTATAAAACAAATTCCCCGATTCTTGGATGTTACGGTTAATCTCGAGAACCACTGGATGAATTTTGATGTGGTTTTCAGCATTCTGTAAAGGATATCTCGACGAAGGTTTCTGTAGATAAACACTCATTTATGACCAAAGGAAGGCATGCAATAACGATTTACGCAAATCGAGTTGAAGAACGACCTGTCGCCCGTGCACTTTTAAGCCTACGCTGGGTAATGCGATAATCATGCCTACAGTATAGACTATGAGTGTAAGAATTGTTCAGCATGAAAAGATCTACAAAAATGTACAGTCAGTCTGAGAGACTTGACTTTATATCATTTCAAATGAAGCATGCTACAAATGCTACACATGTTAGAAAGGCTCAGGAGGGCTTCGAGCGAACAGACTCCATTATCCATCAACTTAGACTTCCCGCGCGGGGAACAGAGAGCGGGAGGTGCACTCTGCTGCATGACGTCACGCACTCGCTGTCTCCGTATCGCATAACGCCAGACCCCAGGAGTAAACTCACAAGTCAGACTCAACAGACTCCATTACCCTTTAACTTAGGCTTCCCGCGCGGGGAACAGAGAGCGGGAGGTGCACTCTGCTGCATGACGTCACGCACTCGCTGTCTCCGTATCGCATAACGCCAGACCCCAGGAGTAAACTCACAAGTCAGACTCAACAGACTCCATTACCCTTTAACTTAGGCTTCCAGCGTGGGGAACAGAGAGCGGGAGGTGCACTCTGCTGCATGATGTCACGCACACGCCGTCTCCGTATCGCATAACGCTAGACCCCAGGAGTAAACTCAGACTCGATGCATATGCACTGAACAACATGGTGACGTCATACACGCCGTAACCGTAACGCATAACGGTAGACCCCAGGAGTAAACTCACAAGTCAGACTCAACAGACTCCATTACCCTTTAACTTAGGCTTCCCGCGCGGGGAACAGAGAGCGGGAGGTGCACTCTGCTGCATGATGTCACGCACTCGCCGTCTCCGTATCGCATAACGCTAGACCCCAGGAGTAAACTCAGACTCGATGCATATGCACTGAACAACATGGTGACGTCATACACGCCGTAACCGTGACGCATAACGGTAGACCAAAGCATAACGATGAAGTTGACAAGATGATTTGAAATGCTAAAAAGTCCTGGACAGCACACCTCTATATTTTATACATCGCCCACTATAAGTGACTTTACGTCTTCATTTCTCCTAATAACCTCCATTCAGTAGAAATTTAAATTACTAGCTTCGGAGCGAGTTTACGAGTTAGCGAGCGAGCCTATCACCCCAGCTTCGACCAGCATCAAACTGTCGAGTCGTGCCAGGTTAAGACTTCAGAGAAGAGTATATGTGTTTGGAGTTTGCTGTTCACCTCGGCTTTTCTGAATTGTGTCTGGGACCTGCCATCCGTGCGCCTTTTAAGCTTACGCTGGGGAAGCCCTTAAAGATACCGGGCGAAGCCGGGGCGGGTTACTAGTAAATAAATAACAATATCAAAGCGCCTGGAGCAGATGGGATAGCAGCAGAAATGCTAAAACTAGCCGTGGAACAATCCTTCAGGCATATCTACACAGTGATCCTGGACATATGGGCTTATGAGAGGCTCTCGTATGACTGGACGTCGGCCGTTATTCACCAAATTCACAAGGAAGGAAACAAAACAGACCTTGGAAATTACAGAAGGAATATCACTCCTAGCAGTCACTAATAAGATAAGAAAGTCAACGAACAAACTGGTATCAATAATGGGACAGTTGGTCTGTCACAATACTTCTACTACCCCATAATTGCGTCAATCGCCAAAGCCCGGGCCATGGAAAACAGTGTAATCTCTGAGAAGGTTGGTAATCTCCGAAAAGATTGAAGATGTGTGATCTCCTTGGCTTTGTTAGTGAACGGACGGGAGACTCAAGTGTGATATCTTTGTTTTTACCAGTGTTTGTCTACTTAAGTTCCTTGTTTTTAATTCTGTTATTATAACAATTGGATGGTGACGCCATTAAGACTTGAGATAGACTGGATTATGCTAGCACATGAAAATGAACTCCCCGCCTCGCTTTTAATGTCATTATACCTTATACGGTTATCCAACCGAGGTGACGGATTTTCTTTCAATTATTCAGTTTTCCAATAATTTGCTTGTCACCGTCCTCCTCTCTAGGGGTATTGTCTTAAGTGTGACCACGTGTATTTTGGTGATATGTGTATTTTCCCTTTTTCTTAAATATAGGATATTTTGTCTGCATTATCTATTTTATATACTAATGGATTTTAAACCACCCTCTTCGCCCAGAGCCACTTCTACTCTAGATTTTAAACCACCCTCTTCGTCTAGGGTCCACTTCCACTCTCGGTGCAAGTTCTCCGTTATCCCTGTTTACCTCCTTTCTTTCTGAGTCTCTTTATTCGGGGGCGGATAAGATATGTGGGGCGGTACAAATAAGATACGGAAAGGGAGTATATTGCTGCACAAAAATGGTGACATAATTATTGGTAATAAAGAGAAACTCGAGAGATGGAAGAAATACATAGCAGAACTGTTCGAAGATGATAGGAAAGAGCCTTATTCTAGTGAAGATATAGTTGTCGAAAATGGACCAGATATAACCAAAGAAGAAGTAATACATACTAAAAAGTTGTCAAAAAATAATAAAGCCCCTGGTCCTGATCACATAACAGCTGACATACTGAAACTCATTAATGAAGAACGTTATTCTCCAAATTCACAAGAAAGGAAACAAAACAGACCTTGGAAATTACAGAGGAATATCACTCCTAGCAGTCACTTATAAGATATTGTCCAGGATCTTGGAACGGCATGTTATGAGACAATCAGATAGGGGAATACCAAGCTGGTTTCAGATCATCAAGATATATACAAACACCCGGAAAACCTCACAGATGCCATCAGAAGCCTGTACAGAATGGACCACCACAGGCTGTCATAATAAGATCCCTTCGCGTATAACCACCGTACCTGGCCCACATCCGCACATTTGTCATCCGAATCCGCTGACATTAGACTATTACAATATTTTTAGCCTACTTTTCACATTTTGCAAAAACGAGGAAAAAGTAGACTTATGAGATCGATCCGGGCAAATGTGTGTCTGTCTGTCTGTCCTTCTGTCTGTCTGTCTGTCTGGCTGTGTGTGTGTCCCCCTATCAACTCCTAAACGGTTACAGCAATCGAAACAAAATTTGGTAGGCGTGAATATCTATACCTGAATATCTCAATGCCGTATTTGAAAATGATGTCAGTGCTACCAACTGCTGAAAAATAGCAATTGAAATTTGAGCTCCATGTTGGATATCTTGGAAGGTATGAATGGGAGCTATTTCAAAATTGGCACACATATAGATAATAATATTTCAGTTTGATTTCCAGGAGGCCATATATGGCAGTGTTGCCAAAATGATTATAAGCCTGCTGATAGGTCCAATTTTTAAATGCATATAACTTCTACACTATCAATTGGAATTTAACCACATTTTGTATGTGCTATGTGTACATAACCGGATATGACTGAGAGTATTCTTAAGAGCCAACAGGGCTGCCAAATGTTAATAAATGCTCTCCATTTCTTTCATCCAAACACCAATATATCAGAAAGTATGCAAGCCGACAGCTTTACACTATACACACGGATAGTACTCGACATTCTATATTGATTTGGAGTAACATATATACGTCAGTGCTACCAACATGATTCTAAGCCTGCTGAGAAGTCCAACTTTAAATACATGTAACTTCCATACTATAATTTGGATATTAACCAAATTTCGTATGTTCTATGTGTACCGTAACAGATATGGCTATGCGTCTTCATAAGAGCAACCAGGGCTGCCAACTGTTAATAAATGATGTCTCTATTTGTGTTACCCTAATATCAATATATCAGAAAGTATGCAAGGCAATAGCTCTAAACTTTGCACACGTATATTACCTGGCATTCTGGATTAATTTGGAGAAACTAATATACGTCAGTGCTGCCAACATGATTCTATGCCTGCTGATAGGTCCAATTTTAAAATGCATGTAACTTCTGTAATAACTAATAGATTTCATTCAAAATTGGCACAACAATAGATCATATTATTTCTGACCAATACATGCATGACATTGTTGCCAACATGATTTTACGCGTGCTGTTAGATCCAATGTTTAACTGCATGCAACTTCCATGCTGTCCATTGGACTTCAGCAAAATTTTGTATTCTGTACCTTAAGTGAAGGTACTAAGAATATATTCAGTCACCAGGGCTGCCAACTGTAGTGCTCTATTAGGCTACATTATGCCAGGTATACAGTATTTCGAAATAATTAGAAATTTCGATATTACCAACTTAATTTTGGCATTGTTCTAGATAGATCCATATAGATTAATCATTGGCATGAATCTTATATTTTAAGAAAAGTAGGCTCTTTAGTTCGTCACGGAACTTCTTGTTAATTTATTAGACAAAGCATAAAGTATTAAAGCAACACATTTAGACATTTGAGGAGAAATTCGTTCCCCTAGGCTTTGTGTGAATCGCAAGACAAGGTTGACTGAGTGTTGTCCCTCTAGGTAATGACATTTTAAACAGCGGGTGGCTAATTATAGCACTTACTTAGTCGTCGGATATACCCTCGCAGCAAGCGCAGGTATAAAGGACTTCTTTTTGGCATAAGTCAACTCTAATTGAGGGTATTTCCATGACTGGCTTCTCTCACTTCTCTATTATTTTCATACAACCCAAGAAACGTGAAAGACGCAGATATTAGCAGAAACTAAAATTATATTTTAAAAATCCAGTTCAACGTTGTATTCTAAAAACTATCCGCAAATTTACTCTAAACATTATCCGCAGCGTATCCGCTAACCGCAAGCTATATACGAATGGCGAAAAATTTTGCGGATACCCGCGGGTTTATTCGCGGTTTCCGCATCCGTGCAGGGATTTACTTTACTTATGACAAGAGTCGCTACCATCTGACAGTTGAAACTAGACCTTTCCTGACATCCATTACAGAAGTTCACCACAAGGTTTCCAGGAAATGGTCTGAGGAACGTAAGATAGAAAATGCAAGAAAATTAAAGAATACTGGTCCAATAGAAAGGCTCAGGATTTCAGCACGAAAGCAGCCACCAAAACAATCCATGAAGAAATAGGAATTTCTGTTTCGCGGGCTTATAGACCGTGTTCTAAGGACATTTTGTCGTCCTGACGTTTCGCTGAAGACTGCCTTCAGCATGTTCACAGGTTAAGCGAGGTAAAACAAATAACCAGAAGATATATGGTTGGTTGGGGCTGCGACAACGTGGTCATGTAGCCCCGTTTACTTTGGGTGTGTGTAGAATCTGTCTGATAACCGGTGTTAATTGTGATGACTGTATTGGTGTGTGTATCTGTTTTTTAATTTTAAGTACTGCAACTTAGAATTTTTCAAATAGTTCCTACTTTTGCCGCCAAGCGCCACCGTCAACGACTACTAGGCCAAGTTCAGAACTTAACTACTAGACGCCACCACAGTCGGCTCTTGGCAACGAACGTAGAAACCTAAGAGCTTTGTTTACATTCTTAACCTATTCAATTTAGCTTCACACAGGTACAATTAGTGGAAGGTTCTTTAACATGCCATATCTATGACATGGGACCGCTGGCTTTACTTCCCCTCCGAAGGAAGGCATACTGAGGGATTTTAGAAGATACTAGCTGTACCCGGCATGCGTTGCAATGCCAATCACAGAAAGTGTTGGCGTTGTAACTTTGTTTGCTGAAGTCCTTTTGGATTCCCAATATTTTTTTTTTCCGTTAACCACCTCTAAGCTATTGTAAAATTGATTTACAATCTCAAAAAAAATTATGGGAGCGAGCTCAACAACTCTCCAAAGTTTCATCGCAATGAAATGAATGGTATATGCACGAATACGGGACTTTGTTGAAACGATTCGAGCGCCGTCACCCATTTGTTGAATATACTCGTATGCAACCTATTGTAAAATGGATTTACTAAGTCGAAAATCTTCCCTGGCTTGTACACAACAACTCATGAACGTTTCATCGCAATCGGAGGAATGGCATATGAACGCATACTGGATTTTGTTTAAATGATTCACGCGCCTTCACTCATTTGTTGAATCTTCTTGTGCGCCACCCATTTAAAAACAAATTTACTAATTCATACACCTTCGCGGAACTGTACTCAACTCACCAACGTTTTATCACAATCGGATGAATGGTATATGAACGCATAAGGGACTTGGTTGAAACGATTCACGCGCTGTCGCTCATTAGTTGAATCTACTCGTGCGCTACCAATTGTAAAATGGATTTACTAAATCTGAAATCTTTACGGGAGTGGAAACAGCATTTCTCTACATGTCATTGCAATCGCATGAATGGTATATGAACGCATACGATTTTTTTTAAACGATACGCACGCTGTTGCTCATTTGTTGAATCTACTTGTGCACTACCGATTGTAAAAAGTATTTACTAAGTCAGAAACCTTTCCTGGAGTGTGCACAACAATTCAACCCAAGATGCATAGCAATCGGATGAATGGTATTTGAACGCTACGGGACTTTGTTTAAGCGATTCGCGAGCTGTCGATCATTTGTTGAATCTACTTGAGCGATACCTATTGTAAAGTGGATGTACTAAGCCAGAAACCTTCCCTGAAGTGTACACAACATCTCACCCAAGTTTCATCGCTATCGGACGTATGGTATATTACCGCATACGGGACTTTGTTGAAACGCTTCGCGCGTCTCACTCATTTGTTGAATCTACTTGTGTGCTACCTACTGTAAAATGGACCTACTAAGCCTGAAACTTTCCCTGGAGTGTACACAAAACCTACCCAAGTTTAGTCGCTATCGGACGAATGGTAAATGAACGCATACGGGACTATGTTGAAACACTTCACGCGTCGTCGCTCATTTGTTTAATCTACTTGTGCGATACCTATTATAATGTGCATTTACTAACCCAGAAACATTCCCTGAAGTGTAGACAACATCTCACCCAAGTTTCATCGCTATCACACGAATAGTATATGAACGCATACGGGACTTTGTTGAAACGCTTCGCGTGTCATCGCTCATTTGTTGAATCTTTTCGTGCCCTACCTATCGTAAAGTGGATTTACTGAGCCAGAAACCTTTCCTAAAGTGTACACAACAACTCACCCAAGTTTAGTCACTATCGGACAAATGGAATATGAACGCATACGGGACTATGTTGAAACACATCGCGCGTCGTCGCTCATTTGTTTAATCTACTTGTGCGATAGCTATTGTACAGTGGATTTACTATCCCAGAAAGCTTCCCTGAAGTGTACACAACATCTCACCCAAGTTTCATCGCTATCAGACGAATAGTATATCAATGCATACGGCACTTTGTTGAACCGCGTCGCACGTCGACGCTCATTTGTTGAATCTACTCGTGCCCTGCCTATCGTAATGTGGATTTACTAAGCCAGAAACCTTGCCAGATGTGTACACAACTTCTCGCCCAAGTTTCATAGCTATCGGACGAATGGTATGTGAACGCATACAGGACTTTGTTTAAACGCTTCGCCCGTCGTCGCTCATTTATTGAATCTACTTGAGCGCTACCTATTATTAAGTGGATTTACTAAGCCAGAAACCTTCCCTGAATTGTACACAACATCTCACCCAAGTTTCATTGCTATCAGACGAATAGTATATGAACGCATACTGGACTTTGTTGAAACGCTTCGCGAGTCGTCGCTCATTTATTGAATCTACTCGTGCGCATGGATTTACTAAGCCAGAAACCTTGCCTGTAGTGTACACAAACTCTCACCCAAGTTTCATCGGTATGTGAACGCATACAGGGATTTGTTGAAACGCTTCGCCCGTCGTCGCTCATTTGTTGAATCTACTCATGCGCTACCTATTGTTCAGTGGATTTACTAAGCGAGAAACCTTCCCTGATGTGTACACAACGTCTCACCCAAGCTTCATCGCTATCGGACGAACGGTATATGAACGCATACGGTACTTTGTTTAAGCGATTCGCGTGCCGTCACTCATTTGTTGAATCTAATCGTGAGCTACCGATTGTTCAGTGGATTTACTAAGCAAGAAACCTTCCCTGATGTGTACACAACATCTCACCCAAGTTTCATCGCTATCGGACGGTATATGAACGCATACGGGACTTTTTTTAAGCGATTCGCGTGCCGTCACACATTTGTTGAATCTACTCGTGTGCTACAACTTTCATATTTATTCACCTTTTAAACCTTCCCTGGACTTCCACAAATAATTCAAGACCAAAATTAGCCAAATCTGTCCAGCCGTTCTCGAGTTTTAGTGAGACTAACGAACAGCAAATCATTTTTAGCCTACTTTTCACATTTTGCAAAAATGAGGAAAAAGTAGTCTTATGAGATCGGGCAAATGTCTGTCTGTCTGTCTGTCTGTCCTTCTGGCTGTCTGTCTGGCTGTGTGTGTGTCCCCCCCCCCTATCAACTCCTGAACGGCTGCAGCAATCGAAACAAAATTTGGCAGGAGTATACCTTAATATCTCACGGCCATATTTGAAAATGATGTCAGTGCTACCAACTGCTGAAAAATCGCAATTGAAATTTGAGCTCTATGTTGGATATCTTGGAAGGTATGAATGGGGGCTATTTCAAAATTGGCACACGTATAGATAATACTATTGCAGTTTAATTTCCAGGAGGCCATACATGGCAGTGTTGCCAAAATGAATATAAGCCTGCTGATAGGTTAAAATTTTAAATGCATATAACTTCTACACTATCAATTGGATTTCAACCAAATTTTGTATGTGCTATGTGTACATAAACAGATATGACTGAGTGTATTCTTAAGAGGCACCAGGGCTGCCAACTGTTAAAAAATGCTTTCAATTTTTTAAAATCTAAATACCAATCTATCACAAAGTATGCAAGCCGACAGCTTTAAACTATGCACACGTATAGTACCTGACATTCTATATTAATTTGGAGTAACTTATATACGTCAGTGCTACCAACATGATTCTAAGCCTGCTGATATGTCCAATTTTAAAATGCATGTAACTTCTGTACTAACTAATGGATTTCATTCAAAATTGACACATTAATAGGTCTTATTATTTCAGATTATTTCTAACCAAAACATGTATGTCATTGTTGCCAACATGATTTTTCGCAAGCTGTTAGATCCAATGTTTAACTGCATGTAACGTCCATGCAATCCATTGAACTTCAACCAAATGTTGTATTCTGTACCTTAAAAGATGGAACTAACAATATATTCAGTCACCAGGGCTGCCAACTGTAGTTCTCTATTAGGATACATTATGCCAGGTATACAGTATTTCGAACTAATTAGAAATTTCGATATTACCAACTTAATTTCGTCATTATTCTAGATAGATCCATATAGATTAATCATTGGCCTGAATCTTAAATTTTAAGAAAAGTAGGCTCTTTAGTTCGTCACGGAACATCTTGTTATAGGCCTATATATTGTACCCGATTGTCATCATGTGGACCATGTGTTCGTATCCCAACTAACTCACGGTCTTTCGAGGTATGGGACGTTCCTGCCCACTATACGACCACATGCTCAGGATTTGAGTCTACCAGGTAACTACTCTACAGGAAATACACAACATTTTCCTAAAGATAACACATTTACTGGTCTAAAATCAAAGCTCTACAACAAATACAAATAAAGGACAAATTATATTTAATTCCCACAAATAAAATAGGGTTGTTCTGTGAGCTTTCTTCTTAAAATAGTGCTACACTGCACTCAAATCTAATTCTAGCATCCTGTCAATGATATTTTCATACTTCCATGGGTTTCCATAGTGTTCATCAACTGACACGATTTTAGTTAATGGGAGTATCATAACACAAAAATCACATATCACATAAAAATGATACTAATAAAACATTATTCCATTTCTTATGGCATTTACCTTGATTAACATGAATTCATTACTTTCTGCAATCATTAACAAATATTTGTTGTGTTGTGTGAATCATCTTCCCTCCTTCCATCCATATGAACGCCTTAAGAAAAGTGGTACTTAATTTTATAGTTTCACCATATAACGATTTTCTGGGTCTTGTCGGGCTATCATCGTTACAAATGTGTCATGTTCTGGGAAAACACATACCCGTCTGCATAAATTAGCAGGAATGGCAAAATGCACTCTAAAAGAAGATGCCTACATTATTTTGGTTCAGCTTTTCTCCTCAGAGGATAACTGAGCCAAATATTATCTGATTTCTATGATTCAACAACGTATGTGAGTTGCAACCCACCGTTCAATTCACTTGGCATCATCAAAATAATCATATCTTAATTGCATATTTAAATATCGAGATTCCTCAGTGTCCTACTGTGACTCTAATTTACAAGGGACCGGTCGAACGACCTTCCTCTCCCTCAGCAGGCAATAAAATTCGTTCCAGCTGGCTAGCCAAGATGACGGCCGCAGAAGTGGTCTACAATCCCCCTCTCTCTCTACTGTCAAGATCAAGGTCAGGTTTGTTTACAAAATGCAGTACTGGAGTAACGCTAAGTGTAGCTCCTACGTAATTGAGTCATTTAAATATTTAACACCTATCCTTATAGTGTCTTGGGCTCAACTGGCTCCTTAATTAACATTCATGGCTGGGGTGGAATTCTAGTGGTAGCCTTGCCGTTCTATGGTGACTACTAGTGGCTTTTAGACGCGCATCATAGTGAAAATCCACGACTTTCACCAGCAGCTGTCAATAATATATAAGGAACCCTGCGTTCCTAAACGACGAATATGATCTTTACCTCAGGGTAAGTCATTAACACACACATGCTCACAGCGTCTCGACGGACGTCAATAGTGGCATAATTCAAGCAAGCGTTGGATACAGACGGACTCTGTCCAATTCGCTGCGAAATAATACAGTATGCTCAAGGGCGATACTACTCGTAGATTTAGCCAACTTCTCACCTAACGCGCAAGCTGTACTAGTTTGTTCCCCGCAATATTTATTACGTAAATCACTGGATTCTACGTTAATTCTGCACGCTTACACGCGGCTCAAACAATACTTCACATATATGACTCAATTATTAAGGCACCCGCGTTCTCTCTGTCATACCACTTAAGCCAAAGCTTTACATAGCTCCTAACAAAATGTAATAAAATTTACTGGCTTACTTTACTTTAATGGTCTTCAAACATAATCCTAAGGATTGACCATATCAACTATTCATTCATATTTCACTGACACTGAAAAAGCTCTCGTATTTCTCTATATTTCACGTTATACTCTTATTGTTTACCAAATACAGTATCTTTACATTAGACATGACACTATTTGAACATTATTTAGGCCAAAAATGCCTATTACTTTACTGTTGCCGACCCCATAATATATTATTATTATCATTTAACGTTACCGTTACATCCATCACTATTTTTGCCTGAATGGCCTCAAACAAATCACCTTCCAAGCCATATTTTATTCAAGACGAGTGGTGAACTCGTTCAGTAAGTGACCATTACATCTGATTCTCAAAGAGATAAATCGTTACACGGTGAACTATTTAGTTATAATGGCATTATAAAAAATGGGTACTCACTTTTTCCTCTTTGCTGGATAGTGCCAGCGCCTCAGCTTTGGCGCTACCATGACGCTTGACTTAAGACATCATGTTATCCTTGACACAACACTTAGATTCATACACTTTCCACATGATACACATATTTTTATCAGTGGCTTTTATCATTGCTATACACTGCATATTAATCACTATACACATGAACACTTTAAATCACTATTTCACAATTTATATACATTTATCCACTACTTCACATGTTGATCCTTAAATTGGACTTCTCCTACGCCTGATCTCAGAGATGCGATGCAATTATGACAACCGCTGGTCTCCGTGACAATCTAACAGCGTTTTACGGACGTTCAATCCTCGTTCCCTGCAATCTTGTTCAGCTCACTATCCAGATTAGGTGGCAATGGTTTCCAAGCTCCCATCATTGTAGTGTTTCTGATGATGCTGTCATATATAATTCTGACAATACCTCCCGGTATAAGAACTGTTCAAAACATTATAAGTTCCTTTTCGCTGTGGCAAATTTATATTTGCGTCAGATAATAGGTAAATACCTGTATTAATTTACTTTCGACGCACTTCATGAATTCTTATGAAGCTTTATAACTTGCTTCTATTGTTCTCCAACGACGGCGCGTTGATACTTTAACATTTGGCGCGCTACTAGCAGCGTCTTAGTTACGTGTATACTGTAGAATAACTCTAGGCGAACTGGTGAAGACTGTAGAGCAACTGGCGAACGACTGGTGAAGACTGTAGAAGACTGGCTTGGCTTGCCTCGCTCCCGCTATATAAAGGTTTCTCGTACAAAATAGTCCACTGGACACATGAGAGCGACTCCTTTCTTAAAATAATACCTCTTCAGCCGAAATGACATCTACATCTTGTTTATTTAGGTGTGGAGGTTTCAAAAACATTCGCGTGCCGGCGATCGCTTCGGCCAATTAATTACAATTAATTGCCTTAGTTCAGCGCGTGGGCACGCCATCGTGGTAATTCCCCGTTGACTGGTCACAAAGTCACTGCTCTCGAGCGTAGGCTAGGTTGTAATGCATTCATTTGGAGATAAAGGCCTTAATTTAGGTGAAAAACCACTCCTAAATTACCTCTCCGTGAATATATTCACCTGGGTGTATATTTCAATGCATTTCAATGCTCCACTTGGCTGTAATTAATTAATTTCCATGAGCAGTCGATCCCACCATAGCTTGCACCGTTGTCAAGCGGTGGATACCCGGGTCATTAATTCTGAGCTGTCTTCCTGCTCCAGACGTAAATAGTTCGGTTGGCGCCTAGATTCTCCGCCCACTTGCTAAGGGTCATTTGTAAAACTTCAAACTGGTCTCCTCTCATTTTCGTATGCTCTGAAAATGTATATTTCCTTGCATTTGGCTACAGTTCTTCCCTTAAATTGCTATGATATTCACCTATAGATCGTGAAATCACGCTACCTTGTTATATGCCAGTATACCTCTCATTGCTCTTTGGGTTCCCTGAATTGCTCCCCCGAAGAGATCAATGGTTCGACTCTAGGCATAACCATGTGCCTGGTCTTCTCTGATGAGACCTGAGTTCGATGCCAGACTGCCGTGACTGGTTGGGCACATCTTTCCCCTGCTAAGCTCGGAAAATTCATTTCATAAGTGAATTTTTCGGGCCTTTCAGATGGCATCGACTCCATGCAATATTTACTTTAAGCGGTCAGTGCTCTCGGCAATGGGATCTCTCGTTCCCCACTCCACTCTGTCTGCTTTCTCGTAGACTCTCGTTCTGCCTTCGCAATTGTTCATTCATCCCCTCTAGCTCCGCAGTGGCCTCCCTCAACTTGTCATAAAGTTCCTGCAGTTGACAGCTGCATTCTCCCTTTGTATCCGTTAGGTCTGCGAGCTGGTTGCTTCGCTCCGTTCCTTCCTGAGACTGCACGCTTTTCTCAAGATTCTTTCCGTGCATACGTAATGATTTCCCATCCACTTGGGTGAACAATGCTTGCTCCTCTCTTGTATCATAGTCTTCTGGTGGACTATATAACTTCAAATTCGCTGCATTTACAACAACTTCTCTACCTGTTGCTTCGTCTTTGATCCGATATGCATTATTTTGCAGATCCCTTATAATCAGGTAGGGTCCGTGATAAGCATGCTGAAATTTCTTATATTTCCTGCTCTCTGGATCTGAACTGGCGGGTTTCTTCAATAAGACGTATTCTCCTACGAGTAACGGTCTGTGATAGCGTTTCCTCCTGTTTCTCCGCTGCCGTCTATCTGCTTGTTTCTTGAGATACTCGAACGTTCTCTGGATCCTCAACTCACGTCCAGGTTGTGCATCGATGGGTGTCCGAATGACATTATTCCATGGCCTCTCTGGTCTTCTATTGAGATGTAGGCTCACTGGCACCTCTCCTGTCGCTTCGTGTACGGTATTGTTGATACAATACTCAATAATCTCAAGTACGTCAATCCATTTCCAGTTCTCAGTAGAGCAATATATCTTCATGTACTTTTGCAGTTCCCTCATAAGTCTCTCTGCGGAATTCGACTCCGGGTGTCGAACTGTGGACAAAATCTGTCTTATGCCCAGATTCTCCAACTCCCTGCGAAATTCTATGCTGGTAAAACAGCTCCCACGATCCGATAAGATGTTCTCTGGCTGTCCTAACATAGGAATGATTCTTTCCTTCAGCCTCTTAAGTACCTGTTTTGTACTGGTTTTTCTGAATTGGACACAGGACTACCATTTTGGAAAACACGTCTAGTGCAACTAGGATGTGTCTATTTCCTCTTCTAGCTCTAGGAAGCGGCCCAAAGTTGTCCAGTGCCAGAAGCTGACATGGCTTCTCTGGTAAGAGTGGTATAGGTTTCTGCCTCATTAAATACGAGTTAGGCTTTACTCGTTGGCACATATCACATGTCCTGATAGTATTTCTGACCGTCTCTCTAAGTTTTGGCCAAATAAATGCTTCTTTAAGCAGGGCAACAGTCTTATCTACACCGGAGTGTCCAAAAGCTCGGTGTGCTAACCATACTAGCCTCCTCTGTAATGCTGGTGGTACGACTATCCTGGGTTTGGTGTGGTCTGAGTCGCTCCATTTATGTAACATCTGGTTAAACCATAGATATTCCGTTGATAGTGCTTCGGCTTCCACATACATCGGAGTTCCTCTATCCAGCTTTCCCTCGAAGTAATTAATCATCAACCGTATCCAGGGATCTTCACGTTGAAAAACGGTGATGTTCCTCAGATCATCTAAGGTCTTCTGATCTCTATCTTCTATCTCGATAGCTAGAACTTCTTCTTCATCAGCTGTAGGGTATCTGCTCAGCAAGTCAGGTATGATATTGTCCTTCCCCGGGCAATACTCTATTTCCACTTGAAATTGCTGTATGTACAGGGACCACCTTGTCAGTCTTTGACTCGACAAGTCAGTTTTCAGCAGGAACGTTAGGGCTTTATGGTCTGTTCTCAATATAATTCTAAAACCATAAACTAGCTTTTTCCAATACTGTAAGGCATACAGTATCGCGAGTAATTCGATCTCCGTGACCGTATAATTCTTTTCATTAGGCTTCAACCTTCTGCTGATAAATGCAATGTAAGTTTTCTCCTCTGGCCTGTCCACATTCTCCTGATACAACATAGCTCCGATCCCTATAAATGATGCGTCAGTCTGGATAATAAATGTCTGAGTGTAGTCAGGATATCCCAATTTCACATAATCTAACAACATCTGTTTAGATTTCACGAAGGCTTCCTCGCATTGTTCCGTCCAGCGCCATCTTCCTCCCTTCTTAAGTAAGTCTTGGAGTGGTGCTACGGTCTCGGTATACTTCGGACAATGGTTTGAAAAGAATCCAATAACGCCTAGATATTGCCTGACGTTCTTTACCTTCGTTGGTCTCGGGAAATGTTTAATGACTTCCAATTTTCCCGGATTAGGTCTGACTCCTTGTGCATCTATCACGTGGCCTAGAAATTTAACTTCTCTCTGAGCAAAGTTAGACTTCTTTATATTGACCTTAAAGTTAGCCTGACTTAGGTCATATAGCAACTTGCGTAGATCTCTGACATGTTCTTCGACAGTTTCAGATGTCAGTAGTATATCATCTACGTAACATATGGTTGTAGGTTTTACTTCTTCGGACAGGTTCCGATCTAGCGCTCGTATCAATGCTGAACCTGCTGTTTTTAATCCGAATGGAAGACGCACGTATGAATACGTGTGCTGGTCAAATAAAAATCCAGTTAGCAAGCTTGTTTTCTCTTCCAGAGCAAGATGGTGAAAACTTGCAGTCAGGTCAAGATTTGAGAACACAGTCTTTCCTTTGAACCTTCTGAGTACCTCCTTAATGGGCGGCACTTTATCAAATTCCGGTATGACCTTGGAATTCAAATTTCGTAGGTCCAGGCATATCCTCACACTTCCGTCCTGTTTAGGTACAACTACCAGTGGGATGACATAGGGTGTGGCTGTCTTTACAATGACGCCTGCTTCTAGCATTTCCTGTATTGCTTCTTTGACCTTTAAATAATGTTTCTCAGCTACAGGATACGGCTTCTGTTTAAATGGTGTCCAATCGCTGACTTGGAACGCATACTGGAAATTCTTGATCCGGCCAGGTCTCGAATGGAAGACTCCTTTATACTCGAATAGCAGTTCCCTTAGCATTTGCTTATGTTCTGGACCAAATTTAGCATCTTCAATCTTCTCTTCCAAGCATTCTTCAAATTTTGGTTCGAGATCCTTTTCGATGTCTGCGGCCAGTGTTGCCAACTCTTCCTCGATGTCTTCTGTTGTCGACACTGCAACCCCAGTCATATCTCCGTATGTATGCCATACGTATTCTTCTGGTCTCGTTTCATTATGCTTTAATGAGAGTTCTAACTCTTCCTTTCCCTCACTTGCGCGAAACATAACAATGTCTTGCGAGAGATCTATAATAACTTTATACTCTCTTATGAAATCCATCCCAACAATGATATTAAAAGGCAGCTTATTTACAAGTAGGAAGCTCTGTGAGAAAGTAGAGTTCCCTATATGCAAATCTAAAAATACTTGGTATTTGCATATCATAACTTTATCTGGTATGACACCTTTTATTTTCACGCTTGAAATAGGTATTTTCAATACGTGAATTTTACTCTGGATTTCACTGTATAATGCCTGGGTTATCAAACACACTGTTGACCCTGTATCAATGAGACTTCTTATCTTCATACCCGCAATGTTTACAATAATAATGGGTAGTTCCCTTCTTACATTGACCGTCCTTTCATCGAGGTCTTCGATAAGCTCCTCAGTTTTGGCAATCCAGTTAACAACATTCGCTGTATTCCATCCTGAACTTATCTCTCTTTGGTCATTTAAATTTGGTGTTTTTTTTTTTTTCAATTGCTCCATTCTTTGTGGA
The DNA here is from genome assembly GCA_946902985.2 of Meconema thalassinum. Lineage (NCBI taxonomy): Eukaryota > Metazoa > Arthropoda > Insecta > Orthoptera > Tettigoniidae > Meconema > Meconema thalassinum. Next base: position 251,276,835 of record OX336394.1, on the reverse strand, counting down.
GTTCTTCTGTCTGTCTTCATGCTGCTGAAGTTCAAGACTCTTGGCACCGTCATCATTTTTATACATGTCGGGTGACCTTCTATTCCTAATCGCTTCATCCCAATGAACTCGCGATTGTCTTGGATCATCTCCGCGCTCTTCCATGTATCTTAAAGATGCGTGATAACGTTCTTCCGCCTCTTCATCGAACCCGCGACTCTGCTCTTGGGATCTCCAACCTTGGTTGTTCCCATTTCGGCCGTAACTCCTTCTGTTATCAAGCTGCTGGTCTCTGGTACCACGCTGATTCCAGTTTTTCCTTCCTCGATTACCACGGTTCGATCCTCCTCGATATACTGGCCTCCAATTTTGGTTTTCGCGTCCTTCGCGTTGCCAGTCGGATTTTTCTGTTTCGGTGCTTGTAGATTTGCTTTTTGTTTGCACCTTAGTTGGCTCAATCGGTGTAGTCGTCATGTTTACCTGTTCCGCATTTCGACTTTGTCTTGTGTGCTGCACTGTGGTTAGATCGAGTTGTCTCAGCACCTCCTCCATATCGATTGCAGTTTTGGCGTTTGCTGAGATTAGCAGACGTTGTACTTCATACGGTAGCTGCTTGGCTATTGCTATGCACAAGTCTGACTCTCTAAGCCCTTCATCAAGCTCTCGAAAATGGCATAATTGATTCACAAAGAATTCTCCGTACTTAGTCGGATTACTAGTACTGTAACGCCAGGAATACAAGTCCAATCTGAGGTTCTGTTGTACGCTCGCGTTCCAGTATCTGCTTAAAAATGCTTGTCGAAATTCTTCAACCGTGTCGAACGTGTACCGAAAACTCCTAAACCATAGGGCACACTCCCCCTCGGTTAGTTTTTCAATCGCTCTCAACCTGCGCTCTGGCGGTACTTTCGCGTCATTCAAGTACTCGGAAACTTCTTTAAGCCAGTACTTGGGTGTCATGTTAGAATTACTCCCAGAGTATTTCTTTGGTTTCTCATCACTAGCCCTTATAACTGTGACTATTTGACTTTGAACAGCATTTTCATGCGGTGTTGACATGGCAATTGGCATACCAGGTGTGGTATACGGACTGTCACTTGGCATGGCTGCATTCTTTGGAGTGGGCTGTATTTCTATCTCTGCCCATTTATTTCTCCTATTCTCGTCTATACTTCCTTCGCTAGACCTAGGATTCCGCAACATAGATTCCTCCTGCGCGATCCTTCTATTCTCGATTTGGCTGTGTCTGTTTTCTGCCCTTTCCAAACGAGCTAATACCTCTCGTTCTATTTTCTCTAGGCGATCTCGATTTCTCTCTGCCATAGACAATACCTTTTCCTTATTATCCTTAAGGTTTTCCTTCAGGTGGATAATTTCCCCTGCTAGACTCTCTCTTACTTCGGCAAGAGTCTTATCACTGGCTTCAGTCTTTAAGCCTTCTCGAAGTTCTAATTCTTCTCGTAAGCCTGTGACTTCCTTTTGAATGTGACCTTGTATATGAGAGATCTCAGTCCTTATTTTCGTGATTTCTCCCTGGTCCTCGTCCTGTCTTTTATGGATAACTGCTAAGTCGTTCTGAGTTTGTTCCAACTCTTTCTGCACTTTCCCGACTTGTCTCTTCATATTTGACATTATCTCCTTATTCTCTTGATCAGAAGTTTTTATTTCCTGGATTTCCTTGCATTGGTCAAGGATATTCTGATCCTGTTTTCTTAAGGCTTCGTCTACCGCCTTGGCGTAACCTGCCATTCGCGTATTCCATTTTATATCGCTATCCTCGAACCTTTGATCCACGGTCTGAGTGAACGTATTAAATTGCTCTAATTGACGTTTAGTATTAGCTTCATTCTGACTCTGAATGTCTTTAAGCTCCATGGACATACTGCTTAAACTATCGTTAATTTCACGCTGTGACTCTCTGCACGCTTGCAGATTATTCTCTAATTTTAACTCAATAGACTCAAAGCGTTTATCGTTATCACCTTGCATTTCTGAGACCACGCTAACAATATTCTTAGTTACCTCACGCTGGACAGACTCTTAAACGTCATCCATTTTCTTATTAACCTCTATTAGGTTTGACTCTAATTGCGTGTTTATTGTAACTTGATTAGCCTCTAATTGAGTATTGACTGTAGCCAACATCTGGCTTACCTCATTTTGACTAGCCTCTAGTCTAGTATTTATTCCAGCTTGATTAGCCTCTAATCTATTATTTATTTCGGCTTGATTAGCATCCAATCTACCCGCTATTTCATCTTTAAATTCTCAAATTTCTTCCTTTCTCTTAGCATTAGAATTATCAAAATGCTCCCTTAACTCAGCAATACACCTGAGTACGTCTTCAGTTCCAGCCATCCTGTACTTCTTAATTTGAGATATAGGTAGGCCGCAGCTGAATATGCTGGCGCGTTCTATTAGATAGAAAAGGATTCCGATCCCACGACAACAACAACAACATATTACCAAATGTCAAATCTAACTATGGAATGGGTATAGACCCTCGTACCCGTCTGACAACAGTGTCTGACGTCTGAATATCATTTAGAAAGACTCACAATCGCTCAAACAAAGTTTGAGGAAAAATATTATTTGTATGGTTTTCCCCATGAAAACCATGCTATTATTATGGGGTTTTCTAAATCCCATAAGCCACTCACGTATTGGGCGCCATGATAATGATGAGATAACCATTATCATTTTGGTCCTCATTGTAAGACATCGGCCATATTCTGAATTATTAATAAAACTGTCCAAGGAGTGGTTTTTATTGCCGAATGCCCCACATATGGGCCGTCATGATAATGAAGTGGGTAATGACATGCTTTGCCCTGGCCAGTTTGCGCAATGCCAAGATCGCTCATATTGCACAGATGCAGGCGGTTCCATCATGAATTAATACCATCCCACATTGCTTGGGCCATGATAATTAAAGGGGTTTGTGTGTAAGTTACATTTACATTTAAGCATGTTTTATGGAGGATTATCAACATTTATTTTACGCGATGGCTTATTAACGAATGGGACGCGGCCTTTCCTATTCTGTCCTATTTTCTATGCTGTACTTGCTTCTACCATTTATATCTTGGCCGACTTTAGCAGTACCTGTGACTCAATCCTAGTACAGAGACATCTCCCCCATGTACCCGATTGTCATCATGTGGACCATGTGTTCGTATCCCAACTAACTCACGGTCTTTCGAGGTATGGGACGTTCCTGCCCACTATACGACCACATGCTCAGGATTTGAGTCTACCAGGTAACTACTCTACAGGAAATACACAACATTTTCCTAAAGATAACACATTTACTGGTCTAAAATCATGGCTCTACAACAAATACAAATAAAGGACAAATTATATTTAATTCCCACAAATAAAATAGGGTTGTTCTGTGAGCTTTCTTCTTAAAATAGTGCTACACTGCACTCAAATCTAATTCTAGCATCCTGTCAATGATATTTTCATACTTCCATGGGTTTCCATAGTGTTCATCAACTGACACGATTTTAGTTAATGGGAGTATCATAACACAAAAATCACATATCACATAAAAATGATACTAATAAAACATTATTCCATTTCTTATGGCATTTACCTTGATTAACATGAATTCATTACTTTCTGCAATCATTAACAAATATTTGTTGTGTTGTGTGAATCATCTTCCCTCCTTCCATCCATATGAACGCCTTAAGAAAAGTGGTACTTAATTTTATAGTTTCACCATATAACGATTTTCTGGGTCTTGTCGGGCTATCATCGTTACAAATGTGTCATGTTCTGGGAAAACACATACCCGTCTGCATAAATTAGCAGGAATGGCAAAATGCACTCTAAAAGAAGATGCCTACATTATTTTGGTTCAGCTTTTCTCCTCAGAGGATAACTGAGCCAAATATTATCTGATTTCTATGATTCAACAACGTATGTGAGTTGCAACCCACCGTTCAATTCACTTGGCATCATCAAAATAATCATATCTTAATTGCATATTTAAATATCGAGATTCCTCAGTGTCCTACTGTGACTCTAATTTACAAGGGACCGGTCGAACGACCTTCCTCTCCCTCAGCAGGCAATAAAATTCGTTCCAGCTGGCTAGCCAAGATGGCGGCCGCAGAAGTGGTCTACAATCCCCCTCTCTCTCTACTGTCAAGATCAAGGTCAGGTTTGTTTACAAAATGCAGTACTGGAGTAACGCTAAGTGTAGCTCCTACGTAATTGAGTCATTTAAATATTTAACACCTATCCTTATAGTGTCTTGGGCTCAACTGGCTCCTTAATTAACATTCATGGCTGGGGTGGAATTCTAGTGATAGCCTTGCCGTTCTATGGTGACTACTAGTGGCTTTTAGACGCGCATCATAGTGAAAATCCACGACTTTCACCAGCAGCTGTCAATAATATATGAGGAACCCTGCGTTCCTAAACGACGAATATGATCTTTACCTCAGGGTAAGTCATTAACACACACATGCTCACAGTGTCTCGACGGACGTCAATAGTGGCATAATTCAAGCAAGCGTTGGATACAGACGGACTCTGTCCAATTCGCTGCGAAATAATACAGTATGCTCAAGGGCGATACTACTCGTAGATTTAGCCAACTTCTCACCTAACGCGCAAGCCATACTAGTTTGTTCCCCGCAATATTTATTACGTAAATCACTGGATTCTACGTTAATTCTGAACGCTTACACGCGGCTCAAACAATACTTCACATATATGACTCAATTATTAAGGCACCCGCGTTCTCTCTGTCATACCACTTAAGCCAAAGCTTTACATAGCTCCTAACAAAATGTAATAAAATTTACTGGCTTACTTTACTTTAATGGTCTTCAAACATAATCCTAAGGATTGACCATATCAACTATTCATTCATATTTCACTGACACTGAAAAAGCTCTCGTATTTCTCTATATTTCACGTTATACTCTTATTGTTTACCAAATACAGTATCTTTACATTAGACATGACACTATTTGAACATTATTTAGGCCAAAAATGCCTATTACTTTACTGTTGCCGACCCCATAATATATTATTATTATCATTTAACGTTACCGTTACATCCATCACTATTTTTGCCTGAATGGCCTCAAACAAATCATCTTCCAAGCCATATTTTATTCAAGACGAGTGGTGAACTCGTTCAGTAAGTGACCATTACATCTTTTTCTCAAAGTGATAAATCGTTTCATGGTGAACTATTTAGTTATAATGGCATTATAAAAAATGGGTACTCACTTTTTCCTCTTTGCTGGATAGTGCCAGCGCCTCAGCTTTGGCGCTACCATGACGCTTGACTTAAGCCATCATGTTATCCTTGACACAACACTTAGATTCATACACTTTCCACATGATACACATATTTTTATCAGTGGCTTTTATCATTGCTATACACTGCATATTAATCACTATACACATGAACACTTTAAATCACTATTTCACAATTTATATACATGTATCCACTACTTCACATGTTGATCCTTAAATTGGACTTCTCCTACGCCTGATCTCAGCGATGCGATGCAATTATGACAACCGCTGGTCTCCGTGACAATCTAACAGCGTTTTACGGACGTTCAATCCTCGTTCCCTGCAATCTTGTTCAGCTCACTATCCAGATTAGGTGGCAATGGTTTCCAAGCTCCCATCATTGTAGTGTTTCTGATGATGCTGTCATATATAATTCTGACAATACCTCCCGGTATAAGAACTGTTCAAAACATTATAAGTTCCTTTTCGCTGTGGCAAATTTATATTTGCGTCAGATAATAGGTAAATACCTGTATTAATTTACTTTCGACGCACTTCATGAATTCTTATGAAGCTTTATAACTTGCTTCTATTGTTCTCCAACGACGGCGCGTTGATACTTTAACATTTGGCGCGCTACTAGCAGCGTCTTAGTTACGTGTATACTGTAGAATAACTCTAGGCGAACTGGTGAAGACTGTAGAGCAACTGGCGAACGACTGGTGAAGACTGTAGAAGACTGGCTTGGCTTGCCTCGCTCCCGCTATATAAAGGTTTCTCGTACAAAATAGTCCACTGGACACATGAGAGCGACTCCTTTCTTAAAATAATACCTCTTCAGCCGAAATGACATCTACATCTTGTTTATTTAGGTGTGGAGGTTTCAAAAACATTCGCGTGCCGGCGATCGCTTCGGCCAATTAATTACAATTAATTGCCTTAGTTCAGCGCGTGGGCACGCCATCGTGGTACTTCCCCGTTGACTGGTCACAAAGTCACTGCTCTCGAGCGTAGGCTAGGTTGTAATGCATTCATTTGGAGATAAAGGCCTTAATTTAGGTGAAAAACCACTCCTAAATTACCTCTCCGTGAATATATTCACCTGGGTGTATATTTCAATGCATTTCAATGCTCCACTTGGCTGTAATTAATTAATTAATTTCCATGAGCAGTCGATCCCACCATAGCTTGCACCGTTGTCAAGCGGTGGATACCCGGGTCATTAATTCTGAGCTGTCTTCCTGCTCCAGACGTAAATAGTTCGGTCGGCGCCTAGATTCTCCGCCCACTTGCTAAGGGTCATTTGTAAAACTTCAAACTGGTCTCCTCTCATTTTCGTATGCTCTGAAAATGTATATTTCCTTGCATTTGGCTACAGTTCTTCCCTTAAATTGCTATGATATTCACCTATAGATCGTGAAATCACGCTACCTTGTTATATGACTGTATACCTCTCATTGCTCTTTGGGTTCCCTGAATTGCTCCCCCGCAGAGATCAATGGTTCGACTCTAGGCATAACCATGTGCCTGGTCTTCTCTGATGAGACCTGAGTTCGATGCCAGACTGCCGTGACTGGTTGGGCACAATATAGATATATAAACGGTCAACAACCCACACATAGAGGCTACCATAGCAACGGCATACCGCATAAAAGTAAAGCATCAAGGACAGGGCTGCTCTTTTTTTGCATCTTCTCGTCTACTACGGTCAATGAGGGCAGGCTTGAGGAGAGGTATGCCGTTGCTATCGTAGCCTCTATGGGTGGGTTGTTGACCGTTTTTTTTCCCGTGGCTCATGATCTCGAGATTAACGGTCACGTTAAACTACAAGCTTCCTTCCTTCCTTCCTTCCTTCCTTTGTTGACTGCTTATATATCTTCTGTTTATTTGTTTTACCTCGCTTAATCTGTGAACATGCTGGACGCAGTCTTCAGCGAAACGTCAGGACGACAAAATGTCTTTAGAACATGGCCTATAAGCCCGCGAAAGAGAGATTCCTATTTCAACGCCGGTCGTGGAAGTCTGAATTTTTACTTAATCCATGAAGAACATCAGAAATAGCAGACAACAGCTACAGCACAAGCTCCGTGGTCTATAGGTGGTTGGTTCCTCAGTTTAGGGGCTGCGACAACGTGCTCATGTAGCCCCGTGTACTTTGGGTGTGTGTAGAATCTGTCTGATAACCGGTGTTGATTGTGATGGCTGTATTAGTGTGTGTTATTTGTTTTAATTCACGTACGGACTTCAGACAATAATTTCAAATACTGGTAGTTCCTACTTTTGCTACCAAATGCTAACGTCCACGACACGTAGCTTGCGGAATTGGCTACTAGATGGCATCTCAATCAGCACTTGGCGGCGAACTTTGGAACTAATACAGCGTTTTCAATTCTAACCTACAAATTTTGGCTTCACACAAGTGTAGTTAGTGGAAGGTTCTTTTTTATGCCATAAATCTATGACAGGGGCCGCTGGCTTTACTTCCCCTCCGAAGGAATGCATACTGAGGGATTTTTAACGCTATTAAAAAATCCGACGACTTTGGCCAGGTTTGAACCTACGACCTTGCGCATAGAAGCTCAGCATGCTACCAACTACGTGTCCATAGGTGGACCAAAAAAACAAAGAAGAATCCATAAATAAATAAATAAATAAATAAATAAATAAATAAATAAATAAATAAATAAATGAATGAATGAATAAATACATGAATAAATAAATAAATGAATAATTAAATACATGAATAATTAAATAAATGAATAAACGAATAAATGAACAAATGAATAAATAAATGAATAAATCAATAAATAAATGAATAAATTAATAAATGAATGAATAAATAAATGAATAAATGAATGAATGAATGAATAAATGAATAAATAATTGAATAAAAGAACAAATAAATAAATAATTGAATAAATGAATAAATAAATAAATAAATAAATAAGTAATTGAATAAATGAATGAATAAATGAATGAATGAATGAATGAATGAATGAATGAATGAATGAATGAATAAATAAATAAATGAATAAATAAATAAATAATTGAATAAATGAATGAATAAATAAATAAATAAATGAATAAATGAATAAATGAATGAATAAATAATTAAATAAATAAATACATGAATAAATGAATGAATAAATAAATAAATAAATAAAGGAAGGAAGCTTGTGGTTTCACGTAACCGTTAATTCGCGGGATCTCAGGACATGGCATTTCACTTTGAAAATCTGACATGTATTAACCGGGAATCGAATCTGGTCTACCTTGATGAGAGGCAAACACCTTGGCCGCTGTGCCACCACACCCCACAACAAATAGATAAACTGTATCTGTAGCTTCAGCAAAGAGTTAGATGCCCTGGGATTTAAAATAAGGTACAATCCCAGCATATGTCTGGGGAAGTGTGGGAAAAGCTACACTCTGTCAGCGCGGGAATCAAACCTCCGATTTCCGGACTTACAGTAGCTCTCCATCACAGTCGTGGTAAGCAATTTAACGTGCACGGGTGCACCGTGGGGTTGTAATAAAATGCATACTTGCACTTGTTTCCCTGACAATTTCAGAGCATGTGCTGCAAATAAGCAAAGGGGATATAAAAAGTAGGTTAGCACAAGCAAGGAAAGCATTTCTACAGAAAAGGAATCTGTTGACATCGAATATAAATTTAGGTAATAAGAAGCCGTTTTTGAAAGCCTTTATCTGGAGCGTGGCGCTATATGGAAGTGAAACTTGGGCTGTTGGAGCAGCAGAAACGAGGAAAACTGAAGCGTTTGAAATGTGGTGTTACAGGAGAATGATAAAGATCAGATGGGTAGATAGGGTTACGAATGAAGAGTTATTAAGACGAGTTGGAGAGGAGAGATGTTTCTGGTGACTGCTAATGAAGAGAAGAGATAGGTTGGTAGGGCACATACTAAGACACACAGGAATAGCAAGGTTAGTTATAGAAGGAAGGGTCGAGGCTAAGAACAGTAGGGGTAGACCAAGGTTAGAATGTGTTAAACAGATTGCCTCGGATGTAGAGTGTGGTAGCTATGTAGAGAGGAAACGATTAGCTCAGGATAGGGAAGCATGGAGAGCTGCATCAAACCATTCAAAAGACTGAAGACAGAAACAAGAACAGTATTTCTCTGTAGCCTACCTGAACGTTGTTACTGCCCCACTCTCCAACTAAAACTAAGGTCTACATATTTCATAAAATGCATATTTGTGCTGTCAAGGTCGCGGTTACTTTAATTTACTTCATAGAACACAAAAACGCTGTAATGGGCTCTTATGACCGTGAAATCCATCACTCTAACAACTACTGGTAGGCTATTATTATTTTAATGCATTCGTGTAGGAGATTCCAACATCATGAAAACCGGTGTAGACTCACTTGGATGTGTGTAGATACTGTCCAATAACCTGTGTTATTTTGATGACAGCTCTAGTGTGCATATTTGAATTTTTGGTTATGATTTGGGTAGGAAACGGCCTTAGCTCGTATAAGCCCTAAAAACACAGAACCGTACAAGACACGGAGGTAGTTCCGAATTCTATTAAATATGATTAAAAAAATACGAGTTAAATAACTGAATCAATATTGTTCTTACATACTGTACCTACTTCTTTGTTCAGCATACGCAACAGCTCAATGGTTATTCCTATGAATCAGCGTGGTGGCGCAGCGGTCAAGCTGTTGGCCTCTCGCCAAGGTGGACTGGGTTTGATTCCCGATTAATGCATGTGAGATTTTCGAAATGAAATGCCAAGTCTTGTGGTTCGGATTCCACGCAAAAACGAGGACCCGTGGCTCATAATCAGGAGATTCACGGTCACTTAACACTACAATCTTCCTTGGTTGGTTGGTTCTTAAGTTTAGGGGCTGCGACAACGCGGTCATGTAGCCCCGTGTTCTTTGGATGTGTGTAGAATTTGTCTGATAACCGGTGTTAATTGTGATGACTGTATTAGTGTGTGTTATCTGTTTTAGGCAGATTTCATTAGAAAGCTAACTATTGCAATGGGTACCATGTTTCGACTTCCGGAAAATTTCGACATATCTTCGCGTTTTACATCCCCTAGACCCCAAAACCACCGTCAGTTCAAAAGTTTATATATAATTTATGTATATATATATATGTATCTCTCTCTCTCTCTCTCTCTCTGTACATATATATACTAGCAGAAATACCCATTCTTCGAACGGTCTTCGGTATTAATAACCAGATGTTATCAATTGAGCTACTGTTGCAATGTTCAGGGGCTTGGAACCTGTTTGTTGGCCAAGAAAAATTATTAGTTAAAATGTGCTCTCAAACTAAATTTACATAACGTGTTCTTCCTGGCGTGAAAATAAAATTGAAAACCTCGTAGACGAATCGCAAAACAAGTCACATACGAACTGACCCTAACCGTTGTGTCAAGTGCCCAACTACAGGAAGACCCCTTTTATAAATTATAAAGGCTTGTGGTGCATGAAAATTCAGTGTTTTTAGCCTCCAATGGCCCAAATTCCTAAAATCAGCAAAAAACAGTCTACTATTTCTAATCAGGAATTTTTGAAAATAATGTTGCTGTTTGGTGATATAATAGACTTTCTGTACGACATATCGCACGTGTAAGTCGTGTGAAAAAAATCTAGGGTACTCCATTTGCAACCTTTCACAGAAATGTAATAAATGGAGTGGCATTACTTATTCCAAAAATAGATGGAAAGTTGGATGCCACCTCTTGAGATACTGTTGTCATGGTTAGTGGCATGCATTCCTTCTTTAGTTTATTAAATGAAATTAGTTTTCTGGGAATATCTAAGAAACTGTTGGGTTTAGATCCTTGAAATATAGTTTTCGGGGACCCTTTACGGCTCTTGAGGGGCCCCGAGTTTTGTTTCTGACCCCAAGGGTTTGAAAATGAGCTTTGTCTCTTCCTTGTACGCCATAATAATGATAATAATTAAAAGAATAATAATAATAATAATATAACAATATAGGGATAGGGATATAGTAGACCTTCCGGACCATACCCGCACGTGTAAATCGCGTAAAAAAATTCTAGATTACCCCTTGAGCCCTTAAGCGCATTATATGTATTGATGAATATTTCAGCTTAATTTGGATCCGTTATAACCTTATTGCCGTTTGTAAACCTTCACAGTAATGTATTAAATAGAATTGCATTGCGTCTTAAAGAAATAGATGGACTCTGAGATTCTGTTGCCATTGTTACCGGCATGCATTCCTTCATTAATTTATTAAGTGAAATTAGTTTTTTAGGAATATTTCAAAAACTGTTGGTTTAAGGGCCTTAAAATATGGTTTTTGGGGTCCTTTTAGGGCTCCCGAGTTTCGTTTCTCACATTGAGGGGCTGAAAATAAGCTTTGTCTCACGCTTATTTCAGCATGTATTTTAAGGGGGTAGGCCCCCCATTATGAGAGGTACGGAGAAGAGTTACATCAATGATTAGTGTCGTGCCTCTGATGGATATCTGTATCAAATTTTACGTTAAAACACCCAACCGTTCTCGAGTTATAAGGACACAAAAAATTGTCCACAGACAAACAAACAGACAGACAGACAAAAATATATTTTTGCATGCATCCGTCACAAAACAGTCTGAAACGGGCAAATATGTCAAATTTCCGTAGAAATGCCGAAAAATCAGACAAACATTCATTTTTATATAATAGAGAAGGGATATAGTAGACCTTCCGTACCACACCCCCACGTGTAAATCGCGTGAAATAATTCTAGAGTACCCCTTGACCCCTTAAGCGCATTGTATGTATTAATGAATATTTCAGCTTAATATGGATCCATTATAACCTTATAGCCGTTTGCAAACCTTCACAGTAATGTAATAAATGGAATTGCATTGCGTCTTACAGAAATAGATGGACCTCTGAGATTCAGTTGCCATGGTTACCGGCATGCATTCTTTCATTAATTAGCCTATTTTCAATTTTGAAAAAATAGGCTTATGAGATCACCTTTTGTCCGTGTGTGTGTGCGTGTGTGTGTGTGATTCGTGTGTGTGTCCCCCCCTAATAAAATCTAAACGGCACGAGCGACTTCAATGAAACTCGGAAAGTTCATAGCACTATTTCCGGCGACCTCGACCGTGCCCTTCAAATTTTGTTACGACTCACCAATCCAACATGGCGGCTGTGCGAAATATTTCACCAGCATTCAATAGCTCCGAAACTATTACCGATATTACCCTGACATTTTCTATGGTGATAGAGGGAACTACTATAAGTTCACTTATGTGACTTTTGAAAACCTGGTAACTACAAAACCAACATGGCAGCCAAGCGAATTTGCGACTTTTAAATAGACGTTTCTCGCGATTTGACCAACCAAACGCAATGAAACTTGGTACAGTATATGTTTATATACATTGTAATGCACCGACATCTAACTCGTTCAATTGTTTACATAATCACAAGATGGCGGATGTGCGAAATATTTCACCGGCATTCTATATCTCTGAAACTATTAGCGGTATCTCCCTAAAATTTTGTACGGAGATAAAGGGCACTACTGGAAGTCCATCTATAAGATTTTCAAAAACCGGTTTACTACAAAACGAACATGGCGGCCAAGCGAATTTGAACATTTTAAATAGACCTTTCTCGCGATTTAATGTTCCAAGCGCACTGAAACCTGGTACAGGAAATATTTATACACATTGTAATCCACTGGTATCTAATTTAGTTCAATTGTTTACATAACCTCAAGATGGCGGCAGTGCGAATTTTAAAATTAAGTTTTTATTTCTTGTGATATAGTCATGCGATCGAAGTGAAAGTTTGAATAATGAACCTACGCAATATTTTCCTTTAATGGTACATGACTCTATAACCTATACATTTAACAATCCAACATGGCGACCATCCGAAATATTTAGGTGATACTGAATATCTACGAATCTATTTTAGCAATCAAACTAAATTTTTTAATGTTCATAGGAGCTATGAACTTAAGTTCACCTATAGGACTTTAAATAACCTGGTGATCACAAATCCAACATGGCGGTGACGCGAATTATAAATATTCACATGGACGTTTCTCGCAATTTAACCATCCGCGTGCAGTGAAACTTGGTACAGTAAATCTTTATCCGAATGTTAATCCACTGGCATCTAATGTATTTCAATTGTTTCCATAACCTCAAGATGACAGCTGTGAAAAATTTTTAAATCTCCTTGTTTTTTCTTGTGTCCTAATTATGCGATTGAAGTTTGAATACTACACGTTCACAATAATCTGCATGTAACAGTACATAACTCTAGGACCTACATATATAAAATCCAACATGGCGACCATCCGAAATATTTAGTCGGTTCTCAATATCTACGAATCTATTACAGCAATCAAACTGAAATTGTGTATGTTGATAGTGGCAATTAACATAAGTAGGATATATGAAAATAGGCTGTATAGTTCATCACGGAACTACTTGTTATAACTTGCAAAACTTGTTCTTTGGGAAATCGGACACGTCTATTCGTACAATCATCATCTTTCCTCACAAGAGTCAGATAATGAAGGCAATAGGTTTATTCTAGGTTACGGGCATGTGTGTTTTTATAACGTTAAAACATTTACTTCACTCAGAGCTATAACTCCGTTAATTATGGTAAAATAAACAAGTCAACATACATGAAGCATCAAATAAATACTTCGGCTGCCGGTGCGCCGTGATTATTAATAAACAACAACATAATGAATGCACTCCAAAAATAATGACAAATATAACACATCGCTTCCTGAAGCGGCACACAAAATAAACCCCGGGGAGTTGGACTATCTCCCTTCATATAATACAATGCCAAACTCGACCTTGTGACAGACGTGCTTTCACCATGCTAACCAGCCGGCCGGCACAACCTTCCTGGCTGCTTTGAGAATTCAGACGGCTAACCAATTTCTACCTGCTCCTTAAGACTCCCTTTCACCTGCCTTGGGCTCGAGCAATTCAACCTCTTTCCGACGGAACTAAAGTGGGCTCTCATCAGCTAATGAATTCAATCATTTTACTTACCATTTATATATCGTCGAAGAATGCGGGAATACCACCTCCGCTATTATTTTCACTCACCATTATATCATCGAAGAACGCGGGAATACCACATCCGCTTTATTTCTGCTCGACCCAAGATCGACTCTTAGCCTCATCTGAATATATCTCATACTACCCTCCAGCTATTCTTGTCTTCTCACTTTGTACCTTCGCGTGATAATCACTTACCATACTCATTACTCTCATAATTTCATTGTCACTTACCGGTCTTGTCACACTATCGAGTGGTCTTCCCCATTTAGCTTTTACAATTACATTGTGCATAAGCACTATCAAACAAATATTCCCTTGACTGTGCATTCACAAAGATAAATGACATCCCAAAAACAAAACCATATTTAAAATAACACTTTGATGCTCATATACTTATTACATTATAAAACACACAAAATTCTCATTACTGATAAACACACAAATCTACACAAACATGCCCGGTACGCCTAAAATATCTATTTTTATCATAACTGCTTATGATCGAGATAGACTTATCCGACCCCAATAATGGGAAACATTATGACCCTCATGCCCCCTACAATATTTACTTATCTCTCATATTTCCTGATGCGGTTCTGGTCCATGATATCAGTCTTCTTCAATAGTTGATTCATCTTGATGGGAGGAGACTTTACACACGGTTTTTCTCAAAATTTCACCAAAAACAAAGGTCCACTGTGAATTATTACCATTAACACAATGCACGGTTCTCGTACATGAAGCTCCTATCTCATATAGCTATCATTACTTATTTAGTTCGGCCGACAGTTCGTAGCTTCCTAGAATACTGGTCTAGCTTTTAATAGCGCGTGCGGCTATACCTATCATTACAACTGCGTCATACTGTTATGATATGCACTGTTCTACTTTGCACTCGCGAATACTTAGCGATGTTCAATTTCGGAGGTATGCTAGCTCCTACTTATAACTTGTAACAATGTTAATTATTCTTATGCCTCAACGCAGGCTCTCGCGTCTACAGCGTATATTAAGACTTATAAAACTTGTAAAATGTTAATTTCTGAACGCTCAGGGCACGGGCTTTCGCCTTTGACGATGCCCCAAAGTATACTTATAAAACTTGTAAAAATCACCGTATTGTCCGAAGGCTCGCGGCACGGGCTTCCGCCGCTGATGTTGCCCCAGAGTAGACTAACATCGCTGTGTTTCAATCCATTATTTATACGATTTCTCTTAAAGGGACGTGGAGTAGGGGGTTCTCAGAATTTATTTCCAAAATAATACTCACATGAATATGTGAACTAGCTCCTTAGAACGTCCTCATTCCCAATGTCTCAATGACTCCTTCATATTCAAAATTCGATCGTAGGATCGTTAGATAATGAGCTCCGTAATTTGCTTCATTGTCCCTCAATTTCGGCGGGATTTGATCGCCTCTCGCGTCTCTCACTGCCATTGGTCGTTTCAAATCCACCCCCTGATTTCATTTTAATTCTGGCAAAAATCACAGAATAATCCGATTTAAATTTTGATGATATTTCTGAGAGGCTGGGATCATCCCCTATACGATGGTATAACTTCTGTCTCTGTATCCTAATTACTGCTCTAATTCCTTTCAAATGGGCGGGGTTTATTTGGTAGGTAATCGTTGAGTTTTCTGCATTTGCCCGCGCAGTTGAACGACCTTCGCGCGTTGTCTGGCGCATTTGGTGTCCAGATGTGGATTTTCTCTTTCCTGCCACCTTTGTTCGCGCTGGGAGAAAGCTTCTTCAAGTCACGTACGAACCGTCCTTTTGTCCTTCTAGTTTCACAAGCAACTTCCATTCTCACATCGGCTTTGAGACATGACTTAAATTTTGTTGGAATAATATGTGGACTTTATGCTATCAGATATGCATAAAGGTCACATTACCCTTCTGCCAAGAAAAAAATCGATATGGAACGTATGATTTTTTTTTTCAATCTCGATCCGCCTCACGGATGCTGCAAGGTTCCGTCGTCACTCCTTATTGTTTATTTGGTTCGCTGTCGTGTGCAGGGATTCCCTTGGTACGATCCTTGTCCCCCTCTCCACATTCTTGCCAAGATTAGTGTCACTGCTGTCTGGCGCAGGTAGCTAGCTATTGTCCGCCTGTCTCTCCCAGTTTACTTGCTTCACGGTCTTTCACTGTAAACACCGGGTCTGTTTATGATCGACTACTTCCTCGTTCCACGTGCATTTGGCTCATCTTTATTCAATTTCCACAATGTTGACACCCGCGGTGTTCCGTGGTTGATCAAACGGTTCCCTTTTGTAATATAATTTGAGGTTTGAGCAATTTACAACTGATGTGTTTCCACCGTTTACGTCCTGTATCTTATATGCATTATTCCCCAAATTTCTTATGATCCGATACGGTCCTACGTATGGGAAACACCATTTATGAAATACTTTGTTTGCTGGATCAGAGATAGGTGGCCTCTTCAACAAAACTAGTTCATTGACGTTCAATTCCCTGTGAAAGCGTTTTCCTTTCAGTCTTCTTAGCCTCCTGTCAGCCTGTTCTCTCATGTAGGTGACCGTCCGTTCGACTCTCAGCTGTGGTGCTGGTTGCGGATCTCTTGGGCAATCTAGTACTGTTGTCCAAGATCTCGGTGGTAGCTGGTTCAAGTGTAACGTGTACGGTACTTGTCCAGTTGACTCATGACGTGTCATATTGATGCAAATCTCAATACCTTTCAATGTATCGGCCCAACGGTGGTGTTCTGTAGGAATGAACATCCGGATGTGCTTCGAGACCTCACGTATGACTCTCTCGCTCGGATTTCCTTGTGGATGGCGTATGCTAGATAGTGCATGCTTGATGTCTAGCTCATTTAATCCGCGCTTAAATTCTGCTGATGTGTAATAACTTCCGTGATCAGAAAGAATAAACTCAGGCTTTCCCAGGCTTTCTCAGGTATAACTCGATTCTTGATGCGGCTCAGGACCTGTTTCGAAGTTGTTTTCTGGATAGCACATAGAACAACAAATTTAGAAAAGACGTCCACACATACAAGGACATGTCGCACTCCTCTATGTCCTTTTGGCAATGGACCAAGACAGTCCGTAGCAATGAGCTCTAACGGTTTCTGTGGCAATATTGGCTTTGGGTATTGTCTCATGATGAAGTTATTAGGTTTTGCGCGCTGGCAAATATCACATGTCTTCAGGACATCGCGTATAGTAATCCTCATCCGTGGCCAAGTGAGAGCTTCACCTATTGTTGCTTGCGTCTTGTCTAACCCTATGTGACCAAGTGTGTAATGAGTAAGCCACACTAATTCCCTCTGTAACGAAGCTGGTAACAATATCCGTAACTTGACATGATCCTCATCTATAAATTTATGGAGCATATTATTGAAGTATGAATAACTTCTCGCTTGAGCTTCAATTTCTCGATATGCTGGGGTATCAGGTGTTATCTCTCTCTTGAGGAATTTAATCATCTGCATCATCCATGGCTCCTTTTCTTGTTCCTGCGGTAACCTCTTCAGTTCTTGTAAGAAATCTCGATCTTCATTTGTCAGCTCAATGTGCTGCACTAACATTTCCTCCTGTTGTGCCTCTTCTTCTGGATTTCGGCTCAAAATATCCGGGATTACCTTCAATTTTCCTGATATGTGCTCAATTTGTATATTAAACTGCTGCATATAAATGGCCCATCTGTTGATACGTTCACTCACCATGGTAGTCTTAAATAAGAAGGTCAGCGCCTTGTGATCAGTGCGGATTGTTATGGAAAAACCATATATAATACGACGCCATTGTTGAAGCGCGTATATGATCGCCAAAAGCTCCAGCTCTGAGATGGTATAACTTTTCTCATGTTTTCTTAATTTCCTGCTGATGAATGCTAGGTATGAGCGGTTTGCTGTTCTCTCTGCGTCTTCTTGGAAAAGCATTGCTCCAATGCCCACTAAAGATGCATCTGCTTGAATTATAAACCCCTTCGAAAAATCTGGGTAGCTCAGTTTGATGTTATTTGACAATAATTCCTTCGTAGCTATGAATGACCTCTCACACTCTTCGTTCCAAAACCAACGGTTGTTCTTTTTTAGCATCTCTTGTAATGGTGCTACTACTTCGGTGTATCCTGGACAGTTTTCACGAAAGAAGTTGGTGGCTCCCAAGAACATCCTTATGTGCTTGACTCTGGTCGGTCGAGGAAAATTTTTAATGGCTTCGATTTTCACTGGGTTGGGCCTGATCCCTTCTCCATCAACAATATGTCCTAAATATAAAATTTCGTGCTGAAAAAAGTGTGATTTTTTTAGATTGATCTTGAAATTTGCCCTTTCTAGGTTCTCTAACAACTTGCTTAAATTTTGCATGTGTTCCTCATTGCTCTCTGATGCTAGTAAGATATCGTCGACATATCTGACAGTCATGTCTTTCACTTCTTCTGTTAAATTTCGATCCAATGCTCGGATTAGTGCAGATCCGGCTGTCTTAACTCCAAATGGTAAGCGACACCAGGTGAAACTCTGATTGTCGAATAGAAATCCAGTTAACAGTTGTGATTTCTCTTCTAACTCGATGTGCCAATAGCTATTCGCAAGGTCGACAGACGAATATATTTTCTTCTTATGGAACTTCTTGAGTACATCTTTAATTAGTGGTGCTCGGTCGGTTTCATCTATTAATCTGGAATTGAGGGTGCGAGCATCGAGACACAACCTCACTGAACCATTTGGCTTCGCCACCGCTAATATGGCGTTCAAATATGGGGTTGGAGCTTTCTTAATTATGCCCCCTTTAAGCATCTCACCTATAATTTTCCTAACTGCTGCACGCTGCTTTTCTGGAATTGGGTAGAGTCGGCTCTTAAATGGTGTCCAGCCATCTACCTGCATAGCGTACTTGAAATTTAAAATTTTTCCCGGTAGTGTATTAAATGCTGCTGAGTGGTTACAAAGCATTTGTGCCAAGCAATTTCTTTCATCATCATTCAGCTTTGCCTCTCTTAATTTTTCTTTCAAAAGTGCCTCAAAACTGTCTTTGTTGCCATCTTCTTCTACTGCCATGGACCACATTTCATCTTCCAATTCTTGCTTTCCCTCCAGGAGTCCTGTGTTCGAGTCCTCTTCATCTGCTTGACTTTCTTCTTCTTCTTCTTCTTCCTCAGGAATGGCCTCCAGCTTCCAAATGTCAGCTTCTCTATCTAAGCCGTGGTTATTTATGTTCAGTCCTACTGCTGATAATCCTTCCATATTTCTGAATTTAATTGCATTGTTGCGCAGGTCAATCACTGCTTGGTGCTCATATAGGAAATCCGCCCCCAGAATCAAATTTACATTCATCTTGTTCATCACCATGAATACATGTGAGAAAGTGTGTCCTAATATTTCTAGATCCAGTTGTACCTGAAATTTGCATACAGCTGATTTTTCGGGAATGACTCCTCGAATTTTGACCTGTGGCACTGGAATCGTAGGTATTCTCTGTTTCTCGCTTAGAGCTTTAATTAATGCCTCTGATACTAGACATAGCTGTGCCCCTGTATCCACTAATCCTTTCACTCTTAGTCCTTCTATCCTCGTGATGATGACTGGTAATCTCCTCAAACAATGTTGTTCCGGTTGAATAATTTCACGTGTAAAATCCTCAGGAGTTGCGACCCATTCCTCGATGTTCGCTATCAACCATTGTGTCTTATCTGGCGTGAAATTTAGCCTATCTCGTTCACCCTCTAATACGTTTTTTTTATAGCCCCGTGTTCCTTTTCTCATTCTGGCTTTCGCGATGCTGCTGCATTAATTCACTCTCTGCTCCAGTGATTTCCATATCTGGGTTCTCGCGATTCTCCATTGTCATTCGCCAGCGATCCTTTTCCGTCTCTTGGTTGCGATGCAACTCATCTAGGTATCGTTGTGATGCCTCATGCCTGCTTTGTAATTCCCGTCGACTGTCTTCCGGATATCCTCGGTTCTCCTCTCGTCTTCGGTTCCACGTTCTATTATCTCTCCTATCATATCTGCGATGATGATATGGACCTTCGCGACCACGCCCTCTCCATTCATCTCTCCTGTACTGTTGTGGCTGCCAGTTCCTCTCGTTCCTTGGCTCATATCTCCTCTGCTCCTCTTTCGGCGAGTCTGGCCTTCCGTTATTATTCCCGCTTCTATGGCTAACATTCGTGTTGGTGCTTTGCTCTCTAGTTTTAACTAGCTCGGCTTGGTGTACCAGCGCTGCGCTGTCACTCGCTCTGACGTGTCTATTTTGATTATTTACTGACGTCTCGTCCAACTGACGTAACACCTCCTCTGCTTGCAGTGCGCTCGAGACGTTTGCCGCAATTAAAAACTGTTGTACTGGCAATGGAAACTGCTTTCCAATTGTCATCACCAGTTCTGACTCCGGTGGTAAAATATCCATATCCTTCAGTCTAAGTAGCTGAGCCGAAAAATATTCTGAGTAGCGTGTTGGTTGCGACGCGTGGTACTTCCTACTATATAATTCCATCCTTAAATTATGTTGTATAGACATGCTCCAGTAACGACGTAAAAATGCCTGCTTGCAGGTATCCATGTCCTCAAAGGTGTAGCGAAAGCTTCTGAACCACGTCAGGACGCTATCCGCCAGTAGTTTCTCTGTTATTCTGAGTTTCTTATTCTCAGGAATATTATTGTCTGTAAGGTAGTGTTCCAAATCTTTTAGAAAAGCTTTCGGTGTTTGTGAACCATCATTGTTAAATTTTCGTGGGCGATCCTCCTGCATCCTAATTATTTGAACATACTGTGTAGTTGAGTTATTGTTATTATTATCGCCAGTCGGCTGTTGAGGTGTT
This sequence comes from Meconema thalassinum, assembly GCA_946902985.2. Classification (NCBI taxonomy): domain Eukaryota; kingdom Metazoa; phylum Arthropoda; class Insecta; order Orthoptera; family Tettigoniidae; genus Meconema; species Meconema thalassinum. The sequence goes on along the minus strand of OX336394.1, from coordinate 251,255,751 downwards.
GAGGCCAGTCCCCTAAATGTTTGAAACCCTTCATTATTTTCGCTACCTGCGGTCGCACGGCCCGGACTCAGTTCATTCATTCTCTCTACCTGAGTCTGGCTTGTGTTGAAGTGATTAGCCACACTGCTCGTTTCTTTACCGCTGCTGTGAGCTTTCAGTTCCAGAAGCATTTCCTGTTGTTGTAGAGACTGTATCTCGGTCTTAATGATCTTCCGTTCTTGTACCTCCATTTTTCCCAGTAACTGCAGTTCGACCTCCTTTATTCTCCTTTGGTTTTCTTCCATCTGTTCTATAAGTTTCTTTCTATTCTCTTTCCCGTCAATTCCAATTTGTTGGCATGTATTGTTTATTTCCAGTCTTATTGCCTCATATCTATTTTCCTCTTTTCTCTTTCCCTCTTTCTTCTCGTTTTCCAGCTGATCGAGCCTGCCTCCTATCATTTCATTGCTTTCCCGGATCCTCTCTTTAAGTGCATCATTCTCGTTTTCCTGAATGCTCCATCGTTCCGCTGAAGTCAAAGCTGCCTTGTCTATTTCCGTTCTAATCTCTATCATCTCTCCTTCCAGGCTGTGCAATTGTTTTGCCGCAGACTTAACCTCGTTATCTACTCCTTTTATGGTAGCTTGAATTGCTAATTGTTCTGTCTTTATCCCTTCTGTGTTAGCGTTACATATTTCTTCTAGCTGTATGAGTTTCGCTGCCGTCTTTTCTTCACTGAACGCTATTGATTGCCTTAAGTTCGTCTCCATCTGACCTAACTGTGTGGTAGTCTCGAGCGTGATTTTAGCTATTTGCCCTGCTAATTTATCTGTCAGTTCCTCTTTTAACGCTTCCTTATTCAGCCTACCCTCTTCTACAATTTGTTCCATTAACTGTGTGTTAGTAACTGTATTTTGTTCCGCGAGTAGTGCATTATTTGTCTTACTGTGTTCCGCTATCTGCTCCGCTATACGTGCATTATTTATTTCGTTCTGCTCCGCTATACGTGCATTGTCTAATTTACTCTGTTCTGCAATTTGTGCCGCAATACGTGCATTGTTTAGTTCACTCTGTTCTGCAATTTGTTCCGCAATACGTGCATTGTTTAGTTCACTCTGTTCCCTACATTCCCTCTTAAAGTGTTCGAACTGTTCCATCGTTCTAGCCACTGAATTCTCAATAATAAGTCGAATCTCCTCCACTGACGCCATATCACACAATATAATGCTTATTTGAGAAGACTGGGGCATGGAGCCTCATGTTCCCATCTTCTGCAATCATAAAATGAGTCGCTTATTCCCAATTTACGTTAATCCCATTAATGACTTTAATATGCTTGAAGAGCTGCCTATCTGATGTTTGCTTTTGTGAATAAACTATCAGTTTACCCTTCTGCATTAATTTTAACTTCCCAGTTCTGTCAATAAAGTACTGACATCACTTTTACGGTTCACGCCGTCCTACAACATACATTTGGAGTTTGCTACTAATTATTCAAATATAAGGGCGCCACGAAAACGCTGCTTCTACCTAACTTATGCAAAATAAACTTAGCAATTTCGATTATTTACTTTAAACAAACTCCTGGCTTTACTTTCCCCTGAATTACTTGTTAATTTGGCCACACCGTTCGACGCCATTTTTTTATCTATACATCTCTAGGGGAATGCTCTACATCTGTTTATATGACTTCAAGGCGGCATATAGACTTCATTAGGCTCCGGCTAGCTACTCTCTGACACTTTCCATCACTGTGATCCACTAATTAATAAAAGAAAACTAATATGGACATGAATAACTGCATCATTATCACCAATCCATATATACCCTTCCGCGTTCTTCTAGGATGCCGACTCTCACTCGGGTGGTGCTCTGTTCGGGGTGGCTCTAATTTATACTTAACATCCTAGGAATATTGTCACAGGATCACAGGAGGCTTATCTTAAAATCAGTAGGTCAGAGAACTCCTAATATAAAATAATTTATTTCACAAAAACATCATCTCCCTTTTCTCCCAACCACAGACAAATAAAATAAAATCAACTCCCTTAAATTACTGAAAAACAACAATATCAAAAAAAAATGCAAAATAATGTTTCACACTGGCTGAAACCAGGAATAGAAAATAGTCTATTTACTGCAGTCCACTGCTTCAAGTCCAAGGGTTATTGTCAACAGACTTAATTCAAATAACTATGGCTTAAATAAACCAGCCATTCTATCACAATAATATTGCGCACTCATTTTTATTATAACTTGCAAAACTTGTTCTTTGGGAAATCGGACACGTCTATTCGTACAATCATCATCTTTCCTCACAAGAGTCAGATAATGAAGGCAATAGGTTTATTCTAGGTTACGGGCATGTGTGTTTTTATAACGTTAAAACAATTACTTCACTCAGAGCTATAACTCCGTTAATTATGGTAAAATAAACAAGTCAACATACATGAAGCATCAAATAAATACTTCGGCTGCCGGTGCGCCGTGATTATTAATAAACAACAACATAATGAATGCACTCCAAAAATAATGACAAATATAACACATCGCTTCCTGAAGCGGCACACAAAAGAAACCCCGGGGAGTTGGACTATCTCCCTTCATATAATACAATGCCAAACTCGACCTTGTGACAGACGTGCTTTCACCATGCTAACCAGCCGGCCGGCACAACCTTCCTGGCTGCTTTGAGAATTCAGACGGCTAACCAATTTCTACCTGCTCCTTAAGACTCCCTTTCACCTGCCTTGGGCTCGAGCAATTCAACCTCTTTCCGACGGAGCTAAAGTGGGCTCTCATCAGCTAATGAATTCAATCATTTTACTTACCATTTATATATCGTCGAAAAATGCGGGAATACCACCTCCGCTATTATTTTCACTCACCATTATATCATCGAAGAACGCGGGAATACCACATCCGCTTTATTTCTGCTCGACCCAAGATCGACTCTTAGCCTCATCTGAATATATCTCATACTACCCTCCAGCTATTCTTGTCTTCTCACTTTGTACCTTCGCGTGATAATCACTTACCATACTCATTACTCTCATAATTTCATTGTCACTTACCGGTCTTGTCACACTATCGAGTGGTCTTCCCCATTTAGCTTTTACAATTACATTGTGCATAAGCACTATCAAACAAATATTCCCTTGACTGTGCATTCACAAAGATAAATGACATCCCAAAAACAAAACCATATTTAAAATAACACTTTGATGCTCATATACTTATTACATTATAAAACACACAAAATTCTCATTACTGTTAAACACACAAATCTACACAAACATGCCCGGTACGCCTAAAATATCTATTTTTATCATAACTGATTATGATCGAGATAGACTTATCCGACCCCAATAATGGGAAACATTATGACCCTCGTGCCCCCTACAATATTTACTTATCTCTCATATTTCCTGATGCGGTTCTGGTCCATGATATCAGTCTTCTTCAATAGTTGATTCATCTTGATGGGAGGAGACTTTACACACGGTTTTTCTCAAAATTTCACCAAAAACAAAGGTTCACTGTGAATTATTACCATTGACCCAATGCACGGTTCTCGTACATGAAGCTCCTATCTCATATAGCTATCATTACTTATTTAGTTCGGCCGACAGTTCGTAGCTTCCTAGAATACTGGTCTAGCTTTTAATAGCGCGTGCGGCTATACCTATCATTACAACTGCGTCATACTGTTATGATATGCACTGTTCTACTTTGCACTCGCGAATACTTAGCGATGTTCAATTTCGGAGGTATGCTAGCTCCTACTTATAACTTGTAACAATGTTAATTATTCTTATGCCTCAACGCAGGCTCTCGCGTCTACAGCGTATATTAAGACTTATAAAACTTGTAAAATGTTAATTTCTGAACGCTCAGGGCACGGGCTTTCGCCTTTGACGATGCCCCAAAGTATACTTATAAAACTTGTAAAAATCACCGTATTGTCCGAAGGCTCGTGGCACGGGCTTCCGCCGCTGATGTTGCCCCAGAGTAGACTAACTTCGCTGTGTTTCAATCCATTATTTATACGATTTCTCTTAAAGGGACGTGGAGTAGGGGGTTCTCAGAATTTATTTCCAAAATAATACTCACATGAATATGTGAACTAGCTCCTTAGAACGTCCTCATTCCCAATGTCTCAATGACTCCTTCATATTCAAAATTCGATCGTAGGATCGTTAGATAATGAGCTCCGTAATTTGCTTCATTGTCCCTCAATTTCGGCGGGATTTGATCGCGTCTCGCGTCTCTCACTGCCATTGGTCGTTTCAAATCCACCCCCTGATTTCATTTTAATTCTGGCAAAAATCACAGAATAATCCGATTTAAATTTTGATGATATTTCTGAGAGGCTGGGATCATCCCCTATACGATGGTATAACTTCTGTCTCTGTATCCTATTTACTGCTCTAATTCCTTTCAAATGGGCGGGGTTTATTTGGTAGTTAATCGTTGAGTATTCTGCATTTGCCCGCGCAGTTGAACGACCTTCGCGCGTTGTCTGGCGCATTTGGTGTCCAGATGTGGATTTTCTCTTTCCTGCCACCTTTGTTCGCGCTGGGAGAAAGCTTCTTCAAGTCACGTACGAACCGTCCTTTTGTCCTTCTAGTTTCACAAGCAACTTCCATTCTCACATCGGCTTTGAGACATGACTTAAATTTTGTTGGAATAATATGTGGACTTTATGCTATCAGATATGCATAAAGGTCACAATATATATGTAAATATCTATTATATATAATCCAAAATTGACTCATCACCGCAGGGCTCAAACCACTAGACCTAGAAAGCTGAAATTTTGCATGTTGGTTGATCCGAGTATGTAGAGGCTCACTAAGAAACGATTTTTGAAAATTCAATTTGTAAGTGAGTTTTTTCGGCCCTTTGGCATTGACCATCCAAAATTGACTCATCGACGCAGGGCTCAAACCACTAGACCGAGAAAGCTGAAATTTTGCATGTTGGTTGATCCGAGTAAGAAACGGTTTTTGAAAATTCAATTTGTAAGTGACTTTTTTCGGCCCTTTGGCACTGAGCAAGGACAGTCGGTACAAAGTTCGGATTTAGCTCATTTTAAGCCGCCAGATACGAGAAACAATACTCGGAGGTCCTCTAGGGACCCCGAAACACAATTTTTAAGTTCCTAAAATGAACGGTTTCGGAGATATTCCCAAATAACTGTGTTCCCTCTGAGAAACAGATCAACGTTACTATGGCAACCGCTGAAATTTCGCAGACCGGGGATAGTTTTCTGGCAATATATCGAAAACCGTTCGTTTTAGGGCCTTAAAACGTGGGGTTCGGTTGCCACTTCTAACCACGAACATTGCTCCTCGCATTGATACGCGTAATGTGAGATATATTTTATTTATAGAGGTGGCTTTTGGCGTCGGATACGATCGTGATTTTGAGTCTAAGTTTATACTCTTTGAGCTGGTTATTTTAAGCGAGCTTTGAGATCTATACTCTAATTTACAATGTTTAGATGTTTTCTATTTTGCAAGGTATGCTTTTTTTTATAAATTTGTTTTTTGTTAACTGTTTTTTTTGGCCAATTTTGATCTTCTCTTTTTTCGTTTTTTACCATGGTCAGCAACCCATATTTATAGTCGAATGTGTCGTATTCTACCGGCTGTCACGTTAATTATTATTTTTTCTTAATTACTCTTACTGAGGAATTGGGCAAACTTATTTCAATAAAGTAGGTATTATGTCTTTCACGGCCATTGGATCCCCGCACAAGGCACGGCTTAAACCTAGAAATGTTGCTGAGTTGGACTAATGGACTAATGGTGCAGAAGAAAAGAGGAGAATTGAAGCTTTAGAAATGTGGTGATACAGGAGAATGATGATCAGATGGGTAGATAGGGTAACAAATGAAGAGGTATTAAGACGAGTGGGAGAGAAGAGATGTTTCTGGTGACTGCTAATGAAGAGAAGAGATAGTAGGGTAGGACACATATTAAGACACCCAGGAATAGCAAGCTTAGTTATTGATGGGAGGCTCGCTGACTAGAACTGTAGGGGTAAAACAGGGTTAAACAGATGCCTCGGATGTAGGGTGTGGTAGCTATGTAGAGATGAAACGATTAGCTCAGAAGAGGGGGACATGGAGGGCTGCATCAAACCAGTTAAAAATCTGAAGACTCAAACAACAACAATCAGGAATTTTAATTACTTAGAGAGGCATGTGAGGCAAAAGGGTGGTTGGAGAATTTCAATCCCTGGGATGTAACACTGGAAGAGACTGCATAATGTACATCAGCGGCCAAGGTGAGAGATATTTAACTATAGGTCTAATGTTGACGTTCAAATCATCAATAAGTATGGCCAAATTACATCCAGAATAGCGTAAGTAAGAATACTTTTAATTCCCCATATTCCGATAGATTTGCCATTCCAGTGTGCAAGAGTGCAGTTCCCTCTTCAAACAATATTCGCAATTTCTTTAACAAAGCGCAATGACACACACTTAACAGTAGCACGTGTACATTTAGACAAAACAATTTTTTCCCATGGGCAACTGTATGTGGCGTGCTCGCGAGCATGCGGGCATCAAAATCGTTATGTCTCAGCAGAAGATGGCAAAACCAAAAACATAATTTTAAAATGTGTTACCATAATGTAACATCGAACCCTGCAGACTTTCACAACTCTATAAAATTCCCACTTTGCTGCTCATATCAATATACTGTATATATACCAGAATATTCAGAATTAGAATGGACCCACCTATAGCCGCGATTGCTGTAATAGAATAGACCAATTATCAGCAATAATGCATCGTCCCCATTGTCTTGATCGCGGGCGAAGCCGCGGGTACCTGCTAGTATATATATATCACTTTCTTGTGGACACGATAACTACCGCAATTTTGCTCCGATCACTTTGAAATGTTTACATAATATGTATCCCTGTAAAATCTCGGTCGAGTTCGTCAATGGGCACAATCGGTCGACGGGGGTGAAAATGGGGGCTTTTTTTGAAAAAGTGAAATATCGCTATTACTCTCTTAATATTTAAAATATCGAATCCATTCAAAGTTCAAACTATGTGTCGGATAAGGTCCAAAAAATTATGTTTGAAAAGTTTTTTGATAGCACCAACCATTGACCAAACGGTTGAGAAAAAGTGGGTTTTTCGGGAAACATTAATCATATCTCTCTTAATAGGCACAATATCAAAAAAAACGTACAAAATGGACAATATTCCCCTAATAATTACCTAAAACTTTTGTCTGAAAGAATTTTTGATATGACCCACCATTACGCCAAGGGATGAGAAAAATGATATCGGAATTATAAGAAAATGCCAAGAGCCATCAGAGGTTGCCATGACAACACTACTAAATTGATGAGGGATGAGTCATCAGACGTTGCCATGGCAACGCACTTGCACGAGATCACATTCAGTTTTCCATCTGACTAAGTGTGAAGCGGCTTCGGTGACGAAACTGGTAGCATGCTGTACTTCTATGCCCAAGGTCGCGGGTTCAAAGCCGGCCGTAGTCGTCGGATTTTCTAAGAGCGCTAAAAAACCCTGAGTATGCTTACCTTTGGAGGGGAAGTTCCAACGTTCGTTGCGAGTTGCTGGTTGCCGTGGCATCTAGAAGCCAAGTTCAGAGCTAAGTGTCGTTGACGGTAGTATTTGGTAGCAACATTAGGAACTACTACTTGAAATTGACCGTCTGCAGTCCTAACCTGAATTACAGACTAATACAGCCATCACAATTCACACCGTTTATCAGACAGATTCTAAACTCACCCAAAGTACACGGGGTTACATGACCGCGTTGTCGCAGTCCCGAAACTGAGGAACCAACCAAAATCTCTGCGGAAGATAAAATTTTGCGTGAAGAAGTAACAGACCGTTAGATAGTTACATATCAGTGTCGAAACCTTGCATCAGGACAGTGTGACCACAAGTATAACAAGTAGTTCCGTGAAGAACTATACAGCCTATTTTCATATATCCTACTTATGTTAATTGCCTCTATCAACATACACAATTTCTGTTTGATTGCTGTAATAGATTCGTAGATATTGAGAACCGACTAAATATTTCGGATGGTCGCCATGTTGGATTTTATATATGTAGGTCCTAGAGTTATGTACTGTTACATGCAGATTATTGTGAACGTGTAGTATTCAAACTTCAATCGCATAATTAGGACACAAGAAAAAACAAGGAGATTTTAAAATTTTGCACAGCTGCCATCTTGAGGTTATGGAAACAATTGAAATAAATTAGATGCCAGTGGATTAACATTCGTATAAGGATTTACTGTACCAAGTTTCACTGCACGCGGATGGTTAAATTTCGAGAAACGTCCATGTGAATATTTATAATTCGCGTCACCGCCATGTTGGATTTGTGATCACCAGGTTATTTAAATTCCTATAGGTGAACTTAAGTTCATAGCCCCTATGAACATTAAAAAATGCAGTTTGATTGCTAAAATAGATTCGTAGATATTCAGTATCGTCTAAATATTTCGGATGGTCGCCATGTTGGATTGTTAAATGTATAGGCCATAGAGTCATGTACCATTAAAGGAAAATTATTGCGTAGGTTCATTATTCAAACTTTCACTTCGATCGCATGACTACATCACAAGAAATAAAAACTTAATTTTAAAATTCGCACTGCCGCCATCTTGAGGTTATGTAAACAATTGAACTAAATTAGATACCAGTGGATTAAAATGTGTATAAATATTTCCTGTACCAGGTTTCAGTGCGCTTGGAACATTAAATCGCGAGAAAGGTCTATTTAAAATTTTCAAATTCGCTTGGCCGCCATGTTTGTTTTGTAGTTAACCGGTTTTTGAAAGTCTTATAGATGGACTTCCAGTAGTGCCCTTTATCTCCGTACAAAATTTTAGGGAAATACCGCTAATAGTTTCAGAGATATAGAATGCCGGTGAAATATTTCGCACATCCGCCATCTTGTGATTATGTGAACAATTTAACGAAGTTAGATGTCGGTGCATTACAATGTATATAAACATATACTGTACCAAGTTTCATTGCGTTTGGTTGGTCAAATCGCGAGAAACGTCTATTTAAAAGTCGCAAATTCGCTTGGCCTCCATGTCGGTTTTGTAGTTACCAGGTTTTCAAAAGTTACATAAGTGAACTTATAGTAGTTCCCTCTATCACATTAGAAAATGTCAGGGTAATATCGGTAATAGTTTCGGAGATATTGAATGCTGGTGAAATATTTCGCACAGCCGCCATGTTGGATTGGTGAGTCATAACAAAATTTGAAGGGCACGGTCGAGGTCGCCGGGAATAGTGCTATGAACTTTCCGAGTTTCATTGAAATCGCTCCTGCCGTTTAGATTTTATTAGGGGGGGGGGACACACACACGAATCACACACACACACACACACACACACACGCACACACACACGGACAAAAGGTGATCTCATAAGACTATTTTTTCAAAATTGAAAATAGGCTAAAAATGGACCCCAAATGACAAGAAGGTTACCGTTCCCATAAGACAATAAAATGTTTAAAATATGCATAAAATGATGAAAAACAACTTTCTCGCAATAAATGAGGTCTGATCTTTCTACAGAAAAATGCATATTCTGCCAATTTTCGCCTATCCCCAAGTTTGCCCGGTGAAATCTACCTCCACCTTCCGGCGTGCCGAGAGGACTTTTTTTAAATTTAAGTACTGCAACTTAGAATTTTTCAAATAGCTCCTACTTTTGCCGCCAAGCGCCACGGTCAATGACTACTAGGCCAAGTTCAGAACTTAGCTACTAGACGCCACCGCAGTCGGCTCTTGGCAACGAACGTAGAAACCTAAGAGCGTTGTTTACATTCTTAACCTATCCAATTCAGCTTCACACAGGTGCAATTAGTGGAAGGTTCTTTAACATGCCATAAATCTATGACATGGGACCGCCGGCTTTACTTTCCCTCCGAAGGAAGGCATACTGAGGGATTTTTAACGCTCTTAAAAAATCCGACGGCTTCGGCCGGGTTTGAACCCGCTATCTTGGGCATTATGGATCAGCACACACGAATCCGAGAACAATGACACTGCTTGTCGTTTGCGAACATTTTAGGTATAGGTTAGATGGCGTCTAAGAGCATAACAACCAAAAACTTACCATCTTGAGTACGGATGGTGCACACCGCGTGTACTGAAAGGTTTATTATCTATAAATTAATACGGCAATTTATACATTTTCTTAAAATGGTAAATGTTTTAGTTTTTAAACAGAAACAGCCAACAATTAGTCAAGTAGAGTTTCAAATGTATGATAATGATGACGATAAGTGTTGTTCTAAGTAGCCTAGCATCTAGGTTATCAGCCCCTAGTGGTTTGGGTGATAGTGAAAGATGAGATGAGAATGAAAACCCTAACTAATATACTAACTATAGACTTACATACTAGAAGAAGAAATGGTAAACAAATAAAGGATAAGGCAAATAAAGGACAGGAAGAAAAGAAATGCCCTCAACCCTCAAAGAATGAGTATTGAGAGAATTGGAAGGAAGGAGAGCCATGAAAGGCAGATCGGAAAGGGGAAAGAGGAGAGGGCCCACCCCAAAGTCAGTGGAAAAAGGGGAAAGAAAACGGACCAAACTCAGGAATCCCCCGGGATCGTCAACTCCCGAACTCACCAGCCGTGAGCCCCTGAGGGTGTAGCAATATCCAGGGTGCACCAGAAGTGTTGGGGCTACATACACCTGCCTCCTTGAGGGCCTTGTGCAGAAGGCAGGGGATAACATGAAAAGAAAAGGAAGGCTGACCCCTTACAGAAGGAGGGCATCAGAAAAGATGAGACAAGGGCCAATTAAGGCTGGAAAGGAAGAGACTCCCTAGGCCACAGATACCCTCATACCATCGGGGTCGGAAGAGAACAAGAGTTGACCAAGAGAGGTCGACAGGAAAAAAAAGACGGAGAGGAGCCCGGCACAAGTAAGTGGAAGCAATGTTGGACTCAGCTGAGGTCCCGTGGTCACCAACCCACGTACCACTAGATGTGAGCCCCTGGGGGGGGGGGGGGGGGGTCAAATGTATGTGGGATAGATCAAGAATATAATATGAAATAGCAAAAATTCACGATATCAGAGGATAGAGAAGAGCAGAACAACACGAAGAAAAATATCACCACAAATTATAATAATCTGTTCTGTTCAGGGTCGTAGATAACGGGGGTGCTGGTAGGGCTGCAGGCCTCCACCCCGCCTCCCTCCCCCCTCCCCCTCCCCCCTCCCCCTCCCCCCGAAAAAAAGCCAATAAAAATTAAGAAAGTGTTGCTTTGGTAAGTGCATAAAATAATTGTAAATTTGGTTGTACCCTAATCTTAACTTATTGGCTAATTTATAACAAATATTAAGATTGAAATTATACTAACTCGTGGTGCAGTGGCTAGCATTCTTGGCTGCCACTCCGGTGGTAAGAATTCGATTCCCGTCTCTGCCAAGAAATTTTAATTCTTGTCTGAGGGCTGGAACGAGATACACTCAGCCTTGTGAGGCAAAACTATGAATTCTACAGTACGGTACTTTTGGGAAATAAATGATCAACTTGTAAAAAAAAATGTTTACCTTTCTGCTTAGTAAAATGACAAATATTTCTGGGTATTTTGCGGTCACAATCCCCTGAGAATACTCATAATTTTCCAGGATAGTCAGCCCCCCCCGAAAAATTGTTTATACGCCCCTGGTTCAGTTACTGTATGTTTGATTTAAATAGCCTTACGCCCCACACGTGTCTACAGCATGTCTGCCAGGCTCTTTTTTAGGCTCTGTCTTCGGGTCAGCCGATTTAATTAAGGAAATAGTAAACAAGAATTAATCTAATATTAATAGCTTTGGCCTGCAGCATCCACATAAAGAGTTTCCTCAATCAGGATGTAATTCACGATTTCCCGACTCGTTCTTCTTAATTATATAAGTTCCGCCACGTAGCCAAGCGTTATGCTGCTCGCCACGTGTGTAAAGGGGAACACGGAGCTTCTAATCACAGCAATGACAGCGGCCATCATGAGTGGGGTTTGCCCGCGAGATTTTTCCATAAATTCTGAGATGGTGTATTATCTCATGTCCTGCGGTGCCTATCCCCTACCTCATCGTTTCCCAACCCCAACCCCAAGGGGTTTCGCAAAATATTTCAAGGGGTGCACCAAACACTTTTCCATGATGGCGGGTTTCGCGGTTAGGCCTATTACTGTTTTCTTAATTTCTGCGGCATTGTCATATTCTTCTTCCTGTTTCGTATAGGCCATCTAAGGACCACAACTGTTATATTTGGAGTGGGCTTTGATGTTTGCCCAGTAGTTACGCATCCTCTGGCTGTGTTGTTTCCTCCTCTCCTGTGTCCAGAGGGCACCTGTCTTCTTTCTTGGCGGTTTGTTCTGGAACCTCAATTGCTGAAGCATCTTCCTGAGAGATGTCCGGGCTGTTAAGTCTCTTTCCGTCCTTCCAAGTTCTTGCAGATCTTTGCTCACTTCCCACAACGATGGTGACTTGGTCTTCCGCCAGTAACCGAGGAGCTGGTTGGTCAACCTGGTATGATGCATCCTGTAGGCGTGTCCATAAAATGCTAGACGTCGTTTCCTAGCAACATCCGTGGTTCTTTCACAGTACGTGTAAGAGCTCTTGATTAGGTCGCCTTCTGTGTTCATTCCCTTCCTTAACAGGCCCCAATATCTTCCTCATTATCTTTCTCTCCTGTACTTCGAGTTTATCCGCGAGTCCCTTCCTGTTGAATACTAGACATTCTGAAGCATATAAGACTTCAGGACGTATAACTGTCTGGTAGTGTCTCATTTTATTATTATTATTATTATTATTATTATTATTATTATTATGTGCGTATGGACCCTATTGGATCACGCATTACATTTATGATTCGCCTTTCTAACAGACCATATTGCTTTCATTCTTTCACTGTGCGCTTGTTTCCTTTCTTCTGACCACTTAGTCCCCGATCTTCTGGGGACTTCATTCTCTGGCTGTACCACCCATTTATTTATCTTCTGACGGTAGACATTTCTGTCTAGTATTTCTGACGTTTCTATCCGGGCCTTTTCCAGGTCATTTTTAACATCCTGTATCCAAGATACGTTCTTCAGTTTTCCAGAGTATGTCAAAAGCTTGTGAGTTAACCTTGAAGATGAGAGTCTGTGAACGTGTCCATAGAATTTCAGTCTTCGTTTCCTGATGTCTGCGGCGAGGTTGGATAGTTTTTCCGTGGCTTTGCGTGATTTGAGTCTATATCCTTCTTCACTTTTCTCTGGGCCCAGAATTTTCCTCAAGATCTTTCTTTCCTCCTTCAAGATATTTTCCAGATCACCTTTCTTATTAAGTACCAAGGTTTCACTTGCATACAGCACTTAAGGTTTAATCACCGTATTATAGTGTTTGATTTTTGTATGTATGGACATGCATTTCTTGTTATAGATGTCACGGGTTCTCCAATACGCTCTTTTGAGTTTTTGTAATCGAAATTTCTGAGCTTCCTTTTCCAATCCTGTTGGTTCTAGGATCTCACCGAGATATTTAAAGTGTGGAACCCGTTTGATGTGCCCGTATTTTGTTTGCAGTTCCTGGATGTCGAACCTAGTGCAAATAAACTTTGTCTTCTCGAATGAGATTTGCAACCCAGTTTTCTCAACGCATTCCTTGAGGACTTCAATCTGTTTGATCGCTAAAATATCGCTGTCTGCTAGTATCGCTAGGTCGTCTGCGAAAGCTAAACAACTGACCTTGATGTCATCATTCTTTCGTCCAAGTTGAATGGGTTTCCAGAGCTTCTGGGCATACAAGTCCTTCTCCCAATCTCGAATGACTTTATCTAGAACAAGGTTGAAGAGCAGTGGTGACAAACCGTCACCCTGTCGCACGCCGGTCTTAATCGCAAAGGGCTCTGATAATTCACCCAGAAATTTTACTTTTGACTTCGTGTCCGTGAGTGTTTCCTTGATGAGTCTTAATGTCCTTGGATCAAGTCCTAGTTCTTCTCAGATGTTAAAGAGAGACTGTCGATCGACCGAATCGTACGCCTTCTTAAAGTCGACGAAACTACAAATGATCGGGGAGCTTCGGGTCGCTCTATATTTCAATATCGTCTTCAAGTTAAAAATGTGTTCAACACAAGAACGCTCAGGTCGGAAACCAGCTTGATATTCACCAATTTTGTGTTCAAACTGTTCTTGTACTCTTTGAAGAAGACACGCGGAGAGAATCTTGTCGGTGACTTGAAGGAGAGAAATCCCTCTGTAGTTATTCACATCCGTTCTGTCACCTTTCTTGTATAACGGATGGATGAGTGCACATTTCCATTCTTCAGGTAGCTTTTCTGTTTTCCAGATATCCATGATGATTAGTGTGAGCTCCTCAAGTGTATTTGGGCCTATGTTCTTTAATAGTTCTGCGGCTATGTCATCTTCTCCAGACGTCCTGTTACTTTTGAGTCTGAAAATTTGTCTCCGGATTTCTTCTTTAGTAGGTGGTGGAGATTCAGGGTTTACATGTACTGGAGTCTCTTTGGGCCATCGTGATGTTGGCTCCTCGCAATTGAGTAACTCAGAGAAATACCGAGCTAGTTCACTACAATTATCCCGGTTGGACAACGCGAGGTTTCCGTCTTGTTTTCGGAAACACAAGTTCTGTGGGGTGTATCCTCGGATTCTTCCTGCAAACGTCCTGTAGAAATCTCGCGTTTTGTGATCTCGGAAGTCTTGATCTATAGATTCCAATTGGTCCTTCATGTGTTTTCTCTTAGTTTGTCTGATTACTTTTGACACTTCCTTCCTGGTCTGAAGATAGTGTTGTTGAATCTCGAGTGACTTCTTACTGTTGTATTTCTGAAAAGCTCTCTTTCTCATTTCCAGTGCTTCTTCACATGCAGAATCCCACCACGGGTGTTTCGTATTCTTCTTCAATGGAATAGTCTCTTTACCTCTCGTAATGATCTTGTCATGGAACTGCTTCCAGGTGCTTGCCTTTTCCTTTTCCCATTCCTCTGTTATGTTACTTTCCTTTATCTTTTTCGTGTCAAATTTCTGAAGATGAGATTTCTTGGGGTGGATTCTTTTCGGGGTAAATTTCACTTTGATTCGCACTAGATAATGGTCGGAGTCAATATTGGCTCCTCTTCGAACTTGCACATCATGAATTTCTTTCTGTAAAGGATGTGTGATGGCCACATGGTCGATCTGATATTGTCCAAGAGATTGCACAGGTGATCGCCAATTCTTCTGTTTTCGAGGGTGCTTCCTCAGAGAGGCGGACATTATCTTCAAGTTGTTCTGTTGGCACAGTTCAATGAGTCTCATGCCATTCTTGTTGGTGAATTTATGAGCTGGGTATTTGCCTACAGTCTTTTTGTATTCTTTTTCTTTGCCAATCTGTGCATTGAAATCACCTAGTAATATCCTTGTGTCTTCTCTAGGAACCGTTGCCACGATCTTTTCGAGTTTAGACCAGAACTGTTCTACCTTCTGCAAGTCCCTTTTATTTTCAATGTTCGTGGGGGCATGTGCGTTAATTAATGTGTATTTTTTGTTCGCACATTGTATGCGCATAGTCATTACTCTATTACTTATGGGAGTGACTTCTTTTATCGAATCAACTATGCTCTTGTGAACTACAAATGCCATACCCAAGAGGGGGGTGCCACCTCTTCCTATTCGTTTGTCCGTTTTACTTTTGAAAATACGGTAGTTACCATAGTCTAGTGTGCTCTCATCTGTAAAGCGTGTTTCCTGAAGAGCTAGTATCTGTATCCTTTGTCGATCTAGTTCTGATGTTAAGGTGTGTAGTTTGCCAGGTTTTAGTAATGTGTTGATGTTGAAGGTCCCGTTGTATGTGGGTGTCATTGATGGTAGTTTGCCAGAGAACTCCGACTTTCTCTGTGATCGTGGTTGCCCAGGTCCCCCAGGGTCCGAAAACCTGGTTGCCGTCCATGGACGGGTGGATTGGTTACCACCTGGGGTAATTCTGTAGTTACTCGCACGAATCATAACTGCTTGTAATCAAGGATTAATCCAGTGTTTCCACTGGGAGTTTAGGACCATTGATTGCTAGTTCCTGGAACATAAGCTATGCAGCCGTATCTACTAGGTAAGCAGACGCTGACCACTTTGCCGCTCGATCCAAGTCAGACGCGAAGTGGATTTCAATTTTGGTTCTTCCACCCTCGCTGCCATTGAGACATAGGTCCTCCTCTGCCATCGAAGCCGTTGGTCATTGTTTTATTCACCTCAGTTGATCCGCGGGTGCATATTTGACTAGGTCTTATTCGCACCTTTCCTGTATATCTACAGGAAATTCCCCATCAGCCATCGGGACGCGCCGTGTCGGGGTTGAGGGCCCCCTTCCCAGTGTCTCACGCAGGGTTATGCTTAGCTCGTACTCAGTTCGGAACTAAACCCCCACGTGAGCTGACTAGGTAATAATGTAGTATGCTGTCTAGTACAAAAGCGTCACATTGCCGGTCATAAAGATGGCTGACAATAGTGGCCGGTTGTGTGACCTAGGTAACACCGAGGCTATACAGAATAGTGCGTGTCCTATTCATGGCCTCCATGGGATCAATGACAAAAGAAAACAAAATGGAGACAGTTAGGTCAAAGGTGTTAGTCAGATATACGGATTTTATTATTACTTTAAAATTAAATTAACCCTGTAATGCCCCTTGCTACATATGTGTAACTTCGGGAATTAATCACAATATTCCCTTTGTTTTCCATTTCCTCTTCAAGTTTGTAAGTCAGTAATTAGTTTTATTTGTAGGTTTCATTTGATCATATTTCATTTTTCCTATCCCCCCAAATCATTAGGGGCCGATTACCTAGATGTTAGGCCTCTTAAAACAACAATGATCATCATCATCATCATCACAATATTTCCACAATAAATTAATATTTAATGCGAATGACTGATTTACAGTTATGTAACAACTGTTAGGAATGCATTTGAGTCGTCCAGTTGCAAAACTCGTTTAATCCACTTATGAATAAGGATCATGTCGTATAAATATTTATTTTATTATTTTATTTTATTTTATTTTATTTTGTTTTATTTTGTTTAATTTTTTTGTTTTATTTTATTTCTTTTTTGTTTTGTTTTTTCTTTTGTTTTATTTTATTTTGTTTTGTTTTATTTTGATTTTCCAGAAAGCAAACACAATACCAAAAACAAAACAAAACACGAAGCAAAAAGCACAATTCAAAACAAAAGCAAGATCAGAAAACAAAAAACAAGTAACACAAAGCAAAAATCAACATTCAACAAAAGTAAAAGCAGAAAACAAACACAAAACCAAAATCAAGAAAGAAAAGAATAAAGAAAAATTCAAAAGCTAAAGCACACAGCAAACACAAAAGCAAAAAGAAAAAAGTAGAAAACCACAAACACAAAAGATACGCGAGGCAAAGTCCAGAGAAACGTTTCTCATGAAAATTAAACGAGTTTTGTAACTTGACGACTCAAATTTTGATTTCGCTTCTTCGTATTTGTATTCTTTGTATTCTAGCAATACTACCAACTGTACCGCGACCCCAATAAGGAACAGTTACATGTACTGTACATTGTATATTTAAAAGTCGGTGGTTCACCCAAATCAGATCGTTGTACAAGCGATTCGCGAGTCGAAAAAGGTTGGGAATCGCGGCTCAACCTATACCGTAACAATGAAAACTATACAGGCTATGACAGTCTCCAGAGAAACCCAGGTTATCGCACAAATTCTACAGTAACTCAAGTACACGTGACTGATAACCAAGATTTCCCATGCCCTAATTTAGTGACGCTTTTATATTGCTGACTAATTAGATCTATAGGTTGTTGTTTGAAGAGGCTTACATATCGTGATCATTTATCCCCGTGTACTTGGATGTCCCTGTGAGCGTAATTATGTCTTATAACCTGTGGTATTGTGTTGTCTATATTAGTAATTCAGGCGAGTATTGGGATTGGAACCATCCCGGCATTTGCCTGGAGTAAAAGTAGGAAATCACGGAAAAACACTCCCAGGATGGGTGAGGTACGAATCGAACCCGTCTCTTCTCAGTTTTACCTCTAGCCCTCAGACCAGAATTAAATTTCTTGGCAGAGCTGGGGATCAGACCCGGACCTCCACGGTGACAGCCAAGAGTACTACGCAACAAAGTGGACCAAAAACCTTGTGGGGAGATCTATTCTCATTTAGCAGGCCTCTTCAAAGGCGACACGCAGGCCACATCCAGCACACGAAGGCATTTTAGTGTCCCCATGACACACACAAGAAAAATATATATTAAACAAGTAGTTCCGTGAAGAACTAAATAGCCCATTTTCATATAGCCTATCCTACTTATCTTAATTGCCTCTACCAACCTACAAAATGTCAGCTTGATTGCGGTAATAGATTCGTAGATATGGAGAACCGTCTAAATATTTTGGATGGACGCCATGTTAGATTTTTATATATGTAGGCCATAGAGTTCTGTACTATTAGATGACGATTACTGCGTAGGTTCATTATTCAAACGTTGACTTCAATCGCATGATTAGGACATAAGAATTATAAAACTTAATTTTAAAATTTCGTACAGCCGCCATCTTGAGGTTATGTAAACAATTGAACTAAATTAGATGTCAGTGCATTACAATATGCCTAAACATTTGCTGTGCCATGTTTCACTGCGCACGGATGGTTAAACGCGGGAAAAGTCAAGTAGGTCCAACCTTGGCTACCAGATGGCACTGTCACTAATATCTAGCGGGGAACGTTGTAACTTGATAGAGCGTTTCTAACAAGCCAAATATAACCTACACATTTTGCTTGATACTACCAATTGCAGTGGTAGGTTCTTTCACATGCTGTAATTGGATCTTATCGTGTGATATAAATATTTCCGGGAGGGCGTCAATTCATAGATAGAATAGCCTACTATGAATGAATATTCTTTTAATTGAGACAAGAGAACTCATTCATCTCAGGAATGGTGTGTTTTATAACACCAACCAGGACACTACAGTAAACAAGGCAGCTTAATATTATACTGCAACATAAGAATAAATCATCGGAATGCTACTTACTATTTAGTGGTCTTCAGGGATGTATATTTAAATTGTTCCTGTAATGTAGTCACAATGATATAATTTCCAACTTATATCATTAGTCTTTTTATCCTTCATTAAATTTTACTCCCGTGGAAGAGCTATAGATGAAGCCGTAATACTATAACTAATACAACGTATTAAATAAGAGAGATTAATCCAATATATTCTCCTTCGCGTCTTTTTTTTCATACAATTACTTTTCTTTTATAATCTCCAATTACCTCCAGTCACTTTTTATTTATCAATCTTCAACTCCTATTATCTAAACTCATCTCTGCTATCGTCAGAGTTGACACTCTCGTTTCACTAGTTCATGTTTCCTCCACTCAAGCGCACCAACGCCACCTCCAAAGAACACTAATCATTCCATATATAAACGTATCACGGCCTATATGGTCTCAGTAAACGTTACAATGCCATAAATCTATGGCATGAGCCCGCCGGCTTTACTTCCTCTCCGATGGAAGGCATACTGAAGGATTTTAACGCTCTTAAAAAATCCGACGACTTTGGCCGGGTTTGAATCCCTGATCTTGGACATAGCAGTTCAGGATACTGCCAACTACGCCACCGAAGCCAGCTGATTTCTGAATATGAAATAAGGTATGAAAATCATGAAAATGACATATTCAAGTGCAAGTGTAGAATACAGGCTCACCACTCCTGAACAATTACTAATATGCCGTTGTTGTTTCTGCTTTTCATGTACGGGCTTTGCGACTTCATTGCCGTGTAGCCCCGTGAACTTGGGTGTGTGTAGAATTAGTCTGATAACCCGTGTAATTGTGGGGGCTGTATTAGTGTGTGTATTTGTACTTGAGACGAGGTTTGGTAAGGAGGAGACCATAGACGTATGTTAGGAACCATTCCAGCATTTTCTTGGAGTAGAAATGGGAAACCTCGGAAAAGCACTTGTAAAAAGGCTGAGGTGGGAATCAAACCCACAACTTCTCAGTTTTACCTGATGAGGCTGAGTGTACCTCATTCCAGCCAAATACCAGAATTAAATATCGCTGTGCCTAAGGTTGCAGGATCGAATCCTGGCGCAGCCCATTGGCCTTTGAGGGTGCGCAAATGTGAGGTAGCCGTGAAAGTAGATTTACTGGCACGTTGAAGATCACCGATGGGGCAAAATTCCGACACTCTGGCGTCTCTAAAAGTCTCAGTTAAAACGGACGTAAACCCAATAACATTATTTATTATCCTTCTTCATTTACCGTTTCCAGCTCCCTGGGTCGGGTTGCGAATAAAGGACCTCCACAGTTGTCTATCACTCCACCATTCATTTCCTTCTTTCAATACTTCTCTTTCTTATACTCCTCTTTTCTCTATGCTTTCCTTCACCGTATCTATCCACCTTTGTCTAGGCCTTCCTCGAGGTCTTCTTCCTAGTATGGTATTTTGGTACTCTATATTCTTCCATTCTCATCATATGTCCGTACCACTTCAGCTTAGTGGTCTCTATCTTGTCTTGCAGTTTTGGGAACCCAGTTCTCTACCTAATGTCCACATTTATGATTTTATCCCTCCATGTCTTCCCAATTATTTATTAGAATTAATTATTAGAATTAAATTCCATGCCAGAACTGGGAATTAAAGCTGGACCACTGAGGAGACAGCTAAGAATGCTGGTTACTACAATACCACTAGGTGTTCAAACATTTATCCGATGTCTGTCCTCTTGTTAGTGAATAGTTTGATGTTAAAAGGGGACTTCTGCAGGTTTTACGAAATATTAGTTTTTGATGCGACGCTACAGCTGATACGTAGGGCCACCATTTGGTGTTGAAATGAGACTTCTGCAGTCCACACCACGGCTGTGCCGAGCCTGTGAAATCTTCGTGTGATGTTAAATACAGACATTTGCTGTAGATATCAGTGTCGTTTTTGTATTTTTAGCCTATTATCATTTTTTGAAAAAACAAGATGTTCAGTAAAGAACATATAGCCTACTTTCTCCTAAATGTATGGGTATTGTTATAACTCTTTGTCCTTTTCAAGGAGAATAATTGAATGTTGGTTGTAGTAGCTTGTAGAAATAGGGATGTTAAACATGAATATGAGGTGCCCTTTGCTAGTGCTACCTCTGTAAAATATGTCATTCAATTCGGTTTCACCGTGTTTGAATTGATATGGGGAATGGATTCCCATACATACATGGCCGCTATTTGCAAACTATTGGGCTGATAACCTTGTAGTCAGTCATAAGACGCTTTCCACAAAAAGGCATGTTGTTGCGAAATCTGGTAGAGATCAAATGATTAGGATGGTCGTAATTTGATTTAAGCTTTTAACATTTGGGTGGCCGTCATTCCGTTTCCGTCAAGATGGCGGCGATATAAAACATGACATTGTGGTGCCCTATGCTAGTGCTACCTCTGTACCAAATTTCGTTCAATTCGGTTTCACCGTGTTTGAATTGATAAGGGGAATCGATTTGCACACATACTTGGCCACCATCTGCAAACTATTGGGATGATGATCTTGCAGTTTGGTCAGAATATGCTTCCCACATAGGGGTATGTTGTTGCAAAATTTGGTAGAGACTAGATTATTAGGTTGGTCGTAATTAGATTTAAGCTTTTAACATTTGGGTGGCCGCGATTACGTTTCCGTCAAGATGGCGGCGGTATAAAACATGACACTGAGGTGCCCTTTGCTAGTGCTACCTCTGTACCAATTTTCGTTCCATTCGATTTCGCCGTGTTCGAATTAATAAGGGAATCGATTATCACACAAAGATAGCCGCCATCCGCAAACTATTAGGCGAATGACCTATGCATTTGGTCAAAGGATGTTCCCCCCATAAAGGTATGTTGTTGCAAAATTTGGTAGAGATCGGATGATTAGGTTAGTCGTAATTTGATTTAAGCTTTGAACATTTGTGTGGCCGCCATTACGTTTCCGTCAAGATGGCGGCGATATAAAACATGACACTGAGGTGTCCTTTGCTAGTGCTACCTTTGTACCAAATTTCGTTCAATTCGCGTTCACCGTGTTCGAATTGATAGGGGGGACAGACATTCAGAGTACACACATTCACACACACACACAGACTCACACACACACACACACACACACACACATACACACACACAGGCAGACACACTTTTTTTTCGCCCTGTGTTGATCTCATAAGTCTACTTTCCTTTTTTGCAAAAATCGAATGTAGGCTAAAAATAGGCTTATGAAATCACTGTTGTCCGTGTGTGTGTGTGTGTGTGTGTGTGTGTGTGTGTGTGAAGTTGTGTGTGTGTGTGTCCATAATAACTTCTAAACGCCTGGAGTGATTTCAATGAAACTCGGTAAGATCATAGCACCATTCCGGACGACCCCGACCGTGCCCTTTAAATTTGATTGTGTCTCACCAATCCAACATGGCGGCTGTGCGAAATATTTCTCCAGCATTCAGTGTCTCCGAAACTACTACCGATATCGCCCTGAAATTTTGTACGGTGATAGAGGGCACAATTCCATGTTCACATATGAGACTTTCAAAAACCTGATAACTACTAAACCAACATGGCGGCCAAGCGAATTTGAGACTTTTAAATAGACTTTTCTCGCGATTTAGACATCTAAACGTAATGAAACTTGGTACAGCAAATGTTTATACACATTGTAATGCACTGGCATCCAAATTAGTTCAATTGTTTACATAACCTCAAAATGGCGGCTGTGCGAATTATTTCACTGGCATTTTATATCTCCGAAACTATTACAGAGATCACCCTGAAATTTTGTACGGTAATAAAGGAAACTGCTGCAAGTACGTATATCTCGTATATCTATGTAACTTTCAAAAACCTGTCAAGTACAAAACGAACATGGCGTCCAAGCGAAGTTGAAACATTTTAATAGACGTTTCTCGTGATTCAATCATCTGAGCGCAGTGAAATGTTGTACAATAAATAATTATACGTATTGTAATGCACTGGCATATAATTTAGTTCAATTGTTTATATAACCTCAAGACGGCGGCTGTGAGAAATTTTAAAATTAAATTTTTATTTCTTGTATCGTAATCATGCGATCGAAGTGAAAGTTTGATAATGAAGATACGCAATAATTTTCCTTTAATGGTACATAACTCTATGGCCTATACATATGACAATTCAAAATGGCGAGCATCCGAAATACATTTGACGGTTCTCAATATCTAAGAATCTTTTACAGCAATCAAACTGATTTTCTTATATGGACATAGAGGCTATGAACATAAGTTCACCTATTGGACTTTCAATAATCTGGTGAGCACAAATCCAACATGGCGGCGACTCAAAGTATAAATATTCACATGGACGTTTCTCGCGATATAACCTTCCGAGTGCAGTGAAACTTTGCACTATAAAAGCTTATACAAATTTTAATCCTCTGGCATCTAATCTATTTCAATTGTTTTCATAACCACAAGATGGCAGCTGTGCGAAATTTTAAAATCTAGTTTTTACATCTTGTGTCCTTATCATGCGATTGAAGTTTGAATACCACACGTACACAATAATCTTCATGCAATAGTACCTAAATAAAAATCCAACCTGGCGACGATCTGAAATATTTAGACGGTTTTCAATATCTACGAATATATTACAACCATCAAACTGAAGTTTTTTATGTTAATAGAGGCAATTAACATGAGTTGGATATATGAAAATTTGCTGTATAGTTCTTCACGGAACTACTTGTTCATTACATTGAATTGCTGTTATTGGAAACATTGCTTTCTGTGTTTCAATGATTCTTGTATTGATATTGTACGGTATTTCATTTTCATATTACTATTAAGATGCGTATTGGTTCAGTGCTCATACTGAGAATTGTATTTATGTTCGACGATGTCGATATGTAAATATTATACGTCAGAAATCTGTATCATAATAGGGGACATTAAAGTACTACTTTCCATTATAACACAGTTTCTTCAACCAATCAGAACTCAATATTTTCATTCATTGTCCAATTAGGTAAGGATAGCTTTTCACATGCACTCAAAATCCAACATGTCGGACATGAATTACATGATTTGAAAGTTGACAATATAGCCTATATTGGATCAACCAGTCTACTTATAATGCATAAACAAACTGGGCAATATTGCAAAAGAAATAGCACTGTACCTTAATATCCGCAACTCCAATTTCTACACATATTGCCTTACATTTGTAAGATTTCGCCGACAATCTTAGGTGAATGCTGATGTTGACATAAACATACCAGACGTCAGGGAGGAAGCAGGCGCATGACATTAGTTCTACGAAAATTATAATCCAGCTCTCTGTTCAGTAAATGGATTTCTTATGCGAAACTTTCCCGCCAGATATCATAACTGTTCTACTTGGGACTCATTTGATTTTCCTTTCGTTGACATTCTATACGCATCGAATTTGAAGAATAACCAGTAGATAATACGATACATTTTAATTTTAAAGAGTTTGTAACAGCCTATTTTGTGTTATTTGACCAAAATAACGAAATGATCCAACATAGAACCTGTGCGCTATCTGTTGGTGCTACTTCAGGATAAACACTGTTTTAAAGCTTTGGGATTCGTTATTGGGTAGAGATCAAATGCTGAGCCCACACAATTCCCAAGAAGAAGAATTCAACCGACAGAATCTCGACAGATATTTATGAATATTTATGTTAGAACATATAATAAATTTATAATTATCGTCGAACATAAACAGTCGTATGCAACTCGCCTATAATGGTAATTAAGACACTCGTATTGAAATTATAAAACTCGCTTCGCTCGTTTTATAAACATACTTATGTCTTAATTAGTGCCATTATTGGCTTGTTGCATAATGCAATAACAATATATTTTGTAATTATTTGTGGGTTTTATGTGGATGTTGGCATTCAAAGTTCCCAAGTTCACTCTATTTGATGTATCAAGGTGATTTCTGTAATACTAACTTCTGTCATTTATTCATTATCTAAGAATTCTATTTTGTATTTTCGTGCACTGAAGTGTGCATTAGTATAGCCGTCATGCACTGGCTGAAGCGTAAATCATAGATCGTCATTTTCCATCAAATACACAGATTTTTTCTTGTGCCGTAAAATCTAGAAAAAGTCAGAAGTCCCCTTTCAATATCAAGCGATTCAGATACAATAGATAAATTCTGAATATACTCACTTTGGAAGATGAGATGACTTGATGTGCTCTACAGTGTTAAATGATACCAACTAAGGTATGCTCTACCCACTGTCTCATATAAGATAAGGTCAATGGGGAATTTTCCAACGAAAATAAAATAGCTAATGCACCCCAGAGCACTGGAAACGTGAATCTATTCACATAAGCACTAATGAGGCTTGACAGTGAAAGGAAAGATTGTTTATTGTTTATCTTACGATTTGGAGATCCCTAAACTAAGCAAACAAGGAAGATGTGACCGGTAGAAAGTTTGTTTTAAATGTAGATTTATTGATTCCTTTAAACTATTCATCTTCGTGTTGCGACCATGGATGCTTAATGTGGTGTTTTATCACATTGGAATTCCTGGTGCAATTAACACGATGTGACGCTTTTACTGGTGTATCTGTTAGCCTAGTTTAACATAATTCTTAACAAGTAGTTCCGTGAAAAACTAAATAGCCTATTTTCATACATCCTACTTATCCTAATTGCCTCTATCATTCAAAATTTGAGTTCTAGTGCTGTAATAGTCGTAGATTCGTAGATATTGAGAACCGTCCGAAAATCTTGGATGGTCACCATGTTGGATTGTTATATATTGTGCCCTTCTGACCAAAGGAATATGCAAATCACAGTCAGCCAGCTCAAATCGGACAATCGGGGCATAGTATGTTCTCCCACTGTATGATTTACACATTCTGGATCAAGCATAGGATACTCTTCAAAAATAAACATCAAAATCAAAATCTGAAATAGATTTAATAAACTCAAAATTTAGGCGCTACAAATAAAATATAAAAACTGAAAAGAACATCTTCATTCTTGTCCTACTAAGAACAAGGAATCACTAAATAAAATATCTTACAAAAACACCAGTTTACGGTTCCATTGAACCTGACCAAAAATGTCATCGAGGTTTCACTTCCATAAAGCAATTACATAATTTCTCAAGTGAGCTCAAAGACGGCTCGGTGTTTACTTTTGCATATTAATTTCATAATTAAACACACACTTATTACTCCTTAATTAGGTATTACTTATTACTGAGTTATAATTACAATGGTACTGATAATTACCATTTATTTGGGCTCATATGATATTCAAATTTACCATCTCTCTCTTCAATACTGCCAAATTACACTTGTGTTGGGAGAACTCATGTGTCTCGAGTTTCTGGAAACTACTGATTGAATCAAATCAAGATAAACTCCCAGTTATCCCAAAATGTTTCCATCACAACTCGGGAACAATAGTACGGTCAGGTAACAATAAGAAGGGATTTTTATATTTGTCTCCAAAGTTAAATTTAATCATTATGAAACGCGGATCTGTACTTTACAAGCAAGAATATTTAACCTGAATGGATCTCAGTACAACTACTGGGTCATCTTGAAACATCGTTAATTACTTCCGTCTACATGGAAAACTATGGTTCATACAAGACCTATCTCAACCCGAGGGGTCTGTTAGTGTATCAAAACACTTAGGCAATATTAACGACTCAAAAGGGGAGTGCGCGGCTTCTTCCCTTCTGGACGGTACATTTAACGAGCCTGCAGACAGCAGCTCTCTTTAAAACTTGGGAAAGCAAGGCGATTAATTCATTTCAATACAATACATTATGAGGTTCTTTTAACCTATCCATCTGGCTCAGGCAGGAGTATAATTATGGAGTTTTAGCATTGGCAGGTAAGATACACAACAAAACCAACAAATATAAGGGGCTCTCGAGGTAATGAAACATCGGATCGTTCCTTGGCCGACCTGTGGAGCACTTCCAATTTTGAGGACTTAGGACCCACAGTAACAGGATTTCTGGTATCAGACCAGTCGTCCAACAACAGCGTCTTCTGGGTGACAATAATGCAAATCCCTGCGCTCATATTCAATATAATTAGCAGCCTTTCGAATCTTGCATACAGCAATACACACAAATAATTAATTACCGCATCCAACTGTTCCCCATAATTACTTTGCCTAGCATATTTTCACTGGGTTTCTAGCGTGATAACTACAATACATGCGATCCAAGGCGGTAATTACTTCAATATTGCCAAGTTGCCTTCCAAAGCAAAAAATATTTAATTCACATGAATTAATTGATCTTAGTCCCAAAATTATTAGCGTATGCCTTTTATAAACAATTCTGACATTATATTTTTCCAAGAACTCTTGCAGTTCAATAATCTTGTTATCATTATTACAAGGAGCTCTACGGCTTCCATCATTATCATATGAAAATTAATTAAATAATTATTTCGTGAAATTATTATTATTATCTTGCTTGTATAAATTATCACATCATTCTATCATTTACTGGTATTCCACTGAATACTTTTCATTGAGTATTAATTAACACATTTAATTAGTTATATTTATCAACAAATTATTTGTTCTGATCGCGCAATACATCGTTATACACTGTTTTATACATCCCTGTTTCAAATTTGAGAATTATATCTCCATATGCATGTTTCATGAACTCTCCCCGACACCACATATAATACAATTTGGTACTCACATGATTACTCAGATCAGCGACCTAGTCTCCAATGACGGTACATTTTGCCCACTCACTCGTATTCACACCATATTAACACTCATATTCCCACACGTTAATATTTCTTCCAATTTACACAAATTACATACACTGGTTATCTTATTTTCAAGAAATGCACTCATGGTATTTATTACTATTTAAAAATCACTAAAAAATATTAATACGCATTATTACATATAGAAATTTCACTTTTAGGCACGTATTGTTGCTTTACACACGTGATCTCTTCCTTTTTCCCGCCTCCAAGGGAAGCAAGTATTTTACGTCAACTTCCTACTCCTACAGGGGATGATTGAAAGTCTCGTTCGTTCTTACCCTCTACTGGTCCGAATGATTCTCCTATTCGGGCTATTTCGACTATCGGCACTCTTACAGTTACTGCACGATGTCATCTCTCGTTCAATGCGCAAATGTTCGTGTAGCAAATGTTTATAACTGACGTTCACTCCTAGATTCGCGGCGTCTGCTACTACGGCGATCTAGTATTTGCTTCTCTTGTGGTCCACGTCCGGACTTTTATTTTTGACGCTTGTAGTCTTTGCTTGTGGAACTAATTCCAAAGTCCTACGGCGTTATGACTTGGCAAATGATGCCTCGAATGTAGATTCCTAAAATCTATCGTCACTGGCTCTAATCTCCTCAGTTCAGGAAAATTAGGCGTTCAACCTACGGTTACCCTAATTCGGTTGTTTAACGTGCTAGATAAAAGGATATAGAGTTCACTACTCTTTCGTTGTCTCGTATTACTTTGAGATATTGCGATGCTTCTTCTTCACTGATTCTATAAGGCTTAAATGCCCTCGCCGGCTAAAGTATTTAAGGCCAAAGTATACTACCTTGCCTAAATCTGTAGATTAATTTTTAAAGTTCGAAGCTTGACTGTACTTTTCCTTCTGACAAGGATTACGACGCTTAAATTGCATGGCGGCACTGTTGAATAATTACTGGAGCAGCAACTCCCTTCAGGAGTGCTATACCTCGACTACAGTATAACGTCCCACGGACTGATGAAGACTGCATGAATTTCCTTGCGCTCCCAGGGTTTATATTTGATTCTGCTACAAAAAGATCAGTTTCGCTTCTTCTCCAGATCTAACTTCTAAAGTAATCGTCGCACGATTATAAAAAAAATTACCTCCTGAATGCTCACAGCTTAAATGTCAAAAATATATCAAAATATCTAAAAACCGACCGTAGGTCATAATGATATTAATTAAATTGAGCTCCTAAATTGCGTAGGTAGTGCTTTCGTTTTTTTCACCACCTCTAACACCTGGCTTGATAAATAACCAATTTCGTAGTGCTGATATGACACTTCTATAGGGTGCAATTATTATTAACTTTTCTGGCTCTCAAAATTCTATCTTCCAGAACAAATAACATTGGCGGTGTGATTTCTTCAGGTTATTGCACGTAACTGGCTAATTTTAATTATTTCTCTAATTTCTTGGCCACACCTTCTCTACAGTGTTGGCATTTAACCGCTGACTCAGGGTTTTATCACAGGATCTTCTATCCTTGTCTTGAGTGGAAAGTTTCGTTGATCTATTTCCGTCCCATGAGTAACCCTTTCTCGCTGAGCTGTCGAAGTGACCTCACGCCCAGCTGCGAGCGCTTGCCTCCAAGTTGCATCACTAGTCCATGCGTCATACACGGGCCATTCCATATTAACCCTTCAGCAACCCTTGAAACTGTTCAAAAATTAGTATTATTTCTTCTTTTCCTCAAGTAAAAGAGTGTGGGTTCGATACCTGTGCCAATCCACATGGGCACAATATGTAGGCCATAGAGTTATGTAAAATTAGATGAAGATTATTGCGTAGGTTCCTTATCCAAACGTTGACTTCGATCGCATGATTAGACACAACAATTAAAAATTTAATTTTAAAATTTCGCACAGCCGCCATCTTGAGGTTTTGTAAACAATTGAACTAAATTAGATGTCAGTGCATTACAATGTGTATAAACATTTGCTGTACCATGATTCACTGTGCTGTGATGGTTAAATCGCGAGAAAAGTCTATTTATATGCTTCAACTTCGCATGGCCGCCATGTTCGTTTTGTACTTAATAAGTTTTTGAAAGTTACATAGGTGAATTTTCAGTAGTGCCCTTTATCACAGCACAAAATTTCAGGGTGATATCAGTAATTGTTTCGGTGATTCATTGAAATCGCTCCAGCCGTTTAGATTGTATTAGGAGGGAGAGAGGGGGTGGGGGCACACACACATAAACATACACACGGACGGGGAAAAAAGTGATCTCATAAGCCTATTTTTAGCCTATTTTCATTTATGAAAAATAGGCTTCTGAGGTCATATTTTGGCCATGTGTCTGTGTGTGTGTGCGTATGTGTGTGATTCGTGTGTGTCCTCCACTTATAAAATCTAAACGGCTGGAGCGATTTCAATGAAACTTGGTAAGTTCATAGCACTATTTCGGACGACACCGACCGTGCCCTTCAAATTTTGTTACGTCTCACCAATCCAACATGGCGACTGTGCGAAATATTTCACCAGCATTCAAGATCTCCGAAACTATTACCGATATCACCCCGGAATGTTGTACGGTGATAAAGGGAAATACTAGAATTACACCTATGTGACTTTTGGAAACCTGGTAACTTCAAAACCAGCATGGCGAACAAGCGAAGTTGCGAATTTTAAATAGCGTTTCTGGCGATTTAACCCAGCAAATGCAATGAAACCTGTTACGGTATATGTTTATACAAATTGCAATGCACCGACATCTAATTTCGTTCAATTGTTTTCATAACCTCAAGATGGCGGCTATGCGAAATATTTCACCGGCATTCTATATATCTGAAACTATTACCGGTATCACCCTGAAATTTTGTACGGAGGTGAAGGGCACTACTATGAGACTACTATGAGACTTTCAAACACCGGTTAACTACAAAACGAACATGGCGGCCAAGCAAATTTGAACGTTTTAAATAGACTTTTCTCGCGATGTAGTTATCCAAACGCAATGAAACTTGGTACAGCAAATGTTTATACACATTGTAATGCATTGGTATCTAGTTTAGTTGAATTGTTTAAATAACCTCAAGATGGTGGTTGTGTGAATTTTAAAATTTAGTTTTTATTTCTTGTGTCGTAATCATGCGATCGAAGTGAAAGTTTGAATAATGAACCTACGCAATAATTTTCCTTTAATGGTACATGACATGGCCTATACATATAACAATTCAACATGGCGACCATCCGAAATATTTAGACGGTTCTCAATATCTACGAATCTATTACAGCAATCAAACTGTATTTGTTATGTTCATAGATGCTATGAAAATAATTTCGACCTATAGGACTTTCAATAACCTGGTGATCACAAATCCAACATGGCGGCGACGCGAAGTATAAATATTCACATGGACGTTTCTCGCAATTTAACCATCTGAGTGCTGTGTAACTTGGTACAGTAAATCCCTATACAAGTGTTAATCCACTGGCATCTAATTTAGTTCAATTGTTTACATAACCACAAGACGGCAGCTGAACGAAATTTTAAAATCTCGTTTTTACTTCTTATGTCCTAATCATGCGATTGAAGTTTGAATACTACACCTACACAATAATCTTCATTTAATAGTACCTAAATCTAAGACCTACACATATAAAAATTCAACATGGCGACCATTCGCTATATTTAGTCTGTTCTCAATATCTACGAATTCATTACAGCAATCAAACTGAATTTGTGTATGTTGATGGTGGCAATTGACATAAGAAGGATATATGAAAATAGGGTTTAGTTCTTCACGGAACTACTTGTTTCATGAATGAAAATAGGCATAAAATACTATGCAATTCATTACGAATTAAGAAACAACTATATAACTTTTGAACGTTTATTAAATTTTTCAATTGAGGCGCCTGGAATCAAAATCCGCCAAATCCACAAACATAATTTGTGGGAAAATGAGGAAAACTGTTTACAAATGAGAAAACATCCTTGGAATATGAACATTTAATTCATTTATTACTTCGTCATCAAACGATGGTTTCCAACAAATCACAGGATTGTCCCTTAATGGAAAGTAACACAATTCTTAAGATTAATTAGGAGTTAACTGGTTTTGAAAGTGAAATGTACATAGGCTTATGGCCGTTTTTGAAAGTAAGAAAAGCAGTTTTAAGAATAAAAACAAGGGAAGAAGGAAAGCATGTGAACATGAACCATCCGAATTATGCCTGAAATGAAAGCCAGACCTGAATTATGATTATGCATAATATTTAAAATGTAACAAACACTTAA
The DNA here is from genome assembly GCA_946902985.2 of Meconema thalassinum. NCBI lineage: Eukaryota > Metazoa > Arthropoda > Insecta > Orthoptera > Tettigoniidae > Meconema > Meconema thalassinum. Next base: position 251,223,684 of record OX336394.1, on the reverse strand, counting down.
CCGCACATTACAAAACACAACACAGTTGATGGCAGTATGACGGAATTCTGGGTAATGCAATTATATGTGCTGATTGGCTGAAAACGATTTTGTGGATTGTGAAACTAACAATTGTGGAAGTTCAATTGAATCTAGTGGATTTTGAAATTAGCCGCGAGTTTTGTCCGCCATTTTCATAAGGAAATAGCGTATTTTGAAGGAAAATAATGTCACCATTGAGTTACCCGCGTGCAAGTTCATATTAAGGCAACTTCATCTCATTTTTCATGTTCGATGGACTTGGCGGGTTTTGATTCTAGGCACCTCAGTTGTTGTACATGCTTCGGCTTGACAATGAAGCCTTCTAAAGTTAAAAGTTCAATTACGAATATTAATTAAGATATCTTTGTGTTAAATCCGTGGCCTACGTTATACTCAAGGCCTGGAAATAGAGCGGAGACTTGGTACGCCAAACTGGTAGTTCCACTTTACGCCACTAGGATCGCGGCTCGGCGCCCTAGTTTTTTGCTTTTGACTATGCGTTACATGCAACTCAAGTACATTTAATACATGTTTTTAGCACTTCTTACCTGTTTTCCTCCAGTTTCCCCCAAATGATGAATACAGCTCACTCTTGACTCTATTTCACTTCACTTTAAGATTTTTTCTGTCAAGTGGATTACTTCTTAAATTCAGAAACGTTGCACTACTGCCCGTGTGGTTCACACCAATATTCTTTAAAAGCGGCCTTAAGAACTTTTGCAGAAGAACTACGGAGAGAGAATTGTGAATACACACTTCGCATTTTGTGTGCTCGGAAGACGTGTCAGTTAAAATATTTGTGAAATTTGACACTAAATATTTTCGAGACATGAAATTTACGGATGTTGTCACAAAGTGAGAAATTGTTTCCAACAGATAAATAAAAGAAGATTTGGGATATCTTAATCCCCCTCTGTCTTGAAAATGTATTAAACTAAATGGCAGGCTTGAATTTGCTGGAGCTGATATTTTCTCTAAGCAACCTTCACAGTCTGTTCTCTCTTCTGCGACTCTTACAAGAAATCCCGCTACCATTGCAATTGAGATGGAAGATAGAGATGCTGGCTTTTCTGAAAACAAAAATAGAGATTTTAATACTAAAATGTCAACCATAATGTTTTATTTCAATGACCTTAATATAGGCTATAAGCCCCATATTCTTACGTTGAACAGGGCTTTCAATAATCTCCAAGACATGTGCCGGAAGCAGGGGTGTTTCTTTAGCATTGGCTTGGTTTTGCACCTTCCGCGATTTTTTAGGCTTCTGAAACTTGGTCAAGGCACCTGTTACGACTGCATCTTCCCTCAGCTCCACATTCCCACTTCTAGAAGATGCGATAATTCCTGTGCTAAGTGTTGACTCGATGGCATGCAGGCATGATCTCACGTCCATCATGTCATTGTTACCTCCCTTATTTCTCAGGTGACTGAAGAGCAGTTCTACATCGTCACTTGAGAGATTCCGCGTGAGCACATAATGGAAGCCGATACTGATTAGAAATCCTATGCAGGACACGGTTGATGAAGCTGTTAGCACCAAAGCATGATATGTTTCCTTTGTAAGTCTCATCTTTTTATTGGGATAACTTGGAATCTGTGACAGGTAGGGCAGAAATCCATTGGTCAGCCATGAAAGTTTCTCATCATTAACTTCACTGAAAATAAGCTTGTCCGTGTTTCTGGAATGAAGTCCGTGTGTGGTATATATCAGGTATCATGTATATCAAACCATTTTCTAAAAATTTCCAAGAATCGTGTTGTTTCGTATAGGCTGTCCTTATCTTCAACTTTCTCTGGTCACACGACTTCCATGCTCTTAAGCCCAGCTATTGTCTCTGGAGTAAACACCAATTTGGCTCTTACCACATTCATTTTTTGTAAATTGCTTGGATATACAACCTTCCTGCTTAATTTTCTAACTGGCTTTACTACTAGCTCTTTCTGTAAGTGGTACAGATTTTTGAGATGATCACTAGCTATTAAATTGTCATCTACATAGAAGTTCCTACTCAGATATTGTGATAGTACATTCTTAATGATGTGACTCGGATCGAAACTAAGAAAAAGTGGCCTCTGGTCGCCTTTCGGGTGACGAATTTCATGAGTGGCACATCAGCCACACAGCGCCTCAAACATTGACACATTCACCTGACAGTTGTCCGTCACTATTCTGATGACCTTGAAGCCGCATTCCTCAACCGCAGTCAGTGCATCCAGTGTTATCCTAGATTTGGACCGCGTTTTTTTTAAGCGAGAAATTGCAGCGCTGCATCAAAGGGAAGTAAATCGCTACATCACAACTACTTGTAAATAAAAACGGTAAAGATGGCGCGAATTGGCGGTCGTTTAAAACGTGTTTCAGTCATTATTTCGAAATAAATTTAATTTAATTAAATTATTTATAATTTATTTTGAATTGCGCATATGTTTCCAGCGAGGTGTGCTTCCTTTTTCATGAATTTATACACATTATAAATAACTTTCCTAGTTCGACTGTGTAAAGTTTTGGCACTCCCTAATTTAAAGCGAAACGGTGGCATTGCGGTACACCGAATATTATGCGTCTACTAAGAGACGAAAGTTACGATGAATGCATAGTTATATCGCTCAATAAACAATTTTGTCAATTACCGTACTCGTAGTTCCGCCCCTTAAAACAACAATGACTAACTAACAATTACCGTACACTAGGATTTCACCTTGCTTGTAATTTTTAGGTTAGGCCTAGCCCATGTCATTCGAGTTGCCTTCCACGAAGTAATGCCCTTGGCTTAGCCATTAAAGTCGCATTAAAAATGATCGTTTTACGAATGAAGTAGCGTATAGATAAATATTTCAGAACTTAAGGTTACCATATCTATAATAATCAGCATAACTTTGTGGCAAGGTAACTTGGATTTAAAAATTGCAAAATGGGATGACCATGCTCTTGACTCCTTATAAATATTTCCTAACTAACCAACTGAGATGCTGCTAATGGAAATGTAGGCCTATCATTGTGCAATATTATATGTTACACCAATAGCCTGTGCATGTTGCAATTGATTTCCCCAGGATAGTCACTTGTGGGGCAGAGTATAGCCTCTTCTGAATTATGCAGTATGGTACGTCTACTTACTTGTGCCAGGCTCCTCTTTCATCTTCCTAGCGATCTCCTTGGGTCAATGGGGCAGAAGACCTCACTGTTCCACCCCTTTAAATAATAACTACAACTCCCTTGGTCATCTCTCGTTTTCTTCAGACCTTCGAAGCCTAGGGAGTCTGTCATCCTTTCTCTTTACTCATTACCCCAATTTTTTTAAAGATTCGAAATTCTTCCTTCTATAGCATAACTCTATGCCAACAGGAAAGGGGGCCTCAATGTTACACTCCTTAAAACATTCATCCCCACCACCACCTGTCCAGGTACATAATTTTTAACATGAGCCCAAATCATTTCGATAGGATTCAAGTCGGGGTGGTACGATGGTAGACGCAAGATCGTGTGTCCATAGGTAGCAAGCAGTGTATCGATTTGATACATCTCATAACGTGGTTTATGGGGTTTAATCAAAGCGTACAGTTGAGGTTTAATCATCTCTGTAGAAAATGGAATACCCTTATCGGTCAACCAATCCTGCATAACTGTTTTTCGGGAAGATGATGTGGGTACGCACTCACATTGGACATTATGGTACGAGGCATTGTCAATCACGACTACAGAATTTGTTGGCAAATTGGGAATTAATTTTTCTGTCAGATATTTTCGTTATTTCTACAGTTCACCTCATCGTGATAGTCCCCTGTTGTTTTGTTGGATTTTGAAAACCAACAAAGCATTTGGAAAGAAACCTGCATCTGAACCGCATATACCGCTATTAATCTTTGTCCTTTCGAGATAGGCGACTTCAGTCCATGTAGAGAACCGTCAATCCAAGCACTTGGCTTAGTGTGCGAACTATGCAAATATGTCTCATCAGTGAAAACAATAGGCCTACCCTTTTGTCGGTACCGCCTTATGCTCTGTAAGTACTGCATGCCTTATGACAGGCTTCTCCATAAGTATTCTACGCATGTCTTCTGTCTTCCTCCATCTAAAGCCTAGGCCTCGAACTGTCTTGCTTAATGTTCGTACGCCACCTTTAACATTTATAGCCTCAACCAGTTTCCTACTGATCTTTTCCAGCGTTGGCCTCTCACCTTTGCTATAGTGAAAATTATGAATCGTACGCCTTACCACGCATTTATCAAAATCGTCTAACTTACACTTCTTGACAGATTTTGGTCTTCTCTTTCCAGGCGTTGAAAATGAATCCACGTCACCACTTTCAATTCTTTTGGCGCCTTGTAATATATTCCGCACCGACATTTCCGACACACCTGATGCTTCAGCCACTTTATTTTGAATTGCGCATATGTTCCCAGCTAGATGTGTTTCCTTTTTCATGAATTTATACACATTATAAATAACTTCCCTAGTTCGACTGTGTAAAGTTTTGGCACTCCCTAATTGAAAGCGAAACGGTGGCATTGCGGTACACTGAATATTATACACAAATTTCAAGGCTTTAGGTATTCGACAAACGCACTTTCAGCTACGTAATATACATAAAATAGTAATAATACACACGTGTGATGCCTCCTGCACTCTACGCTTCGTTTAAAGCTGTAGACCGCGTCTTGGAGCGAGCCGCATTGTTGAAGAATGGAGTGAGCAGTGAGCCCAGTAATCAGCATTCGGGGGACACACAGGAGCCCCGCAATGAGCATTGAAATACGCCAATTTAAATTGGTCTCTGCGCATCGTTGAGTTTCGGCAAGCTCTTCTTGCGTCTGCTCTACTATTGTCATCGCACCAGGAGATGGAAGTTCAAAACACTGTGACGGGGTGTGTGGAGTCTTGCAGTACGTATGCGCGGCCCGCTTATTCTAAACCTAAATATATCGGCTTCCCGCATGCCAATGGTTATCACAGCAGACGACTCGCAGTCAGTGAAAAAGGAATATGCTGAGTGAGTGAAGCAAGTAGTGGCCAACTTAATGTTTTTGGAATGTGCGATACACAGTGAGCGGGAAGACATCTGCAGTTCAATCCCAATTGCCATCTCCTGGCACGATATCAATACCGTTCGCCTTGCGGATATAGTTGCATGACTGTGCGGATAGCGGATAATATTTAGAGTAAATTTGCGGATAGATTTTAGAATACAATGTTGAACTGGATTTTATTTAAATAATTTTAGTTCTTACTAAGGTCTGCATCTTTCACGTTTCTTGTTATTTCCCTATTTGCTTTCGGTTGGGTTGTACGAGAATGAGAAGTGAGAGAAGCCAGTCATGGAAATACCCTCAATTATTGTTGCCACAAAAAAAAAGCTTTATACCTGCGCTTGCCAGCGTGGGTATATCCGATGACTAAGTAAGTGCTATAATTAGCCACCCGCTGTTTCACTTACCATTGCTCAGAGGGACAAAATTCGGTGATGGTGGACGAGAAAGTGGGTTGTGCTTAGTTATTGATGGTGCAAATACCAAGATCTCTTTGCCTGAGGCCTGTAGTGTGTTTACTGCAGAGCTCGTTGCCATCTATGAAGCTCTGCAGTTTGCACTACAGGATGCATGAATCCACTTTCTCGTGTGCACCGACTCTTTGAGTTCGTTGCAGTCAATTGCTACATGTTTCCCGCAACACCCCCTAGTGCAGCGAATCCATGACCTACTAGCCGGGCTGTGCCACACTGACACTCGAATCACCTTTCTGTGGCTTCCAAGCCACATGGGAATTGCGGGAAATGAGTTAGCGGATAAAGCTGCAAGAGAGGCAGTATCCCTACCACCTCGACCAATGGAGATACCTGCTAGAGATATTCGCTCTCAGTTACGCCTACAAGTTCTGGTATTTTGGGAGAGTCAGTGGCTAGCTGACCCACTGCCCAGTAAACTGAGAACGATCAAGGGAACTACTAGCGTGTGGCAGAGCTCTTTCCGGTCACGGAGAGAGTCCGTCATTTTGTGTAGGCTAAGGGCCGGGTTCACCAACGCAGCGTTGACAGGCCGTCAGTAAATGCGTTGTTAACTTTAACATCGGCATTTAGCTCGTTGGCGTTTCACCAGCACATTCACCGATTGGCATTATCAAACGAAGCGTTAAGTTTAAGGGCTGTACAAAACTCATTGAAAGATGATGATTGAGGTGGTATTTGTTTATTCTTTGGTGTAATCGAGCAGGCCGTTAACTGAACAAGCTTGAAAGTTACAAACTCCTTGGGTAAAAACAAACATGGCTGATGAGGAAAAGAGCAAGAAGAGCCGGAGACTGTGAAATTTTCGTTAAATGAAAGAAACATTAGTATCCACCCTTATTTACTCGGTGGATGAGCTTCGTGAAATCGTTGAAAATAAGAGGACTGATGCTGTAACGTTTAGGTAGTCTTTGATTAAATTAAATTAACTAGGTTGTTTTACAACGTAATGCATTACACGTAAAAAGAAATAAGAGGAATGATGTTGAGACATCTAGGTGGTATTTTATTAAATTAACTACATGTGCTACACCGTAATGCATCACACGATATTACACATAAATAAGGAATGGTACATAGGTCTAGGCTATCTTACTTATCAGATGGGAATTCCAGGTTAGGTTCTGTCATCTGTAGAACATTCATCAACGCAGAAGGTTTTGACAACCGAAATCTCATGATAAATTCTGTGTCGTCGCATTCATTAAGTAATTCCTTCGTTATTTATAAGTTAGTGGTCGAAGAAAATCTAGTATGCCTTCAAAAACATCGTCGTCGTTGATAATAAAGTTTAATGCACGACTATTCCGGCTTTCGCTGCACGCCATTTTGGATTTGATTGCTACGTAAATCGACCGTCAAGTAGTTAATTCCATGTTGACAGAGCAATTAGTTTTGACGGCTTGTTAGGAAAGCTAATGGATAGTTAAAGTTTGGTGAACCACAACATTTCGTAAATCGTCCGTCAACGGCCTTAATTGGTTTGTTAACATTTTAACGAACCATGGTGAACCTGGCCCTAAGGATAGGTCAAACAATATCCACCCACTCGTACCTAATAAGAAGGGAAGACCCCCAACTTTGTACCTGTGGAGCCGTTTTCACCGTGGCCCACATTTTAACCGAGTGTGTGGATCTTGCAGACTTACGAAGAAACCTTGGTTTGCAGATGACACTCAAACTTATATTAGCCGATGACGCGGTGGCTGCTGATCGCGTTATCCGCTTTATAAGTGAGAGTGGGTTAGGGCCAGCAATCTAAATTTTCCAGTGAATATTGACTCAACGACTTGTTCGTTTTTGAATGATAATTTTTTTTTTTACGTAATTTTTGTTTATTTTTATAATTATTATTTTTATTTAATATTTTGTTTTATTAAATTTAGGTATTCACCTCTAAATTTTAAATTCAATTCCAAATTTTTATTCTTTAATCTGTGTTAAGAGGGGCAGATGACCTCGTAGTTCCACCCCTTAAAACACATGCGCAGTTGAGTATTCCATAACCCAGGCCTCGCCAACTCAAGTGCTTCGCGAGCACTGGCCGGCAACTGGAAAAGCACGGTGCTCTGCTGTAAGAGAGGAACTTGTAGTTGCAGCGCTTAGCGAGGCGAGAGTCGTGTTGTTGTTTATTAGTAAATTGGGCTGGGCAAATCAGCGCGCGTCAGGCGGCGTACCGGTATGAAAACAATAATAATAATAATAATAATAATAATAATGCTAATTTTGTGTAGACAGAAATAATAGTCTTATTGCGCTCCTGATTTTCCACTAATTTTCAACATCCTTTCTTTATCTTTGGCATCGCTTTGAAGCCACAAATTTTCCGATATTTGGAACAATCGTTTTGGCATTTGCAATCCGAAGTATAGCTTCCACGGAAGCATCAGACAAACTTGACTTTGTTTTGTTAATATTCATAATGGAAAATATTTGTACACAAACAAACGTTGTTCCGAACATAGCAACGAATTTATGGGCAAGGGCATGAATCCTCGGGAATTGTTTTTCCACAACGCCTTTATAAAATGAAATGAAATCACGTTTATATTGGTAATAGCGGTCTTTCAAAATTGAATCGCACTGTTGTTTTACCTGCTCAACTTGGGGACTTGATGGGACATCCTCTTGGCGTACCGGAAGAGGTGTCATAAAAACTTTGAGTGCCGGTTTTACTTGTTTTATCTCTTTCAAACCTATCTTCAAATTCATTATGCAATGACTGTAACGCTTTTGTGTACTCACTGATTGAAGCATTTTAGAGAGGGAGAATTGTCCCAATTTCCTTCTTGAAGCTGACTTTTAAAAAGCACAAGCTGCAATTTGAAACTTTCAATACGGTCATAGTACTGATTAATTTATTTTTGCTTTGCAACGAGTTATTTAAATACCCCGTGATGTATTTCATGAAAGCGAGGTTAGCGATCCATTGCTCATCATCCAAGTCTGACTGTGGAGAAAGAGGGGTGGGAAGGGAAAAGAGCCGGGGCGCGCAAGCACCAAGTGCTCGGGTTGGCATGGCGCATGCACAGTTGAGCATTTTACAGACTTTTAATATATTGGTTGTGCGTCGGCTCTAAGAAGCTTGAGCCCCACAAACTAAGTAGGCCTACACTCTGATTGTGACCTGACAAAAAATTCTGTATGCTTTGTTTTTAGCATTCTCACAAACATTTACACTCCACGCATGAATGAAATGTACAAAGTAGTCAGTAAAATCAAAATCCCCGTCCCTACACCTTACAACTGTAGGAACATAAAAGCGCTACCATGGTACTCAAGAGTTTATCCAGGAATTATTTTCACCAACATAGATAGAGTCCCTTCTGTTTGAATTTCTTGCCATTATTGTGGTCTAGAAGTATGTATTGAGATTGTTTGATTCCCAGCTCTGGAATATCATACAATGAGCCTCATAAGGACAACTGAGAAGAGGTTGGTACGATTCTTATTACAGTTAAGTGGCAGTGTATTCTGAGTGGGTCATGGCATCCTTGTTCATATTGCATAATACCATAATTACAAGAACTTCAGCACATAACAGTCAGGACCAAAATAAATATGTATAATTGGAGTGAATATGAATAGAGTACACACAGTGGGAGGAATGGAAGACAAATGAAACTATTTGTATACGTAGTTAAAATGCACCTTAGAGAAAGAAAATAGGCTAGTGCCCATATTATTTTTCATGAGAAACCTAATAGAATTTGTCACCACCCGGCCAAGTACAGATATTTGTTACCATACTGAGGTAGGGCCTATATACACCAACAAAAAATAAAATGGAGAAAAATGTTTCTAGACCGAAGACATAACATGCAGTATTTTTCCGTAACGACGTACTGTAAGATGCATTCACAAATCTGCGACTTCTTATGGAGTATGGTAGTATGGATTTTCCTCCATAGTAGGCCTACATAACACAGAACATAACCAAATAAATTTAATCATCAATTCAATACTCGTGTGATTACAACATCTTCGTAGGCTTGATCCTACTTTATAAAACTTGATATTCGGTCGAACACACATGTACAACAACACTTTAAAGAAAATCACACCTTCCAGAAAACCTTGTAGGATAAGAACGTATTCAATTGGAGCCATTTTGATTATCGAAGCAACGCAGCAAAGCAAAGTAGCAAAGTAAAACTATGCTGCACGAAGGGGTAAATCGCTGCCAACAGCAGAGAGTGCAGCATTAATAAAAGAACGTGCTGCGCGCGACAGTGCTGAATCGCTGTGCGTTCCGCTTAAAAAAAAACGCACCCTTTCTGTTGTCCTGTGAGTTCACATGTAAAGTAGAACGAAACAGGTATCCTGTAGAAGGATGACAGGCCCTTGAACAGTATGCATAATAATTTATTAGCTAATTTATGTTCGATTCCAATTGCATCTTTCTCAATATCACTAATGCCGAGAAACATGTCTAAATTCTTGTCATACAATCGTCTAGACTTTATGGCCATTTCATCAATGATTAATGAACCAACCTTCTCATTATCGTGAGTCAGTGACTTTTCATCAGCTGTCAACCTAGCTTTTGCAAGTGACGAGACACCTGTATCTCCGTTCGTATACCCAATGTACGTTTTCAGTGTTCGTGGATGAGGAAGTTGTAAAATATTTATATCTCTCAGTAAGCGGTAAGCCGACGGTGATTTATTAGAGAGCAATACACATATTTTTATTGTTGTTTCATTGTATTTAAACTTTCGTTTCGTGAAAGCTCGAATTTGTTCAAGTAAGAAATTAGCCTTCAAGCCCCCACGATCCACTTCACTCTTGAGCTTCGATATTTGAACATCGAGTTTTTCCTGACGTTGCACTGAGTGTAATTTTTGTTTCAATGAAATTATCTTCTGATTCAATGACTTAATTGTAGTTCTGTATACTGTATTCTTTCTTAGTGCCCTCCTTAATTTTAATTTTGTTGACTTGCAATGAGTTTGCTTGATTGTAGAACATTGCGTTCCTACACTAACACGTGGTTGATCATGGTTTTCTTCAATTCGTTCATCCAAATAGCCTTCCGTATAATTGAATGACCTGAACATTTCCTTTTATTGTTGATATGTATGTCTCTATCGACACGTGCTCTTTTGCGCGTATTTCTATTTATTTGTGCTTGTTTATGTTCGGGGTAGTCCTAAAAAAACGTCGGAAATGCGTTCGGTAAAAGCGTTCTCTTTGCAGTATTTATACTAAAATAAGAATCCTTGAAATGATTGCTACAAATTGTAGAAGACCGTTTTGGTGTCCACAAAGACCCTGGCTTTACCCCCTCACGTGATACAGCTAAAACCCATTGTTTCAGTATATCATTGTTCAATGGAAATTTTTGAAACGAAAGTCCATTGCCTTTAACTTGAAGAGATTTACAATACGGCACGCTACAGTACAACATTTTTGACGAACACAATAATAACACTAATATTTACACATAAGTTACTCTATTAAAATCATTCACTGATTTATGTCCAAACTATTTATCACACATACATGTCACATTTACGCTGGTACACTGGATTAAAACTTGCTTTTCACTACGTCTTGTTCATAAAGACCACTTAGCACCCATCTCAATATCAGTCAGACAGCAGTCTACAGCTCTTAACGAAAGCACAACTATAATACGACACGCTTCGCCAGTCAATTTTAAACTCACCTTAGCTTTCTCACTCATTAGGACACCTTATTTACCGCCAAATACAGAGACACTAATCACATTGTACGTAATGCAAACGGTACGATTAAGGGCGCCAGACAGCGAACCTAGTGGCAAAATGCGGAACAAGTTCGAACCATCGCTCGCAATGCTGTCTGGCGCCTCATTTCCAGGCCTTGTATATAACGTAGGCCACGGTTAAATCTATAAATTACTGATTACAAGCAACAATAATTTGCTATGACTAAATCTCAGAAATTATAATTATTAAGAAATTGTTATCCTTACAATGGATGAATTAAAATACAGTATATACCAGATGAATCATTTGAGCCTCCGTGGCTTAGGTGACAGCACGCCGGCCTCTTACCCTTTGGTCCGTGATTCAAATCCCGCTCACTCCATGTGAGATCTGTGCTGGACAAAGCGGAGGCAGACAGGTTTTTCTCCGGGTACTCCGGTTTTCCCTGTCAAAACTTTCATTTCAGCAACACTCTCCACTATCATTTCATTTCATTTCTCATTCATTTAATCATTGCCCCAGAGGAGTGTGACAGGCTTCGGCAGCCAGCACAGTTCATATCCTCGCCGCTAGATGGGGGGCTTCATTCATTCAATTCCCTGAGTCGGTCGGTCGACTGGAAGCAGGCTGTGGATTGCCATTTCACCAGGTGAATCAGCTGCTCCTAATACTATTGGTTAGTCAGCCAATCTAACGAGTGTTGTCAGGAAGGTCGATATTTCTCTGCTTACAACCCGTAGGGTAATAATGCACTGCAAGCATATCCCGCAAACGATACTGAACACTATTAATATCTCCTCGTATTCCATTTTAGGTTATGTACACATTCTTCCCCCTTGTAGTAGTTGGTGATCCCTACATTTTGAATTATTACCAATTTTATATGATCTTTTTTTATATAGATATCCTTTATTAATATGAGTATATCCGACTAATCACCGGGATAAGTGATTTACTCTTGTTGACCAACAGCTTCGCGTGGATGAGACAACAAGATATAGGGTCACTCTTTTGACCCGGAGTTGAGAAATCGGCTCCGAAGGCGGATGAACTGCAGTATGCGGCCAACGACATAAGGATGAGGAAGCACATTGGACATTCACATCATTAACGATCCGGATGGATAGGTACTAGTAATGAATATGGCTATGTTTGAAGCTAAATTCATTTCCGGTCGTAAACTACAGTACCTTGGTCACATTATGAGGAATCAAAAAAGGTGTGAGCTGCTTCAACTTATACTACAAGGGAAAAAATCCTCTTGGAACGCCGGAAGGCGGAGGTAGATTTCACTGGGCAAACAAGGGGATAGGCTATAATATTCAAAATATTCAGAATATATTCAAAATATTAGAAAATCCGACGATTTCGGCCGGCTTTGAACCCGCGACCTTAGGCATAGAGGTTCAGCATGCTACCAGTTACGTCACCGAAGACGCTTCCTACAGAGTCAGATGGATAACTGAATGTGATGTCGTGCAATGGTGTTGTCATGGCAACCTCTGATAGTATTATTTAAATTACTTTCCATGATGGTTCCGTATTGACGAAGGCAACTAAATAGTTATTAACAACAATTCTACATCCGCCTTAGTCAATACATAAACGAAAGGAGATATAATTAGAGTTGCTCCTGGTACATGTTTCAGGGATTAATTGCTTTTATCCTCTTCATCGGCCAATATTAATACCTGAAGAAAATTATTAAATAGCGTAGCACTAAAAACAAGTAGTTCCGTGAAGAACTATACAGCCTATTTTCATATATCCTACTTGTGTTAATTGCCACTATCAACATACACAATTTCTGTTTGATTGCTGTAATAGATTCGTAGATATTAAGAACCGACTAAATATTTCGGATGGTCGCCATGTTGGATTTTATATATGTAGGTCCTAGAGTTATGTACTGTTACATGCAGATTATTGTGAACGTGTAGTATTCAAACTTCAATCGCAAAATTAGGACACAAGAAGTAACAAGGAGATTTTAAAATTTTTCACAGCTGCCATCTTGAGGTTATGGAAACAATTGAAATAAATTAGATGCCAGTGGATTAACATTCGTGTAAGGATTTACTGTACCAAGTTTCACTGCACTCGGATGGTTAAATTGCGAGAAACGTCCATGTGAATATTTATAATTCGCGTCACCGCCATGTTGGATTTGTGATCACCAGGTTATTTAAAGTCATATAGGTGGACTTAAGTTCATAGCCCCTATGAACATTAAAAAATGCAGTTTGATTGCTAAAATAGATTCGTAGATATTCAGTATCGTCTAAATATTTCTGATGGTCGCCATGTTGGATTGTTAAATGTATAGGCCATAGAGTCATGTACCATTAAAGGAAAATTATTGCGTAGGTTCATTATTCAAACTTTCACTTCGATCGCATGACTACATCACAAGAAATAAAAACTTAATTTTAAAATTCGCACTGCCGCCATCTTGAGGTTATGTAAACAATTGAACTAAATTAGATACCAGTGGATTACAATGTGTATAAATATTTCCTGTACCAGGTTTCAGTGCGCTTGGAAAATTAAATCGCGAGAAAGGTCTATTTAAAATATTCAAATTCGCTTGGCCGCCATGTTCGTTTTGTAGTTAACCGGTTTTTGAAAGTCTTATAGACGAACTTCCAGTAGTGCCCTTTATCTCCGTACAAAATTTTAGGGAGATACCGCTAATAGTTTCAGAGATATAGAATGCCGGTGAAATATTTCGCACATCCGCCATCTTGTGATTATGTAAACAATTGAACGAAGTTAGATGTCGGTGCATTACAATATATATATAAACATATACTGTACCAAGTTTCATTGCGTTTGGTTGGTCAAATCACGAGAAACGTCTATTTAAAAGTCGCAAATTCGCTTGTCCTCCATGTTGGTTTTGTAGTTACCAGGTTTTCAAAAGTCACATAAGTGAACTTATAGTAGTTCCCTCTATCACCATATAAAATGTCAGGGTAATATCGGTAATAGTTTCGGAGATATTGAATGCTGGTGAAATATTTCGCACAGCCGCCATGTTGGATTGGTGAGTCGTAACAAAATTTGAAGGGCACGGTCGAGGTCGCCGGGAATAGTGCTATGAACTTTCCGAGTTTCATTGAAATCGCTCGTGCCGTTTAGATTTTATTAGGGGGGGACACACACACGAATCACACACACACACACACACACACGCACACACACACGGACAAAAGGTGATCTCATAAGCCTATTTTTTCAAAATTGAAAATAGGCTAAAAAGGCTATTAGACTTAATATGGTAGGTCACAGAAAAATATGTTTGCCAAATCAAGCTTTGAATTGTGTTTTGGAGTGGGTATGTGAATGCACTGTCCACTGGTTCTCTACGTATATCTTCGCTTGTGTTTCATGGCTGAATATCATCACCGTCTCACATTTTTTTAGTTTTGTTCTATGTATTAAAATAGTATCGTTTGCAGGATATGTATGCAGTCCATTAGTATCATACGGCATGCAAGCAGAGAAATATCAACCTTCCTGATAACGACGCTAGTTGGGTTGCATAAAACAATAGTATTAGGGGCAGCTGATTTAGTTGGTATTGTACCCTTAGGAAAGAAGTACTTCACAAGACTCGATTTTGGGGTCATGATCAGTTCTTGTATAAAGTGTATTTGAGGAGAATCGCGCTTCTCTCAATTTCCAGGATTCATAGAGGAACTTAATATTATGAATAAAACACATAACACAGGTTAAACAATAACAATTTAATACTGAATCAAGTATAAACAAAACAATGAAAATGAAGATCACCCTTATGTTATCCCAAGAAAAAACAAGAAAAACAGACATGACTGAATAAAAATATCAGTCCCTAAGATCACCAAATCAGCTTTGACAGCTGTTAGTAAAATACCGGTGAACCAAAATGTCACCTAAAGAAGATTAACACAAATCTCAAAGTATTCCAGTATTACAAAAACATCGAAATAAAATATCAAAAAGTGATATAAAGAAAAATAAAACGCGTTTACTTGTTGTGTGCGTGGTCAGACAACTTAAAAGTATTGAGCACTTAGACGAGAATTCATTCCCGTTCGAACAATCTAATAAGTTATGAATCCCCGTTCTGCGGGTTGGAATCACGACAATATGGGAACAGACAATTAAAATGGCAAACACATAATTATAACAGCTGACTTAGTCTAACCCTTCTAAAAATAAACAATAATACACGAGTTGTAATTTACAATAAATAGCAGCAGTACGGGCGGTCTTATGCCCTCAAATGATCATAAGCAATCACGTGATACACAAAAGCACGGGTTATCCGATTGCTACCCTAATATTACCAGAATAAATCTTGGCGATACAATGCCAAGCGACGACAACAAATTAGACCATGACTAAACAGGCGTAAACACATGAAATCAAACTGCGATAAATATGGCCGGAAAACATTAGATAAATGGCATGAATAATTCCCAAATATTAAATCAACTAATTATAACCAGTCAGACTCGATATTTTAATCTTAACAAGCTGGAAAATGTGCAGCGCAGAGCTGCTATGGGTTATCAACATTCGAGATCTCTGTATAGCTGTCAGCTAAGCGCACCACTCATATACCGTTGTGTGCCTTTACCAAAATAGACCTAAGCCTGCTAGGCCTTGAGTATCGTGGAACAGCCTCACTCGGCTACCTGAAAACGCGACATTTATCATATTCAACACACATAATTAAATCTTGAAAAATCCACACCATGGGATATCAAGAATTCAGACTCATCAGCGATATGCCCCGTAGGTTACATATGCCGGAATAAGTGGCAATCAGTAGCGAAGCACCATGTCCCTACCCGCTCACTTTACGAAGATTCATCACCGTATGGCACACACACCTCTGTAGACTTGACCATTGATCCTAGCTCATACAGCAGATCAGAAATAGAACACATGTCAGAATGACAAGATCAAAACAAGGCTAATGACTTTACAGACGGCAAGGCTCCGTATCACAACAAGAGTTGCACAAAGCAAAACAAAGCAAAATAACTCAGCCTGATTAATTATAATCATCAAACAAACAGAAAACTTCCCCCCAGGTCTATTATAACTTCCTAACAAAAGATTCATTTATCACCAAAATTCTGATCTTTGCGCCATAAATATATCTTCTATACCAATGTTTCATGTGCTCAAAGCAACATAAAAACAAGTACTCTAATCAAGAAAGAAGGCAAAGCCACAACAAAGAAAAAATCACCCAAAAATATTTACAAAATTTGTCACGCGATCCCGAGAAAACTAATTATGTCAGCAAAAAAATAAAGAATCTACATTTAAAAGCAGCAAAAACAAATTTTTACAAAAAGTTCCCGATATTGCGCGTAAACCCGCCCCGACAAAATTAATTGCTTAATTTGTACTCATCATTTCAGCTTGTCTGGTGCCATGATGACACCCCGTTCATCATCCCATCCTGTAGACCTAGCCCATCATCATCTTGACAGAGCTTGATGAACCATGTGGCTTCCTCTCTTCAGGTTCGTTGGCGTCATCTCGCTGCAGAAAGAAAATTATTATTATTATTATTATTAATCAGACATCTATCTAGACTGCAGTATCGGTTACTTAATGCACCAATTGTCCTGTGCAGTACCGCAAACTGGCCCTAAATACTGTGGAGATGTATCCACCTAATATTCACTGAAATTAATACAACACATGCTGCTTCGCACACAACATAAATTTACAGTCGAAATCCTAAATGCACTATGATAAAAAGTTTAAGTATCGGAGTGAATAAGTGCCACTCAGACGCGCAGAGTTTCACCCTCAAAAGTCTTCAGATTCACAAATGGGAATGTCTTATTCAACACACGTCGTCATATTTATATGATATACCACAAAATTTAGTAAAAGGGAAATGTGCTCCTTGATAAATCTTAAAACAGGTCCTACAGACCAAGACATCTCATTCAACTCACAAAAATCTGCACATTATGAAAGTATTCGCGTGCTCAAATTTCGATCGTGGTATCCCTCACTTTTTGATTTCGTGGGCGAATTACTTTCCCGCTGAAAAGCGCGTCATGTTCATGATTGGCTGTTCGTTCAAATTATCAAAGGCTTCTCTCGCAGAACTCCGCCCACTCCGTGACGTAGAATCCTATCTCTTTCCTTCTTTGGCACCTCTTCGCTCTTCGTCTCTCACTTCAGAACAAGAGAAATTAACTGACCTTAGCTTCAAGACAAAGTAACTTATTTTCAGGCTGCACCTGCTCCTCCGATTCTCAGAATTAGTTAAATATAACTCGGTCTATTGTCCCCACAGGAAACAGTAGCGATCCACTTTGACCTCTCTGGCTACCTGTTCTTGTGAAATATGAGCCGTACTTCTCCTCAACGTGTGCTGGGTTTTGAGCAGTAGAAATAAATTATTTGAAAACTTAAATATGACTTAATATTTAAGGGTTCAGTATATTTGACAATAATTATTTGTATAATTGTATAATTATGAGTAGCTCATTAAAATGAAGTTCTAAAATGTACTTATAAAAACCTAATATTGCATTCATCGATAAAGCTCAAAAACATGTTGGTAATATTTTCTTGGTAATTTTGAATATCGTTGTGCTTCAGGTTTGAAATGAGGTTGTCGGAAGCTTAATGCGTTAACTACGTAAGTGCCAACCAATTACGAAAAAAGCAAACCTTGGAGCTCATCTACTATTCATATAAAATGCATTAATTGATGGCTCGTTTTGAACTATAACTTTTCGCGTGTTGTCATATACAGGGTGTAACAAAAAGGAACGGCACAAAATGCAGGACGCATTCCACACACGTAGACGAAGAAATTATGTTATATGAACATGGGTCCGGAAACACATTGTTTCCATGTCACATCTCATTGTCTCCAACTCATTAAGCATGGGAAACCCACAAGAACAGAACGTTAGAATCGTGAGGAACATGCACTCTTGCTTACGTCTGATTACGTTGCCATTATCGTAGGTCCACCGCCAGATTTTGTTTTACATGGCCCTGCTGCCATGCGACTTAGCAGATGTACCTTTAGCTGTGCGACAAAACATGTAATTCATGCACGATGGAGCACCTCCTCATTTTAGTGTTAATGTCCGTCGGATTCTAAATAACAGATTTTGTGACAGATGGATAGGTAGAGGTGGACCAATTGCCTGGCCTCCACGCTCTCCTGACCTAAACCCACTGGACTTTTATTTGTGCGGACATTTGAAAGCTCTTGTGTATCGAACCCCTGTACCAGATACCAAGAGTCTGCGTGCCCGTATTAGGAAGGCTGAGAAACCACACGTAATACTCCAGGGACACATCAGCGCATCCGAGATTCACTACGACGGTGGGTTGATGCATGCATCAATGCGCACAGAGGCCACATTGAACATCTCCTGTGACAGAGAGCTGCATGTGGTATGCAGGTATGTTCTGTTCTTGTGTGTCTTTCACGATTTATGCGTTGGAGACAAAGAGGTATAATATGGAAACGAAGCGTTTCCGGACCCATGTTCATATAACAACATTTCTTCGTCTACGTGTGAGGAATGCGTCCTGCATTTTGTGCCGTATCTTTTTGTTACACCCTGTATACAGTATATGGATATACAACCTCTGTTCGAAAGGTTCGGTGAATGGGTCTATATTACGAACGGATTATTGGCTTACCTGGAACAGCAGTTACTGCCCTTTGAAGTAATCCCCGTGGATGGTTATGCACTTCTGAGAACGGCTGTACAAGTCCTGGAAACTATTGGCATAGTCTTCTTTAGGGATAGCCTTCAGTTGGGTCGTCAAAACTTTGAATTGAAAGCGAAATTTAGCAGAGAGAAGGGTGAACGTATGCAACCTGCCATGCACACCTATTCAACGGGCGGCAGTGAGAAGGGTGAATTTTCCGTGGAATGGAATGGTTCAGAAAACCATCATCACGGGCGACGGGGCTAGTAGAGCCTGAGGTACGACCCTGAAGGTAAGAGTGAAAGTATGGAATATCGGGGTCCAGGGTCGCCGAAAAGCCCTGAAGGGTCAAAGGTATTCAGGCATTTCGGACATCCAACGTAATGTGACGACCCAACTGAAGGCTATCTCTAAAGAAGACTATGCCAGGAGTTTCCAGGACTTGTAAAGCCGTTTTCAGGAGTGGATAACCATCCACGGGGATAAATTCGAAGGACAGTAACTGCTGTTTCAGGTAAGCCAAAATTCCGTTCGTAATATAGTCCTATTCACAAAACTTTTCGTAGAGGGGTTGTATTTTAGGTCTGGGGTTCTATCTATGATATAAGGGGTTTTCCGCATGGTTTCCCACTTCTACTCCAGGCAAATGCTGGAATGATTCCTAACGTAAGGCCACGGCTGCCTCCTTCCCAATCCTCATCTGAAATACAAATATACACACTAATACAACCAGTGCAATTACACAGGTTACACTAAACAATAAATTTTATTTTTTGTTTCATACAAAGGCCAAATTAGTTGATTTGTATGGATTTTAGTGTGCTGAAGTTGAAAATGACAGTTAAAATTCTAGATTAGCTCAGGTTTGGAAGTTATTGATTCTTTTATGTTCTTCCTATATTACCTAAATAGACCAAATACTTTTGGGGTAATTAGCGCATCTGCGGGGCCTTATAACAGAAATTTTGATTCCACACAGTAACTCAGGAACTCACGAAAAAATCAAAATTCTAAAAGGAGCAGTTTTGATTCCATCCAGTAACTCCGAAACTCGCGTCACAATACACAATGGAGCACTACGGAAGACAAGCAATCTCCTATTGTTAGCTAGAAACAAAACACAGCATTCATTGGTATTCCTGAAATAAGAACAAACGAGAGCTAAAAACAGAAATAAGGACGTAACAAACTTCATATAGTACGAAAAGGGCAGCTAAAAAAATCGTCATTTTCGAACTCAGCGTACCAAAATCTGAATAGATTGGATATTTTTCGTTACGTACAAATGTCTTTGTTGAAAAGTGTTAGACAAATTCCACTCACACATTCAAGTAGGTGAGGCTGATGACCACGATATCGTAAGTTCCTAAACGAAACAATTGACTGGCTGCATGGCTCAGCGGTAACGTTCTCGCCTGATAAGCCCAAGATGGTACGATTGAATATTGGCACAGTCAGTTGGCATTTAAGGGTGCTTAAATATGAGGGAACCGTGTCAGTAGATTTACCGGCTCGTTTAAGATCCCCGTAGGGGAAAAATCCAGCACCCCGGTGTCTCTAAAAGCCGCAGTAGTTAAAAGGGTCGTAATATCCCTAACATTATTATTATTATTACTATTGTTTTCATACAGTACATATAACACATTGCTGGTACATTGCAACGCATCTACTGTATACGGGCTTCAGGGAACCAAAGTATAGTTACTGAAACAGCAACTTCTAAGCTGGAATGTCGCTACCCATCAACTTCCGAACGATTCTGGTTGTTGATAGAACTACTGCCTTCTGCATTAGTTTGTACAGCCGAGTATCCAGATCCAGTTCTTTAAGGCCTTGGAGCAAGGTACTTGGGATCACGCCCGTACTTGAGGCTCTATATGCCATTGTCTTTTGATAGGGTCGAACAACTCGCTGTATTTGCTGATCTTTTCTATGTGTTTTGACTGGAGATTTATGTTGTTAGGAATCGCAACATCAATCAAGGTAGATTGCTTGATTTTCTTGCTCACAACCACCAGATCCGGTTATTATTATTATTATTATTATTATTATTATTATTATTATTATTATTATTAATAGTAGTAGTAGTATTAAACGAAACATCACCAATCAGTGGAGAAAGTAACAGAAAGGAATTCGGATTCACTCGGTTGTCAAGGATCTTTGTTTTGATTGCTCATGATGACGCCGGAAGGCTAAACCCTTCTAAAACTAATTAAAGCATTGTTTTTGAGGAAATGCAGATAGTTATATAATTTCATTAAAATTAATTACCTCCCAAAATAAATACCTAGCTATGGCCATGGCCCATTGTCCATTGACATCCTGAGCACACAAAAACTGGAAGGAATATTTCCGAGCGCGTGGCTTGGTTGATTAGCATACTTGTCCACGTGAACCTCCATCAGGGCTCATCAGAAACACATTCAAGGTCATTAGCGTAATGTTTATCAGCCTTCATGGTTCAGGGCTACGTATTGATTGAAAGTCGCTTTACATCAACCTGGCTACGATTCTTGGCTGAAACGAGTTACTGTACTTATTGATCACTCTTGGTCAAGTCTTGTTCTCTTCAGTCCTCAACAGTAACTCATTAGTAAGGCCCGGAACTTCGTGAACTATTAAATTAACTAGATGAAACCCGTCAAAACATGACGGACAATGGAAAACAAATTTACTGAAGAAGCTTCTTATATAAGTTACATTCTTTGTTCGATTACTTTTTAGCACTATTGCAACTTTAAGGGCGTCAAAAGATAGCACTCTCAGCATTGCAACATATTGCTGGTCATGACTGGAAACGTGATGAGGTCATCATCATCTTGCACAGTTTCCAGCCACTGGCCGGGTCTGTTTGGAACACAAGCCTCTCCAACGTCTTCTGTCTTCCCACCATCTCTCAGCCTCCACCCTTGTCCAGTCTTCTCCTCTCTTCTTCACGCTTTCTTCCACCCCCCTCAGCCACCTGTCTCTCGGTCTCCCTCTTGGTCTCTTTCCTTCCCACTTCGTCTCGTGTATCCTCCTGGGTATCCTCTTCTCCTCCATTCGTTTTACATGTCCATACCATCTAAGTCTAAATTTCTCTATACCATCCTGTAATGGTTCCTCCTTCATTAATTCTCTGGTCCTCTCATTTCTTATTCCGTCCCTCTTTGTAGCTCCAATACTGCTTCTCAAGAACCTCATCTCACTGGCCTGTATTTTGCTCTTCTCCCTTCCTTTCATAACCCAGGTCTCCGAGGCATACGTCAGGATAGGGACATAGTACGTCCGATATATGATCCTTTTGCTGTTCTGAGGGACATCCTTGCTCCATAACATGCTTCTCACACTCCTCCGGAATGCTTCTGCCAGTCTCCCCCGCTCATTTATTTCTCTATCGTTTCTTCCATTCTCTTGTATCAGGCTTCCCAGATACTTGAAACTCTCCACTTTCTCAGCTGTTCCCCACCAATTGTTATTCCTGTTGTGGTTCTTTCCTCCTTCCTTGTTGTGATCACCATCTCACTCTTATTTATGCTAAATTTCATCCCATAACCTTGTATTATTCCTTCCCACACGTCCAACTGTTCCTGTACCTCCTCCTCCTTGTTTTCCCAAATCATCAAATCATCTGCAAGCACCATTGCTTTCATCTTTCCTTCCCCAATTACTTGTGCCACTCGGGTCATTATGTCATCCATCACCACAATGAAAAGTAACGGTGACAGTGCACTTCCTTGTTTCAGGCCGTTTCTCTGTTCCAACCAGTCCGATCTCTCTCCTCCCACTTTCACACAGCTCACGCTTCCCTTGTACATCTCCTTTATCCTCCTTATAGTCCATTTTTCTATTCCTCTATCCTCCAGGGACTTCCATACTTTGTTTCTGCATATACTGTCATATGCTTTCTCAATGTCCAGGAAGGCCATACTCATAGTGCTGTTCTTGTAACTGCCTTATAGCAAAAATCAAATCCACTGTGGACCTTCCTGCTCTGAAGCCATGTTGTTCTTCCCTCATCCCTCCTTCTATCCTTGTCCTAATTCTCCTTTCCAAAACTTTCTCAAACATCTTTGCACAATGACTCATCAGTGTTACTCCCCGATAGTTTCTGCATTCTGTTCTACTACCTTTCTTGCAGATCGGGACAATTATTCCCTTTTTCCAGTCCTCTAGGGTCTTCCTTTCCTTCCATGCTGTCTTCATCACTCGGTACAACCATTGTATCCCCACCTCTCCTGCTGCTCTCGCCATCTCCACACTCAACTCATCCACACCCGGTGCCTTCCCTCCTTTCATCTTCCTCACTGCATCTTCCACTTCTTTCCATGTTAAGTCCTTTTCTGTTTGCAGTTCATCTACTGAACCTCTTCCCCGATTTCTTCCTCCTCGCCGTGGTTTCCATTTGGGTTCAGGAGTTCTTCAAAATATTCTTTCCACATTTTCTTCAGTTCTTCCCTATTTTCTATCTCTTGTCCCCTTTTGTTCCCCATTCTAACATAATCCGAAGGATCCTTCCGCCTCTTAATCTTTACCATCCCATACAGGACCTTTTTTGTACCTTCACTATCCTGCTGGTCATGACTTAAAACGTGATGAGGTAAATAGCCCAATACGTTCAAGAGTTTCTCCTTGAGCTTGAATGATTGTGATAAAGTAGGCCGAGCGAATAGGACATTGTTGCCTATTAAAAGAAAATGTACTGTACCTGCAAGTGTTTTATCGGGAGGTGTTAAATCAAGTCGTAGGATTTGAGCTCTCTGCCTAATATTACTGCACCTATTATATCCGAATCCAAGCAATTTCTTACATATTTCTTACAATTAATATATTACCATATATGAGTCCTTTGGAAACGTTCAGATTTCTAAGGAGCATAACTATGGCTCAAACGTTCGGAGAATGTGGAGGCGAATCACTTAATTCCAAGGAATTGAAAAATTCAATAATAGGGAAATGAAGTAGCTGGCTTTCATCTCCAGTATCCAATCTGTTAACGCTGATGTATGTGTTTGAACTACTGGATATAAGTTCAATGACTTTTAAATTAATATCATTACATTGTTGCAGCTTGGCAAATATGTTATATTCCAGCAGATCAATTTTACTCTCACATCAGTAAAGACCAAAGTAACCACGCATATATTTTACGCAAGAGAAATACAATGTAGAACAATGTTTACATTTGATCGTCAAAGACCTTACAGTACACTGTACAGCATAATATCTGGAATTGTTTCTTAAATGGCCTATTTATATTGGATTTTAAATGTGGCTTCGTATTATTCGATAACACTATAGTGTCCTGCAATAACGGAGCCGCTAAATATTAAATGGCAAATAATACTTCCATTGCCGAAATCAACTGCGTAGTTAGACTCAGTACTCTAAACAAATAATCATTAAACAATTGTCTTATACAATGAAGTTCAACATGACCGTCCAGAGACTTTCATACTCAAGTTGGTTGGTGAAGAGAATGCGATGAGACTGATCGGTTAAAATATATTCCTTATAATTGTTCCTGCCAGCGAAATTTTTGCAATAGCTTGAAAACGCAGCTCAGAATGACGTTCTTAATTTTGTTATAAACAGTACGAAACTGCTCTAAATAAGCAATTTCCATCACCTGTTATAGGTTATGGCAGTACATTTTGCAGGGGAACATAGAATCACTTCGCCAACTACTGGAACGACCATAGGCCTATATTCAATGCTCACTTCGGCAGTCACCCTAATGGAGGCAGTTTTTGAATTCTATGTCCCGTGCATGTCAAAAATCGTATTAACACATGGAGGCCCACCTATTCTAGTCTATCGCCCCGGAGACCCGGGTTACATTTCCTGCTCTGCCAAGAAATTTAACTCTGGTCTGAGGTCAAAAACGGGGCACATTCAGTCTCTTGAGGTATAACTAAGAAGAGGAAGGTTTAATTCCCACCTCGACAATCTTGGATGTGGTTTTCCGTGGTTTCCCACTTCCACTTAAGGCAAATACCGGGATGGTTCCTAACTTAAGGCCTTGGCCGTCTCCTTGCCATTTACCACCTTAATTACAAATACACACAGTAATGCAGCAATCACAATAACACAGGTTATGAGAGAAAATTTCACACATACACACCCAAGTACACGGGGCTGAGTGACCACGATGTCGGTGCCCTTCAAACGAATTATATTTGCCAAGTGTCTCTCATGGCGAAAGCAATTGTGGACACGCGCGAGTGCCTGGAAGACTACTTTTTTCTTTAATAATTTAAGAGTATATCGACGATGCATAATTATAACTTTTAGTCTAGGACGCTAATAACTTGACCACGGAAGCATTGGGAAGAAAAATGCAATATTAAGGTACATAAACAACATAGCCTACACATTCAACTGTCGGTTAATGTTCCTCAAAATTTCCCTTCTTAAATATTCCCCTCCTTTATAATTCTCCATCACGTGAAAACGTGCCATGTCTTGTGTTTTAAATATATCAATGCAATGGTGCTGCCATCTGCTGTCAGTTACTGGAACTATATGGGCGATGTACTGCCATCTGTTGTCAGTTCTAGGAACTGATTGCAGATATTTAAACGGCGTACTGAGGGCAACAGTTTGCTCTTTTGATCACATGCTGTAATGCAATGGTAAAACGGAAATAAAACGTATTGAGAGGGAATGTAGAAATATGTATCTTTAACAGGCATAAAACCTTACTAATACTCCTTGATTAAACAATATTTCAGTGGTAAAAAAAAAAATTGGCGAGGGCTGGGAACGAATCGGCGAACGTTGAAACCACAATCAGTCGCCTTAACCACATAGCTACTCGCGCACTCTTTTTTATTGGCAGACGCAGCCTTTCATTATCTTCAAAAGCCGCTGTCTGAAGGAAATAATCCATTTCATTATCCAACTAAATCAATGTTGCACATTCGTATACGTTCATACTGTTATTATATTTTATTGTCAGAACTTGGTTAATGTATGTTTTCAATTACATGGAAGCTTATTAAATAACTTACATTTTAATGGACTTCTCACCGCCATTTTGTCATGACCCCAGGCGGATTGTGCGCATGCGTGAGGGGAAATAATTCTGCTATTTTCTATATTAATTCAAAAATATACCGTAATATATTTGTTTATTTTAGAGACACTCTGCAAATCTAGAGGCCAAGAGCTTTCGTTAGAGTGCTCTACGAAGTAAATCGGTTCAGTCGTTCTCTCAATCTCATGGTAACAAAAATCACCTTACTGTTTTAAATAAATTAATACATATGCATGCAAAAATGCACTAATTAATGGTCAAATATGCTCGACGTTTCAAAAAAATATGCACTATGAAATAACTACGGCAATTACGATCATTCCGTACATTTTAGCGATACTATTTTGAATATACTGTAAAAAATATATGAACAGACGGACTTACACCTTCTTTTTAATATATCATCTAAGAAACTGTTCTGAAAAATAGGAAATGTTATTCTATGGAACTTCAAGCGGTGTTGACCATCAATACTTATTTTATTATGTTAATTTTTAAGTATTGTATTTTTAGCCTATTTTCATTTCATGAAAAAATAGCCATATGAGATCACCTTTCGTCCGTGTGTCTGTCTGTGTGTGCGTGTGTGTGTGATTCGTGTGTGTGTGTCTCCCCCCCCCCCTAATAAAATCTAAACGGCTAGAGCGATTTCAATGAAACACAGTAAGAATATGATTGCACTGTTCTGACCGACCCCGACCGTGTCCTTCGAATTTTATTCTGTCGCACAAATCTAACATGGCGGCTGTGCGAAATATTTCACCAGCATTCAGTATCTCCGAAACTATTACCGATATCATCCTGAAATTTTGTACGATAAAAAAAGGGCACTACTAAAGGTTTATCTATGAGACGTTCAAAAACTTGGTAACTAGAATACCAACATGGCGGTCAAGCGAATTTGAGACTTTTAAATACTTTTCTCGCGATTTAACCATCCAAACGTAATGAAACTTGGTACAGAAAATGTTTATACACATTGCAATGCACTGGCGTCTAAGTTAGTTCAATTGTTTACATAACCTCAAAATGGCGGCTGTGCGAAATATTTCACAGGTAATGAAATAATTTCAGTATTATTCTGTGATAGACTCTCGGAGTCCGAATCGAAATATACGGCTTTAAGAACATGGAGTAGGACAAAAACCGCTTGAAAACAATAGGAAATTAGAATATACGCCCTTTTCAAGCAGAGATATGCACTTAAACAGGCAAAGGAGAAAAATATGAAAAATTGCTCCAAAATAACCAAATATGCATAAATATGCAAAAATATGATTTTGCATGAACTTTCGGACCTTACTTATTAAGATATCCGACGACTGCTCTAGGATGACCACAGCGGAGCTCAGGAATCGCTCTGGGTCGCTACCTCTTGAGCTCACTGAATGTGAGCTCTTAAGGATTATAGCGCTATCCAAGGTGCACCACTATGACTGAATTTTTCAACTTCCACATTTTTTTTTTATCAGAATGAGCTGAAATTTAAACTGAATAATTAGAATTGTAACACTAAGTCACATACCAAATTTGAAAACAATCGGATTTTATTTAATTGATTTTTTACTAATTACATTATTAAAATATACCGTGTGATCAAAATGTTCCATGCGCAGTAGAAATTGTGTAAAACGCTTGATACTTTGATTACATATACAAAAAACTATTCTAAATATTATAACATTGAGACATTTCAAGAAAGTGATGCATGTATGCTGTCAGATTAATTTTTCTTGATGTGCCATCATATTTTATGAATTTTGATAATTTTTCATAGCTTTTTATTTTTTTGGTCTGTAATTTACAAAGTGACATGAGATATTGCAATGTTATCTTACAACACATCTATTTCTAAATATCCAGCGATCTTTTGAGTAAAATTTGTGAATATCTAATGCACATGGAGCATTTTGATTACCTAAAAATGTTGTTTGGAGATAAAAGCACTTTTATAAAATTGCATGCTATATTAACCAGTTTCGCTCACCTAATGACACTTTTTAGGAAAAATGTGAAAAATACAATGTTTTGTTATAGAGATAAAGAGCATAGAGACCTTTCGTTTGAGTTAACCTACGACTTTCTAGAATTACTAATTTTAAAAATATAGCCTACTTTCTTATGATTTGTCTTCCATCTCCTTCATAGGCAGAAGAGACTTAAAAATGTCTCTGAGCCTTTTAAAAATAGTCCTCTCGGCACGCCGGAAGACGGAGGTAGATTTCACCGGACAAACTTGGGGATAGGCAAAAATAGGCAGAATATGCAGGTTTTCGTAGAAGGATCAGACCTCATTTATTGCGAGAAAGTATTTTATAATTGGAGCTTAATTAACTTTGTTTTTCGTCATTTTATGCATATTTTAAACATTTTATTGTCTTATGGGGACGGTAACCTTCTTGTCAATTGGGGTCCATTTTTGTACTTGTGGTCACACTGTCCTTATGCAAGGCTTCGACACTGATGTGTAACTATGTAACGGTCTGTTACTTCTTCACGCAAAATTATATCTCCCGCAGAAATTTTGGTTGGTTCCTCAGTTTAGGGGCTGCGACAACGCGGTCATGTAACCCCGTGTACTTTGGGTGAGTGTAGAATCTGTCTGATAAACGGTGTGAATTGTGATGGCTGTAATAGTCTGTAATTCAGGTAAGGACTGCAGACGGTCAATTTCAAGCAGTAGTTCCTAATGTTGCTACCAGATACTGCCGTCAACGACACCTAGCTGTGAACTTGGCTACTAGATGCCACCGCAACCAGCAACTCGCAACGAACGTTGGAACTTCCCCTCCAAAAGGAAAGCATGCCTAGGGATTTTTAGTGCTTTTAGAAAATCCGACGACCTTGGCCGGCTTTGAACCCGCGACCTTGGGCACAGAAGTTCAGTATGCTACCAGTAACGTCACCGAAGCCGCTTCACTCTTAGGCAGATGGAAATCTGAATCTGATCTCGTGCAAGTGCGTTGTCATGGCAACGTCTGATGGCTCATCCCTCATCAATTTAGTAGTGTTGTCATGGCAACCTCTGGTAGCTCTTGGCGTTTTCTTATAATTCCGAAATCATTTTTCTCATCCCTTGGCGTAATGGTGGCTCATATCAAAAATTCTTTCAGTCAAAGGTTTTAGGTAAATATCAGGGGAATATTGTCCATTTTGTACGGATTTGATATTGTGCCTATTAAGAGAGATATGATTAATGTTTCCCGAAAACCCCACTTTTTCCCACCCCTTTGGTCAATGGTTGGTGCTATTAAAAAAACTCTTCGAACATAAATGTTTGGGATTTATCCGACACATAGTATGAACTTTGAACGGATTCGATATTTCACATACGGTATTCAGAGAGTTATAGCAATACTTCACTTTTTCGAAAAAAAAAAGCCCCCCAATTTCACCCCCTTCGACCGATTTAGCCCAGTAACGAACTAGACCGAGATTTTATAGGTATACATATTCGGTAAAAAATTCAAAGTGATTGGTGCAAAATTACGGCAGTTATCATGTCCACAAGAAACAGATATACATATATCTATACATACATAAATTATATATAAACTTTTGAACTGACGGTGGTTTTGGGGTCTGGGGGATGTGGAACGCGAAGATATGTCGAAATTTTCCGGAAGTCGAAACATGGTACCCATTGCAATAGTTAGCTTTCTAATGAAATCTACCTAAAATGCAGTGCATGAAAACTGTTTTATTGAAATGATCCGCAGGGGTCCATAAGATATATATATATACGGGAAAAGTAAAAAGAAAACAGTTATTTTGTCATTTTTGCCTATAAACTCAGTCCTAGTGTCCCTTAATGAACACTGTAGTTAGAAACTGAGAACTCACTGCATTGGATCTTCTTTACCTCGGCTCTATTTCTTTTCCCATACTGCCATCCTGAGAAAGTTTTCTTTTTCTTTCTTTCGTAGTCAGTTTTCCCTCCAGGTAGGCTTTTCCCTCGGACTCAGCGAGGGATCCACCCTTTACCGCCTCTGCGGGTAGTGTCCTGGAGCTTGACATCGGGTCGGGGGATACACTGGGGAGGCGGGACTTGCACCTCGCCCAGCCGGCCCCACCTGCAAAGCGAACAGGGGGCCTCATGAGGGGTTGAAGGGGATGGGAAGAATGGGAGGGATAGACAAGGAAGAGGGAAGGAGGCGGCCGTGAACCGACGGTAGGTAACATCCCGACATTCGCCCGAAGACGAAGTGCGAAACCACGGAAAACCACTTCGAGGATGGTTGAGATGGGAATTGAACACCCTCTACTCATTTGGACCACCCAAGGCTGAGTAGGCCCCGTTCCAGTCCTCATACCACTCTTTCAAATTTCGTGGCAGAGCCGGGAATCGAACCACGGACCTCTGGGGTGGCAGCTAAGCACGCTGACCACTACACCACGGAGGTGACATCCTGAGAAAATACAGAGCCTGATTACTTAAAATTCATTCATTGATTTACTTTATTGGCAAATGGGGGTAATTTCCCGGTGGCAAATTGTAGGCCTACACATTCAGAAAATTACCAATAATAATAATAATATTAAACACAGTTGATGTACACCCAAGTGGTTTGGGAACTATAATAATTACATCTGGGTACTTACACAACATTTCAGTCTTCTCTTAAACGCATCGATATGTTTGGGGAAAGGCTCCAAGACTGTGGCAGGTAATGAGCTCCAATTATCAATACCACGATTAACGAAAGAATTTTCCCATAATAAGAATAATAATATCGCATGGCCTCGGGTGCCGGGCGCAAGCTTTGTTATTTGATGCCCAGAGGGCAGCTGAAATACCGAATTTTGTCGGTCCTTGGAATGCTATGAAAGTCAAGGAGGTTAGATATCTCAGCTCCTTGGCACTACAGCGCTTTCTTGTAGAGGAAGGAGGAACTTTGTGTAGGCGGACAATCCCGAGATTAATTTTGCCATTATGAGCATGGTCTACTGAATTCAAATGGGTTCTATAACATGCCAACAACGTATGACATGAGTGTCATGATTTTTGTAGCCTTTCAAAAATCACTTACCACAGGCAGTCCGACAAGATAATCACTCACCCACCGCGTCAAGCATATTTCCCTTAATTTGTACGCTGTGGTCAGCCCTGCTCAGGCAGGTGAGATTACCCAGACGTTTGCATAGTTCGCCTCATGCTGGCCGATTAGTGTAAGTGTTAAACATAGCGTATAGTCTGTATGTCGTCCTTCTATCTTCCAAGATTCCCACCCTAGTGGCCCATCAGCTCTAATTATGAAATGGCAATCGTACTTAAATGGCCTAGCTTGGGCATTTCACTAGCTCTTGTGGGTGTTCGCTGCGGTGCGACCTTCATATCTCTACACTGCACACCAAAGTAGACATACTTTGCAAGTTCTCTTTATATATTTTTCTTTTTTACATTTTTCATTCTTCAGACTCTTACTGTTGAAAGTTGCAAGCAAGTGGCAATATACGGAATTAAATGAAAATAATACTAACATTTTACTTTCTGTTTTTAAAGGTGCAAATAGTTGATAGCTTTGTACAAAATGAAATATATTTCACAAATACTACGCTAGTCTTGACACCTTCCATAGATAAAATTACACAATTCCTTTACAGCACGTTTACCTGTTGATGTCTTGCGGGAGGGGGGGGGGGTATGAATGAGTTTTTCGTTTTTTGAAGCAAAATCTCGTTCTTTTGTTTTATTCATACAAAAATTACACAATTCTTCCTCTTTCAGAAAATGTTTTTAGTCATTACGGCTATTGTTAAGCTTGTAAAGGCCATTTAATATGAGTCTGGATAACATTTGAACATTTGAGATGTAGGCTATTAATAAATAGACTAATAATAATAATAATTTAATTGAACTCGATAAAGATCTGAAAGAAGTGGGGATTACACCAACAGACATTCAGGAGTGGGCCCCACACAAAAGGAAACTTCAAGCTTGTAAAGGTTTCCAAGAAAAACCGAAACTGAAAACGGGAAAGATTTGGACCCAGACACGGAAGGAAGTCCACCGAGAACGAATGCGGGCGTACTGGGCAAACATCAAAGCCTGTAGGAGACAGTTGGAATGACGTGGTCCATAGATGGTCTATACGATATGAATGAAATTAATTTAAAATAATACAGAATATGAGCCGTGATCAGGAGAAAATGGCTAGGAGACATGTAAAATGGCAGAAAATACCCATGGAAGAAAAAGCGAGGAGATGTGAAGGGGAAACATATGGAGGAGGTCAGTTCTGAGTGAGTAAATATTAATTAGCCTCTTTCTCGCGTAACTCTTTTTCAATGTTTTTTTCTGTACAAAATGTTCCTTGTGGTGAAATTCTTATCAGATACTGTTGTAACTTGGTAGAATAGTTGCTAAAGGTACAGTAATGTAAATTTGCTTTGATTTTGAACTCTTTCACTTTTAATATAAATTTTGATAGGTTGATTTAAATTAATAATGCTGCATTTTCAAACAAATAAAACGAGAGTTTAAGGGGACAATATACCCAAAAAATCGGCTTGTTTGGTGTTTTATTTTTATTTACAAATGTTCATCCTTAGTTATAGTACTTTCATGCCACAGAAGGATTTTGTGCAATTTTTATTAGAAATGGATCAAATGACACTTTATAATTATGTCTGCAGGGGGCGTGCCCAACAGTCAGCTGTCAGAATGCTACGTCTTAGTTTATATTCAGCCAGGAGAAGGAAATCCTGAAAGCCTGCATAGGGAGGTTAAGGCTGCCTGAGCCTTTAGCTCTCGCAGTAAAGAGGCGCAGGTGCGCTTCATACAAAGGGAGGTAGGACGCATTTCGCTACCTCCGTGGAGGTCCATGCACGGACACCAAGAGCCCGCTGATGAGCCAGTTGGTGTTCCTAGGCAAAACCCCACACAAAAACCGCATAAACCTAGAAAAATTGCTGAGTTTTAAGATTCCCATTCCTTGTAATATAAACACATAGCAACATTTCTGCAAAGGACGGGGTCAACGGCGAATTCAGCAGAGTGTTAGGTGCACCCTGGAGCAAATGAAATTCACGAGAAAACAGTCCAAGGAGATGAAATTGGGTGAAGAAGACGCCTTGAGAGAAAAGGAAGGGAAAACATATGATTCTGGGGACTTTTAGACAGTGGGTGCAGAAGAAAAACTTTCTAATATTTTAAAATTGTTTTGCTGCACAATTCATTTTTTTTAACTTTACACCAACTATTCAGTAGCAAATATTAACCAATCTCAATAATATTTTGTAGCATGTGAAGGTATCTATCTCCCATAATTCTGTGCATCCATATTAGTTAAAATATTTATCGTTTATTTTAAAATAAATGTTAACTTTAATTTTGGAAATAGAAATTAATTTTGTGAAAAATATTTTTTATTTCAGGAACTATTTCATATTTTTCCAAACTCATGCACAAAATTATTAGTCTGTGCAATGAGTACATAGTGTAAAAATATTGTAAAGTTTCAGTAATTTTTAGTGGCAAATAGTTGGTATCAATTTTTTTTAGGAAAAGACTATCTTTTAGTAATTTCTACCCATACTGTTCAACTGAAAGGAATATTTTTTTCACTTTTCACTTTATGAAAGATTTTGGTCGTATGGGAATAAAATTTGGTGCAGTTTGGGTCACTGGGAGCAAAAAATTTTTTGGGTATAGTGTCCCCTTAAACATTATTGGAAAGAACAGTATCCGTCCGAGAGCAAAACTAAGATCATTTATTGTCTCTATACATTTTGACTACGTGTAGAAAAGAAATCAGCTTGGTCAAATAGAAACTTTGATGCAAGAGACATTTTTATGGGGCCATATTTTAATTTTAAAAAAATTTAAATACCTCAAAAGCTAATGAAGCTACTTAATTATAAATTAGAAAAATAGATGCCAGCAACTCTCTATGCAAGTGTTCAAAATTTGGTAATCCTGTGATGAAAACTGTGAAAGTTGAAAAATTCAGTCATACCACCCCTTAAAATGAATCAAAATAAACAGATAGGCCTACGTTTATTTTTCATAATTTTAATTTAAATAAATAATTATTTTTCAAACAATGTGATTTGTTTGAAGACATATATTCGCGCAAGTAATACGTCAGTGAAGGCACGGGAAAGATGTCTTGGAGGAATCTTTACAGAAATTCTATTAAGTTACTCTTTACACCAAGATTGGTCAGATATTTCTCCATCACAGGGAAACCGAAACATCTCAGGTTGAAATGTTTGACGGAATGTCTTCTGCTTTAGTATTCCTTATGAACAAAATCACAGTAAATGGCACATTACGTAGATGTGATAGACAAAGCCATCTTAAGTATCCTGCCTTAGTCCTCCAACTCCTCTAACAACTTTGCTCGCTCTAAACTCCACACGTGTATATGAAAACGTCCTTCCAGAAACAGCGTGTTGGCGAGGGCTGCTTCAGTCCATTGAAACCCTCATCATCTGAATATTTGGTATGATTAGAACTGTTGGTCAGCGATGTCAGTACCATATTGACGGTCAGTAGTGCCCCAAACTCTCCACTATGTGGTCGTACAACAACAGGTTCACTCTCTTGTGTGAGATGAAGTCCAGGTGGTTGAAGTACTCGTTTGGAACTTTGCGAATCTCCGCCACATTTGGAAGAACGTTTGATAGGTGGACCGAATCCTGAAACATATTCCAGATTAATTATTAACTAGTTGATACCCGTCAAAACATGACGGTCATTGGGAAAATATTTACTGAAGGATTCTCTTATAAAGTGTGCATATTTTGAACGATTATTTTTTAGACACTGTTGCAACGTTAAGGACGTCGAAAGAACGACTTCGCAACATATAACTGGCCATGACTGAAACCTTGAAGAGGCAAATACAGACCTACACGTTCCAGAGTTTCCTCTTGAGTTTTATTGATTGTGATAAAGTACGCCAAGCGAATTGGAAATTGGAAAATCGAAATGTTTTATCGGAAGATGTGAAATCAAGTCGAAGGCTTATAGCTGTCTGCTCATTAAGTGATTTGCCTCCACATATAGCCTACTTAGGCTACTCTTAAAGTTTGAGTCATAGAGCCAAAACAATATTTCCCCCGTTTTTAATTCTCACAAACAAAGATCTCAGTAAGACGCAGCAGGATCCGCCATTTCTCTGGTGGAATAGACCCATTGTGCGCAAGCGCGGGAGCGACAAATATTACATTTTTCTTTAATAATTTAAAAATATACCTAACATATATTTTCCTTTAAAAGACACTCTGCAAATCTACATGCCAAGGGCTCTCGTTAGAATGCATTACGAAGCCAATCGGTTAAGCCGTTTTCTCAATCTCGCGGTAACAAAAATCACCTTAGTGTTTTAAATGGTGTCTTCCTGATTGCGGTCATTCCAGGTTGCGTTCACCTCTTTAGTAGTCCATATTGCGGTCACTTTCATTTTAAGGAAGAGCTATAAACATTCCAGCGTCCAGATTGCGATCACTTTTCTTAGGAGACCGGTCCTTGGTTCTTGTTTTTTCCGACTAACTCATACCCTCCGTTAAGTTTTGTGGATAATAAGGGGAAACTGTTCAGCTGAGCACACCCCATAAAACTTCGCTTAAAGAAAATCAAGACCCCTCCCAATCTGACAGCACCTCGTAGAGCAATGATTATAACATTTTCAGTCTTAAGAATAGGAACGTTTCAGGATCGGAATCAACGACCTTCACTTTCAACAAAATTATTGTAACGGGAAATTTTATACTTACAGGGTATACTTTTTAATTGCTGCCCATCCTCTCCCATTTGAGGCTCAAGATATCTATTTTTATAATAGGTCCTGTATATCGTGAAAAACATTCCTTTCATTACCTCGAAAAATTTATCTCGTAAAAGTAATTTATTCTGCGTTTGATTCTAAATTCCCTTTGTAATCAATGTTTGTCCCCGCAAAGTTTTATGGGGTGTGCTCAGCCGAACACTGAACTGTATTCTTTGGTTAGGTAGTGAAATATCAGTTTCCCCTTGTTATCCACAAAACTTATGGAAGGTATGAGTCAGTCGGGAAGAACCAAGAACCAAGGACCGGTCTCCCAACAAAAGTGATCGCAATCTGGACGCTGGAATGTTTATAGTTCTTCCCTAAAGTGAAAGTGACCTCAATCTGGAGTGCTGATGAGGTAAAAGCAATCTGGAATGACCGCAATCAGGATACAACCGTTTTAAATATATAGATACAGCGGAACAAAACTTGCTCGTACAGTACTTCTGATCGTAAATCTCAAATTAGCTTCTTTCTCTAAGCTACAGCTGTTTTCGCAATTCATTAGGCCTATACATGTATTTGGTTTGGAGATCCCCAGGTCGAATGAGGAAGAGTTGGACTCCTTGCGACATGACATGCGTGCTGTTGGCGTCTGCTCTACTAATGCTATTCAGAGTGGTTCAATAATAGCGCGTGCCTGTTTGCCATCTCTTGATGAATGCAGTACATTTGAATTTGTCTGTTGGCACAGGCTAGAGTAAAATGTGGCTTTTCACCAATATCTCAGTCTCATTCATGGCTGTGATTTATGGAAGCTACTGAGGTATGCGTGGTGCTGAGTAATGGACTCAGGGCACATCTAGGGCCTGTGGATGTTGTGAAAGATTCTGCTGATAGCAGTGGCGGCCGGTGGTAAGTAAAGCTGGGTGTTGCACCAAAATTTCTGATGTCGCAATTTTATATGGGAAGTTTACACATGTAACAAAAATTAATTAACGTTAGGTAAACTACAGTTCTATAAAAACTGAAATACATGGGTTTTCCAAAATAACTGTACGTTCGACAAATAGACAAATTTTAATGGCTCTTTTGGGCTTCTTCCTATAGGAATTCATTAAAAAAAATCAGATTTATGTATTTAAGCCCTATGCCAGAGTTCATGGGAAGAATTTTAAACACAGCAGGTTGTCTAAGGTTGGGTCTCAATCTCCGGGATAATAAACATTCTCAACATAAAAACATGGCAACCGAAAAGTTTGTACGTTAACAAAAAATGTTATTACTAACAAAGACGGGCACATATTCTGCATAAGGATAGGATTTTTATCATTTTAAATGATCTTGTCGACTTCGTAGTTACGCTGGGGTCTGGCGTTACGTTACGGTGACGGGACGAAATGTACCGAGCATGCACTGAGGTGTGTGACGTCATAATACTGCTTGAGCTTCCTCCTTTCCCCGAGCGCTCCGGTGAGCGTGACGTCATCCAGCCAGCTACCTCCTTTGACCTTGGTTTGCACTTGCTAACGGACTTTGAGTTCACGCAGCATTTGTAGCATTTAAAATGATATAAAGTCTAGTCTTTCAGACTGACTATCAGTCTTTTTTTTTACTATAGCTTGAACCCCATCAGAGGAACCAGCCATGAAGTGCGCTCTGTCATACGTCGGCGCAATTCATTTTTGCGGAGTTTCGTTCAATTTCTGCTTCTTTAATTCATCCAGTAAACACGCTGCTAATGTGTGTGCATCATGTTTTGTTTGCCTCTTACTACGTATCGGTGCACAACAGCCATCTGAAATATGTTTGAAATATCACTAGTTTCATCTGCTATAATGGCAAAAATTTCCGATTCCTTTATTTGCTTTGATTCTTCTTCTTGGCAAACCTCCATCATAATCTGTAAAAATTAATTTTGAATTGTTTTGGACGTTCCTTTGAAAACAGTTGCCCTTACCAAATGACCTTTAACACAGCATCCAACTCAGCGGTAAAATTAATTAGTTCTCTCAAAACACATGGATTTGTTGATGTTACACTTTCATCATGATCACGCAAGGCCAGTCCGAAAGAACCACAGAAACGAATACAGTTTATTACAATATTTAACACATATCTATTGTGCCTAACATCTTCGTTATATTCCGCAATTTACCTTCTATAGGCACTGTCCAATTGTGCATCTTCGTTAACAGTTCCAAAAAGTGTCAATTTCAAACAGCTGAAGATTGGTTGGTTGGTTCCTCAGTTTAGGAGCTGCGACAAGGCAGTCATGTAGCCCCCTGTACTTTGGGTGTGTGGAGAAACTGTCTGATAACCGGTGTTAATTGTGATGGCTGTATTAGTGAGTGTTATCTGTTTTTAATTCAAGTGAGGACTACAGACATTGAATTTCAAGCAGTTCCTACTTTTGCCGCCAAAGGCCACCGTAAACGACTACTAGTTCAGAACTTGGTTACTACACGCCACCGCAGTCGGCTCCTGGCGACGAACGTTGGAACCTAAGAGCGTTGTTCAAATTTTTAACCTATAATTTAGCTTCACACAGGTGTAATAAGTGGAAGGTTCTTTAACATGCCATAAATCTATGACATGGGACCGCCGGCTTTGCTTCCCCTCCGAAGGAATGCATACTGAGGGATTTTTAACGCTCTTAAAACAATCCGATGACTTCGGCCGGGTTTGAACCCGCGATCTTGGGCATAGAGGCTCAGCATGCTACCAACTACGGCACCGAAGCCGCTCAGCTGAAGATTCATGTTTCTTTATTTTAGGGATTATTTTCCATAACTCCTATTTTGGTCCACGGGAATTCTCCAACAAACATGTAAAACAGAATAAAGCGTTTTTAATATCGCATTCACATAACCAATTATTATTGCCTTAAATATCTCCTTTAAACGCCCTCGTATACTTATATTTTGGACAATACTTATCCGGTAATGGTGCACCGAGTGTTTTTACCACGGCCGACTGAATGCGCCGCAGCTCGTATTCAGTCGGCCGTGGTTTTTACTGTAAGTTTATCGTCATCAGGGAGCTGGAAAAACTGTCTGACTAGCAAATTACTTACTCTATTCATTTTCACTCACACTCCACAATACAATTAATGTTTCAAACTAAACATTCCGTTAAAATAAAATACTACGGTAACTTACAAGATGCACAGATGATAAATCTGGGTGCTACATCGGAAAGTGGCGCGAAAAGCAAACTAACAAAACACTGAATTTTGCTAGCCAAGAAATTTCGTAGTGAATGCATAGGTCTACTCACAATCAACCAAACAATAATAATAATAATAATAATAATAAAAACGCACAGTTAAGTATCTGCCTGGAACCAAAATACTCAAATCAACTAAATACAGAACTAATCGCAACCCAAATACCGCAAGAACAAGAGTGGTAAAAGCAAACATAAACCGCTAAAGTACACCAACAATACGTCGCAAAATAGTTCAGCCACTTATCTACTGTACTTATAGCACGGTGGCGTTCTTAGGCTCGCTTCACAGAACAATTGACAAAAATATTAAATTAAGTTATGATGAGAAAACATCTAAAAATAATTGGGTGTGAACCAACTAATGTCTCCCTATGAAATTCCGATATTTGTACCGTTGTGGGTGGTATAGCATTCTCTAGTGGTGTGGGAAAGAAACTACCCTTCAGGGGCAGATGACCTCGTAGTTCCGCCCCTTAAAACAACAATAACTAACTAAATAACTAACTAACTAACTAAACTACCCTTCGCGGGGTAAGAGAAATCGAGGGTGTTGTCATTTCCAAAGAGTGGTGCAGTCTAACGGGGCCATTTGGAACTGAGTGTTGCCAGGGGGCTGGCAGCTCGTCTGCAACTCCCTACTACCCATGCTGGTCGGCATGCTATGCACAAGCTTGGCCTCGTCCAGCCTCGTCCTGTACGCCGCGCTGCGCTGTCTGCTTGGGAGTTGCCACAAGAGAGCTAACCCCCTGGAGTTTGATTTGAAGGCGGCAGCTTTTATAGGTACAGTGTGAAGCATTTGGATAAATAATATCAAAATATAGATGAATTTAACACATTTTTGAGTGCATTAGATCTATAAAACTAAAACATTAAAGGAAAAGAAACTACGAATTAGGTGTAAAGTTATTGGGAGTTGTGCAACGCTGCAACAATGTCACCAGCCGCCACTGGCTGATAGGGTTAGTACAGCCGTACTAACTCAGTGAGGAAAGCAATGACAAACTACCTCATCCCTCGCCTTGCCTAGTACGCCTCATTATAGTGCTGCCTCGGTTTTGTGGGTTTCTACCACATAACCTATGGTGGTGCTTTTTGAGGATCCAACCAGCCTCCAAGCTGACTACATAACAGACAGCCATTAATTGCGTACAAACGGATATCGACAATCCGTGCCACCATCGACATAGAGAACATGTGGTCTCCGAGGCCACCCAAAGGTGCTGTGGACGTAAACATGTGTAACACGAATAAGGCGTCCTAAGTAGTTAGTTATGTGTACTGTTTATAGACAGATAGCCAGTAAACGGATGGGCATAAACATGTCGGCAACCAATACTGAGTTTGTGGTTCCTCTATTGTCCGGAAGGTAGC
Source organism: Meconema thalassinum (assembly GCA_946902985.2). NCBI lineage: Eukaryota > Metazoa > Arthropoda > Insecta > Orthoptera > Tettigoniidae > Meconema > Meconema thalassinum. The sequence continues at coordinate 251,183,426 of OX336394.1, read as the reverse complement.
GCGGTCATAGGGAATCTCGTTCATCGTTACGATACTTGCGTTGAAGTTGGTGGCCATCATGTTGTATAACTCTCAACGCTTATGAGCTACTGTATCGAAACTTAGTGACAATGTAGGGACATATATGTGGCCTTGAATTACAAAGGCAAAAAGAACCACTCGATACATTCAATATGGCGGCTGTGCGAAATATCAGAGCATTAAAACGAACAACTCTGAAATTAATTCGGTAATTAAGACGAATCTAGCCAAGAGGTGAGCATCATATTAAAAACTCTCACATGTGTTAGTCAGAGAATAATCACACTGGAAACAGTGCACAGCGGCCATTTTGAAATATCAGAACAAAATTAATTACGGTACTTTGGGTATCCTAGAGCTAATATAACGAAATTTAGGATTAACATATAACTCTACATGTCATTTCGTATGCCCAAAGCAAAGGACCAGTGATTCCATAGATTCAATTTCTCGGCTAGGCGCGCTATTCATGTACACAATTAGTAACTCAGGATGTTATTGCACAATGAAGACCAAACTTGGTTGAAGAGGAGCATTATATAAGAGTCGTCAGTGGCGTTAGTGATAAATATATAACACTGAATGTAGGGCGCAGCGGCCATCCTGGTATTTCATAATATAATAAGAAATAGCTTTCTATGTTTTAGAACTACAATTACGAAAATTAGTGATAAGGTAGAAATTTGTATGGAGTATTGTGCACAATTCTAGGAATGGGTATTCCAAGATTCAGACACCTAGCTATCAAGGGAAAGGCTACAGCCGCTTTTGAAAGTTGAGATATTTGAATATCGCGCTCCTTTCCTTCTAGATTGAAATGGAAACTTTATGCAGCCAAGAAGATGTTAAGTGACGTGGCAAATAGTAGCAGAGGTCGAGACTATTTGGTGATTAAATACTTAGCCATGGAGTAGAGACTTGATACTTGGATCAGATTACTGGCACGGCCAAATGAAAGAGGATGCACTTAGTCTCAAATGAATCAGACCAGAGACACCGGAGATATGAGGATTTACAGATTTCAGCGTGATCCAGCGTGGAGCCGACCGTTTTGTATAAAAGCCGCTCGGCCCAAGCATAAGCAGCTCACTTCAAACCAAGCTCTTGTAGGACAAGGTGCTGCTGCTACGTCGAGCCAAGGTACATGGTTGCCGAATCTACGCAGAAGATATCTTTGAATTTTGATAGTCACAAAAGTGCTACGATACGTGGGGAACGTAGTAAGTTTCCGGTAGAGGGAATCACTAAGGTGATTGTTATTTTCTACGGACATTGGTGAAACACTTTGTTTCTATATGGACATATGCTAGACTTTGTCCAGATATTATTCTGTCACAGTCCAGTAACAATAATTCAATACTTGGATATTTTAATCCAACTTGTCAGTTTCACAAATTGTAACTAAATAACCACTCAGATCTTTCGGTATATTGAAGGCCAGCCTATCACGGTGTTGTTCATTAGCCGACAAAGGGAAACTATATGTTGCTTCGCGCATGATAGATGGTGTGAAGCCATGCCCAGGGAACGATCTTCAGAACAGCCGTTGATTGTTTTAGACTATCAGTGTTTTCCTGTACTGGAAAGATTACCGTGAGTTATGTTACAACTGACGCTTTTGAGAAGAGATCATTTGGATCTGACCCCATTTAAGCGAACTGCTATGGATTTAATTGAAGTCAATATTAAAATGGATCAGCAGTTACTTCAAACTTCAAGAAATATTTCCACTATGTCGTGTTAGACAAATTGTGGGTATATAATGGCGGCCGATACAAGGATTAGACGTGCGTGTCCAATAGGGCATGTATCTGGATAAATCTGGTACAGACCAGGTTCACTACGCTTCAAGACCAACGAGAAATGTAAGCCACATTTGACTTTTATATTATGCCTAGCTAATTGGAACAAACTCAGTAGGGGGGTAGTAGGGGTTCTGCCCCCCCCCACCACTACTCCCAATGCGAGCCGATAATTCCCGAACCCGTGGTCGGAGATTCACGAATAAAGTGTCGTTGGACTCGGGCTGACGGGGGCTTTGCTATGGACCACTCATTTCAACCCCTAAATAAAACCTACCCCTACTAGGGGTGAAATTGTAATTTTTAGTGAAAGTCTCTTTTCAAATACGACACGTATAAGGTGCGCTGCTAAAATGAACTTAAATGTTGTTGCTCATATCGCGCATGCGTTTTACGAGATGCCGCTATGGATGAACATTTTTGTTTTTGTTTTTTACGCATGCGCACTTGGGATTTTTGTAAGAGGGCGAGCTCTTTGAAAAAAATGATTGATAAGAAGAGGTTTTGGTGGTGAGGAGAGAATCAGATAGTCGCCTACTTTCCTACGAAGTTTGGCAATATCTCTCAAACGCAAGGTCGGATTTGGACGTGTGACGTGTCAAATCGCTTGTCTCGAAGCCCTATACATGTTATTAATAGGTTAGAGTTTTGAGAATGAGGGAAACAGGCTTTTTTGGGGTAAAACCATGATTTTAGACTTTTTCCGATATCTCACGAATGCATGGTCGGATTTAGTCCTATGACGTGTCAAATGGCTTGTCTCGAAACCCTCTTTATTTTGGTAATAGGTTAAAGTTTTTGAGAATGAGGGAAACAGAATTTTTTGTTGTAAAACCGTGATTTTAGACTTTTTGTTATATCTCACAAACCAATAACGCCAGAGACGTATACGAGGGGTCGTAGGACTCGGGGTGACGCCCCTCCCCTATCTCCCTTTCGAATATAGTATTTATGTTTAAAAAATGCGAAAAGGTCTAACGACACTTTTGTTGAAAACATTTTAGTTTTTAAAACTTTTTCTTTTAATCTGTCTAAAATGTTCATGAAGAGTGGTTGCAGATAGAGACGATACCACTGGACACGTGTTTCAACGAAGCTATTACTGGCCACGGTGGTGATATACCAATACAGTATTCGCTATTTCGATGAGACGGCGGGTCGAGGGTTCGTTTTCCGATTTTTCCTATGATGGAATACCTAATACCTAAACCCCCTGAAGGGGGTCTTTAACATGTAAACGATTATGAGTGACATGACAAATGATAATTCCTTGATCAGATGAAGTTAGCTTTAGATAGAACAAACAGAACTTGGTTATATGTTGCTTGAAGTGAGTATAGAAAACAAACTTGCTGGGGCAGACTGACAGGATGTGGATGTTATTTGATCTTATTGGAATGCATTGACTTGACAGGGCAATGAAAAAAGCACAGAGATGCTGAGGACACTTGAAGGTCAAACGATATGGCAACTATGGTGGGAGGGGGAAGCGAGGATGATGTCGCCGATCATGTTCAATGGATGAATTTAAATTTTGCGAAGCATTGTTCGGAGAGGGTCATGTGACGACTTGTTTTAAGGATATTTATTTTTCCGATCTTTCTTATGGTGGTCTCATTGACTGAAATCATTCAAAACTGCTAGGGCATGGCCTTGAGATTTTATAAACTGATAATGGGATTTTGACATACAAGGTCCACTCAGAACTTGACATGATGTCATTCTTTTTATGGCTTATGAATTTCCCCAAAAAAGACCCAAAACAACAAGATCATAGACTTTTGCTTTTCTTAATATATTGCAAACCCATAATGTTAGATGTTTACTGTGAGTGACGAAACCTAGCTAGGTAAAGAAAGAATTATTGTAGGATATATGTATGGTGACTGACACGTCTTTGACCATTGGAACTTGTTTTCAGATCTGAGTGTAGTACATAGGGAGTATAGGTTGTAGGCATGGCTTGACAAACGGTGTACACAAAATTCAATTTATCGATTCAAGAATTATGAGTAGACTATCATTAATTAATTGGTTAAAGAGTGTAGCTAAAAATAAAAAAGTGACTACATTAAACTAAACTGAACCAAGTCGAATCAAACCCAACTGAACCAAACCAAGCCTAAAGCAAACCAAACCTAATCAAGAACAAGCCAAGGGCTTAAGTGTAAAACTTGTGGGGGAATGCAGTCATTGGCAATGTCCAAAGAAAAGGATAACGCTCTACCTTTAGAGGGTGAGGTAAAGCTAGCGCATGGTGCTAATGCATATTCCCAAGTACATGAACCACACACACACACAACTATCCTATGCTGTTTTTAGGAGTTGACTGTTAAAACTTACTCAGTGGTTACTGAGCAAGATGGTCGCTACACACAACAAGCTTTAAATACTTGAGGCTAATAATCTATACACACACACGCACTCGCTTGTTCTAAACTAAACTGTCTCGCTGGCAGTGCTCACACAGTAGGCAAATGACAGAAATGCTTGGCTAACCGAAATACAATCATTTTCGGTTGTCTAATGATACCAGCTAGCCATTACATGCTATAGTGGTGAGCACATGTGCCTCTTGCACTGGAGATCGTAACTCGATTTCTAGCTCTAAGGCCTAGAACGAATCAAACTAAGAAAGAATGGTATGGTGACGCAGTAGTTAAACTGTTAGCCTTTCAATAAGGTAGACTAGGGTTTGATTTTGGGTTAATATACATGTCATAAACAAACAAACAAAAAAAAGCGGAGATAATGTTTAAAACTGATTACACTTGTCTCTTTTCAAATTATTACTTAGATTACAAATACAAAGGTGGACTGGGTTTGATATACAGTTAATGCTGCCTATCGCATACTAGCCTGTAAGAAAGCCAAACAAGCAAAAGGCGTAGGTAGAGCAGTGGTAAAATCACTATGTGTAGAGAACTACCTAACGGTTTTATGAACTGGCAATGCTATGTCGCATAAACAGTGCAGGATACAATCCGGCAACCATAATTTTTATCTTGTGGAACAGAGAAAATGCAATTTTACCTTGATGGATAGCAAATGAGTGCAGATGAATGACCTATGCATTAGCCTACCATAGGGTTATAACCACGAGGTGGAGGTGTGACTTTTATATTTTATTGTTTAGAGACATGGCTTTTTTGTAACCAGTAGATTTAGTATTTTGTAAATATTCATTTTTGTAATTGTAAATAGTGGAAATATTTTTTTTGTAATAGTAAATGTTAAATGTATAACTAAAAGTTATTTGGGATAAGTGTGCATGTCAAGGATAAATAGCGTGGTTGTATTTGTTTTCAAAGACAGGTATGGTTGTGTGAATGTATGACTATAGATAGAATGATAGAGAGAGAGAGAGAAAGCTTGTGTGTGTGTGTGTGTGTGTGTGGGTAGCATTGATTTTTCAACCAAAGCAAACACGGCAAAGTAGGATGGTGGGGTAATTAATGTATATAGCAAATGGTAAATAGTATACTATATTTTTTTAACACTTGTGTTTTTTTAATGCAGCAGTAGATAGGTGTTATTTTGTAAAACAGTCTTACCTACAGTAGTAGTAGTAGTAGTAGTAGTCCTATATGTTTTTGGAAACAAACAGAAAGAGAATGCACTATTGCCATGGCCAAGCACTTTCATTAAAGTGATTTCAAGAAAATTTAAATCAGCAAATGTGTGTTTTACAAAACTAAACATTCAGCATGGACTAAATCATAAACGTGTCTTCTGTGATATGGAAAAAATAGGAAATCCATGTTTCCATATCATCACAATTTAAAAACTTAAAACTGACATTTAAAAAATGTAAATGGGAAATTGGCAAATGTGTAAACAACAAAATGGAAAATTCTTGTTTCCATATCATGAAATCCAAAAACTTTAAACTGACATTTTCAAATCGTGTACATGGAAAATTGACAAATGGCAATGTGTGAAATGTGAAAATGAAAAAATATGAACAAATGGCTATCATTATTTAAAAAAAATAAAAAACCGTCGTGTTCTATCGTTAAAGTGTGAATCAAACCACATCTACTTATTTGGATCACCCGAGACTGAGTAGACCTGTTTTAGTCCTAATATACTTTTAAAAATTTATGTTAAAGCTCAATTTGAACTCAAGAGCTTTAGAGTGCCAGATAACTATTATAACCGTTACGTCACAAAGACAACTTTACACTACTCTTAATAAACAATAATAAGAAAGAGAATAATAAATGTTGAATTTTTTTTTTAAGGATGAACATGGTGACACCGTTTCTGTTGCACAGTCTGCTAGCTACTAGCCAGCAGCTGGGGTCTTAGAAAACGATACAGTTGACATTTTGTAATGAGATGTGACATGTTTCAAAGTACAGTATTATGGGTTGCTGTTGAGTAAAAACTAATCCTGTACAAGGAAGCAAGGGTTCGAACCCCTTACCTAACATTACTATTGCCTGAACATGGCTTGACGACACTGTATTATTATGATACTCGGTACACAAACCATAGATAGAGTGTATTGTTTAAGATCACTTTCTTTCTGAACATAGGTGGAGACTGTTGATGGTTAACAATGGCATTAATATAGTAGGACGTGGGTATAGCAATTAAGAAAAAACAGACAATACCCATACAATATTTTTATTTATTTAATATAAGTACTTGTACAATAGTTACATTCAAAATACATTTCTTATTTCTCTATTACTATTTAGTCCTTTTTGATTCTCTTGCATATGAAGGGTAGATAACCTTGTAGTTCAGCCCCTTAAAACAACAACAACACAACCTTTTGCATAGTCTGTGATGTTGACGACTCTTGAGATGTGGAAGATGGATTAAACATAACTTTTACAGCAGGGGTTAAATGTTGCTCAATAAACACTGCACTATTTTGAGTAGCAAAATTTTTTTCTTGTACTAGCTTTTTAGCATTGTCATGATTATTTGTTGACACTAACAGTGTTTCATTTGGTACACCACATTGATGATCACTCACACTTAAAACCTTACCATTTCTACTTTTTAGATTGCCTTGACATTTTTTTGACCTCTCTTTTGAGCATTGCCAAAATATTATTCCTTTTACATTTTGACGATTATAGTTATAAGAGTAGCCTTTATAGAGTACACGTTGTTTACCTTTGTTAGTTGTAGTAAGTTCCATAGTAGCAACTAACCTGTTAGTATGATTTGCTCACTACAAAGGTTATAACTGTTCTGATAATAAAATCATTTAGCGTTGGCTTTTATATTTAATATGTACAGTTTGAAGTGATAGCAAAAGTGAGAGCAAAATGGTAGCAGAGTGGTAGAAAATATAACATGTATTGTTAAGAAATAGTTTAAGCTGTTATGTGGATCCATTACATAATAATTTTAGCACGACGAAGCTCATTTTCTATATCCAATAGTTCTTCCTCATATTCAGTATAACCAGCCTGTTTATAGACATGCAGTTGCTGAAGCCGCCAGATTAGCTTACTTGGATTGTTCCAGTAGACAAATTTAACAAATGATTTTTTAGTTGTAAACAAAGCATTACCATTATCATTATTATCTTCATCATCATCAACATCATCATCATAACCATTATCATTATCATCATCATCATCATTATCATCATCATGATCATTATAATCCTCATCACTATTACTATATAGTCCTTTTTGATCCTTTTGCAATACCACATTTTGCACAGTCTGTGTTGCCCTTGATAATGTTGGGAGTTTTTCAAACATTGACAACTGTCCTAACACGACTTTCTGAGGAGATGATACATGCTTCTTAACAAACAATGCACTATCTTGAGCTGCAATATCTTTTTCTGGGACAAGTGTTTTAGCATTTTGAAGAGTTTTTTTAAACAGCAACGATGTTTTATCTGGTACACTACATTGATGATCACTCATACTTAAGACATTACTATTTTTACTTTTCAGCTCACCTCGACACTGTTTTGAACGATGTTTTGAACAACGCCAAATAACAGTTCCATTTTTATTGGTTCGTTTTACAATATATTTATATCCTTTATAGAATGCGTATGGCATACCATTGCTATTTGTTGATACTTCCATGTCAATTGTCAAGCATGAACTAATCTCTAGCAAAGTTCACTCGATAATATAAATAATTTCTAAACCCCAGTAGTGAATAGTCAGTTGTTTTTGATCTATGCAAGCGTAAACATGTCACATACACTGGTGATGGATACTCAAGGCTTTAAGGTCAATGAAAACAAGTACAGTATATATTTAAATAGGTGGCTATCATTGATTGCACAACACGCGGGTCACTATATCTTTTTTTTCTTTCGGACTAGTGTTTTAACATTTGAAGAGTGTTTTAAACAGCAACGATGTCTTATCAGTCACACTACATTGATGATCACTCACACTTAAGACCTCGCTATTTTTACTTTTTAACTCACTTTGACACTGTTTTGAACGATGTTTTGAACAACGCCAAATAACAGTTCCATTTTTATTGGTTCGTTTTACAATATACGTATAACCTTTATAGTATGCATATGGCTTACCATAACTATTCGTTGATACTTTCATATCAATTTTCAAGCATGAAATAATCTCCAATAAATTTCGCTCGATAATAGAAATAATAGTTTAAAGTGGGTGCGAAGGTGGGTGCAAAAGTGGGTGCAAAAGTGAGTGTAAAAGTGGGTGTAAAAGTGGGTGCAAAAGTGGGTGCAAAAGTGAGTGCAAAAGTGGGTGTAAATGTGGGTGCAAAAGTGGGTGCAAAAGTGAGTGCAAAAGTGGGTGCGAAAGTGGGTGCGAAAGAGGGTGCAGTTTATAGTAGGCACCATTTTTACTAGAATGTGATTTGAGTAAATGTAATTTCTAAACCCAAGTAGTGAATAGTCAGTTGGTTTTGATTTATGCAAGCGTAAACATGTCTCATACACTGATGATGGATACTCAAGGCTTGTTGGTCAACAATAACAAGTATATAGTTAAAGAGGTAGCTATTATTGATTGCACAACACTGAATCTATTTTTGAAATTTTGACAAAGGGTCTAAGTGCACTTTTGTTAATATCTCGCGAACCAATAAGACTACGGCATTGTATGAGGTATTGTTGGACTTTTTGCCGAAGACTGCTGGTAAACACTTATGTTCCCACGACCTTTTTAAAGATGGCGGCTGACCCACGAGGGGTGATTAAAACGTATTCCAAGCGACGCTTGTCGATAAGCAAACCAATAATCAAAGGGGGGTGTGACAGAGCTTGAGGCGATAACCCCTTTTGATTGATCCCTGTTGATTTGCCCCTTTGGACTGGTCCCCGTTGACAAGTCACTGTGGACGGATCCCTGTGGACAGGTCCCTGTTGACCTGTCAACAGGGACCTGTCAACAGGGACCTGTCCACAGGGATCCGTCCACAGTGACTTGTCAACGGGGACCAGTCCAAAGGGGCAAATCAACAGGGATCAATCAAAAGGGGTTATCGCCTCAAGCTCTGTCACACCCCCCTTTGATTATTGGTTTGCTTATCGACAAGCGTCGCTTGGAATACGTTTTAATCACCCCTCGTGGGTCAGCCGCCATCTTTAAAAAGGTCGTGGGAACATAAGTGTTTACCAGCAGTCTTCGGCAAAAAGTCCAACAATACCTCATACAATGCCGTAGTCTTATTGGTTCGCGAGATATTAACAAAAGTGCACTTAGACCCTTTGTCAAAATTTCAAAAATAGATTCAGTGTTGTGCAATCAATAATAGCTACCTCTTTAACTATATACTTGTTATTGTTGACCAACAAGCCTTGAGTATCCATCATCAGTGTATGAGACATGTTTACGCTTGCATAAATCAAAACCAACTGACTATTCACTACTTGGGTTTAGAAATTACATTTACTCAAATCACATTCTAGTAAAAATGGTGCCTACTATAAACTGCACCCTCTTTCGCACCCACTTTCGCACCCACTTTTGCACTCACTTTTGCACCCACTTTTGCACCCACATTTACACCCACTTTTGCACTCACTTTTGCACCCACTTTTGCACCCACTTTTACACCCACTTTTACACTCACTTTTGCACCCACTTTTGCACCCACCTTCGCACCCACTTTAAACTATTATTTCTATTATCGAGCGAAATTTATTGGAGATTATTTCATGCTTGAAAATTGATATGAAAGTATCAACGAATAGTTATGGTAAGCCATATGCATACTATAAAGGTTATACGTATATTGTAAAACGAACCAATAAAAATGGAACTGTTATTTGGCGTTGTTCAAAACATCGTTCAAAACAGTGTCAAAGTGAGTTAAAAAGTAAAAATAGCGAGGTCTTAAGTGTGAGTGATCATCAATGTAGTGTGACTGATAAGACATCGTTGCTGTTTAAAACACTCTTCAAATGTTAAAACACTAGTCCGAAAGAAAAAAAAGATATAGTGACCCGCGTGTTGTGCAATCAATGATAGCCACCTATTTAAATATATACTGTACTTGTTTTCATTGACCTTAAAGCCTTGAGTATCCATCACCAGTGTATGTGACATGTTTACGCTTGCATAGATCAAAAACAACTGACTATTCACTACTGGGGTTTAGAAATTATTTATATTATCGAGTGAACTTTGCTAGAGATTAGTTCATGCTTGACAATTGACATGGAAGTATCAACAAATAGCAATGGTATGCCATACGCATTCTATAAAGGATATAAATATATTGTAAAACGAACCAATAAAAATGGAACTGTTATTTGGCGTTGTTCAAAACATCGTTCAAAACAGTGTCGAGGTGAGCTGAAAAGTAAAAATAGTAATGTCTTAAGTATGAGTGATCATCAATGTAGTGTACCAGATAAAACATCGTTGCTGTTTAAAAAAACTCTTCAAAATGCTAAAACACTTGTCCCAGAAAAAGATATTGCAGCTCAAGATAGTGCATTGTTTGTTAAGAAGCATGTATCATCTCCTCAGAAAGTCGTGTTAGGACAGTTGTCAATGTTTGAAAAACTCCCAACATTATCAAGGGCAACACAGACTGTGCAAAATGTGGTATTGCAAAAGGATCAAAAAGGACTATATAGTAATAGTGATGAGGATTATAATGATCATGATGATGATAATGATGATGATGATGATAATGATAATGGTTATGATGATGATGTTGATGATGATGAAGATAATAATGATAATGGTAATGCTTTGTTTACAACTAAAAAATCATTTGTTAAATTTGTCTACTGGAACAATCCAAGTAAGCTAATCTGGCGGCTTCAGCAACTGCATGTCTATAAACAGGCTGGTTATACTGAATATGAGGAAGAACTATTGGATATAGAAAATGAGCTTCGTCGTGCTAAAATTATTATGTAATGGATCCACATAACAGCTTAAACTATTTCTTAACAATACATGTTATATTTTCTACCACTCTGCTACCATTTTGCTCTCACTTTTGCTATCACTTCAAACTGTACATATTAAATATAAAAGCCAACGCTAAATGATTTTATTATCAGAACAGTTATAACCTTTGTAGTGAGCAAATCATACTAACAGGTTAGTTGCTACTATGGAACTTACTACAACTAACAAAGGTAAACAACGTGTACTCTATAAAGGCTACTCTTATAACTATAATCGTCAAAATGTAAAAGGAATAATATTTTGGCAATGCTCAAAAGAGAGGTCAAAAAAATGTCAAGGCAATCTAAAAAGTAGAAATGGTAAGGTTTTAAGTGTGAGTGATCATCAATGTGGTGTACCAAATGAAACACTGTTAGTGTCAACAAATAATCATGACAATGCTAAAAAGCTAGTACAAGAAAAAAATTTTGCTACTCAAAATAGTGCAGTGTTTATTGAGCAACATTTAACCCCTGCTGTAAAAGTTATGTTTAATCCATCTTCCACATCTCAAGAGTCGTCAACATCACAGACTATGCAAAAGGTTGTGTTGTTGTTGTTTTAAGGGGCTGAACTACAAGGTTATCTACCCTTCATATGCAAGAGAATCAAAAAGGACTAAATAGTAATAGAGAAATAAGAAATGTATTTTGAATGTAACTATTGTACAAGTACTTATATTAAATAAATAAAAATATTGTATGGGTATTGTCTGTTTTTTCTTAATTGCTATACCCACGTCCTACTATATTAATGCCATTGTTAACCATCAACAGTCTCCACCTATGTTCAGAAAGAAAGTGATCTTAAACAATACACTCTATCTATGGTTTGTGTACCGAGTATCATAATAATACAGTGTCGTCAAGCCATGTTCAGGCAATAGTAATGTTAGGTAAGGGGTTCGAACCCTTGCTTCCTTGTACAGGATTAGTTTTTACTCAACAGCAACCCATAATACTGTACTTTGAAACATGTCACATCTCATTACAAAATGTCAACTGTATCGTTTTCTAAGACCCCAGCTGCTGGCTAGTAGCTAGCAGACTGTGCAACAGAAACGGTGTCACCATGTTCATCCTTAAAAAAAAAATTCAACATTTATTATTCTCTTTCTTATTATTGTTTATTAAGAGTAGTGTAAAGTTGTCTTTGTGACGTAACGGTTATAATAGTTATCTGGCACTCTAAAGCTCTTGAGTTCAAATTGAGCTTTAACATAAATTTTTAAAAGTATATTAGGACTAAAACAGGTCTACTCAGTCTCGGGTGATCCAAATAAGTAGATGTGGTTTGATTCACACTTTAACGATAGAACACGACGGTTTTTTATTTTTTTTAAATAATGATAGCCATTTGTTCATATTTTTTCATTTTCACATTTCACACATTGCCATTTGTCAATTTTCCATGTACACGATTTGAAAATGTCAGTTTAAAGTTTTTGGATTTCATGATATGGAAACAAGAATTTTCCATTTTGTTGTTTACACATTTGCCAATTTCCCATTTACATTTTTTAAATGTCAGTTTTAAGTTTTTAAATTGTGATGATATGGAAACATGGATTTCCTATTTTTTCCATATCACAGAAGACACGTTTATGATTTAGTCCATGCTGAATGTTTAGTTTTGTAAAACACACATTTGCTGATTTAAATTTTCTTGAAATCACTTTAATGAAAGTGCTTGGCCATGGCAATAGTGCATTCTCTTTCTGTTTGTTTCCAAAAACATATAGGACTACTACTACTACTACTACTACTGTAGGTAAGACTGTTTTACAAAATAACACCTATCTACTGCTGCATTAAAAAAACACAAGTGTTAAAAAAATATAGTATACTATTTACCATTTGCTATATACATTAATTACCCCACCATCCTACTTTGCCGTGTTTGCTTTGGTTGAAAAATCAATGCTACCCACACACACACACACACACACACAAGCTTTCTCTCTCTCTCTCTATCATTCTATCTATAGTCATACATTCACACAACCATACCTGTCTTTGAAAACAAATACAACCACGCTATTTATCCTTGACATGCACACTTATCCCAAATAACTTTTAGTTATACATTTAACATTTACTATTACAAAAAAAATATTTCCACTATTTACAATTACAAAAATGAATATTTACAAAATACTAAATCTACTGGTTACAAAAAAGCCATGTCTCTAAACAATAAAATATAAAAGTCACACCTCCACCTCGTGGTTATAACCCTATGGTAGGCTAATGCATAGGTCATTCATCTGCACTCATTTGCTATCCATCAAGGTAAAATTGCATTTTCTCTGTTCCACAAGATAAAAATTATGGTTGCCGGATTGTATCCTGCACTGTTTATGCGACATAGCATTGCCAGTTCATAAAACCGTTAGGTAGTTCTCTACACATAGTGATTTTACCACTGCTCTACCTACGCCTTTTGCTTGTTTGGCTTTCTTACAGGCTAGTATGCGATAGGCAGCATTAACTGTATATCAAACCCAGTCCACCTTTGTATTTGTAATCTAAGTAATAATTTGAAAAGAGACAAGTGTAATCAGTTTTAAACATTATCTCCGCTTTTTTTTGTTTGTTTGTTTATGACATGTATATTAACCCAAAATCAAACCCTAGTCTACCTTATTGAAAGGCTAACAGTTTAACTACTGCGTCACCATACCATTCTTTCTTAGTTTGATTCGTTCTAGGCCTTAGAGCTAGAAATCGAGTTACGATCTCCAGTGCAAGAGGCACATGTGCTCACCACTATAGCATGTAATGGCTAGCTGGTATCATTAGACAACCGAAAATGATTGTATTTCGGTTAGCCAAGCATTTCTGTCATTTGCCTACTGTGTGAGCACTGCCAGCGAGACAGTTTAGTTTAGAACAAGCGAGTGCGTGTGTGTGTATAGATTATTAGCCTCAAGTATTTAAAGCTTGTTGTGTGTAGCGACCATCTTGCTCAGTAACCACTGAGTAAGTTTTAACAGTCAACTCCTAAAAACAGCATAGGATAGTTGTGTGTGTGTGTGGTTCATGTACTTGGGAATATGCATTAGCACCATGCGCTAGCTTTACCTCACCCTCTAAAGGTAGAGCGTTATCCTTTTCTTTGGACATTGCCAATGACTGCATTCCCCCACAAGTTTTACACTTAAGCCCTTGGCTTGTTCTTGATTAGGTTTGGTTTGCTTTAGGCTTGGTTTGGTTCAGTTGGGTTTGATTCGACTTGGTTCAGTTTAGTTTAATGTAGTCACTTTTTTATTTTTAGCTACACTCTTTAACCAATTAATTAATGATAGTCTACTCATAATTCTTGAATCGATAAATTGAATTTTGTGTACACCGTTTGTCAAGCCATGCCTACAACCTATACTCCCTATGTACTACACTCAGATCTGAAAACAAGTTCCAATGTTCAAAGACGTGTCAGTCACCATACATGTAGCCAACAATAATTCTTTCTTTACCTAGCTAGGTTTCGTCACTCACAGTAAACATCTAACATTATGGGTTTGCAATATATTAAGAAAAGCAAAAGTCTATGATCTTGTTGTTTTGGGTCTTTTTTTGGGGAAATTCATAAGCCATAAAAGAATGACATCATGTCAAGTTCTGAGTGGACCTTGTATGTCAAAATCCCATTATCAGTTTATAAAATCTCAAGGCCATGCCCTAGCAGTTTTGAATGATTTCAGTCAATGAGACCACCATAAGAAAGATCGAAAAAATAAATATCCTTAAAACAAGTCGTCACATGACCCTCTCCGAACAATGCTTCGCAAAATTTAAATTCATCCATTGAACATTGAACATGATCGGCGACATCATCCTCGCTTCCCCCTCCCACCATAGTTGCCATATCGTTTGACCTTCAAGTGTCCTCAGCATCTCTGTGCTTTTTTCATTGCCCTGTTGTCAAGTCAAGTCAATGCATTCCAATAAGCTCAAATAACATCCACATCCTGTCAGTCTGCCCCAGCAAGTTTGTTTTCTATACTCACTTCAAGCAACATATAACCAAGTTCTGTTTGTTCTATCTAAAGCTAACTTCATCTGATCAAGGAATTATCATTTGTCATGTCACTCATAATCGTTTACATGTTAAAGACCCCCTTCAGGGGGTTTAGGTATTAGGTATTCCATCATAGGAAAAATCGGAAAACGAACCCTCGACCCGCGGTCTCATCAAAATAGCGAATACTGTATTGGTATATCACCACCGTGGCCAGTAATAGCTTCGTTGAAACACGTGTCCAGTGGTATCGTCTCTATCTGCAACCACTCTTCATGAACATTTTAGACAAATTAAAAGAAAAAGTTTTAAAAACTAAAATGTTTTCAACAAAAGTGTCGTTAGGCCCTTTCACATTTTTTAAACATAAATACTATATTCGAAAGGAGAGAGGAAAGGGGCATCACCCCGAGTCCTACGACCCCTCGTATACGTCTCTGGCGTTATTGGTTTGTGAGATATAACAAAAAGTCTAAAATCACGGTTTTACAACAAAAAATTCTGTTTCCCTCATTCTCAAAAACTTTAACCTATTACCAAAATAAAGAGGGTTTCGAGACAAGCCATTTGACACGTCATAGGACCAAATCCGACCATGCATTCGTGAAATATCAAAAAAGTCTAAAATCATGGTTTTACCCCAAAAAAGCCTGTTTCCCTCATTCTCAAAACGCTAACCTATTAATAACATGTATAGGGCTTCCAAACAAGCGATTTGACACGTCACACGTCCAAATCCGACCTTGCGTTCGAGAGATATTGCCAAACTTCGTAGGAAAGTAGGCGACTATCTGGCTCTCTCCTCACCACCAAAACCTCTTCTTATCAATCATTTTTTTCAAAGAGCTCGCCCTCTTACAAAAATCCCCAGTGCGCATGCGTAAAAAACAAAAACAAAAATGTTCATCCATAGCGGCAGCCAGAAAAACGTATGCGTGATATGAGCAACAACATTTAAGTTCATTTTAGCAGCGCACCTTATACATGTCGTATTTGAAAAGAGACTTTCACTAAAAATTACAATTTCACCCCTAGTAGGGGTAGGTTTTATTTAGGGGTTGAAATGAGTGGTCCATAGCAAAGCCCCCGTCAGCCCGAGTCCAACGACACTTTATTCGTGAATCTCCGACCACGGGTTCGGGAATTATCGGCTCGCATTGGGAGTAGTGGTGGGGGGGGGCAGAACCCCTACTACCCCCCTACTAAACTCATTTTCTGCAGATGACCAACACATTTATTTTTCTTCGTATTTAAATCTTGCATTGATTTACGCAAGACACATTAGGGTTATTCTGAGTATTTTCAGCACTCAGAACAGTTTAGGATCGATGACCGAGCATACCGAGCATTTATTTGAATGTTCATTTTGTTTGAGAATCACGGTAATCAGCCGATATAACTGTAGAAGTTAATATTTATTTTTGTTGAGGAATGGATATTTTGTCCATATTCGAAGAGTCGAACATGTGTTTTTTTCACATAAGGAAATAATAATTAAACATATTTAAGGAAATAATAACAAAAATAATCCAATAATAATAATAACAATTTTCATAATTTCTCTAAATAATTATTGGATCTTACATTTTCTAATAATCACATTCGTTGAGAGAGAGCTTAAGGATTAGTTTAATCATTCCTAGTTTGGAACAGGTGATTTTCCGAAAGCTAGTGGATAGAGCAAGCCCGTATTCCACCAACATTATAGTTCTGGTTGAACAGTTAATATTTGCATTGAGCAAAGTATATTTTTCAGATAACACGGAAAGGCATGAAACAGGAAGCCAATGATATGTGTATCAATTGAGATTTTTTTTGTGTTTATATAAAATCATGACGTAGGCACACATTCGAAAGTGAAATAGAGAATATCACAAGTGTGGTAACTTCACGGTTTGAACTGAATGGTAAAATAAAATAAACTTGTAAGTTTATAGATCTTCCAGTTTTCATAACTAGCAGAGGCTTGATTTATTGTATAAATTTTGGGAAGAAAATGTATGTGTGTGGAGTAGTTGAAATGCCATTCCCAGGTGCGCATGTTTAAGTCGCAGGAATGAGGAGGTTTTTTTTGAGAGTCAATCAAATAGCAGGTTCGATGGCTCAGGTTTATAGGAGGAGTATTGGAACCACACATTTCGTCGATTGAATGACCAAACCATCAGTAATTATTTCAAACTTGTATACGTATTCCATTAATACTTTGGATTTGCTAGAACCCGGTTTTGTCATGATAAAATTTTATTCATCTTCAGAGGAAGACCTTTGCCGTTGTTGTTGGGATATTGTGTTCTTACACAAATAATTGAATGGGCCAATACCAATTTTAAAAAAATAATTCTGTATCCACGAATTACTTAAAGGATGTTTTCAATCCTATTGTCATGAACTAAATGAATTTATTATAAAGCTACAATTCTTATTTCCGCATTCTGTTCAAGAATTGCAAATTGTGAAAGTTACTAAAATAGCAACAAATATAAATATTTTTCTTAATAATAATTCCAAGTGGAAAATCGAATAGTTGAATGGTTCCACAATTTTTTATGATCAAGCTGATGATTCAGAAATCATATTTCTTTGGAATTTGAAGTTCATAATCGAGTCACTTCTCGAAATGTTTAATTTTGGAAATATAATAAATTTTGTTGTGCTTCGCACAGTTCTTCGATGCTATGCTCAAGGGTCAAATACTTTTCAGATGTTGTTATTAATATGTGTACATAATTAGTGTTGGGTCAGAGATAATATTTTTGACAATATTTTTGAAACTGGAAAAATAAGTGGAAGTAAAAAAATTCTATAAACAATTATAAACAGTGAGAATTTCTACGAGTGTTAATATCATGTTAGAAATTCAACCAGTGAACTACAATATTTCCAGTAAAGACAATTAAATTTGAACTGGATTTCATCGTAAATAATTGATATAATTTTGGAACACAGTCTACAGGACTGATAATCAGACTTGTGTCTCCAAGGACAATTGTTCAATGTGTTGGAAAATTTCTGTACATTGTGTAAATAGTAGTGTGTGCCGTCGCACTGGAATGATGTTACCTTGAGCATCATTTTGCAGTCAATTTTAAAATTTAGAATAAAATGAGATAATTTTACATGTTGTGTTATGCCCAGGTGAATCTATTTCTATCCTTATTGTTGCATTGAGCCAAAAAAAACAGTAAAGCATTTTTTTATGTCGTTTTTTTTTGCGATTAGCTTTAACCCATCTGGCGCCCCGGGATATTTTGACTCTCGTGCTGACTGATTCTTGGTAAAATGCATATGTGGTCGTGCGGACTCCGGTCTAAACGGGCACATAAAATAAGATAGAGGGAGAAAATGGCTTCGAACGTGGGGCCCGAGTTAGACACGGTCAATCGCATGCCGATTTAAATTGTGATAATTTTTATAGATATTTTGGGAGTTGAGAGATGTCTGGTTTGGATGAATAAATTAGTAGGAAACCCAATTAGTGGGGAAAATTAAAAATTAACTGGGTTAATAACTAGAATGGGTTTGATTATTTTGATAATGGTTAAACCATTAGGGCGTCAAGTGAATTCAGTAGTAAACGTTCGATGACTGGACATACGCATTAGTAGAATCCAGGTGGAGTATATTTGAGGACTTGCATATTTTTCTTGTGATATTGTGGTAAATTTAATTCGTAAAAGTAGAGAAGTTTTTTTTTCCATCGCGTCGACATTAGGACAAATCTCATTTTATTAGAGTGTTCCAATTAGCTATTCATATTTCTTGTTCTAATTATAATCTTGTGTCTGCCAACATGTATACCCCTAAGTTTTGACTAATACTGAAAATTATGGAAGAGATGATGAGGATGATGAGGAGTTTGGAAGAGAGTTCCAAAGAAGCTGGACTGCGCATAGCAGCCATCATGAAAGAAAATACACAGGCTTTGGAAAAGAAACTTAAATAAAATTCCGATATGTTAGAAAGCAGGTTAAAAGATAACTTAAAAGATAGTTTAAATAGTAAATTTAATTCTATGGAAAATAAATTTAAAGAGAATTCCGAAATCTTGAAAATGTCACTTGAGGGTAAAATGACTAAATTATGCGAAAAAACACATGAGCTCGAAACTTCATTAGCTACTAACGCAAGTTTAATGGACGATAAATTTCGCGATGCCGATCTAAGATCCCAAAGCTTAGCTGATAGGATAGAAAGTGGTCTTAGGAAAGTTGGTGAAGACATGGTCAACCTAGAAGTCAGAGTGAAGAAAGAGAGCAATGAGATGGCAACTCTAGTTGTTCAACGTTTGACAGACCAATTCAAAGAACTCGTAGTGGGAGAAATAAGAGAAGGTGTGATTAATGAATTACAAACTGAAATTAAAAACACAGTTATCGATGAGATTAAAAAAACACTCAAGCTGGAGAACCAAGATGGAGTCAAGGAGATTAGAGAATCTTTGTCATCCCATATTCAAGTAATTTCCAAAGATATTCAAGCGACTCAGAAGGACATATCAGATATGACAGGGTCATTGAAGAGTCAGGAGGCTGTTATGAACCAGATATCAACTGATGTCAAGGAGAACTATAAGGAAACAGAAGAAATAAAGAAGGAAACCGAAGGAATTAGAAAAAAGGCCGAAGAAAACCATAAGGCAATTGAGTCTATGAAAACCCAAATTAAGGTCGAGAAACAGGCTGACCATCTGTTGAAAATGCCAAGTATAAGAGGAGAAGAACAGATACAGGTAAACCTAGGAGCAGCTAAAGGCAATGATAGTCAAAGACAGGATGAGGCCAGGACAGTATTTCAATCCAACCCCATAACTGTATTCAAGAATTTGGAGGATAAGCCTTCTAAATTTTCAGGGCGAGATTCTGTGACACCCGTAGAATTCTTGAGAGAAGCAGGTGATTACCTTAAAGATTCCAAAATCCGTAAGGAAAGACAAATCCGAGTGATAGGGAAATTTTTGGAAGGGCCCGCACTGCTCTGGTTTAGGGCATTCAGGCCCACTCTCACCAATTTAGAGGAATTTTCCCGTGGGTTATTGAAAAAGTTTTGGTCCCCGGAAACCCAACAGCAAGTCAGAGCAGAATTATATTCGAAGAGATTTTCGACGTCACATCCTACTCGATACTCTTCGTACTTTTCTGGACAGCTTTCTAAACTTCAACATTTAGATCCGCCGATGCCAGATAATGAATTAATTACTGCATTAATACGTAAGTTTCCATCAGAAGTCCAAAGAACTTTGATCGCTGCTGACATTTATAATATGGAGCAATTTGACGAGGTATTGCAGAAACTTGATCACACGAACGCTCAATTCTTCCATCAGAAGGGAGGAAAGAATGGCAACGCTGTGTACACTGTTATGGCCGACAGTTATTCCCAAACACCTCGAGAGATTCGAGAGGGGCGAGAAGAGAAAACGCCGAGGGAAGAGCCTGATAAAAGAGGATGGAATCAGAACACTAATATATACAGTTACAAGCCTTATGCGAGACTAAAGGGTGGATATCGATATGACAATCGATGGAGAGAGCCAAGGAATAATCAAGGAAGATACCAGGAAAGAAGGTACTATGGTAGAAACAATAACTACAATAACAGAAGGAATGAGAACACTCGTCAGTCCAATGAAGAGTTCAATAGGGAGACGAGGAAGATCTTGGAAGAAAGACACCAAGAAAACTCGCAGTTCTTGGAACAGAAGTCCAATGAACCAGGTCCATCGGGAACACAGCAGACCCGGGGGAATGAAAAAAAAACTTCGAATTCACAGTAGGAGATCGAATTTTAAACATTTTCACTTCCAGGATTATTAAATGGCAAACAGAGGATGATGATTTAATTCAACATAATGACGAACGGAAAGAAATGGGTACAAGAATTAAACTGCCAATCATATCATGCGAAGTATTCGGCATGCCTGTCGATACTTTAATTGATACTGGGACTATGCTTTGTCTTGTGAGCGAGAAGCTTTATAGTCTGTGGAAGCTCAGAGAGAATTTAGAAGAGATTCCAGTATCAGGAATTAAAATCCAAGGAATAATACCCAACAAAATATCGCTGTGTAAAACACAATTATACTTATGTGTTACTATTGGTGGACATGATTTCCGACATGTGTTTGTAGTAATGAAGGACATGGCTTTTGACATGATCTTGGGAGCGGATTTCATCCAGAAATATCAAGCAGTGATAGACATGAAGACAGAGACGGTCAGATTCCAGTATACCGAAGAGATAAACTTCGAGGGAAAGGAAGAGGAAGACATCGAGGGAGACGCTCAATGGTCTCTGATTTTTCGGGAAGCTGGAGGAAAAGAAGTCTATACTGAGAAGGGGTCCCCAGAGCTAGGGAAAATTTTGGAAGAGTACCATGATATTTTTGATATTAAACCTGGTGAAATTAAAGATTTTGAATATTGAATTCGTGTAACTGATGATGCACCTTTCCATGCTAAATTGTATCCGGTAGCGGAAAAGCATCGAGAAAAGGTGAAAGTGCTTATCAAAGAGATGGAAGGTAACAATGTGATTGAAAAGTACACTACCTCTTATGTCAATCCATTAGCAGTAGTGTCTAAGCCGGATGGAAGTCTGAGACTGTGTTTAGACGCGCGAAATTTGAATTCAAGATTACTGCCAGAGTATGACAGACCACCAATCATTAGGGAACTGTTAAGAAAATTCCAGGGCAAGATCTGGTTCTCTAATATTGATCTCACTTCGTCCTACCACCACATTAGGCTTAGTGAAGATTCCAAAAAGTTTACAGGGTTTATGTTTGACCAACAGACATATGTATTCCGCCGTCTACCATTTGGGATCAAAACATCTCGATCTGTTTTGATCAGAGCACTGGAACAAAATTTGAGTCCTGAAGTAAAAGAGATAGCGATTCGTTACATAGACGATATCCTAATCGCATCTGAGACTAAGGAGGAACATTTGATACATCTTCAGATGTTAATCGCAGATTTAAGAAAAGCGAACTTTAAAGTAAACCTTCGAAAATGTCAGTTCCTTCAGAAGGAAATAAAATTTTGGGCCATATGTTAGATGGTGAAGGATACCGTCCCAATGAGACAAAGATACAAGCGATTGCGAATTTCCCTAGACCTACTAGGGTGAAGAATGTCCGCAGTTTTCTCGGAACATGCCAATTCTTTGCAGGGCATTGTCCAAGTTTCACCAAGACAGTTGCTCCCTTGCAGGAATTATTAAAAAAGGGAAACAAATGGAAATGGAATGAAGATTGCGAAAAATCATTTCAAGATGCCAAGAGGTTATTGGTAAACAGTGTGAAATTAGGGTATCCTGACTTCACCAAGAATTTCATCTTAGAATCCGATCCATCCACCGTAGGGATTGGAGCTATTCTTCTTCAAGAAGATGACGATCACAGGTGATATTACCTGGCTTTCATAAGCAGGAAACTTCGTCCATCAGAAAGGAACTATTACACCACAGAGTTAGAAGCCCTTGCTGTAATCTTCGCGTTGGAGTCTTGGAAGAAAATGTTAATTGGACATTCAGTAATCGTGAGGACTGATCACCATGCATTGGAGTTTATCTTAAGAACAAACTTTGCCAGTGATAGAATAACTAGATGGTCACTTTTTATTCAACAATTCAACCTAGTTATCGAACACACTCCTGGAAAGTTGAACATTGGGGCCGATTTATTGAGTTGAGCAGTGGAGTCTACATCCAAGGTTTTTCAAGTTAACCTGGCGCATGAGGATGAGGATACCTTAAGAAGGTTAAGATTGTTACATTTATCCCGGAGGAGAGACCGACGTCTTAGAAACATTTTTCGTTTTCTACAGGGAGTTATGGATCCCAATGACGATGATTTTGTGGAAACTGAAAGAATTTCAAGAGATTATTTGATGTTAGATGGTCTAGTCTACAGGTTTGCAAACCCCGACCATGCGAAGCTGAGGGTAGTGGTACCTCCACGAATGCAAACACCCATTATTTGGATGGCGCATCGAATTGCAGGTCTTGCTGGAGTAGATAAGACAGTCAACTTGATACAAGACAAATTTTCATGGGAGCGAATGCGACAAACTGTCAGGAACACTATTCGGGAGTGCGACTTATGCCAAAGGAGTAAATATAATTCTAAATTATTGAGAGAATTACCAAGGCGTATTATTCCTTCTAAGCCTTGTGAAATCTTTGCGACTGATCTTTATGGTCCTCTCCCAAAGTCTAAAAGAGGTAACCGATATATTCTGGTGACCATAGATGTTTTCAGCAAATACACTATGTTACACCCAATTCAGAAGGCAAACGCAAAATATTGTGCGAAGAGAATTAGAGACAGCGTAATTCCGGAAGCAGGAAAACCGGAATTCCTTTTATCAGATCACGGACCCCAATTTACATCTTTAGAATTCAGGGTCGTCATGAATAATCTTGGGATTAGACAATTGCTTTGTTCTATCAGACATCCTGAAAGCAATCCAGCAGAACGTGTGATGGCTGAAATATCTAAATTTTGCCGCCTCTATTGTCCAAATGAGCATTGGAAATGGATGGATGTTCTCTCTTTAGCATCCGAATCCATCAACTCTACGATTCATGAGAGTACTGGACAGATTCCCATGTTGCATCATCATAGAATTGAACCAACAAGATTATGGGATCGAATCATCTCTATTCCACCCGAGATTGAACCTAGTCGTCAGAGGAGGGAGACTCTAGCTTTAGACAAGTTGAGGAGCCAAGCTGAGAAAAGAGAGCTCAGAGTGAGAGGAAAGCGTTTTCGCAGACCCTTGCGCGTAGGAACTCTTGTTTTAGTAAAAAAAAACTACACCCTCCGACGTGCAAAATCGAGTGTACTCGAAGTTTGCAAGCCTTTACGATGGACCCTATCGTTTTGTGAAGTAAACAACAATGGAGGCTATAAAATCGCCAATACACGAACTGGTAACATCGTGGGAATTTATAATGCAGCGAATTTGAAGATTTATTATTCAAGAACCAGATGATTTAATGACTAGATAGGAAAAATAAAAAAATTTCAATTCTTATTTTTTTTGCTAGGTGTGGGGTGGATGTGCCCAATTCTAGGAATGGGTATTCCAAGATTCAGACACCTAGGTATCAAGGGAAAGGCTACAGCCGCTTTTGAAAGTTGAGATATTTGAATATCGCGCTCCTTTCCTTCTAGATTGAAATGGAAACTTTATGCAGCCAAGAAGATGTTAAGTGACGTGGCAAATAGTAGCAGAGGTCGAGACTATTTGGTGATTAAATACTTAGCCATGGAGTAGAGACTTGATACTTGGATCAGATTACTGGCATGGCCAAATGAAAGAGGATGCACTTAGTCTCAAATGAATCAGACCAGAGACACCGGAGATATGAGGATTTACAGATTTCAGCGTGATCCAGCGTGGAGCCGACCGTTTTGTATAAAAGCCGCTCGGCCCAAGCATAAGCAGCTCACTTCAAACCAAGCTCTTGTAGGACAAGGTGCTGCTGCTACGTCGAGCCAAGGCACATGGTTGCCGAATCTACGCAGAAGATATCTTTGAATTGTGATAGTCACAAAAGTGCTACGATACGTGGGGAACGTAGTAAGTTTCCGGTAGAGGGAATCACTAAGGTGATTGTTATTTTCTACGGACATTGGTGAAACACTTTGTTTCTATATGGACATATGCTAGACTTTGTCTAGATATTATTCTGTCACAGTCCAGTAACAATAATTCAATACTTGGATATTTTAATCCAACTTGTCAGTTTCACAAATTGTAACTAAATAACCACTCAGATCTTTCAGTATATTGAAGGCCAGTCTATTACGGTGTTGTTCATTAGCCGACAAAGGGAAACTATATGTTGCTTCGCACATGATAGATGGTGTGAAGCCATGCCCAGGGAACGATCTTCAGAACAGCCGTTGATTGTTTTAGACTATCAGTGTTTTCCTGTACTGAAAAGATTACCGTGAGTTATGTTACAACTGACGCTTTTGAGAAGAGATCATTTGGATCTGACCCCATTTAAGCGAACTGCTATGGATTTAATTGAAGTCAATATTAAAATGGATCAGCAGTTACTTCTAACTTCAAGAAATATTTCCACTATGTCGTGTTAGACAAATTGTGGGTATATAATGGCGGCCGATACAAGGATTAGACGTGCGTGTCCAATAGGGCATGTATCTGGATAAATCTGGCACAGACCAGGTTCACTACGCTTCAAGACCAACGAGAAATGTAAGCCACATTTGACTTTTATATTATGCCTAGCTAATTGGAACAAACTCATTTTCTGCAGATGACCAACACATTTATTTTTCTTCGTATTTAAATCTTGCATTGATTTACGCAAGACACATTAGGGTTATTCTGAGTATTTTCAGCACTCAGAACAGTTTAGGATCGATGACTGAGCATACCGAGCATTTATTTGAATGTTCATTTTGTTGGAGAATCACGGTAATCAGCCGATATAACTGTAGAAGTTAATATTTATTTTTGTTGAGGAATGGATATTTTGTCCATATTCGAAGAGTCGAACATGTGGTTTTTTTCACATAAGGAAATAATAATTAAACATATTTGAAATAATAACGATAATAATCCAATAATAATAATAATAATAATTTTCATAATTTTTCTAAATAATTATTGGATCTTACATTTTCTAATAATCACATTCGTTGAGAGAGAGCTTAAGGATTAGTTTAATCATTCCTAGTTTGGAACAGGTGATTTTCCGAAAGCTAGTGGATAGCGCAAGCCCGTATTCCACCAACATTATAGTTCTGGTTGAACAGTTGATATTTGCATTGAGCAAAGTATATTTTTCAGATAACACGGAAAGGCATGAAACAGGAAGCCAATGATATTTGTATCAATTAGGATTTCTTTTTGTGTTTATATAAAATCATGACGTAGGCACACATTCGAAAGTGAAATAGAGAATATCACAAGTGTGGTAACTTCACGGTTTGAACTGAATGGTAAAATAAAATAAACTTGTAAGTTTATAGATCTTCTAGTTTTGATAACAAGCAGAGGCTTGATTTATTGTATAAATTTTGGGAAGAAAATTTATGTGTGTGGAGTAGTTGAAATGCCATTCCCAGGTGCGCATTTTTAAGTCGCAGGAATGAGGAGTTTTTTTTGGCAATCAATCAAATAGCAGGTTCGATGGCTCAGGTTTATAGGAGGCGTATTGGAACCACACATTTCGTCGAATAAATGACCAAACCATCAGTAATTATTTCAAACTTTTTTATGTATTCCATTAATACTTTGGATTTGCTAGAACCCGGTTTTGTCATGATAAAATTTAATTCTTCTTCAGAGGAAGACCTTTGCCGTTGTTGTTGGGATATTGTGTTCTTACACAAATAATTGAATGGGCCACTGCCAATTTAAAAAAAATAATTCTGTATCCATGAATTACTTAAAGGATGTTTTCAATCCTATTGTCATGAACTAAATGAATTTATTATAAAGCTACAATTCTTATTTCCGCATTCTGTTCAAGAATTGCAAATTGTGAAAGTTACTAAAATAGCAACAAATATAAATATTTTTCTTAATAATAATTCCAAGTGGAAAATCGAATAGTTGAATGGTTCAACATTTTTTTATGATCAAGCTGATGATTCAGAAATCATATTTCTTTGGAATTTGAAGTTCATAATCGGATCACTTCTCGAAATGTTTAATTTTGGAAGAATAATAAATTTTGTTGTGCTTCGCACAGTTCTTCGATGCTATGCTCAAGGGTCAAATACTTTTCAGATGTTGTTATTAATATGTGTACATAATTAGTGTTGGGTCAAAGATAATATTTTTGACAATATTTTTGAAACTGGAAAAATAAGTGGAAGTAAAAAAAATCTATAAACAATTATAAAAAGTGAGAATTTCTACGAGTGTTAATATCATGTTAGAAATTCAACCAGTGAACTACAATATTTCCAGTAAAGACAATTAAATTTGAACTGGATTTCATCGTAAATAATTGATATAATTTTGGAACACAGTCTACAGGACTGATAATCAGACTTGTGTCTCCAAGGACAATTGTTCAATGTGTTGGAAAATTTCTGTACATTGTGTAAATAGTAGTGTGTGCCGTCGCACTGGAATGATGTTACCTTGAGCATCATTTTGCAGTCAATTTTAAAATTTAGAATAAAATGAGATAATTTTACATGTTGTGTTATGCCCAGGTGAATCGCCTTCTATCCTTATTGTTGCATTGAGCCAAAAAAATCAGTAAAGCATTTTTTTTATTTTGATGTCGTTTTTTTGCGATTAGCTTTAACCCATCTGGCGCCCCGGGATATTTTGACTCTCGTGCTGACTGATTCTTGGTAAAATGCATATGTGGTCGTGCGGACTCCGGTCTAAACGGGCACAGTATTGTACGCCCATATGAAGATATCAGCGGCTTTAAATTTTCAAGGTGGCAGCCGGGCGTAATATTAAAGGTTAATAATGAATTATTCAGAATGTAATTGCACAATTGAAACGAAAGTTAGTAAGAAGTATCACATAAGGTACCTTGGTGAAATAATCTATAAGGATACCACACTGAATACAACGGGTGGCAGCCATCTTGAAAACATAGAATATGATAATGAAGTATTTTTAAGATACAACAACGAAACTTAGCAGTAACCTTGAACGCGGCTGTCTATGAAAAAGTCAAACGAACAGCCGCGCCTCACGTTCATGATGGCGGCTGAACGCATTCTTAAAACTTGAATGTCATTAACTCACGATATAATAGCACAATTAATGCGAGATTGAGTGATGGAGGAGTGTCATACAAAATATATTGATACCATTACTTTATAGTAATATGTGACTGAATTTAGCGCGCAACGGCTACCTTGAAATTATAGGCTACAAACGAATAATGCTCTATAGATACAATATCTCCAATTAGCATAAATTTAGAATCTTATAAGGGCTTTGTATGCCAAGGCAAATTAAGACCCGCACCTTATACTCAAGATGGTGGCTGAACATAGTATTAAGACTTCAAAATCAATTAATTGCCCAATTAGACGTAAAATAGTAAGAATGGAGAAACACTTAAAATACCTCGCTTCCATTAATCATTAGACTAACACACTACATATAATACGTAGCCGCCATCTTGAATATACAGTATATGACTTTAATATCAACAATCCACTATTTATTACAGTTATAATGACGAAACACAACAAATATGTAGTCGCATATAAAAGGCTTTGTGTGCAGAAGGCGTAAAATAAACGATTCCATACATTCAAGATGGTGGATGGGCGTACTTTTCTGATATTCCAATCAATTCCTCAGGTTGAAAAAGAGGAATTAGAATGAAACATGGTAAACGGGAAGTCTTATGTAGGATAAAACACCTAAATGTCCATTACAACAACATTCAATTATACTCCTTGATAAGGACATAGTGTTCTAACTACAGTAACTTAAACATTTAGGAAAAAATGGGCTGTATGTTCTTTACTGAACATCTTTTTTTTAATATACACCGAGTAACCAAAAGTCACGGGAAGGATAGTCCCACGAGAAAATGTCGGCCAGTGAAGCTTATGCGGTGCAGGTGTCCCCCTACAGTTCTGGCAGAAATGGGTTCCTGACTCCCAACATTAAACTGGGCGATGATCTGACTCACAGTAGCCTTTCGATCGCCACGTATGGTTCTTCTGAGGCGACGTGATATCCGTTGGGTAACAACATCTGGGGTCATCCCGTGCAGCAATTTACGCGGATGGTAAAATTATCTCTGCGATATTGAAGATCCACCCTAGACACTGTTGACCACAGAAACCCGAATTCGCGTGTAATCCCCGAATGATATGACACATGCACCGTGCGCCGATGATCATCCCTCGTTCAAAGTCAGTTAACTCGAGACGTGTTGCCATCTTCACTACACACGTGTCTGTGACAGACTGCTCTGCTCCACCGCCGCTAGTCGCAATGCTCAGGAGTCATTCACGGCACATTTTCTCATGGGAGTGTCATTCCCTTGACTTTTGGTCACTCAGTGTATATACGCACACCCAAGCACACGGGGTTAATGACCACGATATCCAAGCCCCTCAAATAAAGCAACCACAACTCAAGTTCGTAATATTCAAATCACAGTTTATGAAATTTTAAAATATCTATAAGGATTTAGTCATATCATACTGTAGGACTCTTGGCCACCTTGCATTTGAATAATACAGTGAGATTCTTTTGCTGGAGTGGGACCGGCGGCCGGTTGCCGGGTGCGCACGCCTTCCGCCAGTCAACCGAGCTTGGGCTGCGGGGTTGCGCGAGGCGGAGGCAAGCTAACCAGGGCCATTAAAGTCCATTAAGTCACTAAACTTTTATCAACGAGGGTGTGTAGTGTCAGCGCACAGATAAGAAGGTAACATAAACATTAGCAGCAAGATTTAATTAAAGAAGCACAGTTGTTCTTTTATTTCTTGGGAATCTGGATGACCTCACGTCACCAGTTAAAGTTTAGAACGTATGTTTTCACACAAGATACTAAAAATGTTCTCCATTAGTTGACAGACAGACAGACAGGCATCGTTACATTATGTCGCTACACCTGCACCCCCCCCCCCCCCCCCCGCGTGTTTACTGTAATTAATCGAAGCACGGACCTAAGCCCGTTTGTTGTTCAATTGTGGGTTAATTTATCATTCAAAGTATACTGGTCAATTTCCCGTACTCTATTGGGGCTGGAGAACAATATACGGCATCAGATATCCCTCACAACTGAAGAAAATTACAACGTGTAAACGCTAATTTATTTACATGGTGCAACGCCTGTCTGTCAGTTGAAGGAGAACATTTTCAGCATCTTCTGTGAAAAGGTAAGTTCTTTAGTCATGATTTGCTGGTGAATTTATCATTAATTAATGTACTTTGTTACGATTTCCACCTGCGCACAATCCGCGGTGCGAACTCGGTTGACTGGCGGAAGGCTCGCGCACCCGGCAACTGGCCGCCAGTCCCGCCCCAGCAAAAGAATCAACCTGTATGACATCATTTTAACTTATTAGTACAATAACATTCTTCCTTTCAGTTTAACTGTGTCTATGGTCCACTCACCTGCGCAGAGACTAGTTTATCTGTCTGGCCATAGTGTATCGCCACTGGAGCAGTAACCATCTTCAGGTCGTACTTGGGAGGTAGACTTGATCCATATCGCCGCTGGTTCTCCTCCGGGCCATAGTCGAACTGCTCAAAATTCCCTACATGAGAAACTCACTGTAATATACTCAGTGAAGACAATTTGAAAATAAAACAAGTAGTTCCGTGAAGAACTATACAGCCTATTGTCATATATCCTACTTATGTTAATTGCCCCTATCTACATACAAAATTTCAGTTTGATTGCTGTAATAGATTCGTAGATATTGAGAACTGACTAAATACTTCGGATGGTCGCCATGTTGGATTTTATATATGTAGGTCCTAGAGCTATGTACTGATACATGAGGATTATTGTGTACGTGTAGCATTCAAACTTCAATCACATGATTATGACACAAGAAGTAACAAGGAGATTTTAAAATTTCGCACAGCTGCCATTTTGTGGTTATGGAAACAATTGGAATAAATTAGATGCCAGTGGATTAACATTCGTATAAGGATTTACTATACCAAGTTTCACTGCACTCGGATGGTTAAATTGCGAGAAACGTCCATGTGAATATTTATACTTCACGTTGCCGCCATGTTGGATTTGTGATCACCAGGTTATTTAAAGTCCTATAGGTGAACTTAAGTTCATAGCCCCTATGAACATTAAAAAATCAGTTTGATTGCTCCAATAGATTAGTAGATATTCAGAGCCGTCTAAATAATTCGGATGGTCGCCATGTTGGATTGTTATAAGTATAGGCCATAGAGTCATGTACCATTAAAAGAAAATTATTGCGTAGGTTCATTATGCAACCTTTCATTTCGATCGCATGATTACGACACAAGAAATAAAAACTTAATTTTAAAATTCGCAAAGCCACCATCTTGTGCTGGACAAAACGGAGGCAGACAGGTTTTTCTCCGGGTACTCCGGTTTTCCCTGTCAACAATTTCATTCCAGCAACACTCGCCACTATCATTTCATTTCATCTGTCATTCATTTAATCATTGCCCCAGAGAGTGCGTCAGGCGTCGGCAGCCGGCACATTTCATATCCTCGCCGCAGCAGGCTGTGGTTTTTTATATTTTCAAAGCCGCCATATTGAGGTTATGTAAACAATTGAGCTAAATTAGATACCAGTGCATTACAATGTGTATAAACATTCCCTGTACCAGATTTCATTGCGTTTGGAACATTAAAACGCAAGAAAGTTCTATTTAAAATTTTCAAATTCGCTTGTCCGCCATGTTCGTTTTGTAGTTAACCGTTTTTTGAAAGTCTTATAGATGAACTTCCAGTAGTGCCCTTTATCTCCGTAAAAAATTTAAGGGTGATACCGCTAATAGTTTCAGAAATATAGAATGCCGGTGAAATATTTCGCACATCCGCCATCTTGTGGTTATGTAAACAATTGAACCTAGTTAGATATCGGTACATTACAATGTGTATAAACATATACTGTACCAAGTCTTATTGCGTTTGGTTGGTTAAATCGCGAGAAACATCTATTTAAATGTCGCAAATTCGCGTGGCCGCCATGTTGATTTTGTAAATACCAGTTTTTCAAAAGTCACATAGGTGAACTTCTAGTAGTTCTCTTTAACACCGTAAAAAATTCTAGGGTGATATCGGGAATAGTTTCGGAGATATTGAATGCTGGTGAAATATTTCGCACAGCCGCCATGTTGGATTGGTGAGACTAACATAATTTGGAGGGCACGGTCTGGGTCGTTCGGAATAGTGCTATAAACTTACCGAATTTTATTGAAATCGCTCCGGCCGTTTAGAAGTTATTAGGGGGGACACATACACACTCCTCTCTCACACACACACGCACACACACACGGACAAAAGATGATCTCATAAGCCTATTTTTTCAAAATTGAAAATAGGCTAATAAATATTATAATGGAAGAGGACTCATGTAATGAGTTTAACGTCTATTTTAACTGCTGTGACTTTAGAGAAGCAGGTATGTAGAAATTGTATTTTGTAGGGGCTCATTGCGGTGCCGGTAAATATACTGGCATCAATTTGTCGTATTTAAATACCGTTAAATGTAGGAAGTAGGAGACTTCTGTTACTTAGGAAGAAAAATAACCAGTGATGGACGAAGCAAAGAGGATATAAAAAGTAGGTTAGCTCAGGCAAGGAAAGCATTTCTACAGAGATGGAATCTGTTAACATCGAATATAGATTTAGGTATTCAAAAAGTCAACCCCTGGCACTATCCAGCCCATGACGGGCTAAGTCCGACCAAGCGACCGCTGCCCAGCCATTCGGCCTGCAGATATTGGGGTGACGCGTGATCAGCGCGTCGGGTCCCCTCGGCCGTTAATCTTGGTTTTCATGATCGGGGCGCTGTCTCACTGTCAGACAGCTACTTAATTGTCCTCACGAGGATGAGTGCACCCCGTTCCAACCCTCACGTCAGTTTTAAAATCCCTGACGGAGCCGGGGATCGAACCCGGGGCCTCCGGGTGAGAGGCAAGCTCGCTACCCCAACACCACGGGGCCGGCCGATTTAGGTATTAGGAAGTAATATTTGAAAGCCTTTGTCTGGAGCGTGGCACTCTATGCAAGTGAAACTTGGACTATTGGTGCAGCAGAAAACAGGAGAATTGAAGCGTTTGAAATGTGGTGTTACAGGAGAATGATGAAGATCAGATGGGTAGATAGGATTACAAACG
Source organism: Meconema thalassinum (assembly GCA_946902985.2). Classification (NCBI taxonomy): domain Eukaryota; kingdom Metazoa; phylum Arthropoda; class Insecta; order Orthoptera; family Tettigoniidae; genus Meconema; species Meconema thalassinum. The sequence continues at coordinate 251,150,369 of OX336394.1, read as the reverse complement.
AAGAGGTATTAAGACTATTGGGAGAGGAGATGTATTTCTGGCGACTGCTAATGAAGAGAAGAGATAGGTTGGTAGGGCACATACTAAGACACCCAGGAATAGCAAGCTTAGTTATGGAAGGAAGGGTCGAGGACAAGAACTGTAGCGGTAGACCAAGGTTAGAATATGTTAAACAGATTGCCTCGGATGTAGGGTGTGGTAGCTATGTAGAGATGAAACGATTAGCTCAGGACAGGGAGGCATGGAGGCTGCATCAAACCAGTCAAAAGACTGAAGACTCTAACAACAACAACAACAAAATGTCATATAATGTATTGAAACCGCAATCTTCCTATTTCAAAGTCAACGATAAAGAAATGGAACTACTGGACTCGAATGGAATTGTCGATTAAGGAAAGCCATCTTGTGAATCAGGAATGCCGATCATAATAATAACAATAATAATAATAATTATTATTAATATTATTATTATAAAAAGAATAAAAGAATGTTATTGGTTTTACTGCGGCTTTTAGAGACGCCGGGGTGCCTGAATATTGCCAGTAAATCTACTGACTCGGCGCACCCTCTAATGCTAGCTGACTGCGCCAGGATTAGATCCTGCAATCTTGGGAACAGCAGGAGAGAACGTTACCACTTAGCCACGCAGCCTGTCAGATGCCGTTCAGAAGCTCCTTTACAGTTCGAGGCCCTACCCGCCAGATTTGAAGTTCTCCCGGGAACTGCTAGCGAAGATGGCCGAATTGACCAAGTCAGATCGTAGATATTCGTGGTAAGACGTCTTTGGCTGTTGAAGCGAAGAGTGCAGATTTTTAAATGCAATAAGCAGCAACATATACAAAAGAAAGTCATACGTTCCTCTGCTACACTGAGAAATATCGAAATATGGATGTGTCTTTTAGGCCTGGATGATGAATACTTGTTGCCTTGGTTACCTTCGTATAGGCCTAGATCACTCGCCCACTTAAAATGACAATTTCAAAGAAATGTAAAACTTAGTAACGTTTTAGGGATGTTTTGTTAACACTAAAATCGTATGTTAGTAGCACTGATTTTTAAATTTTAAATGGCACTCGGAGACGCTTGAAGAAAAAAAAATCGAAATTTCGAACAACTTTTAGTAACTTGAGGGACTTTTTAGTCCAACACTAAGAGTTTGTACTATCTCGCGGACGATAGGCGTACTAACTTTGAATAATTTTATAGGCTATTAAATAGTAATTAAGATATTCTTATAGCAACATACAGACGTCTCTACTGAACTAGAATGCATAGCCCTAGATGATGAACACTTGTTGCCGTGGTAGCTACCGGATATCCAGGTCGGAATTTTATTCACGCTAATCACAGATAGACCCCCAGGCCTAAATCATATTCATCCATGCTAATAAAACGCATTGAGAGGATTCAACACAGCAGAACTTATACAACTGTAAAGTATTTACTGTGACTAATTATTCGCGAGTGGAGATTGTCAGATAAGTACTTGACTAATTAGCTTCCATTAATGACGGCTAAGAATATTGACACAAACATTGATTAACTTGTTGAGAAGGGAACGGGTTGTCAGTATTCTAAGAAACCGACTTGTTCCTCAGAAACGTAAATAAATGAAATGCGTTTGTTGTTCCAATAACAACTTTCCCCTTCAACGGAAAGAGATCTTTGCACATTTGTCACATCCTGATCGAAGAAGCTGATAGCATATAGAGTGGTCTTGTCCTTCAATGCCGCACGCTCGCCTCACCTCTCACCCTGATAAGCATCTTGGTATCTTCGGTCTACCGACAGCAGTGTCTACGCTCACCAAAGCGCATAGTTAAGCTCTCTGCTGACTCGATAGACGCGTGGGTCCGATCCCCACCGTCGGCCGTCCTTGAAATGGTTTTCCGTGGTTTCCCCATTTGCAACACCAGGCAAATGCTGGGACGGTATCTTCTGACAGGCCACGGCCACCTCCTTCCACATCCTTACCCAGTTTCATTCATCTTCATCCATTCTATCTGTCGTCCCGCTTACCACGGTGGGTGAGTGGTTATCGTGTCGGACTACCAACCCCAAGCTTGCAGGTTCGCTCCTGGCCGTGGTAAGTGATTTTTGAAAAGCGGCAACATCACGATACGCATGTCATACGATGTTGGCATGTCAGAGAACTCATTTGAATTCAGTAGGCCGTGTTCATAATGGCAACATTATTTTACGAATTTTCCGCCAATTCAAAGTTCCTCATTTCTCTACTAGAAAGAGCTATAGTGTCAAGGAGCTTAGATATCTAACCTCCTTGACTTTCATAGCGCTCCAAAGAACGACAAACATTCGACATGCCCCCGAGACAACACGACATTATTATTATTATTATTATTATTAACACTTAGAATAGGAATGAGCTAAAAGGTCAGCTCCTTGACATTCATAGTGCTTCAAGGAACTTAAAATTAGACATGGAAGCTGCCCTCTGGGAGTCAACTAACAAAGCTTGCACCCGGCACCCGCCGAGTCCATACGATATTATTATTATTATTATTATCTCTCATCCCGACGCCTACGGGCGTCGACTAGAAAGACCTGCACTCGGCTTCTCAGGAGGCAACACGAAAAAAAAAATCTTCGGTCAAAGCGGTGGCAACATAAAGAACCCATTTGAATTCATAAGGCCGTGCTCACAATGGCAAAATTAATCTCGGGATTTTCCACTAACATTAAGTTACTCATTTCTCTACTAGAAAGCGCTATAGTGTCAAGGAGCTTAGATATCTAACCTCCTTGACTTTCATAGCACTCCAAAGAACGACAAACATTCGACATGCTAGCTGCCCTCTGGGCGCGAAATAAACAAAGCTTGCATCCACATGACATTATTATTATTATTATTATTATTATTAACACTTAGAATACTGAATGAGGAAAATAGTGAGCTCTTCAGTTAGCCAGAGGGGTGGCCTTTCCAGAAATTCACCACTTGTCAGTTACCACTCTGTTAGCATCCCAGTGAAAGTGCCATTTTTGAAAGTGAATAATATTATGTTTACTTGTATTGCTGGTTTTAGTTTAACTTACGTCGTAAACTGAAGTTTTAAAATATTTATGTTCGATGATGTCGAAATGTAAACATTATTTGTCAGACAAACGTATCATATTGGAGATCATTAAAGAACGACTTTTCATTATGATACAGTTTCTCCAACCAATCAGAACTCAATATTTTCATTCATTGACCAATTAGGTAAGGATAGGCTACATTGTCCACTTTCAAATCATGTCATTCATGTACCTTAATATCCGCAACTCCAACACTTTTCCGCCAGATGTCATAACTGTTCACCGTCATGGAGTGTTATTCTATGATTCATTTAGAGTTGCAAATGACTGTCTATGTTCGACGATAATTATAAATTTGGTATATGTTCTAACATGTATATTCATAAACATCTGTCAAGATTCTGTCGGTTGACTTCTTCTTCTTCTTGGGAATTGGGCAGGCTCAGCATTTGATCTCTACCCAATAACGAATTCCAAAGCTTTGAAACATTGTTTATCCTGAAGTAGCACCAACAGATAGCGCACAGGTACTATATTGGATCATTTTGTTAAATAACACAAAATAGGCTGTTACTGAAGTCTAGCTTTTGTGACGATATTGCTTCACCGACCAACGAAAACGTTTCTGTGAAACTCTCCCAATTGACGTAATGAAATGTGGATCAATGAGGTGACTTCGTTTATGGAACATTTCGTTGGCGTCAGAAATATATCGGCAACAGATCACTGTGAATATACTCTAAGCCATTAAAAAACATTCACTTCGAAAACCTATACAATAAGATGAACGGATGATGAATGCATGTTTATGCACTAGGAATTCCCTCAAATGTATGCAGTATGCCCCAGCGTAGTCGAGCGGTTTACGGCGCGCTTCATTCTGCGTGGTCACCATTAACTTATTGGTTATTAGATCATTCTGTCTGAGATTTATTATTGTTATAATTATTTGAATGTTTTCATTTAATCCTATTTCCGAGGCAAGCTTCGTACCGGATTAGTCATATTTAAACCCGCAGTTCTGGAGTCTCACTGCGTCTTTCGACATGCCTTGCTGGTTATGCAACCCTACTTGCATATGTGTAACTGTGCTTCGTCTGCATAGAAGGAGTTAACACCCGTGTTCAGTTCAGTTCAGACATTGAGCGTGGTTGTTTCAAGGTACGCTCACGCCTGTTCGGATCAGACGGATTAGATTTTATTATATGCATTGCCTCAATAAAACCTTCAATCACTTGTCTGCATCGTACGTATCGGATGTCAGCAATGCCGACATATATACGTGAATGGGCATTCGTTCCACCTAGGCCATACAGAGTGGATGTCATATTCAGGATTTCCCGTTGTTACATTACGAACTAGGAATATGGGCCATTATCGGAAATGCGTACACTCCGAATCTGGTGTTCAAAATCACACTCAAGTTAAAAAATCCCGTCCGTTCAGACCGTCCGTCTGTGCAGTGTATGATAAGGCTGGCTGCGTGGCTCAGCGGTAACGTTGTCACCTGCTGTTCAAATGTTGCAGGATCCAATCCTGGCGCAGCCAGTTGGCATTTGAAGGTGCGCAAATGCGAAAGAGTCGTATCAGTAGATTTACTGGCACGTTAAAGCCCCTTCGGGGCAAAATTCCGGCACCCCAGTGCCTCTAAAAGCCGCAGTTGTTAAAAGTGACGTAAAACCAATAACATATTCGTGTATGATAAAGCGACTTTAAAGTGGAGCTCTTCTATATGGTAGGAAGAAGCAGCACTTATTGAATATGGCACAACGAAATTGGACTATATTCGTCAATTTAAATTAGAGCCTTTCAACCTGGTTGGAGTCAGCAGAACTTACCCGATTTAATCAACTGGATGAAGTGATTTGTAGTAAATGCTGAGTTGCCACCCATAGCAATTGATACCAGCAGAGGGATTTCACCCTGAAAATAAAATATCATCAGCTAGAAGGAAAGAATACAAAGTGAGGTTGGAGTTTTAGTATTTTACCACATTTAATAAATTTTTAACATTTTTGTTTTTGTTTTAGAGGGCAGTGACCGTTAGTGGGAGTCATTGTAGGGTTTTTAGTGTTCCGTAGAGCTATTTTGTCTTCTAAAATTTGGATCTGATGATGCTTGCTTGACGAGCGAAACATGCCTTCCGTTAGTTTTCTCCCTATTTTGTAGTCCATAACAAATATATATACAGTCTGCTCTCGATTATCCGTGTGCGTATTATCCGGATTGTGGATTGCCCGGGCACGTTTTCGCCTAATTAATCATAATTGAGAATTCAGTATACATTACGAAATGTTCTTTGTAATGATACTGTACTGTAAATTGAATAAGTTTGAATTTATATTTCTTCATTTCTTTCTTTTCTTTTCTTAGTCGTTTACCCTCCAGGTTGGCGGAACCCACGGACTCAGCGAGGGAACTCACCACTACCGCCTCTAAGGGCAGTGTCCTAGAGCTGGGAACATCTAATCGGAATGGATACAATTGGGGAGGTGGGATTGGCACCTCGCCAAGGCGGCCTCACCTGCAAAGCGAACAGGGGCCTCATGAGGGAAGGTAATGGATGGTCAGGATGAATAGGCAAGGAAGATGGAAGGAGGCGGCCGTGGCCTTGAAGAAGGAACCATCCCGGCATTTGCCCGAAGACGAAGTGGGAAATCACGGAAAACCACTTCGAGGATGGCTGAGGTGGGAATCGAACCCCCTCTACTCATTTGGAACACCCGAGGCTGAGTAGACCCCATTCCAGTCCTCATACCACTTTTCAAATTTCGTGGCAGAGCCGGGAATCGAACCCAGGATCTCCGGGGCGGCAGCTAACCATGCTGACCGCTACGCTACGGAGGCGACGAATTTATATTTCGTAGTGAACCCTTAATAAGCTACGCATATTAATGATTCTAATTATTCATTTCATTATATTCTGATTTTACTGCCAGAATCATACAGGAAGGCCAGACTGGATTGCGAAATGTCAAGCTTATGTGGAGACAGTACGTTTGAACGTGCCCAGTCCTGAAACAAAGGAGTGACGAGATCGGAATGTTTGACAGACACTTTATCAGACAAAGGTGTGTTGGAGTCCTGACTCATTTCAGACCGTAATTCTTTGTCACCCTAGCGTTACGAGTAAGATAATTGCTGGATGAGAGAGATGAGAGGAACTTTCAACCAATCATAGGACAGAGGCTTCTGTTCTAAACTGCGATATTGACGTCATGAACTACCAATCAGAGAGGGTCACCAATTTTAGCGCCAAGGGAGCGTCTGACGCCGGCTTGAAGTTGAAAGCGGGAAAGATTGGATTAACGAAATCTATGATCGATTCCAGAGCACGATAGCCCCATTGTGACCTGTATAATATTTCAAACTGTTTGATACCTGTTGCATGCCAATAGTCGCATTATTATAGAGTTAGTGATAGATTTCCCTCTCCCTCCGTCCTTTTGCTAAATTCACATAAATACTGTCGTCTGAGTGACGACGAGGTTGATTCTTGGTGACACCGTGAGGTGATCACTTATTCTTTTCCATACCGTGAAGATATACTGTGTTAAATTTATCAGAGATAGGGTCATTATTGAAAACATTATAATAAAGTTGTGTGCGCACAGCTGAGTGTGAAATTTGTGTATCGGTAAGATTTTAGTAGTCTCCCACGACTACAACTATTAGGGAAAGTCTACGTTTAATTTTGCACTAGACAAATGGTGAATAAAGTAACTATTGGCAAAATTTAGATAGAAAATTACGTGTGACTATAAATAACATTTTATTTTTATTCAACGTCAAGATGGAACTCCAGACCCAGAGAAAGACATCGAACCAACGTTTCTACGGCTCCATGTGGTCTGAAATGAGCTAAACACTTTGGAGAGAGAATGTCAGGCGATGTTCGATGAGACGACGCAGAAAGAGGAATGAGTACTGAAATAATTTATTATTTGACAAACTGGTTATGGTTTTGTGGGAACATATTATTTTGTGTAAATATTTTATTTTATTTTTGTCTTCGTGTTTTATTGTAGTTGGTTGGTGGTATTGACACACTTTAGTTTAGTTCATGAGCAACGTGGCATGTATTCTATCTGTGTGAAGATATTTTTTTGTTGATGTCAAGTACACGGGGCAAGCGTACTCGAGTGCGTGTCGCTACCGTAAAATGCGCGGCTAAGCGACGCAAATTGGGAACCGATATCATAACAGAAGCGAAACTGAATTAACTAGAGTAGATAATAGAATTGGTGGGAAATCTTTTTATTGTATAGATTTTATTGTTACACAGGATTGTGTGTTAATTGCCGTTTGTTAGCCTACTTTCGATTTTTGCAAAAAATGAAAGTAGACTTATGAGATCAACACAGGGCGAAAAAAGTGTGTCTGTCTGTGTGTGTGTATGTGTGTGTGTGTCTGTGTGTGTGTCTGTGTGTGTGTGTGTCTGTGTGTGTGTGAGTGTGTGTATTCTGAATGTCGGTCCTCCCCTATCAATTCGAACACGGTGAATGCGAATTGAACGAAATTTGGTACAAAGGTAGCACTAGCAAAGGACACCTCAGTGTCATATTTTATATCGCCGCCATCTTGACGGAAACGTAATGGCGGCCACACAAATGTTCAAAGCTTAAATCAAATTACGACTAACCTAATCATCCGATCTCTACCAAATTTTGCAACAACATACCTTTATGGGGGGAGCATCCTTTGACCAAACCAATGGGCCATAAGCGTAATAGTTTGCGGATGGCGGCCATCTTTGTGTGAAAATCGATTCCCCCTATTAATTCGAACACGGTGCAAACGAATGGAACGAAATTTGGTACAGAGGAAGTACTAACAAAAGGCACCTCAGTGTCATGTTTTATATCGCCGCCATCTTGACGGAAACGTAATGGCGGCCACACAAATGTTCAAAGCTTAAATCAAATTACGATTAACCTAATCATCCGATCTCTACCAAATTTTGCAACTACATACCTTCATGGAGGGAGCATCCTTTGACCAATCTAATAGGTCATTCGCCTAATAGTTTGCGGATGGCGGCCATCTTTGTGTCAGAATCGATTCCCCCTATTAATTCAAACACGGTGCAACCGAATGGAACGAAATTGGGTACAGAGGTAGTACTAACAAAAGGCACCTCAGTGTCATGTTTTATATCGCCGCCATCTTGACGGAAACGTAATGGCGGCCACACAAATGTTCAAAGCTTAAATCAAATTACGACTAACCTAATCATCCGATCTCTACCAAATTTTGCAACAACATACCTTTATAGGGGGGCATTCTTTGACCAAACTAATAGGTCATCAGCGTAATAGTTTGCGGATGGCGGCCATCTTTGTGTGAAAATCGATTCCCCCTATTAATTCAAACACGGTGCAACCGAATGGAACGAAATTGGGTACAGAGGTAGTACTAACAAAAGGCACCTCAGTGTCATGTTTTATATCGCCGCCATCTTGACGGAAACGTAATGGCGGCCACATAAATGTTCAAAGCTTAAATCAAATTACGATTAACCTAATCATCCGATCTCTACCAAATTTTGCAACAACATACCTTTTTAGAGGAAGCATCCTTTGACCAAATGACTAGGTCATTAGCCTAATAGTTTGCAGATGGCGGCCATCTTTGTGTGAAAATCAATTCCCCTATTAATTCAAACACGATGAAACTGAATGGAACGCAATTTGGTACAGAGGTAGCACTAGCAAAGGGCATCCCAGTGTCATGTTTCATATCACCGCCATATTGATAGAAACGTAATGGCGGCCACACAAATGTTCAAAGTTTAAGTTAAATTACGACTAACATAACCATCCGATCTCTACCAAATTTTGCAACAACATTCCTTTATGGAGGGAGCATGCTTTGACCATTCTAATAGGTTATTAGCCTAATAGTTTGCGGAGGGCGGCCATCTTTATGACAAAATTGATTCCCCCTATTAATTCGAACACGGTGGAACAGAATGGAACGAAATTTGGTAAAAAGGTAGCACTAGCAAAGGGCACCTCAGTGTCATGTTTTATATCGCCGCCATCTTGACGGAAACGTAATGGCGGCCACACAAATGTTCAAAGCTTAAATCAAATTACGATTAACCTAATCATCCGATCTCTACCAAATTTTGCAACTACATACCTTCATGGAGGGAGCATCTTTTGACCAATCTAATAGGTCATTCGCCTAATAGTTTGCGGATGGCGGCCATCTTTGTGTCAGAATCGATTCCCCCTATTAATTGAAACACGGTGCAACCGAATGGAACGAAATTGGGTACAGAGGTAGTACTAACAAAAGGCACCTCAGTGTCATGTTTTATATCGCCGCCATCTTGACGGAAACGTAATGGCGGCCACACAAATGTTCAAAGCTTAAATCAAATTACGACTAACCTAATCATCCGATCTCTACCAAATTTTGCAACAACATACCTTTATAGGGGGAGCATCCTTTGACCAAACTAATAGGTCATCAGCGTAATAGTTTGCGGATGGCGGCCATCTTTGTGTGAAAATCGATTCCCCCTATTAATTCAAACACGGTGCAACCGAATGGAACGAAATTGGGTACAGAGGTAGTACTAACAAAAGGCACCTCAGTGTCATGTTTTATATCGCCGCCATCTTGACGGAAACGTAATGGCGGCCACATAAATGTTCAAAGCTTAAATCAAATTACGATTAACCTAATCATCCGATCTCTACCAAATTTTGCAACAACATACCTTTTTAGAGGAAGCATCCTTTGACCAAATGACTAGGTCATTAGCCTAATAGTTTGCAGATGGCGGCCATCTTTGTGTGAAAATCAATTCCCCTATTAATTCAAACACGATGAAACTGAATGGAACGCAATTTGGTACAGAGGTAGCACTAGCAAAGGGCATCCCAGTGTCATGTTTCATATCACCGCCATATTGATAGAAACGTAATGGCGGCCACACAAATGTTCAAAGTTTAAGTTAAATTACGACTAACATAACCATCCGATCTCTACCAAACTTTGCAACAACATTCCTTTATGGAGGGAGCATGCTTTGACCATTCTAATAGGTTATTAGCCTAATAGTTTGCGGCAAGCGGCCATCTTTATGTCAAAATTGATTCCCCCTATTAATTAGAACACGGTGGAACAGAATGGAACGAAATTTGGTAAAAAGGTAGCACTAGCAAAGGGCACCTCAGTGTCATGTTTTATATCGCCGCCATCTTGACGGAAACGTAATGGCGGCCACACAAATGTTCAAAGCTTAAATCAAATTACGATTAACCTAATCATCCGATCTCTACCAAATTTTGCAACTACATACCTTCATGGAGGGAGCATCCTTTGACCAATCTAATAGGTCATTCGCCTAATAGTTTGCGGATGGCGGCCTTCTTTGTGTCAGAATCGATTCCCCCTATTAATTCAAACACGGTGCAACCGAATGGAACGAAATTGGGTACAGAGGTAGTACTAACAAAAGGCACCTCAGTGTCATGTTTTATATCGCCGCCATCTTGACGGAAACGTAATGGCGGCCACACAAATGTTCAAAGCTTAAATCAAATTACGACTAACCTAATCATCCGATCTCTACCAAATTTTGCAACTACATACCTTCATGGAGGGAGCATCCTTTGACCAATCTAATAGGTCATTCGCCTAATAGTTTGCGGATGGCGGCCATCTTTGTGTCAGAATCGATTCCCCCTATTAATTCAAACACGGTGCAACCGAATGGAACGAAATTGGGTACAGAGGTAGTACTAACAAAAGGCACCTCAGTGTCATGTTTTATATCGCCGCCATCTTGACGGAAACGTAATGGCGGCCACACAAATGTTCAAAGCTTAAATCAAATTACGACTAACCTAATCATCCGATCTCTACCAAATTTTGCAACAACATACCTTTATAGGGGGGCATTCTTTGACCAAACTAATAGGTCATCAGCGTAATAGTTTGCGGATGGCGGCCATCTTTGTGTGAAAATCGATTCCCCCTATTAATTCAAACACGGTGCAACCGAATGGAACGAAATTGGGTACAGAGGTAGTACTAACAAAAGGCACCTCAGTGTCATGTTTTATATCGCCGCCATCTTGACGGAAACGTAATGGCGGCCACATAAATGTTCAAAGCTTAAATCAAATTACGATTAACCTAATCATCCGATCTCTACCAAATTTTGCAACAACATACCTTTTTAGAGGAAGCATCCTTTGACCAAATGACTAGGTCATTAGCCTAATAGTTTGCAGATGGCGGCCATCTTTGTGTGAAAATCAATTCCCCTATTAATTCAAACACGATGAAACTGAATGGAACGCAATTTGGTACAGAGGTAGCACTAGCAAAGGGCATCCCAGTGTCATGTTTCATATCACCGCCATATTGATAGAAACGTAATGGCGGCCACACAAATGTTCAAAGTTTAAGTTAAATTACGACTAACATAACCATCCGATCTCTACCAAATTTTGCAACAACATTCCTTTATGGAGGGAGCATGCTTTGACCATTCTAATAGGTTATTAGCCTAATAGTTTGCGGAGGGCGGCCATCTTTATGACAAAATTGATTCCCCCTATTAATTCGAACACGGTGGAACAGAATGGAACGAAATTTGGTAAAAAGGTAGCACTAGCAAAGGGCACCTCAGTGTCATGTTTTATATCGCCGCCATCTTGACGGAAACGTAATGGCGGCCACACAAATGTTCAAAGCTTAAATCAAATAACGATTAACCTAATCATCCGATCTCTACCAAATTTTGCAACTACATACCTTCATGGAGGGAGCATCTTTTGACCAATCTAATAGGTCATTCGCCTAATAGTTTGCGGATGGCGGCCATCTTTGTGTCAGAATCGATTCCCCCTATTAATTGAAACACGGTGCAACCGAATGGAACGAAATTGGGTACAGAGGTAGTACTAACAAAAGGCACCTCAGTGTCATGTTTTATATCGCCGCCATCTTGACGGAAACGTAATGGCGGCCACACAAATGTTCAAAGCTTAAATCAAATTACGACTAACCTAATCATCCGATCTCTACCAAATTTTGCAACAACATACCTTTATAGGGGGAGCATCCTTTGACCAAACTAATAGGTCATCAGCGTAATAGTTTGCGGATGGCGGCCATCTTTGTGTGAAAATCGATTCCCCCTATTAATTCAAACACGGTGCAACCGAATGGAACGAAATTGGGTACAGAGGTAGTACTAACAAAAGGCACCTCAGTGTCATGTTTTATATCGCCGCCATCTTGACGGAAACGTAATGGCGGCCACATAAATGTTCAAAGCTTAAATCAAATTACGATTAACCTAATCATCCGATCTCTACCAAATTTTGCAACTTCATACCTTCATGGAGGGAGCATCCTTTGACCAATCTAATAGGTCATCAGCGTTATAGTTTGCGGATGGCGGCCATCTTTGTGTGAAAATCGATTCCCCCTATTAATTCAAACACGGTGCAACCGAATGGAACGAAATTGGGTACAGAGGTAGTACTAACAAAAGGCACCTCAGTGTCATGTTTTATATCGCCGCCATCTTGACGGAAACGTAATGGCGGCCACATAAATGTTCAAAGCTTAAATCAAATTACGACTAACCTAATCATCCGATCTCTACCAAATTTTGCAACAACATACCTTTATAGGGGGAGCATCCTTTGACCAAACTAATAGGTCATCAGCGTAATAGTTTGCGGATGGCGGCCATCTTTGTGTGAAAATCGATTCCCCCTATTAATTCAAACACGGTGCAACCGAATGGAACGAAATTGGGTACAGAGGTAGTACTAACAAAAGGCACCTCAGTGTCATGTTTTATATCGCCGCCATCTTGACGGAAACGTAATGGCGGCCACATAAATGTTCAAAGCTTAAATCAAATTACGATTAACCTAATCATCCGATCTCTACCAAATTTTGCAACAACATACCTTTTTAGAGGAAGCATCCTTTGACCAAATGACTAGGTCATTAGCCTAATAGTTTGCAGATGGCGGCCATCTTTGTGTGAAAATCAATTCCCCTATTAATTCAAACACGATGAAACTGAATGGAACGCAATTTGGTACAGAGGTAGCACTAGCAAAGGGCATCCCAGTGTCATGTTTCATATCACCGCCATATTGATAGAAACGTAATGGCGGCCACACAAATGTTCAAAGTTTAAGTTAAATTACGACTAACATAACCATTCGATCTCTACCAAACTTTGCAACAACATTCCTTTATGGAGGGAGCATGCTTTGACCATTCTAATAGGTTATTAGCCTAATAGTTTGCGGAGGGCGGCCATCTTTATGTCAAAATTGATTCCCCCTATTAATTCGAACACGGTGGAACAGAATGGAACGAAATTTGGTACAGAGGTAGCACTAGCAAAGGGCACCTCAGTGTCATGTTTTATATCGCCGCCATCTTGACGGAAACGTAATGGGGGCCACACAAATGTTCAAAGCTTAAATCAAATTACGATTAACCTAATCATCCGATCTCTACCAAATTTTGCAACTACATACCTTCATGGAGGGAGCATCCTTTGACCAATCTAATAGGTCATTCGCCTAATAGTTTGCGGATGGCGGCCATCTTTGTGTCAGAATCGATTCCCCCTATTAATTCAAACACGGTGCAACCGAATGGAACGAGATTGGGTACAGAGGTAGTACTAACAAAAGGCACCTCAGTGTCATGTTTTATATCGCCGCCATCTTGACGGAAACGTAATGGCGGCCACACAAATGTTCAAAGCTTAAATCAAATTACGACTAACATAACCATCCGATCTCTACCAAACTTTGCAACAATATACCTTTATGGAGGGCGCTTCCTGTGACCAATCTATTAGGCCATTAGCCTAATAGTTTGCGGATGGCGGCCATCTTTATGTCAAAATTGATTCCCCCTATTAATTCGAACACGGTGGAACCGAATGAACGAAATTTGGTACAGAGGTAGCACTAGCAAAGTGCACCTCAGTGTCATGTTTTATATCGCCGCCATCTTGACGGAAACGTAATGGCGGCCACACAAATGTTCAAAGCTTAAATCAAATTACGATTCGCCTAATCATCCGATCTCTAGCAAATTTAGCAACAACATACCTTTATGGAGGGAGCATCCTTTGACCAAACTAATAGGTCATCAGCCTGATATTTTGCGGATGGCGGCCATCTATGTGTGAAAATCGATTCCCCTTATCAATTCGAACACGGTGAAACCGAATGGAACGACATTTGGTACAGAGGTAGCACTAGCAAAGGGCACCTCAGTGTCATGTTTTATATCACCGCTATCTTGACGGAAACGTAATCGTGGCCACCCAAATGTTAAAAGCTAAAATGTAATTACGACCAACCTAATAATCTAGTCTCTACCAAATTTTGCAACACCATATCTTTATGTGGGAAACTTATTCAGACCAAACTGCAAGAACATCAGCCCAATAGTTTGCAGATGGTGGCCAAGTATGTGTGCAAATCGATTCCCCCTATCAATTCAAACACGGTGAAACCGAATTGAACGAAATTTGGTACAGAGGTGGCACTAGCAAAGGGCACCTCATATTCATGTTTAATATCCCTATAGCACGTTGTATTTCAACAAGCTACTACAACCAACATTCGATCATACTCCTTGAAAAGGACAAAGAGTTATAACAATACCCATGCATTTAGGAGAAAGTAGGCTTTATGTTCTTTACTGAACATCTTGTTGCATTTTTGTTAAGTGAGGGGTCATATGCCCAATGACTTTATTTGTTGATGAAGTTTCTCTTTTAGTGTTATGGTACACAAAATCTGTGATATTTGATTGGAGTGTTGGCCCGTGGTAGATTTGTGTTGTGTTCTGCCCTAAATGCTTTGTTGAGTCTGCAAATATATGTTTTATGGGATAGGAGTTTTCGGGAACCCTGGTTCTGTCTGAAGCTATGTCCAGGTTAAGCATTTAATCCTTGCGAGGAAAATGTTGGAATCCCCTTTTACGATGTTCTTGCAATTCTTTGGAATTGGCAGAAGTGTGTGAAATTTTGTGTCGCGATTAACAGGTGGCGTAACGGGACTGTCTAGTCTCTTGTTATAAATAGCATGACTCAAGGCTTCGACAAGGAGGGCTGGTTTTGAACACAGACGTTAATGAGTGGTAAGTGAAGGTATTTCTACCCGGCGCACTCCATCAGATAAGGAGCAAGCTGTGCTCATTAGTATTCACGGACCAGGTCTCCGTTCTTCGTAATTGTTTATCTTATATATTAAAATAAAGCCTGTTTAATGATAAAAGAATTGTAATCGGTAAATGGGTGCTGTTCGCGTTTTGATTGATCGAGTCCCAGCGTGTTAGCTAATCCATGCTTTTATTTCATGTAAATATCATCGGGTTTTAGGCATCTTATTTCTTGTTTATTTATTGTCATGTTCATTGACCTCGGGTGGTCTCGATGTTCGGTCACGTTGTTGTCATGTATGTGTTGAGCAATATGAGCCATTGGGCAAGCTTCTGTTTTGCTGGGAGTTTCCTGACTCACTGCGATCTCGATGGAGATCAATTAGTTTATAAATTTTAAATGGTTGCGTGTGTCAGTAAAATTATAATTGTTGGTATGTTATTCTACGAGTGTGTCCCATAAAGCCATAATAATGGTTTGCAGTATGGGGGTTTGCAAGCATATTGGCTGTTCCATCTGTGAGCAAATCTCCATCAAAAGTACTTATTTCTTCTCTAGCGTAGTTATACGCGTGCATACATATTAATCAGACAAGTGGAATTTTGATCCACAATTTTAATTCTTTGGAGTGGACCTTTCTAGGCCACTCAGATCTGTGTAAATTCTTGTACAGTGGGAGTAAAGTGCAGGGTGGACTTTGTTTATGTTATATTTTTTATGTTTTGTTGTTTTTATTCAGTTATTAAATGGTGGTAATTTTATTTGTTTTTCACTCATTTCTTGTTTGTAGTTTTGCATATGGTCCTTGTATTTGTAAGCAGCCGTCTGGTATTTGAGCTCTAGTGAAAGCATACCCGGACTGAACGCCCCCCGAAATTTGATTCTCGTATATACGACGCTGTTATATACAAGGGCACATAGGCAACGCTGACATTACCCTACGTGGGGCATTTCACTGTTTTAGGCTTTTCTAGCGCATTTTTTTTTGATAAACTGACACGCCACAAGTGAAGGCAGAATGTGACAGTATTTGAATCACCGAATGTGATAATTTTAAGTAACGTAGTTATGGCGAAGGTATTACCGCCAAGTGAGTGAATTATACAGTAAAATCAGGAGTTGCAATGTAAAATACAGTACACGTTTTTATTTCTTGCATTAATTGTAAAGATAATATCGTGAGACTGGGCGCCCTTATTAATGATAAAAATTAGCTTTGCATAGAAAGACAACTCCATGTATGTAATAGGAAGGCGTGTAGCTTTTCCAAGGCAATTAATACTTGATTAATTAGTCTGTTCTTGTAGCGTTTTGTAAGGCTAGCATTTAATAACTGAATGTGTGGGTTAAGTTTTAAATTATGTAAAATGAAGGATACTCAGGGATGCTATTGGATTAATGGGATTGTGTTTATAAATTTAAACGAACTGAGTATGTGTAAATTGATATAAATGTGTGTTAATATGTATGCACGTATCGGAGAACATCGCCAATTGGCATTTTCTCTATTTTCTCAAGTGTATTGTGGTGATGGCTTCTTTAGACGAAATAATACAGGTTGTAGAGAGCGCTGCGGCACGCACTCAGCAGCAAATGGTGTTGTTACGGCAGGAGATGACGGCTGAATTTAAGGCACAAATGGACGGTAGCAGGGCTGAACAATCAGCGGAATTAATAGCACAGAGTGAAACATTTAAGGCAAAAATAGACAGTAGCAGGGCTGAACAATCAGCGGAATTAATAGCACAGAGTGAAACATTTAAGGCACAAATAGACAGTAGCAGGGCTGAACAATCAGCGGAATTAATAGCACAGAGTGAAACATTTAAGGCACAAATAGACAGTAGTAGGGTTGAACAGTCAGCGGTGATCAAAGCCCAAATTAATTAATCTATTGGCACACAATTAGCGCTTCAAAATGATAGTATTAATACACAATTAGCTCTACAGAATGATAATATTAGTTCTCAATTGACACAACAAAGTGAATCAATAAACTCTCAACTAGACGCGCAAAACAGTCGTAACACTGAGCAACTCGATAATGTAGTGGTTGAAATGAAAGAACATACAAGGAAACAGCTTATACTACTCGCCTTAGATGTAAGTAAGAACAATGAGAAGCAGGTTAAACAGATAAAACAACTTGAGGACCAGTTTAACGCTAAACTTAATATTTTAGACGATACAGTTCTGGCAAAATTGGCACAGATTGAATTGGCATGCACAACTAAAAATAGCGAAATTATAACTGCACAGGACAGGTTACAAAACAGATTTAATAAAGAGGAGAAAATAACCGTAGTTATACAGGAACAGATAAAGGCGGTAGATGAAAACGTGACCGGCCTTATAAAAGACATAGACCGTCTCGAAAACCAATCAACAGATCGCTGGAAAAATGCAGAAGTAGACCGGGAGGGATTAAAAGCCACTATTGAAGAAAACAATGTACGCGTGGAGGATCGCTTGGAACGGATCGAAGTGAGCCAGGACACTAATAATCTGAAGATAGAAAACGTTAGAAAGGATTGGCAAAAATTATGTAAGGACTCCAAGGAAGAAAGGTTGGCGGTAATTAAGAAGCTGGGGGAGAACCACACACGGATACAGACGTTAGAAGATGAGATAAAAGCAAAATTTAAAGAACATGGTGACAGGCTGATAAAAGCAGAATTATTTTCTATGGAACATAATGCAGGGTCATTAGGCGTGAAGGGGAGAGATGGAGACAGAGATAGCCCGGGGGCGACTCATTCAACTGGTAGTCAGGTTGACACGGAAAGTCCACTTGCTCGGAACACGGAAGAATTTCGTAATCACATAGGGAGAAGTTCTACACCACATGACGGTAATCAGCACCCTCAACTTGTACAAATCATCCGTTCTAATGAATTCAAACCGGCTAAGTTTATGGAAAATTCTGGAGTCACACCCAAGGCATTCTTGCGGGAAGTCGAACATTATTATAATGATAATGATATAGCTCCCGCCCGGCAACTGCGCATGATGGGAAAATTTTTAACTGGAAATGTTTTAACGTGGTACTTGAGCTTCAAATACACGTTTGAAAGCGTAGATGCATTCAAGCATGCTTTCCTTCGGAAATATTGGTCGTCTTCATATCAACAGGGGTTAAGAATGGAATTGTACTCCAGAAAGTACCAATCTACTCAGCAAACTAAGTATTCAGATTTTTTTTTCATCACAGCTCTTTAAATTTAAAGATCTGGATAATCCTTTAAGTGAGGCCGAGCTAGTCATGACTATCGGACGCCAGCTTCCCGTTAACGTTCAGCAGGTATTGGTCGCAGCTAACGTTCCAGACGCGGTACACGCTGAACAGATCCTGCGCCAGATAGATGAAACCACGTCCCACTTACACAATAGAGTTGGAAGACAGGTCGAAATGGTAAATACAACCGAGGTGATTAAGCCGAGTCAGGTAAAAACAAGATCCCAGGCTACCAATACAAATACAAACATTTCAACACCCGTGAGAGGTCAGGATGATGTCGAGAAAAGACAGCGCCAACATTACGATAACAACCTTAATAACAACAGACAGTTCCAAGGACAGAATAGATTCCAACAACGATGATTTCAACAATGGAGGGACAATCGGAGACAAGATGTACCATACAGGAGATGGGGAGATCGGAATGAAAATCACAGATGGCAAGACCGCAGATTTCAGAATCGTGAGGACTCTAGAAGCTACCGAGACGACTGGAACGATAGGCATGCTCAATCGAAGAAATACTTAGAGGAAGTTCATGTAAACGAGGGAAATGAACAAGGACGTTGGAAACAGGCAATTGACAAGCGGTAAAATCCCGACACCTACAATGAGGAAGGAAGAACAAATCAAGGGTTTGAAGCCATGCACATAGAGATGCAGAGATACTTGGATCAGCTGCATGGAGAACAAGCAAAGAGCGAAGCCAGCCAGGAAGACGAACGAAGATTGCCTGCACGGGGCATTAGAGAACGCAGCCCGGTGGGGAAGAGAAACACCCGTGCGATCCGAAAAACTGGTCACTACTAAAGGAAGAAGATGGCAACACGCGGGAGAGAGGAAGAGGATGGCAGCATGGAGGAGTGAAAACCGTTCAGCATCGTGAGGAATCTTGGAAGTAATGCAGAGAATTAAATACGTGATCGTCGAACATCATGCAAGTAAACGGGGGGCAAGCAGAAGCCAGCACGACATCGAGGAAGTGATTAGCGTCTGGCCTGTTTACATCTTGAAGCAAGCAGAGTTGACAGGTATGTCGACAGACGAGCAACAGAGAGGGGAATAGTCTTCAAGCAACAATTAGCCCCAGGCGAAGCGCTGGGCAAGTGAGCAGCAGACTGGTATTGTCCTAATGACTGGGCGAGAAGGTAAACATTGGAACGAGGAAAACACTTGTCAACTAGCAGAGGCGGACTGACTGAGGACTTTGAAGGGAGACTAATCCAGTATTCTGCACCATGTGACTTAGGGAAGAAAAATCGACTTTATCTCTAAGTTCGATTTTTTCCAACTAAGGGAGTTGTGAACCCTTAATAAGCTACGCATATTAATGATTCTAATTATTCATTTCATTGTATTCTGATTTTACTGCCAGAATCATACAGGAAGGCCAGACTGGATTGCGAAATGTCAAGCTTATGTGGAGACAGTACGTTTGAACGTGCCCAGTCCTGAAACAAAGGAGTGACGAGATCGGAATGTTTGACAGACACTTTATCAGACAAAGGTGTGTTGGGGTCCTGACTCATTTCAGACCGTAATTCTTTGTCACCCTAGCGTTACGAGTAAGATAATTGCTGGATGAGAGAGATGAGAGGAACTTTCAACCAATCATAGGACAAAGGCTTCTGTTCTAAACTGCAATATTGACGTCATGAACTACCAATCAGAGAGGGTCACCAATTTTAGCGCCAAGGGAGCGTCTGACGCCGGCTTGAAGTTGAAAGCGGGAAAGATTGGATTAACGAAATCTATGATCGATTCCAGAGCACGATAGCCCCATTGTGACCTGTATAATATTTCAAACTGTTTGATACCTGTTGCATGCCAATAGTCGCATTATTATAGAAGTTAGTGATAGATTTCCCTCTCCCTCCGTCCTTTTGCTAAATTCACATAAATACTGTCGTCTGAGTGACGACGAGGTTGATTCTTGGTGACACCGTGAGGTGATCACTTATTCTTTTCCATACCGTGAAGATATACTGTGTTAAATTTATCAGAGATAGGGTCATTATTGAAAACATTATAATAAAGTTGTGTGCGCACAGCTGAGTGTAAAATTTGTGTATCGGTAAGATTTTAGTAGTCTCCCACGACTACAACTATTAGGGAAAGTCTACGTTTAATTTTGCACTAGACAAATGGTGAATAAAGTAACTATTGGCAAAATTTAGATAGAAAATTACGTGTGACTATAAATAACATTTTATTTTTATTCAACGTCAAGATGGAACTCCAGACCCAGAGAAAGACATCGAACCAACGTTTCTACGGCTCCATGTGGTCTGAGATGAGCTAAACACTTTGGAGAGAGAATGTCAGGCGATGTTCGATGAGACGACGCAGAAAGAGGAATGAGTACTGAAATAATTTATTATTTGACAAACTGGTTATGGTTTTGTGGGAACATATTATTTTGTGTAAATATTTTATTTTATTTTTGTCTTCGTGTTTTATTGTAGTTGGTTGGTGGTATTGACACACTTTAGTTTAGTTCATGAGCAACGTGGCATGTATTCTATCTGTGTGAAGATATTTTTTTGTTGATGTCAAGTACACGGGGCAAGCGTACTCGAGTGCGTGTCGCTACCGTAAAATGCGCGGCTAAGCGACGCAAATTGGGAACCGATATCATAACAGAAGCGAAACTGAATTAACTAGAGTAGATAATAGAATTGGTGGGAAATCTTTTTATTGTATAGATTTTTATTGTTACACAGGCTTGTGTGTTAATTGCCGTTTGTTGCATTTTTGTTAAGTGAGGGGTCATATGCCCAATGACTTTATTTGTTGATGAAGTTTCTATTTTAGTGTTATGGTACACAAAATCTATGATATTTGATTGGAGTGTTGGCCCGTGGAAGATTTGTGTTGTGTTCTGCCCTAAATGCTTTGTTGAGTCTGCAAATATATGTTTTATGGGATAGGAGTTTTCGGGAACCCTGGTTCTGTCTGAAGCTATGTCCAGGTTAAGCCTTTAATCCTTGCGAGGAAAATGTTGGAATCCCCTTTTACGATGTTCTTGTAATTCTTTGGAATTGGCAGAAGTGTGTGAAATTTTGTGTCGCGATTAACAGGTGGCGTAACGGGACTGTCTAGTCTCTTGTTATAAATAGCATGACTCAAAGCTTCGACAAGGAGGGCTGGTTTTGAACACAGACGTTAATGAGTGGTAAGTGAAGGTATTTCTACCCGGCGCACTCCATCAGATAAGGAGCAAGCTGTGCTCATTAGTATTCACGGACCAGGTCTCCGTTCTTCGTAATTGTTTATCTTATATATTAAAATAAAGCCTGTTTAATGATAAAAGAATTGTAATCGGTAAATGGGTGCTGTTCGCGTTTTGATTGATCGAGTCCCAGCGTGTTAGCTTATCCATGCTTTTATTTCATGTAAATATCATCGGGTTTTAGGCATCTTATTTCTTGTTTATTTATTGTCATGTTCATTGACCTCGGGTGGTCTCGATGTTCGGTCACGTTGTTGTCATGTATGTGTTGAGCAATATGAGCCATTGGGCAAGCTTCTGTTTTGCTGGGAGTTTCCTGACTCACTGCGATCTCGATGGAGATCAATTAGTTTATAAATTTTAAATGGTTGCGTGTGTCAGTAAAATTATAATTGTTGGTATGTTATTCTACGAGTGTGTCCCATAAATCCATAATAATGGTATGCAGTATGGGGGTATGCAAGCATATTGGCTGTTCCATCTGTGAGCAAATCTCCATCAAAAGTACTTATTTCTTCTCTAGCGTAGTTATACGCGTGCATACATATTAATCAGACAAGTGGAATTTTGATCCACAATTTTAATTCTTTGGAGTGGACCTTTCTAGGCCACTCAGATCTGTGTAAATTCTTGTACAGTGGGAGTAAAGTGCAGGGTGGACTTTGTTTATGTTATATTTTTTATGTTTTGTTGTTTTTATTCAGTTATTAAATGGTGGTAATTTTATTTGTTTTTCACTCATTTCTTGTTTGTAGTTTTGCATATGGTCCTTGTATTTGTAAGCAGCCGTCTGGTATTTGAGCTCTAGTGAAAGCATACCCGGACTGAACGCCCCCCGAAGTTTGATTCTCGTATATACGACGCTGTTATATACAAGGGCACAGTAGATATATTTGCAGTGTAGTCCCGGTGTGACTACGGTACTTTGTGACAGGTCGACGAATTCTTGCTTTGTCCAGTCTTGTTTTGTAATAGCAAAGTGTACGTATTTTCCGATTTGCCATGCCATTAACCTTGGTCAATAGCACCGATAATCGAGAGTATACTGTATACCAGGTGAGTCAGCCTCCCCTTATTTTTTAGTTTTCGGCCACACTTCCAACGTCTGATGCCAATATGGTCGACAGTTCCCCGTCTTTAGCCAAGCCACAATGACCCTAAACGACTAAACAAGATTTATGATGACATGGAAGCAAGACCTTTTCAAAAACATGTGTGCGACAAGTGATCATTCAAAGCATCAAACTGCCATACGGGCATGTACAAAGGGTAAAACGATAGCGAAAGTTTGTAGTTAGATTTCATTATAGGTATTTTTCATTAACACCCAAGCCATTAGGGGCCGATAACCTAGATGTTAGGACCCTTGTAACAACAATTATCATCATCATCATCTTGTTTTTAATCCCCAAAGTTTAAAATGAGCACAAAAATAATCAGCGGTGTGGTGTTGGGAATCGAAACCTCCTCTCATAAACAGGACAGCTTCCTCCTACGCACTTAGACCATAGCTCCACGGCTACTTACCCCTTCAGCGTGCCTGAAAGTGGATGAGATGTGATACTGCTTTCCGCTTCGAAGCTTAATTCACATTTTTAGCCTATTTTCAATTTTGAAAAAATAGGCTTATGAGATCACCTTTTGTCCGTGTGTGCGTGCGTGCGCGCGTGCGTGCGCGTGCGCGCGCGCGTGTGTGTGTATGTGTGTGTCCAAAATAAATTCTAAACGATTGGAGCGATTTCAATGAAACTCGGTAAGTTCATAGCACTATTCCGGATGACCCCGGCCGTGCCCTTCAAATTTTGTTACGTCTCACCAATCCAACATGGCGGTTGTGCAAAATATTTCACCAGCATTCAATATCTCCGAAACTATTCCCGATATCACCCTGGAATTTTTACGGTGATAAAGGGAACTACTAGAAGTTCATCTATGTGACTTTTGAAACCTGGTAACTACAAAACCAACATGGCGGCCATGCGAATTTGTGACTTTTAAATAGACGTTTCTCGCGATTTAACCAACCGAACGCAATAAAACTTGGTAGAGTATATGTTTATACACATTGTAATGCACCGACATCTGACTTCGTTCAATTGTTTACATAACCACAAGATGGCGGATGTGTGAAATAGTTCACCGGCATTCTATACCTCTGAAACTATTAGCGGTATCACCCTGAAATTTTGTACGGAGATAAAGGGCACCACTGGAAGTTTATCTATGAGACTTTCAAAAACCGGTTAACTACAAAACGAACATGGCGGCCAAGCGAATTTGAAAATTTTAAATAGACCTTTCTCGCGATTTAAAGTTCCAAACGCAATGAAATCTGGTACAGGAAATGTTAATACACATTCTAATGCTCTGGTATCTAATTTAGTTCAATTGTTTACATAACCTCAAGATCGCGGCTGTGTGAATTTTAAAATTAAGTTTTTATTTCTTCTGTCGTAATCATGCGATCGAAGTGAAAGTTTGAATAATGAACCTACACAATAATTTTCCTTCAATGGTACATGACTCTATGGCCTATACATTTAACAATCCAACATGGCGACCATCCGAAATATTTAGACGGCTCTGAATATCTACGAATCTATTATAGCAATCAAACTGACTTTTTTTATGTTCATAGGGGCTATGAACTTAAGTTCACCTATAGGACTTTCAATAACCTGGTCAAATCCAATATGGCGGCGACGCGAAGTATAATTATTCACATGGACGTTTCTCGCAATTTAACCATCCGAGTGCAGTCAAACTTGGTATAGTAAATCCTTATACGAATGTTAATCCACTGGCATCTAATTTATTTCAATTGTTTCCATAACCACAAGATGGCAGCTGTGCGAAATTTTAAAATCTCCTTGTTACTTCTTGTGTCCTAATCATGCGATTGAAGTTTGAATGCTACACATATACAATAATCTTCATGTTACAGTACATAACTCTATGTCCTACATATATAAAATCCAACATGGCGACCATCCGAAATATTTAGTCGGTTCTCAATATCTAAGAATCTATTACAGCAGGGTGTTCCAGCCGAGCAACTCGCTCGTGAGCAGCGGAGTACTCGCCGCCTTCCGTGAGTAAACCTGCAACATGCAATACAGCTCTGCTGTAGGGGGCTGCCGTCACTTCGGGGTGGATACATCATGACTGGCATGAAGTGCATGAACTTGTGTTATGACCTTCGCCCAGTGACGCATTGGCTCTCACCCCCAGTCCCTATCCAACCGTGCTCCGAGCATTACTGCTGTGTACTCGAGTGTACGCATACTAAAACTCATGGATTTGGAACAGCCTGTATTACAGCAATTAAACTGAAATTTTGTATGTTGATAGTGGCAATTAACATATGTAGGCTATATGAAAATAGGCTGTATAGTTCTTCACGGAACTACTTGCTTATCAGTAAGCCACCGTTCCTATCATTAATTGCGTATTCAACTGAAACCGTATAATTAGCATGTTCTTTGTACATGCCTGTATTACACTTTGATGCTTTGAATTAATGCTTGTCGCCCACATGTTTTTGTAAAGGTCTTGCTTCCATGTCGTCAGAAATCTTGTAAAGTCGTTTAGTGTCATTATGACTTGGCAATAGACGGGGAACTAGACCATAGACCATGTTGGCATCAGACGTTGGAAGTGTGGCCGAAAACTAAAATAATAAGGGACGGCTGACTCAACTGGTGTATTAATCTCATGCAATTGTTTTTAGATTAGTTTTTCCCATGTTGCAGTATTGGGATTCTATTATATTGATCGACTGAAAACTTGTAATATCAATGATCCACAATTTGATAAATGTCCATACCGTTTTTATTTATATGTAATTTTCCACAGACACCATATTTTGAGTTGCGTTATTGTAGCAGCATATTAGCGTTTTAATTTTATTACCATAAGGCAAGATCTATTAGACGGTAAGCTTAAATGAGACTATTAACTGTTTAGTAAGCTAGGGGCATATGACCTTGATGTTCCACCCCTTAAAACTGCAGTAATAAATCAATCTTGTCCAGTAAGCTGTAAAACTTTGCTATTAACTCTGAATATCGTGATGTGATATTGAATATTAATTGCCGTGAACAATTTTAATTCACTACCTCTAAATTACATCCAGACATACTGTAGGTCAGTCGGCAGAACATTCCACTGAAAGAAATGTGTATGCGTGCGTAGGTTCAGTGGTTTTAACTCTGGCCACCATCTGTAGTTGTGATTCCTCTTGGGTAATTCCGGTAAACATCTGAATTAGTTTATCGTGAATGTTCTGATGTCATTTCTTCAATTCCTGGTCGTGGGTACACGGGCGAAAATGAAACGTGTTCTAATCTTCTAGGAAGCGATTCGAGATATGATACTTAAGAAAACATTCCATCATTCATTCATTGTCATTTGAGACTGAATTACCTTTCAGTGTCCAGTCTGGTCTGCAAGCCTCTGTTTGCGAACAAGTCACCTCCATGATCCCCTATTAGCAGTTAGCATTGCGGCCTCCTTCGAAATCGTTCAACACTGAATCTTAGCATCACCTCCTAGGTCAACCTCTGATTCTCTTACCCTCTACAGCTGAGCTCATTAACCTCTTAGGACTTAGATAATCCTCCACCGCTATTCTTTACACATGACCCCACCATCTGAGTTGGCTCATACGAACAGCTTCATCTAGCCTGTTCATTTGAGATTTGAAGCCATTCCTTCAGTGTTGCCTATACTAAATTGTCATTTGTAGCTCTTCAGTCAGTCAACATGATTTTGTTCAATTTGTATAAAAAATACAAAAAATACACTCCTCTAAAACATTACATATATTAGTTCAATTATCACTGTTAAATGGGGCTACACTAACTTCTACTATGCAGAATACTGTAGATCGCAAAATCATGCTGATATTTAAGATTTGGGAAATATTTTTCGATTCCATGAATTGAATTTCGTACGTCTCATATATGAAACATTTTATTCACCTTCAATATTATATTTTCTAGTGAAAATAATTTAAATAATAGAATCACCCCTTAATAGGTATCACAGAAAAATCTAAATATTTTGAATCACTCAGGAAAATGTTTCTGACTTTTAAATATCTAGTAATAATTTTTAGTATCTTCTAATTTTGCTTCATATTTTTAAAAATTGTACTTCATAATTTTTGTTTGAAGTGTAAGTTGCCACAATCCCATTGTTATATGCCATCTCTTACCTTGCTCATACCATCGCTCTTCCCAAACGTTTCTGTCACCAGAATCTCACATGCTGCCCGTTGCAAGGTGCTGTTACTGCCGCAAACGTAGTACATCAGGGCGATTATACGTTCCGAATACGGCAGCAGTTCGTACATTTCTGTTACATCCAGAAATCCCTGGAATAATAAGCACCCCTACATCAGCCTGATGTAAAGAAAATATATCATTTTAATTTTACAGAACATATGTACGTACGGTAGGTTTCCGACATGCATAACGTGTTTTCAATTAACAGCCACCACCTTGTGGTGAAGCGGCTAGCGTTCTTGGCTGTCGCTCTGGAGATCCGGGTTTGATCCCCGGCTCTGCCAAGAAATTTCAATTCTAGTGTGAGGGCTGGAACGGGGATCTCAGACTGGTGGAGCAAAACTGAGAAAAGAAAGGTTCGATTACCACCTCAG
The DNA here is from genome assembly GCA_946902985.2 of Meconema thalassinum. Lineage (NCBI taxonomy): Eukaryota > Metazoa > Arthropoda > Insecta > Orthoptera > Tettigoniidae > Meconema > Meconema thalassinum. The sequence continues at coordinate 251,123,017 of OX336394.1, read as the reverse complement.
CCGTCATGGAAGTGGTTTTCCCCGACTTCTACTCCTGGCAAATGCAGGGATGGATTCTAGCTAAGGCCACGGTTGACTCCTTCCCTATCCTGTTCCCCTAATTTACAAATGTACTCGCTAGTAAAGCCATCACAATAACACAAGTTATCACACAAATTCTAGACAGACCTAAAATACACGGGGCTATATAACTGCGATGTCGCATCCCCTAAAATAAAGAACAACAGACTAATTATTGAAACTTAAATACAACTCTTGGATCTTGATGACAATTCCAACCTGACTTACAAATAAACACATAGAGCGATCACAATAATACAGTTTATCAGACAAAATTACACACACACCCAAATACACGAGACTGGATGACCTAGGATGAAGTATATTGTGATCACGGCAATACTTCACTGAGAATACGGGTAAAATTATCTTGATGTTGGCAATAGACTAATGAGGTATATCGTTGTCAGCAACTGTCTTTCGGGACGTGATGTTTGGTTGGCTGTTTTATCTTCGTAGATGTCAGTGTTGCCACCTTGAAGTTTGTTTTGGTTACAAAGAGTTTAGTGTGTGTGATCTCCAGTTTTGATATCACAGAGATCATATCGAGACATAAATAGAACACCTCGGCTCTGCTAAAAAAAAATGGTCTGAGTGCTGAAACTAGGTACACTTAGCCTTCTGAGGCAAAACTGAGAAATAGTGGGTTCGTTTCCCACCTCAGCCATCATGGAAGTGTTTTCTCGTGGTTTCAAACTTGTATTCCAGCTTGCCACGGTGGGTGAGTGGTCAACGTGTCGGTCTACTAAACCCAGACTTGCAGGTTCGCTCCTGGCCGTGGTAAGTGACTTTTGAAAGGCGGAAAAAATTACGACACCATGTCATACGATGTTGGCATGTCAAAAAATCCATTTGAATTCAGTAGGCCGTGTTTATAATGGCAAAATTAATATCGGGAGTTTCCGCCAACAAAAAGTTCCTCATTTCTCTGGTAGATAGTGCTATAGTGTTCAAGGAGCTTAGATATCTAATCTCCTTGACTTTCATAATGCTTCAAGGAGCAACTAAATTCGACATGCAAGCTACCCTTTGGGTGTCAAATAACAAAGCTTGCACCCGGCCACCGAGGCCATATGATATTAATTAATTAACTTGTATTCCAGGAACATTTCGGGATGGTTCCTAACGTTAGGCCGTGGCTACCTATTTCCCAATCCCCATCTTAATTACAAATACACACACTAATACAAAAATGTATATACACACACATCCAAATACACGGGGCTGAATGACCGCAGAAACCCCTCAAAACAACATAAAACGAGACATACAGTGGATATGGTCACGGTGTAAATGTTTCTGTGAAAGCTTTCACATACTCTATTGATCTATGTAATAGTAGGCGGCTTCGGTGGCGTAGTTGGTAGCATGCTGAGCTTCTATGCCGTCGGATGCGTTAAAAATCCCTCAGTATGCCTTCCTTCGGAGGGGAAGTAAAGCCGGCGGTCCCATGTCATAGATTTATGGCATGTTAAAGATCTTTCCACTAATTACACCTGTGTGAAACTAAATTGGATAGGTTAAGAATATAAACAACGCTCTTAGGTTGCTACGTTCGTTGCCAAGAGCCGACTGCGGTGGCGTCTAGTAGCTAGTTATGAACTAGGCCTAGTAGTCGTTGACGGTGGCGTTTGGCGGCAAAAGTAGGAACTATTTGAAAATTCAAAGTTGCAGTCCCTACTTGAATTAAAAACAGATACACACACTAATACAGTCATCACAATTAACACCGGTTATCAGACAGATTCTACACACACCCAAAGTACACGGGGCTACATGACCGCGTTGTCGCAGCCCCTAAACTAAGGAACCAACCAACCAATCTATGTAATAGTAACAGCTTAATAGATTACCTTTAAGAGCGGCCAACTCTTAATCCCAGAAAGTGTCGGTAGGGAGCTGAGATGTCTGTAGAACACCCCTGGTGCTAGGCCGACCACAAGGCGCATCTTCTCATTGTACTCGGGTCTCATAGACAGCAGAACATGGGCCATGGTGCCTCCCATCGAGTGGCCCACGTAGAAGAGCTGTCTTTGTCCAGTCGTGTTCAGTATATAGTCTATGGATGCCGGCAAGTCGTACACCCCCATCTCGTGCCAGCTGTGACAGCAACAGGTTATATGGCATCATATTCTCTAAAGTTATGAGAGTTTGGGCAAGACTACAGGAAAAATATTCCAGAGCGAGACTATTTACTTACTTATTTATATATTTATTTGTATATTTATTATTCGATTTTCGTTGATTCCCTTAAGGCAAGCGTTTAAACACAACAAAACGTGTATAGAAGTAAATCTCACCCCTAAATACGTACCAATTAAAACCGTACCGAACACACCAGCCTCGATCATTTCAACTAAACAAGCCAAAGCGCTTTGGATAAAATAAAACGAATTAAGATTTGCATACATAAGAAAGCAAAAAATTAACCAACAATTATACGACATTCAATTGCAACTAAGTAACTTCTGGCACGCATCCCAATGGGACAGCTTCACCGAGCACATACATGACACCATCAAAATCAGAGCAACGAGGAAGCACGAAACGCTAGAAAATAAATTAAGAAAAGTAGGAGGAACACAGAATAAATCAATCTAATGAACAACACACGAATAACAATGAATTAAATTTCCACAGCAGGGTAAACAACAGAACGAACGTAACCTTTTCTCAAGATGAAATGAATATGTTAGACAAAGGTTTGAAATACAACTGCACAGACGCACACACGAACCACAATATAAAACAGTTAATCACAGATATTGAGATAGCCAGTCACAAGCTCCCAGCAAAAGACAGGGAATTAACCAAAAATCTTGCCACCAACGAAAACAAAACAAAAATCCTCAAACGAGTGGGCGAAAGCAATAATATTCAAAACAACAAACAACTCAAAGAAATAAAGTCATTGAAACAAAAAATAAAAGAACATGACTTAATCATCACAAAAGCAGATAAGGGGAACACTACAGTAATTTTGAACAAAACAGAATACATTGAAAAACCAGTCGAATTCCTAAACAGCAACGAAATCAAAGAATTAACAAAAGACCCCACAAACAAATTCCAAAAACAAATAAGAAGTGCGCTAAAAGAATCAGAATACATACTGACCAAAGCCAAAAAATCAAAACTAATAAACATGAACCCAAAAATACCGTCATTGAGGGGACAACAAAAAATACACAAAAAGGAGTGCCCAATGAGACCAATAGTAAATTGCAGGAATGCCCCTAATTACAAAATCAGCAGAGAGTTACTAAAAAACTTAAAATGCTTTTTTTCCAACGACAAAAACAACTCTGTAAAGAACACAACGGAACTAGTAACAGCATTGAACACCCTACAAATGAAACCTAGCTTGAGGCTAGTATCCTTCGATGTAACTAACATGTACACCAATATTCCGATTATCAAAGCAATCAAGACTATCGAAAACAACTTAAAATCCAACAATTCGGCAAAAGAAACTGATGAGATTGTGAGATTACTGAGGGTCGTTCTCAGCCCAAACGTGTTTCAATTCGACAATAAAATGCACACACAGAGAGAAGGCCTAGCGATGGGATCACCACTAAGCGGGTTAATCGCTGACATCTTCATTAATGCACTACAAAATGCGTTCTTAGAAAAGACTTCAACAAAGGGAATAGTAATATGGAAAAGATACGTACATGAAGTAATTTGCATCTACGATACTGAACTAACAAGCGAAGAAACAATTCCCCAATCCATTAATAGCCTATACCACTCAATCAAATTCACTAAGGAATCCGAAACAGACCGAAAAACAAGAAGTTCCGTGACGAACTAAAGAGTCTACTTTTCTTAAAATATAAAATTCATGCCAATAATTAATCTATATGGACTAGGCTATCTAGAATAATGACGAAATAAAGTTGGTAATATAGAAATTTCTAATTAGTTCGAAATATACCTAGCATTATGTAGCCTGATAGAGCACTACAGTTGGCAGCCCTGGTGACTGAATATATTCTTAGTTCCATCTCTTAAGGTACAGAATACAACATTTGGTTGAAGTCCAATGGATAGCATGGACGTTACATGCAGTTAAACATTGGACTTAATTCAGCGTGCGTAAAATGATGTTGGCAACAATGTCATGCATGTGTTGGTCAGAAATACTTTGAAATATTGTCATCTATTGTTGTGCCAATTTTGGATCAAATCCATTTGTTGGTATAGTTGTTACTAGTATTTTAAAATTGGACCTATCAGCAGGCCTATAATGATGTTGTTAGCACTGACGTACATTAGTTGCTCCAAATTAATCTAGAATGGCAGGACCTATACGTGCGCAAAGTTTAGAGCTGTTGTCATGTATACTTTCTGATAGCCTATATTTATATTAGGATAAAAAATATAAACAGCATTTATTAACAGTTGGCAGCCCTGATTGCTCTTAACAATATGGATAGTCATATATGTTATAGTACACATAGCACATACGAAATTTGGTTGAAATCCAAATGATAGTATAGAAGTAACATGTATTTAAATATTGGTCCTATCAGCAGGCTTAGAATCAGTTGGTAGCACTTACATACATTAGTTGCTCCAAATTAATCTAGAATATCAGGCACTATACGTGTGCGAAAGTTAAGGCTGTTGGCTCGCATACTTTCTGATATATTGGTATTTGGATAAAAAAAAATAGAGAGAGCATTTATTGACAGTTGGCAGCCCTGGTGGCTCTTAAGAATCATATCAGTCTCAGTCATATCAGTTTATGTACACATAGTACATACGAAATTTGGTTGAAATTCAATTGACAGTGTAGGAGTTATATGCATTTAAACATTGGATCTATCAGTAGGCTTAGAAACATTTTGGCAACACTGTCATGTATGGTCTCCTGAAAATTAAACTGAAGTATTATTTTCTATATATGTGCCAATTTTGGAATAGTTCCCATGGATATATTCCAAGATATCCAACATGGAGCTGAAATTTCAATTATGATTTTTCAGCAGTTGGTAGCACTGACATCATTTTCAAGTTTGACGTTGAGATGTCCCGGTATAGATCTTTACTTCTACCAAATTTGGTATCGATTGCTGCAGCCGTTTAGGAGTTGGTAGGGGGTGGGACACACACACAGACAGGCAGACAGACAGAAGGACAGACTGACAGACATTTTCCCAGATCGATCTCATAAGTCTACTTTTTCCTCATTTTTGCAAAATGTGAAAAGTAGGCTAATAAATTATCTCGACATAACTATTGAACGTAAAGACAACGAGCTTTCATATTCCATATTCCGGAAAGCCACACAAACCTGGCATGCAATCGACAATCAGTCTAATCACCCCAGTACGCACAAATTAGCGGGGTTCAATTCAATGGTGCACAGGGCTTTAAACATACCCATCTCAAAAGACAACTATAACAAGGAAATAAGAACCATCAGGCAAATAGCAAAGGAAAACAACTTCCCGCCAAGCAAAATAAACCAAATTATAGCCAAACATAAAAATAAAGATAAAACGATTCCCAAACCGGACAGTAATGAGAAAAAATTTGCGCGTTTCAACTATGTGAATGCGAATACATATAAAATCATTAATCTATTCAAAAGGCAAGGCATAAAAATAGCATTCACAACGAAAAACACAACCGGTAGGCACCTACAAAATAGTGATCTAAATAAACATGACCCATATTCAAAGTCAGGGGTATCTATATATTTAAAACAGTAAGGTGATTTTTGTTACCACGAGATTGAGAGAACGACAGAACCGATTTACTTCGTAGAGCACTCTAACGAAAGCTCTTGGCCTCTAGATTTGCAGAGTGTCTATAAAATAAACAAATATATTACGGTATATTTTTGAATTAATATAGAAAATAGCAGAATTCTGCCCCCTCTCGCATGCGCACAATCCGCCTGGGGTCATGACAAAATGGCGGTGAGAAGTCCATTAAAATGTAAGTTATTTAATAAGCTTGCATGTAATTGAAAACATACATTAACCAAGTTCTGACAATAAAATATAGTAACAGTATGAACGTATACGAATGTGCAACATTGATTTATTTGGATAATGAAATGGATTATTCCCTTCAGACAGCGGCTTTTAATGATAAAGAACGGCTGCGTCAGCCGGTGACAATGAGTGCCCGAGTAGCTATGTGGTTAAGGCCACAGGCTGTGGTCCCAAGGTTCACCGGTTCGATCCCAGCCCTCGCCGATATTTTTTTTTATTTTACCACTGAAATATTGTTTAATCAAGGAGTATTAGTAAGGTTTTATGTCTGTTAAAGATACATATTTCTACATTCCCTCTCGGTATATTTTTTAATTAATATAGGAAATAGCAGAATTCTGTCCCCTTACGCATGCGCACAATCCGCCTGAGGTCATGACAAAATGGCGGTGAGAATTCCATTAAAATGTAAGTTATTTAATAAGCTTCCATGTAATTGAAAACATACATTAACCAAGTTCTGGCAATAAAATATAATAACAGTATGAACGTATACGAATGTGCAACATTGATTTAGTTGGATAATGAAATGGATTATTTCCTTCAGACAGCAGCTATTGAAGATAATAAATGGGTGCGTCTGGTGCTGAACAAGACTGCGCGAGTAGCTATGTGGTTAAGGCGACGGACTGTGGTTCCTAGGTTCGCCGGTTCGATCCCAGCCCTCGCCGATATATGTATTTTTTTTTTACCATTGAAATATTGTTTAATCAAGGAGTATTAGTAAGGTTTTATGTCTGTAAAAGATACATATTTCTACATTCCCTCTCAATACGTTTTATTTCCGTTTTACCATTGCATTACAGCATGTGATCAAAAGAGCAAACTGTTGTCCTCAGTACGCCGTTTAAATATCTGCAATCAGTTCCTATAACTGACAACAGATGGCAGTACATCGCCCATATAGTTCCAGTAACTGACAGCAGATGGCAGGACCATTGCATCGATATATTTAAAACCCAAGACATGGCACGTTTTCACGTGATGGAGAATTATAAAGGAGGGGAATATTTAAGAAGGGAAATTTTGAGGAACATTAACCGACAGTTGAATGTGTAGGCTATGTTGTTTATGTACCTTAATATTGCAATTTCTTCCCAATGCTTCGGAGGTCAAGTTATTAGCGTCCTAGACTAAAAGTTATAATTATGCATCGTCGATATACTCTTAAATTAGAAAAAAGTAGTTTTCCAGGCACTCGCGCGTGTCCACAATTGCTTTCGCCATAAGAGACACTTGGCAAACATAATTCGTTTGAAGGGCTCCGACATCGTGGTCACTCAGCCCCGTGTACTTGGGTGTGTATGTGTGAAATTTTCTCTCGTAACCTGTGTTATTGTGATGGCTGCATTACTGTGTGTATTTGTAATTAAGGTGGTAATTGGCAAGGAGACGGCCAAGGCCTTAAGTTAGGAACCATCCCGGTATTTGCCTTAAGTGGAAGTGGGAAACCACGGAAAACCACATCCAAGATTGTCGAGGTGGGAATTAAACCTTCCTCTTCTTAGTTATACCTCAAGAGACTGAATGTGCCCCGTTTTTGCCCTCCGACCAGAATTCAATTTCTTAGCAGAGCAGGAAATGTAACCCGGGTCTCCGGGGCGATAGACAAGAATAGGTGGGCCTCCATGTGTTAATACGATTTTTGACATGCACGGGACATATAATTCAAAAACTGCCTCCATTAGGGTGACTGCCGAAGTGAGTATTGAGTATAGGTCTATGGTCGTTCCAGTAGTTGGCGAAGTGATTCTATGTTCCCCTGCAAAATGTACTGTCATAACCTATAACAGGTGATTGCTTATTGCTTATTTAGAGCAGTTTCGTACTGTTTATAACAAAATGAAGAACGTCATTCTGAGCTGCGTTTTCAAGCTATCGCAAAAATTTCGCTGGCAGGAACAATTATAAGGAATTTATTTTAAGCGATCAGTCTCATCGCATTCTTCTCACCAACCAACTTGAGTATGAAAGTCTCTGGACGGTCATGTTGAACTTCATTGTTTAAGACAATTGTTTAATGATTATTTGTTTAGAGTACTGAGTCTAACTACGCAGTTGATTTCGGCAATGGAAGTATTATTTGCCATGTAATATTTAGCGGCTCCGTTATTGCAGGACACTATAGTGTTATCGAATAATACAAAGCCACATTTAAAATCCAATATAAATAGGCCATTTCAGAAACAATTCCAGATATTATGCAGTACAGTGTACTGTAAGGTCTTTGACGATCAAATGTAAACATTGTTCTACATTGTACTTCTCTTGCGTAAAATCTATGCGTGGTTACTTTGGTCTTTACTGTTGTGAGGGTAAAATTGATCTGCTGGAATATAAAATATTTGCCAAGCAGCAACAATGTAATGATATTAATTTAAAAGTCATTGAACTTATATCCAGTAGTTCAAACACATACATCAGCGTTAACAGATTGGATACTGAAGATGAAAGCCAACTACTTCATTTCCCTATTATTGAATTTTTCAATTCCTTGGAATTAAGTGATTCGCCTCCACATACTCCGAACGTTTGAGCCATAGTTATGCTCCTTAGAAATCTGAACGTTTCCCAAGGACTCCTATATGGAAACATATTAATTGCAAGAAATATGTAAGAAATTGCTTGGATTCGGATATAATAGGTGCAGTAATATTAGGCAGAGAGCTCAAATCCTACGACTTGATTTAACACCTTCCAATAAAACACTTGTAGGTACAGTACATTTTCTTTTAATAGGCAACAATGTTCTATTCGCTCGGCCTACTTTATCATAATCACTCAAGCTCAAGGAGAAACTCTTGAACGTATTGGGCTATTTACCTCATCACGTTTTAAGTCATGACCAGCAGGATAGTGAAGGTACAAAAAGGTCCTGTATGGGATGGTAAAGAATAAGAGGCGGAAGGATCCTACGGATTGTGTCAGAATGGTGAACAAAAGGGGACAAGGGATAGAAAATAGGGAAGAACTGAAGAAAATGTGGAAAGAATATTTTGAAGAACTCCTGAACCCAAATGGAAACCACGGCGAGGAAGAAGAAATCGGGGAAGAGGTACAGTAGATGAACTGAAAACAGAAAAGGACTTAACATGGAAAGAAGTGGAAGATGCAGTGAGGAAGATGTAAGGAGGGAAGGCACCGGGTGTGGATGAGTTGAGTGTGGAGATGGTGAGAGCAGCAGGAGAGGTTGTACCGAGTGATGAAGGCAGCATGGAAGGAAAGGAAGACCCCAGAGGACTGGAAAAAGGGAATAATTGTCCCGATCTGCAAGAAAGGTAGTAGAACAGAATGCAGAAACTATCGGGGAATAACACTGATGAGTCATTGTGCAAAGATGTTTGAGAAAGTTTTAGAAAGGAGAATTAGGACAAGGATAGAAGGAGGGATGAGGGAAGAACAACATGGCTTCAGAGCAGGAAGGTCCACAGTGGATTTGATTTTTGCTGTAAGTCAGTTACAAGAACAGCACTATGAGTATGGAACAGATCTACTGATGGCCTTCCTGGACATTGAGAAAGCATATGACAGTGTATGCAGAAACAAAGTATGGAAGTCCCTGGAGGATAGAGGAGTAGAAAAATGGACTATAAGGAGGATAAAAGAGATGTACAAGGGAAGCGTGAGCTGTGTGAAGGTGGGAGGAGAGAGATCGGACTGGGTGGAACAGAGAAACGGCCTGAAACAAAGAAGTGCACTGTCACCGTTACTTTTCATTGTGGTGATGGATGACATAATGACCCGAGTGGCACAAGTAATTGGGGAAGGAAAGATGAAAGCAATGGTGTTTGTGGATGATTTGATGATTGTGGAAACAAGGAGGAGGAGGTACAGGAACAGTTGGACGTGTGGGAAGGAATAATACAAGGATATGGGATGAAATTTAGCATAAATAAGAGTGAGATGGTGATCACAACAAGGAAGAAGGAAAGGACCACAACGGGAATAACAATTGGTGGGGAACAGCTGAAGAAAGTGGAGAGTTTCAAGTATCTGGGAAGCCTGATACAAGAGAATGGAAGAAACGGTAGAGAAATAAATGAGCGGGGGAGACAGGCAGAAGCATTCCGGAGGAGTGTGAGAAGCATGTTATGGAGCAGGGATGTCCCTCAGAACAGCAAGTAGATCATATATCGTACTATGTCCCTATCCTGACGTATGCCTCGGAGACCTGGGTTATGAAAGGAAGGGAGAAGAGCAAAATACAGGCCAGTGAGATGAGGTTCTTGAGAAGCAGTATTGGAGCTACAAAGAGGGACAGAATAAGAAATGAGAGGACCAGAGAATTAATCAAGGAGGAACCATTACAGGATGGTATAGAGAAATCTAGACTTAGATGGTATGGACATGTAAAACGAATGGAGGAGAAGAGGATACCCAGGAGGATACACGAGACGAAGTGGGAAGGAAAGAGACCAAGAGGGAGACCGAGAGACAGGTGGATGAAGGGGGTGGAAGAAAGCGTGAAGAAGAGAGGAGAAGACTGGACAAGGGTGGAGGCTGAGAGATGGTGGGAAGACAGAAGACGTTGGAGAGGCTTGTGTTCCAAACAGACCCGGACAGTGGCTGGAAACTGTGCAAGATGATGATGACCTCATCACGTTTTCAGTCATGACCAGCAATATGTTGCAATGCTGAGAGTGCTATCTTTTGACGCCCTTAAAATTGCAATAGTGCTAAAAAGTAATCGTACAAAGAATGTAACTTATATAAGAAGCTTCTTCAGTAAATTTGTTTTCCATTGTCCGTCATGTTTTGACGGGTTTCATCTAGTATTCTATAATGTGCCAAGACACTGGTTGTCAAGTTAATTACATCGGAGAGAGTGGAAGACGAGTAGACACACGTTATAATGAACATAGGAATGCGATAAGATACGGAACACATTCAGCCGTATGCGAACATATGTGTGACGCGGGGTACAGCTATACTAACATCGAGACGGGCCTAAAACTTATTCATCACGAATCGAAAGGCAGAGCTCTTGACATAAAGGAAGCAATCGAGATACACCTAGCCTAACGAAGCTATCTCAAAAATCTAAATGAACACACGTTTATGGAGAGCTCACCCCTCTTCACTCTACTAAAAAACACACCCTGTCTGAAACAAGACACAACTTAGCGATACAGCCAAGCTAGATAAAAAGGGGGAAAATTAGGGGTTTTAATAGGTAAATGTTAATATGGATCAGGTGTACGATGTACCTTTCTTCTGCAATAAACCAAGGCCCGTATTCGCGTCGGTATTAAAGGTGCCAGGACTTCCTCAAAAGACCGGGCAGCGCTTAGTTTGAATGGCGTATGGCACAAGTTAGTTAGTTAGTTATTGTTGTTTTAAGGGGCGGAACTACGAGGTCATCTTCCCCTCTTAACACAGATTAAGGAATACAAATTTTGAATTGAATTTAAAATTTTGAGGTGGACATCTAAATTTAAAAAGACCAAAAATTAATAAAACAAAAACAAACAATTAAATAAAAAATAAAAATTATAAAAATAAACAAAAATTACGGAAAATACAAAACATTATCATTCAAAAACGAACAAGTCGTTGAGTCAATGTTCACTGGAAAATTTAGATTGCTGGCCCTAACCCACTCTCACTTATAAAGCGGATAACGCGATCAGCAGCCACCGCGTCATCGGCTAATATAAGTTTGAGTGTCGTCTGCAAACCAAGGTTTCTTCGTAAGTCAGCAAGATCCACACACTGGGTGAAAATGTGGGCCACGGTGAATACGGCTCCACAGGTACAAAGTGGGGGGTCTTCCCTTCTCATTAGGTACGAGTGGGTGGATCTTGTATGACCTATCCTTAGCCTACACAAAATGACGGACTCTCTCCGGGCCCGGAAGGAGCTCCGCCACACGCGAGTAGTTCTCTTGATCGCTCTCAGTTTACTGGGCAGTGGGTCAGCTAGCCACTGACTCTCCCAGAAAGCCAGAACTTGTAGGCGTAACTGAGAGCGAATATATCTAGCGGGTACCTCCATTGGTCGAGGTGGTAGTGATACCGCCTCTTTTGCAGCTTGATCTGCTCATTTCCCGCAATTCCCATGTGGTTTGGAAGCCACAGAAAGGTGATTCGAGTGTCAGCGTGGCACAGCCCGGCTAGTAGGTCGTGGATTCGCTGCACTAGGGGGTGTTGCGGGAAACATGTAGCAATTGACTGCAACGAACTCAAAGAGTCGGTACTCACGAGAAAGTGGTTTCGTGCATCCTGTAGTGCAAACTGCAGAGCTTCATAGATGGCAACGAGCTCTGCAGTAAACACACTACAGGCCTCAGGCAAAGAGATCTTGGTATTTGCACCATCAATAACGTAAGCACAACCCACTTTCTCGTCCACCTTCGAACCATCCGTGTATAGAATGCCAGCGTCCGGAAATTGGTGAACTATGCTGTGGAACTGCCTCCGGTAAACGGACGCATCCGTGTTCACCTTAGGACCTTGGTGAAGATCTAACCGAATTTCCGGACGCGGGACTTGCCACGGAGACACCTCGCTAGATGTCCGGATCATACAGGGACCTACAGCCACTCCTATTTCAGTGCACGAGCTATCAAGTCTAATACCAACCGGCCGAGTGGCACGAGGCCGGTTGGCGTACCCCTGGTGGTTTTGGGTACCGAAGAGAGCTTGATAGGTCGGGTGTTGCGGCATTTGACGCACATTGGCAGCATATGCTAAAAGCATATGTTGGCGTCTATAATTTAATGGTGGAACACCCGATTCGGCGAGTAGGCTGGGTATCGGGCTGGTCCGGAAGGCACCGGTAGCCAGCCTAACGCCACTATGGTAGCGTGGCGGGGTCTTTAATAGTTGTAGACCCACCTCATTCAATAACATACATCTTATCTAGGTTGGCAACACCCCACATAAACACATCGCACTGACTCCGCACAACACATATGAACAGGGGGGGGAGAAAGAGAAAAACCAGTGTCGTTGAGATAACAACCCATCTCAGTCACCACACCTGGAGTAACAGTGAACACGAAACTGCGCGTAGCTCCAGTAGGAAGACAACCAGATAAGTAGTAGCCTGTAATATTACAGTTTAACCATAGTTGATTTTTACAACCATATAATCACTCCAAATAGACAAACCCCGGATATCTATCACCATTTAGCATTTCACCTAACATCATATGTACTGCATTTAGCATACACCGACAGTTGCAGTACAAATACTGCAACTAAATAATTGTACATATTGTAAACATTTTCACCTGTAATATTTATTTAATTTAATGATTTATTTATTTATTTATTTATTTACATATAAAAAATAGGCTAATATTGCAGAAGAAAATTTTCCTGTAGGAAAGGTCAAATATTTCATGGATCACCTAATTAAGGTAATTCGCTTCATTAACTTAATTATTTGGATTTCTTATCGTCTAATTCTGCCTAAAATTATTTTACATTCATGGAGCAAATGTGTATACCACGTGTGTTTAATTAATTGTATTGTACAAATGTATTTCATGGAGATTTCTTGTGTCCATCAGTGTTAGATATTTACGTATATTTTTACTATAATGTCTATTTTAAATAGCGTCTCTAAAATCCAGAGTATTTAAAAGGGACATAAAACCAATAACATTAGTATTATCTATTTCAAATATATTTATGTAAGATATTGGAAGATATTCTACGGTATAAAGTAGATCCTTGTCATCACTTTCAAAGTTAAAAATTTCAAACAGAAACAGAATCACATTTATCTTACGCCTCTGCTGTAAACCTTATAATTAAATAAAATTTGATGACATAATGCTCATTAAGTGTAAAACGTGTAATTTCTTATCCAACGCCCTTCAATTGAAAGTTCATAATATGGTAAGTAGGTATACAGTAGGATGGATCTATTAATACTGTTACGTGCCGCCCCCTAGTGGCACTTTTGTTAACTGGATTACGGTGGGTAGGAAGCACAACACCATTTACTGCTTAAAGAAATAATTAACTTTATTGTGGCCAGAAAATTACACTAATCAGCACATACAAGCAATTAGGAGCCTTCTCCAGTTTCCTCAAGTCTCTTCCTTATGCGCTCTTGACCCCTTTCACTTGCAACAGACCACAGAAGTTAATCCGTCCTAATGAGTCCGGTGGCCTTGGCAGAAGCTACCTGCCCCTCTTCCTCAGGTACAACAAATACAGTTACTTACGAGCACTTGATGTACGCTGTTCACAAGCTGGGAGAAACAATGTCACAGGATTTCGTAACTCGCACAGCACTTCGTCACCACACTTCTGTCGCACAAGATAATCGCTCGCACTAGCTCGTAAAACACAACAACAGAAAAAAAAACTCGGTCCCCTCACTGTTGAAGCCGCTTATATAGCAGGCTGGTGACTCAATAAATTCTAGAATCGTCCAGGACACACGGCTTCTCGACATTTCCTTCGCTGGTGGTGTCACGAAGATTCTGGACCATCCCTTTCACTTCGCAGTCCGTTGCGTAACGCGCATGCAATACACTGAGGGAGAGCAGTCCAGCCCTGGGGCAGTTTTGACTCATGCGGCGAGCGATGAAACGAACTCACAGCCGTAACACCACCCCCTTCCTAAAAAGGCTGATCGTCCCGATCAATCATTGGTCCGTCTGTGTCCCTCCGTAGGCTGCCAGGCGATCTCGGTGCACGATCTTCATCTTCGCCCTCGGGCTCCGCTGGATCCTGTATACGACATCGTTGATCCGTTTCACGACTCGGTACGGGCCCTCCCAGGACTTCTGCAGTTTGGGTGACAGGCCTTTCTTCCGTAATGGGTTGAAGAGCCAGACCAGGTCGTCCTCGTGGAATCCGCCGGCATCCGTCTGCTGGTCGTATCGGGTCTTCATTCGGTCGGTCTCGATCCGCAGTTTCCTCCTCGCGAACGCGTGTACGTCCTCCAGTTGGTCGACCAGTTCTTGACAATACTGGCTTACCGGGATCGGATCATTCCCAGGTCGTCCGAAGGCAAGATCGACAAGTAGACGGAGCTCCCTCCCAAACATGGCCCGGGCTGGTGTGCACCCGGTGGCTTCATGCACGGCGGCGCGGTAGGTCATGAGAAATAGTGGAAGATGCTTGTCCCAATCCCTCTGGTGCTCGCTGACGACTATTCGGAGATGGTTCTCGACGGTGCGATTGAATCGCTCTACCATCCCGTCGGACTGAGGGTGTAGCGGCGTTGCCCTTGTCTTCCGGATCCCCAGCAGCTGGCATAGGTTCTGGAACACCTGCGACTCGAAGTTCCTCCCTTGGTCGGAGTGCAGCTCCAGGGGTACTCCGTACCGGCTGACGAATTCCTTCACCAGGGTCTCTGCGATCGTCGCGGCTTCTTGGTTAGGGAGCGCATATGCCTCCGGCCATTTGGTAAAGTAGTCGCTGACGACTAATATGTAGCGGTTCCCTGCCTCGCTTAACGGGAATGGCCCAGCAACATCGATGGCCACTCTCTCCATGGGGCCGCCCACGTTGTAGGTCTTCAGTGGACCCCGTCGTCTTCGTCCTGGGCCCTTGCTGGCTGCGCAATCGTGGCACCTCGCGCAGTGGTTCTCCACGTCTGTTCGGCATCCGATCCAGTAGAACCGCTCTCTCAGCTTCTCCAGGGTCTTCTTTATCCCTAGGTGTCCACCAGATGATCCTCCATGAACTTCCTTCAGGACTTCCTCCGTCATAGCCTTTGGAACGACGACTTGTTCCCGAGATGTCTTCCCGTCGGTGCTCTCCCAGGTACGGCAGATGAGGCCATCCCTTACAATCAGCGAGTCCCACTGTGCCCAGTAGGACTTAAACTTTGGGCTGCAGTCACTCACAATGTTCCACCCGGGTCTAGGGACACAGGCCCTCTTCCATTCGGCTATCAGTCCCAGGTCATCATTTTCCGCTTGCGCCCGCGTGAAAGATTCGCGGTTCCAGCTCCCTTGAAGTTCCACGGTAGTCCTTCGGCACTGTATCCCGGTGTTCTCCTCCCTCCTAGTACAGAAGGTGCAGTCTTCGGGGCACGGTCTTCGTGACAGGGCGTCGGCGTTAGAATGCAGTTGGCCTTTCCTGTGCTGAATCTCAAAGTTGTACTGTTGAAGCCTCTCTAACCACCGCGCGAGTTGACCCTCGGGCTGCTTGAAGTTCAGGAGCCACCGCAGGGATGCATGGTCGGTCCTGATGAGAAATTCTTGCCCGTACAGGTACTTGTGGAAGTGTTCAATGGTCTTCACGATGGCGAGCAGCTCCTTCGTGGTAACGCAGTAGTTCCTTTCTGGCTTTGACAAGGCCTTCCTGAAGTAGGCCTCTACTCTTTCCTCGCCGTCCACTACTTGCGACAGGATCCCCCCTATGTCAAAGTCGCTGGCATCGGTATCGACGATGAACCTTGTTCCAGGTCTGGGGTAGGCCAGAATAGGCGCGGTGCACAGAGCCTGCTTGATTTGTTCGAAGGCACTGTGGCATTCTGCTGTCCACGTGAAGAGTTGGTCCTTCTCAGTCAGGCGATGTAAAGGTTTGGCGATGTCGGCGAATCCCCTCACGAAGCGACGGTAATAAGTGCAGAGTCCCAGGAAGCTTCGTAGTTGGGACTTGTCCTTCGGAACTGGCCACCCCCACACAGCTGCGGTCTTCTCTGGGTCGGTGCGCACCCCTTCCTTGGAGACGATATGCCCAAGGTACTGGACCCGCTTCTGGAAGAGCTGACACTTCTTGGGGCTCAACTTCAGCTGGGCAGCCCGTAGCTTCAACAAGATCTCCTTCAGGTTGCTGTAGTGCTCCTCGAAGCTTCTCCCCAGAACGATGACGTCGTCTAGGTAGACCAGGCAGGTCTTCCAGTGTAGTCCCCTCAGAATGGACTCCAATAGCCTTTCGAAGGTCGCAGGGGCGTTGCACAGACCGAATGGCATGACGGTGAACTGCCAGAGCCCGCTGCCCACAGAGAACGCCGTTTTCTCGCGGTCCTTAGGGTGGACCTCCACCTGCCAGTAGCCACTCTTCAAATCCAAGGTGGAGAACCATCTTGACCCTGATATGGTGTCCAGCGTGTCGTCGATCCGGGGTAGAGGGTAGCTGTCCTTCTTCGTGACGTCGTTCACCCGCCTGTAGTCCACGCAGAACCTGGTGGAACCGTCCTTCTTCTTCACAAGCACGACCGGAGAACTCCAAGGACTATGTGATGGCTCGATCACCCCTTGCTCCTTCATCTCTTCTACCATCCGGTCGACTTCGGCTTGCTTGGCGAGCGGGACACGTCGGAAAGGGGCCCTAATCGGTGCGCTGTCCCCAACGTCGATTCTGTGCTGGACCAAGCTTGTCCTGCCGAAGTCTTTGCTCTCCACGGAGAAGACATCCTGGAATTCGCGTAGCAGGTCCTGAAGTTGGCGTGATTGTTCCTCGTCTAAATGGTCCTGGGATCCTTGGTACAGCTTCTGTAGTTCTTCTGGCAGTGTGCGTCTTCTTCGGTTGTCCGTCTGCAGGTGTCCGTCCGTCGTGTCGGTGATGCGGGCAATCCAGGTAACGGGCTCGCAGACTCCTAGCTTGGTGTCCCGGTGAACCGTAATGTCGTAGTCATTCAGGTTGGACAAGCGGACGTATGGCCGAGACGTCGTGTTGATGAGGGTCTTGGCAACTAGCAATCCTTTTGTCAGGATGTCCTCATATTTTGGCTCGATGACAGCCGCCACTCCCTCAGCAGTTCCGTCGACAATTACGGCAGCGCTGACCTCCGTCCTGGCGGGAACGATGACGTCTTCTCTCAGCCTTACTCGTCGTGCGGTGATGGACTCGTGCGCAGGTTGCAAAGCAAGTTCCTCACCTCCGAAGTGCAGAGTGTTGGTACTCAGATCCAAGATGATGTTGTTCTGGTCCAGGAAGTCCAGTCCGATGATCACTTCATTTGATACGTCAGCCACAAGCACTGGATGCTTTATCGCCCGTCGACCAATGACGAACTCCAGTGATGCTTCGCCATGTACCGGTGCGGTCTCTCCGGTCGCGGTTATTAGCTGGAGTTTCCTTTGTGTGGGTTGAACTCTCCACTTCGGGATCACGGTGGGACTGACGATGGTCCTCGATGCTCCCGTGTCGATTAGCATGGGCCAGCTCTCTCCGTTGACGACTCCGTCGACCATCAGGCTGCTATTATCCCTCCGTAACTGCGTCACACGAACTTGGACTGCCGGGGCTTGACGACTGTCACAAGTCAACCTTTGCCCCCCTAGGCTGGCTGATACTTGCTTTCCTGGGCCGCGCGGTTTCCCTACGACTGACTGTCCCGACGGAAACCCTTGGCGGCGGCGATCACCGCAGTCCTTGCTCAGGTGGCCTCTCTTACGGCAGGTCCAGCAGGTCGGTAGTCCTCTTCCAGGCCGCCTCTCCGGATGTCCTTCGGCTACGTTTTTGTTGGTGGTACTGCGATTCTTGAAGAAACGGCTTAGCGCCTCCATCAATTCGTCGGCCAGGGGCTTGGTCTCGTTAGTTTTTACTGGTTCGTCGACGTCCACTTGACGCACCCGCGCGTGCATTCTGGATGCCTGTTTTGCCGTCCCGAACTCAAGTGCGTGGCTCAGCGCATCTGCCAGGGTCTTATTGCGCGCGAGTCGCAGCGCCTGTTGAGTGTCCGAGTCCCGTAGCCCGTCGGTGAAAGTCTGCGTCGCTATCTGCTCCAGAAAGTCGGCCGGCGCTGTTGGGTAGGCGAGCCTTACGAGGCGTGCAATGTCCATCTCGAACTCCTGCAGGGTTTCCGCGTTCTTCTGTACCCGGGTCCGGAGCTGCATCTGGTAGGCCTGCTGAAGATGGCTATCTCCATATCGGGACTCCATATGGGCGATCAGTGAAGCGTAGTCCTGGGATCCAGTCGGGATGGCCTGAAGGACGTTAAGGGCGTCACCTCTCAGCGCTACAATGAGAGCTGTAGCCTTTTCTGTGTTGTTCCAGTTATTTATGGAACAGGCCGCCTCGAACTGACGTAAGTAGGTGCTCCACGGGACCTTTCCGTCGAAGGTTGGGGGCGTCACTCTGCTATGTCCCGTTCCTGATATTCCCGGTGTAACGGTGGGCGGGCGTTGACGCAGCTCGGCAACTTCCTCTCGTAGGGCTTTGACTCTCTCATCCACCCCGGTCGGCGGGCGTCGGCGCAGCTCGGCGACTTCCTCTTGTAGGGCTTTGAATCTATCTTCCATCCCTGTCGGCGGGAGTCGGCGCAGCTCAGCAAATTCCTTTTGTAGAGCGTTGAATCTCTCTCTTCCACCCCCATCAGCGGTCGTTGGCACAGCTCAGCAACTTCCACTTGCAAGGCGTTGAATTTCTCCTCCACCCCTATCAGCGGGCGTTGGCGCAGCTCGGCAACTTCCACTTGCAAGGTGTTGAACTTCTCCTCCACTGCCGCGACTTCCACACGTAGGCCCTGTTCTAATTTCCTTTGGCTCTCCTCTAATTTCGTCAGCAGACACTCTTCCAGATTTTTCTGGCCATCCAGAAATTTGGCGGTTAGGTCCTCTGCTAACTTATTCTGGCTGTCTTCCATCTGCTTCAGGTCCTCCGCTAACTTATTTTGGCCTTCTTCTAACTTGGAAGTTAGGTCCTCTGCTAACTTATTTTGGCTGTCCGTCAGGTCCTCTGCTAACTTCTTCTGGCCATCCTCCATCTTCTTCTGGCCGTCTTCCATTTTGGCAGTTAGGTCCTTGGTTAAATTCTTCTGGCCGTCCTCCATCTTGGTTTCCATGCCATTTAACTTTTCTAGCAGTGCTGCCAATTTCTCCTCCATTTTAGTTGTTTGTCTTGTAAAGGGCATGCAATCACAGGAAAATTAGAGAAAATGACCTGCTCGGGTTTTGAAACCAGGACCGTCAGGTGTTGTGCTTGAGTTCGTAATCCGGCTTCTGACACCAGTTGTTACGTGCCGCCCCCTAGTGGCACTTTTGTTAACTGGATTACGGTGGGTAGGAAGCACAACACCATTTACTGCTTAAAGAAATAATTAACTTTATTGTGGCCAGAAAATTACACTAATCAGCACATACAAGCAATTAGGAGTCTTCTCCAGTTTCCTCAAGTCTCTTCCTTATGCGCTCTTGACCCCTTTCACTTGCAACAGACCACAGAAGTTAATCCGTCCTAATGAGTCCGGTGGCCTTGGCAGAAGCTACCTGCCCCTCTTCCTCAGGTACAACAAATACAGTTACTTACGAGCACTTGATGTACGCTGTTCACAAGCTGGGAGAAACAATGTCACAGGATTTCGTAACTCGCACAGCACTTCGTCACCACACTTCTGTCGCACAAGATAATCGCTCGCACTAGCTCGTAAAACACAACAACAGAAAAAAAAACTCGGTCCCCTCACTGTTGAAGCCGCTTATATAGCAGGCTGGTGACTCAATAAATTCTAGAATCGTCCAGGACACACGGCTTCTCGACATTTCCTTCGCTGGTGGTGTCACGAAGATTCTGGACCATCCCTTTCACTTCGCAGTCCGTTGCGTAACGCGCATGCAATGCACTGAGGGAGAGCAGTCCAGCCCTGGGGCAGTTTTGACTCATGCGGCGAGCGATGAAACGAACTCACAGCCGTAACAATACATTTATTACCGAGGCAACACAGTTGCCACACTCGGGGCTGCCACTCATGGGCGTTGTGAGGTAACATGTTTTATAGCACTTACTGCAATTCTATAAACTGAAATAGCTAACTACTGAAATCGCTACAACATAATTTGGTTGCATCACCACGTTAAATAATCACATATGAAAATATGGAAATTTCAAGAACACGACCATGCATTAGCGAACATGGTGAAAGTGAATCTCTCGATCTGGCCCGAACTTAGCACAAACGTTGGACAGTCAGATCCCAAGAAAAACAATTGTGGTAATATTCTGTCCCCAAATTTACTTGACTTATCTCTAGAGAGGGCAAAATTGTTATTATTGTTTTATTTAGTCTGGCAACATTAAGGCCCAGTGGCCTCATCTTACATAACTGCATGTACGAACCATGAGTAGAAATGTGTAACTGAAAGCCAACTTAATCGCCAACATTGAAAATAATATTTATTTTGATAAATAGTTAAAAAGTATCTTAACTTAAGTTTATCATATAAATAATAGTATAGTATTAAAGTCACAAACAGAACTTTTTTAAAATCAGAATAAAAAGGTATCTACATAAAAATTGATTTCAAACAAGAACGTAAACAGGTGACAATGTATAAAATACGATTTTGGTTAAAGAACATATGTTGTTAATTCATTTTGGAGGCCTAGAGATCGTGGTCATTTAGCCCCATGTACTTGGGTGAGTATGTGCGGAAATTTGTCTGATAGTCTGTGTTATTGTGATGTCTGCACTAGTAGGCCTATGTGTATTTTTAATTGAGGTAGGATTTTTGTAGGAAGCGACCGTGGCCTTAAGTTAGGTACCATCCTGGTACTTGCCTGAAATAGAAGTGGAAAATCACAGAAAACCAATTCCATGAGGGCTGAAATAAGTATAGAACTCGCCTCTTCTCAGTTTTACCTCACGGGTCTGAGTGTACCCCGTTCCAGCCCTCAGACAAGAGTTAAATTTCTTGGCTGAGCCAGGAATTGAACCCGGGCCTCCGCGGTGACTGCCAAGAATGCCAGCCACTACGCAGCAACGAGGCACATCGGGAGGATTCACGTTCGCGATGTTCCTTTGTTAGCCCGGCCTGTTCATTGGGTCATTTATAGGGCTCTCGGGAGCGGCTCAGTAGCAAAAAGGATCTGGAAAGACATTTGCATAAAATAATTCCTTGTTTTCAATAATCACCTGAACTTCCAGAATTCTGGATCTGAGGGCTTCAGAGTAGTGTGATTTCTGGAGTAAAGGTTTCCCCTCGAATTTCCCAGCCATACATCATAACCGCTGTCCGCCAACCGGTAGGCTGCAATAGAGATATTGTTATAGCTGGTTATCTGGCTGGTGCTTCTAAGAGAGGGCACATAATCACTTGCTAATAAGCGCAACGTTCTAATTGACAATAGATATTGTGACTTGCAATCTGTCAACCCAATGCAGTATAATCCCAAACACTAGGACATGGGAAAGAATAACCAGAAAAGACACTATAAGCGATTAAATATACGTATATACTGTATATATTGTAACATTACGAATCCTCTCACTTCGGGGGGTAGTGGTAATTACTACCATAAGGGATATTTTTAGCCTACTTTTCACACTTTGCAAAAATGAGGAAAAAGTAGACTTATGAGATCGGGCAAACGTGTGTCTGTCTGGCAGTCTGTCCTTCTGTCTGTCTGTCTGTCTGGCTGTGTGTGTGTCCCCCCCTATCAACTCCTAAATGGCTGCAGCAATCGTAACAAAATTTGGTAGGAGTAAAGATCTATACCTGAATATCACACGGCCATATTTGAAAATGATGTCAGTGCTACCAACTGCTGAAAAATCCCAATTGAAATTTGAGCTCCATGTTGGATATCGTGGAAGGTATGAATGGGAGCTATTTCAAAATTGGCACACGTATAGATAATAACATTGCAGTTTAATTTCCAGGAGGCCCTACATGGCAGTGTTGCCAAAATGATTATAAGCCTGCTGATAGGTCCAAATTTTAAATGCATATAACTTCTACACTATCAATTGGATTTCAACCAAATTTCGTATGTGCTATGTGTACTATAACAGATATGACTATGCGTATTCCTATGAGCAACCAGGCCTGCCAACTGTTAATAAATGCTGTCTCTATTTTTGTTAGTCTAATATCAATATATCAGAAACTATGCAAGCCAATAGCTCTAAACTTTGCTCACGCATAGTACCTGGCATTCTAGATTAATTTGGAGTACCTAATATACGTCAGTGCTGCCAACATGATTCTAAGCCTGCTGATAGGTCCAATTTTAAAATACATGTAATTTCTATACTAACTAATGGATTTCATTCAAAATTGACACAACAATATATCATATTATTTCAGATTATTTCTGACCAATACGTGTATATCATTGTTGCCAGCATGGTTTTACGCGCGCTGTTAGATCCAATGTTTAACTGCATGTAACGTCCATGCTATCCATTGGACTCCAACCAAATTTTGTATTCTGTACCTTAAGAGATGGGACTAAGAATATATTCAGTCACCAGGGCTGCCAACTGTAGTTCTCCATTAGGCTACATTATGCCAGGTATACAGTATTTCGAACTTAGAAATTTCGATATTACCAACTTAATTTCGTCATTATTCTAGATAGATCCATATAGATTAATCATTGGCATGAATCTTAAATTCTAAGAAAAGTAGGCTCTTTAGTTCGTCACGGAACTTCTTGTTTTTATATATAAACATATTATATTTTCATAGATTCCACAACATATCCTTTTTCTTTCCACATCAAGTTCTCAATTCAACATCTAAAATTAACCAACTTCCCTTCATAATCTGCAACGTTCTTCATATTATCAACAGCCAACACCATAGCCCATCCTTCTATTTATCATTCCTCATTCATCATATAGAAAACCTATCTTTTTTTCATATCACCAAAAACTAACAATCTTCCGGTATATTGTATCATAAAGTCATAGAATAATAAAACAAGTTGTTCAGTAAAGAACATATAGCCTACTTTCTCCTAAATCCATGGGTATTGTTATAACTCTTTGTCCTTTTCAAGGAGTATGATTGAATGTTGGTTGTAGTAGCTTGTTGAAATGCAACGTGTTATAGGGATATTAAACATGAATATGAGGTGCCCTTTGCTAGTGCTACCTCTGTACCTAATTTCGTTCAATTCGGTTTCACCGTGTTTGAATTGATAGGGGGAATCGATTTGCACACATACTTGGCCACCATCTTCAAACTATTGGGCAGATGTTCTTGCAGTTTGGTCAGAATATGTTTCCCACATAAACATATGGTGTTGCAAAATTTGGTAGTGACTAGATTATTAGGTTGGACGTAATTACATTTTAGCTTTTAACATTTGGGTGGCCGCGATTACGTTTCCGTCAAGATAGCGGTGATATAAAACATGACACTGAGGTGCCCTTTGCTAGTGCTACCTCTGTACCAAATTTCGTTCATTCGGTTCCACCGTGTTCGAATTAATAAGGGGAATCAATTTTGACATAAAGATGGCCGCCATCCGCAAACTATTAGGCTAATGACCTATTAGATTGGTCAAAGGATGCTCCCTCCATAAAGGTATGTTGTTGCAAAGTTTGGTAGAAATCGGATGGTTATGTTAGTCGTAATTTGATTTAAGCTTTGAACATTTGTGTGGCCGCCATTACGTTTCCGTCATGATGGCGGCGATATTAATCATGACACTGAGGTGCCCTTTGCTAGTGCTACCTCTGTACCAAATTTCGTTCCATTCGGTTTCACCGTGTTTGAATTAATAGGGGGAATTGATTTTCACACAAAGATGGCCGCCATCCGCAAACTATTAAGCTAATGACCTATTCATTTGGTCAAAGGATGCTTCCTCTGTAAGGGTATGTTGTTGCAAAATTTGGTAGAGATCGGATGATTAGGTTAATCGTAATTTGATTTAAGCTTTGAACATTTGGGTGGCCACCATTACGTTTCCGTCAAGATGGCGGCGATATAAAACATGACACTGAGGTGCCTTTTGTTAGTACTACCTCTGTACCGAAATTCGTTCCATTCGGTTGCACTGTGTTCGAATTAATAGGGGGAATCGATTTTCACACAAAGATGGCCGCCATCCGCAAACTATTACGCTGATGACCTATTAGATTGGTCAAAGGATGCTCCCTCCATAAAGGTATGTAGTTGCAAAATTTGGTAGAGATCGGATGATTAGGTTAATCGTAATTTGATTTAAGCTTTGACCATTCGTGTGGCCGCCATTACGTTTCAGTCAAGATGGCGGCGATATGAAACATGACACTGAGGTGCCCTTTGCTAGTGCTACCTCTGTACCAAATTTCGTTCCATTCGGTTCCACCGTGTTCATATTAATAGGGGGAATCAATTTTGACATAAAGATGGCCGCCATCCGCAAACTATTAGGCTAATAACCTATTAGATTGGTCAAAGGATGCTTCCTCCATAAAGGTATGTTGTCGCAAAGTTTGGTAGAGATCGGACGGTTATGTTAGTCGTAATTTAACTTAAGCTTTGAACATTTGTGTGGCCGCCATTACGTTTCTGTCAATATGGCGGCGATATAAGACATGACACTGAGATGCCCTTTGCTAGTGCTACCTCTGTACCGAATTTCGTTCCATTCGGTTTCACCGTGTTTGAATTAATAGGGGGAATTGATTTTCACACAAATATGGCCGCCATCCGCAAACTATTAGGCTAATGACCTATTCAATTGGTCAAAGGATGCTTCCTCTATAAGGGTATGTTGCTGCAAAATTTGGTAGAGATCGGATGATTAGGTTAATCGTAATTTGATTTAAGCTTTGAACATTTGTGTGGCCGCCATTACGTTTCCGTCAAGATGGCGGCGATATAAAACATGACACTGAGGTGCCTTTTGTTAGTACTACCTCTGTACCAAATTTCGTTCCATTCGGTTGCACCGTGTTCGAATTAACAGGGGGAATCGATTTTCACACAAAGATGGCCGCCATCCGCAAACTATTACGCTGATGACCTATTGGTTTGGTCAAAGGATGCTCCCCCCATAAAGGTATATTGTTGCAAAATTTGGTAGAGATCGGATGATTAGGTTAGTCGTAATTTGATTTAAGCTTTGAACATTTGTGTGGCCGCCATTACGTTTCTGTCAAGATGGCGGCGATATAAAACATGACACTGTGGTGTCCTTTGCTAGTGCTACCTTTTTACCAAATTTCGTTCAATTCGCATTCACCGTGTTCGAATTGATAGGGGGGGACAGACATTCAGAGTACACACACTCACACACACACAGACACACACACACACACACAGACTCACACACACACATACACACACACACACAGACTCACACACACACATATACACACACAGACAGACACACTTTTTTCGCCCTGTGTTGATCTCATAAGTCTACTTTCATTTTTTGCAAAAATCGAAAGTAAGCTAAAAACAACACACCATCATTAAAATGAATATAGAATAGAAGCCTCACTGGCAAGCCCCCCCTCACCTCACTACTAGAAACTATACATATCTCTAACTTTGGGTGATGGACAGCACTCCCAGCAAGCGCTATTTCCATAACCTAAAAACCCAAGAAAAATGAACAGTGACAATTTAGACTATATATATATTTAATGTGAACTACAGAAGACATGGGAAGACATGTTTCACTCGTCAAACAAGAATCATCAGATTAAAATATACAAGACTAGGGGTCGTTTTCACCAACGGACACTAAAACAACACAGGTTCTTTTAGACACAATGTAAATGCACAGAGCTGATGATCACGATGATCTTATGGTCTTTTTCACCAATGACAATTGTCTCTTTAAATTATCATTAAAGGCTATTTAACTTTTCGCGAGCATTTCATCAAGAAGAAACACACGCTCGTTAACTTACCTCTAACAAGGAATTACATTAAATGGACAAATCTGACCACTCAACTCACTAAAGCATAGTTTAAGTATTGGGAAACAGCCGAACCCTACCTCGCGCATCCCTTAATGGCGGTTTGTTTCCGAGTTTCGCATGAATATAAAAAATGTTTATGACAATGAAATTATAAAAGATCATACATGTTTAATACCAAAAAAGAAGAATATGGAAATCTAAAAAAGAAATATTTCTGACGTGGGATTCGAACTCCTTCAAGCTCTGCATAATAAACTCAGTCTAGACAGTGTGTCCTATTTAGCCAATTAAACAATGTATACATACAACTGCCAGTTCTCCTAAATGTTCATATCATTTTAAGCTTTTGCCGCGAATAAGGTCTTCTTTATTTCCCTTTTTCTTCTTTCTTCGTTTAGGCCAGCTATGGACCACGTCATTTCAACTGCTATCGTCTTTGGGCCTTGATCTTACCCCAGTGTTCACGCATTCGCTGCCTGTGAAACTTCTTTCTTTCATCAGACCACTTCTTGTTTTTTCTTGGAATTGGTGGTGTGCTCCAAGCTTTTCCCTCAAAAGATCACGTTCCATAATGTCTGCGTGGGTGATCCATACTTCTTGCAAATCCTTGTCTACCTCACAAAACCAGGGGCCTTTGTTTCTTTATTAAGAAAATAGGTAAATATCCGATTGGCGATTCTCTCGGGTTTCATACGAGTTAAGTGGCCATAGAAAGACATTTTTCTCTTCCGAATTACTTGAGATATCCTTTCTACATGATGGTATTTCCCATTCTTTATAATTATGTTCCAGAAAATCTCAAGGAATCATCGCAAACAAAGATGAGTGCTACATGCCTGTTGATCTGTCCGCCATATTTCTCCAGGATGAACCAAGTTTACGCATGCGTGAGAGCTGTAAAGCGCATTTAAGTAATTAGGAACCCGAATGGCCTCGTGAAATGCATCAACGATAATCTCGCATTAACTCTCGTATTTAAGGTAAATATTAATTAACTAACTAATCGTTAGTAAAGAGTTGGTGAAAACGGCCATAAATGCCTCTTCATAAAAACTCTACGAAGCAGACAAACGGTCGCTGCTGTCCAAATACGAAAAGCACAGCAAAAACTTAGAAAGCGTGGCAATTATTACTGGTAAATATTAAAGCCGTCGCCTCCGTGGTGTAGTGGTCAGCGTGCTTAACTGCCACCCCGGAGATCCAAGGTTCGATTCCTGGCTCTGCCACAAAATTTGAAAAGTGGTATGAGGCCTGGAAAGGGGTCTACTCAGCCTCGGGGGGTTCAATTCCCCCCTCAGCTATTCTGGAAGTGGTTTTCCGTGGTTTCCGACTTCGTCTCCGGGATTTGCCGGGATGGTACTGTACCCTTATACCTGGATGATCCACCAAAATACAAGAATGGAAAAAATAATGGATTGTAGCATCTTGATGTCCCGGCTAAAAACAACACAGTGCTACTTGGCAAAAACACTCAGAATAAGGAACAGGATTTTATCAAACAGAATGTGCTATAGTGACTAACTACAGAACAGTAGGGTTCTCTATCTACTCAGGAAAGACGAGAATCTACGAAAATCTCGGGCGTAAGGATGTAATAATAATAATGTTATTGGTTTTACGTCCCTTTTAACTACACTGGCTTTTAGAGACGCCGGGGTGCCGGAATTTTGCCCCGAAGGGGATCTTTAACGTGCCAGTAAATGTACTGACACGGCTCCCTCGCATTTGCGCACCCTCAAATACCAGCTGACTGCGCCAGGTTTCGAACCTGCAACCTTGGGCTCAGCAAGCGAGAACGTTACTCCTGAGCCACGCAGCCAGACGCGTAAGGATGATCAGGTCCCTCGGGAACTTCCACCCTACAGCACATTCCACTACCATTTAACTACAAAAACAATGCCAAATTTCCTATAAAGGATCAGTGAATCGTAAAAACATGCCTGTCATATTTATTGACATCAACAAATATATGTTTCCTAACACTAGCATTCATTATATGCATTATTAACGTTCAATTAGATCAAATGACTAAATGTCATTACTTTGTTACATTAGATACATGTTTGTTTCTTCAAGAAACCGATCAAATTATTTTTAAACGCTTTCATAAGCTCAAATAAAATAATGAAATAAATCTCAGCATACAACTGCTGTTCCCTAGGTAACGGGAGTTTTTTAACAAGATAAAATGTTATAAAGTTAAAAAAAAATATCCCAAAAAAAATGAATTTACCCCTGACGTAGATCTCCGTCATTACAAAAGCTATACAATTTATCTCCCGTCTCCTATCACTTAAATCCTTCTCATAGAAGTGATAAAAATTCTCTATTCATATTTAAAT
The DNA here is from genome assembly GCA_946902985.2 of Meconema thalassinum. Taxonomy (NCBI): domain Eukaryota; kingdom Metazoa; phylum Arthropoda; class Insecta; order Orthoptera; family Tettigoniidae; genus Meconema; species Meconema thalassinum. The sequence goes on along the minus strand of OX336394.1, from coordinate 251,094,096 downwards.
TACTTTTTGGAAGCCTTCATACGGTTAAGGCTGCTTGAGCTTTTAGTTCTCTCAGTCAAGTGGTGCAGTTGCACCTAATATAAAGGGAGGTGGCACGCAATTTGTCACTCCTGTGGGGGTCCGGGCGGGGACACCAAGAGCCCGCCGATGAGCCAGCTTGGTGTCCTAGGCGAAACCCCACACAAGACACGGCACAAACCTAGAAGAATTGCTGAGTTTTAATTCACCGGCCGTGAAAGCCAATATACCATCTTATTTCAACATCAAAATATGCGCAAGTCTGTCACTACAGACATTCCTTCAACAATTGACCAATGGCTTCACAATGCTCATTGTCATACAACAAATACCTCCGTCTGCTACGGGAATAAATAAATCTCTCTCTTAGAGATGCTTCGCAGTTTCTTCCAAAAACATATTATTCTGAACTAACTTCTCGTTAACAAATTCTTTTCGTAGTCTCAACATCCTTAATAAAAATATGGAACAAAAATACTGGCTCTATCGATGAATTAATTTAACAGGTAATACAATAAAATACTAGTCTTCTAATAACAATATTATTTCTTTTATATATTACTCACATTTCCATTAGGCTTCCTATTAGCTGTGATATTTCCTTTAAATTATTTCTTCAAAATCATATTACTGCAATTCATATTTACTAACTTCCCATTATATTCTTTTACAAATTCTTTCTTTAATATATTTCTCATAAACTTTTATACTTTATGTTTGTTAGTCACCAGATATTTATAACCAAATCTGTCTATAAGTTATCAGATCGTGACTTTACATGGATCTCTACATAAGATCTTTAAGAATCGCATTCTTTAAAACATACCTCTACATAACATTTTTGGAATAAATTTCCATTATTATTATCATCGTTGTCAAAGAACGATATCTTACCATTCAAAAACTGACAAAATGTGATCTAAACACATTTAAACTTGACCATATAAAATATTCTGAACTAAACTGTAAAATCTCCTCATTCAAATTTTTAAAGTCGCAAAATTCCAAAAACTCAAATAAAAATTCTAAATATTCAAAATCGACAAAAATCGTGAATAAACATCCGCATGACGTAGTTATGAAAATATAACATCAAAAACTATAACAATATTAAGTAAACGTAAAAAATGGCATTAATAAACAGTCGTCGGATATTCTCAAAAGTTTCTACAATACTCTACATGATGGGATATATCGTTGGTCATTTGACTACCTTGTGTTGCGTTATAGATGACTAGAAGTGGGCTTTCTTCGCTATCCTTCAGAAACGGATTGTTTCTAATAGCGCGCGACTGCATGATGCCGTGTGAGCTTCTCGGTCTCCTACAGATGTCCCCATGCGGTGAGGTACGGGATTCGAACTCCATCATCTTCGTGTGGCCGTCCTTTCTTCTGGTGAATCTTCTTGTGTGAGATGGGAAACCCTTTCTCGCTTGATGGCACTGGGATCAACCCTAGCCGCCCTCGTTCGTGAATTCTTCTGTCTTCTCTCGCCAAAGTTCTGATATATGTATTCGTCATTTTAGTTGGTGAAATGACATTGTAGAAGTAGAATATTTTACATGGGAGAGACGAGATATTAATCTCCCCCACGAGATTGATGTTATGTCATTTCGAATACTCTCGTTGTCGTCATCGTTCTGTTCCCGTTAACATCTTAGTTGGTCATTATAACTCCTGTAGATTCAGTCGTATATTCCTCCCTCAACTTCAGTAACTTCGACATGGTTAAAAATGTAGATTAATTTTAAAAAATCGTTGTATGTTGACTTGATATGTATTTGCACAACGTAAGTGTCTTCGTTCATTAATATCTTCTTCAGAAATATCGTAATCTCTATCAGCTTTGTTATATTGTTGAGTATTTCGTTGAGACGTACTTCTCTCATGAAGTTGTAGGTATTAAGAGCCTCGATTCTTCTCTCTCATCCCCTTCGTCAATGCTCAAGTAAGCGTCCTTTTCAGAACATGCATCTGATTGGTTGCTTATTATCGATGATAGTAATATTCCTTAATTATACATATAATTAGCCGCAATGTTAATAAATAGTTCTTATTTATTATTTAATATCTTCCATGATATTACGATGTGTTAAAATCATGCTAGTAATTAGCTATGCTCATTACATTGTTTTCTCTTATCTAAGTAAGGTCGCTTCTCATTGTCTGTGCGACACGCGTATTGCTCGAGTCTTCCCCTACCATGCTCAAGACACACTTACAGCGCGTGCGGGAATCGGCTCGCCTCGGGAGTCCTCGATTATCTCCGTGCAACATAGTTCCTTTCTGATAAGAACTGTGCAGTCTAGTGCCAAGTCTCCCGCGTGACTGCTAATTTTCTCATTGGTCGGCTCGGTTAACTGGCTAACTCGGCGAGGTACAAACCTGTTCTGTGGCTTGTTTCCAGAGTCGCTATATTTTATCATGGGACAGTTTAGAAAACTTTTGAAGAGATGAATATTTCCAAGCTCATATACATATACAGTACCTAACGTAAGGCCACGGCCACCTCCTTTCCTCTTCCTTGCCTATTCCACCCAAACTTCTCACCCTTTGCCATCCCTCACGAGGCCGCTGTTCGCTTTGCAGGTGAGGCCGCCTGGGCGAGTTGCTCGTTCCACCTTCCCAGTTGTATCCCCCGTTGCGATGTTTCAAGCTCCAGGACACTGCCCTTGAAGCGGTAATGGTGGATCCCCCACAGCTCCGAGGGAAAATAAAAAAAAAAATGTCAGAGCATTAAGCATCCAAAGAAAGAACTATTCATTTTAATATCTACAATGTGACAAGAACCCCAGGGGCTCACATCTAGTGGGACGAGGGTTGGTGACCACGGGACCCCAGCTGAGTCTGGCATTGCTTCCTCTTACTTGTGCCGGGCTCCTCTCCGTCTTCTTTCCTGTCGAACTCTCATGGTCAACTCTTGTTCTCTTCTGACCCCGACGGTATTAGGGTATCCGAGGCCTAGGGAGTCTCTTCCTTTCCCGCCTTAATTGGCCCTTGTCTCATCTTTTCTGATAGCCTCATTCTTCGAGGGGTCAGCCTTCTTTTTCTTTTTAGGTTACCTTCTGGCTTCAGCTCATGGCCCTCAAGGAGGCAGGGTGTATGTAGCTCCACCTCTTCTGGTGCACCCTGAATAGTGATACAGTACACCCTCAAGGGCTCATGGCTGGTGAGTTTGGGAGTTCGCAATACCGAAGGATTCCTGAGCTGTGTCCAGTTTACCACCGTTTTCCTCTGACCTTGGGGCAGGCCCTCTCCCCTTTCCCTTTCCTATCCGCCTTTTATGGCTCTCCTTCCTTCCAAGTCCCTCAATCCTCATTCTTCAAGGGTTGAGGGCATTTCTTTTCTTCCTGTCCTTTATTTGCCTTATCCTTTTTTGTTTGCTATTTCTTCTTCTAGTATGTAAGTCTGTAGTTAGTATTAATTGTAGTTTTCATTCTCATCTCATATTTCACTCTCACCCAAACCCACAGGGGCCTATAACCTAGATGTTAGGCCCCTTAAAACAACAATTATCATCATCAATGTGACAAGACAGAGAAATGACGATCCCATCCACAGTCTCCCTCCAGCAACTAATCAATGAATGTGTAGCTACTAGGGCTGTGATATACTTAAGCAATAAGCCCGAAACTAGAATTGTAATTGTGATGACTCTATTGTTGTGTGCTATCTGTTTTTAATTTAAGTAAGGACTGCAGACAATAATTTCAGGTAGTTCCTACTTCCTCTACCAAATGCTACCTTTAACGACAGAGCTTTGAAGTTGTCTATTACTAGATGCCATTGCTACCAGCTCCCGGTGACGAACCTTGGAACTTAAGAGCATTAATCATACCTAACCTACAAATTTTGCTTCACACAAATTGAGTTAGTGGAAGGTTCTTTTACATGCCATAAATCTATGACAAGGGCCTGCCGGCTTTACTTCCCATCCAACGAAAAGCATACTGAGGGAGTTTTAATGCTCTTAAAAAATCCGACGACTTCAGCCGGGTTTGAACCCGTGACATTGGGTATAGAAGCTCAGCATGCTACCAACTACGCCACCGAAGCCGCCTCGTGTTGGAAGGAAAGGTTTTGGGGAAGAAGGGAAGAGGAAGACCAAGGAAGATGAATCTGGATTCTGTGATGGACAGACTAAAATTTCAGGAATATGCCGGTTTGAAACGTTGAGCAGCAACAAGTCCATGCCTTTAGGATGGTTGGTTCTTAAGTTTAGGTGAAGCGACAACGCGGTCATGTAGCCCCGTGTACTTTGGGAGTGTGTAGAATCTGGCTGATAACTGGTGTTAATTGTGATGACTGTATTAGTGTGTGTTATCTTTTTTTAAAATTTAAGTACAGACTGCAAATTAGAATTTTTCAAATAGTTCCTACTTTTGCCGCCAAGCGCCACCATCAACGACTACTAGGCCAAGTTCAGAACTTAGCTACTAGACGTCACCGCCGTCGGCTCTTGGCAACGAACGTAGAAACCTAAGAGCGTTGTTTACATTCTTAACCTATCCAATTTACCTTCCCACAGGTGTAATTAGTGCAAGGTTCTTTAACATGCCATAAATCTATGACATGGGACCACCGGCTTTACGTCCCCTCCGAAGGAAGGCTTACTGAGGGATTTTTAACGCTCTTAAAAAATCCGACGGTTTCGGCCGGGTTTGAACCCGCTATCTTGGGCATAAAGGCTCAGCATGCTACCGACTACGCCACGGAAGCCGCCTTGCCTTTAGGATACGATGAGATCTGATATGGAGACTTATCTGAATTGTGGAATGTCTACAAACCGCTCTGACAGCCACTAGCATGAGGTAAAATAAAAACACCAGTCTGTCTGTGGAACCACTCGCAAATCACCAATATCAAGATACTTTTGTAATTTGAGGTACTGTACAGTACTTTCATAAAAGCAGATCGTGTGAAAAATTGCTTCAAACCTTGTAAGTGACCAGAGTATTCTTCAAAAAGGATTTCCAGGTTGTTGAAGCCTGCTATACGTTTCATGAAGTCTTGCGTTTCTCTAGCGTGATCGTCTGGCATTTTTGAAGATTTGTTCTTAATTTGTTTGAAATGGCGCTTGAATGGCTTTATATACTGTTGGCTATTGGAATGGTCGGCATTTAACACAAAACGTGAATAGATTCTTTTAGTTTCTAGTTGACGGTTCTTTGGTTCCGTTTGCACGTGGCGAAGTTATTGTTACTGCTCTATGTGATCGGTTAGCGGTTTTGGGAGTATCCACCCATGTGTGCATGGACAGGAGGGCCTAGTGTGTCGTCACCCACGTTCCAGGAAATGTTGTATTCGGGGAGATGTTTATAGCCTTATACTCTATGTCCATTCCCCTATTCAAATTATATGGCTTATTTACAAACATACTGTTTATAACTGTCTGGGATGAAATCCACTAGAGTGTGAAACGAAAAATGGAAAGCAAGGAGACTAAGGCCTACCTCTTTGGAGATGACGTAGTGAACCCATGTGCCATCAGGTCCATGGATGGTCGAATCCATGCATTTGAGGAAGAAATCAAAGAAGCGTACAGTTTCCAATGTAACTTAAAGAAAGATCAAGCTAGGAGGCCAGTATAAGGTTGTGCAACCAACGAGGACCAGGTGTTCGAGAGGATGATATCATCCCTCTTGACATTCTGAAGGGAGCGAGTCACGAGTATTAATAACCGAGTGGAACTTTCCAACGATTAGACAAGGAGGCCTGAATCGGAATTCGAGCTGACGTTGCTGGAAAATGACAACACCGCTTATGCGCCAGAAGAGGAATAATTAAATTTAACCCGTTTACAAGTATAATAATGAGTAAACAAGTACAGTACAGTGAATCATTTTGAATGAGAGATTTTTCAGTAAAGAGAAACCATTTAATAATTGCGCAGGAAAAAACTGCCAACGCAAGACGACGTCATTGGGGAATTACCGAAGCCTGTGTGGAGGGGAGAAAGCAAAAGAAATGCAACACCCACACAATTGAGGACGAGAAATTAATTAATATCTCCGAATTGCACGATCGATTCTTAGGGGCAATGAGATTATTTGACATTGAGAAGATGAGCTTTCGGAAGGTATAATTTTTATATTTGTGGCACCATTATTTTAGAAGTTGGCCACAGAAAAGGCTAGAGTCTTATTTTTTTGTAGTAAAATAGTATAAAGCTTCGGGCTTCACCAAGCCAATCATGCAGTCTCGAACAGCCCGTGAGGGGTATAATCACGCATCACGCAGTACAAATCCGTCCAGGGGGACGTGACGCTGGATCATCAGCACATGCAGTTTCAAACGGCCTGAGGGCACGTCACTAGGCTACATCAAACACCGAATGCAGTTATTCTGACAACCCGTGAGGGTGTTACTACGCACGCAGTTCCGACAGCCCGTGAGGGGCGTAAGACTACATTACAGCACATCAATATTCAGACAAGCCGTGTGGGGCGTAACTCTGCGTCACATCGAAGACAGTTACTAGTACTCCTTGAGGGGAGAAACGCTGTGTTCCACCGCAGAAGTAATATCCGATAGCCACAGGCGTCGCAGTATTAACGACTTGCTTGCCTCCATAAGGAGTGGTCAAGAAGAAATTTAAAGTATCGCCGTATTGAAAGAGTAGGAAAATCCTAGTTACAGGATTTAGGCCCGACTGTATACAAGTTATAGTGAAAGTTCGTAAGATATAGTCAGAGCAGGTCGCGAACGTCGGACTTAAAGGCGATAGGTCGTTAAATAGACGAACGAATAGATCATAACGTACGGAAGTACCGTACCAGAAAGATAAACTGTCATCTAAATTAAAGAACCCACAAAGGGAAGAACAGAATAAGGTTCGGAACGTATATCAGAAACGTAGGAGTGCTAGAACCGGTCAAATAAAGAAGATAGGAGACTATAAACATTATCTCCAGAAAGCAGGCGAACTATTCTAAAAGTACTAGACTCGAGAAGTACTAGCTGCTATAAATTAAATCTATAGGTCATTGAGGAGACCTCGATCCGAATAGACTTTCGCTAGGATCGATAAACAGATCTACAAAGGAGCCGTTCAAGCTAGATAAATAGCCGGTCATCCAGGATAGGAGTAGAAGAATTTGGATTCCAGGGAACAGTAGATGTTTCGAGACTTTCGTATTCTGCAGGATAGGAAGCCGACATCGAATAAATTTCACCCTTGGAAACGGGAATTTAAGAAGGTCACGTGTGATAGGCTCAGAAATACGGCCTAGTGATCAAGAATTGTGAAGTGAAAATTTATCAAGATGGTGTGTTAAATTAATATTTTTAGCGTTTATTATGTGTTCAAAAGGGACACATCAGTGTATAAAAATGTCGTCAATGTTAAGTGTTTTAAATATATGTCAAAAAGTGTTTATACCTAAGATGAATTCCTTTAATATGGAGTAAAAAGTTCAAAGTGGGCCCAAAATGAAGCACCGCACAAGAATAAAGATCATGGGACGATCTTAAAAACATGTGAGTACTGAATTTAATTCTATTTTGGTGTCAGGAATTGACTGTGTACAAATCCACCGGAGTTTTTGAGTAAAAGGGATGTGTTTTAAGAAATAAATACGGAATAAGCAAGAACGCGGTCTGAACAATAATAGAAATTTGAGAAATTATCAATAATTATGTAAAGAATAAATCCCGTAGAGGAAATAAGTGAATAAAATGTTAATGTATTTAACAAATGTCATAAGAGCAAGCGAAATATCAGTAATTATCATGAAAGATATTCAAATAAAGTAAAGTTGAGGTATGAATGAAATAGCTTTTGAGCTTGTGTAAAGAAAAAAGGTAATAATAATAACTAAGTATGGAAATATTAAATAAAGATCAAATAAATTGATGTGAACATAAGAGCGTTAAAGCCTTAATGTATGTGTAAGATATGATGTTCAAGGGAATATTTTAAAAGGGAGCGATTTATCGGCAACGGAAAAGATTAATATAAGAATTTAAAATAATGTGAATGAGATTTATCAGTTCTTGGGAAGACATTTCGGCTTAAAATAATGTATAGCGCAAAAGAGCGCAAATAATATTAAAATGTCACGCTAGGAACGTGTAGAGGTTAAAATACTTGGTAAATTACTTATGGAGGGTAGTTGATTGCAGTGAATTGATAATTGTATAAGTCCTCTATTTGTGACGTAGTATCACGAGGCATTGTGTATGTATTTGAAAGGGAGCTAATATATGGTATTATTGAGCGTATGTCATAAATCGCATTTTGTATAAGTCCTCTGTAAGGGAATGGTTCCCGAGGCATGTGAAAAGATTCGAACGCAGAATCTTCTTATGATAAAAGCCCCTTAATTCTTCGTCGTCGAATGTGTATTAATCTTCCCAATCAATGAGGACCCTCTCATAATTAATAAATGCCAAGGTTACGAAAGTGGTCTTTGAACCAAAGAATAGTTGTTTGAATGAGTACGGTACAGTAAAAGCCCGGTCTCTCCCCAGAACTGAATATAATGTGAAGGTTTGTTTTGAAAGCCTTGGAAATAAGCTACTAACGTGGGTTAGACAGGGAGTCGCCGTCACCCTCCGTGTCATAAATCGCGCCCGAGTAGAAGGGTCTAGCTTTCTTAGAGTGAGAGTGGCCAGAAACCGTCTCGCAAGATGTTGTAAAGAGAAATGAATACACCAGGAGTGTTTAAAGTTGTTAACGACCTGGGCGTTGAACCGAGGTCCTTGTAGATTGATATTTTCGTTTGCCTGTTCAGATCGTAGTTTCTTATATGATAATGGTCTTATAAGACATAAGAGATAAATAACAATCCCTATTGTAGTGTTGGATAGACGTAGGATTCCACGAGTTAATTGAAGGCAACTAAGTTTCGGGAGTAACTATAGTTTTTTGACTGTGTCAAGTATCTTCACGCTCTGGAGTACACAATTGATTTCCTGATTACCTTAATATATTTGTGAAAATAAAGAGAGATGATAACAACTGAATGTGTGGACATGCCCAAAATATTGAGTTAGATAATTAACATAAATTTTAAATGTAATTATAAATTTGTTTTTGAGAATTAAGAAGATATAAAGGATAGTATTTGAGGTGTACAAGAATGACACCATTATTATGCAAAGCATGGAGCCAAAAGAGCTCGGAGTTATATAAAACTTACAGTGATGCTTTATGGAAGTAAGACTAAGTAGGAATTGTTGGTTTATGTGGAAACCACATGTTTTAAATACAATATTTGTTTTATTATATTTGTGATTCCTTGTTCATTTGGAACAAGTAGATGATTATGGGTCAGTAATTAAATTGTTAAAGTGTTTGTAGGGCCATTAATTTTATTAATTAAATGTGTTTAAATAGGAGTTGATTTTGTTGTTATTTTTGCAAGTGTATCCTCTAATTAATCCAAAATATGTGAGTCACAGAGTGGGGGAACTTACCGCTGCCCCGAAAACTCCGAATTGAGCTACGCTGGTATACTGTGATTGGCATATTTCTTGCTAAAAGGGCACATGGGGGTCGTATAAGTAATGTGCTGGATTAATAACTAGAGGAACACTCAAGACGGTCATTTCATGTAAAGTAAAGTAAGGATAGGTGTAGCTACAACGTAAAATATTAACTGACCGCATGGGTCCCTAGAAACTCATACCGAGCAGCCCTGTATATTATTAACAACCCCCTAGCAAACATAAACATGGCGCCCAGTACGCAGGGCTGAGTTTTCCTAGGGAAAACCCGAGTTTTCTCGAAAAATCAAAAATTTTCATTTTTGAAAAAAATGGTTTTTCGAAATTTTGAATTTTAAATACTTCCATAAAGGTTTATGAAATTGAATAAAAGGATCAAAAGGGTACGTTGTAAGTGAATACCCGTACCAAAGTAAAGTTTTAAAGAAATTGGGACACACGGATTCAGAGTATCATCTCTCAAGCATGTACTAGTGTGGTGGCATTAGTGGCCCCCTGTATTTTTATATTAGAAAAGATGGTGACGATGATGGAGTTAAAAGAGTGTTTGGATGAACATTTCCAAAAGAATAGAGACGAGATAATAAAAATAAGTACGCAAAGTACGGAAGATGCAAAAAAAGAGAATAGGGAAGAGAGGCAGGAACTTTTGAACGCTATAAAAGCTGATAGCAAAGAAAAGTGGGAGACCCTGAACAATAAATTGGGGACAATAGACAATACATTGAGTCTCCAAAAGGATGAAAATAACAAAGTGTTCGAATCTATAAATGAGAGTTTGAATAAGTTGGATAGCCAACAGACTGAAAATAAAGAAGGGTTAGGAGCTATAAACAATAAGTTGGACAGCCAACAGGAGGAAAATAACCAAAAGTTAGAATCCATGAATCAAAGTTTAGAGTCACTAAAAACTGATAGTGCTAACATGGGAACTAAATTAGAAGCTATCGAAGTTAACTGTGTAAAAATGAACGATGAATTGAAGGCTGAGATAGAGGGCAAATTGAATAGTATAAAAACAGAAAATTCAGATCATTTGTCAGCACAATCCAGGGCTTTGGAAGATAAACTAGGAATAATGGAAGGGAAACTTGAAAATAAATTACATTCATTTCAGGAGAAGATGATAGGTGATAATTTTTTGAACAGTCAAGCCATGAACACTAAATTAGAGGCCATGGAGACTAAAATACAAAGTAATATAAATAAGAAATTAGAAGAAACAATGAATAACAAATTTCAAGCTTTTGACACTGATTTTGGGAATAAGTTAAATGAATTAAAAGGGGGAATAAAACAGGGGTCAGATGAACTCCGAGAAAGTATAGAAGGAAACATAGAGTCCAAATTTCAAATATTGGATAAAACATTTGGGGACAAGTTAAAGGCATTACAAACTGAGAGTAACACGTTTAATGCAGGATTGAGAACCCAGATAAGTACTATAGAAAAAAATAGTATAGAATCCAAAAAGGAATGCCAGGATAATTTTAAAATTATAGAGAATAAAATTGGTTCTATGGAAACAGCATGTAAAGAGAAAGTAGACGGATGTAAAAATGAACTTGTAACCCAGATCCAAGAGGTGCAGAAAAATTTAGAAGCTCAGATAGAATCGAACAAGAGTATTTGTGAAAAATCTCGGGATGAGATAAAAACAAGTGTCAGTGAGTTAGGAAACCGATTTGGAAGAGTTGAGGAGAAAGTAGGAAATCTTGAGGGAAAGGTTGATAAAATTCAGGATAAAGTGGATAATTTGGAAACTCAGAATCACAAAGATGTACAGGGTATGAAAGATCAGATTAATCAATTTACCGGGCAGGTAGAGGAAAAATTGAGGAACCACGAAGAAACAATAAGTAATAGACTAGGGACTTACGAAGAGCATCTCCTGGAAGAAAGAACGCAACGAAATAATGAAAAAAAAGAAAGTACCCAAAAGATAAATGAAATAAGTAAGGGTATTAATGAGGTCCAGGGAACTATCGAAAAATTAGAAGGACGAGTAGGAAAAACTAATAATGAAATAAAACTGATTAAAGATGACTTATTGAAAGTGTCTAAGAAAACTGAGGAAAAGCTGGAAGGAATTAAGGGAGAGGTGGAGAAGAAGATAAAGGAAATACGAGAAGACCTGGATACCATAGGTGACGTGAAACCCGAAATTATAGACCAACAGGCTAAGATCATTAAGAAAGAGGTAGAAGACCAAATAAATGAATTCAGGGATAGCTTCAGGGATGAGAAATTCCAACTCAAAAAGGTAGAGGAAGATATTAAAAGGAATCAAGAAAGAATTCAGAATGAATTAAGATCCCGATTAGAGAGGACTGAACATAAGAATAGTCAAATAGAAATCCAACTTATGGCTAATGAAGAAAGTGCCCGGAGGGAAAGGAAGTTAGAATTCGAGAATCAGGAGGAGTTTCCAAAGACAGGATGGGTAGATTCTCGTGAACAAGGCACAGATACGGAGAGGGACTTAGGAGGGGAGAGCCCTTATAAGAACCCAGGATATCCGATGGCGATGTCAACCCCGTACATGAATCAGACAAATGGCCAGATAATAAACATTATTAAATCCAATGAGGACAGACCAGTAAAGTTTACGGGTAATAACATGTCTATTACTCCAAAATACTGGCTAAAAGAAGTGGCAGAGTATCTCAACGAAATGAAGGTTCCTCAGGATCGGAGACTGAGAGCTATTGAAAAGCTGTTGGCAGGTGATTGTCTCACCTGGTTCAGAAGCTTCAGATACACCTTTGATACGGTGGAAGGCTTTAGGGAAGCATTTTTAAAACGATATTGGGCAGCAGACGTCCAAGAGAATTTAAGGCTAGATCTGTACTCTAGGAAGTACAGCACCAATGCACCTACTAAATACTCGGAATTTTTCACCGCTCAGCTGTGTAAATTCCGCGAACTAGATATTGCTCCGGCAGAAAACGACCTGTGTGCCGCCATTGCAAGGCAGCTTCCATATGAGATTCAGAGGCTGTTAATCTCATCCAAAGCCAGAAGTGCTGTGGAAGTGGAAAGTGTATTACGTCAGTTAGATATGACGACTTCGCACGTAACTCCTCGGCATCAAAGACAGACTGAGCAAGTACACATGGCCAGCAGTCAGGAAACAGGAGAAAAACCAGCGACCAGGAATCAGTCCACCAGTACGGATACTCAAGGACTAGATCGAGAGTATGGGCACCAGGAGCCTAGAAGGATACAGCCATACTACAGAGGAGGATATAGAGGAAGAAATCCTAGGACTACGGGTTATAGGCAACAAGAGAGCCGACCCTATAACAATAACCATCAAAGGCCAGACAACAGAAAGAAATGGGAGAATTATCCCAGAAGGAATGTAAGGCCAGACGATAGGGATGATGAATATCGGGCCGAAATAGAAGAAAGATATCAGGAAAGTCTTCGTTATATGAACGAAAGACCAGATGAACCTGATAGGCAAAAAGTCCGTTGGAGTGAGGCAATTAAGAACCGGAAATCACCCGACCGACTAGACGGAGCTCAAAGCTTGGAACTACAAGCTCAATTAAAGAATGAGGGAAAAGGGAGCCCTCAGGATAAAAAAAAACTCCAAATTTAAATTGTCAAAAGTGGAAACATACCAGGAGCTGGGAGGAGGTAGAAATTGTAAATTGGATAGCCAGACCAGATGAACTAATTAACGAGGATGTGGAAGGAATCCCACCTGTTAAAAGAGAACTCCCTATAATTATGCTTAGGATAGAAGGATTACTGGTCAGAGCATTGATTGATACCGGATCCACAATAAGTCTAATTACACAAACCCTTTTAAATGAATTGGAAACAAGGGGCCGAGTACTAAAGATTCCCACATCAAGTGTAAAGATTAAGGGAATTATCCCTGAAAAATCTTTGACATGTAAATTTCAGGTATACATTGATCTGATCATGGGTAACGCTGAAATTTCGCAGTGCTTTTTGCTGGTAAATCAATTACCGTATAATGTCATATTAGGTATTGATTTTATCCGTGAGAACAAGGTCATCATAGACCTAGCGCAAAACTGCATTAGAATTCAAAGAGAGGATGTGGACGAGCAAAACATTAACTTACAGGAACAGGATGCGAAAATAGAAGAACAGGTATGGCATATGGAGGAAGTGAGTGAGGAAGATTATAAGGACATAGAAAAGATATTTGAAGTCCTCAACATAGAACTCGAAGATAATGTGGAAAATGAGTTCGAGACCAACCTGTCAGGAAAAGTGGAGGAAGCTAAAGTCAGCCTCGAAATTAAGGAAGAGTTAAAGAAATTATTATTGGATTATAGGGACGTATTTGATTCCAAGCCAGGGAAGATTGAAAATTTTAAATACGCGTTCCAAGTCAATGATTGGGCACCGTTCAAACAAAAACCATACCCGGTTGCGGAAAAGCATTACCCACAAACTAAGAAAATACTGCAGGAGATGATGAATGCAGGTGTTATAGAAAAGGTGGCGACACCATATGTTAGTCCATTAGTGATTGTGAGTAAACCGGATGGCTCAGTAAGGGTGTGTTTAGATGCGAGAAATTTAAATGCAAAAATCATACCAGAAAATGATTCGGCACCACCCATAAAAGAAATACTGGGGAAGTTCAAAGGCAAGAAGATTTTTACAAATATTGACATGACTTCTTCGTATCATCATCTCGAACTGGAAGAGAAAACCAGCTTGTTGACTGGATTTCAGTTCGACCAACAAACATACTGCTTTAGAAGATGTCCGTTTGGATTGAAGACTGCAGGATCTGCATTAATAAGAGCGCTTGATCGAAACCTGTCAGAGGAAGTGAAAGATTGCACTATCCGATACGTAGATGACATTTTGCTTACCTCGGAGAACATTGAGGAACATTTAGAAAATTTGAAGAAATTATTGGAAGACTTAAGAAGGGCGAATTTTAAAATAAATTTAAAGAAGTCGAATTTTGTCAAAGGCAAGTGACATTTTTAGGGCATGTGATTGATAAGGATGGTGTTAAACCAAATCCATGCAAATTGGAATCGATAAGGGATTTTCCAAGACCTTTGAAGGTGAAGAACGTTCGCCAGTTTTTGGGATTGATTGGGTTCTTCTCAGGACATTGTCCATCATACACCAAAACTGTTGCACCACTACAGGACCTTCTGAAGAAGGGGGGCAAGTGGAAATGGACGGAGGAAGCAGAAAAAGCATTTGTAGAGGCCAAGGAAATGCTCTTAAATTACGTGAAGCTAGGATATCCTGATTTTAATCAGAGATTTATCATTCAAACAGACGCATCCCAGATTGGAATAGGGGCAATTCTATATCAGGAGAACCCGGAAAACCCTGATAAGAAGAACTATCTAGCTTTCACAAGTAGGAGACTGAAACCACACGAGAAAAATTATACGATCAGCGAGATCGAGCTGTTAGCGATATTGCACGCGTTGCAATATTGGCGGAAGATCGTATATGGGTTTCAGGTCATTCTAAGGACGGATCATAAAGCCTTAACCTTTTTGATGAAGACTGATTTATCCAGTCAAAGGTTGATGCGTTGGGCTTTATACATTCAACAATTTGATGTCAAGATAGAGTACTGCCCAGGAAAAGAAAATATAGTTCCAGACTACTTAAGTAGACAGCCAGAGTCCATAGAAGAGGAAGTAATGGCTATAGATTTGGAAGACAGGGATCAGCGTACTCTTAATGAGTTAAGAAGCATTAGTCAAAGACAACGTGAGGATCCATGGATGAACATGCTCATATCTTTCCTTGAGGGAAGCTTGATAAGAGGAACACCAGCGTACACGGAAGCTGATAAGATAGCTCAAGATTACACGTTTTATAATGGGTTATTATATAAGTTTGTGGACTCTGACCATACAAAATTAAGGATTGTTGTACCTGCAATTTTGCAGAGGAAAATAGTATGGTTAGCCCATAGATCGTTCGGACATATGGGAGTCGACAAAACAGTCTCGATGCTGAAAGAAGCATTTGTATGGCCGAGACTGAGAGAAACTGTAAGGGACACGTTAAAGACATGTGATCTATATCAAAGGATCAAACCTAATGCATTTCTGATGAGACAGAAGCCTATACCATTGTTGCCCGAAAGGCCCGGCCAGATCATATCTATTGATAATTTTGGACCTTTGCCAAAGGCAAGAAGAGGAAATCGACACATAATGGTGGCTATGGATGTCTTCACTAAAATGGTTGTCCTTGCTCCCATACAGAAGACTAGTACCAAACAGGTGTTAAAACGACTTAAAGAAAAAGTGATACCGATTCTGGGGAAACCTGAGAATTTGTTGTCGGATCACGGCAGTTGTTTCACCAGTGTAGAGTTCAGACGAGAATTAGAAAGACTTGGAATACGTCAGATTTTGTCAAGTATTCGCCATCCTGAGGCAAACCCTGTAGAAAGAGTGATGAGAGAAACGGCCAAGTATTGTAGAATATACTGTGCCGAAGAAAATTGGAAGTGGATAGATATCTTGGATATTATCGAATTTTGTATAAATAATACAATCCATGAATCCACAGGAGAGATACCCATAACGTTACATCGGAATGAGCAACCAGAAAGACCTTGGAGTCTGGTAATTCCTAGGTCAGCAGACGCTCAGCCTGGAAGAGATGTACGCATTAGAAGAGCCTTTGAGCACCTAAAAGCTCAAGCCGACAGGAGGCAGAGAAGAAATAGGCATAAGAGGTATCATCGACCATTATTAGCAGGAGAAATGGTGTTAGTAAAAAGACCAGCCATTTCGGATCCAGGGAACCGTGTGTACAAGAAGTTCCAGAAAATGTACCACGGACCATATCAAATAATCAGAGATTTGAGGAATAACGCATATAGAATTCGGCACTGTGAAACGGATCACGAAGTGACCATGAATTCAGCAAATTTGAAATTATATTACCCTCCCGAAGATTTTGATGAAGAAAATGAACAAGCCCTGGTTATGGAAACCTGTAGAGATGAATCCGCTTTTGACATAAACAAGAATAAGGAAGAAATAGAAAATAGAGCTCAAGCATTCGAGTGCGAGTGCGAATTGGAGAAATTATATTGGGAAATTAAAGAAATAATTGAATTTATTGAAGAAGAAAATTCCAATTTAAGAAAAGAAAATGATGAAATAAGGAAACGGGTAGGGATAGACCAAACCCGTAAGGAAGAATGAGGTTCTGGGGACTTAAAGTCCAGACAAATAAATAAAGAAAGAAAGAAAGGGTAGGGACAGAGCATACCCGACCTACACAATTACCGGATATGACTTTAAAGAAGTAAAAACAACGGAAGGTACGGACAACACTATGATGGCTTCGACGAATAAAGAAATACAAATTTATTTGAAATAAATTTCCTCAAAATTTTTCGAAAATTTATTTACCTAAGGAGGGGAGAGATGAACCCATGTGCCATCAGGTCCATGGATGGTCGAATCCATGCATTTGAGGAAGAAATCAAAGAAGCGTACAGTTTCCAATGTAACTTAAAGAAAGATCAAGCTAGGAGGCCAGTATAAGGTTGTGCAACCAACGAGGACCAGGTGTTCGAGAGGATGATATCATCCCTCTTGACATTCTGAAGGGAGCGAGTCACGAGTATTAATAACCGAGTGGAACTTTCCAACGATTAGACAAGGAGGCCTGAATCGGAATTCGAGCTGACGTTGCTGGAAAATGACAACACCGCTTATGCGCCAGAAGAGGAATAATTAAATTTAACCCGTTTACAAGTATAATAATGAGTAAACAAGTACAGTACAGTGAATCATTTTGAATGAGAGATTTTTCAGTAAAGAGAAACCATTTAATAATTGCGCAGAAAAAAACTGCCAACGCAAGACGACGTCATTGGGGAATTACCGAAGCCTGTGTGGAGGGGAGAAAGCAAAAGAAATGCAACACCCACACAATTGAGGACGAGAAATTAATTAATATCTCCGAATTGCACGATCGATTCTTAGGGGCAATGAGATTATTTGACATTGAGAAGACGAGCTTTCGGAAGGTATAATTTTTATATTTGTGGCACCATTATTTTAGAAGTTGGCCACAGAAAAGGCTAGAGTCTTATTTTTTTGTAGTAAAATAGTATAAAGCTTCGGGCTTCACCAAGCCAATCATGCAGTCTCGAACAGCCCGTGAGGGGTATAATCACGCATCACGAAGTACAAATCCGTCCAGGGGGACGTGACGCTGGATCATCAGCACATGCAGTTTCAAACGGCCTGAGGGCACGTCACTAGGCTACATCAAACACCGAATGCAGTTATTCTGACAACCCGTGAGGGTGTTACTACGCACGCAGTTCCGACAGCCCGTGAGGGGCGTAAGACTACATTACAGCACATCAATATTCAGACAAGCCGTGTGGGGCGTAACTCTGCGTCACATCGAAGACAGTTACTAGTACTCCTTGAGGGGAGAAACGCTGTGTTCCACCGCAGAAGTAATATCCGATAGCCACAGGCGTCGCAGTATTAACGACTTGCTTGCCTCCATAAGGAGTGGTCAAGAAGAAATTTAAAGTATCACCGTATTGAAAGAGTAGGAAAATCCTAGTTACAGGATTTAGGCCCGACTGTATACAAGTTATAGTGAAAGTTCGTAAGATATAGTCAGAGCAGGTCGCGAACGTCGGACTTAAAGGCGATAGGTCGTTAAATAGACGAACGAATAGATCATAACGTACGGAAGTACCGTACCAGAAAGATAAACTGTCATCTAAATTAAAGAACCCACAAAGGGAAGAACAGAATAAGGTTCGGAACGTATATCAGAAACGTAGGAGTGCTAGAACCGGTCAAATAAAGAAGATAGGAGACTATAAACATTATCTCCAGAAAGCAGGCGAACTATTCTAAAAGTACTAGACTCGAGAAGTACTAGCTGCTATAAATTAAATCTATAGGTCATTGAGGAGACCTCGATCCGAATAGACTTTCGCTAGGATCGATAAACAGATCTACAAAGGAGCCGTTCAAGCTAGATAAATAGCCGGTCATCCAGGATAGGAGTAGAAGAATTTGGATTCCAGGGAACAGAAGATGTTTCGAGACTTTCGTATTCTGCAGGATAGGAAGCCGACATCGAATAAATTTCACCCTTGGAAACGGGAATTTAAGAAGGTCACGTGTGATAGGCTCAGAAATACGGCCTAGTGATCAAGAATTGTGAAGTGAAAATTTATCAAGATGGTGTGTTAAATTAATATTTTTAGCGTTTATTATGTGTTCAAAAGGGACACATCAGTGTATAAAAATGTCGTCAATATATGTCAAAAAGTGTTTATACCTAAGATGAATTCCTTTAATATGGAGTAAAAAGTTCAAAGTGGGCCCAAAATGAAGCACCGCACAAGAATAAAGATCATGGGACGATCTTAAAAACATGTGAGTACTGAATTTAATTCTATTTTGGTGTCAGGAATTGACTGTGTACAAATCCACCGGAGTTTTTGAGTAAAAGGGATGTGTTTTAAGAAATAAATACGGAATAAGCAAGAACGCGGTCTGAACAATAATAGAAATTTGAGAAATTATCAATAATTATGTAAAGAATAAATCCCGTAGAGGAAATAAGTGAATAAAATGTTAATGTATTTAACAAATGTCATAAGAGCAAGCGAAATATCAGTAATTATCATGAAAGATATTCAAATAAAGTAAAGTTGAGATATGAATGAAATAGCTTTTGAGCTTGTGTAAAGAAAAAAGGTAATAATAATAACTAAGTATGGAAATATTAAATAAAGATCAAATAAATTGATGTGAACATAAGAGCGTTAAAGCCTTAATGTATGTGTAAGATATGATGTTCAAGGGAATATTTTAAAAGGGAGCGATTTATCGGCAACGGAAAAGATTAATATAAGAATTTAAAATAATGTGAATGAGATTTATCAGTTCTTGGGAAGACATTTCGGCTTAAAATAATGTATAGCGCAAAAGAGCGCAAATAATATTAAAATGTCACGCTAGGAACGCGTAGAGGTTAAAATACTTGGTAAATTACTTATGGAGGGTAGTTGATTGCAGTGAATTGATAATTGTATAAGTCCTCTATTTGTGACGTAGTATCACGAGGCATTGTGTATGTATTTGAAAGGGAGCTAATATATGGTATTATTGAGCGTATGTCATAAATCGCATTTTGTATAAGTCCTCTGTAAGGGAATGGTTCCCGAGGCATGTGAAAAGATTCGAACGCAGAATCTTCTTATGATAAAAGCCCCTTAATTCTTCGTCGTCGAATGTGTATTAATCTTCCCAATCAATGAGGACCCTCTCATAATTAATAAATGCCAAGGTTACGAAAGTGGTCTTTGAACCAAAGAATAGTTGTTTGAATGAGTACGGTACAGTAAAAGCCCGGTCTCTCCCCAGAACTGAATATAATGTGAAGGTTTGTTTTGAAAGCCTTGGAAATAAGCTACTAACGTGGGTTAGACAGGGAGTCGCCGTCACCCTCCGTGTCATAAATCGCGCCCGAGTAGAAGGGTCTAGCTTTCTTAGAGTGAGAGTGGCCAGAAACCGTCTCGCAAGATGTTGTAAAGAGAAATGAATACACCAGGAGTGTTTAAAGTTGTTAACGACCTGGGCGTTGAACCGAGGTCCTTGTAGATTGATATTTTCGTTTGCCTGTTCAGATCGTAGTTTCTTATATGATAATGGTCTTATAAGACATAAGAGATAAATAACAATCCCTATTGTAGTGTTGGATAGACGTAGGATTCCACGAGTTAATTGAAGGCAACTAAGTTTCGGGAGTAACTATAGTTTTTTGACTGTGTCAAGTATCTTCACGCTCTGGAGTACACAATTGATTTCCTGATTACCTTAATATATTTGTGAAAATAAAGAGAGATGATAACAACTGAATGTGTGGACATGCCCAAAATATTGAGTTAGATAATTAACATAAATTTTAAATGTAATTATAAATTTGTTTTTGAGAATTAAGAAGATATAAAGGATAGTATTTGAGGTGTACAAGAATGACACCATTATTATGCAATGCATGGAGCCAAAAGAGCTCGGAGTTATATAAAACTTACAGTGATGCTTTATGGAAGTAAGACTAAGTAGGAATTGTTGGTTTATGTGGAAACCACATGTTTTAAATACAATATTTGTTTTATTATATTTGTGATTCCTTGTTCATTTGGAACAAGTAGATGATTATGGGTCAGTAATTAAATTGTTAAAGTGTTTGTAGCGCCATTAATTTTATTAATTAAATGTGTTTAAATAGGAGTTGATTTTGTTGTTATTTTTGCAAGTGTATCCTCTAATTAATCCAAAATATGTGAGTCACAGAGTGGGGGAACTTACCGCTGCCCCGAAAACTCCGAATTGAGCTACGCTGGTATACTGTGATTGGCATATTTCTTGCTAAAAGGGCACAGTAGTAATATGGGGAGAAAATGAAATAGAAGTGCAAGAACCAGTTACGGTATGGAATCAAGAGACAGAGAAATATGGAATGTAAATAAGTGTGGAGAAGAGTAACACTGTAGTGATGACAAGAAACAAGAGAGAAGGAATACAGAATATTGAAGTCATGAAAATCCATTGGAAATGGTAAAAAGCTTTAAGTATTTGGGGAGCATACTCACAGAAGATGGTACAATAAATTAATAATTTGGAAAGAGAATTCAACAAGCTAATGGGTTTTACCAGTGTGTGTGAGGTTTAGTATGGAACCAGGAAGTCCCACAGAAATGCAAGAAAGTTCTATTCTCAATGTATTACACACCAATTTTGACATATGCAGCAGGTACTTGGACCACAACAAAACGGGCTGAAAGCCGAATCCAAGCAGCCGAGATGAAGTTCCTTAGAGGAATAATTGGGAAGACACGGAGGGATAAAACCAGAAATGTGGACATTAGGGAGAGAACTGGGTTCTCAAAACTGCAAGACAAGATAGAGACCAGTAAGCTGAAGTGATACGGACATATGATGAGAATGGAAGAATATTGAGTACCAAAAAAATATTTTTGGAAAAAATGCCAGGAAGAAGACCACGAGTAAGGCCCTGAAAGAGGTGGATAGATACGGTGAAGGAGAGCAAAGAGAAGAGAGGAGTAAAAAAAGAAGTATTGAGAGAAGGAAATGAATGGTGGAGGGATAGACAACTGTGGAGGTCCTTTATTCGCAACCCGACCCTGGGAACTGGAAACGAGAAATGAAGAAGAAGATTTATAAACAAGCTATAACTTGAGTAGAAATGTAGAAAGTATGGTATGTTGATCAGCATGTCAAAGGCGAAGGTTATGTCGGTAGGAAAGAAATACAACAAAATATATAGATTACCAGATAGGAGGAACTAAATTGGAGCAGGTGGAACATTTTTACTTGGGCTGTGTATTCTCTCAGGATGGTGGTGTGGGGAAGGCAATACAGTAGAATCGAGGTGTGGAAAAGCCAATGAAGTGAGTTCTCAGTTGCGATCTACAATATCTGCAAGGAAGAAGTTAGCGTATTGACGAGACTTTCCCTACATCGCTCAGTATACAGGATATTTCGGGAGGAAAGGTAAATATTTTAGGAGGTTGCAGTATACATGAATTGCAATAAAAATTCCATATAACATGTGTCCTATTTGTATTGCATACCAAGATACAGATGTTGGTATGTAACCAGGGTATTTGTCGTTTCGTGTGTTGGCACACCGGTATCTATGGGTACGTTTCTTGGCCAACAAGGTTCCCGGACCTTACCCCTTTGGATTTTTGCCTGTGGGGAGGCTTGAAAGGCAAAGTCTACAAGGAGAATGTTAACACAACAGCCGAGTTGGTCGTTCGGATAATGCTTAGTGCAGCCCCCGTCAAAGAACGCCAAGACGCCCTCCGAAGAGCTACACGGGGTGTTATCAAGAGAAGTACGAAATGCATTGAAATTGGTGGTTGAATTTTTGAAAATCAAATTTGAGCGTCCTCATTTGCCTTGGCTTTACAATTATTTGGGTTAAATACTACCAGCTGTGCAATTCATCTATACTACAACTTCCTAAAATATTTACTATTCCTCCTGAAACACCCTGTATAGACCCACCTTGCTGTATGGAAGTGTGAGCTGAGTAGATTTAGGACATCTGATACATAAGCTAGAGGTATCTGATACGAGGGTAGCACGAATGATTTCTGGGATAAGGTAACCAAAATACTCCTTCAACTAAACAAAACGCAAATAATTAATTGGTCATTAGAGTTGGATTAAAATATAAGGCCATTCCAAAATCACAACAAATCGGTTAAAAAGAGATTGAATTATACAACATTGTAGAAAGATAACAGCATTTTAGAGTCGATATCTTTACTAGAATTACGAAAATGTATAAAGTGCTTATGTATTGTGTCCAATTGGTCACGGCAGATTGGCATCGAACTCAGGTCCTATCTGAGAAGACCAGGCACATGATTCTAACTAGAATCGAACCATTGATCTCTGAGGAGGAACAGTTTTAGGGAACCCGAAGAGCAATGTGTTAAATAATGACATATGATAATGTAGCATGATTTCACGGCCAGTATGTGAATATCATAGCAGTTTTAAGGTAAAGAATTGTAAGCAAATGCAAGCAAATATACGTTTTCGAAGCATGCAAGAACGAGAGGAGGCCAGTTTGACGTTTTACTAATTGCAGTTGGAAAATGGGTGGAGATCGTAGGCGCCGAGCGGACTACTTTCGTCTGGACCGAGTAGACAGCTCAAAATTAATGACTCGGGTATTCACCGCTTGACAACGATGGAACCTAGGGTAGGGATGACTGCCCACGGAAATTAATTAATTACCGCCAAGTGGAGCATTGAAATGGAGTGAAAGGTACACCCAGGTGAATATATTCAAGGAGAAATAATTTAGGAATGATTTTACACCTAAATTAAAGCCTATATCTCTAAATGAGCGCGTTACCACCGAGCCTACGCTCGAGAGGAGTGATTTGGTGACTAGCCAGGGGGGAATCACCATGGTGGCGTCCTGACGCGTTGGAATAAGGCAATTAATTGTAATTAATTGGCCGAAGCGATCGCGTGCACGCGAATGTTTATGACACCTCCACACCTAAATAAACAAGGTGTATATGACATTTTGGCTGGAAAGGTATTATTTCAAGGAAGGAGTCGCACCCACATGTCCGGTGGACTAGTTTTTACGAGAAGCCTTTATAAGGGAGAGCAGTGCAGACCAAGCCAGTCGTCTTGAGTTGTCTTCACTTGTCTTCAGTCTGTTCTCAAGTTCTTCTCCAGTATACACGTAACTAATACGCTGCCAGTAAGCGCGCGAAATGTTACAGTATCGACGCTCAGCAATTAAAGAACAATAGAAGCACATCATACAGCTTCATAAGTATAATCATGAAGTGCGTCGAAGTAAATTTAATACAGATATTTATCCATTATCTGACGCAAATATAAGTTCGCTACAGCGAAAGAGTAAATAATAATGTTTTTGGACATTACATATACCAGGAGATATCGTCAGAGTGGTATATGACATTATCATCAGGATCTCTAAAATTATGGGAGCCTTGGGAGGCATCGCCAATTAATCTGGACAGTGAACTGAACGATATGGAAGGTGACGAGGATCGAACGCCCGTAAACACAGTTAGACTTTCACGGAGACCAGCGGTTGGCGTAATTGCATCGCATCTCTGAGGTCAGGCGTAGGAGGAGTCCGATTAAGGATCAACCTGTGAATTAGTGAGAAAGTGTACATAAATTGTGCTATAGTGATTTTAAAAGTGTTCAGGTGTATAGTGATTAATATGTATTGTGTAAAAGTGAATGAAGCCACTGGTAAGAGTATGTTTATCATGTGGGAAATATGTGAAATCAAGTGTCGTGTCAGATATAGCATGATGGCTTAAATCAAGCGTCATGGTAGGTCCGGAGTTGGGATGCTGGCACCATCCAGCGAAAATAAAAAGTGAGTACCAATTTACAATGTTATTCTAACTAAATAGTTCACCATACAACGATGCATCACTTTGAGACTAAGATGTCACAGTCACTTATTGAACGAGTTTTCACCACTCGTCTTGAATAGAATATGGCTAGGAAGGTGATTTGTTTAGGGCCATTCAGGCCGAAAATAATGATGAATGTAACGATAACGTTAAATGATAAATAATAATAATAATAATCTGGGGTCGGCAACAGTAAAGTAATAGGCATTTTTGGCCTAAATAATGTTCAAAGTGTGTCATGTCTAATATAAAGATACTGTATTTTGGTAAACAGTAAGAAAGTAACGTGGAATATAGCGGGATACGAGAGTTTTTCAGTGTCAGTGAAGTGTTGAATGAATATTTGAGATGGTCAATTCTTAGGATTGTATTTGAGGACCATTAAAGTAATGTAAGCCAGTAAATTTATACATTGTTATTAGGAGCTATTTAAAGCTTTGGCTTAAATGTTATTACAGAGAGAACGCGGGTGCCTTAATAATTGAGTCATCTATGTGAAGTATTGTTTGAGCCGCATGTAAGCGTGCAGAAGTAACGTAGAATCCAGTGATTTACGTAAATATATTGCGGGGACCAAACTAATATAGCTTGCGCGTTAGGTGAGAAGTTGGCTAATCTACGAGTTAGTATCGCCGTTGTGCATACTTTACAATTCGCAGCGAATTGGACAGAGCCTGTCTGTATCCATCGCTTGCATGAATTATGGCCACGAGTGAGGTCCGTCGAGACTCCGTGAGCATGTGTAAAAATGATCTGCCTTGGGAGGTAAGAATCATATTCGTCGTTTAGGAAACGCAGATTTCCTTATTATTGAGACAGCTGCCGGTGGGAATCTTGTATTCTCATTTTGATGCGCGTCTAAAGCCACCAGTATTCACCATAGAACGGCAAGACTATCACAGGATCCATCCCCAGCCATGAATGTTAATAAGGAGCCAGTTGTGCCCGATACACTTTAAAGATAGGTGTAATATAATTAGAATGACTCAATTACTTAAGAACCACACCTAGCGTAACTCTACTGTACTGCGATTGTAAACAAACTTGACCTTGCCAGCAGATGAGGGAAGTGGGTTGGCCCACTGAGACGAGCGGCCATCTTGTGCAGCTTGCTGGAACTAATTTTATTGCTCGCTGGGGGAAGGGAACGTCGGTCCGCCAGTCCTTTAAATTATGGTCGTAGTGGGACACTGAAGAATCTCGATATTTCAATATGCAATTAAGATATGAGTGTTATGATGATGCCAAGTGAATTAAAAGATGTGTTGCAACACACATACATTGTTGGATCAAAGAAATCGGATAATATTTGGCCCAGTTATTCTCTGAGGAGGAACACTGAACCAAATAAAGTGTTAGGCATCTTTTTAGAATGCATTTTTGCCAGTTCACGCTAATTTATGCAGACGGGTATGTGATTTTTAAGAACATGACACGTTTGTAACGATATAATTCCGACAAGACCCAGAAAATCGTTGTATGGTGAAACTATAAACAATTCTATCCATGTTTATTTTGGAAGGGAGACGTACCACTTTTTAAGCGTTTCATATTGATGGAAAGAAGGAAGATGATTCACACGACACAACAAATATTTGTTAATTAAGACATAAAATAATGAATTTATGCTAATCAAAGTAAATGCCATAAGAAACGGAGTAATGTTTTATTGTTTCAGTATTTAATGTCATTTAGATGTGATATGTGATTTTTATGTCGTGATACTCCAGTTATGTAAAAGTGTGTCACATGATGAACACTATGGAGACCCATAGAAGTCTGAAAGTATCAATGATAGGATGCTAGAAATAGATTTGAGTGAAGTGTAGCAATTTTGTAAGAAGAGACTCACAAAATAACCCTGATTTTAATTGTGGGAGTTAAATATAATTTATCCTGTATTTGTATTTGTTGTATAGCCATGATTTTATACCAGTAAATGTTTTATCTTAGGAATATGTTGTGTATTTCATGTAGAGTAGTTACCTGGTAGACTCAAATCCTGAGTATGTGGTCGTATGGTGGGCAGGAACGTCCCATACCTCGAAAGACCGTGAGTTAGCTGGGATACGAACTCATGTTCCACATGATGACAGTTGGGTACATGGAGGAGATGTCTCTGTACTAGGATTGAGTCGCAGATACTACTAAAAGTCGGCCAAGATATTAATGGTAGAAGCAAGTACAGCATAGAAATTAGGATATCATAGGAAAAGGCCGCGTCCCATTTGTTAATAAGCCATCTCGTCAAATAAATGTTGATAATTCTCCATAAAACATGCTTAAATGTAAATGTAACTTGTCATAGCATAAGTGATACCCACTCCCTTTAATTTATCATGTCGCCCAGATGTGTGTGGCAAAGCATGGGATCCCCTACTTACATTATCATGGCCCAAGCAACGTGGGGCGGTATTAATTCATTATGGAACCGCCTGCATCAGTGCAATATGAGCGATCTTGGCATTGCGCAAACTGGCCATGGGAAAACATAGCATGACCATTCCCTCTTCATTATCAAGGCGCCCAGGACGTGGATGGCTTATGGGATTCAGTAAACCGCATAATAATAGCATGGTTTTCATGGGGAAAACCATAATAATAGTATTTTTCCTCAAACTCTGTTTGAGCGATTGTGAGTCTTTCTAGATGATACTCAGACGTCAGACACTGTTGTCAGACGGGTACGTGAGTCTATACCCATTCCATAGGTGGTTTTGGCACTTTGTAATATGTTGTTGTTGTCGCGGGATCGGAATCTTTTTCTTTCCAATAGAACGCGCCAGCATGTTCAGCTGCGGCCTACCTGAATCTCAAATTAAGAAATACAGAATGGCTGGAACTGAGGACGTACTCAGGTGTATTGCTGAGTTAAGAGAACATTTTGATGATATTAATGCTAAGAGGAAGGAAGAGATTAAAGCATTTAAAGATGAAATAGCGGGTAGATTGGATGCCAATCAAACCGAAATAAACACTATGTTAGAGGCTAATCAAGCCGAAATAAACACTAGATTGGATGCTAATCAAGCCGAAGTAAACACTAGATTAGAGGCTAGTCAAACTGAGGTGAGCCAGATGTTGGCTAATGTAAACACGCAGTTAGAGTTAAACCTAATAGAGGTTAATAAAAAAAATGGATGACGTTAAAGAGTCTGTTCAGCGTGAAGTAACTAAGAATATTGTTAGCGTGGTCTCAGAGATGCAAGCTGATAACGATAAACGCTTTGAGTCTATAGAGCTAAAACTAGAGAATAATCTGCAAGCGTGCAGAGAGTCACAGCGTGAGATTAACGATAGCTTAGGCAGTATGTCCATGGAGCTTAAAGACATTCAAAGTCAGAATGAAGCGAATACTAAACGTCAACTAGAGCAATTTAATACGTTCACTCAGACCGTGGATCAAAGGCTCGAAGATAGCGACGTAAAATGGAATACGCGAATGGCAGGCTACGCCAAGGCGGTAGACGAAGCCTTAAGAAAACAGGATCAGAATATCCTTGACCAATGCAAGGAAATCCAGGAAATAAAAACTTCTGATCAAGAGAATAAGGAGATAATGTCAAATATGAAGAGGCAGGTCGGGAAGGTGCAGAAAGAGTTGGAACAAACTCAGAGCGACCTAGCAGTTATTCATAAAAGACAGGATGAGGACCAGGGAGAAATCACGAAATTAAGGACTGAAATCTCTCATATGCAGGGTCACATTCAAAAGGAAGTTACAGGCTTACGAGAAGAATTAGAACTTCGAGAAGGCTTGAAGACTGAAGCCAGCGATAAGACTCTTGCCGAGGTAAGAGAAAGTCTAGCGGGGGAAATTACCCACCTGAAGGATAACCTATGGATGACAAGCAAAAGGTATTTTCTATGGCAGAAAGAAACCGAGATCGCCTAGAGAAAATAGAACGAGAGGTATTAGCTCGTTTGGAAAGGGCAGAAAATAGGCACAGCCAAATCGAGACTAGAATGATCGCGCAGGAGGAATCCATGTTGTGGAATCCTAGGTCTAGCGAAGGAAGTATAGACGAGAATAGGAGAAATAAATGGGCAGGGATAGAAATACAGCCCACTCCTAAGAATGCAGCCATGCCAAGTGACAGCCCGTATACCACACCTGGTATGCCAATTGCCATGCCAACACCGCATGAAAATGCTGTTCAAAATCAAATAGTCACTGTTGTAAGGGCTAGTGATGAGAAACCAAAGAAATATTCTGGGAGTAATTCTAACATGACACCCAAGTACTGGCTTAAAGAAGTTTCCGAGTACTTGAATGACGCGAAGGTACCGCCAGAGCGAAGGTTGAGAGCGATTGAAAAATTAACTGAGGGCGAGTGTGCCTTATGGTTTAGCAGTTTTCGGTACACGTTCGACACCGTTGACGAATTTCGCCAGGCATTTTTAAGCAGGTACTGGAACGCAAGTATACAACAGAACCTCAGATTGGACTTGTATTCCAGGCGTTATAGTACTAATAATCCGACGAAGTACGGAGAATTCTTTGTGAGTCAATTGTGCCGTTTCCGCGAACTTGATGAAGGGATTAGAGAGTCAGATTTGTGCATAGCGATAGCCAAGCAGCTACCGTATGAAGTACAACGTCTATTAATCTCAGCAAACGCCAAAACTGCGATCGATATGGAGGAGGTGCTGAGACAACTCGATCTCACCACACCGCAGCACACAAGGCAAAGTCGGAACATGGAACAAGTCAACATGACGACTACACCGACTGAACTGACTACGGTGCAGACAAAAAGTAAGTCTACGAGCACCGAAACGGAAAAATCAGACTGGCAACGTGAGGGACGGGAAAACCAAAATTGAAGGCCAGCATATCGAGGAGGATCGAACCGTGGAAACCGAGGAAGGAAAGCCTGGAATCAGCGCGGTACAAGAGACCAGCAGCCTGATAACAGAAGGAATTACGGCCGAAATGGGAACAACCAAGGATGGAGATCCCAGGAACAGAGTCGCGGGTTCGATGAAGAGGTGGAAGAACGCTATCACGCATCTTTAAGATACATGGAAGAGCGCGGAGATGACCAGAGACAATCGCGAGTTCATTGGGATGAAGCGATTAGGAATAGAAGGTCACCCGACATCTATAAAAACGATGACGGTGCCAAGAGTCTGGAACTTCAGCAGTATGAAGACAGACAGAAGAACTCCACAAAAAATGGAGCAATTGAAAAAAAAACACCAAAATTAAATGACCAAAGAGAGATAAGTTCAGGATGGAAGACAGTGAATGTAGTTAACTGGATTTCCAAACCTGAGGAGCTTATTGAAGATCTAGATGAAGGGACGGTCAATGTAAGAAGGGAACTACCCATTATTATTGTAAACATTGCGGGCATGAAGATAAGAAGTCTCATAGATACAGGTTCAACAGTGTGCTTGATAACCCAGGCATTATATAATGAAATCCAAAGTAAAATCCACGTATTGAAAATACCTATTTCAAGCGTGAAAATAAAAGGTGTGATACCAGATAAAGTTATGATATGCAAATACCAAGTATTTTTAGATTTGCAGATAGAGAACTCTACATTCTCACAGAGCTTCCTACTTGTGAATAAGCTGCCTTTTAACATTATTGTTGGCATGGATTTCATAAGAGAATATAAATTTATTATAGATCTCTCGCAAGACATTGTTATGTTTCGCGCAAGTGAGGGAAAGGAAGAGTTAGAGCTCTCAATAAAGCACAATAAAACGAGACCAGAAGAGTACGTATGGCATACATACGGAGATATGACTGGGGATGCAGTATTGACAACAGAAAACATCGAGGAAGAGTTGGCAACACTGGCCGCAGACATTGAAAAGGACCTCGAACCAAAATTTGAAGAATGCCTTGAAGAGAAGATTGAGGAAGCTAAATTTGGTCCAGAACATAAGCAAATGCTAAGGGAACTGCTGTTTGAGTATAAAGGAGTCTTCGATTCGAGACCTGGCCGGATCAAGAATTTCCAATATGCGTTCCAAGTCAGCGATTGGACACCATTCAGACAGAAGCCGTATCCTGTAGCCGAGAAACATTATTTAAAGGTCAAAGAAGCAATACAGGAAATGCTAGAGGCAGGCGTCATTGTGAAGACAGCCACACCTTATGTCAGCCCACTGGTAGTTGTACCTAAACAGGACGGAAGTGTGAGGATATGCCTGGACCTACGAAATTTGAATTTGACCATGTGCCGCCCATTAAGGAGGTACTCAGGAGGTTCAAAGGAAAGACTGTGTTCTCAAATCTTGACCTGACGGCAAGTTTTCACCTTCTTGCTCTGGAGGAGAAAACAAGCTTATTAACTGGGTTTTTATTTGACCAGCACACGTATTCTTACGTGCGTCTCCCATTTGGATTGAAAACAGCAGGTTCAGCATTGATACGAGCGCTATATCGGAACCTGTCTGAAGAAGTAAAAGCAACAACCATATGCTACGTAGATGATATACTACTGACATCTGAAACAGTCGAAGAAAACGTCAGATATCTACGCAAGTTGTTGTATGACCTAAGACAGGCTAACTTTAAGGTCAATATAAAGAAGTCTAACTATGGTCAGAGAGAAGTTAAATTTTTAGGTCACGTAATAGATGCACAAGGAGTTAGACCTAATCCGGGAAAATTGGAAGTTATTAAACATTTCCCGAGACCAACGAAGGTAAAGAACGTCAGGCAATATCTAGGCGTTATTGGATTCTTTTCAAGCCATTGCCCAAAGTATACCGAGACCGTAGCACCACTCCAAGACTTACTTAAGAAAGGAGGAAGATGGCGCTGGACGGAACAATGCGAGGAAGCCTTCGTGAAGTCTAAGCAGATGCTGTTAGATTATGTAAAATTGGGATATCCTGACTACACTCAGAAATTTATTATCCAGACTGACGCATCATTCATAGGTATTGGAGCAATGTTATACCAGGAGAATGTGGACAGGCCAGAGGAGAAAACTTACATTGCATTCATAAGTAGAAGGTTGAAACCTAATGAAAATAATTATACGGTCACGGAGATCGAATTACTCGCGATACTGTATGCCTTACAGTATTGGCGAAAGCTAATTTATGGTTTTAGAATTATATTGAGGACAGACCATAAAGCACTAACATTCTTGCTGAAAACTGACCTGTCGAGTCAAAGACTGACGAGGTGGTCCCTGTACATACAGCAATTTCAAGTGGAAATCGAGTATTTCCCGGGGAAGGACAATATCATACCTGATTTGCTAAGCAGATACCCGACAGCTGATGAAGAAGAAGTTCTAGCTATCGAGATAGAAGATAGAGACCAGAAGACCTTAGATGATCTGAGGAACATCACCGTTTTTCAACGTGAAGATCCCTGGATACGGTTGATGATTAATTACTTCGAGGGAAAGCTGGACAGAGGAACCCCGATGTATGTGGAAGCTGAAGAACTATCAACGGA
This sequence comes from Meconema thalassinum, assembly GCA_946902985.2. Lineage (NCBI taxonomy): Eukaryota > Metazoa > Arthropoda > Insecta > Orthoptera > Tettigoniidae > Meconema > Meconema thalassinum. Next base: position 251,062,195 of record OX336394.1, on the reverse strand, counting down.
GTATCTATGGTTTAACCAGATGCTACATAAATGGAGCGACTCAGACCACACTCGACCCAGGATCGTTGTACCACCAGCACTGCAGAGAAGGCTAGTATGGTTAGCACACCGAGCTTTTAGTCACACCGACGTAGATAAGTCTGTTGCCCTGCTTAAAGAAGCATTTATTTGGCCAAAACTTCGAGATACAGTCAGGAATACAATCAGGACATGTGATATTTGCCAACGAGTAAAGCCTAACTCGTATTTAATGAGGCAAAAACCTATACCACTCTTACCAGAGAAGCCATGTCAGCTTCTGGCACTGGACAACTTTGGGCCGCTTCCTAGAGCTAGAAGAGGAAATAGACACATTCTAGTTGCACTAGACGTGTTTTCGAAAATGGTAGTCCTGTGTCCAATTCAGAAACCCAGTACAAAACAGGTACTTAAAAGGTTGAAGGAAAGAATCATTCCTATATTAGGGCAGCCGGAGAACATATTATCTGATCATGGGAGCTGTTTTACCAGCGTAGACAGATTTTGTCCACAGTTCGACACCTGGAGTCGAATTCTGCTGAAAGAGTAATGAGGGAACTGCAAAAGTACATGAAGATATACTGCTCTACTGAGAATTGGAAATGGATCGATGTACTTGAGATTATTGAATATTGTATCAATAATACCGTGCACGAAGCGACAGGAGAGGTGCCAGTGAGCCTACATCTCAATAGAAGACCAGAGAGGCCATGGAATAATGTTATTCGGACACCCATCGATGCACAACCTGGACGTGAGTTGAGGATCCAGATAACATTCGAGTATCTCAAGAAACAAGCAGACAGACGGCAGCGGAGAAAGAGGAGGAAACGCTATCATAGACCATTGCTCGTGGGGGAGTACGTCTTATTAAAAAAACGCTAGTTCAGATCCAGAGAGCAGGAAATATAAAAAATTTCAGCATAGCTACCACGGACCCTACCTGATTATAAGGGACTTGCAAAATAATGCATACCGAATCAAAGACGAAGCAACAGGTAGAGAAGTTGTTGTAAACGCCGCTAATTTGAAGTTGTATAGTCCACCAGAGGATTATGATACGAGGGAAGAGCAAGCAATGCACACCCAAATGGACGGGGAGTCATTACGTATGCACGCAAAGACTCTTGAGAAAAGCTTGCAGACCCAGGAAGAAACGGAGGGAAGCGACCAGCTCGCAGACCCAAGGGACACGAGGGGAGAATGCAGCTGTCAACTGAAGGAACTTTACGACCAGTTGAGGGAGGCGCTATAGAATTAGAGGAGATGAATGAACAACTGAGAAGGCAGAACAAGGGTATGCGACGGCAGACAGAGTGGAATGGGGGAACGAGAGAGCCCATTGCCGAGAGCACTGACCGCTTAAAGTAAATACTGCATGATTCAATGCCATCTGAAGGGCCCGAAAAATTCACTTGTGAAATGAATTTTCCGAGCTTAGCAAGGGAAAGATGTGCCCAATTGGTCACGGCAGATTGGCATCGAACTCAGGTCCTATCTGAGAAGACCAGGCACATGATTCTAACTAGAATCGAACCATTGATCTCTGAGGGGGAACAGTTTTAGAAAACCCGAAGAGCAATGTGTTAAATAATGACATATGATAATGTAGCATGATTTCACGGCCAGTATGTGAATATCATAGCAGTTTTAAGGTAAAGAATTGTAAGCAAATGCAAGCAAATATACGTTTTCGAAGCATACAAGAACGAGAGGAGGCCAGTTTGACGTTTTACTAATTGCAGTTGGAAAATGGGTGGAGATCGTAGGCGCCGAGCGGACTACTTTCGTCTGGACCGAGTAGACAGCTCAAAATTAATGACTCGGGTATTCACCGCTTGACAACGATGGAACCTAGGGTAGGGATGACTGCCCACGGAAATTAATTAATTACCGCCAAGTGGAGCATTGAAATGGAGTGAAAGGTACACCCAGGTGAATATATTCAAGGAGAAATAATTTAGGAATGATTTTACACCTAAATTAAAGCCTATATCTCTAAATGAGCGCGTTACCACCGAGCCTACGCTCGAGAGGAGTGATTTGGTGACTAGCCAGGGGGGAATCACCATGGTGGCGTCCTGACGCGTTGGAATAAGGCAATTAATTGTAATTAATTGGCCGAAGCGATCGCGTGCACGCGAATGTTTATGACACCTCCACACCTAAATAAACAAGGTGTATATGACATTTTGGCTGGAAAGGTATTATTTCAAGGAAGGAGTCGCACCCACATGTCCGGTGGACTAGTTTTTACGAGAAGCCTTTATAAGGGAGAGCAGTGCAGACCAAGCCAGTCGTCTTGAGTTGTCTTCACTTGTCTTCAGTCTGTTCTCAAGTTCTTCTCCAGTATACACGTAACTAATACGCTGCCAGTAAGCGCGCGAAATGTTACAGTATCGACGCTCAGCAATTAAAGAACAATAGAAGCACATCATACAGCTTCATAAGTATAATCATGAAGTGCGTCGAAGTAAATTTAATACAGATATTTATCCATTATCTGACGCAAATATAAGTTCGCTACAGCGAAAGAGTAAATAATAATGTTTTTGGACATTACATATACCAGGAGATATCGTCAGAGTGGTATATGACATTATCATCAGGATCACTAAAATTATGGGAGCCTTGGGAGGCATCGCCAATTAATCTGGACAGTGAACTGAACGATATGGAAGGTGACGAGGATCGAACGCCCGTAAACGCAGTTAGACTTTCACGGAGACCAGCGGTTGGCGTAATTGCATCGCATCTCTGAGGTCAGGCGTAGGAGGAGTCCGATTAAGGATCAACCTGTGAATTAGTGAGAAAGTGTACATAAATTGTGCTATAGTGATTTTAAAAGTGTTCAGGTGTATAGTGATTAATAAGTATTGTGTAAAAGTGAATGAAGCCACTGGTAAGAGTATGTTTATCATGTGGGAAATATGTGAAATCAAGTGTCGTGTCAGATATAGCATGATGGCTTAAATCAAGCGTCATGTAGGTCCGGAGTTGGGATGCTGGCACCATCCAGCGAAAATAAAAAGTGAGTACCAATTTACAATGTGATTCTAACTAAATAGTTCACCATACAACGATGCATCACTTTGAGACTAAGATGTCACAGTCACTTATTGAACGAGTTTTCACCACTCGTCTTGAATAGAATATGGCTTGGAAGGTGATTTGGTTAGGGACATTCAGGCCGAAAATAGTGATGAATGTAACGATAACGTTAAATGATAAATAATAATAATAATCTGGGGTCGGCAACAGTAAAGTAATAGGCATTTTTGGCCTAAATAATGTTCAAAGTGTGTCATGTGTCTAATATAAAGATACTGTATTTTGGTAAACAGTAAGAAAGTAACGTGGAATATAGCGGGATACGAGAGTTTTTCAGTGTCAGTGAAGTGTTGAATGAATATTTGAGATGGTCAATTCTTAGGATTGTATTTGAGGACCATTAAAGTAATGTAAGCCAGTAAATTTATACATTGTTATTAGGAGTTATTTAAAGCTTTGGCTTAAATGTTATTACAGAGAGAACGCGGGTGCCTTAATAATTGAGTCATCTATGTGAAGTATTGTTTGAGCCGCATGTAAGCGTGCAGAAGTAACGTAGAATCCAGTGATTTACGTAAATATATTGCGGGGACCAAACTAATATAGCTTGCGCGTTAGGTGAGAAGTTGGCTAATCTACGAGTTAGTATCGCCGTTGTGCATACTTTACAATTCGCAGCGAATTGGACAGAGCCTGTCTGTATCCATCGCTTGCATGAATTATGGCCACGAGTGAGGTCCGTCGAGACTCCGTGAGCATGTGTAAAAATGATCTGCCTTGGGAGGTAAGAATCATATTCGTCGTTTAGGAAACGCAGATTTCCTTATTGTTGAGACAGCTGCCGGTGGGAATCTTGTATTCTCATTTTGATGCGCGTCTAAAGCCACCAGTATTCACCATAGAACGGCAAGACTATCACAGGATCCATCCCCAGCCATGAATTAATAAGGAGCCAGTTGTGCCCGATACACTTTAAAGATAGGTGTAATATAATTAGAATGACTCAATTACTTAAGAACCACACCTAGCGTAACTCTACTGTACTGTGATTGTAAAAAAACTTGACCTTGCCAGCAGATGAGGGAAGTGGGTTGGCCCACTGAGACGAGCGGCCATCTTGTGCAGCTTGCTGGAACTAATTTTATTGCTCGCTGGGGGAAGGGAACGTCGGTCCGCCAGTCCTTTAAATTATGGTCGTAGTGGGACACTGAAGAATCTCGATATTTCAATATGCAATTAAGATATGAGTGTTATGATGATGCCAAGTGAATTAAAAGATGTGTTGCAACACACATACATTGTTGGATCAAAGAAATCGGATAATATTTGGCCCAGTTATTCTCTGAGGAGGAACACTGAACCAAATAAAGTGTTAGGCATCTTTTTAGAATGCATTTTTGCCAGTTCACGCTAATTTATGCAGACGGGTATGTGATTTTTGAGAACATGACACGTTTGTAACGATATAATTCCGACAAGACCCAGAAAATCGTTGTATGGTGAAACTATAAACAATTCTATCCATGTTTATTTTGGAAGGGAGACGTACCACTTTTTAAGCGTTTCATATTGATGGAAAGAAGGAAGATGATTCACACGACACAACAAATATTTGTTAATTAAGACATAAAATAATGAATTTATGCTAATCAAAGTAAATGCCATAAGAAACGGAGTAATGTTTTATTGTTTCAGTATTTAATGTCATTTAGATGTGATATGTGATTTTTATGTCGTGATACTCCAGTTATGTAAAAGTGTGTCACATGATGAACACTATGGAGACCCATAGAAGTCTGAAAGTATCAATGATAGGATGCTAGAAATAGATTTGAGTGCAGTGTAGCAATTTTGTAAGAAGAGACTCACAAAATAACCCTGATTTTAATTGTGGGAGTTAAATATAATTTATCCTGTATTTGTATTTGTTGTATAGCCATGATTTTATACCAGTAAATGTTTTATTTTAGGAATATGTTGTGTATTTCATGTAGAGTAGTTACCTGGTAGACTCAAATCCTGAGCATGTGGTCGTATGGTGGGCAGGAACGTCCCATACCTCGAAAGACCGTGAGTTAGCTGGGATACGAACTCATGTTCCACATGATGACAGTTGGGTACAGTATAAAGTAGGATACACCTTAAATTTGTGTTACTAATCCCATGTGAATATTGACAAATTTTCCATGTGCTGAAGAGCTGCAAATATGTACACTTAGCCCACATAATAAGAGAAATAGTTCGGTGAAGAACTATGCAGCCTATTTGCATATACCCTACTCATGTTAATTGCCTCTATCAACATACAATATTTCAGTTTGATTGTTTTGATAGATTCGTAGATATTGAGAACCATCTAAATATTTCAGATGGTCGCCAGGTTGGATTTTTATTTATGAACTATTACAAGAAGGTTATTGTGTACGTGTGGTATTCAAACTTCAATCGCATGGTTAGGACTCAAGAAATAAAAACAAGATTTTAAAATTTCGCACAGCTGCCATCTTGTGGTTATGTAAACAATTTAAATAAATTAGATGTCAGTGGATTAACATTTGTATAAGCATTTAACGTGCAAAGTTTCACTGAACTCGGATAGTTAAATTGCGAGAAACGTCCACTTAAATATCTGTGATTCGCGTCGCTGCCATGTTGGACTTGTGCTCACCAGGTTACTGAAAGTCCTATAGGTGAACTTTTGTTCATAGCCTCTATGAACATAAAAAAAATATCAGTTAGATTGCTGTAAAAGATTCGTAGATATTGATAATCATCAAAATATTTCGCACAGCCGCCATGTTGGATTGGTGAGACACAATAAAATTTGAAGGGCACGGTCTTGGTGCTATGATCCGAAAATATTTAAATGGATCTCATTAGCTACGAATCCATTTCAGCAATCAAACTGATTTTTTTAATGTTCATAGGGGCTATGAACATAAGTTCACCTATAGGTCTTTCAATAACCTGGTGATTAAAAATCCAACATGGCGGTGACGCGAATGATGAATATTCACATGGTCGTTTCTCGCAATTTAACCATCCGAGTGCAGTGACACTTGGTAGAGTAAATCCTTATACAAATGTTAATCCACTGGCATCTAATTTTTTTCAATTGTTTCCCTAACCACAAGATGGCAGCTGTGCAAAATTATAAAATCTCGTTTTTACTTCTTGAGTTCTAATCATGCGATTGAAGTTTGCATACTACACGTACACAATAATCTTCATGTAACATTACATAACTCTATGACTTACATATATATAAATCCAACATGGCGACCATCCGAAATATTTAGTCGGTTCTCAATATCTACGAATCTATGACAGCAATCGAACTGAAATTTTGTATGTTGATAGAGGCAATTAACATAAGGAGGATATATGAAAATGGGCTGTATAGTTCTTCACGGAACTACTTGTTTAAAGTATCACATGTAGTTTCTGCCTAAAGAATTAATATTTCTGGTTAAATAACTTGCCAAAGTATCATTAATAATAAATTCGTAAGTTTTATAGCCATATTATTTGGTGTAAATTCAAATCACTCAGTTATTAAATGTAAATTAATATATTTATTATCACGATGTCGCAAGGCCTCTAAATGAATTACTAATACCAAAATCCCTCGTTGTCGTGTTACACTGGTTGTTCAACAATGAGATTTTGAATCATCAATACCAAAACCCCTAGATAATAAATCCCTCGTTGTAGAGTCATACCAGTTTGACTCCCGTAGCACATTGGCATTGCTCGTGACGTCAATACTACTTGTATTTTGTGTCTTGCAATGGCCTTCTCAATATGTGCTAGCCACGCGTCTTGGTGAGGTGTACCATACCAACGAGCGAGCCCAATGGTACACTGGGGCGAAACGCTTGCAATTTATATTCGAGCTAGCTGGACCATTTTACCATATTACTAGCAACCCGCTCCAGCTTCGCCCGGGAACAGTTATGACTGCATTACGTGATAAGCACTTTTATTTCGATGTCAATGCACTATGACCTACATCCGTTTTACGTCTCGGCATGATGGGTTAAAATCACTGACTGGACCATTAATTATATTATCATGGAGATGCATGTGCAACGAATTATTGTCAGACCAAATGTAAGAATGGCGAGGTGCATGAAACACAAATCCCCCTTCCGTCCAATCTTAGCTTAACTGTGTATTTTCCGTAACGAAAAGCTCACAGGCGAAATGAGGAAAAGCCGAGTTGCAGTTCCAGGAAAACTCCAAACACAACCACTCTTCTCTGAAGTCTTAGATCAACACGACTCGACAGTTTGATGTTGGCTGTATCTAGGGTAATAGGCTCGCCCACTAGCTAGGCCGTGTCTGGCGTGATAGGCTCCCTCCTAGCTAGCTCGTAAACTGTCGCCTCAGTAATTGAATGGATATTGTTGGAAGAAATGAAAACGTAAAAACACTTAAAGTGGGGGATGTATTGAAGATAAAGATATGCTCTCACGGACTTCTTTGTAGAACTTTTCATGCTGAACATTTCTTACACTCATAGTATATTTATATTTTTAACGGTTTGCCCAGCGTAAGCTTAAAAAGCGCATATAGGGTAGGTTTCATTTCGACTTTTTCACTGAAATCGTTACTGCTCGGCTTCCTTGGATCATAAATAAATTATTTTATACAGAGGCCTTCCTCAAGATATCATTTACAGAATAGTGTAAACCACATCAAAATCCACCCAGTGGTTCTCGAGATTACCCGTGACATCCAAGAATCGGGGACTTGTTTTATACTAACGAGGGAAGTACCCCAGCTCGAATGGCTAAAACCGACTGGCAGTGCGCTTAATATACGAAGATTATGTCTGTTCTACTACCCATCAAGGGCATTTATCTGTAAAACTCCGCATTAGTGTACAATCAATGTTTGGAAGTTACGGCGTCCAAAGATTGCAAAAACACAATTCGCAGCAAAAACTACTGTGCAGCAGGTAATTCGGAACATTATATTAGGGAAAATCCATTCCTAGCAATTGGTTAGACCTTTAGCATATATGTGGTAACATTACAAAAAGATTGCAGGAACACAATTCGCATCAGAAACTACCGTGCAACAGGCAAGTCGGACCATTATATTAACAAGATTCAGATGTGGTGCAGTATCATCTGGCAAAAGGTTGACCACTTGCTTGAAACAAGAAATCTTAACACATGCAGTACCGTTTTAACATCTTTCCCACAATAGAAGATACTGTGTTGTCCTTCATTCGACGTCGAAGTGTAAATGTGGAGTTTCAATGAAGTGATTAGAACACAGCGGAATGGAACTGTACGCACACTTAACAAGGGCAACATGTAGACATACTCCATTTTTTACAATGTTCCCGCATTGCAATAGTCCAAACTCAAATGCCACGGTGATCACATTATCACATACTCAAATGGCGCTGGCGACCAAACACGTTCTTTTACAGATGAATGGCATTGATAGCTATTGACATAGGTACAACTGTAGATTAGAACACAGCGGAATGGAACTGTACGCACACTTAACAAGGGCAACATGTAGACATACTCCATTTTTTACAATGTTCCCGCATTGCAATAGTCCAAACTCAAATGCCACGGTGATCACATTATCACATACTCAAATGGCGCTGGCGACCAAACACGTTCTTTTACAGATGAATGGCATTGATAGCTATTGACATAGGTACAACTGTAAACTTTAAACCCACTTTCGGTCGGTTTTCGCCGTACGAGCAGGGGTACTTCCCTCGTAAGTAGTGATTTGAGTCACCAGTTTTTCAAAAATGAGATTTTGAATCAGCAATACCGAAACTCCTTGGCAATAAATCCCTCGTTGTAGAGTCATACCAGTTGTTCAAAATTGAGATTTTGAATCGGCAATACCAAAACGATTTGGCAATAAATCCCTCGTTGTAGAGTCATACCAGTTGTTCAAAATTGAGATTTTGAATCAGCAATACCAAAACCCCTTGGCAATAAATCCCTCGTTGTAGAGTCATACCAGTTGTTCAAAATTGAGATTTTGAATCAGCAATACCAAAACCCCTTGACTATAAATCCCTCGTTGTAGAGTTATACTGGTTGTTCAACAAAAAGGATTTTTCAGGGTTTGAGATTACTTGAAATTGCATCCTTGACTCTAATAATGTAGTATGTGTGTACTTACCTAGGGAACGCTTGGGCCCAAAGGCAATCCAACTATCGGACATTGAGGTTTGTCCGTGCTGGAAGAGTACTGGTGGTGAGGACTTTCCTCCAGGGATATGATGCAGACCAAGAATGTAGCCATCAGATGTCTGAACATGGTGAGTCTCCACCGAATATCCGTCTTTCGCAATTCTCTCAGGCTGAAATAATTACAGGCAATGTTTTTAAATGTTTCCTTGCTGAAAACGTATTCATGACATAATATACTAGTGATGGACGAAGCAAAGAGGATATAAACAGTAGGTTATCTCAGGCAAGAAAAGCATTTCTACAGGAAAGGAATCTGTTGACATCGAATATAGATTTAGGTATTTGGAAGTCATTTTTGAAGGCCTTTGTCTGGAGCGTGGCACTCTATGGAAGTGAAACTTGGACTATTGGTGCAGCAGAAAAGAGGAGAATTGAAGCGTTTGAAATGTGGGTTTACAGAATAATGATGAAGATCAGATGAGTAGATAGGGTTACAAACGAAGAGGAATTAAGACTAGTGGGAGAGGAGAGTTGTTTCTGGTGACTACTAATGAAGAGAAGAGATAGGTTGGTAGGACACATACTAAGTCACCCAGGAATAGCAAGCTTAGTTATGGAAGGAAGGGTCGAGGACAAGAACTGTAGGGGTAGAACAAATTAGAATATGTTAAACAGATTGCCTCGGGTGTAGGGTGTGGTAGCTATGTAGAGATGAAACGATTAGCTCAGGACAGGTAGGCATGGAGGGCTGCATCAAACCAGTCAAAAGACTGAAGACTCAAACAAAACAACCTGCTTTAGGATGTATCTCTCCTTGAAACGGTCATATATGTTCAGCAAGACTTGAAATTGTGATCTCAACCGGGATTCGAACCCATATCTCATGCTGTCCAAACAGGTGCGTTTAACCACTTACGTCAATGGGAAACACTATGATCGCAGCACACTTCCAAATCTTGAATGGAGAGGCGCTGTTTCGGCGGGTTCTGAATTAACTTGAAGTTGCTTTGATAGCCTAGACGAGACACACAGAGCTGAACCTGACTTGAAAATTTTGAATCATACTCGTAGAAATGGCTTTAATACATAGCTCTCCTTGAAGCGGTCACATTTGTTGAGTAAGACTTGAAGATGAGGTTGCAGTAGGGGATTCGAACTCGAATCTCCTGCTGTTCGGCCAGGTACGTTAAGCTACTTCATGAAAGCAGCCACATAGTATTTCTCTACAACCGATTTAGGGTATGAGCTCTTTTTTGCTTCTATCTTTCCTCTGATTTTCATTCTAACTCAAGGAAAATATCAGGATGATGATGTATTTTAAGTCAGGAGGTTTCTATCTCAATCGAAAAAGGAAGTTCATAGTTTTACGTGACTTTTAATCTCGCGATCATGAGCCACGGAACCTTCATTTTACCACAAAACGGGATATTACACTTAAAAAATCTGAAATTCATTGACCTAGAATCCGCCTTGGTGAAAGGCAAGCAGCTTGACCACAGCACCATAACGCCTAAGTCCCAATCCTAGACCTAGGTAATTACAATTGAAGGGTTCATTTCAAATACAAGGCAAGTTCAAAAATTTACTCTTTGAGATAAATATATCTTCTTCCTCTTCAAGGCAAGGAAGAGCGAAGGAGGCGGCCGTGGGCTTACAGTAGGTACACCCCGGCATGTGCCTGAATACGAAGTGGGAAACCACGGAAAACCACTTGGAGGATGGCTGAGGTGGGAATCGAACCCCCTCTAATCATTTGGACTACCCGAGGCTGAGTAGACCCCGTTCCAGTCCTCATACCATCATACCACTTTTCAAATTTCGTGGCAGGGCCGGGAATCGAACCCAGGACTTCCGGGGCGGCAGTTAACCATGCTGACCGTTACGCTACGGAGATCGGGTTATATACCAGTGTGAAATATTGGGGATTCTACAAAAATAAGACAAATCTAATGCTTTTCCAATGCTTTTCTAAGATAAATAATTTCCTGCAATATTTGGCATTCAATAATGAGTGTACTCTGTTATGATTTACATTAAAAATTACGAGCCTTACAGTAGTCGCAAATAATGTGTAACATGTTATCCTACTATGTGTCTGCCGGGAGCGAAAATACCTTGTTAACAGTGAACTCTGTTGGTCATTGAAATAATCACTTGCAAAACTCCTATGCTAAATCCTTTCAGCAAATACAGGGTCTTTCATATAAAGTAAGAACGCCAAGCGGCGGGTTTGTTATCCGCTAGTGTGGTGGCCTTGACCGAGCTTGTAGCGAGCCGTGGCCCCGTGCTCTAAGCGTGTGTACAATCCTCTATGAAATATTACCTTATAAAAGTTGCTGGAAGTGTCGTCCTTCCTGGGTTATACAACAGGCATTGTATCTGGTAACCACATTTTGGCTGACGCGAGTGAGTCATGCCAGTGTATTTTTTCTGATTTTTTATTTTGTGTTTTTTATTGAGCACTGAACCAGTAGTGTCAAAGTTATTTACAATTACGTGAATCTGTGCTAGTGAAAGTGGCACTTCATCAGGAAATTGCTGAACAAATGCATCACGTACCCGCCGAGCCGAATCGTAATTAAAATAATTTTTACATACAAAAATACGATGTTGCAATGGTAACTGTCTCAACATGTTAGCAGCTGTGGTTCAGACTGGCGACTAACACCTGCACGCTTATTGCAAGGTCAAGTTTGTACTATGCGCGCGTTTTCAATACTACAGCAGGGGGCCTTGGCGCGTCACAAGCTCGGCCAAGACGGCTTCAGCAGCGATAGACAAAACCGCCGCTCGCCGTTCTTACTTTATATGAAAGACCCTGTAAGTGGGGTCTAGATGCAAAACTCACGTTCTCCACTTTTTCTAATTCTACAGGAACTAAAACAAACTTCTTAAATGTATGTAACTAATGGAATCTCTAAGAGACTTTGCTTTTGTTACAGGCTATACTTAATTACACCTTCTTGTATAAAAAATGTTTCATTATTTATATTAATTTATCTGAAAAATAACTTTTAATTTTGGAGAATGTGATTTTTGTATCCAAACAAGTTGGAGAATGTTATTTTTGACACTAAACAAAATTAATTACTTCAGACAAAACAATAGACAAGTTGGCCAAGTTTGTTAAAAATTTAGACAAATGAAAGCAATTGCATTGTTGGAATACATTATATGTAGAGATTACGAGATGAACAGACAATAAATAATATTGGCTTGCAGCTGTAGAAAGTCACATGACCAGAAGCTGTCTTGTGATTGGCCAACAGGGAGAATGTGCTCTTTGCAACTAAACGGTGTGGAGAATGTAAGTTTTGCATCTAAATTGAGATTTTAACATTTGAAAACTACTGGATATTGTGAGTTTGGTTTTTCAGCACTAAGAGAGTCGTGTATAGTTTGAAACGAAGAATAAGAATACCTTGCTAACTCAATTTCGAACAAAAGTGGAGAATGTGAGTTTTGCATCTAGACCCCTCATATGATATAATGAATATTTTCACACCAAAGAACGACAACTTGAAGATGATCTATTGCAGGAATATCTTTAATGGGGCCTCCAAACCTTGAAGTCAACCGTATGCGATATACATTCCACATAGCCGACAGTAAGTCGTTGTACCAATCTCCACCACCGCACGCGCTCATTGTTTTGTCCCCTTTCCGTCCTTTTTTCCAAAATCACCCCCACAAAAAATATACAGCAACCGAGTGGAAAGAACACATCAAAAAATAATCGTATTTGAGAATTAAAATATTTTTCATTTTTTGTATTCAACTAAAATTTCGTCAAAAACCAGACTAGTCCGAAGGTATTTCAAGGTTTCTCAACTATCGTCGTAAAAATAAATGTCCTTTATGTGTAATGTAAAGCTGTTCTAAAAGCAATTTTCATTCAATCGTCACAAATGAAGCTATACTGCTCTGTTTTTGATGTGTAACATATTTCCACTCGGTTGCTGTATATTTTCTCTGGGGGTGATTTTGGAAAAGGGACGGGAACAATGAGCGCGTGCGGTGGTGGAGATTGGTACAACGACGTACTGTCGGCCATGTGGCTATGTTATTAAGTTTTCATACTTTTGCTGTATTCTTATTTAATGTAAGCATTAGAGGTAGTAGTAGTAGTAGGAGTTATTTCATTCCCTGCCCCGCAGAGCGAGGCAGGGCGGGCACCCACCTCAACAGGGAGCTCTTGTGCCAAAGAAGAGGAAAGGGTTAGAGAATATATGATATTTGAAAGAAGATATGCTAGGCATATGGATAGGAGGGACGGAGGAGGATGGAATGGCGTAGAAGATCACCGCGACTCCAAGGCGAACCCCCCAGACAAGACCCCCCACCGCACTCGCCGGGGCATTACCCCACTAGCCCCGTTTATTAAAAAAAAAATACAGAAAATAAATATTGCCGTGAATAAAATACAGAGTTACATACAACAAATAGAAAATTAAAGTCCAGAAAGAATGTCTATTGTTCGTATGGCTGGAAAAAAAATAAAGACACTGGAAAGGCACAGAAAAGGAATAAATTGTAATGTATTAAAGTTCAAAAGTTTGTCTATTGTTCATGCTGAAAAAGAAACAGAAATATTTGTAAGCACACGCATCACTTGAAGCACCCGTGGCATAGCGGCAGCAAAGCCGATAGATTTTAGTAGCACTGGGAACACTGTGTGAAGATGCGTGGAGCCGTTCCGGAGAGCTAAGTAGACACAATAAGGTTTAGTGGGGCAAAACTGAAAAATGATATAACTGCGACAGGGGCGATGTGAATAAGAGAAAAATGATCGAATAAACAAATAGAGGGTACTTGTGGTGCCGACTGTAACAAAGAGTTGGGGCTGACTATAGCCCCCCCAAAAATTAGAATATGTGGAAAATGTGCACAGAACGGAAGAAGGGGAGTGTGAGAGGGGGCTAGTCGATTAATGGAGGGAAGAGATGACCGGTTTCCGGGGTGTGTGTGGAATTGAGGATAGCAGTGGCATAGGGGCTCGAGCTCGAGAGCTTCGAGGGGTTGGGGGGGGGGGGGCGTGGGAGCGGCGTGCGTGAGTAAGGTAGGAGAAACGTAGGGAGTGAATGTGGGCTAGTGCAGAAGGGAAAGTGAGCATACCAGTGAGGGTGGCGGACGGAGTATCAAGTTTGCAATGATAGGCGATTCTGATAGCGTGGCGATCAAGGGTAAGTAGACGGAAATAAAGGCGGGGGTGGGCGGAGAGCCAGGTAAGGGAGGCGTAGGTGAAGCCAGGGCGGATGAAGGTCTTGTAAATGTTAAGGGTCTGAGGGGGCCGTAGGCCCCAGGTCTTACCGGTGAGGAGGCGAAGGATGCGGAAGCGGGAGAGGGAGCGTTTGTAGACTGAATCGAAGTGAAGGTTCCATTTTAGGTTATTTTGGAATGTAATGCCGAGGTATTTAAGCTGATTAAGTTGGGGAATAATAGAATCATGGAAGGTGAAATGGAGGCGCTGGGAGGGGCGACGACGGGTGCGAGAGCGTTTGATATGGATGTATTGGGACTTCTGGGGGTTGACTTGAATGTGCCAGTGATTGCACCAGGTTTGGAGTGTATGAAGGTAACGTTGAACATGGCGTTGGAGGGTGTGAGAACGGGGGAAGAGGGCGAGAATGGCAAGGTCGTCGGCGTATTGATACAAACGGAGCGGTGGAGAAGGGGTAGGGATGTCATGGGAATAGAGGACATAGAGAAGGAGAGAAAGGGGGCTGGCTTGAGGGACTCCAGCGTGGATAGGAAAAGTGAAGGAAGAAGTACCTTGGATGAGGATTTGGGCCGTTCGATGATATACGAATTTTGCAACGAGGCGGACGTACGTGATGGGTAAGGGGAGGTGCTGGAGCTTAAAGAGGAGGCCGGGGAACCAGACTTTATCGAAAGCTTTTTCAATATCGAAACAGAGGAGAAGGGCGTGTTTGTTATTGGGGGAGGCTAGGGAGGATTCGATGGAGGCGGTGATATGAAAGAGGTGATCGTGGGTGGAGAAGTTGGGGCGGAAGCCAGCTTGATGAGCGGGGATGAGATGAAGGGAGTGAAGGAAGGGATAAAGGCGTTTGGTGATAAGATCAAAAAGTTTGGGAAGAACAGGGAGAAGGGAGATGGGACGGTAGGAATTGAGGTCCGAGAGAAGTTTGGAAGGTTTTAGAAAGAGAAGGATGTTGGCATTTCCCTAGTGGTGGGGAAAATGACCCGTGTAGAGGATAGTGTTGTAGATCAGGGCAGGGCGTGTAAAGTATTAAGTGGTGGAACTTCCGTATGAGTCAATGGTTAAGATGAAGTAGTTCTAAGTTTCAACACCACGCGCCGCGCCGAGCATATGGTCTAAAGCACATGACGGAACGGCAGTCAAGCAGTGATACATTACCGCACGCAAAAAGTACTTACGTTTTATTTCTATGCTTGTTTTAAACTTCTGTTATCATTATGCCATGCTGCTTT
This sequence comes from Meconema thalassinum, assembly GCA_946902985.2. Lineage (NCBI taxonomy): Eukaryota > Metazoa > Arthropoda > Insecta > Orthoptera > Tettigoniidae > Meconema > Meconema thalassinum. The sequence continues at coordinate 251,046,494 of OX336394.1, read as the reverse complement.
GTGCCTGCTTGTAAGTCTGGGTATAAGAAGGGAGATGGTCGGCACTTGTTTAGACCACGTCAAAACTCTTTGGAAGAATGGAACAGAAAAATTCCACGAGCTGACCGACAATTAACTTTGAGTGACCGCGTGTGTGACTTACATTTTAGTGATGACATGATTATTAAAGAGGATTCTTTCATAATAGGTGGAAAGACTCGAACTTGATCCCATAAACCTGTCAGTTAATGATGACAGTTCTGAGAGAGCAGGCGATAACGTTATTTATTATTTGTGTGGTTACTTGATTCACACAGCAGCAAAGAAGCTTGTGAAATGTACTTCCTGCATTAGGTCATTGGAAAGTGATTCTGGAACATTCAATGCTGCTAGTGATGTATGTATCCTCTCCAAGCTGAGAGACTATGGTGGAAGTAAATCTAGATTTCTTAAATACCCGTCCTTATCTTTCTTTCACGTGATGAAATGTGTGGATGCAGTAGTGGAGGAAATGTTGGAGCAAGAAGGCGCGTTGTGGGGCGATATATTTTCAGATTGTGTGAATATGATCTGTGAACTTCCTGTGTTTCGAAATGTGTGCTGCTCAGGGGATCACCTGTTACTATATTTCCCTAGGATAGTGTTTCATTACATTAAATGCCGATTTATTTTCCGGGAGAAGGAAATGTCCAGGGAACTGAGATCCAGATCGTCTTCAAAATCAGCGAGAAAAATAATGAAGGTCTCTGTTAGCTGCTAATATGCTGCTAAAAGCGCCCTCTATGTATGGACTACTTTTGTAAGCTCCTTGGAGAGCAGCATCCAGTGGGCCGTGGTTTTAGATAGGCCATAGCGCTGCGCTGTCGGCAGTCAATTATTGTAAGAAAGCAACCATTAGCATTGATATGACACAAGGCAATAAACAATAAATAAAGGTCATATTCATAAAAGAGGACAAAAATTCATTACATCACCAAAATCAACTCCAACTCAATAACATTGGCGCCCAACAGCGGAACTCTCGACTCCTGTGAGTATCAAATAAATCATAATTGGAGAGACATTCATAGGTTACAAATATACGTCGCAATCGACAGCTGAAACGTAAACGCAATAGCCCAAGCAGTGTCATATATAATTCAAGAGTCATACTACCAAAACAAATAAAACATTGAGCTAGGTCTACCGTACTTCAAATCCCATTGTACAAATTCATATAATTCATTGAATACAATAGGCATTTCTTCATTGCATTGGTCACTGCACAGACCTACGCAACTTTATATTTAATCGCAATTCAGGATGTCGCAATTCACAAAGCTAAAACAAAGTCGCGCACGAGTAAAAGGATTCGTGACTAGAACAGCCAACTCGATCTCAGAACACACCACACCAATTGAAGCAACGGTAAAATTAGAAAAAATAGAGGGCATTTGGAAAGAGTTTGACGACATTCAACAGGCTATCGAAGACCATATACCGGAAGATGAAACTGAAGCGGACGTATTTCTGGCAGAATGTGAGGGTGAACGCGCTGTATTTGAAACACAATATTTCAACACAGTCAGTCAACTACACGCTATCGTCGAGACATCACAACAACAAATATCCCCAAATACCCAGAACCTTCAAGTACAAGAACTTCCTCAAACAACTCATTCTAATGTGTCAAAATTGCCAGAAATAAAACTCCCAGAATTCGACGGTGATTACAAAAAGTGGCGGTTTTTCAAAAATAGCTTTGAATCCACAATTCACAACAATTCAAACCTATCAAATATACAGAGGCACCAGTATCTTGTCGGAGTACTGAAGGGAGAGGCTCAAAGTGTCATCGAAGGATTCACCATAGGCGAAGAGACCTATACCAACGCTTGGGATCTATTAAACGCTACATACGACAACCAAATGATGATAATACAGACCCACCTGGATGAACTTTTCAAATTTCCAGAAATCGAGAAGGAAAACAAAGCCGACTCGATGCGAAAATTGAATTGGCACATCCAAACGAATATATCAGCGTTAAAATCACTTAATCAGCCTGTAGATCATTGGGATACCTTAATAATCCATTTAGTTAAGCAGAAACTAGATTATCATGAACAGCGTGACTGGCAAGAAAGAATCAAGAATCGCACACCAGAAAATATGCCAACTCTACAAGAATTCACAAAGTTTTTAGCCGAACGATGTCAATCACTGATGTTGTTGAAACAAACCCTCAAATCAAAGACATTAAACAAGCAGAGTCCGGGAAACAAGTATACACAGAAGGAAAATAAACAGGATAAGAAGGTTTTAATGATCAACACACCTTCATTCAAATGCAACATATGTGAAGGAAACCACTTCATTTTTCAGTGTGAAACGTTGCTGAAGCAAACGCCTGATGAGAGAAGACAGTTATTAATTAAAAAGAAACATTGTCTAAATTGCCTAAAATTTGGACATCTAGCAAGAGATTGCCGTGGAACAAGATGCAAGAAATGCAACTCACTGCATAACACATTACTGCACAAAGGCAGTGCCAGTTCAGAAAGCCAAGAAAAAGCCACAACGTCCGAAGCAAATCGCTTAATTCAGTTGCAAGAATCTACAATAGGCCAAGGGTCAAGCGTCAATTTAACAAGAGTTCGAACATCACAAGTTCTTCTGTCAACTGCGCTTGTGAATGTAGTGGACAATAAAGGAAAGAGAATCACCTGCCGAGCATTATTAGACCCTGGTGCACAGTTAAATTTGGTAACAACGACTTTTAGCAAAAGACTTAGTTTACAGTGGTTTCACCAGAATCAACAATTCAGCGGTGTTAGTGGTGCCCAGGTTGAAGCAAAGGGAATCAATCGTATACAACTTTATTCCATGGATAGTCAATACAGCATTGATTTGGAATGCTACGTTGTTCCTTCCATCACAGGACGACTACCTCAATATAAGGTTAACATCAATGAGATAGTCATGCCAAAAAATATTCAACTTGCAGACCCTTCATTCAACGAGCCAGGAGATGTTGACCTGCTTCTTGGAGCAAGCATTTACTGGAAAATCGTCGTTGGAAGACCAAAAAACAACATAGCTGGTCAACCTGTTTTGCAGGATACAAAATTGGGCTGGATTCTCGGTGGAGAAATACAAGAAAATAAAGCTGAAGGAATGTCTACGTGTCTCACAATGACTAATGATACATTATCACAACAGCTCGAAAGGTTTTGGCTACAAGAAAAAATCCCAGAAACGCAGCACTATACAAAAGAAGAGCAATTTTGCGAAGAACTATTCGCTGAAACAACCACGCGGGACTCATCTGGAAGATTTGTGGTTAGATTGCCCGTACGGCCAGGAGTTACTCTCGGCGAGTCCAAAGAACAAGCGAAGAGAAGACTTGCCGCTTTGGAAAGAAAATTCAACAAACAACAAAATTTGAAGCAGGCATATTGTGACTTTATGGACGAGTACGAAGCACTTGGACATATGTCACACATTGAAGAAACAGCTGAGGACGAATCAGACAAATGTTATTTTATACCACATCATGCGGTTTTACGTCCAGAGAGCTCAAGCACGAAATTGAGAGTGGTGTTTGATGCTTCCGCCAAAACTACACGAGGAACATCACTAAATGACAAATTGTTTCAAGGTCCCAATTTACAAGCAGATTTATTTCACATCATTCTCAGATTTCGCATGCACCAGTATGTAATAACGGCTGACATTGAGAAAATGTTTAGGCAGATAATGATACACCATGAAGATCGACCATTGCAACAAATTTTATGGAGAAGGGATACACTGTTACCAATAAAAACATATCAGCTAAACACTGTCACTTACGGAACAGCGTCAGCACCTTACCACGCGATGAGATGTCTTCGCGAACTTGCTAATATCTATGACCCTCAATATCCAGTAGCAGCCAAAATTATGAGACAAGACTTTTACATGGATGATTGTATCACCGGTGGCGATACTGTAGATGCAGTAATACAAATTCATCGTCAGCTTATGGATCTATTGCAAAAGGGGCAAATGTTGTTGCGCAAGTGGAGGTCCAACCATAAGGAAATCATAAAACACTTGAATATCCAATCGAATGCACGAGACTTGATGGTCCTAGACAAAGAAGAAGCCAGTAAGACGTTAGGAATTGTCTGGGATTCGACAAAAGATACATTGCAGTATCAGGCTAACCTCTCATCTGAAGTAGTGTATACAAAGCGTGAGATTTTATCAAAAATCTCGCAAGTCTTTGATCCTCTTGGGCTAGTAAGTCCTGTTTTAATAAGAGGAAAAATCATAATGCAACAACTATGGACGGACGGGTTCGACTGGGACCAACCTGTTACCACAGATAAGCTGTCCATTTGGAACCAATATTATTCTTCATTGCCACAGCTAAACCAGCTCAGAATCATAAGGAACGTCAATCCTGAAAATTACAATTCGAAATTTGATCTTTTCCGATTCAGTGACGCCTCCGAAAAAGCATACGGAGCCTGTATACACGCAGTAAACAGAAATCATGATGGAATGTTCACATCTCGTCTAATCAGCGCAAAATCTAAAGTGGCTCCTCTAAAAACCATATCCATGCCAAGACTAGAATTAGAAGCAGCACTTTTACTCAAAAGTTTAGTGCGAGAAACGAAGGCTGCAGTAGCAGACAAGATAAGAAATGTTTTTCTTTGGAGTGACAGCACCACTGTTTTAGGATGGATAAACACAGAACCGCGATTGCTGAAAACATTTGTGGCTAGCAAAGTCACAAAAATACAAGATGCAACTGAGAATGCAAAGTGGGGTCACGCACCCTCTCAGGAAAACCCTGCTGACCTCATATCGCAAGGGATTCCAACCAATGATATTATTAACCATCATCTTTGGTGGTTTGGTCATCATTGGTTAGTCAAGGAAAATTCACTACCTCCTTCCACATTGCAACCTGACATCTGTCTGCCAGAGATGAAGAGTTCAAAGGTTATGTTGACCATCGCAAGTACTTCCAAAATATTGCACACATTTTCATTTTCGAAGTTACGTCGAGTCATTGCGTATAGTCATAGATTTGCAAATAATACCATAATCAAAGTACAGAGCAAGAAAAGGGGAAAAGTATCCAAAGACCTAAATACAAACCACATCACTCCTGAAGAAATGAAACCAGCAGAAAATACTATATTAAGGTGGTTGCAAATAGAAGCTTTTTCATCATCACACAAATGTTTATCCAAAAAGGAAACACCACCTCGTGGAAGTCCTTTGAGATGCCTTGATCCATTCATTGATGAAGATGGGTTAATACGAGTTGGTGGAAGATTGAGACATTCTGCTCTCTCTGAAGAGAAAAAGCATCCCATTCTCCTCCCGGCAAATCATCACATAACAACAGCTATTATGAGATACGAGCACCATCATTGTCCACCGGAGCAACTATTACATTCAACTCGACAAAAATATTGGCCGATAAGTGGTCGAAGAGAAGCACAAAAGATCGTTCGAAAATGCGTCCAGTGTTTTCGATTTAATCCAACAGTTCCAGAAGTCCGCATTGGAGATTTACTCAAAGAGAGGGGTTCGAAAGTCGCTATGCCCTTCACCTAACTGGTGTGGGCTATGCGGGTACTTTCCAACTTCGAGAAAGTCAACGGAGAGGCAGATTACGAATTTTTAAAGCATACATAGCAGTGTTCACTTGCTTTAGTTTATGTTAGATTATATGTTCTCATTAGATGTAGTTTTTGACATTTATGTTCAAATGTTGTTTACGTATGGTGTTTAACATACCGTACGTATAGTACATGGTTTTCTTGTTGAAATCGCATCTTTCAAGGAGAGCCAGAAATGTTAGCTGCTAATATGCTGCTAAAAGCGCCCTCTATGTATGGACTACTTTTGTAAGCTCCTTGGAGAGCAGCATCCAGTGGGCCGTGGTTTTAGATAGGCCATAGCGCTGCGCTGTCGGCAGTCAATTATTGTAATAAAGCAACCATAGCATTGAGAAGATACAAGACCATACAAGGTAATAAACAATAAATAAAAGTCATATTCATTAAAGAGGGCAACAAATTCATTACACCACTAAAAGCAACCCCAACTCATTAACAGTCTCTTCTGCTCTTGTATTTTAGTGTGTTCTGTATATTATTTTATGTTCGACCCTCACTATTATGTGTTTGAAAACTGTATCATAATGATGGTCATTATAACACCGTTTTTCATTACGATACAGTTTCTCCAGCCAATCAGAGCTCGTTCATTGACCAATTAGGAAACGATAATTTCGCGCATGCGCTCAAAATCCAACATGTCGGACATAAACACAACATCGAACTATAATAAATTACCGACATGGAATACCCACCGTCCATATGTTCGCGTAAATAAACTGGCGAATATGAGACAAGAAATAGCACAGTACCTTAAAATTACTAACACTAATTTCTACACAGAGCATTGTCTTCAAATGACTGCGGTGACAATATTACTGAGGGACGGCTGATGTAAACATATGGCTGCATATGGCATTGAGAGCCCACAGAGCGCATGCGTCGGCCGTTCAAAGCTCTTGAAAGACGAAGGTATAACACTCTGCGATCACAAAATTCCAGTAGCTGACTCTCAACAGATATTTATGAATATTTATGTTAAAACATATAATAAAGTTATAATTATCGTCGAACATAAACAGTCGTATGCAACTCGCCTATAATGGTAATTAAGACACTCGTATGGAAATTATAAAACTCGCATACGCTCGTTTTATAAAAAATACTCGTGTCTTAATTATAGCCATTATAGGCTCGTTGCATAATGTACTATTAATATGTTCGTATTCCCTTGAAGATTTGTTTCTGTTATTCACAACTTGCATACTGTTTACTTCAAGGTTTGGAGGCCCCATTAAAGATATTCCTGCAATAAATCATCTTCAAATTGTCGTTCTTTGGTGTGAAAATATTCGTTAAAACATATTTGCTGAAAGGATTTGGCACTGGAGTTTTACGAGTAGTTATTTCAATGATCAATCGAGTTCGCTGTTAAGAAGGGATTTGCCCTCCCGGCAGGCACATAGTAGGATAACGTGTCACATGTTACACATCATGCGATTACTGTAAGGCTCGTTTTTATTTGTGTGTGTGTTATTAATTTATTATATGCGATAGCGTTAAAGATAGAACAAAAACCTCAAAATAGGCAACGGGCAATGGTGGAGAATCCTAAAAGGCAGATTTATTAATGTTTTAAGAGGCGGAACAGCTGTCCCCATAGGCCAACTTAGCAAATCTCAAATTAATCACCCCTATGGACTTGGCTGGTTATGAATTCATCCAAACAGAATTTCCATTCTCAAACGATGATGTACTTAGTTTTAATTGTATTATGGTTCCCGTAGGAACTTCCAAAAATTGCCGTAGCCAACGATGTTTCACGTAGGCCAGGCGAAGTATTGGTTAAAGTTTTCAATTAGCAATAATTGCACCTCAGTTAAACTTCATCGGTTACAAAATTGCCACTGCGCAAAGTTGACAACAACACGCAACTCGAAGTCTATAAAATAAGAAAGATATCTTGCATCTGTGAGTAGAATGAGGTTCACTTTGATTAATTGGAACATAAAATAATATAATTGATAACTTTTAGGCTCTCATCATGTGGTATTATTATTGGCGACAAATGGCTTATAAAGTGTAACAATTGTCGTTATATTCAGAAATTTACAATGGAATTTGTTGTCAATAAAATGCGACTAGCCACGCGTTATGCACATTGAGAGAGGTCATGCGGGAAGCGTCCCCTGGTGAGTATTTCTTACATTCGCATTCCCTTGGCTACCACTCGTGACATCTGTTGAGGGCAGATGCAAGTTCTACGCACTTCCTTTCTTACTGTAGATGTTCTTTTTAGCCTATTTTCAATTTTGAAAAAATAGGCTTATGAGATCACCTTTTGTCCGTGTGTGTGTGCGTGTGTGTGTGTGTGAGGTGTGTGTGTGTCCCCCCCTAATAAATTCTAAACGGCTGGAGCGATTTCAATGAAACTCGGTAACCTCATAGCACTATTCCGGGCAACCCCAACCGTGCCCTTCAAATTTTGTTACGTCTCACCAATCCAACATGGCGGCTGTGCGAATTATTTCACCAGCATTCAATATCTCCGAAACTATTACCGATATCGCCCTGAAATTGTGTACGGTGCTAAAGGGCACTGCTAGAAGTTCACTTATGAGACTTTCAAAAACCCGGTTACTACAAAACCAACATGGCGGCCAAGCGAAGTTCAGACTTTTAAATAGACTTTTCTCGCGATTTAACTATCCAAACGTAATGAAACTTGGTACAGCAAATGTTTATACACATTGTAATGCACTGGAGTCTAAGTTAGTTCAATTGTTTACATAACCTCAAAATGTCGGCTGTGCGAAACATTTCACTGACATTCTATATCTCCGAAACTATTACATATATCACCCTGAAATTCTGTACGGTGGTGAAGGGTACTGATACAAGTTTAACTACGTAACATTTATAAACCTGTAAAGTACAAAACGAACATGGCGGCCAAGCGAATTTGAAATATTTTAATAAACTTTTCTCGTGATTTAACTTTCTGAGCGCAGTGAAATGTGGTACAGGAAATGTTTATACACATTGTAATGCACTGGTATCTAATTTAGTTCAATTGTTTACATAACCTCAGGATGGCGGCTGTGCGAATTTTAAAATTAAGTTTTTATTTCTTGTACCGTAATCATGCGATCGATGGGAAAGTGTGAATAATGAACCTACGCAATAATTTTCCTTTAATGGTACAGGACTCTATGGCCTCTACATTTAACAATCCAAGGTGGCGACCATCCGAAATATTTAGATGGCTCTGAATATCTACGAATCTATTATAACAATCAAACTGAATTTTTTAATGTTCTTAGGGGCTATGAACTTAAGTTCTCCTATAGGACTTTAAATAACCTGGTGATCACAAATCCAACATGGCGGCGACGCGAAGTATAAATATTCACTTGGTCGTTTCTCGCAATTTAACCATCTGAGTGCAGTGAAACTTGGCACAGTAAATCCTTATACGAATGTTAATCCACTGGCATCTAATTTATTTCAATTGTTTCCATAACCACAAGATGGCAGCTGTGCGAAATTTTAAAATCTCCTTGTTTCTTCTTGTGTCCTAATCATGCGATTGAAATTTGATTGCTACACGTACACAATAATCTTCGTGTAACAGTACATAACTCTAGGACCTACATATTTAAAATCCAACATGGCGACCATCCGAAATATTTAGACGGTTCTCAATATCTACGAATCTATTACAGCAATCAAACTGAAATTTTGTATGTTGTTGATAGTGGCAGTTAATATAAGTAGGATATATGAAAATAGGCTGTATAGTTCTTCACGGAACTACTTGTTTGTATTAGATTCAGAACTATTTAATTTTTGGACATATCTGGTTCTTGGAATGAACCCTTCAATTACTCACAATAATCTGCTCAGCACAAATACACAGGTTATTACAAAAAATACAAAACACACAAAAGTTTGGTTGATGGCCTCAATTAAGCACACCTTTTTAAGCGGATAATATTAACCGGCATGTGGCCTTCGGTGAGACCTGGTGATAATTTTCAAGTTTATACCTGGGATTGACTTGAGTGTCCTAAAGGTAAAGTGTGATAAACTGTACTGGTTAGTAAATGGTCAGCAATAAGCGAATCAAGCAATCTGCAGGTCAAATATCAAGAATTTGTTAAAAACTCGGGACTCTACATAGATAATACTCTATGTTGGTCCAACCATTCCAACTATGTAGTCAGAAGGGTGACTGGTATTCTTCAACAGTTCCGTTGAAATCTATCATATCTTCCTTTTAATGTCAGAAAGACAAAGCGTGATATTTCCTATTCTCGATTACGGTTCATTAGTATACAGCGATATTTCAGATAAATACAGCGAGCACAGAATGCATGTCTACGTATTGTCTTCAGCATTCGTATACAATGTCATGTTACACCGTTTTTTAAAACGATTGGCTCCTAAAGCTTAGGGAAAGACGGTCGTACTTGACTTCTTGCTTACTATTGAACATTTTAAAAACTAATACGCCCCCTTTCCCGGCTAAATCCTTTTTTTAATTTACAGCATGCCCCATTACAATGTAGTAATAGTAGCCTACATGCTTAATTATTACTTATTAATCATTTCAGACTAAAACTATACAATTTATATTATACATATTTTATATCTATGGCCTGTTAAATGAAATTTGTGTCAGTAAAATAATACCTGTCAACATTAGCAGTTAAGAAAATATAAATAAAAATTATCTATTTAGTGTTTCAAATGAGATAGAGTTTGCAAAACAAAATAATTTCCTAAGGTAGTTTCTAACAAGTTCATCTTTCTTTATAGGCCAGTTGCCTGATCTTAAAACATGTGCTATTAATATACGGTATCTCTTTCTTTCCCTAATAACTTACACTCATATAGTAAGTAATCTACAGTCTGGTGACCGTTATTGCACATACATGTTGGTCTATCTATAATTTTAAATCTTTTTAAGTATGATTTAATATTGCCGGGTCCTGTTGTCATAACCGTAAAATTGGGCGTTATGTTTATTTTCAATTTTAGTCTGTCCTGAACACTGGGGAAAAATTATTTTGTAATTTCGCCCTTTGATGCATTGTCCCATTCATTCTGCCACTTTCGCAAACTACACACACTTAATTCTTTTAGCATTTTACTTCTTGGAATTCTATTACAGCACTCACTTTAACCGCTTTGTGCTGCTTCTTTAGTCAGCTGGTCCGCTAATTCATTCCCCTCATTTCCGTTATGCGCCTTAACCCAACTGAAGACAATCACCCAATTCTGTTTCTCCATTTCAATTGCTTTTCTTCTAATTTCCTCTATGAGAAATGAATGGTTTTTGTAGTTTTAAGTGCATCTATTGTAATTTGGCTGTCTGTAAAAATGAATGCTAAATCCTTTGATCAAATGAATCAAGTGCATGATCGGAACAATAGATTCACAGCTACAATTATGCACATCCCTCAGCATCGTATTGTAAATCATTTGTGGTAAATGCCTCGAAAATATACAACAATTTGAGACTGGGTGAAGTACGGCAGATGAGTGTCAAGGCTCAGAAATCGTATAAGTTATTCACTCCTATTATCTGTGTAATTATTAAAACATGTAAAAGTTTATGATAAAATTACAGCATAATAGTATTAAGATAAGATAAGATAAGCACAAAGATCCCTGATGGGCAAGGGCTCCTACGGGAGTGGTACGGTGTGGCTCAACTAGTCTCCCAAGAGGAGCCATTTCTAGAGAGATGTCTTCCCTAAATACATGTTGACACACGTTAATACAAATTACATTAACACACATCCTTACTACGGTATTTACATTGTTACACTATTACACTGTTCTGAATTTCCTTCCATAGCTCTCTATCCCTGGCATCTCTGGTCCATGTAACACCTGCCTCGAACCTAAATTCGTCCGACCATCTGCGACGAAGGCTTCCTCTGCTTCTCTTGCCAGCTCTTGGATCCCACATAGTCGTGGATTTTTACTTCATTTTAATTAAGTAGGTTAAAGCAGTTTTGCACAAATTTCTTCATTCCTTAGCATTTAGACTAATTAGGTTAATTTAAGACTATGACCGGCAGTAGTGGCTACGCTGGCTAACGCGCAGCATTAGGTCATGGGGCCAAGCTCTCTGCTGACTCGGTAGACGCGTGGGTTCGAGCCCCACCGTTGGCCGTCCTTGAAATGGTTTTCCGTGGTTTCCCATTTTCAACATCAGGCAAATGCTGGGACGGTACCTTCTGACAGGCCACGGCCGCTTCCTTCCACACCCTTGCCCAGTTTCATTCACCATCATTCATTTCATCTCTCATTAACTCCTCCCTGAGGTTGGCGTCAGGAAGGGCATCCGGCCGTAAAAATCATCGCCACAAAGACTTCCATCGCATCTCATCCCCGACCCCGTTGGAAAACGGGAATAATAAGGGGTAGTCAAACAGGTTAATTTAAGACTATGTATAAAATACTATGTCGTAAAATTATGTCGACTAACTGAAAACAAAGGTTCCGACCCTTATCTGAAGCAACTTGAGATAGGACACTTATAGCCGGAAATGAACTGTTAAAAATCTGTGCGACGTTAAACTTTTAACGAGGCAAATCACCAACACGGCGCCGAGAAAGTGGTACCTTTTCTAATGTTTCCGTTCCGTACCAGCCGCGGAGGATTGCTGCCACTTCCCGTCTGGCGAACTAGCTCAGTGCTCGTGCATGGCGCGGCGTGTTCCTTGAAACGCGTCATTTGGTAGCGATGAGAATCAGAGCCAGCGTAAGGTTTTTCTTATCATAATTTTTTCATTTTTTCGCTCTGATTTCCTTCTTTATGAATTAAGGACTCTTTCCTTTCCTTTATTTTCTCAGCGCGGTGTTGCCAATTTGCCTCGTTAAAAGTTTAACGTCGCACAGATTTTTAACGGTTCGTTTCCGGCCATAAGTGTTCTATCTCAAGTTGCTTCAGATATGGGCCGGAACCTCAGGTTTCAGTTTGTCGATGTAATTTTGCGACACCCTGTATATAGTAGTGGCAGTTAGTTGCAGCATAAGGAAATGTTGAGTCCTAATTGGTATTTATAAAATCGTGATTACCCTCCAGGTTGGTGGAACCCACGGACTCATCGAGGGAACTCACCACTACCGCCTCTACGGGCAGTGTCCTAGAGCTGGGAACATCTGGTCGGATTGGATACAACTGAGGAGGTGTGATCAGCACCACGTCCAGGCGGCCTCACCAGCAAAGCGAATAGGGGCCTTATGAGGGATGGGAAGGGAGGGAAGGTTGGGATGGATAGGCAAGGAAGCGGGAAGGAGGCGGCAGTGGCCTAACTGTAGGGACCATCCCGGCATTTTCCCGAAGACCAAGTAGGAAACCACGGAAGGCCACTTCGAGGATGGCTGAGGAGGGAATCGAACCCCCTCTACTCATTTGGACCACCCGAGGCTGAGCAGGCCCCGTTCCAGACCTCACACCACTTTTCAAATTTCGTGGCAGAGCCGGGAATCGAACCCAGGACCTCAGGGGAGGCAGCTAACCGTGCTGACCGCTACGCTACGGAGGCGAAATCCTAATAGTAATTTACTTAAAATAAATGACTTTTAATTTCAATTTCAATAGCCACCAACATCATAACAAAAATCACACAAAACTGACAATGGGGATAAATTGCGCAAATCTCTATATATAACAAGAAGTTCCGTGAAGAACTATACAGCCTACTTTTCATGCCAATGATTATTCTACAGAATATGAACCTATCTAGAATAATGACGAAATTAAGTTGCTAATATCGAAATTTCCAATTAGTTCGAAATACTGTATACCTGGCATAATGTATCCTAATAGAGCACTACAGTTGTCAGCCCTGATGAATGAATATATTCTTAGTTCCGTCTCTTAAGGTACAAAATACAAAATTTGGTTGAAGTCCAATGAATAGCATGGACGTTACATGCAGTTAAACATTGGATCTAACAGCGCGCGTAAAATCATGTTGGCAACAATGTCATGCATGTATTGGTCAGAAATAATCTGAAATAATATGATCTATTGCTGTGCCAATTTTGAATGAAATCCATTAGTTAGTATAGAAGTTACATGCATTTTAAAATTGGACCTATCAGCAGGCTTAGAATCATGTTGGCAGCACTGACGTATATTAGTTACTCCAAATTCGTCTAGAATGCCAGGTACTATACGTGTGCAAAGTTTAGAGCTATTGGCTTGCTTACTTTCTGATATATTGATATTAGGGTAACAAAAATAGGGACAGCACATATTAACAGTTGGCAGCACTGGTTGCTCCTTAGAATACGCATAGTCATATCTGTTATAGTACACATAGCACATACGAAATTTGGTTGAAATCCAAATGATAGTATGGAAGTTACATGTATTTAAAGTTGGACCTGTCAGCAGGCTTAGAATCATGTTGGTAGCACTGACGTATATAAGTTACTCCAAATTAATATAGAATGTCAGGGACTATACGTGTGCATAGTTTAAAGATGTCGGCTTGCATACTTTATGATATATTGGTATTTGGATAAAATAAATTAGGAGCATTTATTAACAGTTGGCAGCCCTGGTAGGTCTGAAGAATACGCTGAGTCATATCTGGTTATGTACACATACAACATACGAAATTTGGTTGAATTCCAATTGATAGTATAGAAGTTATATGCATTTAAAAATTGGACCTATCAGGAGGCTTATAATCATTTTGGCAACACTGCCATGTTTAGCCTCCTGGAAATTAAACTGAAATATTATGATCTGTACGTGTGCCAATTTTGAAATAGCTCCCATTCATACTTTCCAAGATATCCAACATGGAGCTCAAATTTCAATTGCGATTTTTTAGCAGTTGGTAGCACTGACATCATTTTCAAATATGGCCGTGAGATATTCAGGTATAGATCTTTACTCCTACCAAATTTTGTTTCGATTGCTGCAGCCGTTTAGGAGTTGATAGGGGGGGACACACACACAGCCAGACAGACAGAAGGACAGACAGACAGACAGACAGACACACATTTGCCCGATCTCATAAGTCTACTTTTTCCTCATTTTTGCAAAATGTGAAAAGTAGGCTAATAACGTGATAGTTTGTCTGTGGGTATGTCTGTGGGTATGTCTGTGGGTATGTCTCCTATGCGTTCATATACCATTCGTCCGATTGCGATGAAACTTGGGTGAGATGTTGAGTACACTCCAAGGAAGGTTTCTGACTCAGTAAATCCATTTTACAATAGGTAGCGCACGCGTAGATTCAACAAATGAGCGACGATGCGCGAAACATTTCAACAAAGTCCCGTATGTGTTCATATACCATTCGTCCGATAGCGATGAAACTTGGGTGAGATGTTGTGTACACTTACGTGAAGGTTTCAAAATTAGTGAATATATTTCACAGTAGATAGCGCACAAGTAGATTCAACAAATGAGCGACGACACGCAATGCGTTTCAACAAAGTCCCGTATGCATTCATATACCACTCGTCCGATAGCTATGAAACTTGCGTAAAATGTTGTGTACACTGCAGGGAAATTTTCTGGCTTAGTACATCCACTTTACAATAGGCAGCGCACGAGTAGATTCAACAAATGAGCTACGACGCGCGAAGCATTTCAACAAAGTCACGTTTGCGTTCATATACCATTCGTCCGATAGCGATGAAACTAGGCCGAGATTTTGTGTGCACTCCAGGGAAGGTTTCTAGCTTAGTAAATCCCTTTAAAAATAGGTAGAGCACGAGTAGAATCAACAAATGAGCAACGGCGCGCGAAGCGTTTCAACAAAGTCCCATATAAGGTCATATACCATTCATCCGATAGCGATGAAACTTGGGTGAGATGTTGTGTACACTCCAGGGAAGTTTTCTGGCTTAGTACATACATTTTACAATAGGTATCGCACCAGTAGATGCAACAAATGAGCGATGACACGCGAAGCGTTTCAACAAAGTCCCGTATAAAGTCATATACCAGTCGTCTGATAGTGATAAATGTTTGTTGAATTGTTGCGTACACTCCAGGAAAGGTTTCTGGCTAAGTAAATCCATTTTACAATACGAAGCGCACGTTTATATTCAACAAATGAGTGACTACACGCGAAGCGTTTCGACAACGTCCCGTATACGTTCACATACCATTCATCTGATTGCGATGAAACTTGGGTGAGATGGTTTGTACACTCCAGGGAAGGTTTCTGGCTGTGTACATCCATATTACAATATGTAGCGCAAGAGTAGAATCAACAAATGAGCGACGACACGCCAAGCGTTTCAACCAAGTCCCGTATGCATTCTTGTACCATTCGTCCGTAGCTATGAAACTTGGGTGAGATGTTGTGTACACGTCATGGAAAATTTCTGGCTTAGTAAATCCACTATACAATATGCAGCGCACAAGTTGATTCAACAAATGAGGGACGACGCGCGAAGCGTTTCAAAAAAGTCCCGTATGCGGTTATATACCATTCTGCCGTTAGCGGTGAAACTTGGGTGAAATATGGTGGACACTCCAAGGAAGGTTTCTGGCTTAGTAAATACATTTCACAGTAGGTAGCACACGAGTAGATTCGACAAATGAACGACGACACGCGGAGCGTTTCAATACAGTCCCCTATGTTTTCATATCCCATTAGTCCGATAGCGATGAAACTTGGGTGAGATGTTGTGGACACTTACGTGACGGTTTCTAACTTAGTAAATACATTTTACAGTAGGTAGCGCACGAGTAGATTCAACAAATGAGTGACGGAGCGCGAATCGTTTAAACAAAATCAGGTATGCGTTCATATACTATTCATCCGATTGCGATGAAACATTGATCAGTTATTGTGTACCCGCCAGGGAAGGGGACTTAGTAAATCCATTTCACAATAAGTAGCGCAAGAGTAGATGCAACAAATGGGTGACGACGCGCGAAGCGTTTCAACAAAATCCCCTATTGCGTTCATATAACATTCTTCGATTGCGATGAAACCTTGATGAGCAATTGTGTACACGCCAGGGAAGAGCTTCGACTTAGTAATACATTTCTCAATAGGTAGCGCACGAGTAGATTCAACAAATGAGTGACAGCGCACGAATCGTTTAAACAAAACCCCGTATACGTGCATATACCATTCATCCGATTGCTATGAATCATTGATGAGTTATTGTGTGCACGCCAGGGAAGGGTTTCGACTTAGTAAATCCATTTCACAATAGCTAGCGTACGAGTAGATTCAACAAATGAGTGACAGCGATGAAACTTTTGAAAGTTGTTGCGCACGCTCCCGCGAATGGTTCTAAATTAGAAAATCCATTTTACGATGGCTTAGAGGCAGTTAACATGTTGTGTATCCAAAAGCACTTCAAGAAACAGAATTTCAACGCCAACACTTTCTTTGATTGGCATTGCAACGCATGCCGGGTACAGCTTGTATGTAATAAACTTCTATAAATAAATATAGTGTAAATGTTGTAAATATGTTAAGCCTCATAGCCTATGTAGACATGATGATAATGATGATCGCTTGACGATCGAAACCAGATATCCAAGTGAATTTATTAATCTCGTGCATTATTTTCAGAGTTAGGGCTCAACACCCAATACAATTGGGTACAATTATGTTGACTGACTGAAAGCATAAATTTCGATTAACAATATTATGTTTTCATTTACTGTCGAGAGCCGGTCGCAAGCAGTAAACAACTGCACGTTGAGAGCTCGACCGCCGGCTAGTGGCCTACGAAATACTCGATGCGCTCGCCAAAACTGACCCAGTATAACAATATATATAAATAACCCCTGGCACTACAGCCCATGAAGGGCCTAGGCCTACCAAGCGACCGCTGCAAAGCCAATTGGCCTGCAGATATTGGGGTGACACGTGATCAGCGCATCGGGGCCCCTTGGCCATTAATCTTGGTTTTCGTTATCGAGGCGCTTCCTCACTGTCAGAGAGCCAATCAATTGTCCTCACGAGGCTGAGTGCACCCCGATCCAGCCCTCACGTAGGTTTCTAAAATCCCTTACGGAGCCGGGAATCGAACCCAGGGCCTCCGGGTGAGAGGCAGGCGCGCTACCCCAACACCACTGGGCCGGCGACCCAGTATAATACCTTACTAAATTTTCAGCTATCCGGTCGTGCATTGTGCAAATAATGCAAGCCATATACAGTTGATGGAGGATACAGAATGGAAATTGACGAATTGATGAATGTGAGAATCAAACCTGTAAACAGTGGTAGGCAGGTTTTTCTCCCGTATATATTTTAACGGTATGGTTTGAATGATTTGTACAATGCACGGTAAGAGTGGAGTTTACCTGAACCGAAGTAAAAAATTCTTAAACTACGGAAATTAGCGAAAATACCTGTAGTAATGGTATATGGAGAAGATATAGTAATAGAAGTTTGCTCCTCCGCTGTCTGTAGCCCACCCAGCCATCCCAAATAGGATCACGACTTAATGTGCCCTTTCCAACTGACTCCACCATTTTTAGCATCATGTACAATATTGCCAACCCCACGCAATCGGGACTATGTCGCATCCGGCAGACCAATGGTTTCACCTAGACCAATAATTGTTAGGTAGCGCGGCCCTACGGGGTCTTGTCATGCAAAGTGGGGGAAGTCACGCATCAATAATCTTTATCCAGGCCAATGGTTTTGCCAATTATTTCTTTTTTCAAATAGTTACAAAGTTAGGTGTATCGTGTGGTGAATTTTGTATCGGACATGTTGGCAACGTAATATGACGTCAATATAACGTCAATTTTTTATTATTATTTATTTTTCCTTTTTTAAGCGTATGGCTTTTATGCCGGGAGTGTCCGAGGACATGTTCGGCTCGCCAGTCTTGTAGCTCCTTCAAGACGGACACCCAATGGGTGAGCTACAAGTACCGTTGGGGAGGGAAGTTGGAGTGTAAGGACGAGGAGTTGGAAGGTGGCGGCTGTGGCCTATAGTTAGGGACCAACCCCGGCATTTGCTTGGAAGGAAGATGGGAAACCACAGAAGACCATCATGTAGGTTGCCGGCGGGGGGATTCGAACCTCCTCGCCTCCCGGATGTGAGCGACTGCCAGCAGTCATGCCGTAACGACCAAGGCTAACTCACCCGGTGATGGTATAGTAATAGATGTTTACTCCTCCGCTGTCTATAACCCACCGAGCCATCCCAAATAGGATCACGACTTATACAGATGAAATTCCAGCTGACTCCGCCATTTTTAGAATCATGTACAGTATTGCCAACCCCTCGCATTCGGTACTATATCGCATCCGGCAAATCAATGGTTTTCGCCTAGACCAATGGTTTTTCTCATGCACAGTGGGGGAAATCACGCATCAATAATCTTTATCCAGGCCACTGGTTTTGCCAATTATTTCTATTTTCAAATAATTACAAAGTTACGTGTGTCGTGTGGTGTATTAGCCTACTTTCGAATTATGCAAAAAATGAATGTAGACTTATGAGATCACTACAGGGCGAAAAAAGTGTGTCTGTCTGTGTGTGTGTATGTGTGTGTGTGTGTGTGTACTCTGAATGTCTGTCACCCCCTCCCCCCCCCCCCTATCAATTCGAACACGGTGAGCGCAAATTGAACGAAATTTGGTACAAAGGTAGCACTAGCAAAGGACACCTCAGTGTCATGTTTTATATCGCCGCCATCTTGACGGAAACGTAATGGCGGCCACACAAATGTTCAAAGCTTAAATCAAATTACGACTAACCTAATCACCCGATCTCTACCAAATTCTGCAACAACAAATCTTTATGTAGGAAGCATATTCAGACCAAACTGCTAGATCATCGGCCCAATAGTTTGCAGATGGTGGCCAAGTATGTGTGCAAATCGATTCCCCCTATCAATTCAAACACGGTGAAACCGAATTGAACGAAATTTGGTACAGAGGTAGCACTAGCAAAAGGCACCTCAGTGTCATGTTTTATATCGCCACCATCTTGACGGAAACGGAATGACGGCCACCCAAATGTTAAAAGCTTAAATCAAATTTCGACCATCCTAATAATTTGATCTCTACCGGATTTTGCAACAACATGCCTTTTTGTGGAAAGCATCTTATGACTGACTACAAGGTCATCAGCCCAATAGTTTGCAAATAGCGGCCATGTATGTGTGCAAATACATTCCCCGGATCAATTCAAACACGGTGAAACCGAATTGAATGATTTTTTTTACAGAGGTAGCACTAGCATAGGGCACCTCATATTCATGTTTAATATCCCTATAGCACGTTGTATTTCAACAAGCTACTACAACCAACATTCAATTATACTCCTTGAAAAGGACAAAGAGTTATAACAATACCCATGCATTTAGGAGAAAGTAGGCTATATGTTCTTTACTGAACATCTTGTTTTGTATCGGACACGTTGGCAACGCAATATGACGTCAATGAGTCGGCCACAAACATTTGCCGTCGTTGAACAAGCTACAAATAAAAACCTTCGTTTAAGCAGTATTAGTGATATTAGACAGTATTTTCAATGTACAGCAGTGATATTTGACAGTATTTTCAATTCCTAATGACTCCCAGAAATGTATGAGAATGATATATGTTCAATAACAATTATATTATTGCAGCCAATGGCAATGTACTCTTCCTTTCAGGACGGGTCAGGGAAGGGATATTGGAGGGAAGTCGGCCGTGGACCAATTGAAGGAACCGACCCGGCATTTGCCTGGTGGTGAAAATGGGAAACCACGAAAACCATTTTCAGGACGGCCGAGGTGGGATTTGAACCCACGCTCTCCGGATGCCAGCGAGGCGCTCTCGGCCACAGCGGCCTGTCTTATATGTTCAATAATCAACCTTGTTCTGATTTGGTTCCGGTTCTGGTAAACTCCACAATTAATCAAAACACGACCTACGAAAGAAAACCCTCCTTGATCAACATTACGATCACAAATTCCAACCCTTGTATACACGTACAAAATGTGATCCAGATCGACGATTCTATTCCAACTGGAGAAGGAACAGACATTGGAAACAAACAGATTCTCTAATGATGTGCTGTATTGTAGGAAACTTACAGTATTTTGGAGTAATCTACCTATTGATTTAATCGCTGTACTTACGGCTTTCATAAACAGTTCTGGAGCAAGAGTTCGTGCCTTCCAGAGTGCCATAGCAGAGTGTGCCTTCCCAGCCACACAGACCACGAATATTGTGGGAATCCACATAGATGCGATGCATGCCACAGTTACCTGGAGACATGGAAACATTACAAACTTTTAATGAAACTTGGAGGCTGAGTGTCTTTGCTTTTTAAAAAGGATAGACAAGGAAAGAGCCTTTCAACCACTGGTACTTGGTGGTACTTGGAGTGTTCTCCGGTAGTCTGCAGCAAGATACTGTGTTAAGTTTTGAAATACAAATCATAGAATGAAACTACTTGTAGAAGGGTATTCCCTTTTAGTACAGATCATTCAACTTGCATGTGATTCTGAAGAGGCTCACAGACTTAAACCACATAATAATAACACAACATCTATAGAAGTGAGCATTAATATCTGTAAATAAGCTTGATATGTTACACAAGTTTTTACAAACGTATATAATCTAAACATTGAATATATGATTCCTCAAGTTACAAAACTCGTCTAATCCACTTGTGAATAAGAATCATTTTCATGAGAAACGTTTCTCTGGACTTTGCCTCGCGTATCTTTTGTGTTTGTTGTTTTCTACTTTTTGCTTTGTGTTTTTGGTTTTGTGTTTTGCCTTGTACCTTTCTTTTGAATTATACTTGTTGCTTTTCTTTCTTGGTTTTGTGTTTGTTTTCTGCTTTTTTTTTTTGAATTTTGCTTTTTTGCTTTATGTTTCTTGATTTTGTTTTTGAATTTTGCTTTTTGCTTCGTCTTTTTAGCCTATTTTCAATTTTGAAAAAATAGGCTTATGAGATCACCTTTTGTCCGTGTGTGTGTGCGTGTGTGTGTGTGTGTGTGTGTGTGTGATTCGTGTGTGTGTCCCCCCCTAATAAAATCGAAACGGCTGGAGCGATTTCAATGAAACTCGGAATGTTCATAGCACTATTCCCGGCGACCTCGACCGTGCCCTTCAAATTTTGTTACGTCTCTCCAATCCAACATGGCGGCTGTGCGAAATATTTCACTAGCATTCAATATCTCCTAAACTATTACCGATATTGCCCTGAAATTGTGTACGGTGATAAAGGGCACTACTAGAAGTTCACCTATGAGACTTTCAAAAACCTGGTGACTACAAAACCAACATGGCGGCCAAGCGAAGTTGAGACATTTAAATAGACTTTTCTCGCGATTTAACTATCTAAATGTAAAGAAACATGGTACAGCAAATATTTATACACATTGTAATGCACTGGAGTCTAATTTAGTTCAATTGTTTACATAACCTCAAAATGGCGGCTAAGCGAAATATTTCACTGACATTCTATATCTCCGAAACTATTACAGATATCAGCCTGCAATTTTGTACGGTGATAAAGGGTACTGATACAGGTATACCTACGTATATTTCATAAACCTGTAAAGTACGAAACGAACATGGCGACCAAGCGAATTTAAAATATTTTAATAGACTTTTCTCGTGATTTAACTCTCTGAGCGCAGTGAAATGTGGAACAGTAATTGATTTTGCAGATTGTAATGCACTGCCATCTAATTTAATTCAATTGCTTACATAACCTCAAGATGGCGGCTGTGCGAAATTTTAAAATTAAGTTCTAATTTCTTGTGTCGTAATCATGCGATCGAAGTGAAAGTTTGAATAATGAACCTAGGCAATAATTGTCCTTGAATGGTACTTAACTCTATGGCCTATACACATAACACTCCTAAATGGTGAGCTCCCGAAATATTTAGACGGTTCTCAATATCTATGAATCTTTTACAGCAACCAAACTGATTTTTTTTATATTCATAGAGACTATGAACATATGTTCACCTATAGGACCTTCAGGAACCTGGTGAGCACAAATCCAACATGGCGGCGACGCGAAGTATAAATATTTAAATGGACGTTTCTCGCGAATTAACTATCCGAGTGCCGTGAAACGTTGCACGTTAAATGCTTATACAAATGTTGATCCACTGGCATCTAATTTATTTCAATGGTTTGCATTATCACAAGATGGCTGCTGTGCGTAATTTTAAAATCTCGTTTTTACTTCTTGTTGTCTAATCATGGGATTGAAGTTTGAATACCACACGTACACAATAATCTTAATGTAATAGTACAAAAATAAAAATCCAACCTGGCGAACATCTGAAATATTTAGACGGTTCTCAATATCTACGAATCTGTTACAGCAATTAAACTGAAATTTTGTATGTTGATTGTGGCAGTTAACATAAGTAGGATATATGAAAATAGGCTGTATAGTTCTTCACGGAACTACTTGTTTGTTCTGGTTTTGTGTTTGTTTTCTGCTTTTGTTGTTTTTGAATTTTGCTTTTTGCTTTGTGTTCCTTTTTTTTTTTGTTTTTTTTTTTTGCTTTTGCTTTTGTGTTTGAATTTTGCTTTTTGCTTCGTGTCTTTTGTTTTTGGTTTGGTGTTTGTTTTGTGAAAAATAATAATAAAATAAGCAAAATAAAAATAAAACAAAATAAACAAAACAAAATCAAAATAAAAAAAAAATCAAAACATAAACAAAACAAAAAATAAAACAAAACAATTTAAAACAAAATAAACCGAAATAAAGTAAAAAAAATTAAAAAAATAAAATTAAACAAACCAAATAAAACAAAATAAAATAAAGTAAAATAAAATATAAAAAAAAATAAAAAATACGGCATGACCCTTATTCACAAGTGGATTAAACGAGTTTTCAACTAGCCGACTCATATATTTGTGCATAAGTGTAGTTCACAAACATCGTACATTAACTAAGCCTAAATGATCAGGGTCTGATGATGACCGCTTTATGTTCGAATCATGTCATCCATTTAAGTACCTCTCCCCCAATTTTGTTCATAAAAATCGTGTTATTTTGTGATAAATATTTCATGTAATATTTTCTTTCAGGTTAGGGTATATCCATAGGTGTGCAAATTATTAGAATCAACTAGAGAATATAAATAAGTCAGAATTTGTGTTTAATTCAAAATAATAATAATAATAATATCGTATGGCCTCGGTGCCGGGTGCAAGCTTTGTTATTCGTCACCCACAGGGTAGCATGCATATAGAATTTCGTTGTTCCTTGAAGCACTATGAAAATCAAGGAGGTTAGATATCCAAGCTCCTTAAACACTATAGCGCTTTCTAGTAGAGAAATGAGGAACTTTGTGCTGGCAGAAACTTCCGAGATTAATTTTGCCATTATGAACACGGCGGCCTACTGAATTCAAATGGGTTCTTTGACATGCCAACATCGTATGACATGCGTGTCGTAAATTTTGCCGCCTTTCAAAAATCACTTACCACGGCCAGGAGCGAACCTGCAAGCTTGGGGTTAGTAGACCGACTCGTTGACCACTCACCCATCGTGGCAAGCTCTAAATCAGGTGATTTCAATCCATGGTCCACGAATCTTTGTATAGTTCAAGAGCGGATGATCAGTATAAAAGACTTTGAATCCCTTAGCTCTAAATTCACACGAAAAGTAGAATATAGTAATCGAAACAAAACGTGTGGCATTTTGCATTAATAAGACCCATCTTTTCGTGGAAATTCTATATAATCATTTTACTAAAATTTTCTTAAAATAAAATGTAATTAAAACTAATGATAAATATTTCAAATAACTTTATCGCCTTCTAAATATATTTAGTGCATTAAATCATCATGCGTCTCCAGTTTCCCGGGTGCGGTAGACAATCGTTCGCCACTGCTTTCTGTCATTGTACAACTTTCGTTCTACAACTTCTTCCCATTTCAGCCCTTTTTTCTCCACTTCTGATTTCACGGTCTCAATCCATCGTTTTCTGGGTCTTGCCCTCGGTCTTTTTCCTTTCAGTTCTCTATTGAATTAGTCCCTTGCTGTTCTAGTGTTATTCATTCGCATCAAATGTCCATACCACTGGAGTCTACGCTTCCCTATAACATTTGCAACAGTTTCCTGTATCCCAGCTTCATTCCTATTTGTTTCGTTTCTGATCTTGTTTTTCTGGCCTTTTGATTCATGGTTCTAATGAATTTCATTTCTGTTGCTTGGATTTTGTTAAGGTGTGTATCCAGTAAATTACATGTCTCCTGTCAATACACCAGAATTGGTACAAAGTAAGTATTGAACATGGTTAATTTTGCTTTCAGGGGGATGTTGCTGTCCAATAGTAGGTTTCAAACTTAACTGTAAAAATGTGACGCTTTCTGTGTCCAGTTGAGTTTCTCCCCATATCAGAAAGTCATCTGCAAATGCAAGGGCATGATCCGATCCATATATATCTATATATATAAAAATGAATTTTACATGATAGTTTGTCCGTCTGTCTGTCTGTGGGTGTGTATGTCTCCTATGCGTTCATATACCATTCATCCGATTGCGATGAAACTTGGGTGAGATGTTGAGTACACTCCAAGGAAGGTTTCTGACTTAGTAAATCCATTTTACAATAGGTAGCGCACGCGTAGATTCAACAAATGAGCGACGATGCGCGAAGCGTTTCAACAAAGTCCCGTATGTGTTCATATACCATTCGTCCGATAGCGATGAAACTTGGGAGAGATGTTGTGTACACTTACGTGAAGGTTTCAAAATTAGTGAATACATTTCACAGTAGATAGCGCACGAGTAGATTCAACAAATGAGCGACGACACGCAAAGCGTTTCAACAAAGTCCCGTAAGCATTCATATACCATTCGTCCGACAGCTATGAAACTTGCGAGAAATGTTATGTACACTTCAGGAAAATTTTCTGGCTTAGTAAATCCACTTTACAATAGGCAGCGCACGAGTAGATTCAACAAATGAGCTACGACGCGTGATGCATTTAAACAAAGTCACGTATGCGTTCATACACCATTCGTCCGAAAGCGATGAAACTAGGCTGAGATTTTGTGTGAACTCCAGGGAAGGTATCTGGCTTAGTAAATCCCTTTAAAAATAGGTAGACCACGAGTAGAATCAACAAATGAGCGACGACGCGCGAAGCGTTTCAACAAAGTCCCATATAAGGTCATATACCTTTCATCCGATAGCGATGAAACTTGGATGAGATGTTGTGTACACTCCAGGGAAGGTTTCTGGCTGAGTACATCCATATTACAATACGTAGCGCAAGAGTAGAATCAACAAATGAGCGACGACACGCGAAGCGTTTCAACCAAGTCCCGTATGCATTCATATACCATTCATCCGATAGCTATGAAACTTGGGTGAGATGTTGTGTACACGTCATGGAAGGTTTCTGGCTTAGTAAATCCACTATACAATATGCAGCGCACAAGTCGATTCAACAAATGAGGGACGACGCGCGAAGCGTTTCAAAAAAGTCCCGTATACGGTCATATACCATTCTGCCGTTAGCGGTGAAACTTGGGTGAAAAATGGTGGACACTCCTAGGAGAGTCTCTGGCTTAGTAAATACATTTCACAGTAGGTAGAACACGAGTAGATTCGACAAATGAACGACGACACGCGGAGCGTTTCAATACAGGCCTCTACGTCTTCATATCCCATTAGTCCGATAGCGATGAAACTTGGGTGTGATGTTGTGGACACTTACGTGACGGTTTCTAACTTAGTAAATACATTTTACAGTAGGTAGTGCACGAGTAGATTCAACAAATGAGTGACGGGGCGCGAATCGTTTAAACAAAATCCGGCATGCGTTCATATACTATTCATCCGATTGCGATGAAACATTGATCAGTTATTGTGTACCCGCCAGGGAAGGGGACTTAGTAAATCCATTTCACAATAAGTAGCGCAAGAGTAGATGCAACAAATGGGTGACGACGCGCGAAGCGTTTCAACAAAATCCCCCATTACGTTCATATAACCTTCTTCGATTGCGATGAAACCTTGATGAGTTATTGTGTACACGCCAGGGAAGGGCTTCGACTTAGTAATACATTTCTCAATAGGTGGTGCACGAGTAGATTAAACAAATGAGTGACAGCTCACGAATCGTTTAAACAAAACCCCGTATACGTGCATATACCATTCATCCGATTGCGATGAAACATTGATGAGTTATTGTGGACACGCTAGGGAAGGGGTTCGACTTGGCAAATCCATTTCGCAATAGGTAGCGCACGAGTATATGCAACAAATGGGTGACGATGCGCGAAGCGTTTCAACAAAATCCCCTATGCGTTCATAAAACCTTCTTCGATTGTGAAGAAACCTTGATGAGTTATTGTGTACTCGCCAGGGTACGGTTTCGACTTAGTAAATCCATTTCTCAATAGGTAGCGTACGAGTAGAATCATCAAATGAGTGACAGCGCACGAATCGTTCAAACAAAATCCCGTATACGTTCATATGCCATTCATCCGATTGCGATGAAACTTTTGAAAGTTGTTGTGCACGCTCCCACGAATGGTTCTAAATTAGAAAATCCATTTTACGATAGCTTAGAGGCAGTTAACAGAAATTGAATTGTGTATCCAAAAGCACTTCAAGAAACAGGATTTCAACGCCAACACTTTCTTTGATTGGCATTGCAACGCATGCCGGGTACAGCTTGTGATGAATAAAAGTGGTGACAATTTCAACTCGGAGATTTAATGATGACATTGTCATCTAGGCCGACACGCCTGAGGATTTGAATGAGTTTTTGAATGGTATGGACTCCGTCTTACGGAAAGAATTCATGATGAAAATTAATAAAGGTAAAACAAAAATACTGGAATGCAACCGAAATAAATCAGAAACCCCTATGGACATCAAATTGGCAGGTAAAAAGCTGAAGGAAGTAGGAGACCTCTGTTACTTAGGAAGCAAAATAACCAGTGATGGACGAAGCAAAGAGGATATAAAAAGTAGGTTGGCTCACGCAAGGAAAGCATTTCTACAGAAAAGGAATCTGTTGACATCGAATATAGATTTAGGTATTAGGAAGTCATTTTTGAAGGCCTTTGTCTGGAGCGTGGCGCTCTATGGAAGTGAAACGTGGACTATTGGAGCAGCAGAAAGGAGGAGAATTGAAGCATTTGAAATGTGGTGTTACAGGAGAATGATGAAGATCAGATGGGTAGATAGGGTTACAAGCGAAGAGGTATTAAGACGAGTGGGAGAGGAGAGATGTTTCTGTCGACTGCTAATGAAGGGAAGAGATAGGTTGGTAGGACACATACTAAGACACCCAGGAATAGCAAGCTTAGTTATGGAAGGAAGGGTTGAGGACAAGAACTGTAGGGGTAGACCAAGGTTAGAATATGTTAAACAGATTGCCTCGGATGTAGGGTGTGGTAGCTATGAAACGATTAGCTCAGGACAGGGAAGCATGGAGTGCTGCATCAAACCAGTCAAAAGACTAAAGACTCAAACAACAACATGGCACTTGCTTGTTGGACTCCTCTCTATGTTTCAAGAAAAGTATAAATGAAATTTTGGAAAACTGGCGTTGTGTCTAATAATTTGCACTCCCCTGAAAATACTTGTTTTCCCGCCAAATGTAACTGGGCACAATTTGTGTTGACCGACTGGAAAGCTTTCTTTAATAGAACTATGCAACACTGGCATATATCACTTCAAGGCCATCACATAGATACTTGATTTACATACAGCTTAAGGAGCCAAAACAATTCCAGGGGCAGATGACCTCGTAGTTCTGCCCCTTAAAACAACAATAACTAACAATACAATTCCGATTTTAATATTATAACTGTGCCTGTCGTAAATTATGTACAACAATTAGATACATTATTATTATTATTATTATTATTATTATTATTATTATTATTATTATTATTATTATACCGAGAGGAAGCCTCCGTGGCTTAGGCGGCAGCACGCCGGCCTCTCACCGCTGGGTCCGTGGTTCAAATCCCGGTCACTCCATGTGAGATCTGTGCTGGACAAAACGGAGGCAGACAGGTTTTTCTCCGGGTACTCCGGTTTTCCCTGTCAAAAATTTCATTCCAGCAACACTCTCCAATATCATTTCATTTCATCTGTCATTCATTTAATCACTGCCCCAGAGGAGTGCGTCAGGCCTCGGCAGCCGGCACAGTCCATATCCGCGCCGCTAGATGGGGGCTTCATTCATTCCATTCCTGACCCGGTCGGAGACTGGAAGCAGGCTGTGGATTTTCATTTCAAAACTTTGCTTCCAATAACAAGATGTGTGTTTCCATGGAAATGTATATACTTGTTGTATAATATTTATGACAGGCACAGTTATAATATTAGAATCGCCATTGTTTTGTCTCTTTAATCTGTATATCCCACCTTAACTGAGATTTTTTTTAAAGGGCCGGTATAATACAGGGTCATCGAAGAAAGGTGGCCTTAATTTTGATTTGTAGACAATATTCAAAGGGAAAAGGGAATAAATGTTAATTGTTAGCAGGATGGAGCACCGCCTCACTACAGTCTTATTGAACGGGAAGCTCTCAACAGAAAGTTCCCTGATCAGTGGATTGGAAGAGCTGGTCCTCTTGCGTGGCCGCCAAGGAACCCTGACTTAACTCCTTTAGATTTTTTCTTTTGGGGCTACAAAAAAAAACATTTTTTACCCTCAAAATATCCAGTGCCCGCAACACCTAAAGGAACAAATCACCGATGCGATAGCAACTGTGACTCCTGACTTGATTCAGCGGACCTGGACGGAGGTGGACCCTCGCTTGGATGTGTGTTGTACCACAGGCGGAGCTCACATCGAAACCAACTAAATAGGTAAACAAAACTTCATGGTTTGCTCTATCTTTAGGAGTAAAAATAATTAAATTATCTTTATGTTCGACGATGTCGAAAAGTAAATATTTTATGTCAGAAAACTGTATCATAATGAGGGTCATTATAACACTATTTTTTAGGTAGATTTCATTAGAAAGCTGACTATTGCAATGGGTCCCATGTTTCGACTTCCGGAAAATTTCGACATATCTTCGCGTTTCACATCCCCCAGACCCCAAAACCACCGTCAGTTCAAAAGTTTATATATATATGTCTAGATATCAGTTTCTTGTGGACACGATAACTGCCGTAATTTTGCACCAATCACTTTGAATTTTTTACATAATATGTATCCCCTAAAAATCTCGGTCGAGATTTTTAATGGGCTAAATCGGTCAAAGGGGGTGAATATGGGAGGCTTTTTTTGAAAAATTGAAATATCGCTATAACTCTCTTAATATCTGAAATATTGAATCCATTCCAAGTTCATACTATGTGTCGGATAAGACCCTAAAATTTATGTTTGAAAAGTTTTTTTTATAGCACCAACCATTGACCAAAGGGGTGGGAAAAAGTGGGTTTTTCGGGAAACATTAATCATATCTCTGTTAATAGGCACAATATCAAAACCGTACAAAATGGACAACATTCCTCCAATAATTACCTAAAACTTTCTCTGAAAGAATTTTCGATATGATCCACCATTACGCCACGGGGTGAGCAAAATGATTTAAACTATAAGAAAATGCCAAGTGCCAAGAGAGGTTGCCATGACAAATTTACTTTTAATTGATAAGGGATGAGCCTTCAGCAGTTGCTATGACAACGCCACTGCACGAGATCACATTCAGTTTTCCATCTGTCTGTGGGAAGCGACTTCGGTATCGGAACTGGTAGCATGCTGAACTTCTATGCCCTAGGTCGCGGGTTCAAACCCGGCTGAAGTCGTCGGATTTACTAAGAGCGCTAAAAATCCCTCAGTATGCTTTCCTTCGGAGGGGAAGTTCCAACGTTCGTTGCGAGTTGATGGTTCCGGTGGCATCTAGTAGCCAAGTTCACAGCTAGGTGTCGTTGATGGTAGTATTTTTAATTATGTAGCCTATTTTAGGCAGATTTCATCAGAAAGCTAACTATTGCAATGGGTGCCATGTTTCGACTTCCGGAAAATTTCGACATATCTTCGCGTTTCACATCCTTCAGACCCCCAAACCACCGTCAGTTCAAAAGTTTATATATATATGTGTGTGTATATACTGTATATGCATATATATCAGTTTCTTGTGGACACGATAACTGCCGTAATTTTGCACCAATCACTATGAATGTTTTTCATAATATGTAACCCCTTAAAATATCGGTCGAGTTCGTTAGTGGGCAAAATCGGTTGAAGGGGGTGAAAATGGGGGGGGGGGGTTTTCGAAAAAGTGAAATATCGCTATAACTCTCTTAATACGTGAAATATCGAATCCATTCCAAGTTCATAATATGTGTCGGATAAGTGCCAAAAATTTATGTTTGAAAAGTTTTTGATGGCACCAAACATTGACCAAAGGGGTGGGAAAAAGTGTTTTTTTTTTTCGGGAAACATTAATCATATCTCTCTTAATAGGCACAATATCAAAATCGTACGAAATGGAAAATATTCCCCTAATAATTACCTAAAACTTTGTCTGAAAGAATTTTTGATCTGATCTACCATTACGCCAAGGGATGAGAAAAATTATTTCGGAATTAAAGAACATGCCAAGTGCCATCAGAGGTTACCATGACAACGCTTCTAAATTTATGAGGGACTAGCTGAAGTACCCGTGCTTCGCTACGCGTCATAAATAAATTAAAATGTGAAGGTGACAGTTAAAACAGAGGATAGGCGAGGTGCTGCGCAGAGGGAGATTAAGGATGGAACATTTTGTCCAACTACACCGCTCGGCGTTGACCGTGTTTTATAGCACAAATTTAGGTTTTACTCGCTAACAGTTGCAGATACCTTTCGGATAGAAAATGTAATTTTAAACTTCGCATATGCCATCAAAAGTTTGCTATTTCTTAGCGTTCTCTTTTTATTTGAAATGGAAATATGAAAGTTTGAAACCAAAGGGTGTAGTGACGTCACTAAAATGGTCGCCATTTTAAATAGTGAAAAGTATTGAAATCAAAAGTAACCTATATGTTAACCAGGTAAATCAGCTACTTCCATGTAAAATTCACGTAAATCGGACCAGTGGTACTTGCGAGATTGAGTAATACACAGACACACACCATCTCAATTTTAGCCTCGCTTCGCTCGCGTCATAGTCGTATCATATTGTTTTTCAATGAAATGCAGGTTTAACCCCGTTAACACCCCTTTAGAACCTGAATACCCAAAAATCCCTCCTTAGTAGACGTTTTCGACACACATCAAACAAACATATCCCCAAAATATCATTCTTCTAACTTTAATAGTTTTGGTTGGTTGATGAGAGCAAACATACAAAAATCCTTCCTTAGTGGACGTTTTTCTTTCAGAAGTTCACCCCTCCCCATATGCCCCTTAAATTGCATTTATGAAAAAACGGTCGAACACCTATTTATTCTATTTATTTATTCATTTATTTATTTATTTATTTTTAAGCTGATAGATTTCCTCCGAGTTTCAGACTCCTCCCTATGTCGTTTAAGAGATACACGCTCAGTTAGGAATCTTTCAACCCCCACTTTTCATCCCTTTCACCTCATAACATACACTACATCGAAAAACCATTAGACATGTGTCAGCTTATTTTTAATGATTAGTATATGTGCCAAGTATCACATCCCCAAATGAAATCACTCGTGAGATATTGTTATTCAATGGAAAGCACGTTTACCCCCTTAACACCTCTTTAGAACCTGAATATCCAAAACTCTTTCCTTAGCGGACGTTTTCGACATACAACGAACATATCCCCAAAATTTCATGTTTCTTACTTCAATAAGTTTGGCTAGGCGATGATGAGTGAGTGAGTCAGTCAGGATATTTTCTTTCATTTATTTTTGATAATTTCACCCGTCCCCATGAACCCCTTAAATTGGATTTATGAAACAAACGGTCAAACACCTATTTACTTATTTAAAGCTGTTTTCCCCCTGAGTTTGATGAGTGAGTGAGTCAATCAGTTAGGACACTTTCTTTCCTGTTTTTTTTCCCATAATTTCACCCCTCTCCGAGGGCCCCTTAAATTGAATTTATGAAAAAACGTTCGAACACCTATTTACTTGTATTTTAAGCTGTTTTTTCCCCACCGAATTTCAAACTTCACGCCTATGTCGTTTCAGAGATACACGCTCCGTCAAGAATCCCTCAACCCCCAATTTTCACCCCTTTCACCTCTTAATATACACCACATCGATAAACCCTTAGACATATGTCTGATTATTTTTAATGATTAGTTTATATACCGAATATCACATCCCCAAACAAACAAATCATGAGATATCGTTATTCAATGAAATGCACGTTTACACCCTTGACACGTCTCTAAAACCCGAAAAAACAAAAATCATTCCTTAGTTAACGTTTTCGACATACAGCGAACATATTCCCAAAATTTCATGTTTCCAACTTTAATAGTTTTCGCTGGGCGTGATGAGTGAGTGAGTCAGACAGGTCATTTTCTTTCATTTATTTTACCAGAATTTCACCCCTCCCCATGGGCCCCTTAAATTGGATTGATTAAAAAACGCTTGAACACCTATTAACTTATTTCTTAAGCTGTCTTTTTCCCCCTGAGTCAGTCGGTTAGGACACTTTCATTTTTTCCCTCAGAATTTCACCCCACCCCATTGGCCCCTTAAATTAATTTATGAAAAAAGCAATCGAAAACCGATTTACTTACTTTTTAAGCTGATTTTTTTTCGCTGAGTTTCAAATTTCTCGCCTATGTCGTTTAAGAGATAGGCCTACACGCTCCATTAGGAATCCTTCAACCCCCACTTTTCAGCCCTTGCACCTCATAATAATACACCACATCGAAAAACGCTTAGACACATGTCTGCGTATTTTTAATGATTAGTTTATATGCCAAGTATCACATCCACAAATGAAACCACTCGTGAGATATTGATATACAATGAAATGCAGGTTTAACCCCCTTAAGACCCCTTTAGAACCCGAATATCCAAAAAACCTCCCTTAGTGTACGGTTTTGACATACAACGAACATATCCCCGAAATGTCATGTTTCCAACTTCAATATCTTTGGCTGGGCGATGATGAGTGAGTGAATGAGTCAGGACATTTCCTTTCATTTTTTTTTTCTTCAGAATTTCACCCCTCCCGATGAACCCCAGGACACTTTCTTTCCTGTTTTTTTTTTCCATAATTTCACCCCTATCCGAGGGCCCCTTAAATTGAATTTATGAAAAAACGTTCGAACACCTATTTACTTGTATTTTAAGCTGTTTTTTCCACCGAATTTCAAACTTCACGCCTATGTCGTTTCAGAGATACACGCTCCGTCAAGAATCCCTCAACCCCCAATTTTCACCCCTTTCACCTCATAATATACACCACATCGATAAACCCTTAGACATATGTCTGATTATTTTTAATGATTAGTTTATATACCGAATATCACATCCCCAAACAAACAACTCATGAGATATCGTTATTCAATGAAATGCACGTTTACACCCTTGACACGTCTCTAAAACCCGAATAAACAAAAATCATTCATTAGTTAACGTTTTCGACATACAGCGAACATATTCCCAAAATTTCATGTTTCCAACTTTAATAGTTTTCGCTGGGCGTGATGAGTGAGTGAGTCAGACAGGTCATTTTCTTTCATTTATTTTACCAGAATTTCACCCCTCCCCATGGGCCCCTTAAATTGGATTGATTAAAAAACGCTTGAACACCTATTAACTCATTTCTTAAGCTGTCTTTTTCCCCTGAGTCAGTCGGTTAGGACACTTTCATTTTTTCCCCCAGAATTTCACCCCACCCCATTGGCCCCTTAAATTAATTTATGAAAAAAACAGTCGAAAACCGATTTACTTACTTTTTAAGCTGATTTTTTTTCGCTGAGTTTCAAATTTCTCGCCTATGTCGTTTAAGAGATAGGCCTACACGCTCCATTAGGAATCCTTCAACCCCCACTTTTCAGCCCTTTCACCTCATAATAATACACCACATCGAAAAACGCTTAGACACATGTCTGCGTATTAGCCTACTTTCGATTTTTGCAAAAAATGAAAGTAGACTTATGAGATCAACACAGGGCGAAAAAAGTGTGTCTGTCTGTGTGTGTGTATGTGTGTGTGTGAGTCTGTGTGTGTGTGTGTCTGTGTGTCTGTGTGTGTGTGAGTGTGTGTACTCTGAATGTCTGTCCCCCCCCTATCAATTCGAACACGGTGAATGCGAATTGAACGAAATTTGGTACAAAGGTAGCCCTAGCAAAGGACACCTCAGTGTCATGTTTTATATCGCCGCCATCTTGACGGAAACGTAATGGCGGCCACACAAATGTTCAAAGCTTAAATCAAATTACGACTAACCTAATCATCCGATCTCTACCAAATTTTGCAACAACATACCTTTATGGGGGGAGCATCCTTTGACCAAACCAATAGGTCATCAGCGTAATAGTTTGCGGATGGCGGCCATCTTTGTGTGAAAATCGATTCCCCCTATTAATTCGAACACGGTTTAACCGAATGGAACGAAATTTGGTACAGAGGTAGTACTAACAAAAGGCACCTCAGTGTCATGTTTTATATAGCCGCCATCTTGACGGAAACGTAATGGCGGCCACACAAATGTTCAAAGCTTAAATCAAATTACGATTAACCTAATCATCCGATCTCTACCAAATTTTGCAACAACATACCTTTATGGGGGGAGCATCCTTTGACCAAACCAATAGGTCATCAGCGTAATAGTTTGCGGATGGCGGCCATCTTTGTGTGAAAATCGATTCCCCCTATTAATTCGAACACGGTACAACCGAATGGAACGAAA
Source organism: Meconema thalassinum (assembly GCA_946902985.2). Lineage (NCBI taxonomy): Eukaryota > Metazoa > Arthropoda > Insecta > Orthoptera > Tettigoniidae > Meconema > Meconema thalassinum. The sequence continues at coordinate 251,011,133 of OX336394.1, read as the reverse complement.
TTTGGTACAGAGGTAGTACTAACAAAAGGCACCTCAGTGTCATGTTTTATATCGCCGCCATCTTGACGGAAACGTAATGGCGGCCACACAAATGTTCAAAGCTTAAATCAAATTACGATTAACCTAATCATCCGATCTCTACCAAATTTTGCAACTACATACCTTTATGGAGGGAGCATCCTTTGACCAATCTAATAGGTCATTCACCTGATAGTTTGCGGATGGCGGCCATCTTTATGTCAAAATTGATTCCCCTATTAATTCGAACACGGTGGAACCGAATGGAACGAAATTTGGTACAGAGGTAGCACTAGAAAAGGGCACCTCAGTGTCATGTTTTATATCGCCGCCATCTTGACTGAAACGTAATGGCGGCCACACGAATGTTCAAAGCTTAAATCAAATTACGATTAACCTAATCATCCGATCTCTACCAAATTTTGCAACTACATACCTTTATGGAGGGAGCATCCTTTGACCAATCTAATAGGTCATTCACCTAATAGTTTGCGGATGGAGGCCATCTTTATGTCAAAATAGATTCCCCCTATTAATTCGAACACGGTGGAACCGAATGGAACGAAATTTGGTACAGAGGTAGTACTAGCAAAGGGCACCTCAGTGTCATGTTTTATATCGCCGCCATCTTGACTGAAACGTAATGGCGGCCACACGAATGTTCAAAGCTTAAATCAAATTACGATTAACCTAATCATCCGATCTCTACCAAATTTTGCAACTACATACCTTTATGGAGGGAGCATCCTTTGACCAATCTAATAGGTCATTCGCCTAATAGTTTGCGGATGGCGGCCATCTTTGTGTCAGAATCGATTCCCCCTATTAATTCAAACACGCTGAAACCAAATGGAACGAAATTTGGTATAGAGGTAGCACTAGCAAAGGGCACCTCAGTGTCATGTTTTATATCACCGCTATCTTGATGGAAACGTAATCGCGGCCACCCAAATGTTAAAAGCTAAAATGTAATTACGACCAACCTAATAATCTAGTCTCTACCTAATTTTGCAACACCATATCTTTATGTGGGAAACATATTCTGACCAAACTGCAAGAACATCAGCCCAATAGTTTGCAGATGGTGGCCAAGTATGTGTGCAAATCGATTCCCCCTATCAATTCAAACACGGTGAAACCGAATTGAACGAAATTTGGTACAGAGGTAGCACTAGCAAAGGGCACCTCATATTCATGTTTAATATCCCTATAGCACGTTGTATTTCAACAAGCTCCTACAACCAACATTCAATCATACTCCTTGAAAAGGACAAAGAGTTATAACAATACCCATGCATTTAGGAGAAAGTAGGCTATATGTTCTTTACTGAACATCTTGTTTTTAATGATTAGTTTATATGCCGAGTATCACATCCACAAATGAAACCTCTCGTGAGATATTGATATTCATGAAATGCATGTTTAACCCCCATAAGACCCCTTTAGAACCCGAATATCCAAAAAACCTCCCTTAGTGTACGGTTTTGACATACAACGAACATATTCCCGGAAATGTCATGTTTCCAACTTCAATATTTTTGGCTGGGCAATGATGAGTGAGTGAATGAGTCAGGACATTTCCTTTCAATTTTTTTTTCTTCAGAATTTCACCCCTCCCGATGAACCCCAGGACACTTTCTTTCCTGTTTTATTTCCCATAATTTCACCCCTATCCGAGGGCCCCTTAAATTGAATTTATGAAAAAACGTTCGAACACCTATTTACTTGTATTTTAAGCTGTTTTTTCCCACCGAATTTCAAACTTCACGCCTATGTCGTTTCAGAGATACACGCTCCGTCAAGAATCCCTCAACCCCCAATTTTCACCCCTTTCACCTCATAATATACACCACATCGATAAACCCTTAGACATATGTCTGATTATTTTTAATGATTAGTTTATATACCGAATATCACATCCCCAAACAAACAAATCATGAGATATCGTTATTCAATGAAATGCACGTTAACCCCCTTGACACGTCTCTAAAACCCGAAAAAACAAAAATCATTCCTTAGTTAACGTTTTCGACATACAGCGAACATATTCCCAAAATTTCATGTTTCCAACTTTAATAGTTTTCGCTGGGCGTGATGAGTGAGTGAGTCAGACAGGTCATTTTCTTTCATTTATTTTACCAGAATTTCACCCCTCCCCATGGGCCCCTTAAATTGGATTGATTAAAATACGCTTGAACACCTATTAACTTATTTCTTAAGCTGTCTTTTTCCCCTGAGTCAGCCGGTTAGGACACTTTCATTTTTTCCCTCAGAATTTCACCCCACCCCATTGGCCCCTTAAATTAATTTATGAAAAAAGCAGTCGAAAACCGATTTACTTACTTTTTAAGCTGATTTTTTTTTCGCTGAGTTTCAAATTTCTCGCCTATGTCGTTTAAGAGATAGGCCTACACGCTCCATTAGGAATCCTTCAACCCCCACTTTTCAGCCCTTGCACCTCATAATAATACAACACATCGAAAAACGCTTAGACACATGTCTGCGTATTTTTAATGATTAGTTTATATGCCAAGTATCACATCCACAAATGAAACCACTCGTGAGATATTGATATTCAATGAAATGCAGGTTTAACCCCCTTAAGACCCCTTTAGAACCCGAATATCCAAAAAACCTCCCTTAGTGTACGGTTTTGACATACAACGAACATATCCCCGAAATGTCATGTTTCCAACTTCAATATCTTTGGCTGGGCGATGATGAGTGAGTGAATGAGTCAGGACATTTCCTTTCAATTGTTTTTTCTTCAGAATTTCACCCCTCCCGATGAACCCCAGGACACTTTCTTTCCTGTTTTTTTCCCCATAATTTCACCCCTATCCGAGGGCCCCTTAAATTGAATTTATGAAAAAACGTTCGAACACCTATTTACTTGTATTTTAAGCTGTTTTTTTCACCGAATTTCAAACTTCACGCCTATGTCGTTTCAGAGATACACGCTCCGTCAAGAATCCCTCAACCCCCAATTTTCACCCCTTTCACCTCATAATATACACCACATCGATAAACCCTTAGACATATGTCTGATTATTTTTAATGATTAGTTTATATACCGAATATCACATCCCCAAACAAACAACTCATGAGATATCGTTATTCAATGAAATGCACGTTTACACCCTTGACACGTCTCTAAAACCCGAATAAACAAAAAGCATTCCTTAGTTAACGTTTTCGACATACAGCGAACATATTCCCAAAATTTCATGTTTCCAACTTTAATAGTTTTCGCTGGGCGTGATGAGTGAGTGAGTCAGACAGGTCATTTTCTTTCATTTATTTTACCAGAATTTCACCCCTCCCCATGGGCCCCTTAAATTGGATTGATTAAAAAACGCTTGAACACCTATTAACTTATTTCTTAAGCTGTCTTTTTCCCCTGAGTCAGTCGGTTAGGACACTTTCATTTTTTTCCCCAGAATTTCACCCCACCCCATTGGCCCCTTAAATTAATTTATGAAAAAAGCAGTCGAAAACCGATTTACTTACTTTTTAAGCTGATTTTTTTTCGCTGAGTTTCAAATTTCTCGCCTATGTCGTTTAAGAGATAGGCCTACACGCTCCATTAGGAATCCTTCAACCCCCACTTTTCAGCCCTTTCACCTCATAATAATACACCACATCGAAAAACGCTTAGACACATGTCTGCGTATTTTTAATGATTAGTTTATATGCCGAGTATCACATCCACAAATGAAACCACTCGTGATATATTGATATTCAATGAAATGCAGGTTTAACCCCCTTAAGACCCCTTTAGAACCCGAATATCCAAAAAACCTCCCTTAGTGTACGGTTTTGACATACAACGAACATATTCCCGGAAATGTCATGTTTCCAACTTCAATATTTTTGGCTGGGCGATGATGAGTGAGTGAATGAGTCAGGACATTTCCTTTCAATTTTTTTTTCTTCAGAATTTCACCCCTCCCGATGAACCCCAGGACACTTTCTTTCCTGGTTTTTTTCCCATAATTTCACCCCTATCCGAGGGCCCCTTAAATTGAATTTATGAAAAAACGTTCGAACACCTATTTACTTGTATTTTAAGCTGTTTTTTCCCACCGAATTTCAAACTTCACGCCTATGTCGTTTCAGAGATACACGCTCCGTCAAGAATCCCTCAACCCCCAATTTTCACCCCTTTCACCTCATAATATACACCACATCGATAAACCCTTAGACATATGTCTGATTATTTTTAATGATTAGTTTATATACCGAATATCACATCCCCAAACAAACAACTCATGAGATATCGTTATTCAATGAAATGCACGTTTACCCCCTTGACACGTCTCTAAAACCCGAATAAACAAAAATCATTCCTTAGTTAACGTTTTCGACATACAGCGAACATATTCCCAAAATTTCATGTTTCCAACTTTAATAGTTTTCGCTGGGCGTGATGAGTGAGTGAGTCAGACAGGTCATTTTCTTTCATTTATTTTACCAGAATTTCACCCCTCCCCATGGGCCCCTTAAATTGGATTGATTAAAAAACGCTTGAACACCTATTAACTTATTTCTTAAGCTGTCTTTTTCCCCTGAGTCAGTCGGTTAGGACACTTTCATTTTTTCCCCCAGAATTTCACCCCACCCCATTGGCCCCTTAAATTAATTTATGAAAAAAAACAGTCGAAAACCGATTTACTTACTTTTTAAGCTGATTTTTTTTCGCTGAGTTTCAAATTTCTCGCCTATGTCGTTTAAGAGATAGGCCTACACGCTCCATTAGGAATCCTTCAACCCCCACTTTTCAGCCCTTTCACCTCATAATAATACACCACATCGAAAAACGCTTAGACACATGTCTGCGTATTTTTAATGATTAGTTTATATGCCAAGTATCACATCCACAAATGAAACCACTCGTGAGATATTGATATTCAATGAAATGCAGGTTTAACCCCCTTAAGACCCCTTTAGAACCCGAATATCCAAAAAACCTCCCTTAGTGTACGGCTTTGACATACAACGAACATATCCCCGAAATGTCATGTTTCCAACTTCAATATTTTTGGCTGGGCGATGATGAGTGAGTGAATGAGTCAGGACATTTCCTTTCATTTTTTTTTTCTTCAGAATTTCACCCCTCCCGATGAACCCCTTCAATTTGATTGAAAAACAAACTGTCGAAAAGCTATTTACTTACTTTAAAGCAGTTTTTTCCCCCTGAGTTTGATGAGTCAGTCAATCAGTTAGGACACTTTCTTTTCTGTCCCCCCCCCCCCGAATTTCACCCCTCCCCATGGGCCCCTTAAATTGGATTTATGGAAAAGCGGTCAAACACATATTTACTTATTTTTATGCTGATTTTTTTCCCGCTGAGTTTCAAACTCCTTGCCTATGTCGTTTAAGAGATACACGCACCGTTAGGAATATTTCAATCCCCACTTTTCACCCCTTTAACCTCATAAACACATCGAAAAACCCTCAGACACGTGTCTTGTTACTTTTTAATGATAAGTTTATATGCCGTGCATCACATCCCCCAATGAAACCAATCGGGAGATATTGTTATTCAATAAAATGCAGGTTTAATCCCCTTAAGACCCTTTTAGAACCTGAATATCCGAAAATCCTCCCTTAGTAGACGGTTTTGACATACAATGAACATATCCCCAAACTGTCATGTTACTAACTTCAATAATTTTGGCTAGGCGATGATGAGTGAGTGAGTAAGTGAGTGAGTCTGGACATTTTCTTTCAATTTTCGTTTTTCAGAATTTCACCCCTCCCCATGAACCCCTTAAATTTGATTTATGAAAAAAAAACCTGTCGAACAGCTATTTACTTACTTTAAAGCAGTTTTTTCCCTCTGAGTTTGATGAGTGAGCCAGTCAGTCAATCAGTTAGGACACTTTCTTTACTGTCCCCTCCCCCCCCCAGAATTTCATCTCTCCCCATGGGCCCCTTAAATTGGATTTATGAAAAAACTGTCAAACACATATTTACTTATTTTTTATGTTGACTTTTTTCGCTGTGTTTCAAACTCCTCGCCTATGTCGTTTAAGAGAGACACGCTCCGTTAAGAATCTTTTAATCCCCACTTTTCACCCCTTTCACCTCATAATATACACCAAATCGAAAAACCCTCAGACACGTGTCTTCTTATTTTTAATGATGAGTTTATATGCCGAGTATCACATCCTCCCATGAAACCAATCGGGAGATATTGCTATTCAATTAAATGCAGGTCTACCCCCTTAACACCCCTTTAGAACCTGAATAGCCAAAATTTCTCTCTTAGTGGGCATTTGCGGCCCTTGAGGAAGCTGCATACCAGATTTCATTCCAATCCGTTCGGTGGTTTCTGAGATTTCGTGATGAATAAATGAATGAGTGAGTGAGTGAGTGAGTGGTATTTGAAAAATATATAGTAGAAAGATAGTGTCAAGTCTTTGTTATGCTAAACTCGGTTGACAGTGCTGTGTGAGCAGTTGAGTAACTAACGGGATTTCAAGTAAAGATCCTCATTTTCTATACCGGTAGTGCTGAGCGCAATTGGCATCAAGTCGGCCGTGTCTGGACTTGAGCTATGTTGCCATGGAAACTATCTGCCTTGCCATTCCTTCATGAGTATATTTTATGATTTGATTAGCCTGTTTTTGAGTGAAAAGGGGCCGAAATCAGAAGAATGAGAAAGACTATCGAAAATTCATGTAGCCAGCGGTTCCTTCTGGGTCCTAAACTATGTGTATGAAAAATATGGTTGAGATTGGTGGAACGGTGTAGATTTGTATACGGAACCAACATATATACATACATACATACATACATACATACATACAGACTTTCACTTTTATATATTAGATGAGCTATCAGAGGTTGCCAAGACAACGCCATTGCACGAGATCACATTCATTTTTCCATCTGACTGTGGGAAGTGGCTAACTGGTAGCATGCTGAACTTATATGGCCAAGGTCGCTGGTTCAAAGCCGGCCAAAGTCGTCGGATTTTCTAAGAGCGCTAAAAATCCCTCAGCATGCTTTCCTTTGGAGGAGAAGTTCCAACGGTCGTTGCAAGTTGCTGGTTGCGGTGGCATCTAGTATCCAAGTTCACAGCTAGGTGTCGTTGACGTTAGTATATGGTACAAAATTAGGAACTACTACTTTAAATTGACCGTCTGCAGACCTTACCTGATTTACAGACTAATACAGTCATCACAATTAACACCGTTTATCAGATTCTACACACACCTAATGTACACGGGGTTACATGACCACGTTGTCGCAGCCACAAAACTGAGGAACCAACAAAATTCTCTGCGGGAGATAAAATTTTGCGTGAAGAAGTATCAGACTGTCAGATAGTTACACATCAGTTCCAACCCTTGCATAAGGACAGTGTGATCACAAGTATAAAAATGAACCCCAAATGACAAGAAGGTTACCATCCCCTAAGACAATAAAATGATAAAAATATGCATACAAAAACGAAAAAAAAGTTAATTAACCTCTAAATCTAAAAAACTTTCTTGCAATCAATGTCTGATCCTCCTACGAAAACCTGCATATTTTGCCTATTATAGCCTTTCCCCTAGTTTGCCCGGTGAAATCTACCTCCGCCTTCCGGCGTGCCGAGAGGATTTTTTTATTATGAAACAGTTTCTCCCACCAATCAGGGCTCAAGAAACAGTTGTGTGACCAATTAGGTAAGGAAAGCATCGCATCTGCGCTGACTTCCACGGCCTTCTATTTTAAATTTCACTGCGTGGCTAGTGTCATAGTGGGGTGTTTGAGGAGGCCATGGTCAAATATAAGGTATTCTCTGCGTCCAATGCGCTCCGTTCAATACATAAAACTGGCGAAATCTCGTCAGATATTTATGAATATTTATGTTTGACCCTGACTATTATATGTCAGAAAAGTGTATCATAATGATGGGCATTATAACATTATTAGCCTACTTTCACATTTTGCAAAAATGAGGAAAAAGTAGACTTATGAGATCGGGCAAATGTGTGTCTGTCTGTCTGTCTGTCTGTCCTTCTGTCTGTCTGTCTGTCCTTCTGTCTGTCTGGCTGTCTGTCTGGCTGTGTGTGTGTCCCCCCCCCCCTATCAACTCCTAAACGGCTGCTGCAATCGAAACAAAATTTGGTATAAGTAAAGATCTATACCTGAATATCTCACGGCCATATTTGAAAATGATGTCAGTGCTACCAACTGCTGAAAAATCGCAATTGAAATTTGAGCTCCATGTTGGATACCTTGGAAGGTATGAATGGGAGCTATTTCAAAATTGGCACACGTATAGATAATAATATTGCAGTTTAATTTCCAGGAGGCCATACATGGCAGTGTTGCCAAAATGATTATAAGCCTGCTGATAAGTCCAAATTTTAAATGCATATAACTTCTACACTATCAATTGGAATTCAACCAAATTTTGTATGTGCTATGTGTTCATAAGCAGATCTGACTGAGCGTATTCTTAAGAGCCACCAGGGCTGCCAACTGTTAATAAATGCTCTCATTTTTTTTACCCAAATACCCATATATCAGAAAGTTTGCAAGCCGACAGCTTTAAACTATGCACACGTATAGTACCCGACATTCTATATTAATTTGGAGTAACTTATATACGTCAGTGCTGCCAACATGATTCTAAGCCTGCTGATAAGTCCAATTTTAAAAAGCTTGTAACTTCTATACTAACTAATGGATTTCCTTCAAAATTGACACAACAATAGATCGTATTATTTCAGATTTTTTCTGACCAATACATGTATGTCATTGCTGCCAACATGATTTTACGCGCACTTTTAAATTTAATGTTTAACTGCATGTAACGTCCATGCTATCCATTGGACATCAACAAAATTTTGTATTCTGTACCTTAAGAGATGGAACTAAGAATATATTCAGTCACCAGGGCTGCCAACTGTAGTTCTCTATTAGGCTGCATTATGCCAGGTATACAGTATTTCGAACTAATTAGAAATGTCGATATTACCAACTTAATTTCGTCATAATTCTAGATAGATCCATATAGATTGATCATTGGCATGAATCTTACATTTTAAGAAAAGTAGGCTCTTTAGTTCTTCACGGAACTTCTTGCGTTTCATTATGAAACAGTTTCTCCCACCAATCAGAGCTCAAGAAACAGTCGTTTGACCAATAGCATATCACCTGCGCTGAGTTCCACGGCTTTCTAATTTAAATTTCACTGCATGGCCTAGTGTCATAGTAGGGTAATCGAGGAGGCCATGGCCAAATACAAGGCATTCTCTGCGTCTCATGCGCTCTGTTCAGTACATAAAACTGGTGAAATCTCGACAGATATTTATGGATATTTATGTTCGAACATAAAATAGTTATAATAATTATCGTCGAACATAAACAGTCGTATGCAACTCGCCTATAATGGTAATTAAGACACTCGTAGCGAAATTATAAAACTCGCATACGCTCGTTTTATAAACATACTTGTGTCTTAATTATTGCCAATATAGGCTCGTTGCATAATGTACTATTATGTTCGAACATTAAATAGTTATAAGTATCGTCTAACCTAAACAGTCGTATGCAACTCGCCTATAATGGTAATTAAGACACTCGTATGGAAATTGTAAAATTCGCTTACGCTTGTTTTATAAACATACTTGTGTCTTAATTATTGCCAATATAGGCTCGTTGCTTAATGTACTATTATGTTCGAACATTAAATAGTTATAAGTATCGTCTAACCTAAACAGTCGTATGCAACTCGCCTATAATGGTAATTAAGACACTCGTATGGAAATTGTAAAATTCGCTTACGCTTGTTTTATAAACATACTCATGTCTTAATTATTGCCATTATAGGCTCGTTGCTTAATGTACTATTATGTTCGAACATTAAATAGTTATAAGTATCGTCTAACCTAAACAGTCGTATGCAACTCGCCTATAATGGTAATTAAGACACTCGTATGGAAATTGTAAAATTCGCTTACGCTTGTTTTATAAACATACTCATGTCTTAATTATTGCCATTATAGGCTCGTTGCTTAATGTACTATTATGTTCGAACATTAAATAGTTATAAGTATCGTCTAACCTAAACAGTCGTAAACTCGCCTATAATGGTAATTAAGACACTCGTATGGAAATTGTAAAATTCGCTTACGCTTGTTTTATAAACATACTTGTGTCTTAATTATTACCATTATAGGCGAGTTGCTTAATGTACTATTATTACAGCCGGAGCTATTACAAATCAGAATTAAGACCACCTTTTCGACGACCCTGTATATGCAAATAGACGGTTTAGATCTCTGTAGAGTTATTTGATTATTCTCTCGTATTAATCTCCATTCTGGTTGCGGTATACCATACAATAGTTTGGAAAACCCTGGGCCTGCTGCTATGAAGAGACTGACTTACGGGAGAAAACGTCACGGTGTCAAGGCCAAAATATGAATACTGTATATCATAAGCATAACCTACATCATGCATCACAACCTAGTGTGGCTCCACGAGACCTTGGGAAATGTTTCTATAGTTTTATCGCTTGGACAATAAAATAGAAGGACGAAAGACGAGAAGGATATATTTAGAAAGGGAGACATAAAATGACAGGAAATCTCGTGGAAGAAACTTATATCAGATGGAGCCATTAAAATGGGGTAATTTAATCTAGTCGAGCCTACAATTTTGGTAATATAATTGCTGTGTAATATAGAGTAGCCTAGCCTATACGAAGAGGCATAGCGATGTAGCTACTACTCAATAATTCGCTGTAACATGTGGACTTCTAGACGCAAGCCAAGTGATTATTGAAGAATTAATAGGCATTAGGAGTAAAGATTCAAGGATTTCAACTCTGAGATTTGCTGATGACATTGTTATCTTAAACGTAATTAGTTAGTTATTGCTATTTTATGGGGCGAAACTACGAGGTCATCTGCCCCTGTTATTTTAGGCGATTCACTAGAGTTTTCATATGGTATGAACTCCGTTTTGAGGAAAGAATTCATTATGAAAATCAACAAAATGAGAATCAAAAATAGTAGAATTCAACCGAAATAAATCAGAAACCCCTTTGGACGTTCAAATTGGCAGGTGAAAAGCAAAAGGAAGTAGGAGAATTATGTTACTTCGGAAACCAAATAACCAGTGATTGACTAAGCAAAGAGGATATAAAAAGTAATTTGGCTCAGGCAATGATACCCTTTCCGCAGAAAAGGAATCTGCTGACATTAAATATAGCGTTAGGTATTAGAAATTCATTTTTCTAAGCCTTTGTCTCGAGCGTGGCACTCAATGGAAGTGAAAATTGGACTGTTGGTAAAGCAAAAAAAAAAAAAAGGAGAATAGAAGCGTTTGAAATGTGGTGTTACAGGAGATCACATCGTTAGATAGAGTAACAAATGAAGGGGTATTAAGACAAGTGAGAGAGGAGAGATGTTTCTGGTGACTGCTAATGAAGAGTAGAGAAAGGTTGGTAGGACACTTACAAAGACACCCAGGACTAGCAAACTTCGTTATGAAAGGAAAGGTCGAGGACAAGATGATGATGATGAAAATTGTTGTTTTAAGGGGATTAACATCTGGGTTATCAGCCCCTATTGCGGACACCCATAGGTTGAGCTACAAGTTCCGTTCAAATTCAAGTAGTTCCAACTTTCGCTACCAGATGTCGCTGACATCTAGTGGTGAACGTTGGAATTTTGATAGAGAGTTTCAACGAAATCTAACCTAGAAATTTAGCTTTGCACAAGTTTAGTTAGTGGAAGGATCTTTTACATGCCATAAATCTATGACATGGGACCGCTGGTTTTACTTCCCCTCCGAAGGAAACATACTGAAGGATTTTTGAGAGCATTAACAATCCCTCAGAATGCCTTCCTTCGGAGGGGAAGTAAAGCCGGCGGTCCCATGTCATAGATTTATGGCATGTTAAAGAACCTTCCACTAATTACACTTGTGTGTAGCTAAATTATAGGTTATATTTGACTAATGCTCTTAGGTTCCAACGTTTGTTGCCAGGAGCTGACTGCGTTGGCATCTAGTAACCAAGTTTAGAACTAGTTGGTCGTTAACGGTGGCGTTTGGTGGCAAAAGTTGGAACTACTTGAAAATCAAATGTCTGTAGTTGTTACTTGAATTTAAAAAAAAATCCTCTCGGCACGCCGGAAGGCGGAGGTAGATTTCACCGGGCAAACTAGGGGATAGGCTATAATAGGCAAAATATGCAGGTTTTCGTAGGAGGATCAGACCTCATTTATTGCGAGAAAGTATTTTACAATTGGAGGTTAGTTAACATTTTTTTCGTCTTTCTATGCATATTATAAACATTTTACTGTCTTATGGGGATGGTAACCTTCTTGTCATTTGGGGTTCATTTTTATAACTGTGATCACACTGTCCTTATGCAAGGTTTGGAACTAATGTGTAACTATCTAACAGTCTGTTACTTCTTCACGCAAAATTTTATCTCCCGCAGAGATGTTGGTTGGTTCCTCAGTTTAGAATAAGTAAAACCTGAATTTTCCGCCGAATCAATACTTTACTTCGATTTCGAATGTGTTATACGATGTTTGTAGTACCAAAAGAGGGCTGATGAAGGAGACAGAGGGTCTCCGAAACATGTAAAAGTAAAGTATTGATTCGGCGGAAAATTCAGGTTTTACTTATTGTAAACACGGTCAATACGGAACCTGAAATGAGTGCTGTATCCTCAGTTTAGGGGCTGCGACAAGGTGGTCATGTAACCCCTGTACATTGGGTGAATGTAGAATCTGTCTGATAAACGGTGTTATTTGTGATGACTGTATTAGTCTGTAATTCAGGTAAGGACTGCAGACGGTCAATTTTAAGTAGTAGTACCTAATTTTGTACCAAATACTAACGTCAACGACACCTAGCTGTGAACTTGGCTGCTAGATGCCACCGCAACCTGCAACTTGCAACGAACGTTATAACTTCCCCTCCGAAGGAAAGCATGCTGATGGATTTTTAGCGCTCTTAGAAAATCCGGCGACTTTGGCCGGCTTTGAACCAGCGACCTTGGGCATAGAAGTTCAGCATGCTACCAGTTAGTCGCTTCCCTCATAGTCAGATGGAACACGAAGTTCCGTGACGAACTAAAGAGCCTACTTTTCTTAAAATTAAGATTCATGCCATAGATTAATCTACAGTATATGAACCTATCTACAGTAGAATAATGACGAAATTAAGTGGGTAATATCGAAATGTCTTAATTAGTTCGAAATAAGGTATACTAGGCTTAATGTAGCCTAATAGAGCAATACAGTTGTCAGCTCTGGTGACTGAATATATTCTTACTTCCATCTCCTACGGTACAGAATACAAAATGTGGTTGAAGTCCAAAGGACGTTACATGCATTTAGACATTGGATCTATTAGTACACGTAAAAGCATGTTGGCAACAATGTCATGCGAGTGCTGGTCAGAAATAATCTGTAATATTATATCTTTTTGTGCAATTTTGGATGAAATCCATTTGTTGGTATATGAGTTACATGTATTTAAAAATTGGTCCTATCGGCAGAATCATGTTGGTAGAACTGACGTATATAAGTTACTCCAAATTAATGTAAAATGTCAGGTAATTTACGTGTGCATAGTTTAAAGCTGTCGGCTTGCATACTTTCTGATGTATTTGGATACAAAATAGAGAGCAATTATTAACAGTTGGCAGCCCTGGTAGCTCTTAAGAATACACTCAGTCATATCTGTTTATGTACACATATTACATAAAAAATGTGGTTGAAATCCAATTGATAGTGTAGAAGTTATACGCATTTAAAAATTGGACTTATCAGAAGGCTTAAAATTATTTTGGCAACGCTGTCAAGTATGGCCACCTGGAAATTAAACTGAAATAGTATTATCTACATGTGTGCCAATTTTAGAATAGCTCCCATGTATACCTTCCAGGATATCCAACATGGAGCTGAAATTTCTAGTGTGTTTTTTTAGCAGTTGGTAGCACTGGCATCTTTTTCAAATATGGGCCTGAGATATTCCGGTATACATCTTTACTCATACTAAATTTGGTTTCGATTGCTGCAGCCGTTTAGGAGTTGATATGGGGACACACACACACACAGCCAGACAGACAGAAGGACAGACAGACAGACAGAAGGACAGACACATTTTCCCGGATATATTTCATAAGTCTACTTTTTCCTCATTTTTGAAAAGTGTGAAAAGTAGGCTAAAAATGAATGTGATCTCGTCAATGGCGTTGTCTTGGCAACCTCTGATAGATCATCCCTCATCAATTTAAAAGCGTTGTTATGGTAACCTCTGATGGCACTTGACATTTTTTAAAATTCCGAAATCATTTTTCTCATCCCTTGGCGTAATGGTGGGTCATATCAAAAATTCTTTCAGACAAAAGTTTTAGGTAATTATTAGAGGAATATTTTCCATTTTGTACGGTTTTGATATTGTGCCTATTAAGAGAGATATGATTAATGTTTCCCGAAAAACCCACTTTTTTCCACCCCTTTGGTCAATGGTTGGTGCTATCAAAAAACTTATTTGACATAAATGTTTAGCATTTATCCGACACATATTATGAACTTTGAATAGATTCGATATTTCACGTATTAAGAGAGTTATAGCGAAATTTCACTTTTTCTAAAAAAAGCCCCCCATTTTCACCCCCTTCGACCGATTTTGCCCATTAACGAAATCGACCGAGATTTTATAGGGATATATATTATGTAAAAAATTCAAAGTGATTGGTGCAAAATTACGGCAGTTATCGTGTCCACAAGAAACTGATATATACAGTGTGGTCCAACAGCCCCTTATTTTTTTTGGAGGAGGGCAACCCAACTAACGCGTATATCACAGTCATCCTGAAAACATTAGTACCTGCTCCTTTACGTCCATTGTTCAACTTTACCGTTGAGTACATCCTCGCGAATATAGTAGAAATCAATAGTCGCAGTGTTCTTTCAATGACCTCAAATATAATGCATGATTGAAGCGGTCAGAGCTCCGAATAACACCTTCTTACGTTTGGACAGGAAGTGTCTATGAATAGATTCAATACGTGCCAGTAGCACACCATGGTTCTCGGTAGCTATGGTGGCTACATCAAGATTTGCGAGAGTAGCGTCTACGAAGTCCCATTGTAGAAGGTTCGAACCTTGAACTAGTACATTTTTTTTTTGCTTAATGTCGTTTATTGTGGATGTATTATGGACGCATATCTATCCGTTCCAACGAGTGATTTTGTATTTGGTCCTCAAAAGGACCGTACTTATCAAATGGTACGCAGCCAGATTGGACGACGACATAATGATCTGTAGAACGAAAGCAAGGTATCCTGTATATTCAAGGTAGCAAGTGTTCGAAATTTTGACCACCCTTGTTTAAAAGAAAACTCCGACTCACTCAGACGACCCACATAACAAATAGATTTGTAAATAGATTTGTTATGTGGGTAGGCTCAAGATTTGTTATGTGGGTAGGCTCACGAATAAATACATCAGACCGAAACTATAATTTCTTTCAACGGCGTCTGTGCGAAAAGCGCTTGCTATACACTTACAGTAATAGTTAGTGAGGTTTTAAGGGGCGGAACTACGGGGTCATCTGCCCCAAACATACAGTAAATACAGATAATTATAACATTATTGGTTTTACGTCCCTTTTAACTGCTCTGGTATTTAGATACGCCGGGGTGCCGGAATTTTGCTCCGAAGGGGATCTTCAAAGTGCCAGTAAATCTACTGACACGGCTCCCTCACATTTGCGCACCCTCAAATGTCAGCTGACTGCGACAGGATACGAACCTGCAACCTTGGGCACAGCAAGCGAGAACGTTACCGCTGAGCCTCACAGCAAGGCAGTAATTACAGAACGTGTCATATTATTATAAATATTGAACTATTGAAATTCTAATTA
This sequence comes from Meconema thalassinum, assembly GCA_946902985.2. Taxonomy (NCBI): domain Eukaryota; kingdom Metazoa; phylum Arthropoda; class Insecta; order Orthoptera; family Tettigoniidae; genus Meconema; species Meconema thalassinum. Next base: position 250,995,215 of record OX336394.1, on the reverse strand, counting down.
TCACGAATAGAGTCACCTCCGTTGCATAGTAGTCAGCGTGAATAGCTCCCACCCCAGACGTCCTGGGTTCGATTCCCGGCTCTGCCACGAAATTTGAAAAGTGGTATGAGGACTGGGACGGGGTCTACTCAGCCTCGGGTGGTCCAATGAGTAGAGGGGGTTCGATTCCCACCTCAGCCATCCTCAAAGTGGTTTTCCGTGGTTTCCCACTTCGCCTTCGGGCAAATGCCGGGATGTTACCTACCGTACGGCCACGGCCGCCTCTTCCCTCTCCCTTGCCTATCCCTCCCGATCTTCCCCTCCCTTCCCATCCCTCAAGAGGACCGTGTTCGCTTTGCAGTTGAGGCCGCCTGGGCGAGGTGCTGATTCCACCTCCCCAGTTGTATCCCCCAGACGAGATATTTCAAGCTCCAGGACACTGCCCGTAGAGGCGGTAATGAAGGGATCCCTCGCTGAGTCCGTGGGAAAACCTAACCTGGAGGGTAAAATCGACTAAAAGAATAATAATTATAGCGAATAGTATCCATCCATGGTTTTGAAGAGAATTTACGGAAAATAACCATTTGAATGAGACAAGAAAATAACTTTCCCTATCGTCTTCGTAGATAATGTGAACAAAACCAAGTTGAAATCTTGCTGTACGATGTAGGGAGGGTATAATAAAATAGTTTAAAAGAATTTTAAAATCTGCCGTTGGTTAGTCTTGAAACCGGGATCTTCGAAAGAGCAAGCGGGCGCAATAACACTTGCACAAATTTCCAACACACTCTGGAGGTTTTTGTTGCGCTTCTTATTAACGCGTATGGTAAAATATTCAATTATTATAGTTTGATCTTAAATATTGATTGGAATGCATTCATTCAGTACCTGGCATGTTTTCTAATTTACTTAAAGCAAGTTTCGCGACCGCTTTGAGTTAATAAGGCGAAAGAACTGCCAATAATGCCCTCAAACGACAGCCCTTCGGTTTTATTTCATACAACTTAGCGTACAAAATGCTAGCTTGTGATACACTTCGGTCATACAAGCAGGTGTACTGACGAAGAGAACAGAATCATACAGGATTTTGTACCAGCGATCACAGCAGCTTCCTTGACAGCGAGTGTCGTGTGATACGAGCCTAAAGATACGCTAAGACTTTTTGTTAAAATTTAATAACAAAACAAGATGTTCGGTAAAGAACGTATAGCCTACTTTATCCTAAATGCACGGGTAGGCTATTGTTATAACTCTTTGTCCTTTTCAAGGAGTATAAATGAATGTTGGTTGTAGTAGCCTCTTGAAATACAACGTGCTATACGGATATTATACATGAATATGATGTGCCCTTTGCTAGTGCTACCTCTGTAAAAAATTTCATTCAATTCGGTTTCACCGTGTTTGAATTGAAATGGGGAATCGATTTGCACACATACATGGCCCCTATCTGCAAACTATTGGGATGATGACCTTGTAGTTCAGTCAAAAGATGCTTTCCACAAAAAGGTATGTTGTTGAAAAATTTGGTAGAGATCAAATGATTAGGTTAGTCGTAATTTGATTTAAGCTTTTAACATTTGGGTGGCTGCCATTCCATTTCCGTCAAGATGACGGCGATATATAATACATGCCACTGAGGTGGCCTTTGCTAGTGCTACGTCTGTACCAAACTTCGTTCCATTCGGTTTCACCGTGTTTGGAAAGATAGGGGGAATCGATTTGCACACATACATGGCCGCTATCCGCACATTATTGGCCTGAGGATCTTGTAGTGTGGTCAAAAGATTCTCTATGCATAAAGGTATGTTGTTGCAAACTTTTGTGGAGATCAGATTATTAGGTTGGTCGTAATTTGATTTAAGCTTTTAACATTAGGATGGCCGCCATTACGTTTTCGTCAAGATGGCGGCGATATAAAACATGACATTGGAGTGCCCTTTGCTAGTGCTACCTCTGTACCAAATTTCGCTCAATTCGGTTTCACCGTGTTTGAATTGATAGGGGGAATCAATTTGCACACATACATGGCCGCCATCTGCAAACTAAAGGGCTGATGACCTTGTAGTTCAGTCAAACGACGCACGCCATACAAGTATATGTTGTTGCAAAATTTGTTAGATATCGGATGTTTACGTTAGTCGTAATTTGATTTAAACTTTGAACATTTGGGTGGCCACCATTACGTTTCCGTTAAGATGGCGGCGATATAAAACATGACTCTGAGGTGCCCTTTGCTAGTTCTACCAAAAATTGATAGGGGGGGGGGGTGCGGGGCAGACATTCAGAGTACACACAGTCACACACACACAGACAGACACACAATTTTTGGCCCTGTGTAGATCTCATAAGACTACTTTCATTTTTTTGCAAGAATCGAAAGTATGCTAATAATTCCATGGGAATTTCTAAGGATTACGTATACTTCGATGCAAGCACTGGCGATCAGAATATCCTTCGATATGTTGTTGTTTTGTTTCATTTGAGGGGCTAGAACATCGCGGTCATTTAGCCCCGTTTACTTGGGTGTGTGTCTAGAATTTGATTTATAACCTTAGTTATTGCGGGCTTGTAATGATGTGTGTATTTGCAATTAAGGATTGGGAAGGAGGCGGCCGTGGCCTTAAGATAGAATCCGTCCCGGAATTTGGCCGGAGTAGAATTGGGAAACCACGGAAAACCATTTACAGGGTGACTGACGTGTGAATCGAATCCATTTCTTCTCATATTTGCTTCACGAGGCTACGTGTACCCAATTTCAGCCCTCAGGCACGTAGTACATTTCTTGGCAGAGCTGGGAATCGAACCCGGACCTCCGGAGCAACACTTCGATATGTTATGTTAATATTCATGCCAGTTTTTACATTTTCTGCCATTACATGTCACGTGGCATAACGTACCAATTCGATCGTATTCTCTTTACAAATCATCAAAATTTAACGTACTTTTCAAAAAAATACGTCGTAAGGCAATAAATGTGGCAATGTAGTTACATCCCGACTAAAATGGAATGTGGGCTTTCGTTCAAAAAAGTATGCCTACTACTGGATTCGAAGCAGCATTCTACCCGCTCGCGCCCACCACGTACGGTCAGGCTTTAACCCTCTCAGCCATCAACACATGGCAAGTGATGCACGCTAAACGTGCTGTAGTTACTGTAGCCATTCCACCTCAAACGTTTAAGTCCATCTCAATGTCTTCAATCACGGTTTATGGTGTTGATTTAACATTCTACTATTACAGATCACGTGGCGTAAGTTATTAATACGATCGTATTACGTGTATGTGTGTTATTTCAAGGAGTAGTAAGTCATATGTTAGTTGAATGGGCCATAGTATTTGGCGGGGAAAAGTTTAAGGTCGGTTTTTCTTTGCTAGACCCATGACCCAATTACATTGCTGTCACACAGTCAGAGCGCAGAGCAATATCGACCATCGGGAGAAATGTGATGTTAGTTGGGTTTCATAAAACTAAATAATAAGGGGCGGGTGGACCACACTGTATATATATATATATATATACATATATACATAAATTATATATAAACTTTTGAACTGACGGTGGTTTTGGGGTCTGGGGGATGTGAAACGCGAAGATATGTCGAAATTTTTCGGAAGTCGAAATATGGTACCCATTGCAATAGTTAGCTTTCTAATGAAATCTACCTAACAGATAACACACACTAATACAGCCATCACAATTAAGACCGGTTATCAGACAGATTCCTCACACAACCAAAGTACACGGGGCTACAGCCCCTAAACTGAGGAACCGACCAACCACGATTGTGCCCAATTATATTAGGCGGGGAGTACACACACTTAAACACCTTACCCTGAGATAAATATGACATGAAATACTTATCACTTAATTACCACACATACAAGGGGAGGGGGGTAATTGATTGGATGACATGTTTCATTCGTCATGCGATCATCATCAGATCCTGTTCAACTAGGCTTAGAAACGGCTAAATGTGCCCAGTTCCAGCCTCAAAGCTGAATTACATTTCTTGGCAGCGCCGGGAATAGAACCCGAGCCCCTGCAGTTGCACTCAAGATCTCCGCTCCCGACGCCAACTGGAGATAGCAAGGGTGGGTATTCGGGCAGGTGCGGCTTTTTAATTTATTTTTTTGTTTTTGTTTTATTAATTTTTTGGTCTTTTTAAATTTAGGTGTCCACCTCAAAATTTTAAATTCAATTCCATATTTGTATTCTTTAATCTGTGTTAACAGGGCCAGGTGACCTTGTAGTTCCGCCCCTTAAAACAACAATAACTAACTAACTTATTGTTCTTGCCTCCCTCGCTGAAGATAATCCTGGACCCGCCACTTAATTCACTACTGTGCATTGTGAGGTTTGAAGCCATTTTTCAGTGTTGCCTAAGTAAACAAAAGTTTGCTGCTTTTCAGTCGGTCAACACGAATGTACCCAAATAGAGCTGGGTTATGCCCTGATCCTGAAATAAATTACATAAGATTAATAAATACACTAGGATGACCAGTTTCGATCGTCAAGCGATCATCATCAGATCCATTACACTTACGCTATAACATCTATGTTTGAAATACAGGTGAAAAATATATACAATATGTACAATTATTTAGTTGCAGTGTGGTAATGCAACAGTCGATGTATGTTAAATGTGGTATATCTAATGTTAGGTAAACTTCTAAAATAGTGATGAAAATCCGGAATTTGTCTGTTAGGGGTGATTATATGGTTTTACAAAATCAACTATGGTTATACTGAAATAATGCAAGCTTATACTTATCGAGTTGTCTCTTTAACTGGAATTTGAAGCAGTTGCGTGTTGCCATAGACACCAGTTGTAGTCGACTAACCATCGCTTGACGATCGAAACTGGTCATCCTAGTGTATTTATTAATCTTATGTAATTTATTTCAGGATCAGGGCATAACCCAGCTCTATTTGGGTACATTCGTGTTGACCGACTGAAAAGCACCAAACTTTTGTCACTACTGTGCGTAGGGAAATTGTGGTTCGCCTGCATACGGTGTGGCTACGGAAGGCCTGCGCGGATATCCGCAAAATGTTTCGCCTTGTGGATATAGTTTGCATGGTTGTTCGGATAGTGGATAAGCTGCGGAGCCAATTTGCGGATAGATTTTAGAATGAAATCCGACCTGGTTGAATACCATTTCTAGGACCCGGATGTTTATAATATTATCATTTTTTCCGTAATATATTTTTCATGACAAATGTAAGACGATGGTTTACGTTAATCTCATTCAAATTATGTCATTAAGCAAAATTAATACTCTGAACTGAAAATGGTTGCAATTCTTGCTGTATAACATTCATTTTTTTAAGAGCGTTAAAATCCCTCAGTAGGCTATGCCTTCCTTCGGAGGGGAAGTAAAGCCGGCGGTCCCATGTCATAGATTTACGGCATGTTAAAGAATCTTCCACTAATTACACTTGTGTGAAACTAAATTGTATAGGTTAAGAATGTAAACAACGCTCTTGGGTTGCTACGTTCGTTGCCAAGAGCCGACTGCGGTGGCGTCTGGTAGCTTAGTTCTAAACTAGTAGTCTGCAGTCCTTACTTGAATAAAACAAGTAGTTCCGTGAAGAACTATACAGCCTATTTTCATATATCCTACTTATGTTAATTGCCACTATCAACATACAAAATTTGAGATTGATTGCTGCAATAGATTCGTAGATATTGAGAACCGACTAAATATTTTGGATGGTCGCCATGTTGGATTTTATATATGTAGGTTCTAGAGTTATGTACTGTTACATGAAGATTATTGTGTACCTGTAGCATTCAGATTTCAATCGCATTATTAGGACACAAGAAGTAACTAGGAGGTTTTAAAATTTCGCACAGCTGCCATCTTGTGGTTATGGAAACAATTGAAATAAATTAGGTACCAGTGGATTAACATTCGTATAAGGATTTACTGTACCAAGTTTCACTGCACTCGGATGGTTAAATTGCGAGAAACGTCCATGTGAATATTTATACTTCGCGTCGCCACCATGTTGGATTTGTGATCACCAGGTTATTTCAAGTCCTATAGGTGAACTTAAGTCCATAGCACCTATGAACATAAAAATAATCAGTTTGATTGCTATAATAGATTCGTAGATATTCAGAGCCATCTAAATATTTCAGATGGTCGCCATGTTGGATTGTTAAATGTATAGGCCATAGGGTCATGTACCATTAAAGGAAAATTATTGCGTTGGTTTATTATTCAAACTTTCACTTCGATCGCATGATTACGACACAAGAAATAAAAACTTAATTTTAAAATTCCCACAGCTGCCATCTTGAGTTTATGTAAACAATTGAACTAAATTAGATACCAGTGTATTACAATGTGTATAAACATGTCCTGTACCAGACTTCATTGCGTTTGGAACATTAAATCGCGAGAAAGGTCTATTTAAAATGTTCAAATTCGCTTGGCCGCCATGTTCGTTTTGTAGTTAACCGGTTATTGAAAGTCTTATAGATGAACTTCCAGTACTGCCCATTATCTTCGTACAAAATGTCAGGGTGATACAGCTAATAGTTTCAGAGATATAGAATGCCGGTTAAATATTTCGCACATCCGCCATCTTGTGGTTATGTAGACAATTGAACCAAGTTAGATGTCGGTGCATTACAATGTGTATAAACATACACTCTACCAAGTTTTATTGCGTTTTGGGTTAAATCGCGAGAAACGACTATTTAAAGTCGCAAATTCGCGTGGCCGCCATGTTGGTTTTGTAGTTACCAGGTTTTCAAAAGTCACATAGTTGAACTTCTAGTAGATCCCTTTATCACCGTAAAAAAATTCAGGGTGATATCGGGAATAGTTTCGGAGATATAGAATGCCGGTGAAATATTCCGCACATCTGCCATGTTGGATTGGTGAGACGTAACAAAATTTGAAGGGCACGGTCGGGGTCGTCCGGAATAGTGCTATGAGCATACTGAGTTTCATTGAAATCGCTCCAGCCGTTTAGAAGTTATTAGGGACACACACAAATAGGGCTTACCTCACACACACACACACGGACAAACGGTGATCTCATAACCCTATTTTTTATTTTTATTTTTAATTGAAAATAGGCTAAAAACAGATAACACACACTAATACAGTCATCACAATTAACACCGGTTATCAGACAGATTCTACACACACCCAAAGTACACGGGGCTACATGACCGCGATGTCGCAGCCCCTAAACTTAAGAACCAACCATAACATTCATTTTAAACATAGCACATGACACACATAGCCTAAGGGAATGACTTTCTCCTTAAATGTCTAACTGTGTTTCTTTGATACTTAATGCTTTATCTAATTAAAAATATGATTGTAATGTCAGTAGATTTGGATAGCAAACGTGCGGATGCGAGGCGGATGCGGATAAAAGTCTTGCGGATGCGGGTAAAATTGTGTTTACCCACGCAGAGGTCTAAACGAACAGTAAATAAATTACTTTCTTGAAGTTGGTAAGCAATGAAGGAGAGAACACAGTTATGTACCTAAGTAATAGATCGTAAACTTCAAAGTGGATTGCAAAATCTTGTCATCTAATACCAGTATGCAAGATGAATGGCCGTTTTCATTGCTGCTTACAGGAACAAAGTTACTTTGTAACTAATGAGTAAAGATGATGAAGATGATGATGTAGATGTTGACTCATGTCTATGCTTTTCGCACTATTTCTAGAAACAAAACTTTCATTTAGTTCATATTACAGTATAGGACCTGTGCAAAAATATATCGCTTGTGTTAAACCACCAGCTCAGCTTTACTGTTATGTGGGCTTGATGCAACACGGTTACGGCAGGGGCTACAGTTTTGTAAACTTTGAAACTAATTGTCGATATTTATGCAATCACAGTGAAATTCGTAACTGCTGCGGGTAATTATCTTTCCTTTGAATGCTTATTTGTTACGATCATATACTTGTGAGCGCGCCGTGTGTGTAGACCACCCGCCTGGTTTTAATGTTATACGGACTCGATGCGACACAGTACTGGCAGGGGCTATCGTCTTGTTTATTTGTTTAAACGCATATTTTAAACAAATTGTCGATAATTATGAAATGAGAGTGCAGTTCGTCCCTGCTGTGGGTAATTCTCTTTCGTTTGAATACTCATTTTAGCCTATTTTCATTTATGAAAAAATAGGCTTATGAGATCACCTTTTGTCCGTGTGTCTGTCTGTGTGTGCGTGTGCGTGTGTGTGTGTGTGTGTGTGTGTGTGTGATGGTGTGTGTGATGGTGTGTGTCCACCCCTAATAACTTCTAAACGGCTTGAGCGATTTCAATGAAACTCGGGAAGTTCATAGCACTATTCCGGGCAACCCCGACCGTGCCCTTCAAATTTTGTTTCGTCTCACCAATCCAACATGGCGGCTGTGCGAAATATTTCACCAGCATTCAATATCTTCGAAACTATTACCGATATCATCCTGGAATTTTGTACGGCGATAAAAGGAACTACTAGAAGTTCTCCAATGTGACCTTTGAAATCGTGCCAACTACAAAACCAACATGGTGGCCAAGCGAATTCGCGAATTTTAAATAGACGTTTCTCGCGATTTAACCAACCAAACGCAATGATACTTGGTACAGTATATGTTTATACACATTGTAATGCACCGACATCTAACTTTGTTCAATTGTTTACATAACCTCAAGATGGTGGCTGTGCGAAATATTTCACCGGCACATTCTATATCTCTGAAACTATTACCGGTATCACCATGAAATTTTGTACGGAGACAAAGAGCACTACTGGAAATTCATCTATGAGACTTTCAAAAACCGGTTAACTACAAAACGAACATGGCGGCCAAGCGAAGTTGAAAGTTTTAAATAGACTTTTCTCGCGATTTAATGATCCAAACGCAATGAAACTTGGTACAGCAAATGTTTATACACATTGTAATGCAATGGTATCTAATTTAGTTCAATTGCTTATATAACCTCAAGATGGCGGATCTGCGAATTTCGAAAATTAAGTTTCTATTTCTTGTGTTCTAATCATGCGATCAAAATCAACGTTTGCATAATGAACGTACACAATAATCACCATCTAACAGTACATAACTCTATGGCCTACATATTGTTTTATCCCTGTGTTGGGGGTGGGATAAACAGGGTAGTGTAGATGTATTAATTTAGGGGATGTTTCCGAAAAGGGGTAGTTTCCCGTAATTGGGGGAGACTACTAGTGTAATGTGTTGGTGTGAGGATGTGAGCTGTTGGGGTGCGTCCCTACAGGGTGCGTCTACCTGTTAGGGGATGAATGTCTAAGAGTGAGCTATTAACTTAGCCTGCCAATTAAGTATGAGCGAGCGTTTAGCGAGCTCACGTGCAGAGTCGCCAACTCGGCACGCTGCAGTCTGGCTGCTTACTCGAATACAATGAGATTCCTGACGGTGCAATTCCTGGCCTTCACGGTCAGGGGCAATTAGGACTAAGGTCAGGTTGGGTGTAGGGATGTAAAACTGGGTGAAATGAGTCTAAATGTATGTGTTTACTGACCAAGTATTTATTGGTCAGTGGCGATGATGTACTGTCCCTTTAGGTGGTGGACAAGTATAAAACAAGGTACAAAGTGTGTGAAATACTAAAGTGTTCTGGGTTAGGTGTTATAATAATTAGGAATCTGAGCACACGGCTAGTTCTCACCTGGTGAAGAGCTGGAACGGGCCTTGAGGAGCAGAGCCGCTGGCCACGAATAGATAATTGGGCTCTTCTGGGTCTAGCTTTTAAGGCTTTCCCCCACTGCTTAGTCGGCGTTTCCTCATTGTTGCTGCTCCAGATAGCGTGTTTGTGTATGTGTTGTGTAATCGTGGTTGTCAGCAATACTGCTGGGCCTACTCGTGTCAAAGAAGTGTGTAAGGCTTATGGCATGCCTATGAGGGTGGTTTTGGTGAAAGATGAAGGGGTGGGTCCTAGGGGTACTTCCCCTGGGCTGTACAATATATTAAAATCCAATATGGCGACCATTCGAAATATTTATGCTCCTGATATTTGTATAGTTTATTTAGTTCCTTCACGTTTAATTGTTTGTTTTATGATTTATACGTTGATTTTGGGTGATTTACTGTTGGCATTTAGTTTGTGAGAGCGGCAAGTGTGACGGTTGAGTGAAGTTGCTCTTGCTACACCCTGCCTAAATAGAAAGTTAAGTTGCAGAAAGTGCTGATTCGTGTGAACTAAGATATATTATTAGGCATCCTCTTCACTAAAAAGTAAACGCGATGTCTCTAAAGGAAGTAGCTAGGAAGATATCGGCTTTCGAAGATTCCTTGAAAGAATATCAAGCTCGTCTGGATTCAGCAGTCAGTGCCGCCAACCCACCAAACGTGCTCCAAGCGCTTGGCGATGAGTTCCAGGCGTTCAAGAAACAGGCCAGTGATGACATCTCCAGGCTTAAAGGGGAGTTGAAGGAACTGGAATACCGGCTTCATAAACAAGACGAGGTATTGGATGAGGCTGAACAGTACAGTCGCCGAAACTGCCTCTTGTTGCATGGGGTCCCTGAGCAACCGTCTGAAGACGTCTACAACAAAGCCCTCGAGACCCTGAAAAATAAACTTTCAGTAGATATCTCACTGCTTGATGTAGATCGCTGCCACAGGCTGGGCCGCCGTAATCGAACGTCTGCTGAGGTGGTCTCGCATGGAAATCGACCGATTATTATTAAGTTCCTTCGGTATCATGATCGAGATCGTGTGTGGCGTGCGAAGCGAGCTTTTAAGGGCAGTGGGCTCATGCTAACTGAGTCACTCACAAGTGTGAGAAAAACTATATTAAATCAGGCACGGGACATATGGGGATTGCAGAAATGCTGGACTCAAGATGGACGTATTTGTGTTTTAAGGGAGGATGGAAGCAAAATTCAAATATGCACGATGATGCAGTTGAATAACATGGCAGGGAGTAGGATGAACAAGTGAACCTTGGAAATAAATTATGTGTGTAGTAATTAGCTTATATTTGTGTGTGTGTATGTGTGTGCTTGTGAAAGTCAGTGGATCTGCTCACCAGGTTGCTCAGGTAAGCTCATTTTACTTCTTACTTAATTTTATTTCCCACTGCATACTTTCATATGTTTGTTGACCAGGACAACGGCAATACCATTGACCTGCATTCCTCTCCACTCACCTCGCCCACCCCTTCTCTCTCGTCCCTTCCACCTTCAACGGGACTAGTGTTGCAAGAGCAGCTTAGTAACCACCCGCGGTCGCTACAATGTTGCCACCTAAATGGACAGTCATTATTAGCTCATCTCGAGGCGATACAGGCTGTTTTTGAAGTAAACAATGTACATATTATTGGAATCAGTGAAAGTTGGATGCGTAAAGACCTGCCGTCATCGGCAGCTAACCTTTATGGATACTCTATATTACGCCATGACCGTATTGACAAAATAGGTGGTGGGCTTCTACTTTATTACAGAAACGACCTAAAATGTAAGATAATTTCCACTTCTGACCCAACACTTATACTGCGACCAGAATTTATGTTTGTAGAATTAGACTGCCATAAAAAGATATTAATAGGGATTGTATACAAGCCACCTAAAATAAGACAGACTGCTGATTTTGAAGATGCATTAGCAGGTCTTGCATCGGCATACGACGACATTATAATCATGGGTAATTTTAACACTGACCTCTTAAAGCAGACTGGTGAAGCTAACAGCCTACTGAATTTATTTCTCGCCACAAACATGACAGTTTTACCCCTGAACGCTACTAATCATGTTCATTACTCTGACCATACGAGCCATACCTTAATTGATCTTCTTGTGACAAATCAACCTCAGAAAGTAATTAAACACGGACAGATCCCTGCTCCTGGCATCTCTTCGCATGATCTATTGTACGTATGTTATTCTATACGAATACCTAAGTATAAACCACGCTACATTACAATACGAGACTTACGACATATTGACCAGAATAAACTACGCTATGATGCATATAACTTGCCTTGGGATAATATACGTAATTCTCAGAACATAAATTCTAAAGTAAATACATTCAATTTAATGGTACTAGAAATATTTGACAAACATGCACCAAAGAAACGGGTAAGAATTACCCGCTCTTCATCTGCGTGGCTAACGGCTGAGGTAAGATCTTCTATGGCCAGTCGTGACAAACTATACAGACTATACAGACAGACACATGATGCAGTTGATTTTGAGATATATAGAATTCTGAGAAACAGAACCAAGCAGCTAATTAGAAATTCTAAATATAAATACTTTCATGAACTGATGAAAACCAACAGCCCTAGACAAAAATGGACTAAATTACGTGCGTTAGGGATAGGTAAGACAGTTGAACAACATGTACCGGTACCAAGCATATCGCTAGAGGCTCTAAATGATCACTTCGCACGGCCAAAAGTAGCCTCTACCTCCTTCCCTAATAGTTCACTACCGGTACCCTTGTTACAACAGCAGTCTGTTTTTGACCAATTCTCTTTTAGAAATATCAGCTCGAATGAAGTTAAAGGTGTGATATACTCTATTTCATCCAATGCCACAGGTAACGATGACATTCCTATATCACTGATTGAGCATGTCTTGGGAGCTGTTCTGCCAATACTAACTCATATATTTAACTACTGCCTGACAAACGGAGTGTTCCCAGATGTTTGGAAAGATGCACTAATTAGACCTATGCCGAAGAGCTCCAAGTTTGATTCTCCTTCAGATTATCGTCCAGTATCTATCCTACCACCATTATCCAATGTACTTGAACGTCTAGTTCATACACAAGTTACTGAATACCTTACAAAGCATTCCCTACTCAACCCCTTCCAATCCGGCTTCAGAAAGGGGCATAGCACTGCGACAGCTTTACTACGAGTGACAGATGATATCAGATGTGCAATGGACCAACGGGACGTGACTGTACTGACATTATTAGATCTCAGTAGTGCCTTTGACACCGTCAACCCTCAGTTACTACTGCAGAAACTTCGAGAACTAAATTTTAATAGTGTGTCACTCCGGTTCTTTTCCTCTTACCTTGAAAATCACCGGCAACGTGTGATAGTGGGAAATGTGAGTTCGGGATGGAAAAGTAAGACCCTCGGCGTCCCTCAGGGTTCGGTTCTTGGGCCACTGTTATTTATCATCCAAATAAATGACATATCAAAAGCCCTTAATTTCTGCAAATTGCAAGTGTATGCAGATGATGTACAGATCTACTATCATTCAAAACCGAGTGATATCAATAATGCAATCATTAAAATAAATTCTGACCTACAACAGCTTAGTGACTATGCATATAAAAACAGTTTATTAATAAACCCAAATAAAACTCAAGTGATTATTATCGGTACAAGTAAAAACTTATATTCCCTCAAGCAACGTGACATCTCTCCAATAATTTTAAACAATAAAATCATACCCTACTCTACTTCAGTGACAAACTTAGGAATTATTATGACTGAGACCTTCAATTGGACTAAACAGGTGATAAGCACATGTAATAAAGTACACAAATGCTTATATCCTCTGAAACGGTTCGGTAATGTATTCTCTGTTCGGCTTAAAGTACAACTAATTCGCTCTCTGATACTACCTATATTTGACTACTGTGACACTGTGTTGACTGAAATAACCTGCGACAGTAACAAGAAACTGGACCGGTGCCTCAACAACTGTGTAAGATATATCTTTGGCCTGCGATATGATGATCATATATCACCCTATTATAAGGAGCTGTCGTGGCTTCGAGTGCACCAGCGTCGTGAACTCCACATGTTATCACTACTGCACAAAATACTTTCCACTAATACCCCTAACTATCTTGTTTCACCGTTTTCTTACCTCTCGTCATATCATGACCACAATACGAGATCTGGCTCCTCTCTTGCCATACCTATAAACCATACTGCTGTTTACAACCGCTCGTTCATAATCTTTGCGTCCAGTTCATGGAATTTGCTACCTGTGAACATTAGAGACAATCGCTCTCATCGCAAATTTAAAGTGGCTTGCTGCGAGTATTTGCTGGGTGGATCCCGCTGACTTCCCGGATAAATGTTGAATGAACGAGTGGATGAATGAGATGAATGATTGGATTACTGTAGTTACGTCATTTAAGGGTACTTTACTTTGTGTATTTTTGAAATTAATGATTCTACCATTATTCATATTGTCACTATTCTTATTGCTATTAATATTATTTGTGTTATTGTTATTTGTAATTATAAGTCATGTAGATGTATACTCATCTAGTGGTTAAGTGTAAGAGAGGGCCTTGAGCCCTAACTTCGCCACCAATAAAGGCATTATCTATATATCTATCTATCTATATTTGATAATTTTGTTACGCATGATCTTTGTTTACTCTGTTGGTTAAGAATAACTTGAACCAGGTTAGGTTATGCATCTTCATGGTAATATGCCTTTGAATAGTTAAATTGAGACTTTGTGTTGTGTATTGATACGCCGTTAATCTATATACTGTCCAATTGTATCATCTGTCCGACGACAAATTATTGTGAACCGTTGTTCTGATTCATACGGCACGCAGGTTAGGGTTATGTGAGAAGATATCAACTAAACGGGGTTGACGTTGCTCCACGTCCGTAGGAATAATCTTAATGTGCCCTACACGTGACCCCTGGGTGGTGCTAAGAAAGCAACAACGTTGGCTGCTGGACCTAAAGCTACGCTTTCAGGATATCCCAGCAATTAGTAGATAAAGCAATATGACTCATGGAAATGGCTCTTTTCTGAGACCCATTGAAGAATTTCTCCCCACACTAAGGATACTACAACTCAACATTGAAGGAGTAAGCCGATCAAAAAGCGATTACCTAACAAAAGTACTGACCAATCACAAGGTGGATGTTGTTCTACTGCAAGAGACCCTCTGTGAAAACCAGGATCAGCTTTATGCGAGATGTAAGATTCCGGGATATACCCTGCTTAACGCAACACTTCACAAAAGTTATGGCACTGCAACGTATGCAAAGAGCAACATAGAGAAAATTGACATAATAAGCACAAATGTGCACAACAATATGTTTGCCTCCAAAATGAAAATTGCAGGTACTGAAATTATAAACATCTATAAGCCTCCCTGTCAACCTTGGATCTTGAGTGAGAACCTCCAGAACATTCACCACCCAGCTGTAATCCTCGGAGATTTTAACAGCAAGAATACTAACTGGGGTTATAATTATACCAACAAGGAAGGCCAAGGTGTGTCGGAATGGGCTGATGCAGAAGACCTTTTTCTAATGCATGATGCCAAAGAAAAGGGCTCCTTCCACTCTGCCAGATGGAATAAGGACTATAACCCTGATATGTGCTTTGTCTCAAAGGAATCGTTTGGTAAACCCCTAAAGTGCAGCAGGAATATTCTAGACAACTTCCCCCGAAGTCAGCACAGACCAGCACTTGTCAAAGTTGGCCTAGAAATGCCTGTCGTCAGATCAGTTCCATTGCCACGTTGGAATTTCACCAAAGCCAACTGGTCAAAATTCACCAGCGAATTGGAACATAATATACAGTGGATCCCACCTAAAATAGGTAATTACGAGCGCTTCGCTGGACTAATTTGTGCTATTGCAAGGAAATATATCCCAAGAGGATACAGAAGGACCTATATTCCTGGCTGGAGTCCAAAATGCAATGAACTTTATGAGGAGCATAAACTCACCAGTGATCCTGAAGTTTCCAACGAACTACTACAGTATTTAGACTCAGCTAGAAGAGAAAAATGGACCAACCTAATGGAAAATTCAAATTTTCAACACTCCAGTCGAAAAGCATGGTCTCTTTTAAGGAAACTTGGTAGCAGCACTCCAAAATTCAGTTCCAAGTGCACCAAGATAAAGCCAGATGCGATAGCAAGCAGATTAGTTAGTCTGACAAGAAAACCTTCCGATACTGACAAGAAAGAGGCAAAAAGAATTCAGTTAGAACTAAAATCTAAGATGTTCCATGCAGAAACAACATCCCAGTTTACAGCTGATATCACGGCTGCTGAAGTTTCAACTGCGCTAAAAGAAGTAAAATCAGGAAAAGCAGCTGGTTTGGATGGTCTTTATCCTACAACGTTGTGGTCCTCGAACAATTGAATGGCTTGCTAAATTTTATAGCAACATCTTACGCGATTGTCAACTTCCACCAGCACTCAAAAGAACTAAAGTAGTTGCGGTACTCAAACCTGGGAAAAGTGGAGATAGTGCAGAAAATTACAGGCCTATTGCCCTCCTGAGCGTCTGTTACAAGCTGCTGGAAAGAATAATATATAATAGAATCTCAATTACAGTTCTTGAGCACATACCAAATGAAAGGAAGAAGGAAGATTGTAGTTTTACGTGACCGTGAATCTTGTGATTATGAGCCACGGGACCTCCTTTTTACGTGGAATCCGAACCACAGGACATGGCATTTCACATCGAAAATCTCATATGCATTAACCGGGAATCGAACCCGGACTGCCTTGGTGAGAGGCATACAGCTATACCGCTGAGCCACCACGCCCCCAAATAAGCAAGCTGGCTTCAGACCAAAGCGCAGTTGTACCGACCAGGTGTTGGCCCTAACCACTCACATAGAGAGAGGATTTCAAGATCGAAAGAAGACCGTATCTGTGTTTGTGGATCTCATGGCAGCATACGACACAGTTTGGCGAAAAGGAATGATCCTCAAATTCCTGAAAATAATCCCTTGCAAGAAACTTGCCATTCTACTGAATAATATGCTGGTCAACAGAGTGATTGAAGTTCACCTAAATTGCAACGTAAGCAGATCTCACAAACTAAATGATGGATTACCACAAGGATCGGTCCTTGCCCCATTGCTGTTCAATATTTACACCGCAGACTTACCTCCTACTAGTGCTAGAAAGTTCGTATACGCTGACGATCTTGCATTGACAGCTCAGTCCAACGACTTTGCAACAGCAGAAACCGTACTTACGGAAGATCTCTGCAGACTCGACAAGTTCTTCAAACCCTGGAGACTAAAACCAAATATAGAAAAAACAGAGATCAGCTGCTTTCATCTGAGCAACAAACAAGCCAGCTACATTCCTAGGGTTCAATACCAGGGTCATCTACTGAAATTCAATCCTCATCCTAAATATTTAGGCGTCATCTTGGATCGATCCTTGACTTACAGTGAACATCTAGGCAAAACATCTTCTAAGATCAAAACCCGCAACAACATCCTGCACAAACTCACAGGAACGGGCTGGGGCCCAACAGCATCCACCCTCAGAACTTCAGCACTTGCCCTAGTGTATCCAGTAGCAGAATATTGCTGCCCAGTATGGCTTAACAGCGCCCATGCAAAGAAGATAGACGTACAGCTGAACGACACAATGAGGACTGTATCAGGAACCATCCAATCTACACCTTTGAAATGGTTACCAGTACTCTCCAACATCCCGCCTCCTCATCTTCGAAGACAAATGGCACTGAAGAGAGAATGGCTTAAATGTTGTGACAACCCTCTTCTGCCAATTCATCTAGACTGCTCACCTAAAGATCTCAGGCTGAAATCCCGGAATCCTTCTTGGAGACAAGAGCAGTTTCAAGTGAATGAAGCTTGGCGCAATGAGTGGCTGACTTCAAATCCAGACAGATTAGGTCTTATCTCGGATCCAGTTAAGCAGCCCCCTGGTTTCGACCTTCCCAGGAAAATCTGGACGTCTCTGAACCGTATAAGAACTCAACACTGTAGGTGTCAGTTCTGGAAGCACAAATGGAAAATTGCAGAGAATCGTTTCTGCAACTGTGCAGATGTGCCTCAGACCATCGGTCACATCGCTATGGATTGCCCACTCCGAAGGTTCAATGGTCCAATGAAGGAGATTCATCAAGCTAGTGATGAAGCTTTAGAATGGTTAGAGAAATTAGATATCCAGCTCTAACAAAACTGAAGCTACTTGCAGATCAGATTTGTACTGTAAATACTGTAGAATGTAAATACTGTAATTGTATATTGCATCTTCATGCCATACGAAATATATATAATCTACTATAGCAATCAACCTGAACGTTTGTATGTGTATAGAGGCTATAAGCATAAGTTCACCTATGGGACGTTCAATAACCTGGCGAGCACAAATCCAACATGGCGGCGATGCGAAATTTAAATATTCAAATGGATGTTTCTTGCGTTTGTACCATCCGAGCGCAGTGAAACATGATACGGGATATGCTTATATAAATGTTTAATCGACTGTCATCTAATTAATTTAAATTATTTTCATAACCACAAGATGGCGGCTGGCGAAATTTTAAAATCCCGCTTTTATTTCTTGTGTCCTAATAATGCGATTGAAGTTTGAATAAAACACCTACACAGTAATCTTCATGCAATAGTACATAAATCTAAGGCCTATAATATAAAAATCCAACATGGTGACCATCCAAAATATTTTGACGGTTCTCAATATCTACGAATCTATTACAGCAATCAAACTGACAATTTGTATGTTGATAGAGGCAATTGATATAAGTAGTATATATGAAAATAGGCTGTTTATTTCTTCACGGAACTACTTGTTTACGATCGGTTACTTGTCTTCGCCTCATTTGTATTAACCACCTGCGTGACTTTACTGTTATGCGGGTAAGATGCGACACAGTTCTAGCAGGGGCTATCATCTTGTATTATTTGTTTAAATGCACTTGAGTGTCTGTGAGGAATATGTCTGGTAACCTGTGTCGTTGTATTGGCTGCACTAGTGTGTGCGTACGAGTATTTGTGATTGGTGATTAGGATTAGAATAAGTAGTCGTAGCTATAAATTAGGATCATCTCAGCCACAACCACTTCCTTCCCAATACATACCTTAATTACAAATACACACACACTAATACAGTCATAACAATAACACAGGTTATCAGACAATTCCTTGCTCACACAAGTACATGGGTTTTAATGACCACGATGTACAAGCCCCTCAAATGAAACAACAACAACACTCATCACATAAATACAGGTTATCAGACAAGTTCAACAAACACCTAACTGCACAACAACGAGCATATTTTTGTCAGGTACCCCTAGAAATATTACCTACTAGCCGCCGCTGAACACCTGTGCCTGACATTTGATTAATTTTGCCGGCATCGTACGGCTCGGACTAGCATGGATATTTCCTGTGCTTAAAAATCCTTTAAACGCATACCAATATAAATACTGTAAGGGTCATCGCCACCAATATTCCATCACCAAAATCCCAAGCTTCTGAGCAGATGTTATTATTATTATGTCTTGTTGTGGAAATATACAATTGGTAATTCCTGAATGGATACACACGACCTGGGAATCCCCTAATGAACAGGAACAGTGACAGACGTGCTGCCTCAGAGATGAATCTAGTCACTTTCTCCATTGAAATATCATATATCAGAGAGAGGGGGGCTTCGATGGCATAGTTGGTAGCATGCTGAGCTTCTATATCCATGATCGCGGTTTCAAACCCGGCCGAAGACGTCAGAGCCTTAAAAAACCCTCCCTTCGGAGGGGAAGGCATGATTAAACCCCATGTACCTTGCATGTGTGTAGAATTTGTCTGGTAACCGGTGTTAATTGTGATGGCTGTATTAGTCTGTGTTTTCTGTGATTCAGGTCGAAGGACTGCAGACGATTAATGTTTCAAGTAGTTCCTACTTTTGCTGCCTAATACTACCGTCCACGACACCTAGCTGTGGACTTGGCTAGTAGATGCCATCGCAGCCAGCACCTGGCGGTGAACGTTGGAACTAATACAGCGTTATCAAATATTCTAACCTACAAATTTTGGCTTCACACAAGTTTCGTTAGTGGAAAGTTCTTTTTCATGCTATAAATCTATGACATGGGACCGCCGGCTTTACTTCCGCTCCGACGAAAGGAATACTGAGGGAGTTTTGACGATCATAAAAATTCCGATGACTTCGGCCGTGTTTGAACCCGTGACCTTGGGCATAGACGTTCAGCAGGCCTAATAAGTAGGGTAATAAAAATAAAATAAAATAAAATGATTTTGAATAAATAATTGTGACTGACTTAAATTATGTATTTGAGTCTAAAAACTTGCACACCTCTGTAGCTGTTGTTGTTGTTGTTTTCGTTCTTTTCATAGGTTTGGGACATCAGGGCCATCAGCCATGGGTACATGGGAGAGCGTTTTATTCGTCTGATCACCTATGTTTCTGTAATTTTAGGGCTTCGAGAACGTGGTCATTTCAACTCCATGTACTTGGGTGTTTGTAGAGTTTGTCTGATAACCAGCGTTATTATGGTATCTGTAGAAGTGTGTATATTTGTAATTTAGACAGGGATTGTGATGGAGGTGGCGTGACCTTCAGTTAGGGATCATCAAAGCATTTACTTGAACCACTTCTAGGATGGCTGAGGTGAGAAATTGAAACTACCTCTTCTGAGTTTTACCTGATGAGGCTGAGTGTACCCCGTTCCAACCCTCAGGTTAGAATTGAATTTCTTGGCAAAGCCCAGAATCAAACCCGGACCTTTGGGAGACAAGCAAGAGTGCTAGCCACTACAACACGAGTGGCCCCAGAACTTGAAACAAAGCATCAACTCAACATTTTCCTTGGTGGGAGTGCTGCCTGTGAAAACCACACTCATGATGGCCACTGTAAGTGCCGGGGCTAGAACCTGTGATGACAGAAAGTCCAACTCCCCCGTGCAGTCATGGCCCACGGCCATGCTGAGCACTTATTAGTGTAGGGCAGGGGTGCACAACCCGCGGCAAAAGTGTCCCTCAAAGTCAGTTTATGTGGCCCGCGGATAAATATTTTATACTATCGAAAACGTGTATATATATATTGTGATTGATGTGATTTTTCCCATTATTGTAGGCCCTAGTTGAAATAAGAAAATTATAAAAATGTTTCATTAAAAATAAGTTAAAAAGGAAACAATTATTGGGCAGATTTTAAGTTGGACTGTGGAGTCACTCTTGCAATACAAGTGGACTAGTGTACCCGTGCGAGAAATCTCGTATGTTCATAAACCACACTTTCCCCAAAAGGTTTATAATGAGAGACTTAAGAAGAAAGGTTGTTATGTTTTTATTTCATCCAAATGATTACAGAACACTATTTACATTTCAGGATAAAGGAAAGACCTCAGGTTGTTAAAATTACATGAAACAGGCATCACAGCGGCCCGTGGACAGCAATTATGGAGCGTTTTTTACTACAGCAACAGTAACTGCAAATCGCACACTTCGTATATTTTTTAAAAGTGATTTATTAAAGAAATTATAGATATTTATGAAATTAGAGTGCAATTCGTTACTGCTAATGTCTATTCTCTTTCATTTGAATGCTCATTTGTCACGATCGGTCGCTTGTGAGAGCCGCATGAGGGATCTGAAATGAAAATCCACAGCCTGCTTCCAGTCTCCGACCGGGTCAGGAATGGATTGAATGAAGCCCTCATCTAGCGGCGAGGATATGAACTGTGCCGGCTGCCGAGGCCTGACGCACTCCTCTGGGGCAATGATTAAATGAATGACAGATGAAATGAAATGATAGTGGAGAGTGTTGCTGGAATGACATTTTGACAGGGAAAACCGGAGAAAAACCTGTCTGCCTCCGTTTTGTCCAGCACAGATCTCACATCGAGTGACCGGGATTTGAACCACGGACCCAGCGGTGAGAGGCCGGCGTGCTGCCGCCTAAGCCACGGTAAGGGATCTATACTTCTGAAATAATGTATATGATGATGTGAGCACGTGACTGACACACCGACTCGTCGTTGTGCGGCAGGGAAGGATGAGGGCGCTGTCTGACCTGTCTGACTTTGACGTTAAGAATTCTTTTTATATATATACGAGTATATATAAAATTTTTACAACCTTTTGATAGTATTATTTTATTTTATATACCTTTAAACCTTTCGAATTAGGAGTAAGTTGATTGTAAATCAGTAATTTGATAACTAAAAAACGTAATTTGTCAAAGAACTTTAACAATGGATTTAAACCATTTAGAGGACACAAGAACGGTATTGAAACACATCTTTTTTCAGCTGGTAATATATGCTATTCAGATAATAGTAAAATTAGCTTTAGCGATAGGGTTTGGCAAGTGCCTATGTGGAAAGGTAAGTTGCGGCCCGCCACTTATTACGTAAAAATAAACTTGGCCCCCACTTATAAATAGGTTGTGCACCCCTGGTATAGGGGTTCTTGACCTGTGACGGTTATGTAACCAACCATGTCGCTGCATGGAGAGCGAGGTTTGTGAAATACTGCTTCTTAATTCGTATTATTTAAAAGGTAAGGAAAGACGTTTCCAATTCAGCGCCCACCAGAGTTCAGTCTCACAAGTTCATTTACATGTCACAAATCGGGTTTTACTTCTACTAGGTTAGAGGATGAGGTATTATTATTTATTTATTGAATGGCTTTTAGTGCCGGGAGTGTCCGAGGACATGTTCGGCTCGCCAGAGGCTGTAGCTGCTTCAAGCGGACACCCATAGGGTGAGCTACAAGTTCCTTTCAATTTCAAGTAGTTCCAACTTTCGCTACCACATGCCACTGATACCTAGTGGTGAACGTTGGAACTTAGAGCGTTCCAACGAAATCTAACCTAGACATTTAGCTTCACACAAGTTTAGTCTGTGGAAGGATCTTATACATGCCTTAAATCTATGACATGGGGCCGCCGGCGTCACTTCCCCTCCGAAGAAACGCACACTGAAGGATTTTAACGCTATTAAAAAATCTGACGACATCGGCCGGGTTTGAACCCGCTATCTTGGGCACAGCAGTTCAGCATGCTACAAGTACGGCACCGAAGCCGAAGGTGAGAAACGTTTACTACGTACAGTAGAGGGTAGTTTTACGGCCCTTCCCGATTCAACCTCTTTAAGGGCGATGAAGAGGTATAATTTAATATGCAAGAAGATGAATCATCATCATCATCAACAGTGTTCTGCCCCAGGGCAGGTCCTCACATGGCAGCTCTCCAAGCAAACCTCTCTCCTGCTACTCTCTGTGTTGTTTCAAACTTTGCATCGATCCTTATACTGTTAACCATTTGGAATCTTCTCCGTCCTAATCGTCTTCTACCATTCACCGTCCCTTCCATTACAGCCATTAGTAAACAATTTTTTCTCATCCAATGACCAAGCCAATTTTGTTTACTCATCCTGATTCCTTAATATATTTTTCTCCTCCCCAACTCTTTTCAGCACATCTTCATTTCGCACTTTCTCTGCCCTTTTTATCCCTTCCGTTCACCTCCATATCCACATCTCAAACGCATTCAATCTTTCTTCTTCCTCTTTTCACAATGTCCACGTCTCAGCTCCAAATAGTGCTACACTCCAAATAAAGCATTTCGCCATTCTCTTCCTCAGGCCTTTGTCCATAGCCCCACAAAGCAGCCTCCGTTTGTTATTAAATGCCTCCTTGGTAATTGCAATGCGTGTTTTCACCTCCTGTTTACATCTCAAGTCTTCAGTTAATATGAACTGAGTAAGTAATTTGAAGTAATTGGCTATGGCCTATAGGAAGGTCGGGGCAGTTTTGAAACCATTTTCAGTGTTGCCATATTAACAAATCATATTGTAGCTTTCAGTCGGTCAACACAAAATAAATGCAGATTTTGGAGTATGTGAAAAAAAAACCACTGAAATAAATTACATATCATTTAAGATTTACTGTATATACGAGAGGTGATCAGAAATTAAGGTTGCAAAGCCTGCAGTGAAACATGTAAATTTTATTTCATACAACCAACTGCGAGACGCCGGCTCTTAGGTGTTTCCCTGCCTCTCACCCGGAGGCCCCAGATTTGAGTCCCGGCTCCGTCAGGGATTTTAGAAACTGACGTGTTTGCTGGAACGGGGTGCACTCAGCCTCGTGAAGACAATTGAGTAGCTGTCTGACAGTGAGGCAGCGTCCCGGTCATCAAAACCAAGATTAACGGCCGAGGGTACCCGTTGCGCTGACCACGCGTCACCCCAACATCTGCAGGCCAAATGGCTGGGCAGCGGTCGCTTGGTAGGCCTAGGCCCTTCATGGACTGTAGTGCCAGAGGTTAATATGTTATTATTATTACAGCCAACTAAGAGTACATACATTAGGTTAATCTTCGACATAGACCCATATCGGGTTAGGCACTTGTCTCTTTGTGGATTGACTTTGAATCTTCCCTAGTGGTAACCATCCTGTCCTTGCGTTTTCAGTCATGTCGTCGCTAAGTGATTCACCTCCTCGTCTGAACCAATTCGTTGAACTCCTAGGGGTTCCTTCAAGTGAGGGAATAGGTAAAAGTCCCTTGAAGCGAGGTCCGGGTTGTAGGGAGGGTGGTCAATGATGTACCAGCGAAACCACTTCAACAGCGTGATGGTCTTCCCGGCTGTATGACGTCGCACATTGTCATGAAGGAAGATGACGCTCTGTATGAAAAGTCCTGACCGCAGTTATATGTTTCACCCACAGAAATCTAATTACTGAGTGGATAACTTCGCGAAACCAGTTTTCAAAACGAGTCGCCATTACACGTAATTGTTTACCTACAACTAGCGCTGTAGGTGGCAGGTGACTGAAACTCTGCACAGTTACCAACCGTATGTATCCGAATTACCCCTCACTACTAATTCCTCTACAACAGACGAAACTCCAAGAATAATGGGCGTGTAACCTTAGTTTCTGAAAATTGATAAACATGTATTTGAACTCGAATGGAAGCTTCTTCTTCTTCTCTCGATTTGGCCTACTTAGGACCACGTTTATTCAACTGGAGGGTCTTGATCTTTGCCCAGTATTGACGCATTTTCTGCCGGTGTAACTCCTTTCTTTCAGTAGTCCAGGGGCCACCTTTCTTCCGAGGTTTCTCCTGAAAACTATGGACTTCCTTCAAAGCACGCTCACAGCCTCTTCTCCTCTCGATTTGGCCTACTTAGGACCACGTTTATTCAACTGGAGGGTCTTGATCTTTGCCCAGTATTGACGCATTTTCTGCCGGTGTAACTCCTTTCTTTCAGTAGTCCAGGGGCCACCTTTCTTCCGAGGTTTCTCCTGAAAACTATGGACTTCCTTCAAAGCACGCTCACAGCCTGATTGTCATGCAGATCAGATATTTCTAGTTCGTTGAATAGAAGCTATTAATACGAAAGATGTTATCAAATATACTGTACTATAAATTTGTATTATTGAGTTAATATATCTCGACATTTTCATGTTAGTGCGAACTAATATTTTAAGTTGTAAAACAGTCTTGGGTTGATTGTCAATCAAATCCGTTATTTAGTGAAGTCTGTGTTAGAAGTTATCACAGATTAAAATTGCTTCAATAATACTTACTATGGTAGCTTCTATTCTGGATAAATGTTAAGTTGTACTTACATATTATTTCGAATTCGAATTGTTGAGTATCATGTAGTATTGTCTATAGTCTTCGGGGCTCAGTTCTTGAATGTCCTCAAGCGAAATCCCTACAGTACTTCTCTAAGCTCTTTTTTCTATCTCAGAGAACCATGGTCCCATGGTTTTCTTGTCTACAAAGTAGGAAAGTCAGTCTCTGCGAGCTTATGCATGTTATGTGACCATAGAAACGAATTCTCCTTTTTCGCGTCAAGTCCATTATCCTTTCCACACGTATGTAGAGTTCGTTGTTATGTCGACTCCTGTACTGTCCATTTTCTCTGACTGGTCCTAGGATCCTTCTCTGGATATTTCGTTCTTTGGCCTCTAACTTTTCAAGTAAACCTTTCTTATTAATTTCAAGGCATTCTGCTGCGTATAGAGCTTCTGGACGAATAACTGTACAATAATGCCTAATCTTGGCATTGATGGGCACTGATCGTTTATTGTAAACATCTATGGTTAGCTGTACGCAGTTTCCATCATGTTGATCCTTGATGTAAATGCTCCTTTCTCAGAGTTGTTTGGTTTTATCCATTCGCCTAAATACTCAAATTCTTCTGCCCGCTTGATTATTTGTTGTTCCACATATAACTCTCTGGGGGCCTCCTTGATGTTATTTATAAATTCCGTTTTCTCAAAGGAGATATGGAGGTCTTTATTATTATTATTATTATTATTATTATTATTATTATTATTATTATTATTATTATTATTATTATTATTACAGTGTTTCAAGGTGCATTTCATTGGATTAAGAGAAACTGTGGATGATTATTTGAAACTTTTCGGAAAATTTGTATAAGAATAATCACCATGCTTATTATTAGAGATTTTTTGATGATGGTAAAGTTGATAATGATAATGATGATGATAGTAAAATTGCTGTCTTACGGGGCCTATAATATAGGTTATCGGCCCCTAAAGGTTTGGGTGATAATGAAAAAAGATGATGAAAAGAATACTAGAACTAACAACTGGCTTACAATTATCTTATGCATTAGCGTCTCGTGCTGTAGTGGGTAGCATTCTTGGGTATTGCCCTGGAAGTCCGAGTTAGATTCCCGGCTCTGCCAAGAAATTTTAATTATGTTGTGAGGGCTGGAACTGGGTACACTCCGCTGCGTGAGGCTAAACTGAGAAGAGGAGGGTTTGATTCCTACCTCAGCCATCCTCGAAGTGTTCTCCCGTAGTTTCTACAGTTCTACTCCAGGCAAATGCAGTGATGGTTCTTAACTTGACACAAAGGCCGCCTCCTTCCCAATCCTCTCCTCAATTTACAAATACACACTAGTACAGCCATCACAATAACACAGGTTATCACACAAACTCCACCCACACTTCCAGAATACACGGGGTTATATGTAAAGCCCTGCGCGGATGCGTATATCCGCGGATAAACCAGCGGATATCCGCAAAATATTTCGCCACGCGGATATAGTTTGCATGGCTGTGCGGATAGCGGATACGCTGCGGATAATGTTTCGAGTAAATTTGCGGATAGTTTTTAGAATACAATGTGGAACTTACGATAATATTATATAGCCTATTGCGTACGAAATATTCAGGCACGTATTGCACTTATACACAGGGAGAATATTAAACTCATATGCTTTCAACCATGGTGTAACTACAATGGTGAGGCGGATCGCTCCCTCTTCCTTGCGCGGATGACGTCACAACGGGGGCATTGCGTTCGGTGACACAGCACGAAGTACATGTATTTGATACGGCTCTGGTCTCAAGTTGAAGGCATAATTAATAAATAAAATGTATTATAACACTCAATATACTTTGTATTGTAAACTCTGATAATAATGTTGGTAATTATGAATGTGCCGTACCTCTAAATAATATTAATAGTCCAATAACGAGATCAACTATTTTCTTACATTGATGAATTTACACATTTTGCGATTCAATTTTCTCTGTGAATTGCCGAAACTTATTTTTCTGTTTAAGCCAAGCAACCTAATATATGTTCGGGTTCGAGCTAAACAGTGAATAACCTCATATGCAATATTAATATGAGGCAATTTTTACAAGGTCCTGCTGGTTACTTCGTTGAATATAAACATATCATTTGATAGCGAAATGTCATGAAATTTATGAAACTCAGCGTCCATTGTTGTTTCAACTTCCATATGTTCATTAGATGGATACAAACGATTTCCCCTTGAAATAAACTGGAGCCAATCTGGGCCTTCATTATTGGGTTAATGTTCATGAGATACAAAGTACAGGGGACTACATGACCGCGTTGTCGCAGCGCCTAAACTGAGGAACCAACCAATGTTCTTGAGATAATGTTCGCAAATTTTTGTACTTATCCCTGAATCTATGTGCTACATATCCTGTACTGTATTTTAAACCTTCATGGTTCATTTCACCTTTAAAATCTGAGACATCAAATTCATCCAAGAATTCATTCTGATGATCGGTCATTTTAAACAAACTCATATTCATTTCCACAGTTTCGTAATTTGATTCAATAAATAAACTGGAAACTAGGTTTTCTTAGTCAGGAGCATCCACGATATCAGTAATATGTTCGGCAACATTCACTAACTTCACTAACACAGTCTGCGAGAAACAGGTAGGCCTATCGGTTTCTGTTTCCATTGGTTTAATCAGACACTTTTCGTCAATATCCTCCTCTGTATTTATATTTAAAGTAAACACTGAAGCAGAGGGCTTGTCCAAAATGTACCGTCTCAATCTACAGTTTATTTAATATCCAGAGGATATGGGTGATCATTGGAGCCTCCCATTCCTCTAATATATGTGAGAAGGTTCTCCAAAATATCTTGATTTAGACGATAAGTTATTATGTACGCGACTTCGTACATCGGCTTCAAGCATCTAAAAAGGTTAACTAGATACGTGTTGCTGAGTAGAATTCCTTTTCGAAATGGGAGTAAGGCTTTATGTCGGCCAACTTTCATGGACGTTATCAACTCATTGACATTATTTAGCACACTGATTTGCTCGTCTAAATCAGTACCAAATGCATTTCCTTCAGAATGATGATGATGATGATGATGATAATAATTGTTGTTTTAGGGGGTCTAACATCCAAGTTATCGGTCCCTAATGGTTTGGGTGAGAGTGAAAGATGAGATGAGAATGAAAACTATAACTAATACTAACTACAGACTTACATACCGGTACTAAAAGAAGAAATGGTAAACAAACAAAGGATAAGGCAAATAAAGGACAGGAAGAAAAGAAATACCCTCAACCCACGAATAATGAGGATTGAGGGACTTGGAAGGAAGGTGAGCCATGAAAGGCGGATAGGAAAGAGGAGAGGGCCCGCTCCAAAGTCAGTGGTAAAATGGGAAAAAACGGTCCCAACTCAGGAATCCCTCGGGATCGCCAACTCCCGAACTCACCAGCCGTGAGCCCCTGAGAGTGTAGCAATATCTAGGATGCACCTGAAGTGGTGGGGCTACACACACCCTGCCTCCTTCAGGGCCTTGGGCAGAAGGCAGGAGATAACATGAAAAGAAAAATAACGCTGACCCCTCGCAGAAGGAGGGTATCAGAAAAGATGAGACAAGGGCCAATTAAGGCGGAAAAGGAAGAGACGCCCTAGGCCTCGGAAAACCGTCGGGGTCGGAAGAGAACAAGAGTTGACCAAGAGAGGTCGACAGGAAAGAAGACGGAGAGGAGCCCGGTACAAGTAAGTGAAGCAATGCCGGACTCAGCTGGGGTCCCGTGGTCACCAACCCACGTCCCACAAGTTGTGATTCCCTGAGGGCTTTCAGAATGACTCCCAAATTTGTTTTTAGCATTAATAAGCCAAACCAGTCATTTATTAATTTTATACATCTAGCAGCTTCTTCTCAGTCAATATTTTCATCAAACCTTTCCCTCCACACCATTCAAGAGCCTTTGATACCTGGTTTGAAAGTACTTGAGCTGCAGGCCGAAATTTTTGTCTCTCTGATCCCTTTAAGTCTAAATGATATATGCTAATTTTGTGCGCAATAGTGAGTTCAGAAGAAGACATAGACATTAGTAGTTCCAAAACATTCCTTGCTCACCTTTTTCCCATTGAGCAGTACACATCCCTGTTCTAATTACGGACAAATCTAACAACTGATTTCTCACAAGTTTCAATAACTGAGGAATGTTTGCAAACACAAACCGTTGCTTGGATGATTGAAGACACATTCCTTATTATGCCGTTGACAGAGATTGAAATACAATACTTTCATTAGCAACGTACACACCTGTCAACATTAACATCATTATTTCAATCGACTGCGGATTCACGCGCCTGACTCCCGCCTTTAGCCACAAGTCACGGCTGCTCCCGTTGTGACGTCATCCGTACGAGAGAGAGGGAGCGATCCGCCTCACCATTGTAGTTACACCATGCTTTCAACTACATTTTATTAAGTACCGTATGTTTGTAGTAGATGGTCTTGACATCTCATCAATTATCACTGCCGTTATTACTATACGTACGAGATATAATGCTGTCAATAAGCCTGTTAGTTCATCGTGGTGACATCATTAACATTCCTCAAGTCAGCTACTTCGCGGTCTAAGCTATCCTGGAAGATCTGGTCCCAGGTTTATCTGTAGATTCATTTCCAACTTGGCGCTGACACATGTTGACTGTGACATTGCAACGCAGAGAGTTATGACATCAACACTTTATGCTTTATCTAATAAATTAAAAATAATATTGAAATATCAGCGGATTTGGATTAGTCATGCGGATGCGGGGCGGATGCGGATAACAGTCGTGCGGATGCGTGGTGAATGCGGATAACGTTTTGTTCATCCGCGCAGGGCTCTAGTTATATGACCACGATGTCGCAGCCCCTGAAATAATCAACAACAGTAACTTATGTACTAGAAGAAGAAGAAAAGGATAGAAAAAGTTATGAGAGAAATAAAAGACATGTTTGATTGATTGATTGATTGATTGATTCATTCATTCATTCATTCATTGATAATTTCTAGGATTACGTACACTACATTGAGGGACTCGAAAAGTATGTAATAATACTGTTATTCGTTTTACGTCACTTTTAGCATCTGTGGCATTTAGATACGCCGGGATGCCGGAATTTAGCCCCAAAGAGGATCTTTAACGTCCCAGTAAATCTACCGACACGGCTTCCTCGCATTTGTGCACCCTCAAATGCCAACTGGCTGCGCCAGGATTTGATCCTGCAACCTTGGGAACAGTAGGTGAGAACCTTACCACTGAGCCACACAGCCAGCTGGACTCGGAAAGAGGAAGAGCCATGAAAGGCAGATAGGAAATGGAGGGGAAAAGGAAAGGTGTCGTCCCAATGTTAAAATGAGATAAAATGGACCCAGCTCAGAAATCCCTGGGGATCGCCAATTCTTGACCCCACCACCCGTGAGCCATTATGAGTATAGCACTATTCATATTGCAGTATACATGGTTTGGCTACCTACATACACCCTGCGTCCTTCAGGGCCTTGTGCAGAAGGCAGGAGATTCAATGAAAAGAAAGGAAGAGGTCCAACCCCTCGAATATTGAGGATATCAAGAACGATGAAATAAGGGCCAATTAAGGCGGGAAAATTAAAAACACTCTAAACCCCGGATACAACAATACCGTCGCGGTTGGAGGAGAGGAGAACAGGAGTTTACCCGGGGAGGTCCATAAGAAACAGAAAAGAGAAGAATCTGGTGCGAGAATGTGGAAGCAATACCGGACTCTGCTTGGAACCCGAGGTTGCCAAACTACGTCCCATTAGTTATGAGCTCTTGGGGGTTAGAGATTTCAACAGTGATCTGGAAGGAATCGTACTCCCTACAAATTATAGTGGATGCAGCTTGATGTTTAGCCTACTTTTCACATTTTGTAAAAATTAGGAAAAAGTAGACTTATGAGATCGATCCGGACAAATGTGTGTCTGTGTGTGTGTTCCCGCTATCAACTCCTAAACGGCTGCAGCTATCGAAACCAAATTTGGTATGAGTAAAGATCTATATCTGAATATCTTACGGCCATATTTGAAAAGGACATTGACATTTGAGCTCCATGTTGGATATCTTGGAAAGATGCATGGGATCTATTCCAAAATTGGCACACATATAGATACTAATATTTCAGTTCAATTTCCCGGAGGCCATTCATAACAGTGGCCAACATGCATGCATGTTACTTCTATACTACCAAATGGATTTCAACCAAATTTCGTATGTGGTTCGTGTACCATAACTGATATGACTATAGGTATTCTTAAGACCCAGCAGGGCTGTCAACTGGTAATAAATGCTCTCTCAATATATCAGAAAGTATGCAAGCCAAATCCTCTAAACTTTGCACAGTTATACTGTAGTACCTGACATTCTAGATTAATTTGGAATAACTGATACATATCATATGAATCTTAAATTTAAAGAAAAGTAGGCTCTTTAGTTCGTCATGGAGCTACTTGTTATTAGTCATATAAAATACGTCCATTGTAACTCTCCTACCTGCATATTGTGAAGAACTGTTTCTCCGGCGACAGAGCACCAATGACTGGTTGTTCTGGCACGTGAGCGAATTCATGTTGAGTAGGACTACCCAAGTACTCAGCCGTCAAGGTCACTGACGACGGCTTGACTATCTTCATTAATGCTTCTATATAAAGTACTTCACTGTAAGGTCACAAAGTAGCTTACCATTGTAACTCCAACTAAACATGGATAGAATTGCTGAGATATAGGTCAGATTTCTGTTATTTAGGCATACCTCTTTCTCTGGTAACTATTTATAGTTATTTTGCAACATGCAAAGAGGAAGGCCTCGCTTGAAGCCAGAACCCACTGAAGGAGACTTAGGGCGTAACTCTCTTCCCAAGTTCATTTGAAGGCGGTGCGCAAGAAACGCTTACGCAAGTAACAGCAGGTTCGAGGACAGATTTCATTATATGTTATGTTCCATTCTCTGAACGTGACTGCTTAATTCATGTGAAAAAATAAAGCAAAACAACGTAACTCCAGTGATAGCGGATGAAATGAGTTACGTCAACAGACGCAGACGTCGACTTCGTGGAGGGGGAGAAGACCATCCTCACTGTAATTTGTGAAGAGAACTCGTTCTTCAAGTACTGTAATTGCAGGACTATTCCACTCATACGTCACTGTTTCTATTTGTACCAATAACATTATGGGGTTTGAAGCCATTTTTCAGTGTTGCCTAAGAAAACAAAAGTTTGGTGCTTTTCAGTCGGTCAACACGAATGTACCTGAAAGAGTTGGGTTATACCCTAATCCTGAAAAAAATTACATGAGATTAATAAATACACTAGGATGACCAGTTTCGATCGTCAAGCGATCATCATCAGATCCATTACACTTAGGCTAGGCCTATAAAATCTATGCTTGAAAATACAGGTGAAAATATTTACAATATGTACAATTATTTAGTTGAAGTATTGGTAACGCAACTTGTCGGTGTACCGATATGCTAATTGTAGTATATAGCCTATGATGTTAGGTGAAATGCTAAAATGGTGATAGAAATCCCGAGTTTGTGTGTTTGGAGCGACTATATGGTTGTAAAAAGTCATCTATGGTGGTACAGGCTGGTTGGATGTCTTCCTCGCTGGTGCTACGAGCAGTTTTAACTTCACTCTTACACCAGTTGCGGTCGATTTTTTTTCAGGATTAGGGTATCACCCAACTCTTTTGGGTATATTCGTGTTGACCTACTGAAAAGCACCAAACTTTAGTTGTACCAATAACATGTAAGAAATTGTTTTAATTCATCCGGTTCTCTTCTCTTTCAGTAGATCTGTCCGCAGGCAAGTTTTGACTGGACGTCATCCATTTCTCTCTGACCTGAGCATCTTCTATCATTTCCTCTATTTCGATAAATATAACCCGCAGCGTAACCGTGCTCATTACATTGTGCCTTAGCCTAGTGAGACAAAACTGAGAAGAGGAAGGTTCGATTCCTACCTCAGTCATCCTGGAAGTGGTTTACCGTGGTTTCCAGGCAAATAGCTTGCCACGGTGGGTGAGTGGTCAACGTGTCGGTCTACTAAACCCAAGCTTGCTGGTTCGCTCCTGGACATGGTAAGTGATTTTTGAAAGGCGGCAGAAATTACGACACCATGTCATACGATGTTGGCATGTTAAAGAGCCCATTTGAATTCAGTAGGCCGTGTTCATAATTGCGAAATTAATCTCGGGAATTTCCGTCCACACAGAGTTCCTCATTTCTCTACTAGAAAGCGCTATAGTGTTCAAGGAGCTTAGATGTCTAACCTCCTTGGCTTTCATAGTGCTTCAAGGAACAACGAAATTCGACATGCAAGCTATCCTTTGGGAGTGAAATAACAAAGCTTGCACCCGGCACCCGAAGCCATACGATATTATTATTATTATTACCAGGCAAATGTCTGGATAGTACCTAACGTAAGACCACGGCCACTTCCTACCCAAATCCTACCTCGATTACAAATACACACTCCAGTACAGACATCACAGTGACACAGGTTATCGGACAACTTCTATACATATCCAAATACATGGAACTACATTACCATGATGTTGCAAAACCCCTAAAATATCAACAACAACATAAAATAATGCACCACGGCTGCGAGGCCAGTTGCAACAAGTCCAGAGATCAGAGGTTTAAATCACGGAGCTGACAGTGGCTATTCTGGGTCTGGTTTTTCCCAAGGATTATCCACAGTCTCTCCAGGCAAATGCCGGGGTAGTATCTTACATTAAGTTCTGGGGTACCTACCACATTCCTGTCCCTACAGCAGCAATACACACTACTACAGTCATCAAGAAAGTGCAAACCAAGGTCAAAGGAGGTAGCTGGCTGGATGACGTCACGCTCATCGGAGCGCGCGGGGAAAGGAGGAAGCTCAAGCAGTACTATGATGTCACACACCTCAGTGCATTCTTGGTACATTTCGTCCCGTCTCCGTAGCGTATCGCCAGACCCCAGCGAAGTCGACATAATCATTTAAAATGATAAAATATACACGTTTCACCGCAGGCTTTGTAACCTTAACTTCTGATCCCCCCTCGTATAACGAGATTCAAACTGCGAATCCTATTGTACAGGCCCGGGGGGCTGTACCCCCTGAAAGCCACCCCCCATCTTTCACTAAAAACACCCTAACTGGCAACATCATAAGACCAGAACATTACCTTTACACAGCAAGAGGCGGCCACCCAGCTTGGGAGGTTAGCCAACTACTTGCGACACATACATAAACATCTACACAACAACTAACTGGGGCAGCAACGTCGGTGGAATGCTGACCACGCAACGCCGAGAACTATAAGAAGTGGAGTCCTAATTGGAGCCATTATCTGTTATACAGTGTGCGTCGCCGAAGACCCTAGCCGACATCTGTTCCAGTTGCATCATCAGGTGAGACTCAGCAAGTGCTCAGAATCCTTTACTTTGTAAACACCCACTCATAATTTTGTACACTCTACTTGTATAATTACCTACATTCCCCCAAGAAGGACTTACAACTTCACACTCACTGACCAATAAACGCATGGTCTGTAAACTACACTTGTATTGTCAATTACACGCCTCTTTACATCCTCATACCCTTCCTGACCTTCGTCACGATTGACCGTGACCATAGTAGCCAGTAACTGCTTTGTCAGGCTGCATTGTGTTTCCCGCACGCGACCCGACTACGTAACGTCGAGCCGCTGACATCAACACGCCTATTGTATTACCCACACCGTCCAGCTGGCAGGCCAGTATAGTAGCCTGCATTTAGAGGTCCATCCCCTAATCAACACTTGCATCTTTGCAGGAACACCCCCTAGCGTTTAAGTACCGAACAACACACTACACAGGTAAGCTCTCCCAGCTACGGGAAGCTACTAACTCCCAGGAACTACCTTCCAAATCATCACAGTAACACAAGTGTTTTATCCCTAACCACTCCCCAACTAAGGGATCTAAAACATATTGGTGGAGGCGCTGCTACCACGCACAATAAGGGTAGGACTCATACAACGAGCCCTCGTGGTAGAAACGACCCGTACCGCACACAGCCAAGCGAGACTAATTTTTGTTCTCCCACATTACGTCCCACACTTTTTCTTTATCACACGGGGATTTGTATTACTACACCCACCCCCACCTGCCCCATAGTGCAAGATCGGTGGAAATTAAATGACCACGTTTAGAACCACACTAAGAGACTTTGCACACCATTTGTCGGCTAGTACAACTCCACTCCTGCCAAAGTTAAAAATTAAGAACAGTGACTTGATAACTGACCAGATTGCAGTACAACGTCTTAGGGAACTCGAATTGAAGGCATCAGAGATCCGCGCTCATCACCCTGCAGCGGCAGCACAAGTCACACATTTTACACGATCCCAGGCCAGTGAACACAGACAAGAGTCACCAATATCCAGCGCTAGTGAAGTAGATTGCCTGCCAACGCTCCACCCCCTATTGTTGCAGCAACTACTAATCACAGAGCAGAAAACTGATAATCTGCTCGAGCGCATCACACAGTTACTAGATACAAACACTGTTAAATCAGACAATCACACGACAGAGGCAGTCCTAGACATACACACTATTTTGGAAACGGTGAAACAGGATTTAGACAGGACTGTAGACGTAGTCAAATCCACACAGTACGACAACACACCATCAATCAGTACCGATATATCAGGTGACGAGCCACCTGGTAACGTAACACAAGTGTCGTACACGGGGAGTGAGGCTAATTCCCCTCAAAACAACACAAACACCTTGTCACGCGATAGCGTAAACAGTTTAGAACCTTTACACGGCCAACGAGTGACAGACGAACAAGAAATGAACAGACACGCAGAATATCCCATGATCCACCCCACAAAGTTCACGGGGGAAGGCCAGGATCCCGAGGAATACCTCAAAGCCTTCAATAGAACGGCTCGGATCAATGGCTGGAGCGATGAAGTCAGAAAACGGCTCCTCCCTGCATACCTCACGAAGGCGGCCATGACATGGTATGAGCTCCATGAGGACACCTTAGAAGATGCCACATGGGAGGAAATCACTTCATTGTTGATAAGTGAATTCCAGCTCATACCAGATGATGAGGACCTGTATGACCAAATTCGACAGAGGTCACAGGGACCTAAAGAAAGCGCCCAGTCGTACGTCAACGCAAAGTTGCTAATGTGCGATAAATATAACGCAGCTATGACAAATAAGCAGAAAGTTAAGCTGCTAATGCAGGGCCTCAGAGCATCCATCGTAGACAAGTTGTGCATTATGAACAACCCCACGGTCCAACACATGCTGAATAACATAAAGATAATAGAGGCAGGGAAAAAGATCACGGAAAAAGCTACGGAGAAAGCCGTGAATCAGCACTTTCATCCACAAAAGGACGACACTAGTCAAAAAAATGGATGAATTAGTGGACAGAATGGAAAAGTTAACGATAGCTGCCATCCAAGCAGGCGGGAGACCGCCTAGGGATGAACACACGGACACAGAAGAGCGCTATTATCCTGAAAGGGACAGGGGGTACACGGAAAGGAGACACTACGAGAGGGAGGAAATTTACTACCCTCCACAGCGGCCAACAACACCACACACACAAGACAGGTCACACTACCCTCCGCGGTATTCACCAGTATCATACGCGGACGTAGAACCAACATACCCCTCACGGCGACCACCATCCCCGTACACACCGGAATACTACCCCGAAGAGTACGAACACACCATTCCCCGGCGAAGCAGCCCGCCACCAAGCAGACAGGGCTATGCCGCCCCGCAATACAGGGCAGATAGGGAGTATCGGGAAAACTCACCCCCAAGCAGGCAAGGCTATGCAGCCCCGCAATATAGGGGAAACGGGAAATATCGGGAGAACACGACCCGCGCAGGCAAGGCTATGCAGCCCCGCAATATAGGGGAAATGGGGACTATCGGGAGAACCCGCCCCCACGCAGGCAAGAGTATGCATCCCCACAACACAGGGGAAACGGGGAATACCGGGAGAACCCACCCCCAGGCAGACAGGGGTATGCACCCTCCCAGTACAGGGAAAAGGGGAATCGCCGGGAAAACCTGCCCCCGCAGCTGCAAACATACACCCCACCCTGGCGGAGACAGGAAAACGAACCACCGGGCAATAACCGCCAGACAAAAAAAAACATAAAAAGACGGGAAACTAGAAACACACCTACAAAGGGCCCGGAACACTATCCCCTCCCCGACGAACACCCGAGGGAGTTTAGGGATGAGGCACCCCGCCGGGCAGACAGGGGGGCAATACTCCCCACACCTAGCTACACACCGCAAGCGGGGAGTTGGCGCAGCCACCCCGAGGGGAGGCGTACATACAGTACAGGGAGACGAACACCCACGTTTCCAAAAAACGCTTAGACGGGGAGGTTCGGCCAGCTGATAAAGCGGCTGAGGTTCCTCCCCTAACACAACACCAGAGAGGCCCTTCCCCTAAACAAACTCGCAAGAGCAAGGGGAAGAAACAGCCAGCTAAAGCCAAGCGGGAAAACCCATTCCAGACCGGGGCGGACTACCAAAAATACATGGGTAGGGACGGTACCTATGCCAGCGCCGTAGAGGTGACCGCTCTCGGCAAGGTGCTTAGAGTAAACATACATGTATACACTGATGTGCACTCGCCCTCGCTATTTACAACTGCGGGATTTGACAGGGACCTACACATACTGTTTACAGGGAACCCTAGGGCGGGACACTATACGACCCTCACAATCACGCACAAACAAGACGGAGGAAAACCCACACCCTCCAAACAGAAAACCATACCCCCTACACCACCACATGGGGCGGGAAGTGACCCCACACAGGCGCAGGGTGCGAGCTCACTCGGCATAGGGAAACCAGCAACAGGAGTCGAACTCGCGACCGCCTGGAACAAAAAACGGGGTAACAAATGCAATCGTAGAGTCACATTTGCAGACACACCTTCCCAGGAGGGAGAAAACAGCAACACACCTACACAAAAGCTGGGAACGGTCAATACATTAAACGTTAGCCAGAAGCCCTCTATTTTCACAGCGCGGGCAGTTAAGAGAGCAGGCAATGTACTCAGTGGGCGCACTTCGCTGACCGAGGCAAAGTACTCGAGACAGGAAGTAAGCCGAGAGGCCAAGCGTGCCAGGTACGATATGCGGCCAGCTCCATGCCTTCCCAGCCCAGATGTTACGCCAGTAGCAACAACAACAACAACACATACCCTATATAACACATCTTTGCAGGGCGAGGGACTCCAGGAGGAAGCTCAAGCAGTACTATGATGTCACACACCTCAGTGCATTCTTGGTACATTTCGTCCCGTCTCCGTAGCGTATCGCCAGACCCCAGCGAAGTCGACATAATCATTTAAAATGATAAAATATACACGTTTCACCGCAGGCATTGTAACCTTAACTTCTGATCCCCCCTCGTATAACGAGATTCAAACTGCGAATCCTATTGTACAGGCCCGGGGGGCTGTACCCCCTGAAAGCCACCCCCATCTTTCACTAAAAACACCCTAACTGGCAACATCATAAGACCAGAACATTACCTTTACACAGCAAGAGGCGGCCACCCAGCTTGGGAGGTTAGCCAACTACTTGCGACACATACATAAACATCTACACAACAACTAACTGGGGCAGCTACGTCGGCTATAAGAAGAGGAGTCCTAATTGGAGCCATTATCTGTTATACAGTGTGCGTCGCCGAAGGCCCTTGCCGACATCTGTTCCAGTTGCATCATCAGGTGAGACTCAGCAAGTGCTCAGAATCCTTTACTTTGTAAACACCCACTCATAATTTTGTACACTCTACTTGTATAATTACCTACATTCCCCCAAGAAGGACTTACAACTTCACACTCACTGACCAATAAACACATGGTCAGTAAACTACACTTGTATTGTCAATTACATGCCTCTTTACATCTTCATACCCTTCCTGACCTTCGTCACGATTGACCGTGACCATAGTAGCCAGTAAATGCTTTGTCAGGCTGCATTGTGTTTCCTGCACGCGACCCGACTACGTAACGTCGAGCCGCTGACATCAGCACGCCTATTGTATTACCCACACCGTCCAGCTGGCAGGCCAGTATAGTAGCCTGCATTTAGAGGTCCATCCCCTAATCAACACTTGCATCTTTGCAGGAACACCCCCTAGCGTTTAAGTACCGAACAACACACTACACAGGTAAGCTCTCCCAGCTACGGGAAGCTACTAACTCCCAGGAACTACCTTCCAAATCATCACAGTAACACAAGTGTTTTATCCCTAACCACCCCCCAACTAAGGGATCTAAAACACTATAATAAACACCAACACTAAACCCACTCCATTTAGTGTAGTTAATATTTATACACAAATTTAAACCTCATTCCAGTCATCAGGAAATGATAATGACTGCTTGAAGCTCGGTATGCGTAATCCTAATATAATTGCCCCATTACATTACTGATCATAACTAATACATGTCATTTTCTCCAGGAGTGTTATTTACTTATTTATTGTTTATAAATATTATATATATTATACCCCTTCCCAGTCATTGGTCAAATTCATGTTGACCGACTAAAGAGTTACAACTGACAAGGATCATTAATACTGGTCCATGGTATCAATAACTCCATCGTACAATAATTCCTTTGCCGTCATGTGAGCGAGGAAATCTATATGGTTGAACTTTCTTGCTGGAACTTTGCGGTAAAACTTCACGTTTGGCATAGTGATCGCTACATTAGCCAAGTCCTGAAAATATGAAGATTAGGGTAGTTATCGTTTATTATTATGCAGACCGGGCTATGAATGAGTGTGGTGGATATGTTGATACCTGGTATGAGAGTACCACCTTTCCCAAGAGTGTAATAATTATTGTTAGTTAGTTAGTTATTGGGGAGCGTGATGGTGCAGTACCTTAGCTGCTCGTCTTTCACCCGGACGGTGGGGATTCGAATCCCAGTGACAGCGAGGTGGAATTTTCACCTGAAAAATCACGTGGCGCCAGAGAGGGCATCTGGCCTTAAATCCCCGGCCAAAGCCAAAATGAACGTGGTTGGCTCCGGCGACCCCAATTAATTGTGAAATGCCGAAGAAAGTTTAGTTAGTTAGTTGTTGAGGGTATATTTACGAACATATTTATTAGGGTATATTTGGTCATCGCCACGTGTATTTGTGTTTGTAGTATGTCAGGTAAGCCGGCCTCGTGGTGTTGGGGTAGAGCGCCTGCCTCTCACCCGGAGGTCCCGGGTTCGATCCCCGGCTACGTCAGAGATTTTAAAACTGACGTGAGGGTTGGAACGGGGTGCACTCAGCCTCGTGAGAACAAATGAGTAGCTGTCTGACAGTGAGACAGCGCCCCGATCACGAATCCCAAGATTAACGGCCGAGGGGACCCGATGCGCTGATCACGCGTCACCCCAATATCTGCAGGCCAAATGGCTGGGCAGCGGTCGCTTGGTCGGCCTTAGCCCGTCATGGGCTGTATAGTGCCAGGGGTTGAATTTTTTTTTTTTTTAGTATGTCTGGTAACCTGTGTTAAATTCACGTTTGAACCAAAGTGTTTCTGTAATTGGGACTAGAAGTTATAAAAGAGCTGGTACTATGATGTAGTCTACACTATTCCTGAAGTTATTCACGATAATAATCCAATAGATCACAGGTGAACAACTTGAACTACATTAATAACAACTCAACAACAAAAGAAGTGTTAGGGGAAGATGACCTCGTAGTTTCGCCCCTTAAAACCGCAATAACTAACTAACAATAGAAGTGAGCAATGCTATCAGTAAGTAAGTTTGACGCGTAGCACAAGTCTTTACGAATTAAACATTGTATCTATATTTAAGCATAAGTGTAATTCATAAACATCGTACATTTGCTAACCCGAAGTGAGCAGGATCTGATGATGATCACTTAACGATAGAAACATGTTATCCAAATAAGTACCCCATTGTTGTACATAAAAGCATGTTATCTTGTGATAAATATCGTATGTATATCCCCGATTTTCATCATGGTTTCAGTTTTTCCGTATTGATACAATATCGTAAATTTAACTGTCGAATTTTTAATACAATTTTTAATTTGACCGATTTTATGTACCCGTTTATGTACCTCACCATTTTTGTACATAATAATAATAATAATAATAATATCGTATGGCCTCGGGTGCCAGGTGCAAGCTTTGTTACTTAACACCCAGAGGGCAGCTTACATGTCAAATTTCGTCGTTCCTTGGAACGCTATGAAAGACAATGAGGTTAGATATCTAAGCTCCTTGACACTATAGCGCTTTCTAGTAGAGAAATGAGGAACTTTGCGTTGGCGGAAAATCCCTAGATTAATTTTGCAATTATGAACACGGCCTACTGAATTCAAATGGGTTATTTAACATGCCAACATCGTATGACATGCGTGTCGTAATTTTTGCCGCCTTTCAAAAATCACTTACCACGGCCAGGAATGAACCTGCAAGCTTGGGGTTAGTAATCCGACACGTTAACCACTCATCCACGTGTTATTTTGTGATGGGCTGCAGAAAGAAATTAAAAGAGTAAGAAATTGTGTCGAGAAAATGGAAACAAAAGATGTAAAGTAAAAGTGACAGAAAGCAATGATTGGAAGTAAAGAGAAGTAGAGAGAAATATAAAACGACCGATAGGGTCAAAGTGAAAATTGTATTGAAAAGTGGACAGTCAAATTTACAATGAACTAGGGTAATAGGCTCGCCCGCTAGCTAGGCTGTAACTGGGGTGATAGGCTCTCTCCTAGCTAGCTCGTAAACAGTCGCCTCAGTTGGAAGATTGTTGGAAGAAAGGAAAACTTAAAAACACTTACAGTGGGCGATGTATTGAAGATAGAGGTATGCTCTCGCGGACATATTTGTAGAACTTTTCATGCTGAACAATTCTTACACTCGTAGTATACAGATATTTTTAACGGTTTGCCCAGCGTGAGCTTAAAAAGCGCACGGGCGCCAGGTTGTTTTTTCGACTTTTTGACTGAATACGTTAGTGCTTGGCTTCCTTTGATCATAAATAAATTATTTTCTACAGAAGTCATCCTCGAGATATCCTTTACAGAATGGTGAAACCCGCATCAAAATCCATCCGGTCGTTCTCGAGATTACCCGTGACATCCAAGAATCGGGGACTTTGTTTTATACTAAGTTGAGATACCTTATGTAATGTTTCTTTCATGTTAGGGCATATAAATACTTGTTTCCCACCTAATGTAGTTGGGCACTATTTGTGCTGACAACAGGAAATCTTTCTTTAATAGATGAAGTATTGTCTGCTCAGCATCTCAAGCACATAAGGTACAAATACAGACTTACCAAACTTTCAAAGCAGCAATTGTTCTTGTTGTTGATTCAATACAGAGCTTTGTGACATTGTGTGATGTAGCCCCGTGTGCTTAGGTATGTGTGTGAAATCTGTCTAATAACCAGTGCCATTGTGATAGCTATACTAGTGTGTGTATTTGTAATTGGGGCTAAGGTATGTTTAGGAGTCGGTCCAGGCCATACATTAGGTACCATACTGGCATTCGCTTAGAGTAGTAGTTTTTTTTTTTAGCGTATGGCTTTTAGTGCCGGGAATGTCCGAAGACATGTTCGGCTCGCCAGTTTTGTAGCTGCTTCGAGACGGACACCCAATGGGTGAGGTACAAGTACCGTTGGGGATGGAAGTTGGAATGTAAGGGTGAGGAGTTGGAAGGTAGCGGCTGTGGCCTATAGTTAGGGACCAACCCGGCATTTGCCTGGAAGGAAGATGGGAAACCACAGAAGACCATCTTCAAGGTTGCCGGCGGGGGATTAGAACCTCCTCGCCTCCCGGATGTGAGCGACTGCCAGCAGTCGTGCCGTTACGACCACGGCTAACTCACGCGGTAGAGTAGTAGTGGCAAGCTACGAAAAACTATTTCTAGGATAACTGAGGCAGGAATCAAACCCACCTCTTCTCAGTTTTTCCGTACGAGACTGACTGGACCGTGTACCCCGTTACAACTCTCTGATTAGAATTAGATGTTTTGGCAAAGCCGGGAATCGAACCCAAACCATCATGGTATTATTAATTTAGTGTATGGCTTTTAGTGTCGGAGTGTCCGAGGACACGTTCGGCTCGCCAGAGTTTGTAGCTGCCTCAACGCGGACACCCATGAAGTGAGCTACAAGTTCCGTTCAGTTTCAAGTAGTTCCAACTTTCGCTACCAGATGTCACTGACACCTAGTGGTGAATGTTGGAACTTTGACAGAGCGTTTCAACGAATTCCAACCTGTAAATTTAGCTTCACACAAATTTAATTAGTGGAAGCTTCTTTTATATGCCATAAATCTATGACATGAGACCGCCGCCTCCGAAGGAAGGCATACTGAAGGATTTTTAACGCTCTTAAAAATCCGTCGACTTCGGTCCAGTTTGAACCCACGACCTTGGGCATAGAAGCTCAGCATGCTAATGACTACGCCACCGAACCCGTACCATCACGGTGATAGCCAAGAATGTCATCACTACACCACACGGTGGACTAATAGGCAAGGTGCTTGTTATCGACACTGAGCACTGCAATTGGCAGGGTTTAATCAAATAGTTATTTATCCATATTGAAAGGTTGACTTATAGTGGAATAATCATACAACATAGGTGTACTTATGTTCTTATCAACCCATCAACCTTGGGAGGACAGAGATAGTATATCAACAACAGTGGAACAAGTTTGATGGCCACAACACAGTGACTCACACAACAGACCATCTGGAGCTCCCACCTCTGTCTCTTTAATTTCTGGTCGAGCCCCATACACATTCTGTGATGTAAAAATATTCATTATATCATATTTGCTGAAAACCGACAGTAGTGGCTACGCTGGCTAAAGCGCAGTGTTAGGTCATGGGGAAAGCACTCTGCTGACTCGGTAGACGCGTGGGTTTGAGCCCCACCGTCGGCCGTCCTCGAAATGGTTTTCCGTGGTTTCCCATTTTCAACACCAGGCAAATGCTGGGACGGTACCTTCTGACAGGCCACGGCCGCTTCCTTCCACTTCCTTGCCCAGTTTCATTCACCATCATTCATTTCATCTCTCATTAATTCCTCTCATGAGGTTGGCGTCAGGAAGGGCATCCGGCCGTAAAAACCATCGCCACTAAGACTTCCATCGCATCTCATCCCCGACCCCGTTGGAAAACAATTATGATTTATTAAGAGTCTGTTTTTCAGTCTCTGGATAAATGTGATCGGCATCCACTCCCCGAGTAACTTTGCTCAACACTTTCATACTGAACGATAAACGCTCATGCGAACTCTGGTGTCAACTGATTGAAACACAATCCACATGTTAAAA
The DNA here is from genome assembly GCA_946902985.2 of Meconema thalassinum. Lineage (NCBI taxonomy): Eukaryota > Metazoa > Arthropoda > Insecta > Orthoptera > Tettigoniidae > Meconema > Meconema thalassinum. The sequence goes on along the minus strand of OX336394.1, from coordinate 250,950,522 downwards.
GTCTTCGTATCAGTATTTAAATGATGATATGCTTTAATATGAAACATTGTAACATGCGGTATTATGTTTCTGCACAATGGCTATTCAGATATTAATCCACATTGCTGTAATGCAGTGATCAATGTAATATATATCGATGTTTTTATACGAGAACTGAGCTAGCCTTTCATAGACCACTATAGGAATTCCTTTTATTGTCAAGTAGGTGTATTCATAACTAATTTAAAACTCAATTCCACGCAGGAACATTATCGAAAAAAAAAAGCAAAATAATAATGGAGCATAAAATAATACTTTCATATTATTACTGGCACGTGAAAATGAGTACCTGTCATGTACTTTAAATTTCTGTGGTTGTAATGGCCGCGTTGATAGCATCTTGGTCTGCGATTCATGGGGTCCCAGGTTCGAACCCCAGTCCCGTCAATACTTTTCTACCAGATTATCGATTTAAACGATATCTATCATAACATGATGCGTCATTTTAACAGAATCTACATGAAATTGCGATTTATCTAATTTCAATTACAATAGTTTGCACCAAGCAGGAGTTGGGAAATTTGATTGTATTGAACATTATTTCTAGTCTATAGATAGGCTAGAGACTATGGTTTCATTCCTCCTCTTAATTTACAATATACAGTAATTAGTGATGTTTGTTCAAACAAGTGTGACAGTAGCATATCTCCAATTCCATCTATACATTCATCATAGTACCAATATGAAAACGGAGCGTAAATTAACATTTTAAGAATGTCCAAGCTGTGTAGTATACGAGTAGGATAACATGTCAGATGTTACACATTATATGCGACTACTGAAACGCTCGTATCTTTTTTATTAGCCTACTTTTCACATTTTGCAAAAATGAGGAAAAAGTAGACTTATGAGATCGATCCGGGAAAATGTGTATCTGTCTGTCTGTCCTTCTGTCTGTCTGGCTGTGTGTGTGTTTCCCCATATCAACTCCTAAACGGCTGCAGCAATCGGACCAAATTTAGTATGAGTAACGATGTATATCGGAATATCTCAATCCCATATTTGAAAATTATGTCAGTGCTACCAACTGCTGAAAAAACGCACTAGAAATTTGAGCTCCATGTTGGATATCCTGGAAGGTATGCATGGGAGCTATTCCAAAATTGGCACACATGTAGATAATATTATTTCAGTTTAATTTCCAGGAGTCCATACATGACAGTGTTGCCAAAATATTTTTAAGCCTTCTGATAGGTCCAATTTTTAAATGCATATAACTTCTACACTATCAATTGGATTTCAACCAAATTTTGTATGTAATATGTGTACATAAACACATATGACTTAGCGTATTCTTAAGAGCCACCAGAGCTGCCAACTGCTCATAAATGCTCCCTCTCTATTTTTTATCCAAATACCAATCTATCAGAAATTATGCAAGCCGACAGCTTTAAACTATGCACACGTATAGTACATGACACTTTAGATTAATTTGGAGTAATTCATATAAATCAGTGCTGCCAACATGATTCTATGCCTGCTGATATGTCCAATTTTAAAATATATGTAAGTTCTATACTAACAAGTGGATTTCATCCAAAATTGGCACAACAAGATATCATAATATTTCAGATTATTTCTGACCAGCACACGCATGGCATTGTTGCCTACTGTTTTACGTGTACCGATAGACCCAATGTCTAACTGCATGTAACGTCCATTGAAATTCAACCAAATTCTGTATTCTGTACCTTAAGAGATGGAACTAAGAATATATTCAGTCACCTGGGCTGCCAACTGTAGTGCTCTATTAGGCTACATTATACCAGGAATATTTCGAACTGATCAGACATTTCGATAATGTCGTCATTATTCTAGATAGGTTCATATACTGTAGAATAATCGTTGGCATGAAAAGTAGGCTCTTTAGTTCGTCACGGAACTTCTTGTTATTTAATCGAATAGGACTTTTACAGAGCACGTTAATTGAAGTTGTTTGTGGTCACGGGACCTTACGGCTTTGGTTGGGAGTTTTTGGTTTATGGGTTGACAACAAGGATGATTGTTGGAACAACATGGCGACAGAATACAGTCCACTACGGTATGTAAGTTATGGTAAACACCTAAGAATAAATCATATGTTCTAGTGTGTATTTTTGTCTGTATACGTATGTAAATAAGTAGCTATTTTTATATACGTTTGTGTATTAAAACCAACATTTCGATAAGCCCAACAGAAGTATTACAGGCCAATTCTCAGTGTTGACTACTGTAGTTTTATGAAAGAAATCTTTCCAGTCACTCAACACAAATTGTGCTCAATTACATTAGGTGGTAAAACAAGTTTTGTATATATATTTGTGCGTAAATGTAATACACAAACATCCTACGAGCAAGATCCGACGATGATCACTTGTTGATCGAAACATGACATCCAATCACGTATTTTGTGGAAATATTTCTTTCAGGTTATGGAGTATAAATACTTATTTTCCCGCCTATATTAATTGGGTACAATTTGTGTTGGCCAACTGGAAAGCTTTCTTTAACACACCTCGTTTAATCAATACTTCAATTCTTGCTAAATGTCTTCTTCCTCTCTGCCCCTTCCCCCAGGGACTCACATCTTGTGGGACGTGGGTTGGCGACCACGGGGCCCTGGCTGAGTACAGCATTGATTCCACTTGTGCCGGGCTCTTTCTGTCTTCTTTCATGTCGACCTCACTTGGTCAACTCTTGTTCTCTTCCGACCCCGATGGTATTAGGGTATCCGAGGCCTAGGGAGTCTCTTCATTTCCCGCCTTAATTGGCCCTTGTCTCATCTTTTCTGATACCCTCCTTCTGCGAGGGGTCAGCCTTCATTTTCTTTTCATGTTATCTCCAGCCTTCTGCTCAAGGTCCTCAAGGAGGCAGGATGTATGTAGCCCCACTACTTCTGGTGCACACTGGATATTGCTGCACCCTCAGGGGCTCACGGCTGGTGGGTTCAGGAGTTGGCGACCCCGAGGGCTTCCTGAGCTGGGTCCGGTTTCCCCCCTTTTTTTTCATAACCTGTGCGGCGGACCCTCTCCTCTTTCACTTTCCTATCTGCCTTTCATGGCTCTCCTTCCTTCCAAGTCCCACAATCCGCATTCTTCGTGGGTTAAGGGCATTTTTTTCCCTCCTGTCCTTTATTTGCCTTAGTCTCCTTTTGTTTTCCATTTCTTCTTCTAGTATATAAGATAGTAGTGTTAGATTTAGTTTACATTTCATTATCATCTTCAAGATCGCCCAAACCATTAGGGGCCAATTATCATCATCATCATCATCTCTGCCCCCATTTGCTTCTGATCTCTGCTTCCTAAGTTGTTCGATGTTACGTGGCTGCTCCCTTTATCTTTCTTGTTCATCCCTTAAGATAACTTTTTAAGTTTGCCTCTAAGTAAATCCCTGTTATGTGTATCCTTAGTGTCAATGTTGGCTTCCTTTAGGTCACGCAATGTCGGTGTAGACCACGCTGGTTGTATGTTAAGCTTTATAATTATAATTAATTATATATTTTATATGTAATATTTACATAAACAAAATAATGCTCATGTAAAGAAGATTGGTTCAATGCATCCTTGGCACAAGGAAAACAGAAACAGACTATAACAGACCAAAACCTAACAAGGAAATATACACCCATGTGGAGAACATATTCACACCATGCGCAAACGACGGATGTCATTTTTTTTTTAATTTTAATTGAATAATGACAGGCTAACAAAACAAATTTTTAATAAAATTTTATAACTTAAGGTTCAACCAGTGTGGTTTACACAGACATTAAAGGATCTTAAGTAAGCCGACATTGACATTAAAGATACATATAATAGGAATTTATTTCCGGACAAAATTCAAAAAGTTATCTTCAGGGAGGAACAAGAAAGACAACGAAAGCAGCCTCGGAACATTGAACAGCTCCGAAAGCAGAGATCAGAGGGGATGAAGCGAATGTGGGCAGAGAAAAAAAAAAAGACATGTGACAAGATTTGAAGTATTGATTTTACCTGCTCTGTAATAGTAATAATTATATTAAATTAATTATTTACCTATGGCCTGTTTGCCATCTCATGATGAATACAGTACATTTGCATTTGTCAGTTGGCACAGGCTAGAGAAAAAGGTGGCTTTTCACCGATGTCTCAGTCTCACTCATGGCTGTGATTATATGGAAGCTACTGAGGTATGGGTGGTGCTTAGTAATGGCATTCAGGGCACAGTCAGTGCCTGTGAATGCTGTGAAAGGTTCCTCTCATAGGGTTAGGAGTACTGTTCTGACTCAGTGAGGAAAGCAATGGCAAACTACCTCACTCCTCTTCTTGCCTAGAACGCCTCAATATAGCACTGCCTTGGGTTTTTGTGGGTATCTACTCACATAACGTAACGGCGGTGCTTTTTGAGGATCCAACCAGCCTTCGGGCTGACTACCTAACAGACAGACAATTATATACCTGGTGAATCATCTGCCCCGAATAATATATCGTGTGTTATCATGAAGCCGATATTTTTCTGCCTCCATCCCGTAAGGTACTAATACACTGCAAGCATATCCAGCAAACGATACTGAACACTATTTTTTTCCCATCGTATTAGTCTGTAGTCACATCCAGGGAATATTAATGGTGTTCAGTATCGTTTGCAGGACATGCTTGCAATGCGTTACTACCATACGAGATGCAAGCAGAGAAATATCGACCTTCCTCACAGCAATGTTAGTTGGGCTGCATAAAACAATATTATTAGGGGCAGCTGATTCACCTGCCATAAAAGAAGAGTGAAGACTGATGTTACCTCTCTGAGTCTAATAAGTTTCACACCTCCGTAATGCAACATCAAATGTACTATTCTCCTTTCGCTATTAGCTAAATTGAATTATACCATCGTACATTGTTTTACTGCGAAATGAAAATTAACAATTCAACAATATCCAGCCAATGAAACACACCCCTTCTGACATTCTTCAGTGGTGCACGTTAGAATTTTTATGAGTTAACTACAAGAAAGTTTTAGAATGTAGAACAGAATGTTCAATGCGATTATTTTCCAAACCCTGATGTCAGATGTTATCATTTGCTTGCCTGCTGTGAATTGCAGTAAGTTTCTAGTACAAAATGAAATAACTTTTAAGACATGGGTCACATTTTCAAGTGTTCAGAGGAAGAATTATTTCTGACCGAAGTCCCTTGTCAGGTTTTGGTTAATCAAAGGAAACTTTTCCAAAAACACCAAACTATACGACTTTTTTAGCCTATTTTCATTTCATTAGACTTATGAGATCACCTTTTGCCCGTGTGTCTGTGTGTGCGTGTGTGTGTCCCCCGTAATAACTTCTAAAAGGCTGGAGCGATTTCAATGAAACTCAGTAAGATCATAGCACCATCTGGCGGACCCCGACCGTGCCCTTCAAATTGTATTGTGTCTCACCAATCCAACATGGCGGTTGTGCGAAATATTTCACTAGCATTCAGCATCTACGAAACTATTACCGATATCACCCTGAAATTGTGTACGGTGATAAAGGGTACTACTAGAAATTCATCTATGAGACTTTCAAAAACGTGGTAACTATAAAACCAACATGGCGGCCAAGCGAAGTTGAGACATTTAAATAGACTTTTCTCGCTATTTAACCATCCAAACGTAAAAAAACTTGGTACAGCAAATGTTTATACACATTGTAATGCACTGGTATCTAATTTAGTTCAATTGTTTACATAACCTCAATCTGGTGGCCGTGCGAAATATTTCTCCGGCATTTTATATCTCCTAAACTATTACAGATATCACCCTGAAATTTTGTACGGTGATAAAGGGCACTGCTACAAGTTTATCTATGTAACTTTCATAAACCTGTAAAGTACAAAACTAACATGGCGGCCAAGCGAAAATGAAACATTTTAATAGACTTTTCTCGTGATTTAACTCTCTGAGCACAGTGAAATATGGTACAGTAAATTATTATACATATTTTAATGCACTGGCATCTAATTCAGTTCAATTGTTTACATAACCTCAAGATGGCGGCTGTGCGAAATTTTAAAATTATTTTTTTTTATTTCTTGTGTCGTAATCATGCGATCGAAGTGAAAGTTTGATTAATGAACCCATGCAATAATTTTCCGTTACTAGTATATAACTCTATGGCCTATACATAAAACAATCCAAAAGGCGAGCATCCGAAATATTTAGACGGTTCTCAATATCTACGAATCTTTTACAGCAAACAAAGTGATTATTTTATGTTCACAGAGGCTATGAACATAAGTTCACCTATAGGACTTTCAGTAACCTGGTGATCAGAAATCCAACATGGCGGCGACGCGAAGTATACATATTTAAATGAACGTATCTCGCGATTTAACCATCCGAGTGCAGTGAAATATTGCACGTTAAATACTTAATCCACTGGCATCTAATTGATTTCAATTGTTTTCATAACCACAAGATGGCAACTGTGCGGAATTTTAAAATCTCGTTTTTACTTCTTGTGTTCTAATCATGCAATTGAAGGTTGAATACCACACGTACACAATAATCTTCATGTAAGAGCACATAAATAAAAATCCTACTTGCGAACCATCTGAAATATTTAGACGGTTCTCAATATCTACGAATCTATCACAACCTTCAAACTGAAATTTTGTGTGTTAATAGAGACAATAAACATGAGTAGGATATATGAAAATAGGCTGTATAGTTCTCCACGGAACTACTTGTTTTTACATCCCGTCTTCCACATCTGTGGAACTCCATTGGTCAAATGCAAATTTTATATCGGTAGCATACGAGTTGTCACATGTGGGGCATAATCGAGGTTTTACTTTAGCGTTTGACAAGGTACACTACAAGAAATAAGGGTACTTACACTATGTATTTTACAAATTTATAGGTAAGCTCTCTCTATATAGGCAATGCTAGAAGGATTAGTATCCTTAAAGTCCGTCACATTTCCTTCAAAGGACACTGTTCCATTGTGTATTTTGGGGCACCGCAGCTACAATTAGGGGAGGAAAGTTTGCCCCATTTATAAAGGGAGTTCGTGCACTTGTCGTGACGTGTCCTGTTCTGGTTGATGGTTGACCAGGTATTTTGGGGTACATCAAACATCTATGGTTAATTTTTAATGCAAGGAAATTTCTGATACTCATGTGGAGCTGTTTTAGTCCATTCTTGCAACCATTCCTTTTGTAAGTTGAAATTATCTACCAAGTTTCTAAGAGTCCTAGCAGGTGGATGTCTGGATCGAAGTCTAAACGGGGTGAAGTTGATTCCTGCTTGTGGTGCCCCTGCATAGTTCCAGGTTCGATTCTTAAGTCTGTTCGCCGAGTCCAGATAGTGGAAGTAAACACAGTTGTACACGTGATTGCAGGGCTGTCCGCAAGGGGTTCATAGAGCTGTGCCTGTTGAAAGTACGCCAACTCCAGTGCTGTGTATAGCCTACAAGTGAAGCGGGCTGACTTACCAGTTACATGCTTCAGCGTGGTTTATTTATTGTTCGTTTATGTATTTATTTAATTAATTAATTAATTAACAAGTTCTTAACTGCTTATGACAGGCAACAGTATACACTATACAGTGCATGACTAATGATTTCGGAGTTTCTTGGCTACCTCTGTCCAACAGAGCAGATAACGTGAACTGGGTATGCTTCCCTGTCTGGGTAGCCAGGGGCTCTGTCTCGTCTCGGCGAATAGACTGAACTGAGCATCAGCATTTGACAGGCAGACAATCCTTGGGATCTCCTGGCATGAAACACGTCACAAGTACAATATAGTAGAGGTAAGTTACAAATATCAAGGGTTAATTTTTGAGAAATGCTCCAAAGCTAATATAGACTAGCATAATGTCAAATCACTCACTGAATAGACACCTATTTGATACCTGTAATATACATGTTTTTCATAGCAGTGTTGTAAGTAAATCAAACGGTATTGTCCCTACATTAAATTAGAGAACGATCAAATTAGAAATACATTTTTGGGGGAACAATCGGACAATTTCAGATCACAATTAAGTTTTGCATCGACTTCAGATCAAGTTATAAATTCACCGATATGCACAGCTTGTTCTATAAAAGTAGTAAGGAATTGTTATTTGAAAATAAAAATAGACATTATTGTTTATTGAACTACTTATTTATTATTGAAAATTAACCCTTTGAAGGGTTGAAACTACGACTAAATAAAACAATCATAACACAATATTATGCTATTTACAGTCAAAGCTGAACATAATATCTAGGTGATACAAAGGGAAGGGAAAAGGAAATATGAAACGAAGGTCAATTTAGTAAAGAAGTACTCTACCTATATATACACGCACATACATGCTTTTGTAGAATGGCTAATGAACATCATATTGTGGTAAATGTAACATTAAATAGTCTTGTCGTATTTTGGCCTGCGGAATTCCATAATAGTGAATGAAATGTTTTAGTATCGACTTCGAGGGTGTCCGGACATAACGTACCACGGACAAAACGTACCACTTGATTTTCGAGGACATAACGTACCACCTCGGTCGTTATCTACCTAAGAACGGTTTTCCCGTAATCACCAAATATTAACGCTAGGACATAACGTACCACTTGATGTCAGACGGGCATTCCAGTTACAGGTTCATTACCACATAAACATCAGGGGCGATCACACTGTGCGGCTTTAAACATTTTGATATTGTAACATTGAGTTGTGTACAACGAATAAGGGAGGTTTATGTGCGCACTTCGACGGATGAAGTACGAATTGTACATTGAAAGTTCAAAGAGAAGAAGAAATAGGTCAAGTATGATGAACAGCTTGACAGAATAATGAAGCTGTATGAAGAGAATGGAAACTTGAAATCTTGCTTGAGAGCTCTCTCATATTTTCAGAACCTGGAATGAAACTTCACATGGCGAACTTGCTATTCGCTAGGATATAAAACACACAAAAGCAATTTAAAATTTAAACAAGATGTTCAGTAAAGAACATATAGCCTACTTTCTCCTAAATGCATGATAATTGTTATAACTCTTTGTCCTTTTCAAGGAGTATAATTGAATGTTGGTTGTAGTAGCTTGTTGAAATACAACGTGCTATAGGGATATTAAACATGAATATGAGGTGCCCTTTGCTAGTGCTACCTCTGTACCAAATTTCGTTCAATTCGGTTTCACCGTGTTTGAATTGATAGGGGGAATCGATTTGCACACATACTTGGCCACCATCTGCAAACTATTGGGCTGATGTTCTTGCAGTTTGGTCTGAATATGTTTCCCACATTAACATATGGTGTTGCAAAATTTGGTAGAGACTAGATTATTAGGTTGGTCGTAATTACATTTTAGCTTTTAACATTTGGGTGGCCGCGATTACGTTTCCGTCAAGATAGCGGTGATATAAAACATGACACTGAGGTGCCCTTTGCTAGTGCTACCTCTGTACCAAATTTCGTTCATTCGGTTCCACCGTGTTCGAATTAATAGGGGGAATCAATTTTGACATAAAGATGGCCACCATTCGCAAACTATTAGGCTAATGGCCTATTAGATTTGTCAAAGGATGCTCCCTCCATAAAGGTATGTTGTTGCAAAGTTTGGTAGAGATTGGATGGTTATGTTAGTCGTTATTTGATTTAAGCTTTAAACATTTGTGTGGCCGCCATTACGTTTGTGTCAATATGGCGGCGATATAAAACATGACACTGAGATGCCCTTTGCTAGTGCTACCTCTGTACCAAATTTCGTTCTATTCGGTTTCACCGTGTTTGAATTAATAGGGGGAATCGATTTTCACACAAAGATGGCCGCCATCCGCAAACTATTACGCTGATGACCTATTAGTTTGGTCAAAGGATGCTCCCCCCATAAAGGTATGCTGTTGCAAAATTTGGTAGAGATCGGATGATTAGGTTAGTCGTAATTTGATTTAAGCTTTGAACATTTGTGTGGCCACCATTACGTTTCCGTCAAGATGGCGGCGTTATAAAACATGACACTGAGAGGCCTTTTGTTAGTACTACCTCTGTACCAAATTTCGTTCCATTCGGTAGCACCGTGTTCGAATTAATAGGGGGAATCGATTTTCACACAAAGATGCGCGCCATCCGCAAACTATTACGCTGCTGGCCTATTGGTTTGGTCAAAGGATGCTCCCCCCATAAAGGTATGTTGTTGCAAAATTTGGTAGAGATCGGATGATTAGGTTGGTCGTAATTTGATTTAAGCTTTGAACATTTGTTAGGCCGCCATTACGTTTCCGTCAAGATGGCGGCGATATAAAACATGACACTGAGGTGTCCTTTGCTAGTGCTACCTTTGTACCAAATTTCGTTCAATTCGCATTCACCGTGTTCGAATTGATAGGGGGGGACAGACATTCAGAGTACACACACTCACACACACACAGACACACACACACACACAGCCACACACACACACACACACAGACTCACACACACACACACACACACACATACACACACACAGACAGACACACTTTTTTCGCCCTGTGTTGATCTCATAAGTCTACTTTCATTTTTTGCAAAAATCGAAAGTAGGCTAAACAAGATGTTCAGTAAAGAACATATAGCCTACTTTCTCCTAAATGTATGAGTATAGTTATAACTCGTTGTTATTATCAAAGAGTATAATAGAACTATTCTTTGTTGAAGACCTTAGAAACGATTTACCTCTACCAAACGCCACAACCTAGATAAAAACTGCTACCATCATTGAAGAAAGAAAGATAAGAAGTATATCAAGAATGTTATGGATCTGGAGACATAATCGACCGGACTGGCTGCGTGGCTCAGCGGTAACGTTCTCGCTTGCTGGGCCCTAGGTTTCAGGTTCGTATCCTGGCGCAGTCAGCTGGCATTTGAGGGTTCACAAATGCGAGGGAGCCGTGTCAGTACATTTACTGGCACGTTAAAGATCCCCTTCGCGCCAAAATTCCGGCACCCCGGTGTCTCTAAAAGCAGCAGTAGTTAAAAGGGTTGCAAAACCAATAACATTATTATTATTATTAGTATTAGTATTATTATTATTATTATTATTACATATATGACCTGCCGTGGGCAACATCCAACTTTGAGTTGAGGCATGTCTTTACACTTCTGGTTGTGCATGGCTTTCACAACCCTAATTGAAAAAAAAAGGAAGGAAGATTGTAGTTTTACGTGACCGTGAATCTTGTGATTATGAGCCACGGGGCCTCCTTTTTACGTGGAATCCGAACCACAGGACATGGCATTTCACTTCGAAAATCTCACATGCATTGACCGGGAATCGAAAACCCTAATTGAATTAACAAATCTTTCCATGACCCTACAGAGACGTGTGTATACAAACTACGTGGATATTTTCGATTGCTATTTGCCTGAAATAAAAGTAGTAATTAATAAACTGAACTAACACCAACGGCTTGAATTCAGTTACTATGTGAAATCGTTTTGTTCTTTACTTCAAATAACATTTTCAAGTTACGCAAAATAGACTGTTACAAACCCTTTAAAATAAAAAGTAAAAATGTATCGTAGTATCATCTTGTCATTCTTCAAATTCGATGCGCATAGAATGCCAATGGTATATTAATCAATGGAGCCCCACGTAGACTAGTCGTGATATCTAGTGGTGAAATATCGAACAATATAATCCTAACAGAGCGAGTGCATTCTAGCGGCCAGAAGAAGAAACTTTTCAATAAAGTCTGGAAGTTAATAAGTAGGTCAGCGTGCAGTTACCTTTTTGGCAGCTAGATGTCTCGAGTAAATCTGCTGGCGAATTATGTTTTAATTAAATATATATTTTACACCATAATATGCACAATATAACGCTTAATTTTAAAACATCTGAGTCATTACAAAACAATAAACATATAACATTTCAAGCAAAAAACCTAGCTCTGATCGGGTTTGAACCATAGGCATTTGAGCGATAGGCTAACGCTCTACCACTGAGCTAATTGTGTCAACGAATATCGTTCTATATAAAATGACTTACATAGAAATTGTTAGCAAATAATGATTTATACTAAACGATTTCATCACTGGAATATATTATTTATATATAAAGCATTTCATACAAAGTTTATTTATTTTGTATCAGTACGCTATATTGCATGCAATACTCAAATTAGTGAAATATAAGTCAGGCACAAGATATCCGCTGCCATCTTGTCTTATTACTGAATCAGCTCAGCTTTTTAAAATCACGTCTGCACTATAGTATTACAAAATAAACTTTTAATTTCGAACGTGCCTCTTCCTTTAGAACAGTTAAAACGATTCTCGGTTCGATAATCGGAACTGGTGGGTCCCATGATATGGATTATAAAGTTTGCATAATTCGCACGGCCGCCATCCTGAAATGGTATGGCGGACGACCTTGTAGTTTGGTCACAAGACGCATCCTATACGAAGGTATGTTGTTACCAAATTTGGTAGAGATCGGATGATTTGGTTAGTCGTTATTTGATTTTACGTTTTGAACGTTTGAGTGGCCGCCATTCAGTTTTAGTAAAGATGGCGGCGATATAAAACATGACACTGAGGTGTCCTTTGCTAGTGCTACCTTTGTACCAAATTTCGTTCAATTCGCATTCACCGTGTTCGAATTGATAGGGGGGGACATTCAGAGTACACACACTCACACACACACAGACACACACACACACAGACTCACACACACACACACACACATACACACACACACACAGACTCACACACACACAGACAGACACACTTTTTTCGCCCTGTGTTGATCTCATAAGTCTACTTTCATTTTTTGCAAAAATCGAAAGTAGACTAAAAATGACCAGAGCTTAACCTCAGCTGATTTTTAACACGCCAAAATGTTTATAAACATTTTGCCAGTCCAAAGCCTGGATAAAGTGTGATGGGAATCCAAAAACTTATCATATTTTATATTAGTTTATGTTATGTTATTGCCCACGTATTTATTACCAGGATTAATTGAGCAATACCGAGCAAGTGGCCGTGCGGTTAGGGTTTCATGCACCCTAAATACTTCCCACTCTTTCAAGTGGTACGTTATGTCCTGTCCTAAATATTTTAAGGTCATTAGCTGACTCTTCGCAGGTAAACAGCCGGCCAAGTGGTACTTTATGTCCGGTGGTACGTTATGTCCTATAACCGACTTCGAGCACCAATCAATGCTCACAAGTTAGCATTTTAGGATACAGTAGGTCACGATTCGTTGGAAAGTTGATTGTTTACCCGGCAACCACTGCAGGACTTGAGCATCGAATTCAGTTCACTGATGATCAACATGTCATGTAACGTGGGAGAGTAGCTTGAAGAAACTCATCAACATAGGAAATGCCCATGTGACGAGAGATCGTAGCCGAATTCCAACTCGCTGTACGCAAATCTTCCAACATGATACAAGCTTCATCCTCTTAGGAGCGGCGGCCTCGGTGGCGTAGTCGGTAGCATGCTGAGCTTCTGTGCCCAAGATAGCGGGTTCAAACCCGGCCGAAGCCGTCGGATTTTTTGAGAGCGTTAAAAATCCCTCAGTATGCCTTCCTTCGGAGGGGAAGTAAAGCCGGCGGTTCCATATCATAGATTTATGGCATGTTAAAGAACCTTCCACTAATTGCACCTGTGTGAAGCTAAATTGGATAGGTTAAGAATGTAAACAACGCTCTCAGGTTTCTACGTTCGTTGCCAAGAGCCGACTGCGGTGGCGTCTAGTAGCTAAGTTCTGAACTTGGCCTAGTAGTCGTTGACGGTGGCGCTTGGCGACAAAAGTAGGTACTATTTGAAAAATTCTAAGTTGCAGTACTTAAATTAAAAAAACAGATAACACACACTACTACAGTCATCACAATTAACACCGGTTATCAGACAGATTCTACACACACCCAAAGTACACGAGGCTACATGACCGCGTTGTCGCAGCCCCCAAACTTAACAACCAACCAACCTCTTAGGAGCAGTGTGTTTGACAAAATATCACAAAGGGTGGAGAAAACGACCATACAACCTCCTTGCAGTTCATGATTCTTAGCGTTGCGATAACTATAGGATAAAGAGATAGTTGAAAGGTTGTGTAGCACTGATAGAATCGTCATTTATTCGGTGACAAGTTTAGAGTGGACTTGAAATGCCGTGAAACCTAGATCTCTCACTGAATACACAAGAAGGTAGTGTATCATATGGTGAATATATTCCGGCAATACATTTCTGTCAAACAGGGTTGCCAACTCTTCCCAAAGATTTCCATCTCAATTTGAACAACATAAATTACAAGATTAATCAAAAATAGGAAAACGATAGAAAATTGCCTGTATGTAACCATTTCAGAATATGTAAGGCAGCGTAACTAATTGCATTTGAAGACTGGGAACTGAGTACGCATTTTTGATGTGTAACATCTTTCCACTCGGTTGCTGGATATTGTTGTGGGACGGAAGTGGATCGGACGTAAGTGTGTAAGACGCACTGCCAGTTGGATCTCAACCCTCCTGTCTGCTTTAGCAGCCAGAAGGGATGTGATCCAGCTGGCAGTGGTACCATGTGGAATGTTTATCACATACGGTTTACTTTGTAACAGCAGAGTATCAAGAAGGCAGTGTGAGAATAGAAATATCAAGTAGGCAGTGAAGAAAAAAAGTCAGTCTCTGTTAACGTAACTTGGTTACTGGCAGGAGAGTGATGAAACAGCAGAGTATCAAGAAGGCAGTGCGAGAGTAGAAATATCAAGTAGGCAGTGAAGAAAAATAAATAAAGTCTTGGAATTGTTATGTAGTATGAGAGTGTAAAAAATAAAAAGATTTTTTGTGTGTTGATGAATGTCAAGGATAATAAAAATGGTAACAACTTCAAGGTAGGATAACATGTCAGATGTTACACATCATATGCGACTACTGTAAGGCTCGTATCTTTTTTTTTTTTTTTCATTTCCATGTACTTCCTCAATGGCATTGTTGGGACATTAAATTCATTTCATTTGACTGGATACAAAGCTATGTTTCATATTATTTTACCAAAACGAATATTCGACTTGACCCAATTCCATAAAAGACGGAACCTAATTCTTTCCACAATACTTTGCACCGAGGTGTTTGGTTTAGAAATGAATTAAAATGCATCTCTTGTTGAATAAATTTCGAGCTGGAATTAAGCTGTTTTAGTGTCCTTGTATGTTCAATTTAAAGGTTTGAAAAAGTAGACGTTATCTTCGAATATTTTAAACGATTAATTGATTTTGCAGGTAGACAACCCTAGAATTTAGGAAGCAAAAATGTTGATTGATAAATTTAGTGAAAGGATTCTTTTCAAGAAAATCTTTCAATACTTGATATTCCGGAGTGATCACTTTGAGAGAGATATGCTAGGACAGGATCAATGAGTTCATTAAAGCATCAGGTCAGTAAACAAAACATTAAACTTGTGGCATGACCCTAAATGACAATATCTGACGCCAGATGATGCTAAATCACTAGGTCTGGTGTTCAAATTCACGACATTGGCATCCCTGATGTCAACTTAAATGCTGTTGTTGAGAAACCTTCTGGACAGCCGTGCAAAGTATTACAGTCATGGGGCCGATAGCCTAGATGTTAGGCCCCTTAAAACAACAATTATCATCATCATATTACAGTCATCTTGAACATCTCTCTCCAATCCACACACGGTATGCTTCAATGGATATTCATCCATCTCCTCCTTGGATAGCTTGACAGATGTATTTAATCCATTACTAAAATTCCTTGGCTGACTTTTAACATGATTTGATTGTTCACTTCTAAGTCCAACTATTGCATAAATCTAAGGTGTTCTTGTTCAAAGATTTACTTTGTACTTATGTAACCCTTGCTCATGTATTTAATCAATTACTGGACTTCCTTGGCTGACTTTGTAACATGATTAGATCTTTTATTTATATGTCCAACTCATGCCTAAATCTACGTAAGGTGTTCTTGTTCAAAGATTTACATTGCACTTATGCAACCATACTCACTCGCATTTACGCTTAGTAAATATTGGTGCGTTGCATGTGGACTCTCCAACCAATACGAAATCAACAAAATAGATCTTTCTATTTTGTTCAAAGTGATCTTCATGTCAACAGATCATCATAAAATTAGAATTTAGATCAAGGTTTACAAATTCCACCTTGAAGTGGGTTTGATGATCAACTAGTTCTCCTGACAATCGACTCAAAACTCATCCGTTTGACTAACTTTTAATGAGTATGATGATGATGATGATGATTACGATTACTGATTTACTACAGACATTTTACATAACAACGTAACTTTACATTTCAGTAGCTGAAAATTGAGAGTAGAAGATTTTTCACTGATACTATCGTACCTCCTGTTCAGTTCTTTCTTCCATTGAAAGAACTCACTCATTCGTTCTTAATTCTTAATCTAAGGGCGGATTGCATTCACGTTACACACAACGATCTGTTTGTCATTCTTGCACTAAGTACTGCCAAAATTACGTTCACTAAAAATCACTGAACGGCTGCATCCTCCGATTGTTCTTCACTCCGAGGGTTTGAGCAGTCAGTTATGAAAACAGCAAGATGTGTCTCACTACGACACTGAATCATAATATCGTGGTGAGATGTAGAACTGTCCAAAATTAACTCAAAATACTGATCTACTACAAGTAACAGACAATATCTTGTATTAACTTTACAATATTATGTTCTGATAGTATGACTTCACAATTCTATCATTTCATATTAAATCCTCTGGTAAAGTTGATTTGATTCAGATAATACCATCTACAGGTAGGTAAAGTGACTTGATCGTAAAAGTCTTTAATAATCCTCTAAGGTTTTCAGAATGTGATCGTACAAAAGTTCCTTTGCTCTTATGTGTGAAATGAAGTCCAGATGGTTGAAATTTTTCGCTGGAACTTTTCGAATTTCTGATACGTTAGGTAAGATCGATGCCATGTGGAGAATATCCTGCAACAGATCAAAATATTCTTATTAATACTCACATTTTACGTCTTGTTCCATACGTGAATTACGCTCTATATGTAGAAGCAAGCATGTAAATAATAGTACTCTCTTAACTATCAGATAATATTTTATAATGATTGACCAAACAGACAAACAATAATGCTTTTGCTCGCCTGTCACCCTTGAATATACATGAAACATGTAAAGGAATCTGAATGTGCCACATAAACAGAACAAAATGACAGAAAGGTATTTCCTCTTTATTTATGCGAGTTACCTTCTAGTGAAGTGGCTAGTGCCATTGTCTAAAATTCCTGACGTCCTGGGTCAATAAATTCAATTCTGATCTGAGAACTGGAACGGGGTACACCTCAGGCTAGTGAGGTAGAACTAAGAAGACGTGACTTCAGCCATCTAAAAACTAATCTTCCGGATGGTTTACAACAAGGCTACGGTAACCCCTTCCAACTCATTTATTCAAAATTCAAATACACACAACAGGTTATCAATCACATAATTTCTAAGTACACAACTACGTAGCCCACATGGGCCTGATGACCACGATGACACAAGCCTATAAATGAAAGAACAACAAAATCGAGAGGATCCTATTGCAAGGTATACAGAACGTGGTCCGTCAGGTCTTTATGCACACTGTTGAAGCCATCCTCATGGTGTAGGAGTAAGAAAACTCACTTCCCAAGCAGACGACATACGATCTACCACGGGGCCTATATTCCTAATGTGCGCTTTGGAACGGAATTCACTAAAGCTCGTGTGGGCAATTACTGAGAAGAGAGATGGAATCCAATCCCAAACTAACCACCCCTGCAAGAGATTACTGAGATTTTCCACTTCAATTCGAGGCAAATATAAATCCCAAAGCCATAGAAATAAACTATACGAAGTTAAAATACCTGAAGACCCAGTTGGGAATTCTACCCTGGCCCCTCATTCCAAAGCCTATCGCCATCTGTTCCAGTCAAAACAATACCCACCTTCTCAGAGCTGTGCTCATCAGTATCTCCGTAGTGTAACGCCACTGGTGCTGTCACCAACTCCAGGTTGTACTCAGGTGGTTGACGGGAACCGTATCGGCGCTGGTTCTCCTGTGGACCGAAATCGAATTGCTCGAACTTCCCTAGAACAAGGAGCAAACCGTATATTTCATTATCATATTTTATAGTTATTTTATGGATTATTGTTTAAAGGCTTGTTGTAAGATTCGTTTACATTATCGTCTTAATGCCAGGGTTGGATAGTTTTAAGGGACAGAACAATGAGATTATCTGCCCCTACAGGTATATTATCTGGCGCTCAAATAAAAGATATATTAGTGGCTTTCTGTTTCACTTGGAAAATCACCCTCACGGAGGTAAGATTTAGGGGCCATTTTCTCACACTTCTCAGACAATACTTGCACCCGCTTGCTCCTAAGCGCCACAAATAATTTAAGGGAGCACTGTGTGTCGGAGACATGCCACTTGAAAGCCGACATTTAAAATCAATTGAAATCTTTCAGAGCGAATAAGCATGATTTTTTTAAAAACCGTGCGACGTGGCAATTTATCGCGCATGCGCAGTGATTGTTTCGCATGAACTAGATAGACACGGTAACTGACAAGTATCGTTCTACGTTTTTTTTGACCTGGTGAGTAATTACTGCTATAATGATTCTACCCAAGGGTGACTCATTTGTTGAAGCTTTTAAAGCACACAAAAAGTTGTTTGATATCACATCACTTGACTACAACCGTGCGTGAAATCCAGGGCACGAGTCCTACCGTCGCTCGTCTTTGAAATGGTTTCCCATAATTTCTTTCTTTATCACTTTATAGGTTCGTAGTTTGTATATTAACCACCTGCTATGTCAAAGATGCTGATGGTTGGCCATATGTCAACGAACTTCCTTTTGGAATGTTAATATTTCATAAAATCAAATAATATTTTTCTATATTTTTGACTTGAGATACTTGATGAAATGTTTCTTTTTTAACAAAAACGTAAATAATAAAATATGAAAGAAATTTAAATTAAAATTAAGAAAAAATAAATTTTCAAAATTAATAAGCTTATGAAATTACTATTAAAATGAAATACAATTAAAAATAAATGAACTTATAAAATAGAATTATAAAAATTTAAGATCATAAAAATAATATAAATTATTAAAATATTTAAACATAAAAATTAAAAGGATAACACAAAATAAAATTAATAAATTAAAATTTGGCAAAAATAATTAAATTCAAGTAAATACATAGTCTATAAAATATTTTAATAATATTTCTGCCCTATAAAGGATTAATTCACAGCAAATTCCTGGGCAGTGCCTTCTAATAGGTCATGGCTGCTTGACCAATTTCATTCATTCACTTATCATACATGGCAGATAATCTAGTTATTCTTCTCCTGAAAGCAAAAGTAACCATCATCTCATACTGTATTATAGATCAAAGGATCAAACACGAAGATGAATCTCCAATTATAAAATCTGCCTTGTCAAACAATAAGAAATTTACTAATTAATTTAAACGTACATGTTTCTGTACAACAATGATACCCTCGTCAGCGTAGATTGAATAAAAACAATCTTAACAAGTAGTTCCGTGAAGAACTATACAGCCTATTTTCATGTATCCTACTTGTGTTAATTGCCACTAATTTCAGTTTGATTGCTGTAATAGATTCGTAGATATTGAGAACCGACTAAATATTTCGGATGGTCGCCATCTTGGATTTGTATATATGTAGGTCCTAGAGTTATGCACTGTTACATGAAGATTATTGTGTACGTGTAGCATTCAAACTTAAATCGCACGATTAGGACACAAGAAGTAACAAGGACATTTTAAAATTTCACACAGCTGCCATCTTGTGGTTATGGAAACAATTGAAATAAATTAGATGCCAGTGGATTAACATTTGCATAAGGATTTACTGTACGAAGTTTCACTGCACTCGGATGGTTAAATTCCGAGAAGCGTCCATGTGAATAATTATACTTCGCGTCGCCATGTTGGATTTGTGATCACCAGGTTATTGAAAAAACTATGATAACAAATACAAAGAGAAAATGGATATCCTTACAAAAGCATTAGATTGTAAATAAATGAACGCTCACACATAATTTAGAAAATACATAAAAGAACAAGACAGTCCATCAAGGTAGATTTATATTATATATTAACTTTTAATCTTGTTCTTTTATGTATTTTCTAAATTATTTGTGAACTTTGATTTATTTACATTCTAATGCTTTTGTAAGGATATCAAATTTCTCGTTGTATTTGTTATCATAATTTTTAAGATTGTTTTATTTAATCTACCCTGACGAAGGTATCATTGTTATACCGAAACATGTAAGTTTTAAATTAATTATTAAACTTCTTAGTGTTTGACAAGGCGGATTTTATAATTTGAGATTAATATCAGTCAACACGGATAATATTTTCTACCAAATTCATAATGGTTAATGTCTATGCATTTTACGAAGATGAATAGAAAATAATATATTGTTAATTAAACAGTCCATTGTTTCAGCAGTGACGTTATGCAGACATAACATTTGTAAATATTTAACAATGAAGATTTCAATCAGTTCTCGAATGGGTCAATATAGGGACTGTCAGTATCAATGAACATACTGTATCGTCAAAGTTTGATGAAAAGCAATACACGTAAAACAAACATATTGGAATGCAGCCGGAAGAGATCAGCAACCCATATTGACATCAAATTGGTAGGTCAAAGGAGACTTCTGGTACTTGGCAAGCTAGATAAGCAGGATATACAGTAGAAGTAGGCTGGCACGCAAGGAAAGCATTTCTACATAAAAGAAATCTGTTTTCATTAGCGATTTAGGTATCAGGAAGTCATTTTTAGCCTACTTTCGATTTTTGCAAAAAATGAAAGTAGACTTATGAGATCAACACAGGGCGAAAAAAGTGTGTCTGTCTGTGTGTGTGTATGTGTGTGTGTGAGTCTGTGTGTGTGTGTGTCTGTGTGTGTGTGTGTGTGAGTGTGTGTACTCTGAATGTCTGTCCCCCCCTATCAATTCGAACACGGTGAATGCGAATTGAACGAAATTTGGTACAAAGGTAGCACTAGCAAAGGACACCTCAGTGTCATGTTTTATATCGCCGCCATCTTGACGGAAACGTAATGGCGGCCACGCAAATGTTCAAAGCTTAAATCAAATTACGACTAACCTAATCATCCGATCTCTACCAAATTTTGCAACAACATACCTTTATGGGGGGAGCATCCTTTGACCAAACTAATAAGTCATCAGCGTAATAGTTTGTGGATGGCGGCCATCTTTGTGTGAAAATCGATTCTCCCTATTAATTCGAACACGGTGCAACCGAATGGAACGGAATTTGGTACAGAGGTAGTACTAACAATAGGCACCTCAGTGTCATGTTTTATATCGCCGCCATCTTGACGGAAACGTAATGGCGGCCACACAAATGTTCAAAGCTTAAATCAAATTACGATTAACCTAATCATCCGATCTCTACCAAATTTTGCAACAACATACCTTTATAGAGGAAGCATCCTTTGACCAAATAACTAGGTCATTAGCCTAATAGTTTGCGGATGGCGGCCATCTTTGTGTGAAAATCAATTCCCCCTATTAATTCAAACACGGTGAAACCAAATGGAACGGAATTTAGTACAGAGGTAGCACTAGCAAAGGGCACCTCAGTGTCATGTTTTATATCGCCACCATCTTGACTGAAACGTAATGGCGGCCACACAAATGTTCAAAGCTTAAATCAAATTACGATTAACCTAATCCTCCGATCACTACCAAATTTTGCAACTACATACCTTTATGGAGGGAGCATCCTTTGACCAATCTAATAGGTTATTAGCCTAATAGTTTGCGGGTGGCGGCCATCTTTATGTCAAAATTGATTCCCCCTATTAATTCGAACACGGTGGAACCGAATGGAACGAAATTTGGTACAGAGGTAGCACTAGCAAAGGGCACCTCAGTGTAACGTTTTATATCGCCACCATCTTGACTGAAACGTAATGGCGGCCACACGAATGTTCAAAGCTTAAATCAAATTACGATTAACCTAATCATCCGATCTCTACCAAATTTTGCAACTGCATACCTTTATGGAGGGAGCATCCTTTGACCAATCTAATAGGTCATTCGCCTAATAGTTTGCGGATGGTGGTCATCTTTGTGTCAAAATCGATTCTCCCTATTAATTCAAACACAGTGAAACCGAATGGAACGAAATTTGGTACAGAGATAGCACTAGCAAAGGGCATCTCAGTGTCATGATTTATATCGCCGCCATATTGACAGAAACGTAATGGCGGCCACACAAATGTTCAAAGCTTAAATCAAATTACGATTAGCCTAATCATCCGATCTCTAGCAAATTTAGCAACAACATACCTTTATGGAGGGAGCATCCTTTGACCAAGCTAATAGGTCATCAGCCTAATATTTTGCGGATGGCGGCCATCTTTGTGTGAAAATCGATTCCCCTTATCAATTCGAACACGGTGAAACCGAATGGAACGAAATTTGGTACAGAGGTAGCACTAGCAAAGGGCACCTCAGTGTCATGTTTTATATCACCGCTATCTTGACGGAAACGTAATCGCGGCCACCCAAATGTTAAAAGCTAAAATGTAATTACGACCAACCTAATAATCTAGTCTCTACCAAATTTTGCAACACCATATCTTTATGTGGGAAACATATTCAGACCAAACTGCAAGAACATCAGCCCAATAGTTTGCAGATGGTGGCCAAGTATGTGTGCAAATCGATTCCCCCTATCAATTCAAACACGGTGAAACCGAATTGAACGAAATTTGGTACAGAGGTAGCACTAGCAAAGGGCACCTCATATTCATGTTTAATATCCCTATAGCACGTTGTATTTCAACAAGCTACTACAACCAACATTCAATCATACTCCTTGAAAAGGACAGAGAGTTATAACAATACCCATGCATTTAGGAGAAAGTAGGCTATATGTTCTTTACTGAACATCTTGTTTATAATCTTTGTCTAGAGCATGAAGATAGAGTAACAAATTAAGATGTATTTAGACGAATGGGGGAGGAGAGATGTTTCTTGTGACTATGAATGAAGAGAAGGGATAGGTTGGTAGGTCACATTCTAAGGCACCCAGGAATAGCAAAGTTATGGAAGGAAGTTCAAGGACAAGAACTGTAGGGTAGACCAAGGTTAGTCTATGTTAAACAGATTGCCTCGGATGTTGGATGTGGTGGCTATGTAGAGATGAAACGTCTAGCTCAGGACAGGTAGGCATGGAGGGCTGCATCAAACCAGTTCAAAGACTGAAGACTCTAACAACAACAGCAACAACACTGGCAAGTAGCGAACATATTGCAAACCCTTTCATATGTTGCACGATGAGCAAATCTTAACGTTACTGACCTTAAACATAATAAACTATGCCTTATATGATCTCCTTCTATTTAACGACTCCTTAGGTCATTTTAGTGTAAGCTATGTCTTAATGATAATTTAATTGTAATTATTGAAGATCTCATGGCAACATTAGAGTATTGTCGAAGAGATGATTGATTTTAAGAAATACTTTAAGATGTGTTAAGACGAGTGGGGGAGGAGAGATGTTTCTGGCGACTACTAATAAAGAGGAGGAATAGGTTGGTAAAGCACATTCTAAGCCACCCAGAAATAGCAAAGTTATGGATCGAAGGAAGGGTCGAGGAAAAAATCTGAAGGGGTGGACCAAGGTTAGACTATGTTAAACAGATTGACTCGGATGTAGGGTGTAGTAGCCATGTAGAGATGAAACGATTAACTCAGGACAGTGAGGCATGGAGAGCTACATTAATCCAGTCAAAAGACTGAAGACTCAAACAAACAATGCTCCGAAGAATAAGTTGAACTCACCTGTTTGAACCAATTGAACATAATGCCAGGCGGTATAGGCAGATATTCCTCCCATTCCCAACACAGCCAAGACAGGAACATCTTTCTGCAAAATATAAACAATAAAAGTGGAGAAAACAAATAATAATACCAGTTAATGACAGAAATATGAAGGATTCTTTATTTATCTCTCTCGCCGCATGTTCTAATCAACCACCACCATTAGAAACCGATCCAACCAATCATATACTTATAGGGAAATACACACAATATCCATATAATGTAATTAGTATGAGAATTATTGCTACGTTAAGTTAAAATAAAAGTGATAGGTAAATTCACGGAAAATTAGAACGTGGGCTAAATAGCACAATTCCCAATATACTGCGTCAATCATAACTAAAATGGGTACTTCGTATAAATTTACGCATGTGGCCAAATATTTATGTCATTTGAAGCTTTTCAGCCGCTCAACACGAGTGTGACAATGAATAGGCGGGGTACTAAATATACATATGTAAATACACTCTTGGAAAAAGTACAGGTATTAGTTAAAATGGGTCAAGAATTTTAATTTGATTATGGTTAAGCAAAATAGTGCCAAATTCTTTATTGTTAATATTGGTTGACAGAATATTCAACACTGTACCTATTTGCTGTACCCTGATGGAGAGAATTCTTTTTGGTGGCATCCTAACCAGATAAGTCTTTGTCGCCAATTGAAGTAACACGGTTGGGAATTAATAAAATTAATTATTTTCCAGTCGACGATTTGCTGTGAAATAAGTATTTCTATTTATAATACTCGTATGCCATACACTACTCGTAACAAAAGAAGAAATGACAGATTTAATTTTAGTACAGGGTAAGTTCCGACAGCAGACTTTTGTTTTTCATAAATATTGGTCTCTTAAACCTAGAACGGTAGCGCCGGGATGGGCAAACTGCGCTATTTAAGTTAAACCCAAACAGTTATGTCAGCTCACGCTAATGGGTTTGGGAAGAGAGTGCGGGTAGGCAACCTCGCCTGAAATGCTGGTTAAGTCATGAGTTGACTGACAGCTACGTACATCTGCACCCACTGGAGTTTCCGTAGATATAGTTAACATTCACAGTCAAATAAGTGGAGAATTGCGAGTTATAGGAAACTAAAAATGTAGTAAGTTTGAGATGTCACAACGGGGTCAAAAGTGGAGGTGTTCCAACAAGGAATTTATTTACTAATGCACCTTATTTTGTATCAGAATACATATAAGCATATTGGTTGCCACGATATTGTTTTAAAGCTCATAGAGCAGGCTTATAACTTGCATATTTATGAAGATACGACATAAAAATTAAAATGTGCAGATCTGAATAGTAACTGTGAAACACACAGAAAATTACCGAACCATATCTTTATCATGTGCAATGCTAAATAAATCTAGGAATCAGGAATAATACCAAACGTTGCTAATGAGTAGTATCGGATACGTCTTTGAGATAACAAGAGTAGATAGTGGCGAACACAGTGAAGATCAGGGCAGGTTGACACATTCGAAAATATATTTACCTTCACGTCCAGTTTGGAGTGGGGGGAAGAAAAACACGCCTCTGGCAACTTACCCTGTTAGGATTTTCCTAATTGAACCCCGTGGAGAGAACTCATTAGCTCAGCTCGGAATCACCCGGTAGCGCTAATTGCAAAGTTGTTATCGGTAGCGCTTCGCATCGACGACCTACAATTATTCTAGAAACTGATAATAAATACCACTTATGTCAGGGGTCGTGGTGGCACAGTGGTCAAGCTGTTTGCCTCTCACCAAGGTGGACTGGGTTCGATTCCCGGTCGGATTTGATTCCCGGCCAATGCATGTGAGATTTTCGAAGTGAAATGCCATGTCCTGTGGTTCGGATCCCACGTAAAAAGTAGGTCCCATGGCTCATGATCGCATGATTAACGGCCACGTAAAACTAAAAGCTTCTTTCCACTTATGTCAACTTTTACTTCACTCTCTAGGCTAGCAGAATGGAGACTGTTTACGAATAATTTTGTTTGATTCTAGGCTAGTTCTTTTTTATTTTGACTAATTTTTAGCCTACTTTCGATTTTTGCAAAAAATGAAAGTAAACATGAGATCATTACAGGGCGAAAAAAGTGTGTCTGTCTGTGTGTGTGTATGTGTGTGAGTCTGGGTGTGTGTGTGTGTGAGTGTGTGTACTCTGAATGTCTGTCCCCCCCTATCAATTCGAACACGGTTAGCGCAAATTGAACGAAATTTGGTACAAAGGTAGCACTAGCAAAGGACACCTCAGTGTCATGTTTTATATCGCCGCCATCTTGACGGAAACGTAATGGCGGCCACACAAATGTTCAAAGCTTAAATCAAATTACGACTAACCTAATCATCCGATCTCTACCAACTTTTGCAACAACATACCTTTATGGGGGCAGCATCCTTTGACCAAACTAATAGGTCATCAGCCTAATAGTTTGCGGATGGCGGCCATCTTTGTGTGAAAATCGATTGCCCCTATTAATTCGAACACGGTGAAACCGAATGGAATGAAATTTGGTACAGAGGTAGCACTAGCAAAGGGCACCCCAGTGTCATGTTTTATATCGCCGCCATCTTGACGGAAACGTAATGGCGGCCACCCAAATGTTCAAAGCTTAAACCAAATTACGACTAACCTAATCATCCGATCTCCACCAAATTTTGCAACAACATACCTTTATGGAAGGAGCATCCTTTGACAAATCTAATAGGACATTAGCCTAATAGTTTGCGGATGGCGGCCATCTTTGTGTCAAAATCGATTACCCCTATTAATTCGAACACGGTGAAACCGAATGGAATGAAGTTTGGTACAGAGGTAGCATTAGCAAAGGGCACCCCAGTGTCATGTTTTATATCGCCGCCATCTTGACGGAAACGTAATGGCGGGCACCCTAATGTTCAAAGCTTAAATCAAATTACGACTAACCTAATCCGATCTCTACCAAATTTTGCAACAACATACCTTTATGAAGGGAGCATCCTTTGATAAATCTAATAGGTCATTAGCCTAATAGTTTGCGGATGGCGGCCATCTTTGTTTCAAAATCGATTACCCCTATTAATTCGAACACGGTGAAACCGAATGGAATGAAATTTGGTACAGAGATAGCACTAGCAAAGGGCACCTCAGTGTCATGTTTTATATCACCGCCATCTTGACGGAAACGTAATGGCGGCCACACAAATGTTCAAAGCTTAAATCAAATTACGACTAACCTAATCATCCGATCTCTACCAAATTTTGCAACAACATACCTTTATGGAAGAAGCATCCTTTGACAAATCTAATAGGTCATTAGCCTAATAGTTTGTGGATGGCGGCCATCTTTGTGTCAAAATCGATTTCCCCCTATTAATTCGAACACGGTGGAACCGAATGGAATGAAATTTGGTACAGAGGTAGCACTAGCAAAGGGCACCACAGTGTCATGTTTTATATCGCCGCCATCTTGACGGAAACATAATGGCGGCCACACAAATATTCAAAGCTTAATTCAAATTACGATTAACCTAATCATCCGATCTCTACCAAATTTTGCATCAACATACCATTATGGAGGGAGCATCCTTTGACCAAACTAATAGTTCATTAGCCTAATATTTTGCGGATGGCGGCCATCTTTGTGTGAAAATCGATTCCCCCTATTAATTCGAACACGGTGAGACCAAATGGAACGAAATTTGGTACAGAGGTAGCACTAGAAAAGGTCACCTCAGTGTCATGTTTTATATCACCGCCATCTTGACGGAAACGTAATCGCGGCCACCCAAATGTTAAAGGCTAAAATGTAATTACGACCAACCTAATAATCTAGTCTCTACCAAATTTTGCAACAACAAATCTTTATGTGGGAAGCATATTCTGACCAAACTGCTAGATCATCAGCCCAATAGTTTGCAGATGGTGGCCAAGTATGTGTGCAAATCGATTCCCCCTATCAATTCAAACACGGTGAAACCGAATTGAACGAAATTTGGCACAGAGGTAGCACTAGCAAAAGGCACCTCAGTGTCATGTTTTTATATCACCGCTATCTTGATGGAAACGGAATGACGGCCACCCAAATGTTAAAAGCTTAAATCAAATTTCGACCATCCTAATAATTTGATCTCTACCGGATTTTGCAACAACATGCCTTTTTGTGGAAAGCTTCTTATGACTGACTACAAGGTCATCAGCCCAATAGTTTGCAAATAGCGGCCATCTATGTGTGCAAATCCATTCCCCAGATCAATTCAAACACGGTGAAACCGAATTGAATGTTTTTTACAGAGGTAGCACTAGCAAAGGGCACCTCATATTCATGTTTAATATCCCTATAGCACGTTGTATTTCAACAAGCTACTACAACCAACATTCAATTATACTCCTTGAAAAGGACAAAGAGTTATAACAATACCCATGCAATTAGGAGAGAGAGTAGGCTATAAGTTCTTTACTGAACATCTTGTTTATTTATTTATTTGGATATTTTGAGCTGTTTTTCACTCATTTTGACTAATTGTGATTGTTTCCGTTTCAGATTTTTACTTTTTTGGTGTTTTATTTCGGACTTTTGAACTTTTTTGACTAATTTGATTGTTTTTGCTTCTGTCATTTTACTAATTTTGATGTTTTGTGCTTTTTGGATTTTAAGGATTTTTTCTTTTTTACTTTTTAGCTTTATATTGGCAAGTTCTGACTAATTTTGTAGTAATTTTGATTGTTTCATTGGGAGGGGGGGGAGTATAATGGATTTTGACTATTTTTTTTATTTTATTTTTTATTTTGACTAATTTGCTTCGTATTTTAGTACTTCTAAAAACTGGTGGGGATTGGACAAGAGGGAGACATGGGGAAAGCAGAAGTGTATCCCGTTTTCGTCGCGGAGGCGAGCGCTACCATTTTAGGGTTAATGTATATTGTCTAATAGAAAATAGGATAATATCAAAGCGCTTTAACGTTAAAGGCGTTAAGCAAAAGCGTAAATTCATACGATTTTGGTAACACATTTGGTGAATACATGACAAAATACAACCAAGAAATGTCCTACAGTGGAGACTCGACTCAAATAAAACCTACCATTTTAATGGGGAACATACGGTTTAAGGAGCTAACACAATAAGGATTTTAATGATATAACCGTGCCTGCCATAGATATTGTACAAGAATTATATACATGTCGAAGGAAACAGACACTTCTTGCTATTAGAAACAAAGTTTTATATTTTCAAAATTCAACTTATATTTTTAACAATTTTTCAAAATTTGGTTCTTGCTTTGTGATCATCTACACCATTTCCCGCATATTTTCTATGTTTATAGGAATATGCGGACGTTTCTTTTTTTAAATTCAGTGTCGAACCTTCAGCTATAAGATGAATCTGTCTTATTTACACATCTGTTCATTAATTAAGCAATATTATTTCTTTATTTTTCTGAGCAAAGTCAAAAAATATTATTGACGTATTATGGAAAGACTAATTAAATCTACAAAGATCTGAGTGAGATTCATTTTAGGAGGCTTCTGTGGCGTAGTTGGTAGCATGCTGAGCTTCTATGCCCAAGATCGCGGGTTCAAACCCGCCCGAAGTCGTCGGATTTTTAAGAGCGTTAAAAATCCCTCAGTGTGCCTTCCTTCGGAGGGGTAGTAAAGCTAGCGGTCCCATGCCATAGATTTATGGCGTGTTAAAGAACCTTCCACTAATTACACCTGCGTGAAGCTAAATGATGGGTTAGGTTAAACATTTGACAAACATTGTTAGGTTCCGACGTTCGTCACCAGGAGCCGACTGCGATGACATCTGGTAACCAATTCTGAACTAGTAGTCGTAGACGGTTGCATTTGGCGGCAAAAGTAGGAACTACTTGAAAAAATTCAATGTCTGGAGTCCTTACTTGAATTGAAAACAGATAACACACACTAATACAGTTATACACCGGTTATCAGACAGATTCTACACACACCCAAAGTACACGGGGCTACATGACCGTCTTGTCGCAGCCCCTAAACTGAGGAACCAACCAACCAACGAGATTCATTTTGTATTTGAAGGTTTAACACCCACCGTAAAAAAAACGAAAAGTCCAAAAATTCATATACACTTGGGAGATACGAAGGAAACTGTGAAGATAAGCACAAAGCGAGAACCAAATTTTGAAAAACGGATAAAGATAGTAAGCCTCCGTGGCTTAGGCGGCAGTACGCCGGCCTCTCACCGCGGGGTCCGTGGTTCAAATCCAGGTCACTCCATGTGAGATTTGTGCTGGACAAAGCGGAGGCAGACAGGGTTTTTCTCCGGGTACTCCGGTTTTCCCTGTCACAATTTCATTACAGCAACACTCTCCACTCTCATTTCATTTCATCTATCATTCATTTAATCATTGCCCCAGGGGAGTGGGACAGGCTTTGGCAGCCGGCACAGTTCATATCCTCGCCGCTAGATAGGGGCTTCATTCATTCCATTCCCTGACCCAGTCGGTAGACTGGAAGCAGGCTGTGGATTTTTTGGATAAAGATAGTTACGATTTGAATTGTGAACATTTTAAACTTTACTTGTAATAGCAAGATGTGTGTGTTTTCTTGGAAATGTATGTAATTGGTTTACATGATTTATGACAGACACAGTTATAATATTATAATCGTTATTGTTGTGGCTCCTTAAGCTGTATGTTCCTCATTAATGCATTGTATCTTAATTTGCGATAAAGAATTTGGTTCTATTCAGCTTTGCCATACTGATTTGGCCACTTCTGTAAACAGTAATAAGTAATTCCGTGAAGAAATAAATAGCCAATTGTCATATATTCTACTGTATCTGCGTTATGCACTTCAAAATGTTCCTCCCAAATTATATAAATTTTCCATTCGATGGACTAAACAGCTTTTGGTACATGATATACATTGTAATCAAGTACAGGGCAACAATATCCAAACATTGTTGTAGTTATGTTCTACAGTAGTATAAAAGGATATTGTAAGATAACAAAGCGTTTTTACTGTGGAACTAGGGCGTACCTCGCTGAAGCCAAAGCTTTCATCATTACTTAAAGTTACTGTACTCACATCAACACACCTTCAGCATTGGAAAACTTGTGTCCAAAGGCATATGAATGAAACACTTAAGAAATGCGTACCGGAATATTTACTTCATGGTACTGTTTTATCAACTTTGATTGTTGGTTGGTTCCTTAGTTTAGGGGCTGCGACAGCGCGGTCATGTAGCCCCGTGTACTTTAGGTGTGTGTAGAATTCGTCTGATAACCGGTGTTAATTGTGATGGCTGTATTAGTGTGTGTTATCTGTGATTCAGGTAGGAGGACTGCAGACGATTAATTTTTTCAAGTAGTTCTTACTTTTGCTTCCAAATCCTACCTAGCTGCAGACGTGGCTGCTAAATGTCATCGCAGTCAGTACCTGGCGGCCAACGTTGGAACTAATATAGCGTTATCAAACTTACCTACACATTTTAGCTTCCACAAGTGTAGTTAGTGGAAGGTTCTTTTACATTTTAACGCTCTTAAAAATCCGACGATTTCGGCCGGGTTTGAACCCGCGATCTTGGGCATAGAAGCTCAGCAGGCTACCGACTACGCCACCGAAGACGCTCTTATAACTTAACGAAATACAGGTTAAATAGAACATAAATAAGATATGATCCTCTTCAGAAACTAACAACCGTGTAACCTACAATAATTTACGATACCTACACAAGGAAATGGGGGCTGATGACCTCGATGCTCGCCCTTCCCCCTCCCCGACCTTTAAACAATCACTACAACCATTACTACAATAAAAATTATACGCTAGATCATATAACTTTTAGTGTCAGTTAAGGTTCCTCCCGTGGTGCTGGAGAATTTTTTTATGGAGGAATATCGATGTCTTTAGCCCCAATTTCTAAGCCCAACCGTATCGTAAATGATAGATTAAACGCATGTTAATTTCTGAAAAGGAAACATCATTTACGTATGTTCCATTGAACCTGTCTTTTGGAAAATAATTGATAAACCGTTACAAAGAACAAAATATCCTGATTCACATTATTCTTTAGTGACCGTATATCATGTGTCTTTAGATACATATATTTCAGTGCTAGAGGTGTATTGATGTGAGTTATCTTGAATATATGGGTAAAGTCGGGGAATTCTGATCAAGGAGGCAACTCCGATCATGCTAGCATCTGCCAGGAAGTGTTTGAAGCCTCCTGTAAAGCGATATTAACAGTAGAGCAGATTGTTTGCCCTGTGGCCGACGTTCTGTGTTATGTGATATATTAGGAAGCTGAGTCAAGATTGCCAGGTAAGCTAAACATATTTAGTCAATAATTATTATAATAGTGTTTCAGAATGTGATACCAGGTACAGTAATAATGTGAATTTATTATTATGGGGTTTGAAGCCATTTTCAGTGTTGCCTTAGTAAACAAAAGTTTTGTGCTTTTCAGTCGGTCAACACGAATGTACCCAAATGAGTTGAATTATACCCTATTCCTGAAAGAAATTATGAAATTAATAAATCCTATTGCATTTATTAATCTCATGTGTTTTTTTTGTTTTTGTTTTTTTGCCTACTTTTCACATTTTGCAAAATTGAGAAAAAAGTAGACTTAGCCTATGAGATCGGGCAAATGTGTGTCTGTCTGTCTGTCTGTCTGTCCTTCTGTCTGTCTGTCTGTCTGTCCTTCTGTCTGTCTGGCTGTGTGTGTGTTCCCCCCTATCAACTCCTAAACGGCTGCAGCAATCGAAACAAAATTTGGTAGGAATAAAGACCTATACCTGAATATCTCACGGCCATATTTGAAAATGATGTCAGGGCTACCAACTGCTGAAAAATTACAATTGAAATTTGAGTTCTATGTTGGATATCTTGGAAGGTAAGAATGGGAGCTATTTGAAAATTGGCACACGTATAGATAATAATATTGCAGTTTAATTTCCAGGAGGCCATAGATGGCAGTGTTGCCAAAATGATTATAAGCCTGCTGATAAGTCCAAATTTTAAATGCGTATAACTTCTACTCTATCAGTTGGATTTCAACCAAATTTCGTATGTGCTATGTGTACATAAACAGATATGACTGAGTGTATTCTTAGTAGCCACCAGAGCTGCCAACTGTTAATAAATGCTCTCAATTTATTTTATCCAAATACCCATATATCAGAAAGTATGCAAGCCGACAGCTTTAAACTATGCACACGTATAGTACCTGACATTGTATATTAATTTGGAGTATCTTTTATACGTCAGTGGTACCAACTTGATTCTAAGCCTGCTGAGGTCCAACTTTAAATACATGTAACTTCTATACTATCATTTGGATTTCAACCAAATTTCGTGTGTGCTATGTGTACCATAACAGATATGTCTATGCTGATTCTTAAGAGTAACCAAGGCTGCCAACTGTTAATAAATACTATCACTAATTTTGTTACCCTAATTTCAATATATCAGAAAGTATGCAAGCCAATAGCTCTAAACTTTGCACACGTATGGTACCTGGCATTCTAGATTAATTTGGAGTAACTAATATAGGCCTACGCCAGTGCTGCCAACATGATTCTAAGCCTGCTGATAGGTCCAATTTTAAAATACATGTTACTTCTATACTAACAAATGGATTTCATCCAATATTGGCACAACATGAGATCATAATATTTCAGATTATTTCTGACTAACACATGCATGACATTGTTGCCAACATGATTTTACGCGCTGATTAATCCAAGGTCTAACTGCATGCAACGTGCATGCTATCCATTGGACTTCAACCAAATTTTGTATTCTGTACCTTTTAATAGATGCAACTAACAATAGCCTCTATTCAGTCACCAGGGCTGCCAACTGTACTGCTCTATCAGGCTACATTATACCAGGTATATTTCGAACTAATTAGAAATTTCGATATTACCAACTTAATTTCGTCATTATTCTAGATAGGTCTATAAAGATTGGCAAGAATCTTAAATTTCAAGAAAAGTAGGCTCTTTAGTTCGTCACGGAACTTCTTGTTTTTTTTCGTTTGGGTACATTCGTGTTGACCGACTGAAAAGCACCAAACTTCTGTTTTTGAATGTGAATTTATTTGCTACAATTGGCTTTAACGGCCAGTGAATTACAACTCTGCAATTCTTCTAGATTTGTGCCGTTTCTTGTGTGGGGTTTCGCCTAGGACACCAAGCTAGCTCATCAGCGGGCTCTTGGTGTCCTCGCCCGGACCCCCACAGGAGTAGCGAACTGCGCGCTACCTCCCTTTTTATGAAGCGCACCTGCGCCTCTTAACTGTGAGAACTAAAAGCTCAAGCAGCCATAACCTCCCTATGAAGGCTTCCAAAAAGATGGTAAATTGGCTGAGTTTTAAAACTGAGTCTTAATTCACTGGTCGTGAAAGCCTTCCTCTTGGTTCTTCTTGAAAGATTTGTAAGACCATTCTATCATCTCCCATCCTTAGTACATGACCAGCCCATTGAAGTCTTCTGGAGTTAATTATGTTGAGTATTGGTGTTTGCTGTGATAGTGAGTGTATGTCCTTATTTGATCCTTTTTTCCAGCTTTGAAATCCGGGGTCAAAAAATGGTCCAAAATTTCCCTATACACTTTATTTTCGAAATCCTGCGACTGGTGTTCTTCCTGTTTTGTTAAACTCCATGATTCTGCACCGCAAGTTAGAACTGGCCTAATGTTGGTATTGTATTGTATATTTTCAATTTTGCATTTCCCGTCAAAATTTGGATCCCAATAAAAACTGCAGAGAGCAGTACATTTTGTTAGCATTCTGTATTCTAACTTTAATTTCCACGTCTCTATGATACTGTTCATCAATCATGACTCCTAAGAATCTGAAATGTTCAACCCGCTCAAAACTATGCTTCCCGTGTGAATGACTTACAATTTTTCTTTTCTGCTATGAACTTAGTGTTTTATTTTACTTTTGCTTGAGTGCTTTTGGTCAATTCAACTGTAATTATTTTTCATCTAATTTGTTACTATTTTGCAGGGCACTCTTGCACCCTTTCCTGTGGCCATAGCGTATGGACCAGTTGCCTGTGCTGGTCATTGGCCATCCTCACAACACAGTTCAGTACCGCTGTGTCAGGCTGGGGGATTAGTGCTCCTGGTTGCCGCAGTTCATTACGTTCTTTATTCCCATTTATTATTTCCTTTTTATGCTGGCCTGCGTGTCACCTGAACCATATAGGTATGAACTGACTGGTGATATATTGTCCACACGAGCGTGGATAATTATTTATTGTATTTATCATTGATTATTATTCTTTGAATAAATGGATTTAATCTCTATTTTCTCTGTCAAATTATAATATTTCCAGTACTTCCATATGCAATCATATAGACAATATGCCAATAAACAGTTATCCATTTTGTTTGATTTCATGAAAATAACAATAGTTGGGTTGTATGAGTCATTACTTAAGTCAGTGTGGTCCAACCCGCGGCCCGCCTGTTCATTTTGTTGGCCCTTGCCCTTCTTACTGCCCTTCACTCTTCGACAATATAATCCGTGGCGTGCCTACTTTAATTTTTACTTTCATTCAGTAATGTTACGAAGGAGCCAGGTGGGAAAGGAAATATCCCGAAAAATACGCCAGTAATCAGAATTGTCTTTCCACGAATACGTACGGCACGAGAGTGGCCCCGCCCCCAGGCGACAACTGGTTGGCTGCCAGTGATTGGCTGCCGATAAGTTCCCGATCGTTCGTATGCGGGATGTAAGCTCATTAATAAATCTGCCCTTAAACATCAACACAGGCAGTTGCAGCTTACACACAAGCGCCAACTCATCCCATCCCTTCTCACTTTACCCATCTCCCCTCCAAGCGCTCCACAACTCCAAAATAGAGCCCTTACTAGCATACTCCATATTCTCCAGCAACTAGCCACCATTTCCCTTTAATCAGCCCTTATATACTCCGACAGCTAATCAAGAATACTCTCATCATCCCCTCCTTGCCCCGCGGTGGCGCTAAGTACCTGCTCGGGTGGTTAGCCACGGCCGAGCTACTCGGGATGGTGCCCAGCGGGCCGCGGGTTCGATCTTATCGCCAAGCCAAACCCTCACTACGCCTATGCCTCTCCTGGCTCTATTTACACCTCATATTTAACTCCTTCTTTATTTCTTTTCTTCTTCAATAATTACTAGCCCTCTCGCTACTTCTGATTTCACTCTTTCGTGCTATATGCATCAGATCATATTCTGACCAGTTCTGATGCATAGGAATAGACCAAACCCTCTTAAACAAATGCTGCTATATCCTTATACCATTCCTACACAGCTCTCGTGGCCCTTATGGGCAGAAAGGCTTTCAAAAAAGCTTCGCTGACTTTACGTCGCAGGTCTTCTGTCTGTCTGTCTTCGAAGAGGTCATGTAACAGACAGAGATCGAGGTCGAGACTATTATAGCTTCCGAGAAAGCCACGCGCTATCACTTCGAGCTCCGTGAATTGATGATCTGCCTGTCCATTAGCTGCTAATTCTTCGTTATCGTCAAGCCTGCCATAGCCAATAATCCTCTCCTGCTCCCAAGTTAAAACCAACAATAACCTATCCTACCATTACCCATTGTTAAGCAACAAACCCACCTTCTAACCTTCCACGTTGCGAGAGCGGTACCCAATATGGCGGGACTTAATAAACGGCGTGTTGAAGATGAGAAACGACAATTTCAGTCAAAGTGGCAGGAAAGTTACTTTTTTTGTTGAACATAATGGAAAGCCACAGTGTGTTATCAGTTCTCAAGTCTTAGGTGTTTCGAAAGAGTATAACGTGAATAGACACTATACCAGCTTGCATAAATCAAAATACGACCAATACCAAGGAAGTGCCAGAAGTTGTGTGTTTAATAATTTGAAGCAGAAATTAACAAGACAGAAGAATATATTTCAGCAACCATCAAGCACTGCCGGTTTAAAGGCATCTTATGAGGTATGTTTAGAGCTAGCTAAAAGTAAAAAGTCTTTTAGGGATGGTGAGCTCATTAAGAGATGTGCTGTAAAAATGGCATCTTCATTTGGAGATAATAGGATGGCTAAAAATTTTGAAACAGTTTCCTTGTCTCATCAGACAGTTAGTAGAAGAATTAATGATATGGCTGTTGAAGTTTCAGGTTCTCTAAAGAGCATTTTGGAAAAATGTAAATTTTACTCTCTAGCTTTAGATGAGAGCACAGATATAGCTGACATCGGCCAGCTCCTTATCTTTGTCAGAACAATAAACGAAGAATTTGAAATTCATGAAGAACTGTTGGAATTAAGATCATTAGAAACCAGCAAGAAAGGTATTGACATATTCAACGCACTGGATGATGTCGTTTCTAAATATGGAGGTTTTGTGAAGTGCTCTGGCATTGCAACAGATGGAGCTAAAGCAATGGTTGGTCGTAACATTGGTTTAGTAGGGTTGTGTAAAGAAAAAGGATTGAATTTTTTGTTTTTCCACTGCATTATCCACCAGGAGGCTCTCTGTGGAAAAATTATAAGGCTCAGTGAGACAATGAAAACTGTTGTAAATACTGTAAATTTAATAAGGGGAGGCAATAAAGCCTGTAAACACAGAGCATTTATTGCATTCCTGGACAATTTGGAAGCTGAGTATGGTGACATTTCATTGTACTGTGAAGTGCGTTGGCTAAGTGCTAGAAATTGCTTGCAACAGTTTTTTGGGTTGAGGAATGAAATTCTTGCTTTTCTGAAAAATGAAAACATTGGGCATGAGTATCAAGAAAAACTGGAAGAAATCCAGTTTTTAAATAATCTTGCATTTCTGACAGATTTAACATCCCATCTAAATGCTTTAAACCTGAAACTACAAGGCAGAAAACAAAATATCTCCCAGCTTTATGGACATATTGAGGGTTTCCGCAAAAAACTTGATGTACTACAAATTTCATTGAAGGCAAATAATATGGCACACTTCCCATCTTGTCAGCAGTTGAAAGAAGAAAAAAGTGACATAAATTTTAGTATGTTTCATGAAATAATAATTGATATCAAGAAAGAGTTCCAGAACAGATTCCAGGATTTTGACTCGCTAAAACCAAAACTTGCACTGTTCAACAACCCCATTGATATTGAAGTGAGTGAGGTGCCCTGCGACCTTCAAATGGAAATTTGTGATCTTCAGGCAGATCCATTCTACCAGACTAAAAAGTGTGATGTCCCTGAAAATTTCTGGAAACTGATTTCTAAAGAACGTTTTCCTAAACTGCTTAAATTCTCTCTGCAAGTGTTATCGCTGTTTGGCAGTACGTATGGGTGCAAAAGTGCTTTTTCTGCTCTCAAACAAATTAAATCACAAACGAGAAATCGAATTGAAAGTGCTTCGCTGGAATCAAGCCTGAGACTTTGCCTTACTGAACTTACAGTTGACATTGATACACTTGTATCAGGAAAGCAGTGCCAATCATCACATTGAATTCTCAACTGTAAAATGAAGTGGTGTATTTAACTAGTAATATTAAACTTCTTTTAATAAAAAGTTGTATAAATGTTTTTGAGTAAAATATGTAATACTGAATATGTTGTTTTTTTTCTGGAATGTCTCTGGCCCTCACATTCCTATACTAAAGTTTGATTGGCCCGCGGATAACTAAAGGTTGGACCACCCTGACTTATGTCAACGGAATTCCCCAACTTTACCCATACTGTATATGGATGTCACGTTCTTCCATTGTGTTGTGTCATTATTGATAGTGAGCGGGTTTATTTGTTGTCACGTTATGTTCTCCTATGTTGTTTTTATACAGCCACAGGATAGGGCTCGTTACATCTCTCTTGGTCGGCACTTCACTAAACCGTAACACGGTCGTTGTCTAAGTCCTTTTCCTGGTATGTGGCCTTGGAATCGAATAGGGCAGAAGCATACGTAATGTCGCCATCCACCAACTCGTTCCAGGCTGCAAATACAATATTCCAGAAAGCGTCCTTCGTATTTGGCGCAGGGTCGGGCCAGTTCGCCACTATTACAGGTACTCTCTTGGTCTCGGCCCACACGTTCACGATGTCTGCCCTACGAGAAGGTCAATCTATAACCTCAAGCTGACCTGGCCTTGCGAACCATTCCTGAACTAATCGAGACGTGTGGATCTTAGACAAGTCGTGTTGAAATTGTATAACACCAGTGAGGTGAAGCAATTACATGGAAAGAACCAGAGTATCTATATATATAATACGCTAAGGTGTATGTTTCACAAAACTCAAGCTCCTAAACCAGAAGGAGTTAGAAAGTTTGGTGTGTACCAAAATCTTCCAAATCGTCTCTATAATACAGAAAAAAACTTGCATTTCTTAAAAAGTCAACGGAAATATAATTATTTGTTTATAAAGTGCTTTTAAGCAAATAAACAAGACGATAGCCCCTGGCAGAACTGTGTCGCGTTCAGCCCACATAGCACTACAGCCTGGCGGGTAGTCTGTACACATGGGGCGCACACAACCCAGCAGCAGTGATGAATTACTTTCTGATTTCATAAATATCTACAATTTGTTTAAAAAGTGCGATTAAACAAATAGAGGCCGCATAACAGTAAAGCCTGGCGGGTGGTTTATACACATGCGAGAGTTCTCTCACGGGTCCGCTAGTTTTCTAATATGTACACACATTGCCCGGCGGTGAGATCGTGTCTATTCTGTGCAACTGTATCGCTACTTACCTCACTAATTCCGTCGCTTTTCCCAAATGTCTGCGAAAACAAATTCTTGCAAGTTTTGTGCTCCGAGGTTCCATTTCCACACAGGAAGTACAACTTGGCGATTGTTAACTCAGAGTAAGGTAACAGCTCGTAACTTCCCGTCACGTCGAGGTATTTCTGAAACAATCATAGGAACAGCATTGGCTTCATGGATGTAAACATATTTGAGACACAATGGCGATCACATGGCATTGCACTGTAGGTTATAAATATTAATTTTATTAATGCAGCCAATGGCCATTTATTTTATTTTCAGGACGGGTCAGGGGAGGAAATCGGCCGTGGATCCATTGAAAGGAAACGTCCCGGCATTTTCCGTTGATGAAAATGGGAAACCACTAAAAACCATTTTCAGGATGGTCGAGATGGGATTCGAATCCACGCTCTCCCGATGCCAGCGAATCACAGATTAGCACGTTAGCGCTCTCGGCCACCGTGGCCAGTTGTGGGTTATAATTATAAGCTCTAGTAGGAGTACCATAAGATTCCTAGGTTAATTCACAGGATTGCTTGTATTAAAGTAAAGACGAAGACCGATACATTATGACTTTGTTTGGTGATTTCAGCCATTCAAAGAATAGCACATGCAAAGCATTTATAAATCATCTTTCTTTAGATACATTTTGAAGCAGAAGTGTTGGATATGAGACTGTCCTTGAGACTCGAACCCAAACACTCCCCCATTGTAGCTAGGTGCACTTAACCAATTCACCAGAACGGTCTGTTCCAACTCATTACAGTCCATGTAGACCCTACTAGCTGACTGTGAAATTATAGGAAGAATAATGACCGGAATATTATAGCTTTGCTTGTTGTATAATAATTGTGCACTGTGGATGAGGTTTGGATAGAAACAGGTCATTCATTGTTAATGTTGTTTGAAATAATAAATATTTAAAACATGAATAAGTAGGCTACTGTATATCAGTGAATCTTGTAAATATCCACATTTAATTTGGTAAATATTCATACGGTGACTATAAATCCGACATTAAGTCGAAGGAAGGAGATGTTAACAAGTAGTTCCGTGAAGAAATAAATAGCCTATTTTCATATATCCTACTTATGTTAATTGCCTCTATCAACATACAGAATTTCAGCTTATTGCTGTAATAGATTCGTAGATATTGAGAATCATCTAAATATTTTGGTAAGTCACCATGTTGGATTTTTATAAATGTAGGCCATGGAGTAATGTACTATTACATGAAGATTATTTCTTAAGTGTAGTCTATAATTCAAACTTCAATCGCATGATTAGGGCACAAGAAATAAAAACGAGATTTTAAAATTTCGCACAGCCGCCATCTTGCGGTTATGAAAACAATTGAAATAAACTAGATATCAGTGAATTAAAATTTGTATAAGCATTTACCGTCCCACGTTTCACTGCGCTCGGATGGTTAAATCACGAGAAACGTCAATTTAAATACGGTATTTAAATATCACGTCGCCGCCATGTTGGATTGGTACTGTACCCAATCGTCATCATATGGAACATGTGTTCGTATCCCAGCCAACTCACGGTATTTTGAGGTATGGGGCGTTCATCCCACTATACGAGCACATATTCAGGATTTGAGACTGTCAGGTGACTACTCTACTTGAAATAAACAACATATTCCTAAATATAACATTTAATGATAGTAATTCATGACAAAACAACATAAAACACAAAAAAAAATACTTTACATTTATTTTCCACAACAAAAATCAAAATTATCTGTGAGTCTCTTGTCCTCAAAATTAGTGCTTCACCGCACTCCAGTCTATCATAAACATCCTATTGTTGATACTCTTCGACATTTGCGAGTGTCCATATTGTTCTTCACGTGGCACAATTTAACACAAATTGGAATATCACAACACAATAAACACAAATTATATTTAAATGACATTATATCTGCAATTATTGAACATTTATCCGTTTTACATGGGACATTTACTTTAAATAACATTAATTCATTAGCTTATGCCTTGTTTAATAAGTGTTGTCTCGTGCGAATTGTATTCTTTTCCCATAGGTTTCAAACGCTGAAGTGGTACACTTTCCCCTCCAAAATACACATAGATATAGATATTTTATAGCTTCACCATACAACGATTTTCTGGGTCTGGTCAAAACATTATCGTTACAAACGTGTCATCTCATTCAAATTACGCTACCCGTATGAATAAATTAGTGTATTTATATGGTGCAGTTAATTCCTCCTCAGAGAATAACTGGGCCAAATGTTCTCCGATTACTTCATTCCAACATTGCATATGTATGGAAACAGTGCATCTAATTCAATTGATACCATCATATCAAGCACATCTTAATTACTTTTCGAAATATCGAGATTCTTCAGTGTCCCACTACAATCTTAAAATAAAAGGATCAGGTTTATTGACTTCCTTTCCGTGCGAACAATGAATTAGTCATGGGCTGGCCTCGGCAAGATGGCCGCCGGGTTAGTGGACTATACCTGCTACCCCGCCTGAATCCCCGCACGGTCAAGTTCACTCAAGGGTGCAGCAGTGCCCGAGGTACCCTGAATGGGTCGTGTCCTTATGAATTGAGTCAATCTAATTATTTAATACCTACATTTAGAGTATTTAATGGGCTCATCTCGGCTCCTAATTACTATTCAAGGGAAGGGATGGATCACGAAATAGCTTTGCCGTTCTGTGGTCGACATCAGTGGCTTTTGTGCGCATCTCAAGTGAGTTTCACAGTT
The DNA here is from genome assembly GCA_946902985.2 of Meconema thalassinum. Lineage (NCBI taxonomy): Eukaryota > Metazoa > Arthropoda > Insecta > Orthoptera > Tettigoniidae > Meconema > Meconema thalassinum. The sequence goes on along the minus strand of OX336394.1, from coordinate 250,908,245 downwards.
ATCTCACTGGACGGCATGCATATAACAAGAGGAAATCGACGTTTCCTATACGAAGAACCATTAGTCTTACCTCTAAGGGCAGATCAATTAATATATGGGCCTTCCTAGGGTCTCTAGCAGTTATCCCTGGTGGCGAAGACTCTGCGAACAGTGGATACAGACTGACTCTGTCCCATCTTTGTTGCGAATACACATTTATTTATTATTGTTAACGACCCCAGATTAGTATTATTATTATTATTATTTAACGTTACCGTTACATTCATCAATGTCTTACGCCTAAATGGCCGTAAACAAATAATCCTCAAAGCCATATTTTTACCAAAATACGAGGGATGTGATCTCGTACACAAACGACTGTTAATTCTTAATCTTAGAGGGAATGCATCGTTGTATGGTGAGCTATTAAATCATATCAACATATTAAATGTGTACTCACTTTCATTTTAGCTGGGTTGGTCCAGCATGCCAGCCACTCGCCTGCCATGATGCTTGTCTTAAGCCATCATGATATTTTTCACACGACACATTGCATAAACTTTACACATGGTAATTATATTTTTCACTACTGGCATTTTTACTTTGACACAATACACATTCTTTTATCATATAAACATAAACCCTTTTAAAGATCACTGTAATATAACTTTATACATAATTCTCGCACAATTTTCACACACGGATCCTTGATTGGATTCCCACTATCGCCTGACCTCAGAGATGCGATGCAGCTAACTCCTGATAACCGCTGGTCTCCTTGAAAGTCTACCTTACGTGTGTGTGTTCGTCTCCCGTCACCTACAGTTTATGTCTCCTCTACTGCAAAGTTGTTCAATCCTAGGTCGCAACTACTTGTGAGCCTCCCAGGCTCCCGTAACTGTAGTGTTCATTACCGTAATATGTTTCATTTTACCCATGATAACACTTCCTGGGTATGTTCATTGTTTGTAAACATCATCCTAAATTACCTCTACGCTGTACTGATTCTATACTCGCGTATACTGTTGCTTATACGTCTGCTGTAGACTAATTATTATATTATGCAGAATTACTGTTATTAAGCTGCCTGATATGCCTTTCATTGTTCACTGCAAGTACTTTTGAGCGTCAATACTTTATACTTTATACTTTATACTTTATAAATTCCGCGCACTTTCTTGCGTGATCCGACAGCGTGTTACCCCACGAGTTGAGTCAAGACGAACTGACTTCCCTGCTCCAGCTTCTCCCATATAAAGCTTCCTTATGAAAAGTAGTTCACTGGATATCCAGGAGCGACTCTCTTCTTGATATAATACATTTTCAGACAAAGTGAAGTATGATCCTTGTTTGTCTATTCATGGAGGTTCCAAAATCACTCGCGTCCAGGCAATCGCTTCGGCCAATTAATTATAATTAATTGCTTTCTTCCACGGCGTCATGATGCTACCCCGGTTTTTCCCCTCGGCTCCTTTACAAATCCTTACTCTGTAGCGGATTATGTCTGTGCAGAGGTTCCTTTATAGATGCAGGCTTTAATTTAGGCGTGAGAACACTCCTAAATTATCTTTCCTAAAATACATGCATCTGGGTGTAAGTTTCATATCAATTCATTGCTCCATTTGACCGTAATCAATTAATTTCTGTGGGCGACCACCCCCACTCCACTGTTTCGCCTTGTTGAAGGGGGATTTCCTTCGTCGTTAATAATGACCTTCAGCCTCCAGCCGCGCCGAAAGTAGTACGTAGGCGCCAGGTCTACTCCGCCCACATTCAACTTCGCTTTGTCAAAATGTCAAGCTGGCTTGCTTTCTTGAGCTCTAGCATCTAAAACGTACATAGGCTTGTATTTTCTGCAATAATCCACCTTTAAAGCTATAATATTCCCGTTCTGGCCGTGAAATCCTGCTGTTATAATTATATGCAGTTATAACTCATTGTTCCTGGGGTTCACTAAGGCTGTTCCCCCTCAGAGATCAATGATTCGATTCTGTGCAGAATCATGGGCCTGGTCTTCCTTGTGATAAAGACCCCGGTTCGATGCCAGTCAGCCGTATCTAATTGGGCACAGTACTCACTAGGTTATTGAAAGTCCCATAGGTGAACTTATGTTTATAGCCTTTATCAACACACAAAATTTCAGTTTGATTTCTGTCATAGATTAGTAGATATTGAGAACCATCTAAATATTTCGGTTGGTCACCATGTTGGATTTTTATATATGTAGGCCATAGTGATATGCACTAATTGATGGTGAATATTGCCTAGGTTCATTATTCAAACGTTGACTTCGATCGCATGATTAGAAATTAAAACTTAATTTTAAAAATTTGCTCGGCCGACATTTTGAGGCTATATAAACAATTGAACTAAATTAGATGTCAGTGTATTACAATGTGTATAAACATCTGTTGTACCATGTTTCACTGCACTCGGATGGTTAAATCGCAAGAAAGGAAAATGAAAATCCACGGCCTGCTTCGAATCCACCGATCGGGTCAGGGATGGAATGAATGAAGCCCCCATCTAGCGGCGAGGATATGAACTGTGCCGGCTGCCGAAGCCTGTCGCACTTCTCGGAGGCAATGATTAAATGAATGACAGATGAAATGAAATTATATTGGAGATTGTTGCTGGAATGAAATTTTGACAGGGAAATACGGAGTACCCGGAGAAAAACCCGTCTGTCTCCGTTTTGTCCAGCACAGATCTCACATGTAGTGACCGGGATTTGAACCACGGGGTTATAGGACATAACATACCACGGACAAAACGTACCACCGGACATAACGTACCACTTCGCCGGCTGATTACCTGCGAAGAGTCAGCTTAAAATATTTAGGAGAGGACATAACGTACCACTTGAAAGAGTGGGAAGTATTTAGGGTGCATGAAACCGTAACCGCACGGCCACTTGCTCGGTATTGCTCAATTAATCCTGGTAGTAAATACGTGGGCAATAACATAACATATACTAATATACTGTAAAATATGATAAGTTTATGGATTCCCATCACACTTTATCCAGGCTTTGGACTGGCAAAATATTTATAATCACTTTTTTGTGTTCAAAATCAGCTGTGGTTAAGCTCTGGTCATTTTTCGTTTTCTTTACTTAAAAAAAAAGTGTTTTTTGTGGGTTTTATATCCTAGCGAATAGCAAGTTCGTCATAGGATGTTTCATTCTAAGTGAATAGCAAGTTCGCCATGTGAAGTTTCATTCCAAGTTCTGCGAATATGAGAGAGCTATCAAGCAAGATTTCAAGTTTCCATTCTCTTCATACCGCTTCATTATTCTGTCAAGCCGTTCATCATACTTGACATATTTCTCTTTGAACTTTCAATGTACAATTCCGTCGAAGTGCGCACATAAACCGCTCTTCTTCGTTGTACACAACTCCATGTTACAATACCAAAATGTTTAAAGCCGCACAGTGTGATCGCCACTGATGTTTATGTGTTAATGAACCTGTAACTGGAATGCCCGTCTGACATCAAGTGGTACGTTATGTCCTAGCGTAAATATTTGGGGATTACGGGAAAACCGTTCTTAGGTAGATAACGACCTAGGTGGTACGTTATGTCCTCGAAAATCAAGTGGTACGTTTTGTCCGTGGTACGTTATGTCCGGACACCGAAACGCGGACCCAGTGGTGAGAGGCCGGTGTGCTGCCGCCTAAGCCACGGAGGCTTCCCGAGAAAGTTCTATTTAAATGTTCCAAATTTGCTTGGCCACCATGTTCGTATTGTATTCAACAGTTTTTTGAGAGTCGCATAGGTGATCGTATAGTAGTGCCTTTCATCACCGTACAAAATTGCAGGGTAATATCAGTAATCGTTTCAGAGATATTGAGTGCCGGTGAAATATTTCGCAAAGCCGCCATGTTGGATTGGTAGGACGTAATAAAATTTGAAGGGCACGGTCGGGGTTGGACAAAATAGTACTATGACCTTACCGTGTTCATTGAAATAGCTCCATCCGTATTAATTTTATTAGGTGGGGACACACACACACACAGACACGCATACGCACACACACACTTACACTTACACACACGGACAAAAGGTGATCTCATAAGCCTATTTTTTTAATGAATGAAAATAGGCTAAAAAATGTGGCCTTTCAGGTTTACAAATACACACACCCAAGCATACGGGGATGATGACCATGATGTTGCAAGCCCGAAAAATGAAGCAACAAAATATTTGCATTTACATTTACATTTAGGGACACTGCGGGGACAATGAATTGTGCTCCACTCCACTTGTATAAATTGCTCGATCTGTCAGTGGAATAGACGAGTAGATAACTTTGTTTAATAGCGTGAATAGATCGTACTATTGTGTCTAACTAAGCCTAACTGCTAATAAATATAAGATGATCTGTTACCTTATTTATTGAAAAATCCCTCGTATGTCACGTAGTGGTCGCGGAAGAAGTCACTAACACAAGACTTAGGCTCTGAAATTCTTTCTTCGAGACTACTCATTCGCCAACTGAAAAAATAAAATAGAATTCTTGTATGAGATGGACTGCTCCACGGTGGAAGATTATTTGGACGATTACATCTATTGTTTGTATATTCAGGAACGTATGTAGTAAACTTTCCCACTGACAGATCAAAGTATTTATAAAAGTGGAGTAGAAAAAAGTGAAGATCGCAAGGAGTGGTTCTGTGAACATCCGACACCATCAAGTCCGGTCAACAAAAGGCGATGAATTGAGAGGTTGGTTGGATGGTTCCTTAGTTTAGGGGCTGCGATAAAGCGGTCATATAACCCCGTGTACTTTGAGTGTGTGTAGAATCTGTCTGATAACCGGTGTTAATTGTGATGACTGTATTAGTGTGTGTTATCTGTTTTTAATTCAAGTAAGGACTGCAGACAATAATTTCAAGTCTACCGTCCACGACACCTAGCTTGCAGACTAGGCTAGTAGATGGCATCAAGTCTGTACCTGGCGGAGAACGTTGGAACTAATAGAGCGTTATCAGTTCTAACCTACAATTTTGGCTTCATACAAGTGTAGTTAGTGGAAGGTTCTTTTTCATGCTATAAGTCTATGACATGGGACCGCGCCGGCTTTACTTCCCCTCCAAAGGAAGGCATGCTGAGGGATTTTTAACGCTCTTAAAAATCCAATGACTTTGACAGGGTTTGAACCCGTGACCTTGGGCATAGAAGGTCAGAATTGAGGGGGGAAAAGGCTTCAAGTCTTTGACGAAATACATGGAGCTTTTGTTTTATATTTTAATTTTTTTTATTTTATTCTGTTTATTATATTTGCTCTCAATTGTTAGTTTTCTTAGTTCATGAAGACGCAATAAACACCCAGTCCCTGAGGCAGAGGAATTAACCACAGGAGATTAAATTCCCCATGACCCTACCTGGAATCGAACCCGGGACCCTTCGGGCCAAAACCTAGCAGGCTAACCTATTAGCAACGGAGACAAGATTGGCAACTGACGGCACTAGCATTCTTGATTATCACTACGTAGGCCGTAGTTCAATTCCCGGCTCAGCCATGAAATTTCATTCTGGTCTGAGGGCTGGAACAGGGTACCATCAGCGAAGTTAGGCAAAACTGAGAAGAGGTGGGTTCTATTCCTGCCTCAGCCATCCTGGAAGTGGTTTTACGTGATTTTCCATTTCTACTCCGGGCAAATGTCGGGATGGTTTCTAACTTAAAGCCACAGTCGCTTTCTTCCCAATCCTCACCTGAATTACAAATACACACACTACTACTACAGACACTACAATAACACAGGCTATCACACAAATTCTATAAGTTAGACTCCCAAGTACACGGGGATGATGTCCAAGCCCCTCAAACGAAACAACAACCAGATACAGTCAAAGAACGTGGGGAGACGAGAGGAGAAGGTGGAGGCGGACTGCACAGTAATGCGACCGACTGGTTGCCAACCGCACACCCTTGCCACCAGCACGTGGTTCTTCATTGTGTATATGGAAAGGAAGTTTTGTAGTTTTACGTGTCCGTTAATCCCGCAATCATGTGCCACGAGACCTCCTTTTAACGTGGAATCCGAACCACAGGGCATGGCATTTCACTTTGAAAATCTTACATGCATTGACCGGGAATCGAACCCAGTCCGCCGTGTGAGAGGCCAACAGCTTGATGCTGCGCCACAACGCCCCAGAGGGTGTATTTTTTATTATTATATTGTATTTTTTTATTTTTTTAGCGTATGGCTTTTAGTGCGGGGAGTGTCCGAGGACATATTCGGCTCGCCAGAGTTTTTAGCTGCTTCTATGCGTACACCCATGGGGTGAGCTACAAGTACCGTCGCGTGTGGAGTGTTGTCTGGGGAGGAAAGTTTGAATGTAAGGACGAGGAAAGGGAAGGTAGCGGCTGTGGCCTATAGTTATGGACCAACCCCGGCATTTGCCTGGAAGGAAGATGGGAAACCACAGAAGACCATCTTCAAGGTTGCCAGTGGAGGATTCGAACCTCCTCGCCTCCCAGATGTGAGTGACTGCCTGCAGCCACGCCGTAATGAATATGGCTAACTCACCCGGTAGTGTGAATATGAAGTCCTAGAACACTGGTCTTTAGGAAAGTTGGTAACAGCATCTGACAAGTGCCAAGTCAGAGTAAACGTACTATACAGAATTATTCCATAAATAATGCACTACACATTGCAGGCCCTATCCCATGGCCTGGCGACTCCTAGCCAGGGCGTCGCACGTGTTATGCAATATATCCGGTGATATTTTAGGGCTAACTCGCGGTCATTAATTACCAGGAGTGCGTATCACTGCAGATGGTGTAACAGGTTGAAATGGACATGCTTTCTATAGTCACGCTATTAACGGTTGCTTATCCCACCTTCAAAGCATCACAGACATTGTCGTACTACAGGAAACTCACAGAGAGAACATTCATTGGACAATTTCATTCGCCTTCATCAATTCCATCTCTCATCCCGACGCGCAGGTCGCCCACGGGCGTCACTTCGAAAGACCTGCACTCGGCCTCTCAGGAGGCCACACGAAAAAAAAAAAGCAAGCGATCATCCAACTTATTTCTCCTCCTCAGTACAAATAGAAGACATTGTGGTAACGAATATTTACAAGCCACCTTCTGAAACATGGCCTGATCCCATTCCCATAATACCCTCACAAAATAACATCGTCCTTAGAGATTTCAACACCCACCACACATCTTGGGGCTATACACAAGACGATGATAATGGAACTAAGGTCACTGAATGGGCTGAAGCAAACAACCTTGCACTAATATATGACCCTAAAGACATTGGAACGTTTCACTCTGGCCGTTGGAAATGCGACTACACTCCAGACCTTTGTTTTGTCTCGCACAGTTTTATGTCACCATCTTGCCGTGTTAGGAGACAAGTGCTCAATAACATCCCTCACAGCCAGCATAGACTCATAATTTACCAAATAGGAATTCAGACCCCAGTTATACAATCTACACCCAAACCGCGCTGGAACTTTCAGAAAGCAGACTTGGATGCTTATGCCAAGTCTACTGATGCCATCATCAGGTGGATTAAACCTGTCCCAGAGAACTACATGAGGTTTGTGGGCTTAATAAAATCAGCAGCAAAATCATGTATTCCTAGAGGATTTCGTAAAGACTATATACCGGGATGGAGTGAAGAGTCAAGCAGACTGAGAAAGGAATTCGAGGAAAATAGCAGCCACGAGAAAGCAACAGATTTACTACAGTCACTTGATCTTGCTAGAAAAAGAGAAGTGGATGAAAACTGTACAAGACATGAATTTCACCCATTCTAGCAGAAATGCATGGTCACTTATTCGGAAATTAGATTCCACGTCCATACCCCCAAAACAACATTCTCCAATCAAGATAGAAGCAATAGCAATTCACCTCGTTTCTATCTCTAAAACAACAAGGAATAAACTGCCCACGAAAGGGGTTAAAACTGAGCTTAAACAGGCAAAACGAGAAACCCAACCACACGCTACCTATTCACAACCTTTCACATCGCAAGAGATCGACGAGGGATTAAAATCTCTTCGAAATGGCAAAGCTGCAGGACTAGATGGAATCTACTCAGAACTCCTAAAAAGCTGTGGTCCAGCTACGAAAAGATGGCTCGTTATATTCTTCAGCTCCATACTTCAGTCAGGAAGACTCCCCCCAATCTTGAAGAAGTCAAAAATTATCGCCCTTCTGAAACCAGGAAAGGACCCAAATCTCCCACAAAGCTATCGACCTATTGCTCTACTCTGCGTCACCTACAAGTTATTAGAAAGACTGATACTGAACCGAATAGCACCGGCCATCGAAGCAATCCTTCCAGTTGAGCAGGCCGGCCGTGACTGCAGTGACCAAGTACTGTCCTTGTCCACGTATTTGGAGGTTGGTTTTGAGAAGAAATTGAAAAACGTCTCTGTCTTCTTAGATCTTACAGCTGCATATGACACAGTTTGGCGGGAAGGTCTTATGCTTAAACTGATTAAAGCTGTTCCTTGCATAAAAATTGCAACACTAATTGACAGAATGTTAAACAACCGGCTATTTCAAGTTCACTCAGAACACATCAGAAGCAAATTCCACTAAGTCAATAATGGTCTGCCACAAGGGTCGGTTCTATCTCCTGCTCTTTTCAACGTATATATCCACGACCTGCCTGAAACAGTGTCCCGAAAGTTTATGTATGCGGACGATATTTGCCTTACAATTCAGCGACCCAACTTCGCAGAAGCTGAAATAGTTCTTAATCGAGACCTCGAACTGTTGGATGACTATTTTCAAAGATGGTATCTACATCCTAACCCACAGATAACAGTGACATCTACATTTCATCTAAACAACGCAGAGGCGAACTACCATCCAAGGCTATTCCTCAAGGGTCATCAACTACAATATTCTGCCAATCCCTTTTATTTAGGAGTAACATTGGATAGCTGAATGTCCAGAAATCCGTGTATATGGAGTGTGGGTAATCGACGCCTGGCCCCATCCTTGTAAGTAGTCAAGATCTTCAAAGAGTCGACCAATTCAGGTATCTTGGCTCCTTGACTCATTCAGATGGTGACACCCTCCCTGATGCCCGAGCTCGTGTGAGTGCCAGTTGGTTCAAATGGAGAGAGGTAACTGGAGTCCTCTTTGACCGCAAGATACCCACCTATCTTAAGGCCAAGATTTACAAGACCGTCGTGCGCCCAGTCGTCCTCTACGGTTCTGAATGCTGGCTGGCCTCTGTTAAACACGAGCAAGGCCTGCATGTCATGGTGATGCGCATGCTTCGTTCGGTGCTTGGTTTGACGCGACTTGACCATATCAAGAATTGCGATGTCCAAGGGAGGATGGGTGTTGCGCCCATACAGGATAAAATGCGGGAGGCTCGTCTACGCTGGTACGGCCACATCATAATAGTCACGAACAATCTGTGGCTAAAACTGCCTTGTGCCTCAACCCGGATGGCAAACGTTCTCGTCGGCGACCTAAGAAGAGGTGGCTTGATCGCCTTAGAGTGACATGCGACAAGTTAATCTGTGTCGGCATGATGCCCTTGACTAACAGAAATGGAGATTGGCATGTAAAATAGCGGACCCTGCCCCAAAGCGGGACAAACGCTAGGAAGATGATGATGATTGGATAGGTCTCTTACGTACAAACATCATCTGCAGAAAACCGCCAACAAGCTAAAAAGTCGTAATAATATTCTCCAACGACTGGCTGGAACTTCTTGGGGAGCGGATGGAAACACCTTACGGACAACATATTTGGCCTTGGTCTATTCTGCAGCAGAATACTGCTCTGGTATCTGGCTTAATAGTGCCCACACACTGCTAGTATATTCACAACTTCGCCAAACCATGCGGATCATAACTGGTACACTTCGTGCTACACCGATCAAATGGTTACCGGTACTCAGCAATATAGTACCTCCACATATCAGGAGACAGAAGGCCCTTTTTCATCTGTGGACAAGAATGTTGAAGAATGAACTTCTTCCTGTTCATGAGAATATCAGACAGAAATGCACACACCTTAAGTCTCGTCAGCCTGCTTGGAAGACGGCTGTGAAGTTAACATCCAGCTCCTTCTACTCCACTTCCAAGTGGTCAACAGAGTGGTCTTTATCCCCACCTCGTGCAATAGTGGACATCAATAATCCATCTACAAAACTGGCAGGCTTCGATCTGCCACGCTGCACATGGAGTAGACTAAATCGCATGAGATGTGGAGTAAGTAGAACAGGATCTACTTTACACACATGGGGCTGGTCAGTTTCCCCCCATTGTGACTGTGGGGAGGTTCGCCAAACAATGAAACATGTAGTGCAGGAATGCCCACTCAGTGCTTTCTCTGGCACCATGGAAGACCTCAACTCAGCAACACCGGAAGCAGTGAAGTGGGTAGCGGAATTGGACTTTCACATTTAGTGAGACGTACATCACTCACACTCAATCTGTCGAAGTTGTCAGGTAGATAGTGATGTATAAATATATTGTTTTATTCCTGTTATTTTTCTCTCAAGCTTCGTAAATTGCTTTGTATATACATGATAATTTGTATTTGCTCTCTGTTTATCTTCCACTGGATATGTAAATAGTTTATAGGTTGTTTTTATCATACGCTAAATAAAATAAAAATAATCACTTTAGCAACATGAACAAGTGGCCCTCCATTATCTGACTCCTTCTCAAAGTATTCACGCAGCCTATAACTTTATTCGCGGCTTTAATTCTTATAAGCGCCGATTTGTACTTCGATTCGCGGATATACATAACAACAAACGTAACGTAACCTGCACCTACAAAAACTGGACTGCTACAGAAAAGAAACTTGGCAACAACGCGCTAAATTCAAACACCCGCTTACTAGCAAAACCGCTGATTGGTGGTAAGTGACAAAGGAGTTTGGGTCTCTCCCAGCTTCACCAACATAGGCGAAATTCCTCAGCAATCGAAAGAATTAAGGTCTTGTAACCGCAAACCGTCGAAATCTCTACAGATTATAAAACAAAGTCCCCGATTCTTAGATGTAATGGGTAATCTCAAGAACCACTGGATGAGTTTTGTTGCGGTTTGCACCATTCTGTAAATGATTTCTCGAGGAAGGGTTTTTGTATAAAAACATTCATTTATGACCAAAGAAAGCCGAGCAGTAACGATTTCAGTGAATCAAGTCGAACAAAAACCTGCAGTCCGTATGCCATGTAAGCTTACGCTGGGTAAACCGTTAAAAATACAGTATCTATATACTATGAGTGTAAGAATTGTACAGCATGAAAATTTCTACAAAAAAAAGTCCGGGATAGTATATCTCTATCTTTAATACTTCGCCCACTATATGTTATTTTACGTTTCTATTTCTTCCGACAATCTCCATTCAGTGGAAATTTAAATTACTAGTTTATGAGTGAGTTTACGAGTTAGTGAGCGAGCCTATCACCCCAGCTTCGGCCAGCATCAAACTGTCGAGTAGTATCGTGTTAAGTCTTCACTGTTCACCTCGGCTTTTCTGAATTGCGTCTGGAACCTGCCGTCCGTGTGCCTTTTAAGCTTACGCTGGGTAAACCGTTAAAGATGCCACGCGAAGTCAGGGCGGGTTGCTAGTAACAAAATAATGCATGAAATGGGAAACGGAGTGTGGATTTTTCAAGTTACATAGTTTAGAAGTTAGATAAGAATTACAATCATGGCAAGTTTCAAGGATCTATTAACTGCTTTTCACTGTCGTAGGTTGCTTACATTGCACAGTGGGTCAAAATCGAAATCTAGGATGAAAAAAATATTTATTTTCATCATTAAAAAATCAAAATTTATTATTTCTACAGCATTCTCACATAATTGCCACTCACTAGTCTGGGATATAAACGCATCATAGTGTAAATCTGTCACCACTGTTCGAGCAGTCTGAATTGGAGGGTGAATGTAAGTGGCTGTGGTTTGGTTGTCTTTGTGGTTGGGTGTGATGCTTTAGGATGGAATATGCAACTGAAGGTATGATCTTTGTAACGTGTTTCAGTTATTAATGGGCATAATTGTTACGTAATTTTAGCTATATTTGCATTATATAATATTTAACTATTATTTTTAAAATTATATTTTCACTTAGATTTTTAGTATGTCGCGTCACTCTGCGTCACTTTGTACTTAATGTTAAAATGTAGATAAAGTCTTGTAGTTTACGCCTGTAATAAGATATTTTGCATCTTTTCGCAACTTACTTAGTTATTTTACGTTTTAGAAGATGCCACGCAACCAGTTCTCACACGATTACAACTGTTTGAAGCACTGGGTTCAAGGATTATGTCAAAAGTGGAACTTTGTGGCTTTGTTAAAAGTAAATTAGGGGTAGAAAATTGTTCTGAATGATCTATCCAACTCCTAGTCATAGACAATTTCTTGCAAGCGTAGACGTAGCTTAAAAAGGTCTTAACTGATGTTTATTATGAAGTAAACAAATGATATACGTTGCTTTCACACTAAATTCATGATTAAAACGTAAAAATAATTGTTTACCCCTAGATTTCGATGTTGACCCACTGTGCATTGGTCTATTTCTCCTCTTCTTCCACACCTCCCAAACGTTAGAACCGGAGATTCAGCGGCTGAACTTTAGGCAATCTCTCCCGCTCCCAGCCTTCCGTTAAACACCTCTTCGCGGTTTAGTTAATCTTATCAGACTAGAGCAGTATGGCCATCACTCACCTTGAAACGTTTCCAATTCACAGGCCCGGAGATTGTCGCTAAGGAGGTGACGTGACTACCGAATGCACTAGACGCCAAACTGATGACCAGACGCACCTTCGCGTTGTACTCAGGCCGCATGGAGAGCAACACATAGGCCATGGTGCCTCCCATAGAGTGACCCGCATAGAACAGCTGTTCACGCCCAGTCGTGTTCAAGATGTAGTCAATGGAGGCCGGCAAGTCGTACATCCCCATCTCGTGCCAGCTGCAACAATCAATTGGTTAGTGATTGCTGTTCCAGGGGCGGAACAGCGAGGTCATCTGCCCCTAACAATCATTTGGTTAGTGATTGCTGTTTACGGGCGGAACAGCAAGGTCATCTGCCCCTAACAATCATTTGGGAAAACTTGGAAAATGCAAAATTTCATGGAAAGGTAGAGTAAAATATTTTCGTTATAGAATGACATGCTAAGTGGTTACCAGGCAGGATAGTAAATTACATCAGAATACTATCGAATACAATAAACTAAATTGTAAAACTGAGAAGAGGTGGGTTCGATTCCTACCTGGAAGTGGTTTTCCGTGTTTTATCACTTCTACTCCAGGCAAATGTCCGGATGGTTCATAACTTAAGCCACAGTTGTTTCCTTCCTAAACCTCACCTGAGTGGCAAATCACACTACTACTACAGACACCACAATAACACATCTTATCAGTTAAATTTTAAACACACCTAAATACATGGGGCTAAATGGGCCCGATGTCCGAGCCTCTCAAATGAAACAACAACGTAACATATGGGTGGGAGACATGACTAGTGTTAAGTCAGATACGTGAGTTCAGCGACGACCACCTCGTGGTGTAGTGGCTAGCGTTCGTGGATGTCGGCCGGGAGGATCGGGTTCTGGTCTGAGGGCTGAAACGGGGCACACTCAGCCTCGTTAAATAAAACTAAGAAGATGAGGGTTCGATCCCAACCTCAGCCATCCTGGAAGTGGTTTACCACTTCTACTCCAGGCAAATGCCGGGATGGTTCCTAATTTAGGGAAACGGCCGTCTCCTTCCCAATCCTCATCTGAATTACAAATACAAATACTAATACAGCCATCACAATAACACTGGCGAAATCCACACACACACAAATACACGAGGCTACATGACCAACATGTCGCAGCCCCTAAAATAAGCAACAACAAAAATTAGCGATCAATTGTTTAAACTCATCTAGTGTTCAATGGAATCATTATTCAGTCATCGACACTGGAGGAGGCTTTACTGCCACTAAAACTAAGGAAGACCAAACTATTTCCACATCTGAGAGTTGGAAATGTCCTGCTAAGTTACGAGAATTGATTATCTCACACCTATGATTGCCATGGATTCAGATTCAACTACCGAGGACGGTTTCTACTCGTTCATTTTAGATTGATAATTGACTGGACTGAAGTAGCCTATAAGATATGAATATGATCTTAGGAACCTGAACACAATTAATGAATTGTATGATGCATTCGTAATAAGTAGACTTGAATATGGCTGAATAGTTTGGAAGCCAAGATGTGCGAATGCCAGCGATAGAATTGAGATGATATAAAATGTATCTCTTAGATATCTGGAATACAAAAGGAAATATCTATATCCTAAATATACCAGTGTAGCGTTAATTAATGCCCCATGTTGGTAGCGACAAATGTAATGGTTTCTACAGCCCTCACTTTTGCGTGACAAGTGTTACGGTTTGACTTTGCCTAAGCTATGTTGTTTTAATGGGTGCCAAGACCTCAACGCAATGCTGAAATCTAAATTTGTATTTAACAACGTCTAGCTCTGGTAGAACACCTTCAAGAATCTATTCACTCAGATCGTGGTATGATTTGATCATTAACCCAACAAACAATTGTATCAGCAGAAGGAATTGGTCTATATCTAATGCTACCTACTGAAAGCAAAGATTGCATTGTAAAAGAATTGAATTTATTATATAAAACAAGTATAGCAAAATTAATAATAATAATAATAAGTTTAAAATTTAAATTGGAGCGTTGCGATTTTAATATTACCGATAGAAAATTACGTGAAAACGGAGTCTGATAAATTATTGATTTTACTCTTATTCCCAAGCTATGAAGTTACTGAAATATGAAATGTAAAACAAAGAGAAATGAGAGATTGCGTATTTCTGCGTCATTCGCGCTTACCACTGGAAATTGCCAAAGCATTTCCCTCGTACTGGATGATGCTGTGTGCTTCCCACAGTCTTCTGGACGGCGTCATCTCCGTCGATATTTGATGATATACTTGTAGATTTGGTGACTTCATGGTCCTAACATTGGAGCCATACCCTCGTACAACCAAACTGGTTAAGTTTTAAACAGATAGGTCTCCACTCCACGGAACATCGGAGCGACACACACTTGCAACCGAACTAGTCAAGTCTTTCACAGATTGTCCCCGCTCAACGGAACATCGGACGATATATGCCCCTGTCGGCTCCCCACCTCGGTACCGACTTCCAGCTTACGTGGTCTCCACTGATTGGCTGCTCCCCACGCTCTACTTCCCCTTCTCTGGCTCATTACACACGGCGCGCGGATGATGAAGTCGATTTCCGTTCCAACTATCCGCCTTTTCTTGACGCTGCAACCCCGCTTGCGTAATACTTCTTGACAAGAATCAGCCCGTATCTGAATTTCCAGTGAGTCATGTGTCTCATAATATCCTAACTGACGAAACTCCGTAAAATTCCGTAATCATATAATTTTCTATGATATTGTCGTTCGTAATAATTTGCTTGATAGCGTTTTCTAAGACATAGAAAACCTATATTTTTGCTTCTAATTTTTATAAAATGCTCCGAAAATAACTTAATAATAATTATAATAAATTAATAATAATAATAAATTAACATGAAAAATTCTCTTGGCTAAACAATTTGCCGCGTAAATAAATATAGAATGGCTTCCTACTGACTTATGCCAGTGGCATAAAAACCCCTCGAAAAACACGTTACACCAGTTATAATTTCTTACTGGCGATTGTTTTTATTCTTCAATATAGAATAGAAGGCAAATTAGTAGTCTGTTAACAACCCCTGGCACTACAGTCCATTTAGGGCCTAGGCCTACCAAGCGAGCGCTGCTCAGGCATTTGGCCTGCAGATATTGGGGTGGCACGTGGTCAGCACATCGGGTCCCTTCGGCCGTTAATCTTGGTTTTCATGGCCGAGGCACTAACTCACTGTCAGACAGCTACTCAATTGTCCTCACGATACTGAGTGCACCCCGTTCCAACCCTCACGTCAGTTTTTAAATCCCTGACGGAGCCGGGAATGGAACCCGGGGCCTCCGGGTGAGAGGCAGGTGCTCTACCCCAACACCACGGGGCCGGCATTTAGTAGTCTGTTATTTACGTTTAAAATATTCAATAACACCTTTGATAGTCCTTGTTTGTTGTCTGAATTCTAATTACCGTACTGTATGTGTTCCTCCGCGGTCACTGAGACCGAAACGTATTAGGCCTACATTCAACTTACCAAAAAACTATACAGAGCGACATGAGCATTCGCCTCTATTGAAGACATTCAATATCTGCAACAAATTATGCACATACCTGAGTTTATTTATTTATTTATTTAATAATTTATTTATTTAATGATTTATTCAGCTATACATGACACAAGTACGGCCGGTACTATTGTATGGTTGTGAAACCAGGACGACGTCAGCAACAACCGAAGTAGCCATCTCTGCCTTCGAGAGGAAGGTACTTCGAAAGATTTATGGAACCGTTTTCAATGTCATGGAAGGTAAATTGGAACGAAGAACGAAGGATGACCTGGATCAGCGGTTTGGAAAACCACAAATTGGCCGAGTACTAGTACAGAAGAGGTTACAGTGGTTTAGCCACATCTTTCGAGCTGATGAATCCATCCAAAACCGAGTCTTTCATTCACAACCTGCTGGAAGAGGCCCAAGGGGACGTCCCAGGACGCGATGGAAGGATCGAGTATTGGCAATACTTCAGCTGGTGGAGCCGAATGCGGTGGAAGATGATGCTACGAACTGGCAGCGTTGGAATGCTATGTGCAGTCGATACTTCCTCCTTCGTGAGTGATTCCTTTGTTACCACTTTTTCTTTTCTTTTCCTTTCTTTTGTTCTTCTGCTGTAGGCCTTAAAGACCCATAAATGCAATAAATGATGATTTATTTATTTATTCTCATGAGCATAAATGAATTAGTATCATACCTCCTTAGCAGTGATGGTGTGACAGAATTTTAAGTACCATACTTACCTTATTACTACTATAATAATATTTAGTCTAAGTTTTATGATTATTTTATTATTATTATTGTTTTTTTCTGCTTGTTATCACTATTATTATTTTAGCGTAAGGAAATATTTAAGTGTAAGTCACTTTGATATGTGTTTCTCATAATTAGTTTGTAACCTGTTAGAAACACTATAAATAAATAAATAAATAAATAAATAAATAAATAAATAAATAAATAAACAAATGAATGAATGACTGAATGAATGAATTATATCCTCAGAGCAGCTAGCTAGTGAAATGGAAAGAGCACATTGTACAAGAAGAAGGCCTTGTCTTACCTGAACTGCCAAAAGTCTGGATCTGAAGGCTTCATTGTTATGTGGTTCTTACAGTACAGATTCCCGCGTACATTTCCCAGCCACACATCATAGCCTCTCTCCCACAGCTGATAGGCTGAAATCAATACCACACAATCAGTTGTCACTTATTTAAACCAACGAGCAAGTAATGCGCATGACTAGTTACCGTTATACTTAAGGGAAATGTTGAAAGAAATGCATACTGTCCGTGGCATGGTCATTCGAAGTAAATTTTATTACTGTAGGGTTGAATCAGGGTTATATAGGCTACACTTTTTCCACTTATGTTTCAAAGTCACCATGTGGTGTATTTCTCGAAATACACGTTCAGACAGAGTTGGCTTTTGCTGCTCTTTGGTTTTCTACATTAATTTATTTATTTAATTTCCCTTCCCGCAGACACCAACAGCGAACCCTTATATTCTATTTTCCCCATACACCTGCCTATTAGCCTATTTTCAATTTTGAAAAAATAGGCTTATGAGATCACCTTTTGTCCGTGAGTGTGTGTGTGTGTGTGTGCGTGTGTCCCTAATAAAATCTAAACGACTGGAGCGATTTCAATGAAACTCGGTAAATTCATAGCACTATTTCGGGCGACCCCGACCGTGCCCTTCAAATTTTGTTACGTCTCACCAATTCAACATGGCGGCTATGCGAAATATTTAACCAGCATTCAATATCTCCGAAACTATTACCGATATCACCCTGGAATTTTGTATGGTGACAGAGAAAATTACTAGAAGTTCACTTATGTGACCTTTGAAAACCTAATAACTACAAAACCAACATGGCGGCCAAGCGAATTTGCGACTTTTAAATAGGCGTTTCTCGCGAGTTAACCAAACCAAACACAATGAAACTTGGTACAGTATATGTTTATACACTTTGTAATGCACCGACATCTAACTTCGTTCAATTGTTTACATAACCTCAATATGGCGGCTGTGCGAAATATTTCACCGGCATTCTATATCTCTGAAACTATTAGCGGTATCACCCTGAAATTTTGCACGGAGATAAAGGGCACTACTAGAAGTTCATCTATGAGACATTCAAAAACTGGTTAACTACAAAACGAACATGGCGGCCAAGCGAAGTTGAAAGTTTTAAATAGATTTTTTCGCGATTTAATAATCTAAGCGCAATGAAACTGGGTACAGCAAATGTTTATATACATTGTAATGCACTGGTATGTAATTTAGTTCAATTATTTACATAACCTCAAGATGGCGGCTGTGCGAATTTTTAAATTAAGTTTTTGTTTCTTGTGCCGTAATCATGCGATCGAAATGAAAGTTTGAATAATGAACCTACGCAATAATTTTCCTTTAAAGGTACATGACTCTAAGGCCTGTACATATAACAATCCAACATGGCGACCATCCGAATTATTTTGACGGTTCTCAATATCTACGAATCTATTACAGCAATCAAACTGACTTTTTTAATGTTCATAGGGGCTATGGACATAAGTTCACCTATAGGACTTTCAATAACCTGGTGATCACAAATCCAACATGGCGGCGGAGCGAAGTATAAATATTCACATGGTCATTTCTCGCAATTTAACCATCCGAGTGCAGTGACACTTGGTACAGTAAATCCTTATACAAATGTTAATCCACTGGCATCTAATGTTTTTCAATTGTTTCCATAACCAGAAGATGGCATTTGTGCGAAATTTTAAAATCTCGTTTTTACTTCTTGTGTACTAATCATGCGATTGAAGTTTGAATACTACACGTACACAATAATCTTCATGTAACAGTACATACCACTAAGCCCTACATATATAACAGTCCAACATGGCGACCATCCGAAATATTTAGACGGTTCTCAATATCTACGAATCTATTACAGCAATCAAACTGAAATTTTGTATGTTGATAGAGGCAATTAACATTAGTAGGATATATGAAAATAGGCTTTATAGTTCTTCACGGAACTACTTGTTTTTTGTACAAGTTTGTTCTAGAGGTGCAGCTTCTGCGGAACCAGCCTAGCAGCATCTTACCGCTACCCTCTGAAGCTCTTGAATCGCCTCAGGTCAAGAGGACTTCTTTACCAATCCACCAGGTTTCGTGTTCGCCGCCAGCTAACTACTCCATGAAGAAGCCTTTATACAAGAAATTTTGCTTTTATAATGTTTCCTATGTTTGTATAAACTCTTTTGTTTCCTTCCCCTACCCCCTCGCCCGCCTGCTTCTGACGTGTGCGGTATCGCTTACCTCTATCGGTGCGCCGCTCAGCTCGTTCACTTCTTGTTGTTCGGCCGTCAAGGCTAGAGTGAGGTATCTCTCGCTCTCACTTTTGCTTTAGTCTTCGAGCATACAATTTGAGCCCTCCCACGGGCAAGTCTCCGGTATACATGAGACATTTTAAACTAGACGCCATGTCTATTCTGTAAAGCCAACCGTCACCAGGAACCATCGCTTGCTCGGCGTGAAAGGAAGCTAAGTACAAACGTGAATGTTTTAAACACATTTTAATGGATTTTTAAATAGCTAAATGCTTTTCAATTCAATTTTATAGACAGTGTGCGGAATTGCTAAATGTTGTGCAATAACCGTCTTCGGGGGATTTTCCTTTGTCAGGCTATGGCTATCTAAACTAGCTTTCTAAGATGAAATGTAGTACTTCTTGTACAAAATAACTGGGAATAATTTCTCACAACGAGGAATTTCATTCAAATTACCCACTGTCTATAAAACTTAGCTTTCCTCCTAGGGATTTCTGATACCCCATTTAACAGTTATCACAACTCTAGAACTTTCTATGGCTACCAATCTTTCTACTATTCAAGCAATCTAGTATTTTCCACTCCAATTATGGGAATACTTTTCCTCACTGAGGAATTTACGTTACATAAACTGCTGGTCAACACCTAAGTTAATTTGCTTTCCACCGTGGGAACTTTACCGCATTATTCTGCTGCAACCTAAAAACTCTTCAACGAAATAAACTGATTCAAGTTCAAATTCTACTAAGTGATCTCCGTAACAGCAATAACTTTTCGTTTCATAAACTGTCTGTGCTGCAATAGTGAACATTTCCAATTCATCAATAGACTTCAGTGCAAAACAGTGCCCGTTCAACTATCAACCGAGCCATGTTCGTTAGAGCAATAAAACTGGCCAGAACTTTCTATTTCCATCTCCCTTTTCCAAACACCCTTTACTAAAAAAAAAATTAACTTATGTACCTAGGTATTATTCAACGAGGCTTCGCCAAACCTTAGGCGCCCTCCCAATTTTGCTCTATGTAAAACTTATTCACTCTGTATAAATATCTGTAGTTATAGAAACTACTTATTAATCTTCCCTATTTCCTGCTTGGTCAGGAATCGTTAATTAACTAATCTCGCTTTTGTACCTGATCGTTTCTTTTTCTCCAGGCTTCGTTAATACGACCTGTACATCTTTGTATTTCAAACGTTGTTAAATTCTGCGCAAAATAGCGGTAATCTCCGCTTTTAATTTTCTGTTTTCTTTTTCTTTATCCTGTTACGATCAGGATTTAATCTATTTGTCTGTAGCTTGTTAGCTTACCAAAAAGTGCAGTCAAATAACGCTTGTAACTTACCTAATCTGTAAAAGTTACTATCGCTGTACTATTTATTGTTCTTAAAAGCTTTAAAAACCCAATTTTAAGCACATTCCAGAACCTTTGTAAAGGTTTAGTGTTTGTAGCAAGCTTGATACTTGGACCCCATTTAATATTGTTTACAAATTGTAAACTTATTATTATTATTAGGTCTGAGACCTTTGTATTTTACAACCAATTGTTATTCTTAATTCAAACTAAAATCAAAACTTAAATGTTGTTATTCAGTTCACCGTTTATCATTGTTAAATAAATTATTTGTTTTCCTTTGTTCTTTATCTTTTCTCGCTAGAATCAAAATTAGGCAGGACCCTATCTTCCCTGATTCTTCCACTAATCTTAAGCTTTATATACGAGAAAAACATAATTTCTTCACTGGTAAATCATTTACCATTTGTTGCATTAGAAACAACATTTCAAACAACAACGTTTTCCAAGTTTATCTTAGCCGTTACAGCTAATTCTAGCCGACTATTAAATTGCTCCGCCAGCTACCTATTTGTAGAGATTTCCTCTCTGGTTTATGGTTCGCTTTCAAAATTCCAATTTTGTTTGAGTTAGGCCAGAGGTTTCCTCTTTTCTAAACTTTTAGTCGGCATCCAGCTGGGTAAAAACTTAGTTTTCCTAAAATGCAGCTACTGGTATTTACATAAGATATTCACAAACATCCGTAACAACATCACTCAAATAGCTAAAGTTGCTTCAACGCTTCTCACTCTGGAAGCATTCGATTGTTTTGCCAGAGATCCAACAGTACCCAAAACCATAATTATTATTGTGAAGTCAAATCCTTCCAGCATTTTCGAATTCATCATAAATACTAATCCTTCTTAAGGGAAAGTTAGTACCTTCTTTTTTCTCGGCTCACTTTGCCTTGCCAGAGTGTGACGCGTCCCCATAATACCGGAATACCGGCTCGAGAGGGAAAGTACAATCGCCGAACGCTTGCAGGCAACCTCAATTCACGCTGTGCTCTCCGCCTGCTTGAGATAGGCCCCCGCTAGAGTTAGGTTCCGCCCAATCTTGGCACTGCCAAATTCTTCTGTAACTTATTTAAACCTTAGTGCTGGATTCTCATCCTATCTACCAATACTTGTCTCCACGTCGATACCCATCTCCTTTTCTCTCCTATCATCATCCCTTAGGCAGTGTTAATCCTAAGCTATAACCTACCACCATGTTTGCAGACATTTAAAATGGCACGTATAACGTAACTTGGTGCCGGACCCGTGTCGTTGGGGTAGCGGACCTGCCTCTCCCCCGGAGGCGCTGGGCTCGATTCCCGACTCCGTCAGGGATTTTAGAAACTGACGTGAGGGCTGGAACGGGATGAACTCAGCCTCATGAGGACAATTGAGTAGATGCCTGACAGTGAGGCAGCGCCCCGAGCACGAAAACCAAGATTAACGGCCGAGGGAACCCGATACGCTGATCACGTGTCACCCCAATATCTGCAGGCCAATTGGCTGGGCAGCAGTCGCTTGGTAGGCCTAGGCCCTTCATGGGCTGTAGTGCCAGGGGTTATATATAATGTAACTTGAAAGTTGACAGAATGAGCTGATCGTCATCTGTCACTGGGACGTTATTCCAGATTCGCCACTCTTCACAACATTACTCAGATAACGCGACATTTATCATAACTTTATAGAGAACGTCTATTCAAAAGCATTGATACAACTAAAGTAGAGCGTCGATAATCCGGATTCAATTCCGGTGAAAAAAGAAGTTCAAGTGAATACATACATATTTGTCATTTGTATCTCTTCAGTCGGTGAACACGAACATAGGCTACCCAATGAATGGCTGGGGTACAAAGTATAAATAAATAAACACACTCCGAGAAAAAAATCATACATTAGTTAATTATCAAAATTAATTCGGCAATTTAGGACTACGCGTTTCGACCCTCAGGTGTCCATCATCAGATCCTGATCACTGTGTTGAGCTTTAAATTTACACTAATATAATTACACTACTATTGTATCCATAGTAGCTTGTCTTTGGTATTTTTAATGCGATTCACAATTTGAATCTCGTTACACGTTAGGTTTGTTTTGTCTTAACTTAAAGGTTTTATGAATTACGTGAGTAAGGATATAAATGCACGTGCATACAATTTAGAATAACACAATGTAATAATACATAAATTAAATTAACAAAATTAGCAGGCACTAGATCCAACAATGACCACAACCTCAATTTTTTATTATTGTCTTCAGCTGCTACTTTCAGTCACAGAGCAGCGAGTGACTCTCCCTTCAAAACAAAACAGCTAAAGGTCAAAGCAGAGTTGCCAACATATTGGATGAATCCAATAATTGGAGTGGGAACTGTTATTGCGCATTATATCAACAAACTCACAAGAAAATTCCCTTTCATAAACAGCTATCTTGAAATATACTTAAAAATGGTGGAAATTTGTGTGTTGAATCTAATAATGTCAACAGATCTGTATAGGATAACGTATTTCGCTCGTGTGGGTTTAGTAGTGTCCTGAGGAGCTATTGTGCCTTGTAGATTTGAAGTCTGGGCTCTGATGAAGCTCGTTTGTCGATCTTTGATAACAACGAAAACAACAGCAACAGTTTTATAGGAGTGACTCTTTATTTCACAGAAATAATAATAAGAAGAAATAGCAAGAAACAAACGAGTCACTTTTCATCTATTTATCTCTTACATCAATAATGAAGTTAATTAGTATTTGACAGCTGATAATAATGTCTTGAAAGCGACATGACAGTTGAGTTTACCATTCTTGTTCACTGCCACACAGCACGTGGTAATGGCAATTTATTCGCATGATTCGTTCTATTTCTAGTAGAGGCAATTTTCGCCTTTTATGACGAGTAGATTATTGTTAATTATTGTTACTTCATCTAGGCGCTATGCGTCACCGTGGTCATTTAGCCCCGTTTTCTTGGGTGTGAGTAGATTTTTCTGATAAACTGTGTTGTTGTGATATCTCTATAAGTGTGTGTATTTGAAATGCAGGTGAGGATTTCGAAGGACGCTTAAAGTTATAATAATAATACCGCTGAGCCATTTAAAGCCCGGCTTTAAGTTAGGAACCATCCCGGCACTTACCTGGAGTAGAATTGGGAAACAACGGAAAACCACTTCCAGGATGGCTGAGGTGGGAATCGAATCCACCTCTCTTCAGATTTGCCTCACGTGGCTGAGTGGACCCCGTTCCAGTCCTCAGACCAGAATTAAATTTCTTGGTGAAGCCAGGAATAAAAACCGGACCTCCGGAGCGACAGCTATGACGAGTATGGAGGGGAACCTATATACGAGATACACGTAAGTCAGAAGAGTCGTAACCTTTGGATGCTAGCATTCTTGGTTGTCACCCCTGAGGTCGGGGTTCAATTTCCACCTCAGCCATCCTGGAAGTGGTTTTCCGAAATTTTCCACTTCTACTCCAAGTAACAGCCGGGTTTGATACTAATTTAAGGGCATGGCTGCCTCCTTCCCAATCCCTCTTCCAATAACAAATACACACTCTATTTAATTAATTTTATAGGGTTTACGTTCTTTTTAACTGCTGCGCCTTTTAAAAACGCTGGAGTGTCGGATTTTTTCCCTGAAGGGGGTTTTAACGTGCCAGTAAATCTACTGACTCCTTCGCATTTGGCCATCCTCAAATGCCAACTGACTGTTCCAAGATTCACTCCTGCAACTTTGGGTACAGCCAGTGAGAACGTTACCACTGCATCACATAGCTAAAGCCCTGCGCGGATGCGGATATCCGCAACATTTTTCGCCATGCGGATATACTTTGCATGTCTTGGCGGATAGCGGATAAGCTGCGGATAAAATTTGGAGTAAATTTGCGGATAGTTTTAAGAATACAATCCGAACTTGTTGAATATCATGGAGAAAGTTGGGTAATTGTGCGCAGCGGGTAATCGTGCGCACCTATGTTTTGGAGTTGATAGTACAACTAGCAACTCAGTTCGCTGCTACCCTAAAGCTGTCATCGTACCTATCAGATAGGGACAGTCAGCATGATGCCAGTCGCTAAGTGATAACCGGAGACTTGGATGAAGAAACTTAGCACGTTGTTATTTTCTGTAGCCAGCAAATAAGAAGGTAAGCCTACAGTTGTGATTCAATTATTTAAAATGAAATGAAGTTTTAAATGCCAGTGTGTACAGTGGGTTTGCATGTATTTATTTTTCAATATAATGGATTAGTTTACCGGGATTCAGTGAGTTACGTTTTATAAGCAAATGCAAATACAACGCGACATTAATGGCAAAATATTTCGTGTTTGTTCTCCAGATGCCAAGAAATTATACGCGGAAAACGGAGAAAAACTCCTACCAAGCTGTAAATGTGCAATTAGGGATGACGGGAGGAAAATAAGGGAAGTTGGGAGAAGTTTTCAACATTCCCCAGTCAATCCTACCAAAGTAGTTGCTGCAAAATTGTCTTGCTCCAACTCGTCTAGTCCGTAAAGCTGTTTTACCAAAGAAATGGAGTCATAATTATTCGAATACCTTTTGACATTGACAAAATTATTTTATGGCTTAACGCCCATAAAGTTTCTCAGACGGTTCGAGTTCAAGTTTGCAGAGGAGAATAAGATTCCCCATAATTTCCATAAAGTTAAAAGTCTAGCAGGCAAATATTGGTTGTATGAGTTCTTGAAGCGATATCCTGCATTAATGTTGAGACAGCCAGAAAGAACAAGCCTAAATTGGATTGCCTCCTTTAATACTGACGAAACGAAAATATTTTATTCTAATATCCAAAACTGCAGAAATTTAGTTCATTGCATTGTTATGCTTTTGTAACAAGCATTGGAATATTCTAATGTTAATGCACAGTGCAAGTTTCTGCCAATTCACATTGTATTAGTATGGCTTTCCAACACTCATCCCATGCGCACAATTTCCCAACCCATGCGCATGATTACCCTGCAGGGTGGGTAATCGTGCGCAAATGCATATTTCCGAGATTTCGAATTTTTGTCCACCAAATTTATTTTTGAATTAAATTTATCTCTGCACATCGAATATAGAGTTACTAAGGCTCCCTTATTCATAACTGCAGTTGTGTTATCTATTATGTCATCATCACAAGACCGATTCTTGCTTACGTGCGCACAATTCCCCCACTCTCCCTTATTAGGGCCCGGATGTTTATGACATATCATATTTTTCCGTTATGTTTTTTCATGACAAATATAAGATAATGATTTACGCTAATCCCATTCAAATTATGTCATTAAGCACAATCAACTCTCCGAACTGAAAAGGGTTGCAATTCTGGCTGTGTAACTGAACCCTTTAGTATTGCAGTGTTTATATGTAAGAAATCTTAATCAAGGGGTCGCGCTCAGTTCATAGTGTGATGTTTACGTTCGCCAAACAACATGCTCTACTGAGGCAAGGGTCATAGGATTAAAACTATAATTAAGAAAGAAGAGACAAGACGTAAAATAATAACATAATTTAATGACTATTTGTGCAAAATGAAATGAATATAAACAATAACAATAATAACATTCCTCCCTGAATCTTCCCATGACAAAAAAATATCTATCAATGTTGAGGAGTCAGACGGACCTCCCCTTTATAAAAATGTGGATCCAAGTTCCACTAACTTGCATTGGGATTTCATGTACGCATAATGGCTAACTACGAGGAATGAGTACTTTGGATGACTGTTCGTTTACATCGGGTAACAGCCACGATGCTTACGATCAATCATCTCGTAAATCAACGTTTACGGATATGGGACACAACACTAATAAAACCCTTAAAAATTAATGCTGACACACAATCTAAAATCTACTATTTACAGGAATCTCCCTCGAGACCCTTCTTTAATGCGGTGACGCATCTGACAAAATGAGCTGCCAACCCGGCCAATTGCTCATTACACAAACAAGGAAAGACAGCATCGCACGTGACTACACGGGTCACAAATATGAAACATAAATATGGAATTAAACCAAAAACAACAAAAGCCTCAGCGGCTGAGATTACCTTATATGAACAAACATGCACGTTAAGCTAACGCTTCGGAGATTATAGTGATTCGTAGGCAACTCCCATTTATTTATACAATTTTTACCATTGATCAGTTCTTATTCTGTATTTCAAGTAACTTTACGGAGCCAAACACTCCCTAATGACCTTGCTGCAATCCTTTCAGCCCGCCTTGTGAAACATCTTCCCCCTACCACAACACCTGTCATCGTCCAGCCCAGTGTGTAAAAATAACCAGACCAACTGTCCCGTTATCTCGAAGAATCAACAGCAACAAATCTCAACCACATAAACATATGGTAAGACATTAATCGAAATAGCCACATATGTCCTCGCAAGGTAACGATATGGGCTTGGCATCAAGCTGACAGAAATCAATCTACGCTGAAATTCCGCTTGTAATGACCAATAATACACACACACACACACACACACTGCTGGGACTGACATAACACTTTTCACACAGGTCGGTTGAATAAGATGCCCACAAACTAATTAAAAAATATTAAAACCTACGAGAGAGCTGACTGCTCCTCGCCACAAATCCCATTGCTCCAACGGCAATAATTTCACTGGATCTGATCAATAATAAACATTACAAAGGTTAATTTACCCTCCAATCTACTGCATGATTATACTAATTCAGTCCTACTTCTGAAACACAACATATCTCCGAGAGACGTTTCTCAACCGCATTACGTAAATATATGCGAACACGGTCGTCCACATAGTCACGTTAGTTAAAAAGAACAAGAAACTCTAACTAAACAAAATTGTGCGAGCTGTTTCCATGCAAAAGGTGTGTCAGACCAAAACTAAATACACTACGTTAATCAACACAAGCAAGATATTTACAAAAACTATTTGTCCCATATACCATAAGTTAATTTATCAGATAATAAGAATATTATTCAGTACTCATCCTCAACCAATCACCGTCAACGGACATCTGCAGCCATTTCCCAACTTAATGCTGCTTAGCTCGTCTCAAACATTTCGACGGAATGTTGTCGGTTCCAAACTTCTTACATGGTCAGTGATGTCATCTCTCGTGCTGATGTAAAAAAGTTATAGATCATTATACACTCGATATCTGACTACTAAATTCGCCGTTCTAGGTACTTAGTTCCCCAGAAAACAGTCTGTTGGCGAATTGTCGAAGATACTGTCCCTACAAAAATAGTACTATGACCACCTATCACACTGATTTTAACACACTTTAGTCTTAATAAAAATCTGTGTCCTCATGACACGCAAAGTACAAGTGCCTACGTCCTCGGACGCGCGAAAAGTAGTATAACCTGTGTCTTCCGACACACAAAATATAAGAGGTTACCTACGTCCTTAGACGCACAAAATATAATCAGTCTTACGTCCTCGGACGCACAAAATATAATCAGTCGTAGTAGGTCTTGGCTCTTCACGCCACTTATAAATGAACTGGCCCTAGGTATCGATAGAGGGGGAAATTATATAAAAATTTCTCAAAATAATAGTGGTACAGGAATGAAACAAATATCACTGAACTCGTAAAATTGCGCAGGTCAAGAATATGCCCATTAATTCAAGAATCGATCGTAGAGATGTTGTCTAGCCGATCTCCCGCGTTAATGCTAGATATCGCGACCAAGCTAGACTTGGCGCGCTCGTAAGCATTCACCTCTCATTGGTTCCACATTTTCTGTTAACTTCGCGGTTTTATCAGACATCGGCCTCGTAGGAGTGTCCAGTGGTACCATCAACCACTCACGTTACTGCATTATATTTTTTCTAGGTGCGAACAGTACAATGCACATGCCATAAGCGTGTCTCACCACGCGTCCCTTTTATTTTGAGGTGGCCACCACCTGTCCTTCTGAATCATTGCTATGCTATTTCTTTTCACAATCCTTAAGTATCTAGCCTTTTGTCAAACTGCTGCAGGTATGTCCCAACTGTCTCCAACAAATGCTTGAAATTTCCTCATCTTCGTCTGGCTATTTTATGACGCTGGTGGGAATATTATTTAATTGAAGAAATAAAACATCGAATCATTTATCCATCAGAGGATAAAGGGTTCACAACTCCTCCACTCACAAAATTTCGAACTTAGGATAAAGTCGACAATTTTTAAAAGACTTCCGTAGGCCAATTTGTTTTATTTCAGAATCACCCCTTTCTATTACTTGGTCTAGCCGCTCCTGTCTTGAATGGCATTTACTCGTTTTATTTCCTGCTTGGACCTCCCCTCTCAGTCTGCTTGCGTGACGCGCTGACGCCTGAGGCAACACTCTGCCCGTCTCGTTAATGATTGTCAACACCAACTCAACTTCCTTCTTCACGTGCCGTACTCAACTGCCCCCCGTACACTTGGTTGATATAGGACGTCCATATATTTAAACTGCGTCATTATTTCGGCGCTCCCATGGTTCGCTTCTTCGATAAGTTTTTAAGTTGGCTGCATTGTAGACCGACATTGTTCCTGTGCTTAACTCTTTCACTCTGTATGCATTATTTCCTAGGTTTCTTACAATAGAATAGGGTCCTATGAACTTTTCACAGAATTTGCTGAAGATTTTCTTCTCTGGATCAGATGTAGCGGGTCGTTTCACCAAAACTAGATGGCTGATTTCTTGATCACGGTGAAATCTCTTATTTCTCAATCGCCGTAATCTGCGATCTGCTTGTTTTCTCATGTAGGCTCTCGTTCTCTCTATTCGCAGGTCAGGTGCTATCATGGGATCTTGTGGGCAGTTAATGATGCTTTTCCACGTTCTCACTGGATACTCGTTTTTGTGTAGGACCATAGGGATCTGTCCTGTTGACTCGTGCCTGGTAGAATTCATGCATGTCTCTACATCCTTAATTTTATCCACCCACTTGTGATGTTCTTTGGGAATGAACATTCTCAAGTATGATGTTACACATTTTATTGCTCGTTCACTTGGATTAGCTTGGGCATGTCGGATACTGCTTAAAACATGTTTTATACCCATATCCTCCATACCTTTCTTGAATTCGGCGCTTGTAAAATAGCTGCCATGATCTGACAATATAAATTCTGGTTTTCCAAGGATTGGAATAACTCTATTTCGAATACAACTGAGTACTTGTTTCGATGTAGTTTTCTGAATGGGGCATAATACGACAAACTTAGAAAACACATCAATGCACACTAGCAAGTGACGGCAACCTCGCCTTCCTTTCTGGATTGGACCGAAACAGTCTAGGGCCAGTAGCTCGCATGGTTTCTGAGGTAGCAATGGTCTAGGATACTGCCTCATTAAATAGTTATTGGGCTTTGTCCTCTGACAAGGATCACAAGTCCTAATGACGTCACATATAGTTGTTCTCATACGTGGCCATGTAAATGTCTCTCCTATTGTCGCTTCGCACTTGTCTACGCCGACGTGTCCGTAACTTTCGTGAGTATGCCATGTCAATCCTCGCTGTAAAGATGCAGGTACTAGTATGCGTAACTTAGTGTGGTCATTATCTACCCATCTGTGCAGCAAATTGTTGACATAAACATATCTTCCTTCTTTTGCTTTCGCTTCTCGAAATGCAGGTGTTCCTGTAGGTGGCTCCTTTCTTCAACATCAGGCTCTGGGTTCCTGCTGAGTGCATCCGGAATCACGTTCATCTTCCCTGGACAATGTTCAATCTCAATGCTAAACTGCTGAATATATATAGACCAAAGTGTCACACGTTCGCTTGCCATCGACCTCTTAAACAAGAATGTTAGTGCCATGTGATCAGTCCTGACAACAATGGGGTAACCATAAATTATTCGTTTCCATTGTTGAAGCGCATGAAGGATGGCCAACAGCTCTAGTTCCGTTACAGTATAATTGCGCTCGTGCTTACGCAATTTTCGGCTGACAAATGCCAAATATGTTTT
This sequence comes from Meconema thalassinum, assembly GCA_946902985.2. Lineage (NCBI taxonomy): Eukaryota > Metazoa > Arthropoda > Insecta > Orthoptera > Tettigoniidae > Meconema > Meconema thalassinum. Next base: position 250,877,489 of record OX336394.1, on the reverse strand, counting down.
ATGTTGCAGGTTAGCTGGATCTTCTTGGTAGAGCATGGCACCTATACCAATTAGTGAAGCATCCGCTTGGATTATAAATTTGTGCTTGAAATCTGGATATCCTAACTTAATGCAGTTTTCCAGTAGCTGTTTTGTTGCTTGGAACGCCTTCTCACACTCCGCATTCCATAACAATTTATTATTCTTTTTTAGCATTTCCTGCATTGGAGCTACAGTCTCCGTGTAACCTAGACAGTTTTCTTTAAAGAATCCCGTTACGCCTAAGAAAGCCCGAATGTGCTTGACTCTCGTTGGTGTAGGGAAATTCTTTATCGCTTCGATCTTAGCTGGGTTTGGCTTCACTCCCTCCTTGTCAATGATGTGACCCAAATATAAGATCTCGCTCTTGAAGAAATGCGATTTCTTCAGGTTTACTTTGAAATTTGATGCATTAAGGTTGCCTAATACTTTATCTAAATTTTCCATGTGAATTTCAATGTTGTCGGATGCCAGAAGAATGTCATCAATGTAGCGCACCGTCATCTCCTTAACTTCCTCGGTTAGATTTCGATCCAGGGCTCGGATTAAAGCACAGCCCGCTGTTTTGACTCCGAAGGGCATTCGGACGAAACAAAACGTTTGGTTATCGAATAAGAAGCCAGTTAGAAGCTGTGACTTCTCATCCAATTCAATATGGTGGAAACTGGACGTCAAATCAACTGATGAATAAATGCTCTTGTTCTTAAAGCCTTTTAGTACGTCTCTAATAATTGGTGCTCTGTCATACTCAGGAAAAATTAGTCTCATGTTGAGATTTCTGGCATCTAAACAAAGTCTAATAGATCCATTTGGTTTTGTGACTGCCAAAATCGCATTTAGATAAGGTGTAGTTGTCTTCCTTATCACTCCTGCTTGTAACATCTCATCTATAATGACCTTGACTTGACCACGATAATTTTCCGGAATTTGTTACAACCTACTTTTGAAAGGTGACCAATCCTCGACTTGCATTGAATATTTGACATTTAATATTTTCCCAGGTACTGTATCAAATACTGCTTTGTGCTTCCTTAATATCTCTTCCAATTGTTTTCTATGTTCACCCCCAAGTTGAATGTCATTTAGCCGCTCCTGTAGTAACTCTTCAAATCGTGCATCACTGTTATCTCCTTCTGTTAATAAAGACCATATCTCCTGGGATTCACTCTCCTCATCTAGTTCCACAACAGCTCTTTCTATGATGTTATCTTCTGCCTTTCGTATCTCCTTTTCCGTCTCTTCTGATATTGCTTCCAATGCCCAAGAATTTACATCTCTTCCGGTAGTAATTTCATCCATATGCAATCCCACGTTTTTCAGTTGATCATACTCTCTAAAACTGACTGTATTCTTGTGCAAATCTATCACTGCTTGATAGTCACAAATGAAATTTGCACCAAGAATTATATTAAAATTCATTTTTGCCATGATAATGAATGTTTGTCCAAAAGTGTGTTCCAATATGTTCAGTTCTAAGTATGCCTGACGTTTACAAGTGACGGTGCGTTCAGGAATAACACCCCTCACTTTGAGTTGTGGTATGAGAATCACAGGAATATTCTGACTCCGTCCCAACTCTCGAACCAAGGCCTCCGATACCAGACTGATCTGCGACCCCGTATCCAATAAACATCTTATATTAATTCCACCAATCCTCGCGTAAATAATGGGTAACTGCCTAATTTCATCGTTCCGTGGTTTCACCGTCTCCTCCAGGCAATCTTCTGGCAAAGCAATCCATTCTTGTATGTTCGCTACTATCCATCCATCTTCAACATCCGACTGTTGCGTTTGTAGACTATCTCCTTTATCCAAATTTAGCATTTTTTTTAGCTCCGTTGCGACTCCCATCGTCATTTTGTCGCCCATGCCCTTGATATTCCTCTTGTCTCAGTAAACTTCCAGCTTCCTCAGTATGTGTGTCTGGATTCTTCATGTTCCCAATGGCTTTCTCCCATCGCCCGTGCTCTCCACCTTGACTAGCGTGTAATTCCTCTAGGTAATTTTGCGATTGAGCGTGCCTATCATCCCAGTCATTTCGATAATTACGTGGCTCTTCTTGATTTTGATCTCTCCTTCCTTTCCATCTTTGATTCCCATTGTAATTACCGTATCTTCCATAAGGCCTCTCATTTCTTCGATTTTCACGCCATTGTTTATATCCTCTCTGTTGATATCTATTGTTGCCTTGATATGACCTATTGTTGTAATTATTTTCGTTACGCTGGTACGGTCTGTTTTCTACCTCTTCCAGGTTTCGCCTAGGTGTGGATGTGCTTGTATTTGTACCCTGCGTTTTGGTGTTCGCCTGTTTTGGTTTTATGACCTCTGTCGTATTAACTAACTCCAGTTGTCTTCCTCCTCTATAATGATTATGAGATGTAGTCTCATCTATCAGGCGTAATATCTGCTCTGCATGTATGGCCGTACTAACGTTCGCTGCGACTAGTACTTGTTGCACGTTGACTGGTAATTGCCGCGCTATAGTCATCACCAGATCCGCTTCATTTAAAGGGTAATCAAGGTCGCGAAATTTTAGCATTTGCATGTTAAAGAAATCCAAGTATTTCGTTTGCTGGGTAGTTTGATATTTCCTAGAGTAAAGCTCCATTCTTAGACTCTGTTGTAATGCCGGCGACCAGTACTTGCGCAGAAACGCGATTTTAAAATCCGTCATAGTTCCAAAGGTATATTTGAAGCTTAAAAATCATGTAAGGACATTTCCTGATAAAAAAAACCTCTCCATCATCCTTAATCTACGTGCTTCAGGTACCCCAGTGTCATTATAATGATCTTCAATTTCTTTAATAAAGGCTTTAGGTGTCACCCCTGAATTCTCCGTGTATTTCTGCGGTTTATAATCGTTCGAGCGAATTACTTGGATAAGTTGTGTGGGCTGATGACCGTCCTGTGGCGTGGAACTCCTTTCAATATTCTTGCGAAACCCCTCCGTGTTTGTCAATAATGGGCTCTCCGTCTGAGTCGGACTCCCTGCTGTGCTCGTTCCATCCGGGCTATTTGAGTCGTCCTGCTTGTCTTTCATGGTTCCCGTTTAAAAAATCGAGGACTGTTCTATTGACCTGAGTTCAGCTTTAATGATCCTGTCTGTTTGTTCTTTAAGCTTATTCTTAATTTCTTGTTCTAATGCTTGAATACGAGTATGATTTTCACCTACTGTCTTAAGGATGGTTGATCTTTCCTCTTTAGAATCGATATTCATTTTTCGCCAATCTTTTCTTATTTGCTCCTTAATTGTGCTTACTTTTTCCTCAATCTGGCTTTAAGCGTCATCCTGATTGCTTTCTCTCTGGCTCAGCCTTTCGTCGATGGTACTCTTTAATTGCTCCTGATCCGCTTCTAGGCTTTTCCATTGTTCCGCTGATTTTATTTCGAGACGGTCCATATCTTTAATTATGCCGGATATATTTTCATCTACCGCTGATAATTGTTGCTGAATGACCTTGCCGTTTTTTTCCATTTCCTTAAATCGTCCTTCCAACTTATCCTGAGCTATCTTGACCTCGCTCGTACTCATAGTGCATGCTAGTTCAATTTGCTCTAATTTAGCTAACACCGTTTCATCCAGAATGCTAAGTTTTTGATCAAATATACTCTCCATTTTCTTAATCTGATCTAATTGTTTTTCATTGTTTTTACTAACATCTAGGGCCAGCAATACCATCTGTTGATTAGTGTGCTCCTTCATCTCTGCGGTTAACGAAGCTAATTGGCTCGTGTTTTTAACATTCTGCGCCTCTAACTGCGAATTTATAGTGTCATTAATTTCACTTTTTAATAATCTAGCTTGTTCCGCCTGATATTCATTTTGTTCAATCCTACTGTTATTTAATTGTGTCCGCAATGATTCACTTTGTTCGGATAGTTTAATTTTTAATGATTCACTTTGCTCAGACAATTTGTTTATCGATTCACTTTGTTCAGATAGATTAGTGTTTATTTGTTCAGATAATTTAGCGTTTAATGATTCACTTTGTTCTAACATACTATTGTTTAATGATTCACTTTGTTCGGATAGTTTAGTGTTTATTTGTTCACTCTGTTCAGCCAATTTAGTGTCCAACAATTCCTGTGTCCTCCTAGTCGCGTTTTCAATGATTTCTTGAATCTGTTCTACTGTTGCCATGTTATACACTTTATATGAGACATTAGGGAAATGGCATAAAGCAATGCCCCCTGACACATACATACAATCCCCATGCACATTTAATTTATTTACCCTACTCAGTTCATTTATAATTTACATTTAATCCCACTAGTCGATTGCATCTCTGAGTGGTTCTAATTTTACTCAATTTAATTTAAACCCAAGCACATATTCAGTCATTAAATTGTTATCCTGTTCTGATATTAACACTGACTAATTAACAAAGTATTAATTGTCATTTAAGGCTACCAGCCTCCTAATATTTTCATGAGTTTGACTTTCTAAACAAATCTAGTTTTAACTTTAATCATTGGGCGCCCGATATCACGTATATTACCTTTTACTTTAATTCAATGGACAAAAACGTGAACCGTATTTTACATTGCAAACTCCTGATTTTAATTTATCTTTCACACATTTGGCGGTATCCTCTTCGCCTCAATTACTTTTAATAAAATATCACTTTCCAGTGATTAAAATACTGTCATATCTGCCTGCACTTGCGGCATGTCAGTTTTACTCAAATACGCCAACTAAATGTGTTCCAGCAACGAACCGGCAACAAAAATACACTTTCATTGTTGCGTCAGTTTGTAATCCCAACTACGCTTACATTGAAATGTGCAATTTCTCTGCCGTTACACCACAGTGAACCGCCCCACGCTTGGCCGCGCCAGTTTACCTCCTATGAACCCTTTAGTATTGCAGTGTTTATATGTAAGAAATCTTAATCAAGGGGTCGCGCTCAGTTCATAGTGTGATGTTTACGTTCGCCAAACAACATGCTCTACTGAGGCAAGAGTCATAGGATTAAAACTATAATTAAGAAAGAAGAGACAAGACGTAAAATAATAACATAATTTAATGACTATTTGTGCAAAATGAAATGAATATAAACAATAACAATAATAACATTCCTCCCTGAATCTTCCCATGACAAAAAAATATCTATCAATGTTGAGGAGTCAGACGGATCTCCCCTTTATAAAAATGTGGATCCAAGTTCCACTAACTTGCATTGGGATTTCATGTACGCATAATGACTAACTACGAGGAATGAGTACTTTGGATGACTGTTCGTTTACATCGGGTAACAGCCACGATGCTTACGATCAATCATCTCGTAAATCAACGTTTACGGATATGGGACACAACACTAATAAAACCCTTAAAAATTAATGCTGACACACAATCTAAAATCTACTATTTACAGGAATCTCCCTCGAGACCCTTCTTTAATGCGGTGACGCATCTGACAAAATGAGCTGCCAACCCGGCCAATTGCTCAATACACAAACAAGGAAAGACAGCATCGCACGTGACTACACGGGTCACAAATATGAAACATAAATATGGAATTAAACCAAAAACAACAAAAGCCTCAGCGGCTGAGATTACCTTATATGAACAAACATGCACGTTAAGCTAACGCTTCGGAGATTATAGTGATTCGTAGGCAACTCCCATTTATTTATACAATTTTTACCATTGATCAGTTCTTATTCTGTATTTCAAGTAACTTTACGGAGCCAAACACTCCCTAATGACCTTGCTGCAATCCTTTCAGCCCGCCTTGTGAAACATCTTCCCCCTACCACAACACCTGTCATCGTCCAGCCCAGTGTGTAAAAATAACCAGACCAACTGTCCCGTTATCTCGTAGAATCAACAGCAACAAATCTCAACCACATAAACATATGGTAAGACATTAATCGAAATAGCCACATATGTCCTCGCAAGGTAACGATATGAGCTTGGCATCAAGCTGACAGAAATCAGTCTACGCTGAAATTCCCGCTTGTAATGACCAATAATACACACACACACACACACACACACACTGCTGGGACTGACATAACACTTTTCACACAGGTCGGTTGAATAAGATGCCCACAAACTAATTAAAAAATATTAAAACCTACGAGAGAGCTGACTGCTCCTCGCCACAAATCCCATTGCTCCAACGGCAATAATTTCACTGAATCTGATCAATAATAAACATTACAAAGGTTAATTTACCCTCCAATCTACTGCATGATTATACTAATTCAGTCCTACTCCTGAAACACAACATATCTCCGAGAGACGTTTCTCAACCGCATTACGTAAATATATGCGAACACGGTCGCCCACATAGTCACGTTAGTTAAAAAAAACAAGAAACTCTAACTAAACAAAATTGTGCGAGCTGTTTCCATGCAAAAGGTGTGTCAGACCAAAACTAAATACACTACGTTAATCAACACAAGCAAGATATTTACAAAAAATATTTGTCCCATATACCATAAGTTAATTTATCAGATAATAAGAATATTATTCAGTACTCATCCTCAACCAATCACCGTCAACGGACATCTGCAGCCATTTCCCAACTTAATGCTGCTTAGCTCGTCTCAAACATTTCGACGGAATGTTGTCGGTTCCAAACTTCTTACATGGTCAGTGATGTCATCTCTCGTGCTGATGTAAAAAAGTTATAGATTATTATACACTCGATATCTGACTACTAAATTCGCCGTTCTAGGTACTTAGTTCCCCAGAAAACAGTCTGTTGGCGAATTGTCGAAGATACTGTCCCTACAAAAATAGTACTATGACCATCTATCACACTGATTTTAACACACTTTAGTCTTAATAAAAATCTGTGTCCTCATGACACGCAAAGTACAAGTGCCTACGTCCTCGGACGCGCGAAAAGTAGTATAACCTGTGTCTTCCGACGCACAAAATATAAGAGGTTACCTACGTCCTTAGACGCACAAAATATAATCAGTCTTACGTCCTCGGACGCACAAAATATAATCAGCCGTAGTAGGTCTTGGCTCTTCACGCCACTTATAAATGAACTGGCCCTAGGTATCGATAGAGGGGGAAATTATATAAAAATTTCTCAAAATAATAGTGGTACAGGAATGAAACAAATATCACTGAACTCGTAAAATTGCGCAGGTCAAGAATATGCCCATTAATTCAAGAATCGATCGTAGAGATGTTGTCTAGCCGATCTCCCGCGTTAATGCTAGATATCGCGTGCCCAAGCTAGACTTGTCGCGCTCGTAAGCATTCACCTCTCATTGGTTCCACATTTTCAGTTAACTTCGCGGTTTTATCAGGCATCGGCCTCGTAGGAGTGTCCAGTGGTACCATCAACCACTCACGTTACTGCATTATATTTTTTCTAGGCGCGAACAGTACAATGCACATGCCATAAGCGTGTCTCACCACGCGTCCCTTTTATTTTGAGGTGGCCACCACCTGTCCTTCTGAATCATTGCTATGCTATTTCTTTTCACAATCCTTAAGTATCTAGCCTTTTGTCAAACTGCTGCAGGTATGTCCCAACTGTCTCCAACAAATGCTTGAAATTTCCTCATCTTCGTCTGGCTATTTTATGACGCTGGTGGGAATATTATTTAATTGAAGAAATAAAACATCGAATCATTTATCCATCAGAGGATAAAGGGTTCAGTAACATTCATTTTAGACATAGCACATGACATACTGTACAGTACATAGCCTAAGGGTTCGACTTGCTGATCAAATGTCTAAAAGATAAAGTATAAAGCAACACATTGAAAATATTATAGTAATGCCAGTAGATTCGGATAAAAAACGTGTGGGTAAAAGTCGCGTGGATGCGGGGCGGATGCGGATAAAAGTCGTGCGGATGCGGGGCGGATGCGGATAACAGCCGTGCGGATGCGGATAACGTTTTGTCTATCCGCGCAGGGCTCTATACATAGCCAGTCTCCCCACATGCACTAATACGGCCGTCACAATAAGACAGGTTACTAGACGAATTCAACACATACAAGTAAACGGGGCTAAATGATCACCATGTCGCAAAGCCCCTAAATGAATCAACAACAACAAAATCCCGGATGGGAAATTGTTTGTCAAGTCATCTGTATCTGCAGTTCGAAATTCTAAAAACATAGAATGGCAGAATTTAAAAGAATAAGTTATAGGGTACATTCGAATTGAAAACTACAGAGTTTCTTCTGTATGCTCTCCGGGCCACGATCTCAATGTGAACACCCTTCCATCTTCTTCCCATTTATTTTGCATTAATTTGGTTTTGAAAAGATTTATTTTGAAGACAACGTCTCTGTATATGGTCTTTAGTGATAGTTCTTTCATAAGTTGATGAAGGCATTCAGAATTATTAGTGACCATCACTTTACCATTTGCTGATCAGCAAACCGCATACTGTTGAGCTTAGTTCCATTTCATCGCATCCGCTTGATTTCCCAAATAAGTTTTGGCATAGCCTTTTTTTTTTTTTTGGCATTGCTGTAAATGTATAATGGCTATAAACATAATAAGACCCTAAGTAATAGATGCAATATGAGTACTGGCATAGCAAAATCGGCAAATTCCAACAAAAAAAAATAGTTATACAGGTAGCATTGCAATGCTGTAGTGTAAAGGACGATTGATCATTAGGTGAAAATTTTGGCCAGATCCTATTGTAACAGAAAAGCCGGCCAACTCAAGCATGTGTGTCATAGCAAAACGCCCAACTCCATAAGCTTTATTTGATATCTTTGGAATTATGTCACGGGGATTTTCGACATTAATATCCTTGAATTTAGTACTGTACATCTAACAAGGAAACTAGGCTAGCGCGTGCCCCACGATCGGAATGTAATTGGCCGAGGATACTCTTGGACGTTCATTCTATACGATGATGGCAAAAAAATATCGGCTCAAATTAACTTCAAGCCTGTATTTAAAGCGATTGAAAAGACGCGGAACAGGGAGTCAACACGTGGAAGTGGAAGGCTGGCGGTTGCCTGGCCGCTTCGACAAGGCAACGCGCGGACGGCTGCCTTTCATTTCCATGCACTGACTCCCTGTCCCGCGTCTTTTCAATTGCTTTAAATACAGGCTTAATGATCATCTGAGCCGCGTTTGTTACCACCATCCAAGAGTATCCTCTGCCAATTACAAACCGATAGGGGTGCAGACGCTACCCGAGTTCCCTAGTAAGTAACGAAAAATAATTAAAATATGTATTAAAATAATACGTGTAGGTCTATTGCATCTTTATATAGTACATTTTGCAACGATTCTATAATGGCGATAATTAAGACACGAATATGTTTAATAAAACGAGCGAGCGAGTTTTATCATTTCCATACGAGTGTCTTAATTACCATTATAGGCAAGTTGCATACGACTGTTTATGTTCGACAATAATTATAACTATTTTATATTCGAACATAAATATTCATAAATATCTGTCAAGATTTCGCAAGTTTTATGTGGACAGAGCGCATGGGATGCAGAGAATACGTTGTATTTGACCACGGCCTCCTCGAATATACCACTATGACAATCGCCACGCAGTGAAATTTAAAATAGGAGGCCGTGGAAGTCAGCGCAGGTGCGATGCTATACTTACTTAATTAGTCACACAACTGTTTCTTGAGCTCTGATTGGTGGTAGAAACTGTTTCATAATGAAAAATAGTGTTATAATGACCCTCATTATGATACCGTTTTCTGACATATTTACATTTCGACATCGTCGAACATAAAATTTATTTTATGACAGAACTTGCCAGTTTAGCTATGCCATTATATTTTTTTGAATCTCTGACATTTCACTTCATTTCGCCACCACTCTTAACACAACACAAAACTAAGGATTCCATAAAACAAGAAATATGGGGTTATAAGGAACTTCTTAAATACCTCCATAATGGGTGATACATACCAAGGGAGCGATTTTCACCAAACGCAATCCAGCTGTCGGACATAGAGTTCTGTCCATGCTGGAGGAGAATGGGTGGTGAGTTTTCGCCTCCAGGAATGCGATGAAGAGCAAGGACGTAGTCATCATCTGTCAGAACATAGTGGGTCTCTATCGGATATCCATCTTTCTCTGCTCTGTTGGGCTGAAATCAAACGGGACACTCGAGTAAATCACTTGAAAAAAATGTTTCATCAAATTAGTCATCATTTGCTTCGGCTTATCCCAATTAATTGGGGTCGCCGGAGCCAACCTGGCTCATTTTGGTTTTGGCCGGGGATTTAAGACCGGATGCCCTTCCTGACGTCACGTGATTTTTCAGGTGAAAATTTCGCCCAGCTGTCACCGGGATTCGATTCCCGGCCGTCCGGGTGAAAGATGAGCAGCTAAGCCACTGCGCCATCACGCTCCCCTGTTTCATCAAATTAGTATTACCCGTTAATTAATTGTTACTATGACAACACTGAAAAAAGGCTTCAAAGATCCTTTAGTCTTCTTCCTCTTCAATAGAACGGGCAGATTCAGCAGCCCCTTCCAATACCGTTTGCTGCAACCCAACTAACGCGTGTTGGCAGGAAGGTCGATATTTCTCTGCCTGCATCCCGTATGGTAATAATGCACTGCAAAAATATCCCGAACACGATACTGAACACTATTATTAGCTTACTTTTCTCATTTTGCAAAAATGAGGAAAAAGTAGACTTATGAGATCGATCCCGGAATGTGTGTGTCTGTCTGTCCTTCTGTCTGTCTGTCTGTCTGTCTGTCTGTGTGTCCCCACCCCCCTCTATTAACTCCTAAATGGCTGCAGCTATCAAAACCAAATTTAGTTAGAGTAAAGATATCTGAATATCTCACGGCCATATTTTAAATTGAGGTCAGTGCTACCAACTGTGCTGAAAAATCACAATTGAAATTTGAGCTCTATGTTGGATATCTCAGAAGTTATGCATGCGAGCTATTCCAACATTGACACACATATAGATAATAACCTTCCAGATTAATTTTCAGAAGTCCATACATGCCAGTGTAGCCAACATAATTCTAAGCCTGCCAATAGGTCCAATTTCTAAATGCATGTAACTTCTATTCTATCGATTGGATTTCAACCAAATTTCGTATGTACTATATGTAGACTACTAAAACAAACAAGAGTGTGCGTATTCTAAAGAGCCCCCAGGGCTTCCAACTGTTACTAAATGCGCTCTCTATATTTTAGCCATAATATCAATACATCAGAAAGTATGTATGCAAACAACTCTAAATATTGCACACGTATAGTACCTGACACTCTACCTTAGGTTGGTGTAACTTATATACATCAGTGCTGCCAACACAATTCTAAGCCTGCTGATAAGTCCAGTTCTTAAACGCATATAACTTCTATACTAACAAGGGGATTTCAACCACATTTCGTATGTGTTTTGTGTACCATAACAGTTATGACTATGTGTATTCGTAAGAACCAGCAGGGCTGCCAACTGTTAATATATTTTCTCCCTATTTGTTTAATCCTAATATCAATATATCATCAAGTATGCAAGCCATCAGCTCTAAACTTTGCACACGTATAGTACCTGGCATTCTAGATTAATTTGGAGTAACTAATATACCTCAGTGCTGCCAGCATGATTCTAAGCTTCTGATAGTTTCAGCTTTTAATTACATGTAACTTCTATACTAACAAATGGATTGTATCCAAAATTGTCACTATAATAGATCGTAATATTTCAGATTACTTCTGAGCATCGCATATATGAAATTGTTCCCAAAATGATTTTACGCGCACTGATAAATCCAATATCAATCAGCATGTAACGCCCATACTATCCATTAAACTTCAACCAAATTGTGTATGTGCATTCTATACCTTAAGAGCGGCCAACTGTAGTAAGTTACTCTATTAGGCTACACTATTTCAGGTATATTTCAAACTGCAGTACTTAGAAATATTAGTATTACCAACTTGATTTCGTCATTATTGTAGATAGGTCTATATAGATTGGCATGAATCTTAAATTTTAACGAATGTAGGCTCTTTAGTTCGTCACGGAACTACTTGTTTTTCCCTCGTATTAGTCTGTAGTCACATCGAGGGAAAAGTAATAGGGTTCCTCCGTGGTTTAGGCGGCAGCACGCCGGCCTCTCACCGCTGAGTCCGTGGTTCAAATCCCGGTCACTCCATGTGAGATCTGTGCTGGACAGAACGGAGGCAGACAGGTTCTTCTCCGGGTACTCCGGTTTTCCCTGTCAAAATTTCATTCCAGCAACACTCTCCACTATCATTTAATTTCATTTGTCATGCATTTAATCATTGCCCCAGAGGAGTGCGACAGGCTTCGGCAGCCGGCACACTTCGTATCCTCGCTGCTAGATGGGGACTTCATTCATTCAATTCCTGACCCGGTCGGAGACTGGAAGCAGGCAGTGGATTTTCATTTTCATGAGTGATTGATTGTCTCCCTGAATGAATATCTGAATGGAAAGAATGTATGGAGTGATTGAGGTTATGAAAGTGCGTGCGTGAGTGAGTGAACAGGAAGAATGTACTATGTCAATATTCTAAATATGTAAATACATCAAATATCTTTGTATAACGAGTCTCTGTGGCTTAGGCGGCAGCACGCCGGCCTCTCACCGCTGGGTCCGTGGTTCAAATCCCGGTCACTCCATGTGAGATTTGTGCTGGACAAAGAGGAGGCAGACAGGTTTTTCTCCGGGTACTCCGGTTTCCCTGTCACAAATTTCATTCCAGCAACACTCTCCACTACCATTTCATCTGTCATGCATTTAATATTTGCCCCAGGGGAATGCGACAGGCTTCGGTAGCCGCTACAGTTCATATCCTCGTCGCTAGATGGGGGCTTCATTCATTCCATTACCTGATCCAGTCGGTCGACAGGAAGCAGGCTGTGGATTTTTTCATCATTGTATAACATGTAAATATTGAAAACAAATTTAGATGTAAATTGTGCCTGTGGAGCAAGAAATATGTATGTGGGGCATGCCTTTTTTCACTAGGCCTTCCATACTTCTTGTAAGATTTATGGTAAATAAATAATAATGAAAATAATGATTGCAGAGCATTAGTACCATGCGGGATGCAGCAGAGAATTATCCACCTTCCTGCCAATACACGTTAGTTAGGTTGCAGCAAACGATATTTGAAGTGGCTAATGAATCACCTGGTATTGTACCCATGGTACTTGTGCTGACTGGCGTCAAACCTGATGCTCCAGACAGGAAAAATCACGCATATCAGCTTAATTCCAGATGTCTTGTAGGAATTATAAGCAATATTGTACAAAATAGAAGGTATCCGTAATACTGTAAGATGCAGTATTTGAGCTAAAAGCACAGTTTCGAGCCAAGACTGATAAGTGAGAAATTAGCTTGTTCAGAGGGGCGTGTCAGCTCGGCGCCTACGGACTTTTTACGTCTACGAAGGGGAGCTAATACAGAGAGTAATGACTGTGGGAACCACCGAAACATAAGGAAGAATGTTTGGAATGGGAAAGAGGCCACACGAAAATAATTGATTACATGAAAACGAGGCATCCGAGAGAGTTGAAATCAACTCCAAGATGAATAAAATCCGAAGAGGATAATTATGATCCCAAGAAGTATGCTTATTGCAGCATATTAAGCATTACACGGACGGCGAACACACAAACGCGGATGTCAGACCGTTAGCGGAAGATGAAAGGGGGAATCCCGGAGTATAGCGTGCCCAAGCCATCACCAAGATCAATTAATATTAATTAATTGAACGATCAAATCTCTGGCACGAGACTGGAATCGAAACCTCCGTGAAAAATTGGACCAGATGAAGGCAGTTTCAGCCCTGGAAACTGCAGTTTTAAAGGAAAGGTCGCTCCGTGGATTTGAGAGAACTATGTTTTGAGAGGAAAACCTTAAATAGAGCAAGAAGCCATGGAGAAGTCAGTCGACTTGGAGAGCTCAGACTAGGAGGGTGCTGTCCGTCCGCTCGGGAATTTATAAACAAAGACCGCGCAAGTACAAGTGAAAATGTTATATAAAGTCAACTTGGAGAGCTCAGGCGAGGAGAGTGCTACTCCTTTGCTCGGGAATTTATAAACAAAGCCGCGCGCACAACGAACAAAGTAATTTACAAGTGCAAGTGTAAAATGTATTATAAAGTCAACCGCGAGAATTCACGTGGAGAGAAGGTTACTCCAGCACGTTCGAATATTGTGAACAAAGGCCACGCAAATGAACGAACTATTTGTACAAGTGTGTAAAGGAACATTTTGATGTTTATTCTGAAGTCTATAGAAGTGTTTCAGTCGGGAAGATGTTCTTCAGTACTGAAGTGATTGGACGAAATTACGAGTGCGCAGATGCCGTAATAATAATAGAAGCCAAGTAAAGCTTATAATTATCAAGCCGCGCAATAAGTAAAATAATGTGGTATGAACAGTAATTTACACCGTCATATGGGTAATTTTGTAAAGCGCGCAAGTCATGATCTAGTTGTCAACAATGGTCACACTATATCCATTATTATAGATCATGGGATGGGAAGGATGTCACAGGCATTGCGATCTTATTCAAGTACAGACAAATCCACTGAGGATAGATGACGTGGAGGAACATTCGCACTAGCAGCCGTTTGAACGAGTGTTAGCCAGGATCGCGTTTGATAGAGATTTCCTTTGGAGTTAGATGTCGGAAATCACGCCACCTGCATCTCTGTTATCACGCAAATATGAAATTAATGAAGCAAATCGTGTGAAAAAGTGTATGTGTAATATAAATCTTAATGTATGTCAATGTTAAAAACAATATGTTGTATGATAAAATATAGTGAAAATGTGTATTACTAAAGTGAAAATATGTATTACGAAAGTGAAAAGTGTATTGTGTCCACAAAGGAAATATAACGTATCCATCATGATGCATCAGTAAATGTCAAGAAGGTGGGTTATATGTGGTGTCATAGGATTTGACCACCGGAACACAATGTGAGTACCAAATTCCAATGATGTAATGTAGAAGCTAACGATACGATATGTCTAAGTCGAAATCATGTCAAAATAGGTATTTTGAATTAATATTTATACGAGCTTGCATTCCTCGTATTTGCTATAGAAGCATTTGCAAATTGAGAATGATTTGGCTT
Source organism: Meconema thalassinum (assembly GCA_946902985.2). Classification (NCBI taxonomy): domain Eukaryota; kingdom Metazoa; phylum Arthropoda; class Insecta; order Orthoptera; family Tettigoniidae; genus Meconema; species Meconema thalassinum. Next base: position 250,862,406 of record OX336394.1, on the reverse strand, counting down.
ACAGCTGATTTGCGTAAGACCACATTAAGACTAATGTTATAGTTGAAAAGTAACTTTATGAGTGAGAAAAGTCGAAATAATGAAATATTCAGCATGTTTGCATGAAGTGATAAAATTGCATCAAATCCCAGGTAATTACAAGGTAAAGGTTATATGTAAGAATGATGTCATAATGTGTCAGCAATTAATGTTATACATGATCAAATGTAATGAGTGTAATGAATCACGCAGTAACTGTTGTAAGGTAAAAGCCAGTAGAAATGCCAGTAAAACATATAACAGTATGATAAGGGATGATAAGAAAATCATTAAGCACGCCAGATGGAAGAGAAACTAGAAGTGTCATATGATCTGCGATATACCAACAGACCTAGTATTTAAGCCGCTGATATGCGAGCAATTTAAGAGTAAAATCAAGATGATTACTTTAATTAATGCAAGGAACGTTTCTAGGACATTGTCAGGACCATACGGGCAATTCTACGAAGATTTGTATTGACGTATAGCCTTGGGGCATACCGTTGTATTGACGATAGTGGATGGAGACAGACAGGCGTCTGAGCTACCATACCAGCATCATGAGGGCCATTGAGGAATAACGTTTGCCAACTCAATGTGTTACTCCTTGTAATGATCCGCATTGTGATGCGAGAATCTATTTGTATGGAAGGGTCAAGGACGCCTTACCGAGACTTCGGGCGGGAAAGTGGCAAGCAATAAGACCACTAGACCACGCCATTAAAAGCCGTATGCCGTTCCCCAAGACTTTCGTGCCTAGTAAAACCCATTCCTTTGCTATATTATGTTGTTGAGCCACGTTGAGCCAATTAATATTAACCTGTTAATAGGATGTTAAATATTTGGATACCCAGTTCATAATGATGACACAGTTTCGCCATATACTAAAAGCAGAGTGAGAGTGCGACTTTAAAAATCTTGTTGGTGTTGTGTGAATGAGTAATGAGACAGCTGGGGGCAGGAAAGCTGGTCGACCGAGGGTCAGACGAGGCGGCCATCAGGGTTTCTGGCGACCCAGGCATAAGCTATTGTATTCACTGCGGGTGGTTGTTTTACGACCAAACCCTATTGTAAAGTGTACTGGAGACTGCGATATCAAGGTCTGGCATTTTAATTAATAAGAAATTGTTTATTTTGACGGCAGAAATCAATTCTTAGCATTATAAGGATGTTATATCCATCTTTTAATTGTTGAAATCGAGTGATATTTAGCAAAGTTAGCTGTGCTTGACACTAACTACGCTAAAAGGCAACTGACACATTATTAGAAGTTTAAAACCCAGTCTGAGATGCATATTTGCATACGGGTACGGCGAATGTGGATTTGATGCAAACATAACTATAAATCGACTTATATTTTGAACGACTTAGAGACGTATAGTATCGTTATAGCAGACTAGCATTGTTTATGTAGAATAGGACGGTACTATTGTTAGCGTTTGTGGAGAAAGAGGAGGAAGGAAACAATACACAGAATTAAAGTACCTTGTAGTACAAGTAACCTATCGCAACAATGGCTAACGCATTGTTGAACCATGAAGTAAAGTAAATATTCAATAAGCACTATGGATAGTCAAGAAATAAATACTGTAACGTCAATAATATTGAAGTGCTATTTGTGTTCAGTTGATGTCATGTTTATTTGATTTGTTTTGCTTATTATTATTATTATTATTTAAGTGATGTGCATAAGATATGAACATTTCGTCAAATGACAAGAGTGCATTACCATAAATGGAACTGTTTAGTGAAGTGTAGAATAAGGTGTATTGAGACACCAGAGGTAGACTCACAGACTCACAGGAAGAGATGTGGCAGCATGCCCGGTGAGGTCAAATTGCGATCTCAGCTGCGGACCGCAGATGATGTAGATTAGCATTCAGTGTCCCTTTGCCATTATCATCTGTGTGATCCAAAGTTTCTTTTGATTATTGTGGGATTAATTTAAATGTAAATGGATGTTTTATTGTTGTGTAATAGCCATGATTTAAGATTAAATATTGTATTTTAATAAGTTGTTTACCCTTTCCTTGTAGAGTAGTACCTGGTAGTATTCGGATCCTGAATATGTGTTCGCACTGTAGGGAGACGCACCATGACCCGAAAGGACAGAGCAAGTCGGGATGTGAATACATGTTCTCCACAAGATGTCGGATGGGTGCAGTATACACACTAGTATCCAATTCATTCATGGACTAGTTTCGATGTTGACGGCTCCACAGAAAACGGGCCCGTCTCTGTGCCGGAGTGAGCGGGACGCACACCGCTGGACGTCTGACAAACAGCCCTGCTGTTCTGAGCCTCCGGTACACAGTTGCCTGGGAAGCGCGAGTGCAATTTCTAGTTCACTTTTAGCATTGGAGAAGGACACAGCTTCCTGATTGGCTATTCTGACGAAACACGTCTGCAGCAATGGATGTGATTATTCAGCGTAGTTATAGGGTGGAACCTATCAGCGATGTCGTACCAGGTTTGAAAAAATATGTAGAACTCCTTCTGTCATTACTTCGTAATTTCTTGTTACCCGTATACATTGTAATGCGCTTTGAAATGAATCAAGAAGAATCCTTACTAGAATGTTTTTCATCGATTAACATCCCCTTGTAGCCCACCATTTGGGTGATTCTACACATAGGGGACACTTTATGGTCCTATGTCTGCTTAAAGTTTATTATTCTAACAACACAGTTCTATGAAAAATATATCATTGTATACATGAATATCTTACAAATAGACTAGATTTTAATACAATTTTGAGAATTGAACAATCCAAAAAAAAGTACGCAATTTGTCATTAGCATGGATGTCCCTAGTCTTCACTTCCAAAGTGTTTGCTATTGCATTTATTGAAGTATGGGGTTTCTATTCGTAATGAATGCATACATTTGACTAGCATATAAATCTTAACTTAATAGAACGACATCGCTGATAGATTCCACGCTATATGTACGCTGACTAATCACATCCTTTGCTGCAGTCGTGTTCCGTCAGAATGGCCAATAAGAAAGCCGTATCGGTCTCCAATGCAAAAAGTGAACTAGAAATTGAAATCTAGCGGCCGGGAAACGGGGAACCCTGAGACGGCTGCAAGCTCCGCCGACATTGTCTTGCAGGTGCATTCCGATTTGGTCGAGCGGTTAAGGCCAGATATCGCTCCTGCTGTGAGGTGGTTACTCTTGGTCGACCTGGCACTGGCCTACGACTAACGTCTCCTGTGTCTCGAAATCGTCTCCAAAGTCTGAAATGACACTTAGTGGCACATTCAAGGATACGGCGATCTCGCTCTGTGTCTGACCTGCTTCCAGGCGGCCGAGTATTCTACCCAGGAAAACGGGTTTCAAATGGCGTCGTTGTGCCATTATGTTGTCACGTTCACAGCTTGCCACGGTGGGTGAGTGGTTATAGTGTCGGACTACCAACCCCAAGATTGCAGGTTCGCCCCTGGCCATGGTAAGTGATTTTTGAAGGCGACAAAAATCACGATACTCATGTCATACGTTGTTGGCATGTTAAAGAACCCATTTGAATTCAGTAGACCGTGTTCAATGGCCAAATTAATCTCGGGATTTTCCACCAACACAAAGTTCCTCCATTCTCTACTTGAAAAAGCGCTGTAGTGTCAAGGACTTTAGATATCTAACCTCCTTGACTTTCATAGCGTTCAAAGGAACGACGAAATTCGACATGCAAGCTATCCTCTGGGTGTCAATTAACAAAGCTTGCACCAGGCACCCGAGGCCATACGATATTATTATTATTATTATGTCACGTTCACCACGAGTCTACACTTGTTGTTGTTTGAGTCTTCAGTCTTTTGACTGGTTTGATGCAGCCCTCCATTCCTCCCTGTACTGAGCTAATCGTTTCATCTCTACATAGTTACCACACCCTACATCCGAGGCCATCTGTTTAACATATTCTAACCTTGGTCTACCCCTACAGTTCTTGTCCTCGAGCCTTCCTTCCATAACAAAGCTTGCTATTCCCGGGTGTCTTAGTATGTGTCCTACCAACCTATCTCTTCTCTTCCTTAGCAGTCGCCAAAGACATCTCTCCTCTCCCACTCGTCTTAATACCTCTTTGTTTGTCACCCTATCTACCCATCTGATCTTCATCATTCTCCTGTAACACCACATTTCAAACGCCTCAATTTTCTTCTTTTCTGCTGCTCCAATAGTCCAAGTTTCACTTCCATAGAGTGCCACGCTCCAGACAAAGGCTTTCAAAAATGACTTCCTAATGCCTAAATCTATATTCGATGTCAAAAGATTCCTTTTCTTTCGAAATGCTTTCCTTGCCTGAGCCAACCTACTTTTTATATCCTCCTTGCTTCGTGCATCACTGGTTATTTTGCTTCCTGGATGCTACACTCCGCACACCACAACAGGGCAAACACGACTGAGGGAATAGGAGGCGCAGGCACTGGTTGTGTTTACCTTGCGGTTGCGCCACTAGTCAAACCAGGGAATACTTCTTTCCATACAGAGCGAACACGTAAGGTTGGTAGGTGCATTTCCTGTTGTCCTGCTTATTCGTAACTTATGCTTAACTTTTGGACACTAGTGAATAAATCTTAATCACATGGAATTTATTTCAGGATATTTTTCACATATTGCAGTACTTGGAATGATTTTGTGTTGACCTACTGAAAGCTAAAATATTAATTGTTAATAATATGGCAACACTGAAAAAGGCCAACGGCCTAGCCGTGATGAAACACCGGATCCCATGAAAACTCCGCAGTTAAACAACATTGGGCGTAGTCGGAACTTGGATGGTATGCCGGTTCTAGGCATTGCGCGCTGTTGGCCAACATAAGGAGGAGCGGAAAGGCACTGGCCGCCCTACCGCAAGTAAACTCCGGCTGGAGGTAGCCTCTTCGGAGGCTCGGACCTGCCTTCGGGCAGAATACCAATTAATTCATTTTATCATTTTAAATGATCTTGTCGACTTCGTCGTTGCGCTGGGGTCTGGCGTTACGTTACGGTGACAGGACGAATGTACAAAAATTCCCGATTCTTGGATGTCACGGGTAATCTCGAGAACCACTGGATGGATTTTGATGCGGTTTTCACCATTCTGTAAAGGATATCTCGAGGAAAGATTCTGTAGAAAATAATGTATGATCAAAGGAAGCCAAACACTAACGATTTCAGTGAAAAAGTCGAAAACAAACATGGCGTCCGTGCGCTTCTTAAGCTTACGCTGGGCAAACCGTTAAAAATATCAATATACTATGAGCGTAAGAATTGGTCAGCATGAAATGTTCTACAAAAAAAGTCCGCGAGAGCATATCGCTGTCTTCAATACATCGCCCATGGATGGAAGGGGCACGTCATCCAGCCATCTCCCTCCGCGCGCTGGACCTTGCTTTGCCCTTGGTTTGCACTTGCCGTTCGCGAGTAATTTGAAACATGGTTAAGTATTATAAAGCAAGATAAGTATTATGCAGGTAATTTTCTAACATATCAAGAGTCTTTGGCTTCGAGCGAAGCGAGAAGCCTCCAGCCTTTCCAGCATTTTTCAGCATTTGTAGCATTTAAAATGATACAAAGTCTAGTCTTTCAGACTGACTGTCTGTCACTTTTTTAACACTGAAAAATGACTTCAAATGTATCTTTGTTTACTTGTGTCACTTTGTCAGCTTGCAGTGTTGGTAGGTACAGTCGCGCGTGTAGGATATGACTCAGCTCAAGTAGCCTCAGCCATCGTTAAGGTTTCCAGTCAGTCTACACAAATTGAGCACAGTTACATTAGGCGGGAAAAAGTAAGTTATTTATCTCATAATTAATATTTATTGCAGCCAAGTGGCCATACTGGACGGTTACAAGGTAGACTAATCTTTACTTTATGCAACTATGCTCTTTGTCCGTTTTCTGCATGATGTTATGTGTTATTTGTCGCAGGTGTTATTGCACAGAGTACATAAGCATTCTTCATTCGGTTCATGGTGTTTAACGTTTCTACAAATCTTGTGGTGGAAACCGTGGATGGCGAGTCTTGTTATCACATGCCTCATCTTCTGTTTCTCGTTTGCCCATCTTCAGTCCACCTTTGATTATGTTGCGTAGAATTCGAGCGGGATTTCGTTCTGCTTCCGATGTCTTATCTCGAGGAGTTTCTTCATATGCTTGGTAGATGAAAGTTGTCTTAATCTGAGATCTTTGATGTAGTATCTTTCTTTTGTTAGGACAAATGCCAGCCTGGACAGGGACGTTCTTTTCAGGAAAGAAGCCTTTACTTTTTCTATTGTGATTAGGTCAGTCACGGTTAGTCTCCCATATCAGTTCTAGGCCATATGTAATGACGGGGGTTATTTTCGCGTGGAAGAGAATCATTGCTGTTGGTTAAAATAGTTTGGTAATCTTGTTCAAATCGTACATTCCTCTAATAAGATCTACTTGTTCCTTATTATGCAGTCTAAATGATTGGCACGAGTCTGTAGGGTGAGGCTAGGTATTTGTAGAAATTGACTGTGTCCAGTTTAGTCTCTCTCAGGATCATTTTGTTTTCGGAGGCTAGTTTTCTTCCTTTTCGGAAGGCCATATACACTGTCTTCTTTTCATTTATACTGAGCTCATTTCCCTCCGACCAGTCCTGCAGGTTGTTGAGGACTTTTTGTAGCTTCTGCCTGTTTGTAGAACCCAGTACCATGTCATCTGCGTACAGGTAAAGGGATACTGATTTTGTTTTTTCAATAGTCCTTATAACATTCGCTGTCGCGACGTTGAACACAGTGGGTCGCCTTGAAGTACTCCGTTGGTTTGGGTGATCACACTTGAGGTTGATATCCCATCGTTTATCTCTACTTTGTTGAAAGCCCTATGCCCTGACCTGAAAGAGATATTTATCACAAAATAACACACTTTTATGGATAAAAAGGAAGGATAGGAGGTACTTAATTGGTTGACATGTTTCGATCGTCAAACGATCATCGTTAGATCCTGTTCAGTTAGGCTTAGTTAAGGTACGATGTTGATGTTTTACACATATGCACAAATATATAAGGTGCGTTCAAAAAGTAACGAGCCGGAGGCTGTAATGCGCAAACCCGTGACGACATCGGCTAATCGTGGCGTGTGTAACGAAGTGTGGTTCCGACCAGAGCGTGGAAGGTCACAGCCCGTCGCAGGAGGGCACGCGTGCACGTCACGTGACGATACAAAGTGAGCAGCAGCATGCATCAATCGTCCAACCAAGACCAAGACAGTGGGCCATTCGACATGCTTCCTGGTGTGGTTGGAGACTGTGGGGCACCCATTGGGTACACACTTTGCGCAAGTGCAGTCGTTCCTTTATGATGGTGGACACACTTCCGACGCTCAATCCGACCACGGCGGCTATGACGTTCACTGTCACTCGGCGGTCCTGGGTAATGAGTGCATTAACCAGCTGGACGTTGTCATCGGTAATGCAAGGGGGTGCCCTAGACCAGGCATCATCGGCTAACGACACCCATCCTTCCCTGAAGCGCTTGTGCCACGCCTTGACCCTTGCAAGGGACATGCAGTGTGACATTCGGCGATGAATGTCCGTTGCCCCTACTCCTTTCGCTGTCAGAAACCGAACAACGCCTCCATATCTCTGTTTGCAATGCAACTGGCAGCGTTGGACGATTGATGCATGCTGCTGCTCGTTTTGTATCTTCACGTGACGTGCACGCGTGCCCTCCACCGACGGGCTGTGACCTTCCACGCTCTGGTCGGAACCACACCTCGTTACACACGCCACGATTACCCGATGTCGCCACTGGTTTGCGCATTACAATCTCCGGCTCGTTAATTTTTGAACGCACCTTATATCAGGAGAATCAGCTTCCCCTAATAATATTGCTGTATGCAGCCCAATTAGCTCTGTTGCATCATGAATGGTAATAATGCACTGCGAGCATATCCTGCAAACAATATTGAACCCTATTATTTTTCCCTCAAGGTGACAACAGACTAATACGAGGGAGAAATACTGTAATAATGTTCAGTATCGTTTGCAGGATAAGCTTGCAGAGCATTAGTATGCCTAGCATACAGGATGCAGCAGAGCAAATAATATCGACCCTCCTGACAACACGCGTAGGTTGGGTTGCATAAAGTAATATTATTAGGGGCAGCTGATTCACCTGGTATGTACAATATTTAGATTACCAAAGTTGGTTAAAATTTGTGTAACGTGTTGCGTTATTATTAATGTAGTTTAAGTATGTTTGCCTGTGATCTATTGACTTAGGCAGCTTCGGTGGCGTAGTTGGTGGCATGCTGAGCTTAAGTCTCTCAGTATGCCTTCCTCCGGAGAGAAAGTAAAGCCAGCGGGCCAATGTCATAGATTTATGGCATGTAAAAGAACCTTCCCCTAACTACAATTATGTAAAGCTAAATTTGTAGGATATACCGTATTTTATTAACGCTCGATTAAGTTCCAACTTTCGTCGCCAGGTACCGGTTGCGGTGGCATATAGTAGCCAAGTTCACAGCTAGTTGTCGTTGACGGTAACATTTGGTAGCAAAAGTAAGAACTACTACGAATTGATCGTCTGCAGTCCTATACCTGAATTACAGATAACACACACTAATACTGCCATCACAATTAACACCGGTTATCAGTCAGATTTTACACACACACAAAGTACACGGGACTACATGACCGCGTTGTCACAGCCCCTAAACTGAGGAACCAATCAACCATCCATTATCATTATGACGACGAACTTCAGGTATGATGTTGTCTACACTCACTAGGTGGGCAGTGAACGACAACGGACGCTGCATAGGACTCAGCATTAAAATACCAGCTAAGTTTATAACCTTTTACAACTCTAGTGTATTGAATCATTTGTGTACTCGCCATTATGACAAGCTAACTAACTACAATAGGCCACCAGTTTAAATAGGATCGGTTCAATTAGAATTATAAATAACTAGCTATTTTACCCGGCTTTGCCCGAGAGGTTTATTTACAAGTTATAGAAAAATACATGCCAATATATTTCGCAATGTATATTCACTTTGCTCCTAAATGAATTTAAAACATAGTAATCCTGGGCTCTGAAGTTAATACAGTGCAATATTAACTCACTGTTAAACTAGACGAAAGGTACTGTGGAGTACAATAACGTAGTAGAGAATACATCAATAACAAAAAGGGCTGTATATGCACATTTCTCAAGGACCTTGTCTCACAATTACAGTACTTTCCTGATAGCCTTCATTTTTTTTTTGTAATGGGTGTAATTTAGACGTCTTGTTCACGTACCGGTAGTTCTCTTTCATTTTTAAATTGTTGCATCTACCTTTTTGAAAGGAATCAATATTTAAATTATTCAATATTTGGAATATAAAGTCATCACTCTGGAGTCAAATATACTTACGATTTTTAACCCCGCACAAATGGTGTGATTAATGAGAAATGGCTTATTCATGTACATAAAGCAGTGTGTAGGCTGCTATAGCTGCATATTAGGGAATAGTATTGCTGTATTTACATGCCTATTATCTCTTATTGGGCGGCTTTGGTGGCGTATTTGGTAGCATGCTGAGCTTCTATGCCCAAGGTCGCGGGTTCAAACCCGGCCGAAGTCATCGGAGTTTTGAAGAGCGTTAAAAGTCCCTCAGTATGCCTCCTTTGGAGGGGAAGTAAAGCCGGTGGGCCCATGTCATAGGACATAGATTTATGTGATGTAAAAGAACCTTCCACTAACTACACTCGTGTGAAAGTAAAATTTGACTAACGCTATTAAGTTCCGACGGTCACCTTCTGATTGCGGGGGTATCTATTAGCCAAGTTTGCAGCTAGGTGTCGTTGACGGTAGCATTTGGTAGAAAAAGTAGGAAGTACTTAAAACTGACTGTCTGTAGTCCTTACCTGAATTGCATATAACACACAATAATACAGCCATCACAATTAACACCGGTTATCAGGCAGATTCTACACACATCCAAAGTACACGGGGCTGCATGACCGCGATGTCGCAGCCCCTAAACAGAGGAACCAACGTATGATCCCAGTATAATGTCAAATGGGATGCATTGATTGAGAACACATTGGGCTTCTTCTTTAGCCCCTAAAGTATTTCGTAAGATAGGTCAAAAGCTTGAAATGGCAGACATGGAATATCAAATACTTCACCAATCCGTGTATAATTAATGAAGAGCCTGTATGCTAAAAGATCCATAAGCCTTTTCGAATCAAAGCGGATTCAAGTAACACGACGTGTTGAAAAGTAAAGAAGTTCGCTCAAAGTATATGGTGTCTAAAATTAAAGAATGGAAAAAAATATATATAAATGTGACTAAGATTAAGAAATGTATTAAAATCATTATGCAATTCTAATTTAAATGACATTGAATGAATATAAATTTAATAAATACGATAACTTACTTCAGGTTAAGACAATGTTTCATTTAGAAAATGATTTGTCTATTGTTTAATATATTATGGGTGCAGCAAAGTCCAAAAACTCAAATAGACGGTAGTAAGAAATGAAATAACGTCAGTGCTAGTTCTGGAAAAAGACGTAAATACGAATGGAGCGCTACTGTGAAAAGATCCTGTATGCGTCTGTGTGTTGAATGGGCAGGCAGTTTAAAGCAGCCAGGAGGGATGCGATCCAGCTGGCAGTGAAAATGGTGCTGCAACCTATCTTGTCTTGTGTTAATGAACAGGCACTTTAAGGCTATTATCAAAGAGAAAAAAACATATCTACAATGGCATTGCATATGCCACTTGCAAGTACCGATGGTAGATGACGCATTCAACACTACTCTTGGTCCCCCACAGGAGGCGTGCTTTCATTTCCCGAGTTTACGTGAGACATAGTTAGGTGTAGGGATTGTCTTACGTGATTTCCGGCGATAACTTTGTTGCGGACACAAACACTCCTTCGTCTGTTGTGTGTAGTCGTCATTATGAGAGTCCCGCACCGTAGTTGTGATCGTTTAATCGAGCACCACGGTTGCGAGGGCAGCTGTAGCAAGTCCAGGCATCGTAGGTTCCAAACTATCCTGAGTGTGGTTTTTCTACGCTCTGCCCAGGCAAATGCCAGAATAATACTTGACCAATGCTAGTAACGCACATGATAGGTACTTCTTTGCCTCTGATACCTACGATGATATCCAATTAACTACGGAATTAACCGTCCAGTGCATATCCATAAGTTACCTTTTGAAAAATGGGTACCATAATGTTTCCTTGCGATTCTGTTGAATCATTCTTCAGTACATCCCCCAGGGGCTCACGACTAATGGGATGTGGGTTTGGTGACCAGGGGACCCCAGCTGAGTGCAGTATTGCTTTCACTTACTTGTGCCGGGCTCCCTTCTCTCATCTTTCCTGTCGACCACCCTTGGTCACCTCTCGTTCACTTACGACATTACGACACCCCCTCCTTCAGGGGCTTACAATTTGTGGGACGCTGGTTAGCAATCAGGGGACCCCAGCTGACTTCGCGATTGCTTCCACTTAATTGTGTCGGGGTCCTCTGGCATATTTACTGTCGGCCTCCCTTGGTCAACTCTTGTTCTCTTCCGACCCTAACGGTATTAGGATATCTGAGGTCTAAGGAGTCTTTCAAATTCCGCCTTAATTGGACCTTGTTTCATCTTTCCTGATACCCTCATTCTTCGAAGGGCCAGATCTCTTGTTTTTCTGTTCATCATATCTCCTCCCTTCTGCACGAGGTCATAAAGGAGGCAGGGTGTGTGTAGCCCCACCACTGGAGGTGCTACACCCTCAAGGGCTCACGGCTGTTGAGTTTGGGAGAATACCTGATCGGGATCTGTTTTTTCCCTTTTTCCAGTGATTCTGGGGCGGTCTCCCTCCTATTTCCCTTCCTATCTGCCTTTCATGGCACACCTTACCAAATCCGTCAATTCTCATTGTTTTAGGGGTGACAGCATTTCATTTACCCGCATTTTATTTCCCTTATTCCTTCCTTTTTGTCCTTTTGTTCTCCTAATCCGTAATTTGGTTGTAAGTTGTAGTTAATTTTAGTTCTAGTGTTCATTTTATCATCATTCTTCATTTTCATCCCAAAGAATTAAGAGGCCTATAGCCTCCATGTTAGGCCCTATAACATCAATTATCATCATCAAATTTCAATTTCAGCAATAACTTTTTCGACAGTGAAAACAGAATTCTGGTTTAAGTTGTATTCACAGTCGAAAGAATTTACTGTATGAAATGTTTGGATTGCATTTCTCAGAACTGTAATCCTCTCCACTCATTAACCTGACAGTAGCAGCGGTCTTGCCAGCGTCATTGCAGAGAAATTGGTATCACCGATTACGATTATTATTGCGGAAGCCGAAATACATGTTGCTTCCAAATAACTCATGTACTAACCACTCAGCAGGAAAGTTCATAAAGCTTTATAAGAATCGAGTGAACCTAATGGAATTCTATTTTAATAAGGTGCAAAGGCATGTTTAGTTTCTGTCATTTAATATGACGCTATTGTATTTTGTGGCCGGCCCCGTGGTGTAGGGGTAGCGTACCTGCCTCTCACCCAGTAGCCCCGGGTTCGATTCCAGGCTCTGTGAGGGATTTTAGAAACTGACGTGAGGGCTGGAACGGGATGCACTCAGCCTCGTGAGGACAATTGAGTAGCTGTCTGACAGTGAGGCAGCGCCCCGATCACGAAAACCAAGATTAACGGCCGAGGGGACCCGATGCGCTGATCACGCATCATCCCAATATCTGCAGGCTAAATGGCTGGGCAGCGGTAGCTTGGTAGGCCTAGGCCCTTCATGGGCTGTAGTGCCAGGGGTTATTATTATTATATTATTTTGTGATATAATTTACGTTTTTATATTGCGGAAATTATATTGACAAATAGTGTCAAGTCTTTGTTATGCTATACTGGGTAGACAGTGCTGTGTGAGCAGTTGAGTAATTAAGGGGATTTCATGTTAAGAACCTAATTTTCTATACCGGTAGTGCAGAGCGCAACTCGCATCCAGTCGGCCGTGTCTCGACTTGAGCTATGTTGCCATGGAAACGTCCTGCCATGCCATTCCTTCATGAGTTAATTCTATGACTTCATTAGCCTTTGCTCGAGTGCAAAAGGGCCGAAATCAGAAGAATGAGAAAGACTAACGAAAATTCATGTATCCAGCCGTTCCTTCTGGGTCCTAAACTATGTATATGCAAAATTTGGTTGAGATTGGTGGAACGGTGTAGATTTGTATACGGAACATATCCACATACCCACATACCCACATACATACATACAGACTTTCACTTTTATATATAAGATAATATTAATAATAACCTTCGGCACTCACCCCATGAAGGGCTTAGGCCTACCAAGCGACCGCTGCCAAGCTAGTTGGCCTGCAGATATTGTGGTGACGCGTGGTCAACGCATTGGGTCCCCTCGACCGTTGATCTTGGTTATCGTGACCGGGGCACTGCCTCACTGTCAGACAGCTACTCAATTTTCCTCACGAGGCTGAGTGCACCCCGTTTCAGCCTTCACGTCAGTTTAGAAAATCCCTGATGGAGCCGGGAATCGAACCCGAGGCCACCGGGTGAGAGGCAGGTGCGCTACGCCGCGGGGCCGGCTTGAATTATAAATAACAAAACAGTCCAATCCGCTTTGCTCCCAGGAATTACCCTGGTATTCATTTTCGTTAGACTGATCAAACCCCAGGGTATTTCTGAAAGTGGTAGTTTTGTTTTTAAAACCACAATCTGGGTGCGAATCGAACCTACTCCCTTTCAGTTAGAAGCGCATATACTAACTGGGCTACGGAGCCCCCTCCAAGACTGCAGAAGGCGGCTGCAAACTAGTACAGACACCTGAATAACGTGGTTTATCACAGAAATTTTGCACACACTAATTACACGGGAAAAATGACCACGATATCCATGCTCTTATGGGGCCGTGATGGTACAGTGGTAAAGCTGTTTATCTCACACCAAAGCGAACCGGGTTTGGTTCCTAGCCAATTTGAATTGCAGCCAATGGCCATAACAGGGTATATTAATTGAACGCCCTCAGTTCCAACTTTGGTTACCAGAGATGCCACTGTCACTGACATCTAATGGCGAACGTTGGAACTTGATAGAGCGTTTCTAACGAAATAACCTACAAATTTAACTACACACTACCAATTGTAGTGGTAGGTTCTTTGGCTGGTTGATTCCTCAGTTTAGGGGCTGCGACAACGAGGTCATGTAGCCCCGTGTACTTTGGGTGTGTGTAGAATCTGTCTGATAACCGGTGTTAATGTTGATGACTGTATTAGTGTGTGTATCTGTTTTAATTCAAGTAAGGACTGCAGCGATCAATTTTCAACTAGTTCCTTCTTTTGCCGCCAAACACCACCGTCATCGACTACTAGTTCAGAACTTAGCTACCAGACGTCACCGCAGTCGGCTCTTGGCAACGAACGTAGGTACCTAAGAGCGTAGTTTACATTCTTAACCTATACAATTTAGCTTCACACAGGTGTAATTAGTGGAAGGTTCTTTAACATGCCATAAATCTATGACATGGGACCGCCGGCTTTACTTCCCCTCCAAAGGAAAGCATACTGAAAGGTTTTAACGCTCTTGAAAATCCGACGACTTCGGCGGCCGGGTTTGAACCCGCGATCTTGGGCATAGCTGTTCAGCGTGCTACCGACTACGCCAGCGGACAATGTATTTGAGACTTTCGAACTTAAATATCACTTCTTGTGGTTCGTATTTCACGTGAAAATGGTTCATGATCGCGAGATAATGGTTACTTAAACTAAAAGCTACCTTTCATGCTCATAATTGAGACAAACAAGAACAACCAACTCTAAAATATTGTCACTGTGCTTTGCTAGTACAATTCAGTGTATTTCGATCGTATCTCACAATCAGACACAATCGAACGACCTCGGCCTATAGCTAAGTAGGCGTTAAACCAGTTTACTAATGCAATGTTCTAAAAAAGCAAGCATATCACGGAACTACGTGCATGCAGCTACTGACCGACAGTTCAAGTCGTGCACAAGATTATGTTTCGTCACCTAGATGCAATAACTAGAAAACTTTGTATTCATCTGCCATTAAATCAGAGATTCTAGAGAATCCTATAGTGAAAAGTTTCTTTAGTGGCTAGCATTCTTGACTGTCACCGCGGAGGTCCGATTCCGGGCTGTGCCAAGAAATTTAATTCTTGTCTGAGGGCTGGAACGGGGTACACAGAGCCTCGTGAAGTTGGTTGGTTGGTCGGTTACATGGTTCAGGGGCAGCGACAACGCTGTCATGTAACCCCATGTACTTTGGGTGTGTGAAGAATCTGTCTGATAACCGGTGTTAATTGTGATGACTATATTAGTGTGTGTTATCTGTTTTTAATTAAAGTAAGGGCCGCAGACATCCAATTTTCAAGTAGTTCCAACTTTTGCTACCAAACGTCACCGTCAACGACAACAAGTTCTGAACTTGGTTACTAGATGCCACCACAGTCGGCTCTTGGCAACGAACGTTGGAACCTAAGCTATAATTTAGCTTCACACAAGTGTAATTAGTGGAAGGTTCTTTTACATGCCATAAATAAATATATATGTGACATGGGACCGCCGGCTTTACTTCCCCTCCGAAGAAAGGCATAGAGGGATTTTAACGCTCTTAAAAAATCAGACAACTTCGGCCGGGTTCCAACCCATTACCTTGGGCATAGAAGCTCAGTATGCTACCAACTACGCCACCGATGCCGCCCCTCGTGAAGTAAAACTGAGAATAGGCGGATTCAATTCCTACCTCAGCCATTCTGGAGGTGGTTTTCACTGGTTTCCCACTTCTACTCCAGGCAAATGTCGGGATGAAACGTAACGTTAGGCCACGACCGCTTCCTACCCAAGCTCCTACACCTACCCATGTACAGGAAACTACAAGACCACAATGTCGCAAGCCCCTAAATGCTCTAGAGTATCTGGAGAATCCAATACGTGAAATGTTTGCAATGAAGATTCAATCGAAATCTCACAATTGACCGCCCCATGGTACAGCGGCTAGCAATCTTGACTGTCATCATGAGGTCTGGGTCTGATTCCCGGCTCTGCCAAGTAATTAAATTCTCGTGTGAGGATTCAAACTGGTGACACTCAGGGGCATAACAGAGAAGAGGTGGGTTCAAATCCCTCTTCAACTACCCTAGAAATGGTTTTTCCGTGGTTTCCCAGGTCTACTCTAGGAAAATGCCACAATGGTTGCTAAATGAAGGTCACGGCCACCTCCTTCCAAATCCTCGCGTCAACTTACAAATACACACACCACTGCTACATAGACCACGGAAACACAGGTTATCAGACATATCTTACACACACCCAAGTATACGGAGCTAAATAACCAAGATTTTCAATCACATTAGTTGAAACAACCCCCAGCATTTGTTCGAGGTTGAAATGAGGAACCCTCGGAAAACCACTTCTATGAAGACTGAAGTGAGAATCGAACCCATCTATTCTCTGTTTTGCCTCACAAGGCTGGGAGTGTACATCATCCCAGCCCTCGCACCTCTGCCAAGAAATGTATGCCTGATTTGCCGACTGGAATGGGGTGCATAGAGCCTCATGAAGCAAAACTGAGAAGAGGTCGGTTCGATTCTCAATTCAGCCTTCCTAGAATTGGTATTGCGTTGTTTACCTAATTCTACTCCAGCCAAATTCTGGGAGATCATACATTATTCCAACTACAGTGGGACAAGTCCATCTGAAGCCCCAGAAAATATGCGAACTACTAGGCTTCCCCTTGCCCCTCAAGTCATCATGTTGCTGGATTTACTGCTATTTGCTTCCGCGGAAAGGCGTGACTTGCACAGATACCAACTGGCGCTGGGTACGCCGTCACTCAGGGCTTCACTTGAACTTGCCAAGCTATAACTGTGTGTGGCGCAGAAACCAAATTCGGTCTCCTCCACCAACGGACTATCTCTTCAAACATCTCCAGTTAAGTCCTAATTAGAATATTTAATTCTCACGCTGGCTGGCACACTGTCAACATGTCCTTGAAACAACAGGAAGGATTATCTCAACCAACAATTTTCATTGTATCTTAACGTATTCTGGCACCACAAGAATAAGCCAAATTCCTTTCAAAAATGTTATAAAGTAATTCATTAGAAACGTGAAGAAATCTGGAACTGTAGCACGTTATGAATTAAATGGACAACTTTGGAAACTCCACCATTCCTCCGGAAGAAAATCGAAAACACAATGGTTATTTACAGAATTAATTATAAGTTCTCTTTGTAATGCTTTATACACTATTCACTGGCTGTATTTACATCGAACAGAGTAATATCAGAATATTTCATACTAGTTTTGACATTAAATTAAATAAAGCTGTCCACTCTAAGTTATTTTAATGCCTCGGGCCCCTCAGCAATTCCGGGCCCCGGAGCTACAGCCCCGACTGCCCCTCCCTCTCGTCGGGCCTGGGAAGAAGTACCATTGCCAATTTTCTGCTACATATCCTAAAAGGTCGTAACTATAACACATTATTTATTTGATTATTTATTTATTAATTTATTTGTTTATTAATTAATTTAATTATTTATTTATGTATTTGTTTATTTATTTACTTAATTATTTATTAATTAATTAATTTAATTATTTATTTATTTGTAAGTAAAGTACCCAGGTCATAAGCCAATTCAGTACCTTCTTGGCACACAAAAGGAAAGTAGATAAGTGTATACCTAAATAATAATTGAAAAGAAAAATTCAAAATAGAATTAAAACTGAAATTTAATTAAGATTTGTTGTTATTGCTCATTTTAACGGCAGTGACTTCGTGGTCCTATAGTCCCGTGTAGTCTATTAGGGTTGTGATAACTGTACTAGTGTGTGTATTTGTACATTGGGGATATAATTCGTAAGGGGGCGATCATACAGGCATTTGCCTGGAGTAGAAGTGAGAAAACCACAGAAAACCACTTCTAGGATGGCTGAGGTGGAATTTGAACCATCCTCTTCTGAGTTTTGCCTCACGAGGCTGAGTGTATCCCATTCCAGCTCTCACCCCAGAATTAAAATTTCTTGTCAGAGCTGGGAATTAAACTCACAGCGAAGAATGCTAGCCACTACACCAAATAAAACTTGGTTCATTCCTCAGTTTAGGGGCTGTGACAACGCGGTCATGTAGCCCTGCGTACTTTGGATGTGTGTAGAATCTGTTCTGATAACCGGTGTTAATTGTGATGGCTGTATTAGTGTGTGTTATCTGTAATTCAGGTAGGGACTGCAGACGATCAATTTCAAATAGTTCCTACATCTGCTACCAAATGCTACCGTCAACGACACCTAGCCGTGAACTTGGCCACTAGATGCCACCGCAACCGGCACCTGGCGGAGAACGTTGGAACTTAATACAGCGTTAATCAAATCTAACCTACACATTTAGCTTCATACAATTGTAGTTAGTGGAAGAGCCCGTCGGATTTATTTCCCTTTCGAAGGAAGACATACTAAGGGATTTTTAACGCTCTTAAAAAATCCGACGACTTCGGCCGGGTTTGAACCCACGATCTTGGGCATAGAAGCTCAGCATACCACCAACTACGCCACCGAAGCCGACAAATAAAACTTCAAAACGTATTTAGCAACTCATATAGCTAACGTCCAGTTATAAATACAACAAAGGACCAACAAATAAAACTTTTTATAAAAATGAACTCCTTGACGAAGCACGGGCAAAACCTAAAAGAGGGGATCAGTCACGTGGCACAGTTATTTGTATATCTGTCTGCGTAACTGATAGCCACGTGCGTCTCGTTCCCAATCCCAGCCCCACTTACAAATACACACCATAGTTAAAATACCACAGGTTATCATACATATTCCACAGACACAGGCACTGGTGACCATGATGTTCCAAGCAGCTGTGTGAAACATCCTTCATGTAAGGAAAGGAATGTAGGAATTTTAAATCTCTGCTGAACAACCTGTTAAATACATAAGTAACACTTACCGCTTTCATGAAGAGTTCCGGTGCGAAGTGCTTAGCCTTCCGGACTACCGCATCGTCAGCTTCTGCTTGTCCATAACTTATAGTCACGACAATTATAAGGATATATAAAGCTGCACAGCATGCCATCGTCACCTGAAAAACAAACAATACAAGGGCTCAAATATATAATGTGTGACGTCGTGCAGTGTCTAGGGACGCACTGTCATCAGCCCCGTGTATTGTTGAAATGATTTGATAACCTGTGTTTCTGTGGAGCTCATCGTAAAGTCGTAAGTAGCTATGTAATGTTTTGTAACCTTTCTTTCACTGTTGCCTTTGCAAACAGTCAGTCGTAACTCTTCAGTCGGTCTACTCGAATTTGTCCCATTAATGGGTGGGGTGCAATGTATTTATACGTAAATAACACTCCTGGAAATAATGTGTACTGTAACTGACAAAATTTAGTTTTTACGCCATATTAATCTACAGACGGTTAGCTTTCTAAGGGACGTGGTGAAGCAGCGGTCAAGCGGTTAGCCTCTCACCAACGTGGACCGGGTTTGATTCCCGGTCAATGCATGTGAGATTTTGGAAGTGAAATGCTAGGTCCTGTGGTTCGGATTCCACGTAAAAAGGAGGTCCCGTGGTTCGTGATCGCATGATTAACGGTCACGTAAAACTTAAAGCTTCCTTTTTCCTTGGCTTTCTAAGGGTAGGCTACATATTTATACAGCTGAAGATGACCTCATTGAAGGTCGAAACATGTCCTATATATAAATATATATATATATGTGTAAAGTATTGATTTGTCGTATAATTTTAAACATTTAATTCCACTATCAATACGGATTTTTTTAAACAATTGTTTTTTTCAATGGCAAATGTGTTTGCATTCTAAGCAAATACAAGGTGAACAAATAAATATGATTAGATTTGCAAATGACATTGCCATAGTTGCAGATAGTGAACAATATCTCAAACGAATAATAGTAAAAATGGAGGAAATCAGAGGTAGTGATTACAACACGAAAATAAGTCAGTCAAAGACGAAAGTTATGGTCTGCGATAAAAAAAAAAAAGCAGACTCAAGTATGAAAGTAGTGGTGGGAAGAAACTATGAAGAGATGAAGAGGAAAGCTATAAATAGAGCCGACTGGAGAACTGCCGCAACCAATCGATGGATTGAATACTTAAGAAGAAGATATGGTGTTGTTGTTGTTGTTTTATTTTATATAGAATGCAAATACATTTGCCATTGATAGCACAATGTTTGTTTGATATGAAAATATTCTTTTACTATCTGTATTTCGAAAAACGTTAATGTGAAGCCCAATATTATATTTTATTGTATTTACAATTAATATTACATTGTAAGGATATCCATTTTTAGCCTATTTTCAATTTTGAAAAAGTAGCTTATGAGATCACCTTTCGTCCGTGTGTGTGTGCGTGTGTGTGCGTGTGTGTGTGTGTGTGTGTGTGTGTGTCCCTAATAAAATCTAAACGGCTGGAGCGATTTCAATGAAACTCGGTAAGTTCATAGCACTCTTCTGGACGACCCCGGCCGTGCCCTTCAAATTTTGTTCCGTCTCACCAATCCAACATGGCGGCTGTGCGAAATATTCCACCACCATTCAATATCTCCGAAACTACTCCCGATATCACCCTGGAATCTATTACAGTGATAAAGGGAACTACTAGAAGTTCACCTATATGACTTTTGAAAAACTGGTAACTGCAAAACCAACATGGTGGCCACGCGAATTTGCGACTTTAAAATAGACGTTTCTCGCGATTAAACCAACCAAACGCAATAAAACTTGGTACAGTATATGTTTATAGACATTGTAATGCACCGACATCTAATTTCGTGCAATTGTTTACATAACCACAAGATGGCGGATGTGCGAAATATTTCACCGGCATTCTATATCTCTGAAACTATTAGCGGTATCACCCTGAAATTTTGTACGGAGATAAAGGGCACTACTAGATGTTCATCTATAAGACTTTCAAGAACCGGTTAACTACAAAACGAACATGGCGGCCAAGTGAATTTGAAAATTGTAAATAGACCTTTCTCGCGATTTAATGTTCAAAACGCATTGAAATCTGGTACAGTAAATGTTTATACACATTGTAATGCACTGGTATCTAATTTAGTTCAATTGTTTACATAACTTCAAGATGGCGGCTGTGCGAATTTTAAAATTATTTTTTATTTCTTGTGTCGTAAGCATGCGATCGAAGAAAAGTTCGAATAATGGACCTACGCAATAATTTCCCTTTAATGGTGTATGACTCTATGGCCTATACATTTAACAATCCAACATGGCGACCATCCGAAATATTTAGACGGCTCTGAATATCTACGAATCTATTATAGCAATCAAACTGATTTTTTTATGTTTATAGGGGCTTAGAACTTAAGTTCACCTATAGGACTTTAAATAACCCGGTGATCACAAATCCAACATGGCGGCGACGCGAAGTATAAATATTGACATGGACGTTTCTCGCAAGTTAACCATCCGAGTGCAGTGAAACTTGGTACAGTAAATCCTTATACAAATGTTAATCCACTGGCATCTAATTTATTTCAATTGTTTCCATATCCACAAGATGGCAGCTGTGCGATATTTTAAAATCTCTTTTTTACTTCTAGTGTCCTAATCATGCGATTGAAGTTTGCTACACGTACACAATAATCTTCATGTAAAAGTACATAATTTTAGGACCTACTATATAAAATCCAACTTGGTTACCATCCGAAATATTTAGTCGGTTCTCAGTATCTACGAATCTATTACAGCAAACAAACTGAAATTTTGTATGTTGATAGTGGCAATTAACATAAGTAGGATATATGAAAATAGGCGGTATAGTTCTTCACGGAACTACTTGTTTTTATTTTATTTCATTCTTTTAATTACAATATTTGTCACATTTTGCTTTTCATATCAAACAAACATTAGACTTAAGTAAATCTCTAGTATTTTATTTCATTCTTAATTGAGCTGAAGAAGACCTCAATGTCAGCTCGAAACATGTGCATTATTTGTGTAAGTATTGATATTTTAAACTTTATTTTTATTTTATTTTTCAAAATGCTATAAAATGCTAAATTCCAAATGCATAAAAGTTGCAAAATACTCAATGTTCAAATCAAAATGCTAAATTTCTGATATAAAAACGCTAAAATTCACAATCCCTAATTATAGGACATTCCGGAATCCCTTAAATATATATAGGTAGATATGGGTTGAAACATGCAAGGGAAGAGTATACCAGGCACAGAGACCACTTGTCGCCATTGATATCCTGGCAAGTGGTGGGTACTACTGGGAGTCGAGCACTGAGCCGGTTGAGCGCGGCTTGGAGAGGCATGAATGTACCATCTAGGTGTATCAATAGTTATAAGAACTGACTATGCTGTCAGTGAAAGAGAAATGCCCCATCGGTGACTTCTGGTCCCGCACTAGCTGACCGTAGTGGGGGGCAGCTGGGATTACCGGTTGGAAGAGCAGAGGGACAAGGTTACCCAGCGTCCTTCTGCAATCATATGTGGGCGCCTCGTTTGAACTCTCGACATTTCTCTTCAAGGCAGCCGGGAAATTAGGTCTCTCATCTCAGCGTTAGCAAGTTATAATAACTGAACTCTCATAAAGGTCTAACTCGAGACACTGCTCAATATTACCTTATTTGGTGCATATTATATGTTTCAACTAACATGTAATTACATGCATTTAGTAATTAAACATGAAACTGACTAGAGTACTGTGCGATAAGAAGGTCAGCTGCAGGCTGAAAGGAAAGATCTACAAATCTCTGGTGAGGTTTGCAATGCTCTACTGTGTAGTGCAGAAACTTGGGCTATTACAATCGCCCAAGAGAGAAAGATGGACGTGGCAGAAATTAGAATGATAAGGTGGATGATGATGATGATGATGATGATGATGATGATAATTGTTGTTTTAAGGGGCCTAACATCTAGGTTATCGGCCCCTAATCATTTGGGTGATCGTGATAATAAATGATAATGTCATGAAACCTACAACTAAATCTAACTACAAAATTTAAGGACTAGAAGAAGATAAGGACAAAAGAAAGGAATAAGAGAAATTAAAGACAGGAGGAAAGTAAATGCCCTCAATCCTCAAAGAATGAGGACTGAGGGACTTGGAAGGAAGGAGAGCCAAGAAAGGCAGATAGGAAAGGGAAAGAGGAAAGGATCCGCCCCAAAGGCAATGGAAAAAAAGGGAAAAACCAGACCCATCTCAGGAATCCCTCGGGGTCGCTAACTCCCGAACTCACCAGACGTGAGCCCTTGAGGGTGTAGCATTATCCAGGGAGCACCATAAGTGGTGGAGCTACACACACCCTGCCTCCTTGAGGGCCTTGAGCAGAAGGCAACAAGGAAACAAGAGGTCTGACCCCTCGAAGAATGAGGGTTCAGGAAAGATGAGACAAGGGCCAACTAAGGCGGGAAAGACTCCCTATGCCTCGGACACCCTAATACCCTTGGGGTCGCAAAAGAACAAAAGTTGACCAAGGGTGGTGGAGAGGAAAGATAACAGAGAGGAGCCCGGCACAAGTAAGTGGAAGCAATGCCGGGCTCAGCTGTGGTCCCGTGGTCGCCAACCCACGTCACACAAGGTGCAAGTCCCTGGGGGATAAGGTGGATGAGTGGAGTGACAAGAAAGGATAGAAAAAGAGAGGAGCAGTGAAAGTGGAACCCATCGGAAAGAAGAGAGTAGGCATGGGTAGTGACATTATTTTTTCGTATTAACGATAAACACGACAAAAAATATTTTGAAGCAATTTTGCGATGTCTTTACGAATCATATGTTTCTGGTTAATAAAATAAGGATATCATGTTCGCTGTTCGCAGCGATAAGGCCATTTCAAAGTGAAACTCAATGATTTCGTGATAAGCGCAATATTGCAGCGAAATCTGTAGTGAATAACGAGATTATGTATGGAAAAAAAAGAATAGCGAACAAAGATTCAACAAGTTAAAATAATTCAGTCACTGCAAGCATTAAAATTAATGCAAAATCAGGAATATAATAAAATAATATTGGATGTTTACTAGTAATTTATATATCTACCATTCATATAAATAATTCAGAACCACAATAATGAAACCTTTAATGATTAATTTTAGAATTTCATTAAAGCGAAATTAAAGCGATATTTCGCGAAATAACGCGAAAATTAGTATTCTTCTCGCGAAATTGTTCAAAATTTAGTGCGAAGAAATCATACCTCTAGGCATGGGCAGTTGCTGAGAAGAGAGGAGGACTACTTGGGGAAAGCAATTGGAAATCTGGAAATTGAGGGGTCAGGAGGAGAGGAAGACCAAAAATGAGGTGCAAATACGAGGTTGTAGGGGACCTCAGAGAAAAAGGATGGAGGAAGAAGGAAGTATGGGATAGACATTTATGGAAGAGAAGAAATCTACCTTACATGACTTGGGAAAAGACCGAGATAAAGAGGAAGAAGAAGTAATTAAACTTGATATTTCACTTAAATGTATGTCTATGTTTGTCTACCCCTTATTATTACCGTTTGCAACGGGGTCGGGGATGAGATGCAATGAAAGTCTATATGGCGGATGGTTTTTACGACCGGATGCCCTTCATGATGCCTACGTCATGAGAGGAGCAAATGACAGAAATGAATCAAACTGGACAAGTAGGTGGAAAAAAAACGGTCGTGGCCTCTCAGATGGTACCATCCCAGCATTTGCTTGGAGTTTAATGAAGGAAGGGGGGGGGGGGGTGACCACGGAAAACCATTTCAAGGGCAGCTGACCGCGGGGCTTGAACTCACGTCTACCGGGTCCACAGAGAGCTTGGCACCATGGCCTAGCGCTGCGATAGACCATGACACTCGCTTGACGAGCGAAACATGGTATCCCATAGTTTACTCCCTCTTCTGTAGCCCAAAACAAATATATATATTAATCATATATAATGCATGATGATATGATAATTGATGTTTTAAGGGGCCTAACATCTAGGTTATCGGCCCCTAATGGTTTGGGTGATAGTGAAAGATGAGATGAGAATGAAAACTATAACTAATACTAACTACAAACTTACAGACTAGAAGAAGAAATGGTAAACAAATAAAGGATAAGCCAAATAAACGACAGAAAGAAAAGAAATGCCCCTCAGCCTAGAAGAATGAGGATTAAGAGACTTGGAAGAAAGGAGAGCAATGAAAGGCAGATAGGAAAGGGGAAAGAGGAAGAGGACAGACCCCATGGTCAGAGGAAAAAGGGGACAAAACGAACCCAGCTCAGGAATCCTTCGGGGTCGCCAACTCCCGAACCCACCAGCCGTGAGCCCCTGAGGATGTAGCAATATCTAGGGTGCACCATAAGTGGTGGGGCTACATACACCCTGCCTCCTTGAGAGCCTTGAGCAGAAGGCAGGAGGTAACACGAAAAGAAAAAGATGGCTGAACCCTCGCAGAAGGAGGGTATCAGAAAAGATGAGACAAGGGCCAATTAAGGCGGGAAAGGAAGAGACTCCCAAGGCCTCGGATATCCTAATACCGTCGGGGTCGGAAGAGAACAAGAGTTGACCAAGTGAGGTCGACAGGAAAGAAGACGGAGAGGAGCCCGGCACAAGTAAGTGGAAGCAATGCCGGACTCAGCTGGGGCCCCGTGGCCGCCAACCCACGTCCCACTAGATGGGATATAGAATGCAATTACATTTGCCAATGATAGTGAAATGTGTTCTGATACCCGTATTGTTAGATGAATTCTAAAGTTTAAAATACACGCCAAGAAATACTTCAATTAAGATATATCTATATATTATAAGATGCGTCTTCCTCAGCCCAATCAAGAATGATGTATTTAAATCTAATGATGAATGCTTGATATGAAAAAGAATATTTGATAAATTATAATTAAAAGAATTAAATACAATAATAAAATAGATATCCTTACATTGTTATTAAATAAGTAATAATAATAATAATAATAATAACCCCTGGCACTTCAGCCCATGAAGGGCCTAGGCCTACCAAGCAACCGCTGCCCAGCCATTTGGCCTGCAGATATTGGGATGACGCGTGATCAGTTCATCGGCTCCCCTCGACCGTTAATCTTGGTTTTCGTGATCGGGGCGCTGCCTCATTGTCAGACAGCTGTTCAATTGTCTTCACGAGACTGAATGCATCCCTTTCCAGACCTCACGTCAGTATCTAAAATCCCTGACGGAGCCGGGAATCAAAGTCGGGGCCACCGGACGAGAGGCAGGCGCGCTGCCCCAACACCACGGGACCGGTAAATATCAAAATTACTTGAATTACTATCTGTATTTTTGGAATTTTTAATGTGAAGTCCAATATCATATTTTATTTGCATTTAATTACATTGTAAGGATATCCATTTTATTAATTTATTTATTTCCTTTAATTATAATTTATCATATATATTTTTACCACCTCGTTACGCAGTGGCTAGCATTGTTGGCTGTCAACCCCGAGGTGCCGGGTTCGATCCCCGGCTCTGTCAAGAATTTAAAGGTCTTTATATGGTCTAGTACGGGGTCTCCCCGCCTCGTGATGCAAAATAGGAACCTGCTGGATGCTATGGCGGGAGGAGGAGTGGAAAGGACCTGGCCACCTTACCACACGCAAACTCCGGCTCGGGACGCCTGGTTAGTGATCCCCTGACGAAGCCAAGGGCTCTAATTCAGGTCGCCTACGTCCTGGAAGGGATATGGCACCGTAATGTTATTTATTTATATACTAGCAGAAGTACCCATTCTTCGAACGGTCTTAGGTATTAATAACCAGACGTTATCAATTGAGCTACTGTTGCAATGGTTAGGGGCTTGGAACCTGTTTGTCGACCGAGAAAAATGATTAGTTAAAATATGCTGTCAAACTGAATTTACCTAACGTGTTCTTCCTGACGTGAAAATAAAATTGAAAACCTCGTAGACGAATCGCAATACAAGTCACACACAAACTGACCCTAACAGTAGTGTCAAGTGCCCAACCACAGGAAGACCCCTCTTATAAATTATACAGGCTTGTGGTACATGAAAATTCAGGTTTTTTAGACTCCAATGGGCCAAATTCCTAAAAGCAGCAAAAATAGTCCACTATTTCAAATCAGGAATTTTGTAAAATAATGTTGCTGTTTGGAGGTATAATAGACATTCTGTACGACATAACGCTTGTGTAGTCGTGTGAAAATATCTAGGGTACTCCTTGAATCCCTTAAGCGCATTGATGAATTTTACAGTTTCAGTTGGTTCAGTGATAACCTTAGCCTATAGCCATTTGCAAACCTTAACAGAAATTCGAGAGTACCCCTTGACCCCTTAAGCACCTTATATGTATTGATGAATATTTCAGCTTAATTTGCATCCGTTATAACCTTATAGCAGTTTGCAAACCTTCACAGTAATGTAATAAATGGAATTGCATTGCGTCTTACAGAAATAGATGGACCTCTAAGATTCAGTTGCCATAGTTACTGGTAGGCCTATGCATTCTTTCTTTATTTTATTAAATTAAATTATTTTTCTGGGAATATCTCAAAAACTGTTGGTTTTAGGGCCTTAAACTGTGGTTTTCGGGATCCTTTTATGGCCCCCGAGTTTCGTTTCTCACATTGAGGGGCTGAAAATGAGTTTTGTCTCACCCTTCTATGCCTATTTCAGCATGCATTTTAAGGTGGTAGGCCCCCTTTTATGAGAGGTACGGAGAAGAGTTACATAAATGATTAGTGTCGAGCCTCTGATGGATATCTGTATCAAATTTTAGGTTAATCCACCCAGCCGTTCTCGAGTTATAAGGACACAAAATATTGTCCACAGACAAAAACAAGATGTTCAGTAAAGAACATATAGCCTACTTTCTCCTAAATGCATGGGTATTGTTATAACTCTTTGTCCTTTTCAAGGAGTATGATCGAATGTTGGTTGTAGTAGCTTGTTGAAATACAACGTGCTATAGGGATATTAAACATGAATATGAGGTGCCCTTTGCTAGTGCTACCTCTGTACCAAATTTCGTTCAATTCGGTTTCACCGTGTTTGAATTGATAGGGGGAATCGACTTGCACACATACTTGGCCACCATCTGCAAACTATTGGGCTGATGTTCTTGCAGTTTGGTCTGAATATGTTTCCCACATAAAGATATGGTGTTGCAAAATTTGGTAGAGACTAGATTATTAGGTTGGTCGTAATTACATTTTAGCTTTTAACATTTGGGTGGCCGCGATTACGTTTCCGTCAAGATAGCGGTGATATAAAACATGACACTGAGGTGCCCTTTGCTAGTGCTACCTCTGTACCAAATTTCGTTCCATTCGGTTTCACCGTGTTCGAATTGATAAGGGGAATCGATTTTCACACAAAGATGGCCGCCATCCGCAAAATATTAGGCTGATGACCTATTAGTTTGGTCAAAGGATGCTCCCTCCATAAAGGTATGTTGTTGCTAAATTTGCTAGAGATCGGATGATTAGGCTAATCGTAATTTGATTTAAGCTTTGAACATTTGTGTGGCCGCCATTGCGTTTCTGTCAATATGGCGGCGATATAAATCATGACACTGAGATGCCCTTTGCTAGTGCTATCTCTGTACCAAATTTCGTTCCATTCGGTTTCACCGTGTTTGAATTAATAGGGAGAATCTATTTTGACACAAAGATGGCCGCCATCCGCAAACTATTAGGCGAATGACCTATTTGATTGGTCAAAGGATGCTCCCTCCATAAAGGTATGTAGTTGCAAAATTTGGTAGAGATCGGATGAGTAGGTTAATCGTAATTTGATTTAAGCTTTGAACATTCGTGTGGCCGCCATTACGTTTCTGTCAAGATGGCGGCGATATAAAACATGACACTGAGGTGCCCTTTGCTACTGCTACCTCTGTAGCAAATTTCGTTCCATTTGGTTTCACCGTGTTTGAATTAATAGGGGGAATTGATTTTCACACAAAGATGGCCGCCATCCGCAAACTATTAGGCTAATGACCTAGTTGTTTGGTCAAAGGATGCTTCCTCTATAAAGGTATGTTGTTGCAAAATTTGGTAGAGATCGGATGATTAGGTTAATCGTAATTTGATTTAAGCTTTGAACATTTGTGTGGCCGCCATTACGTTTCCGTCAAGATGGCGGCGATATAAAACATGACACTGAGGTGCCTTTTGTTAGTACTACCTCTGTACCAAATTTCGTTCCATTCGGTTGCACCGTGTTCGAATTAATAGGGGGAATCGATTTTCACACAAAGATGGCCGCCATCCGCAAACTATTACGCTGATGACTTATTAGTTTGGTCAAAGGATGCTCCCCCCATAAAGGTATGTTGTTGCAAAATTTGGTAGAGATCGGATGATTAGGTTAGTCGTAATTTGATTTAAGCTTTGAACATTTGTGTGGCCGCCATTACGTTTCCGTCAAGATGGCGGCGATATAAAACATGACACTGAGGTGTCCTTTGCTAGTGCTACCTTTGTACCAAATTTCGTTCAATTCGCATTCACCGTGTTCGAATTGATAGGGGGGGACAGACATTCAGAGAACACACACTCACACACACACAGACACACAGACACACACACACACAGACTCACACACACACATACACACACACAGACAGACACACTTTTTTCGCCCTGTGTTGATCTCATAAGTCTACTTTCATTTTTTGCAAAAATCGAAAGTAGGCTAAAAATATGTTTGCGCGCAACTGTCATAAAACAGTCTAATACGGGCAAATATCACGTATTTCCGAAGAAATTCAGAAAATAAATACAAACTTTTTTTTTGTAGTCAATTTTACCCTCCAGGTTGGTGGTTCCCACGGACTCAGCGAGGGAACTCAGCACTACCGCCTCTACGGGCAGTGGCCTAGAGCTGGGAACACTTAATCGGTTTGGATACAACTGGGGTGATGTGATCAGCACTTCGCCCAGGTGGCCTCACCTGCAAAGCGAACAGGGGTCTCATGAGGGATGGGAAGGTAAGGGTAGATTGGGATGGATAGGCAAGGAAGAGGGAAGGAGGCGGCCGTGGCCTTACAGGAGGTACCAACCCTGCATTTGCCCGAAGACGAAGTGGGAAACCACGGAAAACCACTTCGAGGATGGCTGAGGTGGGAATCCGAGGCTAAGTAGACCCCGTTCCAGTCCTCATACCACTTTTCAAATTTCATGGCAGAGCCGGGAATCGAACCCACAACCTTCGGGTGGCAGCTAACCATGCTGGCCACTATTCTACGGAGGCGACTTTCATTCTTATATAATAGAGAATATATAGAACAGACCTTCCGTACCATACCCGCACGTGTAATTCGCGTGAAAAAATTCTAGGGTACCCCTTGTCCCTTAAGCGCATTATATGTATTGATGAATATTTCAGCATAATTTGGATCCGTTGTAACCTTATAGCCGTTTGCAAACATTCACAGTAATGTAATAAATGGAATAGCATAGCGTCTTACAGAAATAGATGGACCTCTGAGATTCAGTTGTCATGGTTACCGGCATGCATTCTTTCATTAATTTATTAAGTGAAATTAGTTTTCTGGGAATATCTCAAAAACTGTTGATTCTAGGGCCTTAAAATGTGGTTTTCGGGGGCCCTACGGCCCCCGAGTTTCAGTTCTCACATTGAGGGGCTGAAAATGAGCTTTGTCTCACCCTTCTACGCCTATTTCAGCATGCATTTTAAGGGGATAGGACCCCTTTTATGAGAGGTACGGAGAAGAGTTACATCAATGATTAGTGTCGTGCCTCTGATGGATATCTGTATCAAATTTTACGTTGATCCACCCAGCCGTTCTCGGGTTATAAGGACACAAAAATTGTCCACAGACAAACAAACAGACATACAGACAGACAGACAGACAAAAATTTTATTTTTGCGCGCATCCGTCATAAAACAGTCTGAAACGCGCAAATATCGCAAATTTCCGTGGAAATTCAGAAAAAACAGACAAACTTTCATTTTTATATATATAGAAATGTATCAAACATTCATCATTAGACTTAAATACATCATTAGTATTTTATTAGTATTAGTTTTTAATTTTAATCCTTAATTGGGCTGAAGAAGACCTCCATTTCAGGTCGAAACATGCACCATAATACATAATAGATATATTTTAATTCAAGTATTGATTGGCGTGTATTTTGAACTTTAGAATTTTAATCTCAAGTAGTTTTCTTTTCACATTATTATTATTAGCCTATTTTCATTTATGAAAAAATAGGCCCAGGAGATCACCTTTTGTCCGTGTGTGTGCGTATGTGTGTGATTCGTGTGTGTGTGTGTGTGTGTGTGTGTGTGTCCCTAATAAAATCCAAACGGCTCGAGGGATTTCAATAAAACTCGGTAAATTCATAGCACTATTCCGGACGACCTAGACCATGCCCTTCAAATTTTGTTACGTCTCATCAATCCAACATGGCGCATGTGCGAAATATTTCCCTAGCATTCAATATCACCCAAACTATTACCGATATCACCCTGGAATTTTGTACGGTGATACAGGGAACTACTAGAAGTTCACCTATGTGACTTTTGAAAACCTGGTAACTACAAAACCAACATGGTGGCCAAGTGAAGTTGCGACTTTTAAATAGATGTTTCTCGCGATTTAACCAACCAAACGCAATGAAACTTGGTACAGTATATGTTTATACACATTGTAATGCACCGACATCTATTTTCATACAATTGTTTACATAACCTCAAGATGGCGGCTGTGCGAATTATTTCATTCTATATTCTATTCTATATCTCTGAAACTATTACCGGTATCACCCTCAAATTTTATACGGAGAAAAGGGCACTACTGGAAGTTCATCTATGAGACTTTCAAAAACCGGTTAACTACAAAACTAACATGGCGGCCAAGCGAAGTTGAAAGTTTTAAATAGACTTTTCTCGCGATTAAATGATCCAAACGCAATGAAACTTGGTACAGCAAATGTTTATACACATTGTAATGCACTGGTATCTAATTTACGAAATTTTGTATGTTGATAGTGGCAATTAACATTAGCAGGATATATGAAAATAGGTTTCAGTTCTTCACGGATCTACTTGTTTCACATGTCCCAGTAATTTGGAATATGTTGGGTCGGCCGACTAAAGAGTTGTAATATCAACAACATATAAAGCTTTTGTTGCTCTGGATCACGTGAGCCAAGTAGTTGGTATCAAGGTCGAAGTGCACAACCGGAGTCGCAGAATCCCGTTAGCACTCAGGGCCAGTGCTTGTGTCCAGTCACAATGAGTGATGTCGAGAATAGCAAGCACCTTTCCCTTTTAGGGACTAGAGTTAGCGTGATCATCATTAGATCCTTTCGTTTCATTTTATGTTTAGACAGGCGTAGCCATATTAATAGCGTCCACCTCCTAATGTAGCGGTAAGCATTCTTGGCTGTCGCTCCGGAGGTCCGGGGTCGATCTCTGGCTCTGCCAAAAGAAAAGTAATTTTGGTGTGAGAGGTGGAATGGGGTACACTCAGCCTCGTGAGGCAAAACTGAGAAGAGAGGAGGGTTTGAATCCCATCTTTCTCATCTTTGGGGAGGAAAGAATGCCGCCTTTGTATGCGTTGACCGTCACGACTGACATGAGCATGAAGTTGAAGCTTCAAAGATGTAACAACCAAATATCTCCCTGACCCTGACTTGCGTTCACTGTGGCCAAAACTTTAAAATACTGTGAAGTTTTGAAGTCATTATTTCAGTGTTGTCGCTACAAACTATGAATTTATACTTTTCAATCGGTCCACACGCTTGTGCTCAGTTAGATTAGGGAGGATAACTACCTGTAGGCTATATATAACACATTTTCCTGAAAAAAGATTACATGTAGATCAGAACCCCCTATGGACGTCAAATTGGGAGGTGAAAAGCTAAAGGAAGTAGAAGACTTCTGTTACTTACGAAGCAAAATAACCGGTAATGGACGGAGCTAAGAGGGCATCAAAAATAGGTTAGCTCAGGCAAGGAAAGCCTTTCTACACAATAGGAATCTGTTGACATCGAATATAGATTTATGTAGTCTATTAGGAAGTTATTTTTGAAAGCCTTTGTCTGGAGCGTGGTGCTCTATGGAAGGGAAACTTGGACTATTGGTGCAGCAGAAAAGAGGAGAATAGAAGCGTTTGAAATGTGGTGTTACAGGAGAATGATGATGATCAGATGGGTAGATAGAGTAACAAATGAAGAAGTATTAAGATAAGTGGGAGAGGAGAGATGTTTCTGGCGACTGCTAATGAAGAGAAGAGATAGGTTGGTAGGACACATATTAAGACACCCAGGAATAGCAAGCTTAGTTATGGAAGGAAAGGTCGAGGACAAGAACTGTAGCGGTAGACCAAGATTAGATTATGTTAAACAGATTGGTAGCTATGTAGAGATGAAACGATTAGCTCAGGACAGGGAGGCATGAAGAGCTGCATCAAACCAGTCAAAAGACTGAAGACTCAAACACCGAGCCCTAGCAATAAATAAAACTTTACTGTAAGAATCTAATTTTGAATATACAAGCCTAATAGAAATGTACGTCCATACAAAAGTATTTATGAAAATTGTTAAACATGTATTCGAGCTCGAATAAAGGCTATTAATATGAAAATGTTTACCTAAATTTTAGTACAGTATATTTAATAAAATGTTCATGTCAATAGTCTTCATTCAAGCTCAAGTACGTTTGTAGTTACTCCACCTGATCTACTGTAATTGGGCAAAAGCGTGTTTACCGACTGAAAGGTATAAATTGACACTTTAAAGTACTGTTGTTTCCTCGCGGTCAAGCAACAAGCCCCGACCTCGTCGCTTCACTACAAAGGAATAGCGCTACTGTTATAAAAACAGGCGTGTTCGATCCTATCCGACCCCGCCCTTAGCATCCGGCTTCAGTTCCGTGACAGCCATAAGCATTGGTCAACTGGTAGCAGCCTTTGAAAATGCATCTTCAGGGTGTTTTGAAAATTATATTCAAATATTTAGAATTTTTTAAACCAAATAATTTGAAAGGATGTCCATTTTATTTAAATTTTATTCTATTATTTTACATTTTACAAGAATACTTGTCCATTAGATTTTATATTATCATCGTTCGTATTCATCATTTTTCCAGTTTCTTCATTTCATCCTGTATATTTTGCTTGCATAAAACAAAACTCAAAATTTACAAGACCTTGATCACACCAGTGTTAACTTATGGCTCAGAACCATGGTATATGTCAGTTTAGGATTGCAATAAAATTAGGGTGTTTGAGAGAATTTATGGTGCTGTATTGGATAGAAGAGAATGGAGGACACGAACTAATAGAGAAGCAGACGAAATCCTCAAAAGCGAAGACATTGTTCGATGTATAAAATCACAAAGACTACAATGGCTGGGTTACATTGAAAGAATGGAAGACAAAAGAACGCCAAAGATTATATATAAAGCCAGAATAGAAAGAAGACTCCGCTCTGGTAAACCAAGGAATCGATGGAAAGATGAAGTGGAGGTGGACTTACAAACAATGAACGTACGACCCTGGAGAACAGCTGTCCAAGATCGAGATCGATGAAAATCTGTGGTTTGGGAAGCCAAAGCTCACACCGGGTTGTAGTGCCAGATAAAGAAGATGAAGATATATATTTACTTAATTTCTCATCTCAATAGTTTTATTAAATTAATTTCTTAAGGTTTAATTGTAATTTGCTGAAGAAAGTCCCATTGTTGGACTGAAACATGTACTAGTTTGAATATAATTTGTATTGATTGGTGGAGCATTTAATTTTTTTCTGCGGTTTCCCACTTCTACTCCAGGCAAATGCCGGGAGTGCATAACTACATAGAAATACTGTATAATTTTCAACAATACAATGTATTTAAAGCTCTTTGTCATTTAGGTTTCAACACAGGAAACTGAACGTAACGTGAATTGTTCTGTTGGACACACAGTTGGAAGCATGACCAATCATAAGAAATATAATGAAATAGAAGAACACTGCCAGATACGAGGTATTGCAAGTTCAGCAACGATGTGGAAGTTTACCGACACATTGCCCAGGCGCATGCGTAGTGCAGGCTACTAGCAGAAGGATCGCGTCCCTGTAGAGTTTGGTTGTGGGCAAAAGTGAAAACTGAGCAGGGTGGCACCATGGAAAAAGAAGGAAGGTTGTAGTTTAACGTGACCGTTAATCTCGCGATCGTGAGCCACGGGACCTCCTTTTAACGTGGAATCCGAACCACAAGACATGGCAATTCACTTCGAAAATCTCAAATGCATTGACCGGAAATCGAACCCGGTCCGCGTTGGTGAGAGGCAGACAGCTTAACCGCTGAGCCACCACGCCCCCCTTGGCACCATGGAGTGCACTAATCTTATGAATGTCGCAGAAATATTAGGGTCTAAATTACAATTGAATGCCAGTAGATGACGGGAAAAGTGGATAAAAACATCTAGTGGCATTTCCCGGTGGAAAAAAAATTGCGCTTGCAACGTTATGGTGAGGACACATTCAATTTTGGAAGAGTACACGAAATTGAAGTCATACAATCCGTGAACGTACCATCCCCGGCCACATTTCTTCGTTTTCTTATGCTACACAGCCTACAGCAAGCACAAAGTCTATAGAAGGAACGATTAGCCTCCTAGAAATGTTTAAATACTGTGATGAAAACTATTTTACGCTAAACCACTCTCATTCTACCATATGCTAAGTTTTTCACAATTTTCGGCACCGCTCTTCCTTACATGGGGAATCGAAACCTTCCAGCTGCTTAGTTGCACCTACAGCCCTGCGTGGATAAGCGAAACGTTACACGCATCCGCACGACTTTTATCCGCATCCGCACGACTTTTATCCGCATTCGCATGCGTAGTGCAGGCTACTAGTAGAAGGATCGCGTCCCTGTAGAGTTTGGTTGTGGGCAAAAGTGAAAACAGAGCAGGGTGGCACCATGGAACTTAATTGTGGTGATTGACGCCATTTTCAGTCTTGCCTTAGTAATCAAAATTTGATGTTTTTCAATCGGTCAACACGCACACACGACCCACAATATCAAACAGTTCATCGCAGATATTGAGATAATCAGTCACAAGTTTCCAGTAAAACATAGGGAAATAACCAAATAGTTAACCACCAACAAGGCCAAAAAATCCTCAGACAAGAGAGCAAAAGCAACAACACTCACGGCAACATACAACTCAAAGAGGTAAAGTCATTGAAAAGATAAAACAACATGACCTAGTCATTACCAAAGCAGATAATGAGAACACCACAGTTATCCTGCACAAAACAGATTACATCGATAAAACAATCGAATTTCTTAACAACACTGAAATCATGGAACTAGGAAAAGATCCAACCAACAAATTCCAAAAGCAACTAAAAATTGCGTTAAAAGAAACAGAATACACCTTGACCAAAGCCTAAAAATCAAAGTTAATAAATATGAGCCGAAAGTACCGTCCTTGAGAGGACTACCAAAAATACACAAAAAGGAATGTCCAATAAGACCAATATTTAATTGCAGAAACGCGCCAAATTTCAAAATCAGTAACGAATTACTAAAGATTTTAAAACACCGCCTTTCCATCGACAAAATCAATGCAGTAAGGTACACAACGGAACCAGTAACTTTATTAAACATGCTACAAATGAAACTTTGCTTGCAGCTAATATCCTTCGATATAACTAACATGTACAACAATATTCCAATTAAGAGAGCAATCAGTATTATCGAAGACAATTTAATGATAAACAACTCGGCAAAAGAAACCGAAGAGATCGTAAAATTACTAAGGGTCGTTCTCAGCCAAAACGTGTTTCAATTTGACAATTAGGCCTAAATAAACACACACACAGAGGGGTCACCGCTAAATGGCCGACATCTTCATTAACACACTGGAAAATGCGTTTCTAGAAAATAACTCGACAAAGGGAATAGTACAGTAGAGACGATACGTCGATTATGTAATTTGCATCTACTACCCTGAATTAACAAGCGAAGAAACAATACTCCAAACCATTAATAGCCTACACCACTCCATTAAATTCACTAAGGAATCCGAAACCGATCAGAAAATAAATTAGCTCGACGTACTATAACTATCGAACGTAAAGATAATGACGGGATAGTACCTAATTTAGCCCAAGGCCACTTCCTACCCAAATCCTACCTCAAATAAAAATACATACACTAGTATAGACATCACAGTGATACAGGTTATCAGACAAATTCTACACATACCGAAGTACACGGGGCTACATGACCACGATGTCGCAAAGCCCCTAAAAGAATCAACAACTACAAAATTATCTACCTGCGCTACAATGGTCTCGTCACGATGACTCATTTTCAAGTTTTAGATGAAGAGCGCACCGATAAAAGTCATCTCTAGAATAGCTATGCAATTGTTTACAATAATTCTATAGACTCAGTTGTGAGGGATCTGAAAGAAAATACAGTGTTTTTCACTGAGCAACATCATCAGAAACAATGTCTATGACAACGATTATAATCTGAGTACCATATCCACAACGGGCGTAGACAACACGATAAGAGCCCATGGCTATGACTAGGGACCATTCACCAGGCATCGCCTGCTGGAGTTAACGTGCGGTAGGGAGGTCCTCGAAGATGGCAGCTAATAACCCTAACCACTAAATCACGATGTGGACTTAAATCACATAAGCAGGGCTTATAGACCCAGAGGAAAGTAACAATTTTCACACAGACCTCTTGGTTGAAGTAAAACATTATCTGTGCATTTATTAATACAATTGTTGGGAGTAGAATAGATCCGATTCATTACACCACAAAATTCCCCTAGACACAAAATGGTGGCATTCATTACGTCATGTACGACACTAAACGTTTAAACGATGCATATGTTAAATTCTGTGTTAATAAGGCTTTACATACAAATACAAACCTGATCTGGGCCTTACACCCCAGACCCCCTTGCTTGTAGTACAAGCAGTGATTTTCGTCTAGATATTCGTCAACCTCGAAACGATTTAATCTCCTGGAACTATACAGATTAATGGAGCACCTCTCGCCAAGGTGGATACATTTCGATATTTGCGTTCTCGATTACAGAGTGACGGCTGTATAAATGAAGATGTGCAAGCAAGAATCAAAGCAATGCGGATGCGATTCAGAGATGTAACTGGTGTTCTCTATGATAAGAAGATGCACCTAAAATCACAGATATGCCGCTCAATGGTGTGACTGATCAATATTTGTTAGATCAATTACAAAACTTACCTGGCTGTTTATTGCATAGTACTATTATTCTACCACATTTAAAATTATTAGAATTGTATTGTTAGGTAAAGAGTGGGGGATGAAGTTACTTAAGTGTTTAGCAAGTTGTATATCAGATTCAGTTATAGTTAAGTTGTCGTCTTCATTATTTCTCTCACGGCGATATACCTGGAACTTTTGAGCCTATATAGAGCATATCTGATGGATATACTGAACCCTCAACCATGTGCTATTCCTAGCATATTTACATCGACGCATGCAAGCTACGAGTTTCCTATGTGGTTTTGGAACATTTACGAGCGCTGCTATGTAGGGCACGGATTGACCTTGCATCATGATTTTGCCTCCGTGTCTCCGTTGCCATGCACAGTTGTTTAGCTGTAAAATTTTACTTTTGTATCTTATCTATGGTTCATCTAAGACTGATGTTGCTCTGTGGATACTGTAGAAGTGCTTGATGTTGGATTATGAAGATATCTTCGCATAAAGCAAGATTGTTGTCGTCTAAAGGCTATCTGAATTTATTTTTGAAAGGATTGCGCACAAGGAGCTAATTTGGAAATTGTCAGCTGCATTGAGGCATGACTTGGAACTGGAAATATTGTATGGGATGGCCAACTATGCATGTAATGAGAACCAGGTTTGAACTACGTGATTTCTCAGCCAATAAATACTAATACAATTCAATTCCGAAGAGGTATTTTGACTTTCATAATACAAATTATACTCATGCACACGACTTGCTAATTCTTTTTCTTTTATTTGTAACTTCCCTCACTCTGTAGTATTGCTGCCGTATATCAGAATATATTTTATTTCTTCCAGCATTCCTTTACTGTTTCACTTTCATTTATTAACAAATTAATTTCATACAGTATGTTTCAAAATTATAATATGATATCGATTTAATGCAGAATAGCCCCAACCCCCTTAGATTAAGAATCTCGTATTCTACTTCTTTCATTGATGAATATCAAGAATTCATTTTTTTCAAGAGCAAGTCAAAATGGTGAGGCCAGTTGCATTGTATGGTACGGAGTGTTAGCCAGCACCTTAAAGTGCTGATCACTCGCTACATTACTTTCATGGAAATGTGGATGCTGAGAAGATCATTAGGCATTTCTCTGCTCGACCACATCAACAACACAACGATACGAAAACTAGCTGGTGTTGCTCCAATCGATGAGAAAATGCAAGAATGGAGACATCGTTGGTATGGCCATATCGTACGAGCACCGCATGGTTCAGTCATCAGCTCAGTCTATCTTCTCGCTGTTGAAGGCCAGTGACACCGTGGGAGACCTAGGCTAAGATGGCTAGACTCTATAAACTCAGATTCAAGATCAAAAAGTCTAAACCCACAGGAAGCACTTCACCGAAAGAAATGGCGTGCATTGACCCGGAAAGCGGACCCCGTTCCAACGGTAACACGCTGAGAAGGAGAAGATGAAGAAGAAGTCAACCGAGTTGCGACCAATAGTTTCGCCCAGACCGTCATCTAAGCAAGTAGCGACCAATGACTTTAGAAGAGTACAGTGCCACTAAAAGTAATTCATGAACATTCGTAACACACCAACACACCTCGCATTTGAACACATGTTACTCCATCTGCATGTAACGACGCACTGTTTGAAACCTCATACAGCTCAGTAGTATGGCGGCAATTTATGCCGAAACATCAAACAAACGAACATCAACGTCAGCATGTCATCCGTGACATCATCGACTGCACTAAAAATTTCCCATAGACAAGTAAGTACCCCAGCCGTAGCACTACATCCCATTAAGGGTCCAGGCCTACCAAGCGACCGCCCAGCCATCCGGCCAGCAGATTATTGGGTGACGCGAGGTGAGCGCGTCGGATCCCCCGTAACTGGAGCGCTGCCTCACTGTCAGACAGCTGCTCAATTGTCCTCATGAGGCTGAGTGCACCCCGTTCCAGCCCTCACGTCAGTTTCTAAAATCCCTGATGGAGCCGGAAACCGAAACTACAACCTCCTGATGCGAGGCAGGCGTGCTACCCTAACATCACAGGGCCGGCATACACGTCCGTATAACGATATATTCTTAAACCCAATTGTCCGACCTACCAATACTTGTATTTACAGTCTTTTAGAAATATATTTATCTGTTTTTAGTAAAATTCATAAATATATAAATAAATAAAACGCACAAAATGTGTATAAATTACAGATCACTGTGTGATAACAAGTGGCTCACTCTACGCTCGTACAAAATTCAGTGATTGATTTGGGAAGTATTTTGCAATTCACAACGTGATGTCGATCGCAGTGATTGTCACAGAAGTCGCACACGCAATCGTCATCTGGATCGTGGAAGGACTTGACTTTGCACACCCTGTGGTGATACCCATGCACTGCCAGCGAAGCCACAAAATGTCGTGGTTCCTGGTCCGTATCTGCCCATGATTGGTTCATCATAGCCTCTGTAGAGTAGAAATCTTGCCAAATCTCTGACCTCTTCTTTTCCCTTTCAAGCATTGGCCGCGTCCAACTATCCGTAGATGGTTAAAGGAGTTTATGTCTCAAAGTTTCGAGGAGGAAAGGTTCTCCAGCAAGTTCGTATACTAGTCGAGATCGTGTGTATCTGGATACTGCAATGGTTGTTTCTAGAAACCGCGCTTTAACCTTTTCCAGTATCCATAGGTCGGCCATCGTCAGCCTATCCCAAATAATCTCTATCCCGTAAGTCATAAAAGAATGTAAATATAAGTATTGATAGGCGGACAATTGTATTAATCAAAGCATAGATTAACACGGATCTAAAATATTACACGTAATTCAAATATGAAGCAAAACCAGTAGCCATGACGGAAAATTTGTATAATAAACGTATTAACGTATGTATGAATTAATTTTGTAAATGACTAGCTGACGTACCCGTGCTTTGCTACTGGTCATAAATAAATTGAAATGTGAAGGTGACAGTTCAAACAGGGGATAAGCGAGGTGCTGCGTGGAGGGAGAGTTAGGATAGAACATTTTGTCCAGCTACACCGCTTGGCATTGACCGTGTTTTTTAGTACAAAATTAGGTTTTACTCACTAACAGTTGGAGATTCATGAAAAGTGATTAGGACCATTTTGATAGAAATTAAATTTTAAACCTAGTATATGCCATCAAAAGTTTGCTATTTATTAGCGTTCTCTTTTTATTTGAAATTGAAATATGAATGTTTGAAACCAAAGGGTGTAGTGACGTCACTAAAATGGTCGCCATCTTTAAATAGTGCAAAGTATTGAAATCAAAAGTAGCCTATATATTAACCAGGTAAATCAGCTACTTCCATGTTAAATTTCATGTAAATCGGACCAGTGGTTCTTTGGTGATCGAGTAATGCACAGACACACAGACACATACCATCTCAATTTTATTATATTTATAGATGTAGTTTTGTGATGTACGAAAAACGTACGATAGTATTTAATTAGTAATTTGAAAGTACCCATGTTTAAGTACAGAAGGAGCCTGGTCATGGCTTCTTATGATTACTATGAGAATTATTGGCGACGTCAGTTACCTGTAGGTTTGCTACGGTACTGTATCCGTTGAGGGCAGTGAAGGAGGTAACGTTCTGTACAAATCATTTACTCTTATAGTCATCTTTTTTGACGTATTGAGTGTACAGGGAGCTGCCGTAGTACCTCTAAACTGAACCCAACGTCTTAAGTAGAAAAGAGGACGTGTTCATGGTGTGGTTAATCATTTTAGGTTACTGTTTCATTTTGGTTGCTACAAATTATTTTGGTTCTGTTAGTCTTAGTCAAGTCTTATCACAGTTACTGTAATCCTGATTTGTAATACAAAAGATAGCCGGTATAGGTTAACACTGTCAACAATTAAAACAATGCAGCATAAAAACATTAGGATTAATAAAACATAAACGTCAACATATTAGTAGTAGAACACACCTCAACGGAGAGTATAACACTACAATACAATATATTGCGCGTGATACCTTCCGTCATAAGGGAAAGATTCAAAATATCCCGTAACAGCAGCGTCATCAAGAGTATGAAATTAGACCCTAAATGTCACATTTAGACGACCACGTGGATTAGCGGCTAACATTCTCGGCTGTCGTCTTGGAGGTCCGAGTTTGAATCCGGCTCTGTCAAGAAATTTTAATTTTGGTCTGAGAGCTGGAAGGAGGTACACTGCGCCTCCCGTGGCAAAACTTGGAAGATGTTTTCCGTGGTTTCCCACTTCTACTCGAAGCGAATACCGGGATAGTTTCTAACTGAAGGCAACAGCAACCTCCTTTATAATCCTCACCTGAATTACAAATACACTCACTACTACAGCCATCACAGTAACACAGGTTATCAGAAAAAATTAATACACACTTAAGTTCATGGGGCTACATGGCCATGATGTCACCAAGCCTCTAAATCAATCAATAACAAAAGCATTTAAGCTCATTCAATCTTAATACTAAGTTTCGTGATGATATCTATAGCCGTTGT
Organism: Meconema thalassinum; assembly: GCA_946902985.2. Lineage (NCBI taxonomy): Eukaryota > Metazoa > Arthropoda > Insecta > Orthoptera > Tettigoniidae > Meconema > Meconema thalassinum. Next base: position 250,819,710 of record OX336394.1, on the reverse strand, counting down.
TACGTTAAGTCGCGTGCAGGATTAGCCGATGTATTTGTTTTTTCATAAATTGTTTTTAAAACTACGTATTCAGATTTTTATGGCGTTCAGATTCCTAATGTTCTTATCGTGGTTTGGATAGAAAATGGAGGCCCGTGGCCTCGTGTTTACATCTTGACTGTAGTCATGGAGAAAATGGAGTAGCATGGCCCCTTACAGAGACAGGTGGAAACCTGGTGATCACTTCTTGAGGTAGTGATGCCGTTGAGAAAATTGAGTGGCATGGCCTCTTACCGAGATAGATGAAAACTTGGTGAACCCGTCTTGTACTACTGTTGCCATAGAAATGGACGGCCTTGCCGTTCCTTCATAAGTTAATTTTCTGACTTTATTAGCCTTTGCTCGAGTGCAAATAGGCCGATATCCGAAGAATGAGAAAGACTATCGAAAGTCCATGTAGCCAGCGGGTTCTTCTGGGTCCTAAACTATGTTTATGCAAAATTTGGTTGAGATTGGTGAAACGGTGTAGATTTGTATACGGAACATACATACATGCATACAGACTTTCACTTAGATTGGTTGGTTCCTCCGTAGGGGCTGCGACAACGCAGTCATGTAGCCCCGTGTACTTTGGGAGTGTGTAGAATCTGTCTGATAACCGGTGCTAATTGTGATGGCTGTATTAATGTGTGTTATCTGTTTCATTAATTAAGTAAGGACTGCAGACATTGCATTTTCAAGTAGTTCCTAATTTTGCTACCAAATGCCACCGTCAAAGATCAACTAGTTCTGAACTTGGTTACTAGATGCCACCACAGTCGGCTCCTGGCGACGAACGTTGGAACTTAAGTGCGTTTGTCAAATATAATCTATAATTTAGCTTCACACAAGTGTAATTAGTGGAAGGTTTTTTACATGCCATAATTAACTTTATACATATCTGTTAATCCTATAATGTTTAATGAAACATGTTTTCAATCCTTCATTGGGGTCTTCGTCAGCATTGGTTAATATACTTGTATACTAAAATCGTTATTTTCTACGAAAAATAATATAATAAATAAATTGGATATTTTAGACAATTAATTAATACCATTAATTAATTAAAATTCCCCACCAATCAATACACATTATATTCAAATTAGTAGAGGCAAAGGTGGTAATATGGGCCCCCACTTTGTTTCTTAGCTACATATTTTCCAAATTCAAGTATTTATTTCTGAGACTTGCTGATCATACACCCTGAAATGTTTCTTATTACATTATAAAGCAATATTAACGGTAAGGACCTAATGTTAACACATATTTATCAATTTATAAAATATTGTCTTTTCGCGCCAAAAACAATTGTGCTGGTAATATGAGCCCCTTCACACAAATCAATATATTTCTAAAATTTTAGGTATTATACGAACAATTGTTCATGCAAATAGACTTATCACTAGTTACACACCAAGTTATTTTATTATGGTACACCTTTGTATTCTGTAAAGTAATAAAAATTCAAATTCAAAATTGATAACATATAACAAAATTACCTTAACTAAAGTAGTGTTATAAAATTTAGTCTACTTGCAGAAGTCACAAACATAGGCTTCTTTCTCAGCTCCGGCACAATCATTGTGCGCCCACATTTCGCACACCAAGCACTGGACCCAAAGTTCACCCTTTGTATCCTGAGAATACTTCCCCTCACAAAACAAACACTCCGCATCTTCTCCTTTGGAGGGTATAACCCCAATTGGCACGTCAGGAAGTGAATCTCCTGAATCCATATCTGAACCATCAGACACCCTTCCTGATTCTTCTGGACTTAACTTCAGCTTTCTTTTGCAGGATTTTGTATTTCTTTTGACCTCACCTGTTTTACCTGGCACTGTATTTTTTGTCGGTTTTTGGTTCTGTTCCTTACTCTGTGCACGTTCTTCTAGGGCAGCTTTGTATGGGGAGGATGTTATTAACGCTGCCTTAGAAGGTTTTGGACCTTTGTTAGTCACCCTTCGTTTAGGTTTGGGGATAGGCCAAATATCCTTTGGTGAAACAGCAGCTACAGTTCTTGACAGAGAAGATGAACTTGATGGACCAGGATCTTCTACAGTTGTGATGGCAGGCTGTTCCTGGGTTTCACTCCTACCTTTACTTCCTTGAAGAATTGTAGTGTCTACCACTTCGACGGTCGAAGGAGCAAAATCTGCGTCATTAAACACATGGCGATTGCAGGGATAAATTCCAGTCACCTTAAAACCGTTTACTGCAATCATTCCAGTTTGGCACCTCAAATAAGCACTTCCCAAGAGCTCTGAAATGTCATACGGCCCAAGCGGTCGTTCATTATGACGCATCCACAGTCGTATATTTTCACTGTAGTAGTGCTTCAGTGGTCCCATAAATGACTTGTCAAGGGGCTGCATCTTATGGGTTGTATGAGGAGGGAGGCTAACGATAGTCACGTGATTGTCTCGGGCAAGTAGAATAACATCAATGTTTTTTGTGTGTGTGTTGTGTCCATCGAGAACAAGAAGAATGGGAGCTTCAGCTGATGGCTTAGTTTTTTCCACAAAATGTACGAACCATTCAGTAAATAAATTGCCTTGTATCCAGCCGGATGGATGACATCTTCCAATTGCACCAGGTGGTGCTCCCTTCATTAGAGTATCTGTCATATTTTTCCTCGGAAAAATTAGCATAGGAGGCACAAATGTCCCTCCAGCACTCATGCATAACACAGCAGTTACAAGAGATCCCCTCTCGGCAGCACTCAATGCACCCACTTGACGTTTACCTTTTAGTCCTACTATACGGGGGACTTTGCTCTGTACTACCGAAAATGCAGTTTCATCCACATTATACACACAATCTGCGGGATAGGAATGCTTTTCATACTCAGCTTCTAAAATATCGTAGAAGGCGTTGATGGAATCTCTATTAAAGCCACTGGCTCGTGAAAACGAGGTTGCTGTGGGTTTCAGAATTGATAGGATATTTCCGTGGCGTTTCATAAAATGATCAAACCAGGCTCTTCCTGCGATTTCATCACAAGAGAATGGATGACGGAGACCATTTTTCTCGCATAGTTGGTATGCCAATCGTCGAACGTCGTTCCTAGTGAGGCCATAAAACTTGCTCTCCATAATTAGTAAGTAGTTCACCAACTCACTTTCCATTTCGTCCGGCATAATAGGTTTTCGTCCTAATCTAATAGAAGTAGCATCTTCAGGGGACATATCGAGACGAAGAAGCCTTTGAAGAGTGGCTCTGGGTACTGAAAAGGTTTTTGACGCTCTTTTCAAACCCATATTTTTCACTAAGACGGATTTAATAGCCTGTATCATATCATCTCTTTTCCATACTTTCCTCTTGGCTACTTTTCGTGGACCAAGTTCCTTACGTGGCATCTGCAACACACGAAACATCATGTGTAGTGTATGAAATATGGGCCCCTTTGCAGGGGGCTCATATTACCAGCACGCATCCTGGCCCATATTTCCACCCTCGCCATATTGAAATAAAACACTGTCTAAACCCACTAACGTTACGTGTAATTTTCAATGTTATTACAGTTAAACGAACCTCTAGACTTACCAAATACGTAACTCTGAACATAACGCGAATATATTTAGAACAGAGGGTAGTACTATTACTGTAAACTCTTACCTTACAAAGTTTTCTGTGCAGCAAAAACACTAACACATCACTCACGACCACCAAACGACAATAACAGACCAAAGCGCATTCTGTGAGTATATTTGCGCAACTATATTAGGAGTTTCAATTGCCTCCACTAGATGGCACTTGCTACTTCTCAAGATATGCAGGGGGCCCATATAACGAGCAGGGGCTCATAATACCACCTTTGCCTATACATGTTTCAGTGCAACAATGTGACCTTCCTCAGCAAATTAAAATTAAACCTTAGGAAACTAATTTAATAAAGCTGTTGAGAAATGAAAGTAAGTAAAATATATACAGGATGAAATGAAGAAACTGGAAAAACAATGAATAAGAACAATGAAAATATACACTCTAATGGATAAGTATTCGTGTGTCTACCCCTTATTAATCCCGTTTCCAACGGGGTCAGGGATGAGATGCGATGAAATCCTATATGGCAGATGGTTTTTACGGCCGAATGCCTTTCCTGACGCCAACCTCATGAGGGGATTTAATGAGAGATGAAATTAATAAAGATGAATGAAACAGGTCAAGGATGTGGAAGGAAGCGACCGTGGTCTGTCAGAAGGTACCGTCCCAGCCTTTGCCTGGAGTTGAAAATGGGAAACCACGGAAAACCATTTCTAGGATGGGTGACGATGGGGCTCGAAACCACGACTACCAAGTCCGCAGATAGCTTGGCCCAATGGCCTAGCGCTGCGCTTTAGCGAGCGTAGCTACCGCTGTCTGTAATTGATAAGTATTCGTGTAAAATGTAAAATAATAGAATCAATTTGAAATTAAAAAAAACGAATGTCCTTACAAATAATATGGTTAGATAAAGGTTCTCAATATTTGAATATTGAGCAATATACTGTATACAATAAAAGATCGACAGAATGTATCAATAAAATCAGCAATGAAACTGCTTCATGCAGTAGCAACTTATTGGATACAGATTATATGGGATCACCTAACACTCGCAGACCTCCCATCCATAGAAAAAGTGAAGGCAAGGTTTCTTAAAAGAACTCTCTGAGTTGGAATAAACATAAACACAAAGTCGAGACTGGTATATGAAATGGGCAAAGAGACTTTCTATATCGATGACATAAAGGCAAGTTTCTTACTACCATCCACTCAAAATAGTGCCAAGGTACTTGAAGAGAGAAAACAAAAGAGGGAGGATATTTGGCTTGAATATTATTGTACAGACACCATGTGGGACCGACACTAGACGGAGGCGAATCAAGAATTAAGGCATGTCATCACAAGTTTAGCGGTTCATGGATCCGCCACAGACTATGTGGAAGTGTTTGTGTACTTGGTGTGGTGAAGGATGTGAACGCTATCACATCAACCGATGCAAAAATAAGTCAAAATCAGTTTTAGAGTATAGTATAGATCTGTAGACTAAAGAACCAACTGGAATTGTATTTTGGCCATTCGGCTACAATTAAATGTATTCTTCTTCCTCTTCCCGCGGATGGGTCACTTAGGACCACGCGGAATCAACGAATGTTGAGCCTTCCTCCTTGCTCAGTAGCTCTTCATATGCATGGATTGTTGTAGTTTCTGTTCCTCTGACCATGCACGTCGTGTTGGATTCTTCCGATCTTCCTAAAATCCCCTTGTGTGAACAATATTCCTGATTACATTTTTGTTCATCAGATCTGGCGATCCCATCTCCACTAGGTCCCTCTCCACCTGTTTGTACCACTTTGGTCTTGTACGTTTGTTCTGCAGAAATTTGTGGATTCGGTAAGTAAGTCTCGTCATCTTTCCAAATGGCCCAAAAATTGAATTCGTCTCATTCTCATAGTATCGGTAAGTTAGAAATTTTCCTATATATTTCAGAGTTGGGTTTGGGATATTGTATGCCAATTTTAATTCTGGGCCCTAAGATCTTTCGCATAATTTTCCTTTCCTTAATCTCTAATCGTTCCTTAAATGTTTTAAGTAGTAAATTGAGCGTTTCTGAAGCATAAAGAGCTTCCGGTTTAATCACTGTCAAGTAATGGCAAAGTTTACTATTCCATGACAAGCATTGCTTGTTATAAACATGTTTTGTGTATTGAAAAGCAACCTCCATTTTCTGGATTCTTGATGTTACAGATTTATTTTCATTGCCATTTGCCGTAACCCATTCGCCTAAGTATTTAAATTCCTTTTACTCTAGCAATTTTGTTAGAATTAAATGTATTAATAATTGAATATTATAAGTTTCAAAACACTCTGGAGATGCCTTTTCAAACTGATCATTGGAGCCGTATATTTTACTTAATTTCACTTCTCAACAGTTTTTTTAGATTAGTTTCTTAAGGTTTAATTGTAATTAGCTGAAGAAGGTTCCATCGTTGGACCGAAATATGTACTAATTTGAATATAATTTGTGTTGATTGGCGGAGCATTTTAATTAATTATCTATTAATCAATACGGCAATTTTCTCACATTTTCCTATAATGGTAATTGTTTTTGCTTAATACAATTAACTAATTAATTACGTAATTAGGGGCAGATGACCTCGTAGTTCCGTCCCTTGAAACAGCAATAACTAACTAACTAACTAACTAATTACGTAATTAATAATACAAATGAAATGCAAATCATGTAAAGAAATGTAAAATCAATTGTTATTTCACGAATGTTTTTAGTGGGCTACAATAAATAAATGGACCGCACAGTAGCGTCCAATGGTTTCGTCCAGACCATCGTCTAACCTAGTAGCGACCAATGTACTTAAATGTCCACATATAATTGAGATCAGTGTAAAGGTATTTGAATGTTTCAAACCAGATAACCTTGTTTAATCAGTATTAGGACACCTGCTAATTACCTCATTTCCAATAACAAGGTCTGCCTGAATAAATACTCCTTTATGAGCGGCTCAAGGACAGCTACTTTAAAATAATTAACATACCTCTTCTTGGATCTATTTCAAGAAACAAACATATAACGCCAGAAAATGCAATGATAAAATAAATATAGAACTACGAGATCAATATGATCCATAAATTGTGACTTTTTAAATTCTGTTAGACTTGCATAGTATATTTTATTAATTTTTACGGTTTGGCAATCAAAGTGTCTATTCCAATCTTCTTCTTCTTAAAGGCACCGCCTCCAAACGAAAGTTGTCGATCTTGACAGTGCAGTATAAAAATCTTCTCCTGATGTACATCTGAGCGATCTTCTAATATCTTTCAATCATGATTTCCTGGACTCCCGACGGGCCTTTTACCTTCTACCTTTTTTTCAATAATTAGTTGTAATAATTGATACCTCTCGCTTCTCATAACTGTTAGGTAGTCAGCCTGAAATCTGGTTGGATCCTCAAAAAGTACCGCCGTTAGGTTATGTGCGTAGATACCCACAAAAAACCAAGGCAGCGCTATATTGAGGCGTACTAGGCAAGAGGAGGAGTGAGGTAGTTTGCCATTGCTTTCCTCACTGAGTCAGAACAGCAGTACTAACCCTATGAGTAGAACCTTTCACAGCATCCACAGTCACTGAATGTCATTGCTAAGCACCGCCCACACCCCAGTGGCTCCCATATAATCACAGTCATGAGTGGGACTGAGACATCGTTGAAAAGCCACATTTTACTCTAGCCTGTGCCAACAGACAAATGCAAATGTACTGCATTCATCAAGAGATGGCAAACAGGCCTCTCATGAAATGACATAAGTATTGTGTTTCCCTTTGTTTTATAATATGTAGCAGTTCTTTTTCATCCAGAGTAGGACATCGACAATTGAACTGTTCAATATTCAAGGTATGCACAAGAGATGACAATATATATATTCATTTATAATGCATCAATTCGTTTTCCATTGGAAGGATCCAGGGTCCAACATTCACATCCATATAGGGGAACAGAATACGTAGCAATGGATCATGCGGATTCTCAGCTGCAGACTGAGATCTGATCGTACAAAGAATTTCTTCATGGTAATGAATTGTTTCCTGGGCCTGTTAAATTCTAAATTTTATATCGCGCTTAAAATCATATTGATCAAAAATTAAGAAATCATATACGTGGTGAATCAGCTGCCCCTAATAACATTGTTTTATGCAGCCAACTAACGTTGTTATCAGGAAGGTTGATATGACACTGCTTGAATCCTGTATACGTTTTGTACTAACGCACTAGAAGGATATCCTGCACTACTGAACACTATTTTGTATCCCTCCTTGTGACTACAGACTAATACGAGAAAAAACAAGTAGTTCCGTGAAGAACTATACAGCCTATTTTCACATATCCTACTTATGTTAATTGCCACTATCAACATACAGCATTTCAGTTTGATTGCTGTAATAGATTCGTAGATATTGAGAACCGACTAAATATTTCGGATGGTCGCCATGTTGGATTTTATATATGTAGGTCCTAGAGTTATGTACTGTTACATGAAGATTATTGTGTACGTGTAGCATTCAAACTTCAATTGCATGATTAGGACACAAGAAGTAACGAGGAGATTTTAAAATTTCGCACAGCCACCATTTTGTGGTTATGGAAGCAATGGAAATAAATTAGATGCCAGTGGATTAACATTTGTATAAGGATTTACTGTACCAAGTTTCACTGCACACGGATGGTTAAATTGCGAGAAACGTCCATGTGGATATTTATACTTCGCGTCGCCGCCATGTTGGATTAGTGATCACCAGGTTATTGAAAGTCCCATAGGTGACCTTATGTTCATAGCCCCTATGAACATAAAAAATCAGTTTGATTGCTATAATAGATTCGTAGATATTCAGAGCCGTCTAAATATTTCAGAGGGTCGCCATGTTGGATTGTTATATGTATAGGCAATAGAGTCATGCAACATTAAAGGAAAATTATTGCGTAGGTTCATTATTCAAACTTTCACTTCGACCACATGATTACGACACAAGAAATGAAAACTTAATTTTAAAATTCGCACAGCCGCCATCTTGAGGTTATGTAAACAATTGAACTAAATTAGATACCAGTGCATTACAATGTGTATAAACATTTCCTGTACCAAGTCTCATTGCGTTTGGATCATTAGGTAAATCGGGAGAAAGGTCTATTTAAAATTTTCAACTTCGCCTGGCCGCCATGCTCGTTTTGTAGTTAAACTGTTTTTGAAAGTCTTATAGATGAACTTCCAGTAGTATCCTTCATCTCCGCACAAAATTTCAGGGTGATACCGCTAATAGTTAAAGAGATATAGAATGCCGGTGAAATATTTCGCACCGCCGCCATTTTGAGATTATGTAAACAATTGAACAAAGTTAGATATCTGTGCATTACAATGTGTATAAACATATATTGTACCAAGTTTTATTGCGTTTGGTTGGTTAAATCGCGAGAAACGTCTATTTAAATGTCACAACTTCGCTTGGCCGCCATGCTGGTTTTGTAGTTACCAGGTTTTCAAATGTCACTTAGGTGAACTTCTAGCATTTCCCCTTATCACTGTAAAACATTCCAGGGTGATATCGGTAATAGTTTCGGAGATATTGAATGCTGGTGAAATATTTCGCACAGCCGCCATGTTGGATTGGTGAGACATAACAAAATTTGAAGGGCACGGCCGGGTCCCCCGGAATAGTGCTATGAACTTACCGAGTTTCATTGGAATCGCTCCAAACGTTTAGAAGTTATTAGGGGGGACACAAAAAATCCTCTCTCACACACACACACACACGCACACACAGACAGACACACATACAAAAGGTGATCTCATAAGCCTATTTTGTCATAAATGAAAATAGGCTAAAAATAGTGTTCAGTATCGAATGCGGGATATTCTTGCAGTGCATTAGGCTAGTACCATTCGGGATGCAAGCAGAGTCACAACACGCGTCAGTTGGGCTGCTATATGACAATGTTAAAGGTATTTACTAAATGTATGTTTTATTTTATTCTATGTTTCTCATTAATCTTACTAATGGGCGGCTTAGGCGACGTGTTTGGTACCATGCTGAGCTTCTATGCAGAATATCGCGGGTTCAAACACGGCTGGAGTCGTCGGATTTTTTAAGACCGTTAAAAATCCCTCAGTATGCCTTCCTTCGGAGGGGAAGTAAGGCCGGCGGGCCCATGCATAGATTTATGGCATGTAAACAAACCTTCCACTAACTACAATTGTGTAAAGATAAATTTGTAGGTTAGATTTGATTAACGCTCTATTAAGTTCCAACGTTCGGCACCAGGTGCCGGTTGCGATGACATCTAGTAACCAAGGTCGCAGCTAGATTTTGTTGGCGGTAGCATTTGGCAGAAAATGTAGGAACTACTTGAAATTGAATGTCTGCAGTCATAACCTGAATCACAGATAACACACACTAATACAGCCATCACAATTAACACCGGTTATCATACAGATTCTACACACACCCAAAGTACACGGCGCAATATGACCACGTTGTCGCAGCCCTTAAACTGAGGAACCAACCAATCTTGTTATTGACGTACCGGCATATGCCAATTTTTTTTATTTTTTTTATTTTTTTTATTTAGTCAATTTACCTTCTAGGTTGGTGGTTCCCACGAACTCAGCGAGGGAACTCACCACTACCGCCTCTATGGGCAGTGTCCTGGAGCCTGGAACATCTGCTCGGGATGTATAAAACTGGGGAGGTGTGATCAGCACTTCGCCCAGGCGGCCTCACCTGCAAAGCGAACAGGGGCCTCATGAGGGATGGGAAGGGATGGAAGATGGGGATGGATAGGCGAGGAAGAGGGAAGGAGGCGGCCTTACAGTAGGTTCCATCCCGGCATTTGCCCGAAGACGAAGTGGGAAACCACGGAAAAACACTTCGAGGATGGCTGAGGTGGGAATCGAACCCCCTCTACTCATTTGGACCACCCGAGGCTGAGTAGACCCCGTTCCAGTCCTCATACCACTTTTCAAATTTCGTGGCAGAGCCGGGAATCGAACCCAGGACCTCCGGAGCGGCAGCTAACCATGCTGACCGCTACGCTACGGAGGCGACTTTTTGATTTATTTTTCAATTAAACTTTCCACTGCAATCTGTTTTACGTTGTTTAGCAATACGATAGTTTCGTTATGTAATAGTACATTAAGCAACGAGCCTATAATGGCAATAATTAAGACAAGAGTGTGTTTATAAGACGAGTGAAGCAAGTTTTATAATTTCCATACGAGTCTTAATTACCATTATAGGCGAGTTGCATACGACTGTTTATGTTCGACGATAATTATAACTTTATTATATGTTCTAACCTAAATAATCATAAATATCTACCGAGATTCTGTCGGTTGACTTCTTCTTCTCCTTGGGAATTGTGTGGGCTCAGCACTTGATCTCTACCCAATAACGAATTCCAAAGCTTTTAAACAATGTTTATCCTGAAGTAGAACCAACAGATAGCGCACAGGTACTATGTTGGATCATTTTGTTATTTTGGTCAAATAACACAAAATAGGCTGTTACAAACGCTTTAAAATTAAAACCAACTGGTTATTCTTCAAATTCGATGCGTATAGAATGTCAACGGAAGGCAAATGAATTGAGTCCGAACTAGAACAGTCATGACATCTGGCGGAAACATTTTTCATAATAAATTCATTTACTGAACAGAGAGCTGGATTATAAGTTCCATGGATCTAATGTCATATGCCTTCTTCCTCCATGACGTTCGAGTGTGTTTATGTCAACAACAGCATTCACTAAAATTGTCGGCGAAATGTTACGAATGCCCTGTGTAGAAATTGGAGTTGCGGATATTAAGGTACAGTGATATTTCTTTTGCACAATTGCCCAGTTTGTTTAAGCAATCATTAGGGACGGTGCACACTTTCCATGTCGGTAATGGCTAGAAGTATGGTGTTGCAAACTTCTAGACGTAGATTCCTAAATTTCTTGCATATGTCATAGTATTTCCCTGTTACCATAAAGGTTCGTGATCATTTTGTTGTGTTTGGCATTGTAACTACAATGGTTGATCCAATATAGGCTACAATGTCAACTTTCAAATCATGTTATTCATGTCAGACATGTTGGATTTTGAGTGCATGTGCGAAGCTTTCATTACCTAATTGGTCAATGAATGAGAATATTGAGCTCTGATTGGTTGGAGAAACTGTATCAAAATGGAAAAGTAGTACGGTACTTAAATGGCCCCCATTATGATACAGTTTTCTGACATATAATATTTACATTGCGACATCGTCGAACATAAAAGCATATTATGAAATTGTGCTGGTACACTTTGCCTCCTAGGCAAACTAGAACATCGTCGCTGAACTTGCAATGCCACGTATTTGACAATGCTCGTCGTTCCTGTTATTTTCCTCATGATTGGTCACGCCTCTCAGCCATATGTGGATGTACCGTCCAAAAGAACAATTCGCGTCAGGTTTATTATACTGTGCATAAGCCTAAAGGGAAATGACCCATAAATTCACTGCACTATAGGAGTGCATAACTACATGGAAATATACTTCTGTACAATACAATGAATTTAAAGCTCATTTTAGCCTATTTTCATTTATGAAAAAATAGGCTTATGAGATCACATTTGTCCGTGTGTGTGCGTGTGTATGTGGGTGGGTGTCCCTAATAAAATCTAACCGATGGAGCGATTTCAATGAAATTCAGTAATCACTTAGTACTATTTTCTCCAACCCTGACGGTGCCCTTAAAATTGAATTTAGTCTCACCAATCCAACATGGCGGCTGTGGGAAATATTTCACCGGCATTGTATATCTCCGAAACTATTACTGATATCATTCTGACATTTTGTACGGTGATAAAGGGCACTACTAGAAGTTCACCTGTGTGACTTTCAAACTGCTGTTGAGTACAAAACGAACCTGGTGGTCAAGCGAAGTTGAAACATTTAAATAGACTTTTCTCGTGATTTAACCATCCGAGTGCAGTGGAAATTGGTAGAGCATATGTTTAAACACATGTAATTCACTGATATTTAATTTAATTCAATTGTTTATATAACCTCAAGATGGCGGCTGCTTGAAATTTTAAAATCTCGTTTTTATTTCGCGTGCCCTAATTATGCAATTGATGTTTGAATAGTACACCTACGCAATAATCTTCGTATCATAGTACATAACTCTACGGCCTACATATAACAATCCAACATGGCGACCATACGAAATATTTAGATGGTTCTCAATGTCTACGAATCTATTACAGCAATCAAACTGAAATGCTGTATGTTGATAGGGGCAATATATGAAAATATGCTATTTAGTTCTTCACGAAACTACTTGTCCCTTATGTCTGTACACAGGAAGATAAACCTAGCATGAATTGTTCTGTTGGACAACGCGGCTGGGAAGCGTAACCAATCCTAAGGGAAATATTAGATAAGAAGAGCATTGGCAGATACCCGCTTTGCAAGTTCAGCGACAAATAGCAAAGTACGAATGAACGAATAACATTACTGTATAAGCGGCTTCAGTAGCGTAGTCGGTAGCATGCTGAGCTTCTATGCCCAAGATAGCGGGTTCAAACCTGGCCGAAGCCGTCGGGCGGGGGGGGGGGGGGGGGGCATAAATTAAACAGTTCGTTTTAAATTTGGCAGCTTTGGTGGCGTATTTGGTATCATGCCGAGCTTCTATGTCCAAGATCGCGGGTTTTAAGAGCGTTAAAATCCCTCAGTATGCCTTCCTTCGGAGGGGAACTTTCCACTAATTACACCTGTGTGAAGCTAAATTGGATAGGTTAAGAATGTAAACAACGCTCTTAGGTTTCTACGTTCGTTGCCAAGGACCGACTGCGGTGGCGTCTGGTAGCTAAGTTCTGAACTAGTAGTCGTTTACGGTGGCGCTTGGAAGCAAAAGTAGGAATCATTTGAAAAATTCTAAGTTGCAGTCTGTACTTAAATTAAAAAAACGATAACACACACTAATACAGTTATCACAATTAACACCGGTTATCAGACAGATTCTAAACACACCCAAAGTACACGGGGCTACATGACCGCGTTGTCGCAGCCCCTAAACTTAAGAACCAACCAACCAACATTACTGTATACGATTGTTTGGCATAAATATTGAGATACCATACAAAGAATACAATAATTTAGCCTGAAGAATAGTAAAAATATTTCTCAATTGACATCCTGGCCCATATTAAAGCAATTGGACTCCATGGCGTTTAACTGTAAATATATAATCTGAGGTGATCATCATCATCATCATCTTGCACAGTTTCCAGCCACTGGCCGGGTCTGTTTGGAACACAAGCCTCTCCAACGTCTTCTGTCTTCCCACCATCTCTCAGCCTCCACCCTTGTCCAGTCTTCTCCTCTCTTCTTCACGCTTTCTTCCACCCCCTTCAGCCACCTGTCTCTCGGTCTTCCCCTCGGTCTCTTTCCTTCCCACTTCGTCTCATGTACTCTCCTGGGTATCCTCTTCTCCTCCATTCGTTTTACATGTCCATACCATCTAAGTCTAGATTTCTCTATACCATCCTGTAATGGTTCCTCCTTCATTAATTCTCTGGTCCTCTCATTTCTTATTCTGTCCATCTTTGTAGCTCCAATACTGCTTCTCAAGAACCTCATCTCACTGGCCTGTATTTTGCTCTTCTCCCTTCCTTTCATAACCCAGGTCTCCGAGGCATACGTCAGGATAGGGACATAGTACGTCCGATATATGATCTTTTTGCTGTTCTGAGGGACATCCTTGCTCCAAAACATGCTTCTCACACTCCTCCGAAATGCTTCTGCCTGCCTCCCCCGCTCATTTATTTCTCCATCGTTTCTTCCATTATCTTGTATCAGGCTTCCCAGATACTTAAAACTCTCCACTTTCTTCAGCTGTTCCCCACCAATTGTTATTCCCGTTGTGGTTCTTTCCTTCTTCCTTGTTGTGATCACCATCTCACTCTTATTTATGCTAAATTTCATCCCATATCCTTGTATTACTCCTTCCCACACGTCCAACTGTTCCTGTACCTCCTCCTCCTTGTTTCCCCAAATCATCAAATCATCTGCAAACACCATTGCTTTCATCTTTCCGTCCCCAATTACTTGTGCCACTCGGGTCATTATGTCATCCATCACCACAATGAAAAGTAACGGTGACAGTGCACTTCCTTGTTTCAGGCCGTTTCTTTGTTCCAACCAGTCAGATCTCTCTCCTCCCACTTTCACACAGCTCACGCTTCCCTTGTACATCTCCTTTATCCTCTTTATAGTCCATTTCTCTACTCCTCTATCCTCCAGGGACTTCCATACTTTGTTTCTGCATACACTGTCATATGCTTTCTCAATGTCCAGGAAGGCCATCAGTAGATCTGTTCCATATTCATAGTGCTGTTCTTGTAACTGCCTTACAGCAAAAATCAAATCCACTGTGGACCTTCCTGCTCTGAAGCCATGTTGTTCTTCCCTCATCCCTCCTTCTATCCTTGTCCTAATTCTCTTTTCCAAAACTTTCTCGAAGATCTTTGCACAATGACTCATCAGTGTTATTCCCCGATAGTTTCTGCAATCTGTTCTACTACCTTTCTTGAAGATCGGGACAATGATTCCTTTTTTCCAGTCCTCTGGGGTCTTCCTTTCCTTCCATGCTGTCCTCATCACTCGGTACAGCCACTGTATCCCCACCTCTCCTGCTGCTCTCACCATCTCCACACTCAACTCATCCACACCCGGTGCCTTCCCTCCTTTCATCTTGTTCACTGCATCTTCCACTTCTTTCCATGTTAAGTCCTTTTCTGTTTGCAGTTCATCTTCCTCTTCCCCGATTTCTTCCTCCTCACCATCTTTTCCATTTGGGTTCAGAAGTTCTTCAAAATATTCTTTCCACATTTTCTTCAGTTCTTCCCTATTTTCTATCTCTTGTCCCCTTTTGTTCACCATTCTAACATAATCCGTAGGATCCTTCCGCCTCTTATCTTTCACCATCCCATACAGGACCTTTTTTGTACCTTCACTATCCTCCTCCATCATCTTTGTCCACTCTTCCATCCACTTCCTTCTCTCCTCAGCCACCACTCTCTTCGCCTCCTTCTTTCTTTCCTGGTACTCTTCCCTTGTCTCTACCGTCCTATTTTGATACCACCTCCTAAAGGCTCTATTCTTTTCCCTTACTATATCTTTTGTCTTCTCATTCCACCATGGTGTTTCCTTCCACCTCTTCTTACTACTTGTCCTCCCACATACTGCTTCTGCTGCACCCACTAGTGTCTTCTTAAATCTAGCCCATTCCTCTTCCACCCCTCTTTCTTCATCTGTTGGAATTCCTTCCTTTACCATTTTGAGGTACTCGACCCTTCTATCCCCTTCTTTCAGTTTCCATATCCTTATACGTCTTTCCTGGTTCTCAGTCCCTTTCTTCTCCTTACTCCCTCTCAGGTTCATTACCAGTAATCGATGGTCGCTATCCAGGTTCTCCGATGGTATAACCTTGATGTCCGTGATGTTCTTATTTAGTTCTTTCTCATACAGTATATAGTCGACCACCGACTTCCTGGTCAAGTCATCACTGTACCATGTGATTGTGTGGCTCTCTCTTTTCTTAAACCAGGAGTTCCCAACTAGCAGGCTGTTCCTCTGGCAGAAGTCCAATAGTCTCTTTCCTTCCTCATTTCTTCCACCCCAACCCTCTGGTCCTAGAACACTCTCATAACCTTGTCTTTCTCTTCCTACATGGGCATTGAGGTCCCCCATAACAATCATATTTCTTCCTACCAGCTGCTTCTGCAATTCCTCTTCAAACTCCTCCTTCTCTTCAGAAGCGCAGCCTACTTGTGGAGCATATACTTGCACTATTTCTACGGTCTCTCCCCTCAGTGCTACTTTCACTTTCATCATCCTATCACTTATTCTCCTCACTTCTTATTTCAAACCATCTCGTACTACTACTCCCACTCCATTCCTCTTTCCCTCTTCGTTCCCACTCCAGTACAGTCTATAGCCTTTTCTCAGTACTCTCCTTCCTTCCCCTTTCCACTTTGTTTCTGCCAATCCCAATAAATCCAACTTCCTTCTTTCCATCATATCCACTATCTCCTCCACCTTCCCCGTCAGCGTTCTTAGGTTTAAAGTTCCAAATCTTAGTCCGTGTGTACAGCCGTGTCGTCGTCTATTAAATCCATCCTGTCCGAGGCTCGTTCCATTTTTGAAAGCATTTGGTTTAATCCACTACTGGCTTGCTGGGCCTATCGTAGCTTCACCAGAGCCCCGTTAGCCGTCACTTTTCAGGGTTCCTGTAGGACCTTCACAGCTACCGTAACGGACCCGGGGCACACGAAGTCCCCACTGTACTTCGCCCCTACAGGCAATCCCCTACTTTGTGCCGTTGCCCGTCTCCCACGACGTGGACGAGGGGTTGGACTTATGGGAGACAGGTGATACAGATTTAAAATTACTTACCTTGTCTGGATGACAAGTCAAACCATAGAGGTCTATATCTACAGGCAAGCAACAGTTATGATACATATAGATTGTCACTATGCGTACAGAGAAAGTGTTTCTAATAATTGCTTTACTTAAGACTTATCTATTGGTTGTTATGTATTGGATAATAATCTCACAATCATCAAAAATTAAGATGGTATCCATAAGTTTCTATACCAAATGTTGGAATATTGGATTTCTTTTGTTTTTGTTTTTCTCTATCTACCTGTATTCCATATCCCAATAGATTTTAAACACACACGCCATTGAACACAGCCAGTCTGAACGGGGACAATGACCCTGTTTCAAGACCATAAATGAAACACAAATGACACAATGATGTAGACTATATTGATAAGAAAATTAATCATATTAAAATTGAAATAGGTCGTAATCGACAAATAATCTATTGTTGTAATACTAATTGGTAGTAAATGATCGTCCAACAGAGAATCTCTTTTATAAACACCATTATTAACACCTTCGAAGATATTTAACAAGTAAGTTCATACAACAAATATTACATAATCTTCTCTTGGCAGAAAGAATATTAGCTAATTATTTTGTTTGTGTTTCATATAGAAGCATATCACTTGCTACTTTCAGCATAATACGCATTCAAAGCAGTGTAAATACATTACTACGTATATTCATCATCAATAAGAAATATTTGATATTATTTTCTAGAAGATAAATATTCAATTCAATTACAAGTTAATAAGTTAATATAAAATTTATGATAAAATTAAGAGAATAGTTCAAAAAACAGCATCATATCACTTTCAATAAAAATATTTTTGCCTGTCCATCTCTTTGTTTTTAGACAAAGTATTTAAATGCATTTATAACAGAGCTGATTTCATTTAACTCCTATAATTTTTAAGTAAATTTCGTTAGTTTTAAAGTTAGTTAACATGTTAAGTTTTATAAAAAGTTGTTCTTAATTTTATAATCTTCAATTGATTCCAAGTCATGATATCCAGTTGAAATACGCTACTGGTTAACAATAACCAAAGTACATACTCACCAGAGGATTCCAATGAGTTTTTAAATGGTATGAATTCTGTCTTGAGGAAAGAATTCATAATGAAAATTAATAAATGTAAAACAAAAATATTGGAATGCAGCCGAAAGAAATTAGAACCCCCTATGGACGTCAAATTAGTAGGTGAAAAGCTAAAGGAAGTAGGAGACTTCTGTTACGTAGAAAGCAAAATAACCAGTGATGGACGAAGCAAAGAGGATAGAAATAGTAGGTTAGCGCAGGCAAGGAAAGCATCTCTACAGAAAAGGAATCTGTTGACATCGAATATAGATTTAGGTGTTAGGAAGTAATTTTGTCTGGTGCGTGGCACTCTATGGAAGGGAAACTTGGACTGTTGGAGCAGCAGAAAAGAGGAGAATTCAAGCGTTTGAAATGTAGTGTTACAGGAGAATGATGGGCAAACAGGGTTACACATGAAGAGGTATTAAGACGATTGGGAGAGGAGAGATGTTTCTGGCGACTGCTAATGAAGAGAAGAGATAGGTTGGTAGGACACATACTAAGACACCCAGGAATAGCAAAGTTAGTTATGGAAGGGAGGGTCGAGGATAAGAACTGTAGGGGTAGACCAAGGTTAGAATATGTTAAACAGGTTGCCTCGGTACCTATGTAGAGATGAAATGATTAGCTCAGGACAGGGAAGCATGGAGAGCTGCATCCAACCAGTCAAAAGACTGAAGACTCAAACGACAACAATATTGGAGGATAAGTTATTACCAATTGGTATTGCTACAATACATGAGACTATATTCCATAACATTCACTATGATTTTGCATAACAAGCACTACATATTGTTGATAAACAACAATCCCTGGACTGAACACCTCCGCCTTAGGGGACTTATGAGTGAGTTTCCAAAATCCGAAACTACTGGACAGATCAATTTGAAATTTTAACCACATGTATATATGCCTCTAATTAGAGCATGTTCTGAATTACAAATTGATTGCTCTAACTTTTTCTGAAGTAATAATAAAAATATTATCAAAACATAAGGTCATAAAAAAAGTTCCTTGCAATGGAGTTTTCACTTATTTTCATCCATACTTGGTAAACAGTAGCACAATACATGTACAAATGGAAATTGCTCTGGAATTTTATGTATCTTTTATATGAGAGTCAGAAATGATAGTCAAAGTGATAATATTCATGTTTTGCCCTAAAAATAAAAATTATTTATTTTTGAAAGCAAAAAAAAAAAATACAGTTAATTTACACTGACATAAAAAATTTGAGCAAATTGTAATGTTCATACATATTTTAATATGCAAACCAACTTTGAACCAAATATCTTCAAAACTGCAATACAAGGAGCATTTTTTATGATATTACATGTAACAAAAATCACTTCATGAGAAAACTGCAATTGAAGTTGGAGGTTCGTTACTTACATCAGAACTGCCCTGCACCATATGTACAGCCCTCAGACTTCTTCATCCTGTCTTCTAGGGACAAGTTCAGCAGTTTTCTCTTTTTTCTTGCAGTTTTCTTTCCTGGGGTGGTCCTTTTTCTGCTCTGTCGAAGACGTATGTGGTCACGTTGCTCACTGATCTTCACTGAAGGTCTTGTCTTAATAATGATGCGCATCCATCTTTAAATCGCCGCCTGGGCTTTAAAAATGGCGCCACGGGAAAAAATCCAACACTCCTTGATTCTGAAAATGTGTGGGCACCAATTTTCGGTAAAATTCAAATTTCTGTATTTTGGTCCATATTTCATGAAAACTCACTCATAAGTCCCCTTAGAGGATGCTACCATTATCTCAAACCGGTAATGAGCTATGAAATGACCTGTGGCATACTTCGTTAGCGCTGGGAGATACCATAGTGTATTTCAACAGATGTGTTCACATGCATCCACTTTTGTACCCTGACTCGGGCTTGTTCCTTTGTTGTTCTTGTTGGTGTTTTGATTATGGACTAACGGCCGTTTTCACCAACTCGTTACTAACGATTAGGTACTTAATTCCTATTTCACTTAAATACGAGAGTTACAGAAGTGTGCAAATTATTAGACTCGATGTTAGTTTTCCTACATTGACTTTGTATGTTTTGTGACTTAATACAGTAGAAACGTTTTGCAAGGTGCTGAAATTATTTCAAATGTTTGATAAATAGTCTTAACAACATTTTTCTTTTTTACAGAATCTGACAGTTTCCACTAAAAGAGGAGCCTTGTAAAGACACAATGCCTCGCGCTTTGTTATGATTACTTTTTTCTAGTTTTCGTGTGAATTTAGACCAGAGAGATTAGAAGTCTTTTATTACAGATTGTCCACTCTTGAACTATTCAAAGATTTGTGAACAATGGATTGAAATCACCTGATTCAGAAGATACATTCCGAGGTCAATGAAAAGAAGAAAAAACGAACCCAGCTCAGGTGTCCCTGAGAATCGCCAATTCCGAAAATGTTCAGATGCAATTCCTTATGGGAAAAGTTCTAAGGGGAGAAAAAATTACTAAGTAGGATGATAATAATATAAAAAAGAGACAGTCAGTCTGAATGCTAGCAGCCGAGTACCAAGAAGGCAGTGCGAGAACAGAGTTTCAATATTCTATTTTGTTTCATCACTGCCTACTTGATTGTTCTCGCACTGCCTTCTTGAAACTCTGTTCTCGCACTACCTTTTTGGTACTCGGCTGCTACATCGTACTATGACGTCACACACCTCTGTGCATTCTCGGTACATTTCGTTATGTTGCCTTAACGTAACGACGAAGTTGACTGTATCATTTAAACGGAAAATACTTAGAAGGATTTTAGGACCAATAAGGGAAGAGGATCAGGCACAACAATGAGCTCTATGATCATCAAGAAGATATCGTCACATCCATGAGGAAGAGACGATTAGCTTTCTACGGACATCTGACACGCATGGGTCCATATAGACTTACCAGCCAGATATTCACCACGACTGGAAGAGGGAAAGCGTCCAAAAACAAATGGATCACCACAGTGAAGTCAGACCTAGAGCAACTTGGAATTTCATCAAAAAACATACAGGATCGATCACAATTCCGACAGATGATTCAACATGGTGTCTTTCCAGAGTCTCTCACCAGCAGGAAGAGTACAGGGACTACCAGACCGAAGTGGACACAGGAAAGAAAGCAGACACACAGCCAGAAGATGAAAGCTGCCTGGGCTAAGAAGAAACATAAATTCCTTACAAGAAGTCAAAACGATCCCCGTGGTCCTCAGTAGGCCCAAACAAAAAGAAGAAGTATATAATTGTGAATTTAAAAATGTGACTTATATAAACTCTTTATTTGAGTCTAATAAGTTGCCCACCTCTGTAATATCGGCGATGCATTTCACGAGGCCATTCGGGTTCGTAATTACTTAAATACGCTTTACGGCTCTCGCGCATGCGTAAACTTGGTTTCACCGTGGAGAAACATGCGGACAGATCAAGGAGCTTGTAGCACTGACTGTTGTTTGCGATGCTTCCTTGAGATTTTCTGGAACATAATTACACTGACGAAAATGGAAATTGCAACACCCAGAAGGAGTGGTGCTACATTGCTGCAATTGAACATGCAGGTCCCTCTGACCGCAAGTTTGGACAACAATCAATACAGGATGTGCCCACCACGAGCTGCAATACATTGATGAATACGGCGAGGCATGGAGTCAATAAGGTCCTGGATCGCTTCCTGAGGAATTGTGGCCCATGCTTGCTGCACTGCACGGGTCAGTTGTTCCAGAGTTGTGGGTGGCTGAGGACTGTTGGCCAGTTGTCGACCCATCATGCCCCTCACATGCTCAATAGGACTGAGGTCCGGGGATCTGGTGGGCCATTCTAAAGTTGTGATGTCGTGGAGAGCTTCTCTGGAGATACGTGCAGTATGAACCCGGGCATTGTCCTGCTGAAACACCCCATTAGAAATGTTCGCCATCATAGGGACAACCACTGGATTGAGTACCCTATCAACGTACTGTCGAGCAGTCATAGTGCCCTCAACAAGCACTAATTGTGATTTCACATTAAAGCCAATAGCTCCCCAGACCATAATGCTTGGTGTTGGCCCTGTGTGCCTCTCGACAGTAAGGTCTGGGCGGCCCCTTCCCGGTACGTAGGCGCACACGATTCCGGCGATCACTGCGGGCAAGACAGAAGCGCGATTCATCACTAAAGACGACCCTATGCCATTCGTCGACCCACGTCGATCGTTCTCGACACCAGGCCAGCCTTACACGTCGCTGTTGTGGGGTCAATGGAACACCTTCTGCAGGGACATGCGATCGTAAGCCAGCTGCACGCAGGCGATTACCAACTGTTTGTTGTGTAACGTGGGGTGCCACAGCTGCTCGAATTTGCGCTGCTGTTGCATGGAGTTCCATCCGGGCCATCCGAATGATGCGGCGATCCTCTCTCACAGTTGTCTGTCGCGCTGGGCCTGTGCCAGGTCTACGAGTGCGGGTACCTTCATTTGACCACTGCTGCCATACACGTTGTACCGTAGATGCCTGTCGGCCAACACGTGCAGCGACAGTCCTTAACGATAATCCAGCCTCAAACAGCCCAATTATCCGAGCCCTCTCAAACGGCGACAGTTGTTGATAGCGTGCTCTTCTCTGTCGTCGAGGCATGTTTGACGGGGAACACTTCACTGCACAGACTGCAATTCAACTACGCTACACCAGAGTCCGTATACTGGAGTTGATTCCTCCGTGACCAATCACGTGGGGAGACCTGTAGCAACAATCCAATGGGTCTGAAACTTTGATTGTTTACATACCTACATGGCATCGTTCCATATCTTGAAAATCAACACAAACGACCAATGCCTTCATGGTATTGCAATTTCCATTTTCTTCAGTATATAAAGGAAGGAAAATACAGAAGACAAAAAGCTTGAAATGATATGAACAATATACGTAAGATAACTGGTAGTGCTGTGTATACGAAGTACGTCCAGAAAGTAAGTTCCGTTTGGTAATAACATTAAATTGTGTACAGATACAGAAAAATTATTTATTGCACAAAATTCTACAACCCTTAAACTACTTTTCCACATAACTGCCGAAATGTTGCAGGCATTTGTCGTAGCGTGGCACGAGTTTTTTTTAATACCTTCTTCATAGACGTGTGCCGCCTGTGTCTTCAACTTGTTGTACGTTCAGCTGCAACGCAGTTCCGCATATGCGCGGTAGACGCTCTCGTCGCTCTGTATCAAGGAGAAGAAACGTGCGCCATTTGGAGAGCGCTGTCAGCCACGTACGCATTTTTGTGCATGTTTACTCGTACAATGTCGGTGTTGATTGAAAATCCCGCCACTTGTGAAATCAGATCTGTGATTCGTTTTCTGAATGCTAGGAAAGTGAAACCAATTGAAATTTATCGGCAAATATGCGAAGTGTATGGACAAAATGCGATGAGTGATTCAATGGTGAGAAGATGGGTCCGACAGTTCAATGAAGGACGTAGTGAAGTGCACGATGAAGAACGAAGTGGGCGTCCATCTTTGGTTACAGAAGAACTGGTTCACGCGATTGATGACAAGATCCGGGAAAACCGCAGGTTTACAATTAGTGCTCTCGCTATGGAATTTCCCCAAATCTCACGATCACTAATTCATGAAATTGTTACCGAAAAACTGAACTTTCGTAAACTTTGCCGACGTTGGGTACCAAAGATTCTTACGGAGCAACACAAAACAAAACGGATGGGTAGTGCACTTCAGTTTTTGACCCGTTACCATGAAGGCGGCGAAGAATTTATAACACAGATAGTCACAGGAGATGAAACTTGGGTTTCTTACGACACTCCTGAAAGTAAGCGGCAATCAATGGAATGGAGGCACACTTCATCCCCAACAAAGGTTAAGCCGAAACAAATCTTGACACCTCGGAAAATGATGTGCACAGTGTTCTGGGACTGGAAAGGCATATTACTCATTGATTTCTTACCGCGTGGTCAAACAATCAACGCAGATGCTTACTGCGAGTCACTTGCGCCGCGCAATACAGAATATGCGCCGAGGGTTGCTGTCAAAAGGTGTTGTTTTCCTTCACGACAACGCACGATCACACACTGCAAATGTGACGGAAAACCTCCTACAGGGATTTGGCTGGGACGTGTTTGACCAACCTCCGTACAGCCCTGACCTCGCTCCTAGCGACTTTCATCTGTTCACACATCTCAAGTCTTCCCTTGGCGGTCAACACTTCAACAATGACGACGAGCTGAAAGAAGATGTTTCCAACTGGTTGAAGACACAGGCGGCAAACTTCTATGAAGAAGGTATCCAAAAACTTGTGCCAAGCTATGACAAATGCCTGCAAAAGTTCAGCAGTTATGTGGAAAAGTAGTTTAAGAGGTGTAGAATGTTGTGCAATAAATATTTTTTCTGTATCTGTACACAATTTAATTTTATTACCAAACGGAACTTACTTTCTTGACGTGCCTCGTACATAGTTTACTTAGCTAAATAGTACACGCTCTCACCGTTGTCTTTTGTAGCATAAGTGGTTGCGTTGCAGACTCTTGAGTTCAATATGCAAAGATGGAAGGCGTTCGAATACCACTTCGGTTATATTTCTTTTTTAATTTCCGTATTCTTCTTTCTTGGTAATAGTAACACGTATGATCGATCTTTTATGTTCGATGATGTTGAACTGGAAATATTATATGTCAGAAAACTGTATCATAATGGGGGTCATTATGGTACTACTTTTCATTAGGATACAGTTTCTCCAACCAATCAGAGCTCAATATTTTCATTCATTGACCAATTATATAAGGATAGCTTAGCACATCCACTCAAAATCCAACATGTCGGACATGAATTACATGATTTGAAAGTTGACAATGTAGACTATATTGGATCAACCATTGTAGTTACAATCCCAAACAACAACAAAAAGCAAAGCCAAATCCGTACAGGCCATGGAGGCTCTGGGAGTAGTGGAGGTAGAGGCTTCCACTTTCGGTGACATCGGCACTGGATGGGATGAAGTTGTCAGCTCCACGCCCGGCTGTCTTTGTTCCCAGGAATTACCCTGGTACTCATTTGTGGTGTAGGCTGAGTGAACCCCAGGGCTATTTGCGTTTCCGAAAGTGGTAGTTTTGCTTCTAAAATCCACTACCTGGGTGGGGATCGAACCCTTTCCCTTTCAGTTAGAAGCTCAGCGCCTCTACTGACTGCACCACGCAGCCCCCTACAATCCCAAACAAACTCAAAATCAGCACGAACCTTTACGGTAACAAGAAAATACTATGAAATATCCATGAAATTTAGGAATCTACGTTCAGAAGTTTGCAAAACACCATCCTACCCTAGCCTATATTAATTACCGACATGTAAAGTGTGCACCGTCCGTAATGTTTGCATAAACAAACTGCGGAATATTGCAAAATGAATAGCACTGTACCTTAATATCCGCAACTCCAATTTCTACACAGGACATTCATTGCATTCGTACGATTTCGCCGACAATTTTAGTGAATGCTGTTGTTGACATAAACACACTAGAATATCATGGAGGAAGCATGCGTGTGACATTAGATCCAGGGAAATTATAATCATGCTGTCTGTTCAGTAAAGGGATTTCTTACGTGAAACTTTTCCGCCAGATGTTATGACTGTTCTATTTGGGACTTCACTGATTTTCCTTCCGTTGACATTCTATACGCATCGAATTTGAAAAATAACTAGTTGACAATACGATACATTTTAATTTTAAAGCGTTTGTAACAGCCTATTTTGTGTTATTTGACCAAAATAACAAAATGATCCAACATAGTACCTGTGCGCTATCTGTTGGTGCTACTTCAGGGTAAACAATGTTTCAAAGTTTTGTTATTCGTTATTGGCTAGAGAGCAAATGCTGAGCCCACACAATTCCCAAGAGAAGAAGTCAACCGACAGAATCTCGGTAGATATTTATGAAAACAGTATTTATGTTAGAACATATAATAAAGTTATAATTATCGTAGAACATAAACAGTCGTATGCAACTCACCTGTAATGGTAATTAAGACACTCGTATGGAAATTATGAAACTCGTGTCTTAATTATTGGCATTATAAGCTCGTTGCATAATGTAGTATTATAATGTTATTGTCATAAACATAATTTATAATCATATGGATGAAAGTGCGTGTGAAACTCGGAAACAAGTGAATTATTCCACCATTGAGAGATCCGCGAGGTAATGTTTAGCTGTTTCCCTCCACTTTAACGATGCTTAAGAGAGTTGGCCATTTAACGTAATTCCTTGTTAGTGTTAAGTTAACGAGCGTTTCTGTTTGATGAAATGCTCGTGCAAAGTTAAATAACCTCTAATGATGAATTAAGAGATAATTGACCTTGGTGAAAACAGCCCTAAGACCATCGTGATCATCAGCTCTATGTATTTACATTGTGTGTAAAAGAATCTGTAGGGTAACCTGTGTTGTTTAGTGTCTGTGCAGATGTGTTTATCTGTAATTAAGTCTCCTTGTGTATATAGCATTCTTCGCTGCCAGCTCCAAGGTTCATGTTTGATTCCCGGCTCAGCCAAGAAATGTACTTAAATTTTAATATGAAGCTTGTAACGGGGTTCAGTCAGCCACGTAAGCCTTCCTGTGTACTGTTCCTTTTAACTTGATGCCCCATTATAGAATGTATGCCAGAGCTCGCCTGCAGGGATTAGTCCGTGCCTCATGGCTACCAATTAACTGCCGAGAACTGACCAATAAAAACGCGTCTTCTGTTGAATATCTAGGAGTTATAATCGAGTATCTAATTAGAAGTAAGAGGTTAGTAAAAGTGGTTATCCCCTGTGTTCTCACTTCTGCAGTAGTTGAGGCAAACGACGGGATGGTTTCTATCTTAAGGTCAAAGCTGCCTCCTTACAAATCCTAGCATGAATTATAAATACCACACTACTACGGACATCACAAAAACACAGGACTTCGGAAGAATTCTACTACACAAAAGCACGCGGAAATGATGACCTCGGTGCTCAATCCCTTAAATGGAATAATAATACTAACAACATGTGATCTGAACAGGTCACCAGAGTAGCCTAGAATCAAACTGCACTTTCTCCAAAATTATCGAAAATGAGGTTATTGTATGTTTCAATGCGGAATTGTCTGAAGAACATAATCAACAGGTCGGTTGGTGTCAAACAGCACTATATCCATGTTAAAATAGGTAAGAAAATCACCGCTTGATGACGAACAGCACTTTCTTCTACGGATAAAGTGCAGAATGACTCCAAGTTAGCGCCAGACAATGGCAGCCTTCCATTTGTCGCCATAGATATGGTATCAAGGTACTCATCTGTCAAGAAGGTTAGTTCGGACACCAAAATTTATGACGTTAAGGAGTCCATGAAAGGTGTTGTAAAAAAATGTACATCTTAATTACAATGGTTTGAAAATCCACTTATTCACCTTAATTTTGGTAATGGTCTGCATTTTTCAGTAAAATAGATATGTATTACGTCTAAAATGCCTTATTTCATTTTATAAATGTGATATATTCTTAAATTACATTTTATATTGACACCTGAGTGCACTTTATCAATGACCTAGACACAAAGTGCACTTTCTCCAACATTAAATCTCCTTAAATATTCAGGTAGGTCAATAAAATCAGGTTTTATGTATTGCAAATGTGTTCCATAAGTCAAATCTTTAATATACACTCATCAGTTTCACTAATTAACCTTGAGTTCAGCTGAAATCAGTTTTTGGGCTCTACTGAATAATCATGTTTTTAGAGAAAGTGCGGTTTGATTCTAGGCTACTTTGTCCTGATAACTCAAGCAAATCAACCAGAGAAGCATCTAACTCAAACCACGGTGATACTGGCCTGTACTTCATATTTCAAATACATACTGTACATTCATGTTGTTCATTTCCGGGTTTTGCGACATCAGAGTCATCTATCCCCGTATGCTTAGGTGTGTATGGAAACTGCCTGATAGCATCCGTCATTATAATAATTGTACTAAAATGACACGTAATGTGACGTTCAAGGTCACGTAAAGTTGTAGTAGTGAACAGTTTCTGATGCTCTATGGCACAATGGTCAGCGTAACGGCTCAGATAGATAAATACTTGAGAGTGATTAGTGTAGATCCATTAAAAAACAAATTACTATCGGTTTTTCGGTAAATACGTAAGTGCTGGGGACGAAATAGACCTTGTTGTATGAGAATTAAGAATTTTAAAACAGAATGATGACTTAAACGGTTCCGTAGATATTTGAGGTGGCCCTCTTAGCTGAATAACCCGGCATAAATGTTTGAAGGAATTTAACTTTTCATACAATATAAAATGTTGTTTTATAAAGCGGTGCTGTAATCTCGCGGATTATTTTCAAAGTTCGGCAAAAGCATTGCAGCGCTTGTTTGTGGTGCGCTTGAGAACTACAGCACCAATGGTGACAGTTATGCTGGATTGTCTAGAAACCAAAATCTTCCGATAGGCGATATATACAGTGATTTTCAATGATTTACATCAGCTGCGGTTAGTATAGTATACCTATTTGACGTATAAATATTATATAAGGCCAATAACTGCCCCTAGAAGAAATACATTTTCTCAAGTATTAATTTTCTTTGTACTATTGTTGAGACACACGTATGTGAAAAGTTTTCCTAGTGGTATATTAAGAGATTGAGCTGAATGTTTAATTGTGCTGGGCCCATTGGAATTGACGGCGATCGATTCCTACTTATTTTTGGAAGCTCTTTACAATTAGTAAAGGGCAAGCAATTAATTAAGAAAAGTACACGGACGATCAGTCGTAGGGCTGGTCTGTCCTGGGTATATTACACGAATATCAGTGATGAAAATAAACTTTTGAATGACTGCAGACTGGCATATTCCCCAATTCTCACTTTGTATACTATTAGCGCTTGTTATGTCGCTTAATCATTGTTCAAAGGCTGAGAGCTAACGCCGATACACACTCGCGTGGAACATGCAAAATTTATAATACTAATAGACGAGTTAATAAAAATGAAAATCCACAGCCAGCTTCCAGTCTCCGACCGAGTCAGGAATGGAATGAATGGAGCCCCCATTTAGCGGCGAGGATATGGACTGTGCCAGCTGCCGAAGCCTGTCGCACACAGGCGCGGATCTAGAGTTTGGTTTTGGGGGGGGTCGGAGAATCGATCTAGAGTTTGGCTTTGCGGGGGGGGGGGGGGGGGGGGGGGGTCAGAGAATCGAAATTGTTAAGAAAAATGGTATCACTAAAAACGCAATCACAAAATAACCAAACGTACAAAATCAGACCAATTTTTTTTGCAAGCTACATGGATAGAAATTTGATGCGTTTAGCGCACCAAAAATATTCGTACAAATTGCAACGGCGTGTTTTGCAACTTTTACATCGAGCTTCGAGAAAACGATGAAGGTACGTTACAGTTTCGGCAAGTCGAGTTGGTACCGACAATGGGAGAAAGTCACAGCTTAAATTGCCAACCAAGCTTGCGGTTTGGACGTCGGCAAAAATTTTTGGCGCGAAAAAAGTCCCAGTTTCCTATCCGTGCATTGCTGCACATTCATCGTGACATCACTATAAACATCGATTCGGTGATCACAAGGTTTGCTAAACAAAATAGACGAGTTGATTTTGTTGTAAAACTAATAGTTATTATACAAGAGGTTTGAAGTTGTAAATATGTACAGTTGTAACAGAACATAATAATTCCAATAAAGATAATTCAGTATTGAATAAAATGAAAAAAAAAACTGTTTTTCAGTTAAAATTCGTTAAGTTTTATTTGTCTGGTAATTGTGTTTTCGTTTTTTGAGTTTGCAAAAAAATTTGGTCTCCGTTTGGGGGGGGGGGTCATGACCCCCGTGACCCCCCCCCCCCCTTGAATCCGCGCCTGGTCACACACCTTTGAGGCAATGATTAAATGAATGACAGATGAAATCAAATGATAGTTGAGAGTTGCTGGAATGAAAATTTGACAGAGAAAGCCGGAGTACCCGGAGAAAAACCTGTCTGCCTCCGTTTTGTCCAGCACAGATCTCACATGGAGTGACCGGTTAACATCATGGCATTTGCCTGGAATAAAAGTGGGGTAAACCATGAAAAAACACTTCTTGTGTGGCTAAAGATATAACCGCACCACCTTTTCTCAGTTCTTCCTCACGAGACAGCCCTGATCCAGCCCTCAGACCAGAATCAAATTTCCTGGTACAGCGAGGAACCAACCAAATCCAGCTCCCATGAGAACTGAGTCTCAATATATACACAAACACCACAGAGGGCAACCACACAGACCAAGATTCGTGGTTCGTATATTTCATAGTTAAAATAAAAACATAGAATTTAAATTTATAATAATTATTTTATTGCAGCCAATGGCCATACCTTGGTTGGTTCCTCAGTTTAGGGGCTGCGACAACGCGGTCATTTATCCTCTTGTACTTTGGGTGTGTGTAGAATGTGTCCGATAACCGGTGTTAATTATGATGGCTGTATTAGTTTGTGTTATTTTTAATACAGGTAAGGACTGCAGACGATGAATTTCAAGTAGTTCCTACTTTTCATACCAAATTCTACCATCAACGACACCTAGCCGTGACCTTGGATACTAGATGCAAGTGCAACCGGCATTAATCAAATCTAACCTACAAATTTAGCTTCACACAATAATTGTAGTTAGTGGGAGGTTCATTTACATGCCATAAATCTATGATATGGGCACGCCGTCTTTACTGTACTTCCCCTCCGAAGGAAGGCATACTGAGGATTTTTTAACTCTTAAAAAATCCGACGACTTCGGCCGGGTTTGAACCCGTGGTCTACCAACTACGCCACCGAAGCCGCGGCCATAACTTACATGAAAGTGCGATGTATGAAAACTTAAATTAATTGAGCGTTCTCTTCGAGGCTATATGAGAATTGGGGGACAATGCAGTTCACCATACAATTGTGTCTGAGGGGTTGCCGATCGTGAAGGCTGCTATTTCGTTCCTTGTGGACTACTTCGCGGCATAACCTTGCGTTAAATCATGCACCACGACTGTGATGGGTAGCTGTAGAAAGTACGAATTCAGTCAAACCACCTCGTGGTGCAGTGACAAGCATTCTTGGTTTACACCCCTGAGGTCCAAGTTCAAATCTCGTCACTGCCAAGAAATTTAATTCTGGTCTGAGAGCTAGAACGGGGAGCTCTCAGCCTCGCGAGGCAAAACTGAGATAAGGTGGGTTCGATTCCCATCTCAGTAATCGTAGAAGTGGGTTTTCCATTTCTACATCAGGCAAATGACGGGATGGTTCCTAACTTCAGGCCACGGTCGCCTCATTTCCAATCCTCACTTGAATGACAAATACGCGCATTACTACCTCCACAATAATACAGGTTATCAGACAAGTTATAAACATACCCAAGTAGGCTACTCGGGGCTAAATGACAATGATGTCCAACCCCTTCAAATAAAACAATAACTAAAAAGCGTTTATTTCAGTTTCATTGGTGAAGTTACACTATATCGTTGTTGTTGATTGATTTAGGGGCTTTGCGACATAATGGTCATGCTGTGTGTGGAATTTTTCTGTAACCTGTATTATTGTGAGAGCTTTAATAGTGTGTGTATTTGTATTTCAGATACTGAACTCCTGCTAAACCAAATATGGGATGCCTTAGAGGACAACGGAAAATATTACACCATTTTTATAGATTTCACGAAGGCTTTCGACCTGATAAATAGAAAGCTAGTGACAGAAAAGCTAAAGGAGATGCTAGGCATGAACAACATATGGGCCAATCTCATCACATCAATACTGCAATGGAACGAAGTACGAATTTCGGACAACCTCACTCTATCAGAACCGATAGCCCAATCAAACGAGGTCCTACAGGGAGACCCGTTGAGCCCCTTGCTGTTTATAATATCAACTACAGATATCCTAAAAATAGCCCAAAAGGAGGGAGTATCCTCTTGCGCAGATGCTGATGACATTGTAATTGTATCCAGAGATTTAGCAAAACTCCAGGAAACTGTAAATGACGTGCAAACGTGGTGCTCCGAACACAAGCTGGACATCAACATCTCAAAAACAGACACCATGATCTTCCGAAATGGAGGAAGAATACCCGTCTCAGCAGAGATTTTCATTCGGGATATAAAATTAAAGATAGTTCCTGACTTTAAATATTTAGGCATCGCACTGCAATCGAGTGCATATTGTTTCACAAAACATGGTACAGATAAGGTAACCCAAGCAATGATGGCAATGCACGAAATAAAAGACATCAGATCACTCAGTCTGGAGACAGCAATGTTGCTATTCAGAGTAAAAATTCTTCCAATAATGACCTATGGCATTGAAATCATCTGGACACATTAAGAACGAGGAACCTATCCACCTTGGAAAGGTGAAAGCGAACTACGTAAAGAAGGTGATAGGAATATCGAAAACGACACGATCTAGACTTGTATATTTCCTGGCGAAAGAAACTTTCCTCGTTGATGACCTCAGGACAAGCATACCCCTACCGAGCACCGGTGCATCAGAGAAACTTCTGGCAACGTTGACGGAGAAGAGAGAAGAAGTACAACCAGACTTCTATGGCACAGGGGCCATGATAGACCGTTCGTGGACAAAAGCTAATTTCTAACTAAGACATGTCATTACAAGGTTGGCAGTTCACGGTTTTCACCACCTACTCTGCAAATCAAACACTTCCATGACACAAGTATAGAATGTGTGTGCACGTTATGTGGAAAAATGTGTGAACGGTACCACATAGAATTCTGTAGAAGAAGAACAACGTCTATAAGTGATCATGCAAATATGTAACCCATCAATTTGTCCTATATTTTAAGTTATGGCTATTTGGCTGCATTAAATATATTATTATTTGTAATTCAGATGAGGATTTGGGTAGGAAGCGGCCGTGGCTGTAAGTTAGATACCATCGCGGCATTTGTCTGGAGTAGGCCTAGAGGTAGGAAACCACGGAAAACCACTTCCCGCCTCTTCTCACTTTTGCCTCATGAGGCTGAGTGTTCACAGTTCCAGCCCTCAGACCAGAATTACATTTCTTGGCAGAACCGGGAATCGAACCCGGGTCTCCGCGGTGACATCCAAGAATGCTAGCCATAATGCATCAAGGCGGATATTTATCGAAATAGTAAATAAAAAGAATCTGATCAGTTACCAGTTAGCACAGGAATAGAAAGCAAATAAGTCAGCCTGAAGCAATGCATTACGATCGTGAAAAGAATCTTTGTACAGTAATACGCATTACATAAGATTACATCTACCTTCTGTAGGTATCCATCAATGTCTTACAGGTGAAGAAGGAGCTGTGAAATTATACAGTTATTCCTTTGCGCGGCCTTCATACACCTGATGAAACAGCATTCACTTGCGAGTGTATCCAAAATTATTATCATTCGTAGATACGACTCTGCGAATTTCTGTTTGTATTAGCTGACACTGTCGCCTCCGTAGCGTAGCGGTCAGCGTGGTTAGCTGCCGCCCCGGAGGTCCTGGGTACGATTCCCGGCTCTGCCACGAAATTTGAAAAGTGGTATGAGGACTGGAACGGGGTCTACTCAGCCTCGAGTGGTCCAAATGAGTAGAGGGGGTTCGATTCCCACCTCAGTCATCATCGAAACCACTTTCCGAGGTTTCCCACTTCGTCTTCGGGCAAATGCCGGGATGGTGCCTACTGTAAGGCCACGGTCGCCCCCTTCCCTCTTCCTTGCCTATCCCTCCTAATCTTCCCCTCCCTTCCCTCATGAGGCCCCTGTTCGCTTTACAGGTGAGACCGCTTGGGCGAGGAGCTGATCACCCTCCCCAGTTGTATCCACTCCCGATCAGATGTTCCCAGCTCTAGGACACTGCCCGTAGAGGCGGTAGAGGTGAGAAACCTTGGTTTGCAGATGACACTCAAACTTCTATTAGCCGATGACGCGGTGGCTGCTGAACTCGTCATCCGCTCTATAAGTGAGAGTGGTTTAGGGCCAGCATTCTAAATTTTCCAGTGTACATTGACTAAAAGACTTGTCCTTTTTTCAATGCTGAATTTTTGGTTTTCGTTAATTTTTAGCCTAGTTTCATTTATGAAAAAAATAGGTTTGTGACATCACCTTTTGTCCGTGTGTGCGTGTGTGTGTGTGTGTGAAGGAGTATTGTGTGCCCCCCCCATAATAACTTCTAAACGGCTGGAGCGATTTCAATGAAACGTGGTAAGTTTATAGCACTATTCAGGGCGACCCCGACCGTGCCCTTCAAATTTTGTTACGTCTCACCAATCCAACATGGCGGCTGTGCGAATTATTTCACCAGCATTAAATATCTCCGAAACTATTACCGGTATCACCCTGGAATTTTGTACGGTAATAAAGGGAACTACTAGAAGTTTACTTATGTGACCTTTGAAAACCTATTAACTACTAAACCAACATGGCGGCCAAGCAAATTTGCGACTTTTAAATAGACGTTTCTCGCGATAACCAACCAAACGCAATGAAACTCGGTACAGTATATGTTTATACACATTGTAATGCTCCAACATCTAACTTCGTTCAATTGTTTACATAACCTCAAGATGGCGGCTGTGCGAAATATTTCACCGGCATTCTATATCTCTGAAACTATTACCGGTATCACTATGAAATTTTGTATGGAGATAAAGGGAACTACTGGAAGTTTATCTATGAGACTTTCAAAAACCGGTTAACAACAAAACGAACATGGCGGCCAAGTGAAGTTGAAAGTTTTAAATAAACTTTTCTCGCGATTTAATGATCCAAACGCAATGAAACTTCGTACAGCAAATGTTTATGCACATTGTAATGCACTGGTATCTAATTTAGTTCAATTGTTTACGTAACCTCAAGATGGCGGCTGTGTGAATTTCGAAAATTAAGTTTTTATTTCTTGTGTTCTTATAATGCGATCGAAATCAACATTTGCATAATGAACGTACACAATAATCATCATCTAATAGTACATAACTCTATGGCCTACATATATTAAAATCCAACATGGCGACCATCTGAAATATTTAGACGGTTCTCAATATCTATTAATCTACTACAGCAATCAAACTGATATTTTGTAAGTGTATAGAGGCTATAAGCATAAGTTCACCTATGGGACGTTCAATAACCTGGCGAGCACAAATCCAACATGGTGGTGACGCGAAATTTAAATATTCAAATGGACGTTTCTTGCGTTTTAACCATCCAAGCACAGTGAAACTCGATATGGTAGGCCTATATGCTTATACAAATTTTAATCGACTGGCATCTAATTCATATTTATTGATTATTTATTTATTTATTTATTTATTTATTTATTTATTTACATATGTTGCGCCCTCATTGGAGCACTTAACCAAAACAAGTATATACATGTCTCAAATACAATATTAAAGATTCAGCTTCTTATTTTTCTTCTTTTCCCAAAACTTTTTCATTCTAGTCGACCTTGCCGCTCTCTCTGCATCGCTTCTGGTGCAAGTTTTGCGAGTAAAGGTTTTTAAGGGAAGTCGGATGTTCTTGTTTTTCAAGATATTCTTCTCATCTTTGTTAGCAATTTGGGACATTGTCAAGCCGAGTTCATCCAGATCGTTTTGAATTTCCATAAACCAAGAGTTCTTTGTTTTAATTTTGAAAAAATAATTAAATAATACTTTTAATTGTCTGGTATCCGGCAAGCGTGAGATATGACCAAAAAAAAGGAATTCACCTTTTTCGCATAGTATCGACTATAGACTCCGTTTCTTTATAAACCACTTCATTTGGTAATAGACGCCATTGACCATCCACCTGATGTTTTTTTATTAATTATAGTTCTGAGAATTCTTCTATCAGTCTTCTGTAATGTGTCAGTAACTGATCGAGTGTTTAACTTGAAAAGTGTTTCACAAGCATATATTGCTTCCGGTTTAATAACTGATTCGTAATGTCGTAATTTGGCATTTATGGAGAGTGATTTTTTTGTAACTAGACCAAGTAATATATTGCACTTGTCTTAACTTTGTTGATCTATTTTAGATTGACGCTTTCTCATTTAAATTCCATGTTATAATCTCCCCTAAATATTTAAATTTATGTACAACATTAATTTCTTTATTGTTAATCAATTTAATATCTTGTGTTTCCACATCAAAGGATGCCATTATTTCAGTCTTTTCAAATGAAATTTGAAGTCCTACTTTTGCTGCAATAGACCCAAGTTC
The DNA here is from genome assembly GCA_946902985.2 of Meconema thalassinum. Taxonomy (NCBI): domain Eukaryota; kingdom Metazoa; phylum Arthropoda; class Insecta; order Orthoptera; family Tettigoniidae; genus Meconema; species Meconema thalassinum. Next base: position 250,783,488 of record OX336394.1, on the reverse strand, counting down.
TTCAATATCGTGTTTAGCCTCATCTATACTGGTTGCAAGCAGTGCAATGTCATCCGCAAAAGCCAAGCAATTCAGTTTTATATTAGTACCAATCTTTACATTTGGAGGACAAGTTTTGTTCCACTCACGCATGATCTTTTCAAGAACACAATTAAATAATAACGGTGATAGACCATCTCCCTGTCGAAGTCCAGCCCGGATATCAAATGGTTCAGACAAGGCTCCTCGAAATTTAACCTTTGATTTAGTATCTTATAAAGTTACGCCGATGAGGTTGATAAGCTTTTGATGTAACCCAAATTCCCTAAGGATGTTAAGTTATGACCCTCGATGGATACTGTCATAAGCTTTCTTAAAATCCACAAAAGTAATGACCAAATCCTTTGGTCTCATTCTCTGATATTTCATTATCCATTTCAGACTGATGATCTGATCCGGACAGCTGCGACCTGGTCGGAACCCTCCTTGATATTCTCCTAGTTCTTGATCGAGTTGTTGTTGAATTATTGTCAAGATAATTCTAGATAGAATCTTGTAAGTTACATCAAGCCAAGAAATCCCACGGTAGTTGTTCGGGTCTGATCTATCACCCTTTTTATGAATTGGGTGGATTACAGCCATTCTCCATTCCTCTGGTATTTGTTCCGAATTCCATACATCGATGAGGCGTTTATTGAGGTTGGAGATGGTTTGTTCATTTGCATATTTCCATAGTTCTGCTACCAATGAATGCTCTCCTGCTGCTCTATAATTTTTGAGCCAATTAATCGCTGCACACACTTCAGTCAAGTCAGGAGGAATAATGTTCTGTAAATTTGTTTTATTTTTTGGATTAAGCTCAAAATCGAGATATTCCTTAGGTTCATCAGCATTTAGTAGTTCTCTAAAATAATCTGCTAGAATTTTAGCATTATCAGTATCATTGTGGGCTAGTTTACCTCATTTATCTTTCATTAATAGTGTAGGAGGGCAGTATTTAGAATGATATTGACGAACTGTCCTGTAATAGTCCCTTGTTTTGTGTTGTTTAAAGGAATCATCAATCATTTGTATGGACTTTTTTTGATTTTCTCTTTTAATTCTCCTAATTTCTTTGGCAGTTTCCCTTCGAACAATGGTTAATTCTTCTCGCGATTATATGGTCCTCTTTTGCTGATCATTGAGCATGTCTTTTCCGAATTGCAGCGTCACATTCCGCATTCCACCATGCATGCTTTTTCCTTTTCCTAATAGGGGCAATTTCGACAGCAACGGTTTTCAGTGTGTCAACCATCGTTTCTAGCTTGTCACTTAAGAGAGTTTTAGACTTTTCCTTATAGGACACATTATTTATTAAATAACTAGGGTCATATTGCCTTTGCGTGGTCGAGTTTGACGATTTTTGTTTACGTCGTGGAGTTAACTTGATCTTTATCTTGGATATACAGGGTGTCATTCATGTAGGCTACTTGAGTACCCTTAAGGGGCGTGTAGGGGATGGATGTAGGATCACTTTGAGATAGGGAACCTGGGGTCGGAATGGCCTCCTAACCCCAGAAAATATGTTTATTTCAGGCCCTCCGCCCCTGTAAAGTAGGGAAGCGCCCCATGTGTTACTCTGAGATCAGGCACTCTTTCACTGTCAACGGTCTTGGCGCGACCACCGCTCAACGCTGCTTTAGATGAGAGGTAAGCGGCGAGACGCGGTGACATGGTGGTCCCGGGTTCGTTTCTCCTGGGGGTGCCATGCCTTCATTTTTAGCCTACTTTCGATTTTTGCAAAAAATGAAAGTAGACTTATGAGATCACTACAGGGCCAAAAATTGTGTGTCTGTCTGTGTGTGTGTATGTGTGTGTGTGAGTCTGTGTGTGTGTGTGTGTGTGTGTGTGAGTGTGTGTACTCTCAATGTCTGCCCCCCCCCCCCCTTATCAATTCGAACACGGTGAAACCGAATTGAAAGAAATTTGGTACAGAGGTAGAACAAGCAAAGGGCACCTCAGTGTCATGTTTTATATCGCCGCCTTCTTTACCAAAACTGAATGGCGGCCACTCAAACGTTCAAAACGTAAAATCAAAGAGCGACTAACCAAATTATCCGATCTCTACCAAATTTGGTAACAACATACCTTCATATTGGATGCGTCTTGTGACCAAACTACAAGGTCATCCGCCGTACCATTTCAGGATGGCGGCCGTGCGAATTACGCAAACTTTATAATCCATATCATGGGACCCACCAGTTCCGATTATCGAGCCGAGAATCGATTTAACTGTTCTAAAGGAAGAGGCACGTTCGAAATTAAAAGTTTATTTTGTAATACTATAGTGCAGAAGTGATTTTAAAAAGCTGAGCCGTCTCGGTAAGAAGACAAGATGGCAGCGGATATCTTGTGCCTGACATATATTTCACTAATTTGAGTATTGCATGCAATATAGCGTACTGATACAAAATAAATAAACTTTGTATGAAATGCTTTATAAATAAATAATATACTCCACTGATGAAATCGTTCAGTTTAAATCATTATTTGATAACAAGTTATATGTAAGTCAATTTATATAGAACGATGTTCGTTTTGCACAAATGGCTCCGTGGTAAAGCGTTGGCCTATCAGTCATATGCCTATGGTTCAAACCCCATCATAGTTGCATTTTTTGCTTGAAATTTTATACATTTATTGTTTTGTAATGATTCAGACGTTTTAAAATTAAGCGTTATATTGTGCATATTACGGTGGGAAATATATATTTAATTAAAACATAATTCACCAGCAGATTTGCTCGAGACATCTAGCGGCCAAAAAGGTAACTGCACGCCAGCCTACTTATTAACTTCAAGATTTTATTGAAAAGTTTCTTCTTATGGCCACTAGAATGCACTCGCCCTGTTAGGGTTATATTGTTCGATACTTCTCCGCTAGATGTCACGACTGGTCTACGTGGGACTCCATTGGTTAGTACCGTATACCATTGGCATTCTATGCGCATCGAACTTGAAGAATGGCAAAATGATACTACGATTAATTTTTACTTTTTATTTAAAAGGGTTTGTAACAGCCTATTGTGCGTTATTTGAAAATGTTATTTGAAGTAAAGAATAAATCGATTTCACATAGTAACTGAAATCTAGCCATTGGTGCTAGTTCAGGTTATTAATTAATACTTTTATTTCAGGCAAATAGCAATCGAAAATATCCACATAGTTGGTATACACACGTCTCTGTGGGATCATGGAAAGATTTGTTAATTCAATTAGGGTTGTGAAAGCCATGCACAACCAGACGTGTAAAGACATGCCTCAACTCAAAGTTGGATGTTGCCCACGGCAGGTCGATTATGTAATAATAACAATAATAATAATGTTATTTGTTTTACGTCCCTTTTAACTACTGCTGCTTTTAGATACGCCGGGGTGCCAGAATTTTGGCCCGAAGGGGATCTTTATCGTGCCAGTAAATCTACTGACACGGCTCCCTCGCATTTGTGCACCCTCAAATGCCAGCTGACTGCGCCAGGATACGAACCTGCAACCTAGGGCCCAGCAAGCGAGAGCGTTACCGCTGAGCCACGCAGCCAGTCCGGTCGATTATGTCTCCAGATCCATAACATTCTTGAGATACTTCTTATCTATCTTTCTTCAATGATGGTAGTAGTTTTTTCTAGGTTGTGGCGTTTGGTAGAGGTAAATAGTTTCTAAGGTCTTCAACCAAGAAATGATTCTAAACACATCAAAAAAAGTTTTGCATCACCTCGGTTCCAAGAGTTCCGGAACCGTTAAATACAAAGGGAATAGAGATCAACACAAACAACATTTCAGCTCGTTTTATTGCTCATGAGACCCACACATTGCATGTTGTACCATCATACAGCTAGACTTTCAGCATTTGTGGTCCAGATTGCAGTACACACCACGACCTCTAATACCCAGTAGCACGTCCTCTTGCATTGATGCATGCCTGTATTCGCCGTGGCATACTATCCACAAGTTCATCAAGACACTGTTGGTCCAAATTGTCCCACTCCTCAACGACAATTCGGCGTAAATCTCTCAGAGTGGTTGGTGGGTCAAGACGTCCATAAACAGCCCTTTTCAACATATCCCAGGCATGATCGATAGGGTTCATGTCTGGCGAACATGCTGGCCACTGTAGTCGAGCGATGTCGTTATCTTGAAGGAACGCATTCACAAGATGTGCACGATGAGGTCGAGAATTGTCGTCCATGAAGACAAATGCCTCTCCAATATTCTGCCGATATGGTTGCACTATGGGTCGGAGGATGTCATTCAGGTATCGTAAAGCCGTTTCGGAGCCTTCCATGACCACCAGTGGCGTACGTCGGCCCCACATAATGCCACCCCAAAACATCAGGGAACCACCACCTTGCTGCACTCGCTGGACAGTGTGTCTAAGACGTTCAGCCTGACCAGGGTGCCTCCAAACACGTCTCCGACGATTGTCTGGTTGAAGGCATATGCGACACTCATCGGTGAAGAGAACGTGATGCCAATTCCGTGGGGTCCATTCAGCATGTTGTTGGGCCCATCTGTACCGCGCTGCATGGTGTCGGGGTTGCAAAGCTGGACCTAGCCATGGACGTCGGGAGTGAAGTTGCGCATCATGCAGCCTATTGCGCACAGTTTGAGTTGAAACACGACGTCCTGTGGCTGAACGAAACGCATTATTCAACATGGTGGCATTGCTGTCAGGGTTCCTCCGAGCGGCAATCCGTAAGTAGCGGTCATCCACTACAGTAGTAGCCCTTGGGCGGCCTGAGCGAGGCCTGTCATCGACAGTTCCTGTATCTCTGTACCTCCTCCATGTCCGAACAACATCGCTTTGGTTCACTCTGAGACGCCTGGAAACGTCCCTTGTTGAGAGCCCTTCTTGACACAAAGTAACAATGCGGACGCGATCGAACTGCGGTATTGACCTTCTAGGCATGGTAGAACTACAGACAACATGAGCAGCGTACCTTCGTCCTGGTGGAATGACTGGAACTGATCGGCTGTCGTACCCCCTCCGTCTAATAGGCCCTGCTCATGCATGGTTGTTTACATCTTTGAGCAGTTTTAGTGACATCTATGAACAGTCAAAGGGACTGTATCTTGGATACAATATACACAGTCAACGTCTATATGCCGGAGATCTGGGAACCGAGGTGATGCAAAACTTTTTTTGATGTGTGTATTATACTCTTTGATAATAACAACGAGTTATAACTATACTCATACATTTAGGAGAAAGTAGGCTATATGTTCTTTACTGAACATCTTGTTTCTTCTTCTTTTTCGTTATTTTTTAGAAGGGAAGGAGGGGGCGTAGTCACAGTGCGTGTTTATTCTGTGCTGATTTCTTTAAACCATCGTTGATTCTGTAAATTAATTGCCTTTTGCTTATTAGTATCAACGAGTTACGTGTGTTTCTGTAGTAGTTAAAGACGACGGAACTATCAATTGGCAAGAGGAATGCACCTCTCAGCTAACGCAGCGTTGAGCGGTGGTCGCGCCAAGACCGTTGACAGTGAAAGAGTGCCTGACCTCAGAGTAACACATGGGGCGCTTCCCTACTTTACAGGGGAAAACAAACCTGTTTTCTGGGGTTAGGAGGCCATTCCGACCCCAGGTTCCTTATCTCAAATTGATCCTATACCCATCCCCTACACGCCCCTTAAGGGTACTCAAGTACATAAATGACACCCTGTATAATGATCAGAGTCAACATCGACCCCACGTAGTACCTTCACGTTATATATTTCTTTGTAGAACTATTTATCCATTGCAACATGGTCTATCTGGAATTCCCCTAGTGCACTATTAGGGCATTTCCAGGTCATAAGTTTGTGTGGTCTTCGCTTAAATCTAGTAGTTTCGAGACGTAGGCCATGTTCTTCACAAAGGGTAATTAATCTTTGACCATTCTTTAAATTATTTTCATAACCACAAGATGGCGGCTGTGCTAAATTTTAAAATCCCGCTTTTATTTCTTGTGTTCTAATCATGCGATTGAAGTTTGAATAAAGCACCTACACAATAATCTTCATGTGCATAAAGCTAAGGCCTATAATATAAAAATCCAACATGGTGACCATCCAAAATATTTAGACGGTTCTCAATATCTACGAATCTATTACAGCAATGACAGCAATGGCAATTTGTATGTTGATAGAGGCAATTAATATTAGTAGGATATATGAAAATAGGCTATTTAGTTCTTCACGGAACTACTTGCTGTTTATATTATAATAATTATAATTATTATTAGTTTTATTTAATGTTTCGTTTTATTTATTTTCGGTCTCTTCAAATTTAGGTGTCCAGCTCTAAATTTTAAATTCCATTCCAAATGTGTGTACTTAAATCTGTGTTAAGAGAGGTAGATGTCCTTGTAGTTCCGCCCCTTAAAGCAATAACTAACTAACTACCCTTTCACCCGCCACCCGCAACGATATCTCCTTACTTAACACTTCAGAAGCACTAATGACAATAAGCCGCTTGATAATGTGACCACCACTTCCTTACAAGATAGATTCTTCTATTTCTGCCATTGTCGACTCGAATTCAGCCAGGCCTTTGCAGTAGTTCAAAGACATTGAGTGAACAGGTGAATTCTAGTGCGTGTTCAGTGGAAGTGGTTAACCCGATTTACAATAAACAGATACAAGTAACGCCATTATCCATGGATAAGTGGCTTATTAACAGTGGTTACGAGACCCCAAGAATGTGATAGTGCTTGCCCTCCTTCAGAAAGCAAGATCTTTGATGTGCTCTAAGAATAGTAAATTGTGTGTTATTATAATAATAAATATTATTATTATTATTGTGTGAGCCTCCGTGGCTTAGGCGGCAGCACGCCGGCCTCTCACCGCTGGGTCCGTGGTTCAAATCCCGGTCACTCCATGTGAGATCTGTGCTGGACATAACGGAGGCAGACAGGTTTTTCTCCGGGTACTCCGGTTTTCCCTGGCATAATTTCATTCCAGCAACACTCTCCACTATCATTTCATTTCATCTGTCATTCATTTAATCATTGCCCCAGAGGAGTGCGTCAGGCCTCGGCAGCCGGCACAGTTCATATCCTCGCCACTACATGGGGGCTTCATTCATTCCATTCCTGACCCGGTCGGAGACTGGAAGCAGGCTGTGGATTTTCATTTTTCATTTCATTATTATTGTAACTGGTAGTTGCAGTAATTAGACAGAGGCAAATACTATACACATTTAGATCCGTATTTTTGTGCGAAGTAGTGTATGAGAAAGGGAAGAAGAATAAGGGAGGAGGCACTGAAAATCATAAATAACGTTCGTTCAGTAAGATTTGAAATTATGACCACAGTCGGAATTTGAACTCAAATCACCTACTGCCTGCCAAGAACAATTACGGTTTAACCAAGATACTGAACTCTAGTATGACAATTATTGTAACGAGATGCACTCAGCCACGTAGGACAAAACTGAGAACCTTGGGTTCAATTCCCACTTCATATTTCCTAGAAATAAATTTCCATGATTTCTCACAACTTCTCCCTGAAAATTCCAGGATAGTTCCTAACGTAGGGCCACGGTCAACTCCTTTCCAATCGTAGTCCCTATTACAAATACACACACTAATACAACATACATCATAATAACAGAAGTTGTTCGACAATTTTTACAAACATATGGTGCTGATGACAACGATGCCCAAGTCCCTAAATGACAACAACTATCACACCTTATTTTAAGTTTCAGGTTACCTTTCCTAATCGTAGGTCCTTATAGATTCAGTTACACACACGATTATAGTCACCACAATAATACAGCTTACGAGTACAATTATTCAAGTGGCCTCACTAGGTTTACTAACATTGGCACTTCACGGGTATTTTTGAATGAACTGCAATTGGAATAATATTATGTATAAGTGTAAATTGTTAATTTATATTTGAACTCAGTACAAAGTAAATCCACCACCCTAATACGTAAATACTTCCGGGAATAAATATAAATTCCTGAATTCAATATCATTGTGAATATTCTGCAGATATAATTCAAGTACATCCATTATTATTTATATCCAAGCTGGTTTATCGTTAGACTTCAAAAGCCAGTATTGCGAGTTCGAATCCAGCCCAGTTCGATAACATTTGAGGGTGTTTAATTGCGAAAATCTTGTGTCAGTAGATTTACAGGTGTTTGAGGACCGCCTCGTGGCCAACATTCCGAACTTCGACATCCACAACATTTAAAAATAAAAATTACAGTTAACATTATCATTGTTATTATTACTATAATTATTATTATTATTATTATTTTATATTTAACGTATGTTTTTACTTTCACTAAAAGGCAATAGTTACTTGTTTTCATTATGTTTTCCTTTTTCCGTAAAACTGTATTTATTTTCATGTACTGTACATTATCATTGGCCTGCTTTTCCCCATGGATCTCAGTCACTGCCCAGAGGACATATCAAATTGAAATGAAAAATGTATTTAAAAATATTTAAATAATTAAGTAAAACTTTTATTTTCCAAAATACATTTCCTTGCCATTTCACGCTGATATTTTCCATAGACAAGACAGCAAAGATTAAAAAGCATACTTTCTGGTTAGGTTTTACAACATACTGTATTGGCCCAAATCATTACGTTATGAAATACGAAGTATGTAGTGTGTAGCGATAGAAAATAAATAAATTAATGGCATATTTATTTATTTATTTATTTATTTATTTATTTATTTATTTATTTATTTATTTATTTATTTATTTATTTATTTATTTATTTATTTATTTATTTATTTATTTATTTATTTATTTATTTATTTATTTATTTATTTATTTATTTATTTATTTATTTATTTATTTATTTATTTATTTATTTATTTATTTATTTATTTATTTATTTATTTATTTATTTATTTATTTATTTATTTATTTATTTATTTATTTATTTATTTATTTATTTATTTATTTATTTATTTATTTATTTATTTATTTATTTATTTATTTATTTATTTATTTATTTATTTATTTATTTATTTATTTATTTATTTATTTATTTATTTATTTATTTATTTATTTATTTATTTATTTATTTATTTATTTATTTATTTATTTATTTATTTATTTATTTATTTATTTATTTATTTATTTATTTATTTATTTATTTATTTATTTATTTATTTATTTATTTATTTATTTATTTATTTATTTATTTATTTATTTATTTATTTATTTATTTATTTATTTATTTATTTATCATAATACAGAGTTGAGAGCGATCTTAACAGTTACATGTTACACTTCGAGGCAGTGAATGTATTAGAACGCGAGCTGCTCCACTTACATCAACAAGTTCTTATTTCACTTTCTCTGTTAATGGTTCGAATGTTACGGAGATAAACGTGCCGCATCATACAACACCAGTTTTGTTCAAATAACGTGAGATAACTATTCACATACACTATGTGCTATATGTACAGTAGTTAGATATCGCTAGTGGGTCATACCTGAATCTCGCGGAAGGCTCTCGGTACGGCGGGCGGCGCAGACCTGTGCCCAGACGACAGAGCAGCTGGAACTGACTAGCCCCAGCCCGTTAGACCTGAAGGTCGTGGTGTTGCACTGGCTAACATATGCAGACATATCAGAGGCTGATATTATTACTGTGTTGTACTGTACCGCCAAGTCAAGTGATATAACCACTGCCATCTAACGTGGTACAGTCTATATAAGAGCACCCACCAGACAGGTTTCCCTCAGCTAGCAAGCAGCCTTGGCCAACAAACTTCCGCTTTCACTGGACTAGGCCTCTCTCTCACACACATTCCTGTTACGTCATACTGGTTGGTTGTATGAGATGCACCCTGCTGCTGTCATGTCATCCTGCACTCACTCACAAGCCCCCTTACTTTCCCCTTCACTGACCGCCCAGGGTCCAGGAAGGAGACTTATTCATCAATTCGAACCGCATCTGCATCACTAGTTTTATATGGATATGCTTTTGGGCTGGGGCTCTATCAGGAAATAGCGTCATCAATATTTCCAGACCCCTTGGTAACCAAGGCAACCAGTGTTCGTCATCTATTTATACTACGTAGGTCAGTAGCGTCTCTATATGGTGATATAAGAACGCAAGCTCTTAATTACGTGTTGTTTGCTCGTCTATGCATACTAGATCAGTAGCGTCATCTATACTGTGCTATAAGAACGCAAGCTCTTAGTTAGGTGTTGCTTGTTCATCTATCTATACTAGGTCAGTAGCGTCATCTATACAGTGCTATAAGAACGCAAGCTCTTAGTTACGTGTTGTTTGTTCATCTATGCATACTAGGTGAGTAGCGTCATCTATACAGTGCTATAAGATCGCAAGCTCTTAGTTACGTGTTGTTTGTTCATGTATGTATACTAGGTCAGTAGCGTCATCTATACAGTGCTATAAGAACACAAGCTCTTAGTTACGTGTTGTTTGTTCATCTATGCATACTAGGTGAGTAGCGTCATTTATACAGTGCTATAAGAACGCAAGCTCTTAGTTACGTGTTGTTTGTTCATCTATGCATACTAGGTGAGTAGCGTCATCTATACAGTGCTATAAGAACGCAAGCTCTTAGTTACGTGTTGTTTGTTCATCTATGCATACTAGGTGAGTAGCGTCATCTATACAGTGCTATAAGAACGCAAGATCTTAGTTACGTGTTGTTTATTCATCTATACATACTAGGTGAGTAGCGTCATATATACAGTGCTATAAGAACGCAAGCTCTTAGTTACGTGTTGTTTGTTCATCTAAGCATACTAGGTCAGTAGCGTCATCTATACAGTGCTATAAGAACGCAAGCTCTTAGTTACGTGTTGCTTGTTCATCTAAGCATACTAGGTCAGTAGCGTCATCTATACAGTGCTATAAGAACGCAAGCTCTTAGTTACGTGTTGTTTGTTCATGTATGTATACTAGGTCAGTAGCATCATGTATGCGTTGCTATAAGAACACAAGCCTTTAGTTACGTGTTGCTTGTTCATCTAAGCATACTAGGTCAGTAGCGTCATCTATAAAGTGCTAAAAGAACGTAATCTCTTAGTTACATGTTGCTTGTTCATCTATGCATACTAGGTGAATAGCGTCATCTATACAGTGCTGTATGAACGCAAGCTCTTAGTTACGTGTTGTTTGTTCATCTAAGCATACTAGGTGAGTAGCGTCATCTATACAGTGCTATAAGAACGCAAGCTCTTAGTTACGTGTTGTTTGTTCATCTAAGTATACTAGGTGAGTAGCGTCAGCTTTACAGTGATACAAGAACGTAATCTCTTAGTTACGTGTTGTTTGTTCATCTAAGCATGCTAGGTCAGTAGCGTCATCTATAGAGAGCTATAAGAACGCAAGCTCTTAGTTACGTGTTGCTTGTTCATCTAAGCATACTAGGTGAGTAGCGTCATCTATACGTTGCTATAAGAACGTAATCTCTTAGTTACGTGTTGTTTGTTCATCTAAGCATACTGGGTGAGTAGCGTCATCTATACAGTGCTATAAGAACGCAAGCTCTTAGTTACGTGTTGCTTGTTCATCTAAGCATACTAGGTGAGTAGCGTCATCTATACCGTGCTATAAGAACGTAATCTCTTAGTTACGTGTTGTTTGTTCATCGAAGCATACTAGGTGAGTAGCGTCATCTATACAGTGCTATAAGAACGCAAGCTCTTAGTTACGTGTTGCTTGTTATGAAAGCCGCATGGGCTTTCATATTGCCGTGGTAGGATTTTTCGAGATCTCGGAAACTACGCGTCGCCCAGTGTTCAAACCTATACCAATCGAAACAGAGTCGAAAAAAAAATAATTCAAAAAAAAGTCTGTCTGTATGTACGTACGTACGTACGACCGGGTGAGTTAGCCGTGGTGGTTACGGCATGACTGATGGCAGTCGCTCACATCCGGGAGGCGAGGAGGTTCGAATCCCCCCGCCGGCAACCTTGAAGATGGTCTTCTGTGGTTTCCCATCTTCCTTCCAGGCAAATGCCGGGGTTGGTCCCTAACTATAGGCCACAGCCGCTACCTTCCAACTCCTCGTCCTTACATTCCAACTTCCCTCCTTCCCTCCCCAACGGTACTTGTAGCTCACCCATCGGGTGTCCGTCTCGAAGCAGCTACAAAACTGGCGAGCCGAACATGTCCTCGGACACTCCCGGCACTAAAAAAAAAAGCCATACGCTAAAAAAAAAAAAAAAAAAAAAACCGTACGTACGTATGTACGTATGTGCGTGACGTTTTTGCGTTTAGCAAAGTACAGGTCGCAATTTTCAAGATATCGAGCTGAAATTTGGTACGGTGAAAGAGTTGGGGCCTGTGACGAACCCTTTTGTTGGGCGTTAAAATCGGTGCAGGGACGGACCTTTTTTTGGGGCCCTGACTTTCATCCTATTTTTTGAATCGATATATCTCGGAAACGGTTGGTCGTATCGAAAAATGTTAAATGTATAGGTGTAAGATCTCCGCGGTATGCAACTTTTTTACTCAAAACAATTTTTTGATATCTCTCACCGTTTTCTTTTTTTGGGGCCCTGAAAATGTCCATTGTGTGTGACATTTTTGCGTTTAGCTAAGTACTGGTCGCAATTTTCAAGATATTAAGCTGAAATTTGGTACGGTGAAAGATTTAGTGACTGTGACGAATCCTATTGTTGGGCGTTAAAATCGGTGCAGGGCCGGATCTTTTTTGGGGGCCCTGAATTTCTAACTGTTTTTTTGGAATCGATATATCTCGGAAACGGTTGGTCGTATCGAAAAATGTTAAAGGCACAGGTGTAAGATCTCCTTGGTATGCAACATTTTTACTCAAAACAATTTTTTGATATCTCTCACCGTTTTCTTTTTTTGGGGCCCTGAAAATGTCCATTGTGAGTGACATTTTTGCGTTTAGCAAGGTACTGGTCGCAATTTTCAAGATATTAAGCTGAAATTTGGTACGGTGAAAGAGTTAGTGAATAGAACGAATCCTATTGTTGGGTGTTGAGATCGGTGCAGGGCCGGATCTTTTTTGGGGGTCCTCAATTTCTTTTTTTTTTTTTTGAATCGATATATCTCGGAAACGGTTGGTCGCATCGAAAAATGTCAAATGTACAGGTGTAAGATCTCCGCGGTATGCAACTTTTTTACTCAAAACGATTTTTTGATATCTCTCACCGTTTTCTTTTTTTGGGGCCCTGAAAATGTCCATTGTATGTGACATTTTTGCGTTTAGTTAAGTACTGGTCGCACTTTTCAAGATATTAAGCTGAAATTTGGTACGGTGAAAGAGTTAGTGACTGTGACGAATCCTATTGTTGGGCGTTAAAATCGGTACAGGGCCGGATCTTTTTTGGGGGCCCTGAATTTCTAACTGTTTTTTGGAATTGATATATCTCGGAAACGGTTGATCGTATCGATAAATGTTAAATGTATAGGTGTAAGACCTCCGCCGTATGCAACTTTTTTACTCAAAACGATTTTTTGATATCTCTCACCGCTTTCGTTTTTTGGGGCCCTGAAAATGTCCATTGTGTGTGACATTTTTGCGATTAGCTAAGTACTGGTCGCAATTTTCAAGATATTAAGCTGAAATTTGGTACGGTGAAAGAGATAGTGACTGTGACGAATCCTGTTGTTGGGCGTTAAAATCGGTGCAGGGCTGGATCTTTTTTGGGGGCCCTGAATTTCTAACTGTTTTTTGGAATCAATATATCTCGGAAACGGTTGGTCGTATCAAAAATTTTAAGTATACAGGTGTAAGATCTCCGTGGTATGCAACTTTTTTACTCCAAACGATTTTTTGATATCTCTCACTGTTTTCTTTTTTTGGGGCCCTGAAAATGTCCATTGTGCGTGACATTTTTGCGTTTAACTAAGTACTGATCGCAATTTTCAAGATATTAAGCTGAAATTTGGTACGGTGAAAGAGTTAGTGACTGTGACGAATCCTATTGTTGGGCGTTAAGATCGGTGCAGGGCCGGATCTTTTTTGGGGGCCCCGAATTTCAAACTTTTCTTTGGAATCGATATTTCTCGGAAACGGTTGGTCGTATCGAAAAATGTTAAATGTATAGGTGTAAGATCTCCGCGGTATGCAACCTTTTTACTCAAAACGATTTTTTGATATCTCTCACCGTTTTCTTTTTTTGGGGCCCTGAAAATGTCCATTGTGCGTGACATTTTTGCGTTTAGCTAAGTACTGGTCGCAATTTTCAAGATATTAAGCTGAAATTTGGTACGGTGAAAGAGTTAGTGATTGTGACGAATCCAATTGTTGGGCGTTAAGATCGGTGCAGGGCCGGATCTTCTTTGGGGGCCCCGAATTTCAAACTTTTCTTTGGAATCGATATATCTCGGAAACGGTTGGTCGTATCGAAAAATGTTAAATGTATAGGTGTAAGATCTCCGCGGTATGCAACTTTTTTACTCAAAACGATCTTTTGATATCTCTCACCGTTTTCTTTTTTTGGGGTCCTGAAAATGTCCATTGTGCGTGACATTTTTGCGTTTAGCTAAGTACTGGTCGCAATTTTCAAGATATTAAGCTGAAATTTGGTACGGTGAAAGAGTTAGTGACTGTAACGAATCCTGTTGTTGGGCGTTAAAATCGGTGCAGGGCCGGATCTTTTTTGGGGGCCCTGAATTTCTAACTGTTTTTTGGAATCGATATATCTCGGAAACGGTTGATCGTATCGAAAAATGTTAAATGTACAGGTGTAAGACCTCCGCCGTATGCAACTTTTTTACTCAAAACGTTTTTTTGATATCTCTCACCGCTTTCGTTTTTTGGGGCCCTGAAAATGTCCATTGTGTGTGACATTTTTGCGATTAGCTAAGTACTGGTCGCAATTTTCAAGATATTAAGCTGACATTTGGTACGGTGAAAGAGTTTGTGACTGTGACGAATCCTATTGTTGGGCGTTAGAATCGGTGCAGGGCCGGATCTTTTTTGGGGGCCCTGAATTTCTAACTGTTTTTTGGAATCAATATATCTCGGAAACGGTTGGTCGTATCGAAAAATGTTAAGTATACAGGTGTAAGATCTCCGTGGTATGCAACTTTTTTACTCCAAACGATTTTTTGATATCTCTCACCGTTTTCTTTTTTGGGGGCCCTGAAAATGTCCATTGTGCGTGACATTTTTGCGTTTAACTAAGTACTGATCGCAATTTTCAAGATATTAAGCTGAAATTTGGTACGGTGAAAGAGCTAGTGACTGTGACGAATCCTATTGTTGGGCGTTAAAATCGGTGCAGGGCCGGATCTTCTTTGGGGGACCTGAATTTCAAACTTTTTTTTTTTGAATCGATATATCTCGGAAACGGTTTATCGTATCGAAAAATGTTAAATGTATTGGTGTAAGATCTCCGCGGTATGCAACGTTTTTACTTAAAACGATTTTTTGATATCTCTCACCGTTTTCTTTATTTGGGGCCCTGAAAATGTCCATTGTATGTGACATTTTTGCGTTTAGCTAAGTACTGGTCGCAATTTTCAAGATATTAAGCTGTAATTTGGTACGGTGAAAGAGTTAGTGACTGGGACGAATCCTATTGTTGGGCGTTAAAATCGGTGCAGGGCCGGATCTTTTTTGGGGGCCCTGAATTTCTAACTGTTTTTTGGAATCGATATATCTCGGAAACGGTTGGTCGTATCGAAAAATGTTAAATGTACAGGTGTAAGGCCTCCGCAGTATGCAACATTTTTACTCAAAACGATTTTTTGATATCTCTCACCGTTTTCTTTTTTTTGGGGCCCTGAAAATGTCCATTGTGCGTCACATTTTTGGGTTTAGCGAAGTACAGGTCGCTAAATCAAGATATCGAGCTGAAATTTGATACGGTGAAGGAGTTAGTGACTGTGACGAATCCTATTGTTGGACGTTAAAATCGGTGCAGGGCCGGATCTTTTTTGGGGGCCCTGAATTTCAAACTTATTTTTGGAATCGATATATCTCGGAAATGGTTGGTCGTATTGAAAAACGTTACAGGTACAAGTGTAAGACCTCCGCGGTACGCAACTTTTTTACTCAAAACGATTTTTTGATATCTCTCACCGTTTTCTATTTTTTGGGCCCTGAAAATGTCCATTGTGCGTGACATTTTTGGGTTTAGCGAAGTACAGGTCGCAATTTTCAAGATATCGAGCTGAAATTTGGAGATGTGAAAGAGTTGGACCCTGTGAGGAAAACAGTTGTCGGACGTTAAAAACGGTGCAGGGCCGAATCTTTTTTGGGGGCCCAGAATTTCAACCTTTTTTTTTGGAATCGATATATCTCGGAAACGGTTGGTCGCATCGAAAAAGTTAAAAGTACAGGTGTAAGATCTCCGCGGTATGCAACTTTTTTACTCTAAACGATTTTTGATATCTCTCACCGTTTTCTTTTTCTGGGGCCCTGAAGATGTCCATTGTGCGTGATATATTTGGGTTTAGGGAAGTACAGGTCGCAATTTTCAAGATATCGAACTGAAATTTGGTGCGGTGAAAGAGCTAGACCCTGTGAGGAAACCTATTGTCGGGCGTTAAAATCGGTGCAGGGCCGGATCTTTTTGGGGGGCCCTGATTTCATTTTTTTTTTTTGGAATCGATATATCTCGGAAACGGTTGGTCGTATAGAAAAACGTTAAATGTACAGGTGTAAGATCTCCACGGTATGCAACGTTTTTACTCAAAACGATTTTTTGATATCTCTCACCGTTTTCTATTTTTTGGGCCCTGAAAATGTCCATTGTGCGTGACATTTTTGGGTTTTGCGAAGTACAGGTCGCAATTTTCAAGATATCGAGCTGAAATTTGGAGCTGTGAAAGAGTTGGACCCTTTGAGGAAACCAGTAGTCGGGCGTTAAAAAAGATGCAGGGCCGGATCTTTTTGGGGGGCCCAGAATTTCAAACTTTTTTTTTGAATCGATATATCTCGGAAACGGTTGGTCGCATCGAAAAAAGTTAAACGTTCAGGTGTAAGATCTCCGCGGTATGCATCTTTTTTACTCATAACGATTTTTTGATATCTCTCACCGTTTTCTTATTTTGGGGCCCTGAATATGTTATTAAATGTTTTAGGTTTTTGAAAAAAAATGGGGCCCAAATGTATATAATAATAGGTAAAAATTTAAACGATGGTCTAATTGAATTCTAAGGAAAATTATCTATAATAACCCGTTTTCACCTTTTCAATAAGTTAAATAATGTATTTACAGCTGTAATATACTTTCCATTTCCCAGGACGTCCGGCTTTCATAACCACGTGATGGTGTCAGCATTGCCTAGAATAACATTTTATAAGTTTCCTACATTACCACACAATCGGGCCAAAGGCCCGAAATGCTAGTCATCAGGCCTTGCCGCCAACGAAGTTGTTGTTTGAGATTATAACCCCTCTTGCTGGCCCCTTGCTGCCTCGCCACTGTCTCATCAAAAGCAGGTCGTGCTGCGGGGACTCCTACTTGTTATGAAAGCCGGATCTAAAG
The DNA here is from genome assembly GCA_946902985.2 of Meconema thalassinum. Lineage (NCBI taxonomy): Eukaryota > Metazoa > Arthropoda > Insecta > Orthoptera > Tettigoniidae > Meconema > Meconema thalassinum. The sequence goes on along the minus strand of OX336394.1, from coordinate 250,766,055 downwards.
ATCCTATAGGCTTTCATATAGCCGTGGTATGTGGGAAAAAGTCTGTCTGTATGTACGTACGTATGTGTGTGACGTTTTTGCGTTTAGCAAAGTACAGGTCGCAATTTTCAAGATATCGAGCTGAAATTTGGTACGGTGAAAGAGTTGGGGCCTGTGACGAACCCTATTGTTGGGCGTTAAGATCGGTGCAGGGACGGACCTTCTTTTGGGGCCCTGAAATTCATCCTATTTTTTTGAATCGATATATCTCGGAAACGATTGGTCGTATCGAAAAATGTTAAATGTATAGGTGTAAGATCTCCGCGGTATGCAACCTTTTTACCCAAAACGATTTTTTGATATCTCTCACCGTTTTCTTTTTTTTGGGGCCCTGAAAATGTCCATTGTGCGTGACATTTTTGCGTTTAGCTAACAAGTAAGTACTGGTCGCAATTTTCAAGATATTAAGCTGAAATTTGGTACGATGAAAGAGTTAGTGACTGTAACAAATCCTATTGTTGGGCGTTAAAATCGGTGCAGGGCCGGATCTTTTTCGGGGGCCCTAAATTTCAAATTTTTTTTTAGAATCGATATTTCTCGGAAACGGTTGGTCGTATCGAAAAATGTTAAATGTACAGGTGTAAGATCTCCGCGGTATGCACCTTTTTTAATCAAAACAATTTTTAGCCTACTTTCGATTTTTGCAAAAAATGAAAGTAGACTTATGAGATCAACACAGGGCGAAAAAAGTGTGTCTGTCTGTGTGTGTGTATGTGTGTGTGTGAGTCTGTGTGTGTGTGTGTGTATGTGTGTGTGTGAGTCTGTGTGTGTGTGTGTGTGTGTCTGTGTGTGTGTGAGTGTGTGTACTCTGAATGTCTGTCCCCCCCTATCAATTCGAACACGGTGAAACCGAATTGAACGAAATTTGGTACAGAGGTAGCACTAGTAAAGGACACCTCAGTGTCATACTTTATATCGCCGCCATCTTTACCAAAACAGAATGGCGGCCACTCAAATGTTCAAAACGTAAAATCAAATTACGGCTACACTAATCATCCGATCTCTACCAAATTCGGTGACAAAATACCTTTATATAGGACGCGCCTTTCACCCAAAATTCAAGGTCATCGGCCATGCCATTTCAGGATGGCGGCCGTGTGAATTATGCAACCATTTTAATAAATAGCTTAAGACCCACCAATTCCGATTATCGAGCCTAGGGGGGTTTAAGCTATCCTGAAGGTCGTGATCCGTTATTTATTATAATTTAATATTATATTATTATACAGTATGAGTGGCTTAAAATATCTGAGCCGTTTGTGTCACACGACAAGATGGCAGCTGTCCTCATGTGCCTGTCTTATATTTCTTATATTTCTTATATGTTGTATGTGATATACCGTACTGATACAATAATATAAACTTTGTATGAAATGATCTTTAATGAAGATGTACTGCAGTGAAGAAATCGTTTATTTAAAGTCATTATTTGCCAACAGTTTGTATCTAATATGTCAGTTAAGAACACCTGACGTCATGGATACGGTTAGCTCTGGGCTAGCATGTTAGTCTGACACGCAGTAGACTGGGGATCGAGTACTGCTACAGTTAGGTTTTTTTTTTCTTGAATTCTTTTACAAATGATGTGCACGAGCTTTTTCCACAGATACTGAATAAAATGTCATTTAGCTCAAAGGAGAGGATAAAGTATACACTCGTATATTAATAAAATCACAGTCCCAGCATCGCACATAAACAGAAGCCATTAGGAAAAGGAGAATAGAAGAACTAGATACACGTTGTCATTAACCACAGCCTTCTGAATGCCTCTGTACGGTGCTGTCCTCTTGTGGGTTATGTGGGTAATATTGTTCCAAACATAACGCTGTGTAAATGCCTGAGCTGGCCTCCTGAAGTATGGCAATTTTGTAATACTGGTAGTTCAACTATTAGCCACGATCGCGCTCCGAATACCTTTAAACACTGCCAGCTGGATCGCCTCCCTCTTGGCTACTTTAAACTGCCTACTCATTCAACACCCATAGAACACTGCCATCGTAGTACATTACGATGGCAGTGCATAGGCGTACAAGATAAAGATTAATTCACTGATAGGTCGCAGCACCACCTACTGTGATTGGGGCGGAAGATTCTTAATTTTGCAGGCTGGCTTAATATAGAGATTAACGGACGTGAATGCATTACAATAAGTTAGTAGTTTTGTTATTCAATCATCATAAAGTATATAATATTGATTTTGACACTTACTGGCTTATTATCAATATAAAAGAAAACAAACAATACATTGTGGTAGGGGTGATTGTGTTAGGGATGAGGACAAAGAGTCATAAAGATACCCATACATTTAGGAGAAAGTAGGCTATATGTTCTTTGCTGAACATCTTGTTTTATATCTCTCACCGTTTTCATTTTTTGGGGCCCTGAATATGTCCATTGTGCGTGACATTTTTGCGTTTAGCTAAGTACTGGTCGCAATTTTCAAGATATTAAGCTGAAATTTGGTGCGGTGAAAGAGTTAGTGACTGTGACGAATCCTATAGTTGGGCGTTAAGATCGGTGCAGGGCCGGATCTTTTTTGGGGGCCCTGAATTTCAAACTCTTTTTTGGAATCGAGATATCTCGGAAACGGTTGGTCGTATCGAAAAATGTTAAATGTACAGGTGTAAGATCTCCGCGGTATGCAACTTTTTTACTCAAAACGATTTTTTGCTATCTCTCACCGTTTTCATTTTTTGGGGCCCTGAATATGTCCATTGTGCGTTACATTTTTGCGTTTAGCTAAGTACTGGTCGCAATTTTCAAGATATTAAGCTGAAATTTGGTACGGTGAAAGAGTTGGGGCCTGTGACGAACCCTATTGTTGGGCGTTAAAATCGGTGCAGGCCCGGACCTTTTTTTGTGGCCCTGAATTTCAGCCTATTTTTTTGAATCGATATATCTCGGAAACGGTTGGTCGTATCGAAAAATGTTAAATGTATAGGTGTAAGATCTCCGCGGTATGCAACTTTTTTACTCAAAACGATTTTTTGCTATCTCTCACCGTTTTCATTTTTTGGGGCCCTGAATATGTCCATTGTGCGTTACATTTTTGCGTTTAGCTAAGTACTGGTCGCAATTTTCAAGATATTAAGCTGAAATTTGGTACGGTGAAAGAGTTGGGGCCTGTGACGAACCCTATTGTTGGGCGTTAAAATCGGTGCAGGCCCGGACCTTTTTTTGTGGCCCTGAATTTCAGCCTATTTTTTTGAATCGATATATCTCGGAAACGGTTGGTCGTATCGAAAAATGTTAAATGTATAGGTGTAAGATCTCCGCGGTATGCAACTTTTTTACTCAAAACGATTTTTTGATATCTCTCACCGTTTTCTTTTTTTTGGGGCCCTGAAAATGTCCAATGTGCGTGACATTTTTGCGTTTAGCTAAGTACTGGTCGCAATTTTCAAGATATTAAGCTGAAATTTGGTACGATGAAAGAGTTAGTGACTGTAACAAATTCTATTGTTGGGCGTTAAGATCGGTGCAGGGCCGGATCGTTTTTGGGGGCCCTGAATTTCAAACTTTTTTTGGAATCGATATATCTCGTAAACGGTTGATCGTATCGAAAAATGTTAAAGGTATAGGTGCAAGATCTCCGCGGTATGCAACTTTTTTACTCAAAACGATTTTTTGATATCTCTCACCGTTTTCTTCTTTGGGGGCCCTGAAAATGTTCATTGTGTGTGATATTTTTGCGTTTAGCTAAGTACTGGTCGCAATTTTCAAGATATTAAGCTGAAATTTGGTACGATGAAAGAGTTAGTGACTGTGACGAATCCTATTGTTGGGCATTAAGATCGATGCAGGGCCGGATCCTTTTTGGGGGCCCTGAATTTCAAACTTTTCTTTGGAATCGATATATCTCGGAAACGGTTGGTCGTATCGAAAAATGTTAAATATACAGGTGTAAGATCTCCGCGGTATGGAACTTTTTTACTCAAAAGGATTTTTTGATATCTCTCACCGTTTTCTTTTTTTGGGGCCCTGAAAATGTCCATTGTGCGTGACATTTTTGCGTATAGCTAAGTGCTGGTCGCAATTTTCAAGATATTAAGCTGAAATTTGGTACGGTGAAAGAGTTTGTGACTGTGACGAATCCTATTGTTGGGCGTTAAAATCGGTGCAGGGCCGGATCTTTATCGGGGGCCCTGAATTTCTAACTGTTTTTGGAATCGATATATCTCGGAAACGGTTGGTCGTATCGAAAAATGTTAAATGACCAGGTGTAAGATCTCCGCGGTATGCAACTTTTTTACTGCAAACGATTTTTTGATATCTCTCACCGTTTTCTTTTTTTGGGGCCCTGAAAATGTCCATTGTGCGTGACATTTTTGCGTTTAGATAAGCACTGGTCGCGATTTTCAAGATATGAAGCTGAAATTTGGTACGATGAAAGTGTTAGTGACTGTGACGAATCCTATTGTTGGGCGTTAAGATCGATGCAGGGCCAGATCCTTTTTGGGGGCCCTGAATTTCAAACTTTTCTTTGGAATCGATATATCTCGGAAACAGTTGGTCGCATCGAAAAATGTTAAATGTACAGTTGTAAGATCTCCGCGGTATGCAACTTTTTTACTCCAAACGATTTTTTGATATCTCTCACCGTTTTCTTTTTTTAGGGCCCTGAAAATGTCCATTGTGCGTGACATTTTTGCGTTTAGCTAAGTACTGGTCGCAATTTTCAAGATATGAAGCTGAAATTTGGTACGGTGAAAGAATTAGTGACTGTGACGAATCTTATAATTGGGCGTTAAAATCGGTGCAGGGCCGAATCTTTTCTTGGGGCCCTGAATTTCAATTTTTTTGGAATCGATATATATCGAAAACGGTTGGTCTTATCAAAAAACTTTAAATCTACATGTGTAAGATCTCCGCGGTAAGCAACTTTTTTACTCAATACGTTTTTTTGATATCTCTCACCGTTTTCTTTATTGGGGGCCCTGAAAATGTCCATTGTATGTGACATTTTTGCGTTTAGCTAAGTACTGGTCGCAATTTTCAAGATATTAAGCTAAAATTTGGTACGGTGAAAGAGATAGTGACTGTGACGAGTCCTATTGTTGGGCGTTAAAATCGGTGCCGGGCCGGATCTTTTTTGGGGGCCCTGAATTTCTAACTGTTTTTTGGAATCAATATATCTCGGAAACGGTTGGTCGTATCGAAAAATGTTAAATGCACAGGTGTAAGATCTGCGCGGTATGCAACTTTTTTACTCAACACGATTTTTTGATATCTCTCACCGTTTTCTTTTTTTTAAGCCCTGAAAATGTCCATTGTGCATGACATTTTGGTGTTTAGCGAAGTACAGGTCGCAATTTTCAAGATATCGAGTGAAAATTTGGATCGGTGAAAAAGATAGACCCTGTGAGAAAACCTGTTGTCGGGAGTGAAAAACGGTGCAGGGCCAGATCTTTTTTGGGGGCCCTGAATTTCAAACTTTTTTTTTGAATCGATATATCTCGGAAACGGTTGGTCGTATCGAAAAATCTTAAATATACAGGCGTAACATATCCACGGGGTGCATCTTTGTTACCCAAAACGATTTTTTGATATCTCTCATCGTTTTCGTGTTTTGGGGCCCTGAAAATGTCCATTGTGCATGACATTTTGGTGTTTAGCGAAGTACAGGTCGCAATTTTCAAGATATCGAGCTGAATTTTGGAGCGGTGAAAGAGTTAGACCCTATGAGAAAATCTGTTGTCGGGCTTTAAAAACGGTGTAGGTCCGGATCTTTTTTGGGGGGCCCTGAATTTCAACCTTTTTTTCGGAATCGATATATCTCGAAAACGGTTGGTCGTATCGAAAAACGTTAAATGTACAGGTGCAAGTTCTCCACGATATGCACCTTTTTACACATAACACTTTTTTGGATATCTCTCACCGTTTTCTTTTTGTGAGGCCCTGAAGTTGTGCGTATGTGCGCGGCGTTTTTACGTTTAGCAAAGTACAGGTCGCAATTATCAAGATATCGAGCTGAAATTTGGTACGGGGAAAGAGTTAGGGCCTGTGAGGAACCCTATTATCGGGCGTTAAAATCGGTGCAGGGCCGGACCTTTTTTGGGGCACTGATTTTCATCCTTTTTTTTTTTTGGAAATATTATATCCCGGAAACGGTTGGTTGTATCGAAACAACTTAAATGTACTGGAGTATGATCTCAGTGATTAGCAACTTCTTTACCCCTTATGATATTTTGATATCTCTCACCGTGTTATTATTATTAAATGCTTTTGGTTTTCGAAAAAATGGGGCCCAAATGTATATAATAATTTGTAAAATACAACTGATCGTCTCATTGAATTCAACGGAAAATTATCTATAATAAACCGTTTTCACCTTTTCAATAAGTTAATTAATGTATTTACGGCTGTAATATATTTTCCATTTCCGAGGACGTCCGGCTTTCATAACCACGTGATGGTGTCAGCATTGCCTAGAATAACATTTTATAATTTTCCTACATTACCACACAATTGGGCCAAAGGCCCGAAATCAAGGCATGAGACCTTGCTGCCAACGAAATTGTTGTTTGAGATTTTACCCCTTTTGCTCGCCGCTATTATGCCACATCTTCTCATCCAAAGCAGGTCGAGCTGCGTGGACTCCTACTTGTTCATCTAAGCATACTAGGTGAGTAGCGTCATCTATACAGTGCTACAAGAACGTAATCTCTTAGTTACGTGTTGCTTGTTCATCTAAGCATTCTAAGCATACTAGGTGAGTAGCGTCATCTATACAGTGCTATAAGAACGTAATCTCTTAGTTACGTGTTGTTTGTTCATCTAAGCATTCTAAGCATACTAGGTGAGCAGCGTCATATATACAGTGCTATAAGAACGTAATCTCTTAGTTACGAGTTGTTTGTTCATCTAAGCATACTAGGTGAGTAGCGTCATCTATACAGTGCTATAAGAACGCAAGCTCTTAGTTACGTGTTGCTTGTTCATCTAAGCATACTAGGTGAGTAGCGTCATCTATACAGTGCTATAAGAACGCAAGCTCTTAGTTACGTGTTGCTTGTTCATCTAAGTATACTAGGTGAGTAGCGTCATCTATTCAGTGCTATAAGAACGCAAGCTCTTAGTTACGTGTTGTTTGTTCATCTAAGCATACTAGGTGAGTAGCGTCATCTATACAGTGCTATAAGAACGCAAGCTCTTAGTTACGTGTTGCTTGCTCATCTATGCACACTAGATCAGTAGCGTCATCTATATAGTGCTATAAGAACGCAAGCTCTTAGTTACGTGTTGTTTGTTCATCTAAGCATACTAGGTGAGTAGCGTCATCTATACAGTGCTATAAGAACGCAAGCTCTTAGTTACGTGTTGTTTGTTCATCTAAGCATACTAGGTCAGTAGCGTCATCTATACAGTGCTATAAGAACGCAAGCTGTTAGTTACGTGTTGCTTGTTCATCTATGCATGCTACGTCAGTAGCGTCATCTATACAGTGCTATAAGAACGCAAGCTCTTAGTTACGTGTTCTTTGTTCATCTATGCATGCTAGGTCAGTAGCGTCATCTATACAGTGCTATAAGAACGAAAGCTCTTAGTTACGTGTTGCTTGTTCATCTATCTCTACTAGGTCAGTGGCGTCATCTATACAGTGCTATAAGAACGCAAGCTCTTAGTTACGTGTTGTTTGTTCATGTAGGCCTATATATACTAGGTCAGTAGCATCATCTATGCGTTGCTATCAGAACGCAAGCTCTTAGTTACGTGTTGTTTGTTCATCTATGCATACCAGGTGAGTAGCGTCATCTATACAGTGCTAAAAGAACGGAAGCTCTCAGTTGCGTGTTGTTTGTTCATCTATGCATACTAGGTGAATAGCGTCTGCTATACAGTGATATAAGTACGTAAGCCCTTAGTTACGTGTTGTTTGTTCATGTATATATATTAGGTCAGTAGCGGCATCTATGCGTTGCTATAACAACGCAAACTCTTAGTTACGTGTTGTTTGTTCATCTAAGCATACTAGGTGAGTAGCGTCAGCTTTACAGTGATATAAGAACGTAAGCTCTTAGTTGCGGGTTGTTTGTTCATGTATACCTATATATACTAGGTCAGTAGCATCATTTATGCGTTGCTATAGCAACGCAAGCTCTAAGTTACGTGTTGTTTGTTCATCTATGCATACTATGTGAGTAGCGTCATCTATACAGTGCTAAAAGAACGCAAGCTCTCAGTTGCGTGTTGTTTGTTCATCTATGCATACTAGGTGAATAGCGTCTGCTATACAGTGATATAAGTACGTAAGCCCTTAGTTACGTGTTGTTTGTTCATGTATATATACTAGGTCAGTAGCATCATCTATGCGTTGCTATAGCAACGCAAGCTCTTAGTTACGTGTTGCTTGTTCATCTATGCATACTAGGTCAGTAGCGTCATCTATACAGTGCTAAAAGAACGCAAGCTCTCAGTTGCGTGTTGTTTGTTCATCTATGCATACTAGGTGAATAGCCTCTTATACAGTGATATAAGTATATAAGCCCTTAGTTACGTGTTGTTTGTTCATGTATATATACTAGGTCAGTAGCATCATCTATGCGTTGCTATAGCAACGCAAGCTCTTAGTTACGTGTTGCTTGTTCATCTATGCATACTAGGTCAGTAGCGTCATCTATACACTGCTATAAGAACGCAAGCTCTTAGTTACGTGTTGTTTGTTCATCTAGGCATACTAGGTCAGTAGCGTCATCTATACAGTGCTATAAGAACGCAAGCTCTTAGTTACGTGTTGTTTGTTCATCTAAGCATACTAGGTCAGTAGCGTCATCTATACAGTGCTATAAGCACGCAAGCTCTTAGTTACGTGTTGTTTGTTCATCTAAGCATACTAGGTGAGTAGCGTCATCTATACAGTGCTATAAGAACGCAAGCTCTTACTTACGTGTTGTTTGTTCATCTAAGCATACTAGGTGAGTAGCGTCATCTATACAGTGCTATAAGAACGCAAGCTCTTAGTTACGTGTTGCTTGCTCATCTATGCACACTAGATCAGTAGCGTCATCTATATAGTGCTATAAGAACGCAAGCTCTTAGTTACGTGTTGTTTGTTCATCTAAGCATACTAGGTGAGTAGCGTCATCTATACAGTGCTATAAGAACGCAAGCTCTTAGTTACGTGTTGCTTGTTCATCTAAGCATACTAGGTGAGTAGCGTCATCTATACAGTGCTATAAGAACGCAAGCTCTTAGTTACGTGTTGCTTGTTCATCTAAGTATACTAGGTGAGTAGCGTCATCTATTCAGTGCTATAAGAACGCAAGCTCTTAGTTACGTGTTGTTTGTTCATCTAAGCATACTAGGTGAGTAGCGTCATCTATACAGTGCTATAAGAACGCAAGCTCTTAGTTACGTGTTGCTTGCTCATCTATGCACACTAGATCAGTAGCGTCATCTATATAGTGCTATAAGAACGCAAGCTCTTAGTTACGTGTTGTTTGTTCATCTAAGCAAACTAGGTGAGTAGCGTCATCTATACAGTGCTATAAGAACGCAAGCTCTTAGTTACTTGTTGTTTGTTCATGTAGGCCTATATATACTAGGTCAGTAGCATCATCTATGCGTTGCTATCAGAACGCAAGCTCTTAGTTACGTGTTGTTTGTTCATCTATGCATACCAGGTGAGTAGCGTCATCTATACAGTGCTAAAAGAACGGAAGCTCTCAGTTGCGTGTTGTTTGTTCATCTATGCATACTAGGTGAATAGCGTCTGCTATACAGTGATATAAGTACGTAAGCCCTTAGTTACGTGTTGTTTGTTCATGTATATATATTAGGTCAGTAGCGTCATCTATGCGTTGCTATAACAACGCAAACTCTTAGTTACGTGTTGTTTGTTCATCTAAGCATACTAGGTGAGTAGCGTCAGCTTTACAGTGATATAAGAACGTAAGCTCTTAGTTGCGGGTTGTTTGTTCATGTATACCTATATATACTAGGTCAGTAGCATCATTTATGCGTTGCTATAGCAACGCAAGCTCTATGTTACGTGTTGTTTGTTCATCTATGCATACTATGTGAGTAGCGTCATCTATACAGTGCTAAAAGAACGCAAGCTCTCAGTTGCGTGTTGTTTGTTCATCTATGAATACTAGGTGAATAGCGTCTGCTATACAGTGATATAAGTACGTAAGCCCTTAGTTACGTGTTGTTTGTTCATGTATATATACTAGGTCAGTAGCATCATCTATGCGTTGCTATAGCAACGCAAGCTCTTAGTTACGTGTTGCTTGTTCATCTATGCATACTAGGTCAGTAGCGTCATCTATACAGTGCTAAAAGAACGCAAGCTCTCAGTTGCGTGTTGTTTGTTCATCTATGCATACTAGGTGAATAGCCTCTTATACAGTGATATAAGTACGTAAGCCCTTAGTTACGTGTTGTTTGTTCATGTATATATACTAGGTCAGTAGCATCATCTATGCTTTGCTATAGCAACGCAAGCTCTTAGTTACGTGTTGCTTGTTCATCTATGCATACTAGGTCAGTAGCGTCATCTATACAGTGCTATAAGAACGCAAGCTCTTAGTTACGTGTTGTTTGTTCATCTAGGCATACTAGGTCAGTAGCGTCATCTATACAGTGCTATAAGAACGCAAGCTCTTAGTTACGTGTTGTTTGTTCATCTAAGCATACTAGGTGAGTAGCGTCATCTATACAGTGCTATAAGCACGCAAGCTCTTAGTTACGTGTTGTTTGTTCATCTAAGCATACTAGGTGAGTAGCGTCATCTATACAGTGCTATAAGAACGCAAGCTCTTAGTTACGTGTTGTTTGTTCATCTAAGCATACTAGGTCAGTAGCGTCATCTATACAGTGCTATAAGAACGCAAGCTCTTAGTTACGTGTTGTTTGTTCATCTAAGCATACTAGGTGAGTAGCGTCATCTATACAGTGCTATAAGAAGGTAATCTCTTAGTTACGTGTTGTTTGTTCATCTAAGCATACTAGGTGAGTAGCGTCATCTATATAGTGCTATAAGAACGCAAGCTCTTAGTTACGTGTTGTTTGTTCATCTATGCATACTAGGTGAGTAGCGTCATCTATACAGTGATATAAGAACGCAAGCTCTTAGTTACGCGTTGCTTGTTCATCTATGCATGCTAGGTCAGTAGCGTCATCTATACAGTGCTATAAGAACGCAAGCTCTTAGTTACGTGTTGCTTGTTCATCTATGCATGCTAGGTGAGTAGTGTCATCTATACAGTGCCATTATAACGCAAGCTCTTAGTTACGTGTTGTTTGTTCATCTATGCATACTAGGTGAGTAGTGTCATCTATACAGAGCTATTAGAACGCAAGCTCTTAGTTACGTGTTGTTTGTTCATCTATGCATGCTAGGTCAGTAGAGTCAGCTTTACAGTGATATAAGAACGTAAGCTCTTAGTTACGTGTTGTTTGTTCATGTAGGCCTATATATACTAGGTCAGTAGCGTCATCTATACGTTGCTATAAGAACGCAAGCTCTTAGTTACGTGTTGTTTGTTCATCTAAGCATACTAGGTCAGTAGCGTCATCTTGACGTTGCTATAAGAACGCAAGCTCTTAGTTACGTGTTGTTTGTTCATCTATGCATACTAGGTGAATAGCGTCATCTATACGTTGCTATAAGAACGTAAGCTCTTAGTTACGTGTTGTTTGTTCATCTAATCATACTAGGTGAGTAGCGTCATCTATACAGTGCTATAAGAACGCAAGCTCTTAGTTACGTGTTGCTTTTTCATCTATTTATACTAGGTCAGTAGCGTCATATATACAATGCTATAAGAACGCAAGCTCTTAGTTACGTGTTGTTTGTTCATCTAAGCATACTAGGTGAGTAGCGTCATCTATACAGTGCTATAAGAACGCAAGCTCTTAGTTACGTGTTGTTTGTTCATCTAAGCATACTAGGTGAGTAGCGTCATCTATACAGTGCTATAAGAACGCAAGCTCTTAGTTACGTGTTGTTTATTCATCTATGCATGCTTGGTGAATAGCGTCATCTATACGTTGCTATAAGAACGCAAGCTCTTGGTTACGTGTGGTTTTTTCATCTATGTATGCTAGGTGAATAGCGTCATCTATACGTTGCTATAAGAATGCAAGCTCTTAGTTACTTGTTGATTGCATAGATGCTTTTTTTTTTTAGAGAGTTGATTGGTCAGATTTGGCCATTTAACGTAATTGCTTGTTAGTGGTAAGTGACGAGCGTTTCTGATTGATTAAATGCTCGTGCAAAGTTAAATAACCATTAATGATGAATTTAGAGATAATTAATAACAAAGTTACCACACACAATGTGCAAAATATATAAATTACATCAGGCTCAAGAATCCGAGCAAAATTCGGTCAGAGATACCGCTCTCTTCCTGCACTCCATTGCGTGATATGTACTGTTCTTCACACAAAACACATGCACACTCATAGTTAGCCTGGTGAAAGGATTTCCTGGCACAAATACGATTATGGAAACCGTGCACTGCAATGCGCGTCATCAGGTGTCTCAGCTCATATTCTTCTTTCATCCGTCTTTGTTTATCATTGCGTTTGTTGTGTAGAAGATTTCTTCGATCGAGTCCCTTTTTCCTTGCAGCTCTTGTAATAGGTCTTCGTATGCTGGAGTGAGCTGCAGATGCATTTGAAGTCTAAGGTCATCTACCAAAATGGTTTCCCGGGCTAAGACACACACGTATCGGGATCGAGCAAATCTTGATACCCCTAGAACCCTTTTGAGGAACTGTATCTCGGTTTCATGCTTTCCAGTTCTTTCAGCTGTCTACGTGACAGGAATTGCCAAAATAATTCCAAGCCGTATGTCTAATTTGGAGATAATTGACTTTAAATTTTTAACAACAAATTGTATATCCGCCTTAGTCAATACATAAACGAAAATAAATTATAATTACACTTGCTCCTGGTACATGTTTCAGGGATTAATAGCTTTTATCCCCTTCATCAGCCAAGACAAATATCCGAAAAAAGATATAAAATTGCGTAGCACTCAAAAAAACAAATGGCTATTTAACTTAATATGGTGCACCATTTAAGTAGGTCACAGAAAAATGTTGAGCAAAACTAAAAATATATGAAACAGCGATGATATTCAGCCATCAAAACAAAGAGAATCAGTGGACAGTTAATTCGCGAATCCGCTCCAAAACACTGGTCGAAGCTTGAATTGGCAAAAATCACAATACTTCACCATATGAACACAACCAATGAAGAAGCCTTATGCTTAGCAGGTCCATAAGTCAAATCAAAAGCCGATGGGTGCACCGATTCGGGTACAATACATTTTGTCCGCTACTCGGAAAAGATGATTGTTGTTTTAAGGATCCTAGCATCGAGCTTATCAGCCCCTGATGGATTGGGTGTAGTGAAAATAAGAGATGATGACATGAAACGGGCTTAACAAATGACTCCCGTACTAGAAGAGCTTCAATCCAAGGCAGAGGGTCAAGAAAAGAAGAAAAAAGAAAAAAACAGACAGGGAATAGAAATGTCTTCATCTCTAGAAGAATGAGGTATGAGAAAGAGGAAACAAGTAGAGGCTTGAAAGGCAGATAAGAAAGGGTAAAAGTCAGCCCCAAAGGCAATGGAAATAGGGGAGAAGCCGGCACAGCTTAGGAATACCTCGGGGTTGCCACTTCCGAACTCAGCAGCCTTGAGCCCTTGAGGGTGTAGCACCATCTAGGGTGCACCATAAGGGGTGGGACCATACACACCTGCCCGGTAAACTACCAACGTGCAAATTTGTATGTTGAGTCTTCTGCCTTAGTTTCTTTTAACATTTTATAAATAATTTGACGAGCAAGTTTATACTCCATTAGATAACCTCGTGGCGCAGTGCCTGGTATTCTTAGCTGTAACCCACAAAGACCCGGGTTTGATTCCTGGCTCTGCTGAGAAATAATCTGATTTTGGTCGGAGGGTTTGAATGTGGTACACTCAGACTCGCTGAGGTACAACTGAGAAGAGATGAGCTGTATCCCCACACTTCTGCCATTCTGGAGGTGATTTGCCGGGATTTCCCACTTCTACTCCTGGTAAATAACGGTACCACGACAGCTTCCTTCCCGTCGTCACCTCAATTAATAATTATTATGATACACGTGTACTTTTGACACCAATTAATCAATTAACATTTATTAAGTGTAGAGACAGATGACCTCGCTGTCCCGCCCCTTAAAACCACAATAATCAATCAATCAATCAATCAATTTCTTATGTGAAGAAATGCGTTATTGATACCTGTCGGTAATACGTTTACTCTTGAATTATTAACGTCATTTTCACAATTTATCAATTGTTATCAATGTCTCTTTTCAACTAGGTTTCAAAGCAGATGGCCTCGCTTTTCTTCCCGTTAAAATAACAATGATCATCCTCATCATTTTCACTGCAAACGCGGATCTCTCCTGGTTGCAATATGCACACCAGTTCTGGCAACAAAAAACGACATTGTAACTATAATGATTGCGGTGGCGTTATGTTAAAGTATCTAGAAAAAAGGAAGAACAAGATGTTCAGTAAAGAACATATAGCCTACTTTCTCCTAAATGCATGGGTATTGTTATAACTCTTTTTCCTTTTCAAGGAGTATAATTGAATGTTGGTTGTTGAAATACAACGTGCTATACGGATATTAAACAGGAATATGAGGTGCCCTTTGCTAGTGCTACCTCTGTAAAAAAAATCATTCAATTCGGTTTCACCGTGTTTGAATTGATAGGGGGAATCGATTTGCGCACATACATGGCCACCATCCGCAAAGTATTGGGCTGATGACCTTGTTGTTTAGTCAAAAGACGCTTGCCATATATATGTTGTTGCAAAATTTGGTAGAGATCGGATGATTAGGTTAGTCGTAATTTGATTTAAGCTTTGAACATTTGGGTGGCCGCCATTACATTTTCGTCAAGATGGCGGCGATATAAAACATGGCACCGAGGTGCCCTTTGCTAGTTCTACCTCTGTACCAAATTTCATTCAATTCCGTTTCACCGTGTTCGAATTGATAGGGGAGGACAGTACACACACTCACACACACACACACACAGACTGACACACACATTTGGCTCTGTGTAGATCGCATAAGTCTACTTTCATTTTTTGCAGAAATCGAAAGTAGGCTAAAAACCAATATTATAATACAAATCTGTAAGTCCAATTTGGGGTCTGGAAGTTAAAACACTGATCAATGTGATCAAATATACTGGACTCGCTCGACTCCTAGTCAATGAATGTGAAATTCTTGGGTTGAAAAGTCACATCCAAAGGTTCGGATTCTACGTTGTAAGAGCTGGTTCTGTGGCTTATGATCATGTTGTTAAGAGTAACTCAAAATTTCAAGTTTTTTTTTCTTAATCCTGCACTTGTGAGATAGGTGTGCTTTGCTCCCTTCGACAGTCGTCGCAACTCAAAGCAGATGCTGGGAGTGTCTCTTCACCACAGTCATGTCACCATCCTTCATAACTCTAGTTCCAGTTAGTTATAAATAGGCCTACACAGAGTACTAGAGACACCATAATTAGTCCTTGAAACTTACCTATTTTGTTGTTGCTTTTAAGGACCTAGCTCCACGGTCATCTTGAACTCTGTAAAGAAAATGCATTGATATAAGTGACTACCCGTTGTTTATTCCGTCTCTGTTTTTGCTATTACAGTTAAGTTATAGCCTACTTGCAACTAAGGCTAAGTAAGGGCTTGGTCGTTTTAGAACATTGGGCACCGTGAGATCGTCGATTTTAAGTGACACTGCACAAAGTCAGTACTTGGAAAGGTAATCGGTACAGAAGACCACGTTCTGTTGATGAACTGGTCTCCCTGTCATAAGAATCCTCCTGCTTCTGAAGGTCCCTTTGGAGGTATAAACAGCCAGTAGGCTCAAAGCCCTTACATAAACCTGTATCTTGTTAATCATCTTACCTTAACCACAAATTAATAGTCCAGTCAAATTAGAACAAAACAGCTGGGTTTGCTGCATTACATTATGTACTAAAAGTTTCAGGAATGTGTAGAGGGAGATCTCCTCAACAACGCCTAAAAAAGTCCCATCGATTTTAGGTGCCGCAAGGGGTGGGGGAGACTCAATGGTACCTTTTTTTTTCAGTGTTTGGCGCATAACTTTACAACAGTGCGTCGCCCAGATAATAGTATAGTATTGAACTTAAAGGTTATTATATTGCCTACAAAATGGTATATACTCATTTATCTCTACGTGTTACCGTCTCCGAGATATGAGCCAACGAAAATGGACATAAGCAGAATAAGTTGTAGCGCCTCACGTTTCTCTTCAAACTTGTCCTTACAACCGTTTTGTCTTCCATTTTATAGGAAACAAGATCCAAAGGAAACGAGCATAAATTTCCATTAAGAATATATAACTACTTCTGCTAATCAAATGTTAGAGCGTTTTGTAAGTTTCGGGGTCGGTTTCGAGATTCTGCTGCTATACTAATCATCTTACTTTCTAATCCCCGTGGCACCAGCAATCGATGGGACTTTATTAGGCGTTGTTCAGGGCACCTTCTCCTACACATTCCTGAAACTTTTGGATCTACAGGACTTAATGCAGCAAGAAATCATCATTTGACTGGGCTAACTTAGTTTCTCATTGAAGACAAGTAGTTCCGGGAAGAACTACAGAGCCTATTTTCATATATACTACTTATATCAATTGCCTCTATCAACATACAAAATTTCAGTTGGGAATAGATTCGTAGATATTGAGAACCATCTAAATATTTCGGATGGTCGCCATGTTGGATTTTAATATATTTAGGCCATAGATGTATGTACTAGTCTATTATATGGGGATTATTGCATAGGTTCATTATTCAATCTTCGATCGCACAAGAACACAAGAAATAAAAAAAATCATTTGAAAATTTCGCACAGCCGCCATCTTGAGGTTATGAAAACAATTGAACTAAATTAGATGTCAGTGCATTACAATGTGTATAAACATTTGCTGTACCAAGTTTCACTGCTTTCGGATGGTTAAATCGCGAAAAACGTCTATTTAAATGTTTCAAATTCGCTTGGCCGCCATGTTCGTTTTGTAGTTAACAGGTTTTTGAAAGTCACATAGGTGAACTTTTAGTAGTGCCCTTTATGACTGTACAAAATTTCACGGTGATATTATTTATAGTTTCGGAGATATAGAATGCCGGCGAAATACTTCGCAAAGCCATCATGTTGGATTGGTGAGACGTAATATCATTTGAAGAGCGCGGTCGGGGTCGGCCAAAATAGTACTATGACCTTACCGAGTTTCATTGAAATCGCTCTAGCCGTTTAGATTTTATTAGGGACACACACATACACACACACGGACAAAAGGCTATCTCATAAGCCTATTCTTTCACAAATAAAAATAGGCTAAAATATGTCACCGAGACACAGATATTTCGTAACCATCGCAAAATCATGTTGCAATAACATAACAGTAGGTGAATTATAGACATCATAATCTTCTGTTCAACAATATGTAGGCCTAGTATTAGGTACATTATGCAGTCGACTTAGAGTGAAAATATATCAATGTTCTTCAAATGGTTTAGCATTTTAGGTTATGTTATGTGTTCATATCTGGCTAACGATATGAAAAAATAACACCACATAAATAGACAACGATCAGTTCGTGTTGCCAACTTTCCAGTTACATTATAAGTGCCACTTTCAGTGTCTGCGCACATGATGTCTTTGAGTCATGAATGGAGACAGTAAACACACCGTCGATTCAACATAACAGCAAGAAATTAAAAACATCAACCATTGTGGTAATGTTGTATAGGCTACGTTGATCCGTATTGACTCATATCAGTTACTAGCAGTAGTGCCCGGCTTCGCCCGGTGGATTTATTTGTTTTATGGATGATAATGAATACTACTACAGAACTGGCACATGATACTTAACTAACAGAAACCAACATTTTAAAAATATATATTTTTGTGGTGGTGGTGGTGGTGGTGGTGATGGTGGGGGTGATAAGTAGTACAGTATAATGGACGTAACATTCAGGTCATTTTCCTGTAATGATAATTATGAATAGGGAAACAGCTATTTACTAACTACAGCACTGACACATGTGATTTACAAACAAATTTACAAAAAAATAGAAAGAACAGTAAGTGAAACAAAAGACACTGCCTAGGGCCTATATCTCATGGGATGTTAGAAATGTAGAGACCAATAGTGTCGTCTTCTGTCGCATAGCGCCGTAGGAAAATAATCAGAACTCTTTGGCAAACTTCGGCTGTCCCGAGCTTCTGAGGTAGCCACAAAGCACTTAACGATAAGTTTCAGAATAAATGAAGGTAAATTTGAAAGCAACAACGCTTATTGCAGCTAATAACCTCAATGTACTGCACCAACACCATTGTACTTACACAGAGGCATAATATTTTCATGATGATAACTGTTTAAAGGGGCCTAATTACTAATTACCCCCCGTGACTGCAATTTATAAACAGCGCAAGATGCAATTATTTTCGCAATTCTGCACCAGAACACTGGAAGGTGTGACGTGATGCTGCCCGAACTGCCCGTCAACAACAGACTTATTAAAATACTCTTACAGTTACACTACTACGGACATGAATGGTTCTAGGGCCTTAATACGTGGTTTTCAAGTTCATTTTGTCTGTTATTCTAAATGTAGGGAATGGGGAGCGTTGTCCAAAATATCAAGTGAACAGTGTTACCAGCAGGGTTTCAAAGTGTATGTAAAATTTGATGCAATTAACAGAAACGGTGTAGATTTGTGATGAAGGGCTTAAATGCAGGGAATGGAGTGGTCTGTCCAAAATTTCATGTAAATAGTGTTACTCGTAGAGTTCCAAAGGGTAAGTATACAACTTTTGGTTCAGATTGGTGAAAGGGTGTAGATTAGATTTGTGCCAAAGGGCCTAAATGCAGGGAATGGACTGGTCTGTCATAAATTTCATGTAGGCAGTGTTACTCGCAGGGTTCCAAAGGGTAAGTATACACATTTTGGTTCAGATAGGTGAAACGGTGTACGTATCACTAACCATAACGCCAGCGAATGCGGATAGAGCTGTTCGGGAGCACTTGTTCTACCGACTTACTGAACAAAAATCAATCTTGAAGGTCACCTGAGAGGTGTAGCCCAATGCTACATAGCCTAAACTATTCCTCTTGAATCAGGCTATCATATAAAAAAGAAGTTTTCGAATCGGACTGGTAGTTCCAGAGATTAGCGCGTTTAAACACACAAACACACGAACACACAAACACACAAACTCTTCAGCTTTATTATATTAGTATGGATAGAAAGTTATGCTCTTCAGTCGGCTAACACGATTTAAGCCAATTGTAATGGGTGTTTCCTTAAACCTGAGAAACAATTACGGTACATGAAAATAATAAATTCACTTGTATTTAAGTAAATTTATCAATTTCATGTAAATTTTCTACTTAAGTAAATTTATCTATTTCATGTACATTTTGAACTTAAGTGAATTTATTAAGTTCATGTAAATTTTGTATTTAAGTGAATTTATTAATTTCATGTAAATTTTGAATTTAAGTGAATTTATTAATTTCATGTACATTTTGGACTTAGGTAAATTTATTAATCTCATGTACATTTTTGATTTACTGTAAGCGAATCTGTTAATCTCATGCAAATTTTGGACTTGTGTGAATTTATTTATCTCTTGTAAATTTTGGACTTAAGTGAATTTATTAATTTCATGTAAATGTTGGACTTAGTTAATGTATTAATATCATGTAAATTTTGGTTTTAAGTGAATTTATTGTTTTCATGTAAATTTTTGACTTAGTGAAATTATTAATTTTATGTAAATTTTGAATTTAAGTGAATTTATTAATTTCATCTACATTTTAGATTTAAGAGAATTTATTAATTTCATGTACATTTTGGATTTAAGAGAATTTATTTAGTTCATGTATTTTTTTTTTCAGGATTAGGGAAACACCCTTTACAATTGGGTACAATAGTGTTGACCGATTAAACATCATTAATTTCAATTACCAAGTCAACAGTGAACAAGTAGTTCCGTGAAGAACTATACAGCCTATTTCCATATATTCTACTTATGTTAATTGCCTCTATCAACATACTAAATTTCAGTTTGAATGCTGGAACAGATTCGTAGATATTGAGAACCGTCTATATACTGTATTTCGCATGGTCGTCATGTTGAACTTTTATATATGTAGGCCATAGAGTAATGTACTACTAGATGACGATTATTGCGTAGGTTCATTATGTAAACGGGGGTTGAAGCTGCTCACGTCCGTAGGTTTAACCTTAAAGTACCCTACACGTGACCCCTGGGTGGTGCTAATCGAGCAACAGTGATCTGGCAGCCGGACTGATCTTCTTTGGAAGACCTTCTGGCCATAATATGCAATATGCATTATGTAAACGTTGACTTTGATCGCATGATTAGGAAACAAGAAATAAAAACTTAATTTTAAAATTTCTCACAGCCACTATCTGGAGGTTATGTAAACAATTGAACTAAATTAGATGTTAGTGCATTGCAATGTGCATAAACATTTTCTGTGCTAAGTTTCACTGCGCTCGGATCGTTAAATTGCGAGGAAAGTCTATTTAAATGTTACAACTTCGCTTGGCCACCATGTTCGTTTTGTACTTAACAGTTTTTTGAAATTCACATTGGTGAACATTTAGTAGTTCCCCTCATGATCGTGCAAAATTTCAGGATTATAACAGTAATAGTTTCGAATTTATAGAATGACGGTGAAATATTTCGCACAGCCACAATGTTGGATTGGTGAGACGTAGTATGGTTTCATTGAAATCGGTCCAGCCGTTTATATTTATTAGGGACACACACACATACGCAAACACACACATACACACACACACACACACATGGACAAACGGTGATCTCATAACCCTACTTTTTCATCAATGAAAATAGGCTAAAAATGGCTTCCAACACGATAATATTGTGTCAGTTAATTCATAAATATAGACGCATGTAATACTTATACTGAATACATTGTAAACATGTGTTCAATATAACTATTGACAGGCGTCTATATTTGTGAATTAACTAGCAGGAAATTAAACTATAGATCACCATGTGTGCAGTGATGGGGGACAAATGGTAAGGTTACATTCTCAGTAACTTATTTAAAGTGACACTGATTATAATGAGAGCTATTTGGGTTCTTGTTGTTGATGTTTTTATAAATTCATTTAGGGGCTTGGGACATCCTGGTCAGAATTTAGCAGATACCCTGATGTTATGTGATGACTATAGGTGTATATGTACTGCTCGGGTCCAAGCTCTGTGAACTTGCGGGGTGAGGTGAATTGGCAGGTGGGAAGAGAAGGGCCTGTCAACAGCCTGCTGTGTTATCTGGAATTCATGTCTACTGCTAACATAGGGCCGTTGCTCAAACCCCTGTGGTGTTGCGAATGAGTGAGTTGTTTCTGTTACTACGTACGGACCGGAAACCCTCATCACTCATCACCATCACTCCTCATAGTCCACGATCCACATTCCTCTCATGTTCACGGGGCTTGGACACAAGCAATAACTGTATGAGGAACAGGGATGAGGTAGGTGCTCCGGGACTTGAAGTAAGGTACTATCCCGGCATTTGCCTATAGGAAATGTGGAAAAAACACACTCATGATAGCCACTGTCAGCGCCGGAATTCGAGCATCCGATCTCTGGACTTGATGCAGCTGACCATCACGGTCATAGCCCAGCGAACGCTTTACCGCACCCGGCATATTTTGCCTCGGGATAGAGTGGCGATGGGAGATAGTGTAACTAATTGCACATCACTTCACGTTCTTTGGAACTGTAAGTCAGGTACTTAATTCGTAAGTTTATTACTCTTTGAAAACAACTTGCCCTACTCTGATAGAATTCTATTGCTGAGCAGTATGAAAAAATAATCATTGTGTTTGTAAACTCACTGATAAAGCAGCAAGATCAATTTGTTAGATATGGTATTAGCCCTCTGAACTCCTGTCAATTTATCAGTTAGGTACCGTTTTAATCAGTCTGTTACGTCACGTGACTATCTGAGATACTGTCTCTTTACTTGCTATTAGTTATCATCAGCACTGAGAACACGGTTTCCAATGCATCTAGATGTGTTCACACTAGTACATTATGCAACGAGCCTATAATGGCTATAATTAAGACACGAGTATTTTTTATAAAACGAGCGTATGCGAGTTTTATAATTTCCATACGAGTGTCTTAAATACCATTATAGGCGAGTTGCATACGACTGTTTATGTTCGACGATAATTATAACTTTATTATATGTTTTAACATAAATATTCATAAATATCTGTTGAGAGTCAGCTACTGGAATTTTGTGATCGCAGAGCGAGCGTTGGGTGTTATATCTTTGTTTTTCAAGAGCTTTGAACGACCGACGCATGCGCTCTGTGGGCTTGCAATGCCATATGCAGCCATATGTTTACATCAGCCGTCCCTCAGTAATATTGTCACCGCAGTCATTTGAAGACAATGCGCTGTGTAGAAATTAGTTTTGGTGATTTTAAGGTACAGTGCTATTTCTTGTCTCATATTCGCCAGTTTATTTACGCGAACATATGGACGGTGGGTATTCCATGTCGGTAATTTATTATAGTTCGATGTTGTGTTTATGTCCGACATGTTGGATTTTGAACGCATGCGCGAAGTTATCGTTACCTAATTGGTCAATGAACGAGCTCTGATTGGCTGGAGAAACTGTATCATAATGGAAAACAGTGTTATAATGACCGTCATTATGATACAGTTATCTGACACATAATAGTGAGGGTCGAACATAAAAGTAATTTGTGCGCCAGTCCTGGAAAGAGCACAGGTAAGCCAGACGAATGAAGTAGGCCCACTTTGTTAGCCCTTTATTCCAGGTTTTCTGTGTTACCATTATGTTTTATTCTGTTATACAATGTGTAAAACAATGTATCCAATAGTTTAGGAGGTTGAAGTATACTCCTAAACAAGAATATAATGTCTGATGTCCGCCTGACTGCGTAGTGTCACCCTGGAGGCCCGGGTTCAATTCCCGGCTCTGCCAAGAAATTTAATTCTGGTCTGAGAGCTGGAACGAGGTACACTCAGTCTCGTAAATCAAAATTGAGAAGAGTCGGGTTCGATTCCCACCTCAGGCATCTCGGAAGTGGTTTTCCGTGGTTTCCCACTTCTATTCCAGGCGAATGCCGGGATGGTTCCTAAATTGAAGTTATGGCCGCCTCCTTCCCCATCTTCATCTGAATTACAACTATACACACAAATACAGCCATCACAGTGACACAAGTTATCAGACAAATTCTACACACACCCAAGTACCTGGGACTACATGACCTCGATATTGCTGAATGAATCAATAAGAAACTGCACTTAATATCTAGTAAGTATGGGTCCTACAGCGCCTACTTTCTGAGATCCAAATACTTGTTTTTAGGTGTTCAGTGTGATTGCAACGCATGCCCACAGTTAAGAGCAACATACACAAACGCACACTAACATGACGGTTACCAGCATGCTGAGCTTCTATGCCCATGATCGCGGGTTCAAAGCCGGCCGAAGTCATCGGATTTTTTAAGAGCGTTAAAAATCCCTCAGTATGCCATCCTTTGGAGGGGAAGTAAAGCCGGTGAGCCCCTTCTACAAACTACAATTATGTGAAGTTAAATTTGCAGGTAAGATTTGATTAAGGCTCTATTAAGATCCAACGTTCGCCACCAGGTGCCGGTTGCGGTGGCATATAGTAGCCAAGTTTAAAGCTAGGTGCCGTTGACGGTAGCAAAAATAGGAAGTACTTGAAATTGATCGTCTGCAATCCTTACCTGAATTACGGATAACACACACTAATACAACCATCACAATTAACACCGGTTATCAGACAGAATCTACACACACCCAAAGTACACGGGGCTACATGACCGCGTTGTCACAGCCCCTAAACTGAGGAACCAACCAAGCAACATGCCTAAAGCTAGACAACTGACCCCTCTTGATGAATTGCTATTACAACGTCTCAATGAATGAAAAACCACAGCCTGCTTCCAGTCTCCGACCGGGTCAGGAATGGAATGAATGAAGCCCCCATCTAGCGGCGAGGATATGAACTGTGCCGGCTGCCGAGGCCTGACGCACTCCTCTGGGGCAATGTTTAAATGAATGACAGATGAAATGAAATGACAGTGGAGAGTGTTGCTGGAATGAAATTGTGACAGGGAAAACCGGAGTACCCGGAGAAAATCTGTCAACCACCGTTTTGTCCAGCACAGATCTCACATGGAGTGACCGGGATTTGAACCATGGACTCAGCGGTGAGAGGCCGGCGTGCTGCCGCCTAAGTCTCGGAGGCTCTTCACAACGTCTCAATACATATTCACAACTGGTGTAGCGGCTAACATTCTTAGCAGTCACCCTGGAGGTCCAGGTTCGTTTCCTGGCTCTGCCAAGAAATTTAATTCTGGTCTGAGGGCTGGAACGTGCTACATTCAGCCCCGTGAGGCAAAACTGATAAGAGGATAGCCACTGTCAATGCCGGGGTTAGAACCTACGATCTCCAGACTTGCGGAAGCTGCCCTCACGGCCGTGGTGCACGATTTAATGATAACAGTTACACCACGGGGTCTTCTAGTAGAGTAGAATTTTTAGAGGTAATTCAGGTGTATCATAAACTTATGTGCATCGCATTTCGATTCAGAAATGTGTCCTTCAGTTTCAAACTAGAGCTTGCGATCAGAAATGCTTAATCATTTTGTAACGAAATGCTTCCATAAATGTTTAGAGTATTTTTGTCAATCTCGACCCTCTTAAACGATTTCGCATTTACATTTAATGAATGTTTGTGACGACTGACGTTTTGACTGATTCTGAGGGAAGTGATACGAAGGGTTTTCAGTTTACAAGTCCAGTGAGAGGAATAAACAGGCAGTGGAGCGGTCTACTGGTATTTTGTAGTATTTAATACCGCTACACCATTTGGTATGTGAAATACCGCTCAGACTTAAAAGCTGATGAAAGAAATGTGTTTATTTTACCGACAATAACACCCGTCAAACACGAAATATCATTACGGCGATGGCCGTGTTCAATCCTACCTCTGCCAAGAAATTTAATTCTAATATGGCGGGGTACGGGATACACTCATCCTCGTGAGGCAAAACTGAGGTGGATTTGATTCCTACCTCAGCCACCCTGGAAGTGGTTTTCCGCAATTTCTTACTTCTACCCCCAGGCAAATGCCGGGATGGTACCTAACGTATGGCCACGGCCGCTTCCTACTTAAACCCTAATTCAAGGTTATAAGACAACTTGTACACACTCCCAAGTACATGAGGCTACTTGACCACGATGTCTCAAAGCCCCAAAAGAATGAACAACAACAACTCATTAACGGTGGGTTTATTAAATTAAGAAATCAAAAATGGAACACATTTAAGGTTAAAGAAACAAATATATGCGGAAACTGGTATAAAAATAGATTTATCTTTAAAAACATAAAACGGTTTTCAGAAAATGTTTAATAAGGAAACCATTTGTTAAAAACGTTTAAACTTTTAATTAATTGTTTTACAAGACGCGGTTAGTAAGAAAGCGTTTTGTACGGAGATCTATTTCAAACCCAGTCAAAGTCACTTTTCAATAAAGATCACTTTAGTCCTCATATCCCCAGTTTCGAGACACTGCAATCACACAGAGGGAGGATTTATACAGCAGTGGTCATTGGTGCCATACATCTTGCAAGGTCTTAAGTTATGAAGTCGCATCTCAAAACAAGTTCTGGAGTTTCTGAGGCTTCCTGCAGAACCGCAGTGATTTTGATTATCTCTTTTTATTTACGTAATGATTTTTTTATTTTTTTAGTCGTTTACCCTCCAGGTTGGTGGAACCCACGGACTCAGCGAGGGAACTCACCACTACCGCCTCTACGGGCAGTGTCCTAGAGCTGGGAACATCGAATCGGAAGGGATACAACTGGTGAGGTGTGCTTGGCACCTCGCCCAGGCGGCCTCACCTGCAAAGCGAACAGGGGCCTCATGAGGGAAGGTAAGGGATGGTGAGGATGGATAGGCAAGGAAGAGGGAAGGAGGTGGCCGTGGCCTTGAATAAGGTACCATCCCGGTATTTGCCCGAAGACGAAGTGGGAAACCACGGAAAACCACTTCGAGGATGGCTGAGGGGGAATCGAACCCCCTCTACTCATTTGGGCCACCCGAGGCTGAGTAGACCCCGTTCCTGTCCTCGTACCACTTTTCAAATTTCGTGGCAGAGCCGGGAATCGAACCCAGGACCTCCGGGGCGGCAGCTAACTATGCTGACCGCTACGCTACGGAGGCGACTTACGTAATGATATGAAATTAATTAAGTTTTCCTTATTGAGATTATAATCATAAGTAAAATACCAGGAGTATTTATAAAATTTATAAACCTTAGTCAATAAATAGTTTTGAAAATATAATACATTATACCAGTTTCGGCCACATAGTGGCCCTCTTCAGTAACTAACTTATACAATTAATTAAAACTAATTGAATTACGAGCAAAGTTGATCAAAATTTTCCTTGGGATTTCCCTTTCCTTGATAATATTTGTTTTTCATAAAGAAAGTATTCAAAAACCAGATCTGTAACAATGTGTTCTTTAAAATTGATGATAAATTACTATTAAAAAAGGTCTGAAAAATATGTAGATCTAAAATATCTGGTGATGGTAAAATTTATTTTATAAATAGATTTAAAATTTAAAAAAGAAAGTATCTAAACGTAGTTTTTCATAGGATGATGGTTGGTTGGTTCCTTAGTTTAGGGGCTGCGACAACGCGGTCATGTAGCCCCATGTACACTTTGTGTGTGCGTATAATCTGTCTGATAACCGGTATTAATTGTGATGGCTGTATTACAGTAGTGTGTGTTCAGGTAGAAGTACTGCAGATGATTAATTTTTTCAAGTAGCTCCTACTTTTGCTACCAAATACTACCGTCCACGACACCTAGCTGTGGACGTGGCTACTAAATGCCATCGCAGTCAGCACCTGGCGGCGAACGTTGGAACTAATTTAGCGTTATCAAACTAACCTACACATTTTAGCTTCCTCAAGTGTAGTTAGTGGAAGGGTTTTTCTTTATGCCATAAATCTATGCCATGGGACCACCAGCTTTACTTCCCCTCCGAAGGAAGGCATACTGGGGGATTTTTAACGCTCTTAAAAATCCGACGATGTCGGTTTCATAGGACGAAATAAGGCTCTTTGCTGAGGGGAGCATGGTTTGGAAATCTGTTGTATTTATTCCTTGCTTCATTGAAAATTTTATATATCTCTATTTTTGTTTCTTGAAACATTCCGTCAGACAGGGATAAAACACTCCTTGAATTAAATATGCAACTTATCACTTTTAATGCTTCGAATTATGGGATTAAGAATCGAAGTTACCTTTATTCCAGAGTACGTGAATTGTTTCAAAACTAAACAACTCAAATGGAAGATGTTTATGCCAAGCCTAAGAAATTACAAAGTACTATTTTATCAGTCACCTCCGAGGTGTAGTGGTCATCGTGCTTAGCTGTCATCCCGTAGATCCGAGGTTCGATTCCCGGCTCTGACACGAAATTTTAAAAGTGGTATGAGGACTGGAACGGGGTCTACTCAGCCTCGGGTGGTCCAAATGAATAGAGGGGTTTCGATTCCCACCTCAGCCATCCTCGAAATGGTTTTCCGTGGTTTCCCACTTAGTCTTCGGGCAAATAACGGGATGTCACCTACTGTCAGGCCATGGCTGCCTCCTTCCCTCTTCCTTGTCTATCCCTCACATTTTTCCCATCCCATCCCATCTCTCATGAGGCCCCCTGTTCGCTTTGCAGGTGAGGCTGCCTGGGCGAGGCACAAGTCCGCCTCCCCAGTTGTATCCCCCGATTCGATGTCAAGCTCCAAGACACTGCCCGTAGAGGCGGTAAAGGTGGGATCCCACACCGAGTCCGTGGAAAATGCCTACCTGGAGAGTAAACTGACGACGAAAACTAAAAAAAACTATGTTATCAAGTTTATCTTCATTGTGTTGTTGCGAATGTAAGATACAGTACTGTATGTTGCATGATATCATAAATATCTTGATTCAGGAAGGACTACAAGTAGCTGAGTGGTTTAACTGGGCCACCCTACTTGTTCGACCTTGCGGCTGACCGGCACGTTCCTGACACGTGACTTGCAATTCGCGTGCGAGATTTTAGTTTCAAGTATTTCTTGTGGGTACTAGGCACTGTTTTTTCAGACAACCGATCGAATTAAGGATGGACGAAACACACAATAACAGTACTCAGAATACACCACGGGCTCTTTCCTACACACAACCAGCTGGATACAATATCAGACGAATGAAGCCTCAGGTGTTATGGCACCACTTATCTATCGACGATGATACCGGTAGGCCTATATCCAGCTCCCTTTCCAGCCCAGTGGTGACATATTGCTATATTTAAATTGCAGCCAATGGCTATAGCGGGGTATTTTAATTCATCACCCGTAGGCTCCCCATCAAGTTTAATTTCAAGTAGTTCCAACTTTCGCTACCAGAGATGCCACTGTCACTGACACCTAGCGGCGAACGTTGGAACTTGATAGAGCGTTTCTATCCAAATAAACTACAAATTTAGCACACTACCAATTGTAGTGGTAGGTTCTTTTACTTGCCATAAATTTATGACATGGGCCCGCTGGCTTTACTTCCCTTCCTAAGGAAGACATACAGAAGGATTTCAACGCTCTTAAAGATACGACGACTTCGGCCGAGTTTGAACCCGCGATCTTGGGCAGAGCAGTGCAGCATGCTACCGACTATGCCACCGAACATGCGTTACCCTTGTCAGCGACAGTGGTGTTGGATAAGGTTGATTATGATTCCAAGATCTCGTCTTTGTTATCAGATCCTGTATATAGGATTAATAGTCGCGATCCTACTACTCGCTACTCAAATGTCACCGTCAAATTGATCAAGCAATCATCTATTCCAGCGGATGCAGCGAAGACTCTCCTTCCAGGGGATGCTATTCCTCCGAGACTCTATGGTCTTCCTAAAATACATAAGGAAGATGTTCCTCTTAGACCTATTGTTAGTACGATTGGTTCTCCTACATATGCCCTTTCCAAATACTTAGGTAGACTACTTCAGCCGCTTCTGGGTAACACGCCTTCGTACATTAAGGATTCCACACACTTCGTGGAAAAGTTGAAAGCTATTACACTTCAGCCGGGTGATATCCTAGTGAGTCTCGACGTGGTGTCTCTGTTTACGAGAGTACCTTAGAACACAGCGTTTTTCGAAAGCCAACACACACCAATAGGCCTAGATATCTCCACGCAAGTTCTCACCATCACCCTGCCCAGAAACATGGTATCCTTACAACTCTAACTACCAGGACTAGGAGGATTTGTGAAGTGGCTTCTTTACAAGAAGAAATTAACACCCTGCGAACCACCTTTGAGAGCAACGGTTATAGCAAGGCTTTGATTTCTACGGTTCTGAAGCCAACAAATAATAATAGGACGTCAGTTGAGAAAAGAGATGTAAGAGGAACTGCTTACCTTCCGTACATACATAACACGACGGATCGTATTGCTAAAATCCTACGTCGGTACAACATACGGACTGTATTTGGAACTTCTGTTAAGATTAGGCAACTCCTGCGACCAACTAAGGACAGTTTGCCTAAATTGCCACAACCGGGTATCTACAGAGTTCCCTGTACTTGTGGCAAGGTTTACATCGGGCAGACTTCGAGAACAATATGCACTCGCATTAAGGAACAAAATAGATGTATCAGGCTCATTCAACCTGATAAATCAGCTGTTGCCGATCATGCTTTAACACCTGCCCATGATGTCATGTTCCAAAGAGTGGATGTTCTTGCCCGTATAAAGCAATATCGTCCCAGAATCATCAGGGAGGCGGTTGAAATACGTAAACACCCAGATAATTTCAACCGCGACACCGGCTACAATCTCAGTGAATCCTGGCTACCTATTATCAGAACCCTGAGAAAGTAATTCACTGCTGCTTTCCGTTGTCCCTAACATGGGGCTATAATGGCGTCCATCTTTGGGCACCTTCTATATGTTCTTCGTTGCTTTCTCTTAGCAACATTGTCGTATTCCAGATTATTCCTGACGAAGAAAGACATGGTTTATTTCGAAACGCGTCGAATTTTAATATAATAAAACACGGCATAAGCCCAAAATTTCAACATTATGAATGGTAACTCGGGCCGTGAAAGTCTAAATGACAAAATTATCAAATTAATTAGTATTAATAATAGCCTAATGATAATCATCATCGTGTCAAAAATAATAATTGTAAATAGTATTATTATTATTATTATTATTAATAATAATAATAATAATAATAATAATAATACAAAAATAATAATAATAAATATCAACCATAGTAATTTTAAATCAAAAGTAATAATAGACTAATATTTAAACTATAGTGTTTATTATTAATAATAGCATTAATAATTAATACAAAAGTAATAATAAAAAATATCGTTAATTAATATAGCATACAGTATTATGAACACCTCCGTTCTATTATTCGTTGAAGTAAACAGCAAACAAACTCAAAGGAAAATAAATAATTTATCAAGGCAATGAATATAAGTAATCAACTTGAACCAGGACATTTTGTTCTAAAAAATATTGCGGCACAACGACCCAGGCAAATGCCAGGATAGTACCTTACTTCTAATCCCGAGGCTCCTACCCCATCGCTGTTCCTAAAACATCATCACACACCATCGCAGAGCGAGCGTGATGGTGTAGTGGTCAAGTTGCTTGTCTCTCTCGGCCATAGTGCGTGAGATTTTTGAAGTGAAATATCTCGTCCTTTGGTTCGGATTCCACATAAAATTAGAGGTACCGTGGCTAGATTGACGGTCACATAAAACGACACGCTTCCTTTTACACTACTACAGTCATCTCAGAAATACAGGTTATCAGATGTTCAACTCACACCCAAGTACATGGAGCTGATGACCAAGATATTCTAAGACTCTAAAATGAGCATTTTACAACAACAATTACAACATTTTATTCTTAAGATTAATAAAGTATATAAGTACTTACCTCTTTACGAGTATATTCAACCAACTGTATATTGCGGGCTGTCTTTATATACTGTGTAATAACACTTTAATAGCTAACTACAGTATCGTTCCCCGGAGGTCTGAGTTTGATTCCTAGCTCTGCCAAGAAATTTAACTCTGGCTAAGGGCTGGAACAGGGTCGGCTCAGCCTCATGAGGCAAAACTGAGAAGAGGTGGATACGATTCCCACCTCAGCCATCCTGGATGGCTCCTAACTTAAGGCCATAGGGGCAGATAACCTCGTAGTTCCAGCCTTTAAAACTACAATAACTAACTTAAGTCCACGGCCGTTTCTTCCCTAATCCTCACCTTAGTATAATAATATAATGTTATTGGTTTTACTTCCCTTTTTACAACTACGGCTTTTAGAGACGCCAGGGTGCCGGAATTTCGCCCGGAATGGGGATCTTTAACGTGCCAGTAAATCTACTGACACGGCTCCCGCACGTTTGCGCACCCTCAAATAGCAACTGGCTTCACCACGATTCGATCCTGCAACCTTATGAACAGAAGGCGAGAACGTTACCACAGAGCCATGCAGCCAGCTACTCACCTTAATTAAAATACACACACTAATACGGCCATCACAATAACACAGGTTAACAGACAAAATTCCACACTCATCCAAATATACGGGGGTAAATGGCCACGATGTCCAATCCCCAAAAATGAAACAACAACAACAACAACAGTAGGCTATTGAACACCTTGCTGTATTACAAGCATGTATTAATTTTCTTATGAACCGGATTTTCGTTAAAACGAACAACCTTCAGTCCCTGGTTGACCGTTATGACGGGACCTCATATCGATTATCGCGATAACTTATAAAACTAATATCGAGATACCGAATATCGAGAAACGTGATTATCTCACGTACCGTCACATCAAACCTTCAAGAAATAAATCTTAATCCATCAAATACAATAGAATAAAAGCATGCTAGATCAGAGAACATAACACTCACGATAATCACAAGCAGGTGGAGTTGCTAGCACTAACAACACTGGTCCATGATGCTGTTGCGTAAGATCTGATAAATCACGTGGCCAAGCCCCTTGAACCAGTTTTCACTCCGCAAGCCCAGTATGTGTTTTGCACGACCCACCGCGACCAGTACCCTGAGCCCGAGGCTAACGTCCTTTTACGCCAATTATTCAACTCCTCCACGTGTTCTAGAACGTGTGACATCAGAAGTTCAGTGCCATACTATGTTTCCATTGTTTAAATAATATATCAAAACCTGCCTTCAACGGGCAGATGACCTCGTAGTTCCGCCCCTAAAAACAACAGTAACTAACTAACTAAACCTGCCTTCAACGGAAACAAACGGGACTCGCATTTATTTATTTTTTCGTTTAATATAGGTTTCGGGTTAACGGGGGTAGGCCTATGCTGATATAATAAACCATGGACATGCATATAATGGACATTACTGGTAAAAAACTAAATGGTGTACATACCTTTTTAAAATTTTGTATTTACTTAATATGTAAATATTATTTCTGCTACATATTAATACAGTACTGCATCACTTTTACTCTCGTGCCAAGATCAAGCTCAACTCTCTCTTTCGAAGCCATAATGACTGCTGCCGAACTATGTCAGTAATGTAAGTTTAGAAGATTAAACTCAGCAATTTTTCTAGGTTTGTGCCGTTTCTTCTGTGGGGTTTATCCTAGGACACCAAGGTGGCTCATCAGCGGGCTCTGCATCGGAAATTTTAGAGATGAATGGCGCTTTAAGGATAAATTAGTGAAACTCATTTTCCTCCTCCATCGTATATTTCCGTTCTTGATAAGATTTATAATTTTCAGCGTTCGTGATTATACGAAACAAATAAATTCGTAACAAAGTAAACAATACGTAACTAAGAGCTTGTGCTGTTATAGAAACGAATAGATAACGCTACTGACATAATATAGGTGACGAACACTGGTTGTCATGGTTACCATGAAGTCGAGAAATTGATGACTTTAATTACAGAAATAATCTGAACCCTGAGATTAGCGCTGATGACATTGTCATCTTATTAGCCGATTCACTAGAGGATATGAATGAGTTTTTAAATGGTGTGGAATCCGTCTTGAGGAATGAATTGATGATCAAAAGCAACGACAAAAAACAAGTAGTTCCGTGAAGAACTAAAGCCTATTTTCATATATCCTACTAATGTTAATTGCCTCTATCAACATACAAGATTTCAGTTTGATTGCTGTAATAGATTCGTAGATATTGAGAACCATCTAATATTTCGAATGGTCAACATGTTGGATTTTATATATGTAAGACTTAGAGTTACGTACTATTACATGAAGATTATTGTGTAGATGTAGTATTCAAATTTCAATCGTATGATTAGGACACAAGAAGTAAAAACGAGATTTTAAAATTTTGCACAGCTGCCATCTTGTGGTTATGAAAACGATTGGAATAAATTAGATGCCAGTGGATTAACATTTGTATAAGCATTTACCGAATCAAGTTTCAGTGCACTCGGATGGTTGGATCGCGAGAAACGTCCATTTAAACATTTATATTTCGCGTCGCCACCATGTTGGATTTGTGCTCACCAGTTTATTGACAGTCCTATAGGAGAACTTATGTTCATAGCCTCTATGAACATAAAACATTTCAGTTTGATTGCTGTAAAAGATTCGTAGATATTGAGAACCGTCAAAATTTTTCGGATGGTCGTCATGTTGAATTGTTATATGTATAGGCCATAGAGATATGTACCATTAAAGGAAAATTATTGCGTAGGTGCATAATTCAAACATTCACTTCGATCGTTTGATTACGACACAAGAAATAAATACTTAATTTTAAAATTTCGCACAGTCGCCATTTTGCGGTTATGTAAACAATTCAACTAAATTACATAACAATGAATTACAATGTGTGTAAACATTTACTGTACCGTATTTCACTGCGCTAAGAAGGTTAAATCGCGAGAGACGTCTATTAAAAATTTGTAAATTCGCTGGGCCGCCATGTTCGTTTTGTACTTTACAGATTTTTGAAAGTTATAGAGATAAAGTTGTAGTAGTTCCCTTCATTACCGTACAACATTTCAGGATGATATCAGTCTTAGTTTTGGAGATATTGAAGGCTGGTGAAATATTCGCACAGCCGCCATGTTGGAATGGTGAGACGCAATAAAATGTGAAGGGCCCGTTGGCGTTGGCCAAAAGGGATCTATGATCTTACCGAGTTTCATTTTAATCGCTCTAGCCATTTAGAAATTATTAGGGGGTGGGGTGACAGACACATACGCACACACACACGGAGTTAGTTATTTTTGTTTTAAGGGGTGGAACTACGAGGTCATCTGCCCCACACACACGGGAAAAAGCATATTTTTTGATAAAATGAATAGGTTAATAATGGAATGCAGTCGAAATGAATCAGAAACGCCTATGGACGTCAAATTGGCAGGTGAAATGCTAAATGAAGTAGGAGACTTCTGTTACTTAGGAAGCAAAATAGCTGGTGGACGAAGCAATGAGGATATAAAAGTAGTTTGGCTCCGGTAAGGAAAGCATTTCTACAGAAAAGGAATCTGTTGACATCAAATATAAATTTAGGTATTAGGAAGTCATATTTTGAAAGCCCTTGTCTAGACTCGAGCGTGGCACTCTATGAAAGTGAAACTTGGCCTGTTAGCCCAGCATAAAAGAGGAGTTGGTTGGTTGGTTCCTCAGTTTAGGGGCTGCGACAACGCGGTCATGTAGCCCCGTGTAGTTTGGGTGTGTGTGTAGAATCTGTCTGATAACCGGTGTTAATTGTGATGGCTGTATTAGTGTGTGTATCTGTTTTAATTCAAGTAAGGAATGCAGACATTCAATTTTTCCAAGTAGTTCCTACCTTTGCCGCCAATCGCCACCGTCAACGACCAACTAGTTCAGAACTTAATTACCAGATGCCACCACAGTCGGCACTTGACGACGAATGTAGGAACCTAAGAACGTTAGTCAAATGTTTAACCTATATATAATTTAGATTCACATATGTGTAATTAGTGGAAGGATCTTTAACATGCCATAAATCAATGACATGGGACCGCCGGCTTTACTTCCCCTCCGAAGGAAGGCATACTGAGGGATTTTTAACGTTCTTAAAAAATCCGACGACTTTGGCTGGGTTTGAACCCACGATCTTGGGCATAGAAGCTCAGCATGCTACCAACTACGCCACCGAAGCCGCTATAAAAGAGGAGACTAGAAGCATTTGGAATGTGGTGTTTCAGGAGAATGATGAAGATTAGATGGGTAGATAGAATAATACATGAAGAGGTATTAAGACGAATGGGAGAGGAGAGATGTTTCTGGCGACATCTTATGAAAAGAAGAGATAGGTAGGTAGGACACATACTCCCGGGAATAGAAAACTTAGGTTTGGATGGAAGGGTCGAGGACAAGAACTTTAGGGGTGGACCAAGGTTAGAGTATGCTAAACAGACTATCTCGGATGTAAGGTGTGGTAGCTATGTAGAGATGAAACAATTAGCTCAGGACAAGGAGGCATGGAGAGCTGCATCAAGCCAGTCACAAGACTGAAGACTCAAACACACACTATTCCCGATATAATCCCATCCCAAAAATATATCCATGTCAATAATAATAATAACTACTGGCCTTGAAGTACAAACTTCTTCAAAGCTTCATCGCCTATTGGAATTACGCACCATCCTCAGTACTCGAGAATGGCACACACAGGCTCCACTGGGACAGAGGAGTTGTGACCGATGTTGCCGTCAAGTTTGATCGCAATGGGATGAATTGTATATGAACGCATGTGGGACTTTGTTAAAACAAACGCACACCATTTTTGAAGCTACTCGCGCACAATCTATTGTTAATTGGATTTACTATGCATATACCTTTCCCGGGAGTGTGCACAACAACTCACCGAAATTTGATCGCAATCGGATGAATTGTATACTAACGCATCGCCAACACTCATTTGTTTAAACTACTCGCGCGCTATCTATTGTAAATTGATAACTTTTCCGCGAGTGTGCACAACAACCCACCAAAATTTGGTCGCAATCGGATAAATTGTAGGGTATATGAACGCATCGCTGACACTCATTTGTTTAAACTACTTGTGCGCTTTCTATTGTAAATTGGATTAACTATGCCTATAACCATCCCGGAAGAGTTCACAACAACTCACCAAAATTTGATCGCAATCGGATGAATGGTTTATGAACGCATAAAAGACGAACAAACGAACTTTCCTTTATATATAAGATATGCTTTCTTTTCCGTGATACAAGCATTGTTTGTAGGGAACATAGCACAGACCATTTCGCTATGCAGGTTGGTCATTTGTGTTGATAAAGTGTACGTTACTACTTACAGTTCTCTACAGAAGGTGCTCAAAATGGCCTCCACGAGCTGTAATGCAGGCGTATATGCCCCGCATCATTCACTGTCTCATATGCTCCCATATTCCCGGCGTCTGTCGTATCTGCTGACATCCTTGCTCTATTCGCTGACACAGCATGTCCACGTTATGAATAGGTGTGGCATACACAATGGCCTTAAAATGACCCCATGAGCTGAAGTCTAATGGGTTGAGATCAGGAGAACGAGCAGGCCACGGTGTCGGTCCCTGACGCCCTATCTATTTGTTTGGGAATGGACACAGACTTGAATAGCGACGAAACGTACAAGTGGCCTGTGTGCCCTCCACATATGACCAACTAGCCTCGTGCCGCCGTCTGTGTTATGCACACCACAAACAATGCTTGTAACACGGCAACGAAGACACATACACCATATGTTTACAAGACATGTTTTTTTTGTAAGGTTGTAAGGTCCTCTACAGAATCCCCAGAACTTTCCCACATATTTAGTTACACCCTATGTATGAACTACAGAAAGCAGTTCTGTTAAGCACTTGTCAAATCGTCAGGAAGTCCCTTGGAGTAAACACTCCACTCCTTCAGTCACAATCAGCAACACTCGAAGATGATTCAGATGCAAACTTCGCTAATTCTACTCGTAGAAATGAACGAGACCCGTGAAGAGCGCGGGCGCGAAATGAAAGTAACGTGAGGTTTCTGTACAGTGTAGGCTAATCTACATAGGCTACACTGTATTTCAGTACAGTTAGTTCCGTGCTAAGGCCGAACCAGCATGTAACTTAAAATGTAACCAAGCTATGCCGTGATAATGATGTCAAAAAATAAAAATAAAAATAAAATAATAATAATAATAATAATAATAATAATAATAATAATAATAATAATAGAATGCCTTATCCTCGCTCAGAAATGTGTGCTTGCTAAGTTAGAGCAAAATACTTGGTCCAAAGTACAAAAACGGAATCTTCGTAAGAAAATCCTGGTAAGGAATCTATTCTAAGATAGAGAAGATCACAGACACAATGCGCAAACGTAGGGCTCGTTTCTACGGTCACTTGAGACGGATGGACGACTCGAGATGGACAAAGCGTATATTTAACAATTTCGACTCAAAACCAAAAACAACAGTTCCCTGGTGCGTTAACGTCAAGAAAGACTTCCAAGAAATGGGCCTACGACCAGATGTCGCGCATGAACGAGAAGTTTTCCGAACAAGCATCGTGACTTTTGGGACTTTCCGAGATGAGAAATGGGCAACCGGTGCAAAATGGTCGGATGAACGCCGTGCTCGACACAACAAGCTATTGAAAACCTACTGGGTCATTCGTAAATTGAATAAACGACAGAATGTATAGTGGAACTTACCGTGGTCCCTAGTTGGTCGATTACCGAATAATAAATAAATAATAGACACTATTAGAAAATACGTTTATAGTACATTATGCAACGAGCCTATAATGGCTATAATTATGACACGAGTATGTTTATAAAACAAGCGTAAGCGAGTTTTATAATTTCCATACGAGTGTCTTAATTACCATTATAGGCGAGTTGAATACTTCTGTTCTTGTTCGACGATAATTATAACTTTATTATATGTTTTAACATAAATGTTCATAAATATATGTTCAGTCACTAGAATTTTGTGATCGGGTGCTGCGCTGGGTAGGATAACTCTGTTCTCCAAGCTCTCTGGCCGACCGACGCATGCGCTCTGTGTGCTTCAATGCCATATGTGCAGATTGTGCACCAGTATTCAGCAAAACTGTCACCGAAGTCGTTTGAAAACAACGTGCTGTGTAGAAATTGGATTTGGGGATATTAAGGTACAGTGCTATTTCTGGTCTCATATTCACCAGTTTATTTACGCGAACATATGGGCGGTGCACTTTCGGTAATTTATATAGACATGTTGGATTTTGAGCGCATGTGCGAAGGTATCCTTATATAATTGGTCAAACAACTGTTTCTAGAGCTGTGATTGGTGGGTGAAACTGTTTCATAATGAAAAATAGTGTTATGATGACCATCATTATGATACAGTTTTCAGACATATAATAGTCAGGGTCGAACATAAAGATTTTAAGAACACAATCAAAGATGGATAATGAAAGACTTAATAAAAGGATATTTAATCATGCCTCCTCATTAAAATGCAAGATTAAGTGGATAATAGAAAGTAAAAATGACCCTCATGAAGTCAACGTAGCAGACGAAATTTTATGGGACAGAACGTTGGTGAACAAACATCATTTTGCTGTAAACCCCCGAATGAGAGCCACCACTGCTTGCATAGCAGAAAGGAAGATAAACCATGGTGAGAAGAGAATGAATAAATTTTGGAAAGAGAAGAAAGCAAATTCAATTCATCTGTGAAATAAGCTCAATCGCGCTCCTTAGTTGGGCAATGCGTTGTAAAAAATAATAACAATAACAGCCACAATGTTTGGTTGGTTGGTTGTTTCCTCAGTTTAGGGGCTGCGACAACGCAGTCATGTAGCCCCGTGTACTTTGTGTGTGTGTAGAATTTGTCTGATAACCAGTGTTAATTGTGATGGCTGTATTAGTGTGTGTTATCTGTAATTCAGTTATAGGACTACAGACGATCAATTTTCAAGTAGTTCCTAATATTGCGACCAAATGCTGCCATCAACGACTTGGCTACTATATGCCATCGCAACCGGGACCTGGCGAATAAAGTTGGAACCTAATAGAACGTTAATCAAATCGAACCTGCAAATTTAGCTTCATACAATTATTGTAGTGAGTGGATGGTTCTTTTACATGCCATAAATCTATGACATGAGCCGCCAGCTTTACTTCCCCTCCGAAGGAAGGCATAATGAAGGATTTTTAATGCACTTAAAAATCAGACAACTTCCCCCGGGTTTGAAACCGCGACCTGGGGCATAGAAGCTCAGCATGCTACCAACTACGCCACCGAAGCTGCCAATAATGTAGCAAAAGAAATTACACAAACAATCGGCCAACAAGTACAACTTACTAGATGAGAAATCTCAAGTAGCCTATACACCTGCCTATGTTTTGCAAAATGAGCGCCGCAAAATGTATTGACGTTACTAACAAGGCCATAATAATTTGAACCGACCAGATAAAATATTCCTTATTGATAGGAAAACTAAAGTAGTAGATTTGATTGGCATTGCAGTTCCCGTCAATGGAAATGCATCCAATACCTACGTCCTGACAACCAATAAACACAGTATATAGATTTAGCTGAAGATTAAGCAACTGTGGACAATTAAGTTGATGATACATTCAATCACAAAGTCGGCTACTGGAGTTGTTCCTTTGACCACTACACTACAGCTTAAAGATCTGCAGATTGACAGGAGTGCGCCATTCATACGGAAAGCTATAATCATGGAAACGTGTCATATGAGTGAGGAGATTTCTAATAGTACTGTTTTGGCTTTACGTCCCTTAACTAATGCGACATTGAGAGATCTTCGGAATTTTGCCCCAAAGGGGATCTTGTACGTCCCAGTAAATCTACTGACACAGTTATATCACTCTTAAGCACCCTCAATTGTCAACTGACTGCACCAGAATTCGATCCTGCAACCTTAGACATAGCAGGCGAGAATGTTACCACTGCGCCACTCAACCAGTCGAGGAGATCTCTATCACAATAGAGAATAATCATCATCATATATATTATTTCAGTAGTATGCATCCCTCCTGCGGCGCTCACAAGAGACCGATCGTGAAACATGAGCATTCAAATGAAAGAGAATATACATTACCAGTGATTCGTTGCACTCTAATTTCATAAATATCTATAATTTCTTTAAAAAAAATGACTTAAAAAAAACTGTACGAAGTGTGCGATTTGCAGTTACTGTTGCTACAGGAAGATACGCTCCATAATTGGTGTCCACTTCACATTTTGGCCGCTGTGGCGCCTTTTTATATCATTTTAACATTCTGAGGTCTTTCCTTTATCATTTTGCATCGTTTTCAGAAAACAGTAAATCAAAGGAATGTGTACGTTTTCAGAATCAGTAGGCTAAATCAATGGATTGGGTACTCAAATCGTATAACCGGGGAGTGTTACTGCTAAGCTTTCAATCAATGGACTCAGCCCAATCATGATTTAAGCCCATCCGTCTAAACAATGGATTTATTATATTCCAGGTTTGTTAATATGCCGCGATACAGGATTTTCCTTTGCATTCTAATTTCATAAATATTGATTTTTGTAAGAATTGTGCTTTTTGCAAATACTGTTGCTCTAACATGCTGCAATTCTGAATTGTCGTCTAAAACCTTAAAACATTGAACGTTAATTCTCTAACAGTTTTTCTTCTATCTGATTTTCAGAATCAGTAAATCAATGGATTGGGTACAGGTTTTCCTTCTGCATTCTAATTCCATAAATATCGATTTTTGTAAGAAGTGTGCTTTGTGCAAATACTGTTACTGTATCATGCTAGAGTTGTCGTCTACAACCTTAAAACAATCATCATCATCATCATCATCATCATCATCATCATATTAGGCCTCATAAATTAGCAGTCAAGAATTGCTTTCTAATTTCATAAATATCAAGTTTTGTAAGAAGTGTGCGATTTGCAAATACTGATGCTCTAACATGCTGCAATTATGAGTTGTCGTCTAAACCCTTAAAACTATTAAACGTTAATTATTTTACTGGTTTTTGTTCTGCATTCTAATTTCATAAATATCGATCATTTCGCATGGTTTTCAGAAACAGTAAATCAATGGATTGAGTACTCTAAATCGTATAACAGGCGTGTGTCACGGCGTCTAAAACCTTAGAACTATTAAACATTAATTCTTTTACAGGTTTTTCTTCTATCTTTTCCCATGGTTTTCGGAATTACTAAATCAATGGATTGGGTATTCAAATCGTATAATTGCATAAATATCGAATAACCGATGAGTGTTATGATGATCCAATTTTCTGTGATTGCCTTCTTAAGTTAGGGAACGTACAACTTGCAATTCTGATTGAAATGTATCGACTAACCGGTGAGTGTTACGGTTAAGCTCTCAATCAATGGACTCAGCACAGAAATGAAATCAACAGTGACGAATTGCATTTTAATTTCATAAATATCGAAGAAAGAAACCATGATGATACAATTTTCAGTAATTGCCTTCTTAAGTTAGAGAACGTACAGCTTGGAATTCTACCTGAAATGAAAATGGTATTCTATAATCATTTGGTTGAAATAAAAACATAACAACCTTTCTCCTTAAGTCACTCATTATAAACCTATTGGGGAAAGTATGACTTACGAACCTGCGAGATTTCTCGCACGGGTCCGCTAGTAATGTGAAAAAGACTTATTGTGCCTTTTGCTGCACCGAAGTTTTAATGTATTTTTTTAATATAAAAATCAGATGCCGTATGTTTGAGAAACAAAAATAAGAACACACGAATGAGAATGATAACAAGAAAAAGAAGGCCGATCAACCCAAATGCATGGGTATTGTTATAACTCTTTGTACTTTTCGAAGACTATAATTGAATGTTGGATGTAGTAGGTTGTTGAAATGCAACGTGCTATACGGATATTAAACATGAATATTTGCTATTGCTACCTCTGTAAAAAAAAACAAAAAAACATTCAAGTCGGTTTCACCGTGTTTGAATTGATATGGGGAATCGATGTGCACACATACATGGCCACTATCTGCAAACTATTGGGCTGATGAGCTTGTAGTTCAGTCAAAAGATGCTTCCCACAAAAAGGTATGTTGCTGAAAAATTTGGAAGAGATCGAATGATTAGGTTGGTCGTAATTTGATTGAAGCTTTTAACATTTGGGTGGCCGCCATTCCGTTTACGTGAAGATGGCGGCGATATAAAACATGACACTGAGGTGCCCTTTGCTAGTGCTACCTCTGTGCCAAATATCGTTCAATTCAGTTTTACCGTGTTTGAATTGATAGGGGGAATCGATTTGCACACATACATGGCCGCCATGTGCAAACTATTGGACTTATAACCTTCTAGCTTGGTCAAAGAACGCTTCTCAAATTAAGGTATGTTGTTGCAAAATTTAGTAGAGATCAGATGATTAGGTTGGTAGTAATTTGATTTAAGCTTCTTACATTTGGATGGCCACCATTACGTTTCCGTCAAGATGGCGGCGATATAAAACATGACACTGAGGTGCCCTTTACTAGTGCTACCCCTGTACTGAACTCGAATTCAGCCCAGCTTAGGACCTTTGACCGAGCCGAGGTTCGAACGACTTGTGCACCATTGGAAGGAAAAATTGGAAACTTGGAATTAAAATAATTTAATAAATATATGTGTGTTATGGGATGCAAATGATGCATAATGAAAGTATTTTGGAGAAATTTGAAGCATTTTGAGGAATTTATTATTTGGAAATATTCTGGTGAATGGGATTTTAACTAAGGAAGAGCTCGATCATTCGGAGCTGGAAATTGTACAAAGCTTCACGTTTGGCACTAGAAAACCAGTTTTGGTTAGCGAGGCGATCATAACAAAGCAATGCACACGACCCGTGGAGAAGAGGTTAGACCCAGGAGCCTTTTTCAGAATATTTCAACAGCCAATCCATTAAAGGCACATATTTTTTGTGGGATTCGCTTTTATATAAATTTGGCAGATATAAAGAGAAATAAGCACATCTACAGGTGTAGAATGCAATATGAAATTTATTTGGTTGAAAAGAAATATAAATTATTGAATAATAGATCAGATATGAGTATATTTCTATTAATATACATGTGTGCGAGGCTAGCGGAGCTAGGCCAGCAGTGACACGCGCCGCGGGGGGAAGAAGCGTGGCGGACACTCTCTCACAGCGACTGGACACGAGCGGATGCGTTCTGACGCACGCGCACAGCAAAGAAGCAGTTATTGCACGCAACATAAGCCCGGTCGATCGGCACCGTTGTACCATCGAGCGACCTAGGCATCGCCGAGGAAGTTGGGGAGAGGAGCCGGCGAAACGCATTTTACATTAATATTGGAGAGATAAGCGTTCAAAATAGTATCACAGCATTAGAACGAGACTTCGCCTATAAACAGCATTTCACAGAGAAGGAATAACTAATAGCATTATCTACTGAAAGCAACGATATTGCTACAACGAATTCAACTATATATTCAGCAGTATTTCAAAACAATCTACATTACTGTCTACATGATGGCAACGAAATTAAGTCGGGGAGGAAAAGCTTATTCTACGTCTACTGAAGAGAAGATTATGGAGAACTAAATAAAATGAAAGGAGGTTAATCTATACCATGTATTGGGAGGTCAGAGTGACTTGGAAATTCAAGGATCGACACAGTTACAACTGCGCAACAACTTGCAGTATTCCAATATGAGTTTCTACACTACGAGCAAGATGTCCCGCAACACCTGGACGAGATGTCAACTCAGGACTTGTGGATCTACATTGTCGAGACCACTCTGCAGGACAGAGATAAGAAGCAGAAGACCTTTTGCAGCCGATCGAACCGAGAAACGCAGTTTCCAGGCCGCTGGCCGCGAGGATGACACATCTACCGTTAGCAGCTCAAGCCGTTAAGCAGAACAGGTGATGGCAGGCCGAGTGAGTTGGGGTCGCCCACAGCTGATTTGCACGGGCTTGGCAGTAACTGGTTTCGCTAGGAGGCGAGCGATGACAGCTTCAACGGAACATCTAGGACAGCTGATAGAGGTATTCCCAGGCTGTAGAAGA
Organism: Meconema thalassinum; assembly: GCA_946902985.2. Taxonomy (NCBI): domain Eukaryota; kingdom Metazoa; phylum Arthropoda; class Insecta; order Orthoptera; family Tettigoniidae; genus Meconema; species Meconema thalassinum. The sequence goes on along the minus strand of OX336394.1, from coordinate 250,721,790 downwards.
CGTCTCAAGGTAGAACAACCATTTGATCCAATGTCTGTAGTTTTGCTGTAGTAGTAGAGATCCATTTTTGGAGTGACCAACTTCATTTGTAGTAATTCTTATCTTTATACTTTGTCTTTTAATAGCTTAAATTTGTAGAGTTTCATTGTAATTTTTGATACGTCTTCGTGAGTCGTTTAAGACGTTATTTCATGCATATTTAACTTAGATTTGCGTTTCACGTATATTTTTATTCTGAAGGAAACTTTGTATGACCCTCACTTTTGAACAATACTCGTTTTATAAAAGGAATGCTTCGATAATGCTTCTATAATGCTTAGATAACTCGATTATTTGATTAATCGACTATTTGTTTATTTGGTATCTCGAAGAGATTATTCGATTATTCAATTACACTGTATTTTGGAGAGGAAAGCGTAAATATTGACAAATTGTAAGAACATTTAAACATTATAATTGTTATTAACAATTTCTATGCGTAACAGCGAAAGTATACATTTATATGTCTATAATGCATTGTTATCAAGTAAAGCATTATTGTGAGATGCTATAATTCTATGTAACAAACATTATGATGTCAATATACATCTGATATATTTATTTATAACAATTTGAATGTTATAAAATTCCAATAGCGGAATACAACTTATTAGACAACTAAAGAGTCTTGGACTATTATATTACGAATATACACTGTAAAATAGGATCATGGTATTGACAATTGTGGTGAAATGATGCCTATATTTATCAACAGTTAAAGTATAAACATTGTTTAACTGAGATGAATAGACCAGGAGATATGTTAGTCTACCTGCGGTCTTGTATGTTAAAAGCAACTTAAATATGAATTGTTTATATATTTAAATTTACACCAGAAGCGCGAGGATATGTATTTATTTTTATTAACAATTAAAAGACGAGCGAACTACAAATTAACGTTGTCAACGTTTGGTAACGTGAATGATCAAGTGTGTAATGGATCATGGAGAACGAATAACGCTAATGAAAGGAATAAGAAGTACTTTGTGAATTGTATTAATGTGAACGAACATGTAATTGTTGTAATTTGATGCACGAGCTTTAATAAGTTAGAGAGGTGTTGAGAGTTAGGAGGGCATTCTGAACGATAGCACACTCTAGCGTAGTTATCTAGTAAAATCACTAATTCTTCTCCAAGTGTGTAGCAAGATGGTTTTTTATGGAAGTAATGCCGTGCGGAGTTGTGAAGATTGTTTATAGAGAGGAAAGGAAGGAAGTATGACATGTTTAAAGCGTAGTAAGACGCCTTTGATAAGTATTGTTCACTCTATTGCGGAAGGAAGGAATATATTGCTATGTGGAGCAACGAATTGTTACGGAATGAGTAAAAAGCGCTAACACAGAGGTTAATGTTTGATTTGTTTATGTCTGAGAGTATTTGTAAATGATCCACGAAATGTATGAGTCTTTAAGTAGTTTCGCATCGATCGTTACCCTATTGTTTTATTTATTGACACGACATTCCAAGCTGTATTTAACTTAATTGTTTGATACTCAGGTTTATTTTATTATGACTTACCACTAGAAGTACCTGAGAATTTGATCGTTGGTAGAAGCATTGTTATAGAACTGTTTATGTAACAGAGACAATATGAAGCTGTCAGAGCGCGACTGACAGTGTTAATGGTAAATTTTTAAACCGTGTGAAGCACGAGATCTGTAAATAATGTAAATATTTAAACCATATATTATTATTGACAATATTATTAGAGTAGATAGTAACATTCTACGAATGCCCGTGTATAATGTAGGGTATTTGTAATGTTAACTTCATTTTTATGAGTGAACAGCTGATTTTAATCAGACCATTTCTATGACACAGCCACAGGGTGACTGTCAATTTATGTAAACATTTTGTGAAACTTAATATCGTTATATTATCGTAACGAGAATATTCAGAAACACTTATTCTACAAATAGTAGAACTATTTGACGTGTGTAACAGTTAATTTTAACTTGTTTATCTATTCATTGTGATAGGGATTATTTTTAGCCTACTTTCGATTTTTGCAAAAAATGAAAGTAGACTTATGAGATCAACACAGGGCGAAAAAAGTGTGTCTGTCTGTGTGTGTGTATGTGTGTGTGTGAGTCTGTGTGTGTGTGTATGTGTGTGTGTGAGTCTGTGTGTGTGTGTGTGAGTGTGTGTACTCTGAATGTCTGTCCCCCCCTATCAATTCGAACACGGTGAATGCAAATTGAACGAAATTTGGTACAAAGGTAGCACTAGCAAAGGACACCTCAGTGTCATGTTTTATATCGCCGCCATCTTTACTAAAACTGAATGGCGGCCACTCAAACGTTCAAAACGTAAAATCAAATAACGACTAACCAAATCATCTGATCTCTACCAAATTTGGTAACAACATACCTTCGTATAGGATGCGTCTTGTGACCAAATTACAAGGTCGTCCGCTATACCATTTCAGGATGGCGGCCGTGCGAATTATGCAAACTTTATAATCCATATCATGGGACCCACCAGTTCCGATTATCGAGCCGAGAATCGTTTTAACTGTTCTAAAGGAAGAGGCACGTTCGAAATTAAAAGTTTATTTTGTAATACTATAGTGCAGACGTGATTTTAAAAAGCTGAACTGATTCAGTAATAAGACAAGATGGCAGCGGATATCTTGTGCCGGACTTATATTTCACTAATTTGAGTATTGCATGCAATATAGCGTACTGATAAAAATAAATAAACTTTGTATGAAATGCTTTATATATAAATAATATACTCCAGTGATGAAATCGTTTAGTATAAATCATTATTTGCTAACAAGTTCTATGTAAGTCATTTTAAATAGAACGATATTCGTTGACACAATTAGCTCAGTGGTAGAGAGTTAGCCTATCGCTCAAATGCCTATGGTTCAAACCCGATCAGAGCTAGGTTTTTTGCTTGAAATGTTATATGTTTATTGTTTTGTAATGACTCAGATGTTTTAAAATTAAGCGTTATATTGTGCACATTATGGTGTAAAATATATATTTAATTAAAACATAATTCGCCAGCAGATTTACTCGGGACATCTAGCTGCCAAAAAGGTAACTTCCAGATTTTATTGAAAAGTTTCTTCTTCTGGCCGCTAGAATGCACTCGCTCTGTTAGGATTATATTGTTAGATATTTCACCAATAGATGTCACGACTAGTCTACGTGGGGATCCATTGATTACTATACCATTATCATTCTATGCGCATCGAATTTGAAGAATGACAAGATGATACTACGATACATTTTAACTTTTTATTTTAAAGGGTTTGTAACAGCCTATTTTGCGTTACTTGAAAATGTTATTAAGCGTTATATTGTGCACATTATGGTGTAAAATATATATTTAATTAAAACATAATTCGCCAGCAGATTTACTCGAGACATCTAGCTGCCAAAAAGGTAACTTCCAGATTTTATTGAAAAGTTTCTTCTTCTGGCCGCTAGAATGCACTCGCTCTGTTAGGATTATATTATCGAAAATATCCACATAGTTTGTATACACACGTCTCTGTAGGGTCATGGAAAGATTTGTTAATTCAATTAGGGTTGTGAAAGCCATGCACAACCAGACGTGTAAAGACATGCCTCAACTCAAAGTTGGATGTTGCCCACGGCAGGTCGTAATAATAATAATAATGTTATTGGTTTTACATCCCTTTTAACTACTGCTGATTTTAGAGACACCGGGGTGCCGGAATTTTGGCCCGAAGGGGATCTTTAACGTGCCAGTAAATGTACTGACATGGCTCCCTCGCATTTGTGCACCCTCAAATGCCAGCTGACTGCGCCAGGATACGAACCTGCAACCTAGGGCCCAGCAAGCGAGAACGTTACCGCTGAGCCACGCCGCCAGTCCGGTCGATTATGTCTCCAGATCCATAACATTCTTGATATACTTCTTATCTTTCTTTCTTTCTTCAATGATGGTAGCAGTTTTTATCTAGGTTGTGGCGTTTGGTAGAGGTAAATCGTTTCTAAGGTCTTCAACAAAGAATAGTTCTATTATACTCTTTGATAATAACAACGAGTTATAACTATACTCATACATTTAGGAGAAAGTAGGCTATATGTTCTTTACTGAACATCTTGTTTATTATTTGTATTTGTTTGGAAATAAATCCCAGGCACTAGTTTTTGTTTGCCTGTTCGTTTTTATAAATCTGATCATCATTTCATTCTTGCGATCGACATTCGATAATACTGCGAATTAGTTACTAGAGTTCAAGTTAGTCTCAACGTTCACCGTTCACACCCGAGAGCCGAGATTCTCATCCTACCATTTTGTGTTTAGGATAGTTTATTTTCTATGTAAATGTGTAACTAATCGGTAGTGTTGTTGCATGGCCGGTATGCATCGAGGGTTCCCTAGTCATTATCCTAGTAGGGTAGTGTTGGTCAATCTTGCTGGGTATCGACCTACCTACAATCCTTTTCTATCTTTGCGGATATAGGCTATGACTATGCGGGATTCGGGTGCAGTACCAGGTAGGGGGAATTGATTTGCACACATACATGTCCGCCATCCGACCATTATTAGGATGATGACCTTGTAGCTTGGTCAAAAGATTCTTTGTACATAAAGGTATAATGTTGAAAAATTTGGTAGAGATCAGATGATTAAGTTGGTCGTAATTTGATTCAAGCTTTTAAAATTTGGGTGGCCGCCATTACGATTTCGTCAAGATGGCGGCGATATAAAACATGACACTGGAGTGCTCATTGCTATTGCTACCTTTGTACCAAATGTCATTCAATTCGGTTTCACAGTGTTTGAATTGATAGGGGGAATCGATTTGCACACATACATGGCCGCCATCTGCAAAATATTAGGCTGATGACCTTGTAGCTTAGTCAAAAGACGCTCACCGTACGAATATATGTTGTTGCAAAATTTGGCAGAGATCGGATGATTAAGTTAGTCGTAATTTGATTTAAGCTTTGAACATTTGGGTGGCCGCCATTGCGTTTCCGTCAAGATGGCGGTGATATAAAACATGACACTGGGGTGCCCTTTGTTAGTTCTACTTCTATACCAAATTTCGTTCAATTCGGTTTCACCGTGCTCGAATTGATAGGGGGGACAGACATTCAGAGTACACACACTCACACATTCACACACACACACGCAGACAGAAACAAATGTTTGGCCCTGCATAGATCTCGTAAGTCAACTTTCATTTTTTGCATAAATCAAAAGTAGGCTAATATCGGAATACTACATACTAGAGGACCCGTGCGAGAAATCTCGCATGCTCATAAACCACATTTTCCCCAATAGGTTTATAATGAGAGACTTAAGGAGAAAGGTTGTTATGTTTTTATTTCAACCAAATGATTATAGAACACTATTTTCATTTCAGTTAGAATTCCAAGCTCTGCGTTCCGTAACTTAAGAAGGCAATCACTGAAAATTGAATCATCATAACACTCACCGGTTATTCGATATTTATGAAATTATACGATTTGAATACTCATTCCTATGATTTACTGTTTCTGAAATCCATGCAAAATGATAAAGGAAAGACCTCAGAATGTTAAAATGACATGAAACAGGCGTCACAGCGGTCAAAATGTGAAGTGGACAGCAATTATGGAGCCTATCTTCCTGCAGCAACATTATCTGCAAATCGCACACTTCGTACAGTTTTTTAAGTCATTTTGTTAAGAAATTATATATATTTATGAAATTAGAGTGCAATGCATCACTGGTAATGTATATTCTCTTTCATTTGAATGCTCATTTTTCACGATAGGTCGCTTGTGAGTGCCGCATGAGGAATCTATACTACTGAATAATATACTAGCAAACCCGTGCGAGAAATCTCGCATGTTCATAAACCACACTTTCCCCAATAGGTTTAAAATGAGAGACTTAAGGAGAAAGGTTGTTATGTTTGTATTTCAACCAAATGGTTATAGAAAACTATTTACATTTCAGTTAGAATTCCAAGTTCTGCGTTCCCTAACTTAAGAAGGCAATCACTGAAAATTGGATCATCATAACACTCACCGGTTATTAGATATTTATGAAATTATACGATTTGAGTACTGGTACTCATTCCTTTGATTTACTGTTTCTGAAATGCATGACAAAGGAAAGACCTCAGAATGTTAAAATGACATGCAACAGGTATCAGAGCGGTCAAAATGTGAAGTGGACAGCAATTATGGAGCGTATTTCCCTACAGCATCAGTATCTGCAAATCGCACACTTTGTACATTTTAAAAAAGTCATTTTTTAAAGAAATTATAGATATTTATAAAATTAGAGTGCAAATCGTCACTGCTAATGTCTATTCGCTTTCATCTGAATGCTCATTTGTCACGATCGGTCGCTTGTGAGCGCCGCAAGAGGTATCTATACTACTGAAATAGTATATAGGCCTATGATGATGATGATGATGGTGTCAAATCATGAGGTTCCCCACCTTAGGCAAAACAGCAGTGGAGACAACCTTCTTTAAAACAGGGGGCCACATGTTCCCTTGTAGTATCTCTAGCGAATTTTGACTCATCATTCCAAGTCATCAATAAGGATAGTCTTATACGGCAGGACTTCTTTCCTTGACCTCTTATTTTGACTTGGAGGTAATTAATCCGCGCTGTAGCAGTTGCTTGTAATAATGCATTTGAAACACTGAGACGTTTCATTAAGCGGTAATTCCTAACGGATCCGTGCAGGAGGCATGTATTTTGAACGCAGGTAATAAGTCATATAAATAGCCGCAGGCATCTTGCCAAAGAGGTCTCTTTGACCATGTTGCAAGAACTATGAAAGGTCATCTTCATCAACATTCACATTCCACTGAATAAAACAAAAAAATCCGCTCACAGATTCCATCGCATACAGTACTCGGCCATATTATTACACGTCTGTTGTTAATAATTTGCGTTAGGGGTTTGGGACACCCTGGTCATCATTTTGGTGTACTAGAGTGTATGTTCAATTTTTCTGGTAACCTGTGTTTATGATGGGATTAGAGTAGGGTGTCCACATAATGTTTATATAAAAACGGGACATTTTTAAAAACTTATGAAAAACCTGGGACAGTTAAGAAAAGAAGGGGACAAAGAATATGTTGACAAAATTTAGTGAACGTTTAAAATTGATTTTCGTATCGTGCATACAAATAATCAAAAATGACTTCTTAAATTAAGGAAGGAAGGAAGCTTGTAGTTTAACGTGACCGTTAATCTCGAGATCATGAGCCACGGGACCTCCTTTTTACGTGGAATCCGAACCACAGGACATGGCATTTCACTTCGAAAATCTCACATGCACTTCTTAAATTAAGTCTGCAGACTGATATAGATTATTTAATCCTCAGATGTAGATCCGCTTTTAAGGTTAGATAGTCCACTCATACTTTTATTTACACTTTTCTTTTGAAGATCCATGCGTTGTTTCTTCGTTTTCACATGATTCACAATGTCAGACCGTACACCAGGTCCAATAACAAATGTTGATTGGCCATTCTACAGTTTCTCCAGTACCAGTGATACAAAGAAACTCATTTTTATTAGCGTGTTTTCATTTATGAACAAGAAGTTCCGTGACGAACTAAAGAGCCTACTTTTCATGCCAATGATTATTCTACAGTATATGAACCTATCTAGAAAAATGACGAAATTAAGTTGCTAATATCAAAATTTCTAATTAGTTCGAAATACTGTATACCTTGCATAATGTTGCCTAATAAAGCACTACAGTTGGCAGACCTGATGACTGAATATATTCTTAGTTCCATCTCTTAAGGTACAGAATACAAAATTTGGTTGAAGTCCAATGAATAGCATGGACGTTACATGCAGTTAAACATTGGATCTAACAGCGCACGTAAAATCATGTTGGCAACAATGTCATGCATGTATTGGTCAGAAATAATCTGAAATAATATGGTCTATTGCTGTGCCAATTTTGAATGAAATCCATTAGATAGTATAGAAGTTACATGCATTTTTAAATTGGACTAATCAGCAGTCTTAGAATCATGTTGGCAGCACTGACGTATATTAGTTACTCCAAATTCATCTAGAATGCCAGGTACTATACGTGTTCAAAGTTTAGAGCTATTGGCTTGCATACTTTCTGATACTGTACATTGATATTAGGGCAACAAAAATATGGACAGCACATATTAAGAGTTGGCAGCCCTGGTTGCTCTTAAGAATACGCATAGTCATATCTGTTATCGTACACATAGCACATACGAAATTTGGTTGAAATCCAAATGATAGTCTGGAAGTTACACGTATTTAAAGTTGGACCTGTCAGCAGGCTTAGAATCATGTTGGTAACACTGACGTATATAAGTTACTCCAAATTATTATAGAATGTCAGGTATTATAAGTGTGCATAGTTTAAAGCTGTCAGCTTGCATACTTTCTGATATATTGGTATTTGGATAAAATAAATTAGGAGCATTTGTTAACAGTTGGCAGCCCTGGTGGGTCTCAAGAATACGCTCAGTCGTATCTGGTTATGTACACATTCAAACATACGAAATTTGGTTGAATTCCAATTGACAGTGTAGAAGTTATATGCATTTAAAAATTGGACCAATCAGCAGGCTTATAATCATTATGGCAACACTGCCATGTATGGCCTCCTGGAAATTAAACTGCAATATTATTATCTATACGTGTGCCAATTTTGAAATAGCTCCCATTCATACCTTCCAAGATATCCAACATGGACCTCAAATTTCAATTGCGATTTTTTAGCAGTTGGTAGCACTGACATTATTTTCAAATATTGCCATGAGATATTCGGGTGTAAACATTTACTCCTACCAAATTTTGTTTCGATTGCTCCAGCGGTTTAGGAGTTGATAGGGGGACACACACACACAGCCAGACAGACAGACAGACAGACAGAAGGACAGACAGACAGACAGACAGACAGACAGACACACATTTGCCCAATCTCATAACTCTACTTTTTCCTCATTTTTGCAAAATGTGAAATGTAGGCTAAAAATAGGCTTATGAGATCACCTTTCGATCGTGTGTGTGTATGTGTGTATGTGTGTGTGTCTATGTGTGTGCGTATGTGTGTGTGAATGTGTGTGAGTGTGTGTGAGTACCCCTAATGAAATCTAAACGGATAGACCTAATTCAATGAAACTCAGTGAGGTCATGACCGTGCCCCTCAAATTTTATTACGTCTCACCAATCCAACATGGTGGCTGTGCGAAATATTTCACCGGCATTCTATATCTCCGAAACTATTACTGATATCACCCTGAAATTTTGTACCGTGATAAATAGCACTACTAGAAGTTCACAATGAGACTTTCGAAAACCTGTTAACCACAAAACGACATGGCGACCAAGCGAAGTTGAAACTTTTAAATAAACTTTTCTCGCGATTTAATCATCCAAACGCAATGAAACTTGGTGCAACAAATGTTTATACACACTGAAATGCACTGGCGTCTAATTTAGTTCAATTGTGTAAATAACCTCAATATGGCGGCTGTTCGAAATATTTCACCGGCATTCTATATCTCCGAAACTATTGCTGATATCACACTGAGATTTTGTACTGTGATAAAGGACACTACTGAAAGTTTATCTATGTAACTTTCAAAAACCTGTAAAGTACAAAACGAGCATGACGGATAAACAAATTTGAAACATTTTAATTCACTTTTCTCGCGATTTAACCATTTGAGCGGAGTGAAATATGGTACAGTAAATGTTTATACACATTGTAATGCACTGGTATCTAATTTAGTTCAATTGTTTACATAACCTCAAGATGGCGGCTGTGCGAAATTTTAAAACTGAGTTTTTATTTCTTATGTATAAAACATGTGATCGAAGTGAACGTTTGAATAATGAATCTACGCAATAATCGTCATGTAATAGTACATAACTGTATGGCCTACATATAAAAATACAACTGGGCGAACATCTGAAATATGTAGACGGTTCACAATATCTAGTAATCTATGACAGTAATCAAACTGGAATTCAGTATGTTGATAGAGGCTATGAACACAAGTTCACCTATGGACATTCAATAACCTGGTGAGCACAAATCCAACATGGCGGCGACACAAATTTTAAATATTCAAATGGACGTTTCTCGTGATTTAACCATACGAGTGCAGTGAATCTTGGTAGGATAAATGCCTATACAAATTTTAATCCACTGACATCTAATTTATTTCAATTGTTTTAACTTATAATTTATTTCAATTGTTTTCAAAACCACAAGAAGGCGGCTGTGAAAAATATTGAAATCTCGTTTTATATCTTGTGTCCTAATCATTTGCTTGAATAAACCTACGCAATAATCTTCCTCTAATAGTACATAACCCTATTGCATACATGTATCAAAATCCAACATGGTGACCATCCGAAATATTTAGACGGTTCTCAATATATACGAAACGCGTAGTCGTGCGGGGCACCTACGCAATCCGTGTCCCTAATACGGCAAACACACTACTACAGTAACCACATAAATACAGGTCATCAGACGCATTCAGCACACACCCAACTCACAGGGCTGATGACCAAGATAGCCTATACCAAGCCTCTAAATTGAATAACCACTTGAAATAAGACTCCCCTTCAGTGAGTTCATGCATGGTTCACCATCGCACAGTTTCAGTCGTGTTTATGCTTGTGAATTCATTTAGGGGCTTGCAGCATCGTGCTCATAAAGCCCTATGTACTTGAGTGTGTATTCGTGTGCGTGTGTGTTTTACATTCTCAGTCACAAGTGTTTCTGAACAATGACTGTCAATTAAACAATTCAGACTCACTTTCAATCGGTTCTTTTCTCTTTATGTATTTACTAGCAATCCGCCCCGGCTTCGCTAGGTATCTTTAATGGTCTACCTAGCGTAAGTTAAAAAGACGCATGGACGACAGGTCCCAGACGCAATTCTGTAAAGCCGAAATGAACAGCGAAACTCCAAACACATATACACTTAAAAATCAGTGTTTTTCTAGGTTTATGCCGTGTATTGTGCGGGGCTTCGCCTAGGAACACCAATATAGGCTCATCAGCGGGCTCATGGTGTCCGTGCCCGGACCCCTACAGGAGTAGCGCACTGCGCAAAACATGGCATAAACCTAGAAAAATTCCTGAGTTTTAATTCTATGGCCGTGAAAGCCAATATACCACCACATACTCTTCTCTGAAGTCTTAACACGACACGACTCGACAGTTTGATGCTGGCCGAAGCCGGGGATATGAGATCACTCGCTCTGAAGCTAGTAATTTAAATTTCCACTGAATGGTGTACGCAACTTAGATGAAGTAATAGTAATAAACATATACTTACGTACGCAGCAGACGTCAGTGGAAACGTAGCTGAAGCTCTTCCCCTATCCCCGAAGAAATATAAAATAAAATAAAATAAAATAAAATAAAATAGAAGAAAGAAAAACGGGGAGATCGCAGTCTTGTTTGGCTTTCGCTGGGCCCAAATTTTAAAAGGCAAACCAGAAAGCAATCCCAAAAGGAAGGGGGAAAGCTAAATAAAATTAAACTACAGTAAAATCCAAAGATGAACAAATTTAAATCAGAGGCCGTGTAGGTCGTATTAACGTCACAAGTACGCTAATAATGCCGACAAACCAAAATATAGCAAAAACCAGACAAAACTCGAAGAAGGTTACTAGAAATAAAATAAGGCGTGACGCAAAAGCAGAGATACTTAGGCAAAGATAAAATGTATTTAACAACCACAATGTACAACGATCCCAGAGATATTAAAAGCAAGAAGAGAAATTACCAACAAATTAACCACAAAATTAGTTTACCGTAAGAAAAATACAAATTAGGAATTAAATCGAAAATATATATTAAATTAAATTATATTAAAATGAAATAAAATAAGATAAGTTAAGATAACGTGTTCAAGGCAAGATGAAACGATGACTAAATGTAAGTATGTCGCAATTAGATAAAAAGAAAAAACTCAGAAACGACTACACTCAACGAAGTCAGATACGTTCTAAAAATTTAGACAAAGCGTGTCAAAGGGATGAACAAAACAAGATGTTCAGTAAAGAACATATAGCCTACTTTCTCCTAAATGCATGGGTATTGTTATAACTCTTTGTCCTTTTCAAGGAGTATAATTGAATGTTGGTTGTAGTAGCTTGTTGAAATACAACGTGCTATAGGGATATTAAACATGAATATGAGGTGCCCTTTGCTAGTGCTACCTCTGTAAAAAAAATCATTCAATTCGGTTTCACCGTGTATGAATTGATAGGGGGAATCGATTTTCACACATACTTGGCCACCATCTGCAAACTATTGGGCTGATGATCTAGCAGTTTGGTCAGAATATGCTTCCCACATAAAGATTTGTTGTTGCAAAATTTGGTAGAGACTAGATTATTAGGTTGGTCGTAATTACATTTTAGCCTTTAACATTTGGGTGGCCGCGATTACGTTTTCGTCAAGATGGCGGTGATGTAAAACATGACACTGAGGTGGCCTTTTCTAGTGCTACCTCTGTACCAAATTTCGTTCCATTCGGTTTCACCGTGTTCAAATTAATAGGGGGAATCGATTTTCACACAAAGATGGCCGACATCCGCAAAATATTAGGCTAATGACCTATGAGTTTGGTCAAAGGATGCTCCCTCCATAATGGTATGTTGATGCAAAATTTGGTAGAGATCGGATGATTAGGTTAATCGTAATTTGATTTAAGCTTTGAATATTTGTGTGGCCGCCATTACGTTTCGGTCAAGATGGCGGCGATATAAAACATGACACTGAGGTGCCCTTTGCTAGTGCTACCTCTGTACCAAATTTCATTCCATTCGGTTTCACCGTGTTCGAATTAATAGGGGTAATGGATTTTGACACAAAGATGGCCGCCATCCGCAAACTATTAGGCTAATGACCTATTAGATTTGTCACAGGATGCTCCCTCCATATAGGTATGTTGTAGCAAAATTTGGTAGAGATCGGATGATTAGGTTAGTCGTAATTTGATTTAAGCTTTGAACATTTGTGTGGCCGCCATTACGTTTCCGTCAAGATGGCGGCGATATAAAACATGACACTGGGGTGCCCTTTGCTAGTACTACCTCTGTACCAAATTTCGTTCAATTCGGTTTCACCGTGTTCGAATTAATAGGGGCAATCGATTTTCACACAAAGATAGCCGTCATCCGCAAACTATTAGGCTGATGACCTATTAGTTTGGTCAAAGGATGCTGCCCCTATAAAGGTATGTTGTTGCAAAATTTGGTAGAGATCGGATGATTAGGTTAGTCGTAATTTGATTTAAGCTTTGAACATTTGTGTGGCCGCCATTACGTTTCCGTCAAGATGGCGGCGATATAAAACATGACACTGAGGTGTCCTTTGCTAGTGCTACCTTTTTTACCAAATTTCGTTCAATTTGCGCTCACCGTGTTCGAATTGATAGGGGGGACTGACATTCAGAGTACACACACTCACACACACACACACACACACATACACACACACAGACAGACACTTTTTTCGCCCTGTAGTGATCTCATAAGTCTACTTTCATTTTTTGCAAAAATCGAAAGTAGGCTAATAGGAGGGGGTACAATGGTTCAGAACGGGGCGGAGAGGGGTGAGAGGGAGGGGAGGCATGAGGAAAAAAGACGCGGAGGCACATGCAAGATCGAGTGAGTTACGAGAAAAAATAGGAATTTAGACAAAAGGAAAAATTACATTAAATTATCGGCAAAACCAAAAATATACTTTAAAAATTGAAAGTATGCTTAGGAGATAAGGGCACACAATGACGACAATAATATGTGATGCGCAAAAATATGGGCATGCACAGATACAAGAATATCACAGGTTAGGTCACCAGCAAATAGCAATGGTGAGACCTTCTTTTGTGAACTCTTTAAGATAAAGAACAAAGCATTACGGGAAGCAAGAAAAATAATCTCCAATCCCGTTATGTTGTTCTACGATAAGATACACTCTGGATGACAGACTCAAAGGTGTCCCCTACAAGGTAGGCAAACCCACCGTCACGCTCTCCAGAGTAAAACGAAGACTGCCCACATACATAACGTTCAACCCTTAGAGTACAAAAACTACGTTATCAAAATAAACGAAAATAACACTACCATACAAAACAAAACTCACCAGCAATTACACGCACACAAAGGGTAGAGGGAAAATATCGGGAGGGGGGCAAGTACACGCGACCAAAAGAAAAATAACACAGAATAAGAGTTTTAAATTGCCGAAATATGAAACTGAACTACAGTAAAGCAATATTGATTACGACATACAGACACCTCGCCATGGTTTCACCTTGAACACGGGCACTTCCCCTAGAATATGGGAATACGTCTAGTCTACTTGGCTCAAGAAAGAAATGCCTCGAGACAAAGCAAATGACGACGCAAAACAAAGGTAACTGCGTGGTAAAATTTGATTGGTCACGACCCCTTCCAATATATAAATCACTGGCCAATAAGGGGACAAGATGTAGATATGTCCATATATGGTATTAAGACATCAGAAGGCTATTAATAGCTTATCAGACCAAGGTTTCACGCACCACAAAGGCGTAGATTCATCATATCAGATAAAAATGGCACAAAGAAGTAAATCATAGTTCTCATAAAAATGGCTCAATGGAGATTGTTGGAAGACATTATAACGTAAAAACACTTATAGTCGGTGATGTATTAAAGATAGAGATATGCTGTCGTGGACATGTTTGTAGAACATTTCATGCTGAACAATTCTTACACTCACAGTGCATTAATATTTTTAACGGTTTATCCAGCGTAAGTCTCCGGCAAGCTATCACTAAGTACTCTTTCCCTCCCGAGCGTGATTGCGGGTATATTGTAGGGACGTAGTGTGCCAGCGGACCAAGTGGTGCCAAATAGCAATGAATTATGTACTTTCCCTTCAAAAGGGTGAACTTTTAGAGAGCATTCTGAAATGTCAGAAAGATATCACTAACGGTCTAACTTGCGTAAGTTAAAAAAGTCCTCTTGGCACGCCGGAAGGAGGAGGTAGATTTCACCGGGCAAACTAGGGGATAGATTATAATAGGCAAAATATGCAGGTTTTTGTAGGAGGATCAGACCTCATTTATTGCAAGAGAGTATTTTACAATTGGAGGTTAATTAACTTTTTTTCGTTTTTGTATGCATATTTTTATCATTTTATTGTTTTATGGGGATGGTAACCTTCTTGTCATTTGGGGTTCATTTTTAGCCTGCTTTTCACATTTTGCAAAAATGAGGAAAAAGTAGACTTATGAGATTGGGCAAATGTGTGTCTGTCTGTCTGTCTGGCTGGCTGGCTGGCTGTGTGTGTGTGTGTGTGTGTGTGTGTGTGTGTCCTGTCAACTCCTAAACGGCTGCAGCAATCGAAACAACATTTGGTAGGAGTAAAGATCTATACCTGAATATCTCACGGCTACATTTGAAAACGATGTCAGTGCTACCGACTGCTGAAAAATCGCAATTGAAATTTGAGCTCCATGTTGGATATCTTGGAAGGTATGAATTAGAGCTATTTAAAAACTGGCACACGTATAGACAATAATATTCAATTTAATTTCCAGGAGGCCATACATGGCAGTGTTGCCAAAATGATTATAAGCCTGCTGATAGGTCCAATTTTTAAATGCATATAACTTCTACACTATCAATTGGAATTCAACCAAATTTCGTATGTGCTATGTGTACATAAACAGATATGACTGAGCGTATTCTTAAGAGCCACCAGGGCTGCCAACTGTTAATAAATGCTTTCAATTTTTTTTATCCAAATACCCATATATCAGAAAGTATGCAAGCCGACAGCTTTAAACTATGCACACGTATAGTACACGTATAGGGATTTTTAGTTAATCCGACGACTTCAGTCGGGTTTGAACCTGCGACCTAGGGCATAGAAGTTCAGCATGCTACCAGTTCCGATACCGAAGTCAATTCACACAGACAGATGGAAAACTGAATGTGATCTCGTGCAGTGGCGTTGTCATAGCAACTGCTGAAGGCTCATCCATTAACAATTTAGTAAAGTTGTCATGGCAACCTCTCATGGCACTTGGCATTTTCTTATAATTTATATCATTTTGCTCACCCCGTGGCGTAATGGTGGGTCATATCAAAAATTATTCCAGACAAAAGTTTTAGGTAATTATTGGAGGAATATTGTCCATTTTGTATGGTTTTGATATTGTGCCTATTAACAAAGATATGATTAATCTTTCCCGAAAAACCCACTTTTTCCCACCCCATTGGTCAATGGTTGGTGCTATCAAAAAACTTTTCAAACATAAATTTTAGGGCCTTATCCGACACATAGTATGAACTTTGAATGGATTCAATATTTCAGATATTAAGAGAGTTATAGCGATATTTCACTTTTTCGAAAAAAGCCTCTCGTTTTCACCTCCTTTGACCGATTTTGCCCATTAACGATCTCAACCGAGATTTTAAGGAGATACATATTATGTACAAAATTCAAAGTGATTGGTGCAAAATTACGGCAGCTATCGTTTCCACAAAAGCTGATATCTATACATATATATATTATATACATACATACATACATAAATTATATATAAACTTTTGAACTGACGGTGGTTTTGGTGTCTAGGGGATGTGAAACCCGAAGATATGTCGAAATTTTCCGGAAGTCGAAACATGCAACCATTGCAATAGTCAGCTTTCTAATGGAATCTACCTAAAAGGCACATCGACGGCAGGTCCCAGACGCAATTCAGAAAAGCTGAAATGAACAATAGCAAACGCTCACTTCCTAGACGAAGCAGGAAAAAAGTATTAAATAGAAAACGCTCACTTCCTAGACGAAGCAGGGAAAAAAGAATTAAAACGTGGGTTATAACCACGGTTAATTTTACAGAATAAATTATTGTTATATAGAGCAAAAAATGGGAGGTCGCCTAAATTAGGCGAGGCCTCATTGCAAAGCAATTAGTTTAGAATTGTTAGTAAAGGGATTAGGAGTGTAGGAAACATAGGATTTGAGTCCAGGCCAGTTTTTATTAATTCGAACGAATCGCGGCGTGAGAGATTGTTGAACGGACACTGCTTTTGTAGCACTTAAGTTTGTTGATAGATTGTAAGTTTTCACTTTTACAGTATTTATAGGTTCATTAAATTGCATTTTGACGGTTTTTAGCGGTATGTAGTCTTGATATTGCAGTTTATGAATTCACTGAGTTTGACATGAATATGTTTATTGCGTTGAAGCGTTTTTGGATTGCAATTGATAGTTCTGTTGCACTTAAAGTTGTGGTAATTTTGAGAGTATTGGGTATAGTTCATCACTGTAACGAGTCCGTTTGGAATGGAAATTTCCAGAGATGAAATACCAGTTACATGAAGCGGTAGAATCCCTCGGAGGCAGGTAATTTAAACTTGGACAGCTATTAATTTGACATAAGGTATTCCCTTATTTAGTATAGGAAATGCGAGATTTCATGACTAGTTGAAAGCTTAATTGGCTAAATGTGACAGTTCCCACGGGGGACAGATAATGAGCAATATTGCGAAATCAAATTACTGCCTATAAAATCCATGAAGCTTTCTTGAATGAGATTAAAACCCGAAGACATGGTTAAAATCTTTTAAAAGTTCATAAATATCGAATAACCGCTAAAGTGTTCAAGGAGCTTAGATATCTAACCTCCTTGACTTTTATAGTGATTCAAGGAACAACGAAATTCGACATGCAAGCTACCCTCTGGGTGTCAAATTACAAAGCTTGCACTCGGCACCGAGGCCATACGATATTATTATTATTATTATTATTATTATTATTACCGATGAGTGTTATGATGATCCAATTTTCAGTGATTGCCTTCTTAAGTTAGGGAACGTAGAACTTGGAATTCTAACTGAAATGTAAATAGTTTTCTCTAATCATTTGGTTGAAATACAAACATAACAACCTTTCTCCTTAAGTCTCACATTTTAAACCTATTGGGGAAAATGTGGTTTATGAGCATGCGAGATTTCTCGCACGGGTTTGCTAGTATATTATTCAGTAGTATAGATCCCTCATGCGGCACTCACAAGCGACCTATCGTGAAAAATGAGCATTTAAATGAAAGAGAATATACATTACCAGTGATGCATTGCACTCTAATTTCATAAATATATATAATTTCTTAACAAAATGACTTAAAAAACTGTACGAAGTGTGCGATTTGCAGATACTGTTGCTGCAGGAAGATAGGCTCCATAATTGCTGTCCACTTCACATTTTGACCGCTGTGACGCCTGTTTCATGTCATTTTGACATTCTAAGGTATTTCCTTCATCATTTTGCATGGATTTCAGAAACAGTAAATCATAGGAATGAATATTTAAATCGTATAATATCATAAATATCGAATAACCAGTGAGTGTTATGATGATCCAATTTTCAGTGATTGCCTTCTTAAGTTAGGAAACGCAGAACTTGGAATTCTAACTGAAATGTAAATAGTGTTCTATAATCATTTGGTTGAAATAAAAACATAACAACCTGTCTCCTTAAGTCTCTCATAATAAACCTATTGGGGAAAATGTGGTTTATGAGCATGCTAGATTTCTCTCCGGGTCCTCTAGTATGTAGTATTCCAATATTTTTTGGGTTGATAATGTTTGCTGCAGCCGTTAGATCAAATTCCACAAAATGGCGACGATTTGATTTTTACCTCAGTTGAGAGGAGGTTAGCCTCTGTGAAAGTCGGAACTCTAAACGTTGACGACTAGATAAGAAGTGAGCGAAGAATTTGAGTACACGGCAAGCGAGAAGGCGGAGAGGTGGGGAGAAACAAAGGAACAAAAACAGGGTAGAAAACATAAGAACAATATAAACCCTTTACAGAATGTAATTTTCTTCATGGAGTAGGGTCTTCAAGGAGATGATAGCTGACGACGAAGACGACGCCTGCTAAAATGGTGTGTAAGTCATCTTTAACTCGATGAAACCGAAAAACTTCGGCGGGTTGCCGCGTGGAGAGCCGTTACTTTGCAAGGAATACTGCACCCTTCAATAAAGCATGGTTTTGTCGAGAGTCGTCTACGGGGTCGTGTTCAGTCCGGACTGCGTTACACAGCAAAGTTCGCTTAAAACAACATGCTCTAATGAATAGAAAGGTTCATGACAGAGGTTATACTAGAAATAAAATGAATAACAAGTAGAATAAAAGAAATTTAATGACTGAAAAGGTATGTGCATAATAATAATAATAATAATAAATAAAAACAAATCTTCCCTGACTTTCACTCCCTTAATAAATAATAATACTGAGCGGTAGGAACTCGCTCGTCACAACAAGACAATGTGAATGCAACTTCACATAAATGATAAAATCATAACATAAGCATTTGAGCGGTAAGAACTCACTCGTCACAACATATGGATACAAGTCCATTTTTTTTTCTGGTCAAGAAGTTATATAATGTGTGGTGTACTGCTCGTTAATAAGAAATTGAGTACTGATGCGAGTCCGTTTACAACTGAAACAGACATGTTGCTTACGGAGTTGCATCTTTTAAATCACAATACGGCTATGGGACCCACCCTTAATTAATACACTATAACTATTACTGACACATGCAAGATCTAATAATATAAACAGAATGAAGAATCTCCCTGAGATCCTAACTGGTGCAGGAGCACATAATGAACACAAAAGAGCATGCCAGAACTAGGCCAAAGGAAACCGCTCTCATCATAACTTGGGAACATAGCTCCGCGCACCCTAACTTGACACGGGTCAAGAACGCGTAAAAATAAACACACCAAAATTGAACCAACAACAACAAAATACAAGCCTGATGGCTGAAAAACTATGTTTACATTTATATGAAACGCCAGACAAACACGAATTTCGGTGGTTACCTTACAATTATGGACAGCTCCCATTTAATCGATCAGTACTCATTATAACCGATCAGGTTTTTGTGAATTTAAACAACATCTTAAATTGCAGTACAGGAAGCAAGCCTGTTCTAATGATAAGACACGTTATCTGATTGAGCGCTCCCCTACTTGTATGAGTCACGCTGCCCTTCAAATACCTCTCTCAGTCTGGCACGCTTGGTGCAGGTTTCCCACTGGAAACGTCAACAGATCTCGCCCATCCCCTTGGATAACGAGAAAACACAAATATATACCACAAGTCCAGCCTCGCGAGGACATGAACTGGGTTGACGTGGAGCAAGGCAGAATAATCGCCATGATATATTATCGCTAGCACATCATAAAAAAATCACATTACGCACCCATAGCTTGGACTGACTCTCATACACACACACTGGGTCGGCTCAAAACAGATCAACGATACTGCGTCCATTGACACATTAACACAAAATACACAACAAAAACTCGGGTGCAAAGGGCCATCCCGTCCAAATCTGCTGGAAAGCAACTATCAAAATGATCCTGATCCGTCATAAAATTCTACTCACAAATAATCTTTTACCCTCCAAATTCTATTTTTAATCTCAAAATTAATTCAGTTCCATTTTTGTTGTAAGGCAGACCTCCGAATAATAATGCTTGACCGCGATTTACGCAAGCGGAAGCGAGCATCGGCTGCGCGTCCCCGCGTAAAGTTAAACCAAATACAAACACACAATATATATAAATTACGCAACGCTCGGCTAGTCCCATATTTAATGTGTCAGTAAAACAAAAACTAATAATCTACATTACCAAGCAAGCAAGCAAGCAAACAAATATTTACAAAAGTATCCCATAACACCGTAGCTGATTTAATAAATAAATAAATAAATTTATTTGGTACTCAATCCTTTAAACAGCGCCAGGAATACGTCTGCAGCCATCTCCTTTAAGATGTTTATCTGGTCATTGACATTTTCAGGCAAATGTCCTGCTGGTTCCCAGATCCATTCTCGTTCTTAGACGTCATCACGTGCTGAATTAAATAAAGTTTTGTCAGATACACACACGATATAATTCCTACTATATTCACCTATCAAGTACTATATTCCTTGACAGTCTATTTGGTGAATTACTTCGATGAACTGGTCCTACTGATAGTGCTGGGACTATAAATAAATCACTGAAGTTACACTTATAATTTGACGACGCTGTTCCATGTTCACTAACATGAAATATGCAGAGTATGAACCTTACGTCCACAGACGTACAAAAATGAGTGGTCTGTGTTACGTCCTCAGACGCACAGAAATAAGTAATGAGTAATCATCCTCGAAGCATCTTGGATCCTTATAAATGAAACTGACAAGGGTAGATGTGGAAGGGGATATATTAAAAAAATATTCCATAATAACTATCAGACTAGCATGCGATCGGTATCATTGAGTTCGTAGCAGTGTGGAGGTTACGATTATGCTGTAGCCGGCTTGAATCGATCGTGGAATTAATCTGTAGATAACTCCCGCGTTAATTTACCGGTGCGCGTTCCCAAGCCGAGTTTCCGCTGAGACGAGGCGTCTTGATATTATTGGCCCAGACTGTTGTGTGTCTTTGCGTGCTTTTACATATTTTCCAGCAGTAGGGAGTAGTTAACATGATGATAGACCAATTGCTTCGTAGCATTCCATTTCCTTCTTGGCGCCAATCTTCCTAGCAACAGGCCATAATGTGCGTCCCCAAGCCAACATTCGCGCTAAAAGTTGCACCTGCCCTGTGTCCCAAGAATATAAACGCATCCTCCTAAAATACCACAGGAGCTTAAACCATTTTGTCCTCTCGGCCACTGATTTCTCAATATTTTCCCAACACCGTCTGGCTCTCATTTCTATTGTCAGTATAAATGTATCAAAAGATGATGAATAATTATTAGAATCCTTTATATAGCCTGTGGATAAAGGGTTCACAACCCCCCTGCATGGAAAAAATCGAACATAACAAATAGTCGATTTTTTTACAAACATATAACGTCTGTAATCCATTTCTGCCAATCCTAGAGAAATCTCCCTCTCATCAGTCCAGTCTAGCCGCCACAGTCGTTGGAGTGTCAACACGCGCCCGTGTTTACATCAGCTTCCTCATTCATTCAGACATTCCCCAAGCCTCCCTGCTTGTCTGATCGCCTAAGGCTAGTGTCTCCCCTTTCCAGTGTCCTTATCTCTCTCGCCAACTCTCTCGCTGTGTCGTCAACGTCAGAGCTAATTAGTGTTTGACCACAACAGGCTGCTCCCTACGTACTCGTTCAACTGACGTACTCACTGACCCACGTGTAGTTGGATGTGCAAAAAGGACGTCCATATATTTAATTTGCAGCATTATTTCTGCGTTCCCACGGTTCGCTAGTAAAATACAATTTTAAATTCGCCGCGTTGTAGACAGACATTGTACCTGTACTCAATTCTTTCACTCTGTATGCGTTGTTACCAAGATTCCGTACAATACAGAAGGGTCCTCTCCATTTCTCCGTGCTGCCATCTTCTTCTTCCACCGTTCTGCTACCATCCTCTTCTTCTCCTCCTCGCTGTCGTCTTCTTCTAGTATTGTCTCGTTTTTTGTATCGCACCGGTGTTTCTCTTCCCTACCGGGCTACGTTCTCTCATACTCCGTACTGGCAAGTTTCGTTCGTCTTCCTGGCTGGCTGGTATATTTTCTTCCTCTCCAATTTCTTTTTTAAAGGTGTCAGGATTTGACCTTCTATTTATGGCACGTTCCCAATGTCCTTGTTCGTCCCCTTCATTAGCGTGTAATACTTCCAGGTAGCGCTGCGATTCGGCGTGCCTGTCATTCCAATCATTTCTATAATTCTGATAGTCCCCCTGGTTCTGATATCTTCTTTCACGCCATTGTCGATTATCATTATTGTTATTTTCGTAACGTCTGTAGGGTCCCTCATTTCTCCTATTATTTCTCCATTGTTGGTATCCCCGCTGCTGATACCTATTGTTGCCCTGTGTCTGTCTATCATTGTTATTTTCATGACGCTGGTGTGACCTATTTTCGTCACCCTCCTGACCTCGTCTTGGTGTTGTTGACCCACATGTATTTTGTGGCCTGTGACCTGGTGTGTATTTGAGCGGGTTTAACCACCTCCGTTGTGTTTACAAGTTCCAGCTGTCGTCCCCCTCTTTGCTGCAAGTGAGATGTTGTCCCGTCAATCTGACGTAAGATTTGTTCGGCTCGAACCGCTGTGTCCACGTTTGCTGCTACTAAAACCTGCTGAACATTTACTGGCAACTGCCGTGCAATCGTCATAACCAGATCTGATTCTTCTAAAGGGTGATCCAGATCCCGAAATTTTAACAATTGTAGCGAAAGAAATCTGAATATTTTGTCTGCTGAGTCGACTGACATTTTCTCGAATTAAGTTCCATTCTGAGACTTTGTTGTAGAGAAGCCGACCAGTACTTTTTAAGGAACGCAATCTTGAAATCATCCATCCCTCCGAAAGTGTACTTGAAGCTCAAGAACCACGTAAGTACATTTCCCGAAATAAATCGTTCCATCAGTCTTAAACGACGCGCGGGCGGTATATTTTTATAATTAAAATAGTGATCCATCTCTTTAAGATACGCCTTCGGTGTGACACCAGAATTTTCTGTGAATTTATTAGGTTTAAATTCATTTGATCGAATTACTTGTACGACTTGAGGGTGCTGATAGCCATGTTGAGGGGTAGAGGTTCCACCAATGTTGTTGTGAAATCCTTCCGTGTTAGTCGTTAATGGGCTGCCTGTCAGTCCGTGGCCACTTTCCGCGCTAATTGCCCCCTGGCTCGTTGTGTCAACTCCCTTATCTTTAGTGTGCTCTGTCTGAAATAACGTGTTCTGACCTAATGAGCGCAACTCTGCCTTTATGATTCTGTCCGACTGTTCTTTCAATTTACTCTTGATTTCTTCCTCATGTGCTTTAATGCGCGTATGATTATCACCGACGGCCTTTATGATTGTTAACCGTTCTTCTTTAGATTCGCTGCTCATCTTACGCCAATCCTTTCTGATGCTATCTTTAATAGCTCCCAGTTTTTCTTCCATCTGCTGTTTCGTGTCCCCCTGATTCGCTTCTATCTTCTCAAGCCTGTATTCTAGACGTAGATTATTCTCATCTATCGTACTCTTTAAATTATCCTGGTCCGATTCTAGGTTTTGCCATCGCTCTGCTGATTGTATTTCTAATTTATCCATGTCCTTTATTAGGCCCGTGATGCTTTCATTTACTGCTGACAATTGTCCCTGGATAAACGTAGAATCCTCCTCCATTTTATCAAATCGCTTTTCAAGACCATCCTGTGCCGTTTTAACCTCACTGTTATTTACCGTGCATGCTAATTCTATCTGAGCTAGTTTTGTTAATACAGTTTCGTCCAAATCATTTAATTTACGGTTGAAGGTATCCTCTAATTTTTGTATCTGACCTAGCTGTTTGTCATTATTCTTACTTACATCAAGCGCGAATTGAACCATCTGCTGTGTAGTGTATTCTTTCATCTCCGCAGATAATGTGGCTAACTGACTCATATTTCTACTTTCTTGCGCCTCTAATTGTTTGTTTATATTTTCATTTACTTGCGCTTGAAATGAGTTACCTTGTTAAATTAATTGTGCCTTCTGTTCAGATAATTGTGATTTTAGTGTCATTCATTTGAGCCTGGAATGACTCATTTTGTTCAGATAATTGTGCATTCTGTTCAGATATCTTAGTGTCTAATTTTTCACTCTGTTCCGCTAATTGTGCATTCTGTTCAGATAATTTACTGTCTAATCTTTCACTTTGTTCTCTTAATAGCTTCTGGGTTCGTGCCGTAGCACTTTCGATAATCGCCTGGATCTCTGCGACTGTCGCCATTTTCACACACAAAAATATATATATCACTGAGAAGACAGGAGTATGGCATGCAAACGTCTCCCTGACACACACATATATAATTCTTGACATACATTTACTTAATTTGACCACATTCAGTTCATTTACACTTATTCCCTTTACTCCCGCAAATCAATCATCACTGAATGGTTCTAACTTTACTTAATAACTTTTTAACCCCGCACATATTCAGTCATAAATTACTATCCAGATCTGATATTAACACTGACTAATTAACAAAGTATTAATTGTCATTTAAGGCTACCAGCCTCCTAATATATTCATGAGTTTGACTTTCTATACAAATCTAATTTTATATTTAATCAATGGGCGCCCGATTTCACGTACATTACTTTACTAATTACATCAATAAACAAAACGTGAATCGTATTTTAACTTGCAAACTCGTGATTCTACTGTATATTCCATTTTCTTTGCGGTACTTCTCTTCGCCGTATTTACGTTAACAAAATATCACTTCCGGTGATCTCAAACAGTCAAAAACAGCGAAACACCACATGTAGGGTAACAGCTTGTTTATGATCCGCTAGAAAAGACCAAAACAACGAAACGCTCCACGGTATGACACCAGCTTATCTACGCTGTCTATTTCCCGTGTTCTAGCAGTTAACTAGCAACGAACTAACCCCACTTGGCGCGCCAGCTTGTCTATGCACCCTTCAATAAAGCATGGTTTTGTCGAGAGTCGTATACGGGGTCGTGTTCAGTCCTGACTGCGTTACACAGCAAAGTTCGCTTAAAACATGCTCTAATGAATAGAAAGTTTCATGACAGAGCCTATCCTAGAAATAAAATGAATAACAAGTAGAATAAAAGTAATTTAATGACTGAAAAGGTATGTGCATAATAATAATTATAAATAAAAACAAATCCTCCCTGACTTTCACTCCCTTAATAAATAATAATACTGAGCGGTAGGAACTCGCTCGTCACAACAAGACAATGTGAATGCAACTTCACATAAATGATAAAATCATAACATAAGCATTTGAGCGGTAAGAACTCACTCGTCACAACATATGGATACAAGTCCATTTTTTTCTGGTCAAGAAGTTATATAATGTGTGGTGTACTGCTCGTTAATAAGAAATTGAGTACTGATGCGAGTCCGTTTACAACTGAAACAGACATGTTGCTTACGGAGTTGCATCTTTTAAATCACACTACGGCTATGGGACCCACCCTTAATTAATACACTATAACTATTACTGACACATGCAAGATCTAATAATATAAACAGAATGAAGAATATCCCTGAGATCCTAACTGGTGCAGGAGCACATAATGAACACAAAAGAGCATGCCAGAACTAGGCCAAAGAAAACCGCTCTCATCATAACTTGGGAACATAGCTCCGCGCACCCTAACTTGACACGGGTCAAGGACGCGTAAAAATAAACACACCAAAATTGAACCAACAACAACAAAATACAAGCCTAACGGCTGTAAAACTATGTTTGCATTTATATGAAACGCCAGACAAACACGAATTTCGGTGGTTACCTTACAATTATGGACAGCTCCCATTTAATCAATCAGTACTCATTATAACCGATCAGGTTTTTGTGAATTTAAACAACATCTTAAATTGCAGTACAGGAAGCAAGCCTGTTCTAATGACAAGACACGTTATCTGATTGAGCGCTCCCCTACTTGTATGAGTCACGCTGCCCTTCAAATACCTCTCTCAGTCTGGCACGCTTGGTGCAGGTTTCCCACTGGAAACGTCAACAGATCTCGCCCATCCCCTTGGATAACGAGAAAACACAAATATATTCCACAAGTCCAGCCTCGCGAGGACATGAACTGGGTTGACGTGGAGCAAGGCAGAATAATCGCCATGATATATTCTCGCTAGCACATCATTAAAGAAAATCACATTACGCACCCATAGCTTGGACTGACTCTCATACACACACACTGGGTCGGCTCAAAACAGATCAACGATACTGCGTCCATTGACACATTAACAAAAAATACACAACAAAAACTCGAGTGCAAAGGGCCATCCCGTCCAAATCTGCTGGAAAGCAACTATCAAAATGATCCTGATCCGTCATAAAATTCTACTCACAAATAATCTTTTACCCTCCAAATTCTATTTTTAATCTCAAAATTAATTCAGTTCCATTTTTGTTGTAAGGCAGACCTCCGAATAATAATGCTTGACCGCGATTTACGCAAGCGGAAGCGAGCATCGGCTGCGCGTCCCCGCGTAAAGTTAAACCAAATACAAACACACAATATATATAAATTACGCAACGCTCGGCTAGTCCCATATTTAATGTGTCAGTAAAACAAAAACTAATAATCTACATTACCAAGCAAGCAAGCAAGCAAACAAATATTTACAAAAGTATCCCATAACACCGTAGCTGATTTAATAAATAAATAAATTTACTTGGTACTCAATCCTTTAAACAGCGCCAGGAATACGTCTGCAGCCATCTCCTTTAAGATGTTTATCTGGTCATTGACATCTTCAGGCAAATGTCCTGCTGGTTCCCAGATCCATTCTCGTTCTTAGACGTCATCACGTGCTGAATTAAATAAAGTTTTGTCAGATACACACACGATATAATTCCTACTATATTCACCTATCAAGTACTATATTCCTTGACAGTCTATTTGGTGAATTACTTCGATGAACTGGTCCTACTGATAGTGCTGGGACTATAAATAAATCACTGAAGTTACACTTATAATTTGACGACGCTGTTCCATGTTCACTAACATGAAATATGCAGAGTATGAACCTTACGTCCACAGACGAACAAAAATGAGTGGTCTGTGTTACGTCCTCAGACGCACAGAAATAAGTAATGAGTAATCATCCACGAAGCATCTTGGATCCTTATAAATGAAACTGACTAGGGTAGATGTGGAAGGGGATATATTAAAAAAATATTCCATAATAACTATCAGACTAGCATGCGATCGGTATCATTGAGTTCGTAGCAGTGTGGAGGTTACGATTATGCTGTAGCCGGCTTGAATCGATCGTGGAATTAATCTGTAGATAACTCCCGCGTTAATTTACCGGTGCGCGTTCCCAAGCCGAGTTTCCGCTGAGACAAGGCGTCTTGATATTATTGGCCCAGACTGTTGTATGTCTTTGCGCGCTTTTACATATTTTCCAGCAGTAGGGAGTAGTTAACATGATGATAGACCAATTGCTTCGTAGCATTCCATTTCCTTCTTGGCGCCAATCTTCCTAGCAACAGGCCATAATGTGCGTCCCCAAGCCAACATTCGCGCTAAAAGTTGCACCTGCCCTGTGTCCCAAGAATATAAACGCATCCTCCTAAAATACCACAGGAGCTTAAACTATTGTGTCCTCTCGGCCACTGATTTCTCAATATTTTCCCAACACCGTCTGGCTCTCATATCTATTGTCAGTATAAATGTATCAAAAGATGATGAATAATTATTAGAATCCTTTATATAGCCTGTGGGTAAAGGGTTCACAACCCCCCTGCATGGAAAAAATCGAACATAACAAATAGTCGATTTTTTTACAAACATATAACGTCTGTAATCCATTTCTGCCAATCCTAGAGAAATCTCCCTCTCATCAGTCCAGTCTAGCCGCCACAGTCGTTGGAGTGTCAACACGCGCCCGTGTTGACATCAGCTTCCTCATTCATTCAGACATTCCCCAAGCCTCCCTGCTTGTCTGATCGCCTAAGGCTAGTGTCTCCCCTTTCCAGTGTCCTTATCTCTCTCGCCAACTCTCTCACTGTGTCGTCAACGTCAGAGCTAATTAGTGTTTGACCACAACAGGCTGCTCCCTACGTACTCGTTCAACTGACGTACTCACTGACCCACGTGTAGTTGGATGTGCAAAAAGGACGTCCATATATTTAATTTGCAGCATTATTTCTGCGTTCCCACGGTTCGCTAGTAAAATACAATTTTAAATTCGCCGCGTTGTAGACAGACATTGTACCTTTACTCAATTCTTTCACTCTGTATGCGTTGTTACCAAGATTCCGTACAATACAGAAGGGTCCTCTCCATTTCTCCGTGCTGCCATCTTCTTCTTCCACCGTTCTGCTACCATCCTCTTCTTCTCCTCCTCGCTGTCGTCTTCTTCTAGTATTGTCTCGTTTTTTGTATCGCACCGGTGTTTCTCTTCCCTACCGGGCTACGTTCTCTCATACTCCGTACTGGCAAGCTTCGTTCGTCTTCCTGGCTGGCTGGTATATTTTCTTCCTCTCCAATTTCTTTTTTAAATGTGTCAGGATTTGACCTTCTATTTATGGCACGTTCCCAATGTCCTTGTTCGTCCCCTTCATTAGCGTGTAATTCTTCCAGGTAGCGCTGCGATTCGGCGTGCCTGTCATTCCAATCATTTCTATAATTCTGATAGTCCCCCTGGTTCTGATATCTTCTTTCACGCCATTGTCGATTATCATTATTGTTATTTTCGTAACTTCTGTAGGGTCCCTCATTTCTCCTATTATTTCTCCATTGTTGGTATCCCCGCTGCTGATACCTATTGTTGCCCTGTGTCTGTCTATCATTGTTATTTTCATGACGCTGGTGTGACCTATTTTCGTCACCCTCCTGACCTCGTCTTGGTGTTGTTGACCCACTTGTACTTGTGGCCTGCGACCTGGTGTGTATTTGAGCGGGTTTAACCACCTCCGTTGTGTTTACAAGTTCCAGCTGTCGTCCCCCTCTTTGCTGCAAGTGAGATGTTGTCTCGTCAATCTGACGTAAGATTTGTTCGGCTCGAACCGCTGTGTCCACGTTTGCTGCTACTAAAACCTGCTGAACATTTACTGGCAACTGCCGTGCAATCGTCATAACCAGATCTGATTCTTCTAAAGGGTGATCCAGATCCCGAAATTTTAACAATTGTAGCGAAAAGAAATCTGAATATTTTGTCTGCTGAGTCAACTGATATTTTCTCGAATAAAGTTCCATTCTGAGACTTTGTTGTGGAGAAGCCGACCAGTACTTTTTAAGGAACGCAATCTTGAAATCATCCATCCCTCCGAAAGTGTACTTGAAGCTCAAGAACCACGTAAGTACATTTCCCGAAATAAATCGTTCCATCAGTCTTAAACGACGCGCGGGCGGTATATTTTTATAATTAAAATAGTGATCCATCTCTTTAAGATACGCCTTCGGTGTGACACCAGAATTTTCTGTGAATTTATTAGGTTTAAATTCATTTGATCGAATTACGTGTACGACTTGAGGGTGCTGATAGCCATGTTGAGGGGTAGAGGTTCCACCAATGTTGTTGTGAAATCCTTCCGTGTTAGTCGTTAATGGGCTGCCTGTCAGTCCGTGGCCACTTTCCGCGCTAATTGCCCCCTGGCTCGTTGTGTCAACTCCCTTATCTTTAGTGTGCTCTGTCTGAAATAACGTGTTCTGTCCTAATGAGCGCAACTCTGCCTTTATGATTCTGTCCGACTGTTCTTTCAATTTACTCTTGATTTCTTCCTCAAGTGCTTTAATGCGCGTATGATTATCACCGACGGCCTTTATGATTGTTAACCGTTCTTCTTTAGATTCGCTGCTCATCTTACGCCAATCCTTTCTGATGCTATCTTTAATAGCTCCCAGTTTTTCTTCCATCTGCTGTTTCGTGTCCCCCTGATTCGCTTCTATCTTCTCAAGCCTGTCTTCTAGACGTAGATTATTCTCATCTATCGTACTCTTTAAATTATCCTGGTCCGATTCTAGGTTTTGCCATCGCTCTGCTGATTGTATTTCTAATTTATCCATGTCCTTTATTAGGCCCGTGAGGCTTTCATTTACTGCTGACAATTGTCCCTGGATAAACGTAGAATCCTCCTCCATTTTATCAAATCGCTTTTCAAGACCATCCTGTGCCGTTTTAACCTCACTGTTATTTACCGTGCATGCTAATTCTATCTGAGCTAGTTTTGTTAATACAGTTTCGTCCAAATCATTTAATTTACGGTTGAAGGTATCCTCTAATTTTTGTATCTGACCTAGCTGTATGTCATTATTCTTACTTACATCAAGCGCGAATTGAACCATCTGCTGTGTAGTGTATTCTTTCATCTCCGCAGATAATGTGGCTAACTGACTCATATTTCTACTTTCTTGCGCCTCTAATTGTTTGTTTATATTTTCATTTACTTGCGCTTGAAATGAGTTACCCTGTTCAATTAATTGTGCCTTCTGTTCAGATAATTGTGATTTTAGTGTCATTCATTTGAGCCTGGAATGACTCATTTTGTTCAGATAATTGTGCATTCTGTTCAGATATCTTAGTGTCTAATTTTCACTCTGTTCCGCTAATTGTGCATTCTGTTCAGATAATTTACTGTCTATTCTTTCACTTTGTTCTCTTAATAGCTTCTGGGTTCGTGCCGTAGCACTTTCGATAATCGCCTGGATCTCTGCGACTGTCGCCATTTTCACACACAAAAATATATATATCACTGAGAAGACAGGAGTATGGCATGCAAACGTCTCCCTGACACACACATATATAATTCTTGACATACATTTACTTAATTTGACCACATTCAGTTCATTTACACTTATTCCCTTTACTCCCGCAAATCAATCATCACTGAATGGTTCTAACTTTACTTAATAACTTTTTAACCCCGCACATATTCAGTCATAAATTACTATCCAGATCTGATATTAACACTGACTAATTAAAAAAGTATTAATTGTCATTTAAGGCTACCAGCCTCCTAACATATTCATGAGCTTGACTTTCTAAACAAATCTAATTTTATATTTAATCAATGGGCGCCCGATTTCACGTACATTACTTTACTAATTACATCAATAAACAAAACGTGAATCGTATTTTAACTTGCAAGCTCGTGATTTTACTGTATATTCCATTTTCTTTGCGGTACTTCTCTTCGCCGTATTTACGTTAACAAAATATCACTTCCGGTGATCTCAAACAGTCAAAAACAGCGAAACACCACATGTAGGGTAACAGCTTGTTTATGATCCGCTAGAAAAGCCCAAAACAACGAAACTCTCCACGGTATGACACCAGCTTATCTATGCTGTCTATTTCCCGTGTTCTAGCAGTTAACTAGCAACGAACTAGCCCCACTTGGCGCGCCAGCTTGTCTATGCACCCTTCAATAAAGCATGGTTTTGTCGAGAGTCGTCTACGGGGTCGTGTTCAGTCCTGACTGCGTTACACAGCAAAGTTCGCTTAAAACAACATGCTCTAATGAATAGAAAAGTTCATGACAGAGCCTATCCTAGAAATAAAATGAATAACAAGTAGAATAAAAGAAATTTAATGACTGAAAAGGTATGTGCATAATAATAATTATAAATAAAAACAAATCCTCCCTGACTTTCACTCTCTTAATAAATAATAATACTGAGCGGTAGGAACTCGCTCGTCACAACAAGACAATGTGAATGCAACTTCACATAAATGATAAAATCATAACATAAGCATTTGAGCGGTAAGAACTCACTCGTCACAACATATGGATACAAGTCCATTTTTTTTCTGGTCAAGAAGTTATATAATGTGTGGTGTACTGCTCGTTAATAAGAAATTGAGTACTGATGCGAGTCCGTTTACAACTGAAACAGACATGTTGCTTACGGAGTTGCATCTTTTAAATCACACTACGGCTATGGGACCCACCCTTAATTAATACACTATAACTATTACTGACACATGCAAGATCTAATAATATAAACAGAATGAAGAATCTCCCTGAGATCCTAACTGGTGCAGGAGCACATAATGAACACAAAAGAGCATGCCAGAACTAGGCCAAAGAAAACCGCTCTCATCATAACTTGGGAACATAGCTCCACGCACCCTAACTTGACACGGGTCAAGGACGCGTAAAAATAAACACACCAAAATTGAACCAACAACAACAAAATACAAGCCTGACGGCTGAAAAACTATGTTTACATTTATATGAAACGCCAGACAAACACGAATTTCGGTGGTTACCTTACAATTATGGACAGCTCCCATTTAATCAATCAGTACTCATTATAACCGATCAGGTTTTTGTGAATTTAAACAACATCTTAAATTGCAGTACAGGAAGCAAGCCTGTTCTAATGACAAGACACGTTATCTGATTGAGCGCTCCCCTACTTGTATGAGTCACGCTGCCCTTCAAATACCTCTCTCAGTCTGGCACGCTTGGTGCAGGTTTCCCACTGGAAACGTCAACAGATCTCGCCCATCCCCTTGGATAACGAGAAAACACAAATATATACCACAAGTCCAGCCTCGCGAGGACATGAACTTGGTTGACGTGGAGCAAGGCAGAATAATCGCCATGATATATTCTCGCTAGCACATCATTAAAAAAAATCACATTACGCACCCATAGCTTGGACTGACTCTCATATACATACACTGGGTCGGCTCAAAACAGATCAACGATACTGCGTCCATTGACACATTAACAAAAAATACACAACAAAAACTCGGGTGCAAAGTGCCATCCCGTCCAAATCTGCTGGAAAGCAACTATCAAAATGATCCTGATCCGTCATACAATTCTACTCACAAATAATATTTTACCCTCCAAATTCTATTTTTAATCTCAAAATTAATTCAGTTCCATTTTTGTTGTAAGGCAGACCTCCGAATAATAATGCTTGACCGCGATTTACGCAAGCGGAAGCGAGCATCGGCTGCGCGTCCCCGCGTAAAGTTAAACCAAATACAAACACACAATATATATAAATTACGCAACGCTCGGCTAGTCCCATATTTAATGTGTCAGTAAAACAAAAACTAATAATCTACATTACCAAGCAAGCAAGCAAGCAAACAAATATTTACAAAAGTATCCCATAACACCGTAGCTGATTTAATAAATAAATAAATAAATTTATTTGGTACTCAATCCTTTAAACAGCGCCAGGAATACGTCTGCAGCCATCTCCTTTAAGATGTTTATCTGGTCATTGACATCTTCAGGCAAATGTCCTGCTGGTTCCCAGATCCATTCTCGTTCTTAGACGTCATCACGTGCTGAATTGAATAAAGTTTTGTTAGATACACACACACGATATAATTCCTACTATATTCACCTATCAAGTACTATATTCCTTGACAGTCTATTTGGTGAATTACTTCGATGAACTGGTCCTACTGATAGTGCTGGGACTATAAATAAATCACTGAAGTTACACTTATAATTTGACGACGCTGTTCCATGTTCACTAACATGAAATATGCAGAGTATGAACCTTACGTCCACAGACGTACAAAAATGAGTGGTCTGTGTTACGTCCTCAGACGAACAGAAATAAGTAATGAGTAATCATCCTCGAAGTATCTTGGATCCTTATAAATGAAACTGACTAGGGTAGGTGTGGAAGGGGATATATTAAGAAAATATTCCATAATAACTATCAGACTAGCATGCGATCGGTATCATTGAGTTCGTAGCAGTGTGGAGGTTACGATTATGCTGTAGCCGGCTTGAATCGATCGTGGAATTAATCTGTAGATAACTCCCGCGTTAATTTACCGGTGCGCGTTCCCAAGCCGAGTTTCCGCTGAGACGAGGCGTCTTGATATTATTGGCCCAGACTGTTGTGTGTCTTTGCGTGCTTTTACATATTTTCCAGCAGTAGGGAGTAGTTAACATGATGATAGACCAATTGCTTCGTAGCATTCCATTTCCTTCTTGGCGCCAATCTTCCTAGCAACAGGCCATAATGTGCGTCCCCAAGCCAACATTCGCGCTAAAAGTTGCACCTGTCCTGTGTCCCAAGAATATAAACGCATCCTCCTAAAATACCACAGGAGCTTAAACCATTGTGTCCCCTCGGCCACTGATTTCTCAATATTTTCCCAACACCGTCTGGCTCTCATATCTGTTGTCAGTATAAATGTATCAAAAGATGATGAATAATTATTAGAATCCTTTATATAGCCTGTGGATAAAGGGTTCAATACATTACTGAAACAAACTTATAGAAATTTTAGAGCATGTTCAAAGAAAAAGAGAAATCCAAAGGTGGTCCCTGTTGGTGTTTGCGAGAGAAAAATACAAGAAACTAATGAAAATGAAAAGCAAAGAGCAGCAAAGCAAACTAACCATGTATTCCAAAGAATGCACCAATTTCTTCGACTCGATTCACTGAAATCGTTACTGCTCGGCTTCCTTTGGTCACAAATGAATGTTTTTCTACCTTCCTCGAGAAATCCTTTATAGAATGATGAAAACCGCATCAAAATCCATCCAGTTGTTCTCGAAATTACCCGTTACATCCAAGAATTGGGAACTTTGTTTGATACTATGTAGTGATATATTCATCTTTGCAGCTCTTCTATATCTCTTGAAGTCCCTTTAATCTTGCACCATATTGGTATTAGTCGGGCTTCATGACCCATGTGGCCCTACGCAATTAAGTTAATTTCAATAAAAAAGAATACGGCTTCTTATTTCATGAGACTGCTTTTTATTTCAAATCTTTGTGTCTAGAATAAGAAAGGTACTATCTTTCTTTCCCAAACTGCTCGACATTTTCCTTCCCATGTCATTTTCAATGACCCCAGCTGACAAAAACATCCTAAATCGCCAGAAGATACAATAGCGGTATCCCCATTAGTTAGCACAAGAAAGTGTGATGGTCAGTTTGGTAAAGGCCATGGTATGTTTATTCAGACAGTTGTAGTTGCATGCAGAGATGATGTAGACAATTCTCAGTACGAGTGGGCGTGTTAAGTTTCATCAGGCTTAGGCTCAATGGCAAGAGGGTATACACATCCTCCATCTTGGTTCATTTATGCATGAATGTAAGACAGTTGATCGAACATTAGTTATTCCTTCTTATTATCACAGATCTCTATCAAATACGCCGTTTATTACTACACGTGAGGCCAAGTGGCACTGCAGTATTTCAGTACAATAAAGGAAAGAAGCAAGGAAGAAAATAAGGAAGGAAGAAAGGAAGCTTGAAGTTTTACGTGATTGTTGATCCCACAATGATATGCCACGTGAGAAACATTTGAAACCCTGTTTTGCACAGTGCTGAATGCCTTCGCCAGATTCTCTCTGTACGCCTTGGTGGCGAGTTGACAGCACACACATGCTAGAAAACGTGATCCAAATGGATGTGACCAAAAGGTACATTTGAGTTCTAAGGTCTCCTAATTTTAGCCTTTTAATAAAATATAGGCTTATGAGATCACCTTTTGTCCGTGTGTGTGTGCGTCCAGTGGTTTAAACGTACATCTAAAGAAGTGTTCACAGTGGCCAAACAATATTGGTGGCGACGTTGTGAAATACGAGTACGTCTAGAGGGAGACTGAAGTTTCATCTCCGTGATGTGATACAGGTACTTTGTGTGAAAAATATAGGAGATCGTAGAACTTGAGCGCACCACGTAAAAGTTAAACAGCAGTCTTGTCACAGTGCATTCTTAATTTAGACTCACAATCGGCGTCGCATTCTAGTAATTCTGTGGAAACGCATGTGGAATTCGATCAACCAGACATGATATTTCACCTTAAAAATCCTACCTGCTTTAACCAGGAATCGAACCCGGTCCGCCCTGCTGGGAGGCAAGCAGTTTGACCGCTGCGCCATTACGCCCCATTTTAATATTATATTCGCGTGCCATTTTATCTTCAGCGCACCAGTGTGCTGTTCTGAATGAAATGCTTTAAAGATTTTATTTATTAAGATCAGTAAATTAGTGTACAGGCCAGACTAGCTGAACGCGATGGAGCGCTTGCTGTGGAGGACAGGATTTGGGTTCGAATTACACATCAGCTATCCCATAGTTTGCCACTTTGCATCAGACCTTCCCATAGACCACGGCCATTTTCTTCCCAAAACATTGTTGAACTTTTCTCACCTCCAATCTATATAATTCCCGGTCAATATTCACCAGATAAACAGATAGCCATCTCCAGATTTAAACCTAAGCGGTGGGGCGGTCTAACATCAATTCCGACCGATTTTCCTCAATTCCACCCGGTCCTCCAAGGGACCCAAAAATAAGTTCCTCAACTCCGCTCAGGCTTTGACAAGGGGTCGGCAAAGGGGTTATCCCCAATGACGTAAACAAATGTCATATCCCTCCTGCTCGCATACCAAGGACCGGGTCAACGTCAAACACCTTCTGCACTGCAGAGTTGTGGAGAACAACTAATGCCTGCGAGGCTTTTCACTCAAAGTTCAAAGCACAAAGTACAACACCTCATCCAAATATATTTGGTTTTTTTTAGTGCCTACATCAGATACAGACAGACACGTACATTCTACTTAACAGCAGCGGGCGGGTGTCGAGCAAAGACAAGAATAGTCGTGTGAGAAAAGAATTCATTGAAAACAAGCTCATGCAGTACGCCAACCAAACAATGAGTAGATTAGATCTTGTGAAGTGTGTTTCTCACACAATAGTTAAAATTAATCATAATATTCTTTTACATAAGTCTGCCAAGTTTTCTATTTTTTTCTACTCATGCACTGCATAAGGTGTTTGACACGGCCCTTGGTATGCGAGCAGGAGGGTTATGGCATTTGTTTACGTCATTGGAGAAAAGCCTGGGCGGAGTTGAACTCATTTCTGGGTCCCTTGGAGGACCGGGTGGAATTGAGGTAACCCTGGCTACCTGACTGGAATTCCCGGGTGGAATTGATGCCCGCCCAGTGGGACTATAATGCCCAAGCCCCTGAATGGAAGATATGAATGTATTGTATTCCATGTTACGAGGGGTCGCCTGGGGAAGTTTTACAGTGCATATACAGTAAATGCATATTCAAGGGGTTAGTGCATATTTTATCATTATTTCCATCTGGATGCACATTGAACGTTTTTACTATACTTATTATTGAAATATTACCGGGTGAGTTAGCCGTGGTCGTTACGGCATGACTGCTGGCAGTCGCTCACATCCGGGAGGCGAGGAGGTTCGAATCCCCCCGCCGGCAACCTTGAAGATGGTCTTCTGTGGTTTCCCATCTTCCTTCCAGGCAAATGCCGGGGTTGGTCCCTAACTATATGCCACAGCCGCTACCTTCCCACTCCTCGTCCTTACATCCCAACTTCCCTCCCCAACGGTACTTGTAGCTCACCCATTGGGTGTCCGTCTCGAAGCAGCTACAAAACTGGCGAGCCGAACATATCCTCGGACACTCCCGGCACTAAAAGCCATACGCTTAAAAAAAAGTTGAAATATTTATTTTGTTTCCATAAAACGCTTCTGCTTTATTGCCATGTTTTACAAGGCAGCAACGCAATTCTAAGCGATACATTGCTGTCCGGGAGAGCATCAAGAACGTGCTTAGCAACGATTCTCGGCTCTGCCAAGAGGGCTAGAACAATACCACATATCTAGGTGGTGTTGGCTAGAACGGGGTACTCTCAGCCTCGTCAGGCAGATCTGAGAAGTGGTAGGTTCAATTTCTACCTCGGCCATCCTGGAAGTGGTTTTCCACTTCTACTCCGGAGTCAGACAAATGCCGGGCAGAACCTAACTAAGGCCATGCCCACCTCCTATCCAACTCCTAGCCCAGTAAAATTATATACACTAGTACAGCAATCACAATGACACAGGCAGATACCACACACACCCAAGTACACAAAACTGCATGACTACGATGTCGCAAAGACCCTAAATGTATCAACAACAATCTATCTATTAGGATTCCATGTGTATTATAGCATATAACAACTGCATAGTTTCTCGTTTTTTTTTTATCATATAGAAGCTTGCGATTTCGGTATCATTTAGACCCGTGTACGTGGGAGCGTGTGTGTATGCACAGTATTCGCATTATATCTCTGCCGGTGAGGACCGTTGCATTTCTGAGAATTCGAGCTATCTACTCCTCTACTCCTATTCATAAGACATTGGGTGATATGAATAAAACGGAGTATATGCTCATGCTCAACAATTTTGTAGTACTGTATATACTCAGAATGGTATGAATAAATAGTTGAAGTTTAGACTCACTGAGAAGTACATACTCAAGGGTGGGAGTAAATACTCAGTTAGTGAGTATATACTCCAATGTGGTAAGAATAAAAGAAGTATATGCTGCACATCTGAAGTATATACTCACAATTTCTGAAGTCTGGCCATTACCATGCTCAGCTATCTAATATCAAGATGGTTGAGGTTATGTTTGTAGATGTAAATAACTTGCGGGCTAGGAAAGTGTATGAATTACGAAGAACTGTTTCAGAGAGGGACTGTAGATCATTATACCGGTTTAAGTTATATATAATATTCTATGGCTTTCAGATTATTTTTGGGGCAAATACATGGAAACAAGAGGAAAAGCCGTAAAAAACAATTTATTTTCTTCAGTATTTGACTTTCTGTGATACAATTGCCAAAGTTTCCAGCGTAGCGAATCTTTCTAGCTTTTAAACATTTGTTTTTTTCCTTCCGCGAGTTAGGTGTTTGAGACTTGTCAAATACTGAAGAATGGCCACAGACAATCCTTACAAATGCCAAATCGGAAACATTTGATATATGATCATATGAGTCGTCCAGTTGCAAAACTCGTTTAATCCACTTGTGAATAAGAATCATTTTCATGAGAAACGTTTCTCTGGACTGTACCTCCCGTACCGTATCTTTTGTGTTGTTGTTTTCTACTTATTTCTTTTTCCTTTTTGTTTTTGTGTTTGCTTTGTGCTTATGCTTTTGAATTTTACTTTTTGCTTTTCTTTCTTTGTTTTGATTTTGTGTTTGTTTTCAGCTTTTGCTTTTGTTTTGGAATTTTGCTTTTTGCTTTGTGTTTCTTGATTTTGTTTTCTGCTTTTAATTTTGAATTTTGCTTTTTGTTTTGTGTTTCTTGTTTTTTGTTTTCTGCTTTAGCTTTTGTTTCTGAATTTTGCTTTTTGCTTTGTGTTTCTTGTTTTTTTTTGTTTTCTGCTTTTGCTTTTTTTGCTTTTGTTTTTGCTTTTGCTTTTTGCTTCGTGTTTTTTGTTTTTGTGTTTGTTTCCTGGAAAATCAAAAGAAAACAAAATAAATTAAAGTAAAACAAAATAAACAAAACAAAATAAAATTCAAACAAAATAAACAAAATAAAATAAAAATGAAACAAAACGAAAAATAACAATTTTAAACAAAATAAAACGATATTAAATAAAACAAAACAAAATAAAAAATGAAAAATAATAAAGTAATTAAATAAGTAATTTTACGACATGATCCTTATTCACAAGTGGATTAAACGAGTTTTGCAACTGGACGACTCATATTCATCCCCACTAACATACATTTCAATTACTGTAACCAGGAACTTTCAATTAATCAACAAGACAAGTCTACAGCAGACGACTGGTTTGCATTAACAAATGGCATGTAAAACAGTTGACTGACTAAACGTGCATCGACGAAACGAGAGTAACACCGTGGCACAAGTGGAGTATACACTCCAAAAGGAGGGGAAATTGTAGTAGATACTCAAGATCTTTTATTCATAACAAACAGAGTATATACTCAAAACTGATGCTCATGCTCGAAGTATATACTTCGAAGTTTATACTCAGTTTTATTCATATCACCCATTACCCCACATTGTGGGGCTCGGGTGTTCTGACGGCCGACTTAGCATAATGCACTCGGCACACTTATTAGAGCTTGCCACACTATTGTCTGTGTGCCAATTTGAGAAATGTCTTTAGTGAGGCTAGTACAGTCGGTATACCATTCCAGGAAATAATGGCGTAGCTCACCGGCCGAGATTTAACGTGGGCACAGTGTGTATGTAGGCCTATTTAACGTGGGCACAGTGTGTATGTAGGCCTATGTACTGCTCGGGTCTAAGCTCTGTGAACTTATGGGATGAAGGGCAGAGGCAGGGAAGGAGCAGGCGAGAATTGAGAAGCCAGTCGACAGCCCGCCGTGTTACCTGACATTCTCGTCTATTCCAAAACTGCTAACATAGGGTCTTTTCTGAAACCAGTGTGGCGTTGCGAATGAGTTTGTGAGTCACCGACTAATGTATTTGCTTCTGTTACTACGGAAGTACCGAGAAACCTCATCACTCGACACCACCACTTCTCATAGTCCGCGATACACATTCCTCACAGATTCACGCAGCTTAGTCCCCAGCAGTATGTGATTTGTCTGTTAACCTGTGTTATTGTATTGTCATTATTAGTGTGTGTACTTGTAATTGAGAGACCAGGACTGGGAGGAAGGTGGCCGTGGCCTTCAGTTAGGAACCTTCCTGACATTTTCCTGGAGGAGTGTCGGAAACCACCGAAAACCACTTTTAGGGTGTCTGAAGTGAAAATCGAACCCACCACCACTCAGTTTTGCCTCACATGGCCAAGTGTACCCCGTTCCATTGCGCAGATCAGAATTAAATTACTGATCAGAGCCAAAAAATCAAACCCGGTCTTCAAGGTTGACAAACAAGAAAGAGTGGCCTAGCTGTTCCACCCCTTAAAGCTCCATAAATAAATAACTAACAAGAAATGTAGAGTTTCTGAAGCTGCATTGTATTTCATTATGGTGTGAGTGAATAAAATAGACAATTATGATGCAGTTTCCCTTGGCAAGCCTTGCAATGAAATACTGGTTTCATTTCTAATTGAACTGCCATTGTGCAGCAATGCCGGCCCTGTGGTGTTGGGGTAGCGCGCCTGTCTCTCACCCGGAGGCCCCGGGTTCGATCCCCGGCTCCGTCAGGGATTTTAAAACTGACGTGAGGGTTGAAACGGGGTGCACACAGCCTCGTGAGGACAATTGAGTAGTTGTCTGACAGTGAGACAGCGCCCCGATCACAAAAACCAAGGTTAATGGCCGAGGGGACCCGACGCGCTGACCACGCGTCACCCCAATATCTGCAGACCGAATGGCTGGGCAGCGGTCGCTTGGTCGGCCTTAGCCCGTCATGGGCTGTATAGTGCCAGGGGATGATTTTTTTTTATTATTGTGCAGCAATGTACTGTAACTGAACTGGTGATAGATGATGGCTCAGACATTCGTCATTCAGCAGCAGGGAACCAAAATGGCGGGTGGGTACACCTTATATTTATAGAGCTCTCTACCTGGCTGTGGATGCACCTCAAGCCAGCAGTGTGTGGACTGACCGTAGCGTATGGTCGCGCCTCCCAGTTTCACTTCAGGTGAAAGTAGAACAAGTAGCTAAACGTTCTGGGTGCTTTACATTTACCAACAGTTGTGTGTGTGACTTCTCACGTGGAGCCCATGTCTCAACCCCATGGAGCCTAGTTAAAGGTAAGGCGCTGTGTTATGGTTTAAACATAAAATTGACTGTAGCAAACAAGCATATCATGCGATTACCATGGCTTTGAGTTAGGGGGAAGGAATCCTTCCTTGATAAAAGTGGCCAAATGTATGGCGAGTTTTATATTGATATAGTAAGAATTATCGTTGCCGGCTCCACGGTGTACCGGTAGCTTTCTTTCCTCTTTCCTGTTGAGCTCCCGGGTTCGAATCCCGGCTCCGCCAGGAATTTGAAAATTGACCTGAGTATTGGAACGGGGTACACTCGACCTCGTGAGGACAATTGAGCAGCTGCTTAATAATAGGAGTAGCTTCCCATGGTAAGAAAGAAGGTTAAGGTGGCTGAGTGTGTCATTAAGCTATTTATTTATTTATTTTATATTTATTTATTAATTTATTCACTTATTTATTTATTCATTCATTTATTCACTTATTTATTAATTTATTTATTCATATATTCACTTATTTATTCATTCATTTATTCATTTATTCTCTTATTTATTTATTCATTCAGTTATTCACTTATTTATTAATTTATTTATTCATTTATTCTCTTATTTATTTATTCATTCATTTATTCACTTATTTATTAATTTATTTATTAATTTATTCACATATTTATTAATTTATTTATTCATATATTCACTTATTTATTTATTCATATATTCACTTATTTATTCATTCATTTATTCATTTATTCTTTTATATATTTATTCATTCATTTATTCACTTATTTATTAATTTATTTATTCATTTATTCTCTTATTTATTTATTCATTCATTTATTCACTTATTTATTAATTAATTTATTTATTCACATATTTATTAATTTATTTATTAATTTATTCACTTATTTATTAATTTATTTATTCATTTATTCACTTATTTATTAATTTATTCATTCATTTATTCACTTATTTATTAATTTATTTATTCATTATTCACTTATTTATTAATTTATTTATTCATTCATTCACTTATTTATTAATTTATTTATTCACTTATTTATTTATTTATTCATTTATTCACTTATTTATTAATTTATTCATTCATTTATTCACTTATTTATTAATTTATTTATTCATTCATTCACTTATTTATTAATTTATTTATTCATTATTCACTTATTTATTAATTTATGTATTCATGTATTCACTTGTTTATTATGTATGTATTTATTTATTTATTTGAATGTATGTATGTCTACCCCTTTAGCACGCCTGCCGGAGG
The DNA here is from genome assembly GCA_946902985.2 of Meconema thalassinum. Taxonomy (NCBI): domain Eukaryota; kingdom Metazoa; phylum Arthropoda; class Insecta; order Orthoptera; family Tettigoniidae; genus Meconema; species Meconema thalassinum. The sequence goes on along the minus strand of OX336394.1, from coordinate 250,678,522 downwards.
CCCCGGATTCAATTCCCGGCTCCGTCAGGGATTTTAGAAACTGACGTGAGGGCTGGAACGGGGTGCACTCAGCCTTGTGAGGACAATTGAGTAGCTGTCTGATGTGAGGCAGCGCCCCGATCACGAAAGCCAAGATTAACGGCCGAGGGGACCCAATGCGCTGATCACGTGTCATCCCAATACCTGCAGGCCAATTGGCTGGGCAGCGGTCGCTTGGTAGGCCTAGGCCCTTAATGGGCTGTAGTGCCAGGGCTGGGGATGTCTACCCCTTATTATTCCCGTTTCCAACGAGGTCCGGGGATGAGATCCGATGAAATTCAATGTGGCGGATGGTTTTGACGGCCGAATGCTCTTCCTGACGCCAACCTCATGAGAGGGGTTAGTGAGAGATGAAATGAATGAAGATGAATGAAACTGGGCAAGGGTGTGGAAGGAAGTGACCGTGGCCGTGGCTTGTCAGAAGGTACCGTCCCAGCATTTGCCTGGAGTTTAAAATGGGGAAACTAGGGAAAACCATTTGAAGTACGGCCGACGGTGGGGCTCGAACCCACGTCTACCGAGTCTGCAGAGAGCTTGGCCCCATGGCATAGAGCTGCGCTTTAGCGAGCGTAGCTACCGCTGTCGGTAGGCCTATTTATTTATTTATTTGTTTAAGTATTTATTTATGTATTGATGCTGTGACGTAATGACAATAAAGCTGCTGAAATATTGCAATATGGCGTGCAGAGAATTCTATTAGCATGTGCTTAAAAATAGCAAATATTCGAGTAGGTAACCAGTCTCCGATCACAGACTTACACTCTCAGAGACACGTAAGCCCGTTTCATTGTAAACGAATAAATCTCAATATAAAATGAATGTTACGTGATAGTTTGTCTGTTTGTATGTACGGTATGTATATCCTTTATTCGTTCATATACCTTTCATCTGATTGCGATGAAACTTTGGTGAGTTGTTGTGCACGCTCCCTCGAATGTTTCTGGATTAGTAAATCCATTTTACAGTAGTTGAAAGGCAGTTAACGGAAAAAGAAAAAATATTGTGCATCCAAAAGCACTTCAACTAACAAAATTACAACGCCAACACTTTATTTGATTGGCATTGCAACGCATGACGGGTTCAGCTAGTAATTAATAAATAAAAATCCACGTGTTATTTAGCATCAATTGTATGCCTTAGCATAGCAAAATCTCTATGTGATTTAAGTTTAGGTCTGTGTGTGTAGGCTATTCCTCTTCACATTGCTGTTTGAAGTGCCGGAGTTAAAAGAGCATTTGTTTAACTTTAACTTTCAATTCGTTACGTGCAACTCTCAGATCATTTCATAACCGAGAATCAGTATCTACTGTGTGATATAAATTTCCCCTGCTCCTCCCTATTATTAATATCTCTATATAAAACATAGTCCCCGATTCTTGGATATGAAGGGTAATCACGAGAACCACTTGAAGGATTTTGATGCGGTTTTCACCATTCTGTAAAGGATTTCTCAAGGAAGGATTTTGCAGAAAAACATTCATTTATGATCAAAGGAAGCCGGGCAGTAACGATTTCAGTGAATCGAGTCGAAGAAAAACCTATCGTCCGTGTGCCATTTAAGCTTATGCTGGGTAAACCATTAAAAATATCTATGGTTGGTTGGTTCCTCAGTTTAGAGGCTGCGACAATGCGGTCATGTAGCCCCGTGTACTTTGGGTGTGTGTAGAATCTGTCTGAAAACCGGTGTTAATTGTGATGACTGTATTAGTGTGTGTATCTGTTTTTTAATTCACGTAAGGACAGCAACTTTGAATTCTTCAAATAGTTCCTACTTTTGCCGCCAAACGCCACCGTCAACGACTACTAGGCCTAGTTTAGAACTTAGCTATTAGACGCCACCGCAGTCGGCTCTTGGCAACGAACGTAGTTACCTAAGAGCGTTGTTTACATTCTTAACCTATACAATTTAGCTTCACACAGGTGTAATTAGTGGAAGGATCTTTGACAATCCATAAATCTATTACATGAGACCGCCGGCTTTACTTCCCCTCCGAAGGACGGCATACTGAGGGATTTTTAACACTCTTAAAAAATCCGACGGTTTCGGCCGGGTTTGAACCCGCTATCTTGGACATAGAAGCTCAGCATGCTACCAACTACGCCACCGAAGCCGCTTTAAAAAATCTATATACCGGTACTATGAGTGTGAGAATTGTACAGCATGAAAAGTTCTACAAAAATGTCCGTGACAGCATATCTCTATCTTTAACACACTGCCCACTGTCGTGGTTTTACGTTTTCATTTCGTCCAGCGATCTCCATTCAGTGGAAATTTAAATTACTAGCTTCGGAGCGAGCGAGCCTATCACCCCACCTTCCGCCAGCATCAAACTGTCGAGTCGTGTCGAGTTAAGACTTCAGAGAAGAGTATGTGTGTTTGGAGTTTCGCTGTTCACCTCGGCTTTTCTGAATTGCGTTTGGGACCTGCCGTCCGAGCGCCTTTTAAGCTTACGTTTGGTAAACCGTTCAAGATTCCAGGCGAAGCCGGGGCGGGTTGCTAATAGCAATATAAATAAGACTGTAGGGTATCCGCTCTCTGTGCATTCATTTCTTCCTCAATTATTTACGACTAGCAGTAGTGCCCGGCTTCACCCGGTGGATTTGTTTGTTTTATGGATGATAATGAATAGTCTACTACTACGGAACTGGAGCGCTCAAGGATGAGGATTGCAAAGCACCAACACTTATTGCAGCTGATAACCTCAGTATACTGCACCTTCTCCCTAATACAGAGGCATACTATTGTCACGATGATAATTGTTTTAAGGGACCTAAGAAATGTTCTTGCACTAATTACTCCCCGTGACTTCAATTTATAAGCAGCTCGCAATTCTGCACCAGAACACTGGTAGGGGCGATTTGATGCAGCCCACATTGCCAGGCAACAATAGACTTAGGTATCATTGAAGCTGTTCGGGAGCACTTATTCTTCCGACTTACTGAACAAAAATCAATATTTAAAGTTACCTGAGAGGTGTAGCCTAATGCTACATTGCTTAAACTATTCCCCTCGAATCTGGCTATCATATACAAAAAGAATTTTTCGAATTCGATTGGTAGTTCCAGAGATGAGCGCGTTTAAACACACAAACAAACAAACTCTTCAGCTTTATTATATTAGTATAGATATGGTTTACGTTTCTGGTCAATTTGTCAGTTTTACCATCCTGGGTAAGCAACTTAATAGCCTATGTGTCTACCAAACCTGATATTTAGAGTATGAATAACAAATGCTTCAGAAAATTACACTCCTACATATATTTTCTTAGATCAGTCCCAAAACACTTCCATGTCACAAGTTTCACAGTATTTTTACACAGCGTTGAGCATGCAGTTTCAATATCTGGTTGATTGGTTTGTTCCTCAGTTTAGGGGCTGCGACAACGCGGTCATGTAGCCCCGTGTACTTTGGGTGTGTGTAGAATCTGTCTGATAACCGGTGTTAATTGTGATGGCTGTATTAGTGTGTGTATCTGTTTTTTAATTCAAGTAAGGACTGCAACTTTGAATTTTTCAAATAGGTCCTACCTTTGCGGCCAAACGTCACCGTCAACGACTGCTAGGCCTAGTTCAGAACTTAGCTACTAGACGCCACTGCAGTCGGCTCTTGGCAACGAACGTAGAAACCTAAGAGCGTTGTTTACATTCCTAACCTACAATTTAGCTTCACACAGGTGTAATTACTGGAAGGTTCTTTAACATGCCATAATTCTCTGACATGGGACCGCCGGCTTTACTTCTCCGCCGAAGGAAGGCATACTGAGGGATTTTTAACGCTCTTAAAATAATCCGACGGCTTCGGCCGGGTTTGAACCTGCTATCTTGGGCACAGAAGCTCAGCATGCTACCGACTACGTCACCGAAGCCGCCTTTCAATATCTGACACATCTGCCCGTTTATTTTGAATTTAATTGCTATGTGTATACACTAAAATCTACACCGACGAACAGTAATTGGGTAATGTAATATTGTACGAGACATACTTCACCAACGTTCGTGGCATTTCTCAAATGGCATCCTGGGATAATGATTTTATGTTTGCTTCCCCAGGGCTTACGATTATTAGGGCATGGGTTGGCGACCATGGGACCCCAGGTGAATCCAAGATTGCTTCCACTTACTTGTGCCGGGCTCCTCTCTTTCTTCCTGTCGGCCTCCCTTGGTCAACTCTTGTTCTCTTCTAACCCCGGCAGTATTAGGGTATCCGAGGCCTAGGGTGTCTTTCAATTCTCCTTCTTAATTGACTTTTGTCTTATCTTTCTTGATACACTCATTCATCAAGAGGTTAGACCCCTTCCTTTATTTTCAAGGTTTCTCCTGCCTTGTGTTCAAGGCCCTAAAGGAAGCAGGGTGTATGTAGCCCCAACACTTACGGTGCACCCTGGACCAAAATTAAATTCCTTGCCAGAGCCGGGAATCAAACCCCGCCCTCCATGGTGACACCCAATAATGCTAGCCACTACACCATGAGATGGTCATTAACATTCTACTCTGGATCCGTCACTGAGTGCACATCGAGCTAAGTTACAAAAAAAAAAAGGAAGTGTCAGTGAAAGTCTCCTAGAGCAGTTAGAGTGCACATCATTAATTCGTCGTACAAAAAGCCAATAGGATTGCTGGACTACACCTTGCTCACTTCCTGGCTTATTTGATTGCATAATTGCCCTCTCCCCTGTAAGTGTCTCTAACACCACAAGGAAGCAATGCATTTCACGGCAAACGCAAACGGTTTCCGATTACTCTTATAGAATATTAGAACCGACGATCAGTGTGCTGAAAGTGTGACATATTGCATTTTCAATTGATATCCCACATTAAAAGGATCAATTTCATGTAAGCGTTGCATTGTAGGCCTACTTGTTTTCAGTTAACCATCCACATTTTATCCGATAATAATTTTGTTGGTGGGGAGGGGGGTTGAAATGCATTTACGCACAATGTGTCGGGCTCCTGAGTGGCAGACTACCAACTAAAACTCCCCCCGTTACTTCTGAACACTAGCCTGGAACTGTTTATCACATTACTTCAGGCTAAAGTCAAGTTATATTTGCCCGTAGGGCATTCTTCCGTAGTGGATTATCCACAATGGCGATCCAGATCTGTCTTCTTTGTTCGGAGGATATTTTCAACAAAACTAGCTACCAGCTTCCAATTTTATCATTTTAAATGATCTTGTCGACTTCGTCGTTACGCTGGGGTCTGGCGTTACGTTACGGTGACGGGACGAAATGTACCCAGATGCACTGAGGTGTGTGACGTCATAGTACTGCTTGGTGCATGTGTTCCCCGACAATCTCTACTTCGTTAGTATAAGACAAAAATCCCCGATTCTTGGATGTCACGGGTAATCTCGAGAACCACTGGATGGATTTTGATGCGGTTTTCACCATTCTGTAAAGGATATCTCGAGGAAAGATTCAGTTGAAAATAATTTATGTATGTTCAAAGGAAGCCAAGCAGTAACGATTTCAGTGAAAAAGTCGAAAACAAACTTGGCGTCCGTGCGCTTCTTAAACTTACGCTGGGCAAACCGTTAAAAATATCAATATACTATGAGCGTAAGAATTGGTCAGCATGAAAAGTTCTACAAAAAAGTCCGCGAGAGCATATCTCTATCTTCAATACATCGCCCACTATAAGTGTTTTTTAGACTAGATGTAAGGGGCACGTCCCAGCGCGCTCTGGTGAGCGTGACGGCATCCCGCGCGCTTGACCTTGCTTTGCCCTTGGTTTGCACTTGCCGTTCGCGAGTAATTTGAAACAAGATAAGCAAGATAAGTATTATGCAGATAATTTTCTAACATGTCAAGAGTCTTTGGCTTCGAGCGAAGCGAGAAGTCTCCATCCTTTCTAGCATTTTTCAGCATTTGTAGCATTTAAAATGATACAAAGTCTAGTCTTTCAGACTGACTGTCACTTTTCTTCATTTCATTGCATCACCGCAACAATATTGTCAGGAGATATCTCCACCTCAATGTGCTATTGAAGAGACTGTCTATTTTGGACCCACCGTCTGCAAGAGAAGAAGGTGTTATTAGCATTATCTAGGTTATTAACACAGTAGATAATAATAATAAAATACCACATCTGGATGCACAAAGCTGTCAGGATCTGAATATAAGCGCAGACACGATGCTGTATCAAAAGTCCCGCACCAACAGCTAGCTGGGAAATTCCAACTTTTAAAACAGAACAAGGTTCCGTACTACCAGTATGTTCCAGAGAGCGTGACTGAAAATGAACATACTGTATTTTCAGACTATATTTGGATCGGACTGTGCTCACCGAAAGGACAGTGAAACATAATAGACCTGGCATAGTAATAATAATAATAATATCGTATGGCCTGGGCTGCCGGGTGCAAGCTTTTGTTATTTGACACCCAGAGGGTAGTTGCATGTCGAATTTCGTTGTTCCTTGAAGCAGTATGAAAGTCATGGAGGTTAGATATCAAAGCTCCTTGAACACTATAGCACTTTCTAGTAGAGAAATGACGAACTTTGTGTTGGCGGAAACCCCCGAGATTAATTTTGCCATTATGAACTGGGCGTACTGAATTCAAATGGGTTCTTTAACACGCCAACATCGTAAGACATGCGTATCGTATTTTTTCCGCCTTTCAAAAATCACTTACCACGGCCAGGAACGAACCTGCAAGCTTGGGGTTAGTAGTCCGACATGTTAACCACTCACCCACCGAGGCAAGCTAATAATAATAATAATAATAATAATAATATCGTATGGCCTCGGGTGCCGGGTGCAAGCTTTTGTTATTTGCCACCCAGAAGGTAGCTTGCATGTCGAATTTCGTTGTTCCTTGAAGCACTATGAAAGTCATGGAGGTTAGATATCTAAGCTCCTTGAACACTATAGCACTTTCTAGTATAGAAATGAGGAACTTTGTGTTGGAGAAAACTCCCGAGATTAATTTTGCCATTATGAACACGGCCTACTGAATTCAAATGGGTTCTTTGACATGCCAACATCGTATGACATGGGTGTCGTACTTTTTGCCGCCTTTCAAAAATCACTTACCACAGCCAGGAGCGAAACTGCAAGCTTGGTGTTAGTAGACCGACACGTTAACCACTCACCCACCGTGACAAGCAACCGGACATAGTGATCTTCAACAAAAGATTGAAGGAGGTCACGGTGATTGATTTTACCATTCCAAATGCGCACAAACTGCAGGCTAAACATGCTGAAAGAGTGTCCAAATATTTGGAGCCGGTGGAGCCTATCAGTAAATAATGGCAGGTGAAGAGAGTTAGAATTTTACCGAAAGTCATCTCAAGCACTGGTGTGGTTCCTGAACATCTTCTGCTAGGGCTAAAAGAGCTCGATCTGGACACCAAGTTGTTCAGAGTGATGTTTTTGCTGGAGCGAGGCCAGCGGCCAGCTACCAGGCGCACGCACGCCTTTCGCCAGCCAACCGAACTCGGGTCGCAGATTTCGCGGAGGTAGAAACCGTAACAGAGTGCATTATTTAATAATAAATTCACCAGTAAATCATGATTAAAGAAATTATCTTTTCATAAAAGATGCTGTAAAGTGACTCCTTCAGCTGACCGACAGGCGTTGTAGCGTATACATAAGGTGCGTTCAAAGGGTAACGAGCCGGAGGCTGGAATGCGCAAACCGGTGACGGTATCGGCTAATCGTGGCGTGTGTAACGAGATGTGGTTCCGACCAGAGCGTGGAAGGTCACAGCCCGTCGCTAGAGGGCACGCGTGCACGTCACGTGACGATACAAAGCGAGCATCAATCGTCCAACGCTGCCAGTCACATTACAAACAGTGACATGGAGGTGTCAACCGAAGAGCAAAGATGTGTTGTTCGGTTCCTGACAGCGGAAGGAGTAGGGGGAACGGACATTCATCGCCGAATGTCACAAGTGTACGGCGAATACTGCATGTCGCTTGCAAGGCGTGGCATAAGCGCTTCAGGGAAGGACGGGTGTCGTTAGTCAATGATGCCCGGTCTGGGGCACCCCCCTGCATTACCGATGACAACGTCCAGCTGTTTGATGCACTCATTACCCAGGACCGCCGAGTGACAGTGAACGCCATAACCGCCGTTGTCGCTCCACGACAAAGCACGACCTCATACGGCCAACACTGTCGCGGCACTCCTGCAGAAATTCAAATGGGAGGTTCTCGGCCACCCTCCATACAGTCCAGACTTCTCTCCCTGTGATTACGCCATGTTTAGTCCCCGGAAAAGGGAACTGCAGGGCCAACAATTCACCTCGGACGCCGACGTCCAGCTGTACGTGCGGAACTGGTTCACATCGCAGCCCAGGGAATTTTATGAGACAGCCATTCACCGCCTCGTGTCACAGTGGGACAAGTGCCTCAACAGCCAGGGCCAATACTTCTAACATACAGGTACGGGTTTCTGTAATTATGCCTCCGGATCGTTACTTTTTGAACGCCCTTATATAATTAGCGTTTACACTTTATAATTCTCCTTCCGTAATGAGAGATATCTGCTACCGTATATTGTTTCAACATTTTCAGCATATTCTGTGAATAGGTACCGTAAGCTCTGTAATCTTGATTTGCTGGAGAATTTACCATTAATTAATGTACTGTGTTACGGTTATTACCTCCACGCAATCTGCGGCCCAAGTTCGATTGTCTGGTGAAAGGCGCCTTCGCGCAATCTGCGGCCCGAATTCGTTAGCTGGCGGAAGGCATGCCCGCGCCTGGTAGCTTGGCCGCTGACCCCTCCCGAGCAAAAATGTCACCCTGTACAGAGGGCAGTGATATTGGCTACAAGTAGGATAGTTCGTAAATTCGTTGGTAGAGATGTAAATTAAGGTGATGAGTATGCTTTGATTTAATGTAATCTGTATACTTGCATTGTTCTTTACCGGACAATGATCTGAGAATAACGGGGGTAATAATAATAATAATAACTTTGGGGCCAGATCATAAGTCAAAATATCAAGAAACACGAGAGTAGAATCCTCAGAAAACCCTTGGTACCGAAATATGAAAACAGGGCTTGGGTCAAAAGAACTCTATAAAAGTATTGAACAAATCTCAGATTCCATCAGAAAAGAAGACTGAAATTCTATGGTCACATTAACAGAATGGATGACAATAGGCTTACAAAGAAAATTTTAAACTTAGCACTATCACTGAATAACCACAAGAACTGTCTGCTAATAAATGAAACATTATCTACAAGACATTTGTATCAACGAAGAAATGATTCACAGTAGACCATAATTTAGAACCCTTATAAACTGACACAAATTTACCGGGAAACCTACATGGAAGAAGGAAGGAATCAAGGAAATGTGTAGTTTTACGTGATCGTTAATCACGCGATCATGATCCACGGGATCTTCTATTTACGTGGAATCCTAACCACAGGACATGAAAATCTCGCATGCATTGATGGGTAATCAAACCCGGTCCGCCATGGTGAGAGTCCAACAGCTTGGCCACTGCACCACCACGCTCCTTTATACGGAAGAATACAGGATCGGCAGTAGAACGCAGAGGTCGAACATCAATTCCCCTCGATTTTCCTTAATTCCACTCGGTCCTCCAAGGGACCCAAAAATGAGTTCCTCAACTCCTCTCAGGCTTTGGCAAGGGGTCGGCAAAGGGGTTATCTCCAATGACGTAAACAAATGTCATACTCATAACCTTCCTGCTCGCATACCGAGGGCCGGGTCAAACACCTTCTGCAGCTCATGACATTGTTGTGCCATTGGTCAACCGCTCTGATGTCAAGTCCGCTCATTCGTTAAATCAGGTATAAAGTGTTTGGCACATTATAACTTATATGGCAGAAAATACAAGTGATTTAAAATTAATCATAATATTCTTTTAAATAAATCTGCCAAGTTTTCTATTTTTTTCTACAAATGTTATGCATTGATTTTAACATGTGCATCATTAAATGTTTGTATGTTTTTTAACCTAGTCAGACATTATAAAATTAAATTTAGATAATAATAGGTGTATAATTTTTACCTAAAGAAATACTTTCGATAACAGCTGCGGATGCTAAAAATACAGTTTTACAGCCTAGAACGGAAAAATCAGCTGCATTCACACACAACAAATTAGTTATGAATTCTAACTCTTATAGAGCTAGGCTTGTTTACCTAACAGCTATTCGGATTTAAGATGTCGTCTGCACACCACTTTTTCTATGCAGTCATCTCGTCTGTTCTTATCAGTTTACAAGTGATAAGAAATTATTAAATGAGGAGTAGACTAAGTAACAACAAAAAGTTAAACAATTCTACTCTATGTTTTGAAATTAGCTGTTCCACTTATTTTAGTAAACTTAAGCATGTAAACACTGAAGCAGTGGTTATTGTACTGCTGAAATATAACTGACCACGGTAGGTTATTTTGAGAAGTTATACTTAACTTGTTATCATTATTAGAAGTTATAGAGCCTCCGTGGCTCAGGCGGCAGCACGCCGGCCTCTCACCGCTGAGTCCGTGGTTCAAATCCCGGTCACTCCATGTGAGATCTGTGCTGGACAAAACGGAGGCAGATGGGTTTTGCTCCGGGTACTCTGGTTTTCCCTGTCACAATTTCATTCCAGCAACACTCTCCACTATCATTTCATTTCACCTGTCATCCATTTAATCATTGCCCCAGAGGAGTGCGTCAGGCCTCGGCAGCCGGCACAATTCATATCCTCGCCGTTAGATGGGGGCTTCATTCATTCCATTCCTGACCCGGTCGGAGACTGGAAGCAGGCTGTGGATTTTCATTTTCATTAGAAGTTATATTAGTTATATTAGAAGCATTGATTATAATCAATGCGAGAAGTGAGCATGGTAGACTTGTGTCGTTCTAAGAATGCATAAGGATAAAGAGACCGCGACCGAGCGGAGTTGAAGGACTCCTCTGGCGACTACCTGGAGTGTCGAGTGGAATTAAGGTAACCCTGGCTACCTGACTCTGGTACCAGAGTGGAATTGATGCCCGCCCAATGCAGAAGAGAGCACAGTGATCGGATGACGAGATATTGGGAAGAAAAGACAAAACATTGTGCTAAATAAGTTTTAAAGCGCTTCTTAGTTGGGCATAAGGAATCAAAGTACCGGTAATAATAAGATTATATCCCCTGAGTTACCTGGTTCAGCCTTGGGAGGCAAAACTAAGAAGAGGCGAGCTCAATTCCCACTTCAGTCATCCTGGAAGTGGTTTTCCGTGGTTTTCCACTTCTACTCCGGGCGAATGTCGGGATAGTTCCTAAATTAAGGCCACGGCCGCTTCCTGCCCAACCCTCGTCTGAATTGCAAATACACACACTAATACAGCCATCACAATAACACAGGTTATCAGACAAATCCACACGCACACACACACACACACATACCCAAGTACACGGGGCTGCATGCTAAATTAATCATCATCAACAACAACAACAACAACAAAAACAACGGTGTAGGTGATTTCAGGTGCTGCCATCTAGGCGGTCCACTCTCTCAGACAACAACTAAATTTCTTGGCCGTGTCTAGGTTGAGCTCAGGATGTTGATGCCTACGCGTACTGTACCTCTAGACTCCAGAAGGCCGCAATAGAACAAATAGATGGACTCTGTAAAGGTAATCATCTATCCCCGTCACTTTTCACATCAGCCGGATGTAGCACATGGACAACCAGTCGTCCAGTTTTTACGTAGAATTCACACTGTGCCGAAAAGTCATAGAATTACAAGTGATTCACTGTTGGTCAAAGGCCGACAGCTTAAGGAGGTGCATCATCCTGATATATAAGGTGCGTTCATAAAGTAACGAGCCGAAGGATACCTTTGCTCTACTCGTGTGGATGGCCATGCCTTTTTTGGATGGTGGTGACCCTGGATGTTTCCACTGGAGGCTTTGTCGTTTGGATTCAGGTTCGAAGTGATGACACCATGAGTCATCTCCAGCCACCACTCGTGCCAGAAACCCATTCCCTTCCCTCGCATAGCGCTGCAGATGACCGAGGCAGTGGGCCATTCGATATGCTTCCTGGTGTGGTTGGAGACTGTGAGGCACCCATTGGGCACACACTTTGCGCAAGTGCAGTCCTTCCTTCATGATGGTGTGCACACTTCCGACGCTCAATCCGACCACGGCGGCTATGGCGTTCATTGTCACTCAGCGGTCCTGCGTAATGAGTGCATCAACCAGCTGAAGATTGTCATCGGTAATGCAGGGGGGTGCCCCTGACCGGGCATCATCGACTAACGACATCCGTCCTTCCCTGAAGCGCGTGTGCCACGCCTTGTCCCTTGCAAGAGACATGCAGTGTTCGCCGTACACTTGTGACATTCGGCGATGAATGTCCGTTCCCCCTACTCCTTCCGCTGTCAGAAACCGAACAACACCTCTTTGCTCCTCGTTTGACGCCTCCATGTCACTGTTTGCAATGCGACTGGCAGCGTTGGACGATTGATGCAGGCTGCTGCTCACTTCGTATCGTCACGTGACGTGCACGCGTGCCCTCTAGCGACGGGCTGTGACCTTCCACGCTCTGTTCGGAACCACTCCTCGTTACACACGCCACGATTAGCCGATGTCGTCACCGGTTTGTGCATTCCAACCTCCTGCTCGTTACTTTTTGAACGCACCGTATAATATGCTTCAAAAGCGAATATACCGGCCGCGGTGACCGAGAGTGTTAACGGGTTACCTCGAGCGTAGGTTTGAATCCCACCTCGGCCATCCTGAAAATGTTTTTTGTAGTTTCCCATTGTCACCACCAGGAAAAATTCCTAGTTCCATTCAACAGGTCCGCGGCCAACTTCCTTCCAAAATCTATTCCATGACCATTCATTCATTAAACTCAGAGCGGAAGAGCTAAAGATTGTAAATTCTTTCAGGTATCTGGGAACCATCAGGTTCATCGTACAGAATTCACATACAGGAGAGGGCAGCAGCTGCCATCAAAGCTATCTACGACATTAAGATTCCGACAAAACTAGCACTAGACACTGCAATGACACTTTTCTACGCAAAGATTATGCCTGTCTTGACCTATGGCATTGAAGTAATATGGAACAACCTGACAAACAGAGACGTACCGACCCTCGAATTTGTTAAAGCAAGATACCTGAAGAGAATTTTAAGCATATCAAAATACACTCCCTCAAGACTGGCTTATGAGCTTGCAAAAACGTGCTTCCTCATAGAAGACTTGAGGTTCCGAAAACAGCTACCAGCGACCAAACGAGAGTCAGACCTACTTCGGGACAGAAAAAGAAAGAGATCGGACATCTGGCTCAATTTCTACACAACAGACGCGATGCTGGATAGGAACTGGACGGGAGCAAACAAGGACCTACTGAACCCTTATCATTGTGTCCAATAATAATGTTTCATATTAATAAAAACGATGGAAATACTAAATACATGCTATGCTGGATATTTGAGTAATATTGATGTAGCAAGAAATCTGGACTTGGTAAGACATGCTACGTGCTGGCTGGAAATGACCAATAGTTTCACAACCAATGCTATTCTGGGATTTCTGAGAAAATCAGATATGACGCTGTGGCGTACGTGACCATAAAAGGGCAAAATGCTGCGTACAAGGCAAGGAGTGAGAGAGAGGAGAATAGTCGTGACGTCAATATAAGGGCGGGATTTGTAAGGTCAGAGCTCCAACGCCAACTTATCTGACCAATAAGAAAACATGACGCCAGAATATAGCGTCAGTGTGTTTTGCGCGGCAATCGGATATAAAAAGATCTAGCGATCGGTTTGCTTGTTCGACGGCAGATTCGCGACCTGTGAGAAAATACAAGAATTTTGAGAGGTCACACATAATTATAGGCCCATTACTTAAAATATTGAGGAGCTGTTTTACTCCCACCATTGAAACTTTAGGCTTTCTGTATATATACAAATGTCTGAGATGAACCGGGGCACTCCTAATTATTCTTCGACAGTCATTTAAGACGTCCTTAAGACGATATGGTTTTAAAATTATAGTTGTGTGTCGGCAACGAAGTTGGAAATTTTCATAAATTGTGAGATGGCAATTAGCCATAGAATAGGGAAAGTCGACGATTCTGCATAGGACGATCTGAGGAAATAAAATACTTAGAACGCAGATAGAACAGTTTAAAAACTTTGATTTAATTGTGTTTTAACAGCAGCAAAATGTCGACCATGGAGAGAAGACAGCAAGCTTCATCCTCCATTACCATCAGTGTTATGGGCTAACGGCCTAATGATGGGAATTGACGAGGCGGGAGGCCTCTGGAAAGCAGTTTAAGTGATGAGTATTAAAAAATTGATTTATTGATTTTGGACGAGGGGAATCGCGAGAGATGTGTGGAACTTTGTATAGATTTTATTTGTGTGGTTTAATTTAAATTTCAGGGTTTGATTTCTTAACTGACATGCGTGTAGTAAATTTTGGCATTGCGTGACAATTATGTTGTACAGTAAATTTTGTAATTTAAATGTTTTCCTTATGTATACGTAATTCTTATAGCGAAACGGCCGCATCGATTAACGTATCTATAAAAAGTGTAGCCATGAATGAGAACCTAGGAACGACAATGATAAATGGACTGATTTAATGATATGTTAAACTAATTACTACGTGGGGGGAATATTTGCATTTTGTTGCTTTGATAACTCGGGCTAGGACTGATCCTGTTATTTATTCTTTATTGTCATTTGGACATGTTGTATGTCATTATCTGAGAGGTGTGCTGATTAATGCTACGACGAGATCTTCGAGAAATGTGCCACGTGTTTTTGGGTGTAAGTGATGATGATGAGGAGAGGTAAAGCCTGTCCATGACTGCGATATCATTCCGGCAAACTAGTTATCCGTGGGGATAAGTTTGACCTGGAAATGTATTCTTAAAAATCCCTGAGAGGATGTTTTGAGATAATGTGTTATTTATTTGTACGCGTTTAACAGGTGGCGATTAGCAAAGGTGCTGTACGCTGGCTATGGGCCAGAATCTATATTTAGCATGGCACTAATTACTACTTGGGGGAAGAAATCAGCCACTCTCTCGGTGATGCGATAACAGGCCCGGTTGTCTCCAGCTCGTTATGACACGTTATGTTTGCTTTAAAGCCTAATGAGTTAAGGTTATTTTATTTGGTTTAATTTGGGAAGTTGCCATGTTGTCGATCCAAGTTTCTTTTATCATTACTACGACTTATTTGTTCATTGTTTTAAAACGCCGAACTTTCCGGCGTAAAAATTAAAAGTTGTATTTTGTTGTTGTTGGCTCTTATTTTCAAGGCCATTGTATTCATATAAATATAATTTGGCAACCGGCCAAACTTGTTCATGTCATGTTATGCTATCCTAGTGTTTAAGGTATAAGACGGTAATTCCGCAGCCCTTATTTTAAATAATACACACGTGTATTTGGTTGTGGTAATCTAAGGTTAGAGCATGTCAGTAGTGTATATAAATATGTAATTGTTGTTCCCACATTTCCGTAATTCGTCCTTCGCAGTACGGAGTCCGTTCCCGAACCAACTGTTTTGGTCGGAAACGAGCGCCCGTCAAAATGCTCATTACTTGAACTAGTCTTAAAACCCGTGTCGCTCATAAATATTAAATTTTTGTACTATTTTATTTGTTTGTTATATTTGGATCTTGTGATCCGTTTTCTTTTGTTACTTTGACTTAAGTGACATTGCAGTCACAATGCTTGTTGACAGCGGTCATGCCATGTCGTCATGGTACGTCAGGCTGGTCAGTGTTAGATCTGTTCACGCGAGTGAACAATAAAAGGGTGGTTATAGTTTTCTTTTTTATGTTTGATTCAGTTAATAAATTTCATTTGTTAGTAGATCCTGTTGTTTTTCTTGGCTTTATAATAATAATAAGTTAACCTTATGAATCCTGGAAGTTATGTTGATAGCAAAACCTCTAAATCACATTCACAAGAATCCATTACGACCCCGAAATTTTGAATCTTGTCTACATGCTATTTTCCAAAGGGTTTATAAGAGTTACTTTGGCTTCCGAACGTGTGGCATTTGTGTTTTAGAGTAAAAAAATAGATCACCGGCATGTGATAAGTTTATTAACGTAAGTTAGGCGAAGATAGTACCGCCAAATGTTTGAAAATATAAAGTCATGGAGTTTGCAATAAAGAAAATATGGAACAAGTTAAGTGTTTGAACTTTGATTAAAATTAGAACAAACTGTTCCAGGCGCCCAATAAAATTAAATTAGCTTTGTGTAGAAAAGCCAAACTCAAAGAATTATTTGACAGGAAGGTTAGACCTTAAAAACTAATTAATACTCTATTAATTGGTTAAAATTTGTAAGTAAAGTAAGGTCAGGAAGATTATAACTGAATCAAAGGGTTAAAATTAAATGGAATAATAAATAAATTATACTCAGTGATGCTATAGTTTGTGGGAGTAATTTAAAGTAAATGAACTGAGTATGTAAAGGGTTAATGTGTGTATATTTAATATATGTGAGCGCGCGTATCCAGGGCTCCGCCCTTATGTCATTTCCCTATGTCTCAAATATATTATTGTTGTGATGGCAACTCTGGGAGAAATTCGCGAAGTGATTGAATTAGCATCCGCTCGTACGCGAGAACAACTTAGTGAGATGAGAAAGGACATAACCAATGAAATACAGACACAGTTAGCGGCAAATAGTGAAGAAACGCAGACACAGTTAGCGGCAAATAGTGTAGAAACGCAGACACAGTTAGCGGCTATAAATAAACAGTCGGCAGAAACGCAGACACAGTTAGCGGCAAATAGTGTAGAAACGCAGACACAGTTAGCGGCTATAAATAAACAATCGGCAGAAACGCAGACACAGTTAGCGGCAAATAATGTAGAAATGCAGAAACAGTTAGCGGCAAATAGTGTAGAAATGCAGACACAGTTAGCGGCAAATAATGTAGAAATACAGACACAGTTAAACACAAAACTATCTGAAGTTAACGAGAATATAAATCAGAAAATCGCTACACAAAACATTCTGGTTAGTGAACAATTACATAGGCAGTCTGAGAAAAACAATGAAATGTTAAACGCACAAGACGAAAGGAACACTCAAAATCTAGCTGCGCTAACGATAGAAATCAAAGAGCACACAAAAGAACAGCTAATCCAATTAGCAAAGGACGTTAGCACTAACAATACCAAACAATTAGGAATAATAAAAGGTATCGAAGATTCGTTTAAAAAGGAAATAAAAGGAATGGATGAGACTGTTATGGCAAAACTAGCACAAATCGAGCAAGCGTGTTTGACCAGCTCATCTGAGATTAAAGAAGCACACACAAACTTAGAAAAAAGGTTTGAGAATATCGAACGAGGGACACAGGGTATGCAAGATCAGATAATTACAGTAGATAACAATATCACGGGCTTAGTGACGGAACTCAACAAATTAGAAATACAATCAATTAAGAAATGGAAAAAGTTAGAAATTGACCAGGAAGAAATTAAACAAACATTAGAACAGAACAACATTTCTCTGGGAGAAAGGATAGATAAACTTGAAGATAATCAGGAGGCTAATCAACAGGAAGTCGAAAAACGCTTTGTTAAATTGAAGGATACTATTAGGAAAGATTGGACCAAGATGAGCGCTGATTCGAAAGATGAACGGCTCGCAGTAAGCAAGAAGCTAGGGGAAAATAACGCGAAAATACAGGCGTTAGAAGAAAATATGAAGTTAAGATTTCAAATTCAAGAGGACCGCATGATAAAATCGGAGTTGCAGTCACTTGGACATAATACGATGTTTGCGACACTAATGGAAAAGGGGAAAGGGGAGAATGCGGAAAGAGAGCACACAATAGACAGCCACGAGCTTGGGCAAAGTCCAAGAACGGTAGACACGCAAGCATTCCAGAATTATGAGGGTCGTAGCTCGACACCTCAAAACACACAACTTCCCACGCAAGTTATACAAGTCATCCGTGGAAACGAATTTAAACCGAATAAGTTTTTACCAGAGAGCGGAGGGACACCTAAAGCTTTCTTAAGGGAACTGACAGAATATTTTTCGGATCAAAATGTTAGCTCAACGCGACAATTAAGAATGGTTGAAAAATTTTTGGCGGGCTCAGCACTTACCTGGTATCTTGGATTTAAGAACACATTTAAATCAATGGAAGGTTTCCACAAGGCCTTCCTAAGCAAATACTGGAGTGGGTCGTATCAACAAAGCTTGCGAATGGACTTATACTCGCGCAAATACCATTCCACGCATCAGACGAAATATGCAGATTTTTTCGCCATGCAACTTGTCAAATTGCAGGATCTTGATAATCCCCCGAGCGAAATGGAGCTAATAACTACTATAGGAAAGCAGATGCCTATTAGCGTTCAGCAATTCTTGGTGGCGGCAAATATTACGACCGTGGTCCAGGCAGAAGAGGTATTAAGGAAGATAGATGAAACCACTAATTACATCAACCCGAGAGAGAAGAGACAGATAGAGTTAGTTAATGCAGTCGAAGTAGTCAAGACACCGAACAAAAACACGAGGTCGCAAGCTACAAACACTGGGGATAACCAAAGACGGCAGAGCACCGAAGAATATGAGCCGAGATCTCAACCGAGATACGAAAATAGGGACAGAAACCATAACAATCAGGAAGAAACTAACCGCTACCGGAACACAAACAATCAGCAGTGGCGAGATAATAGGAGATACCAAACGTCATACAATAGGAATAATAATAATAACGCACCTTACAATCGGGGATGGCGTGGAGGACACTATAATCAACAATATAGGCCCAGAGACAATAGGCGTTACAATCAACAATATAACGCACAAAATAACCAGCGGTTTAACGAGCAATCGGATCCAAGGGATGATCAGAGAAATTGGAACGAGAGACACGCTGACCCGCAACAGTACCTGGAGGAGCCACGTAACATGGAAGGAAATAATGATAAATGGGAAAGAGCGATAGATCGGCGGAAGAATCCCGACAACCACGAGGAGGAAAACGGAACACATCAAATGTTGGAGGCCATGCATGTAGAAACCCAGAGATATTTGGAGGAGCTGCATGGAGAAGAAGAAAATAGAGCAGCCGACAATAGGAAACAGAAGAATAGCAGGAGAGATTCGCAGGCCGTGTCAGGCAAGGGTCTCGAAATATGGTAAAAAAAAGTTATTGTACGGGAATCGGAGAAGAAGAAGGGAGAAGGAAGAAGATGGCAACGCGGGGGAGAAGAAGGAGATGACATCACGGTAAAATGGAGAAGAGACAGGAGCGGCTTAAGGAAGTTCAACTAGGGGTTACGAACTTAGGTAACAACGCCTACAGAGTCCGAGAGGTGAGCACAGGAAACATGGCAGTGTATAATATCTCATTTAAAATTGTATCATCAGAGAGAGCCATACGAACCGAGAAATAATGTTACTGCAGCAAATTAAACATTCGCGTGATAACATACAACAAAAGATACGGGGATACTCGAGTGGTGAAAGCGCTCAAAAGACAGCTCTGACGTGTTTACAAGTTCAGGCGGAAGTCGTTAATGAATATGTTGATGTTTTGAAAGAGTGAGAGGGGAGACGAGTAGCAAGGAAAGAGGCCGGAGGGCATAAGTATACAGGAATTTCCTAATGAGTTTGGAACGAGACGGCTACTGAAACAGACAGAGGCGGACAGTCATTATATTTGAGGGTGACCAGCAACTTCAAATTTGAGCCAGAAAAGTAGGGGATGTGAAATTCGACTTCATTTGAGTTCGAATTTCATCAACTAGGGGTCAGATGAACCCTTATCATTGTGTCCAATAATAATGTTTCATATTAATAAAAACGATGGAAATACTAAATACATGCTATGCTGGATATTTGAGTAATATTGATGTAGCAAGAAATCTGGACTTGGTAAGACATGCTACGTGCTGGCTGGAAATGACCAATAGTTTCACAACCAATGCTATTCTGGGATTTCTGAGAAAATCAGATATGACGCTGTGGCGTACGTGACCATAAAAGGGCAAAATGCTGCGTACAAGGCAAGGAGTGAGAGAGAGGAGAATAGTCGTGACGTCAATATAAGGGCGGGATTTGTAAGGTCAGAGCTCCAACGCCAACTTATCTGACCAATAAGAAAACATGACGCCAGAATATAGCGTCAGTGTGTTTTGCGCGGCAATCGGATATAAAAAGATCTAGCGATCGGTTTGCTTGTTCGACGGCAGATTCGCGACCTGTGAGAAAATACAAGAATTTTGAGAGGTCACACATAATTATAGGCCCATTACTTAAAATATTGAGGAGCTGTTTTACTCCCACCATTGAAACTTTAGGCTTTCTGTATATATACAAATGTCTGAGATGAACCGGGGCACTCCTAATTATTCTTCGACAGTCATTTAAGACGTCCTTAAGACGATATGGTTTTAAAATTATAGTTGTGTGTCGGCAACGAAGTTGGAAATTTTCATAAATTGTGAGATGGCAATTAGCCATAGAATAGGGAAAGTCGACGATTCTGCATAGGACGATCTGAGGAAATAAAATACTTAGAACGCAGATAGAACAGTTTAAAAACTTTGATTTAATTGTGTTTTAACAGCAGCAAAATGTCGACCATGGAGAGAAGACAGCAAGCTTCATCCTCCATTACCATCAGTGTTATGGGCTAACGGCCTAATGATGGGAATTGACGAGGCGGGAGGCCTCTGGAAAGCAGTTTAAGTGATGAGTATTAAAAAATTGATTTATTGATTTTGGACGAGGGGAATCGCGAGAGATGTGTGGAACTTTGTATAGATTTTATTTGTGTGGTTTAATTTAAATTTCAGGGTTTGATTTCTTAACTGACATGCGTGTAGTAAATTTTGGCATTGCGTGACAATTATGTTGTACAGTAAATTTTGTAATTTAAATGTTTTCCTTATGTATACGTAATTCTTATAGCGAAACGGCCGCATCGATTAACGTATCTATAAAAAGTGTAGCCATGAATGAGAACCTAGGAACGACAATGATAAATGGACTGATTTAATGATATGTTAAACTAATTACTACGTGGGGGGAATATTTGCATTTTGTTGCTTTGATAACTCGGGCTAGGACTGATCCTGTTATTTATTCTTTATTGTCATTTGGACATGTTGTATGTCATTATCTGAGAGGTGTGCTGATTAATGCTACGACGAGATCTTCGAGAAATGTGCCACGTGTTTTTGGGTGTAAGTGATGATGATGAGGAGAGGTAAAGCCTGTCCATGACTGCGATATCATTCCGGCAAACTAGTTATCCGTGGGGATAAGTTTGACCTGGAAATGTATTCTTAAAAATCCCTGAGAGGATGTTTTGAGATAATGTGTTATTTATTTGTACGCGTTTAACAGGTGGCGATTAGCAAAGGTGCTGTACGCTGGCTATGGGCCAGAATCTATATTTAGCATGGCACTAATTACTACTTGGGGGAAGAAATCAGCCACTCTCTCGGTGATGCGATAACAGGCCCGGTTGTCTCCAGCTCGTTATGACACGTTATGTTTGCTTTAAAGCCTAATGAGTTAAGGTTATTTTATTTGGTTTAATTTGGGAAGTTGCCATGTTGTCGATCCAAGTTTCTTTTATCATTACTACGACTTATTTGTTCATTGTTTTAAAACGCCGAACTTTCCGGCGTAAAAATTAAAAGTTGTATTTTGTTGTTGTTGGCTCTTATTTTCAAGGCCATTGTATTCATATAAATATAATTTGGCAACCGGCCAAACTTGTTCATGTCATGTTATGCTATCCTAGTGTTTAAGGTATAAGACGGTAATTCCGCAGCCCTTATTTTAAATAATACACACGTGTATTTGGTTGTGGTAATCTAAGGTTAGAGCATGTCAGTAGTGTATATAAATATGTAATTGTTGTTCCCACATTTCCGTAATTCGTCCTTCGCAGTACGGAGTCCGTTCCCGAACCAACTGTTTTGGTCGGAAACGAGCGCCCGTCAAAATGCTCATTACTTGAACTAGTCTTAAAACCCGTGTCGCTCATAAATATTAAATTTTTGTACTATTTTATTTGTTTGTTATATTTGGATCTTGTGATCCGTTTTCTTTTGTTACTTTGACTTAAGTGACATTGCAGTCACAATGCTTGTTGACAGCGGTCATGCCATGTCGTCATGGTACGTCAGGCTGGTCAGTGTTAGATCTGTTCACGCGAGTGAACAATAAAAGGGTGGTTATAGTTTTCTTTTTTATGTTTGATTCAGTTAATAAATTTCATTTGTTAGTAGATCCTGTTGTTTTTCTTGGCTTTATAATAATAATAAGTTAACCTTATGAATCCTGGAAGTTATGTTGATAGCAAAACCTCTAAATCACATTCACAAGAATCCATTACGACCCCGAAATTTTGAATCTTGTCTACATGCTATTTTCCAAAGGGTTTACTACGAAGCCCCATAACTAGGTTCTCAGTGCACGGTTTCCATCACAAAATATGCACGAGAAACAGTTTTCACGATCCCTCACCAGTGTGTGTATGCATCCTCTGCGGGAAGGCCTGTGAGCGCTACCATTTCACTGTGTGCCAAAAGCGCACAAAATCACTGAAGGAATACAGCAAAGAAGAATGATATTTACATGCACATGTAATCTTAGCTGTTATACGCTATGGTCGTTCGACTGCAATAAAGTTTTATTTATTAAACCCAAGTTAGCGGTCTCCTGGGCAATCGACCTGTAACCGTCCCCAGTTGTATCTGCTGACAAAATGTGTTCAGCTCCCAGACAATGTCCTAGCGATAGTGGGTGCTCACCTGCTATTCCCAAGGTTGTAGGATCGATTCTAGGTGAAATTATTTAGCAGGTGAGGGTACTTGCAGTGTCCGTAGATTTATTAGCACGTTATTATTTATTTAAAGTCCAGAAACCCGTCATGGAAGCTAGGTGAGAAGCTCCTGGAAACACATTTTGATGCTGATGAGATCTGGCATGAAGATTGGACCTCTTCAAATCCTGACCGCCTGGGTTTAATCCATCATCCTTGTAGAGCTCCTCCTGGTTTCTACTTACCGAGAAGGGAATGGGCATCTCTAAACAGAATCAGGACAAATCATGACAGGCGTAAATTCTGGCTTCACAAGTGGGGAAGATCTGAAGACCCATTCTGCGACTGTGATAATGTGCCCCAGACCATCCAGCACGTGGTTAAAGAAGATACAATGGATCTGTTCAAGAACTACATGGTGCCTCTACAGTGGCAGTGGACTGGCTTAAAAGCCTGGACATTATGTTCTGAATGTTGACATGTACATAATTGTAAGATATGTGTATTTATAATGTATCCTTGTATATTTATTTATTTACTAGCAGGTACCCGCGGCTTCGCTCGCGATCAAGACAATGTGGACAATGCATTATTGTTGATAATTGGTCTATTCTATTACAGCAATCGCGGCTACACGTGGGTCCATTCTAATTCTGAAAATTCTGATACATACAGTATATTGATATGAGCAGCAAAGTGGGAATTTTATAAAGTTGTGAAAGTCTGCAGGATACGATATTACATTATGTGAACACATTTTAGAATTACGATTTTGGTTTTGCCATCTTCTGCTGAGACATAACGATTTTGTTGTCCGGATACTCGCGAGCACGCCACATACAGTTGCCCATGGGAAAAATGGTTTTGTTTAAATGTACACCTGCTGCTGATAAGTGTGTGTCATTGCGCTTTGTTAATAGAAATTGCGAATATTGTTTGAAGAGGGAACTGCACTCTTGCAGACTGGAATGGCATATCTATCGGAATATGGGGAACTAAAAGTATGTTTCCTTTAAGTTATTCTGGATGTAATTTTGCCACATTTGTTGATGATTTGAACGTCAACATGTCGCTATTAATAGACCTATAGTAAAATATCTCTCACCTTGGCCGCTGATGTACATTATGCAGTCTCTTCCAGTGTTACATCCCAGGGATTGAAATTCTCCAACAACCCTTTTGCCTCACATGCCTCTCTAATTAATTAAAATTCCCGATTGTTGTCGTTTGAGTCCTAAGTTTTTTGACTGGTTTGATGCAGCCATCCATGCCTCCCTCTCCTGAGCTAATCGTTTCATCTCTACATAGCTACCACACCCTACATCCGGGTCAATCTACTTAACCCTGGTCTACCCTTACAGTTCTTGTCCTCGACCCTCCCATCCATAACTAAGCTTGCTATTCCTAGGTGTCTTAATATTTGTCGTACCAACCTGTCTCTTCTCTTCATTAGCAGTCACCAGAAACATCTCTCCTCTCCCATTCGACTTAATAGCTCTTCATTTGTTACCCGATCTACCCATCTGATCTTCATCATTCTCCTAAAACCACATATCAAACGCTTCAATTGTCCTCTTTTCTGCTGCACCATTAGTCCAAGTTTCACTTCCTTATAGGGTCACGCTCCAGACAAAAGCTTTCAAAAATGACTCCCTAATACCTAAATGTATATTCGATATTAACAGATTCCTTTTCTGTAGAAATGATTTCCTTGCCTGAGCCAAACTGCTTTTTATATCCTCTTTGCTTTGTCCATCACTGGTTATTTTGCTTCCTAAGTAACAGAAGTCTCCTACTTCCCGTAGCGTTTCATCTGCCAATTTGTGGTCCATAGAGGTTTCTGATTTATTTCGGCTGCATTCCAATAATTTTGTTTCACATTTATTGATTTTCATTATGAATTATTTCCTAAGTCGGAGTCCATACCATTCAAAAACTCGTCCAAATCCTCTGGCGTATCGGCCAAGATGACAATGTCATCAGTAAATCTCAATTTTGAAATTAATTCTTCTTGAATCTTCGCTCCCACTTCAAATTTTTCTCCAAATTCCTGATCATTGTGGTTTTAGAGATCTTTGAAATGCATTGCACTCGCACATGGTGTAGATGCATTGTCAAAGGAAAACATTCCATGTTACGAACATGGGCTGCATAACCTGTACCGAAAGCCTATTCTGGACAGCAGTTCCTTGAACTCATATTTGCCAACATTTTATTGTATCTTTCCATGTGGTATATCTCCGTACCTCAACATACAGAAGAGTGCTTTAAAAATCATGTCATGTGTAAATTTTGTAAAAGGTGGTGAGTGTGTCTTTTTCCGGAGAGGATACTCGTTCTTAGAAATTCATTCTAGTAAAATAGACTGGTTCACAATTATGTAAGTGCACATTGAGGTATGTGACGGCGGGTTGCCTTAAGTGTTACGAAAACGGCAATTGCCGCCACAGAGTTTCGTTGCCACTGAAGTAACGACCAGATTGATATTTGTACTTAACTATACGGGATTTGTAAGCGCAGTGTCTATGAAATGGAACGTAGCTATATCGCTACCTTTATTTAGTAGCCGCTACTGTAGCGTTTAAAAATTAAAAGTGGTATTAGAAGGCGCTACACCTACAATTTGTTTACCCATGGCACTACAGACCATGAAGGGCCTAGGCCTATCATGCGACCGCTTCCCAGCCGTTTGGCCTGCAGATATTGTGGTGACGCGTGGTCAGTGCATCGTGTCCCCTCGGCCGTTAATCTTGTTCGTGACCGGGGCGCTGCCTCACTATCAGACAGCTACTCAATTGTCCTCACGAAGTTGGGTGCACTCTGTTGCAGTCCTCACGTCAGTGTCTAAAATTTCTGACGGAGCCGGGAATCGAACCCGGGGCCTCCAGATGATGTAACGTGTTTTCGAGGGGTTTTTATGCCACTGGCATAAGTCAGTAGGAAGCCATTCTATATTTATTTACGCGGCAAATTGTTCAGCTAAGAGAATTTTTCATGTTAATTTATTATTATTATTAATTTATTATAATTATTATTAAGATATTTTCGGAGCATTTTATAAAAAATATTAAGCATACAGATAGGTTTTCTATGTCTTAGAAAACGCTATCAAGCAAATTATTACGAACGACAATATCATAGAAAATTATGTGATTACGGAATTTTACGGAGTTTCGTCAGTTAGGATATTATGAGAGACATGACTCACGGGAAATTCAGATACGGGATGATTCTTGTCGAGAAGTATTACGCAAGCGTGGGTCGCAGCGTCAAGAAAAGGCGGATAGTTGGAACGGAAATCGACTTCATCATCCGCGCGCCGTGTGTAATGAGCCAGAGAAGGGGAAATAGCGGCGTGCTCAGCCAATCAGTGGAGACCACGTAAGCTAGAAGTCGGTACTGGAGTGGGGAGCCGACGTGTGCATATATCGTTCGGCGCGCCGTGGAACGAGGACAATCTGTGTAGAACTTGCCGAGTATGGTTGCACGCGGGAGTCGCTCCGATGTTCCGTGGAGCGAGGACAATCTGTGAAAGACTTGACTAGTTCGGTTGCAAGTGTGTGTCGCTCCGATGTTCCATGGAGTGGAGAACTATCTGTTTACAACTTAACCAGTGTGGTTGTACGAGGGTATGGCTCCGATATTATTACCATAAAGTCACCAAATCTACAAGTATATCATCAAATATCGACCGAGATGACGACGTCCAGGAGACTGTGGGAAGCTCACAGCATCATCCAGTGCGAGGGAAAGGCTTCGGCCATTTCCAGTGGTAAGCGCGAATGACGCAGAAATACGCAATCTCTCGTTTCTCTTTGTTTTATATTCAATATTTCAGTAACTTCATAGCTTGGGAATAAGAGTAAAATCAATAATTTATCAGACTCCGTTTTCACGTAATTTTCTATCGGTAATATTAAAATCACAACGCTCCAATTTAAATTTTATACTTATTATTATTATTAATTTTTCAATACTTGTTTTATATAATAAATTCATTTCTTTTACAATGCAATCTTTGCTTTCAGTAGGTAGCATTAGATATAGACCAATTCCTTCTCCTGATACAATTGTTTGTTGGGTTAATGATCAAATCATACCACGATCTGAGTGAATAGATTCTTGAAGGTGTTCTACCAGAGCTAGACGTTGTTAAATACAAATTTAGATTTCAACATTGCGTTGAGGTCTTGGCGCCCATTAAAACAACATAGCTTAGGCAAAGGTAAACAGTTACATTTATCACCCAACAGTTAGGGGCAGTCAAACCGTTACACTTGTCGTTCAACGTGTGGGCTAGCGAAACTGCTACATTTGTCGCTATCAACATGGGGCATTAATTAACGTTACACTTGTCGCCGACAACTTGGGGCTGAAAACCTAATAACATTTGTGGAAAGAGAAGGGTATATATTTCTGTACCTGTATTTTGGGGGTTATTTGTCTGTATCAGTGTATATCATTATGGGGGATGAGAAAGACAGACAGATGAGGTTACGTAGTGGTCATCAACGGGAGAGTGATGATACGAGCAGTATGTCGAGTGATGGTAGTACCGGGGTAGCGGAGGTAAATCCCGATACTGAAACAGGGAGTGTAGGCGGCCAACCAGAATTAAAAACTTTACTTCTCGAGTTTATGTATCAGAACAAAGTTAGTAGTGATGCCTTAAATGCAAAGTTAGAACAGAATAATGCAAGATTAGAACAAAACAGTAGGGAAAATAAAGAAAGTACAGACGCTTTAAATGCTAAACTGGAACAAAACAACGCTAAATTAGAACAAAACAGTAGGGAAAATAAAGAAAGTACAGATGCCTTAAACGCCAGATAAGAACAAAACAGTAAGGAAAATAGAGAGAGTACTGAAACTTTAAACGCCAAATTAGAACAAAACAGTAGGGAAAATAGAGAGAGTAATGAAACTTTAAATGCTAAATTAGAACAAAACAGTAGGGAAATGAGTGACAAATTCGAACTGATTAGAGGTGAGATCAAGGGGGTGATGGAAGAAAAGGCTAAAGAGATTATTGCAGATGTAGACAGAAAATTAGGAAAAGTACAGGAGGATTTGGAAATTAGAATCAGTACACAGGCTGAAAATTTAAAAGAACTAGTGCAACTGGAAACACAGCAGGTCAAAAAGCAATTGGGGGGAGAAATTGACAAAATTCAGGTAGCTACTAAAGAGGTTAAGGAACAGCTGGGGGGTAGAATTGAGAAAGTCCACTCACAAATAGTTGCAGAAGTAAATGATTTAAGAGAGAGTAATAGAGAGAGCATTAGCAAGATTGAGGAGAAACAAGCAAAGCTATATGATAAAGTAGAAGAATCAGAAGGAAACATTAAATTAACAGTAAACAGTATTGAGAGGAAGGCTGAGGAGAAAATCGCAGAATTAGAGTTAAAATTAAAAGCTAGGATCAGGCAAGAAAATAGTCAGAATAGGCCATTTTTTGTGAATTGCACACACAGGGAGGTAAAACTGGGTAAGTTCAGCAATCGACAGGGGTGCCCAATGGAGTTCATGAACACTATAGAAAATAAATTCGGGGAGAGGTTGGAAAATGGTAGTATTGAGTGGTGCCAGGTAGTTGAAATTTTAGAACAAGTGTTTGTGGGGGAAACGAGGAATTGGTTTGCTGTCTACAGAGACAAGTTTACTGATATCAATGATTTTAAAATGAAATTCTGTGAAAAGTTCTGGAATGAGGTTATTCAGTCGCAGCATCGTGAGGGAGTAGTGTGTGGTAAATATAACCCTAAAGGAAGCTCCACCATGACCGAATACTTTTTATGGCAGGTATTAGTGTGTAAATATCTGGATGGGTTGAAGGAGGAAAGTGATGTGGTAAGGTTGCTACTTAGGCACTTTCCCTATAGGATCAAGGAGGCTGCTTGTATCCAGAATGTAAAGACTATATCACAAGTAGAAAATTTGTTAAGCACATTTGATGCACTAGGGAGAGGGGGTTATGAGGACAATTTCAATCGGAACCAGGGTAATAATAATAATAGACCTAATGAAGCCAGGCATCAAGAAGTTCAAGGGAACGGTGGCGAAGGGGCCAACGCTCAAAATAGAAATAATAATAATAATAATCAGCTAAATCAGAACAGAGGAAATGGCTATGGTAATCAGTATCAAGGGAGGAACAATGATTTCAGGGGAAATCAAGGGAGGAACAATGATTACAGGGGAAATCAATGGAGAAACAATGATTTCAGGGGAAATCAAGGGAGAAATTATAATGACAATAATTACAACCAGAATAGGGTCAAGGAATAGGACAGCCTAGTGGTAGTAATATACAGCCAAACAATGACAACACAGCCCAGAACAACCAGACCAGTTCAGTAGTTAGTAGTACTACGGCCAGCTGTAGCGGTTCTTTAAACGCGAACCAGGCTGCGAAGTAAGGTCAGAATCTCAGTCTGTAGCATGCCCTGTCCATACAATTATACAGGAACCCTATGACCTAAATGTAAGAAATGAATTATTACATGAACTAAATGATGAAGGTATTATTCAGGAAGTGGTTAGTAAGAGCCCCATAGTTAAATTTAACGTGTCCGAGGCGTACACAGATGTTTTAATTGATAGTGGTTGTATGAAGAATTGCATAAGTAGTGCATTTTATGATAAAATGAAAGGAACTGGAGTAAATTTTGAGGAGATGCCAATTAAAAGCACTTTTGTTATCACAGCTGTCGGGAAGAGGTCTAAAGTAATTTCTAAGCAAGTTTTAGTAGACATTAAAATTAATAATCATGTAGAGAAGCAGATTTGTCATGTAATTCCAAATTTAGTATTCAGTGTTATCTTGGGTTCAGAGTGGCTAAGTAGAGTGTCTGGTAACTTATGTTATGATGTAGGGAGTTTGAAATTTAAATGGGGAGATTCTGAAGTAGAAGTAGCGTTCAATGACCATATTCAGAGGAGTAGTATTGTAGGCGTGATTTGTACTTTAAATGAGATATCGCCAGCCGTAGAGCGGGGTTCTCCATGTTTTGTGGGCAGTGTGATTACTAACGGAAGTCTAGAGGACTCGTTAAGTGATGCTGCATTTCAGGGAAATATAGAGGTGGAACAATGTGTTCGGCTCTATGATGTGTTATGGTGTAATAGGAGAGTTTTTGAGGATCGCATTGGTATGGCCAATTGCTATACACATTCATGAACGTTATTGATAGGTCAGTATTCACAGGACATAGATATCCTGTACCTTTCGCTTATCAGAGTGCAGTTGAGGCACAAATTAATCAGATGCTTGAAGATGGGATTATTGAGCACTCTAACAGTCCATATGTTAATTCTTTGATCACGGTACCCAAGACCGACGGCACGGTTCGTATTTGTTTAGACGCTCGTTTGGTTAACAGTAGAATTAGTTCAGATCAGCTGAAATCTAAGTCAATAGAGGAATTAATGCAAACATTTGAGGGGAAGAAGTATTTCACTTGTGTAGATTTGAGTTCCAGTTTTTGGCAAGTGCCACTTATGTACGAAGATAGACCATTTACAGCTTTTAGTCATAAATATAACCTTTATCAATTTTGTAGAACACCTTATGGGTTAAAGAGTAGTTCAGCAGCTTTAATTAGGGCTTTAAACATCGCATTAGGGGATGACACAGGAGAGTTTGTAACCATTTACATAGATGATATGGTAATTAGTTCACGCAGTTTTGAGGAGCATCTACGTCATTTAGATATAGTTTTTCAGAAGTTAGATCAGGCAGGGTTCACTTTGAAGCTGTCTAAGTCGTCATTCTGTCAGTCAAAAGTGACATTTTTAGGTCATAGAGTGTCGAGTAGAGGTGTGACACCAGAAGAAAGTAGGGTTAATAAGATACTTAACGCAGAGGTGCCACAGAATGTTAAACAGTTAAAAACATACCTGGGAATTTGCAACTTTTTCAGGAGGTTCGTTCTTAAATACTCAGGGTTGGTAGAACCATTCAGTGAATTGCTTAAAAGTGGGACTCGATGGAGATGGGAGTCCAAGCATGATCAGGCTTTTAGAGCGCTGAAGGAAGGTTTTGAGAAAGCTGTAGTGCTGAAATATCCGTTAAAAGATAAGGAATATGTGGTTATGACAGATGCTTCACATATAGGCATTGCTGGAGTATTATGTCAGAAAGATGATGAGGGTAATCTGTGCATTGTATCTTTAGCCTCGCGAGGACCGACAGCAGCAGAGAAAAGATACACGATTACTGAGTTAGAGCTTTTAGGAATTGTTTTCAGTTTAGGGAACTTTAGAATGTATTTAGTAGGGGGGAAATTTGAGATCCACACAGATCACCATGCATTACTGTATATGAGAACTTGTAAACTCAGTTCTAACAGAGTTAGTAGGTGGATTCTTGCTCTGCAGGAATACGAATTCACAGTAAAATATATTAAAGGTAAAGATAACATTCTTGCAGACATGCTATCGAGGGACACTAATTTATGTAGGGATTATCCTGTGGTTAAAGCAGAGGACGGTATTTTAATATGTGCATGTGTGGACAGTAGCAATAGGGCATCGTTACAGACACTGAGAAATATGCTAGTGGAGCAACGTGATGACGTTCATTTAAGGGAGCCACTTGCAAGGTTGGAAGCAGGTGACACAGAAACATTTATAGTTTCCAAACGTATTGGGAAAACAGCATACGTGCTGGAGAATAGTGAGGGAAACAGATTATACGGGACGTATAATATACATAGTCTCCGAAAGTATGCGTCATAAAGTGAGTGTGTTTAGCTGGCGAGCCAGCCTATCAAATGAGTAAGTGTGGTATTTGGTGCGTGGGAGGAGATGGTCTTCCAGGCAGGCGTATCAGAAGTCACACAGGGGGGTAGTATGTAAGTAAATGAGAGTTTTTAAGGTACAGGGAAATATGACGGGATTGTCGGATGCTCTTGAGCACTAAAATGTCTCGATACACCAAGGCCAGAATTTGGTAGCGCTGGTGAATTCCCATTTGTCCCCAAGAGATTGGTGAGCGCTTGTACAGGGTATTTTTGCTTAAGGCGTCCACGGGACAAAAGATGGGCCATCAGAATGCGAGACAGTCCTTCATGAAACTCATACATAACAGCACACGTGATTTCTGTTTACGGCCTCGCCATGTAAGATTTTTAAGTGAATAATTTAAGGTAATTTGTACAATGGTTTCATTTGTGTGAGGAGAACTGGTCTGTGTTGAGAACTAGTATTAAGTAGAATATGATCTACGGGAACTTAACAAAACAGGGCGATTACGGCACAGAAATATTTGGTGTTATATGTAATGCACATTTACTGTTGTTTTTTTTCAGAAGTCAATATTAATTTCATCTTTTATAAAGAGAGATCAAGTATTATGGTCACGAGGCGCAGCCACAATAGTGTGATCGTGTGCTCAGTGCTAAGTGAGATTAAATTTCACCATAAGGAAGGGACCTCCAGTGAAATTAGGAAGTTCTATGGTGATATAAATATATCAGAACACCTTCAATGCGTGTGATATGACATCATAAATACATAGTGCTCACACATTAATAATGTCTATTTTTCCAACATAGAGAAATTTGAGAGGCGGAAATATCCGTGGAACACTATTCTATATGTAAAATATTGGATTGGTTGCAAAGTGCAATCCATAGTGACAACAAACTTTGACGCAAAGTGCGTGAAGAAAAATTATGAGTGTATATATCTGTAATTTAGGGAGATTTCATTTATGTAATATGTATTTTGGATGGGGTTTATTAACGTGTCTGGGATAATCGGATAATGGACCGTCGTCACGGTAAATCATCCGATGATCCGAGGCGAATATGTAACATGTTTTCGAGGGGTTTTTATGCCACTGGCATAAGTCAGTAGGAAGCCATTCTATATTTATTTACGCGGCAAATTGTTCAGCCAAGAGAATTTTTCATGTTAATTTATTATTATTATTAATTTATTATAATTATTATTAAGATATTTTCGGAGCATTTTATAAAAATAATAAGCATACAGATAGGTTTTCTATGTCTTAGAAAACGCTATCAAGCAAATTATTACGAACGACAATATCATAGAAAATTATGTGATTACGGAATTTTACGGAGTTTCGTCAGTTAGGATATTATGAGAGACATGACTCACTGGAAATTCAGATACGGGATGATTCTTGTCGAGAAGTATTACGCAAGCGTGGGTCGCAGCGTCAAGAAAAGGCGGATAGTTGGAACGGAAATCGACTTCATCATCCGCGCGCCGTGTGTAATGAGCCAGAGAAGGGGAGATAGCGGCGTGCTCAGCCAATCAGTGGAGACCACGTAAGCTAGAAGTCGGTACTGGAGTGGGGAGCCGACGTGTGCATATATCGTTCGGCGCGCCGTGGAACGAGGACAATCTGTGTAGAACTTGCCGAGTATGGTTGCACGCGGGAGTCGCTCCGATGTTCCGTGGAGCGAGGACAATCTGTGAAAGACTTGACTAGTTCGGTTGCAAGTGTGTGTCGCTCCGATGTTCCGTGGAGTGGAGAACTATCTGTTTACAACTTAACCAGTGTGGTTGTACGAGGGTATGGCTCCGATATTAGGACCATAAAGTCACCAAATCTACAAGTATATCATCAAATATCGACCGAGATGACGACGTCCAGGAGACTGTGGGAAGCTCACAGCGTCATCCAGTGCGAGGGAAAGGCTTCGGCCATTTCCAGTGGTAAGCCCGAATGACGCAGAAATACGCAATCTCTCGTTTCTCTTTGTTTTATATTCAATTTTTCAGTAACTTCATAGCTTGGGAATAAGAGTAAAATCAATAATTTATCAGACTCCGTTTTCACGTAATTTTCTATCGGTAATATTAAAATCACAACGCTCCAATTTAAATTTTATACTTATTATTATTATTATTAATTTTGCAATACTTGTTTTATATAATAAATTCATTTCTTTTACAATGCAATCTTTGCTTTCAGTAGGTAGCATTAGATATAGACCAATTCCTTCCCCTGATACAATTGTTTGTTGGGTTAATGATCAAATCATACCACGATCTGAGTGAATAGATTCTTGAAGGTGTTCTACCAGAACTAGACGTTGTTAAATACAAATTTAGATTTCAACATTGCGTTAAGGTCTTGGCGCCCATTAAAACAACATAGCTTAGGCAAAGGTAAACAGTTACATTTATCACCCAACAGTTAGGGGCAGTCAAACCGTTACACTTGTCGTTCAACGTGTGGGCTAGCGAAACTGCTACATTTGTCGCTATCAACATGGGGCATTAATTAACGCTACAATGGGAGGCAGGCCCGCTACCCTGTTCTTATTGTGTTTATATATATATGTATATCTTCTAAAAGATAATAAATTGATTGGCATTGCCACCTACAGGGATATAGGCTATAGAAAATTGAAAATTGGATGTCATACCTTGAGATTCAGTTGCCATGGAGACGGACTTGCCATTAGTTCATCAGTTTATCAGAGAGAAGATAGTTTTCTGCGAATATCTTTGAAACTGTTGGTTTTAGGGCCTTAAAATGTTGTTTAGTATTGTTTCTTGCATCGAGGGGCGTAAAATGAGCTTTGTCCGGTTTTTATGCGACAACTTCGATATTTTGTCCCGGTTGAGTATTTTTGGTGACTTTTCAGTTATGTTGCCCGTTCCACGGGAACAATGATTTATTTCCGGATGAAAGGCAGCCTATATGTTATCCCAGGTTATAAGCTGTCTCCCTTTCAAATTTCATCCAAATCCGTCCAGCCGTTTTAGTGTCAAGAGGTAACAAACTAACACACACACAGACACACAGATTTTCACAATTATAATATATATAGGGATTAATTTATTTATTTATCTTATATTATCTATATACCCATTTATCTATTTATTTATTGATTCACTCATTCATTAATTTATTTGTTAATTTATTTGTTTGGTTAATTTACTTATTCACTCACTCATTTATTCATATATTTATTATTTATTATTTATTTATTTACGTAGTCATCATCATTATCATCATCTTCATTATCATCATCTTCATTTCCCATTTTCCAGTTGACACTGGGTCAAATATGGTTCCTCTCCACTTTGTTCTGTCGTTCCACCATTCCACTTCCAACACTGTGTTCCAATCCAGGTACCGTTTTCTAATACTATTCTCCACCGAGTCCATCCAACTCATTCTTGGTCTTCCTCGTCCTCTCTTCCCTGTCATCCGTCGTTCCAGTGCTCGTCTTGGTAGCCTTACTTCATTCATCCGTTTGACATGTCCAAACCTTCTCAATCTGTTTTGCTCGGTTTGTAATTTACTTTCTGAACTCCCAGTTCTTTCCGTATATCTTCTTTTCTCACTCTGTCTCTCCTCGTTTTCTGGACCATACTTCTCAGGAATCTCATCTCAGCTGCTTGTACTCTGCTCTCATCCCTCTTAGTCATTGCCCAAGTTTCTGCTGCATATGTCATTATAGGAACATAATATGCTTTGTACATAACTTCTTTAGCCTTAATTGGTATATCCTTGTTCCATACTAGTCCCCGTACCTGTTGGTAGAAAGCACTCCCGAGTTGTATTCTTCTGCTAATTTCCAAATCTAGTCTTCCATCTTCAGTCAGTTCACTTCCCAAGTATGTGAAGTGTTTTACCACTTCCAATTCCTTATCTCCTACTTTGATTACTCTTTTTCCTTCTTTCTTACCTCTACTCATCACCACTGTTGTATTCTTCTCCACATTTATTTTATTATCTTATTTATTTATTCGCCATAGATCATACAAGAAGTATGTACTGTAAGGCCTAGTGAAAAAGGAAAAGCCCCACATTTATAATTGCTGCTTCATTGGCACCACTTAGGCTACACCTACTCTACATATCGTACTTTACAAAATGTACACATTGTACAAAGATATTTAAACCGGGTGAGTTAGCCGTGCTCGTTACGGCATGGCTGCTGGCAGTCGCTCACATCTGGGAGGCGAGGAGGTTCGAATCCCCCCGCCGGCAACCTTGAAGATGGTCTTCAGTGGTTTCCCATCTTCCTTCCAGGCAAATGCCGGGGTTGGTCCCTAACTATAGGCCACAGCCGCTACCTTCCAACTTCTCGTCCTTACATTCAAATCTTTCCTCCCCAGACAACACTCCACGGACGATGGTACTTGTAGCTGACCCATTGGTGTCCGCCTAGGAGCAGCTACAAACTGGCGAGCCGAACATGTCCTCGGACACTCCTGGCACTAAAAGCCATGCGCTAAAAAAACGATATTTACAGTATTTATATATTTAGCATATTAATAATGAGATATATAAAATATTGTAAACATTATCCCGCTCACTCTCTGACGTATGCACTTCCATCACCTCATACGTTCATTCATTTTTCATCTACATCCGAGCAAAATTCCACCACACAAGGACGTCAAACTCATAAGCATATTCATACAGGTTTCATCACACTTAAATTAAAACAAGTATCTCGGTATTTAAGTCCTTGTTTTTGCAAGGAGAAACAGATTAAGAATGATTCATTCAATGGATGAAGGCTGTAGCTAGGCATTTATAATTATACACCCACACCAACGCAATGAGGAAGCAAGGTGCCTGGCAACTGAATATACTTTACAGGGTTGGCGCACATTTTTAGCCTATTTTCAATTTTGAAAAAAAATAGGCTTATGAGATCACCTTGTGTGCGTGAGTGTGTGTGTGTGTGTGTGAGAGAGGTGTGTGTGTGTCCCCCTAATAAATTCTAAACGGCTGGAGCGATTTCAATGAAACACGGTAAGTTCATAGCACTATTCTGGGTGACCTCGACCGTGCCCTTCAAATTTAGTTACGTCTCACCAGTCCAACATGGCGGCTGTGCGTAATATTTCACCAGCATTCAATATCTCCGAAACAATTCCCGATATCACCCTGAAATTTATTACGGTGATAAACGGAACTACTAGAAGTTCACCTATGTGAATTTTGAAAAACTGGTAACTACAAAGCCAACATGGCGGCCACGCGAATTTGCGACTTTTAGATAGACGTTTCTCGCGATTTAACCAATCAAACGCAATGAAACTTGGTACAGTATGTGTTTATACACATTGTAATGCACCGACATCTAACTTCGTTCAATTGTTTACATAACCACAAGATGGCGAATATGCGAAATATTTCACCGGCATTCTATAGCTCTGTAACTATTAGCGGCATCACCCTGAAATTTTGTACGGAGATAAAGGGCTCTACTGGAAGGTCACCTATAAGGCTTTCAAAAACCGGTTAACTACAAAACGAACATGGCGGCCAAGCGAATTTGAAAATTTTAAATAGACATTCTCGCCATTTAATGTTCCAAACGCAATGATATCAGGTACAAGAAATGTTTATACACATTGTAATGTACTGGTATCTAATTTAGTTCAATTGTTTACATAACCTCAAGATGGCGGCTGTGCGAAATTTAAAATTAGGTTTTTATTTATTGTGTCGTAATCATGCGATCGAAGTGAAAGTTTGAATAATGAACCTACGCAATAATTTTCCTTTAATGGCACATGACTCTATGGCCTATACATTTAACAATCCAACATGGCGACCATCTGAAATATTTAGACGGCTCTGAATATCTACGAATCTATTATAGCAATCAAACTGAATTTTTTAATGTTCATTGGGGCTATGAATTTAAGTTCACCTATAGGACTTTAAATAACCTGGTGATCACAAATCCAACATGGCGGTGATGCGAAATATAAATATTCACATGGACGTTTCTCGCAATTTAACCATCCGAGTGCAGTGAAACTTGGTACAGTAAATCCTTATACGAATGTTAATCCACTGGCATCTAATTTATTTCAATCGTTTCCATAACCACAAGATGGCAGCTGTGCGAAATTCAAAAATCTCCTTGTTACTTCTTGTGTCCTAGTCATGCGATTGAAGTTTGAATGCTACACGTACACAATAATCTTCATGTAACAGTACATAACTCTAGGACCTACATATATAAAATCCAACATGGCGACCATCCGAAATATTTAGTCGGTTCCCAATATCTACGAATCTATTACAGCAATCAAACTGAAATTTTGTATGATGATAGTGGCAATTAACATAAATAGGATATAGGAAAATAGGCTGTATAGTTCTTCACGGAACTACTTGTTTTTTTAAGAGAGCTGCCCACCTCTTACTCGGTGGAACAGTGATAGAGCGTCCACCACATGTTCCCGAGATTGCTGGATCGATTCCCGGCCGAGGAAATCGGAGGTTTGAAGGGCGGCGAAAATCCACGTCACTCCTGAGTCATTGGCCGTCGCTTCGTATAGGCCTATCACACTTGGTGATTACCAAAGAACATAATTAAATCTGTGCCACAGGTCAGCCAATGGAATTCTGGTTTTCTAAATTGAACGTTGAAATTGGAGAGTAGGTCCCCTCAGTGGCTCAAACTCGAAACATCTACGCCACGGTATAATTATTATTATTATTTATATGTATTTTTCTGTGATGGAATTTGGGTCAGGAGACCAACAAAGGAACTTTATGAAAATACAGACACCATTATAGATAAATTTAGGAACAGACGTCTGCAGCTCTATGGACACATTTATATAGGATGGATGAGAACAGACTCACAAAGAAGATTTTCAATATCGTGAATGCAAGTAAATTAAAGACCAGTTGGATAAAAGAAATACATGAAGACATGGTATTTCTTAAAATCTCTGAAGACGACATTAAGGACAGAGAACAATTTAGAAATAAAATCAGAAACACAAAAATTGTACAAGTCTCAAGGAAGGACGCATCAGGAAAAAAATGGACACCGGAAAGGAAGAAAAAGCACAGTGAGCTAATGAAGAGGTTTTGGGAAGAAAAGAAGAGAGGAAAAGGAAGTGAGGCTGTGATTGGCTCAAGTTCTCAAGCTCTACTGAAGGGGAATAATCGGAAATAATAATAATATTCTTCTCACTGTCGTTTCGGCCATCTACGGACCACGCTATTTCAACTGTCCCATAGCATGTCTTTGTGCCAGGGCTTTAACGTTCGCCTAGTATTACCGCATTCGTTTCCTATGCAGTTCCTTCCACCCTTCAGTCAAGGTTTAGCCAGTATTTAGTTTTGGCTTTTCTTGGAAACCATTATGTTCTTGGAGTTTCGACTTTAGTGGAACACGTTTCTAGATATCCTCCTGGGATATTCCCACTTCACGCAAGTCTCTTTCTACCTCGGTGAACTACGCCTCCTTGGTTTTCTTGTTGAGAAAGAAAAAACTGAATATCCTATTGTTCAACCTTGTAGAACTCATACGAGCAATGTGGCCATAATAAACTATCCTTCTCGTACGAATGGTGTCCGTGATCTGTTATAATTTTTATTATTTATATATTATTACTAGCTGTACCCGGCATGCGTTGCACTGCCAATCAAAGAAGGTGTTGGCGTTGTAACTTTGCTTGTTGAAGTGCTTTTGGATTCCCAATATTTTTTTCTTTTTCTGTTAACCACTTCTAAACTATTGAAAAATTGCTTAACTATCTCAAAAAATCATTGGAGCGTGCTCAACAACTCAACAAAGTTTCATCGCAATGAAATGAATCGTATATGAACGCATACGGGACTTTATTGAAACGATTCGAGCGACGTCACCCATTTGTTGAATAGCCTATACTCGTACGCTACCTATTGTAAAATGGATTTACTAATTTGAAAACCTTCCCTGGCGTGTACACAACAACTCATCAAAGTTTCATCGCAATCGGATGAATGGCATATGAACGCACACAGGATTTTGTTTAAACGATTCGCGCCGTCACTCATTTGTTGAATCTACTTGTGCGCCACCCATTGAAAAACGGATTTACTAATTCATACACCTTCGCAGGATTGTACTCAACTCATTAAGGTTTATCACAATCGGATGAATGGTATATGAACGCATACGGGATTAGGTTGAAACGATTCACGCGCTGTCGTTCATTAGTTGAATATACTCGTGCGCTACCAATTGTAAAATGGATTTTCTAAATCAGAAATCTTCGCGGGAGTGGAAACAACATTTCACCAAATTTCATTGCAATCGCATGAATGGTATATGAACGCATACGGAGTTTTTTTTTAACGATACGTGCGCCGATACCCATTTGTTGAATCTACTCGTGCACTACCTATTGTAAAAAGGATTTACTAAGTCAGAAACCTTTCCTGGAGTGTGCACAACAATTCACCAAAGTTTCATAGCAATCGGATGAATGGTACATGAACGCATACGGGACTTTGTTTAAACGATTCGCGTGCCGTCGCTCATTTGTTGAATCTGCTTGTGCGATACCTATTGTAAAGTGGATTTACTAAGCAAGAAACCTTCCCTGAAGTGTAAACGACATCTCACCCAAGTATAATCGCTATCCGACGAATGGTATATGAACGCATACGGGACTTTGTTGAAACGCTTCGCGCGTCTTCCCTCATTTGTCGAAACTACTTGTGCGCTACCTATTGTAAAATGGATTTACTAAGCCTGAAACTTTCTCTGGAGTGTACACAACAACTCACCCAAGTTTAGTCGCTATCGGACGAATGGTATATGAACGCATACGGGACTATGTTGAAACACTTCGCGCGTCGCCGCTCATTTGTTTAATCTACTTGTGCGATACCTATTGTAAAGTAGATTTACTAAGCCAGAAACCTTCCCTGATGTGTACACAATATCTCACCCAAGTTTCATCGCTATCAGACGAATAGTATATGAACGCATACGGGACTTTGTCGAAACGCTTCGCGCGTCGTTGCTCATTTGTTGAATCTACTCGTGCGCTACCTATTATAACAAGGATTTACTAAGCTAGAAACCTTGCCTGTAGTGTACACAACCTCTCACCCAAGTTTCATCGCTATCGGACGAATAGTATGTGAACGCATACAGGACTTTGTTGAAACGCTTCGCCCGTCGTCGCTCATTTGTTGAATCTACTCGTGCGCTACCTATTGTTAAGTGGATTCACTAAGCCAGAAACCTTACCTGAAGTGTACAGAACTTCTCACCCAAGTTTCATCGCAAAGGGATGAATGGTATATGAACACATGTGGAATTTCTTGAAACAAACGCACGGCATTTTGTTGAAGCTAATCGCATGCCATCTATTGTAAATTGGATTTACTACGCCCATAACGTTTCCGGGACTGTGCACAACAACTCACCAAAATTTGATCGCAATCGGACGAATTGTATATCAACGCAACGCCATTACACATTTGCTTATACTACTCGCACGCTATCTATTGTGAAATTGATTAACTATGCCTGTGACCATCCCGGAAGTGTTTACAACAACTCACCAAAGTTTCATCCCAATCGAATGAATGGTATATGAACGCATACGGAATTTTGTTTAAATGATTCGTGCGCTGTCACTCATTTTTAAAATTTACTCTTGCGCTACCTACTGTGAAATGGATTTACTAAGTTAGAAACCTTCACGTAAGTGTACACAACAACTCAACCACATTTCATCGCAATCGATGAATGGTATATGAACGCATACGGGATTTTGTTGAAACGCTTCGCGCGTCGTCTCCCATTTGTTGCATCTACTCGTACGCTACCTGTTGTAAAATGGATTTACTAAGTCGAAAACTTCCCAGGCGTGTGCACAACAACTCATCGAAGTTTCATCGTAATCAGATGAATGGCATATGAAAGCATACGGGATTTTGTTTGAACGATTCGCGCGCCGTCACTCATTTGTAGAATCTACTTGTGCACCACCTATTGAAAAACGGTTTTACTAATTCGTACACCTTCGCAGGACTGTACTCAACTCACTAAAGTTGTATCACAATCGGATGAATGCGTATATGAACAAATACGGGACTTGGTTGAAACGACTCACGCGCTGTCGCTCATTAGTTGAATCTACTCGTGCGCTACCAATTGTAAAATGGATTTACTAAATCAGAAATCTTCGCGGTAGTGGCAACAACATTTCACCAAATTTCATTGCAATCGCATGGATGGTATATGAACGCATACTGTGCCCTTTCAGCAAGAAATATGCAAATCACAGTATGCCAGCAATGCTCAAATCGGGATTTTCGGGGTTATAGTATGTTCTCCCACTCTGTGACTTACACATTTTGGATTAAATAGAGGATACACTTTAAAAAATAATAAACAAAATCAACTCCTATTATAAAACATTTAATTAACCAAATATATGGCGCTACAACAAAATAAACAAATAAAATACTGACCAATACTTCTAACTTGTTCAAAGTGAACAAGGAATACATAAATAAAACAATGTTAAATCAGAATAAATGGTTTCCTACAAACCAACAAACTTATAATCCTTTTCACTTCCATAGAGTATCCCTTTTAAAATTCAATATAGTCACGAGCTCCCAACGGCTCGATACCTTTACATACTCTGTGTTATTCTTATACAACACCTCACTTCCTATTATATGAGTATCTTATAATCAAAACAATATATAATTCTTATTAAAGTACTGTTACTCCTTTACTTAAATTTTTGGGCTTTTCACAATGTTCTTAGGTTACCACCTCTCTCAAG
Organism: Meconema thalassinum; assembly: GCA_946902985.2. Classification (NCBI taxonomy): domain Eukaryota; kingdom Metazoa; phylum Arthropoda; class Insecta; order Orthoptera; family Tettigoniidae; genus Meconema; species Meconema thalassinum. Next base: position 250,636,172 of record OX336394.1, on the reverse strand, counting down.
TTAACAAATTCACTACAGTGATTGGGAAAACACTTGTGTACTCCCGAATTATAGAAGACTACTTGAACATGTCAAAAATTATGATCACTCCCGAAATCTAATTATCTTCATTGAACTCGTGAATTCTTACATCAATATAACATTATATTAGGGATTTATATTTATTTGTCTTAAAAGACCATTATCTCATAAGAAAGCAACGATCTGAACTTGCAAGCGGTTTCTTTCATCTACAAGAACCTTGGTTCGAATCCCGGGTCATTAACAAACTCTAAACACTCATGGTGTATTATTACTTCAAACAGACGGTCAACCGACCTACCGCACTTCCGCTAATAGTAAGGGTCGGACCGCACCACTCAGCGTGATTTATTGTCCCGGAGCAGGACCCCAAGTCTCGCCCACAGAGACGGGCTACACTCTGCTTTAAACAGCTATTTCTTATACGCAGTTCTTTGAACAGACCTGGCTTTTCATTCATTTATTTTAACAACATTATTTAGGTTCATAGACCACTCTCGTAACCTTGGCATTTATTAATTATGAAGTGTCCTCATTGATGGGTAAGAATAATTCAATACAACAACAATATTTAGGGGCTTCACACAGACGAACCTGGGTTCGATTCTTTCACTGCCTCGGGAACCATATCCCATACTGGAGGACTTTACAACATCCGCGACTTAGGGCGACCTTTGTCTAACCTGCGCTCATAATACAATAAATAGCACCCTTTTATAAAATACACACAACGGCCTCGTGATTACATCACTATATGGAGGACTTATCATAGCTCAATTACCGCAATCAACTGCCCCTCATAATTAATTTACCAAGTATATTTAGGTTCAACGCCTTCCTAGCGTGACAAATTACTTCAATGCGCGACAATGCGCTATACATTACTTTACGGCCAAAGTTTTTCAAAGAACTGATCAATTCAAAATCAACATTTGATCTACATTTCAATTGTTATATTAATCCTCTCCCGTGGCAATAATCGCTATACTTTAAGACCATGTATTCATAACATGTATTTATTCTTTTACAGGAGCACAAAAACTACTACTTTCATAATATTCAACTTAATCTTCATTTATATAATTGTTATTATTATTATTATTATTACGCTTGCTTTCACATAATTCAATCATTTATCAAATACACTGATATTTTATTTCATACATTTCCTCTAAGGGATTTATTCATTTCACATAATCATTTTATACTTTCTCAATTTTTATCGTTCAGATCGCGCTATTACTCTGTTATTTGTTATTCAAAAACATCCCTATTTCTCATTCTCAGGTGGATTGTACACAAATATTCCCCAACACATAACATAATGAAATAGTTACTTACATGATCTGACGGTCATCGACCGTATTTTCCAACGATGTTTCATTTCGCCCACTTTTTGTGTTTAAGCCATCTTGATTAATCCCATTTCACACAATGACATTTCTTGACACACATATAACTTATATACCTTAAACACTGGTAACATTTTGAATACAATTCTGTATTCTTATATTATACACAAATAAATTCACTGAAAATTACTATACTAACACAAATTTTCTATATTTACATTACACTGCTTTTAATCACTGAGGCTTTGATTAGGCCTTGCACACGTGATTTCTTGCTTCCCGTTTCCAAGGGTGAAAGTCTTAGATGTCGGCTCCCTATCTGGTAAGAAGTTGAAAGTCTCGATCAATCTACCCCTCCCTGAAACGGTAATTCTTCAGATCCGGTTTCCTGACTATTCGGCTTTATTTTAACTAGCTCGAAGTCGTTTCTCTCTAGACACTATTTAGTTTGTCTAGATACAGTTTGTCCTATTTACGGCCTCTCGAATATTTATCGGTGACCTATGATTCCCTAGCATTTACTCCTCTTCCTTACTGCTTTTAATCACTGTTCGTTTGTCTCCAGTGAGACGATGTCTTGGATTAGATTTTCCCTTATTATTTTCTTCGCTCTAGACCCTATCTTATTCAGAATACTAGGCGGCACTTATTTCGTCGGCCCTGATCGGGTTCTTTAACTTTTAATAGAACTGTTCGTTTCTCTATCGTTGGTACTTCAAACGTTACGATACTTTCAGTCGTTTTACTAAAATGTTATTTGAAGACCTATCGCGTGTTCTTTTAAGTTCGCAGCCTACTTGGACTGTAATACGGAACTTTCACTATAAGACTGATACTGGCGGAACTAAATCCTGTATTAGGATTTTCCTAAGTCTTCACACGGCGATACTATGATGATACTTCTCGGCCACTCCCTTCGGGTGCACGTTGGTGATACAGAGTATCACGACCTCTCGAGGTCTAGTAAGTACTGCATGATTTGCCTGGCACGGCCAGGGCTTTTATACAAATCGGCGACAAAAAGATAAATTTCTTGTCTTTTTCAGAACCAACTTTTGAAGTAATGGTCGCACACATTTGGAAATTATATCACTGGAAAGCTTGTTTTCTAAACGTAAACTGATTTCTTCGTACGTGAAAATCGATCGTACAATTCCGAGATATTAAATGAAATTTACTCTTGAGGTACGTGGGTGTTGAGGTTGATTTTTAATCCCCTCCATCTCGGGTCTCGGGGAACTTTTTATGACGTATGGCCTCGTTTGCACTTCTTTCCTAGGCAATTATTAAAACCTTTTTCTCCACACAAAAATCTCTATTCCGAAATGATTCACAATGATGTATTTCTTGGGTTAATTATATGCTCGCAAGTGCTTTAAATCTAATTATTCTTCTTCTTGCACAACTGCGACGATGCCAATTTACTGCAACGTAAGATCAATTTCCGAAACATGCTCGCAGTCACTCCGAACGGAAAGTTCCACTCGTTCTAATTATAGCCATGATCGGCTCCTATCGGTGCGTCATGCGTGATATCATTTCTTGGCCACCTGGACCCTTACTTCTTGCACAACGTTATGCTCGCCCTCTTGTATAAAATCTTTCTATGTTCCACTGAAGACTGTATATTTCCTTCCTTCTTTTACCATAATACATGGATTCGACCCCTTGAACCAATGGTACATGGGTTCAATACGGAGTATCCTTTTAAACGATACGCGCTCCGTTACCCATTTGTTGAATCTACTCGTGCGCTACCTACTGTAAAAAGGATTTGCAAAGTCAGAAACCTTTCCTGGAGTGTGCACAATAATTCACCAAAGTTTCATAACAATCGGATGAATGGTATATGAACGCATATGGGACTTTGTTAAAACGCTTCGCGCGTCTTCCCTCAGTTGTTGAATCTACTTGTGCGCTACCTATTGTAAAATGGATTTACTAAGCCCGAAACTTTCCCTGGAGTGTACACAAGAACTTACCCAAGTTAAGTCGCTATTGGACGAATGGTATGTGAACGCATACGGGACTATGTTGAAACACTTCGCGCGTCGTCGCTCATTTGTTTAATCTACTTGTGCGATACCTATTGTAAAGCGGATTTAATAAGCCAGAAAACTTCCCTGAAGTGTACACAATATCTCACCCAAGTTTCATCAGACGAATAGTATATGAACGCATACGGGACTTTGTTGAAACACTTCGCGCGTCGTTGCTTATTTGTTGAATCTACTCGTGCGCTACCTATTATAACATGGATTTGCCAAGCCAGAACGTTGCCTGTAGTGTACACAACCTTTTAACCAAGTTTCATCGCTATCGGACGAATGGTATGTGAACGCATACAGGACTTTGTTGAATCGCTTCGCCCGTCGTCGCTCATTTGTTGAATCTACTCGTGCGGTACGTATTGTTAAGTGGATTTTCTAAGTCAGAAACCTCACCTGAAGTGTACTGAACTTCTCACCCGAGTTTCATCGCAATGGGATGAATGGTATATGAACACATGTGGGACTTTCTTGAAACAAACGCGCGCCATTTTGTTGAAGCTACTCGCGCGCCATCTATTGTAAATTGGATTTACTAAGTCTATAACTTTTATTTATTTATTTATTTATTTAGTTGTTGATGGTACACAACAGGGCTCAGTGTGCACCCCAATAATAGTGCACCTACACAGTAAGATACATTTCCTGATATGTCTGCATTAAGTATTAGTATCTTAATGTAATTCTTAAAACTAGGAAGTTCACACAGATCAAAATGCTTAGTAGTAAAAAGATAATATAAAAACTAAATCTAAATTTGATCTAATGCCAAATATAAAAACGGGTTTTGAAATTATTACATAATAAACTAAAAGGTAACATTAATAACTAGGGAACAGGCCTATCCACATATATACATTGTTGATTCTGTTATGTGTGATAATTTAATTTCAAGTATGAATTAGAGTGACTGGATTATAATTTCCAAGAACGGTCTGATTGAGAGACAGAAATCTAGTTTCCAGTTTACACGAACCGCATCGTTGTAAATACTGCAAAGCCTCCATACAGGTGAATTGTTATGTGAAGTGGTATTGGTTATATCATTTTTAGCCTACTTTTCACATTTTGCAAAAATGAGGAAAATGTAGACTTATGAGATCGATCCGGGAAAATGTGTGTCTGTCTGTCTGTCTGTCTGTCTGTCCTTCTGTCTGTCTGTCTGTCTGTCTGGCTGTGTGTGTGTGTCCCCCTATCAACTCCTAAACGGCTGCAGCAATCAAAACCAAATTTAGTATGAGTAAAGATGTGCACCGGAATATCTCACATCCATATTTGAAAATGATGTCAGTGCTACCAACTGCTGAGAAAACGCACTAGAAAATTGAGCTCCATGTTGGATATCTCGCAAGGTATGCATGGGAGCTATTCCAAAATTGGCACACATGTAGATAATAATATTTCAGTTTAATTTCCAGGAGGCCAACAATGACAGTGTTGCCAAAATAATTTTAAGCCTTCTGATAGGTCCAATGTTTAAATGCATATAACTTCTTCACTATCAATTGGATTTCAACCAAATTTTGTATGTAATATCTGTACATAAACAGATATGATTGAGCTTATTCTTAAGATCCACCAGGGCTGCCAACTGTTAATAATTGCTCTCTCTATTTATTTATTTTTATCCAAATACCAATATATCAGAAAGTATGCAAGCCAACAGCTTTAAACTATGCACACGTATATTCTGACATTTTAGATTAATTTGGAGTAACTTATATACGTCAGTTCTACCAACATGATTATATATAAATTTTTAAATACATGAAACTTCTATACTATCAGTTCGATTTCAACCAAATTTCGTATGTGCTATGTTTACCATAACAGATATGACTAAGTATTTTAAGAGCAATCAGGGCTGCCAACTGTTAATAAATGCTGTCTATATTTTTTTACCCTAATATCAATATATCAGAAAGTATGCAAGCCAACAGCTCTATACTTTGCACACGTATAGCACCTGACATTGTAGATTAATTTGGAGTAATTAATACAAGGCAGTGCTGCCAACATGATTCTATGCCTGCTGATATGTCCAATTTTAAAATACATGTAACTTCTAAACTAACAAATGGATTTCATCCAAAATTGGCACAACAAGATATCATAATATTTCAGATTATTTCTGACCAGCACACGCATGGTATTGTTGGCAACATGCTTTTACGCGTGCTGATAGATCCAGTGTCTAACTGCATGTAACGTCTATTGGACTTCAACCTAATTTTGTATTCTGTACCTTAAGAGATGGAACTAAGAATATATTCATTCACCAGAGCTGCCAACTGTAGTGCTCTATTAGGCTGCATTATACCAGGTATATTTTGAACTAATTTGATATTTCGATATTACCAACTTAATTTTGTCATTATTCTAGATAGGTTCATATACTGTAGAATAATCATTGGCATGAAAAGTAGGCTGTATAGTTCTTCACGGAACTTCTTGTTGAATGTTATGGTTGATCTTGTAGTTAAGCGAGGGATGTTGAAATTGAGGAGCGATAGGAAAAATGAGTTATCAATTTGACCGTTAATGACTTTATAAAGGAATTTCGAGACTCCAAACTATTCATGCCGAAATTCAACAAAAGTTCACCGTAGGGTACCATGTGTGGGTAATTGCCCGTTATTTTGAGGTGTACATATCTGAGGAATTTCTTTTGAACTTGCTCAATGGACTTAATGCATTTTTTTCTGCCAGGGACTCCATACTTGGCTGGCGTATTCGAGCTTGGATCTCACCATGGCAGTATAAAGGTTTATGCAGGTACTGGTCCTAATAAAAGGCTTAGTGTTTCTTATTATGAACCCTAACATTCGGTAAGCATCCCCGACCGTCTTTTGCACATGATAAGTGAAAGCAAGCTCTCGGTCAAACAGAATCCCTAGATCTTTCTTCTCGCTTACTGTTTTCAATGACTTAGGTCCAATTCCATAAACAAATGTGATTGGGTTCTTCTTACGTGTAATGGTAATAACAACACACTTCGGTACGTTTAAGTATAATTTGTTTTCTATACTCCATTTGTGTATATTATTTAGGTCATTTTGCAGTAGAGTGCAGTCATTAGTGGAAGAAATTGATTTTAAAATTTTGAAGTCATCTGCATATAAAAGACTATTTGAGTGCAGTATACATCGTGGCAACAAAATGGCGTGCGTTTGTTTCAAGAAAGTCCCACGTGTGTTCATATACCATTCATCCCATTGCGATGAAACTCGGGTGAGAAGTTCAGTACACTTCAGGTGAGGTTTCTGACTTAGTAAATCCACTTAACAATAGGTACCGCACGAGTAGATTCAACAAATGAGCGACGACGGGCGAAGCGATTCAACAAAGTCCTGTATGCGTTCACATACCATTCGTCCGATAGCGATGAAACTTGGGTAAAAGGTTGTGTACACTACAAGCAACGTTCTGGCTTGGCAAATCCATGTTATAATAGGTAGCGCACGAGTAGATTCAACAAATAAGCAACGACGCGCGAAGCGTTTCAACTAAGTCCCGTATGCGTTCATATACTATTCGTCTGATAGCGATGGAACTTGGGTGAGATATTGTATACACTTCAGGGAAGGTTTCTGGCGTAGTAAATCCACTTTACAATAGGTATCGCTCAAATAGATTCTACAAATGAGCGACGACGCACGAAAAATTGCTAGAAAAATCAAAGGTCCAAAGTTCGAGCCATGGGGTATTCCGGAATGAACTATGTATTCCTTTGAGACAATTTTCTGGAACGAAACAAATTGTTTCCTGTCTCTGAGGTAGGAGATGAATAATTTGAGTAATGGGTGGGAGAATCCCAAAATACATAATGTTTTAAGAAGGATATCGTGATTTATTGTGTCGAAAGCTTTCTCGAAATCTGTAAATATGACATCCATTTGCCCTCCTTTATCTAACTCTTTAGATATAATTTGAGTAAAATTAATTGCATTCGTCTCTGTAGATTTCGTGGATAGGAAACTATGTTGGTTATCTGTTACGATTGGTCTGAGAAATACTGATATTCTTCCGTGCAATATGAATTCAAATACCTTGGCTACTGCAGATAAAATAGATATAGGACGGTGGTTATTAATTAGTGATGGGTGTCCCGATTTTAGTATAGGGCAGACGCGAGTGATTTTCCAGGCGTCAGGGAACGTACACGTTTGTATGGCTAAGTTAAATATAACGTGTAACGGGTCCCTGAGACTTTCAGCACATCCCTTAACTACATACGGTGGAATATTATCAGGACCAGCCGACAGGTTTTAATTTTTTAAATGCCATTTCTACCTCTTCCTTTGAGACAAGTTTTATGTGAAGGGTGTTGGGAGTATTCGAATTGCAGGCTGGGACTTTGTATTGGGCTGACTGAGAGTCATACACTGATTTGAAATATGACGCGAAACCTTCAACAATGGAATCACCCCTGTCCAATTCTTCATTATTATATTTAAAAGTGTCGCATGTGTTCATAAATTTTTTTCTTGTTTTTAATAAAAGTCCAAAATTTCTTTGAGTCCCTGCTAATGTTTTGTTCAATATTATGGATATATTTCTTATAATTTAATGTCCTTTTTAATTTCTGACCTTAATTCTTCAAAACGTAGTCTATGATGATCTGAGTAATGTTTTCTCTTCCTATGGTGTTCCTTCTCCTTCAATTTACTCTTTGTTTCCTTAGAGAACCAGACAGGATTTTTCTGCCCGTTTGTCGTTTACATATAGGAACAGTTTCGCCAAGTACTGTGTTAAAAATCTGATAAAACAGGTCTACTGCAGTATTTACATCAGTGCACTCGTATATTTGACCCCAGGCACTATCCCTCAACCGAGTGTACATTTGTTCAAAATCGTCTTCTCGGATATTATAGGTATCATTAGGCTGGATAATTACTTGGTATCGACATATAGTTAGAGATATTTCCACATCCAGAGCTGGGTGATGGCGATCCAGCGGTAAGAGTGGGTCTGTGTTTTCCGTTACAATTATGTTGGGTTTGTTGGATAGAACGAAGTCCAGCGTCCTCCTGTTACGGTTTAGTACTGAATTATAAGATTTTAGCTGAAGATAATTAATAAAATTTACGAGTTCTCTTGTGTGAATATTGTCATCTTTAATTAGTGTACTTAGTATTGTTGGGATATTGAAGTCACCAAAGATTAATACATTTTTATCATATATTTCTGTGCTGGATTCCAACCACCGGTATAGTTGCCTGTATGTTTCTACTTTTGAAGCTGGTGGAATGTAAACATTACAGACGTACCAAATATTTCCTCCAATAACCAGTTTCACTAATAGACATTCCAAGCTGCCAGCCATTCTTTCGACCTTGAGTACTGTTAATCCGCTCAGGAACCAAGATAGCTACCCCACCCCCTGCTCTGGCAAGCCTCTCAGTCCTGTATACTCTGTACATATCACAACAGACCTCACTGTCAGCGATTTTACTAGATAACCAAGTTTCTGTAATTAGAATTAAGTCATGCATTTTAGTGATCAGGGTTTCATTGAATAAATCTAATTTTGTATTCATTCCTCCTACATTTTGATAATAAATGGATAATCTAGGTTTTGATACCATTAGAGAGTGTTCAGGTCATCCTCATTTCGAATTACGATGACTCGAGAACCTTCAGATTTGCGTATTTTAGTGTGTCCATTTCTTACCCACAAGAAAGAATACTCCTTCTCTCTCCTGATGTTCCGAGCTTGTGACAGTAATTTCCTCTTCTCGGGTGATAAACTCTCGTTCACATAAATTACACTGTCGCCAGGAAGACCAACGTGGCGAGTGGAGAGATTCCGTTTCACCCGGCGACGCTCCATGGAATGCTCCTTGTCGTCCCACCAAACGAATTTTAAGATGATGCCACTGTGTTGATGATTAGGTGACTTAGGCAGTCGATGACAGGCATCTACCATTGTTTCAGAAATGACCACATCCAGAGCTTGACCTACTTTCTTCACAGTTTCAATAATGTTTTCGTTAAGAACTTCTGGGACACCGTGTATTTCCACCGTATTCCTACGTGTGTACTGCTCAGATTCTCCTAGGCGGTTTTCTAGGGATTTTAGCTTCGCCTTGAGATTGACATTTTGCTGGGTTAATGTGTCAATCTGCCCTTTACATTCTTTAATTTCTATCTGCTGGTTAGAAATTAATGTTACACAATCGTCTAGTTTCTTATGGGACAATTCCAATGAGTTACCTAGATCAGTCTCTCGCTGTTTGTTCGTCTTTTATGATTTTAAGTTGTTCTTTTAAGCCTTTCAGCATTCCATAAATATTCGCCATTGATGGAGTGTCTTTGTCACTTACACTGTCACTTATAGTTGCACTATAGTCCACACATTGCACACACAGCCACTCGGTGAATCTGTTCAATGTATTCACGCACTTCTTGTGGAACCACTTTTTACATGAACCACACTGTACCTTTCCAGTCTTCCCCAAGCTACCACCACACTCTCCAGAGTCGCCCATGTTGCCGGTGCAGGTGAAAACTCCTATTTAACCAATTTACGAGGAAGTTAGTAATTCTAATTGATGTTCTTATTAGTTACTGGGCAACGTATTCACTTATATTGTCGGGTGACAAATATGGTTTAGGTTCTTCCTCGAATACACTCTTAAATACACATTGTTTTCGGAGCTACTCACTGCCGTGTTGTTCACTCAGCCGCCATGTTACGGTAATTGTCCGGGACTGTGCACAACAACTCACCAAAATTTGATCGCAATCGGATGAAATGTATATGAACGCATCGCCTTTACGCATTTGTTAAAACTACTCGCGCGCTATAAGTTATACTGTAAAATGGATTAACTATGCCTATGAACATCCCGAAAGTGTGTACAACAACTCACCAAAATTTGATCGCAATCGGTTGAATGGTTTATGAACGCATAAAAGACGAACAGACAGACATTCCTTTATATATATATATATATATATATATATATATAAGAATATAAGATAAGATTATCGTTTATATATTTTCCCGAGGGAAATGGCTGAAAAAGCTGATACCATCCTTAGCTGACTGGGTCGACCGGAATCATGGTGAAGTAAACTATTACCTCACACAATCCTTGACAGGTCATGGATACTTCCGGAAATTCCTCCACAGAATAAAGCGAGCGAGTAGTCCAGTGTGCATCTACTGCAATGACATCGATGACGCACTCCACACATTCTTTGTTTGTGTCCATTGGCTGCTACAAAGATGATGCTTGGAAGCTGAGCGGGGAGAACTGGCTCCAGACAACATCGTACACATTATGCTGCAAAGTCAAGAATCCTGCGATCAGGTAACAGAGTAAGTGGAAAGTAGGCTCTTGGCGTCAAAAGAAGAGGGATCTAGATGCGTATGAGCTATTGTAAAGGAGAATTGAGAAAAGATGAAGGAGAAGAAGAAGAAGAAGAAGAAGAAGAAGCATAAGAGCCGTAACGCACGACATTGCTCTGAAGGAATGCAAGAGTGGTTCCGGGGCGGAGAAAAACGTCGTGGAAGAAAGACGTGTGGTTCTTTAGTGCGGAAGAATCCAACACACTGAGATTCACCACATTCCTTCAAATAACAAAAACAAGAAGTTCCGTGACGAACTAAAGAGCCTACTTTTCTTAAAATTTAAGATTCATGCCAATGATTAATAAATACGGATCTATCTAGAATAATGACGAAATTAAGTTGGTAATATCAAAATTTCTAATTAGTTAGAAATACGGTATATCTGGCATAATGTAGCCTAATAGGGAACTACAGTTGGCAGCACAAGTGACTGAATATATTCTTAGTTCCATCTCTTAAGGTACAGAAGACAAAATTTGGTTGAAGTCCAATGGATAGCGTGGACGTTACATGCAGTTAAACATTGGATCTAACAGCGCGCGTAAAATCATGTTGGCAACAATGACATACAGTACATGTAATGGTCAGAAATAATCTGAAATAATATGATCTATTGTTGTGTCAATTTTGAATGAAGTCCGTTAGTTAGTATAGAAGTTACATGTATTTTAAAATTCGACCTATCAGCAGGCTTAGAATCATGTTGGCAGCACTGGCGTAGGCCTACATTAGTTACTCCAAATTAATCTAGAATGCCAGGTACTATACGTATGCAAAGTTTAGAGCTATTGGCTTGCATACTTTCTGAAATATTGATATTAGGGTAACAAAAACAGAGACAGTATTTATAAACAGTTGGCAGCCCTGGTTACTCTTAAGAATCGGCATAGTCATATATGTTATGGCACACATAGCACATACGAAATTTGGTTGAAATCCAATTGATAGTGTAGAAGTTATATGCATTTAAAATTTGGACCTATCAGCAGGCTTATAATCATTTTGGCTACACTACCATGTATGGGCTCCTGGAAATTAAACTGCATTATTGTTATCTATACGTGTGCCAATTTTGAAATAGCTCCCATTCATACCTTCCAAGATATCCAACATGGAGCTCAAATTTCAATTGCGATTTTTCAGCAGTTGGTAGCACTGACATCATTTTCAAATATGGCCGTGAGATATTCAGGTATAGATCTTTACTCCTACCAAATTTTGTTTCGATTGGTGGAGCCGTTTAGGAGTTGATAGGGGGGGGGTGGACACACACACAGACAGACAGCAGGACAGACAGACAGAAGGACAGACAGACACACATTTGCCCGATCTCATAAGTCTACTTTTTCCTCATTTTTGAAATATGTGAAAAGTAGGCTAAACATATATTTCTCTCTTTTCCGTTAGGGGCTTCTAAGGACCACGTACCAATTCCAATGCTTCATCCTTTGTTGTTACTTCTTCCTAAAATACTCCTTCATCCACTCACTAATGTATTCGCGCTAGGAGAAGTCAGTTTGACATGCTGTGATGGGGAGCAGGGGTTCGGCTGCCTATTCCTAACCAAAATACATCGACAGGCTGCCTACCGTATTCTACTTATTGTGAATGAGCGAAGCTGGCAGTGACCGACTTGATATATATATATAATTTTTTTTAATGCACGATAGGCTATACAAAACAAGGGAATGCATCTGCATTTCAAACCCAGCTGACTTCTGCTGGTACACAAACAATATGTAACTTATTCCACTCCTCGCACCTTTTGAGCCTGTTTTTTTTTTCTTCATACTACTTTGGAATCCTTCCGTTTTAACCCTTTCATTCTGAAAATTCCTCTATATTTATTAATTGCTTCTTCTCTTAGATTATTTCCTTTTTGACTTCTTGAATCTAAATTGTTGTTGACTTCTTGTTCCAAAGATATTTGAAGATCTGCTTGGTTAACCCGAATTAAATTTCTAAGCAGTGCCGCTAATCGAACCAGGAACTCCAGGACGCCAGCCAAGAATGCTAGCCGCTACATCACATGGTGTTCAATGGCTGTTGTAGCGTAGTAGCTTCTTACAGTATGTGTCCATGATTTCGATATTTTCTTTTTACCTTAAATCCCGTCCTCTCCTATTGTTTCTTTTTAAATTTTGTGTAATTGTACATTTAAAAATTCCCTACTTATTTTCTGGAAATGATTTATCCATTACTTGATTCTTACTATTTGCCATCTTGTGGGTATAGCTGTATCTTGTGTTGCAGTGTAGGACGGTACAGTGTGGGGAGTGACACATCCCTCAGTAAATGGCTGGACAGTCTCATGATGACCATCAGCCAGATTCTAGCTCGAGTCGCCACTGCTGCACAGCAGGTACGTATACTCTATCAAACAAAGAAATAAGTGGATAATGAGCAGGACTGGACATAATTTCCAAAGTTTTATTTTATTTTAATTTAATTTTAGAATTTTTTTATTTTTATTTTTATTCTTATTTCTATTTTTATTCTTATTTTTAATTTTAATTTTTAATTTTTAATTTTTAATTTTTAATTTTTAATTTTTAATTTTTAATTTTTAATTTTTAATTTTTAATTTTTAATTTTAATTTTAATTTTAATTTTTAATTTTTAATTTTTAATTTTTATTTTTTATTTTTTTTATTTTTAATTTTTTATTTTTATCTTTTAATTTTTAAATTTAATTTGAAAATTTTAATTTTTTTAATTTTTTTAAATTTATTTTTTATTTTTTATTTTTATTTAATTTTTAATTTTTAATTTTTAATTTTTATTTTCTAATTTTTAAATTTTATTTTTAAATATTTAAATTTTATTTTTAAATTTTTAAATTTAATTTTTAAATTGAATTTTAAATTTTAATTTTTGATTTTTAATTTTTATTTTTTAATTTTTAATTTTTAATTTTTAATCTTTAATTTTTAATTTTAATTTTTTTAATTTTTGAATATATGAATTTTGAATTGATACATTTATTGATTTATTGAATTATTTTTAATTTCAATTGCGGTTACTCTCATACTATTTAGAACCAAAGTGAAAATTAGAAAACAAAGTTGATAGTTTTTGAAAATCGTCTTCTTTACTGTCGTTTTGATGAAACAAACACCCAGGCTTATTGTGGTGTTTGAAGCCATATTTTCAGTGATGCCTTAGTAAACAAGAGTTTAGTGCTTTTCAGTCGGTCAACACGAATGTACCCAAAAGAGATGGGTTATGCCCTAATCCTGAAATAAATTACATGAGATTAATAAAACACTAGGATGACCAGTTTCGATCGTCAAGCGATCATCCTCAGATCCATTACACTTAGGCTATAAAATCTATGTTTGAAATACAGGTGAAAATATTTACAATATGTACAATTATTTAGTTGCAGTATTGGTACTGCAACTGTCAGTGTATGCTAAATGCAGTATATATGATGTTAGGTGAAATGCTAAATGGTGATAGCTATCCGGAGTTTGTACTTGGGAGAGATTATATGGTTGTAAAAATCAACTATGGTTAAACTATAAAATTATAGGCTAACTACTTATCTGATTGTCTTCCTTACTACAGCTACTCGCAGTACACACAGAGAGAAGGCCTAGCGATGGGATCGCCACTAAGTGGGTTAATCGCTGACATCTTCATCAATGCACTAGAAAATGCGTTCTTAGAAAAGACTTCAACAAACGGAATAGTAATATGGAAAAGATACGTAGATGATGTAATTTGCATCTACGATACTGAACTAACAAGCGAAGAAACAATTCTCCAATCCATTAATAGCCTACACCACTCTATCAAATTCACTAAGGAATCCGAAATAGACCGAAAAATAAATTATCTCTATATAACTATTGAACGTAAAGACAACGACCTTTCATATTCCATATTCCGGAAAGCAACACAAACCTCGCATGCAATCGACAATCAGTCTAATCACCCCAGTACGCTCAAACTAGCGGGTTTCAATTCAATGGTGCACAGGGCTTTAAACATACCCATGTCAAAAGACAACTATAATAAGGAAATAAGAACTATTAAGCAAATAGCAAAGGAAAACAACTTCCCGCCAAGCAAAATAAACCAAATTATAGCCAAACATAAAAATAAAGATAAAACGATTCCCAAACCGGACAGTAATGAGAAAAAATTTGCGCGTTTCAACTATGTGAATGCGAATACATATAAAATCACTAATCTATTCAAAAAGCAAGGCATAAAGATAGCTTTCACAGCGAAAAACACAACCGCTAGGCACCTCCTAAATAGTAATCTAAATAAACGTGGCCCGTATTCAAGGTCAGGGGTATATTCTATAACGTGCCAAGACACCGGTTGTCAAGCTAATTACATCGGGCAGAGTGGAAGACGAGTAGACACACGTTATAATGAACATAGGAATGCGATAAGATACGGAACACAATCAGCCGTGTGCGAACATATGTGTGACGCGGGGCACAGCTTTACCAACAGAGTCGGACCTTAAAATAATCCATCACGAATCGAAAGGCAGAGCTCTTGACATAAAGGAAGCAATCGAGATACACCTAGCCAAACGAAACAATCCCAACAATCTAAATGAACACACGTTCATGGAGAGCTCACCCCTCTTCACGCTACTAAAAACACACCCTGTCGGAAACAAGACACAATTTAGCGACACAGCCAAGCTAGATAAAGGGGGGGGGGGGGGAATTAGGGGTTTTTAATAGGTAAATGTTATCTGGATCAGGTGTACGATGTACTTTTCTTCTGCAATAAACCAAGGCCCATATTCGCGGCAGTATTAAAAGTGCCGGGACGTCCTCATAAGACCGTCAACGCTTAGTTCGAATGGCTTATGGTCCACACGTGGCGAGGGCTAATCCACGGTCTTTAGTAGTTGTAGACCCACCTCATTCAATAACATACATCTTATCTAGGTTGGCAACACCTCACATAAACACATCGCTATGCCTCCGCACAGCACGTATGGGCAGGGGGGAGAAGGCAGGGAAAAACCAGTCGTTAAGATAACCACCGCAGTCGACCGCACCGTGAGTTACAGTGAGCACGAAAACTGCGAGTAGCTGTAGTAAGGAAGACAATCAGATAAGTAGTTAGCCTATAGTTTAACCATAGTTGATTTTTACAACCATATAATCTCTCCAAAGTACAAACTCCGGATAGCTATCACCATTTAGCATTTCACCTAACATCATATATACTGCATTTAGCATACACTGACAGTTGCAGTACCAATACTGCAACTAAATAATTGTACATATTGTAAATATTTTCACCTTTATTTCAAACATACACACATCAAAAAAAGTTTTGCATCACCTCGGTTCCCAGATCTCCGGCATATAGACGTTGACTGTGTATATTGTATCCAAGATACAGTCCCTTTGACTGTTCATAGATGTCACTAAAACTGCTCAAAGATGTAAACAACCATGCATGAGCAGGGCCTATTAGACGGAGGGGGTACGACAGCCGATCAGTTCCAGTCATTCCACCAGGAAGAAGGTACGCTGCTCATGTTGTCTGTAGTTCTACCATGCCTAGAAGGTCAATACCGCAGTTCGATCGCGTCCGCATTGTTACTTTCTGTCAAGAAGGGCTCTCAACAAGGGACGTTTCCAGGCGTCTCAGAGTGAACCAAAGCGATGTTGTTCGGACATGGAGGAGGTACAGAGATACAGGAACTGTCGATGACAGGCCTCGCTCAGGCCGCCCAAGGGCTACTATTGTAGTGGATGACCGCTACTTACGGATTGCCGCTCGGAGGAACCCTGACAGCAATGCCACCATGTTGAATAATGCGTTTCGTTCAGCCACAGGACGTCGTGTTTCAACTCAAACTGTGCGCAATAGGCTGCATGATGCGCAACTTCACTTCCGACGTCCATGGCGAGGTCCAGCTTTGCAACCCCGACACCATGCAGCGCGGTACAGATGGGCCCAACAACATGCTGAATGGACCCCACGGAATTGGCATCACGTTCTCTTCACCGATGAGTGTCGCATATGCCTTCAACCAGACAATCGTCGGAGACGTGTTTGGAGGCACCCTGGTCAGGCTGAACGTCTTAGACACACTGTCCAGCGAGTGCAGCAAGGTGGTGGTTCCCTGATGTTTTGGGGTGGCATTATGTGGGGCCGACGTACGCCACTGGTGGTCATGGAAGGCTCCGAAACGGCTTTACGATACCTGAATGACATCCTCCGACCCATAGTGCAACCATATCGGCAGAATATTGGAGAGGCATTTGTCTTCATGGACGACAATTCTCGACCTCATCGTGCACATCTTGTGAATGCGTTCCTTCAAGATAACGACATCGCTCGACTACAGTGGCCAGCATGTTCGCCAGACATGAACCCTATCGAACATGCCTGGGATATGTTGAAAAGGGCTGTTTATGGACGTCTTGACCCACCAACCACTCTGAGAGATTTACGCCGAATTGTCGTTGAGGAGTGGGACAATTTGGACCAACAGTGTCTTGATGAACTTGTGGATAGTATGCCACGGCGAATACAGGCATGCATCAATGCAAGAGGACGTGTTACTGGGTATTAGAGGTAGTGGTGTGTACTGCAATCTGGACCACAAATGCTGAAAGTCTAGCTGTATGATGGTACAACATGCAATGTGTGGGTCTCATGAGCAATAAAACGAGCTGAAATGTTGTTTGTGTTGATCTCTATTCCCTTTGTATTTAACGGTTCCGGAACTCTTGGAACCGAGGTGATGCAAAACTTTTTTTGATGTGTGTAGATTTTATAGCCCAAGTGTAATGGATCTGAGGATGATCGCTTGACGATCGAAACTGGTCATCCTAGTGTTTTATTAATCTCATGTAATTTATTTCAGGATTAGGGCATAACCCATCTCTTTTGGGTACATTCGTGTTGACCGACTGAAAAGCACTAAACTCTTGTTCACCCAGGCTTACTTAAATTATTGTTGTTGTTTGCTTCGAGGAGCTTGGGTATAGTGGTCATTTAGCCTCGTGTACTGATGGGAGCTTACTTGACTCCCTAGGCCTCTGATACCCTAATACAGGCTGTTCCAGCCGAGCAACTCGTCCGTGAGCAGAGGAGTACTCGCCGCCTTACGTGAGTAAACCTGCAACATGCAATACAGCTCTGTTGTGGGGGGCTGCCGTCACTTCGCGGTGGATACATCAAGACTGGCTGGAAGTGCATGGACTTGTACTATGACCTTCGTCCAGTGACGCATTAGCTGTCACCCCCAGTCCCTCTGTAGCCGTGCTCCGAGCATCATGGCTGAGTACTCGCGTGTACTCATACTCAAACTCGTGGATTTGGAACTGCCTGCCCTAATACATTCGGGGTCGGAAAAGAACAAAAGTTGACCAAGGAAGGTTTACGGTAAGGATGGCAGAGAGGAACCTGGCACAAGTAAGTGGAAGAATGCTGGAATCAGCTGGAGTACCGTGGTCGCCAATCCACGTCCACAAGTTGTGAGCCCCTGGGGTTTTTCAAAGAGATTCCATCACAGTCGCAGTGTGCAACGAATATGAAACAAATGGCTTCTGAAACATCCGTATTTGATACAAGGAGTCCTATATTCTACAATATGTATCTACCTCTTAACAAGCTAGCAACAGATAAATGGTAAAATAGATCCTCCTGGTTTATAAGCTTCTCCTTTTCTAGAAGATATATATATTTTTTTTACCCTTCTTCCACGACGTGTTTCTCAACCCCGGAACCACTCTCGCATTACTTCAGGGCGGCGGGCGTCGTGCGTATGAAGCCTCTTCTTCTTCTTCTTCCTTCAATTCTTCTTCATTATTGCTCATTAGCATCAAAGTCGCTCTTCTTTAGGCGCAAAGTACTTTCCACATACACTGCTACCTGTTCCCAAGATTCTTGATTTTTCAGCATAACATGGACGATGTTGTCTGGAGTCATCTTCTTTGTGGAAGCCAATGGACACAAACAAAGAAAGTGTGGAATGCGTTGTCGATGGCATTGTAGTAGATGCACACCGGACTACTCGCCGCTCGCTCTATTCTGTGAAGGAATTTACGGAAGTATCCGTGACCTGTCAGGAACTCTGTGAGGTAATAGTTCACTTCACCATGATTCCGGTCGAACCAGGCAGCTAGCGTTGGTATCAGCCTCTTCGTCCATTTCCCTCGGGAATCGTCTTCCCATCTCTGTTGCCATGGATCGATTCTGTGGCTGACAGCTAGCTCCTTTGCCCGTTTTCTTCCCAGCTCTCCTTGGGTACGCCAGATCTGACCGCATGTTCAGACACCGTACGATATATGCACAAGCAATTCGTAAAGCTGCTCTCCGCTGTACTGCCGCCATCCGTCTCCGATACTTTTCAAACTTCAAGGACTCGGCCCAGATCTCAGAACTGCATAGAAGGATCGAGATGACATTCGACATGAGAAGCCACCGTTTACTGGGTTTCAGGCCTCTAATATTACCCATCAGTCTACGCAATGCAGTCATGGATTTTGCCGCCTGATCTGTTACCCGCTGAATGGGGTTCCAGAATGTGAGCTTGGTATCAAGCGTTATACCTAAATACGCTATGCTCCTAGATGTTTCGATGACTATCTGCTCGACCTGCATCGCCACGAGGGTATCAATCCTTCTTCTTGTCAGAAGGACAATTTCCGTTTCATGGTCTGCCAGTTCTAACCTGTGATTCGTCATGCATTCTTTTACCCGCCGCATCACTTGGTTCAGTTACAGTTACAATTACAGTAAAAACTCGATTAACCGTCATCGTCGGGACCGTGGTCGTGACGGTTGAGCGAATAGACGGATAACGGAAACACTGTATTATTCCTCCAAAACATGACCTCAATCGATTATATTATAGACAGATATCACTCTCACATAATGTAATACCCATATTTCGGAGTGAAAAGAAATTAAACACGATTGTAATAGCAAATAAAACTATTTATTACATGATAAAAACATCCGTACAGTAGCTACAAATGTGGCAAAATAATGTACAGTACAGTAATATAAACTTACAGGTGAAATAGTTCATGTAGCTTGAAAATCGCGGGCTGGTACACTCACTTCCCACTAAAATAGAGTAAGTAAACAAAGCGAACACGTCACTGCACCTTAAAGCACTTTGTTATTGCAGTATTATTATGCTATTAAAGCAATGACGGTTAACAGAAACTGACGGTTAAAAGAGTGACGGTTAAACGAAGTTTTACTGTACTATCAAAGCAGCCACATCATCAGCATAACCCACAAGTGTCGCATCTTCTGGCATCTTTAGCCGTAATAAACCATCGTACGTGATGTTCCAAAGGTTTGGACCAAGAATGGACCCTTGCGCTGGACCAACTGTGAGCCGTTTTGTTCTCCGGCCATCTTCAGTATATTCATGAGATACTCTGGTAGCTTCAAGGTCTCTTGGAGCGCTTCCAACATATCACATATCTTGCCGAGTTGAAATCATTTTTGACATCTAAGATCACAAGAAGCGTCACCTTTCTAGAGTAATGATTGACAATTTGTGCTCTTTCCGCTGTGTTCACCACTTCCCTCACTGCATCAATCGTGGAGTGACCCCTGCGGAATCCATGTTGACTATCAGATAGATCCCCAGCTAATTGGATTGCCGAAATTATTCTGGGCTGTAGAAGCTTCTCTAAACCTTTCCCAGCAGTGTCCAGCATGCATAAAGGTCTAACCCCCAGTTTTCCCTTTACTGATTAAAACCAGTCGGGCTATTTTCCAGCGAGCACTAACACTCGCTTTCAAGCATTAAGTGTACATTCTTAGCGGTAGATGAGGGCAGAATTCAGTTATCACCTTTAACACTTCTGTTGGAATACCGTCTGGTCCAGGGGCCCTCTTATTTCTAAGAGGAAATCGCTTTCGTCAATTTTTCGGATGTAAAAAGAAGATAGTAGCACTGGAAATCGCTATAATGAGCCTGGAGTGATTGTTGCGAGTTAATATTTGACAAGATGGAGTTAATGCATCTTAAAAGTTCATAATACACAATTTTCTGTACAAGTCCTTTTCGTGAAATTTCAGAATGTCCAGCCATTGAACTCAGACGTAGATTCTTATATCACATTCTAACGCTTACGTACTGCCGGATGCTGATTGCCCAACATGTTCGCCTAGGCAATGTAGCGTGACTGGAACCATATCATTTCCCAATAGCTCCATTTCTTGTCACAGTTATTACAAACGCTATGACACAGATAGATCGTGGTTTCTCTACCAGAGTTTGATTGAGACTTCCGTGGTACAGAATATCATACAACTCCAAATATTCTGAGTGTGCACCTTGTGAATAGCTTATACATTTATGTACAAAAACATAAAGCTTTCGTACACATCAGCCACCGATTGTCCAAATGAATCAGAATGTCCAACACGTATGTGATACAATGTGTAACCTTGAAGTCTAATTATTATTAACGAAGGTTTGGTGGTACTGGTACACAGTCCATGGAGTTGTTGCTGTTGATTACTTCAGGGGCTGCGACATCGTGGTCATACAGCCCCGTGTATTAAGACGAGTGGGATAGGAGAGATGTTTCTGGTGACTGTTAATGAAGAGAAGAGATAGGTTGGTAGGACACGTACTAAGAAACCCAGGATTACCAAACTCAGTTGTGTAAGAAAGGGTCGAGGACAAGAACCGTAGGGGTAGACCAAGGCTAAAGTATGTTAAACAAATTGCTTCGGATGTAAGGTGTGCTAGCTATGTAGAGATAAAACGATTATCCCATGACAGGGAGCCGTGGAAAGCTGCAACAAACAAGTCAAAAGACTGAAGACTTAAACAACAACTATATATAAACTAGCAACTCACCCCGGCTTCGCCCGGGAACAGATATCTCAGTAATTGAATGGAGCTTGTTGGAAGAAATGAAAACGTAACAACATTTATAGTGGGCGATGTATTGAAGATAGAGATATGCTCTCGCGGACTTTTTTTGTACAACTTTTCACGCTGAACAATTCTTACACTTATAGTATATTGATATTCTTTAACGGTTTGCCCAGCGTAAGCTTAAAAAGCGCATGGATGCCGGTTTTTTTCCGACTTTTTCACTGAAATCGATACTGCTTGGCTTCCCTTGATCATAAATGAATTATTTTCTACAGAAACCTTCCTCGAGAAATCCTTTACAGAATGGAAACCACATCAAAATCAATCCACTGGTTCTCGAGATCACCTGTTACATCCAAGAATAGGGGACTTTGTTTTATACTGTGTAGAGATATACTGTACTATTATCATACAAAATTTCAGATAAATTCGTTGGTAGATTTTGCGTGAAAGAGTAAAAGACATAGACTACTAGGCTATTTATACTGTATTAGTAAATATGAATGTCCATTCTAGCGCCGACAAGCCGGCACTATGATACCATTCTTGTCACATTAATAAATGCAAAGAATTTTGAGGTTTAACGTGACTGTTAATCACGCGGTCATCAGCCACGGGACCTCCTTTTTACGTGGAATCCGAACCACAGGACATGGCATTTCACTTCGAAAATCTCCCATGCATTGACCGGGAATTGAACCCGGTGCGCCTTGGTGAGAGTCATACGGCTTGACCGCTGCGCCACCACGCCCCCCTTTAAGGTTGGTTGGTTTCTCAGTTTAAAGGCTGCGACAACGCGGTCATGTAGCTCCGTGTACTTTGGGTGTGTGTAGAATCTGTCTGATAACCGGTGTTAATTGTGATGGCTGTATTAGTGTGTGTATCTGTTTTTTAATTCAAGTAAGAACTGCACCTTTGAATTTTTCAAATAGTTCCTACTTTTGTCGCCAAACGCCACCGTCAACGACTACTAGGCCTAGTTCAGAACTTAGCTACTAGACGCCACCGCAGTCGGCTCTTGGCCACGAACGTAGGAACCTAAGAGCGTTGTTTACATTCTTAACCTATATAATTTAGCTTCACACAGGTGTAATTAGTGGAAGGTTCTTTAACATGCCATAAATCTATGACATGGGACCGCCGGCTTTACTTCCCCTCCGAAGGAAGGCATACTGAGAAATTTGCAACGCTCTTAAAAAATCCGACGGCTTCGGCCGGGTTTGAACCTGCGATCATGGGTATAGAAACTCAGCATGCTACCAACTACGCCACCGAAGCCGCCCCCCCCCCCCCCCCATTAATAAATGTATTTGAGTGAAGTTATTTGACTTTCACTCATCGATACTTAAGTACAGGAGCATTATAAACTGAGCAAAGCGAAATTCTTTGCTAGTTTTTGCATCTGCTCAAAGCGGTTTAGTTCTCAATGAAGTAGGACATGCACAGTAGTTAATATTCAAGGAATATAAAGTGAGCGAGAGGCATATTATAATGACCCTGACGTAATGCAATAACAGGCATCACCATACACATTAACACATAACGGTGAGGTAATTAAGGCGCTGTAAGAGGGAATCTCTTGTAAGGAAAGGAAGATCGTGAGTGTGAGACAAGGTAGCAGAGATCAAGGAGGTGTCTTGCGAGGTCTCGAGGATCACCCGATAGGCCACACGATAGCGTGAAGACAGAATTTGTCCATCCTGTAAGTCCTGAGAGTTCATTCATGTTCCTTGATTACTTTTGCTTATTATTGCTGTTGTTGTTACTTCATTCTAAGGGGCTTGGGATATCTTGGTTATCAGCCCCATGCACTTGAGTCTGTGTGTTGAATTTGTCTGTTAACCGGTGTCTGCATTAAGGGCAGCGAAGGGGTAGGTGCACCGGGTTTTTAAATAAGGCACTATTACAGCAATTTGTCTGGAGGGAATGGGGGAACTCGTGAAGAGTACAGTGGCTGGCACCATCAAAATCCGTAAAAATGTCCGTAGGAATAGGTAATGTGAGTAAGATATAGGAGTTGATAATTTTATCTCTAGAAGGTGTTATTATATTTTTTCAGCAGTACCAATATTATTGTTGGCACTGCACAGTGGGTCAAAATCGAAATCTAGGGGGACAAAATTACTTTTTACGTTATAATCATGAAGTTAGATTGAAAGCAACGTATATAATACCTTTTTAAGCTACACATGCAAGAAATTGTCTATGACTAGGAGTTGGATAGAGCATTCAGTTATCTCTTCAGAACAATTTTCTACCCCTAATTTACTTTTAACATCCATACTTTTGACATAATCGTCGAACTCAGTGCTTCAAACAGCTGTAAACGTGTGAGTACTGGTGGCGTGGCATCTTCTAAAACGTAAAATAACTAAGTAAGTTACAAAAAGATGCAAAAAATCTTATAACAGGCGTAAACTACAGACTTTATCTACATTTTAACATTAAGTAGAAAGTGACGCAGAGTGACGCGACATACTAAAAATCTAAGTGAAAATATAATTTTAAAAATAATAGTTAAATATTATATGATGCAAATATAGCTAAAATTGCGTAACAATTACGCCCATTAATAACTGAAACATGTTACAAAGATCAAACCTTCAGCTGCATGTTCCATATTAAAGCATCACACTAACCACAAAGACAACCAAACCACAGCCACTTACATTCACCATCCAATTCAGACTGCTCGAACAGTGGTGACAGATTTACACTAACATGCGTTTATATCCCAGAATAGTGAGCGGCAATTATATGAGAATGCTGTAGAAGTAATAAATTTTGATTTTTTAATTATGAAAATAAATAATTTTGTCCTCCTAGATTTCAATTTTTACCCACTGTGCACTGGTTTTACCACTTAGTTTGAAATATGGAAAAGCAGTGGTGAACGCGGAATAAGGCATATCATACAAACACAAACCTAACCTGGGGCTTACACCCCAGACCACCATGCTTGTAGTACAATCATTAATTTTCGTCCAGACTTCGGAAACCTGGAGGAGACACCCCTCACGTAACTGCTCCGAACTGTTGTGAATATTTGGCATTAACACGCGATGTCGACAGCACGATGGACGACGAGTGACTGCTGTCGCTGTTCCCCACCACTAAAACGTGGCTGTCTGCCCGGAGCGTTCAGCTTGACCTTGAAGCGTCAACACATACCGTCCGTACTCTAGGAGACAGTGAAAGAACAGCAGATAGGGAAATAACCAGCACAGTAGAACGTGCCTTCAACGGAAATTTGCTTTAAACGGAACTTTGGGGTGAAAAATCTGTTAAATTACCTCCATTAACCGGAAACTGTGTTACGCGGACAACAGAAAGCAAAATACGCATTTAACCAAAAATGTCCTATTTATAGAACGCAGTGTTCCTTCTTTTATTCTTTAACTTCCACGTCAAAGTGTACGGCTAATTACCTGTTTCCTGTTCCCTAAATCTTTCCCAATACTTACTTTAATGAGCCGTCAATCAACAAGTGCCTGCCTTTGTCTCGGTCCTTGTCAATTAGCTTAAATTCAGCAGGCGGCATGGTGGCGCAGCGTTCAAGCTGTTTACCTCTCATCAAGATATACTGGGTTTCGATTCCCGGTCAATAGCATATTCGATTTTTGAAGTGAAATGCCACGTCCTGTGGTTCGGATTCCACGTAAAAATGAGGTCCCGTGGCTCATGATTGCGAGATTAACGGACACAAAACTACAAGCTCTCTTTTAGAATTCAGCTGTTTAACTGAGCCCTTCTAAACTTACCTTACTGACATAGTTCAGCAGTAGTCATTATGGCTTCGAAAGCAAGAGTTGTGCTTGATCTTAATACAAGAATAAAAGTGATAAATTACAGTATTAATTCGCAGCAGAAATATGTAATTAGAGGATTGAATAAGGTGTGTACACCATTTCATATTCATTATGTGCATGCTCATGGCCTAATTATTTTAGAATAGGCCTAACTTCGTTAGCCTGAAACCTATCTTCAACAAAGTGCGGAACTAGTTGGTCGTTGACGGTGGCGTTTGGTAGCAAAAGTTGGAACGACTTGAGAATCGAATGTATGCAGTCCTTACTTGAATTAAAAACAGACTAGCGGACTCGTGCGAGAAATCTCGCATGTTCATAAACTACACTTTCCCCAATATGTTTATAATGAGAGACGGTAACCGTGTAGTGTAATTTGACGAAAGAATGCATTTCTAGTTTTCAACGTAATAAAATTCTTCGTTCTTTTACGAATAATTTGATGTATAATTTGTTGTAAATCGTTTACATTTAAGCCTTGAAAATTAATTTTGGACTAAGTACTGCACAGCTATTGCTCTGAAAGTGCCGCATCCACTTTCACTTCAATACTTTCTTACTCATTATATTCTCATTTTTTCACTTAGGTGAATGTAATTTATGCTTGGTAAAGTTTAGGTTCATACAGTACGTTGTATGTTTAGTTTTTTGATATTGTTGTTGGTTTATTTACTTTTCCGGCAGTGTTGTTGTTGTTTTTTAGTTGTTGTTTTTTCGTTTCTTTTTCTCTTGAGTAGAAGTCAGAAAGTGTATATGAAACGTAAATTCTTTGGCAATAGACATGCTGTAAATATAATACAGACAGTGAACAGTGATTCTTTGTTGCAGTCACGTGTTAGTGTTGATTCTAACCCAACTTCTCCATGTGGTATTCCTGAAAATAGTTCATAACCATCAAGTGCATCCAAAAGAAAACTTTCTAAAGATCAATTTAATGATATGGATAGTATTGAGTTTATATCACATTCTAATGCTGGCAATGTAATTAAAAGCTTAACAGTTCTGTCAGATATTATACAAACACATTGTGTAAAGTTTGTAAAATGAGTGATAGTTTATCAGTTGGGAGGGATGTTTGTGTAAGGAAAGGTGTGTCCTCCAAGTTAATTTTGAGACCTTCAAAATAGGGGTAATAGAGGCAGTACTTACATTTAATGATGGTGTGATTTCAAGGAATTATGTATTAAAGGAAATGTGTGTGAGAATTGGGGAAAAAATGTCTCGAGTCATTGAAGTCCATCGACCAGAAGCGTTTATATTAAGCTGATAGAGCTGCTGAGGCCATGCAAAAGGAATTAAGAACCAAGATAAGGTTCAAAAGGAAGTATAAAAAGGGAGGGGATGAATCCCAGGATGATTATTTTCAGAACTGGGTAGGACTATCAAGCTAATATTTTGTATACACAACATAACCATGCCTTTGAGTATTGATGACTAGGATTATTCAAATTGATCCAGTAGTTTCTGAGAAACAGTAATTAATACCACCAAATTTTCATCAAAAAAGTAATTCTTTTTGTTACAAATTTCAAAATTTAATAATTAAGAACTTGATTAACATAGAGTTAAGATTCTAGTCATCATAATAGAACAGGGTAATAAGTTTATCTGTGTAAGATTATATCCCCACATAACTATTAGTTTCTGAGAAAAAGGTACATCAATGTAGGCATTTTTTGCAATTTTATTTACATTTTTCAGTGTATTATTAGTGCCCTTATGACAATACCGTACAACTGTGCTCAATGTAAATTACTGTGTATGCTCATATGTCTATCTTATACAAATGACACAAATTTCAAAATTCTAACTTGAAATAGTTGTGAAATATTGAGATATTTGTAACGTGGTGCGTTATTTGCCAGTTTCACACTACACGGTTACCTTAAGGAGAAAGGTTCTGTTTTTATTTTAACCAAATGATTATAGAACAATATTTACATTTCAGTTGGAATTCCAAGTTCCACGTTCCCTAATTCAAGAAAGCCATCACTGAAAATTGGATCATCATAACACCCACCGGTTATTCGATATTTATGAAATTATACGAATTGAGTACTTATTCCTTTGATTTACTGTTTCTGAAATCCATGCAAAATGATAAAGGAAATACCTCAGAATGTTAAAATCACATGAAACAGGCATCAAAGCGGCCAAAATATGAAGTGGACAACAATTATGGAGTGTATGTTCTTACAGCAACTGTATCTGCAAATCGCACGCTTAGTACTTTTTTAATGCCATTTTATAAAGAAATTATAGATATTTACGAAATTAGAGTGCAATTTGTCACTGATAATGTATATTCTCTTTCATTTCAATGCTCATTTGTCACGATCGGTCTCTTGTGAGCGCCGCAGGAGGGATCTATACTACTGAAATAATAGCCTATATATGATAACACACACTAATATAGCCATCACAATTAACACCGGTATCGGACAGATTCTACACACACCCAAAGTACACGGGGCTACATGACCGCGTTGTCGCAGCCCCTAAACTGAGGAAACAACCAACCAACCAACCAACCAACCAACCAACCTATCTTCAGCGGAAAAAAAATTGCGAGTGCCGTTCGATTGCGTGAAGGCAGGTTTTACTGTAAAAGCTCCATGTGCTTTAGAGACCATTGACCCTGTATTTACCCCTAGCTTATCTGTCTCCAGGTGACATGGCGCGATATGCAGTTGTCTCCATCCTCGTCCTCACCCTGATTGGTGTCCACGGACAATCAATGGTTGACTTGGCGACACGGAGAGCCCGAATGCTGAGGCCCGAACTCTTCATGAAAGCTGTACGTATATTTGCCTTACTTTTGATGATGTTGATGATGATGATGATGATGGTAATTGTTGTTTTAAGGGTCCTAGCATCTAGATTATCGGCCCCTATTAGTGTGGGTTATTGTGAAAATGAAAGACGATCAAATGAAACCTACAAATAAAACTAACTAAACTTACTGACTTATGAACTAGAAGAGGAAATGGGAAACAAAAAGGACGAGGAAATGCCCTCAACCCTCGAAGAATGAGAATTGAGGGACATGGAAGGAAGGAGAGCTATGAAAGGCAGAGAGGAGAGAGGAGAGGGCCCGCCCCAAAGGCAATGGAAGAAGGAGAAAGACCGGACTGAGCTCAGGAAGCCCTCGGGGTCAACAACGCCCGAACTCACCAGACGTGAGCCCTTGAAGGTGTTGCATTATCCAGGGTGCACCATAAGTGGTGGGGCTACACACATCCAGCCTTCTTGTGGCCCTTGAGCAGAAGGCAGGAGATACAATGAAAAGAAAACAAGAGGTCTGACCCCTCGAAGAATGAGGGATCAGGAAAGATGGGACACGGGCCAATTAAGGCGGGAAAGTGAAGACTCCCTAGGCCCCGGATACCCTAATACAGTCGGGGTCGGAAAGAACAAGAGTTGACCAAGGGAGGTCAAGAGGAAAGATAACAGAGAGGAGCCCGGCACAAGTAAGTGGAAGCTATGCCGGACTCAGCTGGGGTCCCATGGTCGCCAACCTACGTCCCACAAGTTGTGGGTCCCTGGGGGGCCTTACTTTTGAGGTTGTGATTATGGACAGAGACATAAAGTGGTGCAATTATAAAGAGCTTGTTGTTGTTGATTCAGGATAGTGTATGCAAAAAAGTGAGCAGAAGGATTAAGGCCATAGAGTTGCAGGTAGTCAGAGAGAAGAGTGTGGTAACAGGAGATCCTTAACTTAACAGAGTTCTGTGAAATAAGGCAATTTATGAGTATACAGACTGAAGATCTCAAGAAAGGAGGAATGACAGGGATAATTTAGTGGTTAATGGAGGTGTAAAAGAACAAACCATTGAGAGAACAGGAAAAGAGGACTTTTGACGTTTTTGTGGGAGCACACCTGATCAGAGAATACAATGAAACCAAATAATAAGAGCAAATGGAGATCTAAACAGATGGTAACGTGAAAATGAATACAGTATCACACTTTAACCCTTTATAGGGCAAAACTATTCTTTATTTTTTATGTGTTCTTACATTTTAATATATTTTAATTATTATAATTATTATTTTTTGTTTCCCTAATTTTAATGTTTATATATTTATTTTTTATTTTCAATTTATGTTCTTGTAGGTTTAATATTCATATTTTTATTGAATTAATTAAATAATTAATTAATTTAGAATTGATTTTTACAATTATTTTAATATTTTTTATAGTTATTTTCATTATTTCAATTTTCATATTTCTTTTATTATTGTAATTTTATTTTTACACTTTAATTGTTAATGTTTTTAGTTTTAATTTTCTTTAATTTTTATCCAACACATTACGTTAAGTAGATACGTAGGTAGGCCTATATTTGATTTTTGGAAATACTAGAACTTCGGCATGAAAATTCTCCGAATTTTGACTTAAAAATTCAACTATCGGCATCTTTGAAAGCATAAACTGTTCTTATGACAGGTGGTTAATATAGAGACCACTATCCCATAAAGGGTTAATAAAATTACCAAGTAGGGAATGGAGGAAGCCAGGTATATTAGCAAAACGTTTTAATATGTATATTGAGGCTTTCACGGCCCGGATTATTATATAAGTAATTCATGTTTTTTGGGCTAATGCCGTGTGCATTTAAATTAGAACCATACGATTCGGAGAAACCTTGCCTACTTTTTCAATGGAATCAAACAATGTGGCCAAAGAAAGTATATCAATAAGATTACAAAAAAAAAATACAAAAAATATAGATCAATTCCTCTGTTCGTCACCAGAGAGCAGCTGCCAGAAATTACTGTATGGACCACGGTAGAACGGCGGACAGAGTAGTAAGTAAGGAGAAGGTAAAGGGGGCGGGGTGAAAATATAGAGACTCCTCGAAGAATGAGGATGTCCAAAAGAAAAGGGGCGGGGGGAGGGGGGAGGGTTAGATGGACATAAGGAAACAAACAAAAGGGAAGTGTATGTGAACGATTCCTAACGTCATACAGGCAACGACGAAAAAACAGATGGAAACTCCTCCAGTGACGAACAAAGTAGATCAAATCCAGGCTCTGTAGCCATAGAGGAAAAAAGTACAATTTGAGAGAGACTGAGAGGAACTATCTTCCTAGAGCCTTAATAACTGGTAGCCAAGTGTCTCTTAGCTGATATCCAGTGTCTCTGTTAAAATTATTGGGATTTTTACGAATTTCAACTGCCTCCCTTATAATTCTAGACCAGTTGTGCTTAACAAGGGCAAGCGATGAGCATCCTTGAAACATACATCGTGCCCTGAAGACAGGGCATGTTCAGCTATAGCTGATTTGTCAGGTTGGTTTAGACGGATGTTCCTTTGATGCTCTTTGATGCGAGTTGCAATGGACCGTTTTGATTGTCCAATATAGACTTTTCCGCAAGTACAAGGGACTTCATACACCCCAGGTTGTAGTATTGGGGACAATTTATCTTTGTTTAATGCTAAACGTTGACCAATTTTCGTCATAGTGCCGAAAACTTTTTTTTATCTTGTGCTTGCGGAGAATCTTAGCAACGCGGTCAGTGGTGTTGTGAATATAAGGGAGGTAAGCAGTTCCTCTCACGTTGAAGCTGTGAGAAGGTTGTCTATCCCTCCTTCTGGGATGTAGAGACCTATATATAGTGGATTCATTATAGCCATTACCCTTACACATGTATGTTTCAAGGATGCTCATGCGCTTGCTCTTGTTAAGCACAACTGGTCTAGAATTGTAAGGGAGGCAGTTGAAATTCGTAAAAATCCCAATAATTTTAACAGAGACACTGGATATCAGCTAAGTGACACTTGGCTACCAGTTATTAAGGCTCTAGGAAGATAGTTCCTCTCAGTCTCTCTGTTCTTCACCTATTTCAAATTGTACTTTTTTCCTCTTTGGCTACAGAGCCTGGATTTGATCTCCTTTGTTCGTCACTGGAGGAGTTTCCATCTGTTTTTTCGCAGTTGCCTGTATGACGTTAGGTATCGTTCACATACACTTCCCTTTTGTTTATGTTTCCTTACATCCATCCAACCCTCCCCCCCCCCCTTTCTTTTGGACATCCTCATTCTTCGAGGAGTCTCTATATTTTCACCCCGCCCCCTTTACCTTCTCCTTACTTACTACTCTGTCCGCCGTTCTACCATTGTCCATACAGTAATTTCTGGCAGCTGCTCTCTGGTGACGAACAGAGGAATTGATCTATATTTTTTGTATTTTTTTGCAATCTCATTGATATACTTTCTTCGGGCACATTGTTTTATTCCATTGAAAAAGGAGGCAAGGTTTCTCCGAAACGTATGGTTCTATTTTAATTTAAAAAAGCATTAGCCCAAAAACATGAATTATGTATATAATAAAACGTTTTAATGTTATCAGCGGAATATGGGATAGGAAAGTGCCAGACAAGAAACACAACAAAGATGCTTGTGAAACAAATATCTTCCACCTCGTGGTGTGAGGTCTAGTATTCTTGGCTATCACCCCTGAGGTCCGGGTTCGATTCCTGACTCTGCCAAAAAAAACTAGTCTGAACGCTGGAACGGGGCACACTCAGTCTCGTGAGGTGAAACTGAGAAGAGGAGGGTTCGATATCCTCCTCAGCCATCCTAGAAATAGTTTTTCGTGGTTTTCCACTTCTACTCCAGGCATATGCCAGTATAGTTCCTAACTTACGGCCACGGTCATCTCCTTCCTAATTCTATCCCTCATTACTAATTCACACACTGGTACAACCTTCACAATAACACAGGTTATGAGACAAATTACACACACATATTCAAGAACACGGGGTTAAATAACTACGATGTTGCAAAGCCCCAAAATTAGCAACAACAACTTACGTTTCTTAGGTTATGGTGGCGGCTTCGGTGGCATAGCATTCTGAGCTTCTATGCCTAAGATCACGGGTTCAAACCTGGCCGAAGACGTTGGATTTTTTAAGAGCGTTAAAAATCCCTCAGTATGCCTTCCTTCGGAAGGGAAGTAAGGCCGGCGGTCCCATGTCATCGATTATGGCATGTAAATGAACTGTCCTTTAACTTCAATTGTGTGAAGCAAAATTTGTAGGTTAGATTTGATTAATGCTCTTAAGTTCCATCGTTCATCGCCAGGTGCTGGTTGCAATGGCATCTAGGAGCCACGTTTGCAGCTAGGTGTCGTGGCAGGTAGCATTTGGTAGCAAAAATAGGAACTACTTGAAATTATCGTCTGCAGTCCTTACTTGAATTACTACACTAATACAGCCATCACAATTAACACCGGTTATCAGACAGATTCTACACACATCCAAAGTACTTGGGGTTATGTCGCAGCCCCTAAACTAAGGAACCAACCAACCTTAGGTTATGGGGATTCGATCTTGAGGTTGTCTCATAACTACAGTATAATCTGCTTTCCTTTACTTTAAGAAGCCATTATTGACGTGTAATCAAAGCTACGTAGTGCGTTCAAGTACTTAGGCCTCCATTTTTAGGGACCGTGGTGGTGCAGAAGTCAAGCTATTCGCCTCTCATCAAGGTGGACCGGGTTCGATTACCAGTCGATACATGTGAGATTAACGAATTGAAATGTCATGTCCTGTGGTTCGGATTCCACGTAAAAATGAGGCCCCGTGGCTCATGTTTACAAAATTAACTGTCACGTAAAACGACAAGCTTCCTTCCTCTATTTTTATACAAACTGCGTTTACCAAAAAGATGACATTTTAGTCACTTCTCAACATGGTCTTCTTCTAGACGTACACATTTTTCGTGACATGGTCACCGACTTTGATTGGAGCCTTTATGAGTGGCACCAGGTGGCAAATTGCCACCTGGTGAATACACGAGGCTGCTTAAGATCGGTCTTACATGACGTTCTGTCTGCTGTGAATTGTCTCAGCCATGAACGCACGCTTTTCACATCCATGACATCATCGCCACAAGGGTCAGTCAACTGCCGATAATCATCAATTTGTTATACCCCACGCAAGTGAAGAAAATGGATGATTATACGTTGATCACGGAACATAAATGTCACAATTAGCTTGCCACGGTGGGTGAGTGGTTATCGTGTCGGACTGCCAACCCGAAGTTTGCAGGTGGCCGTGGTAAGTGATTTTTGAAAGGCGACAAAAATCACGGCATGCATGTCATACGTTGTTGGCATGTTAAAGAACCCATTTGAATTCAGTAGGCCGTGTTCACAATGGCAAAATTAACCTCGGGATGTTCCGTCAACACAAGAGTTCCTCCATTCTCTACTAGAAAGCGCTATAGTGTCAAGGACCTTAGATATCTAACCTCCTTGACTTTCATATCGTTCCAAAGGAACGACTTAATTCGACATGCAAGCTGCCCTCTGGGTGTCAAACAAATCTTGCACCCGGCACCCGATGCCATACGATAAAAAAATATTTAGAAAAAGATCACCATTTTACTGTATTAGAAATGCCTTTCTCTATAATGGCTGCCACTGGGTTTATGTGCACCACATTGGTGCTGCCATATCAGTCACACATTTACAAACAGTGCCTCGTCGTGTGAGCCAAGACCGTATGTTGTTATTTACTCCCAATCTCGAGAGATAAAGGAGATCTTATATATTGAATGCACCTTGTAGTATGAAATAAACTTTGAATCCATGTAATTGAATTGCTATTTTAGCCGGAAAGAGCTGCCCAAGCAGGTTATCGGATGGAGACTCACCATGTGCTGACAGAAGACGGATACATCCTTGGTCTACATCGTATTCCTGGCAAGACGAAATCCTCACAGCCAGTTCTCCTACAACATGGACAACTTGCCATGTCGGACGCCTGGATTGCTTTCGGTCATAACCGTTCACTAGGTACGTAAACAAGTTGTAAACGAGCCTACAGTCTCTTTCTACGACAAAAAATACCGCCTTCAAGAAATAGAAGTTATTGGGTTACTAGCGGGAGCCCGGGGAACAATACCTTCTCTTTTTGCTGCAACGTGCAGAAAATTTCGTATCTCAAATGCCATCATTAATACCATAGCAGTAACAGCCCTTAAAGGATCTATTAGTATTTTGAGCAATCACCTATATTCTTAAATTATGTGTATTTTAAGGCTTAATAGCTATTTTAATTATTTATTTGTAGTTGCGGTTTGCCCACTCTTTGGATCTTTTATTCAAATTTATTTGTTGAGATACATTTCATAGTTCATTACTCGGATTATGTTAACCTTTTAATTTTCCTTCTTTCTCCTTATTATGATTGTTAAGCTTTGTATATTGGCAGCCGTGTAAGTCGAGGAAGCTTAAGTAACTAATTAAAATTAAAATAGCTTCTTGTTGAAATATACAGAATGATGTTACTGTTAATTCATTTGTCTCATTTGTTGAGTTCTGGCTGTGTGTATTGAAAGTACCAGAAGCCATTTTTTAGTGTTGCTTAGAAATCTATTATTGAATACTTTCCATTCAGTCAATACGATAGTGCCCAATTATATTAGGTGAGTAGTGTAAATATTTAAACACCCTAATCTGATAGAAATATTACCTGAA
The DNA here is from genome assembly GCA_946902985.2 of Meconema thalassinum. Classification (NCBI taxonomy): domain Eukaryota; kingdom Metazoa; phylum Arthropoda; class Insecta; order Orthoptera; family Tettigoniidae; genus Meconema; species Meconema thalassinum. The sequence continues at coordinate 250,601,241 of OX336394.1, read as the reverse complement.
TTACATTAATTAACACACAAAAAGGGAAGTAATTAATTGGGTGACATATTTCGATCGTCATGCGATCATCATCAGATCCCGTTGACCTAGGCTTAGGTAATAGATCATTTGTATAGACCTTGCGATATCGTTGTCATGTAGCCCCGTGTACTTGGGTGTGTATGAAATCTGTTAGATTAATTGTTTCATTGTGATAGGCGTAGTGATGTGTGTATTTGTACTGTGGCTAGGGGAGCCTTCGGTGACGTAGTCGGTAGCATGCTGAGCTTCTATGCCCAAGATCGAGGGTTCAAATCCGGCCGAAGCCGTCGGATTTTTTAAGAGCGTTAAAAATCCCTCAGTATGCCTTCCTTCGGAGGGGAAGTAAAGCCGGCGATCCCATGTCATAGATTTATGGCATATTAAAGAACCTTCCACTAATTACACCTGTTTGAAGCTAAATTGTATAGGTTAAGAATGTAAACAACGCTCTTAGGTTCCTACGTTCGTTGCCAGGAGCCGACTGCGGTGGCGTCTAGTAGCTAAGTTCTGAACTAGGCCTAGTAGTCGTTGACGGTGGCGTTTGGCGGCAAAAGTAGGAACTATTTGAAAAATTTAAAAAAGTCTGCAGTCCTTACTTGAGTTAAAAAACATAACACACACTAATACAGTCATCACAATTAACACCAGTTATGAGACAGATTCTACACACACCCAAAGTAAACGGTGCTACATGATCGCGTTGTAGCAGCCCCTAAACTTAAGAACCAACCAATTGTGGCTAGGATATGGGAAGGAGATGGTCGTGGCCTTAAGTTAGGAAGAAGTGGGAAAACACTTCCAGGACAGCTAAGGTGGGAATCGAACCCTCCTCTTCTCAGTTTTTCTTCACGAAGCTGAATGCACCCCGTTCTAACCCTCAGACCGGGAATCGCACCTAGCACCATTAGATCCTGATCTTGAATAGGTACCTCTAGACCACAGCAGGCAGCAAACCTATTAAACAGTGAAAAGCGTATTATACAGTGAGAGTCTTCTCTACAGAACGGAATCTCGCAGGCGCCGTGTGGCGGTTGGGACATTGCCGCTAGCAGCAGCGTAGAGCCCAACTAGTTCAACACATTTACACTTTTTAACATATTTAATAAGCAACCGACAGTGGTGGTTACGCTCGTTAAAGCGCTGCGTTATGTCATGAGGCCAAGCCCCACCGTTGCACAGTTGGGTAAGAGTGCCTCAAATGTGGCATTAATTCAAAAACTGAAATTGGTCGTATTATGATATTTTTGGTATAACAGACCATGTTGAAACACGTTGAGACCTTGACCACACTGTGTCTCGCTTGGGGAGCCCTCAGTAGTTGAGATATTGCAGAGCAGATAAGTCGTGTTTTGGGAATTTCATCATTGTTTCGCAATGGAACCTTCATGTTTAGGTATGTAATGATATTTTTAGTTGTTATATAGTAATATTTGTGTGCCAGGAAAATCGTTCTTTACACGTCTGCTTATATTTACCATCTTGAGATATAAGAAGGTGAATAGTTATGTTCCGGGTTAGTCCGAGCATGCATTGTTGATTTTCCTAGTGGTCGTGGCCTCTATATTGTAGATCGGTTTTAGTTTTGCTGCTACGTTTTGCCCCTTTTGTTCTAAATGACAATAAAATCAAGAAAAGTGAAAATCGGAGGGTGTCAAAGAAAATCTTGTCTGGATTTATTTCAGGTACCAGCTCAAGGGAAAAACTTCTGGAAATCATGAAAAATTTCGAATTTTTGCCTAGCACGGCAAGATATTTCGTTCAGAAATACCCATGGTGCAACATGTCTCTTCACTGCATAAATGTTTGATACATGGACGTGAAATAGTATCGTCCGCATTGCTTCCTATAGGACAGTTAACAGAGGAAGAACAGGAAGCACGTAATAAGGATTTCAAAAATTTCCGGGAAAATTATTCCAAAAATTTAGTCGACAGAAAACAAATGCCGATATTTTAAATTACTTTTTGGTGAGTTCTGATGCACTTATCACCAGCAAGAGGAAACTTAAAAAAAAACACCGAAAGAAGCATTAGATTTATTAAAATCTCCATTCATATCTACAATTAGTCCCAGGAGCCGGGATGATGATGATAATTATGATGAAGGGAGTGATGGTAGTCATCATCATCTTGTACAGTTTCCAGCCCCAGGCTGGGTCTGTTTGGAACATAAGCCTCGCCACTTAGTCTTTTCTTCCCACCACCTCTCCGCTGTCACTCTGGTCCAGTCCTCGCCTATCTTCTTGACACATTCCTCCACTCCTTTCAGCCATCTATCTCTTGGTCTTCCCCTTGGTCGTTTCTTCTGCATCTGCAACTCATATATCCTCTTGGGAATCTTCTTCTCATCCATTCTCTTTAAGTGTCCATACCAGCTCAGTCTTGATGTCTCAATCCTACCTTGCAAGGGCTCCTCTTTCACTATTTCCCTGACCTTTTCATTCCTCACTCTGTCTCTTCTTGTTACTCCGATCCTACTTCGCAGGAACTTCATTTCACCCGCCTGTATTCTGCTTATGTCTCTTTTCTTCAATATCCACGTTTCTGAAGCATAGGTCAGTATCGGGATATAGTAGCTTCTGTATAACACTTCCTTGCTTTTTTGTAGGACATCTTTATTCCACACTAAGCTCCTAATCCTTCTCAGAAATGCTTCTGCCTGTCTGCCACGTTCCGTAATCTCTTTGTCATTTCTCCCATTTTCCTCCACTATACTTCCCAAGTACTTGAGACTTTCCACCTTCTTCAGCTGTCCACCTCCAAGTGTTATCCCACTCATTGGTCTGTCTTTTTCCTGGTTGTTAACAGGATCTCACATTTACTGATGTTGAACTTCCATACGTACTCTCCCACTGTTTCTTCCCAAGCCTTCAGTTGCTCCTGAATTTCCTCCTCCTTGTTTCCCCAGACCATGAGATCATCTGCAAACACCATTGCTTTCATTTTATCTTCTCCTATCTTTCCTGCTATCCGTGTCATTACCTAGTCCATAACCACAGAGAAGGGGTGACAGCGCACTACCCTGTTTCATGCCACTCATTTGTCTGAACCTGTCTGTTCTTTCCCCTCCAACTTTCACACAACTCACACTTCCACAATACATCTCCTTCACTCTGCCTACAGTCCCTTTTTCCACTCCCATGTTTTCCATTGCTTTCCAAACCTTCTCCCTACACACACTATCATAGGCCTTTTCGATGTCCAGGAAGGCCATCAACAGATCCTCTCCAAATTCGTAGTGGTGTTCCTGGAGCTGTCTCACTGAAAATATGAGATCCACTGTTGATCTCCCAGGTCTAAATCCATACTGCTCCTCTCTCAATTTTCTCTCCACTTTGGCTCGTATTCTACTTTCTAATATATTTTCATATATCTTGGCACAGTGAGGTATGAGTGTGACTCCCCTGTAATTTCTGCACTCCTTTCTGCTCCCTTTCTTAAATATTGGGACAATTAATCCTTTCTTCCAATCTTCTGGGGTCTTTTTCTCTTTCCATATCACCCTCATCACACGGTACAGCCACTGTTTCCCAAACTCCCCTGCTGCCTTCACCATTTCAACACTCACTTCATCCACACCAGGTGCCCTTCCTCCTTTCATCTTGTCTATAGCCATCTCCAGTTCTCTCCAATCCAGGTCCTTTTCCATTCCTGTGTTGTCTTCTCCATCTTCCAATACATTGTCTTCCTCCCTATGACCATTTGGATTCAGCAAATCCTCAAAGAACTCTTTCCACACTGTCTTGAGTGTTTCTTTGTTGTGTACCTCATTTCCGATTTTTTGTCCATCATTACCACATCCTCTCGCAGACCTCTTCTCTTACTTTTGAGCATCCCATAAAGTACTTTCTTATTTCCTCTGCTGTCTTCCTCCATCATCTCTGTCCACTTTACCATCCACTTCTTCCTCTCCTCTGCGACAATCTTGTTTGCTTCTTTCTTCTTTATCTTATAATCTTCCCTTGCCAGATCAGTTATTTCCTGGAACCACACTCTGAAAGCCTTGTTCTTCCTTCCCACAGCTTCTTTTACTCTCTCATTCCACCATGGTGTCTCTTTACACCGCTTTCTGTTGCTTGTTCTTCCACATACTGCCACTGCAGCTTCCACCATTGTGTTCTTGAATTGCTTCCATTCCTCTTCCCCTGTTTTAGGATTGTCTGTTGGCATCCTTTCCCTTATTATCTTCTGGAATTCTTCCTTGACTTCCTTTTCCTTGAGTTTCCATACTTTGATTCTCCTTTCCTGGTACTCTGTCCTCTTGCTATCCTTAACAACTCCCAGGTACATTACAAGTATTCTGTGTTCGCTATCTAAGGCCTCTGATGGTATTACCTTCATATCTCTGACACTTCTATTCATTTCCCAGTCGTACAGCATGTAATCTACCAAAGATTTCTTTGTTAAATCACTGCTGTACCACGTTACCTTGTGGCTTTCTTTCTTCCGGAACCAGGAGTTGCCTACCACTAAACCGTTTCTCTTGCAAAAATCCAGCAACTTTCTCCCTTCTTCATTCCTGCTACCCCATCCTTCTGCTCCCAATACATTTGCATATCCTTGCCTTTCACTTCCTATATGTGCATTCAAATCTCCCATGACAATGATGCTCTGACCATTCAACTGCTGTTGTAGCTCCTCCTCAAAGTCTTCCTTCTCTTGAGCTGTACATCCAACTTGAGGGGCATATAACTGGGCTATCTCCAGGCTTCTTCCCTTTACAGTTACTCTGATCTTCATGATCCTGTCACTTATTCCCTTTACCTCTTCCTTTATTCCATCTCTCACAACTACTCCTACTCCGCTGCTCCTTCCTTCACTGTTCCCACTCCAGTACAACCGGTACCCTTTCCTCAGTTCTCTGCGACTTCTCCTTTCCATCTTGTTTCTGCCAAGCCCAGTATATCCAGTTTTCTTCTCTCCATCACATCTACAATCTCCTCCACCTTTCCTGTCAGTGTCTGTATGTTTAATGTCCCAACTCGTAGTCCATTAGCATATCCGGGTCGTCGTCGTTTGCATCCGTCCTTTCCGAGGCCTGTTCCTGTTTTGAAAGCAAATATGATATCCACTACTGGCTTGCTAGGCCTATCGTAGCTTCACCAGAGCCCCGTCAGCCGTCACTTTTCAGGGTTCCCATAGAGTCTTCACAGCTACCGCAGCGGTCCCGGGGCACACAAAGTCCCCACTGTACTTCACCCCTACATGCAATCCCCTACTTCATGCCGTTGCCCGTCTCCCACCACGTGGAGGAGGGTGGAGAAGAATAAGTTATGCCCTAAAACTTCCCCAAACGGGAGAACGAAACGCATCAGGCGAAAGCCTGGACAAAATAACTGCTGTGGTCAAGAAAATTAGACTGAAGCGGAGCGGGGTAGTGGGCATGAAATACGTGACTAGAGAACCAATATAAGGAGCAATACATTAACAATTTTTATTCCTAATAATAAATTTATAATGAATAAACCAATTGCACTTAAGTGCTTATCACAGAAATGAACAATTATAAACGTAGCAAAGTGTGAGGGCCTGATGACAGAAAAGGTCCATGAAACAAACTTGCTTGATTGGAGAAAAGTTGAGCTTGACATATAAAAAATGCACTTTATAAAAAGAGAGAACCATAAAAAATAATTAAGAGTATAAAATAACTGGTATGATATAAGTTCTTCATAAAAGTAAACTTATCTTTGAAGAGGGTTGAAGAGCCAGCTCCTTAAAAAGCTCCAGCTAGCATAAATGTTGGTTTAAAAGTCTTCACTGTTTTCTCGGAAGGAGGCGTACATGGCCTAGAGTTATGTGCACCATCGATAAAATGTCAACTCTCTCTTCTTTTCTTGCGCAGGAATGACATTTATAGTTTCCAAGAGATAATCCAGCGATATTTCGAAAGACGATTCCAAGTATCCTCTCTAAGGTGAAGGTGAAGAGTACAGCGGCTGGCAATTATTCTTGCCATCTTGAGCAATACGTCATGGTGCAGATCTTGTGACGTAACTGCTCGGTAGCGTAGATATCAGCGATGGTGTCATGAGATGCAGTAGCGGTGACCAGCAGGTTGAAGTGATCCAAAGTGATGATTGATCAGAAGTGGTGGATCAGAAGTGGTGAAGAACGCCAGCAAGCGGCGTCTTAAATAGGGACCATGGAACTCTCTCGAAGTTTGGAGATCGCCCGACCAGACAAAGACCTGCCATTGGTCGAACGAAAGTCAGGGTGACGTCCGTCGACACTACTCAGCGGACAGTGGATCAACCAGTAGATGTCCTGAATGTCGTGAGTGAGGACGCCTGAGGTAGCGAGCGACTGTAACACTCGAGGTGAGAACTATAATATCTATGAATAAGTGATCGATAACAAGATTATGCACATGGTTTAAGCAATTAACATCTGTAAAGAAATAATTACCATTCGGGGATCTCGGTAACAATAAATAAAATTTGACCGACAAATGGGCCAAGCTAAACATTGAAAGTATCACAAAAGTGATCATGCTCCGAGAACTCCGAATGAAAACAAACAAAAGAATCAGTCAAAGCAAAACATGGATAACAGACGAGGAGAAACTAAGACTCGAAAGGCAAAACAGAAATAGCAGAGATGGGTCTAGTATAACGACCTTTACTAGTTAAAACATCAACAACTCTGACGCGTTTATCACGGCCAAAGTGGCAGTGAATAACTCTACCTAGGTTCCACACGAGAGGCGGAGATGGGTCCCGAAGAAGAACCATGTCCCCCACTCGTACATCTGGTTGAGGAAGCCGCCATTTCTCACGCCTATTTAGCAAGCTGAGATATTCTAACTTCCATCGGCGCCAAAAAGAACATCGCAAAGATTCTACTTTTCTCCAAAAGATAGGCAAGTTAGGATCACAGCGTCGAACCAGCAAAGGCGGAGTAGCAGCAAGCGAACAACCAATCAGGAAGTGACTGGGTGTTAAAGGTAAAAGATCCTTAGGATCGTTTGAAAGAGGGGTCAGAGGTCTGGAATTTACAATACCTTCAATTTGAATAATTAAAGAGTTGAATTCCTCATAAGAAAGTATGGTAGGACCAAGAGTTTTCTTAAGCTGTCTTTTAGTAAGTTTGATGCAGGACTCCCAACGGCCCCCATGATGGGGAGCATAAGGCGGGGTGAAATGCCATTTGAAACCTTTAGAATAGGAAAAGTAGGAAATTTTTTCTTTAGCAGAAGGGGAGCTTAACACTTTTTTCCAGAGATCAGAAGCGCTTACAAAAATTTTTGCATTATCTGAAAAAACTTCAGATGGAACACCCCGTCTAGCAGCAAATCTAGAAAAGGCGGCCAAAAAGTAGGATACAGAAGCGTTCGTAACCAACTCAAGGTGGATAGCTCCCGTCACCATACATACAAATAACGAGATGTAAAGTTTACCTAAGATTTTGCGCTTAGATGAAGAGGGATTGGTCTGATATACGTAAGGACCTGCGTAATCGATCCCAGTAAGAGCGAAGGGCTTACTAGGTTCTGAACGAAATGGAGGCAAATTACCCATAATCTGCGTGGCGGGCCTTGGTTTAACCTTGAAGCAAGGTATACACTTTTTGACAACAGAAGAAACCTCATGAACGCCATTGATGATCCAGTAGAGTTCACGAATTAGACAGAGCAAGGTGCGAGTGCCAGCATGAAGGTGTTTATAATGAAACTTTTTTATTGTAAGGGTAGTGATAGGATGCTTTGAAGGAAGGATGATGGGATGCTTTTTTCCATCCTCACAACTAGACATAGCTAATCTTCCACCCACACGTATTATGCCGTCCTGGTCTAGAAAAGGAGTGAGTTGTGAAAGCCTGCTAGACTTGGGTAAATCTTTACCACTTATAAGAGCTTGCTTTTCAGGAGCAAATACTTACTGCTGAACAAGTAACAAAATCTTGCAAGTAGCAAATTCTAACTCTACTCTGGAGAGAAAGGGTTGAGGCTTCAAAGGTTGATCAATTACTAAATATTTCCATCGGAAGATATAAGACACTACACGAATCAATTTATCAAATGAAGAGTATCTATGAAAAAGGCTAGTAGAAGTAGAAGTAAGATGCGACGTGACAGGGTCATTACGGGCATCAGGTATTTCTTCTGCAAATTGATTAGCTAAGCGAGGCCAGCAAGATGATTCCTGACTTAGCCAAGGAGGACCATTCCAGTACAGGTCTGAAGAAATCAATTTTTTAGGCGTGCAACCACGTGATATTATATCCGCGGGGTTTTTACGGCTAGGAACATGTCTCCATTGCTCAGAATGAGAGACTTCATGAATCTTAGAAACGCGATTTGCCACAAAGGTATTCCAATGAGAAGAAGGCTTGGAAATCCAAGCTAATACAATAGAAGAATCGCTCCAAAAAAATGTGCGGGAAAATTTTAACTTTAAACTGACATTTAGTTTCGTAGCTAATTCTGTTGCCATTAAAGCAGAGCATAATTCTAATCTCGACAATGATACTGTTTTATGTGGAGCAACCTTAGATTTAGCGCACACTAAATTAGAAAATCCAGGGAAAGTAGCTGAGGAACGTCCTACTATGTATGCACAACAGCCATAAGCCCGTTCTGAACTATCAGAAAATACATGCAGGTCATACTGCTGGTATAAGGGATTAGAAATTAAAGGGCGGGGTATAGAAACCTTGGAGAGATCCAGCAAACTGCTGCGATACTCTAACCATTCTTCTACAAGAGGAAGGGGGAGATTTTCATCCCAGTCTGATTTTAATGACCAAAGCTTTTGCAAGAACATTTCTGCAACAATAACTATAGGAGCAATATATTGCAAAGGATCAAAGATCTTTGCGATTTCTGACAGAACTTGTCTCTTAGTTACAGGGGAGATTCTGACAGATGTACCTGATAAGAGAAGGTATCAGAAGAAGGACACCAAAAAACACCCAATGCTTTTACGGCTGCTTCATCAGTAGGAATGGCAACAAATTCATCAACTGGGACCTCTGATGAAAATTTTGATATACATTCAGTGGAATTTGAAGTCCATTTATGGAGCGGAAAACCACCTCCTAGGAGTAGGGATTTCAAATCTTCGCACACAAGGAGCGCTTCAGAAATATTAGGGAAAGAGCACAAGAAATCGTCAACATAAAATGCCGTTTTTAATGACTCAGAGGCCAAAGGATGATACAGATGACCATCTTGCTCGGCTAACATGTGGAGAGACCGAATCGCAAGAAAGGCTGAAGGCTTCAGGCCATATGTCACAGTCTTCAATCTAAATATCTTTATGGGTTTGGAACTCTCATCGCGCCACAATATTCTTTGCAGATCTTGCTGCTCAGAATTTACGAGAATCTGCCGGTACATCTGCTTAATATCTGAGATTACAGCAATAGGAAACCTTCGAAAATTAAGCAAAACAGAGGTGAGATCTGTTTGAATCGCGGGACCACATTGCAAGGTATCATTTAAAGAGATTCCATTGGAATCTGGTGATGAGCCATTGAAAACTACTCTTATATTGTCTTGTGTTAAGGAATTTTTCCATACCGGGTGATGATTTAGATAAACTATTTCATTTAAAGGATGGTCAATTTCTTCTGATTTAGAAATTACCTCCATGTGATTGGATGATTCGTATTCCTCCATAAAGGAAGCATACTGAGTTTTGACAGAAGCATCTTGTTTGAACCGATTTTCAATAGCAAATAGTGCCCTAAGTGCTCTGGAATGCGAGCCCGTAATGGCGGGAGGATTGGGAATACGTGGAAGAGTTACTATAAATCTGCCTTCAGCAGTACGGACAGTGGTTTCCTTGTATAACTTTTCACAAATTTCGTTAGAAGAAGAAGAAGAAGAAGTAGCCTGAACATTCTCAAGATCCCAGAACTTGGTTAGCTCTTGACTCAAATCGGTACCAACAAAATAACAATTCGATACAGTTTGAATAGGATTACGGTATATTTGGCCAGTAGCAATCCAACCAAAATCAGTTTCGCGGAAGAAAACATTAGGAGCAATTTTTACTTTATTGGAATGAAGACATTGCCAAAATACGCTTGAGCTGAAAAGAAGCTCTACGGGCGAAGCTCTGTTGAAATGAGGGTCAGCTAGCTGGACAAAATTCGGGATATTCCAACTTTGAATAGGATAAGAAGTGCCAGGAATATTGTTGCCTATAGACTTGATAATCAAACAATCTAATTGCAACTGCGTACCAAGATTATTAGAGTCCTTCAGATCCACTTTAGCAAAGCTTAAGGATTGCGATTTAGAGCAGTTTATTCCTGTAACCTCTATTGAGGTAGGATGTTTTGGAAGGCCTAACTTTTGTACCAACGATTCATTAATAAAATTGTTGGTAGCGGCATTATCCAATAATCCCCTGACAGATACCCATTTTCCGTGAGAATTTTTCAATAGAACCTGCACGGTAGATAATAAAACCTGGACTTTGCCAAGCGAGGTAGAACTTTGAGCATACGACTGCGCACTATTTTGAGAAGTCTCCGAATTAGACTTAGTATTGGAACTGCTTGGTCCTGATAACCGTGATCTTTCATGTCTGTGCAAAAGTGAATGGTGTCTAGCCTTACAATGAAAGCATAAACGTTGTGAACGGAAATTGTTTAACATATGCGTTCCTGACAAACAGTTGAAACAATGTTTTTTGTTCGTAATGAACTTTCGTCTTTCATCTACTGATAAAGATTTAAATTCATCACAATTGTATAAAGTATGCGATTGCTGACACAGACCGCACGTTTGCATTTGGTTAGGTGACCGAGCATCAACAGGAAGAGCCTGTGATCTTAAAATTCTTTGATTAGAACTGCTAACCTTATCTTTTGAGAAGGCTTTTGAATCTGAACTACAAGTTTTTTGATTAGCTATGGCGGAAAAGACTTGGCTTCTGGCCTTCAAAAAGTTAATAATCGCCTCATAAGTGCATTGCAAATTCTGGGAAAGTTCTGTTTCCCAGGCTTTTAATGTATTTGCATCCAATCTTGCAGAAATGAGGTGAACTAAAAATAAATCCCAGTGATTTACAGGTTGGTTTAAATTGGACAATGCTCTGACGTGTAGCTCTGCAGTGTCAATCAACTTACGAAGTGATAAACTGTTATCTGCTTGCACGTTAGGTAACTCGAATAAGCTTTGTATATGGCGTTGAATAGATAAACGAATGTTCCCATATCTATCCTTAAGAAGATTCAGAGCAACTTCATAATTATCACTGGTCAAAGAAAGTGCTTGAATCAGGTAAAGTGCGTTGCCTTGAACTGCCAGACGCAAGTAGTGAAATTTTTGTATTACTGGTATAGAAGTATTCTCATGTACTAAAGAATTGAATAATTCAAAAAATGGTTCCCATTCTATGTCTTTACCAGTGAATTTGGGTATTTCTAATTTGGGTAATATAATGCGTGAAGAAGATGTGGAAGATGCCGCAGAAGTTTGATCTTCTTGTTTTTCTTTTAAAGTTAAAGCCCTAATAAGCTGTTTAGCTTCAGCAAATCCCTGATAGTATAATTTTTCAACTTCCAACCTATCACTTTGCTGGTCCGGATGCTGAGTTTCTATACTGCATTGTATCTCATCATATTTATCAAAGGCTTGTTCATAATTCTTAAGCCTCTGCGAAATTATGTCAAGATTACGCTCTTGGGGTTCGAGCTCCGTTAAGAAAGTACGAAACCGTGTGAGCTTGCCCTTACAAGAGGCTCTGGCATTGCTAAGTTTTTCATCAAGGTTAGGCATGTCAAAAGTTGTTTGTTACTCACGTCAATATTGTGACTTCGAGTACTGGAAGTCAGAGGATGACAGCTTGCTAGGTAGTAAGGTTTAGTCTGATGCGGAAGAAACCGGCTTAGCTTACGTTTCTCTCTTCTGCTGAACATGCGCCTTAAGCTGAAACGTACAATGTGAATTAGTGTTGAAACACAATGAACAAAAATTGTTAATGTAAAATCCACAATATTAAACTTGTATAGGGATCCAGGGTGCAACAGATATGTTTCCCGGGGGTGAGGCACCAAAAACTATGGAGAAGAATAAGTTATGCCCTAAAACTTCCCCATACGGGAGAACGAAACGCATCAGGTGAAAGCCTGGACAAAATAACTGCTGTGGTCAAGAAAATTAGACTGAAGCGGAGCGGGGTAGTGGGCATGAAATACGTGACTAGAGAACCAATATAAGGAGCAATACATTAACAATTTTTATTCCTAATAATAAATTTATAATGAATAAACCAATTGCACTTAAGTGCTTATCACAGAAATGAACAATTATAAACGTAGCAAAGTGTGAGGGCCTGATGACAGAAACCCAGATTGAAAAAAAAGGTCCATGAAACAAGCTTGCTTGATTGGAGAAAAGTTGAGCTTGACATATAAAAAATGCACTTTATAAAAAGAGAGAACCATAAAAAATAATTAAGAGTATAAAATAACTGGTATGATATAAGTTCTTCATAAAAGTAAACTTATCTTTGAAGAGGGTTGAAGAGCCAGCTCCTTAAAAAGCTCCAGCTAGCATAAATGTTGGTTTAAAAGTCTTCACTGTTTTCTCGGAAGGAGGCGTACATGGCCTAGAGTTATGTGCACCATCGATAAAATGTCAACTCTCTCTTCTTTTCTTGCGCAGGAATGACATTTATAGTTTCCAAGAGATAATCCAGCGATATTTCGAAAGACGATTCCAAGTATCCTCTCTAAGGTGAAGGTGAAGAGTACAGCGGCTGGCAATTATTCTTGCCATCTTGAGCAATACGTCATGGTGCAGATCTTGTGACGTAACTGCTCGGTAGCGTAGATATCAGCGATGGTGTCATGAGATGCAGTAGCGGTGACCAGCAGGTTGAAGTGATCCAAAGTGATGATTGATCAGAAGTTGTGGATCAGAAGTGGTGAAGAACGCCAGCAAGCGGCGTCTTAAATAGGGACCATGGAACTCTCTCGAAGTTTGGAGATCGCCCGACCAGACAAAGACCTGCCATTGGTCGAACGAAAGTCAGGGTGACGTCAGTCGACACTACTCAGCGGACAGTGGATCAACCAGTAGATGTCCTGAATGTCGTGAGTGAGGACGCCTGAGGTAGCTAGCGACTGTAACACTCGAGGTGAGAACTATAATATCTATGAATAAGTGATCGATAACAAGATTATGCACATGGTTTAAGCAATTAACATTTGTAAAGAAATAATTACCATTCGGGGATCTCGGTAACAATAAATAAAATTTGACAGACAAATGGGCCAAGCTAAACATTGAAAGTATCACAAAAGTGATCAGAGGGGTTGGACTTGTGGGTAGTGGTAGTAATTGAGACAATTGTACGTTCACTAGTTCTGAGGATTCATGTGGTTTAAGTTGCTTTTTGCATTTCCATAATAATTATTTTGCTACAATTATAATTTGTACAATGTTTTACAACAATTTTACTAATAAACAAATGTCAAATGAACTGTATTCTCACTTTTCGTAAGACAAACAAGTAGTTCCGTGAAGAAATATACAGCCTATTTTCATATATCCTACTTATGTTAATTGCCACTATCAACATACACAATTTCTGTTTGATTGCTGTAATAGATTCGTAGATATTAAGAACCGACTAACTATTCGGATGGTCGCCATGTTGGATTTTATATATGTAGGTCCTAGAGTTATGTACTGTTACATGCAGATTATTGTGAACGGGTAGTATTCAAACTTCAATCGCAAAATTAGGACACAAGAAAAAACAAGGAGATTTTAAAATTTTTCACAGCTGCCATCTTGAAGTTATGGAAACAATTGAAATAAATTAGATGCCAGTGGATTAACATTCGTATAAGGATTTACTGTACCAAGTTTCACTGCACTCGGATGGTTAAATTGCGAGAAACGTCCATGTGAATATTTATAATTCGCGTCACCGCCATGTTGGATTTGTGATCACCAGGTTATTTAAAGTCCTATAGGTGAACTTAAGTTCATAGCCCCTACGAACATTAAAAAATGCAGTTTGATTGCTAAAATAGATTCGTAGATATTCAGTATCGTCTAAATATTTCGGATGGTCGCCATGTTGGATTGTTAAATGTATAGGCCATAGAGTCATGTACCATTAAAGGAAAATTATTGCGTAGGTTCATTATTCAAACTTTCACTTCGATCGCATGACTACATCACAAGAAATAAAAACTTAATTTTAAAATTCGCACTGCCGCCATCTTGAGGTTATGTAAACAATTGAACTAAATTATATACCAGTGGATTACAATGTGTATAAATATTTCCTGTACCAGGTTTCAGTGCGCTTGGAACATTAAATCAGGAAAAAGATCAATTAACATTTTCAAATTCGCTTGGCCGCCATGTTCGTTTTGTAGTTAACCGGTTTTTGAAAGTCTTATAGATGGACTTCCAGTAGTGCCCTTTATCTCCGTACAAAATTTTAGGTAGATACCGCTAATAGTTTCAGAGATTTAGAATGCCGGTGAAATATTTCGCACATCCGCCATCTTGTGATTATGTAAACAATTGAACGAAGTTAGATGTCGGTGCATTACAATGTATATAAACATATACTGTACCAAGTTTCATTGCGTTTGGTTGGTCAAATCACGATAAACGTCTATTTAAAAGTCGCAAATTCGCTTGGCCTCCATGTTGGTTTTGTAGTTACCAGGTTTTCAAAAGTCACATAAGTGAACTTATAGCAGTTCCCTCTATCGCCATAGAAAATGTCAGGGTAATATCGGTAATAGTTTCGGAGATATTGAATGCTGGTGAAATATTTCGCACAGCCGCCATGTTGGATTGGTGAGTCGTAACAAAATTTGAAGGGCACGGTCGAGGTCGCCGGGAATAGTGCTATGAACTTTCCGAGTTTCATTGAAATCGCTCCTGCCGTTTAGATTTTATTAGGGGGGGGGGGGCACACACACACACGAATCACACACACACACACACACGGACAAAAGGTGATCTCATAAGCCTATTTTTAGCCTATTTTCAATTTTGAAAAAAATAGGCTTATGAGATCACCTTTTGTCCGTGTGTGTGTGCGTGTGTGTGTGTGTGTGTGTGTGTGTGTGTGTGTGATTCGTGTGTGTGTCCCCCCCCTAATAAAATCTAAACGGCAGGAGCGATTTCAATGAAACTCGGAAAATTCATAGCACTATTCCCGGCGACCTCGACCGTGCCCTTCAAATTGTGTTACGACTCACCAATCCAACATGGCGGCTGTGCGAAATATTTCACCAGCATTCAATATCTCCGAAACTATTATCGATATTACCCTGACATTTTCTATGGTGATAGAGGGAACTACTATAAGTTCACTTATGTGACTTTTGAAAACCTGGTAACTACAAAACCAACATGGAGGCCAAGCGAATTTGCGACTTTTAAATAGACGTTTATCGTGATTTGACCAACCAAACGCAATGAAACTTGGTACAGTATATGTTTATATACATTGTAATGCACCGACATCTAACTTCGTTCAATTGTTTACATAATCACAAGATGGCGGATGTGCGAAATATTTCACCGGCATTCTAAATCTCTGAAACTATTAGCGGTATCTCCCTAAAATTTTGTACGGAGATAAAGGGCACTACTGGAAGTCCATCTATAAGACTTTCAAAAACCGGTTAACTACAAAACGAACATGGCGGCCAAGCGAATTTGAAAATTTTAATTGATCTTTTTCCTGATTTAATGTTCCAAGCGCACTGAAACCTGGTACAGGAAATATTTATACACATTGTAATCCACTGGTATCTAATTTAGTTCAATTGTTTACATAACCTCAAGATGGCGGCAGTGCGAATTTTAAAATTAAGTTTTTATTTCTTGTGATGTAGTCATGCGATCGAAGTGAAAGTTTGAATAATGAACCTACGCAATAATTTTCCTTTAATGGTACATGACTCTATGGTCTATACATTTAACAATCCAACATGGCGACCATCCGAAATATTTAGACGATACTGAATATCTACGAATCTATTTTAGCAATCAAACTGCATTTTTAATGTTCATAGGGGCTATGAACTTAAGTTCACCTATAGGACTTTAAATAACCTGGTGATCACAAATCCAACATGGCGGTGACGCGAATTATAAATATTCACATGGACGTTTCTCGCAATTTAACCATCCGCGTGCAGTGAAACTTGGTACAGTAAATCTTTATCCGAATGTTAATCCACTGGTATCTAATTTATTTCAATTGTTTCCATAACCTCAAGATGGTAGCTGTGAAAAATTTTTAAATCTCCTTGTTTTTTCTTGTGTCTTAATTATGCGATTGAAGTTTGAATACTACACGTTCACAATAATCTGCATGTAACAGTAAACTCTAGGACCTACATATATAAAATCCAACATGGCGACCATCCGAAATATTTAGTCGGTTCTCAATATCGACGAATCTATTACAGCAATCAAACTGAAATTGTGTATGTTGATAGTGGCAATTAACATAAGTAGGATATATGAAAATAGGCTGTATAGTTCTTCACGGAACTACTTGTTTCAAAATTGAAAATAGGCTAAAAATGCCCTTGATAATGATATATAACTTAGAAATCCTATTATGTAAAATTAGAATTAATGCCGCATTTGAGGCACCCTTGCCCCACTGTGCGTCGGCCGTCCTTGAAATGGTTTTCCGTGGGTTCCCATTTTCAACGCCAGGTAAATGCTGTGACGGTACCTACTGACAGGCCACGGCGGCTTCCTTCCACATCCTTGCCCAGTTTCATTCACCATCATTCATTTCATCTCTCCTTAACTCCTCTCATGAGTTTGGCGTCAGGAAGGGCATCCGGCCGTATAAACCATCCGCCACAAAGACTTCCATCGCATCTCATCCCCGACCCCGTTGGAAAACGGGAATAATAAGGGGTAGACACACAAGGTATTTAATAATCATCATTAGCCTACTTACATGAATTTCAGAGTAGTTGCTGGAAATGCTGTCCTTCATTTTATAAACACATTACACCAACGTACGAGGTTTTGGTACACACGCTATAATTCATCCTCACTGATATTTCGTATCAGTGCAATTATTTCCTTCTCGAGAGCCTCCATAGTACGCGGATAGTTTCTGTAGCCTATACCTGATGTTTGAGGATCCCCCATAAGAAAAAATCGTGCAGCGCTGAAACGTACCAACACATTTACTGGAAGAATTCCTCTTGAGGAGATATGTTTTCACTAGGAATAGCCTATTCAATGTTTTCTATACCTAACCAAATTCAAGGAATACAGTACTTCACAAGTCTTAACTCTCTCAAGTTAGGTATCTTGCCAGCTGGGAATGTAATCAAGCTATGACCACATGCAGGTCTTCTCGACGCACTGTTGTGTAACGGTAGATGCTAGACAACTGGCGCTGACTCAACGCGCTTAACCCGTCACACGGCATATGCGAAGCTCCGATCTACAGGGAAGGCTCTCAGTGTAGTATTCGAGACCGAAGGTATCTTTCTTTTCTCCGTCTTAATTGGCTCTTATCTTGACTATCTTGATTACCTCATTCTTCGAGGGCTCAGACTTCTTCCTTTTTATTCATGGTATCTCCTACGATCTATTTAAGGCCCTAAAGTATGTAGGCCTACTCTGTGTTAACCCCCACCATGCGTTGTGCTCATTGGATTGAGCTACATCCTCAAAGGCTCATGGCTGGTGAGTTGGTGACCTCGAGAGTTTCCTGAGCTGGGTCCGAGATTAGGTCTGAGGTAAGGTGAACCTCCTTCTCTGTCTCTTTTCTACATGTCTTTCATGGCTCTACTTCCTTCCATGTCCTAAATTCTCATTTTTCGAGGGCATTTCTTTTCCCTGTCTTTCATTAATAATGATCTGCTTTGTTCTTCTTCTTCTTCTTCTTCTTGAGTTCCGTTCAACTAAGGACCACGTTATTTCAACTGGTCTCGGCGTCGAGCTTTAATATTCGCACAGTAATCATAATAATAATATCGTATGGCCTCGGGTGCCGGGTGCAAGCTTTGTAATTTGGCACCCAGAGCGTAGCTTGCATGTCGAATTTCGTTGTTCCTTGATTCACTATGAAAGTCAAGGAGGTTAGATATCTAAGCTCCTTGAACACTATAGCGCTTTCTAGTAGAGAAATGAGGAACTTTGTGTTGGTGGAAACTCCCGAGATTAATTTTGTCATTATGAACACGGCCTACTGAATTCAAATGGGTTCTTTAACATGCCAACATCGTATGACATGCGTATCGTATTTTTGCCGCCTTTCAAAAATCACTTACCACGGACAGGAGATTCGCCCAGTACTGTCGCATGAATTCTTGATGTTGTTGCTTCCTTTCTTCCGTCTACTTCAAGTCTGTTTTAAGCTTAGGGTTTTCTAGGAAACTCCGGTGAGTTGTCAGTTTCATCTTCTCACACGCTCCTGCACATCGCCGCATGAAATCCCAATTTCTTGTAAATTTCTGCCTACCTCAGTGAACCAAGCCCCACTAGTTTTACTATCTATAATTCTAGAAAGTAAGTAAATATCCAGTTTGTCAATTTCACAGAGCTCATTCCTGTCATGTGGCCATAAAATGAAATTCTTCTTTTCCTCATCACATCAGTTATTTTATTCCACACCTGCGTAGAGCTCGTGGTTGTGCCGTCTCTTGTATTCACCATTTTATTTTCCTCCTATGCTCAAGGCATTTCGCAGCATAAGTTATAATGCCTCCGGAAGGATGACTGTGTGATGACGATGATGATAATTGTTGTTTTAAGGGACCTAACATCTAGGTTATCGGCCCCTAATGGTTTGGGTGACAGGGAAACATGAGATGAGAATGAAAACTATAACTAATACTATCTACAAACTTACATAATAGAAGAATAAATGGTAAACAAATAAAGGATAAGGCAAATAAAGGACAGGTAGAAAAGAAATGCCCTCAACCCTCGAAGAATGAGGATTGAGGGACCTGGAAGGAACGAGAGCCATGAAAGGCAGATAGGAAAGAGGAGAGGACCCACCCCAAAGTCAGACGAAAAGGGGACAAAACTAATCCAGCTCAGGAATCCTTCGAGGTCGCCAACTCCCAAACTCACCAACCGTGAGCCCTTGAGGGTGTAGCACCATCCAGGGTGCACCAGAAGCGGTGAGGCTGCACACACCCTACCTCCTTGAGGGCCATGTGCAGAAGGCAGGAGATAACATGAAAAGAAAAAGAAGGCTAACCCCTCGCAGAAGGAGGGTATCAGGAAAGATGAGACAAGGGCCAAATAAGGCGGGAAAGTGAAAGACTCCCTAGGTCTCGGATACCCTAATACCGTCGGGGTCGGAAGAGAACAAGAGTTGACCAAGAGAGGTCGACAGGAAGGAAGACGTAGAGGAGCCCGCCTAAAGCAAGTGGAAGCAACGCCGGAATCAGCTGGGGTCCCGTGGTCGCCAACCCACGTCCCTCTAGATGTTAGCCCCTGGGGGGGGGGGGATGACTGTGTGATAGTGTCTTGGCTTGTTTATATTCAATTTATACTTTTGGGGGGCTTTATGCCCCTGTTGGTACATGTTTTGGGGTTAAGGTATACCCCTTTATCAGCCTGTCAATAAAACATAAATATAATGAACACGAACAAGAACAACTTGGAGAATTAATACACATTATTAATTCTGTGTTGTCCCAGTCGCCTCATTTCTAGCAATATGAATATACTTGCTCTTGATATCATTCTGCTTATCTCATTAAGTTCTATTCAATATTTCAGGTATGCAAAGCATCAATAATAGTATGTTCATGCTCAAGTAGATACTTTGAGTGTTCGTCCCTTGATCTGATTGTGTACAGTAGGTACAGGGTGTTTAGAATATATCTTCAGCAGTACGCCGTGGGTGCACTGACTTCAGTATAGTCTACAACATTGTAGCCCCCTTGATTCAAATTCCGAACATGAGTAATGCCGGGCATAAATCCTCGATTTTGTCTGTATGTTTGTCCGGACTAATCTCGAGAACTACTGGATGGTTTTGATGCAGTTCTCGCCATTCTATGAAGCAGATTTCGAGAAAGGTTTGCATATGTAGAAACATTGATCAATCACTAAAGGAAACCAAGCAATAACGATTTAAGTGAAGCAATTCGAAGGAATGAAACCAACGTCCGTGCGCCTCTTGTTCCTATGCCTGCTAACTAGCGAACGAGCCTTTCCTAGAACCAAGTGGCCAAGGCCAGGGAAAACAAACACGCAACATTAGAAGAAAACTTCCTAGCATATTAGGCCTATATGTGTCGCCTCAAAATTATGTAAGTTTAGCCTTCTTAAAGCACTCGATGAAAGTACTTGCAAATCAGTTACCATAACCCCTAAACATTTAACAATAGGGACCTAATTACCCATTTAATAATTATTACAATTAACATTGTCAATATAGACCTTAACAATATCATATAATCAGTTACAAATTAATACATTACGTTGAGCTCCAAAGTGTTTGTACTCAATTGTACGATCATTCTCAATCATGTAACTTGTATGAACGCTCGCCCAAAAAAAGCGGTCTAATATAACTGTCATTTGCAGCATATCAATTGGCGGACCACGGCTACGACGTCTGGCTGGGCAATATTAGAGGAAATCTGTATTCTAAGAATCACACAACACTGAAGACCTCAGATCCAGCATTCTGGAAGTTCAGGTAACTATTGAAAAGCAATTAAAGTCATTTAAGCAATTTAAGACATACTTCTTCCAAAAGGTTTCAGAATTAGTGTACTTTCCAAGAAATATTCACACTAACCCAAGCAAAGGCTGGAATACTGCCTTATTTTATAACCTGCTTCCTATCCTAGATACAACTAAAACTCTAGATTTATTATTATTATTGTTATTATTATTTATTCAAGCGAAAATTCCCCTACAGGAGAGCGATTAAACTTGGATCACATGATGTCATTTGGAGGCGAGTCTCCTCCGCTCCTCCCAAAATCTCTTCATTCTCGCGGAATGTTCCCTCTTCCTCTCATCCGTCCACTTTTTTCCAGGTTGTCGTAATGATCTTGGTTCGAACTTAACATTCTTGATTTTCGTCTGGCACTCAGTTCGGTCTTCGAAATTTTGTATACTGATAATTTGTAAGTCTCTTTGTACCTCTTTAAGCCATTCTGTGCCGCATTTGCTCTGTGTTATGATGCTGAGTAGTTTCTTGGGCAATCTGGAGGTGGCCATCCTGCGGATGTGAGTGTAAAATTTGGCTCTGCGTTTTCTAATTTCGTCTGTTATCGTAATGGTGTTTTGATAGAGTTCAGTACTAAGTCTCTTCATCCAAATGCCGTTTCTGTTGATTGCTCCGTAGATTTTCCGGAGAATTTTTCGTTCCTGCTTTTCCAGTTCCCTAATTTTGGAATGAGCATCGATTACTATTGTTTCAGCCGCATATGTTGCTTCTGGAAGAATAACTGTTTTATAATGTCGTAATTTGGCGTTTGTCGAAATGCATTTCTTGTTGTAATGGGCCCACGTTAGCCTGTAGGCCTTCTGGAGCTTAGTGATTCTGTCTTCATGGGCGATTCGATTAAGTCCTGAGGGCTGTGTAATTTCGCCAAGGTATTTAAAACTGCAGACGTGTGCGATTTTACCGTATTTGTTGTTTAAAGGGGATTTATTTTCTGGCCTTCTCTCCATATATTTAGTCTTGTCGTAAGATATATGTAATCCGGTCTTTTGTGCAATCTCATGGAGCTTTTCCACTGCGTAAGTCGCTTCCGATCTGTTGTCTGCGACAATTGCAATATCGTCCGCGAAAGCGAGACATTTGGCTTTAGTTCTGTTCTCTTTTGTAATACCGATTTGAATGCCCTTTACAAGAGGTTCCCATTCCCTAATTATCCTCTCCAGAACCATATTGAAGAGGATTGGGGATAGTCCATCCCCCTGTCGGACTCCCGTCTTGATTTCGAAGGGCTCTGATATTTCGCCCATGAATTTCACTTTGGATATTGTTCCTGTAAGTGTCTGTTCTATGATTTTGCGTGTCTTACGATCGATCCCAAATTTTTCCATGATTTTAAAGAGGGTGTCACGGTCAACAGAGTCGTATGCTTTTCTGAAGTCGATGAATACAATCACGGTATTTCTACATTTCCTCATTTGTAAGATCGTCTTTAGGCACCAGATCTGTTCAGCACACGATCGCCCTTTTCTGAATCCAGCCTGGTAGTCACCAATGAGTGGATCCATTTGGGGCTCTAGCCTGTTCAGAAGTGCTGTGGAAAGGATTTTATAAGCAACCGGGAGCAGGGAAATTCCTCTATAATTGTTGATGTCCGTCTTGTCACCCTTTTTGTGCAACGGGTGAATCAAAGCGCATTTCCAGTCATGTGGTAATTGCTCCGTTGTCCAAATATCTGAAATGATGGAATGGAGTTTCCGCGTCAGTGTGGGATCATTCAGTTTCCAGAGTTCAGTAATGATCCCATCTTCCCCTGGTGCTTTGTTGTTTTTGAGTTGTCGGATTATCTCCGTAATTTCTTCAATGTCGGGGGCTTGCGAGTCCATGTGTATGAATACCGGAGGTGAGAAGTCAAGTTTTACTAGAGGTGGTTCACAGTTAAGAAGAAAGTTGAAATATTGGGCTAATAGTTTGCAATTATTTTTGGAGTTAGTTTCCAATGAGCCGTCGTGTCTCTTGAAGCACAGACTGGGTGCTTGGTATCCCCGTAGATTTTCTCTAAATGTCTTGCAGAAATTTCTAGTATTATTTTTGGTGAAATCCTGCTGGATTTCGTGGAGTCTGTTGTTGTCATACCTTCGTTTTTCTTTCCTAATTATTTTTGAGGCCTGTTTTTGAGTGGTAAGAAAGTTCTCCCAGTTTTCCTTTGTTTGGCTACTGTGAAATTTTTTCCAAGCAATTATGCGATTGTCAACTGCTTGATCGCAAATTGTGTTCCACCAGCGATGTTTTCTGGAGCGAGGTGGTTGTCCTAGCTTCATGGCTTCCTGAATTATCCCCGTTAGTATTCTCCAGTCTGTTGATTCCTCCTGATTGATTTGCAAAATGATTTCTTCCCTGTGGAGTTTCAGATATTCCGGATCTGGTCTGAATTTTTTTGGTGGGCGCTTTGGTGTTCTATTTGGTTGGAATTTTGTCTTTATTTGGAGAAGATAATGATCTGATTCAAAGACGCCTTTACGAGCCCTGACGTTCAAAATTTATTTTATGTTTTTCTTGGAGATTGCGACATGGTCAATTTGGTACTCACCCTGTTTAAGACTGGGCGATCTCCATGTGGTCAATTTATGTGCAGGTTTTTGAAATTGGGTGCTTATGATTTTAAGTCCAAAGTTTCTACAGAAGGCAATTAATCTTTCCCCATTTTTGTTGGTACGTTTGTGTTTGGTATGAGGGCCTGTGGTATCCTTGAATTTCCTTTCTTTCCCTAACTGTGCGTTAAAATCACCTAATAAAATTTTCACATGGTGTCTTGGTATGTTATTGGTTGTTTCTTCCAAAGTTTCCCAGAAATTGTCCACGGTTTCAGGATCAGTTTTATTGTGTTGATTTGTGGGGGCGTGCACGTTGATCAGCGTGTAAGCTTTATTAGCTGATTTTATTGATAGTGAAGAGACTCTCTCGGTTGGAGAAGTAAAGTCGATGATCGAATCAAGCACAGAATTGTGTACGGCGAATCCTGTTCCCGAGAGAGGTAAGTTGTCATTAATTTTGATGGCAGGTTTTCCTTTGTAGATTCGGAAATTCCCTGTGTTGAAGTGTTCTTCGTCCGTGAAGCGTGTCTCCTGGAGCGCAGTGATTTTTAATTCAAATTTTTCCATGGTGTTGAGAAGTTGTTTTAGCTTACCCGTCTTAGTGAGGGTGTTAACGTTAAACGTGCCAACAAAATGTTTACGTCTGGTCTTGAGAGTATGAAGAGTTCTTGAGAAGCTCCGATTCTTCTCCGCATGGTGTCCCTGATCCCCCAGAATCCGATGATCAGGTGGGTCCAGTCCATCGACTGGTGCCTGGGGTAGTGATTCTATGATCGTCTCTTCCATCATGCGCTCAAGTTGAGTTTTGAGTGTTTGTGGTAATCTCAATTGAGACCACAAGTATACGACTCGATTTTTGAGTTCGAGAAGATTTAAGTACAGCCGCCTCAACTAGAGGAACATACGCTGACCACTGGCCGTCGGATGCCGAACACACGCCAGTGGCTTAGAGCCAACCCTCCTCCTTTCTCCGGGCTTGGGACCGGCAACAGAAACTACTGAGCTACTCAATCCACCCATTAGTTACTGCAGGCGGAGTTATTATTATTATTATTATTATTATTATTATTATTATTATTATTATTATTATTATTAAGGCTACATTGACAATGTTAATTGGAACTGTGGAACAAACATATAAACAGAGCTTTATTAACCCCGTTTCAACAAAGCTAGGAATGAGATGTGATGATTTTCTACAGTATGTGGTGTGAGGTTTATACGGCTGCATGCCCTTCTTGGCTCCAACCTCTTGAGAGGAGGTAATGAGAGATTATATTAAAGAAGTAACCTGGCAGATATGAATTCCTTTAACTCGTTATGGAATAATTCTACCTTTAAGAAGCCAAGTGTGATGAAACAATGCTATCAGTGAAACATTTTACATGTGATTTTACAGTGTATTTATCACACATTATAAATGACGCACGTCATTTCCAAGAAGAACGTTGGTATTTCATTGAAACCAATCACAGCGAAAGTTGACGTAATGAAGCTTGTTGCCCTAATTCTTTTACATTGTTGACAATAGGTCATGTGATTCACCTGAGTTCTGAGAGGGAAATAGCCAGTATAATATACGAAATTAGGTGGAATTGTTCTTCACGGACCTGTTTGTTAGCTGTGTACTGTGCCCGTATACACGGATGATGATTAATCAGCACTCGGCTTATGCTCTTGCGGCTTTGGGTTGTGGGACGTTCCTTCCCCCGCTGATTAAACATCTGATATGGAATACTCATGTTCACAAGTATATTAAGGAAAAACTCAACATTTTAAATATTACAAAAATGTAATTCATAAAAGAAAAATATTTCACTCAAAAACATTAAAAAAAACAATCACTTGGCATAGTTCCTTCAAGTGTTATCCAAAACCAAAATTTAATCACTTGGCATAGTCTCTTCAAGTGTTCTTCAAACAAAAATTTAATCACTTGGCATAGTCTCTTCAAGTGCCATTTCAAAGAAAATCACTTTGAAAATTTTATCAAGATCACTATAATGTCATTTCATCATTCTATGAACTCTATAACCACTCTGTAATCACTTTGTCTAGCTTAAGTCTAATTATAATTATTTGTATTATATTTCACTGAGGCGTCAAGCGCGCCTATCATTTAAGTCATACAACCTTACAAGGCTTTGGATATTTATATTCATTTCAAAATCTTTACCCTTCTGTGTTTCTTTAACGTTACATAGTATTCATTTATCTATTATTCATTTAGTCCTTTGGACCTTACCAGTAATTTTCCACAAAGCCTTAGATTTTACACATTTAAAATACTGTACAAGAACATGCAATGTCTGTGAATCGAACCCTGGTCCTACCAGTTTCATTCTCATGCATTAGGAGACCTTTCTTTGCAATGTACGATGCACTGTGTAATTTATTTTTATGGGATCTTTACTCATCATTAAACTATATTTTTCATAACCCGTATCTTTTACTCTTTCGAGGAAGGAATCCTCTTGGGTAGATTTCATTAGAAAGCTAACTATTGCAATGGGTACCATGTTTCGACTTCCGGAAAATTTCGACATATCTTCGCGTTTCACATCCCCCAGACCCCAAAACCACCGTCAGTTCAAAAGTTTATAGATAATTTATGTATATATGTATCTATATATATAGCATGTGAGATTTTCGAAGTGAAATGCCATGTCCTGTGGTTCGGATTCCACGTAAAAAGGAGGTCCCGTGGCTCATAATCACAAGATTCACGGTCACGTAAAACTACAATCTTCCTTCCTTTTTTCTCTCTATATATATATATATATATATATATATATCAGTTTCTTGTGGACACGATAACTGCCGTAATTTTGCACCAATCACATAATATGTATCCCTATAAAATCTCGGTCGAGTTCGTTAATGGGCAAAATCGGTCGAAGGGGGTAAAAATGGGGGGCTTTTTTTCCGAAAAAGTGAAATATCACTATAACTCTCTTAATATGTGAAATATCGAATCCCTTCAAAGTTCATATTATGTGTCGGATAAGTGCCAAAAATTTATGTTTAAAGCGTTTTTTGATAGCACCAACCATTGGCCAATGGGGTGGAAAAAAGTGAGTTTTTCGGGAAACATTAATCATATCTCTCTTAATAGGCAAAATATCTAAACCGTAAAAAATGGACGATATTTCCCTAATAATAACCTAAAACTTTTGTCTGAAAGAATTTTTGATACAACCCACCATTACGCCAAGGGATGAGAAAATGATTTCGGAATTAGAAGAAAATGCCAAGAGCCATCAGAGGTTACCATGACAACGCTTCTAAATTGATGAGGGATGAGCTATCAGAGGTTGCCATGACAACGAGATCACATTCAATTTCCATCTATGTGGGAAGCGGCTTCGGTGACATAGCCTAGCTGGTAGCATGCTGAACTTCTATGCCCAAGGTCGCGGGTTCAAAGCCGGCCGAAGTCGTCGGATTTTCAAAGAGCGCTGAAAATCCCTCAGTATGCTTTCCTTCAGAGGGGAAGTCCAACGTTCGTTGCAAGTTACTGGTTGCGGTGGCATCTAGTAGCCAAGTTCAGAGCTAGGTGTCGTTGACGGTATATTTGGTACCAATATTAGGAACTACTACTTGAAATTGACCGTCTGCAGTACTTACCTGAATCACAGACTAATACAGCCATCACACTTAACACTGTTTATCAGACAGATTCTACACACACCCAAAGTACACGGGGTTACATGACCGCGTTGTCGCAGCCCTAAACTGGGGAATCAACCAACATCTCTGCGGGAGATAAAATTTGACGTGAAGTAACAGACTGTTAGATAGTTACACATCAGTTCCAAACCTTGCATAAGGACATTGTGACCACAAGTATAAAAATGGACCCCAAATGACAAGAAGGTTACCGTCCCCCTAACACAATAAAATGTTAAAAATATGCATAGTAAGACGAAAGAAAAGTTAATTGAGCTCCAATTACATTGCAAAATACTTTCTCGCAATAAATGAGGTCTGATCCTTCTACGAAAACCTGCATATTTTTCCTATTATAGCCTATCCCCTTGGTTGCCCGGTGAAATCTACCTCCGCCTTCCGGCGTGCCGAGAGGAATTTTTTTACTTGTAACATGAATGTTTGACAAATTTGTAAGAATGCATGTTAATGTTTCAAACTTATATTCTGGAGAAATATCTCCATCCCAGCATTGTGATTATATACGTTAATTTCAGCTTGCATCTTTTTATAAAAACTTTATCTAATGGTCTTTTTATTTTGTTGGTCTTCACACAGACCCTCAGTCGACCGTGAAACTCATTTACTCTCTATCTCACTCCCACAGTACGGTAGGTCGGTTCTCATCAGCTGTCTCGCCTCCGTGGTGGTACTTTACTTGATTTATGGTGTCTCGACCGGCCACCACGCTTCCTACAAGGTTTGCTCTTTTAAATATATGATTACCAAGGCTTCTAAAACCGGTTATATGTCCCTGCTTTTAACATTATTATTATTCATTTATATTCGTTTGTACCGGACTTTTGTAACTTATTCCGGAGAGGATGCCTAATATAACAACAATTCGTATGACGCCTTCTATCAATACTATTTTATAACAAAGCCGCTAACGGTCTTATTTGCAAATTTCATTCGACGATTATTGCCTACCACAATTAGATATAACAATGCTCTTATGGCCTTACATGTATATTCACTTTCAACGCGTTATTTCGACGATTATGGCCTTCAATATTTATATTATAACAATGCCCCTCAAGGTCTCACATGTATATCATTCGACGATTTTGGCCCACTATACTTATTTATTTATTTAACACAGCCTGATCGGACTTACAATGTACTTATTATTTTTAACGCTACATCATGACAATACAGATTTTTGGGAATTTCACCTAGCCAATACAACAATGACGTCAACAACAATACAAAAGGGGAATCTTTCACCCACAACATTTCGATGAGACTCTCCAGAGTAGTTATCCTGATTAACGCACAATTATTCGCGTTTAGCTTCAATTATTTATTTTTCGACCCTTTGGCATCAACAATATCTTGCTTGGTTCTTCGCGGTTTATTTAATATCTCAAATTAATATTCCATTTATAGCGGTAAGACCTTGGCCTTCCTATCATTTATTTCATAATTCTGGCTCGCTAGCCAGTGATAATACATTTCTTTAGGTGTTTTAATTCAACAATTACCTTTAAAGATTTATAACATTTTGACAACAATACGTCAAGACTTGTTAATTTATTTCGTTCTGTTCATTACTTAAATTTCTCATTACAAATTTTATTATCACTTTATTTTTAGTGTTTTTGAATGGTATGGATTCCGTCTTACGGAAGGAATTCATGATGAAAATTAATAAATGTAAAACAAAAATACTGGAATGCAGCCGAAATAAATCAGAAACCTCTATGGAGATCAAATTGGCAGGTGAAAAGCTGAAGGAAGTAGGAGACTTCTGTTACTTAGGAAGCAGAATAACCAGTGATGGACGAAGCAAAGAGGATATAAAAAGTAGGTTGGCTCAGGCAAGGAAAGCCTTTCTACAAAAAAGGAATCTGTTGACATCGAATATAGATTTAGGTATTAGGAAGTCATTTTTGAAAGCCTTTGTCTGGAGCGTGGCGCTCTATGGAAGTGAAACTTGGACTATTGGTGCAGCAGAAAAGAGGAGAATTGAAGCATTTGAAATGTGGTGTTACAGGAGAATGATGAAGATCAGATGGGTAGATAGGGTTACAAACGAAGAGGTATTAAGGCGAGTGGGAGAGGAGAGATGTTTCTGGCGACTGCTAATGAAGAGAATAGATAGGTTGGTAGGACACATACTAAGACACCCAGGAATAGCAAGCTTAGTTATGGAAGGAAGGGTCGAGGACAAGAACTGTAGGGGTAGATCAAGGTTAGAATATGTCAAACAGATAGCCTCGGATGTACGGTGTGGTAGCTATGTAGAGATGAAACGATTGGCTCAGGACAGGGAGGCATGGAGAGCTGCATCAAACCAGTCAAAAGACTGAAGACTCAAACAACAACAACCACTTGATAATATTTATTTTATTATTTTCACTATGAACTTTCAATTATTTTTCATTTCAACTGTCGTCTTATTTGCCATTTAATTATAAGATCAACTATTTTATATATTCCTTATTTATTTTTAAACAATTTATTTATGATGCATATTTATTTCATTTTTCTGCTTTTACTATGGCGAAACTTTAAGCCTTTTAAATATATATTTCGGTTCCTTCCCTCGAATTATTTATTATTAATTAATTCATTTCTTGGGTTTTTATTACGTTACATTATTGATCCCAACTACATAATTATTTTGCGAGGTCATTCTCACAATTATTTATTATTATATTTTCAACATTTCAATCATATAAGTGCATTCAAATACCCGATGAGTTCGATCGTGTAACTCCCAGTTACGACCGATCTCATCTGGCCAGTACATCGTACATTTGCAATTTTAACGAAAAATCATGACTCACCCTCGTGATCCATCTTCTGATCCAATTGTGGGAAGGATTTCATCCACCTAACGACATAATTAGTACTCTTCCATGGCACTTTCTATTGTGAGCGACACCTCACTTAGGTCCAATCTACCTTTACTTAAAACCCCCATTTGTGGGAAACGGTATCCAGATCATGACACTCACAAGCATCGAATATAGAACTGAATTATTTATTAAAACAATGAAACTGATTAAAATACAGTAGAGAATTAAGGGAATGTGTTTCGCGGCTCATCGGAACTCGGAATATTGCTTCTCTTCTTTTTATTCTCAGACAATGGCGCTGAGCTTACTCCTGCGCCCGCTAGACGAAGAGAGCGAAGAGGAAGACCAGCACAGAAGGTATAGAGAACAACATAAGTTTTCATTGTCGTTCCGCGACGTAGAGGGCGCTATGAAAACATTTAACGGTAAGGATGGTTACCCAGTGAAGAAATGGATCGCAGATTTTGAGGAAACGTCAATCTTGATGGGATGGAGTGAGCTGCAAAAGTTTATTTTCGCTAAGAAATCACTCGATGGTTTAGCTAAGCTTTTTATTCAAGGTGAGAAAGGACTGACGTCCTGGACTGCACTGAAGAAGGCCTTGAAAGAGGAGTTTGACGTGGCGGCAAGCAGTGCAGAAATTCACAAATTGTTAACCCAGCGACGAAAAAAGCGCGACGAATCTCTACAGGAGTACTTTCTTGTGATGAAGGAAATCGCCAGTAGAGGTGATGTTGAGCAAGTTTCTCTGTGTCAGTACGTGATTGATGGGATCGAGGACGATTCAGGATCAAAACTTCTTCTCTATGGAGCAAAAAATTCCAAAGATTTCAAGGAGAAAATGAAAAGTTATGAGATGGCAGTGAAGTCCTTGCCAAAGAAAAGCTCAAAGTATAATAACAGTAATTTTCAAGGAAGTGCCAAGAGTGCCAACGAGAAGGACGGAAAGTGCTGGGGCAGTACAAAGAAGAAAGAGGCGAGTAGTGGAGATAGATGTTATAATTGCGGTGGATTTGGTCATAGTTCAAAGGAATGTGAGCACAAGGATAAAGGCAAGAGATGTTTCAACTGCAACGAGTTTGGCCACATTTCATCCGAGTGCAAAAAAGAGAGGAAGAACGATAAGAGGAATAATCAAGGTATCAATCTTATTGATGAAAAGAAAAGCTGCCTCAAGTTCAAAGAGGTTAGTTTGGGTCAGCAGAAACTTCAGGCACTTATCGACTGTGGCAGTCCTTTTAACCTACTGCGACAAAACATCCATAAGACCATGGGTTCCCCAGGATTGAAGAGCACGGATCTTGTTTTGAAAGGATTCGGTAATGGTTTTGTTGCTCCTCAAGGTTACTTCACAACAGTCGTTGAAGTAGACGAGCTGGAGTTCCAAACCAACGTTTATGTTGTTTCTGATGATACTATGGAGTCGGACATGGTTATTGGTAACGATCTATTGGATCAGGGTGAGGTCATCCTGAGCAAGCAAGGAGTTACCATCAAGAAACTAGAGGTCCCAATGATGTTGATCAGGGTAGCCGACGAACAGGAGTTGGATATCGAGAACTGCGTTGATGAGGAAAAAAGGGAACAGATCCAGGATTTGGTAGCGAGATATGTACCAAAGAAGACGAAATCTACTGATGTCAAGATGAAGATCCCATTGAAAGAAGAAAAACCGATATTTAGCAGGCCCCGACGAATGGCACCGCTTGAGAACGAATTTGTCGATGAGCAAGTCGAGGCGTGGCTGGAGGAAGATATCATCGAACCGAGTCAATCAGAATATACATGCCAAGTGGTGGTAGTCAAAAAAAAAAATGGAATTCCGTTCAAGATTGTGACTGACTGTATGGCATTCCAAAAGACAATGCACAAAAGGGACCTGGTCTCACGAGTAGCTGGATGGGCTATGGCCTTGGAGGAGTTTGACTATACCATCGAACACCGAACTGCAATCAGGATGAAACATGTCGACGCCTTGAGCCGATGCCCAGCAGTGATGTTTGGATTCCCTGATGGCCTTGCAGCGAGGATCAAAATCGCCCAGAGAAAAGACGAAGGATTGACAGCGATAAAAGCGACACTGGAGAAAGGGCCTTACGAAAACTTCATCGTCAGAGATGGACTGCTATTTAAATTTGTTGACGGGCGAGGGACGTTGGTGGTCCCGCGAGCAATGCACCATGAAATCATCAGAGATGCACATGAGAAGGGACACTACGCTGTTAAAAGGACTGAAGAAGACGTGAAGCAGGAATATTATATTCCAGACTTGGCCAATAAGGTGAAACGAGTCATAGCCAACTGTGTGAAGTGTCTGGTGGTTAACAGGAAGGCAGGCTAGAAAGAAGGTTGGTTACATCCGATGTTCAAGGAGAGTGTGCCATTGCACACCTACCACATGGATCACATTGGACCACTTAAGTCTACACACAAGGGATATGAACACATCTTCTGTGCTGGTCTTCCTCTTCGCTCTCTTCGTCTTCTTCGTCTTCTTCATCTTCGTCATCATCGTCTATATTCGATGCTTGTGAGTGTCATGATCTGGAAACCTCGTAGTTCCGCCCCTTAAAACAACAATAACTAACTAACTAACTAACTACACACATCACTAATTTGTAAATCACTATATTAACACTAAAACACATATATCTTGAAGCTTATTTACACTGCTTAAATTTCCACCACCTCTCAGCGACTTTTGGTACGTTTTATCAGTGTTCACGCCCTGATGAGATCCCGGACGCACATACAACTTTTTGTTATTACCGCGGATACTGATGATCGTTGATTTGTTTTAACACGCTCTACTTTGGTGGTTGGTAACGAACTGCGTTACTTGCTGCGAATTCTCCATACAGGAGTACGATGATTCTTTACTATTGTGATGACGGAGTTCCGTCCCGACAACTTGATAATACTGTGTGCGGTGTACTTGTATACTGTGCGGAAATGCGTTGAGCCTCCCCGGGCTTACTGAACTGCGACGAATGTTATGCAACGCCTCTGCATTTTGAGAGACAGCGTGGAGCCTATCCCCGCTTCTGGTGAACTGCTTCTGACACAGCCTATAGCCTCACTTGGCTGTCGGATACTGCATGCTCTGTGGTTAAAACCTGGGCTATTTATTGGGAACTTGCAATAATAAACTATTTTTGCTCTCTTCCTGGAGCTAACTTCTGAACCAGGCGTCGTACGTTTTTGAAAAGTACATCATTATATTCCCTATATTTCAAACGTCTCATTACATTTTCGTTTTCTGAAAATCGATCGTCTAATTAATTTAAATAAAATCTATAAAGCTCCTCAGCTGCGTGGGTGATTGAGTTTTTTTTACCTTCATCCCACTACCTTCGCTTGGCCACGCCTAATGACGTAACTGCTGACTAAGTACTTCTTTCCAGGGCCTAAATTATTCACTTTTAACTTCGCTTAGCTGCATAATTTCCTGGATCATTCTGATTCCCATGGGCCTATTGTTATAATTTTGCATTGTTTCCGTGAAAACGGCTTATTTCGCAACTTTGCGGTGTCGATGTGCAATCCAACGTTGCCAAAAAGATGCTAATGTCAGCACTCAATAGTAGTTCCCCTGCTGTGAAGGACTGACATATCTTTGTGTGTGTTGTACTTTGTGCATATAGTGTAAAGTGTTCGTATCTGTAAATACGTTATTTGGAGTTAAATAAGATGGCGTTATGTTAGTAAGCTGTGTGTTTCCCTGTGCTCCTTTTCACTCATTCTCCACATTATGGTGCCGAAAACTCGTACAAAACCAGTGACACGTGTATTTACTAGTGTTAGTGAACAGTGCTAATGCTTCTTTGTCGCCTTCTACACTACGGAAGGACACTCGACGCCGAGAATATTATACACTACCGAGAAGACATCACGTCAGCTTAAAGCACGCCACGCTATCAACGACAAGACGCTACAAGAGTACTCATTGCCAACTAATCCACTTCAGATAAGTCAAACCATCACAAATTGACATCCTTTTAGTAATGCATGCTCTACATCAGCTGGGAAATACGTTTGAAACCTACAGATAGGCTAATTTCATTTAATGCGATCACAGAAGTGACGCATCCGCCATCTATCGGAGCAACAGGGAACTCCTTATTGTAAACAATTAAGCTTGCACCCTGCAATTTCTATTCGTCAGCGAGAAAAGGACACCACTTATCCTCGCTCAACGCCACCAGAAATATCTTTCATCTGAGTATTTTCCAGTACACGTGATTATAACCTGCATGAGATCTGCTTTAATTACTTCAAGAAATACCAATAATTGTACAGTACGTTACTGACATAACTAGTAGCGTGATCTATCTGCAATCATTGGAACTGCATGCACCTCTGCACAGCGCATGCGCACCTGTCACTTACTTCCCGAACTATAAAATTGTCACCTTCAACCAAGGCTTATAAACTACAGAGGTTGCCTCAATTTTCACTCACCAATCAGCGCTTACAAGGCGGATGACGTCACAAGATGCCAAACGCGCCATGTGGGGAACGTAACGAAACTGTCAACATCAGCTGTTGAGTACGCAAAGAACAGTTTATTCTCATGAAATTATTGGTAAATGGGTGATAAAATAACTGAATGTAGCCTACTTACATTTTATGTTGTGATCTTTTTGAATTTCTTGGAAATTCGCCTAGACTCGGTAGCAGTATCGTGGGTGTTAGTGACTTCCAATAACCACTTCTTATGCAAGATAGAATTGGAATGTTTCAATCTGATGAAGAAAATTGTTATCACAGCTGCCTCAACCCCACCAGACGGTACATCAGAAACTTCTCTCGACACAAAATCTGTCGTTCTTCTTAGAACGTTCTTGCCTCGTTGAAATCCGTATTTTCCGTGAAATGTGACGAATTTTGCTGAAATGTGCCGGAACTGGTTTAGCCAAGTTTCTGAGGGATCGGTCATACCATCGTATGACAAGTGTTTAATCTAGGTTGGTAATGCATAATCGTGTTGAGTTTGCATTCCCAAGTTGTGGAAATTTACCTTGGAACTTGTGGGCTACATAACCTGCAACATAAGCCTTGCCATCTTCCTCACTTCGTTCCAAGATATTGGCAATGAAGGACGCAGGTTGCACATTGCTCCCTAAGGTTGGTTCTGGAAGCACGTTACTTGATTCAGACACTATGCCAGCTTTGTTTAGTGATTTAGCAACTACATATTCATCTGAATCTGGATCAGCAGTGTTTGTTTTCTTTTGAACAACTCCTGGATTTTTTTCCTAAAATAATCATCCTCAGTCTGAAAATGCAGTCAAGGGGAGCCACCACGGGTTCGCAATTGTGAAAAGAGGTTTTCCAGTACATCTTGATTTAGCCTATGTGTGAGAATGTACATTGTATTATGCCTACGGGCCATATCTTGGAACAGAAGTCGAAGGGATTTTATTGAAAGGATGACTGCTTTCTGGAATATTTGCAAATAATTTTTACCAATACAAAGAGAATTACTCATGAAATTTTCCATCTTGTCCAAAAACAAAATACCATGCATGGGCGTATATAAGGGGGGGGGGCTGAGGGGGCTCCAGATCCTCCCCGAAAATGTATTTCACAGTAGCCTTCTTTTAAGAAAAAATTATCAATTTGTAAAAGAAAATTAGTGTTTACCTTTCTGCTTTATAAATTGACAAGTAGCCCATTTAGATATTTTCCATTCATACTCCATAGGCTATAATAGAAAATTCATTAAGTACTCACAATTTTCCACGATAGTCAGCCCCCCCCCCCCCCCCCTCTCGAAAAAAAATTGTATATACGCCCCTGATACCATGTACGAAATATGTCAAAAATATTAACAGCTTTAAAATCATCATAGCAGGTCATCAGTGAGCCAGTTAGGCTCACCATTTGGTTTTAGATTCCTTGGAAATCTTGGCTTTATATTAAGCAATTCGACCTTGTAGTCTAATTCGAAGTCTTCACTCTTAAAGTGCAGGGAACATATCCTACTTGTTTGAGGGTTGCAATGATCTTTTCGCTTACATGCAGCAATCCACTGATTGCTAAGGCATGCGTCTTTAGGCATCGTGAAAAACGACACGTCATTTCCAACTTTATAATAACTGTGACAAACTGTCACAGCACATCTTTGGCCTGGCATGATTATAAACAAAAGAGCTTAAAACACGTGTTTAAACCACTGCAATCCATACAATATAAGTTGACTTTCCTTGCATATCTCGCGCCCCGCGCGCTACGAGGAAACGTGTGACGTCACGTCCTTTCCCTTCCCTCCGCGATCCCCTCGCCTAAGAGCTCCATATTGAGGCAACCTCTGTAGTTTACTAGCCTTGACCTTCAACTACCCCACTAGCGCATTCTGTTAGCCAACTTTGGAGTCTTGACTAAACACGCACTCTGCCAAAGAAACTAATATCTACACTGAAAGACGTTCCTACACTCCAAGACGGGAGGCTACCTGACTGTCAGCTAATCCTAAGATGTATTGCCCCCTCATTATGGCAACCCAAGAGGACCTTGCAGCTCGACTACACAAATTGAAAAGAAGTCGAACAAGAGAGAGAAACAATGCGACACGGTTTCTAAACACTATTGAAAGTTTTACTGAAAACACAAGTATTGAAGACTACAAGTATTATGGAGACCGACTTCAGGAAACATTAACTAGACTAATCCAATTAGATGACTCAATTCACGATCTTCTTCCAGACACAGAATACAACACCGATATTCAAAGTTGCGAAGAATACATAGATAAAGCAAAACGTGGTTTACAGAAAGCCACACGAGGGGCAGAAATTAAACTTTCTTCTGCTACCTCAAACATGACCATAAACGAGAGTCCCATCACTCCCATTTCATCGTTCACCCATTCTGTTAAATTACCGCCAGTTAAACTGGAACCATTCTCCGGCAATATCGAAAGCTGGATGAGATTTTGGGAACAGTTTGAAGCATCCATTGATAAAGACAAGTCACTATCGACAATAAATAAACATGTCTTTTTACGCGGATATCTCGAAGGTGAACCGAAACATCTGGTTGACGGAATTGCCGTGACTGCTTCAACCTACGAGGACACTAAGAAAATTTTAAAGGCCAAATACGGAGATCGGAATTGGATAATACAGGCGCATATCGATTATCTAGAAGATATCCGACCTATCAACACTGTTTGTCCGGAATCGCTAAACACAACATACATTGAATGCAACCGCCGTATCCAGGCATTACAGGCCCTAGGCGAAGATATAAACGCGTATGGGTGGGTACTTGCTCCCAAGATACTCCGAACCTTCCCTGACGATATCTGTAGACGCTGGATAATACACGCCAAACGGAATAATATATCGGAAGGTGACATTCTGAAACTGATGGAATTTCTTGGTGAAGAAGTCGATGGAGCGCTAGTCGCCCAGAAGATCAGAGGTGACCCAGTGCTTTCAACCAGTCTCGTCCCCACGACAGCCGCATTTCAATTAAACGCCAAGTTTAAAAAACCATTGCTGCAAACAAAGAAGCAAACAGAACCATTCTGTGCATTTTGCGACCAACGAGGCCACTGGGCGCAAGATTGTAGGAAGGTGAAAACTGTTCATGACCGAATTGAGAAGCTAAAGACGAATAATCGCTGTTTCCTCTGCCTGAATCGAGGGCATAATTCGAAGAATTGCAATAGACGGGGGAGAGCATCTTGTTCAAAATGTAAGCAGTCCCATCACTACTCCATTTGCTCAAGCAATGATGTAACCTCCACTTCAGTCAACAAAATCCACTCTCAGACTCCTGACTATACTCACTTACAAACTGCACGTATTCGAATTGTTGGACCAACTGGCTTAAGTAAAACGACTCGTTGCATCTTCGATGGAGGCAGCCAGTCTACATTCATAAGCAAGTCTCTTGTGGACATATTGAAGCTTCCTACTGTCACGAAACGAGACATATCTATAGCAGCGTTCGAATCTGACACAACTATCCCTCAAAAGCGTCGTCTGGTTAGTTTCCAGTTACAGGGCACCCAGACAAACGCGTCAATAGGCATCACCGCACTCGAAAGTGCAAACACTTACTCAATGCACCCTACAGTGCCACAAGACGTCTCTTCCCTGAAGTCAGTACGCAAGTTAATACTAGCAGACCCTAAGGATGACTTACACGATCTCCCAATTGAACTTCTAGTTGGAGGAGATCACTACTGGAAGTTGATCAAGGACACACAACCTGTTCGCATATCTCCGTCTTTGGTACTCATTCCTTCACTTTTCGGATGGGTACTCAGTGGCAATAGATCCGGAGTCACCGTCAACCAGCTAACCGTTAACAAAATAACGCTGCAGGATGACCCTTCACTTCTCGAGCACCAAGTCCGTAACTTCTGGAACCTTGAAGCAATTGGAATCAAGGAAGAAGAATCAAGATCCCACACGATGAGCTCCAAGGATCTCGATGTCCTCAAAAACTTTCATGAATCTCACTGCATTCAAGATGGACGGAGAGTTGTTTTTTCGCCAAAGAAAAACCAGGAATTTGCATCGGATAACCGCACTAACGCTGAGAGACGATTCCAAGCCTTGACGAAGAAACTGCAACGAAATAGAGACTATAACGCCATGTACAACGAAAGAATGCTCGACTACATCATCCAAGGCCAAGCAGAGATGTTGAACCCAGACAACCGAGCAACTTCTGTGTACTATCTACCACATCATGCAGTCAAGAAGACGAAACAGAACGTAACTAAGTGGCGCGTTGTATTCGACGCTTCGTCTCATGAAAATGGATCTCTATCGCTGAATGACGTCCTAGAAATCGGACCTAATCTTTTCCCTGACGTAATGAGTATCCTGCTTCGGTTTAGATTGTACCAATATGCTATTCTTGGAGATATAAAGCAAGCCTTTCTGCAGCTCTCACTTGACTCCAGCGACAGGGATCTAACACGGTTCTTTTGGTTTCGAGTAATCAAGGACGAAAACGGCCAATACCACGTCACCGACGAAGTGGTCACCTACCGCTTCACCCGATTACCTTTCGGACTGACCAGTAGCCCTTTCCTCTTGTCAGCTACCTTGCGAGAATTGGCTACGAGGCACATTGATGACTACGCAGTTGCTGCTAGCCTCGTGGACCAGCACATGTACATGGACGATTTTGCAGCATCTACTAACGACGTTGAGGAACTCCAAACAATATACTCTCAGCTCACGGATTTGATGAGTATTATCAACATGCCTATGTCGAAGTGGGCCACGAATTCAATCACACTGCAAAACGAGTGGCAAAATCAAAATCTACCCAATCAAGAGGTTACACCGATCTTGGGAATCAACTGGAACACGGGCCATGCATGACACACTGCATCTTTCAGCTATCGATGACTACAAGATGTCTCCAGATGGCACTGCCACAAAACGACACGTTCTTCAGATAACATCACGACTATACGATCCTCTCGGACTGTTCTCTCCGGTGACAATAATTGGAAAGATGTTGTTTCAAGAAACGTGGACCAGAGGTATATCATGGCACGAGACTTTACCTTCTGATATTGGGCACGAGTGGTTAGTTTGGTGTTCAAATCTTCAATACGTGTCGGACATTCACACCCCACGATGGATAGGTGCTCTCAACAAAGACTTGGACAACTATTCTCTACACGTATTCTGTGACGCTTCCGAACGGGCATATGGTGCTGCTGTATACCTTCGATCTCACGCTCACGATACCACTACCGTTCAGTTCGTATGTAGCAAAGCTAGACTGGCCCCTATAAAGAAGGTCACGCTACCACGTTTGGAATTACTCGCTGCACTCGTGGGCACAAGACTTCTTCGTTACTTCTGCCGTGCTACATCCTGTGACATCAGTAAAGCAATGCTGTGGACAGATTCAGCTATCACTCTAGGCTGGATACAAAACGACCCGAACCGCTGGAAAACTTTCATCTGCAATCATGTTACAGAAATCACCGGCTGCACTTCACCATCACAATGGTTCCATTGTCCAGGAACGGATAACCCTGCAGATCTTTTATCACGAGGACTACAAGCAGAAGATCTAAAATCAGCAGATATTTGGTGGCACGGGCCGGCCTGGTTGAGGGATCCTCCAAGAAGTTGGCCTCCCAAATTCAGCACCGAACATCTAACACTTCCAGAGGCTAAGAAGAAACCCTGTCAGGCCCTTGTTGTTACCACACATGAAGCACTCTGTGACTTCGCAAGATTCAGCACCTACAACAAATTACTTCGGACTACAGCTTGGATCCTCCGGTTCATTAAGAACCTTCGGTCAGCGGATAAGCAAACTGGTGACTTGACAGTGTTGGAACTCGAAGCAAGTTGGCGATATTTGATAGCTTCTGTACAACGAGAGACCTTCGGAACAGAATACGAAGCTTTGTTGCACAACACGCCCATCCCCAAAACATCGAAGATCGCCTCTTTTCAACCGTTCCTGCAAGACACATTGATCCGCCTTGGTGGCCGCCTCCACTTCACAACGATGTCGTATGACGAAAAACACCCAATAATTTTAGACGGCGGACATCCCTTCACTTGTCTTCTAATCCGCCATACCCATATCAGACTGCACCACTTGGGATCACGGATTGTGCTCTCCGAGCTGCGAAGCCAATTTTGGATTCTACGAGCAAGGCAAAGCATTAGGAAGGTATTGAATTCGTGTCTGCCTTGTAAGTTATCACGAAACTCTCCTGGACAGGAGAACGAAGCTCCATTACTGACCGATCGTGTACGATACTCCAGACCGTTCACTGTAACAGGACTCGATTTTGCGGGCCCACTATACGTCCGCCACGATAACACCGCTCGCAAAAGTTACATCCTTTTGCTTACATGTGTTACTACCAGAGCTGTCCACTTGGAGCTAGCGTCGGATATGACAGTAAATGAGTTTCTGATGGCCTTCCAAAGATTCGTCAGCCGCCGAGACCTACCTCATACCATATATTCCGATATTCCAATGCCACCACTTTTCACGCAGCTCATAGAGAACTTAGAGAGCTTTCTGTGATCTTCCACGACCACGACGCATCGAGCTACCTTTCCACAAATGGCATCCGCTGGAAATTCATCGCACCACGGGCGGCTTGGTGGGGAGGATGGTGGGAACGAATGGTCGGCACTACGAAACGCTGCTTGCGCAAAGTTTTAGGCCGGCGGCAAGTGAATGAGGAAACCCTGTACACCATTCTCGTTAGCATTGAAGCCGCCATACATTCCCGTCCTCTCCTTCAGGATGAAGGAACTACAGCCTTGACTCCAAGCCATTTCATCCACGGCGACAAGCTGACCACAATCCCTACAGGACCTGAGCCTGCTATTAAGAAGGACTTGAAAAAGGAATACAGACTCCAGCAACAAGCGGCAGAAGATTTCCGGAAACGCTGGATGAAGGAATATCTTCTGGAACTACGCAACCATCACCACGTACGACAGACATGCGGCAAAACCCCGAACTTCCGGGTAGGTGACCTGGTCCTGCTGCAAGAAGACAACCGTCCTCGCCACGTATGGGGCAGAGGCGTAATCGAGGAACTACGACCTGGACGAGACGGAATACTCAGGACCGTCATCCTTCGCACGCCAGACAGGAACCGGATAACGCGTCCAATTCAGCTGGTCATACCTCTAGAGGTCGACCAGGGTGGGGAGGATGTGAAGGACTGACATATCTTTGTGTGTGTTGTACTTTGTGTATATAGTGTAAAGTGTTCATATTTGTACATAAGTTCTTTGGAGTTATATAAGATGGCGTTATGTTAGTAAGCTGTGTGTTTCCCTGTGCTCCTTTTCACTCATTCTCCACACCTGCTAACCTGCTCGGGCTGATTCATCCCAGCGTGACTGCTTGTGTGATTCACATATCCCTTGCACCACATGCCTCTAGATAAAGCTATCAATGTTCTGCGTCATGCTCTGAATCATTTCCTGGTTTCCTCTCTGCCAGTTCTTGTTGGACCTCTTTTCATCTTAAAGGTCGGAAATTCATATCCTGTACCAACTCTAATTGGGTACAGTAGTTGACATTTTTTAAGAGGGTCATTAAAAACACGTACACGAGTCGGATGTTTCCGCAGGCTACATAATTATTACAAATATAATTTCGTTATATATAAGTTACAGAATTCAGCCCTCACATAGGGAAGATCGATGTTGAAATCAACAAGACCATGCGATTGATATCTGGTACCATTAAATGCAGCCCTATTCAATGACTTCCTGTTTTGAGCTACATTCCTCCACCCCATCTCCGCAGGTGTAATATCCTGGTCAGAACGTACCACAAGATACTTCAAAATCATGATCTCCTTATTCATTCTGATATAACTGCTGCTTGTCTACCCAGACTTCGCTCAAGGCAGCCCTCTGTGAAGACAGCTACGAGACTTATCAATGAGAACTTTGACATATTCCAGCAGTGGTCACATGATTGAAAGGATTTTGCTCCACATGAGTGCTGAAAAATTGCCATCTGTCACATCTTAAGTACCTGTCTTTGATCTTCCTCGTCGGATATGGTCGAAATTAAACCGGATCAGGACCATTTCTGGTGTTTGTGTGGACTCTCTGTTCAAGTGGAACAGGAGCCGATAGACAAACAGTGAAGCAAATCATTCATGACTGTTTTCTAAGAGCCTATGGTGGTAACATAATGGATTTTATCTCAGTGAATCCTGCATCACTGTACTAT
Organism: Meconema thalassinum; assembly: GCA_946902985.2. NCBI lineage: Eukaryota > Metazoa > Arthropoda > Insecta > Orthoptera > Tettigoniidae > Meconema > Meconema thalassinum. Next base: position 250,558,780 of record OX336394.1, on the reverse strand, counting down.
ATTTTGAATTTCGATATTAAATTATGAGACAATCTGTTCTTTTTTTTTCTTTTTCCTTTCCTTTCAATATTTCATTAAGCTGTAATATGATGTAAGTGTGGGCCGTACCATACGATTAATAATAATACAGAATTCAGAAGCACTGCACACATATTATGATTTTTTTTTCAATACCTACTCATTTGTTTTACCTGTAAATTGACGATTATTGAATTAAATTACTACAATTAAGGGAAGACAGACCAGAAAGAGCAATCACATGTACTGCTAAAATATACAACATTGTTTATGACATACTCATAATTGATCACGATTTTTAGCCTATTTTCAATTTTGAAAAAATAGGCTTATGAGATCACCTTTTGTCCGTGTGTGTGTGTGTGTGTGTGAGGTGTGTGTGTGCCCCCCCCCCCCGCTAATAAAATCTAAACGGCTGGAGCGATTTCAATGAAACTCGGTAAGTTTATAGCACTATTCCGGACGACACTGACCGTGCCCTTCAAATTTTGTTACGTTTCTCCAATCCAACATGGCGGCTGTGCGAAATATTTCACCAGCATTCAATATCTCCGAAACTATTCCCGATAGCACCCTGGATTTTTACGGTGATAAAGGAAACTTCTAGAAGTTTACCTATGTGACTTTTGAAAAACTGGTAACCACAAAACCAACATGGCGGCCACGCGAATTTGCGACATTTAAATAGACGTTTCTCGCGATTTAACCAGCCAAACGCAATAATACTTGGTCTAGAATATGTTTATACTCATTTTAATGCACCGATATCTAACTTGGTTCAATTGTTTCCATAACCACAAGATGGCGGAGGTGCGAAATATTTCACCGGCATTCTGTATCTCTGTAACTATTAGCGGTATCACCCTGAAATTTTGTACGGAGATAAAGGGCACTACTGGAACTTAATCTATGAGACTTTCAAAAACCGATTAACTACAAAACGAACATGGCGGCCAAGCGAATTTGAAAATTTTAAATAGACCTTACTCGCGATTTAATATTCCAAACGCAATGAAACTTGGTACAGGAAATGTTTATACACATTGTAATGCACTGGTATCTAATTTAGTTCAATTGTTTACATAACCTCAAGATGGCGGCTTTGCGAATTTTAAAATTAAGTGTTTATTTCTTGTGTCATAATCATGCTATCGAAGTGAAAGCTTGAATAATGAACTTACGCAATAATTTTCCCTTAATGGTACATGACTCTATGGCCTATACATTTAACAATCCAACATGGCGACCATCCGAAATATTTAGACGGCTCTGAATATCTACGAATCTATTACAGCAATCAAACTGAAATTTTGTATGTAGATAGAGGCAATTAACATAAGTTGGATATATGAAAATAGGCTGTATAGTTCTTCACGGAACTACTTGTTTTAAATCGCATAATGGCTTAGTCCCAGAAGCCTATATCCGATACATCAATTCTCTCTACCACCACGTTACAAGTATGGTACGCTATCCTGTTGGAATTTAATCTATTTTCCCCAACAGTGTTGGAGTTTATCAAGGTTCTGCACTTTCGCCCCTTCTGTTAATTTTGTGCATGGATACGGTACCGTACCAGCTGACATCCAGACGCCTCCCCCATGGACAATCTTATATGCTGTTGATGTATTTCTCGCCCGAAAATCGTACCCTGTGCTGGAAAGATCACCTGGGCAGAAATGGTTTAAAACTCAACATAGGGAAAACCGAATATTTGCCATGTGGCACACAGACCAATGGTACTATTAACATTGAATACCATCAACTCAAAAAAGGACCACAACACTAAATTCAAATACCTTGGTTACATTATCACTTAGGATGGCGAGACCATTCTCGAAGCCCGCGCGCGAGTAAATGTTGCGTGGCAGAAATGGCGCCAAATCACTGAAGTCCTGTGTTATAAGGAAATACGTAACCACTTGAAAGGAAAGGTATACAAATCCATGATAAGGCCAGTGGCACTCTACGGCACAGAATGTTGGCCAGCTTCAACCAAACACGAACAAGCCCTCCAAGGAATGGAAATGGAAATGCTGCGTTGGTCCATGGGTGCAACAAGGTTTTACCATGTGAGAAATGAACACGTGAGGAAGCAAATGGGAGTTGCAACAATTAAATACAAAATGAGGGGCGTGCCTCTGCGTTGGTATGGGCATGTCACTATGAGTGATGGGAACTCTGTGGGAAAAACGGTCCTCCGATACGCACCAGGAGGGCATCGATCCCATGGGTACCCAAACAAATTATGGATGGATAGAATCAGCGAAGACTACCGTATGCAGCCTCAAATGTGAGGATGCCCTTGACAGGAAAAAGTGGCGAACGGCAACCAAACAAGTGAGCCCTGTGCCAACGCTAGGAAAGAAGAAGCTTAGTTGAATAACACGTTACATTTATACATCACATTTACTGAAATAACAAATATGAAATAAAAATAAAATATGTACGTGTATAATTTTGCTGGCTTAACAATTTAAGTTTTAAGTTACTGTTCTGCATAATTGACAGAGCCTGCGAGTCTAGTAAGAAAATAAGTATCAAACATCTCACACCTACTATATTCACAGCTGGCACGAGATGGGGACGTTCGATCTTCCGGCAATGATCGACTATATCCTCAACACTACAGGCCAAAGTCAGCTCTACTTCTTGGGTCACTCGCTAGGGGGCCGCATAGCCTATGTGCTGCTCTCTGAGAGGCCTGAGTACAACGTCAAGATACGCCTGATCGTCACTATGGCCAGTCTGGCGGCCATTGCTCCTGGCAACCACGGAACCTCGCACCGGACACCTTCCTGGATGGCATACGTGAACGTGTTCAGAGTAAGTTACCATATAGCCTATTGCTACTATATTTCTGGAGTAACTTATATTGCTCCTTCCTGGATAAAAAAAAACAGCCGGCCCCGTGGTGTTGGGGTGGCGCGCCTGCCTCTCACCCGGAGGCCCCGGGTTCGATCCCCGGCTCCGTCAGGGATTTTAAAGCTGACGTGAGGGTTGGAACGGGGTGTACTCAGCCTCGTGAGGACAATTGAGTAGCTATCTGACAGTGAGACAGCGCCCCGATCACGAATACCAAGATTAACGGCCGAGGGGACTCGACGCGCTGATCACGCGTCACCCCAATATCTGCAGGCCAAATGGCTGGGCAGCGGTCGCATGGCCGGCCTTAGCCCGTCATGGGCTGTATAGTGCCAGGGGTTTACTTTTTTTTTATAACAAACTGTAAGTTATATTGCTCCTTCCTTGATAACAAACTGTAAGTTATATTGCTCCATCCTTGATAACAAACTGTAAGTTATATTGCTTCTTCGTGGATAACAAACTGTAAGTTATATTGCTCCTTCCTGGATAACAAACTGTAAGTTATTTTGCTCCTTCCTTGATAACAAACTGTAAGTTATATTGTTCCTTCCTGGATAACAAACTGTAGGTTATATTTCTCCTTCCTGGATAACAAACTGTAAGTTATATTGCTCCTTCCTTGATAACAAACTGTAAGTTATATTGCTCCATCCTTGATAACAAACTGTAAGTTATATTGCTCCTTCCTGGATAACAAACTGTAAGTTATATTGCTCCTTCCTGGATAACAAACTGTAGGTTATATTTCTCCTTCCTGGATAACAAACTGTAAGATATATTGATCCTTCCTTGATAACAAACTGTAAGTTATATTGCTCCATCCTTGATAACAAACTGTAAGTTATATTGCTCCTTCCTGGATAACAAACTGTAAGTTATATTGCTCCTTCCTGGATAACAAACTGTAAGTTATATTGCTCCTTCCTTGATAACAAACTGTAAGTTATATTGCTCCATCCTTGATAACAAACTGTAAGTTATATTGCTCCTTCCTTGATAACAAACTGTAGGTTATATTTCTCCTTCCTGGATAACAAACTGTAAGTTATATTGCTCCTTCCTGGATAACAAACTGTAAGTTATATTGCTCCTTCCTGGATAACAAACTGTAGGTTATATTTCTCCTTTCTGGATAACAAACTGTAAGTTATATTGCTCCTTCCTTGATAACAAACTGTAAGTTATATTGCTCCTTCCTGGATAACAAACTGTAGGTTATATTGCTCCTTCCTTGATAACAAACTGTAAGTTATATTGCTCCTTCCTGGATAACAAACTGTAGGTTATATTTCTCCTTCCTGGATAACAAACTGTAAGTTATATTGCTCCTTCCTTGATAACAAACTGTAAGTTATATTGCTCCATCCTTGATAACAAACTGTAAGTTATATTGCTCCTTCCTTGATAACAAACTGTAAGTTATATTGCTCCTTCCTGGATAACAAACTGTAAGTTATATTGCTCCTTCCTGGATAACAAACTGTAGGTTATATTTCTCCTTCCTGGATAACAAACTTGAAGATATAATGCTCCTTCTTTGATAGCAAACTGTAGGTTATATTTCTCCTTCCTGGATAGCAAATTGTAAGTTATATTGCTCCTTCCTGGATAGCAAATTGCAAGTAATATTGCTCCTTCCTGGATAACAAACTGTAACTTATATTGCTCCTTCCTGGATAACAAACTGTAAGATATAATGCTCCTTCTTTGATAGCAAATTGTAAGTTATATTTCTCCTTCCTTGATAACAAACTGTAAGTTATATTGCTCCATCCTGGATAACAAACTGTAAGTTATATTTCTCCTTCCTGGATAACAAACTGTAAGATATAATGCTCCTTCTTTGATAGCAAACTGTAGGTTATATTTCTCCTTCCTGGATAGCAAATTGTAAGTTATATTGCTCCTTCCTGGATAACAAACTGTAACTTAAATTGCTCCTTCCTGGATAACAAACGGTAAGATATAATGCTCCTTCTTTGATAGCAAATTGTAAGTTATATTGCTCCTTCCTGGATAACAAACTGTAAGATATATTGCTCCTTCCTGGATAACAAACTGTAAGTTATATTGCTCCATCCTTGATAACAAACTGTAAGTTATATTGCTCCTTCCTGGATAGCAAATTGTAAGTTATATTTCTCCTTCCTGGATAGCAATCTGTAAGTTATATTGCTCCATCCTTGATAACAAACTGTAAGTTATATTGCTCCATCCTTGGTAACAAACTGTAAGTTATATTGCTTCTTCCTGGATAACAAACTGTAAGTTATATTGCTCCATCCTTGATAACAAACTGTAAGTTATATTGCTCCTTGCTGGATAGCAAATTGTAAGTTATATTGCTCCTTCCTGGATAACAAATTGTAAGTTATATTGCTCCATCCTGGATAACAAACTGTAAGATATAATGCTCCTTCTTTGATAGCAAACTGTAGGTTATATTTCTCCTTCCTGGATAGCAAATTGTAAGTTATATTGCTCCTTCCTGGATAACAAACTGTAACTTAAATTGCTCCTTCCTGGATAACAAACTGTAAGTTATATTGCTCCATCCTTGATAACAAACTGTAAGTTATATTGCTCCTTCCTGGATAGCAAATTGTAAGTTATATTTCTCCTTCCTGGAACCCTGAAAAGTGACGGCTGACGGGGCTCTGGTGAAGCTACGATAGGCCTAGCAAGCCAGTAGTGGATATCATATTTGCTTTCAAACCAGGAACAGGCCTCGGAAAGGACGGATGCAAACGACGACGACCCGGATATGCTAATGGACTACGAGTTGGAACATTAAACATACAGATACTGACAGGAAAAGTGGAGGAGATTGTAGATGTGATGGAGAGAAGAAAACTGGATGTACTGGGATTGGCAGAAACAAGATGGAAAGGAGAAGGTCGCAGAGAACTGAGGAAAGGGTACCGGTTGTACTGGAGTGGGAACAGTGAAAGAAGGAGCAGTGGAGTAGGAGTAGTTGTGAGAGATGGAATGAAGGAAGAGGTAAAGGGAATAAGTGACAGGATCATGAAGATCAGAGTAACTGTAAAGGGAAGAAGCCTGGAGATAGCCCAGGTATATGCCCCTCAAGTTGGATGTACAGCTCAAGAGAAGGAAGACTTTGAGGAGGAGCTACAACAGCAGTTGAATGGGCAGAGCATCATTGTCATGGGAGATTTGAATGCACATGTAGGAAGTGAAAGGCAAGGATATGAAAATGTATTGGGAGCAGAAGGATGGGGTAGCAGGAATGAAGAAGGGAGAAAGTTGCTGGATTTTTGCAAGAGAAACGGTTTAGTGGTAGGCAACTCCTGGTTCCGGAAGAAAGAAAGCCACAAGGTAACGTGGTACAGCAGTGATTTAACAAAGAAATCTTTGGTAGATTACATGCTGTACGACTGGGAAATGAAGAGGAGTGTCAGAGATATAAAGGTAATACCATCAGAGGCCTTAGATAGCGACCACAGAATACTTGTAATGAACCTGGGAGTTGTTAAGGACAGCAAGAGGACAGAGTACCAGGAAAGGAGAATCAAAGTATGGAAACTCAAGGAAAAGGAAGTCAAGGAAGAATTCCAGAAGATAATAAGGGAAAGGATGCCAACAGACAATCCGAAAACAGGGGAAGAGGAATGGAAGCAATTCAAAAACACAATGGTGGAAGCTGCAGTGGCAGTATGTGGAAGAACAAGCAACAGAAAGCGGTGTAAAGAGACACCATGGTGGAATGAGAGAGTAAAAGAAGCTGTGGGAAGGAAGAACAAGGCTTTCAGAATGTGGTTCCAGGAAAGAACTGATCTGACAAGGGAAGATTATAAGATAAAGAAGAAAGAAGCAAACAAGATTGTCGCAGAGGAGAGGAAGAAGTGGATGGTAAAGTGGACAGAGATGATGGAGGAAGACAGCAGAGGAAATAAGAAAGTACTTTATGGGATGCTCAAAAGTAAGAGAAGAGGTCTGCGAGAGGATGTGGTAATGATGGACAAAAACGGAAATGAGGTAGCCTACACAACAAAGAGGCACTCAAGACAGTGTGGAAAGAGTACTTTGAGGATTTGCTGAATCCAAATGGTAATAGGGAGGAAGACAATGTATTGGAAGATGGAGAAGACAACACAGGAATGGAAAAGGACCTGACTTGGAGAGAACTGGAAATGGCTATAGACAAGATGAAAGGAGGAAGGGCACCAGGTGTGGATGAAGTGAGTGTTGAAATGGTGAAGGCAGCAGGGGAGGTTGGGAAACAGTGGCTGTACCGTGTGATGAGGGTGATATGGAAGGAGAAAAAGACCCCAGAAGATTGGAAGAAAGGATTAATTGTCCCAATATTTAAGAAAGGAAGCAGAAAGGAGTGCAGAAATTACAGGGGAGTTACACTCATACCTCACTGTGCCAAGATATATGAAAAGATATTAGAAAGTAGAATACGAGCCAAAGTGGAGAGAAAATTGAGAGAGGAGCGGTATGGATTCAGACCTGGGAGATCAACAGTGGATCTCATATTTTCAGTGAGACAGCTCCAGGAACACCACTACGAATTTGGAGAGGATCTGCTGATGGCCTTCCTGGACATCGAAAAGGCCTATGATAGTGTGTGTAGGGAGAAGGTTTGGAAAGCAATGGAAAACATGGGAGTGGAAAAAGAGACTGTAGGCAGAGTGAAGGAGATGTTTTGTGGATGTGTGAGTTGTGTGAAAGTTGGAGGGGAAAGAACAGACTGGTTCAGACAAATGAGTGGCCTGAAACAGGGTAGTGCGCTGTCACCCCTTCTCTTTATTGTGGTTATGGACGAGGTAATGACACGGGTAGCAGGAAAGATAGGAGAAGATAAGATGAAAGCAATGGTGTTTGCAGATGATCTCATGGTCTGGGGAAACAAGGAGGAGGAAATTCAGGAGCAACTGAAGGCTTGGGAAGAAACAGTGGGAGAGTACGGATGGAAGTTCAACATCAGTAAATGTGAGATCCTGTTAACGACCTGGAAAAAGGACAGACCAATGAGTGGGATAACACTTGGAGGTGGACAGCTGAAGAAGGTGGAAAGTCTCAAGTACTTGGGAAGTCTAGTGGAGGAAAATGGGAGAAATGACAAAGAGATTACAGAACGTGGCAGACAGGCAGAAGCATTTCTGAGAAGCATTAGGAGCTTAGTGTGGAATAAAGATGTCCCACAAAAAAGCAAGGAAGTGTTATACAGAAGCTACTATATCCCGATACTGACCTATGCTTCAGAAACGTGGACAATGAAGAAAAGAGACATAAGCAGAATACAGGCAGGTGAAATGAAGTTCCTGCGAAGTAGGATCGGAGTAACAAGAAGAGACAGGGTGAGGAATGAAAAGGTCAGGGAAATGGTGAAAGAGGAGCCCTTGCAAGGTAGGATTGAGACATCAAGACTGAGGTGGTATGGACACTTAAAGAGAATGGATGAGAAGAAGATTCCCAAGATGATACATGAGATGCAGATGCAGAAGAAACGACCAAGGGGAAGACCAAGAGATAGATGGCTGAAAGGAGTGGAGGAATGTGTCAAGAAGAGAGGCGAGGACTGGACCAGAGTGACAGCGGAGAGGTGGTGGGAAGAAAGAACTAAGTGGCGAGGCTTATGTTCCAAACAGACCCAGCCTGGGGCTGGAAACTGTACAAGATGATGATGATGATTGCTCCTTCCTGGATAACAAACTGTAACTTAAATTGCTCCTTCCTGGATAACAAACTGTAAGATATAATGCTCCTTCTTTGATAGCAAACTGTAGGTTATATTTCTCCTTCCTTGATAACAAACTGTAAGTTATATTGCTCCTTCCTGGATAGCAAATTGTAAGTTATATTGCTCCTTCCTGGATAGCAAATTGTAAGTTATATTGCTCCTTCCGGATAACAAACAGTAACTTAAATTGCTCCTTCCTGGATAACAAACTGTAAGATATAATACTCCTTCTTTGATAGCAAACTGTAGGTTATATTTCTCCTTCCTTGATAACAAACTGTAAGTTATATTGCTCCTTCCTGGATAGCAAATTGTAAGTTATATTGCTCCTTCCTGGATAACAAACTGTAACTTAAATTGCTCCTTCCTGGATAACAAACTGTAAGATATAATGCTCCTTCTTTGATGGCAAACTGTAGGTTATATTTCTCCTTCCTGGATAGCAAATTGTAAGTTATATTGCTCCTTCCTGGATAACAAACTGTAAGATATAATGCTCCTTCTTTGATAGCAAACTGTAGGTTATATTTCTCCCTCCTGGATAGCAAATTGTAAGTTATATTGCTCCTTCCTAGATAACAAACTGTAAGATATAATGCTCCTTCTTTGATAGCAACCTGTAGGTTATATTTCTCCTTCCTGGATAGCAAACTGTAGGTTATATTTCTCCTTCCTGGATAGCAAATTGTAAGTAATATTGCACGTGACATTTTCATGGATAATAAAATGTATATTGCTCCTCTAATAATCTGTAAGTTATATTGTTCCTTCCTGGATAGCAAAACTGTAAGATACAGACAATTGTTCCTGACAACTTCCTGGATAACAAACTCTAAGTTCTATTGTTTAGGCATCTTTCTAGATAATAACTTCGAAGGGTATCTTTTCTCCTGAAATATTCCTGAATAACAATCTATGTTACATTGTTCCTAACGTCTTTCTGGATAACAAACGGTGTAAGTTATATTGCGCCTGACATCTTCTCGTACGTTCTATTGTTCCTGAAATCTGCCTGATTAACAATGCAGACGTCATGAATGTTTCAGAGGTACCTGGGAACAAACGAGTTGTCTCCATACTCTGAAAGAAGGATTGCCGTGTCGTATTACCTGTGTAGTCTCAGTTCGCTCGCACAGGCAATGTGCAAGAGCTTGGTGTTCGACATGTTTGGGCAAAGTGATGGTATCAGCGAGGTAAGTACAGGTACGTACCTGTTGTGATGATGATGATGATCATGTATTTGTACCCTTTATCATTCCCATTTCTACGTGGTCGGGAATGATGTGAGATCAGTTTTCCTATAAGTAGATGATTTACGGGTGGGATGACCTTTCTGACATCAGCCTCATCGGAGGAGTTAATAGCCTAAATGCAGAGGAATGGAACCTTCCTTGGAGTAGAAAGAAGGTGGTAAAGAACTATTTTAAGATACGGTCGTGACATTTGCCTGGAGATGAAGATATATATATTTCGTATGGCATGAAGATGCAATATACAATTAATTACATTCTATAGTATTTACAGTACATATATATACAGATTGAGACCTTGATCTGCAAGTAGCTTCAGTTTTGTTAGAGCTGGAAATCTAATTTCTCTAACCATTCTAAAGCTTCATCACTATCTTGATGAATCTCCTTCATTGGACCATTGAACCTTCGGAGTGGGCAATCCATAGCGATGTGACTGATGGTCTGAGGCACATCTGCACAGTTGCAGAAATGATTCTCGGCAATTTTCCATTTGTGCTTCCAGAACTGACACCTACCGTGTTGAGTTCTTATACGGTTCAGCGACGTCCAGATTTTCCTGGGAAGGTCGAAACCAGGGGGCTGCTTAACTGGATCCGAGATAAGACCTAATCTGTCTGGATTTGAAGTCAGCCACTCATTGCGCCAAGCTTCATTCACTTGAAACTGCTCTTGGACCAACTTCCTTCCTTGTCTCCAAGAAGGATTCCGGGAGTTCAGCCTGAGATCTTTAGGTGAGCAGTCTAGATGAATTGGCAGAAGAGGGTTGTCACAACATTTAAGCCATTCTCTCTTCAGTGCCATTTGTCTTCGAAGATGAGTAGGCGGGATGTTGGAGAGTACTGGTAACCATTCCAAAGGTGTAGATTGGATGGTTCCTGATATAGTCCTCATTGTGTCGTTCAGCTGTACGTCTATCTTATTTGCATGGGCGCTGTTAAGCCATACTGGGCAGCAATATTCTGCTACTGGATACACTAGGGCAAGTGCTGAAGTTCTGAGGGTGGATGCTGTTGGGCCCCAGCCCGTTCCTGTGAGTTTGTGCAGGATGTTGTTGCGGGTTTTGATCTTAGCAGATGTTTTGCCTGGATGTCCACTGTAAGTCAAGGATCGATCCAAGATGACGCCTAAATATTTAGGATGAGGATTGAAGATGGGCGGTAAGCCATTTCAAGAACAGCCGAGGATGGTGTTTGAAGCCACTATTATTATTATTATTATTATTATTCACATAAAGACGAGGAGTGGGGCTGATCGATTCTCTTCACAAGCATTTAATTTTATGTTTATTGCTGTCGAACTCCACTGGTATTTCTTAACAAAGATGTGCTAAAGTATTGATTTCTTGCTTTATATTTCTAAGTTATTAATTACTTTACTCTTCGTGGAACATCGAGCTACAGCCCGCGTGACCTTAAATAAGTTGTACTAGCAATGTAACCTTGCCATTTGTCCCCCATCGCAACAAACATGGTGGTTTATAGTATATTTGCTTGCCACGGTGGGAGAGTGGTTATCGTGTCGGATTTCTAACCCCAAGCTTGCAGGTTCGCTCCTGGCCGTGGTAAGTGATTTTTGAAAGACGGCAAAATAACGACACGCATGTCATATGATGTTGGCATGTCAAAGAATCCATTTGAGTTCAGTAGGCCGTGTTCATAATGCAAAATTAATCTCGGGATTTTCACGAACACAAAGTTCTTCATTTCTCTACTAGAAAGCGCTATGGTAGTGCTTCAAGGAACAACAAAATTCGAAATGCAAGATGCCCTCCGGGTGTCAAATAACAAAGCTTGCACCTGGAACCCGAGGCCATATGATATTATTATTTTCTTTCATTTAGGTTGAATCAGGATTGCATTCACTGTTGCCACTCGTATTTCAAAGTCACCATGTTTGCAGACACTGAAACTGACACGTATAATTTAACTTGAAAGTTGCCAGCTGGCGACATAGTCGTATGTCTTTCTTTGACGGCATTCATGGTCTCCTATCTTAGCACCGTTAGTGATAAAATGGAATACTATAACTTATAATTAAATGGACTTCATCTTGAGGAAAGAAATCATGATGAAAGTCAACAAATATAAAATTAAACAATAGAATACAGCCGGAATAAATCAGAAACCTCACGTCCGGTCTATCATGGCTCCAGTTCCATAGAATTCTGAAGATTATCCTTCTCTTCGTTTGTTTAGTTAAGTTTATCGAAGGCTCTAATGTTGATCTTCAATGAGGAATGATTCTCATGCGAGTAGGTAAACGATCGTGACACTCCGATCGCTCTTTTTATGAACAGCGGTTTTACTCTTTCTAGTGCGGATTGGTTCTTTTGTGTGAGGTATGACCACATAACTTCCATCCTATACGTTAGTATAAGCATGATTTTAATTATATATGTCTGGTCGACACTCTTGTATAGTATGAAGGTTTGGACTTTGAAGGTCAACAACACCATGAAACGAAATGTGGATTCATAGACGAATGCTTAAAATAGGCTACCTTGGACTGATAGAGTTACTAACAGAGATGTTCTCAGAAGAGGAAAATGTGATCTTCAACTTTTGTCTACCATTAAGTATCTAAAAAAGTGACAGTCAGTCTTAAAGACTAGACTTAGTATCATTTTAAATGCTACAAATGCTGAAAAATGCTAGAATCTTGACATGTTAGAAAATTATCTGCATAATACTTATCTTGCTTCATAATACTTTACCTTGTTTCAAATTACTCGCGAACGGCAATTGCAAACCAAGGGCAAAGCAAGGTCAAGCGCGTGGGATGCCGTCACGCTCACCAGAGCGCGCGGTGACGTGCCCCTTCCATCCAGTCTAAAAACACTTATAGTGGGCGATGTATTGAAGATAGAGATATGCTATCACGGACTATTTTGTAGAACTTTTCATGCTGACCAATTCTTACGCTCATAGTATATTGATATTTTTAACGGTTTTGCCCAGCGTAAGCTTAAGAAGCGCACAGACGCCAAGTTTGTTTTCGACTTTTTCACTGAAATCGTTACTGCTTGGCTTCCTTTCATCATACATAAATTATTTTCTACAGAATCTTTCCTCGAGTTATCCTTTACAGAATGGTGAAAACCGCATCATAATCCATCCAGTGGTTCTCGAGATTAGCCGTGACATCCAAGAATCGGGGTTTTTCTCTTATACTAACGAAATAGAGATTGTCGGGGAACACATGCACCAAGCGGTACTATGACGTCACACACCTCAGTGCATCTGGGTACATTTCGTCCCTTCACCGTAACGCCAGACCCCAGCGTAACGACGAAGTCGACAAGATCATTTAAAATGATAAAACTGCATATTTGGGTCATGTACTTAGAGGCCAAAACTATCAGTTGCTTCGACTAATACTACTAGGCAAAACATATGGCAGACGAGGGCGTGGCAGAAGACAGATGTCCTGGCTTCAGAATATCAACGAGTGGTCACGGATTCGATCTGATGAAGAATTATTGTTCCGGCTTGCGGTGGTCAGAGGCGCCTCTTCCATGATGATCGCCAACGTTCGGGGGACCGAACCCGGTACTTGAAGAAGAAGATGAATTGCAGCCAATGACCATAGCATGGTATTTTAATTGAACGCCCGTAAGCTCACAGCAAGTTCAAATTCAAGTAGTTCCAACTTTGGACACCAGATGCCACTGTCAGGGACACCTAGCGGCAAACGTTGGAACTTAAGAGAGCGTTTCTAACCAATCAAATGTAACCTACAAATTTGGATACACACTACCAGTAGTAGTGGTAGGTTCTTTTACATGCCATAAATCTATGACATGGGCCCACCGGCGTTACTTCCCCTCCGCAGGGAAGGCTTTCTGAAGGATTTTAACGCTCATAAAAATCCAACGACTTTGGCCGGGTTTGAACCCGTGATCTTGGGAATGACAGTTCATCATGCTACTAACTACGCCACCGAAGCAGCATTATTTTAGATCTGAATCGGGCCATTGTTTTTCTCGAAACTGAGGGTTCTGATGTAAGTGACTTCAAGCATCACCGTACCGACGAGAAATGGATGTTAATAATAAAATATTCTATGGAGAAATCTGAAATAATAACCAGTAAAATCAGCGGATCCTTTAATAAACGGAAACTTGCCTTAAACAGAAATGTTTGACGGTCCTGTGAACTTAGAAGTGAAAATAGTGTTAAATTCCATTCACAAAGGGGCAGATAACCTCATGGTTCCTCCCCATAAAACAACAATAACTAAGTAATACTTCCCTTCATTAAACGGAAACTGTGTTACGCGGACAACGGAAATAAAAAAACGCATATCAACGGAATATTTCCTAGTTCCTGAATGCAGTGTTAAGGAAATTGTCAGGCACCCTATGAAAGTCTGTTGTAACAGGTGATTCTGTAGCTACAAAGTAATGTGCAAATAGGTCTTCCTTCTTTTGTTCTCCAACTTACACGTCAAAATATACTGTACGATTATTTGCCTGTTTCCTGTTGCCCAAGCCTTTCCCAATGCTCGCTTTATTGAACTGTCAACCATCAAATGCCATTCTTTATGTGCATTGTAAGTTTTGCTTGTACAGTACTGTATTAATTCGTCGCAGAAATATGTAAATGCAACACTTAATAAGGTGTCCACACCATTTTATTTTCCCTCTGTATGTCCATTATATGCATGTGCATGGTTTAATTATTTCAGCATTGACCTACCTCCGTTAACCGGAAACCTATCTTTAACGGAGAAATTTGCGAGTCCCGTTTGTTTCAGTTCAAGCCAGGTTTTACTGTACATATTTCGTACAACGCAACAGTGAAGAAATGGATTTGGTTGTTGGTTGGTTCTTAAGTTTAGGGGCTGCGACAACGCGGTCATGTAGCCCCGTGTACTTTGGGTGTGTGTAGAATCTGTCTGATAACCGGTGTTAATTGTGATGACTGTATTAGTGTGTATTATCTTTTTTTTTTTAATTTAAGTATTGCAACTTAGAATTTTTCAAATAGTTCCTACTTTTGCCGCCAAGCGCCACCGTCAACGACTACTAGACCAAGTTCAGAACTTAGCTACTAGACGCCGCCTCAGTCGGCTCTTGGCAACGAACGTAGGGAGCTAAGAGCGTTGTTTACATTCTTAACCTATCCAATTTAGCTTCACACAGGTGCAATTAGTGGAAGGTTCTTTAAAATACCATAAATCTATGACATGGGACCACCGACTTTACTTCCCCTCCGAAGGAAGGCATACTGAGGAATTTTTAACGCTCTTAAAAAATCCGACGGCTTTGGCCGGGTTTGAACCCGCTATCATAGGCATAGAAGCTCAGCATGCTACCGACTACGCCACCGAGCCGCAAAAAAATGGATTTGTCTACCGCCATTCAGGCGAATCGCAAAACTAATAACTTTAAATTACTTAGGCTAAAATCATTCACCCCTATAATTATTTAAGAAGTTGTGTGAACAACTTACATTGTTTTAGTCAAGTATTTGTGTAGAATATTTATTATTTTTAATTAAACACAATGTGTACAAAGAAAGAAAATTAATAAGAATAAGATAATACTGATTTGTATCAGTCTTTAGCAAATGTGCTGATCGGTTGTGATCTTTCAGCACAGTCTCCAAGATGATACAGAGAGCATAGGCGACATATGCACTTTTCTGTCGGTTTGTGCAATTTTGGATTTGTACATATTTTACTATGAAAACCATGTGCAGCGTAATGCGTGAAGACGTGGCGTAACTTGAAATTTGGTCCTTTCCATTCGTGATTTTTCATTGCTTCAGTATCGAAAAATTCCCTAGGATTTTGACGTGCTTTAGTTTTCCTTTCTTCCAAGACCGCGTCCAAGGCAGCCGTGTTGGGTAGCTTGAAGAGCGATTTGATATATTCCGGAAAGAATGTTTTATTTACAAGAAGATATGCGATTCGATTTTCCGAAAACTTGGATATCTGTAGAATGCGTTTTAAGTACCTGGATTTTATATTTTCAAGCCGTTTTAAGTTTGTTACCGAAAGATTATTCCATATGAGATGAATACCATATGTTGCTACTGGGGCCACTTTAATTTTAAATAGTGGGGACGTGGTGGCGCAGCGGTTAAGCTATATGCCTCTCACCAAGGCGGACCGGGTTCGATTCCCGGTCAATGCATGTGAGATTTTCGAAGTGAAATGCCATGTCCTGTGGTTCAGATTCCACGTAAACAGGAGGTCCCGTCACTTATGATCGCGAGATTAACGGTCGCGTTAAACTAAAAGTTTCCTTTTCCTTTTAATTTTAAATATTGCCATTGCTGTAGCTAGTGATAGATTGTAAGCTTTAGGAATTTCATACATTGCTTTGATGGCTGCTGCTGTTTTTTCTTTAATGTGTGTAGAATGTATTAACATAAAACGTCCAATATAATTGGGCTCCCGTACAGTTGTTGATCAACTGAAGAAATTTACATACAACGTTGCACTTACCTTTAATCAAAAGCAGGTACCCTATTTTGTACGTAAAAGCGTGTCAATTTGTAATGATAACTCGCTTTTATTTCAGGTTAAGGTATATAAATACTTGTTTTACCGCCAAATGTAATTGGGCACAATTTGTGTTGACCGAATGGAAAGTTTTCTTTAATAGAACTAGGCAACACTGAAAAATAGCTTCTATCACTTCAATTTAATCAAAAGGTATGTTACTGAAAATAAAATCGCATACACCTTAGTTAATACAATTTATTCTGCTAAGGTCCCATTCCAGTTTTGTACCGAAAATAATGTCCCATTAACACCAACCTACTCATATGGGGTACCTACAGGTTCAGCATAACCCAATGCGTAAGCGAAACGCACTCACTTACTCTTTAAATGCCTCACAATTAAATCAATACCTTAAAACATGTATATTTACAATGAAATAATGAAATAATGCAACACGGTAACCATGGTAACAGAATCGCACATGTCCATCTATTTATGTAAGACGCTATGCAATTCCAATTATCACATTACTGTGAAAGTTTCCAGATGGTTATAAGGTTATCACTGAACCAAATCAAGCTGTAAAATTCACCAAAACATACGTACTGTGCCCTTGCGTACAAGAAATATGCAAATCACTGTCCAACTGCTCAGTCTTATATATTCGGGGCATAGAACGTCCTCCCACTGAGTGATTCACACATTATAGGATCAAGCTTAGGATAACACTTCAATGAAATGAAATTCAAAATCCTACTATAAAACTATTTAATTAATCAAAATTAGGCGCTACAAACAAACATAATAAACTGAATAAGCTTCACACTTGTTCTAATGAACAAGGAACAATTACAACATTAATTTATAAAAATCACTATTTGAGGTTCCACTGAACCTAACAAAAATATCAAAACTGCTCTCACTTCCATTTAGCATCAATACAAAAATTACTCAAAACGAGCTCTAAAAGTCTCGGTAAAAATTATTACATAGAATTATCTATTCAAAACGCATTAAATATTCTTAACTTGAATATCATTACAAATTTGAGTTAATGTTTACAATGGTGTCAACAATTATCATTTATTGGATCCCTCATGATATTCACAATGTATCATCTCTCTTTCCAACACTACCAAACTGCATTCGTCCTCGGGAAACTCATGTACCACAAGCTTTGGAAACTGCTGATTTACTCAACTCAAAGTAGACTCCTGGCTACCTGATATTTCCAACAATTACTTGGGAACAATAGCATATAAAATGCAACAATACAAAGGGGTTTCCATTCTTGTCTTAAATGACAATTAAATATTCATTTAATGCGGATCGGAACTGCGACAGCAAGGATAAATAATCAAGCAAGAACTCGGTACTAATTACCGGTCCATTTAAAAATGTTTATACAATGGCAGACCGCAGACATCGTCTAGCTGCAATACAGGCCTACCCCAACAGTGACCTTCATTAACGTCAAGACCCTCAAAGCGTGATTTATGACTGGGAGGGGGAACTCGCCCTTCCCTTCCTTTAGCACGATACTACAACTGGCTTTTAAACAAGCATTTACTCTTATAGCTTGGAGAGACATCACTTCACTTTTCATTTAACAAAACAATATGAGGTTCTACTGACCTACTTCCTTGGCTCAGGTATAATTATAATTGCGAATATTTATCACTGGTAGGTAAGAATTCAATAAAACCAATAATAATTAAGAGAACACTAGTTCGATTCTCTGGCCTGCCTCTAGGACACCTCCATTTTCGAGGACTTAGGGCTTCCACATGGAACGATGGTATCTGACCGCTCGTCCGAATAATAATAGCGGCTTTTGGGGAGGTATTCGCACTCATCCCCGCGCTTAACAACAATAAACTTAGCACCCTTCAAAGTTTGGCATGGCCAATACACATATAATCATTTACCGTTTCCATCTGGTCCCCAAAATCATAATCTCCTAACATTATTTCACTGCATTTACTAGCGTGACAATTAATAATATAAGCGCTCACTGGCGACAATTAGTACATTCGTGATGCCTTTCAAAGCAAATATTTATTCCAACATAATTAATTCCTTCGTTCAAAAATAATAGTTTTTCCTTTGACGCAATCTTGACTTTCATTTTACAAGAACACAACTGGTTCATTAATTATCTTTATCATTATCATTATTATTCAGCACATAACGGCTCATACTTGAATATCAATTCAACAATTTATTCATTCATTACATATTATTATTATTATTATTATCCTGCTTGCATTTAAATAACATTATTCCTTTCCATTTATTGGTATTCCACTGAATACTATTTCTTTGATTATACATTTTACATTTAAGTAATTATTTCTTTCATTATCAATTCACTGTTCAGATCACACATTTCTCGTTATTTCACAGTTCTCTACCTCCCTGATTTTCAATGTTGGAGAACATTACTCCTGGAGTCGCTGTACTTACTTTACTGCGCTCTACAATTATCTTACTTAGTTCACGTTTGAACTATATTCTGACTTACTTGGTGGAATAACTTCCCACATCCTTCCTGTAATTCCACGTGGCTACTGATGCCTATTTGTAGACTTCTGAATCCATCGCCACTAATCACGCTAACCTCCTCAATTCAGGAAAATTAGGTGCTTACTATTTTCGACCCAATTGTGGTTCCGTAACGCACTGGGTAAAAATGTTTAGAGTTCCACTTCTCTAATAATGTCTCGTATACTTTTGAGATACTACGACGTAACTTCAAATACTGGTGTCTGGGTTTCGATTGCCCTCGCCGGCTAACGTATGTTGCTCAAAGTATAATATTTGGCCTGAGTCCGTAGACTAATAATATTCGAAGTTTGACGATACTTTTCCTTATGACAAGGATTTCGATATTTTACTGCGCGGCGACACTGATGAATGTTGGAACAGTACCTCCCTCTGGAGTACTTCCACGTCGTGATAAGAAGTCATGTCCCACCGGACGGAATAATACTGTAGGTGCTATGAAACAGCACGACCGTACGTGGTCTGATGATTACTGCATTATGCAGCACCTCCGTTCGAGGTCTGTTGTAAACTGCATGTACTGTTGGTGATACAGCGTCGCGCCTCCACTGGACTGACTAAAACTGCATGTCTTTGCTTGGGCTCATGGCCCTTATATCTGATTCTGGTAAAAATAAATAAGTTTCCGTCCCTCTAAAAATTATTTTCCAAAATAATGGTCGCACGATCTTGAAAAAATTATCTACTGGTAGCTAACGTCATGAACGTCTCATTATCTAAAAAATCAATCGTCGCAAGTCCGACTAAAAAAATTAGCTCCTAAAATGAGTGGGTAGTAATTTCTTATTTTCCCTCTCCACCGCCTTCTGGCATGGGGAATAACTGATTGCGTAGTGCTGACCTGACCTGACACTTCTTTCTTGTGCAATCGTTAATAACTTTGTCCCTTCTCAAAAATCTCTTTCCCAGAATAAATAACAATGACGGGGTCATTACTTAGGTTTAATGCCCGCAACACGCTAATTTTTAATTATTTCTCTTCTTACATGATTGCGGCGTTGTCATTATACTGTCGAGTAAGGGCTTATACCGAAACTGTATCTCTCTCTACTCAATGGAATCTTTCCAGATCTATTTTTATCGGGTGCGTAACCTGGTCTCCGATCACTGTTCATGACATAATCCCGCAGCTGTGGCCTGGTAATCTTTGGTTACACAACTTATCCATGCGTCACGCAACACGATTCAGTATTAACCCTTCTCAATCTTTAGAAATCTGTTCTAAAATCAACCTTAATTCCTCCTTTTCTGGCGTAAAAGGATATGGGTTCGATAACTGGGCCACTCCATATGGACACAGTACATACATCCGCTCTAGAAATTTTTCACGCAATTTTCACGTGTGAGTGTGGTACGAAAGGTCTTTTTCACCCGACTATAGAGGGTCTCCGAAAACCACATTTAAAGGCCCTTAAATTAAGTGTCTGTGATATTCCCAGAAAACTAACTTCGCTCTGATATACCTATGGAGGAATGACAAACCCCTAACCACTGCACCAGTAGCTGAATTGATAAAGTCTGATTATTCATACCAAGGATAAATCAGTCATAGCATTCATGATTGAGATTTTGCTAAGTGTACAACTTTACAACTGGAATATTCGTGGGCGAAGCGTTGACGGGTAATGCTAGTACAATATATTTATAATAAACAAATTAGTGCATGTTTCGACTCTTATTAGAGCCTTCTTCAGCTATGACATGCTTGATATTTGAAAATC
Source organism: Meconema thalassinum (assembly GCA_946902985.2). Taxonomy (NCBI): domain Eukaryota; kingdom Metazoa; phylum Arthropoda; class Insecta; order Orthoptera; family Tettigoniidae; genus Meconema; species Meconema thalassinum. The sequence continues at coordinate 250,538,195 of OX336394.1, read as the reverse complement.
GATGTTAAAATTGAGAGCATACATTACATAAACGGACTTATAACCTAGGGATCTAATCTCCATCAATTACAGTGACATTAAAATTAAATTATTACAAAGAAAAATAGACACTCAAATCAAAGAATCAATGCGTGTGCGAAATTGTTGATGCCAATTCAAAATCTCGAATCAAAATCAACAATTTTCTTCCATGTAAAATACTTTAACAAATTACCTTCCTAAAATAACAAATAGTCATCATTTATATGCTTCATAAAGCACTATAAATTCATGTACAATGCTTGTCTAAATTATAGACTTCTTAGATTTTGGTCTCAACAAAATATTATTTTAAGTTTTCATAAATATTATTGCCGGCCCCGTGGTGTTGGCTTAGTGTGGCTGCCTCTCTCTTGGAGGCCCCGGGTTTGATTCCCGGCTCCGTTAGGGATTTTAGAAACTGACGTGATGGCTGGAACGGGGTGCACTCAGCCTCGTGAGGACAATTGAGTAGCTGTCTGACAGTGAGGCAGCGCCCCGATCACGAAAACCAAGATTAACGGCCGAGGGGACCCGATGCGCTGATTACACGTCGCCCCAATATCAGCAGGCTATATATATTATGGGGGCTGCATGGCGCAGTCAGTAGAGGCGCTAAGCTTCTAACCGAAAGGGAGTGGGTTCGAACCCTGCCCAGGTAGTGAATTTTAGAAACAAAACTACCACTTTCGGAGACGCAAATAGCCCTGGGGTTCACTCAGCCTACGCCAGAAATGAGTACCAGGGTAATTCCTGGGAGCAAAGATGGCCGAGCGTGGAGCTGACAACTCCATCCCATCTAGTGCCGATGTCACAAAAAGTGGAAGTCTCTACCTTCCACTACTCCCAGGGCCTTCATGGCCTGTACGGAGTTGGCTTTGCTTTGCTATATATATTATGTTTATTATTGTTTAATGTGTTCAGGACTTTATATGATAATATTGTCTATAATTTAATATAACAAATAACCCCTAGCACTACAGCCCATGAAGGACCTTGGCCTACCAAGCGACCGCTGCCCAGCCATTTGGCCTGTTGATATTGGGGTGACGCGTGGTAAACGCATCGGGTCCCCTCTGCCGTTAATCTTGGTTTTCGTGACTAGGGCACTGCCTCACTGTCAGACAGCTACTCAATTGTCCCCACGAGGCTGAGTGCACCCCGTTTCAGCCCTCACGTCAGTTTCTAAAATCCTTAACGGAGCCGGGAATCGAAGCCGGGCCATCCGGGTTGGAGACAGGCACGCTACCCCAACACCACGGGGCCGGCCTATAATTTAATAGTTTGATAATTACTTTAAATTCAAATATCATCGCTGAAGAAGAGACTATTAGGGTGAACATGTAATTGTATTAATTCAGCCAATGGCCATGTTTTTTTCTTTTCAGGACGGGTTAGGGAAGGACCGTGGACCTATTGAAAGGAACCGTCCCGGCATTTTCCTGGTGGTGAAAATGGGAAACCACGAAAACCATTTTCAGGACGACCGAGGTGGTATTCGAACCCATGCTTTTCCGATGCCAGCAAGGCTCAAGGTAGCGCGTTAGAGCTCTCTGCCACCGCGGCCGATAGTACTGATTTGTTTATTAAAAATAAATTCTATTGGCTAAGATGTATGCGATTTTATGTTTGGTATCAAACCTTTTTATTAATTATAGGAGTAGGGAATTTTAAGTCAATGCAGAACATGAAGACATTCAATAAGACCAATTAATCAATGTTAAACCTTCCAACCAGTACATCCACCACTGTGTGTAATATAACATTCTGTTTACAGGATGATATTCCCATGCTGGCTGTTATGGGGGTCGGAGGAACTTCAGCATCCACTTCTCTACACTACCGACAGATGCTCGAATCAGGTTAGTGAAAAAGGAAACTGTCAAGATCCTTGTTCACTTTCAATAGTAAATTGTATTTGGGTATGCAATCCCACCACTCAAATAATAAGACTTAGTAACGTAATTGCCCCTCCAACTACGTGATATCGTCTAAGGACAGATGGTCCTGAGCGTACTGTGATAAAATATTAACAATACTAAAGTACCCCCATTTTTAGCCTATTTTCATTCTATGAAAAAATAGACATATGAGACCACCTTTTGTCTGTGTGTGTATTGAACCCGCTGAGTTAAGGTTCACGTGATATTTTTTTATAACAGCACATTTATGATGGGATGTAGTACCTTTGAGGTGTACCTTAATGGATGTGGTACATCTTAGGGGATTTCGATAGAATGAGGTTTCAGGCACAAGAGGTGATAACGAAGGACAGTGCGGGAAGAGACCAAAATGTTAAAACTTAGATTTTAATGATATTTATTTATTATAAAGCAAATATTGCAAGGAATGGATACTTTCAAAGAAATTGCCTTAAAATGACAATAAGAAACAGTAACAATTACAAATTACTCGTTTCTCCAGGAAACGTAAATTGCTTGCAAGCTGTAGCTCCCTATAAAGAATTAAATACAAAATTACTGAATAAAAAGAGCATAATAAAATAACCTACAATAATAATTTAAATTCATCCCAGAGTAGCATTAAAACAAAGTACTCTTATTACGGAAAGAATCCGGGCAGAGTGTAGGAAGTGAAAGGGTTACCACCTCTTCTGATGTGTGATACAGGAAGTATCAGATCTCCTTAAACATCTTCCGAAGGTAGGCCGGCTGCCGGAGGACATCAGTAGCTGGCGGTAATTTAGTGCGCCCGCTCGGGGCTTGTGCGAGGTCAGTCAGGCATACTCCAGGGTTCCGGGTTCGGAACTAGAGTTGATGATGGTAGATTCTCCTTATAAAAAGCGACCAGCATAGAGAGTCTCTTGGTAATAACTCCCTCGGCTGGTGAAGTTATGTCTTTATAATCAAGACTTGAAGAGTAGATCCGTGTTGGAGATTTGGCCGAAGTGAAGGCCGATGAGTTTAGACTGCCCGGGCAGGCAGCCAGGTCCAGAAGAGAGATTTTGACGGCGGAGAAGGGCCTCCGGCTGCAAGAGGTACCCCGAGAGGGCAATAACCCCAGCAGGTACATAGCGAGCAGTGGTGATCAGTGGAGAAGAGTGGACACTGTAGGCCGGTAGACCTAAGGTTATATAACGGTAGTGACGTCAGCGCGCCGAACCTTCCAGTATGAAGGAGGGGTGAAAGAGCAGCCAATCAAAGCACAGCCCCATGCACATTGCGAGCGTTACCGCTGGGGAGAGCTCAGTACCTCGTGAGAAAATGTGACGGTATGGTGCGTCTAGAAAGACACTACAGAAAAAAGGTGAGTTGACATGAATATTACAGAAAAGCAATTAAACTGAAACACCAATACTAAACAAATCAGAACACCGCGTTCAGACTGCAATTAACGAAAATAAAAATAATGGGGCAGAAAAATTGAACGTGTGTTTCACACCGTAAGGGAAACATAGCCAACAAAAAACATTCGCAGAAGCGAACATGCTGGGAGGGGCGAGAAAAAATTGCAGTAATAAAGCGCAGAAGTTAGGCCTCGCGTGGCAAAGGAGCAATCATGGTGATTGGCCTAAGAAAATGACCAGCAGAAGTCTGCAGTTTTACCACGCGAACCCTACCATCTCTGCCAGGAAAGCACTCAACAACCCTACCCAAATTCCAAACAAGAGGAGGACTAGGGTCTTTCAAAAGCACCAAGTCCCCCACCTGAAGGTTAGAGCAGGAAACAAGCCATTTACCACGCTGCTGAAGCAAACTGAGGTATTCCAACCTCCAGCGGCGCCAAAAATTATTGCGCAAACTTTCAATTTTGCGCCAAGAAATGGCGAAAGAAGATTGAGAATTAGAATATAACAAAGGTGGAGAGGCAGTCAACGGACCACCGATAAGAAAATGGCCTGGCGTTAATGGTAGAAGATCTGAAGGATCATTAGATAAGGGTGATAAAGGACGAGAATTAATTATGCCCTCAATAAAAATAATTAAGGAATTAAACTCTTCATGAGAAAGGGGGGTGTGGCCACAAACACGTCTAAGGTGCTTCTTGGTGAGTTTCACACAAGACTCCCACCGCCCACCTTGATGAGGTGCATAAGGGGGGATGAAGTGCCACTTGAAATTTCTCTGGTGAGCATAATCAGTAATCCTTTCCAGCGCTGAATTTTGAGTAAGAGCTCTCTTAATTTGCTCAGAAGCTCCGATAAAATTTTTAGCATTGTCTGAGAATACTTCTGAAGGAAGACCTCGGCGGGCAGAAAATCTGGCAAAAGCTGCCAAAAAATAAGCAGTAGAGGCGTTGGTAACTAGTTCTAAGTGAACTGCTCCGGTGACCATACATACAAACAGCGAAATATAGAGTTTTCCAAAAATACATTTTTTGGCCTCAGGAGAATTTCTTCTGTAAACAAAAGGCCCGGAATAATCCACCCCCGTAAAGGCAAAGGGTCTAGCAGGCGCAGATCTAAAGTTGGGAAGATCACCCATGAGCTGAGTGGTAATTTTAGGGTTGGATTTAAAACATGGAATGCACTTCCGGATAACAGAGGTAACTTCATGGACTCCGTTTATGGGCCAATACCTTTCACGAATGACAGAAAGTAATGTACGAGTTCCAGCATGAAGATGCTGGTAATGATACTGACGAATGATTAGGGAAGTGACATGATGCTTTGAAGGAAGAATAATTGGGTGTTTTTTATCCTCGGAAAGATCAGCCAAAGATAAACGTCCTCCTACTCTTAGTAAACCATCAGTATCCAAAAAAGGGGCGAGTGAGGAAAGCCTACTCGATTTCTTAAGGGATTGACCTTGGGACAACACCTGGCATTCTTCAGAGAATATTTCTTGTTGAGTAAGCCATAAGATTTTTGTAGTGGCTAAACCTAATTCAGAAAGGGTTAAATATGGCTTAGAAAAAAGGGGTTGTTCTACCACAAAATATTTCCATCGAAGGAGATAAGCCATAACCCTCACCAATTTATGGAAAGAGGAATATCGCTGCAAGAGAAGGGGAGAGTCAGAAACGAGAAGAGAAGATCCAGTAATCTTACCAGCATCCGGTAAGTCTGATAACTCCGGAAGAGGAAAATTTGGCCAAGCGGAAGGTTCTTGCAGAAGCCAAGGGGGACCGTGCCAGTATAATGTCAGGTTAGCCAACATAAGAGGGGAACATCCCCGAGAAATGACATCTGCAGGGTTCTCCTTGCCAGATACACGATGCCATTGTTCAAAGTTAGACAATTGTTGAATTTTGGACACTCTATTAGCTACAAACACCTGCCAATGCGAGGGAGGTTTGGCAATCCATGCCAACGTGATGGCTGAGTCACTCCAAAAGTAAGTTTTAATAAATCGGATTTTCAAAGATTGGCGGATTTTGACCGATAATTCAACCGCCAGAAGAGCAGCACAAAGTTCCAGTCGTGGCAAGGATAAAGATTTAAGAGGGGCCACCTTTGACTTAGCGCAAATTAAATTGGAAAAGAAATATGACTGGACAAAATTACGGCAAACAATATACGCACAACACCCATAAGCTTTCAATGAGCTATCGGCAAAGATGTGAAGTTCATATCCTCCACAGGAGGGAAAGGGAATAATCACTCGCGGGATAATAACATTGGAGAGATCTTCCAAACTATTTCTATAAGAAATCCAATTTTTTTGCAACTCTGAAGGAACTGGTTCATCCCAACCAGTTTTCAAGGACCAAAGGTCCTGCATGAAAAGCTTTGCTGTGACAATAATTGGCGCCAAAAATTGGAGAGGATCAAATATCTTTGCAATCTCAGACAAAATTTGCCGCTTAGTTTGCGGTTTGATGTCACTGAGATTAATTTTGAAAAAGAAAAAATCCTTTTGAGGGCTCCAATAGATGCCTAGAGTTTTGATAGAATTACTTTCTTGAAGAAGCTCTACTGAGTCGTTATAGACTGAAGTTAATGGAAATTTAGAAAGAAATTCTTCCGAATTAGAGTTCCACTTGCACAAGGAAAAGCCGCCTCCCAAAAGCAAAGCTGTCAAATCTTTAGAGACTTGCAGTGCTTCAGATACTGACTCAAACGAATGAAGAAAATCGTCAACGTAAAATGATGATTTTAACACTTCAGAAGCCTTAGGAGAATACAACGGGCCATCCTGTTCAGCAAGTAATTTCAACGTACGTATGGCTAAAAAAGCAGAGGGCTTTAGTCCATAGGTTAATGTTTTTAGCCGAAAAATCTTGACAGGTTTAGTAGGCTCGTCGCGCCAAAGAATTCTCTGAAGGTCGCGCTGTTGTTGATCGACCAAAATCTGCCTATACATCTGCTTGATATCAGATATCACTGCGATAGGGAACAAGCGAAAATTCATCAAAACAGAAGAAATGTCAGATTGAATTGGAGGGCCTGATAATAATGTGTCATTCAGAGAAGTTCCATTAGCATCCAATGCAGAGCCATTAAAGACCACTCTTATGTTTTCCTTTGAAATCTCATTCTTCCAAACTGGATGATGATTGAGGTAAATGACTTCAGATGGGGTATAAGAAGCATCATCTTTCTTGGTAACAACCTCCATGTGATCAAGTGCCTCATATTCCTCCATAAATGTGGAGTATTGAGTTTTAACAACAGGGTCACGTTTAAATTTGCTTTCCACAGCATAGAGTGCTCTAAGAGCCCTAGGGTGTGTTTCAAATAAAAGAGGTGGATTATCCACTCGGGGCATTGTTACGACAAATCTACCCTCTGAATTGCGTTTGGTCGTTTCGCGAAACAGTTTTTCACACATTTCATTTTCAACCGAGGAAGGTGAAACTGAATCTATAGTTTCGATTTTCCAAAATCTTTCTAAGTTGTAATCGAGACTTATATTAACAACATGACATTGAGAGAAATTTTGAAATGACTTACGAGGGACCTGACCCGTTACTAACCAACCTAGCTTGGTATGATGAACAAACACTCCTGGTGATATTTTAACCTTAGAGCTAAGGAGACATTGCCAAAATACTTGGGCACTGAGAAGTATGTCTACTGGAGCGCTCGTATTAAATGTTGGATCTGCCAACTGAATGTTATGAGGAAATTGCCAATTTCTAATTTCAAAAGAAGTACTAGGGGTATTACTGCCAATAGTATCAATGGCAAGACAATTCAACTGAAATGTTGTGTTAAGATTAACAGCATCTTTGATGTGAACACGAACAAAATGCAAAGAATTAACATTGCTATTGTTAATACCGGTAACCTGAATTAATGTAGGTTGCTTGGGAAGACCAAGTTTCTTAATGAGACGCTCACTTATGAAGTCATGGGTGGCGGCATTATCCAATAAGGCACGTGCTTCAAGCCATCTACCAGAGGAATCTTGAACTTTTAATAACACGGTTGATAGTAGCACCTGGGAACTACGAATTGAGCTAGAGCTCTGAGTATAAGATTGCGCATTGGCTCCTGGGGATGTATCTTTAGAACATCCAGGGGAAGGAGCCTGACGTGGCTTTTCAAACCTATGAAGCAAGGTATGATGTTGAGCCTTGCAATGGGAGCAAGTATTTTTAGATAAGCAATCAGGCACCATATGCCTAGTTGACAGACAGTTGTAGCAATATCTTTTTGAGCTATTAATTTGCGTCTTTCGTCGGTAGAAAGGGCTTTAAAGGCAACGCAGGAATATAACCTGTGAGGTGCTTTACAGAGAATACAATCTGTTGAATTATGTTGAACAGTAAAGACAGCAGATTTGTTTATTTTAGCACCGACTGGCTTCACAACATTAGATTTGTTATCTGCACTCCCTGACATATGACAGGCTACAGCTGACAAAACCTGACATCTATTATTTATAAACGTAAGCAACGAATCATAGGTATATGAAGTGTCATTTGTTAGTTCCCTCTCCCATGCCTTTAAGGTTGATGAATCAAATTTAGAAGTAACCAAGTGAATTAAGAATAGATCCCAATGCTCGACCGGTTGATTCAACCGTGCCAATGCTCTGACATGTAGTTGGACCATGTCACTTAAGGCTCGCAGTGTTGACAAGCTGTCAGCTCGCAAGGTGGGCAGGCTAAATAAGGCTTGAATATGCCTTTGTAAACATAATTTTTCATTGCCATAACGGCCTTTAAGAAGCTCTATAGCAATGTTATAGTTTTCTCCTGTTAAGGGGAGTTCTCTTATAAGTTGAAGGGGTGGTCCCTGCAAAATGGATTTTAAGTAATGAAATTTCTGAATTTCTGGAAGAGTGGCATTATCATGTACTAATGAACTGAACAATTCAAAGAATGATTGCCACATCTCTTCCTTTCCTGAAAAATGCGGAATTTCAATTTTAGGTAGCAATGGTTTGATACCATTCCCATGGTCGCTAATTCTTCCTTGAGTTTCCTCTACCTTCAACGCCAGGGTCAAAGTTCTAACTAATGCCACAGCCTGAGCGTGTGTATCAAAGTAATTACTCTCTACTTCTTCCCTATCTGATTGATGTTCTGGATTTTTGATTTCAATTTCAAGTTGCACGAGATCATATTTCTCGTACGCCTGTTCAAAAGCTTTTAAACGCTGAGATATAATATCAAGGTTTTGTTCCTCTTTCGGTAGAGTAGCTAAATATTTTTGAAAACGGGTGAGTTGACCTTTGTAGGCCGCCCGAGAGTTTAACAGTTTATCATCTATTATTGCTGGCATGGCTGGAAAGTTGGAACAACTCACTCACCAAAGCTGCTTGTGGCACCAGACAGACCTGCTCTCCGGAAAGAAACCAGTTGTGTAATATACTGGGATTGTTTCCGCCATCCCGCAGATCTCCCGCGCTAGCCACGATATACTGAAATGTATAAGACAAATATTAGATTGCACCAGTTTCTTTTTTTTTTTTTAGAATAGAATTTGTGGTCTCAGAATGAAGGTTCTGGGTTCGACCCCGGGTTTCGGCACCATGGAAAAGGTGTACCTTAATGGATGTGGTACATCTTAGGGGATTTCGATAGAATGAGGTTTCAGGCACAAGAGGTGATAACGAAGGACAGTGCGGGAAGAGACCAAAATGTTAAAACTTAGATTTTAATGATATTTATTTATTATAAAGCAAATATTGCAAGGAATGGATACTTTCAAAGAAATTGCCTTAAAATGACAATAAGAAACAGTAACAATTAAAAATTACTCGTTTCTCCAGGAAACGTAAATTGCTTGCAAGCTGTAGCTCCCTATAAAGGATTAAATACAAAATTACTGAATAAAAAGAGCATAATAAAATAACCTACAATAATAATTTAAATTCATCCCAGAGTAGCATTAAAACAAGTACTCTTATTACGGAAAGAATCCGGGCAGAGTGTAGGAAGTGAAAGGGTTACCACCTCTTCTGATGTGTGATACAGGAAGTATCAGATCTCCTTAAACATCTTCCGAAGGTAGGCCGGCTGCCGGAGGACATCAGTAGCTGGCGGTAATTTAGTGCGCCCGCTCGGGGCTTGTGCGAGGTCAGTCAGGCATACTCCAGGGTTCCGGGTTCGGAACTAGAGTTGATGATGGTAGATTCTCCTTATAAAAAGCGACCAGCATAGAGAGTCTCTTGGTAGTAACTCCCTCGGCTGGTGAAGTTATGTCCTTATAATCAAGACTTGCAGAGTAGATCCGTGTTGAAGATTTGGCCGAAGTGAAGGCCGATGAGTTTAGACTGCCCGGGCAGGCAGCCAGGTCCAGAAGAGAGATTTTGACGGCGGAGAAGGGCCTCCGGCTGCAAGAGGTACCCCGAGAGGGCAATAACCCCAGCAGGTACGTAGCGAGCAGTGGTGATCAGTGGAGAAGAGTGGACACTGTAGGCCGGTAGACCTAAGGTTATATAACGGTAGTGACGTCAGCGCGCCGAACCTTCCAGTATGAAGGAGGGGTGAAAGAGCAGCCAATCAAAGCACAGCCCCATGCACATTGCGAGCGTTACCGCTGGGGAGAGCTCAGTACCTCGTGAGAAAATGTGATGGTATGGTGCGTCTAGAAAGACACTACAGAAAAAAGGTGAGTTGACATGAATATTACAGAAAAGCAATTAAACTGAAACACCAATACTAAACAAATCAGAACACCGCGTTAAGACTGCAATTAACGAAAATAAAAATAATGGGGCAGAAAAATTGAACGTGTGTTTCACACCGTAAGGGAAACATAGCCAACAAAAAACATTCGCAGAAGCGAACACCCAGAAAGCCACGTGGAGCTGAGAGCTCACGCTATACTCTTTGAAGTAGCGGAGAATCGCACTTTTGACTTTGGTGAAGTCTGCTAATTAATTATCTGAGGTCTTATTAATTAATTTTATCTTTCTACGAGACTCAGAATATTCCATTTCGTCATTCAGCATTATTAAAACATTTTGGAGAATGTTATTTTCGCTTAAGGTAAGGTAATACCCTTGCAGATACGCAAACAGGAATGTAAGTAGTCGCTCAACGACTTCGGTTTGACGACCTACTTCCTAGAGGAACTCAGTGCCTTGCACTACGTCTGGAGAATCCGCCCCGTGTAGGCGTGAAGTTACATCCGTCTTGTTAGACGTAGAAAATATCCGCTGTTTAGCGAGGAAATTGTTATCAGCTGCCATCGAGCACGATTACGTTACGATACGAGTGATAAGTAAGAATTGTATAGTGAATTATTTGCACTACATCTGGAAAATCCGGCATGTGTTGGCGTGAAGTTATAGCCGTCGTGTCAGACGCTGTTTAGCGTGGAAGTTATCATCGGGTGCCATCTTGCACGAATATTCTATAAATCACTGTTTATTGATGCACAGTGAACAACAAGAATCATATTGTGAAATAATTAGCAAGTATAGTGAATTTTATAACATTACCGTAACACCACATTTTCATACCCACGTGTCTGTGGAGGGCCGAGAGCCTGGTGAAAAATATAGAGGTAAACGTGTTATAACTACTTTAAGCAATTGTGATTATGAAAGTACTATATATTTGAATTGCCACAGTGAATTTTTCAATTACAAAACGACGCACATTTCACGGATGCCACGTGATGTAAAAAGTGGCGTCAGTACACGTGAAGAACCACAGAACAGTGCTTGATCACGTATTATTCGATATCTGCGAAGTAAAGGCTGTGTTATCTATTGCAATTAAAGCCTGTAACATTTTCAACGAACATTGTGATTTTTGAAGTGAAAGAATGAACTACTACACGATTTATTTCACCACCCACGTGATCAAATTATTCTACACCATGTTCGAGACCGAGATCATGGGCTAATACCGCTCTGGTATGAGGGTGATGTATCTGATGGAACCAGCATGATGGTGGAACTTCCAGAACAGCGAACGAGGAGGAAGGAACCCAGGATGCCATTCCCAGGCATGTCCAGTCCATTCACGAGGTTATCGACAGGGACAGATCGAACCCTGGTCTTTGGGAGAGTCCAGATGGGAGTCCTGATGAGGACGATGCCGTTCCGGAAAGCCAGAGGTGAATTTGTTCAACCCTTGTCGTTGAACAGAGGGCTGAGTGAGAGCTCCTCCATTTCGTGAGTTTTTGTACACCCTTTCTTGTTCTAGTTTCTGGTGGTATAGTAGGTTTAATGTAGTTTGTGAACCAACCGAACTTAGTGACAGCCATTTTTATAGGTAGGGAATGTAATTAGTCTAATTAGATGTCATTTATTTCAGTTAGAGTGAGTCACCCTTGGGTCAGACATTTTGGTCAACCCTGGTGCAGCTTGATGGACGTCGTAGAGCGTCAATGCCTATCTTTTGCTAAACGTGACCGTAGTCATTTGAGGCTACTTTGTTTAACCCTATTTGGGGTGATTTTTCAAGTCTTTGCTGACTTTAGTTATGGCAATCAGATGCCATGGTTATATTTCTTTAACTGCATTTTTTGCAGCCAATCTTTGTTACACCCCTGACTTCGTTAGAGCAGTCGTATCATTTAGGTAATCGACTGTAATTACCAGTTTTGTAACTGCATTATATTTCATTTGGGATGTTGCTCAGAAGCCATCTGGTCAAGTGTGGACCTAATAAGTAAAAGGGATGTTTCGTTGTCTAGCATCTAACCCAGTTCCCAACGTATCATTAAGCAGATCCAGAGTGTGGAATCTGCGTCGCAATTATTATTTTGTTAGTGTCATGTGAAGACACGTATTTATTTGAAGTTGTTATACCAGTAACTACTGAAGTATTATATCTTTGAGAGCAAAGAGCTCCAGCAATGTGACATTGCTATCATTTAGATGTCTTTGGTGTAGAAGACAGAATTATATTATTGTATTCAGATTTATAGCGTGTTTTTTATACACGTATTCTTCGAGGATTATAACCTATGGTAACGTTATTATGATGAGGCCAGTTGTACAGTTTTTATTTTGCTTAAATCGCCGGCCTTGATAGTTAGTGTGTGTTGTGTCAGACCGCTCAGGAATGTTGTAGCCTGCAGCGACACAAACTGGTTTGTGACCCAGTACCCTTGAGAGCACGCTTGTATTATGAGACAGAATTATTTTTACAGAAGACAGAATGCTTTTAGTATTCGCTCTTCCTTTCATTGCAATTTAGCTCATGGAACCCAGTGTCCATTCTTGTATCTGATCAGATGTTTTTATAGATTGTTTTTTGTTAGTTAAACGCACTTTTGCGAGTACCGTTGTTGACGTGTACAGTTATGTCAGGTTTTCTATAGTACGTTGTAGGCCGCCCTGTTAATGGAGGTATTTCTTGTATGAAGGTATTTGTGTGTACCTTTTCCGTGATTGTTCCCGTTGACCAGATGTTATGGAGGGTGACTGAGTGTGCAGGCCCATCCCAGAGTTATTGAACGCGAGCTGTGCGCCGCTGGTAACTTGTGTTATTGTGTGTCCGAGTTGTTATTGCTCGTTGATTATATTCCGACTTTTGAGTCGAGGCTTTTTGGTGGAGATGATCTCAGTGGAGACACTCCGTGCCCGGGCTATTGTCAGTATTATTCGCCATAAACCAACGATAAACCTAAACCGACATCTTAATAATAAGACGCATAATTTTGGTAAAACAAAAGCTAACTAACGAATTCTATCTAACCTTGTTCTTTTGCATTTGGAACCTGCTGACATGGCCGTGCTAATGAAGGTATTTCCTTTTGAGGAAATTACTTAGAACAGCTGACACTTTTGTAGCGACCTGAAGCTTGCTCGAACCTTGAGTTCGTAGCTTGTGGGGCGCAGGCCATGCGATGTTAGATGTAGTCTTTACTACGCAGTCGTCACCGTAACTACACACATTAGATGACTATGGCTTACAAAGAGTAAACCAAGGTGCAGGCAGGCATTTTAATAAAACTGTTGTCTCTTATTAATTATTTATGATGTAAGAGTGTATGAATCCTACATGTTACCCTCTTGTGTGCTGTTAGCACTTAGTTCCTAAGAATAATTAAATGTTTTTTTTACATGGCTGTTCACGTAGCTTAGAATGTAATTGTTTTCTGTTACTGACGTCATCGCCGTAAATTTTGTTATTAATTGATAGGACTTAGCTAGACGAATTAACGTTAAATGTAAATGTGGAGATCAACGAGCTTAAACATTACTATAGAGAGGCAGGAGCGCCGCACGACTGAAGCTACTTGAAACTGTGTCCGCCATTTTCTCTGGAGTCAAGAGAAAGGGGGAGGAGCTATACCATATGTTGAAGTATCAGAGCAGGGTCTGTTTGAACATTAATAAGAAACATATTTACGACAAATTATGAAGTCCAATCACTTCTTAAACATTCAGAATAGTTTCAAGTTACAACAATAGTGCGGTAGGCTATTTACACTGCATAATTGTAAATACTGTCCCTTATGTTAAATAGAATCAGCTTTGTTAAAACTTGTCCCACTTGCCGTCCTCGCATTCGAGAGGACTTTTCTCTGAGTGCATGATATACTCTGCAAGTGAAGTAATACTTCAATATATGCCTTATCAGCTTCACATATGCGATTCTTCACACGGTTCTACTGCAGTGAATAGGTGTTCAAAGGAAGAGAACAAACATCAGTTTAACCTTGTAAATACCTTGGTCTCTAGTTTGAGCAAGATATTTTTGCAGTTTTTGTCCAAGATATGAGCATTACTCCTGAAAACACATTCTGCTGTCTTACACAAATATTTCAAGTCATCGGATGGATATACAATGAGTTGCCCACATCTTTGCATTTTATGAGACCACACTTTGCGTCATTACTCATTGTCAGTAGAACATCTAACCATTCCACACATTTGATTTTCTTCGATACATTTCTTATAACGCTACCTGCAACATATTCTACCCCTTGATCACTGAAAATGGAAAGGGTTTCAAAACACTCTACATAGTCAAGTTCACTTAGGCCTACATCAACATTAATTACAATAGGCTGCATAATGGGAGGACTTAGGATTAGACTATTATCTGTCTTCACATTAGCTTTAGGGGAAGGATCAATTTGAACAATTAAGCATTTCCTATATGCAGCTTTGATGTCTAAGGCATTGGGATTGTTTCTGTATTTTTCAACGGGAATCTGGGACAAAAACAATTCCTTCTGTTACGGTACCAGTACGAATATATATCGTATACCGTATAGGCCTGTATCAGACATTAATAGAAAGCAATGGAGACCAGATGTTCTGGAAAATTGATAGTAACATCCTTACTGGATCCGTGCAGTGAAATATATTAGTAGCACAATTAGGCTATAGGCCCTACTTAGGTAAAATAGGATATGTCCCTTGTTTCATTGCTTCGATTAGTACAGCCGTACGCTGAATATACAGCAGGCATCGCTGCGGAAATTAATATGCAGTAGATTTCACCCTAGTAACACAAACGACAATAGAAATCACAATTCACTGAACTCATCCCTCGCAATCAGCTGACTGAATGCTTTGACTCGATGACTCCGGAAAACATGGCGGACGTTCTTACCAATATCTTCCGCTAAGAGCGCTGTGAACGGTCCCTTAGCCTCTCTATAGTATCTTTAAAGCTCGTTGGTGGAGATGGTATCATCCTAACTTAGATTTGTTTTGCTACCCTGTTAAATGTAAATTCTGATATTAGCTTGATCTTGTAACTTGACCTAGGGATTTGCGTCGTACCATTTCCCTAGTGTTGCTGTTGTTGCTTTATTATTGTGAGATAGATCTTTCGCGAGGGTTTTCCGTAACTTCTCAGGTAGAGACCTGCTCTTTATTTTTGATTGTTTATTAGCTTGCGGACTAGCCGATTGAAACCCTCCGAACTAGGATAGGGGCTTGTGAATTTTAACAATAAATTTTCACGGTGTTTTACATAAGTCTGGATGTTAATTTTCTCAGTCTAGTTTTTAAGGTGAACCTTTCCTTAGGCAATCTATGACCATCGTCACCATGTACCACGATCCCTGTGGACTACAGATTCTCGTGCCGCTTTGGCCTATTTGGAAGTTCACCTGATCCTCACGGCAATTAGGTCCGACGGATGAGATGTTAGGGAAGTCATTGCAGTTGTTGGCTATCCTGACAGCTCCACCGACGGTCTCATAAATTGGCGCCCAACTCATGTGCCGACGTTAACGTTGTGACCGTCAGTTCCATGTTATTTAGGAGGATCTTAATGTTGATTAATGGTAAATTGACAGGACTGGGACGAACTTAGAAAGTTGTACTGCAGATCAATTGACCACATGGCATTCATGTTTGATACAAGTCCATGGAGTGAGGCTTTAGTGTTAGATAAATGAAGGATAGGATTTTCTTTGATGATGCCTCATCCTGAGTAAATGTAATACTTTGCTTTGCTCGCCGTTGTCTTTGTAAATGTAGAAGCACTTAGTTTGCATACTCCAGCTGTACTCGTGATATTTATTTAAATGAAACAAGCTTTATACCACCAAGTAACTAATCATAGCTGTAAGTTCCATTAGAGATTGATCCCTCACTTTCTCATATATATTTCTTGTCAATGGATGAGGAAACTATTCGTCGTGTGTTTGGAGAGATGATGGCAGGTGTTAATGCCAACCTCCAGCAGATTACTGCTGAATTAGGTACTGTAAGGACTGATTTAGGTGATGTAAGAGGTGATTTAGGTGAAGTCAGAGGTGACTTGGGTCAGAATACCCAAGCTGTCAACACTGTGAGTGGTCATGTGGACCAAGTTAGACAGGACTTAGAGGTTAACACCCGATCCATAAACAATGTGAGTGGTCATGTGGACCAAGTTAGACAGGACTTAGAGGTTAACACCCAGTCAATTAACAATGTCAGACAAGATTTAGAGGTTAACACCAGATCCATAAATATTGTAAGTGGTCATGTGGACCAAGTCACAGAGTCGATCAATAATATTAGGCCTGATCTAACACAGGTCAGGGCCGACATGGACGCATATAGAGTCGAAGCTAGGAATGATCTTACGGCAGGTTTAGCGGCTGTTAGGGTTGATGTCATACGACACCATCAGGAGGCTAACCAGCGTATAGATAGCTTAACCGTCCAGATGAATAGAGCTAGGGAGGATGTGCAGACCCGATTGGAGGAGCACACAGCTCAAATTCAAACGACCATAAACAGAGTCCAGATAGATATGAGAGCCGACCTGGAGCACACTCGAGAAGAATTTGGGACTCGATTGACTCACGTCGAGGGATTTATGGACACCGTGAAAAAGGACATGGCGACCATGAATATTGGACTGATTTTGATGAGAGGTGCAGCGAATGCCGTAAATAACAACGTCAAGACGATCGTCGATGGCATGATCGAGGTCACGGACGAATTAAACACCAATAGGAGGAATATTACGGAGTTGACAGAAACCGTAGCAAGCCTACGTGAAACAGTTGACGTTCATCGTGAGGAACATAGAATCGATCTCATGTTATTGAGGGGTGACTTCAACGAGCACAAGACCACTATGGAGGATAAGGTAGCCGAGGTCAGCGATGATGTTGGAAAGATCCAAGACAACGTGTCGAAAGTCGAAGGAGAAATCGATTCCTTACAGAAACGATTCGAGGAAGTCGCAGTAACCGAGAGGTTAGACCTCAGCTATAACCTGAGGACGGCTATACGCGAAGTTGACACGAACCTCAAAGGAAAAGTCGATAGGAACGAGCTACAACTTAACGACTTAGGTAATAAAGTCACAGCTAGAACCATTCCAGGGCTCGAGGTTATTGAGAGACGTCTCGACAGACTTGAGACGCTTCCTAGAGAGAGACACTTACCCTCACAGATGGGAGACTCTCAGGCGACACCAGTATCTCAATCCGTAGGAATGATGCCTACTCATTTCCAACCCAGCGCACCTATGGAACCGCAACCATCTCAGTTCACCGGTTCAGCACAAAGTCAAACCTTGAACTTTGACGCCCATCCTTTTCAACCAGCACCTAATCGACTTAGTCATGAAACGAATACGCCTACGCATATCTACATGCAGAATTCATTTAGACCCGCGCATACGCAGGGAAATGTAACTATTATCCGTTCGAGAGAGGAGCAACCAGCTCGCTTCTCAGGCACTGGAAGTGGTATCTCTCCAGTTGAATTTCTGGCCAACGTAGAAAGCTACTTGAGGGACACCATGGTAACTCCGGAGAGGGAGCTCCGAGTTATTGAGCGTTTGCTTGAGGGGCAAGCCAACACCTGGTTTAGAGCCTTCCGATACTCGTTTGTAGGCTACCAGGATTTCAAAGAAGCCTTGTTAAGAACTTACTGGTCGAGCGACATCCAGCAGAGCATTAGAGCTGAGATGTATACTCGCCGATACAGCTCTAATACTCCGACGCGCTATGCGAACTACTTCGCGACCCAGCTTGCGAAACTTTGTTGTCTTCAACCCCCATTATCTGAGCAAGACCTAGTAAACACCATCGATTGGCAATACCCTGCAAACGTGCAACGCGTATTGATTGCTGCAGGAGCATCCACTTTTCAGCAGTGTGACCAAATCCTGCGACGGTTGGATGCAAACACTGAAGAGTTCCCGACACACCGTCAGCAGAAGGCTGACAGGCGTGAGGAGAGACATGTCAACTTGACTACTGTCGACAAAGTGAGCCAGACGCCACAGCAGACGCAAACCCAAGAGAGCTCGGGACAACGTTGTAACTATAACTATGGTAGGAGAGAATGGAACAACACTCCATATGCTAGAGACCAGCGAGATGACCGTCGTAGAAACTGGAACCGGCGTTTCTATCGAGGGACGAACGACGACCGTCGTCACGAAAACGACCGCCGAGGGAATAATGGTCAAAACCCACAGCACGGAAGTATCCGTAGGGACTACCGTTACAGTAGAGGGTATAACAGAGATCGAGACCCCAGAAACCAGCCAGATAGAGATTGGAGAGGAAGAGCACGGGAGAGCCGTGAATATCTTCAACAACTCAGAGAACTCCAAATCCGAGAAGAGGGAGATCAGAACCCGACTTCGAGGGAAACTAGGAATTCGGCGCAGGAGAAGGAGCAAAACCAGCCCGATACTTCCCTCCAGGACAGGAAAAAATCGTCGAAAAATCAATAGATTCTTGCCCGGTTGAGCACAGAGTAACTGCCAACATTTTACTCTGGGAGCCAATCCAGGAAGACCTATTAGACGAACGACGAACGACGAACCACAACTACGAATTGACGCGTCTACCGAAGATTGTAGCCACCCTGAATGGATGCAACGTAGTCATTCTCATCGATACTGGGGCGATGATTAGTGTCATTTCCGCCGATTGCCATGCCAGACTGAAAGCAAACTCTGAGGTGACAGAGCTGCCAGTTTCCGCAGTAAGAATCAGAGGAGTCATACCTGACCGTGTAGTAACGTGCAAAATCCAGATTATATGCACTTTGAAGATTTCGAACCACGTGTACTTGCACGAATTTCTTGTGATGAAAGGCTTGCATCATGATGCCATATTGGGTGCAGACTTCATTCGGAAGTATGATGGAATCATTGATATGGGACGTAATACGGTAGAGTTTAAGCCGAACGAACCCCTTCCAGATGAACTTAGTTGAAGAAGAACCGGAATTCCTATCCGAAGTCGACGTTGTCGAAAATTTAAATGGCAAGGAAATTGAGGAGACACAAGATGCCGACGAAGAGGCAGAACCATTATCAGCACCCATACGAGAGAAACTAGATGCAATATTGAGTGAATACAGGGACATATTCGACACCACACCTGGTGAGATATTGGACTACGAGTACGATCTTGTACTACTGGATGATTCCCCATTCCAGAAGAAGATTTATCCTATCGCAGAGAAACACCGCGAGGAAGCTGCTAAGAAGATCCATGAGATAGAAGCAGCAGGCACAATCAAGAAGTCGTATCCGACAGCCTTTGAACAATGGAAGTTATGTGATTGAAGACATTAGGACAGGAGAGCGCATTGGAACCTTCAATGCAGCTAATCTAAAAAAATATCACTTATGAATGAACTTTGAATCAAATAAAAATGTCGTCCCAACATTTTATTTGAAACGACGGAGAGGCAGATGAACCCGCTGAGCTAAGGTTCATGTGATATTTTTTTATAACAGCACATTTATGATGGGATGTAGTACCTTTGAACACACCCAGAAAGCCACGTGAAGCTGAGAGCTCACGCTATACTCCTTGAAGTAGCGGAGAATCGCACTTTTGACTTTGGTGAAGTCTGCTAATTAATTATCTGAGGTCTTATTAATTAATTTTATCTTTCCACGAGACTCAGAATATTCCATTTCGTCATTCAGCATTATTAAAACATTTTGGAGAATGTTATTTTCGCTTAAGGTAAGGTAATACCCTTGCAGATACGCAAACAGGAATGTAAGTAGTCGCTCAACGACTTCGGTTTGACGACCTACTTCCTAGAGGAACTCAGTGCCTTGCACTACGTCTGGAGAATCCGCCCTGTGTAGAAGTGAAGTTACATCCGTCTTGTTAGACGTAGAAAATATCCGCTGTTTAGCGAGGAAATTGTTATCAGCTGCCATCGAGCACTAATACGTTACGATACGAGTGGTAAGTAAGAATTGTATAGTGAATTATTTGCACTGCATCTGGAAAATCCGCCCTGTGTTGGCGTGAAGTTATAGCCGTCGTGTCAGACGTGGAAGATATCCGCTGTTTAGCGTGGAAGTTATCATCGGGTGCCATCGTGCACGAATATTCTATAAATCACTGTTTATTGATGCACAGTGAACAACAAGAATCATATTGTGAAATAATTGGCAAGTATAGTGAATTTTATAACATTACCGTAACACCACATTTTCATACCCACGTGTCTGTGGAGGGCCGAGAGCCTGGTGAAAAATATAGAGGTAAACGTGTTATAACTACTTTAAGCAATTGTGATTATGAAAGTACTATATATTTGAATTGCCACAGTGAATTTTTCAATTACAAAACGACGCACATTTCACGGATGCCACGTGATGTAAAAAGTGGCGTCAGTACACGTGAAGAACCACAGAACAGTGCTTGATCACGTATTATTCGATATCTGCGAAGTAAAGGCTGTGTTATCTATTGCAATTAAAGCCTGTAACATTTTCAACGAACATTGTGAATTTTGAAGTGAAAGAATGAACTACTACACGATTTATTTCACCACCCACGTGATCAAATTATTCTACACCATGTTCGAGACCGAGATCATGGGCTAATACCGCTCTGGTATGAGGGTGATGTATCTGATGGAACCAGCATGATGGTGGAACTTCCAGAACAGCGAACGAGGAGGAAGGAACCCAGGATGCCATTCCCAGGCATGTCCAGTCCATTCACGTGGTTATCGACAGGGACAGATCGAACCCTGGTCTTTGGGAGAGTCCAGATGGGAGTCCTGATGAGGACGATGCCGTTCCGGAAAGCCAGAGGTGAATTTGTTCAACCCTTGTCGTTGAACAGAGGGCTGAGTGAGAGCTCCTCCATTTCGTGAGTTTTTGTACACCCTTCCTTGTTCTAGTTTCTGGTGGTATAGTAGGTTTAATGTAGTTTGTGAACCAACCGAACTTAGTGACAGCCATTTTTATAGGTAGGGAATGTAATTAGTCTAATTAGATGTCATTTATTTCAGTTAGAGTGAGTCACCCTTGGGTCAGACATTTTGGTCAACCCCGGTGCAGCTTGATGGACGTCGTAGAGCGTCAATGCCTATCTTTTGCTAAACGTGACCGTAGGCATTTGAGGCTACTTTGTTTAACCCTATTTGGGGTGATTTTTCAAGTCTTTGCTGACTTTAGTTATGGCAATCAGATGCCATGGTTATATTTCTTTAACTGCATTTTTTGCAGCCAGTCTTTGTTACACCCCTGACTTCGTTAGAGCAGTCGTATCATTTAGGTAATCGACTGTAATTACCAGTTTTGTAACTGCATTATATTTCATTTGAGATGTTGCTCAGAAGCCATCTGGTCAAGTGTGGACCTAATAAGTAAAAGGGATGTTTCGTTGTCTAGCATCGAACCCAGTTCCCAACGTATCATTAAGCAGATCCAGAGTGTGGAATCTGCGTCACAATTATTATTTTGTTAGTGTCATGTGAAGACACGTATTTATTTGAAGTTGTTATACCAGTAACTACTGAAGTATTATATCTTTGTGGGCAAAGAGCTCCAGCAATGTGACATTGCTACCATTTAGATGTCTTTGGTGAAGAAGACAGAATTATATTATTGTATTCAGATTTATAGCGTGTTTTTATACACGTATTCTTCGAGGTTTCTAACCTATGGTAAAGTTATTATGATGAGGCCAGTTGTACAGTTTTTATTTTGCTTAAATCGCCGGCCTTGATAGTTAGTGTGTGTTGTGTCAGACCGCTCAGGAATGTTGTAGCCTGCAGCGACACAAACTGGTTTGTGACCCAGTACCCTTGAGAGCACGCTTGTATTATGAGACAGAATTATTTTTACAGAAGACAGAATGCTTTTAGTATTCGCTCTTCCTTTCATTGCAATTTAGCTCATGGAACCCAGTGTCCAACTTTGTATCTGATCAGATGTTTTTATAGATTGTTTTTTGTTAGTTAAACGCACTTTTGCGTGTACCGTTGTTGACGTGTACTGTTATGTCAGGTTTTCTATAGTACGTTGTAGGCCGCCCTGTTAATGGAGGTATTTCTTGTATGAAGGTATTTGTGTGTACCTTGTCCGGGATTGTTTCCGTTGACCAGATGTTATGGAGGGTGACTGAGTGTGCAGGCCCATCCCAAAGTTATTGAACGCAAGCTGTGCGCCGCTGGTAACTTGTGTTATTGTGTGTCCGAGTTGTTATTGCTCGTTGATTATATTCCGACTTTTGAGTCGAGGCTTTTTGGTGGAGATGATCTCAGTGGAGACACTCCGTGCCCGGGCTATTGTCAGTATTATACGCCATAAACCAACGATAAACCTAAACCGACATCTTAATAATAAGACGCATAATTTTGGTAAAACAAAAGCTAACTAACGAATTCTATCTAACCTTGTTCTTTTGCATTTGGAACCTGCTGACATGGCCGTGCTAATGAAGGTATTTCCTTTTGAGGAAATGACTTAGAACAGCTGACACTTTTGTAGCGACCTGAAGCTTGCTCGAACCTTGAGTTCGTAGCTTGTGGAGCGCAGGCCATGCGATGTTAGACGTAGTCTTTACTACGCAGTCGTCACCGTAACTACACACATTAGATGACTATGGCTTACAAAGAGTAAACCAAGGTGCAGGCAGGCATTTTAATAAAACTGTTGTCTCTTATTAATTATTTATGATGTAAGAGTGTATGAATCCTACATGTTACCCTCTTGTGTGCTGTTAGCACTTAGTTCCTAAGAATAATTAAATGTTTTTTTTTACATGGCTGTTCACTTAGCTTTGAATGTAATTGTTTTCTGTTACGGACGTCATCGCCGTAAATTTTGTTATTATTCGATAGGACTTAGCTAGACGAATTAACGTTAAATGTAAGTGTGGAGATGGTATCATCCTAACTTAGATTTGTTTTGCTACCCTGTTAAATGTAAATTCTGATATTAGCTTGATCTTGTAACTTGACCTAGGGATTTGCGTCGTACCATTTTCCTAGTGTTGCTGTTGTTGCTTTATTATTGTGAGATAGATCTTTCGCGAGGGTTTTCCGTAACTTCTCAGGTAGAGATCTGCTCTTTATTTTTGATTGTTTATTAGCTTGCGGACTAGCCGATTGAAACCCTCCGAACTAGGATAGGGGCTTGTGAATTTTAACAATAAATTTTCACGGTGTTTTACATAAGTCTGGATGTTTATTTTCTCATTCTAGTTTTTAAGGTGAACCTATCCTTAGGCAGTCTATGACCATCGTCACCATGTACCACGATCCCTGTGGGCTACAGATTCTCGTGCCGCTTTGGCCTATTTGGAAGTTCACCTGATTCTCACGGCAATTAGGTCCGACGGATGAGATGTTAGGGAAGTCATTGCGGTTGTTGGCTATCCTGACAGCTCCACCGTCGGTCTCAGTATGTGTGTGCGCATGTGTGTGTGTCCCTCTAATAACTTCTAAACGGCTAGAGCGATTTAAATGAAATTCAGTCATAGCACCATTTCGGCCGACCCCGACCGTGTCCTTCAAATTTTATTACGTCTCACCAATCCAACATGGTGGATGTGCGAAATATTTCACCAGCATTCAATATCTCCAAAACTACTACCGATATCACCCTGAAATTTTGTGCGGTGATAAAGGGCACTACTACACGTATATCTATGTAACTTTCAAAAACCTGTAAATTACAAAACGAACATGGCGGCCAAGCAAATTTGAAACATTTTAATTGAATTTTCTCGCGATTTAGCCATCTGAGCGCAGTGAAATATGGTACAGTAGATGTTTATACATATTGTAATGCACTGGCATCCAATTTTGAATTGAATTGAATTGTTCACATAACGTCAAGATGGCGGCTGTGAGAAAATTTTTAATTAAATTTTCATTTCTTGTGTCGTAATCATGCGATCATGAACCTATGCAATAATTTTCCTTTAATGGTACATAACGTTATGGCCTATACATATAACAATCCAACATGGTGATCATCGGAAATATTCAGACGGTTCTCAATATCTACGAATCTTTTACAGCAATCAAACTGAAATTTTTAATGTTCATAGTGACTATAAACATAAGCTCACCCACAGAACTTTCAATAACCAGGTGAGCACAAATCCAACATGGCGGCGACGCGAAGAATAAATATTTAAATGGTCGTTTCTCGTGATTTAACCATCCGAGTGCAGTGAAACTTGGTACGGTAAATGCTTATACAAATGTTAATCCACTGGCTTCTAATTTATTTCAATTGATTACATAACCACAAGATGGCAGCTGTGCGAAATCTCGTTTTTACTTCTCGTGTACTAATCATGCGATTGAAGTTCAGATACTACACGAACACAATAATCTTCATGTAATAGTACATAAATCTAAGACCTACGTCCTACATATATAAAAATCCTACATGGCGACAACCGAAATATTAGACGGTTCTCAATATCTACTAATATATTATAGCAATGAAACTGAAATATTGCATGTTGATAGAGGCAATTAACATAAGTAGGATATGTGAAAATAGGCTTTAGTTCTTCACGGAAATACTTGTTGTACATAAAACATGTTATTTTGTAATAAATATCTTATGTAGTGTTCTTCATGTTAAGGTATATAAATACTTGCTTCTCCGTCTAAAAAAATATTGTGTTAACCGACTGAAAAGCTTTCTTTATTATACTTAGGCAACACTGAAAAATAGTTTCTATCACTTCAGTAACACCATCACCTACCATACCACATTTCTCGCAGAGTGTGCCTTAATAAGTTACTGTACTACAGCTAGAAATGCAAAACTTTTACCTTTGTTGAGTCCAGGCCCTGCTATAAGGCAATAGTGTCGTATGGCCTCGGGCACCGGTTGCAAGCTTTGTTAATTGATTCCCAGAGGGCAGCTTGCATGTCGAATTTTATATCTCCTTGGAGCGCTATGAATTTCAAGGAGGTTAGATATCTAAACTCCTTGACACTATAGAGCTTTCTAGTAGAGAAAAGAGGAATGTTTTGTGTTGGCGGAAAATTCCGACATTAATTTTGCCATTATGAACACGGCCTACTGAATTTAAATGGGTTCTTTAACAAGCCAATAACGTATGGCATGCATGCCGAGATTTTTGCCGCTTTTCGAAAATCACTTACCACGGCCAGGAGTGAACCTGCAAGCTTGTGGTTAGTAGTCAGACACGACAACCACTCACCCACCGTGCTGATCCCAATGAATTGAAATATATTGCAATTAGGATTCTCAAATTCTCTGAATATTATTTATAATTGCGTGATTTTTTAAAGGTCTTACTGAAACATGGCATTTATGTTGGTACACTTTCCTGCTGAAGTATTCATACCAATGCATCAAAATTGTTTCCACTCTTCAAATACATTCACTGCTATATGAAACTCTAGAAATTTTACATTTAATAATTATTTAATCAACCACTAACAAATTGAAATTTTGATTACAAAATATATAAATTTTGGCAACAAATATCTTTTTTTTATGAATAGTACAATTCAAAAGTTACACTTTAAAAATCTAGATTTTCATATAGTTATGAATGTAATTAAAGTGTGGAAAAAATAGGAAGCAGTGGGATGAATACTTCAGCAGGGCAGTGTACCAACATAATGACATGTTTCAAGAGGACCTTGACAAATTATACAGTTTTAAAAAGTTGCTCTCCCAACCCTATACGTCAATGGACGCCTAATTTCAAATCAAAATACGTAAATATTTCCAATTTTTAATATTCTTCCTATGCAGGTAGATTCCAGCAGTTCGACTATGGTCCCGAGGGTAACCTTCAGTACTACAATTCGCACCTACCTAAAGAGTACGACCTGAAAATGGTAGCCACTCCTGTAGCGATTCACTATGGAAATACAGACCGGCTCGTTCCAGAGAAGGTTAGTATCCCTACATTTACTGCTAACACGACAAGAATTATTGGCAAATTCGCTCTTCACGGAGTGTATTTTCATTGATTTTATGGATTTGAAATGTTTTATTGTCTCGGTAATCTAAATCAAATTTTAGCATGACTTTTTTCCCGAAAACTACAAAATTTATTTTCTTATTTTAATAATTCCACTTCTTTCAGACAGAGTAAATCAGTTTTAGTGGTTCATAATGGTATTTTTTATCTATTAATAGAATTTAGTTAACAGTTTAATGACTTAGGTAACTGAGAGGCTAGCATCAAATTAACAAAATAAGCGTAAAGGCGCAGTGGTCAATTGCTTGCCTCTTACCATTCCCGGTCATTGGATGTGAGACTTTCTAAGTGGATGCCCCTAATTCAGAGTGAATGTGGTTCGGATTCCACGTTAAAATGGAGGTCACGTGGCTCACGATCGCTAGATTAACGGCCACAGAAAACTACAAACTCACTCCCTCCCTCCCTTCACCCCTCCCTTCCTCCCTCCCTTCCTCCCTCCCTTCCTTCCTCTCTCCCCTTCCTTCCTCCCTCGTTTCCCTCCCCCTTCCTTTCTTCCTTCCTCCGTCCCTTCCTCCGACCCTTCCCCCTCCCTCCCTTCCCCCTCCCCATCCTTCCTTCCTTCCCCCATTCCTCCCTCCCTTCCCCCTCTCCATCCTTCCTCCTTCCCTCCCTTCCTCCCTCCCCTTCCTTTCTCCCTCTCTTCCTCCCTCCCTTCCTCCACCCTCCCCCCTCATTCCCTTCCTTCCTCCCTCCCCTTCCTTCCTCCCTTGATTCCCTCCCCCTTCCTTTCTTCCTTCCACCCTCCCTTCCCCCCTCCCTTCCCCTCCCCTTTCTTCCTTCCTCCCTCCCTCCCTTCCCCCTCCCCATCCTTCCTTCTTCCCTCCCTTCCTCCCTCCCCTGCCTTTCTCCCTTCCTTCATCCCTCCATCCCCCCACCCCTTCCTTCCCACCCTTCCTCCTTCCCTTTCCCCCTTCTTCCCTCCCTTCCGTCCTCCCACCCTTCCTCCCATCCTCCCTCCCTTCCTTCGTTCCTCCCTCCCATCCTTCCGTCCTCCCTTCCTTCCGTCCTCCCAACCTTCCGTCCTCCCTCCCTCCCGTCCTCCCTCCCTTCCCTCCTTCCTCCCACTCTTCCTCCCTCCCTCACTCTCTTCCTCCACCCTTCCTCCTCCCTTCCTTCCTTCCTCCCTCCCCTTCCTTCCTCCCTCGATTCCCTCCCCCTTCCTTTCTTCCTTCCACCCTCCCTTCCCCCTCCCTTCTCCTCCCCTTTCTTCCTTCCTCCCTCCCTCCCTTCCCCCTCCCCTTCCTTCTTTCTTCCCTCCCTTCCACCCTCCCCTTCCTTTCTCCCTTCCTTCATCCCTCCCTCCCCCCACCCCTTCCTCCCTCCCTCCTTCCCACCCTTCCTCCTTCCCTACCCCCCTTCCTCCCTCCCTTCCGTCCTCCCACCCTTCCTCCCATCCTCCCTCCCTTCCTTCGTTCCTCCCTCCCGTCCTTCCGTCCTCCCTTCCTTCCGTCCTCCCTCCCGTCCTCCCTCCTTTCCTCCCTGCCCTCCTTCCTCCCACTCTTCCTCCCTCCCTCACTCTCTTCCTCCCTCCCTTCCTTTCTCCCTCCCTTCCTCCCTCCATCCCTGTCTTCCTCCCTCCTTTCCTTCCTCTATTCCTCCTCTCTTCCTCCCTTCCTTCCCCCTCCTATCCTCCCTCCCTTCTTTCCCTCCTTCCTTCCTCCCTCGCTCTCTTCCTTCCTCCCTTCCTCCTTCCCTTCCTTCCTTCCTTCCTCCCTCCCATCCTTCCGTCCTCCCTTCCATCCGTCCTCCCTCTCTTCCTCCCTCCCTCACTCTCTTCCTCCCTGCCTCACCCTCTTCCTTCCTCCCTCAGTCTCTTCCTCCCTCCCTTCCTCCTTCCCTTCCTTCCGTCCTCCCTTCCCCCCATCTTCCCTCCCTCCCTTCCTTCTTACTACCTTCTTCCCTCCCTTCCTTCCTCCTGCCTTCCTTCCTATTGTTCAATGCAATATGTGGCTCATACTGTATAGTATCCAAATTGATGAATACAGTTACAATTTACTGTCTCATATCCTCCGGTGTAGTCACGGAGTTACTGCTTATGTCATTAGTAATTTTTAATAATGGGATCAAGGGGGGTTATTCCATGGAAGCAAAGGAAGAACCATCCTGGCATTTTCCTGGAGTAGAAGTGGGAAACCATGGAAAACCCTTACCTTGAACACTTAACATGATTACAGGGTCTTGCATATAAAATAAGAGCGCCAAGTGGCGGCTTTGTTATCCGCAGCTGCGGTCACCTTGGCCGAGCTTGTGGCACGCCAAGGCCTCCTGTTTTAAGCGTGTGTACAATCCTATATGATGCAGCGGCCTTGCTAGCGTGTGTACAATGTTGAAATCTTACTTTAGTTAGTTAGTTAGTTAGTTAGTTGTTGCTGATGAAACCGAAACCTCTACTTGTGCTAATTTTGTGAGTGGTTTATTCGGAGACCGTTCAAGATTCTCGACAATGTCATCTAGCTCATCCCCTGTTAAAATTGTTCGTGTGCGGGCATGTTTTTATTGAGCACCGAGCCAGTAGTGTCAAACTTATTTGCAATTACGTGAATCTGTGCTAGTGAAGGTGGCACGTCATCAGGAAATTGCTGAACAAATGCATCACGTACCCGCCGAGTCGACTCGTAATTAAAATAAGTTTTACATAAAAAATACGATGTTGCAATGACAACTGTCTCACCATGCTAGCACTTGATGTTTAGACTGGCGACTGAGTACCTGCACGCATATTGCAAGGTCAAGTTTGGTAATGTGAATCTGTTATTTTTATACAGTCCATCGGAACTTGAAAAAAAAACTCGTATGTACTATGCGCGCGCTTTCAATACTACAGCAGGGGCCCGTGGCGCGCCACAAGCTCGGCCAAGGTGACCGCAGCTGCGGTTAACAAAGCCGCCGCTTGGCGCTCTTATTTTATATGAAAGACCCTGTATATGATAACTCTGTATATATTGTTTCAGGATATCCTCTACATGTCCACCATCCTGCCAAAGGTAGCGGAGGTTCGGAAAGTTCCTGCCAAGACGTTCAACCACCTAGACTTTATCTCCCATATGAAAGTGAAGGAGTTAGTGTATGATCACATTCTGTCTACTATGGAACAGTATTAGCCAAGCTTGCTCAATAAGACACAGGTGCTTATTTCATAAATGTGAGTTTTACTTTATTTACGGTATCCTCAAATAAATCGTGGTACAATGTCATTCATTCTTGTCTGTCACCCCTGAGGTTCAGATTCGATCCCCGGCTCTACCAAGAAATGTAACACTGCTCTGAGGGCTAGAACGGGTTACACTCAGCCTCGTGAGGTAAAACTGAGAAGAGGTGGATTCTATTCCTATCTCAGCCATCCTAGAAGTGGTTTTCCGTGGTTTCCCAATTGCACTCCAAGCAAATGCTGGGTTGGTACCAAACTTAAGGCTATGGCCGCCCTCTAACCAATCCTAGCCTTTGTTACAAATACACATATTATTACAATAACACAGGTTATCAGACATTCCTTACACAAAAATTCACGTGACTGCATGACTACGATGTCACTAAGTCCTTACATGAATCAGCAACAACAACAACTCTTCAAATATACCACTCTCCGTACAAAAGTTGAGAATGTGTCACGGTCGGTCAGAATGGTGTAACTGGCTAAACGCACCTGTCCGGACAGCAGGCGATTTGGGTTTGAATCTCGGCTGTGGTCTCAGTTTTAAATCTTACTGAACAGATGTGACTACTATGGGCAGAGCTACGCCGTAAAGCCATTTCATAAACCTGCGAATGTTGGCCTTTAAACGCAAGTTTACCTGAAAAAGAAACAAGCGGTAGGTAAGGACCCAATAAATCAAACTAAAGGAATCTCTAGATACGGAAGGGGGCTGGGGGTTAAAAGTAGCTGCTAATGCTCTTGTCCCTACCACTCTCCAAAATCCCTATCCCTAGATCTCAAATTCATGAAAATCAAAATCCACAGTCTGCTTCCAGTCCACCAACTGGGTCAGGGAATGGAATGAATAAAGCCCCCATCTAGCAGCGAGGATATGAACTGTGCCGGCTGCCGGAGCCTGTCGCACTCCCCTGGGGCAATGATTAAAGAATGGCAGATGAAATGAAATGATAGTGGAGAGTGTTGCTGGAATGAAATTGTGACAGGGAAAACCGGATTACCTGGAGAAAAACCTGTCGGCCTCCCCTTTGTCCAGCACAAATCTCACATGGAGTGACCGCGATTTGAACCATGGACCCAGCGGTGAGAGGCCGGCGCACAGTGGTCCTTTTGCACTATCTGGGCGCTCAAAATGTAAAAAGTAAATGTTATGCATTTCCATGATTTATGACGTTTTTAGTATCAGTAATGTCCGATGACCTGAGAACTGTACCTATATGTCATACTTGTTCACTCCCTGGAGAGTGAGAGACCGCTGAAGTAGGATGTTTCTTATCGCATCCTCAGCTGGAAGCGGAGTTGATTATTTGTGTTTGAATCTTGTGCTTGTAAAGACGTGTTTGTTGAGCTACCTTCATCGTTTTCCACTGGATATGACAGACCAAGGTATCCTCTTTCTTTATTAACTTTGCAAAATCGTATACAAATTGCTGTGTTTATGTAATAAACGTTTGAAAATAGTGAATTTTAAAATATATTTTATCCTTCTTCTATGGGTTTTTAGACCTGTAAATTCCTAATTGTCAACCATTGTTGAAATTCTTTTCATTAGACTATAGCCTATACCTTATTGTATTGTCTGTGTAAAATCCGCTTGCCACTTTTTGCAACTTTGGCTTTTTTTTTTCTTTTAGTGCTGTCTGAAGGAATTTTTGTGGAAAGATTTTTTCGATGTTTGGCGCCATGCAAGTCGGAAAGTGAAAGAAAAGTGATGTCTTACTAAACTATTTGATAGAAATTACTAATCTGAAAACCCTTGGTCAGCCTGTTAAAGATATTGTTAGAAAAAAACTTATTAATTTTTCCGCGCAATTAAGATAAAAGTGGGTTGCAAGTCGCAGGACATTAAGCAAGTTTCAGTCGCAAAATAAAAATTGGCTGGAAGGGAACATTGCACTATTTGGAGAGGGCTTACAGGATGAAGCTTCCACATGTAATGTGGGTCGTCCTTCTAAATCCTTCGTAGATTGTAGTTATTCTTCGAAAAGAAGGAATACGAGAAAATGTTCAAGGAAGCAAACAATGGAAGATATGCTGAATATGCCCTTGGTGTCATCTGATCCCCTAATAAGTAGCCTGAGAAAAAAGCCACAAAAAACAAACGACCCAATTCATATTGAGGTTCTGAGTTTACTACAAGATCCGGCATCAGAAACAGTATAGAGAAATGGACTAGTATGGTTTAAAGAATAATATAAAAATACTTAATTTATTACTTAATGCAATATTTGTACACATTATTACTTTTTTGTCGTCCTAATTCTTCTTTAATCGAATAGATGTGTGTGGTACTTCATTTTAATTCTGTACACCCCTGAAAGATCATATATTGTGTTAATTAATTCCTTCCCTTCTTAAGTGCTTCGTTGCACCACAAGTTTAGCTGTGATAAGAACCAGATGGAAGGAACGGCATGTGTTTCGTCTGACTCATGAAATCGCAGTTAGGTTGGTTGGTTCCTTAGTTTAGGGGCTGCGACAACGTGGTCATGTAGCCCCGTGTACTTTGGGTGTGTGTAGAATCTGTCTGATAACCGGTGTTAATTGTGATGACTGTATTAGTGTGTGTATCTGTTTTAATTCAAGTAATGACTGCAGACAATCAATTTTTCCAAATAGTTCCTACTTTTGCCGCCAACCACCACCGTCAACGATCAACTAGTTCAGAACTTAGTTACGAGATGTCACCGCAGTCGGCTTTGACGACGAACGTAGGAACCTAAGAACGTTAGTCAAATGTTTAACTTATATAGCTTCACATAGGTGTAATTAGTGTAAGGTTCTTTAACATGCCATAAATGTATGACATGGGCCCGCCAGCTTTACTTCCTCTCCGAAGGATGGCATACTGAGGGATTTTTAACGTTCTTAAAAAATCCGACGACTTCGGCCGGGTTTGAACCCGTGATCTTGGGCATAGAAGCTCAGCATGCTACCAACTACGCCACCGAAGCCGCGAAATCGCAGTTTAGTGACAAGTTAATTTATTACTGTGTTGACCAGAGATATAGATATTGTGAAGACAAGGGAGATTAAATACGTTTTGTGTATCCATGCACAGTATTTTATTATGGTTACTAAAAGAGTTCAATTGTTATTACTGTACCTACACATCAAACACTATTTTGTAATGTAGAACATTCTCAAATGAAAATTAGCCTATTGTGGCATTATATCTGTAATAGTTCAATTAAAATATCTATGGATTGTATGAAGCTAGGATTCCAACATAGCATACAAATTGTTGCTGATTTCTTTTAACTCACAGTTGCCCAGGTCCAATTATAGAACATACATACCCCGGTCTGGTCTGACAGACCTCTCTTTATTTTTCTACATCACGAACAGTTGAATTGATACACAGGTTTAAAAATTAAACTATAGATTCTGTGACCTCTTATATATCTAAGTACCGTAGGCATAAAACAAAGTCTCCATGCAATGCTTGGCTGTTGATATTGATTACAATGGTCACATGAAGAGGATGCCACCAAACAGAACTGCACGGAAGGAATTTGAGAGAAAAGTAGAAGGAAGACGACCCGCGGGAATGCCACGAAAGAAGTGGATAGATACAGTCAAGAACGATGTACTGCAGAGAGGTCATGATTGGGACAAGTTGGTGGAGGAGGAGTGGCACAAGGACAGGGTGAAATGGAGGGGGCTCATATACCATACCCGGGCAACTGGAGTTGGTTCAGGATGATGATGATGATGGTGAATTCGAATAATATGGAAACAATATAAGAGGAAATTTGTCACTGTCTATAGATATGCGAAGCAAAGGACACAAACTAATACACTAGCATGAAAATGCAATGAAAAACAACAAACAAAGCAAAAATTACAAGCAGTTATATTTATCAGAGTTTATTGCTATAGTTACAATGGATCGGGCTCAAGATAGGCGGTTATTATTCATAAATAATGCTCACATTCTCATTCTCTGTTGTTTTGAGCTAATCAAAGCAATATTTGGAGACTAGTCTTTCGGCAAACTGCAAACAAATGGGATTTCTGCAAGAATGGCCCATGTAAGCAGTTTTCCATTTCTTGCTTGGGGTGCACGTATGGCAAGTCTTCCTCTTTAGCAGTTTTCAATTGGAGACAGTGCTTCTTAACACCCAACATTTTTCTAATGCAGATTCTGAGTTCACGGGTGAGATGAGTGTTTGAAACCCTATTTTCCGTAAGTGGAAAAAACAGAGGTTTCGCTAGTGCTTTCATGAATTCAAGTCTGGAGGCAGGATTCTGAGATACGGTTGGATTCAATTGCAAAACCTTCATCATAATCCGTTTCCCCAATCTTCCATTCTTGTACCAGTACAAAGAAGACCGTAGTGTGAAAGAGAGCCCCAATCCCAGAACCGTGTTAGAAGCTATTGTGATCATTATCTTAACTAGGAAATAAGGAACTACGTCTTTGCAAAACAAAATATAATGTAAGAACAAAAATCAAAGTACAAATAAAGAACAGATCAAGGAAGAGTTAATAAGTTAATTAGGTTAGTAATTACATCCAAACAACACCAAACACATAAAAGGAAGAACAAGGTAATAACATCAATTACAACAGGTAAGGCTTATTACTAACTCCGAAAAATAATAATAATTCGTTAATCAAGTAAAAGGAGTAAGGACAGGGGAAGAAAATCGTAAAACCAAACCCCTCATAAGAGGTCGAAAGAGTGCCCAATTTTCGGCAAAAGTTAGATTATCGCCCGAAGGAAAGTTTAAGCAGTAATTACCGATATGTTATGTTTCAAAATAGTAAACCTCGCAAGGAAGGTCGAAATCAAATCACGAATGACAAAATGAAGTTTATCCGCTCGAAATATTAAACCAAATACGTAATGAAGTGGATCAAATTACAGCTCGACTGACTGCTTTCATTTCAATATTATGACAATATGCCAGAAAAAAAAGGTAATGGCGACCGTCGCCAGGAAACGAACAATAATGCGAAACAAAATTTTATAAAAGAGAATTACTACCATCAGAAGGCCAAGAAATAAAAGGAAAATAAATTAATAATTAATATGAGAGCTGTGGATCGCACAATTTTAGGTTATGTGATTTGGCATAGGTTTGGTACTACGTAAAGCTTACAAGGACTTGGCAGATTTTGTCCGATCTCAATCAAATGACATAAAACGGCTCTCAGGCCGTAGCACAAGGCAAACACAATTAATTAATCCATGAAGGAAATACGACATATAAACCAAGTAATTAGTGATCAGACACATGAACAAAGCAAAAGATACTCAAATAAAATAAAAGGCAAAATTAGGTACTACAGAAATAAAACTCAAGGTTCCGTACCATTTACAATAAATTAAACAAGAAGAGTAACAGATAAAACTTAATGCTGATCACAAGCCAAGAAAGAGATATTGGGTCTCGGACAAATCTGCCAACCCAAAGCCCACTCACAGTACATCTTTAAACATATAAGACATTACCTTTGCTGCAGATTAAAATAAATATTAAGAAATAAATTTCTCTTTAGTGTAATGAGTACAATACAAACTTTTCGGGGTTCCGAAACGAGTAAAACTCGCCCCCGATAAATCCTTAAAAAAAATTACATCTGACGTGGTAATTCTTCCAAGATGGAGTGTCGAAGTTTTCTTTGTTTAAATTGTTGATCTTCATTCAGTGTTGATTCGGAACTGCCAACACAACCTCAGACTAGGCCAAAACCAGACAATTAGAAGGTCACAATTATTATTGCTTAACAGTTGTCGGCACTTGAAAAATGGCAATAGCCAATCACCTTTCGACAGAAACGCGATCTCATTGGCCACAGCCGATAATATTTGAAAGAATTGTGGAAAATACATGGAGAGATGAATCTTATTGATGTAGGTTGGATTTCTAGGTTAAGTTCATGTACATAGGCAAGTTGTAGAAACATCAGGCATTGTAACGTGAAAATCACGGTACAATTCTCCCCCCTCCAACTTTCACCCTGGGAGATGTGTTGACACCAATTTCCAACTCTTGGACCGATGAGCAAGGATGTGGTTACAATCGAGGCATCATGGCAGCTCCAATTCGGTATCAGTCGAGGCACTCCAGACTTCCGCCAGCAGAAAATCCAGAGAGACTCCCATCATGATGTTGACCTGCTCCTGAACTGCTAACAGATGACCCTGGCCAGATATCGCTGACAGCAATAGTACCTTTACAGCTCTTGAGCACCAGACTTTCTCTGCAACACATAAACCAACCCAGGAAGGGGCCCCAGAAGTAGAGCTCCGGGTCATCAATCATCCTATTTCATGACCTGATCGCATATTATCTGCGAAGAATAAGATCCATACTCCATCACGTAGTTTGAGTTTGACTTCCATAGTTCTTTTGTCATTTCTAAGTTGTCGATGTACACACTTTCGCATTTGATTTTATTTCAGAAATAAATATATCTTCCCCTAGTCCATTACATTTACCTTCAGCAGCCAAAATTCAAGAGAAGGTGCCATTACAAATTACGTTTGAAAATAAGAAGATCCACAGCCCCATAATTAAATGATTTAAAAGGTACACAACAAAATAAAGAAAATCAACATTACATGAAGTTTTAAAATTTATACATTAGGTTCGGTCTCCCTTTCGCTTGCAGATTTGCAGTACGATAGATGAGTCCGAAAGATTCTTCTCTTTAATGAGTCTTTCAACAACACAGTTACAGGACCTAAAAATGACAAAATTTCATATGGACCTCTATATCGTGCTTGGAGCTTCCCCGAGATTTGGTGACCCGGAGCTTTAGGCAAAAAAAATCTTAATGTAAACAAGATCACCAATTTGAAACTTACACGGAGTACGTCCCAGATGGTATCTCTCAACAAGTTTTTCATGAGATATTTTACTAGCCTGTTGTGCCTCTTTCCATATTTGTTTAACACCGTCTGAGCTCGGTTGATCAGGAAGCAAATCGTGGATGGACCACCCAACAACTTTTAGGAACGACAAGATACATCGCTCTCCAGATCCAGAAATACAATAACAAAATTTCCAAAATCAATCAAAATAAGAATAAAGCAAGAGACAACACAACATCACTGTGACGATACGAACTGGAATCTCTTACACACTCCATTCGTACAGGCACATTCAAATTCAAAATTCCCCAATAAAATTTTACCACCCACCCACCCACTAAAATAAAATTACAGTAATGCTCAGGTATGCAAATAGCAATCGCCAAAATACCATTACAAATTACAAACACAACTTGGACTCCCTGGAACATTACACGTTTTACGACACCAGATCTACACGGAGTAGCAGAGACCAAAAAAAGAAAAGAAATCCCCTGTACTTACCTTGCCCAAACAAAACGAATTCATCGTCCGGAGAACATTAATGGAATTGTACCAACCCCCCAAAATAATAACCTTACCTTTCATCGTCACATCTCACAGCCTGCAATCAGTTAAAATCGGGTAAGCCTGGCCAGACTTCGAACCAAATAAGATGCCACATTCTGTCCTCGACACGAACCAACCAGCAGATACCACAGCAAAAAAACATTTGCACACTTGGCTTCGTCTCAAACGATTAAATCTATCGTATAGAATAAAAATACAGCCTAACCTCAACACAATAATACATAACCTCACTTGACACCACCCGCAACATAATTCACAACAAAACTAGGTTACCACTCGTACACACCGATTCATAGTTTTCACACGACAATATCCCAGAACGATCTCTTAGCAAACAGAAGATTTCCAAAACAGAGCATACATCACGTTACACAAACAACCCAGTTCCAAAATAACAATAAAATGTACACAAGATCGAATTTTAAAATGAATCACACCTAGGTCAGATTCCCCTGAATAGTCAATTACGTTTAAGTCTACAAAATGTTGCAATATGTCCTGAGCGCCCACATACATTACACTTAAATGGTCTACCAACATCAGCATCACTAATTTTTCCATGGTGTCGCACAGGCCTAATATCAGGAGGTCTAAAGTTGGGAGGCGGAACCTTGGCACAAACCCTCTGAGCATCAGCTTGACGAATACATTCTGCTTCATTAGCAACAGCATAAAGATCTTTAATAGTTTTCGGACGATCCCCTACGCTAAGGAACGACCGATACTCGGGGGGTAACACCCACAATTATGTTTCTTACAATCTCACGTTCACATAAATTCAAACCGAAAACCTTTGCATACTTGAGAATATCTTGAGCATACGAATTTAAGGACTCCCCCAGTTCCTGAGCTCTGTAAAAATATTGGTGCACTATCGGACCCATTAGTCGCTCTGGAATGGAAACAGAAAGGACTTCTTCCAAAAATGCCTCGATACACACGCCATTGGACATGGCCCCTACAACCATGTTACGTATCTCCCCAGAGGTATGAGGAAAAATCAGTTGAAAAATTAGTGCGTCAGAAACACCGAAAACACTAGCATATTCATGAATTTCCACCAACACGCGCAAAAACCTGATGACACCATCAGTAGTATCAGTGGTGAAATCCTTGAGCTTAGATACACAAGCAGTCAATGGATGATTTAAATTCCCAAAACTCGGATTCGAAAATACCGAACCATTAGCAGGTGAAAGGTGAACACGCGGCGAAGCATAATTATTACTTACCCCAGGCAACGAGAGACCACTGGGTGCACAAGGATATCGACGTGACCGTTCCGTAGGAACGCTAGGTTGTCTACAACCAACGGCAATGTTCATTCAAGATATCGAAGTAGAACAATCACATACTGGTCGAGAACAAGCACGAGCATGAGTGCCGTTAACAATCGAGTTAGATTGGCCAAAACAGGCATAGAGTTACCAACTGAGGCAATTGGCCTACCAACAGGTATATTCACTCTCCGGGCAGACAAATCAACATAATTATTCAGACTGGTAACATGACTGACACATGAGACGACACAAGGATCAGAAGATAGAGATAACTTTCTTGAATATTCTCCATGTAGAGAAAAGTTTGCTTTACTGGACCGCATATTATGTCAAACATATTCACTACAATTCACACGCGAGCCTACATTATGCTGAAAACTAGCATCCCCACTAGAACTAACTCTACAGCTCATTCTCGGGCTACTATAAACAACAGAAAAGCTAGAAGATGTTACGACATAATTAGGTATATTAACAGATGATGTTATGAAATTCCGAACAGGCATACTATCGGATGTTCCAGCAGTTACGTTATTCCAATTAGCCACACTAATAATGCCACTATCAACATTAGGAATAATATTTTCTAAAACTTTAGATCCTACATTCTCAGTACTCACGTTATCAACAAGGCCAGAACTAGTCGAAGTTACTACTTGGTTCTCCAAATTAATATCTCGAGCATTATCAAAAATATAGGAATCACACTCCTCGAGTTTCATTTTGCAATCAATTAAAATCTGCATATCATCACTCGAACGATGACCAGAAACAATTAACACATCGTCAATACGGGTAAACAGATATTTTATCCGAGAGCACATCCTATCATATTGGGCATTACTAATACCGTCCAAAAAGCAAAAATTAACTACATTTACAATTGCATCTACATCTGATACAATCTGGAACGTACTAGATTGAAATGCTTCATCATCAAGCAATTGGTGAACCACATCCAACTCAGCATTCTCCGAAAGAATTGCCCGGGCCAAATCCTCATCTCCGGGTCATCCAAGTTACGTATAGAAATTTCATACTTCACTTCGTCACTCGTCAAGAATTTGATTACAGGAACTGGACGAGCCACTACATTAAAACAGAAATACAACACAAGAATTAGAAAAAATACACAAGACACTCCTAACCTAAATAACGTTAAATTTCACGATAGATACAACCAAATATAATTTGAGAAACGATAACCGCGCGAATGGTACCAAAAAACTGTACCGGTACAAAGAATACCGTAGTGTGAAAGAGAGCCCCAATCCCAGAACCGTGTTAGAAGCAATTGTGATCATTATCTTAACTAGGAAATAAGGAACAACGTCTTTGCAAAACAAAATATAATGTAAGAACAAAAATCAAATTACAAATAAAGAACAGATCAAGGAAGATTT
The DNA here is from genome assembly GCA_946902985.2 of Meconema thalassinum. Classification (NCBI taxonomy): domain Eukaryota; kingdom Metazoa; phylum Arthropoda; class Insecta; order Orthoptera; family Tettigoniidae; genus Meconema; species Meconema thalassinum. Next base: position 250,498,948 of record OX336394.1, on the reverse strand, counting down.
AGTAAGTAAATTAGGTTTGTAAATACATCCAAACAACACCAAATACATCAAAGGAAGAACAAGGTAATAACATCAATTACAACAGGTAAGGCATATTACAAACCCCGAAAAATATTAATAATTCGTTAATCAAGTAAAAGGAGAAAGGACAGGGGAAGAAAATCGCAAAACCAAACCCCTCTCAAGAGATCGAAAGAGTGCCCAATTTTCGGCAAAAGTTAGATTATCGCCCGAAGGAAAGTTTAAGCAGTAATTACCGATATGTTATGTTTCAAAATAGTAAACCTCGCAAGGAAGGTCGAAATCAAATCACGAATGACAAAATGAAGTTTATCCGTTCGAAATATTAAACCAGATACGTAATGAAGCGGATCAAATTACAGCTCGACTGACTGCTTTCATTTCAATATTATGACAATATGCCAGAAAAAAAGGTAATGGCGACCGTCGCCAGGAAACGAACAATAATGCGAAACAAAATTTTATAAAAGAGAATTACTACCATCAGAAGGCCAAGAAATAAAAGGAAAATAAATTAATAATTAATATGAGAGCTGTGGATCGCACAATTTTAGGTTATGTGATTTGGCATAGGTTTGGTACTACGTAAAGCTTACAAGGACTTGGCAGATTTTGTCCGATCTCAATCAAATGACATAAAACGGCTCTCAGGCCGTAGCACAAGGCAAACACAATTAATTAATCCATGAAGGAAATACGACATATAAACCAAGTAATTAGTGATCAGACACATGAACAAAGCAAAAGATACTCAAATAAAATAAAAGGCAAAATTAGGTACTACAGAAATAAAACTCAAGGTTCCGTACCATTTACAATAAATTAAACAAGAAGAGTAACAGATAAATCTTAATGCTGATCACAAGCCAAGAAAGAGATATTGGGTCTCGGACAAATCTGCCAACCCAAAGCCCACTCACAGTACATCTTTAAACATATAAGGCATTACCTTTGCTGCAGATTAAAATACATATTAAGAAATAAATTTCGCTTTAGTGTAATGAGTACAATACAAACTCTTCGGGGTTCCGATACGAGTAAAACTCGACCCCGATAAATCCTTAAAAAAATTTACATCTGACGTGCTAACTCCTCCAAGATGGAGTGTCAAAGGTTTTTTTAAAATTGTTGACCTTAATTCAGTGTTGATTCGGAACTGCCAACACAATCTCAGACTAGGCCAAATCCAGACAATTAGAAGGTCACAATTATTATTGCTTAACAGTTGTCGGCACTTGCAAAATGGCAATAGCCAATCACCTTTCGACAGGAACGCGATCTCATTGGCCACAGCCGATAATATTTGAAAGAATTGTGGGAAATACATGAAGAGATGAATCTTATTTATGTAGGTTGGATTTCTAGGTTAAGTTCATTTACATAGGCAAGTTGTAGAAACATCAGGCATTGTAACGTGAAAATCACGGTATAATTCTCATCCTCAATCTATTCAGCAATGACACTTTGGATATGCTAATCAGCGGCAATAACTTTACGTGAGCTTCCGGCTGGGGAAGTTATTTCACAACGGTAATAGCCAGGTATGGTCAGGTGGATCGCTTGAGAACTTAGAAATATTGCACACCACTTAGCGTGACAGCTGGCGATAAACTGATGTTTAGCAACACGTATGCAGCAATAATAGATTACTGCTCAAGGTCGCAGCAAATTAGAGTTATTATTACTATTACCAAGGTGAGTGGTCTGGCAGACCAGTCCTGGGTACTTGAGGGTTAATCTGGAGTATATTTCAAAAACCTGTAGTCACAAAATCACCTACGCTCAGCAGCACTAAGGAAAACCTTCATCCAGTTGCATATTATTAATATTAATATTAATGTTATTATTAAGACAAGTTTAACCTCAATTCTTATAAATAAGAATAAGGAAACTGTTTAACATACTTTTGAACAGATATTTTAAGCTTTATAGACCTTTTCCATATGCAAAGGAATTTTGCGCGGCCAGATAGGCTAAAGGGACTACTGTGGGGCGTGCTGCCGCCTAACCAACGGAGTGGTTTCCCACTTCGTCTTCGGGCAAATGCCGGGATGGTACTGTACCAGTATTTCCCTGGTAAGATTTAAGCATTACGAGTTGGGTATTTTTACGAAGAGTTACGATCTTTTAGACGTGCGAGATTTCATACGCAAACGAGTTGTCAGCTGGTCTTGAGGAGCTGATACCGTCCCGCATCAATGCCACGTCATCAGACCTGTTATGGTTATGCAACGCGCTGGCGAGAGAATGAGCCAAGGTCAATATTCCATAGAGAGTAGGTTCACGCAGAAAGTGATTAATAACTTATTACTGGGAATACAGAGAGGATCGACAACTTGTACATGATACAGAAGTTAAATTCTATTGAGTTTTCACTCCTTAGGAGGCGCCGTGTAGCAAGAATTGCATTATTAGGTAAAGATTTCGATTTACATCGATACCTTTGCCCTGAGGAGTGGGGGTTTGCTTTGACAGGGAAGTTTGTGGCGAGAGAAGAGAAGACAGATGGATTTACGTGTTCGACTGATACAGATTACTTGACCGGGAGTGATTCGGTTAACGAAAAGTGCGATCCGCGAAGTTATTATACAAGTCGAGTGTAGTCGCGAGAAGCAGTTTGGACTTGGTCATTTTTCTGTGATTATAAGACAGAAAACTTATTCTGTATTCAACTACTATTGAAACTGGAACTTCATTTATTATACTTGCTTCGTTCGCCTTCGATGAATACATGTATTTTTCATTTTAAATTCTTTCTGATGTGGTGATTTACAGTATATTAATACAAAGGATGTGTTAGGAAAACCAGTGTTTGATATTTGTCCCACGTAAGTCTTCCACCACGAGATTTTCCTTTTGATTCTCGAGTTTTTCGTTCTGAGATAGTTCATTTTTCAGCCTCCATTTGTTTCTCTTACGGCTAAATGTCCCGTTTTATAGTTTGTAATTCTGACACCACGTAGCAGCACCAAAGTGAGACAATTTCTTTTTTCAGTTTTCTCTCGAACGAAAGCTCATACTTGCGATCAGAAAACCATTATCTATACTAGACTGCAATTGAATTGATATTAATTCGATGCATTTTCCAAAATGTCAAGAACAAAAGAGTTGGTTGGTTGGTTGGTTGGTTCTTAAGTTTAGGGGCTGCGACAACGCGGTCATGTAGCCCCATGTACTTTGGGTGTGTGTAGAATCTGTCTGATAACCGGTGTTAATTGTGATGACTGTATTAGTGTGTGTATCTGTTTTTTTTTTAATTTTAAGTACTGCAACTTATAATTTTTCAAATAGTTCCTACTTTTGCCGCCAAGCGCCACCGTCAACGACTACTAGGTCTAATTCAGAACTTAGCTACTAGACGCCACCGCAGTCGGCGCTTGGCAACGAACGTAGAAACCTAAGAGCGTTGTTTACATTCTTAACCTATCCAATTTAGCTTCACACAGGTGCAATTAGTGGAAGGATCTTTAACATGCCATAAATCTATGACATGGGACCGCCGGCTTTACTTCCCCTCCGAAGGAAGGCATACTGAGGGATTTTTAACGCTCAACAAAAGAGTTACTAAGGGTTTTTTTTATTTCTACTTAAAATATGAAAAAAAAAGAACTGGTAATACGAAAACGGAGATTTATTTCCTGATTCCAATGCATTTTTCAGAATTAAAATCGGGTGAATGGAATCGATCGCATTAGTTTGGGAATTATTGTTTAGAAAAGGGTGGGAGGGGTAGCGGCGTGGCTTCACAAGATCTCTTGCACAAGGAAAATGATGAACACGCTGACAGGGCCGAGTGAGAATTTGACGATTTGACGACAGGCAGGAGTTGTCTTCCTCTTGTCAAAAATATTATAGTTCGGCAAGTTACATGTACAAGTGCCTAGGCGTGGAAAAATTTCTGAGCATTAAAATTATACTGTAGTAGTGTCACGCCTAACGTTGACACAATGTGTTTGCACAGTAACATTTCTTACTTCCCCAAACATTCTTGTTGTTGTTCTTGTTGATAATAATACATTATAGGGGCTTGGAACATCTTGGTCATCAGTACCTTTGGCTGACTGCGTGGCTCAGCGGTAACGTTCTCGCTTGCTGTTCCCAAGGTAGCAGGATCGAATCCTGGTGCAGCCAGTTGGCATTTGAAGGTGCTCGAATGCGAGGGAGCCGTGTCATTAGATTTACTGGCACGTTAAAGATCCCCTTTGGGGCAAAATTCCGGCACCCTGGCGTCTCTAAAGGCCGCAGTAGTTAAAAGGGACGTAAAACCAATAACGTTATTATTATATTATTATTATTATTATTTCGATTCGGCCATCTAAGGACCACGCCATTTCAACTGTTTCTTGTTGCATCGAGCTTTAACATCCTCCCAGTACTTTCGCATTAGTTCTCGATGCGGTTGTTTCCTTTCTGAAGTCCACTTCTTGCCAGTAGGAAGCTTTGGTTGGCTTTTCTTGGAAACATAGGTGTGCTGTTAGTTTTTGTTTAAGGGTGGCACGTACCAAATATCGTTGCCTGTAATTCCCACTTCTTGTAAATCTTTGTCCACCTCAGTGAACCAAGCTCCCTTGGTTTTCTTTTTGAGAAAGTAGGTGAAAATTCTATTTGTCAATCGTGCTGGGTTCATTCTTGTTATATGGAAGTAAAAGGCAATTCTCCGTTTCCTCATGGTATCAGTTATTTTTTCCACATGGGTGTAAAGTTCGTGGTAGTGCAGTCTCCAATATTCCCCATTTTCTATTAGCGGACCCAGGATTTTTCTTAGAATTTTTCTTTCTTTCACTTCCAGATTCTCTGTTAGTCCCTTGCGATGCATTGCAAGGCACTCTGCAGCATACAAAGCCTCTGGACGGATGACCGTTTGGTAGTGTCTTAACTTGGCATTTGTTGATATGGATTTCTTGTTGTAAATGGCCTTTGTTAGATTATATGCCATTTCCATTTTCCTGATTCGTGACTCGAAAGCTGCCTTCTCGGAGAGATTGGGGTCTCTCCACTCACCCAAATATTTGAACGCTTTCGTTTGCTTGATTTTCCCCTGTCCTACATCCAGCTCTTTTGGCGCTAGCTTGATATTAGTGATGAATTCTGTTTTTTTTTTTTTTTTTTTTTTTTCAAAGGAGATCTTAAGGCCCGTTTTTGCTGCTTGAATCTGGAGTTCATTAATTTGCTCTGCGGCTGCATCGGGGGAATCTGAAAAAAGTGCGAGGTCATCTGCAAATGCTAGAGAGTCAACTATCAGGTTCTGTTTTTTGTAGCCCAATCAGACTCCATTTTCAGACTTGTTAATGTTCATTACTTTTCGCCACTGCCGGATGACTTTTTCGAGCACACAGTTGAAGAGCAAAGGTGATAGGCCATCTCCCTGTCTTACACCAGTCTTGATTTCAAAGGGCTCTGAAATTTCTCCCCTGAATTTCACTTTGGAAGCAGTGTTGGTTAAGGTTTTCTGAATAATTGCTCTTACTTTGTTGTCCAGTCCCAGTTCTTTCAGTATTTCAAATAGGGTGGGTCGATCGATAGAGTCATAAGCCTTTTTGAAGTCAATGAAGGTCACTACAAACTGTTTGTTTCTAAGCTTCAGATATGAAAGAATAGATTTAAAGTTCAAAATCTGTTCGGCATATGATCATCCCTTCCGAGATCCCCCTTGATATTCCCCTAATTGTGGATCCAACTTTTCCTCCGCTCTAGTTTAAAGGGCTTTTGAAAGGATTTTGTATGTTATTGCAAGGAGGGAGATGCCACGGTAATTGTTCACATTTGTTCTATCACCTTTTTTGTGAAGAGGGTGAAGCAGAGCTGATGTCCAATCAATAGGGAGTTCCTCCTTTTCCCATATCTCACTAATTATTTCTGTTAGCTTATCGATAGCTACGTCGCCAGCATGCTTCCATAATTCGGCGATTATTGAATCCTCGCCTGGTGCCTTATTGTTTTTAAGTGACTGAATGATCTGCGTAACTTCTTCAATGGTTGATGGTGTTGAGTCCGGGTTTGTATTTGGATTGTCTTCAAATGAGAATGAGGATCCTGGGCTTTCACAGTTAAGGAGAGTCTCAAAATAATTTGTCAGGATAGTGCAGTTGTCCTTGTCATTATAGGCAGTTTTTCCCTCAGGATCTTTGAAGTGTAGGCTAGGTGGAGTGTATTTAGTGAGATTCTGTCTGAAGGTTCTGTAGAAATCTCGACTGTTGTTCTTCTTGAAGTCTCGTTGAATCTTTTCCAACTGACTTTTGTCGTATGCACGTTTTACCCCACGTATGGTTTTTGCGGTATGTTTCCTCACTAACAGAAAACTCTCCCAGTTATCTGAATTCATCTGAGAGTTCCATCTCTGTCATGCTAGTTGTATCTGCCTTATTGCTGCTTCACATTCACTGGTCCACCAGAGATGTTTCCTTCTTTTTGTTAGCGGGATTATCTCTTTAGCTGTTCTCACCATGCCATCTCGTAGATGTTCCCAGTTCTATGGATCCAAACATTCAAGTTTCTCAGTAAACTCGTGATTCAAGTGTAGCTTCTCTGTGACAACCCTGTTGATCTGTCTTCGGCAGACCCTCCTGGTATTTCTTGGAATAAGTTTAACCTTGATTTTGGAAACGTAATGATCAGAGTCAAGATTTACACTTCTCAGGACTTTTACATTCTGGATCTCTCGGTGTGCCTTGCGTGAAATAGCGACATGATCGATTTGGAATTCACCAAGTTTTGGATTTGGAGAAGTCCACGTTTTCTGCTTTCTTGGCAGGTGTTTGAAATCAGTAGATTTCATAACAAGGTTGAACGCCTTACAGAGCTCCAGAAGTCTCTCTCCATTGCGGTTGGTTCTGTAATGAGCTGGGTAACTTCCTACAATGTTTCAGAATTTTCTTTCACGGCCTAGTTGAGCATTGAAATCGCCAAGCAAGATAATCATATGTTTGTCCGGAATTTTAGCCATTATATCCTCCAGTTCTTCCCAAAATTCATCTGTGCCTTCTCTGTCTTTTTTGTTTGCCTCATTAATTGGCGCATGCACATTAACCATAGTATACATTTTGTTCGTGCATCGGAAAGAGAGAATTGCTACTCGGCTGTTAGAAGAACTGAAATCTATAACCGAGTCCAAAATTCTTCTATTTACAATGAATTCCATGCCAAGGTGAGGGATGTCTTTTGCAACACGTTTACCAACTTTGCCTTTAAATATTCTGTGCCCCTGAGACTCAAAAGGATGTTCATCTGTAAATCTTGTTTCTTGTACTGCCGTGATAAAAATTTGATGTTGGGAGAGGTTATCAGTGAGATGCTTAAGTTTGCCAGTCTTCAAAAGGGAGTTCATATTAACGGTAGCAAATAAGTTACGATGTTTGTGTTTGATCTTTAGTGGAGTCTCCGACACCTCCAAGCATTTTGGTGCTGGCTTCCCAGAATCCGAAGGCCTGCATGCATCGCTAAAAGCGATGGTGGACTGGTTATCACCTGGGGTAGTAGCTTTTGCTGAATTTTCCTCCATGCTTTCTTGAGACAGTTGAAAAACTGTAATTGGGGTCGGTGATATTTCACACCGGCCAAAGTACTACCAAGGTTGTGAGCCTTGGAGCCCCCAGTACTGATCGGCTCGCCGACCCAGTTTCCCGCTGGGAGTGGTTACCCAATCTTCCATTGGGTTGCTCGGCTTAACAGGGGACACCTCAGGGTAGGTTACGTGCTGGAGTTGGAGTGAAAGAGGCTAAGTTGGATTCTCTTACTGAATCCAATATGCTTGAGTTGCAGGTGACATGCAACGACGCATTTCACTCCCATTTGCTCAGAGCCACACGTACTCCTCCCAGGTTGATTCCTGAGACCAATTATTATTATTATTAGTAGTAGTAGTAGTAGTATTATTAAGATTATTATTATTATTATTATTATTATTATTATCAGTCATGTGTAGTTGATTATGTGTGTAGCTGTATTAGAGTCAGGGATGAGGCAAGTGCCCTGAGACTTCACGTACTGTACTATCTCGTCATTTACCTGGAGGGAGTGTGGAATAACCGGTGAAAACACACTCAGGCTAGATGCTGTTATTTGAGGATAAACTCCCGAACAAAAATCGTCTTGTTCCGACATTGGTAGTGCTTTGTATGGCATAATTCTTACCGCACATAGCAGCGACTGGTTTCACTCGATGCAAAATTGAATAATGTATAGAATGATATGACTGGTTTGTAGTTAGCACGTTCTTGATATTTTAGAAAAAAAAAAAGATGGACAAGATATGTTCGTGTTCAGGTTTATTGGGAATATCCATTCTAAAAACCATCCGATGCGGATCGTCTTCTAAACATAACAAACAAGACCACAAACCGTGAAAAATTCATATCAATAGAGCATCGATTTATAAGAGGCCAAATGCGCATTTTGATGATTCGTATGGGTCTTTGGTTCTTTTGACTCTAATTCCCCTCTTTTTTCATGAGATGTGAAACGACCCCGTGAGGCCAATCACTATATCTTCCTTCAATTTTCATGGAAGTAATAATAAAAGTTCTTTTATGTAAGCTATTTTATTCCAATAAACAAATTATGAAAATGCATAATAAGAGCAAAATTATTATGTACATATACAGGCTGTAACGGCACAAAATGCAGGATGCATTCCTCACACGTAGACGAAGAAATTATGTTATATGAACATGGGTCCGGAAACGCTTTTTTTTTTCAATGTTACACCTCCTTGTCTCCAACTCATTAATCATGGGAAACACACAAGAAGAGAACGTGTGGACCATGGGGAATATGCACCCTTGGTTACGTCTGGTTACGTTGTCATTATTGTAGGTACACCGCCAGTGTTTTGTTTTACTTGGCCCTGTTGCCATGCACTTAGCAGATGTGCCTTTAGCTGTGCGACAAAACATGTACTTCATGCACTATGGGGCACCTCCTCATTTTAATGTTAATGTCCGTCGGCTTCTAAATAACAGATTTGGTGACAGATGGATAGGTAGAGGTGGGCCAATTACCTGGCCTCCACGCTCTCCGGACCTAAACCCACTGGACTTTATTTGTGAGGGCATTTGAAAGCTCTTGTGTATCGAACCCTAGTACCAGAGTCTCCGTGCCCGTATTATGGAAGACTGCGAAACCAAACGCAATACTCCAGGGATACATCAGCGCATCAGAGATTCGCTACGACGGTGGGTTGATGCATGCATCAATGCGCACGGTGAGAAAGAGTTGCATGTGGTATGCTGGTACATTCTGTTCGTGTGTGTTTCCCATGATTAATGAGTTGGAGACAATGAGGTATAACATGGAAACAAAGCGTTTCCGGACCCATGTTCATATAACAAAATTTCTTCGTTTACGTGTGAGGAATGTGTCCTGCATTTTGTGCCGTGCCTTTTTGTTACACCCTGTATAAAATTGAAGTTCCTAAGATATTCTCATCTGCCTATTGTTAGCACAGGCACTAGTACTGCGTACCAGAAACAAAAAAGAGTAGTATACCTAATGATTTCCTGTTCTTGAAATCAATGCTTCGATTTATCCCATATCAAAGATAACGTTTCATGATCAAGATTTTCTCGTAGCAGAATGTGAGTTGTCTCGAGAACTTTTCGTCCCTCTTTATTGTTTCTAAGTGAATGTCCATGGTCATCCATACCACAAAATAACATATTTCCCGCTGTGTTATTTCCAACTGGCCCTGGATTTGGAAATAAAAATCATGTGAGTGTTAGAGAGTTATCAATCTGTTCTCTTATGAATGGCACTGTTCTTGATATTCTCTATGCTATCTTTTTCGTTTACTTTCTGCCAAACAAAATCCCTTTAGCTTTTTTGCAGGCTTCCAGTATGGTCATATTCCGTGCAGAATAAGGGCAGTAAACTTCGGACTATAGCGTCGTCTCCTATTAATCCGTCGGGGGAAGCACCTAAGAATCCATAAGTTTTATGTACGAAAAGACCACATTCTTCGACTTTTCTACCGATTTCTCCTCTACATTTCGTTTTGCAATTCGCTCATTATCACAGTCATACTGCATTGCTTTTGAGTGAATTTGCCGTACAGAATGTTTTTTGCTACTGGAGCCCAATTCGAGGTAGGTTTCCTCTTGCATACATATCTAAAATTGGATGCCGTAAGTCAGTCCTTTCTAGCTGTGTGCCATTTTTCGTTTTCCCTTTGGCCCCTTGTTTAATTTTCCAGTTTTTGTATATGGCTATCACTAAGCGTAGTTGCTTGATCTTCTCATCACTAAACTCTCTCAACAGTACCTCATCGAAATCCAACTGCATTGATCGGTTTCCATAATCCCGTGAGACAGTACGTTTCATTTCATTAGACTGTTGTCGAGACATTCTATTCCCTTTTCACGACGCAAATAAACTTTTTCGGCAAGCTGCGCTTCTTCTCTTTCTGCTGAGTGCAGTGCCCTTTACTATTGTGGCAGGTTTTTTTAAACTGAATTCATTGTTTTATAGTGCCAGGATGACCCAAACTGAAAGTCCAGCCTGGCAGCTTTTGTTCAATGAGTGAAGGAACCTCGTTTCCCTCGATTGATCTGCTTAGCCGCCCCCCCCCCCCCCCTCCCCTCCCCCCCCCCCCCCCCCCCCGTGAATTTTGCAACAAGGGACATATAATTTTCGGCAGCATTGCTGGTAGTGTTTGATACTAGCTGGGAACTTTTTGCAATTAGGGGCTGCAAGCAAGAACGCATTAATTTGGTTGCAGTTAGCTGTTAGTCTTCACCTTGCCCCCTGGTAGTTCAAAAGTACTGTTTACAGTCTTTATGGATCCCAATCCAGTATTTCCGGAAACCAATTTTCCATTTTCACATTCACTCCGCCTTTATTTTTCCACACAACGCATTGTTTTCATTTGAAGTCGAACTTGCTTCTCTGAAAAAAATTGACACTGAATAGTTCGTGATCTTGTACTCCTACACTTATGTATTAGAAGTTTAAAGAAAGCTACACCCGTGGCGCGACAGCCCATGAAGGGCCTGTGCCTACCAAGCAACCGCTGCGCTGTTTAGCCATGTAGCCTGCAGATTGCGGGGTGACGTTTAGTCATCCAACTTGTAAGCTACAGGTAAAATAAGTGAAATCATAACTGGTCAGTGCATTACAGATTCTTTAATGCAAGCGTTAAGAAATATATAATTTTCAAATTATAAACTAGGAAAAAAACTACTTATGGGTGTGAGAGGTGTTTTTTTAGGGCCTGGCTTAATTTTCTTGGTACTTAGTCGCAATCTCCCCTGGGAGATGAATCGGTTTTGATGGTGGCTCCATTTTTTTCAATAAAAACGAAAAAATAACTCCACATGATGACCGTAATGCTCTCCACCAGTCGTAGTCTACCAATATGTATTGTATATATTCTACCAGAAATACTGTGCGAAAAATAAAGTGCCGAAAATAGAACACCTAACGAGCATTAAAAAATAACTGTTGTATGTAAAATAAATTTAAAAAAGTAATTAAAGAGATCGATGACCTAAAAACGAGACGGCGTAACTAGGAACTGGTAAAATATCAAAGGATCACTCAGAAATATCCAGACCTTGACAATAATTCAGAACTAACCAGCACTGTCAATCGCAACATTGGACTAGATGCTCTGGAATTCGATACCGTCAGGTAAGGTCATCGCTCTCTCAAATCACTTGAGCTCCGCTCTCCTACCCTCCCCCACAACGCTCTACATGACCTTGTACTACTGCCGCGCCTTTTATTGCAAATAGAGTAACACTTTTACTCACAAACTTCCCAAAGTGATCCCGACGATTCTATTCAACCGATTTTGGTTTTCGATACGGCTTTGGAATCAGTGAGCAAAACTCAACTTTTGTATTACCCGCTTTTTTTTTTTTGAATTTTAATCAGATATTTGAAAAACAAACAGCAACTTTTCTGTTTGTGAAATTAGAAAGTAAGCAATGAATTAATATCAATTCTGCTACTAGACAGAGTACATGCAGTTTTCAGATCGCAGTTCGGAGCTCCCCTTCGATAAATAAGTAAATAAGTAAATTCAGCTTCGCTTGTGCTGCCATCTGTTGAAATAATTTCTTACCAAAGTGTCGGGACATTTAGCCTTAACGCATTCTTATTTCATTTGTGTATCCCTATTCCTGGTTGATCATGTTGCTAGAATTCAGTTTTTTTATAGCCGGGTACTTCCAGATTCTACGATCCAGCTGTGTCTTCGGATTTCAACAGGTAAGACACGAGAATATGGGTACAGTACCTTACGTAAGGCCACGGCCGCCTTCTTCCCACTTCCTTGTCTACCCCTCCATCACGCCCCTGTTCGCTTTGCATTGAGGCCACCTGGGCGACGTGCTAGTCACACTCCCCAGTTGTATTCCCGATTCAGAGTCTCAAGCTCCAGGACACTGCCAGTGCCGGTGGAGGTGGGATCCCTCGCTTAGTCCGTGGGAAAAGCCAACCCTGGAGGGTAAAACATAAAGAAAAAGAAAGAAAGTTATAACACACATACATGTAATACGATCGAAATAATAGCTTACGTAACGTGATCTGTAATAGTAGAAAGTTAAATCATTATCATAAATCTTGATTGAAGACCTTGACATGGACTTTAACGTTTAAGGTGGGACGACCACAGTAACTAGTGAACGTGCAGTGCGCGGTGTAAACCTGGCCGTAGGCTACATGGTGGGCGAGAATGGGTAGAACATTGCTTCGAATCCAGTGGTAGGCATACGTTTTTGAACGACAGCCCGTGCTCCATTTTAGCCACATTTATTCACTTACGATGTATTCCTGTTGCGAGTACGTTGGATTTTGCTGATTTATAAAGAGAATACGATCGAATTGGTAGGTCATGGCACGTGACCTGTAATGGCAGAAAGTTAAAAAACTGTCATGGATATTAACATAACATATCGAAGTGTCGTTTCGGAGGTCCGGGTTCGATTCCCGGCTCTGCCAAGAAATTTAATACCGGTCTGAGGGCTGAAAACGGGTACACTCATCCTCGTGAAGCGTATCTGAGAAGAGGTGAGTTCGATACTTTCAGGTTCTATGATCCAGTGGTTACATCGGATTCGACAAGTAATTTCATGATATAAACGGGTACAATACCTAACGTAAGGCCACGGCTGCCTCCTTCCCTCTTCCTTGCCTATCCCTCCCAATCGTCCCCTCCCTTCCCATCCCTCATGAGGCCCCTGATCGCTTTGCAGGTGAGGTCACCTGGGCGAGGTGCTTGTCCCACCTCCCCAGTTGTATCTCTCATCCCAATGTTTCGAACTCCAGGACTCTGCCATGGAGGCGGTAAAGGTGGGATCCCTCGCTGAGTCCGAGGGAAAAGCCAACCTGGAGGGTAAACTGACTTTAAAAAATCTCTAATTAATATTTCATGATATCCTCATCCGTTCGACAGCAAGGTCCTGGCTGTCAAGAAGACGATTGGCAAAGGAAAGGGAGCCTGAACTCTTCTGTAAATCAAAACTCAAGGTAAGTACCAATCAGGGTTGCCAGGCGTCCAGGATTTTAAGGGACTGTTGTGTGCAAACATTCTCTCTGGTAGCTCATAAGGGAATTCCACATTTACTTAATTACGACGTTTATTATCTTAAAACTAACTGGAACATAAGAGGACAATATACAATAATATAAGACAAGGAGCTCATGAAGTCAAAGATATGGCATTACACGGAATGCGCAAGATACCCGACCGTGCTACGGGCGCTGCCGTACGTGGGCACTGGGTGAACTACCGTTAATATAGGGAGCAGCACCGTACATGCCGCCCACCTAATTTGTCAAACAAATTTCAAAATTGGTAGCAATTCATAGACACACTTCTCCAACGCAAGTCTCTAGCAACTAACAACAGAAACTGTACACATACAAATATAAGAAACAAAAAGGAACACAGTACAGAGGTAGTCCTTTAAATGAGCTCGTCAGGGAAAAGACTGATCCTTGTCACTGGCCTTTTATATGACCCTTTGCTTGTCCGCACAGTTACTACACGCACCAAACCATCAATCCCAGTATGAAGCTCTTCAATTATTCCGGTTGGCCATGTGAGGGGGGGGGGGAGTATTTTCTTCTTTCAGAAGTACCAGCCTTCCTGCTTTGAGGTTGGGTTGATTCTGAAGCCACTTGGAACGCTGCTAGAGCTGGCCCAAGTAATCAGTTGACCAGCGTTTCCAGATGAGTCGTCGGCACCGCTGGACCAATTGCCATCTTGACAGCCGTGCTGATGGCGCTAAGTGACAATCAGGTTCAGCGAAAGAGACTAAAGGCTCGCCAGTCAAGAAATGGCCAGGGGTGAGGAAAGCGTATTCATCAGGACTGTTGGGTATTGCGACGATTGGTCTCGAATTTAAACATGCTTCAATTTGTGTGAGCAGTGTGGTTATTTCATCAAAGGTTAGCACAGTGTTACCGGCAACCTTCTTCAGGTGGGTCTTCACTGATTTTATACCTGCTTCCCACAGTCCGCCAAAGTGAGGGGAGTGAGGAGGTATGTGATGCCAACGAATTCCTTCTTCAGCTGTGAAGTTTAATACGTTCGTTTGATGGTCTTCTGTCCGGATGAAGCGTGACAATTCATCTAATGTCCTTCTTGCTCCGGTAAAGCTCGTGCCATTGTCACTGTACATGTGACTGCAATGGCCACGTCTTGAAATGAATCTTCTTAAGGCGGCAATAAACGCCTCCGTGGATAGATCACTGACGGCCTCAATGTGTACTGCCTTGGTCGCCATGCACACAAACAATGCTATGTAGCATTTCTTCTGAGTTTTACTTCGTGGATTTCCATATTTCACATTCAGCGGATCTCCATAGTCCACATCACAATGAAAGAATGGCTTGCTAGGTGTCACTCTAGGCTTAGGCAATTGTCCCGTGAGTTGACTGGTGTCATTGGTCTTCGCTCGGAAGCATGTTACACAACTGCGGATCACCTGCCTGATAGCAGATTGGCCATTGGTTATCCACCACCGTTGCCGCTACGAAGCTAAGATAAGTTGGCTTCCTGCGTGCAGAAGTCGTATGTTCATTCCAAATAAGCAATTTCGTGACATGATGCTTAGGTGGCAGTATCAAAGGATGTGTTTGTTCAAATGATGCTTCAGCATTCTCTAGCCTGTCGCCCACCCTCAATAGATGGTCATTATCTAGGAAAGGGTGCAGAGTGAGAAGTTTGCCCTGAAGTGACACTGCGTTCTTTTTATGTAAATTATGAATCTCCTGACTGAACGATGCGAATGATTGCTGTCAGACTATCGCGAAGTTCGGCAGTAGTCAAAGGTCCATGCCGTCTTGCTGCTGCATCCTTCTTTAGATTGTGGAAAAATCTGAGAATGTAAGCAACTACTCAGTGTAGTTTAGTCCAGCTCGAAACACGGATGAAAATGTTATCTGCATTGTGATTACTCGCCACGAAACACAATCTTACTCCTCGTTGTTCAGGAATTTCGGTTGGTCGAACAGTGGTAAGTTCAGGCCAGGTTGAAGGATCCGTAATCAGCCAAATGGGCCCCACCCACCATGCTCGATTGCTTCGAAGTCGATGTGGCTCAGTTCCCCTGGAGATAATATCTGCTGGATTGTCCTGTGATGAGACATGGTTCCAATCTTGCTGAGACGTCAGTTTGTGAATTTCCGACACCCTGTTGGCCACATATGTTTTCCAAGCTGAAGAATTGCCTGCAATCCAGGCTAGAACAACAATGGAGTCTGTCCAATAATATCGTCGACATGAATGTAACTTAAGGGCCTTAATCACCCTTTCCATTTTCTGCTCAGAAGTAGTGCGCCATTCAACTCCAGTCTTGGAAACGACACTTTCTTCAAAGGGGCTACTCTAGATTTTGAACAAAGTAAATGAACGGAGATTGTTCCATTGGAGTTGATGCAACGTAGATAAACGCATGCACCGTAGGCTCTTTCTGACGCATCCGCAAACCCGTGAAGTTCAACATTGGCATTCATGCCGTCTGCTGTTACCCTCCGTGGTACATGAATTTCATTTAGTTTAGCGAGCAGCTGATGTATTTGTTTCCATTGTGTCTCAAGTTCTGAGGGCAATTTGCCATCCCAATCCAGGTGTTGTTGCCAAAGAACTTGTATAAACAACTTGCATTGAACAATTACAGGCCCTATGAGTCCCAATGGATCATAAATGGACGCTACATTGGCCAACACTGATCTCTTTGTCCAAGTCACACTATTGCAGTTGAGGGCCCCCACTGAGAATTGAAATGAGTCACGACTCGAATGCCACAACAAAACAAGAGTTTTTTCGGTGCCATCTTCAAAGGGAAGACTGCATGACACCTGGCTCTCGCAAAGTGTTGATGGGATGGCTTCCAAAATATCAGGATTGTTGGATCGCCATTCACGGATGGGAAATCCTCCGGTTTTCAGGAGCGATGTGAGGTCTTTGTATAATTGGATGGCTTCTTCAATGGTATCTGACCTGTCAAAAGATCATCAACGTAGAAGTCCCTTTTGGTAACTATGGATGATGTAGGGTATATGTCTTGACCATCGAGTTCCACCTGCAGTAAACAACGGGTAGCTAGATAAGGAGCCGCTGAAGTACCATAGGTTACTGTAGTCAATCGGTACATATCCAGTTGTTGATTCTGAGAACTGCGCCATAAGATTCTCTGGAAGTCTCGATCTGCTTCATGAATCTGGATCTGTCGGTACATCTTCTCGATATCTGCTGTTAGCGCATACTTGTGTGTACGGAAGCGAAGAACGATCGAGAACAGATCCTGCTGAACAGTTGGCCCAACCAGCATCACGTCATTCAGGGAGATCGACGAAGTAGTTTTAGCCGAAGCATTGTAGAGAACTCTGACCTTGGTAGTGCTGCTCGTAGCCTTGATTACCGCGTGATGAGGCATGTAATAAGCAGGTTTCTGCTGGTTACTAGGATCGACAAGTTCCATGTGTCCTAGTTGTAAATAATCGTTCATGAATTAGCACGGGAACCCTTCCTCGTAGAAGAAATAAGAACAAAATTACAGCTTCCATCAACAAAGAATGCTGAAGCGCACCTAGCAGAGAGAAGAGATAAGAGAGAAGGCATTCCGCTAGAATTTTACAGTACGGATGCCATGATCAACCGGAACTGGACCAGCGCCAATCAGAAACTAAGACATGTGGTGATAAAGTTAGCAGTGCATGGGTACCACCATAAAATATGTAAAAACATGTCCTAGCACGCCCCAAATGAACTCTGCGAGTGCTCGTTATGTGACCAGTTCTGTGACACATATCACATCACACGATGTAAAAATAACCAGAAATCACTCTGTGATTATAGCAAGGACTAACATTTAAAATGAACAAAGCATCATAGAGTGTTGCTCTATTTCACAAATAACATTCAATTCACAATATAATGACTGGTCATGAATGAATGCTTTAATGCACACATTCCTGATTGATTACTGGATCATGATGTTTTTCACATCAATTAACTCTTTTGTAACATGTTTGTTTCACTAGTGTAAATCTATGTTATGCACATTCGTGCGCTTTTCTGTTAATAATAATTTGATATACTCGTTCTTCAGGTCAGGTTGTCGATGCAATTTCCTCTCTATAAAGCCAAAGCTCCTCCTGGCATTGTCAAAGGAGTCACCAAGTTCTCCTACTCCTTGCCGAAGTGGTAGTCTCACTATGAACCTGCCCGACTCATCGCGCGTGAAGGATTTCTGAAAATGTTCCTCGCATTGACTTTCTTCCTTGGAATGGCTACGATTCGTAAGCTCTTCCTGTTCCCAAAAGCGTTCCACCTGTGTGTGCAAGGTTTCAGCGGTGGACAACAATGATGTTGTTCCATTCTTACGTTGTTGAACTGAGTGAGAGGGGATACATCCAGATAGCACCCAACCAAGTTGTGTATATTGAAGAGTAGGGTAACCATCCCTAGATTGTTGTTCAGGTCTTAAGAGTTCAAAGAATATAGTAGCACCTAACAGTATATCGATCTCTTTGGGCTGGTAGAAATTCCGGTCAGCTAATGGAATGTTGACGGGCAGTTGCCAGTCCTCGTAATCTATTCTAGATGAAAGCAGTGGGCCAGTAATCTGACACAGGACAGAACATACTATATGCCGACTATAAGAACTAACTCTCGACTCTATCTGAAGTTGACAGAAGTAAGAGGATTGAGTCGCTTGCGTGTTGTTGATACCATTTATAGGTATCGAATGACGATTCAGTTTGATACCCAAACGGTCTACTAAGTCTCGAGACAAGGTCATCTGTGATGCACTGTCTAATAGTGCTCGACATTGATGCATTTGACCTTTGCTCTCCCTAATGTTAACATTGGCAGTTGATAACAATACTTCATTGTGAGGACATGCGCTTTTGACAGAACAATATGCTTGCTGCTGGGATGCATTTAGTACCGGGGTAGCAGTACTGTTCATATTCTGGTGTATATGTAACAATGTGTGGTGACGTTTATTACATGTTATACAGTTGCCTGAGTTGCAATTATTGGCTACATGGTCACTTCTCAAGCAATTGAATCAAAGATTATGTTCCCTCACAACACCTACCCGGCTATTTACGTCCATGTACTTAAATTTGGGGCATTTATGCAGACTGTGAGATGTCTTACATAGCACACAATAAGGTGACGTGGTGACGAAAGTTCGGTGTGGTCCCCTTGAACTTGTACCATGCTTGACCTCATCTTGGGTTACAGCAGCTGACTTGTTGGACGTGACTATTTCTAAAGTTTGGCAATTGTTTTCCAAGAATTGAATTAAGTCCTTCAAGTTGGCGTGCGTTTCATTTGACGTACCGTTCTCCCATTGCTTCCTGAGATTGAGACTGATTCTCTCCAAAACTAAGTGCGACAGCATGAGGTCATGTAAGGGCGTTTCGATTTTTAAAGCTTCAATGGCATTTAAGTTGCTGCTAAGTAGATGTATTGTAATCTATCAATTCTAGCCACAAGATGGCTTCACCCAGAGAAGCCATTTGTAACTTTGAAGATACAAAAATTAAATAAAAATGAATATTCTGCCTCATAAATGGCCTTTCTTTAAAATTTAAGCAAATGACATAATTAGTACTGTAATTGAACAAATCCACCTTTTTAAAACTCTACTTATCTCCGGGCGTGTGCAAATATTCTGAAAGGACTGGCTCGTACATAGGCCTTATCAAAACCTCCTATAAATTAATAAAGACGAAGGAAGGCTTACATGCATCTAACTAAAAAGAAACTATCCAATTTAAATTTACTTTATATTCTGAAGCTGCATGCAAGAAATGGATAAATATAATAACAAAGAGTGACACACAAGAAATGCAATTAAAAATATAATATAATAATATAATAATAATATTTAGGCCTGTAAAGATTTCTTAGTTGGTTTTCACATTACCGGTAATGCCGTCGTCTGCCCCACGGTCCTCTTCAACGTTGCACAATTATTTGCATATGCATCAGCCTTACTGTGATTGTGGCATAACAGTAAGAACCCAATCACCCTCCGTCGAAACACGAAGCACTCAGCTCAAGAGAAACACACTACTCAACCAGTCATCTCACTGTCCAGAGAGACAATCCTCATGCAGCAGTGCACTCAGTCTCAATGCCACAGTTCATACCAGAAAGTCTTCTCAGAATCACTATTGTCACATTGTTCCCAAGTCACTCCAAGCAGTCCCCTTGCTCGGCTGTCTGACACACCCTGTTCCACACCCAAGGGCTTCTTCCCTTCTCGTCTACATCCAGTAGTTCATACAAGGCCATCTTCTAACAGACACAAGTGAGCTCGTTTGTCATAGTTCTAGCCCTTTGGATAGGTAGCACCATTTGCAAGGGCACCTACTCTTTCTCGTGACCAGCGATAGACTTATATCTCACCAACAAATGACAGGCAATTACATTGAATAATTAATAATAAAAAGTATACGTATATGATAATAGTAATAATAATAATAATGACACTGCGTCTACTGCAGACGTGTCCAATGCAATTGAACACGTTGCCAACACGATAACATGATATAAAGAAATAACAAACCTACGAGCCTACATTAAAACTGTCATGGGGGATTCATAAAATATAGGTTACAGAACGCCCCCTTGCTTTTCATTCATTTGGTCCAAACCATAGAATAAAAAGCAATCCTTTTAGGCATGACTTCCCGTCCAAAATCCTAACTCCTTCCTTCCACAAATATATACACAACCAACAGGGCTACTAGGATATGTACATCCTCAGATTGGAAATATTGTAAATCCCTAGTACCCTTCCGTCCTTTGTAAGGAGCTCGTACCCACAGGCCCCTAATTTCCGTGCAAATTCATACGGTCCTTCATACAAATGAAAAAATTTTCTTACCAGTTTCTGGTCAGCGGACGAGACATGAGGCACCCTCAAAAGCAAAAGGTCACCTACATCTAACTTATCTCCTGCCCGCTTCCCTTGCATTGTTCCTCTCTCATTTTACCCAACTTTAATCTCTCCCCGTCCCTATCTGAAATCCTAGTTACACAGACCAAAATTCCTTCATCTCTCCTTGCTTCAACTCCCTCCTCAGCAATTTCCGGGTGGCGACTCACAAAATCCGCGAATGCGTTTTCTGACCCTTTTACATGAAATATATCAAAATCGTGCTCTTGGATCGCCAATATCCACCTAGAAAGCCGGTTCGAGGTTATCTTACATGTCCTAAGAAACGTAAGTGCGTTATGGTCTGTATAGATTAGGAATTTGCGGCCAAGCACATAGGTCCGGAACTTACCCAGCGAATACACAATGGCTAGCAATTCCTTCTCACTAGTAGTGTATCTTTTCTCCGCGGAATTTAGACCTCTACTAGCGAGTGACACGATGCCTAGATTACCATCCCCATCCTTTTGACAAAGCACCCCTGCTAAACCTAAGTCGCTAGCATCTGTCATCACTATATACTGACTATCCTACCCGGGGTACCTAAGTGTGACAGCATCCCTAAAACCCTCTTCAAGTTTGATGAATGCCTCATCGTGTTCCTTTTCCCAAACCCACTTAGAATTCTGTTTAAGTAACCCACTAAATGGCCCGCACAGCTGCGAATACCGCAGTACAAACCTCCTGAAATAATTACATACCCCCAGAAAAGAGCGAAGTTGTTTGACGTTACGTGGTGTCCGAGTGTTGATTATGTTGTCTAATTTCGACCCTTCTGGCGTAACCCCCTGTGGTGTAATAGTGTGGCCTAGAAACGTGATCTGTTGTGTACAAAAGGTCGCCTTCTTAAGTTTCACTGTGAACCCGGCCCGATGCAACTTCCCCAGAAAGGATTCTAAGGTGTTCCATGTGTTCCCCAAATGTACGTGATGCGATGACTAAGTCATCGATGTAACTGGCTGTGAAATTCCCTGTGTCGTGTCCCAGAGCGATGTTAAGTGCCCGAATGAGCCCAGCTGACGATGTTTTCATACCAAAAGGAATCCGTGTGAATTGTAACAGCTGGTTTTTGTAACAAAAAGCCGTGAATTTCCTATCCTCCTCCCGTAAGGGTACCTGCCAAAAACTAGTGCACAAATCTAATGTGGACTGCCATTCTTTACCCCCCAAATCTCTGAACTAACTCCTCAGTAGTTTCCGGTCGCTGATGATCCAGCGCAATGCGTTTATTAGCTTTTTTTGCATCCAAACATAGCCTAACTGACCCATCCTTCTTAATCACTACTACCAACGGATTGACATACTGGCTCCTAATGAATTCGATCACCTCATCGTCTAGCATCTGCGAAATGACATCATCTACTGCTTTGACATGGGCGTGTGTTATCGGGTATCTAATACCATTAAAACTAGACCTACCGGTGATCTCGAAACTATACTCGTAAACATGTGTCCTACCAGGTTTGTCAGAGAACACCTCACTGTGCTCTCTCAAGACCTCTAACAACTGAGCCTTCTGCTCTACCTCCAACATGGTATCTTCCACAACACTTGAAAATTCGCCTTCACGCTCCTCTTCCACTACCATACTACAACTTTGAATACCCTCTGATACCATGTCGCTACTAACCTCACTGACTTCTTCCTCTTCATTTAAAAGCTGGACACTGATATACTCACAAAAGTTCCCGAGTCCACCTGATAACTCAGACTAATCGTATCAAAATTCTCACCCCACTTGAATCTCACCTTAGATTCGCCGTAATCAAGCTTACACATCTGACTGCTTAGCCAATCCGCACCCAATATGACAGGATACACTAAATTCGTGACCACTAGAAAACTCTGACGACCACATTTCTCATCAATGTACATAGGTGCGACAACCTGTCTACGCACTCTCTGTGGCTTAGTCCCAACAGCAGACAATATAAATATATTGGACACAGGAATCTCCTCTATGGCTTCTCCTTTACTCTTAACCTCATCATAAAAGCCTGCCTTAATGCAAGAACACATGCATCCAATAAGGCATCGACAACTTGACCCCATATCTTCACCTTAATCACAGGACTGATCAACGTAGGCTCACATCTTTCCTGCATAACCTCAACCTGGTCATCTAACAATTCCTTTCTAACATCAAGGTCGTATTCTATCTTCTTCAACACATGAACTGGAATACTGGGATGGGACCCTCTATCTGACCGTCTTAAAGAGCCCTGTTCCCGTTTAAATTACTCGGCTGAGCTGGCTGTCTCTCTTCTTCACGCCCCCTATTCTCTAACTGCCTTTGTTCCCCAGGTCCCCGATTTTCTGCCTGCCTCTGTTCTCCGCCCCCCTATTCCGAAAATTCCCTTGGTCACCCCTATCCCTATTTACAAAATTTCCTCTATCATTCCTCACAAAATTACCTGGCCAATCAATAATCCTACGCCCATAATGCCTATTCCCTTCCTCCTGATACCCTTGATCGTAATTTCCTTCCCTTCCCTGTTCTTGCCTTTTGCATCCCATTCTACCCAAAGTATCAAACCTTTCTAAAACACGTTCCATGTTCTTAATCGTACTTACATCCTGCATGACAAAGGCCATCTTCACCTCATCAGAAAAATGACGGGCCATACGCCTAACAATATCACCTTCAGAAGAACTAGTGTCTAAATTCTGACTGATAAGAACATGTGTGAAGAAATACTCCGTCATGCTCACCCCCTGATTCGACTGATACCTCCCAAAAGAAATCTTGTCTCTTTCTCTTCCTTTAGTCTGTTCGTTCCAGAACTTTCCCTCAAACTTCTGCCTAAAATCTTCTAACCCCTGAAAACCTCCCTTAAAAACTTGATACCAAGATTTAGCGTCCCCCACAAAAGCTAATGATATGACTTCCTCAACAATATCCCAGACTAAAGTCCCATCTTCTAACCCTTTCGAAAACCTCTTCTGAACAACTTTAACAAACTCCATAGGGTTAAACTGCCTTCCACTAAATTTAGGAAAGTCAGATTCCCTATAGAAGTTGCTATGTCCTACAGAGTGATTACAATTTTCCTTATTTGACTTGGCCTGATTCAGCTCTCTTCTTAATTTCAAATTTTCGCTCACATTAAAGGATTTCAGTTCACTAATCTCTTTTTTTACACTCATATCTACCATCGTTACTCTGGCTGAAGACACCTCTAGCTCCTGTTCCAAAACACCTGCTTGTTTCTAACCTCAGTTATATCCTTCATCTCTTCCTTTACAACTATCAACCTCTCACTAACTTCTTTCTTGAAAATGGCTACCTCATTACTCACCTCGAGTATCTGCTTATCAACAGTATCCATAATGCCCTGCCTCTGTAAGCTCATCTTCTCCTCAACTTGCTCGAATCTTTTATCTACCATCTCAATTCTACTAGCAATTTCCTGACGAATTTCCTTATAGCCTTTACTCATACTCTCTACAATCTTATTAATTTTGCTCTCTAAATCCGTACTTTGAATGTCTATCTTAGCACTAAATTCACTGCTTTGATTATTAATTTGAGTACTTAAATCACTACTCAGAATATCCATTTTAGTACTTAAATCACTTAGCTTACTACTGAATTTAGACATCATCTGCTCCATTAACTTGATCATCTATGAGTTTTCCCCCAGCCCTACATTTTCCTCGTCACTATTCACTCCCATTCCTAACTCCTTGCTAGTTGCAACATCATCTTTCTCGGCCCCCTCACGTCCCTCCAACGTACCAGAAATCACATCCTTATCTGCCATTTTACTAAGAACTACTCTCGAATTTGTGGAATCTGACCGCTTATTGGTCTGCCTGTTTGACTCACTCCTGCCTCTTCTAGAATAACCAAGAGTGCTTCGGTCAACACTTCTAGATCTCAACTTTAATAAATCAGGCTCACTCTTATTACTTAGCATACCCTCCAAAATCACTGAACATATATACCCTTCCGAAAATGCCCGATCAGATTTCACAAATTACCTGTGCGTACTGCCATACTATGCACCAGCCAGCCTTATTCACGCTCCATAGTTGGGCGCCATTTGTAATCCATCAATTCTAGCCACAAGATGGCTTCACCCAGAGAAGCCATTTGTAACTTTGAAGATACGAAAATTAAATAAAAATGAATATTCTGCCTCATGAATGGCCTTTCTTTAAAATTTAAGCAAATGACATAATTAGTACTGTAATTGAACAAATCCACCTTTTTAAAACTCATCTTATCTCCGGGAGTGTGCAGATATTCTGAAAGAACTGGCTCGTACATAGGCCTTACCAAAACCTCCTATAAATTAATAAAGACGAAGGAAGGTTTACATGCATCTAACTAAAAAGAAACTATCCAATTTAAATTTGATTTATATTCTGAAGCTGCATGCAAGAAATGGATAAATATAATAACAAAGAGTGACACACAAAAAATGCAATTAAAATATATAATATAATAATAATATTTAGGCATGTAAAGATTTCTTAGTTGGTTTTCACATTACCGGTAATGCCGTCGTCTGCCCCATATGTCCATTTCACCTCTACACCACTTTGAAGCTGGTCAGCCATGCCTTCACATTTCACGGTCCTCTTCAACGTTGCACAATTATTTGCATATCCATCAGCCCTACTGTGAATGTGGCATAACAGTAAAAACCCAATCACCCTCCGTCGAAACACGAAGCACTCAGCTCAAGAGAAACACACTACCCAACCAGTCATCTCACTGTCCAGAGAGACAATCCTCATGCAGCAGTGCACTCAGTCTCAATGCCACAGCTCATGCCAGGAAGTTTTCTCAGAATCACTATTGTCACATTGTTCCCAGGCCACTCCAAGCAGTCCCCTTGCTCGGCTGTCTGACACACCCTGTTCCGCGCCTAAGGGCTTCTTCCCTTCTCGTCTACGTCCAGTAGTTCATACAAGGCCATCTTCTAACAGACACAAGTGAGCACGTTTGTCATAGTTCGAGCCCTTTGGATAGGTAGCACCATTTGCAAGGGCACCTACTCTTTCTCGTGACCAGCGACAGACTTATATCTCACCAACAAATGACAGGCAATTACATTGAATAATTAATAATAAAAATATACGTATATGATAATAGTAATAATAATAATAATGACACTGCGTCTACTGCAGACGTGTCCAATGCAATTGAACACGTTGCCAACACGATAACATGATATAAAGAAATAACAAACCTACGAGCCTACATTAAAACTGTCATGGGGGACTCATAAAATATAGGTTACAGTATTAGCAAACGCAGCTCTTTGGGAGAATCGTGCTTTGCATTAGGGAATGACAACAATTCCTTGATGTGGAGATCTGATATAAGTCTGGGATTGTGATACCGACTGCGAATCAATTCCCAGGCGACTTTGAAGTTATCATGTGAAATTGGTAAATTCTCAATGAGGTGGTGAGGTTACCCAGACAAGCATGATAGAAGATAATGGTATCTTTGAATGTCTGTGATTGTTTCATTCTTTATGATCAGCGCTACAAAGGTGTCATAGAAATGCATGAAATCTTGTAGAGCGTCATTGAACTTGGGTAGTGAAATAGTTGGAAGTTTTAGTGCACAACTATTTCTCATGTTATCACTATTTACAGGCGGAAGTGGGTGTGTATGTTCGGGGCACAATAGCGTTTCGATTTCTGACTTAATGTCCAAGCATAAATCATCAAAGGCTGCTCTATCTAGATCATATGATTCGTTTTCAGCATCATCGATTTCCAATTGTATCTGAATGTCATTATACTCATCCATTAAACTCGCCAATGATTGCTTCCTAACCTTTATATCGTTAAAATTCCCACCTGCAAATTCATTCACGAATTTACTTAAGCGAGTCACGCGAGATTTGATGACTGCTCTTTTCTTTGTCAATACACGTTTTTGATTGGTATCCATGATGACCCGGTAAGAAAAGGACAAAGGAAATGTTGAACCAGAATGTACTTACTGATGTAGTTCTGTGCTCTCTAACTCAACCAAGTTAGCTATATTCATAGATGGTTACGTAGTTCACCTATATCCGGCAATCGGGAGGACCAAAAAATGTTGTGTGCAAACATTCTCTCTGGTAGCTCATAAGGGAATTCCACATTTACTTAATTACGACGTTAATTATCTTAAAACTAACTGGAACATAAGAGGACAATATACAATAATATAAGACAAGGAGCTCATGAAGTCAAAGATATGGCATTACACGGAATGCGCAAGATACCCGACCGTGCTACGGGCGCTGCCATACGTGGGCACTGGGTGAACTACCGTTAATATAGGGAGCAGCACCGTACAGGGACAGTCCCGTATTTGTGCTAAATATCCCCCGTCCCGGACAGTTCTTATCCGGGACGGTTATTGTCCCGTATTTCCAAGCATTTTGAAACTCGAGAGAAATGCGTCTGTGTTTACACCTATGGTATACTATTTCCTTCAAAAAGTTATCTTTCAGTTTTCCTGTCTGAAGTTTTCATTGCAAAGAGAATTTACTCTGGTATATCCGTTCGTAAAAACTGAAGAAACTATTTCCTTTAATTTGCGAATTGATCACTTAGGATCACGCAACGTCACTATATCAACTTTGTAAGTAATGTCCTCTACCTCCAGTACTCCTTCATTCGTTCGCTGTGTTGGTAACGTTGGTTCTCCGTCCAAGCTCTTCCGGTCTTTGTAGCACGTATCTCGTCTTGAAACCCTTCCAGGTAGAGTATACTGTTTCGAAACGTATTCCTTACTGACATTTGACCTCCGGGATGTTAGATCTTTCAAGGTCTTTCCTAATTTCTGTAATCCATGATGTAGTGTTCTTCTTGTTCCAGGAGTAGTCAAATAACTGTATAGTTAATTTGGATTTGTCCATTCTGTATAGATGTAGCCTACAAAAAAATATTAGCCTCCGTTTCCTCATGGTTTCAGAGATTTTTCTACATTCTTGTAGACTTCATTGTTGCTATTTTTTTGTGAATTTATCTTTAGTTTTATGCACATGCTTTTATGAAATTGGGGCGTGGTGGCTCAGCGGTCTAGCTGTATGCCTCTCACCAAGGCGGTCCGGGTTCGATTCCCGGTCAATGCATGTGAGATTTTCGAAGTGAAATGCCATGTCCTGTGGTTCGGATTCCACGTAAAAAGGAGGTCCCGTGGCTCATGATCTCAAGATTAACGGTCACGTTAAACTACAAGCTTCCTTTCCTTCCTTTTTTTATGAAATTGTTTAAAATAAGACAATTAAATATTAAAATATGTTCAGAGTAACGGAAAATATGTTGAATGACGTAGTGTCGGCGAGGAAAGAAAATGTTAGTTTTAATACATGTACAGTATTATTTATCAATTAACTGCCCTGTGATGTCAATAAAACTTCTGTAAAACCATTCTTAAAGGACGTTCACTAGTTGTCGATTATGTCACGCACTGATTTCCTCAACAACACATCTGTCCCTTATTTTGTTTTCAGGAATCCGTCAGCCCTGGTACCAATAGTTCAAACTTTTCAGGTTACTAAGTAGGCTACCGGTACGCCTTTACCGTGATCATGATTGTATTCCGTAGGAAGATGGGTTGAAATCCCATCATTTTTATCTTGGAATGGTATTCAGTGGTCCAGGCATTGCACGCTTGAATACGATTACTGCTAGCAAAGGTAGGAAGCAGACGGCCATGATCTTAGACCTAAAGTCAGTAATCATCCCGGCATTCGCTTGGTTTGTTGTTGTTTGAGTCTGCAATCTATTGACTGGTTTGATACAGCCCTCCATGCTTCCCTGTCCTGAGCTAATCGTTGCATCTCTACATAGCTACCACACCCTACATCCGACGCAAACCGTTTAACATATTCCAACATTGATCCACCCCTATAGTTATTATCCTCGACCCTTCCTTCCATAACTAACTTTGCTATTCCTGAGTGTCTTAGTATGTTTTCTACCAAACTATCTCTGCAGCGCCTTCGGTGGCGTAGTCGGTAGCATGCTGAGCTTCTATGCCCAAGGTCGCGGGTTCAAAACCGACCAAAGTCATTGGATTTTTCAAGAGCGTTAAAAATCCCTCAGTAGGCCTTCCTTCGGGGGGGAAGTAACGCCGGCGGTCCCATGTCATAGATTTATGGCATGATAAAGTACCTTTCACTAATTACACCTGTGTGAAGCTAAATTACTGTATAGGTTATCTTTAAGTAACGCTCTTTGGTTCCAACCCTCGTCGCCAGGAGCCGACTGTGGTGGCATCTAGTAACAAAGTTCAGAACTAGTTGGTCGTTGACGGTGGCGTTTGGCACTACTTGAAAAATGGAATGTATGCAGTCCTTACAGATTCTACACACACCCAAAGTACACGGGGCTACATGATCACGTTGTCGCAGACTCTAAACTGAGGAACCAACCAACCAAACTATCTCTTCTCCTCATTAACAGTCGCCAGAAACATCTCTCCTCTCACAATCGTCTTACTACCTCATTATATGAAATCCTATCTACCCATCTGATCTTGATCATTCACAATTCAAACGCTTCTATTCTCCTCTCTTCTGGTGAGCTAACAGTCCAAGTTTCACTTCCATAGAGCGCCACGCTCCACAAAGGCTCTCAAATATGACTTCCTAATACCTAAATCTATATACGATGTCAACAGCTTCCCTCTCTGTAGAAATGCTTTCCTTGGCTGTGCTAACCTACTTTTTATCTGCTCTTTGCTTTGTCCATAACTGGTTATTTCGCTTCCTAGGTAACAGAAGTTTCACCTTCCAATTCGACATCCATAGGGGTTACTGATTTATTTCGGCTGCATTCCAATATTTTTGTTTTACGTGTATTAATTTTCATCATGAATTCTTTCCTTAAGACAGAATCCATACCATTTAAAAACTCATTCAACTCCTCTGGTGTGTCGGCTAAGATGACGATGTCATCAGCAAATCTCAGAGTTGAAATTATTTTCCCTTGAGTCTTTACTCCTACTTTGAATTTTTCACCAATTTCCTTCATTGCTTGTTCAATGTGTAGATTGAAAAGTATGGGTGACAAGTTGCAGCCTTGCCTTATACCTTTCTGAATACCAGCTTATCGCTCATGTTCTTCGGCTCGAATAACAACTGTCTGGTTTCTGTATGGATTGTAGAGCACCCTCCTATCCATGTAGTTTATTCCAATTGTTTTCAAAATGTCAAACAACGTACTCCAATCAACGTTATCTAAAGCCTTTTCAAAGTCTACAAATACCATGAAGGTTCTCTTATCCTTCCTTATTCTACCTTCCAAAATCAGCCTAAGACTTAGTACCGCTTCCCTTGTTCGTACATTTCTCCTGAAGCCAAACTGGTATTCGCCCAACTCTGTTTCTATATGTCTTTCCATTCTCTCGTAAATTATTCAAGTCATGACTTTAAAGCATGAGTGATCAAGCTGATTGTACGGTAATCCTCACATATGTCAGCTCCTGTTTTCTTCGTTATAGGGATGATAACATTCTTCTTGAAATCAGAGGGTACTTCACCTGTCTCATAAACCCTAATCAAGTGAAATAACCTGGTTAGTCCTTCATCACCTATGCAGAGTAGCAACTCAATCGGTAAATATCATCTATGCCTAGTGCTTTGTTCCTGCTTGAGTCTTCCAATGCTCTGTCAAATTGTGATCTCAATATTAAATCTCCTTTCTCATCCTCATCAATTTCCTTTTCCATTACATGATTCTCAATATCCTTTCCCTTAGACAAACACTCTATGTAAGCTTGCCGTCTCTCAACCTTTTCTTCCCTATTTTTTGGAGGTTTTCCATCTGAGTCTTTAATATTACAGCACTTAGTCTTCCTTTCCCCAAAAGTACTCTTAGTCCTTCTATAATCTGTATATAATTTTCCTAATTTCAGACAATTCTTTTACCTAAACATTTCTCTTTAATCTATTCTTCCTTCGCTTCCTTGCACTTCTTGTTAACCTCATTTCTTAGACGTCTGTATTCTGCTTTTCCCTTTCATTTCTTACATACTTGTGCTTTCGCCTTTCGTCCATTAAATCAAGTACTGTATATCCTGGGTGATCCACGGTTTTCTAGCTGGATAACCACTTCCAAGATGGCGGAGGCGGGAATCAAACCTACCCCTTCTTAGTTTTACCGCACGAGGCTGAGTGTATCCCGTTCCAGCCCTCACCTCAGAACAGAATTAAATGTCTTCTCAGGGGCAGAACATATGGGGCGACAGCTAAACGTATTAGCCCTTTTCACCACGAGGTGGACTAAGAGGATTAATAACAATAATAATTATAATGACAATAATAATTATAATAGTAATGTGGCGGCTTCGGTGGCGTAGTTGGTAGCATGCTGAGCTTCTATGCCCAAGATCGCGGGTTCAAATCTGGCCGAAGTCGTCGGAAACTTAAGAGCGTTAAAAATCCCTCAGTATGCCTTCCTTTGGAAGGTAAGTGAAGTCGTCGGTTCCATGTCATAGATTTATGGCATGAAAAAGAACCTTTCACTAACTACACTTGTGTGAAGCCAAAATTTGTACGTTAGGTTTGATTAATGCTCTTATGTTCCAAAGTTCGTCACAGGGCGCTGGTTGCGATGGCATCTAGTAGTAGCGAAGTTTACAGCTAGGTTTCGTGGACAGTAGCATTTGGTAGCGAAAGTAGGAACTACTTGAAATTATCGTCTGCAATCCTTACTTGAATTAAAAACACTTAACACACACTAATACGTAACAAAATTTGAAGGGCACGGTCGGGGTCGTCCGGAATAGTGCTATGAACTTACCGAGTTTCATTGAAATCGCTCCAGCCGTTAATAAGTTATTAGGGACACACACACACACACACACAAACTCCTCACACACACACGCGCACACACACACACGGACAAAAGGTGATCTCATAAGCCTTTTTTTTTAAATTGAAAATAGGCTAAAAAAAAGAAGTGGCCATGATCTATTAGGAAGTACCGTCCCAGCACCGTGTCGTCTCAAAACTCACGAGTCTCAAAATTCACGAATTTCAAGATGAGGATTAGTAAAAGTAGGTTTTAACCGGTTTATGTACCTGGGCCAGTCTCTAAACTCACGAACCAAGCCATAGCCACCTATAAGGTTATAGGTAGCCATGGCCAAGCCAGTTCATTGGGAGAAGGTCCATTGTTAGAGCCAGCCAGAACTGCTTGTCCTCTTGTAATTGGCACCTCTCTCATCAAGATGTTGTTGAAATTTTTTAGGGGCTTTACGACAACGTGGTCATGTACTTGGGTGGGAATAGAATTTGTCTGATAACCTGCGTCACTGTGACTTCTGTACAATACAAACTAAATCCCATTCTAAAACTGGGTGGACAAACATGGGTTGAAGGACAGTGTGCTCTCCGGAGTCGTGAGTTTTGTGACTATTATTATAATGTTCATTCAGCTACTAGTTTATTGTCGTGAGTTTTGATACTGTTTGTTACTATTTTAGCTCGTGAGTTTTGAGACGTAACCCCCAGCATCAACCTGGTGTTTACATGGGGAAACAACTGATAACTGTTTCAAGGACGAACGACGGTCTTGAGGTCCAGAGATAGTCAGCCCCGATGGCCGCTAAACTACAGTATAGTGTAAGGTCTGTGTATAGTGTGTGACCATGACTTACAATATGAAAAGTTTCCGCGTAACGCCCTTGGCTATGTAACCGGTGTGGTGGTCCACGGCACAGTGTGTCCATGAGATCTGACCCCACTTTAACCTAACATCCGTGTTTTTGCTTGGTATGACCAAACCAGTTCTACCAACACAATTACTGCACTGACCAGGGATTTCACGCTAATTATCCTCACGGCTAAACGTAGTGTAGGCTGATAGCGCTATCACTCTAGCTCGTGCCTCGCTGGCATCAGGAGAGTGTGGGTTCAAATCCCAATACGGCTGTCCTAAAAATTGTTTTCGTGGTTTCCCCATTTTCACCACCAGACAATGGTCCATGTCCAAGGCCGACTTCAACCCAAAATCCATTCCCTGACCCTTTCATGATAGCGGTCTCCTGGGCGATCAACCTTTCACCATCCCCAGTTGTATCTTCTAACAAAGTGTGTTTATCTGCCAGACACCGTCCTTGCGACGGTAGAGGAATGATTCCTGTAGGGTCCGTGGGTGAAGCCGAGCTGGGAGGATAGCCGATAAAAACAATTTATAAAAGACTAAACATAATGTGATCAAAACTCGCAATTCTTCTAGGTCTGTGCCGTGTCTTCTGTGGCTGATTAGCCAGCTTGGTATCCTAGGTGTAACTCCACACAAGAAACGGCACAAACCTAGAAGAATTGATGAGTTTTAATTCACTGGCCGTGAGAGCCAATATAGCATAATGTAATCACCTCGTGGTGTAGCGGCTAGTATTCTTGACTGTCTTCCCGGAGGTCCGGGTTCGATTCCCGGCTCTACCAAGAAATGTAATTCTGTTCTGACGGCTCGTGAGGCAAAACTGATACCTCTAAGCACAATCAACATGGGGCTTCATGACCACGACGTTGCAAATCCCCTAAATATTCAACAACAACAGCAGCAACAACAATATTCCTTTATCTTATGAGGTCACAAACTGAGCCCGGATCGATGGCTGAGGTAGAAATCTAACCCACCACTTCTCAGTTTTGCCTCAAGAGGCTGAGTGTACCCCGTTCCAGCCCTCAGACCAGATTCTTTTTCTATTTTTTTTACAGAGCCTGGAAACGATCCCGTGCCTCCGCGGTGACAGCCAAGAATATTAGTCACTACGCAACGAGGTGGACCTCTTTCTTATGTCTCCTTCTTAATGAATGTATCTGGAACTAGAGTTTTTATTCGGTGAGGTGTACTTGAACTTTGCCTGGCCTCTCCAAGATCAATGGGAGAAAGGTGCGCTTGAAATGTGTTGTTATTGTTGTTGCATTATTTCGGGACTTGGGACATGTTGTTCATCACTCCCATGTACTAGGGTGTGTACTGACTATCTGAAAATCAGAGTTCCGGTTGTGGAATTAGCAGCGTTTGAATGTCTACAGGAGTTCTTTATAATTCTAATGAATTCCAGTGTGTATGTGTGTGTGTTTCCTAGCATTTACTTGTCTCTACTCACTGACCTTGGCGGCTCAGTATATGTTGTACTATCTAAAAAAACATCGCAGATCACAGAACAACCAGTTATTGTACCACAGTCACCGGATAAGCAGCCCTGGGAGATCCGCCTTCCACTAGTAGACTTGCAGGTAGGCCTAAGTAGTTTATTACACATATGTATGCATGCATTACAAAATTCAACACAATTCTCTCGTTTCTTGCTAGAGTGGTGGTTGATGGTTGGTACCTCAGTTTAGGGGCTGTGACAACGCGGTCATGTAGCCCCGTGTACTTTGAGTGTGTGGAGAATCTGTCTGATATCCGGTGTTAATTGTGATGGCTGCATTAGTGTGTGTTATATGTTGTTGTTTTTTTAATTCAAGTAAGGACGGCAGATAATCAATTTTCAAGTAGTTCCAACTTTTGCTACCAAACGCCACCGTCAACGACCAACTAGTTCTGAACTTTGTTACTAGATGTCACCGCAGTCGGACTCTGGCGACCAACGTTGCCTCCTAAGAGCGTTAGTCAAATATAATCTATAATTTAGCTTCACACAAGTGCAATTAATGGAAGATTCTTTATCATGCCATAAATCTATGACATGGGTAGGCCGGCTTTACTTCCCCTCCGAAAGAAGGCATAATGAGAGATTTTTAACGCTCTTAAAATCTGATGACTTCGGCCGGGTTTGAACTCACGACCTTGGGCATAGAAGCTCAACATGCTATCAACTACGCCACCAAAGGCGCCTAAATGTGAAGCATTAGAAGCCATTTTTCATTCTTCCCTAATTCTATTAAAGAAAGCTTGTCTTCCCTCCCAATGTACTGTAATAGCTTGCCACGGTGGGTGAGTGGATAGCGTGTCGATCTACTAACACCAAGATTGCAGGTTCGCTCCTGGCCGTGGTAAGTGATTTTTGAAAGGCCGCCAAAATACGACACGCATGTCATACGATGTTGGCATGTTAAAGAACCCATTTGAATTCAGTAGGCCGTGTTCATAATGGCAAAATTAATCTCGGGAGTTTCCGCCAACACAAAGTTCCTCATTTCTCTACTAAAATGCGCTATAGTGTTCAAGGAGCTTGGATATCTAACCTCCTTGACTTTCATAGTGATTCAAGGAACAACGAAATTCGACAGGCAAGCTACCCTCTGGGTGTCAAATTACAAAGCTTGCACCCAGCACCCGAGGCCATACGATATTATTATTATTATTAATATTCTTATTATTATTATTATTATTATTATTACTATTATTATTATTATTATTATTATTACCGACAGTAGTGGCTAAGCTGGCTAAAGTGCAGCATTAGGTCATGGGGCCAAGCTCTCTGCTGACTCGGTAGACGCGTGGGTTCGAGCCCCACCGTCGGCCGTCCTTGAAATGGTTTTCCGTGGTTTCCCATTTTCAACACCAGGCAAATGCTGGGACGGTACCTTCTGACAGGCCACGGCCGCTTCCTTCCACATCCTTGCCCAGTTTCATTCACCATCATTCATTTCATCTCTCGTTAACTCCTCTCATGAGGTTGGCGTCAGGAAGGGCATCCGGCCGTAAAAACCATCGCCACAAAGATTCCATCGCATCTCATCCCCGACCCCGTTGGAAAACGGGAATAATAAGGAGTAGACATACATACATACATTATTATTAATAATAATAATATTATTATGTACTGTAATTGGGCAGAATTTGTGTTGGCCAACCGGAAATCTTTCTTTAATAGTGTGGTGATGATGACTGTTGTTTTAAGGGGGTGGAGGCGGCGGCGAGGTCATCTTGCCTTCGAATCAAAATAATTCTGCAATATTGTTTTTATTTTATATTTTTGAAGTAAGGACCGAGTCGCCTCCGTTGCGTAGTGGTCAGCGTGATTAGCTGCCACCCCGGAGATCCACGGTTCGATTGCCGGCTCTGACACGAAAATTTGAAAAGTGGTATGAGGACTGGAACGGGGACTACTCAGCCTCGGATGCTCCAAATGAGTAGAGGGGATTCGATTCCCTCCTCAGAAGTGGTTTTCCGTGGTTTCCCACTTCGTCTTCGGGAAAAAGGCCGGGAAAGAACTTACTATAAGGCAACGGCTGCCTCCTTCCCACTTCCTTGCCTAACCCTCCCACTCTTCCCTTCCCTTCATCAGGTCCCTGTTCGCTATGCAGGTGAGGCCACCTGCGCGTTGTGCTGATCACACTCCCCAGTTGTATCCCCAACTCAGAGTCTCAAGCTCCAGGACACTGCCCTCAGTAGCGGTAGAGATGGGATCCCTCGCTTAGTCCATGGGAAAAGCCAACCCTGGAGGGTAAAACGATAGTGAAAAAAAGCGAAGTAAAAACCATGTCGACCTTATATAAAATAATTAGGAATAAAAGTAAATTAATTATACTATTCAAAAAGAAGTACAGACTTATAATACAAGTACTCTGTTGTGTGATTAAAAAGCTATATCTACAACATTGATTTTACTAAAGCCTACATGAAGAGTGGTTGTCTGAGCACCCTGTAGACTTTCCACATTTTGAGATAAGTATCAACATCAGATCTTTCAAAACATTAATAGTAGAAAAGATACAGTCAGTCTGAGATACTAGACTTTATATCATTTCAAATGACGCCTGCTACAAATGCTACACATGTTAGAAAGGCTCAGGAGGGCTTCTCGCTTCGCTCGAAGCCCCAGAACTCTTTCAACAGACTCCATCACCCATTAACTTAGGCTTCCTGCGTAGGAAACGGAGATCGGGAGGTGCAGTCTGCTGCATGACGTCACGCACTCGCCGTCTCCGTATCGCATAACGCCAGACCCCAGGAGTAAACTCAGACTCAACAGACTCCATTAACCTTTAACTTAGGCTTCCCACGCGGGAAACGGAGAGCGGGAGGTGCACTCTGCTGCATGACGTCACGCGCTCGCCGTCTCCGTATCGCATAACGCCAGACCCCAGGGGTAAACTCAGACTCGGTGCATATGCACTGAACAACATGATGACGTCATACACGCCGTAACCGTAACGCATTACGGTAGACCAAAGCATAACGATGAAGTCGACAAGATCATTTGAATTTTTTTTATCGTATGGCCTCGGATGCCAGGTGCAAGCTTTGTAATTTGACACCCAGAGGGTAGCTTGCCTGTCGAATTTCGTTGTTCCTTGAATCACTATGAAAGTCAAGGAGGTTTGATATCTAAGCTCATTGAACACTATAGCGCTTTCTAGTAGAGAAATGAGGAACTTTGTGTTGGCGGAAACTCCCGAGATTAATTTTGCCATTATGAACACGGCCTACTGAATTCAAATGGGTTCTTGGACATGCCAACTTCGTATGACATTCGTGTCGTATTGTGCCCAACTCTAGGAATGGGTATTCCAAGATTCAGACACCTAGATATCAAGGGAAAGGCTACAGCCGCTTTTGAAAGTTGAGATATTTGAATATCGCGCTACATTGCTTCTAGAAGCAATTGGAAAGAATTTACCGCTAAGAGCATGTCAAGTGACGTAGCGAGTAATAGCAGAGGTCGAGGCTATTTATTGATTAAATAGTTAACCATGGAGTAGAGACTTGAGACTTGGATCAGATTACTGGCACGGCAAAATGAAAGAGAATGCACTTAGTATCAAGTAAATCGGACCAGGGATACCAGAGATATGAGGATTTCCAGATTTCAGCTGATGCGGCGTGACCCTGACCGTTTTGAATAAAAGCCGGCCGGCTCAAGCACCTTCAGCTCACTTCGAAACAAGCACTTGCCTAGCAAGGTGCCGCTACGCTGAGCCAAGGCACATGGTTGCCGGATCTACGCAGAAGTTATTTTCAAAATTGTGATAGTCACAAAAGTGCTGCGCTACGAGTGGAACTTAGTAAGTTTCCGGCAGGGAGAATCACTAAGGTGATAGTTATTTTTCGACAGACACTGGTGAAATATTTTTATTTCTACATGGACATATGTTAGACTTTGTCTAGAATAGTACTTTGTCACAGTCCAGTAATAATCTAATACTTGGATATTTTAGTCCAATTCAGTCAGTTTCATATTT
Organism: Meconema thalassinum; assembly: GCA_946902985.2. Taxonomy (NCBI): domain Eukaryota; kingdom Metazoa; phylum Arthropoda; class Insecta; order Orthoptera; family Tettigoniidae; genus Meconema; species Meconema thalassinum. Next base: position 250,461,405 of record OX336394.1, on the reverse strand, counting down.
GTAACTTGATAACCACTTCGATCTTTCAGTATATTGAAGGCCAGTCTATCACGGTGTTGTTCATTAGCCAACGCAGGGAAACTACATGTTGCTTCGCGCATGGTAGATGGTGTGAAGCCATGCCCAGGGAACGATCTTCAGAACAACCGTTGATTGGTTTAGACTGTCAGTGTTTTCTTGTACTGAAAAGATTACCGTGAGTTATGTTACAACTGACATATTTAAGAATAGATCACTTAGATCTGACCCCATTTAAGCAAACTGTTATGGAGTTAACAGAAGCCAATATTAAAATGGATCAACAGTTACTTCAAACGTCAAGAGATATTACCACTATGTCTTGCTAGACGGATTGTGGGTATACAATGGCGGCCGATACAAGGATTATACGTGATTGTCCGATAGGGCATGTCTATGGATAAATCTGGTACAAACCAGGTTCACTACGCTTCAAGACCATCAAGAAATGTAAGCCACATATGAATTATATTATGCCTAGCTAATTGGAACAAACTATTTTTCTGCAGATGACCAACACATTTTTTTTTCTTCGTATTTAAATCTTGCAATGATTTACGCAAGACATATTAGAGTTATTCTGAGTATTTTCAGCACTCAGAACAGTTTAGGATCAATGACCGAGCATATCGAGCATTTATTTGAATATTTCATATTTTTGGGAAGTCACGGAAAACCGTCGATGTAACTGTAAAAGTTAAATTATTTTTTGTTGAGGAATGGATATTTTTTCCATATTCGAAGGTTCGAACATGTGGATTCTCACATAATGAGATGATAATTAAATATATTTAAAATAATATAATTAATAATAAATAATCCACTAATAATAATAATAATGATTTTTATAACTTTTCTAAATAATTCTTGGATATTATATTTTCTAATAATCATATGTATTGAGAGAGAGCCTATGAAGTAGTTTAATCATTTCTAGTTTGGAACAGGTGATTTTCCGAAGGAGAGTGGTTAGCGCAAGCCCGCATTCAACCAACATTACAGTTCTGGTTGAACAGTTAATATTTGCAATGAGCAAAGTATATTTTTCAGATAACACGGAGAGGCTTGAAACGGGAAGCAAATGATATTTGTATCAATTAGGATATTTTTGTATTTATATAAAATCATGACGTAAATCCACTCGAAAGTGAAATAAAGATTTTCATAAGTATGGTAAATTCACGGGTTGAACTGAATGGTAAAATAAAATAAACTTGTAAGTTTATTAATCTTCCAGTGTTGATAACAAGCAGAGGCTTGAATTATTGTATACATTTTGGGAAGAAAATTTATGTGTGTGGAGTAGTTGAAATGCCATTCCCAGGTGCGCATGTTTAAGTCGCAGGAATGAGGAGGTTTTTTCGAGCATCAATCAAATAGCAGGTTCGATGGCTCAGGTTTATAGATGGAGTATTGGAACTACACATTTCGTCGTATGAATGACCCGAAGGTTATTTCTTAGAAACCATCAGTTCTTATTTTAACCTTGTTTACGGATTCCATTTAGACTTTGATTTTGCTAGAACCCGGATTTGTCATGATAGTATTTTATTCTTCTTCAGAGGAAGACCTTTGCCGTTGTTGTTGGAATATTGTGTTCTTACACAAATAATAGAATGGGCCACTGCCAATTAAAAATAATTCTATAACCACGAATAATTTGAAGGATATTTTAAATCCTAGTGCCATGAACTAAATGAATTTATTATGAAGCTACAATTCTTATTTCCGCATTCTGTCGAAGAATTGCAAGTTGTGAAAATTACTAAAATGGCCATGAATATAAATATTGTTTCATAATAATGTTCCCAAGTGGAAAATCAAATAGTTGAATGGTTCAACAATTTATTGATCAAGTTGATGATTCAGAAATCATATATTTTGTTAGGAACTTGAAGTTCATAATCGAGTCACTTCTCGAAACATTTAATGTCAGAAGAACAATTAACTTTTGTTGTGCTTCGCACAGTTCTTCGATGCTATGCGCAAGGTCAAATACTTTTCAGATGTTATTAATATGTGTAAATAATTTGTGTTGATTCAGAAATAATAATATTTTTTGACAATATTTTTTGAAACTGGAAAAATAAGTGAAAGTTAAAAATTCTATGAACATTTATTCTACGAGTGTTAATATTATGTAAAAATTCAAACAGTGAACTACGATATTTCCAGTAGAGACAATTAAATTTGAACTGGATTTAATCATGAATGAATATAATTTTGGAACACAGTCTACAGGACTAATAATCAGACTTGTGTCTCCAAAGATAATTGTCAAATGTGTTGGAAAATTTCTGTACATTGTGTAAATAGGATGTGGGTCGCCACACGTGAATGATGCTGCTTTGAGCATTTTTGCATTCAATTTTAAATTCAAAATAAAATGAGATAATTTTACATGATGTGTTATGCCCAGTTGAATCTCCTTCTATCCTTATTGTTGCATTGAGCCAAGAATCAGTAAAGCATTTTTTCATTTGATGTCGTTTTTGCGATTAGCTTTAACCCATCTGGCGCCCCGGGATATTTTGACTCTCGTGCTGACTGATTCTTGGTAAAATGCATATGTGGTCGTGCGGACTCCGGTCTAAACGGGCACATAAAATAAGATAGAGAGAGAAATGGCTTCGAACGTGGGGCTCGAGTTAGACACGGTCAATCGCATGCCGATTTAAATTGTGATAATTTTTTTCTATAAATATTTTGGGAGTTGAGAGATGTCTGGTTTGGATGAATAAATTAGTAGGAAACCCAATTAGTGGGGAAAATTAAAAATTTAACTGGATTAATCATTAGAATGGGTTTGATTATTTTTGATAATGGCTTAACCATTAGGGCGTCAAGTAAATTCAGTAGTAAACGTTCGATGACTGGACATACGCATTATTAGAATCCAGGTGGAGGATATTTGAGAACTTGCATATTTTTCTTGTGATATTGTGGTAAAAGTAATTCGTAAAAGTAGATAATTTTGTTTTTCCATCACGTCGACATTAGGACAAATCTCATTTTATTAGAGTGTTCCAATTAGCTATTCATATTTCTTGTTCTAGTTATAAGCTTGTGTTTGCCAATATTGTATACCCCTAAGTTTTGAATAATAATTGAAAATTATGGAAGAGATGATGAGGATGATGAGGAGTTTGGAGGAGAGTTCAAAAGAGGCTGGACTGCGTGTAGCAGCCATTATGAAAGAAAATACAGAGGCTTTGGAAAAGAAACTTAAAGAAAATTCTGATAAACTTAAAGAAAGTTTAAATGATAAACTTAAAGAAAATTCTGATTCTTTAGAAAATAAACTTAAAGAAAATTCTGATTCTTTAGAAAATAAACTTAAAGAAAATTCTGATTCTTTAGAAAATAAACTTAAAGAAAGTTTAAATGATAAACTTAAAGAAAGTTCTGATTCTTTAAAAGATAACTTGAAAGAAAATTTAAATAGTAAATTTAATTCTATGGAAAATAAATTTAAAGAGAATTCCGAAATTTTGAAAATGTCACTTGAGAGTAAAATGACTAAATTATGCGAAAAAACACATGAGCTCGAAACTTCATTAGCCACCAACGCAAGTTTAATGGACGATAAATTTCGCGATGCCGATCTAAGATCCCAAAGCTTAGCTGATAGGATAGAACATGGTCTTAGGAAAGTTGGTGAAGACATGATCAACCTAGAAATCAGAGTGAAGAAAGAGAGTAATGAGATGGGAGTTCTAGTTGTTCAACGTTTGACAGAACAATTCAAAGAACTTGTAATGGGAGAAATAAGAGAAGGTGTGATTAATGAATTACAAACTGAAATTAAAACCACAGTTGTCAATGAAATTAAAGACACACTCAAGCTGGAGAACCAAGAGGGAATCAAGGAGATTAGGGAATCTTTGTCATCCCATATTCAAGTAATTTCCAAAGATATCCAAGCAACTCAGAAGGACATATCAGATATGACAGGGTCGTTGAAAAGTCACGAGGCTGTTATGAACCAGATATCCACTGATGTCAAGGAGAATTGTAAGGAAACCGAAGCAATTAAAAAAATGGCAGAAGAAAACCATAAGGAACTTGAGGCTATGAAAACCCAAATCAAGGACGAGAAACAGTCTGACCATCTGTTGAAAATGTCAAGCATGAGGGGAAAAGAACAGATACAGATAAATCTAGGAGCAGCTAGAGAAACTGATAGTCAAAGACAGGATGAGGTCAGGACAGTATTTCAATCCAACCCCATAACTGTATTCAAGAATGTAGCGGATAAGCCTTCTAAATTTTCAGGGCGAGATTCTGTGACACCCGTAGAATTTTTGAGAGAAGCAGGTGATTACCTGAAAGATTCCAAGATCCCTAAGGAAAGACAGATCCGAGTGATAGGGAAGTTTTTGGAAGGTCCTGCACTTCTTTGGTTTAGAGCTTTTAGATCCACTCGAACCACTTTTGAGGAGTTTTCTCGTGGGTTGTTAAAAATGTTTTGGTCCCCGGAAACCCAACAGCAAGTCAGAGCAGAATTATATTCGAAGAGATTCTCGACGTCACAACCTACTCGATACACTACGTACTTTTCTGGACAGCTTTCTAAACTACAACATTTAGATCCGCCGATGCCAGATAACGAATTAATTACTGCATTAATACGTCAGTTTCCAGCAGACGTCCAAAGGACTTTGATCGCTGCTGACATCTATAATATGGAGCAATTTGACGAGGCATTACAGAAGCTGCATCATACGAACGCTCAATTCTTCCATCAGAAGGGAGGAAAGAATAACAACGCTGTGTATGCTGTTATGGCCGACAGTTATTCCCAAACACCTCGAGAGATTCGAGAGGGGCGAGAAGAGAAAACGCCGAGGGAAGAGCCTGATAAAAGAGGATGGAATCAGTACAGTAACAGATACAGTTACAAGCCCTATGCAAGACCGGATGGTGGATATCGATATAATACTCGATGGAGAAGGCCAAGGGATAATCAAGGAAGGTACCAGGAAAGAAGGTACTACGGTAGAAACAACTACAATAACAGAGGGAATGTGAATACTCGTCAGTCCAATGAAGAGTTCAACAAGGAGACGAGGAAGAACTTAGAAGAAAGACACCAAGAAAACTTACAGTTCTTGGAACAGAGGCCCAATGAACCAGGTCCATCGGGAACACAACAATCCCGGGGGAATGGAAACGAAAAAAAAAAACTTCGAATTCACAGTAGAAGATAGAATTTTGAACACTTTCACTTCCAGAATTATTAAATGGCAAGCAGAGGATGATGACTTAATTCAACAGAACGACGAACGGAAAGAAATGGGTACAAGAATTAGAATGCCAATCATATCATGCGAAGTATTCGGTATGCCTGTCGATACTTTGATTGATACTGGGGCTATTCTTTGTCTTGTAAGCGAGAAGCTTTATATTCTGTGGAAGCTCAAAGAGAATTTAGAGGAGATTCCAGTATCAGGAATTAAGATCCAAGGAATAATACCCAACAGAATATCTCTGTCTAAAACACAGTTATTCTTATGTATTACTATTGGAGGACATGATTTCCGACATGTGTTTGTAGTAATGAAGGACATGGCTTCTGACATGATATTGGGAGCGGATTTCATTCAGAAATATCAAGCAGTGATAGACATGAAGACGGTGACGATCAGATTCAAGAATACCGAAGAGATAAACTTCGAGGGAAAAGAAGAGGAAGACATCGAGGGAGATGCTCAATGGTCTCTGATTTTTCATGAAGCTGAAGGAAGAGAAGTCTACACTGAGAAGGAGTCCCCAGAGCTGGGGAAAATTTTGGAAGAGTATCACGATATTTTTGATATTAAACCTGGTGAAATTAAAGATTTTGAATATCGTATTCGTGTAAATGATGATGCACCATTCCATGCTAAATTGTATCCAGTGGCGGAAAAGCATCGAGAAAGGGTAAAGTGCTTATCAAGGAGATGGAAAGCAATAATGTGATTGAAAAGTACACTACATCTTATGTCAATCCATTAGCAGTAGTGTCTAAGCAAGATGGAAGTCTGAGACTATGTTTAGACGCGCGAAATTTGAATTCAATTTGCTGCCAGAGTATGACAGACCACCAATCATTAGGGAACTGTTAAGGAAATTCCAAGGCAAGGTCTGGTTCTCTAACATTGATCTCACTTCGTCCTACCATCACATTAGGCTTAGTGAAGATTCCAAGAAGTTTACAGGATTTATGTTTGACCAGCAGACATATGTATTCCGCCGTCTACCATTTGGAGTCAAAACATCTGGATCTGTTTTGATCAGAGCACTGGAACAAAATTTGAGTCCTGAAGTAAAAGAGATAGCAATTCGTTACATAGATGATATCCTAATTGCATCTGAGACTAAGGAGGAACATTTGTTACATCTTCAGATGTTATTCGCAGATTTGAGAAAAGCGAACTTTAAGGTAAACCTTCGAAAATGTCAGTTCTTTCGGAAGGAAATAAATTTTTTGGGTCACATTTTGGATGGAGAAGGATACCGTCCCAATGAGACGAAGATACAGGTGATTGCAAATTTCCCTAGACCTACTAGAGTGAAGAATGTCCGCAGTTTTCTCGGGACATGCCAATTCTTTGCAGGGCATTGTCCAAGCTTCACCAAGACGGTTGCGCCATTGCAGGAATTATTAAAGAAAGGGAACAAATGGAAATGGAATGAAGATTGTGAACAATCATTTCAAGATGCCAAGAGGTTATTGGTAAACAGCGTGAAATTGGAGTATCCTGACTTTACCAAGAATTTCATCATAGAATCTGATGCATCCACCGTAGGGATTGGAGCTATTCTTCTTCAAGAAGATGACGATCACAAGAGACGTTACCTGGCGTTCATAAGCAGGAAACTTCGTCCATCAGAAAGGAATTATTACACCACAGAGTTAGAAGCACTTGCTGTAATCTTCGCGTTGGAGTCGTGGAAGAAAATGTTAATTGGACATTCAGTAATTGTGAGGACTGATCACCATGCATTGGAGTTTATTTTGAGAACAAACTTTGCCAGTGATAGGATAACTAGATGGTCGCTTTTTATTCAACAATTCAACCTAGTTATTGAACACACTCCTGGAAAGTTGAACGTGGGAGCTGATTTATTGAGTAGAGCAGTGGAGTCTACATCTAAGGTTTTTCAAGTTAACCTGACGCAGGAAGATGAGGATACCTTGAGAAGGTTAAGATTGTTGCATTTATCCCAGAGGAGAGACCGACGTTTTAGAAACATTTTTCGTTTTCTACAGGGAGACATGGATCCAAATGATGATGATTTTGTGGAAACTGAAAGAATTTCAAGAGATTTTATGATGTTAGATGGTTTAATCTACAAGTTTGCAGATCCTGACCATACGAAGCTGAGAGTAGTGATACCTCCACGAATGCAAAAACCCATTATCTGGATGGCACATCGAATCGCAGGTCATGCTGGAGTAGATAAGACGGTCAACACGATTCAAGAGAAATTTTCGTGGGAGCGAATGCGACAAACTTTCAGGAACACTATTCGAGAATGCGACTTATGCCAAAGGAGTAAACATAATTCTAGATTACTGAGAGAATTACCAAGGCCTATTATTCCTTCTAAGCCTTGTGAAATCTTCGCGACTGATTTATATGGTCCTCTCCCAAAGTCTAAAAGAGGTAACCGATATATTCTGGTGACCATGGATGTTTTCAGCAAATACACTATGTTACACCCAATTCAGAAGGCGAACGCAAAATATTGTGCGAAGAGAATTAGAGACAATATAATTCCGGAAGCAGGAAAACTGGAATTCCTTTTATCAGATCGTGGACCTCAATTTACATCTTTAGAATTTAGAACCATCATGAATAATCTTGGGATTAGACAATTGTTTTGTTCTATCAGACATCCTGAGAGCAATCCAGCAGAACGCGTGATGGCTGAAATAGCGAAATTTTGCCGCCTCTATTGTCCAAATGAGCATTGGAAATGGATGGATGTTCTCTCTTTAGCATCCGAATCCATCAACTCTACAATTCATGAGAGTACTGGACAGATTCCCATGTTGCTTCATCATGGAATTAAACCAACAAGATTACGGGATCAAATCATCTCTATTCCACCTGAGATTGAACCAAGTCGTCAGATGAGGGAAACTCTAGCTTTAGACAAGTTGAGGAGCCAAGCTGAGAAAAGAGAGCGCAGAGTGAGAGGAAAGCGTTTTCGCAGACCCTTGCGCGTAGGAACTCTTGTTTTAGTGAAAAGACCTACACCCTCTGACGTGCAAAATCGAGTGTACTCGAAATTTGCAAGCCTTTACGCTGGACCCTATCGTATTGTGGAAGTAAACAACAATGGAAGCTATGAAGTCGCTAATACACGAACTGGTAACATCGTGGGAACTTATAATGCATCGAATTTGAAGATTTATTATTCAAGAACCAGATGATTTAATGTGTAGATAGGAAAAATAAAAATTTTTCAATTTTTATTTTTTGCTAGGTGTGGGGTGGATGTGCCCAACTCTAGGAATGGGTATTCCAAGATTCAGACACCTAGATATCAAGGGAAAGGCTACAGCCGCTTTTGAAAGTTGAGATATTTGAATATCGCGCTACATTGCTTCTAGAAGCAATTGGAAAGAATTTACCGCTAAGAGCATGTCAAGTGACGTAGCGAGTAATAGCAGAGGTCGAGGCTATTTATTGATTAAATAGTTAACCATGGAGTAGAGACTTGAGACTTGGATCAGATTACTGGCACGGCCAAATGAAAGAGAATGCACTTAGTATCTAGTAAATCGGACCAGGGATACCAGAGATATGAGGATTTCCAGATTTCAGCTGATGCGGCGTGACCCTGACCGTTTTGAATAAAAGCCGGCCGGCTCAATCACCTTCAGCTCACTTCGAAACAAGCACTTGCCTAGCAAGGTGCCGCTACGCTGAGCCAAGGCACATGGTTGCCGGATCTACGCAGAAGTTATTTTCAAAATTGTGATAGTCACAAAAGTGCTGCGCTACGAGTGGAACTTAGTAAGTTTCCGGCAGGGAGAATCACTAAGGTGATAGTTATTTTTCGACAGACACTGGTGAAATATTTTTATTTCTACATGGACATATGCTAGACTTTGTCTAGAATAGTACTTTGTCACAGTCCAGTAATAATCTAATACTTGGATATTTTAGTCCAATTCAGTCAGTTTCATATTTGTAACTTGATAACCACTTCGATCTTTCAGTATATTGAAGGCCAGTCTATCACGGTGTTGTTCATTAGCCAACGCAGGGAAACTACATGTTGCTTCGCGCATGGTAGATGGTGTGAAGCCATGCCCAGGGAACGATCTTCAGAACAGCCGTTGATTGGTTTAGACTGTCAGTGTTTTCTTGTACTGAAAAGATTACCGTGAGTTATGTTACAACTGACATATTTAAGAATAGATCACTTAGATCTGACCCCATTTAAGCAAACTGTTATGGAGTTAACAGAAGCCAATATTAAAATGGATCAACAGTTACTTCAAACGTCAAGAGATATTACCACTATGTCTTGCTAGACGGATTGTGGGTATATAATGGCGGCCGATACAAGGATTATACGTGCTTGTCCGATAGGGCATGTCTATGGATAAATCTGGTACAAACCAGGTTCACTACGCTTCAAGACCATCAAGAAATGTAAGCCACATTTGAATTATATTATGCCTAGCTAATTGTAACAAACTATTTTTCTGAAGATGGCCAACACATTTTTTTTCTTCGTATTTAAATCTTGCAATGATTTACGCAAGACATATTAGAGTTATTCTGAGTATTTTCAGCACTCAGAACAGTTTAGGATCAATGACCGAGCATATCGAGCATTTATTTGAATATTTCATATTTTTGGGAAGTCACGGAAAACCGTCGATGTAACTGTAAGAGTTAAATTATTTTTTGTTGAGGAATGGATATTTTTTCCATATTCGAAGGTTCGAACATGTGGATTCTCACATAATGAGATGATAATTAAATATATTTAAAATAATATAATTAATAATAAATAATCCACTAATAATAATAATAATGATTTTATAACTTTTCTAAATAATTCTTGGATATTATATTTTCTAATAATCATATGTATTCAGAGAGAGAGCCTATGAAGTAGTTTAATCATTTCTAGTTTGGAACAGGTGATTTTCCGAAGGAGAGTGGTTAGCGCAAGCCCGCATTCAACCAACATTACAGTTCTGGTTGAACAGTTAATATTTGCAATGAGCAAAGTATATTTTTCAGATAACACGGAGAGGCTTGAAACGGGAAGCAAATGATATTTGTATCAATTAGGATATTTTTGTATTTATATAAAATCATGACGTAAATCCACTCGAAAGTGAAATAAAGATTTTCATAAGTATGGTAAATTCACGGGTTGAACTGAATGGTAAAATAAAATAAACTTGTAAGTTTATTAATCTTCCAGTGTTGATAACAAGCAGAGGCTTGAATTATTGTATACATTTTGGGAAGAAAATTTATGTGTGTGGAGTAGTTGAAATGCCATTCCCAGGTGCGCATGTTTAAGTCGCAGGAATGAGGAGGTTTTTTCGAGCATCAATCAAATAGCAGGTTCGATGGCTCAGGTTTATAGAAGGAGTATTGGAACTACACATTTCGTCGTATGAATGACCCGAAGGTTATTTCTTAGAAACCATCAGTTCTTATTTTAACCTTGTTTACGGATTCCATTTAGACTTTGATTTTGCTAGAACCCGGATTTGTCATGATAGTATTTTATTCTTCTTCAGAGGAAGACCTTTGCCGTTGTTGTTGGAATATTGTGTTCTTACACAAATAATAGAATGGGCCACTGCCAATTAAAAATAATTCTATAACCACGAATAATTTGAAGGATATTTTCAATCCTAGTGCCATGAACTAAATGAATTTATTATGAAGCTACAATTCTTATTTCCGCATTCTGTCGAAGAATTGCAAGTTGTGAAAATTACTAAAATGGCCATGAATATAAATATTGTTTCATAATAATGTTCCCAAGTGGAAAATCAAATAGTTGAATGGTTCAACAATTTATTGATCAAGTTGATGATTCAGAAATCATATATTTTGTTAGGAACTTGAAGTTCATAATCGAGTCACTTCTCGAAACATTTAATGTCAGAAGAACAATTAACTTTTGTTGTGCTTCGCACCGTTCTTCGATGCTATGCTCAAGGTCAAATACTTTTCAGATGTTATTAATATGTGTAAATAATTTGTGTTGATTCAGAAATAATAATATTTTTTGACAATATTTTTTGAAACTGGAAAAATAAGTGAAAGTTAAAAATTCTATGAACATTTATTCTACGAGTGTTAATATTATGTAAAAATTCAAACAGTGAACTACGATATTTCCAGTAGAGACAATTAAATTTGAACTGGATTTAATCATGAATGAATATAATTTTGGAACACAGTCTACAGGACTAATAATCAGACTTGTGTCTCCAAAGATAATTGTCAAATGTGTTGGAAAATTTCTGTACATTGTGTAAATAGGATGTGGGTCGCCACACGTGAATGATGCTGCTTTGAGCATTTTTGCAGTCAATTTTAAATTCAAAATAAAATGAGATAATTTTACATGATGTGTTATGCCCAGTTGAATCTCCTTCTATCCTTATTGTTGCATTGAGCCAAGAATCAGTAAAGCATTTTTTTCATTTGATGTCGTTTTTGCGATTAGCTTTAACCCATCTGGCGCCCCGGGATATTTTGACTCTCGTGCTGACTGATTCTTGGTAAAATGCATATGTGGTCGTGCGGACTCCGGTCTAAACGGGCACAGTATATTTGCTGCCTTTCAAAAATCACTTACCCCGGTAAGGAGCGAACCTGCAATCTTGGGGTTAGTAGACCTACACGCTATCCACTCACCCACCGTGGCGAGCTATTTGAAATGATAAAACGATATTTTAATCATCACAACACAGTACATGTAGTTCATCTCCGAATATTAGTTTACAATTCGACAGTATTGTGGTGTTTGAAGCCATATTTTCAGTGTTGCCTTAGTAAACAAGTAGGAGTCCACGCAGCACGACCTGCTTTTGATGAGACGGTGGCGCAGCAGCAAGGGGCCAGCAAGAGGGGTTATAATCTCAAACAACAACTTCGTTGGCGGCAAGGCCTGCGGAATTGCATTTCGGACCTTCGACCAGATTGCAATGAAATGTAGGAAAATTATAAAATGTTATTCTAGGCAATGCTGACACCATCACATGGTTATGAAAGCCGGACGTCCTCGGAAGTGGAAAATATCTTACTGCTGTAAATACATGATTCAACTTATTGAAAAGGTTAAAACGAGTAATTATAGATAATTTTCCGTAGAATTCAATTAGACCATAAGTTGAATTTTTACCAGTTGTCATATACATTTGGGCCCCATCTTTTTTTTCAAAAACCAAAACATTTAATAACATCAAAACGGTGAGAGATATCAAAATATGATAAGGGGTAGAAAAGTTGCAAATCACTGAGATCTTACACCAGTAGATTTAACTTTATCGATAGGATCGACGCTTTCCGAGATATAACGATTCGAAAAAAAGAATGAAATTCACGGCCCCAAAAAAGGAAAATGGTGAGAGATATCAACAAGATGTTCAGTAAAGAACATATAGCCTACTTTCTCCTAAATGTATGAGTATAGTTATAACTCGTTGTTATTATCAAAGAGTATAATAGAACTATTCTTTGTTGAAGACCTTAGAAACGATTTACCTCTACCAAACGCCACAACCTAGATAAAAACTGCTACCATCATTGAAGAAAGAAAGATAAGAAGTATATCAAGAATGTTATGGATCTGGAGACATAATCGACTGGACTGGCGGCGTGGCTCAGCGGTAACGTTCTCGCTTGCTGGACCGTATGTTTCAGGTTCGTATCCTGGCGCAGTCAGCTGGCATTTGAGGGTGCACAAATGCGAGGGAGCTGTGTTAGTAGATTTACTGGCACGTTAAAGATCCCCTTCGGAACAAAATTCTGGCACCCCGGCGTCTCTAAAAGCAACAATAGTTAAAACCAATAACATTATTATTATTATTATTATTATTATTATTATTATTATTATTATTATTATTATTATTATTATTATTATTATTATTATTACATAATCGGCCTGACACGGGCAACATCCAACTTTGAGTTGAGGCATGTCTTTACACGTCTGGCTGCGTATGACTTTCACAACCCTAATTGAATTAACAAATCTTTCCATGACCCTACAGAGACGTGTGTATACCAACTATGTGGATATTTTCGATTGCTATTTGGCTGAAATAAAAGTATTAATTAATATCCTGAACTATCACCAACGGTAGAGTTCAGATACTATGTGAAATCGTTTTGTTCTTTACTTCAATTAACATTTTCAAATAACGCACAATAGGCTGTTACAAACCCTTTAAAATAAAAAGTAAAAATGTATCGTAGTATCATCTTGTCATTCTTCAAATTCGATGCGCATAGAATGCCAATGGTATAGTAATCAATGGAGCCCCACGTAGACTAGTCGTGACATCTAGTGGTGAAATATCGAACAGAGCGAGTGCATTCTAGCGGCCAGAAGAAGAAACTTTTCAATAAAATCTGGAAGTTAATAAGTTGGTCGGCGTGCAGTTACCTTTTTGGCAGCTAGATGTCTCGAGTAAATCTGCTGGCAAAGTATGTTTTAATTAAATATATATTTTACACCATAATATGCACAATATAACGCTTAATTTTAAAACATCTGAGTCATTACAAAACAATAAACATATAACATTTCAAGCAAAAAACCTAGCTCTGATCGGGTTTGAACCATAGGCATTTGAGCGATAGGCTAACGCTCTACCACTGTGCTAATTGTGTCAACGAATATCGTTCTATTTAAAATGACTTACATAGAACTTGTTAGCAAATAATGATTTATACTAAACGATTTCATCACTGGAGTATATTATTTATATATATAAAGTATTTCATACAAAGTTTATTTATTTTGTATCAGTACGCTATATTGCATGCATTACTCAAATTAGTGAAATATAAGTCAGGCACAAGATATCCGCTGCCATCTTGTCTTATTACTGAATCGGCTCAGCTTTTTAAAATCACGTCTGCACTATAGTATTACAAAATAAACTTTTAATTTCGAACGTGCCTCTTCCTTTAGAACAGTTAAAACGATTCTCGGCTCGACAATCGGAACTGGTGGGTCCCATGATATGGATTATAAAGTTTGCATAATTCGCACGGCCGCCATCCTGAAATGGTATGGCGGACGACCTTGTAGTTTGGTCACAAGACGCATCCAATACGAAGGTATGTTGTTACCAAATTTGGTAGAGATCGGATGATTTGGTTAGTCGTTATTTGATTTTACGTTTTGAACGTTTGAGTGGCCGCCATTCAGTTTTAGTAAAGATGGCGGCGATATAAAACATGACACTGAGGTGTCCTTTGCTAGTGCTACCTTTGTACCAAATTTCGTTCAATTCGCATTCACCGTGTTCGAATTGATAGGGGGGGGGGACAGACATTCAGAGTACACACACTCACACACACACAGACACATACACACACACAGACTCACACACACACATACACACACACAGACTCACACACATACACACACACAGACAGACACACTTTTTTCGCCCTGTGTTGATCTCATAAGTCTAATTTCATTTTTTGCAAAAATCGAAAGTAGGCTAAAAAATCATATGAGTTAAAAAAGTTGATAATCACTGAGGTCCTATATCTGTAGATTTTACTTTGTTCGATACGTTCAACCGTTTCCCAAATACACACATCAAAAAAAGTTCTGCATCACCTCGGTTCCAAGAGTTCCGGAAATTTTAAATACAAAGGGAATAGAGATCAACACAAACAACATTTCAGCTCGTTTTATTGCTCATGAGACCCACACATTGCATGTTGTACCATCATACAGCTAGACTTTCAGCATTTGTGGTCCAGATTGCAGTACACACCACTACCTCTAATACCCAGTAGCACGTCCTCTTGCATTGATGCATGCCTGTATTCGTCGTGGCATACTATCCACAAGTTCATCAAGACACTGTTGGTCCAAATTGTCCCACTCCTCAACGACAATTCGGCGTAAATCTCTCAGAGTGGTTGGTGGGTCAAGACGTCCATAAACAGCCCTTTTCAACATATCCCAGGCATGTTCGATAGGGTTCATGTCTGGCGAACATGCTGGCCACTGTAGTCGAGCGATGTCGTTATCTTGAAGGAACGCATTCACAAGATGTGCACGATGAGGTCGAGAATTGTCGTCCATGAAGACAAATGCCTCTCCAATATTCTGCCGATATGGTTGCACTATGGGTCGGAGGATGTCATTCAGGTATCGTAAAGCCGTTTCGGAGCCTTCCATGACCACCAGTGGCGTACGTCGGCCCCACATAATGCCACCCCAAAACATCAGGGAACCACCACCTTGCTGCACTCGCTGGACAGTGTGTCTAAGACGTTCAGCCTGACCAGGGTGCCTCCAAACACGTCTCCGACGATTGTCTGGTTGAAGGCATATGCGACACTCATCGGTGAAGAGAACGTGATGCCAATTCTGTGGGGTCCATTCAGCATGTTGTTGGGCCCATCTGTACCGCGCTGCATGGTGTCGGGGTTGCAAAGCTGGACCTCGCCATGGACGTCGGGAGTGAAGTTGCGCATCATGCAGCCTATTGCGCACAGTTTGAGTTGAAACACGACGTCCTGTGGCTGAACGAAACGCATTATTCAACATGGTGGCATTGCTGTCAGGGTTCCTCCGAGCGGCAATCCGTAAGTAGCGGTCATCCACTACAGTAGTAGCCCTTGGGCGGCCTGAGCGAGGCCTGTCATCGACAGTTCCTGTATCTCTGTACCTCCTCCATGTCCGAACAACATCGCTTTGGTTCACTCTGAGACGCCTGGAAACTTCCCTTGTTGAGAGCCCTTCTTGACACAAAGTAACAATGCGGACGCGATCGAACTGCGGTATTGACCTTCTAGGCATGGTAGAACTACAGACAACATGAGCAGCGTACCTTCGTCCTGGTGAAATGACTGGAACTGATCGGCTGTCGTACCCCCTCCGTCTAATAGGCCCTGCTCATGCATGGTTGTTTACATCTTTGAGCAGTTTTAGTGACATCTATGAACAGTCAAAGGGACTGTATCTTTGATACAATATACACAGTCAACGTCTATATGCCGGAGATCTGGGAACCGAGGTGATGCAAAACTTTTTTTGATGTGTGTATAACGGTTCGAAAAAGAGGAAGAAATTCAGGGCTGCAGAAAATCAAATCGGTGAGAGATATCAAAAAATCTTAAGGGTTGAAAAAGTTGCTAACCACTGAGATCTTACACCTGTAGATTTAACTTTGTTAGATACGGCCAACCGTTTCCCAGATATAACGGTTCGATAAAAAGGAAGACATTCAGGGCCCCAGAAAAGGAAAACGGTGAGAGATATCAAAACATCATCAGGGGTAAAAAACAAGATGTTCAGTAAAGAACATATAGCCTACTTTCTCCTAAATGCATGGGTATTGTTATAACTCTTTGTCCTTTTCAAGGAGTATGATTGAATGTTGGTTGTAGGAGCTTGTTGAAATACAACGTGCTATAGGGATATTAAACATGAATATGAGGTGCCCTTTGCTAGTGCTACCTCTGTACCAAATTTCGTTCAATTCGGTTTCACCGTGTTTGAATTGATCGGGGGAATCGATTTGCACACATACTTGGCCACCATCTACAAACTATTGGGCTGATGCTCTTGCAGTTTGGTCAGAATATGTGTCCCACATAAAGATATGGTGTTGCAAAATTAGGTAGAGACTAGATTATTAGGTTGGTCGTAATTAAATTTTAGCTTTTAACATTTGGGTGGCCGCGATTACGTTTCCATCAAGATAGCGGTGATATAAAACATGACACTGAGGTGCCCTTTGCTAGTGCTACCTCTATACCAAATTTCGTTCCATTTGGTTTCAGCGTGTTTGAATTAATAGGGGGAATCGATTCTGACACAAAGATGGCCGCCATCCGCAAACTATTAGGCGAATGACCTATTAGATTGGTTCAATTCGCATTCACCGTGTTCGAATTGATAGGGGGGGACAGACATTCAGAGTACACACACTCACACACACACACAGACACACAGACACACACACACACACAGACTCACACACACACATACACACACACAGACAGACACACTTTTTTCGCCCTGTGTTGATCTCATAAGTCTACTTTCATTTTTTGCAAAAATCGAAAGTAGGCTAATAAGGATGAAATTCAGGGCCCCAAAAGCGGCTTCGGTGGCGTAGTCGGTAGCATGCTGAACTGCTGTGCCCAAGATAGCGGGTTCAAACCCGGCCGAAGTCGTCGGATTTTTTAAGAGCGTTAAAAATCCTTCAGTATGCCTTCCTTCGGAGGGGAAGTAAAGCCGGCGGTCCCATGTCATAGATTTATGGCATGTAAAAGATCCTTTTCACAGACTAAACTTGTGTAAAGCAAAATTTGTTAGGTTAGATTTCGTCAGAACGCTCTATCAAAGTTCCAACGTTCACCACTAGGTATCATTGATATCTGGTGGCGAAAGTTGGAACTCCTTGAAATTGAACGGAACATGTAGCTCACCCTTTAGGGTGTCCGCTGGAAGCAGCTACAGACTCAGGCGAGCCGAACATGTCCTCGGACACTCCCGGCACTAAAAGCCATACGATAAATAATAAATAATAAAGGGCCCCAAAGAATGGTCCGGCCATGCACCAATTTTAACGACCGACAAGAGAGTTCCTGACAGGCCCAATTTCTTTCCCCGTGACACATTTCAGCTCATATCTTGAAAATTCCGACCTCTAGTTTGCTAAACGTAAAAACGTCACGCACATAATTACATACATACATACATACATACAGACAGACTTTTTTTGAATTTTTTTTTTCAACTCCGATTCGATTGGTAAAGGTTTGAACACTGGGCGACGCGTAGTTTCCGAGATCATGAAAAATCCTACCACGGCTATACGAAAGCCTATAGGATCTAGATCCGGCTTTCATAACAAGTAGGAGTCCACGCAGCACGACCTGCTTTTGATGAGACGGTGGCGCAGCAGCAAGGGGCCAGCAGGAGGGGTTATAATCTCAAACAAAAACTTCGTTGGCGGCAAGGCCTGCGGAATTGCATTTCCGACCTTCGACACGATTGCAAGGAAATGTAGGAAAATTATAGAATGTTATTCTAGGCAATGCTGACACCATCGCATGGTTATGAAAGCCGGACGTCCTTGGAAGTGGAAAAATCTTACTGCTGTAAATACATGATTCAACTTATTGGAAAGGTTAAAACGAGTAATAAATTATAGATAATTTTCCGTAGAATTCAATTAGACCATAAGTTGAATTTTTACCAGTTGTTATATACATTTGGGCCCCATTTTTTTTTTCAAAAACCAAAACATTTAATAACATCAAAACTGTGAGAGATATCAAAATGAGATAAGGGGTAGAAAAGGTGCAAATCACTGAGATCGTACACCTGTAGATTTAACTTTTTTCGATAGGATCGACGCTTTCCGAGATATAACGATTCGAAAAAAAAGAATGAAATACACGGCCCCAAAAAAGGAAAATGGTGAGAGATATCAAAAAATCGTTTTGAGTAAAAATGTTGCATACCGCGAAGATCTTACACCTATACATTTAACATTTTTCGATACGATCAACCGTTTCTGAGATATATAGATTCAAAAAAAAGTTTGAAATTCAGGGCCCCCCAAAATGATCCGGCCCTGCACCGATCTTAACGCCCAACAATAGGATTCGTCACAGTCACTAACTCTTTCACCGTACCAAATTTCAGCTTAATATCTTGAAAATTGCGACCAGTACTTAGCTAAACGCAGAAATGTCATGCACAATTGACTTTTTCAGGGCCCCAAAAAATCAAAACAGTGAGAGATATCAAAAATCGTTTTGAGTAAAAAAGTTGCACACCGCGGAGATCTTACACATGTAGATTTAAAGTTTTTTGATAAGACCAACCGTTTCCGAGATATATCGATTCCCAAAAAAAATTGAAATTCAGGGCCCCAAAAAAGATTCGGCCCAGCACCGATTTTAACGCCCAATAATAGGAATCGTCACACTCACTAACTCTTTCACCGTACCAAATTTCAGCTTAATATCTTGAAAATTGCGACCAGTACTTAGCTAAACGCAAAAATGTCACACACAATGGACATTTTCAGGGCCCCAAAAAAAGAAAACGGTGAGAGATATCAAAAAATCGTTTTGAGTAAAAACGTTGCATACCGCGGAGATCTTACACCTATACTTTTAACATTTTCGATACGATCAACCGTTTCCGAGATATATCGATTCCAAAAAAAAATTAAATTCAGGGCCCCCAAAAAAGATCCGGCCCTGCACCGATTTTAACGGCCAACAATAGGATTCGTCACAGTCACTAACTCTCTCATCGTACCAAATATCAGTTTAATATCTTGAAAATTGCGACCAGTACTTAGCCAAACGCAAAAATGTCACGCACAATGGACATTTTCAGGGCCCCAAAAAAGAAAACGGTGAGAGATATCAAAAAATCGTTTTGAGGTTGCATACCGCGAAGATCTTACACCTGTTCATTTAACATTTTTCGATACGACCAACCGTTTCCGAGATATATCGATTCCAAAAAACAGTTAGAAATTCAGGGCCCCCAAAAAAGATCCGTCCCTGCACCGATTTTAACGCCCAACAATTGGATTCGTCACAGTCAGTAATTCTTTCACCGTACCAAATTTCAGCTTATTATCTTGAAAATTGCGACCAGTACTTAGCTAAACGCAAAAATGTCACACACAATGGACATTTTCAGGGCCCAAAAAAAAAGAAAACGGTGAGAGATATCAAAAAATCGTTTTTAGTAAAAAAGTTGCATACCGCGGAGATCTTACACCTATACATTTAACATTTTTCGATACGATCTACCGTTTCCGAGATATATCGTTTCCAAAAAAATAAGATGAAATTCAGGGCCCCAAAAAAAGGTCCGGCCCTGCACCGATTTTAACGCCCAACAAAAGGGTTCGTCACAGGCCCAAACTCTTTCACCGTACCAAATTTCAGCTCGATATCTCGAAAATTGCGACCTGTACTTTGCTAAACGCAAAAACGTCACGCACATACATACATACATACATACATACATACAGACAGACTGACTTTTTCCAATATACCACGGCTATATGAAAGCCTATAGGAACTTTAGATCCGGCTTTCATAACAAGAGTTTAGTGCTTTTCAGTCGGTCAACACGAATGTACCCAAAAGAGAGGGGTTATGCCCTAATCCTGAAATAAATTACACGAGATTAATAAAACACTAGGATGACCAGTTTCGATCGTCAAGCGATCATCATCAGATCCATTACACTTAGGCTACAAAATCTATGTTTGAAATACAGGTTAAAATATTTACAATATGTACAATTATTTAGTTGAAGTATTGGTACTGCAACTGTCAGTGTATGCTAAATGCAGTATATATGTTAGGTGAAATGCTAAATGGTGATAGCTATCCGGTGATTGTACTTTAGAGAGATTATATGGTTGTAAACTATGGTTAAACTATAACATTTTAGGCTAACTACTTATCTGATTGTCTTCCGTACTACAGCTACTCACAGTGAGTTCCAGTGAACACGAAAACTGGAAAATGGTACGGTGCAAAACCCTACATCAAGTTACAAGATCAAGCTAATATCGGAATTTACATTTAACAGGGTAGCAAAACAAATCTAAGTTAGGATGATACCATTTTCTCATTTACATTTAATATTAATTCATCTAGCTAAGTCCTACCAATTAATTACAAAATTTACGGCGGTGACGTCCGTATTATCAAACAATTACAATCAAAGCTATATGACAAGCCATAAAAAAAAATATCTAGGACACTCTTACAAACTGGGTGCTAATCAGCACACAAAAGGTGACATAGAGGATTTGTACACTTTTACATCAATAAATCAATAAACACAAGACCACAGCTTTATTCAAAGCCTACCTACATCTTGGTTTACTGTTTGTAAGCCATAGTCATTTAACGTGTGGTTATACGGTGACGACTGCGTAGTGAAGACTACGTCTAACATCGTATGGCCTGCGCCCCACCAGCTACGAACTTAAGGTTCGAGCAAGCCTCTGGCGCTACAAAAAAATGTCAGCTGTCCTAAAGTCATTTCATCCAGGAAATACTTTCATTAGCACGGCTATGTCAGCAGGTTCCAAATGCAAATGAACAAGGTTAAATAGAAAGGATTCGTTAGTTATATTTTGTTTATCAAAATTATGCGTTTTATTATTAAGATGTCGGTTTAAATTATCGTTGGTTTATGGCGAATAACAGCTGACTAGCTTGGCACGGAGCGTCTCTGAGAGATCATCTCTGCCATAGAGCCTCGACTCAAAAGTCGGAATACAATCAACGAGCAATAACAACTCGGACACACAATAACACAAGTTACCAGCGGCACACAGCTCGCGTTCAATAACTCTGTGACGGGCCTGGACACATCAGTCACCCTCCCTAAATATCTGGTCGACGGGAACAGTCCCGGACATGGTACACAAAATACCTTCACACATGAAAAACCCTCATCACGGGGCTAGCCTCCAACATAAAATAAGAATCCTGACATAACTATACTCGTCGAAACAACGGTACACGCAAAAGGCGTTTAACTAACAAATGACAATCTAAAGAAAATGTGAGCAGATACAGAAATGGACTCTGGGTTCCATGAGCTATTAATGCAATGAAAAATAAATGAATGCTACAAGCATTCTGTCCTGTGTTAACATAAGTCTGTCTCACTTGGAAGCAAGCGCTCTCACTCATGCGCTGGGAAATATTCACAAACCTGTCTGTGTCACAGCAAGTTGCAGGCTCCCTGCACTATTAGACACAACACGTTGACTGGGCCAGCAATTCAGGCAAGAAAATAACTATGAAACTGGCCTCATAATAATACCTTTACCATAGGTTATAAACATCAAAGAATGTGTGCATTAAGAGCACGCTATAAAGCTGAATACAAACATATAGCTCTGTATTTCATAGCAAAGACGTTTAAAAGATAGCGATGTCACTCATTGCTGGAGCTCTTTGCTCTCAAAGATAAAATACTTCAGTAGTTTCTTGTATCAAACATTCAAATAATCACGTGTCATCACACTTGACACAAACAAAATAATATTATGGCGCAAACTCCACTCTGCTGGATTTGCTTAATGATACGTTGGGAACTGGGTTCGATGCTAGGCTACAACGAAACATCCCTTTTACTTGCAAGATCTACACTTGACCTGGATGGCTTCTGAGCACATCATGAATGAAATATAAATGCAGTTACAAAACTGGTAATTACAGTCGATTAACTAAATGATACGACTTTTCTAATGAAGTCAGGGGCGTAACATTTACTGTCTGCTATGAGTGCAGTTAACGAAATATAATCAAGGCATCAGTTTGCCGTAACAGGAGTCTGCTAAGACTCGAAAATCATCCCAGATAGGGTTGAACAAAGTAGCCTTGAAATGACTACGGTCACGTTTAGCAATAGACAGGAATTGGCGTCCTATAACGTCCATCAGTTTGCACCAGGGTTGAACAAAATATCAAACCCAAGGGTGGCTCACAATCACTGTAATAAATGACATCTAATTATACTAGTTACATTCCCTATCTATGAAATGGCTGTCACTAAGTTCGGCTGATTTACAATCTACACTAATCTAACTATACCACCAATGACTAGAACAAAGAAGGGTTGTACAAACTCACGATCTGAAGAAGCCCACACTTAGCTCTCTGTCCAACGACAAGGGTTGAACAAAAGCACCTCTGGCTTTCAGGATTGGCATCGTCCGTATCAGAACTTCCATCTTGGCTCTCCTAAAGACCGGGGTTCGGTCTGTCCCTGTAGTTGACATCGTGAATGGGTTGGACATGCCTAGAAAAGGCATCCTCGATTCCTTCCTTCTCGTTCGACGTTCTTGAAGTTCCACATCATGCTCGTTCCATCCGAGACGTCTCACTCATACTATAACGGTACTTAGCCCATCATCTCCGGCTCGAACATGGTGTTATAAGTGTCGGACACGTGGTCGGTAATGTTAGACATCATGTATTCCATTAGTACTTGAAAATTGCGGTGTGCTTTGTAGCTATCACAGGCGTTACACATATATTTAGCAACACAGCCTCTACACTTTGCAGATATCATTAATAAATGGCCATGCACTGATCTGCTGGTTCACATGTGCACAGACTCTACTTTTACAATCACGTGGCATCCTTGAAATAGGCGTCGATTTCTGGCGGATAACTCCACCGTAGCAATTTATACACGTAGTGGTTTTAATATCACACTCGTTCAATGTAATTGTATCACAGTTATTGGTATATTTAACACTAGGCGTCAGCCCTCCACAAATCACGTGGGTACAAAATGTGGTGCTACAGAATCGTAGAAAATTCACAATATTTTTTTTAAATACGTTCACAATGCTATTTGTGCTCATCACTACACTTTATAAACCGTAATGCACAGTACGATGGTGCTCGATGACACTTGATAAATATTTCTTCGCTAAAAAGCGGACTGTTTCCACGTCTTACATGACGGATATTATAACACGCCTCAACAGGGCGGATTCTCCTGACGTAGTGCACGGAATTGCGTTCCTCGAGGAATCAAGTCGTCAAACTAAGTCGTTGAGCGACTATTTACATTCCTCCTTGCATATCTGCAATGATATTACCATACCTTAAAGTGAAAAACATTCTCCAAAATGTTTCAATAATACTGAATGACGAAATGGAATATTCTGAGTCTCGTAGAAAGGTAAAGTTGATTAATAAGACCTCAGATAAATAATTAGCAGACTTCACCAAAGTCAAAAGAGCGATCCTTCGCTACTCCAAAGAGAATCGTATAAGCTCTCAGCTTCTGGTTGCTTTCTGGGTGTGTTCAAAGGTAATACATCCCATCATAAATGTGTTGTCATGAAAAATATCACATGAACCTTAGCTCAGCGGGTTCATCTGCCTCTCCGTCGTTTCAAATAAAATGTAGGGAAGACATTTTTATTTGACTCAAAGTTCATTCATGAGTGATATTTTTTTAGATTAGCTGCGTTGAAGGTTCCAATGCACTCTCCTGTTTGAATGTCTTCAATCACGTAACTTCCATTGTTCCTGCTGCTTCCATTTCATGGATCTTCTTAGCAGCTTCCTCTCGGTGTTTCTCTGCGATAGGATAAATCTTCTTCTGGAACGGGGAATCATCCAATAAGTTAGTATAAGATCGTATTCGTAGTCCAATATCTCACCAGGTGTGGTGTCGAATATATCCTCGTATTCGCTTAATATGGCATCTAGCTTCTCTCGTACGGGTGCTGATAATTGTTCTGCCTCTCCATCGGCATCTCGTGTCTCCTCAATTTCCTTGCCATTTAAATTCTCAACAACGTTGACTTCGGATTCAAATTCCGGTTCTTCCTCTACTAAATTCATTTGGATGGGTTCGTTCGGCTTAAACTCCACCGTATTACGTCCCATATCAATGATTCCATCGTACTTCCGAATGAAGTCTGCACCCAATATGGCATCATGATGCAAGCCTTTCATCACCAGAAACTCGTGCAAGTACACGTGGCTCAAAATGTTTAAAGTGCATAAAATCTGAACTTTCCACGTTACGACACGGTCAGGTATAACTCCCCTGACTCTTACTGCAGAAACTGGCAGCTCTGTCACCTCAGAGTTTGCTTTCAGTCTGGCATGGCAATCGGCGGACATGACACTTATCATTGCCCCTGTATCGATGAGAATGACTACGTCACATCCATTCAGGGTAGCTACAATCTTCGGTAGACGCGTCAATTCGTAGTTGTGGTTCGTCGTTCGTCGTTCGTCTAATAGATCTTCCTGAATTGGCTCCCAGAGTAAGATAGTGGCAGTTACTCTGTGCTCAATCGGGTAAGATTCTACTGAGTTTTTGGCGGTTTTTTTTCCTTGGCGGGAAGTACCGGGCTGGTTTTGCCTCGTTTCTTCCGCCGGAATATTACGTGTTTCCCGCGAAGTCGGGTTCTGATCTCCCCCTTCTTGGTTTTCTTGGAGTCCTCGGAGTTGCTGAAGGTATTCACGACTCTCCTGTGCTCTTCCTCTCCAGTCTCGATCGACCTGGTATGTGGGGTCCCGATCTCGACTGTATCCTCTGCTGTAGCGGTAATCTCTACGGATACCTCCCTGCTGTGGGTTCCGGTTATTATTCCCTCGGCGGTCGTCGTTCGTTCCTCGATCAAAGCGTCGGTTCCAATAACTACGACGGTCATCTCTCCGGTCTCTAGCGTACGGAGTGTTATTCCAATTTCTCCGACCACGATTATGTTCATCACGCTGGTCAAAGCTCTCTTGAGTCTGTGTTTGCTGTGGCGTCTGGCACACTTTGTCCACAGTCGTTAAGTTAACTTGTCGCTCTTCACGCCTGTCAGCCTTCTGTTGACGGTGTGTTGGAAACTGTTCAGTATTGGCGTCCAATCGCCGTAAGATTTGATCACACTGCTGGAATGTAGATGCTCCTGCAGCGATCAATACTCGTTGCACGTCTGCAGGGTATTGCCAGACGATGGTATTTACAAGGTCTTGCTCTGACAGTGGGGGTTGCAAACAACGAAGTTTCCCAAGCTGGGTTGCGAAGTAGTTCACATAGCGCGTCGGAGTATTCGAGCTATATCGGCGAGTGTACATCTCAGCTCTAATACTTTGCTGGATGTCGCTCGACCAGTAAGTTCTCAGTAAGGCTTCTCTGAAGTCTTGATAGCCTACGAATGAATAACGGAAGGCCCTGAACCAAGTGCTCGCTTGCCCCTCAAGCAAACGCTCAATAACTCGGAGCTCTCTCTCTGGAGTCACCATTGTGTCCCTTAAGTAGCTCTCCACATTAGCTAAAATTCTACAGGAGTGATGCCTCTCCCAGTGCCTGAGAATCGAGCTGGTTGCTCTTCTCGCGAACGGATGATTGTCACATTCCCCTGCGTGTGCGCGGGTCTGAATGAACTCGGCATATAATTATGCGTTGGCGTACTTGTGTCCTGACTTTGTTGATTATGTACGGGTTGGGAAGGATTCGCGTTATAGTTTAACGCTTGACTCTGCGCTGAACCGGTAAATTGAGACGGTTGTGATTCCATGGGTGCGCTAGGTTGAAAGTGTGTAGGCATTATCCCTGAGGATTGCGGTCCTGGCGTTGCCTGAGATTCTCCCATCTGTGGAGGTAAATGTATCTCCCTTGGTTGAGTCTCAAGTCGGTCGAGACGTCTCTCGATGATTTGGAGCCCTGGGATAGTCTTAGCTGCGACCTTGTTTCCCAAATCGTTGAGCTGCAACTCAATTTTCTCGACTTTACCTTTGAGGTTGGTGTCGACTTCACGAATAGCTATCCTCGAGTTGTAACTGAGGTCTAACCTCTCGGTTATTGCGACTTCCTCAAATCTTTTCTGCAGTGAGTCGATTTCCTCCTCGACTTTGGACATGTTGTCCTTGACCTCGGCTACCTTCTCCTCCATAATAATTTTATGCTCATTAAGGTCACCCCTCAACAGCATTACATCGATCTTATTTTCTTCTCGATGAATGTCTACTGTCTCTCGTAGCCCTGTTACGGTCTCGGTTAATTCCGTAATATTCTTTTGGTTCGTATTCAACTCGTCCTTGACCTCGATCATACCATCGACGATCGTCTTGACATTATTGTTGACGGCGTTCGCTGCACCTCTCATCAGTACGAGTCCTATGTTCATGGTAGCCATGTCCTTCTTGACGTTGTCCATGAATCCCTCGACGTGAGTTAATCGAGTTCCAAATTCCTCTCGAGTATGGTCTAAGTCAGCCCTCATATCAACCTGAACTCTATTAATCGTAGTTTGAATCTGAGCTGTATGCTCCTCCAAACGGGCCTGCACGTCCTCCCTATCTCTATTCATTTGGTCAGTTAAATTATCAATACGCTGGTTAGCCTCCTGATGGTGTCGTATTACGTCAACCCTAACAGCTGCTAAACCTGCCGTAAGATCATTTCTGGCCTCTATTCTATGAGCATACATGTCGGCCCTGACCTGCGTTAGATCAGCCCTAACATTATTAATTGACTGTGTGTTAACCTCAAGATCTTGTCTAACGTTATTAATTTCATTCCTTACTTTGTCCACATGACCACTTACATTATTGATTGACTGTGTGTTAACCTCGATATCCTGTCTAACCTGGTCCACATGACCACTTACATTATTGATTGACTGTGTGTTAACCTCAAGATCCTGTCTAACATTATTAATTGATCGGGTGTTAACCTCAAGATCCTGTCTAGCCTGGTCCACATGACCACTTACAGTGTTGACAACCTGGGTATTCTCACCCAAGTCACCCCGGACTTCACCTAAGTCAGCAGTAATCTGCTGGAGATTGGCATTGACACCTGCCAACATCACCCCAAATACACGAGGAATTGTTTCCTCATCCATGACAAGAAATTATTGAGAAAGAGAGGGAGCAATCTCTTATGGAACTTACAGCTATGATTAGTTACTTGGTGGTATAAAGCTTGTTTCATTTAAATAAACATCACGAGTACAGCTGGAGTATGCAAACTAAGTGCTTCTACATTTACAAAGACAACAGCGAGCAAAGCAAAGTATTACATTTACTCAGGATGAGGCATCATCAAAGAAAATCCTATCCATCATTTATCTAACACAAAAGCCTCACCCCCATGGACGTGTATCAAACATGAACGCCATGTGGTTAATTGATCTGCAGTACGACTTTCTAAGTTCGTCCCAGTCCGGTCAATTTACCATTTATCAACATTAAGATCCTCTTAAATAACATGGAACTGACGGTCACCACGTTAACGTCGGCACATGAGTTGGGCGCCATTTAAAGAAGAGAGTATGCTATGTGCCCGTCAGAGGAGTTTCCAGGATAGCCAACAACCGAAATGACTTCCCTAACATCTCATCCGCCGGACCTAACTGCCGAGAGGATCAGGTGAACTTCCACACAGGCCAAAGCGGCACGAGAATCCATTGTCCACAGGGATCGTGGTACATGGTGACTAAAGGTCATAAACTGCCTAAGGAAAGGTTCACCTTAAAAGCTAGACTGAGAAAGAAACATCCAGACTTATGTAAAACATCGTGAAAATTTATTGTAAAATTCACAAACCCCTATCCTAGTTCGGAGGGTTTCTATCGGCTAATCCGCAAGCTAATAAATAATCAAAAATAAAGAGCAGGTCCCTACCTGAGAAGTTACAGTAAACCCTCGCGAAAGATCTATCTCACAATAATTAAAGCAACAACAGCAACACTAGGAAAATGGTACGGTGCAAAACCTTACATCAAGTTACAAGATCAAGCTAATATCGGAATTTACATTTAACAGGGTAGCAAAACAAATCTAAGTTAGGATGATACCATTTCCTCATTTACATTTAATATTAATTCATCTAGCTAAGTCCTACCAATTAATTACAAAATTTACGGCGGAGACGTCCGTAATATCAAACAATTACAATCAAAGCTATGTGACAAGCCATTAAAAAAAATCTAGGACACTCTTACAAACTGGGTGCTAATCAGCACACAAAAGGTGACATAGAGGATTTGTACACTTTTACATCAATAAATCAATAAACACAAGACCACAGTTTTATTCAAAGCCTACCTACACCTTGGTTTACTGTTTGTAAGCCATAGTCATTTAACGTGTGGTTATACGGTGACGACTGCGTAGTGAAGACTACGTCTAACATCGTATGGCCTGCGCCCCACCAGCTACGAACTTAAGGTTCGAGCAAGCCTCTGGCGCTACAAAAAAATGTCAGCTGTCCTAAAGGCATTTCCTCCAGGAAATACTTTCATTAGCACGGCTATGTCAGCAGGTTCCAAATGCAAATGAACAAGGTTAAATAGAAAGGATTCGTTAGTTATATTTTGTTTATCAAAATTATGCGTTTTATTATTAAGATGTCGGTTTAAATTATCGTTGATTTATGGCGAATAACAGCTGACTAGCTTGGCACGGAGCGTCTCTGAGAGATCATCTCTGCCATAGAGCCTCGACTCAAAAGTCGGAATACAATCAACGAGCAATAACAACTCGGACACACAATAACACAAGTTACCAGCGGCGCACAACTCGCGTTCAATAACTCTGTGACGGGCCTGGACACATCAGTCACCCTCCCTAACTATCTGGTCGACGGGAACAGTCCCGGACATGGTACACAAAATACCTTCACACATGAAAAACCCTCATCACGGGGCTAGCCTCCAACATAAAATAAGAATCCTGACATAACTATACTCGTCGAAACAACGGTACACGCAAAAGGCGTTTAACTAACAAATGACAATCTAAAGAAAATGTGAGCAGATACAGAAATGGACTCTGGGTTCCATGAGCTATTAATGCAATGAAAAATAAATGAATGCTACAAGCATTCTGTCCTGTGTTAACATAAGTCTGTCTCACTTGGAAGCAAGCGCTCTCACTCATGCGCTGGGAAATATTCACAAACCTGTCTGTGTCACAGCAAGTTGCAGGCTCCCTGCACTATTAGACACAACACGTTGACTGGGCCAGCAATTCAGGCAAGAAAATAACTATGAAACTGGCCTCATAATAATACCTTTACCATAGGTTATAAACATCAAAGAATGTGTGCATTAAGAGCACGCTATAAAGCTGAATACAAACATATAGCTCTGTATTTCATAGCAAAGACGTTTAAAAGATAGCGATGTCACTCATTGCTGGAGCTCTTTGCTCTCAAAGATAAAATACTTCAGTAGTTTCTTGTATCAAACATTCAAATAATCACGTGTCATCACACTTGACACAAACAAAATAATATTATGGCGCAAACTCCACTCTGCTGGATTTGCTTAATGATACGTTGGGAACTGGGTTCGATGCTAGGCTACAACGAAACATCCCTTTTACTTGCAAGATCTACACTTGACCTGGATGGCTTCTGAGCACATCATGAATGAAATATGAATGCAGTTACAAAACTGGTAATTACAGTCGATTACCTAAATGATACGACTTCTCTAATGAAGTCAGGGGCGTAATATTTACTGTCTGCTATGAGTGCAGTTAAAGAAATATAATCAAGGCATCAGTTTGCCGTAACAGGAGTCTTCTATGACTCGAAAATCATCCCAGATAGGGTAAAACAAAGTAGCCTTGAAATGACTACGGTCACGTTTAGCAATAGACAGGAATTGGCGTCCTATGACGTCCATCAGGTTGCACCAGGGTTGAACAAAATATCAAACCCAAGGGTGGCTCACAATCACTGTAATAAATGGCATCTAATTATACTAGTTACATTCCCTACCTACGAAATGGATGTCACTAAGTTCGGCTGATTTACAATCTACACTAATCTAACTATACCACCAATGACTAGAACAAAGAAGGGTTGTACAAACTCACGATCTGAAGAAGCCCACACTTAGCTCTCTGTCCAACGACAAGGGTTGAACAAAAGCACCTCTGGCTTTCAGGATTGGCATCGTCCGTATCAGAACTTCCATCTTGGCTCTCCTAAAGACCAGG
The DNA here is from genome assembly GCA_946902985.2 of Meconema thalassinum. Taxonomy (NCBI): domain Eukaryota; kingdom Metazoa; phylum Arthropoda; class Insecta; order Orthoptera; family Tettigoniidae; genus Meconema; species Meconema thalassinum. The sequence goes on along the minus strand of OX336394.1, from coordinate 250,430,653 downwards.
GTTCGGTCTGTCCCTGTAGTTGACATCGTGAATGGGTTGGACATGCCTAGAAAAGGTATCCTCGATTCCTTCCTTCTCGTTCGACGTTCTTGAAGTTCCACATCATGCTCGTTCCATCGGAGACGTCTCCCTCATACCATAACGGTACTTAGCCCATCATCTCCGGCTCGAACATGGTGTTATAAGTGTCGGACACGTGGTCGGTAATGTTAGACATCATGTATTCCATTAGTACTTGAAAATTGCGGTGTGCTTTGTAGCTATCACAGGCGTTACACATATATTTAGCAACACAGCCTCTACACTTTGCAGATATCATTAATAAATGGCCATGCACTGATCTGCTGGTTCACATGTGCACAGACTCTACTTTTACAATCACGTGGCATCCTTGAAATAGGCGTCGATTTCTGGCGGATAACTCCACCGTAGCAATTTATACACGTAGTGGTTTTAATATCACACTCGTTCAATGTAATTGTATCACAGTTATTGGTATATTTAACACTAGGCTTCAGCCCTCCACAAATCACGTGGGTACAAAATGTGGTGCTACAGAATCGTAGAAAATTCACAATATTTTTTTAAATACGTTCACAATGCTATTTGTGCTGATCACTACACTTTATAAATCGTGATGCACAGTACGATGGTGCTCGATGACACTTGATAAATATTTCTTCGCTAAAAAGCGGACTGTTTCCACGTCTTACATGACGGATATTATAACACGCCTCAACAGGGCGGATTCTCCTGACGTAGTGCACGGAATTGCGTTCCTCGTGGAATCAAGTCGTCAAACTAAGTCGTTGAGCGATTATTTACATTCCTCCTTGCATATCTGCAATGATATTACCATACCTTAAAGTGAAAAACATTCTCCAAAATGTTTCAATAATACTGAATGACGAAATGGAATATTCTGAGTCTCGTAGAAAGGTAAAGTTGATTAATAAGACCTCAGATAAATAATTAGCAGACTTCACCAAAGTCAAAAGAGCGATCCTTCGCTACTCCAAAGAGAATCGTATAAGCTCTCAGCTTCTGGTTGCTTTCTGGGTGTGTTCAAAGGTAATACATTCCATCATAAATGTGTTGTCATGAAAAATATCACATGAACCTTAGCTCAGCGGGTTCAGTTGGCATGTCAAAGAACCCATTTGAATTCAGTAGGCCGTGTTCAAAGTGGTAAAATTAATCTCGGGAGTTTCCGTCAACACAAAGTTCCTCATTTATCTCCTAGAAAGCGCTATAGTGTCCAAGGAGCTTAGATATCTAAACTCCTTGGCTTTCATAGTGCTTCAAGGAACAACGAAATTCGAAATCCAAGCTACCCTTTGGGTGTTAAATAACAAGGCTTGCACCCGGCACCCGAGGCCGTACGATATTATTATTATTAGTGTATTATTATTATTATTATTATTATTATTATTATTATTATTATTATTATTATTATTATTATTATTATTATTATTTGTTACTTGTACACCTAGCCTCAGCAGTCGGCACAGTTCATATCCTCGCCGCTAGATAGGGGCTTCATTCATTCCATTCCTGACCCGGTCGGAGACTGGAAGCAGGCTGTGGATTTTCATTTCACTTGTACACCAAGCAAACAATGGCCAACACTTGGTTTCTCTTCCTTCAGATAGCCATGATACGCTGTGTCCATTGTTGCCTTCTTCTTGTAGCTATAACTGCTATGGATGAACAACCTAAGATGGACATGGCTGCTGTTCGGAAAGCACGACTCCTGGCACCGGAGATCTTCTTGAAAACGGTAGGTAGACCACTAACTCATTTTAACCTGTATTCATTTTTTGTAAAATTGGGGCAGACGGCCTCGCTATTCCGCCCCTTAAAACAAACAATAACTTATTAACTAACGTACAAAGTGTTTCCATAGTAATGTTAAAGCAACAATAACTAACAAAGTGTTTCCATGGTAATGTTAAAGCAACAATAACTAACAAAGTGTTTCCATGGTAATGCTAATGCAACATTAACTAACAGCGTGTTTCCATGGTAATGTTAAAGCAACAATAACTAACAAAGTGTTCCCATGGTAATGTTAAAGCAACAATAACTAACAGCGTGTTTCCATGGTAATGTTAAAGCAACAATAACTATCAAAGTGTTTCCATTGTAATGTTAAAGCAACAATAACTAACAGCGTGTTTCCATGGTAATGTTAAAGCAACAATAACTAACAAAGTGTTTCCATGGTAATGTTAAAGCAACAATAACTAACAGCGTGTTTCCATGGTAATGTTAAAGCAACAATAACTAACAAAGTGTTTCCATTGTAATGTTAAAGCAACAATAACTAACAGCGTGTTTCCATGGTAATGTTAATGCAACATTAACTAATAGCGTGTTTCCATGGTAATGTTAATGCAACAATAACAAACAGCGTGTTTCCATGGTAATGTTAAAGCAACAATAACTAACAGCGTGTTTCCATGGTAATGTTAAAGCAACAATAACTAACAGCGTGTTTCCATGGTAATGTTAAAGCAACAATAACTAACAAAGTGTTTCCATTGTAATGTTAAAGCAACAATAACTATCAGCGTGTTTCCATGGTAATGTTAATGCAACATTAACTAACAGCGTGTTTCCATGGTAATGTTAATGCAACAATAACTAACAGCGTGTTTCCATGGTAATGGTAAAGCAACAATAACTGACAAAGTGTTTCCATGGTAATGTTAATGCAACAATAACTAACAGCGTGTTTCCATGGTAATGTTAATGCAACAATAACTAACAGCGAGTTTCCATGGTAATGTTAAAGCAACAATAACTGACAACGTGTTTGCATGGTAATGTTAAAGCAACAATAACTGGCAAAGTGTTTCCATGGTAATGTTAATGCAACAATAACTAACAGCGTGTTTCCATGGTAATGTTAAAGCAACAATAACTAACAAAGTGTTTCCATGGTAATGTTAAAGCAACAATAACTGACAAAGTGTTTCCATGGTAATGTTAATGCAACAATAACTAACAGCGTGTTTCCATGGTAATGTTAAAGCAACAATAACTAACAAAGTGTTTCCATGGTAATGTTAATGCAACAATAACTAACAGCGTGTTTCCTTGGTAATGTTAATGCAACAATAATTAACAGCGTGTTTCCATGGTAATGTGAATGCAACAATAACTAACAGCGTGTTTCCTTGGTAATGTTAATGCAACAATAACTAACAGCGTGTTTCCATGGTAATGTTAATGCAACATTAACTAACAGCGCGTTTCCATGGTAATGCAACAATAACTAACAACGTGTTTCCATGTCATTAATACACTTATACACTTATAAATGCCTTAATTGTTCCTGGAAGATAACACAGTGTACAATAAATTAATATCACTGCTTAAAAACTTGTCTTTATTTCCACTTTTTAATGATATTATTTATTTTTTATTTCATTTTTGAACTGATTCAATATCACGAACCTAAATGGAAATGAACGTAAAACAAAAGAAAATAACATCAGAATTTAACGTGAGCAATGCCTGTATCGGTCAAACACTGAAATATGCAGCTTTAATGCAATATGTCCAAATAATGAGAGTTATTTTAACACTTCCAGTTTTATATCTGTCTATTGTAGCATCCGTCACTTTGTCAAACCAAACAAGATGTTCAATAAAGAACATATAGCCTACTTTCTCCTAAATACATGGGTATTGTTATAACTCTTTGTCCTTTACAAGGAGTATAATTGAATGTCGGTTGTAGTAGATTGTTGAAATACAACGTGCTATACGGATATTATACATGAATATGATGCGCCCTTTGCTAGTGCTATCTCTGTAAAAAAATTCATTCAATTCAGTTTCACCGTGTTTGAATTGTTATGGGGAATCTATTTGCACACATACATGGCCGTTATCTGCAAACTATTGGGCTGATGACCTTGTAGTTCAGTCAAAAGATGCTTCCCACAAAAAAGGTATTTTGTTGAAAAATTTGGTAGAGATCAAATTATTAGGTTGGTCGTAATTTGATTTAAGCTTTTAACATTTGGGTGGCCGCCATTCCGTTTCCGTCAAGATGGCGGCGATATAAAACATGACACTGAGGTGCCCTTTGCTAGTGCTACCTTTGTACCAAATTTCGTTCAATTCAGTTTCACCGTGTTTGAATTGATAGGGGGAATCGATTTGCACACATACTGGCCACCATCTGCAAACTATTGGGCTAATGATCTTGCAGTTTGGTCAGGATATGCTTCCCACATAAAGATATGTTGTTGCAAAATTTGGTAGAGACTAGATTATTAGGTTGGTCGTAATTACAATATAGCTTTTAACATTTGGGTGGCCGCGATTACGTTTCCGTCAAGATGGCGGTGATATAAAACATGACACTGAGGTGCCCTTTGCTAGTGCTACCTCTGTACCAAATTTCGTTCCGTTCGGTTTCACCATGTTCGAATTAATAGGGGGAATCGATTTTCACACAAAGATGGCCGACATCCGCAAAATATTAGGCTAATGACCTATTAGTTTGTAGCCCAGTCAGTAAAGGTATGAATATACGCGTTGTCGCAACTAATTAGAGGAAAGCTGAATTTTTGCAGGATGTTAGTATACAAAGGAAATAGCCAAAAATTACAAAGTCCCGACCCTCACCCCTCTTGCTTCCCCCCCCCCCCCCCTCCTATACCTTGCTAGAGCACTACTATGGTTAAATGCTTACAGCTCGAAAACGAATAAAGCTACAGATGTGATTGTTTTTTTATTTTACTCCTTACAATATTTTTAACATTTTATTTAAGAATAAATGTTTATGTAGACAACCTATTATCGCCATAATACATTAATATATGCAGAAAACTGTCATTGCAAAAAACAAAAAGTAATTTATACTAATTTTAACTATTTACCCTTATGTCGTAGAAAAAATATGTTCGATTAAAATGTTTAGCTACTGATTATCTTGAACTTTATGGGTCTACAAAAGATATTTGTTAGCATGATGGCTTCACAGAGCGATGAACAGTAGCGGACACCGCGCATCCCGCCGGGCAGCCGCGTATAGCGTGGTGTGGTGACTCGGCCGCTTGGCTGTCTGCATGAGTCAGACTGCACGTTGCAACTTGTTTGTTTACTGCCCTCTTATCTCTACTACGTTGCTTATTGAGTCCTTTTCATTATTAGTGGGCCTTGCCTGTTTAGTGTTCGGTTAACCATGGCATTGTGCGGTTCGTTGCATTTTGTATTTCGTGATAGTTTTACTTTTTGTACAGAAATACAAGTTGTTGTGTTGTGCCAAGTGCAGTGAAAAGTTTATAGTTTTGCTATTGTTATGTATTGTTGAGCGAGATAAGCAGGATAAAAGGTAACCCTTAAAAATAGTAAAAACTTGTTAAATCTGAACTGTTACCCACAAACTTTACAGCTAGGCGCTCTTTATTATCAACGGTTTTCAATAATGACTGATTTTACCAATATATGCGTAATATGTAATGAGGAAGTGAAAGATGCCGGGGTAACAGTCACTAAAGGTATAAACACTTTAATAAAATGTAGTATTGAGAGAAAAGACGAAATCCATAGGTTACTTGTTAACGTCGATGTAATAAAAGTACATACTGTATGCAGGCAAACTTATACCAGACCTAGCAATATTAAAGCAGCATTAAAAGTTCAAAATTCGGAATCTTCCACCTCGCAGCGCCTTCTCAGAGAATTAGACACCAAATTTGATTTCAAGCATGACTGTTTGTTATGTGAAAAAAATGCTGTGTTTGACCCAAAACTTCCTTCTCAATACCGAACCCAAATTCATGAGGTTTCAACAATTGAAATAAAGCAAACTCTCCTTAATGCTTGTGATAATAGGAATGATGATTGGGCCTGTAAAGTTAAGTCCAGGCTTTTAGATGTGATTGATTTAGTTGCGGCCGAAGCCCGTTATCATGGGCAATGTTATAAGGACTTTTGTAAACCTAAACCTCATGAACAAAAGGTAGGACGTCCATTATTAGTCGAGTCTGTAGATAAATTTAATTTGCTTACTAATTACCTTGAGAGCGACAATGAGTGCCAGTATTCACTAAAAGAATTAAGAGAGATAGTAGTGGAGTTATGTGGTTCTGATATAGACTATAATGATTATTATCTCAAGTCAAAACTTGTAGATTTTTTCAAAGATCGGCTAGTTGTACATAATTTATCTGGAAAGAGAAGTATTTTATGTATGTCACATACTAGTCACAAGGTATTAGATTCGTGGTACAAAAACTGAGAAACAACTACTGAAGACGAACGTAAAAGAATTGTTAGAACAGCAGCAGAAATCGTTAGGGAAGATATACAAAAAATTAATTATGACTGTGGAAAATACGCAAGTGAAAAGGAAGTGAGTACTGTATCAAATGATTTGATTCTTGAAACATTGGCACTATTTACAACTTCAGTAACTAAAAAAAAGAGCTGGAAATTCGTCCCCTGATATAAGTAGAAAAAGTGCTGTAATTAACCATACAATAATATCAAATGTAAGACCAAGGTCCTTCTTGTCGTCAATACAAATTTCTTTGTCTTTATATTTGAATAGAATGTATGGGTCAAAGCATCTCATTGAGGTACTCTCTGCGCTGGGAGTATGTTCTTCATATTATGAAAGTGACAGGTACATAAGGTCTTTAATAACACAGGGACCCCCAGTCATAAAATGTTATTCCTTTACACAGTACGTTTTCGACAACACTGACGTTAACGTAAGATCATTGGATGGTTTAAATACATTTCATGCGATGGGAGGAATTGCATGTATCTCTCCATCGTCCCAAGTCTCCATTACCTCAAGAATTAAGATCCTTTCACAGACTAAACTTGTGTAAAGCAAAATTTGTTAGGTTAGATTTCGTCAGAACGCTCTATCAAAGTTCCAACGTTCACCACTAGGTATCATTGATATCTGGTGGCGAAAGTTGGAACTACTTGAAATTGAACGGAACTTGTAGCTCACCCTTTAGGGTATCCGCTGGAAGCAGCTACAGACTCAGGCGAGCCGAACATGTCCTCGGACACTCCCGGCACTAAAAGCCATACGATAAATAATAATAAATAATTACCTCAATAGTACCTAGATTAATTGACGGATCGTTCAAAGTTGCAGAAGAAATTCGTAAGCGAGCGTATGTAAAGAAAAGAACCAGTGGCTTAGCTGGAATCGTTATGGAAGACTTTTCAGATGTTATGTCATTAAGGAAAACAAATAAAAACACAGTATATTTTATTCATCCACTTAATCTGCTATGGGTCAGTGGATGTAACACTCAACCTGGATGGAATGGTTTTATGAGTGTCTCAACCAAAAAGTTAAAAAACCATGACACTTCATACATTTTAGCTATTCCCTTCACAGATGGATGGTGGATATTTGTTACAAGCTGTGGTTTGAAGAAAAAACAGCACTTTTAAGGAAATATTAGATTCTTATTTAAGCTCTATACATTGTAAATACGGAAATAAAGTTACAGTGGTATTCGACGGTTATCCCAGCTTTCCAACAACAAAACAGCAAGAACAAGAGAGAAGAGCATCAAAGAATTCTCACACAATTTTTTGATGAAAATACAGTTTGCACAACACAACAAGCAGACTTTCTAGCAAACCCTCATAACAAAAAGAGGTTGATAGAAGCAATTACAACACGTTGTGTGACTGAGGATATTAAAGTTTTTTCTGCGGAAGGTGACGCTGACACTGTCATTGTCGACCAGGCAATTAAATATGTGCAAACTAATAATACTACAGTTGTTGTCGTGGGAACTGATACAGATCTCTTGATTTTACTCGTAGCATTAGCTCCCCAGCAAGACGCCAAACTTTTCTTCTTAAAGCCTTCGTCGTCAATGTCCAAACTGTACTCTGTCGATTTTCTTATAAATCAACATGTCAAGCAGCAAACTTTACTGCTTTGTTCTCATTAAGGACACAAATGGAAAGCCTCTAACAGATAGGGAAGAAAAGGTTGAGAGATGGAAAGCTTACATAGAGAGTTTGTATAAGGGAAAGGAGATTGAGAATCATGTAATGGAAAGGGAGGAGGAAATTGATGAGGATGCGAAAGGAGATTTAATATTGAGATCAGAATTTGATAGAGCTTTGGAAGACTTAAGCAGGAACAAAGCACCAGGCATAGATGATATACCGATTGAGTTGCTACGCTGCATAGGAGAGGAAGGTCTGATCAGGTTATTTCACTTGGTGTGTAGGATTTATGAGACAGGTGAGGTACCCCCTGATTTCAAGAAGAATGAAATCATCCCTATACCAAAGAAAGTGGGAGCTGACAGATGTGAAGATTATCGTACAATCAGCTTGATTACTCATGCTGCAAAGATCCTGTCTAGAATAATTTACAAGAGGATTGAGAGCCAGATAGAAACGGAGTTGGGTGAAGACCAGTTTGGTTTCAGGAGAAATGTAGGAACAAGGGAAGCTGTACTAAGTCTTAGGCTGATTTTGGAAGGTAGAATAAGGAAAGATAAGAGAACGTTCATGGCTTTTGTAGACTTAGAAAAGGCCTTTGATAACGTTGATCGGACTAAATTGTTTGACATTTTGAAATCGATTGGAATAAAGTACAGGGATAGGAGGGTGATATACAATCTATACAGAAACCAGACAGCAGTCATTCGAGTTGAAGGACATGAGAGAAAAGCTGGTATTCAGAAAGGTGTAAGGCAAGGCTGCAACTTATCACCCATACTTTTCAATATTTACATTGAACAAGCAATGAAGGAAATTAGAGAAAAATTTAAAGTGGGAGTGAAGATTCAAGGAGAAATAATTTCAACTCTGAGATTTGCTGATGACATCGTCATCTTGGCCAACAAGCCTGAGGATTTGAATGAGTTTTTGAATGGTATGGACTCCGTCTTACGGAAAGAATTCATGATGAAAATTAATAAATGTAAAACAAAATTACTGGAATGCAACCGAAATAAATCACAAACCTCTATGGAGATCAAATTGGCAGGTGAAAAGCTGAAGGAAGTAGGAGATTTCTGTTACTTAGGAAGCAGAATAACCAGTGATGGACGAAGCAAAGAGGATATAAAAAGTAGGTTGGCTCAGGCAAGAAAAGCATTTCTACAAAAAAGGAATCTGCTGACATCGAATATAGATTTAGGTATTAGGAAGTCATTTTTGAAAGCCTTTGTCTGGAGCGTGGCGCTCTATGGAAGTGAAACTTGGACTATTGGTGCAGCAGAAAAGAGGAGAATTGAAGCATTTGAAATGTGGTGCTACAGGAGAATGATGAAGATCAGATGGGTAGATAGGGTTACAAACAAAGAGGTATTAAGACGAGTGGGAGAGGAGAGATGTTTCTGGCGACTGCTAATGAAGAGAAGAGATAGGTTGGTAGGACACATACTAAGACACCCAGGAATAGCAAGCTTAGTTATGGAAGGAAGGGTCGAGGACAAGAACTGTAGGGGTAGACCAAGGTTAGAATATGTTAAACAGATTGCCTCGGATGTAGGGTGTGGTAGCTATGTAGAGATGAAACGATTAGCTCAGGACAGGGAGGCATGGAGAGCTGCATCAAACCAGTCAAAAGACTGAAGACTCAAACAACAACTCTCATTCAATGACTGGTTGTGATACGACGTCTGCTTTCTATGGGCTAGGGAAGTTAAAAGCAGCCGACATGATACGTAAATCAACTGAAGCTAGATCTCAGGCTGAGCTTTTCACAAAACAAGACATTACAAAAGATATCCTTCTAGAAAGTGGAGAACAGTTTATCCTAAGCATGTACAACTTATCAAAGTACAAATCCCTCAATGAAGCCAGGTAATTTAAGTTCAAGCAATTAACCGCAAAAATGTCTCTCAAGTCTAATTTTGATTTAGCAAAACTTCCACCAACTTCAGATGCTGCTCATCGATATATTTTGAGGGTTTACCACCAGATTCAAACTTGATTAGGTTGTAAAATTCCGGCAGAAGAATGGGGTTGGCAGTACACATCAAATAACAGACTGATACCTAAGCCCATCACGAATCCTGCTGCTCCAAGTCAACTTCTTCTACTGATATCTTTTAATTGCAAAACATTGTGTGTTACAAACTGTAGTTGTCGTAAAGCTGGATTCGATTGCACATCTATGTGTGGGAACTGCAGTGGAATTTATTGTAAAAATTCTTCAGACCAAACCGATGAAACATTAGAAAATGACCCTTTATAAAAAATTAAAAAAAAAAGGAAAAACATAAACGTTGTTTATTATTAGGCCGTGTTAGTTGTGCAGGAATTAATAAGTTATCAAAAATACTTTACAATGAAACTTTATTATTTGTCAGCTACAAAAGTGTACTAAGTACAGGATTTTGGTAATGAAAAGTTGAAGTTAAAGTTTTTATATTTCATCATCATAAACTCAATGACTATTCAAGATTAAGGATATGAGTACATACAGAGGTGCCCTTCAGCATCGAGTGACAACGGCGCGGCGCTGCTTCGTCTGGCACGGCGACGCGGTGGCCATTAATGTTCATCGCTCTCTTTGAAGACATCATTTGAACGGTAAGCATTATAGTAGACACATATTTTTAAAGCTAATTAAATTGTCTATAAGTTTTGTGCAAAACATTTCATTGTATGACGGAAGGATAAAAAGGTACAATAGGTTGAAGTTACTTTTTGTGTTTTGTAGTGGCAGTTTTTTGCATATATTGGAGTATTACGGTGAAATTACGCTAGCTACATAAAAAGTTTATATGACATAATTTGTTTAGAATAATGTTAGGCGTACGATTATTAAAAATCGCGTTTGTAACTTCATTAGTTCTTTAACTGTAAGCATTAAACCGGAGTACTCATCTTGTAAGGTTGGGGAGGGGGTTGGAGGGGGGGAAAGCAAGGGAGGTGGGGGTCGGGACTTTGTGCTTTTTTACTTTATACTTTATATACTAACATCCTGAAAAAAAATCAGCTTTCCTCTAATTAGTTGCGACACTAAACCTTTATTGACTGGGCTATTGGTCAAAGGATGCTCCCTCCACAAAGGTATGTTGTTGCAAAATTTGGTAGAGACTAGATTATTAGGTTGGTCGTAATTACATTATAGCTTTTAACATTTGGGTGGCCGCCATTACGTTTTCGTCAAGATGGCGGCGATATAAAACATGACACTGAGGTGCCCTTTGCTAGTGCTACCTCTGTACCAAATTTCGTTCCATTCGGTTTCACCGTGTTCGAATTAATAGGGGAAATCGATTTTCACACAAAGATGGCCGACATCCGCAAAATATTAGGCTAATGATCTATTAGTTTGGTCAAAGGATGCTCCCTCCACAAAGGTATGTTGTTGCAAAATTTGGTAGAGATCGGATGATTATGTTAGTCGTAATTTGATTCAAGCTTTGAACATTTCTGTGGCCGCCATTACGTTTCTGTCAAGATGGCGGCGATATAAAACATGACACTGATGTGCCCTTTGCTAGTGGTACCTCTGTACCAAATTTCGTTCCATTCGGTTTCACCGTGTTTGAATTAATAGGGGGAATCGATTTTGCCACAAAGATGGCCGTCATCCGCAAACTATTAGGCTAATGACCTATTAATTCGGTCAAAGAATACTCCCTCCATAAAGGTATGTTGATGCAAAATTTGGTAGAGATCGGATGATTAGGTTAGTCGTAATTTGATTTAAGCTTTGAACATTTGTGTGGCAGCCATTACGTTTCCGTCAAGATGATGGCGATATAAATCATGACACTGAGGTTCCCTTTGCTAGTACTACCTCTGTACCAAATGTCGTTCCATTCGGTTTCACCGTGTTTGAATTAATAGGGGGAATAGTTTTTCACTCAAAGATGGCCGCCATCCGCAAACTATTAGGCTGATGACCTATTAGGTTGGTCAAAGGATGCTCCCCCCATAAAGGTATGTTGTTGCAAAATTTGGTAGAGATCGGATGATTAGGTTAGTCGTAATTTGATTTAAGCTTTGAACATTTGTGTGGCCGCCATTACATTTCCGTCAAGATGGCGGCGATATAAAGCATGACACTGAGGTGTCCTTTGCTAGTGCTACCTTTGTACCGAATTTCGTTCAATTCGCGTTCACCGTGTTCGAATTGATAGGGTGGGGCAGACATTCAGAGTACACACACTCACACACACACACATACACACACACACAGAGACACTTTTTTCGCCCTGTGTTGATCTCATAAGTCTACTTTCATTTTTTGCAAAAATCGAAAGTAGGCTAAAAATACAGCAGTAGTCGTCCATCATGTGGGGATCCCATATACCCTGCCACCTCTTCTCCATTTTCCGCCACGTTGTGCAGTGACTCGCATTCTTGGCTGTCGGTGAGGAGGCCCGGGTTCGATTTCCAAGCTCTGCCAAGTAATTTAATTCTTGACTAAGGGCTGGAACGGGGTCCACTCAGCCTCGTGAGGCAAAACTGAGAAGAGGTGGGCTCGATTCCCATCACAGCCATCCTGGAAATGGTTATCCTTGGTTTCCCACTTCTAAAAAGCAAAAACAACATAATTGCCTTATTGATCTTATATATTAAAATAGTTTTCAAGAAATTTCACCCTTTGCTAAAACTGAAATATCTCGGGAAGTATTTGCGCTACGACGACGTTTGTTGTCTTAAAATGTAATGCCCGTCACGCACCGTCGATTGATACTCACCTTACTTGATTATATCATTCGAGTATTAAAATAATTGCGAATATTACTTCCTTCAAGGTCTCACGAAAATAGAATATCGAATGACTTGACGAACATATTTTCGCTAGGCGACAACGACTAACACCGTATCATGATATTCAACGCCGCCCCAATAATAAATCTAACTTGATATTAACAGAGAGATCCCTAATTACGTCACGATATCGTTAACTTCTACCTGCTCCACTCGGGCGCTAATGCCGCATGTATCCATACATGATATCGTTAACTTCTAACTGTTCCACTCGGGCGCTAATGTCGCATGTATCCATACAATAAGTAGAAGGGGATTCTGTGCACATAATTTTATTAAAACTTCTCAAAAAAATGGATTACTTTGAGACTGAAGTGTTCATGCACAATCAGCAGTCATTTTGCTAATGACACTTGTCATGTCAACATCTGTTTGAATGACAACAAATACTGTATACGAAAGACAACTAATTTCACGAAGATGCCGCTACAGTCGAATGTTGGAACCGCCATTTTGTATTGTGTATCCGATCTTTCTGTTATATAGTCTTTGGTCTCACCAGCTACAAACTGTCTTCTTTTCGTTTCATCATTCGTCCTTATAGGTTGTGTGCTCAATCAATACAATGAATCATATTATGATGAATGAGAGGCGACACTCAATTACAAATGTTATAAAGATTAAAGGTGACGGCAATTGTCTGTTCGGGTCATTGGCATATTGTGAGTACAACAATCAGAGTTTATTTACACAGGTTAGAAAGCGAATTGTAAAACATGTTACAGACAAGTGGAATAATTATTCTTCCTTTATTGTTGGCAACAGCGATATGTACGAAACTGCTATCAATACGAGCGATGATTACAAAATGTATATGTCAATGAATGGTGTTCATGGAGGACATGTTGAGTTAGTTGTCGCTGCTAAAGTTTACAAAATGGATATTTATTCGTGGATAACTACTGTCGTATGGAAGATGACCGGTTAAAATATATATGTCATCAACAAACGAAGTTACGAGTTGATACATATGCCGGTTTAGCAGACGCCTTGCATGTACGAGCAGAAAATGAAAATCTCAGAGTCGGTCGTATTGTAGTTTTGCCATCTTCTTTTACAGGTAGCCCAAGGAAAATATTGCAAAATTATCAGGATACGATGGCGATAGTGAGGAAGTTTGGAAAGCCAGATTTATTCATTACGTTCACCTATAATGCGGGCTGGCCAGAAATACTTAACAGCATTCATCTCTGGGAAACGGCTAATAATAGGCCTGATATTGAAGTGCGAGTTTTCCATTGCTACGATTGATTAATGTTAAGGGAATTTTCGGTAAAAGCATATCTATATACAGTGGAATTTCAAAAACGAGGTCTCCCGCACATCCATTTACTCAACATTAACGGAAGATTGTAAGTTTCGAGAAATTTCTGACATTGACAGTGTGGTGTCAGCCGAAATACCATATCTCGAGGATGAAGCGCTATACGAGTTGGTAAGGCTTCATATGGTATATGGTCCTCGCGGATCTTTGAATCCTGCTTCAGTCTGTATGAAAGATGGCGTATGTAAGATAGATTTCCCTAAACAGTTTCAGCAAGAGACCAAATACAATGCCAATGGATATCCTTCGTATAGGAGAAGAAACAATGGACCGATTATTATAAAACAATTCGAGGCATTGACATTGAAGTCGATAGTCGATTCATTGTTCCCTACAATCCATTTCTTTTACTTTACGTGCATGCTCATATTAATGTTGAAATATGCTCAAGTGTTCGGAGTGTTAAATACATCCACATATATATTATATATTAAAATCCACAAGTATGTGTATAAAGGTCATGACTGCTGCTGGGCTGCATTGTTAAAATATGTCCTGAAGGCGAAACGGTGAACTACGATGAAATTACTTCTTTCCTAAATGTTGGTCCAACAGAAGCCGCATTCAGGATATTTTCATTTCACATTCATGAACAGTCACATTCTATCGTGCGATTACCAGTTCACTTGCCAAACCTGCAAAATATCTATTTTAAAAATGATAACGCCCCTGATATTTTACTTCAAGCACAGTTGCGCAACACGGAATTACAAGCGTGGTCCAAGTTAAGTCAAGATTCGCAAGCCAGAAGTCCGTATATACTGTATATATCCTGAAACACCAGTACATTACGTCTGGAATAAGAGCAACTGCCAGTGGCAAAAAAGAAAAAATGTTTCAAAAACTATAGGCAGAATGTATAATGTTTCGCCTACACAAACAAAAAGGCATTATTTACGCCTGTTATTGCTTCACGTCATAGGTGCTACCAGCTTCCAGGATCTACGAACATACAAAGCAGTTGTCTATTGTACTTTTAAAGAAACAGCTAAGGAGCTAGGTTTGCTGATTGACGATTCTGAAAGGCAGCGTTGTTTGACAGAAGCGTCACGATTTCAGATGCCTTCTCAGTTACGACAACTGTTTTCTTACATATGTATCTTTCTGACCCCTTCAAATGTAAGATAGTTATGGGACATTTTCAAGAATTCATTATTAGAAGATTATCTGCAGTTTCACGAACCTAACATTGTATATCAGTTCACTCTTATACATATTTCTAATACATTAAAGCTCCATGGTCTTCCCATTACTTCTGTCGAATTGCCAGCTATTATTGATAATTTCCCCCAGACAAATTTACCAATGAATTATCCAAAACTTAATGAGGATCAATTAAGTCGGATGATAAACCAAGCAAATGGAAACTAAACGGCTATAATTACAGAAATTTTGGGGTTAGTACAAAACAGCAATGAAAGGATGAGTAATGCATATTTCATTGACGGTCCAGGGGGCACCGGGAAAACATTTCTTTACCAATGCTTGATTCAAAGTTGCACAAATTTGGGGTTAAATGTAGTTTCTGTTGCATGGACTGGTATTGCAGCAATGTTACTTCCTCAGGGGCGCACTGTACACAACCAGTTCAAGTTACCTCTACATTTACATAAAAGTTCTGTATCAGGAATAAAAGTTAACAGCAAGGAAGCTTTTTATATTCGTTCAGCAAAACTTTTCATCTGGGATGAAGCCTCTATGGCTAATAAGCACGCGTTGATGTGTGTAAATCGGTTGCTCAAGAACATCATGAATAACGACGTGCCTTTCGGAGGAAAAATTATCATATTAGGTGGAGATTTTAGGCAGGTATTGCCTGTTGTGCCTCACGCATCTAAAGCAGCATCAGTCCAAATGTCAGTAAGGTTCTCTCCTTTGTGGCCATTATTCAAAATTTTTAAACTCAACAAAAATATGCGAGCGGATACAGATCAACGTGACTTTGCAAACTTCTTCATACAAATTGGTAACGGTGAATACCCTCACGTCGATGGAGAAAATTCAGAATTAGTCCCACGCTGAAAAATATTTCACGCTTTTCAAAAATAGCGATTTTAGCAACTAAAAATTAACATCGTAAAGAAATCAATGACAAAGTTTTAGACCTAATCCCAGGATCATCGAGAACTTACATCAGTTTGAGTAATTTGATTACTGAAGATGAGAGTGAACTTCTACAATTCCCAATAGAATTTTTAGACAGCATAGGCATAAGTGGATTGCCACCTCATATCCTTCGACTAAAAGAAGGCTCAATTGTGATTTTGTTGAGAAATATTAATGTTACCCAAGGTCTGTTGAACGGTACTAGACTGTTGGTTTGAAAGATGCATGACAATTGCTTACACCTGGAAATTATTACTGGCGTAAATGTTGGAAACAATGTCTTACTCCCTCGCCTTGATTTTACGCCATCAGATACTTCTATGCCATTTTTCTTCAAAACGAGGCAGTTTCCAGTACGTTTGGCTTTTTGTATAACTATCAATTAAGCTCAAGGTCAAACACTAGATCAAGTAGGCATTTATTTACCTCAACCGGTGTTTAGCCACGGACAACTTTACTGTATGCCGCACTATCGCAAGCAAAATCCTTTCATGACGTCAAAGTTCAAATAGAACCAAAGGCAAGCGAACAGCAAATGTAGAATGTGTAACATTTTTAATAATTCGTTAAACGTGGTGATGACAATTGTAAAGGTTCTATTTAACAAACATAATAAGAATAAATAATATACACTGTGGTGTGACCTTACCTGTGATAGTATAATATAATAAGTTGTTGTTGAGCGCCAGATTCCTATTTAAGACAGTGAATCGAAATTTATTGATTTAACCTCGGCTATCAGCAGTAGAGTCGAGACCACTTACCCGGGCCGTAGTGTAACTTAGTTGACTAACCATTCAGTATTTATTTAAGGAGCATGATTGAATTTGCCTATAGTATTTACTAACCACTATGTAAGAAATAGGCATTACGTTAAAGAAAATGAATTTATTGACTCAAGAACAAAATATTAATAAAACAGAATAGTGATAGTCACACAATTGAATTTAAAATTACTCAATGCAGCAATTAATTTAAAAGAAAATAAACATTAATGAATTGAATCTATTTTGAAGTTACATTTTACAGAGACGTCGGATATTTAATTGTTTGCTCACCCTTTTGAAGTATCATCATAAAAAAATGTGGAAGATGATCTCGATGTTGCGTTTCATATTTCTAAAAAAATGTTGTAGTATGTTATTTGATACAGCATACTACGTTCCATTGTGTTGCCATCTCTAGATTAATTGTAGTATTCAACTATAAGCCATGGTCAGCTTATATATATATTGTCAACATTGTGGTTATTATGTCGAGACATGATGTATGCAAAATCTATGAATGATATTTCACAAAGCAGTCGGTGGACCTCTGTCGCTGCTCTGCCACTAATGAGTGGTCGTTCACTAATGACTCTGTAGATGCGAGTGTGCGGTTATATCTTCCTTGTCACGTGGTAGTAAGCAGCCCCCACTTCATAGTCAAATCACCCCTTCTACCTGGGGCTTGTCCATTCATTGACGCGTACCTTGGCTCTAGTAGTGACGTATTGATTGCACCATACGTGAAATATAATGTTCCATTGCTTCTCGAAGGAACTAGATTGTGCGCACGTGATGGTTACTCATATTGGGTTTCTTAGCATCTCGAAAATGACGCAGTTTGCCGTGGTGAAATTATTACTACGTCGTTCAGTTTGTGACGCATTGGGTTGATCCTTATTGGCAATCTTGTTGCAATATATATATTACTTCGTCTCTTTACAAATAATTGTTAATAAAAATATTTCTGACTATAATAATAAAAACCGCTTACAATTATCTGATATAAAAATCATCTCATGGATGTACTAATTAATAATAATAATAACATGATAAATGAATAACCCTTTAAATATAATAGGTATGGGATCGAATCGTTACAATCGCCCCTAAGATAAATAATTTAAATGACATTTCACATTATTTCTCTTACCCCATCCAACATTAAAAAAAACTATAAATTTAAATATTATAACCCCCAAAAAGACAACATACAATATACTCTTCATCAATACACAAAAATATACAAGAAAGATATTCTTCACAAAAATTCACATTTTAACTTTCATTTATCTCATTCTTCCAAATGTTCATAATGTTCATTCTTCTTTATATTTATGCTGTAAAGAAATATACATAAATGCCCTTCACTTTTAATTTTGACATATATGTCAACGCTGCATTTGTCTTGGTGATCGTATGCTTGACATACAATTTTGTCTTCATATCTAGTGAACGTAGTATTCATCAGTCTGGTGTAGAATTACATTGTTGTATTTCCATCTGATTAACATATTAAAACTATCACAGCACACGATATGCAAACAACACAATATTCCTTTCGTCTCTATAAAGGTATTACTCAAATGCAGTAAAATTTCAATAATTGAAGAAAAAAAATAACTTAGCAAGATACCTAAGGCAATTCCAATTTCAGTGCATATGTCATACATGTAAATATTTCCCCAAATACATAATGACATCAAAATACCTTAAAGCAGTTATTAAACAGTTCACATAAATATCCAAGTTACTACTCACCTGCCTTCGTGGCTTAATTCTTTCTTAGGCCACGGCCGCCTCCTTTCAAATTAATACTTCCTAAGTCTCCACGACTTCTCAACTTCTCATAAAACCATGATTCCTCTTTACTACTTCTCGAAAACAATAACTTGAATTTTCAAAATCACAAATAAACATAAAATCTGACTTCTCGTTCACATTATTAAATTTAACTTAGCGTCGAGATATCTTTACTGTATCGTCATTCCTTACTTACCATAACAAAATGATTAAGACTTGGACAAAATACTACTCAATAAACCTGAATTACGTATATCACTAAACTATTTCTCAAAAACACATGACAAACTCCTCGGAATAAATATTTCGTTCCACAAAATATTAATGCTCTTATACTTTAAATTTAGTCTATACTTGATTCGACTTCTGGCTGAATACCTAAAAACCCCCCTTAGTTTTCTCTCAAAACTCTTAATTAAGTACCGTGTTCTCCAAACACCACTTCCGTCTTGTTCTGACCGCCTGGAGTATAGCTTATTCCTACTACACCAGAATCTCTCAGAACTCTCAACAATTCATCGTGACATCACACGTCACATACAAGAAACCTCCCCTATTCGTGGTATAATCCCACATCTTCTTACTGTTACAGGTCACCTCTTACTGACCAATAACACATTAAATTTCAGCTAAAAAAAATCTTACATGCTTCGACTAATTCCTTGGAATAATTACATCACACTTTGCTTTCCTAACTATTGTCTTCCTAAAATAATGACAGTGTTCCAGTTGACAGTCAATAACACCGACACTCATAATTGGCAAATATTTTCCCATAATCACTTCATAAAGCAAGTCCTGAGTCATAACACAGTTCAGACACTCTCTGCTCTACCAAATTAAATGCGTAAATTACACCTGCTTTTAATTGAAACTTCATTATTACCCCTTAGGTATACACTTATCTTACGAACTTATTCTTGTCTTCAAAATATTAAACTTATCTTTACTAACTCCGTATGACATAAATAAAACTTTAATTTCTCGTCTACTAAAAAAATGATTTATCTTTAAAATCCTCAAAACATCGAATTATAACAAATTCCTTTCAATATTAGTAAATATTATGTCAACCATCTAATTATTATTATCATTTTTACTTCTACCTG
The DNA here is from genome assembly GCA_946902985.2 of Meconema thalassinum. Classification (NCBI taxonomy): domain Eukaryota; kingdom Metazoa; phylum Arthropoda; class Insecta; order Orthoptera; family Tettigoniidae; genus Meconema; species Meconema thalassinum. The sequence continues at coordinate 250,410,788 of OX336394.1, read as the reverse complement.
TGTAGGACAACAATCTACCACATCATTAATTCGTTAGTAACTTTTTTACTTAAAGTGGTTTAGCTCGATTACAAGCCTTGTAATATCTTTAAAACGTGCGTAACTGTAACTAAAACTTGGACAATCTTACCTTTGTAATCTCTTATTACCTTGTGTGCATACATCCATATATACTTAAAAAAAAAACTCCCAACATTAACTTCACGTTGTCCCGTAGACACCATAAAAAAAACTCATTGCTCAACGGAATATACCTCGCTGACCTACTTCATCCTCCAAAAACTTCTTAAAACTTCATTTGGCATCTTACCAAAACTTCCTCCATTATAACTCCATTTGGCATCTTACCAAAACTTAAAACCACATTGCTCAACGGCATTACCTTCGTTGGCCTACTACTTCAAACTCACGTCCATTTACGTGAAAATACACCCATACACACACATATCTGTCACCAAGTAAGTTACCAGATGTCCTTATTAATTACTACTTCCTTATTTCAACCCGATGTTGGTTAATTCATACAACGCATTACCATTAACAATTCTAAACCACTTATAAATTTCTCAAAATATATCCACTGATAACCTCGCTGTCCTCAACTGAAACTTCTTTATTAAATCAATACCTAATTCTTCAACTCATTCGTTTTATTACCACTGTATCATCTTATCTTCACTCACTTTTGAATTAAATCTTCATTACCATTATATTCATAATTATGGTTGCCATAATAATTATTACTACTTTCTTTCGATTACTTACCTATGTAATAACCTTCCTACTTTTTAAATTTAATTCTCACTTCATCCAACTTACCTGCAGTTTAAGGACTCACATTCAACTTACCTGAATTGCTCAATAGCATGACAACCTCTGTCTTCCAAATTAAATGATTTTAGTCAATCTAAATCAATAAGCGTAGGCACTACGCGCCCCTAACCATCCTAACTTCACGACTGAATTAAAATTACACACAGCAGGTTTCTCATCTACCTCTGTTAAATCATATTAAACTTCATTACTTAATATTTAAGTCATACGGAACAGTAACTATCGGTAATATAAATTTACATCACTACGTTCACTGGCATTTCACAGTTCTTACCACATTCATCTTCAATTCTATCTCTTTCTATAATCCCTTTTTCTTCTTTCCTTCTAGCATTAGCTTCTACTTCCTCTGTACTACATTCATCCATAGTAACACTGTGCTTTGGCTTTCCCCCTCTTACTTCCCCAAGTCTGGCTAATTCAGTACGCCACTGCACATCATATGCTTTCTTTCTCTCCTTCATCCTGATTTCTTTTCCCTCTATCAACTTAATTCTCTTCTCTTTCATTTTACTTCCAAAATATCTACCTACAGGTTTTCCCTTCACTTCTCCATTACTATCACTTAATTTTCTCTTTAGCCGTTGCCTATTGCTTCTGCTCTTATCTATCTCTCTCCTCCTCTTAACCTGTTTACTAATTATGTTCTTCTGACTATGACTTAACGCACGCTTCTCTGCCACTAATAATTTCACATTAATTTCCACTACACCATCATGAAATACTTCCCTAGTCAACATATCCTCTTCACCTAAGATTTTCTGCATCTTAATCTCTTGAGTGCTTAGTACTTTCTTTATCTTACCTACTTCTATCCCTATCTTTTCTCTCATCTTTATAAAATTTAATCCTTTATAACCATTATATTCATTTCTCAATACCTTAATCTTATCCCCAAAATCTTCTCTCATCTGCCTAGTTTCCGCTTCTACCAATTTGCTAAAACTTTTACCTAAAATTTCCTCTGACTCCGATCTACTTTCATCTAAAATCTCCTGAAAGGCTGTCTTTACTGATTCAACTTTCTTATTAACTTCTATCTCAACTTCCTTAATTTGATTTTCTACTGCTTCTAATTGTTTATCTATTTTTTTAACCATATTTTTAGCCTTCTTCTCTACCACTTCCTTAATTTCACCTCTGATCTCCTGTTTTACCCCCTGAATACTTTCCTGTAGCATATCATACTTCTTACTCAATCCTTCATTTACCTTAACCACACTGTCTAGCTTTTTACTATTTTCTTCCAGCTTTTGGTTGATCGTTTTACTATTTCTATGCAATTGTTCAAACTTCTCATTAAATTCCTTCCTACTTTCCTGATTTTGTCTACCCATCTCTTCTCTCATTTCCTGACTATTCTTATCAAGCTTCAAATTCAACTCCTGACAATTCTTTTCTAATTTCTCAAATTTAACATTGAACTCCTGACTATGCTTATTTAATTTTTCACTCATATCTTGATTTAGCCTACCCATCTCTTCTCTCATCTCCTTACTATTTTTATTCATATCGTTATCTAATTTCTCAAATTTATCATTGAATTCCTTCCTACTTTCTAAATTATCTTTCTTATTCTCTTCCATATTTTGATTTAGCCTACCAATATCTTCTTTCATCTCCCTACTATTTTTATTCATACTCTCATCAAATTTCGCACTTAAATCTCTACTCATCTGCCTTATGAGCGCAGTTAATGGATCTTCAGGAATCTCTATAGACTTTTCTTTCTCTAGACTACCACTAGTCTCAGGATGTACCTCTGTATTCTTGTCAGGGTTAACCTCAGGATTATTCTCAAGATTTACCTCCGACATCTTGGTATTATTCTCTACGCTTTCAACATCGCTACTGCTATCAACCTCCTTATAATTAACTTTCTCGACTTTATTCCTACTTCTCAACTGCCTCTGTTCCCCTTCCGACATCTCGAAGTACACCGTATAACAATTGCCCTTCCAAATTTCACTTCACTTCACTGTCCCCCAAAAGCACGGACAATTTGCACTGAAATTATACACTCCTCTCCTAAATACCGAATGGTTTTCGTGTCCTACTTTGTGGCGCCAAATGTAACATTTTTAAATAGTTCGTTAAACGTGGTGATGACAATTGTAAAGGTTCTATTTAACAAACATAATAAGAATAAATAATATACACTGTGGTGTGACCTTACCTGTGATAGTATAATATAATAAGTTGTTGTTGAGCGCCAGATTCCTATTTAAGACAGTGAATCGAAATTTATTGATTTAACCTCGGCTATCAGCAGTAGAGTCGAGACCACTTACCCGGGCCGTAGTGTAACTTAGTTGACTAACCATTCAGTATTTATTTAAGGAGCATGATTGAATTTGCCTATAGTATTTACTAACCACTATGAAAGAAATAGGCATTACGTTAAAGAAAATGAATTTATTGACTCAAGAACAAAATATTAATAAAACAGAATAGTGATAGTCACACAATTGAATTTAAAATTACTCAATGCGGCAATTAATTTAAAAGAAAATAAACATTAATGAATTGAATCTATCTTGAAGTTACATTTTACAGAGACGTCGGATATTTAATTGTTTGCTCACCCTTTTGAAGTATCATCATAAAAAAATGTGGAAGATGATCTCGATGTTGCGTTTCATATTTCTAAAAAAATGTTGTAGTATGTTATTTGATACAGCATACTACGTTCCATTGTGTTGCCATCTCTAGATTAATTGTAGTATTCAACTATAAGCCATGGTCAGCTTATATATATATTGTCAACATTGTGGTTATTATGTCGAGACATGATGTATGCAAAATCTATGAATGATATTTCACAAAGCAGTCGGTGGACCTCTGTCGCTGCTCTGCCACTAATGAGTGGTCGTTCACTAATGACTCTGTAGATGCGAGTGTGCGGTTATATCTTCCTTGTCACGTGGTAGTAAGCAGCCCCCACTTCATAGTCAAATCACCCCTTCTACCTGGGGCTTGTCCATTCATTGACGCGTACCTTGGCTCTAGTAGTGACGTATTGATTGCACCATACGTGAAATATAATGTTCCATTGCTTCTCGAAGGAACTAGATTGTGCGCACGTGATGGTTACTCATATTGGGTTTCTTAGCATCTCGAAAATGACGCAGTTTGCCGTGGTGAAATTATTACTACGTCGTTCAGTTTGTGACGCATTGGGTTGATCCTTATTGGCAATCTTGTTGCAATATATATATTACTTCGTCTCTTTACAAATAATTGTTAATAAAAATATTTCTGACTATAATAATAAAAACCGCTTACAATTATCTGATATAAAAATCATCTCATGGATGTACTAATTAATAATAATAATAACATGATAAATGAATAACCCTTTAAATATAATAGGTATGGGATCGAATCGTTACAAATGGAAGGAAGTACTATTAGAATTTTGAAACGAATGTTGCGGAGGAGCACAGACCTCAGCAAACGGGGCACAGATTAAATAACAATTATACAAGGACGTCCGCATCCCTAATACGATAACTGTCCTGTGGTAATGGTAAAAAAAATACTATTGTCCTACATCGGTGATTACTATCCTACATCCTGTTCTTTCATTCCCTCAGTTCTATAACAAAGATATACTCAATTAAATTTACAACTTAATAAATATTAATTCCTTCTGTGTGAGTTATCTTTTCATTTCTCATCAATCGCCTTTACTTACTATTCTATCTGTAGGGGTAAAGGCGATAGCTGTCTTTACAGAGATGTGCAAATTATTAGATTCGATGTCAGTTTTCCAAAATTACATTTTTACTTTTCACGGTTTAATGCACTAAGTATGTTTACAAGGCGATGAAATTACTTCAAATGTTTAACCAAGACCCCTAATTATATTTTTATTTAAAAAACTCAAATTAAAATGATTTTTTAGAATATCCACTAACAGAGGAGCCCTGCAAATGCAAAATGCCACACGTTTCGTTTTTATTACTTCACTCTACTTTACGTGTGAATTTTGAGCGGAGGGATTTGGGGTCTTTTAACTGATGAACGCTATTGAACTATTCAAAGATTCATGAACAATGCATTGAAATCACCTGACTTGAATTCTAAAGTCAATGAAAAATTGAAAATGGACCCAGCTCAGATATCCCTCGGAATCCAATAATCTGAAAGTTTCCAGACGCAATTCCTTATGGGAAAAGGTGTAATTCCACGGGAGAGGAAACACTACTAAGTAGGACAACAAACGAAGTTGGTCAATAAAATGATTTTGAATAAAGGTAATTACGACTAATTAAAATTATTTATTTAATTCTATTAATTTGCACACCTCTACATGTTAACCAAGAGTTACATCTCTAAATTCAAATATAAGAGACCCATCTTTTATTTTAAATTTATACCATTGTTCATAAGTAGACAAAACACCAAATTGTACTGCTGCAGCCTTAAATTGTGTGTATATCTCTATCTACTTAGTATAAAACAAAGTTCCCAATTCTTTGACATAACGGGTATTCTCGAGAGCAACTTGATGGATTTTGATGCGGTTTTCACCATTCTGTAAAGGATTTCTCGATAAAGGATTAGGTAGAAAAACATTTATTTATGACCAAAAGAAGCCGAGCATTTACGATTTCAGTGAATTGAGTTGAAGAAAAACCTAACGTCCATGTGTCTTTTAAAAAAAATCGATATTCTCTGAAAATTGTTCAGCATGAAAAGTTCTGCAAGAAAGTCCTCGACAGCTCTCATATCGACCACTGTAAGTGTTTTTATGTTTTCATTTCTTCCAGCAATCTCCATTCAGTGGAAATTTAAATTACTAGCTTCAGAGTGAGTTTACGAGTTTGCGAGTGACCTATCACCCTAGATTCAGCCAGCAACAAACTGCCGAGTCGTGTCGAGTTAATTCTTCAGAGAAGAGTATAGCTTATGTGTTTGGAGTTAGCTGTTCACCTCGGCCTGACGTCCGTTCGCCTTTTAAGCTTACGCAGGGTAAATAGTGGGACACACACACAGAGGACAGGCAGACACCCACACATTTGATCTCATAAGTCTACTACATCATTTACCCAAAAGCGACGGTACCGTAAATGTCTGTTCAGGTCACTAGCATGAATACATGCAAATGTCATATGGACAGAAGTGCTGTAGGATTGTTGAAGTTAATGCTGCGGAGCAGCACGGGTTTTCTAGTTAATTAATTAAAATTAATAACATTCATTCATCAAAATGCACCTTCAATCTTTACAAATTAGTAAACTTTTTTTTTTAGCGTATGGCTTTTTGTGCCGGGAGTGTCCGAGGACATGTTCGGCTCGCCAGTTTTGTTGCTGCTTCGAGACGGACACCCAATGGGTGAGCTACAAGTACCGATGGGAAGGAAAGTTGGAATGTAAGGACTAGGAGTTGGAAGGTAACGGCTGTGGCCTATAGTTAGGGACCAACCCCGGCATTTGCCTGGAAGGAAGATGGGAAACCACAGAAGACCATCTTCAAGGTTGCCGGAGGGGGGATTCGAACCTCCTCGCCTCCCGGATGTGAGTGACTGCCATCAGTCATGCCGTAACGACCACGGCTAACTCACTCGGTAGTAAACGTTTAGATCCAACAATGGAACCTTCTTCAGCAAAATTATTATTATTATTATTATTATTATTATTATTATTATTATTATTATTATATGAAGCCAATGGCCATAGCTGGGTATTTTAATTGAACGCCCGAGGGCTCATAACAAGTTCAATTTCAAGTAGTTCTAACTTTGGTACCAGATGCTACTATCACCAGCACCTAGCGGTGAACGTTGGAAATTGATAGAGCGTTTTTAACTAGCCAAATATATATAACCTACAATTTTTGCTACACACTACCAATTGTAGTGGTAGGTTCTTTTATATGCCATAAATCTATGACATGGGCCCGATGGCTTTACTTTCCCTCCGACAGAAGGCACACTGAAGGATTTTAACGCTCTTAACAATCCGACGACTTCAGCCGGGTTTGAACCCGCGATCTTGGGCGTAGCAGTTCAGCATGCTACCGACTACACCACTGAAGCCCCCTTCAGCACAATTGAAATCAAACCTTAAGAAACTAATCTAATAAAACTAAATGTTGAGAAACGAAATTAACTAAAATATATACATAATGAAATGAAATGAAGAAACTGGAAAACAATGAGTAAGAACGATGAGAATATAAACTTAAAAGTTTACAACAATAAAAATCTAATGGATAAGTACACGTGTAAAATAATAGAATCAAATTGGATATCCTTACAAATAATTTGATTAAATAATGGTTCTAAATGTTTAGATATAATTTTCAAAAACACTTTGGAGATGCATTTTCATTGACCAGTTTGAATTTCCCTTTTTCTACTTTAAGCAAATATCAAGATGCATCCTAACTTAAGGCTACGGCCGCCTCCTTCTCAGACCTAATCTGAATTACACTATACAGGATTTATTGAACACAATGTGTACATAATTATGAAGAATAGCTCAACTTCAAATTTGATCGTCTTTTGCATAGGCTGCCAATGATTTTGTCCTTATTTGCATGTAAGAATATGATTTTGCCCACAAACCTGTCCACAAAGATAGCAAGTACACAGGTCTGCGCCAAGTGATAGCCTCGTAGTCCACATATTTTATAATTGAATCCATGAGCTGCTGTTCTTGTGAATACATGCCTTAACTCGAAGTTAGACTTCTTCCATTCTTCAATGTTCACGGCTGGGGTTAGGTAGAAGCTCGGGTCTATGTTTATAGCTTTTTCTTCTCAGTTCTTGACGTGGTCTTCATACGCCAATGCAGCAGGAAGACCGTATCCCTGTTTTATCTCTTTCACAAAATAAGCAGTATCCGCTAGCAAATAGATTATCCTCGATCTAGTTGATTTAGATACTAGGAGAGCTCTCTTGATGAAGGATGCTTTCACTGCCTCAAGTCTCCTCAGATTCGCAGTAGTTAATTGAAACCATATTGTGCTGATCGCGTAACACACAATTGGGGCAACTTTGATATTGAAAAGTTTTAATGCAGTTCCCAGAGAGAGTTTCTGGAGCATCTTAATATCGAACGAGGCCTTTATCGCTGCAGAACATCTTTGTTCTATATGCTTAGTGTAGGTTTTACCTGTTAATTGCAAGGTAAGTCCCAAGTACTGTAGGTAGGCTATATGAGTTGACAATATCCAGCTTGCCATTGCCACAGAAGAAGCTATCTGATTTTGAGATATTTCCTCCTCTTCTAAATTTCAAGGCCTTGGCTTTACTTGTAATTATGACCAAGCCATTCCTATGAGACCATCTATATAACCCCTCCATCCCTAGTTGTAAAGACTCTCTATTGCTGGACAGTATTACCATAACATCCGCATAAAGGAACATAATTCCTCTGCTATCTCTCGTATAACATCACGCGTCAGTAAATTAAGTAACATTGGACTGAGAGGGTTCCCTTGAAGAACTCTATTACACAATATTACAAACACTACTACTGTATAACACAGGTTATCAAATAAATTCTACACACACCTCTAAGTACAGGGGCTAAATAACCACGATGTCCAAGCCCCTGAACTGAAACAACAAATTAAAACTGTGATCGATTGCAACATACGCTCTATATAGACTACCTCTGAAACAACATGCTCGCGTTCTATTTTCAGCCCGAGAGAGCTGCAAAAGACGGCTACCGGTTGGAGACGCACTACGTCACCACAGAAGATGGTTACATTCTTGGGATTCATCGCATCCCTGGCCGCAAAGGATCTCCCCCTATTCTTATTCAACATGGACTCGGTAGCATGTCTGACGTCTGGGTAGCCTTCGATAACAATCGATCTATTGGTAAGTTCAAGCCACAAAGTAATCGGCATGGATCTGGTATCTTATCCGACTGATAGATATCCTTCGATAACAATCAATTTCTTGGTAAGTTTGCCTCACAGAATAAACCACCGCTGAATAGAAATGTATCAAGGTAGCTTGTTTGACTGCTAGATATCCTTCTACAACAATCAATTCCTCGATAAGTTTTCCTCACAGAGCTAACAGCCAATGAATCGAAATATATACCTGGCACATTGACTGAGTGTTAGAAATTCTTCGCTAACAATCGATATCTCGGTAAGTTCGAGCCACAAAGTAATCTATATTGACCTTATCCGACTGCCATGTAACCCTCGATAGCAATCGATTTCTCGGTAAGTTTTCCTCTCTGACTGATCTAACATTGAATCAAAATATACCTTGTAGCTTTTCTGACTGCTTGATATACCTTACGTCGATAATAATCCAATTCTCGGTATGTTTACCTCACAGAGTAAACGGACATTGAATTGACATTCACGCCCGGCTCTGGTGTAATGCGGGCTGGACGCGACACATTTCTGGTAGGTACTATCGTCTTGTTTATTTGTTCAAACGCACTTTTTAAACAATATTTCCCTTGACTTTCTAAGAAATGCAAGATCTTTCTGTACCATTGAGACAATTTGGAATATTTTGGTGCAAACCACACCTTCTAACTCCGTCTGATTTAAAAGCTTGAGTTTTGTGAAACATACACCTTAGCGTTTTATGTATATACTAGCAGGTACCCGCGGCTTCGCTCGTGTCATAGTCGTGTCATATTGTTTTTCAATGAAATGCAGGTTTAAACCCATTAACACCCCTTTAGAACCTGAATATCCAAAAAGCTTTCCTTACTGGACGTTTTCGACATACAACGAACATATCCCCAGAATTTCATGTTTCTAACTTCAATAATTTTGGCTGGGCGATGATGAGTGAGTCAGTCAGGACATTTTCTTTCCTTTATTTTTGAGAATTTCACCCCTCCCCATGAACCCCTTAAATGGGATTTATGAAAGAAAAACGGTCGAACGCCTATTTACTTACTTTTTTAAGCTGATTTTCTTCCGCTGAATTTCAAACTTCTTGCTAATGTCGTTTAAGAGATACATGCTCCGTTAAGAATCCTTCAACTCCCAATTTTCACCCCTTTCACCTCATAATATACACCATATCGATAAACCCTTAGACATATGTCTGCTTATTTTTATTGATTAATTTATGTGCCGAATAACACATCCCCAAATGAAACAACTCGTGAGATATTGTTAATCAATGAAATGCAAGTTTAACCCCCTTAACACACCTTCAGAACATGAATATCCAAAAATCCATCCTTAGCGGACATTTTCGACATACAACGAATATATCCCCAAAATTTCAAGTTTCTAACTGCATAAGTTTGGCTGGGGGATGATGAGTGAATATCAAAAAAAAACCTTCCTTAGTGGACTTCTTTCCCCAGAATTTCACCCCTCCCCATGGGCCCCTTAAATTGGATTCATGAAAAAACGGTCGACAACCTATTTACTTATTTTTAAGCTCATTTTTCTCCCCGAGTTTCATTCTTTATACCTCTGTCTTTTAAGAGAGACTTGCTCCGTTAGGAATCCTTCAACCCCCACTTTTCACACATACACCTCATAATATACACTACATCGAAAAACCCTCAGACATGTGTCTTCTTATTCTTAATGATGAGTTTATATGCCGAGTATCGCATCCCCCAAGGAAACCAATCGGGAGATATTGTTATTTAATGAAATGCAGGTGTACCCCCTTAACACCCCTATAGAACCTGAATATCCAAAAATCCTTCCTTAGTGGACGTTTTCGACATACAACGAACATAACCCCAAAATTTCATGTTTCTAACTTCAATAATTTTGGCTGGACGATGATGAGTGAGGAAGTCAGGACATTTTCTTTCATTTATTTTTCAGAATTTCACCCCTCTCATGAACCCCTTAAGTTGGATTTATGAATAAAGAAAACGGTCGAACACCTATTTACTTATTTTTAAGCTGTTCTTCCCCCCTGAGTTTGATGAGTGAGCGAGTTAATTAGTTAGAACACTCTCTTTCGTGTTTTTCTTCCCAGAATTACACCCCTCTCCAAGGGCCCCTTAAATTGGATTTATGAAATAACACCTATTTACTTATATTTTAAGCAGTTTCCCCCCCCCCCCCCCCTGAATTTGAAACTTCTCGCCTATGTCGTTTATGAGATGCACGCTCCGTTAAGAATCCTTCAACCCCCAATTTTCACCCCTTTCACCTCATAATATACTTCACATCGATAAACCCTTAGACACGTCTGCTTATTTTTAATGATCAGTTTATGGCGAGTATCACATCCCCAAAGAAACAACTCATGAGATATCGTTATTCAATGAAATTTACGTTTACCCCCATAACACCTCTTCAGAACCCGAATAAACAAAAATCCTTCCTTAGTTGACGTTTTCGACATACAGCGAACATATTCCCAAAATTTAATATTTCTAACTTCAACAGTTTTCGCAGGGCGATGATGAGTGAGTGAGTCAGTCAAGTCATTTTCCTTCCATTATTTTTACCAGAATTTTACCCCTCCCCATGGGCCCCTTGAATTGGATTTAGGAAAAAACGCTCGAACACATATTAAATTATTTTTAAGCTGTCTTTTTCCCCTGAGTTTCATGAGTGAGTGAGTTAGTCAGTTAGGACACTTTCTCTCCTTTTTTTCTCCAGAATTTCACCCCACCCCATTGGCCCCTTAAATTGAATTTATTGAAGAAGAAAAAAGACGGTCGAACACCGATTTACTTATTTTTTAAGCTGATTTTTTCCCGCTGAGTTTCAAACTTCTCGCCCATGTCGTTTAAGAGATACATGCTCCATTAGGAATCTTTCAACCCCCACTTTTCACCCCTTTCACCTTATAATATACACCACATCGAAAAACCCTTAGACACGTCTGCTTATTTTTAATGATTAGTTTATATGTCGAGTATCACATCCACAAATGAAACCACTCGAGAGATATTGTTATTCAATAAAATGCATGTTTAACCCCCTTAAGACCCCTTTAGAACCTGAATATCCAAAAATCCTCCCTTAGTCTACGGTTTTGGCATACAACGAGCATATCCCTAAAATGTCATGTTTCTGACTTCAATAATTTTGGCTGGGCGATGATGAGTAAGTAAGTGAGTGAGTCAGGACTTTTTCTTTCATTTTCTTTTCTTTTTTTTTTTCAGAATTTCACCCCTCCCTATGAACCCCTTAAATTTGATTTATGAAAAAACTGTCGAACACTTATTTACTTATTTTTAAGCAGTTTTTCCCCCTGAGTTTGATGAGTGAGTCTGTCAGTCAATCGGTTAGGACACTTTCCTTCCTGTCCCCCCCCCCCCCCAGAATTTCACCCCTCCCCATGGGCCCCTTAAATTAGATTTATGAAAAAACAGTCAAACGCCTATTCACTTATTTTTTTAAGCTGATTTTTTTCCCACTGAGTTTCAAACTCCTCGCCTATGTCGTTTAAGAGATACACGCTCCGTTATGAATCCTCCAACCCCCCCCCCCCCATTTTTCACCCCTTTTACCTCATAATATACACCACATCGAAAAGCCCTCAGACACGTGTCTTCTTATCTTTAATGATGAGTTTATATGCCGAGTATCACATCCCCCAATGAAACCAATCGGGAGTTATTGTTATTCAATGAAGTGCAGGTTTAACCCCCTTAAGACCCCTTTAGAACCTGAATATTCGAAAATCCTCCCTTAGAGGACGGTTTTGACATACAATGAGCATATCCCCAAAATGTCATGTTTCTTTTTTCAATAATTTTGGCTGGACGATGGTGAGTGAGTCAGGACTTTTTCTTTCAAGTTTCTTTTTTCAGATTTTCACCCCTCCCCATGAACCCCTTAAATTGGGTTTATGAAAAAAACTCTCGAACACCTATTTACTTATTTTTAAGCAGTTCCCCCCCCCCCCTGAGTTTGATGAGTGAGTCCGTCAGTCAATCAGTTAGGACACTTTCTTTCCTCCCCCCCCCCCCGCCCCCATAATTTCACCCCTCCCCATGGGCCCCTTAAATTGGATTTATGAAAAAACGGTCAAACACCTATTTACTTATTCGTTAAGCTGATTTTTTCCGCTGAGTTTCAAACTCCTCGCCTATGTCGTTTAAGAGATACACGCTCCGTTAAGAATCCTTCAACCCCCACTTTTCACCCCTTTCACATCATAATATACACCACATCGAAAAACCCTCAGACACATGTCTTCTTATTTCTAATGATGAGTTTATATGCCAAGTATCACATCCCTCAATGAAACCAAGCCGGAGATATTGTTATTCAATGAAATGCAGGTGTACCCCCTGAACACCCCTTTAGAACCTGAATATCCAAAAATCCTTCCTTAGTGGGCGTTTTCGACTTACAACGAAGTAAGTCAGTCAGGACACTTTCTTTTATATAATATATATATATATATATATATATATATATATACAGGGTGCTTCAAAAAATGTATACACACTTTAAACTATCGTAGTTTTCCCGCTCTACAAGGCTAATGTTATATTTCTTCGCCAGGTGGCAGCATAATCGTCCCTCTATGTTATATTGTCAGTTGGAATTTGTAATATCAACATGGCGGACGTACGTTTGAGTTTTGAAGAACGTCAATAGGCACAATTGTGTTTACTGGGGTGAAGAAAATCCTCACATTACAATTGAAAAAGCTGTAAATTTGCCTGGTGTAAATGTGTGGTGCGGTTTGTCGTCAGGGGGACTCATTGGACCTTTTCGATTTGAAGGCACTGTAACTGGTATAACTTACCTAACAATGCTTGCTGATTCCATATTTCCTGCCATTCGTGCATTATACGGTAATGATAATTTTTATTTTCAACAAGATGGTGCCCCGCCGCACTATCACAGGGACGTACGAGCTTACCTGGATCAAAATTTGCCGGGCCAGTGGATAGGACGCAGGGGGACAATCGAGTTTCCAGCAAGCTCTCCAGACCTTACACCACTGGATTTCTTCTTATGGGGCACAGTAAAAGATGAGGTGTACAAACGTAAACCACGTAACCTAGACATTCTTTGGAATGAGATTCAAGCCGTGTGTAGAGAAATCTCATTGGACGTTTTGATACGATGTACAGAATCAGTGGTGACTCGTACTCAGAATTGTATTGATGCTGCAGGTCGCCAATTTGAACAGTATTAACATTTGTTATTTATGTTTCATTTACATTGGACTTTCAGCTTTCTAATTTCCTGAAATTTAACTTTGTAGAACGGTAAATAAATTTTCTATGGAAGTTCAAAGTGTGTATACATTTTTTTGAAGCACCCTGTATATATATATATATATAAGGGGCCTAATATCGAGATTATCGGCCCTATTTGTTATTATGGAGATTGTACAACAGTGAACGAGTAATTTTGGAATATCAAGCAGATTATGACAGTACAGTACTCACTAATTTCACTTGAACAATTGCAACTCTGTTTTAAGGACCTCGTAATTTAAACCTCGAGCCTAGAACAAAGGTTCAGCCCCAATATTTGTGTGATCTCTCGTTTGCAGCATACCAATTGGCTGATCTTGGCTACGATGTCTGGTTGGGGAACAGCCGAGGAAATCTATACTCCAGAAACCACACCATTCTGAACCCTTCGGACGCTAAGTTCTGGTTGTTCAGGTACTGCATTTACATCATTCTTTCTGCTGTTTCCTTAGATAATTATGTATATTACAGTTCAAAACTCACGGAGCACAATTAATAAATTAATAAAATACGTAAATTATGACAATGGTAATAATTAATAACCGTGTTGACTGATAGTATCCCTATATATACAAAACTAGAAGAAGTACCCGTTCTTCGAACGGTGTTCGGTGTTAACAACAGATATTATCAATTGAGCTACTGTTGCAATGGTTAGCGTTTTGTCATTCTTCCATAAGTTTATCAGAACTAAGTTAGTTTTCTGGGAATATCACACACACTGTTAATTTAAGGGCCTTAAAATGTGGTTTTCGGAGACCCTTTATAGACTCGCGAATTTTGTGTCTCACATTGAGAAGCGCAACATATGATTTGGTCGTCCTAGGATAATTTTTATATTTCGCCTATTTTAGCATGTATTTTGAGAAGTTTTTCCCTATATCCACCCTTCTACTGTATGAAAAGTACGGTGAAGTGTTTTATAAATGTTCGGTGTATTGACTCATATTTACTATACCTAATTTTACGATGCACCAAGCATCCGAACACGAGTTATAGGCGTACATAAAGATACACAGAAAGACAGATAGACAATTCTATTGTCTACAACATATCACCCAGATACCCAAATATGGGTATATCTACCACACAGTATCAAACAAAATCATCCTTACGATGAACCCTTATGTCGAAAATTGCATGAAAAAAATCCAGGTTACCCCTTGACCCCCTTAATTGCATTGATGAATTATACAGTCTACGTTGGTTCCGTGATAACCTTATAGCCATTTGAAAACTTTCACAGAAATGTAATAAATGGAGTGGCATTGCTTCTTACAGAAATAGATGGAAAGTTGGATGCCACCCCTTGAGATAATGTTGTCATGGTTACCGATTTGCATTACTTCATAGGTTTGTTAAATTAAATTAAATTAGTTTTCTGGGAATATATCAGAAACAGTTGGTTTTAGAGCCTTATAATGTAGTTTTCGAGGACCCTTTAGGGCCCCCGAGTTTTGTTTCTGGCACAGAGGGGCTTTGTCTCGTCGCTGTACGCCATAATATAATACTAATACTAATAATAATATAATGTAGGGATAGGAATATAATAGACCTGCCGTACCACACCCGCAGGTGTAAATCCCGTGAAAAAAAACTAGAGTACCCCTGACCCCCTTAAGCGCATTATACGTATTGATTAATTTTACAGCTTAATTTGGTTCCGTGATAACCTTCTAGCCGTTTGCAAACATTCACACTAATGTAATTAATGGAACTGCCGTCTTACAGCAATAGATGGACCTCTGAGAATCTGTTGCCATGGTTACCGGCTTGCATTCGTTCATTAGTTTATTAAATGAAATTAGTTTTCAGGGAATATCTCAAAAAACGGTTGGTTTTAGAGCCTTAAAATTTGGTTTTCGGGGACCCTATAGGGCCCCGAAGTTTTGTCTCTCACATTGAGGGCTGAAAATGAGCTTTGTCTCGTCCTTCTACTCCTGTTTGAGCATGTAATTTAAGGGGGTATGCCATTTTTTATGAGAGGTACGGAGAAGAGTTACATCAATGATTAGTGTCGTGCCTATGATGGATATCTGTACCGAATTTTACGTTGATACATCCCGCCGTTCTCGAGTTATAAGGGAACAAAGTTGTCCACAGACAATCAAACAAACGACAGACAGACCAAAACATTATTTTCGCGCGCATCTATCATAAAACAGTCTGAATCGTGTAAATAACTCAAATTTCTGTAGAAATTCAGAAAAAAACAGACAAATTTTCATTTTTATATATGTAGAGATATACTGCACCGCTCGGTGTTGACCGTGTTTTATTGCACAAATTTAGGTTTTACTCTCTAACCGTTGGAGATAGGCTACACGAAACTTGATACGGACCTTTTGGATAGAAAATTAAATGTTAAAGCTCGCGTATGCATCTTAAATTTTGAAGCTCGAATGTCCCATCAATAGTTTGCTATTTCTTAGCGTTCTCTTTTTATTTGATATGGAAATATAAAATTTTTAAATCAAAGGGTGTAGAGACGTCACTTAAAAGGTCGCCATTTCTTAATAGTGCAACATATCGAAATTAAAAGTATCCTATATGTAAACCTGGTATTTCAGCTACATCCATGCAAAATTTCATTTAAATCGGACCAGTGGTTCTTGCGTTATTGAGTAACACACAGACAGACAGAAAGACAGACACACACCATCTCATTTTTAGCCTATTTTCAATTTTTAAAAATAGGCTTATGAGATCACCTTTTGTCCGTGTGTGTGTGCGTGTGTGTGTGCGCGCGCGTGTGTGTGTGTGTGTGTGTGTGTGTGTGTGTGTGTCTAATAAAATCTAAACGGCTGGAGCGATTTCAATGAAACTCGGTAAGTTCATAGCACTATTCCTGGCGACCTCGACCGTGCCCTTCAAATTTTGTTACGTCTCACCAATCCAACATGGCGGCTGTGCGAAATATTTCACTAGCATGCAATATCTCCGAAACTATTACCGATATCGCCCTGAAATTTTGCACCGTGATAAAGGGCACTACTAGAAGTTCACCTATGAGACTTTCAAAAACCTGGTGACTACAAAACCAACATGGCGGTCAAGCGAAGTTGAGACTTTTAAATAGACTTTTCTCGCGATTTAACTATCCAAACGTAATGAAACTTGGTACAGAAAAGGTTTATACACATTGTAATGCACTGGAGTCTAATTTAGTTCAATTTTTTACATAACCTCAAAATTGACATTCTATATCTCCGAAACTATTACAGATATCACCCTGCAATTTCGTGCGGTGATAAAGGGTACTGATACAAGTTTACCTATGTATATTTCGTAAACCTGTAAAGTAGAAAACGAACATGGCGACCAAGCGAATTTGAAATATTTTAATAGACTTTTCTCGTGATTTAACTCTCTGAGCGCAGTGAAATGTGGTGCAGTAAATGATTTTGCAGATTGAAATGCACTGCCATCTAATTTAATTCAATTGTTTACATTACCTCAAGATGACGGCTCTGCGAAATTTTAAAATTACGTTTTTATTTCTTGTGTCGTAATCATGCGATCGAAGTGAAAGTTTGAATAATGAACCTAGGCAATAATTGTCCTTGAATGGTTCATAACTCTATGGCCTATACATATAACAATCCTAAATGGCGAGCTTCCGAAATAATTAGACGGTTCTCAATATCTATGAATATTTTACAGCAACCAAACTGAATTTTTTTATGTTCATAGAGACTATGAACATATGTTCACCTATAGGACTTTCAGTAACCTGGTGAGCACAAATCCAACATGGCGGCGACGCGATGTATAAATATTTAAATGGACGTTTCTCGCGAATTAACTATCCGAGTGCCTTGAAACCTTGCACGTTAAATGCTTATACAAATGTTGATCCACTGGCATCTAATTTATTTCAATTGTTTGCATAATCACAAGATGGCTGCTGTGCGTAATTTTAAAATCTCGTTTTTAATTCTTGTGTTCTAATCATGCGTTTGAAGTTTGAATACCACACGTACACAATAATCTTAATGTAAAAGTACAAAAATAAAAATCCAACCTGGCGACCATCTGAAATATTTCGACGGTTCTCAATATCTACAAATCTGTTACAGCAATTAAAATGAAATTTTGTATGTTGATAGAGGCAATTAACATGAGCAGGATATATGAAAATAGGCTGTATAGTTCTTCACGGAACTACTTGTTATATATTAGTATGATTGTACTTTTGTCGTTCTGTCTGTCTGTCTGTCTGTTCCTCCATCAATTGAAAACGGATCAACAGATTTCGTTCAAAATTTGCAAATGGCTATAAGAATATCCCGGAATCACTTTAGGATATAAATTTCAACAAAACATCCAATGCGCTTAAGGGGACCAGTGGGTGCCCTATTATATTTACCTTCGATTTACTCGTGTGATATGTCGTACGAAAGGTCTTTTATAGCTCTATACAGCGAGATTAATCTTATTACTTCCAGTAACGAAGAAGTATTTATTTTCCACGATTTTTCTCTTTTGCGGTCAGAATCAATACCATATTTTAGGGTCTTTTCTTTTATACGGATGGTGGCACTGTTAGTACGAAAGTCTCGACACTGACGTCTATCTGTTTAACATTTCCTTCATGCAAATAATTATTATCTCTTACAGAGACTGAATGAAAGCAGAATGAGACCTCCTGAAATGGCGTTGGCATGACAACATTTATCAATTTCGCAGAGCGGGTATAGTTTTCTTGCAATATCTCGAAAACCGTTTGTTTTAGGGCCTTAAAACGAGGGGTTTGTGGTTCCCACCGAATATTGCTCCTTGCATTGCTACACGCGAACATGAGCAGTTTTATTTATACCTAGGTATTGAACCCATGTACCATTGGTTCAAGGGGTCGAATCCATGTATTTTTGTAAGAGGAAGGAAGGAAATATACAGTCTTCAGAGGAACATAGAAAGATTTTATACAAGAAGGCTAGCATAACGTTGTGAAATAAACTGAAGCCAGGTGGCCAGGAAATGAGATCATGCCTGACGCATTGATAAGGAGCCAGTCACGAATATAAATAGAACGAGTGGAATTTTCCAAGCAAGTGATGAAGAGCGTGTTTCGGAAATCGCCCTTACCTTGCAGTAAAATGGCAACCGCGCAGCCGTGCCAGAAGAAGAATAATTAGATTTAACCCATTTGCAAGAATAAAATTAACTAAAGAAATAGAGCATTGTGAATCATTTCGGATTAGAGATTTTTGTGTGGAGAAAGATGTTATAATAAATGCCCAGGAAAGAAGTGCAGACGTAGCCATACGTCATTGGGGGTTTCCCGAGACCCGAGGAGGGGGGAATTAAAAATCAACTGTAACACCCACACAGCTCAAGACTAAATTTTATTTAATATCTCAGAATTGCACGATCGATTTTCATGTGAAAAGAAGTCAGTTTACGTTTAGAAAACGAGCTTTCCAGACATATAATTTTAAATAATGTGCGACCATTACTTCAAAAGTTGGTTCCGAAAAAGACGTAGAATTTATCTTTTTGTCCCCGATTTGTATATAAGCCCTGGCAGGGCCAGGCTAATCATGCAGTTATTCCGAGAGCCCGAGAGGGGGCGTCCGGCTGTATCAGTATTATTCAGTCTTGAACGACCGCTGAGGAGGGTCGTACTGTTTCACCAATCATCCAGTTCCGTGAGCGCCGAGACGCTGCACGATGAAGCATCAGAGTACGATAAGTATCATCATAGTGTCGCCGTGTGGAGAATTAGGAAAATCCTAATACAGGATTTAGTTCCGCCAATATCAATCTTATAGTGAAAAGTTCAGTATTACAGTCGAAGTAGGCTGCGAACTTAAAGAATAGGCGATAGGTCTTCAATAACAGTTTATTTAAACGACCAAGTGTATCGTAACGTTTTGAAGTACCATAACAGCGAAACAAACATTTTATCAACGTTAAAAGAACCCGATCAGGGTCGGACAAAATAAGGTCCGCATAGTATTCTGAAAAGAGAGGAATTATAGAACTGAGTAATCAGAAAGGAGAAGTAAATTCAAGACGTTGTTTCAAGGAAACGAACGAACTATAAAAAGCACTAAGTTACGAGGAGTATTAGATGCTAGAAATAATAGGTCACCGATAGAGTATTTGGGAGACCAAGAACAAGACAGACTTTCGCTAGACGACTAATAGGGTCTAGAAAGAAGCAGGTTTGAGCTAAATATAATAATAGCCGATCATCAGGAAACCGGATTCGAAGAAGTACCAGTCCAGAGAGGGGTAGTGTGTTCGAGACTTTCATATTCTGGTCGGATAGGAAGCCGACATCTACTAGTTTCACCCTTGGAGACGGGGAAGCAAATATCACGTGTGCAAGGCCTAATCAGAGCCTCAGTAATGAGCCATTTTTATGAGATATATAAGTTACTCCTTTGTGCCATTTTTATCGGACGTGATCAATGCACGCCTTTGTGAAACCTTGGCTGTGAAGCTATTAATAGCCCTCTGATGTCTTAATACCATATATGGACATATCTGCATCTTGTCCCCTTATTGGCCAGTGATTTATATATTGGAAGGGGTCGCGACCAATCAAATTTTACCACGCAGTTACCTTTGTGTTGCGTCGTCATTTGCTTTGTTTCGAGGCATTTCTTTCTTGCAGCCAAGTAGGCTAGTCGTATTCCCATATTCTTGTGGAAGTGCCCGCTTTCAAGGTGAAACCGTGGCGGGGTGTCTGTATGTCGTAATCTATATTGCTTTACTGTAGTTCAGTTTCATATTTCGGCAATTTAAAACTCTTATTCTGTGTTATTTTCTTTTGGTCGCGTGTACTTGCCCTCTCCCGATATTTTCCCTCCGCCCTTTGTGTGCGTGTAATTGCTGGTGAGTTTTTGTTTTGTATGGTAGTGTTATTTTCATTTATTTTGATAACGTAGTTTTTGTACTTTAAGGGTTGAAAGTTATGTATGTGGGCTGTCTTCGATTTACGGTGGGTTTGCCTACCTTGTAGGGGACACCTTTGAGTCTCAATTGTACGCAACTTAGATGAAGTAATAGAAATAAACATATACTTACGTACGCAGCAGACGTCAGTGGAAACGTAGCTGAAGCTCTTCCCCTATCCCCGAAGAAATATAAAATAAAATAAAATAAAATAAAATAGAAGAAAGAAAAACGGGGAGATCGCAGTCTTGTTTGGCTTTCGCTGGGCCCAAATTTTAAAAGGCAAACCAGAAAGCAATCCCAAAAGGAAGGGGGAAAGCTAAATAAAATTAAACTACGGTAAAATCCAAAGATGAACAAATTTAAATCAGAGGCCGTGTAGGTCGTATTAATCACAAGTACGCTAATAAGACCGACAAACCGAAATATAGCAAAAACCACACAAAACTCGAAGAAGGTTACTAAAATTAAAATAAGACGTGACGCAAAAGCAGAGATACTTAGGCAAAGATAAAATGTATTCAAATAACAACTACAATGCACAACGATCCCAGAGATATTAAAAGCAAGAAGAGAAATGACCAACAAATAAACCACAAAATTAGTTTACCGCAAGAAAAAATACAAATTAGGAAGAAAATCGAAAATATACTAAATTAAATTATATTAAAATGAAATAAAATAAGATAAGTTAAGGTAACGTGTTCAAGGCAAGATGAAACGATGACTAAATGTAAGCATGTCGCAATTAAATAAAAAGACAAAACTCAGAAACGACTACACTCAACGAAGTCAAGATACGTTCTCAAACTTTAGACAAAGCGTGTCAAAAGGGATGAACAAAATAGGAGGGGGTACAATGGTTCAGAACGGGGTGGAGAGGGGTGAGAGGGAGGGGAGGAGTGAGGAAGAAAGACGCGGAGGCACATGCAAGAACGAGTGAGTTACGAGAAAAATAGGAAATTAGACAAAAGGAAAAATTACATTAAATTATCGGCAAAGCAAAAAATATACTTTAAAAATTGAAAGTATGCGTAGGAGATAAGGGCACACAAAGACGACGAAAATATGTGATGCGCAAAATATGGGCATTCACAGACACAAGAATATCACAGGTTAGGTCACCAGCAAATAGCAATGGTGAGACCTCCTTTTGTGAACTCTTTAGAAAAAGAACAAAGCATTACGGGAAGCAAGAAAAATAATCTGCAATCCCGTTATGTTGTTCTACGAAAAGATACACTCTGAATGACAGACTCAAAGGTGCCCCTACAAGGTAGGCAAACCCACCGTCACGCACTCCAGAGTAAATCGAAGACAGCCCACATATATAACTTTCAACCCTTAAAGTACAAAAACTACGTTATCAAAATAAATGAAAATAACACTACCATACAAAACAAAAACTCACCAGCAATTACACGCACACAAAGGGCGGAGGGAAAATATCGGGAGGGGGCAAGTACACGCGACCAAAAGAAAATAACACAGAATAAGAGTTTTAAATTGCCGAAATATGAAACTGAACTACAGTAAAGCAATATAGATTACGACATACAGACACCCCGCCATGGTTTCACCTTGAACGCGGGCACTTCCCCAAGAATATGGGAATACGATTAGCCTACTTGGCTGCAAGAAAGAAATGCCTCGAAACAAAGCAAATGACGACGCAACACAAAGGTAACTGCGTGGTAAAATTTGATTGGTCACGACCCCTTCCAATATATAAATCACTGGCCAATAAGGGGACAAGATGCAGATATGTCCATATATGGTATTAAGACATCAGAGGGCTATTAATAGCTTCACAGCCAAGGTTTCACAAAGGCGTGCATTGATCACGTCAGATAAAAATGGCACAAAGGAGTAACATATATCTCATAAAAATGGCTCAAAATTCCCCCACTTCCTTGGGAAAAAAATGTTTACAAAATACAAACACAAAACATTTTTTTTTGTATATATGGTATAAGATGCACTCTTGTTTCATTCATAAAATGGCTCGCAAGGAGAGAGTCTCATATGACACAAACACACGGAGTAGCTCACATTAGAGTTCCAAACTCATTGCCTTTCACAGAGGCTTGGTATAGCACAAGTCCATCTCTTTGAAGTATACATCAAACGCACAAGCAGTTAAGTGAGTGAGGGGAATTTTGACTAAGTAAACCTAGAAAAATGAAATTTAGGTGCAAAAACGCAACGAATACAAAATCCGCTGCCTAAAATGCCAGCGAAGCAGTGTCCCATGAGAGAAGGTGGTACCGACCTTATCACACAAAACACTCAATTCACTAAACACGTTGGCAGCAAATGTTGACTAGGGAGAAAAAAAATGAACATATAAGTTATAAAGGAAGATTGTAGTTTTACGTGACCGTGAATCTTGTGATTATGAGCCACGGGACCTCCTTTTTACGTGGAATCCGAACCACAGGACATGGCATTTCACTTCGAAAATCTCACATGCATTGACCGGGAATCGAACCCGGACCGCCTTGGTGAGAGGCATACAGCTAGACCGCTGAGCCACCACGCCCCCTCATATAAGTTATGAGTTATCTCACAAAGAAAAACATTTTTCTGTTTTTGAAATTTCCGAAGAATAACGAGAAGTTGTAATCCAAAGGCCTGAAGATGAACAAGGGGGAACCCAGGACCATTGCAGTTGACGTCAAGGCTGCAGAAATTTTCCTTCCTCCCAATATTCCTAATATAGAAAAAAAACAAAAGAGTTACATTGTGGTATAAATGGTTAATAAAACGTAATCTGTGGAGCACCCTGTATTTCCAATGGAATGTTCTGTCGTCACAACCATTGATAAAATGATATTACAGTACTTGGATGCGGTGTGGTCTAAGGGAGAGAGAAAGAAAACAGCGCGCGATAACACTCGCGGACGGTTAAGAGATACTGAAAACAATCATGGACACACTAAACTAAATAAACAGGCAGGGATCCTGTAAAAACATCAACACTGTGATCGCCGCGTCAAAACACTGAAAGAAATACATACTCTAGATAAACAAGTAATTACACAGACACCACATCATTCATGGTATTTCTTAAGATTTGCTACATGAGAAACAGAAATTAGTTGAGGATCGTCATTAGAAATCATCTCCACAGTCACATTGTTCAGGAACCTGGTTATGGTCCTTGGTTCGGACCAGCGCAAACACAGTTTACTGGAGATGCCGGAAGCTGCATTACTAATAGGGTGTAGTCGCACCAAAACTCTATCTCCTATCTGAAAATGAACAGGTTTTCTACGCTGGTTGTACCGTGCTGAGACCTTCTGTCTAGCCCGCTTAAGGCTAGCGACGGCGGAATCCCATTTCTCTTGAGTTGAGATGGTTCGAGACGGGATAGACAAATACTCGATATTCCAACGGAGCATCAGGGGATCAACGAGTTTACGGCCTATAAACAATTCCGCTGGTGTGGTTTGAATAGACGAATGAAACGAGGTATTAAAACCTAAGGTAAAATAATGCAAGTTAACATCCCAATTGGATTGTTCCACATTATGGAAGGCGGTTAGACAAGCTTTCAGATTACGATGAAATCTCTCTACCTGATTGCCTTGTGGTCTGAACGGCGCTAATAACACGTGATTAATGCCCCAACTGAAGGTCATAGATTTGAAAGTTTTGGACTTGAAGATGGTAGCATTATCGGTAACAAGGAACTTGGGCGGGCCAAATATAGCAAAAATATGCTTACATAATAAATGGACCGTCCCTTTTGCAGAAATGTCCTTAACAGGAAAGAGCCAGACAAACTTAGAAAAACCGTCGATCACTGTCAAAATCGCCTGATGACCAGACCTAGAACGTGTCATAGGACCGAATATGTCAATAAATAACCGTTCTCCAGGACGAGTAACAACATGAGCACTATGCAAACCTATCTGCGTATTTTGCGCTGGCTTAGAGCGTTGACAGGTGTGACATTTTTTTTACAAAATCAAACACATCTGGTTTGATTGTAAGCCAATAGAATTCAGAATCAATTTTGCGTAAAGTACGGTACATTCCAACGTGTAAGCCTATAGCCGAAGAATGATAGTATGTTAAGAGCATATTACGAACATTCTCAGGGGCGACAATTCTGAAGGAGTTTGAACCAGGGAGGAGACGGCCTATTACATCATTACGGACACAAAATTCACTCACAGTGGGGTCCTTGTTGGTAATTTTCTCACGGAGTTCACGACAATAAAGATCATCTGCCTGAAACTTACGTATATCTACGAAGGACCATGGACTAAACTGTAATAAAAACACATTTTCAGACATTTCCTGAGGTGAAGTTTCGACAGAAGGAGGAACAATCCGACTAGGAGCGGAAATAGTGGAATCCTCGAACATGCGCGAGAGACAATCAGCCACAGAGTTTTCACTGCCTTTCACGTGTACAATGTCGAACTTGAACGACGATAGTCTCAAAATCCACCGATTGATACGACCAAGTTTCTTTACATGCGACATGCTCCATTTCAGAGCTTCATTATCGGTGTAGACAGTGAAATGGCGATGTTCTAGGAAACTCCTGAATTTCTCGCAGCCAAAGACAACACAGGAGCAGATATAAGACTCTCTTTTAAAGTGTTAAAAGCTTTATCTTGCTCTGGACCCCATATAATTTAGCGTTCTTCTTTTTGAGGGCATTCAATGGAGCCGAAATATCTGAGAAATGTCTGATAAACCTGGAATAAAACCCAAACATGCCCATGGCACGGCGTAGAGCTTCCACAGAGGTAGGCACCGGTAGATTCTTAATACATTCAACTCTATCAGGCATGACGCTAATACCGTTAGTCGTCAGAACATGTCCTAAAAACTTGATCTGCGTGCGGGCCAAAGAGGTCTTTTCGGGATTGATAGTGAGTCCCGCTTTTCTGAGGCGAGATAAAACTTCACGGAGATGAGTTACGTGCTCCTCGAAAGATTTGCTATAAACAACAAGGTCATCTAAATAATTGAAGACAAACTTAAATTTCAAGACACCTAATAGATCATCTAACACACGACTAAGAATTTGTGCTCCGACAGCGATACCCATAGGTAATCTATTGAAGTTGAATAACCCAAAAGGTGTGGAAAAGGCAGTAAAATCACGGCTCTCGGCGTCTAACGGAATTTGATAATATGAGGAATTGAGATCAATAATATAATAATAGTTAGCTCCATGAAAATGCTGAAAAGCGCTGTCGAGTGTAGGTAACGGAAAATTGTCAAAAACAACCTTCTTATTCAGCTTCCTGTAGTCGACAACTAATCTATATTCGCCGTCTTTCTTGGGAATCAGAAAAGCTGGAGAACCATACGCAGACTTGGAAGGAACGACTACTCCTTTATCTTGTAGCTCTTTGACATATTTTCTCATAGCCAACAGCTTTGGAGG
This sequence comes from Meconema thalassinum, assembly GCA_946902985.2. Taxonomy (NCBI): domain Eukaryota; kingdom Metazoa; phylum Arthropoda; class Insecta; order Orthoptera; family Tettigoniidae; genus Meconema; species Meconema thalassinum. The sequence continues at coordinate 250,384,490 of OX336394.1, read as the reverse complement.
TGAACATGCAAATGGCGGGGATCGAACCGGGACATTGTCTGTGAGATCGATATGACATTCGTGACCTACCGCTGAACCTAATTTATCTGTGAGGACATCCGAGAATTCGTTCACCAAATCACTCAGCACATCACGCTCTTCCGAAAATAACGACAGAGGCAGCTGGACAGAATGCACAGTGGAAACTTCACTAACACGAGAGGTGCATTCTTCGAACGGGAATTGTTTGTTGGAATGAAACAGAAAGCTAAAGGAATTACTCACAAAATCTAATTGTAAACCTGTTTTGCGCATGAAATCTGTCCCTAAAAGGACTTGGGTGGATAAATTATCAACTACGTGGAACTGGTGATCCCATGAAAAACCATGGATCTTGATATGACATAAAACAGTACCGGTAACGTTTAAAGCAGACGAACCAGCTGACACGAACTTACGCTCACGTCCATCCTCGTGAGGACAGATGCGCAGCGCTGGAATTTGTTCCGCCACAGAGCGAAGGATAAAGCTCTCCGTGGCTCCAGAATCCAAAATGGCTTGAGTTGTGACATGATGAAAAGATAATGTGACCCAAGGTTGCGATACAGAAGCAAAACAAAGATAAGGATCGCGATACCTGCTTTGAGGGCTGCCCGACGGGTCGAACTCAGGACAGCACTTCAACAGTTTTCCTGGTTGAAATTACAATTTGGACAGGTCAATTTAGTCACATCTGACATCCCACAACCGTAGCAGAACTTACGGGATCTAGCGGCACATTCACGGAAGTTATGACCGTGATTGTTGCAATTCCAACATAAGATATTTGCGGAGACTCGTTTGGTATCTGGAGGATTATTGTGGACACGGGAGGTAGAATGCGTTTGGCTGGCAGCGTGACTATCACTTTGGACGTGATTTATGGCAGGACGAGAGGGGAGACTAAAAGAGACAGTCTTGTTTGAGATAACGGGATGGGCCACAGAAGTAAACGCATGTTGTGTGCTAGTCGCACAAGCTAGTTCAGGAAACATGACTTCGTGAGAAATAGGGGGTGGAACATAACTCAAACTCGACCGAGAATTGTTCTCATATTCGCGTCCATGTAGAATTATGTCCTCAATACAGCGTACCGAAATGCGACGTATGAAGTACTTATATATAGGATTTAAATTCCTATAAATAATTTCGAAAAGTTCCTGTGGGTGGAATGGCTGAGGCAAATTGGCTGTGAGGAGGCGTACAGCCGTGACATAATCGTCAATCTTCTCGGAGGGGCCTTGAGTTCGAGCGTAGATTTCCTGTTTCAAAGCATACGCGAAATCTTGGGGAGTGAAACGGGCTTTTATGTTGCACACAAATTCGTTCCATGAAGTGTAATGGAATGGTGACACCCTGTACCACTGCAACGCTTTACCAGAAAGTAAAATTGGTAGGCAACGAACTATCTTATCGGGACTTATGTCATGGCACTGACACAGTTCCTCAATCCTCTGAATGAACCAAAAAACTGAAGATGTGTTATCTTCCCCAGAAAAAGTAAGATTCCACTTGCTCACAACGGATGCGACGTTGTCAGAATGACCAACACTGGTAGGATTAGAAAAGTAGCCACTAGATAACGGGTCAAACATAAGTAAGTCTTTCGGTACACTAAAAAACTGGGGTTCTGGAATAGTCTTACTTGAAGAAATAGGTGCAGTCAACGACTCAAAATTAAAGGACGGTAAACGAACTTCCTGCTTAATAGATTTATCCATAACGAAAATATAAAAACACAGCACGGTACACACCAACGAGATAAGAAAAAGGACTACAAAAACTACTAATTTCAAACTACATCAAAAATATAAAAGGTAGCTAAACAGTATTACGAGAAGAAATAAATAAGTGCACATCACATTACCGTAAGATGTTGCTTTCCCACGTGGTAATTTACTCACGGGCACCAAGTCGTCATCCTCACACGAAACATACGGTTTGCGGCTGTGTGTTTTTCAAATGTTGATAGACCATACCAGACCTTTCTCTTCTTTCATGAAATTCTCAGCACCTTAAACCTCAGAAAGACAACATTATACTATAGGTACGAAAAGGATGGAAGCGTTTCACAATGCAATTCAGCTCGAAGTCTCAGGAACGAACAGCTGAAAAAAAATTGTTAAATTAGAAAGGTGATTTTGTCTCAAAACCACGCTCTGAAATCCATGTGTACGCAACTTAGATGAAGTAATAGAAATAAACATATACTTACGTACGCAGCAGACGTCAGTGGAAACGTAGCTGAAGCTCTTCCCCTATCCCCGAAGAAATATAAAATAAAATAAAATAGAAGAAAGAAAAACGGGGAGATCGCAATTTTGCGCTGGCTTCCCCAAGAATATGGGAATACGACTAGCCTACTTGGATGCAAGAAAGAAATGCCTCGAAACAAAGCAAATGACGACGCAACACAAAGGTAACTGCGTGGTAAAATTTGATTGGTCACGACCCCTTCCAATATATAAATCACTGGCCAATAAGGGGACAAGATGCAGATATGTCCATATATGGTATTAAGACATCAGAGGGCTATTAATAGCTTCACAGCCAAGGTTTCACAAAGGCGTGCATTGATCACGTCAGATAAAAATGGCACAAAGGAGTAACTTATATATCTCATAAAAATGGCTCAGTAATTAGAATCAGTGTAGTGTAAATATATAAAATTTGTGTTAGATAGTAATTTTTCAGTGATTTTATTATGTGTAATAGAAGAATACCGAAGTATTTTAAAATGTTACCAGTGTTTAAAGTATATAAAGTATATGTGTGTCAAGATATGTCAGTGTATGAAATGAATTTGAGCACGATGGTGTAATCACAAATAGTGGGCAAAAATGAAACATCGTTGGAAAGCACGGTAATGGACCGTCTGAACATGTAAGTAACTATTTTCATTATGTTATGTGTTGGGGGAATATTTGTGTACAATCCACCTGAGAATGATTAATAGGGATGTTTTTGAATAACAAATAACAGAATAAGAGCGCGATCTGAACAACTAAAAATTGAGAAATTATAAAATGATTATGTGAAATGAATAAATCCTTAGAGGAAATGTATAAAATAAAATATCAGTGTATTGGATAAATGTTATGAAAGCAAGCGGAAAAATATAATAATAATAATAATAATATGAATTATATAAATGAAGATTAAGTTAAATTATATGAAAGTAATAGCTTTTGAGCTTTTGTAAAGGAATAAAGACATGGTGTGAATACATGTTCTTAAAGTATAGCGATTATTGTCACGGGAGAGGATTAATATGAAAGTTTGAGATATAGATCAAATGATGATTTTGAATTTATCAGTTCTCTGTAAGACGCTAGGCCTTAAAGTAATGTATAGCGCATTGTCACGCATTAAAGTAAATTGTCACGCTAGGAAGGCGTTGAATCTAAATATACTTGGTAAATTAATTGTGAGAGACAGTTGATTGCGGTAATTGATGATAAGTCCTCCATATAGTGATGTAGATCACGAGGCGTTGTATAATGGGTGCGAATTATTGTATTGATGAGCGCAGGTTAGACCGAGGTCGCCCTAAGCCGCTAATTTGTTGTAAAGTCCTCCAGTATGGGATTGGTTCCCGAGGCAGTTGAGAGAGTCGAACCCAGACTCGTATAGTTGTTGAAGCCCCTAAATATTGTTGTTGTATTGAATTATTCTTACCCATCAATGATGACACTTCATAATTAATAAATGCCAAGGTTACGAAAGTGGTCTATGAACCTAAATAATGTAGTTTAAATGAATGAAAGAAACGCCAGGTCTGTTCAGAGAACTGTGTTTGAGAAATAGCTGTTTTAAAGCATGAGTAGAGCGGTCCCGTGTGGGCGATACTGAGGGTCTCCCTCCCGGGCAATAAATCAAGTCGAGTGTCACGGTCCAACCCCTCGCTATTGAAAGTATGGTAGGTCAGGGGAACCGTCTATTTGAAGTAATAATAAACCATGAGTGTTTAGAGTTTGTTAATGATCCGGGATTCGAACCGAGGTTCTTGTAGATGAAAGTTACCGCTTGCAAGTTCAGATCGTTTGCTTTCTTATGAGATGATGGTCTTTTAAGACAGATAATAATAAATATAAATCCCTAATGTAATGAGATATTGATGTAGGATTTCGCGAGTTCAATGAAGACAATTAGATTTCGGGAGTGATCATAATTTTTGACTTTGTTCAAGTAGTCTTTTATAACTCGGGAGTACACAAGTATTTTTCCCGATCACTGTAGTGAATTTGTTAACTTGAGAGAGGTGGTAACATGAGAACATTGTGAAATGCCCAAACATTTAAGTAAAGGAGTAACATTTACTTTAAATAAGATTATATATTGTTTTGATTATAAGAAACTCATAAAATAGATATTGAGATGTGTAGAGAATAACACAGTTTATAGTGGAAAGTATCGAGCCATTGGAGCTCGTGATTGTAGTGAATTTTAAAAGGGATACGTCAGGGAAGTGAAAAGAATTATAAGTTTGTTGGTTTGAAGGAAACCATGTATTTTAATATAACATTTGTTTGATTTTATGTATTCCTTGTTCACTTTGAACAATTTGGAAGGATTGGTCAGTAGTTTATTTGTTTAATTTGTTTGTAGCGCCATATATTTGGTAAATTAAATGTTTTATAATAGGAGTTGATTTTGTTTTTTTTTATTTTGGAAGTGTATCCTCTATTTAATCCAAAATGTGTAAGTCACAGAGGGGGAGAACATACCATAACCCCGAAAATCCCGATTGAGCATTGCTGGCATAATGTGATTTGCATATTTCTTGCTAAAAAGGCACAGGGGGGCATAGAAGTACTGTGCTTGGATTAGTAATTAGAGGAACACTTAAGACGGTCATATCATGTAAAGTAAAGTAATGATAGGAATAGCTACAACACATAATGTTAACTGACCGCGTGGGTCCCTGGAAACTCACAACGAGCAGCCCTGAATAAATATAAATAAACCCCCCATAAACTCAATAATTTTGGCGCCCAGTACGCAGGGGTGAGTTTTCCTAGGGAAAACCCGAGTTTTCTCGAAAAATTAAAATTTTCATTTTTTTTTTTTTGAAAAAAATTGTTTTTCGAAATTTTGAATTTTTAAATACTTCCATAAAGGTTTTGATATTGAATGAGTGTATCAAAAGGGTACGTTCTAGTAAACACCCGTACCAAGTAAAATTTTTGAAAATTGGGACACAAGAGTTCAGAGTACCATCTCTCAAGCATGTACCAGCGATGTGGCATAGTAGCCCATTGTATTCTTATATTGTGAATAAGATGTTGACAATAAGGGATTTTAAGGAGTGCCTGGGGGAGCATTTCAATGAGGAAATGGAGGAAATGATAAAGATAAATAATGAAGTATGGGAGGCCAAGAAGGCAGAAAGTAAAGATAAATGTAAATCTATAAATGATAAACAGTACCCAAGTAAAGAAAATGTAAATATTTCTTTAGAAAGCATGCGTGCACCTGGAGACATAGTTACACAAAGAGAAGGTAACATGTCTGCAGACAACAGGGTAAAAGTTGAGCCTTTAGAGCTCCAAATAGAAAAAGTAAAATGTGAACCGATTCCAAGGGAATGTGTAACTAGTACAGAAAACAATAATGATAAAGATAATTCAAAGTCTCATGTATTAAGGCAGGTTCAAGTAGGCTCGAAAAACGAAGGGGAAAAGAAAGATAGTACTAGCATTCAGGATCAGGAAAAAGTAGAAATGGCGACTTGGGACGGAATAAAAGAATTCTTGGATATAATATAGGAAATAGATAATGAGTAGCACAAGATGAAGACTGAACTTTGGGAATTAAAAGATTTCAACTTAAGAATGAAAGAAGGAATTGAGGAACAAAGAGAAAGTATTTCCGAGGAAACAAAGAAGATATTTGAACTCCGTGAGAGGCAAGTAAAAATTGGTATAAGATATCTAAACAGGAATTAGAGGAATTATACAAAGAAATCCCCAAGGTTAAAGAGTCGTTCAGAGAGACGAAAAAGGAATTTGTGAGACGCATGGAGAAAGAAGGGAAAATAGAAATAGCTTCGTGGGAACAGATAAAAAGGTTTACTGAGGACATACGTGAAATAAAGAACTCATTATGGGAAACGAGAGAAAAATGGAATGAGATATGGTGGATGACCTTTTATAAAGGGCAAGACGAAGGAAAATACGTTCAGGAACAGAAAGATTGGATAGAGAAAGAAAGGAGTAAGATGCATCAGTTCATAATGAGCATATATGAGGACAAAGATATAATAAGCATTCAAGAGTTGGCTGAAGTAAGAGAAGTCAAGATTCCGGAATACAAAGAAATATTAGAGGCCGTCCAGAAGAAATATGAGGAATACATGGTGGCGCAGAACCATCAATTAAAAGAAACAGTTGTCCAGACTGAAAATAAAACAGAGATTGTAGAAAAACAAGAAGTCATGCCGGGAGAGCCGGAAATTGAGATTAGAGAAGAAGAACAAGAAGTAGAAATCGTAATAACTCCAGTGGAAACTGAGAAAAACTTTGAGATCCTTCCTGAGAAACAAATGGAGACTCAAGAGGAAATGAGAATTCCAGACCAGGAGGACAGCCGAAATGAAAAGGAGCTGCAAAGTGAAGAAGAACATTTTTATGAAAAGGTTGAGTTGGAAGAGCAAGAGAAAAACCCAGAACAGGAGATAACAAAAGAAGTGGAAGCTGGGGAGACGGAAATAATAATTCCTGAAGAAATGGAGAAAGTAAATGAAACGATAATAGAAACTATCGTCGAAGCACAGATGGAAGCAGAGGTTCAAGAGTTCATAGAAATTGAAAAGGAAAACCCAGAAGGAATTCAGGAGGATAAGAAAGATATGATACAACTAGAAGAAGAAGAAGAAGGAAAATTGAAAGCACAGATCCTTGAATTAATGTTAAAATGTCAGGATTGCCAACGAAAGAAAAGAAAAATGGAAACAGATGCCAACGAGAGCCAAGAAAACCTCAAAGGAAAAGATGAGATTGTTGGAAATAATGAAGAAAAAAGGAGAAGGGTCTTTGAAGAAAATCAGGAAAGAGGAAGAAGACCGCAATTGGTAGTCGGTTTACAAGAGAATAGATACCCCATGGAAATTAGGAGAGGAGGAGAGACGACGTATAATGCTTCGGAGAAAGAGGACGCACAAGCGTATTTCAGTTGGAAACTTCGTAAAAAAATGGAATAATGGAAGGAAGAAAAAGGAAGAAGATCTGAAGGAACTCTGGAATTGGAAGAGTAGGAAAAAGAAATAATCTTTGAAAATGCCATTTCGATGGGAGATGAAGGGAAAAGGTTACTCTAGCATAGCTAACGGGTTAAGCCGTATGCACCCGTTAACGAGTAAGAGAATAAAGGGAGTTTTCTTGAAAATGCCATCTCGAGAAGAGATGAGGAAAAAGGAAGAAAACCAAGAAGAGTCGGGTGAGGATAGACCGAGCTATTAAAGACAAAATGAAATTCTGCAGACTTGGAGTCTGAAAACAATAATGAAGAAGTAACGGGTTAAGCCGTATGCACCCGTAAAGTATTTAAAGAAGGTCAATAGGTTGACAGTACATAATGAGAAAAGAGAGACAGACCGGCAGAATGCCCGTCTTATGAAACAAGAAAGGAAACAAAACTGTTTGACCCAAGTTTGGAGAGCGCGCGCCAGACTAGGGGAGAATCATAAACACCCGAACGAGACGAGTAATTTATAGCCCTGAGTGGAGACGTCCGCTAAGGGAAATGAATGAATGGGAACTTTGAAAGACCCAAAATAAGCCAGAGAGGAAAAGGAATTTGGAAATAAAGAAAGAAACAAAAGGTATGGAGAAATGTTAGGATGGCTTCGACAATTAAAGAAAAATAAGACTTTATGAATAATTGAAATAAATTTCCTCAAAATTTTTCGAAAATTTATTTACCTAAGGAGGGGAGAGATGAACCCATGTACCATTGGTTCAAGGGGTCGAATCCATGTATTTTTGTAAAAGGAAGGAAGGAAATATACAGTCTTCAGAGGAACATAGAAAGATTTTATACAAGAAGGCTAGCATAACGTTATGAAATAAACTGAAGCCAGGTGGCCAGGAAATGAGATCATGCCTGACGCATTGATAAGGAGCCAGTCACGAATATAAATAGAACGAGTGGAATTTTCCAAGCGAGTGACGAAGAGCGTGTTTCGGAAATCGCCCTTACCTTGCAGTAAAATGGCAACCGCGCAGCCGTGCCAGAAGAAGAATAATTAGATTTAACCCATTTGCAAGAATAAAATTAACTAAAGAAATACAGCATTGTGAATCATTTCGGAATAGAGATTTTTGTGTGGAGAAAGATGTTATAATAAATGCCCAGGAAAGAAGTGCAGACGTGGCCATACGTCATTGGGGGTTTCCCGAGACCCGAGGAGGGGGGAATTAAAAATCAACTGTAACACCCACACAGCTGAAGACTAGATTTTATTTAATATCTCAGAATTGCACGATCGATTTTCATGTGAAAAAAAGTCAGTTTTCGTTTAGAAAACGAGCTTTACAGAGATATAATTTTAAATAATGTGCGACCATTACTTCAAAAGTTGGTTCCGAAAAAGACGTAGAATTTATTTTTTGTCGCCGATTTGTATAAAAGCGCTGGCAAGTCCAGGCTAATCATGCAGTTATTTGATTTGATTTATTTTCACTGCTACACTTAGAGCTTAAGAGCTCCTTTACAGTAGCGCCCTACATAAAATAAGGTTAGGGCTTATAAAAATAAAACATTTCACCTACATTACAATATAAATAATCATAGCCTAACAATTATAGTAACAAAAGTATAGTAACAATACAATAATAATAATATTACTAATGATAATGGAAAAATTATATACAAAAGAGTGAGAGTGCATACAGACTATCAGCCCGAAAAACAAACACCATATACTGTACAAGAAGAGCTATTGAAGTAGACAGGTTGTCAGCTATTGTCCTTGTGTTATAATTGAACTTTAAATAAGTATTTTAACATAATACAGTAATCAAATGTGAGAGGTATACTGCTCCAAGAAGCGGGATGAAAGATGTCTTTTGAAAGCTGCAGTGCTTGCAATGTTGACGAACTTATATAAATCGAAGGTGTTGAAGAGGCGTGAGGCGGTGCAAACAAAAGATTTATTGAACTTCATGGTTCGGTGTATAGGAATCTGGAGTGTTAATTTTGTGTATCTATTTTCTCGATTATGAACAGAATGCATTGGTGTAAAGGCATTGTAGAGATATAACGGGGTCTTGGTATGTAATATTTTATGTGTCAGAATAGCAACTGATAACTGCCTGCGCTCGTGGAGTTTCAGCCATTTCAGCTGCACGTAGTAAGGTGTGATATGTTCATCTCGCCTTACATCCAGAATGTACCGAACACATGCATTCTGGACTCTTTGTAATTTGATGTTCTGTGTTTCTGGTAAATCATTGTATACAGCAGAGCCATAATCAATGATTGGAAAGATGAGAGTTTGGACGAAGAGCTTACGTATGTTAGGTGGGGTGTAAGAAACAGTTCTTTTCAGGAGATGCATAGTTGATACAACCTTCCTTACCACATTAGACGTATTCTCTGCCCACGACAGTGTTCTATCAAATATCACTCCGAGATTATTGACAGTGTTTCTATATTTAATATTATTATCTAGTATCTTGATGGGTGGTAGTGAATTAAAATCTACTGAATTCAGAAGTTTTGAATATCCAATGGATATAAGTTGTGTTTTAGATATGTTCAAGTTAAGATTATGATTTTGGGCCCATTCACAAAGCCTGTCAATGTCTTCATTAAACAGATTTATACGATCACATGCAGTGTTAGGCGTGAGGTGAAAATAGGCTTGGAGGTCATCAGCGTATATATGAACAGAACTATTTCGGAATTCATTAGAAACATCGTTTATATATAGCGAGAAGCATAGTGGACCTAAGACAGATCCCTGAGGTACTCCACTTTCTACCGATTTCCAGTCTGAGGAGGAGCCATCCGCGAGGACCACTCTCTGTATACGCATGGAAAGGTAGGATTTGAACCAGGAAAGAGCACTCTGAGAGAAGCCGAAAGATTTCAGCTTTGCAAGAAGTATATTGTGGTTCACACAGTCAAAAGCCTTACTGAAATCGAAAAGACATAGGATTGTAAGCTGACGCTTGTCCATAGCTGAGCGTATATCATCGCTGACCTTTAACAATGCAGTGGTGGTACTATGACCCTTTTTAAACCCAGATTGGTAAGGATTGAAGATATTAAATTTAGTTAGGTATTCACATACTTGTTCATGAACTATTTTCTCAAGCGCTTTACTAAGGGCACAAAGGATATTTATTGGTCTAAAGTCACTACAGCTAGTGGGGTTTTTATTTTTTGGCACTGGACGTATGTTAGCACACTTCCAAAGAGACGGGTATACTCCACTTTGTAGAGAGAAATTAAATAGATGGATAATTGGGGGTAGAAATACTTCAAGACAGTTGGAAATAAGAGAAATTGGGATGCTATCAGAGCCTCTTGCTTTTGTACGAATTGATTTGATGGCTTTCACAATCTGGTGTGGGTAAACATACATAAAGAAAAAATTTTCATGGACAGGGGGAGGGATGGATGTGTATTTCGTGACGGTCTCTGATACTCTTAATACATCACCAATTGAGGCAACATTTGAGTAATGTTCATTTAATTGTGATGCAGAGACAGGCATCTCAACATCAGTGACTGAACTGGCACCAACTCCCAATGATTTTGCAGCACGCCATCTGGCGGAGGTGGTTTTACAGTCACTGAAGAGGTTGTACATATATTTCACTTTTGTGTTCCTGATTGTTTGTTTTGTCTTATTACGCAGAATTCTGTACTCTTCATAGTCAATGGTAAGTTTAGATTTAATAGATGTTCTACGTGCTTTATCACGTTTCTTAAAAACCGTTTTGATTTCTTTGGAGAAGAGTTATGTTTTATATCCACTTTCTTTTGCGGTGCATGCATATCATATAGTTCATTTACACAATCATTAAATAGAGTCACTTTCTCATCTATGTCAGTGGATTGGTAGAAATTCTGCCAAGGGAGTAATTCTGCATCCGTTTTAAAATCATTTAAATTAAATTTACTGAAGTCACGTACAAAGATTGATTTTGGTCGTAGTTTCGGGGTAGATAGAGAAAACACTGCGTACAGAAGATCATGGGCTGAGAATCCAGCAGCTGGTTCTTGTCCGTAGTCAACAACGAGGTCATTACAGTTTGAAGAGATAATATCGAGAGAGCTGTCACAAGTAGCTGTGTGAAATGTAGTATCGAATGGTAAACATTCAACATTACAAGAACAGAGCACATCACATACCTGTTCAGTTTCAAAAGCTCCACTACCAAACCGAGCATTAACGTCCCCAACAATAAAAACATATTTATAATCAAGAATGAACCTGTACATGTCATTCAGAAAAATATCTAGGTAGCCAGCTTTCGGTGGACGATACACACAAGCAAAGAGAATTTTAGTTTCGATAAGAGAGATGTCAAGTATAATGTATTCAGGCCTCTTATTATATTCACCAGGAGACTGACTTAGCACGCTATACTTTATGTTATCCCTAAGGTAAACTGCAACACCACCTCCAACGACGGTTAATCTGTCATTTCTAATGACTTTATAGCCAGTGAGAGAGACAGCAGCATCTGGAATTGAGGGCTTGCAAAAGGACTCACTTACTGCAATTATGTCAAAAGACGAACCACCAAAGACGTGACAAAATTCAGAATAGTGAGAGGAGTCAACTAATGATTGAGCATTGATATGAGCAATTTTTAGGCAGTTGGTGTTTTTCAGGCTGATAGCGGAAAGTATGTCTGGAAGGAGGGGAGTGGAATTCAGCTGTATGCCTACTAACTACAGACACAGAGTTTCCAGAAATATTAAATATTAAAAGATGGTCCTAAAAAGAAATATTGCATAATTATTTAAATATGTGAAGTAAATTAAAAATAAAATTTTAAAAACTAAAAGGAGGAAAAAGAGTGAGTAATATGAGTATGCTAGTTATCTTCATTGTACCTGGAACTTAGCAGGGGGTGAGCTTTTTAAGCTCGGCTGCGTTTCTCACACGGTGTTTGATGTCACCTCGCAGTACAATTAACGTACCATCTGACGTCCACACTTGCTTCTCCGTGAAGATGGAGACCGCTTGCTTCAGTAGATGGTGTCTGGTGGAGGTGAGATCCTCTCGAATTGTCACCTTGGTTCCACGCAACGCCCTCTTTGCGCGAAAAATCGCCGACCGTTTCCCATACGAAACAAACTTGCACAGGATAGCACTAGGCTTTCCACCCCCCGGGGCTCCAACCCTATGCGAACGGTCAATGTCATCCACGGTCAACGGGACGTTAAGCTTTGCAGCAAAATTGAGCACTAATTGGTCTGTACTTTCACTTCTCTCTTCAGGCACACCAAAGATTCTTAGATTGTTCCTCCTTAAATATTGTTCTGTTTCCTCAATTTTGTTGTGAAGTGAGGACTTCAGTTCAAGAATTTCATTTTCGCGAGCTTTGAGTTCATGTTTTAATTCTGCAATCAGCTCATTGCTGAAAGCCAGTGATTCCCTTAGTTCCTCGCATACCTTTTGAGCGAGAACTGTCACAAGGGGCTGAAGAAAGTCATTGTTTTGAAATAAGTTCTTTACGATACCTTGCACCAAGTGTCCGATGTTATCATGTGATAAGATGTCATTAGCTGCTTTGTCAGAGGGGCTGTGTGTAGTACCGTTGGTCACTAAGGGAGAGCGCTGGCTGCTACTTCCCTGTTGAGGGGATGAGACCTCACCGGAAACAGCTGACGAGCTAGCTGCGCGCTTGGCTGTAAACTTTCCTTGTATACTGACATTTGAAGAGCGAGTTGCGTTTCTTTTGTCTTTGTTTCCCGCCATGACTAACCTCAAAGTGACGATTTACAAATTCCAATATGACTATAAATATCGTACTACACTCACGCTCACTTCACTAACACTTTCACAGATCACCTTCACTTCAGTGATCCAATAGCACCTCACAAGACCGTCGTAATACTTATTTGACACCTTCTATATGAAAAAATTTCTGGACTGATGCTCCGAGCGTTAAGCCACCATGGAGGAAAGCAAGAGGGAGAGAGAGCCCGAGAGGGGGCGTCCGGCTGTATCAGTATTATTCAGTCTTGAACGACCGCTGAGGCGGGTCGTACTGTTTCACCAATCATCCAGTTCCGTGAGCGCCGAGACGCTGCACGATGAAGCATCAGAGTACGATAAGTATCATCATAGTATCGCCGTGTGGAGAATTAGGAAAATCCTAATACAGGATTTAGTTCCGCCAATATCAATCTTATAGTGAAAAGTTCAGTATTACAGTCGAAGTAGGCTGCGAACTTAAAGAATAGGCGATAAGTCTTCAATAACAGTTTATTTAAACGACCAAGTGTATCGTAACGTTTTGAAGTACCGTAACAGCGAAACAAACATTCTATCAACGTTAAAAGAACCCGATCAGGGTCTGACAAAATAAGGTCCGCATAGTATTCTGAAAAGAGAGGAATTATAGAACTGAATAATCAGAAAGGAGAAGTAAATTCAAGACGTTGTTTCAAGGAAACGAACGAACTATAAAAAGCACTAAGTTACGAGGAGTATTAGATGCTAGAAATAATAGGTCACCGATAGAGTATTTGGGAGACCGAGAACAAGACAGACTTTCGCTTGACGACTAATAGGGTCTAGAAAGAAGCAGGTTTGAGCTAAAAATAATAATAGCCGATCATCAGGAAACCGGATTCGAAGAAGTACCAGTCCAGGGAGGGGTAGAGTGTTCGAGACTTTCATATTCTGGTCGGATAGGAAGCCGACATCTACTAGTTTCACCCTTGGAGACGGGGAAGCAAATATCACGTGTGCAAGGCCTAATCAGAGCCTCAGTAATTAGAATCAGTGTAGTGTAAATATATAAAATTTGTGTTAGATAGTAATTTTTCAGTGATTTTATTATGTGTAATAGAAGAATACCGAAGTATTTTAAAATGTTACCAGTGTTTAAAGTATATAAAGTATATGTGTGTCAAGATATGTCAGTGTATGAAATGAATTTGAGCACGATGGTGTAATCACTAATAGTGGGCAAAAATGAAACATCGTTGGAAAGCACGGTAATGGACCGTCTGAACATGTAAGTAACTATTTTCATTATGTTATGTGTTGGGGGAATATTTGTGTACAATCCACCTGAGAATGATAAATAGGGATGTTTTTGAATAACAAATAACAGAATAAGAGTGCGATCTGAACAACTAAAAATTGAGAAATTATAAAATGATTATGTGAAATGAATAAATCCTTAGAGGAAATGTATGAAATAAAATATCAGTGTATTTGATAAATGTTATGAAAGCAAGCGGAAAAATATAATAATAATAATATGAATTATATAAATGAAGATTAAGTTGAATTATATGAAAGTAATAGCTTTTGAGCTTTTGTAAAGGAATAAAGACATGGTGTGAATACATGTTCTTAAAGTATAGCGATTATTGTCACGGGAGAGGATTAATATGAAAGTTTGAGATATAGATCAAATGATGATTTTGAATTTATCAGTTCTCTGTAAGACGCTAGGCCTTAAAGTAATGTATAGCGCATTGTCACGCATTAAAGTAAATTGTCACGCTAAAAAGGCGTTGAATCTAAATATACTTGGTAAATTAATTGTGAGGGACAGTTGATTGCGGTAATTGATGATACGTCCTCCATATAGTGATGTAGATCACGAGGCGTTGTATAATGGGTGCGAATTATTGTATTGATGAGCGCAGGTTAGACCGAGGTCGCCCTAAGCCGCTAATTTGTTGTAAAGTCCTCCAGTATGGGATTGGTTCCCGAGGCAGTTGAGAGAGTCGAACCCAGACTCGTATAGTTGTTGAAGCCCCTAAATATTGTTGTTGTATTGAATTATTTTTACCCATCAATGATGACACTTCATAATTAATAAATGCCAAGGTTACGAAAGTGGTCTATGAACCTAAATAATGTAGTTTAAATGAATGAAAGAAACGCCAGGTCTGTTCAGAGAACTGTGTTTGAGAAATAGCTGTTTTAAAGCATGAGTAGAGCGGTCCCGTGTGGGCGATACTGAGGGTCTCCCTCCCGGGCAATAAATCAAGTCGAGTGTCACGGTCCAATCCCTCACTATTGAAAGTATGGTAGGTCAGGGGAACCGTCTATTTGAAGTAATAATAAACCATGAGTGTTTAGAGTTTGTTAATGACCCGGGATTCGAACCGAGGTTCTTGTAGATGAAAGTTACCGCTTGCAAGTTCAGATCGTTTGCTTTCTTATGAGATGATGGTCTTTTAAGACAGATAATAATAAATATAAATCCCTAATGTAATGAGATATTGATGTAGGATTTCGCGAGTTCAATGAAGACAATTAGATTTCGGGAGTGATCATAATTTTTGACTTTGTTAGGGAAGTGAAAAGAATTATAAGTTTGTTGGTTTGAAGGAAACCATGTATTTTAATATAACATTTGTTTGATTTTATGTATTCCTTGTTCACTTTTAACAATTTGGAAGGATTGGTCAGTAGTTTATTTGTTTAATTTGTTTGTAGCGCCATATATTTGGTAAATTAAATGTTTTATAATAGGAGTTGATTTTTTTTTTTTTTTTTTTGGAAGTGTATCCTCTATTTAATCCAAAATGTGTAAGTCACAGAGTGGGAGAACATACCATAACCCCGAAAATCCCGATTGAGCATTGCTGGCATACTGTGATTTGCATATTTCTTGCTAAAAGGGCACAGTATAGGTGTATTATGGGAGTCGAAAACGATCGTGATTTTGAGTCTGATTTTGAGTCTCATTTTATAGTCTCTGCGTCGCTTATTGTATGTGAGTATTTGGATCATTACGACGGTTTACCAAGGTATTATTGTTTCTATTTTGTACGGTATGCTTTCTTACTGTAAATAGATTTATTTTTTGTTAGTTGAATTCTCCTGTTTGCAAATTATAACTGCTTTTTGTCGTGTTCTACCATTATGTGCAACCTAAATTCACTGACTACTGTGACGTATTCTACCGACTCACCCTTTAGTTTATTAAGTTTGCCTTATAAATCTCACTGGTCAATTGCGCTAACATATTTGAATAAAATTGGTAATTCTTCTTCCACGACCAAGGAAACCCCGCTAAAGACACAGCGTTAACCTATAAATGTACTTGAATTTTAATTGCTAGGCCATGATTATTATTATTATTATTATTTATTTACCAAAAATTGTGTCTACAATTTATGGACGGTAGATACAGAAAGGGCAAGCCCCACATACACAGCAGTGTCTCCATCTCCGTTCATTAAATCTATACTAATCTGATATGTTACATATATACAATTTACAACTTTACATTGCTATACACACATAACCTGCTGAACACGACGTCTATATCATACAATTAATAAATAAAAGGGAAGATACAGGCACGCACTCACACATATACACGCACACGCACGCACACATGCATACATACCTACACGCATGCACACACTCCCACTCACTCACAAAGTTACATTATATAAATTCAATTTACATGGGGTTTTAGTCCCTTTAGAGCCTTCACTTTGCGGCAAAATTGTCGTGGAGGAAGGTCTTTTATTGCATGAGGCAGGTCATAGGTCATTCCAAAGTCGAGCAGAACGATTGTAGAACCCAGATTGATAATCTGTTGTCCTAGCGAATGGAGGAACGAGGGTAACACCCTGTGCTCTACGGACTGAGCGATATGACAGCTGAAGGCGGTGAAATGGGGACAGTTTAATGGTGCCAGCTAGAGATTTTCGGAGAAAGGTGAGATCTATTTGGCTACATATGTCATTGATTGATGTTAGTGGTTTTGTCAAAACTTTGTTTCCCTGTTTGTCAATGAGTCGCTCTGCTCAACGTTGGATATACAATCTTTTTGGATGCCTTTATAGAGAGGTGGCAGGTGTTGAGCATTTACCTCTCGTAGTTAAGTACCGCAGGTGCACTAGATAAGGATTTAGGTAGAGCACCATTCGCTAGGCATTTTTTGGTTCCCAAATTGACAACAAGAGCTCGCTGGTTACCCATCTCGGTGTTTCTAGGCGAAACCACTCACAAGACACGGCATAAACTTAGAAATATTGATGTGTTTAAGGATACATAGTTTGCACAATACAGTGGAGATGACAATTGCTACAAAGTTTGATGTATTTTTAGCATACTATTATTCACTTCCAAATGTACAGTAGTATGAGGACGTTAAACGATGGGTGTTCAATATTTAAGAAAGATTATTTAAATTTTACTACATAGAAGCCTCCGTGACTTAGGCGGCAGCACGCCGACCTCTCACCGCTGGGTCTGTGGTTCATGACTATAATCATACTTTGTTTGATTCTTTTGTTTTGTTTTAGGGTTTTTTAATATTCTACGTGTGTTGTTTTCCGTGTATGAGGGTGTCAGTATTAATTTCACCTGAGAAACGAGAGTTTTGGTAAATATAGATCAGATACAATTTCTTACTTATCATATTATTTATTTCATCAAATTTTTCATCTCATAGAACCTGCGTCATTTTGGTGTATGGTTTTCACTTCCAGATTTGGTCATCTGGGTAATATGGTGTTTTGAATAGGTTTAGTTTGTCTCTTGGCCACAAGATTTCTCTGCACTCGAATGAGTAGTTCTTATTCAAGTGTAAGTGGACATACAGATTCTTAGATGATATTTAGTATGTATTTCTTATTTTCGGTATTCAATGTTTCCATAATCAAATGTGTATACATATATTATCATGAAGCTGGGATTCTAAGCGTTTATTTGCGGACTTCCATTATCCACTTCAAATGTTGCTGTCCGACAAAACACGCAAGGCTAATACAATTAAGAAAATGAAATTCATTGGCCCTTAAAATGTGTTAGTTAGAATAATAATGCATACAATGACTGAAGTAGGCTCCTTAAATATTCAGTTATATTAGAGAAACATCAGGCTTAATCTATAAGCTACAAGCAGTATAAAGCCGCCGTACCCTCCTATTGATAACTTCAGCAAAATTTTTGATCAGATGGAAATCACGCTAGGGGACTTGGAGCGTCAATAATATTGCTCATTATAACAACGACCTTCCTCCGGGTTGCACACATTACGACAATGCGAGCAAAGTTACGATCTCTTAATATCCGATTGTGATCCCGAGCAACGCCGGGCATAACAGCTAGTTAGCTTATAAAAACTAAAGAAACGTTCTTTTAAATTACATTATCAATCGTACATGTTTCGGTATTTCATTGATACCTTCCACAGCGTGATTGATATTAAATCTTAAAACTAGTTAACAAAGCCATAATGAAATGGATATCCTTACAAAAATTGTTTTAAATCAAAAATGGAAAAGCTTGCAAATATATTAAATGCCATGTATTAAAAAGTGATAGTAAAATGATGTTATTAAAATAAGAGATCTATCTTATATGATAGAAAATAACTAGCCTGCATATGAATTGTGACAAATATCTACTTAATATAATATTGATATCACCTACCGTGTTGTATAGATGGAAATATCAGTATAATTCACATAAGATCGTCAGTGTAAGTACTGATTGGCGCATAATTTAAACTTTGAACAATCACACTAAGTAAGCAAACATGAAGGTCAATCACCACTATCAGTATCTGAACAAAAAATATCACTTATTTTGACTAGATGTGCTAGTTTAATCACTACTGCAACTAAATAAGTGTATGTCTGTTATGTTATCCTCAAAAAGCACCACCGTAGGTTATGTGGTAGAAACCCACAAAACCGAGGCAGCACTATAATGAGGCGTACTATGCAAGGTGAGGAATGAGGTAGTTTGTCATTAATTTCCTCACTGAGTTAGTACAGCTGTACTAACCCTATGAGCAGAACCTTTCACAACATCCACAGGCACTAGCTGTGCCCTGAGACCATTACTCAGCACCACTCATACCTCAGTAGCTTCCATATAATCACAGCCATGAAAGAGACTGAGATCGGTGAAAAGCCACATTTTACCCTAGTCTGTGCCAACAGACAAATGCAAATGTGCTGCATTCATTAAGAGATGGTAAACAGGTAGCTAATAAGTGTAACCCATACTTGCAGACATAAATGTAACAGCCTAAGTGTAGCCCTAAAGGATCTGATGATGATCGCTTGACGATTGAAACTGGTCATTCAAATGTATTTATTTATCTCCTGTAATTTGTTTTTCAGGATTATGGAACCACCCACTATAATTGGGCACAATCGTGTGGACCGACTGAAATACATTACATTTTGATACTAAATTAATGCTTATAAACACAAATAATAAGCAGTTTACTTAAAGAAGGCAATGGGAGTAGCAATGACTACACTGTCAAGACTCGTATACCTAGTATATCCTGGCAAAAGAAACCGCAGTCCTGTGGACTTTACTGACACTACCTAATCCCAGCGCATCAGACAAACACTTATCAGGAAAAGAGAAGACATTGCCCTGAATGTTATTGCACAGAGGCCATGATAGACGTGTTAGAGGGCTCATTGCCGCATTACATCGTAAGTCTTTACATAACACTTAGGGTTTTTAAAGTTTTATTTTATCTAGCACTTCATTCTCTCATACATAGTTTCATTTCGTTCCAGTTGAGAATGGTCACCCCTTGCTTGGGCTTTTAAAGTTAACATTAGAAATAAACCAAGAAGGACTGCCAAGCCCGGCTGATGATTTTATTGAGCTTTTAACATAAGAAAATGTTTT
Organism: Meconema thalassinum; assembly: GCA_946902985.2. NCBI lineage: Eukaryota > Metazoa > Arthropoda > Insecta > Orthoptera > Tettigoniidae > Meconema > Meconema thalassinum. The sequence goes on along the minus strand of OX336394.1, from coordinate 250,364,635 downwards.
AACAACTTTTTAATGTGTTACAGTGTATATTTTTAGTGATCAATGCGTGTTTTCATGTACAATTTTTAACTACATCCAGTATATAAAGGGAATGTTTTAATTGCTGCCCAAATAAAATAGGCTGATGAAGACGTCAATAAGTGTTAGACGTCGAAACATGTACCATGTGTTAAAAGACAGCTGATTATATCACGAAATTTTAATAATTTGGAACTTTGTTCTTAATATAATTCAGTCAATACGGAAAAAATGTGTGACTCTCAGAGTCAAAAAGATGATAGAGGGCTGCATCAAACTGGTCAAAGGACTGAAGACTCAAACAACAAACAATAACATGCATGAATACAGCAACAAGCGTTAAGATAACTTGTAGTGGCAACGCAACATTTGCCTATGTGCTGGCATTGAGAGCTGTCAGCGGTTTTCTTTAGTAATATTGATTTTAAGAAAGATCTGGTCTACGAAGAGATTTTGTTGCGAAGTACAGTATGTGTCACACTGGAGTTTTGAGTTCATGTGCAGTGGATTGGCATTCGGCTTTTAAAAAGGGCGGAGAGCAAACAGTAACATCATGAGAGAGGACAGTTTGAAACATTCTGAAAACGATATACCGTTTTTTTTCTCTCTCGCTCTTTCTTTTTCTTTTCGTGTGGCCTCCTGAGAGGCCGGGTGCAGGTCTTTCTAATCGACGTCCGTGGGTGACCTGCGCACCGTGATGAGAGAAGGAATGGATGAAGATTAATGAAACTGGTCATGGATATGGAAGGAAGCGGCCGTAGCCTGTCAGAAGGTACCATCCCAGCATTTTTCTGGAGTAAAAATGGGGAAACCACAGAAAATCACTTCCTGGAAGGCTAAGGTAGTAATCAAACCCACCTCTTCCCAGTTTTGCCTCATGAGGTTAAGTGGACCCCGTTTCAGCCCTCCGACATTTGAATTTCTTGGCAGAGCCGGTATTCGAACCCGGGTCTCCGTGGTGACATCAAAGATATCTACCCACTACGTAACGAGGCGGACAACATCAATAACATTTTGTTCCTGTTATAGTATATTAAGGTTCCTTTTCCTGTACTAGTCCGGGGCCGAAAAGAGCTTTTACACCGTAACCCAACATTTTAGTATATACAACACTTTTTGATGTTATAATTGTATTAGACCAATAAAATAACATTTTATGACATTGTGTCATCTAAAGCTATCTTTTGACACCAAACACGCCTATACTTAGTGGGGAAACCGTTCGACAGTTCAATAACAGCGGCACGTCACCAGCAATCAAGTCCGCCATATTGATGGTGTCATAAAAAAACGCTCAAGGGTGTAAACTGTATACCCGCTATTTTCAATTTCATCACACTTTTTCCATATAGAAATCATGAAAAAGTGTTGTATATACTGTGCCCATTTGGATATTAGCACAAGTGAACCCTTGACCATTTATATAAAAATATGTTAGAGTTTGGGTTGGTTGGTTGGTTGGTTGGTTCTTAAGATTAGGGGCTGCGACAACGCGGTCATGTAGCCCCGTGTACTTTGGGTGTGTGTAGAATCTGTCTGATAACCGGTGTTAATTGTGATGACTGTATTAGTGTGTGTTATCTGTTTTTTAATTTAAGTACTGAAACTTAGAATTTTTCAAATAGTTCCTACTTTTGCCGCCAAGCGCAACCGTCAACGATTACTAGGCCAAGTTCAGAACTTAGCTACTAGACCCCACCGCAGTCGGCTCTTGGCAACGGACATAGAAACCTAAGAGCGTTGTTTACATTCTTAACCTATCCAATTTAGCTTCACACAGGTGCAATTAGTGGAAGGTTCTTTAACATGCCATAAATCTATGACATGGGACCGCCGGATTTACTTCCCCTCCGAAGGAAGGCATACTGAGGGATTTTAACGCTCTTTAAAAATCCGAAGGCTTCGGCCGGGTTTGAACCCGCTATCTTGGGCATAGAAGCTCAGCATGCTACCGACTACGCCACCGAAGCCGCCTATGTTAGAGTTTAATAGAAGCAGTAAGAAACCAAGAGGGAGAATTCGTTGTGAAATAAGCTTCAGACGCACTGCAAGATACGCAGGTGGCTTATTGAATACTGGTGAACACATATAGTCCCATTATTTTTGACAGTTTAAGTGAAAAAGGTCGTTAGAAAGCCCATTAACGAAGCAAGGAAATGCACAGTTGAAGGGTCGTAATTAACACTCAACATTCCATGAGCCAGCAATCCAGCAAGAAGTTATTACTAGTCAAGTACGACATTTATGAGGGATCTACTTCTCTAAGGACATACTTGAGAAGAGGCTCCGAAAAGCGATGAGCCAGCAAGAAGTCGAACATATAAATGAGGAACTCCCCATCATAAAACTTGACAAAATAAATTCACCATGTTAACAAGATTTAAAGTTAAGACAGAAGTAGTAACAGCATAAATCTGAATGTTGGTAGACCTGAAAAATAGGTACTTAAGAAAATGCAAGTTAAGACGACGTCATTGGAATGCAGAGCGGAGTGCTACGAAGAGATACAGAGGAAATCAGGTCGGCCCCGCAGAGTGAATAACAACTATTTTTATTAATTAAAATTTAACATATGAACGAATCCCGCTCCGCCAACAGGTAATCGTAAAGTTATTACAGATTACATCTGGGAATAAAATATAGACCAGATTGGAGCTAGGAGTAAAAAGTTGAACTCCCGAAATTGTCAGGGACTAATCTCTGCGCCAAATCGAATAAATAAGGCTTTAAGCTCAAGCCAGAGCACAAGTTGAACCAGTCTTCGAGAAGCCTCAGTGGAGGCACGTCAGAACACCAGTTACGCTACGCCAGTTAGGCGCTACGCTATCAAAGTACAAGTAGTTCAGAGAGAACACAGTTCGAGTTAGAACTTAGTGTAGGTCTTACCATTTAGCGAAGCTTGAATAAGCAGTAATTTAAACTTCAGTTGAGGCGCATCACGCTAATAACTAGATGAAGTTACACCACATAACGATCCAGAGTTAGGAACTCTGAGCGATCAGGGAATTCTATAAACATTGACATTGAAGAGACTGCAAAGGAAAAACCGCAGAGGTCAAAACAATTAGGAATTCATATAGCAAAACGAGTGCGTTACACCAAAGTCAGGGTGTTTCAAAGAACATTAAGATCCCAAAGGGGATATTTAAAGAACACTAATCTGAAACTGCATAGTTCAGAAAATATTGCGAAAGTGCGAAGTCAAAGAAAAGAGTAATAATTCGAGAAATATAGCAGCTAGAAACAGAAATAGAAGTGTATGGACTTCGAATTGGAAGCCAAGGTATAGAATCACGAAAATTGCGATAGATAGAGCTAGGAAAAGGAGTGGCGGCAAAGATTACGAACATTTTCGCCTAAGAACTAATAGGTCAAATTAATAAAGCCACGAGCAGCAGAGATATTAGAAAGACTATACAGAAGAAAGGTTGAATAGAAGTAGGAGATTCCGAGAAGGCGAAGTCACAAGTTCAATGTGGATTAGGGGGCGCATAAATATCATCAACTCCGTGATGTTGCACCGCAAAACGCTGAAATATGGTTCGTGTGTCATGTAATAATTAAATAAGTGCTTTTAAGTGTAATAAGTGTTTTAAGTGTAATAAGGGTTTTTAAGTGTAAAAATAATGTATCAAAAAGTGAAAAAGTGTAATATTGAAGACCAGAGAATGAAGACGGTCCATTTTTGTGTAAAAATGCATTGTTGAAGCTGTTAGATGGGTGAAGACATCCAAAGATTTGGTCATGAACCGAACGTCACATGGGGTGAGTAAGAAATCTTTCATTATCTTAAAATGTTGCGTCATGTGCTGATCAAAAATTGTGAAATGTATAAAATGAATAAGTATATGCAATAGTAAATAAATAAATAAATAAATAAATTATGTCAAAATGTGTTGGAAAACCGCAAAGATAAGTTTGCCAAATATAAAAATGTAATAATTAAAGTGCAAAGAAAATCAACCCGCACAATGAATAATTAATAAGAATCAAAAATTGAAATATGAGAGGAGAAATCGATTATAATGATATTATTGGCAAGTAATTTATGCCGTTGATTAAACTATAAAGTAATAATAAAATGAGCAACAAAATAATAATAATAATAATAATAATAAGTATTGAATTTCTATACTCCGATAATAATGAGTAAATACATTGAGTAATTGCATTCCGTAAGTAACAATGAAATAAAAATGAATTAATATGATAATGAGCTCTAGTTGAAAGTAATTGAATATTAAATGATCTTTGGGATACCTTAAAGTAATGAAGTAATAATGCTATTCAGATCATAAATTTAATGAATCAAAGTATATGGTGATAAACGAACACGTTGGAAATTTATTATGAAGTTGTAGGCTATAGGCCAAATTAAAAGGGAATATACTTAAGTAAAGACCAGTAAAATAATACCGCGCAATAAGTGAAGTTCAGTTATTGAGAATTTGTAGTACGCGATGAAAATCCAAGTTATTAAAAGTTGTGTTGCCATAATGGGCCAATAAATAATAAGCTGCATCAGGCTAGCTAGTGTGTATTCCTTAACAGGCATATTCGAGAGATCAAAAAGGTATATTAACTGTCGGCAAATCGTCGTGAAATGAATGTTATTGTACGAGGGTTTGACCCACTGGGAGGCAGTAGGTCCTGCCCAGGTTAATATAAGTAAGCCGGAGTTCAGGCATGATCGAGATCTCTGAATTGTCCGCCTAAATAATGGTAATTTGCTGTGTAAGTCCTGTTGAGGCGTTGGTAAATGTATATGTATAAGTCTGGAAGGATTAAGAGGTTTCTACGAGATATGATACAACTGGGGAGTCGTGTAGAGTTTCCGAGCCTAGTGTCATATAACCCATCTCATTGGGCAGCAATGTTGTGTATCCGACCAAATAAAAGTATGTGAAATGAATATGAAGGACGGAGTCAGGGCATGATAACGATCTCCTGGTTTCCACCTTCCAAGTTATAAATCGTCGTGATCTCGGAATATTGCACTGATTATGAGGAAATGGAATAAATGTTATAATAAAATGAGTTTGAATTGAAGAGTAAGCTTGGATTATCATTTGCATTTTTAAGGGAAGAGGTAAACAGAAAAGTCGCGAGGAGTGAATGAATGAGAAGCGAGACCAGGTCATAAATCACAAGCTAAGTATTGTAAGGTAGAGTTGGCGACCCGACCGGGCTTCACCGACCACAGGGAGCTAATACAATGGACACTCTGTGTACAGGAGTGTTATGATCTGAATATGTAATGGTAATAAAACGGGGGGTTATGCAATTTTGATAAATAATGGTGTTACAAGAATATAATGTAAATTGTTGAATTGGTGGGTTTTAGACAATGGTCCCCACACTAAGTTTGAAGAAATTCCATCATATTTGACCATAGTAGTCAAGGAATAAGTTTGTAAAGAAAGTAATCGATTACTGCCTCAGAAATGTACTAAGAAATACGGGTAAACCGATAATTGAGTTTGTAAGTAAACTAAGTAATGAAAGGAAGTGATGGCACATGATACATCATTAATGAATGCCCCTTGAGCATGAGAAACAAGTCGGAAGGATGTGGGTTCGAGTCATGGCATGTTAAAAATTGTCGATTTTTTGTGTAAATGTTTAAACCTACGGCTTAACTGGAAGAAATAATACAGTTTGAAAGTAACTGAAAATAAAAGTAAACAATGAAAATAAATATAAAATAAAGCCCTGAAGGGACTTTTATGATACGGTAAATGTCCGTAAAGCCTTAGTGTACTTTTCATAAATGATAGGCACGCTCTTTGCCTTAATGAATAGAAATGAAATGTTGTAAGAAATAAATTTTGTATTGACGTTTAAACTCAGCTCAGTTGAGCTAAGCAAGATAATGCTATCATGTAGATTTATATGATTTTTGAGAATTTATGGATTTTGATTCTTGTTATTTTGGATTTATACCAAAATATTGATGTTTTATGTGTATTTGTATTTTTCCTGGGAATTTTGATTAAATAAGCTCATATTAATTGTAACATGTTTAGTTGTCAATGTAGTCTTGTAGATCCTAAAGTGCTTTCATATCTGAATGTGAGATCATGTTGTGGGCTGAACGGTACACGCCTCGAAGCCGCAGTAGCAAGCCAGGTGATGATCAAGCATTCTCCATGTGAAATGGGTATAATACCAAAATTTTGGGTCCATGTTAGTTGGCCCTGGACTATACGTCTATGCACAGGAAAGTGATCCTAACGTGAATTGTTCTGTTGAACGGCACATCCACCTACGGCTGGGAGGCGAGACCAGCCATAAGGAAAATATTGGAAAAGTAGAATGTTGTCAGATACGCGGTATTGCTTCTTAAGGAACGATAGATTAAATACTTACTTGTCCACAGCTGGCACGAGATGGGGGTGTACGACTTGCCGGCCGTGATAGACTACATGCTACAAACCACTGGACAGGGTCAGCTTTTCTACCTCGGACACTCGATGGGAGTCACTATATCATACGTGCTGCTGTCTATGAAACCCGAGTACAACACGAAGATGCGCCTGGTCATCAGCCTGGCACCACCCGTCTACCTCGAACTAAGATCTTCTCGACTTTTAAGGGCTGGGTTAAAAAACACGAACATCTACAGGGTAGGGCTTGAATATCTCGTATGTAATTATTAGGGCTAGGATTTGTACGTACAGTAATACCAACACCCAAAATATGTACATATTTATGTAATAATATTAGGTAAAACTTGCGGACCCGTGCGAGAAATCTCGCATGTCCATAAGCCACACTTTACCCAATAGGTTTATAATAAGAGATTTAAGGAGAAATGTTATGTTTTTATTTGAACCAAATGATTATAGAATACTATTTAGGCTACGTTTCAAGCGTCCCTACGGCCAAAATGCGAACTGAACAGCAATGTTGTCGCATATTTTCCTACAGCAACAGTATTTGCAGATCGCCCACTTCTTACAAAAATTTATATTTATGAAATTAGAATGCAATTCGTCACTGCTAAAGTCATTTGTGTGCTGATTCCATTGATTGACACTCACTGGTTATTCGATATTTATTAAATTATACGCTTTGAGTACGGTACCGTACTCATTCCTCTAAATTACTGTTTCTGAAATCCATGCAAAATGATAAAGGAAAGACTTCAGAATGTTAAAATGACATGAAACACGTGTCTCAGCAGCCAAAATGTGAAGTGGACAGCAATTATGGAGCGTATCTTCCTGCAGCAACAGTATCTGCAAATCGCATACTTCATACAGTTCTTTAAAAGTAATTTTTAAAGAAATTATAGATATTTATGAAATTAGAGTGCTATGCGTCATTGGTAATGTATATTCTCTTTCATCTGAATGCTCATTTATCACGGTCGGTCGCTTGTGAGCGCCGCAGGAGGGATCTATACTACTGGTATAACATATATGATGATCTATCATATTACATTTAAAAAAATTAAAATATGTAATATTCATTTCATTTAATTTTTATATACGTGATATATTACAAATGATATTACTTGAGGATTCCTCATTTTATACCTTATTTTTGCAAAATAAAGTGTTGAACAATACTTAATAAAATACTTAAGCATGCCCATATTATAGCAAAGTTAAATAAATTCCTATATTATGAGATAATGCGTACGAACTCAAGAATAAGTATTGTGAGGGACACTTTTTGTTTGCGGGTTGGGAGGAAATATAGCAGTTTTTTTGAGCAACAGGTTGAAAAGTAGAGTCTCAAGCACTCACTGGACAAGTGAAATAAACTCAAGTCCAGCCGCTGAGTCATGAATTGCTTGCAAAATCCGTTTCATGTACGTGAGTTTCTAATGAACAAATATTGTCATACAGACTGTTTTGAATTATCGTATATTTCACTTGCGAAAAAATAGGCTTTTTTTACAGTAAGGGACAGTATATGTAATTTTACACAAAAATGTAAAAGTATGGTATGTAAAAAAAACATTATGATCAAATATGTAAAATAAAGAGACAGAATATGTATTTTACATTTAAAAAGTAAAAATATTTAAAACAAATTATGTAAAATATGTAACAGTAACTATATGGTAGCTAAGGTTCTAATTCAAGGACATTGAACACTTTTAGTTATGTATATGCAAAGGTAAAGAATATGTATTCACATAAAAATCCTAGCCCCAGTGGTTATACACAGTGTTTCATTGATAATGTTACACACTTCCAGGGATGCAGGCGATGGGCATCAGGATCAATTTGAGATAGGGAAAGACCTAATTGAATGGTTAGTAGAATTCTTCAGATGTATACATTCTCGATGATGAATCACAATGATCACATTCAGTGAAAAACTAAAAGGGTTACAGCCGAAAGAAAGCCTCAAAAGATTTTATATTTCAAATAATTAAAATTTGAGTTTTTGTAACACCTAGCCTATGGGTAGATTATTAGCTTGGGAATAACCTAACCCCCAAGGGAAGATGATGAAAAAAAAAGGAAGTGGGTTTCGGACCGGAGAAAAAGGATGGAGAAATAGGAAGAGAGTTTGACATAAGTTATAACTAAGAGTTCTTGCACAAATGCGACAAGTGGTGAACACCCTATCAATAGATTTATTTGCATTATGTGGGAAGAGTCAAGGAAGACAGGATCTTGCCTAACCGTTATGTTTGAGAAATGATAAATCAAAAGAATACATTTTAATTTATTTAACATAGTTGGGTAGTAGTTTGGTAACAACTATATAATTTTGATTTTGCAACAAATGGGGTCGCAGACCTCCGAAAACATCTAAAGCTTGCGCCAGGCAATTAACAATTCTTTTGGTTTCAAACCTTTTAGATACTTTAAAATCTCCGTGAGATTTTGAAATGACGAAGATAAATAAATGAAAAATTTAAAGATAATAACGTAATTAAAGTTAAACAATAAATCAAGTACAAGGTGTGTACTTTTAAGAATTTCTAGGTAATATCTTAGAAAGAGTAACAACTTCGAAAGTAACAACAACGAAAAGCAGGAAGAATAAAATAGAAGTTTCTATGTCTTCTTATATTAATACAGAAATACTTGGTTGGATTATGCAAATAGGACAGGTCACTTATTGTGAAACCTGAAGAGAACAATCGAAGGGAAGTTTCTAGAACTATGTTTAAGTAGGGATCACGAGAAAAAAAATGGGGAAGTTTCCCTTTCGTGAAACCTAGAGATAACTCACTCATGAGTTGAAAGAATTGGATTCCATCATTAGAAGGGAGAAACAATACAATCTGAGGCGTGTACTAGACACGAAGTTTTACAGACATTAATTCGTGATACATAGAGCAAAGAAGTGAGGGCACTAATTGAGAGTGACACCTCATTGAAAAAAAGACCTAAAGTAACAATTTTATTATTTTGGTTTGTTAGTAAGGGGTTTGGAATGTATTAAGGAAAAAGGAGAGTTAACGGAGCTGATGTCCAAATGTTAAAAGCTATGTACAAATATTGTGTGAGTAGCGTGAAGACCAGTATAGGAGAAACAGAATGGTTTAAAGTGGAAACAGGTCTCCGACAGGGAAGTGTATTGTCCCCCTTACTATTCATCATAGACATGGATGAAATTCACAAGAATGTTAAACAGAGATTGGGACAAGAGGCAACAAAGGCCATGCTGTTTGCAGATGATATAGTGATATGGGGCGAGGATGAAAAGGAAGTACAAAAACAACTAGATGTATGGAATCAAGAAATAGAGAAATGTGGGATGAAAGTAAGCACAGAGAAGAGCAAGACAATGGTAATGTCAAGAGGAAGGAAGGAAGAGGAAAGATAGAATTGAATGGGAAAATTCTAGAAGTGGTTAAAAGTTTCAAGTACTTGGGAAGTGTGATCACAGAAGATGGAAGAATAACTGAGGAAATTGGAAAGAGAATACAACAAGCAAACAGTTTTTACCAGAGCATAAGGGGTATTCTGTGGAACCGAGATGTCCCAAAGAAATGTAAAAATGTATTATATTCAACCTACTACAGACCCATACTAACATATGCAGCTGGAGCGTGGACTACTACAAAAAGAGAGGAGAGTAGAATACAAGCCGCAGAGATGAAATTCCAAAGAGGTATAGAGGGCAAGACCAGAAGAGATAGAGTTAGAAATGAAGAGATTAGAAAAAGGACAGGAATCTTGAAGCTGCAGGACACGATAGAAACAACAAAGTTAAAGTGGTATGGACATATGATGAGAATGGGAGAGGAGAGAGTACCAAAGAAAACTTTCTGTGAAAAGATGACAGGGAAGAGACCACGAGGAAGGCCCCGAAAGAGATGGGCAGATACAGTGTGGGAGTGTGTAGAGAAGAGAGGAGGAAAACCTGAAGAAGTACTAAAAACAGGAGAGGAGTGGTGGAGAGACAGGAAACGTTGGAGGTCCTTAATTCACAACCCGACCCAGAAAGCTGGAAACGGGAAATGAAGATGATGAGTAAGGGGTTTGGGAAAGATCAAATGGGATTGAGGAAAAGTGTTCATGGCCGTATTTATAGTATTCGGACGAACGCGACGCGGATGAAATGTTGAACAAGCACTGTTTTCACTATAGTCTGTTGAAATAGATGAAAAGTTCACTGTAGTAGCACAAAAAGTTTATGGCAAAGAAAGTTATTGCAATGGTGGAAAATAACTAGTTACACTAGATATGCGAGAGTCTATTGCTTGAGAAAGTTGTAGATTATAGTTGAATGCGCCAGTGAAAATCCCAACGGAGGAAGAAAAATTAGATATTGATTAGTAGTTCATAAGGAAGATTCCTTAGTTTGAAAAAGTATTCCCACATGTGAGTGTAAAATACATGACAGTATAACTGGTAGATAGAGCGCAGATTCTGGAAGGTTCCAGAGCAATCATGACTTGGTTAAATATCTAAGCTCCTTGACACTACAGCACTTTCTAGTAGATAAAGGAGGAACTTTTGTGTTGGTGGAACCTACAAGCTTGGGGTTGGTAGTCCGACACGATAACCACTCACCCACCGTGAAAAAAATAAAATAAAACCGTTACTTTTATCTCGTGTAAGAAAAATTCATGTTTCTTTTCGGGACATTGCCCTTTTTTTTTATAACAACAATTTGAAAAGACAACAAAAAGAAATCGCCTCTTACAAAATCTTTTTTCTTGATCTATATGTAGATTGCATATGGGCAAAAACCAATAACATTAGGCTACATTAGCCTATTGTATTTTTCTAAAAGTATATGTTATACGTCCAGATACCTCAGTCATTTACACATTTGTTAATTGACCCTAAACCGAACGCGTCTATTTGAGTTACATTAACGGGCGCGTGGTTGACTTTGTCAGCCAGATTTGTTTTCAGATTCAACAAGGGGGGCAGGGGCTCAATTTATTATGGACGTACACTTTGATAATTGTTACAGCGTGGTACAATTGGAGGAGGTGGATTACAATTTATGGCATTTTTGTGAACGTATTTCATGGATCACCTCTTATTAGGCAGAAAAGTGGGCTTGCCACGGTGGGTGAGTGGTTATCGTGTCGGACTACCAACCCCAAGCTTGCAGGTTCGCTCCTGGCCGTGGTAAGTGATTTTTGAAAGGCAACAAATATCTCGGCACGCATGTCATACTTTGTTGGCATATTAAAGAACCCATTTTAATTCAGTAGACCATGTTCATAATGGCGAAATTAATCTTGAGTTTTTCCGCCAAAACAAAGTTCCTCGTTTCTCTACTAGAAAGCGCTATAGTGTCAAGGAGCTTAGATATCTAACCTCCTTGTATTTCATAGCGCTCCAAGGAACGACAAAAAATTGGCATGCAAGCTGCCCTCTGGGCGCAAATAACAAAGCTTGCACCCATCACCCGAGGCCATACGGTATTATAATGATTATGATTATTATTATTATTATTATACTCATATGTTCACCATATCGTTGGGTACAATTCACCATTCCATCGGCATTTGTTGTAAGATGGAGTGCAGTTTTCTATACTGGTAGGTTGAGGAACAAACGAACTATGGAGTAGGTCTCTAAAATAACTACTTTCTGCATACTGGTATGTAGATTATGGTGGAGCCCCAGTTTATCGAGGTTGGCCTTCAGCGATTTCTGTATGATCCCTGAGGAAGAGATTATGATAGGCATTACAGTGACAAATTCCTGTCGCCACATCTGTCGGCTCTCTTCAGCCAGAGGCATGTGTTTTGTCACTTTCTCAGCATAACTGTGTTGGATATTATGCGAATTAGGGACTTCGATGTCTATTAGAAGAGTTTTCTTCTCCCCTTTATCAATAAGAATGTCTGGCCTGTTTGCTGATGTAGGTCTATCTGAGATCACTGACCTGTCCCAGAGTTGCTTGTATGTATCGTTCTCCAGAACAGCAGCAAGAATGTATTGATAGTAATGCAGAACATTATTACTTAAGGAGTGCTTATTTGCCAGGTTCAGGTGGATTATCTTGGCTACTAGGTCATGCCGTAATCTTAAGTTTAAATACAGTATGTTCGTGAATCAACAAGGAATCTAAATGCGGCTAGTGCTTCGAGGCATCTCCGAGCCATGGGCATAGGCAAAACACGGGAACAGCTTCAGGTACCTGGCATTCCATTCGACGATTTAAATGCGTATTTCACGGAAGAGAGAGTTCAGTCTAATCCGCTTAACAGACCTCATGTAAATAATGACCCATCATTTGTCCCACAAAATCGCCCATGCTTTGCTTTTCGTACTGTCAGCACTAATGAAGTTAAGAAAGTCTTGTATTCTATTAAATCCAAAGCAAGTGGTGTCGACGATATTCCTATAACTTTCATACATAATATTATTGGCGCTATTCTACCCATTCTCACCCATATTTTTAATTACTGTCTCAAAAACGGCACATAACCTGCAATTTGGAAGTACGCTAATGTAATCCCACTCCTAAGAACCCAGGTTCTAAACTTCTATCCAATTACCATCATATTTCTATTCTCCCCGCTATTTCCAAAGCGTTAGAACGGTTGGTACATACTCAAATACTGGAATACCTGCACGCTCACTCTCTTCTGGATCCACTTCAATCTGGCTTCAAGAAGGGCCATAGCACAGCAACTGCCTTACTCAAAGTGACTGAGGATATCAGACAAACAATGGACGAAAGACAAGCGACAATACTCACACTCCTTGACCTCAGTAGGGCTTTTGACACGATACACATCCAGACGTTGTTGAAGAAACTTGCATGCTTTTTCGGTAATGAGGCTTTAAAATTTTTCACCGCATATTTTACAGATCGCATGCGACGTGTAATAACACAAGATACTGCTTCACAGTGGCGACACAGGAAGGCTATGTGACCCCCCAGGGTTCCGTTCTTGGTCCTCTTTTGTTTGTCCTTTATATTAATGACATCTCCTCAGAAATAAAATATAATAGATATCATCTTTATGCGGATGACCTCCTAATTTACTGTCACATTGGTATCTAAGATATAGCGAACGCGATACGAGATGTAAACACCGACCTGCAACAACTCAGCGTGTATGCTGGTGATAACGCTCTCCTTCTCAACCCCAAAAAGACCCAAGTTATTATAATCTGTGCTCAGGTATTATTGAATTCCATGTATAAAAAATACACTATCCCTCCTGTGACTTTAAATGCAACCGTAATCCCGTTTAGTAAAACAGTGAAGAACCTTGGTATGACTCTGAAACTCTTGACTGGTCTGCACATGTAAGTAATACTTGCAGGAAGATGTACGCGACGCTACACCCACTCAAATGGCATAAGGATATTTTGACACAAGACGTGAGGATAAAACTTATTGAGACTCTGATACTACCAATACTTGACCACTGCGACGCGGTCCTTGTTGATGCAACTAGCGAACAAACTAAAAAATAACTACAACGAGCATTGAACTCTACTCTTCGGTTTGCTTTCAATTTGAATTACGATTCTCACGTAACCCCTAGCTACAAAGCTCTTTCTTGGCTGAAATCTCAAGGGCGGCGAAGTTTTCATATTTTGATGTCGGTATATCGAACCCTAGACGAAAATCCCCCACTGTATATTTCTTCGAAATTTCATTTCCTGTCCTCATTTCATAATATTAATACTAGATCTGGCTCTTCCCTCGCTATTCCCTTTAACCATCTACCAAGTACAATAAATCCTTCGTTGTGACTGGGTCGCGACTTTGGAATACACTCCCAGCTGATGTAAGGAAATGCAAGACTTATACAAAATTTAAGACTGCTTGAGAGCTTTCCTTATGAACACCGCTGACTGTTTCGTGTGACTGGTGATGTATGATAGACAGCATGATTGAGCCATTATGGTATGTAAATAACTTTGTCATTTCAAAATTAAAATACGCAGTTATTTACTAGATCTAACACTATCACTTATAACCGGGTGAGTTAGCCGTGGTCGTTACGGCATGACTGCTGGCAGTCGCTCACATCCGGGAGGCGAGGAGGTTCGAATCCCCCCGCCGCCAACCTTGAAGATGGTCTTCTGTGGTTTCCCATCTTCCTTCCAGGCAAATGCCGGGGTTGGTCCATACCTATAGGCCACAGCCGCTACCTTCCAACTCCTCGTCCTTACCTACCAACTTTCCTCCACAACGGTATTGTAGCTCACCCATTGGGTGTCCGTCTCGAAGCAGCTACAAAATTGGCGAGCCGAATATGTCCTCGGACACTCCCGGCGCTAAAAGCCATACGCTAAAAAAAACTATCACTTATTATTATTATTATTATTATTATTATTATTATTATTATTACTATTACTATTATTATTATTATTATTATTACCATTATTATTATTATTATTATTATTATTATTATTATTATTATTATTATTATTATTATTATTATTATTATTATTATTATTATTATTGTTTCACGTAACTGTTTTATATGTTTCTTTGTTTGATGTGCATAGCTATCTTTATTTTTATGTCCTGTACGATTCTAACTTAATTTCTAGTTTACGTATCTTATTCAATGGTAGTATTTGTGTATTTTATTATAACTATGTGGTTAAGTGTATGAGAGGGCCACGAGCCCTAACTTCGCCACTGCGAAAGACATGAATAAATAAATAAATAAATAAATAAATGCCTCTTCAAGTAGTACGTAGATAAATTGTTGTACAGCCCCATGTAATATGCTGGATGGTCTCCGATTCGCGATTCCATTATTATTATTATTATTATTATTATTATTATTATTATTATTATTATAAAGTACACATTGAAATATGTGAAGTGCCACGCGCGAAAGTAAGTACAGCGAATACGCCATTTTAGGAGATATCAACATTGATACTTTATCTAATTACATCAGTCTATCAGCTATCAAATATACAAATATTATGGCAACTCATGGTTTCCTACCACTTGTCACTCAATGTACTCGTTATGATCCAAATTTAGACTCGAGAACATGTATTGATCACATATACTATCGTAGCAGACTAGATCAATATACTTCTGCAGTCATACAATCAGATATCTCTGACCACTACATAACATATGCAGGTATTTGGCCAAAAAATGATAAGACACAATTACAAGATAATGAATCGTACATTACGCTTATGAACGATACTATAATACACACAAGCCTTAACAGCACAGACTGGACAGATTGCCTTGAATTAAAAAAGACCTCTCGGCACGCCGGAAGGCGGAGGTAGATTTCACCGGACAAACTTGGCGATAGGCGAAAATAGGCAGAATATGCAGGTTTTCGTAGAAGGATCAGACCTCATTTATTGCGAGAAAGTATTTTATAATTGGAGATTAATTAACTTTGTTTTTCGTCATTTTATGCATATTTTAAACATTTTATTGTCTTGTGATGACGGTAACCTTCTTGTCATTTGGAGTCCATTCTTATACTTGTGGTCACACTGTCCTTATGCAAGGTTTCGACACTGATGTGTAACTATGTAACGGTCTGTTACTTCTTCACGCAAAATTATATCTCCCGCAGAGATTTTGGTTGGTTCCTCAGTTTAGGGGCTGCGACAACGCGGTCATGTAACCCCGTGTACTTTGGGTGAGTGTAGAATCTGTCTGATAAACGGTGTGAATTGTGATGGCTGTATTAGTCTGTAATTCAGGTAAGGACTGCAGACGGTCAATTTCAAGCAGTAGTTCCTAATGTTGCTACCAGATACTACCGCCAACGACACCTAGCTGTGAACTTGGCTACTAGATGCCACCGCAACCAGCAACTCGCAACGAACGTTGGAACTTCCCCTCCAAAGGAAAGCATACTGAGGGATTTTTAGCGCTCTTAGAAAATCCGACGACTTTGGCCGGCTTTGAACCCGCGACCTTGGGCATAGAAGTTCAGCATGCTACCAGTTACGTCACCGAAGTCGCTTTACACTTAGTCAGATGGAAATCTGAATCTGATCTCGTGCAAGTGCGTTGTCATGGCGACGTCTGATGGCTCATCCCTCATCAATTTAGTAGTGTTGCCATGGCAAACTCTGATAGCTCTTGGCATTTTCTTATAATTCCGAAATCATTTTTCTCATCCCTTGGCGTAATCATGGGTCATATCAAAAATTCTTTCAGACAAAAGTTTTAGGTAATTATTAGGGGAATATTGTCCATTTTGTACGGTTTTGATATTGTGCCTATTAAGAGAGATATGATTAATGTTTCCCGAAAACCCCATTTTTCCCACCCCTTTGGTCAATGGTTGGTGCTATAAAAAACTCTTCAAACATAAATTTTTGGGCTTTATCCGACACATAGTATGAACTTTGAACGGATTCGATATTTCACATATTAAGAGAGTTATAGCAATATTTCACTTTTTCAAAAAAAAAGCCCCCCATTTTCACCCCCTTCGACCGATTTAGCCCAGTAACGAACTTGAACGAGATTTTATAGGTATACATATTCGGTAAAAAAAAATCAAAGTGATTGGTGCAAAATTACGGCAGTTATCGTGTCCACATGAAACTGATATACACATATATACAGTATATAAATTATGTATAAACTTTTGAACTGACGGTGGTTTTGGGGTCTGGGGGATGTGAAACGCGATGATATGTCGAAATTTTCCGGAAGTCGAAACATGGTACCCATTGCAATAGTTAGCTTTCTAATGAAATCTACCTAAAAATCCTAATGACATATATAACAACAAAATTTAAGGAAATCTACCAAAAAGCATCTTACATAACCTCTCGTAAACACAGAAAAAGCAAACAATGGTTCACTTATGACCTAAAAATACAATGTAAGGAAAGAGACAGACTTTACAAAACAATGCTCAGAAACAAGGATAATATTACAATAAACAAGAAGTTCCGTGAAGAACTATACAGCCTACTTTTCATGCCAATGATTATTCTACAGTATATGAACCTATATAGAATAATGACAAAATTAAGTTGGTAATATCGAAATATCAAATTAGTTCAAAATATACCTGGTTTAATGTAGCCTAATAGAGCACTACAGTTGGCAGCCCTGGTGACTGAATATATTCTTAGTTCCATCTCTTAAGGTACAGAATACAAAATTAGGTTGAAGTCCAATGGACGTTACATGCAGTTAGACACTGGATCTAACAGCACGCGTAAAAGCATGTTTCCAACAACACCATGCGTGTGCTGGTCGGAAATAATCTGAAATATTATGATATCTTGTTGTGCCAATTTTGGATGAAATCCATTTGTTAGTATAGAAGTTACATGTATTTTAAAATTGGACATATCAGCAGGCATAGAATCATGTTGGCAGCACTGCCTTGTATTAATTACTCCAAATTAATCTAGAATGTCAGGTGCTATACGTGTGCAAAGTATAGAGCTGTTGGCTTGCATACTTTCTGATATATTGATATTAGGGTAAAAAAAATATAGACAGCATTTATTAACAGTTGGCAGCCCTGATTGCTCTTAACAATACTTATAGTCATATCTGTTATGGTACACATAGCACATACGAAATTTGGTTGAAATCCAACTGATAGTATAGAAGTTACATGTATTTAAAAATTGGTACTATCAGCAGGCTTATAATCATGTTGGTAGAACTGACGTATATAAGTTAATCCAAATTAATCTAAAATGTCAGAATATACGTGTGCATAGTTTAAAGCTGTTGGCTTGCATACTTTCTGATATATTGGTACTTGGATAAAAAAAATAGAGTGAGCAATTATTAACAGTTGGCAGCCCTGGTGGCTCTTAAGAATACGCTCAATCATATCTGTTTATGTACAGATATTACATACAAAATTTGGTTGAAATCCAATTGATAGTGTAGAAGTTATAGGCATTTAAACATTGGACCTATCAGAAGGCTTAAAATTATTTTGGCAACACTGTCATTGTTGGCCTCCTGGAAATTAAACTGAAATAGTATTATCTGCATGTGTACCAATTTTGGAATAGCTCCCATGCATACCTTGCGAGATATCCAACATGGAGCTCAAATTTCTAGTGCGTTTCAAATATGGACGTGAGCTATTCCGGAGCACATCTTTACTCATACTAAATTTGGTTTTGATTGCTGCAGCCGTTTAGGAGTTGATAGGGGGGGGACACACACACAGCCAGACAGACAGACAGACAGACAGAAGGACAGACAGACACACATTTTCCCGGATCGATCTCATAAGTCTACTTTTTCCTCATTTTTGCAAAATGTGAAAAGTAGGCTAAAAATGAATACAAAGCTTTCAGAAACAACTTAAATAAGCTAATAAACAAAACAAAACAAAACATCAATATTGTAAAAATAATATAAATAGTTCCAAAA
Source organism: Meconema thalassinum (assembly GCA_946902985.2). NCBI lineage: Eukaryota > Metazoa > Arthropoda > Insecta > Orthoptera > Tettigoniidae > Meconema > Meconema thalassinum. Next base: position 250,345,846 of record OX336394.1, on the reverse strand, counting down.
ACGATAATAAAGGAAAGTGGAGAGTCATTAATGATATAACAGGTCGGAAAACACAAACTGTCAATGAAGTCATAAACAAACATTTAAGATTACATTATACTAACGAAGTGATAGTCAATAAGTTCATCAATTCCTTTAGTAAAAAAATAAACAGCCTAGCTCATAACTGTAGTATCAACATATGACAATCAAATAGAAACACATTAATGAACTCCTTTACATTACTTGAAACTGATGAATATGAAATAGAAAACATAATTAAGGAATTAAAAACAGACAAATCGCCTGGGGCAGACAATATACGCTTGAAAGACATAAAGGCAACATCCAAAAAAACTATACCAATCATAACACATCTCATAAACAAGATATTCCAATCAGGCATAAAACCAAAATATCTGAAATACACAATTATTAAACCAATATATAAGAATGGCGATCACTTAGACTTTGGCAACTACAGACCAATATGCATTTTATCAATCCTAAACAAAATAATGGAAAAATGCTTGGATAAGAGATTGAAGAATTTCCTAAATAAATATGATATTTTAAAGGGACACCTATACGGTTTTAGGAAGGTAAAAAGTACTGAACTACTCCTGGCTGAATTTACCAATGTAATAAATAATGCCTTAAATAAGAACAATCACATAATGGTACTTTTTCTTGACTTTTCTAAAGCATTTGACACAATAAATCACAATAAACTACTTGCTAAATTACACGATATTGGAATAAGAGGCACGACTTACAAACTATTTGAAAGCTATCTGAAAAACAGGGAAATGGCAGTTATGGTCAATAACACTATTAGTGAACGCAGTAGAAGGAACACAAGGTATCCCTCAAGGCAGAATTATTTCACCTACACTATATAACCTGTTCGTAAACGACATGAATGAAGCCATTAAACACAGTAAAATATTTATTTATGCTGATGACACCACTATATATACCATACATAAAGACTCTAAAACAGCTTTTGATAGACTTCAAAAAGACTTCAATAACATCACAAGATGGTGTCATGGCAATAATTTGTATATAAATACAACCAAATCTAAAATAATGCACATCAGAGTTGATCACTTCACACAAGAAAAATACAAACCAACGCACCACAGCATATCATGCATACACCAAAACATACTGGCAGGTTGCAAATGTAACACCTTCATAAATAGTACTTCGACACAAAAATACCTAGGAATTACCCTTGATGAACACTTTAAAATGAACACACACACAGTAAACATAATAAAAAAAACCTAAGAGAAAACCTCTACATCTTCTACAATCTCCGATTTTATATAGATAGGAAAACTTACAAAACAATTTATAGTGCTCTGATTGAAAGCAAATTAAGATATGCTATAGCAGCTTGGGGAAATCAAAACACAACTTTAATTAATAATCTTCAGGATAGCCAAAATAGGTTCTTTAAATATTTCACTGATATCCCTTATTTTAATATTAAAGAGTTGTTTCAAATTACTGTACTGAATCTCTACTACCATGATCCAAGATTCAGGCATAAGGTCTCTCACAACATACAAACAAGAGCCATAACAAGTACTAAACATGTAAAACCTTTATGTATAAATAGCTATGGTTTCAAGAGACTAAATTATATTATACCATCACTACTTAATGAACTACCACCTGGATTGACGAACATTAACAGCATTAAAAAAATATTACTTAACCAAACATTAACTCATAACATAAATTTATTAATATAACTACCATAGTGTAACTTTTTGTGTCTTTAATTATTTACATTAATATTTTATCATTATCATTAACATTACAAAAAAAATTGCATGCACTCTTGTATTGAAATAAAATCTATATATATATGTTGTAAATAATAATTAATATGTCTCACAGATAATCTGTACTGTCATCAGATTCGTGAGACATATCACAATAATGTAACATAAATAGTATTTAATAAATAAATTAAATTAAATGAAATTAAATTATTATTACTATTATTATTATTTTTATTATTATTATTATTATTATTATTATTATTATTATTATTATTATTATTATTATTATTATTATTATTATTATTATAGGCAGAAAAGTGGCGAAAATGTTCTTTGGTTCTTCCTCTGCACAAGATCATATGGCGTTTACGAATTGCCGATATTGAGATTTCGATGTTTTCATTCGATATGTTGGATCTCTTCCAAACACAGGCTCCCTTTCCTCACACATTATAGTGCCCGAATCTGGCTCAGTATCACCTCCTGATTCGTGTACAAGTTCCTTCTCCCTATCTCAAAAAAGGTACGGTATGTATAGGATGTCCATGACGAAGGTTTGGAGCTATTAGGACGAGTTGTAGTTTTGGGACAAGAGCCTGTCCCTTTGTCAAGGTTGTTGTTTGAGTTTTCAGTCATGTGACTAGTTTGATGCAGCTCTCCATGTCTCAATGCCCTGAGCTAATCGTTACAACTCTATAAAACTACCACACCTTGCATCCGAGGCAATTTGTTTACCATATTCTAACCTTGATCTACCCAAACTCTTCTTGTCCTCAACCCGTACTTCCATAAGTAAGTTTGCTATTCCTGGGTGTCTTAGTATGTGCCCTACCAACCAATCACTTTTCTTTATTAGCAGTCGCCAGAAACATCTCTCCTCGCCCACTCGTCTTAATACTACTTCATTTGTTACTCTATCTACCCATCTGATCTTCATCTATCTCCTGTAACACCACATTTCAAACGCTTCTGTTCTCCTCTTTTCTGCTAGTCAACCTACTTCTGATATCTTCTTTGCTTCGTCCATCACTAATAATTTTGCTTCCTAAATAGCAGAAGTCTCTTACTTCCTTTTGATTTGACGTCAATAGGGATGTCTGATATCTTTTGGCAGCATTCCATTATTAGTCTATTTACATTTTATGGAAAAAATACGCTTATGAGTTCACCTTTTGTCTGTGTGTGTGTGTGTGTCTGAGCGTATGTGTGTGTCCCCCTCTAATAACTTCTAAACGGCCAGAGCGATTTCAATGAAACTCGGTAAGGTCAAAGCACCATTTTGGCCGACCCCGACCGTGTCCTTCAAATGTAATTACGTCTTACTAATCCAACATGGCAGCTGTGCAAAATATTTCACCAACATACAATTTCTCCGAAACTATTAGGCTACTGATATCACCCTGAAATTATTTACAGTAAAGGACACTACTACTAGTTCACCTATGAGACTTTCAAAACCCTTGTAACAACAAAACTAACATGGTGGCCAAGCGAAGTTGAGACTTTCAAATAGAGTTTTCTCGCGATTTAACCAACCTAACGCAATAAAACTTGGTACAGTATATGTTTATACACATTGTAATGTACTGGCATCTAATTTAGTTCAATTGTTTACATAACCTCAAGATGGCGGATGTGCGAAATATTTCACCGGCATTCTATATCTCCGAAACTATTAATGATATCACCCTGAAATTTTGTACGGTGATAACGGGTACTACTAGAAGTTTATATATGTAAGTTTCAAAAACCTGTAAAGTACAAAACGAGCGTGGCGGCCAAGCGAAGTTCAAACATTTTAATAGACTCTTCTCGCGAATGAGCCATATGAGCGGAGTGAAATATGGTACAGTAAATGTTTATACATATTGTAATGCACTGGCATCTAATTTAGTTCAATTGTTTACATAATCTCAAGATAGCGGCTGTGCGAAATTTTAAAATTAAGTTTCTATTTCTTGTGTCGTAATCATGCAATGGTAGTGAAAGTTTTATTAATGAATCTACGCAATAACTTTACTTTAATGGTACATAACTCTATGGCCTAAACTTATAACAATCCAACATGGCGACCATCCGAAATATTTAGACGGTTCTCAATATATACGACTCTTTTACAGCAATCAATCTATTTTTTATGTTCATAGAGGCTACGAACATAAGTTCACCTATAGGACTTTCAATAACCTGGTGAGCACAAATCCAACATGGCGGTGACGCGAAGTATAAATATTTAAATGGACGTTTCCCGCGATTTAACCATCTGAGTGCAGTGAAACTTGGTACGTTAATGATTATACAAATATTAATCCACTTGCATATAGTTTATTTCAATTGTTTTCATTATCACAAGATGGCAGCTGAGCGAAATTTTAAAACCACATTTTTATTTCTTTTGTCCTAATCATGCGAGTGAAATTTTAATCCTACACCTACACAATAATCTTCATGTAATAGTACATAACTCTACGACCTACATAATAAAAATGGCGACCATCCGAAATATTAACACGGTTCTCAATATCTACGAATCTATTACAGCAATCAAACTGAAATTTTGTATGTTGATTGAGGCAATTAACAAAAGTAGGATATATGAAAATAGGCTATATAATTCTTCACGGAACTACTTGTTGTTTTTTTTCTACATTTATTGATTTTTATCATGAATTCTATCCTCCAGACGGAGTCCATACCATTCAAAAACCCATTCAAATCCTTTGGTAAATCGGGTAAGATGAAGTCATCAGCAAATCTCAGAGTTGAAATCATTTATCCTTGAATTTTTACTCCTACTTAAATGCTTTCTCTGATTTCCTTCATTGCTTCTTCAATGTACAGATTTAATAGTATGGGTGATGAGTTGCAGCCTTGCCTTCCATCTTTCTGAATATCTGCTTCTCTCTCATGTCCTTCGGCTCGAACAACCGCCGTCTGGTTTTTGAACAGACTGTAGATAATCCTCCTATCCCAAACATTTCCAAAATGTCAAACAAGTTACTCAAATTAACGTTATGAAAAGCTTTTTCTAAGTCTACATATGCCATGAACGTTTTCTTATCTTTCCTTACTCTACCTTCCAAGATCAGCCTAAGACTTAGTACAGCTTCCTTTGTTCCTACGTCTCTGCTGAATCCAAATTGGTCTTCACCCAACTTGGTTTCTATCTGTCTTTCCATCATGGTTAGAGAGAAATAATGATTTAGTTAACAATGGCACATAGCCTCCATAGATTTAAAAAAAAGGTATTAGAAAGCTATGTCGAAACATTGATATGATTTCATATCTTACACATAAATTTGATTCCACATGGCTTTCTATCAACACCTATATTTTTATTAGCCTATTTTCAATCTTGAAAAAATAGGCTTATGAGATCACCTTTTGTCTAATTTAGTTCAATTGTTTACACAACCTCAAGATGGCGGCTTTGCGAATTTTAAAATTAAGTTTTTATTTCTTGTGTAGTAATCATGCGATCGATGTGAAAGTTTGAATAAAGAACCTACGCAATAATTTTCCTTTAATGGTACATGACTCTGTGGGCTATATATTTAACAATCCAACATGGCGTTCATCCGAAATATTTAGACGGCTCTGAATATCTACGAATTAATTATAGCAATCAAACTGAATGTTTTTATGTTCATAGGGGCTATGAACTTAAGTTCACCTATAGGACTTTAAATAACCTGGTGATCACAAATCCAACATGGCGGCGACGCGAAATATAAATATCCACATGGACGTTTCTCTCAATTTAACCATCCGAGTGCAGTGAAACTTGGTACAGTAAATCCTTATACGAATGTTAATCCACTGGCATCTAATTTATTTCAATTGTTTCCATAACCACAAGATGGCAGCTGTCCGAAATTTTAAAATCTCCTTGTTACTTCTTGTGTCCTAATCATGCGATTGAAGTTTGAATGCTACACGTACACAATAATCTTCATGTTACAGTACATAACTCTAGCACCTACATATATAAAATCCAACATGGTGACCATCCGAAATATTTAGTCGGTTCTCAATATCTACGAATCTATTACAGCAATCAAACTGAAATTTTGTATGTAGATAGAGGCAATTAACATAAGTAGGATATATGAAAATAGGCTGTATAGTTCTTCACGGAACTACTTGTTTTTTATTTGTTTTAAAGATATAATGCTATTGTTGACTCATTATTTCTTTCCTTTTAACCTTGACAAAGGTATACAGGTAGATAGCTTTGAAGCCATTATTGAGTGTTGTCTTATTGATAATTGATATTGCAACTTTTCAGTCGGTCAACACAATATATCCCAATTACTACCGGGTGAGTTAGCCATGGTCGTTACGGCATGACTGCTGGCAGTCGCTCACATCCAGGAGGCGAGGAGGTTCGAATCCCCCCGCCGGGAACCTTGAAGATGGTCTTCTGTGGTTTCCCATCTTCCTTCCAGGCAAATGCCGGGGTTAGTCCCTAACTATAGGCCACAGCCGCTACCTTCCAACTCCTCGTCCTTACATTCCAACTTTCCTCCCCTACGGTACTTGTAGCTCACCCATTGGGTGTCCGTCTCGAAGCAGCTACAAAACTGGCAAACCGAACATTTCGTCGGACACTCCCGGCACTAAAAGCCATAGGCTAAAAAAAATTGGGACATGCGGATAAATAACCAGATAAAATGACATGTGATTAATATATATTTGTTATGAACTACAAGAGAGGGAGAAACCTATAGGATGACATGTTTCGCTCGTCAAGCAAGCATCATCAGATCAAATATGCAACACAAAATACAGTAGCTCTACTAAACTATACCAAACCCACAATGACACCCACAAACGGTCCCTGCCCTAACAAAAGCAATTGTTATCGTTAGAACTTAAAATATTGGATAAAAATTGTTATCGTTAGAAGTTGAAATATTGGATAAAAATTGTTATTGTTAGAAGTTTGAAAATTGGATAGAAATTGTTATAGTTAGAAGTGTGAAAATTGGATAACAATTGTTATTGTTAGAAGGTTGAAAATTGGATAAAAATTGTTATCGTTAGAAGTTAAAATGTTGGATAAAAATTGTTATCGTTAGGAGTTAAAATATCTATGGCCTATATACACACATCAAAAAAAGTTTTGCATCACCTCGGTTCCAAGAGTTCCGGAACCGTTAAATACAAAGGGAATAGAGATCAACACAAACAACATTTCAGCTCGTTTTATTGCTCATGAGACCCACACATTGCATGTTGTACCATCATACAGCTAGACTTTCAGCATTTGTGGTCCAGATTGCAGTACACACCACTACCTCTAATACCCAGTAGCACGTCCTCTTGCATTGATGCATGCCTGTATTCGCCGTGGCATACTATCCACAAGTTCATCAAGACACTGTTGGTCCAAATTGTCCCACTCCTCAACGACAATTCGGCGTAAATCTCTCAGAGTGGTTGGTGGGTCAAGACGTCCATAAACAGCCCTTTTCAACATATCCCAGGCATGTTCGATAGGGTTCATGTCTGGTGAACATGCTGGCCACTGTAGTCGAGCGATGTCGTTATCTTGAAGGAACGCATTCACAAGATGTGCACGATGAGGTCGAGAATTGTCGTCCATGAAGACAAATGCCTCTCCAATATTCTGCCGATATGGTTGCACTATGGGTCGGAGGATGTCATTCAGGTATCGTAAAGCCGTTTCGGAGCCTTCCATGACCACCAGTGGCGTACGTCGGCCCCACATAATGCCACCCCAAAACATCAGGGAACCACCACCTTGCTGCACTCGCTGGACAGTGTGTCTAAGACGTTCAGCCTGACCAGGGTGCCTCCAAACACGTCTCCGACGATTGTCTGGTTGAAGGCATATGCGACACTCATCGGTGAAGAGAACGTGATGCCAATTCCGTGGGGTCCATTCAGCATGTTGTTGGGCCCATCTGTACCGCGCTGCATGGTGTCGGGGTTGCAAAGCTGGACCTCGCCATGAACGTCGGGAGTGAAGTTGCGCATCATGCAGCCTATTGCGCACAGTTTGAGTTGAAACACGACGTCCTGTGGCTGAACGAAACGCATTATTCAACATGGTGGCATTGCTGTCAGGGTTCCTCCGAGCGGCAATCCGTAAGTAGCGGTCATCCACTACAGTAGTAGCCCTTGGGCGGCCTGAGCGAGGCCTGTCATCGACAGTTCCTGTATCTCTGTACCTCCTCCATGTCCGAACAACATCGCTTTGGTTCACTCTGAGACGCCTGGAAACTTCCCTTGTTGAGAGCCCTTCTTGACACAAAGTAACAATGCGGACGCGATCGAACTGCGGTATTGACCTTCTAGGCATGGTAGAACTACAGACAACATGAGCAGCGTACCTTCGTCCTGGTGGAATGACTGGAACTGATCGGCTGTCGTACCCCCTCCGTCTAATAGGCCCTGCTCATGCATGGTTGTTTACATCTTTGAGCAGTTTTAGTGACATCTATGAACAGTCAAAGGGACTGTATCTTGGATACAATATACACAGTCAACGTCTATATGCCGGAGATCTGGGAACCGAGGTGATGCAAAACTTTTGTTGATGTGTGTATAAAATAAAGTCGTGTTAGTTACACTACTTATAACTCAAGAACGGCTGAACCGATTTGGCTGAAGATTGGTGTGGAGGTAGCTTAGAACCAGGAGACGGACATAGGTTACTTTTTTTTATCCCGTGACGTGACATAAAGCGTCAAAGAGAATACAAGTCACTATAAAACGTAACGCAAATGACAGCTAAGGCAAGTCGTTTCCAGGCAACAGCAGCTCTTGGCGAGACACGGCCGATTGGATGCGAGTAGCGCTGTCCACTACCGGTATAGAAAATGAGGCTCTTCTCAATCACAAGAGCAAAGTGAGGCAGCCCGATAATGGCTCGGTTGGCAATGCGAAATCGTCGAGCGAACAACAGAGATCAAGAAGTAGATAATTTTCGACGACGGGCGAAGCGTTTCAACGAAGTCCTGTATGCGTTCACATACGATTCGTCCGATAGCGATGAAACCTGGGTGAGAGGTTGTGCACACTACAGGCAAGGTTTCTGGCTTAGTAAATCCATGTTATAATAAGTAGCGCACGAGTTGATTCAACAAATGAGTGACGACACGCGAAGCGTTTCAACAAAGTCCCTATGCGTTCATATACTATTCGTCTGATAGCTATGAAACTTGGGTGAGATGTTGTGTACATTTCAGGGAAGGTTTCTGGCTTAGTAAATCCACTTTATAATAGGTATGGCACAAGTAGATTAAACAAATGGGCGACGACTTGCGAAGTGTTTCAACATAGTCCCGTATGCGTTCATATACCATACGTCCGATAGTGACTAAACTTGGGTGAGTTGTTGTGTACACTCCAGGGAAAGTTTCAGGCTTAGTAAATCCATTTTACAACAGGTAGCGCACAAGAAGATTCAAAAAATGAGCGAAGACGCGCGAAGCGTTTCGACGAAGTCCCGTATGCATTCATATACCATTCTTCCGATAGCGATGAAACTTGGGTGAGATGTTGTGTACACTTCAGGGAAGGATTCTGGCTTAGTAAATCCTTTCTACAATAGGTAGCGCACGAGTAGATTCAACAAATGAGTAACGGCGCGCGTATCGTTTATTAAAAAAAACGTATGCGTTCATAAACCATTCATGCGATTGCAATGAAATTTGGTGAAATGTTGTTTCCACTCCCGCGACGATTTCTGATTTAGTAAATCCATTTTACAATTGGTAGCGCACGAGTAGATTCAACTAATGAGCGACAGCGCGTGAATCGTTTCAACCAAGTCCCGTATGCGTTCATATACCGTTCATCCGATTGTGATAAAACTTTGGTGAGTTAAGTATAGTCCTGTGAAGGTGTATGAATTAGTAAATCCGTTTTTCAATGGGTGGTGCACAAGTAGATTCAACTAATGAGTGATGGCGCGCGAATCGTTTAAACAAAATCCCGTATGCGTTCATATGCCATTCATCCGATTGCGATGAAACTTTGATGAGTTGTTGTGTACACGCCAGGGAAGGTTTTCGAATTAGTAAATCCATTTTACAATAGGTACCGTACGAGTATATTCAACAGATGGGTGACGGCGCTCGAATCGATTCATTAAAGTCCCGTATGCGTTCATATACCATTCATTTCATTGCGATGAAACTTTGTTGAGTTGTTGAGCACGCTCCCAATATTTTTTTTTTTTAGATAGTAAATCAATTTTACAATAGTTTAGAGGTGGTTAACGCAAAAAGAAAAAAATATTGGGAATTCAAAAGCACTTCAACAAACAAACAAAGTTACAACACCAACACTTTCTTTGATTGGCATTGCAACGCATGCCGGGTACAGCTAGTTGGATATAATTTTTTATCGTTGGAAGTTTGAAATTCGGTTAAAAATTATTATCGTTAAAAATTTGAATATTGGATGAAATCTGTTATCGTTAGAAGTTAAAATACTACATGAAAAGTATTATCGTTAGAAGTTAAAATAATGAATAAAAAATGTTTTCGTTACAAGTTAATAATATTGGATAAAAATTGTAATCGTTAGAAGTTTGAAAATTGGAGACAAATTGTTATCGTTAGAAGGTTGATAATTGGATACAAATTGTTAGGGTTTAAAGGTTGAAAATTGGATAAACATTGATAGGGTTGAAAGGTTGAAAATTTATAAGTTTGTTTCGGGAAACAAAGTTACTCTAGACAAATGCCGGGATGGCTGCCTCCTTCCCAATCCTCACTTGAATTACAAATACACTATCAAATAAAAATATTGGTTCAATTATAATATATTTATAATATATGCAATTATTTCCTCTTTCGTAAATAAAAACCACAATAACACAGGTCATCAGGCGCACACTCAAGTACACAGGGATATATATCACGATGTCCAAGCCCCTCAAATGGAACAACAACTCATTTAATATAGGCCTGACGAGCTGGTACACCATGGTGGACTGGTGCTGTCTTTCTCTTTCTCAGTCCATTGTTCGTAACTTGTGTAGTTACAAAGGAGAGGGGGGGGGGGGGGTGATATACGCTTCCCTCTCCTACAAGTTCTTAAACAATGCTTTGTGACACAACCACAAATTATATATAATTTACATTATTTTGAATATTGAATCAATTAATGCGGTGAGATCCACCTAAAAGAGCCAAAAGAAGTAGCAATATGAATTTTAAGTTCGACCATGCTGAAATATTAAATATTATATGCCAGAAAACTGCATTTTAAATATGCTCATTATAGTTCAAGTTGTAGCCTCCGTGGCTTAGGCGGCAGCACGCCGGCCTCTCACCGCTGGGTCTGTGGTTCAAATCCCGGTCACTCCATGTGAGATCTGTGCTGGACAAAACGGAGGCAGACAGGTTTTTCTCCGGGTACTTCGGTTTTCCCTGTCAAAATTTCATTCCAGCAACACTCTCCACTATCATTTCATTTCATCTGTGATTCATTTAATCATTGCCCCAGAGGAGTGCGTCTGGCCTCGGCAGCCGGCACAGTTCATATCCTCGCCGCTAGATGGGGGCTTCATTCATTCCATTCCAGACCCGGTCGGAGACTGGAAGCAGGCTGTGGATTTTCATAGTTCAAGTTTCATTATGATACAGGTACTCCACCAATCAGAGCTCTAGATTTGCATTACGATACAGTTGTTTGGCCAATTCGATAAGGATAGCATCGCACCTGCGCTGAATTCCACGGCCTCCTATTTTAAATTTCACTGCGTGACTAGTGTCATAGTGGGGTATTCGATGAGTCCGTGGTCGAATTCAAGGTATTCTCTGCGTCCCATGCGCTCTGTTCAGTAAACGCAACTGGCGGAATCTCGACAGATATTTATGAATATTTATCTTCGAACATAAAATAAAGTTATAATTATCGTCAAATATAAACAGTCGTATGCAACTTACCTATAATGGTAATTAATAAACTCGTATGGAAATTATAAAACTCTCTTCGCTCGTTTTATAAACATACTCGCGTCTTAATTATTGCCATTATAGGCTTCTTGCATAATGTACTATTACGACTATGTCTGTCATTAATCTTGTACTATAACTATATAGGCTACAATTCCAAGCAAATACACACATCATTGTTGTTGTTGTTGTTGTTTCATTTCAAGGGCTGGGACATAGTTGTCATTCATCGCTGTGTACTTGGGTGTGTGGAATTTCTTTGTCCGGTAACCTGTGTTGTTGTGATGGCTGTATTAGTGTGTGTACTTGTAATTCAGGAGAGGTTTGGGAAAGAGGCGGCCGTGGCATAGAGTTAGGAATCACCCCGGCATTTGCCTGGAGTAGAAGTGAGACACCATGGAAAACGACTTCCAGAATGGCTGAGGTGGGAATTGAACTTAGGCTACCTCTCCTCAGTTTTACCTCACGAGGATGAGTTTACCCCGTTCCAACCCTCAGACTAGAATTTAAATTTCTAAGCAGAGCCGGGAATCGAACCTGGATCTCTGGACCGACAGCCTAGAATGCCAGCCGCTACACCAGGAAGTGGACGATATTATGTGAATGAATGGAAAACTATAATTAACAAAAAGTTCGAGATAAGACCATCACGACCACGACTCATTTCCAAGTCTTCAGTAAAAAAGAAAGGCATTGGGAAACAAGACGATAAACAAACCTGGCTGGTATGCACGAGATTCGTGTTCAAATCCTATATTTGGTTTCATTTTTAAATCTTATCCGACAGTTATTTCAATTTAGTTTCTCTTACCTGCCGAGAGGTATTGCCACCCTTTTGGTAAATAATCCTAATTTGTAGCGGATTGATTGCTTTGGCACTGTTTCAGGCCGTGGTGGATATCATGGACTCGTACGAGATCAATCCATACTCGGAACCAATGATCGCCTTGACTTACTTCCTGTGTCGAGAAGGATCCCTCACTCAGAGAACGTGTCAGCAGATCATAAGTGAATTAAATGGTCCTAGCGATGGCTCAAACCGGGTAAGTACTAATGGAAATAATTGTTTCCAATTGGTTTATTATTTCGTCTATTTTGGAATATGCCCATTATAATTTAAAGTGCATACCATTCATTTATCCCATGATCCTTTAGAATAGAATTAACAAATTTTAAACGGCGAGAATAAAAATGCCTCAAAATAAATTTTAAACAATCCTAACGAAACTTGGTACATCAAATTTTAAACATAGAGCTTTACTAATTGATCACAAATTAATTTCATCCATTTTCTTGACAAATGAATAAGAAATTTCGTCATTATTCAGATGAATTAATATAAAATACAGTCGTATAAATAACCCAGTGAAACGCAACTAACTCTGTATATTTAGCTGACCTCCTCCCCTCTTAGGTCCGGGTGCGATTCCCGGCTATGCCAAGAAATTTAATTCTGGTCTGAGGGCTGGAACGGGCTACACTAAGCTTCGCGAGGTAATACTGAGAATAGGTTGGATCGATTCCCCCCTCAGCATCCTAGAAATGCTTTTCCGTTATACAGTATTATCAAACCGCACTGACATTAGGAGATCTCTGTTATTTACGAAACCAATTATATACAGTATATATGTATGTCTACCCCTTATTATTCCCGTTTTTCCAACGGGGTCGGGGATGAGATGCGATGGAAGTCTTTGTGGCGATGGTTTTTACGGCCGGATGCCCTTCCTGACGCCAACCTCATGAGAGAAGTTAATGAGAGATGAAATGAATGATGGTGAATGAAACTGGGCTAGGATGTGGAAGGAAGCGGCCGTGGCCTGTCAGAAGGTACCGTCCCAGCATTTGCCTGGTGTTGAAAATGGGAAACCACGGAAAACCATTTCAAGGACGGCCGACGGTGGGGCTCGAACCCACGCGTCTACCGAGTCAGCAGAGAGCTTGGTCCCATGACCTAATGCTGCGCTTTAGCCAGCGTAGCCACTACTGTCGGTAATTATATACAGTAAGTTTCATCAATAATACACAATAAGCAAACGAAAATTAAACTTATGTAGAATCGCCCAAGCTTTGGAGGTATGTAGTTGTCTCTCGGAGGACAACCCCGCAATGCTCTTATTGTGAGTGATAATAGTTCCAAAACTGTTGCTAGATGTCAGGTGTGAAAAAGATGAATTTGATTCACTATTATGATACGATGAGACTCAGATAGTTATGTAACGTTTCTTTTTTCTTTTTCTTTTTTTTTTCTTATTATATTTCTTATGTTTCTCAGAAATTTCATAGCTTTGCGAAGAGCATTCATCGAATTCAGCCACGTTTGCATGAGGGAAAGGATGGACATATGGCTGGACGGGTTCCCTCCCTCTCTGCCAAACTGGTCTACAGTTAAGACCTGTCTGTGTGACCTTCAACTGAATCACACCTGGCTTCACTCCTGTTAGGTGTTATTTTTTTATTTTTTATTTTTTACGTTTCTGAGATTTGTTGTTGTTTAAACACAAAATCAATTTGTCTTCTTGTGTTACCCAAAATATGAGTTAAACCCGGACCTATCCCCAAGCGATATGTGATGGTTTCCGGCTTTACACACAGTAGCATTGTGTGCTCGCCATGTGAAGTCAGCTGAGATTGAACAACAGATGTCTTCCCGCGTACTGCGGATTCCAAAAGCATCAAGTCGGTCACCAGCTGCTTCACTCACTCTGCATTCCTTCATTCTTTCTTTCTTTCCTTCTTTCTTTCCTTCCTTATTCTCTTGTCTCTGTTAATAAATAAACACAAAGCCTTGTGAGAATGTCTACAGTAGGAACGTAACAATACACACTTAAAGCTGGATAAACAACAAGCACCATGTTGAAGGTTTCTTTTTCTTAGCTGCTTCTAAGTGGACACCCATGGGGTGAGCTACAAGTACCGTTGCGTGTGGAGTGTTGTCTGTGGAGGAAAGTGTGAATGTAAGGACTAGGAATTGGAAGGTAGCGGCTGTGGCCTATAGTTAGGGACCAACCCCGGCATTTGCCTGGAAGGAAGATGGGAAACCACAGAAAACCATCTTCAAGGATGCCGGCGGAGGGATTCGAACCACCTCGCCTCCCGGATGTGAGCGACTGTCTGCGGCCACGCCGTAACAACTACGGCAAACTCACCCGGTAGGAGCAACTGACTGCCTATATATTTATTGTTGTTGATTCTTTTAGGGGAAGCCTCCGTGGCTTAGGCGGCAGCACGTCGGTCTCTCACCGTTGGGTCCGTGGTTCAAATCCCGGTCACTCCATGTGAGATTTGTGCTGGACAAAGCGGAGGCAGACAGGTTATTCTCCGGGTACTTTCATTGCATTTCATCTGTCATTCATTTAATCATTGCCCCAAGGGAGTGCGACAGGCTTCGGCAGCCGGCACAGTTCATATCCTCGTCACTAGATGGTAGCTTCATCCATTCCATTCCCTGACCCGGTCGGTCGACTGGAAGCAGGCCGTGGATTTTTCATTCTTTTAGGGGCTTTGCGACATCGTGGTCATGTAGTCCCGTGTAGTTGGATGTGTGTAGAATTTGTCAGAAAACCTGTGTCACTGAGATGTCTGTACTAGTACGTGTATTTGTAATTAAGGTACCGGTAGGATGTGGGTAGGAAGCGGCTGTGGCCTTAAGGAAGGTACCATCCCAGCATCTGCCTGGAGTAGAAGTGGGAAACCATGGTAAACCACTTTCAGGATGGCTGAGGTAGGTATCGAACCCACTCCTTCTCAGTTTTGCTTCACGAGGCTGACTGTACTCCGTTCCAGCCCTCAGACCAGAATAAAATTTCTTGATTAAGCTGGGAATCGAACTCGGGCGTCTGCGGTGACAGCGAAGATGCTAGCCACTACGCAACGAGGCGAACGCCGATATATTTAATTTAATTGCGCCAGGAGGTGGTGTGCCCGTTCAGACCGAAGTCCGGACAACCACATATGCATTTCACCAAAATCAGTCAGCACGAGAATCAAAATATCCCGGGGCGCCAGATGGTTAAAGTTGACTACAATAACTCAACAACAAAAAATGCTTTACTGATTTTCGGCTCGATGCAACAATAAGGATAGAAGGAGATTTTCTGAAATGAATGCATCCGATAAAATTATCTCATTTTATTTAAAACTTTAAAATATTGACTGAAGGAATGCCAAAATGGCATAAAAGATGAATGATGAATCATATGTTATGTACAAAATATACAATTTCACCAGCACATGAACACTTAACAATTGAGACGAAAGCCAAAACAATAGTCCTGTAGACTTCGCACAAAAGAATTATTTACAGGAGTAGGGTTTTGTCAGTGCAAATTTAATTGTCTCTACTGATCCCTAGATTGTTTGAGTATTCACATATTGAAAAAAATATCACTCGTTGAAAATATGTCACAGTTCACTTTTCTCAAAATATCGTAGCAAATTAACTAACACTTCAGGATTCAGTTATATCAAGATTTGTTCAAATACAAAGTTATTAACAAGAAACAGAACACAATATCATTTACATGGACCTTGAGCATTTGGATTCGCCGAACTTCGATAAACAGAAAATATTTATTGAACCGTCTGTTCTCGATCCAAAGTCAATTCAGAGCTTTTGACTCACTCATAAATATATTGTCAAAATATTATTATCAACAAAAGATAAATTCCATTCCATGTGGATTCAACAATAATCAATTAATTATCACTTGGAAATATAATTTAGAAAATTTATCATGAAACAATTTCCTTTATAACTCAGCAATTCTTCTAGGTTTGTGCCGTGTCTTGTGTGGGGTTTCACCTAGGACACCAAGCTTGGCTCATCGGCGGGCTCTTGGCGTCCCCGCCCGGACCCCCACAGGAGTAACGAAATACGCGCTACCTCCTTTTATATTGAGTGCAACTGCACTACTTTGCTGCGAGAACTAAAAGTTCAAGCAGTCATAACCTCCCTATGAAGGCTTCCAAAAAGTTGGTATATTGGCTTTCACGGCCGGTGAATTAAAACTCAGCAATTCTTCTAGGTTTGTGCCGTGTCTTGTGTGGGGTTTCGCCTAGGACACCAAGCTTGGCTCATCGGCGGGCTCTTGGTGTCCCCGCCCGGACCCCCACAGGAGTAACGAACTACGCGGTACCTCCCTTTATATTGAGTGCAACTGCACTACTTTGCTGCGAGAACTAAAAGTTCAAGCAGCCATAACCTACCTATGAAGGCTTCCAAAAAGTTGGTATATTGGCTTTCACGGCCGGTGAATTAAAACTCAGCAATTCTTCTAGGTTTGTGCCGTGTCTTGTGTGGGGTTTCGCCTAGGACACCAAGCTTGGCTCATCGGCGGGCTCTTGGTGTCCCCGCCCGGACCCCCACAGGAGTAACGAACTACGCGCTACCTCCCTTTATATTGAGTGCAACTGCACTACTTTGCTGCACAGGGCACAAACCTAGAAGAATTGCTGAGTTTTAATTCACCGGCCGTGAAAGCCAATATACCATCTTTTTGGAAGCCTTCATAGGGAGGTTATGGCTGCTTGAACTTTTAGTTCTCGCAGCAAAGTAGTGCAGTTGCACTCAATATAAAGGGAGGTAGCGCGTAGTTCGTTACTCCTGTGGGGGTCCGGGCGGGGACACCAAGAGCCCGCCGATGAGCCGAGCTTGGTGTCCTAGGCGAAACTCCACACAAGACACGGCACAAACCTAGAAGAATTGCTGAGTTTTAATTCACCGGCCGTGAAAGCCAATATACCATCTTTTTGGAAGCCTTCATAGGGAGGTTATGGCTGCTTGAACATTTAGTTCTCGCAGCAAAGTAGTGCAGTTGCACTCAATATAAAGGGAGGTAGCGCGTAGTTCGTTACTCCTGTGGGGGTCCGGGTGGGGACACCAAGAGCCCGCCGATGAGCCAAGCTTGGTGTCCTAGGCGAAACCCCACACAAGACACGGCACAAACCTAGAAGAATTGCTGAGTTTTAATTCACCGGCCGTGAAAGCCAATATACCAATTTCCTTTATTATTATCAAAATTTCAATAATTTGACAAAATGTCAAATATGTTAATAATCAAACTTATTTGCAAAATGTTTATATATTTTTATAGGATCACAAAATCCTCTCATTTTGTAGTGGTTGTTAAGAAGTAACAGTTTTAAATAATTAATAGCATCGGCTCATTCGATTATAATTAGCATCTAGACAACGGCAATGTTTTTCTCGTAATGAAAGATACAAGTTGAACAATAACAATTTTCGGGTAAGCAATTACTAGGAATACTTCTAGAACACGTGGGTAAACTGTGAATTGACAATGATGGCTCAACAAAATAACCTTTGGTTATATTTCGACGAAAGTGTGGCTAAACTTCAACTCCTCTACAAAATTCAAAGACATCCAACCTACAATATGATTGATGCTTCATTTCACACTACCTCATTCCTGCGACTTATATGAGCACTCAGAATGGCATATTTAACTCTTTGCACACACAACAATTATTCTTCCCAAATTATACAGAATAATCAAGCCTTTGCTTGTTACGACAACTGGAAGATTTATAAATTGGTTAACTCCACAAATGAGTTCACAATAATAATTTTACCATAAGTTTAAAACATGAAGAATTCCACACCGTGTCTATTCTTAGCCTAATGTTTAGAAAGACGTTGCTCCATAATGATGTTATTTTTATACAAACTCTAGCAAAAACCCTGTTTTATACATGCTTTTAGCTTCCCGTATCATTACTTTCCGTGTCTTCTCAAAGATTTAAATGCATAGTGCAAGCGTGAAATAATTTCACTGAATTAATATGTTGTTTATTTGTGGGCATGCGTTAACCACTAACCTTCGGAATCAACAAGTGTCCGATCATAGAATATTGTTTCAAATGTCAAATGTATAAATCATACAACCTGAAAATGATTATTAGAAATCACAAATATTCAGTATTATTATTTCAGAAAATAGAAAAATAATTATTATTATTATTAAATCAACATTATTATTATTATTATTACCCTCAACAAATGGATTTAAAGTTGTTAAACTGTTCGGGGAATATCATCCTCGACTTCTAAATAATGGATAAATATCCATTTCTCAACTTAAATTTTATTAGTAAATCTTAAGTTACGACTACTGATGACCGCGATTAGAAAAAATACCAAAATTAAATAAATGCTCGTTCTGCTCGTCCATAAATTTCAAATCATTGACTTCTGAGTGTAAAAACAACTTAGATCAAAGCTTCTATTGCAAAAGAAAATATTTGCAACAGCAAAATAACATCTCGATGAATAGAAAATATGTGTTGGTAAGACTGTAGAAAAATATGAGAAAATCCAGCTAACTACGCATAACATAATGCAAATTGTAGCTTACATTCTTGTAGATCTTGATGTTTATAATCTGGTCTGAACCAGATTATTCAGTCTTCTTCTTGTCCCCATTAGGACACGTATTTATAGTCTTGTATCGGCCTCCATTTTATACCCACAAGCTGTCTACACAGGCATAGTGGTATTCATTCTTGAAGCCTTAATATCTTGAAGAAAAATGTTGCCAGCTTCAAAGGCTGAAGTAAAGTTGACAGGGGTCTGATCAAAATGATCCATGATGAAAATTATTAACTTGACCCAACTGTGATGTGTTCAGTACTCCTAATACGCTTATAATCTTATTCAGCACGAGTACAAATTCTGTCGAGTTGGCTAGGCAGAGCTTCTCACTCTTCAGATCGCACAAGGCAAACCTGTATTCCCAATTTCGGCTTAAGAATTGTACTGTGCAAGAATGGTAATAAAAGCACTGATTTATCTTGGCTGGTCTATTAACAAGACAAAAGCTTGTCCTCTGACTGTTCGATTAAATAATCCAGCTTTGAATAATTGTGGACAGAAGAAAGAAATGTAGACAACGTCTACCATATGTCCAGTTGTAGCGGTAAATAATTACCAGGTGCCACAAACTTATATCACTTCGGTGATAACGTTGAAAAGTTCGAAGATCATTTAAAATGTTTAACACTTTCCTAAGACCAGTAACCATGTACTGTCGAAACACTACTGTAAGTCCCAGCAACTGTGCTGTAAGTAACGAAGACTTTGCAACCATGTGCATGAAGATTATAACAGTGTTCGGCGATACGTGGAGTGTTGAGCGGCTAGAGCGCTTACGTAGTACTGTACGTCCATAGCAATGGAGTGCTGATGGAGAAGTGAACATACATTGCTCGGTCGGGCGTGCCTTATATACTCCTCGACTGGCTGCCCGAGGCCACTGCGGAGAAAACGCTGGAACTAAAACATCTCATATCTCAGCTTCCGCTCGATCAATTTCCTCAAAATAAAGCACATTCTTCCTCCCTTGTCCGTGCCAGTAATCTGATATAGGTCTCAAGATTCTACTCCATCGGGAAATATTTAATGACATTTAGCCTCGACTATGACGCTCTCGGCCTACGTCACTTAACCACTTCTTGGCTGTCAAAACCTTCGAAATGCTTCTAAGAAGGTTCGGCACGCGCTATTCAAACTTTCAATTCTGGACTTAGCCTTGTGGTCTGTACCCTCAAATCTAGGCCACTGGATTTGAGCACAGTGGGAGTTCAACACGCTGTGACGGGGAAAGGGGGGTATCGCAGTACGCATGCGCGGCCCGCCTATTCCAAACCTAAATATATCGGTTGGCAGCCTGTTGCTGCTACTTTCCGCATGATAATTTTTTATCGGGCTTCACGTGTCTGTGTATTGTTACCTTCCTTCCTACTGTCGATATTCTTACAAGCCTTAGTGTTTACTTTTAGCAGTGTGGCAGTATCAGTTACAGTAATGGAAATAGTGACCAACTTAATGTTTTTTTGAAATGTGCGAAACGCAGTGAGCGGGAAGACAACTGCAGTTCAAACCAGGGGGATGACAGATCATAGGGAGCGCGTGGGTCGCGGTAAAGCTCTGCTCTGGATGTTCTGCCAACCAATGAAGAATTAATTTTAGCACTAAGGTTCCGTAGTTGGCACTCATGAACGCTCACATCAAACCGACTGGCGGAAGCGGGAATAGTCTGTTTTGATTGATTTTCCTCGTGGTGTTGTTGATTGTTTTGATTTGTTCGGTATTTTGAGTATTTATTTGAATTGAATTGTCAATCATGCCACTGCAAGGGAGGAAAAATTGCCAAGCACCGGGATGTAAGAATTATAATGATAGTAAGAACAATACGGCAATTTCCATCTTCCTGGTGTTGACCATGTGTAAAACTAGTGGGCAATATGGACTACTCTCGAATATAAATATATCTAGGAAATAAATGTGTGAATTTCATCTCTTGTTTGCTTCCTTACCCATTCTCCTTTGCATTGCAATACAATTTGTGGCTTAGGGCTACGGGGAGGGCAGCCGGCATGCTAGGCAAAAAGTGAGGTTATGGCAATATAGTGTGTGCATTTGGACAGTTTTCTTTTTATTCATCGAATATCCCAACAATTCTGTAGAGTAGGAGAGCAATGTTTAATTAGCCTAAAGGTGAATTAAGCTCTAGAACGGCATAACTGTGTCCTTCGTGACAAATCTATTGCCAACATTGATTATTATTTTCCTATCTGGACGTATATTTCAGCGCCTAGCGAAAGGCGCAGTTATGTTTGTGTTATTTTCATCAATAATCAATAACTCATCGCAGAACATACTGTTCAATTACGTGTAATAAAGGCTACATTCATATGGCTTTTTACTTTTTATGTTGCCAGACTTGCCGGAGCAGTACATAGCCTCAGGCGTTGCTCTCTCTCGGAAATTCTATAACCAAAAGTGACGAATCTCTTATAGTTACATGATCCTTGGTTCAAACCCGACTGCCATCTCCTGGCGCGATATCAGTAGGTCAGGAATAGATAGACTGCGCATGCGTACAGCTGAACCCCGGCTCCCCGTCATAGCGTGTCGAAACTGACTTCTCCTGGAGGCAGCGGTGTTGCCGAATGTTATGTCCTATTCTTCCTGTGTTTTTTTCCTAACTATGCATCTTACAATACTTTTGCCATACCTTCCTGTGCTTCCTAACCTAGGGAATTGTATGTTCCCTGCTGCCAAACCACACTCCACCCACCCTGTCTGAGAAATAACCCGCCAACGACGGGGCCAAAAGGTTAATCATGAATACAATCTTCTTCCTACAGAGCGAGCTTCCTTTGGGAGTCGTTATGCTTCAAGGAGGTCACTCAGCCTTTTCAACGTGGCATTACCTCCAGGTGGTGAAGTCGGGTGAGTACACTAACTATCTTAGCATTATTGGCTTCCATCTCTGAGGTCCTGGGTTTGATTCCCAACTCCGCCAATATGCCAGTCTGAGAGCTGGAACGGGATGCACTCAGCCTCGTGAAGCAAAACTGACATGAGGTAGGTTCAAATCCCACCTCAGCCAACCTGGAAGTGGTTTTCCGAGGTTTCCCACTTCTAGTCCAGGCAAATGCCAGGATGGTTCCTAACTTAAGGCCACGGCCTCTTCCTTCCCAATCATCACTTGAATTACAAATGCACACACTAATACAGCCATCACAATAACACAGGTTATCAAATGAATCATCATAATCATCATCATCACCATCATCAACAACAACAACTTGCGCGTGTGTATGGAATTTGTCTGATAACTTGTGTCATTGTGATGGCTGCACTAGTGTGTGTATTTGTAATTGCAGTTTGGGTTTGTTTAGGACGTGACCATGGTCTTAATTTATGTATCATCGCTGCGTTCGCCTGGTGTGGAAGTGGGGAAACTACGGAAAACCACTTCTAGGATGGCTGAGGTAAGATTCACAGCTCTGCCTCACGAGGCTGAGTGTACCCCGTTCCAGTCCTCAGGCCAGAGCCGGGAATCGAACCCAGGCCTGAGGGGAGAGAGCAAAGAATGCTAGCCACTGCGCCACGATGTGGATTGCTGAATAGCTCTATGTCCATTTACAGCTTACGCCATAGTTTTTGGCCAATCAGCCCCGGTTGCGCAGTCATACATAGGACAATCGGTGAGTCTCAGGCATGTGCAATTGATACGTAAGTTGTTTTCCGCACAACTGACCGGCCAAAAACTGTGGCGTAAACTGTACATTTAGATCGAAGACTTTCCTGGCGGGTGTCTAATTTATTACCTAGGCTTTAAGGATGGAGTCGCGTCGTGTGTCGGGGATTGTTTCCCAGCGTTTCGTCTGTCATTGCAACAGCCTTCATCATGGAAACGGGGCTCGGACCAACCAATCAGGGAGCAGCGTGACGTCAATGGCGATTAAGCTTGCACGTCCGACTGACAACCAACGGTCAGTTTGAGTACAGACACGAACTCGTACCCATGATTAATGCTGCTGCAATGACAGCCGAAACGTCGGGAAGCAATCACCGTAACACGACGCGGCTCTATCCAGAAAGCCTAGTTAATAAATTCATTTACATTGCTTGCTTGCTACTGCGCACACAAAGTACACGGGGCTGCAAGCCAAACATGTCCTGACCCCTCATTGAAGTCGGAACAACAAAATGAAACCTACGTAACTTTATTTTCAGGGAGATTCCAACAGTGGGACTTTGGCCCTAAGAAGAATGAGTTAGTGTACGGATCTCTTAGACCTCCGCAGTATGACCTGAAGAGGATTACTGCTCCCGTGTCGATGCATTACGGAGACACTGATCATCTCGTCACGCCCCAAGTTAGTATTACGTTTATGCTAGACATACAGTGAGAGCCTTCCCTATAGAGCGGGGTCTTGCAGTCGCCGCGTGACGGCAGGGCACTGTGTATTGCAGTGTATCGAGCATGTCACTGGCGCTAGTAGTAGCGTAGCGCCCAGCTAATTTAAATAAAAACACTTATGTTATATATTCGCCAAATCAATATTAAAAACACTTAAATGTCTATATTTTATAGACTATGTGATGTGTAGCCTACATGTTTCGAAACACGTTGGTTTCTTCATCAGCACATTAAGAGAAAACTTATCCTAAGGAGACTTAAACTAAGAAAATGGATATCCTTACAATACGTTTTTAATGGATAATTAAGAAAAAACATTAATAAATCCTTGAAAATATGTATGATTTTTTTAATATTATTAATTAATATTTTGAAAATATATATCAAATATTGTTTAATAGGCAATTACAGGGTTAGTCTTCTGAAAAAAATATCTATGAAAAATTGTGTAAATGTTCCTCATCTGGTAAAATTATTGGTTATTGTGTGTTCCGCTGAATATAAACAGTATCTCAAAAATTAACTAGCAAAGCTTAAAAGTAGTTGCACAACGGAGATGAACGTCGCATGCAGTGTTTTTTAGTATTGATTTGGCGAATACAGTATATAACATAAGTGTTTTTTATTTATTCTATCAATACGGATCCAAACAATTTGCTATTATGGCAAATATTTTTGCTTATAACAACTAATTTAATACATTCACACTTTAAACGTATTTAATAATGAATCTCAGAGTAGTTGCTGGAAATGCTGTCCTTCATTTTTTTAAACACACATTGCACCAAAGTAGGAAGTGTTGGAACACTCGCTATAATTATTCATCCTCACTGATATTTCGTATCTTTGCAGTTATTTCGTTCTCCAGAGCCTCCAGAGAATCAGTATCATCTAAAGGCTAGGCCTTGTCGCTGAAACCACATTTGTCAGCATACTGTTTAAATTGAAATCCATGCATCACAGAATCCAAATGAGCCTTCC
Organism: Meconema thalassinum; assembly: GCA_946902985.2. Lineage (NCBI taxonomy): Eukaryota > Metazoa > Arthropoda > Insecta > Orthoptera > Tettigoniidae > Meconema > Meconema thalassinum. The sequence goes on along the minus strand of OX336394.1, from coordinate 250,321,414 downwards.
GTGGTCTTCCTCTTCCTTTCCTCCCCAGAACGTTTCCTTCCAGTATGGCGGTCAGGAACTCATTATGTCGTAGGGTGTGGCCAACGAATTTTGGTTTCCTATTTTCCATAATAGTGATCAATTTTCTGTTTCGTCTACTTCCTTGAGGACCCATTCTTTAGTCTTTTTCTCCATCCAGCTTAATTTCAGCATCCTTCTCCACATCCACATTTCCGCTGCTTCCAGGCATTATATGTCCCGTTTCCTTAAAATCCAAGTTTCGCATCCGTATAACAAAACACTCCAGACAAATGTTTTGATAAACGATTTTCTAGTTTTAATGCGAATGTGCCTGCCTGCTTGTAAAGGCTACATTTTGTTTGAGATTTCCCCCACAATTAAAAATCGCATGGCGCTGAAACTTACGAACACATTTACTGAAAGACTTCTCCTTGAGAAGATATGTTTTCACTAGGAAAATTCGATGTTTTGTTCCATACCTAACCATGTTCACGGGATACGAGATAGCCTACAGTACTTCACCACAAGTCGTAATTATCTCAACTAACGTATCTTGCCACCTACTTATGTAGTACTTGCAATTGTCAGCCATCGGGGCTTCCCGTCCTGCTCTTGTGTTATCCGCAAATGCTAGTCATCTGGCGGTGACTAATCACTCTCCGCCCGTCACACGGCCCGGCAAAGATCCGTTCTATAGACTATAGGGAAGGCTCTCACAGTACATGCATAATAAGAGACTTGTTTTGTGCTCATCTAACAATTCAATTAACTGTTCACGAAGTACTATCGCGCATTGCTAAATAACAACGTAGCCAAGGCAAATTAGATATATGCTTCCCGAAAAATTGTCCAAAGCTGGAATGTGTTTTAATACCTCTTGGGGGTCCCAAATAAGAGTCCTGTGAGTTTGCGACGGGTTCTGAATTCTGCTTAATTTTTGGGAGTCAAAAAACCGCGATATTTTTGCACTTTTTCCGTGTTTTGCTTATAACTTCTAAACGACGTAACGTTTTTGAATGAATGAAAATCCACAGCCTGCTTCCAGTCTTCGACCGGGTCAGGAATGGAATGAATTAAGCCCCCTTCTAGCGGCGAGGATATGGACTGTGCCGGCTGCCGAAGCCTGACGCACTCCTCTGGGCCAATGATTAAATGAATGACAGATGAAATGAAATGATAGTGGAGAGTGTTGCTGGAATGAAATTTTGACAGGGAAAACCGGAGTACCCGGAGAAAAACCTGTCTGCCTCCGTTTTGTCCAACACAAATCTCACATGGAGTGACCGGGATTTGAACCACGGACCCAGCGGTGAGAGGCCGGCATGCTGCCGCCTAATCCACGGAGGCTTTTTCTTTCGTAACGTTTTTTAAAGGACATTAAATTCTGCGTCGAATGGTTTTACCAACTTTGCTAAAAAGTTAATTCAGTCCTTTGAATGGATCATATTACGGACCATTTGATGATGTATTAATGAATTAAAATCATCTGGGCCAATGCAGAATGGGGGAAAGGGGGGGGGGGGGTACTTGGAATTTCAAGTCTAATCCTTATTTGTAATAAAATATAATATATTAATTGTTCTGGGTTTTCAGAAATTCTAGGATTCGTGCCTCACCCCTTCCTATTTAATCCGCACCTGGACACTCCAAAATGATGTTATGTGGTTTCAAAATATAAGAAGGCATTGTTATGAATAATGTTTTATTGAAAGTAACAAAAGATGTATACATACATACATACATACATACATACATACATACATATATATTTATTGACGGCTTCCACCATTTTCTTTTATACAGGATAAAAGACATTAAGAGTAATACGAAGTACGGTACCCTACTATTACAATCAACTATATTGTCTAATGAAGAGGAAAACAGATATGTTCTCAGGGGTCTTTCATCGGTATTGAGCAAGTCTATGCTGACCCCATTTGAGATTCGCATCATTCTGTCAATGGGACTATTTAGACCATAATTAGTCGGATGCCAGTTTGTGTCAAAGACATGATGCTTGCGCATCGAACGGGGTGGCACATAGATATTGATTTCATTTAGCAATTCTGGGCAGTTTATGTGAGAGTTTACAATTTTGTGCATATTAAGAATATAAAAATTATCACGACGGGACTTAAGAGTTGGCAGCTTCAATTGCATCATTACTTCAGTGTAGTTATGATTCGTTATTGGGTGTAGGAAACGATACGCATAAATTCGTAGGAATTTTTGTTGTACTTTCTCTAAACTCTCAATTTGTATTTTATTGAAAGGGCTCCAAATCGGAGTGCAATATTCAATTAAGGGTCTGACAAGGGTCAAGTACAGTAGGAAATATATATTTGAGTCACAAAATTCCTTGGAATAACGAGTTATGCAACCTAATCTCTGTAAAGCCTTTTTTTTAATATTTACCATATGCTCATTAAAATTAAGTGTGTCTGAGAATTTTACTCCCAGGTCACAAATACTTCTAACAGCATGAAGTGGAGTAGGCGATAGAAAGTGTTAAGAGAATTCAATATTCTGTTTCTTCTTTGAGAATCTAAATAGTTTACATTTAGTTTCATTGAGCAGTAACCCATTTAAAGAACAATACTCCTCTAGACGCCAAAGTTCTTCCTGAAGAAGTATACAGTCCTGTAGAGATTGAACTTTCATAAAGAACTTTGTATCATCGGCTAACAGGAGGATTTTGGCATGTTTGAAAACTGTATTGATATCATTAATAAAGATTAGAAATAACAAAGGAGAAAGATGGGCACCTTGCGGAACGCCAGAAGAGACAGCTATTGGTTGAGATAAGAAATTGAGTATTTTGACAATCGGAGTTCTACCTTCTAAATATGAGGACAGCCATGATAATAGAGGGTTTTGTATACCATAAGATTGTAATTTTGAAAGAAGAATTTTATAGTCGAGAGAGTCGAAGGCTTTGGCTAGATCAGTGTAGATGCAGCCCACTTGATTGTGCTCTTCTACTGCTTCCAGTAAGTACTCCAAATAAACTAGGAGATTTTTACATGTTGAACGACCTGGCATAAAGCCATGCTGTTGTTCAATTATGTAGGAGGAAAATTGGGGTGTAATTTTGTCAGTAATTATAGATTCAAATAATTTGGGTATAAAGGAAAATTTACAAACAGCTCTATAATTTTTAAAATTGGATTTGTTACCACATTTCAAGACAGGAGTTACATAGCTACTCTTCCATCTATCAGGAAATTTACCAGTTCAAGAGAGAGGTTAAATAAGATGAATAATGGTTCTGTTATAATGAATCGACAAGATTTTAATAGAATTGGTGGGAGACCATCAGGATCCAATGACTTGTTATTTGAGAGTTTCTCTAATTTGTTATAAATATCACTCTGTTCAACCTGGCAGGTGGAGACGTTAATAGAGAAAGGAGTTTCAAATTTTTGGATGTTAACGATTGGTGCCTTATAGACTGAGGAGAAATGTTTAGCAAAATGATTGACAATACCCTGGTCCATCACTTTCATTCACATTGTCAAGATAAACTGTACCAGGAATACCTTTATCATTCTTTTTTGTCTTGATGAAAGCCCAAAAGCTTTTTGGGTCGCTGTATAGATTAGATCTAATTTTGTTTAAATATACAGCATAACATAGTTTAGACAAGTGTTTACATTTGGCTCTAAGCTCAGAGAAAGCATAATAATCATGAGTGCTGCCCGACTTTTTGTATAAGGCATGGGTCGCTTTCTTCTGTAAAACACTGGCTCTTAGTTCACTGTTAAACCACTTTGGGAAACATGGGTCATTATAATAAGCAAGAGGAATAAATCTATCAATGCCTTCATTTAGAATAGAGTAAAAAAATGCTTACAGCAGAATTTATGTCTTGTTCCTTCAATGCAGAGCACCAGTCTATCGTAGCTAAGTAATTATTGAGACCGATATAATTACCTTTATCAAAATTGTGATAAATATAATTGCTTGAAAGAGGTTGATGATCAACCGCCAACTTAACATCAATATCTAGAGGAGGGTACATACATTTACATAAGATGTTTACGTAAACGATAACGATACAAATTATGTACAGAAAGATGTATTAGCTGTGTACATGAAACATCATAACGTGAAAGATGTACAAGGTACTCATGTTGACGATTTCTTTCGCCGTTTAGGAGATAACGGTGTCTCTTCGCCGATCACGTCATCTAGCTCCTCATCATCGGAATCTTGAGAATGAGGATTCATTTCTTGCTCTTCTTCGATGATATCAATCTCCTCGTCACACTGAGTGGGATCCAATATAACATCCTTGTCTTCAGAGATGGAATTGAGGCATGTGTGCCCTTGGCAGGTCATGCAGATGGTGGTGCTTTTTACCCCTGCCTTCCTACAGGAACAAGCTGCTTTGCACCCTTTTTTACATGTGCACGATATGGAGTTGAGAAGTTCTTGTGGAGCCGGTGGATCATTCGTTGTGATGGAAGTTAAGCCATTGGTGGTTATTTTCCATCCCCATCTCTCTGGATCTAGTGCATTACTTCTCCATACCCGCACCTGTAAATAAGCTCTGAAGGAGTGCTGGCGAGCAGCCGCTTCTGTAGGAGGTAAGGACGCCAGGTTGAAATTATTTTTTGAAAGCGACCTCTGGAAAATGTCAAACCTCACTTGATTGAGGGACTTACTGCTGCCACCCGTGTACAGGTTTTTCGTGATGTGAACATCTCCTTTTGCAACTTGGTCAGGGGTTGAGATCGGGTCAAGAAAAATAGAGGCCTGATGAAAGAGGTTTTGGTCTGCCATGAATTTCTTCATAAATTTTATTTTCCCCTGGCGGAAAAGTGAGGATGTGGTGTCGCACCCAGTGAAGGCATGGAGAAACAGGGAATGCTTCCTCATGTCTTCAGGCAGCTGGCAATTGCTCGGACTGTAAACGACAGTTTCCTGGTTCTGTTTCCCGGGTTTGACGAGGAACACGTTGGAGATGGGCTCTTCAAATAACATGAAAAGTGAGCATGACCAAGAGATCGGCGTCCTCTCCCACTATGAAAACATTGCCTCCTTCCATAGACGTCTCCATTGCTGTACTCACAATCAGAGAATCTGCTTCTTCAACGGCTTGTTTCACGAGAATGCCCTCGTCCATCAGTTTGCTTGTCGGCATCGATATGAGACGTTTCTTGTTGTGATCATTCAACAAGAAACGATCTTTGGGCATTGTGGCCTTGGTATTTTCCTGGAATATAACCGACGAAGATGACATAACTCGGGCTCTTCGCGCTCTTTCAGATGACTTTATACTCTTCTCAGTCACATCCTCTGGATACCCATCGAAAACTATGGTGACACTGTCAGACTTGTAGTTGGATTTCACATAATTTACGTACTTCTGAATGATGTTGGAAAACTCTTCTCCGCTGTTCCACACAACTCTGTGCAGGAGAAAACCACCATCCACTACGTAGTCTGCACTCACAGTGAGATCTACTTTGATTGTAGTGAATAGCTTGTACAGTTCTGATTTTCTACTCTTCCGCATCATGACATCATCATCAAACAGTGAGAGGGGAACGGGGCCAATTCGAATTCAAAGTGCGATTCAAGCTGAAGCTGGGATTTCATGTGAAATGGAATGCGGCAGAAAATCACGTACGGGCTGATGGGGACTGATTCTCCGTTGATCTTTGCTGCAGCTTTCACGGCTCGTAGAGACACCACTATTTTTATCTGCTTAGTTTAGGTTATTTGAAGTTTTTCCCTTCAATGGTTTTCATACTGGCTGTGCCCTTTTCAAACGCTTTGTGGCAGTTGATGCTGTCATCAGCTAAAACTCCTGTGCTGATGGACATGAGTAAACTCGTTTCAGGGAATGGGTCATGGCACTGAAACCATTCGCTGAATTTCTGCAAATCGCTATCGTCCCAACGTATTCTGGAGTTTGTCGTGTCAACATGCTGAACGTATGTTAAGAAGGAGACCTCACAGTAATCCTCAATTTGATGACAAACATCCACTGCTGTGCTGTGCTCCCTCGTTCCTCTAAGATTTCCAATTGCCTTTTCAACTTTTCCATAAGACTATCAACATTTGGGTTGTTAATGTCAAATCGTTCTGACGAAAAATCCCTTGCATCGTCGTATAACACACGGAAACTTTACATTTTTAACTTGTTCACACAACTGAATCCGGCCGAACACTGATTGCACAGGTATAAATTGAAGAAGGGAGACGACCCGTTGTGTGAGGCGCCGTAGGGTATGAAGGGAAACCGACGAAGGGATTAGAGGGGGAAGGAGAACAAAGGGACAGGTGGCTGCTCTTGGGTTGTCAAGGCCAAGTGGGGGAACCGGACCAACCCGGGTTTGCTCCTTTTCCACTTCGGAAACTGCACGATTGGAAAAGAAAATTACATGAGACATGAGAGATGGTAGTCTATAAATGGCCCAACTCAAAAAATCAATTGTGGCTAAACGGCTGGGCCGATTTTCACAAACTAACTACCATTCGACGCAGAATTTAACGCTAGTAAAAATCTTTGAATTCAATTTTCCATAGGATGCGTTGTTTACGAGTTTTAAACCAAAAACTAAACAAAGAATCAACTTTTTAACCAAGTTGGTAAAAATGGCTTAAATTCATAAATCGATTGCGGCTAAACGACTGGGTTGATTTAGACGGACTAAAAATCATTCGACGCAGAATTTAATGTCCTTCAAAAACGTTAGGAAAAAACCTTCCTTTAGAATGCGTCGTTTAGATGTTATAAGCAAACAACTGAAAAACGTGCGAAAATGTCGCAGTGTTGACTCCCAAAAATTAAGCAGTAGTCAGAATCCGTCGCAAACTCACAGGACTCTTATTTGGGACCCCCAAAAGGTATTAAAACACATTCCAGCTTTGGACGATTTTTCGGGAAGCATGGCCTTTTTTTGGTCTAATTTGCCTGGGCTAACGTAGAAGATCTTTCATACTGTAGGGAAGATGAAGGTTGCAGAGGTTGAGTATTTGTCATTGATGTTGTTGTTTTTGCTTATTTCAGGTCCTGCGACTTCGCGATCATATAGCCCCATGTATTTGGGTGTGTGTGGAATTTGCGTGGTAACCAGTGTTACAGTATGTGTGTCTGTACTAGTGTGTGTACAGTATTTGTAAATTGGGTTAGGATTGGGAAAGATGCGCATTTTTAAGCTCTATGGTGGTGTGAATTACGCTATGCATTTGTTCAAAGAGATGGCAAAGTTTGACTTACGTTTTGGTTTTACTTCTGGGCACTCTAATGGCTGACAACAGACCAAGACAGAAGAAGTTCGATTGGTGGCTTCGGTGGCTTCTTCGATTAGGTGGCGTAGTTGGTAGCATGCTGAGCTACTGTACTATGCCCAAGATCGCGGGTTCAAACCCGGCCGAGGTCGTCGGATTTTCTAAGAGCGTTAAAAATCCCTCAGTATGCCTTCCTTCGGAGGGGAAGTAAAGCCAGCGGGCCCATTTATGGCACGTAAAAGAACCTTCCACTAACTTAACTTGTGTGAAGCAAAATTTGTAGGTTAGGTTTAATTAATGCTCTTAAGTTCCAACGTCCATCGCCAGGTGCTGGTTGCAGGGGCATATAGTAACTAAGTTCGCAGCTAGGTGTCGTTGACGGTAGCATTTGGTAGCAAAAGTAGGAACTACTAAAACTTGATCGTCTGCAGTCCTTACCTGAATTACAGATAACGCACAGTAATACAGCCATCACAATTAACACCGTTTATCAGACAGATTCTACACACACCCAAAGTACACAAAGCTGCATGACCGCGGTGTCGCAGCCCCTAAACTGAGGAACAATCCAACCAACGAAGTGTGAAGTAGAGTAAATGCTGCATGGGTGAGATGGAGGGAAGTCACAGACGTACTTTGCTATAGTATAGAAGGATGTCCCTACACAGGCCCCGGGCTAAGGTGATAGACGCCCTGGGCAAATGGTCCACTGCCGCCCTTTTTCTCAATTATTTGCTATAAAAATAGCATAATACGTTTTTTTTAAACAACTACGATACTAATATTGTATCACAGGAAATAATAAGAAAAGTAAGTCGTTCTTACAATTTTGTAGCCATTTATTAATACATTAATCAAACTAAAACCCAAGATTACAAATTCAAAAGTTACATTTTTATAGTACAATTTTCAGAAACATTTCAAATCAAAGGTTTTTTTTTCTGGCTTTTAACTTTGCAAATTTATTTATGATGTCAGAAAAGTCTGTGCTATGGGTTACGTCTTTTTCGAAACAACAGAGAATTTAGTTTGCTGTCTGAAAGAGTTATAATACTGTATTATAATATAATCATGATTAAAAATAAATACTACGAATGTATGTGATATTTAATATTACTTGTATTTTATATCCACGTAAATTATAGTTATTTTATCCTACGTTTTAAAGACTTCCATGTCATACTCTTAATGTCGGGATTGTTGGGTTAACCTTTTTCTGCGTTCAGCGTCACCTAAATTTCGGCGCCCCCGAAAATTTGGCGCCCTGGGCAAATGCCCAGTATGCCCGTTTATAGCCCGGGGCCTGTCCTTACATCTACAGTCGGAACTCTAAAGAATCAGATATTACCGGCGGTATGATTATACTCCACCAGGTCTGTGTAGACCAAACGTCAGGTCACGACCTGAGAAAAATATCCCTCCGCGTATCTCCTCTCCTTGATCTATTCAGTTATGCTTTGTATTAACGGTATGAACTCAAACAAGGTTCATACCATACGAAGTGTGTAATGTAATATAAAATTCGCACTGAATTACTCTGTCTTTCGTTTCAGCTACCATTAAAATACTATTAACGCAGACAAATCGTGACATGGAAAGAAAAGTTGGTAACACACCCAATTAACATGTAAATGAAACATTTATTCAGAGATTAATACGAAGGAAATTGTGAAAAGTAATCATGTCGGCTTACAGAAACATAGCAACATGCGCTGGAAAAATTCTTAGTACAACAAGCAGGAAAAGTATGAATTATTTCCCGGGGCATTAGCCTCCTCACAGACCAGAACATCAAAGGGGCCGCTTAAGTCTTGAGGTAACTTCCAGTATAGTTAAGTCAGTACCCTCAACTTTTTCAGTTGTAATATCTCAGTTGACAATGCACACTAGAACTGATTTTTGGTACGAATGTTAACAAACCCAAAATATTACAAGATGTTTTGTATTCTGGCTGTGAAAATCTCAATGAAACTAAATGGACTCTTCAGTATGTTGTGATAAGCTTGGATCACATTCTATAGGATGACCAGGTAGAAAAGGATGTTGGGGGCGGGACTCACCGTAAGTTGCTGCTGTAGAGCTTCCCCCACTTGGCACTACGACTCCACCTTGCACAAGCACAAGGTCCAACGACAAAGAAACCAGTAGGAGCGAGAAAGAGAGAGAGACACTTCCCCTACCTGACGCACATGCGCAGAAGGAAAACTAGCAGTGGAGAGACAAGGGAGCTGGAAAAACTCTCCCCTACTTTGGTGCTCTTGCGCTTTGAAACATTCTTTTCTACCTGGTCATCCTATAAAATAACATAGGCGGGAGGGACAAAGGCAGCAAGGACAACGCACTTTAATATTCTAATTATTCTTGTGTTTCAGGATTCGCTGCGGGTGGCAAACATTCTGCCAAACCTAGTGGAGGTCCGAAGAGTTCCTCGGAAGTTGTTCAACCACGTCGACTTCATTAGCCACATCAAAGTGAAAGAACTTCTCAATGATCATTTAGTGAATATTCTACAGAAATATTAACACTGCAAATTGAAACAAACAAACGATAGAAATCAGTTCATAGGTTGATTACTGGAAGTGTTCGGCGGCTTCGGTGCTGTAGTTGGTAGCGTGCTGAGTTTCTATCCCCAAGATCGCGGGTTCAAACCTGGCCTAAGACATCGGATTTTTAAGAGCGTTAAAAACCCCTCAGTATGCCTTCCTTCGGAGGGGAAGTAAAGCCGGCAGGCCCATGTCATAGATGTATGGCCTGTAAAAGAACCTTCCACTAACTACAATAATTGTAGTGAAGCCAAATTCGTAGGTTATATTTAACGCTCAGTAGTTCCAAAGTTTGCCGCCAGTGCTGGTTATGGTGGCATCTAGTAGCCAAGTTCGCGGCTAGGTGTCGTTGATGGTTGCATTTGGTAGCAAAAGTAGGAACTACTTTAAGTTGATCGTCTGCAGTACTTACCTGAATTACAGATAACACACACTAATACAGCTATCACAATTAACACCAGTTATCAGACAGATTCTACACACACACAAAGTACACGGGGCTACATGACCGCGTTGTCGCAGCCCCTAAACTGAGGAACCAACCAATCACCACTGGAAGTCGTCAGACAATGACGTATGCGTACTTCGTTTTACATAAACACAACGTGATTGCACCAAGACAGATGAGTGGAAAAGGCTCAAACTATAAAAGAGCACCCTCCCTCACCCGCAGGAGTGGGACGTCAGCTAGTTAGTTAGTTATTGTTGTTTTAAGGGGCGGAACTACGAGGTCATCTGCCCCTCTTAACACAGATTAAAGAATACAAATTTGGAATTGAATTTAAAATGTTGAGGCGGACACCTACATTTAAAAAGACCAAAAATTAGTAAAACAAAAACAAAAAATTAAATAAAAATAAAAATTATAAAAAATAAACAAAAATTACGGAAAAACAAAAAATTATCATTCAAAAACGAACAAGTCGTTGAGTTAATGTAGCCTACACTGGAAAATTTTGATTGCTGGCCCTAACCCACTCTCACTTATAAAGCGGATAACGCGATCAGCAGCCTCCGCGTCATCGGCTAATATAAGTTTGAGTGTCATCTGCAAACCAAGGTTTCTTCGTAAGTCAGCAAGATCCACACACTCGGTTAAAATGTGGGCCACAATGAAAACGGCTCCACAGGCACAAAGTGGGGGGTCTTCCCTTCTCATTAGGTATGAGTGGGTGGATCTCGTATGACCTATCCTTAGCCTACACAAAATGACGAACTCTCTCCGTGACCGGAAAGAGCTCCGCCACACGCGAGTAGTAGTTTACTGGGCAGTAGGTCACCTAGCCACTGACTCTCCCAAAATGCCAGAACTTGTAGGCGTAACTGAGAGCGAATATCTCTAGCAGGTACCTCCATTGGTCGAGGTGGTAGTGATACCGCAGTCTTTTGCAGTCGACGATCACGGGACCCCAGCTGAGTCTGGAATTGCTTCAACTTACGTGTGTCAAGCTCCTCTCTTATATCCTTGCAATCGACCCTTCATGGTCAACTCTTGTTCTCTTCCGACCGCTACGGTATTATGGTATCAGAGGCCGAGGGCGTCTTCTTCTACTCTTCTTCCAAGTCCCCCAGTACTCATTCTTCGGTGTGGTGTCTGTAGTAGTGTGTGTATTTATAATTCAGGTGAGGATTAGGAAGGAGACAGCTATCACAATAACACAAGTTATCACAAGTTAACACAATTACACGAGACTAAAATGATCATGATCACCAAACTTCTCAAATGAAACAACAACCCACCTTTTCTCAGTTTTGCCTCACGAGGCTGAGTGTACCCCGTTCCAGCCCTCAGACCAGAATTAAATTTCTTGGTAGAGCCGGGAATCAAGCCCAGACCTCCGACGTGACAGACAAGAATGCTAGATATGAAGTTAACGCTGGCTATAACCAAAATAAAGGAATGCAGCAAACAACCAAAATGTTGTTGGTAGTTCATTTCTGGTGCTTCCGATGTATTGGGTACCAGTCCCGTGTACTTGGGTGTGTGTTCAGTTTTCCCGATAGCCTGTGTTCCCGTGGTGACTTGCAGTAGTGTGTAAAATTGTAATTTTTAAGGACTGGGATCGTGAGAGGAACCTTTGAACCTCAAGCAAGGTGAGCTATCATTTTGATTGTGCCTGGAGGGCGTGAAGAAAAATCTGGGGAAAAAACTACACTCCTCAGTCCTCCAGACATGCAGCTCTCCCGCACAGTCATGCTGTGCGACTTATAATTTATGTCTTGAAATAAACAAAACTCGAGAATCGATGTGTGCAGTACCAGACGGCCAGCTCACTCGTACATAAACTCCTTTTCTACGTGGTGCTGATAGCATTGTCATCTTGGCCGATTCACCAGAGGATTTGAATAAATTTCTAAACGGTGTGCACTCAGTTGTCAGGAAATATGTAGTAATATCGCCGTCTAAAATTTTCAAGCCACCACATAGATTTTGACGCGAAATGTTTCCGAAAATACAACAGAATATAACGTCCACTAAATCTACACACACAGTATTCATGCTATGTACTGTCAATTCCCGATAAGGTAATAATAAAATGCTGTACTGTACTGTGCCTCAATGTCTGAAGTTTTCTTTTCCCTATGCTCACTGCCGTCATTGATGCGCTCTGAAAAAATATTTAAGGATTCTTACGAACTTGGAGACAGCCTATGATAATAAATTCTTACGTTTTGTCCACAGAAGCACTCTTCATAGTCACAAGGCCTCCAAGCTTAATGTTGACAGTCTAACAAAAATGCTCCACTGACCACTTAATTTAACAAGAACACTTTCCTTAAAATAATCACCTCTACCACCATACATTGTTTGTATTCTTTTATATTGATAACTAGCAACCCGACCCCACTTCGCCCGGGAACAGTTATGAATGCATTAAGTGATAAGCGCTTTCTTTTTCCAATGTCAATGAACAACGACCAATATTCGTTTTACGTCTCGGCATGATGGGTTAAAATCACTGGCTGGCAGGCGCGGATTCAAGGGGACCAAACGGAGACCAAATTTTTTTGCAAACTCAAAAAACGAAAACACAATTACCAGACAAATAAAACTTAATGAATTTTAACTGAAAAACAGTTTTTTTTTTTTTTCATTTTATTCAATACTGAATTATCTTTATTGGAATTATGTTCTGTTACAACTGTACATATTTACAACTTCAAACCTCTTGTATAATAACTATTAGTTATATAACAAAATCAACTCGTCTATTTTGTTTAGCAAACCTTGTGATCACCGAATCGATGTCTATAGTGATGTCACGATGAATGTGCAGCAATGCACGGATAGGAAACTGGGACTTTTTTCGCACCAAAAATTTTTGCCGACGTCCAAACCGCAAGCTTGGTTGGCAATTTAAGCTGTGACTTTCTCCCTTTGTCGGTACCAAATCGACTTGCCGAAACTGTAACGTACCTTCATCCTTTTCTCGAAGCTCGATGTAAAAGTCGCAAAACACACCGTTGCAATTTGTACGAATATTTTTGGTGCACTAAACGCATCAAATTTCTATCCATGTAGCTTGCAAAAAAATTGGTCTGGTTTTGTACGTTTGGTTATTTTGTGATTGCGTTTTTAGTGATACCATTTTTCTTAACAATTTCGATTCTCTGACCCCCCCCCCCCCTCCGCGCCTGCCCCCCCCCCCCCCCCCCGCAAAGCCAAACTCTAGATCGATTCTCTGTGACCCCCCCCAAAACCAAACTCTAGATCCGCACCTGCTGGCTGGACTATTAATTATATTAGCATGGAGATGCATGTGCAACAAATTCTAGTCAGACGTAATTTATAATGGCGAGGTGCATGAAACACAAATCCCCCTTCCGTCCAATCTTAACTTGACTGTGAATTTTGCGGAACGAAAGGTTTGCAGGCGAAATGAAGAAAAGCCGAGTTGCACTTCCAGGGGAATTCCTTACACAAACACTCTTCTCTCAAGTTTTTAACTCAACACGACTCGACAGTTTGCTGCTGGCTGTATCTAGGGCAATAAGCTCGTCCCTAGCTAGCTCGTAAACTGTCGCCTCAGTAACTGAATGGGGATTGTTGGAAGAAATGAAAACGTAAAAACACTTATAGTAGGCGATGTATTGAAGATAGAGATATGCTCTCCCGGGCTTTTTGTAGAGCTTTTCATGCTGAACAATTCTTACACTCATAGTATATAGATAATTTTAACGGTTTTCCCAGCGTAAGCTTAAAAAGCGCACGGACGCCAGATTTTTTTTCGACCTTTTCACTGAAATCGTTAGTGATTGACTTCCTTTGGTCATAAATAAATTATTTTCTACAGAAACCTTCCTCGAGATATCCTTTACAGAATGGTGAAAACCGCATCAATATCCATTCAGTGGTTCTCGAGATTACCCGTGACATCCAAGAATCGGGGACTTTGTTTTATACTAAGTAGAGATTATACGCCAATCAATATAATTTAATATAATATAATCCCCCTTCCGTCCCATCTTAAATTGACTTTGAATTTTGCGGAACGAAAAGTTCACAGGCGAAATGTGAGTTGCACTTCCAGGGAATGGCGAGATGAATGAAACTCAAATCCCCCATCCGTCCAATCTTAACTTGACTGTGTTTCACAGGTGAAATGAAGAAAACCCGAGTTGCACTTCCAGGGAAACTCCAAACACAACCACCCTTCTCAGAAGTCTTAACTCAACACGACTCAACGGTTTGCTGCTGGCTGTATCTGGGGAAATAGGTTCACCCGCTAGCTAGGCTGGAACAGGGATGATAGACTCGCCCTTAGCTAGCTCGTAAACTGTCGCCTCAGTAGTTGAATGTACATTGTTGGAAGAAATTAAGACGTGAAAACACTTATAGTGGGCGATGTATTGAAGATAGACATATGCTCTCGAGGACTTTTTCATAGAACGTTTCATGCTGAACAATTCTTACACTCATAGTACGAGTATTCAGATATTTTTAACGGTTTGCCCAGCGTGCCGGCCCCGTGGTGTTGGGGTAGCGCGCCCGCCTCTCACCCGGAGGCCCCGGGTTCGATCCCCGGCTCCGTCAGGGATTTTAAAACTGACGTGAGGGTTGGAACGGGGTGCACTCAGCCTCGTGAGGACAATTGAGTAGCTGTCTGACAGTGAGACAGCGCCCCGATCACGAATACCAAGATTAACGGCCGAGGGGACCCGACGCGCTGATCACGCGTCGACCCAATATCTGCAGGCTAAATGGCTGGGCAGCGGTCGCTTGGTCGGCCTTAGCCCGTCATGGGCTGGATAGTGCCAGGGGTTGACTTTTTTTTTTTGTTGGTTTGCCCAGCGTAAGCTTACAAAGCGCTCGGACGCCAGGTTTTTTTCCCCCGACTTTTCCACTGAAATCGTTACTGCTCGGCTTCCTTTGATCATAAATAAATTATTTTCTACAGAAACCATCCTCGAGATATCCTTTACATAATGATGAAAACCGCATCAAAATCGACCCAGTGGTTCTCGAGTTTACCGTAACATCCAAGAATCGGGGACTTTGTTTTATTCCCTGTAGAGATTAGCCAGTAAGTGTCAAAATCAATAGTATATACTTAATGATGATTGAATAACAGAACTACTAACTATTGTAATGCATTCACGTCCGTTAATCTCGATATTAAGCCTCCAAACTTAAGAATCCTTCGTTTGGGTATCTTTTCCCTTTAAAAAGCCGCGGCGATCACAGTAGGTTGGTGCTGCAACCTAGCAGTGAATTAATATATATCTTGTACGTCTCTGAGTGTTGAATGAGCAGGCAGTTTAAAGCAACCAGGAGGGAGGCGATCCAACTGGCAGTGCTTAAAGGTAATCGGAGAGCGGTCGTGGCTACAAGTTGAAGTAATACAAAATTGCAATACTTCAGGAGGCCATGGATTCACAAAGCAGAATGTTTGGAACATTATTTTATTTAGGCTATCACTCGTGATACAAGTATGATTGTCTTCCAAGGTACGGTTATGTAAATCTTCGCTGTAAACCAATATTAGGCCTAATCATATTGCGTGAGTTCTTTGGTAACTGTTCAGTCCGATCCGAGAACCACAGACTCTTCCACAATATTGGCACACAAGGTCTTGAGCAGCCAATGGATCTTGGGGTTTGATCATTCTGCGAATCATGCGCTCTTTTCTGGCATTTCTTTTTTCAGCCTGAAGCCTTCTTCTCTCTTGTTCGAAGAGCAAGTGGCCTTTATGGACGTTGCGGCGCCACTCTGATCGGTCGGATGCGACAGCCTCCCAGTTACCTGTATCAATTTGACATTTCTTCAAGTTGGTCTTCAGAACATCTTTGTAGCGTTTTTGTTGCCCACCCTGCTTTCTCTGACCGACATTCAGCTGGCAATATAAGATTTGTTTTGGGATGCGGGACTCAGGCATGCGAACTACATGTCCTGTCCATCGAAGTTGGTGTTTTATTATGAGAGCCTCCATACTAAGAGTGCTAGCTTCCTCTAATACACTTGTATTAGTGCGCCGGTCTTGCCATTTAACACCAAGAATTCT
Source organism: Meconema thalassinum (assembly GCA_946902985.2). Classification (NCBI taxonomy): domain Eukaryota; kingdom Metazoa; phylum Arthropoda; class Insecta; order Orthoptera; family Tettigoniidae; genus Meconema; species Meconema thalassinum. The sequence goes on along the minus strand of OX336394.1, from coordinate 250,305,126 downwards.
CCTAAGGCATCGTTGATGGTATTTTTCTAGAGATAAGAGGTGCCTTCTGTAAGTAATCCAGGTTTCGCAGCCATAAAGCAGAGTGGGAACTACAACAGCTTGATAAACGTATCTATCTATATATTTAAAACACTAAGGCGATTTTTGTTACCACGAGATTGAGAGAACGACAGAACCGATTTACTTCGTAGAGCACTCTAACGTAAGCTCTTGGCCAGTAGATTTTCAGAGTGTCTATAAAATAAACTAATATATTACGGTATATTTTAGATAAATATAGAAAATAGCAGAATTCTTTCCCCTCACGCATGCGCATAATCTGCCTGGGCTCATGACAAAATGGCGGTGAGAAGTCCATTTAAATGTAAGTTATTTAATAAGCTTCCATGTAATTGAAAACATACATTAACCAAGTTCTGACAATAAAATATAATAACAGTATGAACATATACGAATTTGCAATATTGATTTTATTGATAATGAATTGGATTATTTCTTCAGATACCGGCTTTTGAAGATACTAAATGGTTGCGTCTGCGGCAGGACGAGAGTGCGTGAATAGCTATTTGGTTAAGGCGATTGACTGTGTATCCATGAATCACAGGTTCGATCCCAGCTCCCGCCAGTATTTTTATTTTTTTACTACTGAAATATTGTTTTATCAAGGAGTATTAGTAAGGTTTTATGTCAGTTAAAGATACATATTTCTACATTCCCTCTCAATACGTTTTATTTCCGTTTTACCTTTGCATTACAGCATGTGGTCAAAAGAGCTAATATCTGCAATCAATTCCAGTAACTGACAACAGATGGCAGTACCTCGCCCATATAGTTCCAGTAACTAACAACAGATGGCAGCACCATTGCATCGATATATTTAAAACACAAGACATCGCGCGTTTTCACGTGATGGAGAATTATAAAGGAGGGGAATTTTTAAGAAGGGAAACGTTGAAGAACAGTAACTGACAGTTGAGTGTGTAGGCTATGTTGTTTATGTACCTTAATATTGCAATTTCTTCCCAATGCTTCGGTGGTCAAGTTGGTAGCATCCTAGACTAAAAGTTATAATTATGCATCGTCGATATACTCTTAAATTATTAGAGAAAAGGTAGTTTTCCAGGCCCTGGCGCGTGTCCACAATTGCTTTCGCCACGAGAGACACTTGGCAAACATAATTCGTTTGAAGGGCTCCGACATCGTGGTCACTTAGCCCCGTGTACTTTGGTGTGTATGTGTAAAATTTCCTCTGATAACCCGTGTTATTGTGATGGCTGCATTACTGTGTGTATTTGTAATTAAGGTGGGAAATGGCAAGGTGACGGCCGAGGCCTTAAGTTTGGAACCATCCCGGTATTTGTCTTGAGTGGAAGTGGGAAACCACAGAAAACCACATCCAAGATTGTCGAGGTGGGAATCAAACCTTCCTCTTCTTAGTTATACCTCAAGAGACTGAATGTGCCCCGTTTTTGCCCTCAGACCAGAATTAAATTTCTTGGCAGAGCAGGAAATGTAACACGGGTCTCCGAGGCGATAGCCACGAATGGGTGGGCTTCCATGTGTTAATACGATTTTTGACATGCAAGGGACATAGAATTCTAAAACTGCCTCCATTAGGGTGACTGCCGAAGTGAGTATTGAGTTTAGACCTATGCTCATTCCAGTAGTTGGCGAAGTGATTCTATGTTCCCCTGCAAAATGTACTGCCATAAACTATCACAGGTGATGGAAATAGCTTATTTAGAACAGTTTTGTACTGTTTATATCAAAATGAAGAACGTGATTCTGAGCTGCGTTTTCAAGCTATTGCAAAAAATTTCGCTGGCAGGAACAATTATGAGGAATTTATTTTAAGCGTTCAGTCTCATCGCATTCTCCTCACCAACCAACTTGAGTATGAAAGTCTCTGGACGGTCATGTTGAACTTCATTGTATAAGGCAATTGTTTAATGATTATTTGTTTAGAGTACCGAATCTAACTACGCAGTTGATTTCGGCAATGGAAGTATTTTTTGCCATTTAATATTTAGCGCCTCCGATATTGCAGGACATTATAGTGTTATCGAATAATACGAAGCCACATTTAAAATCCAATATAATTAGGCCATTTCAGAAACAATTCCAGATGTTATGCAGTACAGTGTAAGGTCTTTGACGATCAAATGTAAACATCGTTCTACATTGTATTTCTCTTGCGTAAAATCTACGCACGGTTACTTCGGCCTTTACTGTTGTGATGGTAAAATTGATCTACTGGAATATAAAATATTTGCCAAGCTGCAACAATGTAATGATATTAATTTAAAAGTCATTGAACTTATATCCAGTAGTTCGGTTGGTTGGTTGGTTCTTAAGTTTAGGGGCTGCGACAACGCGGTCATGTAGCCCCGTGTACTTTGGGTGTGTGTAGAATCTGTCTGATAACCGGTGTTAATTGTGATGACTGTATTAGTGTGTGTATCTGTTTTTTAATTTTAAGTACTGCAACTTATAATTTTTCAAATAGTTCCTACTTTTGCCGCCAAGCGCCACCGTCAACGACTACTAGGTCTAATTCAGAACTTAGCTACTAGACGCCACCGCAGTCGGCGCTTGGCAACGAACGTAGAAACCTAAGAGCGTTGTTTACATTCTTAACCTATCCAATTTAGCTTCACACAGGTGCAATTAGTGGAAGGATCTTTAACATGCCATAAATCTATGACATGGGACCGCCGGCTTTACTTCCCCTCCGAAGGAAGGCATACTGAGGGATTTTTAACGCTCTTAAAAAATCCGACGGCTTCGGCCGGGTTTGAACCCGCTATCTTGGGCATAGAAGCTCAGCATGCTACCGACTACGCCACCGAAGCCGCTATCCAGTAGTTCAAAAACATACATCAGCGTTAACAAATTGGCGAACATAATTCATTTGATGGACTCAGACATCGTGGTCACTCAGCCCCGTCTATTTTGGTGTGCGAGTGTAAACTTTTCTCTGATAACCTGTGTTAATGTGATGGCTGTGTTGATGTGTGCATTTGTAATTAATGAGGGGAATGGGGAGTTAACGACCGAGGCTTTAAGTTAGGTATTTGCCTGGAGTGGAAGTGGGAAACCACGGAAACCAAATCAAAGATTGTTGAGATGGGAATCAAACTTTGCTCTTCTTAGTTTTGCCTCACGAGTGCGCCCCGTTCCAGTCCTCAGACCAGAATAAAATTTCTTGCAGAGCGGGGATCGAACCTGGAATCCGGGGCAATAGCTCAGAATGTAGTCTTAAGAGTGGGCTTCCCTGTGTTAATACGATCTTTGACAAGCACTGAACATATAATTCTAAAACTCCCTCCATTACGGTGGCTGGCGAAGTGAGTCTATGCTCATTCCAGTAGTAGCGAAGTGATTCTATGCTCCCTTGCATAATTTACTGTCATGGGAATGCAAAGTATTGTACTTTAACAGGTGATGGAAATTGATTATTTACAGCAATTTCATTCTGTTTATTTCAAAATGAAGATCGTCATCCTGAGTGGCGTTTGCAAGCAAATTGCAAAAATTGCAAGGATTGTATTATTGGCGATCAGTCTCATCGCATTCTCATCAGCAACCAACTTGAGAATGGAAGTCTCTGAACTTCGTTGTATATGTGAATATTATTGTTTATTGATTATTTGTTTAGAGTACATAACAATGGGTCTAACCACGCAGTTGATTTTGGTAATGGAAGTAAGTTATTATTTGCCATTTAATATTTGGCGGCTGCGTTGAAGCAGGCCACTATAGTGTTATTTAAAATGACGTTAATTTGGGGAGAAATGCTGCTATAAATAAACCCATTTGACGAAATGGAACACTAGCCTCAAAAAAAAAAGTGGGAAATCGGAGAAAAATACGAAGCCACTTTTAAAATCTAACATAAATATGGCATTGACCTTTGCTGCTGTAATGGTAAAATTAATCTGAATAAATATAAAATATTTGACAGGCTGCAACAATTATTTTTCACTGGAGATGATATCTCAAGGAATTTCAGAGAGACTAATCGGCAGTACAATGCTATGTCCTTCGTTTCATTTGGTGCCAATGTTACTGTGCCACACGCACACGGTCCACATTGTTTTAAAATGTATGGAATTGCACATCATCGCATTTCTTCGTTATATTCCAAAATTATAAGCGACGGTTTGCGGCCAGTTGTATTAGACTCCTCAGAGTTCTTGTATTTCTTGGAACTAAATGACTGGCCGCCACATACTCCAAACGTTTGACCCGTTATTCTGCTTAGAAATCTGAACGTTTCCCAAGGACTCCTAAATGCAACCATATTGCTTGGATATGGAAATAATAGGTGCAGTTAAAATTAGGCCGAGAGTTCTAATCCTTCGACTTGATTTAACACCATCGGATAAAACACTATCATTTTCTTTTAAGAGGCAATATTTTCCAATTCATTTGGCATACTTTATCACTATCAATAAAGCTCAAGGGGAAACTCTGGAACGTATAGGCCTCAATTTGCCCCAACAATTTTTCAGTCATGGCCAGCAGTATTTTGCAATGTTGAGAGTGCAATCATTTGACGCCCTTATAGTTTCAATAGAGTCAAAAAATAATCGTACAAAAAATGTACAGTAGGCCTATATAAGAAAATTCTTCAGTAAATATTTTTCTATTGACCGTCATGTTTTGACGGGTTTCAACTAGTAATTTTGTTAAAATGCTAATGTCGTGGTTGACAAACACGCGAACGAGCAAACGACCAAAGGCTGCACTGGCACATTGGAGGCGGTGATGAATCTCAGCGTCAATGTTCGCATTTGTTGATAGGTGACTACCCAAATAGGGAAAATGATCTATATTCTTTGGTTTATGTCCATCAATCATGATAGCAGGAGCAGTAGCCCTGTCATGTGATGTAGGCTGATGAAGAACCTGTGTTTTATTGGTATTTATGTCTAGACCAATGCTTCTGTATGCCTCATTGAACACATTCAGGGTGGTTTGAAGATCTTCATCTGAATTTGCTAAGATGACATTGTCATCAGCACACTGGAGATCAAGAACGGATGTAGCTGACACTTTAGTTTTTGCACGCAATCTGTTGAGATTGAATAAACTTCCATCTGTCCTGGATATTATTTCTACACCCTTTGGAATCTTTTCTTGGACCAAATTTAGTACAACACTAACATATATTGAAAAGAGTGTGGGGGCAATCACACATCCCTGTTTGACACCCGTTGTAATCTTAAATGGTTCTCCAGGTCCATTGCTGTTAAGGACCGTGCCATTCATATCATCATGTAGTAATCGGAGAATCTGAATGAATTTTGGGGGCCAGCCAAGTAATCCGCAAGAGGACAGCACCGTACAGAGGCATTGAGAAGGCGTGGTTGATGACGTGTATCTTGTTCTTCTATTCTCCTTTTTCTAATGTCTTCTGATTATGTGCGATGCTGGGGCTATGATTATTAATAAATGAGTGTATACAGTAGTGGGATGATGGGGGAGCTGTCTAGTAACTTATTGAACCCTCCTCGTATTTGCCCCGAAGCTGATATCTCGCTAACCAATCATGGGATTTCAACATACAGGGTGTCCTAGCACTCGTAGTGATGCCCCCTACTTTCCTATAGGCTCTTTATTTAATTAAACGACCAAAACTAAAAGGTCATTCGCGAGTAGTGGGGTAGTGTTGGTTTCCTCAAGTCGCGCTCGTGCTTGAATATGTATGGCTATGTTGAGAAAGGTTTAGGTGGTGGGGGAGGAGTAGGGGTCGAGTGAGGGGTCGTTTAGATGGTATTTTGTCCGCTCTAGATGATGGTGAGGTTATTTTTTAAAAATGGATGGAATTGGGAAACGCCATTTGGGGTAAACATGTTGTTTTTGGACATTTTGGCGATGAATGTTTTTTTATACGCATGCGCACTTGAGGAGTTATGTAAGAGGGCGGGCTTTTTAAATGATGATTTATAAATGAATGTTTTTTAATATGTATTGAAAGAAACCCAAAAAACTACTAGGTCATCGGCTTTTTACTATCTCGCTAACCAATAATCGGATTTAAACATATGGGGTGTCGTAGGACTCGTGGTGAACTCCCCTTTTCTATGGACGGGGCATATCCACTCCAAAATAAAAACTACCCTTACCCGGGGGTTGAAATAGTAATATTTTTTTTATGTGCGCGCACGGACGGCCTTTTTCAAAAGGACCTAACTATACGCTTGTTAATATTTTCTGAACCCCTCATGGGATTTTGCCATAGGCAGTATCCTAGCCCTGGGGGTGACGCCCCGTTTTTGAATGTATGATTCATTTTTGTCGAAAGGGCCTAACTACACTTTTGTTCATATCTCGCGAACCAATCATGCTAGGGACTTGTATGAGGGGTCCTAGCACTTTCCCTGTTTGGGGGTGAAACTAACCCCCAAAATTGAAAAATCCATATCTTGGAAACGAAGAATCCTAAAATTAGGTGTGATAGCTTAAAAAATAGGGGATGATATGGGCTTTTACCTCGATTGATCATTTCACCCCTAAAACAGTAAATAGTCATGTTATGGGAAAAAAACGTGTTTAACACCTAAAAATGATAAATGAACCTAAGATCTTTTGTTTTTGATGAAAAATAGCAGGGGGGTGAAACTACCCCCCAAAATTGAAAAATCCATATCTCGGAAACGAAGAATCCTAAAATTAGGTGTGATAGCTTAAAAAATAGGGGATGATATGGGCTTTTACCTCGATTGATCATTTCACCCCTAAAACAGTAAATAGTCATGTTATGGGGAAAAAACGTGTTAAACACCTAAAAATGATAAATGAACCTAAGATCTTTTGTTTTTGATGAAAAATAGCAGGGGGGTGAAACTACCCCCCAAAATTGAAAAATCCATATCTTGGAAACGAAGAATCCTAAAATTAGGTGTGATAGCTTAAAAAATAGGGGATGATTAGGGCTTTTACCTTGATTGGTCATTTCACTCCTAAAACAGTAAATAGTCATGTTATGAGGAAAAAATGTGTTATACACCTAAAAATGATAAATGAACCTAAGATCTTTTGTTTTTGATGAAAAATAGCAGGGGGGCGAAACTACCCCCCAAAATTGAAAAATCCATATCTTGGAAACGAAGAATCCTAAAATTAGGTGTGATAGCTTAAAAATAGGGGATGATTAGGGCTTTTACCTTGATTGATCATTTCACCCCTAAAACAGTAAATAGTCATGTTATGAGGAAAAAATGTGTTATACACCTAAAAGCATAAACATCTTTGTGAAACCATGCTTTAATGGACATGTGTATGGAGGATGATTGTTGTTATTATTATTATTATTAGGTAATTATGGATTAATGTGTGTATAGATAACTAACCTGTGGGGAGCGTGATGGCGCAGGTGCTTAGCTGCTCGTCTTTACCCGGACGGCTGGGGTTCAAATCCCGGTGACAGCGGGGGTTGGAATTTTCACTTGAAAACTCACGTGGCGTCAGGAAGGGCATTCGGCCTTAAATCCCGGGCCAAAACCAAAATGAGCCTGGTTGGCTCCGGCGACTCAAAATAATAGGGAAAAGCCGAAGAAAGAAAAAATGGTAACTCACCAGTAATAGTAAACATTGGTTTGAGGTGTTGAAGAAGTCAGGATGGGCAACCCTTTGCCCTGGTTCACGAATGGACCCCAAAAGGTTTTACCTGTCAAGACTCAGTATACCCTGTTGCAGCCTTGAGGAAAATAAATCGAACTGGGGCCTTTGTGGTGACAGTGGAGTTATATTCATGATGCATTTTAAACAAACATACGCTTGCCTACTACCGCTGTGTTGAATCTGCACAGAGACTCTGGCTTTGGTTTGTCTAGTGTGCCTCGGCGATAACAGCACAGCGACCTTGTCAGTAAGTTTCATATTACTCATTTGCTTGATAGCGGACGTGCTCTGCACATGACTAGATCGTTGTTAGGTTTGACAAAGGCTTAGTGAAGCTTATTGCAACCTTGAAATGAATGTCATGGTATAGTCGGGGTTGGAAGCCAAGACCTTAGGGTTGACAACCAAGTAGGTTAACCACTACACGGTGAGATGGTCAAATAATAATGTAACAGAACATATAGAAACGTTTTCTATAGTTTAACGAATTGACTAAGAGCCATACCATGAGAGGTGTAGGTAATGGAAATTGAATCCTTAGCTGATGATTATACTACTTTCCATGCGCACGTATAAGCTATCATGTTAGAAAAAGAATTGTATGGCTTGTTTTAAACGGAGAATAATAATTGTGTTTACTGTGAAACACAAATCTGAATTTAAAATTAATTTAAAATAATTAATAATTTAAAATAATTAATTTAAAATTAATTAATTTAAATTAGTTTAGTACGCTGAAGTTAAAATGAATAATGATCACGTTCCAGACAGCCAGTTTCAAAGCCATGAGAACTAAGTGAACAAAGTATAAAATTCATGAGCCAGTGAGGAATTCAACATGCTGTCCTTTGGACAAGAGAGAAGCGTTCTACAAACTTAACCACCAAGCTGTCCTATCGACCCTCAATGGTTTGGGTCATCGTAAAGATGAAAATTAAATCTAAGCTATAACTAAAACTAACTACACTCTTATATACTAGAAGAAGAAATGGAAAACAAAAGGGCAATAGGTCAAATAAAGGACAGAAGGAATGAAAAATGGCCCTCAACCCTCAAGCATGTGGATTGAGGGAGTTGGAAGGAAGGAAGGAGAGCCATGAAAGGCAGATAAAAAGTATAATAAGAGAGGATCTGCCCCAGAGGTAATGGAGGGAAACTGGACTCAGCTCAGAAATCCCTTGGGGTCGCCAACTTCCAAACTGATCAGCCCTTGAGGGTGTAGCCATATGCAGAGTGCACCGCAAGTGGTGGGGATATATACACCCTACCTTGTTGAGGGGGCTTGAGCAAAAGACAGGAAATAACATGAAAATAAAAACAAGGCTGCCTCCTCAGGATATCAGAAAAAATAAATAAACAAGGGCCAATGAAGTTGCAAAAGGAAGAGACTCCCTAGGGCTCGGATACCCTAATCATGTTGGGGTCGGTAGAGAACAAGCGTTGAGCAAGTGTGGTCGACAGGAAATAAGACAGTGAGGAGCCTAGCACAAGTTAGTGGAAGCAATGACGGTCTCAGCTGGGACTCCGTGATCGTCAACCTACATGACACTAGATATGACGCCCAGGGGTGGAATTAAAGACCTCTTTTTGTTTTATATCACTGGCTTTTAAGAACGCTAACACATGGCATGCCTTATAATGCAATACTGGTCCTAGGGTATGCAAAATTGTATTAGAAACTCAGCTAATAATAGTGTGCTTGCCCATGATTTACCTTAAATTTTCCTAAAATCCACTACATTTTCCGCAAATTGACCAAATGACACAACATTCCAGCAAAATTCAACAAATGACTACCAGATTTATTGAAATTCCATTGATTTACCTAAGCATGGTTTAAACTACCTCAAATTCATATAAAATTAGACGAATATAGATGAAAATTCACTAAAATTTACCGAATTTAGCCAAGTGGTGTACAAACCATGAAATTTATCCAATTTTTATTAAAATTGACTACATGTACTCGAAAATTCCATAATATTCCCTTTACATGTATGCTTTTTTGTTGTTTTTGTTGTTGTTGTTTCGTTTACCACACTCCCTGTAGACAATCACCTCAACATGACTTTCTCCTAGACTAGGAGCTTCACATTCGACATGATAGCTGAGTTTCATTTCCCATAAACTTGTCTCTGAGGTGGGTGTCAGGAAAAGGCATCCAGCTGTAAAACCCACACCCTCACGTAGACTTTCATAACCTCTTACGTTGAGGTTCCTTACACTAACGACATTAAATGATTGAACGGTTTCCTTTTCACAATTCCTGTCTATACTTTCCTCTTTAAGGTTGCAAGATGTTTGCAAGATTCCTAAAATGCAATTAAATGTAATAAATACCTTAAGATGGTTTCATTTGTTTAATGATATGGTGTTGATGATGGATATATACGTTAAGACTAATTTTTGTTAGGTCTTGACTGGCCTTGCAATTAGAAATTGACAAACCAAACATGGGTTATCTACCAGGGGAACACTTTGACCACTATGTTGGTTATTGACCAGTAAGTACAGTTCTAGTAATGAGACAGAAATCCAACACAAACAATGAGCGCGCAATGCAGCGGAGATTGGTACCACGATGTACTGTCGGTTATGTAGCTATGTGGAATGTACATCACATATGGTTTACTTGAAGGTTTGGAGATTCAATTAAAGATATTTCTACAATAAACCATTTTCAAATGGTCATTCGTTGGTGTGAAAATATTTATTATATGGTATTTTATGAAAACAATTATGATTTATAAAAAAATATACGTTTACTGTATTCTTATTTAATGTAAGCACTGGAGGCACTATCGACCAAAATACAGCCCTATCTGGAATGTATATTGCATACTTGAAGGTTTGGTGATCCCATTAAAGGTATTCCTACAATAAATGATTTTTAAGTTCTCGTTTTATGACATGATTATTTAATATATGCTATTTTCTAATAGGATTTGACACTGGAATTATTTTACAAGTAGTTATTTTAATGACCAACAGAGTTTAATGTTAACAAGGCACAGCTCTATTTGAAATTTTGAATAACATGTTGCATGTTATATATCATATGCAACTACTGTAAGGCTTGTGATTTATTTAATGCCTTTAACCCTATATTAAACACTCAGTTTGCAATACTGATAACTGCAATGTTACTGAAAAAAAAATTGAAACAAAACAAAAATCAGCATTGAAAAACCAAAAAGTGGTTGAGCATATATATAGTGGGGAAAAGAGAAGTTTTGTAAACACAAATGTCCAACAAGACTAATTAAATCAGTAACTGCCAGGGTGGCCGAGTGGTTAAGGCGTTTGACTTAAGATCAAATTTCCAAATATATAAGGAAGCAAGGGTTCGAATCCCTTCCCTGACATAACTATTGCTTGAACATGCAAGAAAACAAGAAATATACACAAACTATGTTTATCAATTTAATCATTTTTTTTACAAGAGATAGACACACAGAATACAGCTCGTTTTTGTTTATCATTTCTTTTAAACATAACACTTGTTGAAAATTATTTTTTAGAGGATGGGGGTGTTGCTACGCTGGCCCATCACACAATAATAGCAGCTTTACGAAGTTCATTTTCTATATTTAATAGCTCTTTCTCATAACCAATATGACCAACCTGTTTACAGGCATGCAAGAGCTGTAGACGTTCGACTAATATATTAGGATCGTTCCATTTGCTATTTTTTATGAATGGTTTCAGAATCTCGGGAAGCAGTTCATCATTATCACCATCATTATGATTATCATTCTCATTATTATAATCATTTTCATAATGATGATCATTATCATCGTTATCATTACCATCATAATTTCCACCTGTGTCCACAGTCTGTTCAATGGTTTGAGTTGCCTTTGATAGTGTTGAAAGCTTCTTTTTAGATCTGCTAGAATGCTTTAACATTGTTATGTTATTATTACCACTATTACCTTTCCCCACTAACTTTTTGATGGGGTATATTGTCTCTGATAGGGTTGAGGGCTTTTGAGATGTGGGTGCGTGTCTGAACATGGGTTTCACAGGAGATGTTAAAGGTTTCTCATTAAACAACTCGCTAACAGCATGAGTGCGTTGTAGTGTATTAAACTTGAGGTTAATATTATCTTGAGCAGCATTATCTTTCTCTTGGACTTGGTTTCTTGCTTTGGTTTGTGTTTTCCTCACATTTAGACTAGCGTGATTATTAAGTTTACATTCATGATTGTTTGAAGAAAGTACGTCCAATTCTTTTGTTTTAAGCATTCCTCGACACTGTTTCGATCGTTGTTTTGAACAGCGCCAAATAACAGTTCCATTTTTATTGCTTCGTTTCACAATATATGAATATCCTTTATAGTATGCATAAGGCTTACCATACCTAGTCACTGATACTTCCATATCAACTGTCAAGCACAAACTAATCTCTAGTAAAGACAACTTGGTAATAACAACAATAGTTTAATGTGGGAGCATATATACATGCAAAAAGTGGGAGCAAAGGTGGGGGGTAAAAAGTGGGAGCAAAAGTGGTAGCAAATCTGGGAGAAAAAATAACTGTGAGCAAAAAGTGGGAGCAAATATGGGATCAAATGTGGGAGCAAAGCAAATATAAAAAGTGGGAGCAAATATGCTAACAAATATGTCAACAAATATACCAGCAAAAGTAAATACACAAGTCAATATAGATTAAAGTGCAAAGAAAATATGTAAGCAAATATGAGAGCAAAAATATTGTTTTTCTAAAACAACTAGACATAACAAACTTAGTCATAACCTAACCTAACCTGACCTCACCTCACCTAACCTAACCTAACCTCACCTCACCTAACCTCAACTCACCTAACCTCACCTCACCTAACCCAATGAGCAGTACTGCCGTCTATTTACGGCACTATTGTGCGTGGCCCACGGGAGTACTGCCGTCTATTGACGTTCTCGAAGTTCGCGCCTAAACAGTACCGGCGTCTAATCACGTTTCATGGGGAATGTTTGAAATTGTTGCCTGACATTGTACTGGCGGGTCTTTAGAACAATGTTGGAGGATGTTTGACAGGTTCAGCGAACGTTATTCCGTGTTTTATCACATCTCGTATGTTCTGTGATGAAGTTCTGTCCCGGCATCTGCAGTCACGTAACCTAACTTCTTACGCGATTGTGCTACGAAGTACAACACACGAGAACTGTTTTCTATTGTTGTTTCCTGTGAGTGCACTGCACAACTATTTCTTGACAATACACATTATGTTTCTTTTCCCTCATCTCGGGTTTCCGTGGAAAAAAACTCCATTACTCTCTGATTGTCAACATATACACGTGCTAAATGGCGGGATCTAGTCGAGGAGGCGCGCTTGCTCCGCAAGATATAAGTAATATTTTGACTAATGAGGAGTCTGACGATGAAGTTGATATTTATGATGGTGATAGTGATTGTATTGTGTCCGATGTGAGTGAAATTGGTCATTCCTCGGAAGACGATGACATAGAAATTGAGGACGAAGTGCAGCCCGCTGTCGCAAAGAAGGCTAAGCTGTCAGCTGTTCACACTGAAGGAAGAAAGTGGACTTCTATAGGTAGGTTCTTCCTACGCTTTCTGCTAATTTTGATGCATCAAATTCAGGCGTTAGTGATAATCTTCATGTGAATGATAATGACAATGATTCAAGAATTGAAGTGTCGATTTTCAAAGAAGTTGTTGACCGTAATATTATGAACTTGAAGGTGTCAGAAATGAACAACTACTACATATTTGTTATGGAAAATACGGACGTAAAGGAAAAGTCGAAATTACATAAGTGGCAAGGCATAACCGTAGAGACTCTTTATGTTTTCCTGGCAACTGTATTGTTGATGGGCCATGTGAAGAAAAACAGGATGAAAGACTATTGGTCGACAAATAAATTGATCGAAACTCCGATGTTCGGTAAAGTGGTCTCTCTCGACAATTTCTCCCTCATTCTAAGACTACTTCACTTTTCTGACAACAATCTTCAACCCCCAGGTGACAGACTTTATAAAATTAGGCCTATAATAAACTATTTGAGAGAGAAATTCCGATCTATATTCTATCCCTTCCGAAAGATCTCTATTGACGAGAGCCTAGTTGCTTGGAAAGGTCGCCTAAAATGGAAACAGTACATTCCATCAAAGCGACACAGGTTTGGCATAAAGGTGTTTATACTTTGTGACTGTGAAACTGGGTTTATCAATGATTTTATTGTTTATACGGGAAAGGATACGGAAATTGAACATGATGAAAAACTTGGAGTGTCTGGGTCAGTTGTCAAAACTCTAACAGCACCTTACATTGGTAAAGGCCACAACCTGTATGTCGACAACTGGTACACAAGCCCAGATCTTTTTGAGTACCTACACAAGGAAAATACTGGAGCATGTGGCACAGTCAGAAAAAAACAGAAAAGGGATGCCAGACTTCCCGAAGAAAATTCAAAAGGGGGAATGTATTTCACGGCACACCAATGATATGCTGGCGCAAAGATGGCACGACAAAAGGGATGTTACTATGCTTACTACCATACACGAGAACGTGATGGTAGAAAAACGACAAAACAGACCATGCCACAGGTCAGAAGAAAATGAAACCTTTGAGTGTACTGGATTATAATGTGAACATGGGTCCAATTGACAAAGCTGATATGCAAATCAGTTTCACTGCAAATGTCAGGAAAACACTGAAGTGGTATGTCAAGTTGTTTTTTTACTTGATTGACATTTCAGTGCTGAACTCTTACAATATTTACAAGATGAAGACTGGGAAAAATCCACAGCTTAGTGAATTCCGACTCTGCCTCATAGATCAGCTGCTAGAGGAATTTGCAGTGGAGAGGAAGCCAACAAAAGGAGGACGACCACCTTCAGGAGGAGACTGCTTGAGACTTTCTGGACGTCATTTCCCTAAACCAGTACCTCCAACACAATCAAAGCAGAAGCCGCAACGGAGATGTTTTGTGTGTCAGCACACAAAGAAGAGACCGACCAAAAGAACAAACACTAAGTGGATGTGTGTTGAGTGTGATAGACCCCTCTGTGTACACCCCTGTTTTGAAGAGTACCATACCCTAAAGACATTTTGAAAGCCTAGGTGAAACTGATATAAAATTAAGTCGTGTTGTATGGGATACAAACTTGATCAAATATAGAAAGTAATTATGTTTTTCAATTTCCTTTCAGTATTTTTGAGAAAAATATTTTCTACGCCCCTGGTTTCAATTAAATTGAGGGTATCAGTTATGTACCATCAATGTAAATTTTGTAACTTTATTAATAGAGAAAAGTTAGACTCAAAATAACTTAAAATTGAGAACTGAAATTTTTCACGAAAAAACTCACTCCTGGTGGCCTGTAAGTGTCAGCAAAAACTCACTGATCAAAAGGATGTCATAAAACGAGAACTTAAAAATCATTTATTGTAGGAATACCTTTAATGGGATCACCAAACCTTCAAGTATGCAATATACATTCCAGATAGTGCCGTATTTTGGTCGATAGTGCCTCCAGTGCTTACATTAAATAAGAATACAGTAAACGTATATTTTTTTTATAAATCATAATTGTGTTCATAAAATACCATATAATAAATATTTTCACACCAACGAATGACCATTTGAAAATGGTTTATTGTAGAAATATCTTTAATTGAATCTCCAAACCTTCAAGTAAACCATATGTGATGTACATTCCACATAGCTACATAACCGACAGTACATCGTGGTACCAATCTCCGCTGCATTGCGCGCTCATTGTTTGTGTTGGATTTCTGTCTCATTACTAGAACTGTACTTACTGGTCAATAACCAACATAGTGGTCAAAGTGTTCCCCTGGTAGATAACCCATGTTTGGTTTGTCAATTTCTAATTGCAAGGTCAGTCAAGACCTAACAAAAATTAGTCTTAACGTATATATCCATCATCAACACCATATCATTAAATAAATGAAACCATCTTAAGGTATTTATTACATTTAATTGCATTTTAGGAATCTTGCAAACATCTTGCAACCTTAAAGAGGAAAGTATAGACAGGAATTGTGAAAAGGAAACCGCTCAATCATTTAATGTCGTTAGTGTAAGGAACCTCAACTTAAGAGGTTATGAAAGTCTACGTGAGGGTGTGGTTTTTACAGCTGGATGCCTTTTCCTGACACCCACCTCAGAGACAAGTTTATGGGAAATGAAACTCAGCTATCATGTCGAATGTGAAGCTCCTAGTCTAGGAGAAAGTCATGTTGAGGTGATTGTCTACAGGGAGTGTGGTAAACGAAACAACAACAACAACAACAACAAATAAGCATACATGTAAAGGGAATATTATGGAATTTTCGAGTACATGTAGTCAATTTTAAAAAAAATTGGATAAATTTCATGGTTTGTACACCACTTGGCTAAATTCGGTAAATTTTAGTGAATTTTCATCTATATTCGTCTAATTTTATATGAATTTGAGGTAGTTTAAACCATGCTTAGGTAAATCAAAGGAATTTCAATAAATCTGGTAGTCATTTGTTGAATTTTGCTGGAATGTTGTGTCATTTGGTCAATTTGCGGAAAATGTAGTGGATTTTAGGAAAATTTAAGGTAAATCATGGGCAAGCACACTATTATTAGCTGAGTTTCTAATACAATTTTGCATACCCTAGGACCAGTATTGCATTATAAGGCATGCCATGTGTTAGCGTTCTTAAAAGCCAGTGATATAAAACAAAAAGAGGTCTTTAATTCCACCCCTGGGCGTCATATCTAGTGTCATGTAGGTTGACGATCACGGAGTCCCAGCTGAGACCGTCATTGCTTCCACTAACTTGTGCTAGGCTCCTCACTGTCTTATTTCCTGTCGACCACACTTGCTCAACTCTTGTTCTCTACCGACCCCAACATGATTAGGGTAACCGAGCCCTAGGGAGTCTCTTCCTTTTGCAACTTCATTGGCCCTTGTTTATTTATTTTTTCTGATATCCTGAGGAGGCAGCCTTGTTTTTATTTTCATGTTATTTCCTGTCTTTTGCTCAAGCCCCCTCAACAAGGTAGGGTGTATATATCCCCACCACTTGCGGTGCACTCTGCATATGGCTACACCCTCAAGGGCTGATCAGTTTGGAAGTTGGCGACCCCAAGGGATTTCTGAGCTGAGTCCAGTTTTCCTCCATTACCTCTGGGGCAGAGCCTCTCTTATTATACTTTTTATCTACCTTTCATGGCTCTCCTTCCTTCCTTCCAACTCCCTCAATCCACATGCTTGAGGGTTGAGGGCCATTTTTCATTCCTTCTGTCCTTTATTTGACCTATTGCCCTTTTGTTTTCCATTTCTTCTTCTAGTATATAAGAGTGTAGTTAGTTTTAGTTATAGCTTAGATTTAATTTTCATCTTTACGATGACCCAAACCATTGAGGGTCGATAGGACAGCTTGGTGGTTAAGTTTGTAGAACGCTTCTCTCTTGTCCAAAGGACAGCATGTTGAATTCCTCACTGGCTCATGAATTTTATACTTTGTTCACTTAGTTCTCATGGCTTTGAAACTGGCTGTCTGGAACGTGATCATTATTAGTAGTGTGTTTGTGCCGGTTCAGATGCCACCTCCACCTCCCCACCTCACAAGATGGCGGTGGCGCGATATCTCTCGAACGCATGGTCGGATTTTGACGAATGAGGTGTCATTGAACTCGGGCTAAAACCCCCTTTCAAATGGACAATATATTTCCACTCCAAAAATAAAATCTATCCTACTAGGGGGTGTAATTGTAATTTTTTAGAGAATCTCTCTTTCCAATTGCAACATGTGAGAGTTTGAATGCTGATATGGATTTAAACGTTGTTCCACAGAAAGTGCATGTGTACGGTGGACAGCCACTATGAATTAACATGCTTGTTTTTTGTTTTTTACGCATGCCCACTCATGGCTTTTGAAGAGGGTGGGGGAGCGGTTCCCTGTGGATGGGTCCTTGTTGACAGGTCCCTGTGGACGGGTCATTGTTGCCGGGTCCTTGTGGACAAGTCCTTGTGGACAGGTCCTTGTGGATGAGTCATTGTGGATGAGCCCCTTTGGACTGATCCCTTTTGGACCGGTTCCTACGGACTGGCTCATGAATTTATTTAAATTATGTCAAAGGGCCTAACTACATTTCGCGTGTGTTGAACTGACGTTGTTCACTAATCCCCTGTGAGAGTTTGAATGCCGATATCGAATGAAACGTTGTTCCACACAAGAGACATGTTTTCGGTGGATAGCCACTATGAATTAACATGCTTGTTTTTTTGTTTTTGTTTTTTTGTTTTTTACGCATGCCAATTCATAGCTTTTGTAAGAGGGCGGGCTTTTTAAAAGATGGCGGCTGTAGTGTAACCTAACCTAACCCAACCCACGAGTGGTGATCAAAAAGTATTTTAAGTGACGCTTGTCGATTGGCAAACCAATAATCAAAGAGGGATATGTCAGGCCTTGAGGTGATAGCCCCTTTTGATTGATCCCTGATGATTGATCTCTGTTGATTTGTCCCTTTGGACTGGTCTCTATTGACTAGCCCCTTTTGGACGGGTCCTTTTTGACAGGGGGTCATTTTTGATGGATCCTTTTTGGCAGGTCCTTTTCGACGGGTCCCTGTTGACGAGTCATTGCTGACGGGTCCTTGTTGATGAGTCCCTGTGGACGGGTCATTGTTGACGGGTCCCTATTGACAGGCCATTGTTGACAGGTCATTGATGGCAGGTCATTGTTGACGGGTCATTGTTGATGGGTCCTTGTTGACAAGTCCCTGTTGATGGGTCCCTGTGGAAGGGTCCCTTTAGACCGACCCCTTTAGACTAGTCCCTATGGACCGGCCCATGAAATTTATCCAAATTATGTCAAAGGGCCTAACTACATTTGTGTGTAAAGCAGTGTGTTGAACTGACGATGTTCACCAGTCCTTACTACTACAATTGGATAACGATATGAAAGGAATTGATTAACCAGACATGAGTTAACTACCAACGAAACACTTTGGCGACTCTGCTTGTTATTGACCAATGAGTAGGGTTTTAGAAAAACTGTTTGCTATTTTGGGTTATATACAAAAAATGCTTAGACCTTTTGAGTGACTATGTTTGCTAAACAAGACATTATACCAGACACGATTAGGATTCTTATGTAGCTCAGACAAGGAAAGCATTTCTACAGAATCAGTTGACATTGATTATAGATTTAGGTATTAGGAAGTCATTTTGAAGGCCTTTGTCTGGAGCGTGGCACTCTATGAAAGTAAAACTTAGACAATTGGTGTAGCAGAAAAGTGGTGAATTGAAGTGTTTGAAATGTGGTGTTACAGGAGAATGATGAAGATTAGATGGGTAAATAGGGTTACTAACAAAGAGGTATTAAGACGAGTGGGGGAGAAGAGATGTATCTGGCGACTGTTAATGAAGTAAAGAGATAGGTTGGTAGGACACGTACTAAGACACCCATGAATAGCAAACTTAGTTAAGGAAGAAAGGTTCGAGGACGAGAACTGTAGGGGTAGACCAAGTTTAGAATATGTTAAACAGATAGCCTTGAATGTAGGGTGTGGTAGCTATATAGAGATGAAACGATTAGCTCGGGACAGATAGGCGCTGAGATCTGCATCAAACCAGTCAAAGGACTAAAGACTCAAACAACAACATGTAAGTTCACTAAAATAATGTTGTGTAACGGTAAATGTTAGTCAACGAACAGTAATGCATTACTAAAACCCATGACACGATACCTAGGAGCTTTTCTAAAATGATTTTAAAATGCCTTTAACCCTATATTGAACACCCAGTTCACAAGACTCATAACTGCAATGTTAACGGTAAAACAAAACAAGCAAGTGGTTTAGTCAATGTGTACTGGAAAAAGTTTTGTAAACACTCAAGTCCTCAAGACTAATTAAATTAGTAACTGTCAGGTTGACCGAGTGGTTAAGGTGTTTGACTTAAGATCAAATTTTCTGTATAAGGAAGCAAGGGTTTGAATCCCTTACCTGACATAACTATTGCCTTGACATGGCTTGGCCACACTGCATTATTATGATACTCGGTACACAAACCATAGATATAGTGTATTGTTTATGGCCACTCTCTTTCTGAACATAGTCAGAGACTGTTGATGGTTAACAATTGTATTAATAGTGGGACATGGGGATAGTAATTAAGAAAAACAGACAATACCCATACAATATTTTTATTAAATTCATTTTATAATAGTTACACACTGAATTCAACTCTATCTCTTTACCATTGTTCTATATAGATTTTTAAACACAACGCTTGTTGTAGATCCTTTTACAACTTTCTCCAGGTACTCTTGCTCTTATAAACTGGGGAAACCGCAATGGTTTTATAAACATAAAACTCTCATCCTCTTCTTTTTCATAATTATCATCATGATCATCATTATGAATATTATCATCAAAATTATTATAGTCATTGTCACCATCATTATCATCATCATCATCATTCTCAACATCACTAGAACTATCCAATTCCTCTTGTTTGTTTTCCACATGGACCTCTTGTAGAGTCTGCGTTGCTTTTGATAGTGTTAAGGGTTTTTTGAACGATCGTATTTGTCCTAACATGTCTTTTTGAGGTGATGATGAATGCTTTTTAACAAACAATGCACTATCTTGAGCAGCAATATATTTTTCTTGGACTTGCTTTTTTACCTGGGTTAGAGTATTTTGCGTATTTAAATGTGTATTAATTTGAGATTCACAATGATGTTCTTTTGAAGTAAGTACGTTGGAGTCTTTTGTTTTAATCATTCCTCTACACTTTTTGGATCGTTGTTTTGAACATCGCCAAATAACAGTTCCATCTTTATTGGTTGTTTTTACAATAAATGTATATCCTTTATAGAAGACACATGGCTTGCCATGACTGGTTGTTGAGACTTCCATATCAACTAATACATATGAATTAAATTTTTAGTATAGTCACATGAACAATCTTTAGATTACAAGTGATTTACACACACACACACACTTTCCTAAATGTCACGATTTATGGATGTTGTTTTCCGCCAACAGCTGCTTACTGCGTATGACAAGGCTGGAGACAGGTAGGTGAGACGGTCTTTCACGATGTGAACACTGTAACAGGCAGTAGTCAACTGACAATATTCTTATACCCTAGTCAAGGTTAACAGGTACTTACTGCGTATGACAAGACTGTACACTCGTAGGTTAGACCGTATTTTTTGTTTATTGCTAAGGATCCCATATATACCCTAGACATGTTAGTTCTGAACACTTAGTGGTCAATTGTATATATTGAATTTAAATACACAGCTCATACAAGCACGTTTTGCGGATGGGAGGGGTGAGAGGCTGGCAAAAAAGGAAATGTTTTAGTTTAATGAAACGTCATGCCCTAGTAGGCGTGATTTATAGTAGACGCAATTGATAGTAGACGTAATTGATAGTAGGTGTAAACAATACTAGACGTGATTAATAGTAGACGCAATTAATACTAGGCGTGATTGATAGTAGGCGTGATTTGTAGTAAGCGCGATTTATAGTAGACGCAAATGATAGTAGGCGCGAATGATAGTAGGCGTGATTGATAGTAGACGCGATTGATAGTAGGCATGATTGATAGTAGACGCGATTGATAGTAGGCGCAATTTGACATGGGCGCGACCCAGATCATTTTTGATATCATAAAGTTACAGTGTCAATGTTTATACAAAGTACAAGGTAGAGAGGGGGTATTTTAAGACATAACCTCAGCTCACTTAACATAACCTAACTTTACCTAACCAAACTTTGTCACGTGACATGTTCTACAAATTTAGACTTGCTTTAAGACTGATTATGTCGTCATAGATTGATGGGAGGGGTGAGAGGCTGACAAAAAGGAAATGTTTTAGTTTAATGAAACGTCATGTCCTAGTAGGCGCGATTTATAGTAGACGCAATTGATAGTAGGCGCGATTAATAGTAGACGCAATTGATAGTAGGCGTGATTGATAGTAGGCGAGATTTGACATGAGCGCGATTTATAGTAGACGCAAATGATAGTAGGCGCGATTGATAGTAGGCATGATTGATAGTAGACGCGATTGATAGTAGGCGCAATTTGACATGGGCGCGACCCAGATCATTTTTGATATCATAAAGTTACAGTGCCAATGTTTATACAAAGTACAAGGTAGAGAGGGGGTATTTTAAGACATAACCTCAGCTCACTTAACATAACCTAACTTTACCTAACCTAACTTTGTCACGTGACATGTTCTACAAGTTTAGACTTGCTTTAAGACTGATTATGACGTCATAGATTGATGGGAGGGGTGAGAGGCTGACAAAAAAGGAAATGTTCTGGTTTAATGAAACGTCATGTCCTAGTAGGCGCGATTTATAGTAGACGCAATTGATAGTAGGCGCGATTAATAGTAGATGCAATTGATAGTAGACGCAAATGATAGTAGGCGTGATTGATAGTAGACGCAATTGATACTAGGCGTGATTGATAGTAGGCGTGATTTGTAGTAAGCGCATTTCATAGTAGGCTCAATTGATAGT
Source organism: Meconema thalassinum (assembly GCA_946902985.2). NCBI lineage: Eukaryota > Metazoa > Arthropoda > Insecta > Orthoptera > Tettigoniidae > Meconema > Meconema thalassinum. Next base: position 250,282,978 of record OX336394.1, on the reverse strand, counting down.
AGATGCAATTGATAGTAGACGTGATTGATAGTAGGCGCGATTGATAGTAGACGTGATTGATATGGGCGCGACTTAGATCATTTTTGATATTACAAAGTTACAGTGTCAATGTTTATACAAAGTACAAGGCAGAGAGGGGGTATTCTAAGACTTAACCTCAGCTCACCTAACATAACCTAACTTTACCTAACCTGTTTACGGGTCCCTGTGGCGGGCCCCCTTTGTCATAATTTGGATAAAATGCAAGGGCCAGTCCATAGGGATCAGTCCAAAGGACCCGCCCACAGGGACCCGTAAAAAATTGACTCCCTTCAAAAAGGACCCGTCCAAAGTGTGCGTGCGGGGAACATATGATTACGTCAGCAAAACATCTCATCTAGAGTTTTAAATTTAGCCACTATGACGCGCTCAACACAGGAAGTGCGTGGAAACATACGATTACGTCAGCGAAACAAGAACTCACTTGTCTGTTGTACGAGTATCACTTTTGTTGTGACATCAAGCAGCAAAAGACGTTTTCTTACACTCAATCCATCATTATGGTAAGCTCTTTTTTTCTTATCATCATGGAAAGCTCTTAGAATAAAATGATATATATATATATAGAGATTCTGGTCACTTATAGCTAAACTGTAATAGACATTTTTTTTGTTTCTTTATAGGCTACTACAATAAACATTCTAATTTTTTTTTTGACTGAGAATGGGATAGACGTATGTGTTGGAGTTAGCATATGATTTTTAGTTTAAATATATAGCCTACTTTCTCAATTTACCTTTTTTGAAAAATTTGAAATGTATAATGTTTTTGACTAGGCGTGGAATGGAATTGAGAGACCATCATTAACCTTAGAGTAGTTTGGATTCTTGGAATTTTAGTGTGTTGTTGTTGCTTACAAACGTGACGGTAAGCATTATGCTATCATAAAAAGGGCTGAGATACTTTCCATGAACAAGAGAAATATCCTCTAAATACATTGACAAAAACAACTTGTGAAATAAGCCATTACGAATAGAGTACCACAAAATAACTTGTCAAATAAGCCATTACAAATAGGGTACCACTTTTACACCCCACTTTTGCACTCACTTTTGCACTCACTTTGCACTCACTTTTACAACTACTTTTACACTTACTTTGCACTCACTTTTGCACTCACTTTGCACTCACTTTTACATCCACTTTGCACTCGAACATTACATCATCTGACATAATAAAAATAGGCATGGTTGTTGTCGAGACCGAGATAAGAGTGGGGGGTAATGAATTTATAGTGATAGGATCGGAAAACCCATTATCACTTTAGTATTGACATCAAGCAAAAATTAAAAAAAATCGTGTTTTTGACAGAGTGGGATAGACATAGTTATAAGAGTTGAGAGTCGATAATTAATCTAAAAGTACTCTGGAATTCATGGAATCTTAGTGTGTTGTTGTTGTTGCTTACAAACCGGTATGGTCACGTCAGGTGAAGTTAGCTAGGATTAGATTAGGATATGTTCAGGTAGTTTCCATAGTCACCGCTAGATAGCGGAAACATACTTTGCGTGTCGCATGTGGCTATTTGACAAAGTTTTACTGTGTGAAAAAAACGTGCTTGTATAACCTGTGTATATAAATTTAATATACAAATAACCACTAAGTGTTTAGAACTAACATGTATAGCCTTGTATAGGGAATATATAGGGGTCCTTAACAAGATAGAGTGTCTAACACACGAGTGTACAGCCTTTTGATATGCAGTAAGTACCTGATTACACCTACTATCAATTGCGCCTACCATTAATCGCGTCTACTATCAATTGCGTCTACTACCAATCGCGCCTGCTAGGACATGACTTTTCATTAAACCAAAACATTTCCTTTTTTGTCAGCCTCCCACCCCTCTCATCAATCTATGACGTCATAGTCATAGTCAGCCTTAAAGCAAGTCTAAACTTGTAGAACATGTCACGTGACAAAGTTAGGTTAGGTAAAGTTAGGTTATGTTAGGTGAGCTGAGGTTAAGTCTTAAAATACCCCCTCTCTGCCTTGTACTTTGTATAAACATTGACACTGTAACTTTGTAATATCAAAAATGATCTAAGTCGCGCCCATATCAATCACGTCTACTATCAATCGCGCCTACTATCAATCACGTCTACTATCAATTGCATCTACTATCAATTGAGCCTACTATAAATCGCGCTTACTACAAATCACGCCTACTATCAATCACGCCTAGTATTAATTGCGTCTACTATTAATCACGTCTAGTATTGATTACACCTACTATCAATTACGTCTACTATCAATTGCGTCTACTATAAATCACGCCTACTAGGACATGACGTATCATTAAACTAAAACATTTCCTTTTTTGCCAGCCTCTCACCCCTCCCATCCGCAAAACGTGCTTGTATGAGCTGTGTATTTAAATTCAATATATACAATTAACCACTAAGTGTTCAGAACTAACATGTCTAGGGTATATATGGGATCCTTAGCAATGAACAAAAAATACGGTCTAACCTACGAGTGTACGGTCTTGTCATACGCAGTAAGTACCTGTTAACCTTGACTAGGGTATAAGAATATTGTCAGTTGACTACTGCCTGTTACAGTGTTCACATCGTGAAAGACCGTCTCACCTACCAGTCTCCAGCCTTGTCATACGCAGTAAGCAGCTGTTGGCGGAAAACAACATCCATAAATCTTGACATTTGGGAAAGTGTGTGTGTGTGTGTGTGTGTGTGTGTGTGTGTGTGTGTGTGTGTGTGTGTGTGTGTAAATCACTTGTAATCTAAAGATTGTTCATGTGACTTTACTAAAAATTTAATTCATATGTATTAGTTGATATGGAAGTCTCAACAACCAGTCATGGCAAGCCATGTGTCTTCTATAAAGGATATACATATATTGTAAAAACAACCAATAAAGATGGAACTGTTATTTGGCGATGTTCAAAACAACGATCCAAAAAGTGTCGAGGAATGATTAAAACAAAAGACTCCAACGTACTTACTTCAAAAGAACATCATTGTGAATCTCAAATTAATACACATTTAAATACGCAAAATACTCTAACCCAGGTAAAAAAGCAAGTCCAAGAAAAATATATTGCTGCTCAAGATAGTGCATTGTTTGTTAAAAAGCATTCATCATCACCTCAAAAAGACATGTTAGGACAAATACCATCGTTCAAAATAACCTTAACACTATCAAAAGCAACGCAGACTCTACAAGAGGTCCCTGTGGAAAACAAACAAGATGAATTGGATAGTTCTAGTGACGTTGAGAATGATGATGATGATGATAATGATGGTGACAATGACTATAATAATTTTGATGATAATATTCATAATGATGATGATGATGATAATTATGAAAAAGAAGAGGATGAGAGTTTTATGTTTATAAAACCATTGCGGTTTCCCCAGTTTTTAAGAGCAAGAGCACCTGGAGAAAGTTGTAAAAGGATCTACAACAAGTGTTGTGTTTAAAAATCTATATAGAACAATGGTAAAGAGATAGAGTTGAATTCAGTGTGTAACTATTATAAAATGAATTTAATAAAAATATTGTATGGATATTGTCTGTTTTTCTTAATTACTATCCCCATGTCCCACTATTAATACAATTGTTAACCATCAACAGTCTCTGACTATGTTCAGAAAGAGAGTGGCCATAAACAATACACTATATCTATGGTTTGTGTACCGAGTATCATAATAATGCAGTGTGGCCAAGCCATGTCAAGGCAATAGTTATGTCAGGTAAGGGATTCGAACCCTTGCTTCCTTATACAGAAAATTTGATCTTAAGTCAAACACCTTAACCACTCGGTCAACCTGACAGTTACTAATTTAATTAGTCTTGAGGACTTGAGTGTTTACAAAACTTTTTCCAGTATACATTGACTAAACCACTTGCTTGTTTTGAAATATAGATTTTGTTTTGTTTTACCATAACATTGCAGTTATGAGTCTTGTGAACTGGGTGTTCAATATAGGGTTAAAGGCATTTTAAAATCATTTTAGAAAAGCTCCTAGGTATCGTGTCATGGGTTTTAGTAATGCATTACTGTTCGTTGACTAACATTTACCGTTACACAACATTATTTTAGTGAACTTACATGTTGTTGTTTGAGTCTTTAGTCCTTTGACTGGTTTGATGCAGATCTCAGCGCCTATCTGTCCCGAGCTAATCGTTTCATCTCTATATAGCTACCACACCCTACATTCAAGGCTATCTCTTTAACATATTCTAAACTTGGTCTACCCCTACAGTTCTCGTCCTCGAACCTTTCTTCCTTAACTAAGTTTGCTATTCTTGGGTGTCTTAGTACGTGTCCTACCAACCTATCTCTTTACTTCATTAACAGTCGCCAGACACATCTCTTCTCCCCCACTCGTCTTAATACCTCTTTGTTAGTAACCCTATTTACCCATCTAATCTTCATCATTCTCCTGTAACACCACATTTCAAACACTTCAATTCACCACTTTTCTGCTACACCAATTGTCTAAGTTTTACTTTCATAGAGTGCCACGCTCCAGACAAAGGCCTTCAAAATGACTTCCTAATACCTAAATCTATAATCAATGTCAACTGATTCTGTAGAAATGCTTTCCTTGTCTGAGCTACATAAGAATCCTAATCGTGTCTGGTATAATGTCTTGTTTAGCAAACATAGTCACTCAAAAGGTCTAAGCATTTTTTGTATATAACCCAAAATAGCAAACAGTTTTTCTAAAACCCTACTCATTGGTCAATAACAAGCAGAGTCGCCAAAGTGTTTCGTTGGTAGTTAACTCATGTCTGGTTAATCAATTCCTTTCATATCGTTATCCAATTGTAGTAGTAAGGACTGGTGAACATCGTCAGTTCAACACACTGCTTTACACACAAATGTAGTTAGGCACTTTGACATAATTTGGATAAATTTCATGGGCCGGTCCATAGGGACCAGTCTAAAGGGGTCGGTCTAAAGAGACCCTTCCACAGGGACCCATCAACAGGGACTTGTCAACAAGGACCCATCAACAATGACCCGTCAACAATGACCTGCCATCAATGACCTGTCAACAATGGCCTGTCAATAGGGACCCGTCAACAATGACCCGTCCACAGGGACTCATCAACAAGGACCCGTCAGCAATGACTCGTCAACAGGGACCCGTCGAAAAGGACCTGCCAAAAAGGATCCATCAAAAATGACCCCCTGTCAAAAAGGACCCGTCCAAAAGGGGCTAGTCAATAGAGACCAGTCCAAAGGGACAAATCAACAGAGATCAATCATCAGGGATCAATCAAAAGGGGCTATCACCTCAAGGCCTGACATATCCCTCTTTGATTATTGGTTTGCCAATCGACAAGCGTCACTTAAAATACTTTTTGATCACCACTCGTGGGTTGGGTTAGGTTAGGTTACACTACAGCCGTCATCTTTTAAAAAGCCCACCCTCTTACAAAAGCTATGAATTGGCATGCGTAAAAAACAAAAAAACAAAAACAAAAAAACAAGCATGTTAATTCATAGTGGCTATCCACCGAAAACATGTCTCTTGTGTGGAACAACGTTTCATTCGATATCGGCATTCAAACTCTCACAGGGGATTAGTGAACAACGTCAGTTCAACACACGCGAAATGTAGTTAGGCCCTTTGACATAATTTAAATAAATTCATGAGCCAGTCCGTAGGAACCGGTCCAAAAGGGATCAGTCCAAAGGGGCTCATCCACAATGACTCATCCACAAGGACCTGTCCACAAGGACCTGTCCACAAGGACTTGTCCACAAGGACCCGGCAACAATGACCCGTCCACAGGGACCTGTCAACAAGGACCCGTCCACAGGGAACCGCTCCCCCACCCTCTTCAAAAGCCATGAGTGGGCATGCGTAAAAACAAAAAACAAGCATGTTAATTCATAGTGGCTATCCACCGTGCACATGCACTTTCTGTGGAACAACGTTTAAATCCATATCGGCATTCAAACTCTCACATGTTGCAATTGGAAAGAGAGATTCTCTAAAAAATTACAATTACACCCCCTAGTAGGGTAGATTTTATTTTTGGAGTGGAAATATGTTGTCCATTGGAAAGGGGGGTGTTAGCCCGAGTTCAATGACACCTCATTCGTCAAAATCCGACCATGCGTTCGAGAGATATCGCGCCACGGCCATCTTGTGAGGTGGGGAGGTGGAGGTGGCATCTGAACCGGCACAAACACACTACTATTATTCATTTTAACTTCAGCGTACTAAACTAATTTTAATTAATTAATTTTAAATTAATTATTTTAAATTATTAATTATTTTAAATTAATTTTAAATTCAGATTTGTGTTTCACAGTAAACACAATTATTATTCTCCGTTTAAAACAAGCCATACAATTCTTTTTCTAACATGATAGCTTATACGTGCGCATGGAAAGTAGTATAATCATCAGCTAAGGATTCAATTTCCATTACCTACACCTCTCATGGTATGGCTCTTAGTCAATTCGTTAAACTATAGAAAACGTTTCTATATGTTCTGTTACATTATTATTTGACCATCTCACCGTGTAGTGGTTAACCTACTTGGTTGTCAACCCTAAGGTCTTGGCTTCCAACCCCGACTATACCATGACATTCATTTCAAGGTTGCAATAAGCTTCACTAAGCCTTTGTCAAACCTAACAACGATCTAGTCATGTGCAGAGCACGTCCGCTATCAAGCAAATGAGTAATATGAAACTTACTGACAAGGTCGCTGTGCTGTTATCGCCGAGGCACACTAGACAAACCAAAGCCAGAGTCTCTGTGCAGATTCAACACAGCGGTAGTAGGCAAGCGTATGTTTGTTTAAAAAGCATCATGAATATAACTCCACTGTCACCACAGAAGCCCCAGTTCGATTTTTTTTTTCTCAAGGCTGCAACAGGGTATACTGAGTCTTGACAGGTAAAACTTTTTGGGGTCCATTCGTGAACCAGGGCAAAGGGTTGCCCATCCTGACTTCTTCAACACCTCAAACCAATGTTTACTATTACTGGTGAGTTACCATTTTTTCTTTCTTCTGCTTTTCCCTATTATTTTGAGTCGCCGGAGCCAACCAGGCTCATTTTGGTTTTGGCCCGGGATTTAAGGCCGAATGCCCTTCCTGACGCCACGTGAGTTTTCAAGTGAAAATTCCAACCCCCGCTGTCACCGGGATTTGAACCCCAGCCGTCCGGGTAAAGTCGAGCAGCTAAGCACCTGCGCCATCACGCTCCCCACAGGTTAGTTATCTATACACACATTAATCCATAATTACCTAATAATAATAATAACAACAACAATCATCCTCCATACACATGTCCATTAAAGCATGGTTTCACAAAGATGCTTATGCTTTTAGGTGTATAACACATTTTTTCCTCATAACATGACTATTTACTGTTTTAGGGGTGAAATGATCAATCAAGGTAAAAGCCCTAATCATCCCCTATTTGTTAAGCTATCACACCTAATTTTAGGATTCTTCGTTTCCAAGATATGGATTTTTTAATTTTGGGGGGTAGTTTCACCCCCCTGCTATTTTTCATCAAAAACAAAAGATCTTAGGTTCATTTATCATTTTTAGGTGTATAACACATTTTTTCCTCATAACATGACTATTTACTGTTTTAGGAGTGAAATGACCAATCAAGGTAAATGCCCTAATCATCCCCTATTTTTTAAGCTATCACACCTAATTTTAGGATTCTTCGTTTCCAAGATATGGATTTTTCAATTTTGGGGGGTAGTTTCACCCCCCTGCTATTTTTCATCAAAAACAAAAGATCTTAGGTTCATTTATCATTTTTAGGTGTTTAACACGTTTTTTTCCCATAACATGAATATTTACTGTTTTAGGGGTGAAAATGATCAATCGAGGTAAAAGCCCATATCATCCCCTATTTTTTAAGCTATCACACCTAATTTTAGGATTCTTCGTTTCCGAGATATGGATTTTTCAATTTTGGGGGGTAGTTTCACCCCCCTGCTATTTTTCATCAAAAACAAAAGATCTTAGGTTCATTTATCATTTTTAGGTGTTTTACACGTTTTTTTCCCATAACATGACTATTTACTGTTTTAGGGGTGAAATGATCAATCGAGGTAAAAGCCCATATCATCCCCTATTTTTTAAGCTATCACACCTAATTTTAGGATTCTTCGTTTCCAAGATATGGATTTTTCAATTTTGGGGGGTAGTTTCACCCCAAACAGGGAAACGTTGCCCCAAGTGCTAGGACCCCTCATACAAGTCCCTAGCATGATTGGTTCACGAGATATGAACAAAAGTGTAGTTAGGCCCTTTCGACAAAAATGAATCATACATTCAAAAACGGGGCGTCACCCCCAGGGCTAGGATACTGCCTATGGCAAAATCCCATGAGGGGTTCAGAAAATATTAACAAGCGTATAGTTAGGTCCTTTTGAAAAAGGCCGTCCGTGCGCGCACATAAAAAAAATATTACTATTTCAACCCCCGGGTAAGGGTAGTTTTTATTTTGGAGTGGATATGCCCCGTCCATAGAAAAGGGGAGTTCACCACGAGTCCTACGACACCCCATATGTTTAAATCCGATTATTGGTTAGCGAGATAGTAAAAAGCCGATGACCTAGTAGTTTATTGGGTTTCTTTCAATACATATTTAAAAAAAACACTCATTTATAAATCATCATTTAAAAAGCCCTCTCTTTTACAAAAACCGCCAAGTTCGTAAGCATACAAAAATAAATTACTATTTCATCCCCCGGGTAAGGGTAGTTTTTTTTTCGAGTGAATATACCCCGTCCATAGAAAAAGAGAGTTCACCACGAGTCCTACGACACCTCATAGGTTTAAATCCGATTATTGGTTAGCGAGATAGTAAAAAAGCCGATGACCTATTAGTTTTTGGGGTTTATTTCAATACATATTAAAAAACATTCATTTATAAATCATCATTTAAAAAGCCCGCCCTCTTACATAACTCATCAAGTGCGCATGCGTATAAAAAAACATTCATCGCCAAAATGTCCAAAAACAACATGTTTACCCCAAATGGCGTTTCCCAATTCCATCCATTTTTAAAAAATAACCTCACCATCATCTAGAGCGGAAAAAATACCATCTAAACGACCCCTCACTCGACCCCTACTCCTCCCCCACCACCTAAACCTTTCCCAACATAGCCATACATATTCAAGCACGAGCGCGACTTGAGGAAACCAACACTACCCCCCCTACTCGTGAATGACCTTTTAGTTTTGGTCGTTTAATTAAATAAAGAGCCTATAGGAAAGTAGGGGGCATCACTACGAGTGCTAGGACACCCTGTATGTTGAAATCCCATGATTGGTTAGCGAGATATCAGCTTCGGGGCAAATACGAGGAGGGTTCAATAAGTTACTAGACAGCTCCCCCATCATCCCACTACTGTATACATTAGCATCTCCTTTGAGCTAAATGGCATTTTATTTATTATCTGTGTAAAGAGCTCGTGCACATCATTTGTAAAAGAATTCTAGTTTAAAAAAGTTAACCTCAACATTAAGAAAACAAAATCTATGATAATATCGCGAAAACCAGCATTGTCACAAGTCATTTTGGTCGATGGACATTAAATTGAGCAAATATTAATGAGAATTGGGATCCTTTCGGTTGAAATAAGATGCCGTATAGAGAATCTTCATGACAATGAAACAACTACTATGCTGTCGAGATCTCAGTATGACGCTTAAGAAAAGAATTGTGAAGTGTTATGTTGTCTCCACCCTTCTTTATGGTGTTGAAGCTTAGACCTTATCGGTAGCTACAGAAAAGTAGATTCGAGCTTTGTGAGTAATGCCGAGGTTCATCGGCGTGTGAGCAGTCAACCTGAGCTGTTAAACACAATTAAGAAGAGGAAATTGGAATACTCGGGACACATGATGAGGAATCCAAAATACCGTCTGCTCCGAGTTATACTTCAGGGTAAAATTGAAGGTCAGCGAGGACCGGAAAGAAGACGAATAACTTGGATGGATAATTTAAGAACGTGGTTTGGGCTTTCTTCCACGGAACTCTTCAGGATTTCACAGGATAAGAAGGTGTTAGCCATGGCGGTAGCCAACGTCCGTATCGGATAAGGCAGAAGAAGAAGAAGAAGAAGTATTCGATCCCCAGTCAACCGCGTGAGAAACTAACACGCTAGCCCAGTGCCATCCATGTCCATAACACCTGAGTGTTATTAACTGACTTAGATACAACGTGTTAGCAAATAATGTCTTGAAATAAACGATTTCTTCACTGCCGTACATCTTCATAATAAATAATTTCATACAAATATTATCATTTAGACTTTCACGGCCCGTGTTACTATTCATAATGTTGAATTTTGGGCTTATGCCGTGTTTAAGCCCAAAATTCAACATTATGAATAATTTCATACAAAGTTTATATTATTTGTATCAGTAGGCTACATCGCATACAACTACAAATAATGAAATATAGGACAGGCACAAGAGGTCAGCTGCCATCTTGTCATGTGACAGAGACGGTTCAGCTCTTTTAGGTATAATATTGTGGGAGCCGGATGAGGATCAAGACGGCCGAGTGTGGGATCTAGAGGGCGTAGGAGTAAGCTCAGCGCCATTGTCTGAGAATGAAAAGAAGGGAAGCAATATTCCGAGTTCCGACGAGCCGCGAAACACATCCCCTTAATTCTTTATATTGTATTTTAATCAGTTTCTTTGTTTAAGTAAATAATTCAGTCTTATATTCGATGCTTGTGAGTGTCATGATCTGGAAACCGTTTCCCACTAATGGGGGCTCGTCCGGGATGAACTGAAACAACGAGTTACGACGTAATCCACGACACGAAGTACGACGCGAAATACGACGCAGTTTTCGACGAAGTGGACGGCTAATCATCTTTGTTGCTGTTGCCTACGACTCTGACGACGAGACGACGTGCAGTTTTGTGAGCCCACGACGTGGGAATCTACGACGAGGATTCATAGGCTTGCAAAATTTGTTCTTCAGTTTCAGTGACAATTGGCGTGTAACTGTCAAAAGTTGTCACCAGATTGCAGCATGACTAGTACGGGTCCAGTCACGGTCGACTCTAGACAGGTCGGAAGGCTGAGACTTGGCAACATGTTCATCAGTCATACCCTTGTCAGGCGGGAACACGAGGGAACGTTCAGTCTGGCAGGTGTTCTTGCTTATCTTAAAGGGATATTTCCTTCTACACACATCAAAAAAAGTTTTGCATCACCTCGGTTCCCAGATCTCCGGCATATAGACGTTGACTGTGTATATTGTATCCAAGATACAGTCCCTTTGACTGTTCATAGATGTCACTAAAACTGCTCAAAGATGTAAACAACCATGCATGAGCAGGGCCTATTAGACGGAGGGGGTACGACAGCCGATCAGTTCCAGTCATTCCACCAGGACGAAGGTACGCTGCTCATGTTGTCTGTAGTTCTACCATGCCTAGAAGGTCAATACCGCAGTTCGATCGCGTCCGCATTGTTACTTTATGTCAAGAAGGGCTCTCAACAAGGGAAGTTTCCAGGCGTGAACCAAAGCGATGTTGTTCGGACATGGAGGAGGTACAGAGATACAGGAACTGTCGATGACAGGCCTCGCTCAGGCCGCCCAAGGGCTACTACTGTAGTGGATGACCGCTACTTACGGATTGCCGCTCGGAGGAACCCTGACAGCAATGCCACCATGTTGAATAATGCGTTTCGTTCAGCCACAGGACGTCGTGTTTCAACTCAAACTGTGCGCAATAGGCTGCATGATGCGCAACTTCACTCCCGACGTCCATGGCGAGGTCCAGCTTTGCAACCCCGACACCATGCAGCGCGGTACAGATGGGCCCAACAACATGCTGAATGGACCCCACGGAATTGGCATCACGTTCTCTTCACCGATGAGTGTCGCATATGCCTTCAACCAGACAATCGTCGGAGACGTGTTTGGAGGCACCCTGGTCAGGCTGAACGTCTTAGACACACTGTCCAGCGAGTGCAGCAAGGTGGTGGTTCCCTGATGTTTTGGGGTGGCATTATGTGGGGCCGACGTACGCCACTGGTGGTCATGGAAGGCTCCGAAACGGCTTTACGATACCTGAATGACATCCTCCGACCCATAGTGCAACCATATCGGCAGAATATTGGAGAGGCATTTGTCTTCATGGACGACAATTCTCGACCTCATCGTGCACATCTTGTGAATGCGTTCCTTCAAGATAACGACATCGCTCGACTACAGTGGCCAGCATGTTCGCCAGACATGAACCCTATCGAACATGCCTGGGATATGTTGAAAAGGGCTGTTTATGGACGTCTTGAACCACCAACCACTCTGAGAGATTTACGCCGAATTGTCGTTGAGGAGTGGGACAATTTGGACCAACAGTGTCTTGATGAACTTGTGGATAGTATGCCACGGCGAATACAGGCATGCATCAATGCAAGAGGACGTGCTACTGGGTATTAGAGGTAGTGGTGTGTACTGCAATCTGGACCACAAATGCTGAAAGTCTAGCTGTATGATGGTACAACATGCAATGTGTGGGTCTCATGAGCAATAAAACGAGCTGAAATGTTGTTTGTGTTGATCTCTATTCCCTTTGTATTTAACGGTTCCGGAACTCTTGGAACCGAGGTGATGCAAAACTTTTTTTGATGTGTGTATATTTTGTTTCTTACGCTTTTTACGTTTATACGCTTTATAGTAGCGTTTATACTATCCTTCCAGATGAGTTTTTTTTACTGTAATCCCTAATCAAGAACACACTGACGAGAGCTTTGTATCTGGCAAATGTGGTATTTTTAAATGCCTACGGTACATGGAATTATCACATATCGTACTTCATGTTTTAAACTTTGATTTTCCTGGAATGTTTCGGCACCGTAACAATGCCAGATACATGTTGTATCCCCAACTGTAATGCAAATTAACCAAGTAAGGGAGGCTACACACCAGTGTTTAGGTTCCCAAGTGACGAAAATCTGCGCCAGGCCTGGATTAGGTAACCTTCGAAATGGTTCGTAGACGGCATAAATTAGTCAATTAAGTGAAAAAATACTTTCAGTTATTGCCACTGTAATGCTAAACAATTATTCACAGGCAAGGAATGATGCTGTTGATGTCAGCAAACTTGGTTATGGGAAGAGAAAAGTTGCAGCACTTTAGGAAGGAAACAGAAGTAATCTGATACAGGTATGGAATACCAGCAGCAACAGATTATTTCTATAATGGTAGTAAGTTATCTACATATATGTGCGGCGGAATCGACGGTTTATTATAGGCCTACAGTGTGAAGATGTTATGGGAGATAGCCTACATTTTCGCATCACATAACCCTCAATTGCATCTACTTACTCCATAGTATTATTATAACACCGCCAATTGTTTTATTACCATACTTCAGAGTAGTAAAATACGAAAAGAAACCAAAATAATTTTCTTTATTTTGCTAAACACTTTTATGTTGGTAAATTATTTCCGTGTCACTCAATATCTGCTTGCTTGGCTCTTATAACAACTTTTCACGATCATAGGCACGCTATTCATTTATTTCCGATTGTAAAACTGGTCATGTGTAAATAAAAATCAACAGTTGTTTTGCTAAACATGTACATTATGTTTGTCCAATATTAATTCCGTAGTTTTTGTCGCCTCTCTTGCTAGCAAACAGCTGTTTCAGTTCAGGCCCTCGTGACGAAGTATGACTGACAATAGCCGTAGCTACAGTGTTGTCAGATTGAACCTTCCGACCTTTCTAGAGTCGACCGTGGTCCAGTACGTAATATGGCTAATGGCGAATGCTAAGCAAATTTCATAGATTCTGACATTCATATGTGTGAATAATGCCTAGTACGTGCTGCTGTGTACCACTGTGTAAAAATAGAGGTGGGCATTGGTTTCCAAAGGATCCCAGTTTGAGAAAACAATGGACAAAACAAATTCGGCGGATTAAATGGAATCAAACTGACAGCCGTGTTGTTTGTTTCGACCACTTCGCACCCAGAAGCTCTACTTGGCGAGGTAGGACGTGCAAATCAATCATCAGTAACTCATTTAGAAACTAACTGTCCCTTAAATGCCTGATTAGCGCCTCCAGAATTTCCTATTTAATTCTAACCTTTAATCCTGCACTTACGACAGGCATCAAATTGTCAGGTGAAAAGCTGAAGGAGGTAGGAGACTTCTGCTACTTATGAAGCAAAATAACCAGTGATGGACGAAGCAAAGAGGATATAAAAAGTAGGTTGGCTCAGGCAAGGTAAGCATTTCTACAAAAATGAATTTGTTGACATCGAATATAGATTTAGGTATTAGGAAGTCATATTTTAAAGCCTTTATCTGGAGCGTGGCGCTCTATGGAAGTGAAACTTAGACTATTTGTGCTGCAGAAAAGAGGAGCATTGAAGCGTTTGAAATGTGGTGTTACAGAACTACAGGATAATGATGAAGATCAGATGGGAAGATAGGGTTAGAAACGAAGAGGTATTAAGACGAGTGGGTGAGGAGAGGTGTTTCTGGCGACTGCTAATGAAGAGAAGAGATAGGTTGGTAGGACACGTACTAAGACACCCAGGAATAGCAAGCTTAGTTATGGAAGGAAGGGTCGAGGACAAGAACTGTAAGGGTAGACCAAGGTTAGAATATGTTAAACAGATTGTCTCAGATGTAGGGTGTGGTAGCTATGTAGAGATGAAACGATTAGCTCAGGACAGGGAGGCATGGAGAGCTGCAACAAGCCAGTCAAAAGACTGAAGACTCAAATCAAACCATGGTATACCACGTTCTTTGTGTACTCTGACGCAACTCTGACTTTAAAAAAGTAAATTCACCTTCCACTGCCCAGCGCAAGCACAACAAGTACCTACGTCTCTTTATACATATTACTACCGACACCTGAATCACGTTTTTCACAGTACTTTAAATATCTTGAAAAACACTGGGCTGTCACAGTTGGGAGGTCTGTACTTTCATTAACATCCTTGTATACTACTGCACTTGGTACTTTCATGACTTAAATATCCTCCTCCTCATCCTTCCGATTTTACGCATTAAATGTGGCATCATAATCTTCGAGCCTATAAAGGTTAAAATACGAAATGTTAAGCGGATATTGACGAGAAAAGCATCCATTGAATTGGTACTGTATAGAAGTGATATTCCAAACAACAATACCTCTTTATAAGTTCACCCTTCCTTCCATGAACTGGGGGCGTGGTGGCGCAGCGGTCAAGCTGTTGGCCTATCACCACGGCGGACCGGGCTCGATTCCCGGTCAATGCATGTGAGAATTTTAAAGTGAAATGCCATGTCTTGTGGTCCAGATTCCACGTAAAAAGGAGGTCCCGTGGCTTATGATCTCGAGATGAACGGTCACGTTAAACTACAATCTTCCTTTTTTCCTTCCATGAACTTTCGCATTTCTTCTTCCGAGTTCCGCCTTCAACTGAAATAAATTCCAGTTCCAATACTCATTTTTGATGTGTAACATCTTTCCGCTCGGTTGCTGGATAGTTTTGTGGGAGTGATTTTGAAAATTGGGGACGGAAGTGAATCGGGTGGAAGTGGATCGAACGGAAGTGGATCGGACGGAAGTGAAGACGCACTGCCAGAAAAATGGGACGGAAGTGAATCGGGCGGAAGTGGATCGAACGGAAGTGGATCGAACGGAAGTGGATCGGACGGAAGTGAAAACGCACTGCCAGCTGGAAGTACAATTGAAATTGTGTGTATTGGAAACAAGGCAGTGTGTGCTCTGTAGTGCGAGAATGTTATGGCAATACAGTAGGCAGTGCATTTAGCAGGCACTGGTTTGGCGAGCACAGTGGCAAATGTTTCACCGACTTTCATTTGTCATTGAGCAGTTTATGAAGCTTCACGTTCAAGGTTGAATATCACATGGGGTAGGACAAAGACGACAAATGACATTTAAGTAAGCGGCATTATTGTCAAGCTGTGGGTGAGTAGTCAAATATTAAATGCATAAGAGAATGTTGTTATATGAGTGGCATAAAAGCTGTATTTCCATCATATGTGAGATTAGGTCATTTCATGATTGTAGGAAGCCATGATTTTGATTGTTTACGACGAACTGTATGAGAGCCTTTAGAATAATGAATGTTATAGTTACTGAGGAATGTGCTCACAGTATTTGAGAGTACTGTCGACGTTGTGTGTCACTTTGTTATTATGAATTATTAATGTAAAAGGAAGGAAGGAAGCTTGTAGTTTTGCGTGTCCGTTAATCTCACGATCATGATCCACGGTACCTCCCTTTTACGTAGAATGCGAACCACAGGACATGGCATTTCAATTCGAAAATCTCACATGTATTGACCGGGAATCAAACCCGGTCTACCTTGGTGAGAGACTAACAGCTTGACCGCTGCGCCACAAATGTGACAGTAGCATATCTCCAATTCAGTCTATACATTCATCATAGTACCAGTATGAAAATGGAGTGTAAATTAACATTTTAAGAATGTCCAAGCTGTGTAGTATACGAGTAGGATAACATGTCAGATGTTACAGATCTGTAAGGCTCGTATCTTTTTTTTTTTTTCATTCATTTGGATGCCTGACAGAACAGCTGATTGCATTGGAGATAATGAAGCATGTCCGCCAATTCGTATGCGCCTGGACCCCTCCTATGCCTGATGCACTCTTGTGGTGGCAACATGAAGTTTGCCTAGAACACGCCCATTAGCGGTGCCGTGTCGACGACGAGGGTCGGAATCTAAACGACGACAGAGGATTGTGGATGTGGTGAAAGAGGATAGCGACTCGTCAGAGAGAAACGACGGGAAGCGGTATTCAACAATACACCTACTAATATCAAAGGTTTGGTGAATGAGCTTAAACAGGTTTGATTGCGCGGTTATGGGTAAGCGATATTGACGGAAAACAACTTGATAGACGGGAGTAAACAAATAAGGTGACTACACTCGGTGCAATAGAGAAAATAAATAAGAACATAAGTGATGCTCCGGTCAAAGCAATCAACGTTTTACATAGGCTCATCTTCGAGCATATGCCAGACGACAGGAAGAATCGAAAGCGACTACGAGTGTTTCATAGATTCGATTTTGACGAAAATTCCATCGAAGAGGAAGCTAAGAAGAAATTTATCAAAGAAATATTTTCCAAGGCTGATGTGTTGCGTGTTTCGGAGATTCTTAAAACCGAGATCGGGACGAAGGAGGTAATGATTAACAACATTTGTTATTACTTGAGAAAATTGGACGAACTCGCAACTAATATAGACGATGATGACGAAGAAGAAAAAGAAGACGAAGAGACCGAAGAGGAAGACAAGGACAGAAGGTATGGAGAACAACATCAGGTTTCATTGTCGTTCCGCGACGTAGAGGGTGCTATGAAAACATTTAACGGTAAGGATGGTTACCCAGTGAAGAAATGGATCGCAGATTTTGAGGAAACGTTAATCTTGATGGGATGGAGTGAGCTGCAAAAGTTTATTTTCGCTAAGAAATCACTTGATGGTTTAGCTAAGCTTTTTATTCAAGGTGAGAAAGGACTGACGTCCTGGACTGCACTGAAGAAGGCCTTGAAAGAGGAGTTAGACGTGGCGGTAAGCAGTGCAGAAATCCACAAGTTGTTAACCCAGCGACGAAAATAGCGCGACGAATCACTTCAGGAGTACTTTCTTGTGATGAAGGAAATCGCCAGTAGAGGTGATGTTGAGCAAGTTTCTCTATGTCAGTGCGTGATTGATGGGATCGAAGACGATTCAGTATCAAAACGTCTTCTTTATGGAGCAAACATTTCCAAGGATTTCAAGGAGAAGATGAGAAGGTATGAGATGGTGGTGAAGTCTTTGCCAAAGAAAAGCACAAAGTATAATAACAGTAATTTTCAACGAAGTGTCAAGAGTGCCAACGAGAAGGAAGGAAAGTGCTAGGGCAGTACAAAGAAGAAAGAGGCGAGTAGTGGAGATAGATGTTATAATTGCGGTGATTCTGGTCATATTTCAAAGGAATGTGAGCGCAAGGATAAAGGCAAGATATGTTTCAACTGCAACGAGTTTGTCCATAGTTCATCCCAGTTCAAAAAAGAGAGGAAGAACGATAAGAGGAATAATCAAGGTATCAATCTTATTGATGAAAAGAAAAGCTGCCTCAAGTTCAAAGAGGTTAGTTTGGGTCAGCAGAAACTTCAGGCACTTATCGACTGTGGCAGTCCTTATAACATACTGCGACAAAACATCTATAAGGCCATGGGTTCCCCAGGATTGAAGAGCACGGATCTTGTTTTGAAAGGATTCGGTAATAGTTTTGTTGCTCCTCAAGGTTACTTCACAACTGTCGTTGAGGTAGACGAGATGGAGTTCCAAACCAACGTCTATGTTGTTTCTGATGATACTATGGAGTGGGACATGGTGATTGGTAACGATCTATTGGATCAGGGCGAGGTCATTCTGAGCAAGCCAGGAGTTACCAACAAGAAACTAGAGGTCCCAATGATGTTGATCAGGGTAGCCGACGAACAGGAATTGGATATCGAGAACTGCGTTGATGAGGAAAAAAGGGAACAGATACAGGATTTGGTAGCGTGATATGTACCAAAGAAGACAAAATCTACTGATGTCAAGATGAAGATCACTTTGAAAGAAGAAAAATCTATATTTAGCAGGCCCAGACGAATGGCACCGCTTGAGAACGAGTTTGTCGATGAGCAAGTCGAGGCGTGGCTGGAGGAAGATATCATAGAACCGAGTCAATCAGAATATGCATGCCAAGTGGTGGTAGTCAAAAAGAAACATGGAAAAAAGCGACTTTATACTGATTTTCGTCCAGTGAACTCAATCGTTGTTATGGATCTATTTCCCATGCCAGTTATAGAGGATCTTCTGGACAAGTTACAGGATGCTACGGTGTTCTGCACCTTGCATCTCAGGAACGGATTCTTTCACGTGGAAGTCGAAGAAGGAAGTCGACGATATGTGTCATTCATAACGCGTCCTAGACAGTACCAGTACAAAAAAAAGTCCCATTTGGATTTACAAACTCACCTGCAGTCTTCCAACGCTTTATTAAAGCTGTACTCTGGGAGTTAATCCGAGAGAACATAGTGTGTACCTATATGGATGACTTAATCATCCCAGCGAAGGATAACGACGAGGCACTCCGACGATTGAGATGAGTGTTGGAATTAGCTGCAGAAGACGGGCTGAAAATCAACTTCGAGAAGTACCAGTTTCTGAAGAGGATGGTACAGTTCCTTGGATACACTATTCAACGTGGACAGATTCAACCCACCACTGAGAAGGTCCTTGCTGTACAAAACTTCCCTGTGCCAAAGACGATCGCTGCGCTGCAGAGCTTTCTCGGATTGGCTGGATGTTTTAGAAAATTTATCCCAAATTTCTCGATTGTAGCCAAACCACTGAGCGATCTGCTGAGAGGTAAGCCGGAGTTCAAGATTGGTGAGGAACAACGACGTACGTTTGTTGAGCTCCAGCGTCTTCTTGCTTCAGAACCTGTGTTGAAGATATACAACCCGAAATACGAGACGGAGCTGCACACTGGGTATGGTGCTGTGTTGTTGCAAAAGTACCCAGAGGACAACAAATTACATCCAGTCTCATACAAGAGTAAAAAGACTACGATACAGGAAGAAAAATACAGCAGTTACGAGCACGAGATCTTAGCTGTGGTGAATGCATTTAAAAAGTATAGGGTGTACTTGCTTGGAATTCCGTTCAAGATCGTGACTGATTGTATGGCATTCCAAAAGACATTGCACAAAAGGGACCTGGTCCCACAAGTAGCTAGATGGGCTATGGCATCGGAGGAGTTTGAGTATACCATCGAACACCGAACTGCAACCAGGATGAAACATGTCGACGCCCAGAGAAAAGACGAAGGATTGACAGCGATAAAAGCGATACTGGAGAACAGTGGCGTGTACTGGTCTGAAGATCTGGGCTACCACTGAGCTTAATATTACACAAAACATGCTTTTGAACTGCCGTGCGAAAGGAGTTCATATTTGAAAACCCTTCATTTGACTATATTTATATTAACTTCACGACTAAATAACAAACACAGCCAGCAGTACAACCTATTCCACCTAACATATGTAGATGATGTGAAATGACGTGTATACATTGACAAACAATTGCAGTTCAGGTGTCATATGTATAATATGAACTTTCTCATTGTATGGACGACGGCTGAAATGAACTTCTAACAAACTCTCTATTATACAGTCATCGGCATTTAAAGTCCCCGCATGTGTTTGTTCCATAATCTTATTACGAAATCACAACTGGCACAGTTAAAACAAAACACTACATAAAGATTCTTCAGCATGCACACACTTAAATAAATCACACATCGAAAATACTACAACTTCTAAAACATATTCACATCTATGCGCACGATATTGTACATTTATTGTAGGCTATTTGTCGCTTTACACGCTTTTAACTTCAATGAAACCGCTGGTTGTAGCGGCAACTCGCTAGCTATGAGCGCTGTGCCTGCACGGAACAAGGGTGGGTGCGGAGAGATGGGGAGAGCGGCCTAAGGCTGCCGCTTTCTTGGTCGGTTTCTACTGCGTTGCCACGTTGACTACCCACTAACCATTATTTCTTTCGATAAAGAAGAATGTGCATGAAAGTCACGATTGTTTGATTGCTTTGTTAAAACTGTAATAAAGTGTTATTTATTTTTAATGTAATTTTGTTGGGCTACCGCCGGTAGCCCCTGTACCCCTATGAATTCGCCCCTGCTGGAGAAAGGGCCTTACGAAAACTTCATCGTCATAGATGGACTGCTGTTTAAATTTGTTGACGGACGAGAGACGTTGGTGGTCCCGCGAGCAATACACCATGAAATCATCCGAGCTGCACATGAGAAGGGACACTACGCTGTTAAAAGGACTGAAGAAGACGTGAAGCAGGAATATTATATTCCAGACTTGACCAACAAGGTGAAACGAGTCATAGCCAACTGTGTGAAGTGTCTGGTAGTTAACAGGATGGAGGGCAAGAAAGAAGGTTGGTTACATCCGCTGTTCAAGGAGAGTGTGCCCTTGCACACCTACCACATGGATCACATTGGACCACTTAAGTCTACACACAAGAGATATGAACACATCATCTGTGTGATAGACGCCTTCACGAAGTTCACCTGGCTGTATCCTGTGAAAACTACCAAATCAGCTGAGACGATTGAAAAGATGGAGTTTCAGAGGACGAACTTTGGAAACCCAGTTCAAGTGATCACCGACAGGGGGCATCGTTCATCTCCCATGAGTTCCAGGACTACTGCAAATCGCAGGGTATCAAGCACGTCTTGATCACAGCTGGACTGCTAAAAGCCAATGGTCAAATAGAGAGAGTCAACTCAACTGTGACCAAGATCATCGCTAAACGTAGCTTTGACGATCCGACGAAATGGTACAAGGTTTTACCATCCGTCCAACGAGCTATCAACTCTACGTTCCAGAGTAGCATCGGAATGTCACCTTTCCAGCTGCTGACAGGAGTCAGAATGCACAACCAAAATGATCTACGTATAGTGCAACTCATCGAAGAGGAGCTGATCGATTCGTTCAACGAAAAACGTGATCAGATGAGAGAAGATGCAAAAAAGCAGATAGAAAATGTACAATCTGAAAATCGTGCCGAATTCAACCGACGACGTAAGGAGCCTAAGAAGTATCAGGTCAACGACCTGGTTGCCATCAAACGCACTCAGATCAGTCCACATCTGAAACTATAAACCAAAAGTCTAGGACCTTATCGAGTGACTCGAGTTCAACTCAACGACACATATGACGTCAGCAGAGAAGGAGACAATGCTGGGCCAAGAATCACATCGTCCTGTGCGGAGTTCATGATGCCCTGGCCGGGCGGATCTTCTTCATCCGGGTCGAATGAGGAACAGGAGCCGGATGAGGATCAAGACGGCCGAGTGTGGGATCTAGAGGGCGTAGGAGTAAGCTCAGCGCCATTATCTGAGAATAAAAAGAAGAGAAGCAATATTCCGAGTTCCGACGAGCCGCGAAACACATCCCCTTAATTCTCTATATTGTATTTTAATCAGTATCTTTGTTTGAATAAATAATTCAGTCTTATATTCAATGCTTGTGAGTGTCATGATCTGGAAACCATTTCCCACAAAATTATAATATTAAATTATAATAAATAACGGATCACGTCCTTTAGGATAGCTTAAACCACCCTTGGCTCGATAATCGGAATTGGTGGGCCTTAAGCTATTGATTATAATGGTTGCATAATTCGCAATGACACGGCTTATGACCTTGTAGTTTGGGTGAAAGCCGCGTCCTATATAAAGGTATGTTGTTACCAAATTTGGTAGAGATCGGATGATTAGTATAGTCGTAATTTGATTTTACGTTATGAACGTTTGAGTGGCCGCGATTCAGTTTTTGTAAAGATGGCGGCGATATAAAATATGACACTGAGGTGCTAGCTTGCCACGGTGGGTGAGTGGATAGCGTGTCGGTCTACTAACCCCAAGATTGCAGGTTCGCCCCTGACCGTGGTAAGTGATTTTTGAAAGGCGGCAAAAATACGATACGCATGTCATACGATGTTGGCATGTCAAAGAACCCATTTGAATTCAGTAGGCCGAGTTCATAATGGCAAAATTAATCTCGGGAGTTTCCGCCAGCACAAAGTTCCTCATTTCTCTACTAGAAAGCGCTATTGTGTTCAAGGAGATTAGATATCTAACATCTAACCTCCTTGACTTTCATAGTCAATGAACTACGAAATTCGACATGCAAGCTACCCTCTGGGTGTCAAATAGCAAAGCTTGCACCAGGCACCCGAGGCCATACGATATTATTATTATTACTGAGGTGCCCTTTTGATAGTGCTACCTCTGTACCAAATTTCGTTTAATTCGGTTTCACCATGTTTGAATTGATAGGGGGGGGGGGGGAGGAGAGACATTCAGAGTACACACACTCACACACACAGACACAATTTTTGTCCCTGTATAGATCTCGTAAGTCTACTTTCATTTTTTGCAAAAATGGAAAGTAGGCTAAAAAATAGGTAGCTTTCTAATGAAATCTACCTAAAAGCACTTGCCAACTGAGTACAGTTCATAATGTACTGGAATATAGAGGCCACATGAAGATATAATTTATTAGAGTGTCATATCCCCTCCAGGGACGTAGGTGACCTGAATTAGAGCCCTTTACTTCGTCAAGGGATCACTAACCAGGCGTCCCGAGACGGATTTTGCATGTGGTAGGGTGGCCAGTTCCTTTCCTCTCCTCCTCTTGCCATAGCCTCCGGCAGGTTCCCATTTCGCATCACGAGGTTGGGAGACCCCGTACCAGACCAAACAAAGACCTTTAAATACTTGGCAGAGCCGGGGATCGAGCCTGGTACCTTGGGGTTGACAGACAACAATGCTGGCCACTGCGCCACGAGGTGGTCTGAAGATATATACCAAAACTGAAGTACTAGGCACTGAAGGTCCACCTCGCTGAAGTGATCAAAACGTAGTGATATAACCAGTCATTTTAAGAGTGCTGCCATAATTTGACCTACAGCCAGGCACACAACACTTCCTAGGCATCTGAAATATTTCAATGAAATATTATTGAAGAATTTGTTGGTTAATTTCATTACCAGGCATTGGTTACACAAACAACTTAATGCGGGAAATACTCACTTCTACAACTTTCAGTAGGTCTGATTTTCCACGAGGAATTTCACGGGTGTTGAAATAGTTAAAACGAACTGCTTTTTAGATGCTGTCATATCAAGATAATCTATATTTATGAACTAAACTTAGCATGCGATCTTACGTGTTTATACAACTTAGGCCCTGACCCTGCGTTACCAATTCTACGCACAGAACGGTTTGAGAATAAATTATTGACGGCGATGGTAGTAATAATAGTCTAATGTTGTTGGTTTTATGTCCCTTTAAACTACTGCGGCTTTTAAAGACGTCGGGGTGCCGGAATTTTGTCCCGAGAGGAATCTATAACGTGCCAGTAAATCTACTGACGGTTCCGTCGCATTTGTTCACCCTTAAATGCCAACTGACTGCGCCAGGATTCGATCCTGCAACCTCCGACACAGTAGGCGAGAACGTTACCGCTGCGCCACGCAGCATCACAGATGAACATATTATTGTTGTTGAGCTCTCATCCACAGATTACCTACTACTAGTTCTCATCACAGTCACGCTTTGGAATTAGTTCACCAGTTCACCACTAGATGGTATATCTTCATTTGTGACCTAGCCTTTTATCTTTGATTTTTCTTTTGTATTCTTTTAGTCTAAGAAACAAAGTGAATCAATGTGAAGCTATCATGTATTTTGGTTTTTAGCCTATTATCAATTTTGAAAAAAATAGGCTTATGAGATCACCTTTTGTCCGTGTGTGTGTGCGTGTGTGTGTGTGGGTGTGTGTGTGTGTCTAATAAAATCTAAACGGCTGGAGCGATTTCAATGAAACTCGGTAAGTTCATAGCACTATTCCGGGTGACCTAGACCGTGCCCTTCAAATTTTGTTACGTCTCACCAATCCAACATGGCGGCTGTGCGAAATATTTCACCAGCATTCAATATCTCCGAAACTATTCCCGATATCACCCTGGAATTTTTTACGGTGATAAAGAGAACTACTAGAAGCACACCTATGTAACTTTTGAAAAACTGATAACTACAAAACCAACATGGCGGCCACGCGAATTTGTGACTTTTAAATAGACGTTTCTCGCGATATAACCAACCTAACGCAATAAAACTTGGTACAGTATATGTTTATACACATTGTAATGCACCGACATCTAACATCGTTCCATTGTTTACATAACCACAAGATGGCGGATGTGCGAAATATTTCACCGGCATTCTATATCTCTGAAACTATTAGCGTTATCACCCTGAAATTTTGTACGGAGATAAAGGGCACTACTGGAAGTTCATCTATAAGACTTTCAAAAACCGGTTAACTACAAACCGAACATGGCGGCCAAGCGAATTTGAAAATTTTAATTAGACCTTTCTCCCGATTTAATGTTTCAAACGCAATGAAATCTGGTACAGGAAACATTTATACACATTTTAATGCACTGGTATCTAATTTAGTTCAATTGTTTACATAACCTCAAAATGGCGGCTGTGCGAATTTTAAAATTAAGTTTTTATTTCTTGTGTCGTAGTCATGCGATCGAAGTGAAAGTTTGAATAATGAACCTACGCAATAATTTTCCTTTAATGGTGCATGACTCTATGGCCTATACTTTTAACAATCCTACATGGCGACCATCCGAAATATTTAAATGGATCTCAATATTTACGAATCTGTTACAGCAATCAAACTGAATTTTTTAATGTTCATAGGGGCTATGAACATAAGTTCACCTATAAGAGTTTCAATACCCTGGTGATCACAAATCCAACATGGCGGCGTCGCGAAATATACATATTCACATGGTCGTTTCTCGCAATTTAACCATCCGAGTGCAGTGACACATCGAACAGTAAATCCTTATACAAATGTTAATCCACTGGCATCCAATTCTTTTCAATTGTTTCCATAACCCCAAGATGGCAGCTGTGCGAAATTTTAAAAACGCCTTGTTACTTCTTGTGTCTTTCATGCGATTGAAATTTGAATGCTACACATACACAATAATCTTCATGTAACAGTTCATCACTCTAGGACCTACATATATAAAATCCAACATGGCGACCATCCGAAATATTTAGTCGGTTCTCAATATCTACGAATCTATTACAGCAATCAAACTGAAATTTTGTATTTTGATAGTGGCAATTAACATAAGTAGGATATATGAAAATAGGCTGTATAGTTCTTCACGGAACTACTTGTGTTTGTTATCTTTCATGAATAAATAATATTGAAATTCATCTGCCTTCCGAAATGAATTCAGCAGTCCACTAGAAGGTACATCAAGTCATATTATAAATTCTCATAAAATTGTATCTTAACTTATAAATTATTTGGCTTCCTGTACAGTACACGCGCTGCACAGATACGACAGGGAAAATGCTGGGAAATCTAGGATGGGATAGAAGGACATTGTCAATTAGAACAAGCTCTCCCTTGACACTGGGCTTAAACTATTTAAGGCCAAGATACTCCCAATTTTAACATAAGGGATGGAAATAGTTTGGCCATATCAAACAACAACAAACATAGCCGGCCTAGAAAAGGCAAAAGCTACATAGCCTACTAGCTGTTACCCGCGGCTTCGCCCGCAATAACATTTGGAATCCCGTTATAAAATTAATTATATAGATAGATAAGCATGGGTCCTATTGTCCGAGTCTTCAGACCTTTGACTGGTTTGATGCAGCCCTCCATGCCTCCCTGTCCTGAGCTAATCGTTTCATCTCTACATAGCTACCACACCCTACATCCGAGGCTATCTGTTTAACATACTCTAACCTTGGTCTACCCCTACAGTTCTTGTCCTCGACCCTTCCTTCCATAACTAAGCTTGCTATTCCTGGGTGTCTTAGTATGTGTCCTACCAACCTCTCTTCTCTTCATTAGCAGTCGCCAGAAACATCTCTCCTCTTTCACTCGTCTTAATACCTCTTCGTTTGTAACCCTATCTACCCATCTGATCTTCATCATTTTCCTGTAACACCACATTTCAACGCTTCAATTCTCCTCTTTTCTGCTGCACCAATAATCCATGTTTCACTTCCATAGAGTGCGACGCTCCAGACAAAGGTTTTCAAAAATGTCTTCCTAATACCTAAATCTATATTCGATGTCAACAGATTCCTTTTCTGTAGAAATGCTTTCCTTGCCTGAGCCAACCTACTTTTTATATCCTCTTTGCTTCGTCCATCACTGGTTATTTTGCTTCCTAAGTAACAGAAGTCTCCTACTTCCTTTAGTTTTTCCCCTGCCAATTTGATGTCCATAGAGGTTTCTGATTTATTGCGGCTGCATTCCAATATTTTTTTTTTACATTTATTAATTTTCATCATGAATTCTTTCCTCAAGACGGAGCCCATACCATTCCGGAAGGCGGAGGTAGATTTCACCGGACAAACTTGGGGATAGTCGAAAATAGGCAGAATATGCAGGTTTTCGTAGAAGGATCAGACCACATTTATTGCGTGAAAGTATTTTATAATTGGAGGTTAATTAACTTTGTTTTTCGTCATTTTATGCATATTTTAAACATTCTATTGTCTTATGATGACGGTAACCTTCTTGTCATTTGGAGTCCATTTTTATACTTGTGGTCACACTGTCCTTGTGCAAAGTTTCGACACTGATGTGTAACTATGTAACGGTCTGTTACTTCTTCACGCAAAATTATATCTCCCGCAGAGATGTTGGTTGGTTCCTCAGTTTAGGGGCTGCGACAACGTGGTCATGTAACCCCGTGTACTTTGGGTGAGTGTAGAATCTGTCTGATAAACGGTGTGAATTGTGATAGCTGTATTAGTCTGTAATTCAGGTAAGGAATCCAGACGCTCAATTTCAAGCAGTAGTTCCTAATGTTGCTACCAGATACTACCGTCAACGACACCTAGCTGTGAACTTGGCTACTAGATGCCACCGCAATCAGCAACTCGCAACGAACGTTGGAACTTCCCCTCCAAAGGAAAGCATACTGAGGGATTTTTAGCGCTCTTAGAAAATCTGACGACTTTGGCCGGCTTTGACCCCGCGACCTTGGGCATAGGAGTTCAGCATGCTACCAGTTAAGTCACCGAAGCCGCATCACACTTAGTCAGATGGAAATCTGAATCTGATCTCGCGCAAGTGCGTTGTCAAGGCAACGTCTGATGGCTCATCCCTCATCAATTTAGTAGTGTTGCCATGTCAACCACTGATAGCTCTTGGCATTTTCTTACAATTCCGAAATCATTTTTCTCATCCCTTGGCGTAATGGTGGGTCATATCAAAAATTCTTTCAGACAAAAGTTTTAGGTAATTGTTAGGGGAATATTATCCATTTTGTACGGTTTTGATATTGTGCCTATTAACAGAGATATGATTAATGTTTCCCGAAAAAAACACTTTTTCCCACCCCTTTGGTCGATGGTTGGTGCTATCAAAAAAACGTTTCAAACATAAATTTCTGAGCTTTATCCGACACATAGTATGAACTTTGAACGGATTCGATATTTCACATATTAAGAGAGTTATAGCAATATTTCATTTTTTCGAAAAAAAAAGTCCCCCATTTTCATCCCCTTCGACCGATTTAGCCCAGTAACGAACTCGTCCGAGATTTTATGGGTATACATATTCGGTAAAAAATTCAAAGTGATTGGTGCAAAATTACGGCAGTTATCGTGTCCACAAGAAACTGATATACATATACACACATCAAAAAAAGTTTTGCATCACCTCGGTTCCCAGATCTCCGGCATATAGACGTTGACTGTGTATATTGTATCCAAGATACAGTCCCTTTGACTGTTCATAGATGTCACTAAAACTGCTCAAAGATGTAAACAACCATGCATGAGCAGGGCCTATTAGACGGAGGGGGTACGACAGCCGATCAGTTCCAGTCATTCCACCAGGACGAAGGTACGCTGCTCATGTTGTCTGTAGTTCTACCATGCCTAGAAGGTCAATACCGCAGTTCGATCGCGTCCGCATTGTTACTTTGTGTCAAGAAGGGCTCTCAACAAGGGAAGTTTCCAGGCGTGAACCAAAGCGATGTTGTTCGGACATGGAGGAGGTACAGAGATACAGGAACTGTCGATGACAGGCCTCGCTCAGGCCGCCCAAGGGCTACTACTGTAGTGGATGACCGCTACTTACGGATTGCCGCTCGGAGGAACCCTGACAGCAATGCCACCATGTTGATTAATGCGTTTCGTTCAGCCACAGGACGTCGTGTTTCAACTCAAACTGTGCGCAATAGGCTGCATGATGCGCAACTTCACTCCCGACGTCCATGGCGAGGTCCAGCTTTGCAACCCCGACACCATGCAGCGCGGTACAGATGGGCCCAACAACATGCTGAATGGACCCCACGGAATTGGCATCACGTTCTCTTCACCGATGAGTGTCGCATATGCCTTCAACCAGACAATCGTCGGAGACGTGTTTGGAGGCACCCTGGTCAGGCTGAAAGTCTTAGACACACTGTCCAGCGAGTGCAGCAAGGTGGTGGTTCCCTGATGTTTTGGGGTGGCATTATGTGGGGCCGACGTACGCCACTGGTGGTCATGGAAGGCTCCGAAACGGCTTTACGATACCTGAATGACATCCTCCGACCCATAGTGCAACCATATCGGCAGAATATTGGAGAGGCATTTGTCTTCACGGACGACAATTCTCGACCTCATCGTGCACATCTTGTGAATGCGTTCCTTCAAGATAACGACATCGCTCGACTACAGTGGCCAGCATGTTCGCCAGACATGAACCCTATCGAACATGCCTGGGATATGTTGAAAAGGGCTGTTTATGGACGTCTTGACCCACCAACCACTCTGAGAGATTCACGCCGAATTGTCGTTGAGGAGTGGGACAATTTGGACCAACAGTGTCTTGATGAACTTGTGGATAGTATGCCACGGCGAATACAGGCATGCATCAATGCAAGAGGACGTGCTACTGGGTATTAGAGGTAGTGGTGTGTACTGCAATCTGGACCACAAATGCTGAAAGTCTAGCTGTATGATGGTACAACATGCAATGTGTGGGTCTCATGAGCAATAAAACGAGCTGAAATGTTGTTTGTGTTGATCTCTATTCCCTTTGTATTTAACGGTTCCGGAACTCTTGGAACCGAGGTGATGCAAAACTTTTTTTGATGTGTGTATATACATATATTACATAAATTATATATAAACTTTTGAACTGACGGTGGTTTTGGGGTCTGGGGGATGTGAAACGCGAAGATATGTCGAAATTTTCCGGAAATCGAAACATGGTACCCATTGCAATAGTTAGCTTTCTAATGAAATCTACCTAAAATACTGCCGTCAACGACACCTAGCTGTGAACTTGGCTACTAGATGCCACCTCAATCAGCAACTCGCAACGAACGTTGGAACTTCCCCTCCGAAGGAAAGCAAACTCAGGTTTTTTAGCGCTCTTAGTAAATCCGACGACTTCAGCCGGGTTTGAACCCACGACCTTGGGCATAGAAGTTCAGCATGCTACCAGTTCCGATACCGAAGTCGCTTCCCACTGACATATGAAAACTGAATGTGATCTCGTGCAGTGGCGTTGTCATAGCAACTGCTGATGGTCATCCCTTATCAATTAAAAGTAAAGTTGTCATGGCAACCTCTCTTGGCACTTGGCATTTTCTTATAATTTAAATCATTTTGTTCACCCCGTGGCGTAATGGTGGGTCGTATCAAAAATTCTTTCAGACAAAAGTTTTAGGTAATTATTGGAGGAATATTGTCCATTTTGTGCGGTTTTGATATTGTGCCTATTAACAGAGATATGATTAATGTTTCCCGAAAAACCCACTTTTTCCCACCCCTTTGGTCAATGGTTGGTGCTATCAAAAAACTTATTTGACATAAAATTTTGGCACTTATCCGACACATATTATGAACTTTAAAGGGATTCGATATTTCATGTATTAAGAGAGTTATAGCGATATTTCACTTTTTCGAAAAAAGCCCCCCATTTTTACCCCCTTTGACCGATTTTGCCCATTAACGAACTCGACCGAGATTTTATAGGGATACATATTATGTAAAAAATTCAAAGTGATTGGTGCAAAATTACGGCAGTTATCGTGTCCACAAGAAACTGATATATATATATACATAAATTATATATAAACTTTTGAACTGACGGTGGTTTTGGGGTCTGGGGGATGTGAAACGCGAAGATATGTCGAAATTTTCCGGAAGTCGAAACATGGGACCCATTGCAATAGTTAGCTTTCTAAAGAAATCTACCTAACTCATACAAATCCTCAGGCGTGTCAGCCAAGATGACGATGTCATCAGCAAATCTCAGAGTTGAAATTATTTCTCCTTGAATCTTCACTCCCACTTTAAATTTCTCTCTAATTTCCTGCATTGCTTGTTCAATGTAAAGATTGAAAAGTATGGGTGATAAGTTGCAGCCTTGCTTCACACCTTTCTGAATACCAGCTTCTCTCTCATGTCCATCAGCTCGAATGACTGCTGTCTCGTTTCTGTATAGATTGTAGATCACCCTCCTATCCCTATACTTTATTCCAATCATTTTCAAAATGTCAAACAATTTAGTCCAATCAACATTATCAAAAGCCTTTTCTAAGTCTACAAATGCCATGAACGTGCTCTTATATTTTCTTATTCTACCTTCCAAAATCAGCCTAAGACTTAGTACAGCTTCCCTTGTTCCTAAATTTCTCCTGAAACCAAACTGGTCTTCACCCAATTCCACTTCTATCTGGCTTTCCATCCTCTTGTAAATTATTCTAGACAGGATCTTTTAAGCATGAGTTATCAAGCTGATTGTACGGTAATCCTCACATCTATCAGCTCCTACATTCTTCGGTATAGGGATGATAACATTCTTCTTGAAATCGGAGGGTACCTCACCTGTCTCATAAATCCTACACACCAAGTGAAATAACCTGATCAGACCTTCATCTCCTATGCAGCATAGCAACTCAATCGGTATATCATCTATACCTGGTGCTTTGTGCCTGCTTAAGTCTCCCAATGCTCTGTCAAATTCTGATCTCAATATTAAATCTCCTTTTGCATCCTCATCAATTTCCTCCTTCCTTTCTATTACTTGATTCTCAATCTCCTTTCCTTTATACAAACACTCTATATAAGCTTTCCATCTCTCAACCTTTTCTTCCCTATCTGTTAGAGGCTTTCCATTTGTGTCCTTAATATTACAGCACTTAATCTTCTTTTCCCCAAATGTATTCTTAATCCTTCGATAAGCTGTGTCTACTTTTCCTAATTTCAGACAATTTTCTATACCTGCACATTTTTCTTTCAACCATTCTTCTTTCCCTACCTTGCACTTCTTGTTAACCTCATTTCTCAGACGTCTGTATTCTGCTTTCCCCTTTTCATCTCTTACATTCTTGTGTTTCCGCCTTTCATCCAACAATTCTAGTATATCCTGAGTGATCCACGGTTTTCTGCCTATTCTTTCTTTCCTACCAATGTTTTCTTCCGCGGATTTCGTTATTTCATTCTTCAAAAGTGTCCATTCGTCTCCAACTGAAGTTTGTTTAGGGTTTTTCATTAGTCCTTCCTTTATACTCTTCTTGAATCTTTCGTTTACATCCTTCTCTTTCAGTCTGTCTATTGCCCACTTGGTTTTTGACTTTTCTTCAGTTTCTTCAACTTTAATCTGCATTTCATAACAACCAGATTGTGGTCAGAGTTTATGTCAGCACCGGGATGTGTTTTACAATCCAAAATCTGGTTTCGAAACCTCTGCTTGACCATAATGAAGTCGATTTGGTAACGCCCTGTATCTCCTGGTCTCATCCATGTGTATATTGATCTATTGTGGTTATTGAATAAGGTGTTAGCTTTGACCAACTCATGCTCGGTGCAGAATTCCATCAGCCTGCTTCCTCGTTGATTCCTTTCACCTAATCCGAAATCTCCTACTATCCTCCCTTCTCTTCCTTTTCCTACCTAGTGGAAAATAATTCTATCACCTGAAACCAAAAATGCATGGGACGAAAAAAACATCAAAATATCATGTTGGTTTCGGACCCTAAAAGACGTGAAAAATATAATAAAAGTATTAAAAAATATATTTTTTGAAATTTCATTCGAATCAATTGTTATGCCATTCCTGGGACTTAGAAAATTTCGGCCAAAAAGTACAAAATCATTAATAACTCCCTAAGTATTCGTCGTATGATGAAATAGCAAGAGACAAAAAAGATGTAATGTGTTATTGCCTACAACATAGGCCATGTATAATTTTCCACTCAGACATATTACCTGTTTTTTTTTCACAATATCACCCCTCCCCATGGGCCCCTTAAATTGGATTTATGAAAAAAACGGTCAAACACCTATATACTTATTTTTATGCTGATTTTTTTCCGCTGAGTTTCAAACTCCTCCCCTATGTCGTTTAAGAGGTACACGCTCCGTTAGGAATCCTTCAACCCCCACTTTACACCCCTTTCACCTCATAATATACACCACATCGAAAAACCCTCAGACGCATGTCTTCTTATTTTTAATGATGAGTTTATATGCCGAGTATCACATCCCCCAATGAAACCAATCGGGAAATGCAGATCTACCCCCTTAACACCCCTTTAGAACCTGATTATCCAAAAATCCTTTCTTAATGGGCGTTTGCGGCCCTTGAGAAGCTGCATACCAAATTTCATTCCAATCCGTTCGGTGGTCTCTGAGATTTCGTGATGAATGAATGAGTGGTATTGGAGCTTTATATAATAGAATAGATAAGCATCGGTCCTAGTGGAAAATAATTCTATCGCCTGAAACCAAAAATGCTTGGGACGAAAAAAACATCAAAATATCATGTTGGTTTCGGACCCTAAAAGACGTGAAAAATATAATAAAAGTATTTGAAAAAAACTATTTTTTGAAATTTCATTCGAATCAATTTTTATGTCATTCCTGGGACTTAGAAAATTTCGGCCAAAAAGTACAAAATCACTAATAACTCCCTAAGTATTCGTCGTATGATGAAATAGCAAGAGACAAAAAAGATGTAATGTGTTATTGCCTACAACATAGGCCATGTATAATTTTCCACTCAGACATATTACCTGTTTTTTTTCACAATTTCACCCCTCCCCATGGGCTCCTTAAATTGGATTTATGAAAAAAGAACGGTCCAACACCTATTTACTAATTTTATGCTGATTTTTTTCCGCTGAGTTTCAAACTCCTCGCCTATGTCGTTTAAGAGATACACGCTCCGTTAGGAATCTTTTAACCCCCACTTTTCACCCCCTTTCACCTCATAATATACACCACATCGAAAAACCCTCAGACACATGTCTTCTTATTTTTAATGATGAGTTTTTATGCCGAGTATCACATCCCCCAATGAAACCAATCGGGAAATGCAGGTCTACCCCCGTAACACCCCTTTAGAACCTGAACATCCAAAAATCCTTTCTTAGTGGGCGTTTGCGGCCCTTGAGAAAGCTGCATACCAAATTTCATTCCAATCCGTTCGGTGGTTTCTGAGATTTCGTGATGAATGAATGAGTGGTATTTGAGCTTTATATAATAGATCTAAAGCGCCTACTAAAAGTCTCTCAATTTCGACACCCTCGAGACTAACCTACGTACTAACCAGAGAACCCTTTTTCGTAGAAGATCTGAGATACTACCTCCAAGCCACGAAAGCTAGCACAGAGTTTCTGCAGACATGTAGGAAGACGAAAAGTACGATGTTCTAATTCTGTGATTTCAGCTTCTTGTAGACAATATGGATTATGTTTCTCATGTTCCCGACATACATAACCCTACCGGAAGTGGTGCAACAGAACTACATTGCTGACGTCACGAAAGCGCACCAGGGCCAGTATTTCTCGTTGGCCATGTGTAGTGCAGTTGTACCACTTCCGGTAGGGTTATGTATGACTGGAACCACTGCCAGCTGGATCGCATCCCTCCTACGGTTTGTCTCGGTCGCCGATGTATGCCTTCTGTCTCTGTCTCGCGCTCTCAAATGTACTTCATATGGTTGAATGGGGAGCAGATCAAAAGTGACCTGTCTCGGTCTCGCAACTTTGTCGTCTGTCTCGGTCGCTTGTCTCTGTCGTGTGCAGCCAAATGGTACCTTTAAACTGCCTGCCCATTCAACGATTACAGCATTGGTTTATGCATACAACCTCGTTTCCAAATATAGACGCTAAGAGTAGCACCAACCCGCTGTGATCGCCACTTTTTCAAGTCACTGTTGCAGACATTTGTTTTGTATTGATGTTAATGGCGTCAATAATAATAGCCTGTTCTTTATTCGGTGTTAACTGTATTGCAGAAGCATAACTTTTCTGGGATTTCTTGGGCACATTGTGGGTAGAACTGTCGGTAATACCCCGTTTAGACGTCCCGGTTGCGATCGCGATCAGGCGCCGATCCAGATTAAGTTGGGACGTCTAAACGCAACAGGATAGCATTATCGCGATCAACTTTCCCTCCAACAGGATCAGCCCGATACCGTTCCCACAACGAGATAATCGCGTTCGCGGCCATTGCGATCGCCGGTGTGTTCTATCTTCCTGCTGAGTGAGTTAATAGGCAGTGGGAATGATGGCCATTTTGTATTATCTTGTGTTTTAAAAGCGAGAAGTTGTAACGTGTTTTTCGAGAGGTTTTTATGCCACTGGCATAAGTCAGTAGGAAGCCATTCTATATTTATTTACGCGGCAAATTGTTCAGCCAAGAGAATTTTTCATGTTAATTTATTATTATTATTAATTTATTATAATTATTATTAAGGTATTTTCGGAGCATTTTATAAAAATTATTAGCATTCAGATAGGTTTTCTATGTCTTAGAAAACGCTATCAAGCAAATTATTACGAACGACAATATCATAGAAAGTTATGTGATTACGGAATTTAACGGAGTTTCGTCAGTTAGGGTATATCGAGAGACGTGACTCACTGGGAATTCAAGTACACGCTTAATCTTGTCGGGAAGTATTACGCAAGAGGGGTTGCAGCGTCAAGAAAAGGCGGATAGTTGGAACGGAACCCTCCCGCCGAGTGTAATGAGCCAGAGGAGGGGAGTATAGCGCGTGGGGTGCAGCCAATCAGTGGAGACCACGTAAGCTAGAAGTCGGGACTGGAGTGGGGGAGCCGAGAGGTGCATATATCGTTCGACGCGCCGTGGAGCGGGAACAATCTGTGTAGAACTTGCGGAGTATGATTGCACGCGGGAGTCGCTCCGATGTTCCGTGGAACGAAGACTATCTGTGTAGAACTTAACGAGTACGGTTGCACGCGGGAGTCGCTCCGATGTTCCGTGGAGTGGAGGACTAACTTTTGTAAAACCTAACCAGTGTGGTTGTACGAGTGTTTGGGTCCGATGTACGGACCATAGAATTATCTAATCTACCAGAATATCATCAAATATCGACAAGGATGACGACGTCCAGGAGACTGTGGGAAGCTCACAGCATCATCCAGTACGAGGGAAAGGCTTCGGCCATTTCCAGTGGTAAGCGCGAATGACGCAGAAATACGCAATCTCTCATTTCTCTTTGTTTTATATTTCATATTTCAATAACTTCATAGCTTGGGAATAAGAGTAAAATCAATAATTTATCAGACTCCGTTTTCACGTAATTTTCTATCGGTAATATTCAAATCACAACGCTCCAATTTAAATTTTATACTTATTATTATTATTAATTTTTCTATACTTGTTTTATATAATAAATTCATTTCTTTTAAAATGCAATCTTTGCTTTCAGTAGGTAGCATTAGATATAGACCAATTCCTTCTCCTGATACAATTGTTTGTTGGGTTAATGATCAAATCATACCACGATCTGAGTGAATTAGATTCTTGAAGGTGTTCTACCAGAGCTAGACGTTGTTAAATACAAATTTAGATTTCAACATTGCGTTGAGGTCTTGGCGCCCATTAAAACAACATAGCTTAGGCAAAGGTAAACAGTTACATTTATTACCCAACAGTTAGGGCCAGTCAAACTGCTACACTTGTCGCTACCAACATGGGGCATTAATTAACATTACACTTGTACGCTCAACGTGGAGCAAGGTGAAAACGTTACAATTGTCGCTCAACGTGTGGGCTAGCAAAACGTTACAATTGTCGCCGACAACTTGGGGCTGAAAACCTAATAACATTTGTGGAAGGAGAAGGGTATATATTTCTGTGCCTGTATTTTGGGGGTTATTTGTCTGTATCAGGGTATATCATTATGGGGGATGAGAAAGAAAGACAGATGAGGTTACGTAGTGGTCATCAACTGGAGAGTGATGATACGAGCAGTATGTCGAGTGATGGTAGTACCGGGGTAGCGGAGGTAAATCCCGATACTGAAACAGGGAGTGTAGGCGGCCAACCAGAATTAAAAACTTTACTTCTCGAGTTCATGTATCAGAACAAAGTTAGTAGTGATGCCTTAAATGCAAAATTAGAACAAAACAGTAGGGAAAATAAAGAAAGTACAGACGCTTTAAATGCAAACCTGGAACAAAACAACGCTAAACTAGAACAAAACAACGCTAAACTAGAACAAAACAGTAGGGAAAGTAGAGAGAGTACTGAAACTTTAAATGCTAAATTAGAACAAAACAGTAAGGAAATTAGTGTGAAAATGGAGCAGATTAGAGGAGAAATCAGAGGAGTAATGGAAGAGAAGGTTAAAGAGATCATTGCAGATGTAGACAAGAAATTAGGAAAAGTACAGGAGTTGGAAAGTAGAATCAGCACACAGGCTGAAAATTTAAAGGAATTAGTTAAATTAGAAACACTGCAGGTTAAAAAGAAATTGGGGGGGGGGGGAGAAATTGACAAGATTCAAGTATCAACTAAAGAGGTTAAGGAACAGCTGGGGGGTAGAATTGAGAAAGTCCACTCGCAAATAGTTGCAGAAGTAAATGATTTAAGAGAGAGTAATAGAGAGAGCATTAGCAAGATTGAGGAGAAACAAGCAAAGCTATATGATAAAGTAGAAGAATCAGAAGGAAACATTAAATTAACAGTAAACAGTATTGGGAGGAAGGCTGAGGAGAAAATCGCAGAATTAGAGTTAAAATTAAAAGCTAGGATCAGGCAAGAAAATAGTCAGAATAGGCCAGTTTTTGTGAATAGCACACACAGGGAGGTAGAACTGGGTAAGTTCATCAATCGACAGGGGTGCCCAATGGAGTTCATGAACACTATAGAAAATAAATTCGGGGAGAGGTTGGAAAATGGTAGTATTGAGTGGTGCCAGGTAGTTGAAATTTTAGAACAAGTGTTTGTGGGGGAAACGAGGAATTGATTTGCTGTCTACAGAGACAAGTTTACTGATATCAATGATTTTAAAATGAAATTCTGTGAAAAGTTCTGGAATGAGGTTATTCAGTCGCAGCATCGTGAGGGAGTAGTGTGTGGTAAATATAACCCTAAAGGAAGCTCCACCATGACCGAATACTTTTTAGGGCAGGTATTAGTGTGTAAATATCTGGATGGGTCGAAGGAGGAAAGTGATGTGGTGAGGTTGCTACTTAGGCACTTTCCCTATAGGATCAAGGAGGCTGCTTGTATCCAGAATGTAAAGACGATATCACAAGTAGAAAATTTGTTGAGCACATTTGATCCACTAGGGAGAGGGGGTTATGAGGACAAATTCAATCGGAACCAGGGTAATAATAATAATAGACCTAATGAAGCCAGGCATCAAGAAGTTCAAGGGAACGGTGGCGAAGGGGCCAACGCTCAAAATAGAAATGACAATAATCAGCTAAATCAGAACATAGGAAATGGCTATGGTAATCAGTATCAAGGGAGGAACAATGATTTCAGGGGAAATCAAGGGAGGAACAATGATTACAGGGGAAATCAAGGGAGAAACAATGATTTCAGGGGAAATCAAGGGAGAAATTATAATGACAATAATTACAACCAGAATAGGGGTCAAGGAAGAGGACAGCCTAGTGGTAGTAATATACAGCCAAACAATGACAACACAGCCCAGAACAACCAGACCAGTTCAGTAGTTAGTAGTACTACGGCCAGCTGTAGCGGTTCTTTAAACGCGAACCAGGCTGCGAAGTAAGGTCAGAATCTCAGTCTGTAGCATGCCCTGTCCATACAATTATACAGGAACCCTATGACCTAAATGTAAGAAACGAATTATTACATGAACTGATGAAGGTATTATTCAGGAAGTGGTTAGTAAGAGCCCCATAGTTAAATTTAACGTGTCCGAGGCGTACACAGATGTTTTAATTGATAGTGGTTGTATGAAGAGTTGCATAAGTAGTGCATTTTATGATAAAATGAAAGGAACTGGAGTAAATTTTGAGGAGATGCCAATTAAAAGCACTTTTGTTATCACAGCTGTTGGGAAGAGGTCTATAGTAATTTCTAAGCAAGTTTTAGTAGACATTAAAATTAATAATCATGTAGAGAAGCAGATTTGCCTTGTAATTCCAAATTTAGTATTCAGTGTTATCTTGGGTTCAGAGTGGCTAAGTAGAGTGTCTGGTAACTTATGTTATGATGTAGGGAGTTTGAAATTTAAATGGGGAGATTCTGAAGTAGAAGTAGCGTTCAATGACCATATTCAGAGGAGTAGTATTGTAGGTGTGATTTGTACTTTAAATGAGATATCGCCAGCCGTAGAGCGGGGTTCTCCATGTTTTGTGGGCAGTGTGATTACGAACGGAAGTCTAGAGGACTCGTTACGTGATGCTGCATTTCAGGGAAATATAGAGGATGAACAGTGTGTTCGGCTCTATGATGTGTTATGGTGTAATAGGAGAGTTTTTGAGGATCGCATTGGTATGGCCAATTGCTATACACATTCATTGAACGTTATTGATAGGTCAGTATTCACAGGACATAGATATCCTGTACCTTTCGCTTATCAGAGTTCAGTTGAGGCACAAATTAATCAGATGCTTGAAGATGGGATTATTGAGCACTCTAACAGTCCATATGTTAATTCTTTGATCACGGTACCCAAGACCGACGGCACGGTTCGTATTTGTTTAGACGCTCGTTTGGTTAACAGTAGAATTAGTTCAGATCAGCTGAAATCTATGTCAATAGAGGAATTAATGCAAACATTTGAGGGGAAGAAGTATTTCACTTGTGTAGATTTGAGTTCCAGTTTTTGGCAAGTGCCACTTATGTACGAAGATAGACCATTTACAGCTTTTAGTCATAAATATAACCTTTATCAATTTTGTAGAACACCTTATGGGTTAAAGAGTAGTTCAGCAGCTTTAATTAGGGCTTTAAACATCGCATTAGGAGATGACACAGGAGAGTTTGTAACCATTTACATAGATGATATGGTAATTAGTTCACGCAGTTTTGAGGAGCATCTACGTCATTTAGATATAGTTTTTCAGAAGTTAGATCAGGCAGGGTTCACTTTGAAGCTGTCTAAGTCGTCATTCTGTCAGTCAGAAGTGACATTTTTAGGTCATAGAATGTCAAGTAGAGGTGTTGCACCAGAAGAAAGTAGGGTTAGCATGTGTGGACAGTAGCAACAGGGCATCGTTACAGACACTGAGAAATATGCTAGTAGAGCAACGTGATGACGTTCATTTAAAGGGAGCCACTTGCAAGGTTGGAAGCAGGTGACGCAGAAACATTTATAGTTTCCAAACGTATGGGAAAACAGCATATGTGCTGGAGAATAGTGAGGGAAACAGATTATACGGGACGTATAATATACATAGTCTCCGAAAGTATGTGTCATAAAGTGAGGATGTTTAGCTGGCAAGCCAGCCTATCAAATGAGTAAGTGTGGTATTTGGTGCGTGGGAGGAGATGGTCTTCCAGGCAGGCGTATCAGAAGTCACACAGGGGGGGTAGTATGTAAGTAAATGAGAGTTTTTAAGGTACAGGGAAATATGACGGGATTGTCGGATGCTCTTGAGCACTAAAATGTCTCGATACACCAAGGCCAGAATTTGGTAGCGCTGGTGAATTCCCATTTGCCTCCTAGAGATGGGTGAGCGCTTGAACAGGGTATTTTTGCTTAAGGCGTCCACGAGGCAAAAGATGGGCCATCAGAAGGCGAGACAGTCCTTCATGAAACTCATACATATCAGCACACGTGATTTCTGTTTACGGCCTCGCCATGTAAGATTTGTAAGTATGTAATTTAAGGTAATTTGTACAAAGGTATTATTTGTGTCAGGAGAACTGGTCTGTGTTGAGAACTAGTATTAAGTAGAATATGGTCTACGGGAACTTAACAAGACAGGGCGATTACGGCACAGAAATATTTGGTGTTATATGTAATGCGCATTTACTGTTTTTTTTTTTTTTTTTTTTTTTTTTTTTTTTTTTTTTTTCAGAAGTCAATATTAATTTAATCTACTTTAAAGAGAGATTAAGTATTATGGTCACGAGGCGCTGCCACAATAGTGTGATCGTGTGCTCAGTGATAAGTGAGATTAAATTTCACCATAAGGAAGGGACCTCCAGTGAAATTAGGAAGTTCTAGGGAGATATACATATATCAGAACACCTTGATGCGTGTGATGTGACATCTCATATACATAGTGCTCACACAGTAATTATGTCTATTTTTCCAACATAGAGAAATTTGAGAGGCGGAAATATCCGTGGAACACTGTTCTATATGTAAAACATTGGACTGGTTGCAAAGTGCAATCCATAGTGACAACAAACTTTGACGCAAAGTGCGTGAAGAAAAATTATGAGTGTATATATCTGTAATTTAGGGTGATCTCATTTATGTAATATGTATTTTGGATGGGGTTTATCAAAGTGTCTGGGATAATCGGATAATGGACCGTCGTCACGGTAAATCATCCGATGATCCGAGGCGAATATGTAACGTGTTTTTCGAGGGGTTTTTATGCCACTGGCATAAGTCAGTAGGAAGCCATTCTATATTTATTTACGCGGCAAATTGTTCAGCCAAGAGAATTTTTCATGTTAATTTATTATTATTATTAATTTATTATAATTATTATTAAGGTATTTTCGGAGCATTTTATAAAAATTATTAGCATTCAGATAGGTTTTCTATGTCTTAGAAAACGCTATCAAGCAAATTATTACGAACGACAATATCATAGAAAGTTATGTGATTACGGAATTTAACGGAGTTTCGTCAGTTAGGGTATATCGAGAGACGTGACTCACTGGGAATTAAAGTACACGCTTAATCTTGTCGGGAAGTATTACGCAAGCGGGGTTGCAGC
Organism: Meconema thalassinum; assembly: GCA_946902985.2. Lineage (NCBI taxonomy): Eukaryota > Metazoa > Arthropoda > Insecta > Orthoptera > Tettigoniidae > Meconema > Meconema thalassinum. The sequence goes on along the minus strand of OX336394.1, from coordinate 250,241,124 downwards.
GTCAAGAAAAGGCGGATAGTTGGAACGGAACCCTCCCGCCGAGTGTAATGAGCCATAGGAGGGGAGTATAGCGCGTGGGGTGCAGCCAATCAGTGGAGACCACGTAAGCTAGAAGTCGGGACTGGAGTGGGGGAGCCGAGAGGTGCATATATCGTTCGACGCGCCGTGGAGCGGGAACAATCTGTGTAGAACTTGCGGAGTATGATTGCACGCGGGAGTCGCTCCGATGTTCCGTGGAACGAAGACTATCTGTGTAGAACTTAACGAGTATGGTTGCACGCGGGAGTCGCTCCGATGTTCCGTGGAGTGGAGGACTAACTTTTGTAAAACCTAACCAGTGTGGTTGTACGAGTGTTTGGGTCCGATGTACGGACCATAGAATTATCTAATCTACCAGAATATCATCAAATATCGACAAAGATGACGACGTCCAGGAGACTGTGGGAAGCTCACAGCATCATCCAGTACGAGGGAAAGGCTTCGGCCATTTCCAGTGGTAAGCGCGAATGACGCAGAAATACGCAATCTCTCATTTCTCTTTGTTTTATATTTCATATTTCAATAACTTCATAGCTTGGGAATAAGAGTAAAATCAATAATTTATCAGACTCCGTTTTCACGTAATTTTCTATCGGTAATATTCAAATCACAACGCTCCAATTTAAATTTTATACTTATTATTATTATTAATTTTGCTATACTTGTTTTATATAATAAATTCATTTCGTTTAAAATGCAATCTTTGCTTTCAGTAGGTAGCATTAGATATAGACCAATTCCTTCTCCTGATACAATTGTTTGTTGGGTTAATGATCAAATCATACCACGATCTGAGTGAATTAGATTCTTGAAGGTGTTCTACCAGAGCTAGACGTTGTTAAATACAAATTTAGATTTCAACATTGCGTTGAGGTCTTGGCGCCCATTAAAACAACATAGCTTAGGCAAAGGTAAACAGTTACATTTATTACCCAACACTTAGGGCCAGTCAAACTGCTACACTTGTCGCTACCAACATGGGGCATTAATTAACATTACACTTGTACGCTCAACGTGGAGCAAGGTGAAAACGTTACAATTGTCGCTCAACGTGTGGGCTAGCAAAACGTTACAAAGTACGTAATGTTGGCCATGATGGCTGTATTTATGTTGGTTGATATCAGATGTTTGAACATCGAGAGACTCGAAATGATGAACGGAGGCAAACATTGGTATGTTTAAACGCTGAAAAAAAATATTAGCGTTGGGGAAAGTCGACGAAGACGATTAATAAAGACATAAATTTGTCATAGACATAGAAGGGATTCCGATCGGGCCAAATGACTCGGGACGAACAAAGAAGAATTTATACAATAAATATCCTAGACATGTGCATAAATATTTCAAAATATTTTTATTTCCACACCACGCCTACACGTCTCCTCAGGATTTGTATATATTTAAGAATATACATTAGTAGGTTGAATTATGTATAAAGAATAACTGAAATACCTCAAAACTGTAGGAAACAAACTACTGTAAATTTCTGCAATAACACTTGGAATTCAAAAGTTGGCAGACTTTATCGATGCCATGCTGTTTTACTCGATTATCCTGTTGTTTCTTGATGGGACGTCTAAACACGTACCAATGACAAATGCCATTGATCGCGATTGGACATTATCCAGATCAGAGATCATCGCGATCGCGACCGAGATGTCTAAACGGGGTATAAGGTTAGGTACGGTCTGACTTCCTTGGTAAGAAGCCATTGCTTTGAGTGTGAAAGGCTGTGGAGCCTCGCTGAATTACGATGTTCAACCGTTTGTTGTTTGTTTTCCGCGAAGTTGTGTTTTGGATTTGAGAATGCCGTACAGCTGCGTGCTCTTTTGTAAATCAGAAATTAAATCTGCAATTAATATATATCGTGTACGCCTCCAAGTGTTGAATGGGCAGGCAGTCTAAAAAGCAGCCAGGAGGGATGCGATCCAGCTGGCAGTGCTGGAACATAAACCGTATTGTCTGCAAGATGCTGAAATCACAGAATACTTAACCCATATCATATCAGAAAACACGCTGTAAAAAGCATTGACCCAGCACAACCATGGCTTCTGGCAAAACATACATGCTTGAAAACACACGGAACATCTAAACTGGGTCCATTTCAAGAAGATTGATATAAAATATTGCATTTCTGCTGCTTATGAATTGCTCTCTACTTAAACGTACAAGCACCAACAAGCACTACATTGCCTATACTTAGGCTTGCCATATTCTTGGTGAGTGAAACCGGGACACATTAAAATTGGATGGCCTTACTGGGGGCTATAGAATACCCCCCCGCCCCCGCCCAGTAGAAGCAAAATGGTGAGTTTTATGCCTTTCTTTAAGCCTCGCAAGTGACGGGAGGGGGGAATCTGGCACCCTAAATTGTTAGTTCTACACACCTTTTAGAAAGGAAAAAATATTTTTATGTAGCAAAAATTCCTTTTTTATTTTTCTGGTCTACCATCTAGAAAGAAGTGTTAATAAAATACAATTTAAAATACTTCATAAAATTGTTTAATTGAACAATTACTAAGTCTTACGATATTTTGAAAAACTACAACTTTTTGTCTAACAAGAAAAACGATTACAAAAAAACTATTTTTGTCAAACTAAAAAATCAATTAATTAATTAATGAGTTAACAACGTCAATCTTTGCTTTCAAAGTAACCGATTCATAAAAGATTCTTAAACACATAAATTCATTACTTTTTACATCTTACAGCCGTTTTCCGGGACATTGATAAAATCGGGCGGGACACCGGGACAAGAGGAAAATACCGGGACTGTCCCGGTCAAACCGGGACGTATGGCAAGCCTACCTATACTGTATGGGGTTACAAAACAACGCCAGCTATAGATAGCCTATTTACATGTTGAAGTTACTCGTAACAAAAATCCACGCGAACAAGGATTCTAAGTTTTTTTGTGTCTTTAATAGCTGCAACGAGTACAGTAAGTTGAATTGTAGATCCTGTGACCTTCGTTGTGAGTAACTTATGTGGACATGAGCAGTGACATGAGTATATTTAGATCAAAGAAACTTGGGGTGAAAGTATTAGTTATTGTTGTTTTAAGGGGCGGAACAGAAATTAATACGTTTATAGAAGAGATCTGCGGAATACACTCGCCACCAACTAGCGACTCATATCAACACCGTCTATGAAGACAAGTGGTAAATGAATACCAGCATTTATACAGATTCAATGATGAAGACAAGAGGACTACCCCACCGGCAGTAAGACAAACCATAGAATATTATGTTCGTGAATATCTTTCTATTACAAAAACGTTTCATACATTTATGTATATCGTTCAACTATAAGAGTCATACATGCATACATTGTCCGGCACTATTCATAGCTTTTCATAACCTTCCTGAACGCTTTGTAACCGTCAAGTTATTCCACAGAATTAACAAGCAACCGCCAGGGAAAGATAACACACTCTTGAAAAGTATTACATTGTGATCAACTACAACGATTAAAGATAAGTGATCTACTGGTTCTACTCAGTGTAATGAATAAATAAGTAAATTGTGACGCAGTATTGGACTTCATACGATTGATCAGTGTAAGACTTTAGTTGTAATTAGCATGTATGTTTCGCCAGAAGCCATGGTTGAGTTGGGTCAATGCTTTTTACAGCGTGTTTTCTGATATGATATGGGTTAAGTATTCTGTGATTTCAGCATCTTGTAGACAATACGGATTATGTTCCCGTCATACATAACCCTACCGGAAGTGGTGTAACAGCACTACATTGCTGACGTCACGAAAGCGCACCAGGCCCAGTATTTCTCGTTGGCCGTGGTACGGAAGTAATGACGTCAGACGACAGGAAACAGTCCAACTACGAGTTGCGTCACTTATTAGTCACTCGGCTTCTACCATAAGATCTGTTATGAAAAGAAATTTCACTCCCCAGGTGGGAATTTCCTATGGCCTATGTCTGTTGTGCAACAAACCTTGTGATCGATACGACATCTTATGGTGCGATAAAAGAATAGAGTCGCTGATTGCGTACAACAAAGACAAGATATAAGTGAAAGTGTTCAATAAGTGACAATTTACAGCACAATTTACTTCATGCACGGATGTGCGCTTTTCTTTCTTATATAATAGAAGGAGAAGTTGGTTGGTTGCTTCCTCAGTTTAGGGGCTGCGACAACGTGGTCATGTAGCCCCTGTACTTTAGGTGTGTGTAGAATCTGTCTGATAACCGGTGTTAATTGTGATGGCTGTATTAGTGTGTGTTATCTGTATTTAATTCAAGTAAGGACAGTAGTGGTTTTTGATCGGTTCAGATACCACCTCCACCTCCCCACCTCACAAGATGGCGGCAGCCCGATAACTCCCGAACCCGTGGTCGGATTTTGACGAATGAGGTGTCATTGAACTCGGGCTGATACCCCCTTTCCAATGGACAACATATTTCCACCCCAAAATAAAACCTACCCCTACTAGGGGGTGAAATTGTAATTTTTTAGAGAATCTCTCCTTTCAATTGCAACATGTGAGGGTTTGAATGCCGATATGGCATGAAACGTTGTTCTACATAAAGTGCATATGTGCGGTTGATAGCCACTATGAATTAGCATGCCCACTCATGGCTTTTGAAAGAGGGTGGGGGAGCGGATCCCTATGGATGGGTTATTGTTGACGAGTCATTGTTGTCGGGTCATTGTGGACGAGTCCTTGTGGACAAGTCCTTGTTGACAGGTCCTTGTGGACAAGTCCTTGTGGACAGGTCCTTGTTGACAGGTCATTGTTGCCGAGTCCTTGTGGACAGGTCTGTGTGGACAGGTCCTTGTGGACAAGTCCTTGTGGACGAGTCCTTGTCCCTTTGGACTGATCCCTTTGGACGGGTCCCTTTGGCCTGGTTCCTACGGACTAGCCCATGAATTTATTTAAATTATGTCAAAGGGCCTAACTACATTTGGTGTGTGTTGAATTGACGTTGTTCACCACTACTATAATGGGGTAACGATATGAAAGGAAAGTGACGAAATACATGTGAACATACAAGGGATCTAACTTGGTGGATGGATGTGTTCTAACGAGTCATTTGTAGTTGAAAGAGAATAATACATGTTCTTAAGATGTTAAAACTGAGGAGATGGCACGTGCAGTAAGACGTCTTGTTACTTCCTGTGTCATATTACAGACATGACAGAGAGCGTGCAGATCTGTTGCTATGACTAACACTGCAGTAATTTGAAACCGCAAGTGTTCATTAAGACAATGGATGATGATCATGCAAAGTTAGCAGTTATTGGATATTACACAGGTGTTCCTTCCGGTGTCATGTTGCTGACATACCAGAGAGCGCACACTGCTGTTGCTATGATTGACGCTGCAGTAATTTGAAACCCCATATGTTGATTAAGACAATGGGTGATGATCATGCAAAGTCAGCAGTCATTGGATACCACACAGGTGTTCCTAGTGTACTTTGGACTCTCAACTGTATTGGGAAAGGAATTGTAATGATCTGCAAAAAACTGCTGACACGAGTGATGAGAGTTTATATAAGAGAGGTGTCCTATATCTCCCTACTGTCAGTCTTTATTACTCGCTTTGAGTGAACAGTGCTCTATTACTGCTCAAGAGTTGTACAAAAAGCCGTTTTGGTAGAAAATCATTAAATTATTTTGCAAGGTAAGTACTTATTATTAATGGATTGTAGTCTTTTATTACTAATTGATGTTGAAGTTATTGATTGGAATGTATTTATCGATTGATTGATTGATTGTTTTGTTTACAGATAATTGGGTACCAGTAGGCTATCAGATTCCTACAATCTGTTCATTCAGTGGCAGCAGTTGATAAATTATAAAAAGGTAAGTGCCCCTCTAAGAACTTTTAAACAGTTAGAGTGATATTTTCCAATGTTCACTACTAGATGTCAGTGAAAATGGTATATTTGACAGTCAAAAGTTGGAACTACTTGACCATGGTGTGTAAAGCTAATTTTGTAGGTTAGATTTTGATTACCGATCTATTAAGTCTGAATGTTCATTGCTAAGTGTCAGTGACATAGGGAATATTTAAAGTCTTAACCTCAGTTCACCTAACATAACCTAACTTTACCTAACTTAACCTTATCACTTGACATATGTTACAAGTTTAGACTTGCTTTATAACTGACTATGACGTCACACTTAGCTCACTTAACTGGTGGTTGCTGGTTTCTATCACGTAACATGTTCTACAAGTTTAGACTTGTTTCAAGACTGGCTATGTCATCACAATTAGCTCACTTAACTGGTGGCTGTTGGTTTCTATCACGTGACATTTTCTACAAGTTTAGACTTGCTTTAAGACTGGCTATGACGTCACACCTAGCTCACTTAACTGGCGACCGCTGGTTTCTATCACTCTATCATGTTCCAATGTTCACCGCTAGGTGTCAGTGACAGTGGTATATAGTGACCCCCAGTTAGAACTACATGAAGTTAGACTAGCTACGAGTTCACAGATGATCGATTTAAATACCCTGCTATAACCATTGACTGGAATATAATTAAACTATTTATATATTGTACTTTTGTTTATCATTTATTAACATTTATGATTTCTTTCTTTTATAGGTAATTTCGAAAGGGATCATTATGTTCAAGTGTGGTGACTGTAAGAAACAGTTCTCAAGACCTGACAGCCTTCAACGACACGCAAATGTTAAACATGACATTAAAATGTTTGTATGCAGTCATTGTGCTACCACATTTAACAGACAAGATAATCTTGCACGTCATGTAAATTTAATGCATGTTAGTTCAGCACCATTTTCATGTTCAGTTTGTGAACTTGGTTTTTCTGCTGTAAAGCGATATCAATCCCACATGGTTGAAGTGCATGGTGAACAACAAGAATTAAAAACTGTAAAACCAACAACTAGCACGGAATCTTTAAACGAAAGTGATGCTCAAAAGCGTAAACGTTCTCAAGATTGTGAAAATAGTTGTGCAACAAAAAGAAAAAAGAATGGTGAACCTTCAATAACACATTGTGATGTATGTAATATTGATATACCTTCTTCAATCATTCATGGACATTTACGCAGTATTCAACATAAAAATAACACTTGCCATGAAAGAAATTCTGGAAATGTTCAACAAATTGGTAGTGCATTTAAAAGTCGAATTGCTAGTTATAGACTTTATAGTAAAGAAAAAACTCAAAGTATTGAATCATTTTTTAAAAATGTTCAACCTACTGTGTTTGGCTTGGTAGGTAATGTTTTATTAGAGCATAAAACAATTAAAATGAATTTTGAACTTTTTGGACTCTATGTAAAAACTGGGAGTGAAGGTGAAATTACGGATATCAAATCTTTTAATACAAAAAGCGTAATTGTTAGAGAATCAACTAATATTAGTGATATATATCAAAATATTTCAAGTGCTATCATCGTGAAGAGTGAAGAGTTCCAGGAAAGGGAGTCGGGCTGGGCATTGGTTGAAGTACTTTATTTAGAAACCAACATGAATAAATACAACCCCCTTCGAGCATCATCATACGTTGATTTGCCAGGATGGATCAAACGTAAACACGCTTGTGTAAACGTTATGAATAATGATGACGCATGCTTTGCATGGGCTGTAACCTCAGCTCTCCATCCAGCAGTGAGGGCCACGATGAGAACATCATCTTATCCTCACTATTCTTCAGTGTTAGATTTAAAAGAAATGGAATTTCCTATGGCGATAAAAGACATTCAACGTTTTGAAGAGCTGAACAATGTAAGTATTAATGTTTATGGAATTGAAAATAAGAGTATAGTTGGTCCTCTATATTATACTCAGGAAAAAAAGGATGCTCATGTAAATTTACTATACATAACCGAAGGTGAAAATGCTCACTATTGTTGGATAAAATATTTAAGTAGACTTGTTGGTAGTCAGATAACAAAAGGTGAATCTAAGAAGTGGTTGTGTGATGGCTGTTTGCTATATTTCAGAAAAGAGGACCAACTAACTCAACATCAAAAATGGGGATGTAATCATGTTCGTACGGTATTACCGACTCCTAAAAATAACATTCTAAAATTTAAGGATTATGAGAAACAGCTTCGAGTACCATTTGTTATATATGCTGACTTCGAGGCTTTGCTAAAACCATTTAATACATGTTCATCGAATCCAGCCCAATCTTTCACCAACACTACTCACATTCATGAACCTTTTAGCTTTGCATATTATATTAAATGTAGTTATGATGACTCTTTAAATAAGTTTGAGCTCTATAGAGGACCTGATGCCCCTAAAGTTTTTATGGAAAGGCTTGAGAAAGATGCCATCCGTATATCCTCTATTTTAAATACGATCATTCCAATGGAGTCACTAACTTCCACAGAGCAAATGAATTTTGAAACTGAAACTAATTGTTGTATATGTGGTGAATGTTTATATTCAGACAGGGTTCGCGATCATGACCATTTAACAGGACAATATCGTGGTGCAGCTCACCAAGAATGTAATTTAAATTATAGAGTAAGTAAATTCATTCCGGTCATTCTACATAACGGTAGCAAATACGATAACCACTTTATCGTTAAAGAATTTGGAGCTTCAGATGTGAAAATTGATGTGATTGCAAATAATAAGGAACAATACATATCGTTCACAAAATACATCAAAACTGACAATAAGAAAACGATAAACTGCGATTTTTAGATTCATTCCGCTTTATGTCGAGTAGTCTTGATAAGCTGGCTAGTAATTTAAAATCAGATCAGTTTCATGAAATTCAACGTGTCTTTCCTAAAGAAGATGATTTTAATTTGATTCGTCAAAAGGGTATATTCCCTTACGAATATATTAACTGTGTGGAACGTCTTGAGGAGTGTTCGTTACCACCGAAAGATGCGTTTTACAGTTCCTTAAACACAAGTCATATCAGTGATCAGGAATATTTACATGCACAACGTGTATGGGCACAGTTCCACATTCAAACTTTAGGAGAATTTTCAGACATATATTTGAAGACAGATGTGTTGTTATTAGCAGATGTTTTTGAAAATTTTCGGAATGTTTGTATGAAAACTTATGACCTTGATCCTTGTCAGTATTTCACAGCTCCTGGGTTAAGTTTCAGTTCAATGTTGAAAAAAACGAAAGTAAATTTAGAATTAATGACTGATATAGACATGATCAATTTTATAAAATCATCAATTAGAGGTGGATTAAGTCAATGTAGTGGACGGTACCCTAAAGCGAATAATAAATACATGCCTAGCTACAACCCTTGTGAAGAGTCAAAGTATATTGTCTACCTCGATGCAAATAACCAATATGGTTGGGCTATGAGTCAATATCTACCACTGAAAGATTTTCGCTGGCTGACACAACCTGAAATTGATGTCGTACATGTTGACACTCTTAATGATAACGATGATAAAGGATATATTTTAGAGGTAAATCTTGAGTACCCTAAAGAGTTACATGATGATCATAATGATTTACCATTTTGTCCTGAGAATATGAAATCTCCATACATCACATCACGAACAAAAATGTTAATTGCTAATGTAAATGATAAATGTAAATATGTAATACATTATCAAAACTTGAAACAGTGTCTACAGCATGGATTGAAATTAACTAAAATTCATCGCGTATTGCAATTTCATCAGTCAGCATGGCTCAAACCGTATATTGATCTAAACAATAATTTAAGAACGCAGTCAACAAACGCGTTTGAAAAAGATTTTTATAAACTCATGAATAATAGTGTTTTTGGAAAGACTATGGAGAATGTTGATAAACGAGTTGATGTAAAGCTGATAACAAAGTGGGAGAATGATGGTAAAAGGTATGGTGCGAGCAACTTAATAAGCAAGCCTAACTTTCATAGCTGTTCAATTATTCATGAGGATTTAGTTGTAATACAAATGAATCGTCTTAAAGTAACTTACAACAAACCCATATATGTGGGTTACACCATTCTGGAATTATCAAAAACACTTATGTATGAATTTCACTATGATTATGTAAAGAAAAACTATCTTGATAATGCTAAGTTACTCTTCACAGACACAGATTCTTTTATTTATGAGTTTAAAACTGATGATTTTTACGAGGATATCAAAACTGAGCTAAATAGGTTTGATACAAGTGACTACCCCAAGGATAATATTTACCATTTACCTCTAGTAAACAAAAAGGTTCTTGGGAAATTTAAGGATGAATGTGCTGGTGTTATTATAGACACCTTTGTAGGCACAAAATCTAAATCATACAGCTATATGACAATTGATGATGTAGTAGTAAAAAAATTAAAAGGAGTGAAAAAGAATGTTGTTAGTAAAGAGTTAGATATAAGTGATTATAAAAACTGTATAGTTAGTAACCCACCTGTATTATATAAGAAAATGTGTGTATTTAGAAGTAAAAATCATCAGCTACATACCAATTTGTTGAACAAAGTTGCTTTAAGTAATGAAGACAACAAACGATTCATTATACCCAACACATTTAATACTCTTGCTTGGGGAACAGTCGTATTGACGACTATTACTTTACTTAAGTCTAATGATCACTATATTGTAATATTTGTAGTGTGTTTTATATTGTAATATTTTTTGTAAAAACTGTAAGTAGAATGTATAATGTTAGGCTACAGTAGTTTAGTAAAAATAAGATAAGTAATACATTTTAGTGTAAAATGTTTGCTTTTGTATATTACGAAAAAGATTTTAAAAAAATTTACTGAATGTGTGAACTAAACAAGGGGAATGTAAAAAAAATGTAAAGTGGAAATTGTAAATATCCATGTGTGAAAAAGTGAAATGGCTATCACCATTTTAAAATTAAAAAGACATTGTAATCTGGTAAACCTCGTTTTTTTATTTCACAACAACAAAAATGAACAGAATGTGTAAACTAAACAAGGGGAATGTAAAAAATGTAAAGTGGAAATTGTAAATATCCATGTGTGAAAAAGTGAAATGGCTATCACCATTTTAAAATTAAAAAGACATTGTAATCTGGTAAACCTCGCTTTTATTTCACAACAACAAAAATGTACAGAATGTGTAAACTAAACAGGGGAATGTAAAAAAATGTAAAGTGGAAATTGTAAATATTCATGTGTGAAAAAATGAAAATGAAGAAATGACTATCACCATTTTTAGAATTAAAAGACATTGTGATCTGGTAAACCTTGTTTTTTATTTCACAACAACAAAAATGTACAGAATGTTTAAACTAAACAAGGGGAATGTAAAAAAATGTAAAGTGGAAATTGTAAATATTCATGTGTGAAAAAAATGAAATGGCTATCACCATTTTTTAAAATAAAAGACATTGTGATCTTGTAAACCTTGTTTTTATTTCACAACAAATAGAGCTTTACAAAAATAGAATACAAAGAAAATACCAATTCCTCAATCCTTTTCAATGTCCATGTCCACTCATTATCAACTTTCCTTTTATAACACTAATCACAATGACGACTGCCAACCTCTCTCCCACTGAGACATCACAGAATGTCAAAAGTTGTTTAGCTTTTCAACGATACTTTATCCGCTACACGTCTTAATGCAGAATGACTGTGGTGATAAGAAAGGTGCATGCTTGATCCAAAGGATTAATAGGTATATCACTATGCTGCAAAGGTTCTTCAAGACAAGTTCCAGGACTACACAAATAATAACCAGGTAGGTAGATTTCGAAAGTCAAGTATTGAATTACTTTGTTAATGATGCCATTGCCAGTACAGGTCTGGCATATCCTTTTCCATCGATGGTAAAAAGGTTTGATCTTCCTCCTCTTCTGTGGATGATGTTTGTTGTTGTTGCTTTTTTTCTTCATTACTCCCGTGGTATGAGGAAACAAAGTCTTTACACTGACTTTTATGACCATGATACAGTTTGACTAGCTGACAAGTAGCACACTGTCGCATAGAGGGTATTTTTGCCATAGCCACTTGCTTATGGTGATCATAATCTGTACATGGTTGCAATTCACTTAACACAGGGTCTTGAGTCCATGATTTTGGTACATGTTGCCAGATTTCTTTCACTGCATTTGCTGCGACATAATAAATGAATGATTTTGGATGAGCCAATAATTCTTCTTTAGTAAAACTGTCTAGTTTCTTTTTACACACAAAGAACTTTCCAATCGCTTTATCGGTAGCATCCCCTTTCTCCATGGTATCACGTTGATGTTTACACGTCGCTTGTAGAAATCTCACTGGTGTCATTCACAGGTAAACCTTTAGTTTTAATTTTATTTAACAACTCCCAGCAGGCATTGGTGGATAGCCAATGAAACAATTGCCACACCTGTGCCAAGGCTTTATGGGTAATATTTTCACAGGGGCAGCGATCCATGAGTGTTTGCAGCGATGGACAGCCCATGTCCATTAAATCGATACATTGACAGTAAGACGCTAAAAATGGTTGTAGCCATTGACGTTTTTCACTACCTTTCACAAATATTACATGGGCAGAAGACAAGTGGGCTTTCATGACCATGTCCAGGTGCTTATATGAAATGGTTCCTCGCTTCCAGTCTAGTTGCATATGAGTTTCAATCCACTGGGTTTGTTTACGGTCTTTATCACACAACAAATCAAACGCATAAGGTGGTTTAAACACCAAATGAGTAGCTTGTGATATCCAAAAAGTGGAACAATCGATGATGGCCACTTCTTTAAATATAAATTTGTTATCTCCAATTTTAAACCCTTGACAGTCGACAATCAGTGTACGCAACATGTTCACTCTTGTCTGGATCAAGTCCAACTGACTACAGACTGACAATTGTTCAGTAAGGTGTACCCATGTCATTTACTTACATTCCATTCTAGTAAAAGAAAAGAAAAACATCGAGTAGTCACTATAGAGGTTAGGATATGACAGGGGGCATAAGAAATAATAATATAACAACAACAACAACCATTTTTTTTATTTCATTATTTTATTAGCATAACAAGTTTTACATTCTTTTTTCATTCTAGGATAGAGGCGGTACCATCTCATACAACAAAAAAGTCTTTTGTGTTTATAGTGTCCATAACACCGATGATATCCCAATGTCTCTAAACTGGATGTTTTTGACTGTGAGCTGCTCACTGAAGCACTGCCGGCACCATAAGGTCCACACGTATCATAACTTTTTTCATCACTCAGAGGCATGAGTGAGGGGTAACTTGAATGACAGGGTATATTACCCACCTCCATTCTGCACAGGTAGGGGCAGGCAGGTGACCAGCGCTGATGTTCCTGCATGGGTTCATCACTCTCTTGCCATTGGTCTAAGATGATGGGACAAAACACACATTTCACTTCATCTCTTCTTTTTAAATAGTAGAATCCAGCGGCTGCTAAGGCTTGAGGGTTTATAAAAGGCACCGGCCACGTCGCAAAGGTCTTGAAACGTTGTTCCTCAGATTTTAAATTCATGGATGTAACTTCTCTTGAGGCTTGAAAGCAAGACATGACTGAGTGGTTTGATGTGTGTTGACCTGCTATTTATACACTTGTCACTTGGTTGGACAGTGGATAATAGTTGACTTGTTTGTGATGAATAATCAAACAGTAGGCCGTGGTATTGGCTGGAACATTGTCATGCGTTTCAAAATCTAGTCGAATGTCAATATTGGATGGTTTGACAGACTCTTCCAAGTAGGAACAGTCAAAGACAATCAGTGGCGTCCTTGTCTTAAAAGCTTGGGATGACAACATTGGACAATTCTCTTTTTGATAATACGACCATCTAAATTTAGAAAACAGGTCGTACAGGGGGGCAAACTTATTTTTTGAAAAATCTAAATCCAGCCCTTCATAGGGAAACACAGCACCGTTGAGGAAAAGACGTGCATTTCTCAATTGCAGGTGATCAAATTGCGTGACATCTTTGGTTTGTTGATACTTGCGATTCGTTTGAAAACCCACAATCATGTAGAGAGGTCTCTCTGTATAGCGGGCTGTTTTTATAGACCAACTGTGTGTGTTGGTGGTGGGCAATAACGGGTACTCATGGAGTGCCCAGCTTCTAAATTCCATGGGTAGAGGTATATCTCTCTTTACCATTTTGAGTATGTCCAGTTTTTTGCTATCGTTAAGGGTCACATGAGGCACTTTCCATAGCAGGCGTTGTAGTTGAATTTTTGAATCAATGGGGGCATTGTCGACTCCCTTGAGTGCATTATTATCACTCCTGTCTCTCACTAGATAAAGCACTTGCCTTGCGTTGACCACAATGCGCTGGTGATCTTCAGCAAAGCCTAAAATCAGTTTAAGAGGTAAATATCCAGTGAAGGTGCCATCGGTGTGTACCATCCAGTCATTGGTCGAGTCAGGGAACCAACCCGCCATGCAAAGTGTTTTAGCTTCTTCCTCACTATAAGAGGGATATAGTTTCATGACACTGGAAATACCCACATTTCGAGTGCTATCCACCACGATATCGTTAATGACATATCGTACTTCAGAAAACAGAAAGGCAAAAGCATGGTTGGCTAACTTGGATGTAGTGGGTGTAGAACCATCGGCTTTGGTGAGTCGACCTTCAATCTGAATAACACTTTCATGCGGTAGGGTGTAAATATCTTGGTTGTTGATAACAAATTGAATTTCATCATTGTTATTGAGTCCAGGTGTTTGAGCTTGATAAGAATGCAGATCAATTCTTACCACTCCTGGTTGCTCCTCGATGTGGTTCGCTACCTCTAGAATAGAATTCATCGCGGGGGTTAATGTGGTAACCCAAATGCTGTAAAATCTGCTTGTTCTGAGATGTTAACGTGTATTCACGTGGTAAACAACTAACACCATTCCTAGACGGTGCTGTTGCTTTATATACAAACTTCATAGTGGTTTTAACACCAACTTGTAAGTCACTGGTGTGGTAGAATCTAGATCAATGAGTTGTTGCTCTCTATTGATCAGTCTTAATGTTATATTACTAATACCATCGACAGCCACAGAATGAAAAAGCACCACTGGAGGGTTTTCACGAATAATATAGCCATTGGGCGATGTTATAATAAAGTCATAAAGCGAATGCGACGGTTCTTGATTGGTGTACACTTGACTAATAATATTACACGTCACCGACACATGATGGTCCTCAATGAATTTCACTTCATGGTCTGATTCATGTTTTTTGTTGGGCTCTAACACACGTGGTTTAAATCCTAGTAATGGACCAATGGAATCGGGGTGAGTTTTAAAGTCAATTTTGAATGTAGAAAAAATACTGCAGTGATGAGTGTTGGTATTTCCTACAAGTTCAAACTTGCGCGTTCCATCGAGAAATGACTTTAAACCATATTCATCGATCAACACCACATAAATGTGTTCATAAATGTCATCTATCGTGTATCCACCAGAGTTCAGGGTGAGCACAGAATCATCATAGTAAAACTTGTTGTTCACATTTTCACGTATGTTGTATATTCGATTGTACGTTTCAAGAGAAACAAGTCCTAAACCATAAGGTTTTTCACTCAATTCGATAGGTGGGTAAAAGTCTAGACTCACTTCAGGTCCACGTCCATGCAGTGTAAACGTCTTACTTTCCGCCGACATACTGTTGACGTTTTTGCTTATGTTGCGTCTTATATAAAAAAATTAAACACAAACGTCCACACTGTTGACTGTTAAACGTTTGCTCACGTTTCACATTATAATATATTTTGATCCTGTTTCCAAAATAGGCCACTAGTTCCATGGGCGGGGGCAAATTCCCAAAACTGTTAAAGTACCATACAGTAGAACCCTCTTTGACATAAGCTACATAATGTGTTCCAGGTCCTCGGTGATCATCCAAATTGATAACAGCACATTCATGTTTCCCGGGTTGTGAGGGTAATTGGTTTCGCATAAACACACCTCGAAAATGAGAAAGCTTCAGTTGTTTAGCATAGCTTTCCACTTGCTGATGCGTCAGGGCATGTCTTGCTATGGTTGAGGTTAAAGATGTTTTTTTTTATTTCGAAAAGGTGAAATTCCAAATCCTTGTTGATAAAAGCCTGGCTTCAAATTGACATTTCTAGCCCCCATAGCAATGGCCTCCATTGTTTCATTGTGTCGCTGACTTTCATTGAGTTGTTGCTTGCCCTGTTGCACGGCTTTAATGGTTTTTGCCACTGCACTGGCGCCGCCTAAAAGTGAACCTAGAGCAGCCAGACCGGCGAATAATGCAGGTAAAAATCCCGCTCTTTTGGGGACGGGGATCACTCGCCCTTGTTTTGAACCCTGTCGCTGACGTTTTGGAATGACATGTCTCTGTGCTACTCGAAGAGCTTTCCTTATGGTCAACACATTATTTTTTCTTTTTTTCTTTCGTAAGGGCTTGTCCACGAATGTCATAAGCCCAGGCTTTGCCAAGGACAGGCTCATATTTTTTGTCTTTCTCACCACATATCTTTGTTTCACCATGATGATGATGATGACCAACAACCTTTCACAAGAAAGTTTAAGTCACAACTAACATTAGATTGTTATTTCATGGCTGTATTGTGCCCTTTTAGCAAGAAATATGCCAATCACAGTATACCAGCGTAGCTCAATTCGGAATTTTCGGGGCAGCGGTAAGTTCCCCCACTCTGTGACTCACATATTTTGGATTAATTACAGGATACACTTGCAAAAATAACAACAAAATCAACTCCTATTTTAACACATTTAATTAATAAAATTAATGGCGCTACAAACACTTTAACAATTTAATTACTGACCCATAATCATCTACTTGCTCCAAATGAACAAGGAATCACAAATATAATAAAACAAATATTGTATTTAAACATATGGTTTCCACATAAACCAACAATTCCTACTTAGTCTTACTTCCATAAAGCATCAACTGTAAGTTTTATATAACTCCGAGCTCTTTTGGCTCCATGCTTTACATAATAATGGTGTCATTCTTGTACACCTCAAATAATATCTTTTATATTTTCTTAATCCTCCAAACAAATGTATAATTACATTTAAAATCTTATGTTAATTATCTAACTCAATATTTTTGGGCATGTTCACACATTCAGCTGTTATCATCTCTCTTTATTTTCACAAATATATTAAGGTAATCAGGAAATCAATTGTGTACTCCAGAGCGTGAAGATACTTGACACAGTCAAAAAACTATAGTTACTCCCGAAACTTAGTTGCCTTCAATTTACTCATGGAATCCTACTTCCATACATCATTACAATAGGGATTGTTATTTATCTCTTATGTCTTATACGACCATTATCATATAAGAAACTACGATCTGAACAGGCAAACGAAAATATCAATCTACAAGGACCTCGGTTCAACTCCCGGGTCGTTAACAACTTTAAACACTCACGGTGTCTTTACTACATCTTACGAGACGGTTTCGGCCCACCCTTACTCTAAGAGAACCAGGCCATTAACTCGGGCGCGATTTATGACCAGGAGGGTGACTGGCGACTCACTGTCTAACCCACGTTAGCAGCTCCTTTCCAAGGCTTTCAAAACAAACCTTCACATTATACTCAGTCCTGGGGAGAGACCGGGCTTTTACTGTACTGTATCCATTCAAACAAATATTCTTTGGTTCATAGACCACTTTCGTAACCTTGGCATTTATTAATTATGAGAGGGTCCTCATTGATTGGGGAAGATTAATACACATTCGACGACGAAGAATTAAGGGGCTTTTACCATAAGATGATTCTGAGTTCGAATCTCTTCACATGCCTCGGGAACCATTCCCTTATAGAGGACTTATACAAGACGCGATTTAAAGTCGGCCGTGGCCTACATGACATACGCTCAATAATACCATACATTAGCTCCCTTTTAATACATACACAATGCCTCGTGATACTACGTCACAGATAGAGGATTTATACAATTATCAATTCACTACAATCAACTACCCTCCATAAGTAATTTACCAAGTATTTAACTTCTACGCTTTCCTAGCGTGACATTTTAATATTATTTGCGCTCCTTTGTGCTATGCATTATTTTAAGCCGAAATGTCTTCCCAAGAACTGATAAATCTCATTAGTAACAATTCATATTATTTTTAATTCTTATATTAATCTTTTCCGTTGCCGATAAATCGCTCCCTTTTAATACGTTCCCTTGAACATCATATCTTACACATACATTAAGGCTTTAACGCTCTTATGTTCACATCAATTTATTTGATCTTTATTTAATATTTCCATACTTAGTTATTAGTATTATCTTTATTCTTTACACAAGCTCAAAAGCTATTTCTTTCATATCTCAACTTTACTTTATTTAAATATCTTTCATGATAATTACTGATATTTCGCTTGCTCTTATGACATTCGTTAAATACATTAACATTTTATTCACATATTTCCTCTACGGGATTTATTCTTTACAAAATTATTCATAATTTCTCAAATTTCTATTATTGTTCAGACCGCGTTCTTGTTTATTCAGTATTTCTTTCTTAAAACACATCCCTTTTACTCAAAACTCCGGTGGATCTGTACACAACCAATTCCTGACACCAAAATAGAATGAAATTCAGTACTCACATGTTTTTAAGATCGTCCCATGATCTTTATTCTTGTGCGGTGTTTCATTTTGGGCCCACTTTGAACTTTTACTCCATATTAAAGGAATTCATCTTATGTACAAACACTTCTTGACACATATTTAAGACACTTAACATTGACGACATTTTTATACACTGATGTGTCCCTTTTGAACACATAATAAACACTAAAATATTACTTTAACACACACTCTTGATAAATTTACACTTCACAATTCTTGATCACTAGGCCGTATTTCTTAGCCTATCACACGTGACCTCAATTTCCCGTTTCCAAGGGTGAAATTTATTCAATGTCGGCTTCCTATCCTGCAGAATACGAAAGTCTCGAACCATCTACTGTTCCCTGGAATCCAAATTCTTCTACTCCTATCCTGGATGACCGGCTATTTATCTAGCTTGAACGGCTTCTTTGTAGATCTGTTTATCGATCCTAGCGAAAGTCTATTCGGATCGAGGTCTCCTCAATGACCTCTCGATGACCTATAGATTTAGTTTATAGCAGCTAGTACTTCTCGAGTCTAGTACTTTTTGAATAGTTCGCCTGCTTTCTAGAGATAATGTTTATAGTCTCCGTGCTTCTTTATTTGATCGGTTCTAGCACTCCTACGTTTCTGATATACGTTCCGAACCTTATTCTGTTCTTCCCTTTTTGGGTTCTTTAATTTAGATAACAGTTTATCTTTCTGGTACGGTACTTCCGTACGTTATGATATATTCGTTCGTCTATTTAACGACCTATCGCCTTAAGTCCGACGTTCGCAGCCTGCTCTGACTATATCTTACGAACTTTCACTATAACTTGTATACAGTCGGGCCTAAATCCTGTAACTAGGATTTTCCTAATCTTTCAATCCGGCGATACTTTAAATTTCTTCTTTACCACTCCTTATGGAGGCAAGCAAGTTGTTAATACTGCGACGCCTATGGCTATCGGATATTACTTCTGCGGTGTAACACAGCGTTTCTTCCCTCAAGGAGTACTAGTAACTTTCTTCGATGTGACGCAGAGTGACGCCCCACACGGCTGTCTGAATATTGATGTGCTGTGATGTAGCCTTCCGGCCTATTGAGACTGCATTTACTGTTGATGCTCCAGCGTCACGTCCCCCTGGACGGACTTGTACTGCGTGATGCGTGATTACGCCCCTCACGGGCTGTCGGAACTGCATGAACTGCATGATTGGCTTGGTGAGGCCAGGAGTTTTATACCTTTTCACTACAAAAAGATAAGACTCTAGTCCTTTCTGTGGCCAATTTCTAAAATAATGGTGGCAAAAATATAAAAATTATGCCTTCCGAAAGCTCGTCTTCTCAATGTCAAATAATCTCATTGCCCCTAAGAATCGATCGTGCAATTCGGAGATATTAATTAATTTCTCGTCCTCAATTGTGTGGGTGTTGCTTTTCTTTTGCTTTCTCCCCTCCACACAGGCCTTGGTAATTCCCCGATGACGTCGTCTTGCGTTTGCAGTTTTCTCCTGCGCAATTATTAAATGGTTTCTCTATACTAAAAAATCTCTCATTCGAAATGATTCACTGTACTGTACTTGTTTACTCATTTTTATACTTGTAAACGGGTTAAATTTAATTATTCTTCTTCTGGCGCATAAGCGGTGTTGTCAATTTCCAGCAACGTAAGGTCTATTTCCGAGTCAGGCTTCCTTGTTTAATCTTGGGAGATTTCCACTCGGTTATTAATACTCATGACTCGCTCCCTTCTGAATGTCAAGAGGGTGATCTCATCTCACGAACACCTGGTCCTCGCCTCTTGCACCATATTAGGCTAGCATCTTAGCTGGATCTTTCTTTAAGTTACATTAGAAACTATACGTTTCTTTCATTTCTTCCCCAAATTCATGGATTCGCCCTCATTGGACCCTATGGCACATGGGTTCATCTCACCCTTCCTTAGGATAAATAAATTTTCGAAAAATTTTTGAGGAAATTTATTTTAATTAATTTTATCTTTCTTTATTCGTCGAATCCATCATAACGTCGTCCGTATTTACTGTTGCTTTATTTCCTTAAAGTTCCTTCCACTAATTGTGTAGGTTGGGTATGCTCTGTCTTTACCCTTTCTTTCTCCTTTATTACATTGAAATTTTATTTTTCAATAAAATCAATTACTTCTTTAAAGTTCCTTTCCTCTCTGGTCTGTGTTTAGGTTGGGTCTTCAAAAGTTCCCATTCATTCATTCATTCCCCTAGTGGACGTCTACACTCAGGGCCATAAATTTCTTGTCACGTTCGGTGTTTACAACTCTCCCCTCGTCTGGTGTGCACTTCTCCAAACTCGAGTCAACAGTTGGTTTCCTTTCTTCTTTTCTCAAGACGGACTTCTAGTCGGTCTGTTCTCGATTCATTATATATTGTCAACCTAATGACCATATGTTAATTATCTTGCGGGTGCAATTAGCTTTACCCGTAACTTAATTCATTACAGTTCTCAGACTTCAAGTCTGTAACACTTCATTTGATTTTTAAGAGCTCAGTCTAACCTCACCTGACTCTTTCTGGTTTTCTTCCCCCTTCCTCATCTCTCTTTGAGATGGTATTTCAAACACATATTATTATTCCCTTTATTCTTCGACGGTTGCAAATGGCATAACCCGTCGGCTTTTGATGGAATAATCCTTTTCCTTCACCTCGTATCGAGATGGCATTTCCAAAGAGTATTTCTTTTTTCGACTCTTCCAATTCTTTAGGTCTTTCAGATCTCCTTTTTTCCTCTTTTTTTTATCGCTCCCTTTCTTTTTACGGAGCTTCCAGCTGAAGTATGCCTGGGCATCCTCTTCCTCCAAGGCATCATATGTTATTCCTCCTCCTTTCATTGTTTCCATGGGGTATCCATTTCCTGGTACACCAACTACCAATTTCGGTCTTCCTCTTTCTTGATTTTTGTTTGCATCTGTTTTCCTTTCTCTTTTCTTTCTTTGACAATTCTGACATTTTATCATTAATTCAAGGATCTGGGCTTTCAATTTTTCTTCTTCTTCGTCTAATTGTTTCCTATCTTTCTTATCCTGAATTTCTCTTGGGTTTTCTTTTTCACTTTCCTTCGTCAAGTCTTGAACCTCTGTTTCCATCGGTGTTTCGTTGATATTTTCTATTATTATTTCATCTAATTTCTCTGTCTCTTCAGGAATTATCATTTCCGTTTCTTCGACTATCAATTCCTTTGTTATCTCCTGTTCCGAGATTACTTCTTGCTCTTCCAGCTCGACCTTTTCATAGAAATGATTCTCTTCAGTTTGCAGCTCGTTTTCATTTCGGCTGTCTTCCTGGTCTGGAGTTACGATTTCCTCCTGAATTTCCATATCTTCTTCCGGAAGGATTTCCAAGTTTTCTTCAGTTTCCACTGGAGTCATTATAATTTCTACTTCTTGTTTCTCTTCTTTAATATCAATTTCGGGCTTTTCTGGCATTGTGACTTCTTTTTCTTCTTCAATTTCAGCTTGTTTTTCAACTTCCGTCTGGACAGCTGTTTCATTTTTGACTGGGATAGCCATTTCTTTTCCTTTGAGGTCCTCTGCTAATATGTATTCATCATATTTCTTTCGGACGGTCTCTAATAACTCTTCGTATTCCGAAATCTTAACCTTTCTCAATTCAGCTAACTCCTGAATGCTTATTATTCCATCTTCCTCATACATGTTCATTCTGCAGTAATGCATCTTATCATGTTCCTTGAGTATCCAATCTTTCTGTTCCTTAATATACTTTTGTTTATCTTTCTTCCCATAATCGGCCTTCCACCATCTATTATCCCATTTGTCTCTTATTTCCCATAGTTGATCCATTATATCACTTACTTCCTTAGTAAACATCTCTATCTGTTCCCACGGAGCTATTTCTATTTTCCCTTCTTTCTCCATGCGTTTCGCAAATTTCTTCTTTGTTTCTTTTAGAGACTCCTTCACATTAGGGATTTCTTTGTACAATTCCTCTAATTCCTGTTTGGATATTTTATGGTTATTTATACTGGCCCTCTTACGAAGTTTGTCTATCTTCTCCCTTTCCTTAGAAATACTTTTTCTCTGTTCCTCAATTCCTTCCTTCTTTCTTGAATTGTAATCTTTTAATACCCAAAGTTCATCATCCATCTTATGATACTTATTGTCCGTTTCCCGAATTATATCCAAGAATTTCTTTATTTCATCCCAAGTCGCCATTTCTACCTTTTCCTGATCCTGAACGAAAAAACTATCGTTCTTTTTTCCTTCGTTTTCCGAGCCTACTTGAACCTGCATTTCTGCGTGAGACTTTGAATTACCTTTACAATTATCATCCTCGGTATTAATTACATTTTCCCTTGGAATCGGTGTACAATTTTTTTCCCCCATTTGGAGCTCTAAAGGCTCAACATTTACCCTTTTGTCTGCAGACATGTTACCTTCTCTTCGTGTAACTATGTCTCCAGGTGCACACATGCTTTCTACAGAAACCTTTACAATTTCATTAGTTGGGTACTCTTTATCACATATTTGGAGGTTCTCTTGACTATCTCTAGCTTTACTTTCTGCCTTCTTGGCCTCCCAAACTTCATTATTTATCTTTATTATTTCCTCCATCTCTTTATTAAAATGCTCCCTCAGGCACTTCTTAACATCTGTAATTTTACCTTTATCTGGGCTCTCGGCCCTTACATTTTCAGAGAGCCTCCGCCTCTCTTCACTTAACAACATCATATTAGAATACAGTGGGCCACTAATGCCACCACACTAGTACATGCTTGAGAGATGATACTCCGAATCAGTGTGTCCCATTTTCTTTAAAAATTTACTTTGGTACGGGTTTTTACTACAACGTACCCTTTTGATATCTTTTATTCAATTTCATAAACCTTTATGGAAGTATTTCAAATTCAAAATTTCGAAAAAACATTTTTTTTTCAAAAAATGAAAAATTTTGATTTTTCGAGAAAAACTCGGGTTTTACCTAGGAAAACTCATCCCTGCGTACTGGGCGCCAAAATAATGATTTTTTGCTAGGGGGGTTGATAATATAATTCAGGGCTGCTCGGTATGAGTTTCCAGGGACCCATGCGGTCAGTTAATATTTTATGTTGTAGCTACTCCTATCATTACTTTACTTTACATGATATGACCGTCTTAAGTGTTCCTCTAGTTATTAATCCAGCACATTACTTATATGCCCCCATGTGCCCTTTTAGCAAGAAATATGCCAATCACAGTATACCAGCGTAGCTCAATTCGGAATTTTCGGGGCAGCGGTAAGTTCCCCCACTCTGTGACTCACATATTTTGGATTAATTACAGGATACACTTGCAAAAATAACAACAAAATCAACTCCTATTTTAACACATTTAATTAATAAAATTAATGGCGCTACAAACACTTTAACAATTTAATTACTGACCCATAATCATCTACTTGCTCCAAATGAACAAGGAATCACAAATATAATAAAACAAATATTGTATTTAAACATATGGTTTCCACATAAACCAACAATTCCTACTTAGTCTTACTTCCATAAAGCATCAACTGTAAGTTTTATATAACTCCGAGCTCTTTTGGCTCCATGCTTTACATAATAATGGTGTCATTCTTGTACACCTCAAATAATATCTTTTATATTTTTCTTAATCCTCCAAACAAATGTATAATTACATTTAAAATCTTATGTTAATTATCTAACTCAATATTTTTGGGCATGTTCACACATTCAGCTGTTATCATCTCTCTTTATTTTCACAAATATATTAAGGTAATCAGGAAATCAATTGTGTACTCCAGAGCGTGAAGATACTTGACACAGTCAAAAAACTATAGTTACTCCCGAAACTTAGTTGCCTTCAATTTACTCATGGAATCCTACTTCCATACACCATTACAATAGGGATTGTTATTTATCTCTTATGTCTTATACGACCATTATCATATAAGAAACTACGATCTGAACAGGCAAACGAAAATATCAATCTACAAGGACCTCGGTTCAACTCCCGGGTCGTTAACAACTTTAAACACTCACGGTGTCTTTACTACATCTTACGAGACGGTTTCGGCCCACCCTTACTCTAAGAGAACCAGGCCATTAACTCGGGCGCGATTTATGACCAGGAGGGTGACTGGCGACTCACTGTCTAACCCACGTTAGCAGCTCCTTTCCAAGGCTTTCAAAACAAACCTTCACATTATACTCAGTCCTGGGGAGAGACCGGGCTTTTACTGTACTGTATCCATTCAAACAAATATTCTTTGGTTCATAGACCACTTTCGTAACCTTGGCATTTATTAATTATGAGAGGGTCCTCATTGATTGGGGAAGATTAATACACATTCGACGACGAAGAATTAAGGGGCTTTTACCATAAGATGATTCTGAGTTCGAATCTCTTCACATGCCTCGGGAACCATTCCCTTATAGAGGACTTATACAAGACGCGATTTAAAGTCGGCCGTGGCCTACATGACATACGCTCAATAATACCATACATTAGCTCCCTTTTAATACATACACAATGCCTCGTGATACTACGTCACAGATAGAGGACTTATACAATTATCAATTCACTACAATCAACTACCCTCCATAAGTAATTTACCAAGTATTTAACTTCTACGCTTTCCTAGCGTGACATTTTATATTATTTGCGCTCCTTTGCGCTATGCATTATTTTAAGCCGAAATGTCTTCCCAAGAACTGATAAATCTCATTAGTAACAATTCATATTATTTTTAATTCTTATATTAATCTTTTCCGTTGCCGATAAATCGCTCCCTTTTAATACGTTCCCTTGAACATCATATCTTACACATACATTAAGGCTTTAACGCTCTTATGTTCACATCAATTTATTTGATCTTTATTTAATATTTCCATACTTAGTTATTAGTATTATCTTTATTCTTTACACAAGCTCAAAAGCTATTTCTTTCATATCTCAACTTTACTTTATTTAAATATCTTTCATGATAATTACTGATATTTCGCTTGCTCTTATGACATTCGTTAAATACATTAACATTTTATTCACATATTTCCTCTACGGGATTTATTCTTTACAAAATTATTTATAATTTCTCAAATTTCTATTATTGTTCAGACCGCGTTCTTGTTTATTCAGTATTTATTTCTTAAAACACATCCCTTTTACTCAAAACTCCGGTGGATCTGTACACAACCAATTCCTGACACCAAAATAGAATGAAATTCAGTACTCACATGTTTTTAAGATCGTCCCATGATCTTTATTCTTGTGCGGTGTTTCATTTTGGGCCCACTTTGAACTTTTACTCCATATTAAAGGAATTCATCTTATGTACAAACACTTCTTGACACATATTTAAGACACTTAACATTGACGACATTTTTATACACTGATGTGTCCCTTTTGAACACATAATAAACACTAAAATATTACTTTAACACACACTCTTGATAAATTTACACTTCACAATTCTTGATCACTAGGCCGTATTTCTTAGCCTATCACACGTGACCTCTTAATTTCCCGTTTCCAAGGGTGAAATTTATTCAATGTCGGCTTCCTATCCTGCAGAATACGAAAGTCTCGAACCATCTACTGTTCCCTGGAATCCAAATTCTTCTACTCCTATCCTGGATGACCGGCTATTTATCTAGCTTGAACGGCTTCTTTGTAGATCTGTTTATCGATCCTAGCGAAAGTCTATTCGGATCGAGGTCTCCTCAATGACCTCTCGATGACCTATAGATTTAGTTTATAGCAGCTAGTACTTCTCGAGTCTAGTACTTTTTGAATAGTTCGCCTGCTTTCTAGAGATAATGTTTATAGTCTCCGTGCTTCTTTATTTGATCGGTTCTAGCACTCCTACGTTTCTGATATACGTTCCGAACCTTATTCTGTTCTTCCCTTTTTGGGTTCTTTAATTTAGATAACAGTTTATCTTTCTGGTACGGTACTTCCGTACGTTATGATATATTCGTTCGTCTATTTAACGACCTATCGCCTTAAGTCCGACGTTCGCAGCCTGCTCTGACTATATCTTACGAACTTTCACTATAACTTGTATACAGTCGGGCCTAAATCCTGTAACTAGGATTTTCCTAATCTTTCAATCCGGCGATACTTTAAATTTCTTCTTTACCACTCCTTATGGAGGCAAGCAAGTTGTTAATACTGCGACGCCTATGGCTATCGGATATTACTTCTGCGGTGTAACACAGCGTTTCTTCCCTCAAGGAGTACTAGTAACTTTCTTCGATGTGACGCAGAGTGACGCCCCACACGGCTGTCTGAATATTGATGTGCTGTGATGTAGCCTTCCGGCCTATTGAGACTGCATTTACTGTTGATGCTCCAGCGTCACGTCCCCCTGGACGGACTTGTACTGCGTGATGCGTGATTACGCCCCTCACGGGCTGTCGGAACTGCATGAACTGCATGATTGGCTTGGTGAGGCCAGGAGTTTTATACCTTTTCACTACAAAAAGATAAGACTCTAGTCCTTTCTGTGGCCAATTTCTAAAATAATGGTGGCAAAAATATAAAAATTATGCCTTCCGAAAGCTCGTCTTCTCAATGTCAAATAATCTCATTGCCCCTAAGAATCGATCGTGCAATTCGGAGATATTAATTAATTTCTCGTCCTCAATTGTGTGGGTGTTGCTTTTCTTTTGCTTTCTCCCCTCCACACAGGCCTTGGTAATTCCCCGATGACGTCGTCTTGCGTTTGCAGTTTTCTCCTGCGCAATTATTAAATGGTTTCTCTATACTAAAAAATCTCTCATTCGAAATGATTCACTGTACTGTACTTGTTTACTCATTTTTATACTTGTAAACGGGTTAAATTTAATTATTCTTCTTCTGGCGCATAAGCGGTGTTGTCAATTTCCAGCAACGTAAGGTCTATTTCCGAGTCAGGCTTCCTTGTTTAATCTTGGGAGATTTCCACTCGGTTATTAATACTCATGACTCGCTCCCTTCTGAATGTCAAGAGGGTGATCTCATCTCACGAACACCTGGTCCTCGCCTCTTGCACCATATTAGGCTAGCATCTTAGCTGGATCTTTCTTTAAGTTACATTAGAAACTATACGTTTCTTTCATTTCTTCCCCAAATGCATGGATTCGCCCTCATTGGACCCTATGGCACATGGGTTCAGTATATTCCAATTCTACATAAAGTGGGAAATCGTTTATGGTTTTTCCAGCTTGCTTTTCATTCCATGTCAACAGGAGATGAAAGGATAATTCGTCTCCTGCATTGACCATTTCATGGTTATGGACCAACATCCTATGACCATTTATCTCTATTTGTAAATGGTTCTCATCAGATATGGCATATTTGATGTGAATGGTTCCATTATAGTGTAGTCGATAGTGGCTTAAACCCGAATCAAGCACATAGGTCAAGTGCTGGTCATGAACTAGCGGTATATGGTTTCTCTCATTCACAGGTTTTACATTTGTCAGATGCACTAAAAATACAGATGGGATAAATTTATAAAGCCTTTTCATTTCATAGGTCACGTATCGCTTGGTACAGACATCATTATCTTCTTGTGGGTCTTCCACGTGAATAATGCGGTGATGATTAGCGCTATAGCCATCCACCGTAAGCTGAGGCACTTTATCATAAAACTCATACACCTTGTTATCCACATACTTTTTTGTAGTAACGTCTGTAGACACTTGAGGATGTTTTACATGAGTTAACCGCTTTCCTTTAAAGTCATAACCTCCTTGTTTTGTGCGTGGCACTACTGACCTATGCACATAGTGTTTATTAGCAGGATCTGTTTCTTGTTTAGGATCATGTATGGGAACAGACCTAGCTTTGACCATCAACGCACGTCCAAAGACATCCATCGTCAACCTGTAATACGAGTCTACTGTTTCTATGACGAGGCTCGGTGCGATGTATATAGACAGCCTGCTAGCCTCTCTAATCCTTAGTTGAAATGAAGCTAATTAAGCAGCAAGAGTCATTCCCTGTGAGGGACATGGTTTCCCATCTCTGCCCCACATCACGTGAACAACGCCATGGTTCACTGTTTCCATCTTCCATTCGCTGCATCATTGTGGGACCTTCCGGCTGTGGAAAGACCAATCTTTTGCTGACACTTATTACAGCGCCCAATGGTCTGTGTTTTCAAAATATTTATATTTTCGCAAAATCTCTCTACCAACCCCTCTACGTGTTTCTGGATCAAGTCATGTCTGGATTAAAAAATGAGAATATGGGGTATTTTACATTTTCCACGCAAGAAAATGTTATTTCACCGGATGAGGTAAAGCCTGATTCACTCATGATTTTCGATGATGTATCCACTGAACGACAAGGTATCATTCAAAGCTATTTCAGCATGGGTCGACACAAACATATCGATTGCTTCTATCTTGGACAAGCGTATTCTAAAATGTCCAAACAGTTGATTCGTGACAATGCCAATGTCATTGTTTTATTTCGCCAGGACGAGAGGAACAGTCGTTACATTTATAATGAACATGTGAATCCGGATATGACCTTTCAAATGTTTACAGAATTGTGTGGCAAGTGCTGGAACACACAACGTCATGCCTGTTTAGTGATTGACAAACAAAGTGAACTCAACCAAGGGCGGTATCGCTTAGGGTTTGATCATTTTATTGCTATTTAAGGCACTGTATCATTCCCTCTCAAGTCATTTATCGCGACATCATGGCGTTAGCAGAGAGTCAATTGAAAAAGCATATTATTAGAGCAAAAAATACTATTCGCCAAAAGTTTCGTCAATTGAAACGATCACGTGCGGATCATGCTTTGTTTATTCAACAACATTTAGCACCTCCGCTAAAAGCTATGTTGAAACCCTCTATCAAGCCATCTGAAACGCTACCTACCATTTCACAAGCCAGTCAGACGCACCACGAGGACTCTGAGGAAGAGGAAGAGGAAGATTTAACTAGTGTTAGCGAAGTTGAGGATAATGAGGAACAAGTGTTTACGCCTCAAAAAAAGGCATCACCCTTTGCAGAGTTTTTAAGAAAAAGGAAATCCTTGGCCATGGTCGAAACCCCTTGCCCTTCCAGATCGTCTCCATTTTCACAACTCTTGGCCACTCCTCAACATAAAGCTCAACTGAAAAACATTTTAATAAAATATTATGGATCAACACTGGAACCCTATTTCACCAATCTATTTGTTGGAAACACAGATACCACATATGGCGTTCGCTATGAGAATGATAGTTTTAAAATTGGTGATTCATCGATTAAATTTAGTCATACTAAAGCTGTCATTAAAAAGATCAACTATAAATTAACACCAGGACTGTTAAAGCTACTATTCTCTAGGACTCCCTCATCTCAAGATTATACGTCAGAGGACCTTAGTAAATATAAATCCATTTTATTGGATACCCATGCTCACAAAAGACAGTATGATCCCACTCAACAAGTGAATGCTAATATATCCCAAAAATATAAAACCATCATTGCAAAAATGTTCCCCACTAGTCAAAGTGGTCGTCGTAAAGTGTCCGCTTCAGGGGTGACATTTAAACCATTAAAACCCCTTGTGGATGTTACCTACTGGCACAATCCAAATAAACTCGTCCAGCGACTACAGCTGTTGCATGCTTCACGTCAAGCCGGCCATACTGGTCACGATTGGGAAATTCAAGAAATTGAGGAAGAACTTCGAAATGCCAAAATTATTGTTTAAGCCCTCACCCATTAAAATGGGTATTGCTCACGAGTTGCAACGTCCAGCTAGACGTCACTATCAGCGACTCAAGGTGATTTCACAGGGTGTGGATGAACTTTGGCAAGCAGACTTGGTTGAAATGATTCCGTATGCTAGCGTTAACGATGGTGTACGCTATATGTTGACGGTCATTGATGTTTATTCCAAAATGGCGTTTGTTGAACCTGTGCGTCGCAAGTCTAGTCCACTAGTTACCATAGCCTTTCAACATATTATTCAACAATCCAAACGTCAACCTCAGCTGCTACAAACCGACCAGGGAAAAGAATTTTTCAACAAAGATTTCTCCAGTTTTCTCAAATCTAAGGATATTCACCATTACACCACGTACAGCAATCTCAAAGCCAGCGTGGTCGAGCGGTTCAACCGAACATTGAAAACCCATATGTGGAAAGCGTTTACCGCTCAGGGCACTTATCGCTGGTTGGACTTGTTACCTGAGTTAGTGTCACGTTACAACGACACCAAACACAGAACCATTGGGACCAAGCCACGACTTGTAACTAAAAATATTCCACAACTGGATAAACTGTTTAACCCCATAAAAACAGCAGACCCTAAACGTCATCGCCTTAACATTGGGGGCCATGTTCGTGTGAGCAAATTCAAGTCCGTCTTCGACAAGGGCTACACACCAAATTGGGGGACTGAACTATTTCGAATTCGCCAAGTCAACCTGAACAGTCCAGTCACCTATTTACTCGAGGACCTCAACCATCAACCCATAAAAGGCAGGTTTTATCTTCAAGAACTTCAAAAGACAGCGTTTCCTAAACATTACCTTGTGGAAAAAGTGTTGAAACAAAAAGGAAATAAACTATATGTAAAATGGTTGGGATTTAGCTCAGCCTTTAATTCTTGGATTAATAAATTACATGTTGTGTGAACCTGTGTGTCTTGTATTTATTTATTTACTCATGTTGTACTTAACCTACAGTCCTATGTACAGTCCTCAGCTATACATGTATTATGAGCAAATACATATTTCTTTCTCTCTTCACCTGTGTTCTCTCTTACACTAACTCTCCCCCCTTCACCTCTCACCACTGTCAAAACAGGTTGTGACTTGTTAGCTCTTATCGTGCACGTGTACAGGTGAACACCTGTGTGTTAGATCATATTACACATGAACTTGCATTTTCTCACGTATGAAGCAAAACAGGATGTGACTTGTTTCACAAGGAGAAAGCTAATAATGACATCTCACACGTGTTCACATGTATTTCACCTCTTTCCTTTCATATCATTATCACATTATAGTAGTGGGGGTTGGTGAACAACGTCAGTTCAACACACACAAATGTAGTTAGGCCCTTTGACATAATTTAAATAAATTCATGGGCTAGTCCGTAGGAACCAGGCCAAAGGGACCCGTCCAAAGGGATCAGTCCAAAGGGACAAGGACTCGTCCACAAGGACTTGTCCACAAGGACCTGTCCACACAGACCTGTCCACAAGGACTCGGCAACAATGACCTGTCAACAAGGACCTGTCCACAAGGACTTGTCCACAAGGACCTGTCAACAAGGACTTGTCCACAAGGACTCGTCCACAATGACCCGACAACAATGACTCGTCAACAATAACCCATCCATAGGGATCCGCTCCCCCACCCTCTTTCAAAAGCCATGAGTGGGCATGCTAATTCATAGTGGCTATCAACCGCACATATTCACTTTATGTAGAACAACGTTTCATGCCATATCGGCATTCAAACTCTCACATGTTGCAATTGAAAGGAGAGATTCTCTAAAAAATTACAATTTCACCCCCTAGTAGGGGTAGGTTTTATTTTGGGGTGGAAATATGTTGTCCATTGGAAAGGGGGTATCAGCCCGAGTTCAATGACACCTCATTCGTCAAAATCCGACCACGGGTTCGGGAGTTATCGGGCTGCCGCCATCTTGTGAGGTGGGGAGGTGGAGGTGGTATCTGAACCGATCAAAAACCACTACTAAGGACTGCAGACATTCGATTTTCAAGTAGTTCCGATTACTACCAAACGCCACCGTCAACGACCAACTAGTTCTGAACTTTGTTACTAGATGCCACGGGAGTCGGCTCCTGGCGACTAACGTTGGAACCTGAGAGTGTTAGTCAAATATCTTACTATATAATAGGTAGGAAACTGTGGATCACGCAGGATATACTAGAATTAATGGACGAACGGCGGAAGCACAAGAATGAAAGAGATGAAAGGGGAAAAGCAGAATAAAGACGTCTGAGAAATGAGGTTAACAAGAAGTTCAAGGAAGCAAAAGAAGAATGGTTGAAAGAGAAATGTGCAGGTATAGAAAATGGTATGAAATTAGGAAAAGTAGATACAGCTTATCGAATGATTAAAAGTAGGCTACTTTCGGGGAAAGGAAGTCCTAGTGCTGTAATATTAAGGACTCAGATGGAAATCCTCTAACAGAGAGGGAAGAAAAGATGGAGAGATGGAAAGCTTACATAGTGTTGCAGCCCCAACCCTTATACAAGGGTTGCGCCTATACCTACATACAAGCTACATAGAAGAAACTACAGAAAATACGGGAATAACGGCATGACAACACTAATACAAAGCAAGCAGCAGGTCATAGCCCTAAGTCCACCAGCTAGCAGGCTAGAGAGGACACAGCGGACATTACACTCTCAAATACCGCTGAATAGACTGACACCGCACAATTTCCTTAGAAATATGAGGTACAAACACGCGCCGTCCTCTCTTACGTACCGAAGGTGCTCTCTGACTTACTGACTTACGGCGCTCTTGATCGACGAGTATATTACGCTCCTTTGAGCAGTGCTACGCTAATGAACCTCTCAGGGCGCTGCCCTGGGGGAGGTTCCAACACGATATCGAGGACACATCATCGAGGACACATGGTACCAACGGTAGGGTGAGTGAGAACGTGTCTACTAAACTCCTTTTCCTTCTAATTATTATCTCAATCCTCCCCTCTTTTCATCGCAACTATTAAGTAATAAACCCCTTTCGTACAGTCCAATGCTTATCTCGTTATTTCACTTAGGTTAAGAAGCCCTTCCCTTCAGATTAGAATCTAGCTTAAGATCTTCACCGAACGCTGCCAAGCAGTAGGCGGTGCACAGCAAGCGTGTGGCTTACTAAGTCTCATCAAGGTAAGCAGGGTGAGTATTCCTCCCTCCGGTTCCCCTTACGTTAATTGCTCTCTAGACGTGTCCGCAGTACTTCCCAAAACACCAAACACTATCTTTCCTTTCCTCGCACACCCTAGTTTTACACCTGGTATAGGCGCCCAGAAAAACTTAGTAAACACTGGAAATGCCGACCAGCCCCTTTGCACACAACGGTTCTACATAAAAGTAGGCCAGACACTCACAACACAAGTTCTACATAAAAGTAGAACAAATACCGGAGGCTCGGGGTGAATCCCTCTAAAACGGATCAGCTCAGCCCTCCGGCCAAACACTTTAAACACAAGCTCTACATGAAAGTAGAACAAATGATGGGGTGGCGCGGGGTAAGCTCTACATAAAAGTAGAACAAATGTAAGAGGCTCGGGGGGGGGGAAGTTCTACATAAAAGTAGAACAATAGAGTGTGTGTATAGGGGAAAGGATATTGAGAATCATGTAATGGAAAGGGAAGAGGAAATTGATGAGGATGAGAAAGGAGTTTTAATATTGAACCCGAGGAGGTTATGCTGACTGGAATTGAACGTGGTTCGCAGAGACTGTGATCTCAATATAAAGGTTCCACCAGGGAACGAACCAGAGATCTATAGAGGCAGTTTCATGGTAAAAACCCCTCGAAAGAAGTGTATATTTAATCACTGGTGTGATTTTGGTGCAATGACATTATTTATTAAAATAATGCAGGGAAAAATGAGCAGATTACAGCATTATTAGACTACTTGGTGTAGGCTATACGAGGCTTGAAGCACGAAGAGGGCAGAGTTGACATTTTACAAATTAGCCCAGAATTGTGGGTGGGGCCCAGTGGAGCCATGTCCATCTCTGTGACCCCATTCTGTCGTCTGGAGCAGGGTGGAGGCCTGAATAATGACCCAGTTATTCCCCGACGGAGAATAGATTTGAGTAGTGGGAGGAGAGATGCCCAGGAAAATCATTGATTACTCGTGATTGGAGCAACGAATTGAGATGAGAGTTGCTCACAGATGAATCTTTTGGCAGGAGGCTAATTTTAGAGCCTTTTACCTGCGAAATTGGGGCATATTTAATGATGTGCGGAAGGACTGTAAAACTACCATTGTGCGCGGATAGATTTGAGAATGTTGCCGGGGAATACCCGTAAGATAGCGTCCCACGCTATGGAGAAAGGAATTAATATTAATTAATTGGACGAGCGATTCCTTTGCACGCAGATAGTTTTGGAATCTGTGAAGAAAGAGGAACCCAATGATCATGGTTTGGAGACCAGATTCACGCTGTGAGAGGAGCCAAGATTTCGCGGGAAGATTTCGCCCTACTTTCCGTGGGAATACGATATAAGGGAGTAGACCCTTGGAGGAGCACTCTGTCTCAACCCAGTCTCTCTCAGTTCAAGCTCAGTCTACGCGCAGTTCACGTGCAGTGTGCACCCAGTTACAGCCCAAGTTGCAGTCTTACGCAGTCTTCACGACGTTAGAAGTTACCCAGTTGCAGCACAGTTGCAGTAAGTTGCAATCAGTATGCAGCAAGTACGAGGGCAGTACGAGACAGTATGTAAGCAGTATACAGCAGTCTTCAAGTAAGGTACGAGCAGTCTTCAAGTGAATCTTCAGTCAGGTACAGCCACTGTGAAGCAAGTTCGTCAAGGCAGAACGCATGGCGGTTCTACTCATAATAGACGCCGAACAAAGACTGGTACATGTAAATGAAGCATTTTATAAGCTTGTATGAATAATAGTCGTGCTATAGGCATAATCAGCAGTACGAACTATGCCGTGTTCAGTTACGAAGCACCGTGTAGGCTAATGGCAGAACTATTGTAAATAATTATTTGTGTAAAGTATTGGACAGTGTTGAGCGCAATGTGTATAGTATTGAATGATCGTATATGTGTAATTACGATGGAATGCGCTAAATGAAGCTCTATGACGTGTTTGGTAATGTCATGAGAGTACCAGATGATAAAACTCAGGACGGGAGCTAGCATATTTATGCAACGCAGGACGCTTACTGTTGGAGTAAGAATAAATAAAACTGTTGGTGAATTCCGAAAGCAGGCAAACCAGACTTTCAATCAGAAGGTGATAGGAGCACGGGAGATGCTGTCGACACCTGCAATTTCGATCTTTGCTAGGGAATTACAACATTGAAAAAGTGTATAAAGTGACGTGTGTTAAGTGTACAACATATGTAAAATATCCTTTAAAGTAGTGATTAGATAAGTGTTTCACATGTTTGGGAGCGATAGCTTCCTGAGAGTTATGCAACGTGTCGTGTTGTTGATGAAAATTATGTGTATTAAAATGTGTGTTTGCAAGATGGATATGTCGCGTTAAACCTGCTAATGGCAGGCGACATGGAGAAATATGATTGGTTGGAGCCACCATAAGACGCCTATAGAAATGTAAGTACCCCACAAATTATGATTATGTAGAAATATGGGCCACTGCATGTTGTGATTCCTTAAAGATGCCAGTAAAAATCAGTTTAGGAGGCAGATCCTCCATGTTTGATCATTATTGTGTTGATTTTTATAGAGTTGAGATGTTAATTTGCATCATTAAGTGGAGTAATTATTCCCACTATGAATTAAGAATGGCAATCAGTTATGTAAATGTGACGAACGCGATTGTTCGGATTTTAAGACGTTTAGCTATGTCGGATTTTTGGTAAAGTTATGTGAGAATAATAATAAAGAATGATTTTTGGTCATTTATGTCAGTGAGATTAATAAGAATAATAAAGAATGATTTTGGTCATTTATGTCAGTGAGATTAATAAGAATAATAAAGTAATGATTTTGGTCATTTATGTCAGTGAGATTAATGGTAATAATAATAATGAATATTAAAAGTATGAATGAACACATCAGGAAACAAATAAAATGTTGTAAGCGAGAGATTTACGCTAATTGCAAGACTTATCAATCTAAGCAGTAAGATGATACAGTAAGATTACGTTACAGTAATTAAGGAAAGAAGTTTTATATCAGAATATCGCGTATATTCAGTAATGATGCCAGGCATGAAAGAGCTTTTAGTGTATTGAATTTGAAGCTTATATGAGAAGCTTATAGAGTAAATTGATAGATTTCTCTTAATAATATAGGTCGGAGGTCGTAGCATTGAGTAAGGGGCCAGATGGTCTATTCTACGTATGAAATCTCCTATGTCATGGGCATAAGTGGAGATATAATTTTATGCCAGAGTTGTAGTGTGTACCCTAGCTCTGAGGAAGGATATGAAAGTGTTCCGGGTTGGGATCCTGTGATAGAGACGAGGAGAACGAGGACACCTCGAAACTCTACGGTCTCCCGAGAACTTATTAATGAGTTATTTCCGCTCGTGGTAGCGAAACTCATGGCGACAGCTGCAGTGTGCGCCTATATTTTACTTGAGACATCGGTCACCCGTTAGACTAATGCATTACGAACCCCGAACCTTCATGTTGAATGGACCCGTGTGAGGCCAGTAATTATTATATCCTCTGTGTAGGAGTAATTAAAAAGCTCATTCAATACCTGTTTGCATAATAGTCAATTAAGATCCTTTGGGATATGTGTGTCGGTCAGACGACAGTATTTGTCTTGTAAATCTTTACTGCTTAGAGAGGAAAGCATTCAAAACCTTTAAGGAGGGTCGAGGTAATTGGTGGAACACCCATCCCACTTTCTATTGTGTGCGGACTCCTCTAGCCGAGGGTCTGCAGTCTAAACTCGAACCGTCAAGGCGAGTTGAAAGGGACAGATTTTAGACCCTGGTAAATGACATATAATGAAAGATTGTTATGTTGAGTAATGTAGCCATGTGGTTTAGGAACACATGGATAATTATAGATTATCCTGATGGTTCATTATTTTAGCTATCTGACGAGTAGTTAGATGATGTATTTGTACTGTCACTGAAACCAAGTTTTGAAGTTGGTTACCAGATGCCAATCGCCACGAGAGCGAGGTAATATAATTATACCATCCGACACAAGCTATAACGTAACGTTTTATGTAGGAATCACATACAGCATGCAGTGGAACCATATAAATAGAGGAAGTGAAGGGGTAGCTTACATAATTATGGAGTTGCACGTTGATTGCGGTGCAACGTCCGAATAGGTAAATGCATGAAAGCATTTGTTTGGTGAGAAGAGAAAAATCAAAACACGCACGGCACACATAATTGTTAAAACCAAGAGGTTTAAGGAATAATTAATTTGTGATATTAAGGAAATCACATTGTATGACTGTTATGTTAATGTACAGTTTGTATTGAAGTCGTAGGTGCATCAGCGCACTAATATATCTTTATGTAGTTCACGTAAGGGTACAGCTTTATGGTTTAATATGATTTTATTATGATTTCATTTTTGTTTGTGTGTGGATTGTGGAAGTAAATTTTTGTTTGCTTTGTTTTTTTATGGTTTTGGGATTGTTTTTGTGTTTGAAGCCATGATTTTCATTTACTGAATTAAAGTTTTAGAATAGAGTTGTGCCTTGTTATTGTAGAGTTGTTACCTTATAGCCTCAAATCCAAAATATGCACTGCTCATCTGGGGGAACGGCACGCGCCTGAGACCTGATGCTAGCTGGAGGCAGCTGCATATTTACCATCGAGATTACTCACATGGGTACAATATTGAGATCACAATTTGACAGGGCATTGAAAGACTCAAGCAGGAACAAAGCACCAGGCATAGATGATATAACGATTGAGTTGCTAAGCTGATAGGAGATGAAGGTCTGACAAGGTTATTTCACTTGGTGTGTAGGGTTTATGAGAAATGTGAGGTGCCCTCTGATTTCAAGAAGAATATTATCATCCCCATACCGAAAAAAAAGCTGATAGATGTGAAGATTGCCGTACAATCAGCTTGATCACTCATGCTTCAAAGATCCTGACTAGAATAATTTGCAAGAGGATGGAAAGACAGATAGAAAGAGAGTTGGGTCAAGACCAGTTTGGCTTCAGGAGAAACGTGGGAACAAGGGAAGCTGTACTAAGTCTTGGGCTGATTTTGGAAACTTAAATAAGGAAGGATAAGAGAACGTGCATGGCATTGTAGAGTTAGAAAAGGCTTTTTATAACGTTGATTTTAGTAAGTTGTTAAATATTTTGAAGACGATTGGAATAAAGTACAGGGATAGGTTGGTGCTCTACAATCTATACAGAAACCAGACAGCAGTTATTCGAGCCGAAAGACATGAGAGAGAAGCTGGTATTCAGGATGGTACGAGGGAAGATCAAAAAATATATTGCACTTCCCAGTTATGGCCATTTATTACACCACCTATACAACAGCAACACGACTATAACGACATACAATGTAACGTCACTTTTCCACCTAGTTTCCAATTGACTCCAAACGTTTCTGCGAACGCACAACCAACTTGTCGATGCCGGATGCATAGAAAGTTCCTCCGGCGTTCTGCAACCACACGGAGACAGCGGCCTTCACCTCCTCATCGGTCTGGAAACGTCGACCACCGAGCTCCGTTTTGAGCTTACCGAACAAATGAAAGTCACATTTGCACGGGTCCTGGACGTTGCGGGCCTGCCTTCGCGATATTCGTCCGTGATATCCGTGCGTCCAGCTTCGAATTGCTGACACCACTTTACAATCCCTTGCCGGGAAATGGCCCGCTCCCCATACACAGCACTAATTTATCGATGAATGTCCGTGCAATTCTTCCTTTTGACCCGTAAGAATCAGATTGTCGCACGCACCTCATATTTGGAGTGAACGTCCAGTCGACGCGCCATTGCTTTTGGCCGCTATTCACACCATACAAGACGAGACACCACAGCGACCTGCCTTACAGACGTGTGGTCAGTGTCTGTCCCTTTCTCCGCTGTGCCCACGTTTGCGACACACAGCGTGCTGCTGCAGCGCGTTAGTGCAACTAACTTTTTGATCCACCTTCGTATAAGGCATGGCTGCAACTTATCACCAATACTTTTCAATCTATACATTGAAGAAGCAATGAAAGAAATTGGAGAAAAATTCAAAGTGAGAGTAAAGATTCAAGGAAAAAGAATTTCAACTCTGAGATTTGCTGATGACATCGTCATCTTAGCCGACACACCAGAGGAGTTGAATGAGTTTTTAAATGGTATGGATTCTGTCTTGAGGAAAGAATTCATGATGAAAATTAATAAATGT
This sequence comes from Meconema thalassinum, assembly GCA_946902985.2. NCBI lineage: Eukaryota > Metazoa > Arthropoda > Insecta > Orthoptera > Tettigoniidae > Meconema > Meconema thalassinum. Next base: position 250,201,585 of record OX336394.1, on the reverse strand, counting down.
AAAACAAAAATATTGGAATGCAGTCAAAAGAAATCAGAAACCCCTATGGATGTCGAATTAGCAGGTGAACAGCTAAAGAAAGTAGATGACTTCTGTTACTTGGGAAGCAAAATAACTAGTGATGGACGAAGCAAAGAGGATATAAAAAGTAGGTTAGCACAGGCAAGGAAAGCATTTCTACAGAAAAGGAATCTGTTGACATCGAATATAGATTTAGGTATTAGGAAGTCATTTTGAAAGCCTTTGTCTGGAGCGTGGCGCTCTATGGAAGTGAAATTGGACTATTGGTGCAGCAGAAAATGTGGTGTTACAGGAGAATGATGAAGATCAGATGGGTAGATAGGGTTACGAATGAAGAGGTATTAAGACGAGTGGGAGAGGAGAGATGTTTCTGGCGACTGCTAATGAAGAGAAGAGATAGGTTGGTAGGACACATACTAAGACACTAAGGAATATCAAACTTTAGTTATAGAAGGAAGGGATGAGGATGAGAACAGTAGGGGTAGACCAAGGTTAGAATATACTTAACAGATTGCCTCGGATGTAGGGTGTGGTAGCTATGTAGAGATGAAACGATTAGCTCAGGACAGGGTAGCATGGAGAGAGAGCTGCATCAAACCTGTCAAAAGACTGAAGACTCAAACAACAACATAATACGCTAGGATGTATGTTTCACAAAACTCAAGCTCCTATCCAGAGGGAGTTAGAAGGTGTGTTTTGTATCAAAATCTTCCAAATCATCTCAATTGTACAGGACAAATCTTGCATTTCTTGATAAGCCAACGGAAATATATTTATTTGTTTGTTAAATGCTTTTAAACAAATAAAGAAGACGATAGCCCCTGGTAGAGCTGTGTCGCGTAAAGCCCGCATAGAACTAGGGCCGGGCGGGTAGTCTGTACATATGGGGCGCACACAGCCCATTGTGCGAGAGTTCTCGCACAGGTCCGCTAGTAACCTTTAATTAGCTTCACACAAGTGTAATTAGTGGAAGGTTCTTTATCATGCCTTGAGGGTGCGCAAATGCGAGGGAGCCGTGTCAGTAGATTTACTGGCACGTTAAAGATCCCCTTCGGGGCGAAATTCCGGCACCCCGGCGTCTCTAAAAGCCTGAGTAGTTAAAAGGGACGTAAAACCAATAACATTATTATTATTATTTATCATGCCATAAATTTATGGCATGGGACCGTCGGCTTTACTTCCCCTCCGAAAGAAGGCATATTGAGGGATTGTTAACCTCTTTAAAAAATCCGACGACTTCGGCCGCGTTTGAACCCGCGACCTTGGGCATAGAAGCTCAGCATTGCTACCAACTACGCCACTGAAGCCACCTTAGAAGGAGAAGGGCTTTCAGAGTTTTAAGTTGAAAAGGCCGGTGTACTAAATGAAAATAGGCTGTTTAGTTCTTCACGGAACTACTTGTTTTTGTTTTAGATGTACAGTGAGTGAGACTCTCTCACGACTCGGCCCACCGCGCCCAGCTTATCTGTCTCCCGTTGACTCATCACTCCCCGCTCGGCATAATATAGCACTTCGGTAACGTTATCCGTGCAGGACATGAGATAACAATTAAAATTAATAAAATAAGCTGCTACTAGCTTTGACAGGAGATGTTCTAAATGTTCTCCTCCTACATCCACACATTTCCGGCATCGTCTTAGGAAATCCGATTCACACGCATAAGTTCGTCTTCCGTAATTGAGGCTTTATATCTCTCCAGATATGTTCTTTCATTTCGCCCAACGTGTGAGGGTTTCTTGCATATACTTTATTCTTTAAGCACCCATACAAATAAAAGTCACAAACAGTTAAATATGGGGACCGTGACAGCCATAAGTCCGTACTAATTACACGGTATTCAAAAATTTCCTCAATTAAGTTTAATGTGTCATGAACCCTATGCGCGGTGGTAGGGTCTTGCTGAATATATCCATTTCGAGAGTTAGTGTCAGTCAGTTCGTCAAAAAATGGTTTGAGTATATTATCCCAGTACCTTTGTGCATTGATTGTGCCTTGAAAAAGGATACGCCCTATAATAATGTATCCATTCACTGCGCACCATACTCCAACCCATTCGTTATGTAGAGGAATTTCGTATACGCGATGGGGGGTTTCTCTACTCCAATATCTGTATTCTGCGTCGTCGAACCATACCCGTGTAAATGGAACCAAGCTTCGTCCGAGAAAAATAGTAACATATCCGGAGAGAAATAGCCTCAATTACGAAAGACGAACATATGCGTGTGAATTGGAGTTTTCTAAGACGAGGCCGGAAATGTGGTGGATGTAGGAGGAGAACATTTAGAACATCTCCTATCATAAGGTAGTAGCAGCTTATTTTATTAATTTTAATTGTTATCTCATGTCATGCACGGATAACATCAGCGAAGTGCTATGTTATGCCGAGCGGGGAGTGATGAGTCAACGGGAGACAGATAAGCTGGGCGCGCCGAATTCATTTCTCAACAGACTGGCTGCAGGTCTGCACCTACGAAGAGGCGATCCAAAGCCGGGGTTACTTGCGGTAGGGTGACAAGTGACTTTCCGCTCCTCCTTCCCTTTCCCCTCCAACAATAACAACAACAAAAGCTTGAGACAGATCCCAGACACTCTATGTTCAACCACAAGGTGACCACTCCTCGCCTATGATCCAGGAAGAGTTTTATTAAGAGAACAGTACCCCTCCATATCACATGTTACTGAACTTTTAACTGTCAAGAGAATGAGGCATAAAAACACTTCAGAGGCACATGACAGTGCAAAAGTATTTTCAGAAACCGATCATTTGGTAAAAGAAGTCCGTCGATTCTGAAGATAACAAAAAACACGCTGCAATGTTCCCTATTCTGCGGAGATTCAAAATGCTTCTTATTTTTCATTACGCACAGGTGATTAAAGTGAAGACTTATAGCTTTGCAAAATATTTCCCAATGCATGTTAACTGTATAAAAAAATCTCAAATATCCCAAATCGTTTTTGTGCACTTTGTGAAATAGTCTTCATATAATACAGTAGGCCTATATGCTATGAAATAAAATGGGTATGTATTTTTTTTTTAATTATGACTGTGCATCCGATGCCATTCTCAAAATGACAATGTATTTCCAGAATAGCTAGTAGTGGATAGAAATAATTAAAAGTATTTCAAAGGTGGGGGGGGGGGGGCAAGTAGTCCCGTAAAGAACTAAAGCCGATTTTCATATATCCTACTCATGTTAATTGCTTTTATCAACATACTAAATTTCAGTTTGATTGCTGTAATAGATTCGTAGATATTGCGAACCATCTAAATATTTTGGATGGTCGAAACAATTGAAATAAATTAGATGCCAGTGGATTAAAATTTGTATAAGCATTTACCGTACCAAGTTTCACTGCACTCGGATGGTTAAATCGCGAGAAACGTCCATTTAAATACTTACATTTCGCGTCGCCGCCATGTTGGATTTGTCCTCGCCAGGTTATTGAAACTCCCATAGGTGAACTTATGTTCATAGCCTCTATGAACATTAAGAAAATCAGTTTCAATGCTGTAATAGATTCGTAGATATTGAGAACCGTCTAAATATTTCGGATGGTCGCCATGTTGGATTGTTACATGTAATAGGCCATAAAAGTATGTACCATTATATGAAAATTATTGCGTAGGTTTATTGTTCAAACTTTCACTTCGATCGCATGATTACGACACAAGAAATAAAAACTTAAATTTAAAATTTCGTACAGCCATCATCTTGAGGTTATTTAAACAATTGAACTAAATTAGATGGCAGTGCACTATTACAATGTGTATAAACATGTTCTGTACCATATTTCACTGCACTAAGATGGTTAAATCGAGAGAAATGTCTATTAAAATGTTTCAACTTCGCTTGGCCGCCATGTTCGTTTTGTACTTAACAGGTTTTTTAATGTTACATAGATAAACTCGTAGTAGTGCCCTTTATCTCCGTACAAAATTTCAGGGTGATATCGGTAATAGTTTCGGAGATATAGAACGTCGGTGAAATATTTCGCACAGCCACCATCATGAGGTTATGTAAAAAAAAAACTAAATTAGATGCCAGTGCATTACAATGTGTATAAACATTTGCTGTACAGAGTTTCATTGCGTTTGGATAGTTACATCGTGAGAAAAGTCTATTTAAAAGTTTCAACCTTGCTTGGCCGCCATGTTCGTTTCGTAGTTAACAGATTTTTGAAAGTCTCAATGGTGAACTTCTAGTAGTGCCCTTTATCACCGTACAAAATTTCAGGGTGATATCAGTAATAGTTTCGGAGATACAGAATGCCGGTGAAATATTTCGCACAGCCGCCATGTTGGATTCGTGAGAGGTAATATAATTTCAAGGGCACGGTCGGTGGTGTTGGCTGGAATGGTGCTATGACCTTACCGAGTTTCATTGAAATCGCTCCAGCCCACCAGCCGTTTAGACGTTATTAGAGGGGGATGCACACATACACATACGCACACACACACGGACAAAAGGTGATCTCATAACCTTTTTTTTTTTTTTTTTTCCATAAATGAAAATGGCTAAAAATTGTATAGGGGCCCTTAATTCCTCTTCCGCATGGCCGCGGAACAATGTTCTTGTCGCCCGCTACTCAACAGATCTTGGCCTCTTATTGGAGGCTAAGGTCAGATTGAGTGACAGAAAATTCTTCGACCTCCGCGCTATCTCTCGACCACCTGCAGTAACTGCCAGCAGCACTCTCCAAACGTCCTCTGCCGCCAAAATGGTGAACTAACGACGTTCTAAATATGATACATCGGAACATCGGAATGTTTAGAGCCAGAGCGTTAGAGATGCATTACATAAGTCACTTTAATTAGCTGAACGTTGGCCAGAGCAAAGTCTTAAGTGCAACTGGAGGACGACCCATGGGAGTGAAGACATATCAGCTGTAAACGAGCATGTAAGAATAATTTTCAACGTATTTATTCTAAGACATTAGTCTTACAGAATATTCAAAAGGGGAGCGTGGTGGCTCAGCGTTCTAGCTGTATGCCTCCCACCAAGGCGGGCCGGGTTCGATTCCCGGTCAATGCATGTGAGATTTTCGAAGTGAAATGCCATGTCCTGTGGTTCGGATTCCACGTAAAAAGGAGGTCCCGTGGCTCATGATCTCTAGATTAACGGTCACGTTAAACTACAAGCTTTTTAATATACAAAAGCTTTTCATAAATGACACGCGACGTCATCGTGCACGTTTAATCGCACAACACAACTGCGATGGGGAACTAAACAAGTCGGAGGTTTGAATCCCGGCCCTGAAATCAACCATCCTGAATGTGGATTTCCCAAGGGTTTTCCACTCCCCCACTAAATGTCAGAATGAAGTCTCGGGGCACATACCCCACTCCTGACACTACAGTAATCATATTGGAATTTGTTGTTGTTTAGGGGCTTACACTTCGTGGTCATTTCAGCCCCATATACTTGGGTATGTGTACAACTTGTCTGATAACTTGTATTATTGTGGTGTCTGTATTTGTAATAATTGAGACGAGGATGGAGGTTTGCCTGGAGTGAAAGTGGGAAATCAAGGAGAAAACACTTATAGAATGGCTAAGGTGGGAATCAAACCCGCCTCTTCTCAGTTTTGCCTCACAAGGCTAAATGGATCCCGTTCCAACTATCTGACCAGATTTAAATTTATTGGCAGAGTCGGTAATCGAACTCAGACCTAAGGAGTGACAGCCAAGATTGCTAATCACTACACCATGAGTCAGCAACTTTCTATGATAATCTGATTACATGTAAGAGAAGACCGCTGACCTCAATCCTACCTTGCTAAATCAATCAATCAATCAAAGGTAGAGAATTATCAAATTCAACTGCTTTTGTTTTAAGGACACAATCATGATGATGAAGGGCACAATGATTTAAGGAGCTAAGTCATAATTTTACAATGCTCAGTAAATTACGCTTAAAATGTTGAACTCTGTTTTTTAAATTTATTTTCAAAAATAATAATCAGTGAAATGTTAGACGCAATTTTTCAGTGTTGTTTGAATGATCAATCAACAGGGTTGCTCTTCAGTCGGTCAACACAAGAGTGCCCAAATAGATTGGGCGGTAAGTAACAATTATTGCATCACCTTATTGCCTGAAAGATTGTTAAATGAAGTATTTGTGCACTCATTAACACACTTCTTAAACAAAGAGTGGAGGTTTAATTGGATGACATGTTTCACTCGTCAAGCGAGAGCATCATCAGATCCAAATATACAAGACCAAATAGTAAGTTCTAGAAAACACGACCTACACCCACGAAGCGTCGCTGTCCTCCAACAACAACCCGTTAAACCCATGGCAAACACATTAAAAACAAAGTGCGGCAACTATTGCTGTGAAATACTAAAGCATTAAATACCCAATAAATAACTTTATTTTAATATCTACAAGGTTATAAGACTGAGATAAACGATAATCCCACCCACAAACAGTTTCCCTCCACCAACTAATCCATGATGATGTAGCTACTATTGCTGTGATATAGGCTACTGACGTGATATAATTCCGAACTAGAATTGTAAACAAATATGCAGAAATGGTCTACGAATGCTCTGCCAAAATTATGGTAAAAAGCTACATTATAATATTTGAAAATAAAAGTAGTTCCGCGAAGAACTAAAGCCTATTTTCATATATCCTACTTACATTAATTGCCTCTATCAAAATACAAAATTTCAATTTGATTGCTGTAAGAGATTCGTATATATTGAGAACCGTCTAATATTACGGATGGTCGCCATGTTGGATTTATATATATATAAGTCTTAGAGTTATGTACTATTACACGAAGATTATTGTGTACGTGTAGTATTCAAACTTCATTCGCATGATTAGGACACACGAAGTAAAAACGAGATTTTAACATTTCGCACAGCTGCCATCGTGTGATTATAAAAACAATTGAAATAAATTAGATGCCAGTGCATTGCAATATGTATAATAATTTACTGTACCATATTTCACTGCGCTCAGATGGTTAAATCGCGAGGAAAGTCTATTAAAATGTTTGAACTTTGCTTGGCCGCCATGTTCGTTTTACGCTTTACAGGTTTTTGAAACTTAGGTTACATATATAAACTTGTAGTAGTGCCCTTTATCACCGTATAAATTTCTGGGTGGTATCGGTAATAGTTTTGGAGATATAGAATGCCGGTGAAATATTTCGCACAGCCGCCATCTTGAGGTTACGTAATCAATTGAACTAAATTAGATGCCAGTGCAATGTAATATAAACATTTACTGTACCAAGTTTCATTGCGTTTGGATGGATAAATCGCGAGAAAAGTGTATTTAAAAGTCTCAACTTTGCTTGGCCACCATGTTGGTTTTGTAGTCACTAGGTTTTCAAAAGTCTTATAGGTGAACTTCTAGTAGTGCCCTTTATCACCGTACAAAATTTCAGAGTGATATCGGTAATAGTTTCGGAGATATTGAATGCTGGTGAAATATTTGGCACAGCCGCCATGTTGGATTGGTGAGACGTAATAAAATTTGAAGGGCACGGTCGGGGTCGGACAAAATTGTGCTATGACCTTACCGAGTTTCATTGAAATCGCTCCAGACGTTTAGAAGTTATTAGTGGGGGTACCCCCCTCCCACACACACACGGACAAAAGGTGATTTCATAAGCCTAAGTTTTCATACAATGAATACCATATCACATTATAAACTACGCAAGGGAGTTCCAAGATCGAAGATACGAATCCCGGCGGACAGTGGACTTTCAGAGTGTGGTTTATCTCCCGAGATTTTTCCACATTCCCTCCAATCAAATGCTATGACGGTGCCTTATTTCATGTCTCGGAGCACCTATCCTAAGACTAGACCATACACAAATACACTACTTGAGTGACCACAGAAACACAATTTAACAGCACACACTCAAGTATAGGGGGCTGTACACGACGAGGTCACAAACCCTTAAAATAAAAGCAACAGCAACAAAAGCAGCAGTATAAATAATTTGATTTCCCGCGGACATGCTTCCCTCCATCTCGACAATTGCGAATCCGAAACCCTGACTACGGGTCCGTTCGAAATCCTGTTCTAAGCACACTTTCCTTCACATGCAAGCATTTCGGTTCTGTAATGTGATCCTCTAGAATACTGACTGTCGCATGGATAAAACACAAAGCTACTCAAACAAGGTACCATAACAAGATTGAAGGAATGTAGGCTACTCTGGTCCCAGACACTCTCGTAAGATGTTTCCATAGCGGGTTCAGAGACGATGTTGTCGACAATAACTGTGCACAACAATCCAATGAAGGGTGGATAGGCTATGCGATCTCAAGAATTTTTGGTAAGCAGATTTACATAACCTCATTTTAATCAGTCCCGCGGCGTAGCCGTGCTCGTTAAATCATGCACCACGGTCGTTGGGGCAGGTGCAGCACGTCTGGAGATCGAAGGTTCGAATCCCGTCGCTGGAAACGACTATCTTGAGTGTGTTTTTCCCAGGATTTTACGACACCCCCTCCATTTAAACGCCGGGATAGTACCTTACTTCACGTCCCGGGGCGCCTCCGTAATACAGTTACACATACTTCTAGTCATCACATGGATACAGGATATCAGGTAAGTTCAACCAAGGAGTAATAAGGAGATACCCTAACGGCCAGAGTGTAAAGCCAGCAGGCACGCCCACTGAAGTATTCAGAACGTTGCTGGCAAGTTTTAGGAATAGGACTGTTAACCAACCAAAACGATACTTTTGATGCACAAAGTATTGTAAGTAATTGCCTAAAACTCTTTATTCATAATGTCATCATCATCATCACCTCCGTATCCTTCCAGCGAGCCGGGTAGGATGATTATGAACGACTTGCCTCCATTTTGCTCTATCTTGGTACACTTCCTGTCTTTTATGGTTTCCCAGTTTTCTCCTATAGTTTTCAGATCCTCCTTAATTTGATCCAGCCATCTCTTCCTGAGTCGTCCTATTGGTCTTTTCCCCTACACATTTCTATCCAAGTATTGCTTTGGCGTGCGAGTATCCTTCATCCTCTTCACGTGTCCAAACCACTTGAGCCGTGCAGTACTCAGCCTCGCTGACATTGACAGACTCACCTGCATCTCTTCTCTGATGATCTCATTCCTAATTTTGTCTCCTCTAGTCTTCTGCAAGGCTGACCGCAGAAACTTCATCCTACACGCGGTAATTTGTTCTGGTCTTCCTTATTAATTGGACAAGCTGTAGCCTATGTCATAATTAGCAGGAGATAGGTTTTAAACATGGTCTGTTTAGCCTGCAATTCACGTATTAGTTACTCTTCATTATATCTCACAGGGGAAGTATCAGGTAAGAAAGGTCGAAACCTATCTTGACACTTTGTGGACGCAATCGTTGTACTATAAGAGGACAACGTGTGGAAAATCAGCCTCCAGTTTGAACTCCAAGGCTCCGAAATCAAATGGCGAATCTCTCATATAAAACAATGGGAAGTAGCGAGTACCGTACATGTTGGAAGGGACAGCCCTGACGGCCCAGGCACTCAAGGCCGGTGGGAAGCAGCCACACGCTCCAGTCAGCTGGGACGTGTTGCACTGCATCCAGCAATAACGAGTACCGCAGGGACATTCAGCAGCCGTCATGCCTGTCTACCAGGATGTCAGGTACAATTTCGGATTAATGCATGTGAGATTTTCGAAGTGAAATGCCATGTCCCGTGGTTCGGATTCCACGTAAAACGGAGGTCCCGTGGCTCATGATCTCAAGATTAACGGTCACGTTAAACTACAAGCTTTTTACAATTTCGGAGCCTGATTTTCCGCACGTTGTCCTCTCATAGTACAACGATTGCGTCCACAAAGTTTCAAGGTAGATTTCAACCTGTCTCATCTGATACTTCCCTTGTCAGTATAGCCACTGTCAGTGCCGGGATTCGAACTCCGGATTTGTTGCAGCTGCCCTCGTGGTCGTGGGGAACGATTTAACAAGCACGGCTACGTCGCGAAGCAACAACACACGTGACAGATGAGAAATGTAGCACTATGACATACCTATCTTGTGTAGTTACGTAGGCCTATAACTTACGAGCAGTTTGTTTGTGATATCTTATCTTTGTACTAGAACGATAACTCTCAGGGAATACAGGACACTTGTCTCAGGGAATACAGGACACTTGGCACTTAGTGTATATCGCACCACTTCTGTCTTGGTATCTCGTCCCCAAAATGACTCGGGACTGCGCTAGAGAGGGTGAACTGCACGAGTTTATTCTTGTTATTGTTTCATTTAAGCGCTTGTTCATAATGGTGCATCCCCGTGAGTGTAGAGTTTGTCGGCGACATAGTTGATAACATGCTGAACTGCTATTCCCAAGATAGCGGGTTCAAACCCGGCCGAAGTCGTCGGATGTTTTAAGAGCGTTAAAAATCCTTCAGTATGCCTTCCTTCAGAGGGGATGTAAAGCCGGCGCGCGGTCCCATGACATGTAATAGATCCTTCCACAGACTAAACATGTGTGCAGCTAAATTGTTAGGTTAGATTTCATCGGAACGCCCTATCAAAGTTCCAACGTTCACCGCTAGGTATCATTGATATCTGGTAGCGAAAGTTGGAACTACTTGAAATTGAACAGAACTTGTAGCTCACCCTATAAGGGTGTCCGCTAGAAGCAGCTACAGACTCAGACGAGCCGAACACTCCCGGCACTAAAAGCCATACGATAGATAAATAAATAAATAAATAAATTGTCTGAAAAAGGTGTTTGTATTTCTTCTTTCGTTTCACCCTCTTTGGGGAACGTTGAATCAATCATTTCACTGTGTGTTGTTCTTTAGTTTATTTATTAAGCGTATGGCTTTTGTAAAAACGTGAGCTGCCTGAATAGGACTGACGTTTGGCCGGAAATTCCACGGCAGTCATCACCCCTCTGCCTCTTGACCAATCCATGTTCGTATAGTTGATGTCATAATACTCTGCGTTGCAATAGTACAGCCCACGTGCTTCAGTGCCTAGTCAGCTGTATCTCTGACTTGTACAGTTTGGCAACCTCGCTCTCAGACCACATGGCGAGGCGAGAACTGTCAATCCCATTCTGGCCGGGAGTGTCTGGGGACATGTTCGTCTCGCCAGAGGCTGTAGCTGCTTCCAGCGGACACCCATGTGGTGAGCTACAAGTTCCATTCAATTACAAGTAGTTCCACCGGGTGAGTTAGCCGTGCTCGTTACGGCATGACTGCTGGCAGTCGCTCACATCTGGGAGGCGAGGAGGTTCGAATCCCCCGCCGGCAACCTTGATGATGGTTTTCTGTGGTTTCCCATCTTCCTTCCAGGCAAATACCGGGGTTGGTCCCTAACTATAGGCCACAGCCGCTACCTTCCAACTCCTCGTCCTTCCATCCCAACTTTCCTCCCCAACGGTACTTGTAGCTCACCCATTGGGTGTCCGTCTCGAAGAAGCTACAAAACTGGCGAGCTGAACATGTCCTCGGACACTCCCGGCACTAAAAGCCATACGCTAAAAAAAGTAGTTCCAACGTTCGCTACCAGACGTCACTGACACCTAGTGGTGAACGTTGGAACTTTGATAGATCGTTTAAACGGAATCTAACCTAGAAATTTAGCTTTGCACAAGTTTAGTTAGTGCAAGGATCTTTTACATGCCATAAATCTATGACATGGGACCGCCGGCTTTACTTCCCCTCCGTAGGAAGGGATACTGAAGGATTTTAACGCTCTTAAAAAATCCGACGACTTCGGCCGGGTTTGACCCCGCGATCTTGGACACAGCAGTTCAGCATAGTCACCGTAGCAGCCCAGTATCTCTTCATTCTTTCGGATCTTCTTCCGAGATGATGGATTTCGACCCTTATATATTCGTCTTTTATTTTAGCTTTTCAATTTATTAGTGAATTTTCTGTAATTTTTAATTCGACTAGGCTAGGTCTTTTTCAGTTCATCTATACCATGTTGGGGTTTGTTTTACGGTTACGGAAGAAATCAAAGATTTGTTTGGTTAATCTATTAGAGTTTATTCTGAGAAGATGGCCGTAAAAATGTATGCTACTTTTTCGCATAGTATCTGAGAGTTTTTTAATTTTCTTGTAGAGTCTCATTCTTGATGTAACTTATATTATCTTATAAAACTAACCCCTGGCACTACAGCCCGTGAAGGGCCTAGGCCTACCAAGCGACCGCTGCCCAGCCATTTGGCCTGCAGATATTGGGGTGACGTGTGATAAGCGCATCGGGTCTCCTCGGCCGTTAATCTAGGTTTTCGTGATCGGGATGCTGCCTCACTGTCAGACAGCTACTGAATTGTCCTCACGAGGCTGAGTGCTCCCCGTTCCAGCCCTTACGTCAGTTTCTAAAATCCCTGACGGAGCCGGGAATCGAACCCGGGTGAGAGGCAGGCGAGCTACCCCAACATCACGAGATCGGCTTATATTACCTTATTATCCTGAAATTTTGGTCCTAAGAATTTTCTTCTTATTGTTATTATTAGTCGTACTGCTTCCCACGGTGGGTGAGTGGTTATCGTGTCGGACTGCCAACCCCCAAGCTTGCAGGTTCGCTCCTGGCTGTGCCAAGTGATTTTTGAAAGGCGACAAAAATCACGACACGCATGTCATACGTTGTTGGCATGTTAAGGAACCCATTTGCATTCAGTAGGCCGTGTTCATAATGGCGAAATTAATCTCGGGATTTTCCGCCAGCACAAACGTTCCTCCTTTCTCTACTAGAAAGCGCTATAGTGGCAAGGAGATTAGATATCAAACCTCCTTGACTTTCATAGCGCTCCAAGGAACAACAAAATTCGACATACAAGCTGCCCTCTGGGTGTCAAATTACAAAGCTTGCACCCGAGGCCATACGATATTATTATTGTTAGTAGTACTGTAATATACTGTCTTTTAGTAACTAGTGTATTTGTAATAATTGAGGATAGGATTGGGAAACAAGCAGCCGTGGCCCTGAGTTACCAACCATCCCATCATTTTCCTGGAGCAGAAGTGTGAAACCACTAAAATCCTCTTCTAGGATGGTTCAGGTGCAAATCGAACCCACCTCTTATCAGTTTGTCCGCCTCGTTGCGTAGTGGCTAGTGTTCTTGTCTGTCATCGCGTTAGATTCCCGGATCTGCCAAGAAATGTAATTCTGGTCTGAGAGCTGGAACGGGGTACACTCATCCTCGTGAAGCAAATACTGAGCAAAGATGAGTTCGATTCCTACCTCAGCAATCCTGAACGTGATTTTCGGTGGTTTCACACTTCTACTGCAGTCAAATTCTGGGATGGTTCCTAACATAAGGCTTTCTACCCAAATTCTGTCTCGATTACAGATGCACACACACACACTGGACATAACAGTGACTCATATTATCAGAGAAATGCTACACACACCCAAGTACACGTGGCTCCATGACCACGACGTCGCAAAGCCCCTAAAAGAATCAACAACAACCTTCTCAGTTTTGCTAAGTATACCAAATTAAATGTAATGGTAGAGTCTCCCACAAGTCCAACCCCTCCTCCACGTGGTGGGAGACGGGCAACGGCATGAAGTAGGGGATTGCCTGTAGGGGTGAAGTACAGTGGGGACTTTGTGTGCCCCGGGACCGCTACGGTAGCTGTGAAGGCTCTATGGGAACCCTGAAAAGTGACGGCTGACGGGGCTCTGGTGAAGCTACGATAGGCCTAGCAAGCCAGTAGTGGATATCGTATTTGCTTTCAAAACAGGAACAGGCCTCGGAAAGGACGGATGCAAACGACGACGACCCGGATATGCAAATGGACTACGAGTTGGGACATTAAACATACAGACACTGACAGGAAAAGTGGAGGAGATTGTAGATGTGATGGAGAGAAGAAAACTGGATGTACTGGGCTTGGCAGAAACAAGATGGAAAGGAGAAGGTCGCAGAGAACTGAGGAAAGGGTACCGGTTGTACTGGAGTGGGAACAGTGAAGGAAGGAGCAGCGGAGTAGGAGTAGTTGTGAGAGATGGAATGAAGGAAGAGGTAAAGGGAATAAGTGACAGGATCATGAAGATCAGAGTAACTGTAAAGGGAAGAAGCCTGGAGATAGCCCAGGTATATGCCCCTCAAGTTGGATGTACAGCTCAAGAGAAGGAAGACTTTGAGGAGGAGCTACAACAGCAGTTGAATGGGCAGAGCATCATTGTCATGGGAGATTTGAATGCACATGTAGGAAGCGAAAGGCAAGGATATGAAAATGTATTGGGAGCAGAAGGATGGGGTAGCAGGAATGAAGAAGGGAGAAAGTTGCTGGATTTTTGCAAGAGAAACGGTTTAGTGGTAGGCAACTCCTGGTTCCGGAAGAAAGAAAGCCACAAGGTAACGTGGTACAGCAGTGATTTAACAAAGAAATCTTTGGTAGATTACATGCTGTACGACTGGGAAATGAAGAGAAGTGTCAGAGATATAAAGGTAATACCATCAGAGGCCTTAGATAGCGACCACAGAATACTTGTAATGAACTTGGGAGTTGTTAAGGATAGCAAGAGGACAGAGTACCAGGAAAGGAGAATCAAAGTATGGAAACTGAAGGAAAAGGAAGTCAAGGAAGAATTCCAGAAGATAATAAGGGAAAGGATGCCAACAGACAATCCTAAAACAGGGGAAGAGGAATGGAAGCAATTCAAAAACACAATGGTGGAAGCTACAGTGGCAGTATGTGGAAGAACAAGCAACAAAAAGCGGTGTAAAGAGACACCATGGTGGAATGAGAGAGTAAAAGAAGCTGTGGGAAGGAAGAACAAGGCTTTCAGAGTGTGGTTCCAGGAAAGAACTGATCTGACAAGGGAAGATTATAAGATAAAGAAGAAAGAAGCAAACAAGATTGTCGCAGAGGAGAGGAAGAAGTGGATGGTAAAGTGGACAGAGATGATGGAGGAAGACAGCAGAGGAAATAAGAAAGTACTTTATGGGATGGTCAAAAGTAAGAGAAGAGGTCTGCGAGAGGATGTGGTAATGATGGACAAAAGCGGAAATGAGGTACACAACAAAGAGGCACTCAAGACAGTGTGGAAAGAGTACTTTGAGGATTTGCTGAATCCAAATGGTCATAGGGAGGAAGACAATGTATTGGAAGATGGAGAAGACAACACAGGAATGGAAAAGGACCTGACTTGGAGAGAACTGGAAATGGCTATAGACAAGATGAAAGGAGGAAGGGCACCAGGTGTGGATGAAGTGAGTGTTGAAATGGTGAAGGCAGCAGGGGAGGTTGGGAAACAGTGGCTGTACCGTGTGATGAGGGTGATATGGAAGGAGAAAAAGACCCCAGAAGATTGGAAGAAAGGATTAATTGTCCCAATATTTAAGAAAGGAAGCAGGAAGGAGTGCAGAAATTACAGGGGAGTCACACTCATACCTCACTGTGCCAAGATATATGAAAAGATATTAGAAAGTAGAATACGAGCCAAAGTGGAGAGAAAATTGAGAGAGGAGCAGTATGGATTCAGACCTGGGAGATCAACAGTGGATCTCATATTTTCAGTGAGACAGCTCCAGGAACACCACTACGAATTTGGAGAGGATCTGCTGATGGCCTTCCTGGACATCGAAAAGGCCTATGATAGTGTGTGTAGGGAGAAGGTTTGGAAAGCAATGGAAAACATGGGAGTGGAAAAAGAGACTGTAGCCAGAGTGAAGGAGATGTATTGTGGAAGTGTGAGTTGTGTGAAAGTTGGAGGGGAAAGAACAGACTGGTTCAAACAAATGAGTGGCCTGAAACAGGGTAGTGCACTGTCACCCCTTCTCTTTATTGTGGTTATGGACGAGTTAATGACACGGATAGCAGGAAAGATAGGAGAAGATAAGATGAAAGCAATGGTGTTTGCAGATGATCTGATGGTCTGGGGAAACAAGGAGGAGGAAATTCAGGAGCAACTGAAGGCTTGGGAAGAAACAGTGGGAGAGTACGGATGGAAGTTCAACATCAGTAAATGTGAGATCCTGTTAACGACCAGGAAAAAGGACAGACCAATGAGTGGGATAACACTTGGAGGTGGACAGCTGAAGAAGGTGGAAAGCCTCAAGTACTTGGGAAGTATAGTGGAGGAAAATGGGAGAAATGACAAAGAGATTACGGAACGTGGCAGACAGGCAGAAGCATTTCTGAGAAGCATTAGGAGCTTAGTGTGGAATAAAGATGTCCCACAAAAAAGCAAGGAAGTGTTATACAGAAGCTACTATATTCCGATACTGACCTATGCTTCAGAAACGTGGACAATGAAGAAAAGAGACATAAGCAGAATACAGGCAGGTGAAATGAAGTTCCTGCGAAGTAGGATCGGAGTAACAAGAAGAGACAGGGTGAGGAATGAAAAGGTCAGGGAAATGGTGAAAGAGGAGCCCTTGCAAGGTAGGATTGAGACATCAAGACTGAGGTGGTATGGACACTTAAAGAGAATGGATGAGAAGAAGATTCCCAAGAGGATACATGAGATGCAGGTACAGAAGAAACGACCAAGGGGAAGACCAAGAGATAGATGGCTGAAAGGAGTGGAGGAATGTGTCAAGAAGAGAGGCGAGGACTGGACCAGAGTGACAGCGGAGAGGTGGTGGGAAGAAAGATCTAAGTGGCGAGGCTTATGTTCCAAACAGACCCAGCCTGGGGCTGGAAACTGTACAAGATGATGATGATGATGGTAGAGTCGAGAACTGAACTCCTCAGGAACGACAGCCAAAATACTAGCCATTACATCACGTGTACGCGTTTAAATAAGCGCGGGGGAGTTGTACTGTCCGATAAGATGCGCGGACTGATCTTCCGCATCATATCCAACCAATCGTTCTACTTCTCCCACTTTCCTCGTCAACTCCCCCACTCTACAGTTTCAGAGGGCGTCTGTTTAAGTTAACACTACGCATGTTTCATGGCCACTTGTACACATTGAACTGTTGCTAACGTTGGACGTCAAAATACTGCTTTAGATAAAAGAACAGTATATCAAAGTACCATGAGCATTCGAGGCATCACATAGCGCATAACCGGCGTGAGAAGTCCGTACTGGTAAGTGATTTTGGACAGCAATTCTTTGGTTTTGTTATAAATTGGTAATTACTTACTGTAAGTGTGGGCTTGCGATACCATCGTCTTCATCTCTGTGTGGGATTATGTCTGATAATTAATTAGACACAGGACTAATTAGACAGGAATTGAACCCCGATCTCTGAGTTGATAGCCAAGAATGCTAGCCGCTACAGCAGTAAATTTAGTAGTTTATCTGTCAGATTACGGTTATTACTATTGAAAAAATGTCGATAACATAACCTCATTCGACAGCGGTTGAGCGTTGACCCAAATATTTTACAGCCTATTTTCATTTATGAACAACAAAAATAGGCTCAGTAGATCACCTTTTGCCCGCGTGTGTGTGTGTATGTGTGTGTGCGTAAGTCTGTGTTCGTGTCCCCCTAATAAAATCTAAACGACTGGAGCGATTTCAATGAAACTCGGTAAGGACATAGTATTATTTTGTCCGACCACGACCGTGCCCTTCAAATTTTAATACGTCTCACCAACCCAACATGGCGGCTGTGCGAAATATTTCACCGGCATTCTATATCTCCGAAACTACTACCGATATCACCCTGTAATTTTGTACGGTAATAAAAGGCACTGCTAAACGTTCACCTATATGACTTTCAGAAACCTTTTAACTACAACACGAACATGGCGGCCAAGCGAAGTTGAAACATATAAATAGACGTTTCTCGCGATTTAACCATTCGAGTGGAGTTAAACTTGGTACGGTTAATTCTTATACAAATTTTAATCCACTGACATGTAATTTATTTCAGTTGTTTTCATAACCTCAAAATGGCGGCTGTGCGAAATTTTAAAATCATGAGTTGTTTTTCTTTTTTTTATTTATTTCGTGTGTCCTAATCTTGCGATTGGAGTTTGAATGATAAACGTACGCAACAATCTTCTTCTAATACTACATAACGCTATGGCCTACATATATAAAAATCCAACATGGCGACCATCCAAAATAATTAGGCGGTTTTCAATATATATGAAGCTATTACAGCAATCAAACTGAAATGTTGTATGTTGATAGAGGCAATTAACATAAATAGGATATCCGTATATATGAAAAGAGGCTATTTAGTTCTTCACGGAACTACTTGCTTTAATCTCATCCATGATGTAAAACATCGTTCAGCAGTAGCAGACAGTGTTAAGAGAAAGCGATACTTTATCTATTTCTTCTTCTTTTCTCTTTTATTGTTGAATACATTTTCTTACAAAAAATTTAAAATTAAGCAATTTCTTCAATTGTACCAAACGTTGAAGGGCTAAAGTGCCCGGAAAGGTTTCAAATTGTGAGTCTTGGAGAGCTCTATCAAACTAAAAGAAAAAAAGAAAATTCGAAAATCACTTCGGCCTAAAAGCAATTCCAGAAATGTGGCCTAAATCGCTTATTTCTTTACTCGTTCTTTTAGATTCAAATCCTAGCCAAATTAACGTACAGTTGTTTAGCCTTTGAGGGCTTAAACGGATGTTGTGGTAACAGGGGGTGGTTTAGGGGAAGGTCCTCTATAGGGGATCGGTTACGTGAATTAAGTGTAACTCGATGGTGAGCTTCCAGGTGTTCAGAGTATCTGGTGAGCTCTAGGTAGGGGGTGTTTTCAAAGGGTTAACGGGATAAAAGATAACCAGCTGGTGTACGACTGTGACTCAGCGCGTGTGGACAGCCTACGTGTGTGTGAATGCAGAATGGAGTAGAACTGCTGACCGGTACTTTACTACAGGTAGGAAAGCGAACTGCTTACTTAATGCTTACAGATTTATTTATTTAATCGTGTCAGAAGCAACATCAGTCTCAAGAAAAAGTACATCATACATGGTATTTAGCTGGTACTATATACAATCTCATCAAAACAGTCAGTGAAACTATATACTAGGCCTACTATATGTTACTATGTGACCAGTATTTTGCCACATCACGTGCTTCAGGTGTTGCCTCCATCAAGTCCTCCATTGTGCACTTAGCAGGAGATAATCTGCATACAAGAAGGTGATCCATGGTTTGTTCTTCCCCGCACTCGCACATGGTGGTGTCGGAAGTGTATCCCCATTTCTTCAAATTTACCTTGGACCTACCTACCCCACTTCGCAACCTGTTCAGTGTTCTCCACGAAACCCATCCATTGTCATGTCCCGGAGGTAAACTTTCATGAGGGATAATCCAGTCTTCAAGGTCTTTAACTCTCCTTTTCCATGATGTTAATCTAAATTTTCCGGGCGGTTCCGTGAGGCTTTTTGCTGAATGGAGGAAGCTTTTCCTTGACTTGAGCCTTTGATTTGATGGTGTGTACCCATATAAAGGATGTTTTTCTGAGTTGTCTGCCTTTGTTCTTTCAACTCTGGCTGCCACTTCACGTCTGATATCTGGTGGGGAGATTCCGGCTAAGCAGTACACTTTTTCTGTTGGCGTGGGTCTTGGGCAACCAGTGATAAGTCGACAGGTGTCGTTCAGAGCGATGTCTACTTGCTTCGAGTGACTAGATGTATACCATACAGGGCATGCATATTCTGCAGTGGAGTAGCATAGAGCCAAGGCAGTTGTTCTAAGCGTGCTAGGTTGTGTCCCCCATTCGGTACCAGAGAGTTTACGTAGGATATTGTTTCTTGCCGATACTTTCTGTTTCGTTTTCAGGCAGATAATTAAATAATACTGGATCCTAATAGGCCAGGGTTGGAGGGTAGGGGGTTATCGTGCAATTAAATAAACTGGGAGACCAAGAGAGCTAGCGTTTAGGTAGTTTAATTACCACTGCAAAGTGTGAAGTCTTAATACTTCACAGATCAGCTTTGGTGCTATAAACTTCAGTTTATGACCAAGACAATTATAAAGTGTTACAAGGGTGGAATGTAGGAAATATGTGGGAGTATAGACCCATGAGCACACTTACCAAAATGGCGTCAGTCGCGGTGTAGACCGTCAAGGATTCAATAGGACACAGACCAAAACGCTTGGGCTGTGTGATCTTTTATAATTTCAGCTAGTGCAAACTGGCATTTCATTGCATAGCTGACCCAGATAGTGTTGGCTCTCGTTGTCGAGCTACTGTGTCGTAATAATAATGGTGTGTGTGTCTGATATCCCCCCAGGGTTTAATGATTAATTTTATAGTGTTGAAAATAGGGCCTGGAAGGTGTGCAGAGATATAGGGCAGATAGTGTAGTTTAGGGGGTGCTGCTCTGTAAGGTCCCTAGGGGACCTTAGGGATGCAACAGTACTTACATTATTCTGTC
The DNA here is from genome assembly GCA_946902985.2 of Meconema thalassinum. Taxonomy (NCBI): domain Eukaryota; kingdom Metazoa; phylum Arthropoda; class Insecta; order Orthoptera; family Tettigoniidae; genus Meconema; species Meconema thalassinum. The sequence goes on along the minus strand of OX336394.1, from coordinate 250,181,321 downwards.
TTTAATGTGCTCCTTGGTTCAATACCCTCAGGCGTTTCTTTATTTTTTGAAAAATCTTCACACCGGAAGTAGTTATAAAGGCTTAAGAGAAACTCTGCATTGACTCACGCTAGCCCTCATAATGGTCGACCGGATATGGTTGAGTCAAGTGAACAATCATCAGTCTACCGCGTGTCATCATACCGGCACCTCGTAAGAAACGTTTGGAAAAGTGGAAAACAAACAATGAAATGTAATTACAAATGCACTTATAATAAGATTCAGTGATGAACCGGGTCCATGGGCACCCGCGGGATTTTTTCCAGGGGAGGGCCAACTAATATAAGGTGCGTTCAAAAATTAACGAGGCGGAGGCATAATTACAGAAACCAGTACCTGTATGTTATAAGTATTGGCCCTGGCTGTTGAGGCACTTGTCCCACTGTGACACGAGGCGATGAATGGCTGTCTCATAAAATTCCCTGGGCTGTGATGTGAACCAGTTCCGCACGTACAGCTGGACGTCGGTGTCCGAGGTGAATTGTTGGCCACACAGAGCCCTTTTCAGGGGACCAAACATGGCGTAATCACAGGGAGAGAGGTCTGGACTGTATGGAGGGTGGCCGAGAACCTCCCATTTGAATTTCTGCAGGAGTGCCGCGACTGTGTTGGCCGTATGAGGTCGTGCATTGCCGTGGAGCGACCACGGCGGCTATGGCGTTCACTGTCACTCGGCGGTCCTGGGTATTGAGTGCATCAACCAGCAGGGGGGTGCCCCAGACCGGGCATCATCGCCTAACGACACCCGTTCTTCCCTGAAGCGCTTGTGCCACGCCTTGACCCTGGCAAGGGACATGCAGTGTTCACCGTACACTTCTGACATTCGGCGATGAATGTCCGTTCCCCCTACTCCTTCCGTTGTCAGAAACCGAACAACACTTCTTTGCTCTTCGGTTGACGCCTGCATGTCACTGTTTGCAGTGCGACTGGCAGCGTTGGACGATTGATGCATGCTACTGCTCGCTTTGTATCGTCACGTGACGTGCACGCGTTCCCTCTAGCGACGGGCTGTGACCTTCCACGCTCTGGTCGAAACACCTCGTTACACACGCCACGATTAGCCGATGTAGTCACCGGTATGCGAATTCCAGCCTCCGGCTCGTTACTTTTTGAACGCACCTGATATTTTCATTGCATTACCTACTTGTCACTAGGTGATGATAAGATGTACAACCCCCGCAATTTTTATTTCATTTTTTCATTATTTGGCTGCTCATAAACCGTTGGGTACATTATCTTTATTGCATGAATGGGAGGAATAGGCCTCTTTTAGTTCCGAGTTTTTGTCCATAGAAGTTCGCTTTTCTTTGTGAATCATCGTCATAATGTTCATTTCTTAAAAACAGGTAAAATGTAGTTGTATCACCACGTATCGACAAAATTAAAAATCAAGTAGTTCATTAAAATGGTAATGTTAATCCAGTTCATCGATTTTCTAAATAACTGGAGATTTTGTCAAATAATAGCAAATTACTATGTTAAATCTTATATATAAAAGTGAAAGTCTGTATGTATGTATGTATGTATGTATGTATGTGCGTGGGTGGGTGGGTTGGTTCCGTATACAAATCTACACCGTTTTACCAATCTCAACCAAATTTTGCATACACATAGTTTAGGACCCTAGAATGAACCGCTGGCTACATGAATTTTCGATAGTCTTTCTCATTCTTCTGATTTCGGCCCTTTTGCACTCAAGCACAGGCTAATCAAATCATAAAATATACTCATGAAGGAATGGCAAGGCAGATAGTTTCCATGGCAACATAGCTCAAGTCGAGACACGGCCGACTGGATTCAAGTTGCGCTCTGCACTATCGGTATAGAAAATGAAGATCTTTACTTGAAATCCCGTTAGTTACTCAACTGCTCACACAGCATTATCAACCGAGTATAGCATAACAAAGACTTGACACTATCTACTAGATATTTGTCAAATACCACCCACTCACTCACTCACACATTCATCACGAAATCTCAGAAACCACCCAACGGATTGGAATGAAATTTAGTATGCAGCTTCCTCAAGGGCCGCAAACGCCCACTAAGAAAGGATTTTCGGATATTCAGGTTCTAAAGGGGTGTTAAGGGGGTAGACCTGCATTTCATTGAATAGCAATATCTACCGATTGGTTTCATTGGGGGATATGATACTCGGCATATAAACTCATCATTAAAAATAAGAAGACATGTGTCTGAGGGTTTTTCGATGTGGCGTATATTATGAGGTGAAAGGGGTGAAAAGTGTGGGTTGAAAGATTCCTAACGGAGCGTGTATCTCTTAAACGACATAGGCGTTGAGTTTCGAACTCAGCGGGAAAAAAAACAGCATAAAAATAAGTAAATAGGTGTTTGACCGTTTTTTTTTTTCATAAATCCAATATAAGGGGCCCATGGGGAGGGGTGAAATTCTGGGGGGGGAACAGATAATATGTAAAATTATACATGGCCTATTGTGCCCTTTCAGCAAGAAATATGCAAATCACAATTGTTAAAATGTTTTATGTGGGTTTTATATCCTAGCGAATAGCAAGTTGGCCATGTGAAGTTTCATTCCAAGATCTGCGAATATGGGAGAGCTCTCAAGCAGGATTATACAGGGTCTTTCATATAAAGTAAGAACGCCAAGCGGCGGTTTTGTTATCGGCTAGTGTGGTGGCCTTGACCGAGCTTGTGGCGAACCGTGGCCCCCTGCTCTAAGCGTGTGTACAATCCTCTATGAAATATTACCTTATAAAAGTTGCTGGAAGTGTCGTCCTTCCTGGGTTATAGAGGCATTGTATCTGGTAACCACATTTTGGCTGACGCGAGTGAGTCATGCCACTGTATTTTTTCTGATTTTTTATTTTGTGTTTTTATTGAGCACTGAACCAGTAGTGTCAAAGTTATTTACAATAACGTGAATCTGTGCTAGTGAAGGTGGCACTTCATCAGGAAATTGCTGAACAAATGCATCACGTACCCGCCGAGTCGAATCATAATTAAAATAAATTTTACATACAAAAATACGATGTTGCAATGATAACTGTCTCAACATGTTAGCAGCTGTGGTTCAGACTGGCTACTGACAACACCTCCACGCTTATTGCAAGGTCAAGTTTGTACTATGCGCGCGCCTTCAATACTACAGCAGGGGGCCGTGGCGCGTCACAAGCTCGGCCAAGCCGGCTTCAGCAGCGAATAACAAAACCGCCGCTCGCCGTTCTTACTTTATATGAAAGACCCTGTAAGTTTCCATTCTTTTCATACCGCTTCATTATTCTGTCAAGCCGTTCATCAAACTTGACATATTTCTTCTTTCTCTTTGAACTTTCAACGTACAATTCGTACTTCATCCGTCGAAGTGCGCACATAAACCGCCCTTATTCGTTGTACACAACTCCATGTTACAATACCAAAATGTTTAAAGCCGCACAGTGTGATCGCCATTGATGTTTATGTGGTAATGAACCTGTAACTGGAATGCCCGTCTGACATCAAGTGGTACGTTATGTCCTAGCGTAAATATTTGGTGATTACGGGAAAACCGTTCTTAGGTAGATAACGACCGAGGTGGTACGTTATTTCCTCGAAAATCAAGTGGTACGTTTTGTCCGTGGTACGTTATGTCCGGTCACCCAATTTATGAAATAAACTGGTGTGACAATGAACAATCGAAATATTCTTGGGATTCCAGGGCGGGGGCACGGCCCCTCCTTGCCCCCCCCCCCCTGCGGGCGCCCATTACCGGGTTTGAGTTGGCAATCGGACGAAAATATAATAGGATGGTTTCAACATTGAGTTGCTTGCCTAAAGGGAACTGTGGATTCAATTCTTTTATGTATTTTCTTTTTTCTCTGTTTTCTCTTTTTATAATAAGTACAGGGGGCTGAAGGCCAGGGTGTCGCAAACCACTAAATGAGCAAATCAACCGGAAATACAACATCTTTTCTGTTCTAGATCATCATGATCGAGGGTGCAGCTCTATTTATCCTCATGAGGATGATGATGGGTGTGTATGGACACGCGGGGATGGGAAAGGCGATAAATGCGGCACGAAGCCTCGTACCAGAGCTTTTCATGAAGACGGTAGGTACAGCTTGATATGATGATGATGATGATGATGATGATGATGATGCTGATAGTAATTGTTGTCTAAAGGGCCTAACATCTAGGTTATCGGTCCTAATGGTTTGGGTGGCTAAAACGAGCAACTAACTTACGAACTAGAAGGAGAAAAGGACGTTAAAGAAAGAATGTTGTTGTTCGAGTCTTCAGTCTTTTGACTGGTTTGATGCAGCACTCCATGCCTCCCTGTCCTGAGCTAATCGTTTCATCTCTACATAGCTACCACACCCTACATCCGAGGCAATCTGTTTAACATAATCTAACAGTTCTTGTCCTCGAACCTTCCTTCCATAACTAAGCTTGCTATTCCTGGGTGTCTTAGTATGTGTCCTACCAACCTATCTCTTGTCTTCATTAGCAGTCGCCAGAAACATCTCTCCTCTCCCACTCGTCTTAATACCTCTTCGTTTGTAATCATATCTACCCATCTGATCTTCATCATTCTCTTGTAACACCACATTTCAAACGCTTCAATTCTCTTCTTTTCTGCTGCACCAATAGTCCAAGTTTCACTTCCATATAGTGCCACGCTCCAGACAAAGGCTTTCAAAAATGACTTCCTAATACCTAAATCTATATTCGATGTCAACAGATTCCTTTTCTGTAGAAATGCTTTCCTTGCCTGAGCTAATCTACTTTTTATATCCACTTTGCTTCGTCCATCACTGGTTATTTTGCTTCCCAAGTAACGGAAGTCTCCTACTTCCTTTAGTTTTGCACCTGCCAATTTGATATCCATAGGGGTTTCTGATTTATTTCGGCTGCATTCCAATATTTTAGTTTTACATTTATTAATCTTCATCATGAATTATTTCCTCAAGGCGGGAAACAAAAGACAGGGAAATGAAATGCTCTCAACCCTCAAATAGAGGATTGAGGGGATCGTAAAGAAGTAGGGAAATGAAAGGCAGATAGGAACTAGGAGAGAGAGTGTGCTCCCCAAAGCCAAGGGGATAACGGACCTAGCTCAGGAATCTCTAGGTGTTGCCAACCCTACAGCTCGCCAGCCGTGAGCCTTTGAGCTGTGTAGTACTATCCGAGCTGCACCATGTACGATTGGGCTACACGTACACACACCAGCCTATTTAAGGTTGTGTGCAAAAGGCAGGAGTTACCATGAAATGATAGAATGGGCATAGAAGCTCAGCAAGCTACCAACTACGCCACCGAAGCCGCTCCTATGAAATGAAAAGAAGAGGTCTTACCCCTCGAAGAATGAGGGTAGGCCTATCAGCAAAGATAAGGCAAGGGCCATTTAATACGGGAAAATTAAACATCCCTAGCCGTCGGATACCCAAATACCGTTGGGATCGGAGGAGAACAAGAATTGACCACGGGAGGTTGACAGAGTGGAGCTTGGCATAAGTAAGTGGAGGCAATGCCAAACGAAGCGAGGCTCCCATGGCTGGTAAACCATGTTCCACAAAGCGGATTTAGTGGCGATGTTGGTAGCATGCTGAGCGTCTATACCCAATTCGCGGGTTCAAACTTAGCCGAAGTCGTCGGATTTTTAAGAGCATTAAATATCCCTCAGTATGCCTTCCTTCGGAGGGGAAGTAAAGCCGGCGAGCCCATGTCATAGATTTATGATTATTGATTTTCATCGTGAATTCTTTCCTCAAGACGGGAGTCCATGCCATTGGAAAACCCATTGAAATCCTTTGGTACATCGGGTAAGATGACCAAGTCATCAGCAATTATTTTTCCTTGAATCTTTACTCCCACTTGAATTTTTTCTCTGATTTCCTTCATTGCTTGTTCAATGTACAGACACCACTTTTCTGAATACCAGGTTCTCTCTCATGTCCTTCGGCTCGAATAACTGCCAAGCATTTCCAAAATGTCAAACAACTTACTCCAAGGAACGTTATCAAAAGCCTTTTCTAAGTCTATAAATGTACTTATTATTTTACGAACTACCGTATCCTATTATATTAGAGAGTCATCATTATTAGAGACTAGCAGTAGGGCCCGGGTTCGCCCGGTGGATTTATTTGTTTTATGGATGATAATGAATACTACTACAGAACTGGCACATGATACTTAAACTACCAGAAAAGAAATATTTTTTAAATATAACTTTTTTTGGTGGTGGTGGTGGTTGTAGTGGGGGACGTACAGTATAATGGACGTAACATTTAGCTCATTTTCCCGTACCGGTAATGATAATAATGATAATAATTAATAGGGAAACGGCTATTTACTAACTACAGCACTGACACATGTAATTTACATTTTTTTATGATTAGAAAGAGGAATAAGTAAAATAAAAAGCACTGCCTAGGACCTATATCTCATTGTCTGTTAGAAATGTAGAGACCAATAGTGTCGTCTTTTGTCGCATAGCGCTGTAGGAAAATATACAGAACACTTTGGAAAACTTCGGCTGTCCCGAGCTCCTGAGGTAGCAATAGTATCATTTATCGCCACTAAGCGCTCAACGATAAGTTTCGGAATAAAAGAAGGTAAATTTGAAAGCACCAACGCTTATTGCAGCTGATAACCTCAATGTACTGCACCAACAACATTGCACTTATACAGAGGCATAATATGTTCATGATGATAACCGTTTTAAGGGGCCTAAGAAACCATTTTGCACTAATTACTCCCCGTGACTGCAATTTATAAGCAGCGCAAGATTTAACTATTTTCGCAATTCTGCACCAGAACACTGGTAGGGGAGGCGTGATGCAGCCCGAATTGCCAATCAACAATAGACTTATTACAATACGGTACTCTTACAGTTACACTACTACGGACATGAATGGCTCTAGGGCCTTAATACAGTACGTGGTTTTCAAGTTCAGTTAGTTTGTTATTCTAATTGTAGAGAATGGAGAGCGTTGTCCAAAATATCAAGTGGACAGTGTTACCAGCAGGATTTCATTGCGTATGTAAAATTTAGTGCAATTAGGAGGAACGGTGTAGATTTGTGATAAAGGGCCTAAATGCAGGGAATGGAGTGGTCTGTCCGAAATTTAAAGTGGACAGTGTCACCCGCAGGGTTCCAAAGGGAAAGTGTACAAAATCTGGTTCAGATCGGTGAAACGTTGTAGATTTGTGCCAAAGGGTCTAAATGCAGGGAATGGAGTGGTCTGTCCAAAATTTCAAGCAGACCGTGTTACTCGACGGGTTCCAAAGTGTAAGTATGTGAAATTTGGTTCAGATCGGAGAAACGGTGTAGATTTGTGCCAAAGGGCCTAAATGCAGGGAATAGAGTGGTCTGTCCGAAATTTCATGCAGAAAATGTTACTCGCAGGGTTCCAAAGGGTAAGTATACAAATTTGGTTCAGATCGGTGAAATTGTGTAGATTTGTGCTAAAAGGCCTAAATGCAGGGAATGGAGTGGTCTGTCCGAAATATCATGCAGACAGTGTTACTCTCAGGGTTCCAAAGGGTAAGTATAAAAATGTTGGTTCTGATCGGTGAAAAGGTGTTAGATTTGTACCAAAGGGCCTAAATTCAGGGAATGGACTGGTCTGTCATAAATGTTACGCAGACAGTGTTACTCACAGGGTTCCAAACGGTAAGTATACAAATTTTGGTTCAGATCGGTGAAACGGTGTAATTTGGTCCAAAGGGCATAAATGCAGGGAATGGAGTGGTCTGTCCGAAATTTCATGTAAACAGTGCGACTCGCAGGGTGCCAAAGGCTAAGTATACACATTTTGGTTCAGATTGGTGAAAAGGTGTAGATTTGTGCCAAAGGGCCTAAATGCAGGGAATGGAGTGGTCTGTCCAAAATTTCATGCAGACAGTGTTACTCGCAGGGTTCCAAAGGGTAAGTATACAAATTTTGGTTCAGATCAGTGAAACGGTGCAGATTTGTGCCAAAGGGCCTAAATGCAGGGAATGGAGTGGTCTGTCCGAAATTTAACATAGCCTGAAATATTCCTCCTGAATCTGGCTATCATATACAAAAAGAATTTTTTGAATCCGACCGGTAGTTCCATGGATTAGCGCGTTTAAACCCACAAACTCTTCAGCTGTATTACCCTAGGTATATTAGTATAAATGCCTTGTTTTGAAAGATTTTGTTATATAACTTACTGCAGTGAAGAGACATTTGACAGAGTGCTGTGTCATTTCAGTCTGACATAGCTACGAAGGATGGTTACCCCATAGAGACACATCAAGTCCAGACGGATGATGGCTACATTCTTGGTGTACACCGTATTCCTGGAGCTAAAGGAAGGAAGTCTGTTCCAGTGCTTCTTCAGCACGGACTTGGAACCGCCTCAAACTCCTGGCTGATCTTTGGCCACAATCGCTCACTAGGTAAGTACATTTGAACTACGATATCTCGAAGTACTTTTGGAAATACTTCGACTTTTCGAAATTTCGATGAAAAAATGGAGTTTTATTAACATAAATTCATAGTCAACTACTGCTACGTCATGCTGTTCTTGTCACTAGGTCTACTCATCCATGTATACTAACTGATGTTGGTTGGTTGGTTCTTAAGTTTAGGGGCTGCGACAACGTGGTCATGTAGCCCCGTGTACTTTGGGTGTGTGTAGAATATGTCTGATAACCGGTGTTAATTGTATTAGTGTGTGTTATCTGTTTTTTTTATTCAAGTAAGGACTGCAGACTTTTGAATTTTTCAAATAGTTCCTACTTTTGCCACCAAACGCCACCGTCAACGACTACTAGTTCAGAACTTAGCTACCAGACGCCACCGCAGTCGGCTCTTGGCAACGAACGTAGGAACCTAAGAGCGTTGTTTACATTCTTAACCTATACAGTTTGGCTTCACACAGGTGTAATTAGTGGAAGTTTCTTTAACATGCCATAAATCTATGACATGGGACCGCCGGCTTTACTTCCCCTCCGAAGGAAGGCATACTGAGGGATTTTTAACGCTCTTAAAAAATCCGACGACTTCAGCAGGATTTGAACCCGCGATCTTGGGCATAGAAGCTCGGCATGCTACCGACGACGCCACCGAAGCCGCCTAACTGAGGTTAAATGTTGCTGTACAAATATTGCAGGTACATTTCTATGTATTTTCCGTTCCTTTACAAAAATGTGACTCCTGCATAGCGCTATAAATCTTGTATTTAATTCATAACGGTTGACAGCGTATTAGCTGCAATTCCGAACATAATAAGCCGCTGACAGAGATACTCAGTTCAGGTATCGATATTGTAATTCTCAATTCACACCTAAAGAACGTAATTCAACTGCATTTTCACCCCAACTTCGAGTTAAAGACACATAATTTGTGTCTGGGGAACAAAATTCGTGTCATTCGAGTTATCGAAATATGCGAGTAATAGAACTTCGAATTATTATAGATCGAACATTACATAGAAATTGTGTAGAACTTCACCGGAAAATTACTTCGAGATATCGAAAATTCGACTTACAAAAGCTCGACTGTATAGTGTATGCTCCAAAGTCATGAGACTTTCTGTTCGTATCCGTCGTTGTGCTCTAGGACAAAACAAAAAGTAGCCCTTGGGAGATTGGTGACAGTGGTTACCTTAACTACGGATTGGCTGTAGGGCCTTGTTTGACCAGCACTCACGATTTCATAATGTTGCACCTTGTACTGCACATTATCCTGCTTAGAATTAAGTACTGATGAAAAAACTAAAAAGAACTGTTGAGGTGACATATTAAACAGTAAGAGAAATAACTATCAGTCAACACGCAAATTCTAAAGGCAAGTATTTAAAGAATTGGTTTTAGGTATTTCTAAGCCATGCAGCCAACTCCAATTCAATTTAATTTTACTTGCATTGTGTGGCTTGTTACTATAGGAAAATTGGCTGGAAAAATTTTGATTTGTAATAGCTCCGGCTGTAATAAAGATAATTTAATTACTTTTACACCAAAATATAGAGAAACTCATAAAGTTTTGTTTAGCACTTGAGGTTTAGACTGGCGACAGAGCACCTGCACGCTTATTGCAAGGTCAAGTTTGGTAATGTCAATCTGTTATTTTTATACAGTCCATCGGAACTTGAAAAAAAAACAGCCCTTTTATGTACTATGCGCTTTCAATACTACAGCAGGGGGCCGTGGCGCGCCACAAGCTCGGCCAAGGTGACCGCTTGGCGCTCTTATTTTAAATGAAAGACCCTGTATACAGGGTCATCGAAAACGGTGGCCTTACTTTTGATTTGTAATAGCTCCGGCTGTAATAATATTTACACCAAAAGATAGAGAAAATCGTAAAGTGTTGTTTACCTACTTATAGAACGATTAGTTATGGCGCAATGTTTTTGGGAAAACTCGTTCAAATAGTTTGGTGAATCGGTTGAGCTGAAAATGTTGTGAGCAAAGATCAGAATTGTAACAATATCACCTTGTAGCTTTACCCCGACTTAAAAAATCTCTCTCATTTCCTTTACTGCTTGTTCAATGCATAGATTGAAAAGTATGGGCGATTGTGTTTACGTCTATTGTCAGAGAGAAAAATATTAGTTTAGAGTTAAATCAAGTGAAAATTGAGAGAAAAAGAAACAACGCATGCTTGTGAGAAAGTAGGTAGTCTTAAAACCGAGGCATGAAGAAAATAAATGTACCGTAGCTTAAAATGACGTAAAAAAAAGAAATCTTGAGAAGTTTGGAAGATTTTCAGCATTCCGGAGCCCCTGAAACAAAATTGACCTCTTTCGAGCTATATGACATATCAATTGTTATTTATTTATTTAGTTAGTTAGTTAGTTACGATGTCCAAGTCCTTCAAACTAATACAGCCATCACAACACCGGTTATCAGACAGATTCTACACACACCCAAAGTACACGGGGCTACATGACCGCGTTGTCGCAGCCTCTAAACTGAGAAACCAATCAACCAACAAGTCCTTAAAATGAAACAACTTAGCTCCCCAAGCCATTAGTTCTGTCATTTGAACACCTCAGTTCATAGTTTAGGGCTTTAAGTTCAAGTTACCGACCCTTATTTTTACGTATACGTTGCCTGTATTTCAGCCTACCAGCTGGTGGACAAGGGCTACGACGTGTGGCTGGGCAATATCAGAGGAAATTTATACTCCAGAAATCACACCACTATGAAGCCAACAGACCCGGAATTTTGGAAATTCAGGTAACTCGTTCTTTTACTTCCTTCAGGTATCATACTGACAATCAGATGGAGTTTCAGGTTTATTTATACAGATTAATGAATTACGAGTGTTATCATCACTGGAGACTAACCAGGCTAGAGCGCGAAGGCTTGCACTTTAAAACAATGGGGCCAGACTAGGCCTATCTCCATACTCCGAAGACGAACTCTACTATCAGCCATCCTTGAAATAACTTTCCATCGTTCCACATGTTAAACTCTAGGCAAATGCTGGAACGGTAGCCTCTAACACGCCACGGCCACGTTTTTCTTACTCCTTGCCCATTATCACTCATTTTCATCTTTCATTAACTCATCTGATGAGGTTGAGGCAAGAATGGGCGAATGTATGGCATAAACGTACAGTAAAATTAGGACCTAGACAGGATTTTGTGAAAAAGCGCACACATAGAGACTGTAACCGCGAGGCTTTGGTTTTCCCGGGTTGCTGTATTCCTGTGGTTTTCAGTTCACGCTTGGCCTTAACCACCGTACCCGGCTCCAACATAGCAAACTATAATACTGTATGTAAACAGATACTAATATGAACGAAAACAGAATTAAGTCACATATATACTAATTACATTTCTCCTATAACTACTAATGTACATATTAAAGCACTATTACTATCACTAAAGCACCAATGCACAGCACAGTTACGGTGACGTTAAAATCAACAAGCAATCACACTGTACAAGCAAGAGATACAGCTGACCAGGCACTAAAAGCACGTTGGCTGTGAGATGGCAACGCAGAGTATTATAACATCAACTATGCAAACTTGGATTGGTCGAGAGGGAGAGAAGTGATATCTGACACGGAATTTCCGGCCAAATGTCAATACCGTACCGGTACCATTCTCCAAGTATACAGAGTTGGAGTCGATGTGAACATTTCTGTAGCAACTAACAGAGTGAACGTTTCTCCCTTTTCTAACACTCTCCCGCATTCGAAACTCGTTGCGTGCGCATGTGCCATAATATACTACCCTACCAGGGAAGGTTATAGGACATAACGTACCACGTACATAACGTAGCACTTGTTCGGCTGATTACCTGCGACGAGTTAGCTAATGACTTTAAAATATTTAGGAGAGGATATAACGTACCACTTGAAAGAGTGGGAAGTATTTAGGGTGCATGAAACCCTAACCGCACGGCCACTTGCTCGGTATTGCTCAATTAATCCTGGTCATAAACACGTGGACAATACCATAACATAAAATTACATAAAATATGATAAGTTTTTGGATTCCCATCACATTTTATCCAGGCTTTATCCCGCGCCCTTTTCTTCGCCAATTGAGTCAGTTTCTTTACTTCTAGCTGCGCATCGTTCGGAATTCCACACTCATGACTGTTTGATGGGCCACTAATCACTTTATCTCCTCTTGATTTTATAAACTCACAACACTTCTCCGTTTGTTTCTGTACACAAATCCAAGTAACAGTATCTAGCCCAGGCATTTTAGTCTAAAAATCGTCAAAACCTAGAAAAAAATCATGTAAAGCTAATTTTCTCAGAATTTGACAATTTGACCCCGGGGAACAACATACTAAAATACTCCAAGCTTCCGATGCCGGCTTCCTTGTTTTCCAGGCCTGGAAACCTGGAATTTCAGGATATTCCTGGAGCGCCCACAAAAACCGAATCGTTTATCCAAAATTGACAAAGTATGGTATCAAATGAAAGAGGAAAACATGCAGGTTCTAAAAAAAGTAAGAAAAGCAACATTCGGTCACTTCCGTTCGATAAAAAAAAACACCGCGCAAAATTCAATTTTATAAATTTTGTTTTCAATCAACGCGGTTTTAAGTGACCAAAACATGGGGTAAAGGAAAATAGGCTAAACAGAACGAAAGAGCATGTTTTAGCTTTCCAGAAGTGTCTTTTGTTTGTTCGTACATCTAATAATGCACGAGCTACAGCCAGAATACGTTGAACGCCACGTTCAGTTGGTTACGCGACGCCCATGTAAAAATCTTAAAACGACGCAAGATTTGCTAAATGAATAACAAAGACCGACAAAAGAAAACACACTCACATGTACAGTTGATAACATGCATTTTAATGAACATTTGGTTTCTGGTTTTAACAGCGACAATTTAAAAAAAACAATTGTGAAATTTAAAAAATATTTGGTGCAATATTGTACATGTAGGGGCGACTAATGTCCTACGTCCGTGTCTATGGCTGGCACGGCCTCCTCTTGGAAAGTAAAAGAAAATGAATAGCTCTTTTTCGTGAAATCGTTCGAATGATTACAATGACAGAAATATGCATGTAAAACATAAATAAGTCCTAGGCTTATAGACACATAAAAGCATGTTGAAACATGAAATCTATAAACTAAATGTTACAGCAGCAGCTGATATACTTCGTTGACGTGGTACTGCTTTCCGGGGTAAAGTAGGGGCTGGTGTGGACGTCATAACACCACCCATGTTGTGAAACGTCCCGTGTCCGGTCTGCGTGCGCACATTAAAGTCAGTGTTATCAAAGGAATATTGAACAAATTCTTTGTTCGGCTCTGCTTCGCCAAGCTGTTCTTCGCCTGTGTCATTTTCACTCTCGTGAAAGCTATTACGTTATTCTCATAACAAAGAACCTCGTTGTAGGACACGGAGAAACCCATGTTATGAAGAAGATCTACAAGCTGCCGCGACCCGTAGTGTCGGTGGACATACACGCCAACTGCCAACAAGATAGGAGATGAAAGGGACTTCGGACGACAAGCTGAAATAATTGCCTGCACAATGGCTTTTTCCTTGGTGGATTTGCCGGTTGCGACCTCTAACTTGGTCGTGATGATCCGATCAAGAAATAGAGCTAGAGTATTCGGTAGAACGTCGGCATCTAATGACTGCTCTTCTGCGGACGGATATTCCTCCAGATTATATGCACGCGTCCGAATATCTTCTTTTATAATTTGAGCGGCCTTTTCTACGATTCGCCGACGTTCATCGGCCTCGGACTTCCCACGTTCCTCGTACCATTTGTCGTGCAAGATTGTTTCTCCCGTTTCTTTCATATTTTAACGCAGTTTTGACCTGGCAGCTCGGTGATGAAGATTCGCTGTCCATAGTGGCTAACAAGGGAACGGATCGCGGTGTAAAACTCTGATCTGTTCGAAATTTAGTACACAATATTCCTACAAAGTTGTACAATGACGTAGTGAAAACCGCATGGGCCGATTTCAATTTTGAATGCCAATATTGAACGCCGAAAATCTGCCGGACGACGGCGAGGAGGTGAGAAGAGGTAAAGATGACCTTCAAGCCTAGCAGCACGCGATGGCTCCCGGCCACTAGGCAGCAACCTGCCGTGCTGCGATGCATTCCCCACCTTAAACGTTCCCCTCACTCTTCTACCCTCTCGATAAGAGTATAAAATGCAATATAATGTGATGTTTTTCACTTGGCCATACTGTAAATAAATAAAACAACCCTTTTTTTTTCTGTTTTACTCTTTGTAATGCTTGCAATAGTGAATGCTTACAAAAGAAAATGGTCAATACAAAGAGATTGCTTGCACCACGCTCACCTTGCAACACTTTCTTTTGTACACATAACGCAAGCATTTTGGATAGCATCATCCTTGAAACAAAATTGAACGGGGTTCGTAAAGCAAGCGGCTACTTTGTAGTACAATGTTGTACAAGTTGTACAATGCCGTAGTGAAAACTGCACGGGCCACTTTCAGTTTTGAACGCCAAAAACCTGCCGGGCGGTGGCATGAGCGAGAAGGTGGGGAGAGGTAAAGCTGACCTTCAATCCAAGCAGCACGCGATGGTGGTTCCATGCAGGACATACGCTACATGTAAAGGGAGACAAAAGAATTTTCGCAGAAGCGCAATCGTTGAACTTATTAACACACAGCTATACAATTCAGCCTGTAATATCTGCCAATGGAGAACTGTTACCTAAACTGTTAGTTGTGTTAAAAGAAAAGGACGGTGAATTTGGCCCTATTGTTAAAAGAACTTTGTTTACAGCAGATAATTTATTTGTATTGCCGTTCCGTCCGGAAAGTTAACTAAAAAGTTACTTCAAAAGTGGTTACAAGATGTTTATTTTCAAACTGTACCAGACGACAGTGTTTTACTCTTGGATTCGTGGACAACACAAAGTGAAGCAAGTATATTACCGTCAAAACCCGCCAACAAAACTATCATTGTTAAAACTATTCCCCAGAGTACTACTGGAATGATTCAGCCGTTAGATGTGCTTGGTTTTCGGATATGGAAACAATTTGTTCGTTATTTTTATGACCTAATTGTATTATAGAATTTCGACATTAACATTCATTTGCGCAACAATATTTTAAAAACCCAATCATTGACCCACAACCAACTATCTTCTCCGCGGTTTCGTAACATGTGGAAGTATAGTTGGTACAAATCTGGTTATGTTGAAACACAGCCCGATCGCTTTGTGAACCCCGTTCAATTTTGTTGCAAGGATGATGCTATCCAACATGCTTGCGATATGTGTAGGATAAAAGAAAGTGTTGCAAGGTGCGCGTGGTGCAAGCAATCTCTTTGCATTGACCACTTTTTTTGTAAGCATTCACTATTGCAAGGATTAAAAAAAAAAGGTTGTTTTATTAATTTACAGTATGGCCAAGTGCAAAACATCACACAATATGTTGCATTTTATACTCTTATCGAGAGGACCGACAGTAGTGGCTACGCTGGCTAAAGAGCAGCATTAGGTCATGGGACCAAGCTCTCTGCTGACTCGGTAGACGCTTAGGTTCGAGCCCCACCGTCGGCCGTCCTTGAAATGGTTTTCCGTGGTTTCCCATTTTCAACACCAGGCAAATGCTGGGACGGTACCTTCTGACAGGCCACGGCCGCTTCCTTCCACACCCTTGCCCAGTTTCATTCACCATCATTCATTTCATCTCTCATTAACTCCTCTCATGAGGTTGGCGTCAGGAAGGGCATCCTGCCGTAAAAACCATCGCCACAAAGACTTCCATCGCATCTCATCCCCGACCCCGTTGGAAAACGGGAATAATAAGGGGTAGACATACAATACACTCTTATCGAGAGGGTAGAAGGAAGGAATGAAGCGTGTAGTTTAACGTGACCGATAATCTCGCGATCGTGAGCCACGGGACCTCCATTTTACGTGGAAGCCGAACCACAGGACATAACATTTCACATCGAAAATCTCACATGCATTGACCGGGAATCGAACCCGGTCTGCCTTGAGAGGGTAGAAGAGGTGGGGAATTAGATCATAAAAATAACGAACAAATTGTTTCCATATCCGGAAACCGAGCAAATCTAACGGCTGAATAATTCCAGTAGTTCTCTGGGGAATAGATTTAACAAGGTGGGGAATGCATCGCAGCACGGCAGGTTGCTGCCTAGTGGCCGGGAGCCATCGCGTGCTGCTAGGCTTGAAGGTCAGCTTTATCTCTTCTCAGCTCCTCGCTCATGCCGTCGTCCGGCAGATTTTCGGGGTTCAATATTGGCGTTCAAAATTGAAATCAGCCCATGCGGTTTTCACTACGTCATTGTACAACTTTGTAGGAATAGTGTGTACTAAATTTCAAACAGATCAGAATTTTACACCGCGATCCGTTCCCTTGTAAGTAGTTTTTCTTTGAAATACTTTTGCACGTATGGGCCACATTCCATTTCTTTACATACTTTCTCAAGGTAGTCATGAAGATCACCAAGCGCGAACTGGCAATCTTCATTGGGCTCCAAGAACGTACAGAGCTCTTCAAAATCGTTGTGTTTTTCGGGATCCGCAGAACGGCCTCCAAAACGCCTCCAGATACAAATCGGAGATGGCATTCTCGATGATATTTGGCCTGCGGACCCCGAAAAACACGACGCTTTTGAAAAGCTCTGTACGTTCTTGGAGACCAATGAAGATTGCCAGTTCGCGCTTGGTGATCTTCATGACTACCTTGAGAAAGTATGTAAAGAACTGGAATGTGGCCCATACGTGCAAAAGTATTTCAAAGAAAAACTACTTAGCCACTATGGACAGCGAATCTTCATCACCGAGCTGCCAGGTCGAAACTGTGTTAAAATATGAAAGAAACGGCAATACCATCTTGCAAATCGTACGAGGAACGTGTGAAGTCCGAGGCCGATGAACGTCGGCGAATCGTAGAAAAGGCCGCTCAAATTATAAAAGAAGATATTCGGACGCCTGCATATAATCTGGAGGAATATCCTTCCGCAGAGGAGCAGTCGTTAGATGCCGACGTTCTACCGAATACTCTAGCTCTATTTCTTGATCGGATCATCACGACCAAGTTAGAAGGCGCAACCGGCAAATCCGCCAAGAAAAAAGCCATTGGGCAGGCAATTATTTCAGCTTGTCGTCCGAAGTCCTTTTCATCTCCTATCTTGTTGGCAGTTGGCGTGTATGTCCACCGACACTACGGGTCGCGGCAGCTTGTAGATCTTCTTCATAACATGGGTTTCTCCGTGTCCTACAACGAGGTTCTCTGTTATGAGAATAACGTAATAGCATTCACGAGAGTGAAAATGACACAGGCGAAGAACAGCTTGGCGAAGCAGAGCCGAACAAAGAATTTGTTCAATATTCCTTTGATAACACTGACTTTAATGTGCGCACGCAGACCAGACACGGGACGTTTCACAACATGGGTGGTGTTATGACGTCCACACCAGCCCCTACTTTACCCCGGAAAGCAGTACCACGTCAACGAAGTATATCAGCTGCTGCTGTAACATTTAGTTTATAGATTTTATGTTTCAACATGATTTTATGTGTCTATAAACCTAGGACTTATTTATATTTTTATACATATTTCTGTCATTGTAATCATTCGAACGATTTCACGAAAAAGAGCTATTAATTTTCTTTTAATTTCCAGGATCAGGCCGTACCAGTCATAGACACCGACGTAGGACATTAGTCGACCCTACATGTACAATATTGCACCAAATATTTTTTAAATTTCACAAATGTTTTTTGTTTTTTATTATTGTCGCTGTTAAAACCACAAACCAAATGTTCATTAAAATGCATGTTATCAACTGTACATGTGAGTGTGGTTTTTTTGTCGGTCTTTGTTATTCATTTAGCAAATCTTGCGTCGTTTTATGATTTTTACATGGGCGTCGCGTAACCAACTCAACGTAGCGTTCAACTTAATCTGTCTGTAGCTCGTGCATTATTAGACTTACGAACAAACAAAAGACACTTCTGGAAAGCTAAAACATGCTCTTTCGTTCTGTTAAGCTTATTTTCCTTTAACCCCATGTTTTGGTCACTTAAAACCGCGTTGATTGAAAATAAATTTAAAAAAAATGAATTTTGCGCGTTTGTTTTTTGTTTTTATCGACCGGAAGTGACCGAATGTTGCTTTTCTTACGTTTTTTAGAACCTGCATGTTCTCCTCTTTCATTTGATACCATACTTTGTCAATTTTGGATAAACGATTCGGTTTTTACGGGCGCTCCAGAAATAACCTGGAATTCCAGGTTTCTAGGTCTGGAAAACAAGGAAGCCGGCATCGGAAGCTTGGAGAATTTTAGTATGTTGTTCCCCAGGGTCAAACTGTCATATTCTCAGAAAATTAGCTTTACATGATTTTTTTCAACCTTAAATCCTAAAATGCCTGGGCTAATCGTCCTTCGCCTGGCGTTTCTTCCTGTATGCGTATCCGTCGAATTATGCACATAAACCGCCGCCCTTATTCGTTGTACACAACTCCATGTTACAATACCAAAATGTTTAAGGCCGCACAGTGTGATCGCCCCTGATGTTGATGTGGTAATGAACCTGTAACTGGAATGCCCGTCTGACATCAAGTGGTACGTTATATCCTACCGTAAATATTTGGGGATTACGGGAAAACTGTTCTTAGGTTGATAACGACCTAGGTGGTACGTTATGTCCTCGAAAATCAAGTGGTACGTTTTGTCCGTGGTACGTTATGTCCGGACACCACCAGGGAATTGTTACCGCTAGCTGTGGATTGCAGCTGTAGTGTATACATTACGTCACCTCGCCTCGTTATGGCTGCAGCGAGCGGTTCCGGGGCAAGAGGGGAAAGCATGTACAGGCATACAATGAGAACACACCGCACAGCGCACGAGCCAGCATGAATCATGCACACAAGTGACACACGATGAGGTTTCGCTGGCGACAACTGCACGTCTAATGCAGGCGTGTGACCGGGCGGAGCGCATTAGTTCTGATTTCCTCCACCGGTAACAATTCGCTGGTAGGGTAGTAATAATATTGCTCTATATGTTGTGTGTTGACAGTTGGCACGAGATGGGTATGTACGATATGCCGGCTACTATCGACTACATACTGTCCACCACAGGTCACAGTAAACTGTTCAATGTGCTCTACTCTATGGGGAACACAATGAACTTCGTGATGCTCTCCATGCGACCCGAGTACAACGCCAAGGTGCGCCTAGTCGTCAGTATGTCACCCGCGGTCTTCCTCAAACATACGAATTCCGCCTCGGCGCTCTCAGTGTCCAAGAACTGGAAATTCGTCAAGGTAAGTAACATTCCAGACGAGTGTCCAGAATTGTTTTTGGAGATGTAGAGTAAAACCTCTATTAAACGACCATCCATGGTACTGCAGTAAAATGGTCTCTATGTGGGTGGTCGCTTAGTAAAGGAAATACCCGGTGTAACGTATCCAGAAACCATGAAGGTTGTGTTAGTCTGCAGTGTTCTTTGTGTTCTTTGGAAGTGGTGTAAAGCTGAACTAAACTTACTATGTAAGGAAGACAAGCAAGTTGGCTAACCATTGAACTATAGATACTACTGGAATGCCGACTGTATGGGAGAAAAGTGCGGTTTTTGGTGCGACTAGTTAAGCCTGGTAGTGCACGTCAAGGAGGCGAGTGTGACGTATACGTACGGCGAGATACAAGTAAAAGAGGTACTTCGTCAACTCCATGGCCGTGCATGGCTATCATCATAGAGTTTGCAAGCTCAACTCCTTTCATGAGAATCACGACATATCAGCTGACTTGCAACCTAGAGTTCGATGGTATGACGGTTTTTGATGCGACTAGTTACGCCTGGTAGTGCACGTCAAGGAGGCGATGACCAGGAAGCAGTTTTCAGCGAGGGTTACCATGGGAGTAGTTGTTCCAGTAGTAACTATAGTTCAATGTGGCTAACATGGCATTGGAACGCTTGAGTGGAGGTAACTTGAACTAGTTGAACAGGAGTGTCAACTCTGGGGATTTGTGGTTGATGATAAAAAAAAAATGGTATGAGACATTGGCCTATGTGAAGGAATATATAATTTGAGATATTCTGTTGTTTTTACTACAGCATATTATATAGCTCCTCCAAAGAAATAAAACTAGAATGAATGTGAAATCGATGGGTGATATAAATTGAAAATAATATCTCATTTTGATAGTGTTACTGTAACTACTTATATTACTTCCCTTTCTTCTTCCAAAAAGTCAGTTATATTTCAATGAACTATAATTATATTGCAGTATATTTAAACTTGCCTTATTCTCTGATGTGTCCTGGTTGGTGATGAAATCACACCATCCCTTGAGATGGAAGAGTTATTGTGTTATTTAAATAGTATATGTTTTATTCGTTCATAAGTAATCTGTTTATTAACTGGCGCCCTCCCGGATATCATGTTATTCCTAACAAGTACACACATCAAAAAAAGTTTTGCATCACCTCGGTTCCAAGAGTTCCGGAACCGTTAAATACAAAGGGAATAGAGATCAACACAAACAACATTTCAGCTCGTTTTATTGCTCATGAGACCCACACATTGCATGTTGTACCATCATACAGCTAGACTTTCAGCATTTGTGGTCCAGATTGCAGTACACACCACTACCTCTAATACCCAGTAGCACGTCCTCTTGCATTGATGCATGCCTGTATTCGCCGTGGCATACTATCCACAAGTTCATCAAGACACTGTTGGTCCAAATTGTCCCACTCCTCAACGATAATTCGGCGTAAATCTCTCAGAGTGGTTAGTGGGTCAAGACGTCCATAAACAGCCCTTTTCAACATATCCCAGGCATGTTCGATAGGGTTCATGTCTGGCGAACATGCTGGCCACTGTAGTCGAGCGATGTCGTTATCCTGAAGGAACGCATTCACAAGATGTGCACGATGAGGTCGAGAATTGTCGTCCATGAAGACAAATGCCTCTCCAATATTCTGCCGATATGGTTGCACTAAGGGTCGGAGGATGTCATTCAGGTATCGTAAAGCCGTTTCGGAGCCTTCCATGACCACCAGTGGCGTACGTCGGCCCCACATAATGCCACCCCAAAACATCAGGGAACCACCACCTTGCTGCACTCGCTGGACAGTGTGTCTAAGACGTTCAGCCTGACCAGGGTGCTTCCAAACACGTCTCCGACGATTGTCTGGTTGAAGGCATATGCGACACTCATCGGTGAAGAGAACGTGATGCCAATTCCGTGGGGTCCATTCAGCATGTTGTTGGGCCCATCTGTACCGCGCTGCATGGTGTCGGGGTTGCAAAGCTGGACCTCGCCATGGACGTCGGGAGTGAAGTTGCGCATCATGCAGCCTATTGCGCACAGTTTGAGTTGAAACACGACGTCCTGTGGCTGAACGAAACGCATTATTCAACATGGTGGCATTGCTGTCAGGGTTCCTCCGAGCGTCAATCCGTAAGTAGCGGTCATCCACTACAGTAGTAGCCCTTGGGCGACCTGAGCGAGGCCTGTCATCGACAGTTCCTGTATCTCTGTACCTCCTCCATGTCCGAACAACATCGCTTTGGTTCACTCTGAGACGCCTGGAAACTTCCCTTGTTGAGAGCCCTTCTTGACACAAAGTAACAATGCGGACGCGATCGAACTGCGGTATTGACCTTCTAGGCATGGTAGAACTACAGACAACAAGAGCAGCGTACCTTCGTCCTGGTGGAATGACTGGAACTGATCGGCTGTCGTACCCCCTCCGTCTAATAGGCCCTGCTCATGCATGGTTGTTTACATCTTTGAGCAGTTTTAGTGACATCTATGAACAGTCAAAGGGACTGTATCTTGGATACAATATACACAGTCAACGTCTATATGCCGGAGATCTGGGAACCGAGGTGATGCAAAACTTTTTTTGATGTGTGTAGTTCCGTGACGAACTAAAGAGCCTACTTTTCTTAAAATTTCAGATTGAAGCCAATCTATAGACTATAGACTTATCTAGAATAATGACGAAATCAAGTAATAGAGTAACTTACTACAGTTGGCAGCCCTGGTGACTCTGAATATATTCTAAGTACCAATTCTTAAGGTATAGAAAGCACATACAAAATTTGCCTGAAGTCTAATGGATAGTATGGACGTTACACGCTGTTTGATATTGGATTTATCAGTGCGTGTAAAATCATGTTGGGAACAATGTCATATATGTGATGCTCAGAATTAATCTGAAATATTACGATCTATTATAGTGCCAATTTTGGGGGAAAATCCATTTGTTAGTATAGAAGTTACATGTAATTAAAAATTGAAACTATCAGAAATCTTAGAATCATGTTGGCAGCACTGAGGTATTTTAGTTACTCCAAATAAATCTAGAATGTCAGGTACTATACGTGTGCAAAGTTTAGAGATGATGACTTGCATTCTTTCTGATATATTGATATTAGGATTACACAAATAGAGAGAGCATTTATTAACAGTTGGCAGCCCTGATTGTTCTTACGAATACGCATAGTCATAACTGTTATGGTACACAAAGCACATACGAAATTTGGTTGAAATCCATTTGTTAGTATAGAAGTTATATGCATTTAAAAACTGAACATATCAGCAGACTTAGAATCGTGTTGCCAGCACTCATGTATATACTGTACGTTACTCCAAACTAAGGTAGAATGTCAGGTAGTATACGTGTGCAAAGTTTAGAGCTGTTGGCTTGTATACTTTTTGATATATTAATATTAGGGATAAAAAATAGAGAGAGCATTTATTAACAGTTGGCAGCACTGGTGGCTCATTCGAATAAGCACAGTCATATCTGCTGTAGTACACATAGTACATACGAAATCTGGTTGAAATCCAATCGATAGTATAGAAGTTACAAGCATTTAAAAAAATTAACCTATCGGCAGGCTTAGAATCATGTTCGCAATACTGGCATGTATGGTCTTCTGAAAATTAATCTGGAGTGCTATTGTCTATATGTGCGCCAATTTTGGAATAGTTCGCATGCGTAACTTCTGTGATATCCAACATAGAGCTCAAATTACAATTGCGATTTTTCAGCAGTTGGTAGCACTGATGTCAATTTAAAATATAGCCGTGAGATATTCAGGTATAGATCTTTGTTCTTACCAAATTTGGTTTCGATAGCTGCAGCCGTTTAGGAGTTGATACGGGGGGAACACACACACAGCCAGACAGATAGACAGACAGACAGACAGACATTTTCCCGGATCGTTCTCGTAAGTCTACTTTTTCCTCATTTTTGCAAAATGAGAAAAGTAGGCTAAAAATATTACACCGGGAATCTCTATTGCAAGTGTGGCTTACTTAACGTTATAAGAGCAAGGAGCTTATAATATAGTGATTGGCCCGTGTGAGGTTTATATGCAATTTATGAACGACTACAGCGAGAATAGGCCGACATTTGTGACTTTAAATTTGGTAGATGTGGAGATTGGAAGTCTCAGTTCCATCTGTCTGTTGCAACATCACAACGATCCATCACGGCTCTAATGGCCAGTTTGAAAAGGCATCCCCAGAGTGTTTTGAAAATTATATTCAAATATTTAGAACTTTTTTTATACTGTATTATTATTGTATTGGCCAACTAAGGACCGCAAGGAACTCAAGACTTATTGGCTTTCTTTCTTTCTCTTCTCTTCCCAGAACTTCTTCATCCTGTCACTTCTTTGTTTTCTCTCCTCCTCGGAAATGATCCGTTTGGGCCTCGTGCTTGGTGGTTTCTCTTGAAATGATTTTACTCCGTCAACTCGACTGCGGAACTCTCTTCTATCGTGGGCCATCGGTGGAGTAATTCCAATTTCCGTTGCATCCCTCATCACCTCATATACCCATTTAGATGTGACCTTAAACCCCTTGATGTAGCTGAAGATCCTTTTGGTCAGCCTGCCTTCATCCATTCGTTGTAAATGTCCGTAGAACTTTAGCCTCCACTTCTTCATTACGTCTGTGATCATTTCAGTACACTTGTAAAGTTCTTCATTTTTCCTCTTCTTCCATGTCCCATCAGTAGTCTTCTGTGGTCCAAGTATTTTTCTCAGAATCTTCCTTTCTTTGTTTCATTATTTTCTAGTTCTTGAAGTTCTCTGTTTTTTACTTAAAATAAGACACTCTGAAGCGTAAGGATATCCATTTTATTTTATTTCAAATTGATTCTATCATTTTACATTCTACACGAATACTTATCCATCAGATTTTATATTCTTATTCATCGTTTTTCCAGTTTCTTCATTTCATCCTGTATATAGTTTACTTAATTTCATTTATCAACAGTTTTATTAAATTAGTTTCTTAAGGTTTGATTCTAATTTGCTGAAGAAGGTTCCATTGTTGGACCAAAACATGTACTAGTTATAATATAATTTGTATTGATTGGCGGAGCATTTTAATTAATTACGGTATCTCTATTGAAACTATGCACCTTTATAAAACTGTACAAGCATTCATGTAACAAATTGTTACTTATTATTTATTGGCATGGGTGTTACAATTCTTAAGAGGGGACCTACACCTATAAGGATCAAAATTTGTCATTTTTTTTAATTTTTTACGTTTATTGATCCTTCCTCTTCAAATCACTGCAACACTTTCTTTTATATGTATAATACTTTTGAGCTTATGACCAAAAACGTTTTAGAAGTTTTCCTGCACATTGGTAAGTTTGTTGCTCTTTTCCCGAAACTTTCAAAACCGTTTCCTTCCTAACTGCCAGAGTTTTCAATATAATAACGTTAAATTTAGTATACATGTGTATCATATAGGGAAGAACAATATGACCTAGAACTGTTGCTGTACATGCGTCTGCGAGAGCTAGCTACAGAAGTTACGTTGGCAGTACGGCTGCCGCTTGCAACATATTAGCCTTTCACGAATTGATTGCCGGCGGTCGAGATGGGAACTATTCTTTGTTTACTGGTGTCACACGTCAGCCTGCTTCGTTGACAGGTACAGTTGCGCGATTAGGATATGACTCAGCTCTAGTAGCCTCTGTCATCGATTAACTGTCCGTGGTGACATGAGCTCCTATGACGTGCAATGCTGCTTGACTTATGTGCAAAATGCATTCTGTCATCGCTATGTTCTCTAATAAGAAGCAAACAGTAAACTTTGTACTCACCACAGCCATTCATAACAGATGCTGGAAGTGCTGATGACACATAAGCTCGCTAATTGCAATACACACTGACGATTTCGACAGGCTACAGCCCACACGTATGGGATTCACCCTGTCAAGGTACCAACTAAACCGATGACGCAACCACTCACAGCTGCACGTAACCACTGCGGAGAACATTCTCGGGCACCCTGTATTTGTGTAAAATATTAGGGAAACGGTGGAACAGTGCACAATATGCAACCGCCATTTTAAATGCCTACTTTCCTGAAATGCATTCGCCATATGACTCGTAAATACACGAACATATTGGCAAAGCATAGTGTGATTAGCAGACCCAATTATAATTCTTTAGTACTTTCTGTGAAATATACATGATTTTTGGATCCTTATAGGTGTAGGTCCCCCCTAAGTCAATTTCCTTGATAAGTGAACAAGTTTAAACTGCGTATGCCACGGGCTTTCAATCTTAACTGCTTCCGCCAGGCAAGAGGTCCTGTAGGTGGGGAAAGTTGGGAAAGTGGTGTGGATTGAGAGAGGGTGCTATTGAGTGTTGGACAAGGGAACTTTGGCTAGCACATTTGTGAAAGCATTCGGTGCGAAGGTGAGGTCGTGTAATTTAGTTGGGATATTTTTATTGGAATCTATTCCAATAGTATTGAACTAAATAGGTTAACATTCTGAAATTAGCTATTCTCAGTACGCTATGTGAAAAACGTAGAGAGTGTTTCGTTGAAAAACAATTGAGATAAGTGATCTTGAGTAAACTAAAAAGCAATATCAGGAAGCCACTGATGACAACATATCATCATATGCAAACAACTCACAAACTGTTGATCATTTATGGTCAGTAGCCAAATTCTCCATCGAAAAGGCTGCTGAAGACTATGTGGGATTTGTGGTAAGAGTGAATCGCAAACCATGGATCACACCGGACATACTCTTCAAGATGGATGAAAGAAGAAAATATAAAAACGACTCTTCAGAAGTAGGCAGAAATAACTACCGAATGCTAAAAAACCAGATTGATCGACTCTGTCGGGTGAAGAAAATGGAGTGGTGGCAGTCAAAATGCGAAGAGATCGAATTTCTGCAAAAGCAAGGAAGAACAGATTTAGCCTACCCAAATATCAGGGAAACTACTAAGAAAGAAAAAGGATTCCGCACTAGACAGTTCCGTGATACACATGGGAATCCTATATCAGACCTGAATTACAAGAAGGAACACTGGAGGATGTATGTTGAAGATCTATACGCAGAGCCAATTCCATTCGTTTTGCCAACACGTGGCGAGGAAGACAGGTCAATTGCAGAAGATAGAATTATTAGATCAGAGTTCGATGAAGCTCTAAAATCAATACCCATGGGTAAAACACCAGGTATTGACAATGTTCCTGCCGAACTAATCAAGAATAGTGGGGATAGTACACTTGAATGGATTTTCAAATTAGTAGCAAGAATTTTCGAAGAAGGTAAATGGTCTCAGGAGTTTTACACCAGCATAATCATTCCAATTCCAAAGAAGACTGTACCAGTTGAATGTAGTGACTATCGGACCATTAGTCTCATCCCTCATGCATCAAAGATACTTCTGCAGATTTTAAGGTAAAGGATGGAAATATACATCGAACAGTATCTAGACAAATCTCAATTTAGTTTTCGAAAGAATATGTCTACACGTGATGCTATCGGGTCCTTGCGATGTCTTGGAGAAAAGATGTTAAGTGTAAACAGAAACCTTTACGTGTGCTTTGTGGACTTCGAAAAAGCATTTGAAAAAGTCAGCTGGCACAAGCTGTTTCCTCTTCTGAATCAAATAAGTTGTCCCCATCGATTAATCAGATTAATATTTGATCTGTATATAAATCAAACTGCTGTTGTTCGGCTTGGAAATGACGTATCAGAACCCGCTAAGATCCGCAAAGGTGTGCGACAAGGTTGTTTGCTGTCCCCTGGACTGTTCAATGCCTTCGCTGAAGCTATAACTAAGTGGGCTTTTAAAGGTTCTAATATGGGAGTGAAAGTTGGTGGAAGACTTATCCAGAATAATATATTTGCTGATGATCTGGCATTACTTGCAGTAAATCCGCATACATTAACAAACATGTTGCAATGTTTAAATGATACAGCTACAGAATATGGAATGAAAATCAATTTTAAGAAGACCAAGATTCTGGTGATAAGTAAGCATCAACACGAACTAAATATTACCATAAATAAAGAACCAGTACAACAGGTCAGTCGTTTTAAATACCTTGGTCTGATCTTCACAGAAGACCTACGATGTGAAGTTGAAATCAGGAGCCGTATAGCCATGGCCAAGCAGGCATTCCGTGAAAAGCATTCTCTAATTTGTCAACGCTCGATGTCCCTCAGCCTTAGAGAACAACTGGTTAAGACCTACATATGGCCAGTTGCAATGTACTGCAGTGAGACCTGGTCAATGAATAGAGGTGACATTAAACGACTAGAAGCGTTTGAGATGTGGTGTTGGCGCCGAATGGAAAAGATCAGCTGGGTAGAGAAAATGACCAACATAACGGTGCTGGATCGAATAAAGGAAAAACGGCAAATGATCCGCCAGATATATATAGTGCGTCTCTACCTTAAAAGACAGTACGCATTAAATGGAGTGCGCTGATGCCAGATCTGCTGCATATACAAAGTTCTGCAAGGCCGGGCACATGATGTAACATAACTCGTATCGTGGCCTAAGTTATATACAAGGCCTGGAAATGAGGCGCCAGACAACATTGCGAGCGATGGTTCACGACCTTCTATAATACCGGACCTGACACTAGCGGCGGGACAGATGAAAGATGGCTGTCGCTGTTGGTGGTTACATGCTTTGTTTATGAGTTGAGTCGTTTTGTTTACGATGTGATAGTGGTGTGAATTTCGGTTAGCAATCGTCTCCTTTGATTATCTGTGCTTATTGATTATTGCTTAATGATATTACACGTTCGTGTAAGTAAATGGCTGCATTAGTGCTTCATAAATACGAGATACCGGTGACTTCTGTTACGCTTGTGATACCATCAATACTATTGCCAATCAGAGGGTAAGTTTGGCCTATATATTATTCTGTTTAGGGTTAATATATTATTAGTAATAGTAATTCATTATGAGCAAGCATAGTAATAATTAACGTATTCCAATTTAAGGTCTAAGAAGATCTGAAAATTGATTACCGTACGTATGAACATAACCTACTTTTTAAATTGTCTGCAGTGTTCTCTCATCCAATTATACACCTGCTAGTTCAAGGATATCAATCTTATCACGTACTTGATGTGGATCCCGTTTTAATAAACTACCAGTAGGCTTACTCATGCATAGGCTATGCTAAAATTGTGGTGATATGCCTTGAAACTGTTGTGTGACTGGATGCAAATCCAATTATTATAAAGATAAGCCATTGGTGCCTATTTTCTAATTTCCTATCAGGGGAATTCAACCCACACCCAACTTCATGGAGCTGATGACCATGAAGTCACAAGCCCATAAAATGAATTAACAGCAGGCAAAATCACGTCATGATGTTATTTTTTGTGTTGGGTTGGATTCTGACGCACGTCATGCGTTTGACAGAGTGCCATTTAATCTCATGAATAGGAATGAATGAATACGACTAGCCTACTTGTTGACGGATTTACAGAAGGCAGTCGTGACCTTATGATAGGAAGAACCTAGGCATTTATCTTCAGTATGTGTGGGACCCCTTGGTAAACCACTTGCTGGGTGGCTACGCGGAGAATCGAACCCAACATTTACCGGGTTACCTCAAAGGCTGTGTGTACCCCGTTCTTACCCTAAGACTAGAATTAAGATTTTTGTCAGTCAGGAATCAAACTTGGACCCCAGAAGAGATAACCAAGAACTACACCACCTGGTTGGTCACATTTATTTTTAAGGATAATAAATCTGTCTGTTAGGTAGTCAGCCCGAAGGCTGGTTGGTTCCTCAAAATGCACTGCCGTTAGGTTATGTGGGTAGATACCCACAAAAACCCAAGGCAGCGCTATATTGAGGCGTACTAAACAAGAAGAGGAGTGAGGTAGATTATTATTGCTTTCCTCACTGAGTCAGTACAGCAGTACTAACCCTATGAGTAGAACTTTCACAGCATCCACAGGCACTTACTGTGCCCTGAATGTCATTGCTAAGCACCACCCATGCCTCAGTAGCTTCCATATAATCACTGCCATGAGTGAGACTGGGACATCGGTGATACTCTAGCCTGTGCCAACAGACACTGGCTGTGCCCAGAATGTCATTACTAAGCACCACCCATACCTCAGTAGCTTCCATACAATCACAGCCATGAGTGAGACTGAGACATTGGTGATACTCTAGCCTGTGCCAACAGATACTGATTGTGCCCTGAATGTCATTACTATGCCACCACCCATACCTCAGTAGCTTCCATATAATCACAGTCATGAGTGAGACTGAGACATTGGTGAAAAGCCTCATTTTACTCTAGCCTGTGCCAACAGACAAATGCAAATGTACTGCATTCATCAAGAGACGGCAAACAGGCCCAGAATAATAGGTAACTTACTAAAAAGAGATTGAAATTCCTACAGGAACATTTACAACTCCCCCCAGGGGCTCACATCTAGTGGGACGTGGGTTGGCGACCACGGGGCCCCAGCTGAGTCCGACATTGCTTCCACTTACTTTTGCCGGGCTCCTCTCCGTCTTCTTTCCTGTCGACCTCACTTGGTCAACTCTTGCTCTCTCCCGACCCCGACGGTATTAGGGTATCCGAGGCCTAGGGTCTCTTCCTTTCCCGCCTGAATTGGCCCTTGTCTCATCTTTTCTGATACCCTCCTTCTGGGCGGGGTCAGCCTTCTTTTTCTTTTCCTGTTATCTCCTGCCTTCTGCTCAAGGCCCTCAAGGAGGCAGGGTGTATGTAGCCCCACCACTTCTGGTGCATCCTAGATATTGCTACACCCTCAGGGTCTCTCGACTGGTGAGTTCGAGAGTTGGTGACCCCGAGGGATTCCTGAGCTGGGTCCGGTTTTCCCTCTTTTATCCATCACCTGTGGGGCGGACCATCTCCTCTTTCACTTTCCTATCTGCCGTTTATGGCTCTCCTTCCTTCCAAGTCCCTCAATCCGCATTCCTCGAGGGTCGAGGGCATTTCTTTTCCTCCTGTCTTTTATTTGCCTTATTCTCCTTTTGTTTTCCATTTCTTCTTCTAGTATATAAGTTAGTAGTTAGTTTTAGTTATAGTTTACATTTCATTATCAGCTTCACCATCACCCAAACGATTAAGGGCCGATAACCTAGATGTTAGGCCCCTTAAAACAACAATTATCATCAACATCATCATTTACAACTTTCCCTGTTCACTCAGCCAAGATATTCTGCAGATCTCCCCTGTGGGCCACAACATTATTTTATTTTATTCCTTTCCTGATGGAACTCCGGTAGTACCTTATTTTAACTCCCGGGGCACCTCCCCATGCCTGTCCCTTACACAGCTACACACACTACTACAGTCATCACGTAATTGGAGGAATTCAACCCAATCCCAACTGCACGGGGCTAATGACCAAGATGTCCCAAGCCCATAAAATGAATTAACAGCAGACAAAATCACGTCATGATGTTATTTTGTGTTGTGTTGGATTCTGACAGACGTCATGCGTTTGATGTCCGACCACCAACTACGGCGGCCATCTTGGATTGCAGTGTCAGGTCCGGTAGTATAGAAGGTCCTGGATGGTTCGAAATTGTTACGCATTTTGCCGCTAGGTTCGCTGTCTGACGCCCTTAATCGTACCGTTTGCATTACGTACAATGTGATTAGTGTGTCTGTATTTGGCGGTAAATAAGGTGTCCTAAAGAGTGAGAAAACTAAGGTGAGTTCAAAATTGACTGGCGAAGCGTGTCGTATTATACAGGGTCTTTCATATAAAGTAAGAACGGCGAGCGACTGTATTGTCATTCGCTGCTGAAGCCGGCTTGGCCGACCTTGTGACGCGCCACTGCCCCCTGCTGTAGTATTGAAAGCGCGCGCATAGTACAAACTTGACCTTGCAATAAGCGTGCAGGTGTTGTCAGTCGCCAGTCTGAACCACAGCTGCTAACATGTTGAGACAGTTATCATTGCAACATCGTATTTTTGTATGTAAAATTTATTTTAATTACGATTCGGCTCGGCGGGTACGTGATGCATTTGTTCAGCAATTTCCTGATGAAGTGCCACCTTCACTAGCACAGATTCACGTAATTGTAAATAACTTTGACACTACTGGTTCAGTGCTCAATAAAAAACACAAAATAAAAAATCAGAAAAAATACAGTGGCATGACTCACTCGCGTCAGCCAAAATGTGGTTACCAGATACAATGCCTGTATAACCCAGGAAGGACGACACTTCCAGGACCTTTTATAAGGTAATATTTCATAGAGGATTGTACACACGCTTAGAGCAGGGGGCCACGGCTCACCACAAGCTCGGTCAAGGCCACCACACTAGCGGATAACAAACCCGCCGTTTGGCGTTCTTACTTTATATGAAAGACCCTGTAGTTGTGCTTTCGTTAAGAGCAGTAGACTGCTGTTTGACTGATATTGAGATGGGTGCTAAGTGGTCTTTATGAACAAGACGTAGTGAAAAGCACGTTTTAATCCAGTGCACTAGCGTAAATGTGACATGTATGTGTGATAAATACTTTAGATATAAATCACTGAATGATTTTTATAGAGTAACTTATGTGTAAATATTAGTGTTATTATTGTGTTCGTCAAAAAATGGTGTACTGTAGCGTGCCGTATTGTAAATCTCGTCAAGTTAAAGGCAATGGACTTTCGTTTCATAAATTGCCATTGAACAATGACATACGGTACTGAAACAATGGGTTCTAGCTGTTTCACGTGGGGGGGAGGGGGGTGGTAAAGCCAGGGTCTTTGTGGACACCAAAACAGTCTTCTACAATTTGTAGCAAGCATTTTAAGGATTCTGATTTTAGTATAAGTACTAGGCTACAAAGAGAACGCTCTTACCGAACGCATTTCCGACGGTTTTTGAGGACTACCCCGACATAAACAAGCACAAATAAATAGAAATGGCTGCGTGGCTCAGGGGTAACGTTCTCGCTTGCTGAGCCCAAGGTTGCAGGTTCGAAACCTGGCGCAGTCAGCTGGCATTTGAGGGTGCGCAAATGCGAGGGAGCCGTGTCAGTAGATTTACTGGCACGTTAAAGATCCCCTTCGGGGCAAAATTCCGGCACCCCGGCGTCTCTAAAAGCCAGTGTAGTTAAAAGGGACGTGAAACCAATAACATTATTATTAAATAGAAATACGCGCAAAAGAGCACGTGTCGATAGAGACATTCATATCAACAATAAAAGGAAACGTTCAGGCAATTTAAATTTTACGGAAGACTAGTGTGATGAACGAATTGAAGAAAACCATGATCAACCACGTTTTAGTGTAGGAACGCAATGTTCTACAATCAAGCAAACTCATTGCAAGTCGGCGGCTTCGGTGGCGTAGTCGGTAGCATGCTGAGCTTCTATGCCCAAGATCGCGGGTTCAAATCCGGCCAAAGTCGTTGGATTTTTAAGAGCGTTAAAAATCCCTCAGTATGCCTTCCTCTGGAGGGGAAGTAAAGCCAGCGGTCCCATGTCATAGATTTATGGCATATTAAAAAACCTTCCACTAATTACACCTGTGTGAAGCTAAATTGTATAGGTTAAGAATGTAAACAACGCTCTTAGGTTCCTACGTTCGTTTCCACGAGCCGACTGCGGTGACGTCTGGTAGCTAAGTTCTGAACTAGTAGTTGTTGACGGTGGCGTTTGGCGGCAAAAGTAGGAAATACTTGAAAATTGATCGTCTGCAGTCCTTACTTGAATTAAAACAGATTCACACACTAATACAGTCGTCACAATTACCGGTAACACCGGTTATCAGACAGATTCTACACACACCCAAAGTACACGGGGCTACATGACCGCGTTGTCGTAGCCCCTAAACTTAAGAACCAACCACCATCATTGCAAGTCAACAAAATTAAAACCAAGGAGGGCACTAAGAAAAAATACAGTATACAGAACTACAATTAAGTCATTGAATCAGAAGATAATTTCATTGAAACAAAAATTACATTCAGTGCAACGTCAGGACAAACTTAATGTTGAAACAAATTTCTTGGAAAATTTTAGAAGATGGTTTGATATACCGGTACATGATATCAGCAATACCTCACACGGACTTCATCCCAGATACACGGACAAGCTTATTTTCAGTGAAGTTCATGATGAGAGACTTTCATGGTTGACCAATGAATTTCTGCCCTACCTGTCACAGAAATGAGGAGAATTGAAGCATTTGAAATGTGGTGTTACAGGAGAATGATGAAGATCAGATGGGTAGATAGGGTTACAAACGAAGAGGTATTAAGACGAGTGGGAGAGGAGAGATGTTTCTGGCGACTGCTAATGAAGAGAAGAGATAGGTTAGTAGGACATATACTAAGACACCCAGGAATAGCAAGCTTAGTTATGGAAGGAAGGGTCGAGGGCAAGAACTGTAGGGGTAGACCAAGGTTAGAATATGTTAAACTGATTGCCTCGGATGTAGGGTGGGGTAGCTATGTAGAGATGAAGCGATTAGCTCAGGACAGGGATGCATGGAGAGCTGCATCAAACCAGTCAAAAGACTGAAGACTCAATCATCATGATTCCAAGTTATCCCGATAAAAAGATGAGACTTACAAAGGAAACGTATCAAGCTTTGTTGCTAACAACTTCATCAACCGTGTCCTGCATACGATTTCTAATCAGTATCGGCTTCCATTATGTGCTTACGCGGAATCTCTCAAGTGACGATTTAGAACTGCTCTTCAGTCACCTGAGAAATAAGGGAGGTAACAATGACATGATGGACGTGAGATCATGCCTGCATGCCATCGAGTCAACACTTAGCACAGGAATTATCGCATCTTCTAGAAGTGGGTATGTGGAACTGAGGGAAGATGCAGTCGTAACAGGCGCCTTGACCAAGTTTCTGAAGCCTAGAAAATCGCGGAAGGTGCAAAACCCAGCCCATGCTAAAGAAACACCCCTGCTTCCGGCACATGTCTTGAAGATTCCTGAAAGCCCTGTTCAAGGTTAGAATATGGGGCATATAGCCTATATTAATTTCATTGAAATAAAACATTGATTGACATTTTAACATTAAAATCTCCATTTTTGTGTTCAGAAAAGCCAGCGTTTCTATCTTCCATTTCAATTGCAATGCTAGCGGGGTTTCTTGTAAGAGTGGCAGAAGAGAGAACAGACTGTGAAGGTTGCTTAGAGAAAATATCAGCTCCAGCAAATTCAAGCCTGCCATTTAGTTTAATACAATTTCAAGACAGAGGGGGATTAAGATATCCCAAAGCTTCTTTTATTTAACTGTTGGAAACAATTTCTCACTTTGTGACAACAGCCGTAAATTTCATGTCTCGAAAATATTTAGTGTCAAATTTCACAAATATTTTAACTAACACGTTTTCCGAGCACTCAAAATGTGGAGTGTGTATTGACAATTCTCTCTCCGTAGTTCTTCTGCAAAAGTTCTTAAGGCCAATTTTAAAGAATATTGGTGTGAACCACATGGGCAGTAGTGCAACGTTTCTGAATTTAAGAAGTAAGCCACTTGTCAGAAAAGTTCTTAAAGTGAAGTGAAATACAGTCAAGAGTGAGCCGTATTCATCATTTGGGGGAAACTGGAGGATAACAGGTAAGAAGTGCTAAAAAACATGTATTAAATGTACGTACTTGAGTTGCATTAACGCATAGTCAAAAGCAGACAACTAGGGCGCCGAACCGCGATCCTAGCGGCGTAAAGTGGAACTACCAGTTTGGCGCACCAAGTCTCGACTCTATTTCCAGGCTTTGAGTATAACGTAGGCCACGCTCGTATACAGGCGGGCTTTTACGCAAAACCCGGGAAATTTCCAAAATATTTGTTTGTTGTATATAACTGTACCTCATGCCTTGAAGCGAAAGACGGTACAATATTTAGATTATGATACACCGAAGCTCAGAGCGCGATTTTAATGCACACATTATAATAATATTATAACATGTTATAATATGACATTTTCTCGAATATCATAGGTTATAATAAATTATAATATGACATATAGTAATAATAATTAGTCCGTAATAAAATAATAATAATATATTGTGGTCCACGTAATTTACCCAATTTTGTGTGGTCTAGGAGGTATGCAGCCGAAATTAAATTATTCATTTCTTGTTTCTTGAACGAGATGTTGTTCAATTTTATATAGTTCTTCATTTGCGCCCATACCATTTTGATGGGATTAAGTTCACTGTGGTATGGTGACAAGCAAGGAACATATTTCTCTGCTGTGATAGCCTACATTGTCTATTACTTGGCTAGATCCTTCGGGAACATTGAGCAACAATATTGCCCGGCGAACCACTTTTCATAATATACTTCACCTGTATTTTTGTCGTGGGTGTCTACCGTGTTCTTTTGGCACAGAAACGTTAACTCTGCACCATTAACGAACCCTTGTTAATTCCCGGGACGAACAAAGGCAAACTACGGAAACCACTTCGAGGATGGCTGAGGTAGGAATCGAACCCACCTCTTCTCAGTTTTGTCTCATGAAGTTGAGTACACCCCGTTCCGGCCCACAGACCAGAATTACATTTCTTGGCAGAGCCGGGATTCAAACCCGGGCCTCCACGGTGACAGCACAGTGACAGCCAAGAATGCTAGTCACTACGCAACGAGGCGGACAATTAGTAAACAACACAAGGACCACTTCAGTTCACAGTTTAACTTCACACCATAAATTACCCTTCATCAAACACAGTCGGGGAGATAACCTACGGGCCACTGAGTAAACAAACTTTCGGTGCGTCAGCGCTGGGCGGTAGGAAAGTGCGATAACTTATGAATGCTATCTGATATCGAGTTCTGGTTTGTTTTAAAAACTATGTCAGACATTAGTGAACATTTCTTCTCGCTTAGTCACCAACGTAAAGTCAACAGCAAAAAACTTGCTCGCTAGCTATCTTTTCTGTGACACCATCCCAGATTTTTCAAGCAACATTTAAGAAAAAAAATCACAACTTTCTTATTATAAAAATAATTACTGCTCTGAGAAGTAGGATATCTTCTACCAACATCAGGAAATCTAAAAATAAATTCTTGATCTGTTGCGATCATTAGTTCATTATCTATGGCGTGATAAGTTTTATAAATGCAAAAATATAGATTCGCGCTAAAATACCGTAATTGTGAAAATTGGGCCATGTGTTAATTATTTATGGCTTTAATTTTTACATCATCATAAAGTGCGGGAAATCTATATATATAAAGCACAAAGTTTGTCTGTCTGTCTGTCTGTCTGTCTGTCTGTTATGTATACAAATCTACACCGTTTCACCGATCTGAACCAAAATTTGTATACTTACCCTTTGGAACCCTGCGGGTAACCCCGTCAACATTAAATTTCGGACAGACCACCCCATGCCCTGCATTTAGGCCCTTTTGCACAAATCTACACCGTTTCACCGATCTGAACCAAAAGTTGTATATTTAACCTTTGGCACCCTGCGAGTAACACTGTCCACTTGAAATTTCGGACAGACCACCCCATTCCCTGCATTTAGGCCCTTTGGTCCAAATCCACACCGTTTCACCGATCTCAACCAAAATTTGTATATTTACCCTTTGGAACCCTGCGAGTACCACTGACCCCTTAAAATTTCGGACAGACCACCCCATTCCATGCATTTAGGCCCTTTGGTCCAAATCTACACCGTTTCACCGATCAGAACCAAAATTCGTATTCTTACCCTTTGGTGCCCTGCGAGTAACACTGTCTGCTTGAAATTGCGGACAGACCACTCCATTCCCTGCATTTAGGCCCTTTGGCCCAAATCTATACCGTTTCACCGATCTCAACCAAAATTTGTATATTTACCCTATGGAACACTGCGACTAACACTGTCTGCTTGAAATTTCGGACAGACCACGCCATTCCCTGCATTTAGGCCCTTTTTGCACAAATCTACACCGTTTCACCGATCTGAACCAAAATGTGTATACTTACCCTTTGGAACCCTGCGAGTAACACTGTCTGCTTGAAATTGCGGACAGACCACTCCATTCCCTGCATTTAGGCCCTTTGGCCCTAATCTACACCGTTCCACCGATCTCAACCAAAATTTGTATATTTACCCTTTGGAACACTGCGACTAACACTGTCTGCTTGAAATTGCGGAGAGGCTACTCCATCCCATGCATTTAGGCCCTTTGGCACAAATCTACACCGTTGCACCGATCTGAACCAAAGTTTGTATACTTACCCGTTGGAACCCTGCGAGTAACACTGTCCACTTAAAATTTCGGACAGACCACCCCATTCCCTGCATTTAGGCACTTTGGCACAAATCTACACCGTTTCACCGATCAGAACCAATATTCGTAAACTTACCCTTTGGTACCCAGCGAGTAACACTGTCTGCTTGAAATTGCGGACAGACCACTCCATTCCCTGCATTTAGGCCCTTTGTCCCAAATCTACACCGTTTCACCGATCTCAACCAAAATTTGTATATTTACCCTTTGGAACACTGCGACTAACACTGTCTGCTTGAAATTGCGGCGAGGCCACTCCATCCCTTGCATTTAGGCTGTTTGGCACAAATCTACACCGTTTCACCGATCTGACCCCAATTTTATATACTTACCCGTAGAACCCGACAAGTAACACTGTTCACTTTAAATTTTGGACAGACCACACTATTCCCTGCCTTTTGGCCCTTTGGCAGAAAACTACACCGTTTCACCGATCTCAACCAGATTTTACATAATTACCCTTTGGAACTCGACGAGTAACACTATCCACTCGAAATTTCGGACAGACCACTCCATTCCACGCATTTAGGCCCTTTGGCACAAATCTACATCGTTCACCGATCGAAAACAAAATGTGTATACTTACCCTTTGGAACCCGATGAGTAACACTGTCCACTTTAAAATTTGGACAGGCCACTCCATTCCCTGCATTTTGGCCCTTGGCACAAAACTACACCGTTTCACCGATCTCAACCAGATTTTACATAATTACCGTTTGGAACTCGACGAGTAACACTGTCCACTCGAAATTTCGGACAGACCACTCCATTTCTCGCATTAAGGCCCTTTGGTACAAATCTACATCGTTCACCGATCGAAAACAAAGTGTGTATACTTACCCTTTGAAACCCGTTGCGTAACACTGTCCACTTGAAATTTCTGACATACCACTCCATTCCCTGCATGTAGCTCAGGAATTCCTCGGGGTTGCCAGCTTCCTAACTCACAAGTCATGAGCCCTTGAGGGTGTACCAGAAGTGGTGGGTCTACACACACCCTGCCTCTTTGAGGGCCTTGAGCAGAAGACAGGAGATA
Source organism: Meconema thalassinum (assembly GCA_946902985.2). Taxonomy (NCBI): domain Eukaryota; kingdom Metazoa; phylum Arthropoda; class Insecta; order Orthoptera; family Tettigoniidae; genus Meconema; species Meconema thalassinum. The sequence goes on along the minus strand of OX336394.1, from coordinate 250,142,316 downwards.
TTATGAAAAGGAAAAGAAGGCAGACCCCTCGAAGAATGAGGGTATCAGGAAAGATGAGACAAAGCCAATTAAGGCGGGAAATTGAAAGACTCCCTAGCCCTCGGATACCCTAATACAGTCTGGGTCGGAAGAGAACAAGAGTTGACCAAGGGAGGCCGACAGGAAAGAGAACTGAAATGAGCCCAGCACCAGGAAGTAGAAGCGATGCCAGACTCAGCTGGGGTTCCGTGGTCGCCAACCCACGTCCCACAAGTTGTGAGACCCTGGGGGGAGGGTCAGTTGTGAGAATAGCTTGCTGATTCATCGTGAGGTACTTTCCAGAGCCCGCCGTGTTATCTCCTGCTGTCTATGCTGATGCCAGCACAGGGCCGTTGCGAAACAGTGAGTGATTCCCGGTCAATCTGTATAGGACGGGGAACCCCGAACGTGTGTCATCATATTTCGTCATCATCTGCGATCATCTCAGGTTCGTGCAGCTTGGACCTATATTCTTTGTCTTTGCCGAGCAGTACGCTCTTTCACTAGACGCATCCAGTATAGGCCTAAGCCAGAAAATAAGGTTGAGACTTTGGAAGACATCGAAGCTAGACACCTGAATTACCTATATTAGTTTTAAAATAACACCATGTTCGTTTAGTAGTCATTTTTTCATTACCTTATTATTATCATCATAAGTGCAAATGACCTAGATGTTACGCGCATCATACCAATAATCACCGCCGCATAAAGTCTTTCTCGACTGTGATTTTTAAAATATTTATTTTTGGTTGGTTGGTTGGTTGGTTCTTAAGTTTAGGGGCTGCGACAACGCGGTTATGTAGCCCCGTGTACTTTGGGTGTGTGTAGAATCTGTCTGATAACCGGTGTTAATTTTGATGACTGTATTAGTGTGTGTTATCTGTTTTTTAATTTAAGTACAAACTGCAACTTAGAATTCTTCAAATAGTTCGTACTTTTGCCGCCAAGCGCCATCGTCAACGACTACTAGGCCAAGTTCGGAACTTAGCTACTAGACGCTACTGCAGTCGGCTCTTGGCAACGGACGTAGACATCTATGAGCGTTGTTTACCTATCCAATTTAGCAGCACACAGGTGTAATTAGTGGAAGGTTCAATAACATGCCATAAATCTGACATGGGACCGCCGGCTTTACTTCCCCTCCGAAGAAAGGCATACTGACGGATTTTTAACGCTCTTAAAATATCCGACGGCTTCGGCCGGGTTTGAACCCGCTATCTTGGGCATAGAAGCTCAGCATGCTACCAAATACGCCACCGAAGCCGCCATATAGTTATTTTTATTACAGTACATTGTGTACATTATACGTTGAAGTGTCAATTCAATACCGGTAGTAGTTTCCCTTATCATCCTCATCATAAGAGCAAATGACCTACAGTAGATGTTACGCCCATTACACCATTAATCACCACACACAATAAGTCTTTCTCGCCTGTGAATTTTGAAATATGTATTTCTATTACGGTAGTTTGTAAGTTTGACGTGTCAATTCAACAGTAGTTTTTATTATCATCCTTATCAAAAGGGCAAATGACCTAGATATTACTCCCTCATTGTCTTTGGGGGCAAATGACTTAGATTTTAAGTCCATTATATTTCTAAGGAGACCTTAAAACATTATCATCATTCCACGGGGCGAAGCCGGGTACTACTGCTAGTCTATCTATATATATAAAGCACAAAGTTTGTCTGTCTGTCTGTCTGTCTGTTATGTATACAAATCTACACCGTTTCACCGATCTGAACCAAAATTTGTATACTTACCCTTTGGAACCCTGCGGGTAACCCCGTCAACATTAAATTTCGGACAGACCACCCCATGCCCTGCATTTAGGCCCTTTTGCACAAATCTACACCGTTTCACCGATCTGAACCAAAAGTTGTATATTTAACCTTTGGCACCCTGCGAGTAACACTGTCCACTTGAAATTTCGGACAGACCACCCCATTCCCTGCATTTAGGCCCTTTGGTCCAAATCCACACCGTTTCACCGATCTCAACCAAAATTTGTATATTTACCCTTTGGAACCCTGCGAGTACCACTGACCACTTAAAATTTCGGACAGACCACCCCATTCCCTGCATTTGGGCCCTTTGGTCCAAATCTACACCGTTTCACCGATCAAAAATTCGTATTCTTACCCTTTGGTGCTCTGCGAGTAACACTGTCTGCTTGAAATTGCGGACAGACCACTCCATTCCCTGCATTTAGGCCCTTTGGCCCAAATCTATACCGTTTCACCGATCTCAACCAAAATTTGTATATTTACCCTATGGAACACTGCGACTAACACTGTCTGCTTGAAATTTCGGACAGACCACGCCATTCCCTGCATTTAGGCCCTTTTTGCACAAATCTACACCGTTTTACCGATCTGAACCAAAATGTGTATACTTACCCTTTGGAACCCTGCGAGTAACACTGTCTGCTTGAAATTGCGGACAGACCACTCCATTCCCTGCATTTAGGCTCTTTGGCCCTAATCTACACCGTTCCACCGATCTCAACCAAAATTTGTATATTTACCCTTTGGAACACTGCGACTAACACTGTCTGCTTGAAATTGCGGAGAGGCTACTCCATCCCATGCATTTAGGCCCTTTGGCACAAATCTACACCGTTGCACCGATCTGAACCAAACTTTGTATACTTACCCGTTGGAACCCTGCGAGTAACACTGTCCACTTAAAATTTCGGACAGACCACCCCATTCCCTGCATTTAGGCACTTCGGCACAAATCTACACCGTTTCACCGATCAGAACCAATATTCGTAAACTTACCCTTTGGTACCCAGCGAGTAACACTGTCTGCTTGAAATTGCGGACAGACCACTCCATTCCCTGCATTTAGGCCCTTTGTCCCAAATCTACACCGTTTCACCGATCTCAACCAAAATTTGTATATTTACCCTTTGGAACACTGCGACTAACACTGTCTGCTTGAAATTGCGGCGAGGCCACTCCATCCCTTGCATTTAGGCTGTTTGGCACAAATCTACACCGTTTCACCGATCTGACCCCAATTTTATATACTTACCCGTAGAACCCGACAAGTAACACTGTTCACTTTAAATTTTGGACAGACCACACTATTCCCTGCCTTTTGGCCCTTTGGCAGAAAACTACACCGTTTCACCGATCTCAACCAGATTTTACATAATTACCCTTTGGAACTCGACGAGTAACACTATCCACTCGAAATTTCGGACAGACCACTCCATTCCACGCATTTAGGCCCTTTGGCACAAATCTACATCGTTCACCGATCGAAAACAAAATGTGTATACTTACCCTTTGGAACCCGATGAGTAACACTGTCCACTTTAAAATTTGGACAGGCCACTCCATTCCCTGCATTTTGGCCCTTGGCACAAAACTACACCGTTTCACCGATCTCAACCAGATTTTACATAATTACCGTTTGGAACTCGACGAGTAACACTGTCCACTCGAAATTTCGGACAGACCACTCCATTTCTCGCATTAAGGCCCTTTGGTACAAATCTACATCGTTCACCGATCGAAAACAAAGTGTGTATACTTACCCTTTGGAACCCGATGCGTAACACTGTCCACTTGAAATTTCTGACATACCACTCCATTCCCTGCATGTAGCTCAGGAATTCCTCGGGGTTGCCAGCTTCCTAACTCACCAGTCATGAGCCCTTGAGGGTGTACCAGAAGTGGTGGGTCTACACACACCCTGCCTCTTTGAGGGCCTTGAGCAGAAGACAGGAGATATTATGAAAAGGAAAAGAAGGCAGACCCCTCGAAGAATGAGGGTATCAGGAAAGATGAGACAAAGCCAATTAAGGCGGGAAATTGAAAGACTCCCTAGCCCTCGGATACCCTAATACAGTCTGGGTCGGAAGAGAACAAGAGTTGACCAAGGGAGGCCGACAGGAAAGAGAACTGAAATGAGCCCAGCACCAGGAAGTAGAAGCGATGCCAGACTCAGCTGGGGTTCCGTGGTCGCCAACCCACGTCCCACAAGTTGTGAGACCCTGGGGGGAGGGTCAGTTGTGAGAATAGCTTGCTGATTCATCGTGAGGTACTTTCCAGAGCCCGCCGTGTTATCTCCTGCTGTCTATGCTGATGCCAGCACAGGGCCGTTGCGAAACAGTGAGTGATTCCCGGTCAATCTGTATAGGACGGGGAACCCCGAACGTGTGTCATCATATTTCGTCATCATCTGCGATCATCTCAGGTTCGTGCAGCTTGGACCTATATTCTTTGTCTTTGCCGAGCAGTACGCTCTTTCACTAGACGCATCCAGTATAGGCCTAAGCCAGAAAATAAGGTTGAGACTTTGGAAGACATCGAAGCTAGACACCTGAATTACCTATATTAGTTTTAAAATAACACCATGTTCGTTTAGTAGTCATTTTTTCATTACCTTATTATTATCATCATAAGTGCAAATGACCTAGATGTTACGCGCATCATACCAATAATCACCGCCGCATAAAGTCTTTCTCGACTGTGATTTTTAAAATATTTATTTTTGGTTGGTTGGTTGGTTGGTTCTTAAGTTTAGGGGCTGCGACAACGCGGTCATGTAGCCCCGTGTACTTTGGGTGTGTGTAGAATCTGTCTGATAACCGGTGTTAATTTTGATGACTGTATTAGTGTGTGTTATCTGTTTTTTAATTTAAGTACAAACTGCAACTTAGAATTCTTCAAATAGTTCGTACTTTTGCCGCCAAGCGCCATCGTCAACGACTACTAGGCCAAGTTCGGAACTTAGCTACTAGACGCTACTGCAGTCGGCTCTTGGCAACGGACGTAGACATCTATGAGCGTTGTTTACCTATCCAATTTAGCTTCACACAGGTGTAATTAGTGGAAAGTTCAATAACATGCCATAAATCTGACATGGGACCGCCGGCTTTACTTCCCCTCCGAAGAAAGGCATACTGACGGATTTTTAACGCTCTTAAAATATCCGACGGCTTCGGCCGGGTTTGAACCCGCTATCTTGGGCATAGAAGCTCAGCATGCTACCAAATACGCCACCGAAGCCGCCATATAGTTATTTTTATTACAGTACATTGTGTACATTATACGTTGAAGTGTCAATTCAATACCGGTAGTAGTTTCCCTTATCATCCTCATCATAAGAGCAAATGACCTACAGTAGATGTTACGCCCATTACACCATTAATCACCACACACAATAAGTCTTTCTCGCCTGTGAATTTTGAAATATGTATTTCTATTACGGTAGTTTGTAAGTTTGACGTGTCAATTCAACAGTAGTTTTTATTATCATCCTTATCAAAAGGGCAAATGACCTAGATATTACTCCCTCATTGTCTTTGGGGGCAAATGACTTAGATTTTAAGTCCATTATATTTCTAAGGAGACCTTAAAACTTTATCATCATTCCACCGGGCGAAGCCGGGTACTACTGCTAGTTCTCTATAATACCACGCAAACATTTTCTTAGATTTATCACTTTCAATTATTGGGAAATGGCAACATCGCCGGGGTAGAAGAGGACGAAGCTAATTGCAGGAGTGCGAGTGAGAGGAAAATGCTACATTTAATTCCATACTGTCTTTTAAGGTAGAGACGCACTTTTTTTATAGAAGGAGATCCACCTGGCTTGGCCACAGGTTACGACATGGTGGCCTGATGATCGACATACTAGAAGGCAAAATACCTGGAAAACGCCCTCGCGGGAGGCCACGAAACACTTTCATGAGATCTTTCCTACATAGCTCTGGCCTACGAAATTATGAAATGGTCAAAAGAACAGCACAAGACCGAACAACGTGGAAGAGACTCATTGTAGGGGCAGACCAGTCGCTTGACTGAAAAACATGATGATGAGTAAACCAATGTTACTTTGTTTCTGAATTTTCGTTTGTTACAATTTGTATACAATTTCTAGATTTTCTAACCTCAAAATACCATCATATGGTCATCTCCTAGTTCACATTACAGTAAGTTACTTTCTGCACGATACAAGAATATTAGCAATGGCCTTACCACAAGACGAGAAAATGCTGAGAATGTAAGCAATTCACATGCCCAAGAGTAGGCTACTCAGTATCCTTAAAGGTTACAGTAATCTATCTATATATATAAAGCACAAAGTTTGTCTGTCTGTCTGTCTGTCTGTCTGTTATGTATACAAATCTACACCGTTTCACCGATCTGAACCAAAATTTGTATACTTACCCTTTGGAACCCTGCGGGTAACCCCGTCAACATTAAATTTCGGACAGACCACCCCATGCCCTGCATTTAGGCCCTTTTGCACAAATCTACACCGTTTCACCGATCTGAACCAAAAGTTGTATATTTAACCTTTGGCACCCTGCGAGTAACACTGTCCACTTGAAATTTCGGACAGACCACCCCATTCCCTGCATTTAGGCCCTTTGGTCCAAATCCACACCGTTTCACCGATCTCAACCAAAATTTGTATATTTACCCTTTGGAACCCTGCGAGTACCACTGACCACTTAAAATTTCGGACAGACCACCCCATTCCCTGCATTTAGGCCCTTTGGTCCAAATCTACACCGTTTCACCGATCAAAAATTCGTATTCTTACCCTTTGGTGCTCTGCGAGTAACACTGTCTGCTTGAAATTGCGGACAGACCACTCCATTCCCTGCATTTAGGCCCTTTGGCCCAAATCTATACCGTTTCACCGATCTCAACCAAAATTTGTATATTTACCCTATGGAACACTGCGACTAACACTGTCTGCTTGAAATTTCGGACAGACCACGCCATTCCCTGCATTTAGGCCCTTTTTGCACAAATCTACACCGTTTTACCGATCTGAACCAAAATGTGTATACTTACCCTTTGGAACCCTGCGAGTAACACTGTCTGCTTGAAATTGCGGACAGACCACTCCATTCCCTGCATTTAGGCTCTTTGGCCCTAATCTACACCGTTCCACCGATCTCAACCAAAATTTGTATATTTACCCTTTGGAACACTGCGACTAACACTGTCTGCTTGAAATTGCGGAGAGGCTACTCCATCCCATGCATTTAGGCCCTTTGGCACAAATCTACACCGTTGCACCGATCTGAACCAAACTTTGTATACTTACCCGTTGGAACCCTGCGAGTAACACTGTCCACTTAAAATTTCGGACAGACCACCCCATTCCCTGCATTTAGGCACTTCGGCACAAATCTACACCGTTTCACCGATCAGAACCAATATTCGTAAACTTACCCTTTGGTACCCAGCGAGTAACACTGTCTGCTTGAAATTGCGGACAGACCACTCCATTCCCTGCATTTAGGCCCTTTGTCCCAAATCTACACCGTTTCACCGATCTCAACCAAAATTTGTATATTTACCCTTTGGAACACTGCGACTAACACTGTCTGCTTGAAATTGCGGCGAGGCCACTCCATCCCTTGCATTTAGGCTGTTTGGCACAAATCTACACCGTTTCACCGATCTGACCCCAATTTTATATACTTACCCGTAGAACCCGACAAGTAACACTGTTCACTTTAAATTTTGGACAGACCACACTATTCCCTGCCTTTTGGCCCTTTGGCAGAAAACTACACCGTTTCACCGATCTCAACCAGATTTTACATAATTACCCTTTGGAACTCGACGAGTAACACTATCCACTCGAAATTTCGGACAGACCACTCCATTCCACGCATTTAGGCCCTTTGGCACAAATCTACATCGTTCACCGATCGAAAACAAAATGTGTATACTTACCCTTTGGAACCCGATGAGTAACACTGTCCACTTTAAAATTTGGACAGGCCACTCCATTCCCTGCATTTTGGCCCTTGGCACAAAACTACACCGTTTCACCGATCTCAACCAGATTTTACATAATTACCGTTTGGAACTCGACGAGTAACACTGTCCACTCGAAATTTCGGACAGACCACTCCATTTCTCGCATTAAGGCCCTTTGGTACAAATCTACATCGTTCACCGATCGAAAACAAAGTGTGTATACTTACCCTTTGGAACCCGATGCGTAACACTGTCCACTTGAAATTTCTGACATACCACTCCATTCCCTGCATGTAGCTCAGGAATTCCTCGGGGTTGCCAGCTTCCTAACTCACCAGTCACGAGCCCTTGAGGGTGTACCAGAAGTGGTGGGTCTACACACACCCTGCCTCTTTGAGGGCCTTGAGCAGAAGACAGGAGATATTATGAAAAGGAAAAGAAGGCAGACCCCTCGAAGAATGAGGGTATCAGGAAAGATGAGACAAAGCCAATTAAGGCGGGAAATTGAAAGACTCCCTAGCCCTCGGATACCCTAATACAGTCTGGGTCGGAAGAGAACAAGAGTTGACCAAGGGAGGCCGACAGGAAAGAGAACTGAAATGAGCCCAGCACCAGGAAGTAGAAGCGATGCCAGACTCAGCTGGGGTTCCGTGGTCGCCAACCCACGTCCCACAAGTTGTGAGACCCTGGGGGGAGGGTCAGTTGTGAGAATAGCTTGCTGATTCATCGTGAGGTACTTTCCAGAGCCCGCCGTGTTATCTCCTGCTGTCTATGCTGATGCCAGCACAGGGCCGTTGCGAAACAGTGAGTGATTCCCGGTCAATCTGTATAGGACGGGGAACCCCGAACGTGTGTCATCATATTTCGTCATCATCTGCGATCATCTCAGGTTCGTGCAGCTTGGACCTATATTCTTTGTCTTTGCCGAGCAGTACGCTCTTTCACTAGACGCATCCAGTATAGGCCTAAGCCAGAAAATAAGGTTGAGACTTTGGAAGACATCGAAGCTAGACACCTGAATTACCTATATTAGTTTTAAAATAACACCATGTTCGTTTAGTAGTCATTTTTTCATTACCTTATTATTATCATCATAAGTGCAAATGACCTAGATGTTACGCGCATCATACCAATAATCACCGCCGCATAAAGTCTTTCTCGACTGTGATTTTTAAAATATTTATTTTTGGTTGGTTGGTTGGTTGGTTCTTAAGTTTAGGGGCTGCGACAACGCGGTCATGTAGCCCCGTGTACTTTGGGTGTGTGTAGAATCTGTCTGATAACCGGTGTTAATTTTGATGACTGTATTAGTGTGTGTTATCTGTTTTTTAATTTAAGTACAAACTGCAACTTAGAATTCTTCAAATAGTTCGTACTTTTGCCGCCAAGCGCCATCGTCAACGACTACTAGGCCAAGTTCGGAACTTAGCTACTAGACGCTACTGCAGTCGGCTCTTGGCAACGGACGTAGACATCTATGAGCGTTGTTTACCTATCCAATTTAGCTTCACACAGGTGTAATTAGTGGAAGGTTCAATAACATGCCATAAATCTGATATGGGACCGCCGGCTTTACTTCCCCTCCGAAGAAAGGCATACTGACGGATTTTTAACGCTCTTAAAATATCCGACGGCTTCGGCCGGGTTTGAACCCGCTATCTTGGGCATAGAAGCTCAGCATGCTACCAAATACGCCACCGAAGCCGCCATATAGTTATTTTTATTACAGTACATTGTGTACATTATACGTTGAAGTGTCAATTCAATACCGGTAGTAGTTTCCCTTATCATCCTCATCATAAGAGCAAATGACCTACAGTAGATGTTACGCCCATTACACCATTAATCACCACACACAATAAGTCTTTCTCGCCTGTGAATTTTGAAATATGTATTTCTATTACGGTAGTTTGTAAGTTTGACGTGTCAATTCAACAGTAGTTTTTATTATCATCCTTATCAAAAGGGCAAATGACCTATATATTACTCCCTCATTGTCTTTGGGGGCAAATGACTTAGATTTTAAGTCCATTATATTTCTAAGGAGACCTTAAAACATTATCATCATTCCACCGGGCGAAGCCGGGTACTACTGCTAGTATATTATATTCATAGGTTAAATAACTCTGCACCAAATGTCAATGGAAAGAGTTTCATTATAGCATTTTTGTATTAATTTAGTGTATGGCTTTTGGTGCCGGGAGAGTCCGAGGACATGTTCGTCTCGCCAGAGGCAGTAGCTGCTACTTACGTGGAATAAAGATAATTACCTATTCATAGGTATTTTAAAGGCTGTATGGGATCTAATCAGCAGTGAGTGGTTTCAACTAGATATGATATTACTTGAAGAATCTTGTGGACTCCCTTACTCGCCGAATCAAGTGGTTATCAAGGCTTAGGGCCTCGTTATAGTTCTCTCATTTACCTCATTACCGACTGGCTCGCTTTTGAAACCTAGCTGGGCGGCCATGTTTACATTCCATGTCTGCATGGGGCCAGAACTTTCCCAGCTCTAAGCACAGCGTTATCAACTCTACATCGTAGCCACTGAGAGCAAGCAGCGAGACTGGACAGAACTGGGTGCAACTGTGCAACACTGGAGGCCTGACAAGAGAGCCGGCTACCAGGACCGAACTCTGAACTCCACGTGGACTGGCAAAGCAACTGGTCAACAGCTAACAGTCATAAATATGGTTATTGTTGGCGCGTGGTACTGCGTAATGCTTGAATTTCCGGTCGTTAACTAGAAAATTGAGAGAACTATGCACAGAAATAGAATTATTTCTCCAGGGGTGGGGAGTTGATAAGTTTTTCTTTTGGTTGATTTTTAAGTTTTTGAATGTGTCTGGTTTAAATGGAATAATTCCTCAACTAAAAACCTGGAACTGCCATCATTTCATGTACATGCATACATTTATTGTCCTGGATACAAGAATGACACACAATGTCTTAATTATTGTTGTTTCGCAGATTCCTGTATTTGAAATATTCCATACAAACAAACTGCGTATTACTGTTTCAGAGGATCCTGGATAGCAGACCCACTTACGAGATATTCCCCTACTCTGAGGGTATCATCGCCATGTACTTCCATTTGTGCCTGAATAAACCCAAAATACAGAAAATGTTTGAGAGCGTCTTGTTTGATACATTCGGGAAGAGCGACAGTCTCAACCACGTAAGTTTGAACCTCATGCATGGTACAGTAGGTTTTTCTAATTTTAAGATAGGGTAGGGTTATTTCACCCTCGGGGCTTTCCCGCTCAAAATAAGCTCAAAATTATACCCTGCGCAGCTGACATCTCCCTTGGTGTTCATTGTGACCTATATTCTCTGTGCTACTAAATCTATCGTTTGTTTGAGAGTGACAGTTTAAATGTTGTGGAAAACAAATGAAAAATACTGTAAGGTACCGTACGTTGTTTCGACTAAATTAAAATTTTTGTCTACATTAAGAAATTGTGCTTGCAACTTAAGGAGTAGTGTCCATAGTAGCGCCTTTTTTTCTCTCTCGGAAGTATGGGGCATGTTAGTCTGATTGTTCAGTTACATCCTGCGTTTCCTTTGCCACAGCTCTCACAAGACCAGTTCTTGTACATTCCAGTATGTGTACTCCGCCCAGAAATAAGGGGGCTACTCCGCCCAGCCAAGATTTCTCTCTTGTTATAATATTCTAACCAAATTATATCATATCGCAGATACGTTACAGATGGTACGGACATACTGTATAAATGAAATGGGCTAGGCCGAAATGGATGGAGGAGGATATTGACCGAGCTATTTCAGCTGTTTTACGAGGCGATGTGAGCATGAGAAATGCAGTTGGACTTCTCAATGTGCCTTCGTTTGCTTAAACGACAGTGGACATCCTTTGTTAGAGGAAATGGAATTAGATTCAAAGGAAGTCAGGAAACCAAAGCACCTGACTTCAGACTTGAATTTTGAGATGGCCAGGACCAAATGGAGGTTAAAATTTGATAAGGGAAAAAAAGGAAAGATTCACTGAAAACCATTTCGAGACATTTGCAAGAAAAACGACCAGAACCTACAGCGCGTACGACCAAAAGACATTGGCGAGGAAAAAACACCATGTGGATGTGGTGGTCACTATTTATTCCGCACAGTCATCATCAAAGGGTGGCTGGATACAAAGCCAAGACTGTGGAACATGGTATCGTGATGTGTGTGTCGCGGCTACAGATAGGAAAATTTTAATTTGTGGTAAATGCCGTTGAGAAGAAGTCATTGCATACAGTGGGCGAAATAGCCCCACCAAATTTGTTAATTTCTCATTTTTGCTTTGATTTACATTTTATTTCAAAAATCCAATATGCAGGATGTCTCAAAAAATGTAGTAACATTTTGAATGACTATAAAATGATTATTTATGAACATAGAGACGAGTTTGAGGGTTTCAATTATAGAAGAGACGTTTAATAAAAGACTCATGTTCGCAAATGTTCAAATTGATGACCGTCAATATCCAGGAGTTCGCACCGAACCATTGCTCACATCAGAGATAAATGTGAAGCTGATAGAACCGTTCACAACGTCAACAAGAAACGTTCTGTACGACCACGGACATCCACCAGTCCTAGAAAAAAAATAACAGGTGCTGAAAGCCCTCACTCGATCCCCACCGAAATCGCTATGACAAACGGCTCGAGAGACACACATCTCAAAAGATAGTGTTTTAATCCCTTGGTTGGGGGGTAGTTGGGATAAAACACGGTTGTGTCACTGTGCTAATTTAGAAAGCTATTCCTGGATGAGAGTAGCTTCCCATAGTTGGGAGAAACTACTAGTGTAGTGTGTTGGTGTTTAGTGTTTAATCTCTTGGGGGTGTCCCTGCAAGATGCAAGTATCTGCTAGGGGATGGATCTCTGAGTGCAGGCTACTATACTGGCCTGCCAGCTGAGCGGACTGAGTAATTCAGTAGATGTGCTAAGTCAGCGGCTCGACGCTATGCAGTCGAGTCGCGTGCTGTGAGTACAATGGAGTCTGACGAAGCAATTACTGACCGCTATGGTCACGGGCAATTGTGATGAAGGTCAGGTGGGGTATGAGGATGTGTAGTGGAGTGTGATCAGTAATACAAGTGTAGTTTACTGACCATGTATTTATTGGTCAGTAGATGTGGTTTGGTGTCCCTCTTGGGGAGTTTAGACAAGTATGGAGTACAATTTGTGAGGTGTACAAGTTTAGGGTATGTGTTTACAAAATAAAGGAGTCTGAGCACGAGCTGAATCTCACCTGGTGATAAGCTGGAACAGACGTCGGTCAGGGCCGCTGGCGAAGCACAGAGTAGAACAGATAATGGCTCCAATCTGGACTCCATTCTTATACCTTTCGGCGCTGCTTGGTCAGCATTGCGTCAATGTAGCTGCCCCAGATAGTTGTTAGTGTAAATGTTTGTGTATATTTTGCAAGCAGTTGGCTAACCTCCTAGGCTTAGGCGGCCGCCGCTTGCCGTGTATAGATATGTCCTGGAAGTATGGTGTTTCCAGTTGGGGTGGTTTTGGTAAAAGATGGGGGTGGCTCTCAGGGGGTACTGGCCCCCCGGGCTGTACAAGTCCCCCTCATCGATTAGTTCGCGTCCTCGCGAACGGGAAGTAGAGTAGGCGTGTCGATGTGATGGTTTCTTCTTGTTTGCTCCTCGTACCTCTTCTTCTTTGTCTTCCGTGTCGGTGTCGTGTAGGTGTATCGATGTCGTGGTGATGTGAGTCCAGCGTGTGCTCAGAGGGGTAGGTTTTGGGTATACATAGTTCATCATCATCATAATTATCATTAACCGTCTCCAGCTTCCCGGGTGCGGTATAAGAGCGCTCTCCATGTTTGTCTATTCAGGTATATTTCCTCCTCCTCTACCTGGTGCCTATCGACACCTCTTCCCTGCAGGTCTTCTTTTATTTGGGAGATCCAGCGTGTCCGTGGTCTGCCTCTTGGTCTCTTGCCCTCCACATCTTGCTCAAGCCATACTCTTGCCGTTCTGCTTGGATTCATCCTCTTCACATGACCAAACCATTTCAACCTTGATGTTGCTATTGCTTCATGAAGTGGTTTCACTTGAATCTCTGCACGTATCTTCACATTTCGGATCTTGTCTCTTCTGGTCTTCTGAAGCATTGTTCTCAGGAACTCCATTTCTGTGGCCTGAAGTCTGCTACTATCTCTTCTGTTGATAGTACAAGTTTCAAGTCCATACGTCATTATAGGTAAGAAGTAGGCCTGATACATCATTTTCTTGGATGTTAAAGGAATTTGTTGGTCCCAAAGGAGGTTCCTGACCTGGTGATAAAACTGAGCTCCTTTTTGGATTCTGTTGGTGACTTCAGCAGAACATCTGTTATCTTCAGTCATAATGCTACCGAGGTATTGGAAATAATCGACTTGTTCTAATTTCGCTCCATCCAGCTCAATGCTTGTATGCAACCTCTGTCTGCTGACTGCCATTGCTACTGTCTTTGTATGACTGATTTTTAGGCCAAACTCCTTAAATTGGTGGTTCCAAGCATTTAGATTCTGCTGTACTTCATTTTCTGTGCAACCCCATACCACTACATCATCTGCAAAAGCAAATGCCTTGAAATCATTTCCAGAATTCTGTTTCAACCTTTTCATAATTTCATCCATCACAGAGATAAATAGCAGTGGTGACAACGCACTGCCTTGTTGCACTCCCTTAGTTGTGGCAAACCAATCGGAATACCCATCTCCTATTTGCACACAGCTCTGGCAATAACTGTACAGCATTTTCACTTTCCTGATAAGAGTTTGTGGGATATTTCTGTTTGATAGACATTCCCATATCTTTTCTCTAGGCAAGCTATCATAGGCTTTTTCTATATCTAAGAAGACAAAGATGATACCCCTTCCTTTCTCCCAGTATTTTTCCATGATCATCCTTACTGCAAATATGAGGTCGGTGGTTGCTCTGTTGCCTCTAAATCCATATTGCTCTTCTTCTAACTGGGGTTCAAGGATGTTCCTTATCCGTTTAGCAATAATCTTCTCCATTAGCTTAAGTCCATGTGATAAAAGGGTGATTCCCCTGTAGTTGCCATAATGACGTCTACTTCCCTTTTTGAAGAGAGGGACTATAATACCCTTTGTCCAATCATCTGGGATTTTTTCTTCCTTCCAGATAGCATTCATAACTCTGAACAACCAATGAAGTCCATGGATTCCTGCAGCCTTTATCATTTCTACACTCATTTGGTCTATGCCAGGTGACTTGCCTCTACTCATGCTGTTCAAAGCGGATTCAACCTCTGACCAAGTCAGAGGAGGCTCATATTCCGTACTGCTGCTCTGATTTTCTGGAGTGTTGCATTCCTCCTCCATTACATCCTTACCATTATATAGCTGGAGAAAATATTTCTTCATTTCCCTTCTTACATCTTCCTCTTTCCATACAATGTTTCCATCTTCAATTTCTAATGCTTTTATTGGGACATACGGGTTTCTTTTGTTTTTCAAAATTCTGTACAAGAGCTTGTTATTGTTTCTGCTGTCCTCTTCTAGTTTCTTAGTGAATTCAGTCCAACTATTTTATTTTTCCAATTGTATTAATCTCTTCGCTTTCAGTTTAAGATCTCTGTATTTCTGGTTCAATTGTTCCAGTCTGATTTCGTTTTTGTTTGTATCCTTCTGGTTTTCTTTGTCCCGTTCTTTCCTAGCTATATTTCTTTCTTTTATAGCTTTCTGAACAGCATCGTTCCACCAGGGGGTCTCTTTCTCCCTTACTTTGGTGCTTGTTTTTCCAACAATTTCTACTGCAGCACCAACCATTGTTTCTTTAAACCTTTTCCACTCTTCTTGACCTGTTCTTATTTCATCTTTTGGGATGTGGTCACTGATTTTCTTCTGATACTTTTTCTGTTTCTCCGGCTCTTCTAAATTCCAAAATTTTATCTTGGATGTGCGTCTTGGTTTTATCTTTTCCCTTGGGACATTTCTTAGTGTGGCAGTTAGTAGTCTATGATCACTCTCTAAGCACTCTCCTGGGAGGACTTTTACATCCGTGATTAGGGTTCCAGCTTCTTTGTCAGAGATAATGTAGTCAATTAGGGATTTCACTTTCCCATCCCAGCTGTACCTTGTGATTATGTGACTGGGTTGTTTCTTGAAAAATGTATTTTTAATCATGAGATTATTTCTGAGGCAGAAGTTCAATAGGTATTCTCCTTCTGCATTTCTGTTTCCAAATCCGTTGGGGCCAATCACATTTTCATACCTTTGTCTTTCCACCCCAACTTGTGCATTAAAATCCCCCATCACAATTATATTATCCTCTTCTACATGTTCTTCTAGGTCTTCAAGGAATGCATCTTTCTCCTCCTGAGAACATCCAGACTGTGGAGCATAAACTTTTACAATGGTCAAAATCTTTTTGTTTGTTTTCCAACGCAGTTTAATTATCCTCTCATTGGTGTATTCTATGTCTGAAACTGCATCTACATTCTTGCTGATGAGGAATGCTACACCATTACGGGCTTCTTCCGGATTTCCATGCCAGTAGAGCTTGTATCCTTTCCGTAGTGATTTTACACCTTTCCCTTTCCACTTTGTTTCACTCAGGCCTAGTACCTCTATCTTTCTTCTTTCCATGAGGTCAACGAGTTCTTCACCTTTAGCAGTCAGGGTCACGATATTCAATGTTCCAATCCTTGTTTTGTTCTGTCTCGTTCTGGTTTTTGTCTTTGTATATCTCTGCCTAACATCAGGTTGTTGGCCTTCATTCCTGGCTGAGTTATGCAAAGACGAAGTCACTTTAGTGGTTGTTTGGTATCCGAGGCTCTTTTTTGTTTTGAAAGCAATTACAACATTTCTCTCTTTGCTGACTTGCTAGGCCTAACGCTAGAGAGGATTTTCTTTCGGGGTTTACTCCCTTAGCCTTTGGCAGTCCCCTGCCTCACTGCAAGGCAGCAGCTGAAGAACGGATTTTTAGTCCGAAATAATTGCCTCGAGGTGTTATCTGGCTGTGGGTAGTCATTTCCTCCTTACCCCAAAAAGATATGGTTTTCCCGCCTATACTCGGGAGGCTGATTGCAGTGGCTTCCCACTGGGCGATGGGGTCGCCACATCCCTACATACATAGTTATACATAGTTAATCTAGAATTGATCATCGTAAAAGTTGACATTTGAAATAGTAAAAATACAAAAAATACATGATTTTGACATTATATACATGTTGGTATTATCCAGGGAGGAAAAAAACCATGGCTGGACGGGTGGTTGTGCCGTCCGGCGCTGTGTGGAGAAAAAAAATTGCTCCCTGCAGTGTATTGTGTAAAAGATGTAAAAGATGGAAGAAAATAGAAAAACAGGTGCCCCAGGGTATAAGTTAAAGGAATATATATTAAATGGTTTATTGTGTTGGGGTGAAACGGGACACCTTCACAAATTTTGTCGTTATTAGAATGGAATGGAAGGAAACAAAAGTGTTTTACAGTGTGGATGGTGTTAGAATGTTGCATTTTGTGTGTATTCTCCGTATTTCTTATGCTGTGATGGTTTTATAATTTGTTACATTTTTTATTACAATCCTTACGTTCTAGCCTTAATTATATTATTATTATTATTATTACGAAACCTTTTCTGCTCATGAGTACCTTGTATGCATGTGGCCGTAGCGCTTTCCATTCTTGGCCACCTGTACTTTGTGCCATTCATTTTGACCTGCCACTGTGGTTTAGTGGCTAAACCGTTTGCCTGCTCTCGTGAATTTTCCTCCGTGGGTGGAAGAATTCACCTTGATGGCTAGATTTGGCACTTACAAAGTTGTACCATTCCTGGCCATCGCATATCGCTCATTATTTAAGCGGTTTCATATCTGTAATTGCGTCAGCGTCGCTCGGTGCCCCAAGGTCACCTTACGTTGCTGGCCACGGCGTCGTCACCTTTAGGGGTGCGGCTGAAAAATGACGAAGAGTGTATGTGTCTGTACAAGAGAGTGTGGTATTTCTGTGTTGGGAAATATATTTACAATAGATTTGTGTACAATCCTCGTCCTCTGTGAAGAAATGGATTATCGTATACATATATATATATTATTCTTTGCTGGCCAGTGGTCTGTAAGAGAAAGCATGATTGATTATGACATATATGGTGTCTCTGGATATACTTCACGATCGTGCCCAATGCATGTATTCTACTATACCCTTTCTAATACTAACTTAAGCTATGCCGGCCGCAACTTATAGTGCTACTTATATCTTATCATTCATTCTTGTTTATGTGTAGATGTGTGTGTCTCCTCCGTGTATACCAGTGTATGAGTGTATGTGTGTTCGGTGGTCCACCTTACCTTGTACCATGATCAGTTTTGTCACTGGCACGTTGCTGAAGTGTTGGAGCTCTTATTTCTGGAAAAAAAATACATATTTTGTGAAATGCCCTTGGCCATAAATTTTCTCTCGCACCGCTGTGGCTGGTCAGCCTTGGTTGCTGTGCCGAGCTGTCGCATATATCGCTTTATCGGACTTATCCTGGCAACGTCTAGCCGCCAGGTGCCGAACGCTGTGTGTCGCGTTCGCGTCGCATATTTGCGTTTACGCGATGTGTTGTCGGACGTTCTATCTTAATCCTATTTATCCTATGTATTGTCGGGCTTACCCTGGTAACGGACTTTAGTTACCAGGTGCCGAACGCTGTGTGTCGCGTTCGCGTTGCATATTCGCGTTTACGCGATGTGTTGTGGGACGTTCTATCTTAATCCTATTTATCCTTTGTATCCTTTGTATTGTCGGGCTTACCCTGGTAACGGATTTTAGTTACCAGGTGCCGAACGCCCTTATCTTAATTTTTAAAAAAGTTTGACCTAAATTATATTAATTAATACTAAATGAAAAAATATCCTGTATATACATGCCGAGGTGGACCTTAACCTAATGCCGAAAATGTGGTGTAGCTACTGTTTTGTAACAGTGCTTATTAAATTTGCTTAAATCTAAGTTGCCTTTTAAATGGCACTGTAAACTATACGCTAGAATTTTGATGGAGGCTCGTCCGGTCGATTTCTCTCCCGGGGGCCCTTGTAACCTATTACTGGGACCGGAACCCAGCAATGGCTCGTAGTCCCCTCAGTCTTAATACTAATTGTCGACATTACCTTATTAGTAATTGATAAAGGCCTGCGCGAGGGCGTTGCGAAGGAGCAGACGCCTCGCTCTGATATCCTTTTCGTCGCTGTTATACCTGCCTGTGTTGGCATTATTCTCCATTTATCATTTGTTTATATTTATTGCTGGGTTTGCCCACAGAACCCCTGTGAGAGCTCGCCGCATTCCTCATTTACATCTCTCGCCGCCCGGTGCGTGACCATTTAAGCTCTGGAGACCCGGTGTCATCCATTTATGTGGGCACGGGGTCGAATGATCGCATTCATTCCATATGCATTATATACACACATCAAAAAAAGTTTTGCATCACCTCGGTTCCCAGATCTCCGGCATATAGACGTTGACTGTGTATATTGTATCCAAGATACAGTCCCTTTGACTGTTCATAGATGTCACTAAAACTGCTCAAAGATGTAAACAACCATGCATGAGCAGGGCCTATTAGACGGAGGGGGTACGACAGCCGATCAGTTCCAGTCATTCCACCAGGACGAAGGTACGCTGCTCATGTTGTCTGTAGTTCTACCATGCCTAGAAGGTCAATACCGCAGTTCGATCGCGTCCGCATTGTTACTTTGTGTCAAGAAGGGCTCTCAACAAGGGAAGTTTCCAGGCGTCTCAGAGTGAACCAAAGCGATGTTGTTCGGACATGGAGGAGGTACAGAGATACAGGAACTGTCGATGACAGGCCTCGCTCAGGCCGCCCAAGGACTACTACTGTAGTGGATGACCACTACTTACGGATTGCCGCTCGGAGGAACCCTGACAGCAATGCCACCATGTTGAATAATGCGTTTCGTTCAGCCACAGGACGTCGTGTTTCAACTCAAACTGTGCGCAATAGGCTGCATGATGCGCAACTTCACTCCCGACGTCCATGGCGAGGTCCAGCTTTGCAACCCCGACACCATGCAGCGCGGTACAGATGGGCCCAACAACATGCTGAATGGACCCCACGGAATTGGCATCACGTTCTCTTCACCGATGAGTGTCGCATATGCCTTCAACCAGACAAGCGTCGGAGACGTGTTTGGAGGCACCCTGGTCAGGCTGAACGTCTTAGACACACTGTCCAGCGAGTGCAGCAAGGTGGTGGTTCCCTGATGTTTTGGGGTGGCATTATGTGGGGCCGACGTACGCCACTGGTGGTCATGGAAGGCTCCGAAACGGCTTTACGATACCTGAATGACATCCTCCGACCCATAGTGCAACCATATCGGCAGAATATTGGAGAGGCATTTGTCTTCATGGACGACAATTCTCGACCTCATCGTGCACATCTTGTGAATGCGTTCCTTCAAGATAACGACATCGCTCGACTACAGTGGCCAGCATGTTCGCCAGACATGAACCCTATCGAACATGCCTGGGATATGTTGAAAAGGGCTGTTTATGGACGTCTTGACCCACCAACCACTCTGAGAGATTTACGCCGAATTGTCGTTGAGGAGTGGGACAATTTGGACCAACAGTGTCTTGATGAACTTGTGGATAGTATGCCACGGC
Source organism: Meconema thalassinum (assembly GCA_946902985.2). Lineage (NCBI taxonomy): Eukaryota > Metazoa > Arthropoda > Insecta > Orthoptera > Tettigoniidae > Meconema > Meconema thalassinum. The sequence goes on along the minus strand of OX336394.1, from coordinate 250,121,922 downwards.
GAATACAGGCATGCATCAATGCAAGAGGACGTGCTACTGGGTATTAGAGGTAGTGGTGTGTACTGCAATCTGGACCACAAATGCTGAAAGTCTAGCTGTATGATGGTACAACATGCAATGTGTGGGTCTCATGAGCAATAAAACGAGCTGAAATGTTGTTTGTGTTGATCTCTATTCCCTTTGTATTTAACGGTTCCGGAACTCTTGGAACCGAGGTGATGCAAAACTTTTTTTGATGTGTGTATTATTCATTTATTATCATTTATTTGTTAGATCGTCTTCACCTTGTCTCGCGGGGCAAGGACTTGGCGGATCTAGGATTGGTCCCGCTGAATCCTGAGATCCTTCTTCACTTCCGCGAGTGGAAGCCTAGCTTCCCGCCATAGAAGCTCAACTTAGGTTACATGCTAACTAGAAGTCTAGTCCTAATGTGGTCGTCTCTAGGTTCGTCTCCTGAGTCTAGTGTGGAGCTGGCTAATTCTCCCACCAGCCGTCAAAAGTCTCCCCTGCAGGTTTTGGCTTCGATGACCGTAGCACATAGTGGGTGTAACTGTCTCCGACAAGGGGGGTAGGCTAAACGCACCCCTAGGTCTTGACGTTTGCCCGCGCCAAGCCATCGATGCTTCAACCTTACGTAATTTCGTCTTTGGTCTGGGTCAGGATCTGTTGGCGTCTTGCCCCGTCCCTGCCCTTCTGTTTACATCTCATCACCATCCAGTGTGATGTCAGACTCCTTTTTTTTAAATATAAGTGTGATTTGTAAATAAGTGTGTGTTTATCATGTAATTATGTAAAATTTTTAGTGTTCTGGGGTTGTAGGATCTTCTAAATGCATAGTCTACTTTAGGCCTGTAGTCGCCATGTCGGATTTCCAGCGGTAATGCCTTGGTAATTTTCTGGAGGCGTTAGTAGGTTTTTATGGCGTTGGGTCCCTTGTTATTGGGATCCGGGGGTGTTATTTGCTGAATGGGCTTAAAGCGTGGTAGGAGAGGGTTATGCATCGTTGGACTCCATGTTAATGGTGGCCGGGAGCCGACGATGCTGCAAGGAGGTCTTTACAGTTAGGGGATAGGGTAGGTTTTTCCCAAGTGTGCAAAAAAAATTTAAAAGTGCCATGCAGGTGTAATAATAATAAACCCTGGTACGTGGGTGGGATATTCCATGCATGGGGATGGGTATGAGGCGTATCCGCTCTCATTTGAGGATAAAGCATGGGTCGAGGTATAATAATTCTATGTCCCTTGCATGCGGGATTATTTAATTTAAAATACTTGTTAGTGTAAATGTGGCCTCATATCTTTACATAGAGATGTGCATTACGCTTGATATTGTTTCCGACTCACCCCTAATACTCGGGTGTAGGCATTTGGGACCAAGGTGTAGCATACCTGAATTTTGGGTAGACGCATGAAGTCTATCAACCCCGATGTATATTTTGGAATGTAGTCTAGCTGTTTTTATGTGTCTGAATGTTTGTGTTGGATAGTGTTGTAAGTGACAGGTTATGTAGGGAGAAGGGTGCTAGGATGGTAGCCCGTAGTCGGTACCTTGGCCATCCTGATGGCACTATCCATCTCTGCTCCTGTCATCCTCTCTTGGTCGCGATGTGTTCTCTATCTTTCCTTGGGATGTGCACTGGTGAAATTGAGATGCCATAAAGCATCTACTATATTCTAGAATAGCAGTCTGTAGAATGCCTGTGGGCCTGTGATACCCATGTTGTGTACAAATGTGACGTCACGGCCTAACCTGGTCTCCTATTCATAACGTTAGGGTAGCAAGTGATTGTAAGTGTAAATGGTCATGTCCTGATCGCCTATGATGGATTTTAAAGATAAAAAACAGAAAAGAAGTTATTAGGGGGGGTTGTTCCCTCATGGAATCCGTCTGCATCCGCCCCTGACTGTGGGGCGCGTGTAGGAAGTGAGTGTCCGTAGCTGTGATAGCGCGGCTGCGTGTGTGTGGTCGCGTACCGCTACCGCACGCTGGCGCGTGGGCCGTTATCGGAGGAGGCCTATCTCGTGTCTCGTGGCTAATCGTCGGGTGTCGCTTATTGCGTGTTAACATCCTTGTATACATGCTTCTGTGTTCCTAAGATGAATCCGGCCTATAGTATTTGTACATTACTGAATGCCAGCCCTATTGTAATAGCGCTGAATCCTGTGTCAACTGTATGCTATTATTATTGTTTGTTTTTATGATAGTGTCATCATGTTTGCGTGTCATTGTCACGTCTGGCTACGGTGGGAATGTCTACCGGCAATAATGTGTTGCAACGCGCTGGAATTCGCTGATCCGCAACTCAGTGTTTTGTTGTATCCGTTTTTGTGTCCTTGTTGGTAGGAAGTCTCTAATGTTAAGTATGAAGGCTAATGAAACGTGACTTTTGCCATTGTGCGTATGTTGACATTGTTTTACATTCTGGGAGGGCCAATGTGTTAACCTGTCGTGTTTTCGTTAACAATGTTGTGTGGACTTTTCTTCCGCAAGACCTCTGCCTTGTGTAATTGTCTGTGATTTGTGTCTAGCAAGTTTATTGCCTATGTTCGGGGTAATCCAAATTTGCCATGATTTTAGGTCTTAGAAATTTGGTGTTACCTGTTTTGTGTCTGTGAGGGTGGCGTCTCCCGTATTTAGGTTGCGGGCGCTATGTTTCAAAGAAAAGTGTATTGTGGTCTTCGTAGAGGCCTATCGTTCTCGGTACGCCCCCTATTGGTAGTCCCGGGGTCGCTAATGCCCTAAGTAGGCTGTTGTAGCGAGTACCTTGGAACGAATCTATGCTCATGTATGTATGTTAAAGAACCTTCCTGTGTTCATGATTGTGTGGCTCAACCGTTTATGTGCTTGTATAGGGCACTATTGCAATGCATTGGCCACGTCTAGTGCATGTTTGAAGCGTGTACACTGTAATGATATGCCATTCATATGGATGTAATTTAAATATTCGTATGCCTATTTTCACTCTTGGCTCTACTCTATGGGGCACAGTGTCTGTATGGGACCCTATGGTTTTTTCTGTAGGGGATGGTGTATGCATGCTATTTGTGGGATGCTGCCCGTGTAATTGTCGGTTCCCGCGTCCGTATTCCTGGTTTTAATTCGGACGTAGCTGCGGATTGCCTTAATTTTGGCCAATTTCCGTCTAGGTGGCAGTGAATTTTTTCCCCTGTGAATGGGTCTATCTGGATTCTTGTTTTCCATGGCGTCCGTTTTTATTGGGCATTCGGACCCGTGATCCCGTGTGGCGCTCCGTGTTTTATGTCTGCGTTGTCTGTTGGGATTTTGTGCGTCCCTAGTGTGGCCTCGGATTGTGTCATCGCGCCAAAAATGCCATTGGCTAGCGTCTTTTTTGGCACGTTTGTATCGTGTTTCTGTGTGTTCGCCCATGCCTTGGTCTAAGGCCTCGCTACTACAATTTCTGTGTGTTATGTACCATGGCGCGCGTATTGTGTGTTTGAGACACGCGTATGAAAATATACGTTAGTGTGAGTGTTTTGTATTACTCGGGACGACACTCGTACCTTAATTTCGGGAGTTATCGGGCTTTGAAAATGGCGTGAATGATTGTGTGTGTACCTTCCAAAGCGAAAAGTGCTTCTAGGCTGTCTTCTGCTGGTGAAGGTCGCATGCTCATGTATGTGTTATCGCTGAAGGCGATAGTATTAAGTTTCAATTGTGTAGGAAGTACTTGCTTGCCTGTCTGGCGGCCTGCTTGCCACATGTGTCGAGACAATGTGCGTAGGTTTGCTGACGCGCCTTTCTAATGTCTGCATATACAGTGTGCCTTGGGTTCCTCGTAATGGAAAAGAACCTACCTCTGTTCATATATTGTGTGCCCAAATTTTGTGATATTGTATACCAAGGTGAATATATTCGTCGGTGGTAGTTAGATGTCTTTATGTACGTGTGTCTCCGGGCCTCTAGTCGCGTGTTTGGTGACTAGGTGTCGGAGGCGGTTTTATTATTTTGTGCTTATTAATTCCTGTTAGCGTGACTGTCCCTTATTGCTCTATCCTCCAATTGGATAGTTACCCGACCTTGCATTCCTGGTATTCAGAAGATCACGGGTTCGAGACCGTCTTTGTTCAGGGTAATCATTCCTGTTGCCTATTGGGCCTGTGTCTCCGGGACAGTTTTGTCAGTGTTATTGACTGTTGGTATGGTATTGATGTTTAGTGTGAGCACTGTTATGGGGAACACGAAAAATTCATGCTATGGGCAGTGTAATAAATAACGTACACCTATGGATCAAATATATACAGTTCAACTTGGATAATTCGCACTTCAAGGGATTAGTAAAAAAAATTGAGTTATCCAAAAATTCGAATTAAGAAAGTTCTTTGAAAAGGGTAGAGAAAATATATTGTATTACGTTTACGTAATGATTTACGTTCACCAAAGCAGATTAACAGACGACGGTACTTTATAAAGATTGTATCGTAAATAATCTCAAAAGTTCCAAATGAAAAATAAAACCTAAATGTACTATTCACCTATTTAACGACGTTAGTAATACAGTAATCTAGTTACGTCTCACAGAAATCTACTATTTTTCAAAATAGTTTGAGATTCTTAACTGTTTCCTACAATTAAGTTTCTCAGCCATCACAAAAGAATCTAGCAAATTGTAGGAACGGAAAACAGAACAACTTAGTCATTTCTACTTTAAAAGACCCGCCTAAGCTCTGTGATGCGGTTTGTTGCTTAGGCTGTACTCGGAACAGTTCCTTCAGGAACTGAGCCATATGACCCAACTGTTTGGCTTCCGATTAGCTTTTTACACTAAAAACTTTGAATTATCCGAAATATAATTCGAATTAACCACGATTATAAACCATTGATTGCCCATAAAATGTTAGGGGCCAAGAGAAAAATTCGAATTAAAAAAGATTTTGAATTATATAGTTTTGAATTAGCCACGTTCCACTGTATATACATGTAAAATAGTCAGTTTTGTGCATGAGTCTCTGCGTGTCTACCGTTTACAGGGGTGGAACCTGTCCTTTGTGTGTCAATTGTAGTGTTTCCTGCATGTAAAAGATCCTACCCGTGTGTATGTTTGTGATGCAAGTGACATTAGTGTATGTTATATACAAACCCTGGTGTCTATTTAAGACATGTACGTCATGATCTGTAAATACCTATACATATAATATAAATCCTTCTGTGCGTGCATGATCCTAATACATATGGGAAAAATTGCGTCTATGGGAGCCTATTGTTTTTATGTGGGCGTGTGATTTATGTTGTTTATGAGGTGTCGTCCGTGGAATTGTCTTATCACTGTGTCTACAGCCATGGCTTCAATTTTATTATGCCATGTGAGTTGCCTTTTTCCTAGGCCGCTTTCCATTACTGGAAGAGTGGATTTTTTTCATAGTGAAAGTTGTTATCCACGCCCGAGCGTCATTGCTCGAGAAGGTGAATACTTTCGCCCTGTTACTAAGGCATAGGCCCCTGATACCCATTGGGGTGCTTCTTTACTATATTCTTGAGCGGTTTGCAGCAAAGTAAGTCTGGGTCTACGTTCACCGTAGTGCCTCGATACTGGCCTGAGTGTGCTTGTGCCTGAGGGGCTGATTGCGTGTCGCGGTACCCTGGCAGTGTCTATAGGGGTGTGTGTCCTCCTGTCTGCCTGGCCTCGTGGGGTAGGTAATAAAACCTTTCTTATGCCCCGTGTGTTGTGTGTCTGCGCCTGGGCAGTGTGCACAGGCGTGCGTTTTGCACCCTGAGGGGCTGAAGGCAACACCCTCTTATGCATTTGTACTGGGGGTACACATGTTAGTGTCCGCCTCCGCTCTGGCGATATCGCCCTCTGAACTAGCGGTAAGGGTCGTGTATTTGTCTGTGATTGCCCTGGCAATGTATTGGAGGGTAGTCTGACCGATTTCTGGCCTATGGCCACGGTAGACTCCTTCCCTTGTGTCTGCTTCCATTCCGGCCTGATAGTCTTCTGAACCGGTGCTGTGAATTGTGTTGATGTATTCGAGTGCCCCTTAGGTGTGTTAGAGCCTAACCTGGCCGTTTCCTGAACTGTGGCCACGGCGAACTCCTTCCCCTGTGTTTTGCTAGGTGTAGAGATGGACATCCTCGCGAGTTGCTGAGTTAGCATATCTATGCCTATGTCCTCCCTAGGCTGGGCTGGTGGCCCTGCCGTGAACTCAAAGATGGACCTGTTGGCCTGGAGTTCGCGGTAATCATCCCAAATTTGGGCATACTCCCTGTTAGGCGTATGGCCTGCTCAGCGACCTTTGTCCCACAAGTCCCTATATATTTCTGTTGTTCCCTAAGTGCATTATACTGTTGGAACATTACGTCGTGTAAACAGTGTAGTCTCCAATGGGAGCGATTCTGTTGTCTGTGAAGGGTGGGAACTTTGGCTCTCATTTTCCTATTCTGAGCCGTGCTCCTTGGTCGGACAAGTGTCTTAATTACGCGAATGTACTGTGCGTGCAGGAGCTGTTGATATTTCTGCAGGTAATCCTGCATTGTTGCGAAGACTTTGTGCCAGGCGATTAGGTCCTGGAACTCCGCAATGTTTCTTAGCATGGCCAAACGGTATAAAGGGGCCATTTTGATCCACGTGTGTTTGGCTGTTAGTGTAATAAGCCTGAGGGTTCTTCCTAGGAAGGGTGGGTGGGTTTAATAATGTAAATCGCTGTCAAACGAAGGTAAAATGAGGGGCGTATTCTGAGAAAAAAAATCGTTATTTCGCTTGGCTGCTTGTGGTACGGCTCGTTCTACCATGAGTGCTCGTTGTTTGAGTCCTACACTTATTGTGCGTGGTAGCAGCGCCTCCACCAAATATGTTTTAATCCCTTGGTTGGGGGGTAGTTGGGATAAAACACGGTTGTGTCACTGTGCTAATTTAGAAGGCTATTCCTGGATGAGAGTAGCTTCCCGTAGTTGGGAGAAACTACTAGTGTAGTGTGTTGGTGTTTAGTGATTAATCTCTTGGGGGTGTCCCTGCAAGATGCAAGTATCTGCTAGGGGATGGATCTCTGAGTGCAGGCTACTATACTGGCCTGCCAGCTGAGCGGAATGAGTAATTCAGTAGATGTGCTAAGTCAGCGGCTCGACGCTATGCAGTCGAGTCGCGTGCTGTGAGTACAATGGAGTCTGACGAAGCAATTACTGACCGCTATGGTCACGGGCAATTGTGATGAAGGTCAGGTGGGGTATGAGGATGTGAAGTGGAGTGTAATCAGTAATACAAGTGTAGTTTACTGACCATGTATTTATTGGTCAGTAGATGTGGTTTGGTGTCCCTCTTGGGGAGTTTAGACAAGTATGGAGTACAATTTGTGAGGTGTACAAGTTTAGGGTAGGTGTTTACAAAATAAAGGAGTCTGAGCACGAGCTGAATCTCACCTGGTGATAAGCTGGAACAGACGTCGGACAGGGCCGCTGGCGAAGCACAGAGTAGAACAGATAATGGCTCCAATCTGGACTCCATTCTTATACCTTTCGGCGCTGCTTGGTCAGCATTGCGTCAATGTAGCTGCCCCAGATAGTTGTTAGTGTAAATGTTTGTGTATGTTTTGCAAGCAGTTGGCTAACCTCCTAGGCTTAGGCGGCCGCCGCTTGCCCTGTATAGATATGTCCTGGAAGTATGGTGTTTCCAATTGGGGTGGTTTTGGTAAAAGATCGGGGTTGGCTCCCAGGGGGTACTGCCCCCCCCCCCCCCCGGGCTGTACAATGGCGTCCTCGCATCATGGAGCGTCTGCGCTGGAAATCCTACATTCCAACACGAACCAATGCTCTCATTGACGACGATCCAGATCGGAGAGTTCAATTCTGTGAATGGTACCTGGAAAAATGTACAGAAGATGCAGGGTTTCCACAGGGCCGTATTTCTGAATAGGCTAAGTAGGCTGCAGCCTAGAGCGGCAAATTTTCATGGGCGGCAGTTTGGCAATTCATTCAAAAGCTAAAATGAAGTATTTCAAATGTTAATAATATTTTCCGTACGAATTTAAGAACAGAAGTTATTTAAAAATATGTTTTAGTCCTTATACAGTTCTTCCTGCCTTAGAAGAGTTAAGAACTATCTGCGAAATAGTATTTCTGAAATACGATTAAACTCACTTTCATTACTTTGTATTGAGGCAAATACAACAAAAAATCTTTCATATGAGGACATTATTAACTAGTTTGCCATTAAGAAATCTTCACTTGACGCCGCTGTGCCCAACAAACCAACATGGCCGCCTCGCGAAGTTGAATCATTTAAATAGACTTTTCTCTCGAACCCATGGTCGGAGTTTCACGAATGACGTGTCGTAGGACTTAAAGTGACGCCCCTTTGCTAAGGACCACTCGTTATACATTTGAAAAAAAAATGAAAATTTTTGTTTTTGAAAGTAGGTGATAGTTTGAAAATCAAACATGATAGAATGTTGTGCAATGGCTCAAACAAACAGTCTCTATGTCCTTTATTTTTATAATAACACTTTTTTATTTTTTACATATTTTGAAAACACTCAAATTTTGAAATTCCTATATTTTGGAAACTAGGAAGTTTACAAAAAAGTTTATTTGACATAAATGAAAGGTCCCTATGCCCCCTACCCCCAAAATGAATTTCAAGTCTCTAGAATGAAAACCTGACAGTAGTGGGGTAAGGGGAAAGCTGTTACACTTCTTTTTGAACCCTCCTCGTATTTGCCCCGAACCTGATATCTCGCTAACCAATGGTTGGATTTGAACATACAGGGTGTCCTAGCACTCGTAGTGATGCCCCCTACTTTCCTATAGGCTCTTTATTTAATTAAAAGACCAAAACTAAAAGGTCATCCGCTTTTAATATCTCACGAACCAATCATGCTAGAGGCGTGTACGACGGGTCCAAGGACTCGGGGTGACGTCCTCTTTGCTATGGACAACTCGTTATAATTTAGAAAAAATGGAAACTCGATTTTGGGGTAAACACGTGTTTTTTGTGATTTTTACTGATTTCTCACGAACCAATAACGCTAGAGACGTGTACGAGGTGTCCTAGGACTCGGGATAACGCCCCCTTTCAAATGTGGCAGATATTTGTTCCAAAAAATAATTCACAAAGGGCCTAACGCCATACATGTTGAAAAAACTTTTTCTTTTTCTTTACCTGTTTATAATGTTCATGAAGCGTGGTGGTTGAGAGAGACGATACGGCTGGGTGTGTGTTTCAACGAACCTGTCGCTAACCACAAGGACCATGCTTAATAGAACAATCGCTATTTCGGCGGGTCGGTTTATGACAGAGCGAGGGTTCGTTTTCTGATATTTTACCTTTAACGTGTAAACGGTGATGAGAACTTGGTTCTATGTTGGTCGAAGCGAGTACAGAAAACAAACTTGCAGAGGTGCAGACGAGCAGGAGGTGAATGTCATTTGAGCTTGTTGGAAGGCGTTGATCTGACTTGACAACAGGTGCAATGGAAAAATGACAATGACGCTTGAAGGTGACATAATCTGACCATTGTGGTGGCAGGGAAGAGCGAAAGGCATGTGAACATGTGTGAAACCACATGTAAGCTAAACAAGTTACATTCTGTCTTGCTTTGTACGTGACAAAATGCAAGTCCATGTGAAATTTGATCTGCCACAGGTGTTCGCCTGGGACGTTAGCTGTCCACGTGCGCGATAACTGTTAACAAGTTACATCCTGTTTTGCATCGTACGTGACAAAATGCAAGTTGACGTGAAATTTGATCTGCCACAGTAAAAAGTATGATGCAACTTGTGGGAATGATGTCACAACCAATAGATAGGCAAGAGCTGCGGACAGCAGTGGTGGGAGGTGGAGGGGGGGAGAGGGGGGAGGGGTAAGGTAAGAGAGAACACAGGTGGAAAGGGAAAGACAAACATGTATGAACATGCACGAAGCGCGGAGCGCTTTACACACAGAGCTATAGGAGGTGTACAACATGTGTGAATAAAAAGTACACAGGTTCATACATCATGTAATTTATTGATCCAAGAATTAAATATAGAGTTAAACCCTAACCATTTGACATAGAGTTTATTTCCTTTTTGTTTCAACACATTTTCCACAAGATAATGCTTAGGAAATGCTGTTTTCTGAAGTTCATGGAGATAAAATCTATCTTTTATGGGTTGATGGTTGAGGTCCTCGAGTAAATAGGTGACTGGACTGTCCAAGTTGACTCGACGAATCCGAAATAGTTCAGTCCCCCACTGTGGCGTGTAGCCCTTATTGAAGGCAGACTTAAATTTGCTCACACGAACAAAATCCCCAATTTTCAGTCGGTGACGTTTAGGATCGGCTGTTTTTATGGGGTTAAACAGTTTATCCAATCGCTGAATATTTTTAGTCACGAGGCGAGGCTTGGTCCCAATCGTTCTATGTTTGGTGTCATTGTAACGTGACACTAGCTCAGGTAACATGTCCAACCAGCGATACGTGCCCTGAGCGGTAAACGCTTTCCACATATGGGTTTTCAATGTTCGGTTGAACCGCTCGACCACACTGGCTTTGAGCTTGCTGTATGTGGTGTAATGGTGAATATCCTTAGATTTGAGAAAACTGGAGAAATCCTTGTTGAAAAATTCTTTCCCCTGGTCGGTTTGTAGCAGCTGAGGTTGACGTTTGGAGTGTTGAATCATATGCTGAAAGGCCTTGGTAACTAGTGGACCAGACTTGCGACGCACAGGTTCAACAAAGGCCATTTTGGAATAGACATCAATGACGGTCAACATATAGCGTACACCGTCGTTAACACCAGCATAGGGTATCATTTCAACCAAGTCAGCCTGCCAAAGTTCATCCACACCTCGTGAAATCACCTTGAGTCGTGGATAGTGACGCCTAGCTGGGCGATGCAACTCGTGAGCAATACCCATTTTAATGGGTGAGGGCTTAAACAATAATTTTGGCATTTCGAAGTTCTTGTTCAATTTCTTGAATTTCCCAATCGTGACCGGTATGGCCAGCTTGACGTGAGGCATGCAACAACTGTAGCCGCTGGACGAGCTTATTGGGATTGTGCCAGTAGGTAATATCCACAAGGGGTTTTAATGGTTTAAATGTCACTCCCGAAGCGGATGCTTTACGACGAGTACTTTGACTAGTGGGAAACATTTTTGCAATGATGGTTTTATATTTTTGAGATATATTGGCATTCACTTGTTGCGTGGGATCATACTGTCTTTTGTGGGCATGGGTATCAAATAAAATGGATTTATATTTGTCAAGGTCCTCTGACGTGTAATCATGGGAAGAGGGGGTCCGAGAAAAGAGCAGCTTTAACAGTCCTGGAGTTAATTTATAGTTGATGTTTTTAATGACAGCTTTAGTACGAGCAAATTTAATGGATGATCGCCAATTTTAAAACTATCATCCTCATAGCGAACACCATACGTGGTATCAGTGTTTCCAATAAATAGATCTGTGAAATAGGGTTCCAATGTTGATCCATAATATTTTATTAAAATGGTTTTCAGTTGAGCTTTATGTTGAGGGGTGGCCAAGAGTTGTGAAAACGGAGACGCCCTGAAAGGGCAAGGTGTTTCGCCCAAGGATTTCTTTTTTCTCAAAAACTCTGCAAGGGGTGCGGCCTTTTTTTGAGGCGTAAACACTTGTTCCTCCTCATCCTCAACTTCACTAACACTAGTCAAATCTTCCTGTTCCTCTTCCTCTTTCTCAGGGTCCACGTGCAGCGTCTGCGTGGCTTGTGAAACGGTGGGTAGCGTTTCAGATGGCTTGAAAGAGGGTTTCAACATGGCTTTTATTGGAGGTGCTAAATGTTGTTGAATAAACAAAGCATGATTTGCACGTGATTGTTTCAATTGACGAAACTTTTGGCGAAGGGTATTTTTTGCTCTAATAATATGCTTTTGCAATTGACTCTCTGCTATCGCCATGGTGTCTTGACAAATGACTTGACGGGGAATGAGACAGGGCCTTAAATAGAAATAAAATGATCAAACCCTAAGCGATACCGTCCTTGGTTGAGTTCACTTTGTTTGTCAATCACTAAACAGGCATGACGTTGAGTGTTCCAGCACTTGGCACACAATTCTGTAAACATTTGAAAGGTCATATCCGGATTCACATGTTCATTATAAATGTGACGACTGTTCCTCTCGTCCTGACGAAATAAAACAATGACATTGGCATTGTCACGAATCAACTGTTTGGCTCTGAGGAACAACGTTTCAAGACTTTTGCCACGTGGCCGGTGCCTTTCATAAACCCTCAAGCCTTGGCGGCCGCTGGATTCTACTATTTAAAAACAAGAGATGAAGTGAAATGTACCTTTTGTCCCATCATCATAGACCAATGGCAGGAGGGCGATGAACCCATGCAGGAACATCAGCGCTGGTCACCCACCTGCCCCTACCTGTGCAGAATGGAAGTGGGAAATATACCCTGTCATTCAAGCTATCCCTCACTTGTGTCCTTGAGTAATGAAAAAAAACAAGTTACGATACGTGTGGACCGTATGGTATCCATGGTGCTTCGGTGAGCAGCTCACCATCAAAAACGCCTAGTTTAGAGACATTGGGACATCATCAGTGTTATGGACGTTACAAACACAAGAGACTATATTGCTGTATCAGTTGGTATCGTCCTTATCCTAAAATGACAAAAGCCTGTAAGACGTGTTATGATAATAAAATGATGTCATTCTTAAATTCTTATTTTTGCATGTCCTCCTGTCCTACCCTAACCTCAATTTGAAACTAGCATGGCAGGTAAGCCCATGCCATGATCACACCTGATCGTCAGTCAGTCGTCAGTTGAACTTGGTCCAGGCAAGCGTCAACATGTTGCGCACACTCATTGTGGATTGCCAAGGGTTTAAAATTGGTGACAACAAATTTATATTTAAACAAGTGGCCATTATCGATTGTACCACGTTTTGGATATCGCAAGCTACGCATTTGCTATTTAAACCACCCCATGCTTTTGATTTGTTGTGTGAAAAAGACCGTAAAAAAACCCAGTGGATTGAAAATCATAGGCAACTAGATTGGAATCAGGGAACCATTTCCTATAAATATTTGGACGTGGTCATGAAAGCAAACTTGTCCTCGGCCAATGTGGTATTTGTGAAAGGTATTGAAAAACGTCAATGGTTGCAACCATTTTTGGCGTCTTACTGCCAATGTATCGACCTCATGGAGTTGGGTTGCCCCTCCCTGCAAACGCTCATGGATACTTGTTCCTGTGGCAACATTACCCATACAGCCCTATCGCATGCGTGGCATCTCTTTCATTGGTTAACCACTCATGCCTGCTGGGAGTTGTTGAACAAAATTATAACTCAAGATTTACCTGTGAATGACGCCAGTGAGATTTCTACAAGCGACGTGTAAACATCTACAGCACGTGATACCATGCAGAAAGGCAATGCTACGGACAAAGCCATCGGCAAGTTCTTTGTGTGCAAAAAGAAACTAGTCAGTTTTACCAAAGAGGAACTCTTGGCGCTCCCCAAGTCGTTCATTTATTATGTGGCCGCCAACGCGGTCAAAGAAATCTGGCAACATGTACCAAAATCATGGACTCAAGACCCTGTGTTGAGTGAATTGCAACCCTGTACGGATTACGATCACCATAAGCAAGTGGCCATGGCAAAAATACCGTCTATGCGTCAGTGTGCGACTTGCCAGCTAGTGAAACTGTATCACGGTCATAAAAGTCGATGTAAAGACTTTGTTGAATTATTCCACGGGTGTCATGGCGAGAAAAAGCAACAACAACAACAAACACAAACATCGTCCACAGAGGAGGAGGAAGACCAAACCTTTTTACCATCGATGGAAAAGGATATGCCAGACCTGTACTGGCAATGGCGTCATTGACAAAGTGATTCAATACCTACCTTTCGAAATCCATCTTCCAGGTTATCGTTTTTGCGGCCCTGGAACTCGTCTCGAAAAACGTTTACAACGTGGTGATGTACCCATTAATCTTTTGGATCAAGCATGCAAGGAACATGACCTTTCTTATCGCCATAGTCATCCTGGTTTAAGACATGTGGCAGATAAATTGTTATTGAAGAAAGCTAAACAACGTTTCACATCCAGTGATGCCTCAGTGGGTGAAAGGATGGCAGCCCTGATTGTCATGAGTGCTATTAAAGGAAAGTTGATGATGCATGGACATAAACATTGAGGAGTGAGGAATTGGAATTTGTTTGTATTCTATTTTTTTTTTGTCAATTCACTATGACTATGAAATAAAAACAAAGGTTTACCAGAGCACGATGTTGTGTTATTTTTAATTTTAAAAAATCATGATGTTGATGGCTGATTTTTCATTTTACACATTTCACACATTGCCATTTTGCCAATTTGCAATTTACAGTTTTTGAAAAAGTTCGTTTCAAGTTTAACGTTTTTGATGATATGGATTTTTCCATTTTGCTGATGACACTTTTTAAACAATGTCCGTTTGAAGTTTTTGAGTTTTCATATTTCACACATGGCCATTTCCAGTTTTTAAAAATGTCCGTTTTAAGTTTTGCGTTTTTGGTGATATGGAAACATAGATTTTCCACTTTGCTGTTTTCACATTTTTCCATTTGGTGTATGTCGAAAGTTGTGATTTGACAATGATGTTGATGCAAGTGCTTGACCATGGCGATGCTGCAATGTGTTTATGGGTGTTTGGAGAAACGTCGAGGTCTACGACTACTGCAGGTAAGACTGTTTTTACAAAAATAATGTCTTTCGACTGCCACATTTCAATGAAAAAACAGAACTATTGAAAACAAAATGAGTATATAAGTGACCATTTACCCCCTCCCCACCCAAACACCCTACCTCGCCGTGTTTGCTCTGGTCAACCATACACACCAGCTTTCTCTCTCCACGCATACATTCACACCTGTCTTTGGGAACAAACACAACCACTTTATTTATTCCCAAAAGCACATTCTCGACATGCACACTCATCCCAAAAGAACTTTTTTAGTTTATCATTTACATTACGAAAAATAATTAAATACTAGTTATTAACGTTACTAAAAATCTTACTTATTTCATATTTACAATAAAAAAAACTTTGTACAGCTTAAAAGAATCAAACTATTCACCAATCAAAAATAAAAATAAAAAAAGGTTGCATAGAACTTTTTAAGAGCAAAAGGTCCATGTGGGTTGCCACTATTTACAAAATTTACTATTTACAATGGCAGAAACCAATATTTACAAAATACTAAATCTACAAGTTACATAAAGCTATGTCCCATAAACGATTAAACAGTGAAATCCCACCTCCTCCTCCTTGCGATCATAACCCCAGGGCAGGCTGGTGAGCAGGTCATCAGCCCACACACGCTTGTTATCCATGGAGGCGAGGGTGCGTTTTCTCTGTTCCACAAGATACAAATGATGGTTGCTGGATTGTATCCTGCACTGTGTATGAGACATAGCTTTGCCCGTGCGTAAAACCGCTAGATAGTCATCAACACGTAGCGATTTTACCACTGCCTTCCTACCTACACCTTTTGCTCTTTTGGCTTCCTTACAGTCGAGTGTGCGATAAGCATACATTTTTGAGGCCAAACCTACGAATTCCGTCATAATGGAATCACCGCATTCATCTTTAAAACGCCCATTTCCTTCTTGTTTTTATGGGCAGCTGAAACACGTTGTCAGCGCTATAGCAAGAGGTGTCGAACCAGTCACTATGCTGCCTCATGACGTCATAGGGGTTGCTGTGGCGAATGTGGTAAATGAATGAGTCCGTATCCATATACAAAAGAGAGACGTTCTCAAAATGGCGTTTGGCAAACTCATAGTGGAATCGATACATGACCGATTTAGAAACGTCTAAAATGACTTGACCCAAGTAAATGGGTTTATCCATGGTCACGCTGGTCTTACTCATTTCAATAGTAGCCAAATCCTCATCGATAATGTTGATCGATTTGAAATTTGGCTTGGCAATAAACCGCCGGGCACCCCACTGCCCCTCCCAGACATTCACCAATTTAATGTCACGGTATTTGCGGACATTCTCCATGGACTTGCCATAGATGCAGTTGTTCATTAATTTAAAAATAATAATTTCAAACTGCTGTGTTGCCATTTGTCGGCGCTCTGTGTTGAGTCGCATGTATGGCTCAAGCCATGCTTTTTGAGCAAAAGAAATACCCCTGTGGATTTTCTTCAACACCAAGCCTTGGGCGAAGCATTGCACCAACATTTGGATATGTAGCACATACCGATTTTTGTTGTAAAGTGTGCCCATGAGTTTTTCAGTTTTCACTTTACTGTCAGGGGGAACCATTTGCTCAAGGCAGAATTGGAAATCGGCATGTTCATCATACAAGGATGAGGGATATTCAATATCCACTTCTAGCACATATCCACGGCCTGTTTCTTGGCTAGCCATGTTCACATCAAATTCTGACACTTGTTTGTCTGTCAGCCAAGCAAACTTCCCATAGGGCAAAGGCTGACTCATGGCGTAACCGTACAAATTATTCACGTCATAGTACATTAAGTACGATTCTGGTTTGTATGGTGAATAATCAGGCATGTAGACATTGTTCGCTTCGGCATGGCGCTGGTTAAGTGACACAAAACCGCCACGAATGCCCTTTTCAAAAAATAGAACCATGTCTACGTCAGTGAGTAAATCCAATTCCACTTGAGTGTATTTTAAAGCGGCATCAAACGAGATTCCAGGACTCGTATAATAGTGAGCCGGATCAAGACCGTAAATGTGTTGACACAAGTTACGGAACTTTTCAAACACATCGGTGAGCAGCAATACATCCAGTTTTAGGTAATACAAAGCATATTCACTTAGCGTCTTCATGCCAAACACTCGCCAAACTTGACATGCATGTGCATAGTCTTCATCGGAAACGATACTGCGTGTTAGTTTCGAGTAAAATTTCTCTTGTGGTGGGAGTTTTCTTTGCTTTAACACGTCCCAGCTGTTGCAGAAATCATACGGGAATATACCTTTCCGAATGCACAATTGAAATTCCTCGGGATCATTAAAATGCATTCTAGTATTTTTTTAATTCCTCCTCATTTAAGCCATTCACAAGGCTGTCTAGCGAGAATGCCATAAACTTAAAGGAATCCAAAATCGAATGCTAATGTTGCCCAACCTCCATGTCAGGGCTGTAAAACGCTCATGGTTTTGGGGAATAATGGTAAACGAGCCCTTGTTGACATGTCCCAATTCACGAATCAAAAACTGAATGTCATAATTTTCCAGATTGTGGAAAAAGACACTAATGAAACGAGGAGCTGGAAAGTTCAAGTTGCATTTACTATGCGCAGCTCTACGAAACTCCCCTGTAAAGTGAGAGTGATCACGAACGGTGTCTTCAGCACTGATCAGTGGCTTTTCGCAAATATGGCATGTCGTGGCATGCTCATACTGCTGCTGCTGTACTGTAGATAGGCTCATGGGTACTGGGTGGTCCAGTAATTTCTGTACATCATGAGCCAACTTAACAAGTTCATCCAAGAACCATTTGGCACAATCTGGTCCCTCACGGTATTTGTAAACGGATTGCGTGGGGGTCATAGGCACACACCACATTAAATCCTATGGCAAAGGGTTCATGTTTTTGAATGGGTGTGGTTGAGCTGATGGTGGGATCTGGTTCACATCCCGCCATGGGTGTGGTGAGTGCTTCGAAATCTGCATATACCACATAGGAAACAGTGTCACGCTTATGAATGTCCTTAAACTTTAACACAGCCTTGTCACCTTGTGGCAATATCAATCTCACCGCTTCCTGAGTATCACAATCTACCCTATGACGTTTCAAAAGCGTAAGAGTGGTAAAATATTGCAGAAAACGATCACAAATATGTTTTGCACACTTTTTCATAGACATTTGACTGCTTAGCAATCTACTCAAGCTTTTAATCAGGCAATAGTAGTTCACCTCTCCATAAGACAGATATAAAAGATGAATGTGGTGTCGTTTCGGTTCTTTTGTGGCATAAAGAGGACCCACAATCTCATCTCCATTAACGCCATACTTACTTACTTAATTCCTGCCGCTCCTTCCGGAGCATAGGGCCTTGGCGAAATTTCTCCACGCAGTATGGTTCCTGGCCATTCTCTTCACTTGACTCCAGTTCTTGTCCACCTCTGCAATTTCATTTTCGATCGTCCTCTTCCAGGTCTTCTTAGGTCGACCTCGCTTCCTGGCGCCTTGAGGATTCCAGTCTAGCGCCGCCCTCTCAATAGCTCCGTCCGGCTTCCTTAGTGTGTGACCAATCCAGCGCCATTTCCTCTCCTTGATCTGGATGCTAATTGGTTGATGATTGGTGATGGTCCAAAGATCTTCATTTGAGATTATGTCCGGCCACCTCACACTCATGATGTGACGCAGACATCTGTTAATGAACACCTGTAGCTGGTTGTTGATCGGTTTTGTGACTTTCCATGTTTCACAGCCGTAGAGAAGAATCGACTTTACGTTGCTATTGAAAAGTCGGAGCTTGGTCTTCCTGGAAATGTTTCTATTTCTCCAGATGGGGTAGAGCTGGACAAAGGCACCATTTGCCTTCCTGATACGGCTTTGAACATCTTCCTCTGCTCCCCCATCATTTGTGACTATACTTCCAAGGTAGAGGAAGGACTCAACTCGCTCAATGTCCTTTCCGTTGACTGTCAAACTAGTTGTGATGTCAGAATTTATCCTCATCTCTTTGGTCTTCTTGCTGTTGATCATCAGTCCTGCACGTTCTGCTTCTCTCTGCAACCTCCCCAGCTTATCTTCTATGTCTCGGTACCGTTGTGCCATAAGACAAATGTCGTCTGCGAAATCCAGATCTTCAAGCCTGTCATTTATACCCCATTGAATACCCCTCTTCCGTCCTCCCATTACCTTCTTCATCACACTATCCAGGACCAACAGGAACAGAGTGGGGGAAAGGACACACCCCTGTCTCACTCCGGAACTGACCTTTATCATTTCTGTTAATTTGCCTTCGTGAAGAACCTGGCACTCATACCCTTCGTACATCTCTTCCATGATTCTGATGATCTTTGTTGAAAGTCAACAAATGTGAGGTAAAGGGTATTCCGCCACTCAACACTCTGCTCCAGGATGATTCGGAGGGTGTTGATGAGATCCACACAGCTGCGATGTTGTCGAAATCCAGCCTGTTCCTTCCGAAGCCTTTTTTCTACGCAGTCTTTTATACGATTCAGGATGACTCTCGCCAGCACTTTGCTTGGAATGGACAGCAAGATGATACCCCTCCAGTTGTTACAGTTTGTGGTGTCCCCTTTCTTCGGCAACTTGACTATCAACCCCTTCTTCCAGTCGGTTGGTATTTTCTCCTACTTCCAGATCTTCTCCAACAGCGGGTGCAGCAGATCGATCGTAATATCCAGGTCTGCTTTCAGTACTTCCGCTGGGATATTATCCAGACCTGGTGCCTTCCCGCAATTCATCTGCTTCAACGCTGTCCGTATTTCGCCCCGAGTTGGGGAGTCGAGGCTGATGCTTGGGTCACTTTCTGCTTCCTCATCATCTTCTCCTCGCTGCTTACTTTCTGGTCCTCTGTCTGTATTAAGAACCTCCGCAAAGTGTTCTCTCCATCTTGTCAGCTGCTGTTAACACGTCGTGAGGATCTCGCCCGTCTTGCTCTTCACAGGCCTAGTTTTATTAAAACCTTTTTTCGAAAGCATCTTTGTGATGCCATAGAGCTCCTTAACGTCCCCCTTCTTGCCGCTTCTTCTACTTTCTCCGCCTGCTCATCAATCCACCTCCTATGATCCTTCCGTACACTCCTCTTTACTTCCCTGTTTGCTGTTGAATACTTTGCTTGTGTGAGAGCCTTCTGCTGCCTAGTCTTGCAGGTGTTGAGCTTGGCCTTAATCTCCTTCCTATAATTTATCTTATCCCAGGTCTGATCGGATATCCATTCTTTCCGCAGGTAGTTCTTGTACCCGAGCTGCATCTCACTGGTTTCCACGAAGATATTCTTTACCTCGCTCCACACAGTCTCCACGTCCTTCTCTGTCTCGGAGTCCAACACCTGGAATTTATTTCTGAGCTACAGTTTAAATTGGTGCAATCTCTGCTGGTTCTTGAGCTTGCCCACATCAAACTTCTTGTGCCGAGTGTTAAACTTTCGGCGGACTGCGACGATCTTCATGCGGAAGTTGGCAACCACAAGATGATGGACACTACCAACGTCCGCTCCTCTCTTGTTCCTAACATCTTCCAAGCATCTTCTGGACCTCCTGCTCACCGCGATGTGATCAATTTGATTTTCTGTGACTTGATCAGGAGACTCCCAGGTGACCTTGTGGCACCGCCTATGAGGAAATACCGTGCCACCCATCACCAAATCCTGACTGGCGCAAATTCCGTAAATTTCTCTCCATTGTCATTCATCTCACCAAGGCCATGCTTACCCATGATCTGCTCCAACCCCTCATTGTTTGAGCCCACCTTCGCGTTGAAGTCTCCCATAACAATGAGAATGTCCTTCTTACTTGTTTGTCTTGTGACATCTCGCAGCATTTGGTAGAATTCTTCCTTCTTCTCTGGCTCCGATTGTTCTGTAGGCGCATAGCATTGGATGATGATCACATTCCTGATCTTTGTCTTGAACCTAGCAAACATGAGCCTACTAGAAATTGGCTTCCACTCCATAAGGCTTCTCTTTGCATTTCTGTTGAGCAGCAACCCCACTCCATCCCTGTGTTCTTCATCATCACCCCCAGAATAGAGAAATGTAATTCCATTTGTTGTCTGTATTTCACCAAATCCTGGCCACCTCACTTCACTCAATCCTAGGATATCCAGCCCATAGTTCTTCATCTCCCGTGTCACTTGTTTCAGTCTGGTTTTCTCCATCAAGGTCCTCACATTCCAGAAACCGATTTTCGTAGTCCTCTTCATGCCAAAAGTCGTCATCAGGTTATCCGTCCGGTTTTGTAATTTCGCTTCAGTTTCCGTAATCAGTTTATTTAAGAGGAGCGAGTGATTAACCCACTGCCTCCAAGTGCCTTGGAGGGGCTTCCACCTTAACCCTGAGGCACCAGGCTGATTTTCTGTCAGGGTTTCTTCCCTTAGCCTCTGAAGAACCAACTCCAAACTACAAGGCAGCAGTTGTTGTTGCACCAGAGTCCCGTTAGCCGTAATTTCTTCAGGGTTCGTGTAGGGCCTTCACAGCTACCGTAGCGGTCTTGAGGCACACAAAGTCCCCACTGTACTTCACCCCTACAGGCAATCCCCTACTTAATTACGTTGCCCACCTCCCACGACGAGGACGAGGGGTTGGAATTGTGGGAGACAAGGCCATACACCATGAACGAAAAGTCCTGGTTATCTTGTTCAAACCTATGGATCTCGGTTAAGTCCATAGGGAACGACATTCGAGTTAAATTTAAAGTTTGTTTCAATTCTTCAAACTTGGCCTTGTACTTTCCTGGTCGAGAACCATTACGGTCTTGTGCTGGCTGCAAATACGCGGCCACACACCACAGGAAGCAATCATTGTCATAATTCTTTATATTCACCACAGCCTTTTTCAATGATATTGATGGTGGTGTTTTAATATAGCTAGACCCAGCATTCAACGGGTTGAAATGACAAATGTTGATTTGTAGATGGTGAATTTTGTCTAAAGCGAGGCCACTCGGTCCTTGTTGCAGTTTATCAAATTTTGATAGCAAGGCATTCATTACATGGCTTTGATACCACTCGTTCAGATTATCGGCTATCAAAAGCTCTTGCATTTTACTGCAAATATAAAATGTCTCTTTATGCTCCACGTCCTTCTTTTTATATATGAAATCGCACACCATTTCTGTATTCACCTTTAAAGCTGTATGCAACTTTTGTACTGTACAAATTTCAATTTTAAAAATTTCAAAACAAGATTGTAAAAATTCTTTGGGAATCAAATTTTTTCTAACATTGACCACACGACCAGAGCACACACGCGATTTGAAACAAGACTCAAGGGGCTCCCAAGTTAACGTATCCTCAGCAGTAAAAGACATTATTTTGAAAGAACACTCTCACCTGAGTTTTCAGCTGTAGACTGCTTGACAATGGCCCCAAACACACACGTTCCTGGTTATCAACAGAGGTCAAGCGTTTTCCAACACTCTAAAAAGAAATAAAATAAACCACCATAAGTGAATCCATTCCATATAGTTTATGCATTTCATAAACAAAACAAAATCAAACAGTTTATATTATATAATAAAACAAATCTCACCTTGACGTGTAATGCTTTGCTTTATTCCCGTCTCGTGGACTAGTGTGGAAATGGTTTCCTTTTCTAGCTGTCTGTCTTTCTCTCTTTCTTTAATATCGTTCTCACACACACTCACACAACAGGTAGGCTATACCGGTTATCTGCAAACAAATAAATAAACATTTATTTATAACTTTAACAATCAATAAATAATTGCATGTATATATATAAAAATCAATAAATATATAAATGAATAAATATATACCTACCCCACAACAAGGTTAAGTATTTTCCACCAACACCAAAACTGTTAAACAAGACTAGGGGTTTCATGCAACGCAGTGTGTTCAAAGGTAGTCACCTAAGTGAGAGTGGAAATGATAACGACAAGTCTTTATATATGTTACGTTGCATGTATAATCTTTTTTTTCCCACGCTTTGAACATTCTAACGTCCAAGGTGAACACCTGTGGCAGATCAAATTTCACGTCAACTTGCATTTTGTCACGTACGAAGCAAAACAGGATGTGACTTGTTAACAGTTATCGAGCACGTGGACAGCTAACGTCCGAGGTGAACACCTGAGGTAGATCAAATTTCACATGAACTTGCATTTTGTCACGTACGAAGCAAGACAGGATGTAACTTGTTTAGCCTACATGTAGTTTCACACATGTTCACATGCCTTTCGCTCTTCCCTGCCACCACAATGGTCAGATTATTTCACCTTCAAGCGTCATTGTCATTTTTCCATTGCACCTGTTGTCAAGTCAGATCAACGCCTTCCAATAAGCTCAAATGACATTCACCTCCTGCTCGTCTGCACCTCTGCAAGTTTGTTTTCTGTACTCGCTTCGACCAACATAGAACCAAGTTCTCATCACCGTTTACACGTTAAAGGTAAAATATCAGAAAACGAACCCTCGCTCTGTCATAAACCGACCCGCCGAAATAGCGATTGTTCTATTAAGCATGGTCCTTGTGGTTAGCGACAGGTTCGTTGAAACACACACCCAGCCGTATCGTCTCTCTCAACCGCCACGCTTCATGAACATTATAATCAGGTAAAGAAAAAGAAAAAGTTTTTTCAACATGTATGGCGTTAGGCCCTTTGTGAATTATTTTTTGGAAAAAATATCTGCCATATTTGAAAGGGGGCGTTATCCCGAGTCCTAGGACACCTCGTACACGTCTCTAGCGTTATTGGTTCGTGAGAAATCAGTAAAAATCACAAAAAACACGTGTTTACCCCAAAATCGAGTTTCCATTTTTTTAAAATTGTAACGAGTGGTCCATAGCAAAGAGAACGTCACCCCGAGTCCTTGGACCCGTCGTACACGCCTCTAGCATGATTGGTTCGCGAGATATTAAAAGCGGATGACCTTTTAGTTTTGGACTTTTAATTAAATAAAGAGCCTATAGGAAAGTAGGGGACATCACTACGAGTGCTAGGACACCCTGTATGTTCAAATCCAACCATTGGTTAGCGAGATATCAGGTTCGGGGAAAATACGAGGAGGGTTCAAAAAGAAGTGTAACAGCTATCCCCCTACCCCACTACTGTCAGGTTTTCATCCTAGAGACTTGAAATTCATTTTGGGGGTAGGGGGCATAGGGACCTTTCATTTATGTCAAATAAACTTTTTTGTAAACTTCCTAGTTTCCAAAATATAGGAATTTCAAAATTTGAGTGTTTTCAAAAAATTTAAAAAAATATAAACGTGTTATTATAAAAATAAAGGACATAGAGACTGTTTGTTTGAGCCATTGTACAACATTCTATCATGTTTGGTTTTTAAACTATCACCTACTTTCGAAAACAAAAATTTTCAATTTTTTTTTTTTTTCAAAAGTATAACGAGTGGTCCATAGCAAAGGGGCGTCACTTTAAGTTCTACGACACGTCATTCGTGAAACTCCGACCATGGGTTCGAGAGAAAAGTCTATTTAAATGTTTCAACTTCGCGCGGCGGCCATGTTGGTTTGTTGGGCACAGCGGCGTCAAGTGAAGCAGAACCCCCCTTACCCCCCTACTATTATAACATTTATTATGTAAGCCATTAAATTTGTTAGTTTTATCTAAACTAAATGAACTTATGTTTAAAAAAGATGAAAACACCAATGAACTCTATCCTTTTGTTCTATAAAACAAATGTACTAAGCAACTATGAACTATTGAGGGGGCGGTAAATGTACATTAGCCTATAGGCGGCATACTCTTAAATCCGGCCCTGGGTTTCCACACAAAATTGTCTGGAGCGATGAGGCCACGTTTAAATTAAATGGCAAAATTAATCGCCATAATTGTACCTACTGGAGTCCTGTAAATCCTCATGTTACAGTTGAGCACCATTTGAACTTACCAGGGGGTAGCAGTATAGTGAGGGATATCAGCATTGGGCATCAAAAGACCATTTTTTTAACGGAACTGTCAATGGTGACTGGTACCTAACCTTGCTGGAGGAGTCCGTCGGTCCACACATTGAAGAGATGTTTGGTGATGACGAGGTTTACTTTCAGCAAGAAGGAGCACCTCCCCACTACCATTACGATGTCAGGGCTCACCTCGATGCAGATCATCCAGACACATGGATTGGACGAAGTGGTCCCATTGAGTACCCTGCGCGTTTCCCAGATCTCACGCCAATGGACGTCTTTTTACGGGGATACCTCAAAGACAGAGTTTATCGCAGCAAACCAAGAACAATTGGTGCATTGAAATTGGAAATTGAAAGACAATGTCACGAAATTCCAAACGAACTTGGTCGTAACGTTTGCGAATCCATTGGTTCACGTTATCAGGTTTTCTGGACACTGACGGTTGTAATTTTGAACATTTGCGAACATGAGTTTTTAATAACATGTCTCTTCTATAATTGAAGCCCTTAAACTTGTCTCTATGTTCTTAAATAATCATTTTATAGTCATACAAAGTGTTAGTACATTTTTGAGACACCCTGTAGTGTATGCCTAATATCCGCAGTCAATATTATGTAGTCTATGCAATGAACAATAAATAAGGTGCCTTTTTCTGTGAGCTCCATCTTAGAATAATGAATAGCTTTCGATTTATAATGTTCATGAGCGGAATAGCCCCGCTTAATTAGACTACTTCCTCACATGCAGGGCTAATTTCTATAGATTCAGGGATCTCTAGGCAGCAAGTTCGGCCCTTTTCTACTGATTTAGCAAAATACAACATTATGTTCTGGTAACCGAAAGTTCCTACAGTACTTGACAAATTTCGTGCATTTTCAAGGTAGTTTCAAATCTAGTTTTTAAAATGTACTTCAATAATAATAATAATAATAATAATAATAATAACTAGCAGACCCGTGCGAGAAATATCGCATGTTCATAAACTAC
The DNA here is from genome assembly GCA_946902985.2 of Meconema thalassinum. Classification (NCBI taxonomy): domain Eukaryota; kingdom Metazoa; phylum Arthropoda; class Insecta; order Orthoptera; family Tettigoniidae; genus Meconema; species Meconema thalassinum. The sequence continues at coordinate 250,096,392 of OX336394.1, read as the reverse complement.
ACTTTCTCCAATAGGTTTATAATGAGAGACTTAAAGAGAAAGGTTGTTATTAGCCTACTTTCGATTTTTGCAAAAAATGAAAGTAGACTTATGAGATCAACACAGGGCGAAAAAAGTGTGTCTGTCTCTGTGTGTGTGTGTGTGTGAGTGTGTGTGTGTGTGTGTGTGTGTGGGTGGGTGGGTGTGGGTGTGTGTGTGTGAGTCTGTGTGTGTATGTGAGTCTGTGTACTCTGAATGTCTGCCCCCCCCCCTATCAATTCGAACACGGTGAACGCGAATTGAACGAAATTTGGTACAAAGGTAGCACTAGCTAAGGACGCCTCAGTGTCATCTTTTATATCGCCGCCATCTAGACGGAAACGTAATGGCGGCCACACAAATGTTCAAAGCTTAAATCAAATTACGACTAACCTAATCACCCGATCACTACCAAATTTTGCAACAACATACCTTCCTGGGGGGAGCAACCTTTGACCAACCTAATAGGTCATCAGCCTAATAGTTTGCGGATGATGGCCATCTTTGTGTGAAAATCGATTCCCCCTATTAATTCGAACACGGTGAACGCGAATTGAACGAAATTTGGTACAGAGGTAGAACTAGCAAAGGGCACCTCACTGTCATATTTTATATCGCCACCATCTTGACGGAAATGTAATGGCGGCCACACAAATGTTCAAAGCTTAAATCAAATTACGACTAACCTAACCATCCGATCTCTACCAAATTTTGCAACAACATACCTTTATGGAGGAAGCATCCTTTGACCAAATTAATAGGTCATTAACCTAATAGTTTGCGGATGGCGGCCATCTTTGTGTGAAAATCTATTCCCCTTTTAATTCAAACACGGTGAAACCGAATGGAACGAAATTTGGTACATAGGTAGCACTAGCAAAGGGCACCTCAGTGTCATGATTTATATCGCCGCCATCTTGACGGAAACGTAATGGCGGCCACACAAATGATCAAAGCTTAAATCAAATTACGACTAACCTAATCATCCGATCTCTACCAAATTTTGCAACAATATACCTTGGTGGAGGGAGCATCATTTGACCAGACTAATAGGTCATTAGCCTAATATTTTGCGGATGGCGGCCATCCTTGTGTGAAAATCGATTCCCCCTATTAATTCGAACACGGTGAAACCGAATGGAACGAAATTTGGTACAGAGGTAGCACTAGCAGAGGGCACCTCAGTGTCATGTTTTATATCACCGCCATCTTGACGGAAACGTAATCGCGGCCACCCAAATGTTAAAAGCTAAAATGTAATAACGACCAACCTAATAATCTAGTCCCTACCAAATTTTGCAACAACATATCTTTATGTGGGAAGCATATTCTGACCAAACTGCAAGATCATCAGCCCAATAGTTTGCAGACGGCGGCCAAGTATGTGTGCAAATCGATTCCCCCTATCAATTCAAACACGGTGTAACCGAATTGAACGGAATTTGGTACAGAGGTAGCACTAGCAAAGGGCACCTCAGCGTCATGTTTTATTTCGCCGCCATCTTGACGGAAACGGAATGACGGCCACCCAAATGTTAAAAGCTTAAATCAAATTTTGACCATCCTAATAATTTGATCTCTACCAGATTTTGCAACAACGTGCCTTTTTGTGGAAAGCATCTTATGACTGACTACAAAGTAATCATCCCAATAAGATGGTGTATTGGCTTTCACGGCCGGTGAATTAAATCTCAGCAATTCTTCTAGGTTTGTGCCGTGTCTTGTGTGGGGTTTCGCCTAGGACACCAAGCTAGGCTCATCGGCGGGCTCTTGGTGTCCCTGCCCGGACCCCCACAGGAGTATCGAACTGCGCGATACCTCCCTTTATATCGAGTGCAACTGCACTCCTTGACTGCGAGAACCAAAAGCTCAAGCAGCCATAACCTCCCTATGAAGGCTTCCAAAAAGATGGTGTATTGGCTTTCACGGCCGGTGAATTAAAACTCAGCAATTCTTCTAGGTTTGTGCCGTGTCTTGTGTGGGGTTTCGCCTAGGACACCAAGCTAGGCTCATCGGCGGGCTCTTGGTGTCCCTGCCCGGACCCCCACAGGAGTATCGAACTGCGCGATACCTCCCTTTATATCGAGTGCAACTGCACTCCTTGACTGCGAGAACCAAAAGCTCAAGCAGCCATAACCTCCCTATGAAGGCTTCCAAAAAGATGGTGTATTGGCTTTCACGGCCGGTGAATTAAAACTCAGCAATTCTTCTAGGTTTGTGCCGTGTCTTGTGTGGGGTTTCGCCTAGGACACCAAGCTAGGCTCATCGGCGGGCTCTTGGTGTCCCTGCCCGGACCCCCACAGGAGTATCGAACTGCGCGATACCTCCCTTTATATCGAGTGCAACTGCACTCCTTGACTGCGAGAACCAAAAGCTCAAGCAGCCATAACCTCCCTATGAAGGCTTCCAAAAAGATGGTGTATTGGCTTTCACGGCCGGTGAATTAAAACTCAGCAATTCTTCTAGGTTTGTGCCGTGTCTTGTGTGGGGTTTCGCCTAGGACACCAAGCTAGGCTCATCGGCGGGCTCTTGGTGTCCCTGCCCGGACCCCCACAGGAGTATCGAACTGCGCGATACCTCCCTTTATATCGAGTGCAACTGCACTCCTTGACTGCGAGAACCAAAAGCTCAAGCAGCCATAACCTCCCTATGAAGGCTTCCAAAAAGATGGTGTATTGGCTTTCACGGCCGGTGAATTAAAACTCAGCAATTCTTCTAGGTTTGTGCCGTGTCTTGTGTGGGGTTTCGCCTAGGACACCAAGCTAGGCTCATCGGCGGGCTCTTGGTGTCCCTGCCCGGCAGGGAAAGCCAATACACCATCTTTTTGGAAGCCTTCATAGGGAGGTTATGGCTGCTTGAGCTTTTGGTTCTCGCAGTCAAGGAGTGCAGTTGCACTCGATATAAAGGGAGGTATCGCGCAGTTCGATACTCCTGTGGGGGTCCGGGCAGGGACACCAAGAGCCCGCCGATGAGCCTAGCTTGGTGTCCTAGGCGAAACCCCACACAAGACACGGCACAAACCTAGAAGAATTGCTGAGTTTTAATTCACCGGCCGTGAAAGCCAATACACCATCTTTTTGGAAGCCTTCATAGGGAGGTTATGGCTGCTTGAGCTTTTGGTTCTCGCAGTCAAGGAGTGCAGTTGCACTCGATATAAAGGGAGGTATCGCGCAGTTCGATACTCCTGTGGGGGTCCGGGCAGGGACACCAAGAGCCCGCCGATGAGCCTAGCTTGGTGTCCTAGGCGAAACCCCACACAAGACACGGCACAAACCTAGAAGAATTGCTGAGTTTTAATCATCCCAATAGTTTGCAAATAGCGGCCATGTACAGTATGTGTGCAAATCGATTCCCCATATCAATTCAAACACTGTGAAACCGAATTGAAAGAAATTTTTTACAGAGGTAGCACTAGCAAAGGGCACCTCATATTCATGTTTAATATCCCTACAGCACGTTGTATTTCAACAAGCTATTACAACCAACATTCAATTATACTCCTTGATAAAACAAAGAGTTATAACAATACCCATGCATTTAGGAGAAAGTAGGCTATATGTTATTTACTGAACATCTTGTATTTTTATTTCAATCAAATGATTATAGAACTTTATTTACATTTCAGTTAGAATTCCAAGTTCTACGTTCCATAACTTAAGAAGGCAATCACTGAAAATTGAATCATCATAACACTCACCGGTTATTAGATATTTATGAAATTATACGATTTGAGTACTGGTACTCATTCCTTTGATTTATTGTTTCTGAAATCCATGCAAAATGATAAAGGAATTATGTCAGAATGTTAAAATGACATGAAACAGGCGTCACAGTGGCCAAAATGTGAAGTGGATAGCAATTATGGAGTGTATTTTCCTACAGCAACAGTATCTGCAAATCGCACACTTAGTATAATTTTTAAGTCATTTTTTAAAGAAATTGTAGATATTTATGAAATTAGAGTGCAATTCGTCACTGCTAATGTCGATTCTCTTTCATTTGAATGCTCATTCGTCACGATCGGTTGCATGTGAGCGCTGCAGGAGGGATCTATACTACTGAAGTAATATATATGATAATAGTCTAATAATGTGCTTTAGCGCTTTAATGAACGACTTTGAAGACGTTGGAGTGCAGGAATTTCACCTAGAAGAGAACTTTAAAGTGCCGGTAAATCTCATCCGAGGAGCTAATTAGAGATTAAATTGGACAAGGGGTTGGAAGGAGATGGCCGATGCATTCATTATTCGAAGGTACCGTCCCTATAATTGAAAAAAGGGAAACAACTGCACCCTGTGGTCTAGGGGTATGTTAATATTGTAACTTTCAGTCAACACAAAATCATTCCAATTCCTGGAATATGTGAAAAATGACCTGAAATAAATTACATTGAAGAAAATGGAAATTGCAACACCATGAAGGCATTGGTCGTTTGTGTTGATTTTCAAGATATGGAACAATGCCATGTAGGTATGTAAGCGATCAAAGTTTCAGACCCATTGGATTGTTGCTACAGGTCTCCCCACGTGATTGGTCGCGGAGGAATCAACTCCAGTAAACGGACTCTGGTGTAGCGTAGTTGACTTGCAGTCTGTGCAGTGAAGTGTTCCCCGTCAAACATGCCTCGACGACAGAGAAGAGCACGCTATCAACAACTGTCGCCGTTTGAGAGGGCTCGGATAATTGGGCTGTGTGAGGCTGGATTATCGCTAAGGACTGTCGCTGCACGTGTTGGCCGACAGGCATCTACGGTACAACGTGTATGGCAGCAGTGGTCAAACGAAAAAGCGAAGGAAGCTTGTAGTTTAACGTGACCGTTAATCTTGAGATCATGAGCCACGGGACCTCCTTTTTACGTGGAATCCGAACCACAGGACATGGCATTTCACTTCGAAAATCTCACATGCATTGAGCGGGAATCGAACCCGGACCGCCTTGGTGAGAGGCATACAGCTAGACCGCTGAGCCACCACTCCCCCCAGTGGTCAAATGGAGGTACCCACACTCGTAGACCTGGCACAGGCCCAGCGCGACAGACAACTGTGAAAGAGGATTGCCGTAGGATGGCCCGGATGGAACCCCATGCAACAGCAGCGCAAATTCGAGCAGCTGTGGCACCCCACGTTACACAACAAACAGTTGGTAATCTCCTGCATGCAGCTGGCTTACGATCCCGTGTCCCTGCAGAAGGTGTTCCATTGACCCCACAACAGCGACGTGTAAGGCTGGCCTGGTGTCGAGAACGATCGACGTGGGTCGACGAATGGCATAGGGTCGGCTTTAGTGATGAATCGCGCTTCTGTCTTGCCCGCAGTGATCGCCGGAATCGTGTGCGCTGACGTACCGGGGAGAGGGGCCGCCCAGACCTTATTGTCGAGAGGCACACAGGGCCAACACCAAGCATTATGGTATGGGGAGCTATTGGCTTTAATGTGAAATCACAATTAGTGCTTGTTGAGGGCACTATGACTGCTCGACAGTACGTTGATAGGGTACTCAATTCAGTGGTTGTCCCTATAATGGCGAACATTGCTAATGGGATGTTTCAGCAGGACAATGCCCGGGTTCATACTGCACGCATATCCAGAGAAGCTCTCCACGACATCACAACCTTAGAATGGCTCGCCAGATCCCCAGACTTCAGTCCTATTGAGCATGTGTGGGACATGATGGGTCGACAACTGGCCAACCGTCCTCAGCCACCCACAACTCTGGAACAACTGGCCCGTGCAGTGCAGCAAGCATGGGCCACAATTCCTCAGGAAGCGATCCAGGGCCTTATTGACTCCATGCCTCGACGAATTCATCAATGTATTGCAGCTCGTGGTGGGCACATCCTGTATTGATTGTTGTCCAAACTTGCGGTCAGAGGGACCTGAAAGTGTAATCATCGAATCACAACCCAACACTCGTCCTGCATGTTCAATTGCAGCAACGTAGCACCACTCCTGGGTGTTGCAATTTCCATTTTCTTCAGTGTACATGTGATTAAGATAATTATGTATTGTTACGGACTGTAAGCCTCCGTGGCTCAGGCGGCAGCACACCGGCCTCTCACCGCTGGATCCGTGGTTCAAATCCCGGTCACTCCATGTGAGATCTGTGCTGGACAAAACGGAGGCAGACAGGTTTTTCTCCGGGTACTCCGGTTTTCCCTGTCAAAATTTCATTCCAGCAACACTCTCCACTATCATTTCATTTCATCTGTCATTCATTTCATCATTGCCCCAGAGGAGTGCGTCAGGCCTCGGCAGCCGGCACATTTCATATCCTCGCCGCTAGATGGGGACTTCATTCATTCCATTCCTGACCCGGTCGGAGACTGGAAGCAGGCTGTGGATTTTCATTTTCATGTATTGTTACGGACTGTTGAGCATTGAAGAAGCAGAAAATTAAGGGATGACATACTGTACTATCAAAAACATGAGAAAATGCACTACAGGAGATATAAACACAAAAGGTATGTTGGTATGTTAATGGAAAGCAAAAAGTCGAAGAAAACCCAATATGGGTGCGAATTACTAAACGTTTAAATGTAGAATACTGTATATTCAAATAATATGCCACCACGAGGAGGTCAGAATTAAGACAGTCAGCAATATTGATAAGGTATCATGGGACTCATTTAAGACAATGCAATTTTGGTCACATTTTTATTTTCGTTGTTTGTAATTTCTTTTCGTGTTCACAATATGCTCAATGTCCAATACGATTGTTAGTGAGACAATCAACCGGAGGCTGTTTCGCAGGTTATCGTCAGACATCAAAGCGCGATTCCGTGATTTTGTTAGTTTCAATGAAGAGAAAAACGATTGTTCCCTTCTTTCTTCAAAGAAGTCGCACTTCCACTCCTCCTCCTTTTTTCAGCGCTAACCATAGTCAAACGTTACTTATCCCTACGATCAAATAATGTCAAGTGACACTACAGCTAGCAAGATAAGGGACACCACGACCGTTTGACCTTCGACACAGCGTAGGCAGTACAGGAGGGAGTAAGACGGGAAAGAGAGAGACAGACATATAGTCTCCAACCACCATCACTGCAAGGCCGTCCGTGCCAGAAGCGTAAAGCCAGCGTGCTGTATGGCCACCTCTGTGTTAAAGTAAAGTAATCTCGAGTAGCCCACTGACGTGAAGTCGTCGAAACTGACAGCACTTGGGCAGTAGCGACTCGTGCTTATAGGCTTACTATGTAATAACCCAATCATTCTTAAAATGTGGACTGTGGACAAACCCTGTTCAAAACCTACGAAATACAAGTACTGTAATACATTAATACTTACAATTTATTAGAAACGCAAGTCACGAAGTACATAACACTTTAGAAGTATGGCATATTGGCTTTCGCGGCCAAGGAATTAAAAGTCAGCAATTTTTCTAGGTTTATGCCGTGTCATACACGGCATTTCGCCTAGGAACACCAAGAAAGGCTGTCCGTACCCGGCCCCCACAGGAATAGCGAACTGCGCGCTACCTCCCTTCTATCTTGGTGTTCCTAGGTGAAACCCGACACGGCATAAACCTAGAAAAATTGCTGAGTTTTAAATATTTTGACTGTTGATGTCGACAGCAGGCGGCACGGGGGATCTTTTTGAATGTTCGTTAGTATTCGGTAATTATCGTAATCGATCGGAAGGGCAGGCAAAGTCTACACGTGCCTTAAGCTGGTTCAATTCACTCGATTATTATTATTATTACTAAGCTGAAGCTGTTGCAACGCCGGCCATGGCGCACGTTACTTATAGAGCCAGAACACCAGGCTAGTAGCTAAACAGAGCTCGACTGCTATGACAACTGTTTATTCCCCGAAAACTAAAATTAAATTAACAAATCTTTTATTATATTCCACCTTATATCAAACAATTTCTTTTTAAACCATCCCAATTTTATACACGCGCCGCCGAAGCGATTGTCGGCCGCTACGCGGCCGACACATCGCTTGGGGCGGTAAAACTTATTTTTAATATTAAAGAACTTATCAAATTCAATTAAATCTCAAAATTTACGCCCTTAAAATAATATACACCAGGCAGAGTAGCGCATAGACGCAACGGTACCTGGTCCCCTAGCGCCGCTGGTCTGCTCGCTTCGCTCGCAGCCAGCGGCTTCAAAACAGATTAGCAGCAGGGTTTTCCTAGCTCCGCATTTTGTGCGGAGCCTACTCAACAACACGGAATCAGACGGCATCGTTTTTCTACACCCCTCCGTGGTGCGCAGTGCGCTCTGCGCAACTGGACGACTCCTTTGAGAGCAGTCAAGTGCGGACCACGCTACGCAACAGACGAGTATTTGGGCAGTTTTCTCCTGTGTATTGATATCGGTCCTCTAATCTGTTGCAGGACTCGCTTGCAAGATCATTTTCTACCAAACTAAGCAAGTAATCAAACTGACACCTAATAACTCTGAAGTAAGATTTGAACTTCACTTCGTCGTCGAGCAAATGTATGTGGATTAAACGTTTAAACAGTCCTTCTTGCTCTCTAGATGTGTACATGGAACTGACAGATTTCCGCACTTTATAAAGAGGACCAACAATGAAGTAAATTTCATCTTCGATCTCTTCTTCCTCTTCTAATAACATCAATAACGCTATTTTTTCTTGCTCTGATGACGAGAGCTCATGTTTACTCACTTCTCAAACAAATGAAAACTTGAAATAGACGCAGCGCATTGCTGAGCTAGGAAAACACTACCGCGCAGCGCATTGGGATGTGCGGAGAGAGGAGCACAGTGCGCAGTGCGCTCCGCACAAAATGCGGAGCTAGGAAAACAGAACTTGCCTGCCCTCCGAAGAGATCTTGATGCGTATGGTAACGTCACTCTCGAGTTGCGTTTAGTAGTTTGGCGCCCAGTTTTTAAAAAGCGGTGAGGATGCCTTGAGTTATATTTCTTGACAGAGCCGGCGATCGAACCCGAGCCAACCATGCTATACAATACATCCAGGCGTACACCCCTTAAGATGAATGGCTATGATTTTAAATTGATCGTCATGTATGTGTTCTTGAGACTACAGCAAGCAAAAAGAAAAAAATCTCTGTCTTTATATTGGTTCAAAATAATGATATTTCTGGAACAGACTCAGTGTAATAATAGTACATTATGCAACGAGCCAATAATGGCAATAATTAAGACACGAGTGTCTTAATTACTATTATAGGCGAGTTTCATACGACTGTTTATGTTCGACGATAATTATAACAATTTTATGTTCGAACATAAATATTCATAAATATCTGCCGTGATTTCGCCAGTTTTATATACTGAACAGAGCGCATGGGACGCAGAGAATACCTTGTATTTGACCATGTCCTTCTCAAATACCCCACTATGACACTAGCCACGCAGTGAAATTTAAAATAGGGGGCCGTGGAAGTCAGCGCAGGTTCGATGCTATCCTTACCTAATTAGTCACACAACTGTTTCTTGAGCTCTGACTGGTGGGAGAAACTGTTTCACAATGAAAAATAGTGTAATTACCCTCATTATGATACAGTTTTCTGACATATAATATTTACATTTCGACATCGTCATATTGTAACTAATACGGTTATATGATGTGATTTATTTCCAGACCGAGATCCCCCTATTAGGTTCTGCGACTTCAGCAGGACACTCGGGTTACACAGTGTGGCATTACATTCAGTTGGTACAGTCAGGTGAGTAAGTTTGTTTATCCACACTGACATTTACATCATAGATAATAGAGTATGGACGGTATGTGGTGAGTCTTCAAGATCATGCTGACCGCTCTGAGCAGACCGATTTCCAGCCACGTTTCAGTGGTGGGGTGAACAGCGACAGGAGTCACAGTCGTTGTCCGCCGTGCTGTCGACATCGCGTGTTATTAATGCTTCATTAGTGCATGCAATCGTCTTGAGAGGTGTCTCCTCCAGCGCTGTGGCTCCCTGTAACTTATACTGCACCTTGAAGCCTCACCACATACCCGTCCGTACTCTTAACTGTAGATACTTTCGAATTACAGCTATCTTGATCAGGGTTACCGGCTCTTCCTATTTCCTGGATTGTTTTGTTTGTTTCATACTTAACCAGTGTTTCGATTCCGATATTCAAGAATACAACAAGATTTCCTCTCGAAGAGCCAAATTTTTAGTGGTCGTCATCGCCCCCCTCCCTCCAGATTATTTAGGAATGAGATATTACCGCTGAGCCACGCAGCCAGCCACATTTACACTTCCATACACATTTCTAATGAGTTATATCAAAGTGTAAGAGTGTACAATTTTAATATTTCATTATTTTTAGTATCACAAAATCTAATTAAGGATCGGTCAACACTTGAAATGAAAATCCACAGCCTGCTTCCAGTCTCCGACCGGGTCAGGAATGGAATGAATGAAGCCCCTATCTAGCGGCGAGGATATGAACTGTGCCGGCTGCCGAGGCCTGACGCACTCCTCTGGGGCAATGATTAAATGAATGACAGATGAAATGAAATGATAGTGGAGAGTGTTTCTGGAATGAAATTTTGACAGGGAAAACCGGAGTACCCGGAGAAAAACCTGTCTGCCTCCGTTTTGTCCAGCACAGATCTCACATGGAGTGACCGGGATTTGAACCACGGACCCAGCGGTGAGAGGCCGGCGTGCTGCCGCCTAAGCCACGGAGGCTTCCGGTCAACACTTAAATGTACTAATTGGTTGGAGAATAACAATAATTTAAAACACTAACTGACCTGGGAAATATAATATGGATTAATACTCTTTTACAATAATAATAATAATCAACATCATCATCATCTTCCTTCCAAGTATTGGGCCAAATGTCCCGTTACGGTCTTGCACTTTCCCTCCATCTCTTCATCGGACGTCCTATCGATCTATTTCCCCGTGCCTGGTAGCGAAGGATCTCCTTTGGAAATCTTCCAGGTTCCATCCTTTGGACATGATGCTTCCAGTTCTCTTGGTAGTCACAAATGTATGCAGTTATTGGTTTCACTTTTAGTTCCTTCAGCACATCCTCTTTTCTCTTATGATCCCATTTAGTATAGCCTGCTGTTCGGCGCATAAAGGTCATTTCGCGTGCTGTGAGTCTGGAGATGTCCTGACATCTTATTGTCCATGCCTCGCTGCCATAGCACAGGGTTGGTCTGGCTAATGTGTTGTACAAACGCAAGCGTGTATGCCTTTGGACAAGAGATGGCTTCATGACATGATTAATGATTCCTGTTGTTCTGGTATAATTAGTTATTTTTGCAGTTATGTCTCGTTCTTCTTGAAAAGATAAATGATATCCTAAATACTTGAATTCGTTAACTCTTTCAAAAATTTTACCATCCAGACAAATTTTACTGGGGATAGGGTCCTTACCCTTAAAGACCATTACTTTAGTATTTTATAATAATAATAATAATAATAATAATGTTATTGGTTTTATGTCCCTTTAAACAACTGCGGCTTTTAGAGACGCCGATGTGCTGGAATTTTGTCCCGAAATGGGATCTTTAACGTACCAGTAAATCTACTGACACGGCTCTCTCGCATTTGTAAAAATGCCAACTGGCTGCGCCAGGATTCGATCCTGCAACCTTGAGAACAGGCGAGAACGTTACCGCTGAGCCACGCAGCTAGCCACTTCTTACACTTCCATACAAATTTCTAATAAGTTATATCGAAGTGTAAGAGAGTACAATATTAATTTTAACTTTAATATTTCAATTTTTTTAATAATTTTTGTATTTGATATTTTTTAATTTTAGTATTTTAATTTTTTTAAATAATTTTATTTGAAAATAACAAATTTTAATTTTTAATATTTTAAAGTAGCCTATACTAGTATTTACAAAAAGCAAAAGTACTTTTATAAATATTTAAGTATTTTTATAAAAGGTTATACAAAGTATGTATACTCATTTAAATGTTTAAGTACCGGTAATTTAAAAAAATATTATTTTAAAAACGTTTTTAAACATCGTAATTTATAAAAAATTAAAAAATATTTTTAAAAACATTTTTTTATTTAAAAAATATTAAATTTAAAATAAATTTAGATTATTAATGATTTAAAAAATTGTATATTTTAAATAGTTAGAATTTTTTAAATTATATGTTTTAAAGTTCTTAAAAATAATTTTTTTTTCAAAGCAAATATCGAAAAAAATGATTTTTTTAAATTAAAAGTTATTTAAATTAAATTTGTTTTTATTTTCCGCACTTACTAAATTGTGATCACACTGTTAGCCTATTCCCTGCCCAATTTAATTGCACACATTCCTGTATTGAATGAGTTAGTTAGTTATTGTTTTTTAAGGGGCGGAACTACGAGGTCATCTGCTCGTAGGTATTGAATGACTGAAAAGCAATTATTATATTACGAAGGCAACATTGAACAAATGGCTTTTGAAACTTCTATCACACAATGTGGTAAAGTATAGCAAACAATCGGCTAGCACCACCGTTTTCTACGGGTGAGTTCTGGAAACGCAGTAGGATATAGTTCTCCCGATTTCCTAATTAACGACCAGATTGCTTTTGAAACCTAGCTTTATCAACTCGAGGCTCAGCGTTGTCAACTCTCCACCGTAACCATTGGGAGCAAGCTGTGAGACTGGACAGAATTATGTGCAACTGTGCAACACTGGAGACCTGACAAGTGAGTAGGCAGCCATGACCGGACTCTGGACTCCATGTGGAGACAAGCATGCTATTGGTCAGCAGCGAACAATGGTTATTGCCGGCGTGTGCTACTGCCTAACGTTATAGTCGCCGGTCGTTAGCGAGAAATGTAGCTTCTTCGGTGATGTAGTCGATAGCATGCTGAACAGCTATGCCCAAGATCGCGGGTTCAAACGCACCCGAAGTCGTCAGATTTTTTCAGAGCGTTAAAATCCTTCAGTATGCCTTCCTTCGGAGGGGGTGGGGGTGTGGTGGCGCAGCGGTCAAACTGTTTGCCTCTCACCAAAGTGGACTGGGTTCGATTCCCGGTCAATGCATGTGAAATTTCCGAAGTGAAATTCCATGTCCTGTGGTTCGGATTCCACGGAAAAACTGAGGTCCCATGGCTCATAATCATAGTCACGTAAAACTACAGGCTTCCTCTTTCCTTCGGAGGGGAAGTCGGCGGGCCCATGTCATAGATGTATGGCATGAAAGAGAACCTACCACTACAATTGGTAGTGTGGAGCCAAATGTGTAGGTTATATTTCGTTAGAAACGCTCATCAAGTTCCAACGTTCGTTGCTAGGTGCCAGTGGCATCTGGTAGCCAAAGTTGGAACTATTTGAAATTGAACTTGATCATTCATCTTCATTCATTTCATCTCATTCGTACGCGACGGTACTTGTAGCTCATCCCATGGGTGTCCGCATAGAAGCAGCTACTAACTCTGGCGAGCCGAACATGTCCATGGACACTTCCGGAACTAAAAGCAATACGCTAAACAAATAATAACGAGAAACTATAACTATAACTATACCAGATATCCCGTGAACCTCAATACGTAAATTGTCAGTCTCGCGGAGAGAAGTGCTTGGCCGTGTGAAAATGTTACATTTACTGAAATCGTGCAGGCAGCGACATATCTGTATTTGGTTAGCTTGATGTTCTTTGCGATTGTGGTGAAAGGTTGAACTAGATTGCTAGTTTTAGGAAGCAAAATGGTTAGCGCATGTTGGAGCGCTTGTGTGGTTGTAAGTTGAACTATTGGAATAGGAGTGGTTACTCTAAAAATTCGAGAGATAGAGAAAGACGATGAGAGTTACAAAAAAACAGGGGAGGTTAGACGTTATTGGCTATGATAAAAGAAAGTGATTGTATGAAACGTAATGATATGAAAGATAAACGTGAAGGAAGTTATAGATTGAATTATTCTCTCTTCTTTATTGCATCGTAATGGTTATATGACGATAGTTTCTAAAATAAATTGTTCTAAGAAGTGAAACCAGAATAAAATGAGAATTCAAATGATAGTATGAAACTGGAAATTGTATCTTGTTGTGACGGCATTATTGATAGAATTTATACACACATCAAAAAAAGTTTTGCATCACCTCGGTTCCCAGATCTCCGGCATATAGACGTTGACTGTGTATATTGTATCCAAGATACAGTCCCTTTGACTGTTCATAGATGTCACTAAAACTGCTCAAAGATGTAAACAACCATGCATGAGCAGGGCCTATTAGACGGAGGGGGTACGACAGCCGATCAGTTCCAGTCATTCCACCAGGACGAAGGTACGCTGCTCATGTTGTCTGTAGTTCTACCATGCCTAGAAGGTCAATACCGCAGTTCGATCGCGTCCGCATTGTTACTTTGTGTCAAGAAGGGCTCTCAACAAGGGAAGTTTCCAGGCGTCTCAGAGTGAACCAAAGCGATGTTGTTCGGACATGGAGGAGGTACAGAGATACAGGAACTGTCGATGACAGGCCTCGCTCAGGCCGCCCAAGGGCTACTACTGTAGTGGATGACCGCTACTTACGGATTGCCGCTCGGAGGAACCCTGACAGCAATGCCACCATGTTGAATAATGCGTTTCGTTCAGCCACAGGACGTCGTGTTTCAACTCAAACTGTGCGCAATAGGCTGCATGATGCGCAACTTCACTCCCGACGTCCATGGCGAGGTCCAGCTTTGCAACCCCGACACCATGCAGCGCGGTACAGATGGGCCCAACAACATGCTGAATGGACCCCACGGAATTGGCATCACGTTCTCTTCACCGATGAGTGTCGCATATGCCTTCAACCAGACAATCGTCGGAGACGTGTTTGGAGGCACCCTGGTCAGGCTGAACGTCTTAGACACACTGTCCAGCGAGTGCAGCAAGGTGGTGGTTCCCTGATGTTTTGGGGTGGCATTATGTGGGGCCGACGTACGCCACTGGTGGTCATGGAAGGCTCCGAAACGGCTTTACGATACCTGAATGACATCCTCCGACCCATAGTGTGCCCAACTCTAGGAATGGGTATTCCAAGTTTCAGACACCTACATATCAAGGGAAAGGCTGTAGCCGCTTTTGAAAGTTCAGATATTTGAATATCGCGCTACATTGCTTCGAGAAGCATTTAGAAGAATTTTACCGATAGTTGGATGTCAAGTGACGTAGCGAGTAATAGCAGAGGTGGAGGCTATTTATTGATTAAATAGTTAACTATGGAGTAGAGACTTGAGACTGGGATCAGATTACTGGCACGGCCAAATGAAAGAGAATGCAATTAGTATCAAGTAAATCGGACCAGGGATTCAAGAGATATGAGGATTTCCAGATATCAGGCGATGACGCGTGACCCTGAGCGTTTTGAATAAAAGCCAGCTGGAACAGGCATGGTTAGCTCATTCTAACACAAGCACTTGGCAAGCAAGTTGCGTCTACGCTGAGCCAAGGCACATGGTTGCCGTATCTACGCAGAAGTTCTTTTCAAATCGTGATAGTCACGAGAAGTGCTGCGCAAACGAGTTGGAACTTAGTAAGTTTCTGGTGAGGAGAATCACTGAGGTGATTGTTTTTCGACAGACATCGGTGGAAATATTTATATTTCTAAAAGGACATATGCTAGACTTTGTCTAGAAAATAGTATTTTGTCACAGTCCAGTAGTAACTTAATACTTGGATGTTTAAATCCATTTTCAAGTCAGTTTTCATTTTTGTAACTAGTTAACCACTTCGATCTGTCAGTACACTGAAGAATAGTCTATAACGGTGGCGTTCATTAGTCTACGCAAGGGAAACTGCAGGTTGCTTAGCGCATGGCAGATGGTGATATTAATAAACCATGCCCAGGGAACGATCTTCAGAACAGCCGTTAATTGCTTAGACTGTCAATGTTTTTCTTGTACTGATGAGATTACAGTGAGTTATGTTACAACTGACATATCTAAGAAGAGATCACTTAGATCTGACCCTATTTCAACAAACTGTTATGGCTTTGATAGAAGCCCATATTAAAATGGAACAACAGTTTATTCAAACGTCGAAAGATACTACCACTATGTCTGACTAGACGAATTGTGGGTCTACAATGGCGGCCGATACAAGGATTATACGTGCTTGTCCGATAGGGCATGTCTATGGATAAATCTGGTACAGACCAGGTTTACTACACTTCAAGACCATCAAGAAATGTAAGCCACATTTGAATTATATTATGCCTAGCTAATTGGAACAAACTATTTTTCTGCAGATGACCAACACATTTTTTTCGTCGTATTTAAAGCTTGTAATGATTTACGCAAGACTTGTTAGAGTTATTCTGAGCATTTTCAGCACTCAGAACAGTTTAGGATCGATGACCGAGCATTTCGAAGATTTATTTGAATTTTTCATATTTTAAGGAAACCACGGAAAACCCCCGATGTAACTGTAAAAGTTAAATTTATTTTTGTTGAGGAATGGATATTTTTTTTCCATATTCGAAGGTTCGAACATGTGGATTCTCACATAATGAGATGATAATTAAACATATTTGAAATAATATAAATAATAATAATAATAATAAAAATCCACTAATAATAATAATAATAATTTTTATTATTTTTCTAAATAATTCTTGGATATTATATTTTATAATAATCATATGTATTGAGAAAGAGCCTGTGAAGTAGTTTAATCATTTCTAGTCTGGAACAGGAGATTTTCCGAAGGAGAGTGGTTAGCGCAAGCCCGCATTCAACCAACATTTCAGTTCTGGTTGAACAGTTGATATTTGCAATGAGCAAAGTATATGTTTCAAATAACACGGAGAGGCATGAAACGGGAAGCAAATGATATTTGTATCAAATAGGATATTTTTGTATTTATATAAAATCATGACGTAAATACACTCGAAAGTGAAATGAAGATTTTCATAAGTATGGTAAATTCACGGGTTGAACTGAATGGTAAAATAAAATAAACTTGTAAGTTTATTAATCTTCCAGTGTTGATAACAAGCAGAGGCTTGATTTATTGTATAAATTTTGGGAAGATAATTTATGTGTGTGGAGTAGTTGAAATGCCATTCCCAGGTGCGCATGTTAAGTCGCAGGAATGAAAAGGTTTTTTCGAGCATCAATCAAATAGCAGGTTCGATGGCTCAGGTTTATAGTAGGAGTATTGGAGCCACACATTTCGTCGTATGAATAACCCGAAGGTTATTTCTTTGAAACCATCAGTTCTTATTTCAACCTTGTTTTACGAATTCCTTTTAGACTTTGATTTTGCTAGAACCCGGATTTGTCATGATAGTAGTTTATTCTTCTTCAGAGGAAGACCTTTGCCGTTGTTGTTGTAATATTGTGTTCTTACACAAATAGTAGAATGGGCCACTGCCAATTAAAAATAATTCTTTAACCACGAATAATTTGAAGGATATTTTCAGTCCTAGTGCCATGAACTAAATGAATTCATTATGAAACTACAATTCTTATTTCCGCATTCTGTCGAAGAATTGCAAGTTGTGAAAGTTGCTAAAAATGACCATGAATATAAATATTTTTATAATAATGTTTCCAAGTGGATAATTGAATAGTTGAATGGTTCAACCATTTATTGATCAAGTTGATGATTCAGAAATCATATATTTTGTGAGGAACTTGAAGTTCATAATCGAGTCACTTCTCGAATGTTTAATGTCAGAAGAACAATTAATTGTTGTTGTGTTTCGCACAGTTCTTCGATGCTATGCTCAAGGTCAAATACTTTTCAGATGTTATTAATATGTGTTAATAATTTGTGTTGCTACGATGATAATAATATTTTCGACGATATATTTTTGAAACTGGAAAAACAAGTGAAAGTTTAAGAAATTCTATAAACATTTATTCTACGAGTGTTAATATCATGTAAATAGTCAAACAGTGATCAACGTTATTTCCAGTATGGACAATTAACTTTGAACTGGAATTAAATGTTAATAATTTTGGAACGCAGTCCACAGGACTATTAATCGGACTTGTGTTTCCAGAAAGATTGTCAAATGTGTTTGGAAAATTTCTGTATATTGTGTGTAAATAAGGGTGTGGATCGCCACACATGGATGATGCTGCTTTGAGCATCTTTGCAGTCAGATTTTAACTTTAAAATAAACTGAGATAATTTTACCAGATGTGTTTCTCCCAATTAAATCTCCTTCTATCCTTATTGTTGCATTGAGCCAAAAATCAGCAAAGCATTTTTTTAATTTGATGTCGTTTTTGCGATTTGCTTTAACCCATCTGGCGCTCCGAGAATTTTGACTCTCGTGCTGACTGATTATTGGTAAAATGCATATGTGGTCGTGCGGACTCCGGTCTAAACGGGCACATAAAATAAGATAGAGAGAGAAATGGCTTCGAACGTGGGTCCCGATTTAGACATGGTCAATCGCATGCCGATTTGAAATTGTGATAATTTTTTTTGAAATATTTTGGGAGTTGAGAGATGTCTGGTTTGGATGAATAAATTAGTAGGAAACCCAATTAGTGGGGAAAATTAAAAATTTAACTTGGTTAATAATTAGAATGGGTTTGATTATTTTTGATAATGGCTTAACCATTAGGGCGTCAAGTAAATTCAGTAGTAAACGTTCGATGACTGGACATACACATTATTAGAATCCAGGTGGAGGATATTTGAGAACTTGCATATTTTTCTTGTGATATTGTGGTAAATGTAATTCGTAAAAGTAGAGAATTTTGTTTTTCCATCACGTCGATATTAGGACAAATCTCATTTTATTATAGTGTTCCAATTAGCTATTCATATTTCTTGTTCTAGTTATAAGCTTGTGTTTTCCACTGTTGTATACCCCTAAGTTTTGAATAATAATTGAAAATTATGGAAGAAATGATGAGAATGATGAGGAGTTTGGAGGAGAGTTCAAAAGAGGCTGGACTGCGTGTAGCAGCCATTATGAAAGAAAATACTGAGGCTTTGGAAAAGAAACTTAAAGAAAATTCTGATAAACTTAAGGAAAGTTTAAACGATAAACTTAAAGAAAATTCTGATAATTTGAAAGAAAGTTTAGATGAAAAACTTAAAGAAAATTCTGATTCTTTAGAAAATAAACTTAGAGAAAATTTGAATGATAAACTTAGAGAAAATTCTGATTCTTTGGAAAATAAACTTAGAGAAAATTCTGATTCTTTGGAAAATAAACTTAGAGAAAGTTCTGATTCTTTAAAAGGTAACTTGAAAGAAAATTTAAACAGTAAATTTAATTCAATGGAAAGTAAATTTAAAGAGAATTCCGAAATTTTGAAAATGACACTTGAAAGTAAAATGAATAAATTATGCGATAAAACACATGAGCTCGAAACTTCATTAGCTACTAACGCAAGTTTAATGGACGAAAAATTTCGCGATGCCGATCTTCGATCCCAAAGCTTAGCTGATAGGATAGAACATGGTCTTAGGAAAGTTGGTGAAGACATGGTCAACCTGGAAGTCAGAGTGAAGAAGGAGAGTAACGAGATGGGAATTCTAGTTGTTCAACGTTTAACGGAACAATTCAAAGAACTTGTCATGGGAGAAATAAGAGAAGGTGTGATTAGTGAATTGCAAACTGAAATCAAAACCACAGTTGTCAATGAAATTAAAGACACACTCAAGCTGGAGAATCAAGAGGGAATCAAGGAGATTAGGGAATCTTTGTCATCCCATATCGAAGTAATTGCCAAAGATATCCAAGCAACTCAGAAGGATATATCAGATATGACAGGGTCATTGAAAAGTCATGAGGCTGTTATGAACCAGATATCCATTGATGTTAAAGACAATTGTAAAGAAACTGAAGCAATCAAGAAGATGGCAGAAGAAAACCAGAAGGAACTTGAGGCTATGAAAAGTCAAATCAAGGATGAGAAACAGTCTGATCATCTGTTGAAAATGCCAAATGTAAGGGGAAAGGAACAGATACAGATAAATCTAGGAGCAGCTAGAGACACGGATAGTCAAAGACAGGATGAGGTCAGGACAGTATTTCAATCCAACCCCATAACTGTATTTAAGAATATAGAAGACAAGCCTTCTAAATTTTCAGGGCGAGATTCTGTAACACCCGTGGAATTTTTGAGAGAAGCAGGTGATTACCTGAAAGATTCTAAGATCCCTAAAGAAAGACAGATCCGAGTGATAGGGAAGTTCTTGGAAGGTCCTGCACTTCTTTGGTTTAGAGCATTTAGATCCACTCTAACCACTTTTGAGGAGTTTTCTCGTGGGCTATTGAAGAAGTTTTGGTCCCCGGAAACCCAACAGCAAGTCAGAGCAGAGTTATATTCGAAGAGATTCTCGACGTCACAACCTACTCGATACTCTACGTACTTTTCTGGACAGCTGTCTAAACTTCAACATTTAGATCCGCCACTGCCAGATAACGAGTTGATTACTGCATTGATACGTCAGTTTCCAGCAGACGTCCAGAGGACTTTGATCGCTGCTGATATCTATAATATGGAACAATTTGATGAAGTATTACAGAAGCTGGATCATACAAACGCTCAATTCTTCCATCAGAAGGGAGTAAAGAATAATAACGCTGTGTATGCTGTTATGGCTGATAGTTATTCTCAAACACCTCGAGAGATTCGAGAGGAGCGAGAAGAGAAATCGCCGAGGGAAGATCCAAATAAAGGAGGATGGAACCAGTACCGTAACAGATACAGTTACAAGCCATATGCAAGACCGGATGGTGGTAATCAATACAACACTCGATGGAGAAGACCACGAGATAGTCAAGGAAGGTACCAGGAAAGAAGATCCTATGGTAGACATAACTACAATAACAGAGGGAATGTAGATACTCGTCAGTCCAATGAAGAGTTTAACAAGGACACGAGGAACAATTTGGAAGCAAGACACCAAGATAACTTGCAATTTGTGGAGCAGAGGCCCAATGAACCAGGTCCATCGGGAACACAACAATCCCGGGGGAATGGTAATGAAAAAAAAAACTTCGAATTCACAGTAGAAGATAGAATTTTGAATACTTTCACTTCCAGAATTATTAAATGGCAAGCAGAGGATGATGATTTAATTCAACAGAATGACGAACGAAAAGAAATGGGTACCAGAATTAGGATGCCAATCATAACATGCGAAGTATTTGGTATGCCTGTCGATACTTTGATCGATACTGGGGCTATGCTTTGTCTGGTGAGTGAGAAGCTTTATATTCTGTGGAAGCTCAAGGAGAATTTAGAGGAAATTCCAGTATCAGGAATTAAGATCCAAGGAATAATACCCAATAAAATATCTCTGTGTAAAACACAATTATACTTATGTATTACGATTGGAGGACATGATTTCCGACATGTATTTGTTGTAATGAAGGACATGGCTTTTGACATGATATTGGGAGCAGATTTCATTCAGAAATATCAAGCAGTGATAGATATGAAGACAGAGACGATCAAATTCAAGAATACCGAAGAGATTAACTTCGAGGGAAAAGAAGAGGAAGACATCGAGGGAGATGCTCAATGGTCTCCTGATTTTTCATGAAGCTGAAGGAAGAGAAGTCTACACTGAGAAGGAGTCCCCAGAGCTAGGGAAGATTTTGGAAGAGTATCACGATATTTTTGATATTAAGCCTGGTGAAATTGAAGATTTTGAATATTGTGGAAGTAAACAATAATGGAAGCTATGAAGTAGCCAATACACGAACTGGTAACATCGTGGGAACTTACAATGCATCGAATTTGAAGATATATTATTCAAGAACCAGATGATTTAATGTGTAGATAGGAAAAATAAAAAAAATTCAATTTTTATTTTTTGCTAGGTGTGGGGTGGATGTGCCCAACTCTAGGAATGGGTATTCCAAGTTTCAGACACCTACATATCAAGGGAAAGGCTGTAGCCGCTTTTGAAAGTTCAGATATTTGAATATCGCGCTACATTGCTTCGAGAAGCATTTAGAAGAATTTTACCGATAGTTGGATGTCAAGTGACGTAGCGAGTATTAGCAGAGGTGGAGGCTATTTATTGATTAAATAGTTAACTATGGAGTAGAGACTTGAGACTGGGATCAGATTACTGGCACGGCCAAATGAAAGAGAATGCAATTAGTATCAAGTAAATCGGACCAGGGATTCAAGAGATATGAGGATTTCCAGATATCAGGCGATGACGCGTGACCCTGAGCGTTTTGAATAAAAGCCAGCTGGAACAGGCATGGTTAGCTCATTCTAACACAAGCACTTGGCAAGCAAGTTGCGTCTACGCTGAGCCAAGGCACATGGTTGCCGTATCTACGCAGAAGTTCTTTTCAAATCGTGATAGTCACGAGAAGTACTGCGCAAACGAGTTGGAACTTAGTAAGTTTCTGGTGAGGAGAATCACTGAGGTGATTGTTTTTCGACAGACATTGGTGGAAATATTTATATTTCTAAAAGGACATATGCTAGACTTTGTCTAGAAAATAGTATTTTGTCACAGTCCTGTAGTAACTTAATACTTGGATGTTTAAATCCATTTTCAAGTCAGTTTTCATTTTTGTAACTAGTTAACCACTTCGATCTGTCAGTACACTGAAGAATAGTCTATAACGGTGGCGTTCATTAGTCTACGCAAGGGAAACTGCAGGTTGCTTGGCGCATGGCAGATGGTGATATTAATAAACCATGCCCAGGGAACGATCTTCAGAACAGCCGTTAATTGCTTAGACTGTCAATGTTTTTCTTGTACTGATGAGATTACAGTGAGTTATGTTACAACTGACATATCTAAGAAGAGATCACTTAGATCTGACCCTATTTCAACAAACTGTTATGGCTTTGATAGAAGCCCATATTAAAATGGAACAACAGTTTATTCAAACGTCGAAAGATACTACCACTATGTCTGACTAGACGAATTGTGGGTCTACAATGGCGGCCGATACAAGGATTATACGTGCTTGTCCGATAGGGCATGTCTATGGATAAATCTGGTACAGACCAGGTTTACTACACTTCAAGACCATCAAGAAATGTAAGCCACATTTGAATTATATTATGCCTAGCTAATTGGAACAAACTATTTTTCTGCAGATGACCAACACATTTTTTTCGTCGTATTTAAAGCTTGTAATGATTTACGCAAGACTTGTTAGAGTTATTCTGAGCATTTTCAGCACTCAGAACAGTTTAGGATCGATGACCGAGCATTTCGAAGATTTATTTGAATTTTTCATATTTTAAGGAAACCACGGAAAACCCCCGATGTAACTGTAAAAGTTAAATTTATTTTTGTTGAGGAATGGATATTTTTTTTCCATATTCGAAGGTTCGAACATGTGGATTCTCACATAATGAGATGATAATTAAACATATTTGAAATAATATAAATAATAATAATAATAATAAAAATCCACTAATAATAATAATAATAATTTTTATTATTTTTCTAAATAATTCTTGGATATTATATTTTATAATAATCATATGTATTGAGAAAGAGCCTGTGAAGTAGTTTAATCATTTCTAGTCTGGAACAGGAGATTTTCCGAAGGAGAGTGGTTAGCGCAAGCCCGCATTCAACCAACATTTCAGTTCTGGTTGAACAGTTGATATTTGCAATGAGCAAAGTATATGTTTCAAATAACACGGAGAGGCATGAAACGGGAAGCAAATGATATTTGTATCAAATAGGATATTTTTGTATTTATATAAAATCATGACGTAAATACACTCGAAAGTGAAATGAAGATTTTCATAAGTATGGTAAATTCACGGGTTGAACTGAATGGTAAAATAAAATAAACTTGTAAGTTTATTAATCTTCCAGTGTTGATAACAAGCAGAGGCTTGATTTATTGTATAAATTTTGGGAAGATAATTTATGTGTGTGGAGTAGTTGAAATGCCATTCCCAGGTGCGCATGTTAAGTCGCAGGAATGAAAAGGTTTTTTCGAGCATCAATCAAATAGCAGGTTCGATGGCTCAGGTTTATAGTAGGAGTATTGGAGCCACACATTTCGTCGTATGAATAACCCGAAGGTTATTTCTTTGAAACCATCAGTTCTTATTTCAACCTTGTTTTACGAATTCCATTTAGACTTTGATTTTGCTAGAACCCGGATTTGTCATGATAGTAGTTTATTCTTCTTCAGAGGAAGACCTTTGCCGTTGTTGTTGTAATATTGTGTTCTTACACAAATAGTAGAATGGGCCACTGCCAATTAAAAATAATTCTTTAACCACGAATAATTTGAAGGATATTTTCAGTCCTAGTGCCATGAACTAAATGAATTCATTATGAAACTACAATTCTTATTTCCGCATTCTGTCGAAGAATTGCAAGTTGTGAAAGTTGCTAAAAATGACCATGAATATAAATATTTTTATAATAATGTTTCCAAGTGGATAATTGAATAGTTGAATGGTTCAACCATTTATTGATCAAGTTGATGATTCAGAAATCATATATTTTGTGAGGAACTTGAAGTTCATAATCGAGTCACTTCTCGAATGTTTAATGTCAGAAGAACAATTAATTGTTGTTGTGTTTCGCACAGTTCTTCGATGCTATGCTCAAGGTCAAATACTTTTCAGATGTTATTAATATGTGTTAATAATTTGTGTTGCTACGATGATAATAATATTTTCGACGATATATTTTTGAAACTGGAAAAACAAGTGAAAATTTAAGAAATTCTATAAACATTTATTCTACGAGTGTTAATATCATGTAAATAGTCAAACAGTGATCAACGTTATTTCCAGTATGGACAATTAACTTTGAACTGGAATTAAATGTTAATAATTTTGGAACACAGTCCACAGGACTATTAATCGGACTTGTGTTTCCAGAAAGATTGTCAAATGTGTTTGGAAAATTTCTGTATATTGTGTGTAAATAAGGGTGTGGATCGCCACACATGGATGATGCTGCTTTGAGCATCTTTGCAGTCAGATTTTAACTTTAAAATAAACTGAGATAATTTTACCAGATGTGTTTCTCCCAATTAAATCTCCTTCTATCCTTATTGTTGCATTGAGCCAAAAATCAGCAAAGCATTTTTTTAATTTGATGTCGTTTTTGCGATTTGCTTTAACCCATCTGGCGCTCCGAGAATTTTGACTCTCGTGCTGACTGATTATTGGTAAAATGCATATGTGGTCGTGCGGACTCCGGTCTAAACGGGCACAATAGTGCAACCATATCGGCAGAATATTGGAGAGGCATTTGTCTTCATGGACGACAATTCTCGACCTCATCGTGCACATCTTGTGAATGCGTTCCTTCAAGATAACGACATCGCTCGACTACAGTGGCCAGCATGTTTGCCAGACATGAACCCTATCGAACATGCCTGGGATATGTTGAAAAGGGCTGTTTATGAACGTCTTGACCCACCAACCACTCTGAGAGATTTACGCCGAATTGTCGTTGAGGAGTGGGACAATTTGGACCAACAGTGTCTTGATGAACTTGTGGATAGTATGCCACGGCGAATACAGGCATGCATCAATGCAAGAGGACGTGCTACTGGGTATTAGAGGTAGTGGTGTGTACTGCAATCTGGACCACAAATGCTGAAAGTCTAGCTGTATGATGGTACAACATGCAATGTGTGGGTCTCATGAGCAATAAAACGAGCTGAAATGTTGTTTGTGTTGATCTCTATTCCCTTTGTATTTAACGGTTCCGGAACTCTTGGAACCGAGGTGATGCAAAACTTTTTTGATGTGTGTATTTACCTCCTTTGGTACTAACTTACAAAATAGTAAGTGGCATTACAATGAATTGTGGTTATGGTATATTGGCTTTCACAGACAGTAAATTAAAACTCAGCAATTCTTCTAGGTTTGTGCCTAGGACACCAAGCTGGCTCATCGGCGGGCTCTTGGTGTCCCCGCCCGGACCCCCACAGGAGTGACGAACTGCGCGCCACCTCCCTTTATATTAGGTGCAACTGCACCACTTGACTGCGAGAACTAAAAGCTCAAGCAGCATTAACCTCCCTATGAAGGCTTCCGAAAAGATAGTATATTGGCTTTCACGGACGGTGAATTAAAACTCAGCAATTCTTCTTGGTTTGTGCCGTGTCTTGTGTGGGGTTTTGCCTAGGACACCAAGCTGGCTCATCTGCGGGCTCTTGGTGTCCCCGCCCGGACCCCCACAGGAGTGACGAACTGCGTGCCACCTCCCTTTATATTAGGTGCAACTGCACCACTTGACTGCGAGAACTAAAAGCTCAAGCAGCCTTAACCTCCCTATGAAGGCTTCCAAAAAATGGTATATTGGCTTTCACGGACGGTGAATTAAAACTCAGCAATTCTTCTTGGTTTGTGCCGTGTCTTGTGTGGGGTTTTGCCTAGGACACCAAGCTGGCTCATCGGCGGGCTCTTGGTGTCCCCGCCCGGGCCCCCACAGGAGTGACCAACTGCGCGCCACCTCCCTTTATATTATGTGCAACTGCACCACTTGACTGCGAGAACTAAAAGCTCAAGCAGCATTAACCTCCCTATGAAGGCTTCCAAAAAGATGGTATATTGGCTTTCACGGACGGTGAATTAAAACTCAGCAATTCTTCTTGGTTTGTGCCGTGTCTTGTGTGGGGTTTTGCCTAGGACACCAAGCTGGCTCATCGGCGGGCTCTTGGTGTCCCCGCCCGGACCCCCACAGGAGTGACGAACTGCGCGCCACCTCCCTTTATATTAGGTGCAACTGCACCACTTGACTGCGAGAACTAAAAGCTCAAGCAGCCTTAACCTCCCTATGAAGGCTTCCAAAAAGATGGTTTAGTTCTCGCAGTCAAAAAGGAAGGAAGCTTGTAGTTTAACGTGACCGTTAATCTTGAGATCATGAGCCACGGGACCTCCTTTTTACGTGGAATCCGAACCACAGGACATGGCATTTCACATCGAAAATCTCACATGCATTGACCGGGAATCGAACCCGGACCGCCTTGGTGAGAGGCATACAGCTAGACCGCTGAGCCACCACGCCCCCCCCCCCCGTTCTCGCAGTCAAGTGGTGCAGTTGCACCTAATATAAAGGGAGGTGGCACGCAGTTCGTCACTCCTGTGGGGGTCCGGGCGGGGACACCAAGAGCCCGCCGATGAGCCAGCTTGTTGTCCTAGGCGAAACCCTACACAAGACACGGCACAAACCTAGAAGAATTGCTGAGTTTTAATTGTGGTTATGTTACTGCGTACATTAATCTGCCTTGTTTACTGTAGTGTCCTGGTTTGTGTCGGAGACACGCCACACCTGGAGATAAGAGTATTCTCGTGCGACATAATAACATATGTTTTTATTTTATTTTTTTATTTAGTCAATTTACCCTCTAGGTTGGTGGTTCCCACGGACTCAGCGAGGGAACTCACCACTACCGCCTCTATGGGCAGGGTCCTGGAGCCTGAAACATCTGGTCGGGATGGATACAACTGGGGAGGTGTGATCAGCACTTCGCCCAGGCGGCCTCACCTGCAAAGCGAACAGGGGCCTCAAGAGGGATGGGAAGGGATGGAAGATTGGGATGGATAGGCGAGGAAGGGGGAAGGAGGCGGCCGTGGCCTTACAGTAGGTACTGCCCCCGTAATTTGAATTATATTGAGACCACGATGGCTGTATTGGAAAATATGAAGAAAGTTACGGCTGTCATAGTTGTGACGTGGATACTCATGACGTAAGCACGGATGACGCAGACTTTATGCAAGTAGGCTGATTGAGCTGAGATTCTTGGTGACTTCATGATTTTGTTCGAGAAAGATCTGAGATTTACGACGCAGTCGCAGGGAAACATGGAATTGTGCTGAGGAAGAAGTTACGCGATTGGAGGAGAGACTCAAACCAATGAACGATAGTTAGGAGGGAGACGGAGATTACTGAAACTATCATATTTAATTACTTTTGGAATGCAGAATTGTGGAAAACTATTTTCAGTTATGGCATTGATTTGGAATTTTGAAGAAATTATTTTTGAGTTTTTGAAATTTGAAAATCCGTCAAGTATTGCCAAAGTTAGAACTTCTAGCGATGACGGAGAAACAAGCTATGGAAGGGATGGATACGCCCCTTAAGAAGTTGATAAAAGGTCTTGCACAGCAGAGAGGAGCTCTCATAGCTGATAGCTCATGTGTCTCATATCTCATGTGTCTGATACCGGAGATATATTGCTGATGTTATAGTCGTTTTCGAGTGAATAAGTGAAACAAGTCGTCTTTAGCGTGTGGTAAAGCCAACCGCATCGAACGAGCTTCGAGCGTGCCGCAGTTCCATTTTACGGTGTTTGGAAACTAGGCGAAGTTGAAACGCACTCATTTTCAAGTCTACAAGTTAACATATCAAGAGTTGACTAATGCCTTTAAGTTAATTCGATTGTGCAGTACTATATTAAAGTGTGTAGAAAGGTTGAACATTTTCAAGAATATAATTCGAAAGATATAGGCATTTTAACACGGCAGACAAAAGTGATTTTCTCGCCGCCTGAGAAGCACTTTTAATATATCACATTGTACGCTACGGCTGACACTGGTATTGCAACAGTGCTACTACATATTGCTTTTGATATTATAACGCTGCATTCTAACATGGAACAATATAATATGGCAATTCTTTCAACTATTATAACGGAAGTGGAGATGGAAGACTAAAGACTTTAATGCAATTGGGACATATATCGATGGAGTGAATTAACAGCATGGAACTTCGCTAATCGTCTTTCTACAAAAGCGAGCATGTAGTGAACATCCAACTACACTCATGCATCGTAGTCCAACGCTGAATTATTTCAAATGGAAGTGGAAACGTATTCATACTCCACAAATATGAATATTTCTACGGAAATAACTGCAATAAACTTCATGGCGAATTACTACCAGAACTTCAGGAACTATCAAGAGAGGCCAGGGTGGACCCGGCTCACACAGAAGAGTTTTGCCAGAAGGATGTCTATCGTATACACGGAGTAGTGCAATTTCTGGAGGAGGAAGCAGTTCGATTCTCCGAGGGCGCTGATTCCAGGTTCGAGGACGGAGCACATCTTTTTGGTGAAATGGAACCATCACCAGTCTTCTTTGGAAGATTTTCCTCTGGAACTTCAATCAACAGATAAGGTAGTCGTGAACGTTTCTTGTTTTATTTGAGCCATTTAGCGATGTCTGAGCAACCATTTTTCCCATATTTTTGTCCCATATATTTTATGCCCCATTTTCTTGCTTGAGATTTCTGTACTCAGTACACTTCGATGATTTATGCCTTTTTCTACGATTTATTAAGACATTGTTATGTCATTGGCAGATTTAAATAATTTTGGATCAGTTGAGACTGACAATTAATATTCTTTCAGTAATTTGCTTATTTTTGGAGTCACGATTTGACTGTAAAGTTAATGATTTTCTATGGCAGATTTGAATTCAGACAGCGTGTCATTTTATTAAAGTAATTCTATTCAGTAAATTACTTTGACCAATTTTCTGTCATCCTCAAGAAAGAAGAATAATTAAAAGATTTTAGAGCGTTAAAATCTATTTCTGTATCGACGATCTTGGAAATACTAGTCGTTTTATGAACATGATTCCAACATAGACATTTATCGTCAGTTATCGTCATTACCATTGCATTACAGACAATTTTATGAAATATGAACATTGATTACGATTTATTGAATACACTATAGTAATGAACATCTGATAGGAATTTTCTCAATACTAGATTGGAACAATAATGTTTGCATTCCACAGTCTAATTGTATTCTATTCGACTATTTTGCAGTTTAGATGAACTTTGTTTGAAGATAGTATTTTTATACTATATTACTTAGGAGATATTAATCTCAATTTTGATAGACCAGAAAGGCGTGTATAATCGTATTTGCTATTAAATTTATTTTTGTGATTGGCAAATTTTTACTTCATATCGATTCATGAATGAAACCCACGAAGGTTAAATAAATAACAGTTTTGAAACAATTAATGAATATAAGAATTTTTAAAGTGGAACTATGGATGTATAATCGTTAGTCCAGTGGACATGTAAAAGTCGCTGATGAATAATGCCCTTGAATAATTGAAGGAGGTTCCCACAGTAATATTAATGATGTTGATGAGATTACAAGTGGAGGTTTTGTGTATGGATTATGGAAGATTTTTATGCCATATATATTGAAATATATGATGAATTCTGGGCCTATTTTATGCAATTTGTGCATTTGAAGCGAAGTATTTTTCCGCTGAGTTTATTGTCCAGGTCCTTTGAAAATTAATCATGTGAAATTACTGTTAAAATTAACAAGAGTGTTAAATAATTTGAGATAACGATTTTGAATGGAGGTTACCGTCACTAATAATAATAATAATAATTAAAACTTATTAAACCTGGATTTATAACACTTAAATATAACTAACCTTCATTGGTCGATTATATTAACCTGATTTGAGTAATTATCAACCGGATAAACGTGTGGTTTAATGTATTTCTAAAATAAATAAATAAATAAATAAATAAATAAATATAAATATTGTAAATAAATTATGTAATTATCTTTAATAATAATTGGAAATGAAAGGAATTAAGAGAGGCGTGTATAGATTTTTGAATTGTCATTTGACAATATTATAAACAATTTGTAATTGTTATAAACAATTAATGAGCATTTGTTATAAACATTAAGAGTTTTGTTAATATACTCTAAAGAACGCTAATTATACATATGGATTATACCATTAAACAAGTTCTGGGATTATTAGAGTAATCCAGTAACATTTGATTGGAGCATTTAAAAGATTTGCGTGTTAACATTTGAGTTGAGTTGAGGACATTTAAAGCGTTTGAAACAGAGCTAAGCTCGAAGGTTACGAGCATATGCTAGCATTGATCGGACAGGTGGGCCCGTTTGACGACCTGGGCTTGCGACATAAGGTAGGGTGGATCGCAGCTGGCCTGACAACTGTATGTTAGAGGCCAAGGTCAATTACATAACAGGCCTGCAGTTATAAATAAAGTGTGATGTTTATGAAAGAGGAAAACAATTGCTACGTGTCTTGTCCCAATTCCCTCATCCATTCCAAGTGTATTACTATTATTACGTTCTTTATAAGCAAGTGAAAGATACAATTTTGTATGTAACGTCTACCAGTCCTGCAGGAGGACATGATTATATTGACAATGGCTTCTGATTGCCACGTGTATTTTGTTGAGTTTTTGTTAAAGTCATTCCCTTTATGTGAAATAAATTATTGTACAGTTTAAAGTTTCTTGTCTTCGTATTGGTTCATTTTAAATATCATGGTGGAGGTTATTGTGTGGGCATACTTTAAGTGATCCAGTTGGCAACCCATTCCCGAGATTAATTTGAAGAGGTAAGTAAAGGTAAGTATGAACCCCCGTATATTTTGGTGTGTTCCACAATAATTTCTTGTTAACTGCTGTGCTCTAATCTCGGTAGTATCTGTCAGTGCCATTTTCATTGAAGTAGCTGTGCCGGTGCGTTTGATTATTGGCAATCCGATTGAGGGGGCGGATATCTGACAGCCTACTATCCGGATTTACGGGGACAGTACCATCCCGGCATTTGCCCGAAGACGAAGTGGGAAACCACGGAAAACCACTTCGAGGATGGCTGAGGTGGGAATCGAACCCCCACTACTCATTTGGACCACCCGAGACTGAGTAGACCCCGTTCCAGTCCTCATACCACTTTTCAAATTTCGTGGCAGAGCCGGGAATCGAACCCAGGACCTCCAGGGCGGCAGCTAACCATGCTGACCGCTACGCTACGGAGGCGACTTAATAACATATGTTCATAGTAAATTACATATGAAATGGTGCCCTCCCAGATTTTATCTTCTTAGTGATTGTTATAAATTCAAAAAACATTACATTTGTCACCTCAACGATGGGCACGAGAACCAGGACACATCAGTGTAGGGGTAGGAATGTCTATATATTGTGCAAGTGATTTTTGGGCTAGTGTTAGGAAGTATAATTCAGTATGTCGGTAATAGATATGAAGTTAAGAAGTGGTCTTATAGCGGGTTCAAACCCGGCCGAAGCCGTCGGATTTTTTAAGAGCGTTAAAAATCCCTCAGTATGCCTTCCTTCGGAGGGGAAGTAAAGCCGGCGGTCCCATGTCATAGATTTATGGCATGTTAAAGAGCTTTCCACTAATTACACCTGTGTGAAACTAAATTGTATAGGTTAAGAATGTAAACAACGGTCTTAGGTTGCTACGTTCGTTGCCAAGAGCTGACTGCGGTGGCGTCTAGTAGCTAAGTTCTGAACTAGTCCTAGTAGTCGTTGACGGTGGCGTTTGGCAGCAAAAGTAGGAACTACTTGAAATTAAAAGTCTGCAGTCCTCACTTGAATTGAAAACAGATAACATACACTAATACAGTCATCACAATTAACACCGGTTATCAGACAGATTCTACACACACCCAAAGTACACGGGGCTACATAACCACGTTGTCGCAGCCCCTAAACTAAGGAACCAACCAACCAACCAACCAAGAAGTGGTCTTGATAGTGAAGAGAACGCTGACAATATGCAGAATGGCGATAGTGTGGGTGAGATTAAGAGCGTAGATAACAATGCTATGATGGCAGAGCGTATCTCAAGTACTAGTAAAGAGAAAGGAATCTCGGAAGATTGATTAGGTGCGATCATGAGAATGCTGAGTGAAAAATTTGATGAGAGTAGAGAAAATAATCAGGAGATGAGAGAGGCGATAGATAGAAAGCTAGAAGATAGTAATAAGAAGAATCAGGAGATGAGTAGGGACATAAGAGAGGCAATAGATAAAAATAATAATTTTTGTTTGGAAATTAATCAAAAGCTAGATAATGTGGTCAGGGAGAATGAGGAATTAAATGGAAATTATGGGATGCTGCAGGAGAGTATTCAGGGGGTAAAACAGAAGATCAGATGTGAAATTAAGAATGTGTTAGAAGAAGAGGCTAAAGGTATTATAGAGGAAGAAAAGACTGTAGGTGAAAGTAGTTTGGAGTTAAAGGAGATGGTTGATGAAAGTAGAGTTAGAGGAAATTATAAGTGAGAATAGAGTAGATGAGAGGAATAATTTGTTAGAGGAGACGTTACGCGAAAGTAGCATAGAGTTAGAGGAAATTGTAGGGGAGAATAGAGTAGATGAGAGGAAGATAGTTGAGCTTGAAGTAAAATTACGATATAAGAAAAAGCGATGTTGTGAATAAATCTATTGGAGAGGATGTAGCAGGCGACAAAGAGGAATTAGATGTGGAGGTAGACGCCGCGGTTGTAGAGGTCGAAATCGCCTAGGTCGAAGAGGCAGACGTGGAATAGGCTGTAACAGGCGAAAAAGAAAGAGATGTTGTGGGGGTAGACTCAGAGGTCGCTACCGACGTAGTAGAAAAGGATGCTTTGATGCGAATGGAGGAAGTGGATATGGTAGGCGTGATAATGTTGAAAATGATACTAGGAATACTTTCCGTTTTAGAATAAATGATAAAGATACTGTAGGTCTAGAAGAGCAGTAGGAGCTCGCTATATTAGAGCACGGACAAGACGTACAGTCCAACGCTATAATGAATCTAATGATGATGATGATGATGATGATGATGGTAATAATGAGCCTAAATGTATTGACAATTTTGATAAAGTTGATGTCAAGAAAAGAGTTAAGTTGGAAGTTAAAGCTGAGAATAAAATCCATAGAGACACTGAATTAAGAGAACGAGAAGAAAAGGAAGAATATTACTTAAATTTGTATATTTGAATTTGTCAAGATCATTTTTTATCTGGAAGAGAAATTAATGTGTTGGGGGCGCGTGCCGCTATTTTGTTGTACTTGTTATAAGTTGGGTGTTTGAGACATTTATATGTCCAATTTCTTACTTTGTGATACATTTGCACAATGTGTATATATTTGTTGTTATGCTGTAATGTACATATTTTTCATTGTGTGTGTTACTTATTATTTTTCCTATTTTTAAGCCAGTCTTTGGATATTTTTACCTCATGTGCACACTGTACATATTATCTTGGCTTTAGTATTTTTATTCACTTTGATGTTGTGTAACAATTCTGAACAATTGAAATATAATTTCCAAGTTTTCTAAGTCTGCAATACAGAATTGGAACATTGTACAGAATACTTCAAGGAATACCTTACTCTGTATTGTAAAATGGACAGATTTGACGAGCTTTTGATGGTGGAGCAAAATTTAAATTCAGCTATAAGCAATTGGGAATTGTATCGTGTGATCTACAGCAACGAACAATGGATTGCGTAAAAATGTATGTTGATCCAATATCAGAGGATATAGTGTCAAAAAATATTCACTGCAAAAATGATCGGCCGACCTATATCCAGTTTTTGTGATGGTATCGATAATGACAGCGGTGAATGTGTACAATGCTTAGGACAAAGTTGTAGTGCTAGCGGCGTTGGAGGTGTTGATGGTGATTTGGTATCTTGATATCCAATTGTGGATGTTGTTCTTCAAGAATATTTCAAGTTCATCAGGGTGAGCTTGAGGGATGGAGAGGAGACTGCAGAGTTGGTTGAAGAGGCTGATAACGGTTGGGAGATGGTGTGTTGTGCAGCTTGATTTGGACAAGATGATAGTATATTCAGGTGAAATTGGGAAATGATTTAAAAAAAACTGTGTAGAGAAGACATCACATGAATAAGAGGGAAGTATAGGTGTCCGTTTGTGTTGCATGTGAATCAGAAATCCTTCTAAATGTGACATTATTATCAGGATTTCTGGGGGCGAATGAAATGTTACATTTCCTTAAATCGTGCAGGCAGTGATATATCTGTATTTGGTTAGCTTGATGTTCTTTGCGATTGTGGTGAAAGGTTGAACTAGATTGTTAGTTTTAGGAAGCAAAATGGTTAGCGCAGGTTAGAGCGCTTGTGTGGTTGTAAGTTGAACTCGTTGAATAGGAGTGCTTACTCTAAAAATTCCAGAGATAAAGAGAGACAATGAGAGTTAAACAACAACAAAAATAGGGGAGGTTAGAGGTTATTGGCTATGATAAAAGAAAGTGATTGTATGAAACACAATGATATGAAAGATAAACGTGAAGGAAGTCATAGATTGAATTATTCTGTCTTCTTTATTGCATCGTAATGGTTATATGACGACAGTTTCTAAAATAAATCGTTCTAAGAAGTGAAACCAAAATAAAATGAGAATTCGAATGATGGTATGAAACTGGAAATTGTATCTTGTTGTGACAGCATTATTGATACAATTTATATTTACATCCCTTGGTACTACAAAATAGTAAGTGGCATTATGATGAATTGTGGTTATGTTGCTGCGTACTGTACATTAATCTACCCTGTTTACTGTAGTGTCCTGGTTGGTGTCGGAGACACGCCACATCTGAAGATAAGAGTATTCTCGTGCGACATAATAAAATATTTTCATAGTAAATTACATATGAAATGGCGCCCTCTCGGATTTTATCTTCTTAGAGATTGTTGTAAATTCAAAAACATTACAGTGTCACAATCGTGCTATATGTGCCTTGCTGTTCCAGAGCAGCATGTACTCTCGGCACACCAGTGGACTGCAACTAGACTCCTAGTCTCGCTTCAATTGCATGAACTTTTAAGGACACCAGCCACCACAACTCATGTCTAATGCATATTCTCCAATCAACCATAATAGGTGTGGCGTGTGGTATTGAAGCACAGTGGCTTCTGGTGATCAGGTTGCAGCGTTGTACAACGACTGGATTTTTCTCATCGGAAAAATGTATTATTTTTTCAAACAAAGTATTATAATGAATTTCATATATTATTTATCACCTGTTATTCTTAAGGATAATTGATAGTTTGGTTCTTTAATAACTCGATAAATCCAGTTCAACTGTCTACTACACTGGAAACGCGAAGAACATCGAGAGGTCGTTGCACGGCTCGAGCACCGATCAGATTACCATGGTGATTGATATGGCACAGATGCTAGACACAGAAACCAAGAAACACATATCCCTGCGCATCACGATGGACTGAACATTAGTAAAACGTTGCCCTGAAGGAGTTATTTTATTTTATTTCATTTTGTTTCAAAAGCTTAACTCTAATTCTTTGTACAGTCTATTTTTGTAATATTTTTTATAATTTTTATTTTATTTTTTAAATTTATTTTGATTTCATTAATATTTTTTAATTAAATTTTCAATTTGAGTTTTATTTATTTTCAATTTAATGTTTTACTATATTTTATTACTTTTTATTATTTATTTTTTATTTTGAATTAAATTTTAATATTATTTTTTATAACTTTTAATATCATTTTTATTTTTTATTTCTTAAACCGGCAAAGCCTCCGTGGCTTAGGCGGCAGCACGCCGGCCCCTCACCGCTGGGTTGTGGTTCAAATCCCGGTCACTCCATGTGAGATCTGTGCTGGACAAAACGGAGGCAGACAGGTTTTTCTCCGGGTACTCCGGTTTTCCCTGTCAAAATTCCATTCCAGCAACACTCTCCACTATCATTTCATTTCATCTGTCATTCATTTAATCATTGCCCCAGAGGAGTGCGTCAGGCCTCGGCAGCCGGCACAGTTCATATCCTCGCCGCTAGATAGGGGCTCCATCCATTATCCATTATCCATTCCGTCAGAGTGGAACCAGGCTGTGGATTTTCATTTTATTTTTATTTATTTTTTTCATTTCTTAAACCGGACCTATTCGACGCCATTTCCCATGCCCACACAAGGTAAAGTACCAAGGTGAAGCCACTGTTAAGGCCAACATGTTTGTATTCACAGGCAAGTTTCAGCAGTTTGACTTCGGTGTGGACGTCAACCAACAGCGGTACGGGTCGCCCCAGCCTCCTGAGTATAACCTGAAGGCGGTCACCGCTCCAGTAGCTATACAATACGGCCAGACTGACACACTTGTCTACAGCAAGGTCAGTTTTTCCTAGATGTATAGCAATTTATTTTAAGCTAAAGAAATAGTTCCGAGAAGAGCTAAATAGCCTATTTTCATATATCTTACTGGTCTTTTCCATTAGAAACACTTCCGCCTATTAAAAGGGTTTTCCATGTCATCCACTAAATAGTTTTTTGAACATTACATATGTCTCCACCAACTGTTAGTTGTAACTCTTCAGTCGGTCAACACAAATTTATTACAACCAACAGTTTTTGCTGCAACGTGTAGAAAATGTCGTATCTCAAATGCCACCATTAATACCATAGCAGTAACAGCCCTTAAAGGATCCATTAGTATTTTGAGAAATCACCTATATTCGTAAATTATGTGTATTTTAAGGCTGAATAGCTATTTTAAATATTTATTTTTAGTCGCGGTTTGCCCACTCTTCAGTTATTTTGTTCTAATTTACATGTGTGTCATTCATTTCATAGTTCATTAGTCGTATCTTGTTAACCTTCTAATTTTTCTTCTTTGACCTCATTATGATTGTTAAGCT
This sequence comes from Meconema thalassinum, assembly GCA_946902985.2. Classification (NCBI taxonomy): domain Eukaryota; kingdom Metazoa; phylum Arthropoda; class Insecta; order Orthoptera; family Tettigoniidae; genus Meconema; species Meconema thalassinum. The sequence continues at coordinate 250,059,094 of OX336394.1, read as the reverse complement.
TTGTATATTAGCAACCTTGTAAGTCGAGGAAGCGTAAGAAATAGAATAATAAGCAACACTGAAAATATGTCTTCAAATCTTTACATCTCTACCAACACCATAGCGTTAAGAAATTATGTACTAGAATATACAGTATAACTTTCAATATCGGTGATTAAGAATCCTCCCGCGAGATGGCATCTTTATGTAGGCCTAACGATTCACGGGATTTCTTTTAAGAAAAAGTCAAATACGCGGCTTCTATGATTTACGAAAAGTAAGCTATAGATGTTAATGCCATTAGATAATGATTATTATAATAACCCATCATACGAATCTTCTCTTCAATCGATTGAATAGGATACGAGTAGGCCTAATAGAAAAAAATTCAAACTGATGCCATCTTGAATTTTTGAAAACATTTGAACATTATTAGAAGTATCTGTACTAAGCTCTGAATAAAGATTCACTGTGCCAAGTTCCATTGCTCTCGGGTGATTAGATCGCTAGAGATGTCATTTGAAAATCACTTGGTTGCCATGTTCCGTTTGTGTTTCTCAGGACTTTGAAAGTCACATTTGTGTATTTACTTAATAGTTCTCTATCACCACACAAAATTTCAGTTTTACCCCTTTTTTCCTAGATAGTTGCGGAGATATTGTGAACCGGTGAAAAACATCGCATGGACACAATGTTGGATTGTTTTATATATTGGCTAGAGAATTATATGCCAGAAGATGAATATTATAATGGTGCTTCATTGTATCAACCTACAGTTCATTTATATCGCTTGTTTAGGACACAATAAATAAAAACGTGATTTCGAAAATTTTGCACAGCCGCCATTTTAAGTTCTCATAGAAATTGAATTAAATTAGACTTCAATATAATGCAGTTTTACAGCACTCGGATGATTAATTCGCGGGAAAAGTAATTTTCATATTCAAATTTCGCGTCGCCGCCATGTTCGTTTTGGGGGCAGATGACCTCGTAGTTTTGCCCCCTGAAACCTCAATAGCTAACTAACATGTTAGTTTTGTACTCATCAGGTTATTTATAGCCCCATGGGTGAACTTATTCTAAAATGGCCTGTATGAACATACGAAATTTCAGTTTGATTGTTGCAATTGATTTGTAGATATTGAGAACCGTTGAAATGTTTCGGATGATTGTTCTATATGTAGTGTAATACCTTCAAAATTGAGGTAGAATTATTATTAATATTATTAAGTTCGTGGGAAATATCTTAGCCACCCACACTATTTATTTTGTATATATATTATTAGTATTACCTTTATATTTTTTGTTTATGAAAAAGAAGACGGGTTTACGATGTTTATATTTAAGTAATTGATTTAAAAGGGAAGATTTAAATCTCATACATATATTAATTTGAACGGGATGGCGAAGCAAGTTAAAACGTAGCATTTTCAGTCAGGTAAGAAGTGGAGAAATATGTCGCAACAGAGGCTATACTGGACTGCGCGCTCATAGCAGGAGAGTTTTCAAGAACTGACGCTATCTGAGTAGCATTTCTCAGAAATTGGTTCAAAAGAGGTCAACTTCATCGAGGACAAGGAAATCTTGCTACACAGCGACAAAAACATCTTTATTTAGCTACGAGACCACCGATTCTCCGAATCCAGACAACGCTATTAAAGGACGAATCGCAGCTAAGCATCATTATAGATCGTTGGAGGAGGGAAGACTTCGATCTGAAGGAAGAAGTTTGATTGGTTGGAGCTCGTGGAAGTAAGGTACTGGGGTGAGGGAAAAGAAATGTTTTATAAGACCTTACCCTTTACTCAAGCTGGCATTCCTTCGATAGATTCCTTCGTCTGATTCTGAATTACTTCATTACATTTGAATATATCTGCAGTACTTCGTATTTACAAGTTGGAAGTATGTCAGGACACATTCTGTCTAGTAGTACAAATAATGATAGTAGTGCATTGGGGCTATCATTATTAAAGTGATTCTTGAAGCTAGGTCTTCATCACTACATCAACTCAAATTAATCCTAATATACTTCATCAACGACATCAAGATGACAGCATTATTCAGCAACAGTCGGCAACAGTGCTTTGTAATATGCAAAGCAAATCTGAAGATATCAGCATCGGTGAGCGCAATCGACAATATTACGTATTTCTCTGTTTCATAATTTTAGATCTTGATTTGGGCACAGTAAATGTAAATTCATAGCTTTGGTAATAATTTTAACTTCATGACTCCGTATCCGCTTGCTTCACGCCACATCGTTAAAAGTAAATTCAGTAAATCTTCTCATATTTTGTTCAATATAATTTGTTTATTATTATTAATATCATTAAAGTCACTTCCTTAAATCCATTCTGCGTGTTTCCTCCTAGTATTTAGAATTAACTATAAGACGACCCTATTCTCTCTTGGTAAATATCATTCTAGTTGGAAGCTTAAAGTTTCCCTACGAGCTGAGAAAGAAGAGTCTTCATGCCGAGGTATTATGGTGAGTGCGTCAGGTATTTTATTCCGCGGTTCAATGGGATTGAACCCGGTGGCGCCCAACAAATTGAAAGTTTATCGTGGTTTCACCACGGTACTCCTAGTGAATACTCATTACATTTGTCCGCTAAACATATGGCATTGTTGTTGTTGGTATGATTTATAAACAGGCTCTTCATTACTATTACATTTGGTCACCCAAGTGCGGCAAATACCATTCAAACTAATACACTAGACCACAGCGTTATGAACTATTAGATGAAGATTATTGCGTTGGTTCATTATACGATTGATCAATTATTTGTGTTGACGACTGAAGAGTTACAACTGATGGTTAGTACAGGGCAACACTGGAAAAAATGGATTCAAAACTTACACATTCACATGATCTAAAATAGTCGTTAAGTGGCGCTCCTTGCGATCAAACACTAAAGAGAGAGTGGGCACTACTGCGTCATAATAAGCATTACGGGACTCCAGAATGTCCTACACTGCCCTTGTAAATCTTTAACTTTTCATTTACCATTGCCTCAGAAACTATTGGGATGTCTCATAAAGTAACGTCGTTTTTTTTAGTTTGGTGTTTTATAAGTTAGAATTGGTTTTCTTTGGTTCACCAATTCTATTTACAGGAGGCCATGACTATAATTGTGTATATTGCGAGAATGTATCAGTCGTGAGTTGTTGATACACAATCACAAATGGAACCTACAGGGTTATTATGTGTATGCGCGCCAGTAAACACCACAAGTTAAGCCGTCTGTGACTAGCACAGATCGCGGCCGCGCGCACCTGGTTCAGCCGGTGCAATAACCCGCTCCGCTGACTCATATCGTTAGTTCACACGTATTTTGTCATTCATATGAACGTGTATTTGCAAAGCTTAGACGATAGTGTTTCACGTTCAGTGAGTATTGTGATTACTGTGTATTATATTTTGATTACAGCACATTATAGCTATTATGTGTTGAATAAAGCACTTTATAACACTTTAATATGTACACACATCTCGATCTACATCTTAACACATTGAGCTATTACAACTAATATCGTCACAGAGTAAGAGCATATATACACTCCGACCAAGTTCCATAGAGGACATAAACTAGATACATAATAGTCTCCCCCACTTATATAAAAACAAACAAACGGAACAATTCCTATTCATTAGGGCACATAGTCTTGCAGATACTGAGGAGGTCGCCTGTCTCTGGCTGATCTTCTTAAATAATTATCAGCAGGTGGTGGAAGGCTGTCTCGATCGTTTATCTGGTTGCAGGATGGTCTGCCTTGTATCATCTGAAGTGTGGGTTGCAGGAGGAATACCATCATTCTCTAGTCTTGACTGGGTTGGTGTTGATATATTTGGAACACCACGCACTGGAGGATTTCTTGGAGCAAAAGTGACATGCTTATCTTTCTTTGGTACGAGAGTCGATAATAACTGGTCAACATGCCGCTTTAAAAATCGTCCCAAATCCAATTTCACATTATAGTGGCGCTGGCCGAGTTTAGTTTGTATAACACCAAACTGCCAAATATCACGGTTTTTCTGGTGAATCCGGACTTGCACTCTCTCTCCCACTTTGAAAGAGCGAACAGGGGGTGAGAAACTGGATGTAATCAAGCTCTTTTGGTTTGGAAGTAGAGCGACGTTTCAAATATAGTTCAGCTGGAGACTGTCCACATGCCAATGGCGTTGCTCTGTATTGAAACAAGATGTTCTGTAACTTAGTCGATAATGGTGCCGGGTCATTTACAGCAGCACGAAGTCGTCTCTTCAAAGTTTGGATGTTTCTCTCGGCAAGCCCATTGGTTGCTGGGTGCCCTGGTGCAATATATTTCTGAAAAATCCCTCTCTCCTTGCAATAGGATCTGGAAGACAAATACCTTTAACAGTTATTTGTTTTAATGTTTCAAACTTAGCATTATGTGGTATACCTTTTTTGGCAGGATTTTACTCAAAGGATTTAATTTTAGAAATTGTTTCTTTAACTTATTTAAATATTTAAATATCACTCGTGAATATAGTGGCATTATCTGACACAAGGACATTCGGGTACCCACGTACGGTAAAGATATTGTCAAGCAGACTGATAGTAATTGCAGTGGATGGAGCGTCTTTCACCATTCGGACTTCGACCCACTTGGATTTCGTGTCAACACACATCAAGAAATGGTGGTTATCAAATGGTCCCGCATAATCAATGTGTATGCGTTCCCAATTTTCTTCTGGTTCATCCCATGGGTGTATTGGAGCTTTTGGTGGATTTGAACGAGTCTGCGCGCACTCTTCACAAGATTTGATAAGTTTCTCAATGTCTTTGTCTAATTGCGGCCAGTAGACATATCGTCTTGCTAACTGTTTTGTTTTCACAATGCCGAGGTGTGTTAAATGTAACTCTTCCAAAAAAAATCTTTGTAGTTTCTTTGGGATAACAATTCGGTCTTGACGGAATAGAATACCATTTTCAACTGTATATGGTTCATCCAAGGATTGAGTTTGAAAACGTTGCAGGGTGGCTCTAAGTTCTGGGTCTAACATAGTCTCATCACGGATAGTTTCGTATGTAATGGCTTCACTTCACACTTGAAGAATCGTTTCAGCACAGAGTTGTGAAACTTCTGCATTTATTGATGTTTCAATGTTTGGCGAGGTAGATGCAACAGGGGCTCGAGATAGGCAATCAACATTTTCGTTATCTTTCCCTTTTTTCACTCTTACCGTGTAGTCAAACCCGGAGAGAAACGATGCATATCTTAGGAGCCTTGCGGATGTCATTTGTGGCAGGCCCTTGTTCTGATGAAAAATACGAGACAGAGGTTCATTGTCCGTCACAAGAATGAAATTTCTTGCAAAAATATAGTAGTAGAAGTGTGTTGTGGCGAAAATTATTGCCAGCGCTTCCCGGTCAAGCTGACTGTAATTACATTCTGCTGGTGTTAGGGCACGAGATGCATAGGCGATGGGTCTTTCTTGGCCATCCATCTCATGACTTAATACTGCTCCAACACCAGTAGGACTGGCATCGGTTGACAAGATGATAGGCAGTGATGGATTGAATGGGGTAAGGACACGTTCACTACATAACTCGTACTTGAGATTCAAGAAAGCTACTTCACAGGCTGCAGACCAGAAAAACCGTTCACCTTTCCGCAATAACTGCCGTAATGGGTGGGACTTCGTTGAAAAATTAGGAATAAACTTTGCGTAATAAGTCACCATACCAAGGAAGCGTCTCACTTCTTCAATGTTTTTAGGACGTGGCATTTGTGACACAGCTTTAACTTTCTCTGGTGACTTGCGGATCTCATTATATGATACAATATGTCCTAGGTAGTCTATGTTTTCCTTGAAAAACGAATATTTGCTTTTGTTCAAATGCAGATTATTTTTTGAAATCCGTTCTAGACAGGCTATTAAGTTCTTGGTGCACTCCTCCTTCGTAGTACCATGTATTATGATGTCGTCAAAATAAGCTTCAGCTTTTGGAAGACCATGAAGGATCTGTGATAATATCCTATTAAATTCTGAGGGGGCAGTTTTGATGCCAAAACTCAGTCGGTGCATCCTGAAAGTTCCTTTGTGAGTGGATATAGTTTGAATCATACTACCTTCTTCATCAACCTTGTATAAGTGTAACTTGCAGAAAAATTTTGAGTTTCTAAGACTATGTAGAACATCATTAACTGGTCTTATGGGATGGTTTGCAGAAATCAACCTTGAATTCACTCCACATTTGTAGTCGACACATAACCTAACTCCCCCATCCGGTTTTGGGATAACAACAAGAGGCGATCCCCAATCACTTAAAGCTGTGGGAGAAATAACTCCTTCTGATTCCAATGAAGCGAGTTCCTTTTCGACGCGTTCCCGAAGAGCAAAAGGGACATCACGTTCACGATTGAAGACAGGTTTCACCCCCTCTCTGAGTTGCAGTTTTACTTCAATATTGGGAACGCATCCAATTTTTTCTTCAAAGATTGTACTATATTGATGTAAAATATCTTGAATTGACTGCACTGAGTTGACAGATTCAGTGTGAAGAGATTGATTTGTGTCTTTATCAATTTCCTTCAGATCAAGGCCGAGGCCCCTGATCCAAACACGACCAAGCAATGCGGCATGGCTTTGCGGAACTACAAACAGATCTGCAACAATTTATGTTCCTTTGTATGATACTGTGACAACAATTTTTCCTCTGGGTTTGATAACATGATCAGAATATGATCGAAAACAGACATGTGTTGGCTGCAATGGCAAACCAAGACCCAATGTTGAACATTCGTTCTCTGGGATGAGTGAATATTTTGCTCCCGTGTCGACTTCAAATCTTTGTGATTTATTGTTGAGTTTAACAGTGATAAAATATTTATCCGATTCTTGTCCTACGTCAAAGAGATCTTCGATGCATTCCAGTTTTCCCATCCCAAAATTGGTTTCGGGGTGGTCATGCAAGTTGTCATCTATGTTCTCAGTTGCAATGTTATGTGTATTTGACTGTTGAAGAAGTGTAGTGATACAAACTTTTGCAACATGTCCCACTTTCCTACATGAACTACATTTAAGAGAGTTTCTATTTGTGCGACAATCTCTTGACCTGTGGTTTGAATTTCCACAATTTAGGCACAATCCATCAATACCTGTTGTTGTTTGAGTCTTCAGTCTTTTGACTGGTTTGATGCAGCTCTCCATGCCTCCCTGTCCTGAGCTAATCGTTTCATCTCTACATAGCTACCACACCCTACATCCGAGGCAATCTGTTTAACATATTCTAACCTTGGTCTACCCCTACAGTTCTTGTCCTCGACCCTTCCTTCCATAACTAAGCTTGCTATTCCTGGGTGTCTTAGTATGTGTCCTACTAACCTATCTCTTCTCTGCATTAACAGTCGCCAGAAACATCTCCCCTCTCCCACTCGTCTTAATACCTCTTCGTTTGTAACCCTATCTACCCATCTGATCTTCATCATTCTCCTGTAACACCACATTTCAAATGCCTCAATTCTCCTCTTTTCTGCTGCACCAATAGTCCAAGCTTCACTTCCATAGAGCGCCACGCTCCAGACAAAGGCTTTCAAAAATGACTTCCTAATACCTAAATCTATATTCGATGTCAGCAGATTCCTTTTTTGTAGAAATGCTTTCTTTGCCTGAGCCAACCTACTTTTTATATCCTCTTTGCTTCGTCCATCACTGGTTATTCTGCTTCCTAAGTAACAGAAGTCTCCTACTTCCTTTAGCTTTTCACCTGCCAATTTGATCTCCATAGAGGTTTCTGATTTATTTCGGCTGCATTCTAGTATTTTTGTTTTACAATTATTAATTTTCATCATGTACTCTTTCCGTAAGATGGAGTCCATACCATTCAAAAACTCATTCAAATCCTCAGGCTTGTCGGCCAAGATGACGATGTCATCAGCAAATCTCAGAGTTGAAATTATTTCTCCTTGAATCTTCACTCCCACTTTATTTTTCTTTAATTTCCTTCATTGCTCGTTCAATGTAAAGATTGAAAAGTATGGGTGATAAGTTGCAGCCTTGCCTAACACCTTTTTGAATATCAGCTTCTCTCTCACGTCCTTCAGCTCGAATGACTGCTGTCTGGTTTCTGTATAGATTGTAGATCACCCTCATATCCCTGTACTTTATTCCAATAGATTTCAAAATGTCAAACAATTTAGTCCAATCAACGTTATCAAAAGCCTTTTCTAAGTCTACAAATGCCATGAACGTTCTCTTACCTTTCCTTATTCTACCTTCCAAAATCAGCCTAAAGCTTAGGACAGCTTCCCTTGTTCCTACATTTCTCCTGAAACCAAACTGGTCTTCACCCAACTCCCTTTCTATCTGGCTTTCAATCCTCTTGTAAATTATTCTAGACAGGATCTTTGAAGCATGAGTAATCAAGCTGATTGTACGGTAATCTTCACATCTGTCAGCTTCCACTTTCTTTGGTATAGGGATGATTACATTCTTCTTGAAATCAGGGGGTACCTCACCTGTCTCATAAATCCTACACACCAAGTGAAATAACCTGATCAGACCTTCATCTCCTATGCAGCGTAGCAACTCAATCGGTATATGATCTATACCTGGTGCTTTGTTCCTGCTTAAGTCTCCCAAAGCTCTATCAAATTCTGATCTCAATATTAAATCTCCTTTCGCATCCTCATCAATTTCCTCCTCCCTTTCCATTACATGATTCTCAATCTCCTTTCCCTTATACAAACTCTCTATGTAAGCTTTCCATCTCTCAACCTTTTCTTCCCTATCTGTTAGAGGCTTTCCATTTGTGTCCTTAATATTACAGCACTTAGTCTTCTTTTCCCCAAATGTATTCTTAATCCTTCGATAAGCTGTGTCTACTTTTCCTAATTTCAGACAATTTTCTATACCTGCACATCTCTCTATCAACCATTCTTCTTTCGCTTCCTTGCACTTCTTGTTGACCTCATTTCTCAGACGCCTGTATTCTGCTTTCCCCTTTTCATCTCTTACATTCTTGTGTTTCCGCCTTTCATCCATCAATTCTAGTATATCCTGAGTGATCCACGGTTTTCTACCTATTCTTTCTTTCCTACCTATGATTTCTTCTGCGGATTTTGTTATTTCATTCTTCAAAAGTGCCCATTCGTCTGCAATTGAAGTTTGTTTAGGGTTTTTCATTAGTTTCCTTTATACTCTTCTTGAATCTTTCGTTTACATCCTTTACATTCAGTCTGTCTATTGCCCACCTTTTTGGCTTTTGACTTTTCTTCAGTTTCTTCAACTTTAATCTGCATTTCATAACAACCAGATTGTGGTCAGAGTTTATGTCAGAACCAGGATATGTTTTACAATCCAAAATCTGGTTTCGAAACCTCTGCTTGGCCATAATGAAGTCGATTTGGTAACGCCCTGTATCTCCTGGTCTCATCCACGTGCATATTCTTCTATTGTGGTTATTGAATAAGGTGTTAGCTATGACCAACTCATGCTCGGTGCAGAATTCCATCAGTCTGCTTCCTCGATCATTCCTTTCACCTAATCCGAAATCTCCTACTATCTTCCCTTCTCTCCCTTTTCCTACCACAGCATTCCAATCTCCCATTACTATAACATTTTCATCACCCTTGACATACCTCAGAATTTCGTCTATTTCTTCGTAGACCTTTTCAACATCCTCATCATCAGCTTGACTGGTAGGCATATAGACTTGTACCACTGTGGTGCACGTAGGTTAATACCTAGTGCTCTATAATTGACATAACTACGGCGGCCCCTGGACTGTGAACGTGAGTGAGAGCCTGGGCTAGGCTGTTGAACAAAACGTGACTGAGTATCACTGCTATATTGATTCATACCTCGGTCAATATATGAACTTGTGGCTTTTGTTACTTTGTTTGTGTCCTCTATAGTGTCTGACGGTGCAGTGAGCTGTTTTGACAGCTGATTACTCTCATACCGTGATGCTTCCAAGGCTATAGCCTTCTTCAGGAGATCATCAAATTTCGTGTCATTAGACTGAAGAAGTTTCTGATCCAATTATCTCGCAAGCCACGTATAAATTGTGCACGAAGAAAAACATCCGCGATTGAAATTCTGGCGTCACATGTACACTGAATATAAAAGTCACAGTCTAGTAAGTGGCTTTTAAGAGTGGCAACAAATCCTGCAATATTTTGACTTTCTTTTTGATTGACGTTCAAAAAATAGTGTTGGGAAACCACGGTTGAGACTTGAGGTGACAGTATTTGCTTGAAATGTTTTACTAGGTCATTATAACCGAGACACTTGATTGGTTTATCAGGGCCTAAAAATGCAGAGAGATTGTTATAATGAATTGCCCCTATTGATGCACACAAGAGTTGAGCATTCTTTGTTGGATCGGTGGCATTGTTGAAGTTTGCGTAATTCTCAAATCGTTCTAAATACGACACAAATTTTTCCTTTTCAGCATCAAAATTTTCAAAAGGTGTGATGTTAGTGACTTGTGGGGTTGTGACGGACTGGTGAGCTTGATACCTTTCAAGTAACTTCTCTTGAGAATCGGTAAAAATGTTCAGTAATTGTTGAAACTGATTTGCGTCCATCTTGACGGAACGTGGAAATAATTTTAAAAATCACAGTTCAAATATAATAAAATGTTTCAAGATAACCGATTTAAAACACACTGGGTCGTGATCGATGACCGAATATTGTCCTGGGCTTGAGAAAAAACAACTTTGCATAACCTCAAAGTTCGAACTGCGATAAATATTATTTTGAATATGTGGTATGCAGGCACACGCAGATGAATATACGATGAGTTGCTTTTAGGACAGTTTACAAGTACCCTGTGTAAATTTCATGTCAATTTGCCTGATTCTTGATTTTACTCACGTGGCCGTTGAAACAAACCTGACGTAAATACCGTTCTTCATTGATATAGGCTATATCTGTGCCGGTGAATCAAGTCCCAATTCCTCGTCGCCAACTATTATATTTTGATTAAAGCACATTATAGCTATTATGTGTTGAATAAAGCACTTTATAACACTTTAATATGTACACACATCTCGATCTACATCTTAACACATTGAGCAATTACAACTAATATCGTCACAGAGTAAAAGCATATATACACTCCGACCAAGTTCCATAGAGGACATAAACTAGATACATAATACTGTGATTGTTGGTCATGCCTAGACACCAATTCAAATTGCGCGAACGTTTGTATATCCATAATTCGTATATGAAAAGCAGAAAATCTTGTTCTGAAACGAGACAAAAATTTCGAATCAAGTTTCCAGGAAGACCTGTGCCTAATGCAAGTACAATTAGAAGGCTCGCTAAACGATTCAAGGAAAGAGGCTCCGTAAATAATAAAAGAGTTGACAGACAATCTTTCATCAGAAGATGTCAGGTGTGTGATACAAGAGAGGGAGGACATTTTCAGCATCGCCTATGAGCACTGTAAGTACACATTATTGAACATGTTTGGTAAAAGTGTGAAAGTGCGCGCCAAACCACCGGCTGAACGGGATACGCGCGGCCGCGATTTGCGCTGGTCACAGCCGGCTTACTGGCGCGCACACACATAATAACCCTGTACAAAGTGGAGGTTAGGGTCCTTCTAAAGCACTACTGGAAACAAGATTACAAGGCTGCTGCCGCGGCTCGAAGGATATGTGAAGTGGAAGGAGAAGGTGTCGTTAGTGAGTGCGGTGAGTGTGTGGCACAACGATGGTTCCAACATTTCAACATTGGAGAAGAAAACAATAGCCTACAGATTTACAGCGTTCTGGAAGACCAACAGATTAAGAAATTTGGAAAATCAAACAGAAGCTGTAGATTTGTACCTCATGATTTGACCCCTGAACAAGCTCAACGTAGAGTAGATATCTGTCATCAGCTTACCGGTAACTCCATGGATGATAGATTTATCAAGACAATTGTCACATGAGATGAAAAATGGGTCTATTACCGCAAAGTGGTGTTGTGTGTCGGGTAGAATTTTGAAGGAGTGATTCACTAGGAGTTTGTTCCAAACGGGCGTGCAGTCAATGCGGATCTTTATTCTCAACAACTGGAACGAGTTCATGAACTTTTGAGACGGAGATGGCCAGCATTAGTTAACTGAAATAGAGTTCTCTTACAGCAGGACAATGCGAGACCTCATACTGCAGGAACAACCATGGCAAAAATTCAGAAATTGGGAGGAGTCAAACTGCTACCACATCCAGCATACAGCCCTGAACTTGCGCCTTCAGATTACGATCTTTTTCGATCCTTGGCCCATTTCTTGTGTGGAAGAAATTTCGAAACCATTGAAGCTGTGGAGGAGCGTCTCGGCGAATTCTTCGCAACAAATCCCAGTGACTGGTACCGTCGCGCGGTCGCGGGATAAGAAACCTCGCTGAAAGATGGCTCAAGTCCATAGAATCTGACAGTCTCTACTTCGAAGAATAGTTTAATTTCTTGTCAGAAAACTTTCTAAATAACATTTTCTTTAAAAACGACAATACTTATGAGACATACCCTGTATTTACGGGAACTAATTGTTTTTTTTTCTTCTTGGATATTCCTTGAACCTCTCTCCTTACTTTAGCACAGGCTTTCAGAAAATAAATAGGTTATACGGTACTTTTGATTTTTCAATAATATATCTAAAATGGCGTAATTGTAATAGCATTTTCTTGAACATTCCATCTGACAAAATTAAACTTAAGTACATTTAGAAAAACCGATTTGACACATATAAGAAGAAATTACTTCTAAAAGCGTCAGCTTTGTATCTTGAAAAGTTCGGGATAAAAAATACCGTAATTTTAAATTAAGAAATGTATTTTAGCGAGATTTTTTTATTTTCCACTAGATGAAGAAACAACGACAGCTTAGGTTTCAGGGCGCACACTCATGAACCGCAACACCAGTTTTGCATTCATTTTGTTGATTATTGTTACGGTCCGTGGATCAAAACATAAATTAATTAGACACTCTCTTCCTAATTCTAATATTTATTCAACGATAAATTCTAATACCACAGCTCCCTTGTTCTCTTTTCAAGGAATCTCAAAAATCATAGCCGACTTGAAGCGTCACTTCCCTTCTTCTTGCGCAGCCTTGACAATCTCGTATTCGGAGTGAAATAAACATTTTACTCACTTAACCGCAAAGCGCTGCTTTATGCTTGCCTAGACAAGTAGCATTATTTTATATCTATTGTCTGATAAGTGGCTTCGATGGCGTAGTTGGTAGCATGCTTAGCTTCTATGCCCAAGATCGCGGGTTCAAACCCGGCCGAAGTCGTCGGATTTTTAAGAACATTAAAAATCCCTCAGTATGCCTTCCTTCGGAGGGGAAGTAAAGCCGGCGGTCCCATGTCATAGATGTATGGCATGTTAAAGAACCTTCCACCTGTGTGAAGCTAAATTATATATAGATTAAACATTTGACTAACGTTCTTAGGTTCCTAAGTTCGTCGCCTGGAGCCGACTGCGGTGGCATCTGGTAACTAAGTTCTGAACTAGTTGGTCGTTGATGGTGGCGTTTGGCGGCAAAAGTAGGAACTACTTTGAAAAATTGAATGTCTGCAGTCCTTACTTGAATTAAAACAGATACACACACTAATACAGTCATCACAATTTATTAACACCGGTTATCAGACAGATTCTACACACACCCAAAGTACACGGGGCTACATGACCGCGTTGTCGCAGCCCCTAAACCAGGCTGTTCCAGCCGAGCAACTCGTCCGTGAGCAGCGGAGTACTCGCCGCCTTACGTGAGTAAACCTGCAACATGCAATACAGCTCTGATGTGGGGGGTAGCCGTCACTTCGCGTTGGATACATCAAGACAGGCTGGAAGTGCATGGACTTGTACTATGACCTTCGTCCAGTGACGCATTGGCTATCACCCCCAGTCCCTCTCCAATCATGCTCCGAGCATTACTGCTGAGTACTCGCGTGTACTCATACTCAAACTCGTGGATTTGGAACAGCCTGCCCTAAGCTAAGGAACCAACCAACCAACCAGTTTGATAACTAAGGAATCAACCAACCAACCAACCAACCATAGTCTGTCAGAGAGGAACATTTAAAAATCTGCATGACTCACAGGTGTGGGAAATTTTAAGAACATTAACCGTAAGGAATGAGCTGACAAAAATAAATATACCATTACAAAGCAAATAGGCCTATGACAAATAACATGAAATTTCGAAAGTTTTTAAAATTTACGACATCCTGGATCCCTGTAAATGAGCAGGGCTGAGTTGAAACAGGAAAAACAACTGGCACTTATAGATGAATGATGGTGGGCCACGCAACCTACTATCTTGTATCCTGCCCCACTTGGTTCATGCACATTTACCCTATCCAAAGTAGTATATTGTATAGCCTATTACTGCTATACTTTTATTTTGTTGTATGAATGAGTATTTTTGTGTTTCAGGACGTTCTCAACTTATCAACCATCTTGCCGAATGTTGTGGAAACCCGAATAGTTCCTGCAGAGTATTTCAACCACATGGACTTCATTTCACACCCAAGACTGAAAGAGTTACTCCATGATCATATTGTAGAAATCCTAGAAAAATATTAGTTTACTATGATAAATAATGAGCAAACCATTCTTGTTAAAATAAACGCAGCAAGTGTAGTACAGTAGTCTAGTTATTGACAAGTTCTATAACACGTGGAGGCTACAGGGGAAAGAAAGATCAGGGTCCAGTAAAGATGAGCCGTTCTAGCAAGAGCTTTGCTACACCACTGCGTATCGGCCAGGCGGCGATTCGAGTGGGCTGGTGGGAGGCCATTGGATTCAAGCCGAGTAGGCAGGCCGAGCGTTGAGCACAGCAGGAGTCAGTGTTAATAGCAATATGAGTGCACTGTCGACGTGTACTGACCTCGAGTCACTGGTCCCACCCCTCATATCCAACCGGTCACTTCCCCTCTTGCGTATCAGGCGCGGATTCAAAGGGGGTGGGGGGGTGCACGGGGTCATGACCCCCCCCCCCCCCCCAAACGGAGATCAAAAAACGAAAACACAATAACCAGACAAATAAAACTTAACGAATTTTAACTGAAAAGCAGTTCTTTTCATTTTATTCAACACTGAAAATATCTTTATTGCAATTATTATGTTCTGTTACAACTGTAAATATTTACAACTTCATACCTGTTATATAAAAACGATTATTTATACTGTATAACAAAATCAACTCGTCTATTTTGTTTGTGATTACTGAATCGATGTTTATAGTGATTTCACGATGAATGTGCAGCAATGCACGGATAGGAATTTGGGACTTTTTTCGCACCAAAAAATTTTGCCGACGTCCAAACTGCAAGCTTGATTGGCAATTTAAGCTGTGACTTTCTCCCTTTGTCGGTACCAACTCAACTTGCTGAAACTGTAACGTATCTTGATACTTTTCTCGAAGCTCGATGTAAAAGTCGCAAAACACGCCGTTGCAATTTGTACGAATATTTTTGGTGCGCTAAACGCATCAAATTTCTATCCATGTAGCTTGCAAAAAAAAATGGTCTGGTTTTGTACGTTTGGTTATTTTGTGATCGCGTTTTTAGTGATACCATTTTTAGCCTACTTTTCACATTTTGCAAAAATGAGGAAAAAGTAGACTTATGAGATCGGGCAAATGTGTGTGTGTCTGTCTGTCTGTCAGTCTGTCCTTCTGTCTGTCTGGATGTGTGTGTGTCCCCCCTATCAACTCCTAAACGGCTGCAGCAATCGAAACAAAATTTGGTAACAGTAAAGATCTATACCTGAATATCTCACGTCCATATTTGAAAATGATGTCAGTGCTACCAACTGCTGAAAAATCGCAATTGAAATTTGAGCTCCATGTTGGATATCTTGGAAGGTATGAATGGGAGCTATTTCAAAATTGGCACACGTATAGATAATATTATTGCGGTTTAATTTCCAGGAGGCCATACATGGCAATGTTGCCAAAATGATTATAAGCCTGCTGATATGTCCAAATTTTAAGTGCATATAACTTCTACACTATCAATTGGATTTCAACCAAATTTCGTATGTGCTATGTGTACATAAACAGATATGACTGAGCGTATTCTTAAGAGCCTCCAAGGCTGCCAACTGTTAATAAAATGCTCTCAATTTATTTTATCCAAATACCCATATATCAGAAAGTATGCAAGCCGACAGCTTTAAAATATGCACACTTATAGTACCTGACATTCTATATTAATTTGGAGTATCTTATATACGTCAGTGCTGCCAACATGATTCTAAGCCTGCTGAGAGGTCCAAATTTAAATACATGTAACTTCTATACTATCATTTGGATTTCAGGCAAATTTCGTGTGTGCTATGTGTACCATAACAGATATGACTATGCCGATTCTTAACAGTAACCAGGGCTGCCAACTGTTAATAAATACTGTCTCTATTTTTGTTACCCTAATATCAATATATCTCAAAGTATGCAAGCCAATAGCTCTAAACTTTGCACACGTATAGTACCTGGCATTCTAGATTAATTTGGAGTAACTAATATAGGCCTATGCCAGTGCTGCCAACATGATTCTAAGCCTGCTGATAGGTCCAATTTTAAAATACTTATTACTTCTATACTAACAAATGGATTTCATCCAAAATTGGCACAACACGAGATCATAATATTTCAGATTATTTCTGACCAACACATGCATGACATGTTGTTGCCAACATGATTTTACGCGCGCTGATAAATCCAAGGTCTAACTGCATGTAACGTGCATGCTATCCATTGTACTTCAACCAAATTTTGTATTCTGTACCTTAAGAGATGCAACTAACAATAGCCTATATTCAGTCACTAGGGCTGCCAACTGTACTGCTCTATTAGGCTACATTATACCAGGTATATTTCGAACTAATTAGAAATGTCGATATTACCAACTTAATTTCGTCATTATTCTAGATAGGTTTATATAGATTGGCAAGAATCTTAAATTTCAAGAAAAGTAGGCTCTTTAGTTCGTCACGGAACTTCTTGTTCTTAACAATTTCGATTCTCTGCCTCCCCCCAAAGCCGAACTCTAGATCCGCGCCTGTTGCGTATCGAGCCCGAGCTCATGCTAGAACGGCCTTACAGTAAGTAACAGGTGTACGAGTGTATCATCATGTTAAATATTACTAAACTAACATAAACGCTTAGCTGCCGAGAAACACACCGTTGATATTTGAGCGTTGTATGAAAGTTTGATCAGGGTCGCTCTAAAACTACAATCACCTCCACCAGAAATGTGTTTTTGTTGTTAAATAACATTTGTCAGTGCTCAGGGAATGTACGGTCTAGCATCAAGTGCCATTACACTTTATTTAAAAAAAAGAAGCAAACATTATTAAATAACAATCACCCCCTCCCCCGTTCTTTTCTTTTTGTACAGAAGAGTCTCCATATTCCGGGTGGATGGGACCGAGACTACCTCGGGGTATAGAAAAACTCGAACTTACGAAATTACACTTTTGTCAACACTTACAGCGAATAAAATCAAAACATTAACTACCATGTGCCCAAACAACCAGACTGGTTTTATTTTATATAGTGACGACGGGCGATATAGGCTATAGTTTTCTAATTTTCCTCATTACCGACGGCTCGTTTTTAAAACCTAGCTGGGCGGCCATGATTACATTCCGTGTGGAGCTAAGCGCAAACATATTATGGTTCAAGACCAGACTGGTGTATTTTTAGACTATTATTCACATTTTGCAAAAATGAGGGAAAAGAAGACTTACGAGATCGATCCGGGAAAATGTCTGTCTGTCTGTCTGTCCTTCTGTCTGTCTGCTGTGTGTGTGTGTGTGTGTCCTATCAACTCCTATACGTCTGCAGCAATCGAAACCAAATTTGGTATGAGTAAAGACCTATACCAGAACATCTCAATGTCATACTTGAAAATGATGTCAGTGCTACCAACTGCTGAAAAGTTGCAACTGAAATTTGAGCTCAATGTTGGATATCTTGGAAGGTATGCATGGGAGCTATTTCAAAATTGGCACACGTATAGATAGTAATATTTCAGTTTAATTTACAGGAGGCCATGCATGGCAGTGTTGCCAAAATGATTCTAAGTCTGCTGATAAGTCCAATTTTTAAATGCATATAACTTCTATACTATCAATTGGATGTCAACCAAATTTTGTATGTAATATGTGTACATAAACGGATATGACTCAGCGTATTCGTAGGAGCCACCAGAGCTGCCAACTGTCAATAAATGATCTCTCTATTCTTTTATCCAAATACCAATATATCAGAAAGTATGCAAGCCGACAGCTTTACACTATGTACACGTATAGTACCTGACATTCTAGATTAATTTGGAGTAACTTATGTACGCCAGTGCTACCAACATGATTCTAAGACTGCTGATAGGACCAAATTTTAAATAAATGTAACATCTATAATATCAATTGGATTTCAACCAAATTTCGTATGTGCTATGTGTACCATAACAGATATGACTGTGCTTATTCTTAAGAGCAACCAGGGCTGCCAACTGTTAATAAATGCTGTCTCTATTTTTTTACCCAAATATCAATATATCAGAAAGTATCTAAGCCAACAGCTTTAAAATTTGTACGCGTATAGTACCTAACATTCTAGATTAATTATGAGAGCCTAATATACGTCAGTGCTGCCAACATGACTCGAAGCCTGCTGATAGGTCCAATTTTAAAATACATGTAACTTCTATACTAACAAATGGATTTCATCCAAAATTGGCACAACATGAGATCATAATATTTCGGATTATTTCTGACCAACGCATGCATGACATTGTTGCCAACATTATTTTACGCGCGCTGATAGATCCAATCTCTAACTGTATCCATTGGACTTCAACCAAATATTGTATTCTGTATCTAAGGAGATGGGACTAACAATATATTCAGTCCCCAGGGCTGCCAGCTGTAGTGCTCTATTAGGCTACAGGTATATATTGAACTAATTAGAAATTTAGATATTACAAACTTAATTTCGCTATTTTTCTAGCTATATAGATTGGCATGAATCTTAAATTTTAAGAAAAGTAGGCTCTTTAGTTCGTCACGGAACTTCTTGTTATATAGCCTAGTGACGGCGGGCGATATAGGCTATAGTTCTCTCATTTTCCTCATTAACGAAGGCTCGTTTTTAAAACCTAGCTGGGCGGCCATGTTTACAATCCGTGTGGAGCTAAGCACAAACATATGGTTCAAGACCAGGCTGGTGTATTATTATATAGTGACAACGGGCGATATAGGCTATAGTTTTCTAATTTTCCTCATTAACGACGGCTCGTTTTTAAAACCTAGCTGGGCGGCCAAGCTTACATTCCGTGTGGAGCTAAGGCTCACTCAGCTGGAGGCACAGCGTTTTCAATTCTCCATCGTAGGTCCGTAGCCACTGGGAGCAAGCAGCGAGACTGGACAGAACTGCGTGCAAATATGCAACACTGGAGACCTGACAAGCAAGTCGGCAGCTAGGACGGGACTCTGGATTCCACATGGACTAACAGAGGAAGCATGCTATTGGTCAAGATCCATCAGCTATTAGTCAACAGAGAACAGTCATAAATTGGCGTAGGTGTTGTGTAGAGCTTTCGAGCATGAGCAAGGTTGATTCCAGGCACGAGAGGATGGCCACCTCAGCCAGTGCAGCAGCCCAGGGGCGTATATACAGATTATTTTCTGGGGGAACTGACTATCCTGGAAAATATATAGTATTCTCAGAGGATTTGTAACGTGTTTTTCGAGGGGTTTTATGCAACTGGCATAAGTCAGTAGGAAGCCATTCTATATTTATTTACGCGGCAAATTGTTCAGCCAAGACAATTTTTCATGGTAATTTATTATTATTATTAATTTATTATAATTATTATTATTAAGGTATTTTCGGAGCATTTTATAAAAATTATTAGCATTCAAATAGGTTTTCTATGTCTTAGAAAACGCTATCAAGCAAATTATTACGAACGACGATATCATAGAAAATTATCTGATTACGGAATTTTACGGAGTTTTTGTCAGTTAGGGTATTTGAGAGAGATGACTCACTGGGATTTCAAGTACACGCTGAATCTTGTCGAGGAGCATGACGCAATCTTGGGTCGCAAGGTCTAGAAAAGGCGAATTGTTGAAACGGAAATCGACTTCTCCCTCCCGCGGAGTGTAATGAGGAAGGAGTGGGGATCTAGCGCGTAGGGCTCAGCCAATCAGCGGAGACAGCGTAAGCTAGGAGACTGCTCCGGAGTGGGGGAGCCGACAGGTGAATATATCGTTCGACGCGCCGTGAGACGAGGACTATCTGTGAAATACTTGAGGAGTATGGGTGCAAGTGCGTGTCGCTCCGATGTTCAGGGGAGTTAGTGACAATCTGTGTAGAACTTGCAGTGTACGGTCGCAAGTGCGTGACGCTCCGATGTTCAGTGGAGTTAGCGACGAACTTTTGTAAAACGTAACCAGTGCGGTTTTACGAGAGTTTGGGTCCGATGTACGGACCATAGAGTTATCTAATCTACCAGAATATCAACATATAACGAAGAAGATGGCGACGTCCAGGAGACTGTGGGAAGCACACAGCATCATCAAGAACGAGGGAAATGCTTTGGCAATTTCCAGGGGTAAGCGCTAATGACGCAGAAATACACAATCTCTCATTTTTCTTTGTTTTATATTTCATAATTCAGTAACTTCATAGCTTGGAAATAAGAGTAAAATCAATTTATCAGACTCCGTTTTCACGTAATTTTCTATCGGTAATATTCAAATCACAACGCTCCAATTTAAATGTTAAACTTATTATTATTAATTTTGCTATACTTGTTTTATATAATAAATTCATTTCTTTTACAATGCAATCTTTGCTTTCAGTAGGTAGCATTAGATATAGACCAATTCCTTCTCCTGATACAATTGTTTGTTGGGTTAATGATCAAATCATACCACGATCTGAGTGAATAGAGTCTTGAATGTGTTCTCCCAGAGCTAGACGTTGTTAAATACAAATTTAGATTTCAACATTGCATTGAGGTCTTGGCGCCCATTAAAACAACATAGCTTAGGCAAAGGTAAACAGTTACATTTCTCTCCCAACAGTGTGGGCTAGCGAAACCATTACATTTGTCACCCAACAGTAGGGGCAGCCAAAACGTTACATTTGTCGCCGACAACTTGGGGCTGAAAACCTAATAACATTTGTGGAAGGAGAAGGGTATATATTTCTGTGCCTGTATTTTGGGGGTTATTTGTCTGTATCAGTGTATATCATTATGGGGGATGAGAAAGAAAGACAGATGAGGTTACGTAGTGGTCATCAACGGGAGAATGATGATACGAGCAGTATGTCGAGTGATGGTAGTACCGGGGTAGCGGAGGTAAATCCCGATACTGAAACAGGGAGTGTAGGGGGTCAACCAGAATTAAAAACTTTACTTCTCGAGTTCATGTATCAGAACAAAGTTAGTAGTGATGCCTTAAATGCAAAATTAGAACAAAACAGTAGGGAAAATAAAGAAAGTACAGATGCCTTAAATGCTAAATTAGAACAAAACAACGCAAAACTGGAACAAAACAACGCTAAATTAGAACAAAACAGTAAGGAAAATAGAGAGAGTACTGAAACTTTAAATGCTAAATTAGAACAAAACAGTAGGGAAATGAGTGACAAATTCGAACTGATTAGAGGCGAGATCAGGGGGGTGATGGAAGAAAAGGCTAAAGAGATTATTGCAGATGTAGACAGAAAATTAGGAAAAGTACAGGAGGTGTTGGAAATTAGAATCAGTACACAGGCTGAAAATTTAAAAGAACTAGTGCAACTGGAAACACAGCAGGTCAAAAAGCAATTGGGGGGAGAAATTGACAAAATTCAGGTAGCTACTAAAGAGGTTAAGGAACAGCTGGGGGGTAGAATTGAGAAAGTCCACTCGCAAATAGTTGCAGAAGTAAATGATTTAAGAGAGAGTAATAGAGAGAGCATTAGCAAGATTGAGGAGAAACAAGCAAAGCTATATGATAAAGTAGAAGAATCAGAAGGAAACATTAAATTAACAGTAAACAGTATTGAGAGGAAGGCTGAGGAGAAAATCGCAGAATTAGAATTAAAATTAAAAGCTAGGATCAGGCAAGAAAATAGTCAGAATAGGCCAGTTTTTGTGAATAGCACACACAGGGAGGTAGAACTGGGTAAGTTCAGCAATCGACAGGGGTGCCCAATGGAGTTCATGAACACTATAGAAAATAAATTCGGGGAGAGGTTGGAAAATGGTAGTATTGAGTGGTGCCAGGTAGTTGAAATTTTAGAACAAGTGTTTGTGGGGGAAACGAGGAATTGGTTTGCTGTCTACAGAGACAAGTTTACGGATATCAATGATTTTAAAATGAAATTCTGTGAAAAGTTCTGGAATGAGGTTATTCAGTCGCAGCATCGTGAGGGAGTAGTGTGTGGTAAATATAACCCTAAAGGAAGCTCCACCATGACCGAATACTTTTTAGGGCAGGTATTAGTGTGTAAATATCTGGATGGCTTGAAGGAGGAAAGTGATGTGGTAAGGTTGCTACTTAGGCACTTTCCCTATAGGATCAAGGAGGCTGCTTGTATCCAGAATGTAAAGACTATATCACAAGTAGAAAATTTGTTAAGCACATTTGATGCACTAGGGAGAGGGGGTTATGAGGACAATTTCAACCGGAACCAGGGTAATAATAATAATAGACCTAATGAAGCCAGGCATCAAGAAGTTCAAGGGAACGGTGGCGAAGGAGCCAACGCTCAAAATAGAAATAATAATAATCAGCTATATCAGAACAGAGGAAATGGCTATGGTAATCAGTATCAAGGGAGGAACAATGATTTCAGGGGAAATCAAGGGAGGAACAATGATTACAGGGGAAATCAAGGGAGAAACAATGATTTCAGGGGGAATCAAGGGAGAAATTATAATGACAATAATTACAACCAGAATAGGGGTCAAGGAAGAGGACAGCCTAGTGGTAGTAATATACAGCCAAACAATGACAACACAGCCCAGAACAACCAGACCAGTTTAGTAGTTAGTAGTACTACGGCCAGCTGTAGCGGTTCTTTAAACGCGAACCAGGCTGCGAAGTAAGGTCAGAATCTCAGTCTGTAGCATGCCCTGTCCATACAATTATACAGGAACCCTATGACCTAAATGTAAGAAATGAATTATTACATGAACTAAATGATGAAGGTATTATTCAGGAAGTGGTTAGTAAGAGCCCCATAGTTAAATTTAACGTGTCCGAGGCGTACACAGATGTTTTAATTGATAGTGGTTGTATGAAGAGTTGCATAAGTAGTGCATTTTATGATAAAATGAAAGGAACTGGAGTAAATTTTGAGGAGATGCCAATTAAAAGCACTTTTGTTATCACAGCTGTTGGGAAGAGGTCTAAAGTAATTTCTAAGCAAGTTTTAGTAGACATTAAAATTAATAATCATGTAGAGAAGCAGATTTGTCTTGTAATTCCAAATTTAGTATTCAGTGTTATCTTGGGTTCAGAGTGGCTAAGTAGAGTGTCGGGTAACTTATGTTATGATGTAGGGAGTTTGAAATTTAAATGGGGAGATTCTGAAGTAGAAGTAGCGTTCAATGACCAAATTCAGAGAAGTAGTGTTGTAGGTGTGATTTGTACTTTAAATGAGATATCGCCAGCCGTAGAGCGGGGTTCTCCATGTTTTGTGGGCAGTGTGATTACGAACGGAAGTCTAGAGGACTCGTTACGTGAGGCTGCATTTCAGGGTAATATAGAGGATGAACAGTGTGTTCGGCTCTATGATGTGTTATTGTGTAATAGGAGAGTTTTTGAGGATCGCATTGGTATGGCCAATTGCTATACACATTCATTGAACGTTATTGATAGGTCAGTATTCACAGGACATAGATATCCTGTACCTTTCGCTTATCAGAGTGCAGTTGAGGCACAAATTAATCAGATGCTTGAAGATGGGATTATTGAGCACTCTAACAGTCCATATGTTAATTCTTTGATAACGGTACCCAAGACCGACGGCACTGTTCGTATTTGTTTAGACGCTCGTTTGGTTAACAGTAGAATTAGTTCAGATCAGCTGAAATCTATGTCAATAGAGGAATTAATGCAAACATTTGAGGGGAAGAAGTATTTCACTTGTGTAGATTTGAGTTCCAGTTTTTGGCAAGTGCCACTTATGTACGAAGATAGACCATTTACAGCTTTTAGTCATAAATATAACCTTTATCAATTTTGTAGAACACCTTATGGGTTAAAGAGTAGTTCAGCAGCTTTAATTAGGGCTTTAAACATCGCATTAGGGGATGACACAGGAGAGTTTGTAACCATTTACATTGATGATATGGTAATTAGTTCACGCAGTTTTGAGGAGCATCTATGTCATTTAAATATAGTTTTTCAGAAGTTAGATCAGGCAGGGTTCACTTTGAAGCTGTCTAAGTCGTCATTCTGTCAGTCAGAAGTGACATTTTTAGGTCATAGAGTGTCAAGTAGAGGTGTGACACCATAGGAAAGTAGGGTTAGCATGTGTGGACAGTAGCAACAGGGCATCGTTACAGACACTGAGTAATATGCTAGTGGAGCAACGTGATGACGTTAAGTTAAAGGAGCCACTGGCTAGGTTGGAAATAGGTGAAGAAGAGTATGTGAAAGTAGGACGGTTCACGTACAAGATGCAGGATGGGCTTCTTGCAAGGAAATGTAGGAATAATCGGTGGGCAATATGTGTTCCTGCCACTTTGCGGGAGGAGCTAATTTGGTTCATTCATAGGGAATTAGGACACTTTGGTGCTGCCAAGGTCTTCTATGAAATTGGTCGTGACTTCATTTGGAGTAAAATGGGAAGGGACGTTAGGAGGATTTTAGCTAAGTGTGACACCTGTCAAAGGAGTAAATATCCAGTTAAATATTTAGTGGGGGAGAGATCTGCAGTTCTCACCAGTAGTCCCGGCGAACTACTGTGTGTGGATTTATTTGGCCCGATCGTTAAAGGACAGTACGGCTACGAGTACATTTTTATAGTTATTGACGCTTTTAGTAAGTATGTCAAGCTATATCCGCTAAGGAAAGCCACGGGACTAGCGTGTAGCCGTCTGATCATTAATAAGTATATACCTGAGTTTGGCATTCCTCTCAGGATACTATCTGACAGTGGACCACAGTTTACTGCAAAGAAATGGAGAACCAGTATGCAGGAAGCTGGTATAACACACGTTCATTCCTCTGTAAGGTACCCTCAGGGTAATTCTGCAGAGCGTCCATTAAGGGAAGTGGCTCGTCTTTTTCGGACTCTAGTGCATGACAAGCATGCGGCCTGGGTTGGACATCTTCCCAAGGTCGAGACTTGGCTGAATTCTGTCCAGCATGAGAGCACGAAATTGACGCCATACGAAGTTCACTTCGGAAAAAGACCACAAAATGAACTAGCGAGGGTGTTGGGATTAAATGAGGGTAAGCAACCGGGGATGGATTACATTGTCCAGTTGGCGAAACAGAATTTATCTAAGTCAGCACAAAAGAGAATTCGCCAACAAAAAGAAACTAAATTTGACCTATTCGAGCCGGGAGACAGAGTCTTACTTAGAGTGCCGAAACAGTCAAATAAGCTAGAGAAAGTCATGTCCAAGTTCTTTTATCTCTACGAGGGCCCATTTATAGTTTCCAAACGTATTGGCAAAACAGCATATGTGCTGGAGAATAGTGAGGGAAACAGATTATACGGAACGTATAATATACATAGTCTACGAAAATATGTGTCATAAAGTGAGTGTGTTTAGCTGGCGAGCCAGCCTATCAAATGAGTAAGTGTGGTATTTGGTGCGTGGGAGGAGTTGGTCTTCCAGGCAGGCGTATCAGAAGTCACACAGGGGGGTAGTATGTAAGTAAATGAGAGTTTTTAAGGTACAGGGAAATATGACGGGATTGTCGGATGCTGTTGAGCACTAAATTGTCTCGATGCACCAAGGCCATTTTGGCAGCGCTGATGGGTTCCCATTTATCTCCAAGAGATGGGGGAGCGCTTGAATAGGGCTTGTTAGCTTAAGGCGTCCACGAGATAAAAGATGGGCCATCAGAATGCGAGACAGTCCTTCATGAAACTCATACATATCAGCACACGTGATTTCTGTTTACGGCCTCGCCATGTAAGATTTGTAAGTGTGTAATTTAAGGTAATTTGTACAAAGGTATTATTTGTGTCAGGAGAAATGGTCTGTGTTGAGAACTAGTATTAAGTAGAATATGGTCTACGGGAACTTAAGAAGACAGGGCGATTACGGCACAGAAATATTTGGTGTTATATGTAATGCGCATTTACTGTTTTTTTTTTCAGAAGTCAATATTAATTTAATCTACTTCAAAGAGAGATTAAGTATTATGGTCACGAGGCGCTGCCACAATAGTGTGATCGTGTGCTCAGTGATAAGTGGAATTAAATGTCACCATAAGGAGGGGACCTCCAGTGAAATTAGGAAGTTCTATGGTGATATAAATATATCAGAACACCTTCAATGCGTGTGATATGACATCATAAATACATAGTGCTCACACATTAATTATGTCTATTTCTCCAACATAGAGAAATTTGAGAGGCGGAAATATCCGTGGAACACTTCTATATGTAAAACATTGGACTGGTTGCAAAGTGCAATCCATAGTGACAACGAACTTTGACGCAAAGTGCGTGAAGAAAAATTATGAGTGTATATATCTGTAATTTAGGGTGATTTCATTTATGTAATATGTATTTTGGATGGGGTTTATTAACGTGTCTGGGATAATCGGATAATGGACCGTCGTCACGGTAAATGATCCGATGATCCGAGGCGAATATGTAACGTGTTTTTCGAGGGGTTTTATGCAACTGGCATAAGTCAGTAGGAAGCCATTCTATATTTATTTACGCGGCAAATTGTTCAGCCAAGACAATTTTTCATGGTAATTTATTATTATTATTAATTTATTATAATTATTATTAAGGTATTTTCGGAGCATTTTATAAAAATTATTAGCATTCAAATAGGTTTTCTATGTCTTAGAAAACGCTATCAAGCAAATTATTACGAACGACGATATCATAGAAAATTATCTGATTACGGAATTTTACGGAGTTTTTGTCAGTTAGGGTATTTGAGAGAGATGACTCACTGGGATTTCAAGTACACGCTGAATCTTGTCGAGGAGCATGACGCAATCTTGGGTCGCAAGGTCTAGAAAAGGCGAATTGTTGAAACGGAAATCGACTTCTCCCTCCCGCGGAGTGTAATGAGGAAGGAGTGGGGATCTAGCGCGTAGGGCTCAGCCAATCAGCGGAGACAGCGTAAGCTAGGAGACTGCTCCGGAGTGGGGGAGCCGACAGGTGAATATATCGTTCGACGCGCCGTGAGACGAGGACTATCTGTGAAATACTTGAGGAGTATGGGTGCAAGTGCGTGTCGCTCCGATGTTCAGGGGAGTTAGTGACAATCTGTGTAGAACTTGCAGTGTACGGTCGCAAGTGCGTGACGCTCCGATGTTCAGTGGAGTTAGCGACGAACTTTTGTAAAACGTAACCAGTGCGGTTTTACGAGAGTTTGGGTCCGATGTACGGACCATAGAGTTATCTAATCTACCAGAATATCAACATATAACGAAGAAGATGGCGACGTCCAGGAGACTGTGGGAAGCACACAGCATCATCAAGAACGAGGGAAATGCTTTGGCAATTTCCAGGGGTAAGCGCTAATGACGCAGAAATACACAATCTCTCATTTTTCTTTGTTTTATATTTCATAATTCAGTAACTTCATAGCTTGGAAATAAGAGTAAAATCAATTTATCAGACTCCGTTTTCACGTAATTTTCTATCGGTAATATTCAAATCACAACGCTCCAATTTAAATGTTAAACTTATTATTATTAATTTTGCTATACTTGTTTTATATAATAAATTCATTTCTTTTACAATGCAATCTTTGCTTTCAGTAGGTAGCATTAGATATAGACCAATTCCTTCTCCTGATACAATTGTTTGTTGGGTTAATGATCAAATCATACCACGATCTGAGTGAATAGAGTCTTGAATGTGTTCTCCCAGAGCTAGACGTTGTTAAATACAAATTTAGATTTCAACATTGCATTGAGGTCTTGGCGCCCATTAAAACAACATAGCTTAGGCAAAGGTAAACAGTTACATTTCTCTCCCAACAGTGTGGGCTAGCGAAACCATTACATTTGTCACCCAACAGTAGGGGCAGCCAAAACGTTACAGATTGTCACCGCAAAATATCCGAAAATATCAACCATTATCTTAGAGCATATAACTTTGTATAGCCTAATTATTTTAGATAAGAGTTAATTGTAAAATTCTAAGTTAATATAGCCTACAATTAGTGGCAATACAAAAATAGTTGTAATATAATAGCCTATATCTAAAAATTTGACAATTTATTAAGCAAAAAGGTAAACAGTTTTTTTTTCACAAATTATAATTTATTTATCAAAAGTACCGTACTGTGGAATTCTCAGTTTTGCCTCACAACGCTCCAGCCCCGTTCCAATCCTCAGACCAGAATTAAAATTTCTTTGCAAAGCCGGGAGTCGAACTTGGACCTCCAGGGCGGCAGCCGAGAATGCTAGCCACTACACCACGAGGTAGTCTGATTTCAATCTTAATACTGTTTATAACTTACAATTAGCCAATGAGTTAGGATTAGGGTACAACGAATTTTACAATTATGTTATGCCTTTACCAAAGCTAGGTTGGTTGGTTGGTTCTTAAGTTTAGGGGCTGCGACAACGCGGTCATGTAGCCCCGTGTACTTTGGGTGTGTGTAGGATCTGTTTGATAACCGGTGTTAATTGTGATGACTGTATTAGTGTGTGTTATCTGTTTTCTTAATTCAAGTAAGGACTGCAGACTTTTGAATTTTTCATGTAGTTCCTACTTTTCCGCCAAACGCCACCGTCAACGACTACTAGTTCAGAACTTAGCTACCAGACGCCATTGCAGTCGGCTCTTGGCAACGAACGTAGCAACCTAAGAGCGTTGTTTACATTCTTAACCTATCCAATTTAGCTTCACACAGGTGTAATTAGTGGAAGCTACACTTTCTTAATTTGTAAAAAGGAAGCTTGTAGTTTAACGTGACCGTTAATCTCGCGATCATAAGCCACGGGACCTCCATTTTACGTGGAATCCGAACCACAGGACATGGCATTTCACATCGAAAATCTCACATGCAGTGACCGGGAATCGAACCCGGTCCGCCTTGGTGAGAGGCATACAGCTTGATCGCTGCGCCACCACGCCCCTTTCTTAATTTGTATTGGCTCCTTGGTGGAAGGGGGGGGGGGCTGGAGCCCCTGCAGCAGCCAATCTAAGATGAACGACTCGGCGAGCAGCTAATGCAGAAAGAAGAAGCAGCAGACCAGCGAGCCATCGAGGGGGTCGAGCAGCAGCAGGTAGTCTCGTCGAGAGAAGGTTCAAGTTGACTGGGGGTCGCGGGGGGCCTACCCAAGTAACCGAGCTCTTACCCAGCCGTGACCCACGCTAGCCAGCAGCCCCCAAGCGAGAAGAGGAGTTCACCGAAGTCGGTCGTGGCCAAGAAGCAGAAACCAACGGACAACCAGCGAGCGGTCGAGTTAGCTTGAGCTCAGATACTGAGCAGATGTCCCTGAGGCTTTGACCCCAGGCTCCGAGCTCACACGGAGCTACTACAGGCCCTCCAAACCAGCGTAAATTATATACTATCACCCGCGCCACAACGAGGAAGAGGTGAAGACGAACATCACTGCGGTGATGGATTACGTCATCTTTTACAACGGCGGCGGCACTACATCGGAGGACGACATCTAGGCCTACCTATCCTGTGTCATCCTGATCAGGCCTAAACGCTTGAAGTACGGTCGCTCTATGCAGAAGAACTGGTCCTAGTCTGGCAAATTACTTCTGTGTCAGGCTCAGCGTTTGCCCCGGCCTACTCAAAGAAGCACCAGCGACGTTATGGATGGACCGCGAGACCCAGCAGGCAGTCTAGCCACGAACGGACGCAGCTGCGCATACAGAGGTGCGAGGACCGACACTGAAGGAGGTTGGGACCCAAGCGGGTGCCCAGGACTACACGAAGTGGGCCCAAACCCGCCCCCTACAGACGCCACACACAGCAGCCTCTAAAGAGCGGGACTCAGCGGAGCACCTCGCTCCCGCCGCATTGATAGAAGAACAGCCAGACCCTCAGGTGAGGGCCTTAGCGAAGAAACTAGCACCCGCTGCCACGGAGGTCACACCAGCCCCTCGAGAGTGGGCCTTAGTGAGGCAACTCGCGCCCACCACCAGGTAAGAGCAACCAGACCCTCAGGTGAGGGCATGACGATGGCGCCAAGAAGGCGTCAAAGAAGAGGACCCGTCGCTGCATGCGCCAGGGACGTTCCCAGATGGGACCGGCAGCTGAGAGTGACGCCACCAGTTTCAGCCAGGACCAGCCGCAACCGACTTTGAGAACGTCATGGAAGAAGCCCCATTCAGCCCCATTTTCGCTGTCTGAGGTGAGGTCACTCCCAAGGATCCTGTGACTCCCCAGTCCGATGAACCGGTGCTTAGTTGCCCATCACCACACCAGGTGCTCAGCGCCCTGGGACGCACCGCGCCGGTGTGCGCGAACTGTAGCGAGGCTACTATGCTTCCCACCGCAGTTGCCCCGTCTACCAAACCATGGCAAGAGCTGAGAGGCAGGCGGCTCGTTGCCATGGACCACCTCAAAGGCGCCTGCCCCGACAGCCGTGGCCCCGCTCAACTCGAGTTTCGGAGACTTGGTACCAGGGACCCCAATGAGACCAGGTTACGACTCAAGTCCTCGGACTTTTAGCATCCATTCTCGGCAGCCGGAAAGGTCCGCGTTAGACCCAGCAGTACCGAGCCTGATTCCTGGTAACAAACACGACGAAAAGACGGACATGGAGCTGGAGCATGACACCTTCTCCTGTACAAACATAGCCACTAATATCCTTCCACGTGCTATCGCAAATCAGCCAGGTTTACCTGTTGACCCCCTTCCTTTCCTGCTTATGGGGTTTTTCCCTGGCAACTTCGCTCAACCTTAACCATCAACCTATGTTCTACAAATACCTCTGAATTCTGGTAATATACGACAGACACTAAGCCTCAAAGGGCATCTTCCTTCCAAACCCTAACTGCTTCTCTTATTATCGTAGTAATTAACATCATGTTGGAGGCAGCATTAGCTATGTGTTGGCTGTCACATGGGAGTGGGGCGGCGGGCACTTTTGGAGCCTCCCCGAAAAATGAAAAATGCCACGAGCATGAGACGACCAATTGGAGAGACAGCACAACACCGAGTCGCCCTATCTCCTCATGTTCTTTGGATCCAATAGAACCAGTAAGCCGAACAGATGTGTATACTAAAATGCATGTAGATTATTTTAGAAACTAGTCTGATTATGTGGCTGATTACCATAATAAAGCAGCTTTGAAAGTAAAGTAATTTATTTGAAAATTATGTATCAATTGTGTTATAATAACATAGTGGGGTGGGAATTAGCCTAAGCTAGTTTAAATGTTTCTAAACTCATATAGGGAAGTACAGTAGAAGGTTAGAAAACACGCATCTTCGCTCAAGTGAACACCACAAATGTTGCTTCACGTCCGTAGGTAAAACCTTAAAATACCCTACACGTGCCCCCTGGGTGGTGCAAAGAAAGCAACAATGAATCAGTTGCCGCCGTACTGCCCTTCAGGGCCTCACGGCCACAATTCGGAATCAAGTAATAGTCCTTTTCAGGACGCACAGTTCCAAACACGGACAATGGGTCCACAACTAACGATATGTCAATTAAACATTGAAGGCATCAGTAGAGCTAAGAGCGAATATCTTGCTAAGATCTTGGAGGAAAATAAAGTTGATGTTGTGGCACTGCAGGAAACACACACCGGAAGCGCCGAAGAACTGGTGGCTCAAGGAAAAATATTGTTTCCTATGGCTAGCCCGGATTCCAATCCAACAGCTTTCTTGCGTTCCAATAGAGTTGTGTGAGGTTTCCTGAAGTTCTAGCAGTCACATCAAGTTTGTTGGAATGTAGCAGGTGCCCCTTATCCATTTTACTTCCAGGTTCGTGACAAAGTGTGCATTCTTCAGATCTCAGGATGTTGATTCGTTTCAGATGAGCTGCAAGGCAGTCATGGCCAGTGTTAAGTCTGAAGAAGGCTACAGCTTTTCTTCTTGGTGTTAATTAATATTGATCCCATTTAACATCAATGTCCTTCCATAATTTAGTTTCTGCTGTTTTCTTTGCCATTTCTTCATACCTGTTTTTGATAGTAATTTTCAAGATCCTCTTTGCTGACATAAAATCAGTCTGACTGACAGGTTGTTGTAGTGTGGTACCTTTTTGCTAATCTGTCTGCCTCTTCATTACCTGCTATTCCAACATGAGAAGGGATCCACTGAAATGATATCTGTTTGTGGAGTCTTTGAAGAGTTTTTATCATACAAAAAATGTCCTTCAGTTCTTTATTTTGAGGCTTATAATTTGACGAGACGGCTTGGATGGCTGATTTTGAATCTGTAATGATAACACATTTTTGATAATCAATGTTTCTGCCTAAGAACTGATGGAGTGCATGTGAAATTGCTCTTATCTCAGCATCAAAGTTTGTTTTGTTTTGGCCTACTGGGAAGTAGAGTGAGAAGAGAGATGAATGTATTCCTGCTCCAGTTCTATTTTCTGGTTATAAATTGATAGCATCACACCACCATGCTCAGTATGGCTTGCCATGTACATTAAGAGTGATATATGCCAGTACACTGTCCTTCCAAAGAGTGAGTGTGATACCTTCTTATCCTTGTCTGTACAATTAGAGAATATTGTGATTACAAATATCTACAGACCTCCGTCCACATCTTGGCCTGACCGTATACCCACAAACACTCCTCAATTGACAACACTCTTCAGCAACAAATATTAGAACAAAGCAGAATTTGGAGAGAAGTTCTGGAACGCATAATTGCTACCATACAGACATTGGCTCAACCGAACTTAGCCCTAAGAGCCCACAGATAATGAGTTTTAGAAGAGACTACATGCAGTTCAGGGAATATTTTTGCTCTATTGCAATATTTGGCTAAATGTGATCCTGTTATGAGGGCCCATTTTCATTCAGTGTCCAATAACCCTCGACATTTATCATATCTTTCACCTAGAATATAGAATGAAATTATAAACCTCTTAGGGGACCACGTTCGTAGCAATAGTATTAGCCTACTTCCTGCAAGCGTGCTAAGTACTTCAATATTATATTTGATAGCACTCCTGACACGTCTCATGATGAACAAATGTCACAGGTAATAAGATTTGTGGAAGTAAACCAATGTTCAGTTTTATAGATTTTATTTCAATCTAAGGCAAAACTGCCAATGGAATTGCTGAGGTAGAAACTGGAGGAAGATGGCTTGAACTTTGCGGACTGTAGAGGTCAGTCCTACGACAATCAGGCGACAATTGCTGGAATTCACAAAGGTGTACAACAACGTTTAGAAGAATTGATCCATCTAGTCGTGTTTGTTCCCTGTCACTCACTCAATTTGATTGGCGTTCATGCTGCTAATGCCAACGTTTGTGCAGTGAGTATTTTTTTGGAACAGATCAACAAGTGTATGCATTTTTCTCTAGTTCGACCTCTATTGGTCAAGGGCCACTCAGATACAAGATGGAGTTCTAAAGCAAACCGTCGATACCAGACAGAGTGCAGCGCTGTTAATTAATGCAATAGAAATATTTGACTTTGTAACTCTGCTATTTTTGCTGAGGTAGCCTACTTCCGAAAATTGATCGAACGCAGAAAACTTTGCAAATCGATTGTAATAACTTGTCTACAAGCTCTCCAAGATCAGCTTAATATGTGAAGAGAAACTCCTCCAGTTGATGTCATATCAAAAGCTACTTACGAAGTGTGAGGAATGGGGAGAACCCTCGGAATGAAGACAAAATTAAGCGGAAAATTCCAGGGGAAGCCACTGATGATGTTGGACTTGGAAAGATGAAGTAAAGTGTAGCACAAAAGAGATCTTACAGTAGATAAAATTATTCGTGAGTTAAGTGACCGGTTCACCAATATCAAGGAACTGGATGGCCGGTTTGGCTTCCTCTGTAATTTTGATGAATACATTCATAATGAAACCGACCACAAATGTAAACGTTTTGAACACTCTAAAGAGGAAATGTTTCGTACTTGCAGAGAAGCACCGGTACCCTGAAGATTTGAACGGAGAAGGACTCTTTGAAGATATTCAAGATGTCATAGTTTTATTACGAAGATCAAAGAAAAACAAGTAGTTCCGTGAAGAACTAAAGCCTATTTTCATATATCCTACTTATGTTAATTGTCTCTATCCACATACAAAATTTCTGATTGATTGTAATATATTCGTAGATATTGAGAACAGTCTAATATTTCGGATGGTCGCCATGTTGGATTTTTATATATGTAGGTCTTAGAATTATGTAGACTACTATTACATGAAGATTATTGTGTAGGTGTAAGTATTCAAACTTCAATCGCATGATTAGTACACAAGAAGTAAAAACGAGATTTTTGAATTTCGCACAGCTGCCATCTTCTGGTTATGAAAACAATGGAAATTAATTATATGCCAGAGGATTAACATTTGTATAGCCTAAGCATTTACCTAACCGAGTTTCACTGCACTCGGCTGGTTAAATCGCGAGAAACGTCCGTTTAAATATTTAAACTTCGCGCCGCCGCCATGTTGGATTAGTGCTCACCAGGTTATTGAAAGTCCTATAGGTGAATTTATGTTCATGGCCTCTATGATAATAAAGAATTTTTAGTTTGATTGCTGTAAAAGATCCGTAGATATTGAGAACCGTCTGAATAATTCGGATAGTCGCCATGTTGGATTGTTATATGTATAGGCCGTAGAGTTATGTACCATTAAAGGAAAGTTATTGCGTAGGTTCATTATTCAAACTTTCACTTCCATCGCATGATTACGACACAAGAGATAAAAACTTAATTTTAAATTTCGCACAGCCGCCATCTTGAGGTTATGTTCACAATTGAACTAAATTAGATGCCAGTGCATTACAATATGTATAAACATTTAATGTACCATATTTCACTCCGCTCAGATGGTTAAATCGCGAGAAAAGTCTATTAAAATGTTTCAACTTCGCTTAGCCACCATGTTCGTTTTGTACTCTACAGAGTTTGGAACTTATAAATAAAAACTTAAAGTAGTGCCCTGAATCACCGTACAGAATTTCAGGATGATATCAGAAATAGTTTCGGAGATATAGAATGTCGGTAAAATATTTTGCACAGCCGCCATCTTGAGGTTATGTAAACAATTGAACAAAATTGCATGTCAGTGCATTACAATGTATATAAACGTTTGCTGTAACGAGTTTTATTGCGATTGGATCGTTAAATCGCGAGAAAAGTCTATTTAAAAGTCTCAACTTCGGCTGGCCGCCATGTTGGTTTTATAGTTACCAGGTTTTAGAAAGTCTTATAGGTGAACTTGTAGTAGTGCCCTTTATCACCGTATAAAATACCAGGGTGATGTCAGTAATAGTTTCGGAGATATTGAATGCTGGTGAAATATTTCGCACAGCCGCCATGTTGGATTGGTGAGACGTAATAAAATTTGAAGGCCACGGTCGGGGTCGTCCAAAATGGTGCTATGACCTTACCGAGTTTCATTGAAATCGCCTCAGCCGTTTAAAAGTTATTAGGGGGGACACACAGACAGACACACATACGCACACACATGGACAAAAGGTGATCTCATAAGCCTTTTTTTTTTTTTTTCCATAAAACGAAAATAGGCTAATAATGAAAAGATCGACTTAAAGAAACCCATAAGATATTTTGTTATATTTATCTTGCTTGGGGTTAGAGGCATACAGTAACTTGATCATCGCCTTCAAACTACTTTTAACGATTCCAGTGTCTGTGGCATCTTGTGAACCATCTCTTAGTAAGCTGAAGCTTATTAAAAATTATTTAAGATCCACAATGACGCAAGAAAGACTAAGTAATTTAGCAATTTTATCAATTGACGTGATGTGGCTGCTACTATCGACTTCAACTCTATTATAAATAAGTTTGCATCCATCAAGGCTATATAGGAAGGCACATTTTTAAATTTTTGTTATGATTTCTTTTTACTTTATTTTTTATTATTTTTCAAACAAACTAACCTTTTAATACTTACAGTTTATTTTATTCATATTTTTCTCTTTATAATGTGTTAAAGTGACATACTACTTATTAAAAATAAATATTTATAACATTAAACTGTGTTTAAATTAAACTCATTGATCCTTTAACGTTTTAGTGCTGGGGGCGAAATAAGTTAGCCCCGGGCGCCAAGTAGCCTTGGTACGCCACTGTATACCAGGCTGGAATGAGTAGTCCAACCGACTGAAAGAAGAATATGAAGCAAATAGCAGCAGAGAGAAAGCTACTGTACTATTACAATATCTTGACAGAGCTAGAAGAGATAGGTGGATAAATACGGTCGAAGGTTTAAACTTCCAACATTCTAGCAGACAGGCATGGTCTCTGTTAAGGAAGCTAGATTCTGCTTCCATACCACCTAGAAAACCTTCATCTACTAATGTAAATGAGATAGCTAACCATCTAGTTCAAACCTCTCGAACAGGAAAGGACAAGAAGCTCACTAGACTCGTGAAATCACAACTTCATCAAGCCAAATCCACTACTCAGCCTCACGAAATATATTCTAGGCCATTCTCCTTGCAGGAAGTGGAGGGAGGCTTAAAATCTCTTAAAAATGGAAAAGCTGCTGGTTTTGATGGGATTTATCCGGAATTATTAAAGAACTGTGGTCCGGCTACAAGGCGTTGGCTGGTAGGCTACTGTGTTTCACCTGTATACTTACATAAGGAATGTTACCTGCTTTATTCAAGAAAACCAAAATCATTGCTCTTTTAAAACCTGGGAAAGACCCTACCTTACCTCAAAGTTACTGTCCAATAGCATTGCTCTCTGTGACGTACAAAATTTTGGAAAGATTGTTCCTGAATAGAATAGCTCCAACGATTGAGGCATTGATTCCTGTTGAGCAAGCAGAATTTCGACCAGGCCGTGATTGCAGCGACCAAGTTCTTTCACTAACCTCCTTTGTGGCAGTCGGGTTTGAGAAAAAATTGAAGAGCGTATCAGTCTTTGATCTCACAGCAGCGTACGACCCCGTCTGGAAGGACGGTCTACTTCTCAAACTAATAAAGACTGTACCCTGTATAAAGCTCATAACATTGATAGAAAACATGCTAAGTAACAGACTGTTCCAAGTACATGCTGATATCAATAGAAGTCAGTTCCGCAAATTGAATAATGGTCTCCCTCAAGGCTCAGTTCTCTCACCTACTCTTTTTAATTTGTACACCCATGACTTTCCAGCAACAGTGTCCTGCAAGTTCATTTTTGCGGATGATATCAATCTCACTGTACAGCGCACCAATTTGGCAGAAGCAGCGGATATTACTACAGAAGATATCCAAGCTCTGGATAATTTCTTCATAAAATGACGTTCACAGCCCAATCCTCAGAAAAGTTAAATCACAACTTTCCGTCTAGGCAATAGACAGGCAAACTTCCGCCCTAGAACCTTTCTCAGAGGTAAATAATTACGATACAATAGTACCCCTAAATATCTGTTGATGACACTGGATCGCTACCGGGTGAGTTAGCCATGGTCGTTACGGCATGACTGCTGGCAGTCGCTCACATCCGGGAGGCGAAGAGGTTCGAATCCCCCCGCCGGCAACCTTGAAGATGGTCTTCTGTGGTTTCCCATCTTCCTTCCAGGCAAATACCGGGGTTGGTCCCTAACTATAGGCCACAGCCAACTCCTCGCCCTTACATTCAAACTTTCCTCCCCAGACAACACTCCACACGCGACGGTACTTGTAGCTCACCCATTGGGTGTCCGCCTCGAAGAAGCTACAAAACTGGCGAGCCAAACATGTCCTCAGACACTCCCGGCACTAAAAGCTATACGCTAAAAAAATAAAAAATAAATTAAAAATGGATCGCTCTTTGACCTACAAAGACCATTTACACAGAGCTGGTGCAAAATTGAAGAATCGCAACAATATCCTGCAACGCCTTGCTGGAATATCGTGGGGGGTAGACGCTAACACTCTGAGAACAACTGCTCTGGCGCTTGTTTATTCACCAACTGAGTTTTGCTCCGGAGTATGGCTTAGCAGCTGTCATACTCAACGAGTGGATGTTCAACTTCATCGTAGTATTGTATCTGGAATATTACTTCCAACTCCAATCCAGTGGTTACCAGTGCTCAGTAATATCGCACCTCCTCATATCAGAAGACAGAAAAATCTAGTTCATCTTTGATCCAGAATACAGAAGAATAGGTCACTTCCAATCCATGACGACGTTCAACAGTTGGGCCCTTTTAGACTAAAATCCCGCAAACCTGCATGGAAAACAGCCTTAGAACTAACAAACGGCAAATTCAAAGCCAATACTAGCTGGCAGACTGAGTGGACAAGAGCTCCTCCTCGAGGCATCGTAAGTTACAAGTTGGGAACCCAACTACAAAACTCGCTGGTTTCAACTTGCCGAGACTTACCTGGAGTAGTCTCAATCGTATTATATGTGGCGTGGGAAGAAGTGCATCTGTAGACTACTACATAGGCCTACTTGGGGTTGGAAAGATTCGCCATACTGTGGCTGTGATGTCATTCAGCAGGCATTGGAACACATAGTGTTTGATTGTCCCTGCAGAGCGTTTCCGGGGAGTCTGGAAGATTTAAATTGTGCTACTCCAGAAGCAGTGGATTGGTTAAATAGACTGGATGTTGACCTATAATATTTTCAACTTTAACAGTCTTATGTCTTGTCATATTGTTAGGATGTTTGTGACACCGTATTCATGTCATTATTTTCGTTATTGTGTTAATATCATACGATAAATAAAATAGACTATAGACCACTCAGCCGTTGTCCATTGTTTACGAGCTAGGATGCGCCTGCATTTATCCACACCTTGAATCACAGTAGTAGTAGTAGTTCTAGTAGTAATAAATGATTTATTCCCGTTGTTACGGGGATCAGGGTTAATGTGAGATGAGTATTCTACATGGCAGACAGTTTTTATAGTCGGATACCTTTCCTAATGTCAATCTCAACAGACGAGTTTTACAGTAAACCAGTGTAGTCCACTGGCCAGGTGCAAGTATTCGAAATTGACGCCACTTGAATGCGTATGCGTTGCATGTCAATATTACTGTTCCAATACCTCTAACCAGTTTTTTTTTTTGTGGCAGAATCGGTATTCAAACCCGAGCAACTGGGGTAGTAGCTAGGCATGCCAACTACTACACCACAAGACATACAACAGAGGAGTTCGTGGGAGATTGATAATACAGTACCTGTATATGAATGAAGATGAAACTGAACAAAAAGTTAGAAGAATACGTGTATCCCCGTTTTAACGAGTTTGGGGGGTGAGATTCGACGAGCTTTTATGTGGCAGATGGATTTTACGGCAGGATGTCCTTTCTGATGCCAACCTTACGAGAGAAGTTAATGAGAGATGAAATTAATGAAGCTGAATGAAACTGGACAAGGAGTTGGAAGGTACCGTCCCGACATTTGCCTGTAAACTTAGTTGAAAATGGGAAACCACCTCCGATGGTGGGACTCAAACCCACGTCTATCGAGTTAGCAGATAGCTTGGTCCTTCGGCCTAGCGCTGCGCCGTCGGTGAGTTAGAAGAGAGCGTAACGGAACGAAAAGGGGAAACCACGAAACACTATTTCAAGGACGGCTGACGATGGGGTTCGAACCCACTCATCTTCCGAGTCCGGAGATAGCCTGTTCCCATTGCCTTATAGTTCACGCCACGCTTTTTGGCGGGTCAGCCCTCGTTCCGCAGTCGTACAGAGGACAGTTGGTGAACCTCAGGCAAGTGCAATTATTGATTCGTGAGTTTCTTTCTGCACAGGGTTACAGGCCGGACGTTTGTTTTAGACGAGTGAAAAATCTTAATGGAAGCCTGGAGGCGAGTTACTGCAGTACCTGTGTTGTTATCAGCTGCCCCAAGCTGTCCGATGATTGATAAAGCTGTCTGACACTACTGCTGAAGTACAGTCATTGGCTAATATAATGACGTTTTGTTCCTAACTACGTAACGTGTACTTCCAAGTCACACGATACTTCGACGTGGACTGTACTGTCTCCAAGGCGATGTCGCCAAGTGCTCAAGTCTGGAATTCCATTACATCAGATCGGTAGTGACAAGTGTGAAGCGATAGGGTGAGAGAGTGACTGTGTGCAGGCCCACCCGCAGGCTTCAAGATCAAGGACAATCGTCTAAAACAAACGTTTTCTTCTTCCTGAAGCCAACCTCATCGGAGGAGTTCTTGAGAAAGTCAACGTAGATGCGATACAACTGGACAAGGAGCAGGAAGATAGATGCCATAGCCTTTGCGAGGATACGGTCTCGGCATTTGCCTGAAGCGAAAACCGAAAACCACGGAAAACCTTTCAAAGACTGCTATCGGTGGGATTCGAATCCACACATCTTCCGAGGCCCAATGTATTCGCGCATTGAAACACTGGCCTACCTGGTTGATTATTATTATCATCATCATCATGGGTCTTGGACTCCATTTTTCAGTGGATTGATTATTTTCATGATATTTCTGGTAGGCCGAAAGAATGTCTGGAAGGTTACAATCTCGTACAGTATCGGTATCTTATTTTAAAGCTCTAACAGTGCGGTACTGTAAAGGGTACTGCATTATGTTAGTAACGAACAATGAGGCCAAGAATGGTGTGAACAAACTAAAAACAATAATAACAAACATCAGACAGCTGATATACTGGTAATTCATAAACGTCCGGTCCCACGAGGAATAACTACGGACATTACCGATAGAGTTCAGCACCACATATCGCAGAGAAAATGGATACAAGTGCGTGGCTGTGATTATGCGTGTGGGTAGGCGTATTAAAAATGAATTTGCTTCTGGGTTCTTGATGCGCGTGCTTCATAAAGTATTATTGCATATCATTGCAGTAGCATCATGTTTGGTGGTATTGTATGCGTATCTAACGGGTGTTTATGGTGAAAATAGACTCTTTACTTCTGAAAACGTCACTTCTGCTGCGTTCCAAGCTGTTGTTGACAAACATGAACCAGTCAAAACAACGGAAGGTAGTTCCCACGAACTTGCGGCCACCGTAGTCGAACCACCTGTTACAGTGATGAAAAATACAGATGACTCATTCAATGTTTGGTGCATATTTACCAAAGTTTCCAGTAATGCACCCCTCAAATATAAGTTTAAAAGATTTACACTCTCGTTGGTGCAACATGCTTCGATAAGGACATCATTGCATATAATAACTGACAATTCTAGTAAAACTATAGCTAAAGAAATTTTCGAAAGTGTGCGAGTATCAACGTCTAAGGATATTTTTGTAAGTTTTTGCATAGGCCTAGTAAGTTAGATGGTAATATGGAATCTTTCCCAACTCTACATTCTGCATCACTCACTCACTGTTTCAGAAAAAATACTTACCAATATTTCAATTTATTAAAAAGAGAAATGCACACAAGTTGTGCAGAATGATGGAGTTTGTGGCTCTATTATTGGCTTTCCACGTCTTTCACAATAAAGTACATGGTATCGGCCACAGTCTTGGTCACATCTCTCGCACACGCAGTTGGCGTTGGGTTCATGGTACAGTAGTGTTTTGTTTTGCACACTTTGTGATGATATCAATGCACTGCCAGTGAGTTGACAAAGTGCCGGAGGTCTTGATTTGTTTCAGTCCAGGATCTATTTGTCATAGCCTCGGTAGCATAGAAATCCATCGGGATCTCTCCTCTGTTATTTCCCCTGTCTTGTAGGCATTTTTCCCAGCTCTCCGTGGATGGGAGTTGGAGCTTAGTCCCCAGATCTTGCATTAGGAAAGTTTCCTTTGCCAGCTCATACACCAGTCTGGACCTTGTAAATCTGGAAACGCCCAGGACTACCTTTAGGTAGCGTGCCTGGTTGAACTGTACATTGCGATACAGCGGGGTCTAGGGAGATTTCAGGGAGATCAGTGACGTCACTGTGTTGAACAGCGACATTGCTGTATCTATTGAGAGTTTTGTCGGGGTCCTGATGTCATACATTGCCTTTGTGGCTGCCGTAGCTCTTGATTTTACATGTAGTCTGTAGGATTTGATGGTCGTCTGGAGTGTTACGCAGAGATACTTGAAGGTGCTAACTGTGTTTAGTGGAGTGTTTCCGAGTGAGATTGTATCGTCGTGACTCTCCTTTCCCCCTTTCATGAAGGTAATTTTCACTGTTTTCTCCATGTTAATGTGCAGCTTGTTATCTTCTGCCCATTTCTCCATTACGTTGACAGCTTTTTGCAGCTCTGGCTTGATGCGATTGCCATGTCGTCAGCGTAGATGTAAATCTTCACAAATTTCAATCTCAGTTATGCTCGATATCTTTCTCTTGATAACCAGTGGCAACGCCGACAGTCTGAGGTTTGATCTTCCCCAATTAACCCGAGTCCACATTCAGGCCCCATTTTCCCAAGTCACCATAGAAAATTCTATTGGCACATGTACTGTAGCAAAATTTAACCTTATTGCTAAATTATTTGTAGGCCTACCTCGTTAGAAATGTTATGTTCAGTCTAGTCTATCGTGTTCTGTTGTTCTATAATGCATATCTTAAGCTCTACTAAGTTACTTGGACTGACAAACAGAAATAATTCTAAGTGGAGGCAGGGTTCGAAAGATCTTCCTATCATACAGGACTCTATAAACTACCGTACAAATTCCAGTGTATAAGCTATAAAACAAAGAATGAGCACACTCTTAGTAATATGAACATGAATTCATTACATTGTCATTTTATAACATTAGCCATACAGCCAAATCCTTTTCAGTGTGTATACTGCACTCGATAGACTCACGCTTGCTGGATGTGCATATGAGAAACTCTAAAAACACCATAGCCTAAGCTCATTCCTATTTTGGGTGACTATTGCATACATAAACCAGCAACTGACGCCATAGAGGTCGGTTTAAACGTAAACTTTCAGAACAAATTTTGACAGGAATCATATGTAGGAGCATCAACACAACAGGCTATATTAACAGTGAAAGAAAATAATATTTATTAATTACAAATTGTGCAAATTGCAAAAGATGTGTAGGCCTATTAATCAGTTTGTGCAGAAATCTATTATGGATTTTCCACGTTGTGTGCAGTTAATCACATGGTAGCGTTCACATTTCTGGTCACAGAATTCACAGATGCACATCGGGTTGGGTTCGTGGAAGCATTTCGTCTTACACATGAAGTGGTGGTAGTCATGCACAGCTAGTGAGTTGACAAAATGTCGTAAGTCTCGGTTCATTTCTGTCCAGGCTGTATCTGTCATGGCCTCTGTTGAGTAGAACTCCATCCAAATATTTTCTCTTTTTAGGGTTCGGTCTTCTATTGACTTCTTCCAGGTTTTCGTAAATGGCAGCAAGAACTTGTATCTCAAACCCTCTAATAGGAAGGACTCTCTAGCAAGTTCATATACCAGCCTTGAACGGGTGTATTTAGAAACTCCAAGCGCCGCCTTCAGATATCTTGCTTT
Source organism: Meconema thalassinum (assembly GCA_946902985.2). Taxonomy (NCBI): domain Eukaryota; kingdom Metazoa; phylum Arthropoda; class Insecta; order Orthoptera; family Tettigoniidae; genus Meconema; species Meconema thalassinum. The sequence goes on along the minus strand of OX336394.1, from coordinate 250,015,455 downwards.
GACCTTCTCAAGTGTTAGGAAATCTCCAACACTTAGTTTGTGCCATATTACCTCACTCCCATAAGTGAGTATTGGTATAATTTTGGCATCAAATCAGTACCATGGCAGACTTCAGGAATAATTTGGTAATGGCTTTGATGTCAAATATAGCTATCGTAGCTGCTACGCTCGTTGTCTTGCGTGAATTCTGAAAGAGTTCATTGTCGTTTGTAAGGTCAGGCCTAGATAACATTTGAGTTAAACTAACTTATCAACAGTTATCTTCAATCTTTTTCCACTCGTGACCCACGAAACATTTTGACCATTTTTCATGACCTAATCAAACATTTAAAAGAAGTTAAATTAGGTAAACTACTTTGTCCCTCATAATAGATTGAATGGTCCTAAACAGGCCTACCAGTACGTTCAATTAATGAGATACATGTGCTTGAACCTTGCACCTCGCTTACGTTTATGCTTGTCCATGCACTTTCGTGCACAATATTATAACAGTACAAGGCTATTATAATGTCAATGTTATTTCTGAAAATATGACTGTAAATTAACTGAATCCCTATTCATCATCATCATCTCCATTTCCCCTTTTCCAGCTGACACTGGGTGGGGGAAAATATGGTTCCTCTCCACTTTGTTCTGTCGTTCCAACACTCCTCTACCGGGTGAGTTAGCCGTGGTCGTTACATCATGACTGTTGGCATTCGCTCACATCTGGGAGGCGAGGAGGTTCGAATCCCCCGCCGGCAACCTTGAAGATGGTTTTCTGTGGTTTCCCATCTTCCTTCCAGGCAAATGCCGGGGTTGGTCCCTAACTATTGGCCACAGCCGCTACCTTCCAACTCCTCGTCCTTACATTCAAACTTTCCTCCCCAGACAACACTCCACACGTGACGGTACTTGTAGCTCACCCATTGGGTGTCCGCCTTGAAGCAGTGACAAAACTGGCGAGCCGAACATGTCCTCGGACACTCCCGGCATTAAAAGCCGTACGCTTAAAAAAAAACTCTTCCGACACAGTGTTCCAATCCAGATTCCATTTTCTAATGCTATACTTCACCGAGTCCATCCAACGCATTTTGGTCTTCCTCGTCCTCTCTTGCCTGTCATCCGTCGTTCCAGTGCTCGTCTTGGTAGCCTTACTGTACCGTACTTCATTCATCTGTTTGACATGTCCAAACCATCTCAATCTGTTTTGCTCCAGTTTGTCATTTAGTTTCCGTACTCCCAGTTCTTCATTTCTCACTCTCTCTCCTCGTTTTCTGGACCATACATCTCAGGAATCTCATTTCAGCTGCCTGTACTCTGCTCTCATCCCTCTTAGTCATTGTCCAAGTTTCTGCTGCATATGTCATTATAGGAACATAATATGCTTTGTACATAACTTCTTTTGCCTTAATTGGTATATCCTTGTTCCATACTAGTCCCTGTAAGTTACCTTTTGGTAGAAAGCACTCCCGAGTTGTATTCTGCTAATTTCCAAATCTAGTCTTCCATCTTCAGTCAGTTCACTTCCCAAGTATTTGAAGTGTTTCACCTCTTCCAATTCCTTATCTCTGACTTTGATTACTCCTTTTCCTTCTTTCTTACCTCTATTCATCACCACTGTTTTACTCTTCTCCACATTTATCTTCAATGCCCATTGCTTAATCTTTTCATTTATTACATCTAACTGTTCTAGTACATCCAACTCATCCTTGCCCCAGATTACAACATCGTCTGCAAACAATATTATGTTACCTTAATATTTGCCCTACTATAGTCTTTCATTGCTGCCTTCATGTCAACCAACACCATTAAGAACAATAAGGGTGACAACACACTTCCTTGGTTTAGTCCAGTGTCAATTTTGAACCATTCCGATGTCCAGACTCTGGTCTTCACACTACTGTAGCAATCCATGCACATTCCATTTATCATGTCTCTCAGTTCCTTGCCAATCCCCCTATTTGTTAAGCTTTCCTAAACTTTTGTTCTAGGGATGCTATCTTAGGCCTTTTCTAGATCAATAAAGTCATTAACTTCCCATATCCTTCGCATATTCCCAACTCTTTTCAATGTTCTGTCTCAGAATGAAAATAGGTTCCACTGTTGACCTGCCCCCTCTAAATCCAAACTGCTCCTCCTCTATTTGGCTTTCTACCTTTCTTCTAATTCTTTTTTCTAGGATTCTTTCCATTACTTTGGCAACGTGCAAGATGATGGCGATTCCACGGTAGTTACCACACTCCTTCCTGTCTCCTTTCTTGAATATCGGCAATATTATTCCCTTTTTCCAGTCTTCAGGAACTTTCTTCTCTCTCCACACACTCCTGAGAAGTCTGTATTTCCACTGCAGTCCCACTGGTCCTGCCGCCTTGATCATTTCTATTGCCACTTCGTCAATTCCCACAGCTTTCCCCATCTTCATCTTCCTAACTGCCCATTCCACTTCTGCCATAGTAACTTAATGTCCGGTTCTTCTTCTATTTTTTCCTCCACCGTTTTGGCTGTTTGCGTAACTCCTCCGCATGCCTGACGTCTCACCTCCAACAGCTCGCTGAAATATTCTTTCCATCTGTCCGTTATCTCTTCTGGTTTTGTCAATATTTCACCTTCTTTGTTTTTCACAAACCCAGTGTTCACCTTTTCAGACCTTAATCTTTCTTTCCCTTTTTTCTAGTAATCTCATGACCTTTCCTACTTTTAGTTTTGCTACCACTGCCCTATGGTCTCCTCCAAAGGCTTCCTCTGGCATGGCTGTGACATCCATCCGATGTCCTTTTTCGACTTATACATAGTCTATCAGAGTTTTCGTTCTTCTATCTCCCCATCCATACCTCGTTATCTTCTGACTATTTTTCTTTCTGAACCACGTATTCCCTATAATTAATTGGTTCCGCTGACAAGTCCATTAAGAAATCCCCTTCTGGATTCTTACTGCCATAACCATACGGTCCCAAAATGTCCTCTCTTCCTTGTCTGTCTCTTCCCAGTTGTGCATCCAAATCTCCCATTACCATTATTTCCTTATCTTCTATATATTTTTCCACATCCTCTAGGAATTCCTCTACATTCTCTTCTTTATTCCCCGTTTGTAGAGCATATACTTGAAACAGATCTTTTGTCCCTGTCGGGAACTGTATCTTTCCTATGATCATCCTGTCACTTATCTTCTTCACCTCCTCCATATACTCTAGGACATCCTTTCTTATAATCATTCCTACTCCATTTCTTGCCTCCTGCCCTCCACTGTAAAACAGTCTGTATCCTTCCTTTAGTTTTCTTTCCCCTTTTCCTTTCCATTTCGTTTCACTGAGACCGAGGATGGCTATATCCTTCTCCATCATGAAGTCCACTAGCTCCTCAGTCTTGTCCGTCAGGGTTACGATGTTGACTGTCCCTATTCGGATGTATTGTGATGCTGGTCGCCCATTTCTCACAGCTTCCCCAGCATCTGAAGAACTGCACGTCACCTGTAGGGGACGCTCTAGCCTTTTCCGAGGCTGAACCATATTTGCTATAATTTTAGACTATTATTAAGATGGGGTCGCCACTCCCAAATCTCTATTAATTGCATCAAATTAGTTAGGGATTATTGCATAAGAAGGATTTAATAAGGACTGGCTGCATGGCTCAGCGGTAACATTCTCGCCTGCTGTGACTAAGATTGCAGGATCAAATCCTGGTGCAGTCGGTTGGCATTTGAGGGTGCACAAATGTGAGGGAGTCGTGTCAGTATATTTACTGGTATGTTAAAGATTCCCTTCGGGGCAGAAGTCCGGCACCCCAGCATCTCTAAAAGCCACAGTAGTTAAAAGGGACGTAATTAACCAAATAACATGATTAGGATTTAATCATTTGTCTATTAGTTAAGTGTGGGTGCTTGAACAAATATTGTTTCCTTGCACACATATCCATTTGTTTTCACTTTGGGTATACGATTCAAAATACCTCAAGGACCCAACTGAAAATGATCACCGGTCTACACAGTATTCACACATAACTTAATATGATTATGATAGAATTAAGAAAACTTAATATTACTTGAAATTGAAACTAACTGATAAGTACAAAATATGTCTACCGGTACCTGATTTAGTCCTAGAAATTAAAAAATCACACCCGCGTGTGTTGTTAGGCCTATATTTTTTTAATGTCTCCTCATTAATGCTAGGAAAGGCGTGAGATAGGGTCGCCAACCATGCGTCTAAGTAGGCTAGGCCTACCATAATAATAATAATGGTGTGTGGTCTTCCGAGTTGACGCTCGAGGGCGACCATGTCTCGATGGATGTCACAAACACCTAACCCTGAACCAGGAGTTCTTTCTGGAATTCTTTAGCCTATTCCACCATTCGATGAACTTCACTAATTATGACCATTTGAGAATCCGGAAACAATCAATATCTTCATTGGATTAGATGCTATTCCGGTGTAACAACTTAAGTGCTTTTGTGATTGGGTCACTGTTTACTCTGCCCCCCCCCCCCCCCCCCCCCCCTCCTGGAGGATTCAAAGCCTGTAATAAACACCCTACAACAGAATAAGCTTATCATATGCAACCCAGTCACCTGTAAAATTGTTTCCCACTGTGGCAGCAGCCATTGACAGGATATTAGCTAAAGTACTCATGGCACTGTAGAGCCCAGCCTATAGTTTATAGAACCCAGGATTTTCTCCTGTCTCTACTCAATAGTGTATCCATTAAAATCAAAACTTTGTTGTTTTTTTGTTTTGTTTGTTATAGGTACACTACTATGATGTAAAAGTGTTGGCTGAACAGTTGGAGGATATTATCTCAGCCATGCAGCCCCATTTCAGCTCACAGCCTGGTACCTATTATAGTGATGCCCTCTTTTTCTTGTCTCTGGGGCTGCACAGAGTTGCTGCCAATCAGGAGCGTGCCATAATGTTTGATGCTGACACCAAATTGCTCACCGATGTAGCTCACTTGTTTAAAGAGTTTGACAAGTATGTATAGCACCCAATCTTCTTTATATAATATATATATATATATATATACCATATATTTCCCTAAGAACATCTGTCCGGCATTCCGGGAGACCATAAAGATCCAGAACATACAATTTTTGCTCTAATCATACTGAGCTTTATGATACACTATAAATGATTATTGTAACATATATGGATTGAGGCTCTCAATATGCTAAAGCAGGTTTTTTCCAGATCATTTTCAGTTTTGCAAAACTTTTTAAGGATGTTCAGGACAAACTTGAAAGCTGTTCGCCGATCTCCAAAAAGGTGACCTTTCACTTCCCATGCATTTTCAGGCAGATTATATCTCTCACTCAGGTGAGATATGTATGGTCGGTAAATAGCCTCTTTCTCCTCATTGACTTGTTCCGCTTGTTGAATGTCCACGTCCATTCGTACCATGAGTTCCAGAATCAAACCTCTTCTATTCTTTCTGTCAATGGTAATGATATTTGCTCTAGTGATTGCCATTTTCCGAAACGCAGTGCACATCCTCATAAACTTCCTATTTCAATTTCCTCAGGGAAGTGGCTATTGATGATCGTACTCTGTGATGGTGGAAATTTCATAGTAGAACATTCTAGGATATGTCCTAGTGTCTCTGTTTAGTCACATCCTGGTTGTCAACATAAGGTTGTGTGCTGGCTTCTTCCATGTACAGTTCCCACCACTGAATTGTTGCAGGACATTTTAATAGCATTCATCCATTCACTGTGTCACTTTCCAGCTAAATAGCTTCCAGACGTTCAGTTGTCAAGTGACGCACCCCCGCATGCTGTGCAGAACCTACTATGAGTGAATTCTTCTGTGTGCCCTGTCGAGTCTTCCAGACCTTGACTATCAATACGGATAGTTTTTTCTCCTATCTTCAGCAACACTGTAGGGTTGTTCGATGGTTCGTATGCCAGTCCAGACTTCAGTGTTCTTGAGGCATGAGGTTCGCCTCCTGCCTACTCCTCATAGTCCTTAAATTCTGCCTTTCAGAATGAGATGTAAGACTGCATATCTTTCCCCACAAAACACATGCCCCAGATATGGAATTTGCATTCAATGGTTGCCAGAAGTTCTCTTTTAGTGAATTGGAAGACTCGAATACATTTGCCACATGAAATAATGTTTGATGTCTTGTAATTCAGGAACAAAATGCCTATGGAGGTTGTGGTTTTGAATTTAAATGCACATGGTACATCCTCACACTATACAGCCCGGTAGGGATATACCACAATTTTGAAATGCCAAGCACAGAGTATTCATGGAATAAAAGAGAAAAATGTTTAATATATATTTCATATCACAATACCAAAATTACTGTTTTGTATGCTGTAGCGCATCAATTGAAAATCGGATCAATTTAATTTCATGAAGCTTGGTATATAAGTTAAGGGGTAATAGCAAATTAAATCTACAGTAGGCTGCTGATTATTTAGTTTTTATAAAGGGATAGTGGGGATTGAAAGAAGTTCAAAGCACAAATTTGCTAAAATATCCTGTAATACAGTATCCGCAAATTCTCTCCGCAGCGGCGAGCTACGCGGGTCTCTCGTTGTGAGACGTGTTAAGTTGGCAGTACATTCATGTCCAGAGCTCCGCTCGATCATGAATATTACGAGGGATGACAATGTATCCAATCTTGCTGTCCTTGAGAAAGCATGTACCAAGAGTGTAGAAGCTATCATCTTTGGTCATCGACTAAGATGGACAGGACATGTCCGCCGCATGAATGACACCAGGTTGCCACGCCAATTCCTCTACGGTGAACTTTGCACTGGTAAAAGGCCACAGGGTGCACCTTTAAGGCGCTTCAAAGACCAGCTGAAACAAACCTTCAAGTTGACAGAAATTAACCCTCAAACTTGGGAGGCACTGGCTGAAGATCGTGTACTTTGGAGGCAAACTATATCTGCTTCGGTAAATCATTTTAAACAGGAACGTCGCAGACTGGCAGAAATGAAGCGACTCCAATGCAAGCTTCGTCAAACTCGTCCACGCTCTCCTCCAACTGTAAGATGCTTAGTATGTGGCCGCATGTTCCATGCAAGAATCGGCCTGTTTAGTCACCAGAAATTCATTCATAAAATGCCCTGATTTTGGAAGTGTATTGTCAGAAAATTGTATACTCGGAAACTAGCTGCAGCCGATGACGACATTCATGTCGCTGTATACGCAGTCTCACCGCAGCACTTGTTCCGTGTTGACCTTCAACTGGAGTGGTTGTGTGGGTAATCTCGGTTCATTATTGCTGACAGTGAGTGTCTGTGCATGACAGTGTTGACGCTCTAAGTTGTGTTCTTGTCAAGTTCTTGTGTTCTTCTGTCAGCTGAGTCTAGTGGGAATGCTGACTACTGAAGAGCATGTGTTTTTAGTGCGAGAGGTTTTCCGTGTTGGTGGAAACTTTACGGAGCACGTGAGGCGGCAATTTAGTTTACGCTTTCGTGCTTCAAGGTGTCCACATCGTGACACATGTATGTACTGTCAACCCAACACGTCCTGCAAGGCGAGACCCATGTAGCTCGCCGCTGTGGAGAGAATTTGCGGACACACTGTATTAGAACCACCAAAATACTTCAATACATTTCCCTGTAACACTTTGCATTTTCTAATATGACTACTGAGACAGTCAACATTTTTAAACCTTTAGCTTCATAGCATAAAGAATGTGTGTAGTTATTCAATGATTTTGAGTAGGAGTTGACTATATCCTTGTGCCATATTCATTGTATTGCATACTTATTCTAGTTTTGGCCCTGATGCTCTCTTTGGACTGGCTCCAGAGCTTACACCAGTCTACCGCCATGTGTTGTATATGTACCGATCCAGACATAAAGCAACTCCATTTGGAGAGCCAGCCTCGTCTCCAGGAGGATTCCCAGGTCTGAACAGTGGTGTGATACTCTTCAGGCTCGACCGTATGCGTCAGTCAAAAGAATATAATGAACTGCTGCAAATGGATGCTGTCAATCAACTTACATCCAAATATACCTTTAAGGTATGTAGCTTGCATGGAATATTAATTTAAATTTGCTCCAACACAATGTTCTGAATGCTGTTGTTGTTCTTTCATTTGAGGTGCTTGGACATCATGGCCATATAGCCCCATGTATTTGTCTGATAACCTGTGTTATTGTGGTATTTGTAGTAGTGTGTATATTATTGTAATTTAGGTGAGGATTGGGAAGGAGGTGGCCGTGGTCTCAAATTAGGAACCATCCCGGCATTTGCCTTTTTAGTAGAAGTGGGAAACCACGAAAAGCCACTTCCAGGATGGCTGAGGCAGGAATCGAACCTCTCTTCTCAGTTTTGCCTCATGAGGCTGAGTGTACCCCATTCCAGTTCTCAGACCAGAATTAAATTTCTCGGAAGAGTCGGGAATCAAACCCGGACCTTCGGGGCTACAGCCAAGAATTCTAGCTGCTACACATTATTAACACAGATCTATAGTATAAATCTTGGAGTTGACTTCCCAATCATGATGCCATGTAGAGTCTATCGTATTCACTGTTGTTACGTCTCAATGAGTCAAACATAGCTGATTGCTGCTACCTGGAGCCTAAACAAGTCTATCTCAGTTGACCATACTCCAACCCAGGGCTGTACAGGGTGCACTGAACTTTGCATGTTCATAAGAAGGCAATACTGAGGCAACTTCTGTCTGTCTCCCTCCCTCCTGCGCCCACCTGCCTTCACTATCAACTGGATGCGTGACGGCATACAACAATCTATGTGTGCACTCGGGGTGCTTGTTGTCTATGAATTACAAAGATTAATATTAAAAACGCAAATAGCTAAAGGATTGGTTCTTTTTCTACAGTTGTTATGCTTCGTAATCAGTGTTTCTTTCTCCTGTTTTTGGTTTTTAGCATTTGCATTCTTCATATACTGCATCCTTCTTTAATCTAATGTTCAATGTTTTCTTGAGCCTTCCTGAAGATCAGATTCAGATTACTTCTAATAATAGCTCTGCAAATTGAACGTGCTGTGCTCGTGCCTTGCACTACAAAAAATATGCCAGTTCTCATTCACTTCAAAATATAATGCCACTGGACCTTGCATTTCTTTTAAAATTGAATGATTGATTCCACATATTCATTTACCAGCCATGCCATGTCAAGCTGACTAACAGCTGCAGTTCTCTATACCACATGAAGTCCTGATTGCAAAAGTGAAATGCACTGTTTCACGGCACTTTACACGTGTGCAACTTAGGCCCAGTTTCACCAGTTCTGCTTATTGAACTGAGGGTGGTTTAAACTGTGCTCAGGGACGAGATCTGTTGCACATCTGTTGCACTGGGCCATAAGCGGTAACTTGAGGAGCAGCCATGCTCGGTGGCTTAAGGCATGAGGATGGCTTACACATCAAAATGGCACATGGTGCCTGGCCCATATTTCAGTAGGTTGAGGGTGTTGTAAGTAATGTAGCGAAAGAAATAATAAAATCGTATTAATTGTTTATAATGAAGGCATAATATACTGAAGATATCTTTTGTTCCCAATCGTTATTTGCTAAGCATTAGTGTGTAATTTGAGGGGACGTGGCAGCGCAGTGTTCAAGATATTGGCCTCTCACCATGGCAGACCGGGTTCGATTCCCGGTTAATGCATGTGAGATTTTCAATGTGAAATGCCATGTCCTGTGGTTCAGATTCCACGTATAAAGGAGGTCCCGTGGCTCATGAATGCGAGATTAACGGTCATGTGAAACTACCTTCCTTCCTATTAGTGTGTAAGGTTGTTGATAACATGTTCATAACAATGATCCACTTTGGTAGAATGGTTCAAGTGATGGACTATCACCTGTTCAGCCAGGGTTCGATACTTGGGAAGGTAGGATTTTAAGTCTCACTGTGCTCGGATAGTTAAGTCGTGAGAAAAGCCCATTTAAATATGTGAAGTTTGCGTGGCTGCCATGTTGGTTTTGTGCTTATCGGTTATTGATGGTTATATAGGCGAACTTATTTTAATGGCATCTATCAACATTCAAAATTTCAAATTTCACTTTTTCTTGTTTCCAGATGTAAGCTTAATTCTTCTACTTTGAGGAACTGTGTGGGTTTTACATGTTTCATGCATACATATGCTCAGAAAATTGACTTAAACGGACAAGTGTGCACGTGTCTAATGATATCAGTGCGCACATGTCTTATCATATTTGTACACAATGTCAACCGGTGAAATAATTTGCATGGCTGCCCTGTTGGATTGTTTTATATGTGGGCCATTAGAGTTTTGTATTGTTATTGTTTTAGGGGCAGAACAGCGAGGTCATCTACCAGTAGAAGAAAATTATTGTGTTGGTTCATTATACAAACTTTTACTTTGATCGCTTGATTAGTACACAATAAATATAAACATAATTTTAAAATGTTGCTCAGCCACCATCTTATAGTTTCTCTAAACAATTGAATTAAATTAGATGCCAGTTTATTAAACCTTGTATCAAGATGTACCTTGCCAAGTTTCTCTGTGCTCGGAAGATTACATCATCAAGAAAGTCCATTTAAATAATTGAACTTCGCTTGGCTCCCATGTTGGGTTTTTGCTTATCAGATTTTTGAAAGTCGCATAGGTGAACTTACTTTAGTATTCTCTATCATTAAAAAATTCTGGTTGATATTAGTAATAGTTTTAGAAATACTGAATGTCGGTGAATTTCATTGAAATCGCTCGAACCGTTTAGATTTTATTAAGGGGGGTACACACACACGGACAAAAGGTGATCTCATAATTCTATATTTCATAAAATGTTGAAAATAGGCTAAAAACATAACCTTCACACGATTCAAACCCTGGCTACATGGGTGAGAGCCAAACGTCTTGACCACATTGCCAACATACCGTAATTACTCACACTATTTTGACCAAAAATAATTATGAAAATTTTCGGTGCGTGATATATGCTGTATTCCTAAAACTATGCAAAATTTGCATTATTTATATGATTTTATTAAACACAATGTGTACAATCACGTTTTCACCACTCTGACATTTCTGCGATTAGAGATTGAGACCTGCTTACACATTCCACTAAGTGGTATTTGGGGCATGGATTATTGCAATTCTTGCAGACGCAGTCCTCCTTGGGCTCATGAAATGTTTCATTCTGACAGATCCTTCCATGGAACCCATGGGTTTATTCACCGACAAGTAGGGCCAAATTAATTGTATGCCATATCCCATATGTGGCGGTCGGCATAACTTTAATTTTGAATAGCTTTATCGCTGTTGACAGGGATAGGCTTTGGAGTTTGGGAATTTCGTATGAGGCTTTAGTTGCTGCCGTAGCTCGCTCCTGTACATGCAGGGAGAAAGCAGTCCCAGTAGTTTGTAGCACGACACCCAGGTATTTGAAGTTGGGTACGAATTCTAAAGGTTCTTCTCCACACTTGAGTTGGTCCATTTTAGCTATCCTTCCTCCCCTTCTAAATTTCATAGCCATTGTTTTGGAGCTGTTAATTTCCATAGAGTTTTCTTCCGCCCATACCCTAATGTTCCCCATAGCTGTTTGTAGGTCATCTCGGTATCTTGAGAGGATGACCATGTCATCCGCGTAAATGAGTAATTTGACTGTTCTTGAGTCTAATGTTTGCCCAATGTCTGAGGTCATTACGTTGAAGAGGACTGGACTCATGGGATCCCCTTGTAGAACCCCCTTTGTTTGAGTGATACTCCTCGACGGGGTGATGCCATCATGGAGTGTAACATAGTTCACGTTTAAAATCGATTTCAATGTTTCTAATTCACTATTGGAGGTGCCTAATATGTTTTCCAGTTTGTGGATAAGTATCCTTCTGTTGATACTATCAAATGCCTTGGAATAGTCTGTGTAGATTGCATACAGCGGTCTACCGGGTTGGGCTAAGGTCGTTATTATTTCTTGCACAAGTTCCTGTACAGCCTGTAGAGTTGATCTACCCGGGGTAAAGCCATATTGATTTGATGGTATGCTAGCACGTAGTCTATGTTCCACTCGTATTAGAAGGAGTTTAGAGAAGGTTTTGAACATAACATTTTCCAGGGCAATTCCCCTGTAAGAGTTTGGATCCTCCTTCTTCCCTTTCCCTTTGTAGATCACAATTATGAGTGTCTTCCTCCATTGTTCTGGGATTGACTTACGTTTTAGGCATTCGTTAAATAGACATGTTAGCGGGTCTAACAGGTCATGGAGTGTATTTTTTAAATGCTCTGTAAAAATCCCATCTGGCCCAGCAGCTTTGTTATTTTTCCCATTGCTTATAAGTTGTCTGACCTCCTCTGTTGTGATTGGGCGAGTGTCTTGGATGTTTGCCAGCTGCGGTGTGAAGCCGTTTGTCCTTATATTAGTTTCTCCAAGAAGATGACTAAAATGTGCTTCCCATTGCGCCATGTTTATGAGAGGAGTTGCTGCCTTTTTCTTCGAGTTCCTTAAGATTTTATAAGGTTTCGCTTCCGCCTCGGCTATTAACCTCTGTTCTATGTATAAATCGTACTCTGTTTTCTCTTCTTTTAGTAGACGTTTATATTTCTGACGCTGCTCAGCATATTTCGTTAGTGCGTCCATACCGAATACCCTAGCGGAATGAAGTAAATGTATCGTTGTTTGTCTCATGACGTAACATTCCTCATCAAACCATGGCTTTGCATTGCGATCATATGTAGGTATAACAGTGGTGGCGTTTAGAATTGTGTCATTCAGTGCTGCTGTCGCTCCATCCAGGTTCCCCTGCCCTATCATATGCATGATTGTCGGTATTTCCTCTCTGTTCATTTGCCATATTTCCTCCTCTATATGTCTAGAGACTCTTTGCTTAGGGGGGTTCTCCTTTCTGATCTTGTGTTCCAGTACTTAGTTGGATTTCCGCTATTAGTGGGAGGTGTTTTCTGATTACTACTTTTTCGGTCTTCACTTGTGCCTGTCCTCCTGCATTTGAGAAGATTAAATCGATTGTGCTCCTTCTATTTGGAGCAATGTACGTGTAATCACTTCCTATTTAGTAGCCTTAGATGGTAATCTAGAAGAAAGTCTGTGACCGCTTGAGATTTTGTATCCCATTTGTCTATGCGGCAATTCAGGTCACCAAGTAACATGGTTGGTTTATCATTATCTGTGTTCTCCAGTGCCTTCCCTAGCTCGTCTATTATAACCTCAGGATCTGTATTGGGCGTGAAGTACGGTCCTATTATGTTCATCTTACTAATGTTTACTGTTAGGGTGTTGAATGTGCTCATAATTTGGCTGATAGGTTGTAGGTGCGGCTTTATATAGCAGCTCAATCGGCCTGAGGGGCGGCCTCTGTCGCCTTTCTTGGCTAGAGAGTGAATACCGTAGAAACCGTTAATGCCTATTTCTTCCATGCTGAAAGTTTCTGTAAAAAGCACGATGTCATTCTCTAGAAGTGTGAGTCGTGGGGTCAAGGCCAATACACTCTTCAACCCTTCTACATTCCAAGTCATTAATCTGATGCACTCAGTGATATTGTTGTTGATGATTTTGTTGCTGTGTGATCTGCACTCCGGATGGCCTCTTGCGGTGGTAGATTTTGTTGATAACCGGCCTTCAGTGTTAAAACTCGAAGGGGCGAAAAGTAACCTCTTTAGGCCAAATTTTTTTATCGTCAACCACTTCTTTGTCTTTCTCCAGGAATGCTATCTTGAACGCTTTGTTCCTTCCTTTTGTTCGAATGGTGAAGCATGCTTTGACGCTATTAATGCCCTTTTCTGCCACATAAGAGGTGATGTCTTCTTCCGTGGTTTCTTCGTCCAGGTGTCCAATGTACATCCAGTATAGCCTTGGTGCCGGTTTGAATCGTCCACCACTGTTATTCCCCTTCCCTATTTTGGCTGTGGGCAGTGGGCGATGTTCTTGCTGAGCAGGGCGTAACTGGTATCTGCTACTTTGGGTATCGTATTCATTTCTGCTATGCCTGTCTGGTTGCTGTCTGGCCTGTCGACTTGTTGCTGTGGCATACTCTGAGTTTACGACGTCCAATTCTGGTTTTCTTGTTGAGTTTCTCATCAGGGGATTGGATTCATGCTGTGTATTATGAAATTCAAACGACTGTTGAGTTGACTCTTTCAGTTCATTTCTAACCATTATGTGAATATTATCCGTCATGGACTGTATCTGCAGGTTAATTTTCCCCATGATTCTCGCCTCTATTTCTGAATTCGATAAAGTCTCGCTATGATGAATGTCATATGACTCTGATCGCTGTAGCGTTACTCCACCGCCTTCTCCGTGATGGTTTGCTTCATCTATGGGATCTTTGGGTGCCACTAGCGAGTTGTCCCTGTGACCGCTAGGTGGCACTAGTAATTTGACCGTCATGTTTCCTGCTCCCTCTTTAATTTGTTGTATCTCTTTCGACTGAGCCGCGGGAGCCGGTACCACGTTTTGCCTCTCTAGGTCACCAGACTGCGCCACTTGTCCCGACCAACTATTGTCTTCCTGTACTACAATGTCATTGTCTAGTTGCATAACCTCAAATAAGTAAGCTCTTTAACATGTTCCTCACATCTGCATAGTTTAGATTTCAGTTCAACAAAGCATTCTCGTATAATCCTTACCGCTTTATACAAGTCGTCCTTTGATTCCTTCTCGAGATATCTACTTAAATCCGTAATATTTTCAATACTTTTAAGAGCGGAATCCATCCCGTCCGCCATTTATGGCCAAAGACAACAAAAAAAATTTGCATTATCAAAACAAGAAAATTGGCATACATACCCCAATCATCGTCACTGCTGCCAATTTCCAAGCTACTCTCATGTGGATCATTCTGGTCGTTATCCCATGGTATCCCATACTGCATTATCCTGATGTCTGTCCAACACATTTGCAATGCCCATCTTCAAGAAGCTCTTACAACAACGTCCATCAGCACCATAACTCATGCCCATATAACCCAATCACACTACAGTTCAACTGACAGCCTCTTTATTCTGCCTGTATTAGCTCATGTCCTCCTCCTGCCATCCTTTCGGTTTACAATTTACGAATGGTGACCTTGAAGGGCTTCTTGATGGAAACATCTATGGGCTGTAGACGCCATTGTGTGATTCCACCAGGAATTACGAGATTGGTTTTAATTTCTTAAAGACGTTTCTTCGTGTCTTCCACCAGTTGTCTGCAGAAACTGTCCCACACGAACATTGATGGGCATCGAAGCATTGTCCTTGGCCATGCTCCCCACATCATACAGACCCAGTTTTCGACAAGAGATGTATTCATCCATCCTTTTTCTTGAACCCGTACATCAATGCCTTTGGGAAACTTTGCTTTAGGCATTGGTTTTCTTTTGAAAATAACGCACGGTGGCAATTTTCTTCCGTCTGCGGTTATTGCTAGTATGACAGAGCAATGCTGTTTTCACACCCAGTTGTACATACAAACACACTAGATTCTCTCTTCTTGTTGATGCTGGTGTTGCATGGCATGTCAAAGTTTATCGGGGTTTGATCTGCATTGCCAACATTTGAGATCAGAGGTAATTGATTTTCTACTGCATTGCTATCATATAGCAATGAAAATCTATGATTTTATCGTTGACTTCACTTGGCATTCTCTGACAGAGAGATGTTCGCCTTTGCAGATACAATCCCTTTTGTTTCATGAATCTACAGATCCAATCAGCTGATATCTTTTCTAATCGCAAGTTCAAGCGCTTTGAAATGTAGCATTTTGTATGAGATACCAAAGCCATCATTTCGCAACTCTGTGATATTTGATATTGCACCTTATCAGTCAGTCAAGACAATGTAATCCTAATTAGTGGGATATGCGGAAAAAAACTAAAAAGAAAAATTACACGTCATTAAAATATATGTGATTATATTTTAACACATGGAAGATGCCTGAGAAATCTCGTAGTACGCTCGCCAGCGGTAGATGACGGGCCCCGAGAAATCTCGGTTTTATACACGTCATTGTTTTCGGTCTTCCTGTGACATCTCTTGACCATGTATTGAACTATTTCGGACTGCACATTGATTAGAATTAATCGTAGATGTATATCTGCCACTTTTTTTTAATTCACGGCCTTCTTTTATTCTTTAATTTAGTTTCGAACATCGACTTATTTCTGCCAGTTCAGTCAATGGTAAGATGGAGCACTCGCGTAATTCAGTGTTAGCTGACGACGATATTTTAGAGGAATTGTATGCCGACGATCGTACAAATGGAAATAGTGATATTGAATTAGTGGAAAGTGAATGTGAGAGTGATAGTGAAAGTGATAGTCAAGCCCCTACACGCCGTAATTTACCTAATGTGCCTATTTATTCAAGTGACTCTGATGACGATTACGATGTAAACATTGACGATGTATTAGGAATTGACGCTGAAGATGGTTTTATAAAGACGGATCCACCAAGATATTTAGAACAGTTTCAAGGCAGGCAAGGACTAACATATGTCCCACAAGATAATGAAAGTGTGAGTGAAGTTCTTGACAGTTTTTTCAGTAGAGAGTTCTTCACCTTGCTTGTAGACCAATCTAACCTCTACCATGATCAAAATATTCACAAGTATAAACAGTCACCACACACTCAAGTGCTACTAGGAGCATTGGTGAGTACTCATACCAAATTTGAAGATAAAATCTTGACTAGTTTAATATTTATGTACATTTTTATAATCAAGTGCACTCTAGTATGCTCAGTAGAAAAATGTCCGGTCCACGGGGTATGTGACAAGCTCAAGCATCCGGTCACCAATGTGTTAATCGCATTAAATTTTTATGGCTTCAAAGCTACTGGTATCTATATTTGATTTTGTAACAATATCAATTGTCAATAAGTCAAATACTGAAAATGACTTCAAAGCTATCTATACTCAGTGACATAGTGAAGCAACTCGTCTTCCAGTTCAAGAAACTTACCAGTTTTTGGCCCTCTGAATGCCTTACGTGTTCAGTTGGTGATTTCTAGTGCAGCTTTCTGTTTATGCCAGTAGCGAACATTAAGTTCAGTCACAATGAATTCTTGGCCAGCATTTTATCACTTTGAGTTTAAACCCAGCCGTATAACTTCCACATTTCTTCATAACTTAAAGATTGACCTACACAAGAAAACAATCACACTTAACTGAAAAACAAGTAACATCCCAGTGGGAGGGGGTTCAGGCTCAAAATTATTACGATCATCTTTATGAGGTCATCAGATATTAATGCAAGATATGTGCGAGGATTTTTTCCCTTGCAATTTCAAATTTTAAAAATGGTTTGAGAAATATGGCAAGTTATATGCGACTAAATACAGTATCTCATTATGGTAGGCAAGCAATAATAGGTGCAGGGAGTTTTTTTTTTTTTTTTAGTGTATTGCACATTGTCATTTTGTAAGTAATTCTGCACAGATGGGATTTGTAACGATTCGATCCCCAAGCTTTTATATTTATAATAATTAATCTTTTTCGTTTTATTTATATATATATATATATATATATTAATTTTTTATTAAGTAGTATTCCATGCTACAAGATTTTATCTGTCTGTAAGCAGCTCAAATCATTCTGAACAGATTTTCATTTACGAATGGTTGTAAAGTTAGTTGTCAGAGAGACGTGGGAAGTGACAGGTTCGCTCGCATTTCTACAATAGATGTTATTTCCTGAAGAAGGTCCTAGCGCGTGACAAAGGCGATGCGGTTTCCGGTCACTATTAGTGCCGGTAGTGGTAAATCTATTCTCAACCCCAAATGAATGTAAGAAACCCTTGCTGCTGTGGAGAAATAACTTAAGAAATGACATTATTCAATAATGGAAATGTCAGTAGTTCTGATGAGTATTGTTCGTTAAGGAGCAGTGACTTATAGACGGTGTCTAATTGAAAGGGTAGGACTTTAAGAAACATTCGCACCCCCAAATGAATGTAAGAAACCCTGGCAGCTGTGTCGAAATAACTGAAGACATGGCATATTCTATAATGGAAATGTCAGTATTCCTGATGAGTATTGTTCGTGAAGGAGCAGTGACTTATAGACTGTGTCTAATTGAAAGGGTGGACTTTAAGAACCATATTATCGACAAAAACTTGAAAATGTTATAAATATGGTAGCTCAAGCCAGAGGAGGAACACTTATTATTATTCATTCAGTCACTCCAGTAGTCCTACGTACTGGGAGTTAGTTTCAGAGGAAAATATTAGCGAGGCATCATGCAGGAAGTTATTTCCTACAGTGGTAGATCAGTACAATAGTATGGAGCAAAGCTACAGTTAATCAACAGTCGGTAATGGAAATAGGTATGCTAACCTATCTCCAATAAGGTACTACAACATGTCAACTACGGGACAGATCAACGAGGACATCAGTCATATTATCTATATATATGACAATACTTCAAGAGGTGAGCGAAGATCATGATTTATCTCACGTCTCTCAGGCCATGTAAAATCAAGCTTGTGTTCACTTTTAGTTAAATCCATTCATTATCCTTTATCTGTTGAGCCGCAGTAATTTTTTTTAAATTCAAATTTGTAACTATTCTTATTGTGTTTTTCTTTTTATATATGTTACCTAGATTCATTAAATTCATTTAAGTCAATGTCAGGACCCTCATTTATAGTAGTTAGTAATATTATATAAGGCTAACCCAACTATCCTTCATAATGCTGAATCGGTTTGAGTACTACGGTTTCACTTCGACCGGGGATAAGATATCTTGTTTTCTGCCAATGAGTAGCTGTGCAATCCCCTTCTTTTGACTATCTAAAGTCTGGCGCCCATATCATATCATATCATTTTTAGTGTACTCCAAAGGTAAGTACAGAATACAAGTGCATAATTTAATTTTGTCTCATTTTCATTTCATTCATCATTTTATGTTAATTTATTCCCCATCTTGTTTACCGAACCGTTACATTATGACTCCTCATCGTGGGGATTCTTATTTATATTACATTCAAAACACGATCCGTTACAAACGTGTGGCTTTGTTGTTGTTCTTTATAGAATACTAATATTTTCCCCACATATCTCTCAAACACGCCCCATTACAGGATCATGCTGACATAACACACAGAAGTGATATTACTGTCAGGAAGTCTATGGTATTCTTTGCTAAAGGGAGCATTACGTACATGCGGTATTCTCTATCCATTAACAGAAGGTTTTCGGCGATGAGTGAGCATTATGTCAGAAAGAAGTCAATCCTGCACTTTTATTAAAAAAAGATACCAAAATTTTGCATAGAATTCACAAGGGGCCTTTAATAAACATTTTAGAACAGTTTGAAATTTATATAGATCAAAGATTCTTTCCCATACAGAACTCAAATAGGATCACAGGTAGTATCAATATATTATTCAATGATATACATTATATCCTTAATACCTTACAATCACATTCCTTCACAAAACACTGCTCGCCCTTCGCGGCCCCTCCATATTGTAATTCTCCTTCCACCCCTCCACATCGCTCGCCTATGCCTGCTCCTCTCTGCCTTAAATCGGCTTATCCATACACAGCTTCAGTCAGTCTTCTCAATCATCTGCATGACTGATAACATTTCTTTATACCATCACTTGGTAAGTATTGATAACACATTTCTTTGTCCCCCCTTTCCATTAACTTCAGCTTAAATTTTCCTAGTAACTATTTCTTCTTTACTTTTTAGCACAATCCTCTCATTTATTGAACATCCTGATGGTGATTTGACAATGTTATCAAGTTACATCGGAATATGCAATTCCGGTTCTTCGGCTGGATTTCTTACTTCTATACAGCTTGTAGATCTGGTACCATATTGAACAACCAATATTCATTTTGTAAAACACAAGACCAGCACCTGCCCCTGCAAAATAAATTCAGACCCATTTTATTCCTTTTCACCTTTGGAATAAACAAGTGATAAATAAATCTCTACACTACAGGACTCACCAAATATTTTTAAGTGTATTGATAAGGTGGATATAATAAATTTGTATTTGTTTTAGAAATTGTTTTCTGGAGAGCATCACAAATATTAAAACTTAATGCCAAAAGTAAACATAACAATTAAGTTATAATGCAAAGAACTCTGACAAGAAAATGGCTAATAAGCAACTGAATGAATGAACACAGGCTAGCAACGTGTTGAGCTTGCTGTCAAACTCAGCCAATAGGAGCCTGCTGGTGGCCATTATTTATTGCACCCGCCATACCCTTCAGATTCTTTCTTTCAAAATACAGAGCATTAGTTCATATCTTTTCTATGTGGCCTTTAATTGGGACAAATTTTTATGCAAATATTTTGGCTAAAAATTAGAGATCCTGCTGTCATGTGATGGCAGCCGATATGCTAGTAAATATTGTAGTACTCGATATCAACATGTCAATTCTTGTGGATTATTTAAGATTTTTGTGCAATAAATCCCCCTCCCTATTTTTTAAGGGGGTTGATATACAAGTGCTTATAGCAACATATTGAGATGATTCATAAGTTACAAAATGTAGTGGTCAGTATGTAGGCCTAATGCCTAGTTAAAAACCATCCTAAAACTATCCCATCAACTCCTTAGTCTGTCCTAAGTAAAGGTCAGTGTTTCCTTCTTTCTCCTCTTACAGAGAACTTAAATCTTAGAAAAATGTTTTTCTTTGTTTCAGGGCCACCTTGGCGATCAGGACTTTTATACCTTGCTCGCCATGGAGAAGCCAAAATTAATCTATCGCCTGCCCTGTTCATGGAATAGACAGCTTTGTACATGGTGGCGAGATCATGGCTACCGAGATGTCTTTGATAAATTTTTCCAGTGTGATGGCCCTGTTAGAGTGTACCATGGCAATTGCAACACACCCATACCAGATTGATGTTTATTCATTATTATTCCAGCATTGAATAAAACTGTTTTATGAGTAAAGTTTGGCACAGGACAGAAAGTAATGAAGAACAATAACAACAACAAAAATGACATTATGAAATGTGAATGCCAAACTGTATTTATTAAGGGATTGTGGAGCATTTTTATCGATTGTCGGTTAATACAGTGACCTCAAGGATACTTGACAAGTACAAAAACCAAATCAATTTGTTTTTAGGAAGGAAAATTAGACGAAGTATTACACCGACATGCCAAAATTCATGGAATAGCACTGTGTAACTTTTATGGCACCACTGCAGCAGACGACGTTACATGGCCTATACCGGTTTCAGTTGTGTACATGTGGTGATGTCATTCGTTTTGACTTGTTTACAAGGTCATGGCAAGGCAAAGTTTGAATTATTAGAGTTCAAATGGGGCATGATTGTAGGTGCCAGGAGAATGCGACAATCAATTTCATAGGTTGTGGGGACTCAATCTACAGTGTCACGTATGTATGCGGAATATCAAAATGAAGGCATAATGATCTACTGTGGACAACACAGTGGCCATCCATAGTTGATTGTGAGCAGCAGAGGTTGAGTAGAATTGATCATGTTAACGGAACAGGAATACTGCTCAAATCGCATTCAATGCAGGAGGTGTCAGATCTAGCAGATCTGTGTAACATTTATTAGCTTCCATGCGATATGGATGTAGAAATCCCTCCAGAGTGCTCCTGTTAACAGCACACCAGCCACAATGCCTTACGTGGGCTTTTGATGTTTCTAATTAGCTCTGGAGGACTGAAAATATGTGGCATGATCCCATAAACCACAATGTATGTTGTTTTGGGCAGATGGCAGGGTTGAGATGTGACACAAACCCAATGAGACCATGGATCCCAGCTTTTAAAGACACCATGCAGCTGGTGGTGTTTCTGTAATGGTGTGGTGTATGTTCACATGGCATGGGTTGGGTCCACTTGTCCATGTACCCACAAAACCCAATGGTAACCATTACAAAACTCTCTTTGATGATTATTTGCAGCTGTCATAGACTTCAGTTATGCTGACAATGATGGGATGCCATCTCATCAGGCTGCTTGTATCCAAGACCGGTTCAAATAGCATTCAGGCGAGTTCCTCCAAATGAAGTAACCAGCAGGTTCCCCCGATATGAACCCAATCGAGCATTTATGGGACATGGTGGAGAAAACCGTTTGCAACCAAAATCCTGCACCTATAAATACCAGAGAACTTTGAGTAGTTAAACAGACAGCATGGCTCAACATCTCTCTAGAGGTTGTCGGTCCACTTGTGGAGTTCATGCCACATTGATTTATTGCACTTCTTCGGGCTAGAGGGCCCCTACATGTTATTAGATGGGTATCCAATGACTTTTGGCACGTCAGTATATTTCTAATAGCTGTATTTAACTAATAATAAATGCAATGTGATAATAAACGAAGGACAAAAGAAATACACCTGAACTGCTTTCATGGTCGAATAAACAATGCCAGAGATCTGAAAGAAAAAGCCTGTATAATTGTCACACATAACAGTACTGCACAGCAGGGCCGTGCAATGGGCAAGGTGAAGCAGTGCTAACAAGAAATTTACTCGTGCCGGCCGAGCGCAGCCCTGCTCGGTCCAGTTCTGAGCAGTGCAGCACGACAGCACACTAGCACTGCAGCGCTTAGTCGCACAAGCACTGTCCATTTGACCGGGTACTGAAGTACGTTTAGTACTGAGCGCGGAGCCTGGACACTAGGCGCACTAGAGCCAACATTGTGGCATATGCGTGTGGTCTGCCGTGCTCATAACGTGGGGAGGACAAAAATAGCATAGTGGGAGAGTCACACATTAATGAATCAAACCGTAGACATATAAGACATGATATTTGGACGCACATGAACCAGATCTGCAGCAAGGATACAGAAATTTGCATACTTTTTGGGTGATGTAGCAGGTGCAGCGAGATATAATAGTCCTAAAATAGAATCAGGGGCCGGTACGGAATCAGGAGAGTTAAAATACATTTTTTAATTTGTTGACATAATGTCACAAACCAGCCGAGGTAGCTAAACACGTTAACGTGCATGGTCAGACTTCTCCAAACTCGAAAGACACTTCATACATTACCTCATTAATTTTATTTGTCATTAACTCCTCTCATGAGACTGGCGTCATGAAATCATTCCCACAAGGAAACTGTCTCACCACATCCCCTACCTCATAGCAACCGGAATAATTATGGGTAGAACCCAAAAAACTACATTAGGACTATAAAACTGTATTTCAATAACAACATTCTGAATTCACCAAATGACTAGATTGATGCTCTTCAGGGATATGTGAGTTCGAGAAACATGCGTTAGTAAAACTCAGCTGAGTTTTAATTCACCGGCCGTGAAAGCCAATATACCGTCATTTTGGAAGTCTTCATAGGGAGGTTAAGGCTGCTTGAGCTTTTAGTTCTCGCAGTCAAGTGGTGCATTTGCACCTAATATAAAGGGAGGTGGCGCGCAGTTCGTCACACCTGTGGGGGTCCGGGCGGGGACACCAAGAGCCCGCCGATGAGCCAGCTTGGTGTCCTAGGCGAAACCCCACACAAGACACGGCACAAACCTAGAAGAATGCTGAGTTTAGATTCACCGGCCGTGAAAGCCAATATACCATCTTTTTATGCGTTAGTAAATTCATCAGGATTTTAAAATGAAAGATATTCCGTCGCAATCTAAGGTCATTTATGTCTTTTATTCTTATATTCTAGTCGCCTCCGTGGTGTAGTGGCCAGCATGATTAGCTGCCACCCAGGAATTCCACGGTTCGATTCCCGGCTCTGCCATGAAATTTGAAAAGTGGTATGAGGACTGGATTGGGGTCTACTCAGCCTCGGGTCGTCCAAATGAGTAGAGTGGTTTCGACTCCCACCTCAACCATCCTCGAAGTGGTTTTCCGTGGTTTCCCACTTCGTCTTCGGAAAAATACCGGGGTGGTACCTAACGTAAGGCCACGGCCGCCTCCTTCCCTCTTCCTTGCCTAATCTTCCCACTCTTCCCATCTCTTCATCAGGCCCCTGTTCGCTTTGCAGGTGAGGCCGCCTGGGCAACGTGCTAGTCACACTCCCCAGTTGTATCCCCGACTCAGAGTCCCAAGCTCCAGGACACTACCAGTGGCGGTAAAGGTGAGATCCCTCGCTTAGTCCGCGGGAAAAGCCATCCCTGGAGGGTAAACGATAAAAATAAAAAAATAATTCTTATATTCAACATGGCCTGAAACAATACCTCGTGGAATTTACCTACACATAAGATATACGGCAAAATAAGCAAGAAGACACGAAATCCTTCAAACCTTCAAGTTTTAGGACAATATTTATTATTTCAACGCTATCGAGACCAAGAGTGCTATTCATTATATAACAATTAGCCTATTTTGCTCTAAAAATTACAAAATATGTTGTCTATCGTTCTACCAGCTTGTCTGTATTTCTTTCGGTGGAGTGCCTAAGACTGTTTTGTTTGTTAGTTCTTGGAACTATTCGACTTTAGGGTTATGGATGGTTATGGTATGCGAAACGTCTTCCTAACTTACCAGGGGCAATGTAATGCCAAAAATACGAAGAAATGTGTACTATTATAGTTCGCCCAGTGAAGAAATTACATGGTATCGTGCAATTGATTGCGCTGACAATGAAAGAGACCACCTTGTAGTGTAGCGGCTAACGTTCTTGGCTGTCGCCCCGGTGGTCCGGGTTTGATTCCCTGTCCTGCCACGAAATTGAATTTCGGTTTGGGGTACTGAAATTGTATCGATGATACGTAAGTCATCTAAGCGGTGCTCATTTCGAGGACTTGCGCCAGGCCAGTGGGCACGAGTTTTCTTTTTTATACATTCTTACTCTGCAATTCGAATTGAGAGCACATCACTGCGTAGAGTTGTTAGAATAGCTTCCGTAAAATATTCTCAAAGGCCAATGCTACAAGTAGCCCTCATGAGTTAATCCAATTGCATATGTATATCTAGGCTAATCCAGATATGGTATTTAAGACATTTGATTTTTATTGCATTCTAAGTTCTGGGCATAGGAAAACCTCGAAGCTAATTTTGCAATTTTCAGTGAATGAACATCCAAAGTATAGTAGGCTAAGCATCATGTAGGGAGACTGTACCAGAGAGAGCATGCATTGCTTGAAGACATGATGTCATAGTGCGTAATTTGTGCTCGTACAACGAAGGAGGTTGTCAGGACGGTGATGATGATGAAAATGGTGATAACGATGAAGACGGTGATTAATTATTTAGGAACCAAGGGAATATAACCGATACTTAAGACTGAAGCGGATCTAGGGTAAACACAAAATGAAATTGCAGGTTGATTGCGAAAGTACAGAAACTATCCAATCACCATATTTTATGGAGATTGACTAATCCAGAAGTAGACATGAAAGGGAGTAGCCTAGTACAAATAGGTGGAAGCAAAGGATTCTCTTGTGTGAGACCTCCATGGGCGTAGCCAGGACTCTGTATACTGCAAACACTGTGGAATGCCTGATACCCTGGCTCACGTTCAAAAAACATAATTAAGAAGGGGATTTACTACAAACGTTAGGAATCACCGAAATAGATCTAAGATGCAGATGTAACATTTCAGAAATGTTACGCGATCCATGTTTTCGTGTCTTTCTCGTGTTAGAAGCGAAAATTCAATGGGCATAATAATTGTTATTGGCCATAAGAAGGATACAAGATTTATGCTGGACCCCACCATCAGATGTGAAGTAACCTTCGGCATAACAAAACAGGTCGTTTAGAGATAACGATAGGCTTCAAAGAGAAGTGAAAGCTTGTGGTAGGCTACGTTTCGATTAAGCGAGAGGATCAACATCTACATTTTTAAATCACTCATCAAGTTTGGGTATGCCTAAGTATAAATGACCTAATTTTGCTATCAATGAATCCATTCAATAATAGAGAATTCATTTTCAATGTACTCGGGAACAGTGTGTGACGTAGTCTATTAGTACCCAATATCATTTTATTGCTAATATTAATAGTATAATAATAATAATAATAATATGAAGGGAAGATAAGAACGGCTTTACGAAACCATGTCGGTACGGGCTGGCCGTGCGCGCCTGAACTGACGAGTTCCAGCGTAGACAGTGCTGAGAGTGTGAGGCTAGGTCATACGGCCCTAAAAGCACTTGCCAGGCTTGCAGGGCACTACGCCATACTATACACAGCTCGCTCGCACATGTAGCGAGCGGCAGGTGGGGACTGGCAAGGACATGACGTCATGCGCTTGTGGCTTACTTCTTAGACTGCCCGTAAGGGAGCAGCAGGATAGAACATACTACAGGCACTAGCTACGCAGGGCCCTGCTGCACAGAACATCATACAATGCCGTATTTGGTACTAACAGCTTCACAGCTCTTGTAAATGATGGATAATATTATGATAGTATTACAATAAAGCCTTGATAATTCAAAGTGGTTGAAATGGAAAAATAGTACTTCAATCACATTATTTCAAATTATCCAACCAGAATACCTCATCTACTACAAAAAGGAGAGAGAGAATGGTCCAGGGAAACATCCAATTACTGATTTGATCTTTTGAAACTTGTGAAACCAAAGTTAATGACTCCCATTCTGCCTCATCTTCATTTACAAAGAGAAATCAGTGGATAACATGAAACACAACCACACTTCTCACACATGTTCAGGTACAATTAGAAATCAGTAGAGAATGTGAAATAAACTACTATTACTTCTTCACGCAAGTACAGATTCTTAATTGATTTTTTCCCTGCATCCCAATTAAGTATTGATTAATTTCTCTATGCCTGTTGGATTGGGTCATGTCCCACAGGCGAAGGTGATCTGAATCCATTTCTGTACCAAATTCTCTGTATGTGGTACACTCTTTTTACTAGTCGATTTTTATCCTAGCAGGGTGAGCAGCTGTCTATAGTCTTAAAATTGCTATAGCTTCCTTCGTTGGTTTGGAGTTACTTTTTCCCCATAGTTGATTCACCTCCTCTCTTTTGCCTTTTGAGGAACTTTATTTTTTCCAAGATTTGAGGGTTCCACTTGTGATGGTTCCCATCCTGACTTCAGTGCTTTTTTTCTTTCTTTCAGCGGTAAGTTATCAGCCATCGAGCAGAGCTCCATTGGAATAAGGTATAGTAATTTTCTTTAAGTCTTCTAGTTGCTCTACCAAATGCTTGATGTCCTGTATTCTTGTGTAAAGTGACTTTCAATTTGAGGACACAGCTTAAAATGACATCCTGGGAATCTATGAATATACTATTTTGAATGAGCAAGTTCTTTGGCAAAGTTTTCTATTTCTCCATCGAAGTTACTTTGGTATCATCTAACTAGAGCATACAGTCAGCAGAATACCATAACGCCTGCATGAAAATCTTTTATCTGGGAATGATCCGTGAAGACTCTTGGCTAGGGTTCCCCTGGATACCTTTCATTCATCATACTGAGGGCAAAACATTTCAACCCGACTGGAAAGGAGTCGTGCTTTTGGAGATTGTTGGGAAGTGATAGGTTGACATGAACTGAGGTCAAGTCTAATGGATTTAGTGGAACTCTGAGAGTGGACTGCTAGAGTTTTCAAGATATAGTGTTTCTTGCATTTTCAGTCATTCATTAGTGTTTTATCAGGGTATCTAGTTTGTTCTTTGAGAAGCTTCCATCTAGAATAGTTTCACTGCAGCTTGCTGTTGGGTTTCTATCCGATTGGTACAATGTTTGTGTACAGTTGTAGAGCCGTGATTGGTGTCGTCTCATTGCCTCAGAATTAATCTCTAGGCATCTGACTGTGTCCTTTCCAGTTGCCCTAGATGTGTTTTACTTGTAGTAAACATCACCTTAATTTCATACTTGATGTGCATTAGTGGTGGAGGTGTGGAGTATGTCTTGCTTGCACCCCCATTTTGCACCAGCCAGTCTCTTCATCGGTCCAATCTGTTTATTTGCCTTTTGAGATATTTCTTTCTTTTCTTTGCTTGCTTTTCCCAGTTCAATTTGTTGTCATGTATTCATGTCTAAATATTTTATCTACAAGGGGAGTACCATATTGTTTTACACTTTATTTCTACCCAAATGAAGAACATTACACACCAGTTGTTACGTTCACCTTCTCAACATAATCTCCTTGTAACTTTATGCACTTTTGCCATCGATGTGTCAGTATCTCCAGACCTTCCTGAAACCATTCTTTCGGAGTGCTGCATACCCATGCCTTGACAGCTGTTTCCAGTTCTCCAAAACGGCGACCAAGCAGGTGATAATCACTTGGTGCCAAGTCGGGAGAGTATGGAGGGTGTGGCAGCACCGTGAATCCCATTTGATCAATGGCAGCGGCGGTCTCTCGGCTAGTGTGGGGGCGGGCATTGTCATGTTGCAGAAGCACACTGTTAGCCCATTTTTCTGGCTGCATAAATGTTAAATTCCACAAACTTTAGACAAAATAATTGAGTATTCTGTGACTGTCACATTCTACTGTTTTATTTTTTAACTGCTGCACTTTTGGATGTTAAAACAGCGTTGTGTAATAGCTTTTTTATTTATTCAGAAAGCTCAAGGAGCAGTTACTTTACTTTCGACTTAAGTATTACATGAAGGTTGCAGGATCGAATCCTGGCGCAGCCAGCTGGCATTTGAGGGCACGCAAATGCGAGGGAGCCGTGTCAGTAGATTTACTAGCACGTTTAAGATCCTCTTCGGGGCAAAATTACGGCACCCCTGCACCTCTAAAAGCCGCAGTAATTAAAAGAGACGTAAAATCAATAACATTATTATTATTAATTCAATTACATGATATGTGGAAGCTAAAAATCACAGTTGTACAAAATAATGCTGACTGTGCTAATAGAATATAACCACAGGCAATTGTTTATTCATTACTGCTTTTTACTGTGCCAGGTACTTTTCCGGATGCCTTTCATAATCTACTTCCTGGTTTTACAGAAATAGCATATTTTTAATTTATGGTAATAGGATATACAGCAAATGTGAAAAATAAATGAAAAGAATGTGAAGCATGCGTAGGAGATACTCAGTTTGGATTCCTTAGTGGTTTTGGCACCAGAGAGGCATTATTGGGGATGTAGGTTTTTGTGCAAAGAAGCATAGATATGTCTGTGGATGTTAATGCTTGTTTTATTGACTGCGAATAAGCATTTGACCGTGTGAAACATGGAACATTACTGCATACCCTACATGATATTGGCCTAGATTAGCGAGATATAAGAATTGTTGCCAACCAACTTGTACTGGAATCAAACCGCTTCAGTAAAAGTAGATTGCATCAACACCAGTAGTGTTGAAATAAAACAAGGAGTAAGACAAGGCTGTGTTCCATCTCCACTTCTTTTCAATATCTACTCAGAGAAAATATTTTCTGAAGCACTGGAAGGTCAACAGGAAGGTATAATTGTTAACGGGAACATCATAAATAATTTGGGATATGCAGATGATACAGTTTGGCTTGCAACAAGTGCTGAAGAACTACAAACATTACTGAACAATGCAGTGAAAGAGCAGGTCTGTATTTGAATACTAAAAAGACTTCAGTATTGGTTGTAAGTAAACATGTAATTCCACCTGTTAACCTAACAGTTGCTGGGACGAAATGGGAACAAGTTCAGCATGTAAAATACCTTGGATGCATACTTGATCATAATTGGAATAATGCTATTGAAATTAGATCCCGCATTGAACAGGCAAAAGCTGCATTTAAGAAAATGAATAAACTACTGTGCAACAGAGACTTTAATATCGCTCCGTTTACTTCGAGGTTACATTTTCTCTATCCTGATGTATGGAGCTGAAGCCTGGACCCTCATGGAGAACACCAGTAAAAAACTTCAAGCCTTTGAGTTGGTGCTACAGACGCATGCTCAGAAAATCATGGATCGATCAAGAACTTAACACCGAAGTGCTCGAACGACTGCACAAAGACCTGGAGGTCTTACATACCATCAAAAAGACCAAGCTTGAATACTTTGGTCATATCATTCGTAATGATAAATATACTATCCTTCCGATCATTATAGAAGGAAAAAGGAGTACGGAGGAAGGTATCCTGGCTAAGGAACCTATGTGAATGGTATGGACTCAACATTCCTACACTATTCCAAGTTGCTAAAATTAAACAACAGATCACCCTGATGACAGCCAACGACCACTGAGGATATGGCACATGAAGAAGAAGAAGGTAATAGATAGTGAACTCTACCTAAGCTATGCAAATTACACTAATTACTATACCGAGTATAAACAGGCACAATTGGGAAAGGCTGATAGCGAGTGGTTTGACACAACAGCTGATGAAGTCGAAGTTTATTTGGGGATTCATAAGTATCAGACTGTTGGAAAAGCCCTAATATTGAATGTCTATTGGTAAGAAATTGCATGACATGAAGGTGTTCCAATAGTCTCATTAGCTATTGGCATTATGACTACTGATAATGGAAGTGAACAATGAGGATAAAGGACTTTGGAACTCCAAGGGTGTGAGAGTAAGTATGAGATATTATTGAATTGTATGGAATATACTTGTAAAATTTTAGATAAATATGGAATTAATTTTATGTTACGAGCAATTGTTCAACTCTATTTCCAGTCTTTCTCATATCATTATTTCAGTAGTATAGGAGAAGAAAGGGACTGAGAACCAGGAAAGACGTATAAGGATATGGAAGCTGAAAGAAGGGGATAGAAGGGTCGAGTACCTCAAAATGGTAAAGGAAGGAATTCCAACAGATGAAGAAAGAGGGGTGGAAGAGGAATGGGCTAGATTTAAGAAGACACTAGTAGGTGCAGCAGAAGCAGTATGTGGGAGGACAAGTAGTAAGAAGAGGTGGAAGGAAACACCATGGTGGAATGAGAAGACAAAAGATATAGTAAGGGAAAAGAATAGAGCCTTTAGGAGGTGGTATCAAAATAGGACGGTAGAGACAAGGGAAGAGTACCAGGAAAGAAAGAAGGAGGCGAAGAGAGTAGTGGCGGAGGAGAGAAGAAAGTGGATGGAAGAGTGGACAAAGATGATGAAGGAGGATAGTGAAGGTACAAAAAAGGTCCTGTGTGGGATGGTAAAAAATAAGAGGCGGAAGGAATCCTACGGATTATGTTAGAATGGTGAACAAAAGGGGACAAGAGATAGAAAATAGGGAAGAACTGAAGAAAATGTGGAAAGAATATTTTGAAGAACTTCTGAACCCAATTAATGGAAAAGATGGTGAGGAGGAAGAAATCGGGAAAGAGGAAGATGAACTGCAAACAGAAAAGGACTTAACATGGAAAGAAGTGGAAGATGCAGTGAACAAGATGAAAGGAGGGAAGGCACCGGGTGTGGATGAGTTGAGTGTGGAGATGGTGAGAGCAGCAGGAGAGGTGGGGATACAGTGGTTGTACCGAGTGATGAGGACAGCATGGAAGGAAAGGAAGACCCCAGAGGACTGGAAAAAAGGAATAATTGTCCCGATCTTCAAGAAAGGTAGTAGAACAGATTGCAGAAACTATCGGGGAATAACACTGATGAGTCATTGTGCAAAGATCTTCGAGAAAGTTTTGGAAAAGAGAATTAGGACAAGGATAGAAGGAGGGATGAGGGAAGAACAACATGGCTTCAGAGCAGGAAGGTCCACAGTGGATTTGATTTTTGCTGTAAGGCAGTTACAAGAACAGCACTATGAGTATGGAACAGATCTACTGATGGCCTTCCTGGACATTGAAAAAGCATATGACAGTGTATGCAGAAACAAAGTATGGAAGTCCCTGGAGGATAGAGGAGTAGGGAAATGGACTATAAAGAGGATAAAGGAGATGTACAAGGGGAGCGTGAGCTGTGTGAAAGTGGGAGGAGAGAGATCAGACTGGTTGGAACAGAGAAACGGCCTGAAACAAGGAAGTGCACTGTCACCGTTACTTTTCATTGTGGTGATGGATGACATAATGACCCGAGTGGCACAAGTAATTGGGGAAGGAAAGATGAAAGCAATGGTGTTTGCAGATGGGGAAACGAGGAGGAGGTACAGGAACAGTTGGACGTGTGGGAAGGAATAATACAAGGATATGAGATGAAATTTAGCATAAATAAGAGTGAGATGGTGATCACAACAAGGAAGAAGGAAAGAACCACAATGGGAATAACAATTGGTGGGGAACAGCTGAAGAAAGTGGAGAGTTTCAAGTATCTGGGAAGCCTGATACAAGATAATGGAAGAAACGATAGAGAAATAAATGAGCGGGGCAGGCAGGCAGAAGCATTTCGGAGGAGTGTGAGAAGCATGTTATGGAGCAAGGATGTCCCTCAGAACAGCAAAAAGATCATATATCGGACGTACTATGTCCCTATCCTGACGTATGCCTCGGAGACCTGGGTCATGAAAGGAAGGGAGAAGAGCAAAATACAGGCCAGTGAAATGAGGTTCTTGAGAAGCAGTATTGGAGCTACAAAGATGGACAGAATAAGAAATGAGAGGACCAGAGAATTAATGAAGGAGGAACCATTACAGGATGGTATAGAGAAATCTAGATTTAGATGGTATGGACATGTAAAACGAATGGAGGAGAAGAGGATACCCAGGAGAGTACACGAGACGAAGTGGGAAGGAAAGAGACCGAGAGGAAGACCGAGAGACAGGTGGCTGAAGGGGGTCGAAGAAAGCGTGAAGAAGAGAGGAGAAGACTGGTCAAAGGTGGAGGCTGAGAGATGGTGGGAAGACAGAAGACGTTGGAGAGGCTTGTGTTCCAAACAGACCCGGCCAGTGGCTGGAAACTGTGCAAGATGATGATGATGAGATCCCTCCTGCGGCACTCACAAGCGACCAATCGTGAAAATGAGCATTCAAATGAAAGAGAATAGGCATTAGCAGTGATGAATGGCACTTTAATTCCATAAATATCAATAATTTCTTTAAAAAATAACTTTAAAAAAAACTGTACAAAGTGTGCGATTTGCAGATACTGTTGGTGCATGAAGATACGCTCCACGATTTCTGTCCACTTCAAATTTTGGTCGCTGTGACGCCCGTTTCATGTCATTTTAACATTATGAGGTCTTTCCTTTATCATTTTTCATCGATTTCAGAAACAGTAAATCAAAGGAATGTGTATTCAAATAATATAATTTCATAAATTAGCAGTGACGAATTTCGTTCTAATTTCATAAATATCAATTTTTGTAAAAAGTGTGCAATTTTCAAATACTGATGCTCTAACATGCTGCAATTATGAATTGTCGTCTAAACCCATAAAACTATTAAACGTTAATTATTTTACAGGTTTTTCTTCTGCATTCTAATATCGATCATTTCGAATGGTTTTCAGAAACAGTAAATCAACGGATTGAGTACTCTAATCGTATAACCGGTGAGAGTTACAAATACTGTTGCTGTATCATGCTGAAATTATGAGTTGTCGTCTAAAACCTTAAAACTATTGAACGTTAATTCTCTTACGGTTTTTCTTCTATCATTTCGCATAGTGTTCAGAAACAGTAAATCAATGGATTCAGTACTCTAATCGTATAATCGGTGAGTGTTACGTCGTCTAAAACCTTAGAACTATTAAACGTTAATTCATTTACAGTTCTTTCTTGTATCATATCCCATGGTTTTCAGAATCAGTAGGCTAAATCAATGGATTGGGTACTCAAATCGTATAACCGGCGAGTGTTACTGCTAAGCTTTCAATCAATGGACTCAGCACAGACATGATTTACGCTCGTCTAAACAATGGATTTATTATATATGATCCAATTTTCAATGATTGCATTCTTAAGTTAAGGAATGTAGAACTTGGAATTCTAACTGAAATGTAAACAGTGTTCTATAATCATTTGGATGAAATGAAAACATAACAACCTTTCTCCTTAAGACTCTCATTATAAACCTATTGGGAAAAGTGTAGTTTATGAACAAGCGAGATTTTCTAATTTCATAAATGTCTATAACTTATACGAAGTGTGCGATTTGCAGATACTGTTGCTGTAGGAAAATACGCTCCATAATTGCCGTCCATTTCACATCTTAGCCGTTGTGACGCCTGTTTCGTGTCATTTTAACATTCTGAGATCTTTCCTTTATCATTCTGCATGGATTTCAGAAACAGTAAATCAAAGGAATGTGTACTCAAATCGTATAATTTCATAAATTAGCGGTGACGAATTGCATTCTAATTGCATAAATATCAATTTTTGTAAGAATTATGCGATTTGCAAATACTGATGCTCTAATATGCTGCAATTATGAGTTGTCGTCTAAACCCTTAAAACTATTAAATGTTAATTATTTTACAGGTTTTTCTTCTGCATTCTAATTTCATAAATATCGATCATTTCGCATGGTTTTCAGAAACAGTAAATCAAAGGATTGAGTACTCTAAATCGTATAACCGGCATGTGTTGCGGCGTCTAAACCCTTAGAATTATTAAACATTATTTCTTTTACAGGTTTTTCTTCTATCATTTACCATGGTTTTCAGAATTAGTAAATCAATGGATTGGGTATTCAAATCGTACCATATAATTTCATAAGTATCGAATAACCGATGAGTGTTATGATGATACAATTTTCAGTGATTGCCTTCTTAAGTTAGGGAACGTACAACTTGGAATTCTGACTGAAATGTATCGAATAACCGGTGAGTGCTACGACTAAGCTGTCAATCAATGGACTCGGCACACAAATGGAATCAACAGTGACGAATTGCATTCTAATTTCATAAATATCACAGAAAGAAACCAGCCACAGCACGGTCTCATGCTGACGCTCCACTCGGGAAAGCAAAAGCACCCCTGTAGGTAATGTGCAAAGGAGTTTAGCGTTGAGCGCTACACACAGGACAAGGAAAGCTGCCCTGGAGGCAGTGTGCGAAGGAGTTTAACGCTGATCGTTGCACTTAGGAACAAGGAAGCCTCACTGTAAGCGGGGCGTGAAGAAGTTTTCCAACGAGGGCTGTCCTGATAAGGGAGAGACTCCTCAGCCAACGAGATAAAGCAGGAAATCTTGACCAAGATGCTTTCTGCCCGGAGTGCACCCAGAAGCAACAAAAAGAAATTCTGCTCAATAAATCAGAAGCAATGCACTAATGAGGACAGCACAATTGAATGCGATAGGTGCAGAGAAAAGACCCACAAGAACTGTACTGGGCCCATTGGTCAGGAAGTCAAAGACCTTGAAAGAAAGAACAGGAAACTAATATGGCTGTGTGAAATATGTAAACCTGAGGCACTGGACATGAAAAAATCCTGTAGGGTGGTATAAGCCACCCTTGCCGAAAAGGTCGAGGTCCTAACCCAATACATTAAAACCCGACTTCAGGAAAACATGGAAAATCAGATCAAAGAAGCAGTATACAATGCTCACAGAAAGAAAACAGCCACAGCACGCTCTCATGCTGACGCTCCACTCAAGAAAGTGAAAGCACTCCTGTAGGTAACGTGCAAAGGAGTTTAGCGCTGAGCTACACACAGAACCGGGAAAGCTGCCCTGCTGGCAGTGTGCGAAGGAGTTTAATGCTGATCGTTGCACTTAGGAACAAGGAAGCCTCACTATAAGCGAGGCGTGAAGAAGTTTTCCAATGAGGGCTGCCCTGATAAGGGAGAAAGAGACTCCTCAGCCAACAAGATAAAGCAGGAAATCTTGACCAAGATGCTTTCATAAATATCGAATAACTGGTGAGTGTTATGATGATCCAATTTTCAGTGATTGCCTTCTTAAGTTAGAGAACGTAGAGCTTGGAATTCTAACTGAAATGTAAATAGTGTTTTATAATCATTTGGTTGAAATAAAAACATAACAACCTTTCTCCTAAGTCACTCATTATAACCCTATTGAGGGAAGTCTGACTTATGAACATGCGAGATTTCTCGCACGGGTCCGCTAGTACTAAAATAATAGGCTGAAAACTGGGGATAGCAAGACCAGAACTAGGCAGGGAAAAGGTTAAAATTCACAGAAACTGCTGGAGTATTCCTCTGTCTGGTGAAATACATTTCAAATCTTGGGCAAGTTTCTTTACTGTGTTTGAAGTTGGCATGTTAGTTATATTCGTATTTGTCATGGTTCCGTATTGATTGAACAATTATGCACTAAGAGGGGGATAGGTTCCGCCTGATCAATACAACGTAATTCACATTTAAAGGGTTGTATTAACACCCTTGTGGTACATGTTTCGGGTCCTTATTATAGCCCCTTCATCAGCCTCAAAACAACAATAGATATCAGTATCATATAGGATTCAATCAAGGTAAAATCTAACATGACATGAATGAAAATGAAACATATTAAACAATTATGGGTAATGTGGTGAAACATATGAAAAAAACATATCATAGATGGGGACATAAAACTATTACATACAAGACAAAGATTAAAAGATTAAAAACACATTAAAATAGCAAGTTGCAATTACAAGCACTTCTAGTGCATGTCGAATAATGTCTTGCAAAGTTCGTATTGGAGTCCTATATTATAACACAGTGCTTGATCCAATTCTGCTTCCGTGTCATCGAGTCCATTATTATTAAATGGTTGAAACTTGTAGAGAAAGCCTTATGGTGTCTGTAATCTCCTATTAGACTAGTAGTCAAATCATAATACATCACCATTGACGTTTAAAAACAGGCCAAGCATAAGAGACAATATCCT
The DNA here is from genome assembly GCA_946902985.2 of Meconema thalassinum. NCBI lineage: Eukaryota > Metazoa > Arthropoda > Insecta > Orthoptera > Tettigoniidae > Meconema > Meconema thalassinum. Next base: position 249,979,056 of record OX336394.1, on the reverse strand, counting down.
GATGGTAGATGTAGTCCATTGGATACGAGATGTAGTAGACAGAACGGGCAAATCCCAAACAGAGAGAGGAGAGGGGACTCCTCCGTCTATGTGAACACGGGCCTTTAAGAATCTAAGGGTAAACAAAAATATTTATATGAAAGACGTGTCGTCAAGAGGGAAAGAAATATTATATATTGAAAATATGCAATACGAGGGAAACAGCTATATTAAAATATGAGAAGAAATAGCGGTACAAAATTAAGACACAACTTACGTTACAGCAGAGGAAAACACAAGAGACCTCCGATGCGGGACTATGAATGTCCAATAGGTCAGATGGCGAGATGGAGAGTGCTGGGTGTGTGAAGGCAGGCAAGTTGACGGGGGAAGGAGGGGAGGTGGAGGGAAATGGTATGACGTAGGAAAGGCGGAGAGGGAAGACAAGGGGTAGAGCGGGAGGGGTAGAAGAGATGGTAAGGAGGAAGCTCAAGGCGGTTTATTATTATCCTTGTTTGTTGACACAATGAAATCAGTTAAAGTATCAAACAAAACATTGGAGTCAAAATATATCTCATTGAGGTTAGGGGAGTTGAAAATTCTCTGGGCGGTGTTAATCTCGATAGATTCTAAAACATTCATTAAAATCCCCTTATTAGCATGGTGTAGAATTACAAGATTGTTGTCAATGCTGGTGAATTTGTGGTTCATGTCCTTCATGTGGGAAGCCATAGCTGAAAATTTCCTGTTTGGTGGCGTTAAAATGTTCTGAAAATCTAGTATTAAAGCTTCTCCCGGTTTGACCAATATAATTAATATTACAGTCATTGCAGCTTAATTTATAAATACCAGAGGCGCTATATTTGTCCTTCCGATTGATAGAGTGTGAATTAAAAAATAAATTTCTGTTCGTGTGATTGGTTTTTTATGCTAATTTCATGTTATGCTTCTTGAAAACATTAGTGACACTATATGTGAAGTTGTTGAGATACGCAAACACTGCGTAAGACGGTTTTTCGACTTTATCTGGTAGGAGGTGGGTGGCCGGTTTATTTTTAATCTTTCTGATGATATTATTAACATAATTACGACTGAATCCATTAATGCGAGCTATTTGGTGGATAATTTTGATTTCCGTGCTAAGATCTTGTTTAGACAAGGGTAAATTAAGGGCCCTGTTAATGAGGCTGGAAAAGGTTGCTCTTTTATGGGAGCCTGGGTGGATAGAATCTTGCCTTATAGTTGTGTGCGTTTGTGTTGGTTTCCTGAAAATTCTGTATTCTAGTTTGTTGTTAATTTTGGTGACAGTGGTATCCAAGAAATTAATTGTGTTGTTAATGGCCGATTCCAAAGTGAATTTGATACTGGAATCTATGTTATTCAGCTCGTTGAAGATACTATCAATGTTTTGGATGTTGTCATTGACGATGATGAACACATCGTCTACATATCTACCCCAAAACTCAATTCCTTTGATTTTACTGATTATTTCGGTGTGTTCCAGGTGGTCAAGGTAAATATTACCTATGATGCCTGATAAAGGCATAGCTAATCCTTCTTTCTGTTTATAAATGGTGTTATTAAAGGTGAAAAAATTGTTGCTTAAGGCGTAATCAAGGATTGACATGAATTCATCGATTTCAACTTTTGACAGTTTGCTGTTTTCTATTAAATTTCTCTTAATGATGTTTGACACAGAATGGACGGGAATATTAGTGTACATATCTTTTATATCGACACTGTGAAGAGAGTGTTCATTGCTTAGGTTCAAAATTGACGTTTTAGCGCAAAAATCTAGAGTGTTAACGAAAAATTTATTGGCCTTGAAGACATAATGGTTTTTTAGGAATTTTTGGATAAATTGTGTGGTTTTGTACAAAGGGCTGTTCCTGAAGTTAACTATGGGTCTAATGGGGATATTATCTTTGTGAATCTTGGGTAAAGCTCATAAGGTAGGCAGTCCTGGGTTCATGGTAGTAAGATGATTCGCTTGTTTTTCATCTAATAGAAAAACAGTGTTTTTGATAATGGTTTTTAACTTCCTTTGTATAGTGGCAGTTGGATCCTTCTTGATGACTTCAAAATTGGGGTTGTTAAAAAATTCATGGGTTTTGCTGATATAGTCTTGTTTATCCATTAAGTATTGCCTTTGTCGGCTTTAGTGACAATGATATTGTTGTCTGTAATCTTCTTCTTTAAGTTGAGATGGTTGGGGTTGTTAGCAAAACAATTATTTTTACTATTAGTTAAGATTTTATTGATTTGTTTATTCGCTTCGTGTCTGGCCGCACTTTGCCTATCTTTGGGGAGCTGGCGGACTGCTGCTTCGGTTTCTGCTACCATAGTAGTAAGGGAATTCCTATTTATACCGGTGTCCCAATTGTGTTTGGGTCCTTTATTGAGGATTTCCATTTCAGAATCATCAAATAGGACATTGGTTAGATTTTTGACCGGATTTTGAAAAATGTGCGGACCCGCATCGGAGCGTGGTGTTCGTGCCTTGTGTTTGTTTAACAACGTTTTACCGGGTGAGTTAGCCGAGGTCGTTGCGGCATGACTGTTGGCAGTCGCTCACATCCGGGAGGCGAGGAGGTTCGAATCCCCCCGCCGGCAACCTTGAAGATGGTCTTCTGTGGTTTCCCATCTTCCTTCCAGGCAAATGCCGGGGTTGGTCCCTAACTATAGGCCACAGCCGCTACCTTCCGACCCCTCGACCCTCCCTTCCAACTTTCCTCCCCAACGGTACTTGTAGCTCACCCATTGGGTGTCCGTCTCGAAGCAGCTACAAAACTGGCGAGCCGAACATGTCCTCGGACACTCCAGGCACTAAAAGCCATACGCTAAAAAAAAAGAACAACGTTTTGAATTTGTTTTCCAAAGTTGTGGTTTTCTTAACTAACTTGAAATGGACGATACTGTTAACGACCAGCATAAATTCGTCCCACACTTTTTTGCTGGACAGGTTAGCCGCTTGCAAATGAGTGCGGTATAATTTGAAATTGATATGGCTCTTTTTGATGAAAAGGAATTTGATTTCTCTTTGGAAGATGCGCTTATTAATGATCCTTTGTGTTCTACTTTCATATAAGTTAAGGGGGCCCCTCTTTTGATAGGTTTTCATATGTTGGGGAATTAAATTGTTAGATCTGCACCTCTTCAAGAAATCGATATCCTTGATGATACATGATAATTTGACTTTAAGATCTTTGTAGACGTATCGAGCTTTCTTAGCCGCGTTAGCTTGGCTTGCTTTGTTGATTATATTCGTATTTGTCATGGTTCCGTATTGATTGAACAATTATGCACTAAGGGGGGGATAGGTTCCGCCTGATACCTCTACCATCAGGATATTGTCTCTTATGCTTGGCCTGTTTTTAAACGTCAATGGTGATGTATTATGATTTGACTACTAGTCTAATAGGAGATTACAGATACCATAAGGCTTTCTCTACAAGTTTCAACCATTTAATAATAATGGACTCTATGACACGGAAGCAGAATTGGATCAAGCACTGTGTTATAATATAGGACTCAAATACGAACTTTGCAAGACATTATTCGACATGCACTAGAAGTGCTTGTAATTGCAACTTGCTATTTTAATGTGTTTTTAATCTTTTAATATTTGTCTTGCACGTAATAGTTTTATGTCCCCATCTATGATATGTTTTTTAGCCTACTTTCGATTTTTGCAAAAAATGAAAGTAGACTTATGAGATCAACACAGGGCGAAAAAAAGTGTGTCTGTCTTTGTGTGTGTATGTGTGTGTGTGAGTCTGTGTGTGTGTGTGTCTGTGTGTGTGTGAGTGTGTGTACTCTGAATGTCTGTCCCCCCCTATCAATTCGAACACGGTGAATGCGAATTGAACGAAATTTGGTACAAAGGTAGCACTAGCAAAGGACACCTCAGTGTCATGTTTTATATCGCCGCCATCTTGACGGAAACGTAATGGCGGCCACACAAATGTTCAAAGCTTAAATCAAATTACGACTAACCTAATCATCCGATCTCTACCAAATTTTGCAACGACATACCTTTATGGGGGGAGCATCCTTTGACCAAACCAATAGGTCATCAGCCTAATAGTTTGCGGATGGCGGCCATCTTTGTGTGGAAATAGATTCCCCCTATTAATTCGAACACGGTGCAACCGAATGGAACGAAATTTGGTACAGAGGTAGTACTAACAAAAGGCACCTCAGTGTCATGTTTTATATCGCCGCCATCTTGACGGAAACGTAATGGCGGCCACACAAATGTTCAAAGCTTAAATCAAATTACGATTAACCTAATCATCCGATCTCTACCAAATTTTGCAACTACATACCTTTATGGAGGGAGCATCCTTTGACCAATCTAATAGGTCATTCACCTAATAGTTTGCGGATGGCGGCCATCTTTATGTCAAAATTGATTCCCCTATTAATTCGAACACGGTGGAACCGAATGGAACGAAATTTGGTACAGAGGTAGCACTAGCAAAGGGCACCTCAGTGTCATGTTTTATATCGCCGCCATCTTGACTGAAACGTAATGGCGGCCACGCGAATGTTCAAAGCTTAAATCAAATTACGATTAACCTAATCATCCGATCTCTACCAAATTTTGCAACTACATACCTTTATGGAGGGAGCATCCTTTGACCAATCTAATAGGTCATTCGCCTAATAGTTTGCGGATGGCGGCCATCTTTGTGTCAGAATCGATTCCCCCTATTAATTCAAACACGCTGAAACCAAATGGAACGAAATTTGGTATAGAGGTAGCACTAGCAAAGCGCACCTCAGTGTCATGTTTTATATCACCGCTATCTTGATGGAAACGTAATCGCGGCAACCCAAATGTTAAAAGCTAAAATGTAATTACGACCAACCTAATAATCTAGTCTCTACCTAATTTTGCAATACCATATCTTTATGTGGGAAACATATTCTGACCAAACTGCAAGAACATCAGCCCAATAGTTTGCAGATGGTGGCCAAGTATGTGTGCAAATCGATTCCCCCTATCAATTCAAACACGGTGAAACCGAATTGAACGAAATTTGGTACAGAGGTAGCACTAGCAAAGGGCACCTCATATTCATGTTTAATATCCCTATAGCACGTTGTATTTCAACAAGCTCCTACAACCAACATTCAATCATACTCCTTGAAAAGGACAAAGAGTTATAACAATACCCATGCATTTAGGAGAAAGTAGGCTATATGTTCTTTACTGAACATCTTGTTTTTTCATATGTTTCACCACATTACCCATAATTGTTTAATATGTTTCATTTTCATTCATGTCATTCATACATTTCATGTTAGATTTTACCTTTATTGAATCCTATATGATACTGATATCTATTGTTGTTTTGAGGCTGATGAAGGGGCCATAATAAGGACCCAAAACATGTACCACAAGGGTGTTAATACAACCCTCTAAATGTGAATTATGTTGAATTGATCAGGCGGAACCTATCCCCCTCTTAGTGCATAATTGGCATATTAGATCTAAATCCAGCCTGTTCCACTACAAGATAGTTTGGTTTCTCCAAATATCAGTTTAGATGCATCGTTATAACCATATTATGGTAAATATCAATGTTAGGGTTTTAAGTCTATAAGATTTCAATTCATTCTCATCTTTCCCAGGTTTCAGAATTATTGTTGTTTTATTTGAGGAGCTTGGACATTGTGGACATTTAGCCCCATGTACTTCCGTGTGTGTACAATTTGTCTTATAACCTGTGTAATTGTGATATCTGTAGTAGAATGTGTATTTGTAATTCAGGCAAGGATTGGGAAGGAGGAGGCCATGGCCTTAAGTTAGGAACCATCCCGGTATTTGCCCGGAGAAGAAGTGGGAAACCACGAAAAACCACTTCCAGGATGGCTGAAATGGGAATCGAACCCACCTCTTCTCAGTTCTGCCTCACGAGTCTGAGTGTACCCCGTTCCAGCTTTCAGACCAGAATTAAATTTCTTGGCAGAGCCAGGGATCGAACCCGGACCTCCGGGGCGACAGCCAAGAATGCTAGCCACTTCACCAGGAGGTGGCTCGGTTCCAGAATTGAGATGAAGCCTTTTAGTCCAGTCCAACAAGAAAGCCAAGTTTTCACACCTGAATGAGATGTAAATTTTAAGAAGGGTACCAAGGGCAATATGTCTTAGATTTTTCACGAATTTAGGGAAGATTTTGTCATAGTCTGGTTGTTTCTTGTCGAGTGTTTCTGATTCCTTCCCCCACTTTTTCATTTGAGAATTCGACTGTAGTAGGTGGGCATTCCCAAACATATATTCTCCCTTTTTTTTCAGTTTCTGCTTTTTTATTTGTATTTTATTATTTATTTTTTTAACTTTATATTGATTCAGCGAGGCCTTATTAATAAAATTAAAAGTTTTGTCTGTACATTGTTTAGCTTCAAGAAATCTTAGGTTTTCGGTGTGTTTCATGGCAAATGAATGTAGAGGCTTGCATTTGGGTAATTTCTGTCTGTATGGGTACTGCTTGGGTCCAAGCTCTGAACTTGCGGGGTGAGGTGAAGTGGCAGGCGGGAAGAGAAGGGCCTGTAAACAGCCTGCTGTGTTATCTGGAATTCATGACTACTGCTAACATAGGGCCGTTGCTCAAACCTCTGAGGTGTTGCGAGTGAGTGAGTCATTTATTTAGAGTATGATGCATACAAGACAGTAATATATAAATTTACAAATAAACAATTTACAGCATTAGGACCCTTCACATATGGGCTGCCAGGTCTTGAATCCATTCAAGAGCTTGTGGAGTGGCTGCATGGAGCTCTACTAAGGTCCCAGAGTACATATATAGAGGGCATTCCTGCACGATGTATTTGGTTTTGTTACTACGCACGGACCGGGAACCCTCATCAATCCTCATAGTCCACGATCCACATTCCTCTCAGGTTCACGGAGCTTGGACCCGAGCAGTATATGTCTGTATGAATGCACATCACATGTGAATGGCTGAATATAATTTCATAATTTACATCTAAGGTCATTTATTGGCCTCCGTGGCTTAGGCGGCAGCACGCCAGATCTCACCGCTGGGTCCGTGGTTCAAATCCCGGTCACTCCATGCGAGATCTGTGCTGGACGCAATGGAGGCAGACAGGTTTTCTCCGGGTACTCCGGTTTTCCCTGTCAAAATTTCATTCCAGCAACACTCTCCAATTTCATTTCATCTGTCATTCATTTAATCATTGCCTCAGAGGAGTGCGTCAGGCCTCGGCAGCCGGCACAGTCCATATCCTCGCCGCTAGATGGGGACTTCATTCATTCCATTCCTGACCCGGTCGGAGACTGGAAGCAGGCTGTGGATTTTTTAATACATCTAAGTTCATTAGAGCACCAATATAGGCAAAAAATAATTCTGTAGTAAAACAGAGAAGGAGAGTTAAACGGGGGACTCATTTTGGATTTTATCTGAGTAATGATTGGTATCGTGAAGAAATTGCATATATTGGAACTGAAATCTTAAGCATTTATGTTCTATTTGGACGTGTTTTTGGGTGCGGGTGCAGATCAGGATTTCATGCACGCCTGGTTCAAAATAACTTAACGCTCTAGGCTCGCTGGGCCATACTAAATCTTTTTTTTCTCTGTGCATGAAAATCATTAAATATTCAATTATTTTGATGATCCTATGTTGTTGTTTGAGTCTTCAGTCTTTCGACTGGTTTGATGCAGCTTTCCATGCTTACCTGTCCTGATCTAATCATTTCATCTCTACATAGCTACCACACCCTACATCCGAGGCAATCTGTTTAACATGTTCTAACCTCGGTCTACCCCTACTGTTCTTATCCTCGACCCTTCCTTCTATAATTAAGTTTGCTATTCCTGGGTGTCTTAGTATGTGTCCTACCAACCTATCTCTTCTCTTCGTTAGCAGTTGCCAGAAACATCTCTCCTCTCCCACTCGTCTTGATATCTCTTCATTCGTAACCCTATCTACCCATCTGATCTTCATCATTCTCCTGTAACACCACATTTCAAACGGATCAATTCTCTTCTTTTCTGCTGCACCAATAGTCCAAGTTTCACTTCCATAGAGCACCACGCTTCAGACAAAGGCTTTCAAAAATGACTTCCTAATACCTAAATCTATATTCGATGTCAACAGATTCCTTTTCTGTAGAAATGCTTTCCTTGCTTGTACTAACCTCCTTTTTTTACCTGTTTGCTTCGTCCGTCACTGGCTATTTTGCTTCCCAAGTAACAGAAGTCGCCTACTTCCTTTAGCTGTTCACCTGCCAATTCAACATCCATAGGAGTTTCTGATTTCTTTCGACTGCATTCCAATATTTTTGTTTTACATTTATTAATTTTCATCATGAATTCTTTCCTCAAGACAGAATCCATACCATTTAAAAACTCATTCAACTCCTCTGGTGTGTCGGCTAAGATGACGATGTCATCAGCAAATCTCAGAGTTGAAATTATTTATCCTTGAATCTTTACTCCTCCTTTGAATTTTTCTCCAATTTCTTTCATTGCTTGTTCAATGTATAGATTGAAAAGTATTGGTGATAAGTTGCAGCTTTGCCTTACACCTTTCTGAATACCAGTTTCTCTCTCATGTCCTATGGCTTGAATAATTGCTGTCTGGTTTCTGTATAGATTGTAGAGCACCCTCCCATTAATTCTAGTATATCCTGAGTGATCCACGGTTTTCTACCTATTCTTTCTTTCCTACCAATGTTTTCTTCTGTGGATTTCATTCTTCAAAGTACCCATTCCTTAGCAATTGTAGCTTGTTCAGAGTTTTTCATTAGTCCTTCCTCTATACCCGCCTTGAATCGTTTGTTCACGTCCTTCTTTTTCAGTCTGTCTATTGCCCACCTTCTTGGCTTTTGACTTTTCTTCAACTTAAGTCTGCATTTCATAACAACCAGATTGTGGTCAGAGTTTATGTCAGCACTGGGATAAGTTTTGCAATCCAAAATCTGGTTTCGAAATCTCTGCTTGACCATAATGAAGTCTATTTAGTAACGCCCTGTGTCTCCTAGTCTCATCCATGTGTATATTCTCCTATTGCGGTTTTTGAATAAGGTGTTAGGTACGACCAAAACATGCTCGGTGCAGAATTCTATCAGCCTGCTTCCTCGATCATTCCTTTCAACTAATCCGAATTCTCCTACTATTTTCCCTTCTCTTCCTTTTCCTACCACAGCATTCCAATCTACCATTACTATAACATTTTCATCACCCTTGATATACCTCAAAACTTCACCTATTTCTTCGTAGACCTTTTCTACATCTTCATCATCAGCTTGACTGGTAGGCATATAGACTTACACCACTGTGGTGCACTTAGGTTTTGTGTTGATTTTTGCTACAATAATCCGTTCACTATATTGCTTGTAATATGATACAGAGCTATACATTTTGAAGCGTTCCATACTTTCAGTAGAAAATACCAAGTTTGATACAAGAAACACATCTTCAATGTACGAGGTACATTATTTGGTGCCAGGAGTAATATTTATCGAGAAGTTGTGGAACTGTTCCAGAAGTTTGGCTTAGAAAATATTCTCATGATCACTCTTGCTGATTCTGTGGCCATATTGCAGCACCATATTTACAAGAATTCTAACACCTGACATTTCTGATATTAAAAAATCCCGCTTGATTCCAATTTTGATACACAAATTGCATTATACTTAAATGTTCTAATAAGAAAACGATTCTCAGGACAGGGAAGCATGGAGGGGTGCATCAAACCAGTCAAAAGACTGAAAACTCAAACAACAACAACAAGGAATGAGGGGTATGCTATCTCTCGAGGCATCTTGGTAGAAACCAAAAGCTCCAGTTATTTCACTGCAAATAAATAATTCTGTAATTGAAAGAAAGAAAGAAAGAAAGAAAGAAAAAAAAAAAAAGTTAATTATCCATCAACCAACTGCAGGATTAAATTCAATGCTACAATTATTAGCAAATGATATTCATCCTATTTATATATATATATCTCGAATCTACTGCTGAAACAAACATTGAGCAAACATCAATTCCTGTATCGATCTTGGTATTTCCCCCCAAAAGTATGGAACACAATCTTCATGGATGTCTTATTTTCTCCTGGTCAACAATACCTATGTGGGTATTAAGCCTAATCTGGTGTATTCAGAGAAGCAATGACCCAAATATTGCTGAAATTATGTAAAAAAAACTTCCTTAGTTCTTCTTCAGTTCTCTCCATCATCATTTCCTGGATCTACCTCGGTCATTTACTCTCCAGCCACTTCTAGCATCAACTTTGGGTTCTCATTTCAACCATTCACTTCACACGACCAAACACACTAGTTTGGAATGATCTACTCTCTCCCACTCCACATACACCTACTGTTTCACATGGCCACATTTTCTTATTTGAGCCTGTTGTATCTTAGACAGCATACTTCGGAATTTCATGTCAGTTGCTTGAATTTTACTTCCCTCTGCTTCAATTGTTACATCAAAATTGGCAGAAAGTAGTTAGGACAGGTTGCACTTGAAAATAACTCAATCATTTGAAGTCAAAAAAGAAACTGCAAAATGCCATTACGATTTTCGTCCCCATATAATAATAGAAATTAAATAAAAGTATGCAGAACATACACCAAACAAAAACAAAAAACGTTCAGCTTGCTTTGAAATGTAGCAAGTTGGATTTATTAAAAAAAAACTATGACAAAACTCGGAAATCATAAATATCTCGCTTATTATTTGGCATATGATAAAATAGCACGTTGCTGCCTACAACTTACGTCATATCCAATATTACCACCAGATTTATATTAACAGAGATTTTCAAAAATTCAGATTTTGAACTTTATATAAACTCTCCCTTTACAGTACAACAATGAAAGCATTTGTAACCTATTTTGCATTACCCTCTAACTCAATCTTAATACAGTACTAAGTGTCGTAAAAATATCTTGAGCCGTTCTGATGTGATGCTGCATGTAGCATTTGCCAATGTACCGTATTTCTTATGGGCTTTTCTGAAATTTCAATCCCCCTAAAAACATCCGGAAATATGGTTTTCAGATTTTTACAACATCCACACTGAAGTACTATAAACGTGTAAATTTTCCAGCATGTATGTGCTTTTCGGACATCTGAACATCCACAAAAGGAGTTTCCCATTTATGTATACTGTGTATATAGATGATATAATGTAAATACCTGACATATCAATATTTCACTTACTAGAAAATATCAATGTTTCCATGTATTCCATCAATTTTATGAGCAATTCGCTCTGCTGAGCGAAATCCAAGCCAGTATTTGCAATCTTTCACTATGTTTAATCATGGATAGTTTTGGTTATAAATGAATTAAACAAATATTATCAAAACAGTTTTGCAAGAAGCAGAATCTTGAAGCTAACAATGCAAGATTAAATATTATTTTAAAAAGGTGCCACCCTGAGTAAGAAAGAAACATACAAAAGTTGATGTACTTTTGTCACCCAAAGTCTTAATAACATTTGTTCCAGTTGGGTAATAGTACAGATATAAGTTTGGCATGAGGACAATAGGACCACTACAGTATATCAAATTACAGTAATTTCACTTTTAAACATTTTATTAACAAGTAAAGACTTTAACTCCATCCATATACAATAATGACACCAATCATGCATTTTTAAGACCACACAGCCCTGTCACCATCACATAAAACAAAATCAAATCAAATATAAGTTTAAAAGCAATGGAATTAAATTGGACACAACATCATTAACAACTGCAAAAAAGTCTAATTAAATACCAAATGGTATAAAGAATTTCATTTTCCACCAGAAGTCAAGAAAATAAAGAATTTCATTTTCCACCAGAAGTCAAGAAAATACTTTATACCATTTGAAATTCAATTAGACTTGTTTGTCAATAAGGACCCAATTGACAAGGTATGATTAATTTTGTATTGATACATCGCAAAAAAAAAAAAAAAAAAAAAAAAAAAAATTGCAACAAAGGGCTGTAAAAAAAGTTTTACGATTATCTTTCAAAGGGGAAATGACCATTATATTGGCCACGACATTCATTCACGAACGCAAGAAAATATTGGACTTTTTCTGTATTGGAGCATACGACTGTACAAAAAAATTTAAAATATGTTAACAGAAAATGACATGATATTTAACAGCTTAATCCAATCCAAGGAATTTGTATCCAATGTATGAAGTTGAGCAAATTTTAATTCCAGAGAATTTTAACTCTAGAAACAAGCACATGCATGGTACCACATTTAGCATTAGGATCATTTGGACACAGAAAGATAATTTTCAAGTCTCATGAACTCTCTCTCAAACCAATCAATACAAAATCCAAGCTATTGATATTGGGCATCATATTTAATAGTTTTCTACAGGCAGAGAAATGAATTTTGAAGAAATCTATAATAATTCATGCTGCTTTAAATAACATTATAATAAAAAAAAATGCTTTCAGGATGAGCTGCATGTTTATAATGATACAGGTACTTTGAAGTTTACAAAAAAGAAGCGAGTTTTTTTTTCGTAATGGCTAGCCAAATAACTAATATTATGAAGTGGTCTGTACTGTTACATTTTCACCACATAATTTTCAACAACAAAGTTTAATAAATTTTCTGGTTTGGACTTTGAAGGGTAGAAGAATAAAATTAACAGATACAGCATACCTTTTATATGACCCAAACAATAGCAATTCCAAAAACATAACATATTTTCCCCAATTAGTTGTCATGAGAAAGGGGAAAAAAAAAGCAAGAAATATTTGTAATCTTGAATACCATCACCATCTAACACACATATCACATTTTTATTTGAGAATGATTTGCCTTTCAGCATCCTGTCTAGTCTGCAAGCCTCTGTTTGCGAACAAGTCACCTCCATGATTCCCTATTAGCAGTTAGCACTGTGGCCTCTTCTACTTCTATACCTCTCACTTTGAAATCATTCAACACTGAATCTAATCATCACCTCCTAGGCCTACCGCTGCTTCTCATACCCTCTACAGCCGAATTAACCTCTTAGGTAATCTCTCCACCCCCATTTTCTTCACATGAACCCACCATCCAAGTCTGCTCACACAAACAGCTTCATCTAGCATGTTCATCTAACACAAGTAGAAATTAACCATTACTCATATTTTTGCTCTGTACTCAGACTTAGGGAATACTGAACAAAATAGAGTACCATGCAATTTGTAATCAGTTTCCAAAATTCATGATGAATTTATCGTATCAGACAACAGAATCTTTTGGGTATGAATTGCTTTCGTAGAGAGGTGTGTTCCACCTCATCATGAGTTTCCAAACAATGCCTGTCACTTTTTTATTTATTGTATGGCTTTTAGTGCCGGGAGTGTCCGAGGACATGTTCGGCTCACCAGAGGCTGTAGCTTCAAGCAGACACCTGTAGGGTGAGCTATAAGTTCCGTTCAATATCAAGTAGTTCCAACTTTCGCTACCTGATGTCAATGATACCTAGTGGTGAACGTTGGAACTTTGATAGAGCGTTATAACGAAATCTAACCTAGAAATTTAGCTCCACACAAGTTTAGTCTGTGGAAGGATCTATTACATGGCATAAATCTACGACATGGGGCCGCCGGCCTTACTTCCCCTCCGAAGGAAGGCATACGGAAGGATTTTAACGCTCTTAAATATCAGACGACTTCGGCCGGGTTTGAACCCGCTATCTTGGGCACAGCAGTTCAGCATGCTACCAACTACGCCACCGAAGCCGCCACAAATTAATGACTAGATCAAATACAAAACAAGGTAAGAAGCCAAGGTTTCAGTTTCATAATATTAACATAATGTAACAGTTACCACATAAATGCATACTTAACAGGAAAAAAATAGCCAATATTCTCAGAATTGCAATTGTATCACAATTGCTTTGACAAGGCAGTGTAATAAAAAAAATTACAATGAAAGAAGAATGTCAGTCATGATCAGAGCCCCCTCTCCCCCTAATAAAAAGCTATGATCATCCAGGGGGGAAAAAACTTTCAAAGATGCGCCTTTAAAAGGGATCTATTTCGTCCACATTTTTGACTTTTAATTGAGAGATATGCATCTTTTCAGAAGTTTAATCACAAAATTAACTTCATATTTTAGGCATAAAATATTTTGTTGTATGGGAAAACCTGTTTTCTCTCTTATCTCTCTCGATTTAATGGGTAGTATATCTGAACAGCAGACCGCTCGAGGTTTATGCCAAATTATATAGAGTTGTTTAGGAACTCAAAGTTTCTGAAATACTGGCAAAGTCCCCAATGAAACAAGAATTTTTTCTATCACAAACAAAACTTCCCATAGATTTTTACCCACTACTGAAGACAGTTCAAGAGTTCTTCACCTAGGGGGAGTTTGAGTGTTCCATAGCAAAATGAGTACTGTTCCTAGAAAACAAATGCACCATAAACCCAGGGCCTAGCAAACAACTGCACCATTAAACCCAGTAGCCTCTGTTAGTTCTAAAATGATCTACATGCAATCTCTTTGTTTATTTTTATTTTTTTGAATTTGTGGACAGACATTTTCATAGAATCCACAGTCTAAATTGAATATAATCAATAAATATTAATATGAATCAGTTTATAAAAGCATTGATGAGCCGACAGCGGAGAGAAAAAAGGATTTAGAATTCAATGAAATCTCTTGCATTGCCTCATCGCCCAGTGTAGGTCCAAATATTCTTCAGAAGGATGAAATATTAATATAGAATGCATTAATATATATTCTCGAAAACAAAATATTTCTTTATTTCACACTTCAGTGCCAAAATACATCTGTTAAAAAGTTTCACTTTTTAATACCCTATAACATATACACAGAATGGGCAGTGTTTGTCAACACAGAGAACTTGACTCAAAACACTACATTTAATAATCAGCTTCCAAAAATAGCTTGGCTTCAGTACTAGCAACTATTTAATCTGAAGCATTAAAAATATGTTGCAACATGAAAAATGCACAAGTTCAAGGTAGAGTTACACTGGGTTATAGGTAGGTGCAAATCATTAACATCTCACAGTACGTCCGAGTTTAAAAAATTATTCCAAATCAATTAAATCAGCCTTAATGTCAGCACACTGGTTCTTATTGGTCAAATCCATCGTAAGTACATGCCACTTAAATGTCCCTTTTTTACTACATAGAAATAATTTCAAATAGTATGAGGACAGAATGTTTCAGATCAGTATGTACAAGATAAGTTATTTCAGAATGATATAGCAAACAACTCAAATAATATATTTTTTGACAGGCTTTACAAAAAAGTATGAACATGAATGAAAACCTTTTAAAAGTCATAGTAAAGGTTTTATCATAATATCGGTACCGAGCACAATCTTAAGACAAAATGGTACCAAGGTTGCTACCTAACTACAGAGGATTTGAAAGTCATCACATCATATGAGCTTGGCTTGGCTTCTGAAGCTGAATGTGGTGTGACCATGAAGACATCAGTCTGTACGGAATAGGAAGAGTTCTGCTATTACCAGACTCTGGGTATTGGAAATAAGGTGATGTTAAATGGAAGAATATCAAACAATAATAAACTTTTTTGATTTTGAAGTAGGTAGTGTCATTTTGCAGCAGCTATTTCTCCTGTGCTTAATGCTGTTTGCCTACAGTTCCTGGCAGCCTGGTACTCTGACAGTGAAAGTTTTTGACACAAACATAAACACCAATGACAATATTGTTAAGTCTCAATTCTCCTGCACTTTCCAGGAGACTCTCCTGTTTGGAATCTTATCTCCAGTATTTTAGAATCCGTCAAATGACTTGTCCCTCATGAAACAAGAATATTTTATTCCACAATAAGGAATATTTCTATTACATAATCTTGTTGCGGGCTTAATACGAGGAGAATTAAAAAAACTCCTTTCAAAGAATCTTGAAACTGAATGGTAGTACTCTTTTCGATCATTATTGCCCAGCTTCAAACAACAGCAAGTTTAAACCAACTCATGAAGTTGTTATGAAGGCCAGGAGTGTCAAGATATATAAGACCAAGCACAACTGTAAAGACAATGAAACCAAGTGGCAGTGAACGAGTTGATTAAGTGCGCTAATATATTCTTGAATTAATTAGTTGCAAGACATCAATTCAGAAGATTTCCAGGTTAATTGTGAGTACAACGAGTTTACTCATGTAATTAAACACAAGACTCTGTGATATAATATTGATATAAAGTGAAAAAATAACATTTTATGTTTTACGAGTGCAAGATCAAATCAACAATAGTCAACAATTGAATAACGTAATTCAGCGAGGCTAGTCCAAAGCCCTTCGCTACCCAAGAATGGATACTAGTAATAGCATCCAACCATTATATAACCCTACTAATAGTTGGTTCTACAACGTACCAAAGAAATCCCTTCCAAGTTACACATCCATAATACAATCAACCCCAAGTAAAGAACAAGCAATTATCATAGACACACATGACGGAATCCCATTAAAGGTTCATCACACCTCATCCCCGGCCCCGTTGGAAAATGGGACTAATAAGTGGTAGACATAGACAATAGAAATTTGGCTCTACCTAGTCATACCATATATTTACATTGAGTAAAAATTACATGTAAAAGGTTCGAGTCTGATACAAAGATTTTCTACAGCATAACGTAATTCACCAAAGAAGGTCAAAATCCTTTCTACTTCAGGAACCAATTTATTAATTTATTTCAGATTTTTAAACAAGACAAATCCTTCATAGTAGTATGATGAATCCGTATTGACAGCTACCAAGTTCAGTAATAGCAAACAGGAACCTATGATACTTTTAAATAATGGAATATCAGATAATAATCCAAGATTAATTAACAATGCTTATAGTGTACTTTAGCACTGTAATGGAAAACCACTTGATCATCTTCTATAACACAACTACTTTTATTTGCTTTGTTAAAATATAGCAAAATGAAAATGTTAACCAAGCATGATTATGCCCAGTGCTTTTTTTCTAAAAATAATTTAAGGGGTACTCTCAGTTGTAGTCGATAAAACATCCTGACCTTGCAATTTTCAGCAATTTGCAAAGTTCGAAGCATTAACTTTCAGATTTTTCGATGCCTGGGTGGATGTTAAATAGTTTGTTATTTTCTTCATCCTACCCCGCCTCCAAACACTAGCCTGCGTGCTTATAAGAACGGAGTGCCGAGTTGTCGACCAAAAGAAACTGATTCGATAGATCGATTTTAATCAAGGATTACACGAAATCTACTCTAGCTGTTGTGAACAGCGCGTTGACGCCAGCTGATCGATGAACTTTCAAGTCGAAAGTTATATTTGCCAATCTAGATACAAATGTACCATTATTCTTTCTTAAACTGTTTTCAAATGTTTAAGTGGAACACGTACCCCCCCGTTCCCCCTGGAAAAAAAAAGCACTGATTACGCCTAATGTCGTAACAATTTTTAAGATTTTAAATGATGTTTTATATTATAAGATTTTGACCTTGTTTTGATGATGTAAGTTGTGCTGAAGAAGAGCTTTGTATTGGGCTCAAAACATGTACAAATTCCTATATTTGAATAAATCATTGTAAGTCAACTAATATGGCTTTCTTTAAAGCTAGCTATCTTCGGGAGTCGAAACATATGGTGTTTTTTAGTTCAGAATTTTGTTGGAATAAATCTGTATCCATCAAAGCTATCTTCTGTCAGGGGTAAGAATAGTTGAAATTGCTTCGTAAATTAGTAGTTGTATAGATTCAAAGGTTGCTTTAGTGCCATGTTTAGAAACTATTTCAGTTTTATCATATGAGGTCAATATGTTTGATGTTATGAGGATACTTTGCAACACAACAAAAGTGGAGCAAAGTATTCCCAATATAAAGTAATATTTATCATATTTATTACAGACAGTTGTGTATATGCCTGCTAAAGCGCAGCATTACGTCATGGGGTCAAGCTCTCTGCTGGCTCAGTAGACACATGGGTTCGAGCCCCACCGTCGGCTGTCCTTGAAATGGTTTTCCGTGGTTTCCCATTTTCAACACCAAGCAAATGCTGGGACGGTACCTTCGGACAGGCCACGGCCACTCCCTTCCACATTGTTATCCACTTTCATCCATTCATCTAATCTCTCAATCCGATGCGCATGTCGCCGACGGGCATCGACTAGAGAGACCTGCACTCGGCCTCTCAGGAGGCCGAACGAAAGAAAAACCACATATTTACAGTTATATTATTATAATTATTACACTATAATAATGATAGTCCTACTTATTATTATTAGCAATACGATCAGTATTAATATTATTATTTGGTCATTTACATTGCAGAATATGCCACCTGGTGCCAGAAAATATGTACATTATTCAGAAGAAACACTAAATCAATGTTTGTTGGCTGTTAGAAGTGGTGCACACTTGCAGAGGGAGGCTGAGGAGCAGTTTAGAATTCCAAGAACAATAACACGCTCAGAGATTGTCACACATAAAAACCTGGAGTGATTTTGGACTCCCATTGAATTCTTTTGAAACAATATTTGAATCAAACAGGAAGGTGAATAATTAAATTGTCCTGGATATGAGTGGGTTTCAGGATTTCTAAAATGACATCCTGAACTATCAGTTCAATTTGCCAGCAATATTAACTGCAGTAGGGCTGCAATAAATGAAGAGTACTTGACTACATGTCAAAGATGTCCCACCAAAAAATATCTGGAACTTGGATGAATCTGACCTGGACGTTTTGTGGAAATGCAGTAGAAGTTCTTCTGCCGTATCATTTCAACTGCATGTGGTCCTAAAGGTTCTCGGTACAGAAATAGCAATAATGAATGGTTCGATGCACAAATATTTTGTGGTTCGTTTCAGACTCTCTTACTATCAAGACTGTAGTAATTGGAGAATAAGAATGTAATCATTTGTGATAATCTACCTTTGCATGAGACAATGA
Organism: Meconema thalassinum; assembly: GCA_946902985.2. NCBI lineage: Eukaryota > Metazoa > Arthropoda > Insecta > Orthoptera > Tettigoniidae > Meconema > Meconema thalassinum. The sequence continues at coordinate 249,960,180 of OX336394.1, read as the reverse complement.
ATGTGCTGCGACTGTATCAAGATAACAATACATCTTTAGTTTGCTTACACCCAAACAGCACACATCTGACAGTCTTTAGATGTTGCCTTCCTTCACCCTCTAAAAGATGCATGGCGCAAAATTCTATTGGAATGGAAGGAAAGCACAGGTGGATTGAAAAAGACTGTCCTCGAGAAGCGACAATTCCTTCAATTAAAATTATTGAAGAGATTAATGGATGCAATAGCTCCAAATGCTAAAGCCAACTTGCAATTGGGCTTCTGAAAATTTGGATTATACACCTTTTATACGAGGCACGTCCAGAATGTAAGTTCCGTTTGATAATAAAATTAAATTGTGTACAGATACAGAAAAATTATTTATTGCACAACATTCTACACCTCTTAAACTACTTTCCCACATAACTGCCGAACTTTTGCAGGCATTTGCCATAGCGTGGCACAAGTTTTTGGATACCTTCTTCATAGAAGTTTGCCGCCGACCCATAAACGAAAGTGAAGACTCCCCTGTAAGATGTCCTACCGTTTGGACACCACTGTTAGGCAAATTGCGTATGTGGTCAGGAGAACTCCTAAACATACGCAGTTCTCCTGGTAAGCACGCAATTTGCCTAACAGTGGTGGCCAAACGGTAGGATATCTTACAGGGGAGTCTTCACTCTCGTTTACGGGTCGGCGGCAAACTTCTATGAAGAAGGTATCCAAAAACTTGTGCCACGCTATGACAAATGCCTGCAAAAGTTCGGCAGTTTTGTGGAAAAGTAGTTTAAGAGGTGTAGAATGTTGTGCAATAAATAATTTTTCTGAATCTGTACACAATTTAATTTAATTACCAAACGGAACTTACTTTCTGGACGTGCCTCGTAGTAAGCCTACAAGTTAGCCTTTAGTACTCCAATGTCGAGTGGGGTTCGACATTAAAATATTTAACTTCTGCTCCGATGTAGAGTCCCACACGGCATGACGATAGCTTGTACTTACAGCGCTTGTATGACTCCTGTGCTGTATTCCTGTATTGTGAAGCCATCTAGTGGTCTCCAAGAGAACACCTTTTCCATATTTACTATAGTTTGCGTGAATTGAAGTAAATGTTTAACCTTCGTTATTCTCAAATGTTTATGACAGTTTTACTGATAATATACATTGAACGTAAACATGGTGTCTGCTTCATCTTCGCTCACGGAAATGGATATTTCAGAACAGTTAGTGGACAGCGATAGTTACGATGATAAACCAACAACTGAAGTGGAAATATAACAATTATATTTTGTGTTAGATTTTTTTGCAGTGTTCACTTCCTACTGCTGTTCATAGTGCAGAAATTAATTAGGAGTGAAGCAGGAAGCATACCCTAAGGGTAATGGAGTTCAAAAGGTTAAGGCATGTGAGCACTGTGAACAGTGATAAGTGATTTGGGTTTGCACCATACCCCTATGACACATATTGATATATCTCTCAGCTTATTTCATCAATACACTAAAAACTTTGTCACAGTATTTAAAGTACGAATATGAAAGAACCCCTTAAAGGCAAAATTCCAGCTTCCCAGAGCCTCTCAAACCCATTAAGTTGTTAAAAGAGATAATTTTGACAACAGGATGAATCAACCCTGCAACCACTTTCGAGACAGAATTCCTTCCTGAGAAGAAACTCAGGGCCGTGAGATGCATAACTTTGCAGGTTTTCCAATAAGTCCTGAGGCTCTTGATACTTCCTCTATATATGCCACCTCTGGTCACCTGTGTGGTTCAGTCAGTGAAACAATTGCTTTCTGTGCGCAAGGTTTTGGTAGACATTTAAGGGAGTTTTAATGCAAAGGATCTCGATTCACTGAAATATATAAAATCCCTTTCTAGGGAAAATTCCAGCACATTGGCGAGTCCAAAAGCACAGTAGTTAATTCATTACTGCACTTACCATCCAGAGTCTAAGTTATGAAGCCAATGAACGAATAATCACAGATGCAGCCTTTACTGGTGATAGGCTGATAGCATATTCGTTAAAGAATCGATGGCGATTGAACCTCATCATAATTCATTAAAAATTTCATATATCATGCCATGTCAAACAGGTAAACATTGCCTCAAATGAAACATGCAGGCTTATAACTGGTTGCCTGAGACTTACACCATATAAGCTGTATCGCTTAGCAGGCATTGCACCCCCAGATATCAGATATTAAGCGGCAGCCAGATATGAAAGATCGAAAGCTGATTTTTCTAAAGAACTTCTATTGCACGACTAACAATTTGATTATCAGCAATTGAGGTTTAGGAGAAGTTTTCTGTGTACAAATGAATGCCTTAAGGATCCTCCTCAATCATCATAGGTAACAACCTAAGACAGGCCACGCCAACGCGAGCACTTAGTGCTTGCGCACCCCGGTGCCGCGCCAAGCGGCACAGGTGCTTTTCTCCTCCCTCCCCTCTTTCCTACCCGTGTAGTGGTGGTAGCACAGTCGGACTTGGATGATATTGATGAGCAATGGATCGCTGACCTCCCTTTCAGGAAAGACACCACGGGGAATTTAAATAATTTAAATAGCTCGTTGCAAGGTAAAAATAAATTAATCGGTACTATGTGTGACCGTATTGAAAATTTCAAATTGCAGCTTGTGCTTTTTAAAAGTCAGCTTCAAGAAGAAGTCCTTGAATTTAAGTAGGTACTTATGAACACATCAGTGAGAAAACAAAAGCGTTACAGTCATTGCATAAAGAATTTGAAGATAGGTTTGAAGAAATAAATTAAGTAAAACCGGCACTCAAAGTTTTAATGACGCTTTATTCGGTGCGCCCAGAGGATACAAGTCTCCAAGTTGAGCTGATAAAACTACAGTGCGATTCAATTTTGACAGACCGCTATTACTATTACAATGGTGATTTGATTTAATTTTATAAAGGCGTTGAAAAACAATGCTATTACCATTACAATGGTGATTTGATTTCATTTTATAAAGACGTTGAGAAACAAGAATTCCCGAGGATTCATGCCCTTGCCCTGAAATTTGTTGCTAAGTTTGGAACAACGTTCGTTTGTGAACAAATGTTTTCAATTATGAATATTAACAAAACAAAAACAGGGTCAAGTTTGTCCGATGCTTCCTTGGAAGCTATACTTCGGATTGCAACTGCCAAAAAGATTGTTCCAAATATCGGAAAAATAGTGGCTTCAAAGCGATGCTAAAGATAAACAAAGAACGTTTAAAATTAGTGCAAAATCGGGAGTGCAATAAAACTATTATTTCTGTATGCACACAAAATTGTCATTATTATTATTCGTTTTCGTACGCCGCCTGACGCTCGCTGATTTGCCCAGTCCCATTCACCAAACAACAACACGACTCTCGTCTCGTTAAGCGCTACCGCTACACGTTCCTCTTTTACAGCAGAGCACCTGAGTTGGCGTGGCCTGACTTTAGAGATCTAGAAGCCCTCATCTTAATGGGTGGAAGGAACCATCTGAAAATCTTCCAGCAGACCATGAAGAGACTTGAACTAAATGGAAGAGACTTGGACTAAATGGACGAGTCTCAACAGGTTCCAGTCTGAGAATGGTAGATCTAAGACCAGTATTTAGAGATGCAGACTACCTTTAGAGTTCACCTGCTGTGATTACAGAGAGGAGCAAACCATGGCCCACCTCCCTCAGCTTCTGCCTTCTCCAGTGTACCATGGACAACCTAGTGAAGACTACACCCAACGATCAGGACCTTGTAAAATACTGGTCCAATGTTATATAATGAAATATTTGTCATTTTAATGCAGCTTCATTATTTGATTCTGTGTGTAATAATGCGTTGCTCCCCAAGAAACCTGTTCCGCTGCCGTAGCAGTGATACTTGTCTCAAAAATACCACGACAGAGAGGATTTGCAGGAATTTGGCCTCACACCAGAAAACAACACGTAACATAGAATTAAATAACAAAATTAAGAATATCAATCTCTGCTTTACACTCACCAGAAAGAAAATCATAACATGTATATTTTCAACACAAGAAAGGTCATGAAGATCCGAACATATGAAAAAGTACTGGGCTCAAAAAGTTCCTTCAAAGACACTGACTAATTGATGGATTGACTTAAGTGATCCTATACAGTCATAAAAGAAGAAGAAGATCTTGTTCCTGATATGAGTAAATAAATACTTTTCAACATTAACCAGAATAAATTAATCACCTTGGAAATTTGAATGACTAGCAACCTATTTTCAAAACTTATTAATGCCATTAAATGTCCAAGAGAGGCTGCTGCTACCCAAAACATAAACACTAAAGAAGAAAAAAACAAATATTATCTTTCGTAAGCTTGTATCAGCTCAACACAAAACAACTGAGTAGTTTCATGCTGCAAGAGCCTGTCATAAATCCGTACACAATGTTTCTTTTCTCTCTCTCTCTCTCTCTCTCTCATTTTGGGTTCAAGATAATAAAATTTGACAGTCTCTGGGCAACAGGTAACAAGTCATCTTTTAAATATTATTCATGGTAAACATAGAATGGAAAAGGAACTTTTAAACTGGAAAACTATGTTTATAATATATTCATTTTTACCCAGAGATGCACAGTCCAAAAGAAATATCATCACAGCAACTGGCAAAGTGAAATATTTAATGAACTTTACTTGTCCCCTTTTACCCTAGGGCTGTCGAATTATTTTTAGTCACATCACCAATTTTTTTTTGTAGGAACTAATTAACACTATATTTTTTTACCTGTAATCAATAGCATATTTGCTACACATTTTTCTTACCTTCAAATTGTCTAAAAGAGAAAATTTGATCTTTCATTTAATGCCAATATTAATACTGTTATTCTTAGATTTGTATTTCAATCTCATACTCAATTTAGAAGAATATAAAAACAAGTTCATAATGAAAGTATGTTATACACTACAATACTGGGAATACTCTGATGAAAGAATCTGCACAACCTAATACATTGGCACCCAAAAATTGATTCCAGGCTCACTTAAAAATATACCTTACTTTTATCCTTTCATATCCATATACTTAATAATATAACAAATAGACAAGTAATTAGCAAGATAGGTCTTTGGCATAAATAATAACAACAATAATAATAGAATACACAACAATTATCACAATTCCATTATTTTACACTTGGAGCATATTAATATAATTCCAAACAAAATTAAGATAATTACTTCAAATTTCATCCAGAATACATATTCAAACTATAAGTTTCCAAAAGCCATAACATAACTGTTGAGAAACACTAACCTAAATTTACTAGACTGCAGTGCATACCATCTGGCTTTCTGTTTGTGAAGAACATTTTGTTTCACTGAAGAGAATTTTCTTGCATTAAGTCAAACTTGTGGTGTTTAAAATATCGTAAGTATTCAAATCCATAATTCAATTTAATTAGAAATTATCTGTAACCAAAGAGCTCCCTCCAATGTTTCGTCATTTTACTGTACTCAGGTCGGTTGAGTTATCAGGATTCCAACTCAAAGCCACACCCTAGGTGCGCGATTCTTCACTTGAGTACAGTCTGAAGGAAGGTATTGTTCAGTTTGTGTAGACAGGAAGCACACACTCTGCATGAAAAGACATGTTTTAAATCAACAACGTGTACGGTGAAACAGTCATGAGTGACAGCAAAGTGCAGCAATGGTGCAGGGCATACAGACGTTCCTGATGCATGCAGTCGAGGAACGGAGCGGGTGTCAATCGATGATCTCGTTCAGTGAGTGGATCAGAAGATTTGAGAAGATCGGCGGTTCACAATTTCTGTGTTGCACGAGTAGCTTCCCTGACCGCTTGCATCATGAATGTCTGTATGCCCTGCATCAAATTTCCTGCACTATTGCCGCACTTTGCTGTCACTCATGACTGTTTCACCGTACACGTTACACAATACTCTGTGAATTTCAACTGTGTTGCGCCCCGCCGCATGAAGAAATCGAATTACAGCACGCACTTCACATTTGGCGAGCAACACTATTGTTCTCGGCATGTTTCCGTGCACACTGCGCGCTTACAACTGGCATGCAGAACGTGACGCGACCAATGGTCATACTAGAGACACTGCGCAATACATCTGCACAAAGCTTCAACTGATATTCACTGTGGTTTGAATATCGCATGAAGGAAAAAAAAACCTTCGTGTATGAAATTAAAACTTTTGATTAGAAATTAAGATCTGTGGTTTCTCTGAATTCATGAAAGAATATAATTATAGTGATGATGATAATGATAATGCATGAAAGGGTGGCAGATGAACTTGGTTTTGTCACAATGCATGGTGAACAGTGAAACTCGAAAGAATCTTTAAAAGTGATGCTTTCAGCAATTTGTGGGTTTGCTCTGAATCCACTTTCGACTTTACCAAGTGAGGAAAAATGGTATACATTTCCTGGTGACACCAGGTGTTGGTTGCTAACACTGGTGGTCTGAAGAAACTGGTTAAGATTACACACAATTAAGCAACACCAGTCGAGTGAATGCTATCGAGATGGGCAAATGGACTGATTATGAATGTTTCTAATTTCAAAGATTATTGGCAATATCTAGCATATAGAAAGTAAAGCAGCAGTGAAAAAAACCACTAATCTGAACTAAATAAGGGTAAGACAATCAACACCTACTGTATACAATTCCATAGTTTTGGGGTAGTTAAAAGGTCTGAGATAGAGCTATAAGATATCAACTGTGCAATTCGAGTCATGTTCATTGGATGTAATAACTGTATTATTCCCAATATGTTTCCAGCAATTAACAAAACATGGCTTTACAATGCTTTGACAGAGAAGGAAGTGTACAGTTTGGATATGATTTAGATGCTACTATGTGGCATAGAGAAGACTATTTCTCTCGGTAATATCGCCACTACTCATTTGAGAAATGAGAGTCACTGATGCAACAATCACTTCTCTGAAACAGGTTTATGCATCAGCACACATCTTTTGATCTGGCCATTGGCAAGAATATATCAATTGGGTTAACTTGGACAGATTAATCCTCAAATTTGCCAAGGGTTAAAAAAATAAGTATCATAAAGGATGCTTTCATGGCTGAGGCACTCATAAAATATGAGAATAAGCAAGCACAAAAATATGTTTAGTTTAAAGTTTGGGAGATGGTGGTAATCAACTATACATACTGTACTTAGGTGTGAGTGGAAGCAAATAACCTGTGTTATTGTTGAGGAGAAAAATATATGAAAAATGAAAGATCGGTTGTTTGGTTCCTAAGTTTAGGGGCTGCGTCAAAGCAGTCATGTAGTCCCGTGTACTTTGGGTGTGTAGAACCTGTCTGATAACCGGTGTTAATTGTGATGACTGTATTAGTGTGTGTTATCTGTTTTTAATTCAAGTAAGGAGTGCAGACTTTGAATTTTTCATATAGTTTCTACTTTTGCCGCCAAACACCACCGTCAACGACTAATAGTTCAGAACTTAGCTACCAGACGCCACCACAGTCGGCTCTTGGAAACGAACGTAGGAACCTAAGAGCTTTTTTTACATTTTTTACCTATACAATTTAGCTTCACACAGGTGTAATTAGTGGAAGGTCCTTTAACATGCCATAAATCTATGACGTGGGACCGCCGGCTTTACTTCCCCTCCAAAGGAAGGCATACTGAGGGATTTTTAACGCTCTTAAAAAAATCCGACGACTTCAGCCGAGTTTGAACCCACGATCTTGGGCATAGAAGCTCAGCATGCTACCAACTACGCCACCGAAGCCGCCAAAAAAATGAAAGATCTTTAAGTAATGTGTATACTGTAACTGAATGGTAATAACACTGGCTTTCCATTCGAGTCTGCAGCACTCAGTACTAAGAATTGAACTCCAGAAAAGAAAAAGCTGATAGAATGTTTCCTTTTACACAATGTATAAAAATTTGCTTGAGTGCATTAGGACCTCTATCTAACAGGCTATGTTTTGAACTTCTTTTGATACATTACATACTTTGGTTGGTTCTTAAGTTTAGGAGCTGCGACAACGCGGTCATGTAGCCCCGTGTACTTTGTCTGTGTGTGTAGAATCTGTCTGATAACCGGTGTTAATTGTGATGACTGTAATAGTGTGTGTTATCTATTTTTTAATTTAAGTACTGCAACTTAGAATTTTTTAAATAGTTCCTACTTTTGCCGCCAAGCGCCACGTTCAACGACTACTAGGCCAAGTTCAGAACTTAGCTACTAGACGCTACTGCAGTCGGCTCTTGGCAACGAACGTAGAAACCTAAGAGCGTTGTTTACATTCTTAACCTATCCAATTTAGCTTCACACAAAGCAATTAGTGGAAGGTTCTTTAACATGCCATAAATCTATGACATGGGGCTTTAGTTCCCCTCCGAAGGAAGACATACTGAGGGATTTTTAACGCTCTTAAAAAAATACTTTATGTTGTATATGATAGCATATCTTATTAAATGTACTATTCGTAATCATTTTGCCAATCCTATAGAGTGAACAGAATTACTGAAACCATACATTGGTAATTGTAACAATTAAAATTCTAATTATGTATGTGAAATTTCATGACATTCAGATTCTTTCTTGATTCTGTTTTCTTAAATGTATGGATGTGGTTTCCTGGACTAGCAGTAGATTACTACTAATGTAATAAAAACTCTATTAACAAAAGGTGTTTCTAAGTCCCTGCTTTGCAGAAACAATCCCTTCTTATCCAGATCTTGTAAGTAAAGAAGTGACTAGTAAATTTAGGCTAGGTCCAATTGGCCAACAAGGAGCATTGGAGAATATTTCTGTCATAGGATACTTCTCTCATATATTGCATTATTAAAAAATCCTGAGCTATGATACAAAACTCTTGCCTTACTGGTATTATTATCATCATCATGAATTCCAAACATACTTAAACTAGAAAGCAAGAAAACTGTTGTTAGAAATGGAAGATCAGAGCAAAAGTATATTAAAAGGCACACTCAACGTTATATTGGTGAATGAGTACTTTTCATTCCTTTTAATCTTGGATAACTCAAAGATTTCTGCAAGTTTACATTCCCCCCCACCAAATATGCCTATTAACAGCAATGTAACCAAGCAAATTTACCTAATTAATACAATTTTGAAGTAACCTTCCAGTATCTTCAATATGCACAATCTGCTCCATTAATAGCAACTACCCGCAAGTCCATAAAAATCATATCTAGGACTTCTCTCATCTCTGTCTTAGTCATCTACGGGGCTTCGTCAGAACAAGACATACCCTCTTCCCCCCTTAAATGTTCTGTACTGAATTAAACAACAATACTGGAAATTGGTTTATGTAATCAATCCTTTTAATATTGTAAATCTATGGCTAAAGAACTGATAACACTTCCACATGAAAGTCACAGGGCCTTACACTGATTTGCATCACTAGAAATTTTGATATCCTGTATCTTCTTGCAATGATCTTATATTACAATAATATATTCAGAAACAAAAGTTGGAGGGGAAGTAGTCTTCAACAATGAGCATGAAAACCATAATATTAGTAACTCAAGTGAAAATACAGAAGTTTAGGTTTACAAATTTCTGTACAAAAAGGTACAATCTCTGCATATATAAACTCGTATATCACAACATTCAAGTAGTATGGGCTAACTACCCACTAACAATCAATGACGCAATGAGGAAAAGTTTGAGTTAAGTTCAAATATCCATTTAATTTCACCGGAAATAATTATCCATTAATTATACAAGCCCAAGAACTTCAGGACCACAAAATAATGTAAACCATGAGGTATACGAGGCCTAATTAATACCCGACCTCGAATTTTCCCGTGCAAAGTAGTGATGCGAAGGCAGTGCCACCCACAACAGTGGAGGGAGAAACCTTAGTTGCGCATGCTTGATTTTTTTCACCTTGTTCATGAATCTCAGTCGCAAGTGTTCGTCGGATTGAAGTTTCTTGCAAGATGACCGAACTAATTGAGCAAAGATACTGCATCAAATTTTGTGAGAAGCTAGGTGATTCTCAAAGCGAAACAGTTCGTAAAATTCAGCAGGTGATTGGAGACGATGCTATGGGGGTAACACAAATTAAAGAGTGGTTCAACCGATTCAAAAATGGCCGCACATCAGTGGAGAGTGATTAGCATCTTGGCAGGCCACAAACCGCTCGAAATGCAACTGTAGTTGATAGAGTGAGAAATCTGATAACAGAAGATCGACGTTCGACACTATGAGAGATTGCTGAAGATGTTGGGGTCAGTAAGGATTCCGCACATGCAATTTTGTGTGATGATTTGTGTGACGTGTTCCACGCCACTTAGCTGACATAAAAATAAAACCCTAACCTAAGAAATTCCATTCCTACCAAAATTTACCCGTCCCTGTATTTCCAGTTGAGGTGAACGCCTCATAATTTCCTTCACTTACCAAAATCTCTGAAGAACATTGTGGCCTATGCCAACAGTTGCAAATTTGGACTGTGAACACTTTTGTCGACGAAATCTTCCTGGATATAACATCGCACTCGCAGTCTAAACACGCGAGGTACAACTCTGGACCTGATGTGCACTGGTTCTGGAATTTAGTGTTTCCTAACCTCAAAGATGAAAATGAAATAAAAATCCACAGCCTGCTTCCAGTCTCCGACCGGGTCAGGAATGGAATGAATGAAGCCCCCATCTAGCGGCGAGGATATGAACTGTGCCGGCTGCCGAGGCCTGACGCACTCCTCTGGGGCAATGATCAAATGAATGACAGATGAAATGAAATGATAGTGAAGAGTGTTGCTGGAATGAAATTTTGACAGGGAAAACCGGAGTACCCGGAGAAAAACCTGTCTGCCTCCGTTTTGTCCAGCACAGATCTAACATGGAGTGACCGGGATTTGAACCACGGATCCAGCGGTGAGAGGCCGGCGTGCTGCCGCCTAAGCCACGGAGGCTTCTCCTAACCTCAAAGATAAAATTATGGAATTACGCATTTAAATACGTCAATATCACCTGTATCGATTGTTCCAACCACGACCATCGCGAGATGTATCGACCGCCGGGAGATGACACGCGACGAGCGCATAGCAACCGACCAGTGTGACCAACTCTCACGGAAGTGTCTTATGGACTACGTTCAAGAAGCCAGGGGATTCTAGTGTGCGTGTGTTGCTACAACTATTCTATTGTCAAAATTATAGCGATTCATATATGTACTGGTTTCGGCGTGGGTAACGCTCTTACCCATCTGACCGTCAAGATAGACACTTGCTCGGGTGCTCGGATCGCCCGAGGTTGGAAAATACAGGTATCAGCCACCTAATGGGATGGCTTTAGTCGTAGCTTAAATGTTTTAGTTTAGTATGTGGTTGTAGTTGGGCATATTCTGGGAAGCGTGATATTTATTTCTTCTTTCTGTATACTCATGTTGGTTTGTGTTTTGGTTTTCCTCGTGTGTAATTTTTCGTGTTGTTATTTTCCTCGTGGAAATGGCGCAACAGTTTTAGCTCCGGCCGGATAATGGGTTGATGTCTCCCACTGTTTAATATCTGAATTGTTCATCAATTTTTCCTTCTTTGGAAGCTAGTTTTCATGGTGGGAAATCTCCCTTGTTTTGGGCGAGGGTTTCTTTTGTTGTGCAACCGTGTGCGTCTTTAGTTTGAGTTCCAAATTTTATTTATTTTCCCGTGATCGCGCTCCTTGGAATTTTCCCAATTGCAGCCATGTAGAGTTTTCTATTATTTTAGTTTTAAGGGGTCCCTGTTCCTGGTATTGCATCACCTTACGTCCACGTGGTGGTTGTAGTTAACGTGACGCTTTTGCCTTAGTTTTCCTCCTTTACGCCCCAAGTGAGTTCCATTTTTGCATTTCCCATACCTTGTATTTCTGTTTCACCTCTGGGATTGGTTCAAATCCCAAATTTTGGGAGTAGCGCCCTGTGGTGCAATCGTACCTTGGTGTACCGTTAGCGTCCGCCATTTTTTAAGAGTAGAGTCTAGTTCGCGTCGGGCCCTATGGCGGTCGAGTGATACCGTCCGCTCCGTTTTTCGGGAGTTTGTCATTTGTAATGTAGTTTTTTCATTTAATTTCTATTCATTTTCTTTTAAGTTTATCCCTGGTATGTTCATGCATGTTAGTTGCTCCAAATTTTCATTTCGTGTGTAACTTTGTAATTTGTCCTTTCATTGTGTAACCTCACGGTGGCATTTTCAAGTTATGTTTGTTCTGGGTTTGTGCGTGCACGTGTTTCCAAGTTCAAACCTTGTGTAAATCCATTTGACTAGGGATAACTTTCCCTTGTGTACCTGATTACTAATTGTAAGATATTACCTTTCTGTGTACCTGTTCATTTCATAATTCTGTTGGTGTCCTAAAGCATGTTAAGTGGTGTGTCGTGCCACGTGACGTCAACGACATTTGTCATCCTCTCAAGTACAAAATTCTCATGAAATAACTCTGTTCTCAAAAGTGTAGTTCCTATTTTTATTTTGATACTTTTATAATACAGATCCCTTTTATATTTTGATTAGTACTTTGTTTGGCCTTTAACGTCCCATCCCTAACCTCAAGACAGCTGCGGTGGAATGATCCTCACCAGGTAAGTCTTCCACTTTTCAAGCTTGTGGATAAAACGACGTACTTCCTCTCTTGTACATCTGAGGGTGTCACCCGAGTACGTCGTCAACACCGGCCGCCGAGGCAAAGCCATCAAGTCCCGTAAAGGATGTCTTGGGGTCGCCGTTGGTAAGTTTCCTTCAGGTTGGCAGGCCCTCTAGGGAGTTTGTCGAGCTGAGCGGGAGCGCGAGTAGAGAGTAAGAAGGGGGTGACAATTTGAACATGTGCAGAGTGGCTGCAAATTTTGTGCCTAACCTTCTGTCGGCGGAACAGAAAGAACACAGTGTTGAGGTTGCACAGGACCTATTGGATGTTTGCAACACTGAACCTGAGTTTTTGAACTTCGTGATAACTGGAGATGAGATTTGGGTCTACGGGGACGACCTGGAAACAAAAGCACAGTCGTCGCAATGGCGGCATCCCGAGTCTCCACAGCCAAAAAAAGCACGACGGGTGCGAGAAACTTCAATCCAACGAACACTTGAAACAGAACCTCACTTGGCAGGCATTAGCCAGTGACTGAGATACACGAACACGGTGAAAAAATCAAGCATGTGCAGTAATGTTTCTCCCTCCACTGTTGTGAGAGGTACCGCCTTCACATCAGGAAAATTCAAGGTCAGATATTAATTAGACAGGCCTCATATGATACTTCATGAATATCTACAAGATACAGCATTAATGTGATAAGATAATGAATATGTTAAGAATAGTGCAAATTCAAGGAATATAAAAAGATTAAAAGGGCTTAACTTATGCCCATTCTAGTCTTCACAGAAATTCTAGTTACTGAACGTTTCACATCCTAATAAAGGAAAATAACTTGGTTCGGATACAATATTTGAACTTTTTTCATTGTAGTACCATCTAGTCACAATATACTGTGCTGGCACAAACTCTACTTGGCACGTATATATAGTAAACTCTTGATTATCCAGGCATGTAGACTATCCATGCATAGTTCGGCAAAAAAGAAAAACTCCTGCTCTGTCTTTTTTTTTAAATTCCCACCAGCGATAACTTACAGTTCAATGGTGCTGATAGGAGTGTATTGTGGATCGCATAGAATATACCAGCCCCAGGCAGTCTGCCAGTTGTTAGATGGTGTCGCAAATGCTATTTAGTAATCGCACTGATGATTATTGTGAGTGAAGTTACTAATAGCAAGATGTGGCCAATAAGCATAAAGGTGTTGTTCTATCTATTACAGGTTTTACAAGTTCCACTATGCAACACAACTTACTTTGTGCGAGGCTCTATCACCTCTTATGGTACATGTTTTGGACTCGGCAACAGTCCATCATCAACCCGATTCAGAAAAAACATCGTCCAGTTTTTCACCATATGGTGAAACGTCGCATAATATAAAACACATAAAATACGGCCATAGGAGCACAGATCGGACTTTCCAGCGCTCGAAAATAACATCCACGAGCACAAATCGTCAAACGGGATGCACAACTTAAAAGCAAGGCAGCAATAAGATCGACAGATTTGGAATATTAACTTTTTAATACCATTCATCTCAGTGTCATTTCAACCTCATATTTTATGTGTTTTATATTATGCAACGTTTCACCATATGGTGAAAAACGCTACGGCGATATTACTGAATCAGGCTGATGTCGGACTATTGCCGAGTCCAAAACATGCACCATAAAAAGTGATAGAGCCTCGCACAAAGTACGTTGTATTGCATAGTGGAACTTGTAAAACCTGTAATTGACTTATCAATACGGAAAATGATCATAAAGGACATTCTTCTTCTATCTATAACGAAGAAACGGTAAGTTAGAAACTGGTGAATCTGCGTTAAAACTGACTAAACATTTGTGTAGCTGTACAGTGATGCATGGGATTCAAAAACAGCTGACTGGTGTGAATGCAGACATTATTGTGTACAGAGTGACCCCAGGCGCTCCAGAGGAAGAGTGACGAGGAATCACGCTTTACTCACAATGAGGAATTGAAATATATCGATATTATTACAGTATGCACCAAATCTAATTTGACACAACCGACGTTTATATGCTCCGGAGGTTGAGGACTGTTTGTTATCAGAACGAAAGTAAATGATACAATTAAAAAAATGGATGATTACCATACATGCGAATACAACCCCCATGTGTTTTCCGAAAATTAGAAGTGAAATATTGGGGTGTGGGCATTATTTGAGTCAAGGTTGGTACCGTTAGAAACAGGTGAATCTGCGTTAAAACTGATGAAACATTTGTGTGGCTGTACAGTGGCACATGGGATTCAAAAACAGGTGACATGGTGAGAATTTTAATGGCGTCATTTACTCGGCACATGCTGTAAATAAAAAGACGATAACCACACCTCCAAGTATGCATGTACAGAACATAGCGATACTGACTTCCGCAGATGCTGCAAAAGTTGACCTATGGAACGCATATCTTACCGCCAACTCATTGGATTTGCAGTGGTAAGATCACAGTCGGCTCGTGCCTGGTACTCATCTTATCTCCGGCCATGCACACACCGTGATATCTCAATATAAACTCCCACAGCCGTCGAAAATGCACTTCACGATGGCCGACGGAACACCAGTTTTGCTATAAACTCGCAAATACAGTGGCGGCGAGTATTATAATTCTCCAGTCGTACGCGCTTCGTGATATCTTGATATCACTTCCCATGGCCACCAAAAAATACATTATCTCCGAAAGCAAGCAAAGAAATTGGTAACGCAATGGGTTTTGTATTTCATATGTTGTATGTACAGTACAGTAAATAAAAGTGTCATTTTCAGGTAAAGTTATGTTTGTATTATTCATGTTTTTCAGTTATCCATGCGATCGCAAGTCCACATTAACATGGATAATTGAGAGTTTACTGTACTTCACTTGAGATGGATGACCAGGATGATGGATGTAACTGCCATTGGGTAAGCAAAAATCCATCTGACTTTGCAGGTATGCAAATTCAACTTCTAAACGCTTAGTACATTTCCACTTTTTTCTTTATATCAAAGTTGAAGAAAGGAGTTTTTACTATAGGAATAATATACATGAAAATTATCCAATTTCTGGTCCGCTTACTTGCTATTTCATTCGTCACATATTCTATGGTTCTTGAAAATTAGCTACTGCAGCAATAATTTGCAAGACAAAATTTTCACCATTCGTATTTCAGAGCATCTTGTGCATTATTGATGTTGACAAAAGATATAAAATTACTGTGAACATAAATAAACTATATCCAATAATGATAAAAAGTACTGCAATTGTTTCAAATTTTCTCCTAAAAATACTTTCATTTGTCAGAACTACAAATTTTATTTTCAATATGCCTTTCTTTAAATTTACGAAACACTGAGATGAAACATCCACATACAGATCTCCCCTTATGATGCAATTCTGCCAATACTCCTTGCCAAGTCACAGAACAAACATACCTTCTTTCAGTTGAGAGAAACTAACTGTTCCACAGTCTGAGAATTTCTTAGCTCATCAGCAATGGCAAATCCAGAGTCATTCTTGGCACTTTCTTCTGAGCATACAGTTGCACTTGACAAGTCACTTAGGGTGTTATCGTTCTCGGGTACACCTGTGAAGATAATTGATATTGCAACTTTCAGTTGGTCAACACAATATAATCCAAATTTTTAAAAACTGCATAAAACAACTTGGAAAAAAAAAATTAAATATTTGTTGTGGGCTATAGAAGAGTTCTGGACATGAACAGTACATCATAATATTTCATGACACACTAAGGTAAATTCCTTCCAAATATTAGTTTGTAAAGCATCCAAATGCCCAAGATTTTGCTTGAACACCTTATCCTTCAAGTACCCCTGCTTGAGTCCAGTGACTCGAATCTTGGCTTCTGCTGACAACTCCATATTTCCTTCATAATCAATTTGACACTTCAGACACTCCAAAGTTTTTGATGCATTAGTGAAGTGAGTCGAGGCACTGTCTTGTATAAAATAGATTGTTTCTGCATCATCTGAACTTGATACAATAGGTAGCACAAAGTTCATCAGCATTTTCACAAATCAAATAGGATTCATAAATTATTATTGATGCGATATTAACTCCTCATACCTGTATGTACCCTGAAAGTGTAATTATGAACGACCTCTGTACTTGTGATGTGACGTGGTGGTACCCTGGAGGTACGCTAGAGCACAGCATTGACTGGGCAGAGACTGTAACTACATGTTGCATCGTCAGAGAGCAGGCCATTGGCTGGTCATGTTCTTGTTGTGAGACTGAGTGTGTCATTTTTCTGCAATATGGACACCATGGAAACAAGTGTTATGTTTTTCATGTCGATTATTATTGTGGAATTAGCCTTGATCATGAACGGAAGTAACATCATGTAGCTGGGAGATTTAACTCGGAGCTGGGTAGCTTCGGCTACTTAGTAGTGGTCCGTAACTACAAATTATATCTCAGTACCTTCCTGGATTATTATATAAGTCGGAAGATGGAATCAGCATTTTAGTAATTTATATTTGTAAATGACATCAGCATCGATGTAGGCCTCATGTACGAAACAGACGTGTTAAGGTTGTTTTCAGTGATAGGAATGGTCACCTAAATATGTGGGTATCTGCGGAATATTGGAATTCCTTTGTATTAATTATTTTAATATGTGGTTGTATGCTACTGAAGGAATATTAAGATTGACGTCGATATGTATTGGGACGAGTTATGGTTTGCTTGTCGAGTTTTAAGTATTAGGTGTTAAGGTGACGTGTTCCAAGGTAATGTCATCATCATCTTGCACAGTTTCCAGCCACTGGCCGGGTCTGTTTGGAACACAAGCCTCTCCAACGTCTTCTGTCTTCCCTCCATCTCTCAGCCTCCACCCATGTGTAAATGGTTTATTTATCATCTGTTCTACGTGAGAGTTCTATGTTATGATATTTAACTTAATTCGTCACCTCGCAATTTCTCGTTATGAGTTTGGCATTCACAGAGGTGCCAACCTTTGAAGTGGGTTATCAGTAATCCCTTATATTGCCCCCCACCCAACTGAAAATTTGTCACGTCAAATCCAAAGCATGCTCCTCTCTTCTCGATAATGACACCACCTTTGCCCTACCCTAAATATCATATTACACAATAAAATTTGCACATTACCTGCTAGTTCTGTGATTTAAAAATCCTTGTAGCTTGTTTTGCACACAGTAACTGGTTTTCCATGAAAGTTTTCTTGCAACATCTCCCCCCGCCCCTGTGATGATATTTTCACCTTCTGAATTATAAGCGATTCCAGTGTAGATATGCTTAATGTAGGTCTGAATTCTGTCTGATTTTTCCTAACACTGAAAATTCTTTCTGTGGGAGTGTTACTGTTGTACAACTAATATTGCAAATACCACATTACTGAAAGTTTTATACTTGAACTATCCATTTTCGTTTTTAATCTTAGCAATTTTACCCCAGTTTACATCAATTCTAGGTCCTTGTAAAATATATTCAGGGAAAGTATCCCACTGATAAACAGCAAATTTCTCTTCAAGTTTGTCATGTTCACTTTCCTTGACCAAACTTGGGAATCTTTGAACAAAATAATCAAGAGATGAATAGGAAACCTACATTTTAAGAAAAATATCGAGATGTTACACGATCGGCGCTGGCCTCAGCCGTTTGACGAGATTCCCGTAGTTTTCACGATAGAACACTGAGAAAAATTGCTATTTACATAATTGGTGTCACTTTTAGCCGATCGACGAGATTTCCACTGTCCTTGATGTGGGAACGGGAAATTATAGCATAATTACGCAATCAGCGCCACTTGCTGTACGTTTGACAAGAATCCAGTTGTTCTCGTCATCGAATGCGGAGAAATATCGCGATGTATTGCAATCGCTGCCGCTTCCGGTCGTTATACGAGAATCACGATGTCCTCGCGGTTGGTCAGTGAGAACAATCGGCGCCGCATCCGGCCATTCAACGATTGTCTGCTTGTCTATCTGTCCTGGCAGAATGGCGGAGGCAAGCTCGAGGTTGGGCATGGTTAAAATTCACGAGCAGTTATCGACATGTTTGTTGTATGGTCGGCGCCGTGATTCCCGCTGTCCCTATGCTGTGGTTGGGAGTTCACGGTGGATCACGAGGAGAAATGAGTGCGATGCTACATAGACTGTCATTTCTAAGTGGGTTGATGCACTTCTCGCTCCCCATACGCTTTTAAGTATACGGTCATGGTAAAAATAGCGAGTAGGTTTCAGGATGTTTCCTGATGGGTGCCCTGTCACCTTTGACAGGATTCCGCAGTCCTCGTGGTCACAAGTTCTCGATAGGGCACGGGTTTTATGATTTTACGCAACTGACGTCGATCTCGGTCCGTTTGACGAGATTCCCGCAGGCACATGCGCAAGCAAGTCGTGCGGTGAGCCGGCCGTCTTGAGCATGTGAGTTCGGAGGATGAACGTTCGAAGTAGGTATCGAATATTACGAATTAATCTGAGAGAATTGCATGAATAATACGACAAGAAGGCAGATTTTCTTTCGAATTCGAATCACCAATTATACAAGTCATACAAGTTTTCGAGATAACCGGTTAAATTATCCGATGGAACCAAAGTTCGAAGGGAAAGTCGACATAAAGGAATTTCGAATTAACCATACTTTATGTATCAAATTTTCCAGACGGATAGCTTTTTAAAATAAATGTATTTCGAAGCATTTTCGGGATTCTTTTTTCGAAACTATCATTTCGCAAGATTCAGACGTTAAATTATTTCGCGTTATTTCTGGACTTCAATTTGAGATAGTCTCCAAATGTAGAGGTCAATAACAGAAATAAGAGGTTTCTGTTGAGTTTCGGAAGTTTTCGCGAATAAACGTCTTGCGGAAAGTCAGGTTTCCTAATAACACAGAAAAATATTTCACACAAAACTAAAAACTCTTCTCGATACCGAAATTATACGTTGGACCGATGTATATCACTCAAGGTATCCTCAGTATGCATGTCCTTGAGGTCGTTACTTTCCATTATCGGTAGACACCCAGTAACTTTCCTTTTTTTTTTCTTCATAGAAATGTATTTTTTTTTTCTTGATGTAACTTTTCCGTAATAATTTCCCTTTCGACCGTAATGCCGTAATCGTGAGCTGAAATCCGTAATAATTACGGACAATACGTAATAGTTGGCACCTCTGCATTCAACTAGTGAAGTGGGTAAAAGTTTTCAATACCTTTCAGTTTAGTTTGTTTAAAAATTTGTTCTTTTATCCACGGTAGTATGTCTTTTATGACCTGTAAAAATATATGTTACTTAATTGTGTAGTCAGAATGTTAGGCAACGTTGTACTAGTATTCGATTATGTTTTGTTAACCTACAAGGTCTGTTGTTATTATTTGCCAATGGACGACAGTCAGCTGTGCAATATGAAAAGAAGACAATCGCGTAGCCATTACAGAAAGTTAGACGTGTTGAGAAACTGGTCCATGTTCTTAGACTTGATATTTGGAAATAATTAATTATTTTATGGATCTTAGTGTCTCAGGACATGGTCTGCTGGAATTTGTAGGCTATACCTATGACAGGGAATGATTTTCGTGGTTGGTTCAATAAAAGGGAACGATATTAATTATCCTGCAATGATTACTTGGTACTTCGGAGAAGTAAGTACAGGTTCACATTAGGCTCCACACCTTTTTCTTTTATTTTACTTGTGCATGTGTTTTGGTTTATAATAGTGTTATATTTATTGTGATTGTATTACGTTTGCTGCAGAGTCCTTCCCTTCTTCTCTGCCACCTCTCCGACATATTGGATCCATTCTTTCCTTGGACGACCTCTTCTTCGAGTGCCTTCAGGCTATGCCTCAAACACTTGCTTCGGTTTCCTTTCTTCATCCATCCTTATGATATGTTCATACCTTTGTAAAGCTTTCTTCTGGATAGTTACTGCCGATTCCACCTTTAATTCTTCTCTGATCGCTATATTTCGTACCCTATCTCTTCTAGTTTTATTCACTATCTTCCGGAGGTATTTCATCTCTGAGGCAGTCACTCTACTTTCATAGTTTGTCCAGCATAGTCCATGTCTCAGCACCATAGGTGAGTGTAGGTAAAAAAACTGTCTTATAGATTTGAATCTTGGTTTTCTCCGAGACTTCCTTCTTTCCCACAATACACTGGCTCAACTGATAATATACGTTATTTGCCTTCTTTACTCGAGTATTAACATCTCCGTCGATTCTTCCATCCTCAGTCAGCATTGTTCCCAGATATGTAAAGCTGTGAACTTGATCCATAGTCTTTCCTTGCCACCCTATCAACATATCTTCCCTATCTCCTCCTATCGTCATCACCTTACTCTTATTTATATTAATGGTGAGTCCTCTGTCTCGTAGGGAAGTTGCCCACTCTGTGACAGCTTGTTGCAGGTCTTCTGAACTATTATTAATAAGTACGATGTCGTCAGCATACACTAGTGACTGAAGGTACATTGGTCTCATTTTCCAGTTTCCAATTTTCATTCGCCTTGTCCTAGCTCTGCATTGACTGATTCATGAATACAATGAAGAGGAGTGGACTCAGGCTGTCTCCTTGTTTCACTCCTCTGTCCATCCTGAATTGTCCACTCTCATGTCCATCCAATCTCACTAATCCCTTGACCACCTTATACACACTTTGAATTACTCTGATCAACTTTCTTCCTATCGGTAAAATTTCCAGTGCTTTCCATATTTCCTCTTTAGGTACCGAATCAAATGCAGCTGTAATGTCTAGGAATGCCAGATATGCTTCCTTACCTCTGTTGTTTATTCTCTCTATGAGGTGTCGAAGACAACTAATCTGATCTTGAGTTTGCCGATGTGGGTGGAATGCTGCTTGTTCTTCTTGTAGCTCAGGCTCCACCTGTCTTCGCAGTCTTTTCTCTACAATTCTCGTGTATAGCTTCAATACAACTGATGATAAGCAAACGCTCGATAGTTCCGACAATCTGTTGTACTTCCTTTCTTATGGATTGGGATGATGAAAATGGGAAAATGGCACACAGTAAAGAGGAAAATGCTGAAATCATGGCAGAGGCATTCAATAAAATTTTGAATTGCAAAGAACCAAATAAACTTTCTAATATTAATTCAGACACTCCCATAAAGACCAAACCTGAATACATAGGCCCTCCAACAATCGAAGAAATGGAAACAGCACTCAAGGAGGTGAAAAACTACCAACCGTGTGGAGAAAACCAAGTTTTTTCAGAAATGTGGAAATGTGCCTGCAACACGATTCGAACCTCTAGACTTTAACAAAAAAATCTGGGTAACAGGAGCATTTCCTGAACACTGGACCACAGCTATAATTCACCTAGTACATAAAAAAGGAGATAAGAGCAATCCAGACAACTACAGAAGTATATCTTTATTGGACTGCATATATAGCATCTTCTTCAGAATCCTATACAGTAGAATTAACTAGAACAAGAATTAGGCGAATACTAGGGAGGCTTCAGACCGTAGAGAAACTGTGCAGAACAAATACAGTAATCACTTTAAAATTATCATGGCATATTACATGAATCAAAACAAACCTCTTGCAATAACATTTATAGATTTTAAGAACGCATACGATTGTATCCATAGACTTCCATATTGAAAATTTTAAGAAATTTTGGACTACATCCAAAATTAGTTAAATTGATAGAACTCACATTAACTAACACAAAATATGAAGTTACATTTAGAGGGGAATTTTCTAAACCTTTCTTCATAAAAGCAGGTTTAAGACAAGGAGATTGTGTATCACAACTTCCATTCAACTGTGCCTTGAAGATATAAGTTTAAACTGCTTGGGATTAGCTGTTGACCCTTACACTCCTGACGAAGTGTTTAGCAACATTCAGAAACTCAGCAACAAGTTAAATCTCACTAAGAAATAGCGTGGAAAATCGGCATTCCCATATCATACAGCAATACACAAATTATCCACCACTAGCAAAGAAAATCACAATAGCTGAACAAATCAAAATTCCAGACAAATTTAAATATTTAGGAGAAATTATAACATACAGGGTGCCAGGGAATGTTCTCCGCAGTGCCTACAAGCTGCTGAGAGAGATTACGTCACCAGTTACGTTGGCAGCACAGCTGTCGCTTGTATCATAACAAACAGTCAATTTTATACTCACCACAGCCATTCATAACATACTGTTGCACTCTTCCAATGATCTAATTATACACACTGACGATTTTGGCAGCCCACAGCCTGCACATATGGCCTTCACCCTATCAAAGACACTGTGCTGCCAACTAAACTGACGACCCAACCTCTCGCAGCTGCACGTAGCCACTGCCGAGAACATTTCCTGGCGCCCTGTATAACCATAACAAAAGGTAAACGTGACATAACAGAATAAACAAATTGACTAAAACACAATATATCACCAAGAGCACATATAACAACAAAAAGCCTTTCAATAGCTACAAAATTAAAGCATTACAAAACAGTCACATAAACTGATATGCAAGTGAAACCATCTTCACAACTAACACTGCAGGAATAGACATAATAATCAAAATAGGAAGAAAAATAGTCAGTACTGAACCCTTAATATAATTGTCATATATTAATGTTTCATGTTTTCTGTTCTGTGTGGAGACAAAAGATGATATTTGAAGGCACACCTGCCAGTATGTTGAAATAAGAGGCTACCTGTGGCTAGGAAAAGGCGCCTGACATCCTGTGTGAACAATGAGGTAGGGTTGAGATTGGAATGCAGCCCGTACTGAAGAAAGAGCCAAACCCCGTTAGCCGGAGTTCAAGAACCCAGCTTGGCGCGAAGGACAAGTGAGTCACCCCTAAGCGTCTGTTCTTTGTAAGACGGAGGAAACTACAGAAATGTCAAAGCCTACGTGGGAGGGGCCGCAAAATATACCGCGAGTTTGGAAACCGCACCAACCAATGAGAAAAGAGGACGCGGGACCTTTCGCGCTCTTTCGAAGGTACGCCGTCAGAAGAAATTAAGGAGGGAAATTGATTATGATTAATTGCACGATCAAAATGAATCCCGCATGCCAGTGATGTTCGATTCATATCAAGACGAGATCCCTGATATGAGTTGTTTGTCTGTAGGACATCTGGTTAAATAATTAGATATTTTATTCAGTCCCACCCCCACATTTTGGACTGAAATTTATAAATACTGAGTGGAGTGTTCACTCGAGGTCATTATTAGTTCATTCTTTGGCTTACTTTGAAGGCTGACTACACTCATTCTACGTTATTATTTTGAGGAAGTTACCATGTCCGTTATTAGACAAGACCGTGGAATGTAATTTTCGAGCCAGTGATAGGGAAGTACTTAAACTTTGAAGATAAAATCATTGCTCTCAGGAGATGAGAATTCTATCGCATCTCAAGTGTATTAACTAATGTGTTTTGCATGTGAAATGTTTGAGAGAGCGCACTGCTATAAATTAGGGACAGTCAAAGTTTAATATTGCTCTCAGGACTTGTGGATGGATATAGCAATTCACTCGCTCAATCTCATCATCATCATCTTGCACAGTTTCCAGCCACTGGCAGGGTCTGTTTGGAACACAAGCCTCTCCAACGTCTTCTGTCTTCCCACCATCTCTTAGCCTCCACCCTTGTCCAGTCTTCTCCTCTCTTCTTCACGCCTTCTTCCACCCCCTTCAGTCACCTGTCTCTTGGTCTCCCTCTTGGGTCTCTTTCCTTCCCACTTCGTCTCATGTACCCTCCTGGGTATCCTCTTCTCCATTCGTTTTACATGTCCATACCATCTAAGTCTAGATTTCTCTATACCATCCTGAAATGGTTCCTCCTTCATTAATTCTCTGGTCCTCTCATTTCTTATTCTGTCCCTCTTTGTAGCTCCAATACTGCTTCTCAAGAACCTCATCTCACTGGCCTGTATTTTGCTCTTCTCCCTTCCTTTCATAACCCAGGTCTCCGAGGCATACGTCAGGATAGGGACATAGTACGTCCGATATATGATCTTTTTGCTGTTCTGAGGGACATCCTTGCTCCATAACATGCTTCTCACACTCCTCCGGAATGCTTCTGCCTGTCTCCCCTGCTCATTTATTTCTCTATTGTTTCTTCCATTATCTTGTATCAGGCTTCCCAGATACTTGAAACTTTCCACTTTCTTCAGCTGTTCCACACCAATTGTTATTCCTGTTGTGGTTCTTTCCTTCTTCCTTGTTGTGATCACCATCTCACGCTTATTTATGCTAAATTTCATCCCATATCCTTGTATTATTCCTTCCCAAACGTCCAACTGTTCCTGTACCTTCTCCTCCTTGTTTCCCCAAATCATCAAATCATCTGCAAACACAATTGCTTTCATCTTTCCTTCCCCAATTACTTGTGCCACTCGGGTCATGTCATCCATCACCACAATGAAAAGTAACGGTGACAGTGCACTTCCTTGTTTCAGGCCGTTTCTCTGTTCCAACCAGTCCGATCTCTCTCCTCCCACTTTCACACAGCTCACGCTTCCCTTGTACATCTCCTTTATCCTCCTTATAGTCCATTTTTCTACTCCTCTATCCTCCAGGGACTTCCATACTTTGTTTCTGCATACACTGTCATATGCTTTCTCGATGTCCAGGAAGGCCATCAGTAGATCTGTTCCATACTCATAGTGCTGTTCTTGTAACTGCCTTACAGCAAAAATCAAACCAATGTGGACCTTCCTGCTCTGAAGCCATGTTGTTCTTCCCTTATCCCTCCTTCTATCCTTGTCCTAATTATCATTTCCAAAACTTTCTCAAACATCTTTGCACAATGACTCATCAGTGTTATTCCCCAATAGTTTCTGCATTCTGTTCTACTACCTTTCTAGAAGATCGGGACAATTATTCCCTTTTTCCAGTCCTCTGGGGTCTTCCTTTCCTTCCATGCTGTCTTCATCACTCGGTACAACCATTGTATCCCCACGTCTCCTGCTGCTCTCACCATCTCCATACTCAACTCATCCACACCCGGTGCCTTCCCTCCTTTCATCTTCCTCACTGCATCTTCCACTTCTCTCCATGTTAAGTCCTTTTCTGTTTGCAGTTCATCTTCATCTTCCCCGATTTCTTCCTCCTCGCCGTGGTTTCCATTTGGGTTCAGGAGTTCTTCAAAACATTCTTTCCACATTTTCTTCAGTTCTTCCCTATTTTCTATCTCTTGTCCCCTTTTGTTCACCATTCTAACATAATCCGTAGGATCCTTCCGCCTCTTATTCTTTACCATCCCATACAGGACCTTTTTTATACCTTCACTATCCTCCTTCATCATCTTTGTCCACTCTTCCATCCACTTTCTTCTCTCCTCAGCCACTACTCTCTTTGCCTCCCTCTTTCTTTCCTGGTACTCTTCCCTTGTCTCTACCGTCCTATTTTGAGCAATCTAATAGGGATAAATGTGTGAGGCATTATTTTAAAGCAAACTGACATTCTATTTGAAGCAGCCAGCCAACTATGGGGACCGTGGTATCAGCAGCTGAAAGAAGGATGGTACTACTGGAATAGACCACTGAAATGATGGTGGCGTACTAACCGCATATGTTTGGGGTCATGCCCAAAAATATCAACTATGGAAGAGGCTGAAAGGAGGAGTACAGAATGATTTATTTCATTATGTAGCCTAGTTTTGGTTATTGGGAATCCTTGTATATATTTTGTAGTTTTAGTGTTTCTCTTGTGTGTTTAGGGTGTCTTTCTTGTAACCGACTACCATTTTAAATTTGCGAAAAGCATCGTGGTTATTCTCTCGTATTTTGTAAACCGCACTCTTATTTTATGTAAGATTTGTGCAGGACAGTAGATTAAATTGTACTTGCGTGTACAGAGTGAGCATTATGACAGATACGGCACATGAATGAACTAGATCGCTGGTGATAAATGAAGCATTTGATAGTTAACGTAATTACAGTATTGGGGGGAAAATATGAATTTTGTTTGAGAAACTTCGGATTACACAGGCCGTAATTTTATGCAATATTGTATATTTCTTAGCAGGGAGCATTCAGCTTCTGTGGTTATCATTTATTCAGTTGAGCACTTGGTTAAACATTTTGTGTGTTGGAACACATTTTTTTATGAGGTTTGTCTGTGGTCTGAAGCATTTTGATGGAGGTGTAGTGTTGTACCAAGGCATGGGTCTATTATTATTATTATCCTGTGCGGGGTGTGACCGAGGTCATTTACCTGTCAGCTGCATGGCATCGAAAACAGGACTCACAAGGGTGATGTCACTGTTAAGTATTCTACAGGTCCCAAATTGCATGGTGCAGTTTCTGGGGATGGATCTACGAGTTGATATGTGTTTTATTTCAGAGTGTGATTGCTGAATTTTCTACGGATCTCAAGCCTGGGGCTGTGAGACATTGAAACCTGCCTGGTATTGACACAATGACAAGGGCTGGAGAGTCCAGACTGCGAGCTCAGATCTCAGATAAGGACAGAGAGGCCATTAGGGGCCGAGGTGCATGCTCATGAAATAATGATGTGTTTGAAGCCTGTATAATTGGAAGCGAATTAGATGATTAAATCGGGGGAGTTCTTCATATTAGAAATGCAGTTCATGATTATGTTGATTTGTGTTTTGTTTTTTTAATGTTGCTACTGTCTCATAATTATTGTAAATTTTATCGCATATTTTGATGTGCTTCTGGTATCTTTGTTGTGTTTGGGAAACTATCGGTTTACCCTAAGTGTTAGTTGCTGATGACCACGATTGTGTATTCACCTTGTGTCTGTAAGACCTATTTTTAGACAGCTTGATAATGTAATACTTCGCACGGAAGTAATGTGTGTATTATAGTAAAGGGTAGAGCAGTCGGTTGTCATTTCATTTTGTGTTAGCCATTTAAGTGTGGATCCCGATGCCAAGGCATGGTGAAATGTTCATGGATATGCGTCCTCAGGGTGTCGAGCGATGACCTTTTTTAAAATTCCAGTATAATTCCCGTATGAAAATCCACCATATTCCCGTATATTTTAGAACTCTCCAAGACTTAGAGTTCGCATACCGAATGGCTGAAAAATGAATCTTAAAGCGCGAATCAAGATTTTCTGGCGTAAGTGTAACTGCATTTTTGGAGATACTTCCACAGCCCACGGGTGGTGGCGAGATTTAGGTCTAATCCGTAGCGTGAGCAAAGCGCGCGCGCGCGAGTGAGTGAATTCTCTCGCGGATACCGTTTATCTGAGGAGAGCTGATATAAATGACTGTTTTACTGAGGAGGGTTGAGAGAGTAGAGAATAGAAGTGTCACATAATAAATGTTTACGGGAAGTGACTGAATTGTATGTTACCGTAACCGTATAGAGCTTCTACGAGTTAAAATGACACCGAAGCTTTTGAATAGCAAACTTCCGGTCCGCGAATCTCCATTTGATTTTCATTGGCAGTGAATCGTTCGTTCGCGATTATCTTCTTTATTATTTCATATTGTGGTTTTGTTTTTAGGCGTTCAACTTATGAAATAAGAACTGGAGGGTTGGCCTTTCATGGATATTCCAAAGACAAGTGTCTCTTAAAAGAGTAATCAGTAAAACTTCGCATCAGAGACGACCATAACAAACAGCTTGCCTCCAAAGTGTGCGATTTGCACATTTCAAACGGCAGTGGTCGAACATATCTTAGACTACAATAATTAAGTTGGTGCAAATTAAATATGTTATATGTGGGAATATTATTATAATTTGCTATCCGGTTGTTATATTAGTATATTATGCATTAACGTGACCCGTTTAAATTCTAAATTGTGACGGAAGCTACGGTACGAGTTATAGTCTATTCGCCGTACCGGTAGGCCTAATATTTACTAACAACGCATCGTTTCTTCTCTAATATTTATTTAATCATTATAATTATAATAGCCTATCTTCAACACTCATTTAACCAATATCATTTTATAATTCTATACATATTCCAGGTATTGCAAGAAAGCGATATTTGATAGCACATGCGGTTCCACCTTAAAATCCAACCGTGCCTAGTTTTCAGTATCTATGGAAAATATTACCGTAAGTTAATAAACCAAACAAATGGCGACATTTTTTTAAAAATGCTCATTTACATCTTCACCCTAGTCTACGTAAAGTACCATACGGTGATCAATGAAAGGGTAGGGGGGATATGACCTCAATTTCACAAACGAACGAACCTCATTTTGCATGAATTATGGAACCCGAATCCTAATGGAGGTATGGATTGTCTGCATTTAAAAATATGTTAGTCAATAATTTCAAACAAGATACCAGAAAACTAAATACCGGTATAAAAAACTGCGTGCCTACTATAAAGTTGCTCCGTGAAAAAAATACACCTCGCCAAGATTATAAGACGTGCATACAGTTAAATACAATCATCCAATTGGAGAAACACTTTCTTTGTCACGATCTTATAAGCAATTCAAACATAAAATGCTGTAATTTACGGGGAAATGTGCAACATTTAGAGACTACGAGTGTTGTATGTGGCACAACGTTAGCTGACATTTTGCATCATTAATACCGTACCGTACATAAGGAATGAACACATGCAGAGGTTTCTCACTGCACACAGAAAGATCATACATACCATTCTTGGTGCATTTTACGTTCTCTTAAGAACAATAATTTGCTTAGTTACATGCAAGGAAAATTGTAGTACACAGTTCCCATTGCTTCCATTACCTGACTACTAAACCAGAAAATGGTAATGCATAACCATACGCCAGTGGCGCGTCCTATGGCAAATTAAAGATCCAAAGAAAATGTAAGCTCTATAGGAGCCCGAAACAAAGTGATACAATTTTCTACACTACTGAAAATAGTCAAAATACCCTTTGCAATAATGAATAATAATCTTGGATGTCATGTAGTAATAAGATGTTACCCACCCACTATCCCTTTTTAGATCATGACTTTTATAGTAAAATTGGAGGTGTGTCCGCTATTACACGCGTAAATTATGGGACAAATACAGTATGCTAACCCCATGAATTCGGTACTGACAGCCCTCCTGTCACTATGCCCCGCTTTTCCTCTCCGCAACCCACGGCCGCCACATAACAAGACGCTATGTCCAACCGCCACACGGCAAGAATTCTGAGCATGCTCCTCACCTACACCCTGTGGTTCGGCCACTGTCTTGGCAAACCAGTTTTTGTGTTTCCCTATTTGTTTCCACTCTGTGTGGTTGTACATATCTGTATTATTTGTCTTCATTGCATTTATTCATTGTCAGGTTGGTTTTGTTTATGTTGATTGGTTGTCATGATTTATTTGTTTTGATTGCATGTAGTACTCCCACTGCCGTGTTTCCAGTAGGATATTTTTGCTTAGAAGGTATTGTGGTATTTCTAAGTTGGCCGCATTGATTCTTCTTTAACTTGTTTTTGAACTTTACTGTGATTGGCTGCTTTCGGCCTATCAGAGGCCTCTTACTTGGTTTTTAAACTCTCTACTGTGATTGGCTGCTTCCAGCCTATCAGAGGCCTTCTTGCTGCTTGTAGCGACCAATCACGTGTTTCTTCTTCGTTGTGCTCTAAGTGTGTAGCCATGACACAATGTTGTGCTTTAACGCTGGTTGTGATATATCAACAAGTATCCAGCTAATCTTTTCTATAATTGGTGCTATCTTCATAGTAACCGTGCTTAGCAATCATGTCCTATGCACATGATTCATATTTTGTTTGGGCAGTGACATTACGGTGATTTTCGATCTCATCATCACCATGCTTGATGTTGATACGCGTCATGTCGACGAATTCTTCAATCCGCGGCGTCGGATAGTTTGTTTATGTGTTTACTTCTATCTTCATTTACTGCCTAACAATTTGTCTTCACGCGTATGAATAATGATGATGCTTCGTGTGATAAGTAATTCATCGTGTCTGGAAGCATGTTACAGGGCCAGGCATCATCACTAATTGGAGGTTAACTGCTTCACCATTGTGACAATACCGTGCGATTGGCATATCCCGGTATTTGTATGATAGCAACTATTTTGACTTCCTGCAACATCACTGGAATGGAAGTTGACGCTGGGTTTAACTACTTTACTATTGTGACAATACCGTGCGATTGGCATATCCCGGTATTTGTATGACAGCAACTACTTTGACTTCCTGCGTTTCACACATAATTTGTTTTATTAACAATTCATTTTGGGCTTACAGTATCGGCGCATCACTGTAAGTCAGTCCTGGTTCGACGACACATTCTCGTTCCATGCGACCTGTTTTTTCATTATTTGTTGCAACTCCACTTGTGTTGCATATTTAAATTATATCATTCTATGGAACCGCCGTGTATTGCATGCCGTTCTATGATGTACTGATCTGCAGCTACGTTCAAGACAATATGTGTGTTTTAGGCTCAAGACGTAACGTGTGTTAATTCTTTGAGTGTTTCTTCAATTGTGTAAATTTGTGCTAGTGTTTCTCATATGTTTATGTGCCACCTTTGAATATTTGTTTATGTGTCACCTTTGGATATTTGTTTTATGTGCCACCTATTTGATAATATATCTTATTATTAGTTAGTGGTGGTGTCGTGTCCTTTATGCCTTCCTGGATTTCCTTATTTAATGACAATAATATTGTCTGGTCCTCCACATGTTTGCTAAATTGTCAAGCGACCTTTGTAAAGTCAACTCTTTGTATTATCACATCATTATCTAATGCTTTGGCCAACAAATTTTTATACATTGTCCACTATTACCAGAATACTCTTGGTGGGTTGTTGACTTCCCAAGTTGGCCATTACATTATTTGGTCCTCTCCGGGCCGGATATTGAGCTGTTTACTATTTTGAATTATTAAGCTTTGCTTTGGCCACGTTGGGCCCTTGTTTCTTGCTATTTCACCAGGAAGGCCATAAATTTAAATTGTATACGTTCCCATTAACTTCCCAAGGACACAATACAGTATTCTATGTTCAGATGTTTGTTTACAACTTAATCGAGACCATTGTCTCAGTGTTTATTTTTTGTGTTAGTTAGTTGTTGTGTTAGTTAGGTGTGCAACTCTGGTAATTACATCTAGGCGGGCAATCCTAAAGTCATTATGGAGGATGCCCAAAAACGACCTTTAGTTAGGAAGCGTGCAGTCGCTAAGGGCATGCTTACCTCACAAGAAAAAGTAATTAGCAACTTTCAGGACATTACAGAAGAGCAATATCAAATGTTAGTGTTACGCAAACACAAATGCGAGGAAATTTATGAACAATATAACGAAGCGCAAGTCGCTTTAGAGGATATTACAGACAATATCGACGAAGAAATAGCCGAACGTTGTGACTTCGAAGATAAATATTTTGAGTTGCTGGTTAAAATTAAACTACATTGTGACAATTTCAAAAAATCCAACACTACAGACAGTGATAACCCTTTGAATAATTTGCAGAGTGCACAATTTCCTACTGCTAACGTAGCTGCAGCGCATATAAAGTTGCCTGAAATTCAAATTCCGCAGTTCAGTGGCGATTTCACAGACTGGTTGAATTTCAGAGATAGCTTCAAGGCTATAGTAATTGATAACCATGCTCTGTCTGATATTGTTAAGTTCTACTACCTTAATTCTAGTCTTAGTGGTGAGGCCAAACTCCTCTTAAAGAACATTACTGTGTCAGATGATAACTTTATGGTTGCATGGAACTTGCTGACAACTCGATACAATAACATTAGGCTCATAGCGCACAATCATGTTACCAAGCTTTTCAAGCCCCCCGTATACGGTAATGATTCAGTGTCATTGCGTGCCATCATCGACCACTTTGTTTCTCATGTCAATGCGTTAGAAGCTTTGGACTTTAACGGGGTTCCCCTTCAAGACCTGTTATTGTCACATTTTATATTGGAGCTACTAGATAATGATAGCATCCGTGAATGGGAGAATCATGTTGATTCTGGGAGAATTCCCACTCTCCAGGACTTGGTTAGCTTCTTAGAGAAAAAATGCAAGGTACTGGAAATAACTGAAAGGAATGTGTCCAGGCCCGCATTACATACTGCTGTAACCAAACTTAAAGCTGAAGGTCATTCGCCTCAGAAACCCATGTTAACTACTACCAAACCTCGTTGTACATATTGTAGGAGCATTGATCACCAATTGTCGAAATGTGGTACCTTTATCAAACTTTCGTCCACAGCCAAATGGGATTTTGTCAGGTCTCGAAAATTGTGTTATAATTGTTTGCGTAATTTCGAGCCTAATCATCAATGTTCGAAGTACTCTTGTAACACTTGTTCCCGAAAACACCACACTCTTCTTCACTATGAGCCCTCCAGTGGCACTAGTAATGATGCTTCTCAAGCTCATGCTAACGTGGTAAACACTAGTTGCAGTAACGTCGCTCGTGACAATCAATTTTCAAGGACTCTATTACCCACTGCCAAGTTGAATATATTAGCTGGCAATGGCGTACGTGTACCTGTTACTGCACTACTTGACTCTGCATCAGATTGTAACTTAATTTCGTCACACTTAATTAAGAAATTAAGACTCCACACCAAACCTATGAAGGTACACATTCACGGTGTTGGTCAAAATCAAAGCACTGCTACTGTTGTTGCTGATGTGAACGTTTTTGCCTGTGCTACTAATTGGTCTGCTAAGCTTGAATGTCTCGTGGTTCCCAATATTGCACTTGAGCTACCCGCTGCTGGTTTCGATACCTCTGAATGGAACATTCCATCACATATTGATTTAGCTGATCCTGATTTCAATTGCACTAAATCTATTGATCTTGTTCTTGGTGCAGAATATTTCTTTGACCTGTTATGTCCTGGTAAAATCATACCAGTCGGTGATTTGCCCATCATTCAAAATACCTCTGTGGGTTGGGTGTTTTCTGGGAAGCTGCCCAGTGCAAGCACCTCGCAACCATCGCACGTGGTATCAGCACTTACACTCTCACGCCCTCATGTAGAACAACAGCTGGAAGCGTTTTGGAACGTTGAAGAAGTTGAAACCCCAGTGTTGTCTGTTTATGAATCCATATGTGAAGAACACTTCGTTGCTACTACCACTCGCAAAGACGATGGTAGATTTGTGGTTAGATTCCCTCGCAAGGTAGACTCGGAGCCTCTAGGTGCCTCTCGCTACGCTACACTAAAACGTTTTCACTCTCTCGAAAGACGTTTGGCTCGTAACCCTGAGTTAAGGTTAGAATACACTGAATTCATGCATGAATATCTAGCCTTAAACCATATGCAAGTTGCCCCCCACCCGACTGATGGTGAAGTTTACTACATTCCCCATCATCCTGTTTTCAAGCCGCACAGTACTTCTACAAAGCTCAGAGTGGTATTTGATGCTTCGATGGCTACTACGTCTGGGTGCTCCCTTAATGATACCTTGTTGGTGGGCCCTGTAATTCAGCAGGATTTGTTCTCTATTTTGCTTCGGTTCCGTACTCACTTGATAGCGTTTGCAGCTGATCTGAGTAAAATGTACAGACAGATTCTTGTAGATCACAAAGATCGTGACTTACAGAGAATATTTTGGAGAGACTCTCCTTCAGACCCAATGGTAGAATATCAATTAAACACCGTTACATATGGTACTGCCCCAGCTTCCTTCTTAGCCACTCGTGTGCTAAAGGAGCTCGCCCTCACTGATGGCACAGCTTTTCCAGCTGCCACTCAGATTGTTTTAAACGACTTTTATGTTGATGATTGTATCTCGGGATGTGATTCCGAGCATGACGCACTCATTACGTATGAAGAATTGACCACTCTCGTGGTGCAAATTGAAGCCATTCTAAATTCTAGACCCATTTCGCCTATGACTGAGGATCCTACTGACTTGTGCTATCTCTCGCCAGGTCACTTTCTTGTTGGACGACCTTTGAATGCCTTGCCCATTCCTGACGCTTCTGAAGTGCCCATCAATAGGTTGTCTAGATGGCAATTACTTCAACAGATTATGACTTCATTGTGGCGTAAATGGTCCACAGATCATTTACTCTCCCTTCAACAACGTCGCAAGTGGAACCGTATGTCTCCTAACCTCAAGGTTGGCACGCTTGTGCTTATTATGGACGACAATGTTTCTCCTACTTACTGGCGACTTGGACGTATTCTTGAGGTTCATTGTGGTAAGGACGGCCTAGGTCGTGTGGTCTCTCTACATACCACCTCTGGCCTGTTGAAACGTCCCATCGTCAAGGTGTCTCCCTTGTTGCCGCAGAACTAAACACTCTTGTATTTTCATAAACAACCTGCCTGTTGTTTCTGTGCGGGCAATATGGTTCGGCCACTGTCTTGGCAAACCAGTTTTTGTGTTTCCCTATTTGTTTCCACTCTGTGTGGTTGTACATATCTGTATTATTTGTCTTCATTGCATTTATTCATTGTCAGGTTGGTTTTGTTTATGTTGATTGGTTGTCATGATTTATTTGTTTTGATTGCATGTAGTACTCCCACTGCCGTGTTTCCAGTAGGATATTTTTGCTTAGAAGGTATTGTGGTATTTCTAAGTTGGCCGCATTGATTCTTCTTTAACTTGTTTTTGAACTTTACTGTGATTGGCTGCTTTCGGCCTATCAGAGGCCTCTTACTTGGTTTTTAAACTCTCTACTGTGATTGGCTGCTTCCAGCCTATCAGAGGCCTTCTTGCTGCTTGTAGCGACCAATCACGTGTTTCTTCTTCGTTGTGCTCTAAGTGTGTAGCCATGACACAATGTTGTGCTTTAACGCTGGTTGTGATATATCAACAAGTATCCAGCTAATCTTTTCTATAATTGGTGCTATCTTCATAGTAACCGTGCTTAGCAATCATGTCCTATGCACATGATTCATATTTTGTTTGGGCAGTGACATTACGGTGATTTTCGATCTCATCATCACCATGCTTGATGTTGATACGCGTCATGTCGACGAATTCTTCAATCCGCGGCGTCGGATAGTTTGTTTATGTGTTTACTTCTATCTTCATTTACTGCCTAACAATTTGTCTTCACGCGTATGAATAATGATGATGCTTCGTGTGATAAGTAATTCATCGTGTCTGGAAGCATGTTACAGGGCCAGGCATCATCACTAATTGGAGGTTAACTGCTTCACCATTGTGACAATACCGTGCGATTGGCATATCCCGGTATTTGTATGATAGCAACTATTTTGACTTCCTGCAACATCACTGGAATGGAAGTTGACGCTGGGTTTAACTACTTTACTATTGTGACAATACCGTGCGATTGGCATATCCCGGTATTTGTATGACAGCAACTACTTTGACTTCCTGCGTTTCACACATAATTTGTTTTATTAACAATTCATTTTGGGCTTACAGTATCGGCGCATCACTGTAAGTCAGTCCTGGTTCGACGACACATTCTCGTTCCATGCGACCTGTTTTTTCATTATTTGTTGCAACTCCACTTGTGTTGCATATTTAAATTATATCATTCTATGGAACCGCCGTGTATTGCATGCCGTTCTATGATGTACTGATCTGCAGCTACGTTCAAGACAATATGTGTGTTTTAGGCTCAAGACGTAACGTGTGTTAATTCTTTGAGTGTTTCTTCAATTGTGTAAATTTGTGCTAGTGTTTCTCATATGTTTATGTGCCACCTTTGAATATTTGTTTATGTGTCACCTTTGGATATTTGTTTTATGTGCCACCTATTTGATAATATATCTTATTATTAGTTAGTGGTGGTGTCGTGTCCTTTATGCCTTCCTGGATTTCCTTATTTAATGACAATAATATTGTCTGGTCCTCCACATGTTTGCTAAATTGTCAAGCGACCTTTGTAAAGTCAACTCTTTGTATTATCACATCATTATCTAATGCTTTGGCCAACAAATTTTTATACATTGTCCACTATTACCAGAATACTCTTGGTGGGTTGTTGACTTCCCAAGTTGGCCATTACACCCTGTATTTCGAAGGAAACAACGCGAAGGATATGTCGGGAGCTTGGAACAGCAGAGCTGTGTTGCTAATTTTTTAGTGTTGTTGTAAATCAACTGCAATCACAGTGCAACACTTCAGATATTATTTATGTACAATTGCCGGTATACGTAATATATTTTAAAAGACGATCCAGAGTCAACGCCGAGGACATCCAAACAGAGAATACGATACTTTTAGATGAATAAATAAATTACACACCGAAGCTATGATACCTTTATCATCGGTATTCAATTCAATAAATACGACAAAAAGGGCAAACACTCTACAGCTAATGAATATAAAAACACTCACCATGCAATGATTATCCTTTAACATGAAACAAGAGTCCGAGCGGAGGTCGTTCACAGTTTACTACAGTAGTTGACAGATAACACCATGCACACTCACTGAATCGCGACTCTCGACGGTATAGCTTTCGTGATAATACAAAGGTAAAGACATATTTAGCACTGAGCACTCAAACAAGCCGCTCTGTGGCGATATTATTGCCGTGGTTTTATATTGTCGAGTTGTAGGCTATTGAATGACAGACGGTATTTTGAACACTATGACGGGAAACAATAGCCTGTGCTCTATTATCGATTGATGCAAGCGAACTGACACCAATAAATAACTTATCCTCAGTCACTTGGCAAGGATTTCTTTGACACCCTCCATCCCTTCACTGTCCCTATCATCATCACCACCATCATTGTCTTCGTCAGAGCTTGATGAATTGCCAAGGTTAATAATCATTTCATTCACCGCGATATCCAGATCGCCTTCAGTATTTCTTTCTGCACATGCTGTACGGGATGTATCCAGTCCTAGGGTCGAACTTCGGCGAAGTAAAAGTAAGGAAACAATGACAATGAAAGGAAATCCGACACAGACAGTGGTTAATAAGCGACTGAAACAATGCCTGCCCATACGAGAAGAATTCTGTCACTTGTGTGGTGTATTTTGTAGCCACATGTTGGTGACGGGTGATTTGATAGTAAAATGTCGAGAGCTGTGAGATATTGTTTGTAGTTTTTGAAATTTATGCATGTGTGACGCATTTACATTGAGTGTTTGCACGGACTTTAAAACAATTTGGTATGTGCATCTCCCCTGCGAAAGAAGACCATGGAAAGGCTAAAACCAGTAACATTCCACACGCTACACGCCGCGAATACTTTTTAATTTAGATTTATTTTATCAAAGTAGATAATAGATAATAAAATAATGCAAAACGAAATTAAATAAGTCACTTTGACAAATACAAGATTGTTAATAGGAACTTCAGTTATACACAGCACAAAATTAAGTTATTTTGACAGTACTTTTTTTTTCAATTCCTGGAGATCTTTCGTGGCTTTTCTTTCGACTGCCACCTTAGCCGTCGGTTTGCACCTGTTTTGCTTCTTTGAATACGGCGTAGGAGTTTCGTGCAGTATGGACTCTTGCTCACGGTTATCTTTTTCACTCCACAGGCTACCATCACCGAGTCCTGAACAGTATGCATGCCAATCAGACTTGCTTCTTTGTGATTAACGATCATGCACTCCTTGTTCAGGGAGAAACCTCTGTCTAGAGCTGCATTGTTGTGATACAAAATCAGTATCATTTTAACGAAGCTTGTGAGATCGTTTTTGGGAGGAACTGAGGAAGGTGCTGAAGCCACTAATTCAGACCACAGCACGTCGAGTCGTGGCTCTTTTCCGTCGAACTGCTTCAAACGCACAGTGACGGAGGGCAGTCTCAGAAGTGCGGAGTAGCTGCTCTTGATGCGGTCAGCCATTGCGCCAGAAAGCATTCCAACTTAAGAGTCTCAGCGACCCCAATAGGGTCTAGGCAGGAAATAGTACGGGTCTCTTGTGAGCAAGAGTTGACCTCTCTTTGATTTTTTCAGCCATAGGATACGAATGTACAATTTTCGGCAGTTGGTGCGAAATTGCAGCACATCCGCGTCTGGAATTTTCTGAGATCTTAAGCCGTTAACTTCTTTAAGGGCTCTCTTGTCGAGAAACCCAGGTCTCCTCTGAATAACAATGCGGACTGATTCCTGCATGTCATTGTCAGCAACAAGTGCGGCGCGCGGAGAGGGTACGGCCGGCGGTCGGCCAGGCAAAGCATGCAATCGACGTTGGCTGGGTTCTCACCCCGCTTAGCGCTCTATGGGTGGCGCAAATTGTGGGTGGTAGCGCGGTCTGCACGCGAAATAGAAGACTGAGCGGGAGGACTCTACCGAGCGTTCGGGGGCTAAGAAGTCAGGCGTTATGAGACTTTTCAAGATTTCCCGTATCAAGTGCGAATTTCCCGTATAATTCCCGTATTTTTCCCAGGTCACTAAAATTCCCGTATAATTCCCGTATTTCCCGTATCGCTCGACACCCTGGTCCTGCGACCTGGTTCTAAGGAAGCATATCTCGTGACAAAATGTACTCATTCTAGTCTTAGTCTTGCCAGAAAACTGTCATATGCAAACACACAACAATAAGAGAAGTAAGGAGAGGTCCATGTATTTTGTTTTATTGTGACAGCATTTACAGCTGTAATTCTGATTCAGTGTAATTAACTATTTGATTGTTTGATTTTGTGTTTAAATATGGGTTTCTTATGGGTTTATGTTTGTCATTATGGTGTCATTTTATCGGAATATTAAAATATTTGTTTGTGTTAAATTTGGGTCATCTTTTTGTCAGCTATATTCTCCTCATGTCACCTTGAAATTATGGAAGCAGAGTACAAATTACCCAACCTCACGACGATGAACTGTACACCCCCAAAACTAGTCTCGTGTACGCTTTCTCAAGGGGAGAGTACATGCATAACCAAACAATATAAAGTAGATTGATATTGGAGACTAGTTCCTAATGAAACAGTCTACAAGGATCAAGGAGATAGAACTGGTACTGAGCACAATATTGCAGAGCTTGTATCCAAAAGGTTCCAACTGCACATCAACGAATTTTACAGTAAGTTTAAAAAATAAAACACTGTCTGCATCACTGAAGTCAACTTGATAATTCTTTCATCTCATATTCTTCAAGTGCTAACAATAATAATTTAATTGAGGTATGAAGATATTCCACCCCAAACTCTTACAATATTTAAAAAAGTATTTTGAAATTGGTACGTTTTGGCAAAAACAATTAAGATGTCTTGGCATTAATTGATATTTAAGAAACCTGTCAAGACTAATATCATTGCAATACTAAGTATATTTCAGTACAGATAATTTAGTCATTTACAATAATTACTATTCAATTTTATTCTAAATTTGTATTCTTTAATCTGTGTTAAGAGGGGCAGATGACCTTACCCATTAAAACCTCAATAACTAACAAAATAATATACATAACATCTTAAAACATTATTATTCATCATAACAAACATCAATATTTACATCAATGTTTCCTTCTAAACCTGTATCATTTACCTCAACAATGTCCTTGTAGAATGGCACTTGCATCAGATCCTTGTACCCCATGGTTACCAACAATGACACCCAATCTCTCTTTTTTGCCTCCTGCACATGTCTCTTACAACCAATTTCTTTTATGTAAGTTACAACTAGATCATACCTTAAACCTCTCCTTATCACTTTATGCTGACAGACTGGTGTAGGAGTATAAACGTTTTGTTGATTCTTTAGGGGCTTGCAACATCATGGTCATGTACCCCCATGTACTTGGGTGTGTGTAGAATTTGTCTGATAACCTGTGGCACTGTGATGTCTACACTAGTGTGTATATTGTATTTGGGGTAGGGAGTGACAGTGACCTTAAATTAAGTACCATCCTAGCATTTGCCTGTAGTGTAAGTTGGGAAACCACTGAAAACCACTTTCAGGATGGCTGAGGTAGGAATGGAACCCACCTCGTCTGTTTGGCCCCACAAGGCTGAGTGTACCGCGTTCCAGCCCTTGGACCAGAATTAAAAATTTCTTGGCAGAGCCAGGAATCGAACCCGGGCCTCTGCGGTGACAGCCAAGAATGCTAGCCAGTACACGGGGCGGACGACCATAAAGTAAATATCATCATCATCATCTTGTACAGTTTCCAGCCCCAGGCTGAGTCTGTTTGGAACATAAGCCTCGCCACCTAGTCCTTTCTTCCCACCACCTCTCCGCTGTCACTCTGGTCCAGTCCCCGCCTCTCTTCTTGACACACTCCTCCGCTCCTTTCAGCCATCTATCTCTTGGTCTTCCCCTGGGTCGTTTCTTCTGCATGTGCATCTCACGTATCCTCTTGGGAATTTTCTTCTCTTCCATTCTCTTTAAGTGTCCATACCACCTCAGTCTTGATGTCTCAATCCTACCTTGCAAGGGCTCCTCTTTCACCATTTCCCTGACCTTTTCATTCCTCACCCTGTCTCTTCTTGTTACTCCGATCCTACTTCGCAGGAACTTCATTTCACTTGCCTGTATTCTGCTTTATGTCTCTTTTCTTCATTATCCACATTTCTGATACATAGGTCAGTATCGGGATATAGTAGATTCTGTATAACACTTCTTTGCTTTTTGTGGGACATCTTTATTCCACACTAAGCTCCTAATGCTTCTCAGAAATGCTTCTGCCTGTCTGCCACGTTCCGTAATCTCTTTGTCATTTCTCCCATTTTCCTCCACTATACTTCCCAAGAACTTGAGACTTTCCACCTTCTTCAGCTGTCCACCTCCAAGTGTTATCCCACTCATTCGTCTGTCCTTTTTCCTGGACGTTAACAGGATCTCACATTTACTGATGTTCAACTTCCATCCATACTCTCCCACTGTTTCTTCCCTAGCCTTAAATTGCTCCTGAATTTCCTCCTCCTTGTTTCCCAGACCATGAGATCATCTGCGAACACCATTGCTTTCATCTTATCTTCTCCTATCTTTCCAACTACCCGTGTCATTACCTCGTCCATAACCACAATAAAGAGAAGGGGTGACAGTGCACTACCCTGTTTCAGGCCGCTCATTTGTCTGAACCAGTCTGTTCTTTCCCCTCCAACTTTCACGCAAATCACACTTCCACAATACATCTCCTTCACTCTGCCTACAGTCCCTTTTTCCAATCCCATGTTTTCCATTGCTTCCCAAATCTTCTCCCTACACACACTATCATAGGCCTTTTCGATGTCCAGGAAGGCCATCAACAGATCCTCTCCAAATTCGTAGTGGTGTTCCTGGAGCTGTCTCACTGAAAATATTGGATCCTCTGTTGATCTCCCAGGTCTGAATCCAT
The DNA here is from genome assembly GCA_946902985.2 of Meconema thalassinum. Taxonomy (NCBI): domain Eukaryota; kingdom Metazoa; phylum Arthropoda; class Insecta; order Orthoptera; family Tettigoniidae; genus Meconema; species Meconema thalassinum. Next base: position 249,918,589 of record OX336394.1, on the reverse strand, counting down.
ACTGCTCCTCTCTCAATTCTCTCTTCACTTTGGCTCGTATTCTACTTTCTAATATCTTTTCATGTATCTTGGCACAGTGTGGTATGAGTGTGACTTTCCTGTAACTTCTGCACTCCTTTCTGCTTCCTTTCTTAAATATTGGGACAATTAATCCTTTCTTCCAATTTTCTCCTTCCGTACCACCCTCATCACACGGTGCAGCCACTGTTTCCCAACCTCCCCTGCTGCCTTCACCATTCCAACACTCACTTCGTCCACACCTGGTGCCCTTCCTCCTTTCATCTTGTCTATAGGCATTTCCAGTTCTCTCCAAGTCAGGTCTTTTTCCATTCCGGTGTTGTCTTCTCCATCTTCCAATACGTTGTCTTCCTCCCTATGACCATTTGGATTCAGCAAATCCTCAAAGTAATCTTTCCACACTGTCTTGAGTGTCTCTTTGTTGTGTACCTCATTTCCGTTTTTGTCCACCATTACCACATCCTCTCGCAGACCTCTTCTCTTACTTTTGACCATCCCATAAAGTACTTTCTCATTTCCTCTGCTGTCTTCCTCCATCATCTCTGTCCACTTTACCATCCACTTCTTCCTCTCCTCTGCAACAATCTTGTTTGCTTCTTTCTTCTTTATCTTATAATCTTTCCTTGCTAGATCAGTTCTTTCCTGGAACCACACTAAATAGTAAAGAAATTAAAATGTTATTGAAAAATGGAACACAAAAGTTAAGGTATAGCTTATCCTTGTCCAAAAGTGTCTCTGAGCATGTACACAGTGGGAAGAGTATCTAAGCATGACTTTTTCTGTTTATTTAAATTAGATACCATAAACTGATTTGTTACTGTCGGTCAACACGAATATATACCCAATTAATGTAGATTTATTTTTCAGATGGAATCACAAATTTACCACCCAATTTAATTGGACATATATTCATTCAAGCTGGCCCTATGGTGTTGGGGTAGCACGCCTGCCTCTCACCCGGAGGCCCCGGGTTGGATTCCCGGCTCAGTCAGGGATTTTAGAAACTGATGTGAGGGCTGGAACGGAGTGCACTCAACCTCGAGAGAACAATTGAGTAGCTGTCTGACATTGAGGCAGAGGCCCGGTCATGAAAATTAAGATTAACGGCCGAGGAGACCCAATGTGCTGACCACGCGTCACCCCAATATCTGCACGCCAAATGACTGGGCAGCGGTCACTTAGTAGGCCTAGGCCCTTCATGGGCTGTAGTTCCAGGGGTTATTTATTTATTATTATTATTTATATATATATTCATCCATGTTGACTGACTGAAAGTTTAACATACAATTACGGTGCGTATTGTGGAATTATATGCCTTTGGCACTAAGTTAATTCAACAACATAATTGGTTGGTGGCATTTTATGAAAATTTGTCAATGTATATACTGTATTAACTACAAAAGGGCGTAATATTTTAGACATGCAAATTTAGGTTAAAATAATATGATTTTAAATGCTGTGATTACATGAAAGAAGAGTTCCTCGTGGTTCACACATGAAAACAATACCTACTTTCTAATTCCAATTTGTCCTCTTGAATCTCCATTCCAAGTCAAGACAAGTTAGGCTATTCGATTTCAGCTCATCGGTTCAAATGATGCGTCCGGACAATATCTGAGTAGACGATGATCAACTCCATTCATTTTCGTGCTTAGACTCACTTTATAGTATGTTCCTTATCCTCACACAGCACAATTTCAATGCTCCTCAAAATCTCGTATTTTGGCAGGGAAGTGATACTTTGTATTCCATAAAAGTAAAAATTCATTAGAAACACTATTTCAAACAATCCCTCAATTATCATTTTTCCACATTCATCACAGTAGTTTTGGGGTACCGCCAAAAACAATGAATCAGGATTTCACACTAGTACAGACATCACAGTGACACAGGTTATCAGACAAATTCTACACACACCCAAGTACACAGGGCTACATGATGACGATGTCGCAAAGCCCCTAAAAACAAACGACAATCTTCTTCTTCTTTTTTTTTTTTTTACCTTATATTACTAGTATGTTTAAACCATTTTAAAATTGTTCTGCTTAATACTGATTAGGATTTGTAACAGTACATTTTTGGCATGTATCATACTTCGTTTTAAGAATTGTCTGGAATAAAGACAAAGAATAACTATTAGTCATAAGCCGAAAATAGAGATACAGTAGTTTTGTTTTAGTGTGTGGGGTGTTTTATTTTACTTTTTCTTTCTTTTCTGTTCTGTTCTTTTCTTTTAGGGAGTTGGGACATCTTGGTCATTGGACCCATGGGGTAAGTATAATGGTGAGGTGGTGCGCTGATACCGCTCCTTCTCTCTCATGCGGATGACGTCACCCCGGGAAACGTTGCGTTCGGTGACACAGCACGAAGTATTTGACACGGCTCTGGGCATAATATAACTTGAAGGCATAATTAATGAAAACATTTATTATAACACTGTACATACTTTGTATTGTAAACACTGATAATAATGTTGGTAATTATGAATACGCAGTACCTCTAAATAATATTAATAGTCCGTTAACGAGATCCACTATTTCCTTACATTGGTGAATTTACTAATTTTGCGATTCAATTATCTCTGTGAATTGCCAAAACTTATTTTATTATTTTACTGTTTAAGTCATGCAACCTAATATATGTTCGGGTTCGAGCTAAACAGAGAATAACCTCAGCAATATCAATATGAGGCAATTTTCTCACGATCCTGCTGGTTAGTTGCTTAGTTAGTTATTGTTGTTTTTAGAGGCGGAACTACGAGGTCATCTGCCCCCCCCCCCTCCCCCAAATCCTGCTGGTTAATTCATTGAATAGAAACGTATCATTTGATAGCAAATTGCCATGAAATTTATGAAAATCAGCGTCCATTGTTGTTGCAACTTCCATAAGTTCATTAGAGGGATCAAAAGATTTCCCCCTTGAAATAATCTGGAGCCAAACGGGGCCCTCATTACTCGGTTCAAGTTCTTGAGATAATGTTCCCAAGTTTTTGTACTTATCCCTGAATCTGTGTCCTACATATCCTGTAATGTATTTTAAAACCTTCGTGGTTCATTCCATCTTTAAAATCAGAGAGATCAAAAAACAATTTATTCTGATCGGTGATTTCAAAAACTCGTGTTCATTTCCACAGTTTCGTAATTTGTTTCAACAAATAAACTAGTTTTTCTTTGTCAGGAGCATCCATGATATCAGGAATATGTTTGGCAACATACACTAACGCAGTCTGCGAGAAACAGGTGTCAGTTTCGGTTTCCATTGCTTAAATCAAACACTTTTCGTCAATATCCTCCTCTGTATTTCTATTTACAGTAAATACTGAAGCAGAGTGCTGGCCCAAAACGTACCATCGCAATCTATATTTGATGTCCAGAGAAGTTGGATGATCATTGGAGCCTCCCATTCCTCTAATAAACCGGTATGAGAAACGAATCTCCAAAATATCTTGTAGACGATAAGTTATTATGTAATCGGCTTGGTACATCTGCTTCAAATATTTAAAAAGGTTAACTAGAGATGCGTTGCTTAGTAGAATTCCTTTTCGAAATGGGAGTAAGGCTTTATGCCGGCCAACTCTCATGGACGTTAACTGGTTGACATTATTTAGCAAACTGATTTGCTTGCTTTTAGCATTGAAAAATGAAAATCCACAGCCTGCTTCCAGTCTCCGACCGGGTCAGGAATGGAATGAATGAAGCCCCTATCTAGCGGCGAGGATATGAACTGTGCCGGCTGCCGAGGCCTGACGCACTCCTCTGGGGCAATGATTAAATGAATTACAGATGAAATGAAATGATAGTGGAGAGTGTTGCTGGAATGAAATTTTGACAGGGAAAACCGGAGTACCCGGAGAAAAACCTGTCTGCCTCCGTTTTGTCCAGCACAGATCTCACATGGAGTGACCGGGATTTGAACCACGGACCCAGCGGTGAGAGGCCAGCGTGCTGCCGCCTAAGCCACGGAGGCTTCCCAAATAAGTCAAACCAGTCATTTATTAATTTTATACATCTAGCAGCTTCTTCCCAGTCAATGTTTTTCATCAAATTTTCCCTTCATACCATTCAAGAGCCTTTGATACCTGGTTACAAAGTATTTTATATTAGATCCTTTTGTTTTCCTGGAGAAGTTGTTGAAACCATACATAGCACAATTCAGCACTGCATCCCACTTTCCGTTGTCAGAGATTAAGAAATACAGTACTTTCACTAGCAATACACACACCTGTCAACATAAACATATTTCAATCGACTGAGGATTACACGTGCTTGACTCCCGCCTATAGCAACAACTCACAGCTGTCCCCGAAGTGACGTCAAGAGCATGGCGAAACGCAATTGAAACCAAGATCCACCTCACCATTATACTTACACATGATTGGACCCACAATTCTACATATATAAAAATCATCATCATCATCATCTTCATTTCCCCTTTTCCAGCTGACACTGGTGGAGGCAAATATGGTTCCTCTCCACTTTGTTCTGTCGTTCCACCATTCCTCTGCCGACACGGTGTTCCAATCCAATCTACATATATGAAAATATCTGGTGTTAAATAATAATCTACTAACCTGATTCAAGCCAACTGCAGGGCCAGAGATGATGCCCCACCTACCGCTGAGGAATGGAAATGCGTCAGCTAGTGAGGTCCTATAGCTCTCTTTAGTATTATTGAGGAAGACGGATTTCAGAGAAAACCTGTCCTGCTCCCACCTTTATTATTTAGCAAAAGCAGTCAATATTTTATGTACTGCAATATGTTATTAAAAAATAAAATTAAAATAAAATTGGATAAAATAATCTTGGCAATTTCCAAACCTTAAATCACAATAAGGTTGTCATGTTAGTCCACAAAGTTTCCCTGACACTCAGTCTTATATTAGTTAGTCTCAGAAAAGCTGAATTATTGGCTATCCTATTCCATAAACTAATGACTTCAAAACTGAATAGAAAAGAAGGACAGATCAATACAACTGAACAAAGCCCCTGCAAGTTATACAGCAGGCTAGTCTCCAATGTTACACAACTCACACTCTTTATTTACAGTGGCTGTGCCCCGGAGTGCAAGCGCACATTCGAACCCGCCATGAAATATAGGTAAGTTTACCATGATTACTCAATGTATTGCTGCTGGAAGAAATAAGCAATGTTATGCACTTAAAATAAAATCCTATTTTTTCAGTCATTACGAGACTTAATGCCTAATATGTTACATAGAGCACATCCAAATGGTTATCTGAACGCACCAGTCGTAATATTCTCTGTGCTTTGAGCCTTATGAGAATAGCTCAGCTCCTTGTCCATAACGGGGGAAGCAGTCTTCTCGGAAAACATCCCCGTTCTACTGCTTCCAGTGCCTGTAGAACAGCCTGAAGAGGAACTGCGGGGGTACGGCGACCTCAGAACCACCTCAGGACCCCCTCCATAGATTCGGTGAAAAAAGCACCAGAGATCTTCAGAGAGCTGTGCATAATCTGAACCTATAAACAAACAATAAAATAATTAATAATGATATTGGTTTTACGTCCCTTTTAACTACCCTGGCTTTTAGAGACGCCGGGGTGCCGGAATTTTGCCCCGAAGGGGATCTTTAACGTGCCAGTAAATTTACTGACACGGCTCCCTCGCATTTGCGCACCCTCAAATGCCAGCTGACTGCGCCAGGTTTCGAACCTGCAACCTTGGGCTCAGCAAGCGAGAACGTTACCCCTGAGCCACGCAGCCAGACAATAAAATAATTAAAACACATCTACCATTACTAAGCCCACAACTCTCAACACTTACACATTCCATAAAGTACAGCACAGGCATCTATGAAATAAGATTCCACAATGTTCAAGAAAAGAAAGGAAATATTGTGTGTACTTATTGCACATATATAGGCCTATGTATAACATGACACACTCACTTAACCAAATATAGGACCAATTAGCAATACATTGTTATTGATATCCTTGTGAAGGCGATCAACTGACAATGTCAAATATAAAGGGAACAGAATTCCGCCTGATCAATACATCACTTTTCAGTCAAGGGGCTATATTAAACCCATTAGCCCCTTGACTGAAAAGTGATGTATTGATCAGGCGGAATTCTGTTCCCTTTATATTTGACTTTTAATCAATACGGAACCATGAATGATTGTACAACTGACAATGTATCATAAATGGCATAACTAGCAAAAAAGACCACATCGCAATATATCAGCAATGAAATAAAACCATAGGTGTATGATACAAATATTAACCCTCTTAGTGCCAAGCCATTTCCTGAAATACTTGCCAAGAATGCCAAGCAATTTTCAATGATCATGCAGACTATTCGAAAAGAAATCATTACTACCACATTTTCAATGATAGAATCATTACTTTTGCTTTGCATTATAACCAATACCCCATTCTTTCATACATTATGTTCATAAAAGTAAATACTGCATCTAAACCTTTATAATGGGGGTTATTCTGAAAATTTTTCAATTATTTTAAAAATAATCAATTTTGAGCCTAAATTAAGGTCCCCTAAGAGTCATATTCGAAGAAATACTAAGTTTCCAGCTGTATAAAGCTCTTAGATACATCTGTAGGCAGAAAACGTGAACAAGAAGAAAACAACTGAACCACAATTTTGGCGGGAATGGGCGTGATTGGGGGAGCACTAAGGGAGGGCGTGAATACAAACTCAAACCTTTCGCGTAACGGACTTCGAAGGAAAAAAGTAAACACCTCACAGGCAAGCCTGGAACCTCACCTTTCCAACAGTATGAAATAATCACGGACATATGCCTAGAGAAATCTGCAAATATGAGATAAACAGCACGCCGATTCAATCGGCTTTGGCACTTTTGGCGCGAGCAGCGAGAGCCGATCTGATCGGCGCGTGGCACTAAGGGGGTTAATATAAAAATAATGTTATCATATTGTTTATTAATACACTGATGGCCTTAGAAACTTGAATTTATTATCATTTTTATTTATCTGTCTGACCCCTAGGGGGTTTGCCGAACGACACAGAATAATGGTTCCTCAGTTTAGGGGCTGCGAAAATGCGGTCATGTAGCCCCATGTACTTTGGGTGTGTGTAGAATCTGTCTGATAACCGGTGTTAATTGTGATGGCTGTATTAGTGTGTGTTATCTGTTTTTAATTCAAGTGAGGACTGAAGACATTCAATTTTCAGGTGGTTCCTACTTTTGCTACCAAACGCCACAGTCAACAACAACTACGATGGGCATACTATATTGTTTTACACTTTATTTTTTTCCCCCCAAATGAAGTACATTACGTCCACCTTCTCAACATAATCTCCTTGTAACTTTATGCACTTTTGCCATCGATGTGTCAGTCTCTCCAGACCTTCCTGACACCATTCTTTCGGAGTGCTGCGTACCCATGCCTTGACAGCAACCACTCAGAGGTTTCTTCATGGTGCCAAGTCGGGAGAGTATGGTGGGTGTGGCAGCACCGTAATTCCATTTGATCAATGGCATGGGTGGTTTCTCGGCTAGTGTGGGGGCGGGCATTGTCTTGTTGCAGAAGCACACCTTTAGTCCATTTTCCTGGCCGCTTAGTTTGAATGGCACGACGGAAGTGCTTAACGGTTGCCACATATGCTGCACTGTTAATCGTGGCCCCTAATTCCAGCCAGTCAATGAGGATGATGCCCTTTGTGCCCCAGAACACTTGTCGCCATTCGCTTGCCAACTGATTGCATTGTTCGACATTTGTTTGGCGGTGGACTGCCCCTATGCTTCCATTGCATCGATTGTTGCTTCGTTTGTGGCTCATGGTAATGGAGCCATGTCTCATCACCAGTCACAAGCCTACTCATGAAGTCGGCTAGATCTTGTCTGGAGAGACTGACACATCGATGGCAAAAGTGCATAAAGTTATAAGGAGATTATGTTGAGAAGGTGGACGTAGTTAGTTATTGTTATTTTAAGGGGAAGAACTACGAGGTCATCTGTCCCTATGGTGGGCGTAACAACTGATGTGTAAAGTACTTCATTTGGGTAGAAAAAAATAAAGTGTAAAACAACATAATACACCCTTCGTAGTTCTGAACTTGGTTACTACGTGCTACAGCAGTCTGCTCCTGGCGACGAACGTTGGAACCTAAGAGCGTTAGTCAAATCTAACCTATAATTTAGCTTCGCACAAGTGTAATTAGGGGAAGGTTCTTTTACATGCCATAAATCTATGACATGAGACCGCTGACTTTACTTTCCATCGGAAGGAAGGCATACCGAGGGATTTTTAACGCTCTTAAAAAAATCCGACGACTTCGGACGAGTTTGAACCCGCGGCCTTGGGCACAGAAGCTCAGCATCCTACCAACTATGCCACCGAAGCCGCCAACACAGAATAAAGTACATAATTTTATAAATACAAATACAGTTATCGTAAAACAAGAGTTATTACACGCTAGTTGGTTTGAAGTGGTCCATACAAATGTTTTCTTAGGATGGCTAATGATTTGAGGATGTTATAATATAACAATATCTTCTTGAACTTCTTTTTCGATTTTGTAAATCCCTCTCCAGTTACCAAATAACTATTATTATTATTTTAATACTAAGGAGGAGAATGTATCAATGAAAACAGAAGCAGATACAGAGAACAAAGATCAAATGAACACCCATCTTCCGTCTCTCAAAATTTCAGGAGAAATTACACACACAAGACCAATAGATTTTGAAGCAATTGAGAAAACTGCGATAAGACCAAATGAAGAGGTACTGGGTGGATCACAAGAATCGAACCGTACAACCTTCATAGAAAAGTACACGTAACGACTCAAGTAGTCCAATGTGACCAATAAAGTTAATAATAATAATAATAATAATATTAATAATAATGATGATAAAAGAGTTAGGTCCAGGAATCAACCTGGGAGGAGATCTTGCGTCTCTGGGCAAATGGGTGTGAAATGCATCGTTGCTAATCATCTGCAACATTATTTATTGGATTCAGCAAGAGAGTCCAATTAGACTCTTTCACTCCAACTCCAGCACATAACCTATAAGAGGTGCCCCTGTTAAACCGAGCAACCCAGTGGAAGGTTGGGTAACCAATCCTAGCGGGAAACTGGGTCGTCGAGCCGATCAGATCTGGGGGCTCCAAGGCTCACAACCTTGGCAGTACCTTTGTCAGTGTGAAACATCACTGGCCTACGTCAACAGTCTTTCAACTGTTAAAAGCATGGAGGAAAGTTCAGCAAATGTTACTACCCCAGGTGGTAACCAATCCACCGTCGCTTTGAGTGACTCATGTAAGCCTTCGGAATCTGGGAGCCTGCACTGAAATGCTTGGAGGTATCGGAGACTCCACGAAAGATCAGGCATAGAGCCAAGAATTTCTTTGCTACCTTTAACACAAATTCTCTCCGGAAGGTTGGAAAATTAAAACAACTCATGGATGCTCTATCTGAATATCAGATCCAAATTGCGGCAGTTCAGGAAACATGATTTACTGATGAGCATGCCTTTGAATCAAAAGGCTACATACAGAATCTTTAAGGGTAAGCTAGGTAAACGTGTTATAGAAACGGTTCCCCAACTCGGTACTGGATTTGTAGTCAACAAAAAGAATCTAGACTCCATCACAAACTTCACTTCTGTAAGCAGTCGAGTCTCGACCCTTTCCTTTCAAAGTACAAATAAAATGTGAAATATTGTGAACGTTCATGCACCGATCAAGTGAACAGGAAAGACCCGGAAGAAGCTGATCGCTTCTGGGAAGAACTAGAAGAAATTTTATCGAAGATTCCAGACAAACATCATTTTACTTGGGGATTTCAATGCCCTGGTAGACAAAGAAAGAAAATTTCGAAACATTGTTGGAAATTACTCCACTCATCACAGAACGAATCGTAATGGAGAACGGCTAATAGAGCTATGTAGGGCCTTCAACCTGGTAATGAAATCCACTGCTTTCAAACATCTGCCCAAGAAACAAAAGACTTGGAAATCCCCAAATCCCAGTCTCAGCGAATTCCAGATTGATCATGTCCCAATTGCACGGAAAGCTCAAAGAGAAATTCAGAATGTGAAAGTTCTACGAAATGCAAAACTGGACTCGGATCATTATAATAATACATTTTTTGCAGCCGAATGGCCAGGAAAGGTTTTGCAATATTAGGTTACATATTTACATTAAAACACAATAAAATTGTACTGTTCATTTGCTTGCATTTATGAGGTCATTAAGAGACCCTGTCCAGTTTTTACATTTCTTGAAGTGATCATTATCTATCTAAAATTAAAATCAAACTCCTCCCGAGAAACACACGGAGATTCCGAGCCAAAAAGACTGAAAGATATGATGTTGAAAAACTGGCATCCAGTAATGAGTTTACACGAAAACTACAAACTGTGGATGCAGAGAACTGGGAACAACTGCGAGAGGCGCTGGTTGAAACAGCAAAAGAGACCGTCCTACTAACTATACTGACCGGCAAAAAAAGTGGAACACTTCAATATTTTATGTAATTTCTTAATTTATTCCACTAAAATGTATCGGTTTTCCAATATTTGCATTATTCAAGTAAATGTTAGATGGTTGGCTACAGAAAATACTGAAACATGTTTTACAACACGCTTAAACTCACAAATTTCGTTACATTTCACAAATCTAACAATTTTCTATTTTTTACTAATGTTCTTTTGGGCTGGTTTTTTGGCCAAACAAAACAGTGTTAATGTTTGCACTGCACTGCACGGGAAGACTGGTCACTAAAACGAGTGTTTCCACCCTAGCGTCCATGACAGCTTGTTAGGCTCATCGAAGATTGGGGGTAATTGGTGGTAATAAACCACCCTAAGAAATGTCAATTTCTATTCACGGATGTTTCAGATGTGTGTCCTAATGCGTGAAAAGCTTTTAAAATGTGATTACATCTTTTTCATGGCTAATTTTATACTTTTTAAATTACTGTTCCACTTTTTTTGCCGGTCAGTGTAAGACGAGGAAGCATGCTTGGTGGAACAGTGAATGTGACGCAGTAATAAGGAAGAGACAGCATGCCTGGCAGAAATGGAACTCGCAACAAAATCAAGTCAACGGGACAGACTTCTTGAATGAGAGAACGAGTGCAGCAAAAACCATCCTCAATGCTAAACGTGCCTTTCATAAAAACCAGATGGATCAAATCGAACAGGATTTCCAGAAGAATAATATGTGCAGCTTCTATAGAACATTTAAAAGCAACTTGAGGAAATATAGCCCTCCGTATCTTCAGTTCAGGGATTGCAATGGAAAACCAGTTTATAGTGGCAAAGATAATTGTCAGGTGCTTGCAAAATATTTTGAGTCCCTTCTTAACTGTGAGACTTCAAGTTCCAGATTCACATTTAATGACCATGCGCAAGTCCACCCAGATTTCTCTTCACCCACGAAAGAGGAAGTCAAACAGATCATACGATCTCTTAAAGAACCATAAAGCTCTGGGTGAATACTCGATAATCGCTGAACTGTGGAAGTTTGCTAGCGACAATACAGTGGATAAATTAACGAACAAATTTAGGATACCGAAAGACTTCCAAGTGACTGGACTTCTGCTTTAATCCACCCTCTTCATAAGAAAGGCGATAAAGCAGATGTTAACAACTATCGAGGCATCTCCCTCCTACTGATAACTTACAAAATTCTCTCAAAAGCTCTTCAGTCCAGTTTGTGGATGTGTTTACGGTGACTAAAGAGTCACATCCTGGCATGGAACAAGCGTCCACACAAGTCACATAGTATTGCTGGAGGAGGACGTGGTTGGGCTGCTCGAAGTTTCCTAGCTTGACGCTTGGCCTCTTCATGTGTGTGTCGATCCCTTTCAAACGTTTTTACAGTATCCGAGACGGTGCGGAGCCAAGTTGAGCGGTCTTCAGCCAGCATGTCCCAGGTTTGTGAATCAAGACCTGTCAATTTCAGGGTCTGCTTAAATTGGTGGTTGTAGCTCCTCTTAGGACCACCATGAGGTCTGGTGCCATAGCATAACTCACCATATAGCATTTGACGAGGTAATCTCACATCATCCATCCGATGGACATGACCAATCCATCTAAATTGGTAACCTATTATGGATGATTCTATGCTGTTGATTTGAGCCTTTTCCAGAACAGCAATATTGGTAATGCGGTCTTCCCATTTAATCCTCAGGATTGATCGAAGTTTTTGTAGGTGGAAACGCTCAAGCTTCCTAAGATCACGTCGGTAAAGGGTCCACGTTTCACAGCCATACAACAATATAGAAATGACTACTGCTTTGTACACCAGAAGCTTTGTACTCATGGACAGATCTTTATTCATGAAGACCCGGTGCGCTAATCGTCCATATGCTGCATGGGCTGCGCCAATTCTCTTATCCACATCCTGCTCACAGGTACAGCTCACAGAAATGGTACTGCCCACGTACGAGAAGTGGTCTACCTGATCTAATGGCAAATTTGAGATGGAGATATTGAACTGAGGAAGAGGTGCGCCTGGTGAAGGTTGTGCCAAGACTTTAGTCTCATTGACATTTATGGTAAGACCAAAGCGATCACATGCACTTTTGTAACAATTAACTGACTCTTGCAGCTCTTCTGGTGTGAGAGTTGGCGATGCAGCATCATCATCTGCATACAACATGTTAGTAACCTTAGTAACCTGAGTTTTCCTCAAGGAGCGGAGACGAGTTAGGTTGAAAAGCCCTCCATCAAAACGATACTTGACCTCCACACCTGGGATGTTTGTGGGTGAATCAAAGCATTGCAGCCAAGTACAGCGCGAAAAGCGTTAGAGCCAGTACACATCCTTGTTTCAGTCCATGGGTAATAGGAAATTCATCGGACATCTTATTCTGATGGCAAACCTGACCTGTCATGCCATCATGGAGAGCCTTGATTAGATCTACAAAACGCTGAGGGCAACCAAACCGCTTCAGCACCGCCCATATGGCTGGTCTTGGAACCGAATCAAATGCCTTTTCCAAGTCATAAAAGACTAAGAAGAGTGGATTCTGTTGTTCTCTACATTTTTCTTGTAGCTGTCTCACACAGAAAATCAAGTCAATTGTGCTTCTGGAAGCTCTAAATCCGCATTGTGACTCTGGGAGGATCTTAGAGATAACCTTGAGGCGGTTAAGTAGAATTCTTGCAAGAATCTTTCCCACAATCGATAGCAGTGATATACCACGGTATTTGCCACAAACACTGCGATCACCCTTTTTAAAGATAGTGACGATAGTGGCATTCTTTAGGTCTCCAGGTACCTTTCTTGATTCCCATGTTCTGAGGATAAGGGTGAAAATCATTGTTTTGAGGGAATGACCTCCGGCTTGAATTAGTTCCAGAGGGATGTTATCTGGGCCAGGTGCTTTTCTGGGTTTCAATTGGGTGAGAGCTGCACTGAATTCATGATAAGTAGGAGGTACTGCCAACCACAGTTGTTCAGGTTGTTGCGGCACATCACAAAGGAAGTCTTCAGCAGCTGCTGATGGACGATTTAGGAGATTGGAGCAGTGCTCCTTCCAGCGTTCCAAGATTTCTTGACTATCAGTAAAGGTAGTAGAATTATCAGCGCTTTTCAGAGTACCTGATGATGAGCGAGATGGTCCATATATTTCCTTGAGTACTGCATAGAAGTTCCTCAAGTCTCGAGCATCCGATAGTCTCTGCAGTTCCTGAGCCTTCTGTTGCCACCAAGTATTTTTAATCTGCCTTATCTGCGTCTGGCATTTACCCTTGAGTTCCAGTAGTTTACCTCTCTTTGTGTTGGACGTTGGGTCTTGAAGATGGGCAAGATAGGCATTCCTTTTGGCATTGATGAGAGACAGAATTTCCTCATTGTTGTCATCAAACCAGTCTTGTCTTTTCCGCACTATAAAACCAATGGTTTCCTCAGCTGACTGTGTGATAATCTTCTGTAGTGTGGCCCATTGCTGCTGAAAGTCATTTGTTACTGGGTTTTCTGATAACTGGGTGACGATCCTGTTTCCAAAATGTTTATATATGGATTCATCCTGAAGTTTGGATGTATTAAACTTCTTTCTTGGCAAATTTTTGATATTCCTAGGTGGTTTAAGTCTAATGGATATCCTGAGCTTACATATAAGAAGTTTATGATCTGTTCAACAATCGTCTATATTCCTTGCTGTTCTGGTAATAAGAGTGTCCTCCTTATCACATTGCCGGGTAATTGAGCCGATTGGTTTCGACTCACAATACTTCGCAGCCCCCCCCCCCCCTCTTGTGCCTTTCCGCCCCACCGCCGCCCCCATGTGACCCCGCCCCCCCCTCTTCTGTTGGCGCCCCTGGTCATTAATGTGATAAATAATCATTTCTGGATCAAGAGGAGAGAAAGAACATTTCTATAAAATAATTTGATTACTAAATATATAAACTAATTGCTAGTCTACATTTGGGGGAATGTAGCCATTGTTGACTGTTTTGTGCATTGTTGATGTTTCTGAAATTTGGCGCTCTCTAATTAAATTTACACAAGACTGGATAGCCAATCAGTGGTTGACACATCAGTGCTGATTGTGTTGCCAAGTTAACTTTAGTTCTGAAACTTGATTCGGCCATAAAAGGTCTTAAGGATAAATTAATTCATGAGGTTGGCAATGTAAGTTGTGCCGGTCGATCTTCAGTTGTCTACTGGTTCAAAAATGATATCTGAGCATGCGCAAGATGGCTGCCAGATTGCTAAGAAGCCAAGCCAAAGCTTGGAAGTAAGACTTCCTGGATGTGATTCTGTAGAGGCAAGACGTTGTGGCGTGGCCTGTCTCGGAGCCACTGCCGAAATAATTAAGACTTATGATGTGAATTTCTGTAAAAGGACGTGAGTGGCAGCCTCGGGCCATATTCTACTTTAGGCCATGAATAAGGTAAAACTGTTGATATATTAAAATGTGGGAACTCGTTGCTGACCAGCATAGGATTGCAGCATTCCGGACAATGATTGATATTTCTTAGCTTAGCTTGTTGAGGGCAAGTGGCGTTTGACCCTCGCGCTGCACATTGATGCTACAAACTTTAGTTTCTTTGGCTTGTTACGAGCATATCTTGTTCAAGATATTTAATTTATTTATGTGTGTAATTTCTTTCTCCTTTATTTAAAGTGGGCCCATGATGATTTATTTATTTATTTACTGGAATGTTTGTTAGGGAACAAGCCTCTTAAAATATAGGGTGCAGCGCATGCGTAGGTTAAGGGCACTGAAGATTTGAACATTCCCGGTAAAATTGATAATTCTGATTTCGATCCTTATGTAACAAAATCATAATAACTTAAAGTTTTATAATGTAACTGTCAGGATTTTGGTTATGGGAACCAGATAGTTTAAAAATGACAAACGGCCCTTTGTTTTTCGTTTGTCATAGATGGCATAACTTGTTTTTTTTGTTTTTTTTTAATGGCCGCTGAACCACAGCATCCATGCTGTTTGTGAAATGATCCTCGAAATGGCTTTTGAAAAGATTGTAATAAATATCACTTGGTTGTTTAAGGATGTTCTAGTTTCGGCTATGATTTGAAAAATGCTTTAACATGAAAGAATAATTTATTAGTGAAATCTAGTCACGAGATGTGACCGGATGATAATGCGGCGTTGCCATTAAAAATGGGATTAATGTTGGCCTCCCCCGTTCTTAAACGCAGGAGTGCTTAATTAAGTGTTCCCTCCCTTAGCCTTTCGGCATTGTATTCACTTTCCCTTCGGAAATATATTTTATTTTTACCTACTGCTGTTTGGATCCATGTTTTATTGAGCGCAATAGAATAGTACTAGGTTAATTGACTTCAGGCCACTTTGGCCTCGGGTTACCAAACCCTCCCTCCCCTCGCGCGGCGCAGTAATGATACAATCAAGAATGTGCCAATGTTTGGAACGAGGATGCATCCACGTGGTTTTGAAGCAGTGAGGTAGCCGGAACTGCGTGTTGGTAATGAAAAGTTCATGTTCTGCACAAAGACCAAGAAGCAACAGTCCATTGGGATTACATTTTCCAAGTCCCTGTTTGCCCATCACATTATTTCATAGCCTGTGATCTTTCCCAACTCTGGCATTGAAGTCACAGAGGAGCAAGAATTTATCTGCAGATGGTACCTTGGAGATGATTTCACTTAGCTGATTATAGAACGGAGCCTTTACTTCATCATCAGAATCTAAGGTAGGAGCGTAGGCAGTGTGTCATAAAGGAACCTCCTGAGAGTGGTATGCGAAGAGTCATGAGCCTTTCGCTGATTGCAATGGGCGTAAGTTGGTGATAATTTACCAGTTTGGTCTTCACAGCGAAGCCCAACCATGAATATGACATTCACCCTCCTCCTGTCCTTTCCAGAAGATGGTATATCCTGTTCCAGATTCAGTAATCTTGCCTTCAGAAGACAGCCTAGTTTCACTGAGAGCAGCAATGTCAACGTTGAGTCTTGATAACTCATGGGTTACGAGAGCTGACCTTCTCTCAGGTCCAAATCAAGCAAGTTCTGATGTTCCATGATCCAATAATGAATTTGTGATTCTTTACTGTTCTTGAGTTTCGACCGCATGAGGGGTGACCTGCTGAGTGCGGTCGCCCAGCCGGACCAAGATTGTGACTTCCACCTTTTCTAGGGCCTTCCCCATATGGGGTGGGCAGAGGTGATCCTAAATAGGCCTGGCCAAACACAGATGCAGGACCGAATTCCTGAGTAGTCACAGAGTCTCCGGAAGACGACCATCACACATCTGCTGCCAACGTGCAGGTCCGAACTAGGGGCTTCCAGTTACACCCATAACCTGCCCCCACCGTCCATATCCCATCGCCAGGAAGAGACCCACACACACACCTTATCCTGCGGTTCACAAAGAATGAGACATGCAGGACCGAACACAGAGACTGCAACGAACTGCCGCATACTCAAGTACTACTGAGGTGCGCCTTTACAGCCAGTCCGTCTGGCCTGACCTCTTCCGCCTCTATGACCGTTGGGAGCCATGAGAGTGATTGGCTCCTCCTCCGCTCATTTTGCCGTTGGGCCAAAACCTGCCCATCATAACTATGGACAGTTTTCCCTATTAAACCTGAGCAATAGGCTGCCCCTTCCGCCAACCACACTGTGCCAGAGTTCACCTCTTTCACTGCAGGTACCGTTGAGGACTTCACCGTAACCCTGGCAAGGGACCCTAACAAGATACTACCAGCCGGGCCAGCTGGACCAGGGTTTTTTAAAGAGGTGTTACTCCTCGATCACTTCCTACTTGATCATACTATATATATATATACTGTAACACTGTAGGTTATACAGGCACACTTGCTAGTGCCTATACTATATAAGATACTACTACTGCATACAAGAATTATAGTGATCATGAAGCTGAATGTGAAATACAGTACTTGGGATTACAAATTAAGCAAATAATTATTAAGTATATTTTTAAATATTGTGGCTTATACATGCAGGAACACAAAAAATCCACTTTCACTACACTTGTTAAAAAGGGCTACCAAGGCCTTAAAACAATCATCACACATCTACACTAACATGCTGTGGTGGTAGTAGAAAGCCTAAAAATAACATGGAAGCCTGGAAGAAAAATAACACTTTTCTATCTAAGCACTCGGGTAGTAGTGTGTAATTTACAAGAGATAGTTGTACAGAGCATAATGGCAAGCATAGCTTGTCTATCACCCAGAAGAAATTTATATTCTTCCTTTGTCAACTCTTCTCATACCCAATTGTAGTTTGGTCCCTTAAAGCCACTATCATCATCATCATCATCATCTCCTCCTGTTTGATAATATACACTTACCCGTTTTCACTGTATGCTGGCCATTTTTCATAGAGATGATTGGAGTATTGTCTATAGCTCCAGGAGGTTCTGGTTCTTTGCCACGAACAAAACTCTGCCATTGTCTAAACCAGCTCATTGACATAGCCAAAATCACACTTGGGCTATCATCTGCCTGCAAGAACAAAATAAGACATGTAAACCATTCTTTATTCTTTAAAACCATTTATTGCTGAAGATCATATTGGTGGGGAACATAAACGCACATGCATATAACAATGAACATATATAACAATGCTTTAGGCATATTGTCCTTTTCAGCTGCTGTTTTTGAGAAGTTGGGCACTGGAATTTCGCACTACAAAAGGATTTTTAATATGCCAGTAAATCTCTTCAAATGCCAACAAGTTATCTGACCTTTGCAGCATATACAGTACGTGCTCGTTAATCGGACATGTCTTAGACCATTAATATGTCAGATTACTGGAATTGTGTCCGACTATTGGAAGTAATCCAAAATATCAGAGTCTGGCATTTAAAACCACACAATTTTATAAGGCTATAGAGTTTAATATAAAGTAGGGTACATTTATTGAAAAACTATACTTTTCAAATAAAGTAAAATAATAATACCGGTACTGTATTATTTGTATGTACTGTTCTCACATGTTTTAATTTTACTGTAAATGAAAAAACTTATCTATTGTAGATTGTTTCTTCCCTTTATACATTTTCACAAGTACATCACTCTTCAACTTTCGTAATGTAGTTCAAGTGCTGAACTAAACTGTTACACTTACAATCACTTAACAGTTAAGTACACACGCGTTAAGTTTATGATGCTACTCTTCACTAAGACTGACTGACACTGCGACTATTGAACGTCTGATTCGCTAGCGCCTACTGTACTGTTAAATAAATAAAAGAAAATTAAAAGAAAAGGAGAAAAGAAAAAATGAAAGAAAAAAGAACAAAGAGAAAAAGAAAGAAAAGAAAGAAAGAAAGAAAGAAAGAAAGAAAAGTTCTGACCCCTCAAAGTATGAGGGTATTGAGAAAAGGGAAAGGGCCATAAGAGGCAGGAAAATGAACAACTCCCTGGACCTCCTCACAAAAATTAGTCAGGGCCAAAAGAGAGAAAAAGTGGACCAAGCATGGCAAACAGAAGAAAGGTTAGTTAGTTAATTATAGTAGTTTTAAGGGGCAGAACAGCAAGGTCATCTGCTCCTGACAGAAGAAAGGAACTCAACACACGTAAGTGAAAGCAATACTAGTCTCAGCTGGAGCCCTGTGGTCACCCATCTATTTTTCGTAAGATGTAAGTCTCTGGGAGTAGCCATCAATGTATAAACAATATTACAGGGAACTATACTGTAGATAGGGAAAAGGTGGAATGAGGTACAGTAAATGGAAAACAAGAATGTCAGTGTTGATCATCCCAAGAAAGGTTATTTGTACAAGCAAGTACAATACTTACCGTATATTGCTTGGATAAATATGTTTTTTGGAGAAGGAAAAATAAAACATCGTGAGGACTCCCGACTATTTTAACAGGATATAACTGAGAGGTTCAGGTGTAAACTATGGTAAGTAACAAATCACTTTATTGTAGTTAATTTTAGTTAAATGAGTGCAATCAGCGGGGAATGGTGTGTCATGAGCTCTGACCCATGTTGACAGACTGAAAAGCAATTATTTTATTAGATTACAAAGGCAACACTAAAAATTGGCTTCTAAAATTTCCAATGACTAGAAAATTCCAGTCTGCAGTGCCCAAGGCACACCACCACCAGCTGACAGCACTCGTACAACTGGCCCTAACAAAGCCAATTGCTAGAGCAGCTACGTATTGCAAAGTGCCTGAGAGAACCATTCACTGTATTAGAAAAGAAAATTATGGACAGTCCATCCAGCGAACTGTCAACACCAGGGAAGAAACGCAAGCGGGCAGAGCATCGCAACGCAGTTATTGACGAATTTGATCGCCGCGTGATTAAGGACACAATTGAAGATTTTTATATCAGACAAAATGTAGAGCCGTCATGCAAGGAACTGCTACCAGTGTTAAAAGATGAAATTAATTTCAAAATAATGAAGGATATGGACTTTAAATGGAGAAAGTGTGGATCGAAAAGAAAAATAATTACAGTATTTAACTTCTATTTATATTTCTCAAGTCATCAAGAAACATTATGCATACACTGGTCTCAGCACTTCCTTTTTATTGACATTACACATCAGTCTAACTTCCTGCAATAAGTTCCATACTATGAACATTGTCAGGTAGAATTGATTTTATTATTTTCCATTTAATTGTGCCACCCTAAATACTGGCACACGTTTTCGCCCCCCTCCCCCCCGCAATCCTTTGTACAAGACTATACAAATAAATCTGCCCGGCTCATATTTGAATGTCCCGCCTGGTGCCTCCCACCATGTTCCTTCCCAGCAAAGCTAGTGCTCCTTCCCGGCAAAGCTAAGTGTTCCTTCCCGGCAAAGCTACTATCGGATTTTTTATTATGGATACTCGAGTTTAGGCCTTAATTACAACCAAACCAACAGACCTATTGAAAAACGAGTTAAACCAATATTTTCCTTGTTTAATTCTGCGTTAGACTATATAAGCCAATTATTTTCAAGTTTATTAATTATTTATTTATTTGTGGTTGTATGAAAAATTGTCCGTGTTTTTGACGTCTTTTCTTGGAACCGCTCACTTAAAACTATATACATGGAAAACTACTTGGCTGAGGGTAATAAAATTTTTATATGTGAAAGGCACAAGTATTGGTAGTGCAAATCTCAAGTTTCAATTTTTTTTTCAATTCCCCGATAAAAAGTTCTTATACTTTTTCTGGCGTAACGTTTTCTCAGTCCAGGATAAACGTACAGCAGGCAACTTGGTCTCATTTTGAAGCTCTCATTTGTGATTATCGGAAACTACGACCACTGTACAGTGTGATGACGTATTTATGAAGAGTAATATTAATGGTAGGTTTTGTGTGTTCCGGTCCGTGCGAGTAAAAGCGAGCGGACTTGTGAAATCCGGTGCAGCGTTGTCGCGTTAAGTTGCAGTCGTTGCGGCTCGCTACGAACGAACACTGCTTTAAGTTTCCTTTCAACCTTTTATTTTCTTTCCTCGTACAAATTTCATTTTCCATCACCTTTTTCACATAAGGGCTTTAGCCCTTCAATGGCAGGTTTAAAAGTGGTTTGTCTTCCTAATTTGGAAATGTCAGACTACACAATTTTTACATGGGCTATCTGCATTATTTACATAATATCTTTACAATATGTAAATCAGTTAGTATTCTTCGTCTGAAGAATGGCCCTGTTCCGATTAATCAGAACTGCTGGCATTCATGTTAATTATGACCTGCTCGAAATGAGGGACATTTTCAGACAGGCCATCTATCTCCCAGTAGTGGTCTTCAATTCTTTTAGCGTGTTTAATACACTGTTTCCAGAGTTCAGGAGCAACGGTAAGCAAGGCTTCTCGGCATAAAACATTCATTGCTTCCATACTTCTACCATTTTGTAATGTGTTAGCGCAAGTTCGCCCTCAGACAATGGTGGTCTCTGAGGCATTTGGATGTGATGTGATGTGGCATATAAGTAGTAAACAGGAAGACTGAAAATAGCATGTGGACATAGCCAGGTCAGTCGCATTCCATTACACAACTGCCCGGCAACGCTGCCCTCGAATTCACCGGCTCGCTCGCTTTTACTCGCACGGACCGGAACACACAAAACCTCCCATTAATATTACTCTTGATAAATTTGTCGTCACACTGTACGTTTACAGTGGTCGTAGTTTCCGATAATCACGAATGAGAGCTTCAAAATGAGACCAAGTTGCCTGCTGTACGTTTATCCTGGGCTGAGAAAACGTTACGTCAGAAAAAGTATAAGAACTTTTTATCGGGTAATTGAAAAAAATTGAAACTTGAGATTTGCACTACCAATACTTGTGCCTATCACATATAAAAATTTAATTACCCTCAGCCAAGTAGTTTTCCATGTATATAGTTTTAAGTGGGCGGTTCCTAGAAAAGACGTCAAAAACACGGACAATTTTTCATACAACCACAAATAAATAAATAATTAATAAACTTGAAAATAATTGGCTTATATAGTCTAACGCAGAATTAAACAAGGAAAATATTGGTATAACTCATTTTTCAATATGTCTGTTGGTTTGGTTGTAATTAAGGCCTAAACTCGAGTATCCATAATAAAAAATCCGATAGTAGTGCTCCTTCCCGGCGAAGCTAACCGATGACCAGAACATTCTGGAACTATTACTCCCGCCGAGCGAAGAGCCAATGGTGTGCTTCGCTGCAACCCGTGTGTATTGTGGGTAACTCTGTGTCAGGCCTGCCATACTCACTCGCGCGCTGGCGAGGTCTGCTTATGGCAGAAAGGAACTTCTTAAGGCGTGCCAAGGTTGGCAACGTCCACTTTGAGAAAATTCCGCAAGGCGTGCTCGGCTCTGTTTGCCGGCCGCCTAACTTTACTAGAGAGAGCTTGCTCTCTTCCCATTTGAATTACAGCCATGTACCTGACTGGTTGACGTGCGGCCAGGCTCTCGGTAGCTTGGCCATGCTGCCTGCTTGGACTAAGGTATGGTTTCCGATCTGAAGTGGTGCATCAAGTAACTGACTGATATATGTATATATTTTGAAATATTTAAGTGATATTTAAATCTCACAGTGTTGCCGTGAGAAAGACATTTTTCCTAGTCCGGACTGATTAGATTTTAAGTCTTACAAGCACACGATTTTTAGAACTGTATTTATCTAGAGGGAAAAGGCCAGGGCAGCCTACCCTCGTGAATCTGCATCGTGCTGCAATCTTAAATCATCTCGTTGAGTGTAGAACCTTGTTTCATTTAAGTTGTATTTTCTGATTATATTGCTTTAGGTTAATCCTTTTAGCATAGTATTTTTGGAGGGTGATCTTGATTTGACGACAATGTCTCGACGGCTTAAGTCCTTTGTTGGGCAGTCGTTGGACAGTTCCTTGGCGCCTTCGGTTGTGTACAGACGTACATGTTAAGAGCTCCCGCTCTTGAGGCTTCAGTATAGCCTGATGGTTTCTTTTTAAGTAGTGTTTAACTAATTGTGGTGGCCTTGGCCATTTAAAGGTAATTCTTCATTTCGATGGAGTTGCTGCTCCAGGTTTTCCTCGTGCTAAGAGGATATTTCAAGTTGGTGGAACTTCGTAATTTTGGTAGAGCCTCATGGCTGTGTGATTTTTGCCTTAAGGGAATTGCTTCCAAGTTGTTTCTGGCCTATGCCTTTTGCCTATTTTCAGCACTTTTGCTGGGGCATATCTTTTTATATTTCTTGTCTGCAAGAAATATGTTCTTGAATTTAACATTTTCAAAACTAAGTCGCCATGCATAACCGTTGGTGCGCAAGCTGGCCACGTGGGTTACTTATAGGTTAGGAGGGTTCCTTTTCTCATGTTTTGTTTTTCTGTTTGCTTTCCACTGTTTTGTATATTTATTCAGTTCAATATATTCCTTATATTTTATGTTTTAACCCATGGTATTTAATTTGCAATGTTGTCAGCCTCCCGCCTCTGTACCACGAGGCTCACTTCCACTCCACAAGTATTTACTTGCCTGGCGTGCCGTTATTTTGGTAAAGGCCGCCATATTAATACGAAGCTACATTAATACTGCCATGCTACAAACAGTAAGCAATAATTATTACTGTTCGGATTGTGGTAAACATACATGGCTTATTCAAAATTATGTAATCACTGAAGCCCCTTTCCCCTTTTCTCATTTGCTGGGAACAGAATACAAAGAAATATAGTAATCATAATGTCATTGGTTTTACACCCCTTTTAGAGATGCCAAGGTGCTGAAATTTTGTCCTGAAAGGGATCTTTAACATGCCAATAAATTTACTGACATGACTTCCTAGCATTTAAGCACCCTCAGATGCCAACTAACTGCGTCGGGATTTGATTCCACAACCTTAGGTGCAGCAGACGACACGCACCCAGTCACAAAGAAAGAAAGAAAGAAAGAAAGAGAATGATAAGAAAGAAGGAATGTGCTGAGTGAGTGAAGCAAGTAGTGACCAACTTAATGTTTTTAGAATGCACGATATGCAGTGAGCGGGAAGACATCTGCAGTGCAAACCCAACTGCCATCTCCTGGCGCAATATCAGTACATAAGTGCTCTTACCTGAAATTCTTTGTTAAGCAAGACAAATTCGTCCAATTCTTGCTTAATGCGTCTCTGAAGAGCTTCCTGTTCATCTTGACAAGTTCCACAAGCATAAAGGAAGTTGCATGCTGGTCCACCACCAAACCTATGAAATACAAGCATTTCATAACTATCACCACATTTTTGGAAAGTTTCTGATTTTCCCCCAGATAAGACAGCATAAAACAAGATATGCTTAACACTTGATATTATGAACTAACAATTGTATTGTGTAATAATTATGGTGATTTGATATACAGTAGAACCCCGTTTATCCAAAATAAAGGGAGCGAAGACACTTCGGTTGACGCGTCTTTTCGGAAGTTACATTTCGAAATAAAAATGCATTAACTCTGTTAAGCAAATGTACATACTGTATATTAACAATAAAATGTTTACATAATGTCACTGTATAAAATCAGTGATTCTCTTCTGAATTTTCTCTGTGCAGCGCTGTCATGCAGCTATGTCGCGCCACCGTTTAATCAACAATACATCAGCTGGTGTTGATTCATTACTTTGTTCAACGAAGCGCAAAGCAATCTGGAATAATGAAACTATTTCTTTTGTTACTATTGAACTGAATATACATTATTATATTAATTAAAGTGTGTGGTATTTTAATAAATTTCTAAATCAATCTTACCTCCAAATCCATCATCTGCTTTAACTCGG
Source organism: Meconema thalassinum (assembly GCA_946902985.2). Lineage (NCBI taxonomy): Eukaryota > Metazoa > Arthropoda > Insecta > Orthoptera > Tettigoniidae > Meconema > Meconema thalassinum. Next base: position 249,893,934 of record OX336394.1, on the reverse strand, counting down.
TTCTCAGAACTGCTATTGTAAAGGTCCGAGTCACCTGCTTCAACCCGTGGCAGTAACACAGAATCCTCAATTTCTTGGTCTGTTAGATCAAGTTCAGCATCATCTGATTGGACCACTCGTTCACCTCACACTGGTTAACATTCCACATCCTGGAATTTGCTTCACCATTTCTTGCAGATTGTCATCATCTTCCGAAATTATCCCTTCATACAGTTTGTTCCAGGAATTACCAAGAGTCACTGATGTAATATGAATGGAGAAGGGTCGCAGGATTTTCACAATATTTTCTTTTTTGCCAGAGCATTTCGGTTAAGCAGGGTTCTACTGTATTCTGATTTGAATAAAAACACAATACAATATTTATGACATGACTTACAAAAGGCAAAACAATACTTTTCCAAGAATTAGCCGACCCTCAACATACATTCCTTTCAATACCAACTTCGAAAATTAAAACTTATTGATGACATTTTGAGAAAAGATTTTTATTTGAAACTGGTTTCCTGTAAACGAAAAACAACATACTTTCTCAATTCTACGACAGCATTACTTACGTTTCATACAAGTATTCCCAAACAGGCTGTGAAAGAATGGTACAGAGTTGATCCACATGAGCTGCTTTGGATGGCTGCACACCTCCATGTGTGCACAAGAAATCCGAGTTATCTATAGGCCCAGGTTCTGCAAATGTGTTGAACTTATTCACCCACTGCTTTGATACATAAAACTGAAGGCTGGGTTCATTCAGGGAAAGCTGTATCAGTTCAACAGCTCTCTGACGTTTCTTGCTGATGATATCACATGATTTCCTTTAAAGAAAAATTAAAAATGAGAAGTCACATTTTAATCTGGTATTGCATTTTACAAAATACAAAAATGTATAGTTACGAACAAACAAATTCTAGGCCATAAATTTCTTGATGAGTTACAGTTCGCACATGTCATTCTAGAAAAATGAACATTAAGGAGTTGTCGTTATTCTTCTTTTTGTGATCATTTGAACCTACTGAGGATCACGGGGCTCGTTTCGACTATTGGCTAGGGTCCTTTGCCTTATTATTATTATTACTATTATTACTATTATTGACGAGACATATTAATAATGGGTACTGACTTTCAGATCCCTTTCTCAACACCTGTTCTCAGATGTGAAGTAACCATCGGCATAACAAGACAGGTCGTTTAGAGCAAATGATAGGCTTCAAAGAGAAGTGAAAGCTTGTGGTACGTTTCGAATAAGTGAGAGGAACAACATCAAAATTGTTAAACCATTGATCAAGTTTGGGTATGCCTAAGTATAAATAAATACTACTGCTATCAAAATTGAGAATCCATCTACAAATACTCGGGAACAGTATGAGATGTTGTCTGTTAGGACCCTATAACATTTAATTGCTTGATATACCATAATAATAATAATGATAATTCGAAGAGAAGAGAAGAAGAATTCCTAGAGGCTTTGAAAAACTCTGCCGGTACAGGCTGGCCAGCTCTACAGTGCACGCGCTTGTACTGACGAATTCCAGCATAAACAGGGCTAACAGGGTAGGCTTGGTTATCAGGTACTAAAAGAACTTGCACAGGTACCACAATGCATTATACACCGGTGTGGAGAGTCAAGGACATTACGTCACGTGCTTGTGGCTTACTTATTAGACTGTCCGTGAGAGTGCAGCTGGATAGAACATATTAAAGGTACTAGCTACGTAGGACCCTGCTACAGGGTATTAGTCCAATTTGTGTACTCTGTACCACTACACAGTCCCCATGGCGACATCAAGTTAAGTTGATTGCGAGGGTTTCTTCAGACCTGTACATACACAGGCAACTAGGAAGTAAAATTTCCCCTTTCTTCCGAACTTTTCTAACAATCAACAAAAGAAGACTACTGTATACCCTCAAAAAAGAAGAGTCTTAAATGGGAACAAGGCATGAAAGCATAATATAATGGGTTGTCTTATATATGCTTCATATAGGAGATGTCCAGAGACCGGGCAAAAATCACACATTACATGGGAGAGCGTAATAAGTGGTCACGTTATATCGAGGTTTCACTGTATATCAACCACGTGATGGAGGTTGATTTAAGGGGGAAAACATTGAGGCCATCTTCCACAAGCAGTTATATAAATTTTGAAATTGAAATTTAAGGGATTGTACCAAAACAAGTAATAAAATAACTTTTAAAAAGAATAGAAGCAATAAATAAAAACTATGGTAACTTTTTTAAAAATATGCTAAACTATATATAACTCAGCAATTCTTCTAGGTGTATGGGGTTTCGCCTAGGACACCAAACTGGCTCATCAACGGGCTCTTGGTGTCCCCGCCCGGACCCCCTCGGGGGTAGCGAACTGCACGCTACGTCCCTTTTTATGAAGCACACCTGTGCCCTGTGCGAGAACTAAAAGCTCAAGCAGCCTTAACCTCCATTTGAAGGCTTCCAAAAACATGGTATATCAGCTTTCACGGCCAGTGAATTAAAACTCAGCAAGTCTTCTAGGTTTCTGCCATGTCTTGTGTGAGGTTTCGCCTAGGACACCAAGCTGGCTCGTCAGCGGGCTCTTGGTGACCCTGTCCGGCCCCGACATGCTAAACTACTGTATAGTTGTCCCCTTAATAACTCCAGCCAGAGATTCCCCAGAATGCTAGTACTTGGCAGCGGAACTGAGAGCAAATATTCCTAACAGGTACTTCTGTTGTTTGAGATCATAGAGACACTGCCTCTTTTGCAGTTTAATCCAACTTGGTTCCCACTATTTCCATGCAACTTGGAACCACAGGAAGGTGATTCTTCGTGTCAGCATTGCACAATCCAGCTAGAAAGTTGTAAATACAATGCAGCAACAGGTGCCACAGGAAAAATAAAGCAACTGACTGCAATGTAGCCAAAGAGTCGGTATACACAAGAAAGTCAAGCAACTGCAGAGCTTAACCCCTTCCACTCGTGTGTTGACCTGAGATCGACAGCCTTCACTTAGCATTATAGCTCATGTGTTGACACAATGTTTCGCCACACGTTTCTAGGTTACCTGGCATGTGCTGGTCCCTTCTGGAAACCGAAAGAAACCAAACAGGAGTGTTTCTCTTTGCTTGACAAAACTGCTCCGTTTTTTTTGACATGGAAAGCAGTCGCGGTGAAGCAACATAGCAGCACACAGTTTGACCGAAGCTGAGATAATGGCAACTATTTTGGCTGATTTTGATGATAGTGACCATGAAAGTGATGAATTTTTTGAATCTGGTGATGAACGAGATATATCCGTGAGTGATTGAAGTGACGATATTGATATCACCGTTGCAAGAAATAATAATAATAATATGAGAAGCAACCAAGGCTCCATCAAGGCATTTGCTTTGAACGCTTCCACACACTCAAGACATACCATTCATAATTTTAAAAACATTATTTTCTGTCATGTAAATACCATACACTCATTAATTTTGTCATTCCTTCCTGTATATATTGTTACAACCAGTACTTAATACCAGGTTTTAAAATATAAAGAATGCTGACAGAAATAAATACGAGTTGGGAGAAATCAAGACTTACAATAATTCGAGTGAAAAGGTTAATAAAATGGCAATGAGCACTGCAATGGAAACGCTACAGGCCTGTGGCAAAGATATCATCATACTAGAAAGAACTACTAATAACAACTAAAAGAAGGAAAACTAAAAATCCAAACACACTGCAGTACTCAGGACTGATGACCATGTCATCTTAAGCTTCTAAATGAATACTAATTTACAGAGGCAAAGCTACAATAGAAATGCACATGGATGGACATAAAGTAAAAGCCAATAATTTGATATTATTTGACAACAGTAAGAAACTATTAAATTCCTATTAGAGAAAAAAGTGAGTGGACTTACGTACTTGTAGAACAAAACATAAGCTTCACAGTTCTGAACCGTCTCTGGTGAAACCTGGGTCACATACTGGTCGTCAAATTCAAACCATTGGTCACTAATACAATTCAGCGAATAGCAAGTGTAATGGCCACCACCTGCTGTCCCATGGTGACAAATGACAGACACCAGGTCATAGCTCGTCACCTGCGATGTACAGTCTGAATAAAGAGTGCCTCCATTAATACCGGTACTGAAGAAAAAAAAAGAACTACAAGATTGATAATAATGTCAGAAATCAACAATAAAAAGCCAGGTAAAATATACCAGTGTTCTCGAAAAATAAAATACTCTTCCAGGAACTCAAGAATCTATCCTCCTACTCCCCCATACATTAGTAACCTATCTATAATGCGTCTCTACCTTAAAAGACAGTACGCATTAAATAGGGCGCGTTGATGCCAGATCTACTGCATATACAAAGTTCTACAAGGCCGGGCACATTATGTAACGTAACTCGTATTACAGGCATGGTTTTACGCAAAACTCGGAAAATTTCCAAAATATTTGTTTGTTGTATATAACTGTACCTCATACCTTGCAGCGAACAACGCTACAATATTTAGATATGATACGCCGAACCTCAGAGCGCGATTTTAATGCACACATTATAACAATTTATATTTTTCAATTATTCATGAATATGATAATATTATAATATGTTACTTATTTATTTACACTGTTTACGCCCACATTGGAGCACCAAAATCAAACCTGATATACAAAGTCTTCCAATATTTCAAATAATAAATTCAGTTCCTAGTTCTTGATAATTTTTTCATTTCCCAATACTTCTTCAGTCTGGAAGATCTTGCAGCTCGTTCTTCTTCTGATATAACATACTGCTTACGCTGTGAAATTTTGAATGTTAGTCGAGTGTATTTGTTATTCAGAAGCCGTTTCTCCTCTCTATGTTTAATATGATGCTTAGTAATTTTCAATTCGTCTAAATCCATTTGTATTTCTTTAAACCATGTGATTTTTGTTTTACTGTTCCAAAAGAAGTCAAAAAGTTGTTTCAGGAGTCTAGTATTTGGCAAGCGAGATATGTGTCCAAAAAACGCAATCCTTCGTTTTCGCATCGTGTCAATGATAGATTCATTTTCCTTGTAAAGTATTGAATTGGGCAAAAGTCTCCACTGGCCCCCAACCTGGTGTTTTTTATTGAGTATTGTCCGAAGAATCCGTCTATCAACCTTCTGTAGTTTGTCAGTTGTTGATCGGGTGTTTAGTTTAAATAAAGTTTCACTTGCATATGTTGCTTCTGGCTTAACGACGGAGAAATAATGTCGAATTTTAGCATTAATCGAAAGAGACTGTTTCTTATATGTTGGCCAGGTAATCTGTTGTGCTCGTCGCAATTTTAGAGTTCTATTATCTATTGATGCTCTCTCATTGGCATTCCAAGTGATGATCTCACCAAGATATTTAAATTTTTTCACAATCCTTATTTTCTGGGCATTATGCAGTACAATATGTGATGTGTGAACTTGAAAAGATGGCATCATTTCTGTTTTCTCAAAGGAAATTTTCAACCCAACCTTTGCTGCTAATCGTTCCAATTCCTCTACCTGAAATTTAGCTTCTTCGATACTAGTTGCTAATAATGCTAGATCATCAGCAAAGGCGAGACAATTTAGTCGAGCATTTTTTCCAATCTTGACATTCGGTGGACAAACCTTATTCCATTGACGCATAACTTTTTCCAGCACACAATTAAACAGCAATGGAGATAATCCATCTCCCTGCCGAAGACCAGTATGGATTTCAAATGACTCAGAGGTTTCACTTCTAAACCTAACTCTAGATTTAGTATTCTTAAGAGTGACCACAATAAGGTTAACAAGTTTTCGATGTAAACCAAATTCAGTAAGGACATTTAATAGAGATTCGCGATGGATACTATCATAAGCTTTTTGAAAATCAACGAATGTGATCACTAAATCTTTGCTCCTAATTCTGTGATGTTTTATAATCCATTTGAGACTGATAATTTGATCTGGACAGCTTCGTCCTGGACGGAAACCACCCTGATATTCACCAAGTTCATTATCAAGTTGTTCGTGAATTCTGGAATATAAAATCTTTGAAAAAATCTTATACGTGACATCCAGCAACGATATCCCTCGATAATTGCCAGGATCTGACCTATCGCCCTTTTTGTGTATGGGGTGTATAATTGCAATATTCCACTCTTCAGGCAATTTTTCTGTATTCCAAATGTCAATAAGATGTTTATGAAGGTTATGAATAGTCTGTACATTAGCATTCTTCCAAAGTTCTGCTACTACTTTATTCTCTCCTGCCGCTTTAAAATTCTTAAGTGAATCAATCGCTGTACGCACTTCATCGTAAACCGGCGGTATGATCTTTTCCAGGGGTGTTTTATTTCTAGGATAGGGATCGAATTCAAAAGAATCTTCAGGTTCATCACTATTAAGTAATTTTATGAAGTAATCGGCCAAAATTATTACATTGTCATAATCATTATGGGCCACCTGCCCGTTCGTATCTTTCATCAAAAGAGTAGGGGGAGTAAATTTTGATTGGTATTGTTTAAATGTCCTGTAATAGTCCCTTGTTTTATGGCGATTGAAAGCTTCATCAATAGATTTTAATGTTTCCTTCTGATATTCTCTTTTAACCCTCCTGATTTCTTTGGCCGCTAACCTTCTAGCATTGATTAATTCTTCCCTAGAACTTTCTGTTTTTTGTTGTTGGTCCTTCAACCAAGCTGAATGCCGGCGTAGAATTGCTAAATCACAATCCTCATTCCACCATGCATGTTTCTTTCGTTTTTTAATGGGAGCAATGTCTTCTGCTACGGCTTTTAATTTGTTAACAGTGGTCCCCAAGTTGTCACTCAAAAGCGTGATGGATTGCTCAAAATATACTGGATTATTGATAACTGAACTAGGATCATACAATCTTTTGCTATTGAATTTTTGAGGTTTATTTTTCCTTTTAGGAGTCAATTTGATTTTAATCTTGGAAATGTAATGATCCGAATCAACATCAACACCACGAAGGACTTTTACATTATAAATTTCTTTGTGAAATTTCCGATCCATGGCCACATGATCTATCTGAAACTCTCCTAACTTAATATTAGGACATTTCCAAGTCATTAATTTATGTGGTCTCCTCTTGAACCTTGTTGTCTCCATAATTAGACCATGGTTAATACAAAATTCAATTAACCGTTCACCATTCTTGTTTGTCAAGTTATGTGCTGGCCATCGCCCCACCACTAGGCGAAATTTCCTCTCACGTCCAATCTTTGCATTGAAATCTCCAAGTAAAATTTTAATATTAGCATCAGGTATATTCGTTACCAATTGGTCAAGTTCATCCCAAAATTGATCCGTCCCTTCAGTATCAGTTCTATTTTTGTCATTTGTTGGTGCATGAACATTTATCAATGTGTATATCTTGTTTTCCACTTTTAACTGTTAACAATGCAACTCGTGGGGAATTTGAGGAAAAATCCGTAATGGAATCTAGTATTCTATGGTGTACCAAGAAACCTACTCCAAATTGAGGGACATTTTTCATTACCCTTTCTCCTGGAGGCCCTTTATAGAGACGATACCCACCTGATTCAATTGGGTTCTGATCAGTATTACGTAATTCTTGAAGAGCAGTGATCACAATTTTGTGTTGATCCAAGATATCAGTTAGATGCTTTAACTTACCAACCTTCATCAAAGAATAAACATTTAATGTTGCCAAATATGAGAACTTTCCCGGCTTGTTGAATTTAAGTACGTTCTTAGTGTGATTAGTCTGCATGCTTGGTCATTGTATCTCGAGGCGCTCCGACTCGCCTTAATCCTCTACCCGACACCCCACCGTATCCGAATGGTGTCTTCGCTTGGTTAATGATGTAAGTGTCCAAAACGGTGGATTTCAATAGAAGACTATCCATATTCATTTGATTATCAGATCAATGATCAAGAATCTGACCGTGGTCAGGGTTTACAATCCCAGATGTGATCTGGGAAGGTGATGAATGAAATATGATATGATGAAACATGAGATTGTTACTTATAATATTACATTTTCTCGAATATCATAGGTTATAATAAATTATATGACATTTTTCATGAATTATATATATATATATATTGTGGTCCACGTAATTTACCCAATTTTGTGTGGTCAAATGGTGGTATGCAGCTTAAATTAAATTCTTCATTTCTTGTTTCTTGAATGAGACGTTGTTCAATTTTATATAGTTCTTCACTTGCGCCCATACCATTTCGATGGGATTAAGTTCACTGTGGTATGGTGGCTAGCGAAGAACATATTTTTCTGCTGATTTAGCCATCTCGTCAATGATGTATTTATCATGTTTGTCTCTGTTTTGAGTCACAATAAAACGAAGCTCCCGTTTTAACATATCATTTCGAAAAGGGACCCCTTATGAGTGAGCCAATCTATAATCCGGTCTTTTCTCCGTTATAGGTAAAAGTTCGATTTTCCGACTGTGGTAGCCTACATTCTCTATTACTAGGATAGATCCTTCGGGAACATTGGGCAACAATTGCTCGGCGAACTACTTTTCATACACTTCACCTGTCATTTCGTCGTGGGTGTCTACCATGTTCTTTCGGCACATAAACGTTAACTCTGTACTATTAACAAACCCTTGTTCATTACCGGAATGAACAAAGGCAAACCACGGAAACCACTTCGAGGATGGCTAAGGTAGGAATCGAACCCACCTCTTCTCAGCCCTCAGACCAGAATTAAATTTCCTGGCAGAGCCGGGATTCAAACTTGGGCCTCCACGGTGACAGCCAGGAATGCTAGCCACTACGGTATGCAACGAGGTGGACAATTTATAAAGAACACAAGGACCACTTCATTTCACAGTTTAACTTCACACCATCACCTACCCTCCATTAAATGCAGTCAGGGAGATACTGGCACCTGAGTAAACAAACTTTCGCAGCGTCAGCGCTGGGCGGGAGGAATACGCTAGGTGCGATAACTTATTAATTTCAAGTAACATTTAAGAAAAAAAAATCATAACTTTCTTATTATGAAAATAATTACTGCCCTGAGAAATAGAGTATCTTCTACCAACATCAGGCAATATAAAAATACATTCTTGATCTGTTGCGATCATTAGTTCATTATCTTTGGCGTGATAAGTTTTATATCTGCAAAAATATAGATTCGCGCTAAAATATTGTAATTGTGAAAAGTGGGCCATGTGTTAATTATTTATGGCTTTTATTTTTTCATCATCATAAAGAGCGGAAAATTCTCTATAACGCCACGCAAACATTTTCTTAGATTTGTCACTTTCAATTATTGGGAAATGGTAACATCGCCGGGGTGGAAGAGGACGAAGCTAACTGCGGGACATAGGAGTGCGAGTGAAAGGCAAATACTACATTTAATTCCATACTGTCCTTTAAGTTAGAGACGCTCTATAGTCAGACTATACTCACTCTTACTAATAAGGACAATTGTTGCTTTAAGGCAGAGGTATTTACCGTAACCTACAGTTGAAGTTACACTTGGAACACTCGAGACACAGATCACAATTTGTTCTTATCATGATTCGGCTCAGAAGATGTACACATTACACATCTCTAAATCTTGATTGTCATGGATAAGGCTACTGCCAGGTTCTGAAATTATCTGAATGCATAATTGATTTCATTTTTAATTACTTTAACTTTGGCAATTTAATGATACATTGACACGTAAAGGAGATTACAAATTTGAAAAAATGTTTATATTTCTAATATTAATAGACTTGTTTATTTTTATTGTGTTCATCGTATTAGGCATATGTGTTAATAACCCAGACATGTTGTGCATCATCGGTGGTGAATTTTACCCAGTCACAGAGATAATCGTATTCTCGTTTAGATGTTTTTTAAAATAAAGGTTAGGGGGGAGGGGTGGCTATATCTTGGAAGTAAAGTTGATGAGGGAAAGAATTGGACACAGGGTAAATGTTTTAGACTCATTAAAGCAATGCCCTTCAGAAACCCAACAATATAAAGAGAAAAGAAACACCATATTACTGAATGCTATTTCTGTTTAATGAAGGTAGATGGACATAATTCTAAATCAAAATATTATATAATTTATCGCAATCTTTGTTCACCCCAATGATTAATTCAATCATGATTCAATGCCAATTCCCAAGCCTCCTAAAGAATGGACATTTGATCATGACTTGTTTGTGGACCTGCTAACAGAACATGAGAGAAATATGCACTAATTTTCTTCAAAAATTGAAAGACAATCAACTATATCAGCCTTTCAAAATATGAGTGCTGGCGATCGAGTTGGGAGCTATTCTTTGTTTACTAGTGTCACAATGTCAACCTGCCTGGTTGGCAAGTACAGTGGCACGGGTAGGATATGACTCAGCTCCAGTAGTCACAGTCATCGTTCTCTCCATGTCAACATGCTTAGCTGTGATGTCGCGAAATAATTAGAAATACACCGTCCTTAATTCACCCATTATTATTATTTATGTTTACGCCTTGGAGGCTGGATTTAGACAGCTCCTTAACCCGGTCCATGAGTCAATCCTAATTGGCTACATGGATAATACTTGCCAGGCGCATCCACGTCGCGGGGGTGGGCAACGGTACTGTAATATACCACGGAACTACAGTACCGGCTAAGTTCTGGTGAGGACCCAGTCCTATGGGGGTATGACATAGGCCTCGTGCACAGGGTTACATGCGAAGACCTCAACGGAATCTGCAGCGGAGAAGATGGACTTCAGAATGGTGGAGATTGCGGAAGAGGCAGCCCAGTACTCAGTGAATAGTATGAGTACAGCATCAATCGGCAGCGTCTGTTTCCCATGTTAGGAGCGGCTGCAAGGGCGTCTGTTCTCCAGGTTAGGGGCGGCCTGAATAATAGCTGGCAGTAGCTACATAAAATGCCTTTGGGAGTGGCGACCCCATTGTAATAATAGCCTAAAATGGAAATGGCACTTCCAATGATTCGGAAAAGGTTAGGGCGTACCTTGCAGGCGACGCGCAGTTCCTTTGGTACTAGGGGAACTGTGAGAAATGGGCGACCAGTAACCGAAATGAAAGTGGGAATCATGAATGTCATGACCCAGGCAAGGTGGAGGAGGAGGTAAACTTCATGGAGAGGGAGAAGGTTGGAATGATGGGGCTGAGTGAAGTGAAATGGCAACATAAAGGAAGGAAGAAATTGAGGAAAGGATATACATTACACTGGAGTGGTGACCAAGAGGCATAAAATGGCGTGGGACTGATAACCTCGAAACAACTGGGGGAGTATGTTGAAGTGGTCGAGTGTGTGAGTGACAGAATAATGAAAATTAGAAAGAAGATGAAGAATGACATGATGGACTTCATACAAGTGTATGCACCACAGACTGGAAACAGAGAGGAAGATATTGAAGCATTCCTGGAGTAGGTAGAAAGAGTAATTTCAGATGTAGAAGTGGTGATCATGGGAGATATGAATGCACAAGTCGGAAACGAGAAACAAGGAAAGCAAGAAGTCATTGGACCATATGGATATGGGAAAAAGAACCGGGAAGGAGAGGAACTTGTAAACTTTTGTGAAAGGAATGGACTGATAGTGGGTAATTCATGGTTTCGGAAGAAAAACAGCAGGAAAATTACGAGATATGGGTGGGGCGATAGAAGAACAAAATCAGTAATTGACTACTTTCTGGTGGAAAGGACAAATCGCAGAAAGCTGATAGATGTGACAGAGCTTTACCAGGAGAAGCATTTGATGGGGACCATAGAGCTGTGGTGGCAAAATTTAGATGGGCAAAATTGGAAAGCCTAAAGGAGATCAGAGAAAGTAAAATAAAAGTATGGAAATTGAAAGACAAAACTGTACAGGAAGATTTTCAGGAGAAATTGAAGCAACAAATCCCAGTTACTGAAGTGGGAAACGTAGAATAGGAATGGTCCCACTTTAAAAAGGCATTTGCTGGTGCAGCAGAGAGTGCTTGTCGTAGGACGTCAACAAGAGTAAAAGAGAAGGAGACACCATGGTGGAATGAGGAAGTGAGGAAAGCAGTGAAAGAAAAGAAGTCTGCATGGAAAGAATGGAACCGAGATCAAACAGAAGAAAGCAAAAGGAAGTATCAAGACAGCAAACGGAGGTGTAAGAAAGTGGTAGGAGAAGAAAAGAAGATAAGTGAGGAAGAATTTACATGAAGAATGGAAACAGATGTAAGTGGCAGTAAAAGGATGCTGTACGGACTTCTAAGAAGTAAGAGGAAAGAAAGAGTTACTACAAAGCTGGTGAAAAAGGAAGATGGAGAGTTGTTAACACACCCAGAAGAGATAAAGGGACGATGGAAGGAGTATTTCGATAAGCTATTGAATGTGAACAATTTTACAGGTGAGATGGAAGTGACACAGCCTGACGACTCTATAACAGAAGATGATATAACAATGCTGGAGGTGGAATTAGCAGTACAGAAAATGAAGATGGGAAAAGCAACAGGAGTGGATTAAATCAGTGTAGAAATGATAAAGGCTGCTGGACCTGATGGTATGCAATGGCTGTATCGACTGCTAAAGTGTGTGTGGAAACGGAAATGTGTACCAGAAGACTGGGAGAAAGGGCTAATAATACCAGTGTTTAAGAAAGGGGACAAGAAAGTAAGTGATAACTATAGAGGGATCACCCTCATATCACAGATAGTAAAAATACTGGAAAGGATATTAGAAAGAAGAATGAGAAGAAAGGTGGAAGGAGAGTTGCAAGTGGAACAGTGTGGCTTCAGGAGTGGAAGATCCACAGTGGACCCAATCTTTAGCTTGAGGCAGGTGATGGAAAAGAACTGGGAATATGGAGAGGATTTGGTCATGACTTTCATAGATCTAGAAAAGGCATATGATAGTGTCCCCAGAGAGAAGGTATGGGAAACCATGGTTAAGAAGAGACTGGGAAGAGAAATGTTGGAAATGGTGCAAGCAATGTACAACAACTGTGTTAGCAGGGTACTGACCCCAGTTGGAAAGACAGATTGGTTTAGGAACAAGACTGGTCTAAGACAGGGGAGTGTGCTGTCACCTCTCTTGTTCATAATGGTGATGGATGAAATTGTAAAGGAAACAAAGGAAGCATATGGACATAAAGAAATGAAGTTACTGTTATTTGCAGATGATATTTTGGTCTGGGGAAGGAACACCGAAGAAGTGCAAAAACAACTAGATGCACTGAACGAAAATATTCAGAAGTACGGCCTGAAAATCAGTATAGAGAAAAGCAAGACCATAGTGATGACAAGAGGGGAAAGACAAGGAAAGAGCACTGTGAAAATTGGAAGTCAGAGTTTGGAAATTGTGGACACGTTCAAATACCTAAGAAGTGAATTGATGCAAACTGGTAGGTTGGACATGGAGATTGGCAGGAGAGTACAGCAGAGCAATGCATTCTATCAAAGTGTAAGAAAACTTGTTTGGGATAAGGAAGTACCAAGGAAAAGCAAGGAGGTAATGTATAAAGTGTACTATGTTCCCATATTAACTTATGCAGCTGAGACTTGGACCCTGACAAGCAGGCAAGAGAGTAGAATCCAAGCCAGTGAAATGAAATTCCTGAGAAGTATGATAGGAAAGACAAGGAAAGACAGAGTGAGGAATGAAGATGTTAGGAAGGAAGTTGGGATGGGAAAACTACATGAGAGAATTGAGAAGAATAAACTAAGGTGGTTTGGACATGTAAAGAGGATGGAGGAAAATAGAATACCAAGACAGATGCTGGAGTCAAAGTGCAAGGGTAAGAGAGAAAGAGGAAGACCTAGAACAAAGTGGATCGATTCAGTGAAGAACAGCGTGAGGAAAAGAAATCTGGACTGGGACAAGATCGTGGAAGAAGAATTGTGGAAGGAAAGAGGAAAGTGGAGAAGTGCCATAGATACCCCGACCCGGCAGGAGCTGGATAAGGGGAAATGATGATGATGATAATGTTTATGCTCACAATATAACTTCTGTAAAACACAAGTAGCACGTGTAATGCTGCTTGACTTATGTGCAGATGGCACTTCATCATCACAGTGTCCCCCTCATTGTCCTGCAGGGCTCCTGTTGCTATAAACAACAAACGCTGGTGCAGCCAAGTTCAGCGGCCCTTGTATCTTGGAAGGCTAATACAGAACTTTTTGTGAACTTGGTGAAGGCATATCAGCATATGGGTCAATTGAAAATCCACTTTTCACACTCCTATTTGGACTTTTTTCCTCCTAATTTGGACAGTTAGTGATGAACAAGGTGAAAGGCTTCACTAGCACTAAGAAGGATTTCAGAAAACATACTGGCATTAATATACATATACACACTTTCAAGCTTAAACAAGAACGTAATGTACACATGACAAACTGGGCCTTAAAAGGGTAAAAGATGCAAAATTCTAAATTCTAGGGAGAACACTATATTTTTTACCATCTACTTCAAATTAAAAACTAGGATATGGTGCATTAAATAAAGTGATATGCTACTTACCTTTATGAAGATAAGGCCTCATATCAAGACCTTCCAATGGAAAGGACACATAACTATTTATCTTAGAGCTAAACATCAACTCATGGCGAAAGCGTTTCAGGTGTATGCAAAGTATTTCTGGTAACTCCAATACTTTAGAATATTTCACACCATTTCTCAGTTTATTGCATTTTTCACAACTGCAAAAGATGAAAATAATCAAAGTAGTCAAAAATTATGAATGCTGGCTTTCAAACAGATCAAACAATATGCAATATCTAGTTCATTTAACATACACACCTGTACATGTTGTCACCTTTTAACTCGTCAGCGCTGAAAAATGCAGCCAAACAGTCATGAAGGCTGACAGTTGGGCCCCAGAACCAGCTGCGAACCCACTCTAGAATCCATGTAACCCAACCCTGAAATCATTTAGTTTCATTTATAAAAACAAATATCGTATACAAGACTATTTGCACACGTTTTAGAATCACACCAAAAACATTAATGAAAACAAGTGTGTGACTTAACCAGCACAAATGGAGTTCCCTGCACTCTGAAGTATGCACTTTGTTAACCCTTATCCAGGCAACCGGGTTCTGCTGAAACCGGTTGCCAATACTTCTGACTCTGTAATAGGACCTATCTTCATGCCAGGGGTGAAATTCCATGAATTTGTTATTTTAATGTATTAAACAATACCATATATTTGGAGAGAACCAAAACACCTCTAAGTGACAATTTGGGGACAATGACAAACTGAAAACTGTGGCTGAAGAAATCACTTCCTTTAAAAGAAGGAGAAAACATGCCTGGTGGAACAAGGAATGCGATAGAGCAATTCAGAGAAGACATAAGGCATGGCTCAATGACCAACAAAGGAAAACTGAAAAATCCCGCGAGGAACTAATTACTGCTAGAAGACAAACGGCCAAAGAAATTAGAAGAATAAAAAGAGATCATCAAAAAGATACCCTAAATAACGTGGATGAAGCATTTTAATAAGCATAAAACAAGAGATTACCAAACATTCAAACAATATCAATCGAAATACATTCCACCTACAATTATTTTGAAAAATGAAAACAGGATAATGTCACACAATAAGAGACAATGCCAAAATTATGGTGGAGTATTTCAAAGAATTACTCAACTGCAAGGATCCAAAAGAACACTTCGAATTTGATCCCAATCCCAAAAATAAAACTCCCCTGGACAAGGTTATACCGCCAAATTATGAAGAAGTGAATAAAGCAGTTTATTCACTTACGAACTACAAAGCAGCGGGAGAAAATCAATTAGTTTCAGAATTGTGGAAGAATGCAAATAAACAAACTCTTCAAAATTTACATCAACATATCATAGACATCAGGAATACTGAAAAATTAACTGAAGAATACCAGGCGAGTTAGCCGTGGTCGTTACGGCATGACTGCTGGCAGTCGCTCACATTTGGGAGGCGAGGAGGTTCGAATCCCCCAGCCGGCAACCTTGAAGATGGTCTTCTGTGGTTTCCCATCTTCCTTCCAGGCAAATGCCGGGGTTGGTCCCTAACTATAGGCCACAGCCGTTACCTTCCAACTCCTCGCCCTTACATCCAAAACTTTCCTCCCCAACGGTACTTGTAGCTCACCCATTGGGTGTCCGTCTCGAAGCAGCTACAAAACTGGCGAGCCGAACATGTCCTCGGACACTCCCAGCACTAAAAGCCATACGCTAAAAAAAAAAAAAAAACTGAAGAATGGTGCCCAGCAATCAACCACCCACTCTACAAAAGGGTGATAGATCAGTTCCCAATAATTATCAGGGTATATCTTTAGTTGATGTCATTTATAAGATCATCTCAAAAATTATTTATACAAGAATTCAACTTGATCAAGAACTGGGAGAGTATCAAGGAGGATTTCGAGCAGGTAGGAGCTGTCCCGAACAAATTATTAGTCTTAAATCCATCACGAAACATCATAGACTTCAAAACAAGCAATTAGTCGACTATAAAAAACTTATGACAGCATCCATCGTGAGACAATATTAAAAATCCTTCGAGAATTTGGTCTACATCGAAAACTCATCAACCTTCTTGGAATTACCCTTGAGAATACTAAATCAAAAGTCAAATTTAGAGGTGAATTGTCAGAACCATTTGAAATCCAAACTGGACTCCGCCAGGGAGATGGTCTTTCGCCCTTATTGTTTAATTGTGCATTGGAGAAAGTCATGCGAGAATGGAATGAGCAGTGTCCTCCAACCATTAAGATTGACAGAAATATCAAACTTAATTGCCTAGCATTCGCAGACGATCCTGCACTACTAGCAAGTACTGTGGAAGAGGCTAAATTACAAATCTAAGAACTCGAAAAAATTGCATGCAAAATTGGTCTACAAATCTCGTATGAAAAGACTGAAATGATACCGAACTTCAGAATTGACACACCAACATTTCAACTAAACAATAGTAAAAAATTAAGACTGTGAATAAGTTCAAATATCTTGGGGAACTCAAACGAGAAACCATCGATAGACAGTAGAACATCCAAATTGAAACAAGCACAACCTGGCCAACCTACAAAAGGAAATCTCTCTCAATGAATGCCAAATTTCGGCATTACAATTCCGTTGTTAAACCCGAGGCAACTTATGGTAGTGAAATACTATTCAAGTTGAACATCAAACAAACTGCAGAAAGCAGACAGAAGAATCATCAGAACAATTATTAACAAAAAAACACCAAGTAAATGTCCAATGGAGATTACTGCCAAATGAAGTGGTATATCGAGAGGGTGAATCAATAATAGATACAACACGGAAAAGAAGAATCTCTTTTTTCTGCGATATCTCACGCCTACTAGAAACCAGACTAACAAAACAGCTCCTTAGTTATTTCTGGAAGAGAAAAACAAAGAACAACTGGTTCCTCAGTTGAGGGGCTGCGACAACGCGGTCATGAAGCCCCGTGTACTTTGGGTGTGTAGAATCTGTCTGATAATCGGTGTTAATTGTGATGGCTGTATTAGTGTGTGTTATCTGTTTTTAATTCAAGTAAGGACTGCAGACATTGAATTTACCAGTAGTTCCTACTTTTGCCGCCAATCGCCACCGTCAACGACTACTAGTTCAGAAAGAGATCCAGCATGATTTAGATTAATTAAATTTAACGATGCTCCAAATTAAAAATAAAGAAGAGAAGAATATTTTAAGGAATAAATACTTACGATTCACATTAACAACATTTGAACACAAAAACTACACCATCACAGATGAACAAAGGGCAGCCAGGTCAGATAGAATGAAGAAATTTTGGGTGCAGAAGCTGAAGCTGAATCGCTAATTTCCAAATACCGTTGTTAGACTTAATTGTATTGATTAAAGTGCTCCAAACAGGGCATAAAATATGGGGGGGAAAAAACAACGACAGAAATGATTTTGCAACCTTGTGACCCCAGATACTATTTCAAATGCAATTTTCTGTCTCACGCACTTAGCCAGGCAAGCAGGGTCCATCGGACCCATTCATAGTGCAGCAACTTGTTGTCCTTGTTGTTGTTGTTGCTGCAGGTATGGTGTATGATTAATATTTTACTCAATGGTTCTCTCTAACGGATTATACTTAAAAGTGTTTCATAGAGCTTCTGTTGATTAGCAACACATTCCCTTATATTATATTATAAATTACATACTTATTCATTCAAATCAACCGACTACCCACATAACCTTATCTGTCACTGTCCCTCCCGCCTTCAACAATACCCCTATCATTAGTAACACCCCTCCACTACTCTGACCTGCATCTCAAGGTGGCATCATATGTCCAACACAATTGCTAGCTGGACACCCACATAGTCATACCATAACACACTCCTCTTTCAGCTTAAGTACCGATAAGTCTCCTTGATATTTTTCCAACACTATACACATGCACTGAATGACTTTTTATACTAGCTGAAGAAGAGTGCTAAAATGGCCCAAAACAAGTACTGGTGGAAATTGTTTTAGTAATAATCATGACTAAGTTTATCTTTTCGAAAATATTAATTTCAGCACACTGTAGGATACATTTTTATTTAATATATATTCTACTTGCCTTGGAGGCTGGATTTAGGCAGCTCCTTAACCCGGTCCATGAGTCGATTATAATTGGCTACATGGATAATTCTTGCCAGGCGCGTCAACGTCGCAGGGGTGGGCAACGGTACTGTAATATACCATGGAACTACAGTACCGGCTAAGTTCTGGTGAAGACCCAGTCCTATGGGGTATAACATAGGCCCCGTGCACAGGGTTACGTGCGAAGACCTCAACGGAATCTGCAGCGGAGAAGATGGACTTCGGAACGGTGGAGATTGCGGAAGAGGCAACCCAGTACTCAGGGAATAGTATGAGTGCAGCATCAATCGGCAGCGTCTGTTTCCCAGGTTAGGGGCGGCTACAAGGGCGTCTGTTTCCCATGTTAGGGGCGGCCTGTATAATAGCTGGCAGTAGCTTCATAAAATGCCTTTGGGAGTGGCGACCCCATCATAATAATAGCCTAAAATGGAAATGGCACTTCAAATGATTCGGAGAAGGTTAGGACGTACCCTGCAGGCGACGCGCAGTTCTTTTGGTACTGGGGGAACTGTGAGAAATGGGCGACCAGTAACCGAAATGAAAGTGGGAATCATGAATGTCATGACCCTGACAGGCAAGGTGGAGGAGGTGGTAGAATCATGGAGAGGGAGAATGTTGGATTGATGGGGCTGAGTGAAGTGAAATGGAAAGGTAAAGGAAGGAAGAAATTGAGGAAAGGATATTGACGTCAGAAAAGTTGGATGGCGCAGCCACGCGGTAGAATGTTGAAGCTGTAACATTGTGACTGGTGAGGTTTATTTTCATGGTGAAGCATTGATGTCGTGATGGAAACAGAAAGGAATTTGTCAAATTCGAGGAGGTACTGCTCTGTATACGGTTGCAAATCGTATAAAATGGGTACGAAATCTCTTCACTACTTTCCTGTACAAAAAGTTCAGGGAGAAAGATGGGCTTCGGCGCTGTCAATTGGAAAATGTGTTACACGTTACATGACAGTGTGCTGTCTGCATTTTTGTGAAGACGACTTCTTTCCACAGCGTAAGCACCGGTACTGTTGATTATTGATAGTTATTGTCTCTAATTTGTATTCACAAGGATTTAGCTACATCAAAAATACTGATAAAACTTGTAGCCTTATACTTCCGTGCCGTACATAGAACCGAATGTAATCCACTCTTCGTAAACTTATTTTAGGGGTTCTTCCGATTGACAATAGTCGAATGGTTAGAAAACTTAAGAAAAATGCTGTTCCTAGCCTTAATTTGCCAGAGAATGTATATTCTTGCCTTTGAACAGCAAGTATGTAGCTCAATATTTGCAATATGGAAGTATGATTTGGCTTAAATTGTGTTTTTGTCTATGATCTCCTTACCGTTGAATTTAGTTAATTAATGTGTAAAATCTTAGTTTTAAGTACCGGTTTGGTGATCCATCATCCCAGGCAGGCCGGTAACACCTATACTACTCAGGCAGATAGGTCACTTAGTCGTAATTTAGAAGTTATAGTGATGTTAAGTATACATATGCGGTAATGTAGCAGGAGACCTGATCGGCCTAGGCTATTCTAACTTTAATTAGTTCCCATTTCAGGGGTTTTTAAGTTTTGAGTGCGAATAGTTGGTTTGAAAGTTGTAAAACAGTAAGGAGAGTATGTTTTGTATAGGTTTTAATTGGTATTATGGTTTATGTCGAGCTGAGGAGTGAATTTGATTTGGCTTAAAGTGTAGTTTTTGATCTGTTCCATTTGCTTATGACAAGTTCAAATGGAGACTCCAGCTTTGTTAAATATCTGTATTTTAAATATTTAATTAAATATATTGATAAAGAGGATGCCTCCATTTTAACTTGCCTGTGGCAAGAGATTAATAAATTTATATTCTTGCCTTTGAACAGCAAGTATGTAGGTCAATATTAGCAATATTGAAGTATGTTTTGAGCATCCCAAGTAACGCTTCTTTGAACCCAAAACATTCATGCAAATTCAGGGTTGCTGGATTCAATATATTATTAGGGAGTCGTCCTTTGTGTTATGTGAGAGATATATATTGTGAAATTAATAAAAACGTCGATACCGCTAGGCTCCCAAGTACAGGCTTCATATATGTAACAGCAGACAGTAAATTAACTATCTACAGGTGGGTAATATTTTTAACTGGTAGTAATTAAGCACTGCATTTAAATTGATTATAAAAATATTTCTATCAATGAAAGAAAATATGTAGTATTTTACCATCATAAGTTAGAAGCCATAACAAACGCACACCCTATCACTGTCTTGATTACTTCTCGTCACTATCTTGCCGCCATATTGCAAACAGCTGACCGTAAGCTCCTCCCCCGTTTCGGACGTCAATACATTATACTGGAGTGGTGGCCAAGAGGCAAAAAATGGCGTGGGACTGATAACCTCGAAACAACTGGAGGAGTATGTTGAAGTGGTCGAGTGTGTGAGTGACAGAATAATGAAAATTAGAATGAAGATGAAAAATTATGTGATGGACTTCATACAAGTGTATGCACCACAGACTGGAAACAGAGAAGAAGATATTGAAGTATTCCTGGAGGATGTAGAAAGAGTAATTTCAGATGTAGAAGTGGTGATCATGGGAGATATGAATTCACAAGTCGGAAACGAGAGACAAGGAAAGGAAGAAGTCATTGGACCATATGGATATGGGAAAAAGAACCGGGAAGGAGAGGAACTTGTAAACTTTTGTGAAAGGAATGGACTGATAGTGGGTAATTCATGGTTTCGGAAGAAAAACAGCAGGAAAATTACGAGATATGGTTGGGGCGATAGAAGAACAAAATCAGTAATTGACTACTTACTGGTGGAAAGGACTAATCGCAGAAAGCTGATAGATGTGACAGCTTTACCAGGAGAAGCATTTGATGGGGACCATAGAGCTGTAGAGGCAAAATTTAAATGGGAAAAATTGGAAAACCTAAAGGAGATCAGAGAAAGTAAAATAAAAGTATGGAAATTGAAAGACAAAACTGTACAGGAAGATTTTCAGGAGAGATTGAAGCAACAAATCCTAGTTACCGAAGTGGAAAACATAGAAGAGGAATGGTCCCACTTTAAAAAGGCATTTGTTGGTGCAGCAGAGAGTGCTTGTGGTAGGACGTCAACAAGAGTGAAAGAGAAGGAGACACCGTGGTGGAATGAGGAAGTGAGGAAAGCAGTGAAAGAAAAGAAGTCTGCATGGAAAGAATGGAACCGAGATCAAACAGAAGAAAGCAAAAGGAAGTATCACGACAGCAAACGGAGGTGTAAGAAAGTGGTAGGAGAAGAAAAGGAGAAAAGTTGGGAAGAATTTACACGAAGAATGGAAACAGATGTAAGTGGCAGTAAAATGATGCTGTATGGGCTTTTAAGAAGTAAGAGGAAAGAAAGAGTTACTACAAAGCTAGTGAAAAAGGAAGATGGAGAGTTGTTAACACACCCAGAAGAGATAAAGGGACGATGGAAGGAGTATTTCGATAAGCTATTGAACGTGAGCAATTCTACTGGTGAGATGGAAGTGACACAACCTGACGACTCTATAACAGAAGATGATATAACAATGCTGGAGGTGGAATTAGCAGTACAGAAAATGAAGATGGGAAAAGCAACAGGGGTGGATGAAATCAGTGTAGAAATGATAAAGGCTGCTGGACCTGTTGGTATGCAATGGTTGTATCGACTGCTAAAGTGTGTGTGGAAACGGAAATGTGTACCAGAAGACTGGGAGAAAGGGCTAATAGTACCAGTGTTTAAGAAGGGGGACAAGAAAGTAAGTGATAACTATAGAGGGATCACCCTCATATCACAGATAGTAAAAATACTGGAAAGGATATTAGAAAGAAGAATGAGAAGAAAGGTGGAAGGAGAGTTGCAAGTGGAACAGTATGGCTTCAGGAGTGGAAGATTCACAGTGGACCCAATCTTTAGCTTGAGGCAGGTGATGGAAAAGAACTGGGAATATGGAGAGGATTTGATCATGACTTTCATAGATCTAGAAAAGGCATATGATAGTGTCCCCAGAGAGAAGGTATGGGAAACCATGGTTAAGAAGAGACTGGGAAGAGAAATGTTGGAAGTGGTGCAAGCAATGTACAACAACTGTGTCAGCAGGGTGCTGACCCCAGTTGGAAAGACAGATTGGTTTAGGAACAAGACTGGACTAAGACAGGGGAGTGTGCTGTCACCTCTCTTGTTCATAATGGTGATGGATGAAATTGTAAAGGAAACAAAGGAAACATATGGACATACAGAAATGAAGTTACTGTTATTTGCAGATGATATTGTGGTCTGGGGAAGGAACACCGAAGAAGTGCAAAAACAACTAGATGCACTGAACGAAAATATTCAGAAGTACGGCCTGAAAATCAGTATAGAGAAAAGCAAGACCATGGTGATGACAAGAGGGGAAAGACAAGGAAAGGGCACTGTGAAAATTGGAAGTCAGAGTTTGGAAATAGTGGACACGTTTAAATACCTAGGAAGTGAATTAATGCAAACTGGTAGGTTGGACATGGAGATTGGCAGGAGAGTACAGCAGAGCAATGCATTCTATCAAAGTGTAAGAAAACTTGTTTGGGATAAGGAAGTACCAAGGAAAAGCAAGGAGGTAATGTATAAAGTGTACTATGTTCCCATATTAACTTATGCAGCTGAGACTTGGACCCTGACAAGCAGGCAAGAGAGTAGAATCCAAGCCAGTGAAATGAAATTCCTAAGAAGTATGATAAGAAAGACAAGGAAAGACAGAGTGAGGAATGAAGATGTTAGGAAGGAAGTTGGGATGGGAAAACTAAATGAGAGAATTGAGAAGAATAAACTAAGGTGGTTTGGACATGTAAAGAGAATGGAGGAAAATAGAATACCAAGACAAATGCTGGAGGCAAAGTGCAAGGGTAAGACAGCAAGAGGAAGACCTAGAATAAGGTGGATTGATTCAGTGAAGAACAGCATAAGAAAAAGAAATCTGGACTGGGACAAGATCGTGGAAGAAGAATGGTGGAAGGAAAGAGGAAAGTGGAGAAGTGCCATAAATACCCCAACCCGGCAGGAGCTGGATAAGGGGAAATGATGATGATGATGATGATGATATATTCTACTTGCCATATGTCATAATTATTTTGCACTATCAATACTTACCTGATCGCCAGTATACACATCCGAACAAGCCGAGAGACCTCCTTTTTGAGGCGTCAGCGAGCCCTGATGCAACATATGGATGTGATCCCTGCTAGGAATGGGTAATGACAGGTCTTGGAATGTCTCCACACGAGTTGATATCTGAAAAAGAAAAAAAGAAATATTGCTTTAATGCCCAAAAATAATTTTGAGAGATTAGTATAAGAAAAATACAATTAGAAAAAAAAAAGTCCTAAAACATTATACAGTAATAGGAGCTATATATCAATCATGTTCATTTCTCATCGTGAATGGAGAATATGCATAGAAACAGAACGACACTGCAAAACATATCTGGATATACTGAATGATTCTCTTTATTTTGACAAAATGTGTTAATTAGTTCATTGGTCTTTAAAAATATTCTTTTGTTAAAAGGAGCTATATATCAATCATGTCCATATCTCATCATATGTGAATGGAGAATATGCATAGAAACAGAACGACACTGCAAAAAATATCTGGATATACTGAATGATTCTCTTTATTTTGACAAAATGTGTTACTTAGTTCATTGGTCTTCAAAAATATTATTTTGTTAATTCATTTGAACAGGTTGGATAATTTTTGTCATCAGCTCTGTATAGTTGGATATGTATTGAACATGTCTGAAAACCTGTATTCCCGTGATGACTGTATTGTGTATGTAACTGTATTAGTGACAGTGATAGGGTAGGTGATCCAGGACTTGAAAGAAGTTGCCAGGAGGGAGTGAGGAAAAACCCAGGGAAAAACCACACTCAGGATATTAGCTGCATTGTGTACAGTTTGAGTTTTGTTTGGTTATTAAATGAGACTCCTTTGTAATTCTTTGTAATTCAAATTAATTTAATGTGTTTTATTTACATGAAAGATAAATGCTGTCAACATTCAATGCAAAGCTTTCTGGTAAACTACGTTTTTAGTTTTGTTTTCCGGCGCGTAAATACACAAAGATGGTGGCTTTCCGACACGCAAACACGTGACATACAGTTGCCCATGCGCAAAACACGGAATCTCCAAGTTAATTGCGCAAACTTCCAACGACTGGCCTTGTGATTTGTTGATGGTCATTGCGAAGGCCAGACGCACAGGGAATTGCAACTGTTTAAAATCAAATGGCACGTCCGTTGGAATCATCGGGATGCGCGGAATCAAAACATCCTCTCCTTTGTACTTTCCCTTGATAATCATTGCATCGATGACGTTGTTCATAAGCTTTTTCACAGCCAGTCTCGTTCCATTGCATAGTCGAGGTGATTGATGTTACGCAACTTGATGATGACTGAGCCTACTTTCAACTGCAAATTGTTAGGTGGTAATCCAGACAATTCCAGAGAATTCAAAAATTATGTGGGATAGTTGACTACCTCATCCTGGTTGATAACTGTACAAACCGATTTGAAGGAAAACAACTGTCCTGGAATTAAATTTTGAATGGACTGGTTGAGATCTTTGTTTTTCGCTGCCAATATGGCTTATTCGCTCAGCCAAAGATGGTTTTTGAAGTTCTACCCTAAATTCGTAAAAACAAAACCGAATGAGTTCCTTCTTTGTCAACTGACGTTCCAAGTTCACAGGAGCATCGCGTCGGCGCAATCTGTCATGTTCATTGTGTCGTGCTCGGTGGCGTTGTGTTTGATGTTCACAAACTCGTTGCATTCTGAATCTATTCGCTTGTCCTTCATTTTCAGTCGCTCTGGAACGTAAATCAGACATGCCAACACGACTACTATCATTATCCGTCGCTCGTTGGTCATCAGTGCGGTTTGCACGTAAAGTAGCTCGCCGCGCTTTTGACTGACTTCCACGACCAATGTCAGTTCGTCCTCTCCTTTGCATTGTAATAAGCACAGCAAAACGACACGGAATTTGGTATTGTAATGAACACTGTAAAATGACACGGAATTGTTTTCATAGTAACTCAAATCTATCGAACTTACCTTGAGAACTTTACAATATTGACATCCTTTATGTTAGTAATACGTTCTCACATAAGAGATGTTGGTCTAAACACATTAACATGAAATGTAATATTATTATCCCATACTTTAATATGCTGTAATTGGATTATACAGTAATAGAGATATGAATGATTCTGTTATGTTAAGTATTATTTTATTGCACGTATTATATAATAATAATAATAATAATAATATCGTATGGCCTCGGATGCCGGGTGCAAGCTTTGTTATTTGACACCCAAAGGATAGCTTGCATGTCGAATTTAGTTGTTCCAGGTATCACTATGAAAGTCAAGGAGGTTAGATACCTAAGCTCCTAGCGCTTTCTAGTAGAGAAATGAGAAACTTTGTGTTGGCGGAAACTCCCGAGATTAATTTTTCCATTATGAACACGGCCTACTGAATTCAAACAGGTTCTTTGACATGCCAACATCGTATGACACGTCGTAATGTCGTAATTTTTGCCGCCTTTTAAAGATCACTTACCACGGCCAGGAACGAACCTGCAAGCTTGGGGTTAGTAGACCGACACGTTAACCACTCACCCACAGTGGAAAGCTATTGCACGTATTGATCAAAGGGATTATAGTATGGGATGCTTTCTTTGCTCATAGAAGATTTTGAAGTGGATGCGCTATGTCGCCATCTTTTTGTCAAGTTATTAGATTCAATATTGTTGTGGCTTTGTAATTTAAATTAATTACATGATTTATTTTATTTTTAAACTACCAACTCAATTTCGTTCAAACCACTTTCTATACACTGTCCGCCATAATGAAAACAAATTGTAAAATTCTTAGTGAAATCGGAGCAATAGTTTGAGGTTTTGTGATACTAATTTATTTTTATATAGAGATAACCATCTAAGCAATCCAGGTTGCCAAATAAGACAAAGTATATCAAACAAAGAACAGATAATATAAAAGAAACAATGGTTATAGATATCTCACATACACAAAAATACTTAAAATGTATGGATTTTGACTCAGTGTTGTTAGTAGAAGAAAAAACTAAATAAAAATCGATGCATTTTAATTTCATATTGCTGAATCAATGACTTCTAAAATGTAGTCAGCAAGAAACATATTTTATTATTAGCATAATATACTGGTGGTGTGGCAGTGGCTATAATTGCTGTGATATAAGAAGTGACACCACCACCCATTTAGTCAACCAGACATCTGCAATTGTATTCTTTCTTCACTTATACCAGTAGTACTTATAACCCTCAATAAGTAAGACAGTTGTGAAGACCTTAAGCAATCACTTATCTTTAAAATATTATATGGACCACCACTCTTGCCTGAGTGTAGAGCCTACTACATTCAAACTATGCTCTTTTCTCAGTCATAAATGAAGACAGCAGAACAAGTAATCTTAATGCATTACAAAATAGCAGTTATTGTACCCTAGTATGTCTAATTTTTTTAAAGTACAATTTGTGTACAATGTCCATATACCCCTATTCATTATTATTATTATTATTATTATTATTTATTTCTATTGTCTGTACATATACATTTGTACTTACATCTTACATCTGGGTATCTGAAATCATCATCATCATCATCATCATCATTTCCCCTTATCCAGCTCCTGCCGGGTCGGGGTGTTTATGGCACTTCTCCACTTTCCTCTTTCCTTCCACAATTCTTCTTCCACGATCTTGTCCCAGTCCAGATTTCATTTTCTTACGCTGTTCTTCACTGAATCAATCCACCTTGTTCTAGGTCTTCCTCTTGCTCTCTTACCCTTGCACTTTGCCTCCAGCATCTGTCTTGGTATTCTATTTTCCTCCATCCTCTTTACATGTCCAAACCACCTTAGTTTATTCTTCTCAATTCTCTCATTTAGTTTTCCCATCCCAACTTCCTTCCTAACATCTTCATTCCTCACTCTGTCTTTCCTTGTCTTTCCTATCATACTTCTTAGGAATATAATTTCACTGGCTTGGATTCTACTCTCTTGCCTGCTTGTCAGGGTCCAAGTCTCAGCTGCATAAGTTAATATGGGAACATAGTACATTTTATACATTACCTCCTTGCTTTTCCATGGTACTACCTTATCCCAAACAAGTTTTCTTACACTTTGATAGAATGCATTGCTCTGCTGCACTCTCCTGCCAATCTCCATGTCCAACCTACCAGTTTGCATCAATTCACTTCCTAGGTATTTGAACGTGTCCACAATTTCCAAATTCTGACTTCCAATTTTCACAGTGCCCTTTCCTTGTCTTTCCCCTCTTGTCATCACCATGGTCTTGCTTTTCTCTATACTGATTTTCAGGCCGTACTTCTGAATATTTTCGTTCAGTGCATCTAGTTGTTTTTGCACTTCTTCGGTGTTCCTTCCCCAGACCACAATATCATCTGCAAATAACAGTAACTTCATTTCTTTATGTCCATATGCTTCCTTTGTTTCCTTTACAATTTCATCCATCACCATTATGAACAAGAGAGGTGACAGCACACTCCCCTGTCTTAGTCCAGTCTTGTTCCTAAACCAATCTGTCTTTCCAACTGTGGTCAGTACCCTGCTAACACAGTTGTTGTACATTGCTTGCACCATTTCCAACATTTCTCTTCCCAGTCTCTTCTTAACCATGGTTTCCCATACCTTCTCTCTGGGGACACTATCATATGCCTTTTCTAGATCTATGAAAGTCATGATCAAATCCTCTCCATATTCCTAGTTCTTTTCCATCACCTGCCTCAAGCTAAAGAATGGGTCCACTGTGGATCTTCCACTCCTGAAGCCATACTGTTCCTCTTGCAACTCTCCTTCCACCTTTCTTCTCATTCTTCTTTCTAATATCCTTTCCAGTATTTTTACTATCTGTGATATGAGGGTGATCTCTCTATAGTTATCACACACCTTCTTGTCCCCCTTCTTAAACACTGGTATTATTAGCCCTTTCTCCCAGTCTTCTGGTACACATTTCCGTTTCCACACACACTTTAGCAGTCGATACAATCATTGCATACCATCAGGTCCAGCAGCCTTTATCATTTCTACACTGATTTCATCCACCCCTGTTGCTTGTCCCATCTTCATTTTCTGTACTGCTAATTCCACCTCCAGCATTGTTATATCATCTTTTGTTACAGAGTCGTCAGGTTGTGTCACTTCCATCTCACCAGTACAATTGCTCACATTCAATAGCTTATCAAAATACTCCTTCCATCGTCCCTTTATCTCTTCTGGGTGTGTTAACAACTCTCCATCTTCCTTTTTTACTAGCTTTGTAGTAACTCTTTCTTTCCTCTTACTTCTTAGAAGATCGCACAGAAATGTGTTACAAGGGAAACAAATATAGACAGTTGGAATGCGAGCCCAGAAAATTGAGGCATGAGAGAGATAACGAGGAGCCAGCACTACAAGGGGAATTCCTTTCAGTTCAGTTCGGGCAGTGACTTGTGACAGAAGCTGTATGAGAACGGCACCATATCGTCTAAATGACTAGCTAAGTTCTTTAATTCATCTTCAAGTTACAAACACACAACTGTCCATTTACTAACCACTACAGATTATCACGCTAAACCTGTGAACTTGAAGGTCAATAGCCACTAACATTATCATAATAAAAATCACATGACTAACAAATCCTGACAAGTTACGCAAGTCTGCATTGAACTTATGTACCTAAGATATTGTATATAGTTAGAGCCCTGCGCGGATAAACAAAACGTTATCCGCATCCGCCCCTCATCCGCACGACTGTTATCCGCATCCGCCCCGCATCCGCACGCCTGTTATCCGCATCCACCCCGCATCCGCACGCCTGTTATCCGCATCCGCATGGCTTTTATTCGCATCCACCCCATATCCGCATGACTTTTATCCAAACCTGCAGATATCTCAATATTATGTTTAATATATTAGATTAAACTCCTTATACCCAACATCTTCAACCCAGGCAAACGGCCAAGAGTACAATAATTTTCTCAAAGTGACCTGTTAGTTACTTCTGGAAGAGAATATACTTCATCATGCCGAACCAGTCAGGGATGACTTGGAACCTAAAAGCGAATGGAGCATATGAACAATTAAAAGTTCTAATTTGCCGTCTCTAGTCGGGCGTAGCATTCAACGGGTTAAACACTCCTTTATGTTTGGGAGAAGGCTCTAGGATTGCAGCAGGTAGAGAGTTCCAGTTATGAATGGCACGGTTTACGTAAGAATATTGTTACGGCCCAGCCTTCAATTAGGCCTTAACTCCAATTTACCCAAATCACATAATAATAATCTGTACAGCGCAGTCACTGCTTACATGTGAAGCAACATTGCCTCACGATCACAACTCCCAATAGATAAGTAAGGATCCCAAGAGGCGTACAGATCCTGTTGCACGGACGGACGGACGGACCGGAGGAGGGACTGATGGCGGGCACCCTCCGAATCGGGATCCAACGGCAGCTCTTCTAGACTTCAATACCTCGCCTCAAAGGTGAGTGTGCTTGAGCTATCCTTATTCCCATCGCTCAAATCTCTCACCACAGACCTGTTACTCGACTGCAAATTAACAGTCAAATACCTCTAGACCATGGGTCTTTATTCACTTATTTCGCATATTAAAGTCAGCCAATCTTTCATCCTCTCGCCTTCGTAATCCACATTACTTTGCAGTCCCCACGTCCAACTGTTCAATTTCCAAATCAGCTTCAACATGCACGGTCACCGGTCGCGCACTGACGATGCATATACTTCCACCATGACTTTCCCTGTGACCTTGCTTGCAGGCGCTACGCGCAAATCCTTACCGAATTTGAAGCGTGGGGTCCCTCTGGGAAACGCCCCCACGAGAACACCCCAAGCGAGTGCCCTACTTATTGGAGCCACAGGGGTTAATCCGCAGATAAGACTGGTTTAACACGATCTCTTTTTCTTTATTCTACACCTTTGTAGAATGCTCACTGTTAACCCCGAGATGTTTTTGAGTCTTTGTGCTCGACTGTTGTTCGGATGTGCACTTGTGTGGTCGTAGGACGTTCGTCAAACGGTCACAGTACTGCCAACTTAATTTCTTTATAATACTAGATAGGTTTATATAGATTGATCATTGGCATGAATCTTACATTTTAAGAAAAGTATGCTTTTTAGTTCGTCACAGAAGTACTAAAGATCTATACCTGAATATATCACGAACATATTTGAAAACGTCAGTGTTACGAACTGCTGAAAAATCGCAATTAAAATTTGAGCTCAATTTTGGATATCTCGTAAGGTATGTATGGGAACTAATTCAAAATTCACATATATATAGATAATATTACATCAGATTAATTTACGGGAGCTCATTCATGAAAGTGTTGCCAACATGATTATATTCCTGCTGATAGGTCTAATCTTTAAATGCATGTAAATTCCATACTATGTAATGGTTTTCTTTCAAAATTGGTACACATTATATAGATCATAATATTAATTTAAGTTGAGGAATGGATAGTTATCCATCATTTTAATAATTTTAATAATTTAATAATATTATTATTATTATTATTATTATTATTACTGTAAATATTGTCAATTCAAATAACAGTACAGTACGTATGTAGTTAGTTTTAGTTGTAAGTAGGTAGTTAGTTTGTCTATTAGATATATGTCGTTGTTCTATTAGACTGTGGTGTGTGAGTGTGTCTGGTAGCAGTTGCATTGTTTATTAGTTCTAGTTCATTGTTTCAGTAGACTGTGATGTGTGAGGGTGCATGTGAGTGTGCCTGGTGACAGACTGTTTTAGTGGTAGTACTTGTTGTTGGTGGAACTTTAGTATTTTTTTTCGTTAGTAGAATTTTGGTATTTAATTGTTAGTACGGTAGAAGGTTAGTATTTTTGTTTAGTAGAATTGCTCTTTACTTATTCTGAAAGGGAGTAGCAGCCTTTCAGAATAAATCAATTCTTTACTAGTCTTATAGACGGTTAAGATATTGATAATATAAGCCAAATAATGGCTACACTGCATCCTGCTGCATGGCTGAAAGCAACGGGAAACTACAGCCGTATGCTATTCCCGAGGATATGCACCTCTCTATGCATAATTACATGTGATGATGGCCTCCTCCCTTGTAAAATTTCAATCCGGAGGTAAACTAGTCCCCGTTCGGATCTCCGGGTGGGGACTACTCGAGAGGGGGTTAACATCACAGAAGTGACAAAGAGGAAATCTGACATTCTACGGATCGGAGCGTGGAATGTTAGAAGTCTGCTAGGAAGTGGAAGGTTAGAAAACTTAGAAAGAGAAATGGATAGGTTGAGGTTGGATTTGGTTGGGATTAGTGAAATGCGCTGGCAGGAAGAACAGGACTTTTGGTCAGGAGACTATAGGGTCATTAGCACTAAATCAAACAATGGCCAAGCAGGGGTTGGCCTCATATTGAGTAGGAAACTTGGACAGCGGGTGGAATATTATGAACAATATAGTGAACGGATTATTGTAGCAGAAATCAATACTAAACCTACCTGCACCACAGTGGTACAAGTCTATATGCCTACCAGTCAAGCCGATGATGAGGATGTTGAAAAGGTCTACGAAGAAATAGACGAAATTCTGAGGTATATCAAGGGTGATGAAAATGTTATAGTAATGGGAGATTGGAATGCTGTGGTAGGAAAAGGGAGAGAAGGGAAAATAGTAGGAGATTTCGGATTAGGTGAAAGGAATGATCGAGGAAGCAGGCTGGTAGAATTCTGCACCGAGCATGAGTTGATCATAGCTAACACCTTATTCAATAACCACAATAGAAGAATATACACATGGATGAGACCAGGAGATACAGGGCGTTACCAAATCGACTTCATTATGGTCAAGCAGAGGTTTCGAAACCAGATTTTGGATTGTAAAGCATATCCTGGTGCTGACATAAACTCTGACCACAATCTGGTCGTAATGAAATGCAGATTAAAGTTGAAGAAACTGAAGAAAAGTCGAAAGCCAAAAAGGTGGGCAATAGACAGACTGAAAGAGAAAGATGTAAACGAAAGATTCAAGAAGAGTATAAAGGAAGGACTAATGAAAAACCCTAAACAAACTTCAATTGCAGACGAATGGGCACTTTTGAAGAATGAAATAACAAAATCCGCAGAAGAAAACATTGGTAGGAAAGAAAGAATAGGTAGAAAACCGTGGATCACTCAGGATATACTAGAATTGATGGATGAAAGGCGGAAACACAAGAATGTAAGAGATGAGAAGGGGAAAGCAGAATACAGACGTCTGAGAAATGAGGTTAACAAGAAG
This sequence comes from Meconema thalassinum, assembly GCA_946902985.2. Classification (NCBI taxonomy): domain Eukaryota; kingdom Metazoa; phylum Arthropoda; class Insecta; order Orthoptera; family Tettigoniidae; genus Meconema; species Meconema thalassinum. The sequence continues at coordinate 249,861,132 of OX336394.1, read as the reverse complement.
TGCAAGGAAGCGAAAGAAGAATGGTTGAAAGAGAAATGTGCAGGTATAGAAAATTGTCTGAAATTAGGTAAAGTAGACACAGCTTATCGAAGGATTAAGAATACTTTTGGGGAAAAGAAGACCAAGTGCTGTAATATTAAGGACACAAATGGAAAGCCTCTAACAGATAGGGAAGAAAAGGTTGGGAGATGGAAAGCTTACATAGAGAGTTTGTATAAGGGAAAGGAGATTGAGAATCATATAATGGAAAGGGAGGAGGAAATTGATGAGGATGCGAAAGGAGATTTAATATTGAGATCAGAATTTGATAGAGCTTTGGAAGACTTAAGCAGGAACAAAGCACCAGGCATAGATGATATACCGATTGAGTTGCTATGCTGCATAGGAGATGAAGGTCTGATCAGGTTATTTCACTTGGTGTGTAGGATTTATGAGACAGGTGAGGTACCCCCTGATTTCAAGAAGAATGTAATCATCCCTATACCAAAGAAAGTGGGAGCGGACAGATGTGAAGATTACCGTACAATCAGCTTGATTACTCATGCTTCAAAGATCCTGTCTAGGATAATTTACAAGAGGATTGAAAGCCAGATAGAAACGGAGTTGGGTGAAGACCAGTTTGGTTTCAGGAGAAATGTAGGAACAAGGGAAGCTGTACTAAGTCTTAGGCTGATTTTGGAAGGTAAAATAAGGAAAGATAAGAGAACGTTCATGGCTTTTGTAGACTTAGAAAAGGCTTTTGATAACGTTGATTGGACTAAATTGTTTGACATTTTGAAATCGATTGGAATAAAGTACAGGGATAGGAGGGTGATATACAATCTATACAGAAACCAGACAGCAGTCATTCGAGTTGAAGGACATGAGAGAGAAGCTGGTATTCAGAAAGGTGTAAGGCAAGGCTGCAACTTATCACCCATACTTTTCAATCTTTACATTGAACAAGCAATGAAGGAAATTAGAGAAAAATTTAAAGTGGGAGTGAAGATTCAAGGAGAAATAATTTCAACTCTGAGATTTGCTGATGACATAGTCATCTTGGCCGACAAGCCTGAGGATTTGAATGAGTTTTTGAATGGTATGGACTCCGTCTTACAGAAAGAATTCATGATGAAAATTAATAAATGTAAAACAAAAATACTGGAATGCAGCCGAAATAAATCAGAAACCTCTATGGAGATCAAATTGACAGGTGAAAAGCTGAAGGAAGTAGAAGACTTCTGTTACTTAGGAAGTAGAATAACCAGTGATGGACGAAGCAAAGAGGATGTAAAAAGTAGGTTGGCTCAGGCAAAGAAAGCTTTTCTACAAAAAAAGGAATCTGCTGACATCGAATATAGATTTAGGTATTAGGAAGTCATTTTTGAAAGCCTTTGTCTGGAGCGTGGCGCTCTATGGAAGTGAAACTTGGACTATTGGTGCAGCAGAAAAGAGGAGAATAGAAGCATTTGAAATGTGGTGTTACAGGAGAATGATGAAGATCAGATGGGTAGATAGGGTTACAAACATAGAGGTATTAAGACGAGTGGGAGAGGAGAGATGTTTCTGGCGACTGCTAATGAAGAGAAGAGATAGGTTGGTAGGACACATACTAAGACACCCAGGAATAGCAAGCTTAGTTATGGAAGGAAGGGTCGAGGACAAGAACTGTAGGGGTAGACCAAGGTTAGAATATGTTAAACAGATTGCCTCAGATGTAGGGTGTGGTAGTTATGTAGAGATGAAACGATTAGCTCAGGACAGGGAGGCATGGAGAGCTGCATCAAACCAGTCAAAAGACTGAAGACTCAAACAACAACAACAACACTTCTTAGAAGTCCATACAGCATCCTTTTACTGCCACTTACATCCGTTTCCATTCTTCGTGTAAATTCTTCACAACTTTTCTTCTTTTCTTCTCCTACCACTTTCTTACACCTCCGTTTGCTGTCGTGATACTTCCTTTTGCTTTCTTCTGTTTGATCTCGGTTCCATTCTTTCCATGCAGACTTCTTTTCTTTCACTGCTTTCCTCACTTCCTCATTCCACCACAGTGTCTCCTTCTCTTTCACTTTTGTTGGCGTCCTACCACAAGCACACTCTGCTGCACCAACAAATGCCTTTTTAAAGTGGGACCATTCCTCTTCTATGTTTTCCACTTCAGTAACTGGGATTTGTTGCTTCAATTTCTCCTGAAAATCTTCCTGTACAGTTTTGTCTTTCAATTTCCATACTTTTATTTTACTTTCTCTGATCTCCTTTAGATTTTCCAACTTTTCCCATTTAAATTTTGCCACCACAGCTCTATGGTCCCCATCAAATGCTTCTCCTGGTAAAGCTGTCACATCTATCAGCTTTCTGCGATTAGTCCTTTCCACCAGAAAGTAGTCAATTACTGATTTTGTTCTTCTATCGCCCCAACCATATCTCGTAATTTTCCTGCTGTTTTTCTTCCGAAACCATGAATTACCCACTATCAGTCCATTTCTTTCACAAAAGTTTACAAGTTCCTCTCCTTCCCGGTTCTTTTTCCCATATCCATATGGTCCAATGACTTCTTCCTTTCCTTGTTTCTAATTTCCGACTTGTGCATTCATATCTCCCATGATCACCACTTCTACATCTGAAATTACTCTTTCTACATCCTCCAGGAATACTTCAATATCTTCTTCTCTGTTTCCAGTCTGTGGTGCATACACTTGTATGAAGTCCATCATGTCATTTTTCATCTTCATTCTAATTTTCATTATTCTGTCACTCACACACTCGATCACTTCAACATACTCCTCCAGTTGTTTCGAGGTTATCAGTCCCACGCCATTTTTTGCCTCTTGGCCACCACTCCAGTATAATGTATATCCTTTCCTCAATTTCTTCCTTCCTTTACCTTTCCATTTCACTTCACTCAGCCCCATCAATCCAACATTCTCCCTCTCCATGAAGTCTACCACCTCCTCCACCTTGCCTGTCAGGGTCATGACATTCATGATTCCCACTTTCCCGACCATAATTATAAAACTTTTTAAGGAAACTTTTAATGTGTTCAGTGTATATGTGTTTTGAGTGTTTTATGTCAATATTTTACTTGTAACATATGTTTTTACCAAGTGTTTTTAAAGTGCTGCTAATACGATATAAGGCTGATGATGACACCAATATATGTAGGCATTGAAATATGTAAAATTAGGAGAGTGTGACATGCAATTATTTCATGAAGTTTTAAATATACCGTATTGTATTGACGAGGCGGAACTGATAAACTTTTGTTTGATATATTAAGTCAATACGGATAAATGGGTGACTATGAGTCAAAAAGAACACATTCTTTGGCCACATTGTTTTAATTCTATTTAAAATGGAGGCAAGGTTCTTCTCGAAACGTCTAGAATTTTACATTTTATTTTCACACAGCAATATCCCATAAGCATAAATAATTTTTATAGTATTCCGGGCAGTGAAAGCCTTAATCTACACATCATAGATGTGTTTTCTGTCAGAATAAGTCAATGGAGAGAGTTGAACAAGTTCAAAAATGGCATGATTGTATGGTCCCACAAGCTAGGATATTCTGTCAAGAGAGATTTTACAAGAGTTATATATGCCCAGATCCACTGTTAGTAATGTTATTGTTAAGTGGAACCGTTATGGGAGCACTGAACCCAATCTTTGCTCTGGTGGGCCACCAAACTCTAAAGCATACTGTCCAAATCAATTGACAAATTGACAATTGACTAAAAGCCAATGATTTCCATCGCAGGTTAGGTACAGATATCAGTGAAAGAACAATCTGTTGAGAGGTGATAGGACTCTGTTTTCATGGTCGTGATACTGACTATAATTCACAGACCACAAGAACAAATGCATGACATCGCTTCGAGTGGTGCAAACAACACCATCATTGGTCTATGGGACAGTACAAAAAAGTTTTATGGAGTGGTGAGTCAAGGCATACAACGTGGCTCTCAGATGGGAGTGTGTGGATCTGGTAGATGTCAGGCGAATGGTATTTATAGAGTGTGTTGTGATGACAATGAAATTCAGTGGAGATGGTGTGATAGTCTGGAGCTGATTTTCCTGGCGTGGGCTCAAGCCATTAGTTTTTGTCGATGGCAAAATGAACACAAGTGTTTATGAAAACATCTCAAGACAATTGCATGCTTCCCACACAGTGGCAACAACCTTTCCTATATCAGTAAGAAAATGTGCCTGTCCACAAAGTAAGGACAATTTCTCGTTGTTCTATGAATGTCAGATGGATTGATGGAATGGCCTGCTCGAAGCCCCAACCTGAACCTCATCAAATATCTTTGGGATGAACTAGAGTGCCTGATGCATGTTGGATCAATTCGCCCAGCAAATAACGGAAATAATGGAAACGAATTCCGCCTTCAGAGTATCATCATCATCATCAACTTCTAAAAGCAATGCCTTGTCTCCGCAACCATTGTACTCAGTCTTCAGCACCTCGTTTCATTTCATAGTAGGAAGAGTTAATTTGATGTCTTGCAGGAAAAATTTTCCTGGTCGACCTCGGCCTTTCTTCCCTGTGATTTTTCCTTCCAGGAGATTTGTTAGGAAAGTGTTATGTCGCAAAAAGTGGCCTGTGAATTTAGCTTTTATTTTATGGATCGTTGGTCTCAGTTCTCTCTTCCCTTGAATTTCTTGCAGGATGCTGATGTTAGTCCTCTTTTCAATCCATTTAACCCGTAACTTTCTCTGCCATACCCACATTTCAAACGCTTCAAGTTGCTTCCAATCCTGACCTCTAATCGTCCAAAATTCACAGCCATACAGATTGACTTTTTTGTAGCTTTTCAGTAGGTCAACACGGTTGTGCCCAATGAATGGGCAGGGTACAAGATACAATTTTATTGATAAACTCCTGGAAAAAAATTACATGTATTAGTTCATCATCATCATCATCATCATCTTGTACAGTTTCCAGCCCCAGGCTGGGTCTGTTTGGAACATAAGCCTCGCCACTTAGTCCTTTCTTCCCACCACCTCTCCGCTGTCACTCTGGTCCAGTCCTCGCCTCTCTTCTTGACACATTCCTCCACTCCTTTCAGCCATCTATCTCTTGGTCTTCCCCTTGGTCGTTTCTTCTGCTTCTGCATCTCATGTATCCTCTTGGGAATCCTCTTCTCATCCATTCTCTTTAAGTGTCCATACCACCTCAGTCTTGATGTCTCAATCCTACCTTGCAAGGGCTCCTGTTTCACTATTTCCCTGACCTTTTCATTCCTCACCCTGTCTCTTCTTGTTACTCCGATCCTTCATTTCACCTGCCTGTATTCTGCTTATGTCTCTTTTCTTCATTGTCCACGTTTCTGAAGCATAGGTCAGTATCGGGATATAGTAGCTTCTGTATAACACTTCCTTGCTTTTTTGTGGGACATCTTTATTCCACACTAAGCTCCTAATGCTTCTCAGAAATGCTTCTGCCTGTCTGCCACGTTCCGTAATCTCTTTGTCATTTCTCCCATTTTCCTCCATTATACTTCCCAAGTACTCGAGACTTTCCACCTCCTTCAGCTGTCCACCTCCAAGTGTTATCCCACTCATTGGTCTGTCCTTTTTCCTGGTCGTTAACAGGATCTCACATTTACTGATGTTGAACTTCCATCCATACTCTCACACTGTTTCTTCCCAAGCCTTCAGTTGCTCCTGAATTTCCTCCTCCTTGTTTCCCCAGACCATGAGATCATCTGCAAACACCATTGCTTTCATCTTATCTTCTCCTATCTTTCCTGCTATCCGTGTCATTACCTCGTCCATAACCACAATAAAGAGAAGGGGTGACAGCGCACTACCCTGTTTCAGGCCACTCATTTGTCTGAACCAGTCTGTTCTTTCCCCTCCAACTTTCACACAACTCACACTTCCACAATACATCTCCTTCACTCTGCCTACAGTCCCTTTTTCCACTCCCATGTTTTCCATTGCTTTCCAAACCTTCTCCCTATACACACTATCATAGGCCTTTTCGATGTCCAGGAAGGCCATCAACAGATCCTCTCCAAATTCGAAGTGGTGTTCCTGGAGCTGTCTCACTGAAAATATGAGATCCGCTGTTGATCTCCCAGATCTGAATCCATACTGCTCCTCTCTCAATTTTCTCTCCACTTTGGCTCGTATTCTACTTTCTAATATCTTTTCATATATCTTGGCACAGTGAGGTATGAGTGTGACTCCCCTGTAATTTCTACACTCCTTTCTGCTTCCTTTCTTAAATATTGGGACAATTAATCCTTTCTTCCAATCTTCTGGGGTCTTTTTCTCCTTCCATATCACCCTCATCACACGGTACAGCCACTGTTTCCCAACCTCCCCTGCTGCCTTCACCATGTATTAGTTAATATTCACAATTAAATGGGGCAATTTTGAATTGTGAATATTAACTAATACATGTAATTTTTTCCAGGAGTGTATTTATATATTTGTATCTTGTACTCCACCCATTCATTGGGCACAACCGTGTTGACCGACTGAAAAGCCACAAAAAGTTAATTTGTATAGGCAATACTGAAAAAAGAATGGCTTCAAATCTCTACATATTCATACAGAAGCACACTCCATACAAAGGACATGACAAATTTCTTTTTAATTGCAATATCCAAATTTGCATTACCGGTAATCAAAAGATTTTTCTTATTATTGAAAGCTTGTTTTGCGAGCGCTATCCGCCCTCTAATCTCTTTACTACACCTGTTGTCATTGGTGATTAGACTTCCCAAATAAGAAGAACTGGTGACTTGTTCCACTATCTTGTCAATTAGCTTAATGTTTGTGTGAATACTTTCAGGATGTTCACTCACAACTAACAACTTGGTCTTCTTAGCATTAATGTTCAAACGTAACTTTGACAATGCTGATGACAATACATTTACCATTCAGAGAACCAGAATGGAAAACCTTCCGCGAAGATTAAATGCTGTAATAGTAGCAAAGAGAGGTCCTACTTGGCTAGCATCTTCAGAACAAACAGCAATGGGTGTCCACAGATGTTTGACCACAAAGTTAGTAACGTATTGTTGATCTACAAGCAAAAGACTTCATCACCTTAATTACTTCTTAAGAATGTGTGCAAGTTACTGGCTGGTGGTATATTTCTCCCAACAATTGTTTTATACTTATTGTGCTCACCTTCACACAACTTTATAACCACGATCTAATTTTAAGCAGAACTTTTTGCGGAATGAAAATAGTGAAATCACATGTGTACAGGCCAAACAGGTCTCACCATTCTGACATTCTAGCCTTGGCTCCTTCCACCAGTCCCAAGCGTCAATATAAAACTAGTTATACCATGGTTTGAACCCATCAGTGACAGGTATATAAAAGTAGACAGTTAATTAGACATGCCAGTAAATAAATAAAATTTACACCATACTTTATTCTGGCATCGTGCACTAAGGGAGAGCAAAGGAAGCACTGCATTGTCATACATTATTATGGTAATTACTGTATTTCAAATCAGCATCTCAAATTCATACATATTACAAACATCTCCAAAGTCTGAATACTTCCATTGCTTTTGCCATTTCACGCTCTCTGTCAATCATGGAGCTAGCAAGAGCTGATTTTATCTGTTCTTGTAAAGGAAGAAACTACATCAGCCCAGTCCTCATGAACCCCTAGCCTATATATTCAGTCAGAGCAAGCAAAGGGATCCTTATTTGTGTGGGGGTTGTGGGCTCCAACCAGTCACAAACAAACCTTTCTCTCCCTCCTTCCCCCAGGCTAAAGATCATTAGTGGAAAGAATGAGAGGAAATGCCCGGTGCTATCTGGCATGAAGTCAGACAGCCAAGCCCTAAGTGGATGTAATTTGTCCGGTTTGCATGTGATGGAACATGTCCAGGGCGTTAACTACAACAGTTTGCACTAACCAGCGGAGATAACACTCATTTAATGCCTAATCAGCATTTTTTTCTTATAATATTTCTAATGTACAGTATTTCATGGCCAATTTACACCAAACTATGAATTTTGAAGTGTACCTATAAAGGATACCGTGAATTATCTTCACCTAGTAAGTGGCATGAATTGGCCGTCATTGGGAGATAGTTTCCTTGATGTTCTATGAAGTTCTTTTTGTATGCAGGATACTTCTGTAGATAAATATAAGTAAGCAAAATTTGTTTATAATTAATTATTTGAAATAGAGTTGTATTATTTTTGTATTACTATACCATACTTCAAAATGTAAAGCTCCTGAGCTGAAATGCTTTTTAAACTTATTATTAACTGATTGATTGGTGAGCTAAATGTTCATTAGAAACTGGGTCATCAAGACTGAGTGTCAAATTTCGCTACACTGTCGCCACAGGATCTCTAAATACACTGAATGCCCATGCCCTCCTTGAAATGAAAGAGTGGAGCCCTAGGAATCACGGTAGGGCCTACCTACACACTTTCTCAGAAATATTCGGACACATCAGGTCTCGTACCGTTTCTGCACCTAACTGGACGGGGAATGGAAATTAAGGTCGAGTTAAACATACCTCACAGTAATGCTGTTAAAAAGTATGACAGAAACATACAGAAGACAAAATGCATGCATATCTGTAAAAGGAATACATTGTTTAGTGGAAAGTGCAATATTTCTGCAAAAACAAAATCATTCGGACAAAGCACGTCAACCCATGTTAAATTGATTAGGTTTGGTGCCAGAGAGACCTGCCGTGACATGCAGCATGTGTCAGTCGGTGCCTGCTTGCTTCGGAATGCAATGGGGTGCAAAGGAAAGAATGCAATCTTTGATAAGCGCCAGTTAGTAGTATTTCACCATGCGAAGGGGTTGGTTAGTTGGTTGGTTCCTCGGTTTAGGGGCTGCGACAACGCGGTCATATAGCCCCATGTACTTTGGGTGTGTGTACAATCTGTCTGATAACCAGTGTTAATTGTGATGGCTGTATTAGTGAGTGTATCTGTTTTAATTCAAGTAAAGACTGCAGACATTGAATTTATTCAAGTAGTTCCTACGTTTGCCGCCAAACACCACCGTCAACGACCAACTAGTTCAGAACTTAGTTACCAGATGCCACCGCAGTCGGCTCCTGACGACGAACGTAGGAACCTAAGAAAGTTAGTCAAATCTTTAACCTATAAATAATTTAGCTTTACACAGGTGTAATTAGTGGAAGGTTCTTTAACATGCCATAAATCTATGAGATGGGACCGCCGACTTTACTTCCCCTCCAAAGGAAGGCATACTGAGGGATTTTTAACGTTCTTAAAAAATCCGAGGACTTTGGCCGGGTTTGAACCCGCGATCTCTGGCATAGAAGCTCAGCATGCTACCAACTACGCCACCGAAGCCGCTCATGCGAAGGGAAATTCCTGCAGAGCAATTGAATATTTACTAGACATGAAGAAGAGTGCGGTGCACGATATTATCAGGAGATATTCCAAGGAAGAAACCCTAGATCTGCGCACACAACCTGGCTGACCAAGGGTTATTACGGAGCGGGACACGAGGACCGTCGTACGCATGGTAAAGAAAACTCCACGAATCACCACTCCAGAGATCGCCACAGATGTTCACCAGGTAACGCAAAAAGAGGTTCACCCCAAGACCATCTGAAGAGTGCTGCGTAGAGTGCAATACAATGGCCGAGTAACTCAGCGAAAGCCTTATATTAGCAAGGTGAATAAAAGGAAGAGGAGGGACTTTGCAACAGAGCATATCTATAGAGACGAAACGTGGTGGCATTGAGTCATATTTGTAGACGAAAGTAAATTCAACATCTACCGATGTGATGGACGCGTCAAAATGTAGAGGGAGAAGAATGAGGTGATGAAACCAGAAAACCTTCAGGGAACAGTTAAACATGGAGGTGGGCACGTCAAGGTATGGGGCAGTATGTCCAACGAACGGTGTGGGGAATTTAGCGTTTATTGACGGGACAATAGATTAACATGTTATCTAAGGCAGTGGTTCAGACCCCGTAGAAGTCTACGGACCACTCAGCCTGAAATTGAATCATATACGGACCACCCCCCACCTCTCCTCCCCCCAATACACTTTATCAGTTGTGTAACCCTTCCTCAGTAAAACTTGTTTTAAAGATATTTCAATTCAAAACCTGCGAGTCATCGCCGCGAATACATTCCGACGATTCTCGTTCAAAGCACATCGTTTTCAAAATCCCCATTTTTGGCCACTTTTTTATACGTGCTGATGGACCTTTTTTCTTCCGAGGACCACTCCCGAGGCACTCGCGGACCACCGGTTAAGAACCACTGATCTAAGGATACTAAAGGACAATTTGCCTGCGAGCACAGACAAAATGGGAATACGGGAGAACTTCATGCCTTATCAGGACAATGATCCGAAGCACACAGCTCACAACGTTAAGCTCTGGCTACTATACAACTGCCCAAACGTGTTCCAGTCTCCTCCCCAATCACCCGGCTTAAACCCTATCGAGAACCTGTGAGATTACCTAGAAAAGGAAGTAAGCAAAACCCCCAATGTCTCCAAAGAGCAGTTATGAGATAGGTTACAGGTAGAATGGGAAACAATCTCGGTGACTTCACTAAAATATTAGTGAACAGCGTGCCAAATCGACTGCGTGAGGTCCTGAAACAGAGAGGACACTCTACTGTCTACTGAACATTGTCCATTGTTGTGCATTCTCTTTAATATTGCATTTCATGGCACAGTGTCCGAATATTTTTGTTGTAGAAAAGTTGTCGCTATTTATGTTTAAACTTTAAGTACAAGCGCTGGTGTATAAAGTACACCATCCGTGTTAAAGATGGTATATTTTTGGTTGCAATGTTTCTGCAGGCTGTTAGGTGTCATTTAACCTATCCCTAAGATGTTCGGAAAGGACTACAAGCAGTGTCATTGTAGCCGGATTTGTTTGTGCTGATTCACAGGAAAAAACATTGAGCTGTTGCATGGTATGGTGAACAAAGTACACCATGCGGTTAGCTATATAAGTATAATATTGATTCAGTTATTTAACTCAGTCTTACTTTTTAAATCATATTTTAATAGAATTAGAAACTAACTCCGTGTCTCATATGGTTCTGTGTTTTTAGGGCTTGTATAAGAGCTAAAAATCCGAAGCGACTTACTGAAGAGGAATTCTATGACGCTATAGTGCAAGAAGAATCAGAAGAAGAAGTTGGATGAGACTCAGATACTTGCAAGGAAGAATTTATAGAGGAAAATCATCACGATACAGAATAGCCTTTAAAAAATATTCTGCTTATAGAAAAAAATGTTTAGGCTAAGTGATTTTGTGACATTATTCTCTTGGTGTACAAAATTCGCTTAATTTTTAAAATTAAAACTTACATATTAGCTGCATTCTGTCTCAATTATGTCACTTTATACTATTATCAGACCTTTCTCTGTTCAGAGTGTTTACCATCCATTTCCTTTAAATTATCGATATAAAGTTTGATTTACGACACCCCAGTTCGCTATCTATCCCAGGCTTACGGTACGCCTCCATTTCCATTAGTTCATTTCCTGCAATAAACTTAAAGTGTTTGGGTGATGTCTCATCCCTACAAATTAAATTTGCTTTGTTTGATAAAATGTATTTTTCAAATGATTTCTCATCAGTTCTCAAGTTCTTCTTGCAAGGGAAACATGGTTCTTATACGCGAAGAAGCTGCAAGAGCTATAGCCTTGATTAAAGATGGAAGAAGCATGCGATATGTTGCAAGACAGTTAAATGTCAATGTTTCGACCATCCAAAGGACATACCAAAGGTATAGGAAACTTGGAACATACTCCAGGAGGCGTGGATCAGGCCGCATAGGGCAACATCAGACAGAGATGACCAGTATCTGCGACTCCAAGTTCTGAGGGACCGACACACCACAGCTGCAGAAGTAAGAAATCGGCTTCAGCAGGCGACAGGTGTGAAAGTCAGTGAGAGGACAGTAAGGAGAAGATTAAGAGGGGTAGAAATCTTCTCCAGAAGACCTGCTACCGGCCCCAGATTGGAACTTCAACATCGCAGGGCACGTCTTCACTTCGCTCGCCTCCATCAGCAATGGACACGACAGCAATGGCAAGCCATTCTCTTCACAGACGAGAAGAGATTCGGTCTCAGATCGCCTGACAGAAGAAAAAGAGTGTGGAGGAGGGTCGGAGAAAGGTTTTCTCCTGTAACTTTTTCCTCCAGGACTACATTCGACAGGGGTTTCTGTCATGGCCTGGGTTAGGGTCAGTATGGATGCCAGGACTGAACTTTACGTAATTGAGAATGGGACTCTCACAGCTACCCGGTACATCATGGAAGTCCTTGAAAACCATATTGTACCATTTTCTCCATTTGTCAGGGATGAATTTCGCCTGATGCACGACAACGCACGAGCATACACTGCCCGATTTGTCCAGCAGTTCCTGCATGTGGTTGGAATCTACGCACTTGAATGGCCAGCTAGGAGCCCTGACCTCAATCCAATTGAACATGTTTGGGATATGTTGGCCAGAAATGTTCGGCAACGTGCCCCTGCGACTCTCCAGCAACTTCAGGTGATTCTGCATGAAAAGTGGGAACGCATCCCATAGGAAAGCATTTCACAAATCATCGCAAGTATGGCAGAGAAGTTAAGCGAGGTGATTCATGCTAGGGGTGGAAATACCTGTTTTTAAGTGTTCAGTTCTTGTGTCAGTGCCCAAAGAAATGAATTAATTCTGTAATGATAAATTTTGGAACTCAGATTAACATTTTTAAACGAATTCGTAATTTACTCAAAATTTAAGGCATTTTCACTTTTTTTCTTATTCTAGAAAATGGAACAGATTTTTTATTGGAAGCATTTTTTTGTATGTGAAGTGGTTTTCAAATGTTTAGAAAACAATTAATTATGAATAATTTTAATGCATTAAATTTTGAGAATAATAAAAAAATACAATTGTTGCGGTTTTTTTTTATTTTATTTTTTTTTTTTTTTATTTTTTTTCCGGTGGGTGTATATGAATAGGTGCGTGTAGTCAAAGGTTAAAGTACAATCGCATGTTACTCAATGTATATAATACAAAAGTGAGCTTGTCGTCTGTCATTTACGTATACGATTTACTTGTGTTATTGTGTTTTTCTTCGTACCTATGTATTGCATGCTCAAAGCAGTCATAAATAGTCCAATATTTACCATGTACGAATATTTCTGTGACTGTGCGTATATTGACTCTTTTGAGTGTACTACCTCTGGCACATTGCTTTGCGTGTGTATTCTTCACATCTTGATGAGAAAGGTTTTAGGAGTTGTTGATCTTACGGCCGAGGGTCATCGCGATCATCAGCACAGCGTATTACAAGTGCGGAATTTACCTGCTAATCTGAGTTATTATGGTGGTGTTCAGTTGTTTCTAGTCAAATTCTGACTGAGAATTGGGAGTCAGTACAATCGTACTGAGAATGTTGCTGGTTGCGTGTCGTCTTATTCCATCCCCACACGTCACTACCAAATTCATAAAATTCTGTCGCCGAAAAATATTCAATGTATTGGCAACACTGACTAGATGGTCGCAAATATAAATATCGAGATAATCGAAATACAGTAATATCGATAAAATCAATTAACTCGCACCTTGTCCTCGATAGGTCGAGATGTAACAGAATTCGGGAAACCTGAAGAAATAAGGGGGTACGTAGGCCTAGTGTAAAATCATGAACGTTCTGATACCCATAACCTTTGTTCTGATATTGCGATAACGTTCAGTGGAAACTTGAGATAAAGTTGTAAACGACACCGCAGTAAGTTCTCTGGTAAGTTCAAAACAACCTGACAATGAACAGAAATCATTCAATAATCACACAACTGACGTCCTTTTGCTCAATTGACGAGGAGTTTTCATGAAGACGAGGAACTCGAATCATATAATATTACTCTGCCGGATAACATCGGATCATGCCAACAATTCATAAAGTGTAAAACTTGTTTTCTTATACAGTGCTATATTTGAGGTTCTTGTGTGTGTACTCCATCACATCATTACGATGTGGTCACTTTAAAAAGAACTGAAAATGATCGTCACTGATAAGATACGTTTATCATACAGCTAGGGCGACACTAATAAACAAACGTCGGAGTCGTAATTTAGTGCACGTGATATATTTTCCCGAGTCATTTCTGGTTAGGTTATGTAAGGTACACATGTCAGCGACAAGTGAGGGAGTAGGTTATATAAAATTAAATTAGGTGCCGAAAACTACTGGCAGTTTATATTACGGTCCGCATAAGACTGCTTAGGCCTATTCTCTTGAATTTTAAATGGTAAGACCACATCTGTCCAGTATTGTGCTGAATGTACATGAGGCTCTCTTCGGATTTTGAAGGAGGAGATACAAGTTTCTTAGGGGCTTGGGCTTGCAATAACACGATCATTGACCCTGTGTAGGGGTGCGAGTGGAATCTGTTTCATAGGCTGTATTAGTTTGGAGCCTATACTAGTGTTAGAATGTGTAATTGCGGAATTAAATGGCTATGGTCTTACATAAGGTACTGTACAGAAGTATTTAACTGGAGTAGAAGTGAGAAACTATGATAAACCACTTCTAGGATGGCGGAAGTGGAATTCACTACTGTTCTCAGTTGCCTTCTTGAGGCTGAATTAACCCCATTTCAACCCTAAGACCAGAGTTAATTTCTTGGCAAGGTCTGAAATAAGTTTTAACATAACATGTGTAGGGCACAGAATCAGCAGGCTAAAGCAACAGCTCATTTTGGAATGAGAAGTCACAATAGCACAGGTTCTTCCTAGACCAGCACTATGCACCTAACCATTTGGGCAATGCTTCGGGAGTGATGAACGTACAAAACTACTTAAATTAGTCAAAATATCTTGTATAATAATGTTTCAAAATTGTGGAAATGATGTCGTAATAGATGTTTTCTCCTCCTCTGTCTATAACCCACCTGCCCTCCCTCCCCTTTTTATAACACGACTTGTATAGTGAAATTTCAGTTGTATCTGCCATTGTAAGCGTGATTTTTGGTACAAATAAAATATTGCCAACCCCACGCATACGGTATGCGTGGCTGTGTGGTGTTTGTTTTATACTGCATTTGCTTCGTAGTGTTTTTATGTCGAGAAGGCTTTACATACAGAAATGAACCTAGCCTGGAGCAGACGCTTGAGATCTCATCTCGCTTGTAGTACAAGCAGTAATTTTTGGCCAGTCAGAAGCCAATATTTTCTCACTTAGCTCGCTACTTTATTACAATCGATTTCAAAATGTCAAACAACTTAATCCATTCGATGTTATCAAAAGCCTTTTCTAAGTCTACAAATGCCATGAACGTTCTTTTATCCTTCCTTATTCTAGCTTCCAAAATCAGCCTAAGACTTAGTGCAGCTTCCCATGTTCCTAAGTTTCTCCTGAAGCCAAACTGGTCTTCACCCAACTCTCTTTCTATCTGTTGGTTGATTCCATAGTTTAGGGGCTGCGACAATGCGGTCATGTAGCCCTGTGTAATTTGGGTGTTTGTAGAATCTGTCTGATAACCGGTGTTATTTGTGATGGCTGCATTAGTGTTATCTGTAATTCAGGTAAAGACTGCAAACGATCAATTTTCAAGTACCTACTTTTGCTACCATCCACACCACTTAGATGCCATCGCAATCTGACCTTGGCGGTGAGCGTTGGAACTAATAAGAGCCTTAGACAAATCTAACCTACAAATTTTGCTTCATACAATTGAAGTAAGTGGAAGGTCCTTTTACATGCCATAAATCTAAGACGTGGGCCAGCCAGCTTTACTTCCCCTCCAAAGGAAGGCATACTGAGGTATTTTTAATGCTCTTAAAAAAAACACTACTTCTATCTGTCTTTCCATCCTCTTGTAAATTATTCTAGTCAGGATCTTTGAAGTATGAGTGATCAAGGTGATTGTACAGTATTCTTCACATCTGTCAGCTCCTGTTTTCTTTGGTATAGGGATAATAACAGTCTTCTTGAAATCACAGGGTACCTCACCTGTCTCATAAATCCTACACACCAAGTGAAATAGCCTGATCAGAACTTCAAGGACATAATCAATAGAAAGAAATTAGTATTGACTAATGTTGAAGTTTTTAAATTATGTAGCCTAATCTACAATTAAATTTGTACGTGCTTACATACAGTTTCATTTGAGACCGTTTTACGTTTCAACATCCAGTCTAGTCTGCAAGCCTCTGTTTGTGAACGAGAGGACTGCATTTTTCCTTATTAGCAGTTAGCACTGCAGTCTCCTCTGCTTCCACACCTCTCACTTTGAAGTTGTTCAACACCGAATCTAATAATCGCCTCCTAGGTCTACCTCTGCTTCTCTTACTTACCCTCTACAGCCGAACTCATAATCAAACTAAATATTTTCATTCCTAAAACGAATTTTTAATAATAATTTTATTGGTTTTACGTCTCTTTCGGAGTAACAAGAAGAGACAGGGTGAGGAATGAAAAGGTCAGGGAAATGGTGAAAGAGGAGCCCTTGCAAGGTAGGATTGAGACATCAAGACTGAGGTGGTATGGACACTTAAAGA
Organism: Meconema thalassinum; assembly: GCA_946902985.2. Classification (NCBI taxonomy): domain Eukaryota; kingdom Metazoa; phylum Arthropoda; class Insecta; order Orthoptera; family Tettigoniidae; genus Meconema; species Meconema thalassinum. The sequence goes on along the minus strand of OX336394.1, from coordinate 249,844,650 downwards.
GAATGGATGAGAAGAAGATTCCCAAGAGGATACACGAGATGCAGATGCAGAAGAAACGACCAAGGGGAAGACCAAGAGATAGATGGCTGAAAGGAGTGGAGGAATGTGTCAAGAAGAGAGGGGAGGACTGGACCAGAGTGACAGCGGAGAGGTGGTGGGAAGAAAGAACTAAGTGGCGAGGCTTATGTTCCAAACAGACCCAGCCTGGGGCTGGAAACTGTACAAGATGATGATGACGTCTCTTTTAACTACTGCAGCTTTTAGAGATGCCGGGGTGTCAGAATGTTGCCCCGAAGGTGATCTTTAACGTGCCAGTAAATCTACTGACATGGTTCCCTCGCATTTGTGCACCCTCAAATGCCAGCTGACTGTGCCAGGATTCGATCCTGCAACCTTGGACACAGCAGGCTAGAAGTTTACCGCTGAGCCACGCAGCCTGCCGAAATGAATTCTTACTAAAATCATGGGCTCCATAACTAATATACAATAAGAGTTTATCGCTGCGTGCAAGTGTTTCTTGATTTGAATTCAAGCCATGTGAAGTATTCCTGGCTGGTTAAGACGAAGTAGTAGTAGTAGTTAAGGATATAAGATTGTTTGTCAAAGAGCTTAAACTCAGTATGAGAAAGGACAAAGTTCTGTGGAAACGGGTGCTTAAGTGACAGTGTTGAACAGAACAGAGTGCAGCGTTCGCAACCGGCAACTTCACAAGATATAGATGTGTTTGGAGAGCCAGGTCAGTTAGCATCTAGGTGCTAATAATAACATGCTAATAATAACATTGATCTGGATAAAGACTTAATGTATGTTATAGATTTTTGCGTTACATACTACGGGAGGATTTTAATACGACGTTTGCATTGAGGAGGGTAATACATAGAACCAAACACTATTGACAAATATAAAAAGGAGCTACTGACTTAATTCCATTTCAAGATTCCCGTTTTTCATTGTTTTATAAACGTCTGGATGAATGTTAGAATTGCCACATATACTCATTGGGCTTTTCACTCAAATTCTTATACGAATTCCTAATTTCTCCATCCTAATCAACAAGGTTAATTCATGTCGTCGTAATAACTAGTTGGCACCTATACAAAAAAAAACTTCGTATTGAAGAAGATTCAGCTTACTTAGTCAAGCGCTGAACTGAATTATTTTATTGATTTTAGAACTTGATTTTCTAAATTATTTTTGTGTATATTTTGATTTAAAAAAATTAAAGCTTAACATTTTTACACTCACCATTAATATTTATTATTATGTTCGACGATGTCGAAATGTCAACATTATGTGTCAGAAAACTGTATCATAATGAGGCTCATAACACTATTTTTCATTATGAAACAGTTTCTCCCACCAATCAGAGCTCAAGAAACAGTTTTGTGACCAATTAGGTAAGCATACCTTCGCGCACGCACTCAAAATCCAACATATTTAAGTGTTGGCAAGCAAAGTGAATGGTCTCTGCTTTCGGAGTGCCTTGACCCACACTCTGTTCAGTCAGCAAAGCCAGCGCGCCCTGTTCACTAACTGAATTAACTGAATCCCACAGATATTTATGAATATTTATGTTAAGTTATAATTATCGTCGAACATAAACAGTCGTATGCAACTCGCCTATAATGGTAATTAAGACACTCGTATGGAAATACTCGTGTCGTAATTATTGCCATTATAGGCTCGTTGCATAATGTACTATTTTTTTCTGGAAAAATCCGTGTGATGTACTCCAGGGTTCAACTAGAAGCTGGTGACTTACTAGTCAGTTTTGACGTGGTCTCTCTTTTCACGAAAGTACCTATAAAGGCAGGGTTCAACTAGAAACTGGTGACTTACTAGTCAGTTTTGACGTGGTCTCTCTTCTCACGAAAGTACCTATAAAAGCAGCCCTGGAGTACATCGCACGGATTTTTCCAGATATCGCCGCCTTATTCCGCCACTGCCTCACCACTAGCTACTTCCTGTGGAAAGGTGATTTCTATGAACAAATTGATGGGGTCGCCAAGGGCAGTCCCCTGAGTCCGGTGATCGCGAATTTCTTCATGGAAAAATTTGAACAAATAGCACTCGAGACCGCACCTTTGAAACCTACAGTAAGGTGTGGCTAAGATGCGTGGACGATACTTTTGTAATATGGGGCCATGGTAAAGATCAATTAAATCTGTTTTTACTACGGCTTAACAGCCTGAACTCTAACATTTAGTTTACAATGGAGTTAGAGAATGAACAGAAAATCGCTTTTCTCGACGTTATGGTAACGAAGACCGCTGATCTAACCTTGGGACATACAGTTTACCGTAAGCCGACCCATACTGACCGATATTTACATGAGACGTCCAACCACCACCCACGACAGAAATACGGAGTGATAAAAACACTGGCTGACCGCGCGAAAAGAATTTGTGAAAAGCAGTGCCTAAACCATGAAATTAAACACCTCAACGAGGCCCTACATGCCAATGGGTACAGCCAGAAAGATATCCAGCGAGCACTCCATCCAAGACGTCCAACTAGAAGGGTAATTGGAGACAAGCAGCCCCTGGCTAGAGCTTGCCTTCCATATATAAAAAAGGTCACGGACAGAATAGGGAGACTACTCGAGTCCCATGATATAAAGACCATATACAGGCCTACGAGATAAATTAAGGACATGTTTAGGTCCGCTAAAGATAAGCGACATCCTCATACCGCGGCAGGGGTTTATAAAATCTCGTGTGATTGCGGCCAAGTATATATTGGAACAACGAAAAGAAGTATTGCCACTCGCCGCAAGGAACACGAACGACACAGCCGGCTGGGTCAAACAGATAAATCCACTGTTGCAGCACACTCCCTACTCGCAGGTCACAACATAAGATACGGAGACACCGAAGTTCTGTCCACCACGGTGTCATATCATGCCAGGCTACAAAGGGAGGCCATTGAAATCCTGAAGCATACTAACAGCTTCAATCTTAAGGAGGAAGCACAACGTGTGAACAGAGCTTGGCTTCCAGTCCTTAATCCCCTCAAGCCTGCCCTCATTGACCATCGTAGACGAGAAGATGCAACAGAAGAGCAGCCCTGTCCTTGATGCATTACTTTTATGTGGTACGCCGTTGCTATGGTAGCCTCTATGTGTGGGTTGTTGACTATGTTTACTTGTTTTACCTCGCTTAATGTAACCTATGAGCATGCTGAATGCAGTTTTCAGCGAAACGTCAGGACAACAAAATGGCCTTAGAACACAGCCTAAAAGCCCGCGAAACAGACATTCCTATTTCAACGCCGGTCGTGAAAGTCTGAATTTGTACTGTACAAACTCTGGAGACAGTTTTGATTGTGAAGACAGATTTGATTTTTATGAAATAAATATTATATTATAAAAACTTAATTTATTATATAACTTTGTTAAATTTTAACTTTAAATATATTTTATTTTTAAATTTTACATTTAAAAAATTAAGTGGACTTAAGCTACCTAGGAGTTTTAAGCAGTGTAGATTAATAAAAATATATTTTTCAACATACAAAAGCTTTCAGTTTTTGACCACCATTTAGTTAATTCCTTTTATTTCTTTTTAACAATATATTCTTTTACAGCATGTTTTTTTTATGGTTTCTATCATGTTTGGTTTTCGAAATAGCCCCTACTTTCAAAAACTTTTTTTATATATATATAATGAGTGGTCCATAGGAAAGGGAATGTCACCCTGAGTCCTACAACATCTTACATGTCCAAATCAGACCATGGGTTCGCGAGAAAAGTCTATTTAAATATTTGAATTTCGCTTGGCTGCTATGTGGGGCAGGACTTCCACTACCCCCTACTATTTATATTATTCACGATGGCAGCTAAAAAAAAACCTCATTTTGTGCAACAGTACGGATGTATATTTTCAGTATGTTTATTAGGAGTGTGCTACCTACCAACAAGAATAATTTTTGTTGCAATTAGTTCCACCTCACGATGTTTTTTCACTTATATCTACTGCACAGTATATTCATGCTTCATTATGACTGTTGGTTTAGTTACTGCAGGAACAATAACTGATCTTCATTCTAAAATGTAATCTTTCATTAAAATTGTTTAAATAAAATGTTTACCAAATCCAGTTTGGGTTAATTAGACTTTCGCAAACCGTGTTTCGGATTAGAGAGACTACGGGAATGGACTATACCACTATTTACATACCATACCATAGTTTTCTTTATTCAATAATAAAACCTGTAAAACTTAGGATGCTTAAGTGTCTCATGTTAATGGGCATCTTTTATCTTTCAGGAGCTTTGTTATTCAATGCTACAATGGCAGCATCATCTGCAGCTAGTGAAATGCATATCAACAGTGAAAGAGTTCAGGGTGCCCTTGAGCTGTTACAGTGTCCTGTATGCTACAAAGCAATGTCATCGAAGATCTTTGGATGCATCAATGGGCACAATGTGTGTTCAGACTGCAAAACAAATATCACCAAGTGTCCTACTTGCCGAGCAGAATATACAGGAGCCAGGAATTATCTTGTTGAAGAATTGGTGAAGTGTTTTGAATATCCATGTGAAAACTTTGATGCTGGATGTCAGGAAATGTTAACAATAGGAAAAGCAGCAAAACATAAACTCACTTGTTTATACAGGAAATACCAGTGTTTCTCTCGGGAATTAGTTCATTGTGATTGGAGTGGGAGATACCCAGACATTAAACCACATATTTTAGAGAAGCATGCAAATTCACTTTCAACATCTAAAGAAATTCTGTTTTGTGACAAGAGCTATTCGGATATTTTAACTGGTCACAGAGATTACTTTTTTATCGACAAATATGATGAATTATTTGTTTATTACTATGACCGTGAACCCAACACTGGGAAGATGTTTTTTCTTGGTCAATATATTGGCCCAGCAGATTATGCTGCCCTGTACCAATATAAAATTACATTTTCAAATGAGAATAAGAGTAAGGAAATGATTATCAAGTGTGACATTCATACTGACAATGAGACAGTACAAGAAATACACAAATCAGGAAATTGTGGAATTGTGGAATATAATATGGCCAAACAGTACCTAAGATTTGACAATTCATTGCAATATTTTATATCTGTTGTAAAGAAAAAGCTGTAAGTCAGGGTATTTCAACATAGCACTGTAAACAACTAAATGTAATGTATGATCATCAGCTTGAGAAGATGAGCCTTGAGTATCCTGATGTACAGTTCTATTTCCTCATTAACTTGTTCTCCAACTTATTGTGTTTCACTTGTAAGCTAGCGATATAGAGTTCATATGGACATTATGAAATATCTAGTAGGTCTATTATGTACACTAGAAAATTGTTCTCCCAATAATATAAATTTTGAAAATGATCATGCCAAATTCTGATCGTAAAATATGCCCACTTTTTTCTTTAAAGTAACCACCCCAAATGTTGTATAACACTTTTCTTATTAGCATATAAATAAGCACAGACTATTTTATAAGGTTGTTCCATGATACTAATTCAGTGGAGAGAACAACTCCTGCCAGCATCTTAGATATTCAGAAGCATCAGGAAAGTTCTATGCAATGCCTTTTCATTCTCGTAGTTGAGTTCCCTGCTTAAGGATAAATTATCCAGCAACGAAGGGAGAAAGGTGATCAAATGGTCTGTTAACACCTCCATTGTATATACCGGTATGTGCACATTCCCAAGTCTATACCACCACAAACTAGGGTGAAGTAGTCTTCTCCAAATGTCTCTCAAAGATGGTGCAAGGCAAATACACTTCCCCATACCTTTGCTGTATTCTCACTGGAATCAGCTCAACTTGGGCAAAAGTGCAATTCATTCATGAACAGTTGAAGTGATAGAAGCTATTTTTTAGTGTTGCCTAGTTCTATTAACTCTTAGAGTGCCGGGAAGCGCGATAGCGCTCCTCTATATGCTTGCTAAAAGTGCCAGGAGCGCGATGGCGCTCCGTGTTGCAACTATCCAAAAAGTTGTAATAGTTAGCAAATAATATGACAGATGGCAGCTCCAGTCGGTGCCGTACTGTGGAAGAAACTACCTAGTTTCTAAATCTACCACTAGAATCTCTGTGTGGCGTGTTGTGTTTATGTTACGAATTTTTCAATTTCAGTTGTTTGGCGCCTACCTGCAGTCCATGTGTTTGTAATAATGGCGACTAGTTCTCGTGTTGTGTTTGAAAATGATGATGATTTGGTAGAGTATGTTAATTCACTGAGTGATGATTCTGATTATGTCGAATCAGGCGATGATTCAGATTATGGTGAGAGTGATAATGATGCCGGTAATAATTCAAATAATGACGACAGTGATGATGTAAACAAACCTACTCGTGCGACAGTGGTTCATGAAATTTCTGATTCAGACAGTAATGATAGTGACGGGAATAATGCCAGAGTTGACGGAGATAATAACGATGATGACCAGGTTACCGATTTCCGTGAAATTAAATCTGATCACGACGACCAATTTCAACCCTCTCTTGTATTTCTCGAGACGCCTGGCCCTAAACATACATATAACAGGTGTGAGTGGTTATCAGGAAAAGTTGTTTTTCGGAAGAACTATCTATCTCAAGATAGTGATATTTTGTAAATTGGTAAACAATAAGTCAATGTGCACAGAAATATACAAATTTAGGTGAGTACAATCAAAATACTAGGTAGTATAGAGATCCAAATTTGATTTGTTTTTGTTTTTAAAATTGCATGAGAAAATTTATTTTTTTACTTGGCACTGTGAATTATTTTTATGATATTATTACAATGAGTAAAGAAAGGCATCACTTAGCTACAAGGAGGTGTAAACTACAGTGAAATATCTTGAAAAGTGAGGGTAGTATATGTTATTTTCTTCAGTGCTGCATAATACGCATTTTCTCTCTGGCAAACTTAGCACACATGAAGATAAGGAGGCCGGCACTAAGAGGGTTAAAGAAAGCTTTCCAGTCTGTTAACAGAAATTGTGCCCAATTAAGTACCCCCCAATTTTGTACATAAAAGTATGTTATTTTGTGATAAATATCTCGTTAGGGCATATGGATACTTGTTTTCCTGCCTAATGTATAGTCCGGGACACCTTAATTAAGTTACTAGATCAAAACAGGGTAGGCAACATTATCAGCCGTCCCCTATGCCTACGTAAATGTTGGTTTATGCTTGCATTTCGTGAAGTTAAGTTGTTTTCAGGTGCGAGCACATTGTCGCCAACCCTGCTTAAAATCTCGCCATTCCAAAGACCATAATACCGGTAAAATTTCTTAACACACAGTTGCCAACATTTTTCTCCCAGAATGCATTTTCCACACATTCTCCCAACATAATAATTACGAATTTTACTAGTGCCTATTATCTGAATAATTTCACAGTTTTCTTTGGAATTACAAGTTGTACAAGGTAAGTACTACTAATATACATCGATTAAAACAGTTTTTACAGTTAATATAGACCCTTGATTATGGAATATGTTCATGTTCATACCCACTCGTCTGAGATGTTTGCAAGCTTTTATTTAATTAATTTTTGCATAAATTCTTATTTAGATTTCATCATGACGTCTAAAAACACGAGAACTGGATTGGAGAAACTCTACGAAGATCACTGGCGAATCAACTAGGTTTTGAGTAAGTAGCCTAGACCCTATCTACATAATTAAAAGTACAAAGTTATTTAATCATTGTTTTATTTATTTTTATATTCAGTCCGAGCACAAATAACGTAACAAAGAACCTTAATGGTCTTTGGAAATTTTGGAAAAGTCTTCCGACTGCATTTTTCGTATAATACACACCAAACATAACCTAAAATATAGCCTATGTCTACAAGTTCACTCCCAGGGACATATTCTTAGGATCAATTCGCCTTGTAATATACCGGTAATGTAATGTACCGGTATCTTATTCTCGACTTCCAAGTGCCGTCAGCCATAATATTATAATACATTGCATATGTTACTCGAAAGCTTGAAAGTAGTCTATGATTCACACTCGGCTACTTGTAGTGTGAATGCATTGGCGATTATTTATGTAGTTGGCTACTGACCTATAGCCTACTTAGTAGTACGCAGATAAAATATTTATATTAGGCCTATTTTTGTTTCAGTTATGGTTGCGACAGATTAGTGTGGAAGCCTTCGACAAACTTCAAGGGTTGTGCAACATGAATCAATCATCATTCTGAAGAGCCATATGCACTGCGCTTGAGTCACAGATGCACATTTTCAGAGAATACCAACAATATCTCTTGGCTCTCTTTTAGTTCTCGACATAAGTTACTGCACCACTGAATGTCTGGGTGAAAATTACTGATGTACTTAAGTTGGGTGAAACAAAGTCACTGTTCGCTACTTGGTTAGATGACACAGTTCGGGCGAAGCCACTGGTTGCAATACCAGGGTTGATACGCAACCGGGAGAACCGGGAAAAGTCAGGGATTTTTGTTGCGGTCAGGGAAAACCGGGAAAAGTCAGGGAATTTTGTAAAAAAAAAAAAACGAAAGAGAGAAAGAAGAAAAAGAATTATTAAGGTTGGACAGTTATTTTTTGGTTGGTATACCAAGATGTCTACTGGTAACGAAATAGTAACTAATTTTACAAACGGGTAACGAAAGTAACGAAAAGTAGCTAATTTTTATGTCTGGATAGCTGGAGGTAACGAAAATTCGCTAAGGTCTGTTTAAATCATTTAAACTCGCGCCGCTAGGCTCACAGATTGTGATGAAGCGAGTTTCACGCAAGCAGTGCCGATTGCGTAGGCTTCCCCGTGCACGAACTCAAGGAAATGCATACTGAGGATACCTTCTGTGGTACTGTATACATCGGTTCAACGTATATTTTCGGCATCAGGAAAATGAAAATCCACAGCCTGCTTCCAGTCTCCGACCGGGTCAGGAATGGAATGAATGAAGCCCCGATCTAGCGGCGAGGATATGAACTGTGCCGGCCGGCATCAGGAAGAGAGTTTAATTTTGTGTGTAATGTTTTTCTGTATTATTCGGAAACCTGACTTTATGCAAGACGTTTATTCGCGATAACTTCCGAAACTCAACAGAAACCTCTCATTTCTGATATTGACCTCTAAATTTGGATATCTTAAATTGAAGTCCAGAAATAATGCGAAAAAAATCGCAAAAAAGCTCCGAAATTCATAGACAACGGTATATTTTAAAAAACTATCCGTCTCGTAAATTTGCGACATTCAGTTTGGTTAATTTGATGTCTATTTTTCCTTCGAACTTTGGTTCTATTGGATATATAATCTAACCGGTTATCTTGAAAACTTGTATAATTTGAATTCGAAAGAAAATGTGCCTCTTGTCGTATTATTCGTGCAATCCTCTCTGAATCATTCGTAATATCCGATACCTACTTCGAACGTTCATCCTCCAAAATCACCATCCTCAAGACGGCCGGCTGACCGCATGACTTGCCTGCGGGAATCTCGTCAAACGGACTGAGATCGACGCCAGTTGCGTAAAAGTCATAAAACACTTGCCCGGTCGCGAACTTGTGTCCACGAGGACTGCGGGAATCCTGTCAAAGGTGGTCGGGCACCCATCACGAAACATACCGAAACCCTGCTCGCCACTTTTCCCATTACCGTATACTTAAAAGTGTACGGGGAGCGAGAAGTGCATCAACCCACTTAGAAATAACAGCCTACGTAGCATCGCGATACTCATTTCTTCTCGTGATCCACCGTGAACTTCCAACCACAGCATAGGGACAGCGGGAATCACGGCGCCGACCATACAACATGTCCATAACTGCTCGTGAATTTTAACCATGCCCAACCTCGAGCTTGCCTCCGCCATTCTACCAGGACAGATAGACAGGCAGACAATCATTGAACGGCCGGATGCGGTGCCGATTGCATAATATCGCGTTCTCAGTGTCCAACCGCGAGGGCAACGTGAATCTCGTAAAACGACCGAGAGCGGCAGCGATTGCGATACATCGCGATATTTTTCCGCATTCGATGACTAATACAACTGGATTCTTGTCAAACGGACAGCAAGCGGCGCCGATTGCGTAATAATACTCTTTCCGCACCCGACCTGAAGGACAATAGAAATCTCGTCGAACGACTAAAAGTGACACCGATTATGTAAATAGCGATTTTTCTCCGTGTTCGATCGTGAAAACAACAAATCGCGTCTAACGGCTGAGACCAGCGCCGATCGTTTAACGTCTCGATATTTCTCCGTACTCGACTGCGAAGACATGATTCGGTGACGATCACGCAACGTCGCATATATTTCGTGATCTTCCACGGGGACAAAGGAAATCTCCCCAAACGGCCGAGATCAGAGCAACTTCTTAGTAATCATAACTTCTCGTACACAAGGCGGCATATTAACTGAAACAACTCATTTGATATTAATTATCTAATGTTAGAATAAAATGTATCAGTTGACAGTTTCTAGATACTTTTATCGTGATTGACTAGAAAGTAAGAATTGGTGATTGATTGCTTTCTCCTCAGTTATCTTCTTAAATTGATGTTAGCAAATTAACATTTATTGTAAAAATTTGTTTCTGTTCTTATCGTAATAAACGTTATTTATTACAGTAAGGAACTGTTTTTTTTTTTTGTTATTTGTTTTTATACTTTTAAAGAAACGCGTTAAGTCCTGTTTATATAATGAAACGTTGCTCGGATATTTTTTATCACTATTATTTTCATCTACTACAACATTTCTCCTCGCGTCTAAGAATAGCCTTGCACAAAAAATTAGTCTAAAATCAGTTTTTCTAACTTGATCTTAATCGATCATACAGAATAAGGTTTCCTAAAGGTAAATGCACTTCTGCTAAGTTTGGAAAACCTAAGGAAAAGCGAGGTAAATGTCGTCCCTCTGGTTAATGAATTTTCTATTCTTTGCTCTGGAAAATCGGGAAAAGTTGGGGAAATAAACGACTCTGCGGTCAGGGAATTTTTTAAATTTTGGTCTGGAAAACCGGGAAAAGTCAGAGAAATTTGAAATCCTGAAAGCGTATCAACCCTGAATACGTTATAAATATTCCTCGCAACTATAGCCTAGGCTACTTGTATTATTAATTCTGAATGAAAGTAGAACGCGGCCTATACATTTGCATCGGATATGAATGTGTCTTTTACATACCTTGTGTCCTTGTTTCATCTTCTGGGCGATATTACATATTGAAATTAGGAACCCTGGTCACTACTGCATTTCATATATGTGCATAAGTACATAAATATGAGTTTTTATTTATTGCTCTTTAAAAACGGTTGCCATATTCCAACAGTGCTTGCATCTCATTCAACTGTCAACAAGGCGCACTCTAGCGGCACACCGATGCGCACACATTGTTGCCAACATGTGGGATACAAAATCTGCTTCATTTGGTCATATATGAATATTTTTTCTAAAATTAACTCCCTCCAGAACAGTGCAAACCGCATCAAAATCCATCCAGCGGTTCTCAAGATTACCCACTTTCTTCAGCTCAATGGCTTTTCCGCCGAACTGTCAGAACACATCTCTAAAAAATACAACTCTAGGATAGACGACTGTCTGGACGAAACCATTGGCCGCTACTAGGCCAGGTGACTGTGTGGATGAAAATTACTGCTTTTAATACAAGCAAGGGGGTCTGGGGTATAAGCCCCAGGTTAGGTTTGTATGTAAAGCCTTATTCCGGGTTCACCACGCTCGAACTAAGAGGCAAGACCAGTGCCAAACAATAATGTTGGCACTGCTGAAAAATGTTACAACACCCTTTAGCGATAAAATGTTCAATTCTTGTATCTGTCAAATTACATAAGTTACTGTAGAAAATTTTCCAGATTTTGATGGAGGTTGACTGTTTTTCAATCGCTAGACAAAGTTCAGAGTAGCGTACTCCCAGCATCAAACGTCATATTGTGTTTTTCAATCGCTAGGCAGCACTGCCAAGGGAATTAATGTGGTGGGCAAGTTGGTCATATTTGCTCGGTGCTATTTGTGCTGAATAAGCAATAAACCTTTGGAGTAGTGACACTCCGTAGTTGCTTGTTGTGTTTCTCCTACCAGCTGTGAACACTATGATTTGTGTCATGGATTTGTATGTTAATTGCATGAATCTTAATTTCATGGCTCGATTTCGTTTATCGAAAAGTGCTGTGATGGCTGACCAATAATTGTTACGTCGTTACGCCATACAAACACCACCCCTGGTTTTTGTCACGCACAGTGGGGGTAGACACGCATCAATAATTTTCATCCAAACCCATGGTTTGTGCCTAGACCAATCATTTTTAGGCACTGAGGCGCTGGTTTTGCCGATTAGTTCGAAACATGGAATCCTTGCAATCAGCATTCATTACAGTGGTAAATACGGTTCTACATACAAAACAAAAATAACCTGGGGCTTACGCCCAGTAGTGCAATCAGTAATTTTCGTCCAGACTGTCGTCTAACCAAGTAGCGACCAATGGTTTCGTCCAGACAGTCGTCTAAGAAGAGCCCGATTATTTCTTCTTTTTTTCCCCACATAATTGCAACATTACATGTGTTGTCTAATGTAGGCCTATTTTGTATCGGATATGTTGGCAACTAATGATGTCAATGTGATCGCTGCAGCAGTTTCACATACTAAATATGCCGTCGAACATGGCTGCGGTTGTTAAATATACAATAAATAAAACCACATATTTAAGTGATTTAGCACATGTATCCGCTGCAGAAGTGATCAAGGTTAGTAGTTACAATTTATAATGCCCCCCCGTCCCCCTGCCAAAAGATGAAATATGGTATGAAAATGATATATTATCAAAGTTAAAAGGAAAAGAGTGATATGTTGTACAGAATTAATCTGAAATTTCCCTACAGTATATAAGTTGTGTTGTAAAGGGGATAGCGGGTGGGTTAGAGACAGCGAAGGAGAAAACATCTATTAGGACATCATTTCCACAATTATTATTCATCATTACACAAGGTATTTAGGCTAATTTAAGTATTCTACTCGGTTCATCACTCCTGAAGTTTTACCTATATTACGGTACGTATGTCGTTTTGCCTTGAACATTTTTGCTTGAAGACGGGCTATTATTTTATGTAATTTCTTAATTTATTCCACTAATATGTATCGGTTTTCCAATATTTGCATTATTCATGTCAATTTTAGATGGTTGGCTACGGAAAATACTGAAACCAGTTTTACAAAACGCTTTAACTCACAAATTTCGTTACATATTTTTGCAAATCTTACAATTTTCTATTTTTTAGTAACGTTCTTTTGGGCTGGTTTTTTTTTCTTTTTTCAAACAAAACAGTGTTAATGTTTGCATTGCACAACACCACTGGTCACTAAAAACAATTGTTTCCACCCTTAGCGTCTATGACAGCTTGTAAACGCTCAGGCATACTGTTCACAACTCGTTGAATGACATTTGCCGGGATGCGATCCCATTCCTCCAGAAGCAATGTTCTCAGTTGTGCCAAGGTGGTGGGGTCACACCGTTTGACGTTCTTTCCAAGCATATCTCGTACATGTACGATGGGGTTTAAGTCATGACTACGAGCTGGCCTGTCCAGGGTCTGAATCCCCACTTCCTGCAGATATTATACAACACAGCGAGCAGTATGAGGGCATTATCCTGCATCAGCATGAAATTCTGACCAATGAAAGGCGCAAAGGGCATCACATGGTTCATCAGGATCTCTTCGATGTACCTTTGGGAATTGAGTGCCCGTGATCGATGCACACCAACTCATTGCGGGCCATAACGTTGATGCCACCCCACACCATAACCGAGCCACCTCCAAATGGAGTCCTGGAGGAGAAAGCAACAGGGCTGTACCTCTCCCCACGCCTTTTCCACATTCTCTCTCTTCCATCAGGAGATCTAAGATTAAAGCGACTCTCGTCAGTGAAGAGAATAGAGGCCCACCGCTCGTGTTCAACAAATGCCAGTTGTTATTCCTAGAACAACAATAAGCGAGCGGCAACACTCATAACCCTTAAATGCTTACAGTGCGCTTCCCGCCATCGAAGATTGGGTAATTGGTGGTAATAAACCACCCTAAGAAATGTCATATTATCAATTACTATTCACGGATGTTTCAGATGTTTGTTCTAATGCGTGAAAAGCTTTTAAAATGTGATTAAATCTTTATCATGGCTAATTTTATACTACTAGCGGACCCGTGCGAGAAATCTCGCATGTTCATCAACCAAACTTTCCCCAATAGGTTTATAATGAGACACTTAAGGAGAACCAAAGGATTTTAGAACACAACAGTATTTACATTTCAGGATAAAGGAAAGACCTCAGAATGTAAATAAGACATGAAACAGGCGTCACAGCAGCCCGTGGACAGCAATTATGGAGCGTATTTTCCTACATCAACGTTGTTTGCAAATCGCACACTTCGTACAATTTGTTTAAAGTCATTTTTTAAAGAAATTATAGATATTTATGAAATTATAGTGAAATAAGTCACTTCTAATGTCTATTTTCTTTCATTTGAATGCTCATTTGTCACGATCGGTCGCTTGTGAACGTCGCAGGAGGGATGCATACTACTGAAATAATATATATGATTTATATTACATTTTTAACTATTCCACTTTTTTTGCCGGTCTGTGTATTACTCCGTCGATAAAGCTTGCCTTTCAATGCGTGTATTTAACTAGTCAATTTGTCAGTGAATTCAGTGAATTTTCTGCAAGTGGCTTATAATGTGCCAGGTGACGAAAGGTCAGGAGAGTATTCTACCAACCATCTCGCGCTGTGCCGCTAGCATATTTTTGGGCAGTTGGTCCTGGTTAGATCTTTGGCCCTGCCAAGAAATTTTAATTTTTGTCTGAGGGATGGAACAAGGCACACTAAGCCTCGTGAGGCAAAAATGAGAAGAGGAGGGTTCGCTTTCCATCTTAGCCATCTTGGAAGTGGTTTCTGCACTTCTACTCCAGGCAAATACCGGGATGGTTCCTAATTTAATCCCAATCCTCATCTGAACTTCTTGCATCTCAATAGGGATTTGCCAATAGGCTTTCAATAGCTTGTCTCAATTCTGCTTCCATATATGTAGGCCTATACATGCAAGAAATGAGAATGGTACTTATCAAAAATAAAGAAATAATAAGCTGATATGTACCCTACTATTCTATTTCTCTCCTACTCCTAAATCCTCTGAACACTCATCTTAAAACAGAATGGTCTGCATTTTTGGACTAATTATAAAAATGTAGCCTATAAGAAGAAATGAACATGTTTCTGTTCTTATGCATTTTATATGATGCTTTCTAGAAGAGCTAATTTAAGTTAACTTCACTACCATAATACTGCTCAAGAGTTAGACTGTTGAGGACTGATGACCAAGATGTCCCTAACATGAGCAAGGACTGCTTCACAACTTTATGTAAAATGTAAAGGGCCTTTACATAGTTTGGATCATTTGCGTACGTGTTACAAGGATGTGTGTGCTGACTTTTTGGTGTTAAATGATGTAGTTTGGCAACACCAAAAGTGGCGGCCATGTTGGTTTTCTAGTAACTTATTTAAGGTGTCCCGGACTATAATTGGGCACAATTTGTGTTGACCGATTGGAAAGCTTTTTTTAATATTCTTGAAAAGTACCACTGATCACAGTCAATTCCAATATTGGCGATGAACTGGAATTGCTCTGCCAAGTAGCTGGATAGTGAACAGTTGCAGGTCTCCTGGCAATTGGAGTTGCTTTTCCAAGTCTCTTACAGTCGTCTGAATTGTAGTGATGTTCCTCACTGCTATCAGACAATTTCTGGCAATAACCATGACTGTGTAATACACTCTTAAGACCTGGAGAAGCAGAAACCTGCCTGTACCGACTACTCCCCCCCCTTAAATTGTACTGTAGTGTTAAACGATAAGACGAGAGTAAGGGGTTAAGAACCACGTGAGGTGGTGGGTAGAAGACTGATTGAGGGGGGATGATGGTGATTATATGAGGGGATTTTTTTTTTTTTTTTTAATTATTTAAATTTATTGCCTCTTGGCAATACGAGGGGTGTTCAAATGAAAAGGTATGAAGTAATCACCATAGGTCTGTGCACAGATGTCCCATTACTTCACTAGCCGCAGGATTCCCTGTTCCCAGAAGTCTTGTGGCTGTGACAGGAGGCAATTCTGTACGGTGTCCTTTAGTTCTTCGTCCGATTGGAAACGTTTTCCCTTGAGATGTTTCTTTAACGGACCAAACAGATGGAAGTCGCAGTGAGACAGTGCCCCGGTCACGAAAACCAAGATTAACGGCCGAGGGGATCCGATGCCACGTGTCACCCCAATATCTGCAGGCCAAATGGCTGGGCAGCGGTCGCTTGGTAGGCCTAGGCCCTTCATGGGCTGTAGTGCCACGGGGTTAGTTTTTTAAACTGTTATTAACAATTGATAATATTAACATTCTTTGCATAACTTATTTTGGAGCAGATGACCTCGTAATTTCGCCCCTTAAAACAACTACAGAATACATAACTTATTTTCCGATCAAAAACTGTAGACTGGCTTTGTTCAAATTGGTGTGCCTGGTCACATTTAAATATGTTGATATTTAACACTTGTTTTTAATTAAATTAAACAATTCTGCATTTTCACCATCATCCCCCCTTTTTAAGTTGAGGGTCATAACACTACGAAACAGTTAATCCAAGGAGTTGGTACGAATATATATAGGCCGAGTTCAAAAAATAATAATTCAAAGTAAAAAAGAAATGAACAGGTTAAAGATACATTTAGAATAACAGTGCAGAACCTAGGTCCAATTAGGGTCTTCTTAATTGTTAATGGCAAACTCAAATTAAGGTATGGTTTAAATTAACCCTTACCCCTCGTCAGTCGGGCAAGCCCCGACATAACGAATTTCCCGTTCCAGTCGTGTGTCGGGCAAGCCCCGACATCATAATTGTGTCCTCTACAGCTCGTCTGTCGTCTCTGCCCCGACAAATTATCCATTCCTATTTTGTGCTGCAATCTGTTGGTTGCGTGAGGAACGTTGTGAAATCTCGATATTGCAACGAAGGCAACCGTTAAACTCCTATTTGGAAGGCCGTGCGACCTGTCAGCTGTTACTAGGCGACCGCCAAACTGATAGTAAACAAACATGGCCGATCGGACATTGACGGAGGATGAAATGCGGCAATTTTTTATGAATGTGACATAATAAGCAGTGAAGGTGATAACTAGAGACCGGATTTTAAAGGGAATACCTTTTTTTTTTTTTTATTTAATTGGGAACAAGAAATAATCGTTACTATGGGTTAAAACTGTATTTAAAACTCAAGATTGCCGTGTTTTAACTACCCTTTTTTTCCCTTTTTTAGCCCTTGTTCCTTTTTCTCCTACATCTGCACTTATTTTCCCTTTCTTAAGAATATACGGCAAAACCTCAAGAATTTATTTCACTTTGAGGGAATATACCTGCATAGAATACCGATGTAGCATAAGGGAAAAAAGAATTAACACGGGTTCTATACCGAACTCATCCCAGAGTTTAACTCTCCCACTGCACGCCTCACCCCACCCTCAGGTGTTGTTTAGACTCGTCGCATCCCCTCCAGAATGTGTGAAGAAGTTACAGCCTATTCTCTTTGGTTACAGTAGCTTGCTCGCCTCAGTAGCAGAAACAGAGTCATAGAGAATAGGACGCACCGTTAAGTGGCAGCAGTAGCTAGTAATAGTAATGGCGAAGTAGTCTTTTAGCAATAAAATGCAAAGAGCGGTAAGCAGTTTCAAGGACGATTTAATCGAAACGGATGGTACCGTTATTCGATGTTCTCTATGTGATATTGATATTAAAGTAGATGGAAAACATATAAAGGACAGAATAAGTCGAACAATAAAGCAGGGAACGAAACGTTTTTTTCAGTGACCTCACAGTTACCTTTGTTCAGTGTGGAATTCCTTTAAATAAGGTAAATAACCCAGCAATGAAGAGTTTCTTGGAAAAACACACACAACGCACTGTCCCTGATGAAAGTACACTTAGAAAGAGTTACCTACAACCAATTTATGAAGCTAATGTACAAAAAGTTAAGGAGGTTGTTGAGGAGACCATCCAGTTTGCTTCATTTTGGATGAAGCAACCGATTCACTTTCAAGAGCTGTTCTAAACATTTTTGTGGAGCCATTGACAGAAGATCCATCAAAACCAATGTTGGCTGCCATGTACGAATTGGAAAAAGTAAACTCTATATCTATAATGCAGAGTTTCAATGACTGTTGTTTTAAACTCTGGCCATCAGGAATACAGTACAACAAAGTGTGGCAAGTTGTTACGGACCAAGCATCATACATGGTCTCAGCATTTGCACAGTTGAAGCCTATGTATTCTAATCTCCACCATACAACTTGTATTGCACATGCTTTGCATAGGGTATGTGAAGCAATAAGGGTTGAATATATTGTTGCAAATGCCTTCATATCCGAATTTAAGAAGACATTGATTAAAGCTCCAAGTAGAATACAGCTTTACAAGGAAGTTACAGGCCTACCTACATGTTTATGGCAAAACTACTTCATGTATATATATTGATGGTGACTGACAGTGTTCCAATTGATAGAATTTCTAGGTAAACATAGCTTGCTGAATTTGACAAGTATAATTGTAATTAATATTATTATTATTATTAACAAAATTATACACTAATTAGATGACATTGCAATCTTGGCCGACAACTCTAAGGATGCTGGCATAGCTGTCCAAGCCCTGCACGAGATAGCTGTGAAATCTGGATTACATATATCTTACGATAAGACCAAGTACTTTGAGAATCGGCACTCCGGAAACACCTCTTTGACGACCATGAAAATCCACAACCTGCTTCCAGTCTCCGACCGGGTCAGGAATGGAATGAATGAGGCCCCCATCTAGCGGCGAGGATTAGAACTGTGCCGGCTGCCGAGGCCTGACGCACTCCTCTGGGGCAATGATTAAATGAATGACAGATGAAATGAAATGATAGTGGAGAGTGTTGCTGGAATGAAATTTTGACAGGGAAAACCGGAGTACCCGGAGAAAAACCTTTCTGCCTCCGTTTTGTCCAGCATATATCTCACGTGGAGTGACCGGGATTTGAACCACGGACCCAGCGGTGAGAGGCCGGCGTGCTGCCGCCTAAGCCACGGAGGCTTACCTCTTTGACGACCATACATGGTTAAAATTAAAACTTACAATTTCCGCCTAGTCAATACTATACTTTTTTATAAAATATTTCAAGGGTACATGTTTCAGGTCCCAATCTTTCTGGACCCTTCTTCAGCCCATAAAATCACACATGGAACCCATCAAATCACAAAAACATCGATAAACACAAACTGCACACACACAATAAATAGATAAAACACTGTAAAAACATCTAAGAGTCTAAAATCTAAAAATAACATGCATGTTTTACTGTCTTCAGGAACATGTTTCACTTGTTCTTCATCTAAATAAAATGTCATTTGACGCTGTGAAACACTGGGCACATATTTTGAAGTCTATGAGTGGCGTGCTGTAAGAACTTGCTGTATATCTTGTACTGTTTTTTGTGGCTGGAGATGGGTTGGACGTCAATAGCTACATGTTACAAATTCTTGTTTTAAAATTTTATGCATTTGGCAACTTGTCTTTTATGGATTAAGATAGTCTTCTGCCATACGGTATCTGAAATGATTGACATAATTAGTACTGAATGTAAGGAAAAAACAATTACGTAAGACGGCTCGAAAACGGATTGCATAAAACTTACGGAAAAGTCAGAGAAGATTGGTTGGCGTGTAGCCTCTTTCAGGCATTATGGCCAACATATATCTGGACCACATGGAGCAGGAAAAAATTATTAATAAAATCAAAGGCATTGAGTTCTGGGGCAGGCATGTGGACGATGTTTTCCTAATCATAAACAACCAAATACACTATATAGATCAGGTAATGGACATTTTGAATAGCATCGATAATAACATTAAATTTACTTTAGAGTCAGAACGAGATAACAAAATTAATTATTTAGACTTAACGGTTATTAAAAAAGATAACCGGTTACAGTACAACATTTACAGGAAGCCTTCACAGACAAACGTGATCATACGTCAGGATTCTAACCACCCGGGCAACCACAAAAATGCGACTTTTATAAGCCTCATTAACCGAGCCTTAAGACTTCCATTGTCGGATAATGATTTGAAAGAAGAAATCAAAATAATACATCAAATAGCCAAAGTCAATGGATATAGTCGCAAATATGTCAATAATTTGTTTCATAAATTGAAAAACAAACCTGTCACTAAATTAACAAAAGATAATTCCGCCAAGAAAAATCTAGCCACTTTAACCTTTATAGATCGAAGTATTTATACAGTAACTAATGTATTAAAGAAATACAATATAAATGTAGCCTACAAAACCAATAACTCAAATTTTAAAAAATTCTTCAATTCTAGTAAAGTCAACGTCACGAATAAACATACGAAATCCGGTGTTTATGAGCTCAATTGTAACCAGTGCAATGCAACATACACAGGCCAAACCGGAAGAAGCTTCCGTATTCGTTATAAAGAACATATTTCTGCCATTAAACACAGAAAATTTTCAGCAATGGCGACACATATGGAGGAATCCGGTCATAAGTTCACGACCATAGACAATGACATGAACATCTTACATTACGTCAATAAGGGCAGCTTGATGAATGTCTTAGAAGCAATTCACATAAATACATCTCAGAGATCAAATTGTTCTAATAATTTGAATGACATTAATTATGAGACAAACATATTATTCGATACGATAGCAGATCATTTAAATATCAAAACGCATAAACCGCCATAGATCACAATGCCTATCTTTTCTTTCAATAAGCCACATCCTTCCCCCCCCCCCCCCCCCCCCATTCTCCAACCACTAACTCATCTAAACCGCTTTGCCCATTCTCGACCGCCTCCCCCACCCCTTCAAGCCGAGCAGTTTGTTTACTCCTTAATACACGTCAGGCACACGCACTCAGTATTAAGTTGCTCTAGCCGAGCGGAGCTTGACCACTTGTCGCCGCGGGGCTGTTTTCGTCTGACTTCGGTAAGTTTTTACGTTTTCTTAAATTCATACGACCAAATTTCTTCTTTCTTGTTCTAGTAAGTTGGGCTATAAGTAAGATGCATTGTTATTAACTCGCACCGTTTGTCTTCTTCAGGATTCAAATGTAGCTACACGCCAACCAATCTTCTCTGACTTTTCCGTAAGTTTTATGCAATCCGTTTTCGAGCCGTCTTACGTAATTGTTTTTTCCTTACATTCAGTACTAATTATGTCAATCATTTCAGATACCGTATGGCAGAAGACTATCTTAATCCATAAAAGACAAGTTGCCAAATGCATAAAATTTTAAAACAAGAATTTGTAACATGTAGCTATTGACGTCCAACCCATCTTCAGCCACAAAAAACAGTACAAGATATACAGCAAGTTCTTACAGCACGCCACTCATAGACTTCAAAATATGTGCCCAGTGTTTCACAGCGTCAAATGACATTTTATTTAGATGAAGAACAAGTGAAACATGTTCCTGAAGACAGTAAAACATGCATGTTATTTTTAGATTTTAGACTCTTAGATGTTTTTACAGTGTTTTATCTATTTATTGTGTGTGTGCAGTTTGTGTTTATCGATGTTTTTGTGATTTGATGGGCTCCATGTGTGATTTTATGGGCTGAAGAAGGGTCCAGAAAGATTGGGACCTGAAACATGTACCCTTGAAATATTTTATAAAAAAAGTATAGTATTGACTAGGCGGAAATTGTAAGTTTTAATTTTAATGATTACTGGTTGGTTCCTTAGTTTAGGGGCTGCGACAACGCGGTCATGTAGCCCCATGTACTTTGGGTGAGTGTAGAATCTGTCTGATAACCGGTGTTAATTGTGATGACTGTATTAGTGTGTGTATCTGTTTTTTTAATTCAAGTAGGGACTGCAACTTTGAATTTTCAAATAGTTCCTACTTTTGCCGCCAAACGCCACCGTCAACGACTACTAGGCCTAGTTCAGAACTAGCTACTAGACGCCACCGCAGTCGGCTCTTGGCAACGAACGTAGCAACCAAAGAGCGTTGTTTACATTCTTAACCTATCCAATTTAGTTTCACACAGGTGTAATTAGTGGAAAGATCTTTAGCATGCCATAAATCTATGACATGGGACCGCCGGCTTTACTTCCCCTCCGAAGGAAGGCATACTGAGGGATTTTAACGCTCTTAAAAAATCCGACGGCTTTGGCCGGGTTTGAACCCGCTATCTTGGGCATAGAAGCTCAGCATGCTACCGACTATGCCACCGAAGCCGCTGAATACAGAACCTGAAATGTATAATATCTCTAATGACCATACATGGAACGATTGGAAGAGTCAATCGCTTTCGCTATCTTGGTGAATGGGTCCACCCCAATGGTAGAGATGGCACCTCCATCTTAGCAAGGCGTACCAAACTCAACGCAGCATACCAACTATCCCACAATTTGTACAACAAAAAATGCATTTCGAGGAATGCTAAGATCTGTCACTACAGAACTGCTGTCGGACCACAGTTTCTGTATGCCCTAGAGACCCTCTTGATGAACAGAAAAGGCACCATGGATGACCTGGAGAAAGCCGAAAGACGTATCCTCAGGAAAATCCATGGCCCGAGATTGCTCCCAGATGGAACCTACCGTTTGAAATCTAATTCTGACCGGTATCGACAGTTAGAATCAGCCAATACCAGTATGCGACGTAGGAGGTTAAAGTTCTATGGGCACCTACAACGAATGAACAGCAACAGGCTTACTAAGAAGATCTTCTCCTTGGTTAAAAGCTAAAAGACTGGAAGCCTGTGGCTTAATGAAGTACTAAAGGACTTGGATTCGGCTGGAATTGCTGACCTTGATGTAGAAGATCGTTCTAAATTTTGTGCTATGGTAGAATCTTGGACCCCACCACCTAGAGTCTCTAAATGTCGGAAGCCCCTTTCGCAGGAGAGAAAGGAGAAATTATCAGCAGGGCTCAAGAGATATTGGGAACGGAAAAGAGCATCGAAGAACTAGTCATAAGCGCTCCATAGTGGGCTTAAATCAATAATAATAATAACAATATACACTAATTAATTAATTATTTTGCATACTGTTTTTATTTGCTTAATAATGACTTAAGTAGAAGAGTGTAGACATAGCCTATATGTGTAATTTAGGAGCTAGTTATACTCCTAAAGCAGGGCTAAATAAATACAAGTAATAGAAGGTAAGAGTTCAGAAATTAAATACGAGCTGTAGGAAGAGCCAAGAGAATTTTAAATCGAGGGGTAAGGGTTAATAA
The DNA here is from genome assembly GCA_946902985.2 of Meconema thalassinum. Lineage (NCBI taxonomy): Eukaryota > Metazoa > Arthropoda > Insecta > Orthoptera > Tettigoniidae > Meconema > Meconema thalassinum. The sequence continues at coordinate 249,821,369 of OX336394.1, read as the reverse complement.
TCAGAGGCAAGCCCTCATTAAAGATTATTTAAGTTCACATTATTATTGTTAAAGGATCCTTCCTAAGCTACCTCCAAAAGGTAAATAAATTATTTTGCTGCCCTAAACAGATCAGAATAGGAAAGCAGAAAATCCCACAAATGGAATTACAAGATTCTGAAGATTAATATAGGAAATGGAATTCAATCCAAATAAAGAGAAGATATTATCATAATATATTCTAAAAGGATCCGCAACAGGAACAAATTTAAGGTGAAGTTATCAATTAAAATAATTTAAGGGAAGATTAAAAGCCCATTTGGTGAAAATATGACTTTTTTGCCTGAAGTTGTAGCAGGGACTTTTCTGCTCATTTTGGTGTATCATTTGCTAAATTACGATGGTTCTAAGTATGTTTAAAATAATATTGAAATGTGGCTTACTTTGTTTCATTTTTATCTGTGAGGCACACCATACTGCAACACTTTCTTCTAAAGCTTGTCTCGGAAAGAATTTTATGTAGAAGGTATATTCATTTATTTTAGTTGGCAGGATTGACAAAACAGTAATGGATGACATTTGTTTATATTTATTACTAAGTTTGAATGTGTAGGCCACGTCCAAAAGAGAATGGGGACACGTCTTCCCAAACTGAGAGCACAATTTGGGGACAAAAAGTTGTCAGATGGTAAAACCATAAAACATTCTGGAAGGCTCACTGACAAGGTTATAGATGAACTTCAAAACTACTACAGCAAAGCAATCAGAGACTATAGCAATGATTTACGGGCTATGAGAAGAGCAGTTTGAGCCACGTATTTTCACAGGAGTTCTTCTGATGAGAAACCAGTTCACCATCTATGTCCTTCTCCTCCAGAAACTTGGTGCAAATATAGTAAAGCTGAGGCAGTTGGAACTACTGACACTTACCACCACCAGAATGCATTGCCAGAAGCTGTTATGGAAGCAATAAAGCCAATATACCGTGATCTGGCAGCACCAGAACTGTTAAGAAAGTGTTTGCATGGGAAGACTCAAAATCCCAACGGGTCATTTAACAATGTCATGTGGTACGTATTCCTAAAAATGTTTTTGTTCGGAAGAAAACATTACAGTAGGGTGTATGGGATGCAGTAGTACATTTAATGATGGCAATGTTGGAAGACTGAGGGTCCTACAGGAACTTGGTGTCAGAATAGGTAAAAATAATGTCAGATGTTTCGAAGACCTGGATCGAATATGGATACCAAGGGCAGAAATTGCAGCTCAGAACATGACCAAAAGAGCTAGGAAAGAAAAAAAGAAACAAGAAACTTGGTGTGGAAGGTAAGGAACAGGTCCAGAATATGGAGCAGGGTGCTTTTAGAAATTGTATGAACATTTATTACAATAATCATGTGTGTAAGTTTTAGATCCTCATTTCTGAAAAACAGTTTTTCTTGTACAAATGACCCTTTATCTCAGAAACTATAACAGATACACACTTGAAATTTTCAGATAGAGCTGAGTAGCATCTGTTAGTACAATGGATCTACACTCATGTAAATTGCCTTTTTATCTTGGGAGTTATGTTAATGAATGTTCCAAAATATGGAGAAAAAAAGTTAATTTGTAATAAAAATTGAAACACATTTCCCAAGTAAACAATCGTATTGAGTGTAGATCAGTGTACACTCTAAGTACTCAATAAGCTTCAGTAAAAATTTCAAGTCTCTACCTGCAATAGTTCATGAGAAAATGGTTCATCAATGTGGTAAATTTAACATTATAAGCATAGGGCTTTTACTATAGTTTAATGAGAATTGCAAGGAGAAAACTTCTTTCCCATGCAAGTTCTGGAAGATTTTCTGTTTTGTTACCCAAATAAATGTCGGTCATAACCTAACAATGCCCATAAAACAAAACCATCCCCTTAATACCAAATAAATCCCATTAAATAAAACAAGAAACATGAAATTCCCCTTTCCCGATTACGCTATCGACAATACAATGAAAAACCAATAAATAATTCACTGCTTTTAGATAACCAGCAAAAAAAAAAAACACACACACACACAAATGGCCTACCGGCAACCAACAAAATTAAAGGATAGTTAACACAATCAATTACGATAAAATTACAAACGAGATTAAAATAATATACTTAACAGACCAGCATTTAAGACACAACGGAAACCCTCCGGTTAAATTTACATGGTGTTGGCCCCCCAGTGGAGGAAATGCCACTGAAATCTAATGTGTTCCGACCCAACAGCAAGTGGAGGAGGAACCTTTCATTTCTTAAGTTCCCAACGGCTGTGGAGGTGGAAGATGTCATGCCAGATGGATTTGCTGTAAAGGCGCAACTCAATTATATTTTGAGTCTGCGGCGTTCCATTGCAGTTCTGGTGCTGGAAACTGCATGTCTCATGCTCTATGTGCCGCAGTGAGTAGCTTTAGGACCATAGTGTGTGGGTCACTCCCTGGCAAGTTGCGATCCACCTTAAACTCATGCCTTTGGCATTCTCTCCTGCTGTTTCTCTAAAAGCCCAACGGCGATGGGATAAGGATGAAGGAAGCAGGTTTGGGTAAACTGGAGGCTGCACGTTGGCGGCAGATGTGTGATGGTTGCCTTCCTGAGACTTGTGACTACTCAGGGATCCGGTCCTGCATCTGGGACCAGGCAGGCCTATTTAGGATCACCGCTGCCCACCCTGAATTATAGTTTTTTTTTTATCTTGTATGTCGGGTTCTTGTGGGGGTAACACCATAGTACATGTGCTCGCCTCTTTGAATGTGTATGTTGCGCTTATTTGTCGAGTTGTATGAGAGGAATGTAAATACATTCTTAAAGTATACAATGGTCCACGATGTCAGTATAGGTAAGTCTTGTAATTTTTTTAAATTTCTTTATTTCACCTTCCGAATTCACATTCCTGAGAATCCTTGTCCCTAAGTTGATTTGTCGTGAGTAGAATGTAATGTTTCAAAATTATTTCTTTGCGGAACTACGAGGTCAACGTAACATCCCACTTTGGGCACTATGTTAAACCAATTTATTATTATTATATTTTCATTTCTCTTCTGCTAATTTTTGAAATTTTCTAATCTTTGCTTGGTGATACTTTGATTTGTTGGTTCGAAAAGGGTTAAGCTCATGTGTATGCATGAGGCTAATGAAAAAAAAGTTTTTTTTTCTGTTGGGAATGACGTAAACTATAAAAATATATTAATAAATTTTCCTCTATCAAAGTTAAACAACTATTCTGCTATACAGCAGTCAGAATAAATTACAGAACGATTTTCAACAACAATAAACCGTTAGTTTTGGTTAAATATGAGCAGAGATGTATATTTCTAAAAATGTATCTTACTTCATGATTTATCTTTGAAAAATACTTCCCAGAATTCTTTATTTAGTTTTGTCAGAAAAACACTACCTTATATTGTTAGAATCTGTGATATCATTTCAAGAACATAGGATAACTTGTGATTAAATTTCAGCCTTAGTGTTGATGAATATCTTGAAGTACTTACGAGTGTTTAACTATTTCTATCATCTCTCAAATGATTATGGTGGTTTTGCACTATGAACTTAATTACATAGTAAGTTCCTCATTACTCGTGGCAAAATCACTCTTATCAAATCGCCTTTTATTACCTGTTGGCACAAAGGTTGAGAATTGGAGGTGACCTTGCGATGTATCGAATAATAGGTTGATTCAGTAAGATGAAACCCTAAGGGCCGATTGTATAAACATCGCTTGACTGGGGATCAAATTAACTGGATTTCAAAATGTGAACCAAGTTCAGTAGTCGTCCATGTTGTATAAAACTATTCGCGGGTTCCGAGATCCCAGTTCAATTTGATCTCAAGTTCAAGGATTTCAATATGGCAACAGCGCAAAATAGTACGAATATTCACATATAGAGTGCACTAAACTCATCTCGCCGAGTGATCTTCAACTTTTTGTTTGTTTATTTTTGTATATGTTAACCTCAAAAGAAAGTGTTTGACATGTGTTGGGGAAAACTTATGTAGAACATAAGCTAAGTGCACACCAGGTTTGTCTGAGCGGGAAAGTTAAAGACAAAAAATTAACATGAAAGACCATTTCAGTAACCAGAAAACGAATATTCCATGGACTTAAAATTTGCGGCCGAAACTTCGTTCGCAAAGAACTTGCAACATAAAGGTACGTGAAGTCAATTGATATAATTATTAACAGCTTTTAAATGTAGATGCGATTACATTGCTAAAATATATATAACACGGTTTTAAACCATTTTTTAAATTTCTTTCAGGTTCAGATTTGATTAGGCTATAGCTAGCTGATCCAACCGGGTCCTGCCTGTACTGAAAGTGGGATCACATGTGAATACTGTGGTCTCATACAACTTGTGATTTTCATACAAATCACTGTGCTTCCTCCTGTATGAAATCCATGAAGGTAAGTTCCTTGCACATCATTTACTTACCGGTATGTTGTATAGTAGGGCATTTCTCTGCCCCACCTATCTACCTAACCTGAAAATAATCTACTTTAGCTGAATTTGGTCCATGTAACTTACCATAGTTTTATGCATTAATGAAGTGAGTTTCAAAATGTAAATAGGGAATGATCATGTTGATACCTGATATTAGGACCCTGAAAGTCTCCATAAGTATAATTTTACGTCAGTTATGCTGTTAGGCCAATGTAATTCATGCTAACACAAGTAGGCTAGCTCATTCCTCAAGGTAAGTAGGTTACTGGTAGTGAACACTGAATCAGTAGCCTAGATATAGTAAACTATCAATTGCTTAGTTTATTTGTGTAGCATTGCTTGAAACTCCTGTCATTGTATCACTATGGACAACAGGCTATCCTTTTTATTGGCCACCAAGGCCCCTAAATCTTACAATAATCTATCAAAAAATAATATACTAGCATGCATTGCTAGGTAATGGTATAGGTTCGGAACAGTATGGCATCCAAAGGTTTATTTAAATCAAAACTTTAATTTAATTTTGCTAATTAATGCCATATTAGTGTTATTAGGCCTACCCCAATGGCAACATCATACCATACATCATGTTTGAAAACTCATTGCTTTTCTTTCTCGTAAGCTGCAATTGATTACTGTAACGTTTGCAACATTGTTGGTACGGTATGGAAAATCTTGAAAATAAGTGGGTAGAAAAATATGCAGTAGCCTATATTACTTAGGTAAAAGAAGTACTGGTACGGTATGTAAATAAATACTGTATCATACTCAAAAAGGCTTCCAGTTATTAGGTCATGGTGTAGTGCAGGTAATTAATGTGGAAGGTCTTACACTCCTCCTATTTTTACAACACATAACCCAACAGCTGAAAGCCTCCTTGGTCATATATGCAGCCATGAAAATCCAATTCCTGAAATATACTGTAGCCTACCTCTTATGCACCCTTTGCATTGATCTGTTATGCCTATTTTTTAACTCAGCTTAACGTTAAAATAAATGATAATGTTACTGTCTTGTATAAAAATAGAATTCTTCCTCTAGTCGTACTCCCTTCATGGGGGCAGTAAATTACAGTGAATTCTTTATCATGTATGCCAGGGCTGAATTCTTGCTCACAATGCATTGTGACCAGGCATTTCTGTTCAGTTACACTGTAGCCACTGCCCATCTCTCCACTTCAGTGTTGTGGAGCCAGATCATGAGTAACCAAGAGCCTGAACATTTTTGCAGCCTTCGCTGGCAATGGCTACAATAGCTTACTGATGAACAGGTCATGTTAAAGCAACTTGATACCAATCTCTGATAGGGTTTAAGCAGTCTTTTTTTGTTTCTGCTTCATTTTGCGGATTAGGACATGGTCATCAGCTCCTTGCACTGGACTGTATGTGGAAGTTTTGACTTTATTTGAGTTACAAACTATTTGGCCATACAAACTGAAAAGTTTCAATAATTTACACCGGACTGCATTTAATTGAAAGGGGGAGGAATTAAATCTGCTGATGCTATCTTTTTTAGTATGTCAGCATCAAACATAGCAAGAAGGTACTAATTCCCAAGCAATAGGCAAATAAACTTAAAACGTACCCTACCGTATTAAATAAAACAAATTATTTAGCTTGACTTTTTCCTAGACTTTTACTTATTATTTATTTATACTGTAAATTAGTGCACTTTATGCCCTAAGGCTAAATGAATGCTTAACCATGGTGAGAATTCAGTAGTTAAGTACACTCCACACATCACTTGTTATTTTATATCATGTTGCAGGTAGCTTTGGAGGAGCCTCTAACAACACAGAGCAAGCAGAAGCTACTGTGTGGAGAAGACAATGGGCAAAATGAAAGAATAAGGTAGATTGTAGTTTTACGTGACCGTGAATCTTGTGATTATGAGCCACGGGACCTCCTTTTTACGTGGAATCCGAACCACAGGACATGGCATTTCACTTCGAAAATCTCACATGCATTGACCGGGAATCGAACCCGGACCGCCTTGGTGAGAGGCATACAGCTAGACCGCTGAGCCACCACGCCCCTAAAATGAAAGAATAATTAGAATATGAAATGTTGAGCAGGCAGAAACTGAAGGAAATGAAATGTACTACTGCATTATTTAATAAAAATAAAATAAAAGTATGTAATGTTATTCTGAACTAGTTAATTCTTCAGGCCCTGTTATTCCTGAAATTGTTGCCACAATATTGTCCTCCATTGACTAAACAAGGTTACACAGTGATTGGAGTACCAAGTCCCTAACACTCATTTATGCTCTCTCTACAACTGAGCATGGAAGATTTATATTTATAAAATCTTGTTATGTGCATGTAAAGAAATGTTTGCGTTAAATGTGCAATATAAGACTGGTGAACACTGCAGATATGCTACAAAATTGGTCGAGAGGCATTCAGCATAATTGATCAAAGTTAATGTCCAGCACAACTGTTATCATTTGTAATGCACTGACAACTTTAATCAGAAATCTGCTGTTTGCCATTTAATTGCAGTTGTCATGTATGGGACAGTCGAAGCTAAGCTGTTAATTGCTTGCATATTGAATTTCTTGAAATTTGGTTAACATAATAACATTCGAATTGGGTAGGTTCTGGAGAACTTCTATGAAGCAGACCACTGTTTTATTGGAGGTTCCAGGTTCACTTTTCTTTCAAAAAGTAGTTTTTAAATATGGGTTTTTATCACTTTAAAAAATTTAAACGTTAGAACATGTTATCAAATGGTCGTTGGAACATCTTGGTCAACAGCCCTGTGTACTTGGGTGTGTGTTGATTTTGTCTGATAACTTGAGGTGGCTGTAGTAGTGTACCAGTATGTAACTGTGTAATAAAACAGTGGATTTAGTAAGTTTTCTATGGATGATATTTACAGGTCCCATAAGTAGCATTCTAGCATTTGCCTTGGTATAGTGTGGGTACCCCTGAAGAGCCACACTCAGGATGATCAATGTCAGCAGTGGGATTAAAATCTCTGGACATATTGCATTTCCTCATTACAGTCTTGGACCAAGGCCCAATAACATCTATCCCCAAACAAAGAAAAATGCCTTCCACAAAGAAAAGAAAGGAATATGTGAATATACACTCTACATGCTACAGCTGGTGATCTATTACAATATTGTCTTAGCATTTTCTTGTTAATGTGATGCAGTTGTACAACATGGGGCTCTCCGCAAGTGCTCGGGGACACAGTTCAGGGGATGGTTGGATGACCTAGGTCCAATGACACTACTGGTATTTGGAAATAAAACACATGAGCACAGTAAAAGGTGGGGAGTGGAGATGAATGGAAGCATAATAGGATAGATGGAAATGTTAAAAAACATTTTCTCAGTACAAATAAATTCATATACCTAGCAAAGATTTCTTGATCAAACATTTTGCATAAATGTAAGCCATTGAAATGTGCATGTAGGCCTATCTAAATTTACACGAGGGACTATTTAGAAGTACCGTAGCTTATGGCACCCAGCTATGTGCTTGAAATTGTGGTGCATGTTTACTGGTATAGGCTAGGGGCTAAATAATGTGAAGTGTGTGTCACATGAATACTAGGCCTATGATAGTTCTTCTACAGGATATCTAATAGGCTACCCTATTAGCAAAGGTAAGATTAAGTACCGGTACCAGTGGCCTACCACTTTCAAAAACAAAAAGTACCATGGATAAAATAGTCATTTAATACTACTATTACCGTACCGTATGTGTGTGGTACCAGTATTAATACTATATTCACTGGTGGTATGAAGCACCTCTCGCAATGCTTTTAACCTCAAAATTGTGCATCGCATTCGTAGGCTTAATTACGGTACGGTATTGGTGCATATGTTAACGATATAAAGAAAGGTTACAATACCATCACTGATTAAAAACACAGTTTGGAGTGCAAACATAAATTTTTATCAAATGTGAACACTTATGGTAATTCTGCACGCCGTGAGAATATGCCTTTTCGTAACTTTTAACGAGGTATATTATTGAAAATATAGGATTTATGACTTACATACCTTTCTTGGAGTTGTTGGGAGTCGTTTCACAATCTCAACTACAACTGCCACACCTCAATAATGTGTTGTTTTACGAAATTAAATAATTTTTATCGTGTTCGTTTCACTACGGACGCCATCTTGGACAATCGACAGACGGAAATGTGACTACGTTACCAACATGTCGCTTACAAAATTCACCATTTCACACGTAAAGTACTGCCTGGCCGAAAATTAATGCTAGTACCACAAGCAAGGGGGTCTGGGGCGTAAGCTCCAGGTTAGGTTGTTTTTGTATGTAAAACATTAATAAGATACAATTTAAGTCCGCTACTAGGTTAGGTACTGCCTGGCCGAAAATTACTGCTAGTACCACAAGCAAGGGGGTCTGGGGCCTAAGCCCCAGGTTAGGTTTGGTTTTGTATGTAAAACATTAATAAGGTACAATTTATGAAGTAATTTCACACGCCACACAATCCATGGTTAAAGTACGACTGACGATTTGGATTTGGTGCAATTATAAATTACATTATCGACGCTCTTTTGTTTCTTTGTATACACGGTGCGAGATAGTACCAAACGCGCGGCGTTGGCATTCCTGACATAGTGACAAGATATCTACCAGATACTTCATTTCAACTATATAAGTAGTGTCGCTATTTGGGATGGCTGGGTGGGTCTATGACAGCGGACGAGTCAACATCTATTAATTTATCATCTCCAGATACCATTACTACAGGTACTTTGGCTAATTTCATTACTAATTTTTTTTATACACATATTCTCACGGTGTGCAGCGCTACCACACTTATTACGTCCGTATAGCCTTTAGGCCTAGTAGGCTAACCCTCGACTTGTACAGGCAAGAACAACATAGTTTATAGGTGACCTAACACAATAAAATGTTAAAAAACCGGCCGTGTTTTGAAATTCATTTAAAACGGAAGAAATATATCGTTCATCTGTCTCAATAAGACACGATTTTTAGGAGAACGGCATTCTTCCCCCTCAAAATCCAAAATCACTCTGAATAAAATGCATCATCATTTAGAGCGAGCACGCACAAATTAGGCCTAGTCCAGAAAGAAATACTACCTTCGTATAACCTGCTAATGTACAAGCTTTCTAACAAATTTCTCTTTTAAATGCAGCCTAGAACTGGAATCTAACCGCTAAAATGTTTCACGGACAACAGCTGTGAACTAAGATCAACATGGCTGAACCGAGAACTGTAGCCGGTTAAATATGAACTCAGATCAAGACGCGGTGATCTTAGATTAACGTTTATACAACAGAAATTCTGAGTTCAGCACGCGCTAAGATCAGCTGAACCTGGTGAACTGAGATCAAATGCTTTATACAATCGGCCCTAAGTCAATAAATAGTTTTACTTTAATCACAGTACCGGTTTTGGCCACCGTCTTCAGCGTTGTATTATAAAACTAGCTTCGCCCAGGAACAGTTATGAATGTATAAGCGCTTTTTTTCCAATGTCAATGAACAACGACCAATATCCGTTTTACGTCTCGGCATGATAGGTTAAAATCACTGACTGGACTATTAATTACATTATCATGGAGATGCATGTGCAACAAATTCTTGTCAAGACGTATTTAGAGAATGGCGAGGTGCATGAAACACAAATCCCCCTTCCGTCCAATCTTAACTTGACTGTGAATTTTGGGGAACGAAAGTTCGCAGGCGAAATGAAGAAAAGCAGAGTTGCACTTGCAGGGAAACTCCAAACACAACCACTCTTCTCTAACGTTTTTAACTCAACTCGACTCGACAGTTTGCCACTGGCTGTATCTGGGGCAATAAGCTCGTCCACTAGCTAACCTGTAACTGGGGTGATAGACTCGCCCCTAAATAGCTCGTAAACTGTCGCCTCAGTAACTGAATGGAGATTGTTGGAAGAAATGAAAATGTAAAAACACTTATAGTAGGCGATGTATTGAAGATAGAGGTATGCTCTCCCGGGCTGTTTTGTACGTTTCATGCTGAACAATTCTTACACACATCTACACACATCAAAAAAAGTTTTGCATCACCTCGGTTCCAAGAGTTCCGGAACCGTTAAATACAAAGGGAATAGAGATCAACACAAACAACATTTCAGCTCGTTTTATTGCTCATGAGACCCACACATTGCATGTTGTACCATCATACAGCTAGACTTTCAGCATTTGTGGTCCAGATTGCAGTACACACCACTACCTCTAATACCCAGTAGCATGTCCTCTTGCATTGATGCATGCCTGTATTCGCCGTGGCATACTATCCACAAGTTCATCAAGACACTGTTGGTCCAAATTGTCCCACTCCTCAACGACAATTCGGCGTAAATCTCTCAGAGTGGTCGGTGGGTCAAGACGTCCATAAACAGCCCTTTTCAACATATCCCAGGCATGTTCGATAGGGTTCATGTCTGGCGAACATGCTGGCCACTGTAGTCGAGCGATGTCGTTATCTTGAAGGAACACATTCACAAGATGTGCACGATGAGGTCGAGAATTGTCGTCCATGAAGACAAATGCCTCTCCAATATTCTGCCGATATGGTTGCACTATGGGTCGGAGGATGTCATTCAGGTATCGTAAAGCCGTTTCGGAGCCTTCCATGACCACCAGTGGCGTACGTCGGCCCCACATAATGCCACCCCAAAACATCAGGGTACCACCACCTTGCTGCACTCGCTGGACAGTGTGTCTAAGACGTTCAGCCTGACCAGGGTGCCTCCAAACACGTCTCCGACGATTGTCTGGTTGAAGGCATATGCGACACTCATCGGTGAAGAGAACGTGATGCCAATTCCGTGGGGTCCATTCAGCATGTTGTTGGGCCCATCTGTACCGCGCTGCATGGTGTCGGGGTTGCAAAGCTGGACCTCGCCATGGACGTCGGGAGTGAAGTTGCGCATCATGCAGCCTATTGCGCACAGTTTGAGTTGAAACACGACGTCCTGTGGCTGAACGAAACGCATTATTCAACATGGTGGCATTGCTGTCAGGGTTCCTCCGAGCGGCAATCCGTAAGTAGCGGTCATCCACTACAGTAGTAGCCCTTGGGCGGCCTGAGCGAGGCCTGTCATCGACAGTTCCTGTATCTCTGTACCTCCTCCATGTCCGAACAACATCGCTTTGGTTCACTCTGAGACGCCTGGAAACTTCCCTTGTTGAGAGCCCTTCTTGACACAAAGTAACAATGCGGACGCGATCGAACTGCGGTATTGACCTTCTAGGCATGGTAGAACTACAGACAACATGAGCAGCGTACCTTCGTCCTGGTGGAATGACTGGAACTGATCGGCTGTCGTACCCCCTCCGTCTAATAGGCCCTGCTCATGCATGGTTGTTTACATCTTTGAGCAGTTTTAGTGACATCTATGAACAGTCAAAGGGACTGTATCTTGGATACAATATACACAGTCAACGTCTATATGCCGGAGATCTGGGAACCGAGGTGATGCAAAACTTTTTTTGATGTGTGTATATATATAAAAATCAATGTTACTTGATAGTATGTATGTGGGTGTGTATGTCTCCTATGCGTTCATACACCACCCATCCGATTGCGCTGAAACTTGGGTGAGATGTTGATTACTTTCCAAGGAAGGTTTCTGGCTTAGTAAATCCATTTTACAATAGGCAGCGCACGAGTAGATTCAACAAATGAGCGACGACGAGCGAAGCATTTCGACACAGTCCCGTATTTGTTCGTAAACCTTTCATCCGATTGCGATGAAACTTGGGTGAGAAGTTGTTACCACTCCAGGGAAGGTTTCTAACTTAGTAAATACATTTCACAGTAGATAGCGCACGAGTAGATTCAACAAATGGGTGACAACACGCAAAGCGTTTCTACAAAGTCCCGTCTGCATTCATATACCATTCGTCCGATAGCTATGAAACTTGGGTTAGATGTTGTGTACACTTTTGGGAAGGTTTATGGCTGATTAAATCCACTTTACAATAGGCAGCGCACGTGTAGATTTAACAAATGAGCTACGACGCGCGAAGCGTTTCAACAAAGTCACGTATTCGTTCATATACTATTCGTCCGATAGCGATGAAGCTTGGGTGAGATATTGAGTACACTCTAAGGAAGGATTCTGGCTTAGCAAATATACTTTACAATAGGTAGCGCACGAGTAGATTCAACAAATGAGCGACGACGCGTGAAGCGTTTCAACAAAGTACCGTACGCGTTCATATAGGCCTACCATTCGTCCGATAACGAAACTTGGCTGATATGTGGTGCACAGTCCAGGGAAGGTTTTTGACTTAGAAAAACCATTGCACAATAGGTAGCGCACGAGTAGATTCAACTAATGAGCGAAGGCACGCGAATCGCTTCAACAAAGTCCCGTAAGCGTTCATATAGGCCTACTATTCATCCAATTGCGATGAAACTTGGGTGAGTTGTTGTGCACACTGCAGGGAACGTTTCTAATTTAGTAAGTCCATTGTATAATGGGTTGCGCACGAGTAGTTTCAACAAATGAGTGACGGCGCACAAACCGTTTCAACATCGTTCCATCTGCGTTCATATACCATTCATCCGATTCTGATGAAACTAGGGTGAGTTGTTGTGCGCACTGCAGGGAAGGTTTCTGACTCAGTAAATCCATTGTACAATTGGTAGCACGCGAGTTGATTCAACAAATGAGTGACGGCACGCGAATCGTTTAAACAAAATCCCGTAAGTGTTCATATGCCATTCATCCGATTGCGATGAAACTTTGATGATTTGTTGTGTATACGCCAGGGAAGGTTTTCGACTTAGTAAATCCATTTTACAATATGTAGCGCACGAGTAGATGCAACAGATGAGTGACGACACGTGAAGTGTTTCAGCAAAGTTCCATCTGCGTTCATATATCATTCATCCGATTGCGATGAAACTTTGGTGAGTTGTTGCGCACTCTCCCACAAATGTTTCAAAATTAGTAAAACCATTTTACAATAGCTTAGAGGCAGTTAACGGAAATTGAAGAAAAAATTGTGTATCCAAAAGCACTTCAAGAAACCAAATTACAATGCCAACACTTTCTTTGATTGGCATTGCAACACATGCCGGGTACAGCTTGTAGTATATAGATATTTTTAACGGTTTGCCCAGCGTAAGCTTAAAAAGCGCACGGGCACCAGTTTTTTGTTGTTTTTTTTTCGACCTTTTCACTGACATCCTTTGGTCATAAATAAATTATTTTCTACAGAAACCTTCCTCGAGATATCCTTTACAGAATGGTGAAAACCGCAACAAAATCCATTCAGTGGTTCTCGAGATTACTCGTGACATCCAAGAATCGGGGACTTTGTTTTATACTAACTAGAGATTATATGCCAATCAGTATAATTTAATATAATATAATCCCCCTTCCATCCAATCTTAAATTGACTGTGAATTTTGCGGTACGGAAAGTTCACAGGCGAAATGAGAGTTTCACTTCCAGGGAATGGCGAGGTAAATGAAACTCAGATCCCCGTCCATCCGATCTTAACTTGACTGTGTTTCACAGGCAAAATGAAGAAAACCCAAGTTGCACTTCCAGGGAAACTCCAAACACAACCATCCTTCTCAGAAGTCTTAACTCAACACGACTCAACGGTTTGCTGCTGGCTGTATCTGGGGCAATAGGTTCGCCCGCTAGCTAGGCTGTAACAGGGAAGATAGACTCGCCCTTAGCTAGCATGTAAACTGTCGCCTCAGTAGTTGAATGGACATGGTTGGGAGAAATTAAAACGTAAAAACTATTATAGTGGGCGATGTAGCGAAGATAGGCATATGCTCTCGCGGACTTTTTTGTAGAACTTTCCATGCTGAACAATTCTTACACTCATAGTATTTAGATATTTTTAACGGTTTGCCCAGCGAAAGCTTACAAAGCGCTCGGACGCAAGGTTTATTTTCAACTTTTCCACTGAAATCGTTACTGCTCGGCTTCCTTTGATCATAAATAAATTAGTAGTTAGTTTGAGTACGGACACCAACTCGTACCTACCCATGATTATGGCTGCTGCAATGTCAGCCGAAACGTCGGGAAATAATAACCGATATGCGACGCGGCTTAATCCTGTAAGCCAAGATGATAAACTTGACACCGGCCGCGAAAGCCTACGATCTAAATAAATAAATTATTTTTTACAGAAATCATCCTCGAGATATCCTTTACAGAATGGTGAAAACCGTATCAAAATCCAACCAGTGGTTCTCGAGTTTACCCGTAACATCCAAGAATCGGGGACTTTGTTTTATACTAAGTAGAGATATGAAAAGAAGCAAGACTTACATACAACAATTTCCATATCAAAAGTTGTTATCAAAATAATTACTTAAAATACTAAGTCTAAAGGCTGAAAAAGCAGTTCAAATTTTTTTTAAATCAGATCTGTGTGTTATACTTATAAAATGAAAGATATAAATCTTGATAAAAAGCAGTAAATATACATTGGATAACTGAATTTCTTCTTTCATAATTTCACAGTCACATACCGTATTTACTGATTATACTGTATATTCGCTCACATACATGTTCACGTCGATCATATGCAGGGAGGGAAGTGAGGCAGTATGCAATACCGGCACTGCTTTCAAAGGCCCAATGGCATACCGTCCCTGCTTTCAATGTCAAATAGCATACCGCCACTGAAAACCAGTGGATCTTAAACTTGTTTGCGCCGTAGGAATTAATATAATTACTTTTCATGATCATTCATCCACCGGTACCAAGCTACCTTCACCGATAAACATTCCCCTGTAGACATCGCCAATATAGAACCATGCGTTCCTTTTTAAAGCCAGTCCGTAAAACGCTTTAGCATCGCTGCAGCAAACTAGAGTGGAAAAACAGAACGGCCATGGCCGTCCATGCAGCAAAACTCATATAGCGAGATCTCTTCACCACCGCTGCAGCAGAGCGCTTAAAAAAAAACATGGCTTTGACCGGTAACTTGTGATGACAATAGTCGCCACCTTAAGAATATACCTCTACATCTGATGTTTTTAAACATATTTCTCAGTAAGATAATATCATAACTTTTACATTGTTTAAATAGATCTTTACTTTTAAAATATTTTTAAAATATCTACTGTCAATCGACAAGACATAATATTCTTAACTTTTGGGCTCCTGCTTGGCGAAAATCTATAAAGCAAGGTTGGTTACTCGTGGAGGAACTTTATTAAAAAGACGATAGTCTCTCGCCTCGTTGTCGGGTTAAAAACTAGTGTTGTGGTGTATGGTCAGTACGATTGTGTATCAAGTAGCATCATTGCAACTAAAGTATTCTTATCAGCATCGGCTGCAGAGCTGATATCATGGATAAATTTGCCGTAAGAGGACAAAAGAGAAATTTCAGCGAAACTGGTGATTGTGTTGAAGATAATCGGTCTGGGAAAAATTTGACGAAATCGGCTTTGTCTCTCACCTCTCTCAGACAACAAAGCACAAGTGAAATAGAAACCAACAATGCAGGCCTAGATAATGCAGATTTTGAATGTTTGCCAACATTTCTGAGTCGTGCTCAGTGGAAAACTAAATTCAAAGAACACGAATGGTTATCCTACAAAACCGAAACAAAAGGATTCGGTTGCAAAGTATGCGTCAGAGCACGTGGAACATTGGGTGCTTTTAAATCAGAACGAACTCGCTTATCAAATGAGTGGTGTTCTTATTCTGTGAAGGCTTTTGGTGATAGTGATGTGAAAATGCGTCAGGCAATAAGAAAAAAATCTCTGATCACAAGAATTCCCATGCCCATGGTCAGTGTGTTCAAATTCTTGAGCAGGCCAAGAAACAAGTTCTTCAAAGCACAACTGCAAAACAAAAAGGGGTTTACCAGTAGAATAGATGCAGAGTTTTTCGCACAGTGTACAATCTTGCAAAGCCAGGAAGGCCATTTTCTGATCTACCATCCTGGATTGATGCACAAAGAGCAAATGGTTTAGATATGGGACAGATTTTGCATTCCAAACATTCTTGTGCGGACATTACCAATCTGATTGGTGAAGAAATGAGGAAAACTGTTGTTAAACCAATTTTTGACAACAATCTCAAGAATGGTGTGATGGTGGACGAGTCAACTTCAGTGGGTCAAAAATCTGTTCTTTGTATTTGTCTTCGGGTGAATTTAAATAATTCTGAAAAAACCAGCAGCATATTTTTCGATCTAGTTGAATTTCCAAACACCTCAGCTCAATGTGTATATGATTCCTTAAAGTCTAATCTTCTTCAGCATTTTTCACAAGAGTTTCTAGCCAGCAATTTTATATCATTTGCTTATGATGGTGCATCTAATAGGATAGGGAGTGTATCAGGATTGGCAGTAAGACTCCAGCAAGAATTCTCTCAGCTTTTTATATGGCACTGTGCTAACCACCGTCTCGAGTTAACAGTTGGTGATGTTTCCAAGCGGACAGCTATCAACCACATGAGGAACTTTTTTGATAAATTGTATTCCCTATACCATGCATCACCAAAGAACAAAAACCAATTGCAGCATTGTGCATCAAATCTGAGTACTAAAATTCAGGTTATAGGAAGAATTTTAGGAGTTAGATGGGTTTCGTCAAGTGCTAGATCAGTTAGGGCCATTTGGAAAGATTTTGCAGCACTCTCCCTCCATTTTAAAAGCGCCATGGAGGATCAAACAAGAGACTCTAAAGAAAGGGCCCAGTACAAAGTACTGCTGGATCGTCTGATATAAACTTTATCCTGAATATGGGTTGGATGATAGATGCTCTGAATGAATTAGAGGATCTGTCGCTTCAATTGCAGAAGAGGGAGATGTCTGTTATTCAGGCTCATAAGCTAGGACTCCACTCTTTACAAACCCGACCTGGGGAGTAAACAGAATTAGCAAGAAGTGCAGCCGAGTGTAAGGAACTAAATGGTGTGACCTTGCATGGACCTGGAAGAGTGCACAGAATTGATGATCAAGCCTTCTACAGTCTACTTGTGGATGAAATGGAAAAACGAATGCTAAACAGCCAGTCTTCGAGATCTTCTGCTTCTACTGCAAAATCTCTTGCAGCAAAGTATCAAGAACTTCTAAGTAATTTAGAAGTATTTGATAAAACAAAGTGGCCAGAAGATGTGGCCAGTGATATTTGTTTTGGAGACAGTAAAATAAAATATCTGTGTGAGAAATGTTGTGTAGGTTCCATCAGGGAAAGTGTAACTGGTTTCAGGCTGTATGCATCAGACAAAACAGTATCTGATGATCTGAAACCACTTCTTAGGGCTGTGAAAACCATAATCATATCCACAGCAGAATTTGAACGATCTTTAAGTGCCATGAACGTAATATATTCACCTGAAAGGAATCAGCTTCAGGTGAAAACTGCTGGAAACTTGGTCTTTTTGAAGTTGGTTGGGACCCCAATTCACAAGTTCAAGCCTGAAAAATACGTTAAGGCATGGCTAGGTAAGGGGCGTCGCAGTGCTGATGACAACAACTCCATGAAGCGAAACATGTCAGATGTCTCTCCTCCAGGGTTAAAAGTAGTCTGGGAGTTTCTACAGGAATAAAATGGTAGGCTATAAGTAAAATGAACCTTTCTGCAAAAGCACAAATTTCGAAACACTATTTTTCGTTAAGTTAATGATAAGTGCATTTAATAATTTTTTCCTATTTAAGTTAGGCCTATCAGTCTTAATTTTATGTATTTTTTACAATATAGACTTCACTGTTTATATTGCTGTACTGTATTTTCAGATAGCTATCTTTGCGTGATTTTCAGACCAATCTATTGTGACTTATGACACATTTACTGTTAATGTTTCCTCTTATACGGATGATAATTATATGTCAGTAACAAACAAACAAAAATTAATTTAGTTCTCCACTTCACTCATTTAATTTTATTTATCTATATAGCCTAAATAATAATTCACACATATATTTTTTAAGTGAAAAATAAAATTTACTACTTGAGCAAGATGCAATTCTGAGTGAATACAACAATTTCCTGCATATCACGTTACGTTGTAAGCTTTTTTGAAGTTGAGGTATGACAGGGAAATATCTTCGGATAGCATACCGCCTCTGGTTTTTTCCCACTTCCTTCACTGATCATATGACCTACACATTTTCCATGCACATATAATAACCACATCACAGTTTAACATCAAGCTGCTTTTTATCAAGATTTATATCTTTCATTTTATAACACACTAGCAGTAGTACCCGGCTTCGCCCGGTGGAATGATAAAGTCTCAAAGTCTCCTTGGAAATATAATGGACTTAAAATCTAGGTCATTTGCCCCCACAGACAATGAGGGCATAATATCTAGGTCATTTGCCCTTTTAATAAGGATGATTATGAAAACTACTGTTGAACTGCCACGTCAAACTTACAAACTACCGTAATAGAAATACATATTTCAAAATTCCCAGGCGAGGAAGACTTATTGTGTGTGGTGATTAATGGTGTAATGGGCATAACATCTAGGTCATTTGCCCTTATGATGAGGATGATAAGGGAAACTACTACCGGTATTGAATTGACACTTCAACTTATAATGTACACAATGTACCGTAATGAAAATAAATATTTTAAAAATCAGAGTCGAGAAAGACTTTATGGGGCGGTGATTAGTGGTATGATGCACATAACATCTAGGTCATTTGCACTTATGATGATAATGAGGTTGAAAAAATGACTACTAAACGAACATGGTGTAATTTTAAAACTGATATAGGTAATTCAGATGTCTAGCTTCGATGTCTTCCTAAGTCTCAACCTCATTTTCTGGCTTAGGCCTGTACTCGATGCGTCTAGTAAAAGAGCTTATGGCGTACTGCTCGGCATAGAATATGGGTCCAAGTTGCACGAACCTGAGATGATCGCAGATGATGACGAAATATGATGACACACGTTCAGGGTTCCCCGTCCTATTTAGATTGGCCGGGGAATCACTCACTCTTTCGTAACGCCACAGTGGCCTGAGCAACGGCCCTGTGCTGGCATCAGCATAGACAGCAGATAACACGGCGGGCTCTGGAAAGTCCTCTCATGTCACTTTGCGATGAATCAGCAAGCTATTCTCACAACTGCACCCCCCCCCCCTCCAGGGTCTCACAACTTGAGGGACGTGGGTTAGCGACCACGGGACCCCAGCTGAGTCTGGCATCGCTTCTACTTCCTGGTGCCAGGCTCCTTTCAGTTCTCTTTCCTGTCTGCCTCTCTTGATCAACTCTTGTTCTCTTCCGACCCCGACTATTAGGGTATCCGAGGGCTAAGGTGTCTTTCAATTTCCCGCCTTAATTGGCCGTTGTCTCATCTTTCCTGATGCCCTCATTCTTTGAGGGGTCCGCCTTCTTTTCCTTTTCATAATATCTCCTGTCTTCTGTTCAAGGCCCTCAAAGAGGCAGGGTGTGTGTAGCCCCACCACTTCTGGTACACCCTCAAGTGCTCATGGCTGGTGAGTTAGGAAGCTGGCAACCCTGAGGGATTCTTGAGCTAAATGCAGGGAATGGAGTGGTCTGTCAGAAATTTCAAGTGGACAGTGTTACTCATCGGGTTCCAAAGGGTAAGTATGTAAAATTTGGTTCAGATCGGTGCAACCGTGTAGATTTGTGCCAAAGGGCCTAAATGCAGGGAATAGATTAGTCTGTCCGAAATTTCATGTCGACAATGCTACTCGTCGGGTTCCAAAGGGTAAGTATAACCAATTTGTTTCAGATCAGTGAAACGGTGTAGATTTGTCCCAAAAGGCCTAAATGCAGGGAAAGGGGCGGTCTGTCCGAAATTTAAAGTGGACAGTGATGCTCGTTGGGTTCCAAAGAGTAAGTATACAAATTTTGGTCCAGATTGGTGAAACGATGTAGGTTTGTGCCAAAGGGTCTAAATACAGGGAATGGAGTGCTCTGTCTGAAAGTTCAAGCAGACAGTGTTACACGTCGGTTTCCAAAGGGTAAGTAACTTACATTAAAATTGGTTGAGATGGGTGAAACGATGTAGATTTTTTCCCAAGAGCCTCAATGCAGTAAATGGAATGGTCTATCCAAAATTTCATTTAGACAGTGTTACAGGTCGGGTACCAAAGGGTAAATATGTAAAATTTGGTTCAGATTGGTGAAACAGGGTAGATTTTTGCCAAAGGGCCTAAATGCAGGGAATGGAGTGGTCTGTCCAAAGTTTTAAGTGGACAGTGTTACGCGTCGGGTTCCAAAGGGTAAGTATACAAACTTAGGTTCAGATCGGTGAACGATGTAGATTTGTGCCAAAGGGCCTAAATGCGGGGAATGGAGTGGTCTGACCGAAATTTCGAGTGTACAGTGTTACTCGTAGAGTTTCAAAGGGTGATTATGTAAAATCTGGTTGAGATCAGTGAAACGGTGTAATTTTGGGCCAAAGGGCCAAAAAACAGGGAATAGTGTGGTCTGTCCAAAATTTTAAGTGAACAATGTAACTTGTCGGGTTCCAAAGGGTAAGTATGTAAAATTTGGGTCAGATAGGTGAAACGGTGTAGATTTGTGCCAAACGGCCTAAATGCAGGGGTTGGAGTGGCCTCTCCGCAATTTCAAGCAGACAGTGTTAGTCGCAGTGTTCCAAAGGGTAAATATACAAATTTTGGTTGAGATTGGTGAAACGGTGTAGATTTGGGCCAAAGGGCCTAAATGCAGGGAATGGAGTGGTCTGTCCGCAATTTCAAGCAGTCAGTGTTACTCGCAGGGTTCCAAAGGGTAAGTATACAAATTTTGGTTCAGATCGGTGAAACGGTGTAGATTTGTGCCAAAAGGCCTAAATGCAGGGGATGGAGTAGCCTCTCGGCAATTTCAAGCAGACAGTGATAGTCGCAGTGTTCTAAATGGTAAATATACAAATTTTGGTTGAGATCGGTGAAACGGTGTGGATTTGGGACAAAGGGCCTAAATGCAGGGAATGTAGTGGTTAATCTGCAATTTCAAGCAGACAGTGTTACTCGCAGGGTTCCAAAGGGTAAGTGTACAAATTTTGGTTCAGATCGGTGAAACAGTGTAGATTTGTGACAAAGGGCCTAAATGCAGGGAATGGAGTGGTCTGTCCGCAACTTCAAGCAGACAGTGTTACTCGCAGGGTACCAAAGGGAAAGAATACGAATTTTGGTTCTGAGCGGTTGGAAACTGCTCAAGATGATGATGATGATCGGTGAAACTGTGTAGATTGGGACCAAAGGGCCTAAATGCAGGGAATGGGGTGGTCTGTCTGAAATTTCAAGTGGACAGGGTTACCCGCAGAGTTCCAAAGGGTAAGTATACAAATTTTGGTTCAGATCGGTGAAACGGTTTAGATTTGTGCCAAAGGGCCTAAATACAGGGAGTGGTGTGGTCTGTCCGAAATTTTAAGTGGACAGTGTTACTTGCAGGGTTTCAATGCGTATGTATACAAATGTTGGTTCAGATCGCTGAAACTGTATAGATTTGTGCCAAAGGGCCTAAATGCAGGGGATGAAGTAGCCTCTCCGCAATTTCAAGCAGACAGTGTTAGTGTTCCAAAGGGTAAATATACAAATTTTGGTTGAGATCGGTGAAACTGTGTAGATTTGGGCCAAAAGGCCTAAATGCAGGGAATGGAGTGGTCTGTCCACAATTTCAAGCTGACAGTGTTACTCTCAGGTTTCCAAAGGGTAAGTAGTGTATACAAATTTTATTTCATATCGGTGAAACAGTGTAGATTTGTCCCAAAGGGCCTAAATGCAGGGAATAGAGTGGTCTGTCCGCAATTTCAAGGAGACAGTGTTACTCGCAGGGTTCCAAAGGGTAAGTATACAAATGTTGGTTGAGATCGGTGAAACGGTGTAGATTTGGGCCAAAGGACCTAAATGCAGGGAAAAGGGTGGTCTGTCCGCAATTTCAAGTAGACAGTGTTACTCGCAGGGTTCCAAAGGGTAAGTATACAAATTTTGGTTCAGATCGGTGAAACAGTGTAGATTTCTGCTAAAGGGCCTAAAAGCAGGGAATGGAGTGGTCTGTCCGCAATTTCAAGCAGACAGTGTTACTTGCAGGGTACCAAAGGGTAAGAATACGAATTTTGGTTCTGATAGGTGAAACGGTGTAGATTTGGACCAAAGGACCTAAATGCAGGGAATGGGGTGGTCTGTCCGAAATTTTAAGTGGACAGTGTTACTCGCAGGTTTCCAAAGGGTAAGTGTACAAATTTTGGTTCAGATCGGTGAAACCGTGTAGATTTGTGCAAAAGGGCCTAAATGCAGGGAATGGGGTGGTCTGTCCGGAATTTAAAGTCGACAGGGTGACCCACAGGGTTCCAAAGGGTAAGTATACAAATTTTGGTTCATCGGTGAAATGGTGTAGATTTGTATACATAACAGACAAACTTTGTGCTTTATATATATAGATTGTAACAGATCTGATTTTAAAAAATGTTTAAGTGTTGTATTTTTTTGAGCCTTTAGACTGTTAGGTTTTTAAGTAATTATTTTGATAACTTTTGATAAGGAAATTTTTGTATGCAAGTCTTACGAGGAAATAAAATCTATCTTGAATTTAACTAAGGCTCATGAGGTCAACATCATAATGGAAAATTCGACGCTAAAATAAGTCAAGGGAGAATAGAGAGATTTGTAGGACCGCTCAGTCTTGGACTTCGAAACTGAACGAGGTGATAGATTGGTACGATTCTGTCAAGAGGAGGAATTTGTTGTTATGAACACCTTCTTCAAATTACCTCCTCGGAGGCTCTATACCTGGAAGTCGCTACAGGATAATGCACAAAATATTGCCCGTAATCAAATTGATTAGATTTTGGTGAACAGGCGGTTCAAGGAAAGTATTCCGACAGCTAAAACCTACCCAGGAGCAGACATCTCATCGGACCATAATCCGCTGGTTGGTAAGTTGAATGTCAGGTTACGTTCGATGCAGAAATTACCTGTCAAAACCAAGATTGACGTGACTGTGCTAAAGCAGGATGCTATGGATGCTATTCGAGAGTTTGTCCAACAAGAACTGATCTCAGGACTCTGTAACATAGAGGACTGTGCTGACGTTAATGCTCATTGGAATCGGGTAAAGACGGTGCTTACTTCAATGGGACAGGAACATCTGAAGGTTGATAAAAAGAAGCAAAACAAAACCTGGATGACAACGGACGTTCTTGAGCTAATGGATAAAAGACGAGAATGCAAAGGAAAAGATCAACAGAGATACGATGCTCTACAGAGGTTGATTCGAACTAAGATCCAAGAAGCCAAGGAGAAAATGGTTGTTGAGCAAGTGCCAAGAAATCGGAGAGCTTCAGAATAAACACGACACATTTAACCTGCACAAAATGATTAATGAACTGATTGGGAGATGGCCTAGCCGAAGCATGGACGAGGAAAATACTGTAACTTGGTTGCCACGACATGCGACAAGATCAAGCCTTGGGAACGGTATGTGCACAAGCTCTTCGATGATGACCGAGTTGCAGATCACGGCATTGATGAGACGGATATTGGACTAAGTATCCTAAGAGAGGAGTTGATGAAGGTTATTTTTGTGAGATGAAGTCTGGCAAAGCTCCTGGACCAAACTTATGTTCATGCCGAGATACTAAAGGTTCTGGGCGATGAAAACATAAATGTTCTCACATCACTCTTCAATAAGATCTACCAGACAGGCCTGATCCCTGAAGACTGGCTGAAGTCTACTATCATTACACTACCTAAGAAGCCTGATGCAAGGCACTGCGAAGAACATCGAATGATCAGCTTGAGTCAAGTCCTCAAGCTGTGTCTGAAAATAATTCATGGAAGATTCTTCAGAAAGTGGGAAGAATTTATGTCGGACACACAATTCGGATTCCAGGGTGGATTTGGAACCAGGGATGCCTTGTTCTAGATACAAGTCCTTGTGCAGCGCTGCCATGATTTGAACAAGGATGTTTTTTGTGCTTCATTGATTATGAGAATACGAGCACACTAAAATGCTAGGATTTCTTCAACGAGTGGAAATTGACAATAGTGATGTACGAATCATTGCCAATCTCTACTGGAATCAACGAGCGAACATTCGTGTGGATAACATGTTGTTCGATGAAGTAAAAATTCGACGTGGTGTTCGACAAGGCTTGTGTGCTGTCTCCAATGCTCTTTAACTTATATTCGGAGGCATTCATGTCGAAAGCCTTGGATGGGTTTCATCAAGGCATTGTCATCAACGGCACGGTCATCAATAATTTCCGATACGCAGATGACACAGTCCTGATCGCCGGAAGCATCTCCAAACATTGCTGAATCGCGTGAACGCAGTTAGCAATGATTATGGCTTAAGGAAGAACATTCGCAAAACAAAATTCATGGTTGTCAGCAAAGAAGTAATCGATACCACATGATCAGTTACTGATAAAGCCATCGAACGAGTCCATTCGTATAAATATCTAGGGTGCTATCTGAATGACAAATGGGACTGCAGCCATGAAATCAAAGCTCGCATTGAGCAAGCCAGGGGTATCATTATCAAAATGAAGCATCAGCTGTGTCACCGAGATCTTAGTCTGAGATGGAGTCTACTTGCCCTCAAGTGTTACATAATTCCCAAACTAATGTATGGACACGAGGGGTGGACCTTAACTAAAACCTTGGAGAAGAAGTTGGAAGCATTTGAAATGTGGCTGTATCGTCGCATGCTTCGTATATCGTGGACAGACAAGGTGAGAAACACCGAGGTGTTGGATCGGATGGGCAAGCAGTCAAACTAGGGAAGTTATTTTTTATTTATAAATTCATGAAAAACAAAACTTATCTCACTGGGAACATATGCGCAATTGAAAATGAAGTGGCTGAAGCAACAGGTGTGTCGGAAAGGTCGGTGCGGAGTATAATACAAGGAGAAGTTGCCCAGATCAAATTATGAGCCTAAAATTGATAATGGATTATAATAGAAAAAGGAATAGAGATATGGTGATATGATTGTATTCATAGAGAATCTTTATTAAAAATTCTAAGACACATAGGATTACACCCCAAATTGACAAATCTCATAAAACTAACTCTTACAGGCACCAAATCAAAAGTTAAATTCAGAGGTGAATTCTCTGACCCATTTGAGGTCACAACCGGTTTACGACAGGGTGATGGCTTATCACAATTACTATTTAATTGTGCATTGGAAATGGTAATGCGAGAATGGTCTAAGAAATGCCCTCCAAATATAAAAATAGGGAGAAAAATTCAAACAAACTGTCTTGGTTTTGCAGACGACATGGCATTATTGGCGAAAGATTTAGAGGAAGCCAAAACACAGATATCAGAGCTTCAGACAATTGCAAATAAAATTGGCCTTAAGATATCATTCGAAAAAACAGAAATCATGCCACAAAAACCAACACCATTAAAGGAAATACAAATTAATGATATAAAAATTAAAATTGTAACACGATTCAAATATCTAGGAGAGCTAATAACAAACAATTTAAATGAGAAAGCGTCAACTCAAATAAGAACCAATAAGTTATCTAGGGCACAAAAATTAACATGGGAAAGTTACAAAAAGAAATGCTTATCAATTAATGCAAAAATGAAACATTACAATACAGTCATAAAACCAGAAGCCACATATGCAGCAGAAACATTATTCCATCTAAATGAACATTCTAAAACCGACAGATTACATAAGATCGAAAGGCGAATTGGAAGAACTTGTATCAATAAAGGATATAAAAAAGATGGGCAATGGCGAATAATACCTAACAATATGGTCTATAACAACCTAGAACCCATTACTGATACCATGCGAAAGAAAAGACTAGGATTCTTTGGGCACATCATGAGAATGCCAGATTCACGTCTTCTAAAACAACTAGTGCAGTACAATCTTGCTTCAAAAAACACAACAACTGGATGCCGATGGTTAAAAGAAATCAGAGAGGACTTGAAGGAAATTGGCCTAACAACGGAGGATGCTGCAAATAAGAAAAGTTTAACTACAGCACTTAAAAATATGACGTTTCATTTTCCACTCACAAAGAAGAAGATTCCTACAAGAATATTTTCCGCCGAAGAACGGGCAAGACGATCAATACGCATGAAGAAGTACTGGGAGGACCGCAAGGCTCGTACAGTTCCTACAAGTCGACGAACTAATGGTTGGCTAAAGTGATCCTTTGTGGTCTCAAAAGAAGAAGAAGAAGAAGACAAGGCACCAAAAGAATTGAAAGTGGTGAGGTGGATTCATTTTCAACGCCTGGAAAGAGAAGACAAAAATCTGTCGAGAAGTATAAGTTAGAAGATTGTGATAAATGCGTGGTCAGGCGTACAATTCATAATTTTCACAATACCAAAGGCGAGAGGCCCACGCTGGAAAAGATCCGTAGGAAACTGGCTGAGGATATAAATTTTAAAGGTGGTGTACGAACATTAAGCAAGATAGTTCGAGGCCTAGGCTTTAGATGGAGGAAGACAGAAGACATGCGTAGAATACTTATGGAGAAGCCTGACGTAAGGCTCCTACATATGCAGTACTTACAAAGCATAAGGCTGTACCGAAAACAGGGTAGGCCTATTGTTTACACTGATGAGACATATTTGCATAGTTCGCACTAAGCCAAGTGCTTGGAGTGACTGTTCTCTTCATGAACTGAAGTCACCTATCTCAAAAGGGCAAAGTGGTACATGCCGGTTCAGATGCAGGTTTCGTTCCAAATGCTTTGTTGGTTTTCAAATCCAACCAAACAACAGGGGACTATCACGATGAGATGAACTATAGAAATTACGAAAAATATCAGACAGAGAAATTAATTCCCAATTTGCGAACCAATTCTGTAGTCGTGATCGACAATGCCTCGTACCACAATGCCCAATGTAAGCGCGCACCCACATCATCTTCCGTAAAAACGGTTATGCAGGGTTGGTTGACCGGTAAGGGTATTCCATTTTCTACAGAGATGATAAAACCTCAACTGTACGCTTTAAGACGTATCAAACCGATACACTGCTTGCTACCTATGGACACACAATCTTGCATCTACCACCATACCACCCTGACTTGAATCCTATCGAAATTACTTGGGCTCATGTTAAAAATTATGTAGCTGAAAAAAATGTTACTTTCAAACTTGACGATGCAAGAACATTGCTTATGGAAATAATTGCGTCAACTGGAGCAGAAGAATGGTCGAGTCGGTGTAGGCACATAATAGACATTGAGAAGAAGTACATTGACAGCGATCACATAATGGATGAAGTATCAGACCACATAATCATTAATATGGGGGACGGTAGTGAGTGACAGAGCGTGTTAGTGACGCCAGCACCAATAGCACAGATGACAGTGAAGGAGGTACGAGCGGCTTTCGACCTCTTTCAGCAGACGTGCACTAGGAATAGCTCATTAGCAGAGACGCCAACTTTCAGAAAGAGCAATTAGTAATCGGACTCGGAGTACCGGGGGGGGGGGGGGCATTATTCAAACAAAATATAGAGGGGGGGGGGGGGTACGGCATTCAAACAAAATATAATCTACTGTATTACAACTTAAAATAGATTATAGCTACTTACCAATTACAATCCCTCCTCATCAACAGCCTCCTCTGCAAGATCTACATCTATACCAGATACTTGGGTGGAGGTTGAGGGTACGCACTTCAAATTTTGAAGACAACTATCGGATAGAGTTTAGTATCGTCAAAATCATTGCTGCCATCTGTAGCGAGCGAGAAGGGTTGATGCATTAAAGTGTCCGTAATTTTCTCATCTATGCATCTGGCTACACTCCTAATTATGGCTCCTGTTTTTGTTCTCGCACAACTGAATTTGGATGCTATTTTTGAATCTGGAAACATTTTTTAAATAAATGTCCGGCATGGTCACTGCAGGCCAAAGGCAGATTATGTTCGACAACGAAAGCCGTAAATAAAACTTCCGCATTCGTGATAGCATTTCTATCTTCAGAATTACTTAAAAATCGCGTTAATTCCTTGTTGGACCCCCTCAGTTTCACGAAATCCGAGTGAATTTTACTGTTGATATGTTTCCGGCAGTCATCTCTTCCGCCATGTGCAACCGAAAAATCGCGGGAACACACAGTACAAAACACGTGGGACGAAGATATGGAAGAATGTAATAAACATGGCCACAGTTTTGTATATTCCTCCCTAAATCTTTGAACGACTTTCTGCTTCTTCGTAGTTTTGTTATCACCATCACCACTAGTTCCAACAACACTACCACACGCAATTTCTGGCACTAAAAATCGCTTCATACTGCAGGAATTCACTTTCTTCTCGGTTCTTGCTAAGACTAACTTGTTCCTTGACCTCGGTAACAAAGAAATAAAAGCACGCGCGCAGACAAAACACACAGGATCACGTGAAGCAATAAACAACGAGTGGGTTCGAAAGTTGCCGATAGCTTCCGATCACAGCGCATGGCGCCATTTTTAAAAGAATAACACGAATTCAACCAAAATTCGTAATTTTACGTTACCCATTCGTAAGAGCGTAATCGTAAGGGAAAATGCGTAATGATTACGATTAATTCGTAATAGTTGGCATGTCTGCATTAGGTAAGTTTACTAGAGACTTCAACAGCCACCACACGCTATGGGGATACGATGAGTGCGATGAAAATAGAAACAGGCTATTTGAATGGATGGATGCAAGAGATCTTAAGCTAGTGTACGATGCCAAGGACAAAGGAACTTTCCACTCTGGTCGTTGGAAGAAAGACTATTCGCCAGATCTTTGTTTTGCCTCCCATAACCTCATGTCAACTACCTCAATACACAGACAAGTACTGAACAATTTCCCACGGAGCCAACTCAGACCCATAATCTATAGAGTTGGTCTTCAGATCCCTGTTATTAGGTTTGTACCCATACCTAGATGGAACTTCCAGAAAGCTGACTGGAAGACATATGCTTTGTACACAGATGGCCAACATTAGGTTGATAGCTCCAACGCCAGAAAATTACTGGAGGTTTCTTGGGCTAATAAAATTAGCTGCAAAAAGAACCATCCCTCGTGGCTATCGGAAGGATTACATACCTGGTTGGAATGAGGAAACAAGTCGCCTATCTGCTGAATACTTGGAAGAAAACAGTCAGGAGAAAGCAACTGAACTTCTGAAATCGCTAGATAATGCTAGAAGAGAGAAGTGGATAACAGCAGTACAAGATCTCAACTGCACACACTCATCCGTAAACTAGATCCAACTTCCACACCACTGAGGATGCAGACCTCCATTAATGTGGAGACTATAGCAAACCACCTGGTCTCTGTATCACGGGCTCCGGGGAATAAGAAATTCACAAAGCAAGTTAAGTCGGAACTAAGACAGAGAAAACAAGAAATCCAACCAAATGACCAATAATCAAGTCCATTTTCCTCAGAAGAAGTACAAAATGGTCTCTACTCCCTTCGTAGTGGTAAAGCTGCCGAACTCGATGGCATATTTCCAGAACTTTTAAGGAACTGTGGTCCAACAACCAAGCGCTGGCTTGCTTCTTTAGTAACGTTCTGCCTCCCTTGTTTAAGAAAACAAATTATTGCTATCTTGAAACCAGGCAAGGATCCCAAATTACCACAAAGCTACAGGCCAATAGCCCTACTAAGCGTAACTTACAAGCTTCTGGAAAGACAGATTCTTAACAGGACAGCTCGTACGATTGATTGCCTCATTCTGATTGAGCAAACTGGTTTACGTCAGGGTTGTGTCTGTAGCGATCAGTTGCTCGCTTTGACTTCCTATATAGAAAGTGGATTTGAGAGGAAGAAGAAAAGTGTCTCTGTGTTCCTCGATCTTACCGCTGCCTATGACACAGTCTGGAAAGACGGTCTCCTCCTGAAACTCAGTAGAGCAATACCATGTCTCAAGATCTTCACTCTGATAAAAAATATGTTGGGGAACAGATTCTTCCAGGTTCATACAGAACATGTCCACAGTCGTTTTCACAAACTCAACAATGGTTTGCCACAGGGTTCAGTGCAGTCTCCAATTCTCTTCAACTTATACATACACGACCTTCCAGAAACCACATCTTGCAAGTTCATCTATGCAGATGACATCAACCTCACCATACAAAGAGCAGACTTCAGTGAAGTTGAAGAAATCCTATCCCAGGATCTTGAGAAGATGGACGATTATTTCACCAAGTAGCGATTGACACATAGCCCTCTAAAAACAGAAGTAGCTACGTTTCACCTCAGTAACAGGAATAATAATAATAATATCGTACGGCCTTGGGTGAGGGGTGCACGCTTTGTAATTTGACACCCAGAGGGTAGCTTGCATGTCGAATTTCGTTGTTCCTTGAATCACTATGAAAGTCAAGAAGGTTAGATATCTAAACTCCTTGAACACTATAGCACTTTCTAGTAGAGAAATGAGGAACTTTGTGTTGGCGGAAACTCCCGAGATTAATTTTGCCATTATGAACACGGCCTACTGAAATCAAATGGGTTCTTTGACATGTCAACATCGTATGACAAGCGTATCGTATTTTTGCCGCCTTTCAAAAATCACTTACCACGGCCAGGAGCGAACCTGCAATCTTGGGGTTAGTAGACCGACACGCTATCCACTCACCCACCGTGGCAAGCTAGTAACAGGAATGCAAACTACCAACCGACAGTCAGGTTCAGAAATCACACACTGCGATGTAATGCTACCCCCAAAAGCCTTGGTGTAACTTTAGATAGATCTCGAACCTATAGCTATCACCTTCAAAAACTGGCAGCTAAACTGAAAAGTCGTAACAACCTTCTGGGAAGACTAGCTGGAACATCATGGAGTGCAGATGCAAATTCACTGCGAACAACTGCTTTAGCACTAGTATATTCTTCAGCTACGCCACACAATGAGAATCATATCTGGCACCCTGCACTCTACTCCTGTACAGTGGTTACCTGTACTGAGCCACATTCAACCTCCTCACATCAGACGACAAAATGCCCTCGTCAGATTTTGGACTAAGGTGATGATGAACAGCTCAGTTCCCATCCATCAGGATACAGATGAAAACGACGTAGCGAGACTGAAATCCCGGAAACCTGCCTGGAAGATGGCCAGGAATCTAGCTGATACCTTTTAGACCTGACAAAGCATGGAAGCAAGAATGGGCCAGATTACACCCACATGGTCTAATCAACATCAATAACCCAACAGCAAACCTCCTGGGTTCAACCTCCCACGCACCATCTGGACCAGACTAAACAGGTTACGCTGCGGCGTTGGAAGCACTGCTTCTCCTTCCTGCAACTGTGGTGCTGAAGTGCAAACCATCAGCCACATCGTGAAAGAATGTCCTCTACGAACATTCACTGGGCCTATGGAGGAGCTACATCAAGTAACCCCTGCGGCACTCACTTGGTTGCAAGGACTAGACATCAGCTTGTGATGAAATCTCAGAATCTGCAGCAGTGTGTGTGTGTGTGTGTATGCGTGCCTCCTAGTTAGTCCGTAATACTTTATAACCATGTATATAAATATGGTTTTTTTTCCTAATAGCAATTATATGCAAAATACATTTCAAACAATTGTCAAATGACGCATCATACGCTAAATAAATAAATAAATCTGCTATTTTACGATCCTGCATCTTCAACAGTATTTTTAGGCTATTACTGTGTAAGACATTACATACACGCGCTGAGATCTCACTTGAACCCCAGTCACAGTTCAGCCTGCCATGCCTGGGCAGACGATCCGTTCAGAACTGCTGCCAGCGAGCTACTGCCGCGAAGTGGGAGGGGCATTGTATGCCACTACCGAGCACACCCAAACATGGCCGAAGATCTGCGCAGCATTCTGCGGCAAACTCTTCTTGCGTCTGCTATGAGAGGATTTTTAACTGTTTTTAACACAATTCCTTATATATCTTTTTCTTGCATTAGTTTTTTTTTTCTTCTTGGGGTCACTGTACCTACATTCATAATGCAAAGAAAGAAATGCCTGCCTTTTTTCAGTTTTGAATAAAAGGGTTATTCTTATTTATTTACATCTGAGAAAAACAAAGTCATGACAGACCTTTCCCTGCAACTAATGTAAGCAGAAATAATGTTGAAGAAGGAAATAAAGGAGTTAACTGTTGTTTTTTTTTTTTAAGTTTTTGGATTGCATCCTGAAATGAAGAGACCTAATATTGAATTGAATTGTGAATAAAATTGGAGCACTAATGTTTCACTGATGACATGTCAGTTCATGCCAATTTGCACCGATATGGAGAGATCCTGCTACTGTATGTGACAGTCGACGGTACTACTTGCGACTGTCTGGCCGAGGGTTGGGCGGCCGATACCAAACCCGACAAACTAGGGGAAAACCATCAGCTACGGGTGGAGGAGTTTCCCCTTAGAAGGTTCGATGAGACCTTTGTGTAGGAAATGACACAAATTCATCAGCTGCTGGCATGCAGTGAGAGGGAACTGCCAAAGGCTAAGGGAGACAACCCCTGACAGAAAATCCTCAATTACATTAGGCCTAGCAAGCCAATGAAAGAGTTTATTGGTAGTTGCTTTCAAAACATACAAGAGCCTCGGAACGCAATCAACTCGATTAAGACACCAGCATGAGAAGACTTCTGTCATGGATGATGGTTTGTGGCCTGATGATAGACAGGGGCTTGTAAAAATGCAAAAATCCCACAGGAGACTAACACAGATTAGAACCATCAACTTACTCAGTCTCACAGGAAGATGTGAAGAACTAGTGGACCTCATGGAAATTAATGATTCTGGGGCTGAGTGAAACCAAATGGAAAGGCAAAGGAATGAAAAAATTAAGGAAACAGTATACACTGTATTGGCATAGAAGTGACAAAGAGATGAAGCATGGTGTTGCTTTCATCATGAGTAAAGATCTGGAAGGAGTTACTGACATTCAGTATGTTAGTGAGTGAATAATAAAGGTGACAGCATTTAGGGAAAGAAAAACTAACCTTGGTACAGGTTTATGATCCTCAAACTGGATGTTGTCAAGAGGATAAGAACCAATTTCTTGTTGATTTGGAAACAGTCATTAGTAAAGAGAGAGTAATCATTTTACGAGACCTGAATGCACAGATTGGGGCAAATAGAACAGGATATGAGAACGTAATGGGACCTCATGGATATGGTGGAAGAAATGTAGAAGGTGAACATCTCCTTGACTATGAGGAATGTGTTAGTGGTGAAAAGCAGCTGGTTCAAGATCGCGAGAGCCATAAGATAACACGATACAGTTCGGATGGACTAAGAAAATGAATGAAAATCCACAGCCTGCTTCCAGTCTCCGACCGGGTCAGGAATGAAATGAATGAAGCCCCCATCTAGCGGCGAGGATATGAATTGTGCCGGCTGCCGAGGCCTGACGCACTCCTCTGGGGCAATGATTAAATGGATGCCAGGTGAAATGAAATGATAGTGGAGAGTGTTGCTGGAATGAAATTGTGACAGGGAAAACCGGAGTACCCGGAGAAAAACCCGTCTGCCTCCGTTTTGTCCAGCACAGATCTCACATGGAGTGACCGGGATTTGAACCACGGACCCAGCAGTGAGAGGCCGGCGTGCTGCCGCCTGAGCCACGGAGGCTCTTGGGATGGACTAAGAAAGAGTGCAATTGATTATGTCATCACAGATGAAGAAAGGAGTAGAATGGTAACAGATGTCAGAGTAATACCCAGTGAGAGCCTTGACAGCAACCACCGTCTATTAGTAGCGGATCTGAGAAACTTCCATGTGCCAAAAGTACAGAACAGAAAAATGCCAAAAATCAAAGTATGGGAACTCCAGAGAACAGATAAGAGAACTGAGTATCAGAACGGATAAACACCTGTTACCAAGAGATGAAAGGAAAAGCGGAGAGGCAGAATGGACTAGATTAAGGGACTCATTGGTCAAGCAAACAACCGAAGTTTGTGGAAAGAAAAGTATGAAAACAAGGGAGAAGGAAACACCTTGGTGGAACGAACGAGTGACAGCAGCAATCAGGGAAAGAAATCTCGTGCGGAAAGGAAGGGATCAGGAGAAAAATAAACCAGTACTTACTAGAGATGAGACAAAGATCAGAAACCTCGAACAAATATACCGAAACAAGAAACTGTACGTTAAAAGAACAGTTGCAGGAGAAAAGTCCAAGGCATGGAAGATATTCACTCAGAAACTGGAGGAGGACAGCAGAGGCAATAGGAAACTACTGTATAGTGTTATCAGAGGTAAAAGGAAACCAATGAATACCATAAAGGCCTTTGAAGACGAAAATGGAAATCTGGTTAGGAAAGAGTGACATGAGAGAAGTCCTGAAGAACCATTTTGACCACCGACTGAATAGACCACTTCAAGAACAGAATATAGAACTGGAAATCCATGCCTACAATGAGGAACCTCCCATCACTTGGACAGAAACTGAAGCAGCCTCAAAATCTATGCCTAAAGGAAAATCTTCAGGGCATAAGAAGGGAATGCAGACATGATAAAGGCAGCAGGCATACAATGGCTGCACAGAGTACTCAATGCCATATGGACAGACAACAAAATACCTGCAGATTGGAGCAAGGGTGTTATAATTCCCCTGTTTAAGAAAGGCAGCAGAAGGAAACCTACCAACTATAGAGGAATAACCCTGCTGTCCATGGGCTGAAAATTCTAGAGAAGATCGTAGAAAGAAGATTAAGAACCATCCTAGTTGGAGGAGGAGCAATATGGTTTCAAAAGTAACAGATTGACAATGGATCTAATTTTTACCACCCACATGCTGATGGAAAAATATTGGGAGAAAGGCAAGAACCTGGTCATTGTATTCCTGGATATAGAGAAGGCCTATGATCGTGTTATAAGAGATAAGATCTGGGAGTGCCTGAGGAATAGAAATGTGCCTGAGGGACTAGTAAGGAAAGTTCAAATGCCGTACGAAGACTGTATTAGCTGTGAACAAATTGGGGGAAGGATGATCATCATGGTTTGAGACCAAGAGTGGAGTTCAGCAAGGCAGTGCACTGTCCCCACTACTGTTCATCACTGTTATGGATAATATAATGAAGAACGTCAAGGAAAAGTTAGGTGAATTGCATGCAGTGGCCTTTGCTGATGACATCATGATTTGGGGTGAAACAGAAGAAGTACAGACCAGACTCAATGTATGGAAATCCCAGTTCCAGGAATACAACTTCAACATCAGCGAGACCAAGACAGTGGTGATGGCAGTCAACAGAGATGTGCGTCCAGCAAGTGTTAAACTAGGAGACCACCAGCTGGAGTGTGTTGACAGTTTTCCTTACCTTGGAAGTGTAATCTCCAGTGATAATTTGGTCAGTAAAGAAATTACCAACAGAGTGCAAAAGAGATCAGAATTCTACCAACAAGTAAGAACACTTCTATGGGATGACAGGATTCCAAAACCAGCTAAACTGGTGATGTTTAACAGCTACTTCATACCAATATTGGCCTATGGTATTGAAGCATGCAACCTTACAAAGAGAGATGCATCAAGACTGCAAGCATCAGAGCTAGATCCATCATTCAGAAGGCCAAGATGGACAAGTTAAGGAACGAGGAGGTGAGGAAACAAGCTGGAATAAATACATCCCTATTAGACCGAATCAGTACATCTAGACTACGGTGGTATGGGCATGTGATGAGGATGGAGCCTACAAGATCAGCCAAAATAAATTTGGAAAGACAGGTGGATGGAAAAAGACCTGTAGGAAGACCTAGAAACCGATGGATGGACATGATCAAGGTTGATGTAGCGACCAGAGGATGGACAGTGGATGATGTTCTCCATGACAATTTGTATATGGACAGGTTGAAGTAGAAGAGGCTCATAAACAGTACCCGGGAAACAGGAACTGCACAATGATGATGATGATGATTTCCATTTGTTCAAGTGCCAAACTTCTTATTCATATCTACCAAGAGGTGCAATTTTCTTTTTGATTACCTACACGACTTGTTCTCATTTTTGAAAATTACATTTGTAAACATTTGAATTTGCTCCACTCAAAGGCATCCCCCTAAAAGAAGGACTCTGTGCAAGACCAATGCTGGTCTGCACCTTATGCACAAATAGGGTGTTAGAACACTAGCAACCAATGTAAGACTTACCCTGTCACAGGTAAGGCACTGCACTGAGCTGAGAACTTTTCCATCGAACACATCTGAGATGATGCTCCGATGTTTCACAGGATGTTTCTTTCTGCTTGGTCGAGTCGGTGAACTGGGCGATGATCCATGCGACTTTGATGATGGTGATGTAAGTTTCGAACGCATGCGTTCATGCGGTGGTGAAGGTGAGCGCGACAGCCTAGGTTTAGAAACATTAGCTATATAACAACACTGCATATTAAGCTCCCAGGATTTTGAGAAACTTGAAAATAAACAAGAGAAAATAATGCTACAGAAAATTCTTACTTTCGTTTGCCAGATGCTCGTTCGCCTTCATCACTCAGAGAACTGCGCTCACTCACTCCAGAATCACAAGTCTCGTATTCGCCTTCTGACTGGCTTGAATGGGCACCATTAGCATGGTCCTCTTCATCAGACAAGTCTTCAAAGGACCCACGTCCAAGCTGGTTTTCAACTAGTTAACAGAAGATAATTAAATGAGACAATGCATTGTATAGAACACATGCATTCATGTGGTGATGAAGGTGAGCGTGACAGCCTAGGTTTTGAAACAGTAGCTATATAACAACACTGCATATTACGCTCCCAGGATTTTGAGTTGTGAATGCACAGTCATACACCAAACACCCTGAGAGTCTCAAACAGACTACAGTATAAATTCAACCTCAAAGATCCCAGATGACTCCGTTGTACTACCCAGTAATAAAATAATCATCCCCACCAATGTCAAATGAGCAATGTTCAACTCTCAGAGAAAGAGAGAAAATGATAAGCAGCATCTTAGAAAAACAGAGGCATATAAGAGAGAGTTAATTACACACAAGGAACATGTTTGATATTAGGTGTTCAGAGCTAAAAGGTATCAAGTCATACAGTTTGCTCCACCATTTTCTTCCGGTGAGTTGTGGATGCACAGTCGTACACCAGACAACCTGAGAGCCTCAAATTCTGGAGCAGGCGCATTGATACATAAACTGTCAGACGAACGGGCAGCTTGGCCATGTCATAATTGTGCTGTGTGCTCTGCTGATCCGGAGTAGCACATGCTCTCAGCACCTTCAGTGGGCAATTACTAGACTCCTAGAATCGCCTCAATGCGCTAGCTGTCGGAGCCAAACGCAGAAATCGGTGGAGTAAACTGTACTGAGCACACATTCACAATTCAGCACTATACAGTATTTACAAAACAAAAAGCCCACCATGGTAAGAATGAACTTGATTGACTGTAACAGGCAGATTTCAGACAATTACCCACATGTTTCAGATGTGGACATTCATATAAAAGATTAATTTTACAAACTTTCTGCTTGAAATTTGAAAGTGTCCATTGCAATTATATTCTGTTAAGCAAGACTTGAAATCGCAATCGGGAATCAAACCCGAATCTCTTGCTGTCCAGGCAGCCGTGCTAAGCCACTTACACTACTGGTGCTCTCACCTCACCTTAGAGGGACAGCACCCAGCAGTGACTTCTTGAATGTCATAGAGAAGACTTTGTTCCCTGAAATGACACCAGAGAGACAGTCATATAAGTTTTCTGATTATAAACATAAGGCATGGTTTTTTAAGTATGTACCACATTATAAATATTATTATTACCGAATTTACTTGCATATAAGGCCCTCCCCCCTTTTCCTAAGTTAGGAAAAAAAAAATTGCCCCGCATATTGGACCCATTATTATCGAAATATGGGGAACTAACGATGCACATTTACTGCTGAGTTCCTGCAATTCCTATTTTCGATACCGTATTCCGATCACGTTCCTGCATTACCGTAAATATCAGGAGTGTACCAATTGCTGTTACGGTACTTTGTAGTAGTACAAGAATATGCATTCTTTCCTACATACAGAAAGTTTGGGGCTAGCTGTTGTAACGGAAATAACCCGGAAACCCCTGCCCCATGGCCGCATTCCTAGCCAGACAGTCACACTCAGCCATCCCTCTCACTCTTCTATCTTTGTCAATATGCTTCTCAGGCAGTGGTCGTTCAGTCAAATTACAGTAGCCTGGTATACAGTCAGGGAAAGTCTTTCTGCATAAAAGATTTCTGCTTCTTTTAAACTATTTGTTCTTATGTTTGCCGATAAGAAAGATGTGCAGGACACCGGCCGTGAATTCACTGTTCAACCAAACATGATCAGGTATTGGCAAAAGCAACAAGAAAAATTAATGGTTGCGGAAAAGAACGTTAGATCTTTCCGCGGGCCGCAATCGGGTAAATATTCTGAAGTGTATAAGAAGGTGTTGGTGTGGGTACAGGAAATCAGGAACAACAGTATGTCTCATCCAATGCTACAAATCAAGGCACGCAGGGAATACCGCTAAGGGCCGATTGTATAAACATCGCTTGGCTGGGGATCAAATTAACTGGAGTTCAAAATGTAAACCAAGTTCAGTCGTCGTCCATGTTGTATAAAACTATTCGCGGGTTCCGAGATCCCAGTTCAAGTTGATCTCAAGATCAAGGATTTCAATATGGCAACAGCGCAAAATAGTAAGAATATTCACGTATAGAGTGCACTAAACTCATCTCGCCGAGTGATATTCAACTTTTTGTTTGTTTATTTTTGTATATGTTAACCTCAAAAGAATGTGTTTGACATGTGTTGGGGAAAACTTATGTAGAACATAAGCTAAGTGCACACCCGGTTTGTCTGAGCCGGAAAGTTAAAGACAAAAAATTAACATGAAAGACCATTTCAGTAACCAGAAAACGAATATTCCATGGACTTAAAATTCGCGGCCGAAACTTCGTTCGCAAAGGACTTGCAACATAAAGGTATGTGAAGTCAATTGATATAATTATTAACAGCTTTTAAATGTAGATGCGATTACATTGCTAAATATATATATGTCGTAGTCAGATAGTGAAATCCGTCATTTCATGAAGATCCTAGGCACTTCATGAAAAGCCGGCATATGATGTAAAAAGAGATAGTTACACCATCTGACGCGTTTCTTCATGAAGTGACGGACCGATTTAGGCAGATGCTGTAAGAAATTATTTTACATTATCTGCCGAGGCACTTCATGAAGAACCGGTGTTTGTTGATTCGGCACTTCATGAAATGACTGACGCAATGAAGCTGTACATTAATTCATTTAATTGTTCTATTCCAAGAAATAAATTAATGCTTGTTTATTATGGTTTTCGAAATTAATTTTCACATAACAACCTAAATCTAATTGTGAAATACCGGGTACTCTTTACTCTCTATCTCTCTCTTTTTCTTTGTTGTAGAAGTTTGTATTTTTATTATTATATTTTTTATTTGTACAGTATTTTTTTCTAATCTGTAATGCATACTTTCATAATTTCATTTGTAGTTTTTCTTTTTGTTCTTCAATTGTATATCTTTTTTCTCTCTTTCCTTCACTGATGCAATTTGTATTTTTGAACTTTATATGCCAATAAGAAACAGTTTACGTCTGTGAACCTTAATATTGTTAAATAAATAAATGAACACACTCATACATTAGAATACTTAGATTGTATAGTATACTGTAAAATATTTGTCGAGGGATTTCTGCTGGGTTAAAAATGGCAACAGCTTCATTTCTTTGTCTGAAGGAGGGTGGGGGGCGTTAGCAAGCTAGTATACGCTGTCACGCAAGAAAAGTTTAACAACCTGCAGGGTGACGTAGCTTGAGGCTGCACTGTATTATTTAGAACTTTCCAAAATTAAATAAATAGTAAGTTCTTTGGATTACAACGATTGAATTAGCTCTGGAATCTCAGTCAACCAAAGAGGAAATAGTTGTGGCCTATAGGCCGTATTCCTATCTGCTAATAGTCTATTTATTGTGGGAGACAAGTGAAGGAGACTTTACATGTTACGGTAATAATAGTAATTATGTGTGTTTGTCATCATTCATCATCAACAGCGGTAGCTAACTCCACTAACACAAAGCTCTAGCCAGGAGTTCTCAACCTGGTGCTCGGGAGCTCCACAGTGCTCTTTAAATGACATTTGGTACTCCCGTCATACGAGCAAAAAAGTGCTCGCGAGCATATCCTCCCCTGAGATCCATTCTTTAATTCAAATTCTGTTGCATGAACAAGAATAATTGCGTTTTCACTAGAAGGTTAGACAGTGAAAAATTTTATCTTGTAAAATAGTATTTGTTAAACATCAGTAATCATAATTGGAAATTCCTGCTTTATGAGTAACGCAAAAGATGCTGATTCGACTCGACTGTACATACGTAAATGATCTTATCTGCATGAGTCACGGAAGCAGTTGCAGCATGCCTGGTGAGCGGTGAATCGCTAGATATTTCAGCACTTCAATGCGAGAGAGATAGGAAAAGAAAAGAGGGGCGCATGCTTGTTGCATTATTATTCTTTTCTTTCTTCGTTTAGGCCAGCTATGGACCACGTCATTTCACCTGCTTCCGTCTTTGGACCTTGATCTTAGTCCAGTGTTCACGCATTCGCTGCCTGTGAAACTCCCTTCTTTCATCAGACCACTTCTTGCCGGTTTTTAATTTCGCCTTTTCTTGGAATTGGTGGTGTGCTCCAAGCTTTTCCATCAAAAGATCACGTTCCATGATGTCTGCGTGGGTGATCCCTACTTCGTGCAAATCCTTGTCTACCTCACAAAACCAGGGGCCTTTGATTTTCTTGTAAAGAAAATAGGTAAATATCCGATAGGCGATTCTCTCGGGTTTCATACGAGTTAAGTGGCCATAGAAAGATATTCTTCTCTTGCGAATTACTTGAGATATCCTTTCTACATGATGGTACAGCTCATTGTTATGCAAAATGCATTATTATTATTATTGACTTAATGGTGCTCGGGGACTTGGTATGGCATGATGGTGATAGTCACAGTCTCAAAACAATTGAGAACGCCGCTCTAGGGTATGAAACCAAGCTATATACGGACTTGTCGAGTGGTTCAAGCCCCACTTACAGCGGTCAACAAAATGATGTTTCCCATTTGAAACTCTAAGGCAAATGCTGGGACGGTACCTTCTAATAGGCCACAGACCGCTTCCTTCCATCTTTTGGTCCAGTTTCAGTCATACTCTCATTAACGTTTCATTAGTTTGGCATCAGGAAGGGCATTTGGCCTAGAAACCACCTGCCATATAGAAATTGATTCAACATCATCCCCAAGCCCATTGAAACTGGAATGAGTCCCGCGACGTAGCCTTGCACACACAAATCTTGCACCCCGGCCACAAAGGTAGCTGCAGCAAGTCAGAAGATCGTAGATGCTAAACCCGGCGATGACAGTGGCTATCCACAGTGTGGTTTCTCCCCGTGGATTTTCCACACTCCCTTCACCCAAATGCCGGGATAGTACCACTTCAAGTCCCGGGGCGCCTACCCCATCCCTTTGCCTAACGCAGTTCCACCCACCCCTACAGTCATCATATAAATATAAGTTCAATTCACGCCCAATCACACGGGGCTGATGATTGAGGTGACCAAAGTCCCCCAAATGTATTAACAACAAAACTGGACCGATAACAGGTAAGATACACACAATGAAGAAAAATGCAGAATCATTCTCTCAAATATTTCTGTCTATAATAAATAGGCTGAAATTCGAGATTTTCACGAAGGTGAACCCTCCACTAAATCAACCAAATGTAAAGCTTTTGTGTATGCCCCTCTTACTTCTCGCGAAAATGTCGCGCTGAGAGACAATAGACGAAATATGACGCTGTTGTTTCATTTGAGGTAGGCTACTTCGACATCATGGTCATTCAGCCCTGTGTACTTGGGAGTGTGTAGAATCTGTCTGATAATCAGTATTATTATGGTATATGTAGTAGTGTGTGTATTTGTAGTTCAGGTTAAGATTGGGAAGGAGGCGGCCGTGGCTTAAGTTAGGAACCAACCCGGCATTTGCCTAGAGGAGAAGGGGGAAACCTCGGAAAACCAATTCCAGGATGGCTGAGGTAGGAATGGAACTCTTCTCAGTTTTGCCTCCCGAGGTTGAGTGTACCTCAATTCAACCCTCAGACCATAATTATGTTCTTATCCGTGGTAACCATAGTTGATTTCATAAGTATACTTAACGAGTAGGCCTATATGCTGGTTCGAATCTCGTCGCTGACTGTGGCGTTTTCCCCCAGGTCTTTCCACACACCCTCTCAGCAAATGCCGGGATGGCACTTCATTTCAAGTCTCGAGACACCTTCCCAAATTCTTTACCCACACACTACTTCAGTCATCACGCAAACACAGGTTATCAGAAAACAACCACCCAAATACACTGGGCTGATGACCAAGATGTCCTTAGCCCTTAAAATAAATATACAAGAAAACAACTGAACTACAGTATATTAAAATGTGCAGATTGAACAAAAAATACTGAAACAGATTCTTCAGTGGGATTTGAACTCACCACGTAGAGTTCCGGAAGCCAACACCATACCCCGAGACCACAACTACACTAAGAGAACAGGCCGCTTAAGAGCTCTACAAGATCTCTTTATTGCGCGTCCGTAACTGAGTTAGTGCTTGTTGTTTTAAAGGGTGGAACGGCGAAACAAGTCATATTATACTATCGGTTATCTATCTCTCAGGTTTTAAAAATAAAATAGATCTGAACGACGACGCGACCTTCTTCCATTCACAGTACGGCAGCATAATATTCCTTCTAGGCGCAAGGCCAAGCAAGGTACCGGTACTGGGGAGGGAATTAGGGGATAAATTAGGTCCAGACCATTAGACATTTGTACCATATTGTCACAGTGTTCACTTTCTGAGGAAATAACAGCCCTTTAGTGTCCACATTTTTATCCGATTAATTCTTGGAAATCACACTTCCCTCACACGTGATCACCGCTGTCCCTACGGTACTTCGTGAAGTGACAGGCTGGATTTCCCGTCAGATGATGTACAATGTGAATTACACTATGTGACGGCGAAATGTAGTCATTTCATGAAACCACGCGTCAGATAGTGCAACTGTACCTTTTTACATCATATGCCGGCACTTCATGAAGTGCCTAGGATTTTCATGAAATGACGGATTTCACTATCTGACTACTACATATATAACACGGTTTTAAACCATTTTTTAAATTTCTCTCAGGTTCAGATTTGATTAGGCTAGAGCTAGCTGATCCAACCTGGTCCTGCCTGTGCTGAAAGTGAGATCACATGTGAATATTGTGGTCTCATACAACTTGTGATTTTCATACAAATCACTGTGCTTCCTCCTGTATGAAATCCATGAAGGTAAGTTCCTTGCACATCATTTACTTACCGGTATGTTGTACACACATCAAAAAAAGTTTTGCATCACCTCGGTTCCAAGAGTTCCGGAACCGTTAAATACAAAGGGAATAGAGATCAACACAAACAACATTTCAGCTCGTTTTATTGCTCATGAGACCCACACATTGCATGTTGTACCATCATACAGCTAGACTTTCAGCTTTTGTGGTCCAGATTGCAGTACACACCACTACCTCTAATACCCAGTAGCACGTCCTCTTGCATTGATGCATGCCTGTATTCGCCGTGGCATACTATCCACAAGTTCATCAAGACACTGTTGGTCCAAATTGTCCCACTCCTCAACGACAATTCGGCGTAAATCTCTCAGAGTGGTTGGTGGGTCAAGACGTCCATAAACAGCCCTTTTCAACATATCCCAGGCATGTTCGATAGGGTTCATGTCTGGCGAACATGCTGGCCACTGTAGTCGAGCGATGTCGTTATCTTGAAGGAACGCATTCACAAGATGTGCACGATGAGGTCGAGAATTGTCGTCCATGAAGACAAATGCCTCTCCAATATTCTGCCGATATGGTTGCACTATGGGTCGGAGGATGTCATTCAGGTATCGTAAAGCCGTTTCGGAGCCTTCCATGACCACCAGTGGCGTACGTCGGCCCCACATAATGCCACCCCAAAACATCAGGGAACCACCACCTTGCTGCACTCGCTGGACAGTGTGTCTAAGACGTTCAGCCTGACCAGGGTGCCTCCAAACACGTCTCCGACGATTGTCTGGTTGAAGGCATATGCGACACTCATCGGTGAAGAGAACGTGATGCCAATTCCGTGGGGTCCATTCAGCATGTTGTTGGGCCCATCTGTACCGCGCTGCATGGTGTCGGGGTTGCAAAGCTGGACCTCGCCATGGACGTCGGGAGTGAAGTTGCGCATCATGCAGCCTATTGCGCACAGTTTGAGTTGAAACACGACGTCCTGTGGCTGAACGAAACGCATTATTCAACATGGTGGCATTGCTGTCAGGGTTCCTCCGAGCGGCAATCCGTAAGTAGCGGTCATCCACTACAGTAGTAGCCCTTGGGCGGCCTGAGCGAGGCCTGTCATCGACAGTTCCTGTATCTCTGTACCTCCTCCATGTCCGAACAACATCGCTTTGGTTCACTCTGAGACGCCTGGAAACTTCCCTTGTTGAGAGCCCTTCTTGACACAAAGTAACAATGCGGACGCGATCGAACTGCGGTATTGACCTTCTAGGCATGGTAGAACTACAGACAACATGAGCAGCGTACCTTCGTCCTGGTGGAAT
The DNA here is from genome assembly GCA_946902985.2 of Meconema thalassinum. NCBI lineage: Eukaryota > Metazoa > Arthropoda > Insecta > Orthoptera > Tettigoniidae > Meconema > Meconema thalassinum. The sequence continues at coordinate 249,776,390 of OX336394.1, read as the reverse complement.
GACTGGAACTGATCGGCTGTCGTACCCCCTCCGTCTAATAGGCCCTGCTCATGCATGGTTGTTTACATCTTTGAGCAGTTTTAGTGACATCTATGAACAGTCAAAGGGACTGTATCTTGGATACAATATACACAGTCAACGTCTATATGCCGGAGATCTGGGAACCGAGGTGATGCAAAACTTTTTTTGATGTGTGTATATAGTGGGGCATTTCCCTGCCCCACCTATCTACCTAACCTGAAAATAATCTACTATAGCTGAATTTGGTCCATGTAACTTACCATAGTTTTATGCATTAATGAAGTGAGTTTCAAAATGTAGGTAGGGAAAGATCATGTTGATACCTCATATTAGGACCCTGAGAGTATCCATAAGTATAATTGTTAGGGACACTAATTTTGCGACTCGCGAAATTTTCAAAATTGTTAAATATGACGGGAGAAAGGCATATAGGATATGTGTTACGAATTTAAATGTAATTTGGAACGCTACTCGCGAAATTTTGGCATTTCGGCTCCATATACGAATTTTTAGGTTTACTCGCGAAATTTATTGCAACTAGAGAAATAATGCATTAAACCGTTATCCGACTTTTATTACAACCTTTTCAAGGCGAGGATGCGTAACATCAGTCGTATGTGCGGCATCCTACACCTAATTTACCTCTTGTAAAACGTTCAATTATTATGTTAATACATTTTAATTACCGTATATACCCGAATACCCGCCCCCTCATTTTTGAATGGAAATTTAAAAAAAAAACTTTTATTTCTATTTTTGTCACTTTTAAACAAATGTATACTATTAATACTCTACTACATATCATTAAATAAAACACAAGAAGGTACACAATCATTTCTTAATAACCAAAATCTATAGTATACATTTTAGCTGGATGCCATGCTACCGTATCACGCAACTCACGAAACTGTAAAACCCGCGCTTCTGCCTGAAACACCTGTCGACCTCGACAAAAAAGGCTACTCTCTCCCCCTACCGCCTCGCTTACGAGTTCCGTGCCTCGCGTACCGCACGGCGGTGTGTAAGAAGCGTGCAGTACACAACGACTGAAAATGAGAAAAGAATAAGTTTTACGGCATCCTTCAAGTTGAAAGTGCTAGATTATGCCGCAGAAAATGGAGTGAAATCGGTGAGTCGTAAATATGAAGTGCAGCCGTGTATGATTCGTTATTGGCGTAACCAGAAGGATAAATTATTGGGAACAAAGAAAACTTGTCAGCCCTTCCGCGGTGTGTAAAAGGAAAGTACGAAAATGTGGACACAAAAGTTCTGGAGTGAGTTCGAGAAACAAGAGACAACGGTCACGCTGTAAATCACGAAATGATGCCGCGTAACATGCAACACTGCATAACCTTGAACTCTGCTCTCGCACTGCTGTCCTACTACACTGTAACCAGTCAGCTTTTAGAATGTTGCAAGAACACTTCCCAAGTCAATAGTTCTAGACCATTTGTCGAGGTCTTCGTCGCACGAAAATTTATCAGGATAGTTCACCATGCCACCGAAAGTGTGCTTAGATGAACGAATAAAACAGTTATGGCAGGATGGAATGAAGATGTCTGGAGAAGTAAGAATACCTTGGGAAACTTCTGATGCCGTAAAAAAGCACATTACTAGCCGCCACCACGTGGAAGCAGCAAAGACACGTAAGCGGCAGACAACAATGTTCGAGGCAGCTGAATGTTCAAAAGGAGCAAAGGTACGTAACATTCAATTGTTATATTCTTGTGAATACTTTTATTTTGTTGCGGGTGACGTAATAACCGTGATCTGTTAAGGTACTTCCACACCAAGATGTTTTCGTCAACTTTGTTAATAAACACTGTTAACAAACAATGTTTAGGAACATTTTTGACTGTTAATAAACAAAATAGCGTGTTCATTAACTTTTCGAGCATGTTGATAAACAAAATATCTTTAACATTTGTGAATGAAACTTCCATTAACTTTTCGTGTTTTCGTTAACATTTCGGTTCGCACATGCGCACAGACGCAATTAGAACACGCAAATTCGTAGTGCGGAATATGATGCTTTCTTATATTTTTTTTCAAATTGACTCCAATCGCAAGCGGAAGTTCTAAATACAGTATTTTTAATTCTGTATGATATTCTTCTTCTTCTACTTCTTTTCCTTCCGCTTTTCCCACACCTGTAGGGTCGCGGGTGCGAACTGTGACGCACAAGTGGATTAGGCTCTTGTTTCACAGGCAGATGCTCTTCCCACCGCCAAGAACCTCTGTGGAGGGATGCATTCACTATTTTATGTTATGTATCTGTGGTGGTTGGTTGTGATGCATGAATTGTTGATAATTTAATTGCACAATCTAATTATTTGATTTTTTCTGACTTTATTAGGCTGCCAAACTGGATTTTGTCTCTTCGACCGTAGAGATGATGGTATCAGTTAACATTCCCTTGGAAAAGGCAGATCACCCAGCTTTCAAGGAATGGGTGAAGAAGAACGTTGCAGGCGGTGGAGACCTTCCAGGAAGTAATGTTCTTCGTAGGGATTATTTGCCTCTCTTGGCAAAATCGAGGAAGGAAAAGGTTGTTATGGCCGTACATAACAAACAAGTTGCTGTCATGTGTGATGAAACAACCGACAAGCTGGGCAGGGCAATTTTCGTTGTTCTGCAGTCTACAGTGGAGCCTTCCGCATCACAGGACCAGTATGTGGCGGCAGTCACTTCGTTGGAGGCAGTGAATGGACGGACATGTGCTCGAACGATTACAGATGCACTGTGCGACACAAAAGTGAACTAGGACCAAGTTGTGGCCTTAGTAACTGACTCGGCCAAATACATGACCTGATGATTTAGTGGGTTGTCACTCCTCTTGCCAGAAGACTCTCTTCACATTCAATGCTGGGCACATAGGTCAATCTGGTTGGTGTTGTGGTGAAAGAATGTCTGTCGTCCCTGAACAAATTATTTGTTTCCGTTAAGCAAACATTTCTACATGCCAGAAAGAAACGACACGCCTTCCGACAGTTCCTGCAGGAGAAAGAATCGGGGGCTGGAATGTTTCCAATTCCTGTTGCCACAAGGTGGAATTCCTGGCTGGAAGCAGTTGAGTGGCTGGCAGATAACTGGACCATTCTTTTCGAGTTTTTCCAAACCAATGATGGAAAAGAATCATTCACCGCTGCATCTTCGCATCTGCAGAATATAACAGAATCGGAGTTACAAGTGCTTTATGTGCAAGCTCTTTTTGTTAAATCTGTAGCATCAGTGATGAAACCTCTATTGCTCAGACTGGAGACTAATTCCAAACCAATTGCTGCAGAAGTGTATCCCAAACTTCAGAATTTGAGGAAGCGTTTACAAGTGGTTGCTGCAGGAATGTTCAGCAACAAGGTCCAGGAAGAGCTGGATGCCCTGAAAGGTAATCTTAGGGGCAGAGCGATGGAGGAAATAAAGAAGACGTCAGGCCATATGCAAACGAAGTTGGACAACCTGATGTTGGGGGACCCAGCCCGTACATTTTTGGAGCCAGTGTCTGAGCTCTTCTACAGGCAGAATGTCTTGTCGCAGTCTACAGCAGGAGACAAACTGAAGGCCCTATGCAGCAAAATACCGTCACTGAAGGGTATTCCCGTTGATGAAGGAGTGCTCGCATATAGGGATCTTCAGGATATTCTGAAGAAGAATGCAGAAATAGCGGTGGAAGATGCTCTTCAGGCAATGTGAGAGGATCATCAACCCTTTGTTGTTATTGTTGTTATTGTTGTTTTAAGGGGCGGAACTACGAGGTCATCTGCCCCTCTTAACACAGATTAAAGAATACAAATTTTGAATTGAATTTAAAATTTTGAGGTGGACATCTAAATTTAAAAAGACCAAAAATTAATAAAACAAAAACAAACAATTAAATAAAAAAAAAAAAAAAATTATAAACATAAACAAAAATTACGGAAAAAACAAAAACATTATCATTCAAAAACGAACAAGTCGTTGAGTCAAAGTTCACTGGAAAATTTAGATTGCTGGCCCTAACCCACTCTCACTTATAAAGCGGATAACGCGATCAGCAGCCACCGCGTCATCGGCTAATATAAGTTTGAGTGTCGTCTGCAAACCAAGGTTTCTTCGTAAGTCAGCAAGATCCACACACTCGGTGAAAATGTGGGCCACGGTGAAAACGGCTCCACAGGTACAAAGTGGGGGGTCTTCCCTTCTCATTAGGTACGAGTGGGTGGATCTTGTATGACCTATCCTTAGCCTACACAAAATGACGGACTCTCTCCGGGCCCGGAAGGAGCTCCGCCAAACGCGAGTAGTTCCCTTGATCGCTCTCAGTTTACTGGGCAGTGGGTCAGCTAGCCACTGACTCTCCCAAAAAGCCAGAACTTGTAGGCGTAACTGAGAGCGAATATCTCTAGCGGGTACCTCCATTGGTCGAGGTGGTAGTGATACCGCCTCTTTTGCAGCTTGATCTGCTAACTCATTTCCCGCAATTCCCATGTGGCTTGGAAGCCACAGAAAGGTGATTCGAGTGTCAGCGTGGCACAGCCCGGCTAGTAGGTCGTGGATTCGCTGCACTAGGGGGTGTTGCGGGAAACATGTAGCAATTGACTGCAACGAACTCAAAGAGTCGGTACACACGAGAAAGTGGATTCGAGCATCCTGTAGTGCAAACTGCAGAGCTTCATAGATGGCAACGAGCTCCGCAGTAAACACACTACAGGCCTCAGGCAAAGAGATCTTGGTATTTGCACCATCAATAACGTAAGCACAACCCACCTTCTCGTCCACCTTCGAACCATCCGTGTATAGAATGCCAGCGTCCGGAAATTGGTGAACTATGCTGTGGAACTGCCTCCGGTAAACGGAGGCATCCGTGTTCACCTTAGGACCTCGGTGCAGATCTAACCGAATTTCCGGACGCGGGACTTGCCACGGAGGCACCTCGCTAGATGTCCGGATCATACAGGGACCTACAGCCACTCCTATTTCGGTACACGAGTTATCAAGTCTAATACCAACCGGCCGAGTGGCACGAGGCCGGTTGGCGTACCCCTGGTGGTTTTGGGTACCGAAGAGAGCTTGATAGGTCGGGTGTTGCGGCATTTGACGCACATTGGCAGCATATGCTAACAGCATATGTTCGCGTCTATAATTTAAAGGTGGAACACCCGATTCGGCGAGTAGGCTGGGTATCGGGCTGGTCCGGAAGGCACCGGTAGCCAGCCTAACGCCACTATGGTGGATACTGTCCAGCATTTTCAAGGTTGCCGGCCTTGCTGAACCGTATGCCGCAGAACCATAGTCTAGCCGGGACAGGACGAGGGCTTGGTAGAACCGTAGCAGCACCGCACGGTCAGCCCCCCACGTAGTGCCACTAAGAAACCTGAGCATGTTCAGTTTCCTGAGACATGTCATTTTCAATTGCCGTATATGGTGCTGCCACGTTAACTTGCTGTCAAAATGGAGCCCCAGGAAGCGATAAGTGTCAACCACCGGCAACGCAGCATCCCTGAGATGTAGTTCAGGGTGTAAATGTAGCCTCCGTAGCCGACAAAAATGGACGACGGAGGTTTTCGCTGCTGAAAAACGAAAACCCCGGTCGTGAGCCCACCTGTCGACCCGGTTGATGGCTAGCTGCAATTGCCGTTCCACGACTGCCATACTTCCAGAGCTGTAATGCAGGGCTAAATCGTCTACATACAGCGATGGAACTACCGCGGACCCGGCGGCGGCAACAATGCCATTAATGGCAATCGCGAACAAGGTGACACTCAGCACTGAACCCTGAGGAACTCCATTTTCTTGGGTATAGTACTGCGATAATGTCCTACCGACCCTTACACGGAAGAGTCGGACGGACATGAAATTCGCAATGAAAGTCGGTAAGTTACCACGGAGTCCCCACTTGTGAAGGGTGGAAAGGATCCCGTAGCGCCATGTGGTGTCGTAGGCTTTCTCCAGGTCAAAGAAAACCGTGACTAGGTGCTGCTTCCGGAAAAAAGCCTCCTGTATGGCGCTCTCAAGTCGCACCAGATGGTCAGTGGTGGACCTATGAGAGCGAAATCCACATTGGTACTCAGACAGGAGACCTTTATCCTCCAAGAACCACACCAGTCGACGGTTCACCATCTTTTCGAGCAGCTTACATAGGCCATTTGTCAAACAAATGGGCCTATAGCTGCTTACAAACTTGGGATCCTTTCCAGCCTTAGGAATCGGTATCACGATCCCCTCTCGCCATTGAGATGGAAACTCCCCTTCAATCCATATACGATTGAAGAGGCTCAACAGTTCTTTCATACTGGATTCGCACAGATGTTTTAACATTTGATTATGTATGTTATCCGGTCCAGGAGCCGTATCCCTGCACAGTGCAAGCGCACTTCGCAGTTCCCATTCAGAGAATGGTACATTATAGGACTCCGAAGCAGCAGTGGCAAAGGACAAGGTGTGAGTCTCTGCCTCCCGCTTCAGAGTCAGAAATGTAGGATCGTAACTCCCGGAGCAGGATACATCGGAGAAGTGCGAGCCAATGCTGTTGGCAATGGCGAGATGGTCCGTGATGATGTCCCCATTGATGGACACTCCGGGTATCGATAGTGATGTCGGGAGTCCGGAGATCCGACGAAGCTTAGTCCACACTTGAGATGAAGGAGTATGCGCCGTCATGGAAGACACATACTTTTCCCACGTCGTTTTCTTACTCTCCCGAATCAGATATCGGGCTCTAGCATGCATCCTTCTGAAGGTGATAAGGTTGGCCATAGTGTTTTGCCTCCGATAGCATTTGAAAGCACGTCGACGATCTTTAATGGCTGCTGCAATCTCGGCTGTCCACCAAGGGACAAGCTTCCGGCGTGAGTTGCCGGATGAGGAAGGTATTGTTTCCTCAGCAGCAGTCAAAATACCATTCGTTATGTGAATGGTATGATCGTCGACACTCTCAAAGGTATTTTCGGCAAACACCGCACGTGCCGTGAAAGTTGGCCAATCAGCCCGACGGAGAAGCCATCGACTTGGTAACTCGATGGCTCTCTGGTTCGGAAGAGTAACGATAATTGGAAAATGGTCACTATTACAAAGGTCATCGTGTACACCCCACTGTAGCAGGGGAACCAGCGCACGACTGCACAGGGTAATATCGATACTTGAATAAGTACCGTGTGCAATATAGAAGTGCGTAGGCTCCCCTGTGTTCAACAGACACAGGTCCAGCCGCCTGATCAGCCTCTCAAAATCTCTCCCTTTACCGCTAGTGGTAGCGGAGCCCCAGATGGTGTTGTGGGCATTAACATCTCCCAGAAGGAGAAAAGGAGGGGGGAGCTGAGAGACTAGATCCACCAGCCGGTCGTAATCCGGCTGAGAATCAGGTGGGATGTACACGTTACATACTGTTGCCATTACTGGCAACGAAGTACGAACTGCAACTGCCTCTAGCTGAGTACGCAACGGCACCTCTTCACTAAAGAGGCTAGAGTGGACGAGAGTGCAGACGCCACCAGCGGCCACAGCTCCGTCCATCCGGTCTTCAGAGAAGAGTTTGAAGTGACGCATTGTTGTCTCATGTCCAGGACGAAACCTGGATTCCTGAAGACAGACAATGGTTGCCGAAAACGAAGATATTAATTGTCGTAACTCAGCGAGATGAACAGAATAGCTATTACAGTTCCATTGTAATAGTGCCATGGTGTGGACTTAAGTAGAAGTGGGTCTTCTACTTATGCTTGACCGTTTGCCACCCTTCCCCATCTCTAGTTGGAGATGATGGGGCAGGAGAGCACACCTCAATCTCCACATCTCCGTCCGAAGACGAAGAAAATGGAGCGGGCGCTCTCTTGGGTTGCTCACGGTCGTCGTCGGACCTCACGGGTCTCGCCCTTGGGGAAGAGCGAGAGCGGTGTCGAGGGACTTTCTCCCGGTCCGAAGACTGGGTGTCTGTCCCCGACACGCCCCGAAGAGACTTCTTCTTGGATCGGCGCCGACGTGTGTTTGGGGAAGTAGATGGTCCCTTCCCCACAGACGCCGGGTCCTTATAAAACAAGGTCGCTCCTGCTGGCACCGCTCCACTGGTAGTGCTGGGAGCGGGATGGCCAGCAGATACGTGAGCAGCCCTGCCTTTAGGAGAGGAAGAGAAACGGCGCTGAACCGCTCCCCTCTCCTCCGCCGATCTATTTTCTTTTCTATAGGGGAGTTCCTCCATACGGACGGGCTTGGCTTCAGCAGGCTTCGCTCCCTTGGTGGTAGTGGGAGCGGAAAGGCCAGCAGAGACAGTAGCCACCCCGTCAGCAGGAGGGCGAGAGAGACGGCGACGAACCGTCCCCCTCTTCTCCACTATCTTTGTCTTATCAGATGGGCTGGATGACGATCCAGCCCCGGTCGCAGAAGTCTTCTTTGCCTCGTTGGCAGGGGAAGACTTCTTCTCCGACCGTTTCGGAGAGGAAGATGACTTCCTCTCCGATTGCGCCGGTTTAGATGGTATAACCGGCGCCTTTATCACAATGGCCTTTGTTGGTGGTGCATTAAGGGCACTGTGGGTTCCAGTGTCAAATGTAAATTGTGAAAGAATCTTTTCAAAATTTTCTTGTGTGTTGGCAGATTTCAGAACTAATCTAACAATGACAAATTTGGAGTTGCTGTCATCCTACAATTATGAATGTAAAACATGAAATGAAGAAGGGAGGTAAAGTTTGTAAATATCTTTTTTGTTTTTAATGTTTGCGATTTCTGTCTTTTGTACCAATAATTTTGAAGTTACAATATCAATATTTGAAAGTACTGACTGCATTTCTATTTCCCTAAGATCTATATTATCTAAGAATTTGTCTTTTCTACCCTAGAATTTTTGTTTTCTACTCAAGAATTTGAATTACCTACCCAAGAATTTTCCCTCGTTACTCAATAATTTTTTCTCTTTTTACTCCAGAATTCAGCACCATTTCATTCAAGAAATTCAAGTGTCCCTAATAATTGTACGTCAGTTACACTGTTAGGCCTATATAATACATGCTAACACAAGTAGGCTAGCTCATTCCTCAAGGTAAGTAGGCTACTGGTAGTGAACACTGAATCAATAGCCTAGATATTGTAAACTATCGATTGCTTAGTTTATTTGTGTAGCATTGCTTGAAACTCCTGTCATTGTATCACTATGGACAACAGGCTATCCTTTTTATTGGCAACCAAGGCCCCTAAATCTTAAAATAATCTATCAAAAAATAATATACTAGCATGCATTGCTTGGTAATGGTATAGGTTCGGAACAGTATGGTTCCAAAGTTTTATTTAAATCAAAACTTTAATTTAATTTTGCAAATTAATGCCATATTAGTATTATTACGCCTACCCCAATGGCAACATCATACCATACATCATGTTTGGAAACTCATTGCTTTTCTTTCTCGTAAGCTGCAATTGATTACTGTAACGTTTGCAACATTGTTGGTACGGTATGGAAAATCTTAAAAATAAGTGGGTAGAAAAATATGCAGTAGCCTATATTACTTAGATAAAAGAAGTACTCCCACAAGTCCAACCCCTCCTCCACGTGGTGGGAGACGGGCAACGGCATGAAGTAGGGGATTGCCTGTAGGGGTGAAGTACAGTGGGGACTTCGTGTGCCCCGGGACCGTTACGGTAGCTGTGAAGGCTCTGGGAACCCTGAAAAGTGACGGCTGACGGGGCTCTGGTGAAGCTACGATAGGCCTAGCAAGCCAGTAGTGGATATCATATTTGCTTTCAAAACAGGAACAGGCCTCGGAAAGGACGGATGCAAACGACGACGACCCGGATATGCTAATGGACTACGAGTTGGGACATTAAACATACAGACACTGACAGGAAAGGTGGAGGAGATTGTAGATGTGATGGAGAGAAGAAAACTGGATGTACTGGGCTTGGCAGAAACAAGATGGAAAGGAGAAGGTCGCAGAGAACTGAGGAAAGGGTACCGGTTGTACTGGAGTGGCAACAGTGAAGGAAGGAGCAGCGGAGTAGGAGTAGTTGTGAGAGATGGAATGAAGGAAGAGGTAAAGGGAATAAGTGACAGGATCATGAAGATCAGAGTAACTGTAAAGGGAAGAAGGCTGGAGATAGCCCAGGTATATGCCCCTCAAGTTGGATGTACAGCTCAAGAGAAGGAAGACTTTGAGGAGGAGCTACAACAGCAGTTGAATGGTCAGAGCATCATTGTCATGGGAGATTTGAATGCACATGTAGGAAGTGAAAGGCAAGGATATGAAAATGTATTGGGAGCAGAAGGATGGGGTAGCAGGAATGAAGAAGGGAGAAAGTTGCTGGATTTTTGCAAGAGAAACGGTTTAGTGGTAGGCAACTCCTGGTTCCGGAAGAAAGAAAGCCACAAGGTAACGTGGTACAGCAGTGATTTAACAAAGAAATCTTTGGTAGATTACATGCTGTACGACTGGGAAATGAAGAGAAGTGTCAGAGATATAAAGGTAATACCATCAGAGGCCTTAGATAGCGACCACAGAATACTTGTAATGAACCTGGGAGTTGTTAAGGATAGCAAGAGGACAGAGTACCAGGAAAGGAGAATCAAAGTATGGAAACTCAAGGAAAAGGAAGTCAAGGAAGAATTCCAGAAGATAATAAGGGAAAGGATGCCAACAGACAATCCTAAAACAGGGGAAGAGGAATGGAAGCAATTCAAAAACACAATGGTGGAAGCTGCAGTGGCAGTGTGTGGAAGAACAAGCAACAGAAAGCGGTGTAAAGAGACACCATGGTGGAATGAGAGAGTGAAAGAAGCTGTGGGAAGGAAGAACAAGGCTTTCAGAGTGTGGTTCCAGGAAAGAACTGATCTGGCAAGGGAAGATTATAAGATAAAGAAGAAAGAAGCAAACAAGATTGTCGCAGAGGAGAGGAAGAAGTGGATGGTGAAGTGGACAGAGATGATGGAGGAAGACAGTAGAGGAAATAAGAAAGTACTTTATGGGATGGTCAAAAGTAAGAGAAGAGGTCTGCGAGAGGATGTGGTAATGATGGACAAAAACGGAAATGAGGTACACAACAAAGAGACACTCAAGACAGTGTGGAAAGAGTACTTTGAGGATTTGCTGAATCCAAATGGTCATAGGGAGGAAGACAATGCATTGGAAGATGGAGAAGACAACACAGGAATGGAAAAGGACCCGACTTGGAGAGAACTGGAGATGGCTATAGACAAGATGAAAGGAGGAAGGGCACCAGGTGTGGATGAAGTGAGTGTTGAAATGGTGAAGGCAGCAGGGGAGGTTGGGAAACAGTGGCTGTACCGTGTGATGAGGGTGATATGGAAGGAGAAAAAGACCCCAGAAGATTGGAAGAAAGGATTAATTGTCCCAATATTTAAGAAAGGAAGCAGAAAGGTGTGCAGAAATTACAGGGGAGTCACACTCATATCTCACTGTGCCAAGATATATGAAAAGATATTAGAAAGTAGAATACGAGCCAAAGTGGAGAGAAAATTGAGAGAGGAGCAGTATGGATTCAGACCTGGGAGATCAACAGTGGATCTCATATTTTCAGTGAGACAGCTCCAGGAACACCACTATGAATTTGGAGAGGATCTGTTGATGGCCTTCCTGGACATCGAAAAGGCCTATGATAGTGTGTGTAGGGAGAAGGTTTGGGAAGCAATGGAAAACATGGGAGTGGAAAAAGGGACTGTAGGCAGAGTGAAGGAGATGTATTGTGGAAGTGTGAGTTGTGTAAAAGTTGGAGGGGAAAGAACAGACTGGTTCAGACAAATGAGTGGCCTGAAACAGGGTAGTGCGCTGTCACCCCTTCTCTTTATTGTGGTTATGGACGAGGTAATGACACGGATTGCAGGAAAGATAGGAGAAGATAAGATGAAAGCAATGGTGTTTGCAGATGATCTCATGGTCTGGGGAAACAAGGAGGAGGAAATTCAGGAGCAACTGAAGGCTTGGGAAGAAACAGTGGAAGAGTACGGATGGAAGTTCAACATCAGTAAATGTGAGATCCTGTTAACGACCAGGAAAAAGGACAGACCAATGAGTGGGATAACACTTGGAGGTGGACAGCTGAAGAAGGTGGAAAGTCTCAAGTACTTGGGAAGTCTAGTGGAGGAAAATGGGAGAAATGACAAAGAGATTACGGAACGGTGCAGACAGGCAGAAGCATTTCTGAGAAGCATTAGGAGCTTAGTGTGGAATAAAGATGTCCCACAAAAAAGCAAGGAAGTGTTATACAGAAGCTACTATATCCCGATACTGACCTATGCTTCAGAAACGTGGACAATGAAGAAAAGAGACATAAGCAGAATACAGGCAGGTGAAATGAAGTTCCTGCGAAGTAGGATCGGAGTAACAAGAAGAGACAGGTTGAGGAATGAAAAGGTCAGGGAAATGGTGAAAGAGGAGCCCTTGCAAGGTAGGATTGAGACGTCAAGACTGAGGTGGTATGGACACTTAAAGAGAATGGATGAGAAGAGGATTCCCAAGAGGATACATGAGATGCAGATGCAGAAGAAACGACCAAGGGGAAGACCAAGAGATAGATGGCTGAAAGGAGTGGAGGAATGTGTCAAGAAGAGAGGCGAGGACTGGACCAGAGTGACAGCGGAGAGGTGGTGGGAAGAAAGGACTAAGTGGCGAGGCTTATGTTCCAAACAGACCCAGCCTGGGGCTGGAAACTGTACAAGATGATGATGATGATGATGATGGTACGGTATGTAAATAAATATACTGTATCATACTCAAGGAGGCTTCCAGTTATTAGGTCATGGTGTAGTGCAGGTAATTAAAGTGGAAGGTCTTACACTCCAACTATTTTTACAACACATGACCTAACAGCTGAAAGCCTCCTTGGTCATATATGCAGCCATGAAAATCCAATTCCTGAAATATACTGTAGCCTACCTCTTATGCACCCTTTGCATTGATCTGTTATGCCTATTTTTTAACTCAGCTTAACGTTAAAATAAATGATAATGTTACTGTCTTGTATAAAAATAGAATTCTTCCTCTAGTCGTACTCCAATCATGGGGGGCAGTAAATTACAGTGAATTCTTTATCATGTATGCCAGGGCTGAACTCTTGCTCACAATGCAGTGTACCCAAGCAGTTATGATCAGTTACACTGTAGCCACTGCCCAGCTCTCCACTTGTGTTGTGGAGCCAGTTCATGAGTAACCAAGAGCCTGAACATTTTTGCAGCCTTCGCTGGCAATGGCTACAATAGCTTACTGATGAACAGGTCATGTTAAAGCAACTTGATACCAATCTCTGATAGGGTTTAAGCAGTCCTTGTTTGTTTCTGCTTCATTTTGGGGATTAGGACATGGTCATCAGCTCCTTGCACTGGACTGTATGTGGAAGTTTTGACTTTATTTTAGATACAAACTATTTGGCCATACAAACTGAAAAGTTTCAATAATTTAAATCTCGTCATTTAGACTTTCACGGCCCGTGTTATTATTCATAATGTTGAATTTTGGGCTTATGCCGTGTTTTATTATATTGCAATTCGACGCGTTTCGAAAGAAACCATGTCTTTCATCGTCAGGAATAATCTGGAATACGACAATGTTGCTTGTCGAATTGCAATATAATAAAACACGGCATAAGCCCAAAATTCAACATTATGAATAATTTAAATCTCTATAATGTATATAGTGTACTGTATTGATTAGATAGGTCATGTTACCGTATTCTGAATTTAAGAAAACCTTGACCGGTACAGTACTGTCCAACGCTAGGTCTCCTTAGCATGCCGCAGTAGAGGGGCAAACTTATCTGTTTACAGGAACTATGCTGAGATAGCTATTTATGGACAACATAGCACAATAGTTCAGTAGCATTGTTTACAACAGTCTCAAATTAAATTATGGCAACATTTTTTTATATGAAGATAAATAAGTCTCTGTGGAATTTGTTACACCGGACTGCATTTGATTGAAAGGGGGAGGAATTAAATCTTCTGATGCTATCTGTTTTAGTATGTCAGCATCAAACATAGCAAGAAGGTACTAATTCCCAAGCAATAGGCAAATAAACATAAAACGTACCCTTCTGTACTAAATAAAACAAATTATTTAGTATGACTTTTTCCTAGACTTTTACTTATTATTTATTTATACTGTAAATTAGTGCACTTTATGCCCTAAGGCTAAATGAATGCTTAACCATGGTGAGAATTCAGTTGTTAAGTACACTCCACACATCACTTGTTATTTTATATCATGTTGCAGGTAGCTTTGGAGGAGCCTCTAACAACACAGAGCAAGCAGAAGCCACTGTGTGGAGAAGACAATGGGCAAAATGAAAGAATAATTAGAATATGAAATGTTGAGCAGGCAGATACTGAAGGAAATGAAATGTACTAATGTATTAATTTTAAAAATTAAAATAAAAGTATGTAATGTTATTCTGAACTAGTTAATTCTTCAGGCCCTGTTAGTTCCTGAAATTGTTGCCACAATATTGTCCTCCATTGACTTAACAAGGTTACACAGTGATTGGAGTACCAAGTCCCTAACACTCATTTATGCTCTCTCTCAACTGAGCATGGATGATTTATATTTATAAAATCTTGTTATGTGCATATAAAAAAATGTTTGTGTTAAATGTGCAACATAAGACTGGTGAACACTGCAGATATGCTACAAAATTGGTCGAGGGGCATTCAGCATTATTGATCTAAGTTAATGTCCAGTACAACAGATAGCATTTGTAATGCCCAAACAACTTTAATCAGAAATCTGCTGTTTGCCATTTAATTACAGTTGTCATGTATGGGACAGTCGAAGCCAAGCTGTTAATTGCTCGCATATTGAATTTCTTGAAATTTGGTTAACATAATAACATTCGAATTGGGTAGGTTCTGGAGAACTTCTATGAAGCAGACCACTGTTTTATTGGAGGTTCCAGGTTCACTTTTCTTTCAAAAAGTAGTTTTTAAATATGAGTTTTTATCACTTTAAAAAATTTAAACGTTAGAACATGTTATCAAATGGTCGTTGGAACATCTTGGTCAACAGCCCTGTGTACTTGGGTGTGTGTTGATTTTGTCTGATAACTTGAGGTGGCTGTAGTAGTGTACCAGCATGTAACTGTGTAATAAAAACAGTGGATTTAGTAAGTTTTCTATGGATGATATTTACAGGTCCCGTAAGTAGCATTCTAGCATTTGTCTTGGTATAGTGTGGGTACCCCTGAAGAGCCACACTCAGGATGATCAATGTCAGCAGTGGGATTAAAATCTCTGGACGTTGCATTTCCTCATTACAGTCTTGGACCATGGCCCGATAACATCTATCCCAAAACAAAGAAAAATGCTTTCCACAAAGAAAAGAAAGGAAATTGTGAATATACTCCCTATACGCTACAGCTGGTGATCTATTACAGTATTGTTTTAGCATTTTCTTGTTAATGTGATGCAGTTGTACAACATGGGGCTCTCCGCAAGTGCTCGGGGACACAGTCCAGGGGATGGTTGGATGACCTGGGTCTATTGACACTACTGGTATTTGGAAATAAAACACATGAGCACAGTAAAAGGTGGGGAGTGGGGATGAATGGAATCAAAATAGGATAGATGGAAATGTTAAAAAACATTTTCTCAGTACAAATAAATTCATATACCTAGCAAAGATTTCTTGATCAAACATTTTGCATAAATGTAAGCCATTGAAATGTGCATGTAGGCCTATCTAAATTTACACGAGGGACTATTTAGAAGTACCGTAGCTTATGGCACCCAGCTATGGGCTTACAATTGTGGTGCATGTTTACTGGGATAGGCTATGGGCTAAATAATGTGATGTGTGTGTCACATGAATACTAGGCCTATGATAGTTCTTCTACAGGATATCTAATAGGCTACCCTATTAGCAAAGGTAAGATTGAGTACCGGTACCAGTGGCCTACCACTTTCAAAAACATGATGATGATAATTGTTGTTTTAAGAGGCCTAACATCTAGGTTATCGGCCCCAAATTATCTGGGCGATAGCAAAAATGAGAATGAAATGGAAACCAGAACGAAAATTAAGTGAGACGGAAAATACATACAAAGAGAAACTCAGATGGAAACAACTCACAATACGGTGTTACAAAAGGGAATTTAGAACGAAAAGATTCACAAAAAGAATTGATTGAAAAAGACCCACAAAACGTAGGCTAGATTCAAAATACGTACAAAAGGCAATGTAGTGGCGAAATACTTACAAGATGCAACTGAAAGTCAAAATACTTACAAAATGCAAATGAGATCGAAAATACGTACAAAATGCAATTGAGGTTCAAAATACTTACAAAATGCAATTGAAATTGAAAATACACAATGCAATTCAGATTGAAATAGGCCCTATCCCAGTTCCAATCCAAATTATTCACAAAGTGCAATTGAAATTCAAAATACTTACAAAATGCAATTGAAATTGAAAATAGTTACAAAATGTACGGGAGATTCAAACGACTCATATGGATTGACAATACTTAAAAAATGCAATTTAGATTGAAAATACTTGACAAAAAGTAATTTAGATTCAAAATACCCACAAAATGCAATTGAGAATCAAAATATGTGCAAAATGCCCACCAAACAAAATGCAATTTAGATTCAAAATTCGTGCGAAATGCGGTGTTGTTTGAAAATACTCACAAAATGCAATTGAAATTCAAAATACTCACTAAAAGGCCCGTCTACCTGCATTAAAAGACTTACTAAAAAGCAATTTAGATTGTCAATCTTTACAAAATGCAATTGAGGTTGAAAAACAATCGCGAGATGTAATATACATCGAAAAAACTTACAAAATGCAACGTAGAACAAAAATGCCTTAAAAATCGCTAAAAGGGAATTTAGATACACGGTGAACCAAATAACAAAAACAGTGCGGGAATCTTAAAGAGAAAAGGAAATATAATGAAAGGCAGAGAGGAGCGGAGAGGGGAGAGAGGAAAGGGTCCGCCCCAAAGGTAAGAGACAAAAGTGGAAAACTGACCCAGCTCAGGAATCCCTCGGGGTCGCCAACTCCCGAACTCACCAGCCGTGAGCCCCTGAGGGTGTAGCATTATATAGGGTGCACCAGAAGTGGTGGGGCTACATACACCCTGCCTCCTTAAGGGCCTTGAGCACAAGGCAGGAGATAAAAGGAAAAGAAAAAGAAGCCTGACCCCTCACAGAAGGAGGGTATCAGGAAAGATGAGACAAGGGCCAATTAAGGCGGGAAAGTGAAAGACTCCCCAGGCCTCGGATAACCTAATACCGTCGGGGTCGGAAGAGAACACTTTCAAAAACAAAAAGTACCGTAGATAAAATAGTCATTTAATACTACTATTACCGTACCGTATGCGTGTGGTACCAGTATTAATACTATATTCACTGGTGGTATGAAACACCTCTCGCAATGCTTTTAACCTCAAAATTGTGCATCGCATTCGTAGGCTTAATTACGGTACGGTATTGGTGCATATGTCAACGATATAAAGAAAGGTTACAATACCATCACTGATTAAAAACACAGTTTGGAGTGCAAACATAAATGTTTATCAAATGTGAACACGTATTACGTCCGTATAGCCTTTAGGCCTAGTAGGCTAACCCTCGACTTGTACAGGCAAGAACAACATAGTTTATAGGTGACCTAACACAATAAAATGTTAAAAAAACGGCCGTGTTTTGAAATTTATTGAAAACGGAAGAAATATATCGTTCATCTGTCTCAATAAGACACGATTTTTAGGAGAACGGCATTCTTCCCCCCTCAAAATCGAAGATCACTCTGAATAAAATGCATCATCGTTTAGAGCGAGCACGCACAAATTAGGCCTAGTCCAGAAAGAAATAGTACCTTCGTATAACCTGCTAATGTACAAGCTTTCTAACACATTTCTCTTTTAAATGCAGCCTAGAACTGGAATCTAACCGCTAAAATGTTTCACGGACAACAGCTGTGAACTAAGATCAACATGGCTGAACCGAGAACTGTCGCCGTTAAATATGAACTCAGATCAAGACGCGGTGATCTTAGATTAACGGTTATACAACAGAAATTCTGAGTTCAGCACGCGCTAAGATCAGCTGAACCTGGTGAACTGAGATCAAATGCTTTATACAATCGGCCCTAAAGGAATTAGTGGAAACAAGTTTAAAGCAAGTAGAGGTTGGGCTGTGCATTTCATGCGAAGAAACAACCTGGCTTTATGGATGCGTACATCATTGTGTCAGCGACTGCCGGAGGAATACACAGATAAATGTTGGGATTTTAGCGATTTGTGTCTCGACAGCGGGAAGAACACCAGTTTCTCCTATCAAAGATAGGAAACGCGGATCAGACTCCGGTTTATTTCGATATACCGAGACGCTCAACGATTAATGCCCAAGGAGCTTCAAGCGTACTTGTAAAAACCACGGGAGCTAAGAAATTGCACTGTACAGTAATGCCGGCAAATTACGGCTGCTGGAAGGAAACTTCCTCCATATGCCATCTTCAAAAGGAAAACCTTACCCAAGGGCAACTTTCCAAAAGGGATTGTTATCCGCATTCAGGTAAAGGAGTGGATGGTGACAGACCTGATGATTGGGTGGTTACACACCGTGTGGTCTTGCTGCAGAAGAAGGCACTACTAGTTCTGGACAGTTTCCGAGGCCACCATGTTGATGCCGTGAAGAACAAGATGCTGCAATAAAACCAGGTGGATTAGCCTCTATCCTTCAGTCACTCGATGTCTCCATGACCAAACCCTTTAAGGACCACATGCGGCATTTTTATGCCGATTGGATGGCAGCTGGATACCATTCACTAACAAAAGGTGGCAAAATTTTAAAAAACATCCATTGAAACAGTGTGCGAGTGCATAGTTGTGCCTGGGGACTCATCACACCAGAAATCGTTGAGCACAGTTTAAAGAAAGCTGGAATTTCACACGACTTGGATGGTACGGTAGATTATTTCATATGGGAATAAAACGATCCTGCAAATGGTACCAGGAATTCAGAAAGCAATTCAGACAGCGACTGTGGAGACAGAAAGATGGCAGCCATCTTGGAGACCTTCACGACAGTGATGAATAAAATGTAAGAACAGGTAAATGGTGCTTTTTTTTTTTTGAAAATTTCTCACCTAATAAAAGGATCTACTTTTAATTTTATTTTTAATATTAAAAGTAGAATATCTCTAACGGTATTTTCAATTTATTTCAGACGCAGTGTATAATGGCCCTTAATCGTACCTTTTAAACCTGAATAATATATTTGCTGTTTTGAAATGTATTTTCGAGGATGTTAGTATGTATAGTTATTTAATGAATATCTTGAAACGCTATTAATTTTTGAGATATGCGCATATTAGACCCTCCTCAATTTTTTAACATTAAAAATAGAATAAAAAATGGTCACATTGGACCTTTTGAGTTGTTACATGCCCTATTCTTAAAAGGTTGTATGTACAGTTTTGTTCGTGTGATCCACCCAGAACCTCTTCATTCTGCAGGGTGTCTACTGTAAGGATGAAGTAAAAATTAAGTTACTTTTTAGCTACCTTTTAGTTAATTTTAGTTACCTTTGAATTCAAGATACGTCTGCGGTCTGCAAGCAAAGGGCCTCATCACGCGGTGAAGAAAAACAACAATGAACTGTGTTTAAAGCGGTAAATAAAATTCACTTAGGGAGCTATAAAAAAATGTTAAAAATAACAAATACTATATATTTATTATCAAATGAGTTGTTTCAGCTAATATGTCGTCTTGTGCACAAGGCATATTTATAATTGCCAAGAGGTTGCTCTGCTCTTGACCGTTTGTCGAGATTTCCTTTGTCCCCGCGGTAGATCACGAAGAAATTTATGGCACGTTACGTGATTGTAACCGAATTCTGTCTTCGCAGACAAGTACAGAGAAATATCGAGATGTTACACGATCGGTGCTGGTCTCACCCGTTTGTCGAGATTCCCGTAGTTTTCACGATAGAACACGGATAAATATCGCGATTTAGATAATCAGCGTCACTTTTAGTTGTTCGATGAGATTTCCATTGTCCTTGAGGTCGGTCACGAGAAAATATAGCATTATTACGCAATCGGCACCACTTGCTGTCCGTTTGACAAGATTCCAGTTGTCCTCGTCATTGAATGCGGAGAAATATCGCGATGTATCGCAATCGCTACCGCTCTCTGCCGATTTACGAGATTCACGTTGTCCTCGCGATATTATGCAATCCGCGCTGCACCCAGCCGTTGAACAATTGTCTATCTGTCCTAACAGAATGGTGGAGGCAAGCTCAAGGTTGGGCATGGTCAAAATTCACGAGTAGTTATGGACATGTTGTATGGTCGGCGCCGTGATTCCCGCTGTCCCTATGCTGTTGTTGGGAGTTCATCAGTTCAGGGTGGATCACGAGGAGAAAATAGTATCACGATGCTACGTAGGCTGGCATTTCTAAGTGGGTTGATGCACTTCTCGCTCCCCGTATACGGTCATGGGAAAAGTAGCGAGTAGGTTTCGAAATGTTTCATGATTGGTGCCCAATCACCATTGACGGGATTCCCGCAGTCCTCGTGGTCACAAGTTCATGATAGGGGACGGGTTTTATGATTTTACGCAACTGGCGTCGATCTCGGTCCATTTGGCGAGATTCCCGCAGGCAAGTCGTGCGGTCAGTCGGCCGTCCTGAGTATGAATGTTCGAAGTAGGTATCAAATATTAAGAATTATTCTGAGAGGATTGCACTAATAATACAAGAGGACAAGTTTTCGAAATAACTGGTTAGATTGTAATATATCCGATGGAACCAAAGTTCGAAGGAAAATTCGACATATAACGGAATTTCGAATTAACCATACTGGATGTCGCAAATTTAAGAGACAGATTCTTAAAATAACTTATAGCCTACGTATTTCGAAGCTTTTTCATAATTCTTTTCCGAGGCGGTAACATTTCGCAAGATTGCGACATTAAATTATTTTGCGTTATTTCTGGTCTTCAATTTGACATACTCTCCAAATAAATGCGTGAAATCCGAGGTTTCTGATTAGTTTACAAGTTTTCGCGAATAAACGTCTCGCGAAAAGTCAGGTTTCCTAATAACACACACAAATATTTCACACAAAACTAAAAAGTCTTCTTGATGCCGAAAATATACGCTGAACGATGTATAGGCCTACCAGTCAGGGTATCCTCAGTATGCATTTCCCCGAGGTCGGGTACGGGGAAATATAGCTTATGCAATCGGCGCCGCTTGCGTGAAACTCTCTTCATCACAATATCTGAGCCTAGAGGCGCGAGTTTAAATGATTCAATCCACCTTCAGAAAATTTTCGTTACCCGTATGTAAAATTCGTTACTTTTTCGTTACTTTCGTTATCCATTTGTAAAATTCGTTACTTTTTCGTTACTTTCGTTACCGGTAGACACCCTGTTCTGACCGATCACAATTTTCTGAATTTGTTTAAAATCTCTGTGTGTGTGTCATTTCCCCTGAAAATTTGTGAGTCTGAAGAAGGGTGTTAATTTTATCTTTGTTCTCTGTATGTGCTATCTCGAGGCCAACTGTCTTGAGGTCCTGTTGGATTTCTTGGATCCATTTTCCTCCTGTCTTCTAAAGATTTCTTGTCACTAGTTGTTGCAAAATCCTATCATCCAGCAGTCGTAAGATGTGGAAGGAATAAGAAATGTTATTTTTCTTCGAGTTGGTAATTGGTTCTATCTCGCAATGGACAGTTTCATTGGGGAGAATTCTCCAGACTAGCGATCTGAGCATGAAGTTCTTCAACGTCAAGGACTAAAAGAGTAGAGTTAGGTCATCAACAAATCACAGGGACTAAAAGAGATAGGTCATCAACAAATCACAGGAAGTTTCCTCTGACGGCAGGTTTTGTTCCAATAATGATCTTAGGTAGATTTTCCTTTTGTCAAATCTTCATGATAAAATCGAGAGCCACATTGAGGAGCAGCGGAGACAATCCACCTCATTGTCTGAGAACTGCAGTTACTGTAAAAGCTTTTGATATTTCTCCCCTGAGCTTAATCTTAGAATTTGTGCTAGTTAAAGTAAGGCCAATGATCTTTATTAATTTAGGATGAAGGCCATATGAACCGAGAATTTTAATACCGATTTAATAATCATCATCATACAGCTTAGGGCCGGGTCAGAGCGTTTATGATACTCCTCCACCTTCTCCCGTCCCTCTACTCTTCTCCTTCCAGAAATCTGTTCCAGTCCATATTCCGTCTACTTATACTAGTCTTACTCAAGTCGATCTATCGTGCTCAGGGTCTTCCTCTTCCTCTCTTTTCCTCCCATGTATCCATTCGTTTGACATGTCCAAACCATTTTAACCTGCTCCTCTCGATTCCATCATTCAACGTTTCTACTCCAATCACTTGATCCCTTCTTATTTTTCCTATCATACTTCGTAAAAACTTCATTCCACTGACCTGAAGTTTACTCTCCTCTCTTCTTGTCACTGTCCAGGTCTCAACTGCACAGCCCAATATAAAATTATCTTCCCTTGGCACTATACAGCCCATGAAGAGCCTAGGCCGACCAAGCGACCGCTGCCCATCCATTTGGCCTGCAGATATTGGGGTGACGCGTGATCAGCGCATCGGGTCCCCTCGGCCGTTAATCTTGGTTTTCGTGATCGGGGCGCTGCCTCACTGCCAGGCAGCTACTCAATTGTCCTCAAGAGGCTGAGTGCACCCCGTTCCAACCCTCACGTCAGTTTTAAAATCCCTGACTGAGCCAGGAATCGAACCCGTGGCCTCAGGGTGAGAGGCAGGCACGCTACCCCAACATCACGGGGCCGGCTCAAATATAAAATTATAGTACATCTTATACAACACTTCTTTACAATTAATTGGGACATCCTTCTTCCAAACTAGGTCTCTCACACTCAAACTCTGATAAAACGCATAACTCTGTTGAACTCATTTGCTAACCTCTACATCCATCCTTCCATTCTACTATAGTTTGCTTCCTAAATATTTGAAGCTGTCCATGATTGCAAGATTCTTGCCATTTTTAATATATTAAAAGAACTATTTTATTTAGCGTATGGCTATTAGTGCCGGGAGTGTCCGAGGACATGTTCGACTCACCAGGTGCTGTAGCTGCTTCAATGGGGACACCCATGGGGTGAGCTACAAGTTCCGTTCAATTACCTGTAGTTCCAACTTTCGCTGCCAGATGTCACTGACACCTAGTGGTGAATGTTGGAACATTGATAAGAGCGTTCAATGAAATCTAACATTAAAAATTTAGCTTCACATAAGTTTAATTAGTGGAAGGTTCTTTTACATGCCATAAATCTATGACATGGGATCGTCGGCTTTACTTCCCCTCAGAAGGAAGGCATACTGAAGGATTTTAACGCTCTTAAAAAATCCGATGACTTCGGTCGGGTTTGAACGCGCAATCTTGGGCACAGAAGCTCAGCATGCTACCGACTACGCCATCGAAGCCGCTATTAAAAGAACTAATGGAATTTTTAAACAATTTTTTTTTACCTGTATGCCTGTACCTTAATGGTAACGAGTAGGAAACCCGAAGAAATCCATCTCAGACTCTGTGATGACAGTACAAATATTATTGATAATTTTAAGTATTTGGGCAGCTATGTCTCTGCAGATAACACCATTACACATGAAGTCAGGAATAGAGTACATACGGCAAAACATTTCTATCGCTCTGTATGCAATTTACTGTGGGATGAATCCTTTCCTTTAACATCCAAAATCACACTTTACAAAACCTATCTCATGCCAATATTGACTTATGGACTTGAAGCAGCCACTTGAACAGCGCCCGACAGTAGCAGACTTCAAGCAGTTGAAATGAAGTTCCTACGATCTTGTCTCCAGAAGACCAGGAGAGATAAAATAGGAAATGAGGAAATTAGGCTACAGCTCAATTTGGATAGAGGTCTGCTCGACACACTAGAACTATCTAGATTGAAATGGTATGGGCATGTAAAGAGAATGGCCCCTGACAGGACACCAAAATTATATTTTGACCAGGTCATCCTAGGTAAGAGACCAAGGGAAAGGCCTAGAGACATTTGGGAGAAGCAAATCTGGAGAGACTTGGCCAAGAGGTACGCAGATTGGCAGAAGAAATTGGAGCACAATATGTGGAAGGACCGGACAAACTGGAAGAGGCTTATTTATACCCGTACCCGGCTTGCTGGAGCGGAGAATGGATGATGATGATGATGTATCTTAAATTACTTCTCAATATAATCAATACAATTTCCATGTATATTAAGGGACTTATCCGTAAAACCAGCTTCTGAATTCCATCCTTGTAGAAATCCGCCGCCTGATGTGCCAGCCACGGTCGTTTTTATATCATGGCGCTGGCCTTCTAAATGCCTTTTTAAGTGCAGAAACAAGTGGTAGTACCAAAGCGTTAGGTCATGGCTACACAGAGGATTATCAAATTGTTCCCAACCGAATGAAGCACTGATATCTCCAGTTCGATTAGCCGTGAGAATGAAGGCATTGTAAAGATATGAAAGAATTCCCTTTTTTTAACAAACGATGCTGTTTGTTTAAGATTGCACAACGGAGTTTACATAAGGTCTCACAATAAGTCTCGCATATGTATTGTATCACACCAAAAAAAATCCACAAGCAACACACCTTGCATATCCCAAAATATTCACATGATTTTGTGAGCCGAAATTGTTAGCTTGAACTGCACTTTCTTGGGCAATGTTGAGGGTCTCCATTCCATACGTTGCTGTTTTGATTCCGGCGTAACATAAGCCACCCATGTTTTGTCACCGGTGACAATTTGGCCTAGGAACACATCACCTTCATTACCACTCAAGGAAAGTCCAATCACTGCTTACGCTCTTGGTTTTGTGCACCCCCATCACCATTTTCAGCTTTTATAAACCTTTGCAGCAACTTTCTGCACCAGTCTTCATTCATGGACAGAGGGTCACCCACAACGCTCCTCGACATGTATATTAGTACTGCCTTCTTCAAATGCTCGAACCCATTTTCTTAACATTCCTTTGCTCCTAATGTGTTCTCTTTACATTTCACTAATCTGTTGATGAATTTCAACCGCTTTCACATTTAGAAAATGAATCACAGAGTATGCTTCACACTCAGCAGGACTGTTAATTGTCAGAGGCATTTTCAATATGCACAAGCAAACGTAAATACAGACAAATGCTCCTATAATGCTGTTTGGGGCTAGCCAACAGATGTACGTATTGAGCATGCAGCACTGTAGCGGTCATAATTAAAAAGGGGACTCTAAAAAAAGGCTTGTAGTTAATGGAAGTATACAAACGAAATGTTTGAACTGGTGCTTTTTTTGGTCCGTACTGACTGTATACACATAACTTATATCAATGAAATATAATATTTACAGCAATAGTTTAATATAATATTTAAAAGAGAAACTAGAATGCAATCACCAGATACAGACCTAATGCCAAAACAAAATATGAAAGAAAATTGCACAGTATCACCCTGGTTTTTTTTAATGCGATGATTGATTATCACGGGTCAGGGCTTTCAGCCTGTTTTTATCTCTACAAATTCAATTTAATTTAGTTGGTAGTTTATATTGTATTAAATAGAATTGTCCGTCAATCAATACCTTCATTTACTTATTATCTAATGGTACAGTACATGTTTCGTGCTTCCATATCTAGCCTTTCATCCGCCACAATTAACAATTAGGTCACAATCGTGCATACATCAATTATTATTATTATTATCTTGATTGGTCACATTGGACCACTTGAGTCGTTCCACAATCACATACATCAATTAACATTATAAAACCGTAAAATATAAAACATATATAAAAAACGGTTAAAAACTAAAGTTAAGTCATGCAAACTTTGTTTAGACAGTGTCAAGGGCACTCCGGCCCCGAGTCCACTGTGACTAAACTTTAATGTTCAAGTAAAGTCATCATAAACCAGTATGACTGTAGTTTGCCACTGTCCGTTAGTACTTAATATATAACAGTACATGAAATGACGTAGTTGTTATTCCTCTTGATGTGATGGAAAAGCAAATATATGTTGTTTATTTTCAGTCAAACGGAAGAAAAATTGGAAGTAGGTTGGATCCCAAATATGTAGGCATGTTGATTCATAGATCCAATCAAAGATATAGGTGAAGTCCCATAGCTCAATGCAAGCAGGAATACATGAACTTGAGAAGAGAACATAAAGAAAAGCCAAAGTTAAAAGAGATCCTTAGAAAAGAGAATGAGTCCTGACATAAAATGCGGCGAACATACCTGCGGGGAGTCAAGCGGACGAACGTAAGTCTAGAAGAGCCCAGGACACACTTTAGGCTGTATGAGCAATGCTAGGAGCTGGTAGTGGCAGGACAAAGGAGGGGAATGGAGTGGTTATTTTCTGTCTGACAGCGATCACATATTCACGATACCTGGTTTTAAAATTCCTGCCTGTTTGGCCCACATAATCTGCATTGCATTCGTTGCATCGTATTCTGTAAATGCCCGATCTGTTGAATGTACATCCCTGATTAATCAGCCCTGAATTGAACAAGTGGTCCTGAGTGGTGTTGGTTGTCCTATATCCAATTCTCATGCTGTTTTTTAAATGTATTAGTAATATTATGAGCGAGTGAGTATAGGAAAACATGGCAAATCAAGATTTTTCATTTTTGAATGGTAGCAAAGTATTGTAGTTAATATTTAATACAATATAAACAAAATGTTTGAATACTGCTGGTCTAGATATCACAACTACATACTCAAACTGTACTACAGAAAAATCTTAAGAGGGTACTGGCACATCTCAGTGTACTCACCAAGGGTTTGAATAGTTTTACTTCTGTCTGGGGCAAGATCAGCCAGAGGCTCCTTCAGCTCCTCATGAAGCTGATCCATGAAACACCTTAGGAATTCCTGTGTATCATGCTGCTGGTAGCCTCTAAACATAGGGTGCACCTGAAATAAGAAGCATAAGTAATTTAGATCCCAGCAACTATGCCACTACCTGTGAGTTCTTTGGTACAGTATGTGCAAATAATGGAACTCCATAGCAGGGGTTCGGAAAAAGTAGTCAGGAGGAAGAAAAACAGAAAAGAAGAAAAAGAACTGGTAATATGTATTAAATATTAACCCCTCAAGAGTGATATTGTGAAACTTTGGGCTGCACCCACAACGTGCATTATTTCTAGCCTACTCCCAATGGTAAGCGCGGTGTCATATGCATTTCGCTATAATTTCCAAACGCACTGGCAAAAGTTTTCAAAAATCACACACAATAAGAACAACATATAACATAATATTATAAACTATTAACAACCTGGTTATCCCTGGTCAGCGGCACGTCAATACTGGGACAATATCACAGTCGCCTAACGTGTTCGTATTTCTTGGCGTTCTATCACGAATTACATCGTCAGCATCACTATCTTCAATGGAAGTTATAGCGAACTCATCCTCTATATCGCTGTCACACTCTGAATCACTTTCGTTGGCACTAATATCGAGCAAATTAGCTATTTCTTTGTCATCAATAACTGTGCCACGACCTGCCATGTTTACAAGCAAACTCACGGTCCACAAAAGCGGGAACACGTGTGCAGAGATCTGAAAAATAAATGACTGAAGATATGCGACACCTCCTGGCAATAATAAGTAGCTCGAAGTGTAGCCAAATGTTGCCTCTTCCTGCCATCTTACGACCAAATAAATAACTATTACGAAGTCCACGTAGCGGGCGTTTGAAATTCGACGCCGCACCCTTGCGCCGTACACGCTGTGAACGTAGCAGGCTAGTGGGCGCACCGTTGCGCCGTACACGCTAAGGGGGTTAAACAGCTTTTAAATACAGTGCACTCTCGTTAATTCGCGGTAATTAATGCACGAACTTCCGCGAATTATCGAAAACCGCGAATTATCCGCAGTTTTGTTAAGCCTAGGAAAAACAAAACTATTGGTTAAAATATTGAAATAGGCTTGAACACGTGAAATAATAATTTTAACTCCTGATTGTAGTGTCTCTTAAGACATGCTAGACAACTGGTAGGCCTATGTGGATTATGCCTACATTAATATTTAACAAAAAGCCGTCATCACTTTTTGTTTCTTAGATCGTTTATTCTAATTTTCGATTGCACATTTCCGAAGAAAATATTATGTGAGAACGAAAATTCATCTCGTTTTTCTGTAGGCCTAAAAGAGATAAGTGTGACTAGAGACAGTGGCTGGAATGTGGGAAACTTTCTGGATTTCCGTTGCATCACTCCCGCACTCTATATCAACTGGATCTCCGTTTTTCTCACCAACAGTCAAATTCCGTCATAATCGTCTTTATCGACATCTAACTTGCCCGTTCGAAATAACGTCGTTACAAAAGTCGGCAAGCGCATACGCTGTCCGTGCATCCACCCTTCACAACTCACTGATCAGCTACCTTGGAGTGTGGCTGTTGAGAAAGGGAGGGTTGGTTCCGAGTGAAAGTGCATACCTCTTGTATTGTTTGGGCTTCGAAGATAAAGGAAATCTGTGCTATACCACTCGCGGCAACATGCTTGTAAGTTTTGAAGATTTCGCAAGTAGGCCTACTGTTACATCGCAGAGAAACGCAGTTCAGTCTTCTCGAATCTGAATGTTTTTGTCTTTTCGCATTGCGTCGCATCAACATTCTTTTAAACAACAGGGAGATTGCTTTACTTAGCATGATGATTAGTTGCTGTGAGAATTCCCATTAAAAAAAATACTACTGGAGACCTGCGAATTAACCGCAAAAAGAATTATCCGCACGCGAATTATCGGGGGTGCACTGTAATTCTAACATGACCAAAAAACTTATCAAAGAAATTCTTAATTGGCTAATGAAGTGAGTCAAACAAAGCAAAAAAAAATTACTACATGTCCACATATATAGCGATTACCTCGGAGGGTTGGCAAGTTGAACCCCCATTCAATGAATTGCTCTGGAGACTAGGAAGGGTGTTCCTTAATTGGGGGTTTCCAATTTTCAAAATCAGACCTGATTTTCTAGGTCAAAATAAGATATTACAGGTATTACATAATTTATTTAAGGGAAAACATTGTCATATGATGGTGTGCCAATTGGCAGAGCCCACAAAATCAAATAAAGGTTTCAGGAAAGGCAATGTATAAATTAGATAAACAACTGGATTATTTGTAATCTCAATTTGGAAAATAAAGTGGGTTACACCAATTGGCCTGTACTCCTCAATATACGTCCACTAAACCATTATGATAATTATCCCCACCTTGGAAGATGGCAGTGTGTCAGACTGTGGAGATTATCCCTGTCTTTTTATGTGCTTTTTCCTTTTATCTCTCCTTCCGTCAACACCTGCCTGTCATTGTGTTCATCCTTTTTATGTTTATATCCTTCCTTTTCTGTCCAATTATTACTGATTGTATGTCCCCACACCATGTTTCTCCTACATACAAGGTGTGGCTAAATCATAATTGGCCCGATTTCTTTTTCCAATTTCCTGTGGCCTTGGCAACGATGATCCTGGTAGGCAAGTGTAACCTGTTTCAACCTCCATTCATCCTCCAACTCATGCTGACATGAAACAAACAGTCTCACTGCAGCACTCGCACACCTAATTCCTCGTAAAACTTTAAAAATCCACTACAGAAACTTTCAATTTGTTAAGCAAAGTTTATAGTGATCAGTGCTCATTCCGAACTCAAGTTTTTGAGTGTTCAAAAAAAATTTTTAAAGAACAGAAGTGATTGAAGATGGTCCATGACGCAGCCACCCACCCAACATCGAGAACGGACGAAAATGTTACAGAAGTTCATGAAATTGTTAGGAACGATATTCGCTTGAGCATTTGTGCCATTAGTGATTTAACCAACATTGACAAGAAAACAAGACAGTTTTTGCACGATACCTTGGTATGACAAAAGTGTTTTCAAAGCTTGTTCCATATAATATAATATGAAACACTTCGCAAATTCTTATATGAGGTCTCTTAAAAAAGTATCCAACCTTTTTTTTTGCGAAAACCTAATGGATTGGAATCAAGCCCGACCTTGAACCTTTGTGCGCATGCGTGAATCTTTTTCCGCTTGTCGATAGCGAGTTGCTGGCAAGCAGCATTTGAGTGAGGTAGCATGCAGTGCTCTAGTTGGTTTTGCATTGCAAGGACTGGGATTTGGTTTCAGGGTCATACTCATACATCCAGGACTCTTCACCAGTGATTATGGTATTCATGAAGTTTTTGAGTGGTTCAAAAAAATTTTAAAGGACGATAAGTTATTGAAGTTGGTCCATGACCCAGCCATTCTCAAACATCGAGAATAGACGAAAATGTTACTAAAGTTCATGAAATTGTTGGGAACGATATCCAGCATGAATTGTGAGACTTCAACACGAAGTAGCTTTTGCTCCGCCGTCAGCAGCTTCGGCACCATGTTACGTTGTCTTCCTAGAAATCTTCCTTTATAGTTTTAATTGATGCAATTAAATAAGTCAACACAGGCCCAAGATTGAAACATTTCCTTAGCCGATTGATGTCAACACATTGTAATATTGGAAATATTGATGTTTAGCATTGGTGCGTAGAGATGTTTCACACATGGCACTATTGACAAGATTTCAGTTGTCGTAACAGTTCTGAGTTTGTGAACAACATTCCATAGACCAATACTAGGATGCCACCTCCACAGCAGTAGGTGTTGTACTGTTCCCAGTAGGAGCTATTGATGAGATTCCCTTTGTCCAAATGATCCCAGAGTTTGCAAACAAGTACCCCACCAGTCAATATCTGACCACCGTTTGATCTTAAGAAGCAGTCATTTATTTCTACTATCAGCATTGTTCTCAATAGGACACCAGGAGACTCAAAATTATAATGAGGGGTATATTTATCACACATCGATACCATGGTATTATGAGTAGCCTACGGCTTGTAGTGACCAAACATCAAAAAGTGCAAATACCGGTGCATACGTAATCAAATTTAAAATGTTAAATATCAAGAGATAATCGGCACTAATCGTAAATTAATAATAATAACAATACATCATCGAAATGATACTGGGTTCTTACATTGCGTATTCCATAGAGGATGCCGGATGGTACGACATAGCCAGGTCGTTTTCTGTGCCACATTTCCTGCACCAATCTATGGTAACTTCGAGACAGGCCCGGCTTCTTATCTCCTCCTTTACCAAGAAGAAATGCTCCACAGTCCAGAAAGAACTGGGTCAGTGGAGGGGTATTAGACAGAGCTTGGAGAGCAGAATTCATGTAGCAAGTATTGCCTATGTTCTGAAGCCCTGTAAGCCCTACAATGAGAGAAACAAATCATTTAGGATGAATACACTTTCTCATAAAAGCATTAATAAATACCTGAGGACACAATAAACACAGAAATTTAAATACATTGGGACAGGAGTCGGCAACCTATGAGTGTATGGGGACTACTTTGGAACAACAGAACCAGTCAAAAATTAACCACCATATAATTATGTTTTGTCAGATTAAATCCACGTGTTGGGAGCATGGGATGCAAGGAAAGTACTGTATACACATACAGTAACATATATTAATGAAATATAATATTTACAGCATAGTTTAGTATGATATTTAAAAGAGAACCTAGAATACAATTACCAGTTAACAGGCCTAATACCAAAACAAACTATGAAAGAAAATTGCACAGTAACCTCCTGGTTTTTACAATGCGATGATTGATTATCATGGGTCAGGGCATCAGCCTGTTGTCATCTCTACAAATTCAATTTAATTGGTAGGAAACACAAGTTAAAGAGACCATGTTTCTCTTTCAGTGATAACTTTACTACATTAACTGCGACCTTCATTTTTTTTAATATATTCCCTGAAGTGCTTTGATATTGACCAGATTCACCTCGCGACCCCAGTGTTAGGACGTTATGCTACAAGTTTTCCCTAATTAGCATTGATTACGATTCAAAGACACTATTGATACAGTTCATACAAGAAAACTTTGTATATAATCAAGATGAGTAGTTATCATTATTATTCTTAAAACTGCAGCCCTAATTGACACATCTATAGCCAGGCAGTGCATTTTACTTGACACTGTATGGTAAGCATACATCCAGGGTAACCCAGTTCTTTGTTAACTACCATTTAGTTACAATACCAGACACTTTATGGATTTAGCATAGAACTGACTGACAATGGAAGTGGTACCACCGTAACTGAGCATCGTTAATTTAAAAGGTTCCCAACCTCGGGATTACTGTATCTAAGATTTTGGGAGATTATTTAGTTAGATAGTTGACAGCTTTAACCTGCACAAAAAAATCATAGAGACCCTAGGCTTACAATACTGGAGTCACCCAGAGGATAGGCTGAAGTTCACCCTCATTGCACAACTTAAAACAATAAAATCTAGGCGTTGTGGAGATCACCATGCTATCAGCCTTTGAGCAATATCTTAATGATGCTACTGATGATCAATCACAGGAGAATCTATACTCAACGTGAGAACACTATTCAGAAGCACAGATTGGCTTCATGAATGTGCTTGGGACAAGAGATGCTTATTCTGCATGCAGATTTTGGTCCAACGATGTTTGGACATGAATAAGGAAGTTTACATGTGCTTCATCGAATATGAAAAAGCCTTGATAGAGTGCAACAAATAAATTGTTGGATGTCTTGAAGAAAATCAGCCTTGACATGAGGGATATTCGTTTTATTGCCAGCCTTTATCGAAACCAGAAAGCCATGGTCAGAGTCAACGACAACGATGAAGTTCAGATTAGTCGTGCTTTTGATAAGGATGTGTACTATCCCCACAACTTTTAAAGATTTACACAGAGCCTTCATTGATTGAAGCACTACACACCTGAAATAGTAGGCATATCAATTAATGGACAGAATATTAATAATATTCAATATGAAGATTATACAATGCTATGTTTGGTATAACGTTTAAATTATAACCAGAAAAGCTTGACTAGGCGGAAAGCTTTTCTGGTTATTATTATTAACTTTATTGGCCACATTGGACCACTTGAGTCTTCCATGTACACTTTTTCTTTGAAGGTTGTATTGTTTAAAACTTATCTGCCCAGTACTTCTTAATTCGTTCTGATCGCAGTGTTCTTAATTCGTCTGAAATCTCTACAGTCCGTCTGTGCATCATTTCTGCTGAAAATTTGTGATTCTTAAGAAGGGTGGTAATTTTTTCTTGTTCCCTGCATCTGTAATTTCAAGTCAAAATGTTTTGAGATCCTCTTGAATTTCTTTGATCCAATGCCCTCCAGTCTTCTTTCCCAGATTTCATCACTAGTTGTCGTAAAATCCTGTTTTCTGGTAATTGCAGGATGTTAAAGAAATAAGAGATTCTTTTCTTCTTCATCGTGCTGGTAACTAGGTCAATCTCTCGATAGACTGTTTCATTGGAGAGGATTCTCCAGACTCATTCAACCTGGTACTTTTTATTTATGCAGGTTCTGATAATTCTTCTTTCAGTTTTGAGGAGCTGATCAGTTCTTCTTTCATTTTTAATTTGGAACAAGGTTTCGCAAGCTTAAGTGGCTTCAGGCAAAGTTACAGTTTTGTAATGTTGGATCTTAGTGCCTATTGACAAGCATTTTTTGTTATAAGTTGACCAGGTTAGAAATTGTGCTATTTTCATTTTGTTGGTTCTATTTATCCATGTTGTTTTTTCGCTTAAGTTATGCATAATGATTTCTCCAAGGTATTTAAATTGTAGAACTATGTTAATTTTTTGATCATTTATGATGACTTCCTTGTCAAGAGGTTCCATTGTCATGATCTCAGTTTTCTCAGAAAATATTTGCAATCCTATTTTTAATGCAATTTTCTGAAGACTGGTGATCTGAGCACTAACTTCTTCCATGTCAAGGGCTAAGAGAACTAAATCATCTGCAAATCCTAGGCAGTTTGTTCTTATTGAGGGTTTTGCTCCAATTTTGATTTTAGGTGGGTTTTCTTTTTGACAATTTTTTTTTCTGGTTATAATTTAAACATATCAAATATATTAAAGTGTCAATACGGAACCATGATGAACTTGAAAAGTTCCACAATGACACAATGCTGTTGGCTGAACAAGCAGATGATCTGAAGTCCTAGAAAGAGTTAACACTGCATGTGGTAATTGGGGTCTCCGAATGAACAAAAAGAAGACCAAGAGGGTGATCATCAGCGAGCAAAAGAATATTCAGGCAAAGCTCAAACTGGAGAATGTAGAAATTGAACGTGTTCAGCATTATAAATATCAGAGTGTTTCTGAACCAAAATCAAGAGATCAAGATCAGCATAGAGCATGCGAGAAACACATTCGTTGAAATGAAGAACTTGGTCTCTAACTGCAACGTAGGCTGAGAATGGCCCTGTGCAAAAAGCTGGAAGCCCTTGAAATGTGGGTCTACCAGCAAATGCTTCGCATCTCATGGACAAAAAACTATGCGAAATACAGAGGTTTTGGATAGTATTGAAGTACTGCTATCCATTAAAAGATGGAAGCTTGAATAATTTGGAAACATTACACCAAGGCCTTTGAGAGGAAATTATATAATGAATGGATGCAAAGCATGCAAGATATCACACTAAGAAAGCCAACTTGAAGGCCAATAACCACTAATACCAGTAATATCTTAACAAAAAAATCACGTATAACTAACAAATTTTGACAAGTTGCACAAGTTTATAACAACTACTGCAGCCAAATAAGTGTATACATTGTTAACACCTACACCCACACCCAGATGACCTTGTAGTTCTGCCCCTTAAAACAACAATAACTAACCACTAACATACTTGTAGACATAGATTTAACAGCCTAAGTGTAAAGGATCTGATGATGATTGTTTGGCAATCGAAACAGGTCATCCATGGGGATTTTTGGAACACGTAACTTTTCTCAGGTTTATGAAAACATCCATTACAATTGTGTAGACTGACTGAAAAGTATTAAATGTTGGATGCAATAGACTTATTTAGTTTAGTTTTATACATTTTAGGTGTTTACAGTAGGTATTAGGACAGTGGACATTATTTTAAAAAACAAAATGAGGATTACTTATGCATGGAATGGATGAAAGATCAGTGTATGTGGGACCAAGGTTTTTGGATGCCAGATGCAGGTAAAAGACACTCTGAGAAACAAAGTGGGTTTTATTAAGCCCTGGTTGAAATGAAATGTTTTTGGAACCATAACATTTGGACATAGAAGTCAGGAAAATGATACAGGAAACATCCATACAGGTTTTGCTGCATTTTCTTCAAACAAGACCTATTATCTGAATGATAAGAAGACCTTCAAGAAATGACTTATGCAATTTCTGATTAACTACTGGAAATATTTTTCACTCTCCAGAATGAAATTTTAATTACCTCTTGGCTTGCCATTATCATCTCGGCTGTCTTCACTATCACTGCTGTCTCCAGATTCCATACAAGTGGGTGGGCCGTATCTGACAGCAGGCATAGCTGTACGAACAGCTGATGAATCAGAATGGTCCAGAAATACCTCATTTTCACAATTGTAACACCATACTCGCATAGTTGACAAGTTCAGATGCAGGCAGTGGTTACGATAACTCTGCAATGGAAAACGGTTGCACATAAACCCAATCATTTGCTCCTTATTATATCACAATAGCAACTTCAGTATGCATTACACCACCAGGTGATAAACTGAGAAATGTAACTACAGTGAAAATCTTTTTATTATGTGACCCCCAAGGGAGAAAAGAACAATGATCACGGGAAATTGATCGACAATGGAAAGTGTTCAAAAAGCTTACTGTGATATAATTCCTTGCTCCCACCCAGTTAACTTCCATTTTAATCAAAATCCTTAATCGCTGGCGATGAACGCTCGGCGCACAAAGTCAGAAAAGAGATTTCCCTAGCCGGCGATCATCGTCCTTCATCCACCGTCTCTTACAATAGAAGCAGTGTCACTTCTCATCAGCTCTGCAGTAGCCTACTCTTTGCTTATAGGCTACAGCTTCGTGGTGTAAATAATAATCGGCTGATTATAGTTTGAAATAATATAATGTTGCCAGAATGACCTTAAGCAGAGTAAAATAAGCGTCAATATTGGTTATTTTAGAGGAGGAAGAGATGATGATCGAATTAAGTATAATAAGTACATGAAGCGAAAGTGACAAAAACCATGTCTTAATGCACTGATTCATGGACAGCTGCTTAATGACCAAACTAAATTTAAAGAATACTCAAGGCTTTCTCTTGATCAATGTACTTTTGTGTTATATTTAATTGAAAATGATTTAACCCTACCCCATTTCTTCCAAACCCAATAAGTCCAGCAGATAAAGTGTCTGTTACTTTAAGGGGAGGTATTTTTCACATTCGGCACTTTATCTGCTGCTGTTAATTTACTTCAGGGGATAGGGTTATCTTGAACATCAGCCCCATATACTTGGGCTTGAGCGTTTGATTTGTCCGATAGCTTATGTTTCTGTGGTAACCAGTAGAGTGAGTAACAGTAATTATCAGGGTGAGGAATTGGTGTACAATTTAGGCATTTGCCTGGAGGGACTGTAGAACAACCGAGGGAACATCATACTCAAGATGGTTGCTGTCAGCTCCGGGACTCGAACCACTGGTCTCTGTGCTTGCTGCAGCTCCCCAACAAAGTAGTGGTGGGCGATTTTTGGTGCACGGCTATGCCGCAGGGTATTTAGCAACTGCATAAGAACCTAATTATCATACCCAGCCCGCTGGAAGGATACCCAGATGATGATGATAAGAACCTAATTATCTGTACTTCGATGTGTTTTAGTTAAGTAAGATTTCTAAAAGACAATAATAATTAAAAAATCCAAGATTTGTATTTTTATGACCGCAGGGAGACAAGAAAGGTTAGTTAGCCAATAGGTCGAAAGCAAACATAATTTTGTCTCTCTACGAATAAGGGCTATGAAATTATCAGGCCCCGTGTGTTACATGATTACCTGTGTTACCGTGTGTCTGCCCTGAATAGCATGTATTAAAATACAGGTGAACAAATAAGCACACTTACTACTCTTGGTTATCATTTCACCATGTATCAGTGACAAGCAACACAATTTATTAAAATATCATCTGTTTCTTTTAAGAAATTGCAAAATACAGGCTTTATGGAAGCCATAATACTGTGATACTGTTTCCCAGAGATGAGAGCTTTATTGTTTTGTTTTTTGTTTGTTCACGAAATGGCCAGCAATCATCGCTGCCGAATTGAAATTAATTGGCGCCAGCTCAGATCGATGTAAGGAAACCAGCCCTCATTTGTTTACATGCTTTCACAACACAACGAAGATCGCCAGCGATGTGCGCCCGGAGATTATCGCCATAGCCAAACCAAATATTTTTAATATTTTCTCCATAACATACTGAGTGTCTCCCACAAATCCAACCCCTCGTCCTCGTCGTGGGAGATGGGCAACATAATTAAGTAGGGGATTGCCTGTAGGGGTGAAGTACAGTGGGGACTTTGTGTGCCTCAAGACCGCTACGGTAGCTGTGAAGGCCCTACAGGAACCCTGAAGAAATTACGGCTTACGGGGCTCTGGTGAAACAACTGCTACCTTGTAGTTTGGAGTTGGTTCTTCAAAGGCTAAGGGAAGAAACCCTGACAGAAAATCAGCCTGGTGCCTCCGGCTTAAGGTGGCAGCCCCTCCAAGGCACTCGGAGGCAGTGGGTTAATCACTCGCTCCTCTTAAAAAAACTGATTACGGAAACTGAAGCGAAATTACAAAACCGGACGGATAACCTGATGACGACTTTTGGCATGAAGAGGACTACGAAAATCGGTTTCTGGAATGTGAGGACCTTGATGGAGAAAACCAGACTGAAACAAGTGACACGGGAGATGAAGAACTATGGGCTGGATATCCTAGGATTGAGTGAAGTGAGGTGGCCAGGATTTGGTGAAATACAGACAACAGATGGAATTACATTTCTCTATTCTGGGGGTGATGATGAAGAACACAGGGATGGAGTGGGGTTGCTGCTCAACAGAAATGCAAAAAGAAGCCTTATGGAGTGGAAGCCAATTTCTAGTAGGCTCATGTTTGCTAGGTTCAAGACAAAGATCAGGAATGTGATCATCATCCAATGCTATGCGCCTAAAGAACAATCGGAGCCAGAGAAGAAGGAAGAATTCTACCAAATGCTGCGAGATGTCACAAGACAAACAAGTAAGAAGGACATTCTCATTGTTATGGGAGACTTCAACGCAAGGGTGGGCTCAAACATTGAGGGGTTGGAGCAGATCATGGGTAAACATGGCCTTGGTGAGATGAATGACAATGGGGAGAAATTTACGGAATATTGCGCCAGTCAGGATTTGGTGATGGGTGGCACGGTATTTCCTCATAGGCGGTGCCACAAGGTCACCTGGGTGTCTCCTGATCAAGTCACAGAAAATCAAATTGATCACATAGCGGTGAGCAGGAGGTTCAGAAGAAACTTGGAAGATGTTAGGAACAAGAGAGGAGCGGACGTTGGTAGTGACCATCATCTTGTGGTTGCAAACTTCCGCATGAAGATCGTCGCAGTCCGCCGAAAGTTTAACACTCGGCACAACAAGTTTGATGTGGGCAAGCTTAAGAACCAGCAGAGATTGGACCAATTTAAACTGGAGCTCAGAAATAAATTCCAGGTGTTGGACTCCGAGACAGAGAAGGACGTGAAGACTGTGTGGAGCGAGGTAAAGAATATCTTCGTGGAAACCAGTGAGATGCAGCTCGGGTACAAGAACTACCTGCGGAAAGAATGGATATCCGATCAGACCTGGGACAAGATAAATTATAGGAAGGAGATTAAGGCCAAGCTCAACACCTGCAAGACTAGGCAGCAGAAGGCTCTCACACAAGCAAAGTATTCAACAGCAAACAGGGAGGTAAAGAGGAGTGTACGGAAGGATCATAGGAGGTGGAATGATGAGCAGGCGGAGAAAGCAGAAGCGGCAAGAAGGGGGGACGTTAAGGAGCTCTATAGCATCACAAAGATGCTTTCGAAGAAAGGTTTTAATAAAACTAGGCCTGTGAAGAGCAAGACGGGCGAGATCCTCACGACGTGTGAACAGCAGCTGACAAGATGGAGAGAACACTTTGCGGAGGATCTTAATAGAGATCGAGGACCAGAAAGTAAGCAGCGAGGAGAAGATGAAGAGGAAGCAGAAAGTGACCCAAGCATTAACCTCGACTCCCCAACTCGGGGCGAAATACGGACAGCGTTGAAGCAGATGAAATGCGGGAAGGCACCAGGTCTGGATAATATCCCGCGGAAGTACTGAAAGCAGACCTGGATATTACGATCGATCTGCTGCACCCGCTGTTGGAGAAGATCTGGAAGGAGGAGAAAATACCAACCGACTGGAAGAAGGGGTTGATAGTCAAGTTGCCGAAGAAAGGGGACACCACAAACTGTAACAACTGGAGGGGTATCACCTTGCTGTCCATTCCAAGCAAAGTTCTGGCGAGAGTCATCCTGAATCGTATAAAAGACTGCGTAGAAAAAAGGCTTCGGAAGGAACAGGCTGGATTTCGACAACATCGCAGCTGTGTGGATCTCATCAACACCCTCCGAATCATCCTGGAGCAGAGTGTGGAGTGGCGGAATACCCTTTACCTCACATTTGTTGACTTCGAGAAAGCCTTCGACTCCGTAAATCAAAGAATCATCGAGGAATATAAAATTCCAACAAAGATCATCAGAATCATGGAAGAGATGTACGAAGGGTATGAGAGCCAGGTTCTTCACGAAGGCAAATTAACAGAAAAGATAAAGGACAGTTCCGGAGTGAGACAGGGGAGTGTCCTTTCCCCCACTCTGTTCCTGTTGGTCCTGGATAGTGTGATGAAGAAGGTAATGGGAGGACGGAAGAGGGGTATTCAATGGGGTATAAATGACAGGCTTGAAGATCTGGATTTCGCAGACGGCATTTGTCTTATGGCACAACGGTACCGAGACATAGAAGATAAACTGGGGAGGTTGCAGAGAGAAGCAGAACGTGCAGGACTGATCATCAACACCAACAAGACCAAAGAGATGAGGATAAATTCTGACATCACGACTAGTTTGACAGTCAACGGAAAGGAAATTGAGCGAGTTGAGTCCTTCCTCTACCTTGGAAGTATAGTCACAAATGATGGGGGAGCAGAGGAAGATGTTCGAAGCCGTATCAGGAAGGCAAATGGTGCCTTTGTCCAGCTCTACCCCATCTGGAGAAATAGAAACATTTCCAGGAAGACCAAGCTCCGCCTTTTCAATAGCAACGTAAAGTCGATTCTTCTCTACGGCTGTGAAACATGGAAAGTCACAAAACCCATCAAAAACCAGCTACAGGTGTTCATTAACAGATGTCTGCGTCGCATCATGAATGTGAGGTGGCCGGACATAATCTCAAATGAAGATCTTTGGACAATCACCAATTAACAACCGATTAGCATCCAGATCAAGGAGAGGAAATGGCGCTGGATTGGTCACACACTAAAGAAGCCGGACGGAGCTATTGAGAGGGCGGCGCTAGACTGGAATCCTCAAGGCGCCAGGAAGCGAGGTCGACCTAAGAAGACCTGGAAGAGGACGATCGAAAATGAAATTGCAGAGGTGGACAAGAACTGGAGTCAAGTGAAGAGAATGGCCAGGAACCGTACTGCGTGGAGAAATTTCGCCAAGGCCCTATGCTCCGGAAGGAGCGGCAGGAATTAAGTAAGTAAAGTAAGTAACATACTGAGTGTACTTTGAAGGACCAAACAAGTTCTTTACGTTGAAACTTTCAAATTGGTTCATAAGGTGGAAAATTTTCTAACACACTTTTCTCTGGTGTTGTATTAAACAGTTATTACAACATGTGCTACAAGACCTGTCCCAAACAAATCAGGCCCATTTCACTGCCTTGAATAAACTATTATATTTCACTCCGAAGGTAACACATTTTGAACAC
The DNA here is from genome assembly GCA_946902985.2 of Meconema thalassinum. NCBI lineage: Eukaryota > Metazoa > Arthropoda > Insecta > Orthoptera > Tettigoniidae > Meconema > Meconema thalassinum. Next base: position 249,735,510 of record OX336394.1, on the reverse strand, counting down.
CATACGGAATGCATTACTCTCTCAATTATTTCATGGACTGTAAATGAACATATCCGTTGTTTTCTTTTTTCTAAAACCATTTTACAATCATCCTCACTATCTCAAATTTTACAAGTCATCCCATAAACTGTTTTAAGTATGCATGTTAAGTTCATAAGAGTAATTTATTCCACATTAATTTAGAAAGGATGTTAAGCAATGTTGACTCACGTGTATTGTTTGTAAAATGATCTATTTGCTGAGGAAGGACAGATAATTGGGCCAAAGCATGTGCAAATTTTAATAATTTAAATATTATTTTATTGTATTGACAAGCTGGAATAAATAATCTTTTTTTTTTAATAATTGATAAAATATTAGAAATTAATATTGAGCCAACACTTTGATTAAATTTATATCTTTCTATAAGAAAGAATAAGCAAGTTGGCAAACACTCTCAGCTCCAGCAACAGGTTGCTCCATAAAATATAACACTTTCTGCACAAAATATTATCGCAAGAATTTTGAATAAACATGAAACACCAGGGACTATGATGTTTGCTGATGATATCGTACTGTGTGAAACCAGCCTGGCCAGGTTAGAGTCAAAATTAGAGGAATGGAGGAAAGCGTTGGAAGACAGAGGTATGCGAATCAGTCGGGCAAAGACAGAATATATTGTAGCAAATGGGCTACAAGAGGACATCTCTATACATCTGGAAGAGGTAACATTGCCAGCAATACACAGGTTCAAGTATCTGGGATCAACCTTAGAGAAGGATGGAAGATTGGAATCTGAGGTTTCCCATAGAATCCAATGTGGCAGGATGAATTGGAGGAAAATGAGTGGAGTGTTACGTGACAGGAAAGGAAGCTTGTATAAGACAGTGGTGAGGCCAGCAATAATGTATGGTGCACAATGCGCAATGTATTGCAAAGGAAAGAAAATTGGAGGTGGCCGAGATGAGGATGTTACGGTGGATGTGTGGTGTTACTAGTCGGGACAAGATTAAGAATGAACGCATCAGAGGATCAGTTAAGGTGGGACAACTGAGCAAGAAGATACAGGAAAACAGATTAAGGTGGTTTGGACATGTAGAATGAAGAAATGAAGACTATGTGGAAAAGAGAGTGCAGACGAGGAAGGTCCCTGGAAGGAGGAGGGTGGGAGACCTACGCTAAGGTGGAGAGATAAGGTTGCCGAAGACCTGGGGGAAAAAGGTTGTTAACAAATTCACAAAGAAATTTGATACAATGGTCCGGCTAGCTCAAAACAGTTGCCAGCGTTTCGCCCCAGTGTACCAATGGGCTCTTCAGTTGGTTATGGTACACCTCACCAAGACGCGTGGCTAGTACATACTGTGAAGGCCGCTGCAAGGCACAAATGTTGCCACGAGCAGCGCCAATGTACTATGGAAGTCAATACTTCCTTTCAAAAATAATGTTAGCTTACCTAGCTAATCCATATTAGAAATATCTGTTCCCGTAGGAAACAGGATGTAAACTTGTCCGATTGAGCTATGTACATTAACAAATTCACAAAGAAATTTGATGTACTAGCCACGCGTCTTGGTGAGGTGTACCATAACCAACTGAAGAGCCCATTGGTACACTGGGGCGAAACGCTGGCAACTGTTTTGAGCTAGCCGGACCATTGTATCAAATTTCTTTGTGAATTTGTTAATGTACATAGCTCAATCGGACAAGTTTACATCCTGTTTCCTACGGGAACAGATATTTCCAATATGGAAAAAGGTTGGACGAGAGGAGAAACCCTAAATTGAAAGGAATGGCGGAAAAGAATGAAGGATGGAAATGCCGTCCCCAATTAATTGGGAAAAGGTCTGCCTAAAGAAGAGTAAGATGCAGGAAACCAATACTTCAAAGAACAACAAACTCAAGTTGAATACAAATTTTCGAGTCTTAATGGCACAGAGTCTAGGAAAACAATACTTCCGGGAATTACAGATGGACAAAAGTCGTATGGAATATTTTAGATGAACACAGTGTTCAAATAAAACCATATTTACTCGCACATTTGCCCCAGTTCTTTTTCAAAATTTTGGGACAAAAGAATATAGGGGAAATTATGTCAGGCGGTATTCATGCTGATCGTGGGTGGGTGGCTTCTTCGGTGCCGTAAAAAAAGCATATGGATGGTTCCACCTGATGTGCCAGCCACTGTAGCACAGTCCTTTTTTGGTCATCATCGTCATGGCGCTGACTTCCCAAATGCCTTTTCAAGTCCAGGAACAAACAGCATTCACTAGACGCTAGGTCAGGGATATGCAGCGGATGATCAAATTGTTCCCAACCAAGTGAAGTGATGAGGTATCCGGTTTGATTAGCGGTGTGAGGGTAGGCATTGTCATGAAGCAAAAGAATCCTCTTCTAGAGCATGCCACACCATTTGATTTGTATTTCATAAAGGAGTTTAGGCAAGGTCTCACAAGTGTTGGCATTAATGGGGTCACACTGGTCAAAACATCCACAAGCAACACACCCTACATTTTCCAAAACACAGTGCACATGATTTTACAAGCTGAAATTGTTTGCTTCGACTTCATTTTCTTGGGTGATGTAGAGGGTCTTCCTACCATAGCACCCAAGCTTCATTGCAGGTTACAATTCGGCTTAGGAACCCATTACCTTGATTACTGTACAATTCGAGGAAAGTCAAGGTTTTGTGCACCTCCATCAGCATCTTTGGTAACCAGCATGACCACAACTTCCGATAATTTAAGTAACCTGACATAATTTCATACAGAACACTCCTTAAAATTTCAGAAAACTAGTATATAATGACGAAATCATGAAGCGTCTGCTTTATCAAAACTTTGCATTAACTTTCTGCACCAAGTCTTCAGTCATGACGGACAGTAGCCCATTATGACCCTTGTCATGGACACTAGAACGGCCTTCTTTAAATCCTCGAACTCATTTCCTTACCATTCCTTTGCTCCTAATGCGTTCTCCGCACACTTCCTAATATGCCAATGAATTTCAACTGCTTTCACATATTTTGCATTCAGAAAATGTATCACAGCAGGAATGTTAATTGTTAGAAGCATTAATACAAGCATAAATACAGATATATGTGCTGAGCATATATGTGGCCAAAAGACGATCGCAGCACTGCAGTGGTCATATTTAAAAACAGCTGTTAGTTAAAATCAAGCTTCATAACATAAAACTCGCAAGTTTGCATTTTTCGGGTGATAACCACTTTATTCACTTTCACAAGAAATTTCTGATCAAGTTATGAACAAATGTTTTGCAGATTATGTATCAGATTAGGTTAAGTGATTTTTTTATAAAATATAGAAAAAGAGAATACTGACTATGTCTCCGAGCCAGCTTCGAGAAGAGCAATACCATCGTAGAGAGCTGGGAGCCACCAACAATCAGCAAAATTACTGGGACTGACAGTAGGAAAGGAAAGACAAACATTAAGAGTTCACATCAGTTAAAAACAGCATATAGTATACAGTCCACTCCCTATAATTCGTGGTAATTAATGCACAAATATCCGTGAATTATCGAAAAACGCGAACTGGTTAAAATATTGACATGTATTTTATGAACATGCAAAAAAGTAATGCTAACACTTTATAACATTGTATTGTAAAGACACACTAGACTAGGGGTGTGTGGATTATGCCAACATTAATATCTTTGAAAAAAGACTCATCACTTTTGGTTTCTTAGTTCATTCATATTTTCTAATTTTAGATAGTACATTTCTGAAGAAAACAATACATGAGAACAAACATTCATCTTGATTTTCTATATAAGACATATGTGTGACTATAGACACATTAGCTTGACTGTGGGAACTTTCGGGATATCCGTTGCAACACTCTCGCACTCCATATATACTGGATCTCCCTTTGCCTTACTGACAGTCAAATTGCATATAATATTCTCTTCGCTTATATGTCTGAAACCAGAATAGTATTTATTGACATCTAACTACTGAATGTCGCTTACTTCTGCATCGTGGCATTCATCCAGGTTTTGCCTTAATGCCATCGTAATGAGACCACATTGCCCGATCGAAATATCGTCGTCACAGAAGCCGGCAAACGCATGCTTTTTGTGCGAGTGTAGTCGCAGTAATTTTCTCCCATGACTTGTTGACTGCATGAAGAGCAGCCAACAAACACGCTCTCAGCATCGCGCTGGTTTGCGCCATCAGGCAATAATCGCTCTTTTCAATACACTGTCCGCGCATCTACCCTTCACAATTCACAGGTCAGTGATCATGGGGTGCGGTTGTTGGGAAAAAGAGTGAAGGTTTTTGAGTGTAAGTGCATTCCTCATTGTACTGTCTTAGCTTTGAAGAAAAAAATCCGTGCTATACTCCGTTCGGCGACAGGCTCGTACGTTTCCAAGATTGCAGCATTCTGGTAGCAGTGCGCAAGTCGGAATAATTTTACATCGCTGAGAAACACAGTTACTCTTCTCAAATCTCAATGATATCGTCTTCACGCATCGTATCGTGTTAAAATTCTTTTCAACAACGGAGAGAATCCTTTTAGCAAGATAATTAATTGCTGTAAGAATTACTACAGTAAAAAATACTCTTGGAGACCAGCGAATTAACCGCAAAGCAAATTATCTATAGTACACTGTATTATTTTGTATAATTGAATATAAAACAATCCAATGAATTTACAGATCTCTTCGAGGGGGTGAAATCTTTCATCGGAATAGTCTATTCTTGTTAAAACAAGAAAGTATCAAGTTAAAACTATGTACGGTTCGGAGTAAGGAATAGTACAGTAAGTTAATTACTCAAATTGCAGGTACAGAAATTATGGTTTGTAAATTAGGTGCAGTACTCCATAATTTACCAAACATCCTCAGGAGCCTTCACTATCTTCATTGTTCACAATCATCACTATCCTCGCCTTTGTCTTCCTTGTCAGTACCATCCCAGATAATTATGATAATATTCATAGTTGTCTAAGGCATTACTTATTCCAGTCTTCTTAAAACTTTCGAATCCCAATGACTCCATGATAAGAGCCCACGCTAAGTGTGTCCGTTTGCAGAGAAATTCCAGAGTGAAACTGTGAGATCCAGAGGCAATCCACTCAGTCCACTGTCCATGAAAGGTTTGTTAATGGATATGTCCAGCGGTTGTGTCAATGAGATTAGTCATCCAGAAATTACAGCAAGTTGTATTTTAACAGATTTTATGAGGTGATGATGATGACTCCAAACATGGCCCTCTTCTGTAATGAAGCTCCAGGATGTCAACCCTACACTACTCGAATCAAATTCTGCATTAAACCAGCTCTAGCATCTCTGTTCTGAAGGGAAGTGCACTTTAGTCTATGTTTTCCTCTTAAATATGACATACTGGGGAAGTATTTTTTCCATATCTGCAATAAGAAGGAAGTTTGTAGTTTTACATGACCATTAATCTCGCAATCATGAGCCACGGGACCTCCTTTCTACATGGAATCCGAACCACAGGACATGGCAATTCACTTTGAAAATCTCACATGCATTGACCGGGAATGGAACCCGGTCCACCGTGGTGAGAGGCCAACAGCTTGTCCGCTGTGCCACCATGCCCCCCACATCTGCAATAAGAACCAGCATCACTGTGCAGGAGAGTTTCTCACCTATTGTCTTCGTAATTAAGTCACTTGACACACCCCTTTCACTCACATTAGTGTTCCTTACCAAGTCGGAAAAAGAAAAGGTGTTTTATCTTAGTTTCTGATCAGTGAAAGCAGAAATCCATATTCTTGTCGCTGACATATAATAAATCGATATTCAGCAACATAACACTTTAAGTACAAACATACATTAAGTTACCACATTTAACAATGAAATCACTTTCGGAAGCTGATGGAATCAAGTTGTTCTTCATAGGTTCAGTCCATGACGCCTCCTAAAACAAGTAGTCCATCTCCTGCTGGCCGTTAATTCCTGACCAGAGCTATCATGTGGAATGTTTGTGTGGTACTGATGACAGTGCATCTTTTGAAAATACAAAAAGTGATACCAGTGGAAGTGGAAATTCAGACAACGTTTTGAGTGGCAGGCGACTGAAAGTGAGTTGCAGTGATTTGATTGTTAAATGAGGCAATGTGTGTTTGCACTTTGAGTGTAATGTTCCTTGATAAGGCTTTGTTTGAATAATAGTAGGAGTAAACAGCTTTTCCTAAAATGTCCATCTGAAAATCAAGATGCAGCAAAAAATAATATTGTTTGCAGGTGGGCAAAGTATGCCTGTCACAAGAATAACCACCAGAGATGATGATCACCACTGCACAAAGAATTCCCTTACCTTGTTATGCTCTGTACTGTGATCATTATGTGCTTCACCACAGCCCACTCGAAGACAACCTCGATGTAAGCACAGCCATAAATTGGGCCCCTGAGATTCACATTCTGAGCATTTGGAGATCTGTAACAACAAACAATATTATCATGATTGAATAAGGTCTAATATCAATCAGATAAGATCTTTAAGAAATCATGTTATTCCTAGAATTCTTGACAGTGAATTAAATTAATTTTGTACCAATGGAGACTTCCTTTCTGCAGATTAACAAGGTAATAATATATTATGTGAAAGCATGAACTCAAAAAGGCATCCTGAAGTTGTTTCGCTACAATTACCGTGTTTCTTAAACGAATGCTTCATAAGGTCAGTTGTATTTTTACCACACACAACAAAATACTGGGTGAGCAACATAAAGCGGAACAGGCCCCGCAGCAGCGCAGCCTGCACACAGTAAATATATTGTCCCTTTTTATTGTCTCAAACGTTGAACAAAGACTGAAACCTCGCACAGTAGCGTGGCCTTGAGTACACCCAGCTGACATGTATTGCATCACTGGCCGACCGACTCACACACGTGCACAGGCTGGAGCGGTTCCGCTTTATTCTGCTCATCCAGTATTATGTTTACAATATGATACAAAAAATAAACATTGTTTTTCTTCATTTCAATAATTTGCATATTACACAAAATTCTTCAACTGTACAAAGTGGCAAAAATTATGAGTAGCACTTCAGAGCTTTGGGATAGGCCTACTAAAGAACACAAGCGACATTACAACATTATGAGTGACATTGCTGAGTAATAAACACTATTTGGAAAGAAGAAAAAATGCCAACAGACTGGACTAAAGGTGTTATCGTCCCTCTATTTAAGAAAGGAGACAGAGGGAAACCTAGCAACTACAGGGGAATTACTCTTCTATCTCATGGCCTGAAGATAATGGAACAAATCATAGAACACAGATTAAGAATTATCATTGAACCACAGCTTAAAGAAGAGCAGTACGGTTTCAGACCGAACGAACAACAGATCTGATATTTTCTGTCAGGATGATTATGGAGAAGTACTGGGAAAAAGGAAAATACATAATCTTCATTTTTCTAGATATTGAGAAGGCTTACGACAGTGTACGGAGAAATACAATCTGGGAATGCCTTCAAAATAGATCAATACCATGCGCTTTAATAAATAAAGTCAAGATGCTATATGAACACTGCCAGAGTTGTGTCCAAAAAGGTGATGGCTATTCAGAGTGGTTCGAGCCTAAGCAGGGTGTACAGCAAGGCAGCGCTCATCACCACTTTTATTCATTACTGTAACGCAATGTGGTCCAACCCGCGGTCCGCCTGTTTATTTTTGTTGGCCCTTCACTCTTCGACAGTTATAATCCGAGGCGTGCCTACTTTAATTTTCACTTTCATTCAGTAATGTTACGAAGGAGCCAGGTGGGAAAGGAAAAATCCCGAAAAATACGCCAGTAATCAGAATTGTCTTTCCACGAATACCTACGGCACGAGAAGCGGCCCCTCCAGGCGACAACTGGTTGACTGCCAGTGATTGGCTGCCGATAAGTTCGCGATCATTCGTGTGCTGCGGCAGATTTCCCTATAAAAGGGAGCGCAGGGCTGTTCGAAGAGGTTGTTTTTGACGAGAGAGGTTGTTCGAGAGATATATGATGAGAGTTTGTTGTCATCGTTGTTGTGACAGAGGAACCTAATATGGCGGGACTTAATAAACGTCGTGTTCAAGACTTTTTGTTGAACATAATGGAAAACCACAGTGTGTTATCTGTACTCAAGTCTTAGGTGTTTTGAAGGAGTATAACGTGAAAAGACACTATACCAGCTTGCATAAATCAAAATACGATCAATACCAGGGAAGTGTCAGAAGTTGTGTGTTTAATGATTTGAAGCTGAAACTAACAAGACAGAAGAATATATTTTAGCAACCATCAAACACTGCTGGTTTAAAGGCATCTTATGAGGTATGTTTAGAGCTAGCTAAAAGTAAAAAGTATTTTAGGGATGGTGAGCTCATTAAGAGATGTGCTGTAAAAATGGCATCTTCATTTGGAGATAATGGGATGGTTAAAAATTTTAAAACAAGTTTCCTCGTCTCATCAGACAGTTAGTAGAAGAAAATGATATGGCTGGTGAAGTTGCAGGTTCTCTCAAGAGCATTTTGGAAAAATGTGAATTTTACTCTCTATCTTTAGATGAAAGCACATATATAGCTGACATCGGCCAGCTCCTTACCTTTGTCAGAACAATAAACGAAGAATTTGAAATTCATGAAGAACTGTTGGAATTAAGATCATTAGAAACCAGCAAAAATGGTATTGACATATTCAAAGCACTGGATAATGTCGTTTCATGGAGGTTTTGTGAAGTGCTCTGGCATTGCAACAGATGGAGCTAAAGCAATGGTTGGTCCTAACATTCGTTTAGTAGGACTGTGTAAAGAAGAAGGATTGATTTTTTTTTTGTTTTTCCACTGCATTATCCACTATAAGGCTCAGTGAGACAATGAAAACTGTTGTAAATAGTGTAAATTTAACAAGGGGAGGCAATAAAGTCTGTAGACACAGAGCATTTATTGCATTCCTGGACAATTAGAAGCTGAGAATGGTGACATTTCATTGTACCGTGAAGTGCATTGGCTAAGTGCTGGAAATTGCTTGCAGCAGTTTTTGGGTTGAAGAATGAAATTCTTGCTTTTCTCAAAAATGAAAACAAGAAACACTGGAAGAAATCCAGTTTTTAAATAATCATGCTTTTCTGACAGACTTACCATCCCATCTAAATGCTTTAAACCTGAAACTACAGGGTCTTTCACTCAAAGTGCGGCCGGAAGCGTGGCGCGTAGAGGCAGCTCGCTGAGCTTAGGGTCGAGAGTCCGAAGCATCAATCATACAGCACTTCCTTCCTTATCTTAATTATGACATATGCTGTGACAGCAGCGCGCTGCGATATGCTCGTCTGACTGTTATAGCTGCACGTTCTACCTAGAGCGCTGGGCTGGCCGCACTTTGAGTGAAATACCCTTCAAGGTTGCAAGTTCAAAACCTGGCGCAGTCAGCTGGCATTTGAGGGTGCGCAAATGCGAGGGAGCCTTACATTTACTGGCACATTAAAGATCCCCTTCGGGGCAAAATTCCGGCACCCCGGAGTCTCTAAAAGCCAGTGTAGTTAAAAGGGACGTAAAACCAATAACATTATTATTATTATGAAATACCCTGTACAAGGCAGAAAACAAAATATCATTATGGACATATTGAGGGCTTCCGCAAAAAAACTTGATGTAATGGAAATTGCATTGAAGGCAAATAATATGGCTCACTTCCCATCTTCTCAGCAGTTGAAAGAAGAAAAAGTGACATACATTTTGGTATGTTTCATGAAATAATAATAGATATCAAGAAAGAGTTCCAGAACAGATTCAAGGAGTTTGACTCCCTAAAACCAAAACTTGCACTGTTCAACAACCCCATGGATATTGAAGTGAGTGAGGTACCCTGCGACCTTCAAATGGAAATTTGTGATCTTCAGGCAGACCTATTCTACCAGACTAAAAAGTGTGATGTCCCCGAAAATTTCTGGAAACTGATTTCTAAAGAACGTTTTCCTAAACTGCTTAAATTCTCTCTGCAAGTGTAATCTCTATTTGGCAGTACGTGTGCGTGCGAAAGTGCTTTTCTGCTCTCCAACAAATTAAATAAAAAACTAGAAATCGAATTGAAAGTGCTTCACTGGAATCAAGCCTGAGACTTTGCCCTACTGAACTTACAGTGGACATTGATACACTCGTATCAGGAAAGTAGCGCTAATCATCACATTGATTTCTCGACTGTAAAATGAAGTGGTATATTGAACTAGTAATATTCAACTTCTTATAATATAAATTTTAATAAATGTTTTTGAGTAAAATATGTAACACGTTTTCTTTCTGGAATGTCTCTGGCCCTCACATTCCTATACTAAAGTTTGATTGGCCCTCTGGTAACTAAAGGTTGGACCACCCTGCTGTAATGGATGAAATAATGAAGACAGTTAAGAGACTCAATAAGACCTCTGAGTTTAAAGCTTTAGCATTTGCAGATGATGTTTTAATATGGGGTGAAGATGAGGCTGAAATACAACAGAATCTGAATGATTGGAATGCTATATTCGAGCAATTTGGTCTGAATATAAGCAAGTCTAAAACGGTAGTGATGCCGGTTAGTCAACAAAACATCTGTACTTACATCACTCTGAATGGTACAAAGTTAGGACAAGTACATAAGTTCTGTTACCTTGGCAGTGTAGTGTCGACAGATAACCAACCATCTGCAGAAATCACTCGTAGAGTTCAACATGGAGCGCAATTTTATCATCACGTGAGAGGGCTTCTTTGGGATAACCAAGTTCCTTTAAGAATAAAACTAATACTCGACAAGAGCTTCTTTGAACCTGTTAATACATTCAGTATAGCTTAGAAACCTGCACCCAATCCAAGAGAAATACCAGCAAACTACAGGCGGCGGAGATAAAGTTTTTAAGAACTATGATTCAAAAGACAAGGAGGGACAAAAAAAATTATGAGATACGCCATCTTGTTCAAGTAGAACAATCTCTTAATGAGATCAGTATTGAAGCCAAGCTGAAAGGGTTCGGTCATCTCAAAAGAATGGACACACAAAAAACAGCTAGAGTGTGGTTTGAGAAAGGACTGAAAGGCAAGAGACCAAGGGGTCAACCAAGGAAGAGATGGATCGACCAGGTTAGAAATGATCTTGCAGGGAGAGGTCTGGATTAGCAACAGGTCATGGAGGAGGAGACAATCTTGGAGAGATCGAAATGGAGAGCGCTCATTCACTGCACCCGGGAAACTGGAGCCGGTTCATGATGATGAATGATGATTGCTGAGTAATAAGACTGACAAGTATGGCATGAAAAAATAAACTTTTTCTCTTTATTCCAATGGAACCGCCAACACTTCTTGTTTGTCATTTTCGGAATTGGTTTCCTCTTCGTCACTGGTTTTGAGATCAATGTCATCACCTCCTAGGCTAATAATAAATTTGTCAACAGTATTCCACTTTAGCATCCTTAACCCAGTAGGCTACTCATTCTTTACACTCAATACATGACGGCAGTAACCTGACAATCTGCTTGTCACACGGTTAATGGAAATGCGCACTAGTTCCTGCAATCTATTCAGACATATATCACCAGTAGTATTATTCTCACATATGTAGTTCTTTTCTTTACTCCAAACAAGTTCTATAGGGTTTAAATCACACATATTAGGGGAAAGTCAAACGACCATATGCCTATGTGTTGCCTGCAAATGATAAGATTCAGAACTCCTTTTCCCTGGGTTTAATTTGTTTTATAAGTTCAATGTCATTTTCCTCATACTGTAGTTTCATCACATGTCACTCCATTCCTTCTCAGGCAATCATATCCTGTTTCAGAGGGACTTGTCCAGTTGTTTCCCATGGATGGCATGAACAAATTTGAAATAACTTTTTCTACAACCCATTTTTCAAAGTTTTCAGCATTCATCTGCCCATGGTAATCACCCTAGCTCTGCCGGCCTTGTACACAAGTTCACTGTCCTGTAAAAACCTATCTGATGACCCCATGTGCACAACAATAAGTTTGTTAGAAGCATGCACAACATCCTGCAATATCTTCACTCCGCCAACACTTCTTGAAAGTCAAATCATATCAACCCAGGTCTCGTCGAGGTAGAAAATTGGCTTGCCTTCTCGTCTTAATTTTCTCAACTTCTGCAAATAATTACATCTCCAGTTAATAATATCTGCCTTTCAACTAAATTTTTTCTTTTCGATCCTCACTTTCTCCACTTCTTTAATATTTTGTGCAATGTTGTATTTTTCCAAGTGAAATTAATTTTATCTTTTAATACAAGTAGCAGTTTCTTACACGACATACATTTTGTTTGATATAAAAATCTTCACGCAGCAATCAAATTCGTCAATAACTGCGATTCAACGCTCTGCTTACGTTTCTTCCCTGGCGTCGACAGTTCACCAGTTGGACTGTCCTTAATTTTTTTTAAATACGGTGGATGGTCCTCTCAGACACTTTGCAATACATAACTGCTCTAGCAAATGGCTTTGTTAAAGGAACAGAAAGTGCTTTCTGCAAAGCTTCATCAACACAGCAATTGTCCACATCAGCGATAACTTTTCTGGACATACTGTGTGTGGAGAGTCCACATTTGCTTACTGTTTCCATTACTGTACTTGATACTGCCACACTGTTAAAAATAAACACAAAATCTGGTGAGAATATCAACAGTAGGAAGGAAACATACATATGTGAAGTCTGATAACATTCACTTGCTGGAAGGAGCAGCAACTGACTGACAGATGATTTATTCAAGTTAGGAATAGGCGGGCCACACATGCATATAGCAGGATCCTCCGCTCTCCGTCACAATGTGTTAAACTGACATCTCATGGCATAACATCATTACTTGGTGGCATAATTGAGGGCAAATATCTAGCTAGTACTTCCATTGATCAAGGTGGTAGTGAGACTGCCTCTCTTAAAGCTTGATCCGCTACCACATTTCCTGCCATGTAGCTTGGCAGCCACTGAAAGGTGATTCTAGTGTCAGCATTGCACAATCCAGGTAGAAGATTGTGGATTTGGTGCACTTACGAGTATTGAGGGAAACATGAAGCAATTGATACAATGAATTCAAAGAGTCGAAAGACACAAGCAAGTGGAGTCAAGCATCCAGCAAAATAATACACAGAACTCCACAGTAAAGACAATATAGCTCCGTGCTTATATTGAATAGAGCATTTAACTTATTCTATCATTTTATACAGTAACGATGTCGAAACGTTCTGTAGTATTGTTGGTTGCAATAATAGATATTGTAACACACAGAACGAAGTAATATTCTACATAGTTTCCCTTCAAAACTCATAAAATAGATTTGAAAACATGGAGGATGTTGACTGTGAATCGCAAGCAGTAAGATTAGATTGTGCATTTGGGATTTAATTAGTCCATCTCTAACTAGGTTTGTTGATGTTGAAAGTTAGTTTGGACTTTCAGCAAACGTTTGAGCTCTCGAAAACTATAGGTCATCGCTTTGGAAAACTAGTTAACCTGTAGGTGAAAATATGCTTGCGTATTTACGCCCAACTGCTTCTGAAACCCAATTTTAAAGCTCATCAGGTCGGCCACCTAGGAAAACTTTTAGACATTTAGATTTTTCTAGGGCTCTTGGGGATATCACTTCTCGGGTACCTAGTTTTAAGTTTCTGGTATACCTGTGGAAGTGTTGCATTAATTCATGTCTATTTTCATTTTTGTCTTTATTATACATCGTTACACCAACACATTACCTCCTTAATAACTCGGAAAATTTCCTCAACACTCCCTCAGGATTTGATGTTAAAAGTTAGTTTGGACATTCAGGCAACATTTGAGTCCACAAAAACTATATGTAATCGAAACTCAGCAATTCTTCTAGGTTTGTGCCGTGTCTTGTGTGAGGTTTCGCCTAGGACACCAAGCTGGCTCATCGGCAGGCTCTTGGTGTCCCCGTTTTGGAAAAAGGGTTAATCTAGGATTGAAAAAATGCTTACTTATACCGTTCTCTTCCTAAGCCACCATTTCAAACCTCTCCAACTAGGTTGCCTCGAAAAATGTAGAATATTTTAGACTCTTATAGCAATCATATGGACATCAGATTCACTGGTAGGCCTACTATGTTTCATGTTTCTAGAATGTCTGGAAATCCCTCGTTGATTCATGTTTATTTTCAGAATTTACCTACACATCGCTCCACCTTGGCCACGGTAACATACACAAGCTTATAAGTTTGGCCAGTTGTAGCACGGTGGTGCATTTCTCACACCTACACACGGAGCCTATATGTCTGTGACAAAAGACATCTTCGTATTTGCAACAGCAATGACGTAGGCACTTTCTGGTCCACTTTAATCCACCCGTGTATAGAATTCCAGCTAATTCCTGAATTGTGCTCTGGAACTGTCTCCAATAAGCGGAGGTATCTATGCTCACTTTAGGACTTCAGCGCAGATCTAATGAATTTCCGTAAGCTCGATTTGCAACAGAGGCACCTCGCCTACAGCCACACCTATTTCATTACACAAGCTATCAAGTCTGATTCCAAATGGTCGTGTGACTCTAGTTGTATTAAATGTCCTATCCATCATGTTGAATTCTGATACCCTTTTAAATGTTATGAAAATTTAATGAACGCAATGTTTATAACCTTTAAAATTACTTAAACGATCAATAAAATGCCCTTAAATTTATGGAAAATTGAGTATGTTAAGAATGATTGACTGAATGTGTAGTGTCATCACACAATATTTATACAGTAAAACCTGCCTAAAGCGGAACGCAATCATTCCGGATTTATTTTTCAGTTTTCGCAGGTTTCCGTTTTAAAAAGGGTTGAGATTTAAAAAGATAAAATACACTACAAAGAATTTCTCTTTATCGAATAGGATTACTATGAAATAATATGAGTTTTTCCCACTTTAAACGTACCATTCTTTAGCCGGACGTTCGTTTTTCTAGTGTTCTTCAATAACTTGAATTTTCTCCACCAATGTAGCCTATATGTGTCTTATGTTTATAAGTCATTGTCACTGAATTGAAAATCCACAGCCTGCTTCCAGTCAACCGACCGGGTCAGGGAACGGATCGAATGAAGCCCCCATCTAGCTGGGAGGATATGAAATGTGCCAGCTCTCGAAGCCTGTCGGGCTCCCCTGGGGCAATGATTAAATGAATGACAGATGAAATTAAATGAAATGATAGTGGAGAGTGTTGCTGGAATGAAATTGTGACAGGGAAAACCGGAGTACCCGGAGAAAAACCTGTCTGCCTCCGCTTTGTCCAGCACAAATCACACATGGAGTGGCCAGAATTTGAACCACGGACCCAGCGGTGAGAGGCTGGCGTGCGTCCGTCTAAGTCACGGGGACTCTTCATTGTCACTGAATTACAGTACATAAATGCAGTGCACAGTTAGTACTGTTCGGTTTTACTTCAATGGATATTTAACATCACTGACTATATGCAAAGTGTTGTAACTTTAGTAGTTTTAATCTTATTTATCAAGTATGCGGTTCTATATATGTATTAAGGTGCTGCCACCTGCCCTTTTATGCTTCAGTTTGCCTAAAACTCGTGCCATGTTCGCACATGTTTAGTTTGAGCGGTTCCGCTATTGCCATCAAAGTACATCAGTCCGTTATTATTATTAAACTCACATCAGTTCGCTTTGCTTATATATCTCTGGTTTCCTTATATCCTCTTACAGGTTATGGGCCCAGCACGCTTCCACTGCGTTCTGAATTGTGAGACGTCAGGAATCTCTCCTGTCCACAATTCGTACGGTGTTTTGCCTCCGATACTTTTTGATGGTAGGCGATTACGGATGTAATTTGCAGTATTCACTGCTTCCGCCCAGAAGCGATGAAGTAATCCAGACGTCTCACAATTCAGAACGTTTGGAAGCAAGGTTTACTTCCTGGACAGGGATCCCGGAAGAGGGAAACTGGATCAACGAGGCAGAGAAGGCGTGTTCATGGGTTACTCCGAAGAAACCAAGGGCTTTCGCATATACTCCCCTGACAAAGACAAAGTTTTGATTAGCCGAGATGTAAAATTCTTCGAGAATGAAAAGCCACTGGAAGAGACTAGGATGGAGCGCCCGGAATCCTCAAAGCAAGATATTTGTTGGGAGCTGTTCTTTGCAGAACCACCGCCACAATCACCAAGAAAAAAAGATCAACCAGCTGTGATGGAGGAACCAGTCTCTCAACCCGAAATCGGAGAAAATGATGAACCTTTCCTCGGTTTCGATGTGACGCCAGTGGATGATCATGATGGAATCAACTACTTTGACACGTTCGCACCGGTGGCGCGAATGGAATCAATTCGATTGATGGTTTGTCTCGCTGCCAAGCTCTGTGTAAAAATCAGACAGTACGATATCACAACGGCTTATCTGTATGGTGACCTGGACGAGGAAATATTTATGAAACAACCGAAGAATTTCAGGGAGATGTTAGAGAGCATTGCGATGTCTGGAACTGACGACGAAACCAAGGAGAAGGCCAAGAACATGCTTCGCCAGTTGCAGGGAGGCGACAAGGTCTGCTTACTACAAAAATCACTGTACGGATTGAAACAGGCCGGGAGAAACTGGTATGCCAAGCTGCGTGAGGTCTTGAGGAAGTGCGGTGCCAAACCAACCGCATCGGATCCGTGTCTATTCCAAATTGGTTCCGGAAATAACATAACTTTGATTGCCGCTTACGTTGACGACATGATGGTGCTATCAAAATGCAAAAAAAGACGATCGTCGAGATTTCCAGAGTCCTGAGTAAAAATTTCAAGGTCAAGGACTTAGGATTGGCCAAACACTTCCTAGGCATCGAACTAATCCAGGAGACCGGATGTATAGCCATGCAACAGCAAGGTTACATTGAAGAGCTTCTCCAACGCTACGAGATGGCCGGCTGCAACCCTGTAGTCACACCACTCAACCCTGGAACGAAGTTGAGCAAAAATGAGAATCCCAGTACTGAGGAGTTGAAGTTGCCTTACCGCGAATTGGTAGGCGTGCTGACATACCTGTCGACAACTACGCGCCCGGACATTTCGTTCGCTGTCAGCTACCTGGGACAGTTCAACAATTGCTCCGGAGTCAGACATTGGAAAGCTGCCAAGAGAGTGCTGCGGTACTTGAAGGGGACTTCGAACATCGGGCTGACCTACGAAGCAGACACCGAACCGATCCAAGGATTCGTCGACGCCGACTGGGGAAGCTGCCAGGAAGATAGGAGGTCCTACACGGGGTACGTGTTCCTGCTCGGCGGATGCCCTATATCGTGGGACTCAAGAAAACTAAGAACCGTGGCCCTTAGCACCACGGAGGCCGAGTACATGGCGTTGTCCGAGTGCGCCAAGGAAGCTGTGTACTTACGTCGATTTCTGCTTGAGTTAAGCTTCAAAGACTTAGCCACTATGTTCATCTTTTGTGATAGTCAAAGTGCAATTAATTTGGCAAAGAACACGATGTATCACAGTAGAAGCAAACATATTGATATCAAACATCACTTTGTTCGTGAAGTCTTTGAGTGTAAATTTTTTGTTTTGAAGTATATCTCTACGAACGATCAAGTTGCTGACTTTCTCACGAAGAGTTTAAGTCGAATGAAACATGAACGTTGCTTGAAGTTTGCTGGTTTGGAGAGTGTAAAGATTGTATGAACCTCTACTTGAGGGGAAGTGTTGTAACTTTAGTAGTTTTAATCTTATTTATCAAGTATGCAGTTCTATATATGTATTAAGGTGCTGACAGCTGCCCTTTTATGCTTCAGTTTGTCTAAAACTCGTGCCATGTTCGCACATGTTTAGTTTGAGCTTACAGAGTCACGAAGGGGTGTGGTGAAATTGGCTGATGATTCAACGGCAGAGATCGTGGGAAAAGGCAGTGTTCGCTTATCTACCCGCATTGCGAACGAAGAGATAGATGTCTCTCTCTCAGATGTTTCTCATGTTCCAGACCTCAGGACAAACTTGCTGTCGGTGGGAAAGATCACCGACCGCGGCCGTGAGGTGATTTTTTACAAGGAAGGCGCAGTTGTCATGAACGAAAAAGGAGAAGTCTTGATGCGAGCTGAGAGGAAGAATAACCTATATTACGTCAGTGAGAGTCAAGAACGTGCAAATATGGCTGCATCGCCCAAAATATTGATCTAGAATTGCTACACCGTTGGCTCAGACATGTCAACGTGGGCGACATCTTGATAGCTGTGAGAAAAGGGAGGTTTTCTGGCGTTGAGCTGAGGAATCCATCGACGACTCTGGTCTGTAGAGTCTGCCTCGAGGGGGAGATGTCTAGGACGCAGTTTCCAAAGAAATCCGATCGACGGACGGAGCTACTCGATTTGATCCACACGAACGTGTGTGGACCGATGCCGACTCCATCTATGGGAGGTTCAAGGTACCTCTTGGAATTCATCGACGATCACTCTCATTGGTGTGAAGTGAGATTTCTGAAGGCCAAATCAGAGGTCTACGAAGCTACCGTCGAGTACGATACCAGGATGAAGAATCAGAAAGGAAAACTAGTAAAGGTGATCCAGCCTGACAACGGCAGGGAATACCTGAATCGAGAGTTCGACAACTACCTGAAGAAGCGTGGAATCACAAGACGCCTCACAGTCCCTCACAACCCTGAACAAAACGGGAAGTCGGAGAGGATGAATAGGACTTTGATGGAGACTGCCAGGTGCATGTTGTTCGACGCCGGATTACCTCACCGCTTCTGGGCGGAAGCACTGAATACTGCAAATTACATCCGTAATCGCCTGCCATCAAAAAGTATCGGAGGCAAAACACCGTACGAATTGTGGGACTGGCCGGAATTTGAACCACGGACCCAGCGGTGAGAGGTTGGCTTGCGTCCGCCTAAGCCACGGGGACTCTTCATTGTCACTGAATTACAGTACATAAATGCAGTGCACAGTTAGTACTGTTCGGTTTTACTTCAATAGATATTTAACATCACTGACTATATGAAGAGAATTACATCACTGACTGTATAAAAAGAATTACAACATATTAAAACGATCTAAAATTTACCAACTTAGCAAATAATGCCCTAAAAGCCTAAAACTGGCATAAAAGATGAAATAATGCCTTATCAAACCAAAATGGGAAAACTGTAATATACTGGTAATTATATCTGAATTGCAGTCAATGGCCATACCAGGGCATTTCAATTTAATGCCCGTAGGCTCCCCGCACACTACTGTACCAATTCTAGTGGAAGGTTCTTTTACATGCCATAAATCTATGACATGGGTCCGCCGGCTTTACTTTCACTCCGAAGGAAGGCAAAATACTGGTAATGAAATATAAAAATGTATTAATTAGCATCGTAAGGTACCGGGTATTGTTTTATTGAAAAAGAAAAAAGGCCATTTCATAAGCTTCATCCTCTAGTGACCCTAGACCTTGACAAAATTCTAGCTTACAAGTATTGACAAAACTACACAAAACAACTCTCAATGAAGTGCAGATGAGAGGGGAGTCTAAACTTATTAACATCAAAACCAAAACATACATCAACAGAAAACAAATCAAACATTGAGAACATGCTTCTGAAAATTTGTTCAACTTACCACTTTTGCTCTATCTATATCAGCCTGACTACAGTCAGTAATACTGCTGGTGTGCGGGCATCTTGAAGGTCTATTAGTCATGACGCTGAAAATATAAAAAAGAAACTTCAAGTGGACATGTCTAGTTGAGTAACACATTGATAAAATTGGCATAGGCTAACTGTACACTCTCACACACATAGGATCAATATTGGATTAATAACCATTGCTTAGGTCCGTATTGACAATTCTAGATTTGATTAAGATGGGTATCTTAACTCCACCCAATCAATACTTATAATTTCTTACTACAAAATTTATTTTAACATACTAACAGGGACGTGTTTCGGGCAACAACTTTGCCCTTCCTCAGCCCGTCACAGATTCATCAACAATGTATACATTCAAAAGACACTCCTATTATTAAAGCATGCATAAAATTAACATCTTCCCTGCAGATAAAACTATACATTTAAATCAATTACACACAAATTCTAAACAATTATTAAAAAGTTTTTGATACATTAGGCTAAGTTAAAAAGTTGTTTTTAATTTTTTTTTGGTTGGGAATAGGCTTTATGGGTAGTCCTGTTACAATCTAGTTCCCTCTACGTATTTCTTGCTAACGGAAGGAAGGATGCCCATAGGCATCGGTATTTTATCGGAGGTCCCATGCCGCATTAGATAGCGTCATTTTGAAATAATTCACATCACCTGTGAAAGGAAAAATTTTTTTGGTCTTTTTTTTTTTAGAAAGATGTTGCATGTGAGAGTATAAGCTCAATGTAATCAATATTATTTTGGTAATCGGTAACTGTGACTTACTCTCATTGTACTGAACAAAAAACTTATTCGGCATTCAAATGGGTTCCGTCTCTGTTTGGATGCTGCAATGTATAAAATATTGAACGTCAGTAATTGTGTAAGTGAAATGCAAGCGTGGCCTACCCGGAAAAAGATCTGTTAGTCTTACCTGTAATCATGCTGTTGGCTTAGCGACACTTTACAGTGTGCGTCAAAGCGCGCACTGACCGAGCAGCAGCTGTGGTAGCTTGCCACTGGTATGGACGGCAGGAGGGGAGTTAGGGAGGGTTGCGTGACTGGAGGTGTTCTGATTATGGGGAAACGTGAGGGGGAGGGTGGAGAGGGGCGATTGGATTGCATATGTTTGTTAATTAACGATTGTTTTGGAAAAAACTTATTAATATTATCATACAGGATATTTAATTCGAAATTTATCTCATTGAGATTGGTGAGGGATTGATTCGCTGAACGTTATTTATTTTGATTTGTTCCAGGTTGTTCATTATGGTCCCTTTGCTTGCATTGTGAAAATTTTTCCTTTCATAGGTGATGTGAATCATTTCACAATGACGCAATCTAATGCGGCATGGGACCTCCGATAAAATATCCGATGCTTATGATCATAGCATTTCTTCCTTCCGTTAGCAAGAAATACGAAGAAGGAACAAGATTGTAACAGGACTACTCATATATTCCCAACCATAAAAATTTAAGAAAACTTTTTTAATGTGTCAAACACATTTTAATAATTTTTCAGAAAATGTGTGTAATTGATTTAAATGTATAGTTTTATCCACAGGGAAAATGTTAATTTTATTTTAGGAGTCTCTTTTGAATGTATACATTGTTGAGGAATCTGTGACAGGCTGAGGAAGGGCAAAGTTGTTGCCCGAAACATGTCCCTGTTAGTACCGTATGTTAAAATAAATTTTGTAGTAATTTAAGAAATTATAAGTATTGATTGGGCGGAGTCAATAGACCCATCTTAATCAGGAAGGAAGCGTGTAGTTTAATGTGACCGTTTATCTGTAGATCATAAGCCATGGGACCTCCTTTTTACGTGGAATCCGAACCACAGGACATGACATTTCACTTCGAAAATCTCACATGCATTGACCGGGAATCGAACCCGGACCGCCTTGGTGAGAGGCATACAGCTAGACCGCTGAGCCACCACGCCCCCATCTTAATCAAATCTCACACACATAGACATGGAAATTTAGCGTACCATTACTCACACTGCCAAGAAAGTTATTCAAGTTATAGGGTTACTACAGCCCATAATGTTAGCCTATCATATCAATATGCCTGATAATTAGCCTTCAGACGATCACGCACAAGAAAACAATATCTAGAGTGCTCCAAAAAAAGATTTGCATATCGCGATTTAGTGACTTGTTGGGTACATACAAAGAAAAACAACACACAATCTGTTCTGCAAAAGAGATAGAAACACACAACAAATAAAAAAGATAATCCGAGACTGAGCACACAAACATCTTTGACAAATATATATACTGTAGGTATACACATTTTTATCACATGCAGTCAAATTATTTTCAGGTTATTTTTTCGCATATTCCAGTAATTGCGTGCTGACCGGCGGAAAAATTTACAATATCAATTGAGGTAGGAATCGAACCCATCTCTTCTCAAATTTTGCCTCACGAGGCTGAGTGTACCCTCTTCCAGACCAGAATTAAATTTCTTGGCATAATGTATATAGGCCTATAATAATAATAATAATTGGTTTTACATCTCTTTTTACTAACAAATCTTTAAAAAAGAACCAGGAAAAAGGCCAGTAGGAAGACCACGAAGTTCCTGGAAAATTTAAATCTCCAAACTTTGTAGACATCTGAAAGTGGACAACTTGCAAGAACTCGTCCAAAACAGAGTTCAGTGGAGGCAGTTTGTGAGATCAGCACGGGATCTTCCGTGTCCCATAGAAGCTGAGTGAAAGTGAGTATTATTGAATTATATACTCGCTGCACAAAAATTATTTCCAGGGCATTACGTACAGCCCATCCATATACATTTTCTACTGGAAGGCATCCAGTATGACCAGTGTACCACATAATTTCCCCTCCCTACAATATTTAATCTCAATTTTTTTTTAAAGAAAAAGTAGGGCAATTACAGATTCAGAACAACCATATAAAATTTGTTCATTTTCATTACCCCAGATTCCCCTACCACATACATCCACTCCAACTGTAAAAACTAGTGAAGGGTCCACAATCCGATAGATTCTGCAGATGACCACAATGTCTTAAGTCCCAAATGACCACCAATATTTAGAAATAACTATACTACACATATCTTCATCTTGCAGCCACTGGATGGATCTATTTGGAACATAAGCCTCTCCATAGTATTCTGTCTTCCCATCAACTCTCCATCTCCACCTTGGTAATGTCTTTTCCTTTCTTTTGTGTGTGTGCAGTCCTTCACACCTTTCAGCACTTGTCTGTTGTCTTCCTCCCTTTAATTTTATCTCATATTCCTGGGTATTCTCTTCTCCTCCTTTCGCTTAACATGTCCATACCATTTAAGCCTTCATTCTTCTATACTATCCTGTAATGCTTCTGCCTAGACTAATTCATTGATCTTCTCATTTCTTAACCTTGTCACTCCAATACTGTTTCTCACTAGCCTATATTTTGCTTCTCTCCCTTCCTTTCATAACCCAGGTTTCTAAGCCATACGTCAGGATTGGAATGTAGTAAGTCCGGTACTGAATTCAGTAATAAAAATGCAAAATTTTGGATTTTTAAATGCAAAAAAATAACATAAAATAAGCCTAGGCTCATCAAGTGTCTAATCTGGTAGCAGTCTCAAGCTTACAAATAGAGTTCTTACATAAAACCCATTTCTGAAGGCAGTTTCTTCTTCTTCTTCTTTCGAATAACCCATTTGGAAGGTACGATGAATCAACGTTGGCTATTGTCCACGCTACCTTAATAGTCGGGAGGATATCAGGAGAGGATTGAGTATTAGATGTTCACTACTCCGCTGTCATAGACCCACCATCCCGCCCAAATAGCGACACGACTTATATAGTTGAAATCGAAGTTCTCACCCCCATCTTTCTCACTGAGTCAGTATTGCCAACCCCACGCGTTTGGTACCATTTCGCACGTGATGTATGATATCACTAAGTGAACTCAATTATAGTGTTTATTTATGTATTTATAATGTTTTACATACAAAAACAGACCTAACCTGGGGCTTATGCCCCAGACCCCCTTGCTCATGGTACTAGCATTAATTTTCAACCAGGCAGTACCTAACCAAGTCATCATCATCATCATCTTGAGCAGTTTCCAACCGCTGGTCGGGTCTGCTTGGAACATAAGCCTCTCCATCGTTTCCTGTCCATCCACCATCTCTCGTCATTTACTGTGTCCCAGCACACTCCTCTTTCCTCCACACTCTTCTTAACTCCTTTTGTCCATCTGTCCCTTGGTCTTCCCCTTGGCCTCCTTCCCGTCATTTCCATTCCAAACATCTTCTTCGGTATCCTCTCCTCTTGCATCCTCCTCACATGTCCATACCATTGTAGCCTAGATCGCTCTATTTTATTTTGCAATGGTTCCTCTCTTACCATCTCCCTGACTCTCTCATTCCTTACTCTGTCCATTCTTGTCACTCCTACCCTACTCCTCTGGAACTTCATCTCCACTGCTCGTATTTTATTCTTGTCCCTTTCCTTCATCACCCATGTTTCTGAACCATATGTCAAAATTGGCACAAAGTAGGTCTCGTAGATGATTCCTTTACATTTTTGTGGTACATCTTTATTCCATATCATCCCCCTAACACTCTTGAAAAATCCATCTGCGCACCTTCCCCGCTCATTTATTTCCATCCTATTGCCTCCCTTTTCTTCAATTATGCTTCCCAAGTACTTGAAGCATTCTACTTTCTGCAACTGCTGTCCTCCAAGTGTTATGCCCATATCCAGTCTGTTCTTCTTCCTCGTTGTGATGACCACTACACTCTTTTGTGCTGAGAACTTCATCCCATATGATAACACTACCTTCTCCCACTCATCTAATTGCTCTTGTACTTCTTCCTCATCCTCTCCCCATACCAGAAGGTCATCAGCAAACAACATTGCCTTCATTTTCCTTTCCCCAATGCTATTTACCACTTTTCGTATGATTTCATCCATCACCACTATAAATAACAGGGGTGAGAGGGCACTTCCCTGTTTCAGACCACTCTCCAGTTGAAACCATTCCGTTCTCTCTCTTCCCACCTTTACACAGCTTTTGCTTCCCTCGTACATTGCTTTCACTCTTGCCACTGTCTCCTTGTTCACTGCTTTTGCTCTCATTGCTTCCCATACCTTGTTTCTATTAATACTATCATATGCTTTCTCAATATCCAAGAAGGTCATCACCAGATCTTTCCCATATTCATAATGGTGTTCTTGTAGCTGTCTTACTGCAAAGATGAGGTCAACTGTTGACCTTCCTGGCCTGAATCCATACTGTTCTTCCCTCAGCCCATCTTCAACTTCTGTCCGAATTCTTCTCTCCAGTACCTTCTCAAATATTTTAGCGCAGTGGCACATGAGTGTAATTCCCCTGTAGTTCTTGCATTCCTTAAACTTCCCTTTTTAAATATGGGTATTATTATCCCTCTTTTCCAGTCCTCTGGTATTTTCTTCTCCCTCCATATCACTTTCATTACTCGAAAGAGCCACTGTGTTCCTATCACCCCTGCTGCTCTCACCATCTCCACACTCACTTCGTCTATTCCCGGTGCCTTTCCCCCTTTCATCTTCTTTAATGCTTCCTCCACTTCTTCCCATGTCAATTCCTTCTCTGAAATGTCTTGGTCACTGTCTGTTTCTTCCTCCACAATGTCCACTACGCTGGTTTTAGTTGGATTTAGGAGTTCCTTGAAGTATTCTCTCCAGATAACCTTTACTTCTTCCATATTTTCGACCTCCTTTCCATTCCTGTCCACCATTCTGACATTTTCCCCTGTATCTCTTCTCTTTGCCTTTATCATTCCATACAACACTTTCTTACTGCCATCACAGTCCTCCTCCATCATTTCTGTCCATTTCTCCAGCCATTTCTTTTTCTCTTCCTTCACTACTTCTCCTGCTTCTTTCTTCCGCTCTTGGTATTCTTCTCTTGTTCTGTCTGTCCTCTGTTGGAACCATTTCCTGAATGCTTCATTTTTCTTTTTCACTGCTTCCTTAGTTCTGGGGTTCCACCATGGTGTTTCCTTCCACCTTTTCTTTCCACTAGTTCTGCCACACACGACTTCCGCTGCTTCTACCAACACGTCCTTGAACCTATTCCATTCTTCTTCACCTGTTTTCGGATCATCCTTCGGTAATTTGTTCCTCACTAATATCTGGAACTTCTCCTTATTTCCATCCTCCTTCAGCTTCCATGTCCTTATTCTTCTTTCTTGGTTTTCAGTTCTCCTCTTTTCCTTCAGTCCTCTCACCTTGGCGACCAGCAGACGGTGGTCACTGTCCAGGGCTTCTGAAGGTATTACCCTTATATCCGTGATACTCTTCTTTGTCTCCTTCCCGCATAGAATATAGTCCACCACTGATTTCCTAGTCAAATCCCTGCTGTACCAAGTAATTTTATGGCTCTCTCTCTTCTTGTACCATGTGTTTCCAACCATTAGCCCATTTATCTTGCACAGTTCCAACAATCTCTCTCCTTCCTTATTCCTGTTTCCCCATCCTTCACCACCAATCACTTCCTCAAAACCTCTTCTATCAGTTCCGACATGGGCATTTAGGTCTCCCATGACTATCAGGTCTCTCCCCACTAACTGCTTCTGCAACTCCTCTTCAAACTCGTCCTTCTCGCCTTCTGTGCATCCCACCTGTGGTGCATAGACTTGCAGAATGTCCAGGTTTCTACCTTTCACAGTGATTCTGGCTCTAATTATTCTATCACTTACCCTCTTTACTTCCTCCCTCAGCCCTTCTCTCACCACCATTCCCACTCCATTTCTCTTCCCCTCCTCATTTCCTATCCAGTATAGCTGCAATCCATTTCTCAGTTCTTTTCTTCCTTCCCCTCTCCATCTGGTCTCTGCCAGTCCGAGTACATCCAGTTTTCTCCTCTCCATCATATCCACAACCTCCTCCACTCTTCCCGTCAATGTCGTTATATTCAAAGTTCCGATTCGTAGTCCATTTCCATAGCCAGGTCTGCTTCCTTTAGATCTGTCCTTTCCGAGGCCCGTTCCCGTTTTAAAAGCAGTTTCATATCCACTACTGGCTTGCTAGGCCTAACGTAGCTTCACCATAACCCTGGCAAGGGGCCTGTTTTTGGTCCGCGAGAGGTATTTTATTTCCCTCAAACCCTCCGGACAAGTCCGGCGAGCCCCCCTATCCGCCACCTGGGACGCGCCCGATAGAGGAACAGGCAAACCCCCACCAAGTAGCGTACATAAATTGTATGTTATTAATGTTTAACAAACAAAAACAGACCTAACCTGGGGGCTTACGCCCCAGACCCCCTTGCTTGTAGTACTAGCAGTAATTTCCCACAAGACAGTGCCTAACTTAGTAGCGAAGGCGTGTGGTGAATTTCTTTATTCAAGTTGGTAACGTAGTCACATGATCGACTTTCGGGTGTTACATGACTGTCAAAGATGGAGTCCATAAGTGAAGAAAGTGAAGAAAAATTGCATTCTTTCCGTGAAATAACAATTATTGTGGTGCAGCAGTGGCTATTGAGTATGAAGAGATTGTGAAACGACTCCCAACAACTCCCCGAAAGGTATGCATATCATAAATGATATATTTTCAATAAGCTAAGGTGTTAAAAGTTGTTAAAAGTGATGAAAAGGGAGGATGGTCTAAAGTGAACAATAAATAATAGGCCTACACATCTTTTGCAATTTGCACAATTTGTGCACATTTGTAATTAATAACTTAAATATTATTTTCTTTCACTGTTAATATAGCCTGTTGTGTTGATGCTCCTACATACGATTCCTGTCAAAATTTGTCTAAAGTGGTCTAAAGTGAACAATAAATACGATCTTTCTCCTATTGAGTCCACTTTCTGCCAGTTGTTTGTTTCTTCCTACCTTGAAATTTTGCCTTTTGAATAGCTTCTCTGAAGAGTGATCTGTTTGCTATTGTGTCTGTATGAATTTTGGTGTTTGTCAAATCTTTGTCAATTTCAATGAACCATGTGGGTTTGGATTTGTAACTAGTCAGTAAATAACTGAATGCAGTTTATTTAAAGGATATTCAAAACTCAAATAATTACGGCAGTGAATCCTCTTGGCAGTCATATATGTAACAAAAAGTTGTCTTCAGATACATTACCTCACCCCACCACAGGCACAAATGCTTCTGAAAATTATTTATGAAGACAGAGTACACCGGGGGCATGGTGGCGCAGCGGTGAAGCTGTTGGCGCAGCGGTGAAGCTGTTGGCCTCAAAACAAGGTGGACCAGGTTCACTTCCCGGTCAATGCATGTGAGATTTTCGAAGTGAAATGCCATGTCCTGAGGTTTAGATTCCACATGAAAAGGTGGTCTCATGGCTCATGATCACATGACATGGTCACGTAAAATTAAAAGCTTCCTTTTACAGAGTAGGCCTACCAGAAAAAAGTAAACATTAATTGAAGACTGAAACGACAATGATAAGCAGCCAACTATCTGCCACATGACGCCATGGCAAGTGCGACATATTTTGCTGCCCCCTTTTGGGGCGGATTACCTCGCTGTTTTGCCCCTTCAAGCAACAATAACATTAATTCTTTACGAGAGGGTTTCACGACATAAAATAAAAGGCAAAACTATTGGCCTGGATAAAGATTATTGATGCGTGACTTCCCCCACTGTGCGTGACAAAAACCAGGGGTGTTATCTATTAGCTAACGCGGCCCTATCAATCCACCATTGGTCTGGACGAAAAATATTGGTCTAGGCAAAACCATTGTGAAACCCTCTTGTTAAGTTTTACCACAATAACTAGCTTATGGGCAAATGATGATCTAAAAGTTAAAATTCCAAATTCTTGAGCAATAGTAAGAAAATTACAGTTTTGTACCTAACGCAGTAGTATCTATCTGTATAGAGCTCAATAACCTGCATAAACATAAAATCTGATTTACTCACTGCTGAATTTCACATACTAAAATTAAATAAATCAAAAACTCCAACCAGGTGACAATAGGTTAGTATTTTCCCTCTACCACAGTTAAAACATTTTAAAACTAAATAAAAATTGAGAAGATGAAAGGATATGGATAACAACATGTAGAGATGGAACAGTATAGTACAGGGGGGAAAGCTAACACTGACTTGCCTAAGACACAAGGCTAATCTATTCTTATTGAATCAGCAGCGAATGTGAACGAGTACAGAAATTATGAGGCTTCAGAGGATATAAATCCACAATTGACCCCACTTAGTAAACAATTCGTCACCTATGATTTAACCTAGGAGAAACTTCAGATCATATTTCTGAAATACAGACTCTGTGTAGACTGTAAAACCATTTGCAGTTTGCATCGTATGCAACATAACCAAAAATTTTCAATAACAAATGAGACGCGTTGCGAATTTATCATTTTGCATCGAAGTAATCGAAAATATTGGCTTTGTCATTCAAGACATTCATAGTAGGGCAAACCCCCCTTTCCAATTCTGAAGTTTAGAATCAAATTGACAGAGAAATAATAAATAATACCTGATGTCCAGTATTTATAACCGTGACTCAACAAAATTTCGCCACTCAATTAATCGTAAACATAAAATGTTCAAACCACATAACACACACACGAAACATCGCACCGATCTAACGTTTTCATTTATCGTCGAGTTCGTCTCAACTGCCATCTAGTGAGAAAATAAAACATGTAAGCTGCCAGAGCCCGTTTGATCGTTCAAGAAAAAAATAAAACATGTAAGCTGCCAGAGCCCCTTTGATCGTTCAAGAAAAAAATCTCGAGTTAAAACTCTTTCGCTCACAATGTGCAAAGAGTAGTTACAGTTAATTACTTCAAATTAATAAGGCACACAAATTGTGTATTTAAAGATATTACATTTCATGTAAACATAAGTCAATTATAGGCCTATTTCGCTTTGTGCATTGCACAACATGGTAACGAGGACAACTCGAATCACACGGTGCACAAACACAACACTATCGTCAGATTCATGAAAGATCTTAGTTTTGCAGAGTTTATGTCGGCTCAGGTTCTTACAAAAGGAAAACAATTTTCTCAAATATAGACATTTCGGTTATTTATTTGCTGAGTAAATTAGTTTTCTTTTAAATTTGCAAGTGCACATTTTTCAGGGGAATGTGTCTTCCTCCTAAATGATCTCTGGCACACACGACATGAATAATACACTTTACTGTTATGTAGGTCCATGTGTCTCATTAAGTTACCACGGATTATGAATGATGCATTGGAAATTGAACATACCTAAGGTATATTCGTCGAAAGAGTTAAACTCTGTTCACTTGACTTTTCTGGGCGATTATGAGTTATCGTACACATAGAACATGAGTAGGGTTTTAGACCAAACTGGACTGTATTTTTATGTCTTTTAAAAATCCTTGGATTTTTGAAGGCGTTTATCAAATATTACATTTGCGTGGTCTCTCGTCTAAATGAACGACATTGTGCGACCTGAGTTGACCGCTTTGAGAGAATGACCCTCCGATATCCCACATGCGTAACTTTTCTTACCTCAATGTACCAAGAAATATATTATCAGTACTTCGGGTTGCGCGAATGACATTCCACATACAGTACATTAGTAATGTATTTGTCCAGAATGAAGGCCTTCCTGTATCTTGAGTCTGCTGCGTCTAGAGAACTCATTTCCGCTCGTGACACAGGAGGGTCTGGAATCCTTTGAGCATTTATTTAAATGGCTTCCACTTGCAGCACCTTCTATGTCGAGAGTTACCACTTTCACATCCTCGTTGAGATCTTCAGATGGTGTTTCGCTGTTAACGCATGGAACGATCACTGGCGTTGGACATTCTTCAAACTTAATATCCACTGTATCATCGGTTTCAACCTGTATATGATGTTCTTCTTTAACTATGCAGTCTCCATCTTCAAATGTATCAGAGGACTCAACCTTAAGGTTATCAGTAGATAGCAGCTCGTTTATTTCCATGTTAGGTAATCCATCTGTTTCAGACAACGATTCATGTTCACTCTTGATTAATGGTAATTCCTCCATTATGTTCAGGAATTGCACGAGAACATACAAACAGAGTTTATGGTGGTATCCATGAACTGCCATAGCATTGACAAAATGTCGGAGATCCTGGTTAGTATTGGTCCAAGTCCTATTGCCACTGCCAGCTGGATCTAGCTGGCAGTGGTTTATAGACTACAGCAAGGCGTTCGACCTGCTTGATAGACAGGTAATAATAAAGAAACTGAGAGCGATGATAGGCAATGAGCACTATCTGACAAGAATCTTCGAAGAGATTCTAGATTTCAACATTGTTATAATTTGCGACAATGTGACGTACTCCAAATCACTGACCCAAACAAATGCTGTTTTACAGGGTGATCCCTTAAGTCCCATTTTATTCAGTATAGTGACAGCTGATATAGTCAATATCAAAAACAGCAACGTCAATCAATATATGATGATGACATGGTCATCACAGCGAGAACAATTCATGACCTACCTTCCAGAGTTGGAATCTGACAGTTCGGCGGAGAACCGTTGAACTAAAGGCAGCGTTGCCACGTATGCTACTAGCCAGAACGAGCGTACTTCCGCCCTCCCGTCCTTTTCCTCATGCTCTTAATATCATTAGCATCGTTATTACATTTATTATATTCTTACTCAGATGGTTTTTCAAAAATCTTAAACAAGGCAATGCTTAAAACTGTTCGGTGCACACTGTAAAATAAAATAATAGCCCGTCAAATTGAGGGGAGGCCTAAAATATTGTAATGAATAGCAATATTACCGGTACGAATACCGGTAGCCTACAATCATAAAGCAAAAATGTTCAAAGCGAAACGACAGAACGTGATTGTTTCCGTGTTATTTAGCAATTTATATCTCCTGTATAATAAGTTTCAAGGCACAAGAAACATATAAATGTATTACAAAATATACGTTCATTGTATAGGCTATTAACTCACCCTTTACAAGACAGAAGCTAATCACTGGGAAAAGGCTCTATCCCATCCATATCATCATCATCATCTCGGGCCTCTCCATCACCGGATCCCGCACTGGTGGGTGAGGAATCGCCGAGGGAAATTATGAGGTCGTCCACAGCTGTGTCAATAACACCTTCACGTTCCCGCGCTTCACTTAATACTCTTTCCACATACGACACCACCTTCGCCCAGTTTTCAGCTGTCAACACCCTCATCCTAACCGCAACACATACTGCCAAGACCTGTACCATGGAAAAAGTTGTCCAACCCATCGCGTCACCACTCGCAAACAAAAAGAAAGCTACGGGTAACCTTTATCTAATTCACACGAACCTAAGCTTAAACTTACACTAAAACTATATAAATAAATAACGAACACTAATGAATTATAAATATGAGTATAAAGTATAAATAAGTATAAATCCTACACGAGAAAGTAATTAACTAATTATTTCAATACAATTATCACGCAGCATGGTCAGTGTGCACTCGGGAGGCAACCAAACAAGGGACTGATCAAGTGACAAGCACGTGGCCAAATAGCGTCATTCAAATTGGCAGCGCTGTATGGTTTCCATGGCAAGAAGCCTTGCGTGGGATCTAGTCGTCAACTGTATTTGCCCACTGGCGCCGAACTGTCAGATTCCAACTCTGGATAATACAACTGTAAACTTACGAATTGGGCCGAGGAAAATACCCTACATGATCAAAGTGCTGCAAGTAGTTTTCCGAAAGGAGGGAGAGTGGCACGACAAGACCACATAGTTTATGGAGCAGAAACGCTACTCATCGTTAACCACTTCAAATACCTTGAAGTGACGCTCCAATCCACCGGAAGGGCATTTGGTATCCATGTCAAAGATAGGGCTATAGTTGCAATACGAGCCATCAATGACATCGGCCACGTACAAAAGGTATCCCCACAAACAGCAATAACCATCTTTGCAGCCAAAATTGTACCAGTACTAACATACGGTACCGGTATCAACCTAGCGTCACCTAAAGAAAAAGAGATCTCAAAACCTGGGAAACTGATAAAGCCACTTTCTTAAATAGAGCAATGGAAGTCTCAAAATGTACTGCGCCCGAATTCCTCTAGAGCACAGTCCCAAATCCGCGCAGATGGTAAATGGATCGTGGGAATGTCAACACCCGGCTAAGAGCTGAACAACTCCCACCGGACTAATGACTAGGGAACCCTAGGAACACACATATACATCTCTAACTATACTACTAACTAGCTGCATACAGTACAGAAAAAAGAAATAAATAAGGTAGAGCATTAACGAGCAACTCGGCTCTCGGGTGTTAAGATAAATTGTCGATCAGCTGTCTGCATCTAGCTAGCGGTATCGTTCTATTGTCCGTCCAGAGTTAAGAGTGTACTACGGGCTCTTATGGCACAAGCGTTGCCACGTCTAGCGAGTGTAGACGGGCAGCTATTGTACAGCACTCCACACGAGTAGTACAGCCCGCTGCCGGACTGAGTATCAGCAAGCTCTTCATCCCGACGGAATTTCGATCCTTCGCGCTATTATAATCTGCAACGTTTTACTATAATTCCCGTAAGAATAACAGAATTTGGAACAGTTTTTAATAAAGATAAAGACTGAGTTATTCCCCTAAGGAGTGGGGGAGCCGAGGATAGTAATTGATTTACATAACAATGCTTACAACGGATTATAAATACTGCGACAATTTACTATTTATTTACATTGGAATTTTAGTTACGTACGATATGGCTATGACAAAACAATTGAA
Source organism: Meconema thalassinum (assembly GCA_946902985.2). Taxonomy (NCBI): domain Eukaryota; kingdom Metazoa; phylum Arthropoda; class Insecta; order Orthoptera; family Tettigoniidae; genus Meconema; species Meconema thalassinum. Next base: position 249,702,309 of record OX336394.1, on the reverse strand, counting down.
ATGACATGAAAGCTAACCTGAGTCATCCGTTAGATATGGATCAAGTTTAATACGAAATATGGCAATATATTCTCCAAGGTCAGCCTAGGTCAGTGACATGATACAAATCATCTGTCGCAACGACACCTACACAGATCCCAGTGAGTCACTTTCATCTGCAGAGGCGAAGAGAGTACCCGGAAATAACAAGTAATTCTGTTCTTATCATATGATATTCCACATATTATTACACGCGTAGATGAAAGACTTTTTTTACAAGTTGCTTTACTTCGCACCGACCCAGATAGGTGTTATGGCGACGATGGGACAGGAAATGCTAGGGGTGGGAAGGAACAGCCCCAGCATTTGCCTGGTGTGGAAATGGGAAATCACGGAAAACCGTCTTCACGGCTGCCAACAGTGGGGTTCGAACCCACTATCTCCCGAATACTAGCGACTGCAGCTATCGAGCTCGGTATAGATAGATGAAAGAAAGTAAACAAAAAATTCAGTGGCACAACATACATTGGACAATGAATGGCAAATACTACAGACTGATGTGGAAAATTTGCGACAATCTGTTCTTTAAAATATTTCTCAAAACAATCATTATCCATTTCATAATGAACCTTATCGGTTTATTTTACGAAAACTACAAGCTTCTCATTCGCCACAAATCGCGTAGTTTAACTGCATGAAAGTTCTGTTACGCACATTATTTCAGGTGAGTATTATTAATAATAATAATAATAATATAATATCATCACGGGTTTTTCAAAAACGTACAGCAGCACTTTTCTCCTGATTCTTGGTCTTTATATAATTGGTAGACGTTACAAACTATCTGTCGTTCTCTGCGCCTTAAAATTTCCCCGGGTTTACGTTTCTCAAACGGAACATCAGCCATATCTTTAATGCCACTTATACCTAAAACACAATTATTTTTATATTACACAAAACGATCCTTACACTCCAACACTGTTTCAAATATCTTGGAGAGATCTGGACTCGTGCCTTCAGTGAAGAGCTAAGACACGTACTACAGCGTGCGTGCTGTTCCATCCAGCGCGCAGACTCTGCTGTCAGATACATTACAAAATCATGTTGCATATCAAGAATGTAAGAATTACATATCATTAAATGAATGCTGAGGATCATGTACTAACCACCCATGACCATTAACCTATTAAATACCATAGCGAAAATCCAGTTTTAAAGAATTCGAAGTCATCAATTCTGGGGGAGTCCGCTAAATGTAAAAGCCCATAAGAGCCCGTAGTACACTCTTAACTCTGGACGGACAATAGTGTAATTAAGCGTTGAATCAAAGAATCAGTTCTAAAACACTTAGCAAGAATAAAAATATGCCTGCCATTTATTGACAATAAAACAACATAACAAATTATGTTCCCTTCACCACGAATAGAAATAAATAGTTATGCCTCACTTACGATAGATGCGCTTAATAAGTGTCTTTCTTGCATCCTTACACATATATGAAATGTATATCTTGCTTTAAGATACCGTATTTAAATAAACACATTGTTTAAACTTATGACAGTTACTCTGTCCTACTTGTTCACTGAAGTTGTGCTTTAACGTTCATCATAACAAACACACTCCCTACTTAATACAATCGTTAAAGTCTTCTAAATAAAGTCTCAAGCTCTAAATTCAATAAAAGAAATGGTTAATAATAAAGATAATAAAGTATTTACATTTTTATACATAATCGCGACCCACACGATATCATAACAACTGTCTCTAATTTATTACAGTTCATTCCAGTACTTTCCTCCTGTCTCACCATCTTTCTACGTATTTCACCATCTTTCTTCGTATTTCATACAATAAAACTGGTCAAAATATGTGTTTATGTATCAATTCCACGTGAATCATGAATACGAACAATGAAGTTAATATTTCATCACTAAAGTGTACAACTCCGGTTTTTCATAGATTAATAATTAAACAAACTTAAAATGCCCTACTGTTCAGATAAGCTCTCCAACCAAATATCGAGTGTGTGTGGCATTTACCCTCACGTCTCACACTCCCTTCCTCACCAAATACAAATATGACTTCTCTTAATCACCACAAATATTACAAAACCTTTCTACACAAACTCACGTTGCATATCATTGCGTCTCTGTTACGCCTTCATAATACAAATGCATTTCATTAACATTTCTTCCCTTAGCACATTCACAAAACTTCTACCGTTCCATATCAACTACTTTCATCAAAGTATGACATTTAGTATTCCTACTAGAAATCACAAATGCAATAACGTTCACGATTACACTATACCTCCTCCTACAAAATCCTCTATCGATTATGCATTCCGTGCTATGTTCAAATACTTTCCACTTACTTCCTCCTCTGGTTCAAATACTTCTTCGTTACAATTTCTCGCTTAATTCTGAATTTCAAGTCTGCTTGTGTCTGTTATAAAAATAACAATAACCTTCCCTCACGTTTCTGTTCCTTCCATCTCACAGTTCCATTTATGACAAATATACATTCATAACATTTTATAACATCGTTTCTTATTCAGTTATGCCTTCAATTATCGCATACTGTTCTTCTCCGTACAATAAAATTCTGGGTTTTACATTGTCTTTACTTTTCTTTCAAACTGGAGTTCCTTCAATGCCAATATTGAATACTCCTGTCAACAACTTCGTTTTTATACATAACATTTCGTTTCTGAAATGTATTAACTCTTTATCATAGGATTCTCCGTCCTTCCTTTCTCTACTTCAAATTATAACTTACTTACTTTCGTCAAACACATGACTATACTCTTTCTCTGATACATTATTTATTTATTCATCACAAAGTTATGCTTCATTTCTCATGTTTCAATATATAGGCTATATATAATCGTTCTTCGATATTACTACAACCTTATGGAATTCTCCGATGTTACAACAAATCTACGGAATATACGTTCGCAATCGCAATGAAATCGTTCTAAGTAAAATGTTAACGCTCTAAATGACAATGAAAAATACTAACGATGTCTAAAATCATCGATCAAGCCTTCAAAATACGTCTAAGTAACGTATGAAAATAACTATCGCAATTACTAGAAACTTACTAAAACTTTCAAGACAATACAATAACATAGGTTATAAATGCAAATATGTTGGTCAACATTCTTGAATAACGTGTACAAAATGTACCTACATATGTGTGAAAAATGCACTGGTCTACCTTCTCTTTGAGATCGTTGGTGACAGACCTGATGACGCCTGTGTCCTCGGAATCTCGCCATGTGGTTTTTGGAATGCAGCGTGCTCTTCCAAACTGGCTGCATTATGTCATCTCTGTTATGACTGGACTGCAATGAAGGTGAACGACCTGGGTCGATGTTACCAAACAGGTTTCCAGCTGGATCCTCGCCGGCCGACCCGCTTCCCCCGTTTATGATGGTGACACGTACTCGCCACAGCTCTGGTTGCCTTGCATCCTCCAGTCCTGGGTTCCTCGCTGTCTCCATCACGAATCCACTCGTCTTCTCAGATCTAGATGTTCTTTGAAGTCGGTAGTTTCCATGACAAGAAATCACCTCCATGTCGTGAATTTCTCCCGTAGTAGTTTGTAACGTTATATAAGCGAAAACTGCGGTGTTCTGCAGCTCGCTGTTCAGACTGCTATGTCATCCTGGTCATTTCTGGATCTCACCGGTTTAGCATAGATCATTCTCACTACGAAATAATGTGTAGTCGTAGTTCTTCCCCTCCGACCTGAAGTTTTATCCATCCTTGCGTAGATTGATAAATTCTTAATAGTTTAGGTCTCACTTCTTCAGACTTTCTTCCTGCGTAGTTACATGTTCGATGTTCAGTTTGTAACTTTCCAAAATTCTATCTCGTAGTAGATTTCTTCCTTAAATGCAGTGAATAACTTCTTTCTTAATACTGTTGACTTATAATACTTAATTCTGCGTTTCCATGACTTGTTGCTTCATCTAGAAGTCTCGGGTTCACAAAGACCTTTGTCTATACTGTTCGAAGAGTGAATATAATTACGTCTTGTCTCCTCGACGGTCCAAATAGAAAGAGCCTCAACTCCTAGAGTCTCCTAGCCTCCTCGATCAGATTTCCTCCGCAAATCTGGTCAACTAGCCTCCAACTTCTATGAATATTGACAAATTCATACATAACTCCTCTCTGTCATTTAATTTAGAATCCGTTTTGCCAATTAAATTTCTTTTTCTCTGCTGGTGAATTCAATATGTAACACCCTTATAAAATATTAAAATAAAGATTTTAATATTTATTTCTTCCTCAGTATTCAAACTATTTTCTTATTGGTTCTCGCCAAAAAGTGGCGCGCTTCTGGCACGCGTTCGTTCCCCCACTTTTGATAGTGGCGTGAGTCTGACCTCAAGTCAACCTTGCTCTCTTCCCCTGGATCAAAAACTGGTTTCTCGCAGCGAACCTCGCTAAAAGTGTCGACTTCCAGGATAATACATCTTTCATTTACTCTTGGTTAAAAATTACCAGATCATAAAATCTCCATTATTTCTTGAAATAAAAATATTTCTTCAGACGAATTTTTTTCTAAATGCTTATATAAACATACTCTTCCATCCAGACTGCAAATTTATTCGAAAATTCCAAATTTAAAAAACGCCAGTTTTCTGAGGTGGTCCTTGGTTTGTACCTCGTCCTGTCTTCTCCTCTCTACTAGACATGATTTCGAGCGCAGTACCCCTTCCAGACATGTCTACAGGAGACCTACCACTGAAGTTTACTCTACCAACAACGGACGTATATAAGGACCTTGTACTTGAGCGATATGAGAAAGCGGAGGACATCGATGAAGAATTTTACTGCACCAGCGCCATGACTGACAGGAGTTGGACTAAGCCAAACCAGACACTAAGAAATGTTGTGACAAGACTTGCGGTGCATGGGTTCCATCATAAAGTGTGTTTCAAGACTAATTATCATATTCCAGACGTCAATTGTGTTTGTAAACTCTGTAAATTGCAATGTTCCAAATACCAGGTGTTATGCTGCAAGCAAGGAAGTTAAGTCAGTGGCAATGGATAGTGTAGAACCTGATTAATGTCCTGTCCATTCTGAATTTCTCATGCACACTTGTGCGAATTTTTTAAATTATTATTAAAATCTCGTCAATAAAGAAGGGTGCATTGTCGTCTCCTCCTCTTTAGAGGCAGATGACCTCGCTGTTCCTCTCCTTAAAAGACAATAACTAACTAACCCCTACCCCTCCCAAAGCTTTTTAGTTTAAATATATCTCAATTTCATTTGAAGTCTTAACATTATTATTAAACATCATAATTAATTTATTTGACAGAAAGCACGAATGTGCGTACCGGTACATAATAGTTTCATCATCATCATCATCATCATCGAAGTCCCACACCAGTTACCCGGGTGTGGTTTACAAGCCTCCTCCACTCCTTTCTCTCCTTCCATTTTTCCTGTTTCATTACTTCTGCCACATCCGATCCAGCTTCTCTAATGTCCTTCAAAATTTGGTCCAACCACCTTCTTCTCGGTCTTCCAACTGGTCTCTTTCCCTTGACTTCTCTTTCTAATTCCCTTCTTGCTACTCTTTTCTTTTCTTACCCATTCTTTTTACATGTCCGAACCAACGTAACCTTGATTCTGTATCTTCTGATTTAACGGTTCCATATTTAACTTAATTCTTCTCTGATTTTAATATTTTGAATTCTATCCCTTCTTGCCTTTTTAACTGAAGTTCTTAAAAATTTCATTTCTGCTGCTTGTATTTTACTATTTTGCCTTTCATTCGTTACCAGTGTTGCCAGTCCATATGTTACAATTGGTATGAAATACTGTTTATAGTTTTAAAAAAAATATTCATTCCTTAAGAGATTTGATTCTGTTCACACATGCGTTAAAATGATACCGTTCACATTATCACACAGCATACACCTACCATCCTCACTTGGTTCGTGATAATGAGCCTTCATGCATAGTTTGTGGTGGAAACCGTGAATATAGTATTGTGATAGCGCTTCTTAGTTCTTGGTTTGGACCAGCGCAGCTCCGGTTGAGCATGGCTTCTGTTATGAAAAACTCTGGCCTTATTTCTCCACTTATTTGTCTTCTCCCTTTAAGATGGTCCTCCACATTGGGCGTTGTTGGAAATGAAAGGTCATATCTCCAGTCTTCAATGATAAAACTTTCTTTGGCCAGTATATATGCCAGTCTAGATGGCACAGTTTTAGAGATACCCAGTATTCTTTCTAAGAATCTGGCTTTTACTCTTTCCAGGGACTCTAAGTCTGACAATGTGAGTTTTTCCCAAATAAGCTGAATGCCATAGGTGAGCATCGGGGTGATTTTCGAGCGGAATAGGAACATTGCTGTTTCTATCGAGATTCTGGCTAGGTTCGGTGTGTCACAGATTCCTCGTATGTCTGCTGCAACTCGTTCCCTGAAGTAAATTCTGTATGAAGTTCCTGTAGATTGTAAAGTTTGCCAAGGTATCGAAAACTGCCAACAGTTTTCAGAGTTTGCCCATCATACCTGATTCTGTCTTGCGCTACCACTCCCCCACCTTTCCGGATAACCATACATACTGTTTCGTCAATATTTGGTTGAAGATCATTGCGGGCGGCTTTGGTGGCGTAGTTGGTAGCATGCTGAGCTTCTATGCCCATGATCGCGGGTTCAAACCCGGCCAAAGCCGTCGGATTTTAAAGGGCGTTAAAAATCCCTCAGTAAGCCTTCCTTCGGAGGCGAAGTAAAGCCGGCGGTCACATGTCATAGATTTATGGCATGTTCAAGAACCTTCCACTAATTACACCTGTGTGAAGCTAAATTGTAGGTTAGGCTAAACATTTGACAAACGCTCAGCTTCCGACGTTCCTCGCCAGGAGCCGACTGCGATGGCATCTGGTAACCAGTTCTGAACTAGTTGTCGTTGACGGTGGCGTTTGGCGGCAAAAGTAGGAACTACTTGAAAAAAATCAATATCTGCAGTCCTTACTTGAACTGAAAACAGATAACACACACTAATACAGTTATCACAATTAACACCGGTTGTCAGACAGATTCTACATACACCCAAAGTACATGGGGCTACATGACCGCGTTGTCGCAGCCCCTAAACTGAGGAACCAACCAACCAACCAAGATCATTGCTTTCTGACCATTCTTGTAGTTTGTTCATTGTATCCTGGAGGTGTCGTCTGCATAAGCATAAAAGCCTACTGTGGTGTTTTCTATTACTTTTGTTACGTCAGCCGTGGCAATATTAAAGAGTATTAGGCTCATCAGGTCACCGTGGACTACCGGTACTCCATTGGTCTGTGTAATTGCGGGAGAGGATGATACACCTTCTTCAATTTCCATTGTGTTATATGCTAGTAAATTGTTGATCGAAATGGTGAGGTGTTTTTTCTATCATATATTCAAGTTTCGCTATTAATTGTATTATGTTCAAAAAATCGAAAGATTTCGCGTAATCGATGAAAATTGCATATAATTTGCCTCTGTGATGTCTTAACGCGTCATCTATGTCATTCAAAAGATTTGATACTGCATGCAAAGTACTTCTGAATTTCAAAAACCGAACTGTTCATCTGGTAGTTGATTATCTGTTTCTCTTACGAGTATCTGTGTTATAATTCTTGTGTAAACCTTTAAGGAAAGTTATTTTTCTCACCCGACTGTTACAGCCTACCGGTAAGTGATGGCTTTGAGGGCAGGTTGTGTGTACCACACATGCTAAGCCCTGGGTATCACTCAGCAGTCTATTCCTTCAAGAAGGGCTTACACCTGTTGGTGAACTCACGAATTGGCAACTTTGAGGGATTCCTGATCTGGGATAGCTTTTCCCTTTTGCCAGTGATTTGGTGTAGACTCTATCCTTTCTCTCTCACCAGTCCTTCATTCTTCGAGGGATGAGGGTATTTATTGTCTCTGTCTTATAATAATACGGTATATTATCTTCTTCATTCTTTCTCTTTCGTAGTTCCACCCCTTAAAACACCAATAACTAACTAACTTTCTCCTTTTTTTCTTCCCTTATTTCTCATTCACGCACGGGAGTGGCCTAGATAAATGTACCGTAATAATTTTAAAGTAATTATCACAATCACCATCATCCTCATTACGAACGGGAAAATTCACGGCACTCAAGAGGTACCGTATACGATGTTGCATTGTAAAAGACCTCCCGTCGGTATCATACAGTAGTTGGGTATTACAACACAAAATTAATTAAATCTCAGTCACAGGTCAGTCACCAGATTTCTGATTTCCTTGCTACGTGGCAAGGCAATGCAAGCTGGACAATGAAACTGAATAGTAGACCTTGAATATAGCTCCAACACAAAATGTCTTCCAGATAGCTGAGACCATACAATTATTATCGTCATTAACAAAGCAAGTGTATCTCGTTGCAATATAAAATATAAATCCTCCATCAAACTCGAGCCATCAAGATGGGGAGCTACTAGGCTACATACCTGTGTCACTAATATCTATTTTTACCGGAATACCTGAATTAACTGTCAGGGTCAAAGTGTAGGCTACGCTCATGTGTCGCCATTCATAATTCAACTGCAGCATGGCTTCTCGCTAGTCGATCCAGAGCTACCGTACTAGCCCTCTGCACTCATAATGTAGCCTATCCATCAATGAGCAATATAAATAACTTGTAACAAACTTGTACGAAAGCTCCACCATAAGAGTTTCACCAACTGTAACCTACCGTAGCACTAATATATACTGCATTCACGTACAGGTCACAGGTGTATAAAACTTCCCGTAACATAATCTCGGCAAGTATGTGCGCCAGGCTAATTACGTATGGTCCCCTTGCCGAATAAAATAGTTAAATAAATCCATCCTGCAAACGAGATTTCCTACCCCATGGTGTGAACATTAGCATGCTTAGCTGATTAAACCAGAGTCTCAAAATACGCTATGTGAATGGTAGAAGAGGCAGGGAAAGGCATACCTAACTACCTAAATAATAATAATATGCATATATCAATAGCAAGTTTGTCTGGCTGCACAAGATTATGTACTGTACCCATATGACATCATGTGGAGAACATGAGTTCACATCCCGACTGGCTCTGTCCTTTCAGGGTGTGGTGCGTCTCCCCACAGTGCAAACACATATTCAGGATCCGAATACTATATATACCAGGTACTACTCTACAAGAAAGGGTAAACAACTTCCTAAAAATAATATTTAATTTTAAATCATGGCTTATCATACAGCAATTACGACATCCAATTACATTTAAATTACCCCACAAACAACAAAATACACTTTGGATCACAGATGGTAATGGCAAAGGGACAATGAATGCTTTTCTACATCATCTGTGGCCCGCAGCTGAGATCGTAATCCGACCTCACCAGGCATACTGCCACATCTCTTCTTGTGAGTCTATGGGTCTATCACTGGTGTCTCAATACACCTTACTCTACACTTCACTAAATCTGTTCCTTTATGGGAATGCATTTTCTGTCATCTGACAAATGTTCATATTTTATGAACACTCTTAAACAATAAAAATATTAATCAAAATGAATCAACTAAACATGACATCAATATTTTACACAAATAGCACTTCTATATTATTTACGTTACAGTAATTATTTGCTTGACTATCCATAGTGCTTATGGAATATTTACTTTATTTCATGTTTCAACAATGCGTTAGCCATTGTTGCGATAGGTTACTTGTACAACAATGTACTTTACTTTCTGTGTATTGTATCCTTCGTCCGACCTCTCCACAAACGCTAACAATAGTACATTCCTACTCTACATAACCAATGCTAGTCCGCTATAACGATACTATACGTCTCTAAGCCGTTCAAGATATAAGTCGATTTATAGTTATGTTTGCATCAAATCCAAATTCGCAGTACCCGTATGCAAATATGCATTTCAACTGGGTTTTAAACTTCAAATAATGTGTCAGTCGTTTTTAGCGCAGTTAGTGTCCAGAACAGCTAACTTTGCTAAATATCACTCGACTGAGTCGACCGCACAGTGAATTCCAGTGAGCACGAAAACTGCGAGTAGCTGTAGTACGGAAGACAATCAGATAAGTAGGTAGCCTAAAATTTTATAGTTTAACCATAGTTTACAACCATATAATCTCTCTAAAGTACAATCTCCGGATAGCTTTCACCATTTAGCATTTCACCTAACATATATACTGCATTTAGCATACACTGACAGTTGCAGTACCAATACTGCAACTAAATAATTGTACATATTGTAAATATTTTCACCTGTATTTCAAACATAGATTTTGTAGCCTAAGTGTAATGGATCTGATGATGATCGCTTGACGATCGAAACTGGTCATCCAAGTGTTTTATTAATCTCATGTAATTTATTTCAGGATTAGGGCATAACCCATCTCTTTTGGGTACATTCGTGTTGACCGACTGAAAAGCACTAAACTCTTGTTTAATATTAGACTTATTTTGGTCTTACGCGAAACAGCTGTAAGCCAAATCATTCTCAAATTGCAAATGCTTTTACATCAAATAACGAGGAACGCAATCTCTTATAAATATTACTTCAAAATACCTATTTTGACATGACTTTCGACTTAGACGTATCGTATCGCTAGCTTTCTACATTATATCACTGGAATGTGTACTCACATTGTTCTGGCGGTCGACTCTTATGATGCCACCTTTTACCCACCATCGTGGTGCTAACTGATGCATCATGATGGATATGTTATATTCCTTTTGTGGACACAATACACTTCTCATTTCCGTGATACACATTTTCAATTTACCGTATTTACACATCTTCCTGCTACATTTCACCACACAATACATTATTTTTAACACTGACATACATTAAAATTTATATTACAGACACTTTTTCACACGATTTGTTTCATACACTTCACAATTTCGTAATAACAGAGCTGCAGGTGACGCAATTTCCGGCATCAAACTCCAATGGAAGTCTCTATCAACCGCGATCCTGGCTAATCCTCGTTCAAAATGCTGCTAGTGTGAATGTTCCTCCCACTTCTACTCAGTGTTTTCGTCTGTCGTGGCATAATATCACAATAACTGTGACCTGGTTCCCATCCCATGATCTATCATAATGGATATAGTGTGACCATTGTTGATTACTAGGTCATGACTTGCACGCTTTATCAAATTACCCATGCGACGGTGTAATTTACTGTTCAATACCACTTTACTATTTACTGCGCGGCTTGATAACTATCAGCTTTACTTGGCCTTTGTTTTATTATTACGGCGTCTACGCACTCGTAATCTCGTCCAATCAGTCCAGTACTGACGAACATATTCCTGACTGAAATACTTCTATAGACCTTACACATCAAAATGTTCATGTACGCACTTGTACATTACTTATAATTTCGCGGTCTAAGCTCTTCATGTTGACTTTTCATAATACTTTATACTTGTAGTTGCGCGGTCTTTGTTTATATTTCTGAGCGGACGGACAGCACCTTCCCCGTCGGAGTGCTCCAAGTCGACCGACTTCTTCATGGCTCCATGCTCTATTTAAGGCTTTCTTTTCGAAACATAGATCTCTCAAATTCACGGACCGACCTTTCCTTTAAAACTGCAGTTCGCAGGGCTGTAACTGCCTTCATCTGGTCCAATTTCTCACGGAGGTTCCATTTCCAGTCTCGTGCCTGTGATTTGATCGTTCAATTAATTAATATTAATTGATCTTGGTGATGGCGTGGGCACGCTACCTCCGGGATTACCCTTCTGTGTCTTACGCCAATGGTCAAACATCCGCATTTATACGTTCTCCGTCCATGAATTGCTTAATCTCCTCCAATAATCATACTTCTTGGGCTCATAATTATTCTCTCCGGATTTTATTCATTTTGGTGTTGATTTCAACTCTCTGGGATGCCTAGTTTTGATGTAATCAATTAATTTCATGCGGCGTCCTTTCCTTTCCACTCTTTCTTCCTTATGTCTCGGTGGATCCCACAGCAATTAGTCTCTGTCTTGGATCCCCCTTGCAGACGTAAAGAGTCCCTAGGCGCCAGCTGACACGCCTCCATTGACTTTGCTAATTTGTCAAATGTCAGTCTTGCCTCGAATCTGTACTTTCTTAGCTCCAATACTGTATCTTACAGTGATATGGAGACCTTTTATTTTACAATATTGCTTATAATTCCTGTACTATATCTTCAATTAAGCTGATATTTCATGGTTAGTCTTATATCATGTGGTTCTTGGTTACCACGAGCTTTTCTCCCCTCAAAGACGTTTGGTTCGATACCCCGAAAAATCCTATGCGTGATTTTTCATCTCTGGAGCATCAGGTTCGACGCCAGTCAGCACAAGTACCATGGGTACAGTACATATACATGGTGTAACTAAATACGTGGGAAAGCTCTGGGGATTCGATAGAGGACCTGACAACAAGCAAAACATGACCGGTAAACATATTGTTACGGCTGTGAGTTTGTTTCGTCGCCTCGCCGCATGAGTCGCAGCTGCCCCCGGGCTGCGCTCTGCCTCAGTGTATTACGTGCGCCTTACGCAACAGGGCTACTAAGACAAAAGGGATGGTCCAGAATATTCGTGACCCATCCAGTGATGGAAATCTCGAGAAGCCGTGATACACCAGGCAGCTTTTCTGAAAAACGATATTCAAGAAACAAATCGTATAACATTTGGGCATCAGGACTTTTTAAGATAATTTGACCCTGCTGAGTTCGAAAATGCCTGATGCCCACTCGAGAAATGAACCGGAAGTCCACAATTCAAGATGGCGGCTTTCCCCGAAGTTTGCTATTTTGAGCTCGCGAGTAAAATCTATTCAACATTTGCGCCCTTTTACTTTGCAGCTATGTAGAGGAGGCATGCAGCTACCTGTCACATACTTTGGTTATCCTGAAACTTGGAGTTTTAACCCTGGAATCGTACCTGAAATCCGACTTATTGTTGTTTTTTTAATTACTTTTGTTTCGCTTTGATTACGGAAAAAGTACATGGTAAAACAAACTTTGGGACGGTACATTCATTCTAGTTCTATCATTCAGCATTACGATGCGTATACGTCTAGCCCGCAGCGTCAATTAGTAACTGCCGGAGGGCGTTGAAACTGCAGCCGCACGGCAGGCTAGGTCGCCCGGCGGGGCGCCCCGACAGCCGCTCTGCGGACTTTCCGTACCTTCATCAGCAGTTCAGGTTTCTAGTGGCAGCTAAATGCAAGAAACATTCTGCTTAGAGACTAATTTTCGATGGGGTTCGAGGAAAACTTAAGTTATGTGTGCTTACCTTGTACATTTGCACGAAATACTTTTCCACATTCGAGATTGTGGACTCCAGTCTGGTGGTAATGGCACAAAAGCATTGCCTATTTTTCGTCGTATTGGCGTTTTACCCTTTGCTCTTTTCTTGCGGGTTGATGATTTCACTGAAAAAGGCCTGTAGCGGTCAAATACGATATCAACCCTTGTGTAGAGCTTTCCCAAGTACTGTATCCTCTTTGCGAAACGGCTAGCAAAATCTCCGAAAGTAGGCTGCGACTTAGAAGGCTTTCCAAGTGCAACTACCAGTGCTTGTCCATCGATAATAAAAACAGACGTATCGTTAGCGACGGGAATGGTTACGGGGCAGTTAATTCCAGAAGTACTGGTTAATGACAGAAGAGAGAGTACTTTTATCACTGGCGCTTTTGAGGTCACCATTCATTTCCCAAAGGCTTATAGGAATCGGAAGTAGTTCGTGTTTCATAATGGGGCGAAGTTCAACCTCTCGTACATCCTCGTATGCAACAAGGAGGCGGCGCATTACTTTTCTGTCCACCAGAAGGGCATTCGCAGTGTCCTTTGTGACATTGACCTTATATAGATCTGAGAGGATAAGTGCATTGCACTTAGGTAATCTGGCGTAATAACTTAATTCAGGCAGTCCTGTCTCCTGAATGAGAAAGCGCTTATGGACAAAGTCCAGGACTGCTGCCTGTCCTTCCGCCTTGGCATTCAGAAGAGATTCTTCGATTTCTTTCGATGCTTGGTCCTTGCTGGCAATGTTACAGATGCCTTGATCCTGTTTCAGTAGATCGCAGGCCTCCATTACTCGCAGGAGAGAATTTCCATCAGCGTTGTCTCTCTTCCGGCGCCCTGGTAGCAGTTCACTGCAGGCGGCCACTGAGCGCACGCCATACATTCCACACACCAACTTCGAGATTTCACTCCACCAATGAAAGGAAAGTGCGCACCGCTGGAGTGAGGACGTATTTTGAGTGATTCCTACGATGCCTCCTTCATCCTTGCAGACTCCAACTATCCATTCCTGTGCCTGGTCTGGATCAACTTGACTAAAATTGTTAGAGCTTCTCAAGACAGCGAAATCTCCCTTTAAAAATGCGTCCTTGACATCTGGACTCAATTCATTCATATCAGATATATACATCGCCATAGAATGGACGAAAGTGCCGTGGTCATAGCGTGCCATGTAGGGAAGCATCTCCGTGAGAGACTTGCGATACAGAACCCAATCACCGTCTCTTATCGCTTTAGTGAACATCAGTAACGTTGTTACCATATCAATATAGGACCACCAGTTACGAAAGTTGTCACTATCTTCTGATTTTGACTTGATAAAGTAAGCCAAAGAATATTGCACCTTTTCATCTTGAAAGAATGAGAAAACTTTCGCGGGACCGTGCATTACACTCAAAAGGCTGCCCAGCAGCCGTTGCTGTACTGTCATTTTTCAGGAAATCAATCAGTTTTGTTTAGCGCCAAAACGCCTGGCAGGTTATTTTGTTTAATCATTTTGCATCTCAAGTGTCAATTATAAGACCCAAATAGTGTCCAATATGAAGCATGATAGAACTCATCTGCAGGCAGTGCCCGGCAGTGCGGCTACACATCGATTAGGTACCGGGCCACCGAGCCTGCCGCGCGCGTCCAGCTGCACTTTTAACGCCCTCCTGCAGTTCCTAATTGACGCAGCGGGATAAATGACAACGCAACGTAATGCTGAATGTTGGAACTACAAGTATTATACAGTCACAAATGTTCGTTTACCGGGTACTTTTTCCGTAATCAAAGCGAAACAAAAGTAACTTTAAAAAGCAATCCATAGGTCAGATTTCAGGTACGATTCCAGGGTTAAAATTCCAAGTTTCGGGATAACCATAGTATGCAACAGGTAGATGCATGCTTCCTCTACATAGCTGCGAAGAAAAACGGCGCAAATGTTGAACAGATTTTACTCGCGTGCTCAAAGTAGCAAACTTCGGGGGAAAACGCTACTAGGACGCCATCTTGAATTGTGGACTTCCGGTCCGATTCTCGAGTGGGCATCAGACATTTTCGAACTCAGCAAGGTCAAATTATCTCTAAAAGTCCTGATGCCCAAATGTTATACGATTTGGTTCTTGTTTTCTTAAAAACAAAGTTTTACCCAAAAGCGGCCCTGTCTAAGCATTTATTGAATAACCAGCCTGCTATATAAGAGCGACCTGGCAAGCGGGGTGGACTGTGTTTTTCGAGTTAGTGCGAGCTTTTACCTTGAGCGACAGTTGTGGGTGAAGGAGTGTGAAGCCTACGGAGAAACTGTGTCTTGAGCGAGTGTGTTTTCCAGTGCAGCAGAGGTTAGTGTGGTGAATTGCGAAAGCGCCGGGGGCTGTTTCCCTAGCCAGCCGACAGCGAAGCAGAGTGTAGTGGTGAGTGACCGGGCTATCGTAAATAACGGTAGCTTGCGTATACAAGGAAGTGTTACAGGTAGTTCTATCGAGGCCACCGGTCTCATTAGGAGGAATTAACTTCTGTGGCTTCTTGACAATTGAAAGGCAAGTGTTCCCTACGAGAGGAAACTAGAGTGGGACACTAATTGCTTGTATTTGCTGTTTGTGTGGTGTATCTTTCTGGCCCGCAATAAATCTAATACGTTTCTTTAAAGGAACAATTTGTGTTGTGCTTTATACCCACCGTAATCCAGTTAACGGAAGTGCCACTAGGGGGTGGCACGTAACAATATGGTGTAGCCTATTTGCTTTCGTTTCCGTGTTACAAGCATGGTTTGTGGGGAACATAACATAACCTGCTTCACTATGCAGATTGGTCATTTGTGTTGATAAAGTGTACGTTACTACTTACAGTTCTCTACAGAAGATGTTCAAAATGGACACCACGAGCTGTAATGCAGGCGTCTATGCGCCGCATCATTGACTGTCTCATACGCTGCCATATTCCCGGCCTCTGTCGTATCTGCTGACCAAGACCGATTACAATAAATCAGACCGCAATGCCACTATCGATACCGTAGAACATGGCGGAAATCGTAGGGGATTGTTTACATTGGTTGAACCAACATTTTAGTTTGTCTGCTGCCAGAATTTCGTTCAAATGTCGCATATCTCAAGTGATTTCGTGCTGTTATTTATTGTAATAGTGTACCTTAAGTAGTGTAGTGCACTGTGAATAATTATAAATTCCGGTGATACCTAATGTGAGAATTATTGTCTGTTCATTGTTATTGTCTGTGAACCCGGCTGTAAATTTAATACTGCTGCAGATACTTCAATTTTTAAATTTCCTAAAGAAAGAGAAGTGGATAAGAAATATTCTCCGGGATAATTTTCGAAGTTAAAACAGTTGTATGTTGTGGTTAGGAAAATTCCCTAACCCCCTGATGCGATTCCAGTAGGTGGTGTTGGCCATTCCGCCAATTTTCACAAATCAACCGTCCTACCACACAACTCCTGTTTGTTAAAGTAGATGATGGTAGTTTTAATGACATACGATGAGTGTCAGTGTGTTCTAAAGTGCCAATTTCTTTAAGTGTAATGTATTCTATAAGAATCGTGAATCAAGAATCTTTGTGTGCTTGTGGGCAAATTGAATTGGATACTGCAGTCTGATGGAAGCAGTGATTTTAAAATGCGACAGGTATGTAAATAGAATTACTGTTAGTATCACAAGCAAGTGGACCTGGGGCGTTAACCCCAGATTGGGTTCGTTTTTGGATATAACACATTAATAAGATAGAATTTATGTCCGTTACTAGGTTAGGTAGGCCTACTGCCTGGCCGAAATTTACTGTTAGTACCACAGGCAAGGGGGTCTCGGGCGTTAGCCGCTGGTTAGGTTTGTTCTTGTATGTAAAACATTACCTAATAAGATAGGACAAGACCGACTACAATATCTCTGACCGTAACATCAAATCCAAGATGGCGGAAATCGTAGGGGAACAGCTGTAGCGACTGGCGGGCATGGCGCCATCGAAATAGCGGAAAATTCGAAGACAAACATTCGCATAATTGATTAAATTCTACCAGAAATTACAGGTTTTTATGTAATAAGGCACAAATGCAATATGAAACCCTGACGTACTTCGCTACAAGCAACGCGAACAGACAGTAGCTAAAAATACAGACATAAATAAAGCAGAGGTAAGACATAATGTTAAAAAAAATGCAAATAATTCTAAATGGAACTACAAGAATAGTCAACCAACAACAAAGTCAACCCCTGACACTATACAGCCCATGAAGGCCCTAAGCAAATATAAAATGCAAATATAAATGGTTGTCGCTTCTATTAGGGGCTACGACATCGTGGTCTTGTAGCCCCATGTATTTGTGTGTGGAATTTGTGTGATAACCTGTGTTATTGTTATGGCTGAACTAGTGTGTTTGTAAATTGGGGATTGTAATGGGAAGGAAGCGGCCATGGCCTTAAGTTAGGAACCATCCTGGCATTCGCCTGGATTAGAAGTGGGGAAAACATGAAAACCACTTCCAGGATGACTGAGGTGGGAATTGAACCCTTCTCTACTAAGTTGCTTCAAGAGGCTGAGTGCACCCCGTCCCAGCCCTCACTTGAGAATTAAATTTCTTGGCAGAGCTGGAGAATCAAACCCGGACCTCCGGGACGACAGCCAAGAACGCTAGGCACTACACAACGAGGTGGTCTAAAACAGAATGGTAGCACTGAATGAAAGTAGAACGAGCGATAATATTCTCTATAGTACATGAATTAGCCAAAATACCTTATCAAACAACGAGAAATAAATCAGGGAATGATGTTTTAATAGATGCTTCCTCCTCCTGTGTATGTAACCCACCCAGCCATGCCAAATAGCATTGCGACTCACAATTTGGCTTCAGGAGAGGAAGATGCACAATCCAGGCAATTCTAGGTCTTCAAACTGAAATTGCGTCTACCCTGTCAGTACCGAAGGAAAAGTTATAATCCATATTCATTGACTTCTCTAAAGCTTTTGACTCGATTAGCAGGAAGAAAATATTGGAAAAACTAGACAGACTATTGAGAGGTAACTTAACAGCTACACGAAACGTCTTGTCAAAAGTATTTTAGGCTCTAACAATATAGTCATTAACGATGGCATTACAACATCAAGCCCAATAGAGCAGACTACAGGCGTGCTACAAGGAGACCCATAAAGCCCTCTGTTATTTATCACTGCTATGGCAGATAATAACACAGATATATTATCAGAGAGGGTAATCTCATTTATATATGCAGATGACATTGTGCTCGCTTCAAGTTCACAGATCGAATTACAATCTGCTCTCGACGCTTTAGAATGATGGGCGTTACACAATGACCTTAGGTTAAACAGAAACAAGACTAAATCTATGACCTTTAGGAAAGGGGGAAAGCCAGAAATTTTTCACATTGCACGAAAACCGCTTGAGAGAGTATTACCTTACAAGTAGTCCTAATTAGGTCCTACATTACAGTCAACTGGCAATGTTTTCACACTGCACATCAAGGATAGACCCAGCGTCGCTACCAAAGTCATCAACGACATAAAACATTTGACTAAGCTATCTATAAAAACAGCCTTAAAACTTTTGCGGTTAAAAGTTACCCGTATTGTGACTTATGGACTGGAGAGCATTTGGACACATTTAAATATGAAGTATTTGGAACAATATGGAGCAACTGAAGGCAACTTACATAAAGAAGGCCTTGGGTGTATCAAAGTATACACCTCCAAGACCGGCGTAAGAGGTGACTTGCGAGGTTTATAATGTAGAAGAACTCCGACTTCAAATGTTTCTATCTTCTACTCCAGGATATGTAAAACTCATGGACACACTAGGGTCAAAGGACATTTGGTAGGATTTTTGCGCCACGGACGCTATGATTTTTGACGATTGGAAGAGTGGGGGGTACGAGCTGAGACCATTGAACTGTAGGCACTACTGGAATAACTCCTTCCATGGTAACCCTCGCTGAAAACTACTTCCTGGTGCACTTCCAGGCGTAACTATTCGCACCAAAAACCGTCATACCATTTAACTCTAGATTGCAAGTCAGCTGATATGTCGTGATTATTTTCATATATTTGATCGTACGTACCTCTGTGCAACGTTATATGTATTGTATTGTCCAATAATACGGTAGGTTTACGGTCTACTTTATTTTAGAATTGAGATTTGTAATGAAGTAGCCTATTCTGCGTTTATGGATACGTCTTACATCAAATTTTGACATAGGCCTAAATAGCATATGACAAATACACGTAGGCCCTATTGTAGGTTATAAGTCATTAGTCACAGAATTATAACCTACGCTTATATTACAGATTTCCATGGAAACGCCCAGATGTAGGCCTATTAAAGAAATGGGTTATAGCTGTGAACACTTTTATAAACATGCTACTTGTTTCATTCAAATAGAAACAAACCACTGCTTAACGATGATGCGATGCGGTACCTGCAATTTGCAATTTCCCACAGCATCGGCTTCAGCCACCCAAGAAAAGACCGAGAGTAATTGAACGACAAGTAGCCTAATATTTAGGCCTACTGTTACTTTCTTCATCAGCATAGGCATAAAATTTCACATTTTCCAGTATACTTTTATGATGTCAGTCTTGGAGACGAGAAAAATAATTCGGCTTAAGGGATCTTCCCTGCAGGACTGTTCGTTTGCTGTATGACTTATGTGAGGTCAAAGTTTCGACCTGCTTTGAAGAAAAGAAGCTTGTAGTTTTACGTGACCGTTAATCTTGTGATCATGAGCCAAGGAACCTCCATTTTACGTGGAATCCGAACCACAGGACATGGCATTTCACTTCAAAAATCTCACTTGCAATGACCGTGAATCAAACCTGGTCCACCTTGGTGAGAGGCGAATAGCTTGACCACTGCACCACCACGCCCCATTACTGAACATGTGGTATTTTGTATAAATAAAGTAGGCTATATATTTTTGTTCACTAAGAATCTATTTAATTTTTTAGTTGTAGGCTTATGCATATTCACACACATATGAATGCTGCCTTTGAGTTAATAAAAATGTTGAATACCAATTAACATATTTTTTTTTCTTTATTCTTAGTCATTCCCAGCCTAACCTTATTTTAATTTTATTTTAATGTACGTGCGGCTTGTAATTTTTGCCAGTAGGCCTATAGTTTTTGTGTCTGCTGCCTTTGATCTAAGGATAAAATGATGAACAATCAGGCTGCAACATAATATTTTATGTAGGCGTATATTCCTAGCCATTTTAAGTATCAAATTACTACATAATGTTTTGAAATATGTATTTCGGCGTTAAGTCCCGTTTAGTTTACCGTTCGCCTAAATGTACCTCTTTTACTTGTATCTCGTCAAACGAACATCATCCTTTCGTTCGTATACGTCAAATTCTCCTCCTTGACATGCACTACCAGGAGTAACTAGTCGCACCAACAAACCGCACTTTCCTCCCATACAGTCGGCATTCCAGTTCAATGGCTGAGACATATTATCACGCACGTTGCCATACATAAACTGTGTCGCACCAAAAAGTTCCATCATCCGTGTGACGAATGTTTGTGTGAGCGCTGTGGAGAACAATGTGGAAGATCCCACGCTATATTCTGCACATTAAGACATGAATCTTTGATATTCCTAGGGAATAACAATTAGTTTACTGTATGATTTTAGATTTTATTCATTATATGCATAGCCAATGGCTGCAATAATCCCTTATTATTATAGGCTATAGACGAATTTCCAGCTGTGGATGCCATTATTCACATCAACCATCATCAGAACAGTACTGCCAACCTCACCGTTTTGGTACTATGCCGCACCAACACCCGACCATTCTAACCTCCGTTTTGTCCAATCCAATGGTTACAGCCTAACACGTCCAGATCAATGGTTTTGTGTCAACCTGCCCCAATAGCTGCGAGCGGTCAAAGCGGCAACAGCACCAGACCATTGTAACCTTCGATTTGTCCAATCCAATGGTTTTTGACAATGGTTACAGCCTAACGCGTTCCGATGACTGCCTTTTTTTTAACAACAGTGATCTGCTAATAGATGTTGTATCCTCCTCTGTCTATAACCCACCCACCATCCCCATTTATAACACGACTTAGGCCTATATAGTGAAATTTTAGTTGTGTCGGCCATTGTAGGCGTGGCTTATTTGACAAAAAAGATATTGCCAACCCTACGTATACCGTAAACACGGTCGTGTGTTGTTTGTTTTGAGCGGAGAGAGCTATTAGAGCGCACTCGCTTCTATCTGTTTGTATAGGATAGGGGCAACCTGAACTAGCTCCAACAGATGGCACACAGGTACTATCATTTTGTTCTTTATTTCAAATAGCATTTGCCAATAACACTCAATAGACTGTTACAAACTCTTTAAAATGAAAATTTACTGTGTTATCAACTTGTCATTCTTCAAATTCGATGTGTATAGAATTCCAACGGAAGGCAAATCAGTTGGTTCTTGAAGGCATTATATATAAAAACATAACCAGCGGCTAACGCCCGAGACCCCCTTGCCTGTGGTACTAACAGTAAATTTCGGCCAGGCAGTAGGCCTACCTAACCTAGTAACGGACATAAATTCTATCTTATTAATGTGTTATATACAAATACGAACCTAATCTGGGGTTAACGCCCCAGGTCCACTTGCTTGTGATACTAACAGTAATTCCATTTACATACCTGTCGCGTTTTAAAATCACTGCTTCCATCAGACTGCAGTACCCAATTCAATTTGCCCACAAGCACACAAAGATTCTTGAATCACGATTCTTATAGAATACATTCCACTTAAAGAACTTGGCACTTTAGATCACCCTGACACTCATGGTATGTCATTAAAACTACCATCATCTACTTGAACAAACAGGAGTTGTGTGGTAGAACGGTTGATTTGTGAAAATTGGCTGAATGGCCAACACCACCTACTGGAATGGCATCAGGGGGTTAGGGAATTTTCCTAACCACAACATACAACTGTTTTAACTTCGAAAATTATCCCGGAGAATATTTCATATCCACTTCTCTTTCTTTAGGAAATTTAAAAATTGAAGTATCTGCAGCAGTATTAAATTTACAGCCGGGTTCACAGACAATAACAATGAACAGACAATAATTCTCACATTAGGTATCACCGGAATTTATAATTATTCACAGTGCACTACACTACTTAAGGTACACTATTACAATAAATAACAGCAAGAAATCACTTGAGATATGCGACATTTGAACGAAATTCTGGCAGCAGACAAACTAAAATGTTGGTTCAACAAATTTAAACAATCCCCTACGATTTCTGCCATGTTCTACGGTATCGATAGTGCCATTGCGGTCTGATTTATTGTAGTCCGTCTTGGATAGGATTTATGTCAGCTACTAGGTTAGGTTTTTATATATAAAGCCTTCGAAAACCAACTGATTTGCCTTCCGTTGGAATTCTATACACATCGAATTTGAAGAATGACAAGTTGATAATACAGTAAATTTTCATTTTAAAGAGTTTGTAACAGTCAATTGAGTGTTATTGGCTAATGCTATTTGAAATAAAGAACAAAATGATAGTACCTGTGTGCCATCTGTTGGAGCTAGTTCAGGTTGCCCCTATCCTATACAAACAGATAGAAGCGAGTGCGCTCTAATAGCTCTCTCCGCTCAAAACAAACAACACACGACCGTGTTTACGGTATACGTAGGGTTGGCAATATCTTTTTTGTCAAATAAGCCACGCCTACAATGGCCGACACAACTAAAATTTCACTATATAGGCCTAAGTCGTGTTATAAATGGGGATGGTGGGTGGGTTATAGACAGAGGAGGATACAACATCTATTAGCAGATCACTGTTGTTAAAAAAAAGGCAGTCATCGGAACGCGTTAGGCTGTAACCATTGTCAAAAACCATTGGATTGGACAAATCGAAGGTTACAATGGTCTGGTGCAGTTGCCGCTTTGACCGCTCGCAGCTATTGGGGCAGGTTGACACAAAACCATTGATCTGGACGTGTTAGGCTGTAACCATTGGATTGGACAAAACGGAGGTTAGAATGGTCGGGTGTTGGTGCGGCATAGTACCAAAACGGTGAGGTTGGCAGTACTGTTCTGATGATGGTTGATGTGAATAATGGCATCCACAGCTGGAAATTCGTCTATAGCCTATAATAATAAGGGATTATTGCAGCCATTGGCTATGCATATAATGAATAAAATCTAAAATCATACAGTAAACTAATTGTTATTCCCTAGGAATATCAAAGATTCATGTCTTAATGTGCAGAATATAGCGTGGGATCTTCCACATTGTTCTCCACAGCGCTCACACAAACATTCGTCACACGGATGATGGAACTTTTTGGTGCGACACAGTTTATGTATGGCAACGTGCGTGATAATATGTCTCAGCCATTGAACTGGAATGCCGACTGTATGGGAGGAAAGTGCGGTTTGTTGGTGCGACTAGTTACTCCTGGTAGTGCATGTCAAGGAGGAGAATTTGACGTATACGAACGAAAGGATGATGTTCGTTTGACGAGATACAAGTAAAAGAGGTACATTTAGGCGAACGGTAAACTAAACGGGACTTAACGCCGAAATACATATTTCAAAACATTATGTAGTAATTTGATACTTAGAATGGCTAGGAATATACGCCAACATAAAATATTATGTTGCAGCCTGATTGTTCATCATTTTATCCTTAGATCAAAGGCAGCATACACAAAAACTATTGGCCTACTGGCAAAAAATACAAGCCGCACGTACATTAAAATAAAATAAAAATAAGGTTAGGCTGGGAATGACTAAGAATAAAGAAAAAAATATGTTAATTGGTATTCAACATTTTTATTAACTCAAAGGCAGCATTCATATGTGTGTGAATATGCATAAGCCTACAACTAAACTATTAAATAGATTCTTAGTGAACAAAAATATATAGCCTACTTTATTTATACAAAAAACCACATGTTCAGTAATGGGGCGTGGTGGTGCAGTGGTCAAGCTATTCGCCTCTGATCACTTTTGTGATACTTTCAATGTTTAGCTTGGCCCATTTGTCGGTCAAATTTTATTTATTGTTACTGAGATCCCCGAATGGTAATTATTTATTTACAATTGTTAATTGCTTAAACCATATGCATAATCTTGTTATCAATCACTTATTCATAGATATTATAGTTCTCACCTCGAGTGTTTCAGTCTCGCTATCTCAAGCGTCCTCACTCATGACATACCAGACATCTACTGGTTGATCCACTGTCTGCTGAGTAGTGTCGACTGACGTCACCCTGACTTTCGTTCGACCAATGGCAGGTCTTTGTCTGGTCGGGCGATCTCCAAACTTCGAGAGAGTTCTATGGTCCCTATTTAAGACGCCGCTTGCTGGCGTTCTTCATCACTTCGGATCAACCGCCACTTCTGACCCACTTCAACACTTCTGATTCACCACTGCTGATCACTTCAACCAGCTGGTCACCGCTACCTCTCAGGACACCCTCGCTGATATCTACGCTAGCGAGCAGTTACGTCACAAGATCTGCACCATGACGTATTGCTCAAGATGGCAAGAATAATTGCCAGCCGCTGTACTCTTCAACTTCACCTTAGAGGGGATACTTGGAATCGTCCTTCGAAATATCTCTGGATCAGCTCTTGGAAACTATAAATGTCATTCCTGCGCAAGAAAAGAAAGTTGACATTTTATCGATGGTGCACATAACTCTAGGCCATGTACGCCTCCTTCCAAGAAAACCGTGAAGACTTTTAAATCAACGTGTGCTAGCTGGAACTTTTTAAGGAGCTGGCTCTTCAACTCTCTTCAACTCTCTTCAAAGATAAGTTTAATTTTATAAAGAGCTTATATCATACCAGTTATTACACTCTTAATTATTTTTTATGGTTCTCTCTTTTTATAAACTGCATTTTTATATATTAAGCTCAACTTTTCTCCAATCAAGCAAGCTTTTCATGGACCTTTCTATAATCTGGGTTCTGTAATCAGGCCCTCACACTTTGCTACATTTATAATTGTTAATTTCTGTAATAAGCACTTAAGTGCAATTTGTTTGTTCATTATAAATTTATTATTAGGAATAAAAATTGTTAATGCATTGCTCCCTATATTGGTTTTCTAGTCACGTATTTCATGCCCAATACCCCCGCACCGTTTCAGTCTAATTTTCTTGACCACAGTAGTTATTTTGGCCAGGCTTTCGCCTGATGCGTTTCGTTCTCCCGTATGGGGAAGTTTTAGGACAGAATTTACTTCTCCATTTTATTGGTGCCTCACCCCCGGGAAACATATCTGTTGCACCCTGGATCCCTATATAAGTTTAATATTGTGAATTTTGCATTAACAATTTTTGTTCATTGTGTTTCAACACTAATTCACATTGTACGTTTCAGCTTAAGGCGCATGTGCGGCAGAGGAGAGAAACGTAAGCTAAGCCGGTTTCTTCCGCATCAGACTAAACCTTACTACATAGCAAGCTGTCATCCTCTGACTTCCAGTACTCGAAGTCACAATATTGACGTGAGTAACAAACAACTTGTAATATGCCTAACCTTGATGAAAAACTTAGCAACTCCAGAGCCTCTTGTAAGGGCAAGCTCACACGGTTTCGTACTTTCTTAACGGAACTCGAACCCCAAGAGCATAATCTTGACATAATTTCGCAGAGGCTTAAGAATTATGAACAAGCCTTTGAGAAATATGATGAGATACAATGCAGTATAGAAACTCAGCATCCGGACCAGCAAAGTGATAGGTTGGAAGTTGAAAAATTATACTATCAGGGATTTGCTGAAGCTAAACAGCTTATTAGGGCTTTAACTTTAAAAGAAAAACAAGAAGATCAAACTTCTGCAGCATCTTCTACATCTTCTTCACGCATTATATTACCCAAATTAGAAATACCCAAATTTACTGGTAAAGACATAGAATGGGAACCATTTTTTGAATTATTCAATTCTTTAGTACATGAGAATACTTCTATACCAGTAATACAAAAATTTCACTACTTGCGTCTGGCAGTTCAAGGCAACGCACTTAACCTGATTCAAGCACTTTCTTTGACCAGTGATAATTATGAAGTTGCTCTGAATCTTCTTAAGGATAGATATGGGAACATTCGTTTATCTATTCAACGCCATATACAAAGCTTATTCGAGTTACCTAACGTGCAAGCAGATAACAGTTTATCACTTCGTAAGTTGATTGACACCGCAGAGTTACACGTCAGAGCATTGTCCAATTTAAACCAACCTGTAAATCACTGGGATTTATTTCTAGTTCACCTCATTTCTGCAAGATTGGATGCAAATACATTAAAAGCCTGGGAAACAGAACTTTCCCAGAATTTGCAATGCACTTATGAGGCGATTATTAACTTTTTGAAGGCCAGAAGCCAAGTCTTTTCCGCCATAGCTAATCAAAAAACTAGTAGTTCAGATTCAAAAGCCTTCTCAAAACATAAGGTTAGCAGTTCTAATCAAAGAATTTTAAGATCACAGGCTCTTCCTGTTGATGCTCGGTCACCTAACCAAATGCAAACGTGCGGTCTGTGTCAGCAATCGCATAATTTATACAATTGTGATGAATTTAAATCTTTATCAGTAGATGAAAGACGAAAGTTCATTACGAACAAAAAACATTGTTTCAACTGTTTGTCAGGAACGCATATGTTAAACAATTGCCGTTCACAACGTTTATGCTTTCATTGTAGGGCAAGACACCATTCACTTTTGCACAGGCATGAAAGACCACGGTTATCAGGACCAAGCAGTTCCAATACCAAGTCTAACTCGGAGACTTCTCAAAATAGTGCGCAGTCGTATGCTCAAAGTTCTACCTCGCTTGGCAAAGTCCAGGTTTTATTATCTACCGTGCAGGTTCTATTGAAAAATTCTCACGGAAAATGGGTATCTGTTAGAGGATTATTGGATAATGCCGCTACCAACAATTTTATTAATGAATCGTTGGTACAAAAGTTAGGCCTTCCAAAACATCCTACCTCAATAGAGGTTACAGGAATAAACTGCTCTAAATCACAATCCTTAAGCTTTGCTCAAGTGGATCTTAAGGATTCTAATAATATTGGTACGCAGTTGCAATTAGATTGTTTGATTATCAAGTCTATAGGCAA
Source organism: Meconema thalassinum (assembly GCA_946902985.2). Lineage (NCBI taxonomy): Eukaryota > Metazoa > Arthropoda > Insecta > Orthoptera > Tettigoniidae > Meconema > Meconema thalassinum. Next base: position 249,674,923 of record OX336394.1, on the reverse strand, counting down.
CAATATTCCTGGCACTTCTTATCCTATTCAAAGTTGGAATATCCCGAATTTTGTCCAGCTAGCTGACCCTCATTTCAACAGAGCTTCACCCGTAGAGCTTCTTTTCAGCTCAAGCGTATTTTGGCAATGTCTTCATTCCAATAAAGTAAAAATTGCTCCTAATGTTTTCTTCCGCGAAACTGATTTTGGTTGGATTGCTACTGGCCAAATATACCGTAATCTTATTCAAACTGTATCGAATTGTTATTTTGTTGGTACCGATTTGAGCCAAGAGCTAACCAAGTTCTGGGATCTTGAGAATGTTCAGGCTTCTTCTTCTTCTTCTTCTTCTTCTAACGAAATTTGTGAAAAGTTATATAAGGAAACCACTGTCCGTAATACTGAAGGCAGATTTATAGTAACTCTTCCACGTATTCCCAATCCTCCCGCCATTACGGGCTCGCATTCCAGAGCACTTAGGGCACTATTTGCTATTGAAAATCGGTTCAAACAAGATGCTTCTGTCAAAACTCAGTATGCTTCCTTTATGGAGGAATACGAATCATCCAATCACATGGAGGTAATTTCTAAATCAGAAGAAATTGACCATCCTTTAAATGAAATAGTTTATTTAAATCATCATCCGGTATGGAAAAATTCCTTAACACAAGACAATATAAGAGTAGTTTTCAATGGTTCATCACCAGATTCCAATGGAATCTCTTTAAATGATACCTTGCAATGTGGTCCCGCGATTCAAACAGATCTCACCTCTGTTTTGCTTAATTTTCGAAGGTTTCCTATTGCTGTAATCTCATGATATTAAGCAGATGTATCGGCAGATTCTCGTAAATTCTGAGCAGCAAGATCTGCAAAGAATATTGTGGCGCGATGAGAGTTCCAAACCCATAAAGATATTTAGATTGAAGACTGTGACATATGGCCTGAAACCTTCAGCCTTTCTTGCGATTCGGTCTCTCCACATGTTAGCCGAGCAAGATGGTCATCTGTATCATCCTTTGGCCTCTGAGTCATTAAAAACGGCATTTTATGTCGACGATTTCTTGTGCTCTTTCCCTAATATTTCTGAAGCGCTCCTTGTGTGCGAAGATTTGAAATCCCTACTCCTAGGAGGTGGTTTTCCGCTCCATAAATGGACTTCAAATTCCACTGAATTTATATCAAAATTTTCATCAGAGGTCCCAGTTGATGAATTTGTTGCCATTCCTACTGATGAAGCAGCCGTAAAAGCATTGGGTGTTTTTTGGTGTCCTTCCTCTGATACCTTTTCTTATCAGGTACATCTGTCAGAATCTCCCCCTGTAACTAAGAGACAAGTTCTGTCAGAAATCGCAAAGATCTTTGATCCTTTGCAATATATTGCTCCTATAGTTATTGTTGCAAAAATGTTCTTGCAAAAGCTTTGGTCATTAAAATCAGACTGGGATGAAAATCTCCCCCTTCCTCTTGTAGAAGAATGGTTAGAGTATCGCAGCAGTTTGCTGGATCTCTCCAAGGTTTCTATACCCCGCCCTTTAATTTCTAATCCCTTATACCAGCAGTATGACCTGCATGTATTTTCTGATAGTTCAGAACGGGCTTATGGCTGTTGTGCATACATAGTAGGACGTTCCTCAGCTACTTTCCCTGGATTTTCTAATTTAGTGTGCGCTAAATCTAAGGTTGCTCCACTTAAAACAGTATCATTGCCGAGATTAGAATTATGCTCTGCTTTAATGGCAACAGAATTAGCTACTAAACTAAATGTCAGTTTAAAGTTAAAATTTTCCCGCACATTTTTTGGAGCGATTCTTCTATTGTATTAGCTTGGATTTTCAAGCCTTCTTCTCATTGGAATACCTTTGTGGCAAATCGCGTTTCTAAGATTCATGAAGTCTCTCATTCTGAACAATGGAGACATGTTCCTAGCCGTGAAAACCCCGCGGATATAATATCACGTGGTTGCACGCCTAAAAAATTGATTTCTTCAGACCTGTACTGGAATGGTCCTCCTTGGCTAAGTCAGGAATCATCTTGCTGGCCTCGCTTAGCTAATCAATCTGCAGAAGAAATACCTGATGCCCGTAATGACCCTGTCACGTCGCATCTTACTTCTACTTCTACTAGCCTTTTTCATAGATACTCTTCATTTGATAAATTGATTCGTGTAGTGTCTTATATCTTCCGATGGAAATATTTAGTAATTGATCAACCATTGAAGCCTCAACCCTTTCTTTCCAGAGTAGAGTTAGAATTTGATACTTGCAAGATTTTGTTACTTGTTCAGCAGGAAGTATTTGCTCCTGAAAAGCAAGCTCTTATAAGTGGTAAAGATTTACCCAAGTCTAGCAGGCTTTCACCACTCACTCCTTTTCTAGACCAGGACGGCATAATACGTGTGGGTGGAAGATTAGCTATGTCTAGTTGTGAGGATGGGAAAAAGCATCCCATCATCCTTCCTTCAAAGCATCCTATCACTACCCTTATAATAAAAAAGTTTCATTATAAACACCTTCATGCTGGCACTCGCACCTTGCTCTGTCTAATTCGTGAACTCTACTGGATCATCAATGGCGTTCATGAGGTTTCTTCTGTTGTCAAAAAGTGTATACCTTGCTTCAAGGTTAAACCAAGGCCCGCCACGCAGATTATGGGTAATTTACCTCCATTTCGTTCAGAACCTAGTAAGCCCTTTGCTCTTACTGGGATCGATTACGCAGGTCCTTACATATATCAGACCAATCCCTCTTCATCTAAGCTCAAAATCTTAGGTAAACTCTACATCTCGTTATTTGTATGTATGGTGACGGGAGCTATCCACCTTGAGTTGGTTACGAACGCTTCTGTAACCTACTTTCTGGCCGCCTTTTCTAGATTTACTGCTAGAAGGGGTGTTCCATCTGAAGTTTTTTCAGATAATGCAAACATTTTTGTAAGCGCTTCTGATCTCTGGAAAAAAGTGTTAAGCTCCCCTTCTGCTAAAGAAAAAATTTCCAACTTTTCCTATTCTAAAGGTTTCAAATGGCATTTCACCCCCCTTATGCTCCCCATCATGGGGGCCGATGGGAGTCCTGCATCAAACTTACTAAAAGACAGCTTAAGAAAACTCTTGGTCCTACCATACTTTCTTATGAGGAATTCAACTCTTTGATTATTCAAATTGAAGGTATTGTATATTCCAGACCTCTGACCCCTCTTTCAAACGATCCTAAGGATCTTTTACCTTTAACACCCAGTCACTTCCTGATTGGCTGTTCGCTTGCTGCTACTCCGCCTTTGCTGGTTCGACGCTGTGATCCTAACTTGCCTATCTTTTGGAGAAAAGTAGAATCTTTGCGCTGTTCTTTTTGGCGCCGATGGAAGTTAGAATATCTCAGCTTGCTAAATAGGCGTGAGAAATGGCGGCTTCCTCAACCAGATGTACGAGTGGGGGACATGGTTCTTCTTCGAGACCCATCTCCGCCTCTCGTGTGGAACCTAGGTAGAGTTATTCACTGCCACTTTGGCCGTGATAAACGTGTCAGAGTTGTTGATGTTTTAACTAGTAAAGGTCGTTATACTAGACCCATCTCTGCTATTTCTGTTTTGCCTTTCGAGTCTTAGTTTCTCCTCGTCTGTTATCCATGTATTGCTTTGACTGATTCTTTTGTTTGTTTTCATTCGGAGTTCTCGGAGCATGATCACTTTTGTGATACTTTCAATGTTTAGCTTGGCCCATTTGTCGGTCAAATTTTATTTATTGTTACTGAGATCCCCGAATGGTAATTATTTATTTACAATTGTTAATTGCTTAAACCATATGCATAATCTTGTTATCAATCACTTATTCATAGATATTATAGTTCTCACCTCGAGTGTTTCAGTCTCGCTATCTCAAGCGTCCTCACTCATGACATACCAGACATCTACTGGTTGATCCACTGTCTGCTGAGTAGTGTCGACTGACGTCACCCTGACTTTCGTTCGACCAATGGCAGGTCTTTGTCTGGTCGGGCGATCTCCAAACTTCGAGAGAGTTCTATGGTCCCTATTTAAGACGCCGCTTGCTGGCGTTCTTCATCACTTCGGATCAACCGCCACTTCTGACCCACTTCAACACTTCTGATTCACCACTGCTGATCACTTCAACCAGCTGGTCACCGCTACCTCTCAGGACACCCTCGCTGATATCTACGCTAGCGAGCAGTTACGTCACAAGATCTGCACCATGACGTATTGCTCAAGATGGCAAGAATAATTGCCAGCCGCTGTACTCTTCAACTTCACCTTAGAGGGGATACTTGGAATCGTCCTTCGAAATATCTCTGGATCAGCTCTTGGAAACTATAAATGTCATTCCTGCGCAAGAAAAGAAAGTTGACATTTTATCGATGGTGCACATAACTCTAGGCCATGTACGCCTCCTTCCAAGAAAACCGTGAAGACTTTTAAATCAACGTGTGCTAGCTGGAACTTTTTAAGGAGCTGGCTCTTCAACTCTCTTCAACTCTCTTCAAAGATAAGTTTAATTTTATAAAGAGCTTATATCATACCAGTTATTACACTCTTAATTATTTTTTATGGTTCTCTCTTTTTATAAACTGCATTTTTATATATTAAGCTCAACTTTTCTCCAATCAAGCAAGCTTTTCATGGACCTTTCTATAATCTGGGTTCTGTAATCAGGCCCTCACACTTTGCTACATTTATAATTGTTAATTTCTGTAATAAGCACTTAAGTGCAATTTGTTTGTTCATTATAAATTTATTATTAGGAATAAAAATTGTTAATGCATTGCTCCCTATATTGGTTTTCTAGTCACGTATTTCATGCCCAATACCCCCGCACCGTTTCAGTCTAATTTTCTTGACCACAGTAGTTATTTTGGCCAGGCTTTCGCCTGATGCGTTTCGTTCTCCCGTATGGGGAAGTTTTAGGACAGAATTTACTTCTCCAGCCTCTCACCAAGGTGGACCAGGTTTGATTCACGGTCATTGCAAGTGAGATTTTTGAAGTGAAATGTCATGTCCTGTGGTTCGGATTCCACGTAAAATGGAGGTTCCTTGGCTCATGATCACAAGATTAACGGTCACGTAAAACTACAAGCTTCTTTTTCTTCAAAGCAGGTCGAAACTTTGACCTCACATAAGTCATACAGCAAACGAACAGGTCCTGCAGGGAAGATCCCTTAAGCCGAATTATTTTTCTCGTCTCCAAGACTGACATCATAAAAGTATACTGGAAAATGTGAAATTTTATGCCTATGCTGATGAAGAAAGTAACAGTAGGCCTAAATATTAGGCTACTTGTCGTTCAATTACTCTCGGTCTTTTCTTGGGTGGCTGAAGCCGATGCTGTGGGAAATTGCAAATTGCAGGTACCGCATCGCATCATCGTTAAGCAGTGGTTTGTTTCTATTTGAATGAAACAAGTAGCATGATTATAAAAGTGTTCACAGCTATAACCCATTTCTTTAATAGGCCTACACCTGGGCGTTTCCATGGAAATCTGTAATATAAGCGTAGGTTATAATTCTGTGACTAATGACTTATAACCTACAATAGGGCCTACGTGTATTTGTCATGTGCTATTTAGGCCTATGTCAAAATTTGATGTAAGACGTATCCATAAACGCAGAATAGGCTACTTCATTACAAATCTCAATTCTAAAATAAAGTAGACCGTAAACCTACCGTATTATTGGACAATACAATACATATAACGTTGCACAGAGGTACGTACGATCAAATATATGAAAATAATCACGACATATCAGCTGACTTGCAATCTAGAGTTAAATGGTATGACAGTTTTTGGTGCGACTAGTTACGCCTGGAAGTGCACCAGGAAGTAGTTTTCAGCGAGGGTTACCATGGGAGGAGTTGTTCCAGTAGTACCTACAGTTCAATGGTCTCAGCTCGTACCCCCCACTCTTCCAATCGTCAAAAATCATAGCGCCCGTGGCGCAAAAATCCTACCAAATGTCCTTTGACCCTAGTGTGTCCATGAGTTTTACATATCCTGGAGTAGAAGGTAGCAACATTTGAAGTCGGAGTTCTTCTACATTATAAACCTCGCAAGTCACCTCTTACACCGGTCTTGAAGGTGTATACTTTGATACACCCAAGGCCTTCTTTATGTAAGTTGCCTTCAGTTGCTCCATATTGTTCCAAATACTTCATATTTAAATGTGTCCAAATGCTCTCCAGTCCATAAGTCACAATACGGGTAACTTTTAACCGCAAAAGTTTTAAGGCTGTTTTTATAGATAGCTTAGTCAAATGTTTTATGTCGTTGATGACTTTGGTAGCGACGCTGGGTCTATCCTTGATGTGCAGTGTGAAAACATTGCCAGTTGACTGTAATGTAGGACCTAAGTAGGACTACTTGTAAGGTAATACTCTCTCGAGGGGTTTTCCTGCAATGTGAAAAGTTTCTGGCTTTTCCCCTTTCCTAAAGGTCATAGATTTAGTCTTGTTTCTGTTTAACCTAAGGTCATTGTGTAACGCCCAGCATTCTAAAGCGTCGAGAGCAGATTTTAATTCGACCTGTGAACTTGAAGCGAGCACCATGTCATCTGCATATATAAATGAGATTACCCTCTCTGATAATATATCTGTGATATTATCTGCCATAGCAGTGATAAATAACAGAGGGCTTTATGGGTCTCCTTGTAGCACGCCTGTAGTCTACTCTATTGGGCTTGATGTTGTAATGCCATCGTTAATGACTATATTGTTAAAGCCTAAAATACTTTTGACAAGACGTTTCGTGTAGCTGTTAAGTTACCTCTCAATAGTCTGTCTAGTTTTTCCAATATTTTCTTCCTGCTAATCGAGTCAAAAGCTTTAGAGAAGTCAATGAATATGGATTATAACTTTCCCTTCGGTACTGACAGGGTAGGCGCAATCTCAGTTTGAAGACCTAGAATTGCCTGGATTGTGCATCTTCCTCTCCTGAAGCCAAATTGTGAGTCGCAATGCTATTTGGGATGGCTGGGTGGGTTACATACAGAGGAGGAGGAGGAAGCATCTATTAAAACATCATTCCCTGATTTATTTCTCGTTGTTTGATAAGGTATTTTGGCTAATTCATGTACTATAGAGAATATTATCGCTCGTTCTACTTTCATTCAGTGCTACCATTCTGTTTTAGACCACCTCGTTGTGTAGTGCCTAGCGTTCTTGGCTGTCGTCCCGGAGGTCCGGGTTTGATTCTCCAGTTCTGCCAAGAAATTTAATTCTCAAGTGAGGGCTGGGACGGGGTGCACTCAGCCTCTTGAAGCAACTTAGTAGAGGAGGATTCAATTCCCACCTCAGTCATCCTGGAATTGGTTTTCCTTGTTTTCCACACTTCTAATCCAGGCGAATGCCAGGATGGATCCTAACTTAAGGCCATGGCCGCTTCCTTCCCATTACAATCCCCAATTTACAAACACACTAGTTCAGCCATAACAATAACACAGGATATCGCACAAATTCCACACACAAATACATGGGGCTACAAGACCACGATGTCGTAGCCCCTAATAGAAGCGAAAACCATTTATATTTGCATTTTATATTTGCTTAGGCCCTTCATGGGCTGTATAGTGTCAGGGGTTGACTTTGTTGTTGGTTGACTATTCTTGTAGTTCCATTTAGATTTATTTGCATTTTTTTAACATTATGTCTTACCTCTGCTTTATTTATGTCTGTATTTTTAGCTACTGTCTGTTCGCGTTGCTTGTAGCGTAGTACGACAGGGTTTCATATTGAATTTGTGCCTTATTACATAAAAACCTGTAATTTTTGGTAGAATTTAATCAATTATGCGAATGTTTGTCTTCGAATTTTCCGCTATTTCGATGGCGCCATGCCCGCCAGTCGCTACAGCTGTTCCCCTTCGATTTCCGCCATCTTGAATTTGATGTTACGGTCTGAGATATTGTAGTCGGCCTTGTGCTGACATTCTTGCTCTATTCGCTGACGCAGGATGTCCACGTTACGAATAGGTGTTGTATCAGCAATGGCTGTAAATGACCTCATTAGTAGAAGTCTAATGAGTTGAGATCGGAGAACGAGTAGGCCATGGTGTCGATCCCTGATGCCCTTCCATTTGTTTGGGAATCACTGATGTGAAATTGCTTCATCAACAAGAGCAAAATGAGGCGGTGCTCCATCATGCATGAACCTCATGCGCTGAATTAAATCCAGTGGAACGTCTTGCAACAAACCAGTTAAATCATTCGTTAAAAGCGCAGTATGACGCTCCTGTCAATGTTCCTGGTAAAATGAAAGGCCAATTAATGTGTCCCCCCCAGGGGCTCAAATCTAGTGGGACGTGGGTTAGCGACCACGGGACCCAAGCTGAGTCTGCATTGCTTCCACTTACTTGTGCCGGGCTCCTCTCAGTCTTCTTTCCTGTCGACCTACCTTGGTCAACTCTTGTTCTTTTCCGACCCCGACGGGATTAGGGTATCCGAGGCCTAGGGAGTCTTTCACTTTCCCACCTTAGTTGGCCCTTGTCTCATCTTTCCTGATACCCTCATTTTTCGAGGGGTCAGCCTTCTTTTTCTTTTCATTATATTTCCTTTTCTCTTTAAGATTCCCGCACTGTTTTTGTTTATTGGCTCCCCGTGTATCTAAATTCCCTTTAGCGAATTCATCTACACTCCATTTTCTAGGTATTTTCCATCTACGTTGCACTTTGTAAGTTTTTTCGATAGAAGTTGCATTTTGCGGTTGTTTTCAACCTCAATTGCATTTTGTAAGGATTGACAATCTAAATTGCTTTTTAGTAAGTCTTTCAATAATGTCGGGAGCCCGGAGATCCGACGAAGCTTCGTGACTATTTTGAATTTCAAATGCAATTTGTAAGCATTTTCAACCTAAACCGCTTTTTGCAAGTATTTTCAATCTAAATTGCATTTTGTATGTTGGGCATTTGGCAAATATTTTGTTTCTCAATTGCATTTTGTGGGTATCTTGAATCTAAATTACATGTTGTAAGTATTTTCAATCTAAATTGCATTTTGTAAGTATTGTCCATCCAAATGAGTAGTTTGAATCTACCGTACATTTTGTAAGCATTTTCAATTTCAATTGCATTTTGTAAGCATTTTGATTTTCAGTTTATAAGTATTTACAACCTAAACCGTTTTTTGCAAGTATTTTCAATCTAAATTGCATTTTGTACGGTGGGCATTTTGCAAGTATTATGATTCTCAATTGCATTTCGTGGGTATCTTGAATCTAAATTACATTTTGTAAGTATTTTCAATCTAAATTACATTTTGTAAGTATTTTGAACCTCAATTGCTTTTTGTACGTATTTACAATCTCATTTGCATTTTGGGCGTATTTTTCAATCTATTCCTATTGTGAGTATTTTCGTTCTAAATTTCCTTTTGTACGTATTACCGCTCTCCATTTTGTATTCTTTAATCTGTGTTAAGAGGGGCAGATGACGTCGTAGTTCAGCCCCTTAAAACAGCAATAATAACAACAATGTGTCACCGATTATTCCAGCCCACGCATTAATACTGAACTGTTGTTGATGTCTGATTTACACAATTTCTCTGGGATTTGTATCAGCCCAGACATGCGTAGTCTATTGTGAAAATTCTGCACTCGATCTCGGGTAAACTTCGGTTCATCGGTCAACAGAATAGCAGCAAGGAACTGTTGCTCATGAACACGTCTGTCGTAACCAGGTACAAAATGCTGCTCTGGGTGGAAAGTCAGCGGCACTTTGGATTCTTTGAAGGTGATATGGATAAAGGAGTTGTCCTCCTAGAATTTATTCTCCACACTGTCATATAACTCACACCTACAATTGCCGCTATTTCCCCGGTGCTGCTCCTGTTACTTTCCTTAATATGTTTGAGAACTCGTTTATCTGTGTCCGGTGTTCTTGTGCTCCTAGGACGTCCATTATCAGCAACACGTCTGCTAAACGAGCCTATTTCGCATAAGACAAGCATGTATTGTTTGGAAAGTCTTGGTGTTGGGCAAACATCTATTAGGAAAGTATTCCACATACAAACGCCGTGCTTCACTTGCGTTACACTCCGTCCGTCCATACAGAAGATGCATGTTTGCCATTTCCGGATACGAGTATCCCATTGTATCACGACGTATAACACGGCATCGAACGCACATACACCATATGTTTTGCTTTTGTCAGGTCGTCTATCGAATCCCCGGAGCTTTCCCACATATTTAGTTACACTATACCCAAAACAAGATATATATCCTTAGAATGATGTTTCATGGGTACCTACCTTTATACACTGACTTTAACAAAACGGAAATACGAGGAACACACACGGTTTAGCATTCGTACGAGTTGTACCTACACTTCGTTCGAAAATTTCTTATCTCACGCATCAGCTGCAAGGAAACAGACAGTCCCCATAGTGTGGAATACAGACGACCAACACAAAATAGAAGGCGTGTTCAAAACGTTTCCGTTTGAGGGCGATGCGTGGTGACACCACTGGGAACCAAAAGCGTCGACGATGCAGTGGTGTCATGCATTGTCCCCTCGTCTCAAGAAGTTCAAGAGCCTACATCAGCTGGAAAGGTGATGCTCACCCTGTTTACTGGGGCCCTTTGCTTATTGACTTCAAGAAACCCGGTGTCTCCACCACTGGGGAACGGTGCTGCGCAACACTGGAGAAATTGCAGCGTGCAATTAAGGCGAAATGTCCGGGAGAACTGTGACAAGGGGTGCTGCTTCATGATAACGCACGTCCCCATACCGCAAAGGTCTGTCTTGGGTCATGGTGTTTCTGAGATGGGTTCTAATTAATTGAGAAACTTCTCTCGGCATCCGCAACTGTGACGGGTATAGTAGCAACTATTCTAAGTGCAAGTAGAGCAGTGGTGCTTTTACGAGACTTCACCCGATTGGAAGATATACGTATTTCACATTCTTCTTTATTGGTAGGTAATTAGATTAATTCTATTAGGTAGTAATAATTAAATTAAATTTAGTGTAATTTGGTGTAAACATCTAGGCTAACTTAGATCTCTAGTATGACGACAGTAAACAGTGTTAGTGTCTCGTCAGGTTGTGTAACCGTAACGGATTTATGCTCGTCGTGCAAAATAAAAGTAAAAAATGCAAATAAAATCATCACAAGATCTCAGGTAAAATTGAATGAGGAGAAAAGTGAAACCGATTGTCGTAATGTAGGCCTACCGCTACCGTCATGCGAATGTCATAACCTGAGAAACGAACTGTCCTCAAAAGACGAAATTATAAAGCTGCTAAAGGAAGATATTGCTAAGTTAATGGAAGAGTTGAATAAATTAAAAGGAAACAGAGAGGAAAGCAAGGAAACTTGGTCGACAGTGATTGCTGGTAAGGTAAGATTGAATAAGCCTAGGCCTATAAATGGAGTACATGTAACTGAAATTCCCGTCTCAAATTCATTTGGAGTGCTTGTCGAAGAAAATGATGACTTTCCTCAAGAAGAAAAGAAGAAAGTGATAAAGAGAAAATCCAGGAAGATGCGGATATTTGCGGATAGCCACGGGCGAGATGTAGCAGCAAGCGTATTGGAGAGAAGCCGAGAAATGGAGGTCACTTCGACAGTGAAGCCAGGAGCTCAAATTGCAGAAGTCACGAACGGGATGATAGGAGAGTGTGAGTCCCTTACTACAAAGGACTACGCAGTGATCATCGCTGGAGCAAACGACGTCTATAGAAATGAGAGTAAAAAGGTAATCAATGATTTAAAGGGTACATTGCCATCCATGCAAAAAACAAATGTCATTATTGTAAACATTCCGCAGAGATACGATTTAATTCCCAAATCTTGTGTAAATGTAGAAATAGAGGCTACAAATGGAAAAATTCATAAAATTTGTAAGAGTTTTCTAAATGTCCAAATTGTAGATGTAAGTAAATTAGACAGGAAGTTCCACACTCGGCATGGCCTACACTTAAATAGATTAGGAAAAGAGTATCTTAGTGATGAAATCTGCAAAATTGTAAATTCAAATGGTAAGAATAATTCAACAGTAATACCATTAGAGTGGAAGCAGGGAAACTGGTAGAAGAAGCCAAACGTGAGGTTTGGCATTCACATCTTTTGAAGTCAAATTTAACGGAGTGCAACAATGGTGTTTCGGATTTGTCTAGCAACAATAATAATAACAATTATGATAATAATAATGTAAATAAATCACCAACACAAGCTTGCAAAAGTAACAAATTTAAAATTTACCACCAGAATGTCCAGTCTCTTTATAATAAAATTGATTACATAAATCTAATGCTTAAAAATGAACTTAAAGACATCTCAGCACTATGTATTTCAGAACATTGGCTGAAAGAGGAACAACTTGAATTAATTCAATTCCCAGGGTTTATACAAGCTAGTAAATACTCTAGATCTAATATTAGCCATGGTGGTACTTGTATCTACCTAAGAAATAATTTAGATCATGAACAGTTAACAGCTTATGATTATCTAATTATGGAACAGGATTTTGAATTTTCTGCCGTAAAAATTCAGCAGTCTAAGTTAATAATTGTATGCGTATACCGTTCTCCGTCAGGAAAGTTTCCTCTATTTATAGATAAATTAGAATTGTTACTCAATAACATGAGCAAAGTAAATTTCGATATAATAATTTGTGGGGATGTAAATGTGGATTTCTTAAAACTTGATAGAAATTGTGAATTATTAAACAGTTACTAATTTCCTATGGACTGAAACCTACAGTAAATACACCAACAAGAATAACAAAATTTAGTAAAACCACTCCTGATCAAATTTTTATAAATACAGATAAATATCACCATTCAATAGAAGTCTATTGTCCGGATTTTAGTGACCACCATGGACAAATACTGAGTTTTGAAGTATCCGAAGTAATCAATAATAATGATAATGGAGTAAAATCAAATTGCAGGTCATTCACTGAATCAAATGTTACATATTTCAATGACTTATTAAATAAGGAAACATGGTCAGAAATTTATGAACTAGAAAATGTAAATGATAAATTTAATGCATTTAACAGTACCCTAAAACACTATTTTGAAATAGCATTCCCCTTTAAACGAAGAACTGTTCAAAATAACAAAACTAGCAATTGGATAACAACAGGGATTATAAATTCATGTCAAAGAAATAAATTTCTACACAAATTATATAAACAATACCACACAACACCTGAATTCAATTTATACTACAAAAAATACACTAGCATATTAAATAAGGTAATAAGACTAGCAAAGAAAATGCATAATGATAATTTTATTTCCCAATCATCTAATAAAAACAGGGCTATGTGGTCCGTGATAAAGAAAGAAACTGGAAAATCTGCTAAAATACAAAGGAACATTACACTGACCAGAAATAATAAAGTGATTAATAATCCAGAGGAAATAGCAAACACTTTTAATGACTATTTTCTGGAAATTCCACAAAAATTAATAAATAAATCACAGGTAAATACACTAAATTCTAATAATAAAATAAATATATGCAGTGATTCTTTATTTATAAATCATGTCACAAGTGAAGAGGTAAGAATAGTTATAAAAGAGCTAAAAAATAAAGTCTGTGCTGGCATTGATGGCATCCCTGATGCAATTTTAAAGAAATGTGCAGAAAATATAATAAATCCACTTACGCACTTAATAAACAGTTCAATTCTCTCAGGAACTTACCCGGATATTTTGAAGCTATCAAAAGTAATTCCAGTGCACAAAAACGGTTCAAAAGATGAATTAGATAACTATCGTCCTATTACCTTACCAACTGGTATTGCAAAAATTGTGGAAAAAATTATGTATAAGAGACTGATAAGTTTCATAGAAAAAAATAAAATATTATCAAACTCACAACATGGATTTAGAACGGAAAAATCTACACAGACAGCAATTTACGAATGTAGTAATAGTATACTGAAATTAATTGACAATAAGGAACATGTAACTGGCCTATTCTTGGATTTATCGAAAGCATTTGAAGTTGTTGACCATAAAATCCTCCTTACCAAACTAAATCAATATGGTGTTAGAGGTCTAGCTAATAAATGGATAGAGTCTTACTTAACAAGGCGTAAACAAATAGTAAGCTTGAGACACAAGGATGCTGGAACCAAATTACTTAATGAAACATTGTCCTATGAGGGAATTATTGAATTTGGAGTACCCCAGGGATCGGTTTTGGGCCCACTACTCTTTCTTCTATATATCAATGATATAACACAGAACGTTCATTCACATAAGGAAATTTTGTTTGCGGACGATACAACTCTCGTAATAAAAGGTGAAACTAAACAGGTCATACAGCAGTCTGCTGACTCCGTTACAGGAGAGTTAACCAAATGGTCACAAGATAATCGTCTCATAATAAACTATAAAAAGACAGTATGTCTAAATTTCCACACTATACAGAATAGGAATCCTGCGATGCCCAATATAACATTAAATGGTCATCAAATAGAAAATAAATCAGAAACAAAGTTTTTAGGACTATGGATACAACAAGACTTGAAATGGAATAAACATATACAATATCTGAATACTAAACTGAACTCGATGTGCTTTGCGTTACGTATTTTGAAAACCTGCACTAGCATGCAAACATTAAGAAATACTTATTTTGCTTATTTCCATTCATACTTAAGATATGGGATCATATTTTGGGGTATGTCGCCAGATGTACTAAGCACGTTTAGGATACAAAAGAGGGCGATTAGAATTATGGCAAATGTAAACTCTAGAGAATCATGTAGACCTCTGTTTAAAGATTTAAACATTCTCCCACTGCCCTGCATATATATCTTTGAAAGTATTATGTTTTTTAAAAAGAATTTAATGAATAAAGATGTTTTTCTTACAACAAACAATGATGTTCATAGGCATAACACAAGACAAAATCAAAACATTCATATTTCACACACACACACAACCATATATCAAAAAGGAACTTTTCACACTGGAGTTAAATTATACAATAAACTACCCCAGTATATAAAACTGGCCCCAAAAATAAAAACCTTTGATAGTATGTTGAAAGCTTATCTGCAGTGCCATTGTTTTTACTCAGTAGTTGAATATTTTAGCGTATAGGAGTGATGGAATCTATAACTATATTTTACTTTTTTAATTTAATTTTAATACCTAGCTGTATGTTGTTTTATTTATAGAATTAAGTTTTCATATTATGATAATAGAGTGAGGTGTAAATAGTTGTGCAATAAGATTGTATCTATTAAGATTTGCTATTATAATAAGTTATAAATAGTTATAATCTTAGTAATATATACCTGTTAGTTCTTTTATTTTATGCATGTAAATTCTGACGTGTCCTATATCAAAAATGTATTGAACGCATGTATTTGATCAAATGGAATTAATAAAAATCTATCTATCTATCTACTTGTATTTGGATAAATTTCACTCAGCTTGTTCTCCATGATGTACAGTACTTCAAAACCGTTACAATTCCACTATTTTCATTTTTTCTTCTACCTCGAGTGTCGAACCAGTTGTATTTGAATAGCCATCAAACACACTATTTGTCAATATTTTTAGTGAAATCTAGTGATACATGCTTGAATTATGTTTCACTTTAATTTCAACAATTAGCGTTTTCCGATCTGTATAGCAAAATTGTAATATAGCCCAAGTTGGCCAGTTGTTGAACGTCATATTTCAATATTTTTAAAAAATTATTTATTTTAAGAGGTAGTCTATTGTTGGTTGTCGGTAACCTTTTGCGGGGCCCTGGGAGGCACAGCGCCCTGTGCAGCCGCACACTTCGCACATCCCTGGTGCCACCACTTAGCAGCTCATACGTTACCATTGCAAAGAAATGCTTTTCACTAGATTTTTATTCAGGTGTATTATGTCCGTAACCAGCTGATATCCACACCGAGATTAACAGAATTCATAGCAAACTATGTGAAGCAAAAGAACGCATTACTTTCCTCGCATCCATATAGACCTAGCCAGTCTGCAAGATTATACATGTGCGATTGAATGTTCTGGTATAACCAGCTTTACTTTTGCAAGGGTTCTGAACCTGTGAAATGGCAAAATCAGGTTTTGGTGGTCCTTGCCTTTTCAGATCCAATCTACTCTCAAAAGAAATTTTTTTAGCCTATTTTCAATTTTGAAAAAAAAAAAAGGCTTATGAGATCACCTTTTGTCCGTGTGTGTGTGCGTGTGTGTGTGTCCCCCACGTAATAAAATCTAAACGGCTGGTGCGATTTCAATGAAACTCGGTAAGTTCATAGCACTATCCCTGGCAACCTCGACCGTGCCCTTCAAATTTTTTTACGTCTCACCAATCCAACATGGCGGCTGTGCGAAATATTTCACTAGCATTCAATATCTCCGAAACTATTACCGATATCGCCCTGAAATTGTGTACGGTGATAAAGGGCACTACTAGAAGTTCACATATGAGACTTTCAAAAATATGGTGACTACAAAACCAACATGGCGGTCAAGCGAAGCTGAGACTTTTAAATAGACTTTTCTCGCGATTTAACTATCCAAACGTAATGAAACTTGGTACAGCAAATGTTTATACACATTGTAATGCACTGGAGTCTAATTTAGTTCAATTGTTTACATAACCTCAAAATGGCGGCTGTGCGAAATATTTCACTGACATTCTATATCTCCGAAACTACTACAAATATCACCATGCAATTTTGTACGGTGATAAAGGGTACTGATACAAGTTTATCTATGTGTATTTCATAAAGCTGTAAAGTACAAAACGAACATGGCGACCAAGCGAATTTGAAATATTTTAATAGACTTTTCTCGTGATTTAACTCTCTGAGCGCAGTGAAATGTGCTACAGTAAATGATTTTGCAGATTGTAATGCACTGCCATCTAATTTAATTCAATTGTTTACGTAACTTCAAGATGGCGGCTGTGCGAAATTTTAAAATTAAGTTTTTATTTCTTGTGTCGAAATCATGCGATCGAAGTGAAAGTTTGAATAATGAAGCTAGGCAATAATTGTCCTTGAATGGTACATAACTCTATGGCCTATACATATAACAATCCTAAATGGCGAGCTTCCGAAATATTTAGACGGTTCTAAATATCAATGAATCTTTTACAGCAACCAAACTGATTTTTTTATGTTCATAGAGACTATGAACATATGTTCACCTATAGGACTTCCAGTAACCTGGTGAGCACAAATCCAACATGGCGGCGACGCGAAGTATAAATATTTAAATGGACGTTTATCGCGAATTAACTAGCCGAGTGCCGTGAAACGTTGCACGTTAAATGCTTATACAAATGTTGATCCACTGGCATCTAATTTATTTCAATTGTTTGCGTAATCACAAGATGGCTGGTGTGCGTAATTTTAAAATCTTGTTTTTACTTCTTGTGTTCTAATCATGCGATTGAAGTTTGAATACCACACGTACACAATAATCTTGATGTAATAGTACAAAAATAAAAATCCAACCTGGCGACCATCTGAAATATTTAGACGGTTCTCAATATCTACGAATCTGTTACAGCAATTAAACTGAAATTTTGTATGTTGATAGAGACAATTAACATGAGCAGGATATATGAAAATAGGCTGTATAGCTCTTCACGGAACTACTTGTTCCTATTTGAAATAGCATCCACAGAATTCATTTTCAAAGGCAGGAATACTTAATCACCCTGAGATATAAGCATAAAAGAGACGTTCAAGCCTTGAGGAGTGTGATCACGACCTACCAGTTTCAACTCTCTAGAACACAGTCACAATATTATTATTATTATTATTAAGTACAGATAGAACAATCACGAGGATATCATTTTCACTAAAATCACTTCCAAACCACAGCGGAACCAATAAATTAAAAAACTACTACGTGCAAAGCTTAATAATGCACAGAATCATCACCAACACAAACTGCTACCGAAACCACCGCACTCATTCAAGACTTCCGCGTGAAAACGAACTAACTCACTGCTACCAATCTTCCCTAACCGCAGGTTAGGTGTCAATTCACCCTAAGATGTTACATTTTATTGTATATAATTCTTTATATTTTTCTTTCATTGTGGAGTTTGAAGCCATTTTTCAGTGTTGCCTAAATAAACAAAAGTTTGGTTATTTTCAGTCGGTCAACACGAATGTACCCAAAAAGAGCTGGGTTATGCCCTAAGCCTGAAATAAATTACATGAGATTATTAATCGCATTCGTGTTGACCGACTGAAAAGCACCAAACTTCTTTTTTTTTCTTCTTCAAAGATTACCACAGCTGAATATTACCAGCACACTAATTCAAGACTTCAGCGCGAAAACTGCTACCAATATTCGTGGATTATTATTTAATATTAATTATATACAACCATGGAGATACAGTTGGCACATGCTCGTAGAGGAGTTTGTGAGAAAAATTTAATGCTATTGTTGTTCAATGTTGTCAGACGCTCATCTCGTTGGAACAAAGCGAGCTGTGATCAGGCCAAGGGTTTCCCTTATGAAGTTCACCGTGCGGTAGCTGGCAGCGGAATGGCAATAATGAACATTTGGCAACGCTGAACAAGCTTGCTCCTTATTGGTTTCTGATGAGGTAACTGTGCTAGTCATACCTTTTATGACAGCAAGTAGTGTAACTGGCGGAATTGGCAGCCCAGTGCTTGGGATTAATGGAGTAAAAGGTATCTGTTCCAAGGCCGGGACAGGTGGGAGGAGACCGAACGGAGGCCGGGATAAGCTTCCAAATTCATCTTCATGATGAAGCAGGACACTCTCTTGTCCTTAAAGGCGGAGGAACCAATAACAATTGGTCAACGGCATGGGAATGTGGAAGGCAACGGGAAACCACCACATTATCTTCCCCAGGAGGATTTTTAGCATGACTGGGACAAACTAAAGCCAAGGCCCCTAGTCCCCGGCAGCCCTTAAGTGGACAGTGAAGACCTTTGTACCTGTGTCCGATAGGGTAATTTTTCTACAATTCAATGCAAAACCGATATTACTGAATATTATCCAGGTGTATGCTCCAACTTGTGATGCATCAGCTGAGGACATCGAAGCGTTCTACACCCAAGTCAAAACGGCCTTGTCTTTCACCAAAATGAATGAGATTACCATTGTGATGGGTGATTTCAATGCCAAGGTAGGTCATGGTCGACGCGCTGATATAGTGAGTAATTTCGGATTAGGGAGTGGCAACGATCGAGGTGATCGATTGGTCCAGCTATGCCAAGAGGAGGAGTTCATCATAGCAAACACTCATTTTCAGCTTCCTCCTCGTCGTCCTTACACATGGACCTCAAACGTCGACAATAATGTCAGAAATCAAATTGACTATATTCTCGTCAATAAGCGATTCACAAATTCCCTAAAAAGTGTGATGACATATCCTGGTGCTGATATTAACTCCGATCATAATGTATTGTTAGCCACAATGAATTTGAACTTGAAAAAATATCACCCAGTGAGGCACAACAATCATTTTGCGATCCATAAGCTCCAAGACCCTGTATTGAGAAATGGTGTCCAAACAGCATTGAGTACAAAACTAGATTATATCCAGTCGAACAAGGATACACATAATATTGAAGACATTTGGAACCAATTCAAATCCGCAGTGAATGAAGTGTGTCGAGAAAAACTACAGGCCACGGAGAGTAGGAAAAGCAAACCTTGGATGACAGATAGAATTCTACAATTGATCGATTGCAGAAGACCTTTCAAGAATAATGACCCGATAAAGTACAGAGAATTGCAGAAATTAATACGGAAGGAAATCCGTACTGCCAAAGAACACCACCTTTCAAAGGAATGTAGTGAAATAGAAGAACTGTGTGCAAAGCAACACTCGTTCAACATGTATAAAAAAAGTTAAACAAGCAGCTAGGATTTATAAGAGCAGAGGGATTGGGAATGTCATAAATAGATATGGCATCATTCTCCCTAGTACTGAAGAGAAGTTGACAGAATGGAAGGACTACATTGGAACTCTATTCGAAGACAACAGAAGTGTTGATCATGGTATTCGAACGGGCGATGGCATAGATATTACAAGCGATGAAATTGAACATGCCATAACAATATCGAAGAGTGGAAAGGCTCCAGGTCCAGATGAATTGCACATTGAAATACTAAAGCTTCTCAAGGATGAACGATCTCTTTCCTTGCTGGTTGGTTTGCTCAATGATATATATCGAAGTGGATACATACCACATGATTGGCTCAAATCAACTTTTATACCGATTCCCAAAAAGACTAATGCAAAGTGCTGCAAAGACTATAGAATGATCAGTTTAATGAGTCATGCCCTGAAGTTATTCCTTAAAATCCTGCACTTAAGGTTATATCATAAATGTGAGTAGAACATCGGTGGCACACAGTTTGGATTCAGGAGTGGTTTCGGAACTCGGGAGGCATTGCTCAGTCTTCAGGTATTGATTCAACGATGTCGTGATGTTCGTGTTGATGTTTACATGTGTTTCATCGATTATGAAAAAGCCTTTGACACTGTTCAGCACGATAAACTGATGAACATTTTATGTGACCTGGGACTAGATGGACGTGATATCCGATAATTGGAAATCTGTACTGGAATCAACGTGCTGCTGTACGTGTTGATGGGCATCTGTCTGAAGACGTATCGATAATGAAGGGAGTTCGCCAAGGTTGCATTTTTTCTCCACTCCTCTTCAACGTCTATTCTGAAAAGATTTTCCAAGAAAGTCTCAAGGAGTAGTGGTAAATGAATCTATCATTAATAACATCCGATATGCTGACGACACTGTCATCCTTGCAACAAGTATGGATGATCTACAAACACTACTGGGTTCTATTTCTGAAGAGGGTAATGCCATGGGATTAAATTTAAATGTAAAAAAAAAACAAAGCGGATGGTTGTTAGTAGAAAGAAAGATGAAATTCAGGGCATTCTTACACTTGGTAATGAAAGAATTGAAAGGGTTTCATCATATAAATATGATGATGATAATTGTTGTTTTAAGGGGCCTAACATCGAGGTTATCGGCCCCTGATGAAATGAAAGGATGAAGATAAAAAAACAGCTCACTGCTATGGATGAAACGAAAATGGTTTAGATAAAATAGACAGTGAGCCCCAACAACTATGCCTTATGTAGCAGGGAAAATACTTACAAAAAGGAACTCAGATTGAAAGTACTCACCAAATGGAGAGCGGTAATACGTACATAAGGGAATTTCGAACGAAAATACTCACGAAAGGAATAGATTGAAAAATACGCACAAAATGTAGGTTAAGTCCAAAATACGTAAAAAAATGCAACGTACAGTCGAAATACCTACAAAATGCAAGTGAAATCAAAATACTTACAAAATGCAAATGAGATTGAAAATACGCACAAAATGTAATGGAGATTCAAAATACCCACAAAATTGCAATTGAGACTTAACTACTTGAACAAAACGGGGTAGGTTGAAAATACAAAATGCAATTGAAATTGCTTACAAAATGTATGGTAGATTCAAACTTCTCATTAGGATGGACACTACTTACAAATTCAATTTAGATTGAAAATAATAACAAAATGTAATTTAGATTCAAAATACCCACAAAATTGCAATTGAGACTTAACTACTTGAACAAAGTGGGGTAGGTTGAAAATACAAAATGCAATTGAAATTTAAAAAACTCACAAAAGCCCCGGCCCGGATATTGAAAGACTTACTAAAAAGCAATTTAGATTGTCAATCCTTACAAAATGCAATTGAGATTGAAAAACACTCACAAAATGCAATCTAGATCGAAAAGACTTACAAAATGCAACGTAGATTAAAATACCTACAAAAAATCCCTAAAACGGAATTTAGATACATGGGGAACCAAGGAACAAAAACAGTGCGGGAATCTGAAAGAGAAAAGGAAATATAAGGAAAAGAGGAGAGGATTGGAGAGGAGAGGGGAGGGGAGAGAGTCCGCCCCAAAGGGAAGGGACAAAAGGGGAAAACGGACCCAGCTCAGGAATCCTTCGGGGTCACCAACTCCCGAACTCACCAGCCGTGAACCCCTGAGTGTGTAGCATTATCTAGGGTGCACCGGAAGTGGTGGGGCAACATACACCCTGATCATATAAATATTTAGGATGTAAAATCAATGATAACTGGGACTTAAGTCAAGAAATTCGCTGTAGAATTGAGCAGGTCAGAAGTTCTTTCATTAAAATGAGAACAGTTTTGACCAGCCGTGATTTAAGTCTGTCATTACGCGCCCGACTGCTTCGATGCTACGTTTTTCGTGTCCTGCTCAATGGAGTTGAATCATCGACACTTACTGAGGTTTTAAGTAAGAAACTGATAGCATTTGAAATGTGGACGTACCGCAGGATTTTAGGGATATCATGGACAGCTAAAGTCACAAATGTGGAAGTACTGCGGCATATGAACAAAGACTTGGAAATTCTCAGTATCATCAAAAGGAGAAAACTAGAATATTTTGGTCATTTCATGCGCAACAACAAATACCACCTCTTGCAATTAATTATCCAAGGGAAGATTGATGACATTAGGGGTCCAGGACGCAGACGAATATCCTGTCTAAAGAACTTAAGCCAGTGGTTCGGACTTAATACGGTGACACTGTTTAGAACAGCTATGGACAAACAGCAGACCATGCTACTGATCGCCAATGTTCTTGGAGGACGAGGCACTTGAAGAAGAGGAAGAAGAAGAAGCGTTTGAAATGTGGTGTTACAGGAGAATGATGAAGATCAGATGGGTACATAGGGTTACGAATGAAGAGGTATTAAGACGAGTGGGAGAGATGTTTTGGGCGACTGCTGATGAAGAGAAGATGTACGCTAGTGAGATAAATACTAAGACACCCAGAGATAGCAAACTTAGTTATAGAAGCAAGGGTTGAGGATAAGAACTGTAGGGGTAGACCAAGGTTAGAATATGTTAAATAGATTGCTTTGGATGTAGGGTGTTGTAGCTATGTAGAGATGAAACGATTAGCTCAGGACAGGGAAGCATGGAGGCAGGCATAAAACCAGTCGAAAGACTGAAGACTCAAACAACAGTTGTAGATTACGGGCACCACCCGGCTTAACGCCATTTTCCTCCCACTTCGTCCCTCTCAAATCACCTACCAGCGTGTTAGCCCACTTAATAGGTTCACCCCTCTCAAATCTTTGGACCGAAGGCTGAGAGCCCGTAATTCCATCCCGACCAATGAACTGCGCGCTGAATTTGATATCGCCGAACACAGTCTTCCTTATTGATAGAGCTACAGTTTTACAATTACATTTTCTTGATATTACAAGCCCATTTTATTTACTCAAGTATCGAGAGAAAATGAAAACGTCCCTAAATTCTCTAAGAAGGACACCGATCGGGAGTACTTATGGGCCAGCCGCTACTGCTTCCAAATTCCGATATGCACTTCAGTCTCACCCCCTCTCAAATCTATGGACAGAAGGCTGAGAGTCTGTAATTTCATCCTGACCAGTGAACTGCGCGCTGTGCAATACAGTTTAAACAACCTCAGCCGGTAGCCTTCCTGATGGTGAGAAATGAATGAATATTATCACAAAAGGCCAAAATGTCATTTCGAATGATGAACTACCAGTAGCCTATACGTTTTAGGTAGCTTTCATTAGAAAGCTAACTATTGCAATTGGTACCATGTTTCGACTTCCGGAAAATTTCGCGTTTCACATCCCCTTGACCCCAAAACCACCGTCAGTTCAAAAGTTTATATATATACGGTAATTTATGTATGTATATATATCAGTTTCATGTGGACACGATAACTGCCGTAATTTTGCACCAATCACTTTGAATTTTTTACATAGTATGTGTCCCTTTAAAATTAGTGAAATATCACCATAACTCTATTAATATTTGAAATATCGAATCGATTCAAAGTTCATACTATGTATGGGATAAGTGCCAAAGATTTATGTTTACCAACCATTGACCAAAGGGTTGGAAAAAAGTTTCTTTTTTCGGAAAACATTAATTATATCTCTCTTAATAGGCACAATATCAAAACCGTACAAAATGGACAATATTCCCCTAATAATTACCTAAAACTTTTGTCTGAAAGAATTTTCGATATGACCCACCATTACGCCAAGGGATGAGAAAAATGATTTCGGAATTATAAGATGCCAAGAGCCATCGGAGGTTGCCATGACAACGCTTCTAAATTGATGAGGGATGGGCTATCAGAGGTTGCCATGACAACACCATTGCACGAGATCACATTCAGTTTTCCATCTGACTCTGTGGGAAGCGGCTTCGGTGACGTAACTGGTAGCGTGCTGAACTTCTATGCCCAAGGTCGCGGGTTCAAAGCCGGCCGAAGTCGTCGGATTTCCTAAGAGCGCTAAAAATCCCCCAGTATGCTTTCGTATGGAGGGGAAGTTCCAACGTTCGTTGCGAGTAGCTGGTTGCGGTGGCATTTAGTTGCCAAGTTCACAGCTAGGTGTCGTTGACGGTAGTATTTGGTAACTAAATTAGGAACTATTACTTTAAATTGACAGTCTGCAGTCCTTACCTGAAATACAGACTAATACAGCCATCACAATTAACACCGTTTATCAGACAGATTCTACATTCACACAAAGTACACGGAGTTACATGACCGCGTTGTCGCAGCCCCTAAACAGAGGAACCAACGAACATCTCTGCAGGAGATAAAATTTGGCGTGAAGAAGTAACAGACTGTTAGATAGTTACACATCAGTTCCAAACCTTGCATAAGGACAGTGTGACCACAAGTATAAAAGTGGACCCCAAATGACAAGAAGGTTACCGTCCCCATAAGACAATAAAACGTTAAAAATATGCATAGAAATACGAAAAAAGTTAATTAAGCTCAAATTGTAAAATACTTTCTCGCAATAAATGAGGTCTGATCCTTCTATGGAAACCTGCATATTTTGACTATTAAAGCCTATCCCCTTGTTCGCCCGGTGAAATCTACCTCCGCCTTCCGGCGTGCCGAGAGGATTTTTTTTTAAATTAACCAGGTTATTTTCCATGCCGCATGTATCTGAAGGGACCAAACATCGATATATTACGAACTTGGAATTATAACTTCTTCAATTCACCAGGGTTTATTACTCCTTGCACATGATTATCAAAATTAAATTAGCAATTTTCCCAAAATTTCATAAAATGTAAAGATGGTGTCGAGTAGTGCCCCGTTTTGAAATTCCCGTATATTTCCCGAATGAAAATCGACCAAATTCCCGTATATTTTAGATCTGTCTGAGACTAGAGTTCGCATACCGAATGGGTGAAAAATGAATCTTAAAGTGCGAATCATGTTTTACTAGCGTCGAGCAGACGCAAGAAAAGCTTGCCGAAACTCAACGATGCGCAGAGACCAATATCAATCGGCGTATTTTAATGCTCATTGCGGGGCTCCTGTATGTCCCCCGAATGCTGATTCCCCCCCCCCCCCCTCTCGAATGCTGATTACCGGGCTCACTGCTCACTCCATTCTTCAACAACGCGGCTCGCCCCGAGACGCGGTCTACAGCTGTAAACCAAGCGTAGAGTGCAGGAGGCATCACACGTGTGTGTGTATTATTATTATTGTATGTATATTACCTAGCTAAAAGTGCGTTTGTTGAGTATCTAAAGCCTTGAAAATTGTGTATAATATTCAGTGTACTTAGCAATGCCACCGGTTCGCTCTAAATTAGGGAGTGCCAAAACTTTACACAGTCAAACTAGGGAAGTTATTTACAATGTGTAGAAATTCATGAAAAACGAAACACATCTCGCTGGAAACATATGCGCAATTCAATATAAAGTGGCTGAAGCAACAGGTGTGTTGGAAAGGTCGGTGCGGAATATAATACAAGGTGCCAAAAGGATTGAAAGTGGTGAGGTGGATTCATTTTCAACGCCTGGAAAGAGAAGACCAAAATCTGTCATTAAGTGTAAGTTAGACAATTTTGATAAATGAGTGGTCAGGCGAACGATTCATAATTTTCACAATACCAAAGGCCAGAGGCCAACGCTGGAAAAGATCCGTAGGAAACTGGCTGAGGATATAAAATTTATAGGTGGTGTAAACATTAAGCAAGATAGTTCGAGGCCTAGGCTTTAGATGGAGGTAGACAGAAGACATGCGTAGAATACTTATGGAGAAGCCTGACATAAGGCTCCTACGTATGCAGAACTTACAGAGCATAAGGCGGTACCGACAACAGGGTAGGCCTATTGTTTACACTGTTGAGACATATTTGCATAGTTCGCACACTAAGCAAAGGGCTTGGAGTGACGGTTCTCTTCATGGACTGAAGCCACCTATCTCGAAAGGGCAAAGACTAATAGCGGTACATGCCGGTTCAGATGCAGGTTTTGTTCCAAATGCTTTGTTGGTTTTCAAATCCAACCAAACAACAAGGTACCATCACGATGAGATGAACTATAGAAATTACGAAAAATATCTGACAGAGAAATTAATTCCCAATTTGCCAACCAATTCTGTAGTCGTGATTGACAATGGCTCGTACCATAATGTCCAATGTGAGCGCGCACCCACATAATCTTCCCGAAAAACGGTTATGCAGGATTGGTTGACCGATAAGGGTATCCAATTTTCTACAGAGATGATAAAACCTCAACTGAACGCTTTGATTATATCCCATAAAAGGTTACGAATATTCCCAAATGAGAATATGATGTAATTTCCGTTTGATCAGATAAATTATCAATTAATATGATAAAATTGGTCCGGCCAGATCAAACATAAAATGCCAGCGTTTCGCCCCAGTGTGCCGTTGGGCTCGTCAGTTGGTACAGACACACCTCACCAATACGCATGGCTAGCACATACTGAGAAGGCCATCACAAGACACAAAATACAAGTAGTATTGACGTCACGAGTGATGCCAATGTGCTACGGAAGTCAAGCTCCCTTTCATAAAACAAAAACCTTACCTTGGCAATCCAAATAGGTTACGAATATTCCCAAATGAGAATATGATGTAATTTCCGTTTGATCAGATAAATTATCAATTAATATGTTGTTTGATCTGGCCGGACCAATTTTATCATATTAATTGATAATTTATCTGATCAAACGGAAATTACATCATATTCTCATTTGGGAATATTCGTAACCTATTTGGATTGCCAAGGTAAGGTTTTTGTTTTATGAAAGGGAGCTTGACTTCCGTAGCACATTGGCATCACTCGTGACGTCAATACTACTTGTATTTTGTGTCTTGTGATGGTCTTCTCAGTATGTGCTAGCCATGCGTATTGGTGAGGTGTGTCTGTACCAACTGACGAGCCCAACGGCACACTGGGGCGAAACGCTGGCATTTTATGTTTGATCTGGCCGGACCAATTTTATCATATTAATCCCTATATATATTATAATTGTGAAAGTCTCTGTGTGTGTGTGTTTGTGTGTTAGTTTGTTACCTCTTGACACTAAAACGGCATGACGGATTCGGATGAAATTTCAAATGGAGACAAATTATACCCTGGGATAACATATAGGGTGCCTTTTATCCGGAAATAAACCATTGTTCCCGTGGAATGGGCAACATAACTGAAAAGTCGCCAAAAATACTCAACTGGGACAAAATATCGAAGTTGTTGCATAAAGACCGGACAAAGCTCATTTTAAGCCCCTCGATGCAAGAAACAATACTCGGTATGTCCCTATGGGACGCCGAAAACCACATTTTAAGGCCCTAAAATCAACAGTTTCAAAGATATTCCCAGAAAACTATCTTCAATCTGATTGATGAACAAACCGCAAGTCCGTTTCCATGGCAACACTACCTCAAGGTATGACATCCGATCTTCTATTTATCCCTGTAGGAGGCAATGCCGGTCCATTTATTATCTTTTTCAAGATATATATAAACCCCATAAGAACAGGGTAGCGCGCCTGCCTCTCATCCGGAGGCCTTGGGTTCGATTCCCGGTTCCGTCAGAGATTTTAGACACTGACGTGAGGGATGCAACGGGGTGCACTCAGGTTCATGAGGAAAATTGAGTAGCTGTCTGATAGTGAGGCAGCGCCCCAGTCACGAAGAACAAGATCAACGGCCGAGGGGCACGATGCACTGACCACAATATCAGCAGGCCAAATGGCTGGGAAGCGGTCGCTTGATAGGCCTAGGCCCTTCATGGGCTGTAGTACCAGGGGTAAAAAAAATAGGTGAAGTGCCTTCTAATTCCACCTTTATTTTTTAAACACTACAGTAGCGGCTACTAAATAAAGGTAGCGATATAGCTACGATCAATTTCATAAACACTGGGCTCACGAATCCCGTATAGTTAAGTACAAATATCAGTCTGGTCGTCATTTCAGTAGCAACGAAGCTCTGTGGCAGCTATTGCCGTTTCCGTAACACTTAATAATATAAGGCATCCCGCCGTAATATACTTCAATGTGCACTTACAAAATTGTGAACCAGTCTATTTTACTGAAAGGAATTTCTACGAGCGAGTATCCACTCCGGCAGAAAACACACTCACTACCTTTTCCAAAATTTACACAAGACATGATTTTTAAAGCACTCTTCTGTATGTTGAGATACAGAGATATACCACATGGGAAGATACAATAAAATGTTGGCAAGTCTGATTTCAAGGAACTGCTGTTCAGAATAGGCCTTGTGTTAAATCTGCAGAAGCTTTCGGTACAGCTTATGCGGCCCATGTTCATAACATGGAATGTTTTCCTTTGACAATGCATCTACACCATGTGCGAGGGCAACGCATTTCAAAGATCTCTAAAAACACAATAATCAGGAAATTGGAGAAAATTTTTTAGTGGCAGCGGGATTCAAGAAGAAATAATTTCATCTTTGAGATTTGCTGATGACATCGTCATCTTGGCCTATTCGCCAGAGGGTTTGAACGAGTTTTTGAATGGTATGGACCACGTCTTGAGGAAATAATTCATGATGAAAATCAATAAATGTAAAACAAAATTATTGGAATGCAGCCGAAATAAATCAGAAACCTCTATGGACATCAAATTGGCACGTGAAACGCTGCGGGAAGTAGGAGACTTCTGTTACTTAGAAAGCAAAATATCCTGTGATGGACGAAGCAAAGAGGATATAAAAAGCAGGTTGGCTCAGGCAAGGAAAGCATTTCTACAGAAAAAGAATCTGTTGACATCGAATATACATTTAGGTATTAGAAAGTCATTTTTGAAAGCTTTTGTATGGAGCGTGGCACTATAAGGAAGTGAAACTTGGACTAATGTTGCAGCAGAAAAGAGGAGAATTGAAGCGTTTCACATGTGGTGTTACAGGAGAATGATGAAGATCAGATGGCAGGTAGGGTAACAAATGAAGAGGTAATAAGACGAGTGGGAGAGAAGAGATGTTTCTGGCGACTGCTAATGAAGAGAAGATATAGGTTGGTAGGACAAATATTAAGACACCCAGGAAGAGCAAGCTTAGTTGCGGATGGGTGGGTCGAGGACAAGAACTGTAGGGGTAGACCAGGGTTAAACAGATTGCCTCGGATGTAGGGTGTGGTAGCTAAGTAGAGACGAAACGATTAGCTCAGGAGAGGGAGGCATGGAGGGCTGCATCAAACCAGTCAAAAAACTGAAGACTCAAACAACAACAATCGGGAATTTTAATTACTTAGAGAGGCATGTGAGGCAAAAGGGTTGTTGGAGAATTTCAATCCCTGGGATGTAACACTGGAAGAGACTGCATAATGTACATCAACGGACAAGGTGAGATATATTTTAATATACGTCTATTAATAGCGACATGTTGACATTCAAATCATCAATAAGTGTGGCAAAATTACACCCAGAATAGCTTAAGGAAAAATACGTTTAATTCCCCATATTCCAATAGATTTGCCATTCCAGTGTGCAAGAGTGCAGTTCCCTCTTCAAACAATATCCGCAATTTCTATTAACAAAGCGCAATGACACAGTTAAGAGTAGCACGTGTACATTTAGACAAAACAATTTTTTCCCATGGGCAACTGTATGTGGCGTGGTCTCGAATATCCGGACAACAAAATCTTTATGTCTCAGGAGAAGATGGCAAATCGAAAAACGTAATTTTAAAATGTGTTCACATAATGTAACATTATACCCTGCAGACTTTCACAACTCTATAAAATTCCCACTTTGCTGCTCATATCAATATACTGTATGTATCAATCAGAATTTTCAGAATTAGAATGGACCCACCTGTAGCCGCGATTGCTGTAATAGAATAGACCAATTATCACCAATAATCCATCGTCCCCATTGTCTTGATCGCGAGCGAAGCCGCGGGTACCAGCTAGTTGATAATATATCCCATAAACCACGCTATAAGACGTATCAAATCGATACACTGCTTGCTACCTATGGACACACGATCTTGCGTCTACCACCGTACCACCCTGACTTGAATCCTATCGAAATGATTTGGGCTCATGTTAAAAATTATGTAGCTGAAAAGAATGTTACTTTCAAACTTGATGATGCAAGAACATTGCTTATGGAAATAGTTGCGTCAACTGGAGCTGAAGAATGGTCGAGTCGGTGTAGGCACGTAATAGACATTGAGAAGAAGTACAGTGACAGCGATCACATAATGGATGAAGTATCAGACGGCATAATCATTAATCTGGGGGACGATAGTGACATTGACAGAGAGCGTGTTAGTGACTCCAGCACCAATAGCACAGATGACAGTGAAGGAGATATGAGTGGCTTTCAACCTCTTTCAGAAGACGTGCACTAGGAATAGGCCATGAGGTAAGTTTACTGCTATTTTACGATTAGAGCATTCTTAATCTCTTTGTTGTTTCCTGCACTTCAACAGTATTTTTAGGCTATTACTGTTTGGTTCAAGACATTACAAACACGCGCTGAGATCTCACTTGAATCCCACTCACAGTTCAGCCTGCCAAGCCTGGGCAGACGATCCGTTCAGAACTGCTGCTATAGTGCGGGACAAACCATTGGAAGCGTGAAGGTCACGCGTAGTCGGTGCGGTGTTGTCGTGTACGTTCTCACATTCAGCACTCCACTGAAGGTACCGTGCAACAGCATGGCAACACCGCCAGGCGCGGGGAGGAGAGCGGAGCGGAGGGCCCTTTGACCTTCAGGCTTCCAATGGTTTGTCGCGCACTATAGCGAGCTACTACCGCGAAGTGGGAGGGGCGTTGTATGCCACTACCGAGCACACTCGAGCATGGCCGAAAATTTGCGCAGCATTCTTCGGCAAGCTTTTCTTGAGTCTGCTACGTGTAACTGCATAGCGACAGTAAGTTGTTTCATGATCAGACGTCTAAACACGTACTAGAGTCAAATGAAGACCATCTGGATTGGTCATATCCAGATCAGAGACTATCATGATTACGACGAAGTATAATTTGTGATCGTGAAAGTCACGGGAATCTAGTCATACACGAACGGTGCCGATCACATCCAATTGCGTACTGTACTCACGACTTCCCCAAAGTCAGACCGCGGTCTACCGTAAACTCGCGACAACAGAGCAGAAATTGCGAGAATTAAGTCAACCCACTTTCGCCACACTCGATCATGCCCGACTGCGAACTCGCCACCTTCCACTTCGCTAGGCCAACGGGAATCTCGTCAAACGGCCGAGAGCGGCGTCGATAACGTTCATAGCTACATTTCTCCGTGGCTGTCCGCCAGAATCGAGATCTAGTCAAACGGACGGCGAGCGGCGTCGATTGCGCAACATCGTGATATTTATCCATGGCCGACCGCGAGAACAACCGGAATCTCGCGAAACGGACCACGGACGGAGCCAATTGCATAATAATAACACCGCAATATGTCTCCGTGTCTGACCAAGATAACGGGAATCTCGTCAAACGGGCCACGAACGGCACCGGTTGTGTAACATCGAAATATTCGATCGCGAGGATAAAGTGAAACCTGTCAAACGGCTGAGAGCTGTGATGTTTTGTATGTGTAACATCGCAATGCAGTACCTTCCCGCATTGTTCCCCAGTAACCAGCCTCGAACTTGAAGCCGTAGGAACAACAGAAATCTCGTTGAAGTGACGGACAGGGGAAGATGACCTCGTAGTTCCACCCCTTAAAACAACAATAACTAACTAAAGTGACGGACGGCGATGTAGGCGAAGTAGCATAAAGGTTCCTACTTCTGCTGAATATTCTTCCCAATCACATTGAGGTTTGCAAATGTACCCATTGGCATAAAAATTACAGCTCTGCATAAAAATAACTGGCCTCCTCGGTGAATAACAATTCCTTCCGTCATTGTCAAGCAACGAGCGCGGCGCGGCGCAGGTACGGCCGGCGGTCGGTTAGGCCAACACCACCTAGATAACAGGCCTTTGCATTCAAACAAGATGGCGGGCACTGTAGGCAGAGCTGCTGGAGCTCGCCGCAGGCCATGACCCATATGATCGGTTCCTTCCAACTGATACATCGTAGTCGGCAGCATTTTTAGGCTATTATGATGACTTCATCCTTCTTACCTTTACTTACGTAACAAATATACTAGGCCTACTGAATAAGCTTCTTCTCATCCTTCACCTGAAAATGAAACCTCACGGGAAACTAGGTACCGTACCGTAGGAAAAAATGAAACATACACTATTTTAATGTTTCTGGATCAATTTTATGTCAACAGTTCACTGGCCACAAAACATAGCGCTAAATTAACAGCAGTAAAATATACGCATTTGATATAGTTATGTTCAATATTTACATAAGATCAGGTTTTTAGCTAGATATCTGGACTTGACATATAAACAACTGTGTCTTCTTCACGAAAACTTCCGGGTACACATTTCATCATTTAAATTATAGATTTACTATTATGATGATGCCATCAGCCAGTGTCAGGGGCGTATATACAATTTTATTTCGGGGGGACTGGCTATCCTGGAAAATTGTGAGTATTTTCAGGGGATTGTCACCACAAAATCCCAGAAATATCAACCAATATCTTAGAGCATATAACGTTGTGTAATTATTTTAGATAAGATTCAAAGTTTATATAGCCTACAATTACTAGCAATACAAAAAAAGTAAAATACAACACAACACACAAATAAAATTTTATACTTAATGAATTTTCCATTATGATCTATGGAGTATGAATGGCAAATGTCTAAATATTGGTCAATTTACTAAGCAGAAAGGTAAACAGTGGTTTTTTTTTACAAGTTGATAATTTATTTCTCAAATGTACCGTACTGTGGAATTCACAGTTTTGCCTCACAAGTCTGAGAGTACCCCGTTCCAGCCCTCGGACTAGAATTAAAATTTCTTGGGGGAGCCGGGAATCGAATTTGGACATCCGGGGTGGCAGCCAAGAATGCTAGCTACTACACCACGAGTTAATCTAATTTCAATCTTAATATTGTTTATAACAGCCAATAAGTTAAGATTAGAGTACAACCGAATTTACAATTATTTTATGCTCTTACCAAAGCAACAGTTTCTTAATTTGATTGGCTTTTTTCTAGTAATTTATTGCACATCATACCTGTCACCTACAAATATGAGGTGTATATTTTATTATTATCATTTATATCCAGAGCATCCTAAATATTTACATACACTGTGAGTGGAAGCAAAGTTGAGCATAAAATACCCTTAACACAGTCTCTGCTAGTTTAAAATATATAGTAGGCTATTCACATAAACACACAATGTCACATCAGATCCTTTTCACTCAGGCTATTAATCTATGTCAAAACTAGTCATCTAAGTGTATTTATCACTCTCATGTAAATTTCTTTCAAGAGTAGAGAAACACCCATTACAATTGGATACAATCATGTTGACCGACTGAAAAGCATTAAATTTTGATCCAATAGCTGTTGAAGCACAATGACTACACTACTAAACGAAATATTGTTATATGTGAGGTATGACTTTCTAAACCATAACAAAAGGCACTCATTTGAGCTTGAAGATATTTGAAATGTCATTGGACACATGGGGGAGAGGCCGACAATCCTGTATAAGTTTTAGAGACAATGAAACTTTAACACAGTGGATGGCTTTCTAATATATTGAGGCTGTAAGGCTACAAAGGGCGGAGAAATGCAACAGACAGGGTGAGAGGAGGAGAGACTGTTCATAATAGGCTATTTCAAGACTTTCAGGATAACATTCTAATATTTGGTGCCACAAAAATGGTGTCCATACAACTTGAACTTTTCGAAGTCATTTTTCAATGTTGCGCTCATAATCTAATGAATTAATTGCATTTTAGTTGCTCCACATGTTAATTGGCCCAATTAAATTGGTCGGGGAGTAAAACGTAGGACTATCGACTCACAACTTTCTATCAATGTGGAAAAATTATTTGGATTAATTATACACTTAAGTGCTTAATTAATCCAAGTATTTTTTAGAGGTCCTGTACGCAAGTGTGAATTGAAAAGTTTTACTCCTCGCCCAATTTAATTGGGTACAGAGGGACACTGTGACTGAGTTTTTGTCAGAAATTGCAAAAATATTGATTTTTTTATTCTTTGATATAATTATGCCCCTGACTCCAGCGGACAATTTAGTGAAAGTCTTTTCCAAATTCCGCCATATTTAAAGGCCCAGCGAATTCTTGAAATGTCTAGTGCATGGTATCTAAACGCCTCCTATTCATGGACTTTCATTGAGGCGAGTATTTCTGTACTTAATTTCCTAATAAGGAGCTCAGAAAAGCAAGAAAGAGGGTGTTGACATATGGTGCTGGGCAGTTTTAGCTGACAAGGTAAGCTGATAACTAAAAAAATATGCATGGGTTTATAAAAGTGCATTTTTCTGAGCTTCCCATTTTTTGGAACAAAATTCGCCCCATATGCATCAGACTTGTGGCTATAATGAAGCAAATTTTTATATATAGTCTATATTAATGCATCCATAAGCACAGTGATTAGTTTTACTGTAGTATTCATAGTTTTGCCATTAAAAATATTTTAATTTTCAATTAATGGGATAAATAAATTGTGAAATACTGTATGTTAATTTATATCTCAACAAATATTCATATGAACTTAAAACCAATCACTAGGATTGCTTCCATACTAAATATCTATATGGGAAAGTCATGATAAATGACCTACCTCTATCTGTTTAACGCAAGGACTATTTTCAAAATTTGCATATTTTTCATATTAAAATAATCATATCTCCTAAACGGTTAGAGATAGAAA
Source organism: Meconema thalassinum (assembly GCA_946902985.2). Lineage (NCBI taxonomy): Eukaryota > Metazoa > Arthropoda > Insecta > Orthoptera > Tettigoniidae > Meconema > Meconema thalassinum. The sequence continues at coordinate 249,639,838 of OX336394.1, read as the reverse complement.
AGTGTAAATCAGTAGTCTAGTGTATATTACTATTAGAGTGCTGTATGGAACATTAAAACAATATCCATTGATAATTAATTAAAATTGAAAGCCTATCACCAAAGAATATGCATGTTTTTATAAAAGTCCATTTATCGCGGCTTCCCATTTTTTGATACAACATTTGGTCCTTGCGCATTAGATTTGCTGCTATAATAATGCAAATTTGTATTCATATTCTATATTAATGCATCCATAAGTTCAGTGATTAGTTTTACTGTAGTATTCATAGTTTTACCATTAAACATATTTTAATTTTCAAATAATAGGCAATTAATGGGATAAATGAATTGAGAAATTTGTTAATTTATATCTCAACAAATATTAATATGAACTTAAAACCAATCACTAGGATTGCTTCCATACTATCTATATGGGAAAGTCATGATAAATGACCTACCTCTATCCGTTTAACGCAAGGATCATTTTAAAAATTTGCATATTTTTCATATTAAAATAATCATATCTCCTAAACGGTTAGAGATAGAAAAGTGTAAATCAGAAGTCTAGTGTATATTACTATTAGAGTGCTGTGTGTAACATTATAACAATATCCATTGATAATTACCTAAAATTGAAAGCTGATAACCAAAAAATATGCATGTTTTTTATAAAAGTCCATTTATCGTGGCTTCCCATTTTTTGATACAACATTTGGTCCTTGCGCATTAGATTTGCTGCTATAATATTGCAAATTTGTATTCATATTCTATATTAATGCATCCATAAGTTCAGTGATTAGTTTTACTGTAGTATTCTTAGGTTTGCCATTAAAAATATTTTAATTTTAAATAATAGGCAATTAATGGAATAAAAAAAATTGTGAAATGAGTTAATTTATATCTCAACACATATTCATATGAACTCAAAACCAATAACTAGGATTGCTTTCATACTAAATATCTATATGGGAAAGTCATGATAAATGAGCTACCTCTATCTGTTTAACGCAAGGACCATTTTCAAAATTTGCATAATTTCTATATAAAAATAATCATATCTCCTAAACGGTTAGAGATCGAAAAGTGTAAATCAGTAGCATAGTGTATATTAGTATTTGAGTGATGTGTGTAAAATTAGAATAATATCCATTGATAATTACAGAAATATGAAAACTCAGTCCCAGTGTCCCTTAACATGAAGACCGACTGAAACTAAATTCACTTATTAGACTAAAAAACAATAAAATTGATTTCAAATTTCATAAGCTGTCAAGATTGTCTGTTGACATACTTGCTGAATGGATATATTTATGGTGTGAATAGAGGAGTAGCTGAATCTAATACGAGTAGCCTATATAATTAAACAGTTGCATCTTCTCATCGGAAATAAGTATGACAACCTGAAATTCGACAAACATGATCCAAATATTTACTTGTGCCATCTCTTGATGATTGTAGTGTTTTTGTGTCTGTCGCACAGGCTAGAGCAAAATGTGGCTTTTCACTAATGTCTCATCTCATTCATGATTGCGATTATGTGGAAGCTACCAAGGTATGGCTGGTGCCATGTACTGAGTCAGTACATCAGTACTGACACAGTACATCAGTACTGACACTAACTGTACTCAAGTTGTACAGAGGAACCTTGCCTAGTATGTCTCATCGTGGTGCTGCTTTGTGGGTTTCTATTAGCATAACTTACAGTGGTGCTTGTTGAGGATCCAACCAGCCTTTGGGCTGACCATTAACAGAGAGATCAAAATATACATCTGCCATAAAATCAGATTTGACACATAAATGGCTGGTATTCAAAAGCCATTTTCAAGTTGGGTTTTGTATTACTACCAGAAACAATGTGGCATATAGAAATATTCTAAAAGCCTAGCGGGTGGATCACAGTTATGTAGCTGGAGGGTATATCTATTTTTGGTACGGTGATTTTGGAAAAACAGGCGCTCCAGTTTTATTGGGCGATTGTTAATTTCAGGCACAGTAGCAAAAAGTGAAAAACAAAGTACCTTGGAAGACAGATACGGTAGCTGGGGAACCACAATGTGCTATATTGGATTCATTTAAAGGCCAACTGCAATGATCACATTTAAAATACTGAAGTAGAGGAATATTGAAAATGATTTTGAACACAACAGAGGGACTGAAGTGGGGTACTGATTCTTGTTGACAATGCATATTATAAAATTAGGTTAACTTTTGTAAAAATGTGATTTGTAATTATAACAGTGACAGGATGCGGCTACTAGGCAGGCATGAATTCACTCCTCAGATCAAACATGACAACTGAAAAACTCTGGATGAAATAGGTATTATACTAGAAAATATTTACAAATATCACAGGAGAAGATTGAATTTTAGGTACGGTAGTTATTGTTGTTTTAAGGGGCAGAATTACGAGGTCGTTGCATTTTATTTGAATGTCTTTTCGATCATACATCCAATAGATGGCTGATGACATCACATTGTTGACAGCAACATCTCGATCAGCTGACTGCAGGGAACTGCGGTGGTTTGGAACACTGAAATACTACACGTGATGATAGAATTGGGCTATTTAAAGTGAGTTCTATTCATTACTAACAAAGGGAGGATACGATGCATGGGTCACTGATTCAATTTGGTAGACGAGATGGAACAGCACCAGGTTTAAGTCTTGGCACTTTTGATGGGAGTGTAATCTCTTGGCCATCTTCACAATTGAATACAGTTTTCTGTCGAATGTCTTGAGCATTAAAATGCAGTTCACAAACCTGCAATTTGCAAAAGAATCATACTGAGTAACATTCATTGAAGTAAAGTGTATAGGCCTACCGATAATTAATCTTACATTCTGAGCTACATCGCCACAATGGGCTCTTTGGGTCCTAGTGAGATAACTGCTGCACTTTCCAAGTGATCTAGGAATGTATTTATTATTACTCAATGAATTGTGAAATATCTTAGTGATATGATTCATGATAACTGACCAAATTTCTTAAAATTCAGCAGATAATTCCATAAAAAGTTGTATATTGGACAAGAAAATGTTATGAATATGCAAAGAATACAGCTTATCATCGAAGTAACCTACACACCTGGGTATATTTAGGGAAATAGTAGTGATTTCTGGCATGTATAGAGTAGCCTATATTTAAAAATATCAATTACCAACCAAGGTATAAATACGGTACTGTAAATCATTGAGTACCATAGGCTAAATTTTTTTCTAGGCCTACTCTTTCGTCTCGAGTACCGTACTATAAGGTATCGGTATCAGAAGATTAGTTTTAGAACAAACTATTGAGCTACAGGTCTACTTATATTTTATATCTTGCTTTTAAACAATTACCTTCACTGGGGAATTTCCTATTAAAACATCTCCGCTGGGAGCAATAAAGGGGTTAGGTACCTACTTAATCAGGAATCTGAGCAATTTGTGGTGCATATTAAATGACTTTCCAGTGAGGCCAGACTCAATTATATAAATCATTAGCTTTGAACACCGATTCTCAATATGCATACATTAAAAATGAATCTATAATTATCACACTAAAACATTTTCAGTATTTGATCACAACATGTTTAATTCACCCATGCACAACAAACTTGCCTCGCATGTTGGGAGATTCGTTTATTAATTATTTAATGAGGAACACCGTTCATTATTATTATTATTTGAAACTTAGCCTAAATGCAAAGTATTGCTCCAACGCTAACCTTAAAATGACTAGGCTTGGTCACTTACGTGTTGCTTGCAAGGCAATGAAATAGTTCTTAGAACTATTTATAGCAGCCTAGGTAATTCTTTACATTATTAAGATTACCGGTATATCGGCTATTTATGTGGTACGGTAGGCTAACACTGCTTAGATAATTAAAATACGTGTACCGTATTGGTAGCCTACTTACCACACAATGTTTCGTTAATAGCTGATATCCAAAGTTTCTTCAAATTCTCTTCTTCGGGGAACTTAAACACTCGAACTTTATTCTCATGATCATAATTCCCCCTACACTTCAGAACACAACACTTGTAAACCATATTTTACAGCAAAAAACTGAAAAAAATCACACAAAAACAACAACAAAGGTATGATCACAAACTTCTGCCTTCGGTATCCGCCATCTTGCTTATTTTCAATTCAGTGCAAAGGCCTTGTATATAGGTGGTGTTGGTTAGGCACAGCAGTCGCATTCGACGCTACCGCGTCGTGAAGTTGGATGGACACTCACCTCACTTAACGCTCTAATAAGCGGCGGTGCCGCAAAATGCGGGTGGAGGCGCGGTCTGCAGGCGAAATAGAAGATCGAGCGGTAGGAATCTACCGAGCGTTCGCAGGCTAAGAAGTCGGGCATTATAAGACTTTTCACGATTTTCCGGATCAAATAGGAAAATCCCGTATATATTTCCCGCATCGCTCAACACCCAGTAAAAGGAAACAAATAAACATTAGTGTTTTGAGAAAAAGCATTGTGTTGAAACATCTAATATACAAAGCTGAATATTGATTTGTCTGTTATTTATACTAATCTACACCGTTTCAACGAACTGAACCAAATTTTACGTACTTGCCCATTGAAACCCTGTCTACTTAAAAAAATTTGGACATCTCTCTCTCTCCATTCCCTGGATTTAGGCCCTTTGGCACATATCTACGCAGTTTCACCGAACTGAACCTAGTTTTACGTAGGCCTACTTACCTTTCGGAACCCGGCGGGTGATCTGTCTACTTTAAATTTGGACATCTTTCTCCATTCCCTATAATTAGGCCCTTTGGCCCAAGTCTACACCGATTCACCAACCTGACCCAAATTTTACATACTTGCCCTTTGAAACCCTGTCTACTTAAAATTTCGGACAGCTCTCTCCATTCCCTGGATTTAGGCCCTTTGGCACATATCCACGCAGTTTCACCGAACTGAACGTAATTTTACGTAGACCTACTAAACTTTTGGAACCCTGCAGGTAACACTGTGTACTTGAAATTTGGACTGCACTGTCCATTCCCTAGATTTAGGCCATATGGCATATAGACGAAATATAGAATTTGTTGTAGAAGTACAAATCTAGGATCATTTTAAGCCTCACAAAGCAAGGAAAAAGTTTGGGACGTAAAATTTGGTTCAGTTCAGTTCAACTGTGTAAATTTGTATAACAAAGGGACCCGAAAACCACGTTTTAAAGACCTAGGCTACAACCAACCATGTCGGAAGTATTTCGGTGGTGTAGGAGGGGTCAAAAGATGCTGGGAACTGAAGTGTAACTATAATAATATTTAAATGAGCCTATTGTTTGCAGGCAATGAGATCTGCATCACGCTGCCCCTAACCATGCTCTGGTGAGGAATTGTGAAAATAGTTACAGCGCTATCCAGCAAAAGACAACACTATTGCTCCCCACGTTTCTATCAGTCAATGAGATATGGGCAGCACCTTTTATTTTACTAATTTATTTTTCTATTCGCGGCTTTGGTGGCGTAGTTGGTAGCATGCTGAGTTTCTATGCCCAAGATCGTGGGTTCAAACCCTGCCGAAGTTGTCTGTTTTTTTAAGAGCGTTAAATATCCCTCAGAATGTCTTCGGAGGGGAAGTAAAGCCGGTGATCCCATGTCATAGATTTATGGCATGAAAAAGAACCTTCCACTAACTACACTTGTGTGAAGCCAACATTTGTAAGTTAGAATTGATAACGCTCTATTAGTTCCAAAGTTTACCGCCAAATGCTGACTGCGATGCCATCTGGTAGCCAAGTCCTCAAGCTAGGTGTCATGGAAGGTAGCATTTGTTAGCAAAAGTAGGAACTACTTGAACTTACTGGCTGCAGTCCTCACTTGAATTAAAACAGATAACACACACTAATACAGCCATCACAATTAACACCGGTTTATCACACAACCAAAGTACACGGGGCTACATGACCGCGTTGTCGCAGCCCCTAAACTAAGGAACCAACCAACCTTTTTCTATTCGTTGGTAAACTGCATGTGCCTGTAGTCCTCTTAATTTTCATTATTGGCCAATGATCTGGATGTTGGTCCGTTATATCACCACCAAAACTGATATATTTTTAAAATATTTTTTCTATTAGTTTGATGTGTCAGATCAGTAGTAGGTTTCTAATTAATTAATCAAATGAATAAATAGGGGTTACCGTGATCAATAAGGCAGTTCCCCCAGGGTGAGGCCCTTGCATTGCACTTCGCTTTGGTTGACCGCTACAAATACCCCAAATGTGGGTGTCTTGGGCGTGTAATTTTTGGTATGCATATACAGTATACACATACACACGAGGTTTGGAACTTTGATAGTGGCAACTATTTTACAACTGAAATGTTACTGTTGGAGAGCGCTTGCCACAAGGTTTGGATACTCCAGGCTGGTTGCCGAGAGCGCTAGTCACTGATCTCTATACATGGATGGCTGGTAGCTAAGGCAGCAGTAAGCCGAATAGACGATGACAGGTATACCAAGATGGCAGCGAGTGCATGGTGCAATATTGCGAATCCGGCTCTGTGATTGGTTACTGGTAGTTTGATGTTATACATGTATTTATACTGGCAGTAAATATTTTTTAGAGCCTCCGTGGCTTAGGCGGCAGCACGCCGGCCTCTCACCGCTGGATCCGTGGTTCAAATCCCGGTCACTCCATGTGGGATCTGTGCTGGACAAAACGGAGGCAGACAGGTTTTTCTCCGGGTACTCCGGTTTTCCCTGTCAAAATTTCATTCCAGCAACACTCTCCACTCTCATTTCATTTCATCTGTCATTCATTTAATCATTGCCCCAGAGGAGTGCGTCAGGCCTCGGAAGCCGGCACAGTTCATATCCTCGCCGCTAGATGAGGGCTTCATTCATTCCATTCCTGACCCGGTCGGAGACTGGAAGCAGGCTGTGGATTTTCATTTTCAGTAAATATTTTGTATTTCTTGTAGTTGTAAAATGGGCTGAATTTGGTTATTTAAAGCGTAAAATCTTAGTTTTAAGTACCGGTTTGGTGGCCCATCATCCCAGGCAATCCGGTAATACCTTTACTTCTCAGGCAGATAGGTCACTTAGCCGTAATTTTGAAGTTATTGTGAAGTTAAGTATACATATGCGGTGGTGCTGAAGCAGACGTGATTGGGCTAGGCTATTGCTTTTTTAATTTGATCCCATTTCAGGGTTTTTCGGTTCTGGGTGCGAATAGTTCGCTCAATAGTTGTAAAACGGTGGGGAGAGTATATTTTGAGTAGGTTTTTAGTTGTGTTAAGTTTTATGTGGAGCTGAGGAGTGAAATTGGTTTGGCTTAAAGTGCAGTCTTGGCTTTGATCTACTTCCCGTTTTTATTAAGTTTATTGTGCTGCTAGCGTGATTAAAAGCTGTAGTATTTGATGTAGAGTGCTGGAATTACTTGAGGGAAGTGTTGGTTATTTCATGGAAACAGGAATTCATTACCAAGCACCGATTACGATATGTCGAATCTAGGCCTGTATAGTGAGCTACGTTTATAGGTACATCATTTGAAGAATGCATAATTTCGTGGCATATATACAGGGTGTTTCTTATTATCGTTTAAAACTCTCTGTAGCGACGTAGATGGCATTGAGACAAGTAATTTGATATAGGACACTTAGGGTCGCAAGTGTCCGGAAATACCTTAAAAGTGAACCACAACTGTTAAACATATGACGTCATGAGGTGACGGCTCAGCTCGAGCGGTCAGGCCCATGCACTCATACGCACACCCAACTATCGAAAGCAAATGTTGGATATCATATCACTCTGGCTCCGTGTCTTCGTGTGCGACTTGGGCGCGTGGGGTTCGAGGTTCGAATCCAGGGCCTATCCATCGTCTTTTTTGTTCTCTCTCTTTTCCTTTGAGGTGGAAGCAGATTGTTAGTTGACATTAAGAACGCTTTGTATTACAAATGTGATCGGAAACGTACGGGAATTTTACACTGGATTCGATAGGATAGGGTGAAAGTAGTCATTCGACAAGAAATGCTGTACTAGATAACCATGGTTTGAGAGTTCTCAGCCACACAGTTCAATACAGTACGTCAAATGAACTGCTTTACATTCCATGAGCTTGCAGACATGCACCTTTGTTATGATGCTGCAAATTCGAACGCAATTGCTGCAAGGCGGCTGTACCAACAACGATTTCCCCAATGAGTTCTGCCTTCTCACGTTGACCCTCAGCCGTTTGTGGGTTGTAATGTTTAACAGCAAAAAAAGTTCGGTGATACATGCGCAAAAATAAAAGCGATGCTTCCACTTGAAAGGCGAAGAGAGAGAAAAAAATGATGATGGATAGGGCAAGGAATTGAACCTCGAACCCCACGCGCCCGAGCCGCACACCCAGACACGGCGCCAGAGTGATATGACATTCAACGTTTGCTTTGGATGCTTTGGTGTGTGTAAATGTGCACAGACCTGACCGCTCGAGCTGACCCGTCACTTGATGACGTCATATGTTTAACAGTTGTGGTTCACTTTTAAGGTATTTCTGGACACTTGCGACCCTAAGTGTCCTATATCAAATTGCTTGTCTCAATGCCATCTACGTCGCTACAGAGAATTTTAAACGTTAATAAGAATCACCCTGTATATATTGTCCCCGTTTGACAAGGATTTCGGGGAGCCATAGACCTTGGATGACCCTTCCGAAACCCCCACCTCCCAGGAAGACATATAGGATGGGAAGGAATGCATTCTTGGACTGGGAAGCACTAAAGAAACTAAACTCGGGGGGGGGGTGTCGGGTATAATGAGCGGTGAAACAACCAGTCCAGAGGAATACAAACTCAAAAATACAATAAAGAGGCCAGGCTAACATTTAAATCTCACTCAGTTTATTCAAAAAAGTGGCAGACCCCTAACTAATTCAGAGAGGTAAAAACGGCTAATCCGTGCTAAACAATGATGATAATAATTTAACTAGTCTCCGTACGAAAAATTCTAAAAACTTAAGCCTCTCGAAGTCCTACGCAAAAATTAAGAAGAAATCAAAATGCAAGCTAAGAGAATGACACGTAGTCCTTCCCTATAAAATTACTTCGGAGATGCAATAATAATAATAGTACAAGCATGAATCTACAGCAAAGAAAGATATTTACTTTTTTTACAATTCATTACATTTACTGCACAATAAGTTTAAAGCTATGTTATGATGGTGTCACCTCTAACATTTAACGTTACAGTAAGTTAAGCGGTCGCTTGGTCGGCCTTAGCCCGTCATGGGCTGGATAGTGCCAGGGGTTGTTTTTTTTTTTTGTCGACGTTAATAGTAGCAATGATGTAAACGGGAAGCGTTTCATCCAAAATTTTTTCCAAAGCAAAATCTAAGCACATTCTGAACCTAACAGAACACATGAAAAGCTATCCTAATTTACAACACAAATTAATAACATGTAACCCTTTTAATACGGCGCGATCGACGCCACTTGTCTACCTGCCTACTTTGCAGTTTCACTGTTTGTGAAGTTGGGTCGTGATTTGTGTGGGGAGAGAAAATTAGGTCGGCGACTGCATGAGTAAAACATGTCTAATGTCGCATTATCAAGTTAGCTACCGTGTTTAAACGCGTAACTAACTGATTGTCGTCTCACAATTGGAATAGCTATATTTGTATTTAGATGTATCGAAGAATCAAATCTAAGTACTGGTCATCAAGGTTTCTTTAAGTTTATTGGTTTATTTACGTTTTAAGAGACTACCTAGTACTTTATTTATGTTCATGATTAAATAGAAAAATCCTGATATTTGATTATTACTTTCTTATTTATCAGGTTAGTTCAGTCCTATCAGTTTCATTGTATTTGTTTAGTGACCATGTTAACTTCGTGAAGTGTGAAAAATTGGTGTAAAAAGATCCAATATCATACTCATCATTGGAAGAAAACTCCATTCCAAACTTCATCTAGCACCTCTGTGTGCTGACCAATAACATTGACCCGTCGGTCATTAGCTTGATTAACGAGACAAAAGTCGTTCACGTTATCAGCTCATATAGTACCAAAACATGTACTGGGCAACTAAGGGTAATCATATCCTACCTCTGTAGTGCATTCAAACATAACAATAATTTCACTAATTTTATACAATTCCAGCTTGTGGACAAGATCTTACTCTGCTGTGCTAACAGTGGTGGATTCTGAACATATAGAAAGTGTGCAACATGTGCTCTTATATCAGACATCTACGGTCTGGGGAAACTTGTATTAATAAACCAGGGTCTTTCATTTACAGTCCTAAAATGACCCCTCACTTTGAACCCAAGATAGCCTGCTTGGCTCATCTTCCAAAAATACAGATCATAGCTTGTATCATAGTCATCTGAATGTCGAAATTAATAAAGTAACACTCCCGCTTCTTCATGTATCATAAACAGGTATCGTGCAGGGTTGGCTAGCGTTCATTTCACTCACTGCCCTCTAAATAATATCACAAGTAAAGAGTGCGCTGCGATCACGTCTACAAGGTCAATAAAAGAATGTGACATTGGCTTATTTCACGGCCAACAGGTGGTTGCTGGATTTACTGTTCCAGTAAGGTGCAGTTCAGACATGATTATCTAACAGAAAATACCTACACGTAAAAGAGTGTTGGTTCGATGCACAGTTGAACTATAATAATGTGTATTTACAATAATGTGGGCAAAAGCGTTTATCCCAAGCTTTAGCAAATGATACGAATAAGGTTGTGGTTACTTAACCACTAGGAAAAACATATTAATTAAGGCCCTACCTAAGAATGTGCGGCGTAAGGTCTTACTACAACTAATCCCCATAACGAGATCGTACATAAAAAGTGTTTTCGACTGCTAGTCGAACTTACATGTCTCCTTCACATTTCCATTGTGAATTTGCTTGCCTGGTTTCGGTTGCAAAGGTGGCATGGTGGTAATATGCCAAGGAACTCCGTCCTTCCTTCCTGGTAATTTTCAGCCATCACTCGACCCGGCCATCATGGGGTTTTTACTCCATTTCAAGCTCTGTCATGATAGGAATAATAATAATTTCTTCAGCATGTTGAATGTGCGGAATTAATTCCATGGTAATGCAGTATTTGTAAGATTTGCACTGACTCTATTCGTGTTGAATTATTAGTAGTAATTTTCACTGAACTTACACATGGATAGCGGGTAAGAGCAATAAATGGCCATAGGTTTCCTCCGCTCACAGATTTTAATTTAGCAGCTTTTGCTACTAGGCTCACTCAAAACTGGTGCATTAAATCACATGTGCCCCTTTCGATTAGCATTATTCGCTGTACATTTACCTGGTAACACTGTAAAATTCCATGTGCACTCAGCCAACATGTGCTGAACGGCGTGTTTGGTGTCAGCGTGGACAAAATTTTATAATTTCGCAAATACTCGGAATCTGCTTTCACTAATGGTTCCCAATTAACTTAGCAGCTTTGCTGCAATCTTATGCACATCACTGTTCACTGGATTAAGTTTCTTCCACAAGATATTCGTCGATTTTGACGATGACAAAATTTACAAGTCACGTCAGGACCATGCCTGCAGTAAGAGTGGTGCTCTCCAAAATGCCGGATGCTCGATCTAGCTATCAGTCAAATGTGCGACTGTGAAATGTCTATGGCATTCTCTGCGGGATTTCATCTTGATGTTTCCTTTTCAGCATAAATTAAATATCCTTCCAGTGCATCGAAAATATGTACAAAAATGATTAACAATCCAGTATTCGTACAATCACTCATAGTTCCGTATTGATTAAAAGTCAAATATAAAGGATGGGTATAATATAGCCCCTCGACTGAAAAGTTTTGTATTGATCAGGCGGAATTCCTGTCCCTTTATATTTAACAATCCAGTCTTGTAGAAATACAAAAATTATTTACATTGGTGGCGCGGCAACTCATAATAAATCAAATGAGCGCTACTCATGCCTTCTCCTTGGAAGTCCTCGCTTCACTCAAAGATGTTAAATCCCTCATGAGCCATGGAGGTCACATAGCAGATGTGAATTCGGGCTCAATATATACAATTTACAAGAATGTTTCCAGAAATTGTTTTTTACTCGTTACTCTGTTACTGATCGCTAATTGCATGTATTCAGCACCTAAGTTGATATTTGTCAGCCGTTATTATACATTCATTTTTATTGCTCTTCCGGAGATTTACTGACCTCGGAATGACGTGTCAGTGATCCCTATGCCCTTATGCTATGAGTGAACGTATCTCTATATTTTTATTTGTTCCAAGGCACCATTAATTACGATTTAAAATTGACTAGATTATCATTGCTTCCCCATAAGGAGAGTTCGAGAATGGGTACGCCAACATGGCGGACCTCGCGCTCAACCTGGTGTACTTTCTCGTGCAGCGGAGAACTGCCATCAGCGATCCATGTATAGAGATCAGTGGCGCGAGTATAGCCTAATCACCATAGGTTGCAAGTGAGTGTCTGTCCTGAGTGCACACTCCGTGGAAACGGATCAAAACAGTGCATTGTTGCATAACATCTCCCAAGCCTGTTTTGGGCTCAGAGCACATGTATTATGTCATAATGTAGGCTACTATATTCAACTTCAAATAAAAGCACTCAAGTGTTACATCGATCGTTGTTATTTATCATAAGCTGCTATTTCATCAGTTACCAAGTTTCTCGGTCCTTCAATGTAGTCAACAGTATGGTGTGCAACCCGTTGCCAGCGATGTGGAAGAGGTAGGATACCTTTAGCAGAGCTTGTTGTCTTGATAGTCCGAAAGGAGCGGTTCACTACCTGACGAATCTCTTAAACAGTTCTGAGGCGATTACCACAAAGGGGTTCCTTCATGTTAAGAGTCAAGTCAAAGTCACGAGGGTTACATCCAGACAGTATGGTGGATGGTACAGCATTTCCCAGCCCCATTTACCAAACAAATCAGCAACAGCGTGCGCTGTATGTGGGTGAGCATTGTCGTGCAAAACGATGGTTGGGTTCTTCAGAAAGTGTCTGCACTTTTTTCTCCAAGCTGGTCGCAGGTTGAGTTAAAAAAATGAACAGGAATACTATGCGCATTGACAGTTCGCCATGGAGGAACGTAATACGTTAGGATGACACTCAACACTATCTCAGTTGTAAATGAGATTTGGCCCATGTTTCATCCAGCGTAATACGGCATAAGAACGGCTCTGCGCTAATCCAGTGGCTCAGGTCAGCTCACTAATTGTATGGCGTCGATCCCTGTCGACAAAAACAAACAAACAAACAAACAAAATGAATAAATAAAGTCATCATATTGAATGTTATCTGACCATGGAGCTTAAGGAGACTATGAGATTTCATGATCATTTCACAGGGTGGAGTCAGGTACAGCTGCTAGTTTTATATAAAGGTGATTTTGCAATATTGTGTTTGTGAAAATTTACCAACACATTTTACTAACTCTGAACAATGAAACAGAGATTATTGTTTTGTTTAAAGAAACAATATGTTTAGAAATTATTCAACATTTTGGTACGGTAACAAAAAACAAAATTTGTTTATTCATCAATTTTCATATTGGAGTGCATATTTTCTTTTAGGTATACTCATCACTTTTGCATATTTTCCAGTTACTTGCCCTGGATTTGAAATTTAACTGCATTATATGATTTTTAATGTTTCATGAAGTAGGCTATTGTCGAGAAAAAGAAAAGGAAGATTGTCATTCATAGTCTCCTGCACCATACAGTATACTGTATGACTAAACTAGTTGCAACAAGACTAAAGATTAGCTTCTTGTTTAGTCTATTGACTGTGAAAGATAAAGGTTTAATGGTCCTAATGTGATGAGAAATGTCTAAAGCCTCTCATGGGTTCAGCCCAATCATTGGTGAGCTGAAACCATCTTCAGTTATTTGAAGTGGAACCCTTCAGTGGAAGTCATTATTCCATCCATGATATGAAGTAGAAGAATAACTTGCGGACCACAGCCTTGCAAATACCAAAAGGATCAAGTTCAGTTTTTCTTGAGCCTTGGGGGAAACACCAAGTTACCTTACCACACTAATACCTCTACTCCACTGGAGAATGTAAAAATAGAAAATGGAGTATTGAAGGGTCAAGGTACATTCTGACTTTTTATTTACAAGAACAGGTACAATCTATTAAGGTCGTTGTTACATAAAATCACACCAATAATCTGCCATAATATTGACATTTGAACCACTGATCCTCATCTCTGCTGGTCACACAATTTTAGTTGATCTGACAGTGAACGCATTACTTCTCTTGGATCACTGGTTCCTGTGCTCATTCTGAAACAACAAAAGATACAATGTGAAATTACCTACCAATGATGATGATGATTCTGAAATGTTTCAGATTATTATTAACCAGTACATACATGTTGAACAGGTCTTTCCAGAGAAGTCAAGTCTTAGCATAGAATAACAAGGGAAGTGTTACATCATGTTGAAAGCCATCTTTTATTATTATTATTTTTTCATTAAGTATTGTAACCATTTGCCTATGTGGAAGACCGTTAATACGCAGGCGGCTGCTCGGTGTTGTACCGGGCGGATTGTATAGGATCATATTAGCTCAAAATGGGTCTATCAGGGTTCCAAAGAAATACTAAATCATTTGGACACATACTCACGGGTGGAATTTGAAAAATAAAATTAATAACGAAATAAACATATTTACAAGTTCGAATGTGACACAATAACATGACATAACTGGCGTCCAGACAAGGTAAAGTCATACACTACAAACAGTACTGTTTCGTGACCCAAAAATGAACTCGGACACATTTATTTATCACGTAGATTCACCATTTAAATCCTCAACCTCACTACTTAGCGGCATTCATAGAATCATGTTGATATTTGGGAACTGTATCACCGTGATACTTACCTTAATTTACGTAGGAACATTCTAGGTACCGGTACTCAACACAGTGGTTTAACCAATTACATTAATGTGCATTCTGTTACTCTCTTGCAGACATCTGACAGGACTTACCAATGGCCTTCATCTTAAACATACAGTACTCTCTCGTAGACATCTGACAGGACTTGCCAATGTCCTTTACTCTCTCGTAGACTTCTTAAACATGGTTACCTATCTTGGATACATTCTTTCAGCTCTGCACTGGGGATAACACCTCTCCAGAAGAGTTCACATTACTAAAACACACGCGACTCTTACCGAGTACTAACTGCAACTTCACCATCAAATTATTTATCTCACAGTCAGTCTCTACCCATATCAGCAGGTATATAAAAATTCCTACCCTAAAACTATAGGCGTGGATAATATTCTTAAAAACGCAACTCGCAGGGTGTCGCAATTCCCTTTACATTAATCAATACATTTATCTCTCAATTTACGCGATGAATTGGTTCCAAGTACAAATACTCCCAATTCCAAGTAATCATCGCATAATACGAAAATGCGTAAAGTGAATGTATTATAATATGGGTTAGATAGGAGATAGGGACTATTTCAAGGAAAAAATAAAAAGCCTATGAGTGTTAAACAAATGCAACTTCAGAGGCTGGATAGGATGCTTTCAGTTCTTTAAACAGAGATATTCGAAGAAGTATCCATTTCAGGTTCCGTGTTGACAGTTTGATTATGAAAATTTAAGATTTCCAAATTTTCCCCCTGATCAACATAATTTTATTTTTGCGTCATTAAGGTACATGTTGCGGAATTACAGTGATTTCTTCCTCAGCCCATTCAACTTAATATTAGGATCCATCAATAAAAGATATATATTACATTCCTCATCGAAGGTCAAATAACACATAATTACAATACACTGAAAAATTGCTAAAAATCTTAAAACAACAACATGCAATACTTGAATATAAGATACTCCATTACTTCTTTACAAAATTTCCCTGTATAAATGCCGTTTGACATACATTATACTGTTGAACATATATTATTTAATTACACATGGGTTTGATGAATAAATTGGAAAATTATGGAAAAATTTTGTTAAAAATATTTCCCTTCAAAATTACTGTTCGTGTCCATGAACAATTCAAGTTTCTTAATCTTGTTGTGCTGAAAGATGAATTCTGGCAAAACATGGCACATAAAGTCTACGAAGTATTGAGGAACTGTCATATGTGCTAAGGTTGTAGTTAATCTTGTATTGGTATTGACGAATACTTTGTCCATAGAAGCTATCTTGAACTTGTTGGTCGAATATGTTGTTTATGAAGGAAAACATTGATATGTCTGTTCTGATAATATTATCCTTTTTATTCTGCTTCACGGACCTGAAATGAATTTGTTTGGAGGGTATAATTTGAACAAAAATGGAGAAAATTGAACAAAAATAAGGTCTATAAGACTGATTATTGTATAAAGACATACTTAATCAAAATTTGAAGTTGAACGCACCTGTTGAAAAAAATCCAATGTGACAGATTGTTTCTAACACCTGAAGAAGAAAAAAAAAATGGACATTATAATTTGTTATTATGGAAAACATAATAACAAATGGAATATATTACTGCGGACGTGCTAAAGATAGACTACTTACTGACGTCAAGTGAGAGACACCCGCTGTGGGTCATAGGAGGTCAAGCTCCGTGCTAAGTGCAAGGCGAACTGTACACAACTGACCTGCTTGGCTCTATGAGGAGAGCCAGCTGTCTGCTGTGGAGGGGAAGGGGGTGGGTGGGCGGGTGGGGCAGAGGTGAGGGTGGATGGACTGGCGAAATGTTTTGAAGTAACAGTGTGGGCGGAGGGTGGGACGGGGGATTGGGGGTGTTATTAAAGACCTGTTCTTGCCTATGGTGGTTTAAATTTTTTGGTGTTGAGGTGGTCTGCTATCGTATCGAATAATTCGTTGGTTTCAAAGTTAATTTCATTTAAATTATTAAGCAAGTTAGATCTTTGAAATGTATTGATGTGTATGTCCTCTAATATGTTCATTAAACTGCCTTTCGAAACATAATGCAATATGTTGACTTCGTTGTCTATGTTGGTAAATTTATGTGTACTGTACTTTCCTCCATATGTGATGCCATTGCTGTTATTTTTTTATGTTTCGTTGCTGAAAAATGCTCAGCGTAACGAATGCAAAAGCTTCTACCCGTCTGTCCCACGTAATTGGCTGTACAATTATTGCAGTTAAGTTCTTACACTCCCGATTTAGAGTGTTTGTTGGTGGCGTTAATTTTACTATAGTTGAAAAAAATTTTGAAGATAGAATTGTTAGTTTTCAAAGCAATACTTAAGTTGTGATTCTTTAAAATATTGGTTACAGTATATTTGCTTTGATCTACATAGGTGAAAGTGGCAAATGTTTTTTTAACGGATTCATTTTTTAATTAAATTTGTTGAGGGTTTTTTTTTTTATTTTATGGATTTTATGGATTAGCTCATACTCGCCGGCCCTGCAGCTCGCCTTGCACTTAGCACGGAGCTTGACCTCCTATGACCCACAGCGGGTATTTCTCACTTGACGTCAGTAAGTAGTCTATCTTTAGCAGCACGTCCGCAGTAATATATTCCATTTGTTATTAAGTTTTCCATAATAACAAATTATAATGTCCATATTTTCTTCTTCAGGTTTTAAAAGTTAATCGGTCACATAGGATTTTTTTCAACAGGCACGTTCAACTTCAAATTTTGATTAAGTAAGTCTTTATACAATAATCAGTCTTATAGACTTTATTTATGTTCAATTTTCTCCATTTTTGTTCAAATTATACCCTCCAAACAAATTCATTTCAGGTCTGTGAAGCAGAAAAAAAGGATAAGATTTTTAGAACAGACATATCAATGTTTTCCTTCATAAACAACATATTCGACCAACAAGTTCAAGATAGCTTCTATGGACAAAGTATTCGTCAATACCAATACAAGATTAACTACAACCGTAGCACAAATGACAGTTCCTCAATACTTCGTAGACTTTTATGTGGCATGTTTTGCCAGAATTCATCTTTCAGCACAACAAGATTAAGAAACTTGAATTGTTCATGGACATGAACAGTAATTTTGAAGGGAAATATTTTTAACAATTTTTTTCCAGAAATTTCCAATTTATTCATCATATCCGTGTGTCATTAAATAATATATGTTCAACAGTATAATGTATGTCAAACGGCATTTATACAGGGAAACTGTGTAAAGAAGTAATGGAGTATCTTATAATCAAGTATTGCATGATGCTGTTTTAAGGGGGGACCTATACACCTATAAGGATCAAAATTTGTCATTTTTCAAATATTTTTCTATGTTTATTGATCCTTCCTCTTCAAATCACTGCAACAATTTCTTTGATATGTATAATACTTTTGAAGTTATGATCAAAAACGTGCAGGGGAGTTTTGGAAGTTTTCCTACACATTGGTAACTTTGTTGCTCGTTTTCCAAAACTTTTGATTTTCAAATCCGTTTCCTTAATAACTGCCAGAGTTTTAAGATAATTAAGTGAAATTTAGTATACATGTGTGTCTTATAGGGAAGAACAACATGACCTAGAACTGTTGCTGTACATGTCATATTTTAGGTTTTCAACAAAATTCTCAGTGAAAATACTTGAAAGAAGTTACACTTTAATATAAGCTTTAAAAAAATATTTTTTTCTTTATAGATTCCAATAATTCTTGGTCAATCTTTAGCTACTGCATCAGTAAACACAATTAAAAAAGAATTTTTGAAAAACAATGATATTTGTGTAAAATATTAGGGAATCGGTGGATCAGTGCACAATATGCAGCCCCATTTTAAATGCCTAATTTGATGAAATGCATTCGCCATATGACTCGTAAATACACGAACATATTGGCAAAGCATAGTGTGATTGGCAGACCAAATTACAATTCTTTAGTACTTTCTGTTGATGAGGAATAAAAAAGTGAAATATACATAATTTCTGGATCGTTATAGGTGTAGGTCCCCCCTTAAGATTTTTAGCAATTTTTAAGTGTATTCAGTGTATTGTAATTATGTGTTTTTTGACCTTCGATGAGGAACGTAATATATATCTTTTATTGATGGATCCCAATATTAAGTTGAATGGGCTGAGGAAGGAATCACTGTAATTCCGAAACATGTACCCTTAACGACGCTAAAATAAAATTGTGTTGATTAGGCGGAAAATTTGGAAATCTTAAAATTTCTTAATTATACAGAGATAACTATCGTGGATATCGGGATAGTACGTTTAGTTTGATGTTCAATCCATTGAGCCAACATTCGTTCCATTTTCCATAAGTGGCGTCCTTATTAGGGATGACGTCATTTTGATCGCACTTTTGCAGCTTTCCTTAATATTTTCTGTTTGACTATGGTTTTCAGAGTTGATTCTGAGATTTCTGTATCTCTAACAATGTCTACAGTGCGCTCATTGAGTTCATATCGCTTTATAACTTCCAGCTTCTTTTCAAGTGTTATTGATTTCCTTTTCTTTTTGCTTTTGGAAGCATTTTGATCACACTCTATTTTCTGCACAACGTTTTTAGAAACAATAAAACACAGCTTGTAACCCTTTATAGGGCGAAAGACTGGGGGAATAAAATAATATTCTTGCTTTGCACATTTGTAATTGGGGGTGATAGATGAGTAGGAATATGCAACAATTGTATAGGTGTGGATTCTATTTTATGAAATATGGGATGGGAAATCAATATCCCACTGCCCATACCCGACAGTATGTTTTCTTAAATGGGCAATGGGGTGATAATTTCCCACCTCCAAATTATGATGATACTGTGTTTATCACTCAATATTGTGAATGTAGGTGAAATGTTTTATTTTTATAAGCCCTAACCTTATTTTATGTAGGGCGCTACTGTAAAGGAGCTCTTAAGCTCTAAGTGTAGCAGCATGACGAATAGAAGGAACTAGTGTGAGGACTCCGCCATTATAGCACGGTAGTTTGTGGTCCCGCCGCTACAAGCACTGCAAGCGATAATCTCCATCAACCTGTACCAGTGTTGTAGGCACTACAAGCACGCCATCAAAAAACAGCAGTTGAAAAACAAGCAACAACTCCATAAACCCATCCCCTCACTCCTCTCCCTCTCACCAACACTTCCCCCACGCAATCCTAGCACTCTACATCAAATCCTACAGCTTTTAATCACGCCAGCAGCACAATAAACTTAATAAATCCAGGCTACAGAACAGACCAAAAAACTACACTTTAAGCTAAACCAAATTCACTTCTCAGCTCGACATAACCCATAATACAAGTTAAAACCTATACAAAACATACTCTCCCTACTGTTTTACAACTATTAAACTAACTATTCGCACTCAAAACCTAAAATCCCTGAAACGGGAGCTAATTTAAAAACGCAATAGCCTAGCCCGATTACGTCTCCGGCAGCGCATATGCATTTCAGGGTGTATGTAGCCCCACCACTTCTGGTGCACCCTAGATAATGCTACACCCTCAGGGGCTCCCGGCTGGTGAGTTCAGGAGTTGGCGACCCCGAGGGATTCCTGAGCTGGGTCCGTTTTCCCCCTTTTGTCCCTTCCCTTTGGGGCGGACCCTCTCCCCTCCCCTCTCCTCATAATCCTCTCCTCTTTTCCTTATATTTCCTTTTCTCTTTCAGATTCCCGCACTGTTTTTGTTACTTGGTTCCCCGTGTATCTAAATTCCCTTTTAGGATTTTTTTGGTATGTATTTTTAATCTACGTTGCATTTTGTAAGTCTTTTCGATCTAGATTGCATTTTGTGTGTGTTTTTCAATCTCAATTGCATTTTGTAAGGATTGACAATCTAAATTGCTTTTTAGTATGTCTTTCAATATCCGAGCCGGGGCTTTTGTTAGTTTTTTGAATTTCAATTGCATTTTGTATTTTCAACCTACCACGCTTTGTTCAAGTAGTTAAGTCTCAATTGCAATCTTATGGGTATTTTGAATCTAAATTACATTTTGTAATTAATTTCAATCTAAATTGCATTTTGTAAGTATTGTCCATCCTAATGAGAAGTTTGAATCTACCATACATTTTGTAAGCAATTTCAATTGCATTTTGTATTTTCAACCTACCCCGCTTTGTTCAAGTAGTTAAGTCTCAATTGCAATTTTGTGGGTATTTTCAATCTCCATTACATTTTGTGCGTATTTTCAATCTCATTTGCATTTTGTAAGTATTTTGATTTCACTTGCATTTTGTAGGTGTTTCGACTGTACGTTGCATTTTGTACGTATTTTGGACTTAACCTACATTTTGAGCGTATTTTTCAATCTATTCCTTTTCGAGTATTTTCGTTCAAAATTCCCTTATGTACGTATTACCGCTCTCCATTTGGTGAGTAGTTTCAATCTGAGTTCCTTTTTGTAAGTATTTTCTCTGCTACATAAGGCATAGTTGTTGGGGCTCACTGTCTTTTTTATCTAAACCATTTTCGTTTCATCCATAGCAGTGAGCTGTTTTTTATCTTCATCCTTTCGTTTCACGCCATTTCATTTCATCAGGGGCCGATAACCTCGATGTTAGGCCCCTTAAAACAACAATTATCATCATCATCATCGCATATGCATTCATAACTTCACAATAACTTCCAAATTATGACTAAGTGAGCTATCTGCCTGAGTAGTTACAGGTGTTATCGGCTTGCCTGGGACGATGGGTCACCAAACCGGTATTTAAACTCAATTATTAAGCTTTAATTAACCAAATTGAGAGGAAACAGATCAGACCAAAAAACGTACACTTTAAGCTATACCAAATTCACTTCTCAGCTCGACATAAACTTTAATTCAACTCAAAACCTACACAAAACATACTCTCCTTACTGTTTTACAACTATTAAACGAACTATTCGCACTTAAAACCTAAAAACCCTGGAACGGGAGCTAATTTAAAAACGCAATAGCCTAGACCGATTACGTCTCCGGCAGTGCTACCGCAAATGCATTCATAACTTCACAATAACTTTTGTATAATTTGGTGCAAAATTATGGGTTTGAAAGCTATCTGGATTCAGTTTTTCAACCAATTTATTGTGATGTTTTATGTACGGTATGGTTAATGTCAAACGCAACTAATACCATTTTATCCATAATGTAGAATCTTGGGCTTATGCCGTGTTTTATTTATTCAAACTCGACGCGTTTCGAAAGAAACCATGTCTTTCTTCATCAGGAATAAACGGAAATACGACTAAATTGTTGCTAAGAGAAAGCAACAAAGGAACTAAAAAAGGTGCCCTAAGATGAACAATGAAGTGTATATAACACGTCCTTCGAGAAGTGTATGTGGCATTCTTTTCCAGGCCGAGAAAGTAATTACCGAAAAATTAAACTCAAAATCGATGTGGAGCGAAATATTTATGATTGTATCAATTCCAAAGGAACAATTTCAGTTGATCATTCAGGAGCTGGCTGCTGTCTTCAGCGTGTCATGGATATTATCCCTAGACTTGTTTATTTTGGGTGCCGATTCATCTTCAGAACTAAGGAAATCCGCCGAGATTTGCAATCTCGAACATCCGCCAAGTCTTCACGCAAGCTTTCGAAAGTTTAGTACCGTAGCCGACAAAATGAATTGGTAAGTAGAGAGTTACTTTAAATAGTTTATGTGTGCTTGTTTTAATATGCTGGGGATTAGCCGTGGTTTTTATCTGTTTCTGTATACTCCAGGAATCTGTGCGTTCCGTAACATGCAATGAAGACCGTAGTTTTTATTTCCATGAATTATATTTTCCATTGTGCCCTGCCGTGCTATTTTAATTGTAACCGCTAATTACTTTTTAAAAGAGTAGTAGTTACAAAGTAATTCGTTTCCCTTAGCACCATCCCTAAGACCAGCTGACCCCGCCAGCGTGGAACTTACCCACTCTAGCGCTGCCTGGAGAGGCGCGCTTGAACTTCAGGAGTCTTCTCACTTTCTCCTTCTATTCGTCATGGTAGCAGTGAAAATAAATAAATAAAATAAATAAATAAATAATGAGGTTTAATTAACACTAGCTATACTCGGCATGCATTGCAATGCCAATCAGATAGAAAAAAATGGAAGATAATAATGTTATTGGTTTTACGTCCCATTTAACAACTGCGGCTTTTAGAGACGGAAATTAGGCCCGAAGGGGATCTTTAATGTGCTAGTAAATGTACCGACATGGCCACCTCGCATTTGCACACCCTCAAATGACATCTGGCTGTGCCAGGATTCGATCCTGCAACCTTGGTTACAGCAGGCAAGAATGTTACCATTGAGCCACGCAGCCAGCCCAAGAAAGAAAGAATAAAAAGAAGTGCTTGAATTGTAATTTAGTTTACTGAAGTGCCTTTGAATAAACAATATTCTTTGTTTTTCAGTCTGGTGCATATATAAATAAATCCGAAGGCTTTCCAATGCGTGAGCACGCCACATACAGATGACCATGTAAGAAGCATGGATTTTTCAAATTTAGTCCATACATTTGTAGGGATTGTCCTTGAGCTTTGTTGATGGTCATCTCAAATGCAAGTCGCACCGGAAACTTCAAAAGTTTGAATTGGAATAGCATATCTGTCAGAATCATTGGGCTGCATGGCAACAGTAAATCTTCTCCTTTAAATTTTCTATTTAAAATTGTAGCATTGATGATGATGTTATCTTTTTCACTGAAAGCCTGGTAGCGTTGCAAAGCCGTGGTGGATTGATGTTTCGGAGAAGAATGATAGGCACTCCAATTTTCAATGTTAAAACGTGTGGCGGCATGCCGGGCAAATCAAGTGAATTCAGGAATTCAGTAGGATAATTGATAACTTCATCTTGATTCATTATAGTATTGATGGACATATACGCTTTCATTTCGCCTGGTATTGGGCATAACGTCTAGGTCGTTTGCCCTTATGATAAGGATGATAAGGAAAACTATTATCGAATTGACACGTCAAACGATTACTAAACAATCAGGGTGAAATTTTAAAACTGATATAGGTAATTCAGATTTCTACCTTCGATGTCTTCCAAAGTCTTAACCTTATTTTCTGTCCGAGGCCTATACTCGATGCATCTAGAGAAAGAGCTTTTGGCGTACTGCTCAGATCCATGCTCCACGAACCTGAGAAGATCGCAGATGATGATATTATGATGAGAGACGTTCGGGGTTCCTGGTCCTATTTACATTGGCCGGTGACTCACTCACTCTTTCACAACACCACAGTGGTTTGAACAACGGCCCTGTGTGAGCAGTATTGGAATAGACAGCAATACCAGATAACACGGCGGACTCTGACTTGACAGTCCCCTCATGTCACCTCGCGATGAATCAGCAAGCGACTCTCACATCTCGCATTGAGGTGCTATAAGTATACAGATTGTGCAATTGGGTTACTGTGGGATTTAAGACTTCCTGTTAAGTCCCGTGCCCTTTTGTGTTACATACATCATTTGTAGCTAGAAACCTTCCCAGGAGTGCACACAACTCACCCAAGTTTCATCACAATCGGATGAATTGTATACGAACGCATACTATCACAAACTATCATATAACATTGATTTTTATATATATAGATGATATAGTATATACAGAATACACATCATGCTCTATAATTTAAAAAAAACATAACTCCCACGCAACACACATTCAGTGACCTATAACCGGGTGAGTTAGCCGTGGTCGTTACGGCATGACTGCTGGCAGTCGCTCACATCCGGGAGGCGAGGAGGTTCGAATCCCCCCGCCGGCAACCTTGAAGATGGTCTTCTGTGGTTTTCCATCTTCCTTCCAGGAAAATGCCGGGGTTGGTCCCTAACAATAGGCCACAGCCGCTACCTTCCAACTCCTCGTCCTTACATTCCAACTTCCCTCCCCAACAGTACTTGTAGCTCACCCACTGGGTGTCCGTCTCGAAGCAGCTACAAAACTGGCGAGCCGAACATGTCCTCGGACACTCCCGGCACTAAAAGCCATACGCTAAAAAAAGGTGACCTATAACATTTTTGCCGAAATCTGCATAAAAAATATAAAAGTGATTTTGGAATGTTAAAAGTTAGTATATTCGAAATATAATTCGATAATTTCAAAAATACTTTCAAAAACCGGTGTACTACGAAAAGAACATGGCGGACAAGCGAATTCGAAAGTTTTAAATAGACTTTTCTCGCGATTTAATAATCCAAACGAAATGAAACTTGGTACAGCAAATGTTTATACACATTGTAATGCACTGGTATCTAATTTAGTCCAATTGTAATAGTATTTACTAAAAACACAGAAAATTAATTTAAAAAATCTTGTATTCAAATTTGAATTTGATCATTTAGATCTATGTAAATGGGGTGGCTTCACTTCCCCTCTCTTTTGTCTCGAAGTAAATCCCCGTTTTGGAAGCTGCTATTGGCTCCCTGGCAAGCATATGAATTTGCACTTGAAAGGTCAATTATTATGACTGTTTATGTCATAACAATTTAGGCATTGAATTTATGTTGCATATTGGTGTCTTCTGCTTATCTTAGAGCAATCTGAATCTTCCTAATTTGAATAATAAGCAGGACAGTCAAGTGCCTTGTATGTTTCAAACACACTACTCTGCGTCTCACATGATGGATTTGTACTTCCCTGTAAAATAAAAATCTTGCCTTGTATGCACTACCGGGCTGCTCTGTTTGTTGACACAACGCGTTAACTATGCTGGCATGCCACTTATGAAACCAAGTCCTGTAACTGTAACATGAACTCATCGCAGACTAATAGAAGGAAATTATAGTCAAACAACACAAGGACTATTCTTTACTATTATCTTAGAATACAGTATTTTGAAGGCCCTTTTACTATATTAGACTGTATATATTTATTATTAAATTCAGTGCATCTTGCTCATTATGCATAACGGCAAGGGTGCATTATATACATTATAAATTGTGTTGGCCAACTGAAAAGTTGCAATACCAAATATATACATGGCAAGAACACAACTAATCAGCTTCCTCCTTTTTACAGCGGCTTCGGTGGCGTAGTTGGAAGCATGCTAGCTTCTATGCCCAAGATCGCATGTTCAAACTCGGCCGATGTCGTCGGATTTTTTTAAGAGCGTTAAAAATCCCTCAGTATACATTCCTTCGGGGGGGGGGAGTAAAGCCGGCGGTCCTATGCTATAGATTTATGGCATGAAAAAGAACCTTCCACTAACTACACTTGTGTGAAGCCAAAATGCGTAGGTTGGATTGATAATGCTATATTAGTTCCAAGGTTCGCCACCAGGTGTTGACTGTGATGGCATCTAGTAGCCAAGTCCACAGCTAGGTGCCGTTGATGGTAGTATTTGTATCAAGAGTAGGAACTATTTGAAAATTTGATCGTCTGCAGTTCTTCTACCTGAATCACAGATAACACACACTAATATCATGACGAATGAAAGAGAAAGTGAGAGGACTCCTCAAGTTCAAGCGCGCCCCGCCCGGCAGCGCTAGTGTGGGCAAGTTCCACGCTGCCGGTCAGCTGGTCTTAGGGATAATGCCAAGGGAAACGAATTACCGTACTTTGTAACTGATACTCTTTTAAAATGTAATTAGCGATCACAATTAAAATAACACGGCAGGGCACAATGGAAAATATAATTCACGGAAATAAGTACTACGGTCTCCATTACATGTTACGGAAAGCACAGATTCCTGAAGTACCGGTAGGCTATACAGACTGTTACTTTTGTTGTTTCTTGTTGTGGCATTTTAGTTTCCTCAGATTGAGAGACTAAAGAAGGTGAATTTGTGGTCTGAATGTAATTAATGAAAATGGGGGAATGGCAGAGCGGCTCTTGAGAACACTAGTGACAGAGTTGAGATGGCTATTCTCAGAAGGAGTGATGCCTATGTGGTGATTACCTAATTCCTCAATGAGGGAAATAAATTGGGCTATGGGATTGAGCGCGTTAATTACTGTTTGCCTGACTGATTTACAAAGGCTAATACCAATAGGTGGGTGGATAAGGACCATCGTGGTCTGAAGGTTACTGCCATTGGGTGAAGCGTACCACAGCTCTTTCTCAAAATCAAATGTCGGGAATGAGACGTACCCGGTGAGGGAGGAGGTGAGCTAGTGAGTGAGGAATCTGATTTTGGTGAAGCTGGTTTAAGTGGAACGAGTGTACCATCTCCTTTGTGGGTAGGCCCACTCGGAATTAGTGTTTTTGGATTAACAGGGGTATAATTTTGGCTTTTAGAGTCATCAGGGTCCTGAGTTATCAGGAATGTTATGCCCTGGTACGTTAATGTGCGAGGTTTAGTCTCAGTGCGCGACATGTTTGTGTTCGTGAGTGTAGACTATAAGCGCGTGTAATGAGTAAGAGGTGATGAGAGATAGTGGTCAAATACCTTGGTCGACCAGAGAATAAGGAAAGAGAAAAACAAATTTACCAGTCACTCAAAATTATTCAGTTTAAATACAGTTGGAGCTATGACGTTGAGTGCGCTGATGAAATTTGAAGTTAATTAAATAATTAATTAAATAATTAATTATTGGCTGCTTAGTAGGAAGAGGGGATGAGCTAAACTTGTATTAAAACTCGAGGGAGACAGGAGTTGCTTGACTAGGATGGTTACATGGTGGGTATGGTGTTGGATATTTGAATGGTAGAGGAGTGACTTAATCTGCACTGTTACTAAGGGGGATGCAAATTAAGCCTATAGGAACATAGTGGAATGGCTTGAAATATCGAAGTCGAGGCGATAGCGAGGCCTAGGCTTGGTAGAAAGACTGGCAAATCATCGATTTCATCAATTGGCGTTAGAAGACGGAGCTTGGAGCAGTGGCGTGCAGTTGCTTTGATGCTGGACTCGGAATGAGATAATCAAGCTTGCAGGCATGCGTGCATTGCCTGATAGAATGGGAACCTGGTGCTCTCAATGAGCTCCTTACGCCCCTTTATATAGTGAAATTTTTGATTTTAATGAATTGTTTTAGGTGAAATTAGTTGTTTTAAGTGATTTTACACCGTACCGATTTGATAGGTCGGCAGTGGGTGCAATGATTGATTGGATATATTTGTTTGAAATGATATATATAATTTAATTAATTATATACATATACGAATAAGATTATCTCTCAACAGTAATTCGCCATGGCTTTGCTCCTCAGTTCCTGGACATATGAGTCATGGTAGACCGTCCATTCGCTGAGGGACAAGCACAAAACAGTAATATTAACAAAGAAATAGCCTATGTTTGAAGTAGGCCTACACAAAACATAAAACGCTGATGTACACAAGACACAATGAACAGAATTTAAGAACTGAAAGCAAAGACAATTCAATTTAATTCACACAAATATCTCACACAGTAGCTTCCCCCGCACTTTTCTATGACCCGGTTCGACGGAACAACAGGACACCTGTTGGACATAATCGCTTGCAGTGCTTGTAGCGGCGGGACCACGAACTACCGTTCTATAATGGCGGAGTCCTCACACTAGGTCCTTCTATTCGTCATGCTAATATAGCCATCACACAATTAACACCGGTTATCAGACAAATTCTACACACACCCAAAGTACACGGGGCTACATGACTGCGTTGTCGCAGCACCTAAACTAAGGAACCAACCTCCATTTTACGTGGAATCCGAACCACAGGACATGGCATTTCACTTTGAAAATCTCACATCGAACCCTGTTCGTCGTGGTGAGACTGAGAGGCCAACAGCGTGACCGCTGTGCCACCACGTCCCTCCTACGTAAGAGCTGGGGGTTTACATTAACTTTATAAAATTGGTTTCCACTGAATATTGACAGCTAAAACTTTGTATGAAGACTTCTATTGATAAATAGTTTATGTATAAAAATATTTAAAAATTGAAGGCGGTTTTCAACATGAAAAAGTAAACACTTCTCTTGTGAGTAGAGTTCCAAACAATTACAAAATAGTCTGAAACAAAATATAGGAATTATTTGTATAAGAACAACATAAAAATATTTCTAATACAGTTAAAGTATAATAAAATATTCGGTACACCATGTCATATAGTTATTTACCAAACTTTGGTTATAAAAATACACAATCCATCAAAACTACCAAATTTCAGTAAAATATTATAAAAAAAACTACTGTACATCGATATAATGAAAGTAAGCTTTTTGTCTGAACATTTGAAATGTTTGGCTAAAACTTTGTATTTATGCCGAATAAGGTGAATATAACCTCAGTTTAATTTTTGTCTGTTTGTTATGGGGTTGGAGTCATAATTACTGGAGTGAATGACATGAAATTTCATATGTAACATGAAAGGGTGGGGGGTTAACAGGAAAATATTAAATCCTGCACAGGCGCGGATTCAAGGGGGTGTCACGGGAGTCATCACCGCCCCCCCCCCCCTTCCCAAACGGAGAACAAATTTTTTTGCAAACTCAAGAAACGAAAACACAATAACCAGACAAATAAAACTTAACGAATTTTAACTGAAAAACAATTTTTTTCATTTTATTCAATACTGAAAATATCTTTATTGCAATTATTATGTTCTGTTACAACTTACTGTACATATTTACAACTTCATACCTGTTATATAAAAACGATTATTTATATAACAAAATCAACTCGTCAATTTTGTTTAGCAAACCTTGTGATTACCGAATCGATGTCTATAGTGATGTCACGATGAATTTGCAGCAATGCACGGATAGGAATTTGGGGCTTTTTTCGCACCAAAAAATTTTGCCAACGTCCAAACTGCAAGCTTGGTTGGCAATTTAAGCTGTGACTTTCTCCCTTTGTCGGTACCAACTCGACTTGCCGAAACTGTAACGTACCTTGATAATTTTCTCGAAGCTTGATGTAAAAGTCGCAAAACACGTCGTTGCAATTTGTACGAATATTTTGGTGCACTAAACGTATCAAATTTCTATCCATGTAGCTTGCAAAAAAATTGGTCTGATTTTGTACATTTGGTTATTTTGTGATTGCGTTGTTAGTGATACCATTTTTACTTTTATTCGAAGAAGAGTCCAAATCGGGTGTATATGAAATTAAATGTGATTCGTGTCCAGCCAATTACGTAGGCCAAACCGGTAGGAGCTTTCGCACTCGTTATAATGAGCATTTTTCAGCAATAAAACATAAAAAATTTTCGGCTATAGCATCCCATATGGAAGAAAGTAAACACAGTTTCACCAGCTTAGAAAATGATGTTAATATATTGCATTACGTATCCAAAGGCAGTCTGATGAATATTTTAGAAAACATACACATCAACGTGTTCCAAAGGTCCAATACACACAAAAACTTGAATGAAATCAATTTTGATACCAATATATTATTTGATACATTAGCAGACCACCTCATCTCCAAAAAATTAAAACCTCCATAGACAATAGCAAGTTCGTTGACATCGGTATTCCCGTCCCACCCAGTGCCGCGCAGGTCATTTCCACCCCGAGCAGTTCCACCCCTCCACTTCCTCCCTGCTCATGTGTGCCCCTCAACCGTATCAGGCAGCAGCTTGACTCCACTCATAGCACTAGTGGATCAGCCTGTATACACATCGGACCGCAAACAGCCAGGCACTTGACCTTGCCTACATCGCTTCGCATTAGCAGTCACGCCGGTAAGTTAATCTAACATAATGTACTCCACGTAATTTTTTTCTTTATTCAAAGTCTTTTCCTTCATTTTGGTACCAATTTTCGCTTCAGATGTGGGAGCCTACCGCCCAGCACCATATTCGTTGACCTTGGCGTTTTGATCTTAAATCGTTGCACGTAAGTCCAAAATTTTTGTTAGGGCGGCATTTAAGTTTTTTCTTTTAAAATTTTTAAATCTTTGTCTTCAACATAGTCCAACCACTAAATGTTTTCATTTCAGGTCCGTGGAGCTCTCAGCTCAAGACAAACACACCCAGTTAATGTGCAAAATACAAGTTTAATAATTGAAAGGTTTTCTCAGTTTGTATCTATTAAGCACATGTCAGCGCACTTTCAATAAAGTGCCGAACAAAGTTTCCACTTATGTCAACATTCATCAGTACAGCAAGTTATTTGGGTCCTGGACACTAATGCAATGTGCTCTTTGTTTTTATTCACAAAAAGAGATCAACGACTGCACAATTTGACCGTCGCATACCATTTCAAGAATGTGCATAATAGTGATTATTAATCAAGTTGACTGTTAACAGCAAGAGTGTTTTTTATTGTTCTTATTGCTTTATGTTTGTAATGTCCATAAGGTTGTCATGTTTTAAAGTGTTTAATTAGTTTTTTATAGTATTTTACTATCAGTGTGTTATGTTTCTCACATGGACGTGGTCTTTTTAGTCTATGATGTTTCCGAACATGAATTATGAAGGGCTGAAGAAGGAATTGTACTAATTCCGAAACATGTACCCATAAGCTAACTAAAATAATAAATGAGTGTTGATTAGGCGGAAACTTTAAATTTGTTATACTTAACCATTTTTACTAACAATTTTGATTCTGTGACACCCCCCCCAAAGCCAAACTCGAGATCCGCGCCTGATCCTGCAGTAACCCAATTGTGTAATCTGTATTCTTCTATTGACATCGCAATACCAGGTGTGAGAACTTGCTGATCTGAGAATATCCCAAGATGACATGTCCTGACATGGATGTTGCAACACAGTTCCAATGCGTGTACCGTACCTCAATGAGCATCTGTCTAAGTCACAAGTTATCTTCAATCACTTCACACCGATCGTGGAGTCACGAAATGTTATGCTGGCATGGGTCAGCGGTAAAAGGTTGGTCCTAAAACGGAACTTGAGCCCGGTGGCTGGTTTCAATCTGGGCATGGTTGTGTTTATGTTGTCATTAATAAGCCCATTCCATTTCTATGATATTATTATTATTGTTATTATTAATCTTGATTGGTCACATTGGACCACTTGAGTCGTTCCACAAACACTTCTTCTTTGAAGGTAGTACTCTTGGTTCTTGCGCTCTTTCCAGTACTTTTTCATTCTTTCAGATCGGGATTTTCTCAACTCATTACAATCATCTTTCATCATCATACATGACCGGCTGCGTGGCGCAGCGGTAATATTCTCGCCTGCTGTTTCCAAGGTTACAGGATCGAAACCTGGTGCTGTCAGTTGACATTTGAGGGTGTGCAAATGTGAGGGAGCCATGCCAGTAGATTTACGTTAAAGATCCCCATCGGGGCAAAGTCCAGCACCCCAGCGTCTGTAAAAGCCTCAGTGGTTAAAAGGGATGTACAACCAATAATAAAAATATTACATTATCAACATACCAAAACTCATTATACAAGTAAAAATAAATTAAATTGGAGCTAGCTGCCTGGCTAAAAAAGCCAAAAGCAGGCACATATTTCTAAAAGAAAGTTTTTTAAAAAGGAATTTGCGTGCTAGTTGATAGCTTATTTCTCTTATCACCTGTTTAATATTTATTTTTGTCACCCCTTTAAGTACTTATTCTAAGTGCAAATTGCATGGCTGTTGGCCAAACAGCCATAACTATGCTAACCCGTCATCAGTCTTCCGAATGCTATTTTTTTGTTACTCTTTCAAGGCAAACCCACCAACACAACAATGGGTATGAAGAGCTAGTAATAAATAAAGTAGTTTAATTTTCTTTTTACATATGAATGGGAATCTTTGAAAACCGACAGTAGTGGCTACGCTGAATAAAGCGCAGCATTAGGTCATGGGGCCAAGCTCTCTGCTGACTCGGTCGACGCGTGGGTTCGAGCCCCACCGTCGGCCGTCCTTGAAATGGTTTTCCGTGGTTTCCCATTTTCAATACCAGGCAAATACTGGGACGGTACCTTCTGACAGGCCACGGCCGCTTTCTTCCAAATCCTTGCCCAATTTCATTCACCATCATTCATTTCATCTCTCATTAACTCCTCTCATGAGGTTGGCGTCAGGAAGGGCATCCGGCCGTAAAAACCATCGCCACAAAGACTTCCATCGCATCTCATCCCCGACCCCGTTGGAAAAACGGGAATAATAAGGGGTAGACATACAATGGGAATCTTTGAAAAATATATATGAAGGTCGATCCAGAAATAATGTTCCCATCAATGTTACATACAGACGACATTTTTTTAGCCTACTTTCGATTTTTGCAAAAAATGAAAGTAGACTTATGAGATCAACACAGGGCGAAAAAAGTGTGTCTGTCTGTGTGTGTGTATGTGTGTGTGTGAGTCTGTGTGTGTGTGTATGTGTGTGTGAGTCTGTGTGTGTGTGTGTGTGTGTCTGTACTCTGAATGTCTGCCCCCCCTATCAATTCGAACACGGTGAAACCGAATTGAACGAAATTTGGTACAGGGGTAGCACTAGTAAAGGACACCTCAGTGTCATACTTTATATCGCCGCCATCTTTACCAAAACAGAATGGCGGCCACTCAAATGTTCAAAACGTAAAATCAAATTACGGCTAAACTAATCATCCGATCTCTACCAAATTTGGTGACAACATACCTTTATATAGGACGCGTCTTTCACCCAAAATTCAAGGTCATCGGCCATGCCATTTCAGGATGGCGGCCGTGTGAATTATGCAACCATTTTAATAAATAGCTTAAGACCCACCAATTCCGATTATCGAGCCTAGGGGGGTTTAAGCTATCCTGAAGGTCGTGATCCATTATTTATTATAATTTAATATTATAATATTATACAGTATGAGTGGCTTAAAAGAGCTGAGCCGTTTGTGTCACACGACAAGATGGCAGCTGTCCTCATGTGCCTGTCTTATATTTCAGTAGTTTTAGTATGTTGTATGTGATATACCGTACTGATACAATAATATAAACTTTGTATGAAATGATCTTTAATGAAGATGTACTGCAGTGAAGAAATCGTTTATTTAAAGTCATTATTTGCCAACAGTTTGTATCTAATATGTCAGTTAAGAACACCTGACGTCATGGATACGGTTAGCTCTGGGCTAGCATGTTAGTCTGACACGCAGTTGACTGGGGATCGAATACTGCTACAGTTAGATTTTTTTTTTCTTGAATTCTTTTACAAATGATGTGCACGAGCTTTTCCCACAGATACTGAATAAAATGTCATTTAGCTCAAAGGAGAGGATAAAGTATACACTCGTATATTAATAAAATCACAGTCCCAGCATCGCACATAAACAGAAGACATTAGAAAAAGGAGAATAGAAGAACTAGATACACGTTGTCATTAACCACAGCCTTCTTAATGCCTCTGTACGGTGCTGTCCTCTTGTGGGTTATGTGGGTAATATTGTTCCAAACATAACGCTGTGTAAATGCCTGAGCTGGCCTCCTGAAGTATGGCAATTTTGTAATACTGGTAGTTCAACTATTAGCCACGATCGCGCTCCGAATACCTTTAAACACTGCCAGCTGGATCGCCTCCCTCTTGGCTACTTTAAACTGCCTACTCATTCAACACCCATAGAACACTGCCATCGTAGTACATTACGATGGCAGTGCATAGGCGTACAAGATAAAGATTAATTCACTGATAGGTCGCAGCACCACCTACTGTGATTGGGGCGGAAGATTCTTAATTTTGCAGGCTGGCTTAATATAGAGATTAACGGACGTGAATGCATTACAATAAGTTAGTAGTTTTGTTATTCAATCATCATAAAGTATATAATATTGATCTTGACACTTACTGGCTTATTATCAATATAAAAGAAAACAAACAATACATTGTGGTTGGGGTGATTGTTTTAGGGATGAGGACAAAGAGTCATAAAGATACCCATACATTTAGGAGAAAGTAGGCTATATGTTCTTTGCTGAACATCTTGTTATTCTCATTGAAATTTACTTCACTAGAAAGCAGACAGTTTCCTCTATTTTTCCACATAATCGCCATTTTTTTCTAAGCATTTCTGTAGACGGTACTCCAACCTCTGTATCCCAATGTCGTAGAACTCAGCTGCCAACCCGTTGAGTAAGCGTGTCACCGCTGTTTTGACATCATTGTCGCTCTGGAAGCGTTGGCCACTCAAGTGTTCCTTTAACATGGGGAACAAGTGATAATTACTAGGCGCGAGGTCCGGACTGTAAGGTCGGTGGGGCATGATAGTCCACCCAAAGTGTGTCAAACGTTCCTGGGTTTGACGGGAGACGTGAGGTCGAGCATTGTCATGAAGCAGCATTACATCTGCTGCCTGTCGTCCTCGCCGGCAGTTCTGGATAGCTCGTCTGAGTTTTCTTAGTGTTGCACAATATCTGTCAGAGTTGACTTATCTCACGTTCCATGAAATCGATCGGCAGTATACCCTTACGATCCCAAAAAAACACTTGTCATCACTTTGCCAGCAGAAAGCGTTTGAACTTCTTTGCGACTGGTGACCCTGAGTGATGCCACTGTTCGGATTGTTCTTTCCTTTCGGCAGTGAAATAAAACACCCACGTTTCGTCTCCCCTAACAATGGAGTCCAACAATCCTTCCTTATCTGCTTGACACTTTTGAAGAAACTGGCGAGCACAGTCAAGGCGTTTCTCATTGTGTTCTAGCGTCAATAGCCATGGTACCTATTGAGCACAACACTTGCGACACCCCAATGTTTCAGTCAAAGCTCTTTCACTATACCGTAAGAACTCCCAGGAATCTCAGCAACAAGGTCATGGACGGTGATCCTCCTGTTTCGAAGCACTTTGTGTCGGACCGTCTCGAGAAACGCCTCCGAAACTGACGGTCTTCCACTCCGTTCTTCATCGTGGACGTCCTTCCGACCGGCACTAAACTCCCTGCACCACTTTCGGACGTGTTGAACAGACATACAGTGGTCGCCATACACCTCTGTCAACTGACTATGAATATCCACTCGGGCATTCAAAAAGCGAATTTCGCACCTGGCGGGATCAACAATGGCAATCCCCATCTCCGACGACTGCTTAGCCAAGACTGTGCGGCGCAGTAAAAAGGGAGTGGGGGTACAGCCCCCCACAGCGCTGTTGCTCGATTTCACATCGCACCTTGCCGTGCGGCTAGAGATCTTTGGGAATCTTATTTCTGGATCGGCCCTCATATATATCTAGCGTTTTAGAATTCTCTCATTCAGTGCTGCTGGTATGGCTTCAACTTATAGGCCAGCCACAACATGGAACAACTAATAATGATGCTCTTTCCAACATGGGATCCTGGATTCATAAATAGAATTTACCTTCTATAAAAGCAGATGAGAAGAGCCAATTTTAGTCAAGTTGTTACAGCTGTTACTGCTACATGAAAAATAATATCTATACTGGGTGTAAAATAAATTTGTTCTGTGGTCCAGGGATAGGGTGTCAATATCCAAAATAACCTCAATACTTGACAGTATCAAACTGCACTTAGCCAAGCTACCTTTTTGCATAGCATCAAGCCTGATACTCAAACTTGCAGGAATGATACAAGGCCAGTGGCAACGCTTGATCCAACTGATGGAATACCACACTTTCTACATTTGCGATTTCTGTTCAACAACTCGAAGTTTCGCCACACTTGACCTGACTGTTGAGTATCCCACTTTCTCGGCAGACAGACAAGAACGACTTGCAGTAGATGCTGTTCTACCAACACTTGACAAGAATTTCACTTTTCTACAGTGACAAGTTTGTGGGAACGGCGTGCATGCTGTCAGCTGTCATAAAGGAAGGCACAGACAAATAGTATCACAATTTAGTGTAAGATTCCTGTAGTTCAAACCTCAAAATGGTGCTATATATGTCACTACACAAGTCATCATTTAAAAGTACTGTAGAAACTCACATTATTTTGCAGAGAATATTACAGAGAGCTAAAATTTAGTAGATAACATTTAATTTGCATAATTTTGGCACATTCCATGAGTGGAAAAATCATTTACAATGACTTACAATATTTTATAAACCACAAGAAAATTTCCCTGATTTAAATCTTTTTTAGTAAAACTCAGTTTGTTAATTTCTGGTGTCCCTATCCATTACTGTGTTCTAATTCCTTCATGTAGCATTAGTTGCTTTCTACTGCATAGTCGAACCTCATTTCTTAATGTTATTTACTTTCAATGTGTTTCACTACTTAGACAGTTCCATTTTAATCTTATTATTACAAGAGTTCATTTGTACACAAAGATATTGTTACGTGCCACCCCTAGTGACACTTTTGTTAACTGGATTACGGTGGGTAGGAAGCACAACACCAATTACTGCTTTAAGAAATAATTAACTTTATTGTGGCCCGAAATATACACTACTCAACAGCAAATAGCAATTATTTGCTTACTCCAGTTTCCTCAAGTCGAGAATACTTCCCCTTTCACTTGTCACAGACCACAGAAGTTAATCCGTCCTAATGAGTCCGGTGGCCTTGGCAGAAACTACCTGCCCCTCTTCCTCAGGTAAAACAAATACAGTTACTTACGAGCACTTGAAGTACGCTGTTCACAAGCTGGGAGAACAATGTCACAGGATTTCGACACCACAATATCTGACACTCAGTGAAAGCACACTTACTCAGAACACGGCAGTCCCCTGTATGTTCCTCACATTTCTCTGTTCTATGACCAATACCCCAAGCCCGTACGGCGGATCCCTTACGGTCCTTTCCTTTGCCGAACGATGGCCGGGGCAAGCTTACTTACAAAGCGGCACTTTCTGCCCAAGATCCGGGGACCTTCCTCGAGGTTTAGTGAGTTAGAACAACTCCGTGAGTTACCTCGTGGTGAGTGACGACAGAACTGTGGTGACTTGCGAAACCCCTAGTGTAGCGGCGAAGTGAGGAACATACAGGGGACTGCCGTGTTCTGAGTAAGTGTGCTTTCACTGAGTGTCAGATATTGTGGTGTCGAAATCCTGTGACATTGTTTCTCCCAGCTTGTGAACAGCGTACTTCAAGT
Source organism: Meconema thalassinum (assembly GCA_946902985.2). Taxonomy (NCBI): domain Eukaryota; kingdom Metazoa; phylum Arthropoda; class Insecta; order Orthoptera; family Tettigoniidae; genus Meconema; species Meconema thalassinum. The sequence continues at coordinate 249,602,203 of OX336394.1, read as the reverse complement.
GCTCGTAAGTAACTGTATTTGTTTTACCTGAGGAGGAGGGGCAGGTAGCTTCTGCCAAGGCCACCGGACTCATTAGGACGGATTAACTTCTGTGGTCTGTGACAAGTGAAAGGGGAAGTATTCTCGACTTGAGGAAACTGGAGTAAGCAAATAATTGCTATTTGCTGTTGAGTAGTGTATATTTCTGGCCACAATAAAGTTAATTATTTCTTAAAGCAGTAATTGGTGTTGTGCTTCCTACCCACCGTAATCCAGTTAACAAAAGTGCCACTAGGGGTGGCACGTAACAACTGGTGTCAGAAGTGGGATTACGAACTCAAGCACAACACCTGACGGTCCTGGTTTCAAAACCCGAGCAAGTCATTTTCTCTAATTTTCCTGTGAGTGCATGCCCTTTACAAGACAAACAACTAAAATGGAGGAGAAATTGGCAGCACTGCTAGAAAAGTTAAATGGCATGGAAACCAAGATGGAAGACGGCCAGAAGAAGATAGGGATAGTCCAGAAGATTCGTGACTGGACCAGCGGTGGAAACCTCGAGAAGCCGTGGACTCTGGATGGATCTAGAACCATTTATTGAGTCACCGGCCTGCTATATAAGAGTGACCCGTGAAGCAGTTGTTGTTGTGTTTTTACGAGCTAGTGTGAGCGATTATCGTGAGCGACAGAAGTGTGGTGACTTGCGAAACCCCTAGTGTAGCGGCGAAGTGAGGAACATACAGGGGACTGCCGTGTTCTGAGTAAGTGTGCTTTCACTGAGTGTCAGATATTGTGGTGTCGAAATCCTGTGACATTGTTTCTCCCAGCTTGTGAACAGCGTACTTCAAGTGCTCGTAAGTAACTGTATTTGTTTTACCTGAGGAGGAGGGGCAGGTAGCTTCTGCCAAGGCCACCGGACTCATTAGGACGGATTAACTTCTGTGGTCTGTGACAAGTGAAAGGGGAAGTATTCTCGACTTGAGGAAACTGGAGTAAGCAAATAATTGCTATTTGCTGTTGAGTAGTGTATATTTCTGGCCACAATAAAGTTAATTATTTCTTAAAGCAGTAATTGGTTTTGTGCTTCCTACCCACCGTAATCCAGTTAACAAAAGTGCCACTAGGGGTGGCACGTAACAATATGAACTGGCAGCAGGTGCAATGCCTAGTTTTATGGTCTTACACTCTGATCCTTGGCTATGCCAGCAGGCATTTTAAAAATGCTTATCAAGTTCCATCACAGTTTCTAATTATACTTATACTTCACTTAGATGCACATATTTCTATCAGAAATAATTGCACATAATTATTTAAGTGGCATTTTAATTTAAATAAAAAACTAAACACTAAATTGACCACAAAGAGACACAGGATGGAATTGATGATTACATATCGATTACCCCTCAACTTTTTGTTTTGAATCAACACACCAGATTACTCCGATCATTTGATGAAAGCAATACTCTTTCTTGTTAAATATTCAGTGGCATAGCCAAGGGAGGGGGGGGGGGGGGGGGGGGTTACTGGGGGTTAGAATCCCCCCATTGGAAAATCGGCATGGTTGTGATTTGTGTCTGTTTCACCACCGCGCCGGCTACTTGGTGATGTGCAGTTGTCGCCTTTCGGCCTGACTCCACACTTGAGGCTAGACACGTCTTCATGACAATGTGTAACCACAGTATATCTATACAGTTGCAAAGCTTGGCTCATATTTTCTACCGGCACGCGTCAACAATGCTCTTACGCAGCCAGCAATCATGTGCCGACTGCGCTGTGTAGGTGAATGTTATTGTTGCTGGATTTACTGTATGTTAGCATTGTGTAACAGTTATATCTTTAATCATGTGTTTTACAAGAGGAGATGTGCAGTGCAATCAACAGATCAAATATTAAAAGCCATATTTCAGTGTTGCTAAGTAGCGGCTTCGGTGGCGTAGTTGGTAGCATGCTGAACTGCTGTGCCCAAGATCGGGGGTACAAACCCGGCCAAAGTCGTCGGATTTTTTAAGAGCGTTAAAATCCTTCAGTAAGCCTTCCTTCGGAGGGGAAGTAAAGCCGGCGGTCCCATGTCATAGATTTATGGCATGTAAAAGATACTTCCACTAACTAAACTTGTGTGAAGCTAAATTTCTAGGTTAGATTTCATTGAAACGCTCTATCAAAATTCCAACGTTCACCACTAGGTGTTAGTGACATGTGGTAGCGAAAGTTGAAACTACTTGAAATTGGAACTTGTAGCTCACCCCATGGGTGTCCTCAGGAAGCAGCTACAGCCTCTGGCAAGACGAACATGTCCTCGGACAGTCCCGGCACTAAAAGCCATACGATAATACAAATAAAGTGTTGCTAAGTAACCTATAGGATCACTTTTCAGTCGGTTAATGCGAGTGTACGGTACCCAATTAGAGTAGGCGGGGAGTGATAATTTATCTCCTAGTGCCCGAAATAAAAATGCTTGAATTGTTTATTCACTTATTAAAACATTTCTCGCATAAAGGGAGGGGAGGGGGTTGTGTGAGAAACGTTTTATTAAGTGTATACATAATTATTGTACTATGAATTACACCGGGAAAATAATTGTTACTCCTCGCCCAATCTAATTGGGCGTATTCGTGTTGACCAACTGGGAAGTCATTCTATTAATATAAATAACCCCTGGCTCTACAGCCCGTGAAGGGCCTAGGCCTACCAAGCGACTGCTGCCCAGCCATTTGGCCTGCAGATATTGGGGTGACGCTGCATCGGGTTCCCTCGGCCGTTAATCTTGGTTTTCGTGATCGGGGCGCTGCCGCACAGCTACTCAATTGTCCTCACGAGGCTGAGTGCACCCCGTTCAAGCCCTCACGCTAGTTTTTAAAATCCCTGACGGAGCCGGGAATCGAACCCAGGGCCTCCGGGTGAGAGGCAGGCGCGCTACCCGAACACCACGGGGCCGGCATTCTATTAATATAGACTGTTCAAATAACAATAAGAAGACACCCGAGTTTCAAAAGGACCCTAAAAGGTAAGACTTGAGCCATAACGAATAGAATAAGAAGTGATAACACTGGCCTAGTACGCCTGGTCCGCCGCAGCGCAGCGCTGGCTCCGATCTGTGATGTAAGTTAGCATTGGCGCTTACGAGACTTAAAACCTTGCGACCTGTTTTACACGTTAAAACACCGCAAGATATCCTCATAGGCGCTAATAAGTTTGACATCTCCACTTACTTTACTGTGCACAATTATAATTTAGTAAGTCGTCTCTTGTAATAGTCCAGTTTCGACAATAAGCGAAGACAAAGATCAAGTTCAAAATGCAATTAGTTTTTCCAGCTATCGGTAAATTTTAAAAAAGAACGGAACAATTAACCTCGCAATCAGAAAGGATTTCTTCACATTGTTACACATTTTACATTCCCTTAACAGACTTGCAACACAGAAAAAAAAAGCCGTACGAACGCAACTTTCAACTTTACCGTAGATTACTATAAAATTCAATAATAACCATTAATTTCACTCCACAAACACCAAAATCAGTAAACTACCATCATTTCAGAAGAACTTAACATTAAACAGACATAGAAGGCATAGTCATGACCCCTTCATAGAGTAGGCTATTGTCTAAAACTGATCACGCCTCCTTCAGCATTACGGTACATATATGTTTTTTAACTCATTGTCTTTTTATTCTAATCCCTTTCTTCACAGAAGTAGTCTTTAATGGCATGAAGACCATTTTTATTTACACCATACTGGACAGATACTTAGGCAAATTAGGATTATATGTGGAACAGAATAGTCTTTCAATCGCCAGTTGGTTCTTGGGAGAAGTAATACTTCCTTCCCTTCTATCACAAATTTGTCAAATTTAACAATTAAATCTTATGAAAAGTGAGCATCACAGATGCAGGACTTTTCAGTAAGTTCCCTATCCTTCCCTGATATGGCCCCTTTGCACTTGATAAAACGTTCCTAATCTTTAGGAGGTTTGAAAAACCGTCTGACCTCTTTACAGTCCCCATAGCTAGATCTGCATCCTGGTACAAAAGAGCAAGGCATCTTCACTAATCACATTAAGCACTCATGAAAATGTAAGGGCTAAACTGCTGTTTACTTACATTAAATAACAATAAAATTAACACACGAAGATAACGTCAACACACGACAAGAAATTAAATTCCATTTCAGTCAATGCTTCCTACAATAGCATTTCAGGTATTAATACTATGAAGTAATAGTGTAAGCACTTGTATATCAATAAACGTTTGCACAGAACAACACCAAAACACTCCGACCAATTAAATACTTAATATATCGCACATAAACACACAAACATTAGTGGAAATCAACAATCTCAAATCGACTGTAGCGCTGCGTAGCGGCGAGTGCCAACCCGATCCGTATTCATTACATGCTATTTAGGGAGAAGAGATCACACTTTATATTCTATTCGTTATGCTTGAGCTATGGATTTTAGGCTAATATTATAAAGCTTATCAAACAAACAACGGAACTAGGTCTTAAACTGGTTATAAATCAATACTAATGTTATTGGTTTTACGTCCCTTTTAACTACTGCGGCTTTTAGAGACGCCGAGGTGCCGGAATTTTGCCCCGAAGGGGATCTTTAATGTGCCAGTAAATCTACAGACACGGCTCCCTTGCATTTAAGCACCCTCAAATGCCAGCTGACTATGCCAGGATTAGATCTTGCAACTTTGGGCACAGCAGGCGAGAACGTTACCGCTGAGCCACGCAGCCATTCGGTTATAAATCAGAAGCATGTCTCGGTAGGATATCTATGCATGGCTTCGTAGTCGGTAGCATGCTGAACTGCTATGCCTAAGATCGCGGGTTCAAACCCGGCCAAATTCGTCGAATTTTTAAGAGCGTTAAAAATCCTTCAGTAGCCTAAGCCTTCCTTTGGAGAAGTGAAGCCGGCGGGTCCATGTCATAGATTTATGGCATGTAAAAGAACCTACCACTACAATGGTAGTGTGTACCCAAAATGTGTAGGTTATTTGGTTAGAAACGCTCTATCAAGTTCCAACGTTCGCCACTGGGTGTCAGTGACAGTGGTGTCTGGTAGCCAAAGTTGGAACTAATTGAAATTGGGGAGCCTACGGGCGTTCAATTGAAATGCCCTGCTATGGCCATTGGCTGCAATTCAAATATAAATAATATCAATGCATTTTGACAGTTAAGAAAATTAAACGTAAATGATGTCATGGAGGAGGATAGTGAAGGTACAAAAAAGGTCCTGTATGGGATGGTGAAAGATAAGAGGCGGAAGGATCCTACGGATTATGTTAGAATGGTGAACAAAAGGGGACAAGAGATAGAAAATAGGGAAGAACTGAAGAAAATGTGGAAAGAATATTTTGAAGAACTTCTGAACCCAAATGGAAAAGATGGTGAGGAGGAAGAAATCGGGGAAGAGGAAGATGAACTGCAAACAGAAAAGGACTTAACATGGAAAGAAGTGGAAGATGCAGTGAACAAGATGAAAGGAGGGAAGGCACCGGGTGTGGATGAGTTGAGTGTGGAGATGGTGAGAGCAGCAGGAGAGGTGGGGATACAGTGGCTGTACCGAGTGATGAGGACAGCATGGAAGGAAAGGAAGACCCCAGAGGACTGGAAAAAAGGAATCATTGTCCCGATCTTCAAGAAAGGTAGTAGAACAGATTGCAGAAACTATCGGGGAATAACACTGATGAGTCATTGTGCAAAGATCTTCGAGAAAGTTTTGGAAAAGAGAATTAGGACAAGGATAGAAGGAGGGATGAGGGAAGAACAACATGGCTTCAGAGCAGGAAGGTCCACAGTGGATTTGATTTTTGCTGTAAGGCAGTTACAAGAACAGCACTATGAATATGGAACAGATCTACTGATGGCCTTCCTGGACATTGAGAAAGCATATGACAGTGTATGCAGAAACAAAGTATGGAAGTCCCTGGAGGATAGAGGAGTAGAGAAATGGACTATAAAGAGGATAAAGGAGATGTACAAGGGAAGCGTGAGCTGTGTGAAAGTGGGAGGAGAGAGATCTGACTGGTTGGAACAAAGAAACGGCCTGAAACAAGGAAGTGCACTGTCACCGTTACTTTTCATTGTGGTGATGGATGACATAATGACCCGAGTGGCACAAGTAATTGGGGACGAAAAGATGAAAGCAATGGTGTTTGCAGATGATTTGATGATTTGGGGAAACAAGGAGGAGGAGGTACAGGAACAGTTGGACGTGTGGGAAGGAGTAATACAAGGATATGGGATGAAATTTAGCATAAATAAGAGTGAGATGGTGATCACAACAAGGAAGAAGGAAAGAACCACAACGGGAATAACAATTGGTGGGGAACAGCTGAAGAAAGTGGAGAGTTTTAAGTATCTGGGAAGCCTGATACAAGATAATGGAAGAAACGATAGAGAAATAAATGAGCGGGGGAGGCAGGCAGAAGCATTTCGGAGGAGTGTGAGAAGCATGTTATGGAGCAAGGATGTCCCTCAGAACAGCAAAAAGATCATATATCGGACGTACTATGTCCCTATCCTGACGTATGCCTCGGAGACCTGGGTTATGAAAGGAAGGGAGAGGAGCAAAATACAGGCCAGTGAGATGAGGTTCTTGAGAAGCAGTATTGGAGCTACAAAGATGGACAGAATAAGAAATGAGAGGACCAGAGAATTAATGAAGGAGGAACCATTACAGGATGGTATAGAGAAATCTAGACTTAGATGGTATGGACATGTAAAACGAATGGAGGAGAAGAGGATACCCAGGAGAGTACATGAGACGAAGTGGGAAGGAAAGAGACCGAGGGGAAGACCGAGAGACATGTGGCTGAAGGGGGTGGAAGAAAGCGTGAAGAAGAGAGGAGAAGACTGGACAAGGGTGGAGGCTGAGAGATGGTGGGAAGACAGAAGACGTTGGAGAGGCTTGTGTTCCAAACAGACCCGGCCAGTGGCTGGAAACTGTGCAAGATGATGATGATGATGATGATGTCATCTCAAACACGTGCCGATATTTTAATTTTCAGGTGTAGAAAATGGCTTTCAAATAGTCAGAGAGTTGATTTAATAAACAAAAATGTAGACTATTTTGTACAATAATATAAACTTTTTCTCGAATAGTTTTGAAGTAATCCATTTTATGTCGTTAGGATAATGCTCACAAACTTAGATGTGGTACACTGTTTGTTAATTCTCTTATGAAATACCTGGTCTCCCACATGACTGCTGTGAAGGTACGGTACACAATATTGTTATTGCTGAAATTATTTGTAAAATTGACATTGTATTATATTCTGAAATTCAGGAATGAAAGTTTCCAAAATCACAGAAAAAATACGAAGTACTTACAATTGAGCCATTTATGACCATAAGATCTTTTTATACATTTCGTTTCACAAATCACACGGATATTTTTTAAATTAATTAAACCCACCAACCTGGACCCATTATTGGGGAGCCTGGCTCTGCCTGTCACAAGTCAGGACAAAGGGTGAGTGATAGAGGAGTAACACCTCTCAAAAAAAACCTTGGGCCAGCTGACCCGGCTGGTAGTACCTTGTAAGGGTCCCTTGCCAGGGTTACGGTGAAGACCTCAACGGCAGCTACAGCGGAGAAGATATTCTTCGGTACAGTGTAGATGGCGGAAGAGGCATCCTAGTGCTCGGGATAATTGAGTAAAAGGTATATGCACAAATTGGGGTATATATCAGATGCAGCATCTGTTCTCCATGTTAGGAGCGGCTGCAAAAGGCGTCTGTTCTCCATGTTAGGGGCGGCCTCATGAATACCTGGCAGTAGGTATAAAATGCCCTTGACGACAGGCATAGCGACACGTCGGTTGAGGTATTTTTGTCGAATCCAACATGCAGTTGACTCCTCTTCATTCAGATATAAATGCTAGGGCGTCCCCTCTAAGCGACGCGAACCGTTTTCGCCCGAACGATGTGGAAAATGGACGAGGGCTACCAACGCATCGTCGACGTCGGCTAAAGAAGCTAGACCAACATAAATCAAATCGTATCAGGCTAGCCACTGTCAACATTGGGACAATGACAGGCCGAAGCCGAGAACTGTCCGCCTCTTTGAAGCACCGGAATGTGGACATAGCTTGCGTTCAAGAAACCCGATGGGCAGGTGCAAAATCAAGAGATATCGGAGAAGGCTACAAGCTAATCTATAATCTTAAGAAAAGTGCAAATGGAGTCGGTGTCATTGTAAACCAGTGGATTCGCGACACCGTCTCTGAAGTAGCACGCATCAGCGACCGCCTGATGTCAATACAGATAACCTTGAGGACCAGTTTAATCCGAGTTGTGTCATGCTATGCTCCACAGACTGGTTGCCTTGAAGATGAGAAAGACAAGTTTTGGAACGATCTAGAGGAACACATTCAAGCTGTTGATGATAGCGAAATTCTTTTCATTGGTGGAAACTTAAATGGACATGTTGGTCATGAAAGAGACGTGAACGAAATCATGGAGGCCATGGTTATGGTTGCCGTAACAATGATGGTATTCGAATCCTAGAATTTGCGGAAGCGTGGGATTTGTCTGTAACTAACACCTTTTTTAGAAAGCGGGATTCACACCTTGTCACCTACTATAGTGGAAGTCATACATCCCAAATTGACTACTGGATGACATGACGAAGAGACCTCGCAATGATCAAGGATACAAAAGTGATCCCATATGACAGCGTTGCTCCTCAACACCGAATACTTGTACTAGATGCCGCAGTCCATATAGATTATGTATCTGTGAGGCCAAGCACGAAGATTGAACGTATTAAATGGTGGAGACTATTAGAACATCAAGCTACCATCAAAGAAGCATTGATACCATCGCTTTCAAATTCTTCAACATCATCAGTAGAAGATGGCTGGAACACACTGTCCGAATCCATCAAGACATATGCCACATCCACTCTAGGTGTCACCAAACCAAATCGACGCCTTATTGACAAGCAGACCTGGTGGTGGAATGATGATGTGCAGCAGGTAACCAGGGAGAAGAAAGCTGCTTATAAGACGTGGCACCAGACACGCAGCTTGGAGGATTTAGATAGGTACCGGGCTCTCAAGTCCAGTGCAAAACGAGCTGTAGCAACTGCAAAAGCAGCACATTTCAAAACCATCTACGACGAGCTGGATAAGCCTGGTAGCACAAATAGAATCTACAAACTTGCCCGCGATCATGAGCGTGCCTCACACGATCTCGGTCATGTTATCAACATCAAAGACAGAAATGGGCTCCTCCTACAAAAGAGACATGACATACTATGTCGCTGGAAGGAGTATTTTGAGGATATATGCAATACGGAGTTCTCTCATCCACCTCTACCGACAGCTGACCCTATCCACGGCCCTGTGCCCATTATCACTACAGAAGAAGTGTCCACTGCCATCAACAAAATGAAGTCGGGGAAAGCGCCTGGTGCAGATGATATACCAGCCGAAGTATGGAATCTCCTGGAGGAACAAGGTGTAGTATGGCTTACTGACTTCTTCAACAAAATTATTATGGAAGACACAGTACCAGAGGCCTGGATAACCAGTATCACAATTCCTATTTGGAAAGGAAAAGGAGATATACTGGAATGCTCAAATTATAGGCCAATCCGCCTCCTATGCCATACTATGAAAATTTTTGAACGTGTTCATGATGCGAGGTTATGAAACATCATCACTGTTTCATCTAACCAGTGTGGCTTTGTTAAAAACAGCGGAACAACAGACACTCTCCATGCACTTCGTCTATTGATGGAACGACACCATGAGAAAAGGAAGACAGTTCACTTAGCCTTTCTTGATTTGGAAAAGGCGTTCGATAGAGTACCACATGATCTCATCTGGCTGGCACTGAGGCTACACAGTGTACCAGAAGCCTATGTAAACTGGGTGAAACTTCTGTATCGAAAGACAACAAGCTCAGTGCGGTGCGCAGCAGGAATGTCCGATACCTTCCAAATCACTGTTGGTGTCCATCAAGGATCAGCCTTGTCCCCCTTGCTCTTCATACTCTGCATGAACGCCTTCACAAATGACATCCAAACCAGGCATCCATGGACATCATTATATGCGGATGATGTCATGTTAGCTAACGAGACCCGTGGGCGCCTCGAACAGCAAGTACAAGAGTGGAAGATACGTCTTGAAGAATTTGGGATGAAATTGAATCTGAAGAAGACGGAATATCTGGAATGCGGTGACCAAACTGATGGCACGATCACTGTTGGTGAGGTTCAACTTAATAAAGTGACCCAATTCAAATACCTTGGGTCATGCATCACCTCAGACTGCAGCACGATTCCTGATGTTAAAACAAGAGTCACTGCCGCATGGATGAAATGGCGCCAAGTTACTGGAGTCCTATGCAATAAGAAAATTCCATTGCATTTAAAATCTAAGGTATATCGCACAGTGATTAGACCGGTGGCCCTTTATGGATCTGAATGCTGGCCTACAACATCGAAACACGAACAGGTGCTTCATGTAATGGAAATGAAGATGTTGCGGTGGTCCAATGGTATGACTCGACTGGACCATATTAGGAATGATGCCGTGCGGAAGGATTTCAAGGTTGCCCCAATCACAGAGAAAATGCGTGAATCACGTCTGCGGTGGTATGGACATGTGCTCCGTAGCAGTGAAACCTCAGTTGCTAAGACTGCCCTTCAACTAAATGTGGAGGGTCGTCGACCTCGAGGGCGACCTCAAACACGCTGGTTGGATAGGGTGAGAGATGACATGCGGCTCAATAAACTCCGCCCCCGAGACGCTATGGATTGATTGAAGTGGAGGAAACATTGCAGGAAGGCAGACCCCACATAAGTGGGAAAATGCAAAGAAGATGATGATTTTTTAAATTAATTATAATGTTACTCAATTTTACGAAAGAACTAGCTTTTGATATGGTTAAGAATTTGATATAGCATAGCTATTTACAATTATAACTATACTAGTAACCCACCCCGGCTTCGCCCGGTATCTTTAACGGTTTACCCAGCGTAAGCTTGAAAGGCGTACGGACGGCAGGTCCCAGACGCAATTCAGAAAAGCCGAGGTGAACAGCGAAACTCCAAACACATATACTCTTCTCTGAAGTCTTAACTCGACACGACTCGAAAGTTGATGCTGGCCGACGCTGGGGTGATAAGACTCGCTCCCTACCCCGTAAATTCGCTCCGAAGCTAGTAATTTATATTTCCACTGGAGATTGTTGGCAGAAATGAAAAGGTAAAATCACTTATAGAGGGTGATGTATTAAAGATAGAGATATGCTGTCGGGACCTTTATGTAGAACTTTTCATGCTGACCAATTCTTACACTCATAGTAGGCCTATATAGATATTTTTAACGGTTTATCCAGAGTAAGCTGAAATGGCTCATGGATGGCAGGTTTTTCTTCGACTCGATTCACTGAAATCGTTACTGCTCGGCTTCCTGTGGTCACAAATGAATGTTTTTTTACAGAAACCTTCCACGAGAAATCCTTTACAGAATGGTAAAAACAGCATCAAAATCTATCCAGTGGTTCTCGAGATTACGAGTTACATCCAAGAATCGGGGACTCTGTTTTATACAGGGTCTTTATATTTGCTTGGCAAGGACATTCTCGATCAAACGCCTCGCCAGTGACGGCTCAGTTGCCGCCTGCCGTGCCCGCGTATGTTCGGCAGAATACGGTGCTTACAATCAGTATCATGCATTTTTGCTCACTATGTTTACAGTAGATGCTGAAAATGTTCACATCCGCTGACAAACATAATCGGCATCTTCTTATGACGTTTCTGGTTAACCCGTTTAATTTAGCTTCAGTAAGGAAATAACGACCTTAACGTCTATTTTTATTGTTTACTGAACCTGTACGTTTGAATCTCAAATTAGCCAGTTGTTTTATTGCCCGATTTATAGGAATGGGTCTCACTGGAAATTTCACTCGGAACTTTTGTCTTGTTCTAGCGCACGATTTCCTGCCCTTTATGTAGGCCTACGTATTGTGCAGATATACACGTTCAAGTAATGAATATTTTACATAAGGCATTACAGCACTATATACAATCACAATAAAATAAATGGCTATAAGAGATTAAAACGTACAGGTTCAGTACCGGTAAATGATGAAAATAGACGTAAAAGTAGTCATTTCTTTACTGAAGCTAAATTTACCGGAGTAACCGGAAACTTCATAAGGAGATGCCGATTATGTTTGGCAGCGAATGGGGAACATTTTCAGCATCTACTCTAAACATGGTGAGTAAAAAAGCATGATACTGATTTTAAGCACCGTATTCTGCCGTAAATACGTGTGTGCGTGAGCCGGCAACTGAGGCGTCACTGGCGGAGCGAGAATGTCCTAGCCAAGCAAATATAAAGACCCTGTACTTTGTGTGTCGAGATGCCCGCGATTATCATTGAAACAAGTACATGAATTTATAACTAGTATGGGCTATTAATTCTACGTAAGACTCATTAAATACGTCATACAACTGTACCTAGGGATACTTGTAGAGGACTGAACTAATAAAAACAGAGCATTTTTTTTATGTTCCCATGAATTAAAAGTGTACAGTATATCAACATTGTGATTTGACATGACTTATGTTCACGATGGAAATAATCACTCAGGTGAGTTAAAATTCATAAAACTCCTACAAAAGTGAAATCATCAATCCCGCGAATAATACGCTCAAGGCAGTTGCCAGCTTGCTGACCGCCGAGCCCTAGTGTCGCTCCATCTACCAAAAAGGATGCAATTTCGTAACGCAGCGAGCTTCGTGACTGTGTATTTTAGACTGTGGTAATACAACTCCAGCCTCTCAGGTTTGCCAATCTAACTTTTCCCTCGCGAAATATAGCTTATTTCAAACTGAGGCTAGCGCCGAATAATTTTGAATCCCACATAGTGGGACAATTTTAGCTTTTTTTTTTTTCTTGGAGGGAGATAATTTATATGTAAATTAATCTAGTTTTTAATAAAAATAACGCGTTTTAATAAGGACTCAGAAAATTCTATGGGTACATTGACACTATTTGTATGATCGTTACTAACTTCTTGAGCATGAGAACGCCGTCAGCAGAGTTGCTTCATATAACGTTAATACAGTATACTGTATGTTCAACAATTCCCCGAATTACGGCTATCTCCCGGTAACGAATGAGTGAAATTTGTCGCATGTGTAGTGTAAGTCACGGAAACTTTTTTCCGCCAGCAAATAGCATCTGTAAGATAAAAAGCAGGGCTGGATAACTTAACATAATGGCCTTGAATAACGAATTGTTTCGCGTTACGGTATACATTGAATACCGAATAACAGAATGTTTGTTGTAACGTTATTCATACGAAGAAACAATAAACGGATGCTGTAGATATACCGTTATTTTAAATATTTAATTATCATACCGGATAGCATTTTAGTTATCGCAGGAGACACAAGTCGAATAACGTTATTGGTGATGTAACACAATCAAATGTACCCCATTCACTCCGATGTTTTAAATAACGTTAATGACAAGACGGGATAGCATTGTGTTACGCTGCATGCCTCGCAGGTCGAATAACGTTATTCGTGCTGAAACGAGTCGCGAACACCTACCACTGAATCCGAACTTTACATAACGTTACTGACAAGACTGGATAGCATTGAGTTAAGCTGCATGCCTCGCAGGTCGAATAACGTTTTTAACTTAGTGTTCTGTTGTATGGGTCCCGGGTTGAATAACGTTATTAGCCTCGTACTAGGGTCCAAAATAAAATAACGGTATCCTCCTACTAGTGTAAGAATATAAAGATAGCTATCAATTAATTCGGATTCGTAGTGCTGCCAGGTGACAAACAAGTAGTTCCGTGACCGACTAAAAAGCCTACTTTTCCGTAAAATTTAAGATTAAGGTCAACGATTAATCTACTGTGTATACGATATGCCTATCTATGATGACGAAATTAAGTTGGCAATACTAACATTTCTAATTAGATTGGAATATACCTGAAATATTCTAATACAGCACTGCAGTTGGCAGCCTAGGTGACTCTGAATATATCCTTAGTTCCATCTCTTAAGGTACAGAATGCACATACAACATTTGGTTGAAGTCCAATGGATAGTATGGACGTTGCATGTTGTGAAATATTGGATCTATCAGTGCTTATAAAATCATATTGGCAACAAGGTCATGCACGGATGATCAGAATTAATCTGAAATAATACCATATTTTACAGTGCCAATTTTGGATAACACCCATTTGTTGGTATAGAATTTACATGCATTTCCAGAAGGCTTAGAATTATGTTGGCAGCACTGACGCACATTAGTTACTCGAAATTAATCTGAAATTTTAGGTACCATACGTGTGCAACATTCAGAGATGTTGGCTAGCATACTTTCTGATATATTGGTATTAGGATAAAGAAAGAGAATGACCATTCATTAGCAGTTGGCAGCCCTGCTGGCTCTCCAGTATAAGCATACTCATATCTGCTATAGTACACAAAAGCACATACGTAATTTGGTTAAAATCCAATTGATAGTATAGAAATTAGATACACTTAAACATTGGACTTATCCGCAGGCTTAAAATCATGTTGGCAACACTGTCATAGATGCGCTTCTTAAAACATATATATATATATGGTATGTTATTATCTCTATGTGTTCTAATTTTGGAAGAGTTCACTTGCATAACGTCTGATAAATCCAACATAGATCTCAAAAGTGAATTGTGAATTTTCAGCAGTTACTAGCACTGAAATAATTTTCAAAAATGCCCGTGAGATATTCAAATACAGCTCTTTACTTATACCAAATTTGGTTTCAATAACTGCAGCCGTCTAGGAGGGACAGACAGACATTTGATTGGATCGATGTCATACGTCTACTTTTTCCACATTTTTACAAAATGTGAAAAGTAGGCTAAAATAGTACGTAGAATATACGATAGCTACTGTATAACATCCAACCTTAGGTGCTTCGATACTGTGCTGATCAGTACCCTCTGCTTATGGACATATCACATGTGTTGTACCGCAATCATTGGCCATCAGAGTACAAATGGTACAGATTGTAACGTTAAAGCTTGCATGCAGGCACAATTCCGGTATAGGCTTGAATAACGTTATTCGCAGCAGTATTCCGTGTTCCGATTGGCTCAGCTGCAAGAAATCAAACATGGAGGAAAGTTGTGGATTTAGAGCAATATTTGCAGTTTATTGGCATTATTAATCCAAATCAGTCATTAAGATGCGTTGCGTTGAATACATAAATAGGCACTGACTCATTGAACGCATTCCTGTCAGTATTTACGATTTAACTGAAATAATTCGACATTTAGCTAAACGCATGAAGTTACGTAACTATGAGCTAGGATGCTAAGCGAAAAGTGTGCGAGTGCTATAGCAGTAACTTGGTATCTAATGGATCTCGGGTTCGAGACGCTCTAGGGCCAACATTTTTATTCTTTTTGAATTATTTTGTTGTATTCAAACTACTCATTTTGTGAGTTTCCAACTACGATTTATTCGCATGATCTACGGAGATGATGTTAATAATGGTTATTGGTAGGGAAAATTAATCTATTCTATCATTCAAATTTGTACCTCCCCATTCAAAACCATGAATATTTGTACTATTCGTGAAAGTATAATAATATTTTCATACCACAATAATAGTCATCGCCCCCGTAGCGTAGCGGTCAGTATAGTTAGCTGCCGTCCCGGAGGTCCTGGGTTCGATTCCCGGCTCTGCCACGAAATTTGAAAAGTGGTATGAGGACTGGAACGGGGTCTACTCAGCCTCGGGTGGCCCAAATGAGTAGAGGGGGTTCGATTCCCACCTCAGCCATCCTCGAAGTGGTTTTCCGTGGTTTCCCACTTCGTCTTCGGGCAAATGCCGGGATGGTTCCTACTCTAAGGCCACGGCCGCCTCCTTCCCACTTCCTTGCCTAACCGTCCCACTCTTCCCATCCCTTCATCAGGCCCCCTGTTCGCTTTGCAGGTGAGGCCGCCTAGAGTAGTGCTGGTCACACACCCCAGTTGTATCCCAGACTCAGAGTCTCAAGCTCCAGGGCACTGCCCTCAGTGGCGGTAGTGGTGGGATCCCTCGCTTAGTCCGTGGGAAAAGCCAATCATGGAGGGTAAAACGATAGCGAAAAAAAAAGATCTATGTTTACACCACAATAAATAATAATATTAACAATAAAAAGAAATAGTTTCGTGACGATCTAAAGAGCATACTTTTCTTGATATTTAAGATCCATGCCAATGATTAAACTATATAGACCTATCAAGAATAATGACGAAATTTAGTTGGCAATACTAACATTTCTTATTAGATTGGAATATACCTGAAGTATTCTAATACAGCACTACAGTTGGCAGCCTAGGTGACTCTGAATATATCCTTAGTTCCATCTCTTAAGGTACAGAATGCACATACAACATTTGGTTGAAGTCCAATGGATAGTATGGACTTTGCATGTTGTGAAATATTGGATCTATCAGTGCGTGTAAAATCATATTGGCAACAAGGTCATGCAAGCGTGTTCAAAATTAATCTGTTTTTTTTTTTTTTTTTTTTTTTTTGTCGTTTACCCTCCAGGTTGGTGGAATCCACGGACTCAGTGAGGGAACTCACCACTACCGCCTCTATGGGCAGTGTCCTAGAGCTGGGAACATCGAATCGGAAGGGATACAACTGATGAGGTGGGATTGGCACCTCGCCCAGGCAGCCTCACCTGCAAAGCGAACAGGGGCCTCATGAGGGAAGGTAAGGGATGGGTAGGATGGATAGGCAAGGAAGAGGGAAGGAGGCGGCCGTGGCCTTGAAGAAGGTACCATCCCGGCATTTGCCCGAAGACGAAGTGGGAAACCACGGAAAACCACTTCAAGGATGGCTGAGGGGGAATCAACACCCTCTACTCATTTGGGCCACCCGAGGCTGAGTAGATCCCGTTCCATGTCCTCGTACCACTTTTCAAATTTCGTGGCAGAGCTGCAATCGAACCCAGGACCTCCGGGGCGGCAGCTAACCATGCTGACCGGTACGCTACGGAGGCGATATCTGAAATAATACTTTATCTTATAGTGCCAATTTTGGTTAACATCCATTTGTTGGTATAGAAGTTACATCATTTTCAGCAGGCTTAGAATTATGTTGGCAGCACTGACGTACTTAAGTTACTCGAAGTTAATCTGAAATTGTAGGTACCATACGTGTGCAACATTCAGAGGTGTTGGCTAGCATACTTTCTGATATATTTATTGGTATTAGGATAAAGAAAGAGAATGAGCATTCATTAGCAGTTGGCAGCCCTGCTGACTCTCAAGTATAAGCATAGTCATATCTACTATAGTACACAAAAGCACATACGAAATTTTTGGTTAAAATTCAATTGATAGTATAAACTTTAGATACAATTAAGCATTGGACTAATCCGCAGGCTTAAAATCATGTAGGCAACACTGTCATATATGCGCTTCTTAATATATATATGGAATGTTATTATCTCTATGTGTACTAATTTTGAAAGAGTTCGCATGCATAACGTCTGATAAATCCAACATAGAGTTCAAAAGTGAATTGTGATTTTTCAGCAGTTACTAGCACTGAAGTAATTTTTAAATATGCCCGTGAGATATTCAGATATAGATCTTTACTTAACCGAATTTGGTTTCAATAACTGCAGCCGTCTAGGAGGGACAGACAGACATTTGACTGGATCGATGTCATACGTCTACATTTTCCACATTTTTACAAAATGTGAAAAGTAGGCTAAAATAGTACGTAGAATATACGATAGCTACTGTATAACATCCAACCTTAGGAGCTTGGATACTGTGCTGATCAGTATCCTCTGCTTATGGACATATCACATGTGTTGTAACGCAATCATTGGCCATCAAAGAACAAATGGTACAGATTGTAACGTTAAAGCTTGTATACAGGCACAATTCCGGTATAGGCTTGAATAACGCTATTCGCAGCAGCATTCCGTGTTCCGATTGGCTCAGCTGCAAGAAATCAAACATGGAGGAAAGTTGTGGATTTAAAGTAATATTTGCAGTTTATTGGCATTATTAATACAAATCAGTCATTAAGATGCGTTGCGTTGAATACATAAAGAGGCACTGACTCATTGAACGCATTCCTGTCAGTATTTACGATTTAACTGAAATAATTCGACATTTAGCTAAACGCATGAAGTTACGTAACTATGAGCCAGGCTGCTAAGCGAAAAGTGTGCGAGTGCTATAGCAGTAACTTGGTATCTAATGGATCTCGGGTTCGAGACTCTCTAGGGCCAACATTTTTATTCTTTTTGAATTATTTTGTTGTATTCAAACTACTCATTTTGTGAGTTTCCAACTACGATTTATTCGCATGATCTACGGAGATGATGTTAATAATGGATATTGGTAGGGAAAATTACTCTATTCTATCATTCAAATTTGTACTTCCCCATACAAAACCATGAATATTTGTACTATTCGTGAAAGTATAATAATAATTTCATACCACAATAATAGTCTAAGTTTACTCCACAATAAATAATAATATTAAGAATAAGGAGAAATAGTTTCGTGACGATCTAAAGAGCATACTTTTCTTTATATTTAAGATTCACGCCAATTTTTATTTTATTTTTAGTCGCTTACCCTCCAGGTTGGTGGAATCCACGGACTCAGGGAGGGAACTCACCACTACCGCCTCTATGGGCAGTGCCCTAGAGCTGGGAACATCGAATCGGAAGGGATACAACTGGTGAGGTGGTATTGGCACCTCGCCCAGGCGGCCTCACCTGCAAAGCGAACAGGGGGCTCGTGAGGGAAGGTAAGGGATGGGTAGGCAAGGAAGAGGGAAGGAGGCGGCCGTGGCCTTGAAGAAGGTACCATCCCGGCATTTGCCCGAAGACGAAGTGGGAAACCACGGAAAACCACTTCGAGGATGGCTGAGGGGGAATCGAACACCCTCTACTCATTTGGGCCTCCCGAGGCTGAGTAGATCCCGTTCCAGTCCTCGTACCACTTTTCAAATTTCGTGGCAGAGCTGGGAATCGAACCCAGGACCTGCGGGGCGGCAGCTAACCATGCTGACCGGTACGCTACGGAGGCGATATCTGAAATAATACTTTATCTAATAGTGCCAATTTTGGTTAACATCCATTTGTTGGTATAGAAGTTACATGCATTTTCAGCAGGCTTAGAATTATGTTGGCAGCACTGACGTACATTAGTTACTCGAAGTTAATCTGAAATTTTAGGTACCATACGTGTGCAATATTCGGAGGTGTTGGCTAGCATACTTTCTGATATATTTATTGGTATTAGGATAAAGAAAGAGAATGAGCATTCATTAGCAGTTGGCAGCCCTGCTGACTCAAGTATAAGCATAGTCATATCTATTAAAGTACACAAAAGCACATACGAAATTTGGTTAAAATTCAATTGATAGTATAAACTTTAGATACACTTAAGCATTGGACTAATCCGCTGGCTTAAAATCATGTAGGCAACATATATGCGCTTCTTAAAATATATATCTGGAATGTTATTATCTCTGAGAGTACTAATTTTGAAAGAGTTCGCATGCATAACGTCTGATAAATCCAACATAGAGTTCAAAAGTGAATTGTGATTTTTCAGCAGTTACTAGCACTGAAGTAATTTTTAAATATGCCCGTGAGATATTCAGATATAGATCTTTACTTAACCGAATTTGGTTTCAATAACTGCAGCCGTCGAGGAGGGACAGACAGACATTTGCCTGAACCGATGTCATAAGTCTACTTTTTCCTCATTTTTACAAAATGTGAAAAGTAGGCTAAAATAGTACGTAGAATATACAATAGCTACTGTATAACATCCAACCTTAGGTGTTTCGATACTTTGCTGATCAGTACCCTCTGCTTATGGACATATCACATGTGTTGTACCACAATCATTGGCCATCAAAGAACAAATGGTACAGATTGTAACGTTAAAGCTTGTATACAGGCACAATTCCGGTATAGGCTTGAATAACGTTATTCGCAGCAGCATTCCGTGTTCCGATTGGCTCAGCTGCAAGAAATCAAACATGGAGGAAAGTTGTGGATTTAGAGTAATATTTGCAGTTTATTGGCATTATTAATCCAAATCAGTCTTTAAGATGCGTTGCGTTGAATACATAAAGAGGCACTGACTGATTGAACGCATTCCTGTCAGTATTTACGATTTAACTGAAATAATACGACATTTAGCTATACGCATGAAGTTACATAACTATTAGCTAGGCTACAAAGTGAAAAGTGTGCGAGTGCTATAGCTGTAACTTAGTGTCCAATGGATCTCGGGTTCGAGACGCCCTAGGGCCAAATTTTTTATTCTTTTTGAATTATTATGTTGCATTCACACTACTTATCTTGTGAGTTTCCAACTACGATTTATTCGCATGATCTACGGAGATGATGTTAATAATGGATATTGGTAGGGAAAATTATTCTATTCTATCATTCAAATTCGTACTTCCCCATACAAAACCATGAATATTTGTACTATTCGTGAAAGTATAATAATATTTTCATACCACAATAATAGTCTATGTTTACTCCACAACATAAACAAATAGGCTACATTTGTTATGTCGGTAGGCCGGGTACTGCTGCGTGTCCCCCCGCACTGCACTCCGAGCCCATGGACTTCAGAAGCTCAGCCCTTCAGTGCCGTTCTCATCTAATGCGGCCGCGTTCTGGCCCATAGCACTGGACTCACAAAACACTGAACGCGGTGGGCCGATCAGGCAGACTAACCTTCACCACGCGTGCACAACCAAATGCTCTCTTTACACTTCTATTCAGAATTTTTAGCAATACTGGTGTCACTGAGTTAATGGTATAGTTCAAACTGGCTAATCTCTATCTGAAATATATCGATAGTTGTTGTTGATTGGTTTAGGGGCTTTGCGACATCATGGTCATGTAGCCCCGTGTATTTGTGTAATTTGTCTGATAACCTGTGTTGTCGTGATGGCTCTATTAGTGTGCGCTTTGTAATTCAGATGAGGATTGGAAGGAAGCGGCCGTGGCCTTATGTTAGGTACCATCCCGGCATTTGCCTGGAGTAGAAGTTAAATAACAAATCGGAAATTAAGTACTGTATCGAGTTTAACCAAGTTTTTACAAATATTACTGTCGTCAAACGAATTTAGATAACTATTTGAAGTTATTAGACATTGCACAAAACGAAGTTTTAACTTATACATTATGTCGTTCTAAATACTGGTTTTATCTTAAAGGTGAGTCACTATTAGTAAATTGTGCCAATGGTAAGAACAATAATACTACTATTAATAACAAGTAGTTCCGTGACGAACTAAAGAGCCTACTTTTCTTTAAATTTAAGATTCATGCCCATCTATAGAGACCTATCTAAAATAATGACGACATCAAGTTTGTAATACCGTACTAACATTTCTAAGTATTGCAGTTTGAAATACGGCTGAAACAGTGTATCCTAATAAAGTAACTTACTACAGTTCGCAGCCCTGGTGACTCGGAGAATATTCATAGTTCCATCTCTTAAGGTATAGAATGCACATACAAAATTTGGTTGAAGTCTAATGGATAATGGAAGTTACATGCTGTTTGATATTGGTTGATTAACGGCCACGTAAAACTAAAAGCTTAACTGAACACATTAAACACCGAGTCCTTGCTTTATATGAGAAATGCGGCTAAAATTCGTCCATACATTTTTAGCCTACTTTTCACATTTTGCAATAATGAGGAAAAAGTAGACTTATGAGATAGATCCGGGCAAATGTGTGTCTGTCTGTCCTTCTGTCTGTCTGTCCATCTGTCTGTCTGCCCTCCCCTATCAACTCCTAAACGGCTGCAGCAATCGAAACAAATTGTGGTAGGAGTAAAGATATATACCTGAATAACTCAATGCTGTATTTGAAAATGATGTCAGTGCTACCAACTGCTGAAAAATCGGAATTGAAAATTGGGTTGAATTCCAATTGAGAGTGTAGAAGTTATATGCATTTAAAAATTGGACCTATTAGCCAGCGTAGATTAATTTTGGCAACACTGCCATGCATGGCCTCCTGGAAATTAAACTCAAATTTCATTATCTATATGTGTGCCAATTTTGGAATAGCTCCCATGCATACCTTCCAAACATTTGAGCTCAAATTCAATTGCGGTTTTTCAGCAGTTGGTAGTACTGAGATGATTTTCAAATATGGGCTTGATATATTCAGGTATAGATCTTTACTCATACCAAATTGGGATTTGATTGCTGCAGCCGTTTAGGAGACACGTATAGACAGACAGACAGACAGACAGATAGACAGACAGACAGACCGACAGACATTCGCCCGGATCGATCTCATAAGTCTACTTTTAGCTCATTTTTGCAAAACGTGAAAAGTAGGTTAACAAGAAGTTCCGTGACTATAATAATAATATTGTATGACCTCAGGTGCCGGGTGCAAGCTTTGTAATTTGACACCCAGAGGGTGGCTTGCATGTCGTTGTTCCTTGAATCACTATGAAAGTCAAGGAGGTTAGACATCTAAGCTCCTTGAACACTATAGCGCTTTCTAGTAGAGAAATGAGGAACTTTGTGTTGGCGGAAACTCCCGAGATTAATTTTGCCATTATGAACACGGCCTACTGAATTCAAATGGGTTCTTTGGCATGCCAACATCGTATGACATGCGTGTCGTATTTTTGCCATCTTTCAAAAATCACTTACCACGGCCCGGAGCGAACCTGCAATCTTGGGTTTAGTAGACCGACACGCTATCCACTCACCCACCGTGTCAAGCTAGTTCCGAGACAAACTTTTTCTTAAAACTTAAAATTCATGCCAATGATTAATCTATATGGATCTATCTAGAATAATGACGAAATTAAGTTGGTAATATAGAAATTTGAAATTAGTTTGAAATACTTTATTCCTGGCATAATGTAGCCTAATAGAGCACTACAGTTGGCAGCCCTGGTGACTGAATATATTCTTAGTTCCATGTCTTAAGGTACAGAGTATAAAATTTGGTTGAAGTCCAATGGATAGCACAGACGTACATGCAGTTAAATATTGGATCTAACAGCGTGCGTAAAATCATGTTGGCAACAATGTCATGCATGTATTGGTCAGAAATAATCTGAAATAATACGATCTATTGTTGTGCCAAGTTTGAATGAAATCCATTAGTTAGTATATAAGTTACATGCATTTTAAAATTATACCTATCGGCAGGCTTAGAATCATGTTGGCAGCACTGACGTAATATAGTTACTCCAAATTAATCTAGAATGCCAGGTACTATACGTGTGCAATGTTTAGAGCTATTGGCTTGCATATTTTCCGATATATTGATATTAGGGTAACAAAAATAGAGACAGCATTTATTAAAAGTTGCCAGTCCTGGTTGCTCTTAAGAATACGCATAGTCATATCTATTATGGTATGCATAGCACATACGAAATTTGGTTGAAATCAAAATGATAGTATAGAAGTTACATGTATTTAGATTTGGACCTCTCAGCAGTCTTAGAGTAATGTTGGTATCACTGCAAATAAATATAGAATGTCAGGTACTACACATGTGTATAATTTAAAGCTGTCGGCTTGCATACTTCCTGATATATTGGTATTTGGATAAAAGAAATTGAGAGCATTTACATGGACTGTTTTTTTAAGTAAGGGCAGTTTTTTAAGCCGTAGTTAGAGCGCACGCCGCAACAACTGGCATCCTTTGCGAACAAGCAGGCGTCAGTTGCAGCTGTGTAGCTAACCTGTACGCTGAACTGTGCATCTTTACAATGTTCAAGATTATTGATTCGCCCGCCGCGTGTGAGATACGATCTGAGATACGTTTTTTGAGTCCAAGAAACATGTCGGCTGCAGACATTAATCGTCAGCTTTGTGAGGTGAATGGTGATAATGCAATGACGGATGGTAAAGTGCGAAAATGGGTACGCGAGTGCAAAAGTGGCCGTGAAAATGTCTATGACGATGGACGCTCAGGTGTGTGATCATAGATGACTTGGTGATTGCAATTGTCACGAAACTTCACGAGGACCGAATATTCATGATAACCCCTCTATCAATGGATTTTCCTTAAGTGTGAATTCGTGGTTGTCAGAGCAGGTGGCAAACTTTTATGCAGAGGGATTTGAAAACTTAGTTTTAAGGTATGACAAGTGCCTAAATAAACAAGGCAACTATATAGGAAAATTGAGGAAAGTATGTAAAACCTAACAAGATGTTCAGTAAAAAACATATAGCCTACTTTCTCCTAATGCATGGGTATTGTTATAACTCTTTGTCCTTTTCAAGGAGTATAACTGAATGTTGGTTGTAGGAGCTTGTTGAAATACAACGTACTATACAGATATTAAACATGAATATGAGGTGAAAAAGCAGTGAAAAAGAAAAATGAAGCATTCAGGAAATGGTTCCAACAGAGGACAGACAGAACAAGAGAAGAATACCAAGAGCAGAAGAAAGAAGCAGGAGAAGTAGTGAAGGAAGAGAAAAAGAAATGGCTGGAGAAATGGACAGAAATGATGGAGGAGGACTGTGATGGTAGTAAGAAAGTGTTGTATGGAATGATAAAGGCAAAGAGAAGAGATATAGGGGAAAATGTCAGAATGGTGGACAGGAATGGAAAGGAGGTTGAAAATATGGAAGAAGTAAAGGTTATCTGGAGAGAATACTTCAAGGAACTCCTAAATACAACTAAAACCAGCGTAGTGGACATTGTGGAGGAAGAAACAGACAGTGACCAAGACATTTCAGAGAAGGAATTGACATGGAAAGAAGTGGAGGAAGCATTAAAGAAGATGAAAGGGGGAAAGGCACCAGGAATAGACGAAGTGAGTGTGGAGATGGTGAGAGCAGCAGGGGTGATAGGAACACAGTGGCTCTTTCGAGTAATGAAAGTGATATGGAGGGAGAAGAAAATACCAGAGGACTGGAGAAGAGGGATAATAATACCCATATTTAAAAAGGGAAGTAGGAAGGAATGCAAGAACTACAGGGGAATTACACTCATGTGCCACTGCGCCAAAATATTTGAGAAGGTACTGGAGAGAAGAATTCGGACAGAAGTTGAAGATGGGCTGAGGGAAGAACAGTATGGATTCAGGCCAGGAAGGTCAACAGTTGACCTCATCTTTGCTGTAAGACAGCTACAAGAACACCATTATGAATATGGGAAAGATCTGGTGATGACCTACTTGGATATTGAGAAAGCATATGATAGTATTAATAGAAACAAGGTATGGGAAGTAATGAGAGCAAAAGCAGTGAACAAGGAGACAGTGGCAAGAGTGAAAGCAATGTACGAGGGAAGCAAAAGCTGTGTAAAGGTGGGAAGGGAGAGAACGGAATGGTTTCAACTGGAGAGTGGTCTGAAACAAGGAAGTGCCCTCTCACCCCTGTTATTTATAGTGGTGATGGATGAAATCATACGAAAAGTGGTAAATAGCATTGGGGAAAGGAAAATGAAAGCAAGGTTGTTTGCTGATGACCTTCTGGTATGGGGAGAGGATGAGGAAGAAGTACAAGAGCAATTAGATGAGTGGGAGAAGGTAGTGTTATCATATGGGATGAAGTTCTCAGCACAAAAGAGTGAAGTGGTCATCACAACGAGGAGGAAGAACAGACTGGATATGGGCATAACACTTGGAGGACAGCAGTTGCAGAAAGTAGAATGCTTCAAGTACTTGGGAAGCATAATTGAAGAAAAGGGAGGCAATAGGATGGAAATAAATGAAAGGGGAAGGTGCGCAGATGGATTTTTCAAGAGTGTTAGGGGGATGGTATGGAATAAAGATGTACCACAAAAATGTAAAGGAATCATCTACAAGACCTACTTTGTGCCAATTTTGACATATGGTTCAGAAACATGGGTGATGAAGGAAAGGGACAAGAATAAAATACGAGCAGTGGAGATGAAGTTCCAGAGGAGTAGGGTAGGAGTAACAAGAATGGACAGAGTAAGGAATGAGAGAGTCAGAGAGATGGTAAGAGAGGAACCATTGCAAAATAGAATAGAGCGATCTAGGCTACAATGGTATGGACATGGGAGGAGGATGCAAGAGGAGAGGATACCGAAGATGATGTTTGGAATGGAAATGACGGGAAGGAGGCCAAGGGGAAGACCAAGGGACAGATGGACAAAAGGAGTTAAGAAGAGTGTGGAGAAAAGAGGAGTGTGCTGGGACACAGTGAAAGACGAGAGATGGTGGATGGACAGGAAACGATGGAGAGGCTTGTGTTCCAAGCAGACCCGACCAGCGGTCGGAAACTGCTCAAGATGATGATGATGATGATGAGGTGCCCTTCGCTAGTGCTACCTCTGTAAAAAAAAAAAACATTCAATTCGGTTTCACCGTGTTTGAATTGATATGGGGAATCGATTTGCACACTTACATGGCCGCTATCTGCAAACTATAGGGCTGATAACCTTATAGTTCAGTCAAAAGATGCTTCCCACAAAAAGGTATGTTGTTGCAAAATTTGGTAGAGATCAAATTATTAGGTTGGTCGTAATTTGATTTAAGCTTTTAACATTTGGCTCGCTGCCATTCTGTTTCCGTCAATATGGCGGCGATATAGCACATGACAGTGAGGTGCCCATTGCTAATGCTACCTCTGCACCAAATTTCGTTCAATTCGGTTTTACCGTGTTTGAATTGATAGGGGGAATCGATTTGCACACATACATGGCCGCCATATGCCAACTATTGGACTGATGACCTTGTAGCTTGGTCAAAGAACGCTTCTCACATAAAGGTATATTGTTGCAAAATTTGGTAGAGATCAAATGATTAGGTTGGTCGTAATTTGATTTAAGTTTTACTTTTGGGTGGCCACCATTACGTTTCCGTCAAGATGGCGGCGATTTAAAATATGACACTGAGGTGCTCTTTGCTTGTGCTACTTCTGTACCAAATTTCGTTTAATTCGGTTTCACCGTGTTTGAAAAGTTAGGGGGAATCGAATAGCACACATACATGGCCGTCATCCGCAAATTATTGGGCTGATGGCCATGTAGTTTGATCAAAAGATTCTTCATACATAAAGATATAATGCTGAAAATTTCCGTAGAGATCGGATGATTAGGTTGGGCGTAATTATTTAAGCTTTTGACATTTGGGTGGCAGCCATTACGTTTTCGTCAAGATGGCGGCGATATAAAACATGACACTGAGATGTGCTTTACTAGTGCTACCTCTGTACCAAATTTTGTTCAATTCGGTTTCACCGTGTTTGAATTGAAAGGGGAATCGATTTGCACACATACATGGCCGCCATCCGTAAAATATTGGGCTAATGATCATGTAGTTTGGTCAAAATATGCGTCCTACATAAAGGTATGTAGTTGCAAAATTAGGTAGAGATCGGATGATTAGGTTAGTCGTAATTTGATTTAAGCTTTGTAAATTTCGGTGGCCGCTATTATGTATCCGTCAAGATGGCGGCGATATAAAACATGACACTGAGGTGCCCTTTGCTAGTTCTACCTCTGTATCAAATTTTGTTCAAATCGGTTTCACCGTTTTCGAATTGGTAGGGGGGGGGGGGGGGGGCAGACATTCAGAGTACACACACACACAGACAGACACATACATACTTTTTGGCCCTGTGTAGATCTCATAAGTCTACTTTCATTTTTTGCAAAAATCGAAAGTAGGATAAAAATAAATCTCGTTTCAAAATAAAATGTTCGGTTAATTTTACTAACGAAACGGCCCTTACTTAAAAAAATACAGTTAGGCTGAAAGACTAGACTTTATATCATTTCAAATGACGCATGCTACAAATGCTACACATAAGGCTAAGGAGGGCTTCGAGCGAGATCTTGTATATCTATTTAGAAGTCACCCTGTATTCTTGTGTGACATCTTGTACTCCTCTTTAGGAGTCACCCTGTATTCTTGTCTGACATTTTGTACACCTCTCTAGGAGTCACCCTGTATTCTCGTCTGACATCTTGTGCACTTCTTTAGGAGTCACCCTGTATTCTTCCCTGCCATCTTGTACACCTCTTTATGAGTCACCCTGTATTCTTATCTGGCATCTTGTATATCCCTTTAGGAATCACCCTGTATTCTTATCTGACATCTTGTACACCTCTTTAGGAGTCACCCTGTATTCTTATATGACGTCTTGTATATCTCTTTAGGTGTCACCCTGTATTCTTGTGTGATATATTGTACACCTCTTTAGGAGTCAACCTGTATTCCTGTCTGACACCATGTGCACTTCTTTAGGAGTCAGCCTGTGTTCATATCTGACGTCTTGTATATCTCTTTAGGAGTCACCCTCTATTCTTATCTGGCATCTTGTACACCTCTTTAGGAGTCACCCTGTATTCTTATCTGGCATCGTGTACACCTCTTTAGGAGTCACCCTCTATTCTTATCTGGCATCTTGTACACCTCTTTAGGAGTCACCCTGTATTCTTATATGACGTCTTGTATATCTCTTTAGGAGTCACCCTGTATTCTTATCTGACGTCTTGTATATCTCTTTAGGAGTCACCCTCTATTCTTATCTGGCATCTTGTACACCTCTTTAGGAGTCACCCCGTATTCTTATCTGGCGTCTTGTATATCTCTTTAGGAGTCACCCTGTATTCTTATCTGGCATCTTGTATATCTCTTTAGGAGTCACCCTGACCTCTTTGGTCTCTGCCCTTTCTTTAGTTTAATCTGTGGGTCTCCTTTTAACATTTTCCGGAAAGCTTGTCTGCCTTGCATAACGGATTCAGAGATGTTAAACTTTGCAGATATTGTTTAACTTGCTGGTACCACAGTGATGTTGTTTTCTTGCAGGAGCTGGCTCTGTGGATTACACTGTTCAATCTTGACTCGTTCATCTCTCAAGGTGTCCGTAGAATTGGAGGCGTCTCTTGATGATTGTGTCCATTAGAGGTTCTTGCCTTAGGTATAGATCATCGTTGGGCCTCTGATACCTTTCTCCTTTTATGATCCTTGGGCCTAAGATCTTCCTCAAGATAATTCTTTCCTTGACCTCTAGTTTCTGTATCTTCTGCCCCTTTGGATGGTTAGGGTTTCAGCTGCATAGAGGACCTCGGGCCAGATTACAGCGTTATAGGACTGTAATTTCGCATTGATGTATATGGATTGCTTCTGGTAAACTTTTCTGCATCGATGGTATGCAGTAGCGGCTGGCCCATAAGGACTCCAGGACGGTGTCCTTCCTAGAGAACGAAAAGGAATTTACATTTTCTCTTGATATTTTAAGTCAAAAATTGAATTCTAATAATGCTAAGAAAATTACATGTAGCTCTATCAATCAGGAAGACTGTGTTGGTGGTATCACGCTTTGTCAGCGAGCAGCACACCACAGCACACTGGTCACTATGGAGTTACGGACTCTTGGCCTTCCGCCCTAAGATTGTGCTCGGGCGAGGGGGGTTGAGACGTGCGGGAGTATGGAGACTGGTGCGATTTCAGGCTGCCAGAGGGGTAATCTGTGGTCGCGGTGTGCGGGCATTTGTCTTGAAGCCAGGCGGAGTCCTTAACAGCTCTGTAGCACCGGTAAATACGTCATCTCCCCTCGCTACTCTAGACGTCATGCAACAGTATCTACTACTATTGGTTAGTAAGAAAACTTGTGACTAGCATCAGAAGCCAATAAGAAGTAGGTCGTTCAGGGTTGTCAGATGTGTCATTATTATCATTCAGCTGTCAGCTTCCGCACGCTGAACTTCCATTAGACAAGCACTGTCGCCTGATCCCAACCCGCTGTGACACAGGTTTGACAACAGTGAACAGCAGCAGCATTTCCTCTCACACCCCTCTACTGCATGCGCCCAGCCGGGGAATTACCCCATTAGCAAATAAAGTAGATGGATGAATAAAAGAAATCTCCATGGTTGAATATAATAAAAATTAAAATTAAATAACAATAATCTATGATGTAGTATCATTATCTTTATCTTTGAACACAAAAAAAATATAATTATATTAAATTGCAGCATCTGAGACCAGGGATCTCGATTCAAATTGCAAGGATGAAGCAACACGGACCTCTCGTTAGCATCCTGCGGTTAGTGAAGGTTGGCACCAGTGAGCTATTTCGCTTTCGTGCTGGAAAGTCTTAAAGCGGTGGTAATATTCAGCAGTTGCAATCTCGGTGTTGGTAAGTCATTATACTTTGTACGTAGTGTCTTTATTTAAAATTACCGGTGCGACTGTGGTTTGGAAGTGCTTGTGGCGAAAGTGATACTCTGTGATTTCTCTATCGGTGCTTAATAATAAAAATAAAATAAAAAAAATAATACCGTAATAATAATAATAATAATAATAATAATACGGCACCGTAATTATTTTTAATTCTTGTTACGGCTGTGCTCTAGAGTTGAAACTCAGCGTGATTAAGTATTTCTTCATTTCAAAATGAATTCTGTGGACGCTATTTTAAATCGCGGAAAACTTTCTTTTGAGAGTAAATTAGAACTAAAAAGGTTAGGACCTCCGAAACCTGATTTAGTCATTTCACAGGTTCAGAACCCTTGCAAAAGCAAAGCTGGTTATACCAGAAAATTCAATCGCACATTGTACAATCATGCAGACTGGCTGTGCGGATGTGAGAAGAAACGCGTTCTTTTGCTTCACATGCTTGGCTATGAATTCTGGCGATCCTGTGTGGACATCAGCTGGTGTTACGGACTTAAAACACTTGAATGATAAAGTTAAGAAACATAAATCTAGTGAAAAGCATATAAACAATAGCATTGAGTTTGCGATGCTGGGTAAGGTAGACATCAGATGTCAGTTAGACAGTGCGTATAGACTGAAAATTAAGCAGTTCAATGAGGACGTCTCTAAAAACCGTTACATACTCAGTAAACTGATCGACTGCATTAAGTTTTGTGGAAAATTTGAGCTCGCACTGCGAGGACACGATGAAACCGATTCATCCGACAATCCTGGAATATTTCGTGGGTTGGTTAGTTTAATGGCCGAGTTAGACTCTACCTTGAAAGAGCACATAGAAAAAACAAATAGTCGTGTTTTTCTGGGACTTTCTAAAACCATACAGAACGAGCTTCTCGATTCAATCTATTCTGTGTGCCTTCAGTTGATCAGTGACGAAATATCTCGGACAGAATATTTAGCGATCGAGGCTGACGAAACCACTGACTGTGCTACATTGTCTCAGCTTGTTTTTATTGTGCGATATGAACTGGATGGCAAAATTAACGAAAGGTTCGTTAGCTTCGTGCTGCCCAGAGATCATACTGCAGATGGAATTAGTCAAGCTTTATTTGCCGAACTAGAGAAATTGAAGGTGAATACGTTCCCTGAAAAAGTAGTAGCTCAGAGTTATGATGGTTCGAGTGTTATGAGCGGGCAACACACGGGTGTACAGGCAAGAATGAAGGTCGTGTACAAAAATGCGCACTTTGTTCATTGTTATGCTCACCAATTGAACTTGATCATCGAGCGTTGTGCAATCCAAAATAAGCAGGTAAAAATATTTTTTAGTAATTTAGAGGGATTTTCCTCATTTTTTTCCAAATCTTCCAAACGGACAGCCGTACTAGATGAAATCGTCAAGAAACGGATCCCGAAAAATGCCGCCACTAGATGGAATTTTAGGGCACGATGCGTACGAACTGTCTTCATTTACAAAAATGAACTTATTGAGTGTCTAGAGAAGATTGTGGACGATGACAGTAATGACTATTCGACAACCAGAAAAGCAACAGGTTTGAGAAACATTTTAAAAGATCAGGACTTTCTCTTTTGGCTCGAACTTTTTAGTAAAATTATGCCACATGCTGATATTTTATTCAATGAACTTCAGCACAGGGAAATTGACAGTGTAAAGGCTCTGAAGAACGTGTCTACCTTCAAGTCCTCGATTCAGAATATTAGAAATTCTCTCGATCAGTGGGGTGCAGAGCATAGCGTGTGTTGTTCAAACCCGGGCACTAGTGAAAAGCGTGCTCGATTTGACAGCAGCAAATGGGACGTGGCAAAAGAGGTGTGCGACGTAATTTTAACTGGGATTGCCGATCGTTTCGGTTTTAATGAGCATTTATCAGCAGTGAAGCTATTCCAGCCCAGCTTATTTTCAAAATTTAGAGTGTCGTTTCCTGACTCTGAATGTAAAATGGTCGCTAAGTTATTCACTTTAAATCCACTTGAACTCAGGCAGGAATTAATAGTTTTATACAGCAGAAATGAGTTTGAAAATGCATCTGGTGCCTTAACACTTCTTTCCTGCATTTGTGAAAACAATCTTGCGACAGTGTTACCTGAGACAGTAAAACTCTTGCGAATTATATGCACAATTCCCATGACAACATCAGAGAGTGAAAGGTGCTTTTCAACTTTGAAAAGAATAAAAACTTTTAGTAGGAATACAATGAAAGAAGACCGTCTGTGCGCTTTAGCTATGTGCTCTATTGAGAAGAACCTATTGGTCACAAATGACTTCAATGAGCTTGTAATAAACCACTTTGCTGAGCAAAAAGAGCGGCGAATGGACTTCATCTTCAAGAGAGTCAATTAAGGTAGGTCTATTTACTTGAACATTCTCCTGTCCTGGTAATTTTCTTATCTTTCATAGTTTGTGTATTGCCAACAATGATATATCCTATGGAAAAACATTGTTGCAAGATTTTCATTTATTTCCTGACATAACCAGTATGTTTTACGTCATTGCATTCATAACCGTATTCAAACTAAAAACTGTAAAAGTAAAGAGTTGGGCAAGAATTCTCAAACTCTGTCAATGTGTAATAAATGTTACGCTTAAACTCCTGCCACGTTATTATTATTATTATTATTATTATTATTCCCGTTTTTAATTTGCAGTTAAATTCACTCTCTGCTAGAAAGTTAAGTGATCTATCAGAGTAAAAAGCAGTTCAACAGTTTAGTAATGAATGAAAATGAAACAATGTGAATCGGGAGGTACATTTTCCTAAAATTCATCTGCCAGCTCGAACACTGGCATTGATTGTTACTGGCACATGTATATTTCCAAATTTGCATATTAAAGTATATTTCCAAATTTGAATATTAAAAGAAAAAAACTCTTGTTCTATGCCGAATTCAAGTGATAATCCAATGTCCACATTTTAACAGCCAACGCTTTAGGCTTGAGTTTGGAGTTATTAAAAGAATAATATTGTATACGGTATTCTATGTTATTATGTACTGGATAAATCTCTGTTTAATTCGTGTATTCATGCAAACTGGGATTTGTCAAGTTTTGAGCTCACAAGGATAATGCTATGATAAAGAAAAAGACCCAAAACACAAGCTCCCTGGGATTCACGTTTTGCGTTTTCGTTTATATGTAATTTTCACATCAGGTTCTCAGTGTTGTTACCATATGAAATCATAGTTGTAATACTAAATGATAAAAACGCGATATTTTCATTGCATATAAAAGTAACTCGATTTTACTCTTTTTGTCCTCTATCAATTTATGAAGAGGTGCGGGGAAAAATACTGTGATCGCCCTCCCGGCCTAAGAGTCTGTCGGCCGCCAATGATGGTATGCAATATTCAGTTTCAGAATCCTTTCTTCAAATGCTTTATTGATTGTTCTTGAGGTCTTCACTGATCCATTCCCCCAAATATTTAAAATCTCCGACTTTACGGATGCTGTTGTTGGGAAGAAGGCATTGTGGTGCAGATTTGTCATTTGTTATGAACACTGTTTTCTCGTAAGACAACTGATGGCCAGTCTTGGAGGCTATAGATTGGAGAGTATTGATCTGGTCTATTGCTGTTGCAACCTAATCTGGTAACATAGCTACATCATCTGCGAAAGCGATACAGTCCATTATTAATACTTATTAGACTATAATTATTAATAATAATAATTATTATTATTCATGCGCCTTTTTATTAACATTAGTATTAGAATAATTAATTTACTCCTTATTTATCATCATAATTATTTTTTGTGTTTTCAAAATTGTCTCATATGTACTGGTACCATATTACATGGTTAAGTGTTAGAGAGGGGCATGAGCCAATACTGAAGACATAAAATAAATAAATAAATAAATGAATAAATAAATAAATAAATACGGTACGCCTCCTTGAATTTGTCCATCGTTACACCAAAGAAGTATTTTCTATCTAAATTGCATTTTGTAAATATTGTCAATTCAAATAACAGTACAGTAAGTATGTAGTTAGTTTTAGTTGTAAGTAGATAGTTAGTTTGTCTATTAGATATATGTCATTGTTCTATTAGACTGTGGTGTGTGAGTGTGTCTGGTAGCAGTTGCATTGTTTATTAGTTATAGTTCATTGTTTCAGTAGACTGTGATGTGTGAGGGTGCATGTGAGTGTGCCTGGTGACAGACTGTTTTAGTGGTAGTATTTGTTGTTGGTGGAACTTTAGTATTTTTTTTTTTTTTTTGTTAGTAGAATTTTGGTATTTAATTGTTAGTACGGTAGAAGGTTAGTATTTTTGTTAGTAGAATTGCTCTTTACTTATTCTGAAAGGGAGTAGCAGCCTTTCAGAATAAATCAAATCTTTACTAGTCTTATAGACGGTTAAGATATTGATAATATAAGCCAAATAATGGCTACACTGCGTCCTGCTGCACGGCTGAAAGCAACGGGAAACTACAGCCGTATGCTATTCCCGAGGATATGCACCTCTCTATGCATAATTACATGTGATGATGGCCTCCTCCCTTGTAAAATTTGAATCCGGAGGTAAACTAGTCCCCCGTTCGGATCTCCGGGTGGGGACTACTCGAGAGGGGGTTAACATCACAGAAGTGACAAAGAGGAAATCTGACATTCTATGGATCGGAGCGTGGAATGTTAGAAGTCTGCTAGGAAGTGGAAGGTTAGAAAACTTAGAAAGGGAAATGGATAGGTTGAGGTTGGATTTGGTTGGGATTAGTGAAATGCGCTGGCAGGAAGAACAGGACTTTTGGTCAGGAGACTATAGGGTCATTAGCACTAAATCAAACAATGGCCAAGCAGGGGTTGGCCTCATATTGAGTAGGAAACTTGGACAGCGGGTGGAATATTATGAGCAATATAGTGAACGGATTATTGTAGCAAAAATCAATACTAAACCTACCTGCACCACAGTGGTACAAGTCTATATGCCTACCAGTCAAGCTGATGATGAGGATGTTGAAAAGGTCTACGAAGAAATAGACGAAATTCTGAGGTATATCAAGGGTGATGAAAATGTTATAGTAATGGGAGATTGGAATGCTGTGGTAGGAAAAGGGAGAGAAGGGAAGATAGTAGGAGATTTCGGATTAGGTGAAAGGAATGATCGAGGAAGCAGGCTGGTAGAATTCTGCACCGAGCATGAATTGGTCATAGCTAACACCTTATTCAATAACCACGATAGAAGAATATACACATGGATGAGACCAGGAGATACAGGGCGTTACCAAATCGACTTCATTATGGTCAAGCAGAGGTTTCGAAACCAGATTTTGGATTGTAAAACATATCCTGGTGCTGACATAAACTCTGACCACAATCTGGTTGTAATGAAATGCAGATTAAAGTTGAAGAACCTGAAGAAAAGTCAAAAGCCAAAAAGGTGGGCAATAGACAGACTGAAAGAGAAGGATGTAAACGAAAGATTCAAGAAGAGTATAAAGGAAGGACTAATGAAAAACCCTAAACAAACTTCAATTGCAGACGAATGGGCACTTTTGAAGAATGAAATAACAAAATCCGCAGAAGAAAACATTGGTAGGAAAGAAAGAATAAGTAGAAAACCATGGATCACTCAGGATATACTAGAATTGATGGATGAAAGGCGGAAACACAAGAATGTAAGAGATGAAAAGGGGAAAGCAGAATACAGACGTCTGAGAAATGAGCTTAACAAGAAGTGCAAGGAAGCGAAAGAAGAATGGTTGAAAGAGAAATGTGCTGGTATAGAAAATTGTCTGAAATTAGGAAAAGTAGACACAGCTTATCGAAGGATTAAGAATACTTTTGGGGAAAAGAAGACTAAGTGCTGTAATATTAAGGACACAAATGGAAAGCCTCTAACAGATAGGGAAGAAAAGGTTGAGAGATGGAAAGCTTACATAGAGAGTTTGTATAAGGGAAAGGAGATTGAGAATCATGTAATGGAAAGGGAGGAGGAAATTGATGAGGATGCGAAAGGAGATTTAATATTGAGATCAGAATTTGATAGAGCTTTGGAAGACTTAAGCAGGAACAAAGCACCAGGCATAGATGATATACCGATTGAGTTGCAATGCTGCATAGGAGATGAAGGTCTGATCAGGTTATTTCACTTGGTGTGTAGGATTTATGAGGCAGGTGAGGTACCCCCTGATTTCAAGAAGAATGTAATCATCCCTATACCAAAGAAAGTGGGAGCTGACAGATGTGAAAATTACCGTACAATCAGCTTGATTACTCATGCTTCAAAGATCCTGTCTAGAATAATTTACAAGAGGATTGAAAGCCAGATAGAAACGGAGTTGGGTGAAGACCAGTTTGGTTTCAGGAGAAATGTAGGAACAAGGGAAGCTGTACTAAGTCTTAGGCTGATTTTGGAAGGTAGAATAAGGAAAGATAAGAGAACGTTCATGGCTTTTGTAGACTTAGAAAAGGCTTTTGATAACGTTGATTGGACTAAATTGTTTGACATTTTGAAATCGATTGGAATAAAGTACAGGGATAGGAGGGTGATATACAATCTGTACAGAAACCAGACAGCTGTCATTCGAGTTGAAGGACCTGAGAGAGAAGCTGGTATTCAGAAAGGTGTAAGGCAAGGCTGCAACTTATCACCCATACTTTTCAATCTTTACATTGAACAAGCAATGAAGGAAATTAGAGAAAAATTTAAAGTGGGAGTGAAGATTCAAGGAGAAATAATTTCAACTCTGAGATTTGCTGATGACATCGTCATCTTGGCCGACAAGCCTGAGGATTTGAATGAGTTTTTGAATGGTATGGACTCCGTCTTACGGAAAGAATTCATGATGAAAATTAATAAATATAAAACAAAAATACTGGAATGCAGCCGAAATAAATCAGAAACCTCTATGGAGATCAAATTGGCAGGTGAAAAGCTAAAGGAAGTAGGAGACTTCTGTTACTTAGGAAGCAGAATAACCAGTGATGGACGAAGCAAAGAGGATATAAAAAGTAGGTTGGCTCAGGCAAAGAAAGCATTTCTACAAAAAAGGAATCTGCTGACATCGAATATAGATTTAGGTATTAGGAAGTCATTTTTGAAAGCCTTTGTCTGGAGCGTGGCGCTCTATGGAAGTGAAACTTGGACTATTGGTGCAGCAGAAAAGAGGAGAATTGAGGCATTTGAAATGTGGTGTTACAGGAGAATGATGAAGATCAGATGGGTAGATAGGGTTACAAACGAAGAGGTATTAAGACAAGTGGGAGAGGAGAGATGTTTCTGGCGACTGCTAATGAAGAGAAGAGATAGGTTGGTAGGACACATACTAAGACACCCAGGAATAGCAAGCTTAGTTATGGAAGGAAAGGTCGAGGACAAGAACTGTAGGGGTAGACCAAGGTTAGAATATGTTAAACAGATTGCCTCGGATGTAGGGTGTCGGAGCTATGTAGAGATGAAACGATTAGCTCAGGACAGGGAGACATGGAGAGCTGCATCAAACCAGTCAAAAGACTGAAGACTCAAACAACAACAGGAGTCACCATGTATTCTTATCTGACGTCTTGTACACTTCTTTAGGGGTCACCCTGTATTCCTGCCTGACACCATGTACACCTCTGTAGGAGTCACTCAGTATTCGTATCTGGCATCTTGTACACCTCTTTAGGTGTCACCCTGTATTCTTATCTGGCGTCTTGTATACCTCTTTAGGAGTCACCCTGTATTCTTGTGTGACATCTTGTACACCTCTTTAGGAGTCACCCTGTATTCCTGTCTGACATCTTGTACACCTCTTTAGGAGTCACCCTGTATTCTTATCTGGCATCTTGTATATCTCTTTAGGAGTCACTCTGTATTCTTATCTGGCATCTTGTACACCTCTTTAGGAGTCACCTTGTATTCTTATCTAGCATCTTGTATATCTCTTTAGGAGTCACTCTGTATTCTTATCTGGCATCTTGTACACCTCTTTAGGAGTCACCCTGTATTCTTATCTGTCGTCTTGTATATCTCTTTAGGTGTCACCCTGTATTCTTGTGTGACATCTTGTACACCTTTTTAGGAGTCACCCTGTATTCCTGTCTGACATCTTGTACACCTCTTTAGGAGTCACCCTGTAATTTTATCTGACGTGTTGTATATCTCTTTAAGAGTCACGCTGTATTCTTGTCTGACATCTTGTACACCTCGTTAAGGGTCACTCTGTATTCTTATACGATATCGTGTACATCTCTTTAGGAGTCACCCTGTATTCCTGTCTGACATCTTGCACACCTCTTTAAGAGTCACCCTGTTTTCCTGTCTGACGTCACGTACTCGCCGTCTCCCAGGAGTAAACTCAGACTCGATGCATATGCACTGAACAAAATGATGACTTCTTACACGCCGTAACCGTAACGCATAACGTTAGACCAAGCATAACGACGAAATCGACAAGATCATTTAAAATGATAAAAACAGCCCTCTTAAGAATACGCTCAGTCATATATGTTTATGTACACATAGCACCTACTAAATTTGGTTGAATTCCAATTGACAGTGTGGAAGTTATATGCATTAAAAAATTGGATATATCAGCAGGCTTATAATCATTTTGGCAACACTGCCATGTATGACCTCCTGGAAATTAAACTAAAATAGTATTATCTATACGTGTGCCAATTTTTAAATAGCTACTATTCATACCTTCCAAGATATCCAACATGGAGCTCAAATTTCAATTGCGATTTTCCAGCAGTTGGTAGCACTGACATCATTTTCAAATACGGCACTGAGTTACTCAATTACAGATCATTACTCCTATGAAATTTCGTTTCGATTGCTGCAGCCTTTTAGGACTTGATAGGGGACACACACACACACACACAGACAGACAGACAGAAGGGCACCCAGACCGACAGACAGAGGGACAGACAGACACACATTTGCCGTGATCTATCTCATAAGTCTACCTTCTACTCATTATTGCAAAATGTGAAAAGTAGACTAAAAAGGTATGGACGAATTTTAGCCACATTTCGCATATAAAGCAAGAACTCGGTGTTTAACGTGTTTACTTAAGCTTTTAGTTTTACATGGCCGTTAATCAACCAATATCAAATAGCATGTAACTTCCATTATCCATTAGACTTCAACCAAAT
Organism: Meconema thalassinum; assembly: GCA_946902985.2. Lineage (NCBI taxonomy): Eukaryota > Metazoa > Arthropoda > Insecta > Orthoptera > Tettigoniidae > Meconema > Meconema thalassinum. The sequence continues at coordinate 249,562,953 of OX336394.1, read as the reverse complement.
TTAGTATGTGCATTCTATACCTTAAGAGTTGGAACTATGAATATTTTCAGAGTCACCAGGGCTGCGAACTGTAGTAAGTTACTTCAATAGGATACACTGTTTCGGCCGTATTTCAAACTGCATTACTTAGAAATGTTAGTACGGTATTACAAACTTGATGTCGTCATTATTTTAGATAGGTCTCTATAGATGGGCATGAATCTTAAATTTAAAGAAAAGTAGGCTCTTTAGTTCGTCACGGAACTACTTGTTATTAATAGTAGTATTATTGTTCTTACCATTGGCACAATTTACTAATAGTGACACACCTTTAAGATAAAACCAGTATTTAGAACGACATAATGTATAAGTTAAAACTTCGTTTTGTGCAATGTCTAATAACTTCAAATAGTTATCTAAATTCGTTTGATGACAGTAATATTTGTAAAAACTCGGTTAAACTCGATACAGTACTTAATTTCCGATTTGTTATTTAACTTCTACTCCAGGCAAATGCCGGGATGGTACCTAACATAAGGCCACGGCCGCTTCCTTCCAATCCTCATCTGAATTACAAAGCGCACACTAATAGAGCCATCACGATAACACAGGTTATCAGACAAATTACATACACGCACACACACACAAATACACGGGGCTACATGACCATGATGTCGCAAAACCCCTAAACCAATCAACAACAACTATCGATGTATTTCAGATAGAGATTAGCCAGTTTGAACTATACCATTAACTCAGTGACACCAGTATTGCTAAAAATTCTGAATAGAAGTGTAAAGAGAGCATTTGGTTGTGTTCGCATGGTGAAGGTTAGTCTGCCTGATCGGCCCACCCCGTCCAGTGCTTTGTGAGTCCAGTGCTATGGGCCAGAACGCGGCCGCAATCGATGAGAACGGCACTGAACGGGCTGAGCTTCTAAAGTCCATGGGCTCGGAGTGCAGTGCGGGGGGACACGCAGCAGTACCCGGCCTACCGACATAACAAATGTAGCCTATTTGTTTATGTTGTGGAGTAAACATAAGACTATTATTGTGGTATGAAAATAGTATTATACTTTCACGAATAGTACAAATATTCATGGTTTTGAATGGGGAAGTACAAGTTTGAATGATAGAATAGAATAATTTTCCCTACCAATATCCATTAATAACATCATCTCCGTAGATCATGCGAATAATTCGAAGTTGGAAACTCACAAGAAAAGTAGTGTTAATACAACAGAATAATACAAAACAAATAAAAATGTTGGCCCTAGAGCATCTCGAACCCGAGTTCCATTAGAGACCAAGTTACAGCTATAGCACTCGTACACTTTTCACTTAGTAGCCTAGCTCATAGTTACGCAACTTCATGCGTATAGCTAAATGTCGAATTATTTCAGTTAAATCGTAAATACTGACAGGAATGCGTTCAATCAGTCAGTGCCTCTTCATGTATTCAATGTAACACATCTTAATGACTGATTTGGATTAATAATGCCAATAAACTGCAAATATTACTCCCAATCCACAACTTTCCTCCATGTTTGATTTCTTGCAGCTGAGCCAATCGGAACATGGAATGCTGCTGCGAATAACATTATTCAAGCCTATACCGGAATTGTGCCTGTATACAAGCTTTAACGTTACAATCTGTACCATTTGTTCTTTGATGGCCAATGATTGTGGTACAACACATGTGATATGTCCATAAGCAGAGGGTACTGATCAGCAAAGTATCGAAACACCTAAGGTTGGATGTTATACAGTAGCCATCGTATATTCTACGTACTATTTTAGCCTACTTTTCACATTTTGTAAAAATGAGGAAAAAGTAGACTTATGACATCGATCCAGGCAAATGTCTGTCTGTCCCTCCTAGACGGCTGCAGTTATTGAAACCAAATTTGGTATAAGTAAAGATCTATATCTGAATATCTCACGGGCATATTTGAAAATTACTTCAGTGCTAGTAATTGCGCAGAAAAATCACAATTCATTTTGAGGTCTATGTTGGATTTATCAGACGTTATTCATGAGAACTCTTCCAAAATTAGTACACACAGAGATAGTAACATTCCAAATATATATTTTAAGAAGCGCATATATGACAGTGTTGCTAACATGATTTTACGTCTGCGGATAAGTCCAATGTTTAAGTGTATCTAACTTCTATACTATCAATTGGATTTTAACCAAATTTCGTATGTGTTTTTGTGTACTATAACAGATATGACTATGCTTATACTTCAGAGCCAGCAGGGCTGCCAACTGCTAACGAATGCTCATTCTCTTTTTTTTATCCTAATATCAATATATCAGAAAGTATGCTAGCCAACAGCTCTGAATGTTGCACACGTATGGTACCTAAAATTTTAGATTAACTTAGGTACATCAGTGCTGCCAACATAATTCTAAGCCTGCTGAAAATGCATGTAAAGTCTATACCAACAAATGGATGTTATCCTAAATTGGCACTTTAAAATATAGTATTATTTCAGATTAATTCTGATCACACGTGCATGACCTTGTTGCCAATATGATTTTATACGCACTGATAGATCCAATATTTCACAACATGCAACGTCCATACTATCCATTGGATTTCAACCAAATGTTGTATGTGCATTCTGTACCTTAGGAGATGGAACTAAGGACATATTCACAGTCACCTAGGCTGCCAACTGTAGTGCTGTATTGGAATACTTCTGGTATATTCCAATATAATTAGAAATGCTAGTATTACCAACTAAATTTGTCATTATTCTAGATAGGTCTATATAGTTTAATCATTGGCATGAATCTTAAATATAAAGAAAAGTATGCTCTTTAGATTGTCACGAAACTATTTCTTCTTATTGTTAATATTACTATTTATTGTGGAGTAAACATAGACTATTATTGTGGTATGAAAATATTATTATACTTTCACGAATAGTACAAATATTCATAGTTTTGTATGGGGAAGTACAAATTTGAATGATAGAATAGAATAATTTTCCCTACCAATATCCATTATTAACATCATCTCCGTAGATCATGCGAATAAATCGTAGTTGGAAACTCACAAGAAAAGTAGTGTGAATGCAACAAAATAATTCAAAAAGAATAAAAAATTTGGCCTTAGAGCGTCTTGGACCCGAGATCCATTGGACACTTTTTATTTATTTATTTATCGTATGGCTTTTAGTGCCGGGAGTGTCCGAGTACATGTTCGGCTTGCCTGAGTCTGTAGCTGCTTCCAGCGGACACCCTAAAGGGCGAGCTAGAAGTTCCGTTCAATTTCAAGTACTTCCAACTTTCTCCACCAGATATCAATGATACCTAGTGGTGAACGTTAGAACTTTGATAGAGCGTTCTGACGAAATCTAACCTAACAATTTTTGCTTTACACAAGTTTAGTCTGTGAAAGGATCTTTTACATGCCATAAATCTATGACATGGGACCGCCGGCTTTACTTCCCCTCCGAAGGAAGGCATACTGAAGGATTTTAACGTTCTTAAAAAATCCGACGACTTCGGCCGGGTTTGAACTCGCTATCTTGGGCACAGCAGTTCAGCATGCTACCGACTATGCCACCGAAGTAGTTACACTAAGTTACAGCTATAGCAATCGTACACTTTTCACTTAGTAGCCTAGCTCATAGTTACATAACTTCATGCGTATAGCTAAATGTCGAATTATTTCAGTTAAATCGTAAATACTGACAGGAATGCGTTCAATCAGTCAGTGCCTTGTCATGTATTCAAGGTAACGCATCTTAATGACTGGTTTGCATTAATAATGCCAATGAACTGCAAATATTACTCTCAATCCACAACTTTCCTCCATGTTTCATTTCTTGCAGCTGAGCCAATCGGAACACGGAATGCTGCTGCGAATAACATTATTCAAGCCTATACCGGAATTGTGCCTGTATACAAGCTTTAACGTTACAATCTGTACCATTTGTTCTTTGATGGCCAATGATTGTGGTACAACACATGTGATATGTCCATAAGCAGAGGGTACTGATCAGCAATCCAGTCTCCGACCGGGTCAGGAATGGAATGAATGAAGCCCCCATCTAGCGGCGAGGATATGAACTGTGCCGGCTGCCGAGGCCTGACGCATTCCTCTGGGGCAATGATTAAATGAATGACAGATGAAATGAAATGATAGTGGAGAGTGTTGCTGGAATGAAATGTTGACAGGGAAAACCGGAGTACCCGGAAAAAAACCTGTCTGCCTCCGTTTTGTCCAGCACAGATCTCACATGGAGTGACTGGGATTTGAACCACGGACCCAGCGGTGAGAGGACGGCGTGCTGCCGCCTAAGCCACGGAGGCTTCTTGGTAGCAGAACTATGGAAATATGCAAATGAACAAACCATCTCCAACCTCCATAAACGCCTCATCGATGTATGGAATTCGGAACAAATACCAGAGGAATGGAGAATGGCTGTAATCCATCCAATTCATAAAAAGGGTGATAGATCAGACCTGAACAACTACTGTGGGATTTCTTTGCTTGATGTAACATACAAGATTCTATCTAGAATTATCTTGACAAGAATTCAACAAAAACTCGATCAAGAACTAGGAGAATATCAAGGAGGGTTCCGACCAGGTCGCAGCTGTCCGGATCAGATCATCGGTCTGAAATGGATAATGAAATATCATAGAATGAGACAAAAGGATTTAGTCATTACTTTTGTGGATTTTAAGAAAGCTTATGACAGTATCCATCGAGGGTCATTACTTAACATCCTTAGGGAATTTGGGTTACATCAAAAGCTTATCAACCTCATCGGCGTTACTTTGAAAGATACTAAATCAAAGGTTAAATTTCGAGGAGCCTTGTCTGAACCTTTTGATATCCGGACTGGACTTCGACAGGGAGATGGTCTATCACCGTTATTATTTAATTGTGTTCTTGAAAAGATCATGCGTGAGTGGAACAAAACTTGTCCTCCAAATGTAAAGATTGGTACTAATATAAAACTGAATTGCTTGGCTTTTGCGGATGACCTTGCACTGCTTGCAACCAGTATAGATGAGGCTAAACACGAAATTGAAGAACTTGGGTCTATTGCAGCAAAAGTAGGACTTCAAATTTCATTTGAAAAGACTGAAATAATGGCAACCTTTGATGTGGAAACACAAGATATTAAATTGATTAACAATAATGAAATTAATGTTGTACATAAATTTAAATATTTAGGGGAGATTATAACATGGAATTTGAATGAGAAAGCGTCAATCGAAAATAGATCAACAAAGTTAAGACAAGTGCAATATATTACTTGGTCTAGTTACAAAAAAAAATCACTCACCATAAATGCCAAATTACGACATTACGAATCAGTTATTAAACCGGAAGCAATATATGCTTGTGAAACACTTTTCAAGTTAAACACTCGATCAGTTACAGACACATTACAGAAGACTGATAGAAGAATTCTCAGAACTATAATTAATTAAAAAAACATTAGGTGGATGGTCAATGGCGTCTATTACCAAATGAAGTGGTTTATAAAGAAACTGAGTCTATAGTCGATACTATGCGAAAAAGGCGAATTGCTTTTTTTTTGTCATATCTCACGCCTGCCGGATACCAGACAATTAAAAGTATTATTTAATTATTTTTTTCAAAAGTAAAACAAAGAACTCTTGGTTTATGGAAATTCAAAATGATCTGGATGAACTCGGCTTGACAATGTCCCAAATTGCTAACAAAGATGAGAAGAATATCTTGAAAAACAAGAACATCCGACTTCCCTTAAAAACCTTTACTCGCAAAACTTACACCATAAGCCATGCAGAGAGAGCGGCAAGGTCGACTAGAATGAAAATGTTTTGGGAAAAGAAGAAAAATAAGAAGCTGAATCTTTAATATTGTTTTTGAGACATGTATATACTTGTTTTGGTTAAGTGCTCCAATGAGGGCGTAACATATGTAAATAAATAAAATGCAATTTCTAGTTTTTTCTCCTCTTCTACGAGGGCAATGTCATCTGCGAAACGTATTGTTTGGTACAATTCACCGTTTATTTTTATTCCATGTGTGCATGTTGTTGAAAATTCTTTTATTGCTTCTTCTACAGAGAGTCCAGTTTGTATGTATCGGAGACCCTCGCTAGCCAGCTCGCCCGCGGCACGAGCCTGTCTCCCGCCACGCACTTTGCCGTTATGCGTCGCCTGCACGGCACTGAGTCATTGAGTATAGGAATTTGTACTTACCTAGTTCACAGCTGGTGCTGAAAATGTTCGCCATTCACTGCTACACATCGCTGGCACCTTTTTATGAAACTGGCATTTACTCTCTGAAGTTCCTCAGCACCGATTGACTGTATTTCAGTTGTAATATAGTCTTTAAGCTCATTTTTAGTGTGAGGGTTTCTCGCATACACACTATATTTAAGCGGCCCCCACAAATAAAAGTCACATGGTGATAAGTCTGGTCTTCGCGGGGGCCACACGTTCCGACTTATAATCCTAGGACCAAAAATGTGACGCAATTATGTCATGGATGCTTCGTCATTGTGAGCAGTGGCAGAACCTGGTTGAAAATAAGTTGACAATCACTCTCCGTAAGTCAGTTCGTCAAAAAAAAAATTGGTCAAGGATCACACTGAAGTACAAATTCCTATACTCAATGACTCAATGCCGCGCGAGCGCCGCAAAACGACAAAGTGCCTGGCGGGAGACAGGCTCGCGAGCGGGCTAGCGAGGGTCTCCGATACTTACAAACTGGACTCTCTGTACATACACATTGAAGAGCAGAGGTGAAAGGCTGCACCCTTGTCTTACTCCTTTTCCTATTTTCGCAGCCATTTGTTCCTTTCCAATAATTGCTGTCTGGTTCTTGTACAACTGGTAAATGATTTTCCGATCTCTATAGTCCACGTTCAAGCTTTTAAGGGCTTTGAACATAATGTTCCAATTTACATTATCAAAAGCTTTCTCTATGTCAATGAAAGCAGTGAGGATGATTTTATTGATTCTTATGGCCTTTTCAATAATTGTTCTCAGACTCAGGATTGCCTCCATCATTCCTCTATTTCTTCTGAACCAGAATTGATCTTCTGAGAGATTTTCTTCAATTCTCTTCTCCATGCGGTGGTAAACAATTCTTGTGAGTATTTTGGAAGCATGAGTTGTCAGGCTTATAGTTCTGTAATCTTGACATTTCTGTGCATGGTTACTTTTTGCAATAGGTATCAGTACAGTTTTCTCAAAATCTTCTGGTCTTTCTCCTGTAGTATACATATCATTTACAAGTTGATACAGAGAAGTTTTTGCCTTATCACCCAGTGTTTGTAGGATTTCGCCTGGGATTGAGTCTATTCTGGGTGCTTTCCTTAGTTTTAAACCTTTCAAAGCTTTATCAAATTCCTCCCGAAGTATATTGGGTCCAAGACCATCTTGTTCAATATCAGTGTCTTTCTCTATTACATCATCATCTAGTTGACCTTCATATAAGTCTTCTACATATTCTTTCCATCCTGTAGCTATCTTATCCTCTTCTATTATCACATCTCCATTGTTGTCTTTTATTGTACTCAAGGGCATTGTCTTCCTTTGGAATTGTCTACGAACTTCCGAGAAAGCTTGTTCGGTATTTCCTTTAGCCATGTTTTCATCTATCTCTTTGCATTTCGCTTCAATCCATTGTTCTCTAGCCTTTTTGGTTTCTCGGTTAATTTTATTTCTTATCTTCTTGTAGTCGTCATGGTGACCTCTCCTTTTGGCCATTTGTCGCTCGGTCATTAATTCCAAAATGTGTGGTGTAATCCAAGGCTTGTAGATTCTTCTTTCTTCTTTTCCAAAACACTTTTCTGCTGCATCAACTATTTGCCCCTAGATTTCTTCCCACTTTTCTTGGATATTATGTCTGCTCACTCCCTCAGGATCAATCTTGTCATCAGTTACTTCCTTGAACTTGGTCATCAGCCCCGTATAGTTGGGTGTGTGTTGAAGTTGTATTGCTGCTATGATTGTAGTAATGTGTGTAAATGTATAAGGGACAGGGGTGGGGTAGACGCTCCGGGACTTGAAGTAAGACACAATCCCGGCAATTTCCTGTAGGGAGTGTGGAAGAACCAGGGAAAAAGCACACTCAGGATAACTGCTGTCAGCACCGGGATTCGAACCTACGATATCCATACTTACTGCAGCTGCCCTTGCAGCCATGGTGCACGTTTGACGAGCACGAAATGCTTGTAGAATTTGGCTTTGAGTATCTATAACCCCCCCCCCCCATCGGCCGATCCTGGCTATGCTACTGTAAATATTGCTCTACAAGGGGTTGCAAAACCTGTTCAATTGTTTAAGGGAGATGTGAAACTCAGAAGACCAACATCACTTGCCAATTATTTTGTGTCTGCTAATGTCACCTTTGGTGCCAGGGAGTGGTTGAACAGATTATGACTGCCAACACCATTATATGCACGACATCACTTCTTCAGCAGTTAACGATTACATCAACCTTCCTGCACACAACCCATATATTTCAGATTTTTCTTTATCAATAATGTTAGCTATTAAAATATCATTGAGACAACTGGAAAAACCTTTTTAATATTCAAAATACTTTGAAAAATGTATATTAAAAAAAAAAAAAAGAAAACCAAACTTTAGTCAAATTATTGTCTTCTTCTTCTTCCTCGCCTTTCACGTTACACGGGGTGGGCTTTCTTAATCCTGAGGCGCCACTCATTTCTTTGGAAAGCATCATCAGTAGATAGGCCCAATACTCTCATGTCCCTCTGGACATTCGTCATCCATGTTGTTTGAGGTCTGCTGCTCCCTACCATAGAGTAGGATTGGTCTTACGGCAGTTTTATAAAATTTCCCCTTCGTTCTTATGGGTATTTTCGGATCACATAAAACTCCTGTTAGTTCGCGCAATTGTTCCACCCAGAATTTGGTCATCAGCCCCGTATAGTTGGGTGTGTGTTGAAGTTGTATTGCTGCTATGATTGTAGTAATGTGTGTAAATGTATGAGGGACAGGGGTGGGGTAGACGCTCCGGGACTTGAAGTAAGACACAATCCCGGCAATTTCCTGTAGGGAGTGTGGAAGAACCAGGGAATAAGCACACTCAGGATAACTGCTGTCAGCACCGGGATTCGAACCTATGATATCCGTACTTACTGTTATATCGGCGGTTATCGTGCCATCTTCAGCAATGACAGAACCTAGATATTTGAATTTTGTTACCCTTGGTAAGGTTTTACCATCTAGTTTAAGCTCAATATTTGTCATACTGGGTTTATTGTTGTGGAAGTCGCATACCATATATTCAGTCTTGGTTCTACTAATGCGCAGTCCATTAGACTCTAAGAACTCTCCTCCATTGGTCTTAACTCTCCTGTAGGTCATAAATACTGTCAGATATTAGTGCCACATCGTCAGCATACAAAAGATTCCACGGTAAGGGTTTCTGAAATTGTTTTTTTAGGTAGTTTACAGTAATATTGAATAACAGTGGACTAGAGCACTTCCCTGATGAACCCCCACTTTGATATCAAAGCTTTCGGACAAACCAGCTGGGCTTCTGACACATGTCTTTACATTGTTATTCATATCCATGAGTTTTATGTATAGTTCAGGAACATTTTGCGACCTTAATGCTTGCCACATTAACGGTCTTGGCAAACGGTCGAAGGCTTTCTCAAGATCTATAAAAACCATACATAAACTCTGATTGTTTTCACGAGCTTTTTCAATTACCAGCCTTATTGCATGGATTGCTTCAATGGTTCCTTTCCCAGCGGTGAAGCCAAACTGATTATCTGTTAACTTTATCAAATTTTGAAGGTGCTCACAAAGGACTCCTTCCCAGACCTTGAGTGTGTGCGATGTAAGTTTTATACCACGGAAGTTTCCACATCTCCTTTGTTTTTGTAGAACGGGACCAACGTACTCTTTCTCCAGGCATCTGGCATCTGTTCGTGAACTAAGATGTCATTGAATAACCTTGAAAGCCATTCAGCTCCATCCGCTTCAAGACATTTCCAGAGTTCAGCAGGTATCTCATCTGGGCCTGTTGCTTTAAGATTCTTCATTTTAGAGATGGCTTTCCTAACTTCCGCTTCTGTGATTTCATTAATAGGTCCTTGTATCATAGGTAGTTCCACTTCTTCTGGGAAATTCTTCATTTAATAAATCGTAATAGTACTCATACCATCTTTCACAAAATGTCCTTGTCGTTTGTTAATAAATTGCCTTCTTTATTTTTAATGTATTTTGGGGCTTTAAAGTCTTTGCAGTCATTATGTTTGCGCTTAGCTACCTTATATATATCGTTGTTATTGGCTAATTCTAAACGCTGGTAGAAATCAAAATCAGCTTTTTCTCTTTCAATTACAACGGTTTTCCTTGCATCTTTCTTTGCCATTTTGTAATTCTCTTTATCTTCCTCAGCACCAGTTCAGGTAGAGATCCTAGGGGCAACATAAAAAAATAGATTTGTTATGTGGGTAGGAACAGGCCTCGGAAAGGACGGATGCAAACGACGACGACCCGGATATGCTAATGGACTACGAGTTGGGACATTAAACATACAGACACTGACAGGAAAAGTGGAGGAGATAGTAGATGTGATGGAGAGAAGAAAACTGGATGTACTGGGCTTGGCAGAAACAAGATGGAAAGGAGAAGGTCGCAGAGAACTGAGGAAAGGGTACCGGTTGTACTGGAGTGGGAACAGTGAAGGAAGGAGCAGCGGAGTAGGAGTAGTTGTGAGAGATGGAATGAAGGAAGAGGTAAAGGGAATAAGTGACAGGGTCATGAAGATCAGAGTAACTGTAAAGGGAAGAAGCCTCGAGATAGCCCAGGTATATGCCCCTCAAGTTGGATGTACAGCTCAAGAAAAGGAAGACTTTGAGGAGGAGCTACAACAGCAGTTGAATGGTCAGAGCATCATTGTCCTGGGAGATTTGAATGCACATGTAGGAAGTGAAAGGCAAGGATATGAAAATGTATTGGGAGCAGAAGGATGGGGTAGCAGGAATGAAGAAGGGAGAAAGTTGCTGGATTTTTGCAAGAGAAACGGTTTAGTGGTAGGCAACTCCTGGTTCTGGAAGAAAGAAAGCCACAAGGTAACGTGGTACAGCAGTGATTTAACAAAGAAATCTTTGGTAGATTACATGCTCTACGACTGGGAAATGAAGAGAAGTGTCAGAGATATAAAGGTAATACCATCAGAGGCCTTAGATAGCGACCACAGAATACTTGTAATGAACCTGGGAGTTGTTAAGGATAGCAAGAGGACAGAGTACCAGGAAAGGAGAATCAAAGTATGGAAACTCAAGGAAAAGGAAGTAAAGGAAGAATTCCAGAAGATAATAAGGGAAAGGATGCCAACAGACAATCCTAAAACAGGGGAAGAGGAATGGAAGCAATTCAAAAACACAATGGTGGAAGCCGCAGTGGCAGTATGTGGAAGAACAAGCAACAGAAAGCGGTGTAAAGAGACACCATGGTGGAATGAGAGAGTAAAAGAAGCTGTGGGAAGGAAGAACAAGGCTTTCAGAGTGTGGTTCCAGGAAAGAACTGATCTGGCAAGGGAAGATTATAAGATAAAGAAGAAAGAAGCAAACAAGATTGTCGCAGAGGAGAGGAAGAAGTGGATGGTAAAGTGGACAGAGATGATGGAGGAAGACAGCAGAGGAAATAAGAAAGTTCTTTATGGGATGGTCAAAAGTAAGAGAAGAGGTCTGCGAGAGGATGTGGTAATGATGGACAAAAACGGAAATGAGGTACACAACAAAGAGACACTCAAGACAGTGTGGAAAGAGTACTTTGAGGATTTGCTGAATCCAAATGGTCATAGGGAGGAAGATAATGTATTGGAAGATGGAGAAGACAACACAGGAATGGAAAAGGATCTGACTTGGAGAGAACTGGAAATGGCTATAGACAAGATGAAAGGAGGAAGGGCACCAGGTGTGGATGAAGTGAGTGTTGAAATGGTGAAGGCAGCAGGGGAGGTTGGGAAACAGTGGCTGTACCGTGTGATGAGGGTGATATGGAAGGAGAAAAAGACACCAGAAGATTGGAAGAAAGGATTAATTGTCCCAATATTTAAGAAAGGAAGCAGAAAGGAGTGCAGAAATTACAGGGGAGTCACACTCATACCTCACTGTGCCAAGATATATGAAAAGATATTAGAAAGTAGAATACGAGCCAAAGTGGAGAGAAAGTTGAGAGAGGAACAGTATGGATTCAGACCTGGGAGATCAACAGTGGATCTCATATTTTCAGTGAGACAGCTCCAGGAACACCACTACAAATTTGGAGAGGATCTGTTGATGGCCTTCCTGGACATCGAAAAGGCCTATGATAGTGTGTGTAGGGAGAAGGTTTGGAAAGCAATGGAAAACATGGGAGTGGAAAAAGAGACTGTAGGCAGAGTGAAGGAGATGTATTGTGGATGTGTGAGTTGTGTGAAAGTTGGAGGGGAAAGAACAGACTGGTTCAGACAAATGAGTGGCCTGAAACAGGGTAGTGCGCTGTCACCCCTTCTCTTTATTGTGGTTATGGACGAGGTAATGACACGGACAGCAGGAAAGATAGGAGAAGATAAGATGAAAGCAATGTTGTTTGCAGATGATCTCATGGTCTGGGGAAACAAGAAGGAGGAAATTCAGGAGCAACTGAAGGCTTGGGAAGAAACAGTGGGAGAGTACGGATGGAAGTTCAACATCAGTAAATGTGAGACCAATGAGTGGGATAACACTTGGAGGTGGACAGCTGAAGAAGGTGGAAAGTCTCAAGTACTTGGGAAGTATAGTGGAGGAAAATGGGAGAAATGACAAAGAGATTACGGAACGTGGCAGACAGGCAGAAGCATTTCTGAGAAGCATTAGGAGCTTAGTGTGGAATAAAGATGTCCCACAAAAAAGCAAGGAAGTGTTATACAGAAGCTACTATATCCCGATACTGACCTATGCTTCAGAAACGTGGACAATGAAGAAAAGAGACATAAGCAGAATACAGGCAGGTGAAATGAAGTTCCTGCGAAGTAGGATTGGAGTAACAAGAAGAGACAGGGTGAGGAATGAAAAGGTCAGGGAAATGGTGAAAGAGGAGCCCTTGCAAGGTAGGATTGAGACATCAAGACTGAGGTGGTATGGACACTTAAAGAGAATGGATGAGAAGAAGATTCCCAAGAGGATACATGAGATGCAGATGCAGAAGAAACGACCAAGGGGAAGACCAAGAGATAGATGGCTGAAAGGAGTGGAGGAATGTGTCAAGAAGAGAGGCGAGGACTGGACCAGAGTGACAGCGGAGAGGTGGTGGGAAGAAAGAACTAAGTGGCGAGGCTTATGTTCCAAACAGACCCAGCCTGGGGCTGGAAACTGTACAAGATGATGATGATGATGATGTGGGTAGGTCCACAAATAAATACATCAGAATGAAACTATGTTTTCTTTAAACGGCGTCTGTGTGAAAAGCGCTTGCTATATCCAATAAATACAGAACGTGTCATATTATTATTATTATTCTGCCAAATTCTAAACAAGCGTTTCTTTTCAGCTACGCTGTTCTTGGCATGGTTGTTCCACCATATGGAATCCTTTGCATTATGTAGGGCACCTTTGCTAATACCTAACTCACGTTTCGCTGTAGCGACACAAAATGTTTCAAAGCCTCACCATAGTACTGTTGGGCTGGTTTCCTGAGATGGGGTTTTGCATAAATAATCCACTATACATTTTTTCACAACACTACCTTTTTCACTATTCAATTTATACCATTTAATCTTTTCAATTTTTGGTCTTTTTTATCTTAATATGTTTTCTCAGTTTTAGGGCCGTTAGTAGAAGCCTATGTTGGGAAGTAAGTGGTTCTCCAGGAATAACCTTACAGTCCTTAATTTGTCCCAAATCTCTTTTGTCTATCAGGATATAGTCTATCCATGTTTTGAAATCACCACTCTTATAAGTTATTATGAAATGTGAAAATATACCTCATGCTAATTGAAGTCATTATCTCTTGAAACATTAACATTTGCACTCTGATTAATGGTTTAATAAATCAATATCATAAAGATCTGCTTTCTAGTACTTTTTGAAATAATATTAAAGTGTTGAGTAAAAGGAAAAGGGTAACAGCCCGCAATTAGACAATCAAACTTTAATTCTAGGAAGATAGGGTATAACAATATTTCTTTTTAAGGAGGGGGGGGGGGGGGGGGGTGAATGTTGACTCCTAGAACTTCTTCGAACAACATACTTGTGAAACATTTGACTGTCATAGGAGGAGAAAGAAGCTAACCACCAAATACTATGCAAAATCTCCATTAGTGCTAGCAGACAATCATTATCAAGACTCCTGATCTTGGCATGTGACAGACTTCTACCATACTTTTGTTAAAAGTTAATATGTCATTTCTTACTGGATAAATTCTTCCAGAACTTCAGGACCTGCTGCAGGATGATTCAAAAGGATCTTGAAGGAATACTAAAAAGAGAGAAAAAATTATTACAAATAGTTTCTACTAAAGTAAATTGAAGATGATGGCGGAGAATAGAGAAGATTGGGGAGTTGCTGCAAACCAGACCCCGGGGCTGTTAACTTAAGAGAGAGAAAGTAAATTCACTAAATCAGAAAAGAACATAAAATTTTCAATCTTATAACACAAAATCCTTAAACTTCTTAATCATAGAATACTTTCTACAAAAGCACAAACAAAATATTCTATTTATCAAAATTGTTGTAAAACAGTTTCAAAAGTAAAACACACTTTCAAAATTAACAGTTCCCGTTTTATTTAGGGGCTTGGAACATCACGGTCATCACTTGTATGTGTATGGAATCAATCTTCTGTCAGTCATCAGGTAACCTTACTACCCTCACATTTACATCAATAGAAATGAGAAACCATAGGAAATTATGTTTATCAGATGGGTAAATAGAAACTGCCTCCGAGATTGGTAAAGTGGGAATCAAATCCCTCTCTTCTTATTTGTTTCCACAAGATTGAGTGTAGTCATTTATCAAATATGATTTATATGACTCCTGCACACCTGTTGCATATTCCAGCTTAAAGCCCGTATCACACAACACTCGTTAGCATGGAAGCTTCTACCAGTACTGGTTTACATGCTAGTATAGACGCGTCTAGCACCGTGTGATTTGTACCTTCCATGCTAGGTTCTGCCTTCCATAATAGCTTCCATACAACTCACAAAATTGAACAGTTTTCATGGAAGTTTGAGTACAACAACCAATCGAATTGCTTTTCTCGTTCAGATAGAGATCCTAGGGGCAACATAAAAAAAATAGATTTGTTATGTGGGTAGGTCCACGAATAAATACATCAGAATGAAACTATGTTTTCTTTAAACGGCGTCTGTGTGAAAAGCGCTTGCTATATCCAATAAATACAGAACGTGTCATATTATTATTATTATTATTCTGGGATAAATATTGAACTCTTTAAATTCTAATAGTTATCACGAATAGTATCCGTCCACGGTTTTAAACAGTATTTAGGGAAAATAGAATTTTAAATGAGAGAAAACAACTTTACTATTGCCCTCGCACATCATGTACTGTACTGTACATAAAACTAAGTTGCAATATTGATGTACGACATAAGGATATAATAAAATAATTAAAATGAAGTAGAAATTTTCACGTTGGATAGCCTTGAACCCGGGATCTTCAAAACAGCAAGCACACTTGCACACTTTCCCCATAGGCACTTATGGTTAAATATCCAATTATTACAGTTAGATCTTAAATATTGATTAGAATGCATTCAGTCAGTACCTGGCATGTTTTCAAATGTACTTAAAGCAAGTTTCAAGACCACTTTGCGTTAATAATGCGAATCAACTGTACGTTTTACCCCCAAACGACAACCGTCCTTCATGTTTTATTTCTTACAACTTGGCGCAGGAAATGCTAGTGTGTGATACACTTGGGTCATACAAGCAGGTGTACGGAGGAGGATGAACAGAATCATACAGGGTTTTATACCAGCGATCACAAAAGCTTCCTTGCCAGCGAGTGTCGTGTGATACAGGCCTAAGTCTTACTAGAGACAGCTAAGCCCTCTCCCTAATCTACTTACCAGTACCTTTAAAAAACCACATAAGCATAAACGTTTTCAAAGCATAGGAACGTAAAGCTGTTAAATATATGCATTACATCTATATGCAGCTCAAAGATTCAGAATGTTGTATTTTACCTTGCTAGGTATCCCACAACCATTCAGGCATCCACTTGGTGTGATGGAGATAGTTCCTGACAGGGGTTTCCTACTTCAAATTGATCGAGTCCCTCACCAGCATATATACTAGTCTGTTTCATCATCAAGGGAGCACCATAATATATATGAAGCGGAAAACGGAAATTGATGATGATGATGATGATGATGAGTAGGGCTTTATTTATTTTTGTTTTATTTGACACCTAGATTTTTGTTTTGGAGGTACATATCCTTCGATAGGAAACATGAAAGGAGATTTGAAGAAAAAACAAAGGACGAAAATTAATCACAGACAATAGTGCATACAATAGCCCGCAGAGGGCTCTATAGCTTCAGCCATTACATAAAAGGTTACAAGTGAGTGTCCTCCATTTATGGCCAGTCTTGTTGTAAATTAATGGGTTGGAATGCCTGCCCAGAAAGCAGAAAATTTGGGTTTGTTTCCCATTGGCGGTCTCTTTTTCAATTCTCAAGATTAAAATTAATTTCCCTGTAGAGGTAAACATAAATGAAAAACAGACGATTTTACAAGCAGGTTTATTAATAATAATAATAATATGATGATAATTGTTGTTTTAAGGGGCCTAACATCTAGGTTATCGGCCCCTAATGATCTGGGTGATAGCGAAAATGACAATGAAATGGAAACCAGAACGAAAATTAAGTGAGACGGAAAATACTTACAAAAAAGAAACTCAGATTGAAACAACTCACAAAATGTTCTTACAAAAGGGAATTTAGAACGAAAACTTTCACAAAAGGAATAGATAAAAAAAAAAACGCACAAAATGCAGGCTACTGTCGACCGAAGTATTATGTGCACTCGAGTTTGAAGGTTGTTTGTGAAGTAACCAATAGACCTACATAAAATCCAATCACATCATCATTTTCGTCGTTCTATTGTACGTTAGCTCATGTAGGTTTGGAATTTTTAATTTATATTTTAATATTTTTTGTCACAGTTGGAGCACAAAAAGTGCACGTTTTTAAGCGTGTTTCAACCATGCGTCACATTTAAGAATTATTATCTAAAAAACCCGTCATCAGATCGAATCCAAATTTTAACACAATATACATTGGAATGTTGTATAACTGGTTTATTAATTTCAAAATTTCACATGTCCAAGAAAAAAAGTTGTTAATATTTTTGTAAGGTAACTATTTCTCGGCTCGGGGTGGTTGGAAAATGTAGTTCTTGGTCGCGATGTAATCCTTATACATCAAAAAGTTATGCTGTATGACTGTGAAATACGTAAATTAACTCACTTATTTTATATCGGTTTGTATTTGTAGGCGGTAATAACACATCGTTCACCAGCTACCAGCTTCCGGAAAAGCTGTACAGCGTTGCCGAAATGCAGCCCATCACGCATCATGGCGTGCCTCGCTCAGAAGTGATGGGCTCCATCACAGCAACGCTGTACAGCTTTTCCTGGAGCGGGTAACTGGTGAACGATGTGTTATTTCCGCCTAAAAATACAAACCGATATAAAATAAGTGAGTTAATTTACATATTTCACAGTCATACAGCATAACTTTTTGATGTATAAGGATTACATCGCGTCCAAGAACTAAATTTTCTAACCACCCCGAGCCGAGAAAAAGTTACCTTACAAAAATGATAACTTTTTTTTCTTGGATACGCAAAATTTTGAAATTAATAAACCAGTTATACAACATTCCAATGTATATTGTGTTAAAATTTGGATTCGATCTGATGACGGGTTTTTGAGAGAATAATTCTTAAATGTGACGCATGGTTGAAACACGCTTAAAAACGTGCACTTTTTGTGTTCTAACTGCGACAGAAAATATTAAAATATAAATGAAAAATTCCAAGCCTACATGAGCTAACGTAAAATAGAACGACGAAAATGATGATGTTATTGGATTTTATGTAGGTCTATTGGTTACTTCACAAACAACCTTCAAACTCGAGTACACATAATATTTTGGTCGACAGTAGGTTCAAAATACGTACAAAATGCAATGTAGAGTCGAAATACTTATAAAATGCAATTGAAATTCAAAATACTTACAAAATGCAAATGAGATCGAAAATACGTACAAAATGCAATTGAGGTTCAAAATACTTACAAAAAGTTAGTGAAATTGAAAATACACAATGCAATTCAGATTGAAAGATCCCATTTCCAATCCAAAATATTCACAAAGTGCAATTCAAATTCAAAATACTTACAAAATGCAATTGAAATTGAAAATGCTTACAAAATGCACGGCAGATTCAAACTTCTCATTTGGATTGACAATACTTACAAAATGCAATTCAGATTGAAAATACTTGACGAAATGTAATTTAGATTGAAAATACTTGACGAAATGTAATTTAGATTCAAAATACCCACAAAATGCAATTGAGAATCAAAATACTTGCAAAATGCCCACCACACAAAATGCAATTTAGATTTAAAATTCTGGCAAAATGCGGTTTTGGAAGAATATACTTACAAAATGCAATTGAAATTCAAAATGCTCACTAAAATGCCCTGCTCCTACACTGAAAGACTTACTAAAAAGCAATTTAGATTGTCAATCTTTACAAAATGCAATTGAGGTTGAAAACAATCGCGAAATGCAATTTAGATCGAAAAAACTTACAAAATGCAACGTAGATTAAAAATACCTACAAAATGTAGTGCAGATAAAAAAAAAAGTTAAAGGGAAGTTAGATACACGGGGGAGCCAAGTAACAAAAGCAGTGCGGGAATCTTAAAGAGAAAAGGAAATATAATGAAAAGAAAACAAGAGGTCTGACACCTCGAAGAAGGAGGGATCAGGAAAGATGAGACAAAGGCCAATTAAGGCGGGAAAGTGAAAGACTCCCTAGGCCTCGGATACCCTAATACTGTCGGGGTCGGAAAAGAACAAGAGTTGACCAAGGGAGGTTGACATGAAAGAAGACGGAGAGGAGCCCGGCACAAGTAAGTGGAAGCAATGCCGGACTCAGCTGGGGTCCCGTGGTTGCCAACCCACGTCCCACTAGATGTGAGCCCCTGGGGGGATAATAATAATAAAGGTGATGCCTCTTTGGCTGGTGGAAGTGGAAAGGACTTGTTAAAGTTTGAAATTTCTGAGTCAGATATCTTGCTCAGAACCCCATTGAAACAAAAACTCTGTCAGGTTCGTCAAGAGGAAGTAAAACCCTGGTAGAGATATGTTCACTCGGATGATTGGAAGAAATCCCATTCCGAAAGGATGAAGGCGTGGTGGGCTAAGAAGAAAGAAGAAGAAACACAATTGAGATCTCGCGGTCCCTAGTGGCCACAATGATAAAAGTAAAGTTAGTAATAATAACAATAATATCAACAATAATAATTCCAGTGTGTTGGACTCTCTGTACATGTTTATCATTATTCTATATTTTCTACAAGCATAAAAAAACCAAAAACAACAACTTAATGAGTGATAACCCAATCATACAACCTTTCATACATTTACGGGGACAAACTCACCTGCCATAGTAGGGGCGAAAGTCTTGTTGGAGAATCCAATACAATCAACATTAAGCGCACTGCATCAGACCACTGGTTGCGTAACACACATTCTCGTAATTCCATCAAAGCATGAGAATACGATAACGCAGCTAAAAACAAATACAAAAAATCATCAATATTATCATTTTCATTAGACTTTCAAGACATTGTTAAAACATATGCAAATGGTGATTATGACATACCATGGTTTTTTCTTTTATGTTTAAAAAGTCTTCTATGTAAACAGTTGTCCTTCATTTTGTTTTCCCGAGTCCTTGTGTCATAATAATTCAATGAGCCTAGCTGTAAAGAGGAGAGGAATAAGATTCCATGAAAATTACAGACAGTTATCAAAATGTAGTATAAAAAAAACCTTAAATGAAATACAACCTTTCCTGTTCCATCTTGTCAATGATACAAAATAAATTAAAAAAGTTAAAATCAAAATCTGTACATGTTTCAGGACACATTGGTCCCTCGTCAGCAATTCACATTAACAGCCAACAACATCCTTGGTACAATTGTCGATATTATGTTTACATTCTCACTTGGTGGTGGTGGGTGACGACATATGCACATACAAATCACGATGATTGAAGTTTATAAATTAAAATGCGTTGCAACAATAACTTACAATCAACATTCTTTATGAAAACAGGGAAAACACATTAAAACTCGTCTGTCTACTGGTACAGAAAAGCCTTAAATAAAAGGAGATAGATAAATAAATAAGGAAGGAAGCTTGCAGTTTTATGTGATCGTTTACATGAGCCATGGGACCTCCATTTTTATGTGGAATCCAAACTACAGGACGTGATATTTCACTTCGAAAATCTCACATGCATTGACTGGGAATGAAACTTGGACCACCTTGGTTTTGAGCAGATAAATAAATAATGGCTAATCAAGCTAAGTTTGCAGAATATGGACAAGTGCTGTTGCAGTTTTAAGTATGGATTGCAAGCTGGCCAGTTGAGCAAGGCAATCTCCTAGGTGTCCAGGTACAACATTATGCAACTTGGTGCATGTGGACAAGAATTATTGCACGAGAACATCATCTCCAATAAATGGATCGGGGCCGATAATCTAGATGTTAGGCCCATTAAAACAAGATCATCATCATCAATAAATGGATCAAAGAGTACAATGTGATTTATAAAAAATCCACTGATACAGCGGTGAAAAGCTGAAGCTGCCATTTATGAAAACCAGTTTCGTCCAAGCCTCCATGGAAATACCACTCCACACCAACACGGAGCCTCTACCGAAAGGAGTCCTTATGGATACTGTACACCCTGCATATTACTCTCCCTAACATCTCTAGACTCTTTCATTATCATCTGGAGATTATTGGCGATTATTCGCTCGTCAGTGAACAGTACAAGACGCCATTGCTGCATGGTCCATTGGGAGTGTTGATGAGCGAACTGAAATCAGGTGACTTTGTACTCTCTGATCAGATCTGGTCCTGTAGCAGGTCATTTTGATTGAAGACTTTGTTCTTCAAGACATTGTTGAACTGTCCTTCGCTTATACAGGGAGATTCTTTTGCTGGAGCGGGGCCGGTTGCCGAGTTTGTGCGCCTTCCGCCGGCCAACCGAGGTCGGGCCACGGATTGCATGCAGGTGGAAGCCATAACAAAATACATTAATTAATGGTAAATTCACCAGCAAATCATGATTAAAGAACTTACCTTTTCACAGAAGATCCTGAGTGTGTTGTCGTTCAACAGACAGGCGTTGTACCATGTAAATAAATTAGTGTTTACACATTGTAATTCCATTCTGTCGTGAGGGATATCTGCTGCTGTATATTGTTCTCCAGCTCCACTAGAATACGGGTAATTGAACCGTACACTTTGTATTTTAAATTACCCCACAATTAAACATCATACGGGCTTAGGTCCATGCTTTGATTAATTACAGTAAACACACAGGGTGTAAAGGAGTAGCTACATAATGTAATGATGTAACTTACTGTCTGTCAGCTGAAGGTGAACATTTTCAGCATCTTATGAAAAAAGGTAAGTTCTAACTTTTAACTGGTGACGTGAGGCCATCCAGATTCCCAAGAAGAAGAAAAAACAAAACAAAAATCTGTACTTCTTTATTTAAAACCTGCAGGAAGCTGTTGTTTATGTTACCTTCTTATCTGTGCGGTCACAATTCACACCCTCGTTGATGAAAGTTTTGTAACTTAATAACTCTGGTTGGCTTGCCTCCGCGCAATCTGTGGCCCGAGCTCAGTTGTCTGGCGGATGGCGCGTGCGCTCGGCAGCCGGCCCCGCTCCAGCAAAAGAATCTCAGTGTATTAAAACCTTGCACCTGCTCCAGTAGATTCCGAGCCTCAACTCAACTGTGGTAGAGTGATGATCTCCGAGGACCCGGCCGATGAAAAATCTGTCATCTTGGGCTGAAGTCTTTCAATTTTCCTGCCAGATCCGGGTTTTGTCGAGTAACATTGAATTTCCCAAAAATATTTCGCAGCCTCTTGCACTGTGGTGTAAGATGCACCTATGGGTGAGTTGGCGTAGTGGAGGCTGCATAAGTCATCAATCAGTGCAATAACTGGCAACATCTTGGAGGCTTAAAGGCATTATTTCAAATTAACTTAAGTAATAAAATGAAGACAGATCTCTGTTATTCACCTCCAATAGGTAGTTATACTCATAATGAAAGGCAGGCAATAAATCTAAAGCAAATTTTCAGACCGAAAACACTCTCCTTTGCTATAAATCAAGTGAAGATACAAAGGTATCAGGAATCAGGCGCGGATTCAAGGGGGGGGGTCACGGGGGTCATGACCCCCCCCCCACAAACGGAGACCAAATTTTTTTGCAAACTCAAAAAACGAAAACACAATTACCAGACAAATAAAACTTAACAAATTTTAACTGAAAAACAGGTTTTTTTTTCATTTTATTCAATACTGAATTATCTTTATTGGAATTATTATGTTCTGTTACAACTGTACATATTTACAACTTCAAACCTCTTGTATAATAACTATTAGTTATACAACAAAATCAACTCGTCTATTTTGTTTAGCAAACCTTGTGATCACCGAATCAATGTTTATAGTGATGTCACGATGAATGTGCAGCAATGCACGGATAGGAAACTGGGACTTTTTTCGCTCCAAAAATTTTTGCCGACGTCCAAACCGCAAGCTTGGTTGGCAATTTAAGCTGTGACTTTCTCCCTTTGTCGGTACCAACTCGACTTGCCGAAACTGTAACGTACCTTCATCCTTTTCTCGAAGCTCGATGTAAAAGTCGCAAAACACGCCGTTGCAATTTGTACGAATATTTTTGGTGCGCTAAACGCATCAAATTTCTATCCATGTAGCTTGCAAAAAAATTGGTCTGGTTTTGTACGTTTGGTTATTTTGTGATTGCGTTTTTAGTGATACCATTTTTCTTAACAATTTCGATTCTCTGACCCCCCCCCGCAAAGCCAAAATCTAGACGATTATCTGACCCCCCCCCAAACCAAACTCTAGATCCGTGCCTGTCAGGAATTGATCTCCAACTAATGCACCAAACTAAACAATTAGCCATACTTGTCATCAATAAGAATCGATGAAAATTGCATTAAAACTAAAATTTTAGAACTGTTGTGAGGATGGAGACGTGGTGAACTCAGTTTCGAGAGGACAATCGAGTAGCTGTCTGATCAGAGAAACAGAGACAACGGCCAAGAAAGTCAAGATCATCGGTCATAGGGACACGTCGCACTGGCCACATGTCATCATGCAGTCCACTGGCTGAGCTGCAGTCGCTGATAGGCCAAGGCTCTGAATGGGCTGCAGAGCCGAGGGGAAAGGGTTAAATATAAAACAAGGTGTCAAATTAGAAACAGCTTCCAAGGTGCCATTTAAGTGAGATCAAGTGGTGCCAAGGTAATTTCTAAAGTGGTATTCAAAATGCATCGAAGAGGCATTAAGGGGAAATAAGGTGGCAAATTATTATATTTGAATTGCAGCCAATGGCCATAGCAGGGCATTTCAATTGAATGCCCTTAGGCTCCCCAACAAGTTCAATTTCAAGTAGTTCCAACTTTGGCTACCAAACGCCACTGTGGCCGACACCCAGCGGCAAACATACATAGAGTGTTTCAAACAAAATTACCAACAAATTTTGGCTACATACTACCAATTGTAGTGGTAGGTTCTTTTACATGCCATAAATCTATGACATGGGCCCACCGGCTTCACTTCCCCTCCGAAGGAAGGCAAGCTAAGAACAAGTTTAAGGTGGTATTTAAGTGGCGTCTAAGCAGTACTAAGGGAGAAATAAAGTAGCAAATTAAGAACATTTTCTTAGGTTCAAATGGCATTTTAAGTGGTATAAATCGATAGCTAGTTTTTGGCTGTTCCATATAAGGGCAAGTCTAATCCGCAGGCCTATTTCAACCATCCAACACTCATAAAGTATACACCCTAGTATTGACATCTTCCTTGTCACTCTTCTTTGATTAGGTTTACCTAGTTCGTCAATGTCAGGATGAGCAGCCAGTAGAGACCTAAGGAAATTCATTCTTTACTGTGTAATGTCATGTTCCTTAGCCCTGGTCTCGATCTGTGACTTATGATGAAGGGCTTTTGTCAGCGTTAGAAGAATTAACAACTGTCAGAAGACAAAACAATTTTAGTGGCAGATAGATGTCAAAACTTAGGGTCAAAAGGCCGTTAGGAGTGTTCCAACCAGATCCAGCACTTGGCCAGCCAAGAGGGAAATTAGGTGGTAAATAAGGAACAATTTCTAAGGTGGTATTTAAGTGGCATCTAAGTGGCACTAAGAGGAAAATAAGAAAGAACGTTTTTGAGTATTGGCAGGGCAATGGTAAAACCTGTGTATGTTTATTGATTTAAGTCAATACGGATCAAGTAACGTGGTTCATTTCATGTCAATATATATGATTACTTTCAGTCAGTTAACACAAATTTATGCCCAATTATATGGTAACAACACTACACGAGCGGCGAACCTACGATAAAATTTATTACACAACTGAAATTAGCCAAAATACCTCATGTAATGATGCAGTAATAAATGTGTACTCATCCTCTGTCTATAACCCACGCACCATCCCCTCTTTAGATCACGACTTATATAGTAAAATTCCAGCTGTGTCGGCCATTTATGCATGAATTATGGCCAACCACTCAATAATCTTCATCCAGACCAATGGTTTTTGCTTAGACCGATATTCACTAGGGAGCGCTTCGAAAATCTCACATGCACTGACCGAAAATCGATCACCCCCCCCGAAAAACAGAATGGAGGTGAGGAAAGGAATTGCCCTTCGATGATGATGATGATGATGATAATTGTTGTTTTAAGGGGCCTAACATCGAGGTTATCGGCCCTTTGAAGATTAGTGCCTGTCTGATTGCTTCGCAATTTACCAGGCTTCACCGGTATTTGGAGAACATTGGTATGTGGGTAAGGTAGATTGAAGGGTCAGAGAAAACTGCATAGGCAGAAAGGAACGATTGCCTACACGTAAAACCTGGCATCTTTACGATAGCACATGCAAGGATGTGGAAGGACATGTGTAGGTTGTTATTGTTAGTGGTAGAAGGTTTCATGATCCACATTCATGTCCATTTCTCGCCGGTTTGTCTCCAGGAATCCGTGTAACTCGGCACTGCTGGGTCAATGCAGGACTTTCCGGCTACCGAGCAGGGATACTAAAAGTTCGAGGACCTGCGCCATAACTCAGTCTTTTTGGGGACTCTCATGCCGAGTCTCCGTGACTGAAGATGGGGGTGGCCTTGCCTGCCGAAGCAGAGACCCCGGAAGTGGAACACAGCAACGAGCCGCCTTCCTCTCTGCCCTTGCCATGGACCGGATGGCCGTCCTCACAGTTGATGCACATCAGTGCGTCCCATGGCACCGTGCAACCAGTGTGGTGATGGACACCTGAGCACCAGTTATACCTAACAGGGGAGCCACAGGATCGGACAGCGGAAACACTGTAGGAGCTGGTCTGAATGGGGCTTTGGCGTCCTTGCAGGCAGGCGGCGTCAGTTGATGGCGTCACTCTCGGCTTCTGCTCTGTCCTGGGAATGTGGCATGCGTCGTCTGTGGAGTTTCTTCTTTGGGGCCGTCCTGGTGGTCCCATCCATCGCAGGTGGCTCCTCCCAGGTTGTGCCGCTAATGCTCCCATCTGTAGGCCTGGAATATCCTCCCTGGTGGTGGGTGCAAGTTGCTCCACTAATGGTCTTGCCTGAGGCTCTGGCCCTGGTGCTGGCTGCATGGAGTGGGTCTTGGTCCACTTGGTGAAGGATCCCAGCCTCCACCGCCGGTGGTCCTTCCGGCTCTGTCCCTGCATCGCCTGCACTGTGAAGGAAGTTGCTATAGTAGCCGGGGCCTCTCGTTAGACGAGCGCCTGCCACCAGCGTGATCTGCCAGACTGCCGCCAGTTCAGACTCATAAAGACGCCTGGCTTCGACCGTCTGTGACCTGATCAGGACGCTATTGGGCAGGCAGGCCTCGGCGTCATCTAGCTCCCTGATGGTGCAGCTTTGATGTGCGTCCTCTCATCATCTGGATCGTAGCCCTGGCAATAATAGATATATATCGCCAAGCTGTGGAGGTTGACGCAGCTTTGTGAGGGTTCGAAGTCTGGGGATGAAGCCCCACGATATACCCGCACGGTATCCAAGCTCATAATAATGTTATTGGTTTTACGTCCCTTTTAACTACACTGGCTTTTAGAGACGCCGGGGTGCCGGAATTTTGCCCCGAAGGTGATCTTTAAAGTGCCAGTAAATCTACGGACACGGCTCCCTCGCATTAGCGCACCCTCAAATGCCAGCTGACTGAGCCAGGATACGAACCTTGGGCCCAGCAAGCGAGAACGTTACCCCTATCCAAGCTCATACAATTTTAATGGGGTGAGGGGTCTCCGCCCAATCAATACTTTTTGTTATGGACAACTAGAGGTTTATTGCCAATGGGACATGTTTCAGGTCTAAAATGACCCTTCTTCAGCCATATAAGTTATTGGAACATTGTACATCCATCAAAATCACATTGTCACCAAAAAACATGCACATTGTAGGAAAATATGAAAAAAGCACTCAAAAAAACTATATCTAACACGGTATTGAAACATAATATACCAGGAGAAGAGCAAATGCGTCGGAGAAGATTGAAGTTTACTAATATTTGTTGAAAAGTGACTTACTGAATTCAAAATGGGATTTAAAACGTATATCTTAAGAAAACCTCCTGCCTGGAGCTGTAATGAGTGAAAACGAAAGAAATGGATTAAAGTCGACAAACGGAAGGAAAAACGTGATCTATTCGTCATCAGTTGCATAAAAATAAAATAATAATAAAAAAATTGTTGTTTCTTAATAGCTTGCGCCGCAAACTCATCTTTTGGCAAGGTTGCCTCACCAATAAAGTCCGTATGACGTACTACCACAATGATTGTCACCATCTCTGCCCAGCATAAAAACAATACAATTAAGGTCGAATGGGTCTCGTAAACGGCATTTTTCCTAGCCTGCCTTTGGAACCAGGCCGTCAATACCTGCTACAACACAGTGGCACCATACTTCAAGGACAAACCAATACATCCTTAATGATGTTTTCAAACTAAACTTTATAAAATTTTAAAGTGTTTTTCTTTAATGTGTTAATCAAGCTAAAATTAAGCCAATAAGATGGTCAACAAAGCAACGAGATCAATCTCGTTTTATGGTGTCTTTTATATTATATTATGTTTCAATGCCGTGTTAGATATAGTTTTCTTGAGTGCTTTTTTCATACTTTCCTACAATGTGCATGTTTTTTGGTGACAATGTGATTTTGATGGATGTACAATGTTCCAATAACTTATATGGCTGGTCATTTTAGACCTGAAACATGTCCCATTGGTAATAAACCTCTAGTTGTCCATAACAAAAAGTATTGATTGGGCGGAGACCCCTCACCCCATTAAAATTGATTTGTACACGTCAATACGGACCTTGTAAAATGGGAGACTTTCCAGTTAATCTAGATCCAAGCTCATGCCGCCACAAAAAGCCGCGACCCTCCAACATTAATCTGCAAAGGTGAAGCAGCTTCTTCATCTCCTCAACCATTAAGTTGGTGAGTAATATGCATGGCATCCAATCGTCTCCATCCTTTGGCCAATAGCTTCAAGTGGCAATAGGTGTGTTTGCCTCTAATACTATTGATAAATTGTGCTCTTGGTACTGTCCCCGTTATCAGGATAGTAGGCTGTCAGATATCCGCCCCCCTCAATCGGATTGCCAATAATCAATCGCACCGGCACAGCTACATCAATGAAAATGGCACTGACAGATACTATCGAGATTAGAGCACAATAGTTAACAAGAAATTATTGTGGAACACACCAAAATATACGGGGGTTCATACTTACCTTTACTTACCTCTTAAATTTATCTCGGGGACTGGGTTGTCAACTGGATCACTTAAAGCGTGCCCACACAATAACCTCCACCATGATATTTAAAATGAACCATAACGAAGACGAGAAACTTTCAACTGCACAATAATTTATTTCACATAAAGAATGAATTTAACAAAAAATAAACAACAAAATCCACGTGTCAATCAGAAGCCATCGACCACATAACTATGTCCTCCTGTAGGACTGGTATACTCTACATACAATTTTTCAGCTTTCTCAAGCTCAAAATAACGTAAATAATAATGCACTTGGAATGGAAACGGGATTTGGGACGAGACACATATATCAATTGGTTTGCGTGTTTATACACATCACATTTTATTTATAGCCACAAGGCTATTATGTAAACGTCCTTGGCCTCTATCATACAGTTGTCCGGGCCAGCTGCAATGCACCTGCATCGTCAAAGTGGACTCACCTGTCCGTTCAACCCTAGCATAAGCGAGTTCCATCAGAGCTTAGCTCTCCTTTCAAAACACGTTAAATGTCCACATCTCAACTGAAATATTATCACGCAAATCCTTTAAATGCTCCATTCAAACACCAGTGGATTACTCCAACAATCCCAAATCATGTTTAATTGTTCAATCCACTTGTTTAATTAGCGTTGTTTAGAGTATAAAAACAAAACTCCAAATGTTAATAACAAAAGTTCATTAATTATTTATAACAATAATAAATTGTTTATAACAATGTCAAGCGACAATTGAAAATTTTATACACGCCTCTATTAATCCCTTTCATTTCATATTATTCAACAAAGATATTTACAAAATTATTTTACAATATTTATATTGTTTATATTATTTATACAAGAAATTCATTAAACCACACGTTTATCCGGTTGATAAATACTCAAATTGTGTTGATATAATCGACCAATGAAGGTTAGTTATATTTAACTGTCAAATTCAGGTTTAATAAGGTTTAATAATTATTATTATTAATATTTGTGATGGTAACCTCCATTCAAAATCTTCATCTCAAATTATTTAACACTCTTGTTAACTTTAACAGTATCTTCACATGAATAACTTTCAAAGAACCAGGACAATACATTCAGCGGAAAAATACTTCGCTCAAAACGCACAAAATTGCTCAACAATAGGCCCAGAATTCATCATATATATATGGCATCAAAATCTTCAAATTACATACAAAAACCTCCACTCATAAATTCAACAACTTCATTTATTACTGTGGGAACCTCCTTCATTATTCAAGGGCATTACTCATCAGCGACTTTTACAGGTCCACTGAACTAACGATTATACATCCATTGTTCCTCTTCAAAAATTCTTATATTCATCAATTGTATTAATGACTTATTATTTAACCTTCGTGGGTTTCATTCATGAATCAATATGAAGTAAAAATTTGCCAATCACAAATAAATTTAATAGCAAATACGATTAGACACTGGAGATTAATATCTTCAAAGTAACGCAGTATAAAAAATACTATCTTCAATCAAAGATCATCTAAACTGCATAAATAGTCGAATAGAATACAATTAGACTGTGGAATGCAAACATTATTGTTCCAATCTATAATTGAGAAAAATTCCTATCAAATGTTCATTACTATAATGTATTCAATAAATCGTAATCAAAGTTCATATTTCATAAAATTGTCTATAATGCAATGATAAATGTCTATGTTGCAATCATGTTCATAAGACGACTAGTATTTCAAAGATCGTCGATAACGTATTAGATTTTAACGCTCTAAAATCATTTAATCATTCTTCTTTCTTGAGGATGACAGAAAATTGGTCAAAGTAATTTACTGAAAAGAATTACTTTAATAAAATGACACGCTGTCTGAATTCAAATCTGCCATAGCAAATCGTTAACTTTACAGTCAAATCGTGACTACAAAAATATGCAAATTATTGAAAGAATCTAAATTATCAGTCTCAACTGATCCAAAATTATTTAAGTATGCCAATGACATAACAATGTCTCAAAAAATCGAAGAAAAAAGGCATAAATCATCGAAGTGTACTGAGTACAGAAATGTTAATCAAGAAAATGGGGCAAAAGATAGGACAAAAAATATGGGAAGAATGGTTGCTCAGATATCGCTACATGACTCAAATAATACAAGAAACGTTCACGACTACCTTATCTGTTGATTGAAGTTCCAGAGGAAAGTTTTCAAAGAAAACTGCTGTTGGTTCCATTTCACCAGCGTAAAGATGTGCTCCGTCCTCGAACCTGGAATCAGCGTCCTCGGAGAATCGAACTGCTTCCTCCTCCGGAAATTGCACTGCTCCACGTATACGAAAGACATCCTTCTGGCAAAATTCTTCTTTGTGAGCCGGGTCCTCCCTGGCCTCTCTTGAAAGTTCCCTGAAGTTCCAGTCGTAATTCGCCATAAAGTTTATTGTAGTTATTTCCGCAGAAATATTCATAATCGTGGAGTATGATGATATTTCCACTGTCATTTGATATAATTCAGCGATGGATTCACGATGCATGAGTGTAGTTGGATGTTCACTACATGCTCTGTAACGTGTTTTTCGAGGGGTTTTATGCAACTGGCATAAGTCAGTAGGAAGCCATTCTATATTTATTTACGCGGCAAATTGTTCTGCCAAGACAATTTTTCATGGTAATTTATTATTATTATTAATTTATTGTAATTATTATTAAGGTATTTTCGGAGCATTTTATAAAAATTATTAGCATTCAGATAGGTTTTCTATGTCTTAGAAAACGCTATCAAGCAAATTATTACGAACGACGATATCATAGAAAATTATCTGATTACGGAATTTTACGGAGTTTTTGTCAGTTAGGGTATTTGAGAGAGACGTGACTCACTGGGAATTCTAATACAAGCTGATTCCTGTCGAGGAGCATGACGCAATCTTGGGTCGCATCGTCAAGAAGAGGCGAATTGTTGAAACGGAACCCTGTCGCCGAGTGTAATGACCCGGAGGAGGAGAAGATCGCGTGGTGGTTCAGCCAATCAGGGGAGACGACGTAAGCTAGTTGGGACTGAAGAGTGGGGGGCCGGCATGTGGATATATCGTTCGACGCGCCGTGAAACGCGGACTATCTGTATAGTACTTGACGAGTATGGATGCGCGTGCGAGTGGCTCCGATGTTCGGTGGAGTTAGCGACTATCTGTGTAGAACTTGCGGTGTACGGTCGCAAGTGCGTGTCGCTCCGATGTTCAGTGGAGTTAGCGACAAACTTTTGTAAAACGTAACCAGTGCGGTTTTACGCGAGTTTGGGTCCGAGGTACGGACCATAGAATTATATAATCTACCAGGATATCATCAAATTTCGACGGAGATGACGACGTCCAGGAGACTGTGGGAAGCACACAGCATCATCAAGAACGAGGGAGATGCTTTGGCAATTTCCAATGGTAAGCGCACATGACGCAGAAATACGCAATCTCTCATTTTCTTTGTTTTATATTTCATATTTCAGTAACTTCATAGCTTGGAAATAAGAGTAAAATCAATTTATCAGACTCCGTTTTCACGTAATTTTCTATCGGTAATATTCAAATCACAACGCTCCAATTTAAATTTTAAACTTATTATTATTATTAATTTTGCTATACTTGTTTTATATAATAAATTCATTTCTTTTACAATGCAATCTTTGCTTTCAGTAGGTAGCATTAGATATAGACCAATTCCTTCTCCTGATACAATTGTTTGTTGGGTTAATGATCAAATCATACCACGATCTGAGTGAATAGAGTCTTGAATGTGTTCTGCCAGAGCTAGACGTTGTTAAATACAAATTTAGATTTCAACATTGCATTGAGGTCTTGGCGCCCATTAAAACAACATAGCTTAGGCAAAGGTAAACAGTTACATTTCTCTCCCAACAGTGTGGGCTAGCGAAACCATTACATTTGTCGCTACCAACATGGGGCACTAACTAAAAAGACGTTACATTTGTCGCCGACAACTTGGGGCTGAAAACCTAATAACATTTGTGGAAGGAGAAGGGTATATATTTCTGTGCCTGTATTTTGGGGGTTATTTGTCTTTATCAGTGTATATCATTATGGGGGATGAGAAAGAAAGACAGATGAGGTTACGTAGTGGTCATCAACTGGAGAATGATGATACGAGCAGTATGTCGAGTGATGGTAGTACCGGGGTAGCGGAGGTAAATCCCGATACTGAAACAGGGAGTGTAGGCGGCCAACCAGAATTAAAAACTTTACTTCTCGAGTTCATGTATCAGAACAAAGTTAGTAGTGATGCTTTAAATGCAAAATTAGAACAGAATAATGCAAAATTAGAACAAAACAGTAGGGAAAATAAAGAAAGTACAGATGCTTTAAATGCAAAATTAGAACAGAATAATGCAAAATTAGAACAAAACAGTAGGGAAAATAAAGAAAGTACAGAAGCTTTAAATGCAAAATTAGAACAGAATAATGCAAAATTAGAACAAAACAGTAGGGAAAATAGAGAGAGTAATGAAACTTTAAATGCCAGATTAGAACAAAACAGTAAGGAAAATAGAGAGAGTACTGAAACTTTAAATGCTAAATTAGAACAAAACAGTAGGGAAATGAGTGACAAATTCGAACTGATTAGAGGTGAGATCAGGGGGGTGATGGAAGAAAAGGCTAAAGAGATTATTGCAGATGTAGACAGAAAATTAGGAAAAGTACAGGAGGAGTTGGAAATTAGAATCAGTACACAGGCTGAAAATTTAAAAGAACTAGTGCAACTGGAAACACAGCAGGTCAAAAAGCAATTGGGGGGAGAAATTGACAAAATTCAGGTAGCTACTAAAGAGGTTAAGGAACAGCTGGGGGGTAGAATTGAGAAAGTCCACTCACAAGTAGTTGCAGAAGTAAATGATTTAAGAGAGAGTAATAGGGAAAGCATTAGCAAGATTGAGGAGAAACAAGCAAAGCTATATGATAAAGTAGAAGAATCAGAAGGAAACATTAAATTAACAGTAAACAGTATTGAGAGGAAGGCTGAGGAGAAAATCGCAGAATTAGAATTAAAATTAAAAGCTAGGATCAGGCAAGAAAATAGTCAGAATAGGCCAGTTTTGGTGAATAGCACACACAGGGAGGTAGAACTGGGTAAGTTCAGTAATCGACAGGGGTGCCCAATGGAGTTCATGAACACTATAGAAAATAAATTCGGGGAGAGGTTGGAAAATGGTAGTATTGAGTGGTGCCAGGTAGTTGAAATTTTAGAACAAGTGTTTGTGGGGGAAACGAGGAATTGGTTTGCTGTCTACAGAGACAAGTTTACTGATATCAATGATTTTAAAATGAAATTCTGTGAAAAGTTCTGGAATGAGGTTATTCAGTCGCAGCATCGTGAGGGAGTAGTGTGTGGTAAATATAACCCTAAAGGAAGCTCCACCATGACCGAATACTTTTTAGGGCAGGTATTAGTGTGTAAATATCTGGATGGCTTGAAGGAGGAAAGTGATGTGGTAAGGTTGCTACTTAGGCACTTTCCCTATAGGATCAAGGAGGCTGCTTGTATCCAGAATGTAAAGACTATATCACAAGTAGAAAATTGGTTAAGCACATTTGATGCACTAGGGAGAGGGGGTTATGAGGACAATTTCAATAGGAACCAGGGTAATAATAATAATAGACCTAATGAAGCCAGGCATCAGGAAGTTCAAGGGAACGGTGGCGAAGGGGCCAATGCTCAAAATAGAAGTAATAATAATCAGCTAAATCAGAACAGAGGAAATGGCTATGGTAATCAGTATCAAGGGAGGAACAATGATTACAGGGGAAATCAAGGGAGAAACAATGATTTCAGGGGAAATCAAGGGAGAAATTATAATGACAATAATTACAACCAGAATAGGGGTCAAGGAAGAGGACAGCCTAGTGGTAGTAATATACAGCCAAACAATGACAACACAACTCAGAACAACCAGACCAGTGCAGTAGTAACTAGTACTACGGCCAGCTGTAGCGGTTCTTTAAACGCGAACCAGGCTGCGAAGTAAGGTCAGAATCTCAGTCTGTAGCATGCCCTGTCCATACAATTATACAGGAACCCTATGACCTAAATGTGAGAAATGAATTATTACATGAACTAAATGATGAAGGTATTATTCAGGAAGTGGTTAGTAAGAGCCCCATAGTTAAATTTAACGTGTCCGAGGCGTACACAGATGTTTTAATTGATAGTGGTTGTATGAAGAGTTGCATAAGTAGTGCATTTTATGATAAAATGAAAGGAACGGGAGTAAATTTTGAGGAGATGCCAATTAAAAGCACTTTTGTT
The DNA here is from genome assembly GCA_946902985.2 of Meconema thalassinum. Lineage (NCBI taxonomy): Eukaryota > Metazoa > Arthropoda > Insecta > Orthoptera > Tettigoniidae > Meconema > Meconema thalassinum. The sequence continues at coordinate 249,528,552 of OX336394.1, read as the reverse complement.
ATCACAGCTGTTGGGAAGAGGTCTAAAGTAATTTCTAAGCAAGTTTTAGTAGACATTAAAATTAATAATCATGTAGAGAAGCAGATTTGCCTTGTAATTCCAAATTTAGTATTCAGTGTTATCTTGGGTTCAGAGTGGCTAAGTAGAGTGTCTGGTAACTTATGTTATGATGTAGGGAGTTTGAAATTTAAATGGGGAGATTCTGAAGTAGAAGTAGCGTTCAATGACCATATTCAGAGGAGTAGTATTGTAGGTGTGATTTGTACTTTAAATGAGATATCGCCAGCCGTAGAGCGGGGTTCTCCATGTTTTGTGGGCAGTGTGATTACGAACGGAAGTCTAGAGGACTCGTTACGTGAGGCTGCATTTCAGGGTAATATAGAGGTGGAACAATGTGTTCGGCTCTATGATGTGTTATTGTGTAATAGGAGAGTTTTTGAGGATCGCATTGGTATGGCCAATTGCTATACACATTCATTGAACGTTATTGATAGGTCAGTATTCACAGGACATAGATATCCTGTACCTTTCGCTTATCAGAGTGCAGTTGAGGCACAAATTAATCAGATGCTTGAAGATGGGATTATTGAGCACTCTAACAGTCCATATGTTAATTCTTTGATCACGGTACCCAAGACCGACGGCACTGTTCGTATTTGTTTAGACGCTCGTTTGGTTAACAGTAGAATTAGTTCAGATCAGCTGAAATCTATGTCAATAGAGGAATTAATGCAAACTTTTGAGGGGAAGAAGTATTTCACTTGTGTAGATTTGAGTTCCAGTTTTTGGCAAGTGCCACTTATGTACGAAGATAGACCATTTACAGCTTTTAGTCATAAATATAACCTTTATCAATTTTGTAGAACACCTTATGGGTTAAAGAGTAGTTCAGCAGCTTTAATTAGGGCTTTAAAACATCGCATTAGGGGATGACACAGGAGAGTTTGTAACCATTTACATTGATGATATGGTAATTAGTTCACGCAGTTTTGAGGAGCATCTATGTCATTTAAATATAGTTTTTCAGAAGTTAGATCAGGCAGGGTTCACTTTGAAGCTGTCTAAGTCGTCATTCTGTCAGTCAGAGGTGACATTTTTAGGTCATAGAGTGTCAAGTAGAGGTGTTACACCAGAGGAAAGTAGGGTTAGCATGTGTGGACAGTAGCAACAGGGCATTGTTACAGATACTGAGAAATAGGTAGGTAGAGCAACGTGACGACGTTAAGTTTAGGGAGCCACTTGCAAGGTTGGAAGCAGGTGACGCAGAAACATTTATAGTTTCCAAACGTATTGGGAAAACAGCATATGTGCTGGAGAATAGTGAGGGAAACAGATTATACGGAACGTATAATATACATAGTCTACGAAAATATGTGTCATAAAGTGAGTGTGTTTAGCTGGCGAGCCAGCCTATCAAATGAGTAAGTGTGGTGTCTGGTGCGTGGAAGATCTGGTCTTAAGGCAGGCGTATCAGAAGTCACACAGGGGGGTAGTATGTAAGTAAATGAGAGTTTTTAAGGTACAGGGAAATATGACGGGATTGTCGGATGCTGTTGAGCACTAAATTGTCTCGATGCACCAAGGCCATTTTGGCAGCGCTGATGGGTTCCCATTTATCTCCAAGAGATGGGGGAGCGCTTGAATAGGGCTTGTTAGCTTAAGGCGTCCACGAGATAAAAGATGGGCCATCAGAATGCGAGACAGTCCTTCATGAAACTCATACATATCAGCACACGTGATTTCTGTTTACGGCCTCGCCATGTAAGATTTGTAAGTGTGTAATTTAAGATAATTTGTACAATGGTATTATTTGTGTGAGGAGAAATGGTCTGTGTTGAGAACTAGTATTAAGTAGAATATGGTTAACGGGAACTTAACAAGACAGGGCGATTACGGCACAGAAATATTTGGTGTTATATGTAATGCGCATTTACTGTTTTTTTTTCAGAAGTCAATATTAATTTAATCTACTTTAAAGAGAGATTAAGTATTATGGTCACGAGGCGCTGCCACAATAGTGTGATCGTGTGCTCAGTGATAAGTGGAATTAAATGTCACCATAAGGAGGGGACCTCCAGTGAAATTAGGAAGTTCTATGGTGATATAAATATATCAGAACACCTTCAATGCGTGTGATATGACATCATAAATACATAGTGCTCACACATTTATTATGTCTATTTCTCCAACATAGAGGAATTTGAGAGGCGGAAATATCCGTGGAACACTATTTTATATGAGAAACATTGGACTGGTTGCAAAGTGCAATCCATAGTGACAACAAACTTTGACGCAAAGTGCGTGAAGAAAAAATATGAGTGTATATATCTGTAATTTAGGGTGATTTCGTTTATGTAATATGTATTTTGGATGGGGTTTATTAACGTGTCTGGGATAATCGGATAATGGACCGTCGTCACGGTAAATCATCCGATGATCCGAGGCGAATATGTAACGTGTTTTTCGAGGGGTTTTATGCAACTGGCATAAGTCAGTAGGAAGCCATTCTATATTTATTTACGCGGCAAATTGTTCTGCCAAGACAATTTTTCATGGTAATTTATTATTATTATTAATTTATTGTAATTATTATTAAGGTATTTTCGGAGCATTTTATAAAAATTATTAGCATTCAGATAGGTTTTCTATGTCTTAGAAAACGCTATCAAGCAAATTATTACGAATGACGATATCATAGAAAATTATCTGATTACGGAATTTTACGGAGTTTTTGTCAGTTAGGGTATTTGAGAGAGACGTGACTCACTGGGAATTCTAATACAAGCTGATTCCTGTCGAGGAGCATAACGCAATCTTGGGTCGCATCGTCAAGAAGAGGCGAATTGTTGAAACGGAACCCTGTCGCCGAGTGTAATGACCCGGAGGAGGAGAAGATCGCGTGGTGGTTCAGCCAATCAGGGGAGACGACGTAAGCTAGTTGGGACTGAAGAGTGGGGGGCCGGCATGTGGATATATCGTTCGACGCGCCGTGAAACGCGGACTATCTGTATAGTACTTGACGAGTATGGATGCGCGTGCGAGTGGCTCCGATGTTCGGTGGAGTTAGCGACTATCTGTGTAGAACTTGCGGTGTACGGTCGCAAGTGCGTGTCGCTCCGATGTTCAGTGGAGTTAGCGACAAACTTTTGTAAAACGTAACCAGTGCGGTTTTACGCGAGTTTGGGTCCGAGGTACGGACCATAGAATTATATAATCTACCAGGATATCATCAAATTTCGACGGAGATGACGACGTCCAGGAGACTGTGGGAAGCACACAGCATCATCAAGAACGAGGGAGATGCTTTGGCAATTTCCAATGGTAAGCGCACATGACGCAGAAATACGCAATCTCTCATTTTCTTTGTTTTATATTTCATATTTCAGTAACTTCATAGCTTGGAAATAAGAGTAAAATCAATTTATCAGACTCCGTTTTCACGTAATTTTCTAACGGTAATATTCAAATCACAACGCTCCAATTTAAATTTTAAACTTATTATTATTATTAATTTTGCTATACTTGTTTTATATAATAAATTCATTTCTTTTACAATGCAATCTTTGCTTTCAGTAGGTAGCATTAGATATAGACCAATTCCTTCTCCTGATACAATTGTTTGTTGGGTTAATGATCAAATCATACCACGATCTGAGTGAATAGAGTCTTGAATGTGTTCTGCCAGAGCTAGACGTTGTTAAATACAAATTTAGATTTCAACATTGCATTGAGGTCTTGGCGCCCATTAAAACAACATAGCTTAGGCAAAGGTAAACAGTTACATTTCTCTCCCAACAGTGTGGGCTAGCGAAACCATTACATTTGTCGCTACCAACATGGGGCACTAACTAAAAAGACGTTACAGCTCGCTTTTGTAGAATGACGATTAACGAAGTTCCATGCTGTTACTTCACTCCATCGATATATGTCCCAATTGCATTAAAGCCTTAGCCTTCCATCTCAACTTCTGTTATAATCATTGAAAGCACTGCAAGATTATAATGTTCCATAATTTCATGTATCGTTGTAACACCAAACGTATGCTCCAATATCACGGTTGCGATGCACGTGTCAGCCGTAGTGTATAATGTGGAATTTTAAAAGTGCTTCTCAGGTGGCGAGAAAATCACTTTTGTCTGCAGCCTTAAAGTGTCAATATCTTTCAAAGTATAACTGTGAAATTGTTCAAATCTTCTACACACCTCAATGTTGTACTGCCCAATTGAATTATAATGAAGGCAGAAGTTAACTCTTTATATCTTATCTCGTAGAAACGTTAATGTGAGCGTTACAACTTCACCTAGTTTCGAACAGCGTAAAATGGAACTGCTCCGTGTTCGTTCGATGCGCCGGGCTTTAACCATACGCTAAAGATGACTTGCTTCACTTATTCACTTGACAATGACTATATAACATCTGAAATATATATGCGGTATCAGCGGTATGAGAGATATGAGAGCTCCTCTATCCTGTGCACGACCTTTTATCAACTTCCTAAGGGGCGTATCCATTCCTTCCATAGTTCGTTCCTCCGTCATTGCTAGAAGTTTTAACTTTGGCTATACTTGACGGATTTTCAAATTTCAAAAACTCAAAATTAATTTCTTCAAAATTCCAAATCAATGCCATAACTGAAAATAGTTTTCCACAAATCTGCATGCCAAAAGCAATCAAATATCATAGTTTCAGCAATCTCCGTCTTCCTTCCAAACTATCGTTCATTGGTTCGAGTCTCTCCTCCAATAGCGTAACTTCTTCCTTAGCACAATACCTTGTTTCCTGCGACTGCGTCGTAAATCTAAGATCTTTCTCGAACAAACTCATGACGTCACCAAGAATCTCAGCTCCACTAGCCTACTTGCATGAAATCTGCGTCATCCGTGCCCACGTCATGAATATCCACGTCACAACTATGACATTCATAACTTTATTCATTTTTGCCAATACAGCCATCGTGGTCTCAATATAATTCAATTTACGGGGGCAGTACCTTTGCTCCTTCTTCCAATTTTCCTTCGAATAGGTCGGTGGACCAGCCAGAATGTCGAATCAAGTGACTAACGAAGCTGTTTCTTCTCGTTTCAGGATACAACCAAGTTGCATGGCTCATTTGGTCTTCTGAGAACATTTATGTTTGTGGCTTTATCAGTCCACAGGACTCTTTAGGATTCTGCTCCAGCACCACATCTCAAATGCCGTGAGTTTCGACATGCCAAAGTGAAGCAAAATCTTAATAAAGTGTGGCTATTAGAGTGATATAGTTCAGCAACAAGCCCCTGAAATAGAACCATTTAAATATCTACAAGACGACAAGATTGTAACAAAAAAAATGAGTTTCGATCCAATCTATAGGAAGCATACTGTAGCATCTGTTGCATAAAACAGAGTGATTCCTGGAGTAGTATGGATGGTGACACCGTACACCACTAAATAACCCTAGACACAAAATGGCGGCATCCATGACATGATTTATATGTGCTTGTGAACAAGAGTTTTCTTAAAGGTTTTGTTAAGCAGGCTGATGAAGGGGGAGTGTGAAAGCCCCCGAAACATGTACCCGTAAGTACTAATTAATAAATTGTATTGAAAGGCAGATATTTTAATATTCATTCAAAATAACCAAGTAGCGACGAATGGTTTTCTCTCACCAAGGCTCTAGACGAGTGCAGTGCAACTTTTCAATTAAACTGAACAACTAAAAGTAATTTATGAACATTTTTAACTCACCAAATCCCGCTCTTGAACAAATGTAATGACGCACCGTTTAAAACCTCATACAGCTGAATAATATGGCGGCAATTCAAGCCAAATCGTCAAACAAACCAAAATCAACGTCTGCGTGCCATTCATGACGTCATCGACTACAATATAATAAAGAATTCCCCGAGACACGTATGTATCGTGATATATACTTGAACCGTGATTCCAAGGACGGTATTTAAAGGTATTAACTTAACAAACAAAGCACCAGGCATAGATGATATACCGATTGAGTTGCTTCGCTGCATAGGAGATGAAGGTCTGATCAGGTTATTTCACTTGGTGTGTAGGATTTATGAGACAGGTGAGGTACCCCCTGATTTCAAGAAGAATGTTATTATCCCTATACCAAAGAAAGTGGGAGCTGACAGATGTGAAGCTTACCGGACAATCAGCTTGATTACTCATGCTTCAAAAATCCTGTCTAGAATAATTTACAAGAGGATGGAAAGCCAGATAGAAACGGAGTTGGGTGAAGACCAGTTTGGTTTCAGGAGAAATGTAGGAACAAGGGAAGCTGTACTAAGTCTTAGGTTGATTTTGGAAGGTAGAATAACGAAAAATAAGAGAACGTTCATGGCATTTGTAGACTTAGAAAAGGCTTTTGATAACGTTGATTGGACTAAATTGTTTGACATTTTGAAATCTATTGGAATAAAGTACAGGGATAGGAGGGCGATATACAATATAGCCTATACAGAAACCAGACAGCAGTCATTCAAGCTGAAGGACATGAGAGAGAAGCTGGTATTCAGAAAGGTGTAAGGCAAGGCTGCAACTTATCACCCATACTTTTCAATCTTTACATTGAACAAGCAATGAAGGAAATTGGAGAAGAATTTAAAGTGGGAGTGAAGATTCAAGGAGAAATAATTTCAACTCTGAGATTTGCTGATGACATCGTCATCTTGGCCGACAAGCCTGAGGATTTGAATGAGTTTTTGAATGGTATGGACTCCGTATTACGGAAAGAATTCATGATGAAAATTAATAAATGTAAAACAAAAATACTGGAAAGCAGCTGAAATAAATCAGAAACCTCTATTGAGATCAAATTGGCAGGTGAAAAGCTGAAGGAGGTGGGAGACTTCTGTTACTTAGAAAGCAAAATAACCAGTGAAGGATGAAGCAAAGAGGATATAAAAAGTAGGTTGGCTCAGGCAAGGAAAGCATTTCTACAAAAAAGGAATCTGTTGACATCGAATATAGATTTAGGTATTAGGAAGTCATTTTTGAAAGCCTTTGTCTGGAGCGTGGCACTCTATGGAAGTGAAACTTGGACTATTGGTGCAGCAGAAAAGAGGAGAATTGAAGCATTTGAAATGTGGTGTCACAGGAGAATGATGAAGATCAGATGGGTAGATAGGGTTACAAACGAAGAGGTATTAAGAAGAGTGGGAGAGGAGAGATGTTTCTGGCGACTGCTAACGAAGAGAAGAGATAGGTTAGTAGGACACATACTAAGACACCCAGGAATAGCAAGCTTAGTTATGGAAGGGTCGAGGACAAGAACTGTAGGGGTAGACCAAGGTTAGAATATGTTAAACAGATTGCCTCGGATGTAGGGTTGTAACGTGTTTTTCGAGGGGTTTTATGCAACTGGCATAAGTCAGTAGGAAGCCATTCTATATTTATTTACGCGGCAAATTGTTCAGCCAAGAGAATTTTTCATGGTAATTTATTATTATTATTATTAATTTATTATAATTATTATTTAGGTATTTTCGGAGCATTTATAAAAATTATTAGCATTCAGATAGGTTTTCTATGTCTTAGAAAACGCTATCCAGCAAATTATTACGAATGACGATATCATAGAAAATTATCTGATTACGGAATTTTACGGAGTTTTCGTCAGTTAGGGTATATCGAGAGACGTGACTCACTGGGATTTCAAGTACACGCTTAATCTTGTCGAGAAGCATGACGCAATCTTGGGTCGCAAGGTCTAGAAAAGGCGAATTGTTGGAACGGAAAACGACTTCTCCCTCTCGCGCGCCGAGTGTAAAGAAACCAGAGGAGGGGAACTAGCGGTGGGTCAACCAATCAGTGAGGACCACGCAAGCTGAAGCCGGCTGAAGAGTGGGGGAGCCAACGTGTGCATATATCGTTCGACGCGCCGTGAAACGAGGACTATCTGTGTAGAACTTGCGGAGTACGGTTGCAAGTGCGTGTCGCTCCGATGTTCAGTGGAGTTGAAGACTAACTTTTGCAAAACTTAACCAGTGCGGTTGTACGAGTGTTTGGGTCCGAGGTACGGACCATAGAATTATCTAAGCTACCAGAATATCATCAAATTCCGACGGAGATGACGACGTCCAGGAGACTGTGGGAAGCTCACAGCATCAGCAAGTACGAGGGAAATGCCTTGGCAATTTCCAATGGTAAGCGCAAATGACGCAGAAATACGCAATCTCTCATTTTTCTTTGTTTTACATTTCATATTTCAGTAACTTCATAGCTTGGAAATAAGAGTAAAATCAATTTATCAGACTCCGTTTTCACGTAATTTTCTATCGGTAATATTCAAATCACAACGCTCCAATTTAAATTTTGTACTTATTATTATTATTAATTTTGCTATACTGGTTTTATATAATAAATTCATTTCTTTTACAATGCAATCTTTGCTTTCAGTAGGTAGCATTAGATATAGACCAATTCCTTCTCCTGATACAATTGTTTGTTGGGTTAATGATCAAATCATACCACGATCTGAGTGAATAGTGTCTTGAAGGTGTTCTGCCAGAGCTAGACGTTGTTAAATACAAATTTAGATTTCAACATTGCATTGAGGTCTTGGCGCCCATTAAAACAACATAGCTTAGGCAAAGGTAAACAGTTACATTTCTCTCCCAACAGTGTGGGCTAGCGAAACCATTACATTTGTCGCTACCAACATGGGGCATTAAAAGACGCTACAATTGTCGCCGACAACTTGGGGCTGAAAACCTAATACCATTTGTGGAAGGAGAAGGGTATATATTTCTGTGCCTGTATTTTGGGGGTTATTTGTCTGTATCAGTGTATATCATTATGGGGGATGAGAAAGAAAGACAGATGAGGTTACGTAGTGGTCATCAACGGGAGAGTGATGATACGAGCAGTATGTCGAGTGATGGTAGTACCGGGGTAGCGGAGGTAAATCCCGATACTGAAACAGGGAGTGTAGGCGGCCAACCAGAATTAAAAACTTTACTTCTCGAGTTTATGTATCAGAACAAAGTTAGTAGTGATGCCTTAAATGCTAAATTAGAACTAAACAATGCAAAACTGGAACAAAATAATGCTAAATTAGAACAAAACAGTAGGGAAAATAAAGAAAGTACAGATGCCTTAAATGCTAAATTAGAACAAAACAGTAGGGAAAATAGAGAGAGTAATGAAACTTTAAACGCCAGATTAGAACAAAACAGTAAGGAAAATAGAGAGAGTACTGAAACTTTAAATGCTAAACTGGAACAAAACAACGCCAGATTAGAACAAAACAGTAAGGAATATAGAGAGAGTACTGAAACTTTAAATGCTAAATTAGAACAAAACAGCAGGGAAATGAGTGACAAATTCGAACTGATTAGAGGTGAGATCAGGGGGGTGATGGAAGAAAAGGCTAAAGAGATTATTGCAGATGTAGACAGAAAATTAGGAAAAGTACAGGAGGAGTTGGAAATTAGAATCAGTACACAGGCTGAAAATTTAAAAGAACTAGTGCAACTGGAAACACAGCAGGTCAAAAAGCAATTGGGGGGAGAAATTGACAAAATTCAGGAAGCTACTAAAGAGGTTAAGGAACAGCTGGGGGGTAGAATTGAGAAAGTCCACTCACAAATAGTTGCAGAAGTAAATGATTTAAGAGAGAGTAATAGAGAGAGCATTAGCAAGATTGAGGAGAAACAAGCAAAGCTATATGATAAAGTAGAAGAATCAGAAGGAAACATTAAATTAACAGTAAACAGTATTGAGAGGAAGGCTGAGGAGAAAATCGCAGAATTAGAATTAAAATTAAAAGCTAGGATCAGGCAAGAAAATAGTCAGAATAGGCCAGTTTTTGTGAATAGCACACACAGGGAGGTAGAACTGGGTAAGTTCAGCAATCGACAGGGGTGCCCAATGGAGTTCATGAACACTATAGAAAATAAATTCGGGGAAAGGTTGGAAAATGGTAGTATTGAGTGGTGCCAGGTAGTTGAAATTTTAGAACAAGTGTTTGTGGGGGAAACGAGGAATTGGTTTGCTGTCTACAGAGACAAGTTTACTGATATCAATGATTTTAAAATGAAATTCTGTGAAAAGTTCTGGAATGAGGTTATTCAGTCGCAGCATCGTGAGGGAGTAGTGTGTGGTAAATATAACCCTAAAGGAAGCTCCACCATGACCGAATACTTTTTAGGGCAGGTATTAGTGTGTAAAAATCTGGATGGCTTGAAGGAGGAAAGTGATGTGGTGAGGTTGCTACTTAGGCACTTTCCCTATAGGATCAAGGAGGCTGCTTGTATCCAGAATGTAAAGACAATATCACAAGTAGAAAATTTGTTAAGCACATTTGATGCACTAGGGAGAGGGGGTTATGAGGACAATTTCAATCGGAACCAGGGTAATAATAATAATAGGCCTAATGAAGCCAGGCATCAAGAAGTTCAAGGGAACGGTGGCGAAGGGGCCAACGCTCAAAATAGGAATAATAATAATCAGCTAAATCAGAACAGAGGAAATGGCTATGGGAATCAGTATCAAGGGAGGAACAATGATTTCAGGGGAAATCAAGGGAGGAACAATGATTACAGGGGAAATCAAGGGAGAAACAATGATTTCAGGGGAAATCAAGGGAGAAATTATAACGACAATAATTACAACCAGAATAGGGGTCAAGGAAGAGGACAGCCTAGTGGTAGTAATATACAGCCAAACAATGACAACACAACTCAGAACAACCAGACCAGTGCAGTAGTAACTAGTACTACGGCCAGCTGTAGCGGTTCTTTAAACGCGAACCAGGCTGCGAAGTAAGGTCAGAATCTCAGTCTGTAGCATGCCCTGTCCATACAATTATACAGGAACCCTATGACCTAAATGTAAGAAATGAATTATTACATGAACTAAATGATGAAGGTATTATTCAGGAAGTGGTTAGTAAGAGCCCCATAGTTAAATTTAACGTGTCCGAGGCGTACACAGATGTTTTAATTGATAGTGGTTGTATGAAGAGTTGCATAAGTAGTGCATTTTATGATAAAATGAAAGGAACTGGAGTAAATTTTGAGGAGATGCCAATTAAAAGCACTTTTGTTATCACAGCTGTTGGGAAGAGGTCTAAAGTAATTTCTAAGCAAGTTTTAGTAGACATTAAAATTAATAATCATATAGAGAAGCAGATTTGCCTTGTAATTCCAAATTTAGTATTCAGTGTTATCTTGGGTTCAGAGTGGCTAAGTAGAGTGTCTGGTAACTTATGTTATGATGTAGGGAGTTTGAAATTTAAATGGGGAGATTCTGAAGTAGAAGTAGCGTTCAATGACCATATTCAGAGGAGTAGTATTGTAGGTGTGGTTTGTACTTTAAATGAGATATCGCCAGCCGTAGAGCGGGGTTCTCCATGTTTTGTGGGCAGTGTGATTACGAACGGAAGTCTAGAGGACTCGTTACGTGAGGCTGCATTTCAGGGAAATATAGAGGTGGAACAATGTGTTCGGCTCTATGATGTGTTATGGTGTAATAGGAGAGTTTTTGAGGATCGCATTGGTATGGCCAATTGCTATACACATTCATTGAACGTTATTGATAGGTCAGTATTCACAGGACATAGATATCCTGTACCTTTCGCTTATCAGAGTGCAGTTGAGGCACAAATTAACCAGATGCTTGAAGATGGGATTATTGAGCACTCTAACAGTCCATATGTTAATTCTTTGATCACGGTACCCAAGACCGACGGCACAGTTCGTATTTGTTTAGACGCTCGTTTGGTTAACAGTAGAATTAGTTCAGATCAGTTGAAATCTATGTCAATAGAGGAATTAATGCAAACATTTGAGGGGAAGAAGTATTTCACTTGTGTAGATTTGGGTTCCAGTTTTTGGCAAGTGCCACTTATGTACGAAGATAGACCATTTACAGCTTTTAGTCATAAATATAACCTTTATCAATTTTGTAGAACACCTTATGGGTTAAAGAGTAGTTCAGCAGCTTTAATTAGGGCTTTAAACATCGCATTAGGGGATGACACAGGAGAGTTTGTAACAATTTACATAGATGATATGGTAATTAGTTCACGCAGTTTTGAGGAGCATCTACGTCATTTAGATATAGTTTTTCAGAAGTTAGATCAGGCAGGGTTCACTTTGAAGCTGTCTAAGTCGTCATTCTGTCAGTCAGAAGTGACATTTTTAGGTCATAGAGTGTCGAGTAGTGGTGTGACACCAGAGGAAAGTAGGGTTAGCATGTGTGGACAGTAGCAACTGGGCATCGTTACAGATACTGAGTAATATGCTAGGTAGAGCAACGTGATGACGTTCATTTAAGGGAGCCACTTGCAAGGTTGGAAGCAGGTGACGCAGAAACATTTATAGTTTCCAAACGTATTGGCAAAACAGCATATGTGCTGGAGAATAGTGAGGGAAACAGATTATACGGGACGTATAATATACATAGTCTACGAAAATATGTGTCATAAAGTGAGTGTGTTGTGTGTTTAGCTGGCGAGCCAGCCTATCAAATGAGTAAGTGTGGTATTTGGTGCGTGGGAGGATCTGGTCTTAAGGCAGGCGTATCAGAAGTCACACAGGGGGGTAGTATGTAAGTAAATGAGAGTTTTTAAGGTACAGGGATATATGACGGGATTGTCGGATGCTGTTGAGCACTAAATTGTCTCGATGCACCAAGGCCATTTTGGCAGCGCTGATGGGTTCCCATTTATCTCCAAGAGATGGGGGAGCGCTTGTATAGGGCTTGTTAGCTTAAGGCGTCCACGAGATAAAAGATGGGCCATCAGAATGCGAGACAGTCCTTCATGAAACTCATACATATCAGCACACGTGATTTCTGTTTACGGCCTCGCCATGTAAGATTTGTAAGTGTGTAATTTAAGATAATCTGTACAATGGTATTATTTGTGTGAGGAGAAATGGTCTGTGTTGAGAGCTAGTATTAAGTAGAATATGGTTAACGGGAACTTAACAAGACAGGGCTCTTACGGCACAGAAATATTTGGTGTTATATGTAATGCGCATTTACTGTTTTTTTTCAGAAGTCAATATTAATTTAATCTACGTTAAAGAGAGATTAAGTATTATGGTCACGAGGCGCTGCCACAATAGTGTGATCGTGTGCTGAGTGATAAGTGGAATTAAATGTCACCATAAGGAGGGGACCTCCAGTGAAATTAGGAAGTTCTATGGTGATATAAATATATCAGAACACCTTCAATGCGTGTGATATGACATCATAAATACATAGTGCTCACACATTAATTATGTCTATTTCTCCAACATAGAGAAATTTGAGAGGCGGAAATATCCGTGGAACACTATTCCCTATATAAAACATTGAACTGGTTGCAAAGTGCGATCCATAGTGACAACAAACTTTGACGCAAAGTGCGTGAAGAAAAAATATGAGTGTATATATCTGTAATTTAGGGTGATTTCATTTATGTAATATGTATTTTGGATGGGGTTTATTAACGTGTCTGGGATAATCGGATAATGGACCGTCGTCACGGTAAATCATCCGATGATCCGAGGCGAATATGTAACGTGTTTTTCGAGGGGTTTTATGCAACTGGCATAAGTCAGTAGGAAGCCATTCTATATTTATTTACGCGGCAAATTGTTCAGCCAAGAGAATTTTTCATGGTAATTTATTATTATTATTATTAATTTATTATAATTATTATTTAGGTATTTTCGGAGCATTTATAAAAATTATTAGCATTCAGATAGGTTTTCTATGTCTTAGAAAACGCTATCCAGCAAATTATTACGAACGACGATATCATAGAAAATTATCTGATTACGGAATTTTACGGAGTTTTCGTCAGTTAGGGTATATCGAGAGACGTGACTCACTGGGATTTCAAGTACACGCTTAATCTTGTCGAGAAGCATGACGCAATCTTGGGTCGCAAGGTCTAGAAAAGGCGAATTGTTGGAACGGAAAACGACTTCTCCCTCTCGCGCGCCGAGTGTAAAGAAACCAGAGGAGGGGAACTAGCGGTGGGTCAACCAATCAGTGAGGACCACGCAAGCTGAAGCCGGCTGAAGAGTGGGGGAGCCAACGTGTGCATATATCGTTCGACGCGCCGTGAAACGAGGACTATCTGTGTAGAACTTGCGGAGTACGGTTGCAAGTGCGTGTCGCTCCGATGTTCAGTGGAGTTGAAGACTAACTTTTGCAAAACTTAACCAGTGCGGTTGTACGAGTGTTTGGGTCCGAGGTACGGACCATAGAATTATCTAAGCTACCAGAATATCATCAAATTCCGACGGAGATGACGACGTCCAGGAGACTGTGGGAAGCTCACAGCATCAGCAAGTACGAGGGAAATGCCTTGGCAATTTCCAATGGTAAGCGCAAATGACGCAGAAATACGCAATCTCTCATTTTTCTTTGTTTTACATTTCATATTTCAGTAACTTCATAGCTTGGAAATAAGAGTAAAATCAATTTATCAGACTCCGTTTTCACGTAATTTTCTATCGGTAATATTCAAATCACAACGCTCCAATTTAAATTTTGTACTTATTATTATTATTAATTTTGCTATACTGGTTTTATATAATAAATTCATTTCTTTTACAATGCAATCTTTGCTTTCAGTAGGTAGCATTAGATATAGACCAATTCCTTCTCCTGATACAATTGTTTGTTGGGTTAATGATCAAATCATACCACGATCTGAGTGAATAGTGTCTTGAAGGTGTTCTGCCAGAGCTAGACGTTGTTAAATACAAATTTAGATTTCAACATTGCATTGAGGTATTGGTGCCCATTAAAACAACATAGCTTAGGCAAAGGTAAACAGTTACATTTATCACCCAACAGTGTGGGCTAGCCAAACTGTTACATTTGTCGCTACCAACATGGGGCATTAAAAGACGCTACAGGGTGTGGTAGCTATCTAGAGATGAAACGATTAGCTCAGGACAGGGAGGCATGGAGAGCTGCAACAAACCAGTCAAAAGGCTGAAGACTCAAACAACTTAACTACCTCCAGTAGGGTGTCCTTGTAGCCTACGTTATTATTTGAGGACTATCCGAATTGCATTTCTTTAATTTATTTGGATGCTATTGTCTTCTGTTATTTTGAAATGGCACTAGATGTTCCTGAAGGCCACCTCTTTTGATTAATGCAAAAACCATATTGCCAGCATACTTATAGAGGGATGTACAAAGGGATGTCTGTTGTATTGTATTAAGGATATCAGAGATTATAACACTTAACTGTTCGGCTCACCTTGCAATACGTCATTCATTTGAGTGATTTCTAACAATAAGGTTGAATAGTAGACATGAAGTTTCTCAGCATTACCATTAGTGGTGCGACTGCCCAAGGAATTGCCCAAGTTTCTTTAGAAGTATTTCCCTGTAGAGAAGAACCTCTGTGTAATCTACAACAGATCCAGTATAGTTTTCACAATGTATTTCTTGGGGCTTCTTCGGTCTCTCCCATTAGATTGGTCAGTGCACAACATACACGGTATGATGTCATGGGAATCTGAATTGTTCTTGATTTGGCTTCCATGTATTGAATGAGAATTTAGCTATAAATGGTACTGCTCGGGTCCAACCTGCGTGAACCTGAGAGGAATGTGGATCGCGAACTATAAGAAGTGATGGTGACGAGTGATGAGGTTTCACGGTCCGTGCTTAGTAACAGTACCAAATACATTGGTCGGTGACTCACTCACTTATTCGCAACACCACAGGGATTTGAGCAACGGCACTATGTTAGCGGTATTGGAATAGAAAGGAATACCAGATATCACTGCGGGCTGTTGACAGACACTTCTCTTCTCGCCTGACCCTTCCCTGCCCCTTCCCCTCACCCCGCAAGTTCACAGAGCTTGGACCCGAGCAGTAGGTCCTTCCTTAGAGGGGCCATGTCAGATTAGGTAAGTACCTTTGTTTCCAAAACCCTGACAGCAGTACTTGTGAATATTAGATGAATCATACTCGCCCCATTATGGCATATATATGTATAGTCCTTTGGTTCATTGTGTAAGATGATTCCTTCTACTTCCATGTAACTTAGTCGATAACTGTTCTGCTTTTGGAATCTTCATTATCTATGTGGCAATTGAAATCTCCTGCTACTTCTTCTTTCCTAGCGTGTGTCCCGCGATGGTGCAGGGTCCGCTTGTTTGGTTGCTGTTCGCCACTTCTTCCTGTCAAGGGCATCTTCAGGTTTAAGTCCACACATCACCAAGTCTTCCTTGTTTCTGTCCAGCCATCTTTTCTTTGGACGTCCACGGGGACGATTTCCTCTTGGATCGTATTGGAGAGCTGTTCTTGCCACAGAGTTCTCATCACTTCTAGTGACATGCCCATACCACCGAAGCTGTGCTTCTCTCATTTTATCGGTAATGGCTGCAACTCCCATCTGTTTCCGGATATGTTCATTCCTGACATGATCAAGTCGTACCTGCTACAATGGTAACTATATCCTGTTTGATGTTCTTCATGATATCTGTCATGTTTTCAATTAACTTATGTCCTGTGCTGTGTGAAATAGTTGGAAATAAGCACCTATAATGTTCAGATGCTTTGCAGAAAATTGAGAAGGTTAAATCGACTTTCATCACGAAAATTCTTTGTGTATCTAGATACACAGCATCCAGGCTGACATATGAGCTTACTAGCGAACCTTTTCTAATAGAACAGCTCCGGATCAAGATGTTACTACCGTATACAGGAGCCTAGAACAGGAATCAAAGGCCGAACTTAAAAGAAAAGCGTGAGGCAATTTGGATGGAATTTTAAGGAACTGAAGCAATGCTGAACCCAGAATGGAAAGGACCAAATTATGAACTGCGTCACACCGGGACACGCCATGCAGTGCACGGATTCCACTTCAGATTTTGAGTAGCAACTAAGAACTGTAGATTAGGGTTGACTCTTGTAAATTTGTGGATGCCGGCCCCGTGGTGTTGGGGTAGCGCGCCTGCCTCTCACCCGGAGGCCGCTGATTCGATTCCCGGCTCCGTCAGGGATTTTAGAAAATGATGTGAGGGCTGGAACGGGGTGCACTTAGCCTCGTGAGGATAATTGAGTAGCTGTCTGACAGTGAGGCAGCGCCCCGGTCAGAAAACCAAGATTAACAGCCGAGGGAACCTGATGCGTTGGCCACGCGTCACCCCAGTATCTGCAGGCCAAATGGCTGGGCAGCAGCCGCTCGGTAGGCCTAGGCTCTTCATGGGCTGTAGTGCCAGGGAAAAAAATGAAGAAAAAAATTGTGGATAGCCAATTTTATGTTTTATTCCTTGCACATTGTGCACAATAAAATTATTATTATTAATGAGCTCCAAAGAATAGGAAGGAATCATACTCTCTAGAGACAATAAGTCAGGGTAAAATATACCCTCAAATCGAACTATTGAGAGAGGGGCGATGTGGTGGTGCCTCACCGGATCCGACTTTCGGTCAGTGCATATGAGATTTTCGAAGTGAACCTGTTAATGTTGGTTTTCTGACCGGGGCGCTGCCTCACTGTCAGACGTCCTGTAGTTCGGATTCCACGAACAAATCGTGGTTCCGTGGCTCATGACCACTGAACGGTCACGTAAAACTACAAGCTTCCTTCAAATCCAAAATGGGATGGTCAGGGCTTTTTAATTATTAAGCTACCAATGTTAGTTTATAAAAGCTTGCATAAATCACTTACAAGTTCCTCTCGGGTGAATTCATACGAGGTTACGCGTTTCCTCCTTCCGCCTTTTCTTCGTAAGCAATTCATTTCTGTAGAGCAGCTCTTGCTTTTCATAATACTGAGGAAGAGGTCATCACTACCTACACAGACCACCGGAGCATGAGAGAAGCATCACCACCAAGGAGCATAACCACCACTCTGTCAAATGTCACCACTTATAACAACCACCACTATGCCACCATGTGCAAATAGCGCACAGCGGCCATATGATTATTGTTTACTCATGGCGCCCATGCGATAACTTTGGGCAACGAAGTTCGCAAGTAATATGAATATTAGAGTTATTTTCTCGGTTATTTTTCTGTGTATCATTTTAAAGCCGTGTTATGTACATGGCAATAATCCAGAGGGTTGTTTTGGACACGGCAATTATAGTAAAATATTGCCAAGGGTTGCTCCATTGACGGGCCAGAAGTGTGTAATGTTTTTATTCACCTTATCACGTTATTTTTGTGACTGATGAACCAGGGAAGTTCCTATGTGTCAGTTATTTTGTTTTATTTTAGATTTCAGGTGGAAGCCGACAATTACGTCTATAATGTCAGTATTTGTAGTGATTTAAGCCTAAAGGGCGAATTGGTGAATGCAAGTGTCACTCAAGAATCCAGAACTCCCGGTTCCAGTCCAGTTGTACTTGGGCGTCGAAATGACACAGGACTTGCCATAGGAAGTAATAATAATCATAGCAGTGATCTTCCTTTATTATATTGCGCTCCAATAATTGCATAGTATAATACTACAAAATTCTACGCTCTGTCTTGTTTTGCAGGTTCTTGGATGCTTCTAACATATGGAAGTGGAGATAAAGTAAATGCACCGTGTTCTGGCCTGGGACGTACGGAGATCGTAATTACCTGCTCCAATGTACTTACGGTGAGTACTAACTTCCCTGTGTGTCATTGTTATTATAGGTTAGGTTCTTGTCACACAGGGACTGGGCTGGCTAAAAGTGGAAGTTTAGCAATGGATTACACAGGTAGGAAGCCTACACTTTCTGCCTTAACCCATAGGGTACAATATTTTGCTCAGTAACTTTGGGTCGGATTAATCTTTTACTTCCTCTTATGCTGTCAGTTGGGCAAGTTGTAGACCAGGAACTTGGAGCTGTCGAAAGTTAGGTTGGGTCCTGAAGTCAATTAGGCATTGTGTACAATTCGGGACAGGCTGCCTTGAAAATTACAAATATTTACCGTAGACATATAACCTAGACAAAAGAGTTGAACTTTTTGACATTAGTGGGTTCACTGCAATTTTTTCAATAGTGATTGAGTCTGGCTCCAGATTGACTATGCAGTGCTGTATGCTCGGAGTGAAACATGGAGACACTTTGTATCGTTGTTGCTAGGGGAAGTGCGGAGGTGAAGGTGGGGAGTAACGACCTAGTACTGGAAATACGGCGTTAATATTTTGCATGTGAAAATCATGCCTACCTGGGGATTACACCTCAAACCCTCTTAACTTATTTGTAGTACAAACAGTAATTTTCATCCAGACAGTGGTCTAACCTGGTAGCGACCAATGGTTTCGCCCTGACAGTGGCTGCAAGGGAGTGTGGTAAGTGACGTTGGCAACATTTTCTTTACCTTGCCTCTTCCTTCTTGGCTAATGCTTTAGTCAGTTTACTACTGCAGAATTAAAATGTTCGTAATTTCCTAATTTAAATGTGAGTGTAGTGTTTCCTGAATGACCATGGCAAAGTAGAAACAACTTTCAGGCTGATGCATGTACAGGGTCTTTATATTTGCTTGGCAAGGACATTCTCGCTCACGCGCTCCGCCAGTAACGGCCAAGTTGTCCGCGACCGCGCGCATATGCACGGCAGAGTACGGTGCTTAAAATCAGCATCATGCATTTTTACTCACCATGTTTGCAGTAGATGTTGAAAATGTTCCCCATCCGCCCCCAAACATAATCATTTCCTAATGAAGTTTCCGGTTAATTAAGCTTCAGTAAGACATTAACGACCTTTACGTCTATTTATATTGTTTACTGAACCTGTACATTTGAATCTCTTGGCCAGTTGTTTTATTGTTTTCTTGTCCGATTTATAGGAATGGGTCTCCCAGGAAATTTCACTCGAAACTTTTGTCTTGTTCTAGCGCACGATTTCCTGCACTTTATGTACGGTACATGTTCACGTAACGAATATTTCACATAAAAAGGCATTACAGTACTATTCACAATTACAATAAAACAACTGGGTAAGAGATTCAAACGTACAGGTTCAGTAAACAATAAACATACCGGTAGACGCAAAGGTCGTTATTTCCTTACTGGAGCTAAATTAACCGGAGTAACCGGAAACTTCATAAGGAGATACCAATTATGTTTGGCAGCGGATCGGGAACATTTTCACCATCTACTGAAAACATGAGGAGTAAAAATGCATGATACTGATTTTCAGAACCGTACTATGCCGCACACATAACGAATAGAATAAGAAGTGATATCACTGGCCTAGTACGACTGGTCCTCCGCAGCGCAGCGCTGGCTCCGATCTGTGATGTAAGTTAGCATTGGCGCTTACGAGACTTTTAAAACCTTGCGACCTGTTTTACATGTTAAAACTCCGCATAGGCGCTAATAAGTTCGACATCTCCACTTGCTTTACTGTGCCCAATTATAATTTAATACGGTAAGTCGCCTCCTGTAATAGTCCAGTTTCGACAATAAGCTAAGACAGGGAGCAAGTTCAAAATGCAATTAGTTTTGCCAGCTATCGGTAAATTAAAAAAAAAAAAGAACGGAAAAATTAACCTCGCTATCAGAAAGGATTTCTTCACAATGTTACACATTTTACATTCCCTTAACAGTCTTGCAACACAGCCAACAACAAAAAAAAGCCGTACGAACGCAACTTTCAACTTTACCGTAGATTACTATAAAATTCAATAATAACCATAAATATCACTCCACAAACACCAAAATCAGTTAACTAGCATCATTTCAGAAGAACTTAACATTACCTAAACAGACATAGAAGGCATAGTCATGACCCCTTCATAGAGTAGGCTATTGCCTAAACCCGATCATGGCTCCTTCAACTTTACCTTAAAATATTACAAAAATCAATTATACTCATAAATTTCACTCCACAAACACCAAACTCAATAAACTACCATCATTTCAGAAGCACTTAACATTTAACCAACATAGAAGGCACAGTCATGACCCCTTCTTAGAGTAGGCTATTGCCTAAAACTGATCTCGCCTCCTTCAGCATTACGGTAGATATGTTTTTAAACTCATTGTCTTTTTATTCTCATCCCTTTCTTCACAGAAGTAGTCTTTAATGGCATCAAGAGCATTTTTATTTACACCATACGGGACAAATACTTAGGTAAATTAGGAAATGGATGTGGAACAGAATAGTCTTTCAATCGCCAGTTGGTTCTTGAGAGAAGTACTACTTCCTTCCCTTCTATCACAAATTTGTCAAATGTAACAATTAAATCTTCTGGAAAGTGAGCATCACAGATGTAGGACTTTTCAGTAAGTTCCCTATCCTTCCCTGGTATGGCCCCTTTGCACTTGATAAAACGTTCCTTATCTTTAGGAGGTTTGAAAAACCATCAGATCTCTTTACAGTCTCCATAGCTAAATCTCCATCCTGGTACAAAACAGCAAGGCATCTTCACTACTCACATTAAGCACTCATTAAAATGTAAGGGCTAAACTGCTGTTTACTTACATGAAATAACAATAAAATTAACACACGAAGATAACGTCATCACACGACAAGAAATTTAATTCCATTTCAGTTAATGCTTCCTACAATAGCATTTGAGGTATTAATACTATGAAGTAATAGTGTAAGCACTTGTATATCAATAAACGTATGCACAGAAAAGCACCAAAACACTCCGACGGAATAAATACTTAATATATCGCACATAAACACATAAACATATGTGGAAATCAACAATCTCAAGTCGACTGTAGCACTGCGTAGCGGCGAGTGCCAACTCGATCCGTATTCATTACATGCTACTGAGGGAGAAGAGATCACACTTTTTATTCTATTCGTTATGCCGCACATATACGTGCGCGGTCGCCGGCAACTGAGCCGACACTGGCGGAGCGGATGAGCGAGAATGTCCTTGCCAAGCAAATATAAAGACCCTGTAGAATCACAAAGTTTCAACCTCCCCATGTTATCAAACTGAAAGTGTCTTGGTGAAGATGACCTGAATGTTTTGCCCTGTAAAACAACAATCGCTGCCAAACAGAAAATGCCTTGAACTTTGGCCTACTAGATTACAGTATTGTAAAGCCATCGTTACTTCGGAACTCGTGCATTGTCCAGTGTCCGCCGCCATGAAAATCTGCAAAATTTACTAGAGAAATGGCTAATGTTAGTAAGATAGTTGTTGTTTGAGTCTTCAGTCTTTTGACTGGTTTGATGCAGCACTCCATGGCTCCCTGTCTTGAGCTAATCGTTTCATCTCTACATAGCTACCACACCCTACATCCGAAGCAATCTGTTTAACATATTCTAACCTTGGTCTACCCCTACAGTTCTTGCCCTCAACCCTTCCTTCCATAACTAAGCTTGCTATTCCTGGGTGTCTTAGTATGTGTCCTACTTCTCTTCATTAGCAGTCGCCAGAGACATCTCTCCTCTCCAACTCGTCTTAATACCTCTTCGTTCGTCACCCTATCTACCCATCTGATCTTCATCATTCTCCTGTAACACCACATTTCAAATGCTTCAATTCTTCTCTTTTCTGCTGCACCAATAGTCCAAGTTTCACTTCCATAGAGCGCCACGCTCCAGACAAAGGCTTTCAAAAATGACTTCCTAATACCTAAATCTATATTCGATGTCAACAGATTCCTTTTTTGTAGAAATGCTTTCCTTGCCTGAGCCAACCTACTTTTTATATCCTCTTTGCTTCGTCCATCAATGGTTATTTTGCTTCCTAAGTAACAGAAGTCTCCTACTTCCTTCAGCCAATTTGATGTCCATAGAGGTTTCTGATTTATTTCGGCTGCATTCCAGTATTTTTGTTTTACATTTATTAATTTTCATCATGTATTCATTCCGTAAGACGGAGTCCATACCATTCAAAAACTCATTCAAATCCTCAGGCGTTTCGGCCAAGATGACGATGTCATCAGCAAATCTCAGAGTTGAAATTATTTCTCCTTGAATCTTCACTCCCACTTTAAATTTTTCTCCAATTTCCTTCATTGCTTGTTCAATGTAAAGATTAAAAAATATGGGTGATAAGTTGCAGCCTTGCCTTACACCTTTCTGAATACCAGCTTCTCTCTCATGTCCTTCAGCTTGAATGACTGCTGTCTGGTTTCTGTATAGGCTATATTGTATATCGCCCTCCTATCCCTGTACTTTATTCCAATAGATTTCAAAATGTCAAACAATTTAGTCCAATCAACGTTATCAAAAGCCTTTTCTAAGTCTACAAATGCCATGAACGTTCTTTTATTTTTCCTTATTCTACCTTCCAAAATCAACCTAAGACTTAGTACAGCTTCCCTTGTTCCTACATTTCTCCTGAAACCAAACTGGTCTTCACCCAACTCCGTTTCTATCTGGCTTTCCATCCTCTTGTAAATTATTCTAGACAGGATTTTTGAAGCATGAGTAATTAAGCTGATTGTCCGGTAATCTTCACATCTGTCAGCTCCCACTTTCTTTGGTATAGGGATAATAACATTCTTCTTGAAATCAGGGGGTACCTCACCTGTCTCATAAATCCTACACACCAAGTGAAATAACCTGATCAGACCTTCATCTCCTATGCAGCGTAGCAACTCAATCGGTATATCATCTATGCCTGGTACTTTGTTCCTGCTTAAGTCCTCCAATGCTCTGTCAAATTCTGATCTCAATATTAAATCTCCTTTTGCATCCTCATCAATTTCCTCCTCCCTTTCCATTACATGATTCTCAATCTCCTTTCCCTTATACAAACACTCTATGTAAGCTTTCCATCTCTCAACCTTTTCTTCCCTATCTGTTAGAGGCTTTCCATTGTGTCCTTAATATTACAGCACTTAGTCTTCTTTTCCAGAAAAAGTATTCTTAATCACTCGATAAGCTGTGTCTACTTTTCCTAATTTCAGACAATTTTCTATACCTGCACATTTCTCTTTCAACCATTCTTCATTCGCTTCCTTGCACTTCTTGTTAACCTCATTTCTCAGACGTCTGTATTCTGCTTTCCCCTTTTCATCTCTTACATTCTTGTGTTTCCGCCTTTCATCCATCAACTCTAGTATATCCTGAGTGATCCACAGTTTTTTACCTATTCTTTCTTTCCTACCAATGTTTTCTTCTGCGGATTTTGTTATTTCATTCTTCAAAAGTGCCCATTCGTCTGCAATTGAAGTTGGTTTAGGGTTTTTCATTAGTCCTTCCTTTATACGCTTCTTGAATCTTTAGTTTACATCCTTCACATTCAGTCTGTCTATTGCCCACCTTTTTGGCTTTTGACTTTTCTTCAGTTTCTTCAATTTTAATCTGCATTTCATAACATCCAGATTGTGGTCAGAGTTTGTCAGCACCAGGATATGTTTTGCAATCCAAAATCTGGTTTCGAAACTGCTGCTTGACCATAATGAAGTCGATTTGGTAACGCCCTGTATCTCCTGGTCTCATCCATGTGTATATTCTTCTATTGTGGTTATTGAATAAGGTGTTAGCTATGGCCAACTCATGCTCGGTGCAGAATTCCATCAGCCTGCTTCCTCGATCATTCCTTTCACCTAATCCGAAATCTCCTATTATCTTCCCTTCTCTGCCTTTTCCTACCACAGCATTCCAATCTCCCATTACTATAACATTTTCATCACCCTTGATATACCTCAGAATTTCATCTATTTCTTCGCAAACCATTTCAACATCTTCATCATCAGCTTGACTGGTAGGCATATAGACTTGTACCACTGTGGTGCACGTAGGTTTAGTATTGATTTTTGCTACAATAATCCGTTCACTATATTGCTCATAATATTCCACCCGCTGTCCAAGTTTCCTACTCAATATGAGACCAACCCCTGCTTGGTCATTGTTTGATTTAGTGCTAATGACCCTATAGTCACCTGACCAAAAGTCCTGTTCTTCCTGCCAGCGCATTTCACTAATCCCAACCAAATCCAACCTCAACCTATCCATTCCCCTTTCTAAGTTTTCTAACCTTCCATCTCCTACTAGACTTCTAACATTCCATGCTCCGATCCGTAGAATGTCAGATTTCCTCTTTGATTTTCATCCAGGCCAATGGTTTTCGCCTAGACCAATAATGGTTAGGTCGTGCCGCATTAGCTAATATAAACACCCCTGGTTATTGTCACGCACAGTGGGGGTAGTCACGCATCAATAATTTTTATCCTGGCCAATGGTTTTGCCTAGTAGTACAATCAGTAATTTTCACCAATTATTTCGTTCAGAGAGTCACCGGGGAAGTGAAGTTGGCAGCATTACCTAATCAAACATGGCGACGTATTATTTGGTAAGTTTATTACTTGAAAGTTAATGTTGACAATTTCCTTATTTTTAAAGTGTGAACGTGGTGTTTGTTAATAGCAGTTGGCTTCAATAACGTGGCACAGCAAGTAGAAACCATTTTCAGAGCGCTACTAACAGAAATAACGCACTTTGAAAACGGACACTGGAGAATACACGAGAGCAGAGTTTTCTTTTGCTAAATCGTGGCATCGTGAACAAAACTCGATTTGTCGTGATATATCGATTTGAATGGCAGCTTGTGATTGGCTAGCTAGTTAGTGATGTACAGCCCTACTTCCCACTTTGCCCTGCCCCGTTTCACACGTGACAGGTATATCTTGTTATATCCTACTTTTTCCTCTTATCTCCATTTATCTGAACTTCACTAATCCCTAGAATATTCAATCCCATCTTATTTGCTGATTCAGCTAGTTCTACTGTCTTCCCTATCCATCTCGTTGCGTAGTGGGCTAGCATTCTAGGCTCTCACCGTGGAAATCCGGGTTCGATTCCTGGCTCTGCCATAAAATTTAATTCTGGCCTGAGGGCTGGAATGGGGTACACTCAGCCTTGAGAGGCAGAACTGTGAAGAGGCGTGTTCGATTCCTACCTCAGCCATCCTGGAAGTGGTTTTCTGTAGTTTCCCCACTTATACTCCAGGCGAATACCGGATGGTACCTATCTTAAGGCTATGAACGCTTACTGCCCAAATCCTACCTCAATTACAAATATGCACTCTAATACAGACCTCACAGTGACACAGGTTATCAGACAAACTCTACACATACCCAAGTACATGGGGGCACATGTCCACAATGCTGCAAAGCATCTAAAAGAATCTACTACAACAACAACACTATATTCCTTCCATAACCTCTGAAGTGGGTACTTATGGCACTGGGAGGCTATTGGCCAGCTGTGGGTTCACAGTATCTTCATTACTGCTTGTTTTGTTTATTCTTTACAATTTCAGTTCATATGCACATTATACATAATTTTCTTTGTGTTTCTGGTGAATGTTGCAGCCCTCATTGGTACTAAGAGATGTAGCAAGGAAAGAATTCGAGAACAACACTGTGGGCTGTTTCTTCTTCTTTGACTTGGTAGTACCACCTTTTCCAAATTGTACTGTTGTGAAGTACAGCCAGCCAAAGGATGAAGGACTCAGCAATGGCTCCGTCTTCTGCATCATGTAAGATGTTAACTATGTCATATGTTGAGATAGTCATAAGTAGACCTCATAAGTTGATGCGAATGCATGTCTTCATTTAATGGGCATAAAGAGTTATTTATAGGCTATATCTGCAATTTTAATTTTTTAAATATTTTGATGAAATGTCCAATAGGCCCTATATACATGGGTTGATTTTTTAGTTTTGGCACCTTAGTTATAACTGGATTAATAACTCAGATGGTTCCAAGTTTCACAGGCCCTCGAGGTAGTCCCCACCATTGCATACAACGTGTTCCCAGCGATGCGGAAGTCGTTGGATCCCGTTGGCACTGCCCAATCTATTGATGGTACGAAGAGAGTGCTCGGCAGCCTGCTTAACGTCTTCAATGGTACGGAAGCGCTCCCCGCGCATTGTCATCTTCATCTTCGGGATGAGATCATAGTCGCAGGGACTGATGTCGGGAGAATATGGGGGGTGATAGAGGACCTCCCAGCCCCAGTGATCCAACAATGCCTACACAATGCCTGCTGTGTGTGCCCTAGCATTGTCATGCAGAACGATGGGCGGTGTAACCATGTGATGGCGCAGTTTCCTTCTCAGAGCTCCTCGGAGATGGTCTTGCAGAAACGAAGAATAGTACGCCGCATTAACGGTTTGCCCTCGGGGAACAGTATGGTGAATGATCTCACCATCCCAATCATATTCGAAGAAGAATCCATTGCAGGTTCCGTGTTGACGTTTAGAATTGAGTATAACAAATTTCAAAGTTTCCGCCTAATCAACACACATTTATTATTTTAGTTAGCGTCTTCTGGGTACATGTTTCAGAATTTGTTCCAATTCCTTCTTTAGCCCTTCATAATTAATATTGGAAAGATCATTACATAGGCCAAAATGCCCTCGTCCATGTAGAAACATATCACACTAATATTAAAACACTATAAAAACTATTAACAATTTAAAAACATGACAAGCATATAGACAATAAAACAATAAAACATTCCTGCTGTTAACAACCACTTAATTATCTAATCACTATTATGCACATTCTTGTTAGGTGTGCGATGGTCAAATTGCGCAGTCGTTAATCACTTATGTGTCAAGAAAACAAAGAGCATATTTAGTTAGTGTCCTTGAACCAAATAACTTGCTGTACTGGTGGGTGAATGTTGACGTAAGCGGAAACTTTGGTTCCGGCACTTTCTTTGAAAGTGCGCTGACATGTGTTTATAAATAAGAAATCGTGGAAAACTCATTCGACTACTTGACTTGGATTTTGCACATTAAGTGAATGTGTTATCTTGCACTGAGAGCTCCACGTACCTGAAATGGAATCATTCGGTGGTTTTGAAAATATGTTGAAACCAAAAAATTTTAAACATAAGTGCTGCCCTAAAATAAAATTGGACTTACGTAGGAAAGATTTGAATAGCAAAGCGCTTATGTCATGACGTGGTGCTGGGTGATCGGCTCCTACACCTAAAGCGAAAATTTGAGAAAAATTAAGTAAATAACATTGAAATAATGAAAAGTTGCGTGGAGCAAAGTATCATAGATTAACTTACCGACGTGACTGCTAGTGCAATGCGATGTGAGTAGGTCAAGTGCCTGGCTGTTTGTAGTCCTATGTGTATGCTACTAATCCACTCGTGCTGTGAGCGGAGTCAGCTGCTGCCTGATGAGTTGGAGGAGCGCACATAGGCATTGGGGGAAGTGGAGGGGTGGAACTGCGCGGAGAATAAATGACCGGCTCGGCTCAGGGTGGGGCGGGAATAGCGATGTCATTGACCTTACTGTTGTCTATGGAGATTTTAATTTTTTGGAGTTGAGGTGGTCTGCTATTGTATTGAACAATACATTGGTATCAAAATTGATTTCATTCAAGTTTTTGTGTGCATTGGACCTTTGGAACACATTGATGTGTATGTTTTCTAAAATATTCATCAGACTGCCTTTAGATACGTAATGCAATATAATAACATCGTTTTCTAAGCTGGTGAAACTGTGTTTACTTTCTTCCATGTGGGATGCCATAGCCGAAATTTTTTTGTGTTTTATTGCTGAAAAATGCTCATTATAACAAGTGCGAAAGCTCCTACCGGTTTGGCCTACGTAATTGGCTGGACAAGAATCACATTTGATTTCATATACACCCGATTTGGAGTATTTGTTGGTGTGATTGATTTTGCTTGAATTGAAGAATTTTTTAAAGTTAGAATTGTTGGTTTTGAAGGCAATGTTTAAATTGTTTTTTTTAAGATGTTAGAGACAGTATAAATGCTTCGGTCCACATAAGTGAAGGTTGCGAATTTTTTCTTTTCGGGTTCAATTTTGACTAATGTAGTTTTCGGTTCATTTTTTATTTTATGAATAAGGTTATTGATGTAGTCGAAACTGTAGCCCTTGATGTTTGCTATTTGATGGATAATCTCTATTTCCTGTTGCAAATCCTTTTGGGAAAACGGTAGATTCAGGGCTCTATTTATGAGGCTGGTGAAAGTTGCCTTTTTATGACTTCCAGGATGGTTGGAGTCATGACGTATAGTTGTGCTCGTTTGGGAAGGTTTCCTGTATATTTTATAATGGAGTCTATTGCTTTTTCTGGTTACCGTTAGATCTAAGTAATTAATTTCATTATTGACTTCGGACTCAACAGTGAACTTGACGTTTTTGTCGATGTTGTTCAAGGTCTTTAATATGTTGGCTATATTTTGACTTTGTTCATTGATGATGATGATGAAGACATCACCAACATATCTTCCCCAGAATTCAATTCCATCAACGTGGTTAATTACTTTTTCATATTCTAAATGGTCAAGGTAAATGTTGGCTAATATGCCGGAGAGGGGCGATCCCATTGCAAGACCTTCGGACTGTTTGTAAATTTTACCATTGAACGTGAAGACATTATTACCAGTCACCAAATCTAATATTGAAACTAATTCCTCAATTTCTACTTTAGAAAGTTCGCTGTTGTTGGTCAATTGTCTGCGTATGACATCTATGGTTTTTCTCACTGGTATATTAGTGTACGTGTCTTTGATATCTATTGATTGCATAGTGCTGATGTCCTTTAGTTTTAAGCCTACTGTTTTTTCGCAGAAATGCATGGTATTCCTGAAGGACGTGTTGGCCTTGAACTTATAATGTCTGTTGAGATACTGTTGTGCAAATTTTGCAAGCATGTAAGTGGGACTATTTTTAAAGTTAACTATTGGTCTGGTTGGTGTACCTGGTTTATGAATTTTCGGCAACGATCTCAAAGTGGTAGACTTGGGTTCATACTCGTAAATTTGGTGGCTTGTTTGTCGTCTATGATGAAAATCGTGTTTTTTCAAAAGTTTTTTGACTTGTTTTTGAATAGCATTAGTTGGATCATTTTTGGTTTCTTTGAAATTTGTGATGTTGAGAAAATTATTGGTCTTTTGGATGTAATCATCTTTGTTCATTAAAACAGTTGTGTTTCCCTTGTCGGCCTTTGTTATAACTATATTGTTATCATTAACTTTTTTGACTAAGTTATTTAATTGCGCTTTAATATGAGAACTGTTGTGACTATTTTTGCATTTGTTTTTATTGGAATTTATGATTTTTTGGATTTTCTTGTTGGTGTCAAATCTCGTGGCGTTTTGTTCCTCATACGGCAATTTTTTAATTGCTGCTTCGGTTTCGGCTATTAAATTGATTAATTCGTTGTGATTATAGTTCTGGTCCAATTATGCTTAGGTCCTTTCTGTAAAATTTCCGCCTAATCAACACACATTTATTATTTATTATTAATGGGACAATTATCAGATTATCGTGTGGCAACTGACTCATGCATGCGCCATATGGAAGGTCAAGGCGCTTGACAACAAATTTAAAAACCTCACGGACGCACAGCAAACGCCCCCCCCAACCATCATAACTCAGTAGTGAACAACCCACATGTTTTCCAAAACCCCATCCAAAATCTTTCCAACATTACATTGGATCAAAAAGAGCTAGACATTTTACAGAAAGGACCTAAGCATAATTGGGACCAGAACTATATTACTCTCCAATGCCTTCGCTCTTATGAACAAACCAAGAACGGCAACAAGTGCCCTTGAAGCGTGTGACAAAAGTTTTTTCCCTAACTTTTATACCCTCATCAAACTTTTGGCAAATTTGCCTCTCTCTGTAGCTACTGGTACTGCCGAACGGAGTTTGAGTTGGTTGAAAACATACTTAAGAAATTCTACTTCTGAAAACAGACTCAACGTTCTAGTATGGTCATCTATTCACAGAGACATAGGCCTACATCTCACTGACGAAGTTATGAACCGATTTGGTAATGCTTCAAGAAACCTTGACTTTATATTATAGGGTGAGTTGTAAATCAAAACAGTAACATTAATTCTTTCCATGTAAATACTATCAAGTGAGCAAGATGATTGTATTAATAAAAAGTATCATAAAATGGCCTTAGTTGTGTTCGACATTAACCAAACATAAAACATCACAACAAATTGGTTGAAAAAGTGATGCCACATAGCCTTAAAACTCATCATTTTGCACCAAATTATACAAGAGTTTCCCGGGGAGAACCCCGGACCCCCTATTCTTTACGCATATACCATGCCCCTTAACCCCCGGTTGGGCACCCCCCGAAATAAATTTCTATATACGCCCCTGCTGCGAGAATATGCTTGTATCCTCTTTTTATTGAATCCAAGGGTTCAAGATGGTCAGCATGGTAAGTGTGAAATAGTGGGCTTTCTTTAAATAAGGGATGCAAGAGTTCTTGTTTCATCGTGATGCTCATCTCAACGCTGGTACTCTTCGCCTCTTCCGATGCCTTTCCTATGTCCATCTCCTCGGCTGCTACCACGTCGATTCGGTACAAGTACGCTTCTGATATGTCCTTGGACATCTTGACACCGGTTTTGCTGATGGTAGTTACGGCTTAGTCCAGCAAGTCGTTCGTTACCCATGATACCTGGCAACTTTAGTACATCTCCAGACACCACTTAGAAATCATTCAAGTAAGTGTCGTCGTCAACCTAGACGTCGGTTGGAAAATATCCTTGGGGACGGACCTCACTATCTCCGAAACCCTTCAGTACTATGGCGGTAGTCTTCAGCTCCGGATCGCCCATCTCTCTGTAAATGTCTTCACGGATCAGATTGATTGGGCAGCCCGTGTCAACTAATGCATCTTCTGGCCCTGGAGCAACAATTCCTTCATCTTCATATTCGACTTGGTTCCCAAAGCGACGTTCACTGTCTTCTTCTCTGCATTCTGCTCAGGATTTGGACACTTGGAAGCTATGTGTCCGAAGCTGCTACAATTGAAGCACTTTGGCCCTGACTCTTGTGTGGACATCCACTGGACTCATGACTGTTCTTCTGACCACAATTGTAGCATCTCTTTACAGACGAGATCTGCTTCTGCCTGTTGTCTTCTCTTGGTGTATGTTTGTTTGTCGTATTCTCATTTTTTGTCAACTTCTGGGAGTTTTGTGTGTAAGCTCTCTCATAGATCTTCAACTTGTCCTTGAATTCCTTGATGTCCCTTGCTCCATATAGAATCATCTTGGATCCAGTGTCGTCCTCAATGGCATCGATGACGTATTGTATCAACGATTTATCATCGATTGCCGACCTGCTGGCTATTTCTCGCATCTCCAGGAAATATTCCTGAAGAGTTTCAACTTTTGTTTTTCGTCGGTTGGTTAGCAGTCGATGAATCTCTGCTGCACTGGTATCATCTCGGAATTCTTTCTTCAGGGCTTTCTTCAACTTGTGCCAGAAAGTGATGCCACGTTCACTCTGCAGAAACAACTTAGCCTGTCAACGACTTTTTTGCAAAAACATATTTATGTATCTCGTCCCAACCCATCAACGTTGCTGTTTCCTCAAAGTCCTCAATCCAACGTCGCATCGGATAGTTCTCGCTGCCGTCATAGGTTCTGACAGAGCCTTCTACATCTCGGAAAGTCAACGCAAACTTGTGTGCAACTCCGCGGTTTGCAGTGTGCCGCAAGTCCACCACGTCCTGGTCGACCCTGGTCGACGTTCCCTTCACTTGAGCTTTCTACTCCAGTCTTCGATTTGTGTTTGGTCTTTGTTATGTTTTTATGGTTAGGCCTACCTCCTATTGCTTTGGAGAGTTTCTGGTCTTCGGACGAGCTAGATGAATCCGATGTTGATCCTGACGTGCTAGAGGTTGAATGTTTAATGGATTTCATCCCAGCCATTTTGTCCTTTAACTCATGTAATTCTTCCGCCAGTAATTCGTTTGCCTCTTTCATCTTGCTCGTCACATCTTTCGTTTTACCATTCTCCTCCTCTTCTTCTTCTTCTTCATCATCATCTTCGTCTTTGGGCATCCCCAGCAACGAAAGGTCCATTAAGTTGTCACAGATGCGTTGCACAAGCATGGCTTTCTCTCCCGTATATTCAATGTTTAACATTGTGCAAATGGCAATTAGGTCAGCCTCGGTGAATTCGCTCTCAATGAACTTCAATTTCTCCAGGTGTTCTGGTGAGTTACATTCAAACTCGAATCCTGAGAATTCTCTTAAGCGCTGCCTGTTCTTTCCATCACGTGGCAGTTTTTCGAAAACGAGGTTATGTAACATCTTAATCACGGCCGTAGGCGCGGTCTTAATGTTATTATTCGCTTTTTCAATATCTTGTAAACACGCCACTTTGTCCGCCATTTTTCTTTGTCTTTCGGCACTCGCACTAATCACTTTTCTTTTCATCGTCATCTTAGGGTTCAGGATCCTCGAAATCGTCTTTTGCAGCCTGCTCGAATCACCACGTCTTTGGAAGTGGAACAGCTACTCGTCTTCTATATTACACAGACCCACGTCGTCGTCGTTGATCTTGCCAGAAAAATGCCGTCACCTCACGCCTTGGTTTTATCGCTGTAACCAAGATTGCTGTTCCTCACTCAAAATCCTTCGTATCTCGGACGAGCTCCCAAATGTGGGAAGGGATTTCGGCTAGCGAATAAACCGAACACGCCTTGAAGTAGTTTTAAGTATAAAAACTGCATTTAAACATAAGATTACGTAAGATGAGATTGAACAGAACTTGACGTGACATGACTCGACACAAAACTGTAATTGTTTTTTAAACACAAATTTTTCTTTGGAAAATTATATATTCAATGCCAAGGTAAGGTTATAATTGCTTTGGAGTGGAGTTTCGACTCCCATAGTGCACTGGCTTTGCTCGTGACGTGGATACACATGTATCAAATACGTCTTGCAATGGCCTTCCCAGTGTGTACTAGACAGTGTCTTGGTGAGGTGTGCATTAACCAACTGAAGAGCCCAATTGCACACCGGGGCGAAACACTGTCATTTTGTTGAGTTATGCCGGAACATTTAGCACAATTTGTGTTTAAATATATAATGGCTCAACGGACAATACATATTTTTCTTTGGAAAATTATATAAACTGTAATTGATCGTCTTTCTTTCTCGCGACTTCCACTTGACTCCTCAACGCGGCGCCACCAGGTTGTGTCGAGGCTGGCGGGAAACCCAAAAAAGTTCATTAGGTATCTTCCGATTCCCACATATATAATACAATTTTTTTTATCCTGGAACACTAAATTAAGGCACTATCAAACAGAGGTCAGACCTGAAACTCTGTATGTGGCAGAAACACTTAAATTAACAAGATTTGGTGATTTAGCTAAATTAGAGAAGACTGAAACACAAATTCTGAGAAAAATACTGGGAGCTAAACAAAATAATAACGCAGAATATAGGTTACGACCAAATAGAGAGTTATATTTTAAATGTGAAAAATTAACTGATGTGATGAGAAAGAGAAGATTACAGTTTTTTGGGCACATTTATAGAATGGAAAATAGTGGACTAACTAAACAGATCTTCAACTTACTGACTAGTTACAAATCCAAACCCACATGGTTTATTGAAATTGACAAAGGTTTGACAAACACCAAAATTCAGTCAGACGCAATAGCAAACAGATCACTCTTCAGAGAAGCTATTCAAAAGGCAACATTTCAAGAAAGGAAGAAACAAACAATTCGCAGAAAGTGGACTCAAGAGGAGAAAGATCGTCACTCTAGAAGGATGAAAGACATTTGGAAACAATGGAAATTGAATACAAACAATGGACAATAGCCAACGTTGATTCATTGTATCCTCCAAATGGGTTATTCGAAAGAAGAAAATAATAATAATAGTCGAAACATTATATACAAAAGAGTGCATACAGACACAGTATCAGCATGAAAAACAAACACCATATACAAGAAATATATGAACCTATGTAGGCTGCCAGCTATTGTCCTGATGTTATAATTAAACATAAAAATTACTTTTTAACATAATGCAGTAATTGTATTTGAGAGGTATGCTGCTTTCGAGAGCTGCAGTGCTTGAAATAGATCAGATCACGCCAACTCAGCACCGGCCGGCACTGGCCAAAGCACCGGTTCTCTGCTGTAGCGACAGAGACAGCACAGTTGTGCCATTGGTAGGAGAGGAACGTGTAGTGGCAGCGCTTAGCGAGGCGAGAGTCATGTTGTTGTTTGGTGAATGGGGCTGGAAAATCAGCGCGCGTCAGGCGGGGTACCGGTATGAAAATGAATAATAATAATAATGCCCATTTTGTGTACAGACAGAAATAATTGTTTTATTGCTCTCCTGATTTTGCACCAATTTTCAACATTCTTTGTTTATCTTTGGCATCGCTTTGAAGCCACCAATTTTCCGATATTTGGAACAATCGGTTTGGCAGCAGCAATCCGAAGTATACAGTAGCTTCCAAGGAATTATCAGATAAACTTGACTTTTTTTTGTTTGGTTAATATTCATAATTAAAAACATTTGTTCACAAACGAATGTTCCAAAAATAGCAACAAATTTCAGGGCAAGGGCATTAATCCTCGGGAATTCTTGTTCCTCAACGCCTTTATAAAATGAAATCAAATTACCATTGTAATGGTAATAGCGGTCTGTCAAAATTGAATCGCACTGTAGTTTCATCAGCTCAACTAGG
This sequence comes from Meconema thalassinum, assembly GCA_946902985.2. Lineage (NCBI taxonomy): Eukaryota > Metazoa > Arthropoda > Insecta > Orthoptera > Tettigoniidae > Meconema > Meconema thalassinum. The sequence continues at coordinate 249,493,208 of OX336394.1, read as the reverse complement.
AAACTTGATGTGGCATCCTCTGGGCGCACTGAAAAAGGCATCATAAATGTCACCCCCGGTCTGGTACACTCACTCTTAGCTCGACAGACTCCCTAGAGGGCCTGCCAACCTGAAGGAAACTTACCAACGGTGACCCCAAGACATCCTTTACGGGACTTGCCTCGGCGGTCGGTGTTGACAACGCACTCGGGTGACCCCTTCAGATGTACAAGAGAGGAAGTACGTCGTTTTATCCACAAGGTTGAAAAGTGGAAGACTTACCTGGTGAGGATCATTCCACCGCAGCTGTCTTGAGGGTGGGGATGGGACGTTAAAGGGCAAGTAAAGTCGAAGTCAAAATATAAAAGGGGTCTGTATTATAAAAGTATCAAATATAAAATAGGATCTACACTGTGGACAGAGATTACAATAACAAACTGTTTTTATCACATGAATTAATTGCCCTCGAAAGGACGGTCACAAGGTCAGTAACGCTGTGGCACGGCAAACCACTTAACATGCTTTAAGACACCAACCGAATTGAGAAATGAACAGGTACACAGAAAGGTAATATCTTGCGATTAGTAATCAGGTACACAAAGTTTGAGCTTGGAAACGCGTGCACACAAATCCCCAGAACAAACATAACTTGAAAATACCACCGTGAAGTTGCACAATGAAAAGGACGAATTACAAAGTTACACACGAAAAGAAAATTAGGATCAACTAACACGCACGAACATACCAAGGATAAACGCAAAAGAAAAATGAATAGAAATTAAATGATAAGACTACATTACTAATTACAGGCTCCAGAAAACGGAGCGGAAGGAATCACACGACCGCCATAGGACCCGACGCGAGCTAGACTCTGCTCTTAAAAATGGCGGAAGCTAACGGTACACCAAGGCACGATTGCACCATAGGGCGCCACTCCCAAAATTTGGGATTCGAACCAATCCCATAAGTTAAACGGAAATACAAGGCATGGGAAATACAAAATGAAACGCACTTAGAGCGTAAAGGAGGAAAACCAAGGCAAAGCGTCACGTAAACTACAACTAGCACGTGGACGTAAGGTGATGCAAATACCAGGAACAGGGACCCCTTAAAACTAAAATAATAAAAAACTACATGGCTGTAATTGGGAAAATTCCAAGAAGCGTGATCACAGGAAAATAAATAAATAAATAAATTTGGAACCCAATTAAAGGACGCACACGGTTGCGCAACACAGAAAATCCTCGCCCGAAACAAGAAAGATTTCCCACTATGAAAACTACTTCCGAAGAAAGGAAAATTGATGAACAATTCAGATATAAACAGAGGGAGACATCAACCCATTATTCGGCCGAAGGTCAACCTGTTGCGCCATAGCCACGAGGTATGTATTTCCACAACGCGGTTACACTGAAAGAAAAAAAACAAAGACCCAAAATAAGTAGACAAACAATAAATAAATATCACACTTCCTGGAACTTACCTGTGCCACTACATATTAAATAAAACTAAAAAACTAAAATAATGCTGCCCCACGAGGAGGCTGATACCTGTCCTATATCCCCAGGGTATCCGAACCCCCAGGCCAAGTGTCTTCCTTGACGGTCAGATATATAAGAGCAGGTTACCCACGCCTGAACCAGTACATATATGAATCCCTATAATTTTGACAATATAATAGTTGTAGCAACACACGCACACTAGAATCCCCTGGCTTCTTGAACGTAGTCCATAAGACACTTCCGTGTTCAGTTCTGTGAGAGTTGGTCACACTGGTCGGTCGCTATGCGCTCGTCGCGTGTCATCTTCCGGCGGTCGATACATCTCGCGATGATCGTGGCCCGAACAATCGATACAGGCGATGTTGTTTTCATAAATGCGTAAATCCAAAGTTTATTTTTGAGGTTAGGGAACACTTAAATTCCAGAACCAGTGCACATCAGGTCAAGAGTTGTACCTCGCGTGTTTAGACTGCGAGTGCGATGTTATATCCAGGAAAATTTCGTCGACAAGGTGTTCACAATTCGAACCTGCAACAGTTGGCATAGGCCACAATGTTCTTCAGATTTTAGGTAAGTGAAGGAATTTATGAAGCGTTCGCTCCAACTGGAAATACAGGGACAGGTAAACCTGGCAGGAAAGAATATCTTAGGTTAGGTATATTTTTATGTCAGCTAAGTGGCGTGAAACACGTCACATCGTCCTCCCCCGAAAGCAAACTGCGGGGTGGCCAGCATTTGCGCATGTTGATGTGACAGACCTGGAGTGGATCACCTCACACGTACGGCTGCAGATTTACATATGTCCAAACATGTTCGAAGGAATTTTTGGTATAGACTGCATTGGATGGCAGGCAGAATGTTCAAGATTCAATTTCACACAGCGACAAGCTGAGTTGATGGCACTGTCTCGGTGATAGCTCCGCTCCTCATGTTAGCTGGAAGGGTCTAGGTAGAAATGTCCTGATGGCCCAGTTACAGATGGAGAACGGGCGATGACGAGCCCAGGTCCCCGCCAGCAGTTTCCCAGTCACGCCACCATCCACATATCCACCAGGGTATCTTTGACGCCCCGAGCTGCACTGGATCCCGCGGAGAAACAGCACAGTCCGACACAGCCACAGGAAGCTCCTTTTCCAACAGGCCAAGCACTGAAATGCGAAGCACACGAGTAGCAGGACATACCAGAGTGACAGACAGTTCATGGCGCAGAAATTACTAGTTGCCAGAAGGGCAGTTACAGGTCAATACAAGAGTAGCTTAAGTTTTCACCAGGTATCAGCCATGGTACACTAGATTTGATTTTGAAAAAATAAATAAAAAACGAAACATACAATTTTACTCCCTTTAAAGATGGGGCCCCCCGTTACCATAGAAATCACCTTACGATAACCAAACGGGAAGTTACCATATCCAAAGCCATCCCGAATCCTACCCTTTACATAATATTGCCTCGACAAAGCAGGCATAACCACTTATCACCTCCACATCGAGGTCACCTTAGCTTCAAATAACCAACACAGGTTCTACTATTAACTAAGTCTTACCAATCTTGGGAAAAGCCTGTCACACGTCATGAAGACCGATAAACGATCCGTTTGCTCAAATAACAAGGTGCAACACGCTTCTCACAACATTTTGGGTAAGCAACGCCTCCAGAGACGCAAGTTCTGTGTAGATTGGGGGGGGGGAACTTTACCAAAGATCACATTACCAGTTAAGAAAGGAAAAGGGGCAAGAAAAAAAACAAAAGATACCACCAGATTAGTTGTCGACTAACCCGAGACTCGCTTGGGTGCCTCGTGTGCGGGCTTGCACTGAGAGAGGTGAGTCCTGAAGATCCTCTTCCTTTCGGGGTCGCTCACCAGCACTGAAACAGGACTGACAAAGGATAAAATTTTAAATGGCCCGCGAAAACGTGGCCGCAGTAATCCTGACACTTGGTTTCCTAGAAGCTTAGGTGAATGGTCCTGAACATATATCATGTCTCCCACGTTGAGGTTGACGGGCTTCCGTCCCTGATTGTACCTTTGAGCGAGTCGCTCGTGAGAAACCTGAATGGACTTGCGCACCTCCTTCCAGATCTGCTTCACCTTGTCGGCAGATTCACCAACGCTACAAAGCCTACAGTACCAGACCACGATACGAAAACACCATCCGTAAATTTTACAGACCAAAAATTTCCAGACTGAGAAGGACAAACCAGAAACACACACGACAGTCATCCATCACACATCCAGTCGGAGTTCCCCATTAAACGTTCCCACCCCAAGTAACACATTTCCCCATCTACGCACAAGTATGCAAAATAAGCAGTCACCAAGACACCATAACACAAGATATACCATAACACAAGCAAAAAATATAGGGATCTTACCATGACGGATAGCAACAAATGCATCCCGACTCTCCACAACTAAGGTGAGCAGAGTGTTCCCTTAAAAAAAAAAACACTTACAAAATTGTCGCCCTCCCGAATCACTGTTCCGCTGTCCCATACCAGGCGAAGTTGACACCGGAAGGACCAATATACACCCCGACCTTCGCTCGACCCAGTCCCTTCCCATCACACTTGCTTACCCGGCCCAGACGAAAAAAGGAGAAACGAACATTAAGTCCGCCTTCTTGATGAACCATAAGGGGTTAACAGCACCTCCGAGGATCGCAAAACCGACCTAAAGCCAGCATCCTCACATTACAACCAAATCGAGCTCTGGCTGGTAGGTGCCCTAGCGTAATCCAAGCCTGCATACTTGGCCTCTGCTAACGGTGAACTAAAATGCACCCTCATAATATCCGACCTAACCTGAACGTAATCAGCGCAACAACTAGGCAGCATGACCCCACCCACAAACTTAATACATAACAACCTACCGCACAGTACACACACACGCAGACCAAATTTTGAATAACGAGAAACCTGACAGATTTATCGAGCCACGAAGAACAGATAAACCAGGGAGACCAACCCAACGAACACTAACAGGACAGAAATTTAAGGAAGTCTGCTGCGACCAATTGGCCGAGCACAAATGAATTGACACGTTAACAGGCTTCGAATCGAACAACACATTAACTAAGGGGACGGCCTCTATTAATTAAACTTGCTTACGCACACGTCGACATTAAACAGAATAGGAATTTTGCCAAGGTGCTGTGATATGCACCTTAAATGAAACTACACACGTGGGACAACAGTACGAGACCTGATGACACTTGACACTAGCAAATTAATCGGGAACAGATTTATCACACACGAGAACCACAGAAGATCAACGTCAGCCCGAAAGCAGCTGACCGGATTACATAACCTCTAATCCTAGGCCTACCGTATGCACAACACAATCACCAGCACTGCATTAAATGAAACCAAAAAGCACTGACTCTAAAACACAATATTGTGGACATCATGGTCACCAGTCCCCTACACTTCCAATCTCCCTAAATTGATCACCGGAAAGAATTATGATAGTTCAAGAAACCGTCCAATAAGAGATTTCGGCCAAGATAATAGATGCGACGTTGCATTCACTAGTACCCAAAAACAAATTTGACACTCGGATCCACAAATACTGGACAGAAGGACGCACACTGGGCTAATTCGCCCTTACTAGAGCAATGAATTTGCAAGTAGTTACACATATTAAGCAAATGGGACACTAAGTGCAATCAGGGACTTACCCCGATCAAGCTCTTCATCTGTGAGTTCCGGAGGGCACACTGGAATTTCTGAAGCTCCTTCCAGCATTTTCTGATCTTGGCTTAGATCGCCTGAAGACTGCAGGCCACGTATGGTCAGCTCGTAATTCGCTTCATCTCGTGTCAGACGAGCAGCAAACTTCACACTTCTCGCAGCAGACATTTTTGCATGAAACAGATTAACAGGGTAATTAAGACAGGTTATAGGCGGGACATCTTTACCACCAAAATTGAAACAGATTTTAAATATTGACAGGGGATTTTACAGCCAACCCTCCCCCCTAGACAGCAGCAAGTGGAAAACCGAGAAACCACGCTCTGCTACCAATGTCACCCCCGATCTGGTACACTCACTCTTAGCTCGACAGACTCCCTAGAGGTCCTGCCAATTTGAAGGAAAATTACCAACGGCGACCCCAAGACATCCTTTACGGGACTTGATGGCCTTGCCTCGGCGGTCGGTGTTGACAACGCACTCGGGTGAACCCCTCAGATGTACAAGGGAGGAAGTACGTCGTTTTATCCACAAGGTTGAAAAGTGGAAGACTTATCTGGTGAGGATCATTCCACCGCAGCTGTCTTGAGGGTGGGGATGGGACGTTAAAGGGCAAGTAAAGTCGAAGTCAAAATATAAAAGGGGTCTGTATTATAAAAGTATCAAATATAAAATAGGAACTACACTGTGGACAGAGATTACAATAACAAACTGTTTTTATCACATGAATTAATTGCCCTCGAAAGGACGGTCACAAGGTCAGTAACGCTGTGGCACAGCAAACCACTTAGCATGCTTTAAGACACCAACCGAATTGAGAAATGAACAGGTACACAGAAAGGTAATATCTTGCGATTAGTAATCAGGTACACAAAGTTTGAGCTTGGAAACGCGTGCACACAAATCCCCAGAACAAACATAACTTGAAAATACCACCGTGAAGTTGCACAATGAAAAGGACGAATTACAAAGTTACACACGAAAAGAAAATTAGGATCAACTAACACGCACGAACATACCAAGGATAAACGCAAAAGAAAAATGAATAGAAATTAAATGATAAGACTACATTACTAATTACAGGCTCCAGAAAACGGAGCGGAAGGAATCACACGACCGCCATAGGACCCGACGCGAGCTAGACTCTGCTCTTAAAAATGGCGGAAGCTAACGGTGCACCAAGGCACGATTGCACCATAGGGCGCCACTCCCAAAATTTGGGATTCGAACCAATCCCATAAGTTAAACGGAAATACAAGGCATGGGAAATACAAAATGAAACGCACTTAGAGCGTAAAGGAGGAAAACCAAGGCAAAGCGTCACGTAAACTACAACTAGCACGTGGACGTAAGGTGATGCAAATACCAGGAACAGGGACCCCTTAAAACTAAAATAATAAAAAACTACATGGCTGTAATTGGGAAAATTCCAAGAAGCGTGATCACAGGAAAATAAATAAATAAATAAATTTGGAACCCAATTAAAGGACGCACACGGTTGCGCAACACAGAAAATCCTCGCCCGAAACAAGAAAGATTTCCCACTATGAAAACTACTTCCGAAGAAAGGAAAATTGATGAACAATTCAGATATAAACAGAGGGAGACATCAACCCATTATTCGGCCGAAGGTCAACCTGTTGCGCCATAGCCACGAGGTATGTATTTCCACAACGTGGTTACACTGAAAGAAAAAAACAAAGACCCAAAATAAGTAGACAAACAATAAATAAATATCACACTTCCTGGAACTTACCTGTGCCACTACATATTAAATAAAACTAAAAAACTAAAATAATGCTGCCCCACGAGGAGGCTGATACCTGTCCTATATCCCCGGGGTATCCGAACCCCCAGACCAAGTGTCTTCCTTGACGGTCAGATATATAAGAGCAGGTTACCCACACCTGAACCAGTACATATATGAATCGCTATAATTTTGACAATAGAATAATTGTAGCAACACACGCACACTAGAATCCCCTGGCTTCTTGAACGTAGTCCATAAGAAACCTTCCGGTTAGCTGGCCCATGCTACAGAATGAGGCTCTTGCAGTTGCTAAATCACTTGGCAATACCGCCTTTAAAGCATCAACTGGGTGGCTGGACAGTTTTAGAACAAGACACAATATCATATGGTATGCAATGAAGTCTGTGGCGAGTCTAAAAATGTGGATGGAAATGTAGTGGCCGAGTGGAAATTGAAGCTGCAGAATTTAATTTCTGGCTATGAACCTAAAGATGTTTTCAACGCCAATTAAACAGCATTGATAATTCGTGCTTTGCCTTCAAATTCACTTGCGTTTCGTGGGGAAAAGTGTGGTGGTAAAATATCAAAAGAAAGGCTTACAGTAATGTTGTGCGGTAACATGGAAGGGGGAAATAAAAAAGTCCTTGGTAATCAGAAAATCGGCGAAACCAAGGTGTTTTAAAACTTGGACTTGCGCAATCTTTCAGTAACTTGGAGGAGCAATGGGAAAGCCTGGATGACCAGTGCTCTAGTGGAAGAATGGCTGAGCGAATTTAACTGTACGATTAAAAAGAAAAATTGCAAAGTTATTCTTTTTCTCGACAATGCCACTTGTCATCCACATGTGTTGCTTCCTAAACAAACACTCGGCCATCTGTGAACACATGTACGACAACAACCATGATTTTACCAACATAGAAACAGACCTACAAATTTTACATCATGATGTAAAGGGCAGAGCTCTCGACATTAAAGAGTCTATAGAAATATATCTAGGCAAGAAAGATAATCCAGCAAATCTGAACGAACACATGTTTCAAGAAGGATCCCCACTACTCTTGCTGCTAAACAAATTAAGCCCACAATTTTAATGATTAGATGAGGCTTGAATGAAATGAGAAGAAATCTACAGGGAAATATGTTGAGAAGGATGCACCCTGAGGTTATTCTCAACAAATCAAAGCCTCAGGCAGGCAGTTCTGTAGAGTCCTATCTCTCCTTTAAAGCCGGTTGCAACTGTATATGGACCTTTGTCTAGGCCGTGGCAGGTGAATAAATGACTTACAGTAGTAATGAGAAAAGTATGCATTACATACACCACTTTGCAGAGTTATTCCAACCTCATGTAGCCTACTTTTAAATCAGGAGTAGCTACAAATTCCGCCAATGGATACTGTTTTTCACATGCAAAGTCAGGTGGATGCACTCTGTAACGAGTCAATCAGGCGCAGGCCAGCTACGAGTGCACACCTGTGTAAAGACCGGGCTGGAAATAGGGTTACTCAAATGGATTAAGTACTCATATACTAGTAGAATTCGGTGTGCATGCTATAATTTTATTGTATTATGTTCTGTTGCTTAATCTATATATATAAAGCTCAATGTTTGTTTGTCTGTCTGTCTGTCTGTCTGTCTGTCTGTTATGTATACAAATCCACACCGTTTCACCGATCTGAACCAAAATTTGTATACTTACCCTTCGGATCCCTGCGGGTAACCCTGTCCACTTGAAATTTCCGACAGACCACCCCATTCCCTGCATTTAGGCCCTTTGTCCCAAATCTACACCGTTTCACCGATCTCAACCAAAATTTGTATACTTACCCTATGCAGCCCTGTGAATAACACTGTCGACTTAAAATTTCGGACAGACCACCCCATTTCCTGCATTTAGGCCCTTTGGCAAACTTCTACACCGTTTCACCGATCCGAACCAAAATTTGTATACTTACCCTTTGCAACCCTGCGGGTAACCCTGTCCACTTGAAATTTCGGGCAGACCAACCCAATCTCTGCATTTAGGCCCTTTGGTCCAAATCTACACCGTTTTACCGATCAGAACCAAAATGTGTATACTTACCCTTTGCAACCCTGCGGGTAACCCTGTCCACTTGAAATTTCGGACAGTCCAACCCAATCTCTGCATTTAGGCCCTTTGGTCCAAATCTACACCGTTTCACCGATCAGAACCAAAATTTGTATACTTACCCTTTGGTACCCTGCGAGTAACACTGTCTGCTTGAAATTGCGGACAGACCACTCCATTCCCGGAAAGTGGGCAGGGTCCGTCCCAAAGGCAATGGAAAAAAGGGGTAAAACCGGACCCGCTCAGGAAACCTTCAGGGTTGCCAGCTCCTGAACTCACCAGCCATGAGCCCTTGAGGATGTAGCACTATCCAGGGTGCACCAGGGCTACACACACCCTGCCTCCTTGAGGGTCTTGAGCAGAAGATATGAGATATTAAGAAAAGAATGAGGCTATCAGGAATGATTAGACAAGGGCCAATTAAGGCGGGAAAGTGAAAGAGTCGCTAGGCCTCGGATAACCTGATACCATCGGGGTCGGAAGAGAACAAGAGTTTGACCAAGGGAGGCTGACAGGAAAGAGAACTGAAAGGTGCCCGGCACCAGTAAGTAGAAGCAATGCCGGACTCAGCTGGGGTCCCGTGGTCGCAAACCCACGTCCCACAAGTTGTGACCCTGGTGGGTAGAGGGGGCAGGGGTGAGAATAGCTTGCTCATTCATCGCGAGGTGACATGAGAAAAATGTCCAGACCCCGCCGTGTTACCTGTTATTGCTGACTATGCTGATGTTCATACAGGGTCTTTGCTCAAACCGCTGTAGTGTTACGAAAGAATGAGTGATTCACCGGTCAATGTGAATAGGACCGGGACCCCCCCCCCCGAACGTCTGTCATCATATATCGTCATCATCTGCGATATTCTCAGCTACGTGCAGCTTGGACCCGAGCAGTACTCGATAAGCTCTTTCACTACACGCATCGAGTATAGGCCTAAGCCAGAATATAACGTTCAGACTTTGGAAGACATCGAAGGTAGTAATCTGAATTACCTATATCAGATTTAAAATTACACCATGTTCGTTTAGTAGTCATTTTCCATTACCTTATTATTATCATAAGGGCAAATGACCTAGATGTTACACCCTTTATACCACTAATCACCACACACAATAAGTCTTCATCGCCTGTGAATTTTGAAATATTTCTTTCTATCACGGTAGTTTGTAAGTTTGTCGTGTCAATTCAACAGTAGTTTTCATTACCATCCTCATCAAAAGGGCAAATGACCTAGATGTTACGTCCATTATACTACTGAGTAACACCACAGTCTTCATCGCCTGTGATTTTTAAAATACGTATTTCCATTAGTTTGTAAGTTTGATATACCCGTTCAGTAGTAGTAGAAGTAGTCTTCATTGTGATCCTCATCAAAAGGGCAAATGACCTCTCATTCCTTTAAAGTATCAATTATTCCCATTCGTTGATAAGTTACATGTGCCAGTAGTCGCTTCTATGTTCATCATCACTATGTAGAAGATGTTTTGCGTCAGAAGAAAAGACAACTGGATGCTCAGGAACGTTAACGATATATCGACTGCGAAATCTGGAAGCTTCTCTTTGAGGAATTGCTTCAGACATTTATCGTACAGTTTAAACCTTAACAAGACGAAACTTTTAACCAGATAGCGATCTAAGTGGGAGCTCTTTGTCAAAAAATAATCAAGTCTTTCCCGAAATGTGAGTCCTAAAAATAACTTTTTCTATTATTTTCTAAGTTTCATATGTCAGTTATGTAGTAATTTTCAATTTCATCCTGATCAGTAGGGCAAATTACCTAGATGTTACGCCCTCAACGTCATTTGGGGTAAATGACCTAGATTTTAAGTCCATTATATTTCTAATCACCACCACATAAAGTCTTCTACGACTGAGATGTCACGAATTCTGGGACCGCTAATGACATATCTCGACTCGGACTGAAGACAAATATCACGAGAATGATCATTATTTTACAGAGCCTTCCCATAGTGACTTAAGTATAAACATTGTCACTGGGTTTGATAATGTAAGAAATGAATACATAAATAAATATAATGTATGACGTTGAGTGTTAAGGAGACTGAAATATTATCATCTTTCCACCGGGCGAAGCCGGGTACTACTGCTAGTTATTTATAAGTACATAATATTCATACGTAGTTCGCAAACCTATAATTCAACGTTTAGAGCAGACTAACTTTAAATAATGAGATTCACTGCGGATCAATTAAAACATTAACAAGAAAGTTATACAAACGTATAAGACCACAATTCTTAAATATTTGTGTACAAATTTAAACCACAATCCTAGTGATCAGATTTGATGATGACTGCTTGATGGTTGAAACGCTTAACTCTAAATTACCCCTTATTTATAATAACTAACAGGGTGTCTACTACTATGGAAAACAGGGAATTGTTAAATCCTGGAAAACTCAGGGAATTATCAGGGTATTTTAATGACACTCAGGGAATTTTAGTTTTACATGGCCCGACCTTGAATAATTGAAAATTAAGCATTTAAATGTTGATGGGGGAAAAGTATATTCTGGTGATGATTGTTATAGATGTATGTTCGCACTGACCTTAAAACAGTAAGCTCTCATTTCTTGCAAGATAGAGCACACAAATTACATAAGTAGACTGTGTATTTGTATATAAATGTGTAACTGTATGATCTTTGAGAGCATTACTATCGACGGGCAACTTTCAATACTCACAAGTAGGCCTACAATAGTTTTTCTGGATGAGAAATGTAGAAATTGGAAAAATATAGAAAAATATATTTTCTTGTCTTTCCAACTTTGTCATGCTACCCTTTATTAAAACTCAGCAATTCTTCTAGGTTTGTGCCGTGTCTTGTGTGGGGTTTCGCCTAGGACACCAAGCTGGCTCATCGGCGGGCTCAAGCAGCTTTTAGTTCTCGCAGTCAAGTAGTGCAGTTGCACTCTAAATAAAGGGAGGTAGCGCTCAGTTCGTTTCTCCTGTTGGGGTCCGGGCGGGGACATCAAGAGCCCGCCGATGAGCCAGCTTGGTGTCCTAGGCGAAACCCCACACAAGACACGGCACAAACCTAGAAGAATTGCTGAGTTTTAATTCACCGGCCGTGAAAGCCAATATACCTTCTACCCTTTATTGTTCGAGCACTTTTTGAAATGCTCTTCAAGTACAAACTCTGTTTTATATATTTATTATGGCCGATACTGTTACTCAGGCTCGTTCCATTTTTGAAAGCATTTGGTTTCATCCACTACTGGCTTGCTGGGCCTATCGTAGCTTCACCAGAGCCCCATTAGCCGTCACTTTTCAGGGTTCCTGTAGGACCTTCACAGCTACCGTAATGGTCCCGGGGCACACTGAAGTCCCCACTGTACTTCGCCCCTACAGGCGATCCCCTACTTTGTTCCGTTGCCCGTCTCCCACGACGTGGACAAGGGGTTGGACTTATGGGAGACAAGGAGGAGGAGGTACAGGAACAGTTGGACGTGTGGGAAGGAATAATACAAGGGTATGGGATGAAATTTAGCATAAAGAAGAGTGAGATGGTGATCACAACAAGGAAGAAGGAAAGAACCACAACGGGAATAACAATTGGTGGGGAACAGCTGAAGAAAGTGGAGAGTTTCAAGTATCTGGGAAGCCTGATACAAGAGAATGGAAGGAACGATAGAGAAATAAATGAGCGGGGGAGGCAGGCAGAAGCATTTCGGAGGAGTGTGAGAAGCATGTTATGGAGCAAGGATGTCCCTCAGAACAGCAAAAAGATCATATATCGGACGTACTATGTCCCTATCCTGACGTATGCCTCGGAGACCTGGGTTATGAAAGGAAGGGAGAAGAGCAAAATACAGGCCAGTGAGATGAGGTTCTTGAGAAGCAGTATTGGAGCTACAAAGATGGACAGAATAAGAAATGAGAGGACCAGAGAATTAATGAAGGAGGAAGCATTACAGGATGGTATAGAGAAATCTAGACTTAGATGGTATGGACATGTAAAACGAATGGAGGAGAAGAGGATACCCAGGAGAGTACACGAGACGAAGTGGGAAGGAAAGAGACCGAGAGGAAGACCGAGAGACAGGTGGCTGAAGGGGGTGGAAGAAAGCGTGAGGAAGAGAGAAGACTGGACAAGGGTGGAGGCTGAGAGATGGTGGGAAGACAGAAGACGTTGGAGAGGCTTGTATTCCAAACAGACCCGGCCAGTGGCTGGAAACTGTGCAAGATGATGATGATGATGACTGTTACTCAGGGAATTTTTCTGATTTATCCTGGAAAAAGCGGAGAATTGTCAGGGAAATCTGTTAGTTGGCTTTGGTAGACATCCTGACTAATACATGCAATTTTATTCAGGAATGTTTATATTTATTGTACCCCTGCCCAATCGTATTGGGCTAAAGCTTGTTGGCTGACTGAAGAGTTAAGATAACTCACCAATATTATGTTACTTTGATAAGTGAAATCATTATCTAATAATTCAGGAGGATCATTCCTGTTTGTCTGTGTGGCAACTGGTATTCAGCTACCACTTCGGCATATTTGTTTAAAACTTTATCCGTTTTTATAAAAATGAAATATTTATCTGCTTGGAGTGATCTCCATTTAAATATTGATGACAGAAAAATCACAATATGTCATCACTGAATGCCATTAAAACCATGCCAGAATCATTATTTTTACGTCCCTCCTAGTTTTATTAATGGTATTATATTTTTGTCTTTGTTCTAGTTTCTTAACTACATTTGGAGTTTATTTGGCAGTTGGAATATTTTACCGCCGTTTGGTTAAAGGTGCTAAAGGATTCGAGCAAATACCTCATGCTGACTTCTGGAGGAAACTTGGAAATTTACAATCTGTAAGTTCTTTTAAAGTACTTTTAACCTCTTGTGTTAGGGGCATGATAGCACACAGCTGTCAAGTTGCTTGCTTCTCACCATGCCAGTTTGGGTTTTGATTCCTGTTTAATGCTTGTGAGATTTTTGAGTTGAAATGTCATATCCATTGGTTCAGATTCCATGTAAAAAGAATGCTTTGTGATTTACGATTGTGAGGTAAAACTATAAGCTTTCGTCATCTTTGGGACAAGTAACCATGATCTTCTTAAATCAAGAGTCATGTCATAATTTCTTCCCCTTAATGGTAATATGAATCAAAAGGTATACCAGAGTTTAGTTCTCCTAAGAGAGTCTATTAGATAACTGGTAGGAGAATGTTCTCCTAAGAAATCAGTATTTAATCACTTACCAGTAATATAAAAATTGTAGCTTATGACAGTGTGTTTAGCAGCTTTCCTAAAGCTTCTTGTGTCACACAAATACTTCTTACTTCATTCCAAGATTGGTCAAGATTTTACAAGATTTATTACTTCTTTACAATATGGAGGAAACTCAGTTTACTGTCATTTTCGACCCTAATCTAACTTAATTACGATTTTTATTTTTATATTTTACGCCCTCATTGGAGCACTTTAATCATTACAAATACAATTAAATCTATGAACGATATTTGGAGATTAGTGATTCAGCTTCAGCTTCTTCTGCACCCAAAGTTTCTTCATTCTATCTGACCTGGCTGCCCTTTGTTCATCTGTGATAGTGTAGTTTTTCCGTTCAAATGTTGTTAATGTGAATCGTAAGTATTTATTCCTGAAAATATTCTCTTAACTATTTTTAATTCGGAGCATAGTTAAATTTAATTCATCTAAATCACCTTTGAACCAGTTGTTCTTTGTTTTACTCTTCCAGAAGTAACTAAACAGCTGTTTTATTAGTCTGGTTTCTGGTAGGCATGAGATATGGCAGAAAAAAGAGATTCTCCTTTTCCGCATTGTATCTATTATTGATTCACTTTCTCGATATACCACTTCATTCGGCTGCAATCTCCATTGGCCATTTACTTGATGTTTTTTGTTGTTCTGATGATTCTTCTGTCTGCTTTCTGCAGTTTGTCAGGTGTTGATTTGATGTTCAACTTGAAGAGTGTTTCACCACCATACGTTGCCTCGGTTTTAACAAACGGAATTATAATGCCGAAATTTGGCATTTATTGAGAGAGATTTCCTTTTGTAGGTTGGCCAGGTGATTCGTTGTGCTTGTTTCAGTTTGGATGTTCTGCACCCATGGTTTCTCGTTTGAGTTCCAGGTGATTATTTCCCCAAGATATTTGAACTTTTTCACAATCTTAATTTGTTTACTATTGTTTAGTTGAAATGTTGGTGTGTCAATTCTGAAGTTCGGCATCATTTCAGTCTTTTCATACGAGATTTGTAGACCAATTTTGCATGCAATTTTTCTAGTTCTTCGATTTGAAATTTAGCAATTTAGCCTCTTCCACAGTACTTGCTAGTAGTCCAAGATCTTCTGCGAATGCTAGGCAATTAAGTTTGATATTTCTGCCAATCTTAATGGTTGGAGGACACTGCTCATACCATTCTCGCATGACTTTCTCATCATCATCATCATCTTCCTTCCAAGTATTGGGCCAAATGTCCCGTTACGGTCTTGCACTTTCCCTCCATCTCTTCATCGGATGCCCTATCGATCTATTTCCCCGTGGCTGGTAGCGAAGGATCTCCTTTGGAAATCTTCCAGGTTCCATCCTTTGGACATGATGCTTCCAGTTCTCTTGGTAGTCACAAATGTATGCAGTTATTGGTTTCACTTTTAGTTCCTTCAGCACATCCTCGTTTCTCTTATGATCCCATTTAGTATAGCCTGCTGTTCGGCGCATAAGGGTCATTTCGCGTGCTGTGAGTCTGGAGATGTCCTGACATCTTACTGTCCATGCCTCGCTGCCATATCATAGGGTTGGTCTGGCTAATGTGTTATACAAACGCAAGCGTGTATGCCTTTGGACAAGAGATGGCTTCATGACATGATTAATGATTCCTGTTGTTCTGGTATAGTTAGTTATTTTTGCAGTTATGTCTCGTTCTTCTTGAAAAGATAAATGATATCCTAAATACTTGAATTCGTTAACTCTTTCTAAAATTTTACCATCCAGACAAATTTTACTGGGGATAGGGTCCTTACCCTTAAAGGCCATTACTTTAGTCTTTTCAGTAGAAATGCACATGCTGAATTTTGATGCCACTTTCTGGAGGTTGAAAACTGACCACTGCAGATCATCTTCAGATGCTGCTACCAATGCAACATCATCAGCAAATAGTATAGCATCTAAATTTTTTAGATGCCTGCTGATAGGTATTGAACCATGTCTTTCACACCTCCATTCCTTTATTATAGCATTCATGTAGATTATGAATAGCAATGGAGAGAGTCCACAGCCTTGTCTTACCCCTCTGCTGATTGGCTTCCACTCGGATTTATGATTACTTAACCTTACTGAAATAAGAGTACCACTATACATGTTGGAAATGTTATCAATTAACTGTTGGGGGACACCATCTCTGGCCAATATGTC
This sequence comes from Meconema thalassinum, assembly GCA_946902985.2. Taxonomy (NCBI): domain Eukaryota; kingdom Metazoa; phylum Arthropoda; class Insecta; order Orthoptera; family Tettigoniidae; genus Meconema; species Meconema thalassinum. Next base: position 249,476,805 of record OX336394.1, on the reverse strand, counting down.
AATGTCTGTTTCTGTCAACAAAATCAAAGGCTTTCTTAAAATCAACAAATGATGTGTGTTTCCAAATTGAACTCCCTGCGTTTTTCGATCAAAATTTTTAAGGTGAAGTAGGCATCTGCACATGTGCGACCTTTTCTAAACCCATGTTGTTCATTCCCTATTAACTCAGAGTAATGTTTCAGTAATTTTTCTTTAACAATGTTTGCAAAAATTTTGTATCCAGAGTTAAGTATACTTATTCCTCTATAATTTTCCAAAACTTTCATATTTCCCTTCTTATGAAGAGGAACTACTATTGCCTTTTGCCAATCTTCTGGAGGCCTGTTACCCATCCAGATTAAATTCAATAATCTGAGAAATCTTTTCTTGAAGGCATCGCCTGAATATTTCAACATTTCTGCATTTATCGAATCTTCTCCAGGTGTTTTCGCATTTCGAAGTTTCCTCAAGACCTGTTCTAATTCTTCGAGTGTAATATTTTCCGATGACTTGTTGTTAGATGCTTGTAAAACAAGTTGTTTAATATTTGCACTCGACCAAAGGCTCTGAAAATACTCAAGCCATTCTTTGTGAGATATTGCATTAATTTTTACATCTTCTTTTACTTCCCTATTTAGTTTTTTCAAAATTTTATAGGTTTGTGGTTGTGGTCTTGTTATGTCAGTCTCCAGGTACGAGACAAAGTTTTCCCAACTTTCCCTGTGTTTCTTTCGAACTTCTCTTTTTGCTATTGCTCTCTTATGATGGTATTCAATTTTATCTTCTAATTTACCAGTTGACAGAAACTTTTTATATGAATTTGTTTTTTCGGAGATTACTTTTTTAATTTCCTCGTCCCAAATTCTTAAACCCTTTTTCTTTTGCCATCTTCTTTTTTCTCCCAAACTTTCAAATGCTGACTGTTTTAGAGCTGAACTCAAATTGCACCCTAGTCTTCCACATCGTCAGAAAGTGGAATCATCTGAATGTGATTATCAAGCCTGTTTTGGTATAGCCATTTTATACTGGGATCATTTAAAAGGTTAACCTTATATAAAGTTTCGTTTTCCTGTGTTCTTTGTTTCTTTTTCTTGAACCACCGTGGTTTTAAACGAATAGGAGCAACTAATAAATAGTGGTCTGGTTCCAATTCAGGTCCTCGATAAACTCTTGTATCCAAAACTAAATCTGCCAATTTTCCATTACAAATGATATAATCAATAATTGATTTCTGATTTTTTGCGACCACGTATATTTATGACTGTCCTTGTGTGGAAATAGTGTGTTCATAATCCGAAACTGATTGAAGATAGTCTAGTGAAATCTATTAATTTTGTTCCATTATTATTGCGGGTTACCTCTCCATGAATACCAATGTTATTCTGAATTTTCTCATTACCAACTCTGCCATTAAAGTCTCCCATTAACAGTACCATATCTTGTCTATTAGTAATATTGATTATCTTCTGTAGATCATTATACAAAATATCACTTTCTTTCGAGTATCCTTCAACCGGTGCATATACCCCTATAACTGTCAAATATCCTCTGGATAGTTTTATTCTTACTTGAATGATCCTTTCATTCCAAAAAGTATAGCTATCAATATTTGATCGTAATCTCTTGTGAACCATAAACATCACCCCTGCCTGTGCTCTAACATTTCGTTGAACACCACTATAAAACTGTAAATAATTTCTTGTCTCCTTGGATCCCTGAAGCTTTTTCTTTGTTTCAGAAATAACTGCAATTGAAATATCTTTTTTAGAAAGAATATCGTATAATTGATCATCTTCGTGTCCAATACCCTGAACATTCCAGGTAGCACATCTAATAATATCCTTCCTTTTCCAATTCGTGTCCTTTCCTTTGCCAAGTTCGTCAACTGTAGAATCCGTCCGGTTTTTTCCTTTACAAGACTTGAAAGCAATGAAAATGTCCTTCCAACGGGATGCTAGCCTGAAGAAAGTAAGTCCATTAATGGGGATTCCATCTCTCAGCCCATGGACAGGCTGTAATACAGCATTTCCTCTGTACTTGATGTAACGGTTATCCCGCCGTGACTCGGTCGCCAGAGCCTCGTCTGTGGAAACGGGCAAGTTCGCCACGTGAAGGAGAGGATGACATTTGGGTAGGAGAGGTTATAGATTGCACATCACTACCCCTTGAACGACCCCATGACTTTCTACAATGCACAATTAAACAATAAGAGCGAAAGACCATCTCCTTGGCGGAAACTAGTTTGGATTTCAAATGGTTCTGACAATTCACCTCTAAATTTGACTTTTGATTTAGTATTCTCAAGGGTGATTCCAAGAAGGTCGATGAGTTTCCAATGTAGACCAAATTCTCGAAGGACTTTTAATAATGACTCACATTGGATACTGTCATAAGCTTTTTTAAAGTCGACAAAAGTGATGACTATATGATGTTTCATGATCCATAGACTAATAATTTGTTCAGGACAGCTCCTTCCTGTTCGATATCCTCCTTGATACTTTCCCAGTTCTTGATCAAGTTGTTCTTGAATTCTTGTATAAATAATTTTCTTGAAGATCTTATAAGTGACATCAAGTAAAGATATACCCCGATTTGGGATTACAACAGGGGCGCACCCGGGGGGGAGCTATGGGGGCTTAAGCCCCCCCAAACCTGCTAACACTTTAAAAACATTGATGATATCTTTCAAGAAAATTGATTGCATAACGGGCTCCAGAATGTTTAGTGTTGGAACGTTGGAACATTTTGCGATTTTCTACTGGTTTATAATAGAATTACAGTATGTTAGGCCTATATTTATGCAAGCCTATATTTATGCAACACTTGAGTGATAATAATATATATTGTAAACACGATCGGATATTTCCGGCCGTTGTCATAATATGCTCGGAGCAAGATATGCGCGGGACAGCGGTGAAAATTTCTCTCCCCAAGGTATTGTGCTGTGCTCTGTGTCAGGCGTCAAGTCAGTAGTGGTATTTGTAAAAGTTGATTCGTTGATTGTTGTTGTGTTTTTTTTTTTTTATATTGGTGTTCGTAGTGTGTCCAATTGGACTAGTAGTAATGGGAGACAAAAGAAAGTCAAACATGCAAAACTACTTTAAACCGTTAAAAATCAATAAATATGATGTGGTTAGTGTTAGTGAATGTGGCAATCCTTCAACGAGTAAGGAACTGTTAACAAGGACTGCTAGCATAGAAAAACAGCCAAGTTGTTCGTCAGAGGAGGGCTCAGAGGCAAATGTGAGCAGGCCTAAGGCCGTTGTAAGTAAACATAACATGGATTTGGACATTGGTTTATTTAAAAACAAAGTGTTGACGGACAATGAAAAGTTCAAAGTTTTGAATGACAAATGGGTTCCTCAGAGCAACTTTAACTTTCCTTTTAGATCGCATGGGAACCAACAATGAAAATTTTCGTTTCCATGGCTAAAGAAATGTACCTGGCTTTCATATTCTGGAATTGAAGACTCTGCATACTGTGTCCATTGTATGCTTTTTTCAAAAAAAGAAGTAGTTAAGAGTAATGCTCAACATACTGGACAACTTGTTGAAGAAGGTTTTTGTAACTGGAAAAAAGCACTAGGAAAGTTTGAAAAACATGCAAACTCGCAGTATCATAAAAACTCATGTGTAAGCGCAGCAAACTTTAAAAGAGTTATGGACTGCCGAATGAAACCGATTGACAAATCTCTTGATAAAGGAAAAGACGTCCAAGCCCAAAATAATGTGAAAAGAATAATTCCAATAATAGAAACTATTATTTTGTGTGGCAGGCAAAATATTGTCCTTAGGGGCCATAGAGATTATGGTCAGTTTCCAATCGACAGCAAACCATTTGAAAATGAGGGGAACATAAGAGCTTTGCTCAAAGCTAGAATTGAAGCAGGTGACAACAATTTGAAAGATCACTTTGGGTCATGTGGCAAAAATGCGACCTATAGACTATAAGTTGGAATTTTCAAAATCAAGTCGTTGATGCTTGTAACCAAATAATAACTGAAAAAATAGCAAGTAAAGTAAAAGAAGCTAAGTTTTTGAGTCTTCTCGCTGATGAAACATCTGATATTTCAACTGTTGAACAGTTTTCTTTGTGTTAACGTTATGTAACGCCAAATACTTCAAATGGTTATGAAATATGCGAGCAATTATGAAGTTCATGCCTCTAACCTCTACTACGGGTAGCATATTGGCAAAAACATTGATTAGGTCTTGAAGACAGTAATATAGACATAACTAACCTAAGTGGTCAGCTGCCATGGGGCGGCTGCCATGAGTGCAAAGTTTAAAGGTGCTCAAGCGTGCATCCAAGAAGCTCACCCCACAGCAATATACGTGCATTGCGCTTCTCATAGCCTTAACCTGGCATTGTCGACCGCGTCTGAGATTGTATCAATCTGGAACTGCTTTGGAATAGTGGAGAAGTTGTGGGATTTTTTTAACAGTCCTAAAAGACAAGCAGTTTTAAAACAGTGCATTGAATCTGAGGTAAATCTTGAAACCAACAAGAAAAAACTCCTGCAGCTTTGTCCAACGAGATGGGTACAAAGGCACGATGCTATTTTTTATTCATTCATTCATTCATTTATTTGCAATGGGGGGAGTGTCCCCCGGTGGCAAATTGGATACACATAACAAATAAATAATTATACATAACAATTCAATAACAATTATACAACAATTAAACTGGAGTATTTACACAAATAGTCAGTCTTTTCTTAAACACACCTATATGTTTGGGAAAAGGCTCTAAGACTGTGGCAGGTAGAGAGTTCCAGTTATCAATGGCACGGTTTACAAAAGAATATTTACCATAATTTGTTCGCTGTGGTCGGCCCTTAACTTTGAAAGGATTATCGCTCCTACCCATGTAAGTGGGCTTTCCCAATCGTTTGCTAAGCTCACCCTATGCTGGTTGATTTGTATACGTGTTGTACATAGCGCAGAGTCTAGATTTCATCCTCCTAGCCTCCAGTGATTCCCACCCAAGTTTCTTTAACATACGGCTCACACTGCTCCTGGGATTAAAGTCACTGAGCACAAATCTAGCGGCCTTTCTTTGTACCATTTCCAACTCATTGATGAGCCCTACTTGATATGGATCCCAAACCGCCGAGGCATATTCCAGAATAGGTCTTACAAGTGACAAATAGCCTAATTCTTTAGCAGAGGTACTACTTCCTTTTAATACCCTCATTACAAAGTGCAGGGATTTGTAAGCATTTGAAACTACACATCCTACATGACTACTCCATTTCATATCATTCCTTACGTGAACACCCAAATATTTGCAAGAATCTTCTTCTACAAGTATTTCCGAGCCAATGTTATATTGAAAATCCTGCCTCCGCACTTTCCCTATTTTTAAGAGACTACATTTTCTTGTGTTTATTTTCATTTTATTTTCAATCGCCCACTTATAGACCAGGTTCAGGTCCTCTTGAGGCACTGCATTGTCTTGTGAGTCATGTATCTTTCGATATATTACACAATCATCCGCAAACAATCGACAGTCACTGCGAATCCCATTTGGTAAGTCATTTATAAACGCCAAAAATAACAAAGTTCCGATTACGCTGCCCTGAGGGATACCCGACGTTACGGTAATTTCATCCGAGAATATGCCTTCGACTTTCACTTTCTGTGAACGACCCGTCAAAAATTCTTGGATCCATAAAATTACTCTTCTATCAATCTTCGTCGAAGCTAATTTATGGAGTAGCATGTCATGCGGCACGACATCAAATGCCTTCGCAAAATCTATAACCACGGCGTCGACTGAAACTCCATGGTCTAACGATTCGCTAATGTCTTGAAAAAGTGATAGCATCTGACTCTCGCATGAGTAACCTTTCCGAAATCCATGTTGCCTATCATTAAACCATGATAATGTTTCCCACTGTTCCCTCAAGTAGTCGCAAATGATATGCTCCATCTGTTTACAAACGATGGACGTAAGGCTAACCGGCCTGTAGTTGCCCAATTCAAGTCTGCTCCCTCCCTTAAATATTGGCACTACCGTAGCTCTTTTCCAGTCATCTGGGATTTGCGCATTGTTTATGGACACATTAAACATCACCTCCAAGTATCGTGCCACGGCCCTACCCCCTAGTTTAAGTACTTCTCTAACAATATTATCAGGACCCTTTGATACATTGAAACGTAGTTTTTGTATTAGCTTTACAATTGCTGACTGGTTTATTTGGAACAGGGGAGCCCCTGATTCGTCGTTAAGGTCCAACACACAGCTATTGGATTTATTGAACACACTACCGTAAAAGACATTTAATTCATTAGCAATGGCCTGTTTCTCAGTAATTAATTTACCGTCATCGGACATTATCATCGACAAATTATTTGGATTTCCCTTTCTTCTCCTAACATAACTGTAAAGATTTTTCCACCCATCACCTCCCGAACCAAGTAAACCTTGCATATAACTGTCATGAGCAGTACTCTTTTTTAAGACGAGCTCTCTTGATAAGGACTTAAATTTCAACATACTCTTGTCACTATCATGTCTTTTATTGTATAATTTCCTAATTTTCCGTTTTAGACTCCTAATTTCTCGTGTGTAATACTCAGGATCTGGGTTTTGATTCAGCAATTTAAATGGGACAAATTTATCAACAGCGCTATTTAAAATTTTCAAAAAGTTAGTCCACAGGATATTAATGTGATTTCCTTCCGATGCCCATCCTACAAATAGCTCATTCAAATACCCCTGAAACTTGCCCTGATCCGCCCTGCGATACTGGAATATGATCTTTTTTGCTACATCAGAGTCTAATTTTGTAATGTCACCATATCTAATATTTAATTCAACCCCAGAATGGTCACTAATTCCTGGTACTTTCAGACAGTTAATATACAGCTCTACAGGCCTTACGAGATAAACATCTAAGGTATTATTGTCTCTAGTTGGGAAGTCAACTACTTGGGAAAATCCCCCCTCCCTTAAGAATTTATTTTCAGCGCTCTGAGCTTGACTACAGCTAGTTGACTCACCAGACCAGTCTACTTTGAGGAGGTTTAAATCTCCAGCAATTATGCTCTTTTTCATAGCATTACCCGTACAAGTTTTATCATACAGTGTTTCGAGGAGAGAAAAGTTATCTTTCGGTGCTCTATACGCCCCTATCACCTGAAGAGGGAATTTATTTCCTTTATCCGAAATTTGTAGAGATAACATTTCATGATCCATATCAGCCCACTTTAAGAAACTAGCTATATTTTTGCGCACACAAATAAATAGCCCACCACCTCGCTTCCCCCGATCCCTTCTGTACATTTCGTAGGTCCCTTGAATTATTTCGCTACTATTTATGTCCTCATATAACCAAGATTCAGTTGCAATGACAATGTCCGGAGAATACGTCTCTACAAGATTCCAAAATTCAATTAATTTATTTCCTAAACTCTGACAATTAACCTGCAGTAATCTTAGAGTCTTACCTCCGCAGCAAATATCTCGAAATAGCTCCTTCTGTTCCCATCGGCTGGCAACCTCTGGACCTGCTCCTCCTCACAAAAGCCGGCACGAACCGATGACCCTGTCATGTAGGCTCCCTAGGTTAAAAGCACCCCTTTGATTTAGATGCAGCCCGTCTCGGGCAAAGTCACGGCCACCAATCCAGCAGTCAGCTTCTACATACACTAAGCCCAGTTGTGCACATACCCAGTCCATGCGGTCATTTACAGTCTTAACTCGCCTTAACGGAACATCTCCCCTCCGAACAATGCCACTCATTATAATTTTTGCATTTCGAAACTTGCTTTTAGCTTTTCTGCCTAGTTCGTAGAGCTCCCCCATGATGTAATCAGCTGTAGCCCTCTTCTTCAAATCGTTCGTCCCAACATGTAGCAACAACACTTTAACTTTGTCACAGTCCTCTTCATTTGATTGTTCCACTTGTTGGGCAAGCTGGTCAATTTTAATCCCCGGATAACACCGCACTTTCGCACCTGATTTCCTCGAGATATTCGCACTCCATCGTATCATTGAATCACCCATTATGATAACGTAATCCTCAGTTTGCTCCTGCATGCCCTCTTCCACACTGATCCCAGTAGAAAGCCGTTCAGTCACATCCTTCACCGTTTCTTCTGATTCACGAAGCTTTGCTCTAAGTTCCTGTATTATTTGATCCCTTGCTTTGATTTGCACCCTCAAACAGTCCGGCGTATCACATACTTTACAAAACCAATTTCCGACATCACAATCCTCCTTCTTGACCTTAATACAGCCGAAGTGAAACCATTTCTCACATAGTCCACTCTCAACACCATTCTTCAATGTTTTACTGCACGTCGAACACTTTAAAGCTGCCACTGGATCATTTGCCTGATTCACATTTGGAGTAACAGGCCCTGGATTCACTTCCACTCCACCAATAACTAGCAATGCAGCTATCACTAGGGCTATCACTAGGGTTATGAAAGAACTGCTGCAACCTCTTGAAGTAGCGTTAGAGGAGATTAAAAACTGGAATGATAGGGAATCATCTTCAGGAGCTCTAATACTACTAAACTCCTTAAGTCGAGGTGAATTTATAATTTCTCTCATGGCATCAGAAAAACTGCTTGGTTACACAGTAAACCTAAGCAAAAAGGTTCAGGGAACTGATTTAGATTTACACACGCTGAAACTGTGATTGAAAGAAAAAATGCAGATCAAGAATTTCACTCGTTGTTTGAAGAAGCTACCAAAATTGCTAATAATTGCGGTTCAAAAATTTCGATGCCTCGAACAGTTGGAAGACAACTGAACAGAAGCAACATACTAGCAGAAACTCCAGAATTATACTATAAAAGATCTGTTTTCATCCCTTGGATTGACTCTTTCATTATTTCATTGGAATCTCGATTCATCAAGCATAAAGACTTATTAAAGAGTTTTGAGTGCTTACTGCCATCAGCCAATGCATCACGTACACATAAAGAAACCTTCCAAGAAAAAATAATCTCCAGTCCAACAGCATCTTTTGTATTGGTTTTAACAGAGCATTCTACAGTATGTTTGATCTTATAGAATATCTTTTTATGCATATGATCTCAAATATACATTTTTACATACAGGACTAATAATGGACACATTCTCTTTCCATAGCTGAAATCATGTTATTCGGTGCGCCCCTGGATTACGATATAATGTAAATGAAAAATTTGGACAACAAATGCCAGATGTTTCAATTAGAATACGTGGGCATCAATTAACAGTAAATGAAACAAATACTGTGCTGTTACTTTCATATTTAGGTGATTTTTCAAAAGTTGATGTCATTTTTTATAATATGTCTTGCTTCTGTGATATGAGTTTTTGGCAGAGCAGACGTTACACATTTTCAAATGTAAAGATTTGTTATAGATCAATCTGCCTTGTTTCTTCTTTTGGCAACTCTATGAAAACACGCAGCTTCACACTTTATTTTGACATATATGGCACAGAGTTTGAAGTACCATTAGAAACCTTGGTTCTCCGTGCTAATGTGGACTTCGGATCGCACGGATAATTGAAAAATATGGATACAGTAAAACCTCAATAATCAAAACCGGTTTATTCAAAATTCGACTTAATTTGAAGAAAATTCGGTCCCCAAGGTACGTCTTTTAATGTTATTTAATCTGTTTAATTCGAAGGGCAATACCGATCCCACGCATGAAATTCGATATTTTAATTGGATATATTTAACATATTTCTTTAAAATCAACATGATTCTTACAAAATTAATCGGCCCACAAATGCGCAGCACTCAAGGGATGAAAATATTGATGTTGTACTAACAAGTAATGCAATATTTGTGAATTATCAGACGATTGTATTGAAATCGAATGTTCCGAAGGAAAACATGATGTTGGTTTGTCCGTTTGAGCTAATATATTTTAACAAAATATGATAAAATGGTCTGGCTAGCTCAAAAAAAATTGCCAGCGTTTCGCCCCAGTGTACCATTGGGTTCATCAGTGGGTATGGTACACCTCACCAAGACGCGTGGCTAGTGCATACTGAGAAGGCCACTGACGTGCCCAATGGTACACTGGGGCAAAACGCTGGCAATTTGTTTTGTGCTATCCGGACCATTTTATCATATTTTGTTAAAAGACAATTGTATTGTCGCGGAATGATCGATTAATTGTGTTTGATTTCAGAAATGGCTGTGTGTTGTTCTTGCATCCTCGATTATGGGGATATTATTTTGTAGTTTCATTTGGTTGCGCTAATAAAAGGAATGTTCTATGTGGTTTTATTCATTCTTTGTACATGATGAGGATGATCTTGTGGCCTCCGGAGAGGCGGAGTGCAGGTCTTTCTAGTCGATGCCCGTGGGCAACCTGCGCGTCGTAATGAGGATGAAGTGATGTTGAAGACGTCCCCAAGCCATGGAAATTAACTCCAGGAGATTAAAATCCCTGATGGCTCGGCCGGGAATCGAACCCGGTGCACTTCTGGCCAAAGCCTAGCGTGCTAACCATTTAGCCACGGAGTCAGACATTCTTTGTACAGTGAAAGCAGTAAGGTTATGTTTATATTGGTTTATATCGTGTCTGCCACTCGCTCTTGACCATGATGATTACAAATTGTTTTTGTAAGTAATTTTCATTTTATGAATAATATAATGTATATTTTGTGTTCTCCACTGCTTTCTCCTTGATTTGTAATATTTTTCAATATGATAGAGGTTTTCAAAGATGTGAGTGTTACAGGTTATGTTTCACGTCGTCCAATGATTTCTCCTTGTATACCACTGCATTTGAATATGATTCAGCTGCTGTTGGATAGATTATTATTAATCGAGAGTTGCTAAGGGCGTATCAGTAATTAAAATCCATTGCTCACAAGGTGGAAGGGGAGGGGAGTTGGTTCAGTTAATTAAAAAACCTGTAATTGGAAGTCCATTTTTTCTGTCCCGATTACTTCGAATTAACGATGTTTTACTGTAATGCAAACGCACGTAGCCTTACCTGAAAATGGCACTATTATTTACTAAGCTTGCAACTTATGATACCAAATCCTGTGCATTACGAATTTCTCTCAGTTTGTTTCTGGAAAATAATCATCTATTTTTTGTTGTTTCAATGTATCAGTCACTTTCTTTCTTATAACAGTCTAGCAGTAGTGCCCGGCTTCACCCGGTGGATTTATTTGTTTTATGGATAATAATGATTACTACTACAGAACTGGCACATGATATTTAAACTAACAGAAAAAATAATTAAACATATGACTTTTTGTGGTGGTGGTGGTGGAAGTGGGGGTGATAAGTAGTACAGGATAATGGACGTAACATTAAGGTCATTTTACCGTAATGATAATGATAATAATGAATAGGGAAACGGCTATTTACTAACTTCAGTACTGACACATGTAATTTACAAATGAATCGAAAAATATTATTAGAAAGAGGAGTACAGTAAGTGAAATAAAAGAGACTGCCTAGGACCTATATCTAATTGGCTGTTAGAAAAGTAGAGAACAATAGTGTCGTCTTTTGTCGCATAGTGCTGTAGGAAAATAATCAGAGCACTTTGGAAAACTTCGGCTGTCCTGAACTCCTGACATAGCTTTTGTGTAATTTATCGCCACATAGTGCTCAAGGATAAGGATCGGAATAAATGAAAGTAAATTTGAAAGCACCAACGTTTATTGCAGCTGATAACCTCAAAGTACTGCACCAACACCATCGCACTTATACAGAGGCATAATGTTTATGATAACTGTTTTAAGGGGCCCAAGAAATCTTTTTGCACTAATTACTCCCCGTGACTGCAATTTATAAGCAGCGCAATATTTAACTATTTTCGCAGTTCTGCACCAGAACACTGGTAGGGATGAAGTGATGCAGCCTGCATTGCCAGCCAACAATAGACTTATTAAAATATTCTTACAGTTACACTACTACGGGCATGAATGGTTCTAGGGCCTTAAAACGTGGTTTTCAAGGTCCTTTCATCTGTTATTCTCAATGTAGGGAATGGAGAGGGTTGTCCTAAATATCAAGTGGACAGTGTTACCAGCAGGGTTCCGATGGGTAAGTATGTAAAATTCGGTGCAATTATATGAATCGGTGTGCTAAAGGGCCTAAATGCAGGGAATGAAATGGTCTGTCCGAAATTTGAAGTGGACAGTGTTACCAGCAGGGTTTCAAAGGGTAAGTATGTATAATTCGGTGCAATTAGGTGAAAATGTGTAGATTTGTGCTTAAGGGCCTAAATGCAGGGAATAGAGTGGTCTGTCCAAAATTTAAAGTGGACAGTGTTACTTGCTGGGTTCGGAGGGTAGGTACATAATAGTTTGGTTCAGATCGGTGAAACAATGTAGATTCGTGCCAAAGGGCCTAAATGAAGGGAATGGAGTAGTCTGTCCGAAATTTCATGTAAACAGTGTTACTCGTCGGGTTGCAAAGTGCAAGTACGTAAAATTTGGTACATGGTGTGGATTCGTGCCAAAGGGCCTAAAAGCAGGGAATGGAGTGGTCTATCCGAAATTTGAAGTGGACAGTGTTACTCACAGGGTTCCAAAGGTTAAGTAGGCAAATTTTGGTTCAGATCAGTGAAACCGAGTAGATTTGTGCCAAAGGGCCTAAATGCCGGGAATGGAATAGTCTATCCGAAATTTAAAGTGGACAGTGTTACTCACAGGGTTCCAAAGGTTAAGTATGCAAATTTTGGTTCAGATCAGTAAAATGGTGTAGATTCGTGCCAAAGAGCCTAGATGCAGGGAATGGAATAGTCTGTCCGAAATTTAATGAGGACAGTGTTACCTGCAGGTTTCCAAAGGGTAAGTATACAAATTTTGGTTCTGGTCCGTGAAACGGTGTAGATTTGTGCCAAAGGGCCTAAATGCAGGGAATGTAGTGGTCTGTCGGAATTTTAAAGTGGACAGTGTTATTCACAGGGTTCCGAAGGTTAAGTATGCAAATTTTGGTTCAGATCAGTGAAATTGTAGATTCGTGCCAAATGGTCTAAATGCAGGGAATGTAGTGGTCTGTCGGAATTTTAAAGTGGACAGTGTTATTCACAGGGTTCCGAAGGTTAAGTATGCAAATTTTGGTTCAGATCAGTGAAATTGTAGATTCGTGCCAAATGGCCTAAATGCAGGGAATGGAATAGTCTGTCCAAAATTTAATGAGGACAGTGTTAACCGCAGGTTTCCAAAGAGTAAGTATACAAATTTTGGTTCTGATTGGTGAAACGGTGTAGATTTGTGCCAAAGGGCCTAAATGCAGGGAATGGAGTGGTCTGTCCGAAATTTATAGTGGACAGTGTTACCTGCAGGGTTCCAAAGGATAAGTATACACATTTTGGTTCTGATCGGTGAAACGGTGTAGATTTGTGACAAAGGGCCTAAATGTAGGGAATTTAGTGGTCTGTCGGAATTTTAAAGTGGGCAGTGTTACTCACAGGGTACCAAAGGGTAAGTATATACATTTTGTTCTGATCGGTGAAATGGTGTAGAATTGTGCCAAAGGGCCTAAATGCCGGGATTGGAATGGTCTGTTTGAAATTCAAAGTGGACAGGGTTCCAAAGGGTAAGTATGCAAATTTTGGTTCAGATCGGAGAAACGGTGTAGATTTGTATACATAACAGACAAACAGACAGATTAACATTGAGCTTTATATATATAGATTATTAAAAGGTTGGTGTAGTCAATTGAGTTTGGTCCTGCTCACAGTAATAATATATTGAATGGTATCGATGACATCGTGTGAATAATGGGTGATTCCTCACTAGGTAGTGTAGTGGTATCTTAAATAGTGTGAGCACTAGCAAGTGGGCTGCATACTCTACAGTATGTTTAGTACAGTGTCATAACATGGAGCAACACTAGGTAGTATAGTGGTATCTTATATAGTGTGAGCACTAGCAAGTGTGCTGCACACTCTAGAGTGTGTATAGTACAGTGTAATAACATGGAGCCTCACTAGGTAGTATAGTGGTATCTTATATAGTGTGAGCACTAGCAAGTGTGCTGCATACTCTACTGTGTGTATAGTGTCATAACATGGATAACATGGAGCAACACTAGGTACTGTCATCGCGGCAGGAGATGGCAGTTGAACACGCTGCGACGGGGTGCGGGGGATCTTACAGTACGCATGCGCGGTCCTTCTATTCCTAACTTAAATATATCAGCTTCCCGCATGCCAATGGTTGTCATTGCAGCAGGCGACACTCAGTCAGTGAAAGAAGGAATGTGATGAGTGAGTGAAGCAAGTAGTGACCAACTGAATGTTTTTGGAATGCGCGATACGCAGTGAGCGGGAAGACCTCTGCAGTTCAAACCCGACTGCCAACTCCTGGAGAACCTTGGTCCAGCTGGCCCGGCCTGATTAGGGTCCCAAGCCATGGTTACGGTGAAGTCTTCAACGGTACCTGCAGTGGAAGAGGTGAACTCGCGCACAGTGTGGTTGGCGGAAGGGGCAGCCTATTGCTCAGGTTTAATAGAGCAAACTATTGTCCATAGTTATGATGGGCAGAGTTTGGCCCAACGGCAAAATGAGCGGAGGAGGAGCCAATCACTCTCATGACTCCCAACGGTCATAGAGGCGGAAGAGGTCAGGCCAGATGGACTGGCTGTAAAGGTGCACCTCAGTAGTACTTGAGTATGCGGCAGTTCGTTGCAGTCTCTGTGTTTGGTCCTGCATGTCTCATTCTGTGTGAGCCGCAGGATAAGGCTCAGAGATCACAGTGTGTGGGTCTCATCCTGGCAAGATGAGATCCACCCTAAACAAATTCACGCCAGTTGCACTTCTTCCATACGTCACTTACTTTCAAAGTCCAACGGCGATGGGATATGGATGGTGGGGGCAGGTTATGGGTGTAACTGGAAGCCCCTAGTTCGGACATGCATGTTGGCAGCAGATGTGTGATGGTCATCTTCCAGAGACTCTGTGACTACTCAGGACTTCAGTCCTGCATCTGTGTTTGGGCAGGCCTATTTAGAATCACCGCTGCCCACCCCACATGGGGCTAAACATCGGAAGTCACAATCTTGGTCCGGCTGGGCAACCGCACTCAGCAGATCACCCCTCGTGCGGTCGAAACTCAAAAGCAGTAAAGAATCACAAATTGATTATTGAATCATGGTACATCAGAAATTGGCTTGATATGGACAATAACGTTAGACCTGAGAGAAGGTCAGCTCTTGTAATCCATGAGTTATCAAGACTCAACGTTGACATTGCTGCTCTCAGTGAAACTAGGCTGTCTTCTGAAGGCAAGATTACTGAATCTGGAACAGGATATACCATCTTCTCGAAAAGAAAGGAGGAGGGTGAATGTCGTATTCATGGTGTGGGCTTCGCTATGAAGACCAAACTGGTAAATTATCACCAACTTACGCCCATTGCAATCAGCGAAAGGCTCACGACTCTCCGCATACCACTCTCAGGAGGTTCCTTTATGTCGCTCATCTCTGCCTATGCTCCCTACCCTAGATTCCGATGATGAAGTAAAGGCTCAATTCTATGATCAGCTAAGTGAAATCATCTCCAGGGTACCATCTGCAGATAAACTCTTGCTCCTCGGTGATTTCAATGCCAGAGTTGGGAAAGATCACAGGCTATGGAATCATGTGATGGGCAAACAAGGACTTGGAAAATGTAATCCCAATGGACTATTGATTCTTGGTCTTTGTGCAGAACACGAACTTTTCATTACCAACATGCAGGTTCTTGAAAAGGCTCAAATCAACAGCGTAGAATCTTCCATAATAGGTCACCAATTTAGATGGATTGGTCATGTCCATCGGATGGATGATGTGAGATTACCTCTTCAAATGCTATATGGTGAGCTGTGCTGCGGCACCGGACCTCATGGTGGTCCTAAGAGGCGCTACAAGGACCCTGTTGGCTACTTTTTTGTTACCAGTGTTCAAGATATTTTCACCGAAGTATTTGAAGTGATTCACTTTTGTGAAATTGTCATCTGGTTGCAAGTATACTGTACCCGAATTCCGCATAGCCACCACCTATTATCCGCTGAGATGGTAAGGATTGCAGGGACGTTGATACCTAGCTAGGTAAACAAACACTTCCCTACTAGGTGAATAACTAGAAAACTCTCGGAACACATAGGCCCTACAATAGTACTACTAACTAATTACATACGAAATCCTATTATAAAAGATTGGCAGGACAAGAATCTCTGATCTCGAGGGTGAACGGTTAAAAACAAAGTCTTCAGTGGGCGCCAGTATCTAACCAGTAGTACTATCATATGTCGATTATTAAATGAGAAGATTGTCAGTTTCTATAAAAATGGACAAGCAAACTAAAAAGTGCTTGTAGAATTTATTCAATAAGGTCACTACAAAATATGTCCCTGACACAAAATAACCGAAACTTCAAAACAAAGATAATGTTTGTATTAAAAATGATAGACCTCACTATCTTGAAATAATTCCTATACAAAATGAATTCGGACTTCTAATGAGTCCTCCTCAACCAGATTAAAATATTACATGAAACATACAAACTGTATTTAAATTATTAAAAATTGTCAATGACTTGTTAAACAGGCTGTGCTACGGGAGTAAAACTCCCTTTCATAAAAACAAAAGCCTTACCTTGGCAATCCAAATAAGGTTTTGAATATTCCCGAAGGGAATATGATGTAGTTTCCATTTGAGCGGATGAATTATCAATAAATGATAAAAATGGTCCGGTTAGCTCATTGGCATGCTCGTGACGTCAATACTGCTTGTATTTTGTGTCTTGCATGGCCTTCTCAGTATGTGCTAGCCACGCGTATTGGTAGGTGTGTCTGTACCAACTAACGAGCCCAACGGCACACTGGGGCGAAACGCTGGCATTGTTTGAGCTAACCGGACCATTTTTATCATTTATTGATAATTCATCCGCTCAAATGGAAACTACATCATATTCCCTTCGGGAATATTCAAAACCTTAACTAGATAGCTCTGTCGAAAACTGTCTTCATACGACCCCTCTTTTGTAATATTCAATGAAATCATGTGCTGGAGTGTTTTTTGCTATGAGATTTCCTTGATGGTAATGGAAATTCATCTAGCTGTAGCATTGGTGACATCAGATTACTGTTGTTGGCATAGCAGTGGTAATCCGTCGTATTGGTTAGCCGATATGTGCGGCTTTCCTCCCATATAAGATTTCTTCTCCCGTCGTTGAATGTATATGCAGTAGTTTTCGGAGGTATAACGTCGCAGGTCCTGACTCACCCCCTCGTAATAATGGAATGAATCTCTTGATGCTTCGCTGCTAGGCTCCTGGCTTCAATAATGGTGGTGCTAGCCTCGCACACTATTTAATTCCTTTAATTTATAAATATCTTCTCTCGTAGCTTAGATGTCAAATTTCATTTCGATAAATAAATTTGATTTCTTATTCTCTTGATGTTAGTGCGGTCTAATTGTTTATAATTTTCATTTTAAAATATAATAAAATGCAGATTTCATTGTTCTAGACTTGTAAATTGGTGTCGTGTGGCGATATCTCTTTCTCTGTCACACATAAGCGTGTCGAGTGCAAAGCATCTTTGTTGACTCGAGCTCGGCGAACGTAACCGGTTCTCGACTGTCTAACTTGTAATTCTGTCAATTTCCAGCTTCAATAATTCTCATTCTCCCATGGTTAAAATAATGTAGACAGAAACTTTTCCATTCTAGGTCCTTATAAATGCTGCAATTTCCTCATACAACTCATCAATAGCTTTCACTAACATCACAGAATGCTTGCGTGTGTGAAACATTGCTCGCACTACTATTTCATTTCCTTGCACAAAATTGTCACGCGAGACGGTTCGATCCTCGCCTAATGCATTTCCATACTGCTATTAAATTCGAGTTCAATACCAGATTTGGGGTCTTATAGCCCTGGTATGGTACTGCATTTTCTCATGAGAAATTTAAAGGGTAATTTTGGTGGCAGTCTCATGAAGCTGGAGTTGCATATTGTCATTTCGTTCAAATGTGGGCTACTTATCCTCTTTCTCTCTTTCTCTAGGATGGCTGTGAGTTCGCTTGCCGACGGGGAGACCGACGAGAAGAATCGTGGCAGAGAATAACCAATAACTTCAATGATTCTCATGAGGATAGAGATGATGCCTTACTTCGGCCTTAGAATTGTAACCCAAATGATCATAACTTTGAAACTGAAACTTTTTTTAAGGTGCTGATTAATATAAATTATTACTTCTTGCCAGATTGCCATTAAATTGTTACAGTTCAACTGTATCTATGGAGATTTTCTTGAAGTTATTTTGTTCTTTTTCTCTTCTTTGTCTTTACTCTAAATGTTGATTTTTATCAGAATGTTACAAATTATATTTCTCATGTGTCTGACCTACAGTCTTTATTGTGATATTGGTATAATTACTAGAATCTTAAAAAAATTCAAGTTTCAATTTCATGAATTAGAGGGTGTTAGTGTTGTGTTGATTGATGACAATATTAATTGATGCCTTCAGAATGTTGACTCTTAAAACATCTGTATTATTTCCCCAAGCTAACAATTTTGGTGTTCGGAATAGATTGACAGGGAAGAATCCCTATTGAACAGAATTATTGTGTGTAATTTTTTAATGTTCAAAATTTATTTATTTTTCATTTATTTGTGTAAGTAAAATATTAGATGAAATTGTGATAATGATGTTGGCCACAGTGGTGGTGATGATTCTTACGATGGTAGGAGTCATGATGATGCCTGCTGTGATGCTCGTGGTGTTGGCTATTATGTTTATCTCAATGATGATGGCAGTATTAACAGCAATGATGTTGACGATTGTTGTAATAATGATCGTTATTATTGTTTTTATCATTATGATAACTAAGCCTGATTGGTCAAGAAATTTTGTATATCAAGTGGAGAGAATATGGGTGGATGATGAAGCAATAGAGGAAATGCGTATTGTATGGTTTGATTCATAGTAAGTAGGCCTGTTACAAAAC
The DNA here is from genome assembly GCA_946902985.2 of Meconema thalassinum. Taxonomy (NCBI): domain Eukaryota; kingdom Metazoa; phylum Arthropoda; class Insecta; order Orthoptera; family Tettigoniidae; genus Meconema; species Meconema thalassinum. Next base: position 249,457,900 of record OX336394.1, on the reverse strand, counting down.
CAGCAAGAAATATTAAGATTTTTGTTGCTTGTTGTTGGAATGAAGACAAAAGTATGTTGAACCCCATATGCAAAACCAACAGAATGTATATAAATATAATTTTTAAGTAATGGCTATTGTAGGATAAAGAACAACTTTTTCATCCAATAAACACTAATGTGATGCAGAACTGCTTCAAGGCTAAAGTAAAGCAGTTTGTCATTTTAAAAATGCTGTTATTTTTTCATTCAATAGAAGAAATATGTTGTTTTTTTTCTCTTTATTTTACTACACCAGATTCAGATGGCTGGGTCTTGTTAAGAGCTTTTGGACCAAATTTTTAATTAAGCCATGGCAACAAGTTTATCCTGTGGTCAATGGTAGTGATAAACTAGCATATTTTGTTTCATGTTGTTTATGCACCAGATTATATCCCTCTTTTGTCTAACAGTTTTAAAATTTTAATGTCATTATTTCAGTGAGTTAAATTAGTGGTGCATTCGGGGTGTGAAAGAAAGGAAAGAAACGTTCCACTGAATCATACTGTACAGTATCGTACTTGACAGAGACAGTTTGTTGTTGTAACACATGATTATGTTCTGGCATACGTAGCACAAGATTAGTCATTCTAACAGAGAAAGTATTATTTTTAGCCTACTTTTCACATTTTACTAAAATGAGGAAAAAGTAGACATGAGATCGGGCAAATGTGTGTCTGTGTGTGTGTCTGTCTGTCTGTCTGGCTGTGTGTGTGTCCCCCCTTATCAACTCCTAAACGGCTGGAGCAATCGAAACAAAATTTGGTAGGAGTAAAGATCTATACCTGAATATCTCACGGCCATATTTGAAAATGATGTCAGTGCTACCAACTGCTAAAAAATCGCATTTGAAATTTGAGCTCCATGTTGGATATCTTGGAAGGTATGAATCGGAGCTATTTCAAAATTGGCACACGTATAGATAATAATATTGCAGTTTAATTTCCATGAGGCCATGCATGGCAGTGTTGCCAAAATGATTATAAGCCTGCTGATACATCCAATTTTTAAATGCATATAACTTCTACACTATCAATTGGAATTCAACCAAATTTCGTATGTTGTATGTGTACATAACCAGATATGACTGAGCGTATTCTTAAGACCCACCAGGGCTGCCAACCGTTAATAAATGCTCTTAATTTATTTTATCCAAATACCAATATATCAGAAAGTAGGCAAGCCGACAGCTTTAAACTATGCACACGTATAGTACCTGACATTCTATATTAATTTGGAGTAACTTATATACGTCAGTGCTACCAACATGATTCTAAGCCTGCTGAGAGGTCCAACTTTAAATACATGTAACTTCCATACTACCATTTGGATTTCAACCAAATTTCGTATGTGCTATGTGTACCATAACAGATATGATTATGCGTATTCTTAAGAGCAACCAGGGCTGCCAACTGTTAATATGTGCTGTCTCTATTTTTGTTACCCTAATATCAATATATCAGAAAGTATGCAAGCCAATAGCTCTAAAGCTTGCACACATATAGTACCTGGCATTCTAGATGAATTTGGGGTAAATAATATACGTCAGTGCTGCCAACATGATTATAAGCCTGCTGATAGGTCCAATTTTAAAATGCATGTAACTTCTATACTAACTAATGGATTTCATTCAAAATTGGCACAACAATAGATCATATTATTTCAGATTATTTCTGACCAATACATGCATGACATTGTTGCCAACATGATTTTACGCTCGCTGTTAGATCCAATGTTTAACTGCAAATAACGTCCATGCTATTCATTGGACTGCAACCAAATTTTGTATTCTGTACCTTAAGAGATGGAACTAAGAATATATTCAGTCACCAGGGCTGCCAACTGTAGTGCTCTATTATGCTACATTATGCCAGGTATACAGTATTTATAACTAATTAGGAATTTCGATATTAGCAACTTAATTTCGTCATTATTCTCGATAGATCCATATAGATTAATCATTGGCATGAATCTTAAATTTTAAGAAAAGTAGGCTCTTTAGTTCGTCATGGAACTTCTTGTTATATTATATTTTCTCTCTCTGCAAGTGAAATCTGTTGATTAAAGTAATTGAAATAAAATGCTGTTTTTTCAGTGAATAGAAGAAACAGGTTGTATTTTTTTCTTTTACTACACCAGATTCAGATGCCTGGATCTTGTTAAGAGTTTTTTTTTTTTTCTTAAATGCTTTCCAAAGTGTCAATCACTGTCATGTTGCTATAGTTCAGAGCTTGAGGGGTTGTTTTTATAACTTGCAAATATTGTGTTGTGAAGGTTGTGTTCTCCAAATTAAAAGAATTTTGACTTCATCACCGTCTATTTTCATCTAGTATCATAGTAACCTATCATTTCTAAGCCAAAGAATTAGTTGTGTTTGTGTGTGGACAATGCCTGTAAGTAATTATTCATCACTTGTGTTAATTATGAATTGTATTTATTTAAATGAGCTTGTATATATATATACTGTGTTTATTTTTCAACTTCTGTAAGTATTGTCAAATGAGTACCATAGCAGTGATCCTCTACATTGTTGGTAGTGTACTAGAGGAATATGTATGTATGTTATTGTCTGATATGGAAGGTAAAAGTTTCCTGTAGAATTCAGAGATGTTTGCATCACTGCATTGTCCTTTCCACATATTTTTAAAACCTTAGTGTCGTTGATGAATGTCAGAAAAATAGAGCAGAATTATATAACTTAATAATTTAAAAATTGATGTGATAACAGTGTGTGTGCTCTCTGTGGTTTGTTTTCCTGGGGAATATTTACTGTACATGTTGAACTAGGGTATCGGGCACATCAATAGTTTATCAGAGGGATATTATGTTCTAGATGAGAATCAACCCCCGGAACAAACGGGTTTCAGAGCCGGGTTTAGTACAACAGACCATCTACAAACTGTGAACCAACTGATCGAAAAGTCTGAAGAATTCCACCTACCACTATACGTAGGCTTTGTTGATCTCAGAAAAGCCTTCGACTCAGTCGAACACTCAAGTATACTACAGGCATTGGCAGCACAAGGAATTGAGACCAAATACATCCGCTTATTGGAAAACATCTACAACCAAAGCTTTGCAAAGGTGTAAACAGAAACTGAAGGTCACCCATTCCGTCTGGAAAGTGGAGTGCGACAAGGAGATCCAATTTCACCCAAACTCTACACGTGCGTGCTGGAGGACATATTCCGTAAGATTAAATGGACAAACAAACAAGGAATAAGCATATCTGGCAATCGGCTAACAAACTTAATATTCGCGGATGACGTAGTACTCTTCGCAAAGTCACCAGGAGAACTTCAGAAGATGCTACATCAACTCAACGCCCAAAGCAAAGCAGCAGGCCTGTCAATGAATAACACAAAGGCACAGGTGATGACAAACAGTGCAGAAACCCCAGTCTCTGTGGAAGGAACAACACTACCATACGTAAAGGAATATATATATTTGGGGCAACTTATCTCATTCAAGAACAAGACCGGAAAAGGGATAAAAAGAAGACTTGCCTTAGCATGGAAAAAATTCTGGTCACTACAATTCATACTCGTGGACAGGAAGCTGAGCAGAAGATTGAAGTTTGAGACACTAGAATCATCCGTCTTCCCAACACTATTATATGGAAGCCAAACGTGGTCAGCAACGTGCAGACAGATAAACACACTTCAAGTAAGTCAAAGAAAGATGATACGTAAGATACTTGGAATAACAAGGTCAGACACGATATCAAATGAGAAACTGACACAAATGTCATCAACGACGGATATCATAGAAAAAGCCATGAGACAAAAATGGAAATGGGGAGGCCATATCGCGAGGATGCGTGACGACAGGTGGACATACAACGTGGGACACATGGATAGGTAAACGACAGAGAGGAAGACCGAGGCGAAGGTGGTCCGACTTTTACAGAGCGCAGGCAGGCCCACAGTGGACGAGAGAAGCAAGAAGTAGAACTGAGTGGAGGACCATGGAAGACAGACTATAGGGCAATTGAAAGTAATTTAAGTCAAGTGCATCGCTAGGAAAACTGGGAGAGAAAGTCAAAGTGTAACAGTACAAAATAAGACAAAACAGACCATACAGTTACCATGCACAAACCTAATGTGACTAGCTCACCACATTAGTGAAAAAGAGCTACCCTTTTATAGGAGGCCTTTGCCCTTAAAGAGACATTGGAGGCTGTTCTTTATTGTTTATTTAGAGCTACAGTAGAATCTCGCTTATAAGTTTCTCATCTGTATGTTCTGTAATCTTGCGACACCCTTTCACTGGAGCTCAGATGTTCACGGCATCCTTAATATTATTTTAAATAATTTTGGCTTTGAAAGTACAGGGTGGGACAGAAACAATGACCCATTTTAAACATGTTATTTAACCATGAAGAAATACAACTACATATTATTACTGTACACTGTTCAAAAGAACACATCCTACCATTAATTACACATGTCACTTTTTGTAAATTATGTCCTTCAGGTGTCCACCATTGTTGGCGATGCAATCTTCTGCACGAACACGCAAATTCTCCATAACCTTACGAAGAGTGTCACCTGTTATGGCCTCGATTTCGGCTTGAATGTTGTTTTTCAATTCTTCAATAGTTGTTGGCCTGTTAGCATACACTTTGGATTTTAGGAATCCCTACAGAAAAAAATCACAAGTCGATAAATCGGGCGAACGGGCTGGCCAGTTGACATTGCCAAAGCCGGATACAAGATGATCTGGAAACATTCTGCGTAAGACTGTCATGGATGTTCTGGCCGTGTGAGCGGTTGCACCATCTTGTTGGAACCATAACGACCGCAAATTGATATTCTTACGGCGCATTTCCTGCATTACAAACAGTTGCAACGTAGCAACATATCGATCTGATGTTACTGTGACAGCGTCACCTGCATCATTTTCGAAAAAATACGGACCAATAATACCCTGCAGACACACACCACACACTAACTTTTGCGCTATGAAGTGGTCTTTCGTGCATCTGATGAGGATTGGTAGGCGCCCAGTTCCTACAGTTTTGTTTGTTTACATAGCCCGATAAGTGAAAATGGGCCTCGTCAGACATCATGAAATTGTTGGGAGAGTCGGGTTGAGTGTTTATCATCTCTAGAAGCTGTGTACAGAATATTTGACGTGCCTGGAGATCTCTGGGCAATAATTGCTGCACCACTTGGAGTTTGTAGGGATGGAACTTCATATCCAGATGCAACATCCGTCGTACACTTCTGGCCGAGATGTTAAGAACTTGTGAATGCCGACAAACTGATCGCGTTGGACTTTGCTCGACAGCAGCTCGCACACGTGCAATGCTGTCCGGGGTGCGAACTGTACGTGGCCTACCAGACGGTTTCTTGTTTGTTGCAGATGCTGTTGCTCTGAACTGCTGGACCCATCGCGTAATCGACTTCCGAGTCTGAACTTGATCATTCCGACCAATGTCAAAATGTTGCCGGAACAAACGCTGTGTTCGTACGACACTGTCACCACATTTGAAAAGCGTTTCTATTGCAAACGCACGGTGTTCATTTGACCAACGCTCCATACTGACTGGCAATGCTTTGAACTGCACTACACACTGGTACCAATATCAACACTCTAGGAAGCCGTGTGCAATAATGGCGGGCAATTTAAAATGGGTCATTGTTTCTGCCCCACCCTGTATAAAGCTAACACAACTTTTTTTTTTTTAAGAATGTACCGTATCTACATTTCCCTTAGTTAGAATATTCTGTTCCACTTTTTCTTTTTTTCTCAGACAGTCTATTGAAATGCAAGTACCGATTCTGTTATTTCAGGAAATAAAATACAGGGTGATTCACAATTCCTATTACAAACTTCTGGGGGTTGTAGAGGGGACTAAGTAGATCACCCCTTGTCCGAACATTTATCGTTTCGATACCAAATCCTTTTTATAGAACCTGCGAAGCTGGAATGAGGAGTGTAAGAAATATGGTTTAAACATCAGCGAAACAAAGACGGTGGCGATGAATGTGTATGAGGAAGGAGCAGACCTAATAGTCATGCATGCTAAATGAAGCCAAATTGGACAGCATTCCAGTTTTCAAGTACTTGGGTAGCATTCTATCAAGTGACAACCTAGCAAAACATGAGGTCAACAATGGAATTAATAAGGCAACACAATTTTACCACCAGGTAAGACATCTGCTGTTGGATGAGCAAATGCCTATGAAAACAAAGATGACATTGTACAAGTCCTATTATACACCGATTCTTACATACAGCCTCGAAACCACTACACTAACCAATAGAGATAACTCTCAACTCCAGGCAGCCGAAATGAAATTCCTACGCACCATGATTCAGGAAAGACAAGATCGGAATGAGAAGATTAGAGAAGAAGTAGGAATAGATGATTCTCTCCTCAATAAGATCCAGATCTCAAGACTGAAGTGGTTTGGTCACATGAAGAGGATGCCAACAAACAGAACTGCACGGAAGGAATTTGAGAGAAAAGTAGAAGGAAGACGACCCGTGGGAAGGCCACGAAAGAAGTGGATAGATACAGTCAACGATGTACTGCAGAGAGGTCATGATTGGGACAAGTTCGTGGATGAGGAGTGGTACAAGGACAGGATGAAATGGAGGGGGCTCATATACCACACCAGGGCAACTGGAGTTGGTTCAGGATGATGATGATGACTTGCGTTTTACATCGCCCGCTTCACAGAACGCAAATAACATTGGCTGAGGGCAATCTCTGCAGTCCCTTGATGTCATACAGTAGATATGCCTTCTGAATACAAACCGTAGTGACAGTGAATCCGCTTTGACAGCAGTTGTGATCCAGTCAGGCCGCAGTACAGGACGAGACCAGTCTAATGATATCGTGTCGCCTGTTCGTTTACAAACGGTAGTGACAGTGTGTCCACTTGGACAGCAGTTGAGATCCAGTCAATCAGCAGTAAAGGATGGCGGCATACACTTTGCACGTGCAGTCTGCAAACATTCGGGGAAAGATTGATAGGTCGAGGTAGTCCAATTTCGTGGCCACCACGAACCCCAGATTTAACTCCCCTCAACTTTATCCTGTGGGGCCACATGAAGAACCTTGTTTATGAGACTCCCATCGAATCGGAAGAAGATCTTGTGGCAGCACACATTTGAACACACATCAGGTCTCGTGGGACATGTGTATGACAACATGCTGCGCAGGCAATGAACAGCAGGGTCGCCACGTGGAACAACTCTTGTAGTGCATACGTGTATGTAGTGAAGTGGGAGATGCGCAATAGAGTCGACTGATTTGGTATCGAAACGATGTATGTCCGGACATGGGTACCTAATCAAAATGTGATCTACTTAGTCCCCTCTACAACACCCAGAAGTTTGTAGTAGGAATTATGAATCACCCTGTATAAATAACACTTCTTCCTTGCCTAATTGTATGAACCAAGGTACCTTCCAGCAATATTGATACTCCCTTAGTAAGAAGAAATAATTAAAAGACTGCCTTGTTGCTAGATCTACCTCTCCAGTGAGGAAAAGAAGGAAGTTAGTAGTTTCATGTGACCATTAATCTCTGTATTGTGCCCGTTTGGACCGAAGTCCAATGACCACATATGCATTTCACCAAAAATCAGTCAGCACGAGAATCTAAACATCCCAGGGCGCCATATGGGTTAAAGTGACAACAATAACACAATTTAAAAAATGCTTTACTGATTTTCGGCTCGATGCAACAATAAGGATAGAAGGAGACTAGGAAAATAGCACAATTCGTAAAATAATCTCATTTTATTAAAATGTTAAAATTGACTGAAGTAATGCCAGAATAGCATTATGAATGCACAAAATATACAGGGTTATCAACACATGAACACTTAATATTTGAACTAAAGCCAGAATGTCAGACCTGTTGACTTTGTTCAAATTAAATTATTTACTGGCGTAGGTCCTTCAGGGCAAATTAAATTGTCGAGCCTGATTCCTAAATCATAAGCATTCACTGGTTGAAATTAAATGGTTTCACTCGATGTAGAAAAATCACTTTGTTTATGGTTTCGAATGTTACAGAAAATAACTATCACTTCCAGTAATAAATATTCCGAAAATTGGTTCATTTATAAAGTCATAACAATGGGTATAACACAACATCAACTTATATGGGCATCTGAGCATGGATTCGAAGCACTTCGATATTAAACAGAAAATGTATTATACCATCTGTTCTCGATCCAAAATAATTATTCTGAGTGCATGACTCGACTATCAATTTATGGTCAAAAATTATTATTAACAAAACATCAATTCTTTAAATATTAATTTAACCATTCAAATAAAATATTTGAAAATATTATTTAGAAAATTGTTACAAAAATAGTAACAAATACTATTGTCAAAAGTTGCAATTCTTTGACAGAATATGAAAATGTTAATCATTTCATTATTTTACATACTATTTATATTTTTAATAGGATCTCAAATATCCTCTAAATGGTAGTGCCTGATCATGAAATGACAGTATTAATTGTTTATAGCATCAGCCCATTCTATATAAATGTGTCAAAAATCACATGATCATAATTAGCATTAGACAACGGTAAAGTCTCCTCACAATGAAAGGTTAATGTTAATAACAAAATCCGGGTCAACAAGTACTAGGTAAAATTTATAGAACACGAGAATCAACTGTGAATTAACTATGATGGGTCCATAAAATAAACCTTGGTTATAAATTCGTCGAAAGTGTGGCTTGTAACAATATTTTCAATTATCCAACCTATTTATCAAAGTCATCCAACCTTCACAATGGTTGATGCTTCCTTTTAACAACATCTTTCCTGCGACTTAATTGCACAATCAGAATGGCACATTCCCAAATTATACATAATAATCAAGCCTTTGCTTGTTATCCAAACTGGAAGATTTAGAAGCTAGTAAGCTCCTTCAAATGAGTTTACTGTAATTTTACCATAATATTAAACATTAATAATTTCACATCGTGTCTATTTCTGGTCAAACGTTCTCTAAAATGACGTCACCCAAATGATTTATATTTATATAAACTCTAGTAAAACCCTGTTTTATACATTCTATTTGTTTCCCGCATCATCACTTTCCGTGTCTTCTACATGATTTCATTGCATAATGCTAGTGTAAAATGCTTCCAATGAATTACTCTGTTAGTAGAATGTGGGCGTGCGTTTAACCACTAACCTTCGGAAAAACAAGTATCCGATATAGCGAACTGTTTTAAATATCCACTTTATAAATTCACACTACATGATATGATTATTAGAAAATATAAATCATAATTATTATTATCTCAGAAAAATTGAAAATAATAATTATTATTAAATCATTATTATTATTAATTCCACAACTGGATTTAACTTCAATAAACTATTCGAGAAAGATCAAACTCGATTTCTTAAACGTGGACAAATATCCATTCCTCAACTTAAATTTATTTTTAAATTTACAGTTAGGCTACGACGGCTGATGACCGCGATTAGAAAAACAATTACAAAATCAAATAAAATGCTCGTCCATTGACTCAAATCATTGAATCTTCATGTCTGAGTGTAGGAACTAACAGTAGAGATGGGCAGCAGTCGACTGAAAACAGTCGAATGAATTCAACGACTACTCGCCGTATCATAAACAAGTCGTTTGCAAACGACTGATCCCAAAGCTATCGTTGGAAATCATTCGAATGAAACAAGTCGATGGCAAACGACTACTTCCAAGCGAATGGAATCATTCGAATAAAAGTAGTCGTTGTAAACGACTGATCCCAAAGCAATCGTTGGAAATCATTCGAATGAAACAAGTCGTTGGCAAACGACTGATCCCAAAGCAATCGTTGGAAATCATTCGAATGAAACAAGTCGTTGGCAAACGATTAATTCCAAGCCAATGGAATCATTCGAATTTAAGTAGTCGTTCTAATCAAACGACTTGTTCAGGATAACTTCATGCTACAATTCATTGTGCTGTATGTTTATTGTAGAGCTTTAATTAATAAGTTAAGTACACCTGTAGGTGGCTATAGTTTTATACAGTTCGTTGATTCTTTCAATGAAATAGCCTAAATCCAATTGTCCAAGTTATTGGACAATCAATATTGTCATTCAATATTTAGGTTATGTTTGAACACCAGATACCGGTTTTGTGGCACATCATCCCTGGCAAGCCGGTAAATACCTTTGCCTCCCAGTCAGATGGATCATTTAGTCGTAATTTTGAATTAGAGTAAGGTTGTAGTATGCGTGGTCAGATTTAGACAACAGCCTACTCCATGAAGGGGTCTTGGCTACGCCTTCTATGTTTGTTTAATGAATAGAGTAACTGAAATGAGGGATGTATACTGATTTTAAGATTTGTGGAATTAGTTTATGATTTTTTTAAATAGAATTTAATGAAGTCTTCAGTAAAGTTGAAGGAGACATGATCGTGTTTAGAGGGAGGTTTACTGATTTTGGTGTTTGTGGAGTAGTCATTTCGTTTATAATTTAGGTTTTTGTGAAGCTTGTTGTGGAGTTGTTTTATGGATTTTATAGCTCTGTAAATGAAGTGTACTAGGGGTTTTTGGGTTTGGTTTAGCTGTAGTTTACAGGGTTATGGCTGAGAGTTGTTGTAGCAGGCCTAACAACTCTGTCAGAGCAGTGGCGTGCTGTGTGGGAGGGGGGAAGGGGTTAGTGGCAAAGACATGAGGGCAGGGATGGAAGAGTTGTAGCGTTGTCTGTGGTTAAACTGCCGTTGCCTTATGGCTGATTTTATGTACTGACATCCATCATAAGATAGAGAGGTGATGTGAATCTCTACATCTATTGCAGCGGGTACAGTGAGGACAGCTTGACCGTACGCACAAATTGATTCTGGTCGTCAATTGTTTGGAGATGGGCAGCACCGCAGCAGTCGACTGAAATATGTTAAATCCATCGACTTGTTTGACTGCTTTTAAAAAACAGTCGAATGAATTCAACGACTACTCACCGTAACATAAACAAGTCGTTTGCAAACGACATATCCCAATTGTGTTTTAACTTTTAACATGTAGAACGCGCTCGGATAGTTTTACGTTCTGGTCGTCAATTGTTTCAGCACATGGATAGCGTGCGCATTAAAAAACTTAGTATTTACATTGTTGCCAACATCTCCACTGAAAGTTCGCCCTCGTTGCTGTTCTAAAGTGTTCTATTTTCGTGTGTATTTACTGTAGGCCGTAATTTTCTTGTTCAAATCGTATTTCAGCTCTACGTTCTTAGTACTTCAGAGAGGATTAAATTAGTGAACACATAGCCTAACTTGTTTATGACTCTTTGGACATATTTTACATTTACTATTTTTTGGCATTAAAATATGAAGTGTGATTATTTCATTGTTGGCTATGGAATTGTTCCCGGTACTTAAGAACTCCCTCTCAGTAATAGTGATTTAATTTGCTCTTAGGTTAATTAAGTATTGGTCTATTACTTCACTTATTCACAGTACATACAGGTAATGTGCCCTGTATCAATACCGGTATCGGGGAACATTTACTCACACATTTTGCATTAAATGAAATGTGCAACATTGCAAATAATGGCTGCACTCTACACGACGTAAACCACCATTTCGAAGCACAGTAAAATAAATAAATAACTTTGACCATTTGCATGTTGCCGAGCGTCGAGTAGTCCAAACTAACGTCTGCAAAAATAGGTGGGTTAAGGAGAAGTTTGATTTTCATCTGTTGGTACGACTCAACTCAGTCGGTAATGGCTTGCAGTGCTTTGAACGCTGCCTAGAAGCGACTACTTTCAGTCGAATACATGAAACAACACGCTTAGGACAAGACCAACTACAATACTCAGACCTTAATGTAGAAAAAACATGGCTGCGATGGTTGCCCTACCAATAGCTAAGATCATGTCATCGGGGTTGTCACAGCTCGTGTAAATTATTATTTTTACTCACCTAAGAGCATAAAAGATACCACAAGACGAGACTAGGTTCCGAAGAAATATGCATCAATAATTTAGACTTACATGAATTAATTTATCTATATAGTGCTGGCCTCGAATTATAGGTTTCTTCGTCTTCACCCAAGGGGTAGCTACAATAGTCTCGCTGTTTCTGTGGTTGAATAAGAAACTTATGGCTAGTTATCACGATCTGTATTTAAGTTCAGTAATTATAGATTAATATTATTAGAACTCAGCAATTCTTCTAGTACCCGGTTACTGAATTGATGTCCCAGCACATGCAGAGTATTTGTGTACACAATCGGAATGAGAATAGTTGCCTGAAATAATCGAACCAACGCTATAGAGATAAAATTCAATTAAGACCTCTCGTAGAATTGTCTAAAATCTCGGCTAAAGCATCACACCAAATTAGTTGATTGAAAATAATATGCAAAGAAGTTATCGTGTGGATATCTGAACATAATTATGGAGATTCCCACACACAAAGGACACGATAATATGTTACCATCTAACCTATTAAACATTCGCTCTTACCGTTTGGAATAGTTGTACGCTGAAAATAGTAGATTTAGTAAAGTAATGTAGGTAGGAAAGCACCATCTCCCTCTTACAGAATTATCGCGGCACACCATCTCGCAATATAAGTACATAATTGGCAAGTTACTCACAACACTTTATTACACACATCATTATAAAAATAACTTGCAAGCTGTAAAAATCACAAAAGTATGAATAATGACGGAACACAATGAGTTCAATGTTTGGCACAGGGGAAACATCTTTCTTAACCGATAAAACAGAAGTTCACTGTAATATTTGGCGTGTATACAAGGCAGTGTAGAACATCTGCTAGACTGGTAGGGATTTACGGAGGCACATGAAGCTGAGCGTTCAAAATAACGTCAACGGTTTGGTCTTGCCGTAGATGCTCATTGCGTTTTCCCTTTACGTACTTAAGTTCGACACTTCCGGTACTGAAGTGTACTAAGCTATTATTATATTGTCACTAACTAGCAAATCATTGCGGTTTATATTCTTGAGACACTTCTATTAATGCTTTAGTCTTAGGTACTTCAACATCTGCAGTAAATGACACAATGCCATCGGTCGACTGAACAATCATCACACAGTCGAACCGGTATCGAAGCGTATTATCACATATTTACACACGATTGCAGTACATTAACGCGAACTGGACTTAACAGACACACTGAAGACATTAAATATTACAGATGAGCAATAGTTTATCCCAACTTTCATCAAACGAAGCCAATCAAAGCTAATATTGTATCCCAGCAACGAATGTAAACAAACAATATCTCGGGCTTCCGCATACGCCATTTTCACACTTTCGATGCCTGCATTAAGGTCTGAGTATTGTAGTTGGTCTTGCTTAGGAGCTATGCGAATTCAGGTAACCATTCGACTGAAAGTAGTCGACTATCTAGTCGATAGTTTCTTCCAATGAATGACTAGTCAGTCGATGGTTAAAAGTAGTCGATAGTCCCACCTCTAACTAACAGAACAAGGCTTCCCATGCCTCGCATAAACATTTGCAACAGCAAATTATCAAAGAAAAAAATATTGTGTTGATAAGACTGTAGAAAAATAAGAATTCCAGCTAACTACGCATAAAAATAATGCAAATTGTAGCTTACATTCTTGTAGATCTTGATGTCGAAGATAATCTGGTTAAAACCAGACCATTCCAGTCTTTAGTCCCCATTTGGACACGTACTTAAATTCTTGTATCGGCCTTCATTGTCTACCCGCAATTTATCTACCAAGACATAGCGGTAATCATATTCGATGCCTGATAATCTTGATGAAAACTGTTCATATTGGCTGCGTTAACAGCTGTAGTTACATTGTTGACAGGGGTAAGATCTAATTGATCCATGATGAAAAATACCAGATGTAACAAGACCCAACAGTGATGCATTCAGTACCATTTAATACACTGACAATCTTATTCAGCATCGGTAACAGTTCTGATGTTCAAGTCCCTGAACTGAACTGTGCAAGAAAGGTATTTGAAGGAGTACTGACATATTATCTTGGTTGGTCATTTAGTTACCAAGACAAAAGCTTGCTTCTGGCAATTGGATATAAAAATAATCCAATAATAATATTTGTGGATTGTGGAAAATTTATAGACTAAGTCTATCATATATCCGTGAGCAGTTTTATATTTACCAATGTTTCTGCCACAAAATGTCTATCACATGAGTGATAACTGACGAAGTAACATGCGATGAACTAGCGACTGAGCGCTGTGGCGAAGTAACGTACGATGTATCAGCGACTGGGCGTTGTGATGAATTAACATACGATGTATCAGCGACTGGGCGCTGTGATGAACTAACATAATGTGCCTTGGTCCTCGCCCTTTTTATACTCACCAGGCGGATTCCTGACGTTACTGCGAGATATGTCCTCAATCCTTAAACTTCTCATATCTCGGCTTCAGCTGGTTCGATTTTCTTCAAATATAGCACATTCTTCTTCCCTTTTTCGTGCCAGTAATATGGTATTAGTCACATGTTTCCAATCAATCTGGAAATATTTTATCCAAAATATAGCCCCGCTTGTGACAACCTGCTACGTCACTTGCCGTTCTGTAGGCTGCATAAAGTTTCGAATTCCTTCTTAGAACATTCGGAGCGCGTTATTTAAATCCTCCGCTCGGAACTTGGCATATGGACCTGTGCTCTCAAATCTGGACAACTGGATTTGGGCACATCCAACCCACACACAACCAAAAGTAAAAATTATTTTTTTTATTTTTCCTATATCTCACTTCAAATTATCTGGTTCTTGAATAATACACTTTCAAATTCGATGAATTGTAGGTTCCCACGATGTTACCAGTTCGTGTGTCCGCTATCTTATAGCTACCATTGCTATTGCTTTCCTCAATACGGTAAGGTTCAGAATATAAGCTAGCAAATTTTGAATAGACGCGATTTTGAACATCGGATGGTATTGGTCTCCTCACCAACTCGACTGTTCCCACGCGCAAGTGTTTGCTAAAGCGTTTCCCTCTGATTCTGCGCTCTCTCTTCAATGCTTGGCTTCTCAATTTGTCCAATGCTAGCATCTCTCTCCTTTGACGACTGGGTTCGATCTCTGGTGGAATAGAAATTATCCGATCCCGTAGTCTCGTTGGTTTGATTCCATGGTGAACTAACATAGGAAACTGTCCAGTGCTCTCGTGGACTGTAGAATTGATGGATTCGGCTGCTAATGGTATTACATCCATCCACTTCCAATGCTCGTTTGGACAATACAAGCGACAAAATTTCGAAATTTCAGCCATTACACGTTCAGCAGGATTGCTCTCAGGGTGCCTTATAGAACAGAGTAACTGTTTTATTCCCAAATGATCCATCGCGATCCTGAATTCCAATGACGTAAATTGAGATCCATGGTCTGATAGAAGGAATTCTGGTTTGCCTGTTTCCGGAATTACACCATTCTTAATCCTATTTGCACAATATTTTGCATTTGCCTTTTGGATATGATGCAACATAGTGTATTTGCTGAAAACATCTATTGTCACTAGAATGTATCAGTTTCCTCTTCTAGATTTGGGGAGAGGACCATACATATCCGTGGCAAAGATCTCACAAGGCTTAGATGGAATGATAGGCCTTGGAACTTCCTTCAATAGCTGAGAATTATGCTTGCTCCTCTGGCATAGGTCGCATTCTCGAATAGTGTTTCTAACTGTGTGTCTCATCAGCTCCCACGAAAATTTTTCTTGAATCACCTTGATTGTCTTGTCCACTCCTGCATGACCTGACATACGATGGGACATCCAAATGATGGGGTCTTGCATCCGTGGAGGTACAACTATCCTTAGTTTGGTGTGATCTGGATCGATAAAATTGTAAATCAAACCATCCAACATTAAAAAATCTCTCGAAATTCTCTCTGTCTCAGCAAATTCCTCATCTGCGGGATCCATGTCACCTTGAAGGAAACGATAGATGTTTCTAAGTCGTCTATTTCTTCTCTGGGACAAGGGTAGAAGTCTTAATTTTCTTAAGGTTTCTTCATCTTCAAACGTCAATTTGACTTGGAAAACCTTAGCTGTAGATTCCACTGCTCGCCTCATCAAATCTGCTCCGATATTCAACTTCCCTGGAGTATGTTCAATAGATAAGTTGAACTGTTGGATGAAAAGCGACCATCTAGTTATTCTTTCAGTGGCAAAGTTAGTCCGAAGAATAAATTCTAGAAGATGGTGAGCATGACCTATCAAAAGCTTTTTCCATGTCTCTAAAGCAAATATAATAGCAAGTGCTTCCAGCTCGGTAGTGTAATAATTCCTCCTTGATGGGCAAAGTTTCCTGCTTATGAAAGCCAGGTAGTGTCTCCTGTGATCTTCATCTTCTTGAAGAAGAATAGTTCCAATCTCTACGGTGGATGCATCAGATTCGATTATGAAGTCCATTTCCATTTATTACTTTTCTTTAATAATTCTTGCAGAGGTGCAACTGTCTCGGTATAACTAGGACAATGCCCTGCAAATAATTGGCATGTGCCGAGAAAACTTCGGACATGTTTCACCCTAGTAGGTCTGGGAAAATTTGCTATAGCCTGAATTTTTATTTCATTTGGACGGTAGCCCTCGCCATACAAAATGTGTCCCAAGAATTGAATTTCCTTTCGAAAGAATTGACATTTTCGAAGGTTGACTTTGACATTTGCCTTCCTTAGATCTTCGAACAACATTCGGAGATGTATCAGTTGTTCTTCTCTAGTCTCGGATGCAATGAGAATATCGTCTATGTAGCGGATCGCTATCTCCTAACTTCTGGTCTCAAATTCTGTTCCAGCGCTCTTATCAATACAGATCCGGATGTTTTAACTCCAGAAGGTAGACGTCGAAATACATAGGTTTGTTGGTCAAACATAAAACCTGTAAATTTCTTTGAGTCTTCACTAAGCCTAATGTGGTGGTAGGACGAAGTGAGATCAGTATTTGAAAACCAAATCTTGCCTTGGAATTTTCTAAGTAATTCACTAATAATGGGCGGTCTGTCATACTCTGGTAACAATCTTGCATTCAAATTCCGCGCGTCTAGACATAACCTTAGACTGCCATCTGGTTTAGATACAACTGCCAAAGGATTTACATAAGAGGTCATAAATCTCTCAATGACATTCTTCTCCATATCCTGGATAAGTATCTTCACCTTCTCTCTATGTTTCTCGGCTACAGGATATAATTTTGCGTGGAAAGGTGCGTCATCTGCAACTCGAATTTGGTATTCGAAATCTTTAATTTCTCCAGGTCGAATATCAAATATGTCCCTATATTCCTCTAGAATATTTTCTAACTCTGGTTTGTTGACTTCCTTTTCAGTAGATTCATGAAAAATCAGAGACCATTGAGCATCTCCCTCAGTGTTTTCCTCTTCATTTCCCTCGAAGTCTATTTCTTCGGTATGCTTAAAGCGAATCGTATCGGTGCTCATGTCAATGACGGCTTGATATTTCTGTATGAAATCTGCTTCCAGGATCATATCAAATGCAATATCCTTCATAACAACAAACACATGTCGAAAATCATGTCCTCCAATCGTAACGCATAAATATAACTGAGTTTTGCATACTGATGTCTTGTTCGGAATTATCCCTTGAATTTTAATTCCGAACACAGGAATTTCTTCTAGATTCTCAGTGAGTTTCCAAAGAACATACAATTTCTCACATACAAGACATAGCATTTCACCTGTATCAATCAAAGTATCGACAGGCTTGCCGAATACTTCGCATGATATAATTGACAATTTAATCCTCGTTCCCATTTCTTTTCGTTCATAATTATTCTGAATTAGGTCATCGTCCTTTGCTTGCCATTTAATGATTCTGGAAGTGAAAGTTTTAATTATCCTACTTACTCTTGGATAATCGGTGTTTTTTTCCCATTATTCTTGGATTGCTGCAATCCTGATGTACCAGGTTCACTTTGTTTCAGTTGCTCCATGAATTGCTTATTTTCTTGGTGTCTCTCCTCCAAGTTTTTCCTTGCTTCCCGTTTAAATTCCTCGTTTGATTGTCGTGGATTTTCATTTCTTTGCTAGTAACCATTGTTTCTTCCAAAGTACCTTCTTTCCTGATATCTTCCTTGGTTTTCTCTGGGTCTTCTCCATCGACTTGTGAAATTATTCGTACCATCAGGCCTCGTATATGGTTTATTGTCGTAGGACCTGTAATTATTTTGATTCCAACTTCTTATCTCTTGATCTTCCCTCGACGTTTTCTCTTCCCGATGATCTCGAGTTGTTTGAGAATATCTGTTAGCCATAACCGCATAAACAATGTTTTCATTCTTACCACCCTTCTGATGGAAGAACTGTGCATTCGTATGGTCGAGTTTCTGAAGAACTTCGTCAAACTGTTCCATATTGTAGATGTCAGCTGCTATTAATGTTCTCTGAACATCAGCAGGAAATTGTCTGATCGAGGCAGTTATCAGCTCATTATCTGCCATAGGCAGGGCCGGATTTAGATTTTTTGCGCTCATAGGCCCGTGGGGTTTTGCCGCCCCCTCTTGAAGGAGGGAGAATTGAGACCTCAGAAAGGTCTTTGTGTAGGTAATTATTATTTTATTCTAATGTATCGTGAAGTAAAATTGATTAAAAAAAATTAAATAATGAGAGAATCAAGTGTTTCTAAATTTGTATATATAAACTATAAATAAATAGGCCAACGAGATATTAAAATAAGTTTAAACCATTTAAGACTCATTATACACTTACAGATATTCAGATATACACATACACTACATCATACAACCTACAACTATATTATGCATACTGAATTATTCAAAATTAAACTGATATTAATATTCAAGACTTACATTTTCTTCTAATAAATCATAAAACATACCTGTTCTAAAGCTGAAGTCGAAAAATCTCCTGTTGCAAAACATTTTGTTGAAAAATTATGGCCACAATATAAATTGGAAACGTGTCAAAATTTTGCTTCGTGGAGATCATGTCGATTTAGACGTGTATTTTGGTCTATAACATTTTATGGAAAATTCTGACAAAAAAAATGCGGATTAATTTTGCGCCCCTCAGCATGATGCGCCCCTACGCCGGGGCCTATGGGGCCTATTGGTAAATCCAGCCCTGGTCATATATGGATCTAGGTGTTGCAGTTTAGATAATTATCCTGCGAAATATGTTGAATAACGAGTGGGTTGAGATGTGGAGTATCTTTTGGAATAGAGCTCTGATCTCACCTGTTGTTGAGTTTCTGGTGACCAAAACGTTTTCAACAGTCCCCTAGAAAACTCTTCATAACTGTTTAGTGGATCTAAATGATCTAAACCACGTAAGTGCGGGACCATCTAAAAATCCCCAACTACCCGTATCTCTCTTTCTTTGGAAATTTTAGATCTTTCAGGTAATCTCTCACTTCCCTCAGGAATTAAACCGGTGTAACAATCCCTGTACCTGAGAATTTTGAAGGTTTATCTTCATCATTCTTGTAGAAAGTTATAGGAGTAGATTGAACAAATGTCATAACATCCTCTTGTTTATGGGAATTATCTACTTTGCTCGCTTCCCCTGCATCCATATCCATATTAGTATTTATAGATTTGTTTTGAGGTTCGTCGAACGTTTTTCGCCTTCTGCTGATAATCCAGAAATGTATTACTGAGTTTCCTGATCGTTTCTTTTAATTCAGCATTTTCCTCTCCTACTAATTTCTTGAATTCCTCAGTAGGCTACTATTCTTACTATGTGAACGATCAACATGTTTCTTAACTTTGACCTGATTTCTTATATGTTCAATTTCTCGTTGGTTTCCTCGGATTTCTTTCTGATTTCTTCAGTGTCTTTTCTAATTTCTTCCTTTTTTTTGAAATTATTTTTCACATCGGTAGATATTTTGTTCATGATTCTTCAATGAACTTGTCATATCCTCAATGTCTTTCTGAGTTGTCTGAATATCTTTGGTTATCACTTGGACATGTGATGTTAAAGTTTCTCTAATCTCTTTGATCCCATCTTGAGTCTTCAGCTTAAGTGAATCTTTCACTTCACTGATTACAACTGTCTTCATCTCGGTTGTTAACGCCTTGACTACACCTTCTTTTATTTCTCCTACTACAAGTTCTTGGAATTGTTCGGTCAGACGTTGAATGACTTGAGTTGCCATATCACTGTTCTCTTTATGGACACGAATTTCCAAATTAGCCATATCTTCTCCTACTTTTCTAAGAACTCGTTCGATTCTATCAGCTAGAGATGGGCAGCAGTCGACTGAAAACAGTCGAATTAGTAGATAGTTAAAACAATCGACTTATTCGACTGCTTTTAAAAAAACAGTCGAATGAATTCAACGACTACTCACCGTATCATAAACAAGTCGTTTGCAAACGACTGATCCCAAAGCAATCGTTGGAAATCATTCGAATGAAACAAGTCGTTGGCAAACGACTAGTTACAAGCGAATGGAATTATTTGAATTTAAGTAGTCGTTGTAAACGACTGATCCCAAAGCAATCGTTGGAAATCATTCGAATGAAACAAGTCGTTGGCAAACGACTAATTCCAAGCGAATGGAATCATTCGAATTTAAGTAGTCGTTCTAATCAAACGACTTCTTCAGGATAACTTCATGCTACAATTCATTGTGCTGTATGTTTATTGTAGAGCTTTAATTAATAAGTTAAGTTTACCTGTAGGTGCCTATGGTTTTATACAGTTCGTTGATTCTTCCAATGAAATAGCCTAAATCCAGTTGTCCAAGTTATTGGAAACGTTAAGCATTCAATATTTAGGTTATGTTTGAACTCCAGATACCGGTTTGGTGGCCCATCATCCCAGGCAAGCCAGTAAATACCTTTGCCTCCCAGTCAGATGGATCATTTGGCCGTAATTTTAATTAGAGTAAGGTTGTAGTATGCATGGTCAGATTTAAACAATAGCCTACTCCATGAAGGGGTCATGGCTACGCCTTCTATGTTTGTTTAATGAATAGAGTAACTGAAATGAGGGATGTATACTGATTTTAAGATTTGTGGAATGTGTTTATGAAATTTTAATATAATTTAATGAAGTCTTCGGTAAAGTTGAAGGAGACATGATCGTGTTTAAGACAATAGCCTACTCCATGAAGGGGTCATGACTATGCTTTCTATGTCTGCTTAAGGTGTAGTGTGGCTGAAATGAGGGAGGTTTACTGATTTTGGTGTTTGTGGAGTAGTCTTTTCGTTTATAATTTAGGTTTTGTGAAGCTTGTTGCGGAGTTGTTTTATGGATTTTATTGCTCTGCAAATTAAGTGTATTAGGGGTTATGGGTTTGGTTTAGCTGTAGTTTACAGGGTTATGGCTGAGAGTTGTTGTAGCAGGCCTAACAACTGTGTCAGAGCAGTGGCGTGCTGTGTAGGAGGGGGGTTTAGTGGCAAAGACATGAGGGCAGGGATGGAAGAGTTTATGTGTTCCCTCACAGTTGGCGCACTTAGGCTTATCTCGAGGTACCGTACAGATAGAGTGGTAATGTGAATCTCCAGCGGGTACCGGTACTGTGAGGACAGCTTGACGGCTGTAGGTGCCTATAGTTTTATACAGTTTCTTGTTCGTAGATTCTTTCAATGAAATAGCCTACGTCCAGTTGTCCAAATATATATGTTTGTTATTTCATTGGAAATGTTAAGCATTCAATATTTAGGTTATGTTTGAACTCCTTAACACAGTCCATACACTTTTACTGAGAATTGGGTGCATTCTTGAATTATTACACAACTTGAACATGGGCTTACCAATTATGGCTTAGAGTTCTATTTATTTTATGGTTGAATTTCATTCATTTATTCTACCGCGTGATAAATGAATTACAAGAAAACTATTATGAAATTCTCCCCATAACGTGATGGTAATGATCGATGCAAACATAGAATAGATTTTCCAGGAAAATTAAATCAGAAAATATTTTATATTGGGATCCAATATTAATAGCATTTTAGCAAGTCGGAGGGCGTGTACGCTCAAATTGATTCTGGTCGTCAATTGTTTTGTAGAGATGGGCATCAGCAGTCGACTGACAAACGTTAAAACCATCGACTTGTTTGACTGCTTTTAGAAAACAGTCGAATGAATTCAAGGACTACTCGCCGTAACATAAACCAAGACCAACTACAATCCTCAGACTTTAATGTAGAAAAAACATGGTGGCGATGGTTGCCCTACCAATAGCTAAGATCATGTCATCGGGCTTATCACAGTTCGAAAATTATTATTTTAACTCACCTAAGATCACACAAGATATCACAAGACGAGACTAGGTTCCGAAGAAATATGCATCAATAATTTAGACTTACCTGAATTAATTTATATATATAGTGCTGGCCTCGAATTATAGGTTTCTTCGTCTTCATCCAAGGGGCAGCTACAACAGTCTCACTGTTTCTGTGGTTGAATAAGAAGCTTTTTGGCGAGTTATCACGATTTGTATTGAAGTTCAGTAATTATAGATTAATATTATTAGCATAAAATCAAACAGATTCTGAAGTAGGAGAGAAGAAAGTACCCGGTTACTGAAGTGCTGACCCAGCACATGCAGAGTATTTGTGTACTCAATCGGAATGAGAATAATTGCCATATATAATCGAACCAACGCTATAGAGATACAATTCAATTAAGACCTCTCGTGGAACTGTCTAAAATCTCGGGTAAAACATAACACCGAATTAGTTGATTGAAATATGCAAAGAAGTCGTCGTGAGGATATCTGAACATAATTATGGAGATTACCACACACAAAGGACGCGATATGTTACCATCTAACCTATTAAACATTCGCTGTTACCGTTTGGAATAGTTGTACGCTGGAAATAGTTGATTTAGTAAAGTAATGTAGGTAGGAAAGCACCATCTCCCTCTTACGGAATTATCGCGGCACACCATCTCGCAATATAAATACATAATTGGCAAGTTACTCACAACACTTTATTACTCACATCACAATAAAAAATAACTTGCAAGCTGTAAGAATCACAAAAGTATGAATAATGACGGAACACAATGAGTTCACTGTTTGGCACAGGGGAAACATCTTCCTTAACCCATAAAACAGAAGTTCACTGTAATATTTGGCGTGTATACAAGGCAGGTGTAGAACATCTGCTAGACTGGTAAAAGGATTTACGGAGGCACATGAAGCTGAGCGTTCAAGATAACGTAAATGGTTTGGTCTTGCCGTAGATGCTCATTGCGTTTTCCTTTTACGTACTTAAGTTCGACACTACCGGTACTGAAGTGTACTAAGCTATTATTATATTGTCACTAACTAGCAAATCATTGCGGTGCATACTCTTGAGACACTTCTATTGATGCTTTAGTCTTAGGTACTTCAACATCTGCAGTAAATGACACAATGCCATCGGTCGACTGAACAATCATCACACAAACGAACCAGTCCATAATAAGCGTATTATCACGTCATATTTATATACGATTGCAGTACATTAACGCGAACTGGACTTTACAGACATACTGAAGACACTACAAATTACAGATGAGCAAAAGTTTATCCCAACCTTCATCAAACGAAGCTAATCAAAGCTAATATTGTATCCCAGCAACGAATGTAAACAAACTATCTCGGGCTTCCGCATCCGCCATTTTCACCCTTTAGATACCTGCAGTAAGGTCTGAGTATTGTAGTTGGTCTTGCATAAACTAGTCGTTTGCAAACGACTGAACTGATCCCAATTGTTTTAACATGTTCTGAGCGCTGGCCTAGTTTTACGTTCTGGTCATAAATTGTTTGTATTCACAAGGTTGCCAACATCTCCACAGAAATTTCGCTCTCGTTACTGTTCTAAAGTGCTCTATTGTCGTGTCTCGCGTGTGTTTATTCTAGGCTGTCGTGTTCTTGTTCAAGTTGTATTTCAACTCTACATTCTTAGTATTTTCTGCAAAACAACTAAGAAATAAAAGGTACGTCACAATTTTGGCTATGGAATTGTTACTGGTACTTACGAACTCCCTTTCAGTTCTAGTAATTAAATTAATTATTGCTCTATTGCTTCACTTATTCAGAGTACATACAGGTAATGTGTCCTATACCAATATCGGGGAACATTTACTCATTGCAACATTGGATATAATGGCTGCACTATACACAACGCCGCAACCTTTATTCGAAGCACAGTAAAAATAAATAACTTGGATCAATTGCATGTTGCCGAGTGTCGCGTAGTCCAAACTAACGTCTGCAAAATAGGTAGGTTAGGGAGAAGTTTGTTTTTCATCTGTTGGTACAACAGAACTCCGCGGGTAACGGCTTACAGTGCTTTGTACGCCGCCTAGAAGCGACTACTTTCAGTCGAATACATGAAACGACACGCTTTTAAGAGCTATGCGTATTCAGGTAACCATTCGACTGAAAGTAGTCGAATATCTAGTCTATAGTTTCTCCCAACGAACAAGACCAACTACAATACTCAGACCAAGACCAACTACAATACTCAGACCTTAATGCAGGTATCGAAAGTGTGAAAACGGCGTATGATGAAGCCCGAGATTTTGTTTGTTTACATTCGTTGCTGGGATACAATATTAGCTTTGATTAGCTTCGTTTGATGAAAGTTGGGATAAACTATTGCTCATCTGTAATTTTTAGTGTCTTCAGTATGTCTGTAAAGTCCAGTTCGCGTTTATGTACTGCAATCGTGTATAAATATGACGTGATAATACGCTTATTATGGACTAGTTCGTTTGTGTGATGATTGTTCAGTTGACCGATGGCATTGTGTCATTTACTGCAGATGTTGAAGTACCCAAGACTAAAGCATTAATAGAAGTGTCTCAAGAATATACAACGCAATGATTTGCTAGTTAGTGACAATATAATAATAGCTTAGTACACTTCAGTACCGGTAGTGTCGAACTTAAGTACGTAAAGGGAAAACGCAATGAGCATCTACGGCAAGACTAAACTGTTGTCGTTATCTTGAACGCTCAGCTTCATGTGCCTCCGTAAATCCTTACCAGTCTGGCAGATGTTCTACACTGCCTTGTATACACGCCAAATACTACAGTGAACTTCTATTTTATGGGTTAAGGAAGATGTTTCCCCTGTGCCAAACAGTGAATTCATTGTGTTCCATCATTATTCATACTTTTGTGATTCTTACAGCTTGCAGTTATTTTTTATTATGATGTGTGCAATAAAGTGTTGTGAGTAACTTGCCAATTATGTACTTTACGAGATGGTGTGCCACGATAATTCCGTAAGAGGGAAATGGTGCTTTCCTACCAACATTACTTTACTAAATCAACTATTTCCAGCGTACAACTATTCCAAACGGTAACAGCGAGTGTTTAATAGGTTAGATGGTAACATATCGCGTCCTTTGTGTGTGGCAATCTCCATAATTATGTTCAGATATCCGCACGACGACTTCTTTGCATATTTCAATCAACTAATTCGGTGTGATGTTTTACCTGAGATTTTAGACAATTCCACGAGAAGTCTTAATTGAATCGTATCTCTATAGCGTTGGTTCGATTATTTCAGGCAACTATTCTCATTCCGATTGTGTACACAAATTCTCTGCATGTGCTGGGACAGCACTTCAGTAACCGGGTACTTTCTTCTCTCCTACTTCAGAATCTGTTTGATTTTATGCTAATAATATTAATCTATAATTACTGAACTTCAATACAAATCGTGATAACTCGCCAAAAAGCTTCTTATTCAACCACAGAAACAGTGAGACTAATTTAGCTGCCCCTTGGATGAAGACGAAGAAACCTATAATTCGAGGCCAGCACTATATAGATAAATTAATTCAGGTAAGTCTAAATTATTGGTGCATATTTCTTCGGAACCTAGTCTCATCTTGTGATATCTTTTTATGCTCTTAGGTGAGTAAAAATAATAATTTACACGAACTGTGGCAAGCCCGATGACATGATCTTAGCTATTGGTAGGGCAACCGTCACCGCCATGTTTTTTCTACATTAAGGTATGAGTATTGTAGTTGGTCTTGCTCAGACCTTAATGCAGGTATCGAAAGGGTGAAAATGGCGGATGCGGAAGCCCGGGATAGTTTGTTTACATTCGTTGCTGGGATACAATATTGGCTTTTATTAGCTTCGTTTGATGAAGGTTGGGATAAACTTTTGCTCATCTGTAATTTGTAGTGTCTTCAGTATGTCTGTAAAGTCCAGTTCGCGTTAATGTACTGCAATCGTATATAAATATGACGTGATAATACGCTTATTATGGACTGGTTCGTTTGTGTGATGATTGTTCAGTCGACCGATGGCATTGTGTCATTTACTGCAGATGTTGAAGTACCTAAGACTAAAGCATTAATAGAAGTGTCTCAAGAGTATGCACCGCAATGATTTGCTAGTTAGCGACAATATAATAATAGCTTAGTACACTTCAGTACCGGTAGTGTCGAACTTAAGTACGTAAAAGGAAAACGCAATGAGCATCTACGGCAAGACCAAACCATTGACGTTATATTGAACGCTCAGCTTCATGTGCCTCCGTAAATCCTTTTACCAGTCTAGCAGATGTTCTACACTGCCTTGTATACACGCCAAATATTACAGTGAACTTCTGTTTTATGGGTTAAGGAAGATGTTTCCCCTGTGCCAAACAGTGAACTCATTGTGTTCCGTCATTATTCATACTTTTGTGATTCTTACAGCTTGCAAGTTATTTTTTATTGTGATGTGAGTAATAAAGTGTTGTGAGTAACTTGCCAATTATGTATTTATATTGCGAGATGGTGTGCCGCGATAATTCCGTAAGAGGGAGATGGTGCTTTCCTACCTACATTACTTTACTAAATCAACTATTTCCAGCGTACAACTATTCCAAACGGTAACAGCGAATGTTTAATAGGTTAGATGGTAACATATCGCGTCCTTTGTGTGTGGTATCTCCATAATTATGTTCAGATATCCACACGACGACTTCTTTGCATATTTCAATCAACTAATTCGGTGTTATGTTTTACCTAAGATTTTAGACAATTCCACGAGAGGTCTTAATTGAATTGTATCTCTATAGCGTTGGTTCGATTATTTAAGGCAATTATTCTCATTCTGATTGTGTACACAAATACTCTGCATGTGCTGGGTCAGCACTTCAGTAACCGGGTACTTTCTTCTCTCCTACTTCAGAATCTGATTGATTTTATGCTCATAATATTAATCTATAATTACTGAACTTAAATACAAATCGTGATAACTCGCCAAAAAGCTTCTTATTCAACCACAGAAACAGTGAGACTATTGTAGCTGCCCCTTGGGTGAAGACGAAGAAACCTATAATTCGAGGCCAGCACTATATATAAATTAATTCAGGTAAATCTAAATTATTGATGCATATTTCTTCGGAACCTAGTCTCATCTTGTGATATCTTGTATGATCTTAGATGAGTTAAAATAATAATTTTCGAACTGTGATAAGCCCGATGACATGATCTTAGCTGTATTGGTAGGGTAACCATCGCCGCCATGTTTATTCTACATTAAGGTCTGAGGATTGTAGTTGGTCTTGCAACGAATGACTAGTCAGTCGATAGTTAAAAGTAGCCGATAGTCCCATCTCTACTATCAGCTAATGATTGAGCTCTTTGGTCAGCATCATGACATTTACTATCCATCGTATTCGTGTTAACAGCTAAGGATGTTTCAAGTTCCTGAGTTTTCTCGAAAAGTTTAGACATTTTACCCTCTAAAGAATTTTTTAATGAATCAGAGTTTTATTTTATTTTATTCTCTAGGGAAGCTACTAAAGAATCTGAATTTTCTCTTATGTTAGCTTTTAAATTAATCGTATTTTCATTTCACTTAGCCTCTAAAGAATCTGAATTTTCTTTGAATTTATTTTCCATGGAAGTTAATTTAGTCTCCAAAGAATCAGTTAATATAATCTCCAAAGAATCTGAATTTTCTTTTAACTTGTTTTCTAATAAGGTAGAATTTTCTTTTAACTTGATTTCCAATGAATTTTCAAGATTTATTTTTAAAGAAGTGGTCAATCTATTTTCTAGGGAATCTGAGTTTTCAAGTAATTTTCCCCCTAAAGTATCGGAATTTTCTTTTAATTTACCTTCCATCTTAATGGATTTCTCTATAATTTCTGCCATTTGCAGATCTGAACTTTTGGAGTTCTCCTCCAATCGAGTTAAGATTCTCATTATCTCCTCCATAATTTTCACACAATATATTTGAGTTAGGGGTATAAATATTGGTAGACACGAAGACTTAGAACTAGAACATGAATTATACGTAGCTACTTGGAATTCACGAAATAAAATGAGATATGCCCTAATGTCGACGTGATGAAAAAAAATTCTCTACTATCAATTAAATTTAAACAACAATCTCAAAAATAAAATACCAGTTCAAAATGACCTTCACCTGGATTCTAAGAAATTGTGTATTTCCAGACTATCTACAAAATTTACTTGACACCCTAATGGATAAGCCATTGTATAACAATGAAAACCACACTAATTATTAACCCAAACTAATTTTAAGTTTCCCACTAATTGGGGTTCCTATCAATTTATTTATCCATACCAGACATCTTCCAAATCCCAAAATATCTATTTAAAAGTCACAATTTAAATCGGCATACGATCGACCGATACGCGCCCCACGTTCGAAGCCATTTCTGTCTTCTATCATATTTTATGTGCCCGTTTAGACCGAAGTCCAACGACCACATATGCATTTCACCAAAAATCAGTCAGCACGAGAATCTAAACATCCCAGGGCGCCATATGGGTTAAAGTGACAACAATAACACAATAAAAAAATGATTTACTGATTTTCGGCTCGATGCAACAATGAGGATAGAAGGAGACTCTGAAAATAGCACAATTCGTAAAATAATCTTATTTTATTAAAATGTTAAAATTGACTGAAATAATGCCAGAATAGCATTAATAATAATAATATCGTATGGCCTCGGGTGCCTGGTGCAAGCTTTGCTATTTGACACCCAGAGGGTAGCTTGCGTGTCGAATTTCGTAGTTCCTTGACTATGAAAGTCAAGGGGGTTAGATGTTAGATATCTAATCTCCTTGAACACAATAGCGCTTTCTAGTAGAGAAATGAGGAACTTTGTGCTGGCGGAAACTCCCGAGATTAATTTTGCCATTATGAACTCGGCCTACTGAATTCAAATGGGTTCTTTGACATGCCAACATCGTATGACATGCGTATCGTATTTTTGCCGCCTTTCAAAAATCACTTACCACGGTCAGGGGCGAACCTGCAATCTTGGGGTTAGTAGACCGACACGCTATCCACTCACCCACCTTGACGAATCATACATTTATGTACACAAAATATACAGGGTTATCAACACATGAACACTTAATATTTGAACTAAAGCCAGAATGTCAGTCCTGTTGACTTTGTTCAAATTAAATTATTTACAGTCGTAGGTCCTTCAGGGCAAATTAAATTTTCCAGCCTGATTCCTAAATCATAAGTATTCACTGGTTGAAATTAAATGGTTTCACTCGATGTAGAAAAATCACTTTGTTTATGGTTTCGAATGTTGCAGAAAATAACTATCACTTCCAGTAATTAATATTCCAAAAATAGGTTCATTTTTATAGTCATAACAATGGGTAAAACACAACATCAACTTATATAGACATCTGAGCATGGATTCGAAGAACTTCGATATTAAACAGAAAATGTATTATACCATCTGTTCTCGATCCAAAATAATTATTCTGAGTGCATGACTCGACTATCAATTTATGGTCAAAATTATTATTAATAAAACATCAATTCTTTAAATACCGTATTAATTTAAACATTCAATCATTCAAATAAAATATTTGAAAATATTATTTAGAAAATTGTTACAAAAATAGTAACAAATACTATTATCAAAAGTTGTAATTCTTTAACAGAATATGAAAATGTTAATCATTTAATTATTTTACATAATATTTATATTTTTAATAGGATCACATATATCCTCTAAATGGTAGTGGCTGTTCATGAAATGACAGTATTAATTGTTTATAGCATCAGCCCATTCTATTTAAATATGTCAAAAATCACATGATCATAATTAGCATTAGACAACGGTAAAGTCTCCTCACAATGAAAGGTTAATGTTAAATAACAAAATCCGGGTCAACAAGTACTAGGAAAAATTTATAGAACACGAGAATCAACTGTGAATTAACTATGATGGGTCCATACAATAAACCTTGGTTATAAATTCGTCGAAAGTGTGGCTTGTAACAATATTTACAATTATCCAACCTATTTATCAAAGTCATCGAACCTTCACAATGGTTGATGCTTCCTTTTAACAACAACATCATTCCTGCGACTTAAATGCACAATTGGGCCGATAAGGCACCTTAAAACAACAATTATCATCATCATCATCATAATTGCAGAATCAGAATGGCACATTTAACTATTTCCACACACAATAATTTCTTCCCAAATTATACATAATAATCAAGCCTTTGCTTGTTATCCAAACTGGAAGATTTAGAAGCTGGTAAGCTCCTTCAAATGAGTTTACTGTAATTTTACCATAATATTGTTGTTGTTTGAGTCTTCAGTCTTTTGACTGGTTTGATGCAACTCTCCATGCCTCCCTGTCCTGAGCTAAACGTTTCATCTCTACATAGCTCCGACACCCTACATCCGAGGCAATCTGTTTAACATATTCTAACCTTGGTCTACCCCTACAGTTTTTGTCCTCGACCCTTCCTTCCATAACTAAGCTTGCTATTCCTGGGTGTCTTAGTATGTGTCCTACCAACCTATCTCTTCTCTTCATTAACAGTCGCCAGAAACATCTCTCCTCTCCCACTCGTCTTAATACCTCTTTGTTTGTAACCCTATCTACCCATCTGATCTTCATCATTCTCCTGTAACACCACATTTCAAATGCTTCAATTCTCCTCTTTTCTGCTGCACCAATAGTCCAAGTTTCACTTCCATAGAGCGCCACGCTCCAGACAAAGGCTTTCAAAAATGACTTCCTAATACCTAAATCTATATTCGATGTCAGCAGATTCCTTTTTTGTAGAAATGCTTTCTTTGCCTGAGCCAACCTACTTTTTATATCCTCTTTGCTTCGTCCATCACTGGTTATTCTGCTTCCTAAGTAACAGAAGTCTCCTACTTCCTTCAGCTTTTCACCTGCCAATTTGATCTCCATAGAGGTTTCTGATTTATTTCGGCTGCATTCCAGTATTTTTGTTTTACATTTATTAATTTTCATCATGAATTCTTTCCGTAAGACGGAGTCCATACCCTTCAAAAACTCATTCAAATCCTCAGGCTTGTCGGCCAGGATGACGATGTCATCAGCAAATCTCAGAGTTGAAATTATTTCTCCTTGAATCTTCACTCCCACTTGAAATTTTTCTCTAATTTCCTTCATTGCTTGTTCAATGTAAAGATTGAAAAGTATGGGTGATAAGTTGCAGCCTTGCCTTACACCTTTCTGAATACCAGCTTATCTCTCATGTCCTTCAACTCGAATGACTGCTGTCTGGTTTCTGTACAGATTGTATATCACCCTCCTATCCCTGTACTTTATTCCAATCGATTTCAAAATGTCAAACAATTTAGTCCAATCAACATTATCAAAAGCCTTTTCTAAGTCTACAAAAGCCATGAACGTTCTCTTATCTTTCCTTATTCTACCTTCCAAAACCAGCCTAAGACTTAGTACAGCTTCCCTTGTTCCTACATTTCTCCTGAAACCAAACTGGTCTTCACCCAACTCCGTTTCTATCTGGCTTTCAATCCTCTTGTAAATTATTCTAGACAGGATCTTTGAAGCATGAGTAATCAAGCTGATTGTACGGTAATCTTCACATCTGTCAGCTCCCACTTTCTTTGGTATAGGGATGATTACATTCTTCTTGAAATCAGGGGGTACCTCACCTGTTTCATAAATCCTACACACCAAGTGAAATAACCTGATCAGACCTTCATCTCCTATGCAGCGTAGCAACTCAATCGGTATATCATCTATGCCTGGTGCTTTGTTCCTGCTTAAGTCTTCCAAAGCTCTATCAAATTCTGATCTCAATATTAAATCTCCTTTCGCATCCTCATCAATTTCCTCCTCCCTTTCCATTACATGATTCTCAATCTCCTTTCCCTTATACAAACTCTCGATGTAATCTTTCCATCTCTCAACCTTTTCTTCCCTATCTGTTAGAGGCTTTCCATTTGTGTCCTTAGTATTACAGCACTTAGTCTTCTTTTCCCCAAAAGTATTCTTAATCCTTCGATAAGCTGTGTCTACTTTTCCTAATTTCAGACAATTTTCTATACCTGCACATTTCTCTTTCAACCATTCTTCTTTCGCTTCCTTGCACTTCTTGTTAATCTCATTTCTCAGACGCCTGTATTCTGCTTTCCCCTTTTCATCTCTTACATTCTTGTGTTTCCGCCTTTCATCCATCAATTCTAGTATATCCTGAGTGATCCACGGTTTTCTCCCTATTCTTTCTTTCCTACCAATGTTTTCTTCTGCGGATTTTGTTATTTCATTCTTCAAAAGTGCCCATTCGTCTGCAATTGAAGTTTGTTTAGGGTTTTTCATTAGTCCTTCCTTTATACTCTTCTTGAATCTTTCGTTTACATCCTTCTCTTTCAGTCTGTCTATCGCCCACCTTTTTGGCTTTTGACTTTTCTTCAGTTTCTTCAACTTTAATCTGCAATTCATTACAACCAGATTGTGGTCAGAGTTTATGTCAGCACCAGGATATGTTTTACAATCTAAAATCTGGTTTCGAAACCTCTGCTTGACCATAATGAAGTCGATTTGGTAACGCCCTGTATCTCCTGGTCTCATCCATGTGTATATTCTTCTATTGTGGTTATTGAATAAGGTGTTAGCTATGACCAATTCATGCTCGGTGCAGAATTCTACCAGCCTGCTTCCTCGATCATTCCTTTCACCTAATCCGAAATCTCCTACTATCTTCTCTTCTCTCCCTTTTCCTACCACAGCATTCCAATCTCCCATTACTATAACATTTTCATCACCCTTGATATACCTCAGAATTTCATCTATTTCTTCGTAGACCTTTTCAACATCCTCACCAACAGCTTGACTGGTAGGCATATAGACTTGTACCACTGTGGTGCAGGTAGGTTTAGTATTGATTTTTGCTACAATAATCCGTTCACTATATTGCTCATAATATTCCACCCGCTGTCCAAGTTTCCTACTCAATATGAGGCCAACCCCTGCTTGGCCATTGTTTGATTTACTGCTAATGACCCTATAGTCTCCTGACCAAAAGTCCTGTTCTTCCTGCCAGCGCATTTCACTAATCCCAACCAAATCCAACCTCAACCTATCCATTTCCCTTTCTAAGTTTTCTAACCTTCCACTTCCTAGCAGACTTCTAACATTCCACGCTCCGATCCGTAGAATGTCAGATTTCCTCTTTGTCACTTCTGTGATGTTAACCCCCTCTCGAGTAGTCCCCACCCGGAGATCCGAACGGGGGACTAGTTTACCTCCGGATTGAAATTTTACAAGGGAGGAGGCCATCATCACATGTAATTATGCATAGAGAGGTGCATATCCTCGGGAATAGCATACGGCTGTAGTTTCCCGTTGCTTTCAGCCGTGCAGCAGGACGCAGTGTAGCCATTATTTGGCTTATATTATCAATATCTTAACCGTCTATAAGACTAGTAAAGAATTGATTTATTCTGAAAGGCTGCTACTCCCTTTCAGAATAAGTAAAAGCAATTCTACTAACAAAAATACTAACCTTCTACCGTACTAACAATTAAATACCAATATTCTACTAACAAAAAAGATACTAAATTTCCACCAACAACAAATACTACCACTAAAACAGTCTGTCACCAGGCACACTCACACCATAATATTAAACATTAATAATTTCACATCGTGTCTATTTCTGGTCAAACGTTCTCTCAAAATAATGACGTTACCCAAATGATTTATATTTATATAAACTCTAGTAAAACCCTGTTTTATACATTCTATTTGTTTCCCGTATCATCAATTTCCGTGTCTTCTACATGATTTCATTGCATAATGCAAGTGTAAAATGCTTCTAATGAATTACTCTGTTAGTAGAATGTGGGCGTGCGTTTAACCACTAACCTTCGGAAAAACAAGTATCTGATATAGCAAACTGTTTTAAATATCCACTTTATAAATTCACACTACATGATATGATTATTAGAAAATATAAATCATAATTATTATTATCTCAGAAAAAATGAAAATAATAATTAGTCTATTATTAAATCATTATTATTATTAATTCCACAACTGGATTTAACTTCAATAAACTATTCGAGAAAGATCAAACTCGTGTTCTTAAACGTGGAAAATTATCCATTCCTCAACTTAAATTTATTTTTAAATTTACATTTACGACGGCTGATGACCGCGATTAAAAATTACAAAATCAAATAAAATGCTCGTCCATTGACTCAAATCATTGAATATTCATGTCTGAGTGTAGAAACTACTCAGAACAAGGCTTCCCATGCCTCGCATAAACATTTGCAACAGCAAATTATCAAGGAAAAAAATATTGTGTTGATAAGACTGTAGAAAAATGAGAATTTCAGCTAACTACGCATAAAAGCAATGCAGATTGTAGCTTACATTCTTGTAGATCTTGATGTCGAAGATAATCTGGTTAAAACCAGACCATTCCAGTCTTTAGTCCCCATTTGGACACGTACTTAAATTCTTGTATCGGCCTTCATTGTATACCCGCAATTTGTCTACCAAGACATAGCGGTAATCATATTCGTTGCCTGATAATTTTGATGAAAATTAATAAATGTAAAACAAAAATACTGGAATGCAGCCGAAATAAATCAGAAAACTCTATGGACATCAAATGGGCAGGTGAAAAGCTGAAGGAAGTAGGAGACTTCTGTTACTTAGGAAGCAGAATAACCAGTGATGGACGAAGTAAAGAGGATATAAAAAGTTGGTTGGCTCAGGCAAGGAAAGCATTTCTACAAAAAAGGAATCTGTCGACATCGAATATAGATTTAGGTATTAGGAAGTCATTTTTGAAACCCTTTGTCTGGAGGGTGGCGCTCTATGGAAGTGAAACTTGGACTATTGGTGCAGCAGAAAAGAGGAGAATTGAAGCATTTGAAATGTGGTGTTACAGGAGAATGATGAAGATCAGATGGTTAGATGGGTTACAAACGAAGAGGTATTAAGACGAGTGGGAGAGGAGAGATGTTTCTGGCGACTGCTAATGAAGAGAAGAGATAGGTTACTAGGACACATACTAAGTCACCCAGGAATAGCAAGCTTAGTTTTGGAAGGAAGGGTCGAGGATAAGAACTGTAAGGGTAGACCAAGGTTAGAATATGTTAAACAAATTGCCTCGGATGTAGGGTGTGGTAGCTATGTAGAGATGAAACGATTAGCTCAGGACAGGGAGGCATGGAAAGTTGCATCAAACCAGTCAAAAGACTGAAGACTCAAACAACAACAACGATAATCTTGATGAAAACTGTTCATATTGGCTGCGTTAACAGCTGTAGTTAAATTCTTGACAGGGGTAAGATCTAATTGATCCATGATGAAAAATACCAGATGTAACAAGACCCAACAGTGATGCATTCAGTACAGTTTAACACACTGACAATCTTATTCAGTTCTGATGTTCAAGTCCCTGAACTGAACCGTGCAAGAAAGGTATTTGAAAAAGTACTGATATATCGTCTTGGTTGGTCATTTAGTTACCAAGACAAAAGCTTGCTTCTGGCAATTGGATATAAAAATAATCCAATAATAATATTTGTGGACTGTGGAAAATTTATAGACTAACAGGGGAACTGTCCATAATGGCATATGGAAACCCACAGTGAAATTTCGTAGAGATGATGAGGAAACCATAAATTGGCGATGTACAAAAAATTAGCTGCCATTGCGAACTGGAAGGTCCTGAAATCGGCACGGAGATTCCTAATAGGATTACACGCGCTTGCATATAGCTCGACGTGGACAGCCCTGGTGACCAGCTGAAGCGTGCGCGTAACCTTGAGCGCTCTGTGCTAGGCAGTTAACACATGTCCTTTGAGAGAGCAGACATGAATCCGGCTAATGTTCTAGACATCTAGAGTTGTTGTTGTTTGAGTCTTCAGTCTTTTGACTGGTTTGATGCAGCTCTCCATGCCTCCCTGTCCTGAGCTAATCGTTTCATCTCTACATAGCTACCACACCCTACATCCGAGGCAATCTGTTTAACATGTTCTAACCTTGGTCCACCCCTACAGTTCTTGTCCTCAACCCTTCCTTCCATAACTAAGATTGCAATTCCTGGGTGTCTTAGTATGTGTCCTACGAACCTATCTCTTCTCATCATTAGCAGTCGTCAGAAACATCTCTCCTCTCCCACTCGTCTTAATACCTCTTCGTTTGTAACCCTATCTACCCATCTGATCTTCATCATTCTCCTGTAACACCACATTTCAAATGCTTCAATTCTCCTCTTTTCTGCTGCACCAATAGTCCAAGTTTCACTTCCATAGAGCGCCACGCATCTAGAGTATGCATTACGTTATATCCGTGAGAAAGATGCTTGATGAAATTTAATTCCTTTTACAGAAACAATTAAAATTAAAACGTAAACAAATAAAATTTGATGAAAAAAATAAAAAATGAAAATAAATATGCTTCCAAAAATTAAATTAATAATCTTATCAAATTACAATCAAAATTATAATATAATATTATATTATAAGCTTTTACAGTTAAAATAAATATGCTTACAAAATTAGAATTATACATAAGAATTATACAAAAATAAAATAATAACATATAAATATAAAATTAAAAAGATAACACAAATAAAATTTATAAATTAAAGTTAGGATAAAATAATTAAATAAATACAAATAACAAATATTAATAATTGTTCTGCCCTATAAAGTGTTAATACAGTACATGTTATTTAGATAGCTCAATGGTAGTGATGTGATAGTGCATGGTGACAATGAGGGAGAAACTATGTTGTTGTTGTTGTTGTTGTTGTTGTTGTTGTTGCTTATTTTAGGTGCTGCGACATCGTGGTCATATATATATATATACATCCCGTACGTATCTGCAAGAAGAAGACGAAAAATATCAAGTCGCAAAGAAATTTGTAGAAGTAGCTACAGTCGAGTTTTAGACTACACCCCTTCTTCGATATACAACACAGATCAGAGTGGTTTCGTGCGCGAAATGAAAGCGAAAAGGACTCTATCGTTTGTTGGAGAGAAACATACAGAAACAGTTGCTCAATCAGTTCCTCCACTCACCCATTCGTTCACAATTATGCCTACAATTAGTATGCCCGGTACACTTTTCCCAAAATTATTCACTGTACTACACGAGGCAACTGGAACTTTCGGTCCGAGTGTTTCCAAAGAAAAGTTTCATGCCAGAAATATAATTGTGACAGCCACAAAATCAGGAAAAATGGGGAAAAAAGAATTAAAATATTGGTTTAAAGAATCATTTTTCCCATTTGCGGAAGAAAAGTGTTTACTACTGTCAGATTCCTGGACTACTTATAGTGATAAAAAAAATGTCTTGAGAACATTCCTCCAGGCTACCGTATATAAATTCTCCAGATTCCTCCCAGCACTACAGGAAAAATACAGCCCTTGGATAAGGTTTCCTCCCGGCAATGGAAAGCTTTGTATCGCCGTTTAACAGACATTGTGTCGGCTTGTGAAGACGTTCAGTTTGTTGTATATCAGAGAAACAGCGTACTGAAAATGCAATCCTTCATTCATTTTCAATTTTCTTCCCCACGGTTCAAGGACATGGTTAAATATTCGCGGTTCGCAAACAATTACTTAACGGGAGAGACCTTCCGAGTTCGAAGTGCCTGCGAAATTTTGTCTTCAAATAAGTAAGGAAAACTGTGAAGAACAATGTGGCCTCAAAGTGCATATTCGTTGTGCATGGTGCCAATAATATTTCTGTTTTATCATGCGATTAACGAAGCTCATTTATGTTTCACATTCGTTCCCTAACAATGAAGTGTCCTTGGCGCGTGGTAGCCTGCCAGTTCGTTCTCTCTCTCTCTCTCCAGCACAACTACAAATCCCCTCCGCTGTGCGCCGCACGAGCCAGCGAGATGCAAGGGTTGTCCAGTATTTGCGTTGTCACACGGATTTTGTTTCAAGATTTCGATACCTTCCAGTTCGCAATGGCAGCTAATTTTTTGTACATCGCCAATTTATGGTTTCCTTATCATCTCTACGAAATTTCATTGTGGGTTTCGATATGCCATTATGGACAGTTCCCTTGTATGTCTATCATATGTCCGTGAGCAGTTTTATATTTACCAATGTTTCTGCCACAAAATGTCTATCACCTGAGTGATAACTGACGAAAAATCCTAAGTTCACTAAAATAATTTCCAACACTTTTCGAAGTTCCAGTAACCATGTATCCTACTGTTTCGTTGAAACGCACTAAGTCCTAGCAACCATGTGCTATTTCTAAGTATAACGTCGAATATAACAACCATGTGCTTCACGAAGTAACATGCGATGAACTAGCGACTGAGCGCTGTGGCGAAGTAACGTACGATGTATCAGCGACTGGGCGCTGTGATGAACTAACATAAAGTGCCTTGGTCCTCGCCCGTTTTATACTCTCCAGGTGGACTCCTGACGTCACTGCGAGATATGTCCTCAATCCTTAAACTTCTCATATCTCGGCTTCCGCTGGTTCGATTTTCTTCAGATATAGCACACTCTTCTTCCCGTTTCCGTGCAGTAATATGGTATTAGTCCCATGATTCCAATCAATCGGGAAATGTTTTATCAAAAATATAGCCTCGCTTGTGACAACCTGCTACGTCACTTGCCGTTCTGTAGGCTGCATAAAGCTTCGAATTCCTTCTTAGAACATTCGGAGCGCGCTATTCAAATCCTCCACTCGGAACTTAGCATATGGACCTGTGCTCTCAAATCTGGACAACTGGATTTGGGCACATTATCATTGCTCAACGTTTTGCATGGATCCAAACCACCAGATGTGACATTTCATCTTTAAAATCCTTGTGGTACTCAAATGGAAATATTACTATGTTGATTTATCATCTTTCACATCATTCCATTATTAATTGCGACGTTCTCCAGGAAACCATACCTTAAGTCGCATGACAAAATTTTACGCTACGCCGAGAAGGGCGAGCAATATCGATTTTTAGATTTCAGCACCATCTGTTAGCCGGGTCTTTGAACTAGATGATGCGAGCATTGGATGTGTTATCATGATACGGTCAAGTCCTCAAAATAACCCTGGAAACAGGTTGTATAATTTAACAAAACCATACCTTAAGTCGCAATGGGAATTTAACATTGCGACTTGAGGTATGGTTTATTCAATGACGTTCCTGAACTGTCTTCTTGGGCTAAAGTACGAAATAACCAGCTTGTGTTTCAGGATAATGTATAGTTACAATAATTTATTATAGAATTCATGTACTGGGCTGCATATTTTGTAAATGGTAATTTTAATGTGTGTGGACCTCCAGCACAGGAACCTGTTGAGGGAATTCCCGGTATCTTTCTAGCTTGCCTGATGTTATGCACTAATGCTGGCGGAGATATGGATAATGCAGATAATCTCCCTCCAAAGCTACCTAAGAAGTTGGAAGTAAAAGTCATGACTGCCGAAAGGACAAAATACCTGTTCGACAACTTTCGAGAGTTGGCCTACTGCATAGGGGGAACAAGGTATCTATCGTGCCCAAGGCCAGGCAACATTGAAGCCGCTGAACTTGGCCCAAGTAGTGCGAAGGATTGTGTGCGCAAAAGGAAAAGACATATGTAAATATTCCACAAAAATGAGCAATAGTTCAGTTTGCTACTACAGGATACAAGACAGATTCCTGTAGTATTGGAGTAGTGTGGTAGTGAGAGAGCTGCTTACAAAAGCAAGTTGTGAGCCCCTGCGACCTTGGAATGGAAGGAGTCATGCTAGGAGGGCGTGCTTGGATTCCTTTTTTTTGTCTTTTTGTGCTCGTTACGGGAATGTAGGTGTCGAAAAGGTGAACATAGGGTTTTGGGTCTAAAAATGCGTTTTTCACATTTTTGCTAATTTTTGGAAAACCGAAAACGTGATGATGTCGTATGTGATAGTATTTTTTCGTCTCATTGTCCTCTTTACGGGGATGTAGGTATGGAAAAGGTAAAAAGCAGGAAACACGGTTTTTTGATGGAAAATGGGTTTTTGTGATTTTCCCTAATATTGCGAAAACGGAAAACGTGATGATGACGTATGTGATAGTATTTTTTCGTCTCATTGTCCTCTTTACGGGGATGTAGGTATGGAAAAGGTAAAAAGATGGAAACACGGTTTTTTGATGGAAAATGGGTTTTTGTGATTTTCCCTAATATTGCGAAAACGGAAAACGTGATGATGACGTGTGTGATAGTATTTTTTCGTCTCATTATCCTCTTTACGGGGATGTAGGTGTGGAATAGGTAAAAAGCTGGAAACATGTTTTTTATGGAAAATGGGTTTTTGTGATTTTCCCTAATATTGCGAAAACTGAAAACGTGATGATGACGTGCGTGATAGTATTTTTCGTCTCATTGTTCTCTTTACGAGGATGTAGGTGTGGAAAAGGTAAAAAGCTGGAAACAAGTTTTTTATGGAAAATGTTTTTTTTTGTGATTTTCCCTAATATTGCGAAAACTGAAATCGTGATGATGACGTGCGTGATAGTATTTTTCGTCTCATTGTCCTCTTTACGAGGATGTAGGTGTGGAGAAGGTAAAATGCTGGAAACAAGTTTTTTAATGGAAAATGGGTTTTTGTGATTTTCCCTAATATTGCGAAAACTGAAAACGTGATGGTGACGTGCGTGATAGTATTTTTCCTCTCGTTGTCCTCTTTACGGAGATGTAGGTGTGGAAAAGGTAAAAAGCTGGAAACATGTTTTTTATGGAAAATGTATTTTTGTTAATTTTCGAGTTATTTGGAAAACGAATTAGGCGATTTTTATGACGGGCATGTTGATGTATTTGTGTCGTTGGCCTCTTTACGGAAATGTAGGTATGGAAAAGCCCAAATCATGGTTTCCGTCATTTTTTCGAGATCGTTGAGGAAAACGGGGGAAAAGTAAGAAACCAGATTTGAAGTCACGTTATGTTAAGCGCTATGATGTTGGTAAAACCCATATGCATTATTATTATTATTATTAGTATTTGGCATGGCTTGACTGGGTTCACACGCAGAGGGAGGACCTGCTTGATGAAACGAGATTTGAAAGCTTTGAGACTGGCCCACAGCGAGCAAGACAAGACAAGGGGTCTTATCATCGTACGTGCTTTGCAGCCCTGACTTTTGCGTTCCATGACATCCTACGCGTAGGAACAAAAAAAGTAATGTGTTAAATTTGCATCTTGTTGAGGAGACATATATGTTCTGAGGGTAAGAGAGAGTCATTATTCTTGTGATCACCTTTGAAGACAACGGATGCAAGTTCCTTAAGCTCTTAGTAAAAAATGACGTGAACCGCGGCCATACTTGTACTAAGGTAGGTTCATTATTGTTAATTATGACATGATTGGTTTTATTGTTATTTTGTGTATGCGTGAAAAGTTAGTGACTGACTGTATTTTTTGGGGAATTCGTTTGTTGCAGATTTTAAAAAAACGTCATTAAATCTGTGAAAAGCAGACAGAGATAGAGAGAGACAGTGACAGTGACAGTGGCGGCAAAGAGCACATTTGCTGAAAGCATTATAATTCATTATATGGTGAGTACATGTTGTTCCATTACTTTTATTATTGTTAAATGCCATTTATTTCATGGAAATTTATAAACTTATGGCGTGTATTTATTATTGTTTCAGAATGAAGACATGTATGGAGTGAACAGGCTTTAACTACCGTCACGCTTGCGAAATAAAAAAAAGGTGAGCTATGAATATAGATTAATTCTTTTCTTTGTAAATGACCTTGGTACTTTTCAAGTGAGTGTCTTATCTATATGTGCACACTTGAAACCTTTTTTTGGTTTTTAGCAACTCTTATGAACGAATAAATGAATGAATGAATGAACGAATGAATGAATGAATGAATGAATGCACATGGTTAATGTATAAAACCATGACTAATAATGGATTGTATTGGTTTGTTTTTCAGATAAATTGTCGGAAACAAATCAACAGAAACCTTGTTGCTGATCATCTCCTGCTGGGGCAAATTGCTGCGACCATTGTGTGCCCGTGGGCGTGATTGTGTGCCATTCAGTGAAACCGATAAGTGTGGCCGTGTGGAATTGCTTGTTTTGGATTAACCTATTCTAAGGTAAGGTTTGCACGTTTATTAGTCCATTTTATAATCATGTCTATATCAGAGAGTGAAGTGTTAGTGTGGCAGCCTTTGGCCAAATGTTTCAAAACGCGAGTGGGCTCGGGCCGAATTTACAATGCGAATCACTGTCTGTCCCCTAAGATTTTGTGGAATTATGTTTCCCCATTTTTTTTGAGTGAATGTGAACAAGGCTTAAGAATGCACCAGGCTTTAAAAATAAATTTCGAACTACTATGTGAATTTACATTGATAAAATGTAATGTTGAAGAGAAACACACCTTCAACCTTTGTACAAAAATGGAGGAAGTACTGATAGCCGATAATTTGGAAACGTGGTATCAGGAGAAAGCTATTCAAGCGCTTATCACAAAATTTGATAAGTTGCCACAGGGTCCCAGTGGCTTGGCCCTCAATAGCATTGCCTATTTGTAAATACAATCCATTAATTGCAGGAAGTAGCTATATTGCCACACCGAGCTTTATCGCTTCCAGAAAGGCAGTGATCAACATACGCAACAAAGACGATTACTGCTTTTTGTGGAGTATAGTTAGCAGTCTCCAACCCTGTCAAGACAGAAATGGTCATTTCCCAGGGCAGTACAAAGAATTGTTTAACCACATGAAACAAACTCTCAATCTCGAGCGCGTTTCATTTCCCATGTCTCTAGATAAAATTCATTTATTTGAGAAAGATAATTCAAATTTCTCATTCATGGTGTATGGCATCGAGGGATCCAATATTGTGGGCCCCTTGTATGCCACCAAACAGGTAAAGCAACATCACATTCACCTGCTTTTCCTGTCTGAAGGGGATAAAAATCATTATTGTTGGATAAAGGATTTAGGAAAACCAATAAGCAGCCCAGTGTCTAACCATAATGGTAAGACACATATTTGTGAGCGCTGCCTTCAGTATTTTACAACTGCTGAACTTTTACAACGACATACGGAAGACTATGAAAGGCAGACGGCAGTAAAGCTAGTCTTGCCTGAAGGGAATGATGCAGTCTTAAAATTTACGGCCACTAATAAACAAGACATGGTACCATTTACTGTCTACGCTGATTTTGAGGCCCTTACCGTTCCCCTTCAGGGATGTGAACCAAGCCCCCATACAAGCTCAACCTATCCAGTGCAGAAACATGAGCCTTTTGTTGTAGCCTATTATGTTGTCTGTCACTATGATAATTCCCAATGTGAGTATGTAAGTCACAAAGGTCAGGATTGTGCGAGGTGGTTTGTTGATCAAATGGCGGCTTTAGCGGGCAAAGTAGAAAAATATTTGGACAACCCTGTACCAATTCAGATGAATGACGTACAGCAAAGAGAATATGATCAAGCCACCACCTGCCATTTATGCGAAAAGCCCATTTTAGGCGGAGAAAAAACGTAAGAGACCACTGCCACAGGACAGGCCATTTTAGAGGTGCTGCCCATAGCGAATGCAATTTGAAGTACTCTACACCTCGCTTCCTCCTTGTCTTCTTACACAATTTCTTCCGGTATGACCTTCACTTCATTGTAAAACAATTTTCTCATGTAGATAAGAGCAAATTCAGCATTTTGGCTAAGAACCATGAGAGCTTTACCTCACTTTCATGGAAAAAGGAAGCACGAGCATTCGCTTTCTCGACTCATTCAAGTTTATGTCTAGTTCGCTGGATAGTCTTGTGAAAGGCTTAAGCGAAGATGAGTTGAAGCATACCCATTCCCACTTTACGGATACAAATCAATTTAAATTGTGTGTTCGTTAAGGCCATTTTCCTTATGATTATGTGGGAAGTTACGAGGTGCTTGAAGAAACGTCTTTGCCGCCAAGAGAAAAATTCTTATCTCAGTTAACTCAAAGCACCACTAGCGAAGAAGACTATGCCCACGTACACCATGTTTGGCGAGTGTTTGGCATAGAAACCATGGGCCAGTATGCTATGCACTACTTAAAATTAGACGTGTTGTTGTTGACAGACGTGTTTGAAACGTTTCGTCAGCTATGTCACACGATATATGGCCTTGACCCCGCCCACTACTATACCAGTCCATGGTTAAGTTGGGACGCTGCCCTCAAATTTACCAACATTGAGCTTGATTTACTGACGGATCCCGATATGGTACTGATGATGGAAAATGGGATTCGTGGGGGGTTCGTATCGCTCAATCAGCGACATGCCAAGGCAAATAATCATTACATGTCTGATTATTGTCCCGAAGAACCAGAATCCTACCTTATGTATTTCGACGTTAACAATTTATACGGTCACGCTCTGAGTCGACCACTGCCGTACAGAAACTTTGTCTGGCTGTCTGAGAATGAAATTAAAGATTTTAATGTGCATAGCGCCAGCAAGCAACAGGACGTAGGGTATGTTCTTGACGTTGACTTAGCTTATCCCCCCATCTCAGACAGCGACATGGTGATTTCCCCTTTTGCATAGAGAAAATG
This sequence comes from Meconema thalassinum, assembly GCA_946902985.2. Classification (NCBI taxonomy): domain Eukaryota; kingdom Metazoa; phylum Arthropoda; class Insecta; order Orthoptera; family Tettigoniidae; genus Meconema; species Meconema thalassinum. The sequence goes on along the minus strand of OX336394.1, from coordinate 249,413,139 downwards.
GTGCCGCCCGAGAGTAAGGGCAATTATAAGAAATTGATGGGACCTTATATGACAAAAATCACTATGTGTTGCATATTGACATGCTGGTAGAATGTTTAGCCCAGGGCTTAACCCTAAAAAATCCATAGAGGTATTTCTTTTTGTCAGAAACCGTGGTTGAAACCGTACATGGATTTAAATACCAGTCACAGACAAAGTGCCACTCAGCCATTTCAAATCAATTTTTTTAAACTGATGAATAATTGTATCTATGGCAAGAGTTTGGAAAATGTTCGGCAGTATAGGGACATTAAATAGGTCAACACATGGCATGGCAGATGGGGAGCTCAAAAATATATTGCAAAACCAAATTTCAAATCTTTAAACATTGATCATGATCTACTGACTATTGAACTTGCCAAAACTAAAGTGGTCATGAATAAGCCTATCTATTTTGGGCAAGTCATTTTAGACTTTTCAAAATTGCACATGCATAAATTCCATTATGATTTTGCAATACAGCGATTTGGTAGCATTTCCTTGTTATATACAGACACGGATAGTTTTATTTACCATATCCGTGACTGTAATCCGTATGTCGTTATCCAACAAAATCCAAAATGGTTTGACACGTGCTCGTTTAGTGAGAAGAACGTGTTCGATATCCCCCGTCTGAACAAAAAAGAAATGAGTTTAATGAAAGATGAGTGTTCTAACACCATGATGACTGAGTTTGTAGGTCTTGCTCCGAAAATGTATAGTTTTCGACAGGTGGATCGATGCGAATCTATGCGAGCCAAAGGGATTAGCCAGCATGTGGTTAAACGACTCTGTGTGGATGATTATTTACATGTCCTTCAGACCCACACAGCCATGACACATAGTCAGTTTAGGATTCTCTCGAAAAATCATGATTTATTTTTAATGAAACAGCGAAAACAAACACTCGCTTTGTTGGACGACAAGAGACAGTGGTGTCAGGATATGATGACAGGCGTCCCATTTGGTTACAACCAGTAATGGTTGTTGCTAATGTTGTTGTACAACACTGCAAGTGTTTGGTTTGGTTGCTATCAAATGCGTGATGCCATCTTGAGACTCGAAATAAAAATAAACATTTGTAGTGTATCATATAATTTTTGTTTTTTAACCTGTGTGCATGGATGTATGCATGGATGTGTGAATGTCTGTAAATAGTTGTACATAAACTGTATGTCTTGTGCTATTTGCCTGTCAACACATAAAGAGAGCCATACATCAACGTTTGCATGGCTCACTGTGCACAGGATAGATTAAAACATGTTGGCTTTTTTAGGATAGGTTAGGAAAAAAACAAGTAGCCACCCTCACTATCGATGTCGCTTAGTAGGCCTCATGTTTCAGCAAAGTGACCATTCACACTCAGTAGGCATGCGGCTTATAGGCCACACTAGGTTGTGGCTAAGTAGGTCTCATGCAAGAACAAAAGAATAATAATCTGCTGCTTTTACTGTGCACAATCTCTTACTTTATGCCTAGTTTTACGAGTGCTAATATATTTGAAAACAACACCAATCCAATATCTGAACAGAAATGTTTTTTTTAATCTATTGCATGTTATGCTTGAGGCCTACAGCTAAAAAGTCAACAGACAGATGGTTATTTGTGTTTTGCTTATTTTTAATTTTATTTTTGCAATTGACTTAGGGGACAGGCAGTGTATATAGTACATAGTATTTTTATTTATTTACTTAGTAAACGGCAACGACTACTTTTCAGATTCAATAATGAGCCATGATGAAGATTGTTTTATCGTCAGAAAACACACCACGATGGTGTCTCATAATCCTCAACGTGTGGCCTATCCTTCAGAATATAGAAACACGAACGTACGCATTGATACCACGTTTTATGACAACATTATGGATGATGACATAGTTTATGATCCAGGCCATCACTATTGTAAATCCTGTATGCTAAATTTTGGTTTTGAAAATAATGTATCCACGCAAGTGATTCATAAAGCATGGTACGGTTTAACCATGAATCAAGTGATTGTTAAATTAGCTGACGAGGATTATTTTTCAGATTTTTGGTGTACATTATGTACAAAGCCCCTGTTTAATGTTTATTTTCCAATGACCTCTCAAATGTTTCGTTTTCATTTTTATAAATTTCCTGCTGAGGAACGAATCACTTCGTATCGACAACATGCATTTCGCCAACTTTGTCTTAGCTTACCTATCAATCAATATTCGCCTCATAGAATGAGATTTGTTAGAAACTAACAACATCATGTCATGATTATGGCTTTTTTGTTTACATTCGGCTTTCAGGTGCATACTTGACGTTTAGAATACATTTGGCTATTTTTTTTGTTTGCTTTAGTTTATCGTGTATTCACGTTGATGAACACATACACACTGGTTTTAAATTTGTAGTTTTTTATTTTGTTTCTTTCTTGGTTTGTTGGATGCAGACATGGTTATTAAATGCATAGCGTGTTAACTTTGCCTTTTATAGGTTACCAACAGAATTCAGATGTTTGCCCCTAGTATCTGTTGATACTATTTATTTAACAGAATGCAGTATGAATTTGCACAACAACAGGGCAATTGAATACAAGTCATTCAACACGGGGATGATAGGCTAATTCCCATTGACAACAGAGACATACATTTACCTCCAAGAGAGATCTTCAAAATGATTTACACTTAATTTTGATAAAACATTTCCAAATGTATGTTTTGACTGAAAATGATACAAACATTATTATATTTTTGTTAATTTATCCAATACTATCTACAACTTTAGGCTATAAACGCTCAGGCTTAAAAAAAAGACACACTTTGATGTACAGACAAAGTTATTGTTGTTGTTGTTGTTGTAATATAAGGACGAGAGTGTTAGAAAGTAACACTCTTTTCTTTGGTTATAGACAACCATGGACGCCTTGAACGCCATGGGTCAAGATTGTGGCTTTGCACGCAAGAAAATGAGTGAATTGCCTACGCAAACACACTTTCGCATACATAAAATTCAAAAACTAAAAACCAAATTTGGTGAACGAGCTCTTTGCATTTGTCAAGACTATGATACATTTCTTCCCACACGATTTAATAACCTACCTGATAAAGTCATGGAGGATGTCAATTCGAGTATTCACCCTGTCTGTTTAATCTATGAGGGTGAAAAAATAATCGTTGCATGGTTCGTTTTGTAAAATTAGAAAACGAATAATCATTGTACGCTAGCCGTGATTTTTTGTTTATTCATGCCCTACTCTTTAATAACTATAATAAAATAAAATTACTTTTAGTGCTCAACAGTTTGACGTTTATTATTTGTTGCTCAACGTTTATGATGGTAAATAATAATAATAATAAATTTTCTAAACTTGTGCTTAAAGGTAGAATTTTTTGTTTGTTTTTTGAACCTAAAGTCATGTCAATACAATGATATCTATGATGAGCATAGGTGAATGCTAATTTTTGTAAATTCTCTTAATTGGAGATTTTTTAGCCTTAGGCTACGTGAATAGAATCATGCCTATGATGCATGTTTATAATTAGTTTACCTTTTTACTTTTCATGTACATAAATAGTTTTTTAATAAGTTGAAACGTTATGCACTTAAGGCTCGCTTGTTCATTCAGCACTCCCTTATGCACCACAGCCACAAGTAAGAAATAAAAAGTTAGAGAGAGACATATTTTTAACAAGAAATCTACTATACACTATTTACTAAATAAATAAATAAATAAATAATTTAAAGTTAACGTCACATTGCCTTTACTGCAGACATGGTTTTGCACTAAACCTTTGTGTTGTTTTTTCAAATTCTAATAACATGTTATTTTATTCAATAATAAGCGTTTAACAAAAACATGGTTCTAGAGTAGATAAAGATTTCATACCACGTACTTCTAAATCATGATTTTGGTTTACCTGTGGTTGCAGTGCGTGAGGGGTTGTTAGATCAACAACAAGTGAGCCTTAAGCACATGACGTTTCAACTTACTTTATGAATAATAATAATAATGGACTCTTGTCCTTTTTAATGTTTGTGATTTAAAATAGCATTTATAGCATTTTTTATAAAAAATTTATTATTATCATTATAATAATGTTACTATTGATGAATAATGATGGACTTTTGTCCTTTTTTGATAGTTTGTGATTTAAAAATAGGTTTAGTACAATTACCATGTATATAATTTTTATACAATTTTTTATAATAATGATGAAACTATTAAGTTAGTTAAAATGATGAACTTTTGTCCTTTTTATTGTTTGTAATTTAAAAATAGATTTACTACAATTAGTAATTTTTATTTAATTTTCTATAATGATACACTGCTGTCCCTTTTTATTGTTTGTCATTTATGTCATTTTATACATTTTATTTATAATTATAATGATGAAACTATTAGTGAATAATAATGAAAAAACACAACATGGACTCTTGTCTTTTTATTTATTTTTTGTCATGATAACAGTGATACTATACATTTAAAAAAATCATCATGTTAAAGTCCATATCTAGATAAAAGTAATTTGCTCTTCATAGCACCAATCACTATAAATGTTGCCATTCGTTCTGATAGACTGGCATCTGAAGCTGTTAATCGTTGCTTGGCAATGCTTAACAAGACTTTGTCGTCAATGCGTCTTAGTGTGGGATCACTGTTTTCATAGGCTATATCATGATTAAGGCATGCGTGATCCAAAGCATTGTTTCCCATATCCCCTCTCCTCAAGCTATCTTGAAGACGAGTACCAGGGCCGCAGAAGCTGTAAGCAGGTAAGTGAGCTTCGAATGGTAAGTTTTTAATGATGATTTCAATAATTACACGGCCAGTACACCTGGGACATAGAGGTTTCATTCGGTGAAAAACAGTTTTGTTGTTGTTGTTGTTGTTGTTGTTGTTCTTCTTCTTCTTGTTCTTGCTGCTGTTGTTGTTGTTGTTGTTGTTGTTTGTCGGCGGTTGCTGACGAGCATGGTAGGTGGAGGTTGTTTTCCGCATGACAGCCATGGAATGATGAAAGAATGTCTTTACACTGAGTTTTATGACCATGATATAATTTCATTAATTGGCATGTGGCACACTGTCGAATGGAAGGTATTTTTGCCATGGTTATTTACTTTTGATGGGAAAAATGACTGCATGGTTGTAGTTCACTCAATACAGTGTCGTTAGTCCACTCGGCAGGCGCCTTTTCCCAAATTTCTTTGACGGCGTTGGCAGCAACATAAAAAAGAAATGATTTAGGCAGTGCTAATAATTCCTGTTGTGCGAAGCTAATCAGTTTTTTCTTGCACACAAAGAACTTTCCAATAGCCTTGTCGATTGTAGTGGCGTCCATGTCTATAACGTTGATTATCACCTCACGTGCACACGTCTCACTGCTATCATTGGACGATACACTTTCAGTTTTAATTTTATTGAACAACTCCCAACATGCACTAGTGGTGAGCCAATGAAACAATCGCCATGCATGCGCTAAGGCTTTATTCTGAATATTGTCGCAAGGACAAGTGTCCATGAGCGTTTGCAGGGATGGACAACCCAGATCTAAAAGGTCAATACATCGACAGTGAGAGGGTAAAAATGGTTGAAGCCACTGGCGTTTTTCACTCCCTTTAACAAATAAGACATTGGCCGCGGACAAATGGCTTTCATGACGATGTCAAGATACTTATAAGAAATATCACCCTTTTTCCATGCTAATTGCAAATGATTTTCAACCCATTGGCTCTGCTTTTTATCTTTTTCACTAAGCAACTCGAAAGCATAGGGAGGCTTAAACACCAAATGGATTGGGTTAGACATCCAAAACGTACTGCAATCGATAAAAGCTACTTCCTTAAATATAAATTTGTTGTCTGCAATTTTAAACCCCTGACAATCCACGATGAGTGTACGCATCATGCTTTTATTTGTACTTGTTACTTCGTTGATGTCTAATCAACAACTAACCCATGCCATGGTTTAACATGGCTACGTCAAAGGACTTTAGAAAGAAAAATGAATTGAACAACAGCTAAATATTTTTTTTTTTGAGGTTTTATTCATAACATAAAAAACACTTACACTTTTATTACAAAGTTTGTTTGCTTAATTTGGAACAGCATTCAAATGTATAGTTTGCACATACGGTTCACAGGTATCTCCTAGTTTTGCAGGGTCTGGTACAATAACAGGGTAATTCAAACTCCATGGAATATTGCCCACATCATAGCGATTGAGGTAAGGGTAGGATGGACTCCATCGCTGATGATCGCTAAAGGGTCGATCCCCTATTTCCCAGTTTCCAATTTCAATGTTGCAAAAAATACACTTGACGACATCCTCACGTTTTAAGTAATAAAATGCGCTCGCAGCCCAATTCTCCACAATCCATAAAGGGAACTGTCCATGTTTCAAAAGTTTTCAGACGATTAAATTCACATTTTAAATTCCATGGTTTGTCTGTCACGTTGTTGTTGTTGTTGTTGTTGTTGTTGTTGTAGTTGTTGTTGCTGTAGCTTATTGAGGGACACATGATGTTTGTTGTTGTTGTATGTGCGCACAGTGCCAGAGCGCAACAGATACTGTGCATGCAGACGCTTATCATCAATCCTATGAATGATGATCTTTTTCTTTTCCACCCGACCACAGATGGCTTACATGCTGGTGACATAATTGGACGGGGGCGTGGTGGCTCAGCGGTCTAGCTGTATGCCTCTCACCAAGGCGGTCCGGGTTCGATTCCCGGTCAATGCATGTGAGATTTTCGAAGTGAAATGCCATGTCCTGTGGTTCGGATTCCACGTAAAAAGGAGGTCCCGTGGCTCATGATCTCAAGATTAACGGTCACGTTAAACTACAAGCTTCCTTCCTTTTACATAATTGGACGAAGGATGATATTTCACTTGTCTAGCATGAATAATCAAACAGTAGGCACTGGTATGGTTTGGGGCATTTTCTTGTGTTTCAAAATCTACCCTTAAATCAATGGTGGTGATTTTTAAAGATTCTTCTAGATATGAACAGTCGAAAACAATCAGTGGTGCTTTTGCTTTAAACCCTTGTGGCGACAACATAGGGCAATCCTGTTTTTCATAATAAGACGATTGACATTTAGCAAACATGTCATAAAGGGGACCAAACTTATTTTTTGAAAAATTGAGTTCCAACCCCTCATAGGGAAAGCAAACATTATTTTAAAAAGTCGTATATTTCTCAAGTGAATGTGATCAAACAGGGTGACATCTTTGCTTTGTTGGTTAGGTTTGAAACCCAATAATATCATACAGGGGTCTCTCGGTAGAGCGAGCCAATTTGACACTCCAACTATGAGTGTCTGTGGTAGGTAGCAAGGGGTATTCATGTAGACTCCAACTTCGAAAGGCGATAGGCAAGGCTTTATTTTTTGCACCAAATTTAACATGCTTAGCTTTTTACGATCCGATAGTGTCACATGGGTCACTTGCCATAGTAATCGAAGCAGTTGAATTTTTGAGTCTATCACTTGGTCAGAGGCTCCTTTCAGTGCATTATAATCACTGCGGTCTCTCACCAGATACAAACTTTGTCTTGCGTTTAAAATAATACGCTTGTGATCTTCGGCAAAGCCAAAGAGTAATTTTAAGGGTAGGAAGCCTCTAAAAGTGCCATCGGTATGAACTAGCCAGTCATTGCTACTGTTGGGTTACCATCCTGCCATAGAAAGCGTTTTACTTTCCTCCTCGCTATAGGATGGATATCATTTCGTAAGACTAGTCATGCCCACATTTCGAGTCATATCTATGACAATATCATTTATCACATAACGTACTTCAGAAAACAGAAAAGCCAAACCATGATTCGCCAACGCAGACGTTGTGGGTGTGCTGCCGTCTGCTTTCATCAATTTACCCTCAATTTGAAGGACACATTCATGAGGTAGAGTAAAAATATCTTGATTGTTAATGATGAATTGAATCTCGTCATTGTTATTCAGTCCTGTTGCTTGAGGTTGATAGGAATGCATATCAATGCGCACGACGCCATCTTCCACTTGTATGGGATTTAACACTTGCAACAGCTCCTTGTTCATGATTGGGGTGTAACGTATAACCAATGCGTTGTAAACGTTGTCGGTTTACTCGTGTCAACCGTTTCATACACGGCGGGCAACTAACCGACCTCGTAGACGTTGTTGTTGCTTTATAGATACATTTCATAACGCCTTTAAAACCAACTTGTAGGTCACAGGGGTGTTGGCGTCCAAAGTAATCAGTTGTTGCTGTCTATTCACTAAGCGTAAGGTAATATTACTAATATCACTGACACACACAGGATGATATAGAACCACTGAAGGGTTTTCACGAATAATATAGCCGCAAGGAGAGGTGACAATAAAATCATACAGGGAATGACTTTGTTCTTGATTCGTAAATACGTCTCTAATAATATTGCAAGTCACAGAAATGTGATGGTCCTCGATGAATTTCACTGGATAATCTGAATCATGGGGTTGGTGAGCTGCCAACACTCTTGGTTTAAATTCAAGTAAAGGACCAATAGAATGAACTCGTGTCTCAAAGTCAATGTTAAACATAGAGAAAATACGACAGCGATGAGTAATCGTATTGGCTGTAAGTTCAAATTTGTGTGTTCCATCCGCAAATGGTTTGACACCAAATTGTTTTATCATCGGCACGCTAATGGCTTCATGCACATCGTCTATGGTATAACCTCCAGGGGGTAGTCTCAACATATAATCATCATAATAAAATTTGTCATTAATATCCAGTTGAATATTGTAAATTCTGTTGTAACTTTCCAAAGAAATTAATCTTAGCACATAGGATTGTTCGGGATGCAATTCAATTGGGGGGGATCCAGGGACAGTTCAGGCCCACGACTGTGCACTGTAAAGGTCTTGGCGTTGACATTCATAATAATGAAACGGTTGGCTTAACGCAACCTCTTATATAAAAAATGTAAACTCAAACGTCCACACTCTTGACTGTCAAAGGTTTGTTGACGATTCACATTATAGAATATCTTTACCCGGTTTCCCAAATAACGTAGCGACTCGATCGGGGGTGGTAAATTTCCATAACTGTCAAAGTACCATACTGTGGAACCTTGTTTCACATAGGCTACAAAATGGGTTCCTGGGCCTGCATCATCATCTAAATTCATCATGGCTCGTTCTTCTCTCCACGGTGCTTTGGGTAATTCATTTCGCATAAATACACCTCGAAAATGAGAAATCTTCAGTTGTTTGGCATAGCTTTCCACTTCTTCATGGATCATGGCATGACGAGGCAGTTGCCTTAAGCGCTTATTGATGATGGACATTTTTTTTCCTTAGACGGTAGGCCACTACCTTGTGGATAAAAGACTGGCTTTAAAGGATTGCCATTTGTAGCTCCCATCGCAAGGGCTTCTAACGTTTTATTGTGTCGCTCGCTTTCTTTGAGTTGTTGCTTGCCTTGCTCTACGGCTTTTATGGTTTTCGCTACAGCACTGGCACCTCCCAAAAGGGACCCCAAAGCTGCTAACCCTGCAAATAAAGCCGGCAAAAAACCCCCACGCTTAGCAACAGGAATGACTCGCCCACGTTTTTTCTTTCTTTCTTTTCTTTTTATCGATGCATGATGGTGCGATCTCGGAGCTGTAGACAATCGCACCGTTTGTAAAGCTTTTTCGATAGCCACTCTTTTTAGATTCGTTTTAGTTTTTTTTTAAGTTTTAACACTGGGTGTGAGGCAGATCGACTTGGTTTCCGACCTGGCTTTTTTCTCTTTTTGAGATTTGGTTTTTTTCATGTTCATGGCATATCTTTTTTTCACCATGCTGCTACTTGGTGAACCTTTCACAGCAAACATTCGATAACGACTAACGTAGAGAACCTTATTTCATAGCAGTATATTCCAATTCTATATAAAGCGGAAAATCATTCACCGTTTTCCCAGCTTCCTTTTCCTCAAACCTAAGCATAAGATGAAAGGATAATTCATCTCCAACATTTACTCTTTGATGGTTGTGGACTAACACTCTATCACCGTTTAGTTGTATTTTTAAATGTTTATCATCAGGCATGGCATATTTAATATGAATTACACCATCATAATGCAATCGATAACGACTTAAACCGGAAGCAAGCATATAGGTAAGATCTTCATTCACCAGTGGTGGTGGGGAATGGTTTCTATCATTGTCCAGTTTTTGATTTGACAGACACACTAAAAATACAGATGGGACAAATTTATAAAGCCTTTTCATTTGATGGGTCTCATATCGTTTCGTGCAGACATCATTTTTCGTCTCGAGGCTCTTGCACATCAATAATACGATGATGATTGGCTGAATAGCCCTCAACGGTTAGTCTCGGGGCCATGTGATAGACACTTTGCACTTTGCGATTGACATAGCTTTTTGTTGCCACCTCTCGTGACTGTTTTGACAAAGAGGCGGCCGTGGCCATGGTTACACGAGCTCGCCCAAAAACGTCCATGGTGATAGACGTTAACTAACCTATCCTACTCACCGCTTGCCTATATATATAAACCTTATAAACACAAGAAAAAACTCAGTCGTCGACACAATGGAATTAATGAAACAACCCCATGCTTTGCCCGTCTCTGATTTGGCTTCGGAGCTATCACTGTCCGTGTGCGAACCTAAACGTCATGGCACCCTATTTCCATCTACCGTTCGATGTATTATGGTAGGGCCTTCGGGTTGTGGAAAGACCAATGTTTTGCTGAACATTATTACCGCGCCTCATGGCCTACGATTTCAAAATATTTATATTTTTGCCAAATCCTTGTACCAGCCTCTGTACGTGTATCTGGAACAAATTATGTCTTCATTAAATAAAGAAGCCAAGGACTATTTTACATTCACCTCACCTCAAGATATCATTCAACCAGACCGCATTCAACCAGATTCCATTATAATATTTTATGATATTGCCACTCAACGACAGGCCATTATTCAAGAGTATTTTAGTATGGGACGTCATAAACAAGTGGATTGTTTTTATCTGGCTCAAATCTATTCCAAAATCCCCAAACAGTTGATTCGTGACAATGCCAATCTCATCGTTCTCTTCCGCCAAGTCTCTAGAAATCTCTATCATATTTTTCAAGATCATGTGAATCCAGATATGTCCTTTACAGCTTCCACGCAATTGTGTGCTTCGTGTTGGAACCATCATCCCCATGCTTGTTTGGTCATAAATAAACAGAGTGAACGATGTGAGGGACGTTATCGCTTGGGTTTTGATAATTTTATTTCTGTTTAAAAAGATCCAGGGTTTGACATTTCCTGTTAGTGTGTCTTTACCTTCACCATGGCGAACGCCGTAGGGTACATGAAACATGTTCAAATCATGCAGCGTATTATTGAGGCACGAAATACGATTCGACATATATTTCGTGAATTGCAACGTTTAAAAACGTCAATCCTTTACCCATGATAAAACATGCTCCATCATCGGTTGATCCCATGAGGTTCAAACCAAATGCTTCTGCTGCTACTGCTACCTCTCAAACCAAACCCTTAAGAAGTTCAAAATTTATTCAAACAGATTCCACACGACAGGTAAAATCCTCCTCCTCCTCCTCTAATGTTAGTGAACAAGAACATCAAGAACAGGAAGAGGAAGAAGAACAACATGAACAAAGTGAAAGTGAAAGCGAAAGCGTATTTAGTCCTGAAAGAAAAAAAATCCCCACCCCTTGAACAGTTTCTAAAAACAAAACAAAAATCTTCCGTCATAGCGGCAACACCGTCTTCCTCCACATCGTCTCCATTTTCACAAGTCTTGGCAACCCCTCAAAATAAAGCTCAACTCAAAAACATTTTAATCAACCATTATGGGGCAACCCTGGAACCGTATCTGACCCTTCTATTTATTGGAAAGACAGATACCACGTATGGTGTTCGCTATGAGAATGATAGTATTACGGCTGTGAGTTTGTGTCATCGCTCGCCGCATGAGTCAAAACTGCCCCAGGGCTGGACTGCTCTCCCTCGGTGTATTGCATGCGCGTTACGCAACGGACGGCGAAGTGAAAGGGATAGTCCAGAACATTCGTGACTGGACCAGCGCTGGAAACCTCGAGAAGCCGTGGACTCTGGATGGATCTAGAAGCATTTATTGAGTCACCGGCCGGCTATATAAGAGTGACCCGTGAAGCAGTTGTGTGGTTGTGTTTTACGAGCTAGTGTGAGCGTTTATTATGAGCGACAGAAGTGTGGTGACTTGCGAAACCCCTAGTGTAGCGGCGAAGTGAGGAACATACAGGGGACTGCCGTGTTCTGAGTAAGTGTGCTTTCACTGAGTGTCAGATATTTTGGTGTCGAAATCCAGTGACATTGTTTCTCCCAGCTGGTGAACAGCGCGCAGCAAGTGCTCGTAAGTACTGTAGTAGGCGCACATTAGAAAGAAGTTGCATGTAGTTCTGTCAAGGCCACTAGGCTCATTAGCGGCAGGATTAACTTCTGTGGTTTGTTGACAAGTGAAAGGGGCCAAGAGCGCATAAAGAAGAGACTTGAGGAAACTGGAGAAGGCTCCTAATTGCTTGTATTTGCTGATTAGTGTAATTTTCTGGCCACGATAAAGTTAATTATTTCTTTAAGCAGTAATTGGTGTTGTGCTTTGTACCCCCACCGTAATCCAGTCAACAAAAGTGCCACTAGGGGGTGGCACGTAACAACTGGTGTCAGAAGCCGGATTACGAACTCAAGCACAACACCTGACGGTCCTGGTTTCAAAACCCTAGCAGGTCATTTTCTCTAATTTTCCTGTGAGTGCATGCCCTTTACAAGACAAACAACTAAAATGGAGGAGAAATTGGCAGCATTGCTAGAAAAGTTAACTGGCATGGAAGACGGCCAGAAGAAATTAGCCAAGTACCTGAAGGATGACCTGAAGAAGAGGGAAGACGGTCAGAAGAAGATGGAAGATGGCCAGAAGAAATTAGCCAAGGACCTGAAGGATGACCTGAAGAAGATGGAAGACGGCCAGAAGAAGATGGAGGACGGCCAGAAGAAGAAGGAGGACGGCCAGAAGAAGTTAGCAGAGGACCTGAAGGACGGCCAGAATAAGTTAGCAGAGGACCTAACCGCCAAATTTCTGGATGGCCAGAAAAATCTGGAAGAGTGTCTGCTGACGAAATTAGAGGAGAGCCAAAGGAAATTAGAACAGGGCCTACGTGAGGAAGTCGCAGCAGTGGAGGAGAAGTTCAACACCTTGCAAGTGGAAGTTGCCGAGCTGCGCCAACGCCCGCTGATGGGGGTGGAGGAGAAATTCAACGCCTTGCAAGTGGAAGTTGCCGAGCTGTGCCAACGACCGCTGATGGGGGTGGAAGAGAGATTCAACGCTCTACAAAAGGAATTTGCTGAGCTGCGCCGACTCCCGCCGACAGGGATGGAAGATAGATTCAAAGCCCTACAAGAGGAAGTCGCCGAGCTGCGCCGACGCCCGCCGACCGGGGTGGATGAGAGAGTCAAAGCCCTACAAGAGGAAGTTGCCGAACTGCGCCAACGCCCACTCACGGGGGTGGAAGAGAAATTCAACGCTCTTCAAGAGGAAGTTGCCGAGCTGCGCCGACGCCCGCCCACAGGTACACCGGGGACATCAGGAACGGGACAGAGCAGAGTGACGCCCCCAACCTTCGACGGAAAGGTCCCGTGGAGCACCTACTTACGTCAGTTCGAGGCGGCCTGTTCCATAAATAACTGGAACAACACAGAAAAGGCTACAGCTCTCATTGTAGCGCTGAGAGGTGACGCCCTTAACGTCCTTCAGGCCATCCCGACTGGATCCCAGGACTACGCTTCCCTGATCGCCCATATGGAGTCCCGATATGGAGATAGCCATCTTCAGCAGGCCGATCAGATGCAGCTCCGGACCCGGGTACAGAAGAACGCGGAAACCCTGCAGGAGTTCGAGATGGACATCGCACGCCTCGTAAGGCTCGCCTACCCAACAGCGCCGGCCGACTTTCTGGAGCAGATAGCGACGCAGACTTTCACCGACGGGCTACGGGACTCGGACACTCAACAGGCGCTGCGTCTCGCGCGCAATAAGACCCTGGCAGATGCACTGAGCCACGCACTTGAGTTCGAGACGGCAAAACAGGCATCCAGAATGCACGCGCGGGTGCGTCAAGTGGACGTCGACGAACCAGTAAAAACCAACGAGACCAAGCCCCTGGCCGACGAATTAATGGAGGCGCTAAGCCGTTTCTTCGATAGTCGCGGCACCACCAGCAACGACACAGCCGGAAGGCAACCGGAGAGGCAGCCCGGAAGAGGACTACCGACCTGCTGGACCTGCAGTAAGAAAGGCCACCTGAGCAAGGACTGCGGTGATCACCGCCGCCGAGGGTATCCGACGGGAAATCAGTCGTCTGAAAACCGCGCGACCCAGGGAAACGAGTATTAGCCAGCCTTGGGGGGCAAAGGTTGGCTTGTGACAGTCGTCAAGCCCCGGCAGACCAAGTTCGTGTGACGCAGTTACGGAGGGATAATAGCAGCCTGATGGTCGACGGAGTCGTCAACGGAGAGAGCTGGCCCATGCTAATCGACACGGGAGCATCGAGGACCATCGTCAGTCCCACCGTGATCCCGAAGTGGAGAGTGCAACCCACACAAAGGAACCTCCAGCTAATAACCGCGACCGGAGAGACCGCACCGGTGCATGGCGAAGCATCACTGGAGTTCGTCATTGGCCGACGGGCGATAAAGCATCCAGTGCTTGTGGCTGACGTGTCAAATGAAGTGATCATCGGACTGGACTTCCTGGACCAGAACAACATCATCTTGGATCTGAGTACCAACACTCTGCACTTCGGAGGTGAGGAACTTGCTTTGCAACCTGCGCACGAGTCCATCACCGCACGGCGAGTAAGGCTGAGAGAAGACGTCATCGTTCCCGCCAGGACGGAGGTCAGCGCTGCCGTAATTGTCGACGGAGCTGCTGAGGGAGTGGCGGCTGTCATCGAGCCAAAATATGAGGACATCCAGACAAAAGGATTGCTAGTTGCCAAGACTCTCATCAACACGACGTCTCGGCCGTACGTCCGCCTGTCCAACCTGAACGACTACGACATTACGGTTCATCGGGACACCAACCTAGGAGTCTGCGAGCCCGTTACCTGGATTGCCCGCATCACAGATACGACAGACGTACACCTGCAGACGGACAACCGAAGAAGACGCACACTGCCAGAAGAACTACAGAAGCTGTACCAAGGATCCCAGGACCATTTAGACGAGGAACAATCACGCAAACTTCGGGACCTGCTACACGAATTCCAGGATGTCTTCTCCGTGGGAAGCAAAGACTTCGGCAGGACAAGCTGGGTCCAGCACAGAATCGACGTTGGGTACAGCGCACCGATTAGGGCCCCATTCCGACGTGTCCCGCTCGCCAATCAAGCCGAAGTCGACCGGATGGTTGAAGAGATGAAGGATCAAGGGGTGATCGAGCCATCACATAGTCCTTGGAGTTCTCCGGTCGTGCTTGTGAAGAAGAAGGCCGGTTCCACCAGGTTCTGCGTGGACTACAGGCGGGTGAACGACGTCACGAAGAAGGACAGCTACCCTCTACCCCGGATCGACGACACGCTGGACACCATATCAGGGTCAAGATGGTTCTCCACCTTGGATTTGAAGAGTGGCTACTGGCAGGTGGAGGTCCACCCTAAGGACCGCGAGAAAACGGCGTTCTCTGTGGGCAGCGGGCTCTGGCAGTTCACCGTCATGCCATTCGGTCTGTGCAACGCCCCTGCGACCTTCGAAAGGCTAATGGAGTCCATTCTGAGGGGGCTACACTGGAAGACCTGCCTGGTCTACCTAGACGACGTCATCGTTCTGGGGAGAAGCTTCGAGGAGCACTACAGCAACCTGAAGGAGATCTTGTTGAAGCTATGGGCTGCCCAGCTGAAGTTGAGCCCCAAGAAGTGTCAGCTCTTCCAGAAGCGGGTCCAGTACCTTGGGCATATCGTCTCCGAGGAAGGGGTGCGCACCGACCCAGAGAAGACCGCAGCTGTGAGGGAGTGGCCAGTTCCGAAGGACAAGTCCCAACTACGAAGCTTCCTGGGACTCTGCACTTATTACCGTCGCTTCGTGAGAGGATTCGCCGACATCGCCAAACCTTTACATCGACTGACTGAGAAGGACCAACTCTTCACGTGGACAGCAGAATGCCACAGTGCCTTCGAGCAACTCAAGCAGGCTCTGTGTACCGCGCCTATTCTGGCCTACCCCAGACCTGGAACAAGGTTCATCGTCGATACCGATGCCAGCGACTTTGGCATAGGGGGGATCCTGTCGCAAGTAGTGGACGGCGAGGAGAGAGTAGTGGCCTACTTCAGCAAGGCCTTGTCAAAGCCAGAAAGGAACTACTGCGTCACCAGGAAGGAGCTGCTCGCCATCGTGAAGACCATTGAACACTTCCACAAGTACCTGTACGGGCAAGAATTTCTCATCAGGACCGACCATGCATCCCTGCGGTGGCTTCTGAACTTTAAGCAGCCCGAGGGTCAACTCGCGCGGTGGTTAGAGAGGCTTCAGCAGTACAACTTTGTGATTCAGCACAGGAAAGGCCAACTGCATTCTAACGCCGAAGCCCTGTCACGAAGACCGTGCCCCGAAGACTGCACCTTCTGTACTAGGAGGGAGGAGAACACCGGGATACAGTGCCGGAGGACTACTGTGGAACTTCAAGGGAACTGGAGCCGCGAATCTTTCACGCGGGCACAAGCAGAAGATGATGACCTGGGACTGATAGCCGAATGGAAGAGGGCCTGTGTCCCCATACCCGGGTGGAACATTGTGAGTGACTGCAGCCCAAAGTTTAAGTCCTACTGGACGCAGTGGGACTCGCTGATTGTAAGGGATGGCCTCATCTGCCGCGCCTGGGAGAGCACCGACGGGAAGACATCTCGGGAACAAGTCGTCGTTCCAAAGGCTATGACGGAGGAAGTCCTGAAGGAAGTCCATGGAGGATCATCTGGTGGACACCTAGGGATAAAGAAGACCCTAGAGAAGCTGAGAGAGCTGTTCTACTGGATCGGATGTCGAACCGACGTGGAGAACCACTGCGCGAGGTGCCACGATTGCGCAGCCAGCAAGGGCCCAGGACGAAGACGGCGGGGTCCACTGAAGACCTACAACGTCGGCGGCCCCATGGAGAGAGTGGCCATCGATGTTGCTGGGCCATTCCCATTAAGCGAGGCAGGGAACCGCTACATATTAGTCGTCAGCGACTACTTTACCAAATGGCCGGAGGCGTATGCGCTCCCTAACCAAGAAGCCGCGACGATCGCAGAGACCCTGGTGAAGGAATTCGTCAGCCGGTACGGAGTACCCCTGGAGCTGCACTCCGACCAAGGGAGGAACTTCGAGTCGCAGGTGTTCCAGAACCTATGCCAGCTGCTGGGGATCCGGAAGACAAGGACAACGCCGCTACACCCTCAGTCCGACGGGATGGTAGAGCGATTCAATCGCACCGTCGAGAACCATCTCCGAATAGTCGTCAGCGAGCACCAGAGGGATTGGGACAAGCATCTTCCACTATTTCTCCTGGCCTACCGCGCCGCCGTGCATGAAGCCACCGGGTGCACACCAGACCGGGCCATGTTTGGGAGGGAGCTCCGTCTACCTGTCGATCTTGCCTTCGGCCGACCTGGGAATGATCCGATCCCGGTAAGCCAGTATTGTCAAGAACTGGTCGACCAACTGGAGGACGTGCACGCGTTCGCGAGGAGGAAACTGAGGATCGAGACCGACCGAATGAAGACCCGATACGACCAGCAGACGGATGCCGGAGGATTCCACGAGAACGACCTGGTCTGGCTCTTCAACCCATTACGGAAGAAAGACCTGTCACCCAAACTGCAGAAGTCCTGGGAGGGCCCGTACCGAGTCGTGAAACGATTCAACGATGTCGTCTACAGGATCCAGCGGAGCCAGAGGGCGAAGATGAAGATCGTGCATCGAGATCGCCTGGCAGCCTACGGAGGGACACAGACGGACCAATGATTGATCGGGACGATCAGCCTTTTTAGGAAGGGGGTGGTGTTACGGCTGTGAGTTTGTGTCATCGCTCGCCGCATGAGTCAAAACTGCCCCAGGGCTGGACTGCTCTCCCTCGGTGTATTGCATGCGCGTTACGCAACGGACTGCGAAGTGAAAGGGATAGTCCAGAACATTCGTGACTGGACCAGCGCTGGAAACCTCGAGAAGCCGTGGACTCTGGATGGATCTAGAAGCATTTATTGAGTCACCGGCCGTCTATATAAGAGTGACCCGTGAAGCAGTTGTGTGGTTGTGTTTTACGAGCTAGTGTGAGCGTTTATTCTGAGCGACAGAAGTGTGGTGACTTGCGAAACCCCTAGTGTAGCGGCGAAGTGAGGAACATACAGGGGACTGCCGTGTTCTGAGTAAGTGTGCTTTCACTGAGTGTCAGATATTGTGGTGTCGAAATCCAGTGACATTGTTTCTCCCAGCTGGTGAACAGCGCGCAGCAAGTGCTCGTAAGTACTGTAGTAGGCGCACATTAGAAAGAAGTTGCATGTAGTTCTGTCAAGGCCACTAGGCTCATTAGCGGCAGGATTAACTTCTGTGGTTTGTTGACAAGTGAAAGGGGCCAAGAGCGCATAAGGAAGAGACTTGAGGAAACTGGAGAAGGCTCCTAATTGCTTGTATTTGCTGATTAGTGTAATTTTCTGGCCACGATAAAGTTAATTATTTCTTTAAGCAGTAATTGGTGTTGTGCTTTGTACCCCCACCGTAATCCAGTCAACAAAAGTGCCACTAGGGGGTGGCACGTAACAATAGTTTTAAAATTGGGGATTCATCCATTAAATTTGCTCGTACGAAAGCTGTCATTAAAAAGATCAACTATAAATTAACACCAGGTCTGTAAAAGCTGCTATTTTCTCGCACCCCCTCGCCACGAGATTTTACGTCCGAGGACCTTGCTAAATATAAATCCATTTTATCAGACAACAACGCTCACAAAAGTAACTATAAATCCTCTCAGCAGCTCAATGCCAATATATCCCAAAAATATAAAACCATGATTGCAAACAACTTTGGTAAGCAAAAACATCACTCTGCCTCTGGTGTAAGGTTTAAGAAATTAAAACCCTATCTAGATATAACCTTTTGGAATAATCCCAATTAGTTAGTAGAGCGCTTATACTTGCTTCATGCATCAAAACAAGCTGGTCACACTGGACATGAGGCAGAAATCGCCGACATTGAGCAGCAACTCCGAGATTCTAAAATTATCTTATAAGCCATCCCCCATCAAAGTGGGCATCGCTCATGAATTGCATAAACCATCCCGACGCATTTATGAACGCCGTCGTGTCATTTCCAAGGGAATCGATGAACTTTGGCAGTTAGACCTGGTTGAAATGATACCTTATTCTAACGTTAACGACGGTGTACGCTATATGTTGACCGTCATTGATGTCTATTCCAAAATGGCTTTTGTTCAACCAGTAAAAAATGAAACTGGTGTCTTAGTCACAAAGGCCTTTCAACATATTATTGAACAATCCAAACGTCAACCTCACTTGTTACAAACCGACCAGGGGAAAGAATTTTTCAACAAGGATTTCTCCAGTTTTCTCAAATCTAAGGATATTCACCATTACACCACCTATAGCAATCTCAAAGCTAGCGTAGTTGAACGCTTCAATCGAACATTAAAAAGTTATATGTGGAAAGAGTTTACAATACATGGTTCCTATCGATGGATAGACTGGTTACCTCAACTTGTGTCACGCTACAACAACACCATTAATTCCACCATCGGCATGAAACCTCGCCTCGTCACCAAGAACCTACCCAGACTCAATAGACTCTTTAACCCTATAAAAAGGGTAGACCCAAGGCGACATCGCCTTAAAATTGGAGATTTTGTTCGCATCAGTAAACACAGAAGTATGTTTTCAAAATCGTATACTCCACAATGGTCGACAGAAATTTTTAAAATTCGCAAAGTCAAGCTAGGTCAACTAGTGACGTATCTCTTAGATGATCAGAGCGGTCAACCCATTCAAGGACGATTCTATTATCAAGAAGTGCAAAAAACATTATATCCCAACGATTATCTCATTGAACGAGTAATTAAAGTCAAAGGTGCAAAATATTTTGTAAAGTGGTTAGGGTTTCCTTCCACGTTTAATTCATGGGTCAATAAACATAATTTTTTGTAATAAAACCCTATTTATTTATTTATTTAGTTATTTAGAAAAAAATCCCTTTCAAAAAAGATTTATCACATTACCTTTCATTAATCCCACCCTTTTGTTTTTTTACATGTCCAATAATCTCTTTGTTCAACCCCATGTCAATCTTTTATCATGATGTTATACACCCACCCATCGTTTCAAACTTTGCGGTGCATGATAAGTCCATGATGAACCAAGGCTATGAGATACTCAGTATAAAGCCACACACTGTATAATGACACCTGCCTCTTATCTCTCTGGCTGCAAAGCACGTACGATGATAAGACCCCTTGTCTTGTCTTGCTCGCTGTGGGCCAGTCTCAAAGCTTTAAAATCTCGTTTCATCAAGCAGGTCCTCCCCCTGCGTGTGAGCCCAGTCAAGCCATGTCAAATCATAATAATAATAATGCATGTGTTTTACCAACGTCATAGCGCTTAACATAACGTGACTTCAAATCTGGTTTCTTACTTTTTCCCCGTTTTCCTCAACGATCTCGAAAAAATGACGGAAACCATGATTTCGGCTTTTCCATACCTACATTCCCGTAAAGAGGACAACGACACAAATACATCAACATGCCCGTCATAAAAATCGCCTAATTCGTTTTCCAAATAACTCGAAAATTAACAAAAACACCTTTTTCATAAAAAAAACATGTTTTCAGCTTTTTACCTTTTCCCTACCTACATCTCCGTATAGAGGACAACGAGAGGAAAAAATACTATCACGCACGTCATCATCACGTTTTCAGTTTTCGCAATATTAGGGAAAATCACAAAAACCCATTTTCCATAAAAAACTTGTTTCCAGCTTTTTACCTTTTCCACACCTACATCCTCGTAAAGAGAACAATGAGACGAAAAAATACTATCAAGCACGTCATCATCACGTTTTCAGTTTTCGCAATATTTGGGAAAATCACAAAAACCCATTTTCCATAAAAAAAAACTTGTTTCCAGCTTTTTACCTTTTCCACACCTACATCCTCGTTAAGAGGACAATGGGACGAAAACATACTATCACGCACGTCATCATCACGTCTACAGTTTTTGCAATATTAGGGAAAATCAAAAAACGCATTTCCCATAAAAAACATGTTTTCAGCTTTTTACCTTTTCCACACATCCCCGTAAAGAGGACAACGAGACGAAAAAATACTATCACACACGTCATCATCACGTTTTGCGTTTTCGCAATATTAGGGAAAATCACAAAAACCCATTTTCCATCAAAAAACCGTGTTTCCAGCTTTTTACCTTTTCCATACCTACATCCCCGTCAAGAGGACAATGAGACGAAAAATTACTATCACATACGTCATCATCACGTTTTCGGTTTTCAAAAAATTTGCAAAAATGTGAAAAACGCATTTTTAGACCCAAAACCCTATGTTCACCTTTTCGACACCTACATTCCCGTAACGAGCACAACGAGACAAAAAAAAAAGGAATCCAAGCACGCCCTCCTAGCATGACTCCTTCCATTCCAAGGTCGCAGGGGCTCACAACTTGCTTTTGTAAGCAGCTCTCTCACTACTTATTGGTTACTAACTTTGTGTAGTTTCAGAACGCTTTTAATATCCAACATTAATATGTTTTGAATTATTATTATTATTATTATTATTATTATTATTATTATTATTATTATTATTATCATCATCATTATTATTAACATGATCACAGATACTATTAATGTTTCGTGATTTTTTTTGCACTTCTTAACACAGAACATTAAATACACTGAAGAAAATGGAAATTGCAACACCCAGAAGGAGTGGTGCTACAACTGCAATTGAACATGCAGGACGAGTGTTCGGTTGTGATTCGATGATTACACTTTCAGGTCCCTCTGACCTCAAGTTTGGACAACAATCAATACAGGATGTGCCCACCACTAGCACATTGATGAATTCGTCGAGGCATGGAGTCAATAAGGCCCTGGATCGTTTCCTGAGGAATTGAGGCCCATGCTTGCTGCACTGCACGGGTCAGTTGTTCCAGAGTTGTGGGTGGCTGAGGACGGTTGGCCAGTTGTCGACCCATCATGTCCCACATATTGGTCAATAGGACTGAGGTCTGGAGGTGCGAGCAGGTGCAGGTTGTGATGTCGTGGAGAGCTTCTCTGGAGATGCATGCAGTGTGAACCCGGGCATTGCCTTGCTGAAACATCCCATTAGCAATTTTCGCCATCATAGGGACAACCACTGGATTGAGTACCCTGTCAACGTACTGTCGAGCATTTATAGTGTCCTCAACAAGCACTAATTGTGATTTCACATTAAAGCCAACAGCTCCCCAGACCATAATGCTTGGTGTTGGCCCTGTGTGCCTCTCGACAGTAAGGTCTGGGCGGCTCCTCTCCCCGGTACGTCGGCGCACACGATTCCGGCGATTACTGCGGGCAAGACAGAAGCGCGATTCATCACTAAAGACGACGCTATGCCATTCGTCGACCCACGGCGATCGTTCTCGACACCAGGCCAGCCTTACACGTCGCTGTTGTGGGCTCAATGGAACACCTTCTGCAGGGACACGGGATCGTAAGCCAGCTGCACGCAGGCGATTACCAACTGTTTGTTGTGTAACGTGGGGTGCCACAGCTGCTCGAATTTGCGCTGCTGTTGCATAGGGTTCCATCCGGGCCATCCGAATGATGCGGCGATCCTCTCTCACAGTTATCTGTCGCGCTCGGCCTTTGCCAGGTCTACGAGTGTGGGTACCTTCATTTGACCACTGCTGCCATACACGTTGTACCGTAGATGCCTGTCGGTCAACACGTGCAGCGAAAATCCTTAGCGATAATCCAGCCTCACACAGCCCAATTATCCGAGTCCTCTCAAACGGCGACAGTTTTTGATAGCGTGCTCTTCTCTGTCGTCGAGGAATGTTTGACGGGGAACACTTCACTACACAGACTGCAAGTCAACTACGCTACACCAGAGTCCGTATACTGGAGTTGATTCCTCCGCGACCAATCACGTGGGGAGACCTGTAGAAACAATCCAATGGGTCTGAAACTTTGATCGTTTACACACCTACATGGCATCGTTCCATATCTTGAAAATCAACACAAACGACCAATGCCTTCATGGTGTTGCAATTTCCAGTTTCTTCAGTGTAAATTGAATTAATAAAACATCATCATCATCAACTAAAACAGCTCCAGTCACCCGTGTGCTCTGAACGAGTCCTCTCCATTTCTTTCTATCCATGAATAGTTGGTCTCCATGAGTGCTCTCCTAATCCAGCCCTTTTGTCTGCCAAATCACCCTTAATATGGTCTATCCATTTCCTTTTAGGTCTTCCAACACATCTTCTTCCTTTGATGTTCAGATTGAAGTATGCCTTTGCCTTTTGTTCATCTTCCATCCGTTGGATATGTCCATACCACCTCAGACGAGACCTCTGTAAGGTCTCCATTACAGTGATGTCAATACCTGCTTCTGCATGATTTATTTCATTTCTTACTTTATCATTTCTTGTCCTCGGAAGCGTGGTACGCACAAACTTCATTTCGGATGCCTGAAGTCTACTGTTATCTCTTTTAGAAAGGGTACATGTTTCAAATGCGTAAGTCAGTATGGGTATGTATTATGTTTTAAATAATATATGTTTACACCATATAGGTACTTTGTTATCCCACAGTAGTATTCTGACTTGGTGGTAGAAGATTGCTGCATTATTTCTTCTGTTGGTTATCTCACATTTACTGCTATTGTCCAAACTCAAAGTGCTGCCAAGATATTTGAATTGGTCAACATTTTGAAGTTGATGGTTGTTCAGGTTCTACATATCCTTTTGCCATAGCCACAGACTTATTCTGACTAATTTTAAGCCCATATTCCTCAAACAACTTGTTCCTAATCTCTAGATTATTTTTCACATCTTGTGCACTTTCACCCCAAATCATAACATGATCCACGAATACCAGGGCTTTGGTGTCATTTCCATGCAATTCTTCTTTAAGTTTCTTCAAGATGTCATCCATTACAACAATGAACAGTAAGTGTGACAAAGAGCTGCCTTGTTGTACTCCTCTTCTTGTGGTGAACCAATTGCTCTCTCCATTGCCTATTCGTACGCAGGCCTTTGTGTTTTCATACAGCATTTTTATTTTGTTGACTGGGGCAGATGACCTCGTAGTTCCGCCCCTTAAAACAACAATAACTAACTATTTTGTTGACTAATGTTCCTCGTATATTCCGTCTTTCCAGGCATTCCCACATTGTTGACCGTACAATACTGTCATAGGCTTTGTCGACATCTAGAAAGACCATAAAGAGGTCCTTACCATTTTCTTGGTGTTTTTCAATAAGCATTCTTACAGCAAAGATAAATCGGTAGTGCTTCGTCCAGGTCTGAAACCATGTTGTTATTCTTCTAATAAGGTTTCTAGATGTCTCCGTAACCTTTTCTCGATTATTTTTTCTAAAATCTTTAATCCGTGTGACAGAAGTGTGATTCCACGATAATTTTCACACTTCTTTCTGTTTCCCTTTTTAAATACCGGTAAGGATATTATTACACCCTTAGACCAGTCCTCTGGGATCGTATTGTCTTTCCAAATGGCCTGTAACGCTCTGTATAACCACTGGGTCCCATGAATTCCGGCCACTTTTATCATGACGGCATTCACTTCATCGTGTCCACATGATTTTCCTTTCGCCATAGATTTCAGAGCATCTTCTACTTCAGACCACGTCAACGGTGGTTCTAGCTGTTGTGCATCCCAGTAGCGGCTATTCAGGTGAAGAGGACGAAGAGCCTCTTCACTAGACATTTCGTAAAATAAACATTGTTATCTTATTTAAATTAAAACCTAGCCACCGTTCAATGTAGTGTACTATAATTTCTACACTCCATTGTTAGATGGCACTGCATGGTCAGATTGCCCTTGCCCCAGCCTTGCCCTGTATGCGGTCTTTGTGTCAGTTGTACACGCTGTCGCTAGATGGTATTAATGTCGTAGCGTGGAAAGAGACCTGCAGATGACTAAGTAATATCAGCAACTTCGTCTAGTTGCCATGGTAACCTAACTCAGTGGTGATGTCCTTACATGCCGTTATACAGAGAGGAATCGTACGGGTGAAGAATTTGCTGCCTTTGCAAGGTACTTCGTCTAGTATAGTTGGTGAAAGTTGTCATCGCGTCAGGCTTGTCTTTCTGTTACGTTGAAGCTTGGATTTATATTTCCGATGAATAGTATTTACTTAATACGTTGCATACCCTTGTGTTGATGAAATGTGGCGGCTTTTAGTGTATACCGTAATGTTTCCATTGAAAGACACGGTATTAATTTTATTAGAAACTCCCTTCAGTTGGTGGAAAGACGAAGACAAAAGTGATTTATTAAGTTGTGGACGTCCAAAGGAATTAATAGAACTGTGCACTAAAAAGAAATCAAGAAAACCGGTAAGTCCTACAGCCTTCATTTTAAGGGATCTTGGTTCGAACAGTTCACATGGTTGTGCAGTAGTTTTATTCGTAAAAAGCTGTTATGTTGGCCTTGCCTACTTTTTAATAACAAATGTGGTGTCTGGAATACACAAGGTTTCGGTGATTTCCAAAACATTACGCGCCGGTTGAACAAACACAATGGCAGTGAGGAACATTTGAAGTGCCAGTTACAACTTAGAACATTCGAAAGGAAGACAAACACAATATCTGACGCTTTGAGAGAAAACGCAAGACTGTGTGTACCTAGATATAATGAGAATGTGACTTTAAATATACAGATACTGAGGCTTGTGATTCGAGTTGTTCAGTTCTTAAGTTTACAGGAACTCCCTTTTAGAGGGCATGACGAGAGTGAGACCTCTTTAAACCGTGGGAACTTTAAGGAATTATTGAAGACACTGATATCTGAAAAGCCCTTAGAACTTCAAAATCATTATCATAAAATTCAAAGTGTGTTCGCTGGTAACTCAAAAAGTATACAAAATGAAATAACTGATGTAATATCAGAGTACATCAGAGATTATATTAAGAATGAACTTAACAATGTTCCATTCTTTTCAATCCAAGTCGATGATACCACAGACATTTGTCAAAAATCACAGTGTTCTATTATTCTTAGATTTGTGATTAATGAAAGTATCCCAGTGGAAAGATTTTTAGGATCTTATGATGTGAGTGAGGATAGATCAGCTGAAAATTTGTTTGAGTTGTTGGATGGCATTTTGAAAGAATTTTCTTATGAAAGTAAGTTAGTTGCACAGTGTTACGATGGTGCTGCTGTAATGTCAGGGAATTTAAATGGGTTGCGAAAAAGGGTTTAAGATAAGGCCCCTCAAGCTGTCTTTGTTCATTGCACGGCTCATCGTCTCAATTTGGTACTTCAACAGAGTTGTAAGAAGATTTCCAAATGTAGGATATTTTTTGCAAATGAAAGTGGAATCCCAGCAGTTTTTCACCACTCAGCGAAACGATCACACGCTCTTGTGTCTAATGCAGTCAAAAGAATTCCTACTGCTTCGGAAACTCGTTGGTCGTCCAACTCAAGACTTCTAAATGTTATTGTAGAAGAATGGGACAGTTTGAAACAGGTGTTTGAGCAACTTATGAATGACGAAACAAGTGAGGAAAATACGATTAGGTCTTGTAAAGTATTCCTGAACGAGTTCAATGATTTTGAATTTGCTTTGCTGGCATTAGTATTCAACGATCGTTTTGGTTTGACAGATGTCCTATTTGACATATTGCAGAAAAAATATTTGGATATTAATTATTGTGTAACCAAGGTTAAAGACACGCAAGTTTTACTAGCAAATAAGAGGAACGAAATTTATTTTGGTGAACTTATTGAGAAAAGTAAGCAGCTGACAAACATAAACATTCGTAGGGGGCGTAATGACTTGACATTGGAAGATGTGTGTCGAGAATATCGTATTTTGTATTACGAAATCATTGATACTATTTTGATGGAGATTCAAGTACGATTTCATGATTGTGATAAATTACAATTCCGAGGTCTTATAGACTCGAACAAGTTTCAGCTGTATAATAAACATTTTCCTGTCACATCCCTGCAGAACTTACAACAATGCTATCCACAAATATTCACCAATACCCCACGTTTAAGAAATGAACTATCACTCTTTTATGCTGACGAATCCTACAAAGGAAAAAAATCGGGAGAAATACTTCAAGAACTTCATGAAAATAAAGATATTTTTGAAGAGACTTACAAACTTTTTTCTTTAGTACTGACAATTCCTTCTACTAGTGCATCAGTGGAACGTATTTTTTCTTGTTTGAAAAAACTAAAAACTTTGACAAGAAATACAATATCTAAGTCCAGACTTACATCATTGTCTGTCATAACCATACACCGTGAATTGTTGCTGAAACTAATTGAAGACCAGCCCTTCTACAAGGACATCACAGATAAGTTTGCCAACCTTAAGGAAAGGAGGATTGATTTAATAAAAAAAATAGGTGAGTTTGACTTTTTAGTACCGGTAATTTATATTTGGTTAAGTATTAGCTTTTTAGCAGATATTTAAGCATTCAAATACGAAAAAAATATGTTAATATTCACAAATGCTGTACCGCTGAAATTGAGTTTGGCTCTTCACCTACTTTCTCATCTAAGAGCCGCCACTGCACTCAATATACCAATCCTACCAATGTTTCCTAATTCCCCACGCATAAATAAACATGACAGATTACAGCATTAGCAATGAAGACAGTAACTTATGAATTGCTAAAATGTTTTTAAAAGATGCATGGAAAGTGGCTTGATAAACCCTGTATCATAAATCCATTTAAACATTCCCACAGAGCTCTAATCAGAAGCTCATTTTATATGCAACAGGTATGTAGAATTAACCTCCCCCCAATCACTTGTAGGCCTAACCTGAATATAATCCTTGTTAAGAGCTGTCTTTGGTTCACAGAAAAACCTACCATTTAAAAACTTGCACATAGGCTACTAATCATGTTATGGTGCGAGAGGTTAATCAGTCACTCTCTGGTTGCTAATCCTTAACCTACAGTAATTTAGAAAATCCTGGCTATCAACTACTGATTTAAATATTTCAGACATCTTTCTTAACTCCACTTTTACTGACAGCATGTATGTCCCTACTACTGTCTTTCAAGCCATTGACCAGTTATTTTTTTCACGAGAAACTATTTTAGTCATTCTTCTCTATATGAAATACAGTTGATGACAACTGTCTGTCACCTGCATGGTATGTGGCTGCCTGGAAGACACGGGAGGTTTTTCTTGTGTCGCTTCTCTGGTTTCCTACGGCACTTCCTAATTATTAACAGAATGTTTCATCGAATTCAGCGCTGTAGTTGACCCGGTACGAGCCGGTACGGCGTATCCCCTAAAATCCAAACTCGTTATAAGCGTACCGGTTAAACTACCTTTTTAAATCTGTAAAAACTAGCCCTACTGTAAATTGTCCAATGGATTTCAGAAAGAAAAATCGGAAATGATTATTTACTTGTTCAGAGTTATCTCGTGGCACAACTTGTAACTAATTGGGCCTATAAGAGTTGGAGTTTGACATTTCAATCGCGCCCGGATGTATAACACATGTTCAGCTGTTGGCAACATTGTGAACTTGGTTTCTTTTGGCGGTAAACGCATGCTTGTGTGTTTTCAGTACCACGCTGTGCCGTTGTTTGAATTAAGTCTGATTTGTCGTTATGTACTGTCTGTGTAAAGACGTAAAGTGTGTGTGTGTGCGTGCGAAAGTACGTACATCATAATTTCAAAGTAATAATGAGCTTGCTTAACTGATTAAATAGTGGCAAACGAAAAACTCCAGATGATAACAGTGACGTTGAAGAGAATAGTGACCAACAAGGCCCTTCGAAAATATCGATCAACTCAAAGGACAAAGATTTTGAGGAGGAACTTAAGAATGTAGGAAGTAATTCAGTTATTCCTTCTGGTCAAGTAAGTTCAGTGATTCTAGATTATCCAGAATGCTGGTCGGAGTCTCAGCATAATTACTTTAAAACTGAAAACAGCTGGCTAGTAATAAAGAACAAAAAACTTGGTTGTTCTTATTGTGCTGAAGCTGGAAGGCATGGTTTGGGACCACAGTAAGGTTCAGGATTAAAACCAGCTAAAGAGTGGGTTGATGGAGAAATCGCTTATTTTGGAAATACTAAAGATTTGCAGCAAAATAGTTTAAGAAAGAAAATATATGAACATAAAAAATCTATGCGTCATATACGTGAAGAGCAGGCTAAGGCTAGTGCTGAGAGCAAACCTTTAGAAACAGGAGTAGATAAAATGTTAGTTAATCAGTGTGAGACAACAAGTATACTGTTTAGGACAGCATATAAAGGGGCAAAGCTAGGAAGACCATTCACTGATTTTCCAATAGACATTCAAGTCCAGGAACTTATTGGTTTGGATATGGGAAGAGTTCACTTGTACCAACATTACGGATCATATGGCCACAGAAATGAGGTAGAAAATAGCTAATCACCTTATAAAAATAATATTAAAATGAGTGTTATGGTAGACGAGTCCACTACCTGCAGTAATTTACCAGTACTTGTGTTATGTTTGAGATGCGCCATATCAGAAAACACTGTAGTTCAATCATATTTTTGGGATCTCATTGAACTTAAAGACACGAAATCCAGTTCAATCATGGATGCCATTTTGCAGAATCTGAGTTCTTATGGTTTTTCTCATTCTTACCTCAAATATAACTTTGTTGAATATGCAAGTGACGGAGCCTCGGTAATGTTTGGAAAGAGAAATTGAGTTGCTGTGGCGTTACAGTACATGTTTCCTCACTTGATTGTTTGGCACTGTGCTAACCACAGACTCGAACTAGCAGTACACGACACGAGAGATGAGGTTCAAGGTCTTACTCATTTCCATTTTTCTTTGAAAAACTGTATTCTGTCTATAGCATGTCGCCTAAAAATGAAGCTCAGCTTAGAGAATGTGCAGCAGATCTTGGTGAAAAACTAAATAAATGTGGGAAAATATTTACAATCAGATGGGTTGACTCAAGTGCTAGAACTGTGAAATCTGTTAGGAATAACTATAGATCTCTTGTCAAACATTTCACAGAAGCTGCTGCTGATAAATACAGGGATTCTAGAGAAAGGTCTAAATTTGCAGGCCTTTGCAAAACTTTGAGTTCTTCTGAATTTGTTATAAATTTAGCAGTTGTATACGATGGTTTAATTGAGCTCCAGATTTATCTTTGTTTCTTCAAAAAGAGACATGACAAATACTGAAGCTGACAAGACTATAAAACGTAGTAACCGGGTACTGGAGTCCATGGCATCTTCTCCAGGTTCTCATGCTGAGGACGCAACTAAAAGAGCTAAAAACAAGGTATTTAAAGACATTGAGTTACACAACAACCCCAAAGTTGTTCAAATAAATAGTGGCCAGTTTTATCGAAGTCTAGCTGAAAATCTCAAACACGTCGCCAATCCTAGCCATGCATCCCATATAGGTTCTCAGACCAAGCAAAGCAGCACAGAAAACGAAACGAAGTTGAGTACTGAAGTATTGTTGAAAGATCTTGCTCTTGTAGCGACAAAGCATTGGCCACAAGATACTGACATAACTTGTGGAGCCAGGAGCATCTCTAATATATGTGAGGTTTTTCGACTTCAATACAAGAGAAAATACATTCAGGTATTCAGGGATTATGTGGACATGAACATGAAACCTAAAGACCTTGAACAAATACTACAAATAATTGATTCAATTCCAATTTCCACATCAGAATTCGAAAGAGCATTTAGTGCTATGAATGACATTATCACTAAAAAAGGAACAGTTTGTTGGTAGAACGAACCGGAAGATTAATTTTCCTCAGAAGTGTTGGGCCACCTGGGTAGATTATTAGCTTGGTAATAACCTAACCCCCAAGGGAAGATGATGAAGAAAAAGGAAGTGGGTTTCGGACTGGAGAAAAAGGACGGAGAAATAGGAAGAGAGTTTGACATAAGTTATAACTAAGAGTTCTTGCTCAAATGCAACAAGTAGTGAAAGCCCTATCAATAGATTTATTTTTATTGAATAGGAAGAGTCAAGGAAGACAGGATCTTGCCTAACCGTTATGTTAGAAAAATGATAAGGCGAAAAAGAAATCTTTAATTTATTTAACAATGTAAAAGAAAGTAGTTTTGTAACAAATATATAATTTTGATTTCTATAAAAAATTGGGGTCGCAGAAAACATTTAAAGCTTGCGCCAGGCAATTAATAATTCTTTTGGTTTCAAACCTTTTATATGCTTTAAAATCTTCGTAAGATTTTGAAATGACGAAGATAAATAAATGAAAATTTTAAAGACAACTGACGTAATTAAAGTTAAACAATAAATCAAGTACAAGGTGTGTACTTTAAGGATTTCTAGATAAGTATCTTAGAAATAATAAAAACTTCGAAAGTAACAACAACAAAAAGCAGGAAGAATAAAATAGAAGTTTCTATAACTTCTTGTATTGATACAGAAATACTTGGTTGGATTATACAAATAGGGCAGGTCACTTATTGTGAAACCTGAAGAGAAAAATCGAAAGGAAGTTTCTAGAACTCCTATGTTTAAGTAGGGATCACGAAAAAAATGGGGCAAGTTTCCCTTTCGTGAAACCTAGAGATAACTCACTTATGAGTTGAAAGAATTGTATTCCCTCATTAGAAGGAAGAAACAATATAATTTAAGGCGTGTACTAGACACGAAGTTTTACAGACATTAATTCGTTATACATGAATCAAGAGAGGGAGGGCACTTATTGAGAGTGACACCTCATTGAAAAAAGACCTAAAGTAACAATTTTATTATTTTGGTTTGTTAGTGAAGGTTTGGGAAAGATCAAATGGGATTGTGGAAAAGTGTTCATGGCCGTATTTATTGTATTCGGACGAGCGCGACGCGGATGAAAGGTTGAATAAGCACTGTTTTCACGATAGTCTGTTGATATAGTTGAAAAGTTCACTGTAGTAGCACAAAAAGTTGATGGCAAAGAAAGTTATTGCAATGGTGGAAAATAACTAGTTACACTAGATTTGCGAGAATCTATTGCTTGAGAAAGTTGTAGGTTACAGTTGAATGCACCAGAGAAAATCCCAACGGAGGAAGAAAAATTAGATATTGATTAGCAGTTCATAAGGAAGATTCCTTAGTTTGAAAACGTATTCCCATATGTGAGTGGAAAATACATGACAGTGTAACTGGTAGATAGAGTGCAGATTCTGGAAGGTTCCAGAGCAATCATGACTGAAGAATAGGGCAAAAGTTAGTCCAGCGGTGGAACGAGCTAAGTATTTTATAGACAGTGGGTAATTTAATGGTGTCCCACGTTGTGAGAAAATCTCTCATTTAATAAGCATAAGAAATGCTGCTTCATGTTAAGATTGGCTTAGATAGACAAAAGCCCAACATAGGAAATCCCACGAAGGATGATTATTGCCCCAAATATAGAAATCTCACACTGCCTATAAAATGATCATTATAAAGCATGTAGCTTTTTAAAATCAATTAAAATAAGTTGAAGAA
The DNA here is from genome assembly GCA_946902985.2 of Meconema thalassinum. Taxonomy (NCBI): domain Eukaryota; kingdom Metazoa; phylum Arthropoda; class Insecta; order Orthoptera; family Tettigoniidae; genus Meconema; species Meconema thalassinum. The sequence goes on along the minus strand of OX336394.1, from coordinate 249,380,438 downwards.
CGTACAAGTAGTACTTAGCTTTGCTTCATGACGAAGGCGATGTTCCTGTTGACGGTTGATACTAACATTCTAGCATGGCCTAGAATTTAAATGTTTGCCTCTAGAGTTGAGGAGGAGAGCTTTAGTTGAGCTCTAACTAACTGGGTCGACTTCCGACGTACAAGTGAAGGCTGCTAGACGCAGCGAAAGTACACTGGCCTAGAATGCATATCCAACGAGAAGTTGAGTGCACTGAGAGGGTGAGCGGTTGCTCACGACACGGAGACAAGTCGAGACCAAGTGTAGAAGTGAAGTGAACGAGCGAGCGGGCTGCGCGCGCGGAAAGGAGATCAGTAGGCGGGCGAGGAGAGGGGGAAGCGGGCGAGTGAGGGGAGGAAATAAGAGGTTGTACATAAACATGAAAAAACTTGACAAAAACAAAATTCTTCTTGGACTGGTGTCTTCATGGAGTAGTAGATTGGTGAAGAACACGACGCCCTGCGGACTAATATAGAAGTCTTCATGGTTTGAAGCAATGGAAGTTCGGAAGGCAGCGATGGGACGCTGTCAGGCTGGTTCGACGGAATATGCGTTTCTGTAAAAAACTGACAGAAAAATGAACAAATGCACGGGGCAAACAGGATGTAACAGTTCGATGTTGGTGTGTGCGGGAAAGAAATGAAAATAAATGGACTGATAGAAAGTAATGAAGAACAGCAAAAGCTAATTCTTTCTTTCCGTGTATTTCCAAAAATACAGCATGTTGGGGGACAACAGCAAACACCAGCAAAGAACAAGAACACAATATGAAAGAGGTCTTGTAATAAAAATATTGGTAGTAGAGATCATTATTTCTCTGACTCTTCCCTTCCCTCCTGGGTAACAATCGGTCATTACGCCAAAGATCTATGCCAGAGGAAGAAAGGAAAAAGGGGGAGGCACCTATGAGGAACTGACCAGGTGTAAGTGGAAGCAAGTTATCAGGGTTATTAGAATGTGGGGGCGACGGGCGTGATTTAACAACGCTGTCAATCACAAAGTAACTAGAAGCTGCGAGAAATAAAGCTCTAGTGAAGATCGCGACAAGATGCGAAAGGAGAGTTAACAAATTTAAACATAGCGTATAGAAACAAGTACATCGATTAAGGATAAGAATATACCAAATAAAAAAGGAACTATGCGAGTAGAAGGCAAGGACGCCTTAGGTAACAACAATCTAGTAACCATATATAATGACCTTAAATTATAATAAGCATCAAAAGGGTTAATCAGAAAAATACTTAAGTCATCAAGAAACGTGACGTAACAAGCATAGATGCAAAAACACATCGAGTGTAACGACGAGAGAAAACAAGTTTGTTTAACAATGAGCAATAAAAGTGCAAAATATGTAAGCGGGGTGCAATACATACGCGCATACAAAATATGAAACGATGTTATGAAACAAGGATCGAAACAGCTATAGGATACGAATGTGAGCAAGTGGGAGAGTTAGGTAAGAACGACCTTGACCCACATAGTACAGCGAGATAACGAATATAAATATCTGCAAGAGTCCTTGACCAGAACAAATTTACTTTGGTATGGATGTGAGCAGCTTCTGAAATTACGGGAGCAACTCGCAAGACAATGGTTGGCAGTCAGCCAAAGTTGAGATAAGGAAAACTTGCTCTGACCTTTGTCAAGCATAGAGGAAATAAACGGCAGCTTGGCCTTACCTGAGCTTGTATACAAACAAGATTGACAAACAAGCAGTTCAAAATAAACAAACAAAGCGAGTGCAATCAGCCGAGACTTAAAGCGGAACTTCAAGTAACACGTCATGCAGTCATCCGTAGCTTGGGCGTGAAAAACCAATTTAAAGACATATGAAATAAAGCAAGTAATCAATTTCGCATAATTTTGAGGATCACGGAATCCGACAATTTTCAAAAGAAAAAAACTGAATTCTTCTGAACAAAGAAGAGAAGGTGGGACATTGAGAAGGAGTTTATGCGTAAGAATAGTTATTCTAGATGCTAGAGAACTCAGATTTTCAAGTGGTTTCAAAAGCGGCTTCCGAGTGTGAGGAAGAGGGAAGGAGGCGGCCATGGCCTTCCTACTAAATAGCGAGGGAAGTGAAACATAGCTTACAGCGAAATGATGGTGACTGATAGCCATGGTTTTACACGAGGGGAAGATAGTTTTCGACAGAAAGTTTAAACTATTACCTGCTGCAAAAAATTACATGAGAAAGTAAACCAAGTGACCCAAGCCGAGGCGAACTTGAATTGCCATTTTGTGCAGAAATAAGGCAAAACCATTTAAACAACTTAGAAAGGTGACGTAGTTGTTTACAATGAGACATCGTTTCGGCAAGTGTTTTTCAAATGTATTGAGATCGGAAACATAAGCGTTCTCTTTTTCAGAAAAGGGATTTATATCAGCGTTCACGAAATGACATTGCGATTTGGTTTGAAGACTGGGATGTTGTATTTGACCAGTAATGACCCAACCAAAATCGGTGTCTCTGGCGACCACGTTTGAAGATAGCCTACGGATTTGTTTACGAAGGCAGTTCCAGAAAATATTGGCACTGAAAAGTATATCAATGGGGCCTTGAGCATTAAACTGAGGATCAGCTAACCTTAAATGCGAAGGAATCTTTAAATCGGAAGTATTAATAGAGCTGCTAGAATTGTCCTTGCCAATACTGGTAAGAATGAGACAGTTTAAGTTAAGATTGGTGTTTCTTTGACAAATGTCTCTGATTTTCAATTTTGAAGACTGCAAGGCTTGAGTTTTCAAATTGTCAATGCCGGATACATTGATGGAAGTAGGTGATGAAGAAAGACCTAGTTGTTTAATTAAGGATTGCGAAACAAAGTTGTGAGTTGAAGCGGAGTCGAGGAGACCGCGGGTTCGAAACCAATTTCCAAATTTATCTTGGATTTCGAATTGTACAGTGGACAAAGGGACTTGCGCACTGTGAGAAGTTTCGGCGTTAGAAATGCAGGAAGAAGCATTAGTTTGTTCGTAGTTGCTCTGCATGGAGTTTGAAGAAGCAGGTACTAGTGACCTCGATTGATCATGAAAGTGCAATAAAGAATGATGCGGTCTTTTGCATTGAAAACAGAGGTTGGAAGACGTACAATTAGAAGCAGAATGTTTAGGTGACAGGCAGTTATGGCAATATATATTGTTGAAGACAAACTTCCTTCTGTCTTCAACAGACAATTCTTTAAAGGATTTGCAGGAATACAAAGTGTGAAACTTTTTACAGAGCGTGCATTTTAAAGATTTGTTGAGCGGCCTAATATGTTTTCTTGGATGGTTGAAAGAGGCAGAACGAGTTTGCTTGTTCTCGACAGAAGGGTACTGATGACCATTTGAAGAGACAAGTTTTTTTTAATCCAGAATGTGACACTGATGACTCGTTTCGACATTTTCGCACTGGAATGAGAGTGCCGTAAGGACTTGGCACCGGCTGTTCAGAAACGAGATGGGGTGTTGGAACGAATGCTCATCCTTGCGAGTGAGTTCGATTTCCCAAGCCTTTAATGTTGAAAAGTCGAATCTGGATGTAGCTATATGAATAAGGACGGTGTCCCAAGTTTGAACTGGTTGCTTAAGTTGGTATAATGCTCTAACATGCAATTGCATGGAGTCTAACAGGTCTCTTAAAGAGGTGACGTCATTAGGTTTTACGACTGGCAAGTTGAACAGGCAGCGAATGTGGCGAGCAACACACAAATGTACATTACCATATCTCTCTTTAGGGATATTAAAGGCGATGTGGTAGTTATCTGCGCTTAAAGGCAGTGACTCAACCAAGGCCAAGGCCTGGCCTTCCAAGGACGAACGCAAGAAATAGAACTTATGGATATCGAGAATGTCATTGTTTTCATAAATAAGGGAGCAGTAAAGTTCGTAAAAGGAATACCATTCACCTTCCTGGCCTGAGAAGTGAGGTAGGCTTATCTTTGGAAGTAAAGATTTCGGTTTGTCCTTATGAACTGAAGCGGGTGCGAAGTGGGCCGGATTGATGACCCTAGTGTCCGGTTCTGAGATACTGCGGATCAGTTGGTGGGCCTTTGCGATCCCTTCAAAATATAAGGGTTCAACCTCGTCCCGATCCGATTGAAGTTCTGGCAAGCGGATTCAATGTCGGTTTGAATTTGATCATAGTAATCGTAGGACCGTTCGTACAACTTAAGGCGTTGTGTCAAGATGTCTAGATCACAATCGGTGGGATTTATTTTATTAATGAAATTTCTAAATCTGGTAAGCTGTCCTTTGTAGGAAGAACGTCTGGCGATGAGAGTTTCATCCTTTTCAGTTGTCATGTTGAAATAGGTAAATTTAAGTGTAACTTACGAAACTGTAGCAAGATTTTGAAAATGATGTCAGGTTGGCAGCAGAAGACAGGTTGCAAGTAAGACAGGCTGAAGAAGACAGGAACGACCTCTATCACCTTCACCACCTTTGCACTGTGGAGTTATAGCTGAAAATTCAAAGAAGATATTAATGATTTGCAAAATATTGTCAAATGGACTTTGAGCAATAAATAACGAATAGATTCTCATAAATAGACTCAGAATGGACTCTCCCGGGTATCTGGGACCAAATTTTGGGTAGATTATTAGCTTGGGAATATCCTAATCCCCAAAGGAAGATGATGAAGAAAAAGGAAGTGGGTTTCGGACCGGAGAAAAAGGACGGAGAAATAGGAAGAGAGTTTGACATAAGTTATAACTAAGAGTTCTTGCTCAAATGCAACAAGTGGTGAAAGCCCTATCAATAGATTTATTTTTATTGAATAGGAAGAATCAAGGAAGACAGGATCTTGCCTAACCGTTATGTTAGAAAAATGATAAGGCGAAAAAGAAATCTTTAATTTATTTAACAATGTAAAAGGAAGTAGTTTTGTAACAAATATATAATTTTGATTTCTATAAACAATTGGGGTCGCAGACCTCAGAAAACATTTAAAGCTTGCGCCAGGCAATTAATAATTCTTTTGGTTTCAAACCTTTTATATGCTTTAAAATCTTCGTAAGATTTTGAAATGACGAAGATAAATAAATGAAAATTTTAAAGATAACTGACGTAATTAAAGTTAAACAATAAATCAAGTACAAGGTGTGTACTTTAAGGATTTCTAGATAAGTATCTTAGATATAACAACTTCGAAAGTAACAACAACAAAAAGCAGGAAGAATAAAATAGAAGTTTCTATAACTTCTTGTATTGATACAGAAATACTTGGTTGGATTATACAAATAGGGCAGGTCACTTATTGTGAAACCTGAAGAGAAAAATCGAAAGGAAGTTTCTAGAACTCCTATGTTTAAGTAGGGATCACGAGAAAAATGGGGCAAGTTTCCCTTTCGTGAAACCTAGAGATAACTCACTTATGAGTTGAAAGAATTGTATTCCCTCATTAGAAGGGAGAAACAATATAATTTAAGGCGTGTACTAGACACGAAGTTTTACAGACATTAATTCGTTATACATGAAGCAAGAGAGGGAGGGCACTTATTGAGAGTGACACCTCATTGAAAAAAGACCTAAAGTAACAATTTTATTATTTTGGTTTGTTAGTAAAGGGTTTGGGAAAGATCAAATGGGATTGTGGAAAAGTGTCCATGGCCGTATTTATTGTATTCGGACGAGCGCGACGCGGATGAAAGGTTAAACAAGCACTGTTTTCACTATAGTCTGTTGATATAGTTGAACAGTTCACTGTAGTAGCACAAAAAGTTGATGGCAAAGAAAGTTATTGCAATGGTGGAAAATAACTAGTTACACTAGATTTGCGAGAATCTATTGCTTGAGAAAGTTGTAGGTTACAGTTGAATGCACCAGAGAAAATCCCAACGGAGGAAGAAAAATTAGATATTGATTAGCAGTTCATAAGGAAGATTCCTTAGTTTGAAAAAGTATTCCCATATGTGGGTGGAAAATACATGACAGTGTAACTGGTAGATAGAGTGCAGATTCTGGAAGGTTCCAGAGCAATCATGACTGAAGAATAGGGCAAAAGTTAGTCCAGCGGTGGAACGAGCTAAGTATTTTATAGACAGTGGGTAATTTAATGGTGTCCCACGTTGTGAGAAAATCTCTCATTTAATAAGCATAAGAAATGCTGCTTCATGTTAAGATTGGCTTAGATAGACAAAAGCCCAACATAGAAAATCCCACGAAGGATGATTATTGCCCAAATATAGAAATCTCACACTGCCTATAAAATGATCATTAAAAAGCATGTAGCTTTTTAAAATCAATTAAAATAAGTTGAAGAACGTAGAAGTAGTACTTAGCTTTGCTTCATGACGAAGGCGATGTTCCTGTTGACGGTTGATACTAACATTCTAACATGGCGTAGAATTTAAAAGTTTGCCTCTAGAGTTGAGGAGGCGAGCTTTAGTTAAGCTCTAACTAACCGGGTCGACTTCCGACGTACAAGTGAATGATGCTAGACGCAGCGAAATTACATTGGCCTAGACGGCATGTCCAACGGGAAGTTGAGTGCACTGAGAGGGTGAGCGGTTGCTCACGACACGGAGACCAGTCGAGACGAAGTGTAGAAGTGAAGTGAACGAGCGAACGGGCTGCGCGCGCGGAGAGGAGAGCAGTAGGCGGGCGAGGAGAGGGGGAAGCGGGCGAGTGAGGGGAGGAAACAAGAGGTTGTACATAAACATGAAAAAACTTGACAAAAACAAAATTCTTCTTGGAGCGGTTTCTTCACGGAGTAGTAGATTGGTGAAGAACACGACGCCATGCGGATTAATATAGAAGTCTTCATGGTTTGAAGCAATGGAAGTTCGGAAGGCAGCGATGGGACGCTGTCTGGCTGGTTCGACGGAATATGCGTTTCTGTAAAAAAACTGACAGAAAAAATGAACAAATGCACGGGGCAAACAGGAGGTAACAGTTCGATGTTGGTATGTGCGGGAAAGAAATGAAAATAAATGGACTGATAGAAAGTAATGAAGAACAGCAAAAGCTAATTCTTTCTTTCCATGTATTTCCAAAAATACACCACCGCCATTGGAAAAATTTAATCCAGAAATTTATGTGCAGTCTTGGCTCAGATCAGGAAGAAGATCCGCTGAAAAAACAGCGTGTCGAAAATGTGACCCACTCAACGAAGTCCTCGACGAGTCCATCTGGTACCTTCTTAAATGATTTTTGGTGAGTACCGCCTAATTTTTTCCCAACTACAACCCTGATCGAATTGTTGTATCCAAGTGACCAACTGGTAACATATTATGGCTTGCTTTAATATTCCTATGATACACTTTTAGGTTCCATACCTTAATGAAATACGATACCACGTAGGCTGACAGGAACCAATCTCCCATTCCCTAACTCTCCCAACTAAAGGGACATAAGCTGCCTAGTGGTTAGTCTCACATTGCTTCCATCTACATGTACTAGGTCTAGTAGTACCATAGGTACCGGTATTGTGACTGTTTCTCCAACTCCGTCAAGTAAACTAATTTTTAACTATGATATGGATTGGGGTAGCCTACACTGTCCCACGAGGTCAATCAAGGACAACTTTAACCATTCAAGTGATTTTCCTATTTCATTTTACCAACTAACTAGGTGCCTGGAAATGCTTGTGACGGAGGCAGCTAAGTAGGCTAGCCTACTGGTATTCACCTTTTAGAGAACATTCTCAGCGAATTGTCTATGCATATTGGTGTATTCTTTGAATACACGGTACCTGAGATATAATTTTTATTGCTCCTTGCATTTTCATTTCTTCCTTTCTCTTTGTCAAACACCAACAGTGATCTTTTGTTTTCTCCTTGCTAGGCAAATCTCTTATGTCTTCATAAGTCTGTTCTAGATATATAACTTCTGTGACCCACCTAGCGTCATCTCGCAGCGAATCTTTGAAGCTCCTCAATTCTTCCTGGTGCTAGAGGACTTACTTATCCATTTGGCCACCAGATCCTGTTACCATCGCCAGCTATTTTCTCCTTGAGCAAGAGGACTACGTCTACTTCTTTACTCACCATGCTGCGCTAGTATCATCTGTTATCAACTCTTTGAAGACCGGCTCAGCAAGAGATCAATTTTTTGTTTTAAAGTTGGCAATGTTTATATGTTCTCCTTTTGTCTCCTACCCCCCACTCTTTTCCCCTTCCTTGGTCCCTCCGTGCTCCGTTGAGCAGCTCTCACTTCTCAGTCGGCAGTTGACTCGATCAGTCAAAGCTCCACTCGAGCTAGCCTCCTCAAACCAAGAGGCACACACTCTTCTACGCCATGTTGGGGCATTAAGTATCGGTCAAGGGAACTTCACCTTCGCCTTCAACATGAAATCAAGATAAGTACCATTTTAAAAGTTTTAACCTCATCTTCATGGTTTTAACTTCCACGTGCTTTTAATGATATTTTATAGACAGTGTGAAATTATTTACTTTGGGGCAAAAATCATTCTTCGTGGGATTTGCCATGTTGAGCTTTTGCTTGTATAAGCCAACCTTACTAAAAAAGAGCTTTTCTTAAGCTATTCAAATGAGAAATCCTCTCACTACGTGGGATATTACCTAATACCCACTGTCTATAATTCATAAAGCTAGTTCCTCCGCTGGATTTACATTGGCCCAATTTTTCTACTAAGATCGTTCTGGAACCTTCTAGATCTTGTACTCTATCTGCGAGTCTTGCCATCAGGCATTTTTCACTCACATGTGAAAATAATATTCAAAATAAGGAATTTTCTTTACCAATTACTGCAATAGCTAACTTTCGTCCACCGCTGGAATGTTCTATGGCGCGTTTAATTGTAAATCACAACTTTTTCAAGAAATAGACTCTCACCTATATAGTGCAATCAGTTATTTCCATAATTGCAAGAACTCTCTTTCTTATGAACTTTAGTGTTTCTATAGTGAACTTTGCATCCATCTTTATAGACTACAGTGATATCCAGTGTTTGTCCCACGTTTCAACCGCGTCGCGCTCGTCCGTTTACATTAAATACGGCCATGAACATTGATCCTATATCCCAATGATCTTTCCTCAACCTTCTACTAACCACCATTATTAATAAAATTGTAACTTTTCTATAAGGTGTCACTCACGAAGTGCCCTTCCAACTTTGCTAGTTTAACATTAATTAAATTCTGCATAATTGCTTGTGTGATACAAGTTTTAAATTCACGTTGTTCCTTTCCTATAATCAGGGAAAACAATTCCTTAAACTCTTGAGCGAGTCATGTTCAGGTTTCATGAAATGGAAACTGTCCCATTTGGCTAGTGATTCCTGCTCAAACTTGGGAAGTCTAGAACCTTCCTTTTCACTTTCTTCAGGTTTCACAGTAAGTGACCTGCTCTTTTTTGTATAATTCTCATATATTAATTCTGTATAAATATAAGAAGTTGTAGGAACTTCTATCTTATTTTTCATGTTTTTATTATTGTTAATTTCGAAGTTGTCACTTTCTCTAGAACATTCTCTCAAGAATTTCTTAAGGTACACTCTTTGTACTCCAATTCACATTTAAACTTTAATTGCTTCATTGTTTATTTGTTTAAATCTTATAAAGATTTTAGAAACATGTAAGGTTTGAAACCTTGTAAATTGTCAATTGCCTGGAGCAACCATTTAATGTTGAGAGGTTTGCGACCCCATTTGTTAAAAAGTTCAAATGAACTATGTTTGTCAAAATTATATTACATAATTGTTAATTTCCTCAAACTTCTTTGAATTGTAAAATAAATGAATCGTTTCCCTTCGCTTTTTCATTTACGAATACAAAGTTTAGGCAAAATCCTGTCTTCCTTGACTCTTCTCACTCAATGACATTTAAATCATTAATAGGGCTTTCACCATTTGTTGCATTTGAGCAAGAACTCTTAATTTTCACCTCACTAAAGTTCTTCTTAGCTTTAATAGCTAATTCTAATTGGCCAGTAAGGCAAGTAAAGCTCGCTAAGCCAGCTACCTGCTTGTGGAGACTCTCTCCGAAAACTTATGGTCAGTTTTCTAAAAGATAAGTGTTTCTTTTTGTCTAAACTTTTAGCCGGCTCCTCGCTGAGTAAAAGCTTAGCCATTTTCCAATGCAACCATTGGTTCATTTACCAAGATTACTCCATAAGGCTTAATCCTTTATCATTTTCCTTCTTAGAGACACTTGGTCGCCCTTACAGGAACTTCATAATTTTGGAAATTGAAAATACCAAACCTGAGTTAAATCATTGGCATTCTTCGAATTATTTTGAAAAACCCAATTTCTTTGAGAAGACATACAATAAATTTGTTCCTTTCAGTCTTGCCAGACCATCACTCTTCCCCATAGTAGTTTTATATATGCTTGAGAGGGATTATACAAAAGCCACTCTGTTTCAATCCGCCCAAGTTCTATCGGTGTTTCTCGTCAGCTTAGACCAAGTCCTTACTCATTTTAGATATCCGAAAGCGGATTTTCGGTGGCAACCACCTTTAAGTGTGTTTAAAGCTAAACTTATTAATTTTGTGGGACTCTCCTCCTATTTTTCTATCCTTCTTTTCCAATCCCAAATCTACTTCCTTCTCTTAATCATCTTCCCTTGGTGGGTGGGTTATTCCTCAGCTAATAAACTACCCAAAATTTGGTGCCGAAACCCGGGAGAGCCCATTTTTTCTTTTTTCTAAAAAAAAAAGTGTCATTTGACAATACTTTGCAAATCATTAACATCTGCTTTGGATTTTTCAGCTATAATTACATCATGCAAAGCCTGTGAACGGGAAAGTGGCCGCTCCTGTCTCCTTTGGTGTGTCCCGTTCTTTCTACTCATTCGCTGCTACCAGCTTGACAGCATTTCCAAGGTTCCACAGTTTCGTGAGTTACATTTTCATCTACCTTTTTTAATATGGCTCCCACTGATAAGGATAAGGATGAAAAACTTACTTCTAAACGAGCATCCTATAAAGGGCAAATTACCCGATTCAGAAGGTACATAAAAGAATTAGATCCTTCAGACGCGCAATTAGACTTGTTAAAACATCGTGTAAAGGATTTTGAACGTTCATATGAAAACTACTGTAACATTCAAACTGAAATAGAAACTTGCATGCTCAATCAAACAGAAGATCGTGTCGAAGTAGAAAACCTATATTACGAAGGCATAGGTTCTGCTTTCAAAATAATACGCCAACTCGAAGAGGAGCAGAAAAAGGACGCTTCTGTTCTTGGTTCCCTTCACGAACCACAAACTTCCTTCCGTGAGGGCACTCACAAGCCCAAACCAACTTTACCTAAAATTGATTTACCCCATTTCTCTGGAGATGAATCCAGTTGGGATTCTTTCTATGAATTATTTTGCTCCCTTGTTCATGACAATGAAGACATTCAAGTCATTTACAAGTTTCATTACTTGAGATCTATCCTCCGAGGTCAAGCTTTGCAGTGGTCGAAGCACTTCCTCTGCGTGCCGAAAATTACCCCATTGCCTTTAACTTATTAAAAGAAAGATATGGAAATTTACGTTTACGTATTCAACGCCATGTTAAGGCTCTATTTAACCTACCTGCGTCACAGCACAATGACGTCACTAGTTTGCGTACTTTAATTGACACTACCCAACTCCACGTTAAAGCTTTGTCCCAATTAGATCAACCTACTGAACATTGGGATACTTTCCTAATACATTTAGTAGTCTCTAAAGTTGATGCTGCTACCCTCAAAGCTTGGGAAATTGAACTTTCTAAAGAAGACGACTACTCTTACGAGCATTTAGTCACTTTCATAAACGCTAGATGCCAACTTTTAACCGCTCTAGCTAATCAAAGTGAACCTTCATCTCCTAGTTCCAAATTCGAATTAATGTCCATCAAATCCAAAAGTGAACGCTCAGCGTCCAATACCCAAAAACCCGGGTCCAGCTCATCCAAATTTAAATCAAACACTACTGGTTACCCAACTAGGTCTAGTGAACGTCGTGTTGCTAGCTCTATTGTTTTAAACACGCAAAGCGAACCTCGCAAAAGTTTAAACGAACCTGTAAAGTGCATACTTTGTAAAGATCCCCATGCCCTCTACCTCTGCAAATCTTTTAAAGAAATGTCAGTCGACGACAGACGAAAATTAGTCTCTCAAAACAAACATTGTTTCAACTGCCTAGCGCCTACGCATTCTGCTTCTAATTGCAAGTCCACAAGACTTTGCTACCATTATGAAAAGGCTCATCATACTTTGCTACATCGTCATGATCAGGCAAGGTCATCGACAGCATCTACTTCCCCGAAAAATGATAGTGCTAACAGTTCTAATGCTTCATCGTATATTCAAAATGCCAAGTCCATACGCAGTGCCCAAGTATTGTTGTCTACTGTTCAAATCGAAGTTCAGGATAACTTTGGCAACTGGGTCCGTGCACGCGGTCTTCTAGACTCAGCGGCAACTCATGATTTTGTGTCTAATTCCTTGATTAGAAAACTAGGTCTACCTGTAAACCCCACTTCTATCAACGTGTCGGGCATCAACAGCTCAAAATCGCAAGCCTTACAATTCTCAAAGCTAACTATAAGAGATACTTGTCATAGAAATAACTTTCTTAAACTTAATTGTCTAATTCTCAATAGCATTGGAGAAGACACTCCAAGTCACTCTGTGGATATTTCAGGGTTAAGCATTCCCTCGCATTTAAGGCTAGCCGATCCTTTTTTCAATATGCAGAACCCTATTGACATACTCTTTAGTGCCAATGTTTTCTGGAATTGCCTACGTAAACAGGTTCGTAAGTTATCCTCAAACGTGGTCGCCAGAGACACTAATTTTGGATGGATCGTCACAGGGCAACTTCCCCATTATTCTCCTCAACCCGCATCGCAATGTTACTTCTCCAATACTGACCTGGAACAGTTCTGGAGGCTTGAAAATGTTGATTCTCCTAATGTAACCTCTTCAGAAAATGAATTCTGTGAGCAACTTTTTTTGAACACCACCACTCGTTCTTCTGATGGCCGGTTCGTTGTTCAAATGTCAAGATTACACAATCCTCCTAAACTTATCAACTCTCAGTCTAAAGCTCGAAAAGCTCTCTTTGCTATCGAGAGCAAATTCAAAAAGGAACCTCTTGTTAAACAACAGTACACTGATTTCATGGATAAGTATGAAAGCTTAGATCATATGGAAGTTGTTAACAAATCTGATGATGAATTGCACCCCCCAATTGAAACGGTTTATTTAAATCATCATCCCGTGTGGAAAAACCCTCTTGTAAAAGATAAAATTCGAGTTGTTTTCAATGGTTCATCATCCGACGTTAATGGCAACAGCCTTAACGACACTCTTTATTCTGGTCCTGCTATTCAATCAGATTTATCTGCTATACTCTTAAACTTTCGATTATTTCCCATAGCTGTCATAGCCGACATAAAACAGATGTACCGTCAAGTGTTAATTCAACCAGAACAACGAGATCTTCAAAGAATCTTGTGGCGTGATGAAATCAGTAAGCCCATTAAGGTATTTCGCTTGAAAACGGTTACTTATGGCTTAAAACCCTCTGCTTTCCTTGCTATCCGATCCCTACACTTGCTAGCCTCTCAAGATGGTCATTTATTTAACCCCAAAGCCTCTGAAGCACTAACTACGTCATTCTATGTTGGCGATTATTTGCAATCCTTCCCCTCTTTGGAGGAAGCTTCTTTTGTATCTTTAGAACTTCAGGCATTACTAAGGAATGGAGGTTTCCCACTCCATAAGTGGAACTCCAACTCCCCTGAGTTTCTCGCTCAGTTTCCCATCGAAGACGTAGATCCTTCTTCTGTCGAAATTTGTGGAAACTCCGAATCTATAAAAACTCTAGGAGTTCACTGGTGCACTAGCACTGACACTCTTATCTATAAAGTTTCGCTCGCAGAAGAGCTTCCTAATACAAAAAGACAAATTCTCTCTGAAATTGCAAAAATTTTTGATCCACTTCAATTCCTTGCCCCAGTTATCGTTATAGCCAAACTCTTCATGCAAGAGCTGTGGTCGCTTAAATGTGAATGGGATGACACTGTCCCTCTTTCTTTTCTTAATCGTTGGCTCTCGTTTCGCAGCAATTTGCTGGATCTTTCCCTTATTGAAATTCCCAGGAATTGAATCAGCTCTCATTCTAATGCATCTTTTTTCCTTCATGTGTTCGCGGACAGCTCCGAAAAAGCTTATGGTTGCTGTGCATATTTAGTTTATCACGATTCACTCTATGGATCTCCAGTTTCCAACCTTGTTTGTGCCAAATCGAAGGTCACTCCTCTTAAAACTATCACTTTGCCTAGGCTCGAACTGTGCGCTGCACTCATGGCTGCAGAACTTGTCAAGAAATTACGGGAAGTATTAAAAGTCGAATTCTCGCAAATCTATCTCTGGAGCGATTCCATGATCGCCCTTTCTTGGATCGCCAAGAACCCCTCTCACTGGCAAACTTTCGTTGCAAACAGGGTTTCCAAAATTCAAACTCTTTCTTCTGGATGTCAATGGAGGCATGTTCCCAGTGCGGATAATCCAGCCGATATTATCTCTCGTGGTTGTTTACCCTCTCAATTGGCAGCTTCCCAATTGTACTGGCATGGGCCCTCGTGGCTAATCGAAGAATCTTCCTCATGGCCTTCTAAACCCCCAGCTACAAACTCCAACTTGCCTGACGCTAAAGTACCTCTACCCAGTGCTTCGTGTCTTGTTTCCAACGCTTCTCCTCCTTTGTTGTCCCGCTATTCTTCTTTTCATAAATTACTACGAATTGTCGCCTATCTCCTTAGATGGAAATATCTTGTGATTGACCAACCTCTTCTCCCTAAACCACACCTTACCAATTATGAATTGAATCTCGCTACCGTTAAGGTTTTACAACTGACACAGCAAGAAGCCTTTTCTTCTGAATTGTCATTGCTTTCTTCTAAAAGAGATCTTCCCAAATCCAGCCGTCTCCGTGCTTTAGCCCCGTTTCTTGATGACCATGGGTTACTCAGGGTAGGTGGTAGGCTCTCGCAATCTTTACTCTCTGAGGACAAAAAGCATCCCGTTATTTTGCCTTCCAAACATCACGTAACTTCCTTAATTATACGTGACTTTCATTACCGTAATCTTCATGTTGGTACACGTACTCTGCTTTGCCTCTTAAGGGAAAAGTACTGGATTATAAATGGAATTCATGAAGTTTCTTCTGTAATTCATAAGTGCATTCCTTGTTTCAAAGCGAAACCTAAAATCAATACTCAATTAATGAGCGATCTGCGCTCTTTTCGTTCTTCTCCTATACGCCCATTTGCTTTAACTGGCGTGGACTATATGGGTCCGTTCCAATATCAACGAAACTCTCCTGAAGCTAAACGCAAATTGTTTGGTAAGCTTTATGTTTCTCTCTTTGTTTACATGGTTACCGGTGCAATCAACTTGGAACTAGTAACGAATGCTTCTACTTCTTATTTTTTATCAGCTGTCTCTCGTTTCACTGCTAGGCGTGGTGTTCCTTCTGAGATGTTCTCTGATAACGCTTCCACCTTTCAGGGCGCAGCTTCCCTGTGGAAGAAAGCTCTCACTTCCTCTCCTGCCATGGAACAAATTTCTAATTTTTCTTATTCAAAAGGTTTCAAATGGCGCTTTATACCTCCTTACGCTCCGCATCATGGTGGTAGGTGGGAATCTTGCGTAAAGCTCACTAAACGTCATTTAAGAAAAGTCTTAGGTAATCGAATTTTGACTTACGAAGAATTCAATTCACTGTCTGTTCTGATTGAAGGTGTTGTTAACTCTCGCCCTTTAACTCCGCTTTCCAATGACCCTGATGACCTACTTCCACTCACCCCTGGTCACTTCCTTATCGGCACTTCTCTTTCTGCCCCTCCTCCTCTTCCCAATTCTTACAGGGATTTTAATCTACCTATTGTTTGGCGTAAACTTGAAGCCCTCCGTAATTCTTTTTGGAAGAGATGGAACTTGGAATATTTAACTTCCTTGCAACGGAGGCAGAAGTGGTTTCTTTCCAGTCCCGACATTAAAGTGGGGGACTTGGTCTTGGTTAGGGATGTTTCTCCTCCTCTAGTCTGGACTTCCGGTAGAGTGACCAAGTGTTACCCTGGAAGAGATGGGAGAGTCAGGGTGGTCAGAGTCTTGACCATTAACGGTTCGATTACAAGACCCCTGTCTTTGATCGCTCCTCTTCCAATAAATGTGTAACTGCTTATTTGCTCTCTGTTGGTGTTTCCCTCCCCCCCCCCCCCCCCCCCCAGTATGGTGTATTCTTTGAATACACGGTACCTGAGATATAATTTTTATTGCTCCTTGCATTTTCATTTCTTCCTTTCTCTTTGTCAAACACCAACAGTGATCTTTTGTTTTCTCCTTGCTAGGCAAATCTCTTATGTCTTCATAAGTCTGTTCTAGATATATAACTTCTGTGACCCACCTAGCGTCATCTCGCAGCGAATCTTTGAAGCTCCTCAATTCTTCCTGGTGCTAGAGGACTTACTTATCCATTTGGCCACCAGATCCTGTTACCATCGCCAGCTATTTTCTCCTTGAGCAAGAGGACTACGTCTACTTCTTTACTCACCATGCTGCGCTAGTATCATCTGTTATCAACTCTTTGAAGACCGGCTCAGCAAGAGATCAATTTTTTGTTTTAAAGTTGGCAATGTTTATATGTTCTCCTTTTGTCTCCTACCCCCCACTCTTTTCCCCTTCCTTGGTCCCTCCGTGCTCCGTTGAGCAGCTCTCACTTCTCAGTCGGCAGTTGACTCGATCAGTCAAAGCTCCACTCGAGCTAGCCTCCTCAAACCAAGAGGCACACACTCTTCTACGCCATGTTGGGGCATTAAGTATCGGTCAAGGGAACTTCACCTTCGCCTTCAACATGAAATCAAGATAAGTACCACTTTAAAAGTTTTAACCTCATCTTCATGGTTTTAACTTCCACGTGCTTTTAATGATATTTTATAGACAGTGTGAAATTATTTACTTTGGGGCAAAAATCATTCTTCGTGGGATTTGCCATGTTGAGCTTTTGCTTGTATAAGCCAACCTTACTAAAAAGAGCTTTCCTTAAGCTATTCAAATGAGAAATCCTCTCACTACGTGGGATATTACCTAATACCCACTGTCTATAATTCATAAAGCTAGTTCCTCCGCTGGATTTACATTGGCCCAATTTTTCTACTAAGATCGTTCTGGAACCTTCTAGATCTTGTACTCTATCTGCGAGTCTTGCCATCAGGCATTTTTCACTCACATGTGAAAATAATATTCAAAATAAGGAATTTTCTTTACCAATTACTGCAATAGCTAACTTTCGTCCACCGCTGGAATGTTCTATGGCGCGTTTAATTGTAAATCACAACTTTTTCAAGAAATAGACTCTCACCTATATAGTGCAATCAGTTATTTCCATAATTGCAAGAACTCTCTTTCTTATGAACTTTAGTGTTTCTATAGTGAACTTTGCATCCATCTTTATAGACTACAGTGATATCCAGTGTTTGTCCCACGTTTCAACCGCGTCGCGCTCGTCCGTTTACATTAAATACGGCCATGAACATTGATCCTATATCCCAATGATCTTTCCTCAACCTTCTACTAACCACCATTATTAATAAAATTGTAACTTTTCTATAAGGTGTCACTCACGAAGTGCCCTTCCAACTTTGCTAGTTTAACATTAATTAAATTCTGCATAATTGCTTGTGTGATACAAGTTTTAAATTCACGTTGTTCCTTTCCTATAATCAGGGAAAACAATTCCTTAAACTCTTGAGCGAGTCATGTTCAGGTTTCATGAAATGGAAACTGTCCCATTTGGCTAGTGATTCCTGCTCAAACTTGGGAAGTCTAGAACCTTCCTTTTCACTTTCTTCAGGTTTCACAGTAAGTGACCTGCTCTTTTTTGTATAATTCTCATATATTAATTCTGTATAAATATAAGAAGTTGTAGGAACTTCTATCTTATTTTTCATGTTTTTATTATTGTTAATTTCGAAGTTGTCACTTTCTCTAGAACATTCTCTCAAGAATTTCTTAAGGTACACTCTTTGTACTCCAATTCACATTTAAACTTTAATTGCTTCATTGTTTATTTGTTTAAATCTTATAAAGATTTTAGAAACATGTAAGGTTTGAAACCTTGTAAATTGTCAATTGCCTGGAGCAACCATTTAATGTTGAGAGGTTTGCGACCCCATTTGTTAAAAAGTTCAAATGAACTATGTTTGTCAAAATTATATTACATAATTGTTAATTTCCTCAAACTTCTTTGAATTGTAAAATAAATGAATCGTTTCCCTTCGCTTTTTCATTTACGAATACAAAGTTTAGGCAAAATCCTGTCTTCCTTGACTCTTCTCACTCAATGACATTTAAATCATTAATAGGGCTTTCACCATTTGTTGCATTTGAGCAAGAACTCTTAATTTTCACCTCACTAAAGTTCTTCTTAGCTTTAATAGCTAATTCTAATTGGCCAGTAAGGCAAGTAAAGCTCGCTAAGCCAGCTACCTGCTTGTGGAGACTCTCTCCGAAAACTTATGGTCAGTTTTCTAAAAGATAAGTGTTTCTTTTTGTCTAAACTTTTAGCCGGCTCCTCGCTGAGTAAAAGCTTAGCCATTTTCCAATGCAACCATTGGTTCATTTACCAAGATTACTCCATAAGGCTTAATCCTTTATCATTTTCCTTCTTAGAGACACTTGGTCGCCCTTACAGGAACTTCATAATTTTGGAAATTGAAAATACCAAACCTGAGTTAAATCATTGGCATTCTTCGAATTATTTTGAAAAACCCAATTTCTTTGAGAAGACATACAATAAATTTGTTCCTTTCAGTCTTGCCAGACCATCACTCTTCCCCATAGTAGTTTTATATATGCTTGAGAGGGATTATACAAAAGCCACTCTGTTTCAATCCGCCCAAGTTCTATCGGTGTTTCTCGTCAGCTTAGACCAAGTCCTTACTCATTTTAGGTATCCGAAAGCGGATTTTCGGTGGCAACCACCTTTAAGTGTGTTTAAAGCTAAACTTATTAATTTTGTGGGAATCTCCTCCTATTTTTCTATCCTTCTTTTCCAATCCCAAATCTACTTCCTTCTCTTAATCATCTTCCCTTGGTGGGTGGGTTATTCCTCAGCTAATAAACTACCCACATATGACACAACTTTCAGAAATTGATACAGAACACTAATGGAGGCAAGCACTCACAGCTTAGCATAGCACAGAGTGGATTCCAGCCTCAGATTATCTCATGATCTGTCAACAGGTTTTCAAACAGATTGAGTACACACCCAAGCACAGGGGTCTTGATCATGATGTCCCAAGCCTCTAAATGAAACACTTCTCTTCAAGACTTTCTGGTCTTGCATCCATGGTCGATCAACATTCTCCTAATCTCAGTGTTCTCAAGTTTCTGAAGGCTATGGACATGATTTTATCCCAACAACTTCATATTTTAAGGGGTTGGGTACCTTACATGCCCTATTCTTAATAGTTAGTTAGTTATTGTTGTTTTAAGGGGCGGAACTACGAGGTCATCTGCCCTTCTTAACACAGATTAAAGAATACAAATTTGGAATTGAAATTAAAGTTTTGAGGTGGACACCTAAATTTAAAGAGACCTAAATTAAAAAACAAAACATTAAATTGAAATAATAATTATAAAAATAAACAAAAATTACGGGAAAACAAAAACGAACAAGTCGTTGAGTCAATGTTCACTGGAGAATTTAGATTGCTGGCCCTAACCCACTCTCACTTATAAGGCGGATAACGCGATCAGCAGCCACCGCGTCATCGGCTAATATAAGTTTGAGTGTCATCTGCAAACCAAGGTTTCTTCGTAAGTCAGCAAGATCCACACACTCGGTGAAAATGTGGGCCACGGTGAAAACGGCTCCACAGGTACAAAGTGGGGGGTCTTCCCTTCTCATCAGATACGAGTGAGTGGATCTTGTATGACCTATCCTTAGCCTACACAATATGACGGACTCTCTCCGTGACCGGAAAGAGCTCCGCCACACGCGAGTAGTTCCCTTAATCGCTCTCAGTTTACTGGGAAATGGGTCAGCTAGCCACTGACTCTCCCAAAAAGCCAGAACTTGTATGCGTAACTGAGAGCGAATATCTCTAGCAGGTACCTCCATTGGTCGAGGTGGTAGTGATACCGCCTCTTTTGCAGCTTGATCCGCTAACTCATTTCCCGCAATTCCCATGTGACTTGGAAGCCACAGAAAGGTGATTCGAGTGTCAGCGTGGCACAGCCCGGCAAGTAGGTCGTGGATTCGCTGCACTAGGGGTTGTTGAGGGAAACATGTAGCAATTGATTGCAACGAACTCAAATAGTTGGTACACACGAGAAAGTGGTTTCGTGCATCCTGTAGTGCAAACTGCAGAGCTTCATAGATGGCAACGAGCTCTGCAGTAAACACACTACAGGCCTCAGGCAAAGAGATCTCGGTATTTGCACCATCAATAACGTAAGCACAACCCACTTTCTCGTCCACCTTCGAACCATCCGTGTAGAGAATGCCAGCGTCCGGAAATTGGTGAACTATGCTGTGGAACTGTCTCCGGTAAACGGAGGTATCCGTGTTCACCTTAGGACCTCGGTGCAGATCCAACCGAATTTCCGGACGCGGAACTTGCCACGGAGGCACCTCGCTAGATGTCCGGATCATACAGGGACCTAGAGCCACTCCTATTTCAGTACACGAGCTATGAAGTCTAATACCAACCGGCCGAGTGGCATGAGGCCGGTTGGCGTACCCCTGGTGGTTTTGGGTACCGAAGAGTGCTTGATAGGTCGGGTGTTGCGGCATTTGACGCACATTGGTAGCATATGCTAAAAGCATATGTTGGCGTCTATAATTTAAAGGTGGAACACCCGATTCAGCGAGTAGGCTGGGTATCGGGCTGGTCCGGAAGGCACCGGTAGCCAGCCTAACGCCACTATGGTGGATACTGTCCAGCATTTTCAAGGTTGCCGGCCTTGCTGAACCGTATGCCGCAGAACCATAGTCTAGCCGGGACAGGACGAGGGCTTGGTAGAACCGTAGCAGCACCGCACCGTCAGCCCCCCACGTAGAGCCACTAAGAAACTTGAGTATGTTAAGTTTCCTGAGGCACGTCATATTTAATTGCCGTATATGGGGCTGCCACGTTAATTTGCTATCAATATGGGGCCCCAGGAAGCGATAAGTGTCAATCAACGGCAACGCAGCATCCCTGAGATGTAGTTCAGGGTGTAAATGTAGCCTCCGGAGCCGACAAAAATGGATGACGGAGGTTTTCGCTGCTGAAAAACGAAAACCCCGGTCGTGAGCCCACCTGTCGCCGTGGTTGCTAGCTAGCTGCAATTGCCGTTCCACGACTGCCATACTTCCAGAGCTGTAATGCAGAGCTAAATCGTCTACATACAGCGATGGAACTACCGTGGACCCGGCGGCGGCAACAATGCCATTTATGGCAATCGCGAACAAGGTGACACTTAGCACTGAACCCTGAGGAACTCCATTTTCTCGAGTATAGTATTGCGATAATGTCCTACCGACCCTTACACGGAAGAGTCGGACTGAAATGAAATTCGCAATGAAAGTCGGTAGATTACCGCGGAGTCCCCACTTGTGAAGGGTGGAAAGGATCCCGTAGCGCCATGTGGGGTCGTAGGCTTTCTCGAGGTCAAAGAAAACCGTGACTAGGTGGTGCTTTCGGAAAAATGCCTCCTGTATGGCGCTCTCAAGTCGCACCAGATGGTCAGTGGTGGACCTATGAGAGCGAAATCCACACTGGTACTCAGACAGGAGACCCTTCTCCTCCAAGAACCTCACCAGTCGACGGTTCACCATCTTTTCGAGCATCTTACATAGGCCATTTGTCAGACAAATGGGCCTATAGCTGCTTACAAACTTGGGATCCTTTCCAGCCTTAGGAATCGGTATCACGATCCCCTCTCGCCATTGAGATGGAAACTCCCTTTCAATCCATATACGATTGAAGAGGATCAACAGTTCTTTTATACTGGATTCGCACAGATGTTTTAACATTTGATAATGTATGTTATCCGATCCAGGAGCCGTATCCCTGCACAGTGCAAGCGCACTGCGCAGTTCCCATTCAGAGAATGGTACATTATAGGACTCCGAAGCAGCAGTGGCAAAGGACAAGGGGTGAGTCTCTGCCTCTCGCTTCAGAGTCAGAAATGTAGGATCGTAACTCCCAGAGCAGCATACATCGGAGAAGTGCGAACTAATACTGTTGGCAATGGCGAGATGGTCCATGATGATATCTCCATTGATGGATACTCCGGGTATCGACAGTGATGTCGGGAGTCCGGAGATCCGACGAAGCTTAGTCCACACTTGAGATGAAGGAGTATGCGCCGTCATAGACGACACATACTTTTCCCACGCCGTTTTCTTACTCTCCCGAATCAGATATAGGTCTCTAGCACGCATCCTTCTGAAGGTGATAAGGTTGGTCATAGTGTTTTGCCTCCGATAGCATTTGAAAGCACGTCGACGATCTTTAATGGCTGCTGCAATCTCGGCTGTCCACCAAGGGACAAGCTTCCGGCGTGAGTTGCCGGATGAGGAAGGTATTGTTTCCTCAGCAGCAGCCAAAATACCATTCGTTATGTGAATGGTATGATCGTCGACACTCTCAAGGGTATCTTCGGCATACACCGCACGTGCCGTGAAAGTTGGCCAATCAGCCCGGCGGAGAAGCCATCGACTTGGTAACTCGATGGCTCTCTGGTTCGGAAGATTAACGATAATTGGAAAATGGTCACTATTACAAAGGTCATCGTGTACACCCCACTGTAGCAGGGGAACCATCGATACTTGAATAAGTACTGTGTGCAATGGAGAAGTGCGTAGGCTCCCCTGTGTTCAACAAACACAGGTCCAGCCGCCTGATCAGCCTCTCAAAACCTCTCCCTTTACCGCTAGTGGTAGCGTAGCCCCAGATGGTGTTGTGGGCATTAACATCTCCCAGAAGGAGAAAAGGAGGGGGGAGCTGAGAGACTAGATCCACCAGCTGGTTGTAATCCGGTTGAGAATCAGGCAGGATGTACACGTTACATACTGTTGCCATTACTGGCAACGAAGTACGAACTGCAACTGCCTCTAGCTGAGTACGCAACGGCACCTCTTCACTAAAGAGGCTAGAGTGGACGAGAGTGCAGACGCCACCAGCGGGCACAGCTCCGTCCACCCGGTCTTTAGAGAAGAGTTTGAAGCGACGCATTGTTGTCTCATGTCCAGGACGAAACCTGGATTCCTGAAGACAAACAATGGTTGCCGAAAACGAAGATATTAATAGTCGTAACTCAGCGAGATGAACAGAATAGCTATTACAGTTCCATTGTAATAGTGCCATGGTGTGGACTTAAGTAGAAGTGGATACTTATGCTTGACCGCTTGCCACCCTTCCCCATCTCTAGTTGGAGATGATGGGGCAGGAGAGCACATCTCAATCTCCACATCTCCGTCCGAAGACGAAGAAAATGGAGCGGGCGCTCTCTTGGGTTGCGCGCGGTCGTCGTCGGACCTCACGAGCGCGGTGTCGAGGGACTTTTTCCCAGTCCGAAGACTGGGTGTCTGTCCCCGACACGCCCCGAAGAGATTTCTTTCTGGATCGACGTTGACGTGTGTTTGGGGAAGTAGATGGTCCCTTCCCCACAGACGCCGGGTCCTTGTAAAACAAGGTCGCTCCTGCTGGCACCACTCCACTGGTAGTGGTGGGAGCGGGATAGCCAGCAGATACGTGAGCAGCCCTGTTTTTAGGAGAGGAAGGGAAACGGCACTGAACCGTTCCTCTCTCCTCCGCCGATTTTTTTCTTTTCGATAGGGGAGTTCCTCCATACGGACGGGCTTGGCTTCAGCAGGCTTCGCTCCCTTGGTGGTCGTGTGAGCGGAAAGGCCAGCAGAGACAGTAGCTACCCTGTCAGCAGGAGGGCGAGAGAGACGGCGACAAACCGTCTCCCTCTTCTCCCCTATATTTTTCGTATTAGGTGGGCTGGAAGAACGGCCAGCCCTGGTCGGCAAAGTCTTCCTTCCCCCTTTAGCTGGGGATGACTTGTTCGCTGACCGCTTCGGAGAAGAAGAGGACTTCTTCTCCGAATTCGCCGGTTTGGATGTTAAAACCGGCGCCTTCTTTACCGTGGCCGAAGAAGGTTGTGGGACCTCCTTCGGGCTGACAGTGCTCGCTGGTACAGCGAGGGGAGATTTTAAAATACTCGTGTAGGTCGAACTTGAGGGTACTGCACTCGAAGAAGAAGCGGCAGGGGTGATAACGGGCGTCGCTGCAGCTGCGAACGATACCCGAAATTCGGGGGCATTCATATCGCGGTATCTCTTTCGAGCATCGTGATACGAAAGCCTGCCCAGTGTTCTTATCTCCTGGATCTTTGTTTCTTTCAAGAACTCAGGGCACTGCTTCGATCGTGGAGAGTGGCTTCCTTGGCAGTTGGGACACATCGGGGGAGGCGTACACCCACCCTCATGTGTCTCCTTACCACACTCTGTACACACGGCCTTGGCAGTGCACCTGGCAGAAACATGCCCGAATTTCTGGCATTGATAACAGCGCATAGGTGGAGGGATGTACGGTCGAACGTCACGATGATATGACGTGACCTTCACCTGTTGAGGAACCACATCACCCTCAAAGTGGAGAATGAAAGCGACGGTATCGACGCTTTCTCTTCAATCTTTCGGGTGATGCGCCTAATTTTAGTGACGCCTCTCTTCCCCAGATCCCGCATTAGTTCAACGTCGCTATTAAGAATAAGGTCGCGGTGAAAAATAACTCCGCGGACTTCATTCAGCGTTTCGTGCTTAGTGACCTTAACAGGAATTTCGCCAAAATGCGTGCATTCCAGCAACGCTTCGGTTTGCTGCAGGCTAACGGTATGCAGTAAGAGCCGCCTGTTTCGGAGCTTAGAAATTTCGCTCAGATCACCAAATTTCCCCTCAATTTGTTCGGAAAAGATAATAGATTTTACGAGTTTAAAATCTTCCCCGTCTGTCCTGGTAGCTACCAGGTAGCGAGGAGACTTGTCAACGGGAAATCTTTGATTAAAAGCCTCATCCCAAGGTGTATGACGGCTTTTTGAGGGTGCCACCCTGTACAGGTGTCCGTGATCGCTTTGATGGCATCCCGGACGAAATCCTCCCCGAATACTGCCCACTCCGAACGGAGGCCATCCTTGTGGGCGCCACCCAGCCAAGGCAATACCTACCTGGCATAGCAAGTATTGCCCGGGGTCCCAGTGCCTCGAATAGGCACTTCCCCCTCAGCATGCACAGTGATTTATGCAGCTCCAGTATTCGGCCATGCAGGGACCTTCGTTGTAAGGCGGATACTACTGTAGGGTACATGGCGCACCCACCTGACGGGATGGGGCATACCGTCTAGGCTTTCTGGCCAGATGGCCAAGCTGGTGGCCCGTCCCCTAATAGCATGCATGTTTATTTCTATAGGTCAAACCAGAGCTGGGACCAGAAAACCAAAATCGACCTTTATAAGGCCTCCTCTAAGTCGCCTTTTACGACAGGCAGGGGATACCATGGATGAATTCTGCCCTCCCCATCCACAGGGGGCCTGAACAAATCAAAAACTGGCAAGTTATTCTGCCAGGTCGGCCCTATTAGTCGCCTCCTACGACAGGCAGGGCATACCGTGGGTGCATTCTAACCCGCACCCACAGAGGGGAATTCCTAATAAGTTCAGCATAAGATCATTAAATCCCCTTAAGAAAAACAGGGAACATCCATGTGTTATTTGACCATAGGAAAGGGAGAATTAAAAAAAACTGAACCTCTAGGGACATTGATGCAGATGACTCCGACTCCGAGTAAGTAGGCTACATCAAAATGAACATTTTTGAGTGTTGCCTTAATAACGGTTGATAACTTTCTACCGTTCAACATGAATAGGCCTTTATTGGATGGGAAATATGTTTATTATTTGCAGATATTACAAGGATGACTTGTTGATGTACTGTATCATTCGTTAAGCGAACATAAGATCCAAGTCCATATCGTGTTGGAAGCCATATTTCGGTGTTGCCTCAGTAAACGAAATATTAAATGTCTTTCAGTCGGTCAACACGATTGCACCTAATGGTGATGAGCATTATTCCCAAAACCAGAAAAAAATATACTGTAGCCTATATGCAGGCCTAACCTGTCAAATCAATCATACCTACAAGACGACACAAATGCTCTATGAAAAACTATTAAAACCCCATAATGGTAGTCAACCGAAAAATCTTAATAAAGTACAGATGTTCGTAATAGTAGGCTACTGTTGTGATATACCGCTACTGAGTGATAGAACCCCGAAATAGAAATATTTATCTTAATGTCTGCAAGATAACGAGATTGTCAAAAAACCACAACGCCACCCACAAATCTATAGAAGGCAACACTAAAAATGGCTTATACAATTTCTAATCTACAAGTCATCCACCCTTCACCAACATTCAAAAGTCAACAAGTCAACCCCTGGCACTATCCAGCCCATGACGGGCTAAGGCCGACCAAGCGACCGCTGCCCAGCCATTCGGCCTGCAGATATTGGGGTGACGCGTGATCAGCGCGTCGGGTCCCCTCGGCCGTTAATCTTGGTTTTCATGATCGGGGCGCTGTCTCACTGTCAGACAGCTACTCAATTGTCCTCACGAGGCTGAGTGCACCCCGTTCCAACCCTCACGTCAGTTTTAAAATCCCTGACGGAGCCGGGGATCCTTCACCAACATTAATATTTGTAATTTAAGTAAGTTATGTTGAATTGAGGTTAATGGTGGAATTGATTGCGGCTGTGCGGCGGGAAGGACCGAATAAGTGCTCAGCCAATCAGGGACGTTTTGATTTGGAGACCATGCTCGGAAAATTTTAGAAAATTTTGATTCACTGCTCTTCGTTAAGCCCCCGCCCTAGGCCGTGATCGTGACCATAGAAGAACTCCGTGTAAAGCTGCCCTTGCCAGCTTCAGGCGCTAACCAGGAACTACTGGAAGAGATTCTAACCAAGCGTGAGGCGATTTGGCTAGATTTCTACTCCACAGAAGCTATGTTGAATCACTGTCAGCTGGGAGTGGTTGAATCAAGACCAACTACAATCCTCAGACCTTAATGTAGCCCTACCAATAGCTAAGATCATGTCATCGGGCTTGTCACAGTTCGGGTAAATTATTATTTTTACTCACCTAAGAGCATAAAAGATATCACAAGACGAGACTAGGTTCCGAAGAAATATTCATGAATAATTTAGACTTACCTGAATTAATATATAATTAGAAATGCGCACAAACCGTGCAATGATTACATCAAAGATTACATATAAAGTTGTCTTGCATCGCGCAGGTACTATAGAAATCTGGTCGTATGTCTCTTTTCTTCTCTCTTAGATCTTGGAGAAGTTTGTTGTAGGCTTGACTTGATGGCAGCAGCAGCGTTGATCGCAGATCTTCTATTAGAAACGTCTTCCTGGCGAGTTCATACACTAGTCTCGATCTCGTACTCTTTGAAACTCCAACAGCCCTCTTGAGGTACCTGGCTTTTACTCTTTCAATCTCCTCTAACTGTTTGTATGTGAGTTGTTCCCATACCAGTTCGATTCCATACACAAGGACGGGCAATATCTTCCGTCTGAATAGTTCCTTAGCTGCGCTGATTGATAGCAGTCTGATGCTCCTGATTTCGTTCATGGCTCTGACTGCAGCCACCGTCCTTGTTCTGATGTGGAGTCTAAAGCTCTTCCCCTTTGTCTGCATTGTGAAACCGAGATATTTGAAGTAGCTTGATCTTTTGAGGGGTTTCCCGTTGCATTTCACATTTTCTGCCTCGGTGAGCCTGCCCCTTTCCTAAATACTACCATTTCAGTCTTCTCTTCGTTTATTTTTATATCGCTTCTTTCTGCCCATTTGCTTAATGTGTCAACTGCTGTCTGTAGAGCTCCTATATCCGTCGTTGCGATGGCCATATCATCGGCATAGATATATGTGTTGGCTCCTATTATTTCTTTCGCGGCGTCGTATGTGAGAACATTGAACAATATAGGGCTTAGTGGATCGCCTTGGAGTACGCCATTCGTTAGGGATATCCACTCCGATCTTCCTATTCCGTCGTCTATTTGAAGATAATTCTTAGCTAATATATTTGATATAAGTACAGTCGTACTTGTTCTGCCTATTAGTTCTTCTAGCTTGTCCGTAAGCAACTTTCGGTTGACCAAGTCGAAGGCTTTTGAATAATCGACAAAAACTACGTATATCTTTCCCCTGGGCTTTTCTAGTGTGTATCTTATTTGGTCTAGTAGGTTGTTTTGCCGCTATAGTCGTGGATCTCCCTCTTCTGAACCCAAATTGTTCCTCCGGGAGTAGTGGTTTGAGCCATTCTGACAGGCGCCTCGTTAGAATTCTCGTTAGGAGTTTCAGCGCAGTGGGCTCTAACGCTATCCCTCTGTATGCATTCGGGCTGGTCGTGTACCCTTTACCCTTATACAGTAATTTGATGATCGACCTTCTCCATTGTCCGGTATGTCCCCTAATTCCATACATTTGTTCAAGAGGGAGAAGCATATTGGGAATTACCTAAATTAATAGGCCTAGTGCTGGTCTCGAATTATAGGTTTCTTCGTCTTCACCCAAGGGGCAGCTACAATAATCTCACTGTTTCTGTGGTTGAATAAGAAGCTTTTTGGCGAGTTATCACGATTGGTATTTAAGTTCAGTAATTATAGATTAATATTATTAGCAAAAAATCAAACAGATTCTGAAGTAGGAGAGAAGAAAGTACCCGGTTACTGAAGCGCTGTCCCAGCACATGCAGAGTATTTGTGTACACAATCGGAATGAGAATAGTTGCCTGAAATAATCGAACCAACGCTAAAGAGATACGATTCAATTAAGACATCTCGTGGAATTGTCTAAAATCTCGGGTATAACATCACACCGAATTAGTTGATTGAAATATGCAAAGAAGTCGTCGAGTGGATATCAGAAATCAGAATATAATTATGCAGAATACTACACACAAGGGACACTATAATATGTTACCATCTAACCTATTAAACATTACCTGTTACCGTTTGGAATAGTTGTACGCTGGAAATAGTTGATTTAGTAAAGTACTATAGGTTGGAAAGCACCATCTCCCTCTTACGGAATTATCGTGGCACACCATCTCGCAATATAAGTACATAATTGGCAAGGTACTCACAACACTTTATTACACACATCATAATAAAAACTAACTTGCAAGCTGTAAGAATCACAAAAGTATGGATAATGACGGAACACAATGAGTTGACTGTTTGGCACAGGGGGAACATCTTCCTTAACCAATAAAACAGAAGTTCACTGTATTATTTGGCGTGTATACAAGGCAGTGTAGAACATCTGCCAGACTGGTAAGGATTTACGGAGGCACATATTGCTGAGCGTTCAAGATAACGTCAACGGTTTGGTCTAGCCGTAGATGCTCATTGTATTTTCCCTTTACCTACTTAAGTTAGACACTACAGAAATGTACTCAGCTATTATTATATTGTCACTAACTAGCAAATCATTGCGGTGTATACTCTTGAGACACTTCTGTTATGCTTTAGTCTTAGGTACTTCAACATCCGAAGTAAATCACACAATGCCATCGGTTGACTGGACAATCATCACACAAACGAACCAGTCCATATTAAGCGTATTATCACATATTTACATACGATTGCAGTACATTAACGCGATCTGTACTTTACAGACATACAGAAGACACTAACTAAAAATCACAGATGAGCGACAGTTTATCCCAAATTTCATCAAACGAAGCTAAACAAAGCTAAATACTATAGTGTATCCCAGCAACGAATGTAAACAAACAATATGCCGGGGCATCAGCATACGCCATTTTCACACTTTCGAGACCTGCATTTAAGGTTTGAGTATTGTAGTTGGTCTTGGTTGATCCCAGCCACGGTCGACTCGAGTCTAGAGTCGACCGTGACCCAGCAGGATGGAAAAGACCAGACTATGAGCTGCGTCACACATGAACAAGATTTCCAGTAGACCTACATGGTTTTCTTTTTCGGTCTGTAAGACGGAAGTTTACCATTCGCCTGCTGCAAAGTGTATTTGTAAATTTTGTGAGAAACGTTGTGAACGGTATCACGCCCTGTGGGTAGGTTTTTGCTAGGAATTAACCTTACCCACAAGGGAAGATGAAGAGAGAAGTAAAGGGAAGTGGGTTTCGGACTGAGGAACAAGTGTGGATAATAGGACGAAAGTCCAACATCAAATACAAACAATTTTTAGAGAAAAGTGTCACCGCAAAGCCCGTGAAATCACTTAAGTGAGTGGGGACCCGAACACAGCTAACAGGAAACGCAGCTAGAGCTTGGGCTATTTAAGGGCGAAAGGAGGTGGTACCTTCCCTTCCAAGCCAAGATTCGGCTACTATGGGGAGGGTGGTGGTCTGGCAAAGAAAGAAATGATGAGTTTACTATGTATCTTTTCAAAGGAGTTTGTTTTAAACAAATATTTTGAAGAATACAAATAGTTTGAATTGGTCGTGATGTTTTAATTCTTGAAATTGTAGAATTTTCTAAAAAGCGACCGAATGTTTCCAAGAAGGGTAGGGATGAAGCAATTATACCCTTGGGAATAATTTTGGTAAGAGCACCAATAGTTGCATTTAGGAATGGCTAAGCTTTTACCCAGCAAAGCGCCGACTAAAAGTTAAGACAATGAGAAAAACTTAAATTTGGAAAACCAACCATAAGTTGTAGAGAAAATCTCAACAAGCAGGAAGCTGGCGGAGCGAGCTATGCTTGCCTTACTAGCTAGTTGGAATTAGCTATCAAAGCTAAGAGAGGCTTTAACAAGTTTGTGACAAAGTGTTCTTGCTCAAATGCAACAAATAGTGGAACCGTTATTAATTTGATTTGTGAGTTTTTTAAATTTAAGCCCATAGGAAGAGTAGGGGAAGACAGGATCTTGCCTAATCGTTATTTTATAGAAAATGATAAAGCAAAAGGATAAAGTTGGATTTATTTAACAATGCAAAAAGTGTGATCAATTTGACACATATATAATGTGATGTTTTAAACCATTGGGGTCACAGACCTCCTAAAATCATTTAAAGCTTGCACTAGGCAATTGAAAATTTTTTGGTTTGGAACCTTTTATAAGCACTAAAATCTTCATATGATTTTGAAATGGTGCTAAGATTAACAAGTTGAAAATTTAAACATAATTAACGTAATTAAAGTTAAATAATAAATCAAGTACAAGGTGTGTACTTTAAGAATTCCTAGATGGGCATCTTAAAAATATGAACAAATAACAACTTCGAAAGTAACAACAACAAAGAACAGGGAGAAATGAAATAGAAGTTTCTATAACTTCTTATATTGATACAGAATTACTTTTATAGTTTATACATGTAGGGCAGGTCACTTATTGTGAAACCTGAAGAGAAAAATTAAGAAGAAGTTGCTAGAACTTCTATATTTAAACAGGATCACGAGGAAAAAATGGGGCCAGTTACCCTTTCGTGAAACCTGAATTAAAGAGATTAATGAAAGGTTTAGTACTTAGACCATAACCAATTCTTGTACTAGCAAGAAACGAAAATAGATTAATACGCAGTTTCTAATTATGGATATTTAAACAGAGTGAATAAATTGTAAATGGAGAGAAGTTGGGAGGGCGCCTATGGTTTGGCGAGGCCTCGTTGCAAAATACATAAATTTAAAGATTAACCTAATTTGTTAGTAAATAGGGGTTGAGGAAGAGGAAATAGGAACTTTGTGGAGAAAGTTCTTGGCCTATTTTATTTATTTCGGACGAGCGCGAGGCGGATGAGAAGTCGAACGAGCACTGATTCACTATAGTCTATTGACGTGGTTGAAAAGTTCAATATTGTAGCACAGAAAGTTTATAGAAAGGAAAGTTATTGCGATGGTGAAAAATAACTAGTTGCATTTGATTTGCGAGAGTCTATTGCGTTGAAAAATTTGTAAGTTATAGTTGAATGCAGCAGCCAAATTCCCACGGAGGAAGAAAAATTAGGTGTTGATTAGCTGTTCATAAGGAAAATTCTTTGGTTTGAAAAAGTATTCCCATATGTGAGTGGAAAATACTAGAAGGTTTAACTTATAGATGATTTGTTTGGCATGGACAATTCCAGAACAATCATAACTGTTGAAATGGGCAAAAAAAAGTCCAGCGGTGGAACGAGCTAAATTTTCTACAAACAGTGGGTAATTTAACGATGTCCCACGTTGTGAGAAATTATCCCAGTTAATATGCATAAGAAATGCTGCTTCATTTTAAGATGAGCTTAGATAGACAAAGCCCAACATCGAAAATCCCGCGAAGATGGTTATTGCCCCATATTTCGCAATTTCACACTGTCTGTAAAATGATGGTTAAAAAGCATGTAGCTATTTAAAAGCAATTAAAATGAGTTGAAGAACGTTGAAGTAGTACTTAGTTCATTTCTGATGAACGGCGATTCTCTCGTTGACCGTTAGTTAAGATCTGGACATGGCGTCCGATTAAAAAGTTTGTCTCTCGAGGAGAGGAGACGAGCTCTAGGTAAGCTCCGACTGGAAGTCTTGACGACTGTAGCACAAGTGAGGCCAGCTCAACGAAGCGCGGAGGGACCAGGTAAGGAAAAAGAGTGGGGTTAGGAGACAAAGGAATATACATAAGAATAACCAACATTATAAAAATTAAGAATCTTGATGAAATGGTCTTCAAAGAGTTGATAGCAGGCGTCACTAGCGAAGCCTGGTGGATGAGAAAGTAGACGAAGTCTTCTTGATCACGGAGATGAAAGCGGGCGATAGCGACGAGATCTGGTGGCTAGATTGGTAAGGAAGTCCTCTTGTACATGGAAAAATTGAGGAACTTCAGAGATTCGCTGCTAGATGACGCTAGGTGGGTCATGGAAGATATATATCTAGAACAGACTCACAGGTAATATAAGCAAAGTACCCCAACAAAGAGAAACCAGGAGATCACTGTTGGTGTTTGCGAAAAAGGAAGGAATGAAATAAAGCAAAGAGAAGCAAAAGCTTACTCTGTCTTACCGTGTATTCCAAAGAATACAAGCTGGGAGGGGGAAACACCAACAGAGAACAAGAAACATGATATTAAGGATTTAAAGGTAGAGGAGCAATTAAAGACAGTGGTCTTATAATATGCCCATTAGTGGTCAAGATCTTGGCTACTCTAACTCTCCCATCCCTTCCCGGGTAACTCTCGGTCACTCTACCAGAGATCCAGACCAAGGGAGGGGAAGCATCCCTAACCAGGACCAAGTCCCCCACTTTAATGTCGGGATTAGATAGAAGCCACTTCTGTCTCCGTTGCAAGGAAATTAAGTATTCCAAATTCCACCTCTTCCAGAATGAATTACGGAGGGCTTCAAGTTTACGCCAAACAATAGGTAAATTAGAATCTCTGTAAGAGTTTGGAAGGGGAGGAGGGACAGAAAGAGAAGTGCCTATAAGGAAGTGACCAGGTGTAAGTGGAAGCAGGTCATCAGGGTCATTGGAAAGCGGAGTTAAAGGGCGAGAATTAACAACACCTTCACTCAGAATAAACAGCGAATTAAATTATTCGTAAGTCAGAATGCGATTACCTAAAACCTTTCTTAGATGACGTTTATTAAGCTTTACGCAGGATTCCCACCTACCACCGTGATGAGGGGCGTAGGTAGGTATAAAACGCCATTTGAAACCCTTTGAGTAGAAAAAATTAGAAATCTGTTCCATGGCAGGAGAAGATGTAAGAGCTTTCTTCCACAAGGCAGCTGCGCCTTGAAAAGTGGAAGCGTTATCGGAGAACATCTCAGAAGGAATACCACGCCTGGCAGCGAAGCGAGAGACGGCTGACAAAAAGTAAGAAGTGGAGGCATTCGTTACTAGTTCCAAATGCATCGCGCCAGTAACCATGCAAACAAAGAGAGGAACATAGAGCTTACCAAACAGTTTGCGTTTAGCTTCAGGGGAATTGCATTGATATTGGAACGGACCCATATAGTCCACACCAGTTAAAACAAAAGGACGTATAGGAGAAGAGTGGAAAGAGGGCAGATCGCTCATTAATTGAGTATTGACTTTAGGTTTCACTACAGAGGAAACTTCATGAATTCCATTTATGATCCAGTACTTTTCCCTTAAGAAGCAAAGCAGTGTGCGTGTACCAACATGCAGATTACGATAATGAAAGTCACTTATAATTAAAGAAGTTACGTGATGTTTAGAAGGCAAAATAACAGGATGCTTTTTGTCCTCAGAAAGCAAAGATTGCGAGAGCCTACCACCTACCCTGAGTAACCTATTGTCATCAAGGAACGGGGCTAAGGCACGAAGACGACTGGATTTCGGAAGATCCCTTTTAGCAGAAAGCAAAGACAATTCAGAAGAAAAGGTTTCTTGCTGTGTTAGTTGCAAAACCTTAATGGTAGCGAGATTCAATTCATGATTGGTAAGGTGTGGTTTAGGGAGAAGAGGTTGGTCAACCACAAGATATTTCCATCTGAGAAGATAGGCAAACATTCGAATTAATTTGTGAAAGGAAGAATAGCGGGACAACAAGGGATGCGAAACGTAGGAAACAAGACACGAAGCAGTAGATTTAGATACTTTAGCGTCAGGCACGTTGGAGTTTGTAACTGGAGGTTTAGAAGGCCAACAAGAAGAGTCTTCGATTAACCACGAGGGCCCATGCCAGTACAACTGAGATGCTAGTAATTGAGAAGGTAAACATCCACGAGAAATGATGTCGGCGGGGTTGTCAGCGCTGGGCACATGTTTCCATTGACATCCCGAAGAAAGAGTTTGAATTTTGGAAACCCTGTTTGCAACAAAAGTTTGCCAATGAACGGGTTTTTTGGTGATCCAAGAAAGAGTGACCATGGAATCGCACATGAGATAGGTTTGCGAAAATTCGACCTTTAAGACTTCCCGTAATTTCTTAACAAGTTCTGCGGCCATGACTGCAGCACACAATTCAAGCCTAGGTAAAGTAATAGTTTTAAGAGGAGCAACCTTCGATTTGGCACAAACAAGGTTGGAAACTGAAGATTCATTTAACGAACCGCGATGAACCAAATATGCACAGCAACCGTAAGCTTTTTCGGAACTGTCTGCAAACACATGAAGGAAAAAAGATGTACTAGGATGAGCGTTAATTAAATTCCTAGGAATTTCAATAAGAGAACGATCAAGCAAATTGCTACGAAAAGAGAGCCATCCATTAATAAGAAAAGAAAGGGGAACAGTTTCGTCCCATTCACATTTGAGCGACCACAGCTCTTGCATGAAAAGCTTGGCTATAACTATAACCGGAGCAAGGAATTGAAGCGGTTCGAAAATTTTTGCAATTTCAGAGAGAATTTGCCTTTTTTGGTGTTAGGGAGCTCTTCGGCAAGCGAAACTTTATAGATGAGAGTATCAGTGCTAGTGCACCAATGAACTCCAAGAGTTTTTATGGATTCGCTGAATTGGAATTCCATTTTTGAAGTGGAAATCCTCCATTCTTTAGCAATGCCTGAAGTTCTAGTGACACAAAAGAAGGTTCCTCCACAGTGGGGAAGGACTGAAGGTAATCGTCAACATAGAATGATGTAGTTAGTACTTCGGATGCTTTAGAATCAAATAAATGACCATCTTGAGAGGCTAACAAATGTAGGGATCGGATAGCAAGGAAAGCGGAAGGTTTTAAGCCATAAGTGACCGTCTTTAAGCGAAATATCTTAATGGGCTTGCTGATTTCGTCGCGCCACAAGATTCTTTGGAGATCTTGTTGTTCAGGCTGAATTAAAACCTGACGGTACATCTGTTTGATGTCCGCTCTAACAGCTATGGGAAATAATCGAAAGTTTAAGAATATAGCAGATAAATCTGACTGAATAGCGGGACCAGAGTAAAGAGAATAGTTAAGACTGTTGCCATTAACTTCAGGTGATGAACCATTGAAAACGACTCGGATTTTATCCTTTACAAGAGGGTTTTTCCACACGGGATGATGATTTAAGAAAACCGTTTCAATTGCTGACAGCTTCCATATGATCTAAGCTTTCATACTCATCCATGAAATCAGTGTACTGTTGTTTAACGAGAGGTTCTTTCTTGAATTTGCTCTCGATAGCAAAGAGAGCCTTTCGAGCTTTAGGTTGAGAATTAATAAGTTTAGGGGGATTATGTAATCTTGGCATCTGAACAATGAACCGGCCATCAGGAGAACGAGTGGTGGTGTTCAGAAAAAGTTGCTCCCAGAATTCGTTTTCTGAAGAGGTCACGTTAGGAGAATCAACGCTTTCAAGCCTCCAGAACTGTTTCAAATCATGCCGGTAACCATAGCAACTGATTCTCAGAGGTCCATCTATTTCTGTAAGACGCAATGTAATTCCATTTATTACATTACTGTGAAGGTTTGCAAACGGCTATAAGGTTATAACGGATCCAAATTAAGCTGAAATATTCATCAATACATACAATGCGCCTAAGGGGCCAAGGGGTACTCTAGAATTTTTTCACGCGATTTACACGTGCGGGTGTGGTACGGAAGTTCTATTATATCCCTTCTCTATTATATAAAATGAATGTTTGTCCGTTTTTTCTGCATTTCCACGGAAATTTGACATATTTTCCCGTTTCAGACTGTTTTGTGACGGATGCACGCA
Organism: Meconema thalassinum; assembly: GCA_946902985.2. Classification (NCBI taxonomy): domain Eukaryota; kingdom Metazoa; phylum Arthropoda; class Insecta; order Orthoptera; family Tettigoniidae; genus Meconema; species Meconema thalassinum. The sequence continues at coordinate 249,343,815 of OX336394.1, read as the reverse complement.
ATTTTTTTGTCTGTCTGTCTGTTTGTATGTGGACAAGTTTTTGTGTCCTTATAACTCGAGAACGGCTGGGTGGATTAACATAAAATTTGATACAGATATCCATCAGAGGCACGACACTAATCATTGAAGTAACTCTTCTCCGTAACTCTCATAACAGGGGGCCTACCCCCTTAAAATACATGCTGAAATAAGCGTAGAAGGGTGAGACAAAGCTCATTTTCAGCCCCTCAATGTGAGAAAAGAAACTCGGGGGCCCTAAAAGGACCCCGAAAACCACATTTTAAGGCCCTAAAACCAACAGTTTTTGAGATATTCCCAAAAAAGTAATTTCACTTAATAAATTAATAAAGGAATGCATGCCGGTAAAAATGACAACAGAATCTCAGAGGTCCATCTATTTCTGTAAGACGCAATGCAATATCATTTATTACCTACATTACTGTGAAGGTTTGCAAACGTCAATAAGGTTATAACGGATCCAAATTAAGCTGAAATATTCATCAATACATATAATGCGCTTAAGGGGTCAAGGGGTACTCTATAATTTTTAACGCGATATACACGTGCGGGTATGGTACGGAAGGTCAATTATATCCCTATCCCTATATTGTTATATTATTATTATTATTATTATTATTATTATTTTAATTATTATAATTATTATGGCATACAACGACGAGACAAAGCTCATTTTCACACACTTGGCGTCAGAAACAAAACTCGGGGCCCCTCAAGAGCCGTAAAGGGTCCCCGAAAACATATTTTAAGGCTCTAAACCCAACAGTTTCTTAGATATTCCCAGAAAACTAATTTCATTTAATAAACTAAAGAAGGAATGCAAGCCACTAACCATGACAACAGTATCTCAAGAAGTGGCATCCAACATTCCATCTATTTCTGGAATAAGTAATGCCACTCCATTTATTACATTTCTGTGAAAGGTTGCAAATGGCTATAAGGTTATCACGGAACCAACTAAAACTGTAAAATTCATTAATGCGCTTAAGGGGTTCTAGGACTACCCTAGATTTCTTCACACGATTTAGGCCTACACGTGCGATATGTCGTACAGATGGTCTATTATATCTCCAAACAGCAACATTATTTTCAAAAATTCCTGATTTGAAATAGTAGACTGTTTTTGGCTGATTTTAGGAATTTGGGCCATTGGAGGCAAAAAAAAAAAAACTGAATTTATAAAAGGGGTCTTCCTGTAGTTGGGCACTTGACACAACGGTTAGGGTCAGTTCGTATGTGACGTGTATTGCGATTCGTCTACGAGGTTTTCAATTTTATTTTCACGCCAGGAAGAACACGTTAGGTAAATTTAGTTGTGAGAGCACATTTTAACTAATCATTTTCCTTTGCCATCAAACAGGTTCCAAGCCCCTAAACATTGCAACAGTATCTCAATAGATAACATCTGGTTATTAATACCGAAGACCGTTCGAAGAATGGATACTTCTGCTAGTATTCGCATAAAATCACGCTTATATTGCAGAAGGTTTTATGGGTAGCAATTGATGAGTGAGCGATTAATGATCGACCCTAATTCAAATAATTTTAAAATATTACTGTTATTTATTTTACGTCCCTTTTAACTACTGTGGCTTTTAGGGACGCTGGGGGTGCTGGAATGTGGCCCCGATGGGGTTCCTTAACGGCGGCTCCCTCACAAATGCGCACCCTCAAATACCAGCTGACTGCGCCAGGATTCGATCCTGCAACCTTGGGCAGAGCAAGCGTGAACGTTACAGCTGAGCCATGCAGCCAGCCAATTTTAAAATAACATAGAAAGTAAACTACTGGGCGTAGAATTGTGATTCATGTTTCTATACATTCAGGAAAATGCTGCCTTTCATCCTATTCATATGTAGAAACAGTATCCTGCCAAACTTGACCCAATGGTGCGCGTGATATTTCGTTTCGCGTTTAAAAGTGACGCGAGCGTTCAGTCGAGCTAGAAATGTCCCACTCCTCCCACTGTCCAGTGGCCACGCCTCTCCGGTCATGCCGCGGCAGAGACTGCTGTGTCGGGCTTTCCCTGTTAGTGAGAGAGCTTGCTTAAAACTTGACAACACCTAGGCTATTACTGGCTTTTACATTTCTACCTGGCAGATTATTGAAAATATATGATTCATGATTCACATACCTTTCTGGGAGTCATTCGGAATCGAAATTACTGTCAATCATCACTACTGGACCGGAAATATTTGTTGTATTATGTAAATAAATGTTTTTATTTCTTGCTCATTCAATGACAGCAGCTATGTTTGAGGCGCACACATTGACGTCATATGACGTCCTATCACTGTTTCCAACATGACCGATGCAAAATATAACACACGTAATGTTGTAGTTGTGAAAAAAGAAATAATTGGCAAAACCATTCGTCTGGATATAGATTGATGCGTTACGGTACTACTCCACTGTGCATGACAAAAACCAGGGGTGTTTATATTGGTTAACACGGCCTGAGGGCCGCGCTACCTAACAATTATTGGTCTAGACAAAATACATTGGTCTGGATTAAAGTATTGGGCTAGGCAAAAACCATTGGTTTGGATAAAAATTATTGATGCATTATGATATTCATGATTGAAATTGTAGATTGTTAAATCGCAACTCGCACAATCCGTGTGTAACTTAAGACTGAAATTTGGCGCACTTTCACATTAACTTGACGGCGTTCTTTTGTTTTACGATACTGGATGTGAAATAGTAGACTACAGAATTCGTGAGGTTGGCAATAATGAATATGTTACTAAATTATGTGCAAATTGGTGGAATCGGCTGGAATTTCATCTATATAAGTCGTGATCAAATTTGGGACGGCGCGGCGGTTGGGTTATAGACAGCAGAAAAGTAAACATCTATTACTTCATCATTTCCAGATATTTTCTCCAAATATTACCTCAGGTATTTTGGCTAATTTCAGTAGTTAAATATTTTTTTTCCCCAAGGACTAGATGTAGGAGTAGTCAAGTTCTACCGAGAGCTCTACTTATAGTGGAAGAGTTGAAGCTGCAGTTAGTCCTGACCTCAACACCACCATACGAAGACTTCATACGTAACATGACTAAGAAGAGAGAAGCAGTATGGATCGATTTCTATGCCACAGGAGCTATGATGTCATGGGACTGGACATGGATCGTACGAGCTAAGACACATAGTGACGATATTTTCTGTACATGGCTTTCACCACAAAGTCTGCCAGAACAGCTTCCATCAGCCAGTTCCACAATGTGTCAGTAGGTTATGCGGAAGGGAATGTGACCGATATCATGTTATGCGGTGCAAACAGAGACAATCGTCTTTGAATAAATTCTGCAGTGAGGAGTAGATGGTAATGCATGTACTATGGCCATGTAACAGGTTCCATACGACACTAAGATTTGCAAAGAGAAGGTATAAGTAGGTATCAAGTGGATGCACTACAGACTTTGTATTTATGACATGCAAATGGCTACTGCTGCTACCGGTAATGGATTTGTGTGGTGACGACATTTGGAAATGCATTTATATCGAGATCAAAGAATAGTGTAAAAAGTGATATATTTTTATTATTCGCTATATGGACCACAACAGAGAGAGAAATAATTGAAAGTTGGTTGGGGAGAGCATATGGAAGGAAAGCTATTAAAATAAGATATAAAATATGGATTATTCCGATGCATACAAATGAGAATAATGAGACCCATTTGAGGTCACAACCGGTTTACGACTGGGTGATGGATTATCATCATTACTATTTAATTGTGCATTGGAAATGGTAATGCGAGAATGGTCTAAGAAATGCCCTCCAAATATAAAAATAGGGAGAAAAATTCAAACAAACTGTCTTGGTTTTGCAGACGACATGGCATTATTGGCGAAAGATTTAGAGGAAGCCAATACACAGTTATGAGAGCTTCAGACCATTGAAAATAAAATTGGCCTTAAGATATCATTTGAAAAAATAGAAATCATGCCACAAAAACCAACACCATTAAAGGAAATACAAATTACTGATACAAAAATTAAAATTGTAACACGATTAAATTTCTAGGAGAGTTAATAACAAACAACTTAAATGAGAAAGCATTAATTCAAATAAGAACCAACAAATTATCTAGGACACAAAAATTAACATGGGAAACTTACAAAAATAAATGCTTATCAATTAATGCAAAAATTAAACATTACATTTAAGTCTTCAAATATCTTATTTCTTCAGCTATAATACAGCCCAGTTGAGGAAAATGTTGGTCATATTTTGTAATAGCAGTCTGTCTGGTTGAACAAAATAATTCGGTTGATGTCGCCAGCAAGACAACGGCCGAGTTAAATATAGCTGATTCTAAGGAGACGGGCATTTGCAAGCTAAATGTCCGTGGCCCAGTTCAAACGAGAGGAGTTGAGTTTTCCTTGTCTTGAGAACGATAGAGTGAGAGCGCTGAGGCCAAGCTAAGGACAGAGATAGTGACCAGATGAGAGAGTGGGAGAAGGTCAGCACCCTAGTGTCACAAAATTATTTGAATGAACAGCCATTTACATCGAGACGCCACTTTTGGGCGCGAAGGATTTTGCCCGCAAATTCAGGAAAATGTGTGTTCCTACGATGCGAATTTCTACACGCGAGTGTCAATTGAATGTGCTGATTTTTACGAGTCGATTGAGATGTGTCTGAAGTCTGTGCGACTATTATTACTATTTATTACGGAGTGACCTACCCCTTCCAACTGGTATCTTGATAAAACATATAAATACTCCGGTATGTGAACTAACTCAAAACACACTGATTTTAGAATCTGAGACGTTGTAGGGTGTTACTCTGTCCGTGGACGAGACACTCTGAAGTACTTTAACTTTTTGCGAGTGCAATGGCAGCACGTAGGCGTTTGATATTTAATTGTGTTATGTGTCGCGCAACATATCTGGTGATAGATTATTTGTATCAGGTGGAAACTGTCCACAAATTAAAGGGAAAGTTCTACGGCACTGCAATCGAACTGTTAGGGCGAATTGAGTAGCTCATTATGCAGTCTAGATAGTAGCCTGGTGATAATAATAATAATAATAATAACATTATTTCAGCAGCAAGATATTCGTCTGCAAGAAGGAAGAAATGGACCATGTCGTGTCATATACTATGATGTCTAGTATGATGGGCTAGATACGCAGATGGACGATAATGGGGGTGCTGTCACCGCACCAGGCAGACCTGAAAGTGTTGAGTACTAATTAAATTTATTTAATTTTGGACGGGGCGAAATCATGAAAAATGTGGGGGAATTTGTCTTGTATATAATTTTTGCTTTGCTGTGCGGAAATGTAAATTCGTTTCGCTGACATAATTATTTTATTAGCATCACGTGACATTTGTTGTAAATATTAGATTTTCTTGTGTGTTTTTCGTGTGGCTTTAGCCCTTTGCTTGATTTAGAGTGCATGTTTTCATGTTGCTCCCGCGCATGAATGCAAGGCGCTATCGAGATTACTTACGGCTGAAATGTTGGATAAGGGTGATAAATGGATCTGTATTTAAATATAATGGTAGACATGGGGAGGGGAGGAAATTTCTCGTCCTGTGGTTTATAATTGCCCAGGCAAATGCTAGTGTTGTTTTGCTTTGTGCAACCTTGGTTGTTACAGAAGGCCGTCCGCCTGTCTATAGTCAAGACTTTGGTATTTTGTTTTGGTTATCTATTCTTGGTCTGGGGTACGAGAGGGGGTCATTTTGGTCAAGCCTAGATGTGCATGCTTTGTGTGATATTATCTTCGATAGTAAGCAGGTGATCTATTACCGTTGCTACTAATGCTTCAGTATGCGTGACCTGAGGGGCGCACTGCTGATATGTGAATTTTGATACCCAAGGGGGTTGTCACGAATATGATGGTATTTGATGTATTATGTCTCGCGTTTTCAAGAGCCAGGAGGCTATCTACGAATTCAGGTCGAGGCTTGGATATTTGTTGGCACACACAAAAGCACGTTGGAGCTTGAACGACCTCAGTACTCAGATCCTGGAATGTAGATAAGCAACAGCGTGTGCGCTACGTATTCTTGTTGTTAATGAGTGAAATGTCTTGCCTGGTAAATTGTAATATAATTTTGAATTAATTTGGGAGCTATCCAATCGGTTAACTAACTATTTTCAGGCCCTATTGATCGAAGTGTTTTATGTAATTGTTTTATTCGCCTGTTGAGGCATGTTTTTTGTTGTTGCTGTAGCTTGGCTTGATGCCAAGTATTGTAAATGTCAATTTAAAGGTCGCACACGGCGAACCGATCTTCTTGTATGTCACGTGATTGCCTTGTGTTGATTTGTATGACTTAAGACCGCTAGATTGGCTGTCGATAATTGTAAATATACAAGTCTGTATTATTGATTTTTATGTAAGGGTTAGACTATGTCAGTGTGTTAATTTTTATATTAGCCATTTAGTGTCTGTGTATTTCCATAATTGTCATGATCTCCGACCCACGCTACGGGAATTCATGACTTAATCGTTTGATCGAACGGAAGTGAATTCTCGTCAAGTACTCACATACTTTCATTGTCCGACAGCGCGCACATATCACAATAAACATATTTATATTCTATATTCTTGTAAATTTGTATTTTTTAAATTACTTATATTTGTCTTTTGAGGTGACGTCTTGGTGCACCTCGTTTTACAGCTGTCTAAGCTGATTGTTTGTGAGGTAGCTTTTTATGGGCTGACGTTTGAGTCAGTCATTTTATTTTTTACGACTGGCGTGGTTGGATGATACTTTGGGAGCAGCCACGTGCGGGACTTTCCGAGTCCTTGACTGGGTTTGTTTACACAGTGTTCGATGCCTAGAAGTCGCGTGTGGGTTACTGGGTCACTCGCAGGTCACTTGTGACAGGCCAATGACCCTTGGCTTCATAGAAGGGTGGATCTATTTTATTTGTCTTGTCAGATTTATTCCGTATTAAATTGTTATTGTTTTCAACCTGTCATATAACTTATTTTTAACTATAAGTTCCCCTATGAATCCTGGAAATTATAAGAAGCACGTTCTCCTCATACTACTTTTCAAGAACCGATTACGACCCCGAATCTTAGTCTTGTGTAGTGCTTCTTTTCCTAAGGGTACATAAGGGATACTATGTCGCGTCACCGTGGGGCATAGTGTGCTGTTTCTAGACTCTGGACGACTTTTTAATGTATTTCGTACAATGGCGCAAAATGTCAAAACTGTGGAAATCGATATGGAGTGGCTAGAACAGTGGAAACATTTTGTACTTGCAATTAGATCATCGGATGTGATAATTTTATTAAAGTAGTTAAAGCGATGTGTTACCGCTATGAATTTGTTGATACGTAAAATAATGGAGTTTGTGTAAAATATAAATATGGAACATAGTAGTTGAATTGAGATTTTATGGTAAAATATTAGACCATGTTTTCCAAGCGCCCATACTAGTAAAATTAGATTTATGTAGCAAACCAAACTCCAAATATATATGACAGGAAGTTTGCACCTTAAAACTGATTAATATTTGATTAATTAGTTGTTTTTGTTCTGATATAAGGCTAGAATTTGATACGGAATTGAAGGGTTAAGAAATTGAATAGTAATAATAATAATACTCAATGATGCTATTGCTTGGGGATAAATGTAAATGAATTGAGTAAGTAATGGGTTAACTTGCGTTCGTTTATGTGTATGTGTGTGTGTGCTATATTGACGGTACCTATGTCATCGTCCTATATTTCTCTAAGTGAATTTGATATTTTGTGTGTGTGGAGATGGCATCGATTGATGAGATAAGAGCAGTTATTGAACAGGCTGCAGCCCGCACCCAAAAACAGTTATCAGAATTAAGGAGTGATATGACGAACGAGATTAGCGAGGCTAGCGAAAAACAATCAAATAAATTTGAAACACAATTAGCGGAGGTTAGTAAGAAACAGTCGAGTGTGTTAGCGGAACAATTAGAAATACAGCTAGCGGAGGCTAATGAGTAACAATCAAATAAATTAAAGACACAGCTAGCGGAGATAGAAACCAAGTTGAACACTATCAGTGCGGAAAACACAGAACTGGAAGAAAGAAACACTGCGAAATTAACAGCACTCTCAGAAGAAATCAATGACTACACTAAGCAACAATTGACACTATTTGCTCACGACGTCGAAACTAATAATAAGAAACAATTGGCAGAAAATAAGAAAGTGGTGGACACATTTAGCGGCAAACTTTAAAGTTTAGATGACGTTGTTATGGCTTAATTAAATCAAATTGAAGAAGCATGTTCAACAATACATCATAAATAAAGTTGGCACAGGGTAGATTAGAAGAAAAATTTAACAAATTTGAAGAAGGTACAAGGACAAATTGAATCAATGGACGGAAGTATTAATGGCTTGGTTAAAGAATTAAGTAAGCTAGAACTCAAATCAGGGGAACGATGGAAGGAATTGGAGGAGGAACAGCAGGAATTAAAACAGACCATTGAGCTAAATAACAACTCTGTATTAGCGAGATAGTCAAGCATAGAATCCTATCAAGCTGGTAATAACGAATACGAGGATAAAATACTAGATAGGATGAAGGATAATATCAGGAAAGACTGGAGCAAAATGACTGCTGAGACCAAGGACGAAAAATTAATGATAATAAAACGGCTAGGTGAAAATTGCACTAGGATACAAGCGATAGAAGAAAACATAAAACTTAAATTTCAAGAACAGAATGATCGCCTCGTTAAAAGTGAATTGAAATCGATGGAAAGAGGGACCATACTTACTTCATTAATGGATAAGAATAAAGAGGACAGTCTGGACAGGGAAGTTTTGTCAAATAATTCAGAGAATGGCAGGAGCCCTGGTACTGTAAACACGCAGATATTCCAAAATAATCAAGGTCGAGCGTCAACACCGCATGACGGTCAACTACCTACCCAAGTTGCACAAATAATTAGAGCAAATGAATTTCGCTCTAATAAACTCATTCCGGACACAGGAACTACTCCTAAATTTTTCCTAAAAAAATGGACGATTATTTTTTGGATCAAAATTTAAGCCCTGTGCGACAGCTAAGAATGGTAGAGAAGTATCTTGGGTGTGCGGCCCTTATCTGGTTCTTGAGCTTCCGCTATACATTTGAGATAATGGCCGGTTTCAAGGAAGCGTTCTTGAAGAAATTTTGGAGTAGAAGCCACCAGCAAAATTTAAGATTAGACTTGTACGCAAGAAAATACCACAGTTCGCCACAGACCAAGTTTGCGGAGTATTTTACCAGACAAATGCTGAATTTGTGTGAGTTAGATAACCCGCCGAATGAACAGGGTATGACAACAACGATAAGCAAGCAACTTCCCGTTAACGCTCAGCAATTCTTAGCTGCCGCTAACGTGAACACGGCCGTAGATGCGGAAGAACTATTACGTCATCTCAATGAAACAAATAACCAATTTCACGGGAGGGACAAGAGACAAGTTGAAATTGTCAACACGGCCGAGGTCGTTAAGCCGCAGGTGACAAATACCAAGACTCAAGGGACCATTACTGGGAATAACCCGAGGCGAGGTAATGATGAAGGGAGTGAGAGGAGATTCCAGCCACGATACTATGACAACCAAAGAGATAGATTTTATAAATGACGGCAGATACAATCAGAGGAGATATCAACAGGAATGTTTTTACGGAAGAAAGGAGACACCATATAGAAGGGGAAATAATGACAACAGATATAATCCAGGATGGCAAGGATGACGGTACGACGATCAAGCCGGCGGAAGGAACCAACGATACCACGAAAAACCCGAACCACAGGATGAAAACAGAAATTGGAACCAGAGCTATGAGGAGTTGCAGCGTTATCTTGACGAGTTGCACGCCACAGGGGGAGAGGAGAAAGACCGCTGGGAACGCATAATGGACAAGCGCAGGAATCCAGACACGCACATGGAGGAAGACGGGGCGCAGAGCTTGTTACTGCAGCAGGAACGATAGGAGAAGGGTCGGCCACATGATTTTAAAAAATCCCAATAATTGATCAACAAGACAGCCTGTGGAATGGACGGTGTTCCGGAGAAGATGGATGGATTGTAGCCACTATCACGGAGTGGATAGCTAGACTGGAGGATTGTTTGGAGGAGATCATAAAACCACAGAACGATACCATGACACAGTTGCCGGTAATTTACGCACGAATCGGCGGATTAAGAGTCCGATGCCTGGTTGATTCGGGGGCTCAGATCAGTCTTGTATCTGAGGCCTTAGTGCGAGAGATAGGGCGGAATTATGATGTACCTATAATTCCAGTCCCTCAGATGAAAGTACGTGGCGTTATTCCTGAGCGCACCGTGACTTGTAAAACACAGGCCTATTTAGAGTTGGAAATTCTGGAGCACATTTTTGCTCAGACTTTCGTGATTTTGCCGAAGCTAAATTTCAATATCATACTTGGATCAAATTTCATATGTGCATATCAAGCAGTTATCGACCTACACCAATACACTGTCAGCTTTAAGAATATTGAAGGAATAAGGAAAGTTGGGCTAAATATGGATGGAGTAACAACAGGAAATGAAGCAAACACCTGATTGCTTGAGGCCATTAGCTAGGAGACAGAAGAACAATTACTGGAGCTAGACACTGATGACGTCACTACTGCAATCGTGGAACTGGAAGAAAAAGAAGAAGAAGGCATCGAGATATGGGCATTGTTGGCTGAAGAATGTGGCAACACGGACGACTTCGAAGAGCAACTACAGGAGCGGCTGAAAGGAGTTCAATTAAGGGGTGTAGAGAAGGAGAGACTTGAACACATACTCAGGAAACATTGGAAGGTTTTTGATACTGTATCTGAGAAAACCTTAAACTTTAAATATTCTATGCAAGTGGATGATTGGTCCCCATTTCGAAGCAGATTGTTTCCAATACCAGAAAAACACCACTGTCAAGTTAAGGAGATAATTGAAGGAATGCTACAGGCGGGAGTTATACGGAAGACACCCACACCTTTTCTTAATGCAATTTTGGCTGTCGCCAAACCCAATGGTTCTATTAGGCTCTGCCTAGACGCAAGAATACTCAATATCCGATTGTTGCCAGAATATGACCAAGCGCCGTTAATACGTGACGTATTAAAAGGATTTAGAGGAAAAAGCATATACTCTAGTGTGGACTTGACCTCCAGCTTTCACCATATTGAGTTAGATGAGAAATCCCAATTGTTGACAGATTTCTTGTTCGACAACCAGACTTTCACGTTCTGTAGGGTGCCCTTTGGGGGGTCAAAACAGCTGGTTGTGCCCTAATGAGAGCTTTAGACCTTAACCTAACTGATGAGGTTAAAGAGATGACAGTCAGGTACATTGATGACATATTGTTGGCCTCTGACACTGTTGAAGAACATATGAACAATTTGGATAAATGATTGGAAAACCTTCGCACTTCAAACTTCAAAATTAACCTCAAGAAGTCTCATTTCTTCTGGGACGAGATATTGTATTAAGGCCATGTAATTGATAGAGAGGGTGTGAAACCGAACCCTGCCAAAATTGAAGCAATTAAGAATTTCCCCACACCCACAAGGGTGAAACATGTTCGTGCTTTTCTTGGAGTTATGGGATTTTTCAAGGAAAATTGCCTGGGGTACACTGACGCGGTAGCCCCTATGCAGGAACTCCTCAAAAAGAATAATAAGTGGTGTTGGAATGACAGTTTTGAGAAGTCCTTCCAAGCTACAAAACTTCTATTGCAAAATTGTATTAAATTGGGCTACCCAGATTTTAGTCGCAAGTTTGTCATCCAAGCTGACGCTTCGTTTGCAGGCATTGGAGCCATGTTATACCAGGAAGATCCGAGTAACCTTCAGAACCGGTCTTACCTAGCATTTGTAAGTCGCAAGTTACGGAAGCACGAACGTAATTACACTGTCACGCTCTCAGCAGGAACCCTGCAACGGAAGTTGAAGAGGAAGCTGTTGTAAATCACATTGAATTGACTGACAAGGACCACAGGTTTCTAGGTGAATTGAGGGAATTACCCAGAGAACAAGAGGCTGAACCTTGGATGCTGCAGATGATACGATACTTTAAAGGAGAAGTACAAGCAGGAACACCAGCGCACCAGCAAGCTCTACAGAAGGAAGGAAAATACATGTACTTGAACGGCCTACTACACACATTTATAGATGATGAACATTCTAAATTACGGATTTTGGTACCAGCTTCATTGCAGAGTGGATTAACCTGGCACGTGCATGAAAGTCTCGGACATATCGGTTTAGATAAATCAGAAGCAACCATCGCCGAAGCATTCACATGGCCTCGCATGAGAACAACCATATGCGAAGTCATAAAAACTTCTGACACCTGCCAGCGTACAAAACCGAATAACTACTTAATGAAACAGTTTCCTAAACCTTAATTGCCGCAAAAGCCTTGTGAGATATTTGCTATTGATACCTTCGGTCCAATTCCTAAGGGAAGGAGTGGATGCCGACATCTACTGGTTTGCTTGGATGTATTCTCAAAATTTGTGGTTTTGGGCCCCATACAAAAACCACTACAAAACAAGTTCTAAGCCGCATTAGAAATAAAGTTATTCCTACCATGGGAAAACCTGAGTTCCTATTATCTGACCACGGTAGCTACTTCACCAGAAATGAATTCAAGAAAGGAATGGTAGATCTTGGAATAAAGCATATTTTATCCTCGATAAGGCATCCATCCGCGAATCCTAGCGAACGCGTGATGAGAAATATTTCGATGTTTTTCAGAGTATTTGTGCCTAATGAACATCACAAATGGGTAGATCGTGTGAAGGATATTGAGATCTGTAAAAATTCAACGAGACACGAATCTACGGGTCAGATACCCATGGTTTTGCACCACAACAGAACACCGCAGAGATTTCGGGATAATGTTATCATTTGACCACGTGATCCCATGCCAGCACGTGATTTAAGAATCCAAGACACTGTCACACATATGAGAGCTCAAGCGGATCGAAAATTGAGAAGAGTACGAGGGAAGAGGTTCCACCGGGAATTGGTCGAAGACGAGTTGGTCTTAATTAGGAAACCTCCGATATCTGATCCATCAAACAAGGTATTTCACAAGTTCAGTGTCAGATACCTGGGCCCGTTCACGATCGTCCAAAATCTTGGAAACAATGCATACAGAGTGCAGGAGTTGAGCACGGGTACGCAAGCAGTTTATAATATTACAAACATGAAAATTTACTATAAACCTGAGCCATGGGAGCCGAGAAGAAACGACATCGTAGCAGCAAATTATGTGGATGTGTGAGAATGCACAAAATATACGGGGCACGATTGCGCCAGCCCTTGGAGAAGAACGTAAACATTCGTGTGTTCATAAGTTTTACGGTGAGCAGTTTGAGATAGCAATGTTGACATCTATTGTATGAGTGAGTGACGGCGAGAGGAGGGGAGACCCGTCTTGCCTGAGGTGGTGAGCAGTTGGAATGTGCTCATTAGTGGCAAGTGGCCGAGCAGGGGCGTTTGGAAATGTAAAGTTAAAGGGAACATGCCACTGTCTGACTGATCTGCATTATGGTAGCGAAAATTGACTTCTACCTAAGTTCAATTTCCACCTTCTAAGGGGTGAATGAACCCTTAAATATATGCCTACATTTAAGTCTTCAAATATATTATTTCTTCAGCTATAATACAGCCCAGTTGAGGAAAATGTTGGTCATATTTTGTAATAGCAGTCTGTCTGGTTGAACAAAGTAATTCTGTCGATGTCGCCAGCAAGTCAACGACCGAGTTAAATATAGCTGATTCTAAGGAAAAGAGAAAGGCAGTTGCAAGCTCAATGTCCGTTGTCCAGCTCAAACGAGAGGAGTTGAGTTTTGCTTGTCTTGAGAACGATAGAGCGAGAGCGCTGAGGCCAAGCTAAGGACAGAGATAGTGACCAGATGAGAGAGTGGGAGAAGGTCAGCACCCTAGTGTCACAAAATTATTTGAATGAACAGCCAATTACAGCGAGACGCCACATTTGGGCGCGAAGGATTTTGCCCGCGAATTCAGGAAAATGTGTGTTCCTACGATGCGAATTTCTGCATGCGAGTGTCAATTGAATGTTCTGAATTTTACAAGTCGATTGAGATGTGTCTGAAGTCTGTGCGACTATTATTACTATTTATTACGGAGTGACCTACCCCTTCCAACTGGTATCTTGATAAAACATATAAATACTACGTTATGTGAACTAACTCAAAACACACTGATTTTAGAATCTGAGACGTTGTAGGGTGTTACTCTGTCCGTGGACGAGACACACTGAAATACTTTAACTTTTTGCGAGTGCAATGGTAGCACGTAGGCGTTTGATATTAAATTGTGTTGTGTGTCGCGCAACATATCTGGTGATAGTTTATGTGTATCAGGTGGAAACTGTACACAAATTATAGGGAAAGTTCTACGGCACTGCAATCGAACTGTTTGGGCGAATTGAGTAGCTCATTATGCAGTCTAGATAGTAGCCTGGTGATAATAATAATAATAACATTATTTCAGCAGCAAGATGTTCGTCTGCAAGAAGGAAGAAATGGACCATGTCGTGTCATATACTATGATGTCTAGTATGATGGGCTAGATACGCAGATGGACGATGGCGGGGGTGCTGTCACCGCACCGGGCAGACCTGAATGTGTTGAGTACTAATTAAATTTCTTAAATTTTGGACGGGGTGGAATCATGAACAATGCGGGGGAATTTTTTTTGTATATAATTTTTGCTTTGCTGTGCGAAAATGTAAATTCGTTTCGCTGACATAATTATTTTATTAGCATCACGTGACATTTGTTGTAAATATTAGATTTTCTTGTGTGTTTTTCTTGTGGCTTTAGCCCTTTGCTTGCTTTAGAGTGCATGTTTTCATGTTGCTCCCGCGCATGAATGCAAGGCGCTATCGAGATTACTTACGGCTGAAATGTTGGATAAGGGTGATAAATGGATCTGTATTTAAATATAATGGTAGACATGGGGAGGGGAGGAAATTTCTCGTCCTGTGGTTTATAATTGCCCAGGCAAATGCTAGTATTGTAATGCTTTGTGCAACCTTGGTTGTTACAGAAGGCCGTCCGCCTGTCTATAGTCAAGTCTTTGGTATTTTGTTTTGGTTATCTATTCTTGGTCTGGGGTACGAGAGGGGGTCATTTTGGTCAAGCCTAGATGTGTGTGCTTAGTGTGATATTATCTTCGATAGTAAGCAGGTTTGGACATTGTGATCTATTACCGTTGCTACTAATGCTTCAGTATGCGTGACCTGAGGGGCGCACTGCTGATATGTGAATCTTGATACCCAAGGGGGTTGTCACGAATATGATGGTATTTGATGTATTATGTCTCGCGTTTTCAAGAGCCAGGAGGCTATCTACGAATTCAGGTCGAGGCTTGGATATTTGTTGGCACACACAAAAGCACGTTGGAGCTTGAACGACCTCAGTACTCAGATCCTGGAATGTAGATAAGCAACAGCGTGTGCGCTACGTATTCTTGTTGTTAATGAGTGAAATGTCTTGCCTGGTAAATTGTAATATAATTTTGAATTAATTTGGGAGCTATCCAATCGGTTAACTAACTATTTTCAGGCCGTATTGATCGAAGTGTTTTATGTAATTGTTTTATTCGCCTGTTGAGGCATGTTTTTTGTTGTTGCTGTTGCTTGGCTTGATGCCAAGTATTGTAAATGTCAATTTAAAGGTCGCACACGGCGAACCGATCTTCTTGTATGTCACGTGATTGCCTTGTGTTGATTTGTATGACTTAAGACCGCTAGATCGGCTGTCGATAATTGTAAATATACAAGTCTGTATTATTGATTTTTATGTAAGGGTTAGACTATGTCAGTGTGTTAATTTTTATATTAGCCATTTAGTGTCTGTGTATTCCCATAATTGTCATGATCTCCGACCCACGCTACGGGAATTCATGACTTAATCGTTTGATCGAACGGAAGTGAATTCTCGTCAAGTACTCACATACCTTAATTGTCCGACAGCGCGCACATATCACAAAAAACATGTTTATATTCTATATTCTTGTAATTTTTGTATTTTTTAAATTAATTGTAATTGTCTTTTGAGGTGACGTCTTGGTGCACCTCGTTTTACAGCTGTCTAAGCTGATTGTTTGTGAGGTAGCTTTTTATGGGCTGACGTTTGAGTCAGTTATTTTATTTTGACAACTGTCGTGGTTGGATGATACTTTGGGAGCAGCCACGTGCGGGACTTTCCGAGTCCTTGACTGGGTTTGTTTACACAGTGTTAGATGCCTAGAAGTCGCGTGTGGGTTACTGGGTCACTCGCAGGTCACATGTGACAGGCCCATGACCCTTGGCTTCATACAAGGGTGGATCTATTTTATTTGTCTTGTCAGATTTATTCCGTATTAAATTGTTATTGTTTTAACCTGTCATATAACTTATTTTTAGCCTATTTTCAATTTTGAAAAAAAATAGGCTTATGAGATCTCCTTTTGTCCGTGTGTGTGTGTGTTTCGTGTGTGTGTCCCCCCCTAATAAAATCTAAACGGCAGGAGCGATTTCAATGAAACTCGGAAAGTTCATAGCACTATTCCCGGCGACCTCGATCGTGCCCTTCAAATTTTGTTACGACTCACCAATCCAACATGGCGGCTGTGTGAAATATTTCACCAGCATTCAATATCTCCGATACTATTACCGATATTACCCTGACATTTTCTATGGTGATAGAGGGAACTACTATAAGTTCACTTATGTGACTTTTGAAAACCTGGTAACTACAAAACCAACATGGAGGCCAAGCGAATTTGCGACTTTAAATAGACGTTTCTCGTGATTTGACCAACCAAACGCAATAAAACTTGGTACAGTATATGTTTATATACATCGTAATGCACCGACATCTAACTTCGTTCAATTGTTTACATAATCACAAGATGGCGGCTGTGCGAAATATTTCACCGGCATTCTATATCTCTGAAACTATTAGCGGCATCTCCCTAAAATTTTGTACGGAGATAAAGCGTACTACTGGAAGTCCATCTATAAGACTTTCAAAAACCGGTTAACTACAAAACGAACATGGCGGCCAAGCGAATTTGAAAATTTTAAATAGACCTTTCTCGCGATTTAATGTTTCAAGCGCACTGAAACCTGGTACAGGAAATATTTATACACATTGTAATCCACTGGTATCTAATTTAGTTCAATTGTTTACATAACCTCAAGATGGCGGCAGTGCGAATTTTAAAATTAAGTTTTTATTTCTTGTGATGTAGTCATGCGATCGAAGTGAAAGTTTGAATAATGGACCTACGCAATAATTTTCTTTAATGGTACATGACTCTATGGCATATACATTTAACAATCCAACATGGCGACCATCCGAAATATTTAGACGATACTGAATATCTACGAATCTATTTTTGCAATCAAACTGCATTTTTTAATGTTCATAGGGTCTATGAACTTAAGTTCACCAATAGGACTTTAAATAACCTGGTGATCACAAATCCAACATGGCGGTGACGCGAATTATAAATATTCACATGGACGTTTCTCGCAATTTAACCATCCGAGTGCAGTGAAACTTGGTACAGTAAATCCTTATACGAATGTTAATCCACTGGCATCTAATTTATTTCAATTGTTTCCATAACCTCAAGATGGCAGCTGTGAAAAATTTTAAAATCTCCTTGTTTTTTCTTGTGTCCTAATTATGCGATTGAAGTTTGAATACTACACGTTCACAATAATTTGCATGTAACTGTACATAACTCTAGGACCTACATATATAAAATCCAACATGGCGACCATCCGAAATATTTAGTCGGTTCTTAATATCTACGAATCTATTACAGCAATCAAACAGAAATTGTGTATGTTGATAGTGGCAATTAACATAAGTAGGATATATGAAAATAGGCTGTATAGTTCTTCACGGAACTACTTGTTAACTATAAGTTCCCCTATGAATCCTGGAAATTATAAGAAGCACGTTCTCCTCATACTACTTTTCAAGAACCGATCACGACCCCGAATCTTAGTCTTGTGTAGTGCTTCTTTTCCTAAGGGTACACAATACAGTCATAAAACCGGAAGCCACATATGCAGCAGAAACATTATTTAATTTAAATGAACATTCTAAAACCGACAGATTACAGAAGATCGAAAGGCGAATTGGATGAACTTGTATCAATAAAGGATATAAAAAAGATGGGCAATGGCGAATAATACCTAAGAACATTGTCTATAACAACCTAGAACCCATTACTGATACCATGGTAAAGAAAAAACTAGGATTCTTCTGGTATATCATGAGAATGCCAGATTCACGTGGTCTAAAACAACTAGTACAGTACGATCTTGCATCAAAAAACACAACAACTAGAAGCCGATGGTTAAAAGAAATCAGAGAGGACTTTTAAGAAATTGGACTAGCAACAGAAGAGGCTACAAATAAGAAATGTTTAACTACAGCACATAAAAAATGACTTTTCATTTTCCACTCACAAAAAAGAAAATTCCAACAAGAATATTTTCCGCCCAAGAAAGGACAAGACGATCAATACGCATGAAGAAGTACTGGGAGGACCGCAAGCCTCGTACTACTCCTACAAGTCGACGAACTAATGATTGGTTAAAATGATCCAATGTGGCCTCAAATGGCGATGAGGAAGAAAGTATCATATGTCGTTCGAATATGCTCAGAATAATATATATATATATATATAACAAGTAATTTAATTATCCTATTGTTCAGAGTAATTTAGGTTAACCTTATATATAATCCATGATTAAACAGGAAAGCTTGGTAAGCATACACTATGACTTTCAATAAGTTTTCAAATTATATTGGTCTCTATAAATTATTTTCTTGTTATATTGCTTGCGGTGTCATAGAATACATCACAGTATATGATCACTTCCTTCTTATCTATTGAAATCCGATTGGCGATATTTCTCCTTAAAATTCGAGTAAGACGAGTCTTCCAAGCTCTACCATAGATATTTTATTGCTTACAAACCATCAGTTTGTTCGCTGGCGCCCGATCAAATATTTATTACGTATAGAGCTAAGAATAACGTTTTACCAAAATATTAATTAAACTGATTACAATTCGCTTCCACAGTTGTAGGGCTGTTTGTTCTTGGTTTAACTGAACCTATATAGTATTATTCAAGAAAATATTACAGCCATTGGGTGCAATAAATGTATTAATATATCCTTCTTGTGTTAAAATGGCGGATATGTAAAAGGTTTATATTCTAAACGTAAGCAAAATTAAGAAATTACGCAGGTTTTCCGAGGATTACGCGAGTGACTAAAGTGTTAAATATTGTGTGAACAGTGAAGGTAAAATACGTAAGAGAAATACAATACATAACTTGCTAAAAGAGAAGTCATATAACATTTAATATCATGACGGTCAACTGTGCTCCATGCGGCAAAAAGATCAAGAACAATCAGCAGGCTGTAGGATGTGATGGTGAGTGTGGACGCTGGTTTCATGTAACATGCATGAAAATGAGTAAAGACACGTACCAACAATTCCGGAAAGATGATACTTTCAAATGGTCATGCAATCGTGAAGACTGCCTCCCGCAACCTAACCTCAAAGAGGTTATGGCATCTTTCTCCCAGAAACTTGAGGAATCCCTTTCGGCGATGAGAGAAGAAAACCACGAGGTAAGAAAACTAGCAACTTTCTTATCAGAAAAGTATGATGAACTCCACCGGGAAATTGAAACTCTGAAGAAAGAGAGAAAAACCGTCAAGGACGCAGAAATGGCAGCATCTAGAGCTATCAACGAATTGGAGGAACTAAAACAGTACCAGCGCAAGAACAACTTGATAGTGTATGGAATACCCTCTGAAAGAGAGGAGGATGTATTTCACAAAATCTCGGACATTGGCAAGACGTTAGGAGTTGAAATAACCAGGGCAAACATAGACGCAGCTCACCGCCTCCCGTCAACAAAGCCTGGGCCTCAACCGATAATTGTGAAATTAAATAATAGGTGGAAGAAGGAAGCGATTCTCAGTAGCAGAAGACAAAAGAAGACCCTGAAGACGAGTGAAATTGGTTACAGTGATGGTGGTAATATATCTATCAATGAACACCTGACCCCAAGAAATGAAACCATTGCCAAAAAGTGCCGTGAATTGAGTCAACAGGGAAAAATCTTTGCAACTTGGGTCAGAGACTGCAAAATATACATTCGGAAAAATCAAAATGGACCCTCAAAGCTTATATCAAGTGCTGAAATACTGGATGAACTCGCCCTCTCAAACTAAAATCTATGTAATAGTAAGATATCTAATAAGTATTATCCCATATGGAACTAGAATTACAGAAATTAAATTTTTTAGGTAATGCAAATAATAATACACTAGAATTAACCGAGTGTAACTGTAATACACTTAGCGATTATTATAAGATTAAGGACAGTAAACAGATAATAACCGATACCAGTACACTAAAATGCGTACACATAAATGCACATAGCATAAAAAACAAGTTCGATGATATCCAAATAATGTTAGACAGAATCAAAGGTGTAGATGTCCTAGCAATCTCAGAAAATTGGTTAACAGAACAAACAAAATTGTTTTTCAATATTAAGAAATATGTTGCATATCACATAGTTAGAAAGCAAACTGGAGGGGGAGTATCTTTGTATATTTCAAACAAGTGTAGCAGTACCCTTGTAAAGGAAATTAATTCCACCCACAGCATACTGCACATTACTGTGAGAAAAGGCCATCAAGAATACAATTTAATCACTGCTTATAGCCCTCATAAAAGCAACATTCCACACTTTCTAACTGATCTCGAAGTAATTATTAGTTCTTACTCAACGAATCCTGTTATAATACTAGGTGATATGAATATCGATCTATTATTTGGGGACAGATATACTAGTAGTTATATTAACCTAGTCAAATCATACGGTCTAGTCTTATGTAATACAAAATATCCAACTCGTGTAACACAAACTAGCTCTACTCTAATTGATCATGTATTGGTGAACGACTGTGACAAAATATGTAATGTCTATAATATTGATAATGATTTGAGTGATCACCATTTACTCATCTGTGAAATGAGAAACAAAAAGATAAACAGGAACTCAATATGTGATGATAGGCCAATAGAAAAGGATAAAATAAACTACAAAAAACTTAATAAATATTTAATAACTCAAGAATTTGTATGCAATGAAACTAACATCAATGACTACTACAATAAATTCTGTGATTTTATTAATAAAGGAATAGAAGCCTGTACTATGAAATATACGAATAAGGAGCCAAGTGCCCCACCAATAAAACCCTGGATCACACAAGATCTTTTAGCACTAATACACAGGAAAGATAAGATATATACAAAAACCAAAGTTAAAAATCCATCTGCAGAAATTTTAGAAGAATATAAAATTATTAGCAACCAAGTTACAAAACTTAAGAGAAACCTACAAAGAAACTACTTTGACCAAAAAATTCAAAATGCAAATAATCAGAGGGAAGTGTGGAGTGTTGTTAATGAGATGTTAAATAGACCAAAGAAGGGGAAAAATGAAATTGTCAAACTTATAGTCGACGGCACAAATGTCGAAAAAAAGGAAAATATATGTGATGAAAGTAATAAATATTATGTCAATATTGCTAACAGTATATGGGAAAATCAAGGAAACGGTTCTATCTCGGACATTACAAGCTATAAAAATACTACTAGCACTAAGACAATCTTTATGTTACCTACTGATGCTAATGAAATACAATCAATTATAAACTCCCTAAAACACAAAAACAATATAAGTGAGGACAACACTACTAATGTCATGCTACAATTGTGTCTTGAGGGCCTTACACCATATCTCGTCAAAATAATAAATCTTTCACTGATGACTGGTATATTCCCCGATGCCTGTAAAGTCTCTAGGGTGGTCCCGATCTACAAAAAAGGGGACAAAACCCACCCATCAAATTACAGACCCATTAATATTATATCTGCCATCAGCAAGGTTCTAGAAAGCGTTGTTAAACGAAGACTTATGAATTTCTTCATGAAAAATGATTACTTTGCAAACTGCCAATATGGGTTTATTCCAAATAGAGGAGCTGATAGTGCTATATTTGAAGTAGTAACTGATGTAGAAAAGGCATTAGATGAAAACATACTAGCTGCTGGTGTACTAATTGACCTTCAAAAAGCCTTCGATCTGGTTAACCATAAGATTCTCCTTAATAAACTAGAATTTGCAGGCATCAGAGGAGTTGCACTTGATTGGTTCAAGAACTACCTCACTAACAGAAAACAATATGTTGCAATCGATAATGTAAAAGGATCTCAAATGAGAATTGACACAGGAGTACCTCAAGGTTCTGTCTTAGGACCAATTCTTTTCTTGGCCTATATTAATGATATAGTATTATTAGAATTGAAAGGCAAGCTTAAACTATTTGCAGATGATATTTTTATACTCTATCTGGGAACATCTGAACAGGAAATGAAAGTCCACAGCCTGTTTCCAGTCTCCGACCGGGTCAGGAATGGAATGAATGAAGCCCCCATCTAGCGGCGAGGATATGAATTGTGCCGGCTGCCGAGGCCTGACGCACTCCTCTGGGGCAATGATTAAATGAATGACAGATGAAATGAAATGATAGTGGAGAGTGTTGCTGGAATGACATTTTTGACAGGGAAAACCGGAGTACCCGGAGAAAAACCTGTCTGCCTCCGTTTTGTCCAGCACAGATCTCACATGGAGTGACCGGGATTTGAACCACGGACCCAGCGGTGAGAGGCCAGCGTGCTGCCGCCTAAGCCACGGAGGCTCAACATCTGAACAGGAAATTATGCTAAATATTAATTATGATCTCAATAAGCTGGTGGATTGGTTGAGAGCACACAAAATGGTTATCAATATCACTAAAACAAAATATTTATTCTTCCATAAACCATCATACAAGATTGAGACCACAAACATAGTCAACATAGCCAACAAAGAAATAGAAAGGGTTAAATCGGCAACATACTTAGGTATCACACTAGATAGTACACTAACCTGGGAAAATCATGTAGAAAATGTAAAACATAAAATCAGCCCTTTAATTGGTATTATTTTCAGATTAAGATATAGCTGTCTTACTAGCCAACAATTGAAAAATATATACTTTGCTCTGATACATTCACATCTAATGTACATGAATTTCATATGGGGATATTGTAAGAAGGAGCTGATAAAAGAACTTGAGATACTCCAGAAACGTGCTATAAAATCTATCTTTGGATTACCTTGGCTCACACCCTCAAATGAATTGTACTCAAGAACTAAAATTATGCCACTGCAAAAACAATAGCTATGTCAGCAACAGTATTTGTATACAAATTAGAAAACAAATTGATACACACACACATCCATTTTACCCATGCAAATGACATTCATCATTATGCAACAAGAGGAGTAAATCAAATATTCACCAGCCATTCCCAATCCATTAAATTTGGAACTAAAGGAATTATGTCCTCTATAATAAAAGAATACAACTCGCTACCATTAGGCATAAGGGAAAGTTTCTCTATAAAAACATTTAAGAGGAAAACAAAAGACTTCCTATTAAGGAATGAATAGCCAATGTACAATAGCCTTAAGCAATGCAATGTATCATATCGTATTATCTCTGTAAAGTTAGTCACTAGCAATCTAAGTTACTATTAAACTAAACAATAATGTTACAATAATTATATATATGCCATGCTGTAACTATGTTACTTGATTGTCCCTAACACGAGCTCAGGCTCATTGGGACCTATGTAAATAAATAAATAAATAAATAAAATAAAATAAGTTAAGGAACTTAGGCAGAAATACATGGACATTCCAAAGTACATCGTAATGAATTGCAGGACATAGAAACGCAGAGGATACAAGGATACAGTAGCCTACTAGAAGTAGCAAACATACATCTTAGGACAACAGTGTGTAAAGACAGAATACTACGAAAAATGTATAATGTAAATGGAGACTTATCTGGCAATGTGGCAGATTTTGAGATTATGCACTTTAGGTCTAACCATGCTGGTCTGTTCCAGAAAAGACCTGAAAACCCTACAGTTCATTATCAATTTCCTAAATGGAAAGTCTTTAATGATATAGTCTATTATTGACCTGATTCCTCTACCCTCCCATGTGTATCTGTGAATCTCCTTTTGCTTTGAGGACGAGTTTGCAACAGATAACGCGAAGCTAGCTCAGAGGTCCAGAAAACATTTTCCATTAATGTTCACTCCTCTATCCTCACCCCACTTACCCATTACCAGTCCTATTTCCTATCCTAGCATTGAAATTCCCCATCAGTACTACACTATCTTTATTGTTATCTCTCACTACCACATCGCGCAGTGCCTTATAAAATCTGTCCACTTTGTCCTGTCCCCTTCACGTGGATCGTACACTGGAACAATCCTCACTCGAATTCCTCACCTTTCCAAATCTATTTACATTAATCTTTTATTTACGTGCAATACCTCACAGAAACTATGTTACGCTTTAAGGTTCTCTTGATATACAGCCCTACTTCCCACTTAGCCCTGCCCCGTTTTACACTTGACAGGTATATCTGGTAATATCCTACTTTTACCTCTATCTCCATTTATCTGAACTTCACTAATCCCTAGAATATTCAATCCCATCTTATTTGCTGACTCAGTTAGTTATACAGTCTTCCTTATCCACCTCGTTGCGTAGTGGGCTAGCATTCTAGGCTCTCACCGTGGAAACCCGGGTTCGATTCCTGGCTCTGCCATAAAATTTAATTCTGGACTGAGGGCTGGAATGGGGTCACTCAGCCTTGTGAGGCAAAACTGTGAAGAGGCGGGTTCGATTCCTACCTCAGCCATCCTGGAAGTGATTTTCCGTAGTTTCCCCACTTCTACTCCAGGAGAATACCGGATGGTACCTATCTTAAGGCCATGAACACTTACTGACCAAATCCTACCTCAATTACAATTATGCACTCTAATACAGACATCACAGTGACACAGGTTATCAGACAAATTCTACACATGCCCAAGTACATGGGGGCACATGACCACAATGCTGCAAAGCATCTAAAAGAATCTACAACAACAACACTATATTCCTTCCATAACACCTGAAGTGGGTACTTATGTCACTGTGAGGCTATTGGCCAGCTGTGAGTTCACAGTATCTTCATTACTGCTTGTTTAGATTATTCATTACAATTTCATTTCATATGCACATTATACATAATTTTCTTTGTGTTTCTGGTGAACGTTGCAGCCCTCATTGGTACTATGAGATGTAGCAAGGAAAGAATTCAAGAATAACACTGTGGGCTGTTTCTTCTTCTTTGACTTGGTAGTACCACCTTTTCCAAATGTACTGTTGTGAAGTACAGCCAGCCAAAGGATGAAGGACTCAGCAATGGCTCCGTCTTCTGCATCATGTAAGATGTTAACTATGTCATATGTTGAGATAGTCATAATTAGACCTCATAAGTTGATGCAAATGCATGTCTTCTTTTAATGGGCATAAATAGTGTTTTATAGGCTACAAGCTGTACCCGGCATGCGTTGCAATGCCAATCAAAGAAAGTGTTAGCGTTGAAATTCTGTTTCTTGAAGTGTCTTGGATACACAACATGTTTTTCAATTTCCGTTAACTGCCTCTAAGCTATAGTAAAATGGATTTTCTAATTTAAAATCATTCGTGGGAGCGTGCACAATTTTCAAAAGTTACACCGCAATCGGTTGAATGGCATATGAACGTATACGTTATTTTGTTTGAACGATTCGTGCGCTGTCACTCATTTGTTGATTCTACTCGTACGCTACCTATTGAGAAATGGATTTACTAAGTCGAAACCCTACCCTGGCGTGTACACAATAACTCATCAAGGTTTCATCACAATCGAAGAGGGTTATATGAACGCATAGGGGATTTTGTTGAAACGCTTCGCCCGTCGTCAACCATTTGTTGCATATTCTCGTGCGCTACCTATTGTGAAATGGATTTACCTAGTCGAAACCCTTCCCTGGCGTGTACACAATAACTCATCAATGTTTCATCGCAATCGGATGAATGATATATGCACGTATACATGGTTTTGTTTAAACGATTCGTGCGCTGTCACTCATTTGTTGAATCTACTCGTGCGCTGCCTATTGAGAAATGTATTACTAAGTCGAAGACCTTCCCTGGCGTGTACACAATAACTCATCAAGGTTTCATCGCAATCGAAGAAGGTTATATGAACGCAATAGGGGATTTTGTTGAAACGCTTCGCGCGTCGTCACCCAATTGTTGCATCTACTCTTGCGCTACTTATTGTGAAATGGATTTACTAAGTCCCCTTCCCTGGCGGGTACACAATAACTGATCAATGTTTCATCGCAATCGGATGAATAGTATATGAACGCATACCTGATTTTGTTTAAACGATTCGCGCTCCGTCACTCACTTGTTGAATCTACTCGTTTGCTACCTACTGTAAAATGTATTTACTAAGTTAGAAACCGTCACCTAAGTGTCCACAACATCTCACCCAAGTTTCATCGCTATCGGACTAATGGGATATGAAGACATAGGGGACTGTATTGAAACGCTTCGCGCGTCGTCCCTCATTTGTTGAATCAACTTGTGCGCTGCATATTGTATAGTGGATTTACTAAGCCAGAAATTTTCCATGACGTGTACACAACGTCTCACCCTAGTCTCATAGCTACGGACGAATGGTACATGAATGCATACGGGACTTGGTTGAAACGCTTCGCGTGTCGTCGCTCATTTGTTGATTCTACTCTTGCGCTACATATTGTAATATGGATGTACTCAGCCAGAAACCTTCCCTGGAGTGTACACAACATCTCACCCAAGTTTCATCGCAATCGGATGAATGGTATGTGAACGTATACGGGACGTTGTCGAAACGCTTCGCGCGTAGTCACTCATTTGTTGAAGATAAACGTACGCTTCGTATTGTAAAATGGATTTACTTAGCCAGAAACCTTTCCTGGAGTGTACACAACAATTCACCAAACATTTATCACTATCAGACGAATAGTATATGACTTTATACGGGACTTTGTTGAAACGCTTCGCGTGTCATCGCTCATTTGTTGAATCTACTGGTGCGCTACCTATTGTAAAATGTATGTACTAAGCCGGAAACCTTCCCTGGAGTGTACACAACATCTCACCCAAGTTTCATCGCTATCGGATGAATGGTATATGAAATTATATGGGACTTTATTGAAACGCTTCGCGCGTCGTCGCTCATTTGTTGATTCTACTCGTGCTCTACCTATTTTTAAAGGGATTTACTAAGCTAGAAACCTTCCCTGGAGTGCACACAAAATCTCAGCCTAGTTTCCTCGCTATCGGATGAATGGTATATGAACGCAAACGTGACTTTGTTGAAATGCTTCGCGCGTCGTAGCTCATTTGTTGAATCTACTCGTGCGCTGCCTATTGTAAAGTGGATGTACTAAGCCAGAAAATTCCCCTGCAGTGTACACAACATTTTACGCAAGTTTCATAGCTATCGGACGAATGGTATATGAATGCATACGGGACTTTGTTGAAATGCTTTGCGTGTCGTCGCTCATTTGTTGAATCTACTCGTGCGCTATCTACTGTGAAATGTATTCACTAATTTTGAAACCTTCACGTAAGTGTACACAACATCTCACCCAAGTTTCATCGCTATCGGACGATTGGTATATGAACACATACGGGACTTTGTTGAAATGCTTCGCGCATCGTCGCTCAATTGTTGAATCTACGCGTGCGCTACCTATTGTAAAATGGATTTACTAAGTCAGAAACCTTCCTTGGAGTGTACTCAACATCTCACCCAAGTTTCATCGCAATCGGACGAATGGTATATGAACGCATAGGAGACATACATACCCACAGACAAACTATCACGTTACATTGATTTTTATATATATAGACAAGCTGTACCCGGCATGCGTTGCAATGCCAACCAAAGAAAGTGTTGGCGTTGAAATTCTGTTTCTTGAAGTGCTTTTGGATACACAACATGTTAACTGCCTCTAAGCTATCGTAAAATGGATTTTCTAATTTAGAACCATTCGTGGAAGCGTGCACAACAACTTTCAAAAGTTTCATCGCTGTCACTCATTTGTTGAATCTATTCGTACGCTACCTGTTGTGAAATGGATTTACTAAGTCGAAACCCTTCCCTGGCGTGTACACAATAACTCATCAATGATTCATCGCATTCGGATGAATTGTATATGCACGTATACGGTGTTTTGTTTAAACGATTCGTGCGCTGTCACTCATTTGTTGAATCTACTCGTGCGCTACCTATTGAGAAATGTATTACTAAGTCGGAGCCCTTCCCTGGCGTGTACACAATAACTCATCAAGGTTTCATCGCAATCGAAGAATGTTATATGAACGCAATAGGGGATTTTGTTGAAACGCTTCGCGCGTCGTCACCCATTTGTTGCATCAACTCTTGCGCTACTTATTGTGAAATGGATCTACTAAGTCCCCTTCCCTGGCGGGTACACAATAACTGATCAATGTTTCATCACAATCGGATGAATACTATATGAACGCATACCTGATTTTGTTTAAACGATTCGCGCTCCGTCACTCATTTGTTGAATCTACTCGTGCGCTACCTACTGTAAAATGTATTTACTAAGTTAGAAACCGTCACGTAAGTGTCCACAACATCTCACCCAAGTTTCATCGCTATCAGACTAATGGGATATGAAGACATAGGGGACTGTATTGAAACGCTCCGCATGTCGTCGTTCATTTGTCGAATCTACTCGTGTGCTACCTACTGTGAAATGTATTTACTAAGCCAGAAACCTTCCTTGGACTGTCCACCATATTTCACCCAAGTTTCACCGCTAACGGCAGAATGGTATATGACCTTATACGGGACGTTGTTGAAACGCTTCGCGCGTCGTCCCTCATTTGTTGAATCAACTTGTGCGCTGCATATTGTATAGTGGATTTACTAAGCCAGAAATTTTCCATGACGTGTACAGAACATCTCACCCAAGGTTCATAGCTACGGACGAATGGTACATGAATACATACGGGACTCGGTTGAAACGCTTCGCGTGTCGTCGCTCATTTGTTGATTCTACTCTTGCGCTACATATTGTAATATGGATGTACTCAGCCAGAAACCTTCCCTGGAGTGTATACAACATCTCACCCAAGTTTCATCGCAATCGGATGAATGGTATGTGAACGTATACGGGACGTTGTCGAAACGCTTCGCGCGTAGTCACTCATTTGTTGAATATAAACGTGCGCTTCGTATTGTAAAATGGATTTACTTAGCCAGAAACCTTTCCTGGAGTGTACACAACAATTCACCAAACATTTATCACTATCAGACGACTGGCATATGACTTTATACGGGACTTTGTTGAAACGCTTTGCGCGCCGTTGCTCATTTGTTGATTCTACTCGTGCTCTACCTATTTTTAAAGGGAGTTACTAAGCTAGAAACCTTCCCTAGAGTGCACACAAAATCTCAGCCTAGTTTCATCGCTATCGGACGAATGGTATATGAACGCAAACGTGACTTTGTTGAAATGCTTCGCGCGTCGTAGCTCATTTGTTGAATCTACTCGTGCGCTGCCTATTGTAAAGTGGATGTACTCAGCCAGAAAATTTCCCTGCAGTGTACTCAACATTTTACGCAAGTTTCATAGCTATCGGACGAATGGTATATGAATGCATACGGGACTTTGTTGAAACGCATTGCGTGTCGTCGCTCATTTGTTGAATCTACTTGTGCGCTATCTACTGTGAAATGTATTCACTAATTTTGAAACCTTCACGTAAGTGTACACAACATCTCACCCAAGTTTCATCGCTATCGGACGAATGGTATATGAACACATACGGGACTTTGTTGAAATGCTTCGCGCATCGTCGCTCATTTGTTGAATCTACGCGTGCGCTACCTATTGTAAAATGGATTTACTAAGTCAGAAACCTTCCTTGGAGTGTACTCAACATCTCACCCAAGTTTCATCGCAATCGGACGAATGGTATATGAACGCATAGGAGACATACATACCCACCCACAGACAAACTATCACGTTACATTGATTTTTATATATATAGATATCTACAATTTTATATTTTTTTATATTTTGATGAAATGTCCAATAGGCCCTATGTATATTTTGATATATCAGTATCCCGTTTTGATGTGACTTTTGAAAAGTATTTGCCTTTAACTGCTGTTGTTGCTTATTTTAGTGTCTGTGATATCATGGTCATATAGCCCCGTGTATTTGGGTGTGCATGGAGTTTGTGTGACAACCTGTGTCATTGCGATGGCTATACTAGTGTGTGTATTTGTAAATTGGGGCTAGTACTGAGAAGGAGGCGACTGTGGCCTTAAGTTAGGAGTAGAAGTAGAAAACCAAGGAAAACTACTTCCAGGATGCATTAGCATGATATGATTGGAGAAAATGTATGTTAATGCCTTCAAACAATTTACAGATAACAGTCAATACCATGTCTGGTATTTGCTACCCTCGAAGTCACATCTTATTTGTCTACTATCAACATTTGATATAAAGCAATGGTTCTCAAAGTAGGGTCTTTGGACCCTTGGGGGCCAACAACAATCTTTTAGTGGGTCCACTGGCTCTTTCTTGGATAATATAGAATATACTGTAATTTGTCCGAGTAATATTCTCTGTCTGTTCTATATCTCTATCCTCTGTCTTAATATACATTTTAAAATCTAAATCATGTAGTAAAAATTAAAATAGGCTTCTTTGTTCCAATTGTGGTGTACTTTTTCAAACTCTGATATGTGCAAATTATGCATAAATTACATACTGTCCCCGTTAACCGGCAGTGAATCGGATGACCCGGCGAAAACATCTCAATTCATGCCGATAACACAAGACATATATATGATAAAGAACAAAAATTATTGAGGTCTGGGTTTGAATATCAAAAAAAAAAAAAAAAAAAAATATGCCGGTGGATACGAGAACTCGAGTAGTCTCAGGGGTGGTTAACAGGGTATAACGTAGGTGTAACAGGATAAATCAACCCATTCCCAAACCTAAATCAAAGCAATAGCACAACAGAAATCGGAAGATAAGCAAAAATAATAAGATAAAATAAGCATCCGTTTATTGGCAACTCATCGGCCAACACATAAAATAGAAATACCTAAAGCCTATCTTGCCTCGGACATTCGGTCTAAATTAAAGCTTGATGTGGATCGATGCAAAAGAAAAATATTTAAAGTCCAAATAAAAAGAAAATTAAGGTTTAAATGGTCAACGAATCTCCTCGGTCCTATCCTTGAATATAAATAAAATTAGGAGATCCTCGAAGAAAATTAAATAAAATAAAAACAGGTTAGATTCGGTCATATTTGACTATGTGATCCATTAAAAACCCTGAATGTCCGTCAAGTGGTGTTTCCAGTCTAACACAAACACACTCACTTGAGATTATGATTAAAGAAAAATCTATAAAAAAGATGTATCTTGCCTCGGTGTAAAAGTATAGATCTCCATTCTAACTAGTGCAACCAATGAGAAAAGTAATTAACTATATCACCAATTATTAGCAGTAATTATTGCCGTAGAAATATTGGTCTAGCTTGACCACTAAATCAAGATTAAATTCACTATTTACAATTATTATACAACTTGTTATCTACATTCTTTCAAATGGAAGAATACATTTCATTAGTAGAATATCCATGCTTTCCAAATCTATCAGACACTCATCTCAGGTCTATATTTCAAATATTATGATATCCAAATTATTTTACAAGTTATTTCAGAGTCTCATTATCCTTATTACTCATATTGTTGCAACAAATGTGCATCCTTCATTATCATTTGTACAAAATTCAAATTTTATGTTTCTATAATATGTGACAACTAAGTGATTGTGTTTCTTCCCATTCGATGGTTAGTTCGTAATGTTGTCCACTTGATTCGATGCAAAGTGATTAGACTATCCTTTATAAGCTTATATCAATGCTTAATTTACAATCATTTG
This sequence comes from Meconema thalassinum, assembly GCA_946902985.2. NCBI lineage: Eukaryota > Metazoa > Arthropoda > Insecta > Orthoptera > Tettigoniidae > Meconema > Meconema thalassinum. The sequence goes on along the minus strand of OX336394.1, from coordinate 249,311,755 downwards.
TCTATACTTTACGTAGTCATGCCGTTTTGAATGACCTCACACCAATAATGATTATTATAAGTAATATATATCTTTTTTATATTCACCACGTGTTTAATTATTCTACTATCTTTCTTTTTTATTAAACACCAAGATCAATCTTCAAACCATTGTCGAATTGTTCACAGCATATGTGAATTATCACCTTAAATTATTCTCTTATTTTTTAAAAATCTCTTTTCTTTTTTTAAATAAATACACCAACTTTACAGTTTTAGTGCAGACAAATGTATAATTATTACCCTATAATCATTATGGCTTCCCTTCGATCACATAATTGTCCTGTATAAATTACAAGCTGTACCCGGCATGCGTTGCAATGCCAATCAAAGAAAGTGTTAGCGTTGAAATTCTTTTTCTTGAAGTGTCTTGGATACACAACATGTTTTTCAATTTCCGTTAACTGCCTCTAAGCTATCGTAAAATGGATTTTCTAATTTAAAATCATTCGTGGGAGCGTGCACAACTTTCAAAAGTTACACCGCAATCGGTTGAATGGCATATGAACGTATACGTTATTTTGTTTGAACGATTCGTGCGCTGTCACTCATTTGTTGATTCTACTCGTACGCTACCTATTGAGAAATGGATTTACTAAGTCGAAACCCTACCCTGGCGTGTACACAATAACTCATCAAGGTTTCATCACAATCGAAGAGGGTTATATGAACGCATAGGGGATTTTGTTGAAACGCTTCGCGCGTCGTCAACCATTTGTTGCATATTCTCGTGCGCTACTATTGTGAAATGGATTTACTAAGTCGAAACCCTTCCCTGGCGTGTACACAATAACTCATCAATGTTTCATCGCAATCGGATGAATGGTATATGCACGTATACGTGGTTTTGTTTAAACGATTCGTGCGCTGTCACTCATTTGTTGAATCTACTCGTGCGCTGCCTATTGAGAAATGTATTACTAAGTCGAAGACCTTCCCTGGCGGGTACACAATAACTCATCAAGGTTTCATCGCAATCGAAGAAGGTTATATGAACGCAATAGGGGATTTTGTTGAAACGCTTCGCGCGTCGTCACCCAATTGTTGCATCTACTCTTGCGCTACTTATTGTGAAATGGATTTACTAAGTCCCCTTCCCTGGCGGGTACACAATAACTGATCAATGTTTCATCGCAATCGGATGAATAGTATATGAACGCATACCTGATTTTGTTTAAACGATTCGCGCTCCGTCACTCATTTGTTGAATCTACTCGTTTGCTACCTACTGTAAAATGTATTTACTAAGTTAGAAACCGTCACGTAAGTGTCCACAACATCTCACCCAAGTTTCATCGCTATCGGACTAATGGGATATGAAGACATAGGGGACTGTATTGACCAAAATGCAACTGTCTTACATGCTAACATTTTGACCAGAGCGATCGCCCGGGGCAGTTTTACCTCCCCAGATCACCACCCGCACGTATCCTAGAAACATCGGTTGTCTCTAGAATCGACGGATTCCGCTCCCTTAATACTAGTTGTCGACATTTATGCTAATGATTATTAACTAGTATTAATATAGTCGCAGGCGGCTTACGGTGCCACTAAGCAAACCGCTTCGCCTGCTGTATTTGCCTGCTCATTGCCGTTGCCTTTGCATATGTTGTCGTTGTTGGGTCTGCCCACTTTAACCCCTGTGAGTTGCTCGCGATGCTCCTCATTTAATGCCCTTGGCTGCCCGATGCGTCACCATTTATGTGGGCATTGGACATCGTCCAAAGGCATAATATCATCTTCGCCCTTATTGGCAGTAATAGTATCCTCTTCGCCCTTATTGGCAGTAATAGTATCCTCTTCGCCCTTATTGGCATTAATAGTATCCTCTTCGCCCTTGTTGGCAACAATAATGCTTCACTCCCGCGCATAGGAGTTTTGCTTCCCGCTCTAGAAGCCCTACTTACTTATATACTAAACTAATAGTCTTGTCATAATTTGGTCGTCCCTAGGGTCATCTCCTGAGTCCGGCGTGGAGCTGGCTATTTCTCCCACCATCCTCAGAAAGTCTCCCCTGCAGGTCTTGGCTTCGACGACCGTGGCACATAGTGGGTGTAACATCTCTTCGTCCTAGGGGCAGGCTAGGCACACCTAGGATTCCGATGTTTGCCCGTGCCAGGCCATGAATGCCTCGACCTTACGTGGTTCGTCTGTTTGGTCTGGTCAGTGAGCCAACTAGGGTAAGTCTGATCATTGTCTTCCCCAGCTCTGCTTCTGTGTGGTGCCTCTTCCCTTCAGCTTACGCTGTCATCATCAATCAGCGTGTCACAGATTCCTTTTTATATATGGAAAAAATAAGTGTATTGTGTAAATGTAACATTTTTCAAGTGTTTTGGGGTTGTAGAAACTTCTAAGTGCATAGACTACTTTAGGTCTACTGTGCTATGTCGGATTTCCAGCTGTAATGCTTTGTTGATTTTCCTGGAGGCGTTAGTAGGGTTTATGGCATTAGGTTCCCTGTTATTAGGATCCGGGGGTATTATCCGTTGAATAGGTTTAAAGCATGGTAGGATGGGGTTGCGCATCTTTGGGCTCCATCTTAATGGTGGCCTGGTGCCGGTAATGCTATTTGGATGCTTCTACAATGAGTGGACGGGGGTAGGTATTTCCCGGGATTGCAAACATTTTAACAAAGTGTCATGCTTGTTCAATAGTAATAACCCTTGGTATGTGGATGGGATATTCCATGCATGTGTCTGGATATGAGGCGTACCCGCACCCATTGAAGGATGGGTATCGGTCAGTGTATAATAATATTATGTCCCTTTCATGCGGGATTATTTAATAAAAAGAATTGTTAGTATATAATTCTGGCCTCATCTCTTACTTGGAGATGCGCATTACGCTTAATTGTCGTTTTCCGACACACCCCTAATATTCAGGTGTTAGCATTGAGATCCAGGGCGTAGTAAGCCCTCTCTTTAAACGCATGAAGTCTATCAACCCCGATGTGTATTTTGTAATGTAGTTTATCTGTTTTTATGTGTTTATGTGTCTGTGTTGGCTAATTTTGTAATTGGGAGGGTTATGGAAGGATGAGGTGGTACTATGTTGGCCTGTAGGCGGTATATTGGCTGTCTGGCTGGCCTTATCCACCTGTGCTCCTTTCATCCTCACCTGGTCAATCTGTTTACTATCCGCTCCTTGGGATAGTAAAGTATGGTGACGCTATAACGTCACGACCTAATCTGGTCTTTCAGTTGCAATGTTAATGCAGCCAGTGGTCGTAGTGCGACTGGTCATGTCCTGACCGTCTATGATGGTGTTAGGATTTAAAAGTAAGAAGAGAAGTGTTTATTGGGGAGGTCTGTTCCCTCAGAGTCCCTGTCTTTATTCGCCCCTGATTAGTGAGCGCGTGTGTGTGACTATGTCCCGTTACACCACGCGGGTGGGTGGGCTGTTTAGCCTAAGTCCTATCTTGTGTCGCGTGTATGGGCAGGAGGCGCGTGCGGCCTGTCACCATCTCTGTAAACATGTTCCCATGGGCCTAAGATAATATGGCCCACATTATCTGCATATTGCTAAATGCCAGGCCTATTGTAACATTGTAGAATTCTGTGTCAGTATCCATGTGTCCTGTATGTTAGTGTCGCAATGCTTCTAGAATGTGCAAGTCAATGTTATTACTTGTGTAAGGGCAGGCTCTGACGTCACGTATGTCGGCTGTCGGAACGTGCCTTTTTGCGAACGTCGGCATGTTGTTATTGCTTGAGATTCCGGGAGTACCAGTGTGCTAATCTGTCCCGCTTTTGTTAATCGATGTTATGTGTACACTGCTTTCGCAAGACTTTGTTTTGTGTAACCATGTGTAATCCATGTCTGGGAAGTCTATTGTGATCCCCTTGGAGGCCTAGAATTTGCGGTACGCCCTCTTGTTGGGAATTCCTGGGTCGCCACTGCCGAGGTAGGCTGTTGTAGCGAGTACCCTGGGGCGAATCTATGCTCCATTATGTATGGGCAAAAAGAGAGAAAAAAGAGAGAAAAAAACCCTCCTGTGTCTATAGGCATGTGTCTGACCCAGTTATTTACTTATCTGTGGCCAACTTCAGTGTAATTGGGCGTCTGGATTTTTGTTTCCCATGGCGTCCACTTTTTTGCTGGGATTCGGACCCGTGACCATGTAATTCTCCGTGTTCTATGTCTGCGTTGTGTTTTTGGGATTTAGTTGTCCCCAGTGTGCTTTTTTGATTGTGCTTTTCGTGCCAAAAATACCATTGGTTAGTTAGTTTTTGGCACGACTGTGTTGTGTGGTCGTGAGTTCGGACCCGGCTTGCTGTAAGGACCTGGTATGACGATATCTGTGCCGTATATACCATGGCACATGTATCGTGTATTTGAAATGCGCAGATGAAAATACGCATTCCTATGAAGAGTTTGTGTCTTTGTGAATGGTCCTCGTATTGTAATTTCGGGAGTTATAAGGTTTTGGATCTGACGTGAATGATGGCGTTTGTTCCGCTCTCAGAGCCGCATGCATACTGCTGTCTGTATGTGTGAAGGTCGCCCAGTCACGAGTGTCTTATCGCTGACGGCGATAGTCTCTAGTTTCATTAACGTGTGCGCTATTGTATTACTTGTTTGACAATGCTCCGTGTCTGGCACGTGTATGTGTGTGAATTTGATTGCCCGTTCTCTTGTTGTGATCATGGCTTTCCGCCATGTAAAAGAACTTTCCACTCAAGACATTCGTGTCCCCTAGCTTTGTGTTAATGTAGCGTGGGTAGAATATGTCCCTATTGGTGGTACCAAATGTCGTTATGCCTGTGTGTCACTGGGCCGCTAGTCGCGTGTTAGGTGACTAGGTGTCGGAGGTGATTTTATTGTTTTCCGCGTATGAATATCTGTTAGTGTAACTGTCCCTTACTTTCCTATCCTGCAACTGGATAGCTACCCGACCTTACATTCCTGGTATTCAGAAGGTTGCGGGTTTGAGACCGTCTTTAACCAGGATAATTATTTCTGGTGCCATTCAGGCTTGTGTCTTCTGGCCAGTTGTGTTAGCGTATTAACTTGTTATGTGGTAATATGGGTTGACCGTGTGCCGTCCAAAAATATGTAGGCTTTCCCAAAGTCTGGGATTTTTACCCTATGGTGTTTGTGTTTTAGCTTGCGTGCTATTATGGAGGCGAGAAAAAGTCATGTTATAGGCAGTGTAATGTGTCACGTATGCCTATGGATTAAATACCTACAGTTCCACTTGGCTAACTTTCCTTTCTCGGGATTAGTGAAAGAGGCAAAAGAAAAAAAAGTTATGCAACGCTCCGAATTAAGAGAGCACTTTGAAAAGAGTAGAGAAAATATATTATATCCCGTCTGCGCAATGCTTTATGCTTATTAAAGCGGGTTGCCAGGCAGCGGTAATCTGTAAAGATTGTGTCGTAAATAGTGCAAAAATGTTTAAAAATGAAAAGTAGGACCTGAGTGTACTATTCACCTATTTGGTGACGTTAGTACGACAGTAATCTAGTTACGTCTCAGGGGAATCTACCACTTTTGAAAAATAGTTTGAGATTCTTAATTCTTGCTACAATTAGGGCTCTCGCCCGTCACAAGAGAATCTATCAAACTGTGGGACCGGAACATAGAACCTTTAGTCATTTCTACTTAGAAAGACCCGCCTAAGCTCTATGCAGTGGTTTGTTGCTTAGGTTGTGTTCGGAATAGCTCTTTCCGGCCTTAAGCCGCGTGGCTCGCCTAATTAGCTTCCGGTCGGCTTTGCATATTAAGACTTTGCATTGCCCTAAATATGTCTTTGCTTAATCACGCTTGTGAACCATTGATGGCCTAAAAAAATGCTAGGGGGTCAAGAAAAAAAAACAAGAAGAATTTTGGATGATACACTTTTGGTTTAGCCATGTTCCACTGTATATACATAAAAATGTGCAGTTTATGTTTGTGAGTCTCTATGTGTCTATTATCGTATTTCTCACGTGTAAACGAGCCTACGTGTAACTATAATATTGGTGCAAGTGATATTGGTTTATTTTGTATTCCTGGTGGAAGTCGTTATTCCCGTCCGAGCGTCCTTGCTCGGAAAGGTGAATACTTTCGCCCTGTCACTAAGGTGTAGGCCCCTGGAATCCACTGAGGTGCTCCTTTGCTATTTTCCGGAGGAATTTGTAGCAAAGTAAGACTGGGCCTACTTTCACCGTAATGCCTTGCTGTTGTACTGAGTGTATTTCTGTCTAAGGGACTAATTGCGCTCTGCGCTACCCTAGTAGAGTTTATTGGGGGGTGTATATTCTTGACTGACCGGTCTCGTGGGGTAGGTAATAAGACCTTTCAAATACCCCGTGTACAGTGTGTTAGCTCCTGGTCAGAGCGTGCGGGTGTGTGTTGTGCACCCTGAGGGCCTGAAGGCAACACCCTCTTATGCATTCGCACCTGGGGCACGAATGCCGGTGCCCGCTTCCATTCTGGCAAAATTGCCCCTTGGACTAGCGGTAAAGGCCGTTTAATTGCCTGTCTCTGCCCTGGCAATGTAGTGGAGTGTAGTCTAACCGATTTCTGGCCTATGGCCACGGTAGACTCCTGCCATTGTGTTTGCCTATTTGTGTAGGTGTATGTGGGCTTAATGTGCTGTAGGACGGGCTCTATGTCTTCAGCCCATGACGTAGTTACCTCCAGTTTTCTCCCTGTTATGTCATGTGTATTCGGGAGTCCTGGCGTCAACTCCCTCTCGTTCGTACGTTGCGAGGGGGTTGGCCTAGGTTCTGCTCCTCGTTTTGGCAAAATTGCCTTCCGAACCGGAGCTAAGGGATGTGTAATGGTGTAACTTTGTCCCCGCAGTGTATTGGAGTCTAACCTGGCCGTCTTCTGGACTGTGGCCACGGTGAACTCCTTCCCTGGTGTGGCAGTACATGGCGAGAGGGACATCCTCGCAAATTGCCGAGTTAGCGTATCTACGCTTATGTCCTCTCTCGGCTGGGCTGGTGGCCCTGCCACGAACTCAAAAATGGCCTTGTTAGCTTGGAGCTCGCGGTACTCGTCCCAAATTTGGGTGTACTGCCTATTGAGGCATATGGCTTGTTCGGCGACTTTTGTGCCACTAGTCCCTATCCGGTGGTGTTCCCTGATGAGTGTCTCCCATTGCTGGAACATGAACTCGTGTCGGCAGTGTAGTTGCCAGTGTGCCTTAATGATTTGTGTACGGAGGGTGGGGATTTTCGCCCGAATCTTGCGATTCTTAGCGCTGCGGCGTGGCCGGACAAGTGGCCTTATGATCCGCATATACTGGGCGTGCAGGAGCTGCTGAAACCTTCTGAGGTAGTCCTGCCTTGTTTCAAAGACCTTGTGCCAGGCAATTAATTCCTGGTACTTCCCAATGCTCCTCAGCACAGCTAGGCGGTATAGGGGGGCCATGCCGAATGAAGTGTATGCGTCTTCTAAAAAAAACTGTGCGTGTTTGGCAGTGTATCGTATATCTCTCTGATCCTTTCGGGGGCTGGGGGGTTGGTGTGGGAGAAAAAAAAAATTCCCTGTGTAGCTAGTGAGAAGCAAAAATGATGCTTTCTGTCAGAGAAAAAAAAATCACTATTTCGCTTGGCTGCGTTCGGTAGGGGTCGTTTCTACTACGAGGGCTCGTTGTATGAGTCCCACCCTTACTGTGCGTAGTAGAGGCGCCTCCACCAAATTGTTTTGGATCCCTTAGTTGGGGGTAGTTGGATCTAGAACATATGTGTTAATGTGCTAATTTGGAAGGTGATTTCTAAAGAGGGCAGCTTCCCGTAGCTGGGTAAGCTTACCAGTGTAGAGTGTTGTGTGATGTTTAAATGCTAGGGGGTGCTCCTGTAAAGACATAAGTGTCGCTTATGGGGATGATCTGCTGGGCGCAGGTTAATGTACTAGACTCCCAGCTGGTCAGAAGGAATTATGTAACGGTCCTGCTTGTGTCAGCTATGCTGGCGGCTTGCAGCCAGCGGTCGCATGTGAGAGACACAATAGAACTTGAGCCGGTGATTACAGGCTACTGTTGTCACGCTTACTCGTGACGAGACGGGAAAGGTGTTAGGATGTGAAGAGGCGTGCAATTACGAATACAAGGTGTAGTTTACTGACCAAGTATTTATTGGTCAGTGATGTATGAAATTGTATGTCCCTTTTAGGGAAGTGTGAACAATAGTGCAAATTATGTGTACAAGTTTGTGGGGTAGGTTTTACAGAGTATAGGATATCTGAACACTGCTGACTCACCTGATGATAACAGCTAGGGCCTCCGGCTGACACACTGTATGACTGATAATCGAGAGAGAGTGTGTCCTCATTAAGGCTTTCCTCTTATAGGCTTTGGTGTTGTACTGTCAGCATTCCATTGGCAGAGCTGCCCCAGTTAGTTATAGTGTAGATGTTTATAGTGTGATGCAAGTGTTTGGCAAGCCTTCCAAACTGGTCGGCCGCCCTTGCTGAGTAAAATATACTGTTCTGGACTTATGAGATTTGCCAGTTAGGGATGGTTTTAATAGATGATGGAGGGTGGCTTCCTGGGGGTGCAACCCCCTGGGGGCCTGTACACTATTGTGAAATGGATTTACTAAGTCGAAACCCTTCCCTGGCGTGTACACAATAACTCATCAATGTTTCATCGCAATCGGATGAATGGTATATGCACGTATACGTGGTTTTGTTTAAACGATTCGTGCGCTGTCACTCATTTGTTGAATCTACTCGTGCGCTGCCTATTGAGAAATGTATTACTAAGTCGAAGACCTTCCCTGGCGTGTACACAATAACTCATCAAGGTTTCATCGCAATCGAAGAAGGTTATATGAACGCAATAGGGGATTTTGTTGAAACGCTTCGCGCGTCGTCACCCAATTGTTGCATCTACTCTTGCGCTACTTATTGTGAAATGGATTTACTAAGTCCCCTTCCCTGGCGGGTACACAATAACTGATCAATGTTTCATCGCAATCGGATGAATAGTATATGAACGCATACCTGATTTTGTTTAAACGATTCGCGCTCCGTCACTCATTTGTTGAATCTACTCGTTTGCTACCTACTGTAAAATGTATTTACTAAGTTAGAAACCGTCACGTAAGTGTCCACAACATCTCACCCAAGTTTCATCGCTATCGGACTAATGGGATATGAAGACATAGGGGACTGTATTGAAACGCTCCGCGTGTCGTCGTTCATTTGTCGAATCTACTCGTGTGCTACCTAATGTGAAATGTATTTACTAAGCCAGAAACCTCCCTTGGAGTGTCCACCATATTTCACCCAAGTTTCACCGCTAACGGCAGAATGGTATATGACCTTATACAGGACTTTGTTGAAACGCTTCGCGCGTCGTCCCTCATTTGTTGAATCAACTTGTGCGCTGCATATTGTATAGTGGATTTACTAAGCCAGAAATTTTCCATGACGTGTACACAACGTCTCACCCAAGTTTCATAGCTACGGACGAATGGTACATGAATGCATACGGGACTTGGTTGAAACGCTTCGCGTGTCGTCGCTCATTTGTTGATTCTACTCTTGCGCTACATATTGTAATATGGATGTACTCAGCCAGAAACCTTCCCTGGAGTGTACACAACAGCTCACCCAAGTTTCATCGCAATCGGATGAATGGTATGTGAACGTATGCGGGACGTTGTCGAAACGCTTCGCGCGTAGTCACTCATTTGTTGAAGATAAACGTGCGCTTCGTATTGTAAAATGGATTTACTTAGCCAGAAACCTTTTCTGGAGTGTACACAACAATTCACCAAACATTTATCACTATCAGACGAATGGTATATGACTTTATACGGGACTTTGTTGAAACGCTTCGCGTGTCATCGCTCATTTGTTGAATCTACTGGTGCGCTACCTATTGTAAAATGTATGTACTAAGCCGGAAACCTTCCCTGGAGTGTACACAACATCTCACCCAAGTTTCATCGATATCGGATGAATGGTATATGAAATTATATGGGACTTTATTGAAACGCTTCGCGCGTCGTCGCTCATTTGTTGATTCTACTCATGCTCTACCTATTTTTAAAGGGATTTACTAAGCTAGAAACCTTCCCTGGAGTGCACACAAAATCTCAGCCTAGTTTCTTCGCTATCGGATGAATGGTATATGAACGCAAACGTGACTTTTTTGAAATCCTTCGCGCGTCGTAGCCCATTTGTTGAATCTACTCGTGCGCTGCCTATTGTAAAGTGGATGTACTAAGCCAGAAAATTTCCCTGCAGTGTACACAACATTTTACGCAAGTTTCATAGCTATCGGACGAATGGTATATGAATGCATACGGGACTTTGTTGAAACGCTTTGCGTGTCGTCGCTCATTTGTTGAATCTACTCGTGCGCTACCTACTGTGAAATGTATTCACTAATTTTGAAACCTTCACGTAAGTGTACACAACATCTCACCCAAGTTTCATCGCTCTCGGACGATTGGTATATGAACACATACGGGACTTTGTTGAAATGCTTCGCGCATCGTCGCTCATTTGTTGAATCTACGCGTGCGCTACCTATTGTAAAATGGATTTACTAAGTCAGAAACCTTCCTTGGAGTGTACTCAACATCTCACCCAAGTTTCATCGCAATCGGACGAATGTATATGAACGCAAAGGAGACATACATACCCACAGACAAACTATCACGTTACATTGATTTTTATATATATAGACAAGCTGTACCCGGCATGCGTTGCAATGCCAATCAAAGAAAGTGTTGGCGTTGAAATTCTGGTTTTTTGAAGTGCTTTTGGGTACACAACATGTTTTTCAATTTCCGTTAACTGCCCCTATGCTATCGTAAAATGGATTTTCTAATTTAGAATCAATCGTGGGAGCGTGCACAACAACTTTCAAAAGTTTCATCGCAATCGGATGAATGGTATATGAACGTATACGGGATTTTGTTTGAACGATTCGTGCGCTGTCACTCATTTGTTGATTCTACTCTTGCGCTACTTATTGTGAAATGGATTTACTAAGTCGAAACCCTTCCCTGGCGTGTACACAATAACTCATCAAGGTTTCATCACAATCGAAGAGGGTTATATGAACGCATACCGGATTTTGTTTAAAAGATTCACGCTCCGTCACTCATGTGTTGAATCTACTCGTGCGCTACCTGCTGTAAAATGTATTTACCAAGTTAGAAACCGTTACGTAAGTGTCCACAACATCTCACCCAAGTTTCATCGCTATCGGACTAATGGGATATGAAGACATAGGGGAGTGTATTGAAACGCTCCGCGTGTCGTCGTTCATTTGTCGAATCTACTCGTGTGCTACCTACTGTGAAATATATTTACTAAGCCAGAAACCTTCCTTGGAGTGTCCACCATATTTCACCCAAGTTTCACCGCTAACGGCAGAATGGTATATGACCTTATACGGGACTTTGTTGAAACGCTTCGCGCGTCGTCCCTCATTTGTTGAATCTACTTGTGCGCTGCCTGTTGTATAGTGGATTTACTAAGCCAGAAACCTTCCATGAAGTGTACACAACATCTCACCCAAGTTTCATAGCTATCGGACGAATGGTATATGAATGCAGACGGGACATGGTTGAAACGCTTCGCGTGTCGTCGCTCATTTGTTGATTCTACTTGCGCTACTTATTGTAATATGGATGTACTCAGCCAGAAACCTTCCCTGGAGTGTACACAACATCTCACCCAAGTTTCATCGCAATCGGATGAATGGTATGTGAACGTATACGGGACGTTGTCGAAACGCTTCGCGCGTAGTCACTCATTTGTTGAATCTAAACGTGCGCTTCGTATTGTAAAATGGATTAACTAAGCCAGAAACCTTTCCTGTAGTGTACACAGCAATTCACCAAACATTTATCACTGTCAGACGAATAGTATATGACCTTATACGGGACTTTGTTGAAACGCTTCGCGTGTCATCGCTCATTTGTTGAATCTACTGCTGCGCTACCTATTGTAAAATGGATGTACTAAGCCAGAAATCTTCCCTGGAGTGTACACAACAGCTCACCCAAGTTTCATCGCTATCGGATGAATGGTATATGACCTTATATGGGACTTTGATGAAAAACTTCGCGCGTCGTCGCTCATTTGTTGATTCTGCTCCTGCTCTTCCTATTTTTAAAGGGATTTACTAAGCCAGAAACCTTCCCTGGAGTGCACACATCTCAGCCTAGTTTCATCGCTATCGGACGAATGGTATATGAACGCATACGTGACTTTGTTGAAGTGCTTCACGCGTCGTAGCTCATTTGTTGAATCTACTCGTGCGCTGCCTATTGTAAAGTGGATTTAATAAGCCAGAAAATTTCCCTGAAGTGTACACAACATTTTACGCAAGTTTCATAGCTATCGGACGAATGGTATATGAATGCATACGGGACTTTTTTGAAACTGACTTTGTTGAAATGCTTCGCGCGTCGTAGCTCATTTGTTGAATCTACTCGTGCGCTGCCTATTGTAAAGTGGATTTACTAAGCCAGAAAATTTCCCTGAAGTGTACACAACATTTTACGCAAGTTTCATAGCTATCGGACGAATGGTATATGAATGCATACGGGAACACTTTGCGTGTCGTCGCTCATTTGTTGAATCTACTCGTGCGCTATCTACTGTGAAATGTACTCACTAATTTGAAAACCTTCACGTAAGTGTATACAACATCTCACCCAAGTTTCATCGCTATCGGACGAATGGTATATGAACACATACGGGACTTGTTTGAAACGCTTCGCGCATCGTCACTCATTTGTTGAATCTACGCGTGCGCTACCTATTGTAAAATGGATTTACTAAGTCAGAAACCTTCCTTAGAGTGTACTCAACATCTCACCCAAGTTTCATCGCAATCGGTTGAGTGGTATATGAATGCATAGGAGACATACACACACACCCACAGACAAACTATCACGTAAGATTGATTTTTATATATATAGATAATATAATGTAGGCCAGACTAGAAGCAATGTCAAATGTATAAACGCTCAAGCAAAAATGGCAAAACGTGCTTGAAATAATTCAAATTCCCAAAGCAAAGAGTATGGGAGAAGGAAATATGAAATTATTGAACTGATAATCATACTTAGCAAATCACGATAATATCCGCCAATATCTGAAGTTAAGATCCAAGAATTTAAACCTAAATTTTATTATAGCTCTCAATATCAAATTAGTTACAGGCATCTAGCATACTCCATCGAAAATACAGTCGAATAGACTATCAAGTATTCGACCAAAACTATAGGCTTACTCCTCTGAAGTTCCAACGTCCAAAAGTAGCAAAATCCTATCATCCGAATTTGAGATGGATTTATAGAATATACGAAAAATATTATCTGGATCGTAGAATGAGGCAATGTGGGTTATGTCCTTCCAACATCCAAAAGCCTATTCATGTGAAATATTACATCAGATATCCTTCGTAGACGTAGAATAAATCTGGCTATTAATGATAATAATAATCATCAATCAATCAAATAATTCACCACTGATTTGCTTAATCCAATACCTTCACCATCTTATCTAAATTCAATTCTACTTCCAATTCAACTTTAGTTCAATATTAGCTCAATTCCATGATATAGCGTAATACTGAGTAGTCAAACCACTCACTACTAAATGAAGAATTTTTCTGGCTCACCAACTCGAAGAAATAAGAAAGGATGGTACAAGGTTAGTAGGCCTATGTTCCTGGTGTGAACAATTTCCAGATCCAGTGAAGAAATCCCCATCTTCACCCAGTACCATCCACCCCGAAATCCAAAGCTGCAGGAATCCATCTTCTTCAGTCTTCTTCCAAAATTCTTGCAAGAACCGAAGCCGGGACCTTCCAGCCCCATGGTGGCTATCTCCATCTCCCTCGATGTAGTCATCATGGTGTTCTCATGGCTTCATTCTGGCGTGGCTATCACTCCATCTCGTTCCCTTATGTATGGGCTCAGTGCTCCATATTTTCAGTAAATATTCCCATTTCCAAATTTTTCACAGTCCCTCCAATAGCACAAGTTGGAAAATGCCCAAATTCCATTCTAGAAATTACAAGTCTCTGCGCCAAGCACAGTTCATATTGGAACACGACTCTTTCTATCCACTAGTCTTCACAGCTGTATATTGGCAGTAGGTTGAAAGCATTCACAGCTATTCATGAAATTCGTTTGCATCCTCAAATCACACAATGCATTAGCGGGTCGTCCTTCGATGGCAAGTGCTTGATTATTCCCGAACGTTCGTTCATACAAGATGCCGTAATGTAGCCCGCTTGTAAAGTTAATTATTTCGTTTTCAAGCCAAAATCATTTTCATAATTATGCATACAATACTCGGCCGTCTTATGTTTCGATTGCGCACGGTAACTTCGGCGATACGTAATTATAGGGTCTTTCATAGACTCTATTGCAATCCACTCCCGATACACGACAATATAGCACTCACGGTCCTCCGCAATCACGACCGGATATCAAACCACTCACGATCCGCACGACGGAGTACTGTATCGTACGCGCACAACAAGCATCTGCCCGCCTCGATGTAAAAAGTAGCCGTAGACAAGGCCTGACCACGTGGTCATCCGGAGCACGCTCTGCCGGAGATAGAATTCAGATACGCGTGACGGCACTCAAGCTAGTGGCCGCGCACTTAGCGATGACATACAGCGCTGGCGGAGTTGCCAATCCGCGCTTATATTGGGGAACTATGTTGGGCACATTACCGTACTTCATTGTTTCATACAGAATTTATAGCTTGCTTTGTGGTGGTAAAGATAGATTTGTTCATATTCTGACCACTGTACAGAGTTCTAAATCACACTGTTTTCACAAACCCGATATCTAAAAAAAGAACTGTTTAAAAAAACAGTGTCTGCAGTAAGTAGTTTATATTACTGATTTGATTTGATTTATTTATTTACACAGAGTAGGGGGATGGTAGGGGTTCTGCCCCACCCATTTTATTTGTACCCGACTGTACATGTTAAAATAATTGATATCTCTCGAACGCATGGTTGGAATTTAACAAATGAGGTGTCGTTGGACTCGAGCTGACGTCCTCTTTCCTATGGACCACTCGTTATATTTTTGAAAATTTGTTTGAAAATGTTTGTTTTCGAAAGTAGGTGATAGTTTGAAAACCAATCATGATAGAATGTTGTGCCATGGCTCAGACGAGTGGTCTCTATGTCCTTTATTTTTTATAATATAACTTTTTTTTTTGAAAACAGTCCAATTTTGAAATTCCTATATTTTGGAAACTAGGAGTTTAAAAAAAAGTTTGTTTGACATAAATGAAAGGTCCCTACGCCCTCTACCAGAAAAATAAATTTCAAGCCTGTAAGACTAAAACTGTGCAAGTGCTAGGTTGTATGTTCTGAGTCACAGCCTGTTTTCCTACGAAATTTGCCGGTATCTCTCGAACGCGTGGTCGGATTTTAACGAACGAGGTATTGTTGGCGTTGGGATGACGTCCTCTTGGCTAAGCATGCTTTTTGAAAATGTTTGTTTTTTGGATTGGCGCTATTTTGGAATCGGTGAATTGGAAAAAAGTCTGTTTGACGTTAATGAAAGGTGGGTATGCCCTCTAGGAGGACAGCAAGTTTCAAGGGTGTAGGAGGGAAAAAAGATAGCCTACTTTCTCGCGAACATTGGTGATCATTGGCGAACGAATGGTCGGAATTTAACAAATGAGGTGTCGTTGGACTCGAGCTGACGTCCTCTTTCCCATGGACCACTCGTTATATTTTTCATTTTTTTAAAAGTAGGCGATAGTTTGAAAACCAAACATGATAGAATGTTATGCTATAGTTGAAACGAATGGTCTCTATGACCTTTATTTTTTATAGTGAAACTTTTTTATATTTTGAGATTTTTTGAAAACACTTAAATTTTGAATTTTTACTATTTTGGAAACTAACACGTTAACAAATAAGTTTGTTTGACATAAATGAAAGGTCCCTACTCCCTCTACCACGAAAATAAATGTCAAGTCTCTAGGACAAAAAGAACTATGCATTTTAAATTTTTTTTTTTTTTAAATAAAAGAGTTTTTGTAGACAGAGAGCCGGTAGCGCTGGGCGTGTGTTCCAACGAGGCTATGACTGAGCATGGTAAATACTGGAATGGCAAAACGAGGGGTCGCTTTTTGATATTTTTCTATGACAGATGAATGAAGGCGAATATTTTCGAAAATCTCTTATGATGATCTTTAAAATAGGTTAGTAAACACTTGACCAGTAATCAAATAAAATTCATAATGCTATGAGACGAATGAGACTAGCAGCCAGAATGGAAAAAACAGAATATCTGCTCGAGAGGCCTGCTAGAAGCTTGGCTGGCTGGGTGACAGGATGTGACATGTTATCGGGTTTCAGGAATGTGGCCAGAGCTGACAACAGGCCAATGGAAAATTACAGTGACGTAGAGGTCACTTGGAGGTCGAATAATATCGCAACGACGTCAGAGAAATAATGCAGTAAGCGAGTATAACTCCTCCCCCTACCATTGCCATAGCCAATTGCAGAGCAAGAGCGATGTTAACAGCTGTGGTAAGAGGGACACAAGGCGAGGGGCTGGGCGAGGAGAGGAGGGCAGGGGGTATTAGAGTGTTGATCATGTTATGACACACAGTCAATCATTACTGTTTTACACGTTACTGTGTTAACATAGGCTGTGTCTTATGTGTATAAAATTAATTGCATTCGTGTGCTCAACCCCTGTTGGTTACTATATTGGATACATTATATATTTGAGGAAAGTGTTGGAATAACACAGTTTAGTTTATTTTATGCTAATCAATGATTAAATGATTATTGGTTTACCATTTGATTGATGGATTGTTATTTGTTTGTTTTAGATAATTGGCATACCTGGTGTAGGGTGACAGAAACCCTTTTCCACTCGAACCTAGGGGAAGGCAAACGCAGGACTTTTTACAAGGCAATGTAATATTTTTTTGTTATATATAAAAAACCAGTTTTATTTTTATGTTGTTTATTTATTTAATTTGTTTATGAAAGGTGCTATTTGAAATAGATATACTCATGGTGGTTTATTTTATTTCTTTTTTTAGTGTGTGTTGGAAAAGGCTTGTCCACTACAGCCACTGCTGAAAACCCGCAACGTGTGTGTTTGGGGCTATTGCTTACCAGGCAGTCTACGGCTGAAAACTCTGGTGAGATTGTTCCTTTTATAAAAATCATGTCTTTTTCCACTGCTACTGATGCATTAACTTGGGAGCCTCTCGAGTCCTGCTTTAAGTCACGTGTGTCCTCTGGCCGCGTAGTGAATGTTGTTGTTGTTGTTTGAGTCTTTAGTCTTTTGACTGGTTTGATGCAGATCTCCATGCCTCCCTGTCCTGAGCTAATCGTTTCATCTCTACATAGCTCCGACACCCTACATCCGAGGCAATCTGATTAACATATTCTAACCTTGGTCTACCCCTACAGTTCTTGTCCTCGACCCTTCCTTCCATAAATAAGCTTGCTATTCCTGGATGTCTTAGTATGTGTCCTACCAACCTATCTCTTCTCTTCATTAGCAGTCGCCAGAAACATCTCTCCTCTCCCACTCGTCTTAATACCTCTTTGTTTGTAACCCTATCTACCCATCTGATCTTCATCATTCTCCTGTAACACCACATTTCAAATGCTTCAATTCTCCTCTTTTCTGCTGTTCCAATAGTCCAAGTTTCACTTCCATAGAGCGCCACGCTCCAGACAAAGGCTTTCAAAAATGACTTCCTAATACCTAAATCTATATTCGATGTCAACAGATTCCTTTTTGGTAGAAATGCTTTCTTTGCCTGAGCCAATCTACTTTTTATATCCTCTTTGCTTCGTCCATCACTAATTATTCTGCTTCCTAAGTAACAGAAGTCTCCTAATTCCTTCAGCTTTTCAGCTGACAATTTTATCTCCATAGAGGTTTTTGATTTATTTCGGCTGCATTCCAGTATCTTTGTTTTACACTTATTAATTTTCTTCATGAATTCTTTCCGTAAGACGGAGTCCATACCATTCAAAAACTCATTCAAATCCTCATGCTTGTCGGCCAAGATGACGATGTCGTCAGCAAATCTCAGAGTTGAAATTATTTCTCCTTGAATCTTCACTCTCACTTTAAATTATTCTCTAATTTCCTTCATTGCTTGTTCAATGTTAAGATTGAAAAGTATGGGTGATAAGTTGCAGCCTTGCCTTACACCTTTCTGAATACCAGGTTCTTTCTCATGTCCTTCAACTCGAATGACTGCTGTCTGGTTTCGGTATAGATTGTATATCACCCTCCTATCCCTGTACTTTATTCCAATCGATTTCAAAATGCCAAACAATTTAGTCCAATCAACGTTATCAAAAGCCTTTTCTAAGTCTACAAAAGCCATGAACGTCCTCTTATCTTTCCTTATTCTACTTTCCAAAATCAGCCTAAAGTTGTTAGTACAGCTTCCCTTGTTCCTACATTTCTCCTGAAACCAAACTGGTCTTCACCCAACTCCATTTCTATCTGGCTTTCAATCCTCTTGTAAATTATTCTAGACAGGATCTTTGAAGCATGAGTAATCAAGCTGATTGTCCGGTAATCTTCACATCTGTCAGCTCCCACTTTCTTTGGTATAGGGATGATTACATTCTTCTTGAGATCAGGGGGTACCTCACCTGTCTCATAAATCCTACACACCAAGTGAAATAACCTGAACAGACCTTCATCTCCTATGCAGCGTAGCAACTCAATCGGTATATCATCTATGCCTGGTGCTTTGTTCCTGCTTAAGTCTTCCAAAGCTCTATCAAATTGTGATCTCAATATTAAATCTCCTTTCGCATCCTCATCAATTTCCTCCTCCCTTTCCATTACATGATTCTCAATCTCCTTTCCCTTATACAAACTCTCTATGTAAGCTTTCCATCTCTCAACCTTTTCTTCCCTATCTGTTAGAGGCTTTCCATTTGTGTCCGTAATATTACAGCACTTAGTCTTCTTTTCCCCAAAAGCATTCTTAGTCCTTCGATTAGCTGTGTCTACTTTTCCTAATTTCAGACAATTTTCTATACCTGCACATTTCTCTTTCAACCATTCTTCTTTCGCTTCCTTTCACTTCTTGTTAACCACATTTCTCAGACGTCTGTATTCTGCTTTCCCCTTTTCATCTCTTACATTCTTGTGTTTCCGCCTTTCATCCATCAATTCTAGTATATCCTGAGTGATCCACGGTTTTCTACCTATTCTTTCTTTCATACCAATGTTTTCTTCTGCGGATTTTGTTATTTCATTCTTCAAAAGTGCCCATTCTTCTGCAATTGAAGTTAGTTCAGGTTTTTTTTTATTAGTCCTTCCTTTATACTCTTCTTGAATCTTTCGTTTACATCCTTCTCTTTCAGTCTGTCTATTGCCCACCTTTTTGGCTTTTGACTTTTCTTCAGTTTCTTCAACTTTAATCTGCATTTCATAACAACCAGATTGTGGTCAGAGTTTGTCAGCACCAGGATATGTTTTGCAATCCAAAATCTGGTTTCGAAACTGCTGCTTGACCATAATGAAGTCGATTTGGTAACGCCCTGTATCTCCTGGTCTCATCCATGTGTATATTCTTCTATTGTGGTTATTGAATAAGGTGTTAGCTATGACCGAGCATGAGCTCGGTGCAGAATTCTACCAGCCTGTTTCCTCGATCATTCCTTTCACCTAATCCGAAATCTCCTACTATCTTCCCTTCTCTCCCTTTTCCTACCACAGCATTCCAATCTCCCATTACTATAACATTTTCATCACCCTTGATATACTTCAGAATTTCGTCTATTTCTTCGTAGACCTTTTCAACATCCTCATCATCAGTTTGACTGGTAGGAATATAGACTTGCACCACTGTGGTGCAGGTAGGTTTAGTATTGATTTTTGCTACAATAATCCGTTCACTATATTGCTCATAATATTCCACCCGCTGTCCAAGTTTCCTACTCAATATGAGGCCAACCCCTGCTTGGCCATTGTTTGATTTAGTGCTAATGACCCTATAGTCTCCTGACCAAAATCCTGTTCTTCCTGTCAGCGCATTTCATTAATCCCAACCATATCCAACCTCAACCTTTCCATTTCCCTTTCTAAGTTTTCTAACCTTCCACTTCCTAGCAGACTTCTAACATTCCACGCTCCGATCCGTAGAATGTCAGATTTCCTCTTTGTCACTTCTGTGATGTTAACCCCCTCTCGAGTAGTCCCTACCCGGAGATCCGAACGGAGGACTAGTTTACCTCCGGATTGAAATTTTACAAGGGAGGAGGCCATCATCACATGTAATTATGCATAGAGAGGTGCATATCCTCGGGAATAGCATACGGCTGTAGTTTCCCGTTGCTTTCAGCCGTGCAGCAGGACGCAGTGTAGCCATTATTTGGCTTATATTATCAATATCTTAACCGTCTATGAGACTAGTAAAGAATTGATTTATTCTGAAAGGCTGCTACTCCCTTTCAGAATAAGTAAATAGCAATTCTACTAACAAAAATACTAACCTTCTACCGTACTAACAATTAAATACCAAAATTCTACTAACGAAAAAAATACTTAAGTTCCACCAACAACAAATACTACCACTAAAACAGTCTGTCACCAGGCACACTCACATGCACCCTCACACATCACAGTCTATTGAAACAATGAACTATAACTAATAAACCATGCAACTGCTACCAGACACACTCACACACCACAGTCTAATAGAACAATGACATATATCTAATAGAGAAACTAACTACCTACTTACAACTAAAACTAACTACATACTTACTGTACTGTTATTTGAATTGACAATATTTACAAAATGCAAATGTGAATGTTAGAGAGAGTTTAATCCCAAAGGACTTTGTCGAATCTTGTTTTGAAATTTTTAAAGAGCAAATTAATACAGCGCAAAGGTTGCATACGGCTTTAAAGGACAATACACAACTCGTGTGCGATTTCATATATAAAAACAAGTAGTTCCGTGAAGAACTATACAGCCTATTTTCATATATCCTGCTCATGTTAATTGCCTCTATCAACATACAAAATTTCAGTTTAATTGCTGTAACAGATTCGTAGATATTGAGGACCGTCTAAATATTTCAGATGGTCGCCATGTTTGATTTTTATTTTTGTACTATTACATTAAGATTATTGTGTACGTGTGGTATTCAAACGTCAATCGCATGATTAGAACACAAGAATTAAAAACGAGATTTTAAAATTACGCACAGCAGCCATCTTGTGATTTTGCAATCAATTGAAATAAATTAGATGCCAGTGGATCAACATTTGTATAAGCATTTAACGTGCAACATTTCACGGCACTCGGATAGTTAATTCGCGAGAAACGTCCATTTAAATATTTATACTTCGCGTCGCCGCCATGTTGGATTTGTGCTCACCAGGTTACTGAAAGTCCTATAGGTGAACATATGTTCATAGTCTCTATGAACATAAAAAAAAACAGTTTTGTTGCTGTAAAAGATTCATAGACAATGAGAACCGTTTAAATATTTCGGAAACTCGCCATTTAGGATTGTTATATGTATAGGCTATAGAGTTATGTACCATTCAAGGACAATTATTGCCTAGATTCATTATTCAAACTTTCACTTCGATCGCATTATTACGACACAAGAAACAAAAACTTAATTTTAAAATTTCGCACAACCGCCATCTTGAGGTTATGTGAACAACTGAATTAAATTAGATGGCAGTGCATTACAATGTGAAAAATCATTTACCGTACCACATTTCACTGCGCTCAGAGAGTTAAATCACGAGAAAAGTCTATTAAAATATTTCAAATTTGCATGGTCGCCATGTTCGTTTTGTACTTTACAGGATTATGAAATATACATAGGTAAACTTGTATCAGTACCCTTTATCACTGTACAAAATTGCAGGGTGATATCTGTAATTATTCCGGAGATATAGAATGCCAGTGAAATATTTCGCACAGCCGCCATTTTGAGGTTATGTTAAAAATTGAACTAAATTACACTCCAGTGCATTACAATGTGTATAAACATTTACTGTACCAAGTTTCATTACGTTTGGATAGTTAAATCGCGAGATATGTCTGTTTAAAAGTCTCAACTTCGCTTGGCCGCCATGTTGGTTTTGTAGTCACCAAGTTTTTGAAAGTCTCATAGGTGACCTTCTAGTAGTGCCCTTTATCACCGTACAGAATTTCAGGGCGATATCGGTAATAGTTTCTGAGATATTGAATGCTAGTGAAATATTTCGCACAGCCGCCATGTTGGATTGGTGAGACGTAACAAAATTTGAAGGGTACGGTCGAGGTCGCCGGGAATAGTGCTACAAAATTAACGAGTTTCATTGAAATCGCTCCAGCCGTTTAGATTTTATTAGGGACACACACACACACCTCACACACACACACACACACGCACACACACACACGGACAAAAGGTGATCTCATAAGCCTATTTTTTCAAAATTGAAAATAGGCTAACAAGGACGGTGAGCATAAAAAAACATTTTATATTGGCAGTAAAATGCAAGAGCTTTTGATAGCCAATAATCTGAACGAGTGGTATCAAAGCCATGTGGTCAATGCCTTGCTATCAAAATTTGATAAACTGCAACAAGGACCTAGTGGTTTAGCGTTAGACAAAATCCATTACCTACAAATCAACATTTGTCATTTCAACCCGTTGAATTGACATAAGACCAGCAATATCTTCGAAAAAGGCGGTGTTGAATATTGAGAACCAGGACAATGATTGCTTTCTGTGGGCTTTGGCTGCGTATTTGCAGCCAGATCAAGATCATCATGTTAACAGACCAGCAAAGTACAAGGCCAAGTTTGATGTATTAAAACAAACTAGAGTGTCGTTCCCTATGGACTTAACCGAGATCAATAGGTTTGAACAAGATAACCAGAACTTTTCTTTAATGGTGTATGGCCTTGATGGTGATGAGATTGTGGGTCCTCTTTATGCCACAAAAGAACCGAAACGACATCACATTCATCTTTTATATTTATCTGTGGGAGAGGTGAATCACTATTGCCTCATTAAAAGCCTGAGTAGATTGCTAAGCAGTCAAATGTCTAAATATAAATGTAAAAAACATATTTGTGACCGTTGTCTGCAATATTTTAAAACCTCTACGCTTTTGGAACGTCATAGGGTAGATTGCGTTTCTCAGGAAGCGGTGAGACTGATATTGCCACAAGGGGACTAGGCTGTGTTAAAGTTTAAGGACATTCATAAGCGTGACACTGTTCCCTATGTGGTGTATGCAGATTTCGAAGCTCTCACCGCACCCACGGCGGGATGTGAACCAGATCCCACCATCAGCTCAACTACACCCATTCAAAAACATGAACCTTTTGCCATAGGATTTAATGTGGTGTGTGCCTGTGACCCCACACAATCCGTTTACAAATACCATGAGGGGCCAGATTGTGGCAGTTGGTTTTTGGATGAACTTGTAAAGTTGGCCGACCATGTACAGGGGTTATTGGCCCACCCAGTACCCATGAGCCTTACGCCACAACAGCAGCAGCAGTATGAGCATGCTACGACATGCCATATTTGCGAAAAGTCACTGATCTGTGCTGAAGACACCGTTCGTGATCACTCACACTTTACGGGAGAGTTTCGTGGAGCTGCGCATAGTAAATGCAATTTGAACTTTTCAGGTCCTCGTTTCATCAGTGTCTCTTTCCAAAATCTAGCAAATTATGACATTCAGTTTTTGATTCGTGAATTGGGTCATGTCAACAAGGGCTCGTTTACCTTTATCCCCCAAAACCATGAGCGTTTTACAGCCCTGACATGGCGGTTGAGCAACTTAGCATTCGATTTTTGGATTCGGCATCCTCGTTAGACAGTCTTGTGAATGGCTTGGATGAAGAGGAATTAAAAAATACCAGAATGCATTTTAATGATCCTAAGTAATTTCAATTGTGCATTCAGAAAAGTATATTCCCGTATGATTTCTGCAACAGCTGGGACGTGTTAAAGCAAAGGAAACTCCCACCACAAGATAAATTTTACTCGAAATTAACACGCGGTACCGTTTCCGATGAAGACTATGCACATACATGTCAAGTTTGGCGAGCGTTTGACATGAAGACGCTAAGTGAATATGCTATGCATTACCTAAAACTGGATGTATTGCTGCTCACCGATGTGTTTGAAAAATTCAGTGAGTTGTGTCAACACATTTATGGTCTTGACCCGGCTCACTATTATACGAGTCCTGGGCTCTCGTTTGATGCCGCTTTAAAATACACTCAAGTGGAATTGGATTTACTTACTAATGTAGACATGGTTCTATTCTTTGAAAAGGGCATTCGCGGTGGCTTTGTGTCACTTAACCAGCGCCATGCCGAAGCGAACAATGTCTACATGCCTGATTATTCACCTGACAAACCAGAATCGTACTTAATGTACTATGACGTGAATAATTTGTACGTCTACGCCATGAGTCAGTCTTTGCCCTATGGGAGGTTTGCTTGGCTGACAGAGAAACAAGTGTCCGAATTCGATGTAAACATGACTAGCAAAGAAACAGGCCGTGGATATGTGCTAGAAGTGGATATTGAATATCCCTCATGCTTATATGATCAACATGCCGATTTCCCATTCTGCCTTGAGCAAATGGTTCCCCCTGACAGTAAAGTGAAAATTGAAAAACTCATGGGCACACTTTACAGCAAAAATCGGTATGTGCTGCATATTCAAATGCTGGTGCAATGCCTAGCCCAAGGCTTGGTGTTAAAGAAAATCCATAGGGGTATTTCCTTTGCCCAAAAACCATGGCTCAAGCCATACACGCAACTCAACATAGAGCACCGACAAATGGAAACACAGCAGTGTGAAATTAATTTCTTTAAATTAATGAACAACTGCATCTATGGCAAGTCCATGGAGAATGTCCGCAAATACCGTGACATTAAATTGGTGAATGTCTGGGGGGGGGGGGCAGTGGGGTGCCCAGCGGTACATTGCCAAGCCAAAATTTAAATCGATCAAAATTATCGATGAGGATTTGGCCACTATTGAAATGAGTAGGCCCAGCTTGACCCTGGATAAGCCCATTTACTTGGGCCAAGTCATTTTAGACTTTTCTAAATCAGTCATGTATCGATTCCTCTATGAGTTTGCCAAACGCCATTTTGAGGACGTCTCTCTTTTGTATATGGATACGGACTCATTCATTTACCACATTCGCCACTGCAAGCCCTATGACATCATGAGGCAGCATAGTGACTGGTTCGACACCACTTCGTATAGCGCTGACAACATGTTTCAGCTGCCCATAAAAACAAGAAGGAAATGGGCGTTGTAAAAGATGAATGCTGTGATTCCCTTATGATGGAATTTGTAGGTTTGGCCTCGAAAATATATGCTTATCGCACACTAGACTGTAAGGAAATCAAAAGAGCAAAAGGTGTAGGTAGGGCAGTGGTAAAATCGCTACGTGTAGACGATTACTTAGCGGTTTTACGCACTGGCAAAGCTATGTCCCATGCACAGTGCAGGATACAATCCAGCAACCATCATTTGTATCTTGTGGAACAGAGAAAACGCACCCTCGCCTCCATGGATAACAAACGTGTGTGGGCTGATGACCTGCTCACCAGCCTGCCCTGGGGTTATGATCGCAAGGAGGAGGAGGAGGTGTGATTTTTCTGTTTGTTTGTTTGTTTAGGGACATGGTTTTTTTTGTAACTCGTAGATTTAGTATTTTGTAAATATTGGTTTTTGACATTGTAAATAGTAGATTTTGTAAATAGTGGCAACCCACTTGAACCACTTGCTCTTTTAAAAAGTTCTATGAAACCTTATTTTTATTTTTATTTTAAATTTTACAGAGTTGGGAATTGGAAAATGGTATATAGTTTAATTCTTTTAAAGCTCTACAAAGTTGTAGTTTTTTGTAAATATTTAATGTGTAATGGTATTTTAGTAACTTTTTATGTAAATTATAAATTGTAAACTAAAAAACGTACTTTGGGATGAGTGTGCATGTCGAGAATGTGTTTTTGGGAATACATAAAGTGGTTGTGTTTGTTCCCAAAGACAGGTATTGTTGTGTGAGTAGAGAGAAAGCTGGTATGTATGACCAGAGCAAACACGGTGTGGTCGGGTGGGTGGGGAGGGGGAATGTTTCACTTATATAGTCATTTTGTTTTGTCGATAGTGTTGTTTTCTTTGAAATGTAGCGGTGAATAGACATTATTTTTGTAAAAACAGTCTTACCTGCAGTAGTTGTAGACCTCGACGTTTCTCAAAACACACATAAACACATTGCAACATCATCATGGTCATGCACTCCTATCAACATCATTGACAAATCTCAACTTTCAACATACACCAAATGGAAAAAATGTCAAAACAGCAAAATGGAAAATCCATGCTTCGATATCACCAAAAACGCAAAACTTAAAACGAACATTTTTTTAAAACTGGAAATGGCCATGTGTGAAAAAAATTCAAAAACTTCAAACGGACATTTTAAAAAAGTGTCATCAACAAAATGGAAAATCCATATCATCAAAAACGCAAAACTTGAATCATACATTTTTTAAAACTGTAAATTGCAAATTGGCAAATGACAATGTATGAAAATGTGAAAATGAAAAAATCAGCCCATCAACATCATGATTTCTTTTAAATTAAAATGAAACATTGTGTTCTGGTAATCCTTTGTTATTTATTTCATAACCATAGGGAATTGAAAAAAGAAAATAGAATACAAACACATCCCAATTCCTTAATCCTCAATTCCTTAATGTTCATGTCCACGCATCATCAACTTTCCTTTCATAGCACACATCACAACCAGGGCTGCCATCCTTTCACCCACTGAGGCATCACAGGATGTGAAACGTTGTTTAGCTTTTTCAATAACAATTTATCTGCCACATGTCTTAAACCAGGATGACTATGGTGATAAGATAGGTCATGTTCTTTGCATGCTTGATCCAAAAGATTAATGGGTACATCACCACGCTGCAAACGTTTTTCAAGATGAGTTCCAGGGCCACAAAAACGATAACCTGGAAGATGGATTTCGAAAGGTAAGTATTGAATCACTTTGCCAATGACTCCACTGCCAGTACAGGTCTGGCATATCCTTTTCCTTTGATGGTGAAAAGGTTTGGTCTACCTCCTCCTCTGTGGACGATGTTTGTGTTTGTTGTTGTTGTTGTTGCTTTTTCTCGCCATGACACCCGTGGAATGATTCAACAAAATCTTTACACGGACTTTTATGACCGTGATACAGTTTCACTAGCTGACAAGCCGCGCACTGACGCATAGAGGGTATTTTTGCCATGGCCACTTGCTTATGGTGATCGTAATCCGTACAGGGTTGCAATTCACTCAACACAGGGTCTTGAGTCCACGATTTAGGTACATGTTGCCAGATTTCTATCACCGCGTTCGCGGCCACATAATATATGAACGACTTGGGCAGCGCCAAGAGCTCTTCTTTGGTAAAACTCTCTAGTTCCTTTTTGCATACAAATAACTTTCCGATGGCTTTGTCCGTAGCATTGCCTTTCTCCATGGTATCACGTTTTGTAGATGTTTACACGTCGCTTGTAGAAATCTCACTGGCGTCATTCACAGGTAAATCTTGAGTTATAATTTTGTTCAACAACTCCCAGCAGGCATGGGTGGTTAACCAGTGAAAGAGATGCCACGCATACGCTAGGGCTGTATGGATAATGTTGACACAGGAACAAGTATCCATCAGCGTTTGCAGGGAGGGGCAGCCCAAGTCCATGAGGTCGATACATTGACAGTAAGACGCCAAAAATGGTTGCAACCATTCACGTTTTTCATAACCTTTCACAAATACCACATTGGCCGAGGACAAGTGTGCTTTCATGACCACGTC
Organism: Meconema thalassinum; assembly: GCA_946902985.2. Taxonomy (NCBI): domain Eukaryota; kingdom Metazoa; phylum Arthropoda; class Insecta; order Orthoptera; family Tettigoniidae; genus Meconema; species Meconema thalassinum. The sequence goes on along the minus strand of OX336394.1, from coordinate 249,283,893 downwards.
CAAATATTTATAGGAAATGGTTCCTTGATTCCAGTCTAGTTGCTTATGATTTTCAATCCACTGGGTTTGTTTACGATCTTTTTCACACAACAAATCAAAAGCATTGGGTGGTTTAAATAGCAAATGCGTAGCTTGCGATATCCAAAACGTGGTACAATCGATAATGGCCACTTGTTTAAATATAAATTTGTTGTCACCAATTTTAAACACTTGGCAATCCACAATGAGTGTGCGAAACATGTTGCCGCTTGCCTGGACCAAGTTCAACTGACGACTAACTAACCATTGGCCACTAAGTTGTGGTCATGACATGGACTTACCTGCCATGCTAGTTTGAAAAAAAAAAATGAGGCTTTTGTCATTTTGGGATAAGGACGATACCAACTGATACAACAATATAGTCTCTTGTGTTTGTAACGTCCATAACACCGATGATGTCCCAATGTCTCTAAACTAGGCGTTTTTGACGGTGAGCTGCTCGCCGAAGCACCGTTGACACCATACAGTCCACACGTATCGTAACTTGGTTTTTTTCATCACTCAGAGGCACGAGTGAGGGATAGCTTGAATGACAGCGTATATTTCCCACCTCCATTCTGCACAGGTAGGGGCAGGCAGGTGACCAGCGCTGATGTTCCTGCATGGGTTCATCGCTCTCTTGCCATTGGTCTATGATGATGGGACAAAAGGCACATTTCACTTCATCTCTTGTTTTTAAATAGTAGAATCCAGCGGCCGCTAAGGCTTGAGGGTTTATGAAAGGCACTGGCCATGTTGCAAAAGTCTTGAAACGTTGTTCCTCAGAGTTTAAATTCATGGATGTGACTTCTCTTGATGCTTCAAAGCAAGACATGACTGAGCAGCTTGACGTGGGTTGACCTGTTATTTATACACTCGTCACTTGGTTGGACAGTGGATAATAGTTGACTTGTTTGTGATGAATAATCAAACAGTAGGCTGTCGTATTGGCTGGTACATTGTCATGCGTTTCAAAATCTAGTCGAATGTCAATATTGGATGGCTTGACAGACTCTTCCAGGTAAGAACAGTCAAAGACAATCAGTGGCGCCCTTGCCTTAAACGCTTGGGGTAGCAGCATGGGGCCGTTCCCTTTTTGATAATACGACCATCGAAATTTAGAAAACAAGTCGTACAGGGGGCCAAACTTATTTTTTGAAAAATCAAAATCCAGTCCTTCATAGGGAAACACAGCTCCGTTGAGGAAAGGCGTGCATTTCTCAATTGCAGGTGATCAAATTGCGGGGCATCTTTGTTGTTGATACTTGCGATTTGTTTGAAAACCCACGATCATGTAGAGAGGTCTCTCTGTATAGCGAGCTGTTTTTACAGACCAACTGTGTGTGTTGGTGGTGGGCAATAGCGGGTACTCATGGAGTGCCCAGCTTCTAAATTCCATGGGTAGAGGCATATCTCTCTTTACCATCTTGAGTATGTCCAGTTTTTTGCTATCGTCAAGGGTCACATGGGGCACTTTCCATAGCAAGCGTTGTAGTTGAATTTTTGAATCTATGGGGGCATTGTCAGCTCCCTTGAGTGCATTATTATCACTCCTGTCTCTCACCAGATAAAGCACTTGCCTTGCGTTGACCACAATGCGCTGGTGGTCTTCGGCAAAGCCTAAAATCAGTTTAAGAGGTAAATATCCAGTAAAGGTGCCATCGGTGTGTACCATCCAGTCATTGGTCGAGTCAGGGCACCAACCCGCCATGCAAAGTGTTTTACCTTCTTCCTCACTATAAGAGGGGTATAGTTTCATGATACTGGAAATACCCACATTTCGAGTGCTATCTACCACGATATCGTTAATGACATACCGCACCTCAGAAAAGAGAAAGGCCAAACCACGGTTGGCCATCTTGGATGTGGTGGGTGGAGAGCCATCGGCTATGGTGAGCCGACCTTCGATCTGAATGACACTTTCATGCGGTAGAGTGTAAATATCCTCAATGAATTTCACTTCATGGTCTGATTCATGTTTTTGTTGGGGTCTAACATGCGTGGTATAAATGCTAGTAATGGACCAATGGAATCGGGGCGTGTTTTAAAGTCATTGTTGAATGTGGAGAAAATACTGCAGCGATGAGTGTTGTTATTTCCTATAAGTTCAAACTTGTGCGTTCCATCGAGAAATGACTTTAAACCATATTGATTGATCAACACCACATAAATGGGTTCATAAATGTCATGGATCGTTTATCGACCAGAGTTCAGGGTGAGCACAGAATCATCATAGTAAAACTTGTTGTTCACATTTTCACGTATGTTGTATATTCGATTGTACGTTTCAAGAGAAACAAGTCCCAAACCATAGGGTTTTTCACTCAATTCGATAGGCGGGTAAAAGTCTAGGCTGACTTCAGGTCCACGTCCATGCAGTGTAAACGTTTTACTTTCTGCCGACATACTGATGACGTTTTTGCTTATGCTGTGTCTTATATAAAAAAATAAACACAAATGTCCACACTGTTGGCTGTTAAACGTTTGCTCACGTTTCACATTATAATATATCTTGATCCTGTTTCGAAAATAGGTCACTAGTTCCATGGGCAGGGGAAAATTCCCAAAACTGTCAAAGTACCATACGGTGGATCCCTCTTTGACATAAGCTACATAATGCGTTCCTGGTCCTCGGTGATCATCCAATTTGACAACAGCAAATTCCTGTTTCCAGGGTCGTGGGGGTAATTGGTTTCGCATAAACACACCTCGAAAATGAGAAAGCTTTATTTGTTTTGCAAAGCTTTCGACTTATTGATGCGTCAGGGCATGTCTTGCTATGGCTGAGTTTTTTTTTAATATTTCGAAATGGTGAAACCCCAAATCCTTGTTGATAAAAGGCTAGCTTTAAATTGGCATTTCTAGCCCTCATAGCAATCGATTCCATCGTTTCATTGTGACGCTGACTTTCATTGAGTTGTTGCTTGCCCTGCTGCGCGGCTTTAATGGTTTTCGCCACCGCACTGGCACCGCCCAAATGTGAACCCAGAGCAGCCAGACCGGCAAATAAAGCAGGTAAAAATCCCGCTCGTTTGGGGACGGGAATCAATCGCCCTTGTTTTGAACCCTTGTATCGTGTTTTTCGAGGGTATTTTACGCCACTGACATAAGTCAGTAGGAATCCATTCAATATTTATTTACGCGGCAAATTGTTCAGCCAAGAGAAGTTTTCATGTAACTTATTATTATTATTAAGGTATTTTTGGAGCGTTTTTTAATAAAATTATAAGTATACAGATAGGTTTTCGATGTTATAGAAAACACTATCAAGCGAATTATTACGAGCCACATTATCGCGGAAAATTATATGATTACGGAATTTTACGGATTTTTGTCAGTTAGAGTTTGTTGAGAGAGATGAGTCACTGTGAATTCGGCTACAGGCTTATTCTTGTCGAGAAGCGTGACGCAAGCGGGGTTGCTGCTTCAAGAAAAGGCGAAATGGCCTGGACCGGTAATCGACATCATCGTCGCGCCGAGTGTATTGACCCTGAGGGGGGGAAGAGTGCGTGGTGGCTCAGCCAATCAGTGAAGAGCGGGCGTGAAGAAGACGGCACCCGAGAGGGGAGGCGAGGAGTGCATATATGGCTTGCGCGCCGAGGAGGCTGGGCGATTATCTTTGTAAAACTTGACCGTTGTGGTTGCACGTGTGGTTGGCTCCGATGTGATCGGACAATAAGTTAACATTTCTACAAGTATCTCTTCAACTGAAGAAGAAGATGACGACGTCCAGAAGGCTGTGGGAAGCTCTCTTCAGCATCCAGTACGAGGGAAATGCTACGGCAATTTCCAATGGTAAGCGCGAATGACTCAGAACTACATAATCTCTCGTTTCTTTGTTTCATATTCAGTATTTCAGTAACTTCATAGCTTGGGAATAATTGTAAAATCAGTAATTCATCCGACTCCGTTTTCACGTAATTCTCTAGCGGTAATATTCAAATCGCAACGCTCCAATTTAAATTTAAAATATATTATTATTATTATTATTATTAATTTTGCCATACTTGTTTTATATAATAAATTCATTTCTTTTAACCATGCAATCTTTGCTTTCAGTAGGTAGCATTAGATATAGACCAAATTCCTTCTCCTGATACAATTGTTAGTTGGGTTAATGATCAAATCATGCCACGATCTGAGTGTAACGATTCTTGAAGGTGTTCTACCAGAGCTAGGTGTTGTTAAATATAAATTTAGATTTCAACAAAGCGTTGAGGTCTTGGCGCCCATTAAGACAACATATCTTAGTCAGAGTAAACATTATATTTGTACGCACAACGTGCACTAAAGGAAACAGTTACACTTGTCACCCAACAGTGAAGGCCAGTAAAACCATTACATTTGGCACCCAACGTGGGACCGAAAACCTAATAACACTTGTGGAAGGAGAAGGGTATATATTTCTGTGCCTGTATTTTGGGGGGTTTCCATTTATCGGTGTGTATCAGCATGGGTAGTGTTGAGGAAGAGATGAAGTTGCGTAGTGGTCACCAGTTGGATAGTGAAGATACGAGCAGTATGGCTAGTCTTGGAAATGAAAGCAGTACAGGGATGTCGAAGGTAAATTCCGATACTGAGGGGGGTAATCAAACGGTCAAGCAAGGTTAGAGAGTTTGCTTCTTCAGTTTATGCAACAAAATAAAATAAGTACAGATGCTTTAAACGCTGAACTTGAACAAAATAATGCTAAACTTGAACAAAATAGTAGGGAAAATAAAGAGAGTAATAGGGAATTGAGCGATAGTTAAAATGCTAAACCTGAACAAAATAATGCTAAACTCGAACAAAATAATGCTAAACTTGAACAAAACAGTAGGGAAATTAGTGATAAATTCGAACTGATTAGAGGTGAGATCAGAGGGGTGATGGAAGAGAAGGCTAAAGAGATTATTGCAGATGTAGACATAAAATTAGGAAAAGTACAGGAGAAGTTAGAAATTAGAATCAGTACACAGGCTGAAAATTTAAAAGAACTAGTGCAACGTGAAACACAGCAGGTCAAAAAGCAATTGGGGGGAGAAATTGACAAAATTCAGGTAGCAACTAAAGAAGTTAAAGAACAGCTGGGGGGAAGAATTGATAAAGTGCATGCAGAAATAATTACTGAAGTTAATACTTTAAGGGAGAGGAATAAGGAAAGCATTAATGAGATTAGTGAGAAACAAGCTAAATTAAGTGGTAAAGTAGAAGCATCGGAAGGGAGCATTAGGTTAACTGTAACTAATATTGAAAGAAAAGCTGAGGAGAAAATTGCTGAATTAGAACAGAAGTTGAAAGCTAGAATTAGGAAGGAAAATAGTCAGAGTAGGCCAGTTTATGTGAATAGCACACAGAGGGAAATAGAACTAGGCAAATTCAGTAATCGGCAGGGTTGTCCAATGGAGTTCATGAATACAATAGAAAATACATTCGGGGAGAGGTTGGAAGATGGTAGTATTGAGTGGTGCCAGGTAGTTGAGATTTTAGTGCAAGCGTTTGTAGGGGAGACAAGAAATTGGTTTGCTGTCGACAGAGACAATTTCGAGAATATTTCAGATTTTAAATTTAAATTTTGTGAGAAATTTTGGAATGAGGTAATTCAGTCTCAACATCGTGAGCGAATTGTGTGTGGGAAATATAACCCGAGAGGAAACTGCACTATGACCGAGTACTTTTTAGGACAGGTATTGACGTGTAAATATCTGGATGGTTTGAAGGAGGAAAGTCAGGCTATTACTAAGACATTTTCCATATAGAATCAAAGAAGCTGCCTGTATCCAAAATGTTAAATCTATTTCACAAGTGGAAAATTTAATAAGTACATTCGATGCTCTGGGAAGAGGTGGTTACGAGGAGAATTTCGGTAGGAACCAGGGTAACCATAATAACAGGCCTAATGAGAATATGAATCAGGAAGTTCAAGGGAACAGTGGCGAAGGGGCCAACGTCCAAAATAGGGGGAACCAAAATAATAATAATAATAATAATAATCAGCAAAACCAGTACAGAGGAAATGGGTATGGTACGAACTACCAAGGTAGAAATAATGATTTCAGGGAAAATCAAGGCCGAAATAATGATTTTTGTGGTAACCAAGGGAGGTATAATAACAATAATAATGATAACCAGAACAGGGGTCAAGGAGGGAATCAGCCCTATGGTAATAACGGACAGAGAGATACCGTTAACACAACCCAGAACAACCAGACCAGTGCAGTAGTGAGTAGTACTACACCAAGTGGTAGCCATACTTTAAACACGAACCAGGCTGCGATGTAAGGTCAGAATCTCAGTCTGTAACATGCCCTGTCCATACACTTATACAGGAACCCTATGACCTAAATGTAAGAAATGAATTATTACTTGAACTAAATGATGAAGGTATTATTCAGGAGGTGGTCAGTAAGAGCCCCATAGTTAAATTTAACGTGTCCGAGGCGTACACAGATGTTTTAATTGATAGTGGTTGTATGAAGAGTTGCATAAGTAGTGCATTTTATGATAAAATGAAAGGAACTGGAGTAAATTTTGAGGAGATGCCAATTAAAAGTACTTTTGTTATCACAGCTGTTGGGAAGAGGTCTAAAGTAATTTCTAAGCAAGTTTCAGTAGACATTAAAATTAATAATCATGTAGAAAAGCAGATTTGTCTTGTAATTCCAAATTTAGTAGTCAGTGTTATCTTTGGTTCAGAGTGGCTAAGTAGAGTGTCTGGTAACTTAAGTTATGATGTAGGGAGTTTGAAATTTAAATGGGGTGATTCTGAAGTAGAAGTAGCGTTCAATGACCATATTCAGAGAAGTAGTGTTGTAGGTGTGATTTGTACTTTAAATGAGATATCGCCAGCCGTAGAGCGGGGTTCTCCATGTTTTGTGGGCAGTGTGATTACGAACGGTAGTCTAGAGGACTCGTTACGTGATGCTGCATTTCAGGGAAATATAGAGGATGAACAGTGTGTTCGGCTCTATGATGTGTTATTGTGTAATAGGAGAGTTTTTGAGGATCGCATTGGTATGGCCAATTGCTATACACATTCATTGAACGTTATTGATAGGTCAGTATTCACAGGACATAGATACCCTGTACCTTTCGCTTATCAGAGTGCAGTTGAGGCACAAATTAACCAGATGCTTGATGATGGGATTATTGAGCACTCTAACAGTCCATATGTTAATTCTTGGACCACCGTACCCAAGGCCGACGGCACAGTTCGTATTTGTTTAGACGCTCGTTTGGTTAACAGTAGAATTTGTACAGATCAGCTGAAATCTATGTCAATAGAGGAATTAATGCAAACATTTGAGGGGAAGAAATATTTCACTTGTGTAGATTTGAGTTCCAGTTTTTGGCAAGTGCCACGTATGTACGAAGATAGACCATTTACAGCTTTTAGTCATAAATATAACCTTTATCAATTTTGTAGAACACCTTATGGGTTAAAGAGTAGTTCAGCAGCTTTAATTAGGGCTTTAAACATCGCATTAGGGGATGACACAGGAGAGTTTGTAACCATTTACATTGACGATATGGTAGTTAGTTCACGCAGTTTTGAGGAGCATCTACGTCATTTAGATATAGTTTTTCAGAAGTTAGATCAGGCAGGGTTCACTTTGAAGCTGTCTAAGTCGTTATTCTATCAGTCAGAAGTGAAATTTTTAGGTCATAGAGTGTCGAGTAGAGGTGTAACACCAGAGAAAAGTAGGGTTAGCATGTGTGGACAGTAGCAACAGGGCATCGTTACAGACACTGAGAAATATGCTAGTGGAGCAACGTGATGACATTAAGGATGTGTCATAAAGTAAGTGTGTTTAGCTGGCGAGCCAGCCTATCAAATGAGTAAGTGTGGTATTTGGTGCGTGGAAGATCTGGTCTTCCAGGCAGGCGTATCAGAAGTCACACAGGGGGGTAGTATGTAAGTAATTGAGAGTTTTTAAGGTACAGGGAAATATGACAGGATTGTCGGATGCTATTGAGCACTAAAATGTCTCGATACACCAAGGCCAGAATTTGGTAGCGCTGGTGAATACCCATTTGTCTCCTAGAGATGGGTAAGTGCTTGAACAGGGTATTTTTGCTTAAGGCGTCCACGAGACAAAAGATGGGCCACCAGAAGGCGAGACAGTCCTTCATGAAACTCATACATAACAGCACACGTGATTTCTGTTTACGGCCTCGCCATGAAAGAGTTGTAAGTGTGTAATTTAAGGTAATTAGTACAAAGGTATTATTTGAGTGAGGAGAACTGGTCTGAGTTGTGAACTAGTATTAAGTAGAATTTGGTCTACGGGAACTTAAGAAAACAGGGTGATTACGGCACAGAAATATTTGGTGTTATATGTAATGCGCACTTACTGTTTTTTTTTTCAGAAGTCAATATTAATTTTGTATAATATACAGAGAGATTAAGTATTATGGTCACGAGGCGCAGCCACAATAGTGTGATCGTGTGCTCCGTGAGATCAGTGAGACTAAGTTTCACCAGATGGAAGCGACCGCCAGTGAAATTAGGAAGTTCTGTGGTGATATAAATATATCAGAACACCTTTGATGCGTGTGATGTGACATCATATATACACAGTGCTCACACATTATTTATGTATATCTTTCCCAACATAGAGATATTTGAGAGGCGGAAATATCCGTGGAACATTAATCTAAATGAAAAACATTGGACTGATTGCACAGGGCAATCCAAAATGACAACGGACTTTGACGCAAAGTGCGTAAAGAAAATTATGAGTGTATATATATGTAATTTAGGGTGATTTAATTTATGTAATAAGTATTTTGGATGGGGTTTTATTAACGTGTCTGGGATAATCGCATGATGGACCGTCGTCACGGTAAATCATCCGATGATCCGAGGCGAATATGTAACGTGTTTTTCGAGGGTATTTTACGCCACTGACATAAGTCAGTGGGAAGCCATTCAATATTTATTTACGCGGCAAATTGTTCAGCCAAGAGAAGTTTTCATGTAACTTATTATTATTATTAAGGTATTTTTGGAGCGTTTTTTTAAATAAAATTATAAGTATACAGTTAGGTTTTCGATGTTATAGAAAACACTATCAAGCGAATTATTACGAGCCACATTATCGCGGAAAATTATATGATTACGGAATTTTGCGGATTTTTGTCAGTTAGAGTTTGTTGAGAGAGATGAGTCACTGTGAATTCGGCTACAGGCTTATTCTTGTCGAGAAGCGTGACGCAAGCGGGGTTGCTGCTTCAAGAAAAGGCGAAATGGCCTGGACCGGTAATCGACATCATCGTCGCGCCGAGTGTATTGACCCTGAGGCGGGGAAGAGCGCGTGGTGGCTCAGCCAATCAGTGAAGAGCGGGCGTGAAGAAGACGGCACCCGAGAGGGGAGGCGAGGAGTGCATATATGGTTTGCGCGCCGAGGAGGCAGGGCGATTATCTTTGTAAAACTTGACCGTTGTGGTTGCACGTGTGGTTTGCTCCGATGTGATCGGACCATAAGTTAACATTTCTACAAGTATCTCTTCAACTAAAGAAGAAGATGACGACGTCCAGAAGGCTGTGGGAAGCTCTCTTCAGCATCCAGTACGAGGGAAATGCTACGGCAATTTCCAATGGTAAGCGCGAATGACTCAGAACTACATAATCTCTCGTTTCTTTGTTTCATATTCAGTATTTCAGTAACTTCATAGCTTGGGAATAATTGTAACATCAGTAATTCATCCGACGCCGTTTTCACGTAATTCTCTAGCGGTAATATTCAAATCGCAACGCTCCAATTTAAATTTAAAATATATTATTATTATTATTATTATTATTATTATTAATTTTGCCATACTTGTTTTATATAATAAATTCATTTCTTTTAACCATGCCATCTTTGCTTTCAGTAGGTAGCATTAGATATAGACCAAATTCCTTCTCCTGATACAATTGTTAGTTGGGTTAATGATCAAATCATTCCACGATCTGAGTGTAAAGATTCTTGAAGGTGTTCTACCAGAGCTAGGTGTTGTTAAATATAAATTTAGATTTCAACATAGCGTTGAGGTCTTGGCACCCATTAAGACAACATATCTTAGTCAGAGTAAACATTACATTTGTATGCACAACGTGCAATAAAGGAAACAGTTACACTTGTCACCCAACAGTGAGGGCCAGTAAAACCATTACACCCTGTCGCTGACGTTTTGGAATAACACGTCTCTGTGTTGCTTGAAGGGCTTTCCTTATGGTCAATATGTTATTTTTCTTCTTTTCTTTCGCGTGGGCTTGTCCACGAAAGTCTTTAGCCCTGGCTTTGCCAAGGACAAAGTCATTTTTTTAGTCTTTCTCACCACATACCTTTGTTTCACCATGATGATAATCACCAACAACCATTCACAAGAAAGTTTAAGTCACAACTAACGTCAGATTGTTATTTCATGGCTGTATAATCCAATTCCACATATAGTGGGAAATCTTTTATGGTGTTTCCCGCTTGCTTTTCATCCCATGTAAACATGAGAGGAAAGGATAATTCGTCACCTGCATTGGCCATTTCATGGTTATGGGGCAACATCCTATGACCATTTATCTTTATTTGTAAATGGTTCTCATCAGGTATGACATATTTGATGTGAATGGTTCCATCATAGTGTAATCGATAGTGGCTTAAACCCGAAGCAAGCACAAAGGTTAAGTGCTGATCATGGACTAGCAGTAAATGGTTTTTGTCATTCACAGGTTTTTCATTTGTCAGATACACTAAAAATAGAGATGGGATAAATTTATAAAGCCTTTTCATTTCATAGGACATGTAGCGCTTGGTACAGACATCGTCTTCGTCTTTCGGGTCTTCCACGTGAATAATCCGATGGTGATTAGCGCTATAGCCATTCACCGTAAGCTGAGGCACTTTGTCATAAAACTCATACTTTTTGTTATCCACATACTTTTTCGTAGTAACGTCTGTAGACACTTGAGGATGTTTTACATGGGTTAACCGCTTTCCCTTAAAGTCATAATCTCCCTGTTTTGTGCGTGGCACTACAGACCTATCCACATAGTGTTTATTAGCAGGATCTGTTTCTTGTTTAGGATCATGTAAGGGGACAGACCTAGCTTTGGCTATCAACGCACGTCCAAAGACATCCATCGTCAAACTCTAGTACGAGTCTACTGTTTCTCTGACAAGGCTCGGTGTCCTGTATATAGACAGCCTGCTAGCCTGTCCAAGCCTTAGTTTATATGAAGATTATTAAGCAGCAAGAGTCATTCCCCGTGGGGGACATGGTTTCCTATCTCTGTCCCACATCACGTGAACAACGCCATGGTTCACTGTTTCCATCTTCCATTCGCTGCATCATTGTGGGACCTTCCGGCTGTGGAAAGACCAATCTTTTGCTAACACTCATCACAGCGCCCAATGGTCTGCGTTTTCAAAATATTTATATTTTTGCAAAATCTCTCTACCAACCCCTCTACGTGTTCTTGGATCAAGTCATGTCTGGATTACAAAAAGAGAATATGGGTTATTTCACATTTTCCATGCAAGAAAATGTTATTTCACCGGATGAGGTAAAGCCTGATTCACTCATGATTTTCGATGATGTATCTACTGAACGTCAAGGCATTATTCAAAGCTATTTCAGCATGGGTCGACACAAACATATCGTTTGCTTTTATCTTGGACAAACGTATTCTAAAATGTCCAAACAGTTGATTCGTGACAATGCCAATGTCATTGTTTTATTTCCCCAAGACGAGAGGAACAGTCGTCACATTTATAATGAACATGTGAATCCGGATATGACCTTTCAAATGTTCACAGAATTGTGTGCCAAGTGCTGGAACACTCAACGTCATGCCTGTTTAGTGATTGACAAACATAGTGAACTCAACCAAGGACGGTATCGCTTAGGGTTTGATCATTTTATTGCTATTTAAGGCACTGACTCATTCCCTGTCAAGTCATTTGTCAAGACACCATGGCTTTAGCAGAGAGTCAATTGAAAAAGCATATTATTAGAGCAAAAAATACTATTCGCCAAAAGTTTCGTCAATTGAAACGATCACGTGCAGATCATGCTATGTTTATTCAACAACATTTAGAACCTCCGCTAAAAGCCATGTTGAAACCCTCTTTCAAGCCATCTGAAACTCTACCCACCGTTTCACAAGCCACGCAGACGCTGCACGAGGACCCTGAGGAAGAGGAACAGGAACAGGAACAGGAAGATTTGACTAGTGTTAGCAAAGTTGAGGATGACGAGGAACAAGTGTTTACGCCTCAAAAAAAGACCGCACCCCTTGCAGAGTTTTTGAGAAAGAAGAAATCCTTGGCCATGGTCGAAACACCTTGCCCTTCCAAATCGTCTCCGTTTTCACAAGTCTTGGCCATCCCTCAAAATACAGCTCAACTGAAAACCATTTTAATAAAATTTTATGGATCAACACTAGAACCCTATCTCATTGATCTATTTATTGGAAACACAGATGCCACGTATGGTGTTCGCTATGAGGATGATAGTTTTAAAATTGGGGATTCATCCATTAAATTTGCTCGTACTAAAGCTGTCATTAAGAACATCAACCATAAATCGACGCCAGGACTGTTAAAGCTGCTCTTTTCTCGAACACCCTCATTCAATGATTATACGTCAGAGGACCTTGGCAAATATAAATCCATTTTATTGGATACCCATGCACACAAAAGACAGTATGATCCCGCTCAACAAGTGAATGCCAATATATCTCAAAAATATAAAACCATCATTGCAAAAATGTTTCCCATCAGTCAAAGTACTCGTCGTAAAGTGTCCGCTTCTGGAGTGACATTTAAACCATTAAAATCCCTTGTGGATGTTACCTACTGGCACAATCCCAATAAGCTCATCCAGCGGCTACAATTGTTGCATGCTTCACGTCAAGCCGGCCATACCGGTCACGATTGGGAAATTCAAGAAATTGAACACGAACTTCGAAATGCCAAAATTATTGTTTAAACCCTCACCCATTAAAATGGGTATTGCTCACGAGTTGCATCGCCCAGGTAGGCGTCACTATCCGCGACTCAAGGTGATTTCACGAGGTGTGGATGAACTTTGGCAGGCCGACTTGGTTGAAATGATACCCTATGCTGGCGTTAACAACGGTGTACGCTATATGTTGACCGTCATTGATGTCTATTCCAAAATGGCCTTTGTTGAACCTGTGCGTCGCAAGTCTGGTCCACTAGTTACCAAGGCCTTTCAACATATTATTCAACATTCCAAACGTCAACCTCAGTTGCTACAAACCGACCAGGGGAAAGAATTTTTCAACAAGGATTTCTCCAGTTTTCTCAAATCTAATGATATTCACCATTAAACTACGTACAGCAATCTCCAAGCCAGCGTGGTCGAGTGGTTTAATCGAACATTGAAAACCCATATGTGGAAAGCGTTTACCGCTCAGGGCAGTTATCGCTGGTTGGACATGTTACCTGAGCTAGTGTCACGTTACAATGACACCAAACATAGAACCATTGGGACCAAGCCACTTCTCGCAACCAAAAATATTCAGCGACTGGATAAACAGTTTAACCCCATAAAAACAGCAGACCCTAAACGTCACCGACTGAAAATTGGGGATTTTGTTCGTGTGAGCAAATTTAAGTCTTCCTTCAATAAGGGCTACACGCCTCAGTGGGGGACTGAACTATTTCGAATTCGTCAAGTCAATTTGGACAGTCCAGTAACCTATTTACTCCAAGACCTCAACCATCAACCCATAAAAGGTAGATTTTATCTCAATGATCTTCAAAAAACAGCATTTCCTAAACATTATCTTGTGGAAAAAGTGTTGAAACAAAAAGGAAGTAAACTATATGCCACTCGCTCTTGACCATGATGATTACTATTTCTTTTTGTAAGTATTTTTCGTTATATGAATAATATAATATAAGTTTTGTGGTCTCCACTGCTTTCTCCTTGTTTTGTAATATTTGTCAATATGATAGAGGTTTTCAAAGATGTGAGTGTTACAGGTTTTGTTTCACGTCGTCCAACGATTTCTCCTTGCATACCACTACATTTGAATATGATTCGGCTGCTGTTGGATATATAATTAATCCAGAGTTGCTAAGGGAGTATCAGTAATTGTATGTTTCCATTGCTCGCAGGGTGTAAGGGGAGGGAAGTTGATTCAGTTAATTAAAAATATGTAATTAGAAGTCCTTTTTTTCTGTCCCGATTATTTCGAATTAACGAGGTTTTACTGTAATGCAAACACACGTAGTCTTACCTGAAAATGGCACTATTATTTACTAAGCTTGCAACATATGATACCAAATCCTGTGCATTACGAATTTCTCCCAATTTGTTTCTGGAAAATAATCAACAATTTTTTTCTGTTTCAATGTATCATTTACTTTTTTTTATTATAACAGATTATTAAAAGGATGGTGTAGTCAATTGAGTTTAGTCCTGCTCACACTAGAAATAAATTGATGGGTTTCGATGGCATGGTGTGAATAATGGGCGAAACCTCCATGTATTTGTCGATGGTTATATACTGTCTTAGTTGTATAGAATGCTTCTGAGAAAATACTGTATGGTAATGATGAAGTTTGACTTTGGTAGAAAGTGATTTCATATGCAAATAATTCATTTTTTGGGCTAATGCCGTGATTTCATGTTTGAGATAGTATGCTTTATGCAATTTATTTTTTTGCACGAGTTTTGTTTGTTACTTCTTTTGTTACCAGTGTTCAAGATATTTTCACCCAAGTATTTGAAGTGATTCACTTTTGTGATATTGTCATCTGGTTGCAAGTATACCAGGTTAGGGGTCTTGCAGCCCACGTATGGTACTGCATTTTCTCATGAGAAATTTCAAGGGTAATTTTGGTGGCAGTCTCATGAAGCTGGAGTGTCATATTGTTAGGTGTTGGAATTTATTTAGTTTCCTAACTGTGTGTTGCTTATGGGGGTAAGTGCAGCCCTCGATAGTTGGAACTTACTTGACGGTTTTTTTTTTTTTTTTTGCGTATGGCTTTTAGTGCCGGGAGTGTCCGAGGACATGTTCGGCTCGCCAGTTTTGTAGCTGCTTCGAGACGGACACCCAATGGGTGAGCTACAAGTACCGTTGGGGAGGGAAGGAGGGAAGTTGGAATGTAAGGACGAGGAGTTGGAAGGTAGCGGCTGTGGCCTATAGTTAGGGACCAACCCCGGCATTTGCCTGGAAGGAAGATGGGAAACCACAGAAGACCATCTTCAAGGTTGCCGGCGGGGGGATTCGAACCTCCTCGCCTCCCGGATGTGAGCGACTGCCATCAGTCATGCCGCAACCACCACGGCTAACTCACCCGGTACTTGACGGGTTAATCAATTAGATGCTTAGCGACTTTAGTAACTTGTTGGGGGTTAAAAGGGTTCCTAACCACTAATTGTTAATTAATCTAATTCCCTAGATAAGTGTGGGAGCTAATGAATGGCAAGTGAAAGAGATGGCTAGTCAGTGGAGTGCTGACTAAGTAACCTTGCTGGTGTGAGTGCGAACGGCTCTGCTGCGCTGCTATGCTAGCAGGTAAACTGTCGATAAATTTGACTCAGCAGGATCTAAGTCGTGTTGATTAACAACCGGAAAATTGGGGTAGGCGTTAATAAAGGTAAACAGAGAGCAAATTGTAATAAAATGTAGAAGGTTTAATTGTAAGATTGTAATAATGTGAGCTGTACTTAGTGAAATGCAGTTTGTAATGAATGGTAGAGATGGTTACAAAGTTATAGGTTTGAAAGGGGAAGGAATGTATGGAAATACCCTTGCACACTCACCTTGATCAGCTGGTCGACGCGTATAGCCTTCGGCCTACTCGTGGGTGGATGGTCCTTGAGACAGACCCCTCCTTTGGGGTAAAGGATTATTTATAAGAAATGTTATTGCTAGGTAAGAGAGTTGACAAATACTTGATCTACTTAGTACTTGCTGTCTATGTTTAGGTAGTGTCGTAATGATTGCTACATTTGTGTAGCCAGTCTGCCAAGCTCTGGTGCAATTGTGGTGTCAAGATTGTAGTGGTTGTTGGTTAGCCCTAGGCGTGAAAATAGGGGTGAAGTGTGGTGATGAGGGGGGGATGATAGTGGTAGCTATACCCTGTAGGGACCTCATGGTATAACAAGAGTCCTTCCCGTTCTCAACGATTGGACAAGTCGTAGGGGTAGCTTCTTCTTCTTCTTCTTCTCCTGCCCTCTTCTCTCATCTTCCTCCCCTGGGCGTGTAGATGTAGTGGCATGTAGAAAGCGTGAATGTGGATGTGTATATTGGTGTCGTAGATGTGTACTTGGGTCGGGTAGGTTTAAGGATGGAACATTTTCTGTTATATAGTATTTGGATAACTATGAGATGAAGATGTTTACAATTTTCTCGCATGTGTTGGCAATTATTTACACTTTTACACGTACAAAAAAAAAAGAGTACATGACAATGGTTAGAATGTGGAGAGGAAAAAAACAGATAAATAGAAATTCACCTTTGAGGGTACAAGATGATACAAAAGTAAAACAACAAGGAAGTAGGAAAAATACAATTGGATACATTGTTGTAAAGGTATAAACGGTCAGATCGCATGTGTAAAAGGTTACAAGAATTTATAGTGTTGCAAATGTAGAAAAATAAAAGACAGTATAACATTTAGATATAAGAGTTTTCAAAAAGTACCAACAACAGTTCAGTGGAAATACAGTGCGTATAGTTAAATACAGTGTTGCGAAATGCTCTTGTATGGTGATGAAAATGGTATGCATATCCGAAGTGGCTTTATTGGGTGCGGTGGACATTGTGAGAGCAATCGGAAAATTTGTGCATGTATAAACAGGTGATACAATGGTGTTACAATGGATCAATATTTGTGGTTATTATGTTTGAATAAAGCACATTATAGCTATTATGTTTTGGATAACGGATATTATAACTCTTTAATATGCACACACATCTGAATCTACATCTTAACACAATGAACAACTTACAACTAACATTGTCACAGAGTAAAAGCATATATACACTCCGACCAAGTTCCATAGAGGACATAAACTAGATACATAATAGTCTCCCCCACTTATATAAAAACAAATAAAAGGAACTATTCATATTCATTTGGGCACATAGTCTTGCAGATACTGAGGAGGTCGCCTGTCTCTGGCTGATCTTCTTAAATAATTATCAGCAGGTGGTGGAAGGCTGTTTCGATCAGGGCGTTCATCTGGTTGCACGATGGTATGCCTTGTATCATCTGAAATGTGGGTTGCAGGAGGAATATCCTCATTTTCTAGTCTTGACTGGGTTGGTGTTGGTATGTTTGGAACACCACGCACAGGAGGATTTGTTGGAGCAAAAGTGACATGCTTATCTTTCTTTGGCACGAGAGTCGATAATAACTGGTCAACATGCCGCTTTAAAATTCGTCCCGAATCCAATTTCACATCATAGTGACGCTGGCCGAGTTTAGTTTGTATAACACCAAACTGCCAAATATCACGGTTTTTCTGGTGAATCCGGACTTGCACTCTCTCTCCCACTTTGAAAGAGCGAACAGGGGGTGAGAAACTGGATGTAGTCAAGCTCTTTTGGTTTGGACGTAGAGCATCCAACCGGATACGTAGCCGACGTTTCAAATATAGTTCAGCTGGAGACTGTCCACATGCCAATGGCGTTGCTCTGTATTGAAACAAGATGTTCTGTAACTTAGTCGATAATGGTGCCGGGTCATTTACAGCAGCACGAAGTCGCCTCTTCAAAGTTTGGATGTTTCTCTCAGCTAGCCCATTGGTTGCTGGGTGCCCTGGTGCAATATATTTCTGAAAAATCCCTCTCTCCTTGCAATAGGATCTGAATACATCACTCGTGAAGATAGTGGCATTATCTGACACAAGGACATTCGGGTACCCATGTACGGTGAAGATATTGTCAAGCAGACTAATAGTAGTTGCAGTGGATGGAGCGTCTTTCACCATTCGTACTTCGACCCACTTGGATTTCGCGTCAACACACATCAAGAAATGGTGGTTATCAAATGGCCCCGCATAGTCAATGTGTATGCGTTCCCAATTTTCTTCTGGTTCATCCCAGGGGTGTATTGGAGCTTTTGGTGGATTTGAACGAGTCTGTGCGCACTCTTCACAAGATTTGATAAGCTTCTCAATGTCTTTGTCTAATTGCGGCCAGTAGACATATCGTCTTGCTAACTGTTTTGTTTTCACAATGCCGAGGTGTGTTAAATGTAACTCTTCCAATATTTTTCTTTGTAGTTTCTTTGGGATAACAATTCGGTCTTGACGGAATAGAATACCATTTTCAACTGTATATGGTTCATCCAAGGATTGAGTTTGAAGACGTTGCAGGGTGGCACTAAGTTCTGGGTCTAACATAGTCTCATCACGGATAGTTTCGTACGTAATGGCTTCACTTGACACTTGAAGAATCGTTTCAGCACAGAGTTGTGAAACTTCTGCATTTATTGATGTTTCAATGTTTGGCGAGGTAGATGCAACAGGGGCTCGGGATAGGCAGTCAACATTTTCGTTATCTTTCCCTTTTTTCACTCTTACCGTGTAGTCAAACCCGGAGAGAAACGATGCATATCTTAGGAGCCTTGCGGATGTCATTTGTGGCAGGCCCTTGTTCTGATGAAAAATACGAGACAGAGGTTCATTGTCTGTCACAAGAATGAAATTTCTTGCAAAAATATAGTTGTAGAAGTGTGTTGTGGCGAAAATTATTGCCAGCGCTTCCCGGTCAAGCTGACTGTAATTACATTCTGCTGGTGTTAGGGCACGAGATGCATAGGCGATGGGTCTTTCTTGGCCATCCATCTCATGACTTAATACTGCTCCAACACCAGTAGGACTGGCATCGGTTGACAAGATGATAGGCAGTGATGGGTTGAATGGGGTAAGGACACGTTCACTACATAACTCGGACTTGAGATTCAAGAAAGCTGCTTCACAGGCTGCAGACCAGAAAAACCGTTCACCTTTCCGCAATAACTGCCGTAATGGGTGGGACTTCGTTGAAAAATTAGGAATGAACTTTGCATAATAAGTCACCATACCAAGGAAGCGTCTCACTTCTTCATTGTTTTTAGGGCGTGGCATTTGTGACACAGCTTGAACTTTCTCTGGTGACTTGCGGATCTCATTATATGATACAATATGCCCTAGGTAGTCTATGTTTTCCTTGAAAAATGAGCATTTGCTTTTGTTCAAATGCAGATTATTTTTCGAAAGCCGTTCTAGTCAGGCTATTAAGTTCTTGGTGCACTCCTCCTTCGTTGTACCATGTATTATGATGTCGTCAAAATAAGCTTCAGCTTTTGGAAGACCATGAAGGATCTGTGATAATATCCTATTAAATTCTGAGGGGGCAGTTTTGATGCCAAAACTCAGTCGGTGCATCCTGAAGGTTCCTTTGTGAGTGGATATAGTTTGAATCATACTACCTTCTTCATCAACCTTCAGATGTAGATATGCCTTGTATAAGTCTAACTTGCAGAAAAATTTTGAGTTTCTAAGACTATGTAGAACATCATTAACTGGTCTTATGGGATGGTTTGCAGAAATCAACCTTGAATTTACTCCACATTTGTAGTCAACACATAACCTAACTCCCCCATCTGGTTTTGGGATAACAACAAGAGGCGATCCCCAATCACTTAAAGCTGTGGGAGAAATAACTCCTTCTGATTCCAATGAAGCGAGTTCCTTTTCAACGCGTTCCCGAAGAGCAAAAGGGACATCACGTTCACGACTGAAGACAGGTTTCACCCCCTCTCTGAGTTGCAGTTTTACTTCAATATTGGGAACGCATCCAATTTTTTCTTCAAAGATTGTACTATACTGATGTAAAATATCCTGAATTGACTGCACTGAGTTGACAGATTCAGTGTGAAGTGATTGATTTGTGTCCTTGTCAATTTCCTTCAGATCAAGGCCGAGGCCCCTGATCCAAACACGACCAAGCAATGCGGCATGACCTTGCGGAACTACAAAAAGATCTGCAACAATTTCTTTCCCTTTGTATGATACTGTGACAACAATTTTTCCTCTGGGTTTGATAACATGATCAGAATATGATCGAAAACAGACATTTGTTGGCTGCAATGGCAAACCAAGACCCAAGGTTGAACATTCGTTCTCTGAGATGAGTGAATATTTTGCTCCCGTGTCGACTTCAAATCTTTGTGATTTATTGTTGAGTTTAACACTGATAAAATATTTATCTGATTCTTGTCCTACTTCAAAGAGATCTTCGATGCATTCCAGTTGTCCTATCCCGAAATTGGTTTCAGGGTGGTCATGCAAGTTGTCATCTATGTTCTCAGTTGCAATGTTGTGTGTATTTGACTGTTGAAGAAGTGTAGTGATACAAACTTTTGCAACATGTCCCACTTTCCTACATGACCTACATTTAAGAGAGTTTCTGTTTGTGCGACAATCTCTTGACCTGTGGTTTGAATTTCCACAATTCAGGCATAATCCATCAATACCTAGTGCTCTATAATTGACAGAACTACGGCGGCCCCTGGACTGTGAACGTGAGTGAGAGCCTGGGCTAGGCTGTTGAACAAAACGTGACTGAGTATCACTGCTATATTGATTCCTACTTCGGTCATTATATGAACTTGTGGCTTTTGTTACTTTGTTTGTGTCCTCTATAGTGTCTGACGGTGCAGTGAGCTGTTTTGACAGCTGATTACTCTCATACCGCGATGCTTCCAAGGCTATAGCCTTCTTCAGGAGATCATCAAATTTCGTGTCATTAGACTGGAGAAGTTTCTCTCTGATCCAATTATCTCGCAAGCCACGTATAAATTGTGCACGAAGAAAAACATCCGCGATTGAAATTCTGGCGTCACATGTACACTGAATATAAAAGTCACAGTCTAGTAAGTGGCTTCTAAGAGTGGCAAAAAATCCTGCAATATTTTGACTTTCTTTTTGATTGACGTTCAAAAAATAGTGTTGGGAAACTACGGTTGAGACTAGGGGTGACAGTATTTGCTTGAAATGCTTTACTAGGTCATTATAACCAAGAGACTTGATTGGTTTATCAGGGCCTAAAAATGCAGAGAGATTGTTATAATGAATTGCCCCTATTGCTGTACACAAGAGCTGAGCTTTCTTTGTTGGATCGGTGGCATTGTTGAAGTTTGCGTAATTTTCAAATCGTTCTAAATACGACACGAATTTTTCCTTTTCAGAATCAAATTTTTCAAAAGGTGTGATGTTAGTGGCTTGTGGGGTTGTGACGGGCTGGTGAGCTTGATACCTTTCAAGTAACTTCTCTTGAGAATCAGTAAAAATGTTCAGTAATTGTTGAAACTGATTTGCGTCCATCTTGACGGAACTTAGAAATAATTTTAAAAGTCACAGTTCAAATATAATAAAATGTTTCAAGATAACAGATTTAAAACACACTGGGTAGTGATCGATGACCGAATATTGTCCTGGGCTTGAGAGAAAAAAAAACATTGCATAACCTCAAAGTTCGAACTGCGATAAATATTATTTTGAATATGTGGCATGCAGGCACACGTAGCTGAATATACGATGAGTTGCTTAGGATTGTTTACAAGTACTCTGTGTACATTTCATGTCGATTTGCCAGATTCTTGATTTTACTCACGTGGCCGTTGAAACAGACGACGTAAATACCGTACTTCATTGATGTAGGCTATATCTGTACCGGAGAATCAAGTCCCAATTCCTCGTCGCCAACTATTATGTTTGAATAAAGCACATTATAGCTATTATGTTTTGGATAACGGATATTATAACTCTTTAATATGCACACACATCTGAATCTACATCTTAACACAATGAACAACTTACAACTAACATTGTCACAGAGTAAAAGCATATATACACTCCGACCAAGTTCCATAGAGGACATAAACTAGATACATAATAGTGGTTATGAATAATTTATATTAATGCCGACGTCTTAAGCTTATGTGCGCGCTATTTTCTTATTGTGAGGAAAAGACTAGAATATCTCGAACTGGTTTTTATCGATTATGTGTATGTTGGTATTGAAGTGTGCGTTATGTTTTTGAACACACCCAGTTGAAGCATGGATCATGGTTGAAGCTTAAGTTAATGTAATGTTTGTATGTGAATAAAATGTGGTTCAATGTCTCCTTAGAAAGAGTCTTCTCGTGAAGTAATTGTGTAGTGTATTCCCACATTTGGCGACCGGTGACAGGACGAAATTTATATATAGAATAGCAATGGATAAGTTAATTAAAGTTCGAACGGTACGCCGGTGTGCTTACACGCGAATTTTTAAGAAGATCGTCGACGGCCTAGAAAGTGTAGAACTTGATCCAGTTGCTATTGTAGCAGAGTTTAATTTACTTCGGGAAAAGTGGGAAGACTTACGAATGTTGGACAACCAGATATTCGAATTAATGCTGGAAGCGGACGAAGATGAGGATAACCTAGAAAAAGAGGTTAGTGCCACCGATGATTATTCAAGCAAATTCAACAATCTGCAGATTAACGTTGCTACATTGTTGAGAGAGAAAGAACAGCAGAATATTATCAGTGAAAGTCCTTCAAGTGTTGGTTCATTCGCTCAGCGAAAGTATAAGCTTCCATTGCTCGAACTTACGAAATTCAGTGGTAATCCAAATGAATGGAAGGAAGGAAGCTTGTAGTTTAACGTGACCGTTAATCTTGAGATCATGAGCCACGGGACCTCCTTTTTACGTGGAATCCGAACCACAGGACATGGCATTTCACTTCGAAAATCTCACATCATTGACCGGGAATCGAACCCAGACCGCCTTGGTGAGAGGCATAGGCAACAGCTAGACAGCTGAGCCACCACGCCCCTCAAAAGAATGGCTACAATTTTGGGTTCAGTTTGGTAAAATTGATGAAGATAACAGTTTAGATCCCTCGGATAAGTATCAGTATGTTCTTCAAGCCACTACTGAAGGTTCTCGTGCCAGAGAAGTAGTCAGTAGTTATCCTGCTACTTCTGAAAACTACCCCAAGGACGTCGAAGCATTTAAGTCTCGTTTTGGTAGAGAGGATGTACTAGTTGAAGTATATGTTAGAGAATTACTTAGGCTCGTACTTCAAGCTAGCAATCCTTATTTTGGTATGACTTTATGCTCATTGTATGATCGGCTTGAAAGTTATTTAAGAGCTCTGGAATCTTTAAAGGTTACCACTGATAAGTGTGAAGCAATGCTTTTTCCGCTTATGGAATCTTGTTTGCCAGAAGAACTTTTAAGAGCATGGCAACGATCTCTAGCTTCACATGCGCGAGAGGCCAATGCACCCAGTGGAGACATGGGAAAGGCTCGGCTAACACAACTCATGGAATTTTTAAGGTCTGAGGTCGAAAGTGAACAACGAATTTCTATGGCAATGTCAGGTTTCGGTCTTAGAGATGCAGATAAATCTAGAAGGAAGGACACAAAGCATGAAGCAAAAGGTGGAGGGAATCAACCTACATCTGTCTCAAATGAAATCCCTACTGCCACAGGGTTGTTCACCGTCTCTAAAGATAGTAAGAAATGTCTATTTTGCTCTTCTAGTCACAATCCTCAGGACTGTATTAAAGCTCAGGACTTGTCTTTACTAGAAAGAAAACAAGTGGTAGAGAAAAGTAGGGCCTGTTTCTGCTGTCTGCAAGTTGGTCCCCATGCTAAGAAATGTAGGAATCGTCCCAAGTGTATCGTCTGTGGAAAGGGGCATTTTGCATTAATGTGCGGAGAGATACAGACTGAGTGACATAGGAAAAGGGCTGAAGTTCATCAACCAGTTAGCCAAAATAAGTTACCGGGTAATGCTTGTAAAGACGAGGCCCTTGCAGCAGTAGGAAATCATTGCAATGTCCTGATGCCAACGCTGGTGGTCTATGTGAAGGGCAACAATGATCGAATACGTAAGGCGAGACTTTTGATTGACTCAGCGTCCCACCGTTCATATATATTGGTTAGTGCTGCTGCTGAAATGGGGCACTGCACCCGAATCCCGCATAGTCATAGCCTATATCCGCAAAGATAGAACAGGATTGTAGGGAGGTCGATACCCAGCCAGGTTAACCAACACTTCCCTACTAGGATAATGACTACGGAACCCTCGATGCATACCGGCCATGCAACAACACTACCGATTAGTTACACACTTACAAAGAAACATAAACTATCCTAAACACAAAATGGTAGGACGAGAATCTCGGATCTCGGGTGTTAACGGTGAAAGTTGAGACTAACATGAATTCCAGTAACTAATTCGCAGTATTATCGCATGTCGATTGCAAGAATGAAATGATGATCAGATTTATAAAAACGAACAGGCAAACAAAAACTAATGCCTGGAATTTATTTCCAAACAAATTACAAATAAGAAAAATAATCCCTATTGCCATTAAATTAAATAAACAATTTAAAATTAACTGTTACACACGTCAGATAGTTCTACTATCCGTAGAATAAATGTTACTGAACATTCTCGTTACAACAATGTAATTATATTAAGTTTCATAAAATATTTACGTAATTGACAGTAACCCTGTGGCTATGTCACTGAAATAGTCTGATTAAAATCAGCTGTTCACTCATAAAAATGAAGTTAACATTACAAAAACCCTATATTATACACGGGCGTGCGTAAAATGTTACTTTCTACTCTAATATTACTGTTATAAATTATATAAGGTTTCAAATATTTACATTTTCTACAGTTTTCATGCTTCACACGGTTTAAAATAAATACTATTAATACTATCAGTCGCGATCTGACAGCCTAATAGTGTCTCTGTTACATAAACAGTTCTTTGAACAATATTTCTACCAACGATCAAATTCTCAGGTACTTCTAGTGGTTTATTTATTTATTTTTCGTATGGCGTATACATGAGCTACAGATCTATATTTACACTATTTACATAGTTAATCGCTTGTGGCGTCCCCAGGAAAAATTCTCTTCTATCTCCGTCGAAACGGCTCAGTGGGCATTCTTGGGTGATGTGCTTCACAGTTTGCCTCTCAGCACCACAGTCGCAACAAGATGATGACTTTTTCCTCCATTTGTATAGCAGATCTGCACACACACCATGGTTAGTTCGGATCCGGTTTAGCTTGGACCATACTTTCCGAGGTTGTTCAAAGCCAGGTACCTTCTGTGAGATGCATGGCATTTCCGAAGACTCTGCTGGGGCGAATTGTCTCCATTCATTAGACCATTTCTCAGTAAGGTTGAAATTACTCATTGCCAGGTTCTCCGCCGTGCATATGGGTGGATGTCTTGACTTCAGTCTATGTATATGTAGGTGGTGGATATCCTCATAAATGGGCAGTCTTTGATTAATCTGGATCTTCTTGTATTCATTCAACAAAGCATTGCATCTGCGGAGGTGGGGTGTGGGAATATGGCTTAATACAGGCAGCCACTGAATAGGAGTTGATCTGATCGTGCCTGTGATCATTCTCATTGTGTCATTTAATTTAACATCTATTCTCTTCACATGAGGGCTGTTTATCCAGACAGGGGCACAATACTCTGCAGTAGAGTAAACCAGGCCAAGAGCTGAGCAATGTAAAGTAGTTGCACTTGCACCCCAAGTAGTACCACATAGTTTTCGAATGATGTTGTTGCGTGTCAGAATCTTGGCAGCACTCTTTCTCAAGTGTTCCTGGAATGAAAGCGTTCTATCGAGTGTAACACCCAGATATTTGGGGTGTCTATTGTGGCGGAGAAGGGTGTTATCGAAGTATACCGGTACCTTGAGATCCCTTGAAGCCATTCGATTGTTCAGATGAGAACAAGAAACTTCTGTTTTACTCATGCTTGGTTGGAGTCTCCATTTTCGGAAGTAGTTTCCTAAAACAGCGAGATCTTTTGTCAGCGTTTCCTCTATCTCCTCGAAGCATAGGTCGTTAGTGGCAAGTGCCCAATCATCTGCATAACCAAATTTCCTGGATTTTGTGGGGGGTATATCTGAAATATATAAATTGAACAGAAGTGGGGCAAGCACTGATCCTTGTGGAAGTCCATTGTTTAGTTTGCTGGATCTGCTGATTTCACTTCCCATGACTACGCGAAATGTTCTGTCACTCAGCATGTTGTTTATAAGGTGAGCCAGACTCCTGCATGGAATCACTTTAAGGAGTTTACTGATAACGCCTTCTCTCCCCACTGTGTCGTAAGCTGCCTTTAGGTCTACAAATGCTACCGAAGTCTTTAGTCTTTGTTGGAATCCTGCTTCGATGAAGGTAGTTAATGACAGGACTTGATCGGCACAACTTCTTAGTGGTCTGAATCCTGCTTGTTCAATAGGGATAGTTTCGAACACTTTTGTAGCAATTCTATTCAAGATTAGTCTTTCTAGTAGTTTATAGCATGCACTGAGCAATGCTATTGGTCTATAGCTCTCTGGTGTTTCACTAGGCTTTCCTGGTTTTAGGATTGCAATGACTTTACTCATTTTAAATAAGCGAGGTAGGTTGCCTGTTCGAAGAATGCAAGTTAGAAACCTAGATAACCATAGTTTCGTATTTTCTCCACTATTAATCAGAAACTCGGGGTGAATCCCATCAAATCCCGGTGCTTTACCAGATTTCATATCTTCTAAAGCTGCATCGATATCGTGCACACTAAATGGTCTAGTGTATTCCGAATGAAGGGGGCTTGTGGCCTTGAGACTGGTTAATTGCTTTTTGATATTTCTTGTATGATTTCTGTCTCTCGGTGTCCTAGACAAAGCAACTATATGAGCAGCAATTTGGTTTGGAGTAACTGCAGGATTTTTACGAACAATGGGAGTGGCCCCACCAAGCTTCCGTAACAATGACCATGCCTTTCTGCTCGATTCTCTGAAATTCATAGATGTTACAGTTTCAATCCATCTTTCTCTTCGGGCATTATCAAGATTATGAAGCAGTGGTAAGTCATAGTAAATAAGCTTTAAATATCAAACACTTAAGTTAAATACGGCTTAGAATGTCGTGTCAATAAATAAACAATAGGATAAAGAGCGATGCGAAACTACTTAAAAACTCTATACATTTCGTGGCTCAAATACAAATATTCTCAGACATAAACAATTCAAACATTTAACCTTTGTGTTAGCGCTTCTTACTCATCCTGTAACAATTCGTTGCTCCACATAGCAATATATTCCTTCCGCAATACAGTGAACAATACTTATCAATGGCGTTTTACTTCGCTCCAAATATGTCATACTTCCTTCATCTCCTTACTGTAAACAATCTTCTAAACTCCGCACGGCATTACTTCCATGAAAAAGCCATCTTGCTACACACTTGTAGAAGAATTAGTGATTTTACTAGGTAACTACGCTAGAGTATATTACCGTTCAGAATGCACTCTTAACTCTCAACTCTACTCTAAATTATTAAACCTCGTGCATCAATTACAACATTTACATGTTCGTTCACAATAATACATTTCACAAAGTACTTCTTATTCCTTTCATTAGCGCTATTCGTTCACTTTGATCCATAAAAGACATGTTCTTCCACGTTACCAAACGTTAACAATGTTAATTTGTAGTTCGCTCGTCTTTTAGTTGTTAATAAAAATAAATACATATCCTCACGCTTCTGGTGTACATTTAAATATATGAACAATTCATATCTAAGTTGTTTTAACATACTAGACCGCAGGTTGACTAACATATCTCCTGGTCTATTCATCTCAGTTAAACAATGTTTGTACTTTAATTGTTGATAAATACAGACATCATTTGACCTCAATTGTCACTACCATGATCCTAATTTATAGCGTATATTCGTAGTATAAATAGTCCAAGACTATATAGTTGTCTAATAAGTTGTACTCCGCTATTGGAATTTTATAACATTCAAATTGTTATAAGTAAATATTTCAGATGTATATTAACATCACAATGTTTGGTAAATAATATTACAACATCTCACAATAATGCTTTACCTGATAACAATACAATATAGATACATAAATGTAAACTTTCGCTGTTGCGCATAGTAATTTTTAATAACAATTATACTGTTTAAATGTTCTTACAAATTTGTCATTATTGACGCTTTCCTCTCCAAAATACAATGTAATCGAAGCCTTCTCTCCGAGATACAATATAATCAAAGAATTCCTTTTATAAAACGAGTATCGTTCGAAAGTGAGTATCTTACAACGCTTCCTTCAAAATAAAAAATACGAGAAACGCCAATCTAAGTTCAATATACATGAAATAACGTCTTAAACGACACACGAAGACGTATCAGAAATTACAATGAGACTCCAAAATTTTAACTATTAAAACAAAGAATAAAGATAAGAATTACTACAAATGAAGTTGGTCACTCCAAAAATGGATTTCTACTATTACAACAAAACTACAGATATTAGAGCAAACGGTTGTTCTACATTGAGATGTCTTCTACAGCCAAGAAATACCTCTATCAGCTGTTCTTGATATTCCGTCGAAGCTGCGATCGCTCGCCTCCTCGAGAAACCAGTTACTGCCAAGCACGTGCAAATCAGCTGTGAGCGACCCCATCTCAGTCGGGCTGCAATCACTTGCTCTGCGTCTCGGCTGGAGCTGCTAACGGTGAATCTGCCATCTTCACGGTCAGCGACCTGGGAACTGCGTTTCTTGGTTCGATTGGCTGCAAACGGTCTTCTGCTTCTTATCTCTGAACTGCAGAGTGGTCTCGCCATCGTAGATCCTTAAGTCCTGAGTTGACATCTCGTCCTGATGTTTTGGACATCTTGCTTGTAGTGTAGAAACTCATATTGGAATACTGCAAGTTGTTGCGCAGTTGTAGCTGTGCCGATCCTTGATTTTCCAAGTCACTCTGACTTCCCAATCCATGGTATAGATTAACCTCCTTTCATTTATTTAGTTCTCCATAATATTTTCTTCAATATACGTAGAATAAGCTTTTCCTCCCCGACTTAAATTCGCTGTCATCATGTAGACTATAATGTAGACTGTGATGTAATACTGTTGAATTATATAGTTGAATTCGTTGTAGCAATATTGTAGCTTGCAGTAGACAATGCTGTTAGTTATTGCTTCTCTTTAAAGTGCTGTTTTATAAACGAAGTCTCGTTCTGATGATGTTATACTTTCATAAACGCTGGTCTCTCCAATACTAATGTAATTTCACTTTGCCGGCTCCTCTTCTAAACTTCCTCGGCGATTCCTCGGTCCTTCGACAGTACAACAGTGCTTGTCGACCGGGCTTATGTTGCGTGCAATAAATGCTTCTCTGCTGTGCGCGTGCGTCAAACGCGTCCGCTCGTGTCAAGTTGCTGCGAGAGAGTCACGCCACGCTTCTCTGCTCGGCGGCGCGTGTCACCGCTAGCCTTCCTCAGCTAGCCTCACACTCATGCATTTTAATAGAAATATACTCATAGTTGCTCTATTTTTCGATAATTTATATTTCTTTTCAACCAAATAAATTTCATATTGCATTCTACACCTGTAGATGTGCTTATTTCACTTTATATGTGCCAAATTTATATAAAAGCGATTCCCACAAAAATTTGCTTTTATTTGATTGGCTGTTGAATTATTCTGATAAAGGCTCCTGATCTTGCCTCTTATCCACGGGTCGTGTGCATTGCTTTGTTATGATCGCCTTGCTAACCAAAACTGGTTTTCTAGTGCCAAACATGAAGCTTTGTACAATTTCCAGCTTCGAATGATCGAACTCTTCCTTAGTTAAAATCTCATTCACCAGAATATTTCCAAATAATAAATTCCTCAAAATGCTTCAAAATTCTCCAAAATACTTTCATTATGCATCATTTGCATTCCGTAATATATATATATATATATATATATATATATATATATATTTATTAAATTATTTTAATTCCAAATTTCCAATTTTTCCTTCCAATAGTGCACAAGTCGTTCGAACCTCGGCTCAGTCAAAGGTCCTAAGCTGGGCTGAATTCCAGTTCAGTACGTTCCACGCTCTCAGGAATTAATTCAGCATGCACTTTTTGGAGGAACAACAACTGGAGTGGTGCAACATGATATATTCACACTTCACCTTTCTAAGTTGGACAAGTCATGCCATTGTCATTTTGATGTACTTGGTCAACAGAAGGTTTGTGGACAGATTTCTTCTGTTATTGATGGCCCTTGGATACAGGAACTTGTTTTGCATGACATTCAATTAAGTGTTGTTGGCTCTTCACCAGATATTGAAATTTTGGTCGGAGCTGATTATGCTGCTAAACTTTGGACTGGAAAAATAGTGCAACTTAGTTCGGGACTAGTAGCGATGGAGACAATATTTGGTTGGACACTGTCAGGGAAAGTTCCGGGTATCTTGCCCAGTAATAAGAGTCTAGCCATTGTTGTGTCAAGCATGCTGACCAAGGAAGCAACCATTACAGATTTGTGGACTTTGGATACACTTGGCATACTGGACCCTGCTGAGAAGAAAAGTAAGCTACAATTGCAAGAGACTGTTCATCAACATTTCTTGGATACAGTAAGGATCAATGAAGATGAGAGATTTGAGTGCTGCCTGCCATGGGTAGAAAATCATCCTCCACTTCCTGACAACTATAATATGGCTATGAAAAGAGTTCATTCCACAATTAAAAGATTACAGTCTGAAGGTTATTATCATGATTATCAGTCTGTTTTGGATGAGTGGTTACAAGAAGGTGTAATAGAGGAGGTAACGGCTGAAACAATGAGTTCTCCTTGCCATTATTTACCACTTCGTCATGTCGTTAAGCAGAACAGTACCACACCTATTCGCCCAGTGTTCGATGCATCGGCATGTGAAAATAAGAATCCCAGTCTCAACAATTGTATTGAAAAGGGACCAAATCTTATTGAACCACTTCCTTCCGTATTGGCTCACTTCCGGTTGAAAGAAATTGGAGTGATGGCTGACATCCGCCGTGCATTCTTACAGATCAGTCTCTCTAAAGGGGACCGACCATTTTTGAGATTCTTGTGGATTGACCGACAGGGTACCTTAAAGATTTATCAGCATTGTCGAGTGGTTTTTGGAGTGTCATGTAGTCCATACCTACTAGGAGCAGTGATCAAGTACCACATAGAGACTGTCCTTAATCAGTGCAAGGAGGGAAAATCATCATATTTTCAAGATTTGGTAGAATTGCTATCCCGCAGTTTTTATGTTGACAACTGTTTGACCTGTGTACATGATTCAAAACAGTTGCAACAGTTCATTAATGAAGCAACTTCTATCATGGGAGAGAGAAATTTCGAGCTTCGAGGGTGGGAGTTCACCAACCCCCTTGTAACCCCCGGAAAACCTGTCAATGTTTTAGGACTGCTTTGGGATAAATCTGAAGATACTTTGAGAATTAACACAGAAAACCTAAATACCCTTTGTCTGGAGAAAATATCTAAGAAGGTCATTCTCTCGGCAGCTCATCGGATATTTGATCCCATTGGAATAGCTTGCAGTGTCACTTAACTTCCTAAACTACTTTTACAGCAAACCTGGGAATCAGGCATAAGTTGGGATCAGGAAGTACATGATGATATTAAATCTCAGTTCTTGGCCTGGGTGAGGGAATTGCTCTACTTACGAGAAATCAAAATTCCTAGGTGGCTACCTAGGACAGACTGTCAAGAAAACTGGACGATTCATTTTTTTTTTTTGATGCAAGCCAACTTGCTTATGCTGCTGTGGCCTACTTACGTGTGGAACAACCGAATCATGTTCGTGTCCAGCTTATTCTCGCTAAAGCAAGAGTCTCTCCAATAAGTAAGTCCAACAAGAAAATGACGATCCTGAGGCTGGAATTGTTGGCTGCAACAATTGGCTCTAGGATGAACTCTAATATTGTTCATGATTACAACATCCCTGGTGTTAAGACGATTTTCTGGAGTGACGCAACAACTGTTTTAGCTTGGATTCAAAGAGAAGACCAGTGGGATGTGTTCGTATCCAACAGAGTGAAAGAAATCAGGAAACTGACCGAAGGACAGGAATGGCGATATGTTCCCGGCACTAGGAATCCTGCAGATCTCCCATCCCGTGGCACTACTGCTAAGAAATTGTTGGAATCAAGATGGCGGGAGGGGTCTGACTGGCTACGAGAATCACCAGACTCATGGTCCTGCGTAGATGTTAAGTTTGATGAAGAAGAGATAACTAGTGGCAAAAAGAAACTTGTTATTTCTTCCATGCTTGCAGCTTTTGTTGAACCTGGTTGGTTTTATGCCCGTGCTTCTACTTTCAAGAAAATTGTACGTTTAGTTGGTTGGACATGTCGTTTTGTGATGAACTGCCGAATAGAAGAACATGACAGATTCCATGGTAACTTGACTACCGAAGAAGTAATCGCTGCAGAGGTTAAAGTGGTGAATTTAGTTCAGAGACAAGTATTCTCGGGAGTGAATGACCCAAAATTATCTAGTTTGATGCCATTTGCTGACAGTAATGGAATTCTACGCCTAAGGACGAAAATCTCACACAGGGAGGATCTAAATGAATTTTGTCACCGAGCTATTCTCCCTAGTTGTGAGCATCCTGTTGTATTTCACCTGATTATGAACTTGTACAAAGAATCATGTCATGCAGGCACACAGATGATGATGACTATTCTTAGAGACAGATTTTGGATTCTTGGTGGAAGACGAACAGTTCGATCTGTCCTGGATAAATGCCTTCATTGCAAGAAGCAAACAGCAAAACATATAGAAGTAAATCCGCCACCTCTTCCTGAAGATCGAGTACGAAATGCTAAGATATTTGAAGTTACTGGCGTAGATTTTGCTGGTCCGCTGCATCTGAAAAAGGAGAGTGGCAGCAGGGAGAAGGCGTGGGTGTGTTTGTACACCTGTGGGGTCTATCGAGCAGTGCATTTGGAGCTTGTATCTTCACTCTCTACTGACAGCTTTATTCAGAGTTTTCGCAGATTCACCAGCAGAAGAGGTCGACCACCTTTAGTATACAGCGACAATGGTACCAATTTTTCAGGTACTGATAGTGCCTGCAAGAAGCTGGACTGGGATGCCATTAGTCAGTACAGTAATGTCAGGAGAATTAAATTGAAGTTTAACCCTCCAACGGCATCATGGTGGGGTGGTTGGTGGGAGCGGCTTATTGGAATATTGAAGAAACTACTACGCCGTGTTCTTGGCCGAACATCAGTGAACTATAAGGAGATGCAAACGATTTTGTGTGACTGTGAGGCTGTTATCAATTCTAGACCCCTCACATACGTATGCAATAATCCCACAGATTTGACGCTACTAACTCCCAGTATATTTCTGCAGGAAGTTGAAGTGATAGGAGTTCCAGATTTTGACTTGATTGAATCCACTGATCTAAATAAGAGACTTCGCTACAGACAAAAGCTAAGAGAAGACCTCCGAAGTAGATTTCGTTCGGAATATTTGGGGCAATTGAAGTTGTTAGCCAACAAACATCCCTGTAGACAAATTTCTGTTGGTGAAATAGTGTTGGTGGGAAATGACAACTCAAAACGTCTAGACTGGCCTTTGGCTAGACTTGTCGAACTACTAAAAGGAACAAATGGAGAAACTAGGCTGGTCCGAGTAGAGACCTCAAGTGGTTTACTACTGAGACCTGTGCAGAGAATCTATCCATTGGAACTGGAACATAGTGAGCAGGGTGCATCTTCAATCATCAGCAAGAGACTTCGAGAGGAAGTCACACAACAGCCTCAGGATGAAATCAACATTGAAGGGAAGACTTCTAAAAGCCAGTGGAGGCGAGATTCGGAAGGACTGTTCGCAAGCCTGTGAAACTAAGCCTGTGATTGTGTTTTGTAAGTTAATGTTGGACTGGTTGCCATTAACTTAGGTGGGAGAATGTGAGGAAAAGACTAGAATATCTTGAACTGGTTTTTATCGATTATGTGTATGTTGGTATTGAAGTGTGCGTTATGTTTTTGAACACACCCAGTTGAA
Organism: Meconema thalassinum; assembly: GCA_946902985.2. Lineage (NCBI taxonomy): Eukaryota > Metazoa > Arthropoda > Insecta > Orthoptera > Tettigoniidae > Meconema > Meconema thalassinum. The sequence continues at coordinate 249,249,989 of OX336394.1, read as the reverse complement.
GCATGGATCATGGTTGAAGCTTAAGTTAATGCAATGTTTGTATGTGAATAAAATGTGGCTCAATGGTCTCCTTAAAAAGAGTCTTCTCGTGAAGTAATTGTGTAGTGTATTCCCACACTTATGTTTATCGTATTTGCTAGACGGCCGTTCTAAGTGTAACTTATTGATTAAGCTTATGATTTAAACGGCCGTTCTAAGACTAACTTATAATTATGTGGCCACTCTGAGGTAAACTTATGTGCTATGTGACCACTCTAATTTAGAATAAGCCTTCTGCTGTGGGCAAAGGAGCTTATATTTTCAAATGTGAGACACGTCATTTACAGATTATGACGCCCCTCACTGCTGTGTTTTGCGCCTCATCCCTGGCGTCTTAATTGTGTTTGAGTCGTAAAGTGTGTGTGTTTTAATGTCTGATGTCGCACAGTTATCAGACATTATGGTAATGATGTCCATGCAGCTTGCTGAAAACGAAAGTAATGTTGTGCCAAGCCCATGTCTTCTTGATCTGGTCTAAAATAAGAAAGGCTGTTAGCTTCTGTCTGGGCTCGTGCTGCTTGGAAGGAAGAACTGGTGCTTTCTGGAAGTAAAATTTTATTTTAGTACATTTTTTGTTGTTAATGTTGCAGCTGCTGGCATTTGTTTGTCAGTATCGCAGCTGCCAATTGTAGGTCTGTCGACAGCACGTCTGCTGTTTTATGTCTGTCGATAGTGCAGCTGCAAAGTCGTCTGATATATTTTTGGTGCAGGACGCCCTTATCAACGGATGTGTTTATGTGATTACGTAGGTGTCTTGTCTGTCCAGCGTTGAGTCCGCTGTCTCTTCTGGCAATTTATTTCTGCCATGTTGCTTGTGTGTATACTTTCAGCTAATTGTGTATTATAATGTCCCTTTTCATTTTTATATTATTCATTCTTATATTCATTCTTTCAATATTCTTCTTCTTAAATTCTACGGTGTATTTAATTTCGTGCGTAGGTGTTTCCCCGCTGAAGAATATGTGTGCGCAAATTTGTAAAGCAATATTCGCGTTTCTGCCTTGGTATCGGTTCATCGTTTTCGGTAACAGCAGTATGTAAGTTGTCGAACGTTTGCATCCTACGTTTTGTGGTGTTGTGATGTACCAAATATTACATCCCTTATCGGGGCATCCGCTTTATAGCAGGAAAATATCATCGCTTACGAGGCATCCGGTTTATCGCAGGCATCCTAGGGTAATTCAATCAATAATTTGCTACGCCGCGCATAGGGTGACATTTACTTAATCAATAATATGCTACGCCACGCATAGGGCGACATTTACTTTCTTATTTTCTTGGCTGCGCATATATCGACATTGACTTTCTTACTTTCTAGCTTCTTATTTAATGACGTTTGTGTAGATTGTGCTTGTACAATCTGTATATTATATAACTGGTTGCATTTTGCGTGCTGTCTTGCCAGTGGCTTCTTGTTCTTTGACTCTTATTGCTAGGCTGAGTGTACATATAGTTTATAAGGATAGGAGTGGTGTGGAGCGGTGAGACGTGAAATTGAATTCGTCCCTAGAGTTTTATATCTAATTGGAGTGTATGCCTAGGTTAAAAGGATGAAGTGGTGTGTGGCGTTAGGAAGTAAAATTGCATTAGCTCCTTTACGCTGGAGTTAGCGGACTATACACTTACCGGTATACATTAGCATGTCATTTTGACCGTTAGTTGGCTGGTTGGATGGTGGGTAGGTTTGTTAATTGTTATTTGGTATTTGGGTATGTTAATTTTCGTTAATTGCTGGGCATGGCAGGATGGTTGTGGGGTGTAGGTACATGGGTCTGCTAGTGGATATTTTAATTGGATGGCGGGAGAGTTGTTATGTAGCTTCTGTTATCAGCTCGTTAGTTGCGGGTAGACAGTTAGTGAGTCTAGGGATTGAGGCTCTATTAGTGAGGCTTGGATGCTGGTTGTGTTAATTCGTTATGCTTGGGTAAGTTAATTTGTTAATTAAGGTAGGCTAGGATCCTTATGGTATTAGTAGAATAATTGACTATGCTTGTGGATAGTGGATATGTTTCCGCCGTGCTTTACTTAGCACAAATCTATGCGTTTGAGCTAAGGTGAATTTTGTTACCCAGCTTAATGCTGAAGTGACGTCTTCTTTGGACGTGTTTACTATGAAGCTGGTGAGTAAAGCGTGTGACGTATTGCTGGCTGAGAAAAAGAAAATGGCGGTGATCGCCGGCCTGCATGACGTCAGATGTGTGTGTGCTGTAGCAACACCTTCTAGACTTCAAGCCTGCTCGCTCCGCGCGTGACGTCACAAGTGTGGTCCGGAAGGTTTGAGCAGTGAGTGCGCTTCGTATATGCGTTGTTCTCAGCATGTTAAATTTTATGTTCCACTGGACTCGGCATACCAACGCTTAGTATGGTATTCTTTCATTTGGCCGAGAAGCATAGGAAACTATAGATCCTTCATGCTCTGTATGTGTGATGTTTGGCAGAAAAAGGGCAGTACATAGACTACAAACGTTCGTAAAGAGAAAGTCATAGCACAAAATATGTACTGCTGATTTCGCCAGGAATCATCATTGGATCCCATCTTAGAAATATACCTGCGAATACAGTTACAAGTAACGCATGAGCAGACGGTGACAAAATCTACTCCGCGCTGTAGGTTATAAGCTTCTTCACCTGAACAATATTTAAGATATCACTAGGAAGAAAATATAGTATGGTAAAATAAGAAGCAATGTATGTACGATAAACGAAAGTTTGATTCTTTTCAGTCGGTCAACATTTGGGTACAATCGTGTTGACCGACTGAAAAGCATCAAACTTTCTTTTACTAAGGCAACACTGAAAATGGCTTCAAACACCATAATGTTATGTACGATATTTCTATTTTAATAATATTTATTATTACAATCACTATGACCATAAGTCATAAAACTCTGTGAATTGATATTTCTTACTGATTGTCTTCTGGTTGAATGAAGGATACAGAGGAAAGTAAACAAGGAGGGTTAAATAATATTATAGTGTAGCAAATTTTATGATAGTAAGACCAAGTGCCATTTAAAAGTACAGATATATGTACCACATTACTTCACAAATTGATTGGTATCACCTAGATATTTTCATTCATGCTCTGCTTAAAATGGAATGAAATTCTCCAAATTCATGGTAGGATTACACATCAAAACTTAAAAATAGGTTTGTTAGTTATTAATATTCTTATCTACAAACAGGGAGAATTAGGCATACAACATTTAAGAGTATACATTTGAAATTTTCAGCTGTTATGGAATGTAAACATTAAGTTATGGAAGATATATTCAGGGTACCATACTTTAATTTACAAAACTTTGTTCAACTTTAGATCTGTGATTCCATTATTACCTCTTGTTTTTGCTGTTATAGCTAAAAAGTAAATGGTATATTCCACAATCATATTTTAGAAATTTGAAACATTTGCTGAACCTAGCTTTAAAAATTGGGCTATTTTATAAAATAAATTAGTTACAAGAAATGAAAGATGAACAAGAAAAATGGATAATTTAAATCATTGCTAATATAAGTAGCTGTTTTGAGAGCTACATTTGCATAAGAGAATGACATTTCAGGGTAAATCTATCCACCAGGACAGACTAGCATTGTTTCTATGTCTGCTACTTTATCTCTTAATTAAATTTCTGTAAAACCCAGTAGGCCTATATATGACCAACACTATTCGACTTCTTTCTTGCATAAGATGTTGCACAAATGACAAACAATACATTTGCTATACACTTCACTTCCATTACATGAGTATTACCATGGCTCTTCATATTAGTGACAAATACTACAGGTCCTGTCAATGTTTTTAAGATATATCAGGATGAACCACTACCAAAATAGTGTGTGTTAGCACACCTCCTGTAGGAAATGTAAACCCTCTCCAGCAATATAGATTGTCCTGAAGGCAACATTGTAAGCAAATCGTGGAGTAATGATACACTCGTCACAAAAATTGCAGTATCATGTGGAAATATGATATACGGTAACACTAACATTATGTTCTTATCCACATAAATATTCAGAATACACATTATTTCACACTGTTAAAAAATGCACAAGAAACATGCCTAATTCAAAATGCAAATATGAAAGAAAAATCCAAGCTCCTTGCAGCAAATACATCATACATGAATTTTCTGGGCAGGTGAAAGAAGGACAGTCGAGTGAGACATTGACAAAGTTATTCATCTCTTGAACGACGTTTTATTAACATTTGTGCAATTTCACTAACACCTCCAGAACTATTTTCCTACACACTATGGAGTGACTGGAGTTTCCGCCTTTTACCAGGACAGGTTTTAGCAAGACTCCGACCATTCTTTAGAGTGCAGTAATTCTTCAGAAGTGCATTAGTTGATACCCACACAATCATTTTTAAAACATCTTCACAGACATGATTACCTTCGCAAATATCCCAGCAATTCCCCAATTCTTTCCTTGTCAGAATATCTGTAGTGAGCTTTGTTACAAAGGGCCTATGGTCTTTTACTCTTGCAAATTGCCTTTCCAAATCAGAACTCAGTTTCTTGACAATCACATAATTGTGTGTTACAACATCTATAACAATCTGCTGTGGATAAAGTAAGCCACCCCTGTCTAGATTTCTAATTAACCTGGCTGCTGTATCATGGTTCATAATCCTTTCCACAACAAGTTGTTCTTTGCAGGAATCACACTTCAGTTTTCTCAGTGTGGAGTATGCACAATAGCCTGATAAGTAAGTGATGATAGGTAGGTCACATTCAACACTTTTTATGTCATCAGCACTCACCACAACAGTTTCAGAAAATTCTTCCCCTGCTTGATTTTCATTTAATGCAAACCATTGTATATTGGCATCTAATTGTTCTAAAACTACATTTTGTGATTTTCCTAGGGAAAGTTCAAGATTCATGACACTCGATAGTCTAAGCTTCTTTTCAACTTCATACACTTGCCTAAGGGAAATATCATACTGTGCTCCAGCGAGCTGTCTGTACTGCCCAAAACGATCCTCAAGTGTATCAGTCTGGAATTTCCCAAGAAGTACATAGTCCATTGACAAGTCTGTAGTGCAATATGTGGTTAACTCTAAAAGTGCATAAGTAGAGTGTCTCAACGCAGTGTGTGTCTCTCTAGAAAAGGTACCAGCACCCAATTTCATGCAATCCCACTTGTCCAGCCACTCTAAAACCTTCTGCAAGAACTGAGCCCTGACATCTGAGAGAGAATCTGTCATTGGTTCCTGCATCACATCTCGTAATCTTTTCCCCTTGTTTGGACTCTTGACATTGACAATGCTCCACCAAGTTACAACAATCATGATGAAAGCAGCTGTCTCTTCATGGTGAGGTAGATTGTGAATTGGCCCTAGTTCCCTCAAACCTTCAACTACATTCCTATCAAACACCTGCAATGCATGCTTCACACTTTGTCTTTCCAAGTTCCCTGGCCATAATGCTTTCAGTGATAGTTGATATCCATATTTGAGTAACTTGTCACTTTCTAATGTATACATTCTCCTTAGTGTTGAAAATGAAGCAGTATTAGGTATTTCTCTGTCCTCCCCTTCAAGGTTGGGAAAGAAAATACAATGATCTGTCTTCCTTTGGTTTATCCAGTTATTCCTTAGACATTTCAGAATATGTACAGGATCAATGACATAAAAAAGGGGCCTGTTAGGATCAGCTGGGTGAGGATATACAATGCTCAATGCTGATGGCTTTGCAAATAAAGACATGGCTTTACGGTTAATTGAGTTGTTGTCAGTAAGGATGCATACCACTTTAAAACCTATTTCCTCTAAACCTAAAATAACTTTCCTAGTTACTGAATGCAAAGCTTCTGCATTTAATGTATTTACTGGTAGAATGTGAACTACATCTTTAAAAAGTGACCTTATACTCTGTATCATAAATACATGAGCACTCCGTGCTGCCTTCTCAGAATCATAGGCCATACCTACAATATTACCACCTTTGAAGTCAAAATATGGCTTTATGTGAATTTCATCAATCATTAAATTAACAAAACGATTCTGTAGAGGTACAGATGCTACCTTGTCTTTTATATAACCCAAAAAGAATTTATCATGTTGTTCCAATTGTGGACTTATTTCATATGAGGAACATACCTTGCGTATACTACTAGGATGGGGAAGAATGAGATTTCCAGTATGTCGAATAAATTTGTAAGCATGTGGTGAAATAAAATGTAATAAACAGGCAAAAAGCATCATATCAGTGCTGTATCTCAATCTTTCCTTACGGTACTGTAAAAGTTCCAGCTGAGATGAGATGAATTGAATCATAGAAGCCTTCTCTTCTGTACTATCCTCTAGTGACTTTAAAATGTCTTGCATCATACTGCATAAATGAGACACACTACATGGCTTGGACTGCTCTAAATTCTCTATGTAGTCCAAAACTGCATGAATACCTGTCACATTATTCACTACCAGAGGAAACTGAAAAGAACTCCCTAGTTTTGCAATTTCTGTGCCTTTATAATTAACTCTAATTTCCAGTTGCTCATTTATAACAACAGAGTAACCAAGTTCCAAAACACTGCTATAATTTAAATTTAAATAAAAAATTGAATTTTCTCTTTCAACAACATCCCAGAAAGATGAAGGCTTATGTGCCTTATTACACACTACAAGCTGCTGAAAAGTGGTAAAGTTACGTGAGGATTCATACTCTATGTATGAATCCCTGCTTGCTGCAATGGCACGTTGTAATCCATCTGCTTCTAGTCTTTCTCGCTTGTCCTTTGGGCATTCCCTAGATGTACTCTCTGAAGTAAAATATGAAGGACACCCAGGAAAGATGGATGGAATAGCTCCCTTAGCAAGGCGAGGTGATTTCAGAGGAATAATGCACTTTTCCCCATTTTCGTTAAAGGAACTGGTTTCCCACAATATATCACTTTCTTTAAAGTGTATATGGCACACCTAAAAGAGAAGCCAATATGTGATTAACTTCAGACCTAAACATGCACTTCTAGGCTTTATTTAAGATTAAACTAGTTTGCATCATCTATTGCATATTCATAATATTTACATGTAGGCCTAGTATTACAGTGTAGTCTATATCAACTATGGTATTTTTAAGGGGGGATTCAAGGCCTACTGAGTTTTTAGCCCAAAAACGGCAAAAAACGAAAATGAGTTTTTGTCATAAGTTGGTAGTCCAGACTTCTGAGCACATGTGGATACTAATTTCTTTTATCTGTGAACATTTGTAAATGTCTTGCGGAGCCATTTAAATTGTGCGTGCATGGTGCATTAATACGTCACACCCACATTTCCTGTGCTCATGTTAGATATACCCTGTTTTTATTCGTATTTTTATGTTTTAAGTATCTGGCAAAAGCTCAGATAATGTACAGAATACATAAGTGCTGCCATCTCTCGGTGTATATGGTAACCAGACGCACATTTCATAATAGAAACTATTAGAAAATATTGCTTTTAGTTTTCCTTTACTTTACTGTTGGAAACTTGATTGATTTGAGATGTTATGTAAATTCATATTTATTATGTAAAAGTCTATAGTAACTGGAAATGATCGCTTTCTTTGAATTGAGTTCAAATTAAGTGATGGTGTGATTGCGGGGCACAGGAAGCACATAGTTTGTAAGGAACTGTTATTGTTTTGAAGTTTTGCCTCGTGATTTTATAACTTGCAGTAGCCTAACTTATTTGATTTGTGATTATTTTATTGGTTTTGTGGTGTGAAGTGTGTAAAATGCACTCCATTCATAGTTGTTGGAAGAAGCCTAGGAGCAGGAAATCAAGAAAGAGTGAACGGGCTAGTGTAAATATTAGGAAGTGATGGGGTGACAAATCTATTGCTGAAGTTGTTGATAGTGAATCGAAACCTAAACATTCATTTACCACAAAATCCAGAGTAGACGTGTCAATGCTGTAAGTGCATTTAATATGGGTGCACTTGCTACTTAGAAACTGAAAATGTCCCTTTTAGGCAGAGAAATAAGTGACAGTGTACATAAGATAAGCAAAGACATACACGAGGTGTGAAAAAAGAAGAGCATAGCTAGGACCAAACATGACCAAAAAAAAAACTGCTAGGAAAAAGATGAGATTGGCAAAAACCAAGGCAGAAGAAAGAAAAGTGTACAAGGAAGGGGATATGTATGGTGCTGGCAAGTTCTGAGGCAGGTATGTTTAATTGAAACGTGCCTGCTTACTAAAATGGCTTTTTCTCGAAAGTGTACTTTTCAGTGTTCAAAATGCTCCATACGCATCAGTTTTGATCAAAATGACTTGAAATTTTAAATACACATACAGTTTCATAGTATTCATAATTTGTAGTATTCACTTTGAAAATGGTTGGTCAATTTTTGAATTATGATGTTCCAGGCCATGGAATATTGGGAGTTTTTTGTAAGTTTCATACAATGTAACAAAAAATACCTTCTTAACATAGAAGTACTAACCAGACTATAAAAATAATACTACAATTTATTAATTAGTCCTTCTTAACTATAATGAAAAAGTTTTGAGATGGAAAATTTAAAAATGGTGCACCTGGAACATTTTGAAAATCAAGAATTTTCTTTTTTTTAAATGATCATATTTTTAAAACTAACCACTCAATCCGGTTCAAATTTTGGGATATTCTTTATGTTACTAACAACAACTCAATCCTAGAATTTCATGTACATTGGATGATAATTACAAAACATAGAAAACTCAGTAGGGTCCCCCCTTATTTACAAATAACTTAACAGTACGTTATAGCTTAGAATGAGTTCTAAACAATCCAAAATAAGAGTGTCCGTATTGTATTAGGAAAGTAGGTAAGCCTAAGGAAATGTTATCTCCAAATGCTTTATTATATAGGCAGGAAATATACTTTTATTTATTTATCCAGGCTACATTTTAATTAATTAATTTATTCGTTCTACAACGATGCAATTGTAATTAATATAAATTATAAAAATAAAACAGATTAAAATTATGGTAGGCTATATTAAAACCCCAATATTTTTATTGAAATCCTAGATAACATAAAATGTATTTAGACCTACTTACTCTAGTGTATTGAGTAGGCGTCAAGTCCTTTCTAGGAATAGCATGTATCCATTTCACTTTAAATTCTTCTTCCGTGGGGAATCTGAAGACATGGACTTTTGGTCCAATATCGTAATTCCCACGACAACCTGGTACACAGCAGCGATGAGGCATCTTTCACTTTTTATTAGAGAAAATTCACTACACTGCGGCACAACATAATCACTCCCGAAAGAAAATCAACATGTCCGCTGTTTAGGACGCTAGGACCACACTTTCCTTGGCGAGGACCAGTGACGTCAGAGCGCGCTGGCCTTGATATAGATGGTGTTGGCTGTAGTCGTGTGACGTATAGTCTGCTGCGTCACAGGGTGTGTACAGAATTTCAAAATGGTGCCGCCTGTGAATGGTGGTATTGGTCGCTCCATGGACCTGCCTAAGGAGGGCTGCCGTCTTGTTTGACTTGTCCCGTAGCGCGGGCGCGCGGCTTGGGAAGTAATGTCCCATATGCACTCCCTGTGTATAGCTGAAGGCTAGTTGAAACGCTTTCTGTATTTAGTTGTGAGGGCCTGGAATTGAATTGGTCTTACATAGTGATGGGCTGTAGTGACTAGAAAAAAAGGAAGGAAGCTTGTAGTTTAACGTGACCGTTAATCTCTAGATCATAAGCCACGGGACCTCCTTTTTACGTGGAATCCGAACCACAGGACATGGCATTTCACTTCGAAAATCTCACATGCATTGACCGGGAATCGAACCCGGACCGCCGTGGTGAGAGGCATACAGCTAGACCGCTGAGCCACCACGCCCCTAGTAGTGACTAGAGTAAATGGCAATGAAAATAATTGTAATAATAATAATAGTAATAATAATTGAAAAAATCCACAGCCTGCTTCCAGTCTCCGACCGGGTCAGGAATGGAATGAATGAAGCCCACATCTAGCGGCGAGGATATGAACTGTGCCGGCTGCCGAGGCCTGACGCACTCCTCTGGGGCAATGATTAAATGAATGACAGATGAAATGAAATGATAGTGGAGAGTGTTGCTGGAATGAAATTTTGACAGGGAAAACCGGAGTACCCGGAGAAAAACCTGTCTGCCTCCGTTTTGTCCAACACAGATCTCACATGGAGTGACCGGGATTTGAACCACGGACCCAGCGGTGAGAGGCCGGCGAGCTGCCGCCTAAGCCACGGAGGCTTAATAGTAATAATAATTAAGATACTTAAACAAACAATAATGCTGCTATTCTTAACCTTGTTGCCTGCTGCTCTCTCTCTGTAGTTTGAATTGGGGGGTGGGTTTTAAGTGTTGCTCTTTTATAATGGCTGAATTTATCTGTGTGCAGGTATAATCAATGTTAGTTTGTATTGTGAAGCCCTCGTAATGTTGTCTCTCTTTGCAAATTGCTAGGGGTTGACATTTATTGATGGCGCTGGGTTTCTTCGTTCGCACCCTGTTGGCTGTTGGGAGGTTCGGGCAAAATTTTTCTAACTTGGCGTGCGATAGGTGGTAGGGGTCTAGTCACTGAATTCGTTGGTTGATCCCTTTTTGCAAATTTGTAGCGTATTGTGTATGTCCGTGGTTCCCCACTTCTACTCCAGGAAAATGTTCTTGCTCTGTTTCTAATTTCTATCTTATGCCTGAAAGTATTAAAGTTTGTTCTGTCCTCCCTAAGTCTCCTTTTGTGTTCTACAGTCTTTATGCTAACTTTACGCTCTGTGTTTGCAGTTTGTAGCGTAGTGTGGAGCTCCGTGGTTTGCCACTTATACTACGGAAAAGTGTTTCCTACTGTTTTTGAACTGAATTATCGCCTGGCAGTGGCGAAACTTATTGTGTGACCCTTAAGTGTTCCTCCCATGTGCTGTATTTCTTATCTTAACTGTGTGCCCCATATTTTTGGTGCGTGCATATATTTCCCATTGTGTTTCGTATCTATTGCCATGTAATTGTATTCGCTTGACGGCTCGTGACACTGTAAATATTGGGTGCTCAGCACATTCAGTGTATGCCAACCTGTGTCATTGTGCTGTCTATGTTCTATAGTGTTGTTTGTCTCCTTCAATTTTTGGGTTTCTGGAGACTCGTTTTTGGAGGTGTTGATCGTGCATGATAGGGTTTCATTCTATGGACGTGAATCGTGTCTTGAATGATTTTGTGATTATACCGAATGCTCACACTGTAGTTTAGGTGCGATATTTTTCTGTTAACCTTGAAGGGGCCGCTCCAACTGGGTATAAGGAATTTAGATACGGTCTTCGTACGCGTGGGTGTCCGAATCATTACCATATTCTTCGTCCTTGTGTCTTCAGTCGTAAATGTCCTTTTGTTTTTTCTGTGCTCTGGTAATGTTTTGTCGGGCACTGATCCTCGCCGTTAGTAGGTACTGCAATCGTTTAGTGTTATCGGGGAGAGTGTCCTGGGGAATGTATATATTATCGACCGAGTTCCGTGGATGATAACCATGAAGTAGATAGTGTGGACTGTATTTTGTAGCCTACTTGTTGAAATGGAAGTATTGTAACAAAAATTAATCGCCTGCAATTAATGGTCCCAGTCAGTTCCACTGGTATTGGTAAAATTCGCGAGTGCTCTTCCAATAATTTTATTCATGGATTCTGTTAAGCCATTAGTCCGCGGGGCGAAACTCGTAGTCGTTTTTGGCCGTATTCTGAGTAGTGTGAGTAACTGTTGGATTATTTTGGAAGTGAATTCCTTCCCCCTGTCCGATAACAGTGTTTGGAATGTTCCGTAACGTGTGATAATTTCGAACAGGAACTCCGCGATGTGTTTTGTGTTTGCTTGTGGTACGACCTTCGTAATCATGTATCTTGTAAGGTATTCCGTGGCCACAAGTATGTATCTGTTACCGTTGTCTGATGTTGTAATAGGCCCTTTTATGTCAATATCCACTCTGTGGAATAATTCTCCGACAGGTATGGGACGAAGAAGGCCGTGTGGCCTCCCTGCCCTGTGTTTGTGTCTTTGAGAGGTGTGGCATGCTTTTATGAATGTGGCTACCTCGTGTTTCATGTTATCCCAGAAGTAGCGTGTTCGAATCCTGTGGTAGGTTTTGTGTGTACCTAAATGTGCGCCGCCGAGGGGTGGATTATGGTGTTCAGTTATTATCTGTCTTTTGAGTGAAGCCGGCATGGCTATTGGAGCATTGTCGTGAGTAGCCGTGGGCTTAAGTTTTAGTACCACTGTATCGTCTAAGAAAAATCGTCGCGATAGACGTGCGGTTTTATTGTCTACGTTGTCGCGTTTCTCTAGGGCTACCCTTATTTGTTTTAGGTAAGGCTCGTCCAGTTGTTCCTGTACCATGTTTGTTTGTGTTATTGAGTGTGTCGGCATGGTGTTCCAGTCATGATCTGTGTTTTCGTCAGGTGGATCGAACACTGGCAGTCGCGAAAGCCCGTCTGCGTCCAAATATTGTGTTGAACCCTTCTTGTGTTTAACGTAAAAATTATAATCGTAAAGCTTAAAAATGAATCTATTAAGTTTTGTGGTCGGGTTCTTGAATTTGTCCTAGTATAGTAAGCTGGCATGGTCGCTTATCACCGTAAAGTGTGTACCATATATGTATGTTCGGGAATAATTTACTGCCCATGAAAATGCGGGCATTTCTCGTTCCTTATTCGAATATCTGCTCTCGGCTGGTGTTAATTTCCTACTAGCATAAGCTACAGGGTGTTTGTGCTTCTTGTCATCTTCCTGTAGTAATGCCGCGCCAATGCCATATTGACTGGCGTCTACGTGTCTGTCGTCGTTAAAATGGTGTAACAGTGACTGTGGTAAGTAGTTGTTTCAGGGTGTCGAATGCATCTATGTGCTCCTTTGTGAAAATAAATGGTGTTTTCTCCTGTGTCAGGTCCGTTAATGGGGTCCCGATGTGTGCGAAATTTAATATGAATCGTCTGTAATAATTTGCTAAGCCTAGGGAACTTCGTAATTGTTTTATGTTTGTTGGTATTTGAATTTTTGTTATTGCGGTAGTCTTAGCCGGGTCTGGTATGATGCCTTCTTTACTGACGACATGACCTAAAATTTTAATCTGTTGTCTTGCAAATTGTCATTTACAGGGCTTGAGCTTAAGTCTTGCTTGTCAGATTCTATTAAAACACTCCTCTAGATGTGTTGTGTGTTCATCAAATGTTTGTGAGAATATGGTGATGTCGTCGAAAAATGCCAAGACGTATTTCCATTTTAGTCCCGCGAAGGCTTTATCCATTAATTTTTGAAATGTCTGGCTAGCGTTTTTCAGACCCATCGGAAGAACCCGATATTCATAGAGTCCGTTCTCTGTCACGAACGCTAGCTTGTGTCTGCCAGGTTCGTAGATAGATATGGAATAAAAACCAGAGAAACAATCTACAGTCGTAAGCAAGCTGGCACCACTGAGCGTTTCTAGGTATGAGTCAGTACGAGGAAGAGGGTAGTGATCGTTCTTAATTAGTCTGTTAAGCCTTCGGTGGTCGGTACAAAATCTGTGTGTACCGTCCTTCTTTTTAGTTAATAGTACGGGTGCACTGTTATTTGAAATGGTGGGCGCAATGATATTCGAGTCCAGCATTTCTTGTATTTGGTTATCAATGATGTGTCACTCCTTTCTGATAACCCTGTAAGGAGCTTGGTGTACCGGGCAGTCACTGGTGAGACGCACATGGTGTTCTATGAGGTTGGTAGTTTCTAGCTCCCCTAGAGAATTAGCAAATATGTCCTTATTTTTCTCTAGGAGTTCTGTGAGCCTGTGGTGTTGTTCTGGTGTCATACTCTGAGTGGGAGATTGTTCACCAAGGAGGCCTTGTGTGTTTGAACCAGTGTGTGTGTACTGTGGCCAATGGAGAGGACTGGTGCGCGCTTGTGCCATATTGCGCTTGTGTATTGGCTGTGTGCCTAGTGTACATTAATGGATGTGTACTTGTGTGCCGTCCGTCTGTAAGGTGTATTTCATTGTTTGCTAAGTTTCTATTCGCCCTGTATTTGGCGAGAAAATCGGTCCCCTGAATTGCTGGCGTAGAGAGGTTCTCGACAACGAACATGGGGTGTGTTGATTGGAACCCGGTCATTTATATTTGTGTGTGTGCTATGCCTACTGTTTTAAGGACTTGTGAGTTGGCCGCTACAAGTCGTATATTGTTGTCCTTCTTGTGGATGTCCCTATCTGTGATGTATTTGGCGCTAATGCAACTAATCGCCGCTCCTGTGTCTACGAGCGTCCGTATGTTGTGTCCACTTATGTTAGTTTGTATCTGTAGTGGAGAAAGAATATTACGCGCGAGGATGACGTATGTGTTATTTAGAATGTGTGTGTATGTTGCTGTTGCTTCCCTGGGCCGTAACATTTGCATGTCTGTGTTTGTATTGGGAGCCACTGCTTTGCTCACTCTCGGCTTTGTACAGTTTCTGACACGTGCCTTGCCTGTCCTTCCACTCCTACGTATGGCACGTTTCGCCATGTCAGCTACCTCAATGAAGTGTACATCTGTTCTTCCTTGTGGAACGTGTTTCGCAATCTCGCCGTGCCTCTGTTTCGCCTTTGCCCTGATTTCTGAATGTGTTTTGGCCTGCGGGTCGACTCTTACATGTTCTATTACTGAGGGGGTGGTCGTGTTGGGTTTGAGCGTAATTTGTGCCCCCTGTATGAGTGTGACTGTCCTGGGTTCGTTTCTCGTGCTCTGTTTTATTGTATCTTGTACCTGGAAAGTCCTGTGTTCGATGTTGCGTTTCCCATCTGAGTTCGTTAATTCCCATATAGTGTTTTGGTTAACGGGGTCCTAGGTTCGTGTTTCTGGTTTGGGCCTTGTGATAGTGTAGTGGCAGTCGTACAGGGTGTGGGTTCGATTTTTGGCTTCTGTATTGATGTGGTAGCTGTGTTATTGGTCCTGGAGGTTTTTTTGGCTTTTGTATTGATGTAGTGACTGTGTTATTGGTCCTGGAGGGTTTGGGTTCGAGTTTCGGCTTTTGTATTGATGTAGTGGCTGTGTTATTGGTCCTGGAGGGTTTGGGTTCGGGTCTTGGCTTTTGTATCTGCTCCTTAGCCTTAGGGGCTGTGTCTTTCTGGTTTTGTGTTTTGTGTTCATTTTCACTTGTCTGGGGAGGTGTATTTTCGTGTATGTGTTCTGTAACGGGCGTAAGAGGGCTGTAATGTCCTGCGTTAGGTCTCCCCGTGAATAATATGTGTATATCCCTGTCAAATCCTGTAGTGGATAGTATGGGATGTGTATTTTCCGTTGTGTACACGTGTATGTTGTACCCTATTGTCTTGCCTAATGCTGTGACCTCAGTTGCCCCTGCGTATGTGCCTTCAGTATTCATGTACTCCTCGTATGTGTGTTTGTTTGCGAACATGTTATCCTGGTCGTCCGTAACGAAGTATTTGTAGTCCTCCCAGGTGGCTACAATGCAATGAACCGTTTGCGTTCTGTATTTTCTCTGTTTTTGATCATTCTTGTCTATTAGGAAACTGATTGCCCTAAACAAGCAGTTTCCATCCCCCTGGACTGTGTGTTGTTGGAATGCTGGTGGGGGAATATCACCAGCCACTATTTGGCTGTTCTTCTCCTCTTACCAGTTTCCCTGACTTCCATTGTTTCCTCTGTTTGTGTACCGTGTTTGCCCCTGTGTTAATTCATTTTTTCCATTGTCTCACTTGGGGGTGGTATGTTGGTGTGGGAAGTAAAGGTGGCCTATTGTCAGGGACGTATTTCCCACTAGGCACACTAGGCACGTGCCTAGGGGCGGCACGGCCTGGGGGGCGGCACAGCCTGACGTCCGACGGGCGCCGCGGCATCGGGTGAATTGCCGTGCTAAGCGCCAGGCGCAGTGACCGAGAACGGCAGTCAAAGGGAGCTTACTTTGCATTTCCTCACGTAAATTTGACATCTAAATACAATTCATAAACTAAAAAAATCTCTTTTACAAGTCAAGTGTGAAGTTTTGTTTTATTTAATATGGGTATATTTTATGCCGGTAGTCAACAGACTGGCAACACTGTCAGTCAGTGGGGATACAGCAGACTGTCAAAGCTAGTGTATTATAAGTCTGAATTACCAATAAAGCTCGCTGACAGCTGTCAAAGCTAGCACGTGGGGAAATGCTACGTTGCCACTGAGGCAGATCATGACGCATAACATTCCAAGAGGCTTGCAGGAAGACACAAATACTGTGGAAGTTAGCCCCCCTGCCTGGCGGTCTAATGACCGTGACGAGTGAAGACACACTGAGTCAAACCATGTGCTTGTTGTTGTGTCGGCATACAATGCAACATTGCTCACTGTTCGCGCCATGGAGACCGTTACTCCTCTCGTCTCCACTCCTCCCTCACCTCACCCATCAAGCGTATGACAGCTTTCACCGAGCATCTTTTGTAAATCAGATTATAGTCGTTCGCTTAACGTCTTCACGTACAGTTGTTATCCTTACCAAGTCGTTCACATTGCCACATTGCTTAGATAAAGTAAGTGTGTTATAATTTTATTTTTTGATAATGTTGAACAAAAAGTACCAATGAGTGAAAAACGTCGGAAGCTTAGTGGTTCAGGTTACCGCAAAATCGCAAGTGAAAAACGTGAAAAAGAAACTAACTTTTTGAAAAATATTAAGATGGTTGACAGTGTTTTTAAACCTCTTGAAAAATCCAACGAGAGTGGACTGAGTGGAGAAGGCTGCTCATCTTGGGAACAGTACAATTTCAACGAAAGTGGTTCAAACAATGAAAATAATGATCAAGCAACAAGTGCCCCTGAAACGGACAATTTTATATTGAGTGGTGATAATGAACGTAGTTCCGACAGTACACAAATAAGTAAAAGTTCAAATGATTCCGTTTCACAACAAACTGATATAAATTTTACTGTTAGTGACGACCCCATTGAGTGGAAAATAAATGACATCACGATCGAAGTATTGTTACACAGAGGAATCAATCAGTTTAAAGATTGTGATTTTAAAAACTCTAAAAGGGATTTTGGCAATAAAACCAGATATTTAAATAAACAAATCTTTAGTAGGAAATTACAAAATGGAGAACTCATTTCAAGAGATTACTTGGTGTATTCAAAAGGTACAGGTTCGGTATTTTGCGCTTCCTGCAGATTATTTGGATTTTAGAAGACGTGTTCTAAACTAGCCAGTGAAGGTGTTTCGGATTGGAAAACTATTGGAGCGATTTTGTCTGCACATGAAAGCTCACAAGAACACATCATTTCTGAACTGGCACTTTTGACCCGCAAGGCGTTTTGGAAAGAGTGTTCGCTGTGGTGAAAAAGCTGGCAAGCCGAGGACGTCCGTTTCGAGGAGCTGATGAAACATTTCGGTCTCTACACAATGGGGAGTACATGATGTCACTGGAATTAGTAGGGGAATTCGATCCTTTTCTCGCTGAACACATACGTAAATTTGGTAATCCAGGTTCAGGGAAAACGTCCTATCTGTCTTCATTTATTTGCAATGAGGTAATTGTACTGTTAGCCTCTAAAGTTAGAGATATCATAATCAGTGAAGTGAAACAAGCGAAGTATTACTCCATAATAGTGGATTCAACGCCTGACATAAGTCACACTGATCAGCTTTCATTTGTTTTGAGGTTTGTACAAGAAAATGGCAATCCTGTTGAACGCTTTCTCATGTTTTTGTCGAATACTGGGCACAAATCCGAAGACTTAGCCAATGCTGTTATGGCTGTTTTAAGATCAAATGCCATCGATCTATCCGACTGTAGAGGGCAATCATACGATAATGCTAGCAACATGTCAGGCGTGTATAATGGCTTACAAGCTAGAATAAAGGATGAAAATCCCAAAGCACTGTTTGTTCCTTGTTCGGCACATTCACTTAACCTTATATGTACGTGTGCTGCAAGCTGTTATCCAGAAGCATGGGCTTTCTTTAACCTTATACAAAACTTTACAACTTTTTTGTTGCATCTACTAAGAGATGGGAAATTCTAGTTACCTTTAGTCAACCTGAAAGTAAAACTCTTAAGGGTTTGTCTGAAACAAGGTGGAGTGCTCGTGAAAGTGCATGTAAAGGGCTCTGTGAAAACTTAGACGGTGTTATGCTGGCTTTAAATGACTATGAAGAGAACACTAATGAGAAGCCGTTGGTAAGAAGTGAAGCCACGAGACTTTTGAGATCATTGAATAGGCTGGAAACGGTATTCATGATGGAACTTTGGAGTGATATATTGGACAGGTTTGAACAAGTTAGCCAAACTCTTCAGAAAATAGAAACGTCCATAGAAAGAGTTGTGAGACTGTAAGATTCTTTAGTCCTTTTTATTGATTCTCTCCGAGACATGTTTGCCGTATATGAAGAAAGGGCTAAAAAACTATGTGATTTGGACTATGAGACTTGCTACAAACGTCAAAAAAAAAAAGAGAAAATTCCAGGCTGACGATAACAAAGAAACTGAAATACTTCTTGAAGGACGTGACAAATTAAGAGTTGAGACATTTTATGTAGGCTAGTTCTCGACCAACTAAAAACTGAGTTGCAGAAGCGGAAAAACGCATATGGTGAAATAGCAGACAAGTTTTCAGTTTTTGACGATCTGTCCTCCTCAACTGAAACAATAATAGAGCGTGCAAACAAACTTCAGTCATTGTATGCCAATGATCTAGAAAAGTAATTTTCAAATGAATGTGTACATTTTTCTTGTCTGTTGAAGAGTAGTGGAATTAGAAACAACCCACTCGTCATGATGAAATATATTAGAGAAGAACTACTCCAATCAAATTCCCCAACATTGATATAGCTCTTCGTATGTATTTGTGCACAGCTGTTCCAACTGCTCAGCGGAACGTTCATTTTCTGTCTTAAAAAGAATTAAGTCTTGTCTTAGATCAAGGATGAATGAAGACAAATTAAACTCGTTGGCTATTCTACACATCGAGGCTGAACTTTTGAACAGTGACAAGATGAAAGTTGAAGATCTAATAGAGGAGTTCTCAATTATGAAATCCAGGAGAAAATCAATGTAAATAAAAAACGCCGCTGGTGCAGATGTACTGTATTGATGCATAAGATATGTGTATTGATTTGCTAGTTTTTAACATCTAATTTTGTTCTTAATTATGAACATTGAATTATTTTTTAAAAATTGTAAAATCCTTAATAGACTTGATGTATCATTTATTGTAGCTGATACAAACACTTAACAATCACTTTAAAACTTTATCAAAGTGTAAAGGAAACTTTTCTATTGAGTAAATTTAGCCTATTGGAAATATGCCAGTTTGTAAGAATATTCTTAATTCTTATGCAATTAAATCAATCTTAGATCAATAACTTTTAGTTTTTATTATCATCAACCCCACAATTTAGATTACTTTTTTTATAATCAATCAATAATGTCTAAAATTAAAATGACGTGCAAGATTTATCCTATACTCAGCCGTCCAGCGGGGCTTACCCTTACTCGGACACAAATAAAGCCAACCGGCCGATGAATTAGATGATTCATTAGCCGGTCGGCTGCATTTGTGTGCGTGCGTGAGTTAAGGATCACTCTCAGGTGCCACCCCCACCCCTGGACGACCAACGTGGGAGGAGGGGGGGGGGGGAGGGGCTGGGGATCAGAATGTGCCTAGGGGCGGCAGATATATAAATCCGTCCCTGCCTATTGTATGAGGGTGTATTATAGTATTGTGTATCACAATATGTGTATTCGTCTTGGGGTGTATATTAGTTTGCCATGTGTGTATATTATTGAGGGTTGTTTCGTCTATGCCGTGGGGTGTTCTCTTGCCTAAATGGGGGTGGACCTTTAGGTCAGGGGTATTACTGTCTGTACTGTGGAGGGTAATGTTCCTTTGTATATGGGGGTGGATTGTTGGGTTGAGGGTGGTACTGTCTGTACTGTGGAGGGTAGTGTTCCTGCGTACATGGGGGTGGATTGTTGGGTCGAGGGTTGTACTGTCTTCCCTCCCTGTAGGCGTTGTCTCTTCGTAGGCCGTTTGGGTTTTCGTTGGCCCTTGTATATTGTGAAGGCGATTGTCTCCCGTTGTTATGTTTTCCACTAAGTTGTGGTTGTCGTGCGTTACCTCTATTGTTTTCCCCTTGTGTTTGTGTGTCGATTGCTGAGATTTTCATTTCCTGTAACTGCTGGATGAGGTCGTGTATTTGTTGTTGCAAGTCGTGTTTATCTGTTTTGAGGGGGGCGTGGTGGCTCAGCGGTCTAGCTGTATGCCTCTCACCAAGGCGGTCCGGGTTCGATTCCCGGTCAATGCATGTGAGATTTTCGAAGTGAAATGCCATGTCCTGTGGTTCGGATTCCACATAAAAAGGAGGTCCCGTGGCTCATAACCACAAGATTCACGGTCACGTAAAACTACAATCTTCCTTCCTTATCTGTTTTGATATGTGAGTTCATGGCCTTTTCCGTGAAGGAAGGAAGATTGTAGTTTTACGTGACTGTGAATCGTGTGATTATGAGTCACGGGACCTCCTTTTTACGTGGAATCCGAACCACAGGACATGGCATTTCACTTCGAAAATCTCACATGCATTGGCCGGGAATCGAACCCGGACCGCCTTGGTGAGAGGCATACAGCTAGACCGCTGAGCCACCACGCCCCCCCTTTTCCGTGATTTTATTGCCCGACTCTATAGTCTTGATGTTTTGTCGTATTTGTGCAATAGTTGTGTTAGTCATTGTGCAGAGCTTATCGACGAGAGCTGGCCTCAGGCCTATCATAATAAGCCTATCTGCTGCTTTTCCGGCATATTGGCGTCGTATCTGCTGCACATGCGTAGCTTAGTGTTGATGTAAGCATTAGTGTGTTCCCTGGGTCCCTGCGTCCGTTCCCTGATTTGGTCGCGATATCCTACTCACCTGTGTTGTGTTTAAATTCGTTCTCAAAAAGAACGCAAAGTTCCTCCCATGTGTTTCCCATGTTGTTTTATTGTAGCTCAAACCATGTCAGGGCCGTGTCGGACAGATATGCGGGAAATAGCCGCTTTCTGTCTGCGTCCGTCCAGCCATTAATGACGGCCGCCCTGTTAAAAGCCTTGATATAATCCTCAGGGTCTTGGTTGTCTCCTGAGAATTTCGTAGGCTGAATGAGGGGATATTTTGCGTGTACGGCCATATCTTCTGTGTGTGTTTCTGTGCTGCTATGTAAGGAAGTGTTAAATTCTGCGTGTTGAGATATTATGTGGGTAATTTGTGAAGTCCCGGGTTCAACTTGTGTTGAGTGTGATGTATTTTGTATGTTGAACAGTCCAGTTGTTTCTATGTTGTCTAGGGAAAGATCGTATTCGTTCTGTGCCGACTCTATTTTATGCAGTGTTTGTTCAATATTCTGTTGTAGCGTTTCGGTGACGGCCTGAATATCTGTAATGAGTGCCCTGTCTTTTGTGCTACTTGTAAGGGTTTCTAATTGTTGTATAAGTGTATATAGATTACCGTATGTCTGTTGTGTGTCGATACTCAGTTGTAATATGATATGGGGTAGTGTGGGGTCTTAAGTCCTCGTTGCTATAGGTAGGTGATAATATTAGCTGAGTGTTGTGCCTGTGATCTTGTGAGGGGAGGTGCGTGTACTATCGCCGCAGGGTATTTTATCCTGAGCTTAAGAGCCGCGGTTTCAAATTCGGCTATCAGTCAACCCGCGATGTTTTCATTGATTAGGTCTACGTTTGTGAACTTGATTTTTGGGCGTATCGGGTTGGGGTTGGCGCTAAGTGTGTGTGTCACGTCCCGAACGGTTCTTTTGATTTTGTCCATACGCTATTCGCTGCTTCTTTACTTGTGAGCTGTATCTGATGGAAGTGTATCTTTGTGTTGAAATGTATAAGTGTCCCATGTTATGTATTCTATGGTTTGGGCGGGGTGGGAATCTACCTTACTGTGTTGGGGTAGATTTTAACTACCTTGGTTGTTTCGGTCTTACTCTGAATTTTTTTCTCGAATTTGGGATGCTTGGCTGCTTAAAATAGTACCGAGCCGTATCTACTATACTTTATGTTTGAGCCCCTGTAATGTAGCTACTCGGCGCTCCAACAATATTATTGTTAGGAGTTGGAATTTATTTATTTCCCTAACTGTATGTTGATTATGGGGGTAAGTGCCGTCCTCGATAGTTGGAACTTACTTGACGGCTTAATCAATTGTTGGGGGTTGCGATCTTTAGATGCTTGGCGACTTTAGTAACTTGTTGGGGTTAAAAAGGTTCCTAATCACTAATTGTTAATTAATCTAATTCCCTAGATAAGTGTGGGAGCTAATGAATGGTAAGTGAAAGAGCTGGCTAGTCAGTGGAGTACTGACTAAGTAACCTTGCTGGTGCGAGTGCGAACGGCAGAGGCGGTTCTAGCCCTGGGCCGGGGGGGGGGGGGGGGGGCCCGGGCCCCCCCAGTTTTAGTGAAATAATTATTTTAAAATTCCTTGGTTACTAAATAAATTGATAATTTACAGATATAATTTATCTGATATAAAACAAACTAATGCATTTAATTAAGTTAATTTTTCTTTCAATTTCAAGATTTATTTATTTTATTATATGTAATTTAAACACACAATTGAAATAGTGTATAAATATAATATTTTTGAAATGCGTAGTGCATACACCAAGAGTATTAAACTCTTTTCCCAACTTTATGACATGCAAGTTCAGAAGTTTCCAATGTAGACAAACCTCCATGCGATACAAGTGCATCGATATCTCCCCAACTCTGTGACAAAAATGTGAGTGCAACTGTTTCTAATATATACGAACCAGTACCATTTTATTTTTATGATGGTCCATGCCAACCACGTAAATCAGTTTATAAACAAACGTTACTATACAATAAGAACAGAATTTTTAACAGTAAATGGTTTGATAGGTATACATTATTTTATTGAATACTCTGAGAACAAAGGTGCTGTTTTCTGTGTCGTCATTTCGTTCAATCTGATTCAAGCAATGCTGAACATGTTTTCACTAAATCTGGATTTTGCAATTGGAAAAGAATATGATAAAAACGTGCAAAGCATGCCGATAGTGAATGTTATAAATCTTCAATAGTAAAGTGAAACAGTTTTCTGGAAAGTGAACGTAGCGGCACAGTGATTTCGAAGCTAAGCGTGAAACCTCTGGTTATATTGCATAACCGCTCAGCTGTGGCAACAATGACCCGAGTCACATTACTTTGTGCTCGGCAAGACATTGGGCTTAGAGGTCATCGCCAAAAAGTTTCGGATGATGATATTGTTAATAATAAAGGGAATTTTGATGAAAATTTAAATGTAATTAAACTAGAAAGTGAAAGCTCTAGGGAGAATGTAAACAGTCTACCAAAGAATGCAACTTACTCATCTAAAGATTCTCAAAATAATTTTCTTGATATCTCAGCTAATATAATACACACATCAAAAAAAGTTTTGCATCACCTCGGTTCCAAGAGTTCCGGAACCGTTAAATACAAAGGGAATAGAGATCAACACAAACAACATTTCAGCTCGTTTTATTGCTCATGAGACCCACACATTGCATGTTGTACCATCATACAGCTAGACTTTCAGCATTTGTGGTCCAGATTGCAGTACACACCACTACCTCTAATACCCAGTAGCACGTCCTCTTGCATTGATGCATGCCTGTATTCGCCGTGGCATACTATCCACAAGTTCATCAAGACACTGTTGGTCCAAATTGTCCCACTCCTCAACGACAATTCGGCGTAAATCTCTCAGAGTGGTTGGTGGGTCAAGACGTCCATAAACAGCCCTTTTCAACATATCCCAGGCATGTTCGATAGGGTTCATGTCTGGTGAACATGCTGGCCACTGTAGTCGAGCGATGTCGTTATCTTGAAGGAACGCATTCACAAGATGTGCACGATGAGGTCGAGAATTGTCGTCCATGAAGACAAATGCCTCTCCAATATTCTGCCGATATGGTTGCACTATGGGTCGGAGGATGTCATTCAGGTATCGCAAAGCCGTTTCGGAGCCTTCCATGACCACCAGTGGCGTACGTCGGCCCCACATAATGCCACCCCAAAACATCAGGGAACCACCACCTTGCTGCACTCGCTGGACAGTGTGTCTAAGACGTTCAGCCTGACCAGGGTGCCTCCAAACACGTCTCCGACGATTGTCTGGTTGAAGGCATATGCGACACTCATCGGTGAAGAGAACGTGATGCCAATTCCGTGGGGTCCATTCAGCATGTTGTTGGGCCCATCTGTACCGCGCTGCATGGTGTCGGGGTTGCAAAGCTGGACCTCGCCATGGACGTCGGGAGTGAAGTTGCGCATCATGCAGCCTATTGCGCACAGTTTGAGTTGAAACACGACGTCCTGTGGCTGAACGAAACGCATTATTCAACATGGTGGCATTGCTGTCAGGGTTCCTCCGAGCGGCAATCCGTAAGTAGCGGTCATCCACTACAGTAGTAGCCCTTGGGCGGCCTGAGCGAGGCCTGTCATCGACAGTTCCTGTATCTCTGTACCTCCTCCATGTCCGAACAACATCGCTTTGGTTCACTCTGAGACGCCTGGAAACTTCCCTTGTTGAGAGCCCTTCTTGACACAAAGTAACAATGCGGACGCGATCGAACTGCGGTATTGACCTTCTAGGCATGGTAGAACTACAGACAACATGAGCAGCGTACCTTCGTCCTGGTGGAATGACTGGAACTGATCGGCTGTCGTACCCCCTCCGTCTAATAGGCCCTGCTCATGCATGGTTGTTTACATCTTTGAGCAGTTTTAGTGACATCTATGAACAGTCAAAGGGACTGTATCTTGGATACAATATACACAGTCAACGTCTATATGCCGGAGATCTGGGAACCGAGGTGATGCAAAACTTTTTTTGATGTGTGTAGTTGAACATATTGGAGGAGAAACGAAAAATATAACAATGGTTATGTTTCCTTAATCCTGGATGAAGCTAGAGTTGTTAGTAAAGTGGAACAGATGTCCGTATGTGTCAGATATGTAGGACAAAATTCTATAGAGGAGCGTTTCATAGGTTTTATACATTTGTCTCAACTGAATGAAAAAAGTATAGCTAATTCAACTTTAGAGTACCTTGTTTCCGTGGATTTATCCATGTAAGTGCATTGGACAAGCATATGATGGAGCCGTGGTTATGTTAGGGAAGATAAACGGTGTGCAACGTTTATTGCAACAAAAGGTAAATAACCCGGGTGGTTACATGCATTGTTATGCACATCGCTGGAATTTAGTTTTGGTGGACGTTTCAAAGCCAGTTTGTAGACGTGGTAAGGGACACTTTTGGTTTACTGGAAGCAATTTATGCTTTTCAGTCTGTATCTACTGTAAGACACCAAAAGTTTGTTGAGATACAGAGTGATCTTTATCCAGGAGAACGTGTTTTAGATATACCCCTTCAAAGTGACATGCGATGGGTACAGTATGTAAATATAGAGGAGTAATGTATTTTCAGAAACGTTTTGCTTCAGTTAAAGCAGCTCTAGAGTATTTCTCAAAGTCAGCTAACAAGAAAGAGGCAGCAGAAGCAAAAGGTTTGTTGAAACAGCTTTGTAAAGTGAAGGTGATGTTTGTGTTACAAATCTTTTCTGATATTCTCGAGCTTGCCAATGGAGCCTCTATGTTCTTACAACAAAAACATGTGGACTTCGGAGGGGCACATAGATTGATCTATGGTCTTGTAAAATCGTTGCAAGAAAAACGAAATGATGATTATTTTAAGGAACTATGGGCGGTTACATGTGACTCGGTTCAGTCGTTAGGCGTGAAAGTTTATAAACAATATAGAGTCTCAAGTATCCCAAAGAACTTTTCAGACTACTTTTTATTAATGCCAGTCTCTGCGGAGAAAGAAGAGGAACATGTCACATTATCAGAGACATGTAAAAGAAATCTTTTTGAAATATTAGACAACATGGTAGAAGAGTTACTGCGTAGATTTACTGAAAATGATTTTGTGTGCAATGCAATGGATGCCTGTTACCCAAGAAGTGAAAACTTTTTAAATTTTGAATATATATATATATATATATATATATATATATATATATATATATATATATATATATATATAGGCCTATATTCTCACGTTTTGTGAAAAGTATAATCTAATCTTCACAGACCATAAGGTGCTACAGAATGAAATCAGTTTAGCTAAGAATGTATTTAGAGGCAAATATCCAAACACTTCCTCATTCTTTTTTTCTGAACTTCTGGAAATAGAAGTTGCTTTTCCACAGCTGCTATTAATTTTCAAGTTGATGCTGACTCTTCCTGTGTCATCTGCTTCTGCTGAGCGCAGTTTCTCTGTCGTGAAACGAATAAAATCCTATTTAAGAGCAACAATGGCAACAAAGAGGCTTTCCAATCTCGCAATTCTTTCAATTGAAAGAGAATTAAGAGGAAAATTACTTCACGACCCTTCTGATATAGTGAACCAGTTTGCCCACAGTGGAAACTGAAGAATAAATTTATGTGACAGTGAAATATGCTATTATTTTACCAATGATAGTTTTTAGCCTACTTTTCTCATTTTGCAAAAATGAGGAAAAAGTAGACTAATGAGATCGATCCGGGAAAATGTCTGGGCTCCCCACAGATTTAAGCTTCTAGAACCGCCACTGGCGAACGGCTCTGCTGCGCTGCTATGCTAGCAGGTAAACTGTCGATAAAGTTTACTCAGCAGGATCTAAGTCGTGTTGATAAACAACCGGCAAGTTGGGGTAGGCGCTTAATAAAGGTAAACAGAGAGCAAATTGTAATAAAATGTAGAAGGTTTAATTGTAAGCTTGCAATAATGAGAGCTGTACTTAGTGAAATGCAGTTTGTAATGAATGGTAGAGATGGTTACAAAGTTATAGGTTTGAAAGGGGAAGGAATGTATGGAAATACCCTTGCACACTCACCTTGATCAGCTGGTCGACGCGTTTAGCCTTCGGCCTATTCGTGGGTGGATGGTTCTTGAGACAGACCCCCTTCTTTGGGGTAAAAGAGTATTTATAAGAAATGTTATTGCTGTCTATGTTTTGGTAGTCTCGTAATGATTGCTACATTTGTGTAGCCAGTCTGACAAACTCGGGTGCAATTGTGGTGTCAAGATTGTTGTGGTTGTTGGTAAGACATAGGGGTGAAGTGCGGTGATGAGAGGGGGCTGATAGGGGTAGGGACCTCAGGGTATAACAATATTGTCATTTCGTTCAAATGTGGCTACTTATCCTCTTTCTATCTTTCTCTAGGATGGCTGTGAGTTCGCTTGCCGACGCGGAGACTGACGAGAAGAATCGTGGCAGAGAATAACCAATAACTTCAATGATTCTCAGGAGGACAGAGATGATGCCTTACTTCGGCCTTTAATTGCAACACAAATGATCATAACTGTGAAACTGAAACTTTTTAGGTGCTTTTTTAAAATAAATTATTACTTCTTGCCAGATTGACATTAAATTGTTACAGTTCAACTGCACCTATGGAGATTTGCTTGAAGTTATTTTTTCTTTTTTTCTCTGTCTTTACACTAAATGTTTATTTTTTTCAGAATGTTACAAATTAGATTTCTCATATGTCTGACCTAGAGTCTTTATTGTGATATTGGTATAGTTACCGGATTCTTAAAAAGTTACATGTTTCAATTTCATAAATTAGAGAGAGTTAATTTTCTGATGATTGATAACAATATTAATTGATGCCTTCAGAATTTGAACTCTTGAAATATCTGTATTATTTCCCCAAGCTAACAATTTTGGTGTTCTTATAATAATAAGGGAAGAATCCCTGTTGAACAGAATTGTTGTGTGTAATTTTTTAATGTTCAAAATTTATTTATTTTTCATTTATTTGTGTAAGTAAAATATTAGATGAAATTGTGATAATGTTGTTGGTCACAGAGGTGATGATGACGATGCTTACAATGGTAGGCGTCATTATGATGCCTGCTGTGATGCCCGTGGTGTTGGCTATTGTATTTATCTCAATGATTACGATAGTAGGGATCATGATGATGCCTGCTGTGATGTTCGTGGTGTTGGCTATTGTGTTTATCTCAATAATGATGGCTGTATTAACAGCAATGACGTTGACGATTGTTGTAATAATGATCATTATTATTGGTTTTATCATTATGATAACTAAGCCTGCTTGGTCAAAAAATTTTGTATATCAAGTGGAGACAATATGGCGGGATGATGGAGCGATAGAAGAAACACGTATTGAAGGTATGATTCATATTAAGTAGGCCTATTACAATACCAGCAAGAAATATGATGAATTTTGTTGCTTGTCGTTGGAATGAAGACATAAGTATGTTGAACCCCATATGCAAAACCAACAGAATGCATTTTAAATGTAAATTTTAAGTGATGGCTATTGTAGTATAAAGAACAACTTTTTCATCCGATAAAACATTAATGTGATGCAGAACTGCTTCAAGGCTTAAAGTAAAGCAGTTTAAGTCATTTTAAAAAAGGCTGGTTTTTCAGTCAACAGAGAAACATGTTGTGCTTTTTTTTACTACACCAGATTCAGATGGCTGGATCTTGTTAAGAGCTTGTGGACCAAATTTTAAATTAAGTCATGACAACAAATTTATGCTGTTGTCAATGGTACTGATAGACTAGCATATTTTGGTTCATGTTGATTATGCACCAGATTATATCCCTCTTTTGTCTAACAGTTTTAAAATTTTAATGTCATTATTTCAGTGAGTTACATTAGTGTTGCATTCAGGGTGTGAAAGAAAGAAAAAACGTTTCGCTGAATAATACTGTACAGTATCCTACTTTACAGAGACAGTTCGCTGTTGTAATACATGATCATGTTCTGACATATGTAGCACAAGGTTCGAGTCATCCTAACAGAGAAAGTATTATTTTTATATTAAGGATTTCTTCAAATGTTACAAGAATGTTTCTTTTCTCTCTCTGCAAGTGAAATCTGTTGATTAAGTAATTGAAATAAAAGGTTGATTTTTTCAGTCAATAGAAGAAACAGGTTGTGTTTTTTCTTTTACTACACCAGATTCAGATGCCTGGATCTTGCTAAGAGTTTTTTTTGTTGCATGCTTTCCAAAGTGTCGATCACTGTCATGTTGCTATAGTTCAGAGCTTGAAGGGTTGTTTCCATAACTTGCTAATTTCTATAACTTCTCCAAATTAAAAGAATTTTGACTTCATAACCATCTATTTTCATCTAGTATCATAGTAACCTATCATTTCTAAGCCAAAGAATTACTTGTGTTTGTGTGTGGCCAATGCCTGTAAGTAATTATTCATCACTTGTGTTAATTATGAATTGTATTTATTCAAATGAGCTTGTACTGTATATATTTATTTTTCAACTTCTGTAAGTATTGTCAAATGACTACCATGGCAGTGATCCTGTACATTGTTGGTAGTGTACTAGAGGAATATGTATTTATGATATTGTCTGATATGGAAGGTATAAGTTTCTTGTAGAATTCAGAGATGTTTGTATTACTACGTTGTCCTTTCCACATATTTTGAAAATCTTAGTGTCACTGGTGAATGCCAGAAAAATAGAGCAGAATAGCATAACTTAATAATTTAACAAGTAGTTCCGTGAAGAACTATACAGCCTATTTTCATATATCCTGATCATGTTAATTGCATCTATCAACATACAAAATTTCAGTTTAATTGCTGTAACAGATTCGTAGATATTGAGAACCGTCTAAATATTTCAGATGGTCGCCAGGTTGGATTTTTATTTTTGTACTATTACATTAAGATTATTGTGTACGTGTGGTATTCAAACTTCAATCGCATGATTAGAACACAAGAAGTAAAAACGAGATTTTAAAATTACGCACAGCAGCCATCTTGTGATTATGCAAACCATTGAAATAAATTAGATGCCATTAGATCAATATTTGTATAAGCATTTAACGTGCAACGCTTCATGGCACTCGGATAGTTAATTCGCGAGAAACGTCCATTTAAATATTTATACTTCGCGTCGCCGCCATGTTGGATTTGTGATCACCAGGTTCCTGAAAGTCCTATAGGTGAACATATGTTCAAAGTCTCTATGAACATAAAAAAAATCAGTTTGGTTGCTGTAAAAGATTCATAGATATTGAAAACCGTCTAAATATTTCGGAAGCTCGCCATTTAGGAGTGTTATATGTACAGGCCATAGAGTTATGTACCATTCAAGGACAATTATTGCCTAGGTTCATTATTCAAACTTTCACTTCGATCGCATGATAGTAGTGGAGTAGGGGGGGTTCTGCTTCACTTGACACTCCTGTGCCCAACAAACCAACATGGCCGCCGCGCGAAGTTGAAATAATTAATATCTCTCAAACGCATGGTCCGATTTTGACAAATGAGGTGTCGTTGGACTCGGGCTGACGCCCTCTTTCCAATGGACTACTCATTTCAACCCCTAAATAAAACCTACCCCTACTAGGGGGTGAAATTGTAATTTTTTTAGTGAAAGCCTCTTTTCAAATACGACATGTATAAGGTGCGCTGCTAAAATGAACTTAAACGTTGTTGCCCATATAGCGCATGCGTTTTACGGGATGCCGCTATGGATGAACATTTTTGTTTTTTGTTTTTTACGCATGCGCACTGGGGATTTTTGTAAGAGGGCGAGCTCTTTGAAAAAAATGATTGATAAGAAGAGGTTTTGGTAGTGAGGAGAGAGCCAGATAGTCGCCTACTTTCCTACGAAGTTTGCCGATATGTCTCAAACGCAAGGTCGGATTTGGACGTGTGACGTGTCAAATCGCTTGTCTCGAAGCCCTATACATGTTATTAATAGGTTAGAGTTTTGAGAATGAGGGAAACAGGCTTTTTTGGGGTAAAACCATGATTTTAGACTTTTTCTGATATTTCACGAATGCATGGTCGGATTTGGTCCTATGACGTGTCAAATGGCTTGTCTCGAAACCCTGTGTATTTTGGTAATAGGTTAAAGTTTTTGAGAATGAGGGAAACAGAATTTTTTGTTGTAAAACCGTGATTTTAGACTTTCTGTTATATTTCACAAACCAATAACGCCAGAGACGTATACGAGGGGTCGTAGGACTCGGGGTGACGCACCTTTCCTCTCCCCTTTCGAATATAGTATTTATGTTTAAAAAATGCGAAAGGGTCTAACGACACTTTTGTTGAAAACATTTTAGTTTTTAAAACTTTTTCTTTTAATCTGTCTAAAATGTTCATGAAGAGTGGTTGCAGATAGAGACGATACCACTGGACACGTGTTTCAACGAAGCTATTACTGGCCACGGTGGTGATATACCAATACAGTATTCGCTATTTCGATGAGACGGCGGGTCGAGGGTTCGTTTTCCGATTTTTCCTATGATGGAATACCTAATACCTAAACCCCCTGAAGGGGGTCTTTAACATGTAAACGATTATGAGTGACATGACAAATGATAATTCCTTGATCAGATGAAGTTAGCTTTAGATAGAACAAACAGAACTTGGTTATATGTTGCTTGAAGTGAGTATAGAAAACAAACTTGCTGGGGCAGACTGACAGGATGTGGATGTTATTTGAGCTTATTGGAATGCATTGACTTGACTTGACAACAGGGCAATGAAAAAAAAAGCACAGAGATGCTGAGGACACTTGAAGGTCAAACGATATGGCAACTATGGTGGGAGGGGGAAGCGAGGATGTTGTCGCCGATCATGTTCAATGTTCAATGGATGAATTTAAATTTTGCGAAGCATTGTTCGGAGAGGGTCATGTGACGACTTGTTTTAAGGATATTTATTTTTCCGATCTTTCTTATGGTGGTCTCATTGATTGAAATCATCCAAAACTGCTAGGGCATGGCCTTGAGATTTTATAAACTGATAATGGGATTTTGACATACAAGGTCCACTCAGAACTTGACATGATGTCATTCTTTTTATGGCTTATGAATTTCCCCAAAAAAGACCCAAAACAACAAGATCATAGACTTTTGCTTTTCTTAATATATTGCAAACCCATAATGTTAGATGTTTACTGTGAGTGACGAAACCTAGCTAGGTAAAGAAAGAATTATTGTGGGCTACATGTATGGTGACTGACACGTCTTTGAACATTGGAACTTGTTTTCAGATCTGAGTGTAGTACATAGGGAGTATAGGTTGTAGGCATGGCTTGACAAACGGTGTACACAAAATTCAATTTATCGATTCAAGAATTATGAGTAGACTATCATTAATTAATTGGTTAAAGAGTGTAGCTAAAAATAAAAAAAAGTGACTACATTAAACTAAACTGAACCAAGTCGAATCAAACCCAACTGAACCAAACCAAGCCTAAAGCAAACCAAACCTAATCAAGAACAAGCCAAGGGCTTAAGTGTAAAACTTGTGGGGGAATGCAGTCATTGGCAATGTCCAAAGAAAGGGATAACGCTCTACCTTTAGAGGGTGAGGTAAAGCTAGCGCATGGTGCTAATGCATATTCCCAAGTACATGAACCACACACACACACAACTATCCTATGCTGTTTTTATGAGTTGACTGTTAAAACTTACTCAGTGGTTACTGAGCAAGATGGTCGCTACACACAACAAGCTTTAAATACTTGAGGCTAATAATCTATACACACACACGCACTCGCTTGTTCTAAACTAAACTGTCTCGCTGGCAGTGCTCACACAGTAGGCAAATGACAGAAATGCTTGGCTAACCGAAATACAATCATTTTCGGTTGTCTAATGATACCAGCTAGCCATTACATGCTATAGTGGTGAGCACATGTGCCTCTTGCACTGGAGATCGTAACTCGATTTCTAGCTCTAAGGCCTAGAACGAATCAAACTAAGAAAGAATGGTATGGTGACGCAGTAGTTAAACTGTTAGCCTTTCAATAAGGTAGACTAGGGTTTGATTTTGGGTTAATATACATGTCATAAACAAACAAACAAAAAAAGCGGAGATAATGTTTAAAACTGATTACACTTGTCTCTTTTCAAATTATTACTTAGATTACAAATACAAAGGTGGACTGGGTTTGATATACAGTTAATGCTGCCTATCGCATACTAGCCTGTAAGAAAGCCAAACAAGCAAAAGGCGTAGGTAGAGCAGTGGTAAAATCACTATGTGTAGAGAACTACCTAACGGTTTTATGAACTGGCAATGCTATGTCGCATAAACAGTGCAGGATACAATCCGGCAACCATAATTTTTATCTTGTGGAACAGAGAAAATGCAATTTTACCTTGATGGATAGCAAATGAGTGCAGATGAATGACCAATGCATTAGCCTACCATAGGGTTATAACCACGAGGTGGAGGTGTGACTTTTATATTTTATTGTTTAGAGACATGGCTTTTTTGTAACCAGTAGATTTAGTATTTTGTAAATATTCATTTTTGTAATTGTAAATAGTGGAAACATTTTTTTGTAATTTTAAATGTTAAATGTATAACTAAAAGTTATTTGGGATAAGTGTGCATGTCAAGGATAAATAGCGTGGTTGTATTTGTTTTCAAAGACAGGTATGGTTGTGTGAATGTATGACTACAAATAGAATGATAGAGAGAGAGAGAGAAAGCTTGTGTATGTGTGTGTGTGTGTGTGTGTGTGTGTGGGTAGCATTGATTTTTCAACCAAAGCAAACACGGCAAGGTAGGATGGTGGGGTAATTAATGTATATAGCAAATGGTAAATAGTATACTATATTTTTTTAACACTTGTGTTTTTTTAATGCAGCAGTAGATAGGTGTTATTTTGTAAAACAGTCTTACCTACAGTAGTAGTAGTAGTAGTAATAGTAGTAGGCCTATATGTTTTTGGAAACAAACAGAAAGAGAATGCACTATTGCCATGGCCAAGCACTTCCATTAAAGTGATTTCAAGAAAATTTAAATCAGCAAATGTGTGTTTTACAAAACTAAACATTCAGCATGGACTAAATCATAAACGTGTCTTCTGTGATATGGAAAAAATAGGAAATCCATGTTTCCATATCAACACAATTTAAAAACTTAAAACTGACATTTAAAAAATGTAAATGGGAAATTGGCAAATGTGTAAACAACAAAATGGAAAATTCTTGTTTCCATATCATGAAATCCAAAAACTTTAAACTGACATTTTCAAATCGTGTACATGGAAAATTGACAAATGGCAATGTGTGAAATGTGAAAATGAAAAAATATGAACAAATGGCTATCATTATTTAAAAAAAATAAAAAAAACCGTCGTGTTCTATCGTTAAAGTGTGAATGAAACCACATCTACTTATTTGGATCACCCGAGACTGAGTAGACCTGTTTTAGTCCTAATATACTTTTAAAATTTTATGTTAAAGCTCAATTTGAACTCAAGAGCTTTAGAGTGCCAGCTAACTATTATAACCGTTACGTCACAAAGACAACTTTACACTACTCTTAATAAACAATAATAAGAAAAAGAATAATAAATGTTGAATTTTTTTTTAAGGATGAACATGGTGATACTGTTTCTGTTGCACAGTCTGCTAGCTACTAGCCAGCAGCTGGGGTCTTAGAAAACGATACAGTTGACATTTTGTAATGAGATGTGACATGTTTCAAAGTACAGTATTATGGGTTGCTGTTGAGTAAAAACTAATCCTGTACAAGGAAGCAAGGGTTCGAACCCCTTACCTAACATTACTATTGCCTGAACATGGCTTGACGACACTGTATTATTATGATACTCGGTACACAAACCATAGATAGAGTGTATTGTTTAAGATCACTTTCTTTCTGAACATAGGTGGAGACTGTTGATGGTTAACAATGGCATTAATATAGTAGGACGTGGGTATAGCAATTAAGAAAAAACAGACAATACCCATACAATATTTTTATTTATTTAATATAAGTACTTGTACAATAGTTACATTCAAAATACATTTCTTTTTTCTCTATTACTATTTAGTCCTTTTTGATTCTCTTGCATATGAAGGGTAGATAACCTTGTAGTTCAGCCCCTTAAAACAACAACAACACAACCTTTTGCATAGTCTGTGATGTTGACGACTCTTGAGATGTGGAAGATGGATTAAACATAACTTTTACAGCAGGGGTTAAATGTTGCTCAATAAACACTGCACTATTTTGAGTAGCAACATTTTTTTCTTGTACTAGCTTTTTAGCATTGTCATGATTATTTGTTGACACCAACAGTGTTTCATCTGGTACACCACATTGATGATCACTCACACTTAAAACCTTACCATTTCTACTTTTTAGATTGCCTCGACATCTTTTTGACCTCTCTTTTGAGCATCGCCAAAATATTATTCCTTTTACATTTTGACGATTATAGTTATAAGAGTAGCCTTTATAGAGTACACGTTGTTTACCTTTGTTAGTTGTAGTAAGTTCCATAGTAGCAACTAACCTGTTAGTATGATTTGCTCACTACAAAGGTTATAAATGTTCTGATAATAAAATCATTTAGCGTTGGCTTTTATATTTAATATGTACAGTTTGAAGTGATAGCAAAAGTGAGAGCAAAATGGTAGCAGAGTGGTAGAAAATATAACATGTATTGTTAAGAAATAGTTTAAGCTGTTATGTGGATCCATTACATAATAATTTTAGCACGACGAAGCTCATTTTCTATATCCAATAGTTCTTCCTCATATTCAGTATAACCAGCCTGTTTATAGACATGCAGTTGCTGAAGCCGCCGGATTAGCTTACTTGGATTGTTCCAGTAGACAAATTTAACAAATGATTTTTTAGTTGTAAACAAAGCATTACCATTATCATTATTATCTTCATCATCAACATCATCATCATAACCATTATCATTATCATCATCATCATTATCATCATCATCATGATCATTATAATCCTCATCACTATTACTATATAGTCCTTTTTGATTCTTTTGCAATACCACATTTTGCACAGTCTGTGTTGCCCTTGATAATGTTGGGAGTTTTTCAGACATTGACAACTGTCCTAACACGACTTTCTGAGGAGATGATACATGCTTCTTAACAAACAATGCACTATCTTGAGCTGCAATATCTTTTTCTGGGACAAGTGTTTTAGCATTTTGAAGAGTTTTTTTAAACAGCAACGATGTTTTATCTGGTACACTACATTGATGATCACTCATACTTAAGACATCACTATTTTTACTTTTCAGCTCACCTCGACACTGTTTTGAACGATGTTTTGAACAACGCCAAATAACAGTTCCATTTTTATTGGTTCGTTTTACAATATATTTATATCCTTTATAGAATGCGTGTGGCATACCATTGCTATTTGTTGATACTTCCATGTCAATTGTCAAGCATGAACTAATCTCTAGCAAAGTTCACTCGATAATATAAATAATTTCTAAACCCCAGTAGTGAATAGTCAGTTGTTTTTGATCTATGCAAGCGTAAACATGTCACATACACTGGTGATGGATACTCAAGGCTTTAAGGTCAATGAAAACAAGTACAGTATATATTTAAATAGGTGGCTATCATTGATTGCACAACACGCGGGTCACCATATCTTTTTTTCTTTCGGACTAGTGTTTTAACATTTGAAGAGTGTTTTAAACAGCAACGATGTCTTATCAGTCACACTACATTGATGATCACTCACACTTAAGACCTCGCTATTTTTACTTTTTAACTCACTTTGACACTGTTTTGAACGATGTTTTGAACAACGCCAAATAACAGTTCCATTTTTATTGGTTCGTTTTACAATATACGTATAACCTTTATAGTATGCATATGGCTTACCATAACTATTCGTTGATACTTTCATATCAATTTTCAAGCATGAAATAATCTCCAATAAATTTCGCTCGATAATAGAAATAATAGTTTAAAGTGGGTGCGAAGGTGGGTGCAAAAGTGGGTGCAAAAGTGAGTGTAAAAGTGGGTGCAAAAGTGGGTGCAAAAGTGGGTGCAAAAGTGGGTGCAAAAGTGGGTGCGAAAGTGGGTGCGAAAGTGGATGCAGTTTATAGTAGGCACCATTTTTACTAGAATATGATTTGAGTAAATGTAATTTCTAAACCCAAGTAGTGAATAGTCAGTTGGTTTTGATTTATGCAAGCGTAAACATGTCTCATACACTGATGATGGATACTCAAGGCTTTTTGGTCAACAAAAAACAAGTATATAGTTAAAGAGGTAGCTATTATTGATTGCACAACACTGAATCTATATTTGAAATTTTGACAAAGGGTCTAAGTGCACTTTTGTTAATATCTCGCGAACCAATAAGACTACGGCATTGTATGAGGTATTGTTGGACTTTTTGCCGAAGACTGCTGGTAAACACTTATGTTCCCACGACCTTTTTAAAGATGACGGCTGACCCACGAGGGGTGATTAAAACGTATTCCAAGCGACGCTTGTCGATAAGCAAACCAATAATCAAAGGGGGGTGTGACAGAGCTTGAGGCGATAACCCCTTTTGATTGATCCCTGTTGATTTGCCCCTTTGGACTGGTCCCCGTTGACAAGTCCCT
Organism: Meconema thalassinum; assembly: GCA_946902985.2. NCBI lineage: Eukaryota > Metazoa > Arthropoda > Insecta > Orthoptera > Tettigoniidae > Meconema > Meconema thalassinum. The sequence continues at coordinate 249,212,553 of OX336394.1, read as the reverse complement.
CTGAACGGGTCCTTTTTGAAGGGAGTCATTTATGACGGGCCCCTGCTGACGGGTCACTGTGGACGGATCCCTGTGGACAGGTCCCTGTTGACAGGTCCTTTTGACTAATCCCTTTGGACCTGTCAACAGGGACCTGTCCACAGGGATCCGTCCACAGTGACCCGTCAGCAAGGGCCCGTCATAAATGACTCCCTTCAAAAAGGACCCGTTCAGAGGGACTTGTCACCGGGGACCAGTCCAAAGGGGCAAATCAACAGGGATCAATCAAAAGGGGTTATCGCCTCAAGCTCTGTCACACCCCCCTTTGATTATTGGTTTGCTTATCGACAAGCGTCGCTTGGAATACGTTTTAATCACCCCTCGTGGGTCAGCCGTCATCTTTAAAAAGGTCGTGGGAACATAAGTGTTTACCAGCAGTCTTCGGCAAAAAGTCCAACAATACCTCATACAATGCCGTAGTCTTATTGGTTCGCGAGATATTAACAAAAGTGCACTTAGACCCTTTGTCAAAATTTCAAAAATAGATTCAGTGTTGTGCAATCAATAATAGCTACCTCTTTAACTATATACTTGTTTTTTGTTGACCAAAAAGCCTTGAGTATCCATCATCAGTGTATGAGACATGTTTACGCTTGCATAAATCAAAACCAACTGACTATTCACTACTTGGGTTTAGAAATTACATTTACTCAAATCATATTCTAGTAAAAATGGTGCCTACTATAAACTGCATCCACTTTCGCACCCACTTTCGCACCCACTTTTGCACTCACTTTTGCACCCACTTTTGCACCCACGTTTACACCCACTTTTACACTCACTTTTGCACCCACTTTTGCACCCACCTTCGCACCCACTTTAAACTATTATTTCTATTATCGAGCGAAATTTATTGGAGATTATTTCATGCTTGAAAATTGATATGAAAGTATCAACGAATAGTTATGGTAAGCCATATGCATACTATAAAGGTTATACGTATATTGTAAAACGAACCAATAAAAATGGAACTGTTATTTGGCGTTGTTCAAAACATCGTTCAAAACAGTGTCAAAGTGAGTTAAAAAGTAAAAATAGCGAGGTCTTAAGTGTGAGTGATCATCAATGTAGTGTGACTGATAAGACATCGTTGCTGTTTAAAACACTCTTCAAATGTTAAAACACTAGTCCGAAAGAAAAAAAGATATGGTGACCCGCGTGTTGTGCAATCAATGATAGCCACCTATTTAAATATATACTGTACTTGTTTTCATTGACCTTAAAGCCTTGAGTATCCATCACCAGTGTATGTGACATGTTTACGCTTGCATAGATCAAAAACAACTGACTATTCACTACTGGGGTTTAGAAATTATTTATATTATCGAGTGAACTTTGCTAGAGATTAGTTCATGCTTGACAATTGACATGGACGTATCAACAAATAGCAATGGTATGCCATACGCATTCTATAAAGGATATAAATATATTGTAAAACGAACCAATAAAAATGGAACTGTTATTTGGCGTTGTTCAAAACATCGTTCAAAACAGTGTCGAGGTGAGCTGAAAAGTAAAAATAGTGATGTCTTAAGTATGAGTGATCATCAATGTAGTGTACCAGATAAAACATCGTTGCTGTTTAAAAAAACTCTTCAAAATGCTAAAACACTTGTCCCAGAAAAAGATATTGCAGCTCAAGATAGTGCATTGTTTGTTAAGAAGCATGTATCATCTCCTCAGAAAGTCGTGTTAGGACAGTTGTCAATGTCTGAAAAACTCCCAACATTATCAAGGGCAACACAGACTGTGCAAAATGTGGTATTGCAAAAGAATCAAAAAGGACTATATAGTAATAGTGATGAGGATTATAATGATCATGATGATGATGATAATGATGATGATGATAATGATAATGGTTATGATGATGATGTTGATGATGAAGATAATAATGATAATGGTAATGCTTTGTTTACAACTAAAAAATCATTTGTTAAATTTGTCTACTGGAACAATCCAAGTAAGCTAATCCGGCGGCTTCAGCAACTGCATGTCTATAAACAGGCTGGTTATACTGAATATGAGGAAGAACTATTGGATATAGAAAATGAGCTTCGTCGTGCTAAAATTATTATGTAATGGATCCACATAACAGCTTAAACTATTTCTTAACAATACATGTTATATTTTCTACCACTCTGCTACCATTTTGCTCTCACTTTTGCTATCACTTCAAACTGTACATATTAAATATAAAAGCCAACGCTAAATGATTTTATTATCAGAACATTTATAACCTTTGTAGTGAGCAAATCATACTAACAGGTTAGTTGCTACTATGGAACTTACTACAACTAACAAAGGTAAACAACGTGTACTCTATAAAGGCTACTCTTATAACTATAATCGTCAAAATGTAAAAGGAATAATATTTTGGCGATGCTCAAAAGAGAGGTCAAAAAGATGTCGAGGCAATCTAAAAAGTAGAAATGGTAAGGTTTTAAGTGTGAGTGATCATCAATGTGGTGTACCAGATGAAACACTGTTGGTGTCAACAAATAATCATGACAATGCTAAAAAGCTAGTACAAGAAAAAAATGTTGCTACTCAAAATAGTGCAGTGTTTATTGAGCAACATTTAACCCCTGCTGTAAAAGTTATGTTTAATCCATCTTCCACATCTCAAGAGTCGTCAACATCACAGACTATGCAAAAGGTTGTGTTGTTGTTGTTTTAAGGGGCTGAACTACAAGGTTATCTACCCTTCATATGCAAGAGAATCAAAAAGGACTAAATAGTAATAGAGAAAAAAGAAATGTATTTTGAATGTAACTATTGTACAAGTACTTATATTAAATAAATAAAAATATTGTATGGGTATTGTCTGTTTTTTCTTAATTGCTATACCCACGTCCTACTATATTAATGCCATTGTTAACCATCAACAGTCTCCACCTATGTTCAGAAAGAAAGTGATCTTAAACAATACACTCTATCTATGGTTTGTGTACCGAGTATCATAATAATACAGTGTCGTCAAGCCATGTTCAGGCAATAGTAATGTTAGGTAAGGGGTTCGAACCCTTGCTTCCTTGTACAGGATTAGTTTTTACTCAACAGCAACCCATAATACTGTACTTTGAAACATGTCACATCTCATTACAAAATGTCAACTGTATCGTTTTCTAAGACCCCAGCTGCTGGCTAGTAGCTAGCAGACTGTGCAACAGAAACAGTGTCACCATGTTCATCCTTAAAAAAAAATTCAACATTTATTATTCTTTTTCTTATTATTGTTTATTAAGAGTAGTGTAAAGTTGTCTTTGTGACGTAACGGTTATAATAGTTAGCTGGCACTCTAAAGCTCTTGAGTTCAAATTGAGCTTTAACATAAAATTTTAAAAGTATATTAGGACTAAAACAGGTCTACTCAGTCTCGGGTGATCCAAATAAGTAGATGTGGTTTCATTCACACTTTAACGATAGAACACGACGGTTTTTTTATTTTTTTTAAATAATGATAGCCATTTGTTCATATTTTTTCATTTTCACATTTCACACATTGCCATTTGTCAATTTTCCATGTACACGATTTGAAAATGTCAGTTTAAAGTTTTTGGATTTCATGATATGGAAACAAGAATTTTCCATTTTGTTGTTTACACATTTGCCAATTTCCCATTTACATTTTTTAAATGTCAGTTTTAAGTTTTTAAATTGTGTTGATATGGAAACATGGATTTCCTATTTTTTCCATATCACAGAAGACACGTTTATGATTTAGTCCATGCTGAATGTTTAGTTTTGTAAAACACACATTTGCTGATTTAAATTTTCTTGAAATCACTTTAATGGAAGTGCTTGGCCATGGCAATAGTGCATTCTCTTTCTGTTTGTTTCCAAAAACATATAGGCCTACTACTACTACTACTACTACTACTACTGTAGGTAAGACTGTTTTACAAAATAACACCTATCTACTGCTGCATTAAAAAAACACAAGTGTTAAAAAAATATAGTATACTATTTACCATTTGCTATATACATTAATTACCCCACCATCCTACCTTGCCGTGTTTGCTTTGGTTGAAAAATCAATGCTACCCACACACACACACACACACACACACATACACAAGCTTTCTCTCTCTCTCTCTATCATTCTATTTGTAGTCATACATTCACACAACCATACCTGTCTTTGAAAACAAATACAACCACGCTATTTATCCTTGACATGCACACTTATCCCAAATAACTTTTAGTTATACATTTAACATTTACTATTACAAAAAAATGTTTCCACTATTTACAATTACAAAAATGAATATTTACAAAATACTAAATCTACTGGTTACAAAAAAGCCATGTCTCTAAACAATAAAATATAAAAGTCACACCTCCACCTCGTGGTTATAACCCTATGGTAGGCTAATGCATAGGTCATTCATCTGCACTCATTTGCTATCCATCAAGGTAAAATTGCATTTTCTCTGTTCCACAAGATAAAAATTATGGTTGCCGGATTGTATCCTGCACTGTTTATGCGACATAGCATTGCCAGTTCATAAAACCGTTAGGTAGTTCTCTACACATAGTGATTTTACCACTGCTCTACCTACGCCTTTTGCTTGTTTGGCTTTCTTACAGGCTAGTATGCGATAGGCAGCATTAACTGTATATCAAACCCAGTCCACCTTTGTATTTGTAATCTAAGTAATAATTTGAAAAGAGACAAGTGTAATCAGTTTTAAACATTATCTCCGCTTTTTTTGTTTGTTTGTTTATGACATGTATATTAACCAAAAATCAAACCCTAGTCTACCTTATTGAAAGGCTAACAGTTTAACTACTGCGTCACCATACCATTCTTTCTTAGTTTGATTCGTTCTAGGCCTTAGAGCTAGAAATCGAGTTACGATCTCCAGTGCAAGAGGCACATGTGCTCACCACTATAGCATGTAATGGCTAGCTGGTATCATTAGACAACCGAAAATGATTGTATTTCGGTTAGCCAAGCATTTCTGTCATTTGCCTACTGTGTGAGCACTGCCAGCGAGACAGTTTAGTTTAGAACAAGCGAGTGCGTGTGTGTGTATAGATTATTAGCCTCAAGTATTTAAAGCTTGTTGTGTGTAGCGACCATCTTGCTCAGTAACCACTGAGTAAGTTTTAACAGTCAACTCATAAAAACAGCATAGGATAGTTGTGTGTGTGTGTGGTTCATGTACTTGGGAATATGCATTAGCACCATGCGCTAGCTTTACCTCACCCTCTAAAGGTAGAGCGTTATCCCTTTCTTTGGACATTGCCAATGACTGCATTCCCCCACAAGTTTTACACTTAAGCCCTTGGCTTGTTCTTGATTAGGTTTGGTTTGCTTTAGGCTTGGTTTGGTTCAGTTGGGTTTGATTCGACTTGGTTCAGTTTAGTTTAATGTAGTCACTTTTTTTTATTTTTAGCTACACTCTTTAACCAATTAATTAATGATAGTCTACTCATAATTCTTGAATCGATAAATTGAATTTTGTGTACACCGTTTGTCAAGCCATGCCTACAACCTATACTCCCTATGTACTACACTCAGATCTGAAAACAAGTTCCAATGTTCAAAGACGTGTCAGTCACCATACATGTAGCCCACAATAATTCTTTCTTTACCTAGCTAGGTTTCGTCACTCACAGTAAACATCTAACATTATGGGTTTGCAATATATTAAGAAAAGCAAAAGTCTATGATCTTGTTGTTTTGGGTCTTTTTTGGGGAAATTCATAAGCCATAAAAAGAATGACATCATGTCAAGTTCTGAGTTGACCTTGTATGTCAAAATCCCATTATCAGTTTATAAAATCTCAAGGCCATGCCCTAGCAGTTTTGGATGATTTCAATCAATGAGACCACCATAAGAAAGATCGGAAAAATAAATATCCTTAAAACAAGTCGTCACATGACCCTCTCCGAACAATGCTTCGCAAAATTTAAATTCATCCATTGAACATTGAACATGATCGGCGACAACATCCTCGCTTCCCCCTCCCACCATAGTTGCCATATCGTTTGACCTTCAAGTGTCCTCAGCATCTCTGTGCTTTTTTTTCATTGCCCTGTTGTCAAGTCAAGTCAATGCATTCCAATAAGCTCAAATAACATCCACATCCTGTCAGTCTGCCCCAGCAAGTTTGTTTTCTATACTCACTTCAAGCAACATATAACCAAGTTCTGTTTGTTCTATCTAAAGCTAACTTCATCTGATCAAGGAATTATCATTTGTCATGTCACTCATAATCGTTTACATGTTAAAGACCCCCTTCAGGGGGTTTAAGTATTAGGTATTCCATCATAGGAAAAATCGGAAAACGAACCCTCGACCCGCCGTCTCATCGGAATAGCGAATACTGTATTGGTATATCACCACCGTGGCCAGTAATAGCTTCGTTGAAACACGTGTCAAGTGGTATCGTCTCTATCTGCAACCACTCTTCATAAACATTTTAGACAGATTAAAAGAAAAAGTTTTAAAAACTAAAATGTTTTCAACAAAAGTGTCGTTAGACCCTTTCGCATTTTTTAAACATAAATACTATATTCGAAAGGGGAGAGGAAAGGGGCGTCACCCCGAGTCCTACGACCCCTCGTATACGTCTCTGGCGTTATTGGTTTGTGAAATATAACAGAAAGTCTAAAATCACGGTTTTACAACAAAAAATTCTGTTTCCCTCATTCTCAAAAACTTTAACCTATTACCAAAATACACAGGGTTTCGAGACAAGCCATTTGACACGTCATAGGACCAAATCCGACCATGCATTCGTGAAATATCAGAAAAAGTCTAAAATCATGGTTTTATCCCAAAAAAGCCTGTTTCCCTCATTCTCAAAACTCTAACCTATTAATAACATGTATAGGGCTTCGAGACAAGCGATTTGACACGTCACACGTCCAAATCCGACCTTGCGTTTGAGACATATCGGCAAACTTCGTAGGAAAGTAGGCGACTATCTGGCTCTCTCCTCACTACCAAAACCTCTTCTTATCAATCATTTTTTTTCAAAGAGCTCGCCCTCTTACAAAAATCCCCAGTGCGCATGCGTAAAAAAACAAAAAACAAAAATGTTCATCCATAGCGGCATCCCGTAAAACGCATGCGCTATATGGGCAACAACGTTTAAGTTCATTTTAGCAGCGCACCTTATACATGTCGTATTTGAAAAGAGGCTTTCACTAAAAAAATTACAATTTCACCCCCTAGTAGGGGTAGGGTTTATTTAGGGGTTGAAATGAGTAGTCCATTGGAAAGAGGGCGTCAGCCCGAGTCCAACGACACCTCATTTGTCAAAATCGGACCATGCGTTTGAGAGATATTAATTATTTCAACTTCGCGCGGCGGCCATGTTGGTTTGTTGGGCACAGGAGTGTCAAGTGAAGCAGAACCCCCCCTACTCCACTACTCATGATTACGACACAAGAAATTAAAACTTAATTATAAAATTTCGCACAGCCGCCATCTTGAGGTTATGTAAGCAATTGAATTAAATTAGATGGCAGTCCATTACAATCTGCCAAATCATTTACTGTACCACATTTCACTGCGCTCAGAGAGTTAAATCACGAGAAAAGTATATTTAAATGTCTCAACTTCGCTTGGCCGCCATGTTGGTTTTGTAGTTACCAGGTTTTTGAAAGTTTCATAGGTGAACTTCTAGTAGTGCCCTTTATCACCGTACACAATTTCAGGGCGATATCGATAATAGTTTCGGAGATATTGAATGCTAGTGAAATATGTCGCACAACCGCCATGTTGTATTGGTGAGACGTAAGAAAATTTGAAGGGCACGGTCGAGGTCGCCGGGAATAGTGTTATGAACTTACCGAGTTTCATTGAAATCGCTCCAGCCGTTTAGATTTTATTAGGGACACACACACACACACACACACCTCACACACACACACACACACACACGGACAAAAGGTGATCTCATAAGCCTATTTTTTCAAAATTGAAAATAGGCTACAAATTGATGTGATTGTATGTGTATGCTTTCCGTGGTTTGTTTTCCTGGGGAATATTTACTCTACATGTCGAACTATCAGACACATCAATATTTTTTCAGAAGGATATTACCCTATGTTCTGCTATTTATAGCTACAGTAGAATCTCGGTTATAAGTTTCTCATCTGTATGTTCTTTAATCCTGCGACACTCTTTCACTGGAGCTCAGATGTTCACTGCATCCTTTAAATAATTATAGCTGTGAAAATATAAAGCTAACACAACTTTTTTTTAAAGAAATCTATCTACTTTTTCCTTTATTAGAATATCCTGTTCCACTTTTCTTTTTTTTTTCTCAGACAGTCTATTGAAATGCAAGTACCGATTCTGTTATTTCAGGAAATAAAATACAGGGTGATTCACAATTCCTATTACAAACTTCTGGGGGTTGTAGAGGGGACTAAGTAGATCACAGTTTGATTAGGAACCCTAGTCCGGACATTTATCGTTTCGATGCCAAATCATTTTGAACATCACTTGCATTTTACATTTCCCGCTTCACAGAACGCAAATAACATTGGCTGAGGGCAACCTCTGCAGTCCCCTGATGTCATACAGTAGATATGCCCTGTGTTTACAAACCATAGTGACAGTGAGTCCGCTTTGACAGCAGTTGTGATCCAGCCAGGGCGCAGTACAGGACGAGACCGCAGTCCAATGATATCGTGACGTCTGTTCGTTTACAAACGGTAGTGACAGTGAGTCCACTTGGACAGCAGTTGTGATCCAGTCATTCAGCAGTACAGGATGGTGGCATACACTTTGCACATGCAGTCTACGAACACCTCGAACAAACATTCGGGGAAAGATGGATAGGTCGAGGTAGTCCAATTTCGTGGCCACCTCGATCCCCAGATTTAACTCCCCTCAACATTTTCCTGTGGGGCCACATGAAGAACCTTGTTTATGAGACTCCTGTCGAGTAGGAAGAAGATCTTGTTGTGGGCGTTCTGGTGGCTGCACACATTATTGACCACACATCAGGTCTCGTGGGACATGTGTATGACAACATGCGGCGCAGGTACACATTATGTAATGAACAGCAGGGTCGCCACGTGGAACAACTCTTGTAGTGCATACGTGTCTGTAGTGAAGTGGGAGATGTGCAATAGAATCGTACTGATTTGGTATCGAAACGATGTATGTCCGGACATGGGTTCCTAATCAAAATGTGATCTAATTAATCCCCTCTACAACACCCGGAAGCTTGTAGTGGGAATTATGAATCACCTTGTATAAATAACACTTCTTCCTTGCCTGATTGTATGAACCAAGGTACCTTCAAGCAATATTGATACTCCCTTAGTAAGAAGAGATAATTAAAAGACTGCCTTGTTGCCAGATATCCCTCTCCAGTGAGGAAAAGAAGGAAGCTTGTAGTTTCATTTGACCATTAATCTCTGTATCATTGCTCAACTTTTTTCATGGATCCAAACCACCAGATGTGACATTTCATCTTAAAAATCCTAGTGGTACTCCAATGGGAATATTACAATGTTGATTTATCATCTTTCACATCATTCCATTATTAATTGTGATGCTCTCCAGGAAACCATACCTTAAGTCGCATGACAACATTTTACGCTACCGTACGCCAAGAAGGGCGAGAAATATAGATTTTTAGATTTCAGCACAATCTGTTAGCCGGATCTTTGAACTAGATGATTGGATGTGTTATCATGATACGGTAAAGTCTTCAAAATAACCTTGGAAAAAGGTTGTATAATTTAACAAAACTATACCTTAAGTCGCAATGGGAATTTAACTTTGCGACTTGATGTATGGTTTATTCAATGACGTTCCTGCACTGTCTTCTTAGGCTAAAATACGAAATAACCAGCTCGTGCTTCAGGATAATGTATAGTTACAATAATTTATTATAGAATTCATGTACTGGGCTGCATATTTTGTAAATGGTAATTTTAATGTGTGTGGACCTTCAGCACAGGAACCTGGTCAGGGAATTCCCGGTATCTTTCTAGCTTGTCTGATGTTATGCACTAAAGCTGGCGGAGATATGGATAATGCAGATAATCTCCCTCCAAACCTACCTAAGAAGTTGGAAGTAAAAGGCATGACTGCCGAAAGGACAAAATACCTGTTCGACAACATTCGAGAGTAGGCCTACTGCACAGCGGGAACAAGGTATCTATTGTGCCCACGGCCAGGCAACATTTAAGCCGCTGAACCTGGCCCAAGTAGTGCAAAGGATTGTGTGTGCGCAAAAGGAAAAGACATACGTAAACATTCCACAAAAATGAGGAACAGTTCGGTTTGCTACTACAGGATACAAGCCAGATTCCTGTAGTTTTGGATACTAACTAACTTTGTGTAGTTTCAGAACGTTTTTAATATCCAACATTAATGTGTTTTGAATTATTCTTATTATTATTATTTATTTCACACGTTACATGCCTATTAACCCACGCGAAGCAATCATGACTTTTTGTTCTTCCAGTCTTTCCAGAACTCTTTCATTCGTGCACTAAATGCCCTCTTCCTTTCTTCGGTCCACTTTGGTCTTTGGGCTGTAGGTGCTGCTCTCTCTGACAACACTTCCCACTTGTATACTTTGTGTCGAAAGATGCCTTTGTCTATGATGTCTTCTGGGTCGACCTGTGCTTTTACTAGATCAATTTTGACTTGCATCATCCAGGGTGTAGTAATCTTGAGCCGCTGTATGTATCTAAGAATTTTGTTGGTGAGTCTGGTTTGTGGGAGTCTGCTGATGTGGGCGTAAACTTTTAGTCGCCTCTTTCTGATGTCTGCTGCGAGGTTGGACAATTTCTCTGTGGTATCTCTGGAGTGAAGCCTGTATTCTTCATCTGTGTGCTTTGGTCCAATTATTTTCCTTATTATTTTTCTTTCCTCTGTGAGGATTTTTTCCAAGTCGCCCTTAGTGTGTAACGTCAATGTCTCACTAGCATAAAGCACCTCACGTTTAATAACCGTGTTGTAATGACGAAGTTTAGTGAATGTGGACAGACATTATTTGTTGTCGACACCCTGTGTTTTGTATAAGGCTCTCTTCATTTTCATTAACCTAGTGTTCTGCGCGATTTTTAGCCTACTTTTCACATTATGCAAAAATGAGGAAAAAGTAGACTTATGAGATCGGGCAAATGTGTGTCTGTCTGTCCTTCTGTCTGTCTGTCTGTCTGTCCTTCTGTTTGGCTGTGTGTGTGACCCCTCTCCCTATCAACTCCTAAACGGCTGCAGCAAACGAAACAAAATTTGGTAGGAGTAAAGACCTATCCGTGAATATCTCACGGCCATATTTAAAAATGATGTCAGTGCTACCAACAGCTGAAAAATCGCATTTGAAATTTGAGCTCCATGTTGGAAGGTATGAATCGGAGCTATTTCAAAATTGGCACAAGTATAGATAATAATATTGCAGTTTAATTTCCAGGAGGCCATACATGGCAGTGTTGCCAAAATGATTATAAGCCTGCTGATAGGTCCAAATTTTAAATGCATATAATTTCTACACTATCAATTGGATTTCAACCAAATTTCGTATGTGCTATGTGTACATAAACAGATATGACTGAGCGTATTCTTAAGAGCCACCAGGGCTGTCAACTGTTAATAAATGCTCTCAATTTGTTTTAATCCAAATACCCATATATCAGAAAGTATGCAAGCCGACAGTTTTAAACTATGCACACGTATAGTACCTGATATTCTATATTAATTTGGTGTAACTTATATACGTCAGTGCTACCAACATGATTCTAAGCCTGCTGAGAGGTCCAACTTTAAATGCATGTAACTTGTATACTATCTAATGGATTTCATTCAAAATTGGCACAACAATAGATCATATTATTTCAGATTATTCCTGACCAATAGATGCATGGCATTGTTGCCAACATGATTTTACGCGCGCTGTTAGATCCAATGTTTAACTGTATGTAACGTCCATGCTATCCATTGGACTTCAACCAAATTTTGTATTCTGTACCCTAAGCAATGGATCTAAGAATATATTCAGTCACCAGGGCTGCCAACTGTAGTGCTTTATTAGGCTACATTATGCCAGGTATACAGTATTTCGAATTAATTAGAAATTTCGATATTACCAACTTAATTTCGTCATTAATCATTGGCATGAATCTTAAATTTTAAGAAAAGTAGGCTCTTTAGTTCGTCACGGAACTTCTTGTTTCTTTTCACGTCGGTTCAAGCACTTCACCTAGGTATTTAAAGTAGGCGACTCTATTGATCTTTCCATATTTCGTGTTTAAATTCTGTATGTCGAATTTCGTACAGAAAAGCTCTGTATTTTGGAACGAGATCTGTAGTCTTACTTTTTCGACGCATTGTTGGAGTACTTCTATCTGTCTGATTGATGTGGTTTCGTTATCTGAGAGTAGTGCCAGATCATCCGCGAAGCCTAGACAGCCAACCTCCAGTTCGTCCTTTGGTTGTCCTAGTCGCACTGCCTCCAGTAACCTTGAAATCTCAGCCCTTTCTCCCATTCCTTGATAACTTTGTTCAACACTAGGTTGAGGAGGAGCGGAGGGAGCCAGTCATCTAGGCGAACACCTGTATTGATCTGAAATGGTTCTGAGATTTCCTCCATGAATTTCACTTTTGATGTCGCGACTGTCAGTGTCTGTTTGATCAATCGCAAGGTCTTGCTATCCAAACCTTGCTCGTGTTAGATGTTGAACAATGACTGACGGTCAATGGAATCATATGCTTTCTTGAAGTCAACGAAGGTACATATAACTGGAGTATTCCTGAGGGCTTTGATTTTCAATATAGTTTTTAGGTTGAAGATTTGTTCCGCGCAAGAGCGACCAGGACGAAATCTCGCCTGGTACTCGCCAATCTTGTGTTCCAGCTGGTCCTGAGTCCTTTGGAGTAGGCACGCTGAGAGGTTCTTATTCGTAACTTGTGATAGTGAAATGCCCCTGTAATTGTTTACGTCAGTGCGGTCGCCTTTTTTGTGTAATGGGTGGATCAATGCACATTTCCACTCATCGGGTAGCTTTTCTGATGTCCAGATGTCAGTGATAATCTGTGTGAGTTCCCTAAGTGAGTGTGGCCCTAGGTTTTTCAGTAGTTCGGCCACTATGCCGTCTTCACCAGATGTCCTGTTGTTCTTGAGTTTGAGGATGTGCCTGTGAACTTCCTCTTGTGCCGGTGGTAATGAGTCTGCGTTCTTGACTGTAGGATCTTCTTCTGGGAATCTCTCTATTGGTTCTGGACAGTTGAGAAGTTCTGAGAAGTATTGTGCCATCACCCTGCAATTCTCCTTATTCGTTAGTGCTAATTTTCCATCACTTTTTCTGAAGAAAAGGTTTGGTGGTGTGTACCCTCTGATGTGTCCTGCAAACGTTCTGTAGAAGTCCCTTACGTTGTAGTTACGGAAGTTGTCCTCAATGGAGTCCAGTTGTTCCTTCAGATATCTCCTCTTGGATTGTCTTCTTCTTATTATTATTATTAACACCATTATTATTATTATTATTATTAACATTATCACAGATACCATACTATTAATGTTTACTGATTTTTTGCACTCCTTAACACAGGACATTAAATAAATGAAATTAATAAAACAATAGTTATAAAAACAAAATTTTGAAATGTGTAGTTATGCCCTTTGGCAAAATTTGAAAAATATAAATAATCCACGGCAAAGAGGGTGTTACGCCCTTTAATATGAATCCTTGCACAACTTTGTACAATTATTGGTTCGCGAGATATTTTAAATATGTAGTTAAGCCCTTTGGAAAAATTTACAAAATATAAATTATCCACGGCAAAGAGGATGTTTACGCCCTTTAATTTGAATCCTTGCACAACATTTTAAATAATTGGTTCGCGAGATATTTTAAAAATATAGTTATGTCCTTTGACAAAATCTAAAAGAATTATTATTATCATCACCATTATTATTATTATTATTATTAACATTATCACAGATACGGTACAATTATTGTTTCCTGATATTGTTTGCATTTCTTAAGACAGAACATCTGTGTAGGCCTACGGTACTTGAGTCTTGCAAGACTAAAATTTTCTGTTTCACTTTAATTATCTTGAACAGGGCGAAATTCTGTGGCATTGTAAACAATGCAAACATAACCCAAATTCAACCAAGATAGCTACCGGTACATCTAGTTTTCAGTCGAATAAGGTCAAACCGGACACTTCAAGCTTATGTGAAGCGGTTAACAATATGCAACAAGGGTTAAAAGATGTTTGTAGCTCTCTGGAGTATCAATCAAAACAATTGGATGAACTCTTAGAGCAAAATATCACACTAAAATCTTGCATCGACCAACTCATCCTAGAGGTATACAACACTAAAGTTGAGAATGGCTTGCTTAAAGAACAAAATGGGCATCTTAAAAGGCAAGCTAATGACATGGAGCAATACTCTAAGAATTACAACCTTGAAATCGCCGGGATACCAGTCTCCGAACACGAGAATGTGGCTCAAGTCGCAGGTGCAGTTCGTGTTGAAATTGAAACTGATCGGGACATTGAATATTGCCACAGACTTCCTGCCTTTACAGATAAGGATGGAAAGAAGAAAACGCCCCTCATAGTAGCAAAATTTTATTCCCGCCAAACAAAAGACGTGATAATGAGCAAAAAACGCAAACATGGGAAACTTCTTTGCACAGATGTCAAGATCAACGGAGACTCGCCAGTGTATATAAATGAACATTTAACTAAAGATAACCGAAACTTATATTGGCTTGCCAGGAATTCTAAACGGACAATGATTTATTATAAATTCGCATGGTCCAGGAATGGGGAGATCTTCACGAGGAAAAATGAAAACAGTCCGATTCTACAAATCAAGACTGCAGCTGACCTACCAACAGTTCATGGGAATCATGGAAACTGAAGGTATGTTTGCCTGAGCCAAGTGATCTCTCAATATTTCATGAAATCTGTTTCAAAGTGAGTGTAAAGTAATTATGGAAGTACCGGTACCCTGAAATAAAACAACTAACTTACGGTACGAAATCAGATACGGTAACGAAGTAGACCTTAATTTTTAAGATATTACTTAAAACATTGTAAACAGTACTCAAGACTTGAACAAATTAATTAGCTTTACTGCAGGAATTAAAATCATGCACCTAAATATATGTGGCATGATAACAAATTTTGAAAGTATGCTAGTTATGCTCGATCAACTTGATCATACACCAGATGTTCATTATACTGTCTGAAACTCAGCTCATTGAGGATATACCATTTGCTATTTTAGGATATAATGAGTACCGGTAGCCTACTTAATACCACCTCAAAATTCTACCCATGACAGCATATATGTGCATGAAAACGTCATACCGTACAAAATATTACAATATCTACTGTAAAAGCACTGAAAGCTGCAAATGCTAGCCTACTCACCTTCAGATATAATACATACAAGATGAGTTGGAGAGTCTTGAAACACCTTCCAAATTGAAATTCAAGAGGAAATACTTCATCGGGACCATTAACGTCAACTCACTCCTGCGAGTCGGAAAACAGAAAGAATTGGAAAAGCTCCTGGACGACCAACAAATCCAGATTTTTGCTGTACAAGAGACCAGATTCCTAGATGACCACATCATGGATACAAAGCACTACAGAGTATTCAAAGGAAAGCCAGCAATAAAGATAATGGCTAACACCCCTCTCCTTGGGACTGCCTTCTACATAAACAAAACCATAGTGGATAGTGTCACAGACTTCTCATCTAAATCTGAGAGATTATCCCTATTGACAATCAAGTGCAAAAACAGGAATTATACTCTCATAAATTGCCATGCTCCTATCAACGAAGACAACAAGAAGAACCCACAGAAAGTCGATGACTTCTGGGACCTCTTAGAAACAGAAATCGCTCGGATACCTGTGAACCATGTAAAAATCCTTCTGGCAGGAGACTCAACGCACAAATAGGGACAGAAAGAAAATACAGAGATATAGTAGGAGACTATCCAGCACACAGGAGGACAAACAAGAATGGCGAACGGCTCCTTGGACTCTGCAAAATCTTCCAGTTGAATCTCATGTCGACTCATTTTCGGAAACTCCCAAGAAAAGCAAAGACATGGGTATCTCCAAATCCCAACCTAGGAGAATTCCAATTAAACGATGTAGCAATATCAAGGACAAATACTAGGGAGGTGATGAATGTTAAAGTGATTAGAAATGGTAAATTTGACTCTGATCACTATCTCTCCAAAGTTAAAATACGTTTTCTTCCACCAAAACAAAAGAAGGATCCACCTACGTTGAAAAAATACAACACCAATCGAATGAACATCAATGGAGATATTATAAATAACTTCAGAGAAGAAATCCGCTCTTCTAGAACAAAGACCTGGCAACATCTTTGTACAAAGATCAATGAAGCCGCTAAGAAAACATTCGGACTGGCAAAGAGGAAACGTACAATCTGGTGGAATGAAGAATGTGAGAAAGCACTTGAAAAGAGATCCGACACATGGAGAAAATGGAAATGTTCAAGAGATACGGAACATTTGGAACAATTCAGAACCCAAAGGAAAGAAACATCTGGGGTATTCCGCAGGACCAAACGATCGTTTGAGAATGCAAAGTTACAAAACCTCCAGGACGACTTCACTAAGAATAACACCAGATATTTTTTCCAAACCTTCAAGGACAAGCTTAGAGGATACCAAATTCCAAGTATAAGTTTCAAATACGAAGAAGGAAAAATTGGACTGAACAATCAAGAAAACTGCAATATATTAGCCAGATGCTTTGAGAAACTCCTCAACTGCCCGCCTCCAACCAAAAAACTAGAATTTCAGACTCATCCTATAAACTCAGAAGATGATATGCCACCAACAAAAGAAGAAATAAAGGAAGCCCTGAAAAGTCTCAAGAACAACAAGGCAAGCGGGGAAGACTCCATATCAGCAGAAATGTTGAAGTGGGCAGAACCGGAAATCCTAGACGACCTGCACCATATCTTCCAACAAATGTGGGAGACGGAAAAGCTACCAGACGAATGGAAAACAGCGCTGAACCACCCACTCCATAAGAAAGGGAACAAACAAGATGTTAACAACTACAGAGGCGTGTCGCTACTCCCAGTCACTTACAAAATCCTCTCAAGGATACTTCTGAATAGAATAGAAGGAATCCTAGATAAGCAACTTGGAGAATACCAAGGTGGGTTCCGGAAAGGCCGCTCCTGTGCCGAACAAATCCTAAATTTGAAATCAATAATTCGCCACAGAGCGCTGAACGGCAAAAGTATAGTGGTTTCATTCATTGACTTCAAAAAAGCCTTCGACTCGGTGGACAGAGGGACCCTAGATAAGATCATTAGAGAATTTGGAGTCAAAACCAAACTGGCCAATATTATCAGAGAAACCTTAACAGCCACAACTTCTAAGGTGAAGTTCATGGGAGAATTGTCTCAGTCATTTGAAATCAAGACAGGTGTGCGACAGGGTGATGGATTATCACCATTACTATTCAACTGTGTCCTCGAGAGGATTGTGAGAATTTGGAATTCCGAACTTGAATATCAGGAGATAGCCCCGATCTGCCTAGGACGAAAAACGGGAGGGATCAAAGTCAATTGCTTGGCTTTCGCTGATGATTTTGCGATACTTTCAGAAAACCTAGAAGAAGCGGCCATACAGATCAACCTCTTAGAAAAGATCGCTAGCAAGACAGGACTTAGGATCTCGAAAGAGAATACCAAGTTCATGATGAATGACAAACATGGACCACAATTCCTTGAAACAGAGATTGGACGGATTCAGAGGGTGAAAAAGTTCAAATACCTCGGTGAAACCATACAAGAGAACGGCCTAGAGAAAGCTGCTGTAGAAGATCGTATCTCAAAAATGGAAAGAGCTTATGGGCTAACTAAAAACATCTACAACAAGAAATGCATCTCATGGAATGCAAAACTAAAACATTACAACACGGTAGTAAAAACAGAATGCCTGTATGCCAGCGAATGCCTCTCGATGAATTACAAGTTGGAGAAGCTAGAGATCCTAGAAAGAAGAATACTACGGAAAATCATGGGCCCAGTCCAGACTGAAACCGGCTGGAAACTTCGGAGCAACAATGAAGTCTATAAAAATGTGGAGAGAATTTCAGAGACCATGAAGAAGAGGAGGTTATCGTTTCTCGGACACTTGTACAGAATGGACAAAACTAGACTAACCAAACAGTTATTCCACTGCCTGTGGAACAAGAAGACAACAACGACATGGATTAAGGAAGTTCGAAAAGATCTCGAAAATTCCAACATCCAGGAAGTTCAGATGTCAAACAGGGAAACATTTCGGTACATAATTCAAAATTTGGAAGGGTTTCACGTCACAAGAACCACAAAGAAGGGAAGAGCCTGGACGGATGAGCAGAAGAAACAGCATAGCGCCCATATGAAGGAGTACTGGAGGAAGAGGAAACTTCAGGCAAAGAAAAAAATGAAATTGTAGCGTGATCCGAAGTGGTCAATTCGCAAATAAAAAAATAAAAAAAGAAAGTTACTTGATACTTGCTATAGGCTATACAGATCACCCTCCACAAGCCCAAAGAAATTCATAGAAGAACTAGGAAATACTTTCCAGCACTTGACCACAGCTACGGTACTCACAGTATATTAATAGGAGATATAAATATTGATATTTTAAATCCTACAAGGCAATATGCCCAAAATATTAAAAATGAGTCTTTAATGTAGGCAAATGCAAATGATTTCATTTCGTACGGTACATAAACTCATCAACTAGAATAACTCCAAAATCCAGAACATGTATCGATCACATACATGTTAAGTCCCACAGAAACAGCAACTTTGACGCTTTTGTTCTGCATACCAGTATCACAGTCCTACATTTCTCATACAACATAAATCTCAAAAATACACTCCACAAACAGGAGAAAAAACTTTGAACAATGTTAGAATAAATTATGAAACTCTAAAAAAAACTTAACTAAGGAAACTCGGGAATCTATCATAACTGAACATGATGCTAACAAAGCAGCTGATAGTTTCATGAAATTACTGACTCAATACATCTCTGAACACTCTACTACCATAAATAACGAAAGATCAAAATTTAAAAAAAATACTCAATGGATCACAACTGGAATTTTAACTTCTATTAGAATACGAGATAACTTACATCAGAAAATTGTTAAACAAAGGGAGAGGTCCTCAAGCAGTGATGAGGTCCCAGAAACTGTTAATAAACATAAATTGTACAGGAACAGGCTTGTTAAAATAGCAATAGAACAAACAAATTATTTCAAACTCCAATAATTCTAAAGTCATTTGGAACAAGTAGTTCCGTGAAGAACTATACAGCCTATTTTCATCCTATCCTACTTATGTTAATTGCCACTATCAACATACACAATATCAGTTTGATTGCTGTAATAGATTCGTAGATATTGAGAACCGACTAAATATTTCGGATGGTTGCCATGTTGGATTTTATATATGTAGGTCCTCGAGTTATGTACTGTTACATGCAGATTATTGTGAACGTGTAGTATTCAAACTTCAATCGCATAATTATGTCACAAGAAAAAACAAGGAGATTTTAAAATTTTTCACAGCTGCCATCTTGAGGTTATGGAAACAATTGAAATAAATTAGATGTCAGTGGATTAACATTCGTATAAGGATTTACTGTACCAAGTTTCACTGCACGCGGATGGTTAAATTGCGAGAAACGTCCATGTGAATATTTATAATTCGCGTCACCGCCATGTTGGATTTGTGATCACCAGGTTATTTAAAGTCCTATAGGTGAACTTAAGTTCATAGCCCCTATGAACATTAAGAAATGCAGTTTGATTGCTAAAATAGATTCGTAGATATTCAGTATCGTCTAAATATTTCGGATGGTCGCCATGTTGGATTGTTAAATGTATAGGCCATAGAGTCATGTACCATTAAAGGAAAATTATTGCGTAGGTTCATTATTCAAACTTTCACTTCGATCGCATGACTACATCACAATAAATAAAATCTTAATTTTAAAATTCGCACTGCCGCCATCTTGAGGTTATGTAAACAATTGAACTAAATTAGATACCAGTGGATTACAATGTGTATAAATATTTCCTGTGCCAGGTTTCAGTGCACTTGGAACATTAAATCGCGAGAAAGGTCTATTTAAAATTTTCAAATTCGCTTGGCCGCCATGTTCGTTTTGTAGTTAACCGGTTTTTGAAAGTCTTATAGATGGACTTCCAGTAGTGCCCTTTATCTCCGTACAACATTTCAGGGTTTTACCGCTAATAGTTTCAGAGATATAGAATGCTGGTGAAATATTTCGCACATCCGCCATCTTGTGATTATGTAAACAATTGAACGAAGTTAGATGTCGGTGCATTACAATGTATATAAACATATACTGTACCAAGTTTCATTGCGTTTGGTTGGTCAAATCGCGAGAAACGTCTATTTAAAAGTCACAAATTCGCTTGGCCGCCATGTTGGTTTTGTAGTTACCAGATTCTCAAAAGTCACATAAGTGAACTTATAGTAGTTCCCTCTATCACCATAGAAAATGTCAGGGTAATATCGGTAATAGTTTCGGAGATATTGAATGCTGGTGAAATATTTCGCACAGCCGCCATGTTGGATTGGTGAGTCGTAACAAAATTTGAAGGGCACGGTCGAGGTCGCCGGGAATAGTGCTATGAACTTTCCGAGTTTCATTGAAATCGCTCCAGCCGTTTAGATTTTATTAGGGGGGGGGGACACACACACGAATCACACACACACACACACGCACACACACACGGACAAAAGGTGATCTCATAAGCCTATTTTTTCAAAATTGAAAATAGGCTAAAAATATTAATGATATAACATGTAGGAAGGGAAATAAATCTTCAGCTGTTGACAGCATATTTATCAGAGACTCACAAGAAACATTCCAACCAGCTGCCATTGCAAACAAATTTGTAGAATATTTTAGTAACATAGGTTTAGAACTTTCTGAAAAATAAGTAATACATGAACGGAACCTGACAACACAAATGCACGTGATAGCACTACAAAATCTCAACCTCAGTCTATCTTTTTTATACCCATAACAAAATCAGAAATAACAACCCACATAGCTGCTCTATAAGATAACTCAGCAAATGGATATGATAATATCTCTAGTAAAACAATTAAGAAAATTAGTTCAGAAATTCTACAACCACTGCACCATACTTTTAATTTATCACTAACGAAGGGACAATTTCCAGACTCATTCCATAAATCAGATGATAAAAGAGAGTTAAATAACTATAGACCAATTTCCCTCACAACCCACCTCTCTAAGCTACTAGAGAAATGCATCAAAACCAGATTAATTAACTATCTGAATAAGTTCAACATATTGTCACCAAATCAGTTTGGTTTTAGACCAAACACTAGTACTCAAGATGCAATATTCTCCCTTACTGATTATTTGTATAAAGCCATCGATAGTTCTGAAATAACAATTTCTGTGTTCCTGGATTTAAAAAGGGCTTTTGACACCGTGGACCACAATATACTCATTAGAAAATTTGAAAAGGAGGGTATTTGTTGTACTCCTCAAGAACTAATAAAAAGCTTTCTTTTTAACAGAATACAAAAGGTACGAATCCAAGATACTCTAAGTAGAAGTGCTGAAGTAAAAATTGGAATTCCCCTAGGAACAGTTTTAGGTCCTATTCTTTTTCTGTTATATATTAACGATTTGTGTGAGCTGAACTGTAATGCGATGATTACCTCATATGCTGATGACACGGTCGTCACAGTTACAGGAACAACTTGGGAGGACACTTTTAATAGAACTCAAGAAACCCTTGCTACAGTCCAAAAATGGATAAGAAACCACCTACTTACCTTAAATGAATCCAAAACACAATACCTATGCTTCTCAAACAACAAAACATTGCAACCTTCAGACAATTTAACACTGAAGATCCACACACCAATTTGTAACAAGGGCGAAAGATGCAACTGCTATATCCTACAGAAGTCAATGAATGCTACGTACTGTAGTTAGGGATTATTATAGATAGTCATTTAAAATGGAATATGCATGCATCAAAATTGGCCAATGAGCTCCAATAGTTATTTTATATATTTTACAGAATCAGAAATATCTTTTCAGCAAAAGTCTTGAGAACTGTATATTTTGCCTTAGTCCAGTCACAACTACAATATGGAATAAATGGTTGGGGTGGAATACTTGATTCACATTTGGCTCAGGTATATACTTGCCAGAATTTCATTCTAAAAGTTATGTACAAAAAACCACCAACTTTTCCAACATGTGAACTGTATCAAGAAAGCATGGTGCTTAATATTCGACAGTTATTTGTTCAGTCATCAATCATATTTATACATAAAAATATGAAGCTTTTCTCTAATGGACAAAAACTTAAAATGTGCACTAGACTTCAAGACAGAACTGGAATAAATATCCCTCGTCGAAACACACTACTTGGCCAAAGGAATTTAAGTGGTCTTAGCACTAGGATGTACAATATATTGCCAGTAAATGTGACAAATAGCACCCTGAAATACTGAAGAAAAGGCTTTTTACATGGCTCCTTAATAACTTTAATAAAGTAAATGAACTTATATATTTTCACCAACATATTTAAACCAACTCAGTCACAAATAAGTAATGTATAGAGGTGTTAGAAAGTGTTGTTATTTTTTTGAAGATTTGTTGATTTAAAATTCAAAAGGTGGTGTTTTGTGTTTTTATTATTTTTTCGGGGGATGACATGTTAAAATTTGGAAAGCGATAAGGTTTGTACAACAAGTGCATTTAAAAATATAAACAATTAATAAAACAAAGTAAAAAACAAAACAGCAGGGTAAAACGTTAAACATGGCTATGGAAGATTGAGATAATACTTATATGGAAGTCACATTTTTATTTTACATTCACCATCTCGAAACACATTTCAGTGAATACCTTTTTCAGTTTTATCCAAATACCGCGGTGAAATCACTGGAAGTAGATCATGGTTAAAGTCTCAGCATTTGCAGCTGTCATTTTTTGCCTCCTATCACTTACTATGAGACTGTATTTCGAAAATGACCTTTCAGAATCCACATTTGAACAAGGATACCACACACACTTTAATGCAGCTGTTGCATAGTCTCGGTGAGCAGGCCTTAATCCCATGAGGATCTCTGGAACATTCACATTATCTTCATGACGCAGTTGGTTCTTGATTGCAGTCAGGTAAATGCTGTGAGCCTCTAAAAACTGTTGAGACTCCATCTTCGTAAGAAATGGGGCATTCTTCTTAAATTGGAGCAGTTCTGTGGGAGATACGTTCTTAGGTGCATGCCGAGGATCAAACAATGACCCGATGGCTTCTACAGTCTTCCTGGCTGGATCCGTGGTCCTTAAAGTCCTGACTTTCACTAGAGCTGACTGGGCAACACACGTAAGCTTGGACTTAACCTTTATCTGCATCTTTTGAGGAAGCTGTTCCAAGTTCTTGAGGATCGTATGATTGAACATTCCACCATCGCCTAATAGCTTGAGCTTTACCTCAAGGTCATCTAGCTTCCCAGCCAGTAAGTGAATTGATGGGTACTTAGATCCCTCCAAGAAATTAAGCAAGTCCATAAGAGAGGCACCAACAACAGAAACATACAATGCTTGTAATTGTATAAATTGTATTGTTGAAGTCGATGCTTGTTGGAAAAATGTGACCCCAGAATTTGAATCTTCCAATGTTTTGAAAAATTCTACCAGATCTTCCACATGCGTGGCCATATACATTGCAGCCTTAAACCATGAATTCCATCTTGTACATACAGGCATTGGGAAAGCTAGAATTTCATTCTCTTTTTCTGTGTTTTCATATTTCTCCCTTAGAAATGCAACGTAATTGCTTTTTCTTTTTCGCGTATTTAAAAAGGCATTCTTTGTCTTTACTATAGACATGTTCAATTCGTCCAGCTCGTTTTCAAATACGCAGCCGATAAGATTGACTTTATGAGCCCAGCACTGGACATGACTTAATTCTTCAATCAATCCTTGAAGAGTAGTTACACATTTTGTCATGTAGCGTGCTGAGTCCGTAACTACTGCCACTACACGCTCCCGTTCAATTTCATAGGAATTCAAGGTGTCTAATATCGCATTGGAGCAATTTACGCTATTGGCAGAATCTAGAACAACAGAGGCATCCAGATGGGTGTTCATTTCAGTTGATGGTACTGATGGACGAAAAAGAATGTTGAAAACACACCTACCATTCTTGTCAGTTGTTTCGTCACATAGCAGAAACACGTCTTTGTTTTTTATATCTTCCCTAATTTCATCCCTCCTTCTTTCGCCAATCATGGGGATGTATTTCTGACGAATCTGATTTGCTGATGGTAAATCTCCACTTCCGCGAACGTACTTATTAAACCAAGTACGCATAGCAGGATTGTCTAGTTTCCTACTGGTATATTAGCTTTCACAAACGCAGTAGTAGTGTCCAAAATAAACTCTTCTTTCATATCCTTCACACGAGTAGCATTTGATAATGTTTCTTTCAAGGTGGCCACTCTAGGAACACTAACTTCAAGACGCGAATTTTCTCGGCGTTTTGAATGCTTCTCCGATTTGCAATGTTTGTCTAATGCATCTTTCCTGCGATAATCTAACCGACAATCACAATATTTGCACATAAGAATGCCACAAGAAATTATAAATCCTTCATTCTTATATTCTTTAAGTCTGTCTGTGGCAGAAACAGCTACCTTCGGCATTTTTAAACTCAACTGAACGATGTCCAGTAACAAACACTGTTATCACACGGTTAACTGTAGTCACACGCCAGTATAAATTCGTAACCACACGCAAAATTTATTTCTGAATTCGTGTCATAATATTTAAATTACGTCGCGTCTCATCTTCCTGTACTGCTAAGTTCGGAACTAATACGACGAACACGTGGTCGCCAACTGATTCACGCAAATAACACACTAGCTTCGATGATAACGAACAATTTGCGCACTTTTTTATTAAATTATATAGAATTCTCTACTATAATTTACACTCGCTACCAATGTAACAGGAGGCAAACGTAGTTTACATTATGAACAACTATCACATAACCTTTTGGAGGTAGTCGGCCAAACTATTCACGCCGCGATATAACAGCTGTTTACCACAGCGCTAAAATCCAACGAGTAACGAGAATATCGACAGTATATCGTAATATGACGTATATCGTAGTATTACCCCTCGCGAAACTATACAATCGATCATTCTCTCGAATTGAACACCAACCAAATTCGATTATCGGCTTGTGGACAAAATGTTCGGATTGGTGTGGGGAAAAAATATGAAAATTTGTTTTTATTTCGCAGATTGCGGTATTTGTGGTGTTATTCACAAAATTCGCGTTATTTCGCGATTTAATTTCACTCCTGGGCGGCACGAAACATGTAAATACGTGAAAATAAAACATCCTAACCTCTAAATATGACTTTTCGTTTTATCGCGAATTAACAAAAACTAACACCTCTAGTAATGTATCATCTTCTTTAATTTTAGTATCCTCGTGACCTCGTAGTTCCGCCCCTTAAAACAACAATAACTAACTAATATAAACTTTTCTTACTATTATCAATCAAATACCATGTTGCAAATAAATTAAGAAATTGTGTTCATGAATCCCACGCACAAGTTTATCTTATGTGGGATTCACCCTGTATTTTGATACAACATCTGTATATGTACTTGTTTTCTGTCAGTGGATAAAAATGTGTGCTCGTAAAAAAACATATTTACAATACCGTACTTCTAGAGAATAAAAATCTGATATATTTATGAAATATTATTTTAATACACAATGCTGATCTTCCTTCATCCAGTGAAATAGTCAGATTTTCTTAAATATTTAATATATTGTCCGAGCACTATACTAAAATTTTAAATCGATTTTCTCAATATTCAATAAATTCTGTCCTATAACTTCAATGTTTCATAAAATAATCAGTTTTTAAGATATAAAGTTTTCACGAAAATGATCGCAAATTTACCTACTATGAAAATATAAAATAAACCAAAAATGAGATTTTCCGACTTAAGGAATGGTTTCCTGGAGAACGTCACAATTGAGGTTTATCATAATCCTTATACTGTTTTGTTTTTTTGCAAATTGAAAATATGAATAGAGATTTTAAAAATCCTTCAGACACTCAAGCGAAATGTTTTGATCTAACTAACCCATTAGCATCGAATGATACTATTTGGTATAAACATGCAATACAAGATACTGGCTTGTGGTGCAGCAGTGTTTAAGTTTGCAGTTTACATGATCTTCGGCTTGAAGTGATAGTTGCGTCTTAGAAAAAAGTTGGTTGTAGCAGTTCAGATGAGATTCTTGGGGGGTGGAAACTATGGTCCTTCATTATGTATAAGTATAATATTGTCAGCATTACCTAATCTTCTCTTGATTCAGCTGAATGTTTCAAAAAGAAATTACTGTGCCAAGACCGTGGTCCTATCAAGGTTGAGAAACTCTGAAATACAGCACGATAGGAAATGATGACACAGCTTTTTGTTTGGTAAAACCCAGGAGGAATTTGTTACCACACATTGGAAACTACCCTCTGTATGATATGATAGTAAATCTACTAACACTGGTTCTTCACATTTAATCCACTTCAAATTCTCATCTAGGATTTTTATTATTAAACCTATTTCGTTTCGTTTTCTAAGTTCTGCGTCGAGTGACTAATTTTAACTATAAGCAGAGATGGTGTTATGGAGAATCCTAGAGCAGGTAAGGAGTCCTTTTTCCTATACAACCCCGAGTGTAAGGTAAGTTTTCTCACTCTACCACCAGTGTTTTATTTTTGTTTTATCCATAACACAATCGTATACTACTGCGTATAATCCCGAAGTGCTTGTAGGTGGGATATTGAGGGTTTGTCTAGCCGGAAACTTTCATGATTCTGCGATCAAGCTTGCTTTGGATTCCCAGCAAATGACTTCTCGATTTTTACGGGTACAGTAGATGAAAAGCAGAATCCAATAGACCCAGCCATTGTCACAGTGATACTATTGGGACATTGTGAATTTTTATAGCTAAATTTAGGAAAATATTAGCTGATCTTTCTGAATTTTCATTGAAAAAAGTAATACCAGCAGAAATGAGTAACATAATTGTAACTTTTCGGTCAATCCAATTACTGGGAAATGTGATACAACCTGAAAAAAAAACCATTTGATTAAAAGTTATTGCACAGATTATATTAAAGCCTGAGGCTTTCTTTGATGGTGGAGCATTATTATGGTTACTTTAGTCTTTATAATGGGA
Organism: Meconema thalassinum; assembly: GCA_946902985.2. Taxonomy (NCBI): domain Eukaryota; kingdom Metazoa; phylum Arthropoda; class Insecta; order Orthoptera; family Tettigoniidae; genus Meconema; species Meconema thalassinum. The sequence continues at coordinate 249,185,212 of OX336394.1, read as the reverse complement.
TTTGTGAGAAAAAGAGGTTTGTTCACAGTAATCCCACAATTTATGGAATGTAGATCACAAAATCGAATGGATTGCGATGCTTTTTGTGCAAGGAGATTCATAATGATGCATGATTTATACTGTTCTAGGCATAGAAATACAGTAAATAAACTTGCAATTTTTTCAAGGAATATTAAATATGATGCATAAGTGAGAAAAGAGTGCAAGTGAAACTTTTCTGATTAACACTTGATCGATTATTATCGAAAGTTCACTCCTTGGTACTGCTCATCAAATGTTTTGCCTCATTTCTCATCTTTGTTAGTTTCTTCTATTTTATCATTATTTTATCAGGTTGATTGATTGGTGCCTATGTTGATTTCAGCTATTGTAAATTCCAGTGGCGGCTGGCAGGTAATTGTTCTGGGTGTTGCACTATTTTCATTGAGGGGGAGTTAGGTGGTAGGGTAAAAGACTGCTTGATATCAGAGAAAACTGTAATCTATAGCTCCGTAAAACGAATGTACCTCATTCATCACGAATGCCGCAGTTCATAGAACATCACATTGTCATCGGATTAAATGGATTATAAGTTAGTCTACATGAAAACCTTCACTTGAACTAAACAACGTAAGTTATATACGAGGGCGAGAAAAACCGCGAGTGTCATAAGTACGCACAAATTACAGTGCAAGATATGGTATCGGCAGTTGACAGCACATCTCGGATGTCTCCGTCCGCGCCTTGGCTCCCTTGTTGCAAAGAGCGGGCAACGACCAGCCGAGTTATCTGTTGGGATGGGGCTTACTCGTTCTAGCATCTCTGCCATACCCTTCACTATCGAGATCTGGTCGGTGCTCTGGGCTGGGAACGATCAAACGAACGAGCGCTCCTAGACTGTTGGCACGCTTCACTTTCTCAGGCAGTTCACAGTAACTTACTATAAGATTTTCTGAATTACAGTTAAAGAACAAAATTATGAATTCCTATACATATAAAAGGAAACGTACAGCTTTTATCACTGGAAATATCATCACGGTATTAATTGTTTTCCTTGAATTAATCTGGTCATTGTACAACATTGCAACCTTATTACCGGCCGCCCCTGGTAAATTCACAAACAAGTGGTAATTATATTTGAAGAATACTGAACTGCTGATCAAATGAATTTAATAAAAAATCTAATCTAATCTAATCAGTACTATGTCCTTTCTATGGGTACATCTGTCACACAGGATATCTTGCATCAGCCATGGCTTTTGATCAGTTATATTCTGCACCTGTTGTTTTAAGTTAAGAACACAATTTAAAACATTTGTAAGGTAGAGATGGATTATGTTAAGTGAGACAATGTATAAATAAAAATGAGTAGACTAACTGAGCTAAATTTCAAAGGGAAACACTTGGTGTATTGGAAATATGAATCATTAATACAGTGTTCCCCAATCAACATGCTGAGGCACACTAGAGTACTGCAAAGTTGACTAGGGTAGCGACAAAAACTGTCCAGGTGTGGGAAGAAGGTAAGATAAAAGGAAGAAGAGAAAAACAAATCAGACTCAGTTGCTCATACTACCGTCTTCTAAGCAATAGCTCTTCATTAATATACAGGCAGATGACTTTGCTGTTCCGTCCCTTATAGCAACAATAACTTACTTCAGTACAATAACCCCAACAAGTTTGTTTTGATCTCCCGGTCTCATCACGAAGGTGGGTAGCAAACAGGCCCTTTTCAATAAAATGCAGTTTTTAACATTTCTGTATAGTTCATGGCTAAATTGTACATGTTTCAGGGCTCAAATGTTGCATGTCTTTAAAATGAGCCATTTTTCAGATTATTACATGAATGTTGCCAGTTATAATAAATTACCCTCGGGGGAACCTGTAACCTCTAGAGGGCGCGTCCCAAGGTGGCGGATAGGGGTGCCCTACAGCACTAGTAGGGTTGGTCCAAATACCCTCCAATAGAACCCGCGGACCAACAGGTAGCCCAATTCCTGGGGACTTCACAATGCTGGGACACCCTCTCTCCAGGCGTCATAAATATGGAGGGCCCATCTCGGGGTTATGTGTGAATACCACGACGGTGCCTGCAGTGGAGAAGGAGTCCTTCGGTACAGTGCAGTTGGCGGAAGTGGCATCCCAGTGCTCGGGAAATTGAGTAAAAGGTATCGCTCTCACTTCAGAAACTGATATCAACCGAAGCGTCTGACCCGGAGCGGGCGGCTACAAACAGCGTCTGTTCCCCATGTGAGGGGCGGCTGATTTACTACCTGGCCGTAGGTATAAAAGGCTTGGCGTCAGCAAGGGCATGCGGCCGGAAAACTATGCCAAAACCTATATGACAGCGAATCTTAGTTTAGCCTCGGAAAATGCTAGGGCGTACCCCCGAAGCGACGTGCAGGGATTTCGCCCGACCCCTGTGAGAAATGGGCTAGGGCTACTGGGTCACGAGCGATCCCGGCTAAAGAGGCTAGCTCAAAAATATGGTGAGTTACGAAGAATAGGCACACTGAAAGTAGGAACAATGACTGGGAAAGGAAGGGAGTTAGTGGATCTCATGGAAAGGAGGAAGGTGAAAATATTGTGTGTGCACGAGACTAGATGGAAGGGAAATAGGGCTAGAGAGTTGGGCAGTGGCTATAAGCTACTATACAGTGGAGCAGACAAGGATGGGAGGAATGGAGTGGGAGTAATCCTCCCCCGAGACATAAAGGAGACCAGAGTTCAAGTTAAGAGAAGGAGTGACAGGATAATGAGCATCAAACTGTGTCTTGATGGACAATTGGTAAACATTGTGTGTGTTTATGCTCCGCAAGTGGGCTGAGATGAGGAAGAGAAAATATCCTTCTGGGAAGATATGGATCGTGAGCTTGGAGATATACCAGCGAATGAAAGATTGATAGTGGGTGGTGACTTAAATGGACATGTCGGAAGGAGTCGAGATACAATCGTAGGAGTACATGGAGGCTGGGGAGTAGGAGTGAGGAATGATGAAGGACATAGCATCGTGGATTGTGCGATGGCATATGATTTGGCGATTGTGAATACATGGTTCGAGAAAAACACAGGTCAATATATGACTTACAAGAGTGGGACCAGAGAAAGCCAGATTGACTTCTTAATGTGTAAAAGGTCTCAATTAAGGGAAATACAAAACTGTAAAGTTTTTAATGGTGAAGCAGTGGCAGCACAGCATAGGACGGTAGTCATAGACTGGAAAATGAAGATTAGGAAGAAAGGCAGACCTGTGCGAGTCTTAACAAAAATTAAGTGGTGGTGATTAAATGAAGAGTCGTTGAAGGACCAGTTTAAGGAGAAAGTACTCAATGGAGTGGTTCTTTGCAATGATGTGCAGGAGTGGTGGGCGCACAACAGCAGTTTGATAAGGAGGGTAGGAACTGAATTGCTAGGGAGAACTTCTGGCAAGAAACCACTAGCTGACAAAGAAACATGGTGGTGGAATGAGGAGGTACAGAAGATCGTGAAAGCCAAAAGTGATGCAAAGAAGTTATGGGATATGTCAGGTAGACAAGAGGATAAAGAGAACTACACGAGATGTAATAAGGAAGCAAAGAAGGTAGTAGCACAGTCAAAGGCACAAATGATGGATCGGCTGTACGAAGAGTTGGAAACTACAGAAGGGGAAAGAAAATTTTTCAGAATAGCGCAGGCGAGAGATAAAGACAAGAAGGACTACACCCAAATAAAGCAGATCAAAGATGAAAATGGTCTAGTATTAACGGACCATTCCGACGTCAAGTGCAGATGGAGAAACTACTATGGAAAACTTCTCAATGAAGAGAACCCAAGGGTATATTTAGGAGAAGGAGAAAAACACCAGGGTCTGACAATGGATATTAGAAAATAAGAAGTAACATTAGCACTTAGGAAAATGAAAACGGAAAGGCAACAGGACCCGATGAAATACCAGTTGAAGTGTGGAAGTATCTAGAGAAAGATGGAATCGACATGTTGCTGGATTTAATGCAAAAATGTACTCTCAGGAAACAATACCTGATGAATGGAGAGAAAGTATTTTAGTGCCTATATATAAAGAGAAGGGGGATATTCAGGACTGTGCTAACTACAGGGTCATTAAGTTAATGTCCCATACCATGAAAATCTGGGAAAGAGTGATAGACAAGAGGATCCGGGAGGAGACTAGCATTGGCGAGCAACAATTCGGCTTCATGCCAGGAAAAGGGACCACAGACGCAGTGTTTGCCCTGAGACAAGTAATGAAAAAGTATCGTGAAAGACAGAAGGGATTACACTTCGCATTCATGGACCTAGAGAAAGCATATGACCGGGTGCCCCGAGGAGAAGTCTGGAGATGTTTACGAGCGAAGGGAGTCCCAGAGAAATACGTGCAGTTGGTTCATGAAATGTACAAAGACGCAAGAACACAGGTTAGAAGCAGCGTTGGACTTACAGATTGGATTCCGGTTCGAGTAGGTTTACACCAAGGTTCGGCTTCAAGTCCATATCTGTTTGACCTAATTCTGGACGAAATGTCTTGTGGATTACGAGACCAAGCCCCCTGGTGCATGATGTTTGCGGACGATATTGTGTTGTGTAGTACCACCAAAGATGTCATAGAAGAAAAACTGGAACAGTGGAGGGCAGCCTTTGAAGACAGAAGACTCAGGATTAGCAGGAAGAAGACAGAGTATATGAGGTTCAATACAGACCAAGACTGTGAGATCAGAATGCAAGGGGAAACGTTAAATAGAGTGGATGAGTTCAAATACCTGGGTTCGGTGGTGACTGGAAATGGAAATCTGGATCTGGAAGTGTCACACAGGATTCAGGTAGGATGGATGAACTGGAGGAAAATGTCAGGAGTGCTCTGTGACCGCAGGATCAAGCTTAAGGTTAAGGGGAAAATATATAAAACTCTCGTAAGACCTGCATTGCTGTATGGCTCTGAAACATGGTCTGCACGCAAAACGCACACACACAGGCTTGACGTCACGGAAATGAAAATGCTCAGGTAGATGAGTGGAGTGACTGAGCGTGATAAAGTGGAAAATGTCAAAATAAGAGGAACACTGAAGGTTGTGGAAATATCTAAGAAGATACAAGAAAAGCGACTTCAATGGTACGGGCATGCGAGAAGAAGGGAGAAATCCTACGTGGGGAGGAAGATGCTAGACATGCAAATACAGGGAGTGAGAATGCGAGGCAGACCTAAACGAAGATGGATGGATTGTGTACAGGAGGACCTCAGAGAAAAACAGTTGTCAGAAGAGGATGTGCATGACCGGGCTAAATGGAGGAGAGCTGTCAGAAACATCGACCCCACATAGGAGTGGGAATGATGTAAAGAGAAAGAAGAAGACCTAGTGTTATTTAAAAAATTAAATTCCTGACTTGTGAGATTGTTTAGAAAATTACTAACAATCAGTTGAAGCTTACATCAAGAAATTATCATTACTATTTTGTATGAGTTCAGTGTGTGCATGTGTAGAGTTGTGAACTGTTCAAGTAAAATAAAGAGGATTCTTGTTCTTCCCCTTTCCCTTTGTATCGTTAGGTGTCGGGACATTTCAGCCATTTATCAAAGTTTCTTCTGTCGTGCGCCATTCTCTAAACATCACCCAAGGTCTTCCGGCGCTTCCTGATTAGTCCCAAGATGTACTCCTCCCATTCAATCCGTGGCCTTCCTCGTGTTCTTCTTCCTGTAGGTCTGGCTCGCCACACTTGCTTCGCTTTCCTTTCATCTTCCATTCTTTCTAGGTGACCAATCCAGTCCAATCCTCGCCTCTCAATGACATCCATTATTGGCTCCCGCTGAAGCTCATCTCTCACTGTGGTATTTCTAATATGGTCTCTTCGAGTTTTCCCGGCAACTTTCCGCAAGTATCTCATCTCAGCGGCGACCAAACAACTCCCCAGTTTTTTATGCACTGTCCAACTCTCTGCACCATACAGGAGGATTGGCAGGTACACAGCATGATATACCCGAATTTTTGTGTTTCTGGTCATTTCTTTCTTCCCTATGATTGTGTTATTTATGCCATAGTAAACTTGAATAGCTTTTCTAATTCTGTTGTGTATTTCTGCCTCTAATTTTCGATCCTCTCTGAAGATGGTGCCCAGGTATTCAATTTGTTCTACTTGCTTAATATCCTCGTTGTTCCACTTGATCTGAAGCTGTACTTTTTCTCCTTTGGTGACCTGCATTACCTTGGTTTTGCTCGCGTTCACTGCCATCCCACGGTCCTGGAAGGCATAAGCCCATTCAGTAAGAGCTTGTTCGAGATCCTCCTCCTTCCCAGCCAAAATCAGAATGTCATCTGCATGGACATATATTGGTCTCATGTTCCAGTTGCCAACCTTAATTCTTTTGGTTCTTCAACTACACTGTTTAATGACTTGGTTCATGAAGATCACAAAGAGACGAGGGCTCAAGATGTCACTCTGCTTTACTCCCTTCGCCATTCCAAATTCCCTAGAGCATTCACCAGCTATTCTCACCATCTTTTGGACGCTATTGTACATGGTCCTAATGCGGCACAGGAGAGTCTTGGTTACCTTTTCCTCTTCAAATGGTGCCCAATGCTGTTACCTAGGGACGAGTCAAATGCGGCCTCTAGGTCGACAAATGCAGCTAGAACATCCTTCCCACGTCTAAGTCGTTTCTCTATAACGGTTCTTAGTGTGTATATATGGTCGTGTGTTTGTCTATTTGACCGGAAAGCACATTGTTCTTCTTCCAATTTTTCCTCTACTTTTTGTCTCAGCCTCCTCTCCAATTTGCGAGAGTATATCTTTCCGGCCACACTGGAAAGACAAATTGCTCGATAGTTTGCACATTCCAGAGTGCTGCCCTTCTTATGGATAGGAACAATAATTTTCTTCTCCCAATCCTTTGGAATCTTCTGAATGCTTCATGCTTGTTGGCATATCCTTGTCATCCATTTCACCACAGCCTCTCCTCCATACTTCATCAATTCCGGTGAAATTCCATCCCAACCAGCTGCCTTGCCCACCTTCATTTCAGCGATAACCTCTCTTATTCCACTCTGCATAATTGTCTCCCCTTCTTCTAGTTCTTCTTCTGCCCCATTCCTGGAATCGTCTTGTGAATTCTGGTCTGCACGGAACACGTCCTTATAATAAGTGCTCCACGTATCAAGAATGTCCCGTGGCCTCGTTTGGATCTTCTGGTTCCTGTCTTTAATGTTTCTGATTCTCTTTCCAATTTTGCCTTGGAGGAATCTTAATATTTTCCAAAACTTCTGATTATTTCTGTATTCTGATTCCATTTCCTCCCCAAATTCCTGCAGTCCTCCTTACAGCTTCCTTGAGCTCCTCAGTCCACCACTTTGTTCGTTTCCTTCGTGTGTTTACTGTAGTTTTCCCACAGACCTCTTCTGCTACTTTGATAATATTCGTCTTAAATTCCCCCCATCTCTCTTCTAAGTTCCAGCCTCTCTCAGGTTCTTCCCTTTCTGTTTGATGAAGTTTTCCCCCCACCTTCTGAACGCAGTTCTGCCTTAGCTCTTCCTCTCTGAATGCAGAAATTCTTATTTTCTCAAACCGAAGATGAGAGGGTGTGGGTGTAGCCTTAAACCTTGTTTTCATAACCAGAAGCCGATGTTCTGTACTCATTTCTGCACTGCGGAAGACCCTTACGAATACTTTTATGAGGGGGGGGGGGGGGGGGGGGAGGTGTTGCCAATCCTTAGCTCATTATCAATACAGAATTCCAACATTCTTTCTCCATTGGTATTGATGGTACGTTCTGCTCCATGTTGGCCCATACAACCATGTCCTCGACGTAACCTGTTTCCAATCCTAGCATTCCAGTCCCCCATCACAATAACATGTGTACTTCTCGGTAGACGTTGGTTCGAGCCCCACCGTCGGCCGTCCTTGAAATGGTTTTCCGTAGTTTCCCATTTTCAACTCCAGGCCAATGCTGGGACGGTACCTTCTGATACGCCACAGCCGCTTCCTTCCACATCCTTACCCAGTTTCATTCAGCATCATTCATTTCATCTCTCATAAGGCTGGCGCCAGCAAAGGCATCCGGCCGTAAAATAATTCCGCCGCAAAGACTTTCAGCACATCTCATCCCCGACCCCGTTGGAGAAAGGGAATAATAAGGGGTAGATATACATACATACATACATACATACATACATACATACATTACATACATTGTGGTAGCCTACCTGTAGTATTGTGTATTTGTAATTAAGGTGAAGCTTGGGAAGTACAGTGCGACAAGATCATCTGAAGCCCCGGAAAATTTGCGAACTACCATCCCTTACTCCCTCCCTTGGCTGTTGCCTTACGTTAGAAACCATCACGGCATTTTCATGGAGTAGAAGTGGAAAAACCACTTCCAGGATGGCTGAAAGCCAAGAATGCTAGCCGCTACACCATGAGATGTTCACCCTTGATGTAAAGGCGAATCTACGAAGCAACATAGGGATCACCAACCAAAGCTTCTCTCGCTTTGCATGCCAATGATTGTGCACTTGTAGCTAGTGTCTTAACCTCATCAGTGGTGGCTGGCGGATAATTGTTCTGTTTTTAGCCTACTTTCGATTTTTGCAAAAAATGAAAGTAGACTTATGAGATCAACCCAGGGCGAAAAATTGTGTGTCTGTCTGTGTGTGTGTATGTGTGTGTGTGTCTATGTGTGTGTGTGAGTGTGTGTACTCTGAATGTCTGATCCCCCCCCCATCAATTCGAACACGGTGAAACCGAATTGAACGAAATTTGGTACGGAGGTAGCACTAGCAAAGGGCACCTCAGTGTCATACTTTATATCGCCGCCATCTTTACCAAAACTGAATGGCGGCCACTCAAACGTTCAAACCGTAAACTCAAATTACGGCTAAACTAATCAACCGATCTCTACCAAATTTTGTGACAACATACCTTTATATAGGACGCGTCGTTCACCCAAACTTCAAGGTCATCGGCCTTGCCATTTCAGGATGGCGGCCGTGTGAATTATGCAACCATTATAATCAATTCCGATTATCGAGCCTAGGGTGGTTTAAGCTATCCGGAAGGTCGTGATCCGTTATTTATTATAATTTAATATTTTAATATTATAGTGTATGAGTGGCATAAAAGAACTGAGCCGTCTCTGCCACACGACAAGATGGCAGCTGTCCACATGAGCCTGTCTTATATTTCAGTAGTTTTAGTATGTTGTATGTGATATACCCTACTGATACAATAATAAAAACTTTGTATGAAATGATCTATAATGAAGATGTACTGCAGAGAAGAAATCGTTTATTTCAAGTCATTATTTGCCAACAGGTTGTATCTAATATATCAGTTAAGAACACCATTATGTTAAGGATATGGTTAGCTCTGGGCTAGTGTGTTAGTCTGTCACGCAGTTGACTGGGGATCGAATACTGCTACAGTTAACTTTTTTTTTCTTGAATTCTTTTACAAATGATGTGCACAAGCTCTTTCCACAGATACTGAATAAAATGTAATTTCGCTCAAAGGGGAGGCTAATGTATACACTCGTTTATTAATAAAATCACAGTCCCAGCATTGCACATAAACAGAAGACATTAGGAAAAGGAGAATAGAAGAACTAGATACACGTTGTCATCAACCACAGCCTTCTTAATGCCTCTGTACGGTGCTGTCCTCTTGTGGGTATGTGGGTAATATTGTTCCAAACATACCGCTGTGTAAATACCTGGCCTCCTGAAGTATGGCAATTTTGTAATACTGGTAGTTCAACTATTAGCCACGATCGCGCTCCGATTACCTTTAAACACTGCCAGCTGGATCGCCTCCCTCCTGGCTACTTTAAACTGCCTGCTCATTGAACACCCAGAGGCGTACAAGATAAATATTAATTCACGGCTAGGTCGCAGCACCAACAGGACGAGAGTCCAACACTAAGCAAACAAAATAAATTTAAATGAGTTAGTGACGAGTGTCACTGCAAAGCCCATGAAACACCTAAAGTGGGTATGGATCTGGCCGTAGCTAACGGGAAATGCGGCTAGAGCTTGAGCTATTTGCAAGAAAGCGACGTTTGTGCTTTCCCTTCCCAGCTTAAAATTGGGTAATATGGGGAAGGGTGGTAGTCTGGCAAGACAAAGAATGACAGATTTATTGTATATCCTTTCAAAGGAGTTAGGTTTAATCGACGGTTTTGAAAGGCGAAATAATTTGAATTCGCCGTGATGTTTTTAGTTCTTGGAATTATAGAATTTCCAAGGAGCGATCGAATGTTTCCAGGAAGGGTAGCGCTGAAGCAGTTATAGTGCTTTTGGGAACAATTTGATTGTTTTTGAAAATTTTTGGTTTTAAATTTTGGTAAGAACACCAATGGTTGCATTCAAGAAAGGCTAAGCTTTTACCCAGCAAAGCGCCGACTAAAAGTTTAGACAAGAACAAAACCTTAAATTTGGGAAACCAACCATAAGTTATAGAGAAAATCTCAACAAGCAGGAAGCTTGCTGAGCTAGCTATGCTCGCCTCGATGGCTTATTAGAATTAGTTACCGTATGAAAACTAAAAAGAGCTTTGAACAAGATTTTTGAAGTTTCCAGTTAAATGCAACAAGTAGCGAAACTTTAATTACTTTTTTAAAGTAATTTTCTTAAAGAGAGCAGAAGCCAAGGAAGAGTCAGGGAAGACAAGGACCAGCCTGACCGTTATTCTCTAGGAATGTATAAAACGAAAAAATGGAATTTGATTTATTTAACAATACTTAGAGTTGACGTAACAAACCATATAAAGCTGATTAAGATTACAATTAATAACGATAAACAATTTTAACATACAAAAGACTGAGACTTATTGCTAACAAATTGTAAATTTTTTAACGATGTTGCTTCGAGCACAAATCTGAATAAGATTTTGAAAATTGCGCTAAAAATAGCAAACTTTAAAGTTTATAACGAGGATTATAAATAATTAAAGCTATGACAGAGAATCAGGTACAATATATGCACTTTGAGAATTCCTATGTGGAAATCTTTAATTATGAACAAATATTAAATTTGAAATTATAACAAGAGAGAATTAAGGAGAAGTTTCTATAACTTCCCGTATTGAAGCAGGGATCACGAGAAGAATGGGGCCAGTTACCCTTTCGTGAAACCTGGAAAAGGAGAGTTAGAAAACTCACTTGTGAGTAGAAATAATTGAATTCCCTAACAAAAGAGGAAAAACAATATGATTTAAGGTGTGTACTAGACACAGATTATACAGAAATTAATTCATTGAATGCGAAGCAAAGTTGGGAGAGCACTTGATAACAAGCGAAGCCTCTTAGAAATTGACATAAGTTGTAGTTTAAACAGCTAGGTACATCAGTACTTAAATTTAAAGCTTAATTAGATAAAGTTAGTAACGTGTTTAGGAAAAGGAAATAGGAACTTTAGGAGAAAGTTTATGACCGTATTTATTGCTTTCGTTCGAACGCGACACGGATGGTTGTTGAATGGGCACTGTTATGCACTGAAGTCCGTTGAAAAGTTCACTATTGCAACACGGAAAGTTTATCAGACGAAAAGTTATTGCAATTGTGGAGATCACTAGTTGAATTTTTGTTTGAGAAAGTTTATTGCGTTGTGACGTTTATAGATGGTAGTTGAATGCAGCGGACAATTTCCAACGAAGAAAGACAAATTATATGCTGATTAGAAGTATTTTCAACATAAATTCCTCAGTGAGGAACAAGCGTTTCCATATTTAAGTGGAAAGTACGTGACGGTTTTACTTGTAGAAAGATAAATTGATGTAGAAAGTTCTAGAGTTGTGATAACAGTAGAATTAGGCAGAACATCCCGCGGAGGAAAATAGCTAAGTTTTTATAGACAGCAAGTTTAATAAATCTCCCACGGTGTGAGAAATCATTCCCAATTAATTTGTGCAGGAAGCACTAATTTTCCAAGTTGGAAAGTCAGATTAGATGGATGGAGCATGCCTAGAAAAGTCCCTCGAAGGCGGTTATTAGGTTGTTGATAGCAATACCGCACACTGTCTATAAAATCTTATTTAAAATCCATTAAAACCATGTAAAAACTTTTAAGATTAGTACTTAGCTCATTTCTGAAGAGTAGGCGATCCAGGCGACCGTTAGCTTAAATCCACATCATGGCGTAGATATTTAAAACATGTCTCACATGAACAGGAGACGAGCCTTAGCAAGGCTCCGACTGTGAGCTTTGAAGACTAACACACAAGTGGGGACCGCACAACGAAGCACAGAGGTACCAAGGGGGGAAGGGGGGGGGGGGGGAGGAAGAACAAAGGAACATACATATGAAATACCAACTTTAGAAATAAAACTAAAAGTCATCTTCAAGGAGTTGATAGTAGGCGTCAATAGCGAAACCTGGTGGAAGGGTATGTTGTAGAAGTCCTCTTGAGCATGGAGATGTTAGTTGAAGATAGCGGCGACATCTTGTGGCTGGATTGGGAAGGAAGTCCTCTTGAGCACGGCCGACTGAATGCGCTCATACCGGCCTAGACAATGAGACCTTTTTCATGAAATCTTGTTAGTTACTCAACTGCTCACACAGCGCTGTTCACCAAGCATTGCACGACTAAGACTTAGCTCTACTTAGTGTAAAACAAAGTCCCCGATTCTTGGATATCACGGGTAATCTCGAGAACCACTGGATGGATTTTGATGCGGCTTTCACCATTCTGTACAGGTAATATCGAGGAAGATTTCTGTAGAAAATAATTTATTTATGATCAAAGGGAGCCAAGCAGTAACGATTTTAGATTTCAGTGAATAGGTCGAAGAAAGAACTTGACGTCCGTGCGCTTTTTAAGCTTACGCTGGACAAACCGTTAAAAATATCAATATACTATGAGTGTAAGAATTGTTCAGCATGAAAAATTGTACAAAAAAGTCCGCGTGAGCATATCTCTATCTTCGATACATCGCCCACTATAAGTGTTTTTAGTTTGGACGGGAGGGGGATTTGGCTTGCACCTCGCCATTCTTAAATTACGTGTGACAGGAATTCCTTGCATATTCATAACTGTTCCCGGGCGAAGCCGGGGCGGGTTGCTAGTGACACTATTATATTATCATTATAATTCCCACAATATCAAAATGCAAATTATATCACAAAATAAAATAGCGTGCTAATAAATCTAAGAGAAATTAGACATACCTTGCACCTCGTTACAGTTGAATTCGATCAGAATCACTCGGTTTTCATTCAAGTTTATGCATTTTTCTGCGGAACGGTTTGGAAGTTCGGCAACAGGAAACTAGGACTGTTATTTACTTAAAATATTCATTTTTGTATTTTTGTACTATTTGTGTTCATGATTTCATTACATTGTCAGAATTACCGACAGTAGTGGCTACGCTGGCTAAAGCGCAGCGTTAGGCCATGGGGCCAAGCTCTCTGCTGACTCGGTAGACGCGTGTGTTCGAGCCCCACCGTCGGCCGTCCTTGAAATGATTTTTCGTGGTTTCCCATTTTTCAACACCAGGCAAATGCTGGGACGGTACCTTCTAACTGGCCACGGCCGCTTCCTTCCACATCCTTGCCCAGTTTCATTCATCTTCATCCATTCCATCTCTCATCCTGACGTGCAGGTCGCCCACGGGCGTCGACTAGAAAGACCTGCACTCGGCCTCTCAGGAGGCCACACGAAAAAAATGTCAGAATTAATGCTTTAATTAGTAGGGTATACTATTCAGTGTACCTATTATAAATAAAAACCGTGAGGTTTCTCACCTCCCCATATTACGAAACCCGGTTGCCTAATACGAGGAAAGTGCACTTTTAAAGTTAACAATAATATCAGAGGGTATTACAACACCAAACGTGCCCATATTTGTAATATACATAGTATATCGCCTGAGGTTAACATTGGTGAGAAAACCAAAATTATTCCGTTCCTTTTTATGTCTAATGTGAGCCCTATAAAAGAACTCCCCATATTTGGCGACTTTCCTCTACCCATTTTTAGAAGATACCTTATGCACTGGACAGCTGAATCCGTGATTAATTGTATAGGTAGCTTCGTAAGTCTCAGAACTCAGGAAGTCCTTTCTAGCAGCGTTACTAGCAGCTTTCAAAGTTTCAAGGTAAGAAAGAAAATATTCCTCTAGCCAGTTTAGGCGACTGACATTTAATGAGAAAAAATGCCCTTTATCTGGATTTCTAGACTGAATATGATGATATGTGATGCTTACGTCATGCATAGCGAACCATTTATTAACGTTTTTCAAAAAAAAATGGTTGCTTCTGCGTCCATGAATGTGTACGCTTCCGGGTGCATGCCTATATTTTCTTTTAGTGTACTAATGGCACCAATAACTTCTGACGAGAACACTTCCTTGGCACGCCGAACATTCATTTTTTCAAATTTAGTGGGTTCGATGTGTTTTTTAGTGAGGTGTCTGACCGGTTTGACGATCTCACCCTTTTGCATTGTGTATAGTAATGACAAGTATTTCCCTGAAATTATTCCAGTACCATCAGTCATCTCTCGTTACAGAAACTGCGTTCTAATGTTTCTTTTTAGAATGTGACAATGATCAAAACTAGGGAATACATTCCTAGACTCGTCGTATGGGTGATTGACCATTGGTTGCAAATTCCCTCCCCCTAAATGCCTCATCATTGTAGTGTTAGTTTTGTGATTATCAGGGACAGTTATTATAATTATGAAACCGCATTGTTCAACCTCGAGAATAACGTCCAGCAGGAGTTTATGTAAGTCCCGTCCTGACAGCTGCTTCGTGAAAAAGAAGGCACACGGTATCTGATAATTTGTCGAAAGATCTCTTAGCACAAAACACAACACACGATTAGCTGCTACTTGTTCCCGGCTGTAATTTTGATCCTCTCTTTCCTTTTAATGAGACGGTGTTGGAGTAGTGTCCTTGTACCCGAAGAAGGTGCAAGGTATGTCTAATTTCTCTTAGATTTATTAGCACGCTATTTTATTTTGTGATATAATTTTAATTTTGATAATGCGGAAATTATAATGATAATAATTATATAGTGTCACTAGCAACCCGCCCCGGCTTCGCCCGGGAACAGTTATGAATGTGCAAGGAATTCCTGTCAGACGTAATTTAAGAATGGCGAGGTGCAAGCCAAATGCCCCTCCCGTCCAAACTAAAAACACTTATAGTGGGCGATGTATCGAAGATAGAGATATGCTCTCGCGGACTTTTTTGTAGAATTTCTCACGCTGAACAATTCTTACACTCATAATATAATGATATTTTTAACGGTTTGCCCAGCGTAAGCTTAAAAAGCGCACGGACGCCAGGCTATTTTTTCGACCTTTTCACTGAAATCGTTACTGCTTGGCTCCCTTTGGTCATAAATAAATTATTTTCTACACAAATCTTCCTCGAGATCACCTTTACAGAATGGTGAAAGCAGCATCAAAATCCATCCAGTGGTTCTTGAGATTACACATTTAATATACGTACTGTTCAGCTTATTCCTTATCGCGCCTATAATGGGAGGGGAGTGCGCTCTACCGGCAACGAGTAGAAACTTTCCAATTACATGTTATACATGGGTTATGACTGGGAATGTCAAGGCCGGTATAGAGTGCAGCTCGTATTCAGTCGGCCGTGTCTTGAGCACAGATTACATACGGTCTTGAGCAGTAGGTAATCTGTGGTCTTGAGCATAGAGATGTTGAGGAACTTCAGCAGTTAGCTGCTAGATGCCGCTAGGTTGATCATGGAAGTTATATCTACAACAACTTTTAAACAGAGTGAACAAGGTGCGCACATAAAAGAAAATGTAAGAAATCACTGTTGGTGTTTGAGAAAAAAGGGAAGAAATAAGTTAAGCAAAGAGCAGCGAAGGCTAACTCTGTCGTACCGTGTATTCCAAAGAATACACCACCCCTCTCCTTCCTTGTTGCAATCAGCGGGCGACAATCACGACCAGCCAAGTTAACTGTTGAAATAGGACTTACCCGGTCTGGCGTCTCTGCCATACCCTCCACTGTGGGATCTGGTCGGTGCTCGGGCCTGGCAACGACCACACGTGCGCGCTTCTATACAGTACAGTAGTGTTGGAGCCCTTCGCTTTCTCAAACAGTTCACAGTACTACACGTTTTTCTGAATTATTAAAGAACAAAAATATGAATTCCTGTGCATGTAAAAGGTGCATGGTTTTTATTGCTAAAAGATTATTATTTATTTTAAAAAATCTGGTCGTTGTGCAACACTGCAACTTTATTTCCGGCTGCCACTGCAATTCATAGGTTTCGTTCGAGCCCCGGCGGCGTGGTCACGTGGTGATATCATTTCCATCGTTAATTACGGCACCTGTACACTGGAGAGCTTTTGCGCTCTAAGCTCCTCTCTAGTGTAGACAGGTGGTAGAGAACCTTAGCGTAGACCGCTCTAAGCTTTGGCTCAAGATGGCCGACTCTAACGGTGTATTATATCCTGTTTGGTGTAAACAGTATTTGGGTGCCCTCCATTCGCCCGGTTGAATATTGGAAAGTGCTATACGTAGAGTCAGTGGTGGATTGTTGTGGTTATTTGTTAATTATTATAGAGTGTAAGTATGGCAAAATTTGAGTGGAGTCGCGAAGAAAACAATAACATTAATTGAACATATTGAAGCCCATCCAGAAACTTGGAATTGTACTCTGAAATAATACAGAGACAGAAATTTGAAAGCACAGTCGTTTCGGGTGATAGCAGAAGCCATGGGACGCACTATGCCAGAAATTTGCAGAAAGTTTCGCAACCTCCGCTGGCAATTCAATGCTGAGTTACGGTAAATTAATAAGAAACAAGTAGTTCCGTGAAGAACTATACAGCCTATTTTTATATCCTACTTATGTTGATTGCCTCTATCAAATACAAAATTTCAGTTTGATTACTGTAATAGATTCGTAGATATTGAGAACCGACTAAATATTGCGGATGGTCACCATGTTGGATTTTTATATCTATAGGTCTTAGAGTTATGTACTGTTACATGACGAGTATTGTATACAAGTAGTATTCAAACTTCAATCGCATGATTAGGACACAAGAAGTAAAAACGAGATTTTAAAATTTCGCACAGCTGCCATCTTGTAGTTATGGAAACAAATGATAAAAATAAGATGCCAGTGGATTAACATTAAAGGATTTACTGTACCAAGTGTCACTGCACTCGGATGGTTAAATTGCGAGAAACGACCATGTGAATATTTATACTTCGCATCGCCGCCATGTTGGATTTCTGATCACCAGAATTTTGAAAGTCCTATAGGTGAACTTATGTTTGATTGCTGTAATAGATTCGTAGATATTGAGATCCATCTAAATATTTCGGATGGTCGCCATGTTGGATTGTTATATGTATAGGCCATAGAGTCATGTATTATTAAAGGAAAATTATTGCGTAGGTTCATTATTTAAACTTTCACTTCGATCGCATGATTACGACACAAGAAATAAAAACTTATTTTTAAAATTCGCACAGCTGCCATCTTGAGATTATGTAAACAATTGAACTAAATTAGATACCAGTGCATTACAATGTGTTTAAAAATATTCTGTACCAAGTTTCATTGCGTTTGGATCATTAAATCGCGAGAAATGTCTATTTAAAATTTTCAAATTCGCTTGGCCGCCATATTCGTTTCGTAGTTAACCGGGTTTTGAAAGTCTCATAGATGAACTTCCAGTAGTGCCCTTTATCTCCGTACAAAATGTCATGGTGATACCGCTACTAGTTTCAGAGATATAGAATGCCAGTGAAATATTTCGCACAGCCGCCATCTTGAGGTTATGTAAACAATTGAATGAAGTTAGATGTCGGTGCATTACAATGTGTATAAACATATACTGTACTAAGTTTTATTGCTTTTGGTTGGTAATCGCGAGAAACGTTTATTTAAAAGTCGCAACTCTGCTTGGCCGCCATGTTGGTTTTGTAGTTACCAGGTTTTCAAAAGTCACATAGGTGAACTTCTAGTAGTTCCCTTTATCACCGTAAAATATTCCAGGGTGATATCGGTAATAGTTTCGGTGATATTGAATGCTGGTGAAATATTTCGCACAGCCGCTATGTTGGATTGGTGAGACGTAACAAAATTTGAAGGGCACGGTCGGGGTGGTCCGAAATAGTGCTATGAACTTGCCGAGTTTCATTGAAATCTCTCCAGCCGTTTAGATGTTATTAGGGGGGACACACACACCATCACACACACACGCACACACAGACAGACACACGGACAAAAGGTGATCTCATAATCCAACTTAAAGGAAATAGAGCAAGTAAAGTCTATCTTCCTAAAGAAAGCATTGTGTGTATCGAAATTTACTCCGTCCCGGCTAATGTATGAGCTGTCTGCAGAGCCATTCTGTATTGAACAAATCAGACTACAAATGCAGCTTCCATCTAGCGCTGCCTATCAGGAACTTCTTGCGGAATTTCAATCAAAAAAGAAAGAAGTATGGTTGGACTTCTATGGGACAGAAGCGATGTTATCGTCTGACTGGAAGAGAGCAGACTACGATTTACGACACACTGTGACGCGTTTCGCAGTCCATGGATTTCATTTCAGGTGTTGCGGAAGAAAAGACTTTCACACTCCAAATGCAGCTACGTACATGCATATGTGAATTGTGTAGCGAGCCCTGTGACCGATATCATGCGGCATATTGTAAAGGAAGATTAACTTCCCTGACGCAATTTTGTAGCGACTGACAGTACCTGCATTGTATTTTTTACTTTTTCAATGGCCATTGGCTGCATTAAAACTATTATTATTATAAGCCTATTATTTCATAAATGAAAATAGCTAAAAAACTGGCGATGAAAGTGGCATTATTATTAATAATAATAAGGATCACTCGAAAGAGTATAAAGTGAATCTAAGATCAGTCTATGCTATACTGAGTCACTGATTTTGTTCTGTTTTTGCACTTTAGGAGGTGGTAACGTTCACATCCGCTCCCACACAACGAGCACACACAGTCTTCATTCGAGAAGTGAAAAATCTTCGTTGTGCAAATCTTATGTTGAAACCAGTGAACTGCATATCTGGTCATCACATGCCTTTGCTCTTGAAGCTCCTTGGTCCAATTTCGATCCATCATCGTGTCTGTGTTATAAAACTCGGGGTCGATTTCTTTTAATTTCTCTAACGGAATCCGATGTGCTTTCTGATATTGATTGGTATCAGGCTGAGACGTAGCTTATGTCCTCGATGAAAAAAGTGTCCCTTGTGCGCTGGTATACTAATCTTGATAGCGTTGAAATCCCTACCACGGTTGCTTTCTTGAGACTTCTCGTCTTCACTTTTTCAATTCTTTGTAGATCATTTGTTGTTATTTTTTCCCATACGGTGTCAATTCCATATGTGGCGATAGGGCTAATCATAGTCCTGAAAAGTGCCATTGCTGTTTCGATTGATATGCTTCTTATACATTTTATAATGTACATGGCTTTTATTGCTGCTGATGTTCTATTCTGAATATGATTGCTGAAGGATGTCATTGATGGTTGGAGTGTGATTCCTAGATATTTAAATTTGTTCACAACCTCCAGCGGCTCGTTTAATTTCAGTAAGTCTCTGCCAATGAAATCAAAAGCTTTTTCGTAGTCCACGAAAACGACGTAGTATTTCCCATTTCTCTCTCCCAGGGCATCTTCTATTTTATCTTTGAGAAATTCCGCTGCTTGAGTTGTACTCCTTCCTTTTCGGAAACCGAATGAGCATTCCGGAATGAGTGGGTCAACTATTTCAGTAAGATGTTTTGTTATTATCTTTGTGAACAGTTTGTATAACAATGCTCCGTAATGCTATTCCTCTGTAGGAACCTGGATCGTCGGTGCTTCCTTTTTATTTATATAGCATTTTCAGAGTTGCAGTTCTCCATGCATCTGGGGTTTTTGTTGTCCGTAGGCAGAGATTAAATAATTCTGGCCATATTGGAAGTAGGTCACATTGTGTCGCTTTTAAGTGTTCTATATAAATTTTGTCTGGTCCTGCTGATTTTTTTGTTTTTTTCCGGCATTGATTGTTTGTTTTATTTCTTATTGTGTTATTTCCAAGTTGTATGTTTGAGATCGTGTTATCGTTCTTTCTTTCTTTTCTCTGTTTAGCAATGTTGTGAAATGCGTTTCCCAACTATCATAGGTATTTCTGTGATTCTCACAGTTTGTTTTCTTTGCAGGATGGCAAAAGGGACGGTTTTAGCTTCAGATATAAGACTCACAGGTACAAAAACTGAAGAAAACAACGAGAACATTCTAAAAGCCGGGGAAAGCACCGCCTGGTTATATATGTAGGGTGACTGCACTTCTCTACAACAACGGAGAACATCAAATACTATTTGAGAAGCATACCTGGAAAGATAGAATGTGAACAACTAGAAACATAAGGCTCAAATAAAGCATATAAAGTGGGGATTCCTTTTGAAGAATTAGAGAAGGTAGGACAACCAGAGTTTTGGCCAAAAAGTGTACTAGTAAAGCAATTTCTGTTTCGAAGCCACCGAACCGGGACAAGACTTGAATGAAGAGACCTCAATAAACATGAAGATCCTCCTCTGGAACTCCGAAGGAATGAAAATCGCCTTAGACTTATCCCCAAAAAACATAATAGAGAATATGGACATCTTGATTGCCACCGAAACTTTCCTCTTGGAACCGATAGTCTTGCAGGGTTTCTACGGACACCATCTATATGCTGTACCAACAGCATGAACCAGGCCGAAGACGTCGGATTTTTAAGAGCGTTAAAAATCCCTCAGTATGCCTTCCTTCGGAGGGGAAGTAAAGCCGGTAGTCCCATGTCATAGGTTTATGGCATGTTAAATAACTTTCCACTAATTACACCTGTGTGAAACTAAATTGTATAGGTTAAGAATGTAAACAACGCTCTTAGGTTGCTACGTTCGCTGCCAAGAGCCAACTGCGGTGGCGTCTAGTATCTAAGTTCTGAACTAGGCCTAGTAGTCGTTGACGGTGGCGTTTGGCGGCAAACGTAGGAACTATTTGAAAAATCCAAAGTTTCAGTACTACTTGAATTAAAACAAGTAGTTCCGTGAAGAACTATACAGCCTATTTTCATACATCCTACTTATGTTATTTTCCTCTATCAACATACAATTTCAGTTTGATTGCTATAATAGATTCGTAGATATTGAGAACCGACTAAATATTGCGGATGGTCGCCATGTTGGATTTTTATATATGTAGGTCTTAGAGTTATGTACTGTTACATGAAGAGTATTGTGTACGTGTAGTATTCAAACTACAATCGCATGATTAGAACACAAGAAGTAAAAACGAGATTTTAAAATTTCGCACAGCTGCCATCTTGTGATTATGCAAACAATTGAAATAAATTAGACGCCAGTGGATTAACATTTGTATAAGCATTTAACGTGCAACGTTTCTCTGCACTCGGATAGTTAATTCGCGAGAAACTCCATTTAAATATTTATACTTCGCGTCGCCGCCATGTTGGATATGTGCTCATCAGGTTACTGAAAGTCCTATAGGTGAATGTTCATAGCCCCTATGAACATAAAAAGTGTCAGTTTGATTGCTGTAAAAGATTCATAGATATTGAGAACCGTCTAAATATTTCGGATGCTCGCCATTTTGGATTGTTATATGTATAGGCCATAGAGTTATGTACCATTCAAGGACATTTATTGCCTTGGTTCATTATTCAAACTTTCACTTCGATCGCATGATTACGACACAAGAAATAAAAACTTACTTTTAAAATTTCGCACAGCCGCCATCTTGAGGTTATGTAAACAATTGAACTAAATTAGAGGCCAGTGCATTACAACATGTAAAATCATTTGTTGTACCACATTTCACTGCGCTCAGAGAGTTAAATCACGAGAAAAGTCTATTAAAATGTTTCAAATTCGCTTGGCCGCCATGTTCGTTTTGTACTTCACAGGTTTATGAAAGTTACATAGTTAAACTTGTTTCAGTACCCTTTATCACCGTACAAAATTTCAGGGTGATATCTGTAATAGTTTCGGCGATATAGAATGTCAGTGTAATATTTCGCACAGCCGCCATTTTGAGGTTATGTAAACAATTGAACTAAATTAGACTCCGGTGCATTAAAATGTGTATAAACATTCGCTTTACCAAGTTTCATTACGTTTGGATAGTTAAATCGCGAGAAAAGTCTATTTATAAGTCTCAACTTCGCTTCGCCGACATGTTCTTTTTTGTAGTCACCAGGTTTTTGAAAGTCTCATAGATGAACTTCTAGTAGTGCCCTTTATCACCGTACACAATTTCAGGGTGATATCGGTAATAGTTTCGGAGATACTGAATGCTGGTGAAATATTTCGCACAGCCGCCATGTTGGATTGGTGAGACACAATAAAATTTGAGGGGCACGGTCTGGGTCGGCCAGAATAGTGCTATGATCTTACCGAGTTTCATTGTAATCGCTCCAGCCTCACACACACACGGACAAAAGGTGATCTCATGAGCCTATTTTTTTTCATAAAATGAAAATAGGCTAAAAACAGATACACACACTAATACAGTCATCACAATTAACACTGGTTATCAGACAGATTCTACACACACCCAAAGTACACGGGGCTACATGACCGCGTTGTCGCAGCACCTAAACTAAAAAACCAACCAACAGCAGGAAGACCAGCTGGGGGAGTATCCTGTTTCTTCAAGGCAACAGAAGGACTTGTGAAGAGAGTGCTTAAAAAAGAAAACTCCATTGTCGTAAAAACGCCTTATATCACTGTTATAGGAATGTACATGACTCCTCGTAAATCAACAGAAGATGTGACAGAAGCGATTCAAAGTGCGATAGAAGAAACATCAGAAGAATAATATGTATTAATCGCTGGCGATCTCAACTTCTGTAGGATCGATCAACCAAACACCAAATCTGAAAGAGTCATCGACACTCTAAGGGAAGGAGGTTTTCGATTGATCAACAGGAAAGAAGTAAAAACTTAACCATATGGAACAAGCACAATAGACCTGGTGTTCTATAAAGGATAAAAGATAAAAGTAAAGAAGCAGGAAAGCCCGCGGACGTCGGGAGCATCCCCAATCAGAAAATACATCCCAATATTAACAGAAATAGAACTGAGAACAACACCAAAAGCCTATATCAATGCAGCTGATGATACAAAACTTTCAAGACAGCTCGACATAGACATAATAAAGAACTCTGAAGAAATCGAGAAAGCAAGAGAACTAATACATCAGGATCAAATAAACGAGGTAATAAATGTAACGACAGCCCTAATAGAGAGAGCCACCTCTTCGATAAAGAGACGAAGAGCCCAAATATGGTTCGACAGCGAATGCTACAGTATATCAAAAGAAAGAACACGCTACAAGCTGTTCACACAGCTAGAACAACAGAAAATGTTGAAGATTTGAAGACCTACGCGGCAAGAAGAAAAGAATACAGAACACTATTGAAGAACAAGAAAGCTGCTCATATTGAAAATCTGGCAAGGTGGCATTAAGAAGAGTACTTGGGAGCACATACGAAGACAGGTACCAGTAGGCCCTACCCACCAGCTGCGCAATTACCAAATGTCAGGAGAAAACAGCTGAGGCATCCGGCGTAGGGATCCACATTAACAGGCTTTATTCCAGAGAAAATTATTTTCTTAAGTAAAGACATCTAAGGAATCGACGGTAGCCATTCATGAGTTACGGTACGGTACCCTACGCTTGTTTTATCCAATGGTTTACTGAACAATTTTCGACACCTCCATCCCAAGTTCAGATACTGCTATGGGCAATGCGAGCATTCACTCTGTGTAAATTAACAAAACTCCGATTATTATTTATATTACCGGTACCGGTACCGATATACTCAGAGAAAATTTCAGGGTACTCATGGTTTAACTTGTTTTCGGTATGGAAAGTAATCACCGAAAAGAGGAAGGAAACTTATAGTTTTACGTTACCGTACCGTTAATCTCGCGTTATGAGTCATGGGGCCTCCATTTCTACGTAGAATCCGAACCACAAGGCGTGATATTTCACTTCGAAAATCTCATACACATTGACCACTGCACGCACTGAAGTTCGATTCGTGCGTTTCCCATGTCTTCTACTCAGAAGATTTTAATTCACGTAAAACTACAAAAACTTGAAAACCACAAGCTACAACCACTTTTACTTGCTTCATAGCCACTCATGTGTAGGTGACGAGCCCAGCGCGGGAAGAGAATGAGAGCAGATTGGCGACAACATCGCAGTGAACGACTATGTCTCACTCTGTACAGAACGCTCTCTCTCTTTTTTTATCATTTCAAATGATATTGTCGACTTCATCGTTATGCTTGAGTTTAACGTTATGCGTTACGGAGACGACGACCGCGTGACGTCATGCAGCCGCGCGGGAAACCTAAGTTAATGGGTAATGGATGGCGAGTGCGTGACGTCATGCAGCCACGCGGGAAGCTTGAGTCTAACGTTATGCATTACGGAGACGGCGACCGCGTGACGTCATGCAGCCGCGCGGGAAGCCTAAGTTAATGGGTAATGGACGGTGAGTGCGTGACGTCATGCAGCTACGCAGGAAGCCTAAGTTAATGGGTAATGGAGTCTGTTGAAAGAGTCCTGGGGCGTCGAGCGACCTGGGGTTTCGAGCGAAGCGAGAAGGCAGTTGTAGCATGCGTCATTTGAAATAATATAAATTCTAGCCTTTCAGACTGACTGTAACTTTTTCACTCTCACCTGCGTATGAGCTCTCCGTATACTGTACGTACACGTTTGAATACACCCCTGGAGTGTGCATTGTTGACTGTATTCAAACGTGTGCGCAGGCCTTTCACTTCTCAACTTGACCACAGAAATTCAGTTAAAACTGAACTCCAAAGCGGGGAGTGCCGTTCTTATTTGAATAAGCGGAAATTGTCTGCAGCTGTCATAATTATTGAAAACGAAGTTGATGAAGTTAAGCAAAGAAAAAATTAGAGATGATATTGGTCTAAGACTTGGTTAATGCAAAGGGGGAAATCTGACTAAGCGAGATGCAGCAGGCTAATGGGAAGAGCCTTTCCAGCGAAGAAGCGTTTAATTGCTCCTTTCAGAATATTAGGGATCTGCTAAAGGAAACTGGGGGCTCAAGAAAACTCCTGGATGCGTAAAAGTTATTAATGTTTTAAAACAATTAGTGAAATCGTGAACATCAACATGCCTGGCAGCGTAGCCGTATGCGTCAAGTCGCGCAACACGACAACAAGGGATGCAAGGAGTGCGGATATCGAAGATTTGATTCCTGGTGCTGAGAGCGAAAATCCTGAAAATTTATTCTCTTTGTTTTTCCATACTCCTTGCTGGAAAATGCCAGGATGGCATCCTGTTTCAAGTCATGAAAAGCTTGTCACACATTATTTACAGTCCCCAAAAGAAACACAGATTATCAGACAAATTCAGCACAACATCCAAGTACATGGGGCTGATAACCAAGATGTTCCAAACCCCGAAAATAAAGTAACATCACTCAATGAACGTAACAAGGAATACAGTGGCAAAATTTCCAAGAAATCAAGCGGTTGCGCTTATCTTCTCTCTTTGGTGTATTATCTGACGAATGTGCCGACCTCAGTCTGTACTACAGTACAAAAAGAGTACATCGAGAAATAAGATTGTCACAAAGATAATACATTTTATATCTTAGAACAAATTTACTGATTTTAATCGTCTGATTTTATGAGTAGTTTGTTTTGTTTTTATCTGGCGATTAGGTGCATTCTTATCGACTTTGGAGGAAGTTTCTTCATACGTTAGTGATCTCAGTGTTGAAAATGAAGCGAACACCAAGGAATGTAAATAGGAGTGCATCCTCAGTCGGGTAAGATTTATGAGAAATCGGTATAAACCTCTGGCATGAAGCTTCTTAACACAACTTGAATGCTCAGGCATTTATTTTTGTCCAATTAGGTAGGAAAGTAGACGCGACTTTTTATTTTCTTTGTTCTAATTAACACACAGCATCGTTATGTTCATTTTATGTGTAATTTATGGATATTTGTTGTTAAACATACACCTTAATATCAGCGGAAAATGTACTTATGTTTTTCTCCATATTCCGCCATTTTTAGCCTATTTTAAATTTGGAAAAAATAGGCTTATGAGATCACCTTTTGTCCGTGTGTGTGTGCGTGTGTGTGTGTGTGTGTGTGTGTGTGTGTGAGGTGTGTGTGTGTGTGTCCCCCTAATAAAATCTAAACGGCTGGAGCGATTTCAATGAAACTCGGTAAGTTCATAGCACTATTCCCGGCGACCTCGACCGTGCCCTTCAAATTTTGTTATGTCTCACCAATCCAACATGGCGGCTGTGCGAAATATTTCACTAGCATGCAATATCTCCTAACCTATTACCGATATCGCCCTGAAATTGTGTACGGTGATAAAGGGCACTACTAGAAGTTCACATATGAGACTTTCAAAAACCTGGTGACTACAAAACCAACATGGCAGTCAAGCGAAGTTGAGACATTTAAATAGACTTTTCTCGCGATTTAACTATCCAAACCTAATGAAACTTGGTACAGCAAATGTTTATACACATTGTAATACAATGGAGTCTAATTTAGTTCAATTGTTTACATAACCTCAAAATGGTGGCTGTGCGAAATATTTCACTGATATTCTATATCTCCGAAACTATTACAGATATCACCTTGCAATTTCGTACGGTGATAAAGGGTACTGATACAAGTTAACTGTGTATATTTCATAAACCTGTAAAGTAGAAAACGAACATGGCGACCAAGCGAATTTGAAATATTTTAATAGACTTTTCTCGTGATTTAACTCTCTGAGCGCAGTGAAATGTGGTGCAGTAAATGATTTTGCAGATTGTAATGCACTGCCATCTAATTTAATTCAATTGTTTACATTACCTCAAGATGGCGGCTGTGCGAAATTTTAAAATTACGTTTTTATTTCTTGTGTCGTAATCATGCGATCGAAGTGAAAGTTTGAATAATGAACCTAGGCAATAATTGTCCTTGAATGGTCCATAACTCTATGGCCTATACATATAACAATCCTAAATGGCGAGCTTCCGAAATATTTAGACGGTTCTCAATATCTATGAATCTTTTACAGCAACCAAACTGATTTTTTTTAAATGTTCATAGAGGCTATGAACATATGTTCACCTATAGGACTTTCAGGAACCTGGTGAGCACAAATCCAACATGGCGGCGACGCGATGTATAAATATTTAAACGGACGTTTCTCGCGAATTAACTATCCGAGTGCCTTGAAACGTTGCACGTTAAATGCTTATACAAATGTTGATCTACTGGCATCTAATTTATTTCAATTGTTTGCATAATCACAAGATGGCTGCTGTGCGTAATTTTAAAATCTCGTTTGTATTTCTTGTGTTCTAATCATGCGATTGAAGTTTGAATACCACACGTACACAGTAATCTTAATGTAAAAGTACAAAAATAAAAATCCAACCTGGCGACCATCTGAAATATGTAGACGGTTCTCAATATCTACAAATCTGTTACAGCAATTAAACTGAAATTTTGTATGTTGATAGAGGCAATTAACATGATCAGGATATATGAAAATAGGCTGTATAGTTCTTCACGGAACTACTTGTTAAGTCCAGTGATGACATTCAATGTCCAGACTTAAAGATAATAATTTCCTTCAGATGACTCATGTTTGTTGAGTGAGACTTGATAATGTGACCGTAGTCGGGAATCGAACCCTCCGTTCCTTATTTTAGGGGCTGAGGATATATTGATCATCTGTCCCGTGTAGTTAGATATTTGAAATATCTATAGGCCTACTACAGTAATATAGGCAATACACATGTAGTGAGGGGCAGATGACCTCGTAGTTGCGCCCCTTAAAACAACAATAACTAACTAAAAACACATGTAGTGGTAAGGTTTTGAGCTAACCGGACCATTTTTAGCCTACTTTCGATTTTTGCAAAAAATGAAAGTAGACTTATGAGATCACTACAGGGCGAAAAAAAAGTGTGTCTGTCTGTGTGTGTGTATGTGTGTGAGTCTGTGTGTGTGTGTGTGTGAGTGTGTGTACTCTGAATGTCTTTCCCCCCCTATCAATTCGAACATGGTGAGCGCAAATTGAACGAAATTTCGTACAAAGGTAGCACTAGCAAAGGACACCTCAGTGTCATGTTTTATATCGCCGCCATCTTGACGGAAACGTAATGGCGGCCACACAAATGTTCAAAGCTTAAATCAAATTACGACTAACATAATCATCCGATCTCTACCAAATTTTGCAACAACATACCTTTATGGGGGCAGCATCCTTTGACCAAACTAATAGGTAATCAGCCTAATAATTTGCGGATGGCGGCCATCTTTGTGTGAAAATCGATTGCCCCTATTAATTCGAACACGGTGAAACCGAATGGAACGAAATTTGGTACAGAGGTAGTACTAGCAAAGGGCACCCCAGTGTCATGTTTTGTATCGCCGCCATCTTGACGGAAACGTAATGGCGGCCACACAAATGTTCAAAGCTTAAATCAAATTACGACTAACCTAATCATCCGATCTCTACCAAATTTTTCAACAACATAACTTTATGGAGGGAGCATCCTTTGACAAATCTAGTAGGTCATTAGCCTAATAGTTTGCGGATGGCGGCCATCTTTGTGTCAAAATCGATTACCCCTATTAATTCGAACACGGTGAAACCGAATGGAATGAAATTTGGTACAGAGGTAGCACTAGCGAAGGGCACCCCAGTGTCATGCTTTATATCGCCGCCATCTGGACGGAAACGAAATGGCGGCCACCCAAATATTCAAAGCTTAAATCAAATTACGACTAACCTAATCATCCGATCTCTACCAAATTTTGCAACAACATACCTTTATGAAGGGAGCATCCTTTGACAAATCTCATAGGTCATTAGCCTAATAGTTTGCGGATGGCAGCCATCTTTGTGTCAAAATAGATTACCCCTATTAATTCGAACACGGTGAAACCGAATGGAATGAAATTTGGTACAGAGGTAGCACAAGCAAAGGGCACCTCAGCGTCATGTTTTATATCACCGCCATCTTGACGGAAACGTAATGGCGGCCACACAAATGTTCAAAGCTTAAATCAAATTACGACTAACCTAATCATCCGATCTCTACCAAATTTTGCAACAACATACCTTTATGGAGGAAGCATCCTTTGACCAAATTAATAGGTCATTAGCCAAATAATTTGCGGATGGCAGCCATCTTTGTGTCAAAATCGATTAGCCCTATTAATTCGAACACGGTGAAACCGAATGGAATGAAGTTTGGTACAGAGGTAGCACTAGCAAAGGGCACCTCAGTGTCATGTTTTTTATCACCACCATCTTGACGGAAACGTAATGGCGGCCACACAAATGTTCAAAGCTTAAATCAAATTACGACTAACCTAATCATCCGATCTCTACCAAATTTTGCAACAACATACCTTTATGGAGGAAGCATCCTTTGACAAATCTAATAGGTCATTAGCCTAATAGTTTGCGGATGGCGGCCATCTTTGTGTCAAAATCGATTACCCCTATTAATTCGAACACGGTGAAACCGAATGGAATGAAATTTGGTACAGAGGTAGCACTAGCTAAGGGCACCTCAGTGTCATGTTTTATATCGCCGCCATCTTGACGGAAACGTAATGGCGGCCACACAAATATTCAAAGCTTAAATCAAATTACGAATAACCTAATCATCTGATCTCTACCAAATTTTGCATCAACATACCATTATGGAGGGAGCATCCTTTGATCAAACTAATAGGTCATTAGCCTAATATTTTGCGGATGGCGGCCATCTTTGTGTGAAAATCGATTCCCCCTATTAATTCGAACACGGTGAAACCGAATGGAATGAAATTTGGTACAGAGGTAGCACTAGGAAAGGGCACCTCAGTGTCATGTTTTATATCGCCGCCATCTTGACGGAAACGTAATGGCGGCCACACAAATATTCAAAGCTTAAATCACATTACGAATAACCTAATCATCTGATCTCTACCAAATTTTGCATCAACATACCATTATGGAGGGAGCATCCTTTGATCAAACTAATAGGTCATTAGCCTAATATTTTGCGGATGGCGGCCATCTTTGTGTGAAAATCGATTCCCCCTATTAATTCGAACACGGTGAAACCGAATGGAACGAAATTTGGTACAGAGGTAGCACTAGAAAAGGCCACCTCAGTGTCATGTTTTATATCACCGCCATCTTGACGGAAACGTAATCGCGGCCACCCAAATATTAAAGGCTAAAATGTAATTACGACCAACCTAATAATCTAGTCTCTACCAAATTTTGCAACAACAAATCTTTATGTGGGAAGCATATTCTGACCAAACTGCTAGATCATCAGCCCAATAGTTTGCAGATGGTGGCCAAGTATGTGTGCAAATCGATTCCCCCTATCAATTCAAACACGGTGAAACCGAATTGAACGAAATTTGGTACAGAGGTAGCACTAGCAAAAGGCACCTCAGTGTCATGTTTTATATCGCCGCCATCTTGACGGAAACGGAATGACGGCCACCCAAATGTTAAAAGCTTAAATCAAATTTCGACCATCCTAATAATTTGATCTCTACCGGATTTTGCAACAACATGCCTTTTTGTGGAAAGCATCTTATGACTGACTACAAGGTCATCAGCCCAATAGTTTGCAGATGGTGGCCAAGTATGTGTGCAAATCCATTCCCCGGATCAATTCAAACACGGTGAAACCGAATTGAATGATTTTTTTTACAGAGCTGGCACTAGCAATGGGCACCTCATATTAATGTTTAATATCCCTATAGCACGTTGTATTTCAACAAGCTACTACAACCAACATTCAATTATACTCCTTGAAAAGGACAAAGAGTTATAACAATACCCATGCATTTAGGAGAAAGTAGGCTATATGTTCTTTACTGAACATCTTGTTATCATTTATTGATAATTCATCCGCTCAAATGGAAACTACACCATATTCCCTTCGGGAATATTCAAAACCTTATTTGGATTGCCAAGGTAAGGCTTTTGTTTTTATGAAAGGGAGTTTTACTCCCGTAGCACATTGGCATGCTCGTGACGTCAATACTGCTTGTATTTTGTGTCTTGCATGACCTTCTCAATATGTGCTAGCCACGCGTATTGGTAGGTGTGTCTGTACCAACTGACGAGCCCAACGGCACACTGGGGCGAAACGCTGGCATTGTTTGAGCTAACCGGACCATTTTTATCATTTATTGATAACATGTAGTGGTGTCTGTCTGTAACTCATTCACGCAAAAACTACCCAACCGATTAAGCTGAAAGTTTGCACGAACATAGTTTTTATACCCGGATCAAACATATGACTAATGCCATTTCGATATAAAGCATATACTTCTGATTTTGGCCATTTTTGGCACTCGAGCTGACAAAAATTGACAAACTATTGAGGTTGTCGTAGAGGGACCAGACACATCTCATTATTTACCGTATCCCTCACTGTGAAAAACTATTTTACAACTCTGTATATCAAAAGAAAGAACACGCTACAAGCTGTTCACACAGCTAGAACAACAGGAAAATGTATAGGAAAATTGCTGAGTTTTAATTCACTGGCCGTGAATGCCAATATACCAACTATTTTACAATTTGATAACTTTGTTTTACGCTCTTTTATGCATATTTTTAAATTTTTATTGTCTTACGGGGACAGAAACCATTCCATCATTTGGGTCCTTTTATACTGGTTGTGAAATTTTTCTTAAAGGAGATTTTGGCACTAGTGAATATTAGGACTTACTTAATACGGTATGTCGTAAATGATGCTTGCTTGAGATGTTGTTTTTTAATCTTCGCTAATTGGGCTATTACGGCATTTGTGACGTCATTTTTCCTTAATTTGTTTTTTCAGGTGGTAGCTTTTTGTTGAGGGATGTGTGTAATTCCATTAGCCTTCTTTGATACTGGAAATCAACCAAGATTTCGCAAGATGATCCAATTTGTTCTATGAATATTGTTTGTTGTGATATTTGTAACTTATTTGTACAGTAATTGTTAGTTATCAGTTAGTTAGTTATTGTTGTTTTATGGGGTGGAAAAGTGAGATCATCTTCCCCTTATCAGTCGTATATTTTGGAGGACACTTTATGGCTCTCCATATTTTATCGCCATTCTTGCAAATTGACAGTGATGCAATTACAGCGGTGCACTTTCCTTGTATAGGTTGGTAGAGGCATTGTGAATTAAGAAGTACTAGCATTACCCGCCCGCAAATATTCTAGTTGTAGAGTACACCTAGCAAAATCTCAATCATGAATGCTATGACTGATTTATCCTTGGTATGAATAACCAGACTTTATCAATTCAGCTACTGGTGCAGTGGTTAGGGGTTTGTCATTCCTTCATAGGTATATCAGAGCGAAGTTAGTTTTCTGGGAATAGGCCTATCACAGACACTGTTAATTTAAGGGCCTTTAAATGTGGTTTTCGGAGACCCTTTATAGTCGGGTGAAAAAGACCTTTCGTACCACACTCACACGTGAAAATTGGGTGAAAAAATTCTGGAGTGCCCCTTGACCCCCTTAAGCGCATTATACTGTATGTATTGATGAATTTTACAGCTTAATTTGGTTCAGTGATAACCTTATAACCGTCTGGAAACTTTCACAGTAATGTAATAATTGGAATTGCATTGCGTCTTACTGAAATAGATGGACCTGTGAGATTCTGTTACCATGGTTACCGTGTTGCATTCTTTCATTATTTCATTGTAAATATACATGTTTTAAGGTATTTATTTAATTGTGAGGCATTTAAAGAGTAAGTGAGTGCGTTTCGCTTACGCATTGGGTTATGCTGAACCAGTAGGTACCCCATATGTGTAGGTTGGTGTTAATGGGACCTTATTTTCGGTACAAAACTGGAATGGGCCCTTAGCAGAATAATATAGGGAGGGATAAACCACTCAGTTCTTAGGGGGTGAACACGCTGCGGCTTCGGTGAGGTCACAAGGTTAACTGTGTTCGATTCCCGGCAAATCATATTAGAGTTTGGAGTTGCGATGGCACATCCGGTGTTTCGGACTCCACGTAAGAAAGATGGCCGGCCCCGTGGTGTTGGGGTAGCGCGCCTGCCTCTCACCCGGAGGCCCCGGGTTCGATCCCCGGCTCCGTCAGGGATTTTAAAACTGACGTGAGGGTTGGAACGGGGTGCACTCAGCCTCGTGAGGACAATTGAGTAGCTGTCTGACAGTGAGACAGCGCCCCGATCACGAATACCAAGATTAACGGCCGAGGGGACCCGACGCGCTGATCACGCGTCACCCCAATATCTGCAGGCCAAATGGCTGGGCAGCGGTCGCTTGGTCGGCCTTAGCCCGTCATGGGCTGGATAGTGCCAGGGGTTGACTTTTTTTTGTTGACGTAAGAAAGATGACTCGTGGGTTAAAAACGCGAGATTAACGCTCACATAAATTATTACGCTTTTACGCAGTGTTATGCTATAGTTGATCGTTGATGTTCATCGTTAGTGATGAATAAAATAGTACTTTTACTCGGCGAACTCTACCTTTTAGAAATCTGTACTTTGATTATAGACTACGTTAGAGAAAATAAAGTTTTCTACTTGGATCATGTTCGAGGAAGTGTAAAATACAATTCAGTCAAATTCAGCTATAGGTGTTCTTTATAATTCTAGAGAGTACATTCCAGCGGCTCCGGTGGCGTAGTTGGTAGCATGCTGAGCTTCTATGCCCAAGATCGCGGGTTCAAACCCGGCCGAAGTCGTTGGATTGTTTAAAGAGCGTTAAAAATCCCTCAGTGTGCCTTCCTTCGGAGGGGAAGTAAAGTCGGCGGTCCCATGTCATAGACTTATGGCATGTTAAAGAACCTTCCACTAATGGCACCTGTGTGAAGCTAAATTATAGGTTAAAACATTGAACAACGCTCTTGGGTTCCAACGTTCATTGCCAGGAGCCAACTGCGGTGACATCTAGAAACCAAGTTTTGAACTAGTAGTCATTGACGGTGGCGTTTGGCGGCAAAAGTGGAAACTACTTGAAATTCAATGTATGCAGTCCTTACTTGAATTAAAAACAGAAAACACACACTAATACAGCTATTACAATGAAAACCGGTTACCATACAGATTCTACACACACCCAAAGTACACGGGGCTACATGACCGCGTTGTCGCAGCCCGTAAACTGAGGAACGAGCCAACCAGAGTACATTCCGCTAATGTTTATATGGGTGTTGGTTATTTCACAAATGCGCCAGTTTCTAATTGTTTATTTATAGTTTCATTATGTTACTTCAAAGTGATTTATTTAACTGGTATTTCAGCTTTGTTTATTGTGTTTTCCTTGATGTTGCTTTTCTTGAAGCGGGCATGCCTTCTTGATTTAAAGTGTTGTATTATTATTTAGTTTCGAAGACTATTTTGGTTCTCTCTCCACTTCATCAATGTCACGAAACGCTATCAAATCTCAACTGTGTTAATAATATTCATTTCGGCGCTGCTGGTTAAGATATGTAGCCTAAAATATAATTATGTTATTGTTTTACGTGCCTTTTAACTACTGCGGCTTTTAGAGGCGCTGGGTTGCTGGAATTTTGCCCTGAAGGGGATCTTTAACGTGCTAGTAAATCTACTGACACGGCTCCCTCGCTTTTCCGCACCCTCAAATGCCTCAATTCCATCCTGCAACCTGGGGCACCGCAGCACAGAGGGTCAAAATCGAAATCTGGGGGGACAACATTATGTTTACGTTTTAATCATCAATTTAGAGTGAATGCAACGTATATAATTTGTTTACTTCATAATAAACATCACTTAAGAAATTGTCTATGACTAGGAGTTGGATAGAGCATTCAGTTATCTCTTCAGAACAATTTTCTACCCCTAATTTACTTTTAACATCCATACTTTTGACATAATCGTCGAACTCAGTGCTTCAAACAGCTGTAAACGTGTGAGTACTGGTTGCGCGGCATCTTCTAAAACGTAAAATAACTAAGTAAGTTACAAAAAGATGAAAAAAATCTTATAACAAACGTAAACTACAGACTTTATCTACATTTTAACATTAAGTAGGAAGTGACGCAGAGTGACGCGACATACTAAAAATCTAAGTGTAAGTATAATTTTAAAAATAATAGTTAAATAATATATAATGCAAATATAGCTAAAATTACGTAACAATTACGCCCATTAAAAACTGAAACACGTTACAATGATCATACCTTCAGCTGCATGTTCCATCTTAAAGCATCACACTAACCACAATGACAACCAAACCACAGCCACTTACATTCACCCTCCAATTCAGACTGCTCGAACAGTGGTGACAGATTTACACTAAGATGCGTTTATATCCCAGAATAGTGAGCGCCAATTATATGAGAATGCTGTAGAAGTAATAAATTTTGATTTTTTAATTATGAAAATAAATAATTTTGTCCTCCTAGATTTCGATTTGGACACTGTGTGCAGGTGAGAACGTTACCGCTGAGCCAAGAAGCTAGTCTGGTTAAGATATGGATTCAATTGATAACATGGTACGAGGCTTGGTTTTTAAGTAATACCCGTTGTGATATTACGCCGTAATGATATTGCAGCGCTGAGGTCGGCATTCCCTGCAGGTGCGCTGTGTACCTGCATCTATTGGCAAGGCTGAGATGCCATTACGGCAACAGTCGCCCATGTGTGGGTGTGTTGACAAGCTTTTGAAATCGCACCTCCGATCGCGAGTCCCGCCAACTCGTAGACAAGAGAGAGAACTCCCCTGTAAGATATGCTACCATTTGGCCACCACTGTTAGGCAAATTGCGTCTATGTGGTCAGGAGAATTCCTAAACATGTCTCATAGCTAATGTCGTTTTTTAAGTTTGGTGTTTTACAAGAAAGAATTGGTTTTCTTTGGTTCGCAAATACTATTTACAGGAGGCCATGACTACAATTGTGTATATTGCGAGAATGTATCAGTCGTGGGTTGTTGATACACCATCACAAATGGAATGTACAAAGTTGGAGGTTAGGGTACTTCTAAAGCACTAATGGACACAAGATTACAAAGCTGCTGCCGTGGCTCAAAGAATACAGAATGTGAAGTGGAAGGACAAAGTGCCGTTAGTGAGCGTGTGGCATAACAATGGTTACAACATTTCAACATTGGAGAAGAAAACATTACAGGTTTACCGCGTTCTGGACGACCTAAACTATGCGGTACTGAGAATACATGCAGAGTGTGGAAGAAAATCCGCAAAGAATTACTCGTAGGCTGTCATAAGAACTTGGTGCATCAAAAGATACCATACATCGCCAGATTAAGACATTTGGAAAATCAAACAGAAGCTGTACCTCATGAATTGACACCTGAACAGGCTCAACGTAGAGTGCATATCTGTCATCAGCTTATCGGCAACCCCATGGATGATAGATTTATCAGGAGAATTGTCACATGTCATGAAAAATGGGGCTATTACGCAACGCTGACGCCTCAAAACAGTGGCTCAGTCCCCGTCAACCTGCCAAATGCATCGTTAAAAAGGATGGGTTCGGCCCCAAAGTGGTGTTGTGTGTCTGGAGGAATTTCGATGAAGTGATTCACTGGGAGTTGGTTCCAAACGGGCGTGCAGTCAATGCGGATCTTTATTCTCAACAACTGGAACGAGTTCATGAAATGTTGAGACGGAGATACCAAGCATTAGTTAACCGAAATAGAGTTCTCTTACAGCAGGACAATGCGATGCCTCATACTGCACAAACAACCGTTGTAAAAAATTAGGAATGGGAGGAGTCGAACTGCGACCACATCCAGTATACGGCCCTGATCTTGCACCTTTAGATTATCATCTTTTTCGATCCATGGTCCATTTCTAGCATGGAAGACATTTCGAAAACACTGAAGCTGTGTTTCGCCGAATTCTTCGCGTCAAAACCCAGAGATTGGTACCGTCGTCACCGGATAATAAACCTCGCTGAAAGATGGCTCAAGACCATAGAATCTGATGGTCTCTACTTTGAAAAATAATTTAATTTTTTGACAAAAAACTTTCCAAATAAAATGTTCTTTAAAAATGACATTGCTTATGAGACATGCCCTGTACATCACGAATGTGTGATTATATGAATGATTTTGGTCGGCAGGTGCTAAAGGCCGTTCGAAGAACGGGTATTTCAGCCAGTTTCTTATAAATATTTCATTTTGGTGTCTGTAGGCCATATTAGTGCGTATATGCCTATGTGGAATTGTGCCTAGGGTTGGGAAGAAGGTGAGTGAGAACTTAATGTGGGTGCCATCCCAGCATATCCAAGCAGAAGACAAAAGAACCTGACTTTCATTCCTAGTTCTGTCAAGAATTGTATCTCTGGTCTCAGAACTGGAATGGGGTGCATTCATCCTCGTGAGGATCACAAAGAAGATGTGGATTCAATTCACACCTTGGGCAACCACGAGGTGTTATTTTGAAATCGCCTACTTTTACTCCAGCCAAATGATGGGATGCAAATTTCAGGAATCTGACTTATGGTTGCTTTCCCTAACACAAGCACCAAAGAAAGAAAGAAAGAAAGAAAGAAAGAAAGAAAGAAAGAAATAAAATAAAATAAAACAAAACAATAAATAAATAAATAAATAAACAAATAAGTAAAAGAATGAATAAATACATGGATGGATGGAAGGAGGGACGGATGCAAGGAGGGACGGACGAAATATTGTTCCGAGAGCATTCCATGACACCAGTAGTCACACGTTGATCATATTCTGATTTTACATACTCGAATGAGAACTTGACTATGTAAATTTAAAGTACGGTAGCTACATTTATTAAAACAAAAAGTCCTCTCGGCACGCCGGAAGGCGGAGGTAGATTTCACCGGACAAACTTGGGGATAGGCGAAAATAGGCAGAATATGCAGGTTTTCGTAGAAGGATCAGACCTCATTTATTGCGAGAAAGTATTTTATAATTGGAGATTAATTAACTTTGTTTTTCGTCATTTTATGCATATTTTAAACATTTTATTGTCTTATGATGATGGTAACCTTCTTGTCATTTGGAGTCCATTTTTATACTTGTGGTCACACTGTCCTTATGCAAGGTTTCGACACTGATGTGTAACTATGTAACGGTCTGTTACTTCTTCACGCAAAATTATATCTCTCGCAGAGATTTTGGTTGGTTCCTCAGTTTAGGGGCTGCGACAACGCGGTCATGTAACCCCGTGCACTTAGGGTGAGTGTAGAATCTGTCTGATAAACGGTGTGAATTGTGATGGCTGTATTAGTCTGTAATTCAGGTAAGGACTGCAGACGGTAAATTTCAAGCAGTAGTTCCTAAAGTTGCTACCAGATACTACCGTCAACGACACCTAGCTGTGAAAATGGCTACTAGATGCCACCGCAACCAGTAACTCGCAACGAACGTTGAAACTTCCCCTCCAAAAGGAAAGCATACTGGGGGATTTTTAGCGCACTTAGAAAATCCGATGACTTTGGCCGGCTTTGAACCCGCGACCTTGGGCATAGTAGTTCAGCATGCTACCAGTTACGTCACCGAAGCCGCTTCACACTTAGTCAGATGGAAATCTGAATCTGATCTCGTGCAAGTGCGTTGTCATGGCAACGTCTGATGGCTCTTCCCTCATCAATTTAGTAGTGTTGCCATGGCAACCACTGATAGCTCTTGGCATTTTCTTATAATTCCGAAATCATTTTTCTCATCCCTTGGCGTAATGGTGGGTCATATCAAAAATTATTTCAGACAAAAGGGGAATATTGTCCATTTTGTACGGTTTTGATATTGTGCCTATTAAGAGAGATATGATTAATGTTTCCCGAAAAACCCACTTTTTACCACCCCTTTGGTCAATGGTTGGTGCTATAAGAAAACTCTTCAAACATAAATGTTTGGGCTTTATCCGATACATAGTATGAACTTTGAACGGATTCGATATTTCACATATTAAGAGAGTTATAGCAACTTTTCACTTTTTTGAAAAAAGCCCTCCATTTTCACATCCTTTGACCGATTTAGCCCAGTAACGAACTCGACCGAGATTTTATAGGTATACATATTCGGTAAAAGATTCAAAGTGATTGGTGCAAAATTACGGCAGTTATCGTGTCCACAAGAAACTGATATACATATATATAAATATATATACATATATATACATACATAAATTATATATAAACTTTTGAACTGACGGTGGTTTTGGGGTCTGGGGGATGTGAAACGCGAAGATATGTCGACATTTTCTGGAAGTCGAAACATGGTACCCATTGCAATAGTTAGCTTTCTAATGAAATCTACCTAATAGGAAAGGCAAAGCTACTATCTGGAGGATCGTTCATCTTGGATGCGTTTCTATGCCGTCAAGCTCGAACAATAACTCCTAAGATATCCATCACGTCAGAGATTTACCTTATCAAGGGAAGATAAGATGATCCTTTATTTTGACGGTTCCAGTGATAGCCTATGTTTGATATTAGTTTTATCTCCAACTGTGGAATGGTGTCGTCTCACCAGTAAACTTCGCAGCTGAATTATGGATTCTACTAAGTGAGTAAAATGCTTCTTAGTTTTCGGTGTATTCATTGGAAAAGTAAGTCTTCTCAGTTCTTTTAAAATACCGTACCTATATTTAACTGAATATTTAAACTTAATTGACCTACTTGACTTAATTCCTGTTGCTCCACTCGGAGCTAGGACTTCCGTGAAACGTTTCCATCGGGTCTTGTTGTTGGCCAACTTCTTCGCCTCACCTCACTTCCTGTATTTCCCATTTCCAGGCATTCTTCCTCAATCGTCCTCTTCCAGGTCTTCGGATGACCTCGTTTTTGGTACTCTTATGGGTTCCAATCGAGTGCAGTAGTTCGCAATGGCTACAGCAGGCTTCCTTAGGGTGTGACATATCCATCGCCACTTTCTCTCCTTTATTTGTATTTCCATTTTCTGCTGGTTGGTTTCCTCCCATAGATATCATTTGATATGACATCCGACCATCTTCGATTGATGATACGTCTCAAGCAACGATTCAGGAAGACTTGCAGTTGGTCAGTAATCTTCTTAGTGACCTTCCAGGTTGCACAACCATAAAGTAGGACGGACTTAACATTTGTGTTAAAATGTTGCAGATTCGTCCTCCTGGAAATGTTTCTGTTTCTCCAGATGGGATACAGTTGAACAAAGGCCCCATTTGCTTTCCTGATGCGACTCTTAATGTCCTCTTCTGCTCCTCCAGTTGCAGTGACAATACTCCCAAGATAGAGTATATAGAAAATTTTCCATCAATCCTTGAGTTGACCCTCATCTCTTTGGTCTTATTTGTATTAAACTTAGCTTAGAAATCTGAAATGTTAAGTACGGGGGTGAGATCTCTCGTTTTGACTCATGGCTATGATGACCTACGAGAACATCCCGACTAGAGTGATGGCATTAACGTGTGTTAAAATGCTATAGCCTCTTATCAGTACATTGATTGGTAGTCAACATCGTTGTTGTTGACTCTTTTAGGTGCTTTGCGACATCGTAGTCATGTAGACCCGTGTACTTGGGTGCAGGCATAGAATTTGTGTGATAACCTTTGTCACTGTGATGTCTGTACTAGTGTATGTATTTGTAATTGAAGGAGGATTTGGCCGTCGTCTTAAGTTAGGTACCAACCCGGTATTTGCCTGGTGTACAAGTGGGGAAACCACGGAAAACCACTTTCAGGATGGCTGAGGCAGGAATCGAACCTGCCTCTTCTCAGTTTTGCCTCATGAAGCTGAATGAATCCTGTTCCAGTCCTCAGACTAGAATTCGCCTAAATTTCTAGGCAGAGCCGGGAATCAAACCCGGACCTCCGCGGTGACAGTCAAGAATGCCAGCCAACTACGCACTGAGGCGGACTAATAAAAATCGTTTTTAGTGTAAAATGCCATGCCATGTCCTGTGGTTCGGATTTCACTAAAAATGGAGGTCCCGTGGCTAACGAGATTAACGGTCACGTAAAACTAAAAGCTTCCTTCCTTTTAGGTAGATTTCATTAGAAAGCTAACTATTGCAATGGGTCCCATGTTTCGACTTCCGGAAAATTTCGACATATCTTCGCGTTTCACATCCCCCAGACCCCAAAACCACCGTCAGTTCAAAAGTTTATATATAATTTATGTATATATATATATGTATATATATATATGTATATCAGTTTCTTGTGGACACGATAACTGCCGTAATTTTGCACCAATTACTTCGAATATTTTACCGAAGATGTATACCTATAAAATCTCGGTCGAGTTCGTTACTGGGCTAAATCGGTCGAAGGGGGTGAAAATGGGGGTCTTTTTTCGAAAAAGTGAAATTTTGCTATAACTCTCTTAATACGTGCAATATCGAATCCATTCAAAGTTCATAATATGTGTCGGATAAGTGCCAAAAATTTATGTCAAATAAGTTTTTTGATAGCACCAACCATTGACCAAAGGGGTGAAAAAAAGTGGGTTTTTCGGGAAACATTAATCATATCTCTCTTAATAGGCACAATATCAAAACCGTACAAAATGGACAATATTCCCCTAATAATTACCTAAAACTTTTGTCTGAAAGAATTTTTGATATGACCCACCATTACGCCAATGGACGAGAAAAATGATTTCGGAATTATAAGAAAATGCCAAGAGCTATCAGTGGTTGCCATGGCAACACTACTAAATTGATGAGGCATGGGCCATCAGACGTTGCCATGACAATGCACTTGCACGAGATCAGATTCAGTATTTCCATCTGATTAAGTGGTTGGTTGGTTGGTTGGTTCTTAAGTTTAGGGGCTGCGACAACGCGGTCATGTAGCCCCGTGTACTTTGGGTGTGTGTAGAATCTGTCTGATAACCGGTGTTAATTGTGATGACTGTATTAGTGTGTGTTATCTGTTTGTTAATTTAAGTACTGCAACTAACAATTTTTCAGATAGTTCCTACTTTTGCCGCCTTAGCGCCACTGTCAACGACTACGAGGCCAAGTTCAGAACTGAGCTACTAGACGCCGCCGCAGTCGGCTCTTGGCAACGAACATAGAAACCTAAGAGCGTTGTATACATTCTTAACTTATCCAATTTAGCTTCACACAGGTGCAATTAGTGGAAGGATCTTTAACATGCCATAAATCTATGACATGGGACCGCCGGCTTTACTTCCCCTCTGAAGGAAGGCATACTGAGGGATATTTAACGCTCTTAAAAAATTCGACGGCTTCGGCCGGGTTTGAACCCGGTATCTTGGGCATAGAAGCTCAGCATGCTACCGACTACGCCACCGAAGCCGCCTGACAAAGTGGGAAGCGGCTTCGGTGACGTAACTGGTAGCATGCTGAATGTCTATGCCCAATGTCGCGGTTTCAAAGCCGGCCGAAGTCGTCGGATTTTCTAAGAGCACTAGAATCCCTCAGTATGCTTTCCTTTGGAGGGGAAGTTCCAACGTTCGTTGCGAGTTGATGGTTGGGGTGGCATCTAGTAGCCAAGTTCACAGCTAGGTGTCGTTGACGGTAGTACCTGGTAGCAACATTAGGAACTACTGCTTGAAATTGACCGTCTGAAGTACTTACATGAATTAAGACTAATACAGCCATTACAATTCACACCGTGTATCAGACAGATTCTACACTCACCCAAAGTACACGGGGTTAGATGACCGCGTTGTCGCAGCCCCTAAACTGAGGAACCAACCAGAGGTAGATTTCATTAGAAAGCTAACTATTGCAATGGGTACCATGTTTCGACTTCCGGAAAATTTCGACATATCTTCGCGTTTCACATCCCCCAGACCCCAAAACCACCTTCAGTTCAAAATTTATATATAATTTATGTATGTATATGTATATCAGTTTATTGTGGACACGATAACTGCCGTAATTTTGTACCAATCACTTTGAATTTTTTACCGAATACGTATACCTATAAAATCTCGGTCGAATTCGTTACTGGGCTAAATCGGTCGAAGGGGGTGAAAATGGGTTTTTTTTTCTTCGAAAAAGTGAAATATTGCTATAACTCTCTTAATATGTGAGATATCGAATCCGTTCAACATTCATACTATGTGTAGGATAAAGCCCAAAAATGTATGTTTGAAGAGTTTTTTTTATAGCACCAACCATTGACCAAAGGGGTGGGAAAAAGTGGGTTTTTCGGGAAACATTAATCATATCTCTCTTAATAGGCACAATATCAAAACCGTACAAAATGGACAATATTCTCATGATAATTACCTAAAACTTTTGTCTGAAAGAATTTTTGATATAACCCACCATTATGCCAAGGGATGAGAAAAATAATTTCGGAATTATAAGAAAATGCCAAGACCTATCAGTGGTTGCCATGGCAACACTACTAAATTGATGAGGGATGAGCCATCAGACGTTGCCAAGATAACGCACTTGCACGAGATCAGATTCAGATTTCCATCTAAGTGTGAAGCGGCTTCGGTGACGTAACTGGTAGCATGCTGAATGTCTATGCCCAAGGTCGCGAGTTCAAAGCCGGCCGAAGTCGTCGGATTTTCTAAGAGCGCTAAAAATCCCTCAGTATGCTTTCCTTTGGAGGGGAAGTTCCAAAGTTCGTTGCGAGTTGCTGGTTGCGGCGGCATCTAGTAGCCAAGTTCACAGCTAGGTGTCGTTGACGGTAGTACCTGGTAGCAACATTAGTAACTACTGCTTGAAATTGACCGTCTGCAGTCCTTACCTGAATTACAGACTAATACAGCCATCCCAAAGTACACGGGGTTACATGACCGCGTTGTCGCAGCCCCTAAACTGAGGAACCAACCAAAATCTCTGCGGTAGATATAATTTTGCGTGAAGAAGTAACAGACCATTACATAGTTGCACATCAGTGTCGAAACCTTGCATAAGGATAGTGTGACCACAAGTATAAAAATGGACCCCAAATGACAAGAAGGTTACCGTTCCCATAAGACAATATAAT
Organism: Meconema thalassinum; assembly: GCA_946902985.2. NCBI lineage: Eukaryota > Metazoa > Arthropoda > Insecta > Orthoptera > Tettigoniidae > Meconema > Meconema thalassinum. The sequence goes on along the minus strand of OX336394.1, from coordinate 249,141,317 downwards.
GTTTAAAATAAGCATAAAATGACGAAAAACAAAGTTAATTAAGCTCCAATTATAAAATACCTTCTCGCATTAAATGAGGTCTGATCCTTCTACGAAAATCTGCATATTCTGCCTATTTTCGCCTATCCCCAAGTTTGTCCGGTGAAATCTACCTCCGCCTTCCGGCGTGCCGAGAGGACTTTTTTTCTTTGATGCGTGAAGTTTGCTGAACTTCTTGAACTATCGAACCTTTTGGAAAGTACTCTAGACTATAATGCAGGGTATTTAACATTCTTTTAGACATAACATGATAAACGAGCCCCAATAGCCTAATGATTCTTCGGCTTATCCCAATTATTTGGTGTCACCGGAGCCAAACTGCAGCATTTTTTTTGTTTCATCGGAACTTTAAGGCAGAAGTGATTTTTATCGACAAAAATTGCACTCCGCTGTCACGCTAGATTCGAACCCCGACCGTCCAAGGGATAGATAAGGGGCTTTACCACTGCGCCATCAAGCAATCCTAAATACAGTAAATGAACACCAATAATTATTCTAAGGAAGGGGGATGAGTATCCTAGCCGGTAGTGGCGCTGAGCTTTTAACTGAAAGGCAGTGTGTTCGATTATCACCCAGGTAGTGGTTTTTAGAAACAAAGTACCACTTTCATAAAAGCAAATTACTCTGGAGTTCACTCAGCCTACAATGGAAATGAGTACCAGGGTAATTACAGGGAGCAAAGGTGGCCGAGCATGGAGCTGACAATTCCAACTCATCTAGTGCTGATGTCAGTAAGGGTGAGCCCCAACCTTCCACTGCTCCAAGGACCTGCTTTTTAATATTGAAATACTGTTGAGGCCCGGGTTTGATTCCAGCTCTGCCAAGAAATTTAATTCTGGCTTGACGACTGGAACGAGGTGCTCCCAGCTGAGGCAAAACTGAAAAGAGGTAGGTTCGATTCAACCTCAGCCATCATGGAGTGGATTTCCGTGGTTTCCCCACTTCTACTCCAGGCGAATGCCGGGATGGTACCTAGAGTAAGGCCACGGCCACTTCCTACCCAAATCCTACCTCAATTACAAATTCACACACTAGTACAGACATCACAGTGACACAGGTTATCATATAATTTCTACACACACACCCAAGTCTGTGGACCACTTATTACGGTATTCCCGTTTCTAAGGGGGAGATGCAATTAATTTCCATGAGCTACGACGGGGGATTTTTCAACCGAATGCCGTTTCTAACGCCAACCTCATGAGCTTTGACTCACGAGGTTGAGTGTGCCCCGTTTCATCCCTCAGATCAGAATTAAATTTCTTGGTAGAGTCGGGAATCGAACCTGGACATCCAAGCGACAGTCAAGATGCTAGACGCTACACCACGGGGTGGTCTAGGCGTGATCATGCGGAAACTTCTGCGATGTGAGTGGTGCTATTTAATGGATGCTGTGAAAAGTTCCACTCATGGGGTTAGCACTCAGTGAGGAAAGCAATGACAAACTACCTCACTCTTCGCCTTGCCTAGTTCACCCCAATATAACTCTGCCTTGGGTTTTTATGGGATTATATCCACATAACCTACGGTGGTACTTTTTGACCAGTGGACTATTTAACAGACGGACAGACACACCTGTAGATTTACTGTATTAGTAGATTGAGCATTTATGATTTCTCTTCTTAAAGGGCAGATGGTTCAGAAACGCACCATGGAATAATGTTAAACTACCATACTGGAACCAAATTTCTCGCTGTGTCTGCCATAAAGCTGAAATTTATGAGACATCTCATTTTATCTAAGCACATTAAAAAAAAATGTGTAACTTTTCAAGGTCTTATGGAAACATGTCATTATGTTGGTACGCCTTCCGGCAGAAGTATTATACACTTTATCTACATGTTTTCCACACAAACACATTCACAGTTATATGAAACTTTAGAATTGTTAATGTAGCTTCTAAAATTCGCTATTTATAAAACTTTAAGTGCTGCTAAAATCATATATTTTGTAATCAAAACTTCAATTTATCAGCGAATGATTAAATATTTGTCAAATTTTCATATACAGAGGTGGCCAGATTATTATGGCAAAGCTGAATAGAACCAAATTCTATATTCAAAATGAAGATACAATGCATTAAAATGGATGATTTTTATTTGAATCCGAGTCTCCGTTTCAGGACATTTCTTGGCTGTATTTTGTCATGGATTCACTAAATGTGCTATAACAGATCTTTTACAAAGTTACAGCATATGCATTTACGTATTTTTTACGCATTTAACTTGAAAGCATTTTTATACTATTTAATTTTCTATTAAACGATATACATCTTCAAGAAAGCAAAACGGTGTGGTGTTGGGACTCACCCTATCCCAAAATTTAATCTGTCATGTATTCTTTTGTTACGAGTAGTGTACTGGATACGAATATCTTAAATAGAAGGAATTATTTCACAGCAAATCATTAACTTAATTAATTTTCAGCTCAATTGGCAGGATACAGGAAATCTATACATTGTTGAAGACTCTGTGAACCAAGTACCAATACAAATTGGGATTATTCAGCTTTATCATAACAATTTGGCCACCTGTCTAGCTATGATAAAGTGTGGAAAAGAAAATGGAAATGGATGCAGTGGTATGAATACTTCAGCAGAAAAGTGAACCAACATAAAGATTCATTCATTCATATTCTAAAGGCTAATGCCTTGTCGATGCAACTACACTCTTCTGTCGTTGGCGGTTCGTTTCAGATCCATGTAATTGTCACATCCCATTCTATTCTTGATGCCTTCCAAATACAAGTACTTCGTCCTAGACCGCCCTCTTCCTTTCTTTCCCAGCATTTTCCTTTCAAGAATGTTAACGATGAAAGTGTTCTGTCTGATGACATGCCCAATAAATTTTATTTTTCTCTTTCCCATTTCCTTAATTAATCTTCTCTCTTCTTTAACTTCCCTATAAAGATATGTTTCCATAATACCTTGAAAAGTTACACAATTTAAAGAAAAGTGCTTAGAAAAAATGAGAAGCCTAGTTCCAATAAATTTCAGTTTTTTTTTGTTTGTTTAATCAGCAGGGCTTGTAATCAACATGGTAAACGTTTAGCATTTCTACCTGTAATATTATGGCAGACAGAGCGAGAAATGTGGTATGGTAGTTTAAGCATTATTCCACGGTGTGCTCAGAGCTATCTGCCCTTAAGGTCAGCTATCCGTAGCGGATTTTCTCTCCTCTTATCTCTATGTTATGAAACATATGCAATGTTTTCAGGGGAGCTGCACAACGGCGACAGCTGGTAGACCGCCGAGGATCGCTGCCTGTGATTCCCACAGAGCCACCACAATCGCATTCTTACAGCCAACCACCCACTCCCACTAAGAAGATAGTCAAATTCCAGTATGCGCTATCTTCTTCCTCGGAGCAGGTGGTGGATGTTCAGAGGGATGGGCACAAGAACAAACTGGTGAGGGCCAATACGGTGTATGCCCTCGACCTCAAAGACAAGTCCAGGGTGGGCAAACAAGCGCCTCTGTCTCCCACATCCCTGTGAGTACTGCTTCTTCTTCTACTTCTACTTCTCTTGTAAGCAAGGCACATATCACACCCCTGCTAGATGTCTACATTAAACTAAATAAATAAATAGAAACATAAATGAATAAGAAAATAAATACTTAAATAAATAAATTAATTAATTAATAAATAAATAAGTAACTAAATAAATACATGAAGATATGTTTCCATAATACCTTGAAAAGCTACACAATTTAAAGAAAAGTGCTTAGAAAAAATGAGAAGCCTAATTCCAATAAATGAATGATTGGATGGATGAATAAATAAATAAATAAGTAAATACATAAATGGATAAATAAATAAATAAGTAAATAAATGAATGAATGGATGAAAGAATTAATAAATAAATGAATGAATAAATAAATAAATAAATAAATAAATAAATAAATAAATAAATGGATGAAAGAATTAATAAATAAATGAATAAATAAATAAATAAATAAATAAGTAAATAAATAAATAAATGGATGAAAGAATTAATAAATAAATGAATAAATAAATAATTAAATAAATAAATGGATGAAAGAATTAATAAATAAATGAATGAATAAATAAATAAATAAGAAAATAAATAAATACATAAATATATAAATGAATAAATGAATGCATGAATGGATGAATAAATGAATAAATTAATAAATAAGTAAATTAGTAGCTAAATAAATACATAAATACATAAATGAGTAAATGAATGGATGGATAGATGGATGAATAAATAAATGAACGAATGAATGAATGGATGAAAGAAATTATAAATAAATGAATGAACGATTTAATAAATAAGCACCGTATCAAAATAAATAAAAATACTAAATAAATAGAAATACTAAAAATAAATAAACAAATAAAAGCAACAAGACTGAAAGTCTGTGCCTCTACAAAGCACTTGGATTCCAATGGGATTTCTGACCTTCATGTCCAAGATCGTTTCAAATTTTGTGATATGGTTAACTCTCGATCCCCACCACTCAGAATGAGTAAGTCTCGGAAACCCCTCTCACAGGGGAGAAAGGAAACATTATCAGCCGGGCTCAAGAGATATTGGGAACGAAGATGAACTAGTCATAAGCGCTCCTTAGTGGGCTTAAATCACTAGTAAATAATAATAATAATAATAATAATAATAATAATAATAATAATAATAATAATAATAATTTAAGTAGCCTATCTAGGCGAATGGATGAATTCCAACTTGTCAGAAAAGGTAGCGTTCTTCGCTTGATTTAATAAGCTGAAATTGGCCAATAAAGATGGGCGCCCGCAGGGAGGGGCTAGGTGGGGCCGTGACCCCCCCTCTGGAATTCCGAAAATGACATACCAAATTCGACCGAATTCGATTGTTCATTGTCACCAGTTTATTTCTTAAATTGAAGTTTCTGATAATCAACCGACAAATGTTACAATAGAAAACTTCTTTAATGCAGTAATGCTGACGTAATATGCATTTATATTCAAAAATATATAGTTCTAATGATGTCATGCACTAGACCGCCAATGGAATCATTGATTCATTTTTCAATATGGTGTTGCCAAGTTTAAATACCGTATGTTTACCCAACGATATCTAAAGTGATAAGGCTGGCTACTTCTTTCGCCTCCTCACTTTGGCAGTGACGATATGAAAGCAATACATTGCAACACCGATAGCGGATTTCAGCCCCTAAAGCGAGGTTTTATTTGCTGACTAGCAAAACACTGCTTAAGGTCGTGCTTACAATATTGGGTCCTCTACTGTATTCAGGCCCGTTATTACGGGGGAACAAACATGGCAGCAGCCCAGAGTGGCAGGTTTTAGGGGTGGAAAAAATTCTGGAAAACTGTACAAAACCACCTGGACATTAAACGCCAAGTTATTAAAGTTTAATCCCTCCTTCACACACACACACACACACACACACACACACACACACACACACACACACACACACACAAGAGAATTATTCATTGTCGCACATTTGCAATGTTGATTATTTAAGGACACACAAAATAAGGATTCTGTTAGTCATCTTGAGTCCTTGCTTTGAATCTGACTTGAAAGTGAAATTGGACTATTGAAATCCTAATTTTGTTTGCAAATGACAAGGCAAGAAGGAAGCCCTTTGTTGTTTAAATAATAGGTGTTTTTGCTATTGGTTGTGTATGATATCTTTTAAAATTTTATGTTCGACTCTCACTATTATGTGTCAGAAAACTGTATCATAATGATGGTCATTATAACACCGTTTTTCATTACGATACAGTTTCTCCAGCCAATCAGAGCTCGTTCATTGACCAATTAGGTAACGATACCTTCGCGCATGCACTCAAAATCCAACATGTCGGACATAAACACAACATCGAACTATAATAAATTACCGACATGGAATACGCACCGTCCATATGTTCGCGTAAATAAACTGGCGAATATGAGACAAGAAATAGCACTGTACCGGTACCTTAATATCCCCAAAACCAATTTCTACACAGCGCGTGGTTTAGACACGACTTCAGTGACAGTTTTACTGAATACTGTTGCGCAATCTGAACATATGTTATTGAAGCACACAGAGCGCATGCGTCGGTTGTCCAGAGAGCTTGGACAAGAGAGATATACTACCCACCGCAGCACCCGATCACAACATTCTAGTGACTGAACAGATAGTTATGAATATTTATGTTAAAACATATAATAAAGTTATAATTATCGTCGAACATAAACAGTCGTATGCAACTCGCCTATAGCCTAATGGTAATTAAGACACTCTTATGGAAATTATAAAACTCGCATACGCTCGTTTTATAAAAAATACTCGTGTCTTAATTATAGCCATTATAGGCTCGTTGCATAATGTACTACTACGATCGAAGCAATTTATAGGTAATAGTTAAATTGTTCTGCGGTGTTTTTGTGCCGTTATCAAAGCGACTGAGATTCACACTCTCAATCGAATGTAGACAGCAGATCAGTTGAGACAAAATGGTGATTCAATACTGATAGTCTTCGTAATGTTGTAGGCTATATAATTCCAATGGAATCTTCTTGCAAGGTAATTTTCGATGCGCAACATGTAGCCTACTTATATGAGCGGAGAAGCTAATTTAATCCTAATTCAATTGGGCTCATAATCGTATTGACCGACTGAAAGTTACAATTCAATATAGAATTAGGTGCGAAAGCCAAAGTTCAAGGGGGGATTGATAATGATGTGCTTCTGAAAGAAGCCCGACCCTCCCAGGGGGGCCCAGCGTCCTCGGAGGATGGGCCCGATCGGGCATTGCTTTATTATTGCCTTTATGTGACTTGAATTTGCTACCGGCAATCATTTAGTGAATACAATGAACTGTCTGTGAACAATGTTACAAGGATTGAGAAATTTATAATGTCAAGTGGACAATATTTTCCTCTACAAAGCGCTTGTGGGAAGAACAACTGTCTCAAAGGTGTCAACTTAGCGACGGGGCTTCGTTATGTATTGTTCTCAGAATATACCCGAAGACAGAGAGAGCATTCCATTATTCTAAATTCCACTTATTCGCCTTATGCACCAATCGTTCAAATAACTTTCTCATCCCTTCACTTATTTCGCCAAGGCCACGAGAGTCTGGGCTGCCCTGGTGTATTTGGTCAGCAAGCTCAAGAGTTTCAAGTTTGGTGCGTCACGTCGAGCTTAGATATTTAGAGATGATAGTGTCTGAAATGAATATATTGTCTAACTAGACGTATCGTATGCCGTGCAGGCAGGTAAGTAAAATACAATTCAAAGTAGCGTCCAACCAGTAATTCACGTTAGAGTTGATTTAAGGGACAGAACAGCGAGGTCATCGTTCCCTAGTAATTCACTTTCACACTATGTGAAAAATTATCATTGCTTGCTAAATATCTTGCGAAGGGTGGGATGATTCTGTTGTCAAACGTAGATAGAAGAAGTGCATGCGAAATTGCTCATCTTCTCGTATGCTGAATTGAGAAAACAATGCTAACATTTCAATAATCTCTATGCTTAGGTGCAGTATAATAATAATTATTATTATAACTGGTTCATTCAATACGATCGACAATCCTAGAGGTACTTGGGTTCGTGCGCAAATCATTTCTGATTAAGGGATTTTTGACAACCTATATTACTATTGGTACTAGAGTTGGGAAATGTATCCAAAGACTGAAACTATGGTAATATTCCAGTATTTTTCTGGACTGAGTGTTTAATTAACCAGGAGAAAAATGACAATTAATCTAGGACAGTGAACCACTCAACTTTGTTTTCCAATCCTCTCATGGGACGTCAGTGGTAAGGACAGATGACCTACCGTAGCTGTACCGCCTCATAAAACAACAATAAGTAACGTCAGTGATAGGGGCAGATGGCCTAGCTGTTCCGCCCCTTAAAACAACAATAAGTAACGTCAGTGGTGTGCATGGCGATGGAGAAATTAATATATTGCATGTAGGCAACCGCGCAGACTTTTCTAAGACCAAATATTGAACTCTGCTTAATTTAGAAGAAACTTAAGAAGAGGTATTGTCGAATATTAATATAAATACAATTTCGTTTTGAGCTGGTGCTGTGACTGTTATTATTATTGGACATTTCTACGCCGTTTAGTCCAAAGAGCATCATCGATCTGCAAAGCACTTATTTTTCAGGACGCGAAGAGATATTTTCCCTTCCGAATCAAGCCCTTTCATGATACGCTTTAACGTCTCAGTACCGTTAAACATAAAATGAGTTGCTACCTTTATCTATGACTTGGAAATGACTCCGCGTCCTGACGAAGCCGCAGCAGGAATGTAGGATTCGGCTTACCGACTGCGGAGTAATTCGTAGCCTTACTCAACAGTTAATAATAGGCCTATTTGTCGTTACAGTTGTTAATTCATTTAGGGGCTTGCGACATTTAACCGGTGTACTTGGTAGCTAGTAGGTCTAGTATTACTGGCGGGCAATGAACCATTGGTTCTCGGTTGGGAATCGTTTGCATCAACTAGTACTGTAGATAGCCTATAATTCAGTATTTGCTGACTCGTTAATTTTCCGGTTTATTTCTGAAGGCCTCCATATTATTGAATGAAGTTGACTGTAAAGCAGTAGTTTTCACAAATATTAATGAAGTAAATTATAAGATTCTCAGACAGCGAACAAAATAGAAAACCAAGAAACGTGCGAATTGTGTAGACTGAAGGGGAGGCTAGTGGTTGTTGTATAATTAGAGAGGTGTATTGGCAACATTGTTGTAACTATTTGTTTTGGAGAGTAGAAACTTAGACCCTCTTGAAACCACCCACTGCTGGAAGAAAAGCAGGGTATACACTGTGCTGTGCTATGGCCTCTGTGACATGATCAATCGCATGCCGTATTCTTAGTTGCCGACTGGGGAAAGTGGGAATGCGTTGCCCGTCGCGACTATCACTGTAATTATTAGGGTTAAGAGTAAGGTAGGTGTCTTTGGACTTGAAATAAGGTACTATCCCGGCATTTGTCAGGAAGAAATGTGAAAACCCACACTCAGGATAGTCGCTGTCAACACTGGGATTCGAACCTCTGATCTGCAGACTTGCTGTAGACCCCCTGGTGAGCAACTCCGTGGGGTCTTACTTGCAGGTGCAAGAGCTTTTACTTCAATAACGGATAGCCTTTTCAATAACCACTAAATGTCAATGGTCACCAAATTTGTACTCCAAAATATCACAAAAATAATCACCCAAATGGCATATAACTCAATAATTTGGACCTAATTTTTGCAAAATTTTCTGGAGGAGGACCCCCGGACCCCACTCTGAGCTTGGTGATATTCCATACCCCCGGATCTCCGGTGTGTTCACTCCCCCATAATCTTGGCTTAAATCCGCCCCCGATGGTTACCAGTCATAGATAGGATTGGAGAGTTTTAGGAGAACCTGGCTCGAGGGTTGCTTACTGCAAAGCAATATTAAATTATAAGAAGTCCACTGACTGCAAATTACAAAATATAGTTCAATTTCACATATTCTTCTTTTGTGAAAACGATCACTGATCAGCTGCAATCTACTGATAGAACACAATAAATAACTTGACTTACGTATGAGTACTGTATACCTGTGGTTAATTATGAAAATATATTTTGCTTTGTTTAATGAGCATTTTAAAGAACTGCTTGATTTTTATATTACGGTATTGTCGATTCATGGTGATAACACATTTTTTACCTGTTTTTAAGACCTCAACATTATGACAATGAATCACAAAAGTCGAAACGCGGACTTTCATGGACAAAAACTGTGAACTAAAACCAAAACATTCCTCCCAATCTTGCCATAAAGTAGCCAACGGATTGAGAGCAGTCAAATAATGAATTTCATGAAGCAAGTAAGAAATAAAACGAAAATGGGGGGGGGTAATGAAATGAAAATTATAATTTGGCCCCCCTCAAGAAAAAATCCTGCGGGCGCCCGGCCCATGCCCATAAACTACTCAGAACATCTAATTTGAAAAATTGCAAATATCACTTATATGCAGATGATTTGCAAATATACTCCCACTGCAAGACAAATGGCATTCCATTGACAATTGAAACTATCAACGCTGACCTTCAACGACTTGGAAAATATTCCCAGGAAAATTCCCTTCTTTTGAATCCCTCCAAAACACAAGTTATCATAATTGGCTCTCAAAAACTATTGACGTCACTCCGAGATCGAATTATATCCCCAATTGTACTGAACAACAATGAAATTCCATACTGTCCTACAGTGAAAAATCTAGGTGTGATAATAAATCAGACTCTTAACTGGTCTGAACATGTACAGAGAGTAAGCAAGAAGATTTTCACAACGCTCCACTCCCTCAAAAGAAAAAAATATATTTTACCATTTAAAGTAAGAATCCTACTCATACAGACACTAATACTTCCTATTCTTGACTACTGTGACGTTATTCTTTCAGACGCAACCAAAACATTAACTTTGAAACTTCAACGAGCTCTCAACTCTTGCATACGATTTATCTACGATCTGAGCTATGATAAACATATCACTCCCTATTATTGCGCTCTTTTCTGGCTGAAACCTGAACTACGTCGATCATATCACATTCTTGTCCAGATTTTCCGATTATTGTCTGACGATAGACCACTATACGTATCAAATAAATTCAAGTACTTGTCTCCTTTCCATGGTAATAATACACTCTCTGGTTCTTCCCTCTCCATTCCTATTCATCGCTCCTCTATATACAACAACTCTTTTCATGTGGTGGGGTCTAGGCTGTGGAATACCCTTCCAGCCAGTGTCAGGGGCACCACCTCACTATCTAAATTCAAGACCACCTGCTGGGGCAGCCTGCTGAACACTGCTGACCGACAAAAAGTGTGACTGGATGAGTGAATGAGAGTGTGAAAGTCATTATCAATGTTAATTATTATTGTTTAATTGTGTCGCCATAATAAGTTTATTGTATTGTATTAATGTGCTTAAGTGAAAGAGAGGGCCAAGAGCCCTAACTGCGCCACCAATAAAGGCAATAATATATATATATATATATATATATATATATATATATATTTTAGGGGAAGAAATGCATTTACGCACAGAGTGTCGGGCTCCTGCTCCTGAGTAGCAGACTACCGACTAAAACTCCCCCGTTACTTCTGAACACTAATAATAATAATAATAATAATAATAATAACAAGAGGTGCCTATCGTATTACGCACTACACTACAGTCATCCGACCGGAAGCCCTGTATGCTATGGAGTGTCTGTTAATGAATAAAAGAAGCTTGATGGATACATTCTCAAAGATCTTAGGACCAGTAATATAAGATGTGAAATACCAGAGACAACACAACTCAGAGCTCTACGTACAAATAGAGAGGCTTTCTGACTACCAGAAAAAGAAGTGTAGCTTTTTATAGGCATGTGGTAAGATTGCCTCCGAACAGACTGACCAACAGCCTTTTCACCTTTTGGCGGAACAAGAAGGCTGACTTGGCTGACTGAAGCAAAGAAAGACATCAAAGAATTGGGGCTAATTGACCTACTATGAGACATATTTTTAAGAATGCTTTCCAGTCGGTCAACACGAATTGTGACCAATTACATAAGGCGGGAAACAACTATTTACTTACCCTAACCTGAAAGAAATAAGATACAGGGAGCGGCAAAAAGATCTGACGGTTTTTAAATCACAACAACACAAACATTTTAAATGATACAAACTCATTTATTACTTATAACAGCAAGGTGTACATGTCAATTAATGGAAAACATGAAAGAACAATAGATTTTAACTTTTAAGATTTGAAGATAACGTCTTTCAAATGATGCCCATCTTTTGCCATGCATTCTTCCAGTCTTGCACTGAAGCTTTGCATAGTCATTAGACTTCAACTGCTGGACAATAACCATTTTATACGGATGAAAATGCAAATCGAAACGCAATATTCGTCTCACTGTTCGATCAGACATTTGCAAAGCAGCAGCTTGTTTACGAGCCGGCCGCCGTGGACTTGTTTCCACAGCTTGTCTCACTCGCTCAACATTTTCTGGTGTCCTGGCTGACCTTGGACGGCCTGTCGACGTACGTTTTAAGGCTGAACCTGTAGCTCTAAAATTACTCACCCATAACAAAATTGTGTTACGAGATGGAACGCGTCCTCTTCGACTCGCTCAGCCGTACAACGACATAAACCGTCAGATCTTTTTGCCGCTCCCTGTATTACCGTATTACAAAATAACACGCTTTTATGTACAAAATGGGGTGAAAATGAAAATCCACAGCCTGCTTCCAGTCTCCGACTGGGTCAGGAATGGAATGAATGAAGCCCCCATCTAGCGGCGAGGATATGAACTGTGCCGGCTGCCGAAGCCCGACGCACTCCTCTGGGGCAATGATTAAATGAATGACAGATGAAATGAAATGATAGTGGAGAGTGTTGCTGGAATGAAATTGTGACAGGAAAAACCGGAGTACCCGGAGAAAAACCTGTCTGCCTCCGTTTTGTCCAGCACAGATCTCACATGGAGTGACCGGGATTTGAACCACGGACCCAGCGGTGAGAGGCCGGCGTGCTGCTGCCTAAGCCTCGGAGGCTCTATGTACAAAATGGGGTAGGCCTACGGTACTTAATTGGGTGACATGTTTCGAACATCAAGCGTTCACCTTCAGATCCTGCTCACTTAGACTTAGTTAATGTACGATGTTTATGAATTACACTTATGCACGAATATTCCGTACCCCATTTTGTACCGGTACTATGTTTAGTTTACTAAGTTTGTAAAAACTTGTGTAATTGGGCACAATTCGTATTAACAGACTGAAAAGCTTTCTTTAATAGAACTAGGCAACACTGAAAAATGGCTTCTATCACTTCAACATATTCTTAAGGAAGTCCGTGGTTTTCAGGGCAAACCTCTAAAGAAAGGCACCCCTTGGTCAGAGGAAAGTAAATAAATATACCGGGAAAAGATGCGTCAGTACTGGGCAAAACTCAAAAACCAACACCCCCCAGGGGCTCACATCTAGTGGGATGTGAGTTGGCGACCACGGGGCCCCAGCTGAGTCCGGCATTGCTTCCACTTACTTGTGTCGGGCTCCTCTCCGTCTTCTTTCCTGTCGACTTCACTTGGTCAACTCTTGTTCTCTTCCGACCCCGACGGTATTAGGGTATCCGAGGCCTAGGGAGTCTCTTCCTTTCTCGCCTTAATTGACCCTTGTCTCATCTTTTCTGATACCCTCTTTCTGCGAGGGGTCAGCCTTCTTTTTCTTTTCATGATATCTCCTGCCTTCTGCTGAAGGCCCTTACGGAGGTAGGGTGTGTGTAGCCCCACCACTTCTGGTTTACCCTGGATATTGCTACACCCTCAGGGGCTCATGGCTGGTGAGTTCGGGAGTTGGCGACCCCAAGAGATTCCTGAGCTGGGTCCTGTTTTCCCCCTTTTATCCTTTACCTCTGGGGCGGACCCTCTCCTCTTTCACATTCCTATCTGCCTTTCATGGCTCTCCATCCTTCCAAGTCCCTCAATCCGCCTTCTTCGAGCGTTGAGGGTATTTCTTTTTCTCCTGTCCTTTATTTGCCTTATTCTCCTTTTATTTTCCATTTCTTCTTCTAGTATATAAGTTAGTTGTTAGTTTTAGTTATAGTTTCCATTTCATTATCATCTTCACGATCACCTAAAACATTAGGGACCGATAACCTAGATGTTAGGCCCCTTAAAACAACAATTATCATCATCATCATCATCATCATCATCAAAAACCAACAGTTGAACAAGCGTGGTTCCCAGTAGGCCCATCCGAAAGAATAATAATAACATAATAATAATAATAATAATAGTAATAATAGTAAATAATAATAACAATAATAAACAAGCTTGGGTTGGAGTTGAAGTCAAAATAAAATAATTAACTAACTACATAGATAGATTAGATAATATGTTGATGATGATGATAATTGTTGTTTTAAGGGGCCTAACATCTAGGTTATCGGCCCCTGAGATTAGATAATATAATACCTAGTATAAAGAATAAATAAATATCTATCATCTCTTTATGATATGTATGCTTCATTCCCAAGTTGACCACTGTTCTCTGTCATTTCTTCTGTTCAGGAAATCCTTTGCAGGAATAGAGGACCTGATAATATGCCCAATGTGTGGCGATAAGTTGAAAGACCCCAAGATGATGCCCTGCCAGCATACGTTCTGCGCCTCCTGCCTTCAAGAACAACTCGTCCCTTCCATAGGTAGGCTAAACTTTGCCATCTGTTTCATAAAATTGTCATGTTTAAGCGTAGGTATGTAAAAATAATCCACTATGTATAGATTGTAATAAGGCCGGTTACACACACGGCGGATATTTCCAAGCGTTTTTTTAATTTCGGTCGGAGATTTAACCGTCGCCGCTGCGCTGGGGGGAATATTTTCCGTCGCCGTCATACTAGTAGTTGCAGTGTAGGTTCTGAAACCAACTCACTTCCTCAGAAGTTCAAATTATTGTTTGCTTGTGTCGTTTGAAATGAACCGAGAACAGCTTCTAGCGTTATTGTTATTCCGTCGTCGAATGAAAAGAAGAAGAAAAAATCGACTGATTTCAGTTCATCCAATCAATGGAAGGAGAGATGAAGTTGGCACTTGCTACACTTTATTATTGAAGAGTTGAGGCAGGTCACGTAGGGCACTAGTTCAAGATGGCGGTAAAACTCCCGTCGGCTGCACAGCTACCGCCAACGGCAAACTGACCGATCGGTATCTTTTTCTTCTAATGTGTAAGCTCTAATATACTTGAATGGGCTACTGTTGGAACGGCAGCGACGCTAATATATACGCCCGGAAAAATCCGCCGTGCGTGTAACCGGCCAAGATTCAAGCTGTGTGTGTTCAATTATCCGCTAACCTTATGAGCAGAACCACTAGCAAAATACAAATGACCCCAGATCATAACTATGCCGCGCAAAATGACTGCATGAGGAAGCTACAAGTCCAGAGATCGCAAGTTCGAATCCCTACCCTGACAGCAGTCCCCGGATTTGTCCACACATACTCCAGCAAATGCCGTGACCAAATTCTGTGACACTTATCACGGAGAGGTGCCTGGTAGCTGAGCGGTCAAGCTGTATGCCTAACACCAAGGTGGACAGTGTTTGATTCCCGGCCAATGCATGTGAGAAATTCGAATTGAAATGCCATGTCCTGTGGTTCGGATCCCACGTAAAAGGTAGGTCTCGTGGCTCATGATCTAGAAATTGACGGTGACATAAAACTACAAACTTCCTTTTTTACTTATCAAGGGAGTAGCAGGCCTATACTTCGCGATACCTTCCACTACAGACTTCCTCAAGATACAAAACGGCAACGGACAACACTAAAGGTTTAAACGATGCATACATGTCAAATTCTATGTGTTGATAACGTTTTACATACAAACACTAACCTAATCTGGGGCTTATGCCTCAGACCTCCTTGCATGTAGTACAAGCAGTAATTTTCGTCCAGACAGTCGTCTAACGTAGTAGCGACCAATGGTTTCGTCCAGACAGTCGTCTAACCTAGTAACGATAAATGGTTTCGTACAGACAGTCGTCTAACCTAGTAGTGACCAATGGTTTCGTCCAGACAGTCGTCTAACCAAGTAGTGACCAATGGCTTCGTCCTGACAGTCGTCTAATCTAGTAGCGACCAATGGCTTCGTCCAGACAGTCGTCTAACCTAGTAACGACCAATGGTTTCGTCCTGACAGTCGTCTAACCTAGTAGCGACCAATGGTTTCGTCCAGACCGTCGTCTAGCCTAGTAGGGACCAATGGTTTCGTCCAGACCGTCGTCTAACCTAGTACCGACCAATGGTTTCGTCCAGACAGTCGTCTAACCTAGTAGTGACCAATGGTTTCGTCCAGACAGTCATCTAACCTAGTAGTGACCAATGGTTTCGTCCAGACGGACGTCTAACCTAGTAGTGACAAATGGTTTCGTCCAGACCGTCGTCTAACCTAGTAGTGGCCAATGGTTTCGTCCAGACAGTCGTCTAACCTAGTAGTGACCAATGGTTTCGTCCAGACAGTCGTCTAAACTAGTAACGACCAATAGTTTCATCCAGACAGTCGTCTAACCTAGTAGCGACCAATGGTTTCGTCCAGACAGTCGTCTAACCTAGTAGTGACCAATGGTTTAGTCCAGACAGTCGTCTAACCTAGTAGTGGCCAATGGTTTCGTCCGGACAATCGTCTAACCTAGTAGTGGCCAATGTTTTCGTCCAGACCGTCGTCTAACCTAGTAGCGACCAATGGTTTCGTCCAGACAGTCGTCTAACCTAGTAGTGACCAATGGTTTCGTCCAGACAGTCGTCTAACCTAGTAGTGGCCAATGGTTTCGTCCAGACAGTCGTCTAACCTAGTAGTGACCAATGGTTTCGTCCAGACATTCGTCTAACCTAGTAGTGACCAATGGCTTGGTCCAGACAGTCGTCTAACCTAGTAGTGACCAATGGTTTCGTCCTGACAGTCGTCTAACCTAGTAACGACCAATGGTTTCGTCCAGACAGTCGTCTAACCTAGTAGCGACCAATGGTTTCGTCCAGACAATCGTCTAACCTAGTAGTGACCAATGGTTTCGTCCAGACAGTCGTCTAACCTAGTAGCGACCAATGGTTTCGTCCAGACAGTCGTCTAACCTAGTAACGACCAATGGTTTCGTCCAGACAGTCGTCTAACCTAGTAGTGCCCAATGGTTTCGTCCAGACCGTCGTCTAACCTGGTAGCGACCAATGGTTTCGTCCAGGTCGTCGTCTAACCTAGTAGTGACCTATGGTTTCGTCCAGACAGCCGTCTAACCTAGTAGCGACCAATGGTTTCGTCCAGACAGTCGTCTAACCTAGTAGTGACCAATGGTTTAGTCCAGACAGTCGTCTAACCTAGTAGTGGCCAATGGTTTCGTCCGGACAATCGTCTAACCTAGTAGTGGCCAATGTTTTCGTCCAGACCGTCGTCTAACCTAGTAGCGACCAATGGTTTCGTCCAGACAGTCGTCTAACCTAGTAGTGACCAATGGTTTCGTCCAGACAGTCGTCTAACCTAGTAGTGGCCAATGGTTTCGTCCAGACAGTCGTCTAACCTAGTAGTGACCAATGGTTTCGTCCAGACATTCGTCTAACCTAGTAGTGACCAATGGCTTGGTCCAGACAGTCGTCTAACCTAGTAGTGACCAATGGTTTCGTCCTGACAGTCGTCTAACCTAGTAACGACCAATGGTTTCGTCCAGACAGTCGTCTAACCTAGTAGCGACCAATGGTTTCGTCCAGACAATCGTCTAACCTAGTAGTGACCAATGGTTTCGTCCAGACAGTCGTCTAACCTAGTAGCGACCAATGGTTTCGTCCAGACAGTCGTCTAACCTAGTAACGACCAATGGTTTCGTCCAGACAGTCGTCTAACCTAGTAGTGCCCAATGGTTTCGTCCAGACCGTCGTCTAACCTGGTAGCGACCAATGGTTTCGTCCAGGTCGTCGTCTAACCTAGTAGTGACCTATGGTTTCGTCCAGACAGCCGTCTAACCTAGTAGTGACCAATGGTTTCGTCCAGACCGTCGTCTAACCTGGTAGCGACCAATGGTTTCGTCCAGACAGTCGTCTAACCTAGTAGTGGCCAATGGTTTCGTCCAGACAATCGTCTAACCTAGTAGTGGCCAATGGTTTCCTCCAGACCGTCGTCGAACCTAGTAGCGACCAATGGTTTCGTCCAGACAGTCGTCTAACCTAGTAGTGACCAATGGTTTCGTCGAGACAGTCGTGTAACCTAGTAATGGCCAATGGTTTCGTCCAGACAGTCGTCTAACCTAGTAGTGACTAATGGTTTCGTCCAGACAGTCGTCTAACCTAGTAGCGACCAATGGTTTCGTCCAGACAGTCGTCTAACCTAGTAGTGACCAATGGTGTCGTCCAGACCGTCGTCTAACCTAGTAGTGACCAAAGGCTTGGTCCAGACAGTCGTCTAACCTAGTAGTGACCAATGGTTTCGTCCAGACAGTCGTCTAACCTAGTAACGACCATTGGTTTCGTCCAGACAGTCGTCTAACCTAGTAGTGACCAATGGTTTCGTCCAGACAGTCGTCTAACCTAGTAGTGACCAATGGTTTCGTCCAGACAGTCGTCTAACATAGTAGCGACCAATGGTTTCGTCCAGACAGTCGTCTAACCTAGTAGTGACCAATGGTTTCGTCCAGACAGTCGTCTAACCTAGTAGTGACCAATGGTTTCGTCCAGACAGTCGTCTAACCTAGTAGCGACCAATGGTTTCGTCCAGACAGTCGTCTAACCTAGTAACGACCAATGGTTTCGTCCAGACAGTCGTCTAACCTAGTAACGACCAATGGTTTCGTCCAGACAGTCGTCTAACCTAGTAGTGACCAATGGTTTCGTCCAGACAGTCGTCTAACCTAGTAGTGACCAATGGTTTCGTCCATACCGTCGTCTAACCTGGTAGCGACCAATGGTTTCGTCCAGACAGTCGTCTAACCTAGTAGTGACCAATGGTTTCGTCCAGACAGTCGTCTAACCTGGTAGCGACCAATGTTTTCGTCCAGACAGTCGTCTAACCTGGTAGCGACCAATGGTTTCGTCCAGACCGTCGTCTAACCTAGTATTGACCAATGGTTTCGTCAAGACGGTCGTCTAACCTGGTAGCGACCAATGGTTTCGTCCAGACAGTCGTCTAACCTAGTAGCGACCAGTAGATTCGTCCAGACCGTCGTCTAACCTAGTAGTGACCAATGGTTTCGTCCAGACCGTCGTCTAACCTGGTAGCGACCAATGGTTTCGTCCAGACCGTCGTCTAACCTAGTAGTGACCAATGGTTTCGTCCAGACCGTCGTCTAACCTAGTAGTGACCAATGGTTTCGTCCAGACAGTCGTCTAACCTAGTAGTGACCAATGGTTTCGTCCAGACAGTCGTCTAACCTAGTAGCGACCAATGGTTTCGTCCAGACAGTCGTCTAACCTAGTAGTGACCAATGGTTTCGTCCAGACAGTCGTCTAACCTAGTAGTGACCAATGGTTTCGTCCAGACAGTCGTCTAACCTAGTAGCGACCAATGGTTTCGTCCAGACAGTCGTCTAACCTAGTAACGACCAATGGTTTCGTCCAGACAGTCGTCTAACCTAGTAACGACCAATGGTTTCGTCCAGACAGTCGTCTAACCTAGTAGTGACCAATGGTTTCGTCCAGACAGTCGTCTAACCTAGTAGTGACCAATGGTTTCGTCCAGACCGTCGTCTAACCTAGTAGCGACCAATGGTTTCGTCCAGACAGTCGTCTAACCTGGTAGCGACCAATGTTTTCGTCCAGACAGTCGTCTAACCTAGTAGTGACCAATGGTTTCGTCCAGACAGTCGTCTAACCTGGTAGCGACCAATGGTTTCGTTCAGGTCGTCGTCTAACCTAGTAGTGACCAATGGTTTCGTCCAGACAGTCGTCTAACCTGGTAGCGACCAATGTTTTCGTCCAGACAGTCGTCTAACCTGGTAGCGACCAATGGTTTCGTCCAGACCGTCGTCTAACCTAGTATTGACCAATGGTTTCGTCAAGACGGTCGTCTAACCTGGTAGCGACCAATGGTTTCGTCCAGACAGTCGTCTAACCTAGTAGCGACCAGTAGATTCGTCCAGACCGTCGTCTAACCTAGTAGTGACCAATGGTTTCGTCCAGACCGTCGTCTAACCTGGTAGCGACCAATGGTTTCGTCCAGACCGTCGTCTAACCTAGTAGTGACCAATGGTTTCGTCCAGACCGTCGTCTAACCTGGTAGCGACCAATGGTTTCGTCCAGGTCGTCGTCTAACCTAGTAATGACCAATGGTTTCGTCCAGACAGTCGTCTAACCTGGTAGCGACCAATGGTTTCGTCGAGACCATCGTCTAACCTAGTAGTGACCAATGGTTTTGTCCAGACCGTCAACAATCTAAGTAGCGTCCAATGGTTTCGCCCAGACAGTGTTCTAACCTAGTAGCGACCAATGGTTTCGTCCAGATCGTCGTCTAACCTAGAAGTGACCAATGGTTTCGTCCAGACAGTCGTCTAACCTAGTAGCGACCAATGCTTTCGTCCAGACAGTCGTCTAACCTGGTAGCGACCAATGGTTTCGTCCAGACCGTCGTCTAACCTGGTAGCGACCAATGGTTTCGTCCAGACCGTCGTCTAACCTAGTAGTGGCCAATGGTTCGTCCAGACAGTGTTCTGACCTATTAGTGACCAATGGTTTCGTCCAGACCGTCGTCTAACCTGGTAGCGACCAATGGTTTCGTCCAGACCGTCGTCTAGCCTAGTAGTGGCCAATGGTTCGTCCAGACAGTGTTCTGACCTGGTAGTGACCAATGGTTTCGTCCAGACCGTCGTCTAACCTAGTAGTGGCCAATGGTTTCATCCAGACAGTGGTCTAACCAAGTAATGACCAATGATATCATCTAGACCGTCGTCTAACCTAGTAGCGACCAAAGGTTTCGTCCAGACACTGGTCTAACCTGGTAGTGACCAATGGTTTCACCCAGACCGTCGTCTAACGTAGTAGCGACGAATGATTTCGTCCAGATGGTCGTCTAACGTAGTAGCGACCAATGGTTTCGCCCAGACCGTCGTCTAACCAAGTAGCGACCAAACGCTTTGTCTAACCATGGCTTTAGGAGAGTAGACCCTACAGTGCAATTTTTCAATTAAATTGAACGACTAAAATTAATTTATGAACATTCGTAACTCACCACCAAACCTCGCACTTGAACACATGTGTCAGCATCCGCATGTAACGACGCACTGTTTGAAACAGCTGAGGAAAATTGCGGCAGTTCAAGCCGCAACGTCAAACAAACGAACATCAACGTCCGTCATCCGTGACATCATCGACTAAACTAAATATTCCCTTACACACGTATCGCGGTAGGCCTATATACTTGAACCACAGAAACATAAGTTATCATACAAATTCAGCTCACACCCACCGGGTGAGTTAGCCATGGTCGTTATGGCGTGGCTGCAGGCAGTCGCTCACATCCGGGAGGCGAGGAGGTTCGAATCCCCCACCGGAAACCTTGAAGATGATCTTCTGTGGTTTCCCATCTTCCTTCCAGGCAAATGCTGGGCTTGGTCCCTAACTATAGGCTACAGCCGCTACTTTCCAACTCCTCGTCCTTACACTCAAACTTGCATCCCTAGACGAGTTGGTACTTGTAGCTCACCCC
Organism: Meconema thalassinum; assembly: GCA_946902985.2. Classification (NCBI taxonomy): domain Eukaryota; kingdom Metazoa; phylum Arthropoda; class Insecta; order Orthoptera; family Tettigoniidae; genus Meconema; species Meconema thalassinum. Next base: position 249,120,096 of record OX336394.1, on the reverse strand, counting down.
ATGGGTGGTCCGCATAGAAGCAGCTACAAACTGGTGAGCCGAACATGTCCTCGGACACTCCTGGCACTAAAAGCCATACGCTAAAAAAAAACACATAGCGCGGCAACTTGAACTACACTGACCGGCAAAAAAGAAACCGATTATTTGAAAAATTCAACATTACGTTCATTCAAATCATAAATATGAACGGTGTAGGCCTAGTACAGTACATACTGTTTGTAGCATGGAAGTAGGCTTAATTATTTTCCTGGGTGCATTACCATTCTTCAGTCATTGTTTCACCTAACAATAGCGATTCTTTGACAAGATGCTGTTTCCCGCGGAAAGATGTGTGCGCCATCGCTATCGTCAACAATGCAATGTTTTATTCTTTTTTTCTTTTGCCACTTGTTGGCATAGGAAAAGATCAATACAGCCAAATCCTCGGTTGTTCTTGAGCAATTCAGAAACGAATATGCACCTGAGGCCTGAAGATGTTGCCAGGGCAGTGTGGCTCTGATCGAAAATGGTGGCGCGCACATCTTTCCGCGGGAAACAGCATCATGTCAATGAATCGCTTTTGTTAAGTTAAACAATGACATGAAGAATGATAATACATCCAGGAAACCTTACTTCCATGCTATAAACAGTAACTTATGTACTAGGTCTAGAGGGTTCACATTTATGATTTAAATGAAAGTAATGTTGAATTTTTCAAGTGATCGCTTTTTTTTATATTTTATTTGCCGGTCAGTGTACTACATTGGACTGCTGGAGGTCCGCGAGCAGGTTGTTCTGAGCATGGGGAGGGGGGAGAGCTGTAGTAGCTCACTGTTGCCAAACTGTCGACTGTTCGAATAAAGCGAGCTGTGATTAGGCTAAAATGCTTGTCATATGAAGTTTACCACGCCGCGGCTGGCAGTGAACTGACAATAATGCAACGTTTGACTGCGCTGAAAGAACTCAATTCTTATTGGTTCATGATGGTGTAAAAATTGTAGTAATCATACCCTTGCACAACAACAGTACATTCCGTAACATGGGATTTACAGTGGAAAGGGATAGCTTGTACCCTTTATTTCGAAAGAAGAAATCTGAAGCATTTGGCGGGAACGATATAAAATGGCCGCCGCGGGCTTCTATTGGCTGGAGTTTGACAGCTAGCACAACATGTTGCTAGCGCGTATTCATTCATTGTCTTGTAACCGTCTGTGTCGGAGTTCCTTTCATTGTCATTGTTTCGTTTACTTTTAGCATTGAGTTTTAATATTTTTGATTCCATTTTTCTTCGTTATTTCTATTATCATTATTCCCTTGTTTCTATTGTTTTCCGTTACAGTGTTCAAATATGGTCGCCTGTCATCTACTAGCCTACAACGCGACAATGTAAAAACACAGCAATACTATCGCTACAGAGTGGTTTGTTTGACTGCTCAGTGCTAAATATTGCTTTACCTTAATCTGGGCGAATAGAGTACTGTAATAAGTGGTTGAACCAGGACCTTCTATACTACCGGACCTGACACTGCAATCCAAGATGGCCGCCGTAATTTGTGGTCGGACAGCAAACGCATGACGTGTGTCAGAATCCAACACAACACAAAATAACATCATGACGTGATTTTATGGGCTTGGGACATCTTGGTCATCAGCCCCGTGCAGTTGGGTGTGGGTTGAATTCCTCCGATTACGTGATGACTGTGGTAGTGTGTGTAGCTGTATAAGGGACAGGCATGGGGAGGTGCCCCAGGAGTTGAAGGTACTACCGTACCGGAGTAAGATCAGAAAAGTAAAACAAGATGTTCAGTAAAGAACATATAGCCTACTTTCTCCTAAATGTATGAGTATAGTTATAACTCGTTGTTATTATCAAAGAGTATAATAGAACTATTCTTTGTTGAAGACCTTAGAAACGATTTACCTCTACCAAACGCCACGACCTAGATAAAAACTGCTACCATCATTGAAGAAAGAAAGAAAGAAAGAAAGATAAGAAGTATATCAAGAATGTTATGGATCTGGAGACATAATCGACCGGACTGGCGGCGTGGCTCAGCGGTAACGTTCTCGCTTGCTGGGCCCTAGGTTGCAGGTTCGTATCCTGGCGCAGTCAGCTGGCATTTGAGGGTGCACAAATGCGAGGGAGCCGTGTCAGTACATTTACTGGCACGTTAAAGATCCCCTTCGGGCCAAAATTCCGGCACCCCGGTGTCTCTAAAAGCAGCAGTAGTTAAAAGGGATGTAAAACCAATAACATTATTATTATTATTATTACGACCTGCCGTGGGCAACATCCAACTTTGAGTTGAGGCATGTCTTTACACGTCTGGTTGTGCATGGCTTTCACAACCCTAATTGAATTAACAAATCTTTCCATGACCCTACAGAGACGTGTGTATACAAACTATGTGGATATTTTCGATAATATAATCCTAACAGAGCGAGTGCATTCTAGCGGCCAGAATAAGAAACTTTTCAATAAAATCTGGAAGTTACCTTTTTGGCAGCTAGATGTCTCGAGTAAATCTGCTGGCGAATTATGTTTTAATTAAATATATATTTTACACCATAATGTGGACAATATAACGCTTAATAACATTTTCAAGTAACGCAAAATAGGCTGTTACAAACCCTTTAAAATAAAAAGTTAAAATGTATCGTAGTATCAACTTGTCATTCTTCAAATTCGATGCGCATAGAATGATAATGGTATAGTAATCAATGGATCCCCACGTAGACTAGTCGGGACATCTAGTGGTGAAATATCGAACAATATAATCCTAACAGAGCGAGTGCATTCTAGCGGCCAGAAGAAGAAACTTTTCAATAAAATCTGGAAGTTACCTTTTTGGCAGCTAGATGTATCGAGTAAATCTGCTGGCGAATTATGTTTTAATTAAATATATATTTTACACCATAATTTGCACAATATAACGCTTAATTTTAAAACATCTGAGTCATTACAAAACAATAAACATATAACATTTCAAGCAAATAAACTAGCTCTGATCGGGTTTGAACCATAGGAATCTGAGCGACAGGCTATCGCTCTACCACTGAGCTAATTGTGTCAACGAATATCGTTCTATTTAAAATGACTTACATAGAACTTGTTAGCAAATAATGATTTATACTAAACGATTTCATCACTGGAGTATATTATTTATATATAAAGCATTTCATACAAAGTTTATTTATTTTTTATCAGTACGCTATATTGCATTCAATACTCAAATTAGTGAAATATAAGTCAGGCACAAGATATCCGCTGCCATCTTGTCTTATTAATGAATCAGCTGAGCTTTTTAAAATCACGTCTGCACTATAGTATTACAAAATAAACTTTTAATTTCGTACGTGCCTCTTCCTTTAGAACAGTTAAAACGATTCTCGGCTCGATAATCGGAACTGGTGGGTCCCATGATATGGATTATAAAGTTTGCATAATTCGCACGGCCGCCATCCTGAAATGGTATGGCGGACGACCTTGTAGTTTGGTCACAAGACGCATCCTATACGAAGGTATGTTGTTACCAAATTTGGTAGAGATTGGATGATTTGGTTAGTCGTTATTTGATTTTACGTTTTGAACGTTTGAGTGGCCGCCATTCAGTTTTAGTAAAGATGGCGGCGATATAAAACATGACACTGAGGTGTCCTTTGCTAGTGCTACCTTTGTACCAAATTTCGTTCAATTCGCATTCACCGTGTTCGAATTGATAGGGGGGGACAGACATTCAGAGTACACACACTCACACACACACACACAGACTCACACACACACACATACACACACACAGACAGACACACTTTTTTCGCCCTGTGTTGATCTCATAAGTCTACTTTCATTTTTTGCAAAAATCGAAAGTAGGCTAAAAATAATGTTGAGGCCCACAGGAGAGATCTGCAGAGTATCTTGGCTGAGTGGACAGGGAAAGTTGTAACTGTTCCTGTTGGAATTTCAATTTCTTTTTAGTACATATTATTCTTAACAAGATGTTCAGTAAAGAACATGTAGCCTACTTCCTCCTAAGTGCATGGGTATTGATATAACTCTTTGTCCTTTTCAGGGAGTGTAATTGAATGTTGGTTGTAGTAGCTTGTTGAAATACGACGTGCTATTCGGATATTAAATATGAATATGAGATGCCCTTTGCTAGTGCTACCTCTGTACAAAATGTCATTCAATTCGGTTTCACCGTATTTGAATTGATATGGTGAATTGATTTGCACACATACATGGCCACCATCTGCAAACTATTGGGCTGATGATCTTGTAGTTTAGTCAATAGATGCCTACCACACAGAGGTAAGTTGTTACAAACTTTAGTAGAGATCAGATGATTAGATTGGTCGTAATTTGATTTAAGCGTTTAACATTTGAGTGTCCGCCATTACGTTTCAGTCAAGATGGCGGCAATATAAAACATGACACTGAGGTGCCCTTTGCTAGTGCTACCTTTGTACCAAATTTCGTTCAATTCGGTTTCACCGTATTCGATTTGATAGGGGGGGGGGGCAGACATTCAGGGTACACACACTCACACACACACACACACACACACACACGGTTTCACCGTGTTTGAATAGATAGGGGGAATCGATTTGCACACAAACATGGCCGCCATCTGCCAATTATTGGGTTGATGACCTTGTAGTTTGGTCGAAAGATTCTTCATGCATAAAGGTATATTTTTGCAAAATTTGGTAGAGATCAGATGATTAGGTAGATCGTAATTTGATTTAAGCTTTTAACATTTGGATGGCCGCCATTACGTTTTCGTCAAGATGGCGGCAATATAAAACATGACACTGAGATGCCCTTTGCTAATGCTACCTCTGTACCAAATTTCGTTCAATTTGGTTTCACCGTGTTAAAATTGATAGGGGGAATCGATTTGCACACATACATGCCGCCATATGCAAACTATTAGGCTGATGACCTTTTAGTTTAGACATAAGACGCTCGCCATATAAATGTATGTTGTTGCAAAATTTGGTAGAGATCGGATGATTAGGTTAGTCGTAATTTCATTTAAGCTTTGAACATTTGGGTGCCGCCATTACGTTTCCGTCAAGATGGCGGCGATATAAACACGACTCTGGGGTGCCCTTTGCCAGTGCTACCTCTGTACCAAATTTCGTTCAATTCAGTTTCACCGTATTCGATTTGACAGGGGGGGGGGCAGACATTCAGAGTACACACACACACACAGACAGCACATAATTTTTTGGCCCTGTGTGGATCTCATAAGTCTACTTTCATTTTAGGCAAAAATCGAAAGTAGGCTAAAAATAAAAGTGACCAACCAGGTGATGTAGTTCTTGGTTGCCACTTCTGGGGATCCATGTTCGATTCCTGACTGTCATGAAATCTAATTCTAGTCTGAGGGTAAGAGGGTAAGAACGGGGTACACTCAGCCTAGTTAGGTAAACCAGGAAATGTTGGGTTCGATTCTCCCCTTAGCCACCCAGCAAGTGGTTTACCATGGGTTCACACACATACTGAATATAAATTCCTAGGTAATTCCTATCATAAGTTCACGACTGCCTCCTGTAAATCCGTAAACAAGTAGGCTAGTACTATTCATTCATTCCTATTCTTAAGAATAAATGGCACTCTGTGAAATACAAAATATACCAGTAGACAATGAAGGCCTTTTTGATGAACATCTGAGAATATAAATTCACACTACATACAAAAATTTACCTCCATATAAATACTTAAACATGTATACTACGGTAGTCATATTCAAATAATTAAATAGCACATTGCCGAATGAATCGATACAAAATATACTGGTACCAGTAGACAAAAAGGCATATTTTATGCATATCTAACACACATAAAATAATTAGGCCTACTGTACTGATAGGTGCTACCCCTAGTAGCAAGTTCGTTAATTGGATTACAGTGGGTAAAAAGCACAACGCAATTGGCCCTTTAAAGAAATATTAGCTTTATTGCAGGTCTAGAAAGTTACACCACACAATAAACACTTAGAAACCAATTAGCAGTTTCAGTCAAGTTCCTCCCTTATGGAGTAGATTCACCCTTTCACTACTAATGAATTATAAACCCTAAACAGAATAATAAATAGACCAACCTACCCACTAATTGGCAATAGAATTGACGATATCACAAGGGTAACAGAAGTCACCAGTATCTCGTATTAATGAAGCACTAATGCAGACTTTTACTTACACGAACGTGTACTATCATTAAGCAATAATCAATAAGCACAGATAATCAAGGGAGACGATTGCTAAGCGAAATTCACACCACTATCAAATCGTAAACAAAGCATGTAACCGCCAACATCGTCAGCCATCTTTCCTCTGTCCTGCCGACAGGTCCGGTAGTTATAAAAGGTCATGGTCCTCTCTGATCTTTTGTATTTCATTTCTCGCCATTGACCGTATTCATTAAGAAAGGTTATTGTCAATAACGTCCTCATAACAAGCTTGAGAAGAAAGGACCTCTTTCACTGGTAGGCCTGTGTACAGTAGGCCTATATAGTCTACTGTAGACTGGAGCAAATGGAGGTGAAAGAAGTTGGTGGAAGTAGGATGATCGTCACTGCTGAAACCTCGTATAAGTCCAAAATGTCTCTCAGCAGGGTCTTGTATTAATTTTGCAGTTAAAACGTACTTGTATTGTAAGTACAATTGTCGGAGGTACTGTGTGTCACTGTTTGACTGCCGTCATCTTCTAAGACCACTCTCTCGGCTCGGCGCGTGGTGTTGAAATTTAGAACTACCGTACTTCATCTTAACCATTGAGTCATATGGAAGTTCCACCGCTTATTACTTTATTCGCCCTGCTTTAACATTGCTTTTGTATTATCACGAAAGTTACTAGCCGTTAAGAGTCGCGATACAGTGAGTTCGCCTGGTGTTATCATGCTATACTGTGATCGACTTCCACTCAGACTCTTGTTTCATCTTGATGGATAATAATCATTGCATAGTGTTTCTATATTCATCAGATTAATTTGTGGTTGGTTCCTTAGTTTAGGGGCGGCGACAACGCAGTCATGTAGCTCCGTGTACTTTGGGTGTGGGTAGAATTCGTCTGATAACTGGTGTCAATTGTGATGGTTGTATTAGTGTGTGTTATCTGTGATTCAGGTAACGACTGCACAGATCAATTTTCAAGTAGTCCCTACTTTTTTTTACCAAATGCTACCGTTCACGACACCTAGCTGCGGACTTTAACTACTAGATGCCATCGCAGCCAGCACCTGGCGGTGAACGTTGGAACTAATATAGCGTTATCAATTAATTCCAACCTACAAGTGTAGTTAGTGGAAGGTTCTTTTTCATGCCATAAAGCTATGACATAGGACCGCCGGCTTTACTTGCCCTCCAAAGGAAGGCATAGGCTACTGAGGGATTTTTAACGCTCTTCAACAATCCGACGACTTCGGCCAGGTTTGAACCCGTGACCTTGAGCATAGAAGCTCAACATGCTAGCAACTACGCCACCGAAGCGCCACCAGATTACTTTGTTTCAACTGTAGAGTGTTTCTCCTCTTTGTCGCATTTATTGGATTGAATACAGGTGATAAAGATAGTATACAATAGCTTCGGTGTGTAATTTCTTCTTCTTTTCGAATCAGCTACTTTGGTGTACATCAGATCAATCACTTCTTAGATGCTTGTGCCCTCCCTTTCTCCCAATACTTCTTCACTCTGTCCGATCTCCTCTTCCTTTCCTCTTCTGATATCTACATCGGTTTTCCGGTGTCGACTCTGGCTTGGAACTTCTTAGTGTTGTCTTTGGTCACGGTTTAGGCTGTTCCATTCATTAACATGAGTTCGGTGATGTGGAGTTCTCGTAGGTCCTTTTTCACTTCCGTAAACCAATTAGGTTAATCTTCTCCTTGAATGAAGTCAAAGATTTGCTTGGTTATCCGGGCAGGATTTATTCGGTATATGTGTAATTAATTAATCAATTAATTAATTTGTTTATCTTTGTACCATATTTCTCTATTTGAATGTACGCAGCGTTGATTCAAGATCGACTTTTAAAATACTGTATATTACGCGTAATTGTACCGAAATAATGTCCGAAGTGTAGTCCTGTGTATTATTCGAATCAGATGATTTACAACAACAATAAGAACTTGGCAACACAGCTCAGCTGTTCCAAGCTCCCAACATATCCTTCACGTTCTCTTTCGAAATACAGTTCTTAGAGTTTCGCATACTTTCCGGGGCTACAGATGAGCTTGCCACACTATTACATAGGCTCACACTTAATGTTTATCATGTTGTGCTTGTTGTACAGGACATCTCACACTACGCTGTTCCACTTGCCAGCTCGAGCTGCAGTTGGAGTCTGCAGCTGACGTCTTGACGCTACCCTCTAACCTCTACATTGACTCGCTCTTGAAGCTCATGGGACAGTCGGAAGGTGCTACTGACCAGAGCGCGAGGTGTGTGCGCTGTCAGACTGTCTGCGGCAAGTTCAACAATTGTCAACATTGCAGACAGGTAGGTGTCCAGTTTGATATGTAGCCTACACCTTTACTTCTCCACAAACGCAGTAACACTGTCTCATTGTCAGGGCAACTTGCCACGGTGGGTGAGTGGTTATCGTGTCGGATTACCAACCCCCAAGCTTGCAGGTTCGCTCCTGGCCATGGTAAGAGATTTTTTGAAAGGCGACAAAAATCACGGCACGCATGCCATACGTTGTTGGCATGTTAAAGAACCCATTTGAATTCAGTAGGCCGTGTTCATAATGCCAAAATTAATCTCGGGATTTTCCGCCAACACAAAAGTTCCTCCTTTCTCTACTAGGAAGCGCTATAGTGTGCCCTTCCAGCAAGAAATATGCAAATCACAGTATGCCAGCAATGCTCAAATCGGGATTTTCGGGGTTATGGTATGTTCTCCCACTCTGTGACTTACACATTTTGGATTAAATAGAGGATACACTTCCAAAATAAAAACAAATTCAACTCCTATTTTAAAACATTTAATTAACCAAAATTATGGCGCTACAAACAAATAAAACAAATAAACTATTGACCAAATCCTTCTAAACTTGTTCAAAGTGAACAAGGAAGATATAAAAATTAAACAAATACTATATTAAAATAAATGGTTTCCTTCAAACCAACCAACTTATAATTCTTTTTACTTCCATAAAGTATCCCTTTTAAAAGTTCAATATAATTACGAGCTCCACTGGCTCGATACATTCCCATATGAAAGGTGTCATTCTTTTACACACCTCAATATTTATACTATGAGTTTCTTATAATTAAAACCATATATAATCGTCTTTACAGTATATGTTATTCCTATACTTAAAATTCTGGGCATTCAACAATGTTCTCAACGTTACCATCTCTCTCAAGATAACAAATTCACTACAGTGATCGGGAAAATACCTGTGTACTCCAGAGTTACCGAAGACTACTTGAACAAAGTCAAAATTATGATTACTCCCGGAATCTAATTGTCCTCAGTGAACTCGTGAAATCCTATATCAATACAACATTACCTAAGGGATTTTTATTTATTTGTCTTAAAAGACCATTTTAACATAAGAAAGCTACGATCTGAACTGGCAAGCGGTACTTTCATCTACAAGGACCTCGGTTCAAATCCCGGGTTATTAACAAATTCTAAACACTCACGGTGTATCATTACTTCCAGCTGACGGTCTACTCCGACCCTACCACAACAAGGGGTCTGACCGTACACTTGACTTGATTTATGGCCAGGGAGGGAAGGCTCTATGTCTCGCCTCGAGACCGCTACATTCATGCTTTTAAACCAGCTATTCCCTTTCCACATTTCTTTGAATAGACCTGGCGTTTCTTTCATTCAATCTTTAACAACATTTTATAGGTTCATAGACCACTTTCGTAACCTTGGCATTTATTAATTATGAAGTGTCATCATTGATGGGCAGGGATAATTCAATACAACGACGATATTTAGGGGCTTCCACAACTATAAGAGTCTGGGTTCGACTCTCTTAACTGCCTCGGGAACCACTCCCATACTGGAGGACTTACAACAATTCAGCGTTTAAGGCGACCTCAGTCTAACCTGCGCTCTTCAATACAACAAATACGCTCCCTATTATTTAATACAATATAACACACATGGCCTCGGGAACTAATCCCATACTGGAGGACTTACAACATAGCTCAATTTCCGCAATCAACTGTCCCTCAAAATTAATTTTGCCAAGTATATTTAGATTCAACGCCTTCCTAGCGTGATAAATTACTTTAATACGCGACAATGCGCTACACTTTACTTTAAAGCCTAGCGTCTTCCAAAGAACTGGTAAATTCAAAAATCAACGCGACAATGCGCTACACATTACTTTAAAGCCTAGCGTCTTCCAAAGAACTGGTAAATTCAAAAATCAACATTTGATCTACATCTCCATTTTTTTATATTTATCCTCTCCCGTGACGATAATCACTATACTTTAAGAACATGTATTCATATCATGTCTTCATTCCTTACAAAAGCTCAAAAGCTATTTCTTTCATATAATTCAAATTTATCTTCATTTATATACTTTTCATTATTATTATTATTATTATTATTATTACGCTTGCTTTTACAATATTTATCAAATATACTGATATTTTACTTCATACTTTTCCTCTAAAGGATTTATTCATTTCACATAATTATTTTATAATTTCTCAATTCTTATTTGTTCAGACCGCGCTCTTATTCTGTTATCTGTTACTCAACAACATCCCTATTTTTCAAACTCCGGTGGATTGTACACAAACACTTCCCCAACACCAAAACATAATGAAAATGATTACTCACATGTTCAGACGGTCCAATGCCGTACCTCCCAACGACGTTTCATTTTTGCCCACTATTTGTGATTACTCCATTTTGCACAAATTCATTTCATATATTGACATATCTTGACACACATATAACTCAGATATATTAAACACTGGTGACATTTTAAAATACACTGGTGTATTCTTCTATAATACACAATAAAAATCACTAAAAAATATTACTCTTTAACACAATTTTTTTTTATATATTTACACTTCACAGATTCTAATCACTAAGGCTCTATTAAACCTTTCACACGTGATTTCTTGACTTCCCGTCTCCAAGGGTGAAATTCGTAAATGTCGGCTTCCTCTCTAACCAATATGAAAGTCTCGAACCATCTACTTCTTCCCTGGAATAGTACTCCTTCAATTTCGACTTCCTGACGATCAGCTATTATTATTATTAGCTCGAACTGCTTCTTTCTAGACCATATTTGTTGTCTAGTAAAAGTCTGTCTTGTCCACGGTCCCCCAGATAATCTATCGGTGACCTATTAATTTCTGGCAACTAATACTCCTCGTAACTTAGTGCTTTTTATAGTTCGTTGGTTTCCTTGCCACGATGTCTAGAATTTACTTCTCCTTTCCGCTTATTCTGTCCTCGAATTCCTATTTTTCAGAACCCTATGCGAACCTTATTTTTGGTCCAACCCTGATCGGATTCTCATACGTTGATAGAATGTTTATCTCGCTGTTATGGTACTTCAAAACTGCTACGATACTTTCGGTCGTATACTTGGACTGTATTTTTGTTCTCTAAGTTCGCAGCCTAATCTGACTGTAATTACTGAACTTTTCACTGTAAAATTTATACGGGCGGAACTAAATCCTGTAATTAGGATTTTCCTAATTCTCCACACGGCGATACTTTAATAATACTTATCGGCCACTCCTTAAGGGTGCACGTTGGTTGTCGATACCGCGATGCCCTCTGGCTGTCGGATACTGTTTATACGGTGTGATACAGCGTTTCCCCTCAAGGGATGCTCGAAGACTGCATTTACTGCTTATACTTGTTGTACGGTATGACCTCCCCTGAGGTTCATACGTTTGAATACTGCGTGATGTAGCTTCACGTCCCCTGGACGGAATAATACTGCATTAACGATGATAGTGACACAGTGTCACGCCCGCAGGCTGACAATAACTGCATATACTGATACAGCCGAACGCCCCCTCTCGGGCTCTCGGAATAACTGCATGATGTGTGATGCCGCAACGTCACGCCCCCTGGACGGACTAGTAACTGCATGATTGGCTTGGTTCTGCCAGGAGTTTTATACTCTTTATCTAAAAAAAAGATAAAATCCTAGTCCTTTTCGTGACCAACTTTTGAAATAATTGTCGCACATTTATAAAAATTATATCTCCAGAAAGCTCGTTTCCTAAACGTAAAATGACCTCACTGCACATGAAAATCGATCGTGCATTTCTGAGATATTAAATAATTTTTAGTCTTCAGCTGTGTGGGTGTTGCAGTTGATTTTTTAATTCCCCACTCCTCGGGTCTCAGTAAACCCCCGATGACGTATGCTACGTTTGCACTTCTCTCCTGGGCAATTATTAAAAGCTTTTTCTCCACACAAAAATCTCTAATCCGAAATGATTCACAATGCTGTATTTATGTACTTGCTTTTATTCTTGCAAATGGGTTAAATTTAATTGTTCTTCTTCTGGCACAGTTGCGCTGTTGCCGCTTTAATGCAAGGTAAGGGTGATTTCCGAAACGTGCTCTCTCTCATACGCCTGGAACTTTCCACTCTTTCTATTTATATTCGTGACCGGCTCCTTATCAATGAGTCAGGCATGATCTCATTTCCTGGCCACCTGGGTCCAGCTTCTTACACAACGTTATGCTAGCATCCCTTGCATGAAATCTTTCTATGTTCCTCTGAAGACTGTATATTTCCTTCCTTCCTTTTACAAAAATACATGGATTCGACCCCCTTGAGCCAATGGTACATGGGTTCAATAGTGTCAAGGAGTTATTTAGTTATTGTTGTTTTAAGGGGCGGAACTACGAGGTCATCTGCCCCTACATATGTCAAGGAAATTAGATATCTAACCTCATTGACTTTCATAGCGTTCCAAGGAACGACTAAATTTGACATGCAAGCTTCCCTCTGGGTGTCAAATAACAAAGCTTGCACCCGGCACCCGAAGCCATACGATATTATTATTATTATTATTATTATTATTATTATTATTATTATTATTATTATTATTGTCGTACTGAGCGGTTGGTGCGTCTTGGCTTTCGTGGTTTAAGTGAGTTTGACGGTATATTTCAGTGACTATATTAGTTGAAAGGGTTGAGTTTTGTGTGGCAGAGCCTCTTCCGCACGACGAAGTGATTTCTCTACCTGAGGGGTGGCTGGGTGAGTAATTCTTCCATCTGTTCAGGAATTGTGTCCCCGTCGCTTGTGGAAAGTAAGGTTATGTCCAACAGAAGAGAAGAGATCGGTGTCATGGAGAGATTGTGTGTGGAATCCACCGAGATTGTAAGCGGCGCAGATACCAGCGCTCAGGCCCAAGTGGGAGATTCCTTGGCGCGCGATGTGTGGCGTCTACAAGAACTACTTCATCTAGGGAGCTGGACGTTGCATCTAATGTCATGGCGGGGCAGAGTACAATAATCTCGGGTGAGAATGGAGGTTCAGATGAATTGAGGTTCACTGCGGACAAAGGTAAATGTCGAAATGAAATAGACATAAAAGAAGAGTCAGAGATTCTGAAAGGAATAGGATTACTGAAGATCATGATGGCAGCTACCAAAACTCAAAGAAATGTGAGTAATAATATCAAGAATAGCCTAGCGCAGTTAGTAGAGGTTTTTGATGTCCTCGATCACTGCCGCAAAACTAGATTGGCAACAGAGGTCACTACCATCACTCGACCTAGAACTCCCATATGCGAGAAGGCTGCAAGTCAAGGAGAAACAATGATTACTGTAATTGAGAGCAGTGTCAATTCCGAAAACATATCTGCAAATGAAATTGTGGTCATTGAACCTCCCGTGGAGAAGTTAGCAGAAGATGCCTGGCAAACAGTTCGAACAAGGAAACACAGGGGTCATAGCGGTAAAGTTATTCTGGAGGACGAAAAGGGAGAACTTAGAAGTAATCATTCTCTACATCAGAAGGGAAATAAAACGAAGGATAGAAGACGCAACGAGGCAATTGTTATCAAGCCTACTGAGGGGAAGACATATTCAGAAGTTCTTCAATCATTGCGTCAGCAAGCAACATCTGATTGCAGTGGCGTAAACCTTAAATCGATTCGCAGAACGTCGACTGGTGCGGTGCTCCTTGAAATGAAAGGGAAAAATGGAGATAAATCTAAGTTCAGGGAGATGATTTCCAAAGCCGCTGAGGGTTTGGGTGAAGTTAAAATGTTGGCTCCTACCATAACCTTGGAAATTAGGGATTTGGACTGTCTTACAACAGCAGAGGAAGTCCAGGCAACATTAGAGGACCGGCTTAAGGATAACATGGGTGAAATAAAAGTTACTATTACCAAGCCCAATTCCAGAGAACAGCGTATGGCCATAGTTGTGGTAAACTCCAATGCGGCAAATGAGTTGCTCCTTGATCAGCATATTAAGATAGGCATGGTTAGCTGCCGTATTCGGAAAAGGACCAATGTGCTGAAATGCTTCCGATGTATGGGCTATGGTCACATGGCAAGACAATGTACGGGTCCTGACAGGTCGAAGTTGTGCTACAGATGCGGGGGAAAGGAGCATAAAGCTGCTCACTGCACGTCTGCCCCAAAATGCTCGATCTGCGCGTGTGAAGGCAAGAATGACGACCATGTGATCGGGTCAGGTATGTGTGCTGTCTTTCGACGTGCATTGGAGAGTGCTCAACAGTCAAAATGCTAAGATTTCTACAAGGCAATATTCATCGTAGCAGGGTGGCTAACGATCTCCTAGTTCAGTTTGCCGCGGAAAAGAATATTGATGTTGTGCTTATTAGCGAACAATATAAGAACAGGGATATTCCATCGTGGTACTCTGATGAAAGTGGGACGGCTGCTATATGGGTAGCGGATCCAAGCAGAGTTTTTATTGAAAAGTTTGGTGCTGGAAATGGATTTGTCTGGGTCAAGAGCAGAAATATTTCTTATGTAAGCTGTTACTTAACACCCAATGAATCAATTCGGCAGTTTGAGACCCGACTATCTGCCCTTGAGGATTTCCTAGGTACAGTAACTGGGGGTATTCTGGTGGCCGGTGATTTTAATGGTCGAGCAGTTGAGTGGGGCTTGGCTCATACAAACGGGAGAGGCCATAGAATTTTGGAGATGGCTGCTAGGTTGGACTTGGTGCTGCTAAATAGCGGTGATGTTCCAACATTTTGTCGGCCTGGGCAAAACGAAACCACACCAGACCTAACGTTTGCCTCTGCAGATCTTGCTGCTTGCATTGCAGACTGGCATGTAATGCTAGATTATAACAACAGTGATCATAGATACATCCTTTTTAATACTAGGCCTCGAGGAGGCCTAGTCCATGAAATTCCGATACCGTTTAGATGGAACGTTGATCACATGGATGGTGAAATTCTTCTTGCAGTAATAGCACAAGGGAAACAAGTTCTGGAGGATTTGTTTCAACATAGCCCCGCGAGCTCTGCAGAAACCCTGGTTAGGTCGACCATTGATCTCATTGTTAAGGCTTGCGGAGCATCCATGCCCAAGAAGAAGATTTTTCCAAACAAACGGCCAGCCTATTGGTGGAATGTTGAAATAGCAGAGGCTCGACGATTGTGTTTTCGATTAAGGAGAAGGGCACAAAGGCTCTGCAGAGATTCTCTAGAGTTTGCAAATGCGATAGAAGAGTGTAGAGTAGCGAGGAGGGCTCTCAAACGGGCCATTGCTCAAAGTAAGGCACATAAATGGAACGAGCTCATTAACGATCTGGATCAGGACCCATGGGGTCTGGGCTACAAAATTGTCAGTAAGAAGCTCGGCGGCATTATGGTGTCTACTGCTGCTATGACGGCATCCCAGAAGGAAGCTATTATAGATGAGCTATTTCCTAATCACCCAGAGAGATTTCCCGATCACATGCCGGTGATGCTAGATGATATTCCGCTATTCACTAGGGAGGAATTACAAACTACAGCACGATCTTTTCAGAATAAGAAGGCACCAGGGCCGGATGGAATTCCTGCTGAAGTGTTAAAGATGATATCCGAAGAGGAACCAGATGTTTTGCTGAATATGTATAATTGTTGTTTACTACAGGGAGTCTTTGCGACCCCGTGGAAAGTGGCCAGGCTTGTGCTCATGCCTAAAGGCAAAGGAGATCCCACTACTGCTTCAGGTCAGAGACCTCTATGCATGTTGGACATGGCTGGCAAACTGTTTGAGAAGATGATTAAAGGAAGGCTTCAGGCAGCGATTGTTGCTGCAGGAGGTCTGTCCCCCAAACAATACGGTTTTGTGAAGGGTAAGTCCACCATCAGCGCCATTGAAGAAGTGGTGATGGCTGTCAGATCCATTGAGCATGGCAACCATTTCTCTAGAAAAATGTGCTTACTGGTTACTCTGGATGTCAAAAATGCCTTCAATTCTGCCCGGTGGATTGACATAATAGCTGCACTTGAAACAACATTTAACATTCCTCGCTACTTGGCGTCTGTTCTGAGGAATTATCTTTGTGATCGTTGGATTCAGTATGACACAGATGAAGGAGTCAAGTGTCGCAAGGTAACAGCGGGGGCGGCTCAAGGCTCGGTGTTAGGTCCTGATTTATGGAACGTAAATTATGACAGTATTTTACGGATGAAGATGCCAGAGGACACTTCTTTGGTGGGATATGCTGATGATCTCGTTGTGCTCATTATGGAGCGCTCCATGGAGGGTCTGCAACTTAAACTGAATCAGGTAATGCGGAGAGTTTCCACCTGGATGAATGAACATGGTCTCCAACTAGCAGTTCATAAAACAGAACTAGTCCTTGCTACTAAGAAGAGAGTTCCACGAGTTGTACCCATGCTAGTAGATAATCAAGTGATAGAAACAGCTCCTGCTGTTCGTTACTTGGGTGTTATGATTGACAGCAAGTTAACATTCTGGAATCATATCAGCAAGATTGCTGATAGGGCTGCAAGGATTGTTAACAACTTGTCGCGGCTCATGGCTAATATTGGCGGCCCTTCACCATTGAAGAGGAAACTGCTGATGAGAGTGGCGGAATCAGTTATTGTTTATGGTGCAGAGATTTGGTCAGTAGCTCTTGGCTCTGAGATGTATAGGAAGCGGATAAACTCTGTTCACAGAAGAGCTGCCCTCAGAATAACTTCTGCCTATCGTACAGTGTCTGGACCGGCAGTGCTAGTAATAGCTGGGGCGATACCCATTTACATCCTGGCCAAGGAAAGGCGCCGTATATACTTGCGCAAAGACGAGCATTCTAAGATACGCGTGAAGAGGGAGGAAAGAGACAGATCTCTTCTGGAATGGCAGGAAGAATGGGAACGTGAAAATCGTGGAAGGTGGTCCGCTAGGCTCATCAAGCAACTGAAGCCATGGTTGTCGAGGGAACATGGTGAGGTTAATTATTACATTACCATGTTTCTCTCTGGCCATGGTTATTATGAAGCATACCTCCATCGAATGGGAATTTCACCGAGTTCACGTTGTCGTTATTGTGATGATCAATGGGACGATGTTCAGCACACATTCTTTGCATGCTTGAGGTGGAGAAATCTTCGAAGGCTTCTGGAGACAAAAGTAGGTGTCATTACACCAGACAATGTGGTGGATAAAATGCTCAGCAGCAGAAAAAGTTGGGCACAGATTGCAGTCTACATCTCTGAGCTGCTGAAAACAAAAAAAGAAGAGGAACCGAGAAGATTGGTTGCTGAAGACAGTGAAGATGATGATGAGTAATTTCATTATCATCACATTTAATGAAATTGACTGAGACTTCTGGTCGTAACAGAGGCTCCACCCTGAAGTAAGGCTGAACAGGCAGTTCCGGGGTGGCCTTAAGCCAAGTATAGGGTTTGTGGGTTTTTAGTAGGTAAGAATCCTGCACAGATGTAAGTCCGGAAGCTTGCAATCTGTCTTTTGAAGATTTCCCCACGTTTCCCTCGACAAAAAAAAAAAAAAAAAAATATTGTCAGGGCCACCGAGAGAATTTGAGGGCCTCTATGCAATTTTTCTCTCGGCCCCCATTGAAATACTTTTAATTATTAGTATCCACTTCTTGCTATTTCGGAAAGACAGTGCCATTTTGAGAAAAGCATCTGATGCACAGTCATAATTTTAAAAACACATACCTTATTTCATAGAAAACATGTTAGCATTCATTTTATGAAATATATTTTTCTGCCTCATTTCTCTTGACAGTTAAAAGTTCGGTAACACGAGATATCTTCTACAGAGCTGTAGACAACTCATCATCCTTACTCTGCAAAGACTCGGACAGGTTGTAAGTTATAGCCAACATTTTCCATACCAATACAAAAGTAGCTATGACTGAAAATAACGTGCACCACTAACGGGCCATCATTGCTTACGGGCCCCGTTGCGTTCGCCCCCTTGCCCCAACCTTCTCGGCAGCCCTGTTCATTGTATCCACTGGTCCGCGCATAGGAATGAATCGGCTGACTTGTCCAATGAGGTGCGACACCAGTGATGGATTAATCCTTCAGTATGCCTTCCTTCGGAGAGGAAGTAAAGCCGGCAGTCCCATGTCATGCATTTATGGCATGGAAAAGACCCTTCCACTAATTAAACTTGTGTGAAGCAAAATTTGCAGGTTAGATTTCGTTGAACGCTCTATTAAAGTTCCAACGTTTACCACTAGGTGTCAGTGACATCTGGTAGCAAAAGTTGGAACTACTTGAAATTGAACGGAACTTGTAGCTGACCCTATGGGTGTCCGCATTGAAGCAGCTACAGCCTCTGGGGAGTCGAACATGTCCTCGGACACTCCCGGCACTAAAAGCCATACCGGTACGCTAAATAAATAATCCTCCGTGTGACGTCATGCATGAATCTACTTCGCAGACTCCATGGATGAGGACATGAGGTATAGATGTTTAGGTGGGATGGGGGAGATGGTTTACCTCCTAGAACGTACAAATTCCCGGCTACTACCCATTTGAAATATTATTACCGACGCGACGGCCAAGTAAAGAATTAGCTTTTTTTTTTAACATCCGGTACTGAGCTTGCATTGGTGCAGCGGACCGCCCGCCATGTCCTTGGATGTGTGTGTAGAATTTTTCTGATAACCTGTGTCACTGATATGTCTGTACTAGTGTGTGCATTTGTAATTGAGGTAGTATTTGGGTAGGAAACAGCCGTGGCCTTAAGTTAGGTGCCATCCCGACATTTGCCTGGAGTAGAAGTGGGAAACCACAGAAAACCACGGAAAACCACTTCCACTTCTCAGCTTTGCCTCACGAGGCTGAGTATAGCCCGTTCCAGCCCTCAGACCATAATTAAAGTTCTTGGCAGAGCCGGGAATCGAACTGGGCTTCCGCGGGCCTCAAGCTCTTCAATATTTTCACTGTGTTACGGGGAATAGCTGACCTCGCTGTTCCACCTCTTAAAGTAACAACAGGCCTATCATGGCGGCTTCGGTGGGCCAAGGTCGCGGGTTGAAACCCGGTCAAAGTCGTCGGATTTTTAAGAGCGTTAAAAATCCCTCAGTACGCCTTCCATCGGAGGGTAAGTAAAGCCGGTGGTCCCATGCCATAGATTTTTGGCATGATAAAGAACCTTCCACTAATTACACCTGTGTGAAACTAAATTTTAGGTTATATTTGACTAACGCTGTTAGGTTCCAACGTTCGTCGCCAGGAGCCGACTACGGTGGCATCTAGTAACAAAGTTCATAACTAGTTGGTCGTTGATGGTGGCGTTTGGTAGCAAAAGTTGGAACTAAGTTACTTGAAAATCGAATGTCTGCAGTCCTTACTTGAATTAAAAACAGATAACACACACTAATACAACCATCACAATTAACACTGCTTATCAGACAGATTCTACACACACCCAAAGTACACGGGGCTACATGGCCGCGTTGTCGCAGCCCCTAAACTGAGGAACCAACCAGCCCTATCATGATTATCATCAGCAGCAGCACTTGAGTGACGTCGTACTGTTAAAGGCGATACGGAAAGGAACTGGCTACCCTACTGTATAGTAAAAGCCACTCTCCTATGATTACCATCACAATGTAGTTGTTTCTGCCCTGCTGTTTTATTCTGAATGTCGCCATATAAAAGATACTACTGTCCCACAAGTACGGATGCGTGTTTCTTCAAGTTTAACTGCAGTCTCATTTCAAAACCAGCCTCGCTTATCACCACTGCTATCTCCGAGTGCGGCTATCTCAAGTACTCTGTTGATAATACTGATGGTACATGAGCGATACAGCGTCACGTGTCGCCAAAGTAAGGGATAGGGGTAGCGTCTTCTGTTTGGACGTTGGGTTACATGAAAAACATATTGTATTGTCAGCTGAAATACAAGTATACCTTTGGGGGCGTGGTGGCGCAGCGGTCAAGCTGTTGACCTCTCACCAAGGTGGATCGGGCTCGATTCCCGGTCAATGCATGTGAGATTTTCGAAGTGAAATGCCATGTCCTGTGGTTCGGATTACACGTAAAAAGGAGGCCCCGTGGCTCATGATCGCATGATTAACGGTCACGTAAAACTAAAAGCTTCCTTCCTTCCTACAAGCATACCATTCGCTTGAAAATGTGTCTGGGAATGAAGTAGTATTGTAACCAGGGTGCGAAATAAGCATTCTAATTATAATTTTATCAATGCAGCCAATGGCCATGCAGTTTCTTTTCAGGACGGGTCAGGGAAGGAATTTTGGAAGGAAATCGGCCGTGGACCTATTGAAAGGAACCGTCCCGGCATTTGCCTGGTGGTGAAAATGGGAAACCACATAAACCATTTTGAGACGGCCGAGGTGGGGTTCGAACCCACGCTCTCCCGATGCCCATTAGCGCTCTCGGCCAGTGCGGCCGGTTCTAATGAACAGGGGATAATAAAAAAAAGAATGGCGTAATATTCTTGTGTGGTTACAGGCCTGGACCAGCCCCGTTGTGTTGAGGTAGCGTGCCTGCATCCTCGCACCTAGTGGCTCCGGGGTCGATTCCCGGCTCCGTCAAGAATTTTAGGTGCTGTCGTGAGAGCTGAAATGGGGTGCTCAGCCTCTTCAGGATAACTGAGTAGCTGTCTCACAGTGAGCAACGCCCCGGTTACGGAGACCAAGATTAACGGCCGAGGTGATAACCGTCGCTCTAACCACGCGACACCCCACAATCTGCAGGACAAATGTCTGTGCAGCGGTTGCTTGGTAGGCCTAGGCCCTTCACGGGCTGTAGCGCCACGGTTTTTATGGTTATAGGCCTAACAAGAGGGTGTGGTTACCACTACTGTGATATACAGGGTCTTTCATATAAAGTAAGAACGGCAAGTGGCGGTTTTGTTATTCGCTGCTACGCTGGCCTTGGCCGAGCTTGAGACGCACCGTGGCCCCCTGTTTTAAGCGTGCGTACAATCCTGTATGAAATCTTACCTTATAAAAGATGCTGGAAGCGTCGTCCTTCCTGGGTTATGCAGGCATTGTGTGTGGTAACCACATTCTGACTGACGTGAGTGAGTTTTGCCACTGTAATGTTTCTGATTGCATGCGTAATGTTCCCTTTCAATTCCTCCAAAGTGTGAGGATTTGTTAAAATGTGTTAAAATAAGTTTTATGTTCGACGATGTCGAAATGTAAACATTATGTGTCGGAAAACGGTATCATAATGAGGCTCATTATAACACTATTTTTCATTATGAAACAGTTTCTCCCACCAATCAGAACTCAAGAAACAGTTGTGAGGCCAATTAGATAAGGATACCTTCGCGCATGCGCTCAAAATCCAACATATTTCTGTGTTGTCAAGCAAAGTGAATGGTCTCTGCTTCCGGAGTACCTTGACCACGCATGCGCTCTGTTCAGTCACCAAAGCCGGCCTTGTTCACTAATAACTGAATGAACTGAATCCCACAGATATTTATGAATATTTATGTTAAAACATATAATAAAGTTATAAGTATCGTCGAACATAAACAGTCGTATGCAACTCGCCTATAATCAATGGTAATTAAGACACTCGTATGGAAATTATAAAACTCGCATACGCTCGTTTTATAAAGATACTCGTGTCTTAATTATAACCATTATAGGCTCGTTGCATAATGTACTATTACATACAAAAATACGATGTTGCAATGATAACTGTGTCACCATGTTAGCAGCTGAGGTTCAGAATGGCGACTGAACCTGCACGCTTATTGCAAAGTCAAGTACGTATGCACTATGGGCACGCTTTCAATACTACAGCAGGGGGCCACAGCGCGCCAGAAGCTCGGCCAAGGCCACCGGAGCAGCGGATAACAAAACTGCCGCTTGCCGTTCTTACTTTACATGAGAGTCGCTGTACTTAAGCGGACACGTTTGATTTGTTGACCACCTCGTGGTGTAGCGGCGAGCTTTCTTGGTTGTCACGCCAGAGGACCGGGTTCGATTACTCGCTCTGTCAAGAAATTTAATTCTGATCCGAGGGCTGGAACGGTGTAAACTCAGCCTCGTGAGGCAAAACGAGAAGAGGTGGGGGTTCGATGCCCACTCCATCCATTTTGGAAGTGGTTAAAATAAAGTAAATTTTGGAAAAGAGTTAAAATATAACCCATTTAAGGGGAAATTAAATCTAAAAATGTCAGCTTTGTATGTTGAAAAGTTTCGGAGAAAAAGGATATTTCATATCAAGAAAAACATTTTTGAGAGAAATTGGAATCAGAGAATTTTCCGGTTTTTAAAACACGCCATTACCATAGGATTCCTCTTCTTCCAATTGAATCACTGGCATTCATTTCCCTGTTGTTCCAAGTCCCTTTCCCCTTGCTCCTATCGCAGTCTCCTTCTTAAAAGTTTTTTTTTTGTATCTATCGTCTAATACTTACTCCCTTGTCAGAAGGCTTCTATGGGACACAATTATCCCACACCGATCTCACAAAATGCCTCCACTGAACTCTTGTTTTGGGCGAGTTCTTGCAAGTTGTCCACATTCAGATGTCTACAAAGTTCGGAGATTTCATTTTTCCAGTAACTTAGTGGTCTTCCTACTGGCCTTTTTCCTCTTGGTTCTTCTTTAAAGATTTGTAAGATCATCCTATCATCTCCCATTCTTAGTACATGACCAGCCCATTGAAGTCTTCTGGAGTTAATTGATGTTGAGTATTGGTGCTTGCTGTGATGGTGAGTATTGGTGCTTGCTGTGATGGTGAGTATTGGTGCTTGCTGTGATGTTGAGTATTGGTGCTTGCTGTGATGGTGAGTATTGGTGCTTGCTGTGATGGTGAGTATTGGTGCTTGCTGTGATGGTGAGTATTGGTGCTTGCTGTGATGTTGAGTATTGGTGCTTGCTGTGATGGTGAGTAT
This sequence comes from Meconema thalassinum, assembly GCA_946902985.2. NCBI lineage: Eukaryota > Metazoa > Arthropoda > Insecta > Orthoptera > Tettigoniidae > Meconema > Meconema thalassinum. The sequence goes on along the minus strand of OX336394.1, from coordinate 249,096,804 downwards.
TGGTGCTTGCTGTGATGGTGAGTATTGGTGCTTGCTGTGATGGTGAGTATTGGTGCTTGCTGTGATGGTGAGTATTGGTGCTTGCTGTGATGTTGAGTATTGGTGCTTGCTGTGATGGTGAGTATTGGTGCTTGCTGTGATGTTGAGAATTGGTGCTTGCTGTGATGTTGAGTATTGGTGCTTGCTGTGATGTTGAGTATTGGTGCTTGCTGTGATGGTGAGTATTGGTGCTTGCTGTGATGGTGAGTATTGGTGCTTGCTGTGATGTTGAGTATTGGTGCTTGCTGTGATGGTGAGTATTGGTGCTTGCTGTGATGGTGAGTATTGGTGCTTGCTGTGATGTTGAGTATTGGTGCTTGCTGTGATGGTGAGTATTGGTGCTTGCTGTGATGGTGAGTATTGGTGCTTGCTGTGATGGTGAGTATTGGTGCTTGCTGTGATGTTGAGTATTGGTGCTTGCTGTGATGTTGAGTATTGGTGCTTGCTGTGATGGTGAGTATTGGTGCTTGCTGTGATGGTGAGTATTGGTGCTTGCTGTGATGGTGAGTATTGGTGCTTGCTGTGATGTTGAGTATTGGTGCTTGCTGTGATGGTGAGTATTGGTGCTTGCTGTGATGGTGAGTATTGGTGCTTGCTGTGATGTTGAGTATTGTGCTTGCTGTGATGGTGAGTATTGGTGCTTGCTGTGATGGTGAGTATTGGTGCTTGCTGTGATGGTGAGTATTGGGGCTTGCTGTGATGGTGAGTATTGGTGCTTGCTGTGATGTTGAGTATTGGTGCTTGCTGTGATGGTGAGTATTGGTGCTTGCTGTGATGGTGAGTATTGGTGCTTGCTGTGATGGTGAGTATTGGTGCTTGCTGTGATGTTGAGTATTGGTGCTTGCTGTGATGGTGAGTATTGGTGCTTGCTGTGATGGTGAGTATTGGTGCTTGCTGTGATGGTGAGTATTGGTGCTTGCTGTGATGGTGAGTATTGGTGCTTGCTGTGATGTTGAGTATTGGTGCTTGCTGTGATGGTGAGTATTGGTGCTTGCTGTGATGGTGAGTGTAAGCCTCTATTTGATCTTATTTTTCAGCTTTGAGATGCGGAGTCACAAAATAGTCCAACAATTTTCCTATACACTTTATTTTATAAAACCTGCAACTGGTGTTCTTCCTGCTTAGTTTAACTCCGTATTCTGCACAATAAGTTAGAACTGGCCTCTCTCTCTCTCTTCGGTGTCCCACCCATTACCTCTGAACAATGGTTAACATTCACTTCGTATACTCTGATAATGCGTGCTGATGAACACTGAGAATCGCATCGCAGGAAATATAGCTCTCATTCGTCACTACGAGTAAGGGAGTGACTACTTAATTCCATCACGTTTCGGTGGCGTAGTCGGTAGTATGCTGAATTGCTATGCCCAATATCTCGGGTTCAAACCCGGTCGAAGTCGTTGGATTTTTAAGAGCGTTAAAGTCCTTCAGTACGCATTCCTTTGGAGGGTAAGTAAAGCTGGCAGGCACACGTCATAGATTTATGCCATGAAAAAGAACCTACCACTACAATAGGTAGTGTGTAGTCAAAATTGTAGGTTATATTTCGTTAGAAACGCTCTATCAAGTTCCAAAGTTCGTTGATAGGTGTCAGTGGCATCTGCTAGCCAAAATTGGAACTACAGTACTTGAAATTGAACTTGTGCAACCATTCTGATTGTAAGGAGATTGGGTTGGGAAAATGGCGCTTGCTGGGAGGGCAGTTTGCATCTCTGTGTGGCATGGCAGGTGGCCTTGCCAATGAAGTTGGATGTAGTGTATATTCTCTTTATATTTCCATTTACGATGCTGTTTTGTTTATATATATATCTATGTCTATTCTTGTTAAAGTCCATACTGCTATATTTTGTATTAGAGTATCTGTCCGTTTTATTTTTGGAGATTGTAGGAAGCCATGTTAGTATCTGATGAGATGGTTAGATGAGAAAAAGAAAAATGTTAGGTTTGGATTATAAAAGTGGATTGCTTATAGATAACGAAGAAGCTGTATTGTGAGAATTATTAATGAATTAAATGAATTCCTGTGTTCCTATGGTTCCTTTATGTTTTAATTGATGGTGATCTGAGTAATTAACAGTTAATAGAGGAATGTCCATCACATATATCAGGTATATGTACTATATGTCTGCCCTGTTGTTAAAATAAAATATCCCTTGTGAGTATAATCAACCACTACCCCGATTAGGAAGAGTATGTACGGTCACAATTGGCAACCCAACGTCGGGCACGAATAAGGGAAAGTAGAAAAAGAAATGGAGGAGGATATGATGCGGGATATGCTACAAATGCTACTAAGTAAATTCACCGGTATGGAAGAGTCTTTAGGATAAGTAAGAGAGTCTTTAAGTACAAAAATAGAGTCAGTGAGTAAGGAGATAGGAGAAGTTAGGCAGCGAGGAGAGTCTATGAAAGTGCAAATAGAATCTATAGATAAGCAGGTAGAATCTGTAAAGGTGTACGTAAACGAAGCAATAAAGAAGCAGGCTGAAGCAACCAATGCTAAGATTGAGGAGTTGAGCAAAGAATTCCAAGAACATAAAACTGTGATGAGAGAAGGAATAGCGAAAAGTAAGGATAGCGTGGATAGCCTTAAGGAGGAACAGGTGACATTGATGGAGAGGAATGAGAAGCTCAAGGAAGAGAGAGAACGAGGTGAAGAAGAACAAGGTTATATGGAGAAAGTGAATGAGCTATGTGCGATTAAGGAGCAGGAAAATTATCCGAGATGTGGGGGGCGTGAGAAAGCAGGTGATATGGAAGAAACTGAAGGAAAGGAGGCAGTTGAAAGAAAGGAAAAGGTACAAGAGAAAGGAGAAGCGGATAACAGAGAAGGTGAAATGGAAGAAACTGAAAAGAAAGGAGAATCAGATAAGGTTGGTAATGAAGACAGTAGCAATCAAGAAAAAGAGGCTAAAGATGAGGATGAACGTGCAAGAGTGAGCCATGGAGAAGACAACATACTAGAAGAAGATAAGGTGAAGAATAAACAGGGGAAAACAAAGTGGAAGAAGAGAAAGGAACTGTTGAGTAAGACAAGACAGACGAGGAAGAGGTGGAAAATGTGGAAAGGAAGAAGAGAGAAGTGGTTGAGAATGAAGACAAAGAGGACCAGGAGAATAGATAAAAGAATGAGTTGGAAAGCAAAGAGAAGGAGTAGGAAGAAGATGAGATATCAGGTATAGGAAGATAAGAGAGTGAAGGATCAGACCAAAGGAAGAAGAAGAAGAAGAAAGGCAAATATGATACTGAATCAGAAGAGACAGACCAAGAGAAGAAAAAGAAAGAAACATGATACTGAATCAGAGGAGACAGACCAAAGGAAGAAGAAAAAGAGAGGTTTGGAATACAGGAGACGGGGAGGCAGGAGGCATCGTAGAAGACCACGAGGAGGAAGGCGTGGGAGATGCAAGAATTACAGATGACGAAGCAGGCGTGGAGGCAGGAGGAGAAAAATGTATTATTTTCATTTGTGTATTTTAATGTATGTGATCCTCACGTGCTTTTCACTTGAGAATCACATAGAGGGGCGATTGCAACCATTCTGATTGCAAGGAGATTGGGTTGGGAAAATGGCGCTTGCTGGGAGGGCAGTTTGCATCTCTGTGTGGCATGGCAGGTGGCCTTGCCAATGAAGTTGGATGTTTTGTATTTTCTTTTTATATTTCCATTTACGATGCTGTTTTGTTTTTATATATATCTATGTCTATTCTTGTTAAAGTCCATACTGCTAGATTTTGTATTAGAGTATCTGTCCGTTTTATCTTTGGAGATTGTAGGAAGCCATGTTAGTATCTGTTGAGATGGTTAGATGAGAAAAAGAAAAATGTTAGGTTTGGATTATAAAAGTGGATTGCTTATAGATGACGACAAAGCTGTATTGTGAGAATTATTAATGAATTAAATGAATACCTGTGTTCCTATGGTGAGGTGCAGGTTCCTTTATGTTTTAATTGATGGTGATCTGAGTAATTAACAGTTAATAGAGGAATGTCCATCACATATATCAGGTATATGTACTATATGCCTGTCTTGTTGTTAAAATAAAATATCCCTTGTGAGTATAATCAACCAGTACCCCGATTAGGAAGAGTATGTACGGTCACACTTGCTCATTCATCTTCATTTATTTCATCTCATCCATACGCGACGGTACTTGTAGCTCACCCCATGAGTGTCCGCATAGAAGCAGCTACAAACTCTGGCGAGCCAAACATGCCCTCGGACACTCCCGGACTAAAAGCCATACGCCTACGCTAAATAAATACACAACATTTTATTTAATGGTAAGTTATTCTAAATTTAATGATTTCAGTCGGTCAACACCAGTGTACCCAATTGTAATGGGTGTTTGGTTTCCCTTATCCTGATAAAAGAAATACATGAGATTAATAAATACACTTGGATGACCAGTTTCGAGCGTCAGGCGATCATCATCAGATCCTTTACACTTAGGGTATTTAGTGCAGATAGTGGCGTGTCATCTCAAAACTCACGAGTCTTAAAACTCACGAGTCTCAAAATTCACGAATTTCAAGATGAGGGTTAGTAAAAGTAGGTTCTAGCCGGTTTCTGTACCTGGGCCAGTCTCAAAACTTATTTGAATGGGAAAAGGTCCATTGTTCGCGCCAGCCGGAACTGCAGCAAATTTCTCGGCACCCTGGCATCTCTAAAAGCCGCAGTAGTTAAAACGGGACGTAAAACCCATAACACTATTATTATTATTATTGTCGAATAAGCCGCTAGTCATTTGTTTCTGTACAGGACCAACACAATAGACACCTAAGTCAATTGATAGGGTTGGCAGATATGAGCATTCCACGTGCTTACTAGGCGTCTTTCAATTGATTTGCTAATGAGTAATGACCATTGGCTGTCGCTTTGTATCCAAACACAAAATAACGACCTCCGTGATTCCAATGAAGTTTTAAGGCCTGCTTGATGACACCAAGCAGAATGACTGAGTAAAAATTAGTGTTATACTTGGAGAATTAGGTCTGTGGTAGGTTAATAATGTTAAAACAATACAAACGAAATCCCATTCTAAAATTGGATGGACAAATATGGGTTGCAGGGAAGTGTGAATCACCGTACAATTCATACTTTCCTGCGGTCATCGCTGGCACGTGCTCTCCGGAGTCGTGAGTTGTGGGACTAATTAGAATGTTAATTAAACTACTAGTTTGTAGTCGTGAGTTTTGATACAATTTGTTACTATTTTTAGCTCGTGAGTTTTGAGACGTAACCGATAGTGGTGCAGGCAGCTGCACGGGAACGGACCACATATCACTCAAACAATCAGCTATGTTCACAATTCACTCTGACCATTTAATGACAATCACAGACATCCTCATCACATTAAGCAAGCAAACTTGACGGTCAATCACCACTTAGGTATCTGAACAAAAAGTCACATATAACTAACACATCTTGACAAGTTGCGCTACTCTAATACCGGTAATCATAGCAACGATGTAAGAGTTTTATACTGCACCCATACTTGACATAGATTTAATACCCTAAGTGTAAAGGATCTGATGATGATCACTTGATGATCGGAACTGGTCATCCAAGTGTATTTATTAATCTCATGTACCGCATTTTCTCTTCAGGATTAAGGAAACACCTATTAAAATTGGGTACAATCGTTTTGACCGACTGAAATACATTAAATTCGATTAATAAGGCAACACTAAAATGGTTTCCAACACGATATAAATTTTATTTTATTGTTGAGACAGAAACTCTGCCGTAGAAGGCTTTCTTTCCCTTGTCAACCAAAGAGACTTAGGCCTACGTGGTGTTATAACTAAGCCATCGATATGTAGTTTGTGTATTGAATTTTTCAATTTTTCAAGAAACGAGAATTACTATAGCGATAATGGAACCTTGATAACGAAGATATTTGCCGTAAATTGACAAACAAGTTCTACCTCAAAACTAGTTTAAGGTTAGTTATTAGTAAATACTGGTAGCAACATAATGATTCCAAATATTAACCTGCGTTATACTTCCTGTTTCCTCATTCGGTGGTTAGCTTGCCACGGTGGGTGAGTGGTTATCGTGTCGGTCTACCAACCCCCAGCTTGCAGGTTCTCTCCGGGCTATGGTAAGTAATTTTTGGAAGGCGACAAAAATCACCACACGCATGTCATACGTTGTTGCCATGTTAAAGAACCCATTTTAATTCAGTAGGCAGTGTTTATAATGCCTACTAGAAAGCGCTATAGTGACAAGGAGCTTAGACATCTAACCGCCTTGATTTTCATAGCGCTCCAAGGAACAACTAAATTCGACATGCAAGCTGCCCTCTGGGTATCAAATAACAAAGCTTGCACCCGGCATCCGAGGCCATACGATATTATTATTGTTACGGCTGTGAGTTTGTTTCGTCGCCTCGCAGCGTGAGTTACAGCCACCCCCGGGCTATGCTCTGCCTCTGTGTATTACCTGCGCCTTACGCAACAGGGCTACAAGGACAAAAGGGATGGTCCAGAAGATTCGTAACCCAGATAGTGATGGAAATCTCGAGAAGCCGTGAATCCTGGACGGGTCTAGAAGCATTCATTGAGTCACCAGCCTGCTATATAAGAGCGACCTGACCAGCGAGGTGGACAGTGCTTTTGAGCGAGTGCGACAACAGTTGGTGACGTGACTTGCGAAACCCTAGTGAAGCTGATTCTCTTGACAGCGAAGGAGTGTGAAGCCTACGGAGGGACTGTATTTGAAGAGTGTGTGTTTTTTTCAGTGCGACAGAGGTTATTGTGGTGAATTGCGAAACAGTGTGTAGTACGGTGACAGGCTGAGTGCAGTTATTTCCAGCCAGCGCACGGGGCCACCTCATTAGGAGGGATTAACTTATGTGGCTTATTGAAAAGTGAAAGGGAAGTGTTCCCTACAAGAGGAAACTAGAGGGAGATACTAATTGCTTGTATTTGCTATTGTGTGGTGTATCTTTCTGGCCCGCAATAAAGCTAATACGTTTCTTTATAGGAACAATTTGTGTTGTGCTTCTACCCACCGTAATCCAGTTAACGGAAGTGCAACTAGGGGGTGGCACGTTACAACTGGTGTCAGAAACCGGATTACGAACTCAAGCACAAGCACAACACCTGAAGGTCCTGGTTTCAAAACCCGAGCAGGTCATTATATCACAGTTCTCTAATTTTCATGTGAGTGCATGCCCTTTACAAGACAAACAACTAAAATGGAAGCGCAATTGGCAGCTTTGCTAGAAAAGTTAAGTGGCATGGAAAACAAGTTAGAAGACGGCCAGAAGAATTTAACCAGGGACCTAACTGCCAAACTAGAAGACGGCCAGAAGAAGATGGAAGACGGTCAAAATAAGCTTGCGGATGACCTGAAGAAGATAGTGGACGGCCAGAAGAAGATGGAAGACGGGCAGAATAAGTTAGCACAGGACATGCAGAAATTAGAACTGGTTCTGCGTGAGGAAGTCACGGCAGTGGAAAAGAAGTTCGACGCCTTACAAGAAGAAGTTGCCGAGCTACGCCGACGCCCACTGACGGGGGTGGAAGAGAGATTCAACGCTCTAAAAAAGGAATTTGCTGAGCTGCGCCGACACCCGCCGACAGGGATGGAAGAGAGATTCAAAGCCCTACAAGAGGAGATCGCCGACGCCCGCCGATGAGGGTGGATAAGAGAATCAAAGCTCTACAAGAGGAAGTTGCCGAGCTGCGCCCGCCCACCGTTACACCGGGAATATCAGGAACGGGACAGAGCAGAGTGACGCCCCCAACCTTCGACGAAAAGGTCCCGTGGAGCACCTACTTACGTCAGTTCGAGGCAGCCTGTTCCATAAACAAATGGAACAGCACGGAAAAGGCTACAGCTCTCATTGTAGCGCTAAGAGGGGACACCCTTAACGTCCTTAAGACCATCCCGACTGGATCCCAGGACTACGCTTCACTAATCGCCCATATGGAGTCCCGATATGGATATAGCCATCTTCAACAGGCCTACCAGATGCAGCTCCGGACCCGGGTACAAAAGAACGCGGAAACCCTGCAGGAGTTCGAGATGGACATTGCACGCCTCGTAAGGCTCGCCTATCGAACAGCGCCGGCCGACTTTCTAGAACAGATTGCGACGCAGACCTTCACCGACGGGCTACGGGACTCGGACACTCAACAGGCGCTGCGACTCGCTCGCAGTAAAACCCTGGCAGATGCGCTGAGCCACGCACTCGAGTTCGAGACGGCAAAACAGGCATCTAGAATGCACGCGTGGGAGCGTCAAGTGGACGTCGACGAACCAGCAAAAACCAACGAGACCAAGCCCCTGGCCGACGAATTGATGGAGGCGCTAAGCCATTTCTTCGATAGTCGCGGCACCACCAGCAACGACACAGCCGGAAGACAACCGGAGAGGCGGCCCGGAAGAGGACTACCGACCTGCTGGACCTGCGGTAAGAAAGGCCACCTGAGCAAGGACTGCGGTGATCAACGCCGCCGAGGGTATCCGACGGGATATCAGTCGTCTGAAAACCGCGCGGCCCAGGGAAACGAGTATTAGCCAGCCTTGGGGGACAAAGGTTGGCTTGTGACAGTCGTCAAGCCCCGGCAGTCCAAGTTCGTGTGACGAAGTTACGGAGGGACAATAGCAGCCTGATGGTCGACGGAGTCGTCAACGGAGTGAGCTGGCCCATGTTGATCGACACGGGAGCGTCGAGGACCATCGTCAATCCCACCGTGATCCCGAGGTGGAGAGTGCAACCCACACAAAGGAACCTCCAACTAATAACCGCGACTGAAGAGACTGCACCGGTACATGGCGAAGCATCACTGAAGTTCGTCATTGGTCGACGTGCGGTGAAGCATCCAGTGCTTGTGGCTGACGTATCAAACGAAGTGATCATCGGACTGGACTTTCTGGACCAGAACGACATCATCTTGGAACTGAGTACCAACACTCTGCACTTCGGAGGTGAGGAACTTGCATTGCAACCAGCACACGAGGCCATCACCGCACGAAGAGTAAGGCTGAGAGAGGACGTCATCTTCCCCGCCAGGACGGAGGTCAGCGCTGCCGTAATTGTCGACGGAACTGCTGAGGGAGTGGCGGCTGTCATCGAGCCAAAATATGAGGACATCCAGACAAAAGGATTGCTAATTGCCAAGACCCTCTTCAACACGACGTCTCGGCCGAACGTCCGCCTGTCCAACCTGAACGTCTACGACATTACGGTTCTCCGGGACACCAACCTAGGAGTCTGCGAGCCCGTTACCTGGATTGCCCGCATCACAGACACGACGGACGGACACCTGCAGACGGACAACCGAAGAAGACGCGCACTGCCAGAAGAACTACAGAAGCTGTACCAAGGATCCCAGGACCATTTAGTCTAGGAACAATCACGCCAACTTCGGGACCTGCTACACGAATTCCAGGATGCCTTCTCCGTGGGGAGCATAGACTTCGGCAGGACAAGCTTGGTCCAGCACAGAATCGACGTTGGGGGCAGTGCACTGATTAGGTCCCCATTCCGACGTGTCCCGCTCGCCAAGCAAGCTGATGTCGACCGGATGGTGGAAGAAATGAAGGAGCAGGGGGTGATCGAGCCATCACATAGTCCTTGGAGCTCTCCGGTCGTGCTAGTGAAGAAGAAGCACGGCTCCACCAGGTTCTGCGTGGACTAAAGGCGGGTGAACGACGTCACGAAGAAGGACAGCTACCCTCTACCCCGGATCGACGACACGCTGCACACCATATCAGGATCAAGATGGTTCTCCACCTTGGATTTCAAGAGTGGCTACTGGCAGGTGGAGGTCCACCCTAAGGACCGCGAGAAAACGGCGTTCTCTGTGGGCAGCGGGCTCTGGCAGTTCACCGTCATGCCGTTCGGTCTGTGCAACGCCCCTGCGACCTTCGAAAGGCTAATGGAGTCCATTCTGAGGGGACTACACTGGAAGACCTTCCTGGTCTACCTAGACTACGTCATCGTTCTGGGGAGGAGCTTCGAGGAGCACTACAGCAACCTGAAGGAGATCTTGATGAAGCTACGGGCTGCCCAGCTGAAGTTGAGCCCCAAGAAGTGTCAGCTCTTCCAGAAGCAGGTCCAGTACCTTGGGCATATCGTCTCCGAGAAAGGGGTGCGCACCGACCCAGAGAAGACCGCAGCTGTGAGGGAGTGGCCAGTTCCGAAGGACAAGTCCCAACTACGAAGCTTCCTGGGACTCTGCACTTATTACCGTCGCTTCGTGAGAGGATTCGCCGACATCGCCAAACCACTGCATCGACTGACTGAGAAGGACTCTTCACATGGACAGCAGAATGCCACAGTGCCTTCGAACAACTCAAGCAGGCTCTGTGCACCGCACCTATTCTGGCCTACCCCTGACCTGGAACAAGGTTCATCGTCGATACCGATGCCAGCGACTTTGGTATAGGGGGAATCCTGTCGCAAGTAGTGGACGGCGAGGAGAGAGTAGTGGCCCACTTCAGCAAAGCTTTGTCAAAGCCAGAAAGGAACTACTGCGTCACCAGGAAGGAGCTGCTCGCCATCGTGAAGACCATTGAACACTTCCACAAGTACCTGTACGGGCAAGAATTTCTCATCAGGACCGACCATGCATCCCTGCGGTGGCTCCTGAACTTCAAGCAGCCCGAGGGTCAACTCGCGCGGTGGTTAGAGAGGCTTCAACAGTACAACTTTGAGATCCAGCACAGGAAAGGCCAACTGCATTCTAACGCCGACGCCCTGTCACGAAGGCCGTGCCCCGAAGACTGCACCTTCTGTGCCCGAAGGGAGGAGAACATCGGGATACAGTGCCGAAGGACTACCGTGGAACTTCAAGGGAGCTGGAGCCGCGAATATTTCACGCGGGCGCAAGCGGAAGATGATGACCTGGGACTGATAGCCCAATGGAAGAGGGCCTGTGTCCCCAGACCCGGGTGGAACATTGTGAGTGACTGCAGCCCAAAGTTTATGTCCTACTGGGCGCAGTGGGACTCGCTGGTTGTAAGGGATGGCCTCATCTGCCGTACCTGGGAGAGCACCGACGGGAAGACATCTCGGGAAACAGTCGTCGTTCCAAAGGCTATGACGGAGGAAGACCTGAAGGAAGTCCATGGAGGATCATCTGGTGGACACCTAGGGATAAAGAAGACCCTGGAGAAGCTGAGAGAGCGGTTCTACTGGATCGGATGCCGAACAGACGTGGAGAACCACTGCGCGAGTTGTCATGATTGCGCAGCCAGCAAGGGCCCAGGACGAAGACGGCGGGGTCCACTGAAGACCTACAACGTGGGTGGCCCCATGGAGAGAGTGGCCATCGATGTTGCTGGGCCATTCCCGTTGAGCGAGGCAGGGAACTGCTACTTATTGGTCGTCAGCGACTACTTCACCAAATAGCCAGAGGCGTATGCGCTCCCTAACCAAGAAGCCGCGACGATCGCAGAGACCCTGGTGAAGGAATTCGTCAGCCGGTACGGAGTACCCCTGGAGCTGCACTCCGACCTAGGGAGGAACTTCGAGTCGCAGGTGTTCCCGAACCTATGCCAGCTGCTGGGGATCCGGAAGACAAGGACGACGCCGCTACACCCTCAGTCCGACGGGATGGTAGAGCGATTCAATCGCACCATCGAGAACCATCTCCGAATAGTCGTCAGTGAGCACCAGAGGGATTGGGACAAACATCTTCCACTATTTCTCCTGGCCTACCATGCCGCCGCGCATGTAGCCACCGGGTGCACCCCAGCCCGGGCCATGTTTGGGAGGAAACTCCGTCTACCTGTCGATCTTGCCTTCGACCGACCTGGGAATGATCCGGTCCCGGTAAGCCAGTATTGTCAAGAACTGGTCGACCAACTGCAGGACGTGCACGCGTTCGCGAGGAGGAGACTGCGGATCGAGAACGACGGAATGAAGACCTGCTACGACCAGCAGACGGATGCCGGCGGATTCCACGAGGACGAACTGGTCTGGCTCTTCAACCCATTACGGAAGGAAGGCCTGTCACCCCACTGCAGAAGTCCTGGGAGGGCCCGTACTGAGTCGTGAAACGGATCAACGATGACGTCTACAGGATCCAGCGGAGCCCGAGGGCGAAGATGAAGATCGTGCATCGAGATCGCCTGGCAGCCTAAGGAGGGACACAGACGGACCAATGATTGATCGGGACGATCAGCCTTTTAGGAAGGGGGTGGTGTTACGGCTGTGAGTTTGTTTCGTCGCCTCGCCACGTGAGTCACAGCCACCCCCGGGCTATGCTCTGCCTCTGTGTATTACCTGCGCCGTACTCAACAGGGCTACTAGGACAAAAGGGATGGTCCAGAAGATTCGCGACCCAGCTAGTGATGGAAATCTCGAGAAGCCGTGAATCCTGGACGGGTCTAGAAGCATTCATTGAGTCACCAGCCTGCTATATAAGAGCGACCTGGCCAGCGAGGTGGACAGTGCTTTTGAGCGAGTGCGACAACAGTTGGTGACGTGACTTGCGAAACCCTAGTGAAGCTGATTCTCTTGACAGCGAAGGAGTGTGAAGCCTACGGAGGGACTGTATTTGAAGAGTGTGTGTTTTCCAGTGCGACAGAGGTTATTGTGGTGAATTGCGAAACAGTGTGTAGTACGGTGACAGGCTGAGTGCAGTTATTTCCAGCCAGCGCACGGGGCCACCTCATTGGGAGGGATTAACTTATGTAGCTTATTGACAAGTGAAAGGAAGTGTTCCCTACAAGAGGAAACTAGAGTGAGATACTAATTGCTTGTATTTGCTATTGTGTGGTGTATCTTTCTGGCCCGCAATAAAGCTAATACGTTTCTTTAAAGGAACAATTTGTGTTGTGCTTCTACCCACCGTAATCCAGTTAACGGAAGTGCCACTAGGGGGTGGCACGTTACATTATTATCCGGCAGTTTTATTTCAATGGCATTAACATTCTCATTTTTAAACTCAATATCTTGTATTGTATTGTATTGTTTCAGGTGTTCTGTGAAGTGTGCTGGTCCAGCCACATGATTGAGCTGAAGGCGCAGCTGGGGAGTCTGCGAGAAGAGCTGCACAGTGCCGTGGGCAAACTGAAGCACCGAACTGAGGATTACAAGGTAGGTCGTTATTAAGGTGTGAATATTTGTTTTAAAAATACACCTAAAGCTGTAAATTTATTAAAGAAAGATTTCTAGTCAGTCAACACAAATTGTGCCAAATTACATTAGGCGGGAAAACCTGAAAGAAATGTTACCGCGTTATCGCAGCCCCTAAATTGAGGAACCAACCAATCCTTATTTTCCATTAATCTTCAAACGCCATTCTATATTATTTTTAAATTGTGAGAAATGAACGTTCTGTGGTTTATTAATACTTGTTCGAATGATATATTTTTTGCATACATTAAATGTACTTATTGTATTTGAAAAGCAAACATCCAAAAGAAATATAAAGGATGAAACTTCATAAACAATACAGAAGTCAATACGAAAACTATTTCCTTAACCAACAATGGTCTACACAAGTAAGCTAGATAGAGAGCGTTTTTTTTAGAGTAGAGGGAGGGAGGGTGAGTGGCACAATTAGTAGAGTGAGTGGTTCGATTCCAACGCAGTCCGATGTATCCCCTGAGGCAAATTTCCACCACACCGGCGTGGCGTCTGGTAAGCCATTGCAGTTAAAATGGACGTTAAACACATCATATTCTTCATCTTTCTTTCTTTCTTTCTTTCTTTCTTTCTTTCTTTCTTCGTTATGCCCATTCATAGAGCGCGTTGGAACTTGATAGTTGGCTTGATGACTTTTGCCTTTTACTTCTCCCAAAATCTCTTCATAAACTCACTGTGTTACTTCTTGCGTTCTTCTGTCCATCTTGTACCAGTCCTGCTGCTAGATTTCACCCTAATAATGTACTTATTTACAGAGGTTCTGAAGATTTCTCGCTTTTTCATTATGTTCTCTCCAATGCTCATCTCATTCAGGTCCCCCCTTGTTTCCTACAGCCAATTTAATCTCGAATTTCTTGTATTAATTATATTGAATAACCTTTTTGTTCACCTATTGTTTGTTGTCCATCCTAAATATGTGCCCAAAAAATGTCAACCGTCTCCTGCGTATAGTGTTTGAGATACTGTCGGTGAGACTATAGAGATCTGCAGTTCGTCTCGATCCAAATTCCATTTTCTTGTGTCGGGCGGAATATTTTACTAACAATTTTGCGTTCTTGCATTTCAATGTCTGCAATGTTTGAATGGCGTCCTAAAGTTATAGTTTATGATGCATACAGAGCTTCTGGGAAGACAGCGATTTTGTAATGCTTCATTTTTTCATTATATGACATCACTCTTTTATAAATAGTATTATTATTATTATTATTATTATGTCCAGCTCCGTGGCTAAATGGTTAGCGCGCTAGGCTTTGGCCCGAAGTACCCCGGGTTCGATTCCTGGTCGAGCCATAAGGGATTTTAATCTCCTGGGGTTAATTCCCGTTGCTCGGGGGACTGGGTGTATGTGACGTCTTCAACCTCACTGCGACCTCATTACGACGCGCAGGTCGCCCACGGGCGTCAAGTAGAAAGACCTGCACTTGGCCTCTCCGGAGGCCACACGATCAGTCAGTCATTATTATTATTATTATTATCGTTCCGGTCTTCTATGGACCACGTTATTTCAACTGCCTTCTCCCTCGTTCTTTCACATTGGCTCAGTGTTCACCCATTCTTCTTCGGTCCACTTCTTGCCGATATTCAATATCGGTTTAGGTTGAGAACTCTGTATTTCACCAAGTTTCTTTTTCAAAGTCACGTTCCAAGATTTCCTCATATGAAATCACCAGTTCTTGTAGGTCTCTTTCCACCTCTCTAAACCAGATCCCTTTGGTTTTCTTTCCCACAAAGTAGGCACAAATTCGACTAGACAATCATCCGGAGCTCATTCGTGTTAAATGGCCATAAAAGGAGAGCCTTCTTTTGCGTATGGTGTCCGTTATTATTATTTGATTATTATTATTATTGTTTATTTTTTTGGCATCATTAACACGGCAGATACCGGTTTCATTTTATATTACAGCCTGGTTCGGCCTTAGCAAGGAACCATCTGTACTGAAATACAATGTATGTAAATTATAGGAACCTCACATTACATTAATTTCGTGTCCGGACTCTTCACGAGTCACCCTCATTTATAGAATGAGCTAAATTTCCTTCTGAATCATCTTCGAGCCTTGCTGAGTGTTCGGCGAGGGTATTGTCACCAAGGAACTTCCTGACAATATGGCAGGTGTTTAACAGAACTGCCTTCTGTAGTTCAATATATATCTGCGGGTGTAGATTCAATATTGATAGACTACTGTGGAGAGTTTTGGGTTTAACACCAGTACACGAAACAATTATTGGGATGGTAGTCACCGACTCAAGTCTCCACATCTGCTTTATCTCAATTGGCAGCTCTGTGTACTTAGATATTTTAGTAGCAGCTGTTGTTTGGATGTTTTGAGTGTTGGGACATGCGATATCTATCAGTAATGCCTCTCTGTGTTCTTTATTGATGACAATGATATCTGGCCGGTTGTTACTATTATTATTATTATTATTATTCAGGACCGCTGTGAGAAGTTGCCGGAACAGATCGATGAGGCGGTAGAACTGAAGATCCAAGAGATTAAACAGGCACAAGAAAATTTGCTGAAAGAAGCAACCGACCTGTTAACGAAAGGAATCTGTTCATCTGAAGAGCTTATGGAGCGACTGAAGACAACGGAGACGACTATATTGAGTGGAGGCGGATTCGACGATTTCACAGAGAACTCGCAAAAGGTAAGATAAAAATTATTATTTTCGTAGCTTCATCAGTCTTCCAACGTCTTTCCATAAATGTAGCGATTGAACCCCAAGATGAATTGGACTGCCTATTTCTTGTTATTGATTCATTCAGTGGCTTTACGACATCGTGGTCATATAGTCCCGTGTATTTGGGTGTGTGTGTGCGTGCGTGGGGAATTTATCAGAAAACCTGTGTTATTGTGAAGGCTGTATTTGTGTGTGAGTATTTAATTCAGACGAGTATTAGGAAGGAGGTGGCCATGGCCTTAAGTTACGAACCATCCCTGCGTTTGCCTGGAGTAGAAGTGGGAAACCTACGCAAAACCACTTTCAGGATGGCTGAGGTGGGAATCGAACCCGTCCCTTCTCAGTTTTGCCTCACGAGACTGAGTGTTCTCCGTTGCAGCCCTCAGACCAGAATTAAATTTCCTGGCAGAGCCGGGAAACGAACCCAGACCTCCAGGGCACAACCAAGAATGCTATCCGCTACACCATGAAGTGGTCACCAAGCGCTTTAAGGACTGTATTAAATCATACACTAGGCCTACTGCATATAAAGAGGAATGAATATATTCTACTCAAATTACACCACGTGTGCTAACACACCAGGAGTGTTTTCATGCAAATACCACAATGGGGATGTGGTGCGCAGCGGTCAAGCTGTTTGCCTCTCACCAAGGCAGACTGGGCTCAATTCCCGGTCAATACATGTGAGATTTTCGAAGAGAAATGCTATGCCCTGTGCTTTGGATTCCACGAACAAAGGAGGTCCCGTGGCTCGATCGCGAGATTGACGGTCACGAAAAACTAGAATCTTTCTTCCTTTTATCATTTTAAATGAACTTGTCGACTTCATCGTTACGCTGGGGTCTGGCGTTACGTTACGGTGACGGGACGAAATGTACCCAGATGCACTGAGGTGTATGGCATCATAGTACTGCTTGGTGCATGTGTACCCCGACAATCTCTACTTCGTTAGTACGAGTATAAGACAAAAATCCCCGATTCTTGAATGTCACAGGTAATCTCGAGAACTACTGGATGGATTTTGATGCAGTTTTCACCATTCTGTAAAGGATATCTCGAGGAAAGATTCTGTAGAAAATAATTTATGTTTGATCAAAGGAAGCCAAGCAGTAACGATTTCAGTGAAAAAGTCGAAAACAAACTTGGCGTCTGTGCGTTTCTTAAGCTTACGCTGGGTAAACCGTTAAAAATATCAATATACTTTGAGCGTAAGAATTGGTCAGCATGAAAAGTTCTACAAAAAAGTCCGCGAGAGCATATCTCTATCTTCATTACATCGCCCACTATAAGTGTTTTTAGACTGGATGGAAGGGGCACGTCCCCGCGCGCTCTGTTGAGCGTGACGGCAACCCGCGCGCTTGACCTTGCTTTGCCCTTGATTTGCACTTGCCGTTCGCGAGTAATTTGAAGCAAGATAAGTATTATGCAGATAATTTTCTAACATGTCAAGAGTCTTTGGCTTCGAGCGAAGCGAGTAGCCTCCAGCCTTTCTAGCATGTTTCAGCATTTCTAGCATTTAAAATGATACAAAGTCTAGTCTTTCAGACTGACTGTCACTTTTTTCAAATACCACAAAGGGGCAGATGACCTCACTGTTCCACGCCTTAAAACAATAATAACTTACCAACAAATAATTCAACAATGAATTATTCTAATAATTATTTGACCAGGTCTGTATGTGGGGTAGGCTATAAATTACGAGCATAAAGAAACTTACAACGGTGGGTAAGCAGTATTGTAGTTTTATTGAGCATCTTTCAATGGCTTAACTGAAATTAATTTGTGTGAAATTTGCCTCGTGAGGAAAAAATTAGAGAAGAGGAGGGTTCGATTCCCACTTCAGCCATCCTGGAATCCTGGAAGTGGTTTTCCGTGGCTTCCCACTTCTATTCCAGGCAATTGCTGGATGGTTCCCAACTTAAGGCCACATCTGCCTCCTTTACAATCCTACCCCAATTTACAAATACACATACTAGTACAGCCAGTACAATAGCATATGTTAACACACAAATTTTACACACACCAAAATACAGGAGGCATTATGACCACGATATCCAAGCCCCTTAAATGAAGTAACGACAACAACAACAACAGATATTCTTCACAAAACAAAACTATATGGCTCAGTTTTTTCAATTCGTTGGTTAGACTATTCTTTCAATTTTCAATCTTCTGTTAGCTAAGCAGATTTTTTTTTCTTTTCTGCCTGCACTCGGTAGCGAGTTGTGTGCTCTGTTTGAAACAGTTTGTTTGCCTCATTTTGCTGGCCTGTTCTCAGCATGGGGGCTGCTGGTGGAAGGATCAATACCAGAGGCTGTCTGCTGCAACTGACATGCCATTACGTAACTTTCCCCCTTTTCAAGTAACAGGGAGATGGTGAACTTGACTATACCTCGGTATATTTCAATCCCTTATTATTCCCGTTTCTACAGGATCAATGATGAGGTGAGATGAGTTTCTGGTTTTCACAGATGGATGCCCTTCCGGACACCAATCTCATCAAAGGAATTTATGAGATATTAAATTGGCCAACGATTTGAAAAAAACAGCCGTGACCTATCAGAAGGTACCATCTCGACATTTGTCTGGAATATAAACATAAGAAACCTCTACAGAATATTTCCAGGACGGCCGATTTGAACCCATTTGTCTCTCGAGTTCAGAGATATCCTGACCCCATGGCATTACGCGTTAAACGTACTGATCCATCCCTGTCGGTAAAATAAATAAATAAATAAATAAATAAATAAATAAATAAATAAATAAAGAAAGGAAGAAATAAATAAATAAATAAATAAATAAATAAATAAAGAAAGAAAGAAAGAAACAAACAAACAAACAAACAAACAAACAAATAAAGAAATAAAAAAGAAAGAAATATACGAGTACACAGACAGACTCGCCGATATGATCAGAAAACGCAGACTAAATTTTTACGGGCACATATAGAGAATGAACAACAACAGACTTACAAAAAAGATCTTTGATTTAGTAAACAGATCAAGCAGAAAAAGTAATTGGTATAATGAAATAGAGGAAGACTTAAGGCAGGTGGGGATCGACAGGCAAACGATTGGAGACAAACGATTGGAGACAGAGGAAATTCAGAAACAAAGTTAAGAATACAACATTTAAAGCAAAATGAAGAGATGAAGATTAGAACATTGAGGACAGAACAACGGAAACAGGAGCACAGCCAAACAAAGGATGAAGAGATTTTGGGAAGAGAAGAGGAAGAAGGGAGAGAAGTGAAAATTGTGTCATCATGAGATATTTGAGTTCAAACACTGTCCATAAGGGCAAAAGAGCACGTTACTTCGTTTGAACAGCGCCAGATGGCATGGTTACGAAAAGATCTGCATGGTGTACATCCTCACATGCTCAGCCAACATCATGTTGACTGATCATTGTCGAACTTATGGTTGAAG
Organism: Meconema thalassinum; assembly: GCA_946902985.2. Lineage (NCBI taxonomy): Eukaryota > Metazoa > Arthropoda > Insecta > Orthoptera > Tettigoniidae > Meconema > Meconema thalassinum. The sequence continues at coordinate 249,077,541 of OX336394.1, read as the reverse complement.
CATGGTTCGCTCTTCAGTGAAACTGAGGGCTTTGCAAATGCGATACAGGACCGTGTCATTGCAACAACAAATATTAGAAAGCACATCCTTAAAGAGAATGTAGCAAATGATCGATGTCGTAGATGCACCTCAGCGCTGGAAACCATCGATCATATCATCGGTGACTGCTCTACGCTGGCTGGTATAGAGTATACCAAGAGGCACAATGATGTTGCTAAGATCTTACAGCAAGAGCTAGCTATAAAATCTGGACTTCTGGATACGAGCATGGTGTACTACATTTACCAGCCTGCCAACGTGCTTGAAAATGAGCATTATGAGATGTATTGGGATAGTCCTATTTTAACCGACCAGAAAATCTTTGCCAATCGACCTGATGTTGTCTATCTCAATAAAAGAAACCAAAAGGTCTACTTGGTAGACGTTGATGTCCCACTTAGCCAAAATATGCAAACTACCCAAGCTAAAAAGACAAACAAGGACGCGCCGTTGGCAGAAGAAATACGAAAACTATGTTGACTAAAATGCGTAAGAATTTTGCCAGTGGTGATCTCTTCCACGGGAGTTGTTCCGAAAACGTTGGCTATGGCTTTGGAGGAACTGCAAATGAAACACCTGATTGCCAGAATACAGAAGGCAGTGCTGCTGGATACGTGCCATATTGTAAGGTTATTTTTATCTCAGGGGCTCACGGCTGGTGAGTTCGGGAGTTGGCGACCCCGAGGGATTCCTGAGCTGGGTCCGTTTTCCCCTTTTGTCCCTTACCTTTGGGGCGGACCCTCTCCTCTTTCACTTTCCTATCTGCCTTTCATGGCTCTCCTTCCTTCCAAGTCCCTAAATCCACCTTCTTCGAGGGTTGAGGGCATTTATTTTCCTCCTGTCCTTTATTTGCCTTATTCTCCTTTAGTTTTCCATTTCTTCTTCTAGTATGTAGGTTAGTAGTTAATTTTAGTTTTAAGTTCGCTTTTCATTTTCATCTTCATGATCACCCAAACCAACAGGGGCCGATAACCTAGATGTTAGGCCCCTTAAAACAACAATTATCATCATCATCATTATTTCATTTGTACCAATGTTTTCACAACCAACATCATCTTCCTGTCCCATGAATCCCTGTTCGCTTATCATGTCATCTTCCTTGGCTGAAAGCTGTTCACATCCTAACCTGATGCCTAGGCCGACAGCAGCTGGAATGTCTTCATAATTATCTTCATCATCTGCAATATCAATATCAGATAGATCCCCATCTTCCAACATGTCTAGGATCTCCTTGGCATGAGTTTCATTCAGAAGACTAAACTTTTTTCTGCATCCTAGAAATAAAACATTAATTTCAGACTCGTGCTAAGCATAACCTCACACTTTTATGTTGGTCAATAAATCCTACTTTTTAAGTATTATAAGTTTTTGTTAAATTTAAGCTAGTGGTACTTGGAAAAGATTGATCATTTGGCTACCTACTATCATCGGCATCTGTTTTCTGTACTTCAGAATAAGTATGACCATTAAGTCCTGATGTCCAGGCTATTGGACACTGAATTTCAATGCTGTGGCAGCTCAAGTAAACTAGTGAACCTGATCATTAGGTTATTATCTTCAACAGTCATATTTTTCAGAAGTCGCATAGAGGCAGGAAATTACTCCCTTACAGTAGAAGGCCGTGACTCAGCGAGTCTGGGAAGACTTTCGATCCTGTATTTTATGTATTTTATATGGACATTTCGTCTCTTTTATAATATTTTACAGTTTATATAGTGTTAATAGGTTGCCTATTCATAGTGCATATTAAGTTACAAGCAGATAGTGTTACTCGCAGAGTACCAAAGGGTAAGAATACGAATTTTGGTTCTGATCGGTGAAACAGTGTAGATTTGGACAAAAGGGCCTAAATGCAGGGATTGGGGTGGTCTGTCCAAAATGTTAAGTGGACAGTGTTACCCGCAGGGTTCCAAAGGGTAAGTATACAAATTTTGGTTCAGATCGGTGAAACGGTGTAGATTTTAGCAAAAGGGCCTAAATGCAGGGAAAGGGGTGGTCTGTCCGAAATTTAAAGTTGACAGGGTTACCCGCAGGGTTCCAAAGGGTAAGTATACACATTTTGGTTCAGATCGGTGAAACGGTGTAGATTTGTATACATAACAGACAGACAGACAGACAGACAGACAGACAGACAGACAGACAAACTTTGTGCTTTATATATATAGATTGTGATAGCGAGGACTCACTTCGCAGTTTTTGGTAACGTTATAGTACACGGTCATTGTTCACTTACATAACCTCATGTTGGTAGGATATATTCTACAGTTGGATGTATGTACACTTCTCTCTGAATGATCACACTGATTAGTGTTTGAAAGTGATATGCTTGATTTTAATGCACCAAATCATAGTGAAAAAACATGAATGTTAAAACAGCAAATAAGTGTATTGTTGCCTTACGTAAATTGCATGAGCGGAGTACAGGTTATGATCAGCTGTGACTAAACCAATGAGATGAATTCATGAAGATATCTCATTTCGCCTTCTGTGAGTATTCCTATTAATATTATTTCTGTCAGTGAATACAATGCAGAATAGAAAGAATACTGAAGCATTATCAAATTCTCGGACGAAGACAGTTAAGTTTACATGATACAAACCGATAAATTGATGTTAAGTAGTGTAACGACCTCTGTGGGTTGGGGCTGTAGAATAGACCCACGGTATTCCCTGCCTGTCGTAAAAGGCGACTAAAAGGGGACCGAGCAGCCGCCGGTATAAGTGGCTCCCCTCTTTCGCAAATTGCAGATAGGGTCTGGGCACTCTTTTGTCCTTGGAGTGAGAAATCGCTCCTAAAGGTGGATGAACCAGCAGGATTTGGTCAACAGCGTAAGAATGGAGAAGGCAACGGGAAACCACTCCATTAAAGACCTTTATGTGTATCCCAAGAAAACCTATGATGAGTCCAAAGACAAATGTTAGTGAAGTTGGCAACTGCGGGATCACACCTCAAAGGAATGATGTCGGGCCCGGCAGGAGAGGAAATGGAGCCTCTCAGGTCGTTATCCGGAGAAATCCCTATTTTAAAATTGGAACATGGAATGTTCGAACTATGTTACAAGCTGGGAAACTAGAGAACTTGAAAAGAGAAATAGACCGACATAAATTAGATATTTTAGGATTAGCTGAAACACGTTGGAGAGAAGAAGGAGAGTTCACAAGCTGAGACTACAAAGTCTTGCACTCCGGAAGTGAGAATGGTCAAGGCGGTGTAGGTTTGGTACTAAATGCTAACTCTTCAAGAACCCTACTGGATGTTGAAGCTATTGGAAACAGAATTATCATAGCATGTTTTCTGGCAACACCCGTAAATTTAGCTGTGGTGCAGGTATATATGCCTTCGTCCAGCAGTGATGATGATGAGGTTGAGGAAATGTATGAGAAGCTGGAAGAATTACTGCGTAAGACAAAGGCTAGCGAGAACATTATTATAATGGGAGAGTGGAATGCAGTGATTGTTGAGGGAAAAGAAGGATTTGCAGTAGGAGGGTATGGTCTTGGTAGAAGAAATTCACGTGGTCAACGTCTTCTCGAATTCTGTGAACAAGAGAGGTTCGTTATAAGTAACACTTGGTTTACCTCACCAAAGAGGCGGAGATATACTTGGAAAAAGCCAGGTGATGATCAACGTTACCAGATTGACTATATTCTTGACAAGGAAAGATACAAAAATCAAGTAAAGAAATCCATGGCATATCCGGGCGCTGACATCTGTTCTGATCATTCTCTACTAGTAATGAGTACGGAACTGAAATTTAAACGCAGGATTCAGGGAAAACCAACAAAGAAGTGGAATCTTGAAGCATTTAAAAGCGAGCGGACTAAAAAGCAATATCAGGTAGCCACTGATGACAACATATCATCATATGCAAACAACTCACAAACTGTTGATCATTTATGGTCAATAGCCAAATTCTCCATCGAAAAGGCTGCTGAAGACTCTGTGGGGTTTGTGGAAAGAGTGAATCGCAAACCATGGATCACACAGGACATTCTCTAAAAGATGGATGAAAGAAGAAAATTTAAAAACGACTCTTCAGAAGTAGGCAGAAATAACTACCGAATGCTAAAGAACCAGATTGATCGACTCTGTCGGGAGAAGAAAATGGAGTGGTGGCAGTCAAAATGCGAAGAGATCGAATTTCTGCAAAAACAAGGAAGAACAGATTTAGCCTACCAAAAGATCAGGGAAACTACTAAGAAACAAAAAGGATTCCGCACTAGACAGTTCCGTGATACACATGGGAATCCTATATCAGACCTGAATTACAAGAAGGAACACTGGAGGATGTATGTTGAAGATCTATACTCAGAACCAATTCCATTCCTTTTGCCAACACGTGGCGAGGAAGACAGGTCAATTGCAGAAGATAGAATTATTAGATCAGAGTTCGATGAAGCTCTAAAATCAATATCCATGGGTAAAACACCAGGTATTGACAATGTTCCTGCCGAACTAATCAAGAATAGTGGGGATAGTACACTTGAATGGATATTCAAATTGGTAGCAAGAATTTTCGAAGAAGGTAAATGGCCTCAGGAGTTTTACACCAGCATCATCATTCCAATTCCAAAGAAGACTGTACCAGTTGAATGTAGTGACTATTGGACCATTAGTCTCATCCCTCATGCATCAAAGATACTTCTGCAGATTTTAAGGAAAAGGATGGAAATATACATCGAACAGTATCTAGACAACTCTCAATTTGGTTTTCGAAAGTATATGTCTACACGTGATGCTATCGGGTCCTTGCGATGTCTTGGAGAAAAGATGTTAAGTGTAAACAGAAACCTTTACGTGTGCTTTGTGGACTTCTAAAAAGCATTTGATAAAGTCAGCTGGCACAAGCTGTTTCCTCTTCTGAATCAAACAGGTTGTCCCCATCGATTAATCAGATTAATATTCGATCTGTGTATAAATCAAACTGCTGTTGTTCGGCTTGGAAATGACGTATCAGAACCCGCTAAGATCCGCAAAGGTGTGCGACAAGGTTGTTTGCTGTCCCCTGTTCAATGCCTTCGCTGAAGCTATAACTAAGTGGGCTTTTAAAGGTTCTAATATGGGAGTGAAAGTTGGTGGAAGACTTATCCAGAACATTAAATTTTGCTGATGATCTGACATTACTTGCAGTAAATCCGCATACATTAACGAACATGTTGCAATGTTTAAATGATACAGCTACAGAATATGGAATGAAAATCAATTTTAAGAAGACCAAGATTCTGGTGATAAGTAAGCACCAACACGAACTATATATAACCATAAATAAAGTACCAGTACAACAGGTCAATCGTTTTAAATACCTTGGTCAGATCTTCACAGAAGACCTACGATGTGAAGTTGAAATCAGGAGCCGTATAGCCATGGCCAAGCAGGCATTCCGTGAAAAGCATTCTCTAATTTGTCAACGCTCGATGTCCCTCAGCCTTAGAAAACAACTGGTTAAGACCTACATATGGCCAGTTGCAATGTACTGCAGTGAGACCTGGTCAATGAATAGAGGTGACATTAAACGCCTAGAAGCGTTTGAGATGTGGTGTTGGCGCCGAATGGAAAAGATCAGCTGGGTAGAGAAAATGACCAACATAACGGTGCTGGATCGAATAAAGGAAAAACGGCAAATGATCCGCCAGATATATAGAAGGAGATCCACCTGGCTTGGCCACAGGTTACGACATGGTGGCCTGATGATCGATATACTAGAAGGCAAAATACCTGGAAAACGCCCTCGCGGGAGGCCACGGAACACTTTCATGAGATCTTTCCTACATAGCTCTGGCCTACGAAATTATGAAATGGTCAAAAGGACAGCACAAGACCGAACAACGTGGAGAAGACTCATTGTAGGGGCAGACCAGTCGCTTGACTGAAAAACATGATGATGAATAGGTTTACCGGATACTTGATTATCAAATCCGTACCTTGTAAACTGAGTTGTACCATAATTATGAGAAATTAAAAATAATAATATTAATAATAATAATAATTATAGTAATAATAACACTAATAAATAAATAAATAAATAAATAAAGGAACAATTAATTAAATAAATACATAAATAATGCTCTTAAAATTACAAGCAACGATCGAACTTCGAATCAGACACTTCTCTCCATTGTCTAGAGCAAGTGTCTCCAAACTACGGCCTGCGGGCCAACACCTGCCCCCGAGGATCACCAATCCGGCCCGCGGCAGCGCACCGCCGGACATGTCCGGGAATCCGATTGATTACATTGTAAAATTTACAATATTAAATAGGCTATACCATAAAAATAATAATCAGATGTTTTGATTTAACAACCAATTAAGGAACACAATAACTTACGTATTTAATGAAATTGAACATTTTCACTGTAATTAAAGATATGAGATTTATCCTAAAACTTACAGTAGGCTAAGTGACATACATAGGTAATTCAGGACTAATGAGATTTGTATGTGGCTGTAACTTTCCAATAACAATTGTTTGCAGTTGTGGGTCAATTTTACTAGTTGTAATTATCAGCAGCGACTTCAAATGTTCATCAGTTAAATTGGATCTGTAAATATGTTTGTATGTTTCATTTTGGAGAATGTTTTTCACGCAGATTAGCAGTGCCGAACGCAGAAGAAAGCGACGAGCAAACGGAGCGGAGTTCAACCCCCCCCCCCTCCACGTCCTGCGCCTTCGATATCTCACTCCACTCGCCAGCTCGTCCCGAAACGAAAATTTGCACGTAGGCCTAATTCTAAACTACAGTATGTTGGTATGATGAGCTAGGTATGTCTTGACCCTTGGACTTAGTGGATGAGTCAATGTGGCCCTTACGATAAAAAGTTTGGAGACCCCTGGTCTAGAGCAAAGTGGCCAACTCTAGGCCCGTGGGCCAAGTAATGGCCCGTCATGATATTTTGATTGTCTCACCGATAGCTCAAGATCCGATGCAAACCTATTTATCACTATCAGACTACGATTCATAGATGCCGATTTCAAGTACAGTTAATTACCTCTTGTTGGAACAAATGGCGCAGTCTTACATATTCCGTTCTAAATAATGGGGAGGGGATAAACTGAATGATAACGTAATCACTAGGGACCAGATTATTAGGTTATTGCCTATTTCTTTCCTTGCTTCTAAATACAAAACTACTTTAATATTTTTCCGAATCACACTCAAAAGAGCCATATTCATGAATTCCGTAGTACCTAAAAGTACCTAATTGCATTTTTGGTCCATTTATTGTAGTATGCTTGAATTTTAATCTTCTCCTTCAAATAAATAAACCAAACAAACAACCAACCCTACCCAATCAAATTCAAATCTATAACGCAACACTACACCCTCAATTTATAAAATCTTAGGGCCAGTTGTTCCATCTCCTTTTATACGTCATGCAAACTCCGGTTGGGCAAATCTCCTGTTATCCCCTAAAAACCGTTGCACCATCCCTTGTTGTTGTCAAGGCCTGGCAAACTCTTGTTGTTGTGCTTCTAACCGTCTGGTAAACTAACACCCCGAGCGACTTCTGTTAGCCGATAACAGGAGATTTTCATAATCCAACATGTCGTCACGCGAACAGAAGCTTCGGTCTACTCCCTTACAATTACACGCCTTTTAAAAGAATTGACGAGAGTAGTACATGTAAACTATTGTTTTCTGGTAAAGCATAATGGCAACAACATGTGAGTGGAATATATGTCGACTGAATGTGCTGATATTAATTGAATGACAAATTGAGGTTAGAATGACTCGTTCCGTTGCCGCCTTGTTTGTTATGGTTCACGTACGAGTGAAGGATTGATGTCTGTTGAAGCGATGTGTCAAGGGACTGGATAATAATAAATCAGCTCTAATTCCGATGATAGATACGGTATTCGTATATAACAGGTAAGCTTCATTCCCGATACAGTAAATATTAGGCTTGACTACTGGTGTTAACACCGTAAGTAATACAGTACGATTGATGTTGTCCAACCCATTTTATTTCCAGTTTCGTGATTGTGATGATACGGTACTGTGCCTCGGATGACGGAGATAATTCTGTGCTATTAGGCCTAGGTAAGTTTGTCTTGTCTGTACTGGGTGAAACAGTGTCTAATGAGTATGTGAAATTAATCAGTAAGTTAATGCTTATAATGATGTTGGCCTAGGCCCAAAGTTGTGTTGGTAATGTAGGCTATGTTGTATCATAGGATCACATGAGCTTTGAAAGTTTACTAGAGACATGTCCTGATGTTGTTGAAAATAACTTTCATTATTCAGTCAAGTGTTGCCCCGTTACGGTATGTAAAGGGAGGTGAATGTTTGTCGTAGCTCTACTGAATTTAAAGTCACCCAATTAATGTCAGTTTCAAAGACTAGCACCAGTTCAATGGGCTACACGAGTTTAATTTAATTTTACCAATGGAATACTTAACACATATACCCTCCTCAGAAATAAATTACATATATATACATATATGCAGGGCTTGAAAACAATTAACAAACCATTGAGTTGTTATGGAAAGACAATTATATCGTTGAGAGGTTATGTAGGAAGTAGTAGTAGTAGTTATTGTTGTTTTAAGGGGTGGAACTACGAAGACATCTGCCCCTATTATGTACGAATAGTCTGCTTCATGATTTAAAAAATTCCCAGGTAGCATTCATTTTATGAAAGGATATGTTCATTTACAGGGAACCAATTGTTATAATGTTGCATTATAAGGTGCACATAAAAAAAATCTTGAGCAATGCCTTCATTTCAGATATTTTTAATACCTAGGCCTAATGTGGGTTCAGTTTACGTATAATTTCTCAACTTCTGTTTTCCTATTGACAGATACAACATTCACATAGGAAATGAGATGAAGCATAATAGAACTCGGAGAACCTCTGTCTCTTGAGGGGAAATGAATTCTGACCTGCTGGGAATATTAGGCGTAAGGCCATGGGAATCAAGGACATGGTAGACTACATCCAGGTACGGTAATTAACTTACCCCCATCTGTTCCAATATGCAAATTTGGTAACTCTGCATGTATGGTTAATTATTTCCAGTCTCTGGAGGGGTGTTTAAAATGTCCTCCTTGAGACTTCAAGCACAACATCTAGGTCTCTGTATAGTATTGAGATATGCATACTGTAACTTAATAATTGTTTAAAAAATACAGTGCATTTCTGTATGAAGGAGGGTATTATTCTTGCAGTAAGTGACTGATTTATAAGTAACAGTGAAGGAGACAAGAACCCACGATAACATTTTCTAAGTACTGAAATTTGCCACAAATACCTTCTGCAATCATTCAAAATAGATCTGGAATTGCTATAGTTTACTCCTCCAATGTCTAGAACACATTGCCCACTGCCAGGTTAGATCACTGTTTGGTCGAAACCATTGCCCACTGCCAGGTTAGATCACTGTTTGGTCGAAACCATTGCCCACTGCCAGGTTAGATTACTGTCTGGTCGAAACCATTGTCCACTGCCAGGTCACATCACTGTCTGGATGAAATTACTGCTTGTGCTACATGCAAGGGGGTGTAGGGCATAAACCCTAGGTTAGGTTAGTGTTTGTGTGAGAGCTGCAACGGTGTACACTCACGCAAATGCTGGTATGGTTCCTGACTTATGGCTACGGCCACCTCCGTTCCATTCTTATCCCCAATTTATAAATACACACAGTAATGCAGCATTCACAATAGCACAGGTTATCATACAAATTCCACACACACAAATACATGGGGGTATATGACCGCGATGTCGCAGCCCCTAAAATAAACAACTTCTATTTCCCCCTGTAGGTTATTTTAATAATAATGATTTTGGTTTTACGTTCCTTTTAACCACTGCATCTTTTAGAGATGCGGGGGTGCTGGAATTTTACCCTGAAGGGGATCTATAATGTGCCAGTAAATCTTCTGACAAGTCTCCCTCGCATTTCCGCACTCACAAATGCAAACTACCGCACCTGCGTCTGGATTCAATCACGCAACCTTGAGCACAGCAGGCAAGAACGGTACTGCTAGGCCACATAGCCAGTCATAGGTTGTATTCTTGCGATAGGCGTTTAGCTTTGCATATCAGCATTTTGATAGCTCCTCTGTTGTGACTGGGGTGGTGGTTGGATCGTTGTGTAAATAAGTCTATGAGGGTAGGCTTCCCATAGACCTTGCGTGACAGGCTTCAATCTTGGTCCTGACTTCCAACACGTTATGACATGGAAAGCAATGGTTCGATGCTAGTTTCATGGTGAATAGGGATATCTTATGCGAAACTTTTCTGACAAATGTCATGGCTGTTCTATGTGGGACTCCATTTATTTGCCTTCCCTTGGCATTCTAAACGCATCGAATTTGAAGAATAAAAAGTTGATAATACAATAAATTTTCATTCTGAAGCGTGTGTAACAGCCTATTGTATGTTATTTGCAAATGTTATTTGAACTAAAGAGCAAAATGATCCCACATAGTACCTGTGCACTATTTGTTGGTGCTAGTTCAGGTTATCCCCTATTGAATATTGTGGTGGATTATGGTTAGAAGACTGAGGAATTCTGCCAGAGCTACTTTTCCGTGTTTCTCTATCAGGGATTTATCGTCAACGAAACGGAACCAAGTTGTGGCCCTCTATTTTTGGTAGCGTTCTGTAGAGCGGACTTACAGGACTACCCATATCTTATCCGTCTATTTGCACACAGAAACAGTTATTTCATTTAAAATGTTGTAGTTACACAGTGGGGGAATCGTGTGGCAATATCAGGCGATTGATGGTGTCGATGTGACATGTGGTTCCTTTAAGCCGAATCTTAGTTAAAAGTTACACCACGTCTAATCTATTGAGAATGTCTTCTGATTGGATGTTATTTTTTAAATTCATTTTTGCTTGAAGTGAGCTGAATTCCTATATTTATGTGGCAATACGTTTGTCCTACATGTGGTTGTAATAGTTTGCCAAGATATCTTGCCAGGTTGTTTGGCTCACCCTGTTGCTAGCACAACCACTCCGACTGCTGCAGCCCCTAAGTGAATTCTGTATCACTATGTACACTACTGTTTCAGAATTAATTTGGAGCTGATTTTCCTTATTCATGACATCGTGTTTTATTGCCTTCTTGTTATTAGAGTGAACCGTTTAACTATAAGTAAGTGTTAGCTGCCCCTAGCTTCTCTTTCTCCTGCCTAATAATTTGTATTTTGTTACAGAACCACCATTGGATTATTGCTCTCTTGTGGTAAACCCAAATATCTCCTGTTGAAGCTTGCCACCTCGTGTTTCTTTCACAAGACCTAGAGAAACTGAAGAAATAAATTTCTTTCGCTGGTGTTTGCTGCTTTGAGGGGTGGACGTCAAGGACATACATTCATTTAACACAGAGTTTATACTTACTGGATAGGAACCAAATATAACTTAAACATAAAAAATAACCGAAATATTAACTTACACACTAGTTTGCATTCAAATTGTAAGATATTTTGTTTTTAAAGTAAAATAATCACTTGTCAGTTATAAACCTAGTCCACTTTCCCTTATAAAGCTGATAATAAGGTCAGCAGCCATATCGTCATTGGCTAATAAGAGAATGAACATTTTTTCATGTTTCTTCATTGAACAGCAAATGTGCAACTGAATTTATTATGATGAGGAAATGGGAATTTTAATAGTGTTGTAAATTTACTATAGAAATGAATAAAATTATTGTTTCCCAGAAATATTGTTTGTTTTTTTGTACTAACAAGGGTAAAACAAATCTATTTCCACAGGAGTGTGCCTTTATTTCTTCCTGATCTCCATATCCAAAAATGAGGTATTATTGATGGCGGCCTTGTGACATTTTTATTTCCTTGTGAACTTTTTAAATTTAAGTCCTCTCATAGAACAAGTACCGGTACAAGAATCTGAGTAATGATGAGGTAAGTCATACTATTGAACTTGTAATGGATTTGTTAATCACTTTTGGTTTTGTGGATATTTCTCTATGTACAGTAGGGTGGGGTCAAAAACGTTTGGAACTTAAATAGTGAAATAATAAGTTTTGTATTTAAGTCATCATTAGCCATCAAGTTCATTCCATATTTTTATGGTGGTGCAAATGATCTAAAGAGTGCTCTTACTGTTTCTTGTGTCGTGTCTGCACGAATACTCACAACATCTTCCACGTAAGGCGGATAGATACCATATCCTTTTAGTACTGAGGCCCTGTGTTAATGGAGGGTGGAGAAATATTCTCACACCTGTCAAGATAGGTACAGGAATAGTATTGTAGAAATGGAAGTCTCCCAAGTTATGTTAAATTTGGAGACTTGAACCAAGCCGGTGGGCTCAACGATTTTACAACACAGGTCGCTTATGGGTATTGCTTTCAAAGGCCTGTGTCAAGCTTCGACTGAGTTTATTGCAGGAAGTGCCGTACTCCAAATGAATGTTTCCAAAACTTATTTTCTGGTACATACATATTTTATAACCTAATTGTTGTTTGAGCATTTGTATTCGAGGCTAATAAATAACTGTCATGGTCTAGCAGTAAGAATGGTAGTGTTCCACTCGGCCTGGGTTCGATTTTTCACGGTAAATTTTAATCTTATGAAAGTTGGAACTGGGTGCATTTAGCCTCATGCTCTCGAATTTCAATTAGGAGCGAACATCGTCTGTAGTGTATGATGACTTCCCGGACTCATACACCAGCAAATGCAAGAATGAAGCATTTACAATACGGCCGCCATGAACACGACCGCCGACTACCAACAGAACCTAGGTTCATAACTTAACACGTTTCATGCGCTGTTTATTTCATCCGTTGCATGTTATTCTTATCCGTCGGCACAGTTTTTGCCAACTTTACGAAATTGCGGAATAAATATCTACGTTCGAGTTAAGGTACAGATTTCTCAGAAAATTTGACAATTCTTTTTTTATAATGAAGTATTCCTTTCGTACGTCATGCTCCGGTTGTGTAACCGCGTGTTCTTCTATTCCTATAGCTTCGGGTCACCCTGTGTTCCGATTTGCGTAGTTATGGTGAAATGAGCATATAAAGTTTTGTTCTTGAGAAGGTATAGCCTATTGTTGTTCCTTCCACACTGCTCTGCAAGGTAAGCAAATATTATTTGTCAGTTTCTTTTTATTTAAGGGAGTAGTTATTGGCGTCTTCACAACATGTAACGCATCTTGAAACAGCAATTTAGCCTATCATATCACTTACCGTAGGTATTTACAAACAAGGTTACGTCCCTTCAATTAAAGAGGTTCTCAGTATGACAATGGAACCTGCACGAATTGCTTAATATTTCGAAGAAAGCTACGACAGTGATAGTAAAAGAAGTCGGATTTCAAAACTCGTATGAGAGAACAGAAATAATGCCAACTTTCAAAGCTACAGCTCCAACTATTTTATTAAACAATAACAAATAAATTAAAATTACAAATACATTTCAATCTTGTTGAAATTCTCACTTGGAACTGCAATGAAAAAGCATCAATAGAAAGTAGAACATTTATTAAAAGAAGCACAGCGAATTACTAGGCCAACATACAAGAACATTACTGTTCCGTCATTGAACCTGAATCATTATTCTGTCACTTGTATTCTTCAGGTCGTCGAGTTATTATTAATAAAAACACCATTCTTGTTGAAATATCATTGAGTCTTAATAGGTCGAAATCTGTGTCAAGAAAGGAAAGATAAAATTACCGAAAAATATATTGCCAAACAATGTTGTATGTCAAAATTCTTTTACGTGAGAAAAAACTATAGGAGAATGATGAAAATCATATGGGTAGATAGGATTACGAATGAATAGGTATCAAGACGAGTGGGAGAGGAGATATGTATCTGGCGACTGCTAATGAAGGGAAGAGATAGATTGGTAGGACACATACTAAGAAACCCAGGAAAAACTAAGTTATGGAAGGAAGGGTCGAGGATAGGAACTGTAGTGGTAGACCAAGCTTGGCGTATGTTAAACAGATTGCCTCTGATGTAGGGTGTGATAAGTATATAGAGATGAAACGATTAGCTCAGGACAGGGAAGCATGGAGTGCTGTATCTAATAAGCCGAAAGACTGAAGATTCAAACAACTACAGCAAGTGAGAATGACACACATTCATGGTGCAGTTGGCTGTTGGTTCTGCAGCTGCTCTAGCTTCGTGGCAAGTATTTTCAGTTCCACAGCGTGGCATTCCACTTTTAAACGAGCGGCTTCCTCTTCAAAGTCTCTGATTTTTGCTGAAGAGGCAGCATTAAGCTCCCGCTCTTTTGCTGCATATTCGTAGTTCTCTCGTTGGAGTTTTACATCCCACGTTTCTTGAATAGGTCCTGGAAGAAATAAAAAGTAATAGAACATCCTTGTAGGGGCACTTAAGGACGATTCAGATTCATAGTCCTTAATATGAATATGGTTACATACTTTTCCTTCTGGATCGCAGAGCGGCGTGCATGGGTCTCCGAATAACTTGGGGAGTGTTCTGTAGCCAATCTTCCCCATCACTTCCGGAATTTCCAGCACGGATCTCTGTCGGACACACTAGTGTTGCGTTACTGCAACTGGGAGTTGGTGAGGGTGTTAACACTGGAGTAGGTGCCGAGAGACATACAGATGTATAAGTGCCTGGTGCCGAAGAAGAAGGCGATTCCAACGAGGCTGGTATATATATTGTGTCGGGACACAATGGGCCTGAAATAATGAAATTGCATTCATCACTGTAGGCCCCACTGTATTTCAATGAAAATAACTTGACATACCAAGACAGGTACGATACCTACTGTCAGAATCAAAGTTCGGGGGAGCTCCAACTTGAGCATCTGTGGTGCCTATCATGACCAGCACCTTCTCGAAGATTTCATTCACGCGATGAGGGGAATGACCACCACCACCTATATATAGAGTGACAAACCATACATCAATGTTCGAAGTGTTGTAAAACCAATGTACCATGAGCTTAAAAATATACAAGATGTAACTAAAGTAATTTGCCACCTTGTAAGGATGTGTTCTGCAAGAAAATTAAAGCCGAAAAGATTTGCTTTTGAAATTAACACGTTTTAAAACTATGTTTGCCTCAGGTGCAATTCCTAATGCTGTGTATTTAATTAATTATGGCTCTTCCTACTCGGGTAGCATTAATGGCAACTACTGGGGCAGGCAAAAAAAATATACATTTCAATGACATGTAATTTCTTCCAGGTTATTTTTTTTTGCATGTCCCAGTAGTTGGGATCATAGGCTGTATTGTGTTGATGAACTGAAAAGTGTCAATAGCAATATTTGTGAGTGTGTTACAACTGGAGTATGTGCTGAGGTACATACTGATGTGGAAGTGTCTGGTGCCGAAAAAGAAAGCCAGTTCAAATCTACCCTGTAGCATGGATGTATGTTTCTCTCATCACTGGCCAGTATACATCACGATACTTTACAAATAATTAAATTGAATAACAACGAGAGCCGGTATCAATGTAACTGAAGCAGAACTGAAATGAAAGCCAAAGAAGCATGTTTTCACACATATTTCCCAACCAAGTGGGAATTTTAAATATCTATCTTTCATAACATTCCTGGTGTACAGTTTTACTGTACTGATATTCACACCAAACCATTTTTTTAAGCCTACATAGCCACTGTGCTATGATAAAATATTAGGTTTCATTGCAGAATACATCTTTAAAATGTGATGAATTGAGTCACCGTATTTTTATGATTTCCATAGGTTCTGCTAATCAGTAAACAAACATTATTACAAATAAAGTAGGCCTACTGTAATTAAGCCTATCTAACCTGTGGGTGGATATCTCACAGTAATTATTTTCTTATGGTAATATTTCCTCCCCTGACTCCGCAACGTGTCCCATTTCTGTCGGAGAGATTCTACACTTCGAGGCGTAGCAGTCTGAGCTGCAAAATTGGATGCGACTCCAAGCCATGCTCTCTCCTGAAATACAAGAAGTCTTGTTAATGGAAATAATCAGTGGATAGGAACCTAAACATAAAACTGAGAAGAGATGAGATTGATTCCCTTCTTAGCCATCCTGGAAGTGGTTTTCTGTGGCTTCCAAATTCTACCCCTGGCAAATGCCGGGATGGTCCTAACTTATGCCCACGGTCGCTACCTTCTCAATTCTCATCTAAATTACAAATGCAAACATAAATAAACTTTTTTTTAATGCAGCCAATGGCCATGTACTTTTCTTTTCAGGACGGGTCAGGGAAGGGATATTGGAAGGAAATGGGCCGTGGACCTATTGAAAGGAACCGTCCCGGCATTTGCCTGGTGGTGAAAATGGGAAACCACGAAAACCATTTTCAGGGCAGCCGAGGTGGGATTGGAACTCACGCTCTCCCGATGCCAGCGAGGCACGAGGTAGCGCTTTAGCACTCTCGGCCACCGCGGCCGGTTAAATAAACATAAGTGAAACATAACGGGTGACACAATGTGCATTAAATAAGTTGAGCGATTTTTAAAATAACCCTACTTACCTTGTCCCTTATGCTGACTGCATCGGTCCTCTTGTTCTCAATAATATCGAGATTCCTTTCGATGCATGAGAGGAGCGTTTGAATTTCAGCCACACTGTAATTTGTTCCACGATTTTTTTTAGTGGTCATGGTGATGGTATCGGCACTAGAATCGCGTATCCAAATTGTCGTTTTTGAAATTCCAGCCCGAAGTTCGTCAAAGAGAAGCAATTAATGACAAAATTATCTAAGTAATTGTTCCGTGTATCTTCTTTGTTTATACATTTACGTCATAGAATAAAGAAACGATCATGATATTATTCTTTACTCCTTGCTTCTTACCAAGTTTTATATTGCCAACAGCTGAAAACATTCTCCAACATGGCCTACTATAAGGTGCAGTGTTTTGTTAGACAAAACTAGTTTTAAATAGCTGGTGCAACACGTAAGATACCAACAGACGGTTAGTAACCAACAGGCTGTTACACAACAGGAGTTTGCAGGACGTATAAAAGGAGATGGAACAACTGGCCCTTAGTATCTTAGCCAAGAGGTCACACTCTTCCCTTCTCACATTTCAACAATTCACCACCACCCTTTTCCATGTAATTTCCAACTTCCCAAACACCAACTTTCTCTGGCACAAGAGATGGCGTGGCCATTTATAGGGGCCCGCCACCCATCTTGGGTGAGTATGAAATGACCTATATGGTCGACCCTGACTATTATATGTCAGAAAACTGTTTCATAATGATGGTCATTATAACACTATTTTTCATTATGAAACAGTTTCCCCCACCAATCACAGCTCAAGAAACAGTTGTTTGACCAATTAGATAACGATAGCATCGCACCTGCGCTGAGTTCCAAGGCCTTCTAATTTAAATTTCACTGCGTTGCCTAGTGTTATAGTGGGGTAATCGAGGAGGCCATGGTCAAATACAAGGCATTCTCTGCGTCCCATGTGTTCTGTTCAGTACATAAAACTGGCGAAATCTCGACAGATATTTATGAATATGTATGTTCGAACATAAAATAGTTATAATAATTATCGTCGAACATAAACAGTCGTATGCAACTCGCCTATAATGGTAATTAAGACACTCGTATGGAAATTATAAAACTCGCATACGCTCGTTTTATAAACATACTCGTGTCTTAAATATTGCCATTATAGGCTCGTTGCATAATGTACTATTATATTATTATTTTTAATCTATAATTTTTGAAAGTAAACCACCAGACAATGTTTATTCCTAGCTCTAGTTGATTGAGAGAAATCCCTCCTGTTCTTCAGAGGAACCCAGAATTTCAACAGATGAAATCAGGGTGCTCCATTCTCCAACGAGAGCAACATTCAAATTACCAGCAAACAT
Organism: Meconema thalassinum; assembly: GCA_946902985.2. Lineage (NCBI taxonomy): Eukaryota > Metazoa > Arthropoda > Insecta > Orthoptera > Tettigoniidae > Meconema > Meconema thalassinum. The sequence continues at coordinate 249,059,716 of OX336394.1, read as the reverse complement.
GGGGCCTGCTGCAGTGGCATCGATTAAATTTGCACCTATGACCTCATGTGACGTTGTAGAAACATTTTCTACTTTCAAACGCATTCTCAGTCACAATAGGACCGGGTGAGTTAGCCGAGGTCGTTGCGGCATGACTGTTGGCAGTCGCTCACATCCGGGAGGCGAGGAGGTTCGAATCCCCCCGCCGGCAACCTTGAAGATGGTCTTCTGTGGTTTCCCATCTTCCTTCCAGGCAAATGCCGGGGTTGGTCCCTAACTATAGGCCACAGCCGCTACCTTCCAACTCCTCGACCCTCCCTTCCAACTTTCCTCCCCAACGGTACTTGTAGCTCACCCATTGGGTGTCCGTCTCGAAGCAGCTACAAAACTGGCGAGCCGAACATGTCCTCGGACACTCCCGGCACTAGAAGCCATACGCTAAAAAAAAGTCACAATAGGAAGAACTTTAGAGTAAATAACTTAGAGGGATACTTGGTTATTTACTGTAATCAAGAAAAGTGCGGCTAAGTAGCTTGTTGTTTGGTTATTTACGGTACTGCCAGGAAAGTGGGCATAAATCTCTTATTGTTTCCAAGTTCCCTATATTCTAAATAAACAAAGTTAATTGAACGGGTAGAGTGACAAATTACCTCTGGCATCCTTGGTTTTATTGAATTTGAATAATGAACATATTTGAGGACAGCAAATTCTGTCTAAAAGTGTGAAATCCTTGGTGTTAATTTGATAAAAGGCGTATCATTATGTAAAATAGACTATTTACACACTCGTTGCAATCAGATTTTCTACTAATATAACAATTACGCATTAATTTTAAGCTTTGCGCAGTTTATGCCAACTTTTGCTACACTTTAAACATAAAAGCCTATATAAAAACCTATGCTACCTATTAAAAACCATTAAAAATACTAATTTATGTTTTTGAAAACCTGAAATGACATTTTTAAGAACCTAAAAATCCGGTCCCTAGAAATCACTTAACAAATAACAAAATCAACTCATTTTACGCTCTACGTGGCTTTCCAGCTGCACTGACAGAAGGTGCGAGCGAAGCGAAAGAATACTTCTATTCAGTGATTCAAAAATATTTTTGATGAAAAATAAAGCAGGAGTTTCGTCAATCGTTCGTATATTTCTTGTGCTCTTTTGGACCTGAAGTACCTCAGGAAACTGCAGCGTTATATATTTTTACAGTAATTGATTTCCCTGACTTTGTGTTTCTGGTTTCATTTAATTATACAGATAAATTGTGGCGAAATCAGAAATATTAGGTACTGCTTTGTGATTCATTTTTGGTAAGCCCAATTCATTAATGAGTTTTATACAAATGTGTTTCAGAGTAAGAAGTGTTGAACTAAGCATATTTGTAAGGGCATTTCTTTGCATTTTTCTCTAATTTTATGGGATAGAGCATTTTAAGGGTTTTTATTTCAACACTTATCGAGGTTTTATTTATTTGTATAGTTTACGCCCACATTGGAGCACTTAAAAGTCCAACCAAATACATATCAAGTCTTCCGCAATATAACGTATTTCTTCAACATGTTTCTTCCCTCCCAGAATTTCTTCATTCGAGTCGATCTTGCCGCTCTTTCGTCTTCAGATATGACATACTGCTTACGTTTTACAATTTGTAAAGGAAGTCTTGTATATTTGTTTTTCAGAATATGTTTTTCTTCTCGTCGTTCAATGTACTGAATTGTAATGTTTAATTCATCTAAATCCGTTTGTACTTCCTTTAACCAGTTATTTTTCATTTCGTTTTTCTCAAAAATATCCAGAAAGTTGTTTCAAAATTCTCGTGTTCTTTAACCTTTTTATATGACCAAAAATGTGATTCTCCTTTTCCTGATTGTATCAATTACCGATTCACTTTCCCGGTATACTATATCATTCGGTAAAAGTCTCAATTGTCCATTAATTTGATTGCATTTTATACGCATTTTAAGTACTTCTCGAGTGTACTTTATTTTTCAAAAGTTTTCAAGGGTATTCAAGAATGATTCATGTTTCTACGAGATTGGGGTTGGAATGCGATTACTATTATGTGGCGGATGGTTCTTAAAGCCGGATGCCCTTCCTGACGCCAACCTTGTGAGAGGAGATGAATGGAAGAAGGCGAGGAGTTGAAAGGACCTGGCCGTGGTCTATTAGAAGGTTTGGTCCTGGCATTAGAGTTGATCTGAAAATGAGAAATCGTGGAAAACCATTTCAAGGACGGCCAACGGTAAGGTTCGAACCCATTTGTCTGCCGAGTCCAGAGCAACCTGAACCCATGGCCTTGTGCCTCAGGGCGCATAGCTACCACGGCCGGTTTTAAAGAGGGATATTTTCGGTTTTAAATTTCATTTCTTAATATAATTATTTACTTTGCTTAGTTCTTAACTTTCGGTAGGCTAACGTTATCTTTACTAAATATGTCGCCTCCGTAGCGTAGCGGTCAGCATGGTCAGCTGTCGCCCCGGAGGTCCTGGGTTCGATTCCCGGCTCTGCCACGAAATTTGAAAAGTGGTATGAGGACTGGAACGTGGTCTACTCAGCCTCGGGTGGTCGAAATGAGTAGAGGGGGTTCGATTCCCACCTCAGCCATCCTCGAAGTGGTTTTCCGTGGTTTCCCACTTCGTCTTCGGGCAAATGCCGGGATGGTAGCTCCTGTAAGGCCACGGCCGCCTCCTTCCCTCTTCCTAGCCTATCCATACCCATCTTCCATCCCTTCCCATCCCTCATGAGGCCCCTGTTCGCTTTGCAGGTGAGGCCGCCTGGGCGAAGTGCTGATCCCACCTCACCAGTTGTATCCCCCCGAGCAGATGTTCCAGGCTCCAGGACACTGCCCATAGAGGCGGTAGTGGTGAGTTCCCTCGCTGAGTCCGTGGGAACCACCAACCTAGAGGGTAAATTGACTAAATAATAAAAAATATAAAAAAAAAAAATATCTTTACTAAAGTCTACTATTTTATTCTACGTGATTTTGAATTTATATTATGAAACCAGATACCGACAGTAGTGGCTACGCTGGCTAAAGCGCAGCATTAGGTCATGGGGCCAAGCTCTCTGCTGACTCGGTAGACGCGTGGGTTCGAGCCCCACCGTCGGCCGTCCTTGAAATGGTTTTCAGTGGTTTCCCATTTTCAACACCAGGCAAATGCTGGGACGGTACCTTCTGGCAGGCCACGGCGACTTCCTTCCACATCCTTGCCCAGTTTCATTCACCATCATTCATTTAATCTCTCATTAACTCCTCTCATGAGGTTGGCGTCAGGAAGCGCATCCGGCCGTAAAAACCATCACTACAAATACTTCCATCGCATGTCATTCCCGACCCCGTTGGAAAAACGGGAATAATAAGGGGTAGACATATATACATTATGAAACCAGATATCAGAGTGATATGTTTGCAATTTTAAGGTTATACATTTTATAGGGTATTTTTTTTTAGATTTTTAGGTCGTAAGTTAACTGCATTTTTAAAGTGCATTTTCCATTGTTTTATATGCCATTAAAATTCTATCCCTAGTGATTACGTAATACAGTGGAAGGGGGGGGGGGGGGTGCGATGATTACGCGTGATTACATGGGGGGTCAAAATCGACCAGAAAGTGATTAATTAATATGTGGACGTTCCCGTAGATGTTCATGAAGAGATGCACGATGTGGCATGAATCCAGTATCCAGATTATTGTATATACTTCCAATTGCTTTCATGAGTCCCAGTTAGGTGATAGGTGTATGAAAGTTTTGGAAATTATTCCTGTTGGAGACTGGACAATGGGACAAATTTATCATCTGGCCCAGCTTCCACATTTCTTTTTTTGTTTCTCCAAGATTGTGCAGTGTATTTGTTCACCTTCTGGGCATAGTCATTGTGGTTCAAAGGAACAGCGATATTTTCATGTAGAATAAGGCTTTCAAGGCCCGGAATACTATTAAAATTATTTATGCTTTGGGATATTGCCGTGTGGAAATAACATTTAAATCGTACAACCTTGTCAAAAGCGGAGAGACATTAACTAGCACCAAGGTAGGGTGATTGGGTATGGCGTCAAGAAATTTGATCGATTCAGGGTATATGTTGGAAATTACCTATTGCGGTGGGGGTTGAGGAGGCGGTTTGCGTTTTTTATTATTCAAATGATCTGCTAATATATCAAATAATTCATTAGATTCAAAATTAATCTCGTTTAGATTATTGCATTCCTTTAATCTCTGATAAGTATTGATATGAATATTTTCCAAAATATTCATATAGCTGCCCTTCGATGCGTAATTCAAAATTTGGATGTCATTATTTATGTCCGTGAACTTATGTCCCGTTTCTTCCATCTGTACCGCCATGGCTGAAAACTTCATGTGTTTTATGGCCGAAACATGCTCAGCATAACGAGTACGTATGCTCCTACCAGTTTGTCCTGCGTAATTTGATTTGCAAAAATTACATCTGAGCTCATAAGCTCCCGATTTTAAATGTTTATCGATACTGTTAAATTTATTGGAATTGAAAAATGCCGGCGTTTTCCGTTGTTCTGTTGTTCAGATGCTTGAGTACAGTTCGGCAACCCACGTTGGAACTAACAAGGAGTAAATATGCCAATGTTCCTTGCTCCATATTCAATACTTCAACTAATAAGTGTTTATTCCGTGAGTGACATTAATGTGTCTAATGACACAGGCCTAACATAAGAAGAATGAGAGAGTAAATGTGAAATGTGTTTTTTGTTATTTGGTGAGGTTTTCGATGTAGCATGATGTTATACACCAAAAAGTGGGCTGAGGAAGGAAACATTTAGTTTTCCGAGACATGTACCTGTAGTATTTTTAATGTAAGTAAAGTATTGATTTGGCGAGAAATTTATGTTATACTTCATGTAAACATGGTCAATACGGAACCTGGAATGAGTGCTGTTCCTGTTAACGGATGTCTTATGAATGGCCTAAAAAGAAGAAGTTGAAAACCACTTACCATTCTCATTAATGGTATCAATATTCAGTCAGAAGAATTAACAGATTTCCTCGAGCCTCGATTACCAAATCAGATTGTTAGTCTGAGGACGAACATATTCTGTTAGCGGTGGGCTCTGACAAACGATCTATTGAAAGTGACAACCTCAAGTTGGGGCACGCGACACCAACATTACTACAGGAGGTCACGTGCGAGTCCACTGCCTGCTCGACCCGGATTGTTTGATCGAGCTAGCCACTCCAGGCTGTGGGGAGGGGAGGAGCTCGCCACGTGTAGGTGACAACAGAGGGCACTGCAGTTGACTGGTTGGCGCGGGGGGAATCCCCTTTGCTTGGAGCTTTGTTTTATTAAATCCGAGAGACGGCCATACATATATTTAACTGAACATATTTGCTTGTGGCAAAGCTTACAAATACACACCGCCTTTCAATACCAAATTATTCTCATGGCGGCACGCATGATAATTATTAAAAATAGATAAATTTTCCCCCACTACAGAACCCCACTATGTTCAGCAATACCGTACTGTGAGATAATTGAACACCGAAGAAGTGTACTATTTTTACTAATTTCTTCCCAACAATAGAAGAAAATGTATTTTGCTTAGAACAGTGACGTGACATGTAATATTAAACGTGTGTAATTAGCTTAATTCTTCATCTTTATTAAGAATATACTGCAATACAGTAGTTTCCCTTCAACTCAAAAATATTCTACTCCTCAACAAATTTCGGTCTTCAGCATCTTCCTCGGTTAAGCCTCTGGTAGCCATGCTTCTCTGTACACCATCCATCCATTGTCTCTTGGTTTACCCCGTCTCCGTTTGCCTTCAGCTGGCCAATGTAACATTAATTTTGGAATTCTACTATTCTGCATCTTTTTCACATGTCCAAACAATTGTAATCTTCTTTCTTCAACCACTTCAAGTACTTTTTTTACCTGCATAATTTCTCTGATTCTCGTATTTCTATTTTTATCCCATCTCGATTTTCTTGCCGCCCTCCTCCAATAATCCATCTCTGTTACTAATAATTTGTTTGCTTGCTGTCTGTTTAACGTCCAAGTTTCTGCTCCATTTAACAAAATGCTTTGCACCAAAGAACTGTAAATAAGTCTCTTAGTTTTGTTTAAAACATTTCTGCTCTGCTTCGGTGGCGTAGTCGGTAGCATGCTGAACTGCTATGCCCAAGATAGCGGGTTCAAACCCGGCCTAAGTCGTCGGATTTTTTAAGAGCGTTAAAATTCCTTCAGTATGCCTTCCTTCGGAGGGGAAGTAAAGCCGGCGGTCCCATGTCATAGATTTATGGCATGTAAAAGATCCTTTCACAGACTAAACATGTGTAAAGCAAAATTTGTTAGGTTAGATTTCGTCAGAACGCTCTATCAAGTTCCAACGTTCGCCACTAGGTATCATTGATATCTGGTGGTGAAAGTTGGAACTACTTGAAATTGAACGGAACTTGTAGCTCACCCTTTAGGGTATCCGCTGGAAGCAGCTACAGACTCAGGCAAGCCGAACAAGTCCTCGGACACTCCCGGCACTAAAAGCCATACGATAAATAGAAAATGCTCCATAAAACGGAATTTAATGCTCCAATTGTTCTCCTAGCCTCACTTTCTCTTAAATCAATTTCAAATGATCTTGTTCCTCCAGCTTCTATTATTGAACCCAAATATTTAAATTTAGTGACTGTTTGAATTTCTGCATTTCCGATTTAATAAGCTTAATAATAATATTAATAACAATAATAATAGACTAATAATAGACTAGTTGTGCAAGGCGTTCAACCTAGTGATGAAGTCAACCGCTTTCAAACGACTTCCTGCAAAACAGAAAACATGGACATCCCCAAATCCCCATCTCGGCGAATTCCAAATTGACCACGTTGCTATTACTCGTAAATCTCGTAGAGAAATCCAGAATGTAAAAGTCTTAGGAAGCGCGAATCTTGACTCTGATCACTATCTTTCAAATATAAAATTAAAACTTCTTCCAAGATCCACCAAGAGATTTCAGGGAAGAAAGATCAACAGGTTTGATGTGGAAAAACTGAAAACACAAAGCGAATTCAGTCAGAAACTTGAAACACTTGAGCCACAGAATTGGGAACAACTCAAAGAAGCAATTCTTGAAACGGCACAGGAAACCATCCCACTGACAAAGTTGAGGCGGCATCCTTGGTGGATTAATGAATGTGACGATGCCATTCACCAAAGGCGGCTTGCCTGGTTGCGATGGAACAAACAGAAGAATGAAGAAAACAGAGAGAGATTCCTGGTCGTGAGAAAGCAGGCTGATAAAACCATACACGGGATAAAACGAGAATTCCAAACAAATCAGTTGGCACAGATAGACCAAGATTTCAAAAAGAACAACACCCCTGATTTCTATAAAACCTTCAAGCAAAATCTCAGTAAATACACACCACCCAGTCTTCACATTAGGAATCCCGATGGGAAAGTTGCTTACAATGACAAAGACAACTGCCAGATCCTGGCGAAATACTTTGAGTCCCTTCTCAATTGTGAGGCTCCTACAACGAAATTTTCCTTTCACAGTAATGTGCTCGTCAATCCAGACTCAAGTCCACCAACTAGGGAAGAAATCAAGCAGATCATTCACTCACTTAAGAACAATAAAGCACCAGGTGAGGATTCAATAGTTGCCGAACTCTGGAAATACGCAGGTGAAAAACCAGTCGACAAGCTAACGGATATCATCCGGGAGATTTGGGAAACAGAGAAACTGCCCAGTGATTGGACATCGACCCTAATTCATCCCCTGCACAAGAAAGGTGATAAAGCGGACGTAAACAACTATCGTGGCATATCACTCCTCTCGATAACATACAAAATTCTCGCGAAAGCGCTTCAAACGAGAGCGGAAGCACAGCTCGATCAACACCTGGGCGAATACCAAGGTGGATTTCGAAAGGGGCGCTCTTGTGTTAAGCAAATCATGAATCTAAAATCAATTCTATCGTACATGAATCTGAGAAGTAAGAAATTTGTTGTGACTTTTGTTGATTTCAAGAAGGCTTACGACTCGCTGGATCGAAGTACCCTGATCCAGGTTTTAAGAGAATTTGGTTTAGATAATAAGACAAGAGCAATCATTCACCAATCCCTATTGGATACGGCTTCCAAAGTGAAATTCAGGGGAGAGATTTCTGAATCCTTCGCAATACGGACAGGGTGAGACAGGGAGATGGGCTCTTGCCTCTTTTATTCAACTGTGGTCTTGAGAAAGTTATTCGAGAATGGCGTAAAGAATTGTGTAAGGATGGTATAGAGAATGGGGTCAGACTAGGTTGTAAGAACAAAAATTCCTCTCGGCACGCCGGAAGGCGGAGGTAGATTTCACCGGACAAACTTGGGGATAGTCGAAAATAGGCAGAATATGCAGGTTTTCGTAGAAGGATCAGACCACATTTATTGCGTGAAAGTATTTTATAATTGGAGATGAATTAACTTTGTTTTTCGTCATTTTATGCATATTTTAAACATTCTATTGTCTTATGATGACGGTAACCTTCTTGTCATTTGGAGTCCATTTTTAGCCTATTTTCAATTTAAAAAAAATAGGCTTATGAGATCACCTTTTGTCCGTGTGTGTGTGCGTGTGTGTGTGTGTGTGTGTGTGCGTGTGTGTGTGATTCGTGTGTGTGTCCCCCCCTAATAAAATCGAAACGGCTGGAGCGATTTCAATGAAACTCGGGAAGTTCATAGCACTATTCCCGGCGACCTCGACCGTGCCCTTCAAATTTTGTTACGTCTCTCCAATCCAACATGGCGGCTGTGCGAAATATTTCACTAGCATTCAATATCTCCGAAACTATTACCGATATCGCCCTGAAATTATGTACAGTGATAAAGGGCACTACTAGAAGTTCACCTATGAGACCTTCAAAAACCTGGTGACTACAAAACCAACATGGCGGCCAAGCGAAGTTGAGATATTTAAATAGAATTTTCTCGCGATTTAACTATCTAAATGTAATGAAACTTGGTACAGCAAATGTTTATACACATTGTAATGCACTGGAGTCTAATTTAGTTCAATTGTTTACATAACCTAAAAATGGCGGCTGTGCGAAATATTTCACTGACATTCTATATCTCCGAAACTATTACAGATATCACCCTGCAATTTTGTACGGTGATAAAGGGTACTGATACAGGTATGCATATGTATATTTCATAAACCTGTAAAGTACGAAACGAACATGGCGACCAAGCGAATTTAAAATATTTTAAAAGACTTTTCTCGTTATTTAACTCTCTGAGCGCAGTGAAATGTGGTACAGTAATTGATTTTGCAGATTGTAATGCACTGCCATCTAGTTTAATTCAATTGCTTACATAACCTCAAGATGGCGGCTGTGCGAAATTTTAAAATTAAGTTTTAATTTCTTGTGTCGTAATCATGCGATCGAAGTGAAAGTTTGAATAATGAACCTAGGCAATAATTGTCCTTGAATGGTACATAACTCTATGGCCTATACACATAACACTCCTAAATGGTGAGCTCCCGAAATATTTAGACGGTTCTCAATATCTATGAATCTTTTACAGCAACCAAACTGAATTTTTTAATGTTCATAGAGACTATGAACATATGTTCACCTATAGGACTTTCAGGAACCTGGTGAGCACAAATCCAACATGGCGGCGACGCGAAGTATACATATTTAAATGGACGTTTCTCGCGAATTAACTATCCGAGTGCCGTGAAACGTTGCACGTTAAATGCTTATACAAATGTTGATCCACTGGCATCTAATTTATTTCAATGGTTTGCATTATCACAAGATGGCTGCTGTGCGTAATTTCAAAATCTCGTTTTTACTTCTTGTTGTCTAATTATGCGATTGAAGTTTGAATACAACACGTACACAATAATCTTAATGTAATAGTACAAAAATAAAAATCCAACCTGGCGACCATCTGAAATATTTTGACGGTTCTCAATATCTACGAATCTGTTACAGCATTTAAACTGAAATTTTGTATGTTGATTGTGGCAGTTAACATAAGTAGGATATATGAAAATAGGCTGTATAGTTCTTCACGGAACTACTTGTTATACTTGTGGTCACACTGTCCTTATGCAAAGTTTCGACACTGATGTGTAACTATGTAACGGTCTGTTACTTCTTCACGCAAAATTATATCTCCCGCAGAGATGTTGGTTGGTTCCTCAGTTTAGGGGCTGTGACAACGTGGTCATGTAACCCCGTGTACTTTGGGTGAGTGTAGAATCTGTCTGATAAACGGTGTGAATTGTGATAGCTGTATTAGTCTGTAATTCAGGTAAGGAATGCAGACGCTCAATTTCAAGCAGTAGTTCCTAATGTTGCTACCAGATACTACCGTCAACGACACCTAGCTGTGAACTTGGCTACTAGATGCCACCGCAATCAGCAACTCGCAACGAACGTTGGAACTTCCCCTCCAAAGGAAAGCATACTGAGGGATTTTTAGCGCTCTTAGAAAATCTGACGACTTTGGCCGGCTTTGAACCCGCGACCTTGGGCATAGGAGTTCAGCATGCTACCAGTTAAGTCACCGAAGCCGCATCACACTTAGTCAGATGGAAATCTGAATCTGATCTCGCGCAAGTGCGTTGTCATGGCAACGTCTGATGGCTCATCCCTCATCAATTTAGTAGTGTTGCCATGTCAACCACTGATAGCTCTTGGCATTGTCTTACAATTCCGAAATCATTTTTCTCATCCCTTGGCGTAATGGTGGCTCATATCAAAAATTCTTTCAGACAAAAGTTTTAGGTAATTATTAGGGGAATATTGTCCATTTTGTACGGTTTTGATATTGTGCCTATTAACAGAGATATGATTAATGTTTCCCGAAAAACCCACTTTTTCCCACCCCTTTGGTCAATGGTTGGTGCTATCAAAAAACTTATTTGACATAAATTTTTGGCACTTATCCGACACATATTATGAACTTTGAAGGGATTCGATATTTCATGTATTAAGAGAGTTATAGCGATATTTCACTTTTTCGAAAAAAGCCCCCCATTTTTACCCCCTTTGACCGATTTTGCCCATTAACGAACTCGACCGAGATTTTATAGGGATACATATTATGTAAAAAATTCAAAGTGATTGGTGCAAAATTACGGCAGTTATCTTGTCCACAAGAAACTGATATATATATACATAAATTATATATAAACTTTTGAACTGACGGTGGTTTTGGGGTCTGGGGGATGTGAAACGCGAAGATATGTCGAAATTTTCCGGAAGTCGAAACATGGGACCCATTGCAATAGTTAGCTTTCTAAAGAAATCTACCTAAAACCTGACAATCGACTGTTTAGCTTTCGCAGATGATGTTGCAATTTTCTCTAATTCTCTAGACACAGCCACACAACAAATCAATCAATTACAGGTGCAAGCAGCAAAGGCAGGTCTTCAGATTTCGTTTGAGAAAATGCAGTTTATAACGAACATCAAGTCGGAACCCAGAGAACTTACGGTGAATGAAGGACAAATTACACAGGTAGAGAAATTCAAATACCTGGGTGAATGGATTGAGCCCAACATTCGTGAAAAGGAAGCCTTCGTGGCACGGATTAACAAAATGGAAATGGCTTACCATTTAACCAAAGACATTTACAAATCACGATCAATGTCCTTCAAGGCCAAACTGAGGCACTTCGTTACCGTTATTCGCCCGGAGGCGTTATATGCATCAGAATGCCTGGCGACGAATAAGAAAGGCCTGGCAGAACAACTCGAAGCCAGAGAGGACGATTCTGAGAAAGATCTTGGGCCCGGTCAAGGAACGAGGAGAGTATAGAAGACGACACAACGATGAACTCTATCTACATGTGGAGAAAATAACGGACACCATTCGCAAAAGAAGACTCTCCTTTTATGGCCATTTAACACGAATGAACTCCGGAAGATTGTCCAATCGAATCTGTGCCTACTTTGTGGGAAAGAAAACCAAAGGGATCTGGTTTACAGAGGTGGAAAAAGACCTACAAGAACTGGGGATATCACATGAGGACATCTTGGAACGTGACTCTTTGAAGAAGAGACTTGGGGAGATACAGAGTTTTCAGCCAAAACCTATATTGAAAACCGGCAAGAAGTGGACCGAAGAACGAAGGGAAGCTCACCGAAGAAGAATGCGCGAATACTGGGCCAATGTGAAAGAACGAGGGAAAAGGCAGTTGAAATAACGTGGTCCAAAGACGACCGAAACGATAAAAAAAATAGACTAATAATAATAATAATAATAATAACAATAATAACAACAATAATTTCAGATTCAAACCCATTGAACGTCTGATTACTCTTGGCAATTTATTAGTCTGTTCTGACAATTTTGGAAATTTTCTCTTTGCAGCATTCAATAGTTGAAATAAGATACCTCATTTTTCTTTTGCGGAAGTTAATACATTAGTGGCAACCTTATGAATGGAACTCATTTTATGATCATCCTAGCTGTTTTTCTTTGTACAGTGAGAGCGTTCTCTACAGATCGGAACTTCGCATGCGCCGTGTAACGGTCGGGGCTTTGTGGCTAACCGCCTGAAGAGAAAGGCACTGGCACCAGCAGCAGCGTAGCGCCCAACTTACACATTTTTAGCCTACTTTCAATTTTTGCAAAAAATGAAAGTAGACTTATGAGATCTACACAGGGCCAAAAAATGTGTGTCTGTCTGTGTGTGTGTGAGTCTGTGTGTGTCTGTGTGTGTGTGTGGGTGTGTGTGTGTGGGTGTGTGTACTCTGAATGTCTGCCCCTCCACTAACAATTCGAACACGGTGAAACCGAATTGAACGAAATTTGGTAGAGTGATATAACTGTCATGTTTTATATTGCCGCCATCTTGACAGAAACGAAATGGCGGCCACCCAAATGTTCAAAGCTTAAATCAAATTACGACTAATCTAATCATCCGATCTCTACCAAATTTTGCAACAACATATATTTGTATGGCGAGCGTCTTTTGACTAAACTACAAGGTCATCAGCCCAATAGTTTGCAGATGGCGGTCATGCATGTGAGCAAATCGATTCCCCCTATCAATTCAAACACGGTGACACCGAATTGAAAGAAATTTGGTACAGAGGTAGCACTATTAAAGGACACCTCTGTGTCATGTTTTATATCTTGACTAACACGTAATGGCGGCCACCCAAATGTTAAAAGCTAAAATCAAATTACGACCAACCTAATCATCTGATCTCTACCAAACTGTGCAACATTATAACTTTATGTATGAAGATTCTTTTGACCATACTACAAGGTCATCAGCCCAATACATTGCAGATGGCGGCCATGTATGTGTGCAAATCAATTTCCCTTATCGTTTCAAACATGGTGAAACAGAATTGAACGAAATTTGGTACAGAGGTAGCATTAGTAAAGGGCACCTCAGTTCATGTTTTATATCGCCGCCATCTTGACAGAAACGTAACGGCGGCCACCCAAATGTCCAAAGCTTAAATAAAATTACGAATAACCTAATCATCTGATCTCTACCAAATTTTGCAACAACATATATTCATATGGCGAGAGACTTTTTACTAAACTATAAGGTCATCAGCCCAATAGTTTGTAGATGTCAGCCATGTTTGCGTGCAAATTAATTCCCCCTATCAATTCAAACACGGTGAAACCGAATTGAACGAAATTTGGTACAGAGGTAGCACTAGCAAAGGGCACCTCCGTGTCATGTTTTATATCGCCGCCAGCTTGACGGAAACGGAACGGCGGCCACCCAAATGTTAAAAGCTTAAATCAAATTACGACCAACCTAATCATTTTGCAACAACATACCTTTTTGTGGGAATCATATTTTGACAGTACTACAAGGTCATCAGCCCAATAGTTTGCAGATAGCGGGCCATGTATGTGTACAAATAGATTCCCCATATCAATTCAAACACGGTGAAACCGAATTGAATGACATTCTTTTTACAGAGGTAGCACCAGCATAGGGCACCTCATATTCATGTTTAATATCTGTATAGCACGTTGTATTTGAGCAAGCTACTACAACCAACATTCAATTATACTCCTTGGAAAGGACAAAGAGTTATAACAATGCCCATGCATTTAGGAGAAAGTAGGCTACATGTGCTTTACTGAACATCTTGTTAACGTATTTAAGAATCACCATTACTTACATGAATTTCAGAGTAGTTGCTGGAAATGCTGTCCTTCATTTCTAAACACACATTGCACCAACATAGGAAGTTTTGGTACACTCGCTGTAATCCATCCTCACTGATATTTCGTTCTCGAGAGTCTCCAGAGTACGCGGATTGTTTCTGTATAAATTTTGTTCGAGATTCACCCACAAGTAAAAATCGCACCGTGGTAAAACTTACAAACATATTTACTGTAATACTTCTTCGTGAGAAGATAAGTTTCCACTAGGATAATTCGATGTTTTGTTCTATACCTAACCATGTTCACGGGATACGAGTACTTCACCACAAGTCGTAATTATCTCAACTAAGGTATCTTGCCAGCTCCGATTGTAATACATGCAAAGCCAGCATTCAGGGCTTCCCGACCCACTCTTGAGTAGTCGGCAAATGATAGTCAACTGGCGGTGACTAACCACTCTCCGCTCGTCGCTCGGGCCGGCGAAGCTCCGTTGTATAGGGAGGGCTCTCACTGTTGTCAAGTCATTTGAATTTTGTTGTTTTCACCAACATAAGTAATCCGAACATTTGCCCATGGTTTGCGAATGTACAAACCTTGTTTGTTTCTGTCCAGCCCCAAAATTATTACTTGTTGGCATATTTTATTATTTCTTCAATCGCTAACCCGACACTTCGCTGAAGAAAAAAAAATAACAGGTATTTTTATCTTGATTTATATGTAACCGTGCAAAATAACGAGCACGCGCATTTCGTAACTTAATAAATAGATTAATTAATTAAATAAATAATTAATTAAATAAATAATTAATTAAATACATGAAAATCCACAGCCTGCTTCCAGTCGACCGACCGGGTCAGGGAATGGAATGAATGAAGCCCCCATCTAGCGGCGAGGATATGAACTGTGTCGGCTGCCGAAGCCTGTCGCACTGCCCTGGGGCAAAATAAATAAATAAATAAATAAATAAATTATTAAATAAGTAAATAAATAAAAGATAAATAAATAAAAATAAATAAAAATAAGTAACAAATAAATAAGTAAATAAGTAAGTAAGTGAATAAGTAAGTAAGTACGTAAGTAAGTAAGTGAATAAGTAAGTACGTAAGTAAGTAAGAAAGTAAGTAAGTAAGTAAGTAAGTAAGTAAGTAAGTAAGAAAGTAAGAAAGGAGGAAAAGAGGAAAGAAAGGAATATGTATTATTGTGTCCCCATGCGGTCTTCGCCATAAGCCGATCAGGGGTTCTGCAAGATTATGTACTAAGATCGTTATCGTGTCCTGATAGGGATTACAGTACAGTCCCTACTGTACAAGGGAATGGAAGTGGTACGTGATTCCAGGATTCAGGGAATACTCCCCAATTAAATAATTGGAAAATTTAATGCCCAGTTTATTCAGTAATTGCAGTAGTGCCCGGCTTCGCTCGGTGGATTTACAGAACTGGTACATAATACTTAAACTAACAGAAGAAAAGAAATAAAAATATAACTCTTTGTGGTGGTAGTAGGGGGTGATAAGTACCGTAGTACAGTATAATGGACGTAACATTCAGGTCATTTTCCCCTAATGATAATGATAATAATGAACAGGGAAACGGCTATTTACTAACTACAGTACTGACACATGTAATTTACAAACGAATTGAATAGTATGATTAGAAAGAAGAGTAAGTGAAATAAAACTCACTGCCTAGGGCTTATATCTCATTGGCTGTTAGAAAATTAGGGAGCAATAGTGTCGGGTTATGTCGCATAGCACCGTAGGAAAATAATCAGAGCTCCTGAGGTATTAATAGTGCCATTTATCGTCACATAGCGCCCGAGGATAAGGATCGGAATAAATGAAAGTAAATTTGAAAGCACCAACGCTTATTGCAGCTGGTAACCTCAATGTACTGCACCAACACCATTGCACCTAGATACAGAGACATAATATTTTCATGATAACTGTTTTAAGTGGCCTAAGAAATCATTTTGCACTAATTACTCCCCGTGACTGCAATTTATAAGCAGCGAAAGATGCTAACTATTTTCGCAATTCTGCACCAGAACACGGGTAGGGCCAGCGAGGTGCAGCCCGCATTGCCAGCCAACAATTGACTTATTAAAATGTTCTTACAGTTACACTACTACGGACATGAATGGTTCTAGGGCCTTAAAATGTGGTTTTCAAGTTCCTTTTATCTGTTATTCTAAATGTAGGGAATGGAGAGGGTTGTCCAAAATATCAAGTTGACAGTGTTACCTGCTAGGTTTCAAGGGAAAAATTTGTAAAATTTGGTGCAATTAGGTGAAACGGTGTAGATTTGTGCCAAAGGGCCTAAATGCAGGGAATGGAGTGGTCTGTCCGAAATGTCAAGTAGATAGTGTTACTCGCCGGGTTCCAAAGTGTGAGTAGACTATGTAAAATTTGGTTCAGATCAGTGAAACGGTATAGATTTGTGCCAAAGGGCCTAAATGCAAGGAATAAAGTGGTCTGACCGAAATTTCAAGTAGACATTGTTACTCATCGGGTTCCAAAGGGTAAGTACATAAAGTTTGGCTCAGATCCGTGAAACGGTGTAGATGGGAGTAAAGGAATCTACCACCATGGATACAAGGATTGAATTGATTATAATTTAATCCTGAAGTGAAATCGAATAACAGGTTCTCACCTGTTCCCTCAGCTTTGCTAGCGACGGTAATCTCAAGTAACTCCTCAGCTCCGTGCCCCTTGGTCAACGAACCTCCGACTATCCAACTTGCCTGATCTCCCGATCGGCAGGCAATCGACCTCTATGATTGTCTGGCTTTCGCCGATGCAGTGTCTGACTGACCACTTTTGACCTGAGCCCGCAGCTCTTTATAGTGAGGAAGCGAGGTTCTTGCTGACTAGGTTGAACTGGGGTTAAATATCCGATATGGTTTCGCCTTGAACTGACATCGGGTCATAGTCTAATATTATGTTTTATTCGGACTTCAGGTAGCTCAGTTCCTCAAGATGCACCGGACGACCACGGAGCTACTGGTCGAAGTATCTCACTGGGGAGAGGCGCGTCCGGTCTTCGACACCGATGCCTTCCGTCTGGACCTGCAGGAGGAGTCCAACGACGCTGAGGAGCCTGAAGAGGTGGACACTGGTGAGACTGGTCGCCAACCTGTGGAGCTGGTGAGGGCTACCCCGGACAGCCTGTCTCTGCACTACCGCTCGCGATCCTTCACGCCACGCCTGCACTTAGGCCGGTCCGCGCTACAGAGACCGTGCGATGTGGGGGTTGCTCCCTGGAGTGGAGGGGAACTACTGTATGTGGCCGGCTCGGACAACCACCAGGTGCTCGTGTTCGAGCGAGCCAGGGGTAAACTGTTGCGCCGTCTCACCGCCCCTGAGCTGCTCTGTCCACAAGGCATCGCCTTCTCTGACACCAAGAGGGAGGTCTACGTTACAGGTCAGTGATATATAAAATAAAAAAAAACGATTTTACCCTCCAGGGTGGTGGCTCGCACGGATTCAGCGAGGGAACTCACCCCTACCACCATTCCAGGCAGTGTCCGAGAGCTGGGACATCTGGTCGGAGAGGATACAACTGGTGAGGTGTGATCAGTACCTCGCCCAGACAGCCTCACCTGCAAAGCGAACAGGGGCCTCATGAGGGAAGGGAGGGGAAGGTTAGGATGGATAGGCAAGGAAGAGGGAAGGAGGCGGCCGTGACCTTACAGTAGGTAGTCTACCATCCCGGCATTTGCCCCCAAGACGAAGTGGGAAACCACGGAAAACCACTTCGAGAATGGCTGAGGTGGGAATCTAACCCCCTCTACTCATTTGGACCTCCCGAGGCTGAGTAGACCCCGTTCCAGTCCTCATACCACTTTTCAAATTTCGTAGCAGAGCCGGGAATCGAACACAGGACCTCCGGGGTGGCAGCTAACCACGCTGACCGCTATGCTACGGGGGCGGGTCATTGATATACGGCTATTTAAATATAGAACCCACTACTTTCATTTACTTTCATTTGTCCTTACGATACATCAACGCAACCGTTAAGGCATACAATATGTTCAACTTCACATCACTGAAGAGTTAAGGCTCGGTCAAACAGGAGCGCGGACTGTCCGCGCGAACCGAACGACCGCAGTCCGCCGCTGACTAGGGTGGTCAAATAGAATGCGGACAAGTCAAGGCGAACCAGTGTGAAAGCACTCGCGATCAAGTGTGCAATACATTGTTTTCTGCTCGTGGTATTTTAATTAACATTTTAATTCAGCATGTCCAGCAGTTCCTCTGACGAAGAAGAATTGCTGCTTCTGTTGGCATTGGCCTATGGGTTCACGAAATTAAAGAGAAAAGAGAGGAATATGGGGAGTTTCACAGATTGTGCCGGGAACTGTTCTCGTTTGAAGACAGGTTCTTCATGTATTTTCGAATGTCTCGAGAACAATTTGAGACATTACGTTTGCTCCTAGAACTAACAATTTCCAAGCAAACCACTAACTGGAGGAAACCCATTTGTGCGAAGGAAAGGCTAGCCATCTGTTTGAAAAAAAAAAAAAAAAAGCATAATAATTATTTTTCGCACATACTTATTTTTCAAGAAAAATATTATACTTATTATTCTTCGGTTTCTTCTCCCATATTTTCTGTTTTGTCCTCTACAGGCCGCCGAGAACTTTATAAGAAAACACAACTGGTTCGCCGACCGCCACGCGCAAGGTTGAGACGCGTCGGCAGGCCGCGTTCGGTTTGGCCAGGGTGATGCAATATTTAACAATACGGAGTTCGCGGCGGTAGACCGCTCCGCGTGCGCGGACAGTCGGCGCTCCTGTGTGACCGAGCCTTATATAAAGGCTGCTTATTTCATTGCAAACATGGAGGAAAATAATAACAAGTAAATATGATTCTATAGAATTAATGAATTTTCTCTCTTTTCACGTTCCACGGGTTAGATCTTGAAACTATAAATTATTTCACATTCAACTTCCCACCACTTAAATTCACCATTCATGAAAATAATAACCAACAACAATAAATTTGCTACAGTCATAGATATATTTATTGAATCAGACGTTGTGTTAATAACAAACTAAAAGTCTTTGTGTCTAAATTATTAGCTGTTCCTCTTTTTTAGGCAATGTCCATGCTTCGTTTCAGATTTATTTTGTATTATTTTTTAGTTCGTTTCATTCATAACTAAACATTAGCTATATGGGAGACTAATTAAGTTTTAAAATTTATTATTTTGTAGTTTTAATTCCTAAAATTATTATTTAGTTTTACAGTTATCAACTTTGCATTTGTGTCAAGAAGATACTTAATTGGGTTTATGCCCTTTGTACTTCCATAAATAAATAAAATACAGATTATCACGTAATTTCTTCCTTGGGCTGGATACCTGCCTGCAGTAGGTTAACAGAATAACAAGGCAGTAATGGCAACCTACCGTACGTATTTGTTGCAGACAAGTGGAACCACTGTATCCATGTGTTCGATGAGAGTGACACCTACCTCCGCTCTTTGGGACGCAAGGGTGCGGGGGAGGGGCAGTTCCGTAGTCCTGAAGGTATTGCGACGGCTACAGACGCTGAAGGCGAGGATCTGCTGTACGTGTGTGACACCGGCAACGACCGTCTCCAGGTGAGATACCATTCCCAACTGTAGCCCATCTACTTAACGATCACCTTCTGGTGAGAATCAACTCTTCCACCGATAAAACACTCCACGCGTCCATCATCTCCAAGTGCGCCTCTAAAAGCTTGAATAGTTAAAAGGGACGTAACACCAATAACATTATTATTATTATTATCATTATCATCTCCTAGTAAAATATGTTAAGTCCAACAGATACCTTACCTGATTTAAGAGAATAATAATAATAATAATAATAAATGTGCAGAGCAGATCATGAGTCTTAAATTTGTTCTTTCATATTTGAAGCTCAGAAACAGGAAGTTCGTAGTTGTCTTCGTCGACTTCAAGAAAGCCTATGACTCTATTGATTGAACCACACTCTTCCAAATCTTAAAAAAATGGGTTTAAATGACAAAACACGAGCAATTATCCAGCAGACCTTGGCAAACACAAACTCCAGAGTGAAATTTAGAGGAGAAATTTCGGACGCTTTCAAAATCAGGACGGGTGTGAGGCAGGGAGATGGACTGTCACCTTTACTTTTCAACTGTGTACTGGAGAAAGTAATTCGTGAATGGCGCAAGGAGATGGGGAAAGAAGTGTTAGAAAATGGCGTCCGAATGGGCTGCAGGAGCTTGGACCTGACAATTGGCTGCCTAGCTTTCGCAGATGATCTAGCAATCTTTTCTGATTCCCTAGACACAGCCGCAAAACAAGTCAACCAACTCAGAATTTAAGCGGCAAAGGCAGGCTTACAAATTTCTTTTGAGAAGACCGAGTTTATAACTAATATTAGCCCTGCAGTCAATGAATTAAATGTTGAACATGGAAAGATCCGTCAGGCAAAAAAGTTTAAGTACCTAGGGGAGTGGATGGAGCCCAACGTATCAGAGAAGGAAGCCTTCACATCAAGAATGAACAAGATGGACGTGGCATATCAGCTAACGAAAGGAGTGTACAACAAGCGAACAGTGTCCCGCAATGCCAAGGAAGCCTTCACATCAAGAATGAACAAGATGGAAGTGGCCTACCAGCTAACGAAAGGAGTGTACAACAAGCGAACAGTGTCCCGCAATGCCAAACTAAGACGCTATCGTACAGTTATCCGACCTGAGGCGCTGTACGCAGCAGAATGCCTGGCAATGAATAGGAAGGGTCTGGTTGAGAAATTGGAAGCCAAGGAAAGGAAGTTCCTCAGGAAGATCTTAGGGCCGTTGAAAGACGATGGTGAATACAGGAGACGGCATAACAATGAGCTGTACCATCATGTAGAAAGGATATCTCAAGTTATTTGGAAGAGAAGAATATCTTTCTATGGCCACTTACTTAACCCGTATGAAACCCGAAGAATCACCAATCGGATATTTACCTATTTTCTTAACAAAAAAGAAAAAAACAAGGGCCCCTGGTTTTGTGAGATAGAAAATGATTTACACGAAGTAGGGATCACCCACGCAGACATTATGGAACGTGATCTCTTGAAGGAAAAGCTTGGAGCACACCACCAATTCCAAGAAAAAGACAAATTAAAAACCGGCAAGAAGTGGCCTGAAGAAAGAAAGGAGTCTCACAGGCAGCGAATGGGTGAACATTGGGCTAAGATCAAGGCCCAAGGACGGAAGCAGTTGAAATGACGTGGTCCATAGCTGGCCTAAACGAAGAAAGAAGAATAGTCTAATAACAATAATTAACGGTCGTGATCCCAAGTACCTTGCTCGAAGGCCTTACTGTAGAGGGCAGTAAATTTCTCAACAATCCGAATCGTCCGGAAGTTCATGGGTAGCGAATTTGACTTTCCAGCTTAGAAGTGGCTGTTTCAGTAACTAACCTACGATCTCCAGACTTGCTGCAGCTGCCCTCGCGGTGTGGAGCACGATATATTAACGAGCACGGCTACGCCGCTGAACTCGTAGCAAATCTGAGCTGACGCGCAACATTTCTCCTTTGCAGGTGGTACGAGCTAGTGACGGCACTCTGGTCCGACAGCTCGGTCTGGTAGAACGCAAGGTGCACGGTGTAAAGAGACTCGTTACCGAGTTCAACCAACCCACGGGGGTGGCGGTGTCATCTCAACACAACCGCCTCGTGGTAGCAGACTTTGGAAACAAGAGGATCAAGGTGAATTGTTTAAGGAATTTATTTCTAGAACATTTTATGAAAGCCTCCGTGGCTTAGGCGGCAGCACGCCGGCCTCTCACAGCTGGGTCCGTGGTTCAAATCCCGGTCACTCCATGTGAGATCTGTGCTGGACAAAACGGAGGCAGACAGGTTTTTCTCCGGGTACTCCGGTTTTCCCTGTCACAATTTCATTCCAGCAACACTCTCCACTATCATTTCATTTCATCTGTCATTCATTTAATCATTGCCCCAGAGGAGTGCGTCAGGCCTCGGCAGCCGGCACAGTCCATATCCTCGCCGCTAGATGGGGGCTTCATTCATTCCATTCCTGACCCGGTCAGAGACTGGAAGCAGGCTGTGGATTTTCATTCATTTCTAGAACATTTTATGAGTAAGATGAAAGGTGCTATATTCTTTTCCTCTATTATTCAGGGTGTTTCATTAATACATGGTAATATTTCAGGGTTGGAATCTACACATGTAAAGGGTAAAAGGAAAAAAATGTATAAACATGTATTCGGAAATGAATATTTATTGAGATGTCCGACATATGAGTAGATAGTGCCCCTGTCATTTTAGTCGCTTTGTCCGCGCATATCTGAATGAGCAATATCCTAATCACTCGGTAGATAGAGGAGGGTGAATTTCATGGCCTCCACGCTCATTGGACTTGAACTTGTTTAACAATTTGTGCGGGTATTTTAAGTCGATGGCGTACTCAACTGCTGTAGAGGATAGGGCAACTCTTTATGCACAAATCATAGAGGTTGTCAAAGAATATGTACCATCTCTGGTATTACTGAACGTGTTGGTACCTGAATGCAACGACGAGTTGAAATCTGCATTATGGCAGATGGTGGACATTTCAAACACTTCGTGTAAAATACCGAACATAGAGGATCAGTGTAAAAATACTAGTATTGTATTATGTAAACTACTTGCATATCTGTTATCTCAATAAATATGTAATTCCGGACCCATTTTCATATAATATGTTTGACTCTTTACAAGTACAGATTCAACCCCTGAAATATACACTGAGAATTCTTCAAAAATAGCATTTTCGGTTCATCTGATAGGACACGTCTTCCTCAGTTTCTGTACCAATTTTCATAAAAATAGTCCCAGTATTTTGTGAGATATTTGGGATTCAGTGAAATGTAGAGAAAAAACAGGTGAAAAAAGTAAGTTGAACTTTAGTTGTTAGTTGCTGTTGTTTTAAGGGGTGGATCAGAACTTTCAAATATGTCTTCCTGAAAGTTAAACTTTTTATTTCAAAAATCATGATATGACATTACAATTTGTATTTGTCAGCAATGACTGTTTATTAGAGTTAAATTCTACGTATTTTTAAACAGGGCTAAGGAGAGAAACTTGCGGTTTTCAGTTTGGGAATAGTAATGTACTGGGATGTCTTATATGAAGCTGTGAGTATGTGAAGGAGTCATATAATACCGCACTAAGAATGAGGACTGATTATCAAGGATGAAAGATGAAATTAAACCTTCCCCGCTATACTGAGGAACATCGAATCAAGGGTATCTTTTGGCTTAAATGACGAGTACTTGTTGCCTTGGTAATCATATAGAAGGCCTAGATGATCAACATTTGTTGCCTTGGTAGACATATAGAAGGCCTAGATAATAATAATAATAATAATATGGTATGGCCTCGGTGCCGGGTGCAAGCTTTGTTATTTGACACCCAGAGGGCAGCATGCATGTCGAATTTAGCTGTTCCTTGAAACACTATGAAATTCAAGGAGGTTAGATATCTAAGTCCTTGACACTATAGCGCTTTCTAGTAGAGAAATGAGGAACTTTGTGTTGGCGGAAAATCCCGAGATTAAATTTGCCATGTGAACACGGCCTACTGAATTCAAATGGGTTATTTGACATGCCAACATCATATGACATGCGTGTCGTAATTTTTGCCGCCTTTCAAAAATCACTTACCACGGCCGGGAACGATCCTGCAAGCTTGGGGTTAGTAATCCGACACTTGTTACATTGGTAACCCTATAGCAGACCTGGATGACGAACAATTGTTGCCTTGGTAACCATATAGGAGACCTAGATGACGAACAATTGTTGCTATGGTAACCGACGTGTCAGAAATTTTTCCACGCTAAAAACATATCCATGTTAATAATAGCCTTAGTTATAACTTACAGTGTGTTCTAAAATCACGTGCTCAGCTTACATCATATGATTCCTAGATGAAGCTGGAGAATAGTGTTCGAGAGTCTATTCCCGGCTACGAAAGGCTGTAACCAAATAAGATCTGTACGACTGCTCACAAACGACGAGTCGTACACCAGCCGACAGCCGGAGCGAGACGCGCAGAGGAGAAGAGGGAGGAGTTATAGCAAAGATTCTTCAGCGTTAGCGCTAGCGAGTACTGTCATGTCTTAAAAAAATTCGGCCTGTCAGAACTGTTCCCCTGGCTGTACTTTAATTAGACAGAAACTGTGGAGAGAGTTTGTCTTCATGCTTCTGTAGTGAATTATTTATTCCACTAGGTATCATTGATATCTGGTGGCGAAAGTTGGAAATACTTGAAAGGAACTTGTAGCTCGCCCGTTAGGGTGTCCGCTGGAAGCAGCTACAGACTCAGGCGAGCCGAACATGTCCTCGGACACTCCCGGCACTAAAAGCCATACGATAAATAAATAAATAAATAAATAAATAAATAAATAAATAAATAAATAAATAAATAAATAAATAAATATGGCTATGGTTTGAGCACAGGACGTATGATGACGCGCCATACTTTGCAGTCACCACGACTGTCTGAACAGATAAGAAGACTTGATTTAAAGCACTAGGGGATGCTCGGGCCATGACGACAGGCAAACCAGTATAACGCGTACTAAGTTTTTAACCGATATCGCCACCCGTTTTGGAGTTCGGGCCGTAAATGTCTGTCTCGTAAACTAATCTCAGGAAAAGTCCTGAAACAGTGGTGTGTGTTTAGATTGTCAAACAGCTGGGAAAGTTTGAAGATGTGTTAGTTGCATATTTCAATCGTTATTGTAATTTGTTTGTTAATTTACGAAGTGTGTGTTGACAATATATTGATTATAGAAATTACTTTCGGGAGGGAGTAGCTCTCCTTGAAACAGTCATTACACCACTGCGGGCCACACTAAGACCAGAATACATTTTCTGTGACTAAGAGCAGCTGCCAAGACAGCAGGAGATTCGGGTTTGATTCCGTCTACGTTGACATCCTTAAGTATTTCGCATCAAACATAATGATATTATGAAGTGACACCCTTGGCATGTTGATAGAGGCCTATACGGGTACATTACTGTATCTACGGTAGGAATTGCAAAAATGTCCGCGTGGTGAAAAGTAGAACTGTGGAACAGTCACATTCGCATCATAATGTGTTGTCTACTCCCAGGCACGTATTCACACAAACGTGCGTGATTCCCTGTGCTGTGAGTCTGCTGGGGCAGTGGTCTCATCAAAGAGTGTTTTGTTGTACTGTTTCAGGTGTAAGCTACTCGGTGAACGGGAACAAGATCCCTAGTTTAGTTCTGTAGGCTAGGTGGCTGCAGTCTCACCAGACAGTGTTCTGTTCCATGTGTACTCGAGCTTGGTTTTCTAGGTATAAGGGGCCGTGGTTTAGTCGCTTAACGGGGAAATGATCCTTGAGTTTGGTTCTCTAGTACAGGGGACCATCTGTTTCAGGTGTACTCGGTGAACGGGGAAGAGATCCTCGAGTTTGCTTCTCCAGCCTAGGAGGCCGCGGTCTAACCCGACAGTGTTCTGTTTCAGGTGTACTCGCTGAATGGACATCTGGAGGTTGGTTCTATAGTCTAGGGGGCTGTGGTTTCGCCAGACGGTATTTTATCATTTTAAATGATCTTGTCGACTTCGTCGTTACGCTGAGGTCTGGCGTTACGTTACGGTGATGGGACGAAATGTGCCTAGTATGCACTGAGGTGTGTGACGTCATAGTACGATGAAGTAGCCAAGTACCAAGAAGGCAGTGCGAGAAGAGAGTTTCAAGAAGGCAGTGCGAGAACAATCAAGTAGGCAGTGAAGAAACAAAATAGAATCTTGAAACTCTGTTCTCGCACTGCCTTCTCGGTACTCGGCTGCTAGCATTTAAAATGATATAAAGTCCAGTCTTTCAGACTGACTATCAGTCTCTTTTTTGTTTTACGTGTACTCGCTGAACGGGGAAAAGATACTAGAGTTTGGTTCCATATCAGGGGGCCGTGGTCTCTCCTGACTGTTCTGTTTCAGGTGTACCCGCTGAAGGGGAGGAGATTCTGGAGTTTGGTTCTCTAGATAAGAGGGCTGCGGTCTCATCAGACAAAGTTTTTCTTTAAGATCTACTCACTGAGAGGGGACAAGATCCTCAAGTTTGGTTCTCTAGACCGCCGTTGTCTCACCACACAGTGTTTTGTTACAGGTGTACTCGCTGAATGGGGACAAAATCCTCGAGTTTGGCTCTCTCGGTGGTTCTCGAGGCCAGTTCCGCTCGCCAGAGTGTATAGCGCTCGATCCCTGCGGCTTCATTCTGGTGGGAGACAGTGGCAATGCTCGCGTTCAGATCTTCAGACCCAATGGGAATCTGGTGCGAACTTTCGGCGGTCGAGGCAACGTGCCAGGCAAATTTGCTTGGGTGTCTGGCATCCACGTGACTGCGGAATATGAGATCATCGTGACCGACTTCAAGAACCACTGCATGCAAATCTTCTAGACTGCAAGAGCTATATCTTCTTATTGTCGTTTAAACGGGCTCGGGGATGAGATGCGTACAATTTCTAATTAAGACCTGGTTTTCACTAAGGCGATGATCGCACATCGCTGGTGATCTTTATTGCTACATCAATGCATGTAAACAGATGGGGCTGGTTTCCTTACAGTAATCTGCGCTGGCGATCATCGCCGAGATTCATTCATTTCGGTAGCAATGATCGCTGGACATTTCGTGAACAAAAGAATAACGATAAAACAACATGGCAGGAAAACAACTTATATTTTGTAATTAATGGAGATTTAATTATGATGTTTTATTAAATTGTGTCCGTAATAACTCTTTTATTAATGACATGTAGGCATATAGTTAAGTATACATCGGGGAGCTTGTAAATAATAGAGTATTGAAACATTCTTATGTCTCCCTGGTTTTAATGTTTTTCGTTTCGTTTACATTCATTATTACTAGAATCTTCTGCTCTAGATGCTTTAGTATGCAATAATAAGGACATTTTCTCGTCTAAAGGCTATTTTGGGAAGCTCTTTGTTGTTGTTGTTGTTTGAGAATTCCGTTTTTTTTACTATTTTCATGCAGCTCTCCTTGCCTCCCTGTCCTGAGCTAATCGTTTCATCTCTACATAGCTACCACACATTACACCCAAAGCATTCTGTTTAACATATTCTAACTTTGGTCTACTTCTACAGTTCTTGACCTCGACCCCTTCCATAACTAAGTTTGCTATTCCTGGGTGTCTTAGTACCGGTATGTGTCCTATCAACCTATTTCTTCAGGACAGAGAGAGACAAGAGGTTTAGCAGACAGGTCCGATTGGAATTCAACAAGTTAAAACGTGAAGTCAAACCTAACTTCTTTTATTCGCCACCATTCTCATTATAAGAGATACAACATGGTTTGGATGCCCTCCAGACTGAAAAAACAGCGGGATTTGATGGTGTGTATCCGGAGTTTCTCAAGAAATGTGGTCCAGCTACCAAACGATGGCTTGCAAACTTTTTCAGTTCCATTCTACAATCAGGACGTCTTCCACCGTCTTTCAAGAAGACCAAAATCATTGCAATACTGAAGCCATGAAAAGATTCAAAGCTACCCTAATGTTACAGGCCAATTGCCTTACTCAGTGTCACATACAAATTACTTGAAATACTGTTACTGAATAGAATTGCCCCTGCAATTGAGCAACAGATTCCTGTTGAACAAGCTGGATTCCGCCCAAAACGAGACTGCTCTGATCAAGTCCTTGCCTTAACTACATATCTAGAAACTGGCTTTGAGAACAAACTTAAAAGTGTTTCTGCCTCTCTGGACCTCTCAGCGGCATATGATACTGTCTGGAGGAAATGACTTCTCCTCAAACTCATAAAGTCAGTCCCTTGTCTTAAAACAGTGACTCATCAGTAACATGTTAAGTAATAGACTATTCCAAGTTCACAATGAAAGTGCCAGGAGCAGGTTCCATGCACTCAATAATGGTCTACCTCAGGGTTCAATTTGATCGCCTATGCTATTTAACTTATACATTCATGATCTGCCAGAAACGGTATCCCGTACATTCATCTATGTGGGCGAAATAAATCTTACAGTCCAGTATGCCACTATTGATGAAGCAGAGGATTTTCTGAGTGAAGACCTTAAGAAGATGAATGTTTATTTCAGAGAGTGGCAGCTTCAACCAAGTCCTTCTCAATCTGAGGTAACCACATTTCACCTTAACAACCTACAGACAAACTACCAACCTATAGTGAAGTTCGGGAACCAATATCTGAAGTACAACAGCTCCCTTAAGTATTTAGGAGTGATATTGGACAGGGCATTAACTTTCAGGCAGCATATTGCAAAAACACCAGCAAAATTAAAAAGCCGTAATAACCTACTAAGTAGGTTAGGTGGAACATCATGGGGCGCTGATGCTAACATTCTCAGGACTACTGCTTTGGCTGTCGTATTATGTCCAGCTGAATACTGTGCAGGCGTATGGTTGAACAGCTCCCATTGCCAACTGGTTGATATTCAACTCCGCCAAACAATGCGGATTATCTCTGGCACTCTATATTGCACTCCCTCACAGTGGCTACCTGTACTGTGTAATATTGCTCCTCCTCACATCAGGAGACAGCAAGCTCATTCCCGCCTGTGGCGCAGAATTATGAATAATGAAGTTCTCCCAATCCACCAAGACGTCAATCAACCTTCTACATCCAGGTTGAAATCACGTAAACCAGCCTACAAGACGGCTATGGAACTTACTTCAGCTCCGTTCGATCCCCGAAATACATGGAAAGTTGAATGGTCTACCTCTCCACCTCGTGGCCTAATTGAAGTGCTTGATCCTACCATCAAACTACCTGGATTCCATGCCATGGTGAAAAGAGCAAAAAAGTAAAAGCGTATTCTCTAACCCAGCGTTTCCCAAACTGTGGTACGCGTACCACTGGTGGTACTGCTGGAGTGGTACGCGGTGATGTTACGAAAAATATACAAAATATTAGATACGTTACGAAAAATGAAAAGATAAAAAAATAAAATATAAAAACATTGATATGATGCCGGAGGATTTTAAGGCCAAAGAAAAGGAGCAGTTTTATGAATTGAATTGTGATTCAGAACTAAGGCAAACTTTTTCAAAAATGGCTGTTGTGAACTTTTGGGTTGAGAGGCGTCCAGACTATGCAGACAAAGCTGACAAAGAAGTTAGATTTTTACTGCCTTTCACTACTTCGTACTTGTGTGAGGCTCCATTTTCTTCACTTCTTTATATCAAGAATAAACACCGGAATAGGCTCCTTACAGTGGAAAACGATCTTCGTTTGAGACTCAGCAATCTTAAACCAGACAAGACATTCCTAAGTTGGCTTCTAATCTTCAAGCTCACCCTTCACACTGAAGTTGTTAGTTGAACTTCGGTTTTTATGTTCAATTATTACGAGTTCTTTTATTAATATTATTGTAATAAATAATAAAACAACTGGACACACTTTTTATTATATGAACTTCAACTCCAACAGTCTAACTCTAACAAACACAATTTACAATCCGTCTTTGGGTCTACTACGTAGTGGTGGTGGTGAGTTATAGTTACTATATCTCCCAACCACTAGGTGGTACGCGAGAGATTCCCATCTCTTAAAGTGGTACACACACACAAAAGTTTGGGAAACACTGCTCCAGCCTACTCTTTGAAGGACGAGGATCGCCGACTGACATTGTGCGCCGAGCGATCAACGCCGTAGCCAAGCCATAGGCTAGCTTAAGCTTAAGATTTGATCATGATAGATTTCTAACTTACGTTACAATATCCTGTATTTCACATTGTCGAAAGAGGAGGTGTTCGTTCTCCCCTGTTTAAGGAAATTCAATAAAAACGTCAGATATTATATCCAATCAAGCCCTGTGGTTTTACGAGACTTTTCATATCATATATGATTGGCGGTGTTGCCAACTTCAGCGACAAGTAGCAAAATAAAACAATTTTTACATACTGTATATGTCGGCGACTAAATATTATGAACTAAGAATTTTTAAACAGGAACTTTGTGACTTTTTAAAGTCACTTGAGGGACAGCATTTTGACTTCTATAAACTGCAAAATCACACTGGCAACGCAGATCATCGACCATGGAAAATGTATATACCGTAGGCCTAATTCTATCCTTGTGAACCATGTATTTTATTACCGAGTCTACGTGTCTTCTTACTTCTCATCACCATCTCCGCCTATACGTTATACTTACTTACTTCGCCATTGCGAAGTGCCTAACATTCTTGGTTGTCACTGTGAAGAAGCCCGGTTCGATATTCGGGAATACCCAGCCTCGTGGGGCAGAACTGAGAGTTGGTGAATACGAGTCCTACTTCAGTCATCCTAGACGTGGTTCTCCGTGGTTTCCCACTTCTAGTTCAGGTGAAAGCTGGGATGATGGCTAAATTAAGGCCACGGCCACCTCCTACTTACATCCTATCCCCAATTACAAATACACAGACTATTACAGCCATCATATTTGTCCAGATTTCTAAATATATACAGTCCAATATGTACCTCCAACGACGGTCACCAGATTGTAGATCACTAACTTTATGAATGTAAGTTATTGGGAACAGAACGAGATAATTTAATAGCACATATTTTAAGATCTGGAAACTGACCTTTAAAGAAAGATGACCTTGTTAGGTACTACCTAAGGGAATCAGGGGCGTATATAAGAGGGGTGTTGAGGGGCTATATCCACCCCCACCCCCCGAAAAAAGCCAATAAAAATTAAGAAAGTGTTGCTCTGGTAAGAGTATAAAATAATTGTAAATTTGGTTGTACCCTAATCTTAACTTATTGGCTAAGTTATAAACAATATTAAGATTGAAATTATACTAACTCGTGGTGTAGTGGCTAGCATTCTTGGCTGCCGCCCCGGAGGTCCGAATTCGATTCCCGGCTCTACCAAGAAATTTTAACTCTAGTCTGAGTGCTGGAACGGGGTACAC
The DNA here is from genome assembly GCA_946902985.2 of Meconema thalassinum. Classification (NCBI taxonomy): domain Eukaryota; kingdom Metazoa; phylum Arthropoda; class Insecta; order Orthoptera; family Tettigoniidae; genus Meconema; species Meconema thalassinum. Next base: position 249,028,680 of record OX336394.1, on the reverse strand, counting down.
TCAGCCTAGTGAGGCAAACCTGTGCATTCCACAGTACGGTACTTTTGAGAAATAAATTATCAACTTGTAACAAAAAACTGTTTACCTTTCTGCTTAGTAAATTGACAAATATTTAGATAATTGCCATTCATTCTCCATAGGCCTTAATAGAAAATTCATTAAGTATAAATTTTATTTGTGTGTTGTGTTGTATTTTACAACTTTTTTGTATTGCCAGTAATAATAATTGTAGGCGATAGAAACTTTGAATCTTATCTAAAATAATTACACAAAGTTATATGTTCTAAGATATTGGTTGATATTTCTGGGTATTTTGCGGTGACAATCCCCTGAAAATATTCACAATTTTCCAAGATAGTCAGACCCCCCCGATAAAAATATACGCCCCTGAAGGGAATTCATTAATTTCACCAACTCTATCTATTTCCAAACACTACAATAGATGATTGTGTTTATTTCTTCTTACTTGGTCATGTTGAAAGATATCATTCCATTGACAACAAGAAGTTCCGTGAAGAACTATACAGCCTACTTTTCATGCCAATGATTACTCTACAGAATATGAACCTATCTAGAATAATGACGAAATTAAGTTGCTAATATCGAAATTTCCAATTAGTTCGAAATACTGTATACCTGGCATAATGTATCCTAATAGAGCACTACAGTTGGCAACCCTGATGACTGAATATATTCTTAGTTCCGTCTCTTACGGTACTAAATACAAAATTTGGTTGAAGTCCACTGGATAGCATGGACGTTACATGCAGTTAAACATTGGATCTAACAGCGCGCGTAAAATCACGTTGGCAACAATGTCATGCATGTAGTGGTCAGAAATAATCTGAAATAATATGATCTATTGTTGTGCCAATTTTGAATGAAATCCATTAGTTAGTATAGAAGTTACATGCATTTTAAAATTGGACCTATCAGCAGGCTTAGAATCATGTTGGCAGCACTGACGTATATTAGTTACTCCAAATTCGTCTAGAATGCCAGGTACTATACGTGTGCAAAGTTTAGAGCTATTGGCTTGCATACTTTCTGATATATTGATATTAGGGTAACAAAAGTAGGGACAGCACATATTAACAGTTGGCAGCCCTGGTTGCTCCTTAGAATACGCACAGTCATATCTGTTATGGTACACATAGCACATACGAAATTTGGTTGAAATCCAAATGATAGTATTGAAGTTACATGTATTTAAAGTTGGACCTGTCAGCAGGCTTAGAATCATGTTGGTAGCACTGACGTATATAAGTTACTCCAAATTAATATAGAATGTCAAGTACTATACGTGTGCATAGTTTAAAGCTGTCGGCTTGCATACTTTCTGATATATTGGTATTTGGATAAAATAAATTAGGAGCATTTATTAACAGTTGGCAGCCCTGGTAGGTCTTAAGAATACGCTCAGTCATATCTGGTTATGTACACATACAACATACGAAATTTGGTTGAATTCCACTTGATAGTGTAGAAGTTATATGCATTTAAAAATTGGACCTATCAGGAGGCTTATAATTATTTTGGCAACACTGCCATGTTTGGCCTCCTGGAAATTAAACTGAAATATTATGATCTGTACGTGTGCCAATTTTAAAATAGCTCCCATTCATACTTTCCATGATATCCAACATGGAGCTCAAATTTCTAGTGCGTTTTTTCAGCAGTTGGTAGCACTGACATCATTTTCAAATCTGGACGTGAGATATTCCGGTGCACATCTTTACTCATACTAAATTTTGTTTTTATTGCTGCAGCCGTTTAGGAGTTGATAGGGGGGGACACACACACAGCCAGACAGACAGAAGGACAGACAGACAGACAGACAGACAGACAGACAGACAGACACACATTTGCCCGATCTCATAAGACTACTTTTTCCTCATTTTTGCAAAATGTGAAAAGTAGGCTAAAAATTATTTTAATAGGCCATACAAAATGTTTACAGAGGTGTGCAAATTATTAGACTCGACACTAGTTTCCCAAAATAACATTTATCCTTTCCACGGCTTAATGCACTAAATATGTTTGGAAGGCGGTGAATTTACTAACAAAGTTTAACCAAGAGTCTTATTTATATTTTCCTTTAAGAAACTCAAAGTAAAATATTTTTTAGAATTTCCACTAACAGAGGAGCTTTGCTGCTGCAAAATGCCACAAGTTTTGTTCTGATTACTTCACTCTACTTTTCGTGTGAATTTAGAGCTGAGTGTTGAACTATTCAAAGATTCATGAACTATGGATTGAAATCACCTGACTTACAGGTACATTCCTACGTCAATGAACAAATAGAAAACGGGCCAAGCTCAGGTATCCCTTGGAATTCCCTATTCTGAAAGTTTCCCGACACAATTCCTTATGGGAAAAAGTGTAAGTCGACAAGGGAGAAAACACTACTAAGTTAGGTAACAAACGATGCCAGTTGGTTAATAAAATGATTTTGAATAAAAATAGTGACTGGTTTAAATTCTTAATTTGATTCTAATAATTTGCACACCTCTGTATATACTGTATATTGTATATTTTTGGTCTAAAATGTTTAAAAATTAAGCATTGAGCATTTAGTATTACTATATTTTAATTGTGAAGAAAGCTTTACCGGCCGCGGTAGCCAAGAGCACTAACGCGGAACCTCGTGCCTCGCTGGCATCGGGAGAGTGTTATTCAACTCCAATCGGCCGTCCTGAAAATGGGTTTTCTGGGACGATTCCTTTCGACAGTTCCACGGATGATTTCTTTCCTGAAAATAAAATAAATGGACATTGGCTGCACTACTGTCAACCAAAATATTATGTGCACTCGAGTTTGAAGATTATTTGTGAAGTAATCCAGGGGTTCTCAAAGTGGGTATCGATTAGCTGCGGAACCAACTCTTATTTTCCCGTACAAATACAAACCGATATATAGGTAAAATAAGTAAATTAATTTACGTATTTGACAGTCATACAGCATAATATTTTGATGAATAATGATTACAACGCGACCAAGAACTACATTTTAACTACCCCGAGCCGAGAAAAAGTTACCTTACAAAAATTATAACAACTTTGTTTCTTGGACACACAACATTTTGAAATTAATATACCAATTGTAAAACATTCCAATGTATATTCTATTAAAATTTGGATTTGATCTGATAAAGGATTTTTGAGATAATAATTCTTAAATGTGACGCATGCTTGAAACACGCTTAAAAACGGTCACGTTTTGTCTTCCAACTGCGATAAAAAATATTACAATATAAATTAAAAATTCGAAACCTACATGAACTAACGTAAAATAGAACGACAAAAATGATGAAGTTATTTAATTCAATGTAGGCTTATTGGTTACTTCACAAACAACCTTCAAACTCGAGTGCCCATAATACTTTGGTCGACAGTATTTTTTTTTCTTTTTTTAAATATAGCTTTGAAGCCATTTTTCATTGTTGCCTTATTAACAATATTGTTCTCGTAGCATTAGGTCTCGCAAAGCTAACAAATCAACAACAACAACAACAACAACAACAACAACAACAATGCTCTAATACTAATTTTTCACATATTCCAGTAAATTGAATCATTTTATGTTGACCGACTGAAAGCTACAATCTTAAACGCACTTTTTAAACAAATCGTCGATATTGTTTTATGAAATCAGAGAGTACTCTGTCCCTGCCCTGTGGGCTATTATCTTTCTTTTGAATGTTTATTTGTTACAATAGGTAACTTGTGAGCGCCCCATGTGTATAGACCTCTCACCTGGCTTTACTGTTATGCGGGCTCGACGCAACAAAGTTATGGAATGGGCTATCGTCTTGTTTGTTTGTTTCAACGCACTTCATAAACTAATAAATATATTTCCGTTGACTTTTCAGAAAATGTAAGATTTTTCCTGTACTATTGAGACAATTTAGAAGATTTTTGGTACAAACCACACCTTCTAACTCCCTCTGGTATAAGAGCTTGCGTTTTGTGAAACATACACCTTAGCGTTTTATATACAGTACTGTATATGATTTTAATGGGGCATGTTGTGAATAAATAAATAAATAAATAAATAAATAACAAGTACTGTAGTTCCGTGAAGAACTAAACAGCCTATTTTCATATATCCTACTCTTATTAATTGCCTCAATCAACATACAAAATTTCAGTTTGATTGCAGTAATAGATTCGTAGATATTGAGAACCGTCTAAATATTTTGGATGGTTGCCATTTGCAATTTTTTATGTAGGCCATAGAGTTATGTACTATTACATGAAGGTTATTGCGTAGGTGTATTATGCAAACTTCAATCACATGATTAGGACACAAAAAATAAAAACGAGATTTTAAAATTTCGCACAGTCGCCATCTTGTGGTATTGGAAACAACTGAAATAAATTAGATGTCAGTGTATTACAATTAGTATAAGCATTTACCGTATCAAGTTTCACTGCGCTCGGATGGTTAAATCGCAAGAAACGTCCTTTTATATATTTTAATTTCGCGTCACCGCCATGTTATAATTGTGCTCACCAGGTTATTGAAAGTAACATAGGTGAACTAATGTTTATAGCCTTTATCAACATACAAAATTTCATTTAGATTGCTGTTATAGATTAGTAAGAGATATTGAGAACCGTCTAAATATTTCAGATGGTCGCCATGTTGGATTTTTATATACTGTATGTAGGCGATAGATGACGATTATTACGTAGGTTCATTATTAAACTTTCACTTCGATCGCATGATTCGGACGCAAGAAATAAAAACTTAATTTTAAAATTTTGCACAGCCGCCATCTTGAGGTTATGTAAACAATTGAACTAAATTAGATAGAAATGCTTTGCAATATGCATAAACATTTGCTGTACCATGTTCTAGTGCGCTCGAATGGTTAAATCGCGAGAAAAGTTTATTTAAATGTTTCAACTTTGGTTGGCCGCCATAGTTAACTAGCAGAAGTACCCGTTCTTCGAACGGTGATCGTTGTTAACACCAGACATTATCAATTGAGCTACTGTTGCAATGGTTAGCGGTTTGTCATTCCTTCAAGTTTATCAGAACGAAGTTAGTTTACTGGGAATATCATGCACACTGTTAATTTAAGGCCCTTAAAATGTAGTTTTCAGAGACCCTTTATAGATTCCCGAATTTTGTGTCTCACATTGAGAAGCGCAACATATGCTTTGGTCGTCCTTCTAGGATAATTTTTATATTTCGCCTATTTTAGCATATATTAAGATGTTTTTCTCTATATCCACCCTTCTACTGTATGAAAAGTACGGTGAAGAGTTTTATAAATGATTGGTGTATTGACTCTCATGGTTACCATACCATTTTTTACGATGCACCAAGCATCCGAACACGAGGTATAGGCGTAAATAAAGATACACAGAAAGACAGACAGGCAATTCTATTGTCTACAACATATCACGCAGATATCCAAATATGGGTATATCTACCACACAGTATCAAATAAAATCATCCTTACGATGAACCCGTATGTCGACAAAAAAAAAAAGTTAAAATGTGCTCTCAGTCTAAATTCACCTAACGTGTACTTGCTGACGTGAAATACAATTGAAAACCTTGTAGACGAAACGCAATACACGTCACATAAAAACTGACCCTCCTCGTTGTGCTAGGTGCCCATACTCAGGAAGACCCCTTTCATAAATTATAAAGGCTTGTGGTGCATGAAAATTCAGGTTCTTTAGCCTCAAATTGCCCAAATTCCTAAAAGCCGCAAAAAATGCTGGTTCAATTCAGGAATGTTTGAAAATAATGTTTCTGTTTGGAGATATAATAGACCTTCTGTACTATATGTCGAACGTGAAAATTGCATGAAAAAATTCTAGGGTACCCCTTCACCCCCTTAATTGCATTGATGAATTATACGGTCTACGTTAGCTCCGTGATAACCTTATAGCCATTTGCAAACTTTCACAGATATGTAATAAATGGAGTGACATTGCTTCTTACAGAAATAGATGGAAAGTTGTATGCCACCCCATGAGATAATGTTCTCATGGTTACCGATTTGCATTCCTTCATTAGTTTGTTAAACTAAATTAAATTAGTTTTCTGGGAATATTTCAGAAAATGTTGGATTTAGAGCCTTATAATGTAGTTTTCGAGGATCCTTTAGGGCCCCCGAGTTTTGTTGCTGGCACCGAGGGGATTTGTCTCGTCGTTGTACGCCATAATATAATACTAATAATAATATAATATAAGGAGAAATTATAACACCTATTTTTATTTTATTTTTAATTCAGCCAATGGCCATGTACTTTTCTTTTCAGGACGGGTCAGGGAAGGGATATTATCAGAGAAAGAAGCATTCACATCACGCATGAGCAAAATGGAAATGGCCTACCATTTAACTAAGGACATCTATAAGAAAAGGTCAATATCCTTCAACGCAAAACTAAAACATTACTGCAGTGTCATCTGTCCGGAGGTCTTGCATGCTTCTGAATGCCTCGCGATGAACAAAAAAGGCTTGGTCGAGAAACTGGAGGCCAAAGAAAGGAAAATTTTGAGAAAGATATTGGGTTCCATCAAAGACAATGGGAAATACAGAAGACGGCATAACCATGACCTATATACTCATGTGGAGAAGATAAGCAACGTCATCCGGAAGAGAAGGTTACCATTTTTGGGCATGTGAAACGAATGAGCCCAGCGAGACTGACCAACCGCAACATAACTTCCTTTGAGGAGAGGAAAACAAAATGGGCCTGGTGCATTGAACTGGATAAAGATCTGAAAGAAGTGGGGATTACACCAACAGATATTCGGGAGCGCGCCCCACTCAAAGGGAAACTTCAAGCTTGTAAAGGTTTCCAAGAAAAACCGAAGCTGAAAACGGGAAAGATTTTGACCCAGGAACGGAAGGAAGTCCACCGAGAACGAATGCGGGCGTACAGGGCAAACATCAAAGCCAGTAGGAGACGGTTGGAATGACGCGGTCCATAGATGGCCTATACGAAATGAATGAATGAATGAATGAATAATAAGAGGATAGGAATATAATAGACCTGCCGTACCACACCCGCAGGTGTAAATCGCGTGAAAAAATTCTAGAGTACCCCTTGATCCCCTTAAGCGCATTATACGTATTGATGAATTTTACGGCTTAATTTCGTTCCGTGATAACCTTCTAGCCGTTTGCAAACTTTCACACTAATGTAATTAATGGAATTGCATTTCGTCTTACAGCAATAGATGGACCTCTGAGAATCAGTTGGCATGGTTACTGGCTTGCATTCGTTCAGTAGTTTATTAAATTAAATTAGTTTCTGGGAATATCTCAAAAACGGTTGGTCTTCGGTCCTTAAAATGAAGTTTTCGGGGACCCGAGTTTTGTCTCTCACATTGAGGGGCTGAAAATGAGTTTTATCTCGTCCTTCTACGCCTATTTCAGCATGTATTTTTAGGGTGTAGGCCCCCTTTTATGAGAGGTACGGAGAAGAGTTATATCAATGATTAGTGTCGTGCCTTTGATGGAAATCTGTACCAAATTTTACGTTGATACACCTAGCCGTTCTCGAGTTATAAGTGAACAAATTTGTCCACAGACAAACAAACAAACAAACAAACAAACAGACAGACAGACAAAAAAAATTATTTTCGCGCGCATCCATCATAAAACCGTCTGAAACGTGTAAACAACTCAAATTTCCGTAGAAATTCAGAGAAAAACACACAAATAATCATTTTTATATATAGAGAGATATACTGCACCGCTCGGTGTTGACCGTGTTTTATTGCACAGATTCTGGTTTTACTCGCTAACCGTTGGAGATATACAAAAAGTGATAAGGACCTTTCGGATAGAAAATTGAATGTTAAAGCTCATGTATACCATCAAAAGTTCGCTATTTCTTAGCGTTCTCTTTTTATTTGAAAAGTAAATATGTAATTTTGAAACCAAAGGGTGTAGTGACGTCACAAATGTCGGTTTTACTCGCTAACTGTTGGAGATACACGAAAAGTCATAAGGACCTTTCGGATAGGAAATTAAATTTCAAAGCTCGTATGTCCCATCAAAAGTTTGCTATTTCCTACCGTTCTCTTTTTATTTGATTTGGAAGTATGAAATTTTGAAACCAAAGGGTCTAATGACGTCACTAAAATGGTCGCCATTTTTTAATAGTGCAAAATTTCGAAATCAAAAGTATCCTATATGTAAACCTGGTAAATCGGCTACATCCATGCAAAATTGCATATACACACATCAAAAAAAAGTTTTGCATCACCTCGGTTCCACGAGTTCCGGAACCTTTAAATACAAAGGGAATAGAGATCAACACAAACAACATTTCAGCTCGTTTTATTGCTCATGAGACCCACACATTGCATGTTGTACCATCATACAGCTAGACTTTCAGCATTTGTGGTCCAGATTGCAGTACACACCACTACCTCTAATACCCAGTAGCACGTCCTCTTGCATTGATGCATGCCTGTATTCGTCGTGGCATACTATCCACAAGTTAATCAAGACACTGTTGGTCCAAATTGTCCCACTCCTCAACGACAATTCGGCGTAAATCTCTCAGAGTGGTTGGTGGGTCAAGACGTCCATAAACAGCCCTTTTCAACATATCCCAGGCATGTTCGATAGGGTTCATGTCTGGCGAACATGCTGGCCACTGTAGTCGAGCGATGTCGTTATCTTGACGGAACGCATTCACAAGATGTGCACGATGAGGTCGAGAATTGTCGTCCATGAAGACAAATGCCTCTCCAATATTCTGCCGATATGGGTGCACTATGGGTCGGAGGATGTCATTCAGGTATCGTAAAGCCGTTTCGGAGCCTTCCATGACCACCAGTGGCGTACGTCGGCCCCACATAATGCCACCCCAAAACATCAGGGAACCACCACCTTGCTGCACTCGCTGGACAGTGTGTCTAAGACGTTCAGCCTGACCAGGGTGCCTCCAAACACGTCTCCGACGATTGTCTGGTTGAAGGCACATGCGACACTCATCGGTGAAGAGAACGTGATGCCAATTCTGTGGGGTCCATTCAGCATGTTGTTGGGCCCATCTGTACCGCGCTGCATGGTGTCGGGGTTGCAAAGCTGGACCTCGCCATGGACGTCGGGAGTGAAGTTGCGCATCATGCAGCCTATTGCGCACAGTTTGAGTTGAAACACGACGTCCTGTGGCTGAACGAAACGCATTATTCAACATGGTGGCATTGCTGTCAGGGTTCCTCCGAGCGGCAATCCGTAAGTAGCGGTCATCCACTACAGTAGTAGCCCTTGGGCGGCCTGAGCGAGGCCTGTCATCGACAGTTCCTGTATCTCTGTACCTCCTCCATGTCCGAACAACATCGCTTTGGTTCACTCTGAGACGCCTGGAAACTTCCCTTGTTGAGAGCCCTTCTTGACACAAAGTAACAATGCGGACGCGATCGAACTGCGGTATTGACCTTCTAGGCATGGTAGAACTACAGACAACATGAGCAGCGTACCTTCGTCCTGGAGGAATGACTGGAACTGATCGGCTGTCGTACCCCCTCCGTCTAATAGGCCCTGCTCATGCATGGTTGTTTACATCTTTGAGCTGTTTTAGTGACTTCTATGAACAGTCAAAGGGACTGTATCTTTGATACAATATACACAGTCAACGTCTATATGCCGGAGATCTGGGAACCGAGGTGATGCAAAACTTTTTTTGATGTGTGTACATCGGACCAGTGGTTCTTGAGTTATTGAGTAACAGACAGACAGACACCATCTCATTTTTAGCCTATTTTAAATTTTGAAAAAATAGGCTTATGAGATCACCTTTTGTCCGTGTGTGTGTGCGTGTGTGTGTGTGTGTGTGTGTGTGTGTGAGGTGTGTGTGTGTGTCCCCCTAATAAAATCTAAACGGCTGGAGCGATTTCAGTGAAACTCGGTAAGTTCATAGCACTATTCCCGGCGACCTCGACCGTGCCCTTCAAAGTTTGTTACGTCTCACCAATCCAACATGGCGGCTGTGCGAAATATTTCACTAGCATTCAATATTTCCGAAACTATTACCGATATCGCCCTGAAATTGTGTACGGTGATAAAGGGTACCACTAGAAGTTCACCTATGAGACTTTCAAAAACCTGGTGACTACAAAACCAACATGGCGGCCAAGCGAAGTTGAGACTTTTAAATAGACTTTTCTCGCGATTTAACTATCCAAACGTAATGAAACTTGGTACAGAAAATGTTTATACACATTGCAATGCACTGGAGTCTAATTTAGTTCAATTGTTTACATAACCTCAAAATGGCGGCTGTGCGAAATATTTCACTGACATTCTATATCTCCGAAACTATTACAGATATCACCCTGCAATTTTGTACGGTGATAAAGGGTACTGGTACAAGTTTACCTATGTATAATTCATAAACCTGTAAAGTACAAAACGAACATGGCGAGCAAGCGAATTTGAAATATTTTAATAGACTTTTCTCGTGAGTTAACTCTCTGAGCGCAGTGAAATGTGGTACAGTAAATGATTTTGCAGATTGTAATGTACTGCCATCTAATTTAATTCAATTGTTTACATAACCTCAAGATGGCGGCTGTGCGAAATTTTAAAAATAAGTTTTTATTTCTTGTGTCGTAATCATGCGATCGAAGTGAAAGTTTGAATAATGAACCTAGGCAATAAGTGTCCTTGAATGGTACATAACTCTATGGCCTATACATATAACAATCCTAAATGGCGAGCTTCCGAAATATTTAGACGGTTCTCAATATCTATGAATCTTTTACAGCAACCAAACTGAAATGTTTATGTTCATAGACACTATGAACATATGTTCACCTATAGGACTTTCAGTAACCTGGTGAGCACGAATCCAACATGGCGGCGACGCGAAGTATAAATATTTAAATGGACGTTTCTCGCGAATTAACTATCCGAGTGCCGTGAAACGTTGCACGTTAAATGCTTACACAAATGTTGATCCACTGGCATCTAATTTATTTCAATTGTTCGCATAATCACAAGATGGCTGCTGTGCGTAATTTTAAAATCTCGTTGTTACTTCTTGTGTTCTAATCATGCGATTGAAGTTTGAATACCACACGTACACAATAATCTTAATATAACAGTACAAAAATAAAAATCCAACCTGGTGACCATCTGAAATATTGAGACGGTTCTCAATATCTACGAATCTGTTACAGCAATTAAACTGAAATTTTGTATGTTGATAGAGGCAATTAACATGAGCAGGATATATGAAAATAGGCTGTATAGTTCTTCACGGAACTACTTGTTATATATTAGTACTAGCAGGAGTACCCGTTCTTCGAACGGTGTTCGTTGTTAACACAAGACATTATCAATTGAGCTACTGTTGCAATGGTTAGCGGTTTGTCATTCCTTCAAGTTTATCAGAACGAAGTTAGTTTACTGGGAATAGCACACACACTGTTAATTTAAGGCCCTTAAAATGTAGTTTTCGGAGACCCTTTATAGATTCCCGAAATTTGTGTCTCACATTGAGAAGCGCAACATATGCTTTGGTTGTCCTTCTAGGATAATTTTTATATTTCGCCTATTTTAGCATATATTGAGGAGTTTTTCTCTATATCCACCCTTCTACTGTATGAAAAGTACGGTGAAGAGTTTTATAAATGATTGGTGTATTGACTCTCATGGTTACCATACCTAATTTTACGATGCACCAAGCATCCGAACACGAGGTATAGGCGTACATAAAGATACACAGAAAGACAGACAGACAATTCTACTGCCTACAACATATCACCCAGATATCCAAATATGGGTATATCTACCACACAGTATCAAATAAAATCATCCTTACGCTGAACCCGTATGTCGACAAAAAAAAAAGTTAAAATGTGCTCTCAGACTAAATTCACCCAACGTGTACTTCCTGACGTGAAATACAACTGAAAGCTTTGTCGACGAAACGCAAATCACGTCACATAAAAACTGACCCTCTACGTTGTGCTAGGTGCCCATACACAGGAAGACCCCTTTCATAAATTATAAAGGCTTGTGTTGCATGAAAATTCAGGTTCTTTAGCCTCAAATTGCCCAAATTCCTAAAAGCCGCAAAAAAATGCTGGTTCAATTCAGGAATTTTTGAAAATAATGTTGCTGTTTGGAGATATAATAGACCTTCTGTACTATATGTGGAAAGTGAAAATTGCATGAAAAAATTCTAGGTTACCCCTTCACCCCCTTAATTGCATTGATGAATTATACGGTCTACGTTAGTTCCGTCATAACCTTATAGACATTTGCAAACTTTCACAGAAATGTAATAAATGGAGTGACATTGCTTCTTACAGAAATAGATGGAAAGTTGTATGCCACCCCATGAGATAATGTTCTCATGGTTACCGATTTGCATTCCTTCATTACTTTGTTAAACTAAATTAAATTAGTTTTCTGGGAATATTTCAGAAAATGTTGGATTTAGAGCCTTATAATGTAGTTTTCGAGGATCCTTTAGGGCCCCCGAGTTTTGTTGCTGGCACCGAGGGGATTTGTCTCGTCGTTGTACGCCATAATATAATACTAATAATAATATAATATAAGGAGAAATTATAACACCTATTTTTATTTTATTTTTAATTCAGCCAATGGCCATGTACTTTTCTTTTCAGGACGGGTCAGGGAAGGGATATTATCAGAGAAAGAAGCATTCACATCACGCATGAGCAAAATGGAAATGGCCTACCATTTAACTAAGGACATCTATAAGAAAAGGTCAATATCCTTCAACGCAAAACTAAAACATTACTGCAGTGTCATCCGTCCGGAGGTCTTGCATGCTTCTGAATGCCTCACGATGAACAAAAAAGGCTTGGTCGAGAAACTGGAGGCCAAAGAAAGGAAAATTTTGAGAAAGATATTGGGTTCCATCAAAGACAATGGGGAATACAGAAGACGGCATAACCATGACCTATATACTCATGTGGAGAAGATAAGCAACGTCATCCGGAAGAGAAGGTTACCATTTGTTGGGCATGTGAAACGAATGAGCCCAGCGTGACTGACCAACCGCAACATAACTTACTTTCAGGAGAGGAAAACAAAATGGGCCTGGTTCATTGAACTGGATAAAGATCTGAAAGAAGTGGGGATTACACCAACAGACATTCAGGAGCGCGCCCCACTCAAAAGAAAACTTCAAGCTTGTAAAGGTTTCCAAGAAAAACCGAAGCTGAAAATGGGAAAGATTTGGACCCAGGAACGGAAGGAAGTCCACCGAGAACGAATCAAAGCCAGTAGGAGACGGTTGGAATGAAGCGGTCCATAGATGGCCTATACGAAATGAATGAATGAATGAATAATATGGGGAAAGGAATATAATAGACCAGCCGTACCACACCCGCAGGTGTAAATCGCGTGAAAAATTCTACAGTATCCCTTGATCCCCTTAAGCGCATTATACGTATTGATGCATTTTACGGCTTAATTTGGTTCCGTGATAACTTTCTAGCCGTTTACAGACTTTGACACTAATGTAATTAATGGAATTGCATTGCGTCTTACAGCAATAGATGGACCTCTGAGAATCCGTTGCCATGGTTACTGGCTTGCATTCGTTCAGTAGTTTATTAAATTAAATTAGTTTCTGGGAATATCTCAAAAACGGTTGGTCTTCGGTCCTTAAAATGAGGTTTTCGGGGACCCGAGTTTTGTCTCTCACATTGAGGGGCTGAAAATGAGTTTTGTCTCGTCCTTCTACGCCTATTTCAGCATGTATTTTTAGGGTGTAGGCCCCCTTTTATGAGAGGTACGGAGAAGAGTTATATCAATGATTAGTGTCGTGCCTTTGATGGAAATCTGTACCAAATTTTACGTTGATACACCTAGCCGTTCTCGAGTTATAAGTGAACAAATTTGTCCACAGACAAACAAACAAACAAACAAACAGACAGACAGACAAAAAAAAATATTTTCGCGCGCATCCATCATAAAACAGTCTGAAACGTGTAAACAACTCAAATTTCCGTAGAAATTCAGAGAAAAACACACAAATAATCATTTTTATATATAGAGAGATATACTGCACCGCTCGGTGTTGACCGTGTTTTATTGCACAGATTTTGGTTTTACTCGCTAACCGTTGGAGATATACGAAAATTGATAAGGACCTTTCGGATAGAAAATTAAATGTTAAAGCTCATGTATACCATCAAAAGTTCGCTATTTCTTAGCGTTCTCTTTTTATTTGAAAAGTAAATATGTAATTTTGAAACCAAAGGGTGTAGTGACGTCACAAATGTCGGTTTTACTCGCTAACTGTTGGAGATACACGAAAAGTGATAAGGACCTTTCGGATAGGAAATTAAATTTCAAAGCTCGTATGTCCCATCAAAAGTTTGCTATTTCCTACCGTTCTATTTTTATTTGATTTGGAATTATGACATTTTGAAACCAAAGGGTCTAATGACGTCACTAAAATGGTCGCCATTTTTTAATAGTGCAAAATTTCGAAATCAAAAGTATCCTATATGTAAACCTGGTAAATCGGCTACATCCATGCAAAATTTCATATAAATCGAACCAGTGGTTCTTGAGTTATTGAGTAACAGACAGACAGACAGACAGACAGACACCATCTCATTTTTAGCCCATTTTAAATTTTGAAAAAATAGGCTTATGAGATCACCTTTTGTCCGTGTGTGTGTGCGTGTGTGTGTGTGTGTGTGTGTGTGCGTGTGTGTGTGTGTGTGTGTGTGCGTGTGTGTGTGTGTGAGGTGTGTGTGTGTGTCCCCCTAATAAAATCTAAACGGCTGGAGCGATTTCAGTGAAACTCGGTAAGTTCATAGCACTATTCCCGACGACCTCGACCGTGCCCTTCAAATTTTGTTACGTCTCACCAATCCAACATGGCGGCTGTGCGAAATATTTCACTAGCATTCAATATTTCCGAAACTATTACCGATATCGCCCTGAAATTGTGTACGGTGATAAAGGGTACCACTAGAAGTTCACCTATGAGACTTTCAAAAACCTGGTGACTACAAAACCAACATGGCGGCCAAGCGAAGTTGAGACTTTTAAATAGACTTTTCTCGCGATTTAACTATCCAAACGTAATGAAACTTGGTACAGAAAATGTTTATACACATTGCAATGCACTGGAGTCTAATTTAGTTCAATTGTTTACATAACCTCAAAATGGCGGCTGTGCGAAATATTTCACTGACATTCTATATCTCCGAAACTATTACAGATATCACCCGGCAATTTTGTACGGTGATAAAGGGTACTGGTACAAGTTTACCTATGTATAATTCATAAACCTGTAAAGTACAAAACGAACATGGCGAGCAAGCGAATTTGAAATATTTTAATAGACTTTTCTCGTGAGTTAACTCTCTGAGCGCAGTGAAATGTGGTACAGTAAATGATTTTGCAGATTGTAATGTACTGCCATCTAATTTAATTCAATTGTTTACATAACCTCAAGATGGCGGCTGTGCGAAATTTTAAAAATAAGTTTTTATTTCTTGTGTCGTAATCATGCGATCGAAGTGAAAGTTTGAATAATGAACCTAGGCAATAAGTGTCCTTGAATGGTACATAACTCTATGGCCTATACATATAACAATCCTAAATGGCGAGCTTCCGAAATATTTAGACGGTTCTCAATATCTATGAATCTTTTACAGCAACCAAACTGAAATGTTTATGTTCATAGACACTATGAACATATGTTCACCTATAGGACTTTCAGTAACCTGGTGAGCACGAATCCAACATGGCGGCGACGCGAAGTATAAATATTTAAATGGACATTTCTCGCGAATTAACTATCCGAGTGCCGTGAAACGTTGCACGTTAAATGCTTACACAAATGTTGATCCACTGGCATCTAATTTATTTCAATTGTTCGCATAATCACAAGATGGCTGCTGTGCGTAATTTTAAAATCTCGTTGTTACTTCTTGTGTTCTAATCTTGCGATTGAAGTTTGAATACCACACGTACACAATAATCTTAATATAACAGTACAAAAATAAAAATCCAACCTGGTGACCATCTGAAATATTGAGACGGTTCTCAATATCTACGAATCTGTTACAGCAATTAAACTGAAATTTTGTATGTTGATAGAGGCAATTAACATGAGCAGGATATATGAAAATAGGCTGTATAGTTCTTCACGGAACTACTTGTTATATATTAGTACTAGCAGGAGTACCCGTTCTTCGAACGGTGTTCGTTGTTAACACAAGACATTATCAATTGAGCTACTGTTGCAATGGTTAGCGGTTTGTCATTCCTTCAAGTTTATCAGAACGAAGTTAGTTTACTGGGAATAGCACACACACTGTTAATTTAAGGCCCTTAATATGTAGTTTTCGGAGACCCTTTATAGATTCCCGAATTTTGTGTCTCACATTGAGAAGCGCAACATATGATTTGGTTGTCCTTCTAGGATAATTTTTATATTTCGCCTATTATAGCATATATTGAGGAGTTTTTCTCTATATCCACCCTTCTACTGTATGAAAAGTACGGTGAAGAGTTTTATAAATGATTGGTGTATTGACTCTCATGGTTACCATACCTAATTTTACGATGCACCAAGCATCCGAACACGAGGTATAGGCGTACATAAAGATACACAGAAAGACAGACAGACAATTCTATTGCCTACAACATATCACCCAGATATCCAAATATGGGTATATCTACCACACAGTATCAAATAAAATCATCCTTACGCTGAACCCGTATGTCGACAAAAAAAAAAGTTAAAATGTGCTCTCAGACTAAATTCACCCAACGTGTACTTCCTGACGTGAAATACAACTGAAAGCTTTGTCGACGAAACGCAAATCACGTCACATAAAAACTGACCCTCTACGTTGTGCTAGGTGTCCATACACAGGAAGACCCCTTTCATAAATTATAAAGGCTTGTGTTGCATGAAAATTCAGGTTCTTTAGCCTCAAATTGCCCAAATTCCTAAAAGCCGCAAAAAATGCTGGTTCAATTCAGGAATTTTTGAAAATAATGTTGCTGTTTGGAGATATAATAGACCTTCTGTACTATATGTGGAAAGTGAAAATTGCATGAAAAAATTCTAGGTTACCCCTTCACCCCCTTAATTGCATTGATGAATTATACGGTCTACGTTAGTTCCGTGATAACCTTATAGCCATTTGCAAACTTTCACAGAAATGTAATAAATGGAGTGACATTGCTTCTTACAGAAATAGATGGAAAGTTGTATGCCACCCCATGAGATAATGTTCTCATGGTTACCGATTTGCATTCCTTCATTAGTTTGTTAAACTAAATTAAATTAGTTTTCTGGGAATATTTCAGAAAATGTTGGATTTAGAGCCTTATAATGTAGTTTTCGAGGATCCTTTAGGGCCCCCGAGTTTTGTTGCTGGCACCGAGGGGATTTGTCTCGTCGTTGTACGCCATAATATAATACTAATAATAATATAATATAAGGAGAAATTATAACACCTATTTTTATTTTATTTTTAATTCAGCCAATGGCCATGTACTTTTCTTTTCAGGACGGGTCAGGGAAGGGATATTATCAGAGAAAGAAGCATTCACATCACGCATGAGCAAAATGGAAATGGCCTACCATTTAACTAAGGGCATCTATAAGAAAAGGTCAATATCCTTCAACGCAAAACTAAAACATTACTGCAGTGTCATCCGTCCGGAGGTCTTGCATGCTTCTGAATGCCTCGCGATGAACAAAAAAGGCTTGGTCGAGAAGCTGGAGGCCAAAGAAAGGAAAATTTTGAGAAAGATATTGGGTTCCATCAAAGACAATGGGGAATACAGAAGACGGCATAACCATGACCTATATACTCATGTGGAGAAGATAAGCAACGTCATCCGGAAGAGAAGGTTACCATTTTTTGGGCATGTGAAACGAATGAGCCCAGCGAGACTGACCAACCGCAACATAACTTCCTTTGAGGAGAGGAAAACAAAATGGGCCTGGTGCATTGAACTGGATAAAGATCTGAAAGAAGTGGGTATTACACCAACAGATATTCGGGAGTGCGCCCCACTCAAAGGGAAACTTCAAGCTTGTAAAGGTTTCCAAGAAAAACCGAAGCTGAAAACGGGAAAGATTTGGACCCAGGAACGGAAGGAAGTCCACCGAGAACGAATGCGGGCGTACAGGGCAAACATCAAAGCCAGTAGGAGACGGTTGGAATGACGCGGTCCATAGATGGCCTATACGAAATGAATGAATGAATGAATGAATAATAAGAGGATAGGAATATAATAGACCTGCCGTACCACACCCGCAGGTGTAAATCGCGTGAAAAAATTCTAGAGTACCCCTTGATCCCCTTAAGCGCATTATACGTATTGATGAATTTTACGGCTTAATTTCGTTCCGTGATAACCTTCTAGCCGTTTGCAAACTTTCACACTAATGTAATTAATGGAATTGCATTTCGTCTTACAGCAATAGATGGACCTCTGAGAATCCGTTGGCATGGTTACTGGCTTGCATTCGTTCAGTAGTTTATTAAATTAAATTAGTTTCTGGGAATATCTCAAAAACGGTTGGTCTTCGGTCCTTAAAATGAGGTTTTCGGGGACCCGAGTTTTGTCTCTCACATTGAGGGGCTGAAAATGAGTTTTGTCTCGTCCTTCTACGCCTATTTCAGCATGTATTTTTAGGGTGTAGGCCCCCTTTTATGAGAGGTACGGAGAAGAGTTATATCAATGATTAGTGTCGTGCCTTTGATGGAAATCTGTACCAAATTTTACGTTGATACACCTAGCCGTTCTCGAGTTATAAGTGAACAAATTTGTCCACAGACAAACAAACAAACAAACAAACAAACAGACAGACAAAAAAAAATATTTTCGCGCGCATCCATCATAAAACCGTCTGAAACGTGTAAACAACTCAAATTTCCGTAGAAATTCAGAGAAAAACACACAAATAATCATTTTTATATATAGAGAGATATACTGCACCGCTCGGTGTTGACCGTGTTTTATTGCACAGATTTTGGTTTTACTCGCTAACCGTTGGAGATATACGAAAATTGATAAGGACCTTTCGGATAGAAAATTAAATGTTAAAGCTCATGTATACCATCAAAAGTTTGCTATTTCTTAGCGTTCTCTTTTTATTTGAAAAGGAAATATGAAATTTTGAAACCAAAGGGTGTAGTGACGTCACAAATGTCGGTTTTACTCGCTAACTGTTGGAGATACACGAAAAGTGATAAGGACCTTTCGGATAGGAAATTAAATTTCAAAGCTCGTATGTCCCATCAAAAGTTTCCTATTTCCTACCGTTCTCTTTTTATTTGATATGGAAATATGAAATTTTGAAACAAATGGGTCTAATGACGTCACTAGAATGGTCGCAATTTTTTAATAGTGCAAAATTTCGAAATCAAAAGTATCCTATATGTAAACCTGGTAAATCAGCTACATCCACGCAAAATTTCATTTAAATCGTACCAGTGGTTCTTGATTTATTGAGTAACAGACAGATAGACAGACAGACACACACCATCTCATTTTTTTATTAGTATGATAGTCTTTTAAAAGTTAGATAGGTGAACGTCTAGTAGTGCCATTTTTCACCGTACATAATTTGAGGATGATATCAGTAATAGTTTCGGAGATATAGAATGCTGGTGAAATATTTCACACAGCCGCCATGTTGGATTGGTGGGACGTAATAAAATTTGAAGGGTATGGTCTAGGTCGGACAAAATAGTACAATGACCTTACCGAGTTTCATTGAAATCTCTTCAGCCGTTTAGATTGTATTAGGGACACACACACATACACACACACGGTCAAAGGGTGATCTCACAAGCCTAGTTTTTCATAAATGAAAATAGGCTAAAAGTAGTACAGCCATCACAATGACACAGGTTATCAGACACTCACGGTGACGACGACGACGACGACGACGACAACAACAACACTGTAATATTACATTGGGATGCGCCCCTTGTACGGAAGGTCTGTGTAATGTCGGAGGCCGTGGCTAATTGGCATGTAGCTTATGCTATGTGCGACGTTTGCAATTGACTGCGACTAATCGATGTTGCTGAGGGGCTGTCATCACTTCAGCGTGGGAAACGAGTGTGCGGGGGACACCTCCACACTGGACTTGAAATATTCAAGTGTGGCATGTCCGTCTAACTAGAGCAAGGGGCCTTCGGAGAGAAGACCTCCCTCGCCACTATATCTTCCAACTAGCAAAGAATAATTAACAGTACCTACCGGGGAAGAAAACTTCCAAACACCATATCTTGATTCTTTAAGCTTTTCTCGGAAATTGCATGGGTTTGAGAGATCTTGGCAATCAGTACCATGTATTTGGGTATGTATTGAATTTGTCTGATAACGTGTGCTTCCGTGTTGACTATAATAGTGGACTACCAATTTATACTTTTCAGTCGGTCAACACGCTTTTTGCCAAATTTTTATAAGGGGAAATTTCCCCCTTTATCACTGAATAATATATTGTTAGCCTACTTTTCACATTTTGCAAAAATGTGGAATAAGTAGACTTATGAGATCGGGCAAATGTGTGTGTGTGTGTCTGTCTGTCTGGCTGTGTGTGTGCCCCCCCCCCCCCCGCCTAGCAACTCCTAAACGGCTGCAGCAACCAAAACAAAATTTGGTAGGAGTAAAGATCTTTACCTGAATATCTCAAGCCCATTTTTGAAAATGATGTCAGTGCTACCAACTGCTGAAAAATCGCAATTGAAATTTGAGCTCCATGTTGGATATCTTGGAAGGTATGAATGGGAGCTATTTCAAAACTGGCACACGTATAGATACTAATATTGCAGTTTAATTTCCAGGAGGCCATACATGGCAGCGTTGCCAAAATTATTATAAGCCTGCTGATAGGTACAAATTTTAAATGCATATAACTTCTACACTATCAATTGGATTTCAACCAAATTTCGTATGTGCTATATGTACATAAGCAGATATGACTGAGCTTATTCTTAAGAGCCACCAGAGCTGCCAACTGATAATAAATGCTCTCATTTTTAAAAATCCAAATACCCATATATCAGAAAGTATGCAAGCCGACAGCTTTAAACTATGCACACGTATAGTACCTGACATTCTATATTAATTTGGAGTAACTTATATACGTCAGTGCTACCAACATGATTCTAAGCCTGCTGAGAGATCCAACTTTAAATACATGTAACTTCTATACTATCATTTGGATTTCAACCAAATTTCGTGTGTGCTATGTGTACCATAACAGATATGACTATGCCGATTCTTAAGAGTAACCAGGGCTGCCAACTGTTAATAAATACTGTCTCTATTTTTGTTACCCTAATATCAATATATCAGAAAGTATGCACGCCAATAGCTCTAAACTTTGCACACGTATAGTACCTGGCATTCTAGATTAATTTGGAGTAACTAATATAGGCCTACGCCAGTGCTGCCAACATGATTCTAAGCCTGTTGATAGGTCCAATTTTAAAATGCATGTAACTTCTATACTAACTAATGTATTTCATTCAAAATTGACACAACAATAGATCATATTATTTCAGATTATTTCTGACCAATACATGTATGTCATTGTTGCCAAAATGATTTTACGCGCGCTGTTAGTTCCAATGTTTAACTGCATGTAACGTCCATGCTATCCATTGGGCTTCAACCAAATTTTGTGTTCTGTACCTTAAGAGATGGAACTAAGAATATATTCAGTCATCAGGGCTGCCAACTGTAGTTGGCTACATTATGCCAGGTATACAGTATTTCGAACTAATTAGAAATTTCGATATTACCAACTTAATTTCGTCATTATTCTAGACAGATCCACATAGATTAATCATTGGCATGAATCTTAAATTTTAAGAAAAGTAGGCTCTTTAGTTCGTCACGGAACTTCTTGTTTTAATATATTTATTTACTAGCAGAAGTACCCGCTCTTCGAACGGTCTTCGGTATTAATAACCAGACGTTATCAATTGAGCTACTGTTGCAATGGTTAGTGGCTTGTTATTCCTTCATATGTTTATCAGAGCGAAGTTAGTTTTCTGGAAATATCACAGACACTGCTAATTTAAGGGTCTTAAAATGTGGTTTTCGGAGACACTCTATAGACTCCCGAATTTTGTGTCTCACATTGAGAAGCGCAGCATATGCTTTGGTCGTCCTTCTAGGATAATTTTTATATTTCGCCTATTTTAGCATGTATTTTGAAATGTTTTTTTCTATACCAACCCTTAGATGAGAAGTACGGTGAAGAGTTTTATAGATGATTGGTGTATTAACTCTCATGGACACCTAATTTTTCGATGCTCCAAACATTCGAACACGAGTTATAGGCGTACATAAAGATGCACAGAAAGGCCGAAAATCCCTAAGTATGCCTTACTTCGGAGGGGACGTAAAGCCGGCGGTCCCATGTCATAGATTTATGGCATGTAATAGAACTTTCCATTAACTACAATTGTGTGAAGCTAAATTTGTTGGTTAGATTTGATTATCGCTCTATTAGTTCCAACGTTTGCCGCCAGATGCCTGTTGCGATGGCATCTAGTAGCCAAGTCACAGCTAGGTGTCGTTGACGGTAACATTTGGTAGCAAAAGTAGGAACTACTGGTAATTGATCGTCTGCAGTCCTTACCTGAAATACAGATAACACATACTAATACAGCCATCACAATTAACACCGGTTATCAGACAGATTCTACACACACGAGGCTACGTGAACGCGTTGTCGCAGCTTCTAAACTAAGGAACCAACCAACCAACCTACAACATATCACCCAGATGTCCGAATATGGATATATCAACCACTCAGTATCAATCAAAATTATGCTTACGATGACCCCGTTTATCGAAAAAAAAAATAGGATGTGCTCAATTTAAATTCGCCTAACGTGTACGTCATGATGTGCAAATAAAATTGAAAACCTCGTAGACGAAACGCAATACACCTCACGTAAAGACTGACCCTCACCGTTGTGTAAAGTCCCCATCCACAGGATGACACATTTAACAAATTATAAAGGCTTGTGGTGCATTAATATTCAGGGTTTTTTAGCCTCCAATGGCCGCAAAAAATACTATTTCAATTCAGGATTTTGTTGAAAATAATGTTGCTGTTTGGAGATATAATTCTGTACGACATATCACTCGTGTAAATCACGTGAAAAATTCTAGGGTTCCCCTTGACCCCCTTAAGCGCATTGATGTATTTTACAGTTTAAGTTGGTTCCGTGATAACCTCATAGCCATTTGCAAACTTTCACAGAAATGTAATAAGTGGAGTGGCATTGCTTTTTTACAGAAATAGATGGAAAGTTGGATGTCTTCTCTTGAGAACCTGTTGTCAGGGCTGCCGGCTTGCATTCCTTCATTAGTTTATTAAATTAAATTAGTTTTCTGGGAATATCTCAGGAACTGTTGGTTTTAGAGCCTTAAAATGTAGTTTTCGGGAACCCTCGAGTTTTGTTTCTGCCACCGAGGGGCTAAAAATGAGCTTTGTCTCGTCGTTGTATGCCATAATATAATAATAATATTAATAATGATATAAATACAACATAGGGGTAAGGATATAAAAGACCTTCCGTACCTCACCCGCACGTAAAAATCGCGTGAAAAAATGCTAGTGTAGGCTACCCCTTGACCCACTTAAGCGCATTAAACCTATTGATAAATTTTACAGCTTAATTTGGTTCCTTGATAATCTCCGTTTAAAACTTCACAGTAATGTAATAAATGGAATTGCATTGCGTCTTACAGAAATAGATGGTCCTCTGAGATTCCGTTGTCATGGTTACCGGCTTGCATTCTTTCAATAGATTATTAAATGAAATTAGTTTTCTGGGAATATCTCAAAAACTGTTGGTTTTAGGGCCTTAAAATGTGTTTTTCGGGGGCCCTATTTGTTTCTCACGTTGAGGGGGGGGGGGGGTTGAAAATAAGCTTTGTCTCGTCCTTCTACGGCTATTTCAGCATGTATTTTAAGGTGGTAGGCCCCTTTTTATGAGAGGTACGGAGAAGAGTTACATCAACGATTAGTGTGATGCCTCTGATGGATATCTGTATCAAATTTTACGTTGATCCACCCAGCCGTTCTCAAGTTATAAGGACACAAAGTTGTCCACAGACAGACAGACAGACAGACAGACAAACAAACAAACAAACAGACAGATAGACAGACAAAAACATATTTTTGGCCGCATCGGTCATAAAACAGTCTGAAACGCATTAATAACGCAAATTTCCGTGGAAATAAAAAAAACTGTCATTTTTATATATAGTGAGATTTATTTATTTTAAAATAGGCACCTGAGCCGTGGTTCGTGATGGTGCAGTACATAGAAATGATATTTGGTGACAGAGAAATGAATTACCTGTCTTTGCAAGTTATAACGTACATGAACAAAAGTAACATAATGTATACAGGGTGTTTCAGGAGGAATAGTAGGCTATATATTTTACGAGGTGCTAGTGTAGATGAATTGCAATAAAACATTCCATATAACATGTGTCCCATTTTTATTGCGTACCGAGATACAGCTGGTAGTATTTAACCTGAACAAATGTAAAGCCAAGGCAAATGAGGACGTTCGAAGTTTCAAAAGTTTCAAAAATTACACCACCAATGCATTTTGCACTTCTCACCCCGTGTAGCTCTTCGGAGGGCGTTTTGACGTTCTTCGATGAGGGCTGCACTATGCATAATGCGAACGACCAACTCTGCTCTTGTGTTAATTTTTCCTTTTAGACTTCGCTTTTAAACCATCCCCACAGGCAAAAATCCAAAAGGGTAAGGTCCGGGGACCTTGGTGGCTAAGAAACGTGCCCATATCTCCCTATCCATCTTCTGGGGAATGTTAGGTTTAGATGTTGTATATAATCAGACGACTAGAATGTGCAGGAGCCCCGTCATGCTGGAAGAACATTCGCATTCTTGTAGCCAAAGGAATCTCTTCCAATAATGCTGGAAGTTCATTTCCAAGAAGGTGTAGATAATGGGGTACTGTTAGACGATGCGGTAACACAACAGGCCCAATCAACTGATTGTCAATCAACCCACACCACACATTTACACAGAAGCGTTCCAGAAAATGTTTGTTCACCATGGCATGTAGGTTTTCTTCTGACCACTGATGTTCATTACGAGTGTTATTGATGCCGTCACGAGTGAACGTGGCTTCATCAGTGAAGATTACAAATAGCATTATTTGGCGATTTGCATGTATCCAACGACAAAATTCTAATCGTCCATCTGCATCTTCTCGAAGGTGTTGAACGGGCTGGTAATGACACGGATGCAACCCGTGCATACGTAATGTCGCCATACTCTTGTGCATGGAACACCGATACGTACAGAAAGTCTACTTGTACCATCACTCGGAACGACAACTGCCCTGGTTACATACCAACGTCTGTATCTCGGTACGCAATAAAAATGGGACACATGTTATATGGAAGTAGGTAGATTTCATTAGAAAGCTAACTATTGCAATGGGTACCATGTTTAGACTTCCGGAAAATTTCGACATATCTTCGCGTTTCACATCCCCCAGACCCCAAAACCACCGTCAGTTCAAAAGTTTATACATAATTTATGTATATATATGTATATCAGTTTCTTGTGGACACGATAACTGCCGTAATTTTGCACCAATCACTTTGAAATTTTTACCTAATATGTATACCTATAAAATCTCGGTCGAGTTCGTTACTGGGCTAAATCGGTCGAAGGGGGTGAAAATGGAGGGCTTTTTTCGAAAAAGTGAAATATTGCTATAACTCTCTTAATATGTGAAATGTCGAATCCGTTCAAAGTTCATACTATGTGTCGGATAAAGTCCAAAAATGTATGTTTGAAGAGTTTTTTTATAGCACTAACTATTGACCAAAGGGGTGGGAATAGGTGGGTTTTTCGGGAAACATTAATCATATCTCTCTTAATAGGCACAATATCAAAACCGTACAAAATGGACAATATTCCCCTAATAATTACCTAAAACTTTTGACTGAAATAATTTTTGATATGACCCACCATTACGCCAAGGGATGAGAAAAATGATTTCGGAATTATAAGAAAATGCCAAGAGCTATCAGAGGTTGCCATGGCAACACTACTAAATTGATGAGGGATGAGCCATCAGACGTTGCCATGACAACGCACTTGCACGAGATCAGATTCAGATTTCCATCTGACTAAGTGTGAAGCGGCTTCGGTGAAGTAACTGGTAGCATGCTGAACTTCTAAGCCCAAGGTCGCGGGTTCAAAGCCCGCCGAAGTCGGATTTTCTAAGAGCGCTAAAAATCCCTCAGTATGCTTTCCTTTGGAGGGGAAGTTCCAACGTTCGTTGCGATTTTCTGGTTGCGTTGGCATCTAGTAGCCAAGTTCACAGCTAGGTGTCGTTGACGGTAATATCTGGTTGCAACATTAGGAACTGCTGCTTGAAATTGACCGTCTGCAGTCCTTACCTGAATTACAGACTAATACAGAAATCACAATTCACACCGTTTATCAGACAAACTCTACACGGCTACGCTCTACACTCACCCAACGTACAGGGGGTTACATGACCGCGTTGTCGCTGCCCCTAAACTGAGGAACCAACCAAAATCTCTGCGGGAGATATAATTTTGCATGAAGAAGTAACAGACCGTTACATAGTTACACATCAGTGTCGAAACCTTGCATAAGGACAGTATGACCACAAGTATAAAAATGGACCCCAAATGACAAGAAGGTTACCGTCCCCATAAGACAATAAAATGTTTAAAATATGCATAAAATGACGAAAAACAAAGTTAATTAAGCTCCAATTATAAAATACTTTCTCGCAATAAATGAGGCCTGATCCTTCGACGAAAACCTGCATATTCTGCCTATTTTCGCCTATCCCCAAGTTTGTCCGGTGAAATCTACCTCCACCTTCCGGCGTGCCGAGAGGACTTTTTTTTATTGCAATTCGTCTATATCACCACCTCCTAAAATATTTACTATTCCTCCTGAAACACCCTGTATAAAGATACAAAACTGTATAAACATTCATAATTTCAAGTAATTAATAAGATTTCTTTTACATTCTGGTAGAGAAGGAGCCACTCAGGGAGACCATTGAAGTAATTAACACAGTAATGCCACAAAGAGTTGTTACCTTACTTGGACGAGTGAATGGGGTTACAATAAATTGTGTTAGCTCCTCTTGTTTGATGCGAATGCAAATCAGAGTTCAACACACAATATATTGGAATGAGCTACCTTAATTTTCATTTTATACAGCATGTTTGCAGAAGTTTTGTTACGGCCACATGTATTATGTTACTGGACCGGGTTCGATTCCCGGTCAATGCATGTGAGATTTTCGAAGTGAAATGCCATGTGCTGTGGTTCGGATTCAACGTAAAAAGGAGGTTCCGTGGCTCATGATCTCGCGATTAACGGTCACGTTAAACTACAAGCTTGCTTGTATTATGTTACCTCGTTTAATCTAATTGAACAAACGTGTGTTGAAAAGTATGAATTGATAGTTTGTACAGGCAACATTGAATAAAAATGTATTCAAATCTTCACATGTAATAGTGAATATAACTGTACTTATTATGGTTTATGAAATATGTGCTTGAAACTGAACACAAAATTTAACGTTCTACTGCCCTCTGAATAAAATTATACGATTTCATATGGAGATATCACACTGGCCTACCATTTCTAAAAACTAGAGGTCTTACATATAAAAATACTTCATTTTCAAACCTATAATCTTATTGTTGTACTGTATATCAGGCTTAATTTTTCCGCACTTTCTCCAAATGTTAAACTATTTATACAATAACTGTGCTGCGATGGGTAGAATACCTTCTGTCCTTAAAAGCAATAATCACCATTTCTCGCAGGGGATATCATAATTTTGGAGCATTTGATACCTTTAAAATAAAACGTAAGTAAATCAAATTTTAAAAACATTTCTGGAAAGGTAATCCTAACACTCCTCCCATAGATTCACCCCCTCGAAATACGCCCTTGACCCCAATGTCGCAAGCCTACTCACTCTCAGTTACGTCGCCAAGTACTGGCATTCTAAGAAACTCAGTGGCCAGCTGAACAAAAAATGACAGCGTTAAAGTTAACTACTCGCGTGTGGTGGAGCTACTTCAGTTCACGCAGATTCAAGATAGGTCATGTAAGGTCCACCCATTTGTACAAGATGAAAAGGGAAGACCCCACCGCCACATTGCATTTGTGGAACCGTACCGTATCCCACATTATAACTGAATATTGGTGGTTCTTACTGATCAACGAGGAAACATTGGTCTCCAGGATACGCTCAATCAGCCGACGAAGCACTAGTTGCCGATGGCATCATCCGTTTTATAGGAGTGAGTGGTTTAGGGCCATCAATCTAGATTTACTAGTAGGCTATTATATGACTCAAAGAACTCCTTTTTTGTTACTGTATTCCGTAAAATTTTGTTTATTATTATTAATATTAATCTTACGGCTTCCAGAAAACAGAATTGTACGCCAACTGGTGATGAGAAATCTAGGAAAGAAAACTGGAGGAAAATGGATCCAAGAAATCCAACAAGATCTCAAAGCAGTTCGACTCAAGATAACAGATGCCGAGGAGAAAAATAAAATTAACACCTTTCTTAAAACTCACAAATTTTCTGCAGAAATGACACACAGAAAGCCTATGGAGATTTCAGATGAGTTGAGAAAATCCCGATCTGAAAGAATGAAAAAGTACTGGAAAGAGCGCAAGAACCAAGCAGTACTACCTTCAAAGAAGAAGTGATTGTGGAACGACTCAAGTGGTCCAATGTGACCAATCAAGATTAATAATAATAATTATTATTATTATTATTATTAGTAGTAGTAGTAGTAGTAGTAGTAGTAGTTTTTTACGAGGGACTGTGGAAAATCTTCAAAAGATACTTGTGAAAGGTCCACACTCCACAGTAGAGTGGGATTCTTACCCACTAAAAACCACATCCCTTTTCCCACGATGCGTTCATCACCCCGGAACAGCTCTCGCATTACTTCAGGGTGAAGTCGAGCTCACTTAGCCTTTCAGACTTCTTCTTTCTTCATTTATTGATGTGTAACATCTTTCCGCTCGGTTGCTGGATAGTTTTGTGGGAGTGATTTTGAAAATTGGGGACGGAAGTGGATCGGAACGATCGAGCTGGCAGTGGTGGATCGAACGGAAGTATGCACTGCCCGCTCGATCGATCGAACAGAAGTGTACTATCTGGCAGTGGTGGAAAACGGAAGTATGCACTGCCCGCTCGATCAATCGAACGGAAGTGTACTAGCTGGCAGTGGTGGAAAACGGAAGTATGCACTGCCCGCTCAATCGATCGAACGGAAGTGTTCTAGCTGGCAGTGGTGGAAAACGGAAGTATGCACTGCCCGCTCGATCGATCGATCCAACGGGCAGTGGTACGAGAAACAATGAGCGCGCAGTGTCGGAAATTGATACAATGACGTACTCTCGGCCATGTGGAATGTATATGACATACTGAACGGAAAATGCTCATGCGAACTCTGGTGTCAAGTGATTGAAACAAATGACATGGTACATGTTTGAAGTCTTCGTATCAGTATTTAAATGGTAAAATGCCTTCATATCAAACATTGTAAGTAGTCCGCATTGCCGGTATTATGTTTCTGCACAATGGCTATTCAAATACTAACCCACATAACGGTAATGCAGTCATCAATATAATATAATCGTTGTGGTTATACGAGAATTGAGTAAGCCTTCATGAACTATTCCTGAATACATTCTCTTTACTCACAAGAGGGCCTATTCGTAAGGTATTTTAAGCTCAATTTCACGCAGGAACATTATCGAAACAAGCAAAATATAAATGAAAGTTAATTCCGTAATGCAGTATTATTGGAACGTGGAAATAAGTCGCCATCTTGTGCACAACAATTGCGTAGTCGAAATAGCCGTGGGGTTAGTGCTTATGACTGTGAATCTAGAGATCTTGGGTTCGAATCCCGGGAGGGGTAGATATTTTTGCTACCAGATCATCATTTTAAACGATATTTATCATATCAATATGATTCATTTTAACAGAATCCATATGAAATTACGTGTTGGTCTGTGAATGAAGAGGACCTGTTTATAAGGAATTTAATGTTATGAGCAGTGTCGCGTCTATTAATCTACTTGATCCATATCGTATTCTTTATTTAGGCTAGTGCTGGTGGAAGCTACAAATCATCTAATAAAATGAGTTCCGTATTATAAACTACAATATCTGTAAAACACTCCCTTTTACAATAGATTAATATTTGTGCCAATAATAGTATAAAATACCGGTGTATCAACAATTTCACGTGAGGTTTCTTCTATGTCAGATGTTACACATCATATGCGACTACTGTAAGGCTCGTAATTTTTTTTTTCTTAAGTGCGTTCGTAAGCTTCCAGATCCCGCTTTTTCTGACGAAGGACATCCTTCACATACAGTAGTAGTAGTAGTTATGGCGTCAGTACAGCGGAGAGCAGCTTTACGAATTTCATTCGCATTTTGTACAGTGTCTGAACCTGCGATTCTCATAGTAGCAGCAGTAGCTCCTATTGACTTACTAGCCTTAGAAAGACAGGAGATCCGGCGTACCCAAGGAGAGCTGGGAAGAAAACGGGCAAAGGAGCTAGGTGTCAGTCACCGAATGGATCGATGGCAACAGAGATGAGAAGATGATTCCAGAAGGAAATGGATGAAGAAGCTGATACCATCCCTAGCTGACTGGGTCGACCGGAATCATAGTGAAGTGAACTATTACCTCACACTCTTCTTAACAGGTCATGGAAACTTCCGAAAATTCCTCCTCAGAATAAAGCGAGCGAGTAGTCCGGTGTGCATCACTGCATCTACTGCAATGACATCGATGTCGCACTCCACACTTTATTTGTTTGTGGCACTTGACTGCCGCTTGGAAGCTGAGTAGGAAGAACTGACTCCAGACAACATCGTGCATATTATGCTGCAAAGTCAAGAATCCTGGGATCAGGTAGCAGTGTATGTGGAAAGTACTTTGCGCTAAGGTACTCAGATGCCTATGAGTGATAAAGAACTAAAAGAAGAGGAAGAAGCATAAGACGTAATGTGAGAGTTGTTCCGAGGCGGAGACACACGTCGCGTCGTGGGAGAAGGGAGTGTGGTTTTTAGTGGGTAAGAATCCCACACCCTTGTGGAGTGTGGACCCCCACAAGCGTCTCATGCAAGATTTTACACATTCCCCCGTAAAAAAAAGTAGTAGGAGGAGGAGAATTATACGTATATTTAATTTATTATAGTCTATTATCTATTTTAGGCCGCTCTCTTATTTAGGCATCCACATCAAATGTTTAAATAATTAAAATTTGTATTTATACCCTTTATAGGATATTGATTTGTGAATATTTCAGCCTTATTGTGAAAATGTTGATACTTCTAAAAACCAAATGTATTTACTTAATCTCCTTGATCTATTCAACAAGACAAAAACAAAAGCGGAAACAAAGACTAAACAGCAAATGGAAAAGCTAAAGCAAAAAATAAAAATAATATAAATAACAAGATGTTCAGTAAAGAACATATAGCCTACTTTCTCCTAAATGCATGGGTATTGTTATAACTCTTTGTCCTTTTCAAGGAGTATAATTGAATGTTGGTTGTAGTAGCTTGTTGAAATACAACGTGCTATAGGGATATTAAACATGAATTTGAGGTGTCCTTTGCTAGTGCTACCTCTGTAAAAAAAATCATTCAATTCGGTTTCACCGTGTTTGAATTGATCTGGAGAATGGATTTGCACACATACATGGCCGCTATTTGCAAACTATTGGGCTGATGACCTTGTAGTCAGTCATAAGATGCTTTCCACAAAAAGGCATGTTGTTGCAAAATCCGGTAGAGATCAAATTATTAGGATGGTCGAAATTTGATTTAAGCTTTTAACATTTGGGTGGCCGTCATTCCGTTTCCGTCAAGATGGCGGCGATATAAAACATGACACTGAGGTGCCTTTTGCTAGTGCTATCTCTGTACCAAATTTCGTTCAATTCGGTTTCACCGTGTTTGAATTGATAGGGGGAATCGATTTGCACACATACTTGACCACCATCTGCAAACTATTGGGCTGATGATCTAGCAGTTTGGTTATAGTATGCTTCCCACATAAAGATTTGTTGTTGCAAAATTTGGTAGAGACTAGATTATTAGGTTGGTCGTAATTACATTTTAGCCTTTAACATTTGGGTGGCCGCGATTACGTTTCCGTCAGGATGGCGGTGATATAAAACATGACAATGAGGTGCCCTTTGCTATTTCTACCTCTGTACCAAATTTCGTTCAATTCGGTTTCACCGTGTTCGAATTAATAGGGGGAATCGATTTTCACACAAATATGGCCGCCATCCGCAAAATATTAGGCTAATGACCTATTAGTTTGGTCAAAGGATGCTCCCTCCATAATGGTATGTTGATGCAAAATTTGGTAGAGATCGGATGATTAGGTTAATCGTAATTTGATTTAAGCTTTGAACATTTGTGTGGCCGCCATTACGTTTCCGTCAAGATGGCGGCGATATAAAACATGACACTGAGGTGTCCTTTGCTAGTGCTACCTTTGTACCAAATTTCGTTCAATTTGCGCTCACCATGTTCGAATTGATAGGGGGGGGGGGGGACAGACATTCAGAGTACACACACTCACACACACACACACACAGAGACTCACATTCACATACACACACACAGACAGACACACTTTTTTTTCGCCCTGTAGTAATCTCATAAGTCTACTTTCATTTTTTGCAAAAATCGAAAGTAGGCTAACAATAGCAAAAACCAAACCAAAGTAATAAACAAATCATTTTTAAAGCAAAAACATAAAACAAAATCATGATAAAAATGGCAAAAACCAAAAATAAAAAAACAGTCACAAAACCTGAAACAAAGCTTAAATTTAGAAGAAAAAAAAAACATTTGAATAAATATTTCTGTTCTGTAAAGGGCAACTGTACTACTACCTAGCTGTTCTGGCCACTGAAACCATATTCATAATCATGACCATCCTCTAAATAAAGCAACAACAAAAGCAACTTAATCCCCCTGATCTGGCTCACACGAATGCTAGAGATACATTATAAA
Organism: Meconema thalassinum; assembly: GCA_946902985.2. NCBI lineage: Eukaryota > Metazoa > Arthropoda > Insecta > Orthoptera > Tettigoniidae > Meconema > Meconema thalassinum. The sequence continues at coordinate 248,995,553 of OX336394.1, read as the reverse complement.
TCTGAGACCGGGCGGGGTAATGAAGTGTGAAGCCGCACCAATTTCTCGCGTCACTACCCCGTGGGAGCATGTAGCTCTCTCCCCTTCCGGCGCAACACTCATTCACAACGAACCATTATTTAAACCACATACTGTATTTCACACCTATCTGCCTGACACTCGTGCCACAGACTGCTTTCGCTACAGTTGTTGAGAACAAAACGAACCCGACATACTGTACTGTCCATGTTGCAAGTGTCAAGCGTATTAACAGTTTACCCACTAATGGCTATCCACATATTATGTAATCAATCTTTGGTCGAATTTTGAACCCCTCCCTCCCTCTATATTACGCAAATACAAAGCAATACATAATATTTCAGATTTCACCACAATTTATCCGTATAAATAAATGAAACCAGAAATACAATGTCAGAGACTCAGGGACAGGAATTACAGTAAAAATATATTACGCTGCAGTGTCCTGAGGTACTTCAGCGGGGGAGAAGGGGGGGGGGGAGTACAAGAAATGTACGATCAATTGGAGCATTAAATTCCGTTTATGAAGCAGAAATATTTTAAACAAAACTACGAAATTTATTTACAACATATTTTGTTATATGGATCAGAAACTTGGACGTTAAACAGACAGCAAGCAAACAAATTATTAGTAACAGAGATGGGTTATTGGAGGAGGGTGGCAAGAAAATCAAGATTGGATAAAAATAGAAATACGAGAATCAGAGAAATTATGCAGGTAAAAAAAAGTACTAGAAGTGGTTGAAGAAAGAAGATTACAATGGTGTGGACAAGTGAAAACGATGCAGAACAGTAGAATTCCAAATTTAATGTTACATTGGCAAGCTGAAGGCAAACGGAGACGGGGTAAACCAAGAGAACAATGAATGGATGGTGTACAGAGAAGCATGGCTTCCAGAGGCTTAACCGAAGAAGATGCTGAAGACCGAAATTTGTGGAGGAGTAGAGTAATTTTGGGATGAAGGAAAACTACTGTATTGCAGAATATTCCTACTACTTCGTTAGTATAAAACAAATATCCTCGATTCTTGGATGTCACGGGTAATCTCGAGAACCACTGGATGGATTTTGATGCGATTTTCACCATTCTGTAAAGGATATCTCGAGGAAAGATTCTGTAGAAAATAATTTATGTATGATCAAAGGAAGACAAGCAGTGACGATTTCAGTGAAAAAGTCGAAAACAAACTTGGCGTCCGTCCGCTTCTTAAGCTTACCTGGGCAAACCGTTAAAAATATCAATATACTATGAGCGTAAGAATTGTTCAGCATGAAAAGTTCTACAAAAAAGTCCGCGAGAGCATATCTCTGTCTTCAATACATCGCCCACTATATAAGTGTTTTAGACTGGATGGAAGGGGCAAGTTCCCGCGCGCTCTGGTGATCGTGAGGGCATCCCGCATGCTTGACCTTGCTTTGCCCTTGGTTTGCACTTGCCGTTCACGAGTAATTTGAAACAAGATAAGCAAGATAAGTATTATGCAGGTAATTTTCTGACATGTCAAGAGTCTCCAGCCTATCTAGCATTTTTCAGCATTTGTAGCATTTAAAACGATACAAAGTCTAGTCTTTCAGACTGACTGTCACTTTTTTAACGTAACATATAATTAATTCATCACACGACACATTTATCCAAAAATACATGACCTTCAAAATGAAATTAGTAAAGGAATATTTTAGGTTGATCTATAGGCCTATACCTCGAATTCAAATGCGCTCATGTTATCTAATATTGTTTTTCAATATTTATAAAACGATGAGAATGTAGTACAACAACGTTTTCAAAACATTTGTTGATTCGAAACTTCCAACTCTCCAAGGATTTCGTGCAAGTTAGAAGAACATTTACTGTATATCTTAAATAGTCCACATCGTGGAGTGGAGACTAGCATTCTTGGCTCTGACCGCGGAGACCAAGAAATGTAATTCTGGTCTAAGGGCTAGAACGGGGTGCACCCATCCTTGTGAGGCAAAGCTGAGAAGAAGCGGGTTCGATTCCTCCCTCAGCCATCCTGGAAGGGGTTTTCCGTAGTTTCCCACTTCTGCTCCAGGCAAATGACGGGATAATTTCTAACTTAAGGCCACAGCCCAATCCTCATTTATATTACAGATACACACACTGGTACCGCCATCACAATAACACAGGTTATCAGACAAATTCCCTACACACCCAAATACAAGGGGCTACATTTTTTTTCAGAATTCTTATTTATTAGTAAACAAAATACCTACAGTATGTATCATTGAAATCTTAGTTTTACATCTCTGAGAGAAATAAAAATATATATTAGTCACTTTTCAAAAAACTTCCACTTAAAATGTTCACCAGAAATTCTCCACTCATGTTCTGAACCGTTGTAATCATTTCTTGCGTATCCATATTCCCCATTAGTGCCTTATAACCTGAAGTTATACATAGGAATGCTCTCTCACATGGATCATACCCTTCGTTGCTCTTCTTAGCCATATCATTGAGCTCATTTATGAAGCCAGCCCTGATGACGTCACTGTAGATCGAACGAGCTTTCTTCTTCAGCTGTTCTATGTTCACATTCCCGTCGTCGTCCATCACGTTAAAAGCTTGCATCATGCACTAAATAAAGAATTTGGTGTTGTTTTGTATATATTTGCATCTAACATCTTTATAAAACTGGATCAAATCTTTTCCAGTTGTGTTGGTTTTAGAGAGGCAGTTTTCAGTGTTCGTTACTATCCCCTCCTTAATTCCCATCAGTGCTGTTTCAAAATTTGGCCGACACAGCCGACAATCAAAACTGAAACAGATGAGTTGAAAACTTCTGTACACTTTTGCTTTGAACCATTGTCCAGCGTATTCTTCTGATGGAACTTACACAGTCCCTTAAGGTGCCCCCACATGACCACAATGTCGCAAAGTCCCTAAAGAATCAACAACAACAACAACAACAACAACAACAACGTCTTTAATATTATCCACTAGATGTTGTAGGTATGTCATTATTTACAATCGGTAGCACAGTTGACCCTATGTATGCGTTGTGGTATGCAAGGATGTGGCATTGAGATGTAATCGAGTTGTATGGTTTCATGAAATCTATTTGTCGACAAGTGTGTGTAAACACATCAGGAGTTTGTGAGCTAATAGGAAGTGGCGTATAATATGTTTATCTTGCGGTTCGATGGCTAGTGTGACTGGATAATGCGTTTACTCCTTGGGCCTAGCGCTCGTTCACAAATCCCGCACACGCGCCCATGGCCCCCTGTGTGCTCTCAACAAGCGTGACCCAATAAATTCCCGCCTTTGTTCACATGTTCCTGCTCCCAGCACACGTGACTCGAGTAGTACAGCGGATTTAAACCGTGAACCCGTGGTTTCAATATTTACACTGAATTTTTATGAACTCTTGGTGTGTTGTATTACAGAATAGCGTCAGCCACAGCGGTTGAGGATTACACTTCTTTTTGACGTAGGCTTACGTCGAATTGGACGAACAATGGGTGAGTAATTGACAAAACAATAGACAAGTACAAAGCAAAAGGAGTCTTTGCGGTTGGAAAGTGCACAAAATATTCATTACTGTGGGCAGGAGAGGCTCATGAACCCAAAGACCCCGTATACTTGTAAGCGTGAGTGTAATATAACTTAAAAACTGTGTTATTGTAGTGTCTGTACAAGTGAATTTACTTAAAATTTGGGCTAGAATTGGAAAAGGAAGAAGGTTCAGCCATTTATCTGAAGTAGAAGTTGAATAACTAAGGAAAATCACTTCAAGTATGGCTGGGATTGGATTCAAACCCACGCACCTCTTCTCAGCAGTCCTCATGTGGTAAATGCACACCGTTCCAACCCTCAAACTAGAATTATATTCTTGACAGTTCATACGTACTTCAGGACCATATGAGGTAATGAGAGCCTAAGTGTAGAGAAAGTGACTATTGCGATGGTTGTCAGCGGAACAGTATTTTTTCTCCGGAGTCACATTTATTTATTCACTAGCAACCCGACCCGGCTCCGCCCGGGAACAGTTATGAATGCATTACGTGATAATCGCTTTTTTTCAGTGTCAATGAACAACGACCAATATCCGTTTTACGTCTAGGCATGATGGGTTAAAATCACTGACTGGACTATTAATTATATTATCATGGAGATGCATGTGCAACAAACTCTTGTCAGACGTAATTTAAGAATGGCGAGGTGCATGAAACACAAATCCCCCTTCCGTCTAATCTTAACTTGACTGTGAATTTTGCGGAACGAAACGTTCACAGGCGAAATAAAGAAAAGCCGAGTTGCACTTCCAGGGAAACTCCAAACACAACCACTCTTCTCTAAAGTTTTTAACTCAACACGACTCGACAGTTTGCTGCTGGCTGTATCTGGGGCAATAAGGTCGTCCGCTAACTAAGCTGTAACTGGGGTGATAGACTCGCCCCTAGCTAGCTCGTAAACTGTCGCCTCAGTAACTGAATGGAGATTGTTGGAAGAAATGAAAACGTAAAAACACTTATAGTAGGCGATGTATTGAAGATAGAGATATGCTCTCCCAGGCTTTTGTAGAACTTTTCATGCTGAACAATTCTTACACTCATAGTATATAGATATTTTTAACGGTTTGCCACGCGTAAGCTTAAAAAGCGCACGGACGCCAGTTTTCTTTCGACCTTTTCACTGAAATCGTTAGTGCTTGACTTCCTTTGGTCGTAAATAAATTATTTTCTACAGAACCCTTCCTCGAGATATCCTTTACAGAAAGGTGAAAACCGCATCAAAATCCATTCAGTGGTTCTCGAGATTACCCGTGACATCCAAGAATCGGGGACTTTGTTTTATACTAAGTAGATATTACACGCCAATCAGTATAATTTAATATAATATAATATAATATAATCCCCCTTCCGTCCAATCTTTTAATTGACTGTGAATTTTGCGGAACGAAAAGTTCACAGGCGAAATGAGAGTTGCACTTCCAGGGAATGGCGAGGTGAATGAAACTCAAATCCCCCTTCCGTCCAATCTTAACTTGACTGTGTTTCACAGGCGAAATGAAGAAAACCCGAGTTGCTCTTCCAAGGAAACTCCAAACACAACCACCCTTCTCACAAGTCTTAATTCAACATGACTCAACGGTTTGCTGCTGACTGTATCTGGGTCAACAGGATCGCCCGCTAGGTAGGCTGTAACAGGGATGATAGTCTCGCCCTTAGCTAGCTCGTAAACTGTCGCCTCAGTAGTTGAATGGACACGGTTGGAAGAAATTAAAACGTAAAAACACTTATAGTGGGCGATGTATTGAAGATAGGCATATGCTCTCGCGGACTTTTTTGTACAACTTTTCATTCTGAACAATTCCTACACTCTTAGTATTTAGATATTTTTAACGGTTTGCCCAGCGTAAGCTTACAAAGCGCCCGGACGCCATGTTTTTTTCGACTTTTCCACTGAAATCGTTACTGCTCGGCTTCCTTTGATCATAAATAAATTATTTTCTACAGAAATCATCCCCGAGGTATCCTTTACAGAATGGTAAAACCCGCATCAAAATCCTTCCAGTGGTTCTTGAGTTTACCCGTAACATCCAAGAATCAGGAACGATAGCACTAAGTGTGCTGTAACCGGCCGCGGTGGCCGAGAGCGCTAACGCGCTACCTCGTATCTCGCTGGCATCGGGAGAAGGTGGGTTCGAATCCCATCTCGACCGTCCTGAGAATAGTTTTCGTGGTTTCCCATTTTCACTAACAGGCAAATGCCGGGACGGTTCCTTTCAATATGTCTACGGCCAATTTCCTTCCAATATCCCTTCCCCGACCCGTCCTCAAAATAATAAAATTAAGCACATTAAGGCCGGCCGCCACTGTTGTGTAGCCTATGCTGCAGTTGTTGAGAGCTATGCAGTAGATACCATGCCGACAGAGACATGAATCCTTGACAGTGTCTTGTACGTCAGAATGATAATGATTTATTTTGTATTTTATTCACTTAAGGGCTGCAATTGAACTTTCGTTCATAGATTTTCATTGAAGTTAACAAATAAAAGTGTAGATACATATCCTCACCAAATAATTACATTTCTAAATTTAGTACCAAATTCTTGATAAACAAATTAACAATATGAACTGTACCGGCTGGCTCATTCACTTCTGCTGACGTCAGTGCTCGCTGCTGGGCGTGTTCATGAGCTCGGCAAGACGGTGTGTGCTCTTGCATCACAATTGAAGACCCCATGGAAAGAACGGCGTAGGCCTAAGTCCATATTTTTTTGGAAATGAGCTTATGGCGCATTCTGGTGGCCAGCCACCGTCACTACAGATCAGTTGAAATTAATCATACTAATATATAACAAGATGTTCAGTAAAGAACATATAGCCTACTTTCTCCTAAATGTATGAGTATAGTTATAACTCGTTGTTATTATCAAAGAGTATAATAGAACTATTCTTTGTTGAAGACCTTAGAAACGATTTACCTCTACCAAACGCCACGACCTAGATAAAAACTGCTACCATCATTGAAGAAAGAAAGAAAGAAAGATAAGAAGTATATCAAGAATGTTATGGATCTGGAGACATAATCGACCGGACTGGAGGCGTGGCTCAGCGGTAACGTTCTCGCTTGCTGGGCCCTAGGTTGCAGGTTCGTATCCTGGCGCAGTCAGCTGGCATTTGAGGGTGCACAAATGCGAGGGAGCCGTGTCAGTACATTTACTGGCACGTTAAAGATCCCCTTCGGGCCAAAATTCCAGCACCCCGGTGTCTCTAAAATCAGCAGTAGTTAAAAGGGATGTAAAACCAATAACATTATTATTATTATTATTATTACGACCTGCCGTGGGCAACATCCAACTTTGAGTTGAGGCATGTCTTTACACGTCTGGTTGTGCATGGCTTTCACAACCCTAATTGAATTAACAAATCTTTCCATGACCCTACAGAGACGTGTGTATACAAACTATGTGGATATTTTCGATAATATAATCCTAACAGAGCGAGTGCATTCTAGCGGCCAGAAGAAGAAACTTTTCAATAAAATCTGGAAGTTACCTTTTTGGCAGCTAGATGTCTCGAGTAAATCTGCTGGCGAATTATGTTTTAATTAAATATATATTTTACACCATAATGTGCACAATATAACGCTTAATAACATTTTCAAGTAACGCAAAATAGTCTGTTACAAACCCTTTAAAATAAAAAGTTAAAATGTATCGTAGTATCATCTTGTCATTCTTCAAATTCGATGCGCATAGAATGATAATGGTATAGTAATCAATGGATCCCCACGTAGACTAGTCGTGACATCTATTGGTGAAATATCGAACAATATAATCCTAACAGAGCGAGTGCATTCTAGCGGCCAGAAGAAGAAACTTTTCAATAAAATCTGGAAGTTACCTTTTTGGCAGCTAGATGTCCCGAGTAAATCTGCTGGCGAATTATGTTTTAATTAAATATATATTTTACACCATAATGTGCACAATATAACGCTTAATTTTAAAACATCTGAGTCATTACAAAACAATAAACATATAACATTTCAAGCAAAAAACCTAGCTCTGATCGGGTTTGAACCATAGGCATTTGAGCGATAGGCTAACGCTCTACCACTGAGCTAATTGTGTCAAAGAATATCGTTCTATTTAAAATGACTTACATAGAACTTGTTAGCAAATAATGATTTATACTAAACGATTTCATCACTGGAGTATATTATTTGTATATAAAGCATTTCATACAAAGTTTATTTATTTTTATCAGTACGCTATATTGCATGCAATACTCAAATTAGTGAAATATAAGTCCGGCACAAGATATCCGCTGCCATCTTGTCTTATTACTGAATCAGTTCAGCTTTTTAAAATCACGTCTGCACTATAGTATTACAAAATAAACTTTTAATTTCGAACGTGCCTCTTCCTTTAGAACAGTTAAAACGATTCTTGGCTCGATAATCGGAACTGGTGGGTCCCATGATATGGATTATAAAGTTTGCATAATTCGCACGGCCGCCATCCTGAAATGGTATGGCGGACGACCTTGTAATTTGGTCACAAGACGCATCCTATACGAAGGTATGTTGTTACCAAATTTGGTAGAGATCGGATGATTTGGTTAGTCGTTATTTGATTTTACGTTTTGAACGTTTGAGTGGCCGCCATTCAGTTTTAGTAAAGATGGCGGCGATATAAAACATGACACTGAGGTGTCCTTTGCTAGTGCTACCTTTGTACCAAATTTCGTTCAATTTGCATTCACCGTGTTCGAATTGATAGGGGGGGGGACAGACATTCAGAGTACACACACTCACACACACACAGGCACACACACACACACACACACACAGACTCACACACACACATACACACACACACAGACTCACACACACACATACACACACACAGACAGACACACTTTTTTCGCCCTGTGTTGATCTCATAAGTCTACTTTCATTTTTTGCAAAAATCGAAAGTAGGCTAAAAATGAGATGGTGTGTGTCTTTCTGTCTGTCTGTCTGTCTGTGAGTGTGTTACTCAATAACGCACGAACCACTGGTCCGATTTAAATGAAATTTTGCATGGATGTAGCTGATTTACCAGGTTTACATATAGGATACTTTTGATTTCGAAATTTTGCACTATTAAAAAATGGCGACCATTTTAGTGACGTCACTAGACCCTTTGGTTTCAAAATTTCATATTTCCATATCAAATAAAACGAGAACGGTAGGAAGTAGCAAACTTTAGATGGCACATACGAGCTTTGAAATTTAATTTCCTATCCGAAAGGTCCTTATCACTTTTCGTGTATCTCCAATAGTTAGCGAGTAAAACCGACATTTATGACGTCACTACACCCTTTGGTTTCAAGATTTCATATTTCCTTTTCAAATAAAAAGAGAACGCTAAGAAATAGCAAACTATTGATGGCATACATGAGCTTTAACATTTAATTTTCTATCCGAAAGGTCCTTATCACTTTTCGTATATCTCCAACGGTTAGCGAGTAAAACCAAAATCTGTGCAATAAAACACGGTCAACACCGAGCGGTGCAGTATATCTCTCTATATATAAAAATGAAAATTTGTGTGTTTTTCTCTGAATTTCGACGGAAATTTGAGTTGTTTACGCGTTTCAGACTGTTTTATGATGGAAGCGCGCGAAAATATTTTATGTCTGTCTGTCTGTCTGTCTGTCAGTCTGTTTGTTTGTCTGTGGACACATTTGTTCCCTTATAACTCGAGAACGGCTGGGTGTATCAACGTAACATTTGGCACAGATATCCATCAGAGGCACGACACTAATCATTGATGTAACTCTTCTCCGTACCTCTCATAAAAGGGGGCCAACCCCCATAAAATACATGCTGAAATAGGCGTAGAAGGAAGAGACAAAACACATTTTCAGCCAATTAATGTGAGAGACAAAACTCGGGTCCTCGAAAACCACATTTTAAGGACCGAAGACCAACCGTTTTTGAGATATTCCCAGAAAACTAATTTAATTCAATAAACTAATGAACGAATGCAGGCCAGTAACCATGGCAACGGATTCTCAGAGGTCCATCTATTGCTGTAAGACGCAATGCAATTCCATTAATTACATTAGTGTCAAAGTCTGTAAACGGCTAGAAAGTTATCACGGAACCAAATTAAGCCGTAAAATGCATCAATACGTATAATGCGCTTAAGGGGATCAAGGGATACTGTAGAATTTTTCACGCGATTTACACCTGCGGGTGTGGTACGGCTGGTCTATTATATTCCTTTCCCCATATTATTCATTCATTCATTCATTTCGTATAGGCCATCTATGGACCGCTTCATTCCAACCGTCTCCTACTGGCTTTGATTCGTTCTCGGTGGACTTCCTTCCGTTCCTGGGTCCAAATCTTTCCCATTTTCAGCTTCGGTTTTTCTTGGAAACCTTTACAAGCTTGAAGTTTTCTTTTGAGTGGGGCGCGCTCCTGAATGTCTGTTGGTGTAATCCCCACTTCTTTCAGATCTTTATCCAGTTCAATGAACCAGGCCCATTTTGTTTTCCTCTCCTGAAAGTAAGTTATGTTGCGGTTGGTCAGTCTCGCTGGGCTCATTCGTTTCACATGCCCAACAAATGGTAACCTTCTCTTCCGGATGACGTTGCTTATCTTCTCCACATGAGTATATAGGTCATGGTTATGCCGTCTTCTGTATTCCCCATTGTCTTTGATGGAACCCAATATCTTTCTCAAAATTTTCCTTTCTTTGGCCTCCAGTTTCTCGACCAAGCCTTTTTTGTTCATCGTGAGGCATTCAGAAGCATGCAAGACCTCCGGACGGATGACACTGCAGTAATGTTTTAGTTTTGCGTTGAAGGATATTGACCTTTTCTTATAGATGTCCTTAGTTAAATGGTAGGCCATTTCCATTTTGCTCATGCGTGATTGAATGCTTCTTTCTCTGATAATATCCCTTCCCTGACCCGTCCTGAAAAGGAAAGTACATGGCCATTGGCTGAATTAAAAATTTTAAAAATTAGGTGTTATAATTATAATATAATTATATTATTATTAGTATTATATTATGGCGTACAACGACGAGACAAATCCCCTCGGTGCCAGCAACAAAACTCGGGGGCCCTAAAGGGTCCTCGAAAACTACATTATAAGGCTCTAAATCCAACAGTTTCTGAAATATTCCCAGAAAACTAATTTGATTTAATTTAACAAACTAATGAAGGAATGCAAATCGGTAACCATGAGAACATTATCTCAAGGGGTGGCATACAACTTTTCTTCTATTTCTGTAAGAAGCAATGTCACTCCATTAATTACATTTCTGTGAAAGTTTGCAAATGGCTATAAGGTTATCACGGAACTAACGTAGACCGTATAATTCATCAATGCAATTAAGGGGGTGAAGGGGTAACCTAGAATATTTTCATGCAATTTTCACGTTCGACATATATCTCCAAACAGCAACATTATTTTTAAAAATTCCTGAATTGAACCAGCATTTTTTGCGGCTTTTAGGAATTTGGGCAATTTGAGGCTAAAGAACCTGAATTTTCATGCACCACAAGCCTTTATAATTTATGAAAGGGGTCTTCCTGTGTATGGGCACCTAGCACAACGTAGAGGGTCAGTTTTTATGTGACGTGTATTGCGTTTCGTCTACAAGGCTTCCGATTGTATTTCACGTCAGGAAGTACACGTTAGGTGAATTTAGTCTGAGAGCACATTTTAGCTTTTTTTTTTTTTGTCGACATACGGGTTCATCGTAAGGATGATTTTATTTGATACTGTGTGGTAGATATACCCTTATTTGGATATCGGGGTAATATGTTGTAGACAATAGAATTGTCTGTCTTTCTGTGTATCTTTATGTAGCCTACGCCTATAACTCGTGTTCGGATGCTTGGTGCATCGTAAAATTAGGTATGGTAACCATGAGAGTCAATACACCAATCATTTATAAAACTCTTCACTGTACTTTTCATACAGTAGAAGGGTGGATATAGAGAAAAACTTCTCAATACATGCTAAAATAGGCGAAATATAAAAATTATCCTAGAAGGACGACCGAAGCATATGTTGCGCTTCTCAATGTGAGACACAAAATTCGGGAATCTATAAAGGGTCTCCGAAACCCACATTTTAAGGCCTTTAAATTAACAGTGTGTGTGATATTCCCAGTAAATTAACTTCGTTCTGATAAACTTGAAGGAATTACAAACCGCTAACCATTGCAACAGTAGCTCAATTGATAATGTCTGGTGTTAACAACGAACACCGTTCGAAGAACGGGTACTTCTGCTAGTTTCAAATAAAGCGGAATAGGCCAGGCGACAGGTCGGAAAAAAGCCTTAATAAGGAATTAATTAGTGGAAAGCTGGAAATTGCTTTAATCGCTTTATTTGGACCCAGATATTACTCTCCCAAGTTTTCCCCCTCGAGCGAAGTCGGCGTTGGCCCTTCTGGCCCTAAGAAGGTACCCTTTTTCGTATTTTTGCAAATATCTCCCATACTATCAACTTTATCAACAAAATACCTATTATTAAAAATAATTTAGAGTAAATTTACTACAAAAATGTTCCCTACCTTTTGTCTCTAATGTGAACCGTTACGATGCTACGACCATTCAAAGTGGAGCCCTTTTTGATTCTTGCGGAAAATCTATGGAAATCATATGCCATATCAAAGTTTCTTCATGTTATAAATATTTGTCAGCATTCCAGGTGCACAAGCTGTTAACTTGTTACAAGTATCAATAACAAGTAGTTCCGAGAAGAACTATACAGCCTATTTTCATATATCCTACTTATGTTAATTGCCACTATCAACAAACACAATTTCAGTTTGATTGTTGTAATAGATTCGTAGATATTGAGAACCGACTAAATATTTCGGATGGTCGCCATGTTGGATTTTATATATGTAGGTCCTAGAGTTAAGTACTGTTACATGCAGATTATTGTGTACGTGTAGTATTCAAACTTCAATCGCATAATTCGGACACAAGAAGTAACAAGGACATTTTAAAATTTCGCACAGCTGCCATATTGAGGTTATGGAAACAATTGAAATAAATTAGATGCCAGTGGATTAACATTCGTATAAGGATTTACTGTACCACGTTTCACTGCACTCGGATGGTTAAATTGCGAGAAACGTCCATGTTAATATTTATACTTCGCGTCGCCGCCATGTTGGATTTGTAATCACCAGGTTATTTTAAGTCCTATAAGTGAAATTAAGTTCATAGCCCCTATGAACATTAAAAAATTCAGTTTGATTGCTATAATAGATTCGTAGATATTCAGAGCCGTCTAAATATTTCGGATGGTCGCCATGTTGGATTGTCATAGAGTCATGTACCATTAAAGGAAAATTATTGCGTAGGTTCATTATTCAAACTTTCACTTCGATCGCATGACTACATTACAAGAAATAACAACTTAATTTTAAAATTTGCACAGCCGCCATCTTGAGGTTATGTAAAGAAATTGAACTAAATTAGATACCAGTGCATTACAATGTGTATAAATATTTCCTGTATCAGATTTCAGTGCGTTTGGAACATTAAATTGCGAGAAAGATCTATTTAAAATTTTCAAATTCCCTTGGCCGCCATGTTCGTTTTGTAGTTAAACGGTTTTTGAAAGTCTTATAGATGAACTTCCAGTAGTGCCTTTTATCTCCGTACAAAATTTCAGGGAGATACCGCTGATAGTTTCAGAGATATAGAATGCCGGTAAAATATTTCGCACATCCGCCATCTTGTGGTTATGTAAACAATTGAACGAAGTTAGATGTCGGTGCATTACAATGTATATTAACATATACTGTACCAAGTTTCATTGAGTTTGGTTGGTTAAATCGCGAGAAACGTCTATTTAAAAGTCGCGATTTCGCTTGGCCGCCATGTTGGTTTTGTAGTTACCAGGTTTTCAAAGGTCACATAGGTGAACTTATAGTAGATCCCTTTATCACCAAACAAAATGTCAGGGTAATATCGGTAATAGTTTCGGAGATATTGAATGCTGGTGAAATAATTCGCACAGCCGCCATGTTGGATTGGTGAGTCGTAACAAAATTTGAAGGGCACGGTCGGGGTCGCCGGGAATAGTGCTATGAACTTACCGAGTTTCATTGAAATCGCTCCAGCCGTTTAGATTTTATTAGGGGGACACATACACACGAATCACACACACACGCACACACACACGGACAAAAGGTGATCTCATAAGCCTATATTTTCAAAATTGAAAATAGGCTAAAAAATGGTCAGTAAGTACATTCAGTTTTGATTCAGTACATTTTTCATGCAGATTTCATCACTTTCTCACCGAGGGCGTTGGCAACAATGTGTACAGATGCAGCTGGCTTGCCTTGCTCGGCCTCCCATACAGCTGGCAACCACAGTCTCGTGATGCCTCTCCGCGCGGTAAAATTCGAAAATAAAAATCTGCAACACGGATATTCCCGTTGATCCTCTTGTGCTTTTCCAACGTATTTGCCTTGCAAAGAAATCCGATGCACAATTATTGAAACAATATTTCCAGTTTGAACTAGCTCCGTATCCGGTTGCGATCATTGATGAAGCGGGAATGCGTAAGACGCAAAAGTCTGTGTTCTATAAATTATTCCATCCTGTTACCGATGAGCCCACATTTGAGGACCTACATCATGTTCTCGACGGATGATATCTTCTGCACCGTGTAATTTGGCACCAAACCGATACTTTTATCGACATTAGTGCCAAATATGCGAATTACGTTAAAAGATACTTCAAAAACAGTGCCATTATTTTCGATGGGTATCCTGACGACCCAGCAGCTCGCAGTACCAAGACCGCTGAACGTCTTCGACGATCGCACAAGCATGATGCTGCTAATGATTTTTTTATGAGTCCATTACGGCACCTATGCCACAAGCAAAATTTTTGTCTAATGACACAAACAAACGAAGATTGATCGACTTGTTGCTCGTCAAATTCGAAAGCGAAGGAATCGAAACCCGACAAGCTCCAAAAGATGCCGATGTGCTCATCGTTACCACCGCACTCGAGTTATCTCGGCCAGACAATTCGGTCATTATAGTGGCTGAAGATATAGATATCCTGGTCATCTTGGCGGCTCGTGTGCCACCCTCCACGAAAATGTATTTTATGAAACCCGGCAAAGGTTCAATCAAACAACAACTATTTTACACAACAAGTTTCAATCTCCCGCCGTGTGTGCAAGAAAACTTCCTCTTTTGTATGCGTTTAGTGGGTGCGATACAACGTCTTCGTTTCACAGGCAGGGCAAAATGAAATTCGTAACACTGCTGAAGAGTAATGAGGAACTGCAAACAGCTGTTAGGGTTTTCCGAGACGTGAACGCAAACCCCGATGAAATTGACAAAGTGGGCCAGTTGGTTTTGGCTAGGCTTTATGACAACAAAACCACGGAAAATACCCTGAATGAGTTGCAGTTCCAACTGTTTGCAAAATCTCTAAGCAAACATCGATGTAATCTCGAAAGCTTACCTCCCACCGAATCAGCGGCACGTGAGCACTCTTTAAGAACATACCGTCAAATCCAAACATGGTATGAAAATTATACAAATCCACTGAATTGGGGCTGAAAAAATTCTCAATGTGGTTTGGCTCCCATACCTACGACGAGGGATCCGGCGCCACAAACGCTTCTAAACACAGTGTCCTGCAAATGTTCGAAAGGATGTAACGCAGCGTGTGGTTGCAGGAAAACGGGCCTCCGATGCTCCAGAATCTGTATGAATTGTATGGGACGGTCATGTACAAATGCTGCCGAGGAAGATGATACAGTATGGATGATTGTGATGGAGACATCGATGTTAATCTTGAGCGCCCTGTGACGTCGGACAAATGTACGATGAAAGCGATGACGGAGAAATTGAGGCAGACGATTAAGACTGCCAGCCTTCAACAAAACGGTTTAAAATCGACTAACTTTGACACTTGAACTGTGGATTAGGCCTCCTGGGGACATAACTTTAAAAGAAACGCGCCATTTACTCTACCGCCAGGTGGTGTGAAAAAGAGTGATTTTATGCCTATACTACGCAATAATAATACTAATGGTAGGTACTTTGCCACAGCTGTTTACATAGAAAAGCTGTTATACTTGTAACAATTTAACAGCTTGTGCACCTGGAATGCTGACAAATATGTATAACATGAAGAAACTTTGATATGGCATATGATTTCCATAGATTTTCCGCAAGAATCAAAAAGGGCTCCACTTTGAATGGTCGTAGCATTGTAACGGTTGACATTAGAGACAAAAGGTTAGGAACATTTTTGTAGTACATTTACTCTAGATTATTTTTTATAATAGGTAGTGTGTTGATAAAGTTGATGGTTTGGGAGATATTTGCAATAAAACCAAAAATGGTACCTTCTTAGAGCCAGAAGGGCCAACGCCGACTTCGCTCGAGGGGGAAAACTTGGGGGAGTAATATCTGGGTCCAAATAAAGGGATTAAAGCAATTTCCAACTTTCCACTAATTAATTCCTTATTGAACTGTCACCGAGATACAAAGGTTTTTATTTTTAGTGGAAACAGAAAGAACGTCCCTTATCCTCTCACTTTTTTTCATAATTTAACTTAAGTTGTTATTTGTTTTACATGTAGACCTATCAGTATGCCTTCCTTCGGAGGGGAAGTAAAGGCGGCGGTCCCATGTCATAGATTTATGGCAAGTTAAAGAACCTTCCACTAATTACACCTGTGTGAAGCTAAATTGTATAGGTTAAGACTGTAAGCAACGCTCTTAGGTTCCTACGTTCATTGCCAAAAGCCGACTGCGGTGGCGTCTGGTAGCTAAGTTCTGAACTAGTAGTCGTTGACGGTGGCGTTTGGCAGCAAAAGTAGGAACTATTTGAAAAATTCAAAAGTCTGCAGTCCTTACTTGAATTAAAAAACAGATACGCACACTAATACAGTCATCACAATTAACACCGGTTATCAGACAGATTCTACACACACCCAAAGTACACGGGGCTACATGACCGCGTTGTCATGTTAGGGATATCCCTAACTTGATATCCCTAACTTAAGAACCAACCAACCATGTAGGCCTACTTCCTTTATAAGAAATAAATTTGGCAAAAAGAAAACTATATTGCTTACCCTCAATTGGGGTGTATTTAAATATTTATCTTTTGTGTTGAAAGTTTAAATTCGCTCTCCTGAAAAATGTACAGAATGTGACAGCCCGTTCTTCCCGTGGAGTCTTCAATCCCAAAACTTGCCGACCAGCACTGGTTCAGTCGAATATTCGGCTGCACACTATACTGTAGGTCTGACGTTTGTTTTTGGCCGGTGGCCGTTAAATCCGCGCATTCACTGTGCTCGTCAATTTGTCAGTGAATTCAGTGAATTTTCTGCAAGTGGCTTTTAATATGCCAGGTGACGAGAGGTCAGGAGAGTATTCTACCAACCATCTCGCGCTGTGCGGCTAGCATTTTTCGGCAGTTGGTCCAGGCTCGATTTCCGGCTCTGCCAAGAAATTTTAATTTTGGTCTGAGGGATGGAACAAGGCACACTCAGCCTCGTGAGGCAAAACTGAGAAGAGGAGGGTTCGATTCCCAACTTAGCCATCGTGGAAATGGTTTCCGCACTTCTACTCCAGGCAAATGCCGGGATGATTCCTAATTTAAGGCCATGGCCACCTCGTTCCCAATCCTCATCTGAATAATAAATGCACACACTAATACAGCCATCACAATACCACGGGTTATCAGACAAATTCCACACGCCCAAGTACACAGATCTACATGACCATGATGTCGCAAAGCCCCAAAATCAACCAATACTGCTGCTTTCTACCATTCCAAGAAGAAATCTTAGAGTTGCCTTACAGTCTCATGCCCCTAAAATCCATGACTAGTTCGAATGGTTTTAGGCCTAAGCATTGGATCAACCATCTTCTTACATCTCAATAGGGATTTGCCAATAGGCTTTCAACAGCTTGTCTCAGCCTATACATGCAAGAAATGAGTACGGTACTTATCAAAAATAAAGAAATAATAAGCTAATGTACCCTACTATTCTATTTCTCTCCTACTCCTAAATCCTTCCCCGAACACTCATCTTAAAACAGAATGGTCTGAATTTTTGGACTAATTATACTGTAAAAATGTGCCTATAAGAAGAAATGAACATGCTCATCTATAGCTCCCCGGCGAAATTGGAAAAAACCTTGAGTAATTATTAATGTTTCTGTTCTTATCATTTTATATGATGCTTTAAAAATCAATATATGAGCTAATTTAAGTTAACTTCACTACCATAATACTGCTTAAGAGTTAGACTGTTGAGGACTGATGACCAAGATATCCCTAACTTGAGCGAGGACTGCTTCACAACTTTATGTAAAATGTATTTTCGTACTTAGTTTGGATCATTTGCGATACGTGTTACATGGATGTGTGTGCTGTCGTTTTGGTGTTAAATGATGTGAGTTGGCAACACCAAATGTGGCGGCCATTCTGGTTATTTAGGAACTTATTTAAGGTAGCCCGGACTAAAACCGTTCAATCTATTTCCTTCCTTCGTTGTGTCTGCGCGTGCGTGCGCACATCAGTTGTTACTGCGCATGCTCACAATAAGAAGGCTTACTGGCTGGCCGGAGAGCTCTACGCAACAAGCAAGCACTGGCTAAAAACAAACGTCAGACCTGTAGCTGCGGATTAATCCACTGTTGGTGCAGTAGTAAACATCTGAGTTGCGCAGGCATGGTTACCCATAAACATATCAGTTGCGTACAAGACCTTGGAGGGTCACAACTTACAGTGATGTGGTCCTTGAACAAGAATGTTTAGTGAGGAAGGTAAACAATTACGTGTAATAGATGGGTACAACTCTTAGTGGTGAAATTCAACGGTGGTCATGCTGTAAGGAGACGTACAAAGCATTTCGGAAGATTGATGTAAAACAATGGTATGACTCGTGAAGAGAACACTTCACATAACCATGAACCCAACAATACCGAGGTCGAAGAATGTTTCTTAAATTATATTATAAGAATTCTACTAGACGAAGAAGCTGCAAGTCAATTTCCCGATTATGTTTTGGAAAAATACATCGAGCCTGAGTGCAAAATTCCACCGTCACTTTGGGCAGAATTTTCCTTTTCATTAAAACGAACGACAAATGCGTGTGAAAGTTTTCATTCGAAGGCTGAACAGTATGTTTTATCACTCACATCCAAAAATATTTCAATTCTTAGAAGCTGTCAGCGAGGCACAAACCACCGCTCATGAAAAAATGAATGGTGTCAATTCCAGAAACATCAGACGAAACGAAAACGCACTGGAAAAGGAGGAATTTCTGCAAAATAGAATCATCCAATTTCAACAAGGCGAAATAAGTAGACTACAATACATTAAACCAGTGGTATATACATTTATTCCTTGAATTTAAAAATGTTAATTGTAATTCAAAGTGACACATATTCTTAGCCACTTATCGAATCGTACTGAATTTGGTTACCAGTCCTCAGTCTGGTTATAGGACATAACGTACCACGGACATAACGTACCACTTGGCCGGCAGATTGCCTGCGAAGAGTCAGCTAATGACCTTAAAATATTTAGGACAGGACATAACGTGCCACTTGAAAGAGTGGGAAGTATTTAGGGTGCATGAAACCCTAACCGCACGGCCACTTGCTCGGTATTGCTCAATTAATCCTGGTAATAAATACATGGGCAATAACATAACATAAACTAATATAAAATATGATAAGTTTTTGGATTCCCATCACACTTTATGCAGGCTTTGGGCTGGAAAAATGTTTATAAACATTTTGGCGTGTTTAAAATCAGCTGTGGTTAAGCTCTGGTCATTTTTCGTTTTGTTTACTATGTTTTTTATTTTATTTTTTAAAATTTTAAATTGTTTTTGTGGGTTTTATATCCTAGCGAATAGCAAGTTCGTCATGGGATGTTTCATTCTAAGTGAATAGCAAGTTCGCCATGTGAAGTTTCATTCCAAGTTCTGCGAATATGAGAGAGCTCTCAAGTAAGATTTCAAGTTTCCATTCTCATCATACCGCTTCATTATTCTGTCAAGCCGTTCATCATACTTGACATATTTCTTCTTTCTCTTTGAACTTTCAACGTACAATTCGTACTTCATCCGTCGAAGTGCGCACATAAACCGCCCTTATTCGTTGTACACAACTCCATGTTACAATACCAAAATGTTTAAAGCCGCACAGTGTGATCGCCACTGATGTTTATGTGTTAATGAACCAGTAACTGGAATGCCCGTCTGACATCAAGTGGTACGTTATGTCCTAGCGTAAATATTTGGGGATTACGGGGAAACCGTTCTTAGGTAGATAACGACCTAGGTGGTACGTTATGTCCTCGAAAATCAAGTGGTACGTTTTGTCCGTTGTACGTTATGTCCGGACACCCCTCAGTCTATTTACGTGGGAAGGGAAATATGTGTGACGCAACTTGCATGTCCGGTAAATAACGAGGGTACACAACAAGCTAGAATAAGGAAGGATAAGAGAACGTTCATGACATTTGTAGACTTAGAAAAGGCTTTTGATAGCATTGATTGGAGTGAGTTGTTTGTCATTTTGAAAACGATAGGAATGAAGTTGGCTACAGGGATAGGAGGGTGCTCTACAATCTATACAGAAACCAGACAGCAGTTATTCGAGCCGAAGGACATGAGAGAGAAGCTGGTATTCGGAAAGGTGTAAGGCAGGGCTGCAACTTACCACAAGCAATGAAGGAAATTGGAGAAAAATTCAAAGTAGGAGTAAATATTCAAGGAGAAATAATTCTAACACTGAGATTTGCTGATGACATCGTCATCTTAGCGGACACACCAGAGAATTTGAATGAGTTTTTAAACGAAATGGATTCTGTCTTGAGGAAAGAATGCATGATAAAAATTAATAAATGTAAAACAAAAATATTGGAATGCAGTCGAAAGAAATCAGAAACCCCTATGGACGTCGAATTGGCAGGAGTAGGAGACTTATGTTTTTAGGAAGCAAAATAACCAGTGATGGACGAAGCAAAGAGGATATAAAAAGTGGGTTAGCACAGGCAAGGGACGCATTTCTACAGAATAGGAATCCATTGACATCGAATATAGATTAGGAAGTCATTTTTGAAAGCCTTTGTCTGGAGCATGACACTCTATGGAAGTGAAACTTGGACTGTTGGAACATCACAAAAGAGAAGAATAGAAGCGATTGAAATGTGGTGTTACAGGAGAATAATGAAGATCAGATGGGTAGATAGGATTACAAACGAAGAGGTATTAAGACGATTGGGATAGGAGAGATGTTTGTGGCGACTGCTAATAAAGAGAAGAGATGGGTTGGTAGGACACATACTAAGAAACCCAGGAATAGCAAACTTAGTTCTAGAAGGAAGGGTTGAGGATAAGAACTGTAGGGGTATACCAAAGTTAGAATGTATTAAACAGATTGCCTCGGATGTAGAGTGTTGTAGCTATGTAGAGATGAAACGATTAGCTCAGGACAGGGGAGCATGGAAAGCTGCATCAAACCAGTCAAAAGACTGAAGTCTTAAACACACACGCATCGAGGATATATTATCGTATTTAGTTCGCAACTAGGAATCGCGGGAATATTCAAGGTGGAAGAGACCTGTCAGTGGATTTACTGGCTCGTTCAGGATTCCCTAAGAACTGAAACTCTTGGCAGAGAGGATAGAGTCACTGTCGATGCTACTGAATACGTCCATTACAAACAGCAGCAAGAAGAGTGTGCAAAACTGAAACTTAGGTAAGTCTTCGTTTGCCCTCCCTAGGTCTAAAGTCATCGGTCGCCAGTGATATTTAGCATAGAAGGCGGTGAATTGACGTCACAACTGTTGCACGCGACTCAAACAAAGCTCTGTTCTTCTCTGTAGATTGTCGGCCAAGGCGACAGCGATTCCCAGCGCCTTGTGGATTATAGTGCCGCAGGCGAGCGGGCGTGTTTTAAAACATGCACGACACTGCGGCGCTGGTCCGAGCACGTGGCGAGACTGCAGTAATAAGCCTCTAGGCGGCCGAGTAATCTGCGATTAGCCCTCTGAATCGGCAGTCAGACAGGACAATTGGCGGCTTCGAGCGCCAGACTATCAATTAGGCGGCAGCACCAGTCGCAAGCTATTTTATGTAGGCTAGCTCTGTGTATGTGCAGTCATATAATTTTAGCAGCGACATAATGCTTGCAACTGATAAAAGCCTTACGAAATCATCTCACTCGTTCATTTCCGCAGGAAAATCTTTCCCCTTGCATAAAACACTCACAAAGTGTTGTGGACTGTGTTGGAAGGAAATGAATAGGGCTAACTTGATGAACGACTGTGTAACACTTTGGTGCTTGAGTTCTCACGTGTTGAAGCTATAAAACAGTACACGAAGCCAGGCGCGGATTCAAGGCGGTGGGAGGGGTCACGGGGGTCATGACCCCCCACAAACGGAGACAATTTTTTTTTGCAAACTCAAAAAACGAAAACACAATAACCAGACAAATAAAACTTAACGAATTTTAACTGAAAAACAGGTTTTTTTTAAATTTTATTCAAAACTGAAAATATCTTTATTGCAATTATTATGTTCTGTAACAACTGTACATGTTTACAACTTCATACCTGTTATATAAAAACGATTATTTATATAACAAAATCAACTCGTCTATTTTGTTTAGCAAACCTTGTGATTACCGAATCGATGTTTATAGTGATGTCACGATGAATGTGCAGCAATGCCAGGATAGGAATTTGGGACTTTGTTCGCACCAAAAAATTTTGCCGACGTCCAAACTGCAAGCTTGGTTGGCAATTTAAGCTGTGACTTTCTCCCTTTGTCGGTACCAACTCGACGTGCCGAAACTGTAGCACACCTTGATACTTTTCTCGAAGCTCGATGTAAAAGTCGCAAAACACGCCGTTGCAATTTGTAAGAATATTTTTGGTGTGCTAAACGCATCAAATTTCTATCCATGTAGCTTGCAAAAAAAATGGTCTGGTGTTGTACGTTTGGTTATTTTGTGATTGCGTTTTTAGTGATATCATTTTTCTTAACTGCCAGTTATTCAAATGGTGCATAATCAACATTACGAAGAAAGGTTTCTAAACTTACAAAATTCTGGTAAATATTCGTACAAGAATTATGCACCTTTGTGACATATACGAGGGAAAGTCTAACGAGTACCCATATTATACAAGGATCTCGACATTTGCAACCCTTCAGTCTTTAAATTTGATTTATTTAGCGTATGGCTTTAGAGATACAATATGTACACAGATGATAACTACTCAATCAGTATTTAAAGGAATCTGTTTAGTCGACATCATAATGCCCTTGGTTAATTAGGAGACTGATATGACTAAGAAAAACTTGAAACACGATTTTAAGTCAATAGCCCAATAATAATAACAATAATAATAATAATAATAACGCCTCTTTTAGCTACAATATCACCGACTGCGGTGGCTACGCTGGTTAAAGTGCAGCGGTAGGTCATGGGGCCAAGCTCTCTGCTGAGTCGGTAGACGCGTGGGTTCGAGCCCCACCGTCGGCCGTCCTTGAAATGGTTTTCCGTGGTTTCCCATTTTCAACACCAGGCAAATGCTGGGACGGTACCTTCTGATAGGCCACGGCCGCTTCCTTCCACATCCTTGCCCTGTTTCATTCATCTTCATTCAATCCATCTCTCATCCCGACGCGCAGGTCGCCCACGGGCGTCGAATAGAAAGATCTGCACTCGGCCTCTGAGGAGAACACACGGAAAGAAAAAAAAAGCTACAATACCGTAATGTTGCTAATGGTGCCGGAATTTTGCCTTTAAGGGGTTCCCTAACGCACCAGTAATTCTACTGACACGGGTATATCGCATTTAATCACTTCAAATGCTGACTGCGCCGGGATTAAATCTCGTAACTTTGGGTAGAGCTTGCAGTAGCTTTAAATTCACCGCTGTGCCACGCAGCCTATTTTTTTTAAGTCGCCGGCTGCCACTGCTCTTTAGTGAAATGCATTATATTAAAAGACAGACAGTTTTGCGACATACGACGGAGAGAGTAACATTAGCGACTTAAGTGACTTTACATTTGTCTATAATTTCGAAAGGGATGACAAAATTCGATGCAAACCAAACTTAAGAAACGACCTTAAGCAAATGTAGTAAGATGCACCATTCTGGATTGAGGCTATAAATACCAGAAATATGACGACTGTATTATCATTCGTCTCTGATTGAACTATGTTAAAGGTGGAAATTATTTGGAGAGTTATGTTGAAGGGTTTTATTAGTCACAAACAAAAATGAAAGGTAATATTCATTCTGAGTTTCATAAACTAGGAAATCACATTAAAACTGGGTCTTAACTAGAGCATATTCTTCTAGTAGGTCTGTGTGGGAATTTCACCCAGATGTACTGATTGGACTCGTCAACAGATGATCAATACACCCTTTCTAGACTCTTATAGGATAGCAACTACTGTATGTAGACTACTTGCTAACGACCCTTTAAAGAAACGAATTGCAATGCTTCTTTTCACACTGCTTTCACGGCCAGGAAATTAACAACATGGGTGCTGAAAGCTCCTTCAGCCAAGAAGCACTGCAGAGAACTTCAAAAATGAGTCGTACCAAGTAGTTGCTAACCCAGAGGGGTCCAGGTAGGCTGCACCGATCATCTGCTGATGAACCCAAGTGGTAGGCCTATACCAGGGTGAAACTCCGACAGACACGTCCTAATACATAGAGGATTTTGCTACAGTGATTTCCTGGCCATGAAAGGCAAAACATTCTAGGATCTTATTTTACTCGAAGATACAACAAAACACATGTTACATTAAAAAATAAAATAAAGTAATGTTAGACATTTTATACGCCATACAAGAATAATGGAATGCGAGAGAAAGAAATCAGAAGCCCTTATTACTGACGTCAAAGTGGCAGGTGAAACCCTAAAGGAAGTTCGAGACTTCTCCTACTTAGGAAGCGAAATAACTGGTGATGGACGAAGCAAAGAGGATATAAGAAGTAGTTTGGCTCAGGCAAGGAAAGCATTTCTACAGAAAATAAATTTGTTGACATCAAATATAGATTTAGGTATTACGAAGTCATTTTTGAAAGCCTTTGTCTGGGGCGTGGGCGTGGCGCTCTATGGAAGTGAAACTTGGACTGTTGGCGCAGCAGAAAAGAGGGGACCAGATGAAAAAGTTTTCTTCAGGTTCTTACAAACCTTGGTTCTTTCTTTTGATAAAAATGATGTGGTTACTGCTTGGTTTGATTTCCGATGACGAAAAGATTATGCATTCTATAAATAAGAGAGAACAGAACCAATGTGGTGTTACAGGAGAATGATGAAAATCAGATGGGTAGATAGAGTAACGAATGAAGAGGTATTAAGACGAGTGGGAGAGGAGAGATGTTTCGGGTGACTGCTAATGAAGGGAAGAGATAGGTTGGTAGGACACATACTAAGACACCCAGTAATAGCAAACTTAGTTATGGAAGGAAGGGTCGAAGACAAGGTAATGTTATTTGTTTTACGCCTCTAACTACTGCGGCTATTAGAGACACCGGGGTGCCGGAATTTTGCCCCGAAGGGAATCTTTAACGTGCCAGTAAATCTACTGACACGGCTCCCTCGAATTTACGCACCCTCAAATGCCAGCTGACTACGCCAGGATTCGATCCTGCTTCCTTGGACACAGCAAGAGAGAACGTTACCGCTGAGCAACGCAACCAGCTACCAAAGACAAGAACTGTAGGGGTAAATCAAGGTTAGAATATGTTAAACAGATTGCCTCAGATGTAGGGTGTGATAGCTATGTAGAGATGAAACAATTAGCTCAGGAAAGGGAGACATGGAACGCTGCATCAAATCAGTCAAAAGACTGAAGACTCAAACAACAACAATAATTTTATCAGCTTAATAGGATAAGTTTTCTTGAGGCTCATACCAACCTTGGTACTTTCTTTTGATAAAATGATGTGGTTACAGCTTGGTTTGATTTCCAATGACGGAAAGATTATCCCATCAATCAATAAGAGAGAAGAGAAACTAAACCAAAGATATGAACGTTAAAATATTAATTTATTTTATGGAAACTCAGTCTAGTGTTGTTACTCGCCACAGAGTGACTGGCACCGTAATCAGAGGACCTTTAATTCAGAGCTTCCTTGGTTGTTAAAAATAGTTGGCAAGCATTGAAATGTGTGCCGAGGAATCAGTAAAACAGTCGGAAACTCGTAGGCTACTGCCGGCCCAATATGCCGCGACGCCAACTCGCACGTAGAACCGGTAGCGCTGGTTTTCCGCTGACTATTAAGTTGACGGCATAACAGCCTAACAAGGAAGAGCATGCGTCTTGTTTTTACTGCCATGCTACTGTAGACGCGTTGGTATAGCTTCTGTAAAAACGTGTCCCTACATGTTCCTACACACTACCAATTATTGCTTGCCACAGTGGGTGAGTGGTTATCGTGTCGGACTACCAACCCCAAGTTTGCAGGTTCGTTCCTGGCCGTGGTAAGTGATTTTTGAAAGGCGGAAAAAATCACGATACGCATGTATAACAATGTTGGGATGTTAAAGAACCCATTTGAATTCAGTAGGCCGTGTTCATACAGGCAAAATTAATCTCGGCATTTTCCGCAAACACAAAGTTCCTCATTTCTCTACTAGAAAGCGCTATAGTGTCAAGGAGCTTAGATAGCTCATTGACTTTCAAAGTGCTTCAAGGAACAACAAAATTTGACATGTAAGCTACCCTCTGGGTGTCAAATAACAAAGCTTGCACCCGGCATCCGAGGCCATACGATATT
The DNA here is from genome assembly GCA_946902985.2 of Meconema thalassinum. NCBI lineage: Eukaryota > Metazoa > Arthropoda > Insecta > Orthoptera > Tettigoniidae > Meconema > Meconema thalassinum. The sequence continues at coordinate 248,969,230 of OX336394.1, read as the reverse complement.
ATTATTATTATTATTATTATTATTAGGCCTATTATTGATATTATGTGTTTCTTTTCTAGTTGATACCAAAAGCGAGAAAGCAAAGTATCAACGCAACATCTTTGAGCGAAGAGCAAAGTATTTTCCTATATGTAGACTACCTGGCCCCTGAGCAAACTTGTCAACGCTCTCTAAGGCCAAATTTTTCATCCCACTTTCCACTAAAGGAAGACATCGGATTAAATATAATATAAATATACAGTCTAAACCGAAGGGTGTTATAGAATTACATTGCAAATCGCATTTCAATTACAGTATATCAACCAAAAAGTCAACCCCTGGCACTATACAGCCCATGAAGGACCTAGGCCGACCAAGCGACCGCTGCCCAGCCATTTGGCCTGTAGATATTGCGTGACGCGTGATCAGCGCATCGGGTCAGTTTTAAAATCCCTGACGGAACGGGGAATCGAACCCGGGGCCCCTGGGTGAGATGCAGGAGCGCTACCCCAATACCACGGGGCTGGCTTTATTATAGTATGTAAAAGGTTAACTTTTCATTATCTGTAGGCCTAATCTTTTTGGCACATACACAAACAGAATGACAAAGGCGTTTGCTCGCACTTCAATGCATCTGAAGGGCCTGAAACTTTAGCTCTGATGTAATCCTTGACGCTGGGGAGTAATAAACATTGGGAGGAATATACTGGATTGTGTTACGAGTGTATACACTTCCGGAGATCTTCCTAGTTGGCAAGGACTCTATGCTGTTGTCAAGGAATTACACTCGCGCCATACAACGGGTTGCTGGAGGGTAAGTGCAGCAGCACGTAGATTCTATAATACATTATTAGTTCTTGTTGCAAGTGCAGCTCTTTCTAATCGACGCCCGTGGGCGACCTGCGCGTCGGGATGAGAGATGGAATGGATGAAGATGAAGGAAACTGGGCAAGGATGTGGAAGGCCGTGGCCTGTCAGAAGGTACTGTCCCAGCATTTGCCTGGTGTTGAAAATGGGAAACCACGGAAAACCATTTCAAGGACAGCCGACGGTGGGGCTCGAACCCACGCGTCTACCGAGTCAGCAGAGAGCTTTGCCCCTTGACCTAACGCAGCGCTTTAGCCCGCGTAGCCACTACTGTCGGTCCCGACCCTAATAATCACACTTAGACTACACACAATACTCAGTACCCAGGGAAACACAGGTTATCAGGTAAATTTAACGTTCATCCGAGTGCATGGTGCTGTTGAACAAGTTGTTTCAAACCCCTAAAAGGAATTAACAACAACAAAGTAAATTTGAGTAATGCTAAGACCAGTCTGGCCGAATACAGTACTGGTAACTTATCGGCAATGGAAAGTATACAATGTATGCTTTCCCGATATGAAAATTGAAATAGTTAGGGTGCGTTGATTAATTTAATGATAAATCTTGTTCACGGCAGGCTTTTCCAAAATCCCTTCGCTGACTTTTCCTTAATTAGACCCAAGTTAGCGGTCACCTGGGCGATCGGCCTGTCACCATCCCCAGTTGTATCTGGATTATGTTTAAGGATTGGGTATGGAGATTTTCGCCAAAACATCTGGATGAAAAATAAAACAGTAAGTAGCAACTAATTTAGTGGAACAATAAATATGTCGAACTTCTGCACTCATCTTAGTGCTCTTCACGACTGAATATTGCATTGTGCTCCTGTGTGGATGAACAGTACCCCCGTAAAGAAGACAGGCACTCGGTTCAATATAAAATTAAGAGCCAGTTATGGATGTATAAGAACTATCCCACTATATTGGCTCCCTACACTCGCATGCTGTGCTTCTGAAGGAATATTCGGAAATAATGAACGATCTCCAACTTCCCATTCATGATGGCATTCCCTCGTTGACAGCAAACTGGCATCGTTACAAAATTAACCAAAATGACTAGCCCAACATTAAAGATAAATGGCGTGATATTTTAGATTGAGAGAGCTCCAGCCGAAGACACCCGCGGGCTTGGAACGTCCACGACATGTACGTCAGAAATTAATCGCACACAAAGAGGATATGGAGTATGTGTGCACAACCTACACAAATGGTGTCAATAGTCAAGCCCATGCTGTGATTGTGGAGCAATGAACGAAACCATTCGGAATATTGTTGAAGAGTGCAAATTGAGAGCCTGTTTGTGTGAACCAGAGGAATTTCTCATTCTTACACCATCGAGCCTTTATTGGATGGACTGGCTGCATGGCTCAGCGGTGCGAAATTCCGGCACCCCGGCGTCTCTAAAATTCACAGTAGTTAAAAGGGACGTAAAACCATTATTATTATTATTATTATTATTATTATTATTATTATTATTATTATTATTATTATTAACTTTTTGGATTGCTGATCTGGATGTCATTTTATCATTTATATTTTTATATGTTCAGAGTTGTGTTTATAATTGCTTTATATTCTTTTTGTAGCAAAGTTTATTCTATGCGTAATGCCATATGCCAAACAATAATAATAATAATAATAATAACAATAATAAAATTACCACCCTTCTTAAGAATCACAAATTTTCAGTGAAAATGATGCACAGAGATTTCAGACGAATTAAGAACACTGCTATCAGAACGAATGATTAAGTACTGGGCAGATAAGAAGAATCAAACAGTACAATCTTCAAATAAAAAGTGTACATGGAAGACTTAAGTGGTCCAATGTGGCAAATAAAGTTAATAATAATAATAATAATAATATAAATTATTGTGCCTGTGATCCCCGAGGCGATGATAATAGGACTGTCTGTTTACAAACGTTGTGCCCATCGTGAAATCTTAATTTCCGAGCACAATGGTGTACCCTCCCCTCGGCGATCGTCGCCCCTCTGCGCCTGCCGTTGATAGATGTTCATAGAGTACAGTCCCTGGACGAACACAAAGGATGTGAGGGGTCGGTTGTATCGAGCTACAGAAGAAGCATGGTCGTCGTTTAGAGCAAGAGCAAATCATTCAATGTGCTCTGTCGAAATACACTTTACCTCACATCGCACAGTGAAAACAGCAGGGTTGGGCTAGGTACTTTTTAAAAGTAACCACGTTACAGTCACCGTTATTTACAAAAAATAATAACGAAGTTACCGTTACTTTGTGTGAGAATTAACTGCGTTACAGTTACAATTTTCAACGTAACGCATCAATAATTTTCCATTTCTTTTGTATAAATTAGTTGTTTAATAATAACTCTTCCCACTCCTATACTTTACTTGATATTAACGGAATAATAGATTCCAATAATATGGGAAACAAAATGATTTGGCAATGTGTAAATAATATTTAATCTCTACATGGTATTAAACAAAGTCCCCGATTCTTGGATGTCACCGGTAATCTCGAGACCACTGGATGGATTTTGATGCGGTCCTCACCATTCTGCGAGAGAGCCATTCTTAATGGAAGAACTAAGGCTCAAACTACTGCCTACAGCCAATTGGACGACACTCCACTGAGAAAGGAAGCAAAAAAGGAGAGAAATATGGCCAGAGTTTTACACGTCAGACGCGATGATAAATAGAGCATGGATGGGACCAAACCAGCATCTTCGCCACATCATCACAAGTTTAGCAGTGCATGGATACCATCACAAGTTATGTAAAAATAAATCTTATCACGAACCCATGATTGACTGCTTATGCCGGTTGTGCAATAAACAATGCGACAGATATATCTTGGACTGCAGCAAAAGAACGAAATCAATTAGTGAATATACCAAACAATAGATATGTATCATTGATCGAGTTTTGTTGTAAATAGTGTTATGTTAATTTATATGGCAATGTTGCTGCAATAAACATATTATCTAAAGTAATGGATATCTTGAGGTAAGTTTCTGTAGAAAATTATTTATTTATGATCAAAGGAAGCCAAGCAGTAACGATTTCAGTGAAAAAGTCGAAAAAAAACTGGCGTCCGTGCGCTTTTTAAGCTTACGCTGGGCAAACCGTTAAACATATCAATATACTACGGGTGTAAGAATTGTTCAGCATGAAAAGTTCTTCAAAAATGTCCGCGAGAGCATATCTCTATCTTCAATGCATCGCCCACTATAAGTGTTTTTACGTTTTCATTTCTTCCAACAATCTCCATTCAATTAATGAGGCGACAGTTTACGAGCTAGCACGTAATGCATTCATAACTGTTCCCGGGCGAATCCGGGGTGGGTTGCTAGTAATTATTAATAAATGATTAGCCTATTGTAGAGGAAAAGTACCAAATATGGAATACGTTCCTAATATGGAATACTCCAATATTTGTTAAATTAAACTTGGCAGCGCTGCGTGGAACAGGTACGAAGATGCACAAGGAAGGTCTCTCTGGTTGTGAGTTGCAGGGAGGCACTTGAGCGGCGTTCTTTGTCCGTGACAGTCGAATGAGTGTTTTACAACCCCCAAGAAGTTTTGGGAAGGTAAGAATTGCAGTCGTTTACAAATTAAGGCTTTATCTAATTTCCAAAACGCCTGTTAGCGTTACGTAGAGTGTGCACTAACCATACAAACTATGCAGTGGACAGATACATTTGATGAACTGGTGTACATATTTTGTAAGGTGCAATTTAAATGCTGCTGGGATCCTAATATGGAATACTGTGGTGTTCCTATTATGGAATAGTATTCCATATTTGGAGCCGGACTTTTCCATATGTACAGGCAGTTTTTCTTTTCTTTAGAACCATGGCCGAACGGAAGGACAATTCAGAGGGAAAGGTACGGAAGAAGTGGAAGGAAGTAGATATGCAACACTCTATCACTGCAGTATGGACAGAGAAAATGGGTTACAAATTGGCAGCAAGTGCATATGGTGTACCAAGAACAATTGCTTCCTTTAACAACAAATAAAAATACAACAGTAAAGGAAGAATAAGTGGATGTTTCTAACTCTGCCCCAAAAAGTTCCATATGCCATTAAGAAACACAATCGAATCTAATCGTAACAAGGGGCAGATGACCTCGTAGTTCCACCCCTTAAGACAACAATAACTAACTAATCGTAACAGAATACATTTGTCCTGTCCCTAAATTAGCAAGGCCAAAGGGTCCTCAACGAGGAATGGCTCCAGGGAAGGCTGAGAATCTAACATCACCACCTTACAAAGATAAACTGCTGGACTCTCAGATACTTTCCTCAAACCTTGTGTTCAAGTGCCGAAGGTGGCACATTTGTAGGTAAACATTGCAAATAATGATTTATTATTTTAAATTAAGTTCATGTGTTTCTTATTTTAAGCATACAGACTATGAATGTTTATTAAAACAAAATTCTTAGGATACACATAATAGTATTCCATATTAGGAACACTTTTTTCAGAACAAAATATTTACAGTTTTTAATATATTTTGCAATTTACAAAAAAAATTAAGTGTTAATCAGAATAAAAATAAATAGCTGATAAAGTCGACAGATTGTAGCAACGTAACATGTATTCAGAATTTAACAATGTCAAAAAGGAGGTCGTCATTTTTATTAAAATAAAAAGGTATTCCATATTTGGCACTCTTCCTCTAAGTTTCATCTCTGAAAATTTATGACTCGTAAATTAATTCCACAGGGGCAAAATTCAAAATTATTATACCCTGACTAATCCGAACACATGATAGACAAGGCCTTGTTGTTGCAACCATATTTGACTCTTCTCTGCTGAACGTTTCATATCAGCATATTCCTGGAAATGTACTCTGTCCATCACAGAATCCAGATACTTCTTCCCCAAAACGTTTCCTTCCAACACGATCGTTAGGAAATTGTTATGACGTAGTGTGTCACCAAGGAATTTTGTTTTCCTCTTTTCTACCTATTGTTGATAATTTCCCTTGTTTCATCTACTTCCCGAAGGACCTTTTATCATTTTAAATGATCTTGTCGACTTCGTCGTTACACTGGGGTCTGACGTTACGTTACGGTGACGGGACGAAATGTACCCAGATGCACTGAGGTGTGTGACGTAATAGTACCGCTTGGTGCTTGTGTACCCCGACAATCTCTACTTCGTTATGAAGGTAAATATCATTTCTGCTGGAGTGATATTAGTTACCGTGCTTGGTGTATTTCGGTACTGGAAAAGGAAATTATAAACTTTATGCTTAATTGACAATTTTGACTCAGACATTAGCATTTTCTTAATACCAGTCTTTGCTGTTAGCACTCCCCTTTCTGCAAGGCCATTCGCCTAAGAATGATAAGGTGGGCTTTTAGAAGCTATTATGTCATTATCTGTACAAAATGACAAGAAATTGAAGGAATCAAAGGGGGACACTCAGGGCGGAGACAACCAAACATTGTGTCACAAGGATGCGTGAGATGTGGATCGTCAAAGTGTCACCCAGATAATTGCTGGTCCAAAAGTGTAAATTGTTTTGCGTGTGGAAAAATAGATCATATGGCTCGTTATCATAGAGAGCAAATTAAAGCAGTTGTCAGTGACGAAGGGCAACAAGAGGAGTGTAGTGAACAATGGCGGTATACTCCGTATTGTAGGGAATCAGCTGAAAGACAAAAATCCCCGATTCTTGGATGTCACGGGTAATCTCGAGAACCACTGGATGGATTTTGATGCGGTTTTCACCATTCTGTAAAGTATATCTCGAGGAAAGATTCTGTAGAAAATAATGTATGTATGATCAAAGGAAGCCAAGCAGTAACGATTTCAGTGATAAAGTCGAAAACAAACTTGGCGTCCGTGCACTTCTTAAGCTTACGCTGGGCAAACCGTTAAAAATATCAATATACTATGAGCGTAAGAATTGGTCAGCATGAAAAGTTCTAGAAAAAAGTCCACGATAGCATATCTCTATCTTCAATACATCGCCCACTATAAGTATTTTTAGACTGGATGGAAGGGGCAAGTCCCCACGCGCTATGGTGAGCGTGCGGCATCCCGCTTTGCCCTTAGTTTGCACCTGCCATTCGCGAGTAATTTGAAACAAGATAAGCAAGATAAGTATTATGCAGATAATTTTGTAATATGTCAAAAGTCTTTGGCTTCGAGCGAAGCGAGAAGCCTCCAGCCTTTCTAGCATTTTTTAGCATTTGTAGCATTTAAAATGATACAAAGTCTAGTCTTTCAGACTAACTGTCACTTTTGATTTGACTTTTTCTCCATCCAGCTTATTTTCAGCATCCTGCATACCCACATTTCCATTGCCTCCAAGTGTTTTATATCTTGTTTAACTAAGAACACAGGATATTCTGATCCAATCTAATCCATTCGTTATGCTACATTGTCTACAAGATCTACTGTCGTTTGAAAAATCCTTCACAACAATGTGTGAAATATTAATAATAATGATATCGTATGGCCTCGGGTGCCGGGTGCAAGTGTTTTTATTTGACGCCCATAGGGCAGCTTTCATGTCGAATTTAGTCGTTCCTTGGAACGCTATGAAAGTCAAGGAGGTTAGATATTTAAGCTCCTTGACACTATAGCGCTTTCTAGTAGATAAAGGAGGAACTTTTGTGTTGGTGGAAAATCCCGAGATTAATTTTGCTATTATGAACACGGCCTACTGAATGCAATGGGTTCTTTAACATGCCAACAACATATGACATACATGCCAGGATTTTTTTCGCCTTTCAAAAATCACTTACCATGGCCAGGAGCGAACCTGATAGCTTGGGGTTGGTACTCCGTCACGTTAACCACTCACCCACCGTGGCAAGCAATGTGCGAAATTAATAATAATAATAATAATAATAATAACATAATAATATTGATAATAAACACTTCACACAGGAGATGTTTGTAATTTTTTGGGCACATATTTAGCATTGACAACAATGGATTAACAGAAATATTATTCAATATAGGCTCATATTAATGTAAAAAAATACTAGGATAAATTGGCTGGAGGAAACAAGGAGTGGGGGTGCTGAATGAGTTGAACCTCAGGGAGAACATAATGAAAAATCGACAAATCTTCATAACATCAGCCAATAATCACACATTTAGGGTTAAATCCCCAAGGTAGCGGGTTCAAACCCGGCTGAAGTCTTCGGATTTTTTAAGAGCGTTAAAATCACTCAGTATGCCTTCCTTCGGAGGGGAAGTAAAGCCGGCGGTCCCATGTCATAGATTTATGGCATGAAAAAGAACCTTCCAATAAATACACGTATGTGAAGCCAAAATTTGTAGGTTAGATTATTTGATAACGCTATATTAGTTCCAATGTTTGCCGGCTGGTGCTGGCAGGTGGACGGTAACATTTGGTAGCAAAAGTAGGAACTACTTGAAAAACTGGTCGTCTGCAGTTCTTACCTGAATCATAGATAGCACACACTAATACAGCCATCACAATTATCACCGGTTTTCAGACAGATTCTACACACAGCCAAAGTGCACGGGGTCACATGACCGTGTTGTCACAGCTCCTAAACTAAGGAACCAACCAACCAAGGGTGAAATCTAGCAGTGGGACTGGTACAAGATGAACGCAAGAGGAAACACAGTGATTTCATGAAGAGATATTGAGAAAAGAGGAAGGCAAAAGTCATCAAGCCAACTAACAAATTCCAACACGCTCTATTAATGGGAATAAAGAAATGATAACAACGATCTCTACCTGCACATTGAGAGGATAACAGACACCATTCGGAAAAGGAGCAGTTTTAACGCCACATAACACGGGTGAGCTCGCAGAGACAGACCAACACGATCTTTTCCTACTTTGTTAACAAGAAAACCAAGGGACCCTGGTTGATCGAAGTTGAAAAATATCTTCGAGAAGTAGGAATCACACTTGAAGACATCCAGGAACGTGCATATCTCCAGAGAAGACTTCGGGCATACAAGAGCTTCCAAGAAAAAAAGCCAAAATTGAAAACCGGCAAGAAGTTGACTGATACAAGAAAGGAGGCTCACCGCAAATGCGAATATATTGAGTAAGAGTTAAAGCTCTAGCGTGCAAACGGTTGAAGTAACATGTTCCACTGCAGCCCGAAACGAAGGAATAAAATAATAATAATAATAATAATAATATTAATAATAATAATAATAATATGACTTCCACTACCGTGGTGTATGTTTTCTTAGTTGCAGCTGTTTAGGCGATCTACTTTCGAATGTCGGCGTTCCATTTCGCACTGCCATTTGACAGAGGAACCGGAATTATATTGTGTGACCAGTGGCTGATATTTAATTGAATTTTGCCTCATAATCACCAAATGTAATCCGAGAGGTGATTTACGAGCTGACATCACACAACTTGGAGTGCCGTGGAATTTAACCATCCTTAAAAAATCTGACATCCTTGGCCGAAAATCAAACCCACGATCTAGAGATCAGGGTCATGCTAGTAACTCTCCCCTCTGTGGTTATATCCTGGAGAGTCACGTGGCACTGTGCATGCAGCTCTACGGGGGTTCCCCTAGACCAATTAGCGTGTGTCAATAAACACATACGGAATAACACAATGCGACCACCTATGGATTCAATTCACATTGGTTTGCTGTTTCCGACAGGTAAACCCGATAACAGTCAACTTACCGCTATATTACATGAACATAATGATCTCTCTATATATGTAGACTACTCAGTTTATCTTGTTTTACCTTGTGTTCTTATGGCAGATTTAGTTTGACATTTACGTACTCCTATATTTTTTTTTTTCATGTTGATATTTGGAGTCATATTTTGTTTTAAATTGTGAGTTATTCTAAATCAGTGCAAATTTTGTTGTTTCTTTCAGGATATCTCCAACATTGTGGTCATGCAACCTCGTGTACTTGGGTGTGAGTAGAATTTTTTCATTCATTCATTCATTTACTTTATATGGAAATGAAGGTAATTCCCCGGTGGAGAATTGTACAATTACATAAAATTACCAACAATAATAACACACACACTTAATATACACAAGTGGCGATTTGGGAACTATAGTAATTACATCCTAGTATTTACACAAAATTTCAGTCTTCTTTTAAACACATCAATATGTTTGGGGAAAGGCTCTAAGACTGCGGCAGGTAATGAGTTCCAATTATTAATACCACGATTAATAAAAGAATATGGTCGAACATCAATTCCGCCCGATTTTCCTCAATTCCACCCGATCTATCAAGACCCCAAAAATAAGTTCCTCTACTCCGCTCAGGCTTTGACAAGGGGTCGGCAAAAGGGTTATCCCCAATGACGTAAACAAATGTCATAACCCTCCTGCTCGCATACCAAGGGCCGGGTCTAACACCTTATGCAGCGCATGAGTGAATTCTTGAATGCAGCTGATTTTTCCGTTCTAGGCTAGAAAACAGTATTTTCAGCATCCGCAGCTGATATCGAAAGTATTCTTTTAGGTTCAAATTATACACCTATTATTATCTAAATTTAATTTAATAATATCTGACGAGGTCAAAAAACATACAAACATTTAATTATGCACATGTTAAAAAAATAGAAAAAAAAATAGAAAACTTGGCAGACTTATTTAAAAGAATGTTATGATTAATTTTAAATCACTTGTATTTTCTGCCATATAAGTTATAATTTGCCAAACACTTTATACCTGATTTAACGAATGAGCTGACTTGACATCAGAGCGGTTGACCAATGGCACAACAATGTCTTGCGAACACCACCACGCCATCGGTCAAACGCTCTGGAGTCAAGTCCGCTCATTCGTTAAATCAGATATAAACATAATACATAAAGAGCTAGATATTAATCACTGTTGTTAAATAAAAATATGGGCAGGAAATTTAATAAAATAAGAAAAATCAGTATCTTAAAATCACATAAATCTTTACTTCATTTCAAACTATAACCCCGGCCTTGGTATGCGAGCAGGTAGGCTATGACATTTGTTTACGTCATTGGGGAAAAGCCTGGGCGGAGTTGAGGAACTCATTTCTGGGTCCCTTGGAGGACCGGGTGGAATTGAGGTAACCCTGGCTACCTGACTGGAATTCCCGGGTGGAATTGATGCCCGCCCAAGAATATTTCCTATAATTTGTACGCAGCGATCGTCCCTTGCTGCTCAGGTAGGTGGGATTTTCCAGACGTTTGCTTAGTTGTCTGATAACCTGTATCACTGTGATGTCAGCACTAGTGTGTGTATTTGTAATTAAGGTAGGATTTGGGATGGGAGCGGTCGTGTCCTTAAGTTAGTTACCAACCCAGCATTTACCTGGTGTAAAAGTGATAAAACGAGGAAAATCACTTCCAGGATGGCTGCGGTAGTAATCGAACCCGCCTCTTCTTAGTTTTGCCTCACGAGGCTGAGTGTACCCGTTCCAGCCCTAATACCAGAATTAAATTTCATGGGATAGCCGTGAATTGAACTCAGGCCTCCGCGGTGGCAGCCAAGAATGCTAGGTGATTCGTAACGAGGCGGACAGCGGAAGTTTAAATCCATGCTATGTTTCTTGGAAATACTATCAGAGCATTGAGCAGAATTTCAAGAAGGTCTTGTTCTCCCTTCTGCTCCTTCATTGCAAACAAGGCACTTAACGTGATTTGTCGGACGCATTGCTTTGGCTAGTGTTACTTAACATTAGGCAACGCTCAGTTTTTAATTTCCAGACAACTCACTGAACAACGTCTACTCTGTATTGTACCCCGTGAGGTAACTTGCATAGGCAACTGTTGCAACGGAACTGTTGAGCGGATTGCATAATTATTATGGGGCTGACAGGTAGGATGCAGTGTACGCTACGGACTTGAGGCCTAAAATTGGTAGCCTATACCGACAGCGATGGCTGCGGTAGTAATCGAACCCGCCTCTTCTGCCCTGCCATGGGGCCAAGCTCTCTGTGGACTGGGTAGACGTGGGTTCTAGCCCCACCGTCGGCCGTCCTTGAAATGGTTTTCCGTGGTTTCCCATTTTCATCTCCGGACAAATGCTGGGGTGGTACCCTCTGATAGGCCACGGCCGCTTCCTTCCACTTCTTTGCTCATTTTCATTCACCTTTATTCATTTAATCTCTCATTACCTACTGAGGTTGGCGTCAAGAAGAGCATCCGGCCGAATCAATCATCCGCCACACAGACTTTCATCGTATCTCATCCCCAAACCCTTTGGAAACGGGAATATTAAGGGGTATCTTAAAATTTGGAGCAATTAAAGTGCCTTGCTTTTATGTATTTTGACAAATTCATTTTCAGAAGTGGTATTTGGATATCCGATTTGGATAATTCAAATATGCCCTTACCTTAAAATTACTGGCGCATTAAGGCATCACGAGGGGAGCAAGGAACATGGTAGCCTCAATGACCATGTACTTACCTCTCCACCTTCCCCCCCCCCCCCCCAAATACTCCTACCGAGCAAATGTTGGAAATGGGGTACACTTAGCCTCGTGATGCAGGGGATCCATTCCCAATTCAACCATCCTGGAAGTGGATTTCCATGGTTCGTCACTTCTACTCCAGGCAAATGCCGAGTTGGCTCCTAACTCCAGGCGACGCCCACCTCCTTCCCAATCTTCACCTGCATTGCAAATACACACACTACTACAGACATCACAGCAACACAGGTTATCATACAAATTCTACACACACATCCAAGTACACGGGACTAAATAACTAATATGTCCAAGACCCTCAAATGAAACAATGAAAAAATGAAAATCCACAGCCTGCTTCCAGTAGACTGATCGGGTCAGGGAATGTAATGAATGAACCCCCATTTAGCGGCGAGGATATAACTGTGCTGGCTGCCGAAGCCTGTCGCACTCCCCTGGGATAATGATTAAATGAATGACGGATGAAATGAAATGATAGTGGAGAGTGTTGCTGGAATGAAATTGTGACAGGGAAAACCGGAGTACCCGGTGAGAAACCTGTTTGCCTCCACTTTGTCCAGCACAAATCTCACATGGAGTGACCGGGATTTGAACCACGGACCCAGCGATGAGAATGTTTGTTGATGGGATCGTCATTTCTAAGTTTTGCAATATTAAAATAAATTGTTCTGCTATCGGGTGCTTAGGCTAATGCTTTAATATGTATCAATAATAAATTACCACACTTACTAAGTTGTCCGAGGGGTTTTTTGATTTTCTTTTTTGGAGGCCAGAGACTGTCTGTGGGTGTCACAGTAGGTTTGGTAGTGTTTCATAGAGCTACAGTGAGTCCGGGAATGTTCTCCGCAGCGCCTACATGCGTCTGCGAGAGCTAGCTACAGCAGTTATGTTGGTAGCACGGCTGCCGCTTGCATCATAACAAATAAACAATAAACTTTGTACTCACCACAGCCATTCATAACAGATGCTGGAACCATTCACAGTACATCACCCTTTTTCCGTAATCAGTTTGTTTTGATTCAAGAACCACGGTAACTTTAAGCCTATAAGGGAACAACTGAAGCTTGTCTCTTACAACTTAGAGATTCCTGTTTGTTGAGCTAATTTTCGTGTTGATTTATTTGAACTACGCAGCATTATATCGGAGATTTCATCAAGTTTTTCGTCCGTTAAAAGCGTAGGCCTGCCTGTTCCCGGTACATCGTGAACTGAGCAAGTCGCACGAAATTTACTTATCAAATCCCGAACGGTATCACGGTTTGGACACTTTGAATTAGGAAACCGCGTCTGAAATCTTAATTTTACATTTACTGTAAACCGATCGCCTCCGCGAAAAACGTATTCCACCAAAAAACTCTCTCTTCAGTAGTAAACATTACCGCCAGTATACTGTTGCACTCTTCCAATAATCTATCTGAACGCTCGCTGGCTGTAATACACACTGAAGACATGCAGGCTCGCTCGCTTATCGGAATACACACTGACAGCCCACACGGGGGAGTCCCGCTTTCAAGGACACAGTGCAGCCAACTAAACTCATGACTCAACCACTCACAGCTGCACTGCGGAGATTATTCTCTGGCGCCCTGTATTTGTCTTGTAGATTTTGATCTGATGATGTTCGCTTGACGACCGAAACATGTCATCCCTTAGTTTCCTCTTTTTTCAATAGTCCATAACAATATTACATTAATTTCTTTTCGGGTTATTTCTTCGCATATTCCAGTAATTGGCATTATTTTATGTTGACCGACTGAAAGTTACAATGGCAATTACTCAGACTAAGGCCAATTACGACACGAGCTATTTCAAATTACGTTTGTTTTATTTCTATACAACGCATTCAATGTTGAAAGAATCTGTTTCTTTCGAAAGGAAAATCTCCATTGGTTGGTCTCTAAGTTCAGGGGCTGCGACAACGTGGTCATGTAGCCCCGTGTTCTTTGTGTGTGTGTAGAATCGGTCTGATAACCGGTGTTAATTGTGATGGCTGTATTAGTGTGTTATCTGTAATTCAGGTAAGTACTGCAGACGATCAATTTCAAGTAGTCCCTACTTTTGCTACCAAATGCTACCATCTACGACACCTACAGTACCTAACTGTGAAATTGACTACTAGATGCCAAGCAACCGGCACCTGGTATCAAACGTTGGAACTTAATGGAGCGTGAATCAAATCTAACCAACAAATTTAGCTTCACACAATTGTAGTTAGTGGAAGGTTCTTTTACATGCCATAATTCTATAACGTGGGCCCCTCCGAAGGAAGGCATACTGAGGGATTTTTAACGCTCTTAAAAATCCGATGATTTCGGTCGGATTTGAATCCGCGATCTTGGGCATAGAAGCTCAGTATGCTACCAACTACCCAGATTAAGGCCATTAATGGCGCGAACGATTTCAAGTTATTCTATATTTTATCGCTAAACAACGGATTCAATGTTGAAAGGCTCTGTTTCATTCCAAAGAAAATCTCCATTATTTTGACCCAAGATAATTGTAGGGTATTGATCCTACCTTGTGGTGTCCATGGTAACGAGGCTCAGCCAATGAGAATGAGGAGGGGTGGAGGCCACGCCTCCTGTACCACAGACTAGCTGTGGGTAAGCTCTCCCCCGATACGGTGGGTCGATCAATAGGGGACACGCCCATCCCTTACGTTACACTCCGCGTTCAATGACGTAGTCCTTTAACATTTATTTATTTATTTATTTATTTATTTTTATTTATTTATTTATTTATTTATTTATTTATTTATTTATTTATTTATTTATTCATTTATTCATTCATTCATTCAATCATTCATTTATCTATTTATTTATTTATTTATTTATTTATTTATTTATTTATTTATTTATTTATTTATTTATTTATTTATTTATTTAAGTTATTTATTTATTTTTATTTATTTATTCATTCATTTATTTATTTTTATTTATTTATTTATTAATTTATTGATTTTATTTATTTATTTCATTATTTATTCATGTATTTATTAATTTATTAGTAGGTTCAATCGTATTTGCCGGGATCACACAACCTTTTAACTTCAAGATCCACGACAAACCACGTCAATTCAAAATCCCGCAAAACTTCAGTTTGTTTCAACACTAGCCACTGTGCAATCGAATAAAGGAGGTTCTGCCTAGAGATAAAATATAGGCTCAGATACAGATGCTCCAACCATGGGTTCCAAATGGATCAGCCTCC
Source organism: Meconema thalassinum (assembly GCA_946902985.2). NCBI lineage: Eukaryota > Metazoa > Arthropoda > Insecta > Orthoptera > Tettigoniidae > Meconema > Meconema thalassinum. The sequence continues at coordinate 248,953,782 of OX336394.1, read as the reverse complement.
TAGTTAATTCACGTGTATAATTCTGATTGAAACGAAAATGTGTGTCCTTCCAAACATTGTATAACTTGGCTGGTGCGGCTATCATTCGAAAATGTATTTGCACCAATACATTGAACACAGGTGTAATTAGGCTCAAGAAAGCTTTGAAGAGAATTTTCATTGTTGCCTTATCAACAATTGAATTATAACTTTCACGCTGCCAACACAAACATATGCTCATTTTAACTGGGATATGTGATTCCACCTGAAAAAACTACATGTGATTACTTATTAATTACACTACTCCCCCCACCCGTTGTAATTTGAGCAAATATAGTAGTCTAATAATTGTTCACGTGTATTTCTTTTGCTGGAATCATTATTTACTATCTATTTTATTTATGCATCATGTTTAGCAACTGAAAGTTACAATTCAACAGGTGTAATTAATTATATCTTATTAATTACCAGTTAATCGTCCTACGTACCAGAACTCGTTGATTGTTATAACCTGTGTAAATAAACTCTGAATTGAAAGAATTGAGAGATGCGCGGTCATGAATGAATGTATGCAACCTGCTATGCATACCTGTTTGTCGGGCGGTACCCGGAAGCACCTGCTACTGAAATGGAAGATAACTTTGGCCATTATATTTTGCAACCATATTGAAACGGTGAAACATAGGCCTATCGAAACGGCAAGAGTCCTATGTTTTTGTCATGTCCTATGTGCGTATAAAATTTCAGCTAAATCAATGTTGAGTGGTTTTTATGTGAAACAGTAACAAACACCACTAGACATACAGTAGATGTTTTGGAACACTGTTCACGTTTTAATTTTAATTTTAATATTCACACAAAAACATTAAAAATAGTATAATTATTATTAGTGCCAGCACAACTGACGTGAAATACAAATTAGTGGTTTTCTTATGATTGACAGAAATGAAATATTTGAAAACGTACTTATAGGTAAAAACGAGTTTTATTTGAAGTTTCCTTCTGTAGCATTAAGAGGCTTATTCAAAAATAGGCTATGTCACTTTTAAAAAAATCATGAATTAATTTTGGCTTGCATAAAACTATTTTCAATTTTTACTTTAGAAAATAGTGAATTATTCCCTTTGGATAAAAAAGGAATGTTGGAAACCATAGTTCTTCTTCTTTTTGTCACATGAGTTCACATTAGGCCTACATTATAAACAAACTTCTTCAAACTTTCTATAATAAAAAGGTAAGTTAATGTTGTTGTTCTTATTGTTTGAGTCTTCAGTCTTTCGACAGGTATGATGCAGCTCTCCTCCATGCTTCCCTGTCCTAAGCTAATAGTTTCATCTCTAAATAGCTACCACAACCTACATCCGAAGCAATCTATTTAACATATTCTAACCTTGGTCTACCCCTCACGATGGTATCCTCATCTTGTCGTGATGTGGGGGCTTGAGAGCCCAAATGATCCTGCGAGCTATGCCGGCGGGAGCGTGAGTTCCTGGTAGGACCTCCCATGCCGGACAGGTCAAAGGTGAAGGGTCAGACAAAGAGGGATACCCTGGTCCTCCAGGTTGGGGGTTGATCATGGGGCTGACAATCCCATATCGAAAAAAATAATCTGTTATGAAACTCCAATACAGTAATAGCCGGACTGATGATAATGATAAACGACCTATGCAAGGAAAAGGAAAATGTAAACGGGAAAATGATATGTACATAGTAACCTGGAATGTGAGAACATTGAACAAACCTGGAGCGTTGAAGGGCCTTAAGGAAGAGATGGAGAAATATAGTATAGGAGTGGCAGCGATCCAAGAGATCAAATGGAGAGGAGATGGTATATTGAGAAGTGATAACCATACACTAATGTATAGTGGAGGCGACAGTGGAAGAATAGGTGGCACAGGTTTCCTCGTGGATAATAGATATAAAACAGCAGTACTGAATTTTAAGCCTGTAAATGAAAGGATATGTACTTTGAGAATGAAGGCACGATTCTTTAATATCACCTTTATATGTGTATATGCCCCCACAGAAGAGGATGAGGATGAGGTGAAAGACACGTTCTACAGTCAGCTTGAACAGGAACTTGAGGGTATAGCAAGGCAAGATGTAAAAATCGTGTTAGGTGATTTCAATGCGAAGGTGGGAAAAGAAGAAGCATTTAGAGAGACGGTAGGAAAGGAAAGTCTGCATGAGGTATCAAATAATAATGGACAGAGACTCATCGACTTTGCCATGGGAAATGAAATGATTGTGAAAAGTATATGGCTTCAGAGAAAGAATATAAGGAAAGTAACGTGGTGCTCACCAGATGGAACCACATTCAACCAAATTGACCATGTGGTAATTGATAGAAGACACGCATCTGACATACTCGAAGTTGATAGTTGTAGAGGAGTGGATTGTGACTCTGACCATTTCATGGTAAGGGTAAAATATAGACAGCATATAGCAGTGTACAGATCTGGAAAGATGAGGAAAGTTCCTAGAAGGTATAATGTCTTAAAACTAAAAGAAAAGGAAACTGTCCCGAACAATATGAAACACATTTACGGAAGAAGTTGGAGACTAAACAAAATTGGGATTTAGAGGGAGTAGAAGGAAAATGGAGTATAATGAGGGACGCACTACACGAAGCTGCAGAAGAATTACTGGGGACAGAAGAAAGGATTAAAAGACAAATCTGGTTCGATGAAGAATGTAAAATAGCTATAATGGAGAGGAATGCTGCAAGGGAGAAAATGATAAGTAGACCAACGAGAAACAATACAGAAGAACATAAAAAGAAAAGGAAAGAGGCAGATAGAATTTGTAAAAGAAAGAAACGGGAATCAGAGAAGAAATGGATTGAAGAGCTAGAAGAAGAATACAATAATCAAGAAGTAAGAAAGTACTATAAACGAATACAGGAAGTGAAGAAGGGCTTTCAACCCCAAGCAGTTTTCTGCAGAGACAAAGAAGGAAATTTCATAGGAGGAGAAGAACAGATTTTAGATCGATGGGCTGAATATTTCAGCGAGCTGCTCAATGCTACTGCAGAGACGGTATTGCTAGAACAGGAGGGTCAAGAGAATAACCAACCATGGTGCAAGGATAACACTGATGCAATGCCAGTACCCGTGCCGACGCTGGAGGAGGTTAGTTTGGCAATTAAAAGCTTGAGGAATAACAAAGCCCCAGGGGGTGATAATATTTCAGCAGAGATGATTAAGTGTGGTGGGGAACATTTGGCAAAGCTGGTACACCAGTTGATTGTGGAGATATGGGAGAAGGAGGTGATGCCAGAACAGTGGAACACGGCCATTATTTGCCCAATCCATAAGAAGAATGATAAAGCAAAGTGTGAAAATTATCGTGGCATAGCACTGCTTAGTGTGGTCTATAAAATCCTAGCCAAGGTAATGGCTATGAGACTTACACCTCTTGTTGAAGAGAGACTTGGAGAATACCAGTGTGGATTCCGACAGGGTAGATCGACGACGGACCATATCTTCACAATAAGGCAAATAATGGAAAAGCGTTACGAATATAATGTTGATGTGCACCAACTATATGTGGATTTCAAACAGGCTTATGATAGTGTAAAGAGGAAAACTCTGTATCAGACCTTGATGGACATGGGATTCCCACCCAAACTAATCAGATTGGTGCAAATGACTCTTACTGGCACAAAATGTCGAGTTAAAGTTGAAGAAAGACTCTCAAAAGTTTTTGAGGTAAACCAAGGGTTACGACAGGGAGACGTACTGTCCACGCTGCTGTTCAATATAGTACTAGAGAGAGTAATGAGGAAGATAGATATCAGCAATCCAGGAGGCACGCTGTTAAACCGTATGAGCCAAAATCTAGCGTATGCTGATGATGTAAGTATGCTGTCACGAAGACTGAAAGATCTTGAAGAAGGGTTGGGACGGTTAGAAAAAGAATCAGAAGAAGTAGGATTACGAGTGAACTACAACAAAACTCAATATTTATTATTATCTAGGAGAAATACTGTGGAGAAAGATAAATATATAAATGTATTTATAAACCTAAATGGGGTGAATTTTGAGAGGTGTAAAAGTTTCAAATATTTGGGAGTACTGGTTACTGAAGATAATAGCACAAGAGAAGAAATAAAAGCAAGAATTGCAGCCGGTAATAGAGCTTATTGGGCATTGATAAAAATCCTCAAAGCGCGCATCCTCAGTAGAAGATCAAAGGTGACAGTGTACCGAACCGTTATAAGACCAGTGGTAATGTACGGCTCGGAAACATGGACTATGACTGTGACAGAAGAGGAGATTTTGAGAAGATGGGAAAGGAAAATACTGAGGAAGATTTATGGAGCAGTGAATGAGGCAGGAAGATGGAGAATACGGGAAAACAAAGAATTGGAGGAATTATATGGGCATCCTGATATAGTTTCGGAAGTAAAGAGCAATAGGCTAAGTTGGCTGGGACATGTGGAGAGAATGGCAGGTTAAAAAGACCTATAGAGGAAATCCAGGTGGAAGAAGATGCAAAGGAAGACCTAGGAAACGATGGTTGGATGACGTGGAGGACGACTTACGCAAGATGGGAGTAAGAAGATAGAGGAGACGTGCAGAAGATCGTCAGGATTGGGCAACGATTGTTGGAGAGGCCAAGGTCCTACATGGACTGTAGCGCCGAGGAGTAGTAGTAGTAGTAGTAGTAGTAGTAGTAACCTTGGTCTACCCCTACAGTTCTTATCCTCGACCCTTCCTTCTATAGCTAAGTTTGCTATTCCTGGATGTCTTAGTATGTGTCCTACCAACCTATCTCTTCTCTTCATTAGCAGTCGCCAAAAACATCTCTCCTCTCCCACTCGTCTTAATACCTCTTCATTCGTAACCGTATCTACCCATCAGATCTTCATCATTCTCCTGTAACACCACATTTCAAATGGTTCTATTCTCCTCTTTTGTGTTGTTCCAACAGTCCAAGTGCCAAACTCCAGACAAAGGCTTTAAAAATGACATACTGATATATCTATATTCGATGTCAACATATTCTTTTTCTGTAGAAATGCGTTCCTTGCCTGAGCTAACCTACTTTTTATATCCTCTTTGCTTCGTCCATCACTGGTTATTTTGCTTCCTAAGTAACAGAAGTCACCTACTTCCTTTGGCTGCTCACCTGCCAATTCGACATTTATAGGGGTTTCTGATTTCTTTCGGCTGCATCCCAATATTTTTAGCCTACTTTCGATTTTTGCAAAAAATGAAAGTAGACTTATGAGATCAACACAGGGCGAAAAAAGTGTGTCTGTCTGTGTGTGTGTATGTGTGTGTGTGAGTCTGTGTGTGTGTATGTGTGTGTGTGAGTCTGTGTGTGTGTGTGTGAGTGTGTGTACTCTGAATGTCTGTCCCCCCCTATCAATTCGAACACGGTGAATGCGAATTGAACGAAATTTGGTACAAAGGTAGCACTAGCAAAGGACACCTCAGTGTCATGTTTTATATTGCCGCCATCTTTACTAAAACTGAATGGCGGCCACTCAAACGTTCAAAACGTAAAATCAAATAACGACTAACCAAATCATCCAATCTCTACCAAATTTGGTAACAACATACCTTCGTATAGGATGCGTCTTGTGACCAAACTACAAGGTCGTCCGCCATACCATTTCAGGATGGCGGCCGTGCGAATTATGCAAACTTTATAATCCATATCATGGGACCCACCAGTTCCGATTATCGAGCCGAGAATCGTTTTAACTGTTCTAAAGGAAGAGGCACGTACGAAATTAAAAGTTTATTTTGTAATACTATAGTGCAGACGTGATTTTAAAAAGCTCAGCTGATTCATTAATAAGACAAGATGGCAGCGGATATCTTGTGATTGACTTATATTTCACTAATTTGAGTATTGCCTGCAATATAGCGTACTGAAACAAAATAAATAAACTTTGTATGAAATGCTTTATATATAAATAATATACTTCAGTGATGAAATCGTTTAGTATAAATCATTATTTGCTAACAAGTTCTATGTAAGTCATTTTATATAGAACGATATTCGTTGACACAATTAGCTCAGTGGTAAAGCGTTAGTCTGTCATTCATATGCCTATGGTTCAAACCCCATCAGAGTTAGTTTTTTGCTTGACATTTTACATATTTGTTGCTTTGTAATGACTCAGACGTTTTAAAATTAAGCGTTATATTGTGCATATTACGGTGCAAAACATATACTTAATTAAAACATAATTCGCCAGCAGATTTAATCGAGACATCTAGCTGACAAAAAGGTAACAGATTTTATTGAAAAGTTTCTTCTTCTGGCCGCTAGAATGCACTCGCTCTGTTAGGATTATATTGTTCGATATTTCACAACTAGATATCACGACTAGTTTTTATATTTATTGTTTCTTGAGTACTGAGACGTTATAAAATAAAGCTTTATATGGTGCTTTTTGCAATGGAAATTATATATTAAAAAAACGACATTCTCCACTGGAGTGACATCTTCCAGCCTTCAGTTGTACTATGCAGAAACTATAGATTCGAGCAGCGCTCTATACCGGCCAGTTAGTGAACCCAGTCTTAACGACTGCTAGGAGTAATAAGACAGTAACATTCGTTTATTCCTTGTGCACAGAGGCGTTGTTGATAATCTCAAAACTTGCAATATGGATGATTTGGAGATGGATTATTTTGTTATACCGTGTATTTAAGATTAGCCTATAAATTAACGGGTTGCGAAGTTACTTCACTTAGTTCTATATCATTCGTACACGACACAGAACAACAACGTGACGTCAGTTTCTGATCTGCTCTGATTGGCTATTACATTGCTGCAGTCGGGTAGTTGGCAGTCAAGGATAAAATTCTCGACTGCCAACTGCCAGCTACCAACTGCAACTTCATGTTGTGTATGGTGCCTATAGTATACACGGAGTCGATCGCGACTGCCGACCGAGGACTACCAACTACGGACTGCCGACTGCGCATTGTAGATGGGCCTTATTAGAGCAACGAAGTTTCAATTATTGTAAGTAGTCGGTGTTTGGAGTGTTTGCTGATGAAATTGCAAAATGCTGGGGTAAATTATAAACTATGGTTTGAACGCCACTGTTCAAATCCTGTGTGCCAATTTGCACTTCAAATAGGAAGAAATTAGGAGATGATAAGGACAGAGAGTTATAACTATACCCATGCATTTCGGAGAAAGTAGGCTATATGTTCTTTCCCGAACATCTTGTTTTTTCTTACATTTATTAATTTTCATCATGAATTCTTTCCTCATGACAGAATCCATACCATTTAAAAAACTCATTCAAAACCTCTGGTGTGTCGGCTAAGATGATGATGTCATATTGTAAGATAATATGGTCTAAATATTATTGTTATTTATTTTTAATTTACGCCAAATATTCTGAATTCTAGAAACATATTAGACTAAGAAAAGTTCTTCGAAAATAGGCTATCAGTTATTTAATGTAATTCAGAAGCTCGTGTAAATCGTTCAAAGTGTGTAGCCTATAATCTGGAAGCTACCCTTCTCAGATAAAACCACTTTTAAAATCTAATAACTCTCCCGGCGTACTATTCCCTACCCCACTCTTCACCCCAGTGGAGTCGTATCGCGAGTTCACACAAATATTGGGAAATTAACTTAAAATTGTAGAAGATATAAAAGTAACATTAGGCTGTGCCTCAATACACATGAGAGATTTAAAACAAAATCGAACATAAAATTAAATCGAGGTACACAGTAGAGCAACATTTTCCTGAAATAAATGTAGGCCTATTGTGCCGCTAGCACTAAGATGGCGGCCCCTCCCCGATCAGGGGGTATATAAAGAGAGGGTGGTGGTACAGAGCTCGCAGCCGTAGCTACGTCGCCGAGCAGAACAGACATCATTGTGAGTTCAGTGCCTGTACAATAATCAATAAGTAGCTAAAAACCAGTGCTATTAACAAATCAAAAAAATCATTTACTTCAGTGTTTCTCAATTGTAATTAGATCGCAATTTCATCTTTAGAGATTAAGATTATCTTAGTAGATGTTGAGTGTTTTAAAGTTTGCAATTATAGAAATACCCTTTCACCAAATTGAACACGTACAGAAGATCAAATATTAGACTACATGCTTTTAAATTAGCCTAAGTGCTGTGAATGTTATTAAATAAACGTTGTGAGACAGACTGATTCTTGAAAAATTACTGACATTCAATTGAATATTTTCTTAGCAAAATGTAATTAGCGTGTTTTACTGATTTAGTATATTCGCGTATGTTTCTATGTTTAGCAATTCTTTTGGAATAATCATTCACTGAAAGATTAATTATTACATTTATTTTATATAGGCCTATACAGTAGGAGTTCGGTGTTGATTAGGCCGCAGTTAGGTAGACATTCATCAGATAAGCTATTGATAGCAGAGGCTATAACTTACAGCAAGCAGAGGCAGACTTAATTTCATTTAGGTAACTTCTTTTGTATCTTTATTGGCAATTAAGTTCTTTTTTTTTTTAAATAAGTGGCAATTTAATTAAAATTCAAAGGTCATTCCAGGGCCCGGCATTCGGAAAACTCTAATTGAAGATATTGCTTTATATTTATGGAAATTAGAGTACATTGCTCTCTGTAAAGCTTCGTCTCGGAAGTATAGTGGATCTCTTTCCCTTGCATTTTATTTTAACTAAGCAATATTTAAACCACTGAACTACACTTTAAACGGAAATTAACTCCAGGAGATTAAAATCCCTGATGGCTCGGCCGGGAATCGAACCCTGGGCACTTCGGGCCAAAGCCTAGCGCGCTAACCATTTAGCCTAGGAGTCCGACAATTAATCTGCTGTTATTGTTTCTCATTAGGCCTATGGTAGGAGCCGCATTTGAATAGAAAAATAATTTGTTTGTAGCAAGCTCATTTTGAACATTGTTGTTGCTGTTGTTAATGTAGATACATTTAGGGACTTTGAGACATCGTGGTCATGTAGCCCCGTGTATTTGGGTGTGTGTGAAATCTGTCCGATGAACTGTGTCATTGTGATGGCTGCATGAGTGTGTGTAGCCTATTTATAATCTGGCAAGGCCTAAGATTTAGGTAGGAGGAGGCCGTTGCTATAATGTAGGTACTATCCCGGCATTTACCTGGAGTAGAAGTGGGAAACTACGGAAAACCACTCAGTTCTGCATCATGAGTCTGAGTGAACCCCATTTCAGCCCTAAGACCAGAATTAAATTTCTTGGCAGAGCCATGAATCGAACCAGGACCTCTGCGGTAACAGCCAAGAATGCTAGTCACTATGCCATGAGATGGACGAAATCGAGAATTTGACCCTTGCTTGGCAGTAAATGCCACCATCATAAATACCTTTTTAAAATGTAATCTTGGAAGGGGTGGGTGATAGATTTTCAATTAGATGGAATATTTTCAGCATTAGTTTTTGTTTTAAGAAAACTGCTAGCATTTTAAGTAAGTTGTTGTTGTTGTTTCCTTTGAGGGGTTTGGACATCATGGTTATTTAGCCCCGTGTACTTGGGCAAAAGTGGAATTTTGTCTGATGACCTGAGTTATTGTGATAGCTGTAGTAGTGTGTGTATTTGGTGAGGATTAGAAAATAGGTGGTCGTGGCCTTGAGTTAGGAACCATCCTGGCATTTGCCTGGAGTAGAAGTGGGAAACTATGGAAAACCATTTTCAGGATGGCAGAGGAGGGAATCAAAGCCACCTTTCCTCAGTTTTGCCTCACGAGGCTGAGTGTACCCCGTTCCAGCCCTCAGAACAGAATTACATTTCTTGGCAAAGCCGGGAATCGAACCCAGGCCTCCACTGTGATAGTTAAGAAACCTAGTCACTACGCAACAATGTGGACTTAAGTTGGATGTAGGCCTATGAAGAGCGGAAATTGTCCACGGGGGAAATGAACACAAAGGCTATGCTCTTGAATGTTTATTAGAACCGTCCTGTTTTAAGGGTCAAAACAGCTTGATCATTAGTGTCCTCTATATGTGCATGTCGTCTCCCGTCAGTTGTTATTCTAATGTCTGTTCATTCACTGTGTGCCTCAGGAAATTTTCGTGTTTCGTAAGTTTGATTTTGGTAACCCTTACAGCATGGTTGGCCAATGCCGAAGTCGTCGGATTTTTTTAAGAGCGTTAAAAATCCATTAGTATGCCTTCCTTTGGAGGGGAAGTAAAGCCGGCGGGTGCATGTCATAGATTTATAGCATGTAAAATACCTTCCACTAACTACAATTATGTGAAGCTAAATTTGTAGGTTAGATTTGATTACCTATCTATAAGTTCCAACGTTCGCCGCCAAGTGCCGGTTGCAGTGGAATCTAGTAGCCAAATTCACAGCTAGTTGTCGTTGACGGTAGCATTTGCCAACAAAAGTAGGAACTACTTGAAATTGATCGTCTACAGTCCTTACCTGAATTGCATATAACACACACTAATAAAGCCATCTCAATTAACACCGGTTATCAAACAGATTCTACTCACACCCAAAGTACACGGGGCTACATTACCGCGCTGAGGTATGGTATGGTGGCCATGCAGTGTAAATATTCACGCGGACGTCGTGTGCGGCTCACATGTGATGAGAAAACGACACTTTGCTTGTTTCCCGTTTCAGCTTGGTACTGCTTGTCGTGTGGTCTATACTGGCAGCCTGATGTAATACTTTGTGAAAAGTCTAACACCCCAGGATATAGTTGCCACTTTCACTATTTGTTGTTGGAGTGTAAGATTTTCCAGTGCGTAGTGTGTGTCCATAAGCTGGCATGATTACTTTTTAGAACTTCCTTGGAAAAAATATATGATAAAATCCACAGTTCAGGCAAGCTACACAATGTTAAAAGCATCCTTTAATGTCATAAAGTAGCCGTTGGTTGGTTCCTCAGTTTAGGGGCTGCGACAACGCGGTCATGTAGCCCCGTGTACTTTGGGTTTGTGTAGAATCTGTCTGATAACCGCTGTTAATTGTGATGACTGTATTAGTGTGTGTTATCTGTTTTTAACACAAGTAACGACTGCAGACGATAAATTCAAGTAGTTCCTACTTTCGCTACCAAATGCTACCGTCTACGGCACCTAGCTGTGAACTTGCCTACTACTAGATGCCATCGCAACCAGCGCCCGGTGACGAACGTTGGAACTTAAGAGAATTAGTCAAACCTAACCTACAAATTTTGTCTTCACACAATTTTAGTTAGTGGAATGTTCTTTTACATGCCATAAATCTATAACATGGGACCGCCGGCTTTACTTCCCCTCCAAAGGAAGACATACTGAAGGATTTTAACGCTCTTAAAAAATCCAACGAATTTGGCCGGTTTGAACCCGCTATCTTGGGCACAGTGTACTACCAACTACGCCACCGAAGCAGAAGCACGTTAAAGATCTCCACCGGGGAAAAATCCTCGCACTTCGGCGTCTCTAAAAGGCGCAGATGTTAAAAGGGACGTAATACAAATATTATTATTATTATTATTATTATTATTATTATTATTATTATTATTATTATTATATTTTATTCTGGTGTTCCGGAACTGCATTTAAGCCAGAAGTGATTTTCTAAATTTGTTTTTTTTAGTTTGATAGAGCTCTGCAAGACTCTTAATTTAAAAACCTTTCCGGGCACTTTAGCCGTTCAACTTTTGGCACAATTTTCATGTTAATTGGGATCATACAAACTATGCTTTCCATGTAATGATTAGTGTGCAAGAATATCGTTTTTGATGGTACCTACAGAGGTGTGCAATTTATTAGAATGAAATAATTAATTTAAATCGGTCACATTTTTTATTTAAAATCATTTTATTGGCCATTTGCTGACATATTTTTAACACCCAACCTAGTCATGTTTAATCCCTTGTAAACTTATATATTTTCCCATAAGGAATTGTGTCTGAAAATTTTCGAAATTGAGAATCCTGAGCTAGGTCCGCTTTCTCTTCGTTTATTGACTTTGGAATGTACCCTCTCAATCAAGTGATTTCAATCCATGGTCTACGGATCTTTGAATAGTTAAAGGGCGGACCTCAGTAATGAATGAATTTCGAATTCCTCAGCTTTAAATGTAGCCTACACAAAAACTACAGTAAAGTAATTAAAACAAAACGTGTACATTTTTACATTAGGAAACCACCTCTTCAAGTGGAAATTCTAAACAATAATTCTACTGTCTTCTTCTTAAAAGAAAATGTAAATAAGACTATTTTTTAAACACTTGGTATCATTGCAGTGCTTTGCAAACATTTTTAATTCATTAAGTCATGAAAAGTAAAAAAATTGCAAAACTGACATTGAGTATAATAATTTGCACACCTCTGTAAAACCTTACTATAGGCAGAGTAATTCAGCACGAATTTGATATTAGCCTATGTTATATTACATTTCACTCGGTATAAATCTTGTTTAAGTTCATCTGATCGGTACAAAACAAGCAAATCGATTTTAAGATGAAGCAAACTCAAAGATAGCAACACTGTTACGACGGCAGGAGTACAAAATGACTTCTAAAAGTTAACAAGGTGCAACAATTGCAGCTGTAATACTTGGATTACCAGTAATATACTATAGGCTAAACGAACCGGTAATAAAAGCCGGGAGAAGATAAGTAAGAGGTGCATACAAATGGTTTTAAGTTTATATGGTAGGTTGAGGAGAAAACAAGCTAGAGTGACAGTGGACGAAGTGCGTCTCGACCTACAGTGTTTACTCGGCCGACGCTGAATTTAAAGATAATATACTTGGTTCAGTGAATATTCCGTGTATAAATTTGTAATGGAAGTGACTGAAAAGTCCGCATGCTGTAAAGTCGCTTGTGAAGCTAGTTTCAAATACTCAACACATTGCCTGCCAATCACGAAGCACAAGGTGGAACAGAGAGAGCAGATACGTGCAGGGAAATCTTCCTCATGTATTAGTATTGGCAACTCAAACTAACACTTGGGGCGCTATGGTTGGTCAAACATGGCCCGGATAAGTACGATAAAAGGACTCAATGACACATGATTGCTATGGAACACTTTTGTACTTTTGTAATCAGTAAATGTGATCCCTAAAACACTGTCAGTGTTATTTTATGTATGACTGTGCGATGCATGTGATCTATTTTGAGTGGTTCACCAGACTTTATGTGTGAATTAAGTATTATCAAGCATTGCTTGTCTGCTCGAATTTGTTTTTGTGCATTAAGAATCATGACGCTGTTACGTTTGAAAGCTATATTCAAGTTTGCTAATTGCATCATAGACTCGTGGCTATGACGAGCAGCAGTATCGCCATAGAAGGCAGTGATCTGGTATTCATTACCACCACCGGACGAACGCGCGGAAGATGAGCAAGCCCGCCTCTTAATTATGTTTCAGGTGGCTATGACGAGCAGCAGTATCGCCTTAGAAGGCAGTGATCTAGTATTCATCTACCACCACCGGACGAACGCGCGGCAGATGAGCAAGCCCGCCTCTTAATTATGTTTCAGGTGGCTATGACGAGCAACAGTATCGCCTTAGAAGGCAGTGACCCAGTATTCATCTACCACCACCGGACGAACGCGCGGCAGCTGAGCCAGCCCGCCTCTTAATTATGTTTCAGGTGGATATGACAAGCAGCAGTATCGCCTTAGAAGGCAGTGATCTAGTATTCATTACCACCACCGGACGAACGCGCGGCAGATGAGCAAGCCCACCTCTTAATTATGTTTCAGGTGGCTATGACGAGCAGCAGTATCGCCTTAGAAGGCAGTGCTCTAGTATTCATCTACCACCACCAGACGAACGCGCGGCAGATGAGCAAGCCCACCTCTTAATTATGTTTCAGGTGGCTATGACGAGCAGCAGTATCGCCTTAGAAGGCAGTGCTCTAGTATTCATCTACCACCACTGGACGAACGCGCGGCAGATGAGCAAGCCCGCCTCTTAATTATGTTTAAGGTGGCTACGACGAGCAGCAGTAGCGTCTCAGAAGGCAGTGATCTAGTATTCATCTACCAACTCCAGACGAACGCGCGGCAGATGAACAAGCTCGCCTCTTAATTATGTTTCAGTTGGCTATGGCGAGCAGCAGTAGCGTCTCAGAAGGCAGTGATCTAGTATTCATCTACCAACACCAGACGAACGCGCGGCAGATGAACAAGCTCGCCTCTTAATTAAGTTTCAGGTGGCTATGACGAGCAGCAGTAAAGTCTCAGAAGGCAGTGACCTAGTATTCAACTACCACCATTAGACGAACGGCCCTGCAGATGAACAAGCTCGCCTCTTAGTTAAGAGTTTGTGGTGTTTCAGGTGGCTATGACGAGCAGCAGTAGCGCCTCAGAAGGCAGTGACCTAGTATTCAACTATCACCACCAGACGAACGGCGCGGCAGATGAACGAGCTGGGAGCGGTGGGGGAGTGTCTAGAGTGATCACTTCCAGGGCAGATTCTTCCTCCACCCCAGCGTGCCGCCTCCCTCACTTCACACAGCCTTTCATGGGGGCGGCTGAGCTCAGTGACGATGAGCTTAGTGACCTACCATCTTGTGCATACGCTGCCAGAAACAGCACTCAACAGCAGCTTCACTACCTGGGCATGGCTGGTGAGTACAAGCCTTACTTACCTTTCACCAATAGGCCACCTCAATACGGGCTCCCGTGCAGCAGTACAATGAAATCTAGCGACTTTAAATGGATAAAAATATTAATTTGGAGTTCCCCGCCTGTAAAAGGTAGCCTGAGAGAAAATACACGGCTGTATTTCCGCAACACGGCCATAAGCCTGACAAGAGGGTAGGGCAAACGGGGCTGTATCCCCGATGCCCGGGTGGGTTGAAGGGCCCGGAGACATTAAGAACCCCGACAAGACAATCTCATTTATGTAATCACCCTAAGCCGGATTTAAGCATTGGTATTATATAAATAAATGTAGTGAGAAACTGATGGAATATTAATGAAAATTTAAGCAGGTCGTTAACATAATGAGTGAAATGTGATCAATAAGCCATTAAAAATCGAAAACGTTTAAAATAAATATATCAATTATCCAGCTATATTATTAATACTTCAAAAATTACTAAAATTCAATCATTTATTTTACCTGTGAGTGTAGGCCTAAGTCCAATAATCTGATAACCCTAGGGCAACTTAAAAAAGAAACATACATCAGCCACATGCAAGTATTGTAATCCATAACTTATGACCCAGCAGTTCCGCTTATCGAACATGGGCTTGTTTAAACTATCCTCAAGGACGTAACCTGTTGGATATTATAATTTAATATTATAATTTATACTGTAGCAGTGACTTAAGTAGCGCGCAGATTGAGCCCTACTCAGTCACACGACAATATGGTGCCTGATGCCTGATGAAAGACCCATATTTCATTAGCTTGAGTATGTTGTATGTAATAAACTAATTGAAATAACTTAATATACATTTTGTATGAAATTATTTATAGCGAAGGCATAGGCTACTACACCGAAGAAATCGTTTATTCCAAGACATTATTTGCTAAGGAGTTATATTTAAGCCTGTTGATTACATTCACGAAGCAATAGTCGATTTAGCCGCGTGCTTAATGTTGCGGCCTATCTCCCACTGGGCAGGGGTTTGAAACCAGGCAATGTGGTTGTTTTACTGATTTTTTATGTGTAACATCTTTCCGCTCGGTTGCTGGATATTTTTAATGTGTAACATCGTTTCACTCGGTTGCTGTATATTTTTGTGTGTGGGGTGATTTTGTAAAAGGGACGGAAGTAACATAATGGCCGTCATATCAAGGACATTTTCCCCAATGAAATAAAAGAAGCTGCCTATATACTATATCATTGGCTGTTATAAATGTAGAGAGCAATAGTTTCGTATTTTGCCCCATAGCGCCGTAGGGAAATAATCACAGCACTTTGGAAAACTTCGGCTGTGCCGAGCTCCTTGTGTCATTTTTCGCCACGTAGTGCTGTAGGATAATGATCGGAGTATATCAAAGTAAATTTGAAAGCTCGAACACTTATTGCATCTGATAATCACAATATAGGCTACTGCGCCAACACCATCGCACTTAGGCCTATAGGCTACACAGGCCTAATATTTCCATGATGATAGCTGCTTTAAGGGGCCTAAAATCTTTTTGCACTAATTATTCCCTGTATCTTCAATTTGTAAGCAACGTAAGATGTAACAATGTTCGCAATTCTGCACCAGAACACGGGTAGGGGCAGCGTGATTCTGCCTGCACTGCCAGTCAACAATAGACTCATTTTAATATTCTTACAGCTGAACCTCAACTCACAGAAGTAAAAACGAGATTTTAAAATGTCTCACAGCCGCCATCTTGTGGTTATGAAAACAATTGAAATAAATTAGATGCCAGTGGATTAACATTTGTATAAGCATTTACCGTACCAAGTTTCACTGCACTTGGATGGTTAAGTCACGAGAAACGTCCATTTAAATATTTATACTTCGCGTCACCGCCATATTGGATTTGTGCTCACCAGGTTATTAAAAGTCCTATAGGTGAACTTATGTTCATAGCCTCTATAAACATAAAAGTTTCATTTGATTGCTGTAAATGATCCACAGATATTGAAAAGTGTTTAAATATTTCGGTTGGTCGCCATGTTGGATTGTTATGTGTATAGGCCGTAGAGTTATGTACCATTAAAGTAACATTATTGCGTAGGTTCATTATTCAAACTTTCACTTCGATCGCATGATTACGACACATGAAATGAAAACTTAATTGTAAAATTTCGCACAGCCTTTATCTTGAGGTTATGTAAACAATTGAACTAAATTAGATGCCATTACATTACAATAGGCTATGTATATACATTTACTGTACCATATTTCACTGCGCTCAGATGCTTAATCGCGAGAAAAGCCTATTCAAATGTTTCAAATTCGCTTGGCCGCCATGTTCGTCTTGTACGTCACAGGTTTTTGAAAGTTTCATAGATAAACTTGTAGTAGTGTCCTTTTCACCGTACAAAATTCCAGGGTGATATCGGTAATAGGTTCGGAGATATAGAATGCCGGTGAAATATTGTGAACAGCCACCATCTTGAGGTTATGTAAACAATTGAACTAAATTAGATACCAGAGCATTACAATGTGTATAAGAATTTGCTGTACCAAGTTCCATTGCGTTTGGTGGTTAAATCTCGAGAAAAGTCTATTTAAAAGTCTCAACTTCGCTTGACAGCCATGTCGGATTTGTAGTTACCTGGTTTTTGAAAGTCTCATAGATGAACTTCCAGTAGCACCCTTTATCACCGTACAAAATGTCAGGGTGATATCCGTAATACTTTCGGAGATATTGAATGCTGGTGAAATATTTCGCACAGCCGCCATGTTGGGTTGGTGAGAAGTAATAAAAATTGAAGGGCACGGTCGGGGTCGGCCAAAATGGTGCTATGACCTTACCGAGTTTCATTGAAATCGCTCCAGTCGTTTTGAAGTTATTAGAGGGGGACAGGCACACGGACAAAAGGTGATCTCGTTAGTCTATTATTTTATCACAAAATGAAAATAGGCTAAAAATGAATGTGTGTTTGTTCGTCTTTTATGCGTTCATACACCATGCAACCAATTGCGATTAAATTTTGCTGAGTTGTTGTGCTCACTCCCGGGATGGTTATAGGCATAGTAAATCCAATTTAGCGCGCGAGTAGTTTTATCAAATGAGTGTTGACGCGCGATTCGTTTCAATAAAGTCCCGCATGCGTTCATATACCATCCACCCGATTCAGATTAAACTTTGGTGAGTTGTTGTGCCCACTTTCGGGATGGTTATAGGCATAGTAAATCCAATTTAAAAGAAATTGCGCACGAGTAGTGTGAACAAATGAGTTTTGGCACGCAAATCTTTTTTTCCTTTTTTTAAAATCCACAGTTGGTAGCGCACGAGTAGATTTGGAACAAGACGAGTAACACTATCTACTTGAAATTTCGGACAGCCCTCTTCATTCCCTTCATTTAGGCCCTTTGGCACAAATAGCCTACTGAATTTGTTTGTTCGTCTTTTATGCGTTCATACTCCATTCATCCAATTGCGATCAAATACTGGTAAGTTGTTGTGCACACTCCCGGGATGTTTATAGGCATAGTAAATCCAATTTACAATAGATAACGCGCGAGTAGTTTTAACAAATGAGTGTTGGCGCGCGATTCGTTTCGACAAAGTCCCGCATGCGTTCATATACCATCCATCCGATTGCGATGAAACTTTGGTGAGTTGTTGTGCCACTCCCGGGATGGTTATACAGTAGGCATAGTAAATCCATTTTATAATAGACAGCGCGCGAGTTGTTTCAACAAATGGGCGATGGCGCGCGATTCGTTTCAACAAAGTCCCACATGCGGTCATATACCATTCATTACATTGCGATGACATTTTCGTGAATTGTTGTTCCCACTCCCGCGAAAGGTTTCTAGCTTAGTATTTTACAATAGGTAGAGCACGAGTAGAGTCAACAAATGAGTGACAGCGCGCGAATCGTTTAAAAATCCCGTATGCGTTCATATACCATTCATCCGATTGCGATGATACATTGGTGCGTTGTTGTGTATACTAACCGAAGGTTTCTAACTTAGTAAATCCATTTTACAATAGGTAGCGCACGAGTAGATTCATCAAATGAGTAACGGCACGCGTACCGTTTCAACAAAATCCCGTATGAGTTCATATCCCATTCATGCGATTGCAATGAAATTTGGTGGATTGTTGTTTCCACTCCCGCGAAGGTTTCTGATTTAGTAAATCCATTTTACAATGGGTAACGCATAGGTTGGAAATTCGAATAATTCAAATATTCGCATGTTGGAATCAAATATCCATATTCGAACAATTTGAATAACTCGATGTTCGAATATGCACATCCCTAGTGTTTAGTAAAGGGAGGACACCATTTCCAGTAACTACTTTGAAATTCCTTATAATGATTTTCTCGGCAATGAGACATCTCGCATAGATTCTATGAAAATTGCGTTTCTGTGATCTTCAGGAGCACCCATTATGCCATTCTTTAAAGGTATTTCAGATACACCCTTTCCCAGCTCTTTGCTTTCAACTGATGGACCAGTTACGTTTATTTGAAAGCTGCGATTACAGTAGTTGTGTGTACTCGTCGCTGACGGCTTCATTAGAATGATTCTACATCTGGTCAGTTGTTGTTTCCCAAAAGCTTGATACATCTTGAGTTACTAGCCTCGAGTACTTGTACGTGTGTGTGCCACTGGCGTAACTACGCGGGGGGGGGGGGGGGAGGGGGGGGGGAGGGGGGGGGAGGGGGGGGGGGTGATTAGGAGGATCAATAGACTAGACCAACCCCCTCCACCCCTCCCCCCACCCCCCCACCCCCCACCCCCCACCCCCGCCATAGAGCCAAATAATTTACAAAAAGATACGAGCCTTACAATAGTCGCATATGATGTGTAACATGTTATCCTACTATGAAATTGAGATGAAATGTATGTGAAGTCATCTGACATGTTATCCTACTCGTATACTACACAGATTGGACATTCTTAAATGTTAATTTACGCTCCGTTTTCGTACTGGTACTATTTTTGTTGTTGTCGTGTAGCCTCCTGAGAGGCCGGGTGCAGGTCTTTCTAGTCGACGCCCGTGGGCGACCTGCGCATCGGGATGAGATGAATGGATGAAAGTGGGCAAGGATGTGGAAGAAAGCGGCCGTGGCCTGTCAGAAGGTACTGTCCCAGCATTTGCCTGGTGTTGAAAATGGGAAACCACGGAAAACCATTTCAAGGACAGCCGACGGTGGGGCTCGAACCCACGCGTCTACCGACTCAGCAGAGAGCTTGGCCCCATGACCTAACGCCGCGCTTTAGCCAGAGTAGCCACTACTGTCGGTACACTGGTACTATGATGAATGTATAGATTGAATTGGAGATATGCTACTGTCACACTTGTTTGAACAAACATCACATATTACATTGTTAACTAAGAGGTGGAATGAAACCATAGTCTCTAGCTTATCTATAGACACCGTGCGCTCATTGTTTCCTCTTACCACTGCCAGCTGGATCTTACCACTGCCAGCTGGATCGATCGATCGCATCCCTCCTGGCTGCTTTGATTTATGTTATGTGAACTAACTTTGGATAACATTGACTCGGATCAAAGACCGTCACTCACTACGGCTTTATTTTCTTTGCTTACATCAATCAACATGTTCCTCAGCAACTGTTGCTATGCACACCACAGCTGCCGAACCACTGCCTCCTTATCCAACATACACTCCCATCGATCGCATCCCTCCTGGCTGTTAAAGCAGCTGCTAAAGCAGCCAGGAGGGATGCGATCGATCCAGCTGGCAATGCGTCTTACACACTTCCGTCCGATCCACTTCCGTCCCATTTTTCAAAATCACTCCCACAAAAATATCCAGCAACCGAGTGGAAAGATGTTACACATCAAAAATATATGATTAAATTTATATTTTGAAAACAAACAAAAAAAATACAATTTTTGGATTGTTGACAAACGATCGGATTATGTACATTTATAATTTGAAAACATTTATCTTTACATGTGTTAAAACATTTAGTGTTAGACCTAAGAAAGCTGTTCATTTCCGAGCTTTTGCACATTGAAAGGTGCAAATAACAAATGCTATCCAGATCAAACATGAAAACGTGTAGGTTTGATTTCACTGATGGTCTTAATTTGCACCCCGCACCAAGCAACAACAAACACATGAACAAAACAGAAAGCAAAAGCAAAGTTCAAATCAAAAGCAAAAGTAGGAAACAAACACAAAACCGAAAAACACAAAGCAAAAGCAAAAACAGAAAACAAACACAACAATTGACAAAGCAAAAAAAAAGTTCAAAAACAAAAGTAAAAGCACAAAACAAACACAAAACAAAAAATACAAAGCAAAAAGCAAAATTTAAAACACAAGAAAAAGCAGAAAACAAACTCAAACACAAAAAAACACATAGCAAAATGCAAAATAAAAAACCAAAACAGAAAACAAACACAAAAACAAAAACAAAGAAAAACAAAAACCAAAGTAAATCCAGAAAACGAACACAAAACAAAAAATGACAAAGCAAAAAGCAAAATTCTAATAAACAAACACAAGCAGAAAACAAAAACAAAAAGACACATAGCAAAAAGCAAAATTCAAAATAAAAAATAAAAAGCAGAAAACAAACACAAAATTTACAAAGCAAAATTCAAAAACAAAAGCAAAAGCAGAAAACAAATACAAAACCAAAAACAAATAACAACAAACACAAAATAAAAAATATATTTAGTTTAGATTTGACTCCGCTCATCCCCCTCCTGAAGCAAATTCTAGTTTCGCCACTGGTCTGGGCTATTTGTCTATTTATCTGTATTATTGTGGTAATAATATCGTATGGTCTCGGGTGCCGAGTACAAGATTTGTTATTTGGCACCCAGAGGGCAGCTTCCATGTCGAATTTTGTTGTTTCTTGAAGCACTATTAAAGTCAAGGAGGCTAGATATCTAAGGTCCTTGAGACTATAGCGCTTTCTAGTAGAGAAATGAGGAACTTCGTATTGGCGAAAAAAAAACGAGATTAATTTTGCCATTATGAACACGGCCTAATGAATTCAAATGGATTCTTTAACATGCCAACATCGTATGACAAGCGTATCGTGATTTTTGCCGCCTTTCAAAAATCACCTACCACGGCCAGGAGCGAACCTGCAAGCTTGGGGGTTAGTACTCTAACACGATATCCACTCACCCACCGTGGCAAGCATTTTTGTGGTGACTTTAGTAGTGTGTATTATCGGGGCTAGGGGTAGATGACCTCGTAGTTCCGCCCCTTAAAACAACAATAACTAACTAACATTATTAGGGCTACAATTAGTATAGGTAAAGTAACCCGAGACTTGGAATGAGGTACCATCCCAGCATTTGTTGAGAGTATGGAACGTTTCAGGATAATACCACAATAAGATGGCCGCTGACAGCGCTATCGATGTTTTTGTTAAGTCCAATATGGAACTGCGAAATTGTTTCAATCTTCTCAATAGGGGTAAGTTATACAGCTCCGCAATACGAATGAGTTGGAATAGTTGCTGAAGTCTTACGCCACGGCGAATTCTTTATACTCTTTTTTTAGCCTATTTTCAATTTTGAAAAAAATAGGCTTATGAGATCACCATTTGTCCGTGTGTGATGGTGTGTGTGTGTGTGTGTGTGTGTGTGTGTGTGTCCCTAATAACTTCTAAACGGCTGGAGCGATTTCAATGAAACTCGGTAAGTTCATAGCACTATTCCAGACGACCCCGACCGTGCCCTTCAAATTTTGTTACGTCTCACCAATCCAACATGGCCGCTGTGCGAAATATTTCACTAGCATTCAATATCTCAGAAACTATTACCGATATCACCCTGGAATTTTTACGGTGATAAAGGGAACTACTGTACTAGAAGTTCACCTATGTGACTTTTGAAAAACTGGTAACTATAAAACCAACATGGTGGCCAAGCGAAGTTGCGACTTTTTAATAGACGTTTCTCGTGATTTAACCAACCAAACGCAATAAAACTTAGTACAGTATATGTTTATACACATTGTAATGCACCGACATCTAACTTCGTTCAATTGTTTGCATAACCACAAGATGGCGGCTGTGCGAAATATTTCACCGGCATTCTATATCTCTGAATATATTAGCGGTATCACCCTGGAATTTTGTACGGAGATAAAGGGCACTACTGAAGGTTTATCGATAAGACTTTTAAAAACCGGTTAACTATAAAATAACATGGCGGCCAAGCGAATTTGAAAATTTTAAATAGACCTTTCTCGCGATGTTATGTTCCAAACGCAATGAAACTTGGTACAGGAAATGTTTATACACATTGTAATGCACTGGTATCTAATTTTTTCAATTGTTTGCATAACCTCAAAATGGCGGCTGTGCGAATTTTAAAATTAAGTTTTTATTTCGTGTGTCGTAATCATGCGATCGAAGTGAAAGTTTGAATAATGAACCTACGCAATAATTTCCCTTTAATGGTACATGACACTAAGGCCTATACATTTAACAATGAAACATGGGGACCATCCGAAATATTTAGACGGCTCTGAATAACTACAAATCTATTATATCAATCAAACTGATTTTTTTAAATTTTCATAGGGGCAATGAACATAAGTTCACCTATAGGACTTTAAATAACCTGGTGATCACAAATCCAACATGGCGACGACGCGAAGTATAAATATTCACAAGGACGTTTCTCGCAATTTAACCATCCGAGTGCAGTGAAAGTTGGTACAGTAAATCCTTATATAAATGTTAATCCACTGGCATCTAATTTATTTCAATTGTTACCATAACCACAAGATGACAGCTGTGCGAAATTTTTCAAAATCTCGTTTTTACTTCTTGTGTCCTAATCATGCGATTAAAGTTTGAATGCTCCACGAACACAATAATCTTCATGTAACAGTACATAACTCTTGGACATACATATATAAAAATTCAATATGACGACCATCCGAAATATTTAGTCGGTTCTGAATATCTACGAATCTATTACAGCAATCAAGCTGAAATTTTGTATGTTGATAGTGGCAATTAACATAAGTAGGATATATGAAAATAGGCTGTATAGTTCTTCACGGAACTACTTGTTTTTAACCATATGTCTATTGAGGGAATATATGCATTGTAACTCCTAACCAATATCTTATTTGGCTACAGGACTAGTTTTTGGAAACCCACAGGGTCAATGAGGAGTGTTGGTTTTCTCATTTTACCGTTTCTGTTTGAGAATATCTCAACGAGATATCTCTAAGCCCCTGACATGTCACAATTTTTTGCTCTGGTGGTTCATTAAGAATATGTTGCAGAGCAACGTTACGCTACAGTTGATAAATTGAAGGAAGCTGCGAGACTTGCATTCAGAT
The DNA here is from genome assembly GCA_946902985.2 of Meconema thalassinum. Lineage (NCBI taxonomy): Eukaryota > Metazoa > Arthropoda > Insecta > Orthoptera > Tettigoniidae > Meconema > Meconema thalassinum. Next base: position 248,929,946 of record OX336394.1, on the reverse strand, counting down.
GAGTTACTCTAGCAGTGCTGATCACATTACGATGTTTTAGACATTAAAACTGAGAGCAACAGATGTCCATTAGACAGCAAAATTAACTTATGCGTATATTTACAATTTATATTGAAAGTTTGTTTAGTTTTTATATTTAATACTTTTAAGGTGGGGTGATGGGATTTTGTGCCCTCCTTTATTTATTTATTTATTTATTTATTTATTTATTTATTTATTTCTTCTTCTTCTGCTTTTGGAATCACCCACTTTGGGGTACGTCAGATCAATCACTTCTTAGATGCTTGTGCTCTCCTTTTCTCCCAATACTTCATCATTCTATCTGATCTTTTCTTTCTTTCCTCTCGTGATATCTGCATCGGTTTTCTGGAGACGGCTCTGGCTTGGAACTTCTTGGTATTATCTTTGGTCACGGTTTTGGCTGTACCATTCATCAACAAGATTTCAGTAATCTGGAGCTCTCGCAGGTCCTTTTCTACTTCCGTTCACCAATTAGGTTTGATCTTCTTTTTGGAAAAGAAGTCTAAGATTTTCTTGCTTATTCGAGCAGGATTCATCCGGTAGATGTGTCCATAGAAATTATTCCTTCTGTTCCTTATGGTATCTGAAAGACTCTGCGACTTCACATACAGGGTGTCGTTCCTATAGAAACCTTGTTTGTTATTTTGGAATTTTGGACCTATGATCTTCCTCAAAATATTTCTCTCTTTGATTTCCAATTTTTTCATTTGCCCTTGTCTCCTCAAGACTAGTGTCTCTGCTGCAAAGAGTGGCTCTGGCTTAATTACGATGTTATAATGCCTGATTTTAGTGTTCCAGGAGGGGTTTTTCTTATTGTATGTATTTTGGTTTTCTGGAAGGCTAGTTCCATTTTGATTCTTCTTGCCTCCATTGTTTTTTCCTTCAAGGTTATTCCAGTCTCTCCATTCTCCTAAGTATTTGAAACTATTAACCACTTCGATTTTAATAGCTCCTACTGTAACTCCCTTGGGCACATCCAAACTATTTGACATAATTTTCGTTTTTTCGAAGGAAATCTTAAGTCCTATTTATTTATTTATGTTTTTTTATTTTAAATTTATTTATGTATTTATTTACTTATTTATTAATTTATTTATTAAACCGAAATCGACACCTGCATAACTTAATCGTTGGTTGTGGATGTCCTAGATTACAATACAGGTGAATAATTAAAGAGAGACAATATCGGACAGCTCGGAAATTCATAGATGTCGAATGGTTATTCAAAAAAAACTGTAGAATCGTTTACTTTTTCACTTAACATTTTTGTAAAACACTGGGCCCACATATACCCGTAGGTTAAAATAGTTCGCTTGGAAATGAATAGAGTTATTCACATATAAGGCCTTTCCTGAAATTAGCTTATACATTATTCTCAGTGGTTTACATAGTTTTAATGCATTTAGAGAATTTTACAGCGCTAAGTATAGACATTTCATTAATGGGCTGAGATATAGCGCAGCCAATGTTCCACACATCTGGTTGTCAATTGCACTTATTTCAAAATATTAAGATCCTTGCTAGTAATTAGTCTGCATTCATTAACTGACAGAGAATTAGTTTACTAAAGAAGTTGGTAATATTAGGCCTAAGGAGTTTGTCGGAGATAAGCTATTAGCTCAAATAGTCTATATTAACCCGTCGAGTGCTTCGCCGGTATATAAACGCTGCACTGTATGCTTTATGTTCCATGATGTCGAAATTTTTAAGTACATTTTGTAAGTCAAAAAACAGTATCATAATGAGGGTCATTATAACACTATTTTTCATTATGAAACAGTTTCTCCCACCAATCAGAGCTCAAGAAGCAGTTGTGTGACCAATTAGAAGGATAGCATCGCACCTGCGCTGACTTCCACGGCCTTCTATTTTAAATTTCACTGCGTGGCTTCTAGTGTCATATTGGAGTATTCCAGGAGGCCATGGTATTTTCTGCGCCCCATGCGCTCTGTTCAGTACATAAAACTGGTGAAATCTCGACAGTTATTTATGAATATTTATGTTCGAACATAAAATATTTTGAATTATTGTCGAACATAAACAGTCGTACGCAACTCGCCTATAATGGTAATGTAAGACACTCGTATGGAAATTATAAAACTCGCTTCGCTTGTTTAATAAGCATACTCGTGTCTTAATTATTGCCGTTATAGGCTCGTTGCATAATGTAGGCCTACTATTTAAAATGTCATATTCCCGTTTTGCTTTCTAGTGCCGAGACGATCTCTGGCATGCTCTGCCAACTGTTGGGCATGATGTAGTAGACTGCTTTGGATTTTTGATCCCAGAAGTAACTGACTATGTTGTAGACGTGTTTCCTCTACAGCTGGAGTTCATCTGAGATGTACACAAGCCTGGCGGAACAACAAGCAAATGCTTCACGCCACGTTGTGACTTTGGATCAAATATCAATAATTGTAAGTTGGTCCCTGGTATGGAAATGATCCAAGCGTGGGTACACAAGGTTTAATTTTGATTCGTAGGATTCGTAGGATTTTGAATTCAAATTTAGATTAATAAAGACCAAAAACCCATAAACATTTTAAGCCCCCCTGATAAGTTAAAAACTACCTTTATACTGTATAATTTGGCGGCTTCGGTGGCGTAGTTGGTAGCATGCTGAGCTTCTATGCCCAAGGACGCGGGTTCAAACCCGGCCGAAGTCGTCGGATTTTTAAGGGCGTTAAAAATCCCTCAGTACCCCTTCCTTCGGAGGGGAAGTAAAGCCGGCGGTCCCATGTCATAGATTTATGGCATGAAAAAGAACCTTCCTCTAACTAAACGTGTGTGAAGCCAAAATTTGTAGGTTAGGTTGAGTAATGCTCTTAAGTTCCAACGTTCGTCACCAGGTGCTGGTTGCGATGGCATCTGGTAGTATTGAAGTTCACAGCTAGGTGTCGTGGTCGGAAGCATTTGGTGGCGAAAGTAGAAACTACTTGAAATTATCGTCTGCAGTCCTTACTTGAATTAAAAAACAGATAACACACACTAATACAGTCATCACAATTAATACCGGTTATCAGACAGATTCTGCGCACAACCAAAGTACACGGGGCTACATGACCGCGTTGTCGCAGCCCCTAAACTAAGCAACAAACCAACCAACCAACCAACCATACTGTACAATTTGGTTTTAAAAATGCGAATGAAGAATCTTATCATCGAGGAAGCAAATAGCAAACTAGCATTTAAAAGGTTACACAAATACTTGAAATAAGAATGTTAAATATGCAAAGTAAATCAAATGTAAAGCTTATTCGTCCGCAGAATCTCTCAAAATCTACATATTAAGAGTTACATATAACAAAGAAATCCAAGTCTTCCATGAATACGTGCATTCGTCAACTTGCATGAATTTCCTCAGTTTCTTCTAATTATATCCTCCTTGGATATAAGGGACATGCCATGGCGTGTTAACTCCTGTTAGATCACTGAGTATATTATCTCTAGGAAGACTGGCTGCGTGATGCAGCGGTAACGTTCTCACCTGCTATGCCCAAGATTGCAGGAACAAATCCTGGTGCAGTCAATTGGCGTTTGAAGATTCGCAAATGTGAGGGAGACGTTAGTTAGTTATTGTTGTTTTAAGGGGCGTAACTACGAGGTCATCTGCCCCAAAGAGGGAGAGGTGTTTATAAATTTACAGGCACATTAAAAATCCCCTTCGGGATAAAATTACGGCACCCCGGTCTCTCTAAATGCTACGGAAGTTGAGAGGGTGCTAAAATATATCATTATAATTATTATAGGCCTAAACAATTTTGTGTAAAATGACAGGGTGTGTGAAATTTGAGGTCCGGCTCTGCCAGGGAATGCAATTCTGGTTTGATCAGTTGGATGGAGTTTTATGTTCTCTGTCCCCCTTTAAATAAGTTTGAAATAAAATGTAGTCACTATTTTGGATGGACTATCAGGAACACATATAAAAGAACAAAACCAAAACACCGTGGCACTACAGCCCATGAAGGGCCTAGGCCTACCAAGCGACCGCTGCCCAGCCATTTGGCCTGCAGATTATGGGGTGACGCTTGGTCAGGGCGTCAGGTCCCCTCGGCCGTTAATGTTGGTCTCCGTGACCGGAGGAACACATATAAAATAAAGTTATTTTATCGTACTGAAGCAACACACATGCATGCATGCTTACGGGGAGCAATCAACATGCAGTCACTCAAAACCCGTATCAATTCAGACTCTAATTCCTTTAAATAAATTAGCATGCCCTTGTGCTATTAAAAGAAGCAGCACATGTCCTCAACAGGGTGGATGTAGAACAAAGCGGTAAATACGATCACCTGCCATTGATGTTCAGGCTCGGGTTTCAGCAGTTAGTCGGCGCGTGCGAGGTATTGTTCATCATGCTAAAGAACGGGCAGGTGATGTCACTATCAATCGCCTGATAATTAAGAGATCACCTTTCTTTAGCAAGCAATGGGGGTCTAGTTTATAATATCCACATCGCGTAAGGGCCAGATGACCTTGCCGTTACAACCCTTAAAACAACAACAACAACAACAACAACACATAGCGTACTTAAAGAGAGAGAGAGAACAATGAGGGTGGTGTCTTCCCTTGTTAGCAATAACCTGAATTCTGCTGTGAAACAGAAGAGGCATACACCAAGTAACATGTTTATATTTTGAATGGAAATAATGAAAATAATGACGTTACCAGGACTCGAACCTAAGTTTACAGTTTTTAAACCTCTCATATTATTCTTGAAATAAAATGTAGTCAGTATTTTGGATGGACTATCAGGAACAGATATGAAAAACCAAAACCAAAACACCGTGGCACTACAGCCCATGAAGGGCCTAGGCCTAACAAGCGACCGCTGCCCAGCCATTTGGCCTGCAGATTATGGGGTGTCGCGTGGTCAGCGCGTCGGGTCTCCCCAGCCGTTCAAGTGAGTGCGATGTTTCTGGCAAGTCTTTTCCACTTTATCCTATCCCATGCATCATCTTCACGCAACATTTTCTCCGTCAAGTCTTCCCGGAATATTGTCAGTTCATCTTCTTCTGGGTCTAGCGCTATTTCTCGTTCCATCCACCACCAGATCCATCCCTCTCCTCCCTACATACTGTAGTTTTCGTCCTTCGCATAATATGCCTATATACGAGTAGTCTTCTCTCCGGGATTTTCTTAGGGCTGTCATTTTAACAGTCCCTCTGATTTTATCATTTTGATGTGGTCCTTCCCAGTAACACCACTCTTCCATCTGAACATCTTCCTCGCCGTGACATCCAGCTTATTGCATTGTGACTTTGTTGTTGCCCACGTCTCTGCACCATACAACACGGCTGTCTCGTAGGCCTTTCCTTTCAACTTCATGTTGAGTCTCTCGTCACACACAATGCCAGTTCATCCACGCCGACTCTACTCTGCAGTTGATCTCCGCATTTATATTACCATCTTCGAACACTAATGACTAGAGCTGGGATGTTTATGTAATATCAAGTGGCATAATATGTACATAAATATGTAACAAAAAGCACCAAAATATGTAGCAAAATATGTAGACTGGGCAAAATATGTAATGTCATATAATTAATATAAACTTACCATTTTGTCAGTTACAACACACTAAACACGCTTTATATTACATTTTGTAGCACAGTGAACAATTAAGTATTTTTCAATGTTCTTTGGAGTCATATTATATGAATATATCACAAACATATTCAATAGAAAATTATTATTTTCATAACTCGAAGCACATTTATTCGTTAAATTTTGTAGCACAGTGAACTATTAAGTACTTTTCGATGTTCTCTGGGGTCATAGAAAGGCGTTTGTCACTTAGGGTGTTCCTATATGCAGAGAAAGATTTTTCAACATCACATGATGTAACTGGGGCAAACTTTAGGAGAGGAATTTTCGCTGGAGAAATGTCCTCGGGAGGATCAACGTCATCTCCATTTAGAATTCAGCACACACTGAAATATTGAAAAATCAGGATTTCTCTTCAACACTTTTTGCAATTTACTCAATACACTTGCACCAGTTTCCCCATGCACAGCACTTATCATCCTATCATTCTCGCAAATACCTGTCGCTCATAATTACCTTGATCCCCCTGTTGAGAGGACAGACAACAGCCCCACATTTAGTGTGAAACTTCAATTCAGCAATTTATTTCATATAAAAACAGGAAAACTCTCAAATATGTAATTTTATGTAATATCACTAAGAATATGTAGAATACCCACAAATATGAAAAAATATGTAAAATATGTAATTACATAGAAATCCCAGCTCTACTAATGACCCTAAATACTTAAGCTTGTTCCATCCATCTGCACCCTCACCCCCAAGACACAGACACTCGGTTTTCTTTCTACTGATTTTCAAGCCTTTGTTCTCCAAGGATTTTCTCCAGTTCTCCAGCCTCCCTTCCAGTTCTCTACTTATGGTACTGCACATAACAATGTCATCGAGAAACATCACCGCTGCGCGTTACTTCGTAAGCCTTCAGATAAGAAAGGAAGGGAGATTGTAGTTTTACGTGCCCGTGAATCCTGAGATTATGAGCCACGGGACCTCCTTTTTACGTGGAATCCGAACCACAGGACATGACATTTCACTTCGAAAATCTCACATGTATTGACCGGGAATCGAACCCACTCCACCTTGGTGAGAGGCCAACAGCTTGACAGCTGCGCCACCTTCAGATAAGACATCCATCACAAGATTGAATATGTGTGGACTAAGTGCCGGCCCCTGTTGCAATCCATTCGGTCAACCCTACGCTACTTCTTCCTGTTGTTTTGGCTCCATCATACATATCCTGGATAATTGAAAATTGAAGTATTAGAAGCCATCGTACCTTATCGTAGTCTAAGTGAGCAGGATCTGATGATGATCGCGTGACCATCAAAACATGTCATCCAATTCAGTACCCCACATAGGCCTACAAGCATGTTATTTTGTGATACATATCTCGTCTAATATTTATTTCAGGTTAGGGCGTTAAAATACCTGTTTTTGACCGTACTGTAATTGTCCGTGGCGGCCGGTAATAAGGTTTCAGTGTTGCACAATGACCAGATTAATTCAAGAAAAACAATCAATACCGTAATAATACTTTTAGTGATAAAAGCTGTACGTTTCCCTTTTATAAGTATAGGAATTCATAATTTTGTTCTTTAATAATTCAGGAAATCTTATAGTAAGTTACTGTGAACTGTCTGAGAAAGTGAAGCGTGCCAACAGTCTAGGAGCGCTCGTCCGTTTGGTCGTTCCCAGCCCAGAGCACCGACCAGATCTCGACAGTGAAGGGTATGGCAGAGATCCTAGACCGATTAAGCCCTATCCAAAAAGTTAACTAGACTGGCGGTTGCCTGCTGTTTGCAACAAGGGAGCCGTGGCGCGGACGGAGACATCCGAGATGTGCTGTCAACTGCCGATACCGTATCTTGCAGTGTAATTTGTGCGTACTTATGACACTCGCGGTTCTTTCTCGCCCTCGTATAAAACTTACGTTGTTTTGTTCACATTTATGGGCCGTTAACCTCGATGTTAGGCCCCTTAAAACAACAATTATCATCACCATCATGTTTTGTTCACGTGAAGGTTTCATGTAGACTAACTTATAATCCATTTAATCCGATGACAATGTGATGTTCTATGAACTGTGGCATTGGTGATGAATGAGGTACATTCGTTTTAAGGAGCAATTGATTGCAGTTTTCATTGATATCAAGCAGTCTTTTACCCTACCACCTAACTCCCTCTCAATGAAAATAGTGCAACACCCAGAACAATTACCTGACAGCCGCCACTGGTAATTGGGTACAATTTGTGTTGACCGACTGAAAAACATTCTATAATATCCTGGGCAATCCTCACATACTGCCCTGCTCCTCAGACATCTCCAGGCTTCCTGACGTGCGACTCTATCGTAGACATTCTCCAAGTCCATAACGACCATATACAGAACTTTATTTTTCTCTCTGTGCCTTTCCATGATTTGTCGGAGCACAAACATTGCCCTAGTGGTACTTCTCCCTGGCATGAAACCAAACTGTGCTTCTCTATGTTGTTTCATCTCGAAGCCTTTTGTCCATAATCTTCTCCCCGATTTTCATAATACTTTATCCCCCTGTACTTAGAACAGTTCAGGAGGTCTCCCTTTCCCATGTAAATAGGGATAACGAAAGCTTTTCAGTCGGTCAACACGAACTGTGCCCCATTACATTGGGCGGGAAACATGCCTACAAACTAACACGCTTGTATGTACAAATACCTACTTAATTGGATAACATGTTTCGAACGTCAGATCCTGTTCACTTAGGCTTAATTAGTGTAGGCCTACGATGTTTATGAATCACACTTAAACACAAATAAATATATACTGTACAATATTTATATTACATAAGTTTGTAAAAAACTTGTGAAACGTGTCAGCTATTTACAGACAGTATAGTACACTTCTATGGTTGTTCCGTTATTATTATTATTATCATTATTAATGTGGATTAAATAAATATCCCGTTGTATATTGAATTGTTATTATTGTTACGTGCCCCCCCCCCCCCCCTAGTGGCACTTTTTGTTAACTGGATTACGGTGGGTTGAAGCACAACACAGATTGTTCCTTTAAATGAAATACTTAACTTTATTTCGGCCAGAAAGATACAGCACTCTTCAGTAAATACAAGCAATTATTACCTTACTCCAGTTTCCTCACGTCTCTTCCTTATGGAGCGCTCTTGCCTCCTTTCACTTGTCAACAGACCACAGTTAATCCTCTCGCTAATGAGTCCGGTCCCGTACGCTAGCTGCAAATAGCTGCACTAAGTCTGTCACTGTACTACACACTGTTTCACAATGCACCACAATGACCTCTCTCGCACTAGGTAAGCACACTCGCTCAAAACACAGGCAGTCCCCTGTAAGCTCCTCACTCCCTTCGCTGTCAAGAGAATCGGCTTCAATAGGGGTTTCGCAAGTTTCCACACTTCTGTCGCTCAGGATAAGCGCTCGCACTCGCTCGTAAAACACAACAACAACCACTGCTTGATAGGTCGCTCTTATATAGCAGTCCGGTGACTCAATAAATGCTTCTAGATCCATCCAGAGTTCACGGCTTCTCGAGGTTTCCATCGCTGGTTCAGTCACGAATATTCTGGACCATCCCTTTGTCCTAGTAGCCCTGTTGCATAAGGCGCACGCAATACACGAGGCAGGGCACAGACCAGCCCTGGGGCAGTTGTGACTCATATGGCGAGCGATGACACAAACTCACAGCCGTAACATTATGAATAGGCTAATTTTCGTAGTGAAGTTGTCTTCTCTATTTAGTTATTATTGCTCTAAATCAACCGTTCGTATTTAAACTATTGGCCTAACTGTAGTGCAATGTTTCGCGTGGCGAATACACAGTAACAACAATAGTTCCGTCAATAACTATACAGCCTATTTTTATATATACTATTTATGTTAATCGCCACTATCAACATACAAATTTTAAGCTTGATATTGAGAACCATCTAAATATTTCGGATGGTCGCCATGTTGTATTTTATATATGTAGGACTTAGAGTTATGTACAGCGGCTTCGGTGGCGTATTTGGTAGCATGCTGAGCTTCTATAGGCTACCCAAGATCGCGGGTTCAAACCCGGCCGAAGTCATCGGATTTGTTAAGAACGTTAAAAATCCCTCAGTATGCCTTCCTTCGGAGGAGAAGTAAAGCCGGCGGTCCCATGTCATAGATTTATGGTATGTTAAAGAACCTTCCACTAATTACACCTGTGTGAAGCTAAATTATATAGCCTATAGGTTAAACATTTGACTAACGTTCTTAGGTTCCTACGTTCGTCGTCAAGAGCCTACTGCGGTGGCATCTGGTAACTAAGTTCTGAACTAGTTGGTCGTTGACGTGGCGTTTGGTGGAAAAAGTAGGAACTACATGAAAAAATGCAATGTATGCAGTCCTTACTTGAATTAAAACAGATACACACACTAATACAGTCATCACAATTAACACCGGTTATCAGACAGATTCTACACACACCCAAAGTACACGGGGCTACATAACCACGTTGTCGCAGCGCCTAAACTGAGGAACCAACCAACCAGAGTTCTGTATTATTACATGAAGATTATTGTGTAGGTGTAGTATTCAAATTTCAATCGCATGATTAGGACACAAGATATGAAAATAAAATTTTAAAATTTCGCACAGCTGCCATCTTGTGTTAATGAAAGCAATTGAAATAAATTAGACGCCAGTGGATTAAAATGTGTAGAACCATTTACCGTACCAAGTTTTACTGTGCTCGGATTGTTAAATCGCGAGAAAAGTCTATTTAAAATTCTCAACTTAGCTGGGCCACCATGTTGGTTTTGTCGTTGCCAGGTTTTTGAAAGTCTCATAGGTGAACTTCTAGTAGTGTCCTTTATTAGTCTACCGCACACAATTTCAGGGCGATATAAGTAATACTTTCGGAGATATAGAATGCCGGTGAAATATTTCGCACAGCCGCCATGTTGGATTGGTGAGAATTAATAAAGTTTGAAGGGCACGGTCGGGGTCGACCAAAATAGTACTATGATCTTACCGAGTTTCATTGAAATCGCACCAGCCGTTTAGAAGTAATAGGGACACACACACACACACACGGACAAAAGGTGATCTCATAAGCCTTTTTTTTTTTTCTACATAAAATGAAAATAGGCTAAAAATACAAAGTACGCTGGAGGTACGCAGCGGAACTGGACACCACCAAGGATCAGTTTTAAAAACCACATAAGTTGACATAAGTCTATTACTTCCAGTGCGTTTTTGTATTTTTGCATTTGTGTATTCGCCACGTGGGGTCCGGGCTTGGACACCAAGAGCCCGCGGATGAGCCAGCTTGGTGTCCTAGGCGAAACCTCACACAAGACACGGCACAAACCTTGAAGAATTGCTGAGTTTAAATTCACTGGCCGTGGAAGCCAATATACGCCGTCATTCAAATAGACTTTTCTCGCCATTTTACCATCCAAACGCAGTGAAACTTGGTACAGCAAATGCTTATATACATATTAATGCACTGGCATCTAATTTAGTTCAATTGTTTACATAACCTCTAGATGGCGGCTGTGCGAAATATTTATCCGGTATTCTGTGTCTCCGAAACTATTACCGGTATCACTCTGAAATTGTGTAGAGTGAAAAAGGGGTAAACTAGAAGTATACCTATGTGACTTCGGAAAATCTCTTAGCTACAAAACTAACATGGCGGCCAAGCGAATTTGAAACATTTAAATAGACTTTTCTCGCGATTTAACCATCCGAAAGCAGTGAAACGTGGTACAGAAAATGTTTATACACATTGTAATGCACTGACATATAATTTACTTCAACTGTTTACATAACCTCAAGATGGCGACTGTGCGAAATTTTAAAATTATGTTTTTAATTCTTGCGCCCTAATAATGTGATCGAATTCAACGTTTGAATAATGAACCTACGCAATAATTGTCATCTAATATTACATAAATCTATGGCCTACATATATAAAAATCCAACATGGCGACCATTCGAAATATTTAGACGGATCTCAATATCTACGAATCTATTTCAGCAATCAAACTGAAATTGAAGGGTCTGGTTCAAGAGGGGGGGGGGGGTAACTCCATTTTACCAGGTTTTTTTTCAGGAGAGACATAAAATTGATTAACATATTTCATATAGCTTGAATAATTCTTAGAAATATATTTAGAAGTGCCTAATTTAGGGCAGTAATTCATGGTTACAATTTAAAATTTCAGATCGATTAATATCATTTATATTAATACTAGCAGAATTACCCGTTCTTCGAACGGTGTTCGGTGTTAACACCAGACATTATCAATTGAACTCCTGTTGCAATGGTTGGTGGCGTGTCATTCCTTCATAAGTTTATCAGAACTAAGTTAGTTTTCTGGGAATATTACACACACGTTAATTTAAGGGCCTTAAAATGTGGTTTTCGGAGACCCTTTATAGACTCCCGAATTTTGTGTCTCATATTGAGAAGTGCAACATATGCTTTGGTCGTCCTTCTAGGATAATTTTTATATTTCGCCTATTTTAGCATGCATTTGAGAAGTTTTCCCCTCTATCCACCCTTCTACTGTATGAAAAGTACGGTGAAGAGTTTTATAAATGATTGGTGTATTGACTCTCATGGTTACCATACCTAATTTTACGATGCACCAAGCATCCGAACACGAGTTATAGGCGTACATAAAGATACACAGAAAGACAATTAATTCTGTTGTCTACAACATATCACTCAGATATCCAAATATGGGTATATCTACCACACAGTATCAAACAAAATCATCCTTACGATGAACCCGTATGTCGACAAAAAAAAAGTTTAGTTAAAATGTGCTCTCAAAATAAATTTACATAACGTGTACTTCCTGACGTGAAATAGAATTGAAAGCCTTGTAGACGAAACACAATACACGTCACATAAAAACTGACCCTCTACGTTGTGTTAGGTCCTCATACACAGGAAGACCCCTTTCATAAATTATAAAGGTTTGTGGTGGATGAAAACTCAGGTTCCTTAGCCTCAAATGGCCGAAATTCCTAAGAGCCGCAAAAAAATGCTGATTCAATTCAGGAATTTTTGAAAATAATGTTGCTGTTTGGAGATATAATAGACCTTCTGTACTATATGTCGCACTTGAAAATTGCATGAAAAAATTCTAGATTACCCCTTGACCCCCTTAATTGCATTGATGAATTATACAGTCTACGTTGGTTCCGTGATAACCTTATAGTCATTTGCAAACTTTCACAGAAATGTAATAAATGGAGTGACATTGCTTCTTACAGAAATAGATGGAAAGTTGGATGCCACCCCTTCAGATAATGTTGTCATGGTTACCGATTTGCATTCCTTCATTAGTTTGGTAAATTAAATTAAATTAGTTTTCTTGGAATATTTCAGAAATTGTTGGTTTTAGAGCTTTATAATGTACTTTTCAAGGACACTTTAGGGCCCCCGAGTTTTGTTTCTGGCACCGAGTGGCTTTGTCTCGTCGTTGTACGCCATAATATAATACTAAAAATAATAATATAATATAGGGATATGAATATAATAGACCTGCCGTACCACACCCACAGGTGTAAATCGCATGAAAACATTCTAGAGCACCCCTTGACTCCCTTCAGCGCATTATACGTATTGATGAATTTTACAGCTTAATTTGGTTCCGTGATAACCTTCTAGCCGTTTGCAAACTTTCACACTAATGTAATTAATGGAATTGCATTGCGTCTTACAGCAATAGATGGACTTCTGAGAATCTGTTGCCATGGTTACCGGCTTGCATTCGTTCATTAGTTTGTTATTTATTTATTTATTTATTTATTTATTTTGATACAGCCATCTATGGACTACAAATACACAACCATTATTCAGGTCTTCATCTTCTTCAAGGTGTTTCTGCCTTGTTGTTTAGATTCCTGCCAGAGATCTTTCATTCGTTGGCTCCTTCGCAATCGTTCTTCCACTGAAAGAGCGAGTCTTTTATCGGGGGGATCCTTCACACTTGCAACTTTCGATCTGTATCCTGTCCTGTCCCACACTTCGACTAATCCTATGTTTGCCCTTTTTAAGTCTTGATAGACCTCTTGAAGCCATGGGGGGTTGTACCTTCCACTTCTCTTGCAGATTAAGAATTTTATTAGCCAACCTCTCGTTCCCCAATCGCTTAATGTGCCCATAGAACATCAACCGTCTTTTCCTTATACTGACAGAAATCCCTTCAAACTTGTTATACAGTTCTTGGTTAGATCGCATTCTAAATTTATATTCTTCCCCAGGTAATATTTTGGGACCTAAAATTTTTCGTAAGAATTTCCTTTCTTCTTTCTCAATTTCAGCAATTTTCATGCTTGTTAAAGTTTCTGCCTCATAGAGGCACTCTGGCTTAACAACTGTGTTATAGTGCCTATTCCTGGTCTGATACGAGAGGGACTTGGACTTATAAGTGTTGATGCAATGTCTAAATGCCATATCCATTTTCCTAGCCCTTTTTTCAATTGCGAATTTCTCATTCGCATTGGGAGTTAAAATTTCACCCAAATACTGGAATTTATAACTCCTCGAAATTGTCCCATAATCAGTATTCATTTCCTGAACCTGATCCCAGTAGTCCAAATTCATATATTCTGTTTTTTCGAAGGAAATTTGCATACCTGTTTTTTCAGCTATCTCCTTGAGTATCTCAATTTGTCTGGTTGCAGTTTCAAGATCTTGTACACAGAAAACAATATCATCTGCAAATGCGAGGCAGTCTATTTTGAATCCAGTATTTCTATATCCAAGTTGAATTCCTTCAGGAATGCCTTGTTGACTTGTCACCCTGCGCCATTCTCTAATTATTTTCTCTAAAACACAATTAAACAAAAGGGGGGAAAGGCCATCACCTTGTCTCAATCCTGTCCTGACCTCGAAAGGTTCTGAGAGTTCTCCAAGAAACTTGACTTGTGAGTAGGTATTCGTCAAAGTTTGGCGAATGAGATATATTGATTTTTCGTCGACTCCAAATTCTCTCAGAATTTCAATAAGGGTCTCACGGTCTACTGAGTCATATGCTTTCTTAAATTCAACAAATGTTAGGATCACCTTTTTATTGTTTCTCATGAGTTTTATTTTTATTAAAGATTTGAGAATAAATATCTGTTCGGCACATGATCGTCCTTTTCGAAATCCTGCCTGATATTCGCCTATCTATTTGTCAAGATGTTCTTCTATTCGTCGTTGCAATGCTTTGGACAATATCTTATATGCTACAGGAAGTAATGAGATACCTCTATAGTTTTTGACATTAGTTTTATCCCCTTTTTATGTAAGGTAAGGGATGAATTACTGCATTTCTCCACTCATCTGGTATTGTTTCCGTTTCCCAAATGTCGCGTAAGAGTTTCTCTAGTTGTTCCACCACTTTGTCTCCTCCATACTTAAGAAGTTCTGCTGGGATGGAATCCTTCCCTGAAGCTTTATTGTTTTTAAGATCTTTGATTATAGTTCTAATTTCGTCCTGCGTTGGCGAAGATGAGTCAGGGAGTTTGTGCTGTGGAGAAGAGAACATCAATCGATCACGTGGAGGGTCACAATTCAAAAGATTTTTAACATATTTTGCCAGGTGTTCACAGTTTTGCTTATTGCTCATGAGAAGCTTCCCCTCTTCATTCTTAAAGCATAAATTGCGTGGTGTGTACCCTCTAATTTTACTCTTGAAAGTTTGATAAAAGTTCCTCGAGTTATTCCTCTGAAAATCTTTTTCTATTTGATTTAGTTGTTCTTTCTCATACTTGCATTTGCATTCCTGAAGACCTCAGCCGTTTTTCTCCTTTGTACCTGAAAATCCTCAAAGTTGTGTAGGGTGGAACTCCATTTATGCCAGGCTCTTGAACGCTCTTGTAGGCTCTCCTCACAGTCTACATTCCACCAGGGATGTTTTTTTCTTTTAGCTAGTAGTATAGTCTGTCTTGCAGCATCTTGAATTTTTTTAGCCATATCCTCCCATTCACATGAATCCAAAGTTTCCTGTTCATTGCGATAGTTCTCTATAATTGTTTGGTTGATTTTTAATTCATCGTTTCGATACTTAGCGATCTTGGTGGATGTCCTTTTATTACTCTTTGGTAGAAATTTCACTTTGACTCTAGTAAGATAATGATCAGAATCAAAGTTGGCCCCTCGCTGTACCTTAACGTTCATTATCTCTTGTGGACTGGTAGTCGCAATATGATCTATTTGAAACTCTCCTAATTTGAGATTAGGTGAACGCCATGTTTTTTTGTTTTCTTGGGGTTCTTTTTAAAGAAAGTTGACATCAGTTTCATTCCAAAAGATTCACAAACATCTATCAATCTCTCCCCATTTTTATTAGTTCTCTGATGTCCTGAGTATTTTCCCACTATTTTCCTATATTTATTTTCCTTCCCTATTCGAGCATTAAAGTCACCCATCAGGATTTTAACACAGTTACCTGGAGCCTGAAATATTTCTTGCTCTAGTTGTGACCAAAATTCGTCAACTTTCTCTAGATATTTTTATTGTCCTCATTGATTGGGGCATGAGCATTAAGAAGCATATAACGTCTGTTCATTAGTTTATTAAATGAAATTAGTTTTCTGGGAATATCTCAAAAATGGTTGGTTTTAGGGCCTTAAAATGTGGTTTTCGGGGACCCTTTGGGGCCCCCGAGTTTTGTCTCTCACATTGAGGGGCTGAAAATGAGCATTGTCTCGTCCTTCTACGCCTATTTCAGGGGGGTAGGCTCCCTTTTATGAGAGGTACGGAGAAGAGTTACATCAATGATTAGTGCCGTGCCTCTGATGGATATCTGTACCAAATTTTACGTTGATACACCCAGCCGTTAACGAGTTATAAGGGAACAAATTTGTCCTCAGACAAACAAACAGACAGACAGACAAAAAAATATTTTCTCGCGCATCCATCATGAAACAGTCTGAAATGCGTAAATAACTCAAATTTCCGTACAAATTCAGAAAAGCAGACAAACTTTCATTGTATATATACCGGTATAGAGATATACTGCACCGCTCGGTGTTGATCGTGTTTTATTGCACAAATTTAGGTTTTACTCGCTAACCGTTGGAGATACACGAAAAGTGATAAGGACCTTTCGGATAGAAAATTGAATTTTAAGAAATTTGCTATTTCTTAGCGTTCTCTTTTTATTTGATATGGAAATATGAAATTTTGAAACCAAAGGGTGTAGTGACGTCTCTAAAATGGTCGCCATTTTTAATAGTGCAAAATATCGAAATCAACAGTATCCTATATGTATACCTTGTAAATCAGCTACATCCATGCAAAATTTCATTTCAATTGGACCAGTGGTTTTTGCGTTATTGAGTAACACACAGACAGACACACACCATCTCATTTTTATATATTAGTATGATAAATTTAAAATAGAGTTACATATGTCTTGCGCAAAAACATTAAAAATAATTTGTAATATCTGAGAATGTCTCTTCATTTAAAACAGTAACGTGTAATGTGTAAGATGCCAAAGAGAATGTAGAACAAAGACTTTTACTCTTATAATACCAGTATACAAACAAAATTAAACTAAAAAGTCACCATAGTAAGTGGAATGTTTAATTTAAGAGGTATCTTCGTCTTCTGCAAGGGAATCGGTTGTCTTACCTGAGGTAACTGTCTCATCTCTTCAGGGATTCATGGTACCACATGCCACCAACTTAGTTTTGCGGTCTCTTAATAGCAATCACTTCCTGGAGGAGCCTCTCTATTGCCCGTTGTCCCAAATGCAGGAGGGAGTAATTATTTAATCACATGTATTACCGAGAGTTCTAGCGGATGTACCTCATTCTTGCACCAAAGATGCAACTAATTTTAACGCACAGTTAGGTGCAATATACAGTTTTTCGCGAAGTTTGGAGTTACCTCCCCCCCCCCCCCTCTTGCACCAAACCCTTCAATTTTGTATGTTGATAAGAGGCAATTTACATAAGTAGGATGTATGAACATAGGCTATATTGTTCTTCGAGGAACTACTTGTTAAGCATGAAATATGTAAAAACCATACATTTTCTTAAAGTAGAAGAATTAAGCTTTCATCCAGAAACAAAAAATGAAAATGCTTTTCAAATGGACAGGAAAAGTCAAAATGATGAACCCGATTTCATAACTTCATTCTGTGAAATATAATGAACATAACACATAATGTGAGACATGTGCTAAGAAAGGTAAACTCTCAAAGTTTTATTCAGTCATATCACAAGTGTTCTATGTGAGCACCTCGCGTATCAAGCCGCTAGTCTACCTCCTGCCAATCGTTGTGTAGTGTGTTGCGGTCAATATTTGCAATGGCTGCTGTCATGCGGGCACGAATGTCACCCAATGCTGCTGGAAGTGGTGGTACGTAAACATGATCCTTCACGAAACCCCACGGGGTCAAGTCGGGGGAACGAGGTGGCCAACGAATGAGAGTTCGATACTCCTGAGAAGCACGGCCTATCCAGCGTTGTCCCAATGCCTCATTGAGATAGTCCCAAACTCTGCCATGGTAATCCGGAGGGGCACCATCAAGTTGAAGAATGAAATCAGCACTATCCTCTTAGAGCTGTGGAAGGAGTCATTGTTTCAGCATATCAAGAAAAACATGTCTTGTCACAGTAAGGTCAAGGAAGGAAAAGGGCCCATAAATCTTTTCCAGTCACTGCCATTTTCTTTAACTGCTTCCTGCGCACTCGTAACGGAAACACGCAGGAGGGAAACTAAACTTTGAGAGTATGCCTTTCTTTGCGCATCTCTCACATTACGATACGTTCAATAGATTTCACAGAATAAATTTATGAAATCGGGTCATCATTTTGACTTACCCTGTACAGGGTCTTTCATATAAAATAAGAGCGCCAAGCGGCGGCTTTGTTAACCGCTGCTGCAGTCACCTTGGCCGAGCTTTTGGCGCGCCTAGGCCCCCTGCTTTAAGCGTGTGTACAATCCTATATGATGCAGCGGCCTTGCTAGCGTGTGTACAATGCTGAAATCTTACTTTAGTTAGTTAATTATTGTTGATGAAATCGAAACCCCTATAGTATTGAAAGCGCGCGCATAGTACATACGATGGCTGTTTTTTTTTTCTTCTTCAAGTTCCGATGGTCTGTATAAAAATAACAGATTGACATTACCAAACTTGACCTTGCAATAAGCGTGCAGTTGCTCAGTCGCCAGTCTAAACCTCAAGTGCTAACATGGTGAGACAGTTATCATTGCAACATCGTATTTTTTTATGTAAAACGTATTTTAAGTACGAGTCGGCTCGGCGGGTATGTGATGCATTTGTTCAACAATTTCCTGATGAAGTGCCACCTTCACTAGCACAGATTCACGTAATTGCAAATAAGTTTGACACTACTGGCTCGGTGCTCAATAAAAAACATGCCCGCACACGAACAGTTTTAACAGAGGATGAGCTAGATGACATTGGCGAGAATCTTGAACGGTCTCCGAATAAATCACTCACAAAATTAGCATAAGTAGGGGTTTCGGTTTCATCAACAATAACTAACTAACTAACTAAAGTAAGATTTCAGCATTGAACACACGCTAGCAAGGCCGCTGCATCATATAGGATTGTACACACGCTTAAAGCAGGGGGCCTTGGCGCGCCAAAAGCTCGGCCAAGGTGACCGCAGCTATGGTTAACAAAGCCGCCGCTTGGCGCTCTTATTTTATATGAAAGACCCTGTATATGCATACCTTAAGAAGTGACCTGGCCAATGGTAATGTTCTGATGTATTTGTTCCAGACTCAGAGGCCAGCAGTGAGCTGGTGGGCGGAGGGGACGAGGCGTTCTACCCCAGCGGCAGTCCGTACCGTATACAGCGCCATGCAGCCAACATTAGGGAGCGCAAGAGGATGCTGAGGTCGGCAAGCTCCCCCCGCCCCCCGGCCCCGGCCCCGGCTCCCCACCCCACCGAGAAACCGCCCGTCAAAATGTGAGGCCCGGAGGAAGGGGAGGGGACAGGGGACACGATAGCATTTAAGACTTACTACCATTCCTTCATATCGTCAAATCCAATACAGTATATGCTCTTCGTTTTGAATGTAAGGCCTTTTAAAACGTTTCCTAATTTCTAGAGATCAGTTCGAAAGAACAACAGAACGATCGAGGAATGTTCGCAAGAAACTAAAGAATATGCATACGAAAAAAAAACCAAGTCCAACATCGGGCGTCTATGCACAAGTTCTGTGTTGTTTCATTTAGGGGCTTTGCGACGTCGTGGTCATGTAGCCCCATGTACTTGGGTGTGTGTAGTATTTGTCTGATAACCTGTTTTATTGTGGAATTAGTAGTAGTGTGCGTATTTGTAATACAGGTGAAGATTGAGAAGGAGACAACCGTGACCTTAAGTTAGGATCCATTCCAGAATTTGCCTGGAGTAGAAGTAGGAAACCACCGAAAACCACTTCCAGGATAGCTGAGGTGGGAATCGAACCCACTCCTTCTCAGTTCTGCCTCAGGAGGCTGAGTGTCAACCGTTCCAGCCTTCAGACCGAATTAAATTTCTTGGCAGAACCAGGAATGGAACTCGGACCTCGGGGCCGGCAGCCAAGAATGCTAACCACTACACCAGGAAATAGACTAGTTCTATTAGGCAATTAATAGAAGCGTTTGATCAGTTCGCCTAGCTAGTAGCGGTGTGGTTGCCATAGATACAAGGGTGATTACACGAACACTCAAGGTTACTCTGTGGTTGCCATGGAAACAGACCATACGCTTCCCAAGTATCGCCACGCCTCTCCATACAACTTCACATAACCACCGCGTGATGTAGTGGCAAGCATACGTGGGTGGCTGTCTGACAAAAATATAATTCTTGTCTGAGGGTTGGAACGGGGTTTACGTAATATCGTGAGACAAAACTGAGATGATGTGGATTCAATTCCCATCTCGGCCATCCTAGAAGTAGTTTCCCATTCCTGATCCAGGCAAATGATGGAATGGCTCCTAACTTAAGGCCAAGGCTCTCTCCTTCCCAACCCTAGTCACAATATTTTTAAATAGGCCTACACACACTCACTATTACAGACTTCACAATAACACAGGTTATCAGACAAATTCTACTCGCTCTCAAGCTGAAATGGCCACCACGTCGTAGCCCCCAACTGAAACTACAACAGCAGCAATATCAAATTTCCTGTGCTTAGTACTCGGTTATGGTCTGTCCCACTTCAGGTGTATGCGAGCAAGCGAGTGCACCTTTCGTGCCAGCCCAAGAGACTACTGACAATAGATAAATACATTGAAATATAAAGCCGGCTGTGACATGACTTAACCATCATCGCTAAGCTGTGAGCATCCTTCTCTCTTAAGAGCGGTCAGAATTCATCTAATAATAGAATAAGAAATCCAGTGATCACCATTTCACTTATCGTGAGCCTATGACCTCGTAGTTCCGCCCCTTAAAACAACGATAACTAACTAACGAACCCTCTGGGGAAGTTGAGTTTCGTCAAAGATATTCTAAGGCTGCGCTATACACCTAGTCATATTATCAATAGGCTACTGTTACAAATTTAACAATTGGTTCCGTGAAGAACTAAACAGCCTATTCTCATATATCCTACTTATGTTAATCGCCTCTATCAACATACAAAATTTCAGTTTGATTGCTGTAATAGATTCGTATATATTGAGAACCATCTAAATATTTCGGTTGGTCACCATGTTGGATTTTTATATATGCAGGCCATAGACGTATGTAGGCCTACTATTACATGAAGATTATTGCGTAGGCGTATTATTCAAACTTCAATCGCATGATTAGGACACGAGAAATAAAAACGAGATTTTAAAATTTTGCACAGCCGCTATATTGTGGTTATGACAACAATTGAAGTAAATTAGATGTCAGTGGTTTAAAATGTGTATAAGCATTCACCGTACCAAGTTTCACTGCGCTCGGATGGTTAAATCGCGAGAAACGTCAATTTAAAATATTTAAATTTTGCGTCACCGCCATGTTGGACTTGTGCTCAGGTTATTGAAAGTCCCATAGGTGAACTTATGTTCATAGTTTTTGTCAACATAGAAAATTTCAGTTTGATTGCTGACATAAATTAGTAGATAGTGAGAACCGTCTAAATTTTTCGGATGGTCACCATGTTGGATTTTTATATATGTAGGTAGGTCATAAAGTTACGTACTATTAGATAACGATTATTGCGTAGGTTCGTTATTCAAATTTTGACTTCGATCGCATGATTAGGACATAAAAAATAAAAACTTAATTTGAAAATTTCGTACAGCCGCCATATTATAGTTATGTAAAAAATTGAACTAAATTAAATGACAGTGTATAAACAATTTGCTGTACCATGTTTCACTGTGCTCAGATCATTAAATCGCGTGAAAAGTTTATTTAAATGTTTCGACTTCGCTTGGCCGCCATGTTCGTTTTGTAGTTAACAGCTTTTTCAAAGTCACAGAGATGACTTCTACTAGTGTCCTTTATCACCGTACAAAGTTTCAGCGTGATGTCAGTAGTAGTTTCGGAGATATAGAATGCCGGTAAAATGCTTCGCACAGCTGCCATGTTGGATTGGTGAGACGTACTAAAATTTGAAGTGCACAGTCGGGGTCGGACAAAATAGTACTAAGACCTTACCGAGTTTCATTGAAATAGCTCTAGCCGTTTAGATTTTATTAGGGAGGGGGTTTGGAACACACATACACACACGCAGACAAAAGGTGACCTCATAAGCCTAGAGTTTCATAAATGAAAACTGTAAACTGGCTTAAGATGTGATATCCATTTAACATGTTATGGTAACATTTATTGACTAGGCTATAATAGTTTGTTTTTTATAAATCTCTGATCATCCCAGCTCGGCTTCATCCAAGGACTCTGAATGAGATCATTCCTCTACCGTCGCTAGGACGGTGTCTGGGAGATGAACACACTTTATCGGCAGATACAACTGGGGATGGTGACAGGCCGATCACCCACGTGACCGCTAACTTGGGTCTAATTAAGGAAGGGTCTGGGACGGGAAGGGGTAGGAAGTCGGCAGTAGAGCTGTTGAAAGGAGCCTTCGACATTCGCCTGGTGGTGAAATTGGGGAAACCACTAAAACCATTTTCAGGACGATTGAGGAGGGATTCAAACCAACGCTCTCCCGATTCCAGCGAGGCAATAAACTAGTGCGTTAGCGCTCTCGGCCACCGTGACCGGTGACTATACATAGTACAAGTCAAAATGCAATATGAGCAATTTCTGCACAAAAATACACTTTAGTTCTTTCTGGCTACTTGTCTATAGAATTACACACGATGTCGACTAGAAAACATGTCACTGCTGCTAACAAGGAATGTTCCAAACTTTCAATTGTGTGGTGCCTCTTCATACAGACAATGGCCTTAAATACAGACCACTGTAGTAGTTCAAGGGGGTTGAGAACTGGGTCACTGGTAGACCAGACTACGGGAGAAGTGAAATCAGACACTTGGCGCTCAAACTGGCCTTGAATTGATCTTGTCTTGGCTGGATCAATATCTTGCTGGAAACACACTGTATTGAAGACTGTTGCGAAATATATAAACAACACGTTTTTCTGGAATCAACACTGGAGTTTCCAGCAAGATATTTGTACAACCTACAAGATAAGATTAATTCGAGGACAGTTTTAGCGCCATGTATCTGATATAATTTCTCCTGTAGTATGGCCTACTAATGACCCAGATCTCAACCCCTAGAACTACTACTGATTGTGGGCTCAGTGCCCAAGGGCATTGTCTGCATGAAGAGGCCCCACGAAATTGAAAGTTTGATGCATTCCGTGTTAACAGCAGTGACAGGTTTTCTAGTGGATATATTGTGTAATTCTATAGACAAGTAGCCAGAAAGAGCTAGAGCGTGTGTGAGTGTAAAAATTACCCTTACTGAATATTGGCTGGTACTGGGTATAGTCAATTCATGTAACCATAACATATTAAATGGATAATATATCTTAAGTTATATCTCAGTTTTCCATCTTATAATTTGTTATGACTAGGTACAACAGTTAGAGGTTGTAAGTAAGTGTACCCTCCCCACCCCCTCCCAGTCCACATGGGCGGGCGACAGTAGAGGGTTGTTAATGCTAGTATTATGTACTTTTAATTAGTAATACAAAAAGGCCAATTTTGGTTCCTTCGTACATTCATAATAAAGTATTCTTATTCTACGTCAACGTTCTCCTTTAACTTATCTGTTTATTTTCCATTTTCATTTTTATTGAAAGGATAATGGGAATAGCTGCAATACTCCCTTGATGACACGTGTACTTTTATTTCATGTTTTCGATTGTATTCGTAAATTGAAAATTGCACGCAATCTGGGAGTGGTCAGCTACTTAAATAAGATCACCAGTCAAAAAATTAGAAACCTCCCTCTGAAATGTAATCAATAGCGCGTGTCCTATCTGTGAGTTCAATTAACAACCGTAATTCAATCTGGAATGGACTCCGCAAGGTTCCACATGCAATCTATATAAATATTCCTCCACTTATCCCTCAAAAACTCTCGCAGTTCTGCCACAATTTGAGGATGTGTTCCATGAATTGCTCTACCTGTTGTTCGATCAGTGTGGGGTCAAATGGGTTGTCCCCTCAACCAAAAGATCCACGTTTACAACTGAAACATCCAGTATAAAGGAAGGAACGATGTAGTTTCACATGGCATTAATCTCGCGATCATGAGCCACGGGACCTCATTTTAACGTGGAATCTGAACCACAGGACATGCATGGCATTTCACTTTGAAAATCTCACATCCATTGACCCGATCCGCCGTGGTGAGAGGCCAATAGCTTGACCGCTGCACCACCACGCCCCTTAAACGTCCAGAAGCTCAGTGTGGGGTCAAATGGGTTGTCCCCAAAACCGAAAGATCCACTTTCACCACTGAAACATCTAACAACTCAGTGTGTGGTCAAAGAAGTTGTCTCCTCAACCTATAGATCTACTTTTACACCTGAAACATCCAACAACTCAGTGTGGGGCCAAATGGGTTGTCCCTTCAACCAGAAGGTCCACTTTCACAACTGAAACCTCTACTCCGGTTTGAGCATTACCGTGAGGCTTCATGCAGTATAAGATGCACAATTGAAGAAACATAATTGTTTGCATGTCTTGGTAAGTTCAGGTACCTTTGGCTGTGTACACTTCTCACCATCAGAAACGCAGCACCCTCCGGCAACGGTGGCACGGCCTAAACCGCACTTACTAACGCGTAAGTTACGTGGTGGAGATGTGGTAACGCTCCAGAACGGCGATTAACTAACTGGGGTTCGAGTCTCTGTGGTCCGACATGTTTGAGCATAATTTTGTCTATCAATACACTGCAAGTGTAACATGATTAACGTGAATGATTAACAACCATCTTATTGAAGACAATCTTTAATATCTTACATTCTATAATTTAGAGACTGTTATCATACCCTATGTCGGGTCCAACAGTTCCTAGTACTTGAAAGCTAGATTTTCATAATTAATCAAAATATGGCATCTATCTCACTAGGAATGATCAACCACTGGAAATGTGTTTCTGTTTCTACGAGAATCATACCAGACGAACAGACATAATCGTGTGCACTGAAATCATGCAGATTAATGAATAGCAATTGACAAAGGCCTCTCCATATGTGCAGTGTTAACTTCAATGAACAACGGCTCGCAGCCACACGGTGGCGGTCTCCATCCCTCATTACCTTCTATCGACCGCAATTCCAGTGATATTGACTGAAAAGTCCACCAGTCCATTTCTTGGCAAATTTAAATACACTTTACAAGATTGGCACATTTCTTTATGTCCTTTGACATAGAAAAACATCCTCTTTCTCTTCCTCATTGTGCCACTACCGTAGCATTGGGCGATGTCTTCGGATCTATCTTTCACCACTTCATCCATAAAGGCTACAAATGGCAATGGCGATAGATTGTCACACTGTCTAACACCCTTTTAATTCCATGTAACTATCTTAGTCCATATTCATTGCGCAATGATCGGCTGTTTCTCCGCCCATTTCCGAGGCTATCTTCTTGACCATGAATCAATGGATACACTGTGCGGGTGATTAGCCCAGCAATAGCGTGCTTTGGTTTCCCTCCAAGCCTCTACCATGCTTTACCGATGTTCATAACGGGTGGGGATAGACATTTTCTAACTCTCGCCAATACTCTGGTGGCTGATTGCAATGATTTCCCCCTGGGAGATGGAGGCCACATCCCTACGCCATAACATAGCTAAACGCAATAATTTATTTTTGCCAAATTTATCGGTCACGCCTCTTCTGCGACCCGTATTACCCAGAGTGACAAACACATAACCACTAATCGTCAATCTATAAATCTTATGCCGTAGCTATCTGTCTGCCCATGTCCCTCGAAAGAGGTCATCTTTTGGTCTATGAAGTTCACCACATTTTTACAACGCGAAGTGCCCTAATTTGTGTCTGTTAGTATACACAAAATCTTAAAACTGCACCCATTGTGATATTTTAACCTCGCACATTCGACACCATAGGCACCACCAGAATGATTCTTATTAGGGAGGTCAATTACCAGGGAAAGTTCTCTGATTGCCAAATAAGAACAGATTGTTTTATATTCCAAGAGCATTTTAATTATTCTAAACAGACGCTTCTGAAGAAGCAATAATGTTCTTGTAAAACTGACTTGAAGGTGTCAAGCAACTAATTCAAAGGATTCCAAATCAGGCTGGGAAGTAGTTTCCTTCTGTATCACCCTCTCTTTCAGGCGCTCATGTTTGCCACCATCGTCCTTCCAACTACTGTCGACCAAATTATTATGTGTACTCGAGTTTGAAGGTTGTTTGTGAAGTAACCAATAGACCTACATAAAATCCAATAACATCATCATTTTCGTCGTTCTATTTTACGTTAGTTCATGTAGGTTTGGAATTTTTAATTTATATTTTAATATTTTTATCGCAGTTGGAACACAAAAAGTGCCCGTTTTTAAGCGTGTTTCAACCATGCGTCACATTTAAGAATTATTATCTCACAAATCCGTCATCAGATCGAATCCAAATTTTAACATAATATACATTGGAATGTTGCATAACTGGTTTATTAATTTTAAAATTGTATGTGCCCAAGAAACAAAGTTGTTATCATTTTTGTAAGGTAACTTCTTCTCGGCTCGGGGTAGTTTTAAAATGTAGTTCATGATCGCGTTGTAATCCTTATAAATCAAAAAGGTATGCTGTATGATTGTGAAATACGTAAATTAATTCACTTATTTTATATCGGTTTATACGGGGAATTAAGACATGGTTCACCAGTTAGCCGCTCCGGTGCAAGCTGTATAAAACAAGCGAATTAATTTACGTATTTCACAGTCATGCAGCATAACTTTTTAATGTATAAGGATTTCAATGCAACCAAGAACTACATTTTCCAATGACCCCGAGCCGAGAAAAGGTTACCTTACAAAAATGATAGGAACTTTCGTTCTTGAACACATAAAATTTTTAAATTAATAAACCAGTTATATAACATTCCCATGTATATTGTGTTAAAATTTGGATTCGATCTGATGACGGGTTTGTGAGATAATAATTCCTAAATGTGACTCATGGTTGAAACACGCTTAAAAACGGGCACTTTTTGTGTTTCAACTGCGATAAAAAATAATAAAATATAAATTAAAATTTCCAAACCTACATGAACTAACGTAAAATTGAACGACGAAAAAGATGATGTTATTGGATTGTATGTAGGTGTATTGGTTACTTCAGAAACAACTTTCAAACTCGAGTGCACATAATATTTTGGTCGACAGTAAGTTATTAGTGCACTTCTTTAGTCAACTACTGTAACAGCATATGAAACACAAGAATGTGATAATAATAATCATAATAATAATAATCATAATAATAATAATAATAATAATAATAATGATAATATTATTGGTTTTACGTCCCTTTTAACTACTGCAGATTTTAGAGACTGCGGGGTGCTGGATTTTTGCCCAGAAGGGGATCTTTAACGCACCAGTAAATCTACTGACACAGCTCCCTCGCGTTTGAGCACCCTCAAATGCCAGCTGACTGCGCCAGGATTCGATCCTGCAACAACAACAACACTATAAAGGGTCGTTAAATAGCCATTTCGTCAAACCGACACATTCGAAGTTCGTTACTTCCATAGCCGCGGTTAGTCCACATGAAGTTATGCCCTGAAATATATTCTCTATGTTGAAAATTTGGAATATTGTTTCACACTGAACTACTTGTATTAAGCACATTAAATAATCTACGAAACTAGAAAGCTGATAGAAATTCGGTTAAATATTCCCAGACGGTCGGGATAACTCACATTCCTTTCGGCACAACATTTAAAGGAACATATACTAAGAACTTGCAAGCCTAAGTTGGTTATTTCTTCCCTAAATGAAGGGAATGGTACGTTCTCAGTGCTATTTGCTGAAGTTTCCTTTGTAAAGGAAACAGCTAATACACCACTAAGATGAAAACTCAAAGTCTTCAATGCTATCGTTCGGTACAACCTGATTTATTATCATTACTGCATGTCTTCATTGTGTATACCCATCAGTTTCCATAACTTCAATATGCATGTTTAATCCATTTGTGTGGAAATATCCCACAAGAAATACAATTGATTACTTGAATTCAGTGTTTTATAATTAACTAATATTGTGTTTACTCCTAGGTTTTGAGGAAAAACAGGATAAAAGGTAGTATTCTGCTGATCAGGCATTAAGAGGCAATATTACGCTAATGTGCTGGACAGTAGTGGTTATTGCACTGGCAACTGTTCAAGCACATGTGTTTGGCAGGTTGTAGTGTCCCCTGCAGAACCGGTTATTTTTCAGCACATGCAGTAATTTATGTCCATAGCTCTTACTCTTCTATTTAACTTGGTTCATAGCACGATGAAATGACATTTGACTGTTAATTCTTGTTTCTATGTTAATGTTTCATGAAAAACGTAAACCAACAACAGTTTCTATGGTAGAGCCTTTATATGCTTCTTACATCGTGCTTTATTGCTGTTATTATAAATGAGTTTACAACAAATTCATAAAATAATAATGATAAGCCGGCCCCGTGGAGTTGGAGTAGCGTGCCTGCCTCTCTGCCGGAGGCCCCGGGTTCGATTCCCGGCTCCGTCAGGGATTTTAGAAACTGACGTGAGGGCTGGAACAGGGGAGCACTCAGCCTCGTGAGGACAATTGAGTAGCTGTCTGACAGTGAGGCAGCCCCGGTCATGGCTGAGGGGATCCGATGCACTTATCACGCGTCACTTTAATATCTGCAGGCCAAATGGCTGGGCAGCGGTCGCTTGATAGGACTAGGCCCTTGATGGGCTGTAGTGCCAGGGGTTAGGTAGTTAGAGTAATAATGATAATACAGGGTCATTATCTATGTGCGCCCCGATGAACACGGCAAGCTAAGCCGGCTGTGACTGGCGCGTACGCGGTTCAGCCGGTGGTAGGCCCGCTCCGCTGACTCATATCGTTAGTTCACACGTGTTTTGTCATTCATATGGACGTGTATCTGCAAAGCTTAGACGTTGGTGTTGCACGTTCACTGAGTATTGTGATTACTGTGATTGTTGGTCATGTCTAGACACCAATTCACATTGCGCGAACGTGTGTATATCCATAATTCGTATACGAAAAGCATTGTTCTGAAACGAGACGAAAATTTCGAATCAATTTACCAGGAAGACCTGTGCCTAATGCCAGTACAATTAAGAGGCTCGCTAAACGATTCAAGGAAACATACTCCGTAAATAATAAAAGAGTTGACAGACATTCTTTCATCAGAAGATGTCAGGAGTTTGATACAAGAGAGGGAGGATATTTTCAGCATCGCCCATGAGCACTGTAAGTACTCATTATTGAACATGTTTGGTAAATGTGTGAAAGTGCGCGCCTACCACCAGCTGAACCGGGTATGCGTGCCCACGATCTGCGCCAGTCACAGCCGGTTTAGCTTGCCGTGTTTATCGGGACGCACATAGATAATGACCCTGTAATAATCGTAATACCCCAGCTTCGTAGTATAAATCTTCTGATTTAGGGCGTTTTGGATATCTACTCTTAAATTGCAACGTTCCATTTAGCACTGCCATCTGGTAGTGAAACTTGATTCTGTTAGGCTGTCTATGGGCGAGATTAAATTAAGTTTGTCTTGCTATCACCAAGTATGATACAAGATACATTTTACGAGCCAACATCTTGTGACTTTGAATGCCGTGAATTTTTGACCCCCTTCAAAAATCACTTGGGATGTGTACACCCTAATACAATATGGCGAATTCAAAAATCAACAGTTCTAGCCCTTCAGGCAAGGAAATCAATGTTGAAAACATCCTATTCTATTATCGTCCGATTGCCGACTCGAACCCGGTTCATCACTGAATCTTATTGTTGGTGCATTTGTAATTAATTTTAGTTGTTTTCTCCACTTTTCCAAGCCTGAAGGACACACTAAACGTTTCTTGCGAGGTGCCGGCTGATGACACGAGGTAGACTGATGATTGCTCACCGGAAACTCAACCATATCCAGTCGATTAGATTAGCAGTTTGCCTTTCTACCGCTATGAGTGCTAGTGTGAGCTAATGCAGAGTTTCACTCACGCCCTTATAACTACTTCCAGTGTGAAGATTTTTCAAAAAAAAAAACGCCTGAGGGTATTGAACCAAGAAACACATTAAAGAAAGAATTATGTACTGTACTTATAAAATAAGTTAATTTTGCTAGGATTTAAATAAAAAAGAAACGCGCGATTTTAGGCTGTTCTTCCGAAACTGCATTTAGGACGAAAGTGAAACTTTTTATATTTTTTTAGTTTGATCGAGCTCTCCAAGAGACTCAATTTAAAAACCTTCCCGGCACTTAAGCCATTCAAATTTTGGCACAATTGAAATTGCTTAATTTTACGTTTTTGCTAAGATGTTTCTGACGACTGCTAATGAAGAGAAGAGATAGGTTGGTAGGATACATACTAAGACACCCAGGAATGGCAAGTTTAGTTACGGAAGGAAGGGTCAATGACAAGAATTGTAGGGGTAGACCAAGGTTAGAATATGTTAAACAGATAGCCACGGATGTAGGGTGTGGTAGCTATATAGAGACGAAACGATTAGCTCAGGACAGGGAGGCATGGGATGCTGTATCAAACCAGTCGAAAGACTGAAGACTCATACAACAACGGGGACCCCTACTGTGTGTGCTGAGAAAATATGTTTTCAACATTAGAACCTCAAGCTGGATGCGAGTCGATGCTCTGGTGATAGCTGAAATAAGATACAGGTGACTTCTGGAGTGGTAACTGGGTGGTTGGTTGGTTCCTCAGTTTAGGGGCTGCGACAACGTGGTCATGTAGCCCCGTGTATTTTGGGTGTGTGTAGAATCTGTCTGATAACCGGTGTAAATTGTGATAGATGTATTAGTGTGTGTTATCTGTAATTCAAGTAAGGACTGCAGACATTCAATTTTCTAGTAGTTCCTACTTTTGCTACCAAACGCCACCGTCAACGACAACTAGTTCTGAACTTGGTTACTAGATGCCACCATAGTCAGCTCCTGGCGACGAACGTTGGAACCTAAGAGCGTTAGTCAAATCTAACCTATAATTTAGCTTCACACAAGTGTAATTAGTGGAAGGTTCTTTTGCATGCCATAAATATACTGCTCAAAAAAATTAAATCACCACTTTTTTCAAAGGCCACCAAATTTTGAAAAGTTGACCTACAAGCTCGAAATCTCAGTATGACGTTTGTCCTGACGCCTACCAAGCATATGCTTCAGCACAACTCCCCAACTTGAGTAGTTTCGGGGTAGCACCCCGAAAACCAGCCCATTTTCGAAAACCGCAAATTGAAGTTTGCGAAAAACGCTGCAGGACTTGTCGTAGGTTGCCAAAGCAGTCGAAAATGAATGAGTCTTGCTCTTAAAGGTTCCACAAACACGTTGAAATCGTTACATTTGACGTTTGGGCATTTTCAACCCCCTTCATCATCCCCTAAACATGGACTACCATTGGGGGCGTCTGAGAAGGTACCGGGTGTGTTTAACCACCTGAAAACCTGTACACCGTCCTCAGTTGCTGATTGCAGTAAGTTCTTAAGGCCTCCGGCAATGTCCACACCCCCTAACACCCTCAACTGGCATGGGACCAAACCACCCCTTCTCGATTCACCCCTAAGGAAGGTTTTAATCGAGATGTTTATCAGTGCTGCTAATGGGGGGGGTCTTCCCCTAACGTTTCAAAAAGGGAACTGTGCCTTTGTCACCACTCCTTCCCCTGCAACCCCCGTTTGTATGATTTTTCGAATCAGGCCCTTTACAAGGGCTGAAACGACGTCTTAATCGCTGAAAGGGCTGTAAAGGTCCTTAGAAGTAGTGGTGACACGAAATCAACCCCTTCCGATCGATGATTGACATTCCGTCCCCCAAATTCGAAATTTTTGCATCCCCAACCCTCCCTGTCTGGACGCGTAATGCGTCATGGCAGAGTTTTCAGAGTTGGATGAAAATGAAGCTTATGGTTTGCAATGGAGCCCAAAACAGCAGGCTGGATAGAAATTCATCGGTAGGTTGGGAAACGGGACCAAATTTTTTCAAAAAAGTGTACAGCCTACAGTAAGTACGCCCATGCATAGGCAACCCACATCACGTCCGTGCGTGTGGGTTGCCTATGATCGGCAATAGGTTACAAAGTTTGGCAATGGGAGAAAAATGACGTGATGTGGGTTGCCTATGCATTGGTTCAAACCTCGGGCTAAATAACCTCACGAAAAAATATGACAGTTCCTTAACTTCTGAAGCTTAGTGATGACCCATGCACCTACATGAAATAATAATAATAATCAGCAAATATAGCGAATTGGTCGACCCTATCAAAAGACAATGACATGTAGAACGGGTAAAGACCATACCTATCATTGTCTCAAGTACGGTGGTGATCCCAAGTACCTTGCTCCAAGGCCTTAAAGAACTGGATCGGGATACTCAACTGTACAAACTAATGCGAAGGCAGTAGTTCTCTAACAACCCGAATCGTCCGGAAGTTCATGGGTAGCGACATTCCAGTTTAGAAGTTGCTGTTCCAGTAACTGTACTTTGGTTCCCTGAAGCCCGTATAGTTATGTTGTGATGTACCAGCAATGTGTTATAGGCACTGTATATAATAATAATACTAATACTAATAATAATAATAATTAACACGGTTTTTGCACAACCGATGAAAACGAAACGCTGGAATATCTCCGTTGGGTGGGTGGATTATAAGAAGGCGTACGACTTGGTTCCATATACATGGCTTCTTAGTTGGTCCCTTAGTTTAGGGGCTGCGACAACGCGGTCATGAAGCCCCGAATAGGCCTACATGACTTGTAAATGTCCTAGGGTTGTTCACTTTCTTACAGCATGAATGTAAACTTTGAAAACATGTCTTCATATTAAGTCGCATGACACGTGAGTCAGGCTTTGGATATGCCGTCAGAAGAAGCTTCAAGACGATGATTGATTACTCATAAGTTCTATATGGATGACCTGAAGTTGTATTCTTCCAGTCCTGAACAGCTCCAGTGCGTATTTGAAATTGTCAAAAGCTTCAGCGAGGATATCCACATGGAGTTCGGAATAGATAAGTGTGCAGTAATGCATGTCAACAAAGGGTGAGTCCAAGACAATCAGCAAAACCTTCAACTCATCGACATGACCGTACGAAATGTAGCACCTAATGAAAGTTACAAGTATCTTGGTCTTCAGCGAATTATCGGCATTAACAATGCTCACATACGGAGTAAGGTAGAAAAACATGTCCTGGCTAGAGTCAATAGGATCTGCAAATCACAGCTCAGTTCCCGAAATATAATTCTAGCCATAAACTTATGGGCCCTTCCACTAGCCACAAACACCTTCGGAATTGTGAACTGGTCTGATACATCATTAGAGAGTTTTGATCGCAAAATAAGAACCAGCTTCACAAAACACAGTCTTCGTCGCCCACGAAGCTCTGTCTCGTAATAATGGAGGTAGAGGCCAATTAAATCTGCAGGTTCTATGTCGGTCACAGGAGATGAAAATGAGGAACTATTTCAAGTCTTGTGAGAACACCCTTCATCAAACAGTGTGCTCGGAAGATCATAACTTCACTCCCTTGTCACTAGATAGAGCAGATGCTGAATTCATTTTGAAGTCAGCAAAACAGCGGATAGATGGTTGGTCCTCAGTTTAGAGGCTGCGACAATGCGGTCATGTAGCCCCGTGTACTTTGGGTGTGTGTAGAATCTGTCTGAAAACCGGTGTTAATTGTGATGGCTGTATTAGTGCGTGTTATCTGTGATTCAGGTAAGGACTGCAGACGATCAATTTCAAGTATTTCCTACTTTTGCTACCAAATCATACCGTCAACGACATCTAGCTGTGAACTTGGCTACTAGATTCCACCACAACCGGCACCTATCGGCGAACGTTGGAACTAATATAGTGCTAATCAAATCTAACCTACAAATTTAGCTTCAGACAATTGTAGTTAATAACAATAATAATATGACTGATAATAACAGAGTTTACAATATGAATTTCCTGTTGGCATTTGAAATTAAATTTTCGAACACTTTCACTAATTCCAAACTTCAGTAGTCAATTAAGATGCGACTTGGTGGGTAGCATGGAAAGAATATCGTATTAGGCCTAAATATTACCCGAAACGTATTATTATTATTATTATTAATATTATTAATACCAGGAATTTTTCCGATTGCATTATGTCATTGCTAATTTAGTACGTAGGAAAGAGGAAGAAAGACAATTAAAATTGCATGCGTTTGAAATCAAATATTTTAAAAAATCGCACAAAATCGAGTAAATAGCCTATGTACTTATACGAGTATATGCAAAATAAAGATATAATGCACTATTAGCCAAAATCGTCGAGATATGGAAATAAACTTCACATGAAATGTAAAGATATGTCAACATTTCTTAAATATGCCCCTTAAAAACAACCAACTCCGTGCACATCTGCTAAGACTGTGTATGCAGGCCTAAGCCACTTATTATTTCCGTTTCAACGGGGTTGGGGATGAGATGTGAAGAATCCCCATGTGGCGTGTGGTTTTTACGTCCGAATTTCCTTCATAATCCATCTTAATCTTTTCATGATAATAGAGATGCCAACTTTGAGGAAGATAGGAGTCCAAGTGCGGGTGGGAGGGGGAGGGTGGCCGACGGGCCCTCCAAACAGTGAAATTATGCACATCTGTAAAGCAGTTTTAAATCAAGCTATGCAGTGCCTCTTCACTAACAGCCTCCTCAACAGGATCAACGGCTACAGCAGATGAGAGGAGGTTGGGAGCACACACTTAAATTTTGAAGCCGTGTGGCACTTCGTTGGTTGGTTCCTTAGTTTAGGGGCTGTGACATAGCCCCGTGTACTTTGGGTGTGTATAGAATCTGTCTGATAACCGGTGTTAATTGTGATGGCTGTATTAGTGTGTGTTATCTGTGATTCAGGTGAGGACTGAAGACGATCAATTTCAAGTAGTTCCTACTTTTTCAACCAAATGCTACCATCTACGACACCTAGCTGTGAACTTGACTACTAGATACCACCACAACCGGCACCTGACGACGATCGTTGAAACTTAATAAAGAGTTAATCAAATCTAACCTAC
The DNA here is from genome assembly GCA_946902985.2 of Meconema thalassinum. Taxonomy (NCBI): domain Eukaryota; kingdom Metazoa; phylum Arthropoda; class Insecta; order Orthoptera; family Tettigoniidae; genus Meconema; species Meconema thalassinum. The sequence goes on along the minus strand of OX336394.1, from coordinate 248,894,709 downwards.
AAATTTAGCTTCATACCATTGTAGTTAGTGGAAGGTTCTTTTACATGCCATAAATCTACGACTTGGGCCCACCAACTTTACTTTCCCTCCGAAGGAAAGCATACTGAGGTATTTTCACGGTCTTAAAAATTCCGACGACTTCGGCTGGGTTTGAACCCGCGATTTTGGGCATAGAAGCTCAGCATGCTAGCAACTACGCCACCGAAGCCGCTGTGGCACTTCGCATAGGGTGTGATATAAATGAACTCTAATGGTAAGGGTTTCCTCCCGAAATAGGCTGAACGTTTTGGTCCCATAGAGAACTTAGCAACTCTGTGTTCATATTCGCACGGAATTCTGTTTTGTTATTCGTTACCAAGCTGAAATCCTTTTTTGTGGGAGAATTCTCCCTGACATCAGAATAATTGTATTCAAGAGTTTACTTGGTTAAGAGAACTTCGTTGATCTAGAGACATTCGTAATCTAAATTTTGCACCCGATTTTATCAGTCCTATAATTCTTGTCAAAACTTAAAGCATCAAAGAGGAAATGACTAAACTCTGTTCTAATGATTCATTCAATAGATGAAAATATTTCTATTTTTCATTGAAACACATCACAGGTTTAATTGATGAGCCATTTCATTGTGATATATTCACACGTTTTCATGTAAAATATAGTGGGCGTGGTGGCTCAGCGGTCTACCTGTATGCCTCTCACCAAGGTGGTCCGGGTTCGAATCCCATGTCCTGTGGTTCGGATTCCACGTAAAAAGGAGGTCCCGTGGCTCATAATCACAAGATTCGTGGTCACGTAAAACTACAATCTTCCTCCTTTCATGTAAAATAATTTGACATCGGAAAGAAACCACTTCATTTTATCTCAAAGAAATTTCCTTCGCGGGCTCTTGTCTTAGTTCCAACAACCAGATCACAGTCACTTTTCCGATAATTCCTACAGTAAATGTCACAGAAACCAAATCAGATTCTGGAATTGAAGAAGATTAAAAAATCTAAGAAATAAATCTCTCTCAATTTGGAATGGAGTTGATGAATAAGTGGTTTCTCTTGTTGCAGGAATACATTCAAAGAGTTGAAAAGTGGAAGAACAGAGCTGAGGAACAAAAGGTATAGTTTGATAGGAGAATTTTCAAACGGTTCCTAAATTTTCTAAAATTGTAAGCCTGTCTTTCAATGGCCTATATCACAAAGGAAAGGGACATTTTGAAAAGGCTTTAGGAATTAGCTCCTCTTGGAATGGTCATATTTGTGGAGTAAGTTCGAAAATGTGAGTGCAATCGGGATTCGTACCTGAATCTCCTACTGTTGGGCATGCGCAGGCGCTAAAGTCTTTGAAGTCTTACTCAACACATATGTAAGGGTTCGCTGGGCTCGGGTAAATAAATAAATAAATAAATAAATAAAATGTGATCATTAAGAATTTTCCCTACGATTGGTAACTTATGTAAAAATTACAAATTTTCGGTTTCTTTAGAATGTTAACAAATAGCCTATTTTCTTGTATCACACTGGCCTTTTCCATAAAAATCTCTCCCATTATCCATGTGATGTATACTAAATACTTTTTGGCACACGACCTATTGCATTGCATTGAATAACTATATGCTAGAATATACCACTTTCAGTATCTGTGAATAAGACTCCTCCCGCGTGATGGCATCTTTTTGTAACGCATCACGGGAGTTTAATTTTAAAAAAGTCAAATGCACGGCTTCTATGATTTACGAAAAGCAACTACAGAATTTACTGCTGTTAGATTATGATTATTATAAATACCCATCACACGAATTTTCTCTTCAATCGCTTGAATAGGATACGAGAAATAAAGAAAAATAAGGTTTCGAAATTTCGAGCTGATACCATCTTGAATTTTTTGAAAACAATTGAATATGAGATGTCTCTATACTAATATCTGAATAAAGATTTGCTGAGCTAAGTTTCATTGCTCTCGGGTGATCAGATCGCCAGGAAAGTCATTTCAAATATTTGAAAATCTCATGGCCGCCATGATGTTTTTGTGTTTCTCAGGATTTTGAGAGTCACACATAAGTTATGTACTTCCTTAATCCTCTATCACCATAAAAACTTTCAGTTTGATTGCTTAAATAGTTTCGGAGATATTGTGAACCGGTGAAATATGTAACATGGACACCATGTTGGATTGTTTAAATACAGGCTATAGAATTATTAGTCAGCAGATGAATACTATAATGGTGGTTCCTTGTACTAATCTAAATTTCTATCTCTTGCATAGGGCATGAGAAATTAAGTCGTGATTTTTAAAAACACTACCACCATTTTTAAGTTCTATAAAATTGAATTAAATTAGACGTCAATATATCAAGCTATGTATGAAAATATATCGTGCCAAGTTTCACAGCGCTCGGATGATTGAGCCACGAGGAAATTCCATTTAAATATTTAAATTTCACGCCACTGCCATGTTCGTTATGTGCTCATCAGATCATTGAAAGTCCAATACGTGAACTGATTTTAATAGCCTCTATGAACATACAAAATTTCAGTCTGATTGCTTTAACAGATTCGTAGATATTGAGAACCGGTGAATTATTTCGTATGATTGCCATGTTGGTTTGTTCTCTATGTAGGCCATATAGTTATGCACCAGTAGATGACGAACGCATGATTAAGACACAAAAAATAATAACTTAATTTTAAAATTTCGCAAAGCCACCATCTTGAGTTTATATAAACAATTTTATTAAATTAGATATCATTAGATTATATCTCGTATAAACATTTACCGTTGGAAGTTTCTCTGAGCTGGGATGATTGAAGCTCGAGAAAAATCCATTTAAATATTTTAACTTTTCTTGGCCGCCATGTTGGTTTTGTACTTAACAGGTTTTTTAAAAGTCATATAGGTGAACTTGTGTTAGTATTCTCTATCACCATACAACATTTCAGGGTGATATCAGTAACATTTTCGTAGATATAGAATGCTGGGGAAATATTTCATGCGGCCGCCATGCTGGATTGGTGAAACGTAGTAAAATTTGAAAGGCACGGTCGAGATCGGACAAGGTAGTACTGTAGTATGTCGTTACCGAGTTTCATTGCTATAACTCCAGCAGTTTAGATTGTATTAGGGACATACCAGATACGCACACGCACACACACACGGACAAAAGGTGATCACATAAGCTTATATTTCATATGATGAAAATAAGGCGGTAATAAGTACTTCGAAAGTAATCGGCAATTTGCTATGAACGAGCCTATAATGCAGCTGAGTCCCTTCAGATTACAACAGATGAACAGGGCTCTGTACTTCACCAGAAGCTCACATTTGATCATATTCAATGAAGCCCTATTTCTTCAGATCCTTCTTGCGCCTTGGGACACTATTTCTCAGTCTGTCGAGCACTGCAGTGGGGGTCTCCTTGACCTGCTTCTGTTCTTCCCTTAAGGCTTAAAACAACAATAACTAACTTGACCTGCCAGTGTTGCACATCCATTCTTGCCACCCATAGTTCGGTATTGCGAGCTTCTGGGTACGATGTAATTGGCACTGTTGTGCAGAGAATGCTCTTCCAGGATTTTATTTAATAGAAGATCGTACAATTCAGATAGGTTATTAGATGTCTTTGCTCGAGTAAGTAATTACTCTCTGGTACAGAACTCTGTGAGGGATACTTGTCTTTTCCCACACACCTTGATGTGGTAACGATCACATTGCATGTTGCTCAGTTCATAAACACACTGTTCGCCTGGATCATAATGGTGCTCTTTTTGCTGCAGCATTTGATGAGGAATCCGTGTGTAGTGAACCCTGTCATCATGTGTCACTTTCGAGCGAGGCGCGCCATGACGCGTATGTGCTCCATCTCGGCAACGCTGTACAGCTTTTCCCGGAGCGGCTAGCTGGTGAACCATGTCTTATTTCCCCGTAAAAATACAAACCGATATAAAATAAGTGAATTAATTTACGTATTTCACAGTCATATAGCATAACTTTTTGATGTATAAGGATTACAACGCGACCAAGAACTACATTTTCCAACCACTCCGAGACGAGAAAAAGTTACCTTACAAAAATGATAACAACTTTGTTTCTTGGACACACACAATTTTGAAATTAATAAACCAGTTATTACAACATTCCAATGTATAAAGTGTTGAAATTTGGATTTCATCTGATGATGGGTGTTTTCAGATAATAATTCTTAAATGTGACGGATGATTGAAACACGCTTAAGAACGGGCACTTTTTGTGTTCCAATTGCAATAAAAAATATTAAAATATAAATTAAAACTTCCAAACCTACACGAACTAACGTAAAATAAAACGACGAAAATGATGATATTGGATATTATGTAGGTATATTGGTTACTTCACAAACAACTTCAAAGTCGAGTGCACATAATACTTTGGTCGACAGTAAGGTCGTAGTTGGCCTGTTTCCGTTCTGTCGCCAGCATTGCGTCCGTGGAATAGATCTCATCCCATATTTCTTCTTTCTTCATACGGAGTTCCTTGATCGCCTCATTGTATTCATTTGTGGTGGTTAATAAAAGCTGAATATGTAGCTCTTCGATGAAGAATTGTTCTCTTGTTAGTTCATAAACAAGACGTGAGCGAAAGTACTTCAAGTCTCTTAGGGCCTTTTTTTTAATATGTTACCTTTAATTTTTCTATCACTAAAAGGTCTCCCTTTGTCAGGTCTGTCCAAATTGCTGGTAACCCATATGTGACGACCGGAGTGAATTTTACTTCGAATAGTTTCAAGCTTATAATCTTAGGACTTTGTCCACACTAAGTATGTCGAGGGCCTGTGTCTTGTTTTCTCCTTCAATTTCAGCTGTAGTGGTCTTCTTTATAACCGGAGGTGGTATGCCCACGAATGCGAAGATGCATAGAAGTCGCTCTTAGGCATCCTGTAATAATTCTGTGATGTGTAGAATGATTACGATCAATTCGCAATAGTTAGCATGTTGTGATATCCTGAACTATTCAGGTCTCCTCTGTATGTACAAATACTGTGAGTGTTGTCAGCGTATACTAAACGTGTGTATCGTGTTTTTCGTTTCAGCAGCATCAACTCGGCTTTCGACGAGCTGCGTGTTCACGTCCCTACGTTCCCTTACGAGAAGAGGCTGAGTAAGATCGACACGCTGCGGTTGGCCATAGCGTACATCGCACTGCTGAGGGAAGTGCTCACGGCGGACTACGACCCTCTCACATACGTGGAGAAGTGTCTCCGCGGGGAGATAAAGGCGGCCGAGAGGGCAGAGTGGAACACCAGTGGTCAGTACCTCACGCTCACTTTATACAGTGAATGTAGGACATTATTAGATAAGTAAGGAAAATTAAACGAAAGCTAATAATGCAACTTAAAACATGTGCGGTAACCCTACATAATGTACATTTTCTCGAAATACTCAAACACAAACACTGAACCTCAGAACAATTATAATTCTGCGAAGATCCTACCACAAAACATGAAGCTTCTTTGAAATAGAATCATGGAACTCTGCACAACTGAAGTTTCTAAAATCGTATTTCACTAAAACAAATATTTTGACATTGTCAATCGATAAACTGTTCTTTTTGTCGGCCCAATGTGCTGATATAATCGGAAAAAAACTCTCCCAAGCTTAGCATTTTGTGCAGGAGTAGAAAGAAAAACCTCCAATAGTCTCAGCAGAATGACAGTGTTCATGCTTGGTACCACTGAAATGTCCGTCTCCGTGGCTAAATAGGGTTAATTCCCGTGGCTCGGGGATTGGGTGTATGTGACGTCTTCATTATCACTTAATCCTCATTACGACGCGCAGGTCGCCCACGGGCGTCAATTCGAAAGACCTGCACTCGGCCTCTTCGGAGGCCACACGATCATTACATTACCACTGAAATATCCAAGACACATGTTTAAGGGCTGTGGTGAGTTGCCATTCTTTTATTCTGGAGGATCCTGAGTCACTAATTTATTTGCAACTAATGAATGCTTGTTTCTCAAAAATGCAGGACATCCCAACATTTCTAGAATTTCCCCCGGACGCCGGACAGAATGTTACAATGTAAGGCATGTGTCCGGACATCTGGTAACCCTAGGCGTACCCAGTACAGTTCACGCCACGGTCAGTCTTGGTTTCGAAGTTGTACAGAGAAGAGTCTGCGAGCCTCACACATGTGCAATATTGATACGTGAGTTTTCAGTTGCGCGGAAAGCAACTCGTATCAATTGCACGTGCGTGAGGTTCACTGCCTGTCCTTTGTACAACTGCGCAATCGGGGCTCAGCGTGGCGTGAACTGTACTTACAATACGACCATTATGTTTTTCTGCTCAGTAACTCAACCCTCTAGAAGCAAGACGTTTGTATAGACTTACAGAGGGTACGAGTTAATGGCGGGATGGGGGCATTCTTCCATAAGCCACAACATCTTTGAAAAGCCTCATTTTTCTCTTGCCTATGCCAATAGACAAACGCAAATTTAAAACTCAGCAATTTTTCTAGGTTTGTGCCGTATCCTGTGTAGGGTTTCGCATAGGACACCAAGCTGGCTCATCAGCGGGCTCTTGGTGTCCCCACCCGAACCCGCACAGGAGTAGCAAACTGCGCGCTACCCCCTAACTAAGAGAACTAAGAGCTCAAGCAGCCATAACCTCCCTATCAAAGGAGGTAGCGCGCAGTTCGCTACTCCTGTGGGGGTCCGGGCGGGGACACTAAGAGCCCGCTGATGAGCCAGCTTGGTGTCCTAGGCGAAACCCCACACAGGACACGGCACAAACCTAGGAAAATTGCTGAGTTTTAATTCACTGGCCGTGAAAGCCAATATACCAAATGCAAATTTACTGAATGAGACAGCAATGGGCCGGAAGGACTGTTGTGTTATTTCATCAACTGCTCAAATTTTGATGTTTTTAAATTGAAATGTTCCAGATCTGACTGCAAGGTTGTCGTGGATCAACTGGGAGAATCTCGGCGTTAATCCCAACAGACGCAGTGTACTGACTACCCTCAATCTAACAGCAGAAAACTTGAACAACTGAAACCAGTCTCAGCTGGAGGGAGCGTGATGGCCATAATTTGTGTTAAATGCAGGGGTGCCATCTGGCCACAACGACCGTATTTCTGCTACTAGCGCCTGAGCTCTAGTTCATTTTTATCCCATACCAGAATACCTACAGAAAAATTCACACATCAACCTTCGAAGAAACAGAATCCTCTAAATCCAAAGCATGCCCTTCCGGAAAACAGTTCGGAGTGATCCCTACCAAACACAATAGATTAGCAATACCGGACATTTCCTGCTTAAACCGACAATATACAGGTAGTGGTGTCCCAAAGGTCTTGTACAACTTTAGAGGCAATCCATTTTGTTACTGGAATATTTTATCTGATAAGCAATAATCAAGTACTGTCATCAGCTGTCCGATCTGATGCAGCACTTGATGCCTCCCTGCCCTGGGCTAATAATTGCATCCCTACATAGATACCACACCCTAAATCCTAGGCAATCTGTTTAATATATTCCAACGTTGGTCTACCTCTACCGTTCTTGTCCTCGACCCACCTTCCTTGTGCTCTACCAAGCTATTTCTTCTTTTCATTATCACTCGCCAGGAACATCTCTCACCCCTCACTCGCCTTAAAACCTCTTCATTTGTTACTCGATCTACCCACCTAATCTTCACGATTCTCCAATAACACCACATTTCACATGCTTCTATTCTCCTCTTTTCTGCAGTACCAAAAGACAAAAAAATGTTTCACTTCCACTTTCATGGAACGCTATGATCCAGACAAAGGCTTTCAAAACGACTTACTAATACGGTACCTAAATCTACATTTGATGTCAACAGACTTTTTTTTTCTTTAGAAGAGCTTTCCTTGCCTGTGCACATCAACTTTAGTTTATATAGCCATTATCTTTTCTCCTACTTCCTTTAACCATTCATCTGCCAATTCGATGCCAATATAAGCTTCTAATTTCTTCCGCCAGCATTCCATTATTTTTGTTGTATATTTATTGATTTTCACGATGAGTTCTTTCCTCAGGACTGAGTCCGTAATGTTTCGAAACTCATTCAGCTCATTCTTATGAAATAAATCAGTTTATAAGACTAGGACGATCTGTGCAACTGCTCCTAGGCTAGTTATAAGGCCCATACCGCTTCTCCAGCTTGTTGTCAAGCGACCACATGTTTGATCCAGTGAGTGTCCGGTATTGTCATTCTATATTTGCCCTTACTGGCTCCTCAGTTCACGGAACTTTCTGGGCCCCTGCTTCATTGTTAGTAAAACGTACATATGAATGGCCACAAATATATGTACAGTAAGTTACTTTTAAACCAAATAAAGCTTCCTCCGGTTTTTTTGTCCTATTGAGATTTAGGCTGGGCCAGACAGACTGGTGAACAGTTCCACAGCCGGAGAGCAAACACAATCGAAATCATTTGAAATGGGAGTGAGAAAGAAAATGGTATTAACTGAAACACACAATGTGAGATATGATACGAGCATTTTCTGCCTTTCGTTGAAAAGTGATCATTGAAAGAAGCATTACCAGCTCTTGAACCAATAATTGCACACTGTCATCCCCTGCAAGCCAGTTACAATGTCACAAAGTTAGTTCATTAAAGCTAATTTCAAGCATAATCTTAGCAGCAAAGCAAAAGTATTATATTAAGAACTGTATGGTCTGTTATTTACTGCAATGATAAATGCATTTACAATCTAACATGCATGTCTATGAAATTGAGGATTTAAAAACACGAAGAATTTATACAAATACCAGGAGTTACGTTGTATTAATATGACTTTTACGTCACTAAATACATTTAATGCTACTAAATTCCATTGATAAACATCGCTATTCGTTTATAAATTGATTGCAGTATACGAACTTAGTAAAGATCAGCAGAGCATCAAGTGACTGTGAAATGTATTTGAGGTTCTTCCATACATATGTATCAATGAAACTGTCTTTACTGGCCATATTCGGAACATTCCAAACCTACCAAATTTATTGGAGTTTGTGAACAATAAGTTGAAGGCATTTGATGAACCAAAAACTGGATTGTGACATTCTGTCAAGCTAAGTCATTCACCAACCAGAAACCTGAGGCCTTCCTTCTCGTACAATACTGTAAGTGCCATTGAATAATTTACGGTACTTGTTTTGAGTTACCGGTATTAAAAATTCTCAACGAAATATTCTTTGATCTTTCGAACTCTTGGCAGGGGTTGTGTCCCATAAATCCGTATTCTAATGGCTATTACACCTTGAAATGAACTGGTAGAAGCAGCTGGTTAAAATTACTGTATCCCTTAAATGTTGCGTGAGCATTATTTTCTTATTATTTATCTTACAAAGCACTTCTGAATACATTCAATGTATTCATACGAAATATAGCCCACGTGCATTGCAGGGCTGCATTAAGAATCAAAGGTGGCTCCGAAATCACTTGACTCGGTACGAGAAATTCGATTAAGAAAGTCCCATTTTTACTCATTGATTGCTTTACAAAAGTCTATATTTTTCTAAATATTAGTTACTGGTAATCAAATTATCGATATTTCAGATTGGCAATTCCATATTTGAGAAAGTAGACTCCTCGAAACTAAAGATGATCTAACCAGGATAAACATATTATTTTGTAGAAGTAATTCACGGATTAGGCTACCCTCCGCCCGCAGATATCACATTATCATTGACTTCTCCTGCACTTTTTATTGCTTATAACATACGGTAATGTTGTGAATGTGTGTTATTAGAAGCCATATTTCAATTTTGCCTCAGTAGTCTATTATTAGAGGATTTTCTGTCGGTCAACACGATGTCCCAATTAGATTGGGCGCGGAGTAACAATTAATTTCCTAGGGCCTGAAATAAATGGAGTGATTTGGACGTTAGTATAGAAACATTCCGTTATCAGCTAAATCACACAACCATATTATCAACTCCGTTGTATTTTAGTCCTTGTTCAAGTGATTTTCCTAACAAAAATAGTGACGGTCACAAACAAAATAGTTTAAAACGCAGTCACTTCAGAAGATCACTACGGTAGAGGTTAACAATTCAAAGGAGTTTCACACGTAAACACATGAAATGTAGGCTACTAATAACTTAAAAAAAGGCTACACTTACAGAAGTGTGATAGACTAACAGAATAAAAATAATTTATTAAAAAAGGATTTACTCGTTACAAAGTTAACTGCCCTGTGGCGTAACCGTGTTAGTTAAATCGTGCACCATGGCCGTGAGGGCAGCAAGTTCGGAGATCGCAGTTTCGAATCTTGGTGCTGACAGTGGCTATCCTGAGTGTCGTTTTTCCCCGTTTTCTCACACTCCTTCCAGGATAGTACCTTACTTCATGTCCTGGGGAGCCTACCCGATCCCTCTCACTAATACAATTACACACACTACTACAGTCATCACAGAAATACAGGTTATCAGACAAGTTCAACACACACACAACTACACGGGGATTGATACCAAGATGTCCCAAGCTCCTAAAATGAATTAACAACAACAAATCTTAGCTATAGATTTCTGTAACTTATATTGTAAATACTATTATCCAATATACGTATCCGCCGAACCTAAATTAAGCCTAAGTGATCATGATCTGATGATGTTCGCTTGTTGAACGAAACTAGTCATTCAACTAAACCCTCCATGTGTGTGAGAATTGTTTTATTACGTGTATAAACAATTCATGTGCGGTATTTAGTTCAGGCACCAGGAAATTAATTGTCACTCCCCGCCCAATCTAACTGAATATACTCGTGTTGACCGACTGAAAAGCGATTTTCTTAAAATGAATGTGCTAAGTTACATCAGAAGTCACACTATGATTCATTCGGCGGAAGCATCATTAAATCAAATCTGAGAATATAATTATTTCAAACTGACTGCCAGTGGACTGTGTTTAAGTGTCGCAATGGAATTGTAACATATATGATACACGGTGGAAAATCTATCAAGATTCAAAGTAAAGTTTTTTTAAATTAAATCTTGTGGATTTGTGTGTTGTACCTAGCAAAGCCAGCTTTGTTCTTACAGTGAAGTGCTTCATCTATTTTGTGCTAGAAATGAACAGGGCATCGTGGAGTGAAAAACGTTGGCTTTCAATAAAGTGCAGGTAGCTTACATCTTATTTGATTCTTTCAGTGTCTCTGTCTCGTATATCGTGCTGTCATAGTGTAAAAATACATTTCGTTTCAATGTTATTGCCCTTGATGTGTCAAAAGAAAACTTTGTTTTCGATTGTAGTAATTTTGGTATTTTTAAGAGGCCAAAGGTCATGGGGAGGCACGGAATATGATGTTAATGACGAGTTTCTCCTCCGCGAGCCCTCAAAACGGCAGCAATACGGCGAGGCATCGACTCGACAAGAAATGGGTTCCTGACTCCCAACATTAAACTGGGCGGTGATCTGACTCACAGTAGCCCTTCGATCGCCTCGTATGGTTCTTCTGAGGCGACGTGATGTCCGTTCGCTCAATACCTGTGGTCGTCCCGTGCGGCGGTTTCCGCATATGGTAACATTATCTCTGCAATATTGAAGATCCACCCTCGACACTGTTGACCTCAGAAACCCGAATTCGCGTGTAATCTCCGAAATGCTATGACCCATGCGCCGTTGATCAACCCACGTTCAAAGTCGGTTAACTCGCGACGTGTTGCCAACTTCACCACACTAGTGTCTGTGACAGACTGCTCTGCTCCGCCGCAGCTAGCCGCAACGCTCAGGAGTCATACACAGCACATTTTCTCATGGAACTATCCTCCTCGTGACTTTTGGCCACTCAGTGTATATAATTGCTGTTACCTGTTTTGTATATCGCTTCTTATTTAAGAAAGATTGAATTTCAATACTTTTTGAATGCAAATCAAAAGTTATACTTGTGTACTGAAAACATATGTGTATCACTGTAATACTCGAAAACAATAGTCCACATTCTTTTAAAAACGCTAAATGATTTGTGCGTGTTGCAAATAGAGTTGTTAATGTATTGTGCTGTAAAGTGTATAGCCTATTTGTTTTTAGTGAAGATATATAATAAACTAATAATAAAAATAATTAGGCCTACCAATGTCATTCCATGTTATATCCCAATATCTCTTCTTCATTATTCAGTCTGTTATTCCATTTCTGAAGGTTATCAGTCCCATGTACTTGGGTGTGCTTGGGATCTGATAATAATGCATTATTGTGGTGTCTGTTCATGTGTGTACTTGGACACTGACTGAGCAAATATCAATGGGATAGTGGAGCACTAATGCGCAGGTGTGTTATCTGCGCACCACACGCCCCTTGTGCCAACGGCAGTTGTATACGAGACCTTGTGAGAAGCGGTTGTGCACATGACAGGGGCTACATGCAACGTCGTCGTGAGCTGACACCGTTCGAACGGGGTTAGGTTGTCAGTGCCAGACGGATGGGAAGTGCGATTTCGGCAGTGGTGCGAGAATTCGGCTTCACGCGGTCAACCGTGAATGGTTGAATGCAGGTGTCACCGTCCATAACAGACGAACGATCGACCGTCCAGCCACTCTCGATGACCGTGACCGGCGACATCTGAGACGGATTGCCAATAGTGACAAAGGGCAACAGTGCAACAAATCACGGCTCAATTCAAGACAGGCCGTGCTAGACACGTCTCCCAGTGGACAATCCGTAAGAACATGGGTTCCATGAGGTATAGGAGCCGCCGCCGCACACGCTATTAGGTGACTATCCCATGCCATTTGCTAAGTCATTATAGAGGGGGAATACGATTGGGAATTAGGAGGAAGTCGTATCGAATTAGCTACAATTCAAGACACTGGTAGGAGTACAGGTGGGAAATATGCCAACAAAGTATCGTTTACCTCACACGCGAGCAACACATCGCGTCCACGTTCAACGTGGCCCTCAGTATTACTATTTTACAGCTAAGTTATTGACATACGGTTCGCTATGGCAGGGGTTCTCAAACTTCCTGTACTCGAGGACCCCTTCAATTATTTAGGTAGTCATTGCGGACCCCTCAAAACTGCCTTGAATTTTTGTTGTAAATTTTTTAATGGTTGTCATTTTAAAAGATAAACAATTTATACCAAAAAATGGTGGTTGTAAAAACAATTAATCTGTTTGTTTTAGTTTATATATAGTTTATTTAAATTGGAATAAATACTGGAAAAAACATGACTTACATACGTATACAAAAATTTTCTTAATTACAGTAGGAGTAGACTTTAAATGCAATCTTAGATTAAAAAGTTATCAGTGTTTTTACCATTACGTTAGTGAGAACAATGGTACTGTTTTTTGTTTTTGACTATCTCTAAAATGTTGGGATTTATTTTAGAAAGCTTTAGCCTTAAATCGGTTTCACTGTTCTTCAGTCTGTTTCCTTTTGCTGGCTTCAGGTTGCACAGTTCAGAAAAGGCGCGTTCACACAAATATGTCGTACAAAAGGGCACAATATGTTCGAGGGCTTTTTTTTTTTTTTTTTGGCAAGTTCTGGTACCTCAGCTTGTACAAGTAGCCAAAACCTTGCCAAGTTATTTTCTTGATAAACAATCTCCCAGGCTCTGCTGCATGAGAGTTCCACCAATTGGTCTTGCTCAGTATCAGATAGGTCGATGAGGTTACCAATACTTCTCTTCTTGAATGGATACTTCATCATTATTAGGATTAGGTTCAGGAAAGTAACTTCTCAGACTCTGAGCTGGGCCTGTTAAATGCTCAGCAAGCAGTTCTTTTGTATTTGTAGGCATCTCTTCTTCAGATGTTATTAAGAATTCTTGCAACGTTGTAAAATTGTTGTATGAGTTCTTAAGTATACGGTCAGACCAAAGCTGCAGTTTTCCTATCATAGCTTCTACTTGCTCTTCTACACGGAATATGTCAGTGTCAGACCCTTGACGTTTCGTATTTAGGACATTCAAATGCTGGAAGATATCTGCCAAATATGCAACCTTGATCAACCACGCAAACTCACACAACTTGTCTTTGAGAAGAAAGTTTTCATATTTTTCTTCCGTTGTTGTTTGAGTCTTCAGTCTTTTGACTGGTTTGATGCAGCTCTCCATGCCTCCCTGTCCTGAGCTAATCGTTTCATCTCTACATAGCTCCGACACCCTACATCGGAGGCAATCTGTTTAACATATTCTAACCTTGGTCTACCCCTACAGTTTTTGTCCTCGACCCTTCCTTCCATAACTAAGCTTGCTATTCCTGGGTGTCTTAGTATGTGTCCTACCAACCTATCTCTTCTCTTCATTAGCAGTCGCCAGAAACATCTCTCCTCTCCCACTCGTCTTAATACCTCTTTGTTTGTAACCCTATCTACCCATCTGATCTTCATCATTCTCCTGTAACACCACATTTCAAATGCTTCAATTCTCCTCTTTTCTGCTGCACCAATAGTCCAAGTTTCACTTCCATAGAGCGCCACGCTCCAGACAAAGGCTTTCAAAAATGACTTCCTAATACCTAAATCTATATTCGATGTCAGCAGATTCCTTTTTTGTAGAAATGCTTTCTTTGCCTGAGCCAACCTACTTTTAATATCCTCTTTGCTTCGTCCATCACTGGTTATTCTGCTTCCTAAGTAACAGAAGTATCCTACTTCCTTCAGCTTTTCACCTGCCAATTTGATCTCCATAGAGGTTTCTGATTTATTTCGGCTGCATTCCAGTATTTTTGTTTTACATTTATTAATTTTCATCATGAATTCTTTCTGTAAGACGGAGTCCATACCATTCAAAAACTCATTCAAATCCTCAGGCTTGTCGGCCAAGATGACTATGTCATCAGCAAATCTCAGAGTTGAAATTATTTCTCCTTGAATCTTCACCCCCACTTTAAATTTTTCCCTAATTTCCTTCATTGCTTGTTCAATGTAAAGATTGAAAAGTATGGGTGATAAGTTGCAGCCTTGCCTTACACCTTTCTGAATACCAGCTTCTCTCTCATGTCCTTCAACTCGAATGACTGCTGTCTGGTTTCTGTACAGATTGTATATCACCCTCCTATCCCTGTACTTTATTCCAATTGATTTCAAAATGTCAAACAATTTAGTCCAATCAACGTTATCAAAAGCCTTTTCTAAGTCTACAAAAGCCATGAACGTTCTCTTATCTTTCCTTATTCTACCTTCTAAAATCAGCCTAAGACTTAGTACAGCTTCCCTTGTTCCTACATTTCTCCTGAAACCAAACTGGTCTTCACCCAACTCCGTTTCTATCTGGCTTTCAATCCTCTTGTAAATTAATCTTGACAGGATCTTTGAAGCATGAGTAATCAAGCTGATTGTACGGTAATCTTCACATCTGTCAGCTCCCACTTTCTTTGGTATAGGGATGATTACATTCTTCTTGAAATCAGGGGGTACCTCACCTGTCTCATAAATCCTACACACCAAGTGAAATAACCTGATCAGACCTTCATCTCCTATGCAGCGTAGCAACTCAATCGGTATATCATCTAAGCCTGGTGCTTTGTTCCTGCTTAAGTCTTCCAAAGCTCTATCAAATTCTGATCTCAATATTAAATCTCCTTTCGCATCCTCATCAATTTCCTCCTCCCTTTCCATTACATGATTCTCAATCTCCTTTCCCTTGTACAAACTCTCTATGTAAGCTTTCCATCTCTCAACCTTTTCTTCCCTATCTGTTAGAGGCTTTCCATTTGTGTCCTTAATATTACAGCACTTAGTCTTCTTTTCCCCAAAAGTATTCTTAATCCTTCGATAAGCTGTGTCTACTTTTCCTAATTTCAGACAATTTTCTATACCTGCACATTTCTCTTTCAACCATTCTTCTTTCGCTTCCTTGCACTTCTTGTTAACCTCATTTCTCAGACGTCTGTATTCTGCTTTCCCCTTTTCATCTCTTAGATTCTTGTGTTTCCGCCTTTCATCCATCAATTCTAGTATATCCTGAGTTATCCACGGTTTTCTACCTATTCTTTCTTTCCTACCAATGTTTTCTTCTGCGGATTTTGTTATTTCATTCTTCAAAAGTGCCCATTCGTCTGCAATTGAAGTTTGTTTAGGGTTTTTCATTAGTCCTTCCTTTATACTCTTCTTGAATCTTTCGTTTACATCCTTTTCTTTCAGTCTGTCTATTGCCCACCTTTTTGGCTTTTGACTCTTCTTCAGTTTCTTCAACTTTAATCTGCATTTCATTACAACCAGATTGTGATCAGAGTTTATGTCAGCACCAGGATATGTTTTACAATCCAAAATCTGGTTTCGAAACCTCTGCTTGACCATAATGAAGTCGATTTGGTAACGCCCTGTATCTCCTGGTCTCATCCATGTGTATATTCTTCTATTGTGGTTATTGAATAAGGTGTTAGCTATGACCAATTCATGCTCGGTGCAGAATTCTACCAGCCTGCTTCCTCGATCATTCCTTTCACCTAATCCGAAATCTCCTACTATCTTCCCTTCTCTCCCTTTTCCTACCACAGCATTCCAATCTCCCATTACTATAACATTTTCATCACCCTTGATATACCTCAGAATTTCGTCTATTTCTTCGTAGACCTTTTCAACATCCTCATCATCAGCTTGACTGGTAGGCATATAGACTTGTACCACTGTAGTGCAGATAGGTTTTGTATTGATTTTTGCTACAATAATCCGTTCACTATATTGCTCATAATATTCCACCCGCTGTCCAAGTTTCCTACTCAATATGAGGCCAACCCCTGCTTGGCCATTGTTTGATTTAGTGCTAATGACCCTATAGTCTCCTGACCAAAAGTCCTGTTCTTCCTGCCAGCGCATTTCACTAATCCCAACCAAATCCAACCTCAACCTATCCATTTCCCTTTCTAAGTTTTCTAACCTTCCACTTCCTAGCAGACTTCTAACATTCCACGCTCCGATCCGTAGAATGTCAGATTTCCTCTTTGTCACTTCTGTGATGTTAACCCCCTCTCGAGTAGTCCCCACCCGGAGATTTCCAAAAGAAATATTCTAATTTCATCACGCAATTCAAAAAAATGTGTGAGGACATTACCTCGGGATAGCCAGCGAACTTCAGTGTGAAGCAAGAGCTGTACATGCTCACTTCCAATTTCTTCACAAAGCTGAGTAAAAATACGAGAGTTCAAAGGTCGGGCTTTAATATAATTTACAACTTTCACAACTTCTTTTAATGATGTTTCTCGATCTTCTGGCATTTGTTTTACAGCCAATGCCTCCCTATCAATAGAGCAGTGAGTCCACTTAACTTTGGGAGCGACAGACTTGACACGAGCAATTAGGCCTGTCTTTTTGCCGGTCATGGCCCCTGCTCCATCGGTACTCACACCAACACAACGTTGCCAGTCCAAGTCATTTAATCAAATAAACGCATTTAATGCTTCAAAAACATCATGGGCAATGTTATGAAGAATCTCTTTGCAAAACAAAAGCTCTTCTAAAAGCCAATTTTCATATCTAACAAAGGCTAACAAGCGAAATTTGTTTGATAGGTCTGTACTTTCGTCAAGCTGCAAAGCGTACATTTTGTAGATTTTAACCTACAAAGTAACTGCTCTTCAATATTTTGAGACATGTCATCAATTCGACGTTTCATAGAATCGTTTGAAAGTGGAACTGTACTTAATTCCTTAGCAGCTGCCTCTCCTATCATTATATTACACATATTTTTTTGCCGCTTGTAAGGTTAGTTCTTCTGCAATCGTATATGGCTTTCCAGATTTAGCTATGAGTAATGCTATTTCGTATGACGCCACAGTAGCTTTTTCAGCAGCGCTACCTGACGCCATTTTCTCCATTGATGTTTTCATCTTTTCCATTTCTTAACTTTTTATTTTAAAAAACTCAAATGACTTATCAGCAATGTCTGGATGTTTTGTTTCTAAGTGCCTCCTTAATTTCGCAGGTTTCATAGCTTCATTGGAAAGAATCTTGTAGCATAACACGCACTGTTGTTTTTTTTTTGTTCGTCATTAGATTGCACAAAACCTAATTTTAAATACTCTTCAGAATATTTGCGGCGCTTAACAGTCTTGCGTAAATCAGTGTTGCAGCTAGAACTAGCTACTGAAGTTGAGCAGCTAACCTCACTTTCACGATCATTGTCTCTTTCTAATTTATCAACTGAACGTTTTACAGTCCCTGTCTTTAACCAACGATCCATGATACAGGCCCAAAATTAACATTTCCTTTCGTAAAATGTTTCCACCATTAAAAGTTAAACATCACAACAAAGCAAAACAAACCATCACGACAAGCATCAAAATAGCGACAAAAGACAACTGAATAACAGATGCCGATACGTTTGCTCCGCTGACAGAACAGATGACAGACTAGGTGTGTTAGTGGCTAGCCGCAGGGTAGCCACCCGTCGAAAACAATATTGACTTGATCATAGGATTGGCTAAGCTTGCCACGCATATATTTTTTAATACAAACTAAAACTTTTATTTGCAGAAACAGGAGTTCTTGGTATGAGTAATTAACAAAATTAGATTCGAATATTTTTTGCGGACCCCTGAAAATATGCTTGCGGACCCCCGGGGGTCCGCGGACCACACTTTGAGAAACTCTGCGCTATGGTATTACGAAGCTAGAGCGCAAATAATTAGCGAAACCTAACAATATGTGTACGTACTTATGAAACGATTCTAGTTTAGGATACATTCCACTTTAAACTGGATATTGATATCTGAATTTGTGCATCCTTCTGGCCCATAACTAAACGAGGGCTGGACACAAAGGTTAAAGACAAGCTCCAACATACGAAACTTCAGGTTCACTTTCTAGGTTGTAAGTCATGTGTGGTGTCTCCCAGTGGTGTACGCAGGATTTCCTTCTGGGGGGGGGTGTCATTCATAGTAATGTCCTATAATAAAAATGGTAATTCGAATATAATTCATAAAAAGCAACAACTCAGTTAAATAAACACTACCGGACCCAAGCGAGAAATCTCGCATGTTCATAAACCACCCTTCCCCGATAGGTTTATAACAAGAGAATTAATTGCAGCATGTTAGAACTCCAGTATTTGCAAATCGCACACTTCTAACAAAAATTGATATTTATGAAATTAGAATGGAATTCGTCACTGCTAATGTCATTTGGGTGCAGAGTCCATTGATTTATCTTAGCTGTAACACTCGCCAGTTATTCGATATTTTTGAAATTATACGATTTGAGTACTCATTCCTTTGACTTACTGTTTCTGAAATCCATGAAAAATGATAAAGGAAAGATGGTTGGTTGGTTGGTTCCTTAGTTTAGGGGCTGCGACAACGCGGTCATGTAGCCCCGTGTACTTTGGGTGTGTGTAGAATCTGTCTGATAACCGGTGTTAATTGTGATGACTGTATTAGTGTGTGTATCTGTTTTTTAATTCAAGTAGGGACTGCAACTTTGAATTTTCAAATAGTTCCTACTTTTGCCGCCAAACGCCACCGTCAACGACTACTAGGCCTAGTTCAGAACTAGCTACTAGACGCCACCGCAGTCGGCTCTTGGCAACGAACGTAGCAACCTAAGAGCGTTGTTTACATTCTTAACCTATCCAATTTAGTTTCACACAGGTGTAATTAGTGGAAAGATCTTTAACATGCCATAAATCTATGACATGGGACCGCCGGCTTCACTTCCCCTCCGAAGGAAGGCATACTGAGGGATTTTTAACGCTCTTAAAAAATCCGACGGCTTCGGCCGGGTTTGAACTCGCTATCTTGGGCATAGAAGCTCAGCATGCTACCAACTACGCCACCGAAGCCGCCATATATAAAGGAAAGACCTCATAATGTTAAAATGACACGAAACAGGCGTCATAGCGTCCAAAATGTGAAGTGGACAGCAATTACGGAGCATATTTTCCTACATCAACAGTATCGACAAATCTCACACTTCGTACATTTTTTAAAAGTCTTTTTTTTTTTAAGAAATTATTGATATTTATCGAATTAGAGTGCAATTCGTCACTGCTAATGTCTATTCTCTTTCGTTTGAATGATCATTTGGCACGATCGGTCGCTTGTGAGCGCCACAGGAGGGATCTATACTAATGAAAGAATATATATATGATGATTCTCTTTGCATGAAAACTATTTTAACTATATTTTTCAGCACTTTTAACAATATTACAAACACAATTGAAAACATAAAAGATTAATAAAAAATACGGAAAAGAGTTTAGCCCAATATAGATATTGCACTAGATACAAACGGACAAAAAGAAATGTCTAAATTGTCAATCGGGCTAAACCAAAGAATCTGATTAAGTAGATATTTGCCCTGGAATTTGTTGAAGGACTTACACAAGTCTACTTCAATCGTATATCAGGCCTTCTAGGTTTGACAGACAAGTCATTCAGTACTTCCTCAATTGAAACATCAACAGTATCATGAATGAACATCAAAGCTAATCCATTAAGGCGTTCTTCACTAGTTGAATTCCTTAAATAGTTCTTCAAGAATTTTAAGGACGAAAACGATCTTTAACACGAGCAGGTTGTGACAGGTAAGGTAGCCATGATGACAAGCAGGTTATACACAACTGGAAACATGTTCTTATTGCATATTGACAAAGCATCTATAGCACTCTTGGGCTTCTTTTCAATAGATTTCAGAGTTTGTTTTCAGAGAGTAGCTCGCCTCTAATATTAAGGGGAAGTCCATAAAATTCAGCTACATTTTCTACTTCAGCTATGCTTTGGTTGGATAGTTCGTCTTCAGTTGTGGTAACTAGCGTTTGCAATGGCTGAAGAGTTTCTTTATGGGAGACAAATTTATCATCAAGTGATGAAATAGTTTCTTCAAGAAATGGGATGAAAATAACCCGCCTATAATATTCTTCCGGATCGTTAGATGAAACGTTGTTCCTCATCGTTTGTCGAACAACAGTTCGAGGCTGAACTACAGGCACTCCAAATTCTTTGCAGAATTCTAAAACCGAATTATATGCACTCAAAAACCTTGCGTCTGCATCTGCCCTCATTTCTTCAAGAGACCTCTTAACATTCATGGAGGCGTTGATTGCTTGACTGAGATCCAAATTTTCAGTTTGAAGGTATTTGCTGAGAGGAAGTGTGATTTGAAATGCTTCATGAATGACAAATACACTTATCAAGAACTCAAATTTGCTGATAGCGCACAGAAGAAGTTGCGCATCTGTAGCTGCCTTCTTATCAACCCATGCTGCTATTTTTTCTAATGCCAACAATAACGGTTTCAGAAGTTCAATGAATGAACGAACAGACTCGTGCTTTTCAATCCATCTCGTTGCACATAACTTCTTGAGTTTACTCACTCGGGGTTTCTCTTCCATACTTTCAACTTCATTTGTCAACACAGCCTGCCTCTTTGGTGAAGTACTAAAAAAGGCATAAGCTCTTTCAATTGTACCCATACAGTTTCTAATCTCTGCAACACTACACTCTTCAGAAATGGCCAGGTTTAAACAGTGAGCACTACAGTGAACATACTGGGCTTTGGGAAACTGTTTTCGTACAATGGCCTGAGCACCTCTGTAGGATCCACTCATGGCACTAGCTCCATCTTAACCTTGGCCTACGAGATATTCTGCATCCAGTCCCACACTTTTCAAACCAGACAATATGCTATTCGCAAGGCCTAACCCAGAAGCATCATTGATAGCAATAAACTGCAGAAACTCCTCATGTACGGAATTATCTTGAACGAAGCGGACACATAGTGATATTTGCTGCACACCGCTGATGTCTGTGGTCTCGTCGGCAAGAACAGAAAAGTATTTAGCTTTTTTTCACCTGATCGACTAACCTTTTCAATATAATGTCATTCAAAGATGAAATAATTTCATTCTGAATCCGTGGGCTTACGTATGTTGCATTTAAGGATGCTGTCATCAAATGTTCCTTTTAGTATTGTATCACCAGCTTCTGCTCGAAACTTGAGAAGAGACCTGAAATTTCCCTCCCCTTTCTTGAGAGGCTCATCTAAATTTACAGGTCCCGAATCCCTGTGACCACGGAAAGCAATGCCCATTCGAGCAAGGAAAATCACAGATTTAATTATTGGTATGAGTTTCTCGCTGTTGCATAATATGTTGGATTGAACACCCCTATCCAAGCTTACGTCAACAGTAGGTTTTGTACCTTTGTATATGGCGAGAAAGTTCGCAGCCTTTTCCGTACATGCCATATGATACTTGGTTTCTTGGTGTTTTTTGAAATCCTCCTTCAAATTTCTCCAGTTCATGTAAGGAAATTTTACTAGTTTACCTGGCGATGAAGATTGTTTCCCAACAACGGTGCAAAACAACGAACAATATTAGTAGGGGAGTGAGGCGGTTTCTATTACCCCCCCCCCCCCCCCCACCACTGCTCCCAATGCGAGCCGATAACACCCGAACCCGTGGTCGGAGATTCACGAATGAGGTGTTGTTGGACTCGGGCTGACGGGGGCTTTGCTATGGACCACTCGTTATATTTTAGTTTTTTTTTTGAAAATCTTTGTTTTCGAAAGTAGGTGATAGTTTAAAAACCAAACATGATAGAACGTTGTGCCATGGCTCAAACGAATGGTCTTTATGAATTTTATTTTTTGTAATAAAACTTTTATATTTTTATGTTTTTTTGAAAACACTCGAATTTTGAAAATCCTATATTTTGGAAACTAGGAATTACACAAAAAAGTTTGTTTGACATAAATGAAAGGCCCTTATGCCCTCTACCCCCAAAATAAATTTCAAGTATCTAGAGCAAAAATTTGTGTTTTGTAAGTAGTGGGATGAGGGGAAAGCTGTCCACTAACTTATTGAACCCTCCTCGTATTTGCCCGGAACCTGATATCTTGCTAACCAATCATGTGATTTGAACATACAGGGTGTCCTAGCACTCGTAGTGATGCCCCCTACTTTTCTATAGGCTCTTTATTTAATTAAAAGACCAAAACTAAAAGGTCATCCGCTTTTAATATCTCGCGAACCAATCATGATAGAGGGGTGTACGAGGGGTCCAAGGACTTGGGTTGACGTCCTTTTTGCTATGGACCACTCGTTATATTTTTCAAAAAAATTTGGAAACTCGATTTTGGGGTAAACAAGTGTTTTTTGTGATTTTTGCTGATTTCTCACGAACCAATAAGCCTAGAGACGAGTGCGAGGTGTCATTTTATTCATCGCGTTGCCCTCTTGCCGAGGATGTTCGTGTTGAGCAGGAATGAAAAACCATGTTGAGGTAAAACCATGATTTTAGACTTTTTGCTTTATCTCGCAAACCCAGAACGCTAGAGACATGTACGAGGTGTCCTAGGACTCGGGCTAACGCCCCCTGTTTGAAATTATGTTTGAAATGTTGACGAAGGGCCTAACGCCATACATGTTGAAAAAACTTTTTTTTTCTTTACCTGTTTATAATGTTCATGATGCGTGGTGGTTGAGAGAGACGATACGGCTGGGTGTGTGTGTTTCAACGAACCTGTCGCTGACCACGGTGGCTATGCTCAATAGAACAATCGCTATTTCGACGGGTCGGTTTATGACAGAGCGAGGCTGCGTTTTTTCTTATACTTTACCCCCGAAAATGATCTTTAACGTGTAAACGGTGATGAGAACATGGTTCTATGTTGGTCGAAGCTAGTAGAGAAAACAAACTTGCAGACGAGCAGGAGGTGAATGTCATTTGAGCTTATTGGAATGCGCTGATTTGACTTGACAACAGGTGCAATGGAAAATGACAAAGACGCGGATGACGCTTCAAGGTTAAATAATCTGACAATCGTGGTGGCAGGGAAGAGCAAAATGCATGTGAACACATGTGAAACCACATGAGGGCTAAACAAGTTACATCCTGTTTGCTTCGTACGTGACAAAATGCAAGTTCATGTGAAATTTGACCTGGCACAGGTGTTCACCTTGGGTGTTAGCTGTCCACGTGACCGATAACAGAATGTTCCAAGCGTGGGAAAAAATGATTATACATGCAACGTAACATATATAAAGATATGTCGTTATCATTTCCACTCTCACTCAGGTGACTACCCTTGAATATATTGCGTTCGTGAAACCCCTGATCTTGTTTAACAGTTTCGGTGTTGGTGGAAAATACTTATCCTTGTTGTGAGGTAGGTATATCTTTATTAATTTATACATTTATTGATTTATATATATTTACAAGCAATTATTTATTGCCTAGGTAATTAATGATTTTTAATTTATTTGTTATAACCGGTATACCTTACATGTCTGAGAGAGAAGAAACCATTGCACTTTTGAGCCCACTAGAAGGAAACAGCAATAAGCCACTGCAAGTGAAGGTGGGATTATTTTTTAAACTAGTTTCATTTTTTGTTTCATATTTTATTTTATGAAATGCATGAATTAACCTGAATTTAGGTATTTATAACGGTTTATTTTATTTATTTTTAGAAACTTGGAAAGAAAAGCCTTACCTCCGTAGCAGTCGCTGAAAACCCGAGACGCAGTAAAGTGCAACCATTGTTTCCAGGCAGTGAACTATTTACAACTCAGGTAAGCCTAATATAAAATGCTATTCCATTTTACCACTACTGAAAACTCGTAGACAAAAAATTCATTACCTGTACATGACTAGGACGATGATTGCTTTCTTGATTAATGACTATGTATTGGCAACCGGTACAAGACCATATTGGTTGTTTACCGGGAAAGTACAAGGCCATATTGGATTTTGTAAAAAACTAAAATTTTAATTTAACTGACAGGTCGTTCCCTATAATAATAATAATAATAATAATATCGTATGGCCTCGGGTGCAAGCTTTGTTATTTGACACACAGAGGGTAGCTTGCATGTCGAATTTAGTTGTTCCTTGACTATGAAAGTCAAGGAGGTTAGATGTTAGATATCAAATCTCCTTAAACTCTATAGCGCTTTCTAGTAGAAAAATGAGGAACTTTGTACCCTATGAACTCAACGAATATTCACAGGTTTGAACATGATAATCTGAACAAAATGACATGACATTATTATTTTTTGTTTATGTATTGGTTAAAGGAGAATGTAAATGACTGCAGCTTTATAAAAAGAAAATTAGTACATGGGTTACTGTTAGTGCCGACATACAGTTTATTATAATGGTGTTTTGATATATTAATGCCAATTAACGTTAACGTTTTATTTACAAGTATTGATTGATTGAGTGATTGGTTATTTTGTTTGCTTTTAGGTGTCGTCATGCGCCATTAACGTAATGAACAGACAGTGAACAAGCATACATTGTGCTTTAAAGTACTCTGTGCAACGTTAATAACTTACAATAAGAAAAAGTTTTATTATAACACATGGCGTTAGTACCAAATACAACAAGTGGGCAAGTTGGTTTACCACGTGGGTTAAATTTAAAATCAGAACATGACCGTTGGTTAACATTTGAATCCTAGCCTGTAGGCTTTTTGTCGACACATGAACTTGCAAAAGCCGGTTTTTTTTTTTTTACTTGAACCGAGAAGATGTGGTGCGCTGTGTGTTTTGTCGTATTGAACTTTCACACTGGGAAGAAGGGGATGATCCCTTCAGAGACCATTTGCGATGGTCTCCTTGTTGTCCTTACAAGCTTGGAAAACAAGTGGGTAACATACATGTGTATTCATTTTACCTGTGCCAGGTCAAATTTCACATGAACTTGCATTTTGTCACGTACGAAGCAAACAGGATGTAACTTGTTTAGCCCTCATGTGGTTTCACATGTGTTCACATGCATTTTGCTCTTCCCTGCCACCACGATTGTCAGATTATTTAACCTTGAAGCGTCATCCGCGTCTTTGTCATTTTCCATTGCACCTGTTGTCAAGTCAAATCAGCGCATTCCAATAAGCTCAAATGACATTCACCTCCTGCTCGTCTGCAAGTTTGTTTTCTCTACTCGCTTCGACCAACATAGAACCATGTTCTCATCACCGTTTACACGTTAAAGATCATCTTCGGGGGTAAAGTATAAGAAAAAAAACGCAGCCTCGCTCTGTCATAAACCGACCCGTCGAAATAGCGATTGTTCTATGGAGCATAGCCACCGTGGTCAGCGACAGGTTCGTTGAAACACACACACCCAGCCGTATCGTCTCTCTCAACCACCACGCATCATGAACATTATAAACAGGTAAAGAAAAAAAAGTTTTTTCAACATGTATGGCGTTAGGCCCTTTGTCAAAATTTCAAACATAGTTTCAAACAGGGGGCGTTAGCCCGAGTCCTAGGACACCTCGTACACGTCTCTAGCATTCTGGGTTTGCGAGATAAAGCAAAAAGTCTGAAATCATGGTTTTACCTCAACATGGTTTTTCATTCCTGCTGAACACGAACATCCTCGGCAAGAGGGCAACGCGATGAATAAAATGACACCTCGCACTCGTCTCTAGGCTTATTGGTTCGTGAGAAATCAGCAAAAATCAAAAGAACACTTGTTTACCCCAAAATCGAGTTTCCAAATTTTCTTAAAGAATATAACAAGTGGTCCATAGCAAAGAGGACGTCACCCCGAGTCCTTGGACCCCTCGTACACGCCTCTATCATGATTGGTTCGCGAGATATTAAAAGCGGATGACCTTTTAGTTTTGGTCTTTTAATTAAATAAAGAGCCTATAGAAAAATAGGGGGCATCACTACGAGTGCTAGGTCACCCTGTATGTTCAAATCCCATGATTGGTTAGCAAGATATCAGGTTCCGGGCAAATACGAGGAGGGTTCAATAAGTTAGTGGACAGCTTTCCCCTCATCCCACTACTTACAAAACACAAATTTTTGCTCTAGAGACTTGAAATTTATTTTGGGGGTAGTGGGCATAAGGACCTTTCATTTATGTCAAACTTTTTTGTATAATTCCTAGTTTCCAAAATATAGGATTTTCAAAATTCGAGTGTTTTCAAAAAAACATAAAAAATAAAAAAGTGTTATTACAAAAAATAAAAGTCATAAAGACCATTCGTTTGAGCCATGGCACAACGTTCTATCATGTTTGGTTTTCAAACTATCACCTACTTTCGAAAACAAAGATTTTCAAAAAAAAACTAAAATATAACGAGTGGTCCATAGCAAAGCCCCCGTCAGCCTGAGTCCAACAACACCTCATTCGTGAATCTCCGACCACGGGTTCGGGAGTTATCGGCTCACATTGGGAGTAGTGGTGGGGGGTAATAGAAACCGCCTCACTCCCCTACTAATATTTACAAAAGGCTCCGTTCGTTGTAGGAGAATAAACTAGTCATTTCCACTCTGATAACCAGTTCAACTGAAATTTCAGATTCCTTGGACCCGATAAAGGGAAATTAAAATTGCTTCCAGGTGTCCAGGCATTTTCCAACAGTTCATTTTTCAGATAATCATCAATCTAAAGAAAAAAGTAAATCACAACATTGAAATAATTAACATGTACCGACACATACGTAGGCCAAGGCCATACAAATACCGGTATAACATAATAGGTAAAGCATCGAAATGCAAATCAGTTACAGAAATAGCGATTATCATGAATCATATTGTAAACACACCTGTTGGCCAGCATAACCTCCTAAGTCTGTTCGATGTATTTGGTCGGTAGGCGGCTTGGTAGTAGCCGATAATTCTTCAAGTTCATTTTCAATTCTTAAAGATGAACTACTTGCAATGGCAGTGTTGCATGTAACATCTACTCTTGGTTTTTTTAATAATAAATCGATCCATTACGCATTACAAATAAACTCGAAAAAAAAAGTGCGACTCACGATCTGGCAGTTCGCAGATATGCACGTTTAAAGCAGCACGAAGCTGCGTTACGATAGTTACCAATCGCACACTTTAACAGTAAAACGACAATTTTGATATTTCGCCTAGTGTAGTTAGTTATTATTGCTTTAAGTGGAAGAACAGCCAGGTCATCGGCCCCTCTTGCTCCGTTTAACAAGTAGTTTAAGGGTGTTTACCCCAGGCCATAACCAGTAGCTAGCGCCAAAGTTGGAGAAGTCTCGTTGAGAGTTGAGTGGAGGTCATTTACCACGTGAAGAACGTGTTCACATTAAAAATATATTACAAAGGAGTAGCCTAAAGAAGCTTCACTGGCAGCAATCAAAACATTTTCCAGGTGATGTCTCTGGGGGGGTTAAACCCTAACCCCCCGTCGGTACGCCACTGGTGTCTCCGTCTCACTTGTTCGCCGATCCCACTTCATATACTGTACAATAGGTCCTAAAATGCTGTTTTCCGTGTTCATTCATTCAGTCAGTCACTCACTAGCCCTAGTGTTCAAACATTACCGCCTGACATCCAATACAACTAGACAATGCAAAAAAAAAAAAAAAACGGCAACACTATCGGCTACGAGTGGCTTCTTTAAGTATTCAGTGCTAAATATTATTTTACTTTAACAAAACTTGAGTATTATCATGGAAGCTATTATTATTATTATTATTAACAGTGAATAGAGTGCTCGGTTTTTTCTGTGTCATCTATAATGTGAACGATCATCACCCAGACTTCTTTCATCTTGAAGAATATCAATAACACCTGCTTATTGCATGGCGAGTGTTGATATATTCATCAGATTATTTTGTAGTAGCTGTAGAATGTTCTCACCCTTTGACTTATTTATAACCAACCCCTACCGCACCTTTGAATTTTTAATACGTTTCACCGATCCAACATGGCAGCCAAGCGAAATATTTCACCGGTATTCTATATCTCCGAAACTATCACGCTGGAATGTTGTATGTTGATAGAGAATACTAAGCTAAGTTCCGTTATGTGACAGTTTAAGACCTATTAAATACAAAACCAACTTGGCGGCCAAGCGAAGTTGAAGTGGTATTTTCTCGCGACTTAATCATCCGAGCGCAGTGCAACTTGGCATTTTACGTGCTTGAATAAGATTTAATCTACTAACAATTAATTTCATTCAATTGTTTTCATAAACTCAAGATGGCGGCTGTGCGAAATTTTAAAATCACGTTTTCATTTTTGTGTCCCAATCATTCGATCGAAGTGAACGTTTGTATAATGAACCTACGCAATAATCTTCATCTAATAGTACATACTGTAACTATATGGTCTACATATATAAAAATCCAACATGGCGACCATCCAAAATATTTAGCCGGTTCTCAATATCTACGAATCTATTACATCAACCAAACTCAAATTTTGTATGTTGATAGAGACTTTTAACGTAAGTTCATCTATGGGACTGTCAATAACCCGATGAGCACTAAACCAACATGGCGGCGACGCGAAATTTAAATATTATGTGGATTTTTCTTGAGACTTAATTATCCCGGCTCAGTGAAACTTAGCACGGTAAATCTTCAAACCATGTCTAATATAGCTCTACTGGCATCTAATTTAATTCCATTTTTATGAGAACCTCAAAATGGCGGCTGTGCAAATTTTTAAAAATTACGTCTTTATTTCTCGTGTCCTATACAAGCGATAGAAATGTATGTTTACATAATGAGCCACGATTATAATATTCATCTACTGGCATGTAATTCTATATTTAAAACAGCCCATGCCAAATATTTCACCAGTTCTCAATATCTTCGAAATTATAAGCAATCAAACTGACATTTTGTATAGTGTTGGAGGACTGTTAAGTAAGGAAGGGTATGTGACTTTCCAAATCCTGTGAAACAAAAACATGGCGGCCAAGTGATTTTCAAATATTTAAAATAATTTTTCTGTCAATCTAATAACCCGAGTGCATTGAAACTTGGTACAGTGAATCTTTATTTTGAGCTTAGTATAGAGACATCTAATGATGTACAATATTGTTTTCAAAAATTCAAGATGGAATCAGTTGGAAATTTTAAACCTTATTTTCTTAATACTTCTCGCATCTTATTCAGGCAATTGCAGAGAAGATTCGTATGATGGGCTACACCAGTGCACAATTCCTTAGCATTAAAAACCTCATCGTGTAACTTTGGACACATTTTCCAGTGCTGGAGGTATATTATCTTGACGAACGATGAAAGCTTTGATTTAGGCTAAGACAGGGCATGCACTAGTACCATGGTGAGACGTATATGCTTTCTTCGTGTTTCTTGCTCTATAATGTATCACAACTTACGTCGTGTACTAAAAACTATTTACCACATCACATGGAAAATGCTATTAATAGCAGGGAGAGTGTTTAATAGAAAAGACCAGTAGAATATTTGAAAATAGGCTATTTACTCGTAGTTCTTCACGGAGCTATAATAACCTTTCCCACCAATCCCCTGGCAGCGAAGATTTCAAGCGGCCTTGCTAGTGTCCGTCCAGAGTTAACAGTGGACAGCTCCCCAGAATTGAAGACTTCGAAGCCTTTAAAAATTGTATTTCCCCTTTCTTATAAATTTCGTGATACGTAATTAATACATTCTTAATATACAACGTAATTTTGTAATTCATTTGACAGTTGAGTCCGCGCGCTGGATGCAACAGCCCTCACACTTGTTCTTGGTTTTGAGCTCCACCCTACCCTCGAGTGCAGATCTCTTCAAGATATTTCAAGCAATGTGTTGAGAAGATGGTATATTGGCTTTCGCGGCCAGTGAATTAAAACTTAGCTATTTTTCTAGGTTTATGCCGTGTCTTGTGTGGGGTTTCCCTAGGAACATCAAGCTGGCTCATCAGCGGGCTCTTGGTGTCCGTGCCCGGACCCCACAGGAGTAGCGAACTACGCGCTACCTCCTTTTTAATGAAGCGCACCTAAGGCTCTTTACTGTGAGAGCTAAAAGCTCAAGCAGCCTTAAGCTCCCTATGAAGGCTTCCAAAAAAGATGGTATATTGGCTTTCACGGTCAGTGAATTAAAACTCACAAGACATGGCATAAACCTAGAAAAAATTGCGAGTTTTAATGTGTTGAGAAGTTTGAGAGTAGTGAATGTTTTGCGAAATTAAACATTACATTGGCATGCATGGTATTTATGAACACATCTGATGTTCCGTTTGCGTTATCTATGTTACCTGTAGTTGACGATGTGTTGCAGCTGGGAAGATTTTCATTATTGCTGTTCTCAGTGTCGTAGTTCGTGTTGAGTGCTGTACCATAGCTGCGGAGCTGCATGCGGCAACACTTGTACCACTCTTAACTCTGGACGGACAATAGATCTTTGTTAATATTATTGGTTTAACGTCCCTTTTAACTACCGAGGGTTTTAGAGACGTCGGGGTGCCTTACGTTAACGTGCCAGTAAATCTACTACGCAGCCAGTCAAGGCTACAGTAGCTTGTAGCTGACAAGGCGAGGATACGATGCATAGGTCACCGATTCGAACCAGCTTTAGTACACGTGTAGGGCATGACCAGGAGTATATCAGCTGCAAGTAGTAAGGTGCGCCTCTCAGCCGTTTCCGAGAGCTTTAGCAGTGTGTTGTTTTTTTTTTTGTGTAAACATTGACAATTCGTACAAATGTAGATGCCGTGAACAATGTTTATTTTGCAGTCAATTGTAAGAACGTGTTAGGTGAGCGGGAAAAGGGATTCTGAAATCATTGTATGGGGGTCAACGTTTGTGACATTACATAATGTACAGTATCGGCATTGCAAATACATTTGTCTTATACACAGTCAGGTGTATTCCATTATATGTACTGGTAGGCCTATACATTTATACATTGAAGGCCCAGTCTGTTCCGTTCATTGCACATCTGTGAACCATCAGACCACCCCGTACCCCGCAAGTAGTGACTCATGCTATGCATATTGGTTAGAGATTGCCAATGGTTACAAAAAGAAAAAAAGAAAGAAAGAAAAAAAACACAACATATTGCAACGGCTCACTGTGAGATTCGATCCAGCGCTTACGAAGCAGGGCTCTTACCGCTGCACCACGCGCTCGTTGGCTTCTTGCTAGCGTACAACGCACATAGACACCGCTCCGCAATTAATTGTAATTAATTAATTTCTCGGAAACGGCTGAAAAGCACACGTTACTACTTGCACCTGGTATACGCCTGGTCATGTCTACACGCCCATCGCTGTAGTGTATAAGGAGCGGGGTCGGGCAGCTCGGGATCAGTCGAACCTAGTGGAGGAGCAGTCAGCAGCTTCGTGTCTTATTCCTGCAGCCACCCCAGTGGCCCACTTGAGGTGTTCATCGGAGTATGCCGAAAGTCAATCCTTCAGCTAAGCAAACACCTAGAAACATCCGGGCGCAACCGAGTGTAGTGCAACACTTCGTCGAAGTCAAAACTGACCCCAAGAAGAAGCCAGTCGCAACGGCAGCCAAAGAAACAAACGCAGACATCAAACGACGCAATGCGAGATCCAGATCACCATCACCAAAGAAACAGACCACAGCTCGCTCAGGCAGTGTCTCAGAGGCTTCTACATCCTGACAAGCATCTCCAGCATCATCAGATACCTCAGCAACTATGGCTACAGGAGAGAAACTCGACGAGATGATGGCTATGTTACGAGACCTCACGCAACGTATGACTTTTTTAGAACAAGGCCAAGACCGGACAATCCGCGCGAAGACGAAGTGGACGACCTGGAGCTACTGGACTTACAACCACCCAGGCTTCGATGGCGAGCGTTGGCCCCCGCCGACTACATCAAGGACCTACCCGTGCCCTCCGATCAACGAGTATGGAACTTGGCTACAGCACTTCGCCAGCAGTTAACATACGTCCCTACGGGACGGGATCACCACGACGCCCAGACGACAATTTATCTGTTATCCAATTGGTAGCATCTAGACCCAGGACAAAGAAAGTATGCATACAACAGAGCCAACCTGTTGTATGCTGCTTTAACAAAAGGTTGGAGTTTTGCAATCCAGATGGACAGTGCGAGCGGAGACGACATATTGGACCTCCCTCCGAACTTCCAATACCAGCAACCAGTGCGCCAGCCCACGGTTTCCCGCGGAGGCCCTACCAGAGAAGCCGGCCGAGGACACGGACCACGCGGGGGCGCACGAGGAGCCCCAGCAAAGTGACTTTCTGCTCTCCCCGATCCTCCCCTTGTGAGCTATTTTATATTTTGAGGTAAGGGTTTCGGATGTTTCTTCAGGAAAGTGTACAGCCACAGGACTGCATAACACAAAGATACATTCAGAATAAGAACCATTTTACTGGACTTCAGAGAAAGAACATCTTCAGAGGCAGTACATATTATGAAAATAATGACACCTAGAAAAATTTAAAATTACTATTTACACCATTTTGCATCCTAATTAATATACAATAAAAAGATGTTCAGTACATCATTCATACAAGCAAGACATGAGTGGTTCTGGAACAAGTGGTAACCCTGTAGTAAACATGTCAGCACACTGAGGATGAAACAAAATGTATCACAACTGCCTGCAAGAAGAATAACAGTGGAAGCTAGGGTTGCCAGAATTCAAGAATGGAAAAACGGAACACACGTCCCAAAACATTTTTTTTATCAAGGTTGTTAAATGTTGTAATAAATAATACATATGTGTATAAAATGAACATTACATAATCAAATACACAAAATTAAAACTAGATTTTGCTGACATATCATATAGGCCTATGATACCAGCAACTTTCAAATACTTTTCATTTGAACGACCCTTTGCAAGGACTTTTTTTTTTTTTAGAATCTGTAAGTACAGTACCTTTTAATAAAATTCACTACAATTTTCGTCATAATTGAAATATGTGAACAATTCTTGCTTTATCAAACTAATAGAGCTTCTATTTTTATCATCTCTCCATTTGATATTCATGACAGAAAAAACTCTCCGTAAAGTCGTTGGAGGGGAAAATGCTGAGTATGAACTTTACAAGGACTGACATATTCCTTATGTTGTTGCCCCTAATAAATCTATAACATGTACCCATCTAACTGACACAGACATATAAATCATTTTCTCCTTCAACTACCACTCAGTAAAGTGAAGCAACGCGGCCGGTGAGCCGGTGCCGATGCTATTAATAATATATTTATTGCAGCTAAATAGCCATACACAAAGAAAAGAAATAATACATTTATATACACTGTACTCGCACGCTTGGGCCTTGGTTTGCATATTCTTTAATTGTTTTTGTTCTTTTGGTGCAGAGTTCTAGGTGGTAACGTTCACACATGTATCCACATAGTTCGCACTTACATGTCCCTGTCGGTTCATGGTATGAGGTGTTGTTACAAGTATGAGGTGTTGTTACAAATTAGATGGTGGAAACCATGTACTGCCAGTCTTGTGAACACGTGCCTCATCTCGAAGCTGGATGTTGTCCATGTCCGGTCTATCATAGCTCCAGTTCCAAAGAATTCTGGTGGGGTGTCTTCTCTTTTTTTGTTGAGTGTTGCTAGGAGATTTTCTGATGCTCTGGTGTTGGGCAGGTTCAGGTGTGTTCTGAAGTCTTCAATGAGGAAGGATTCTCGTGCTAGAAGGTAGACGAGTCTTGATCTTGTTGTCTTGGATACTCCGATCACTCTCTTTATGTATAGGGCTTTTATTCTTTCTAGAGAGGATTTCCATCCCATATATTAGAATAGGCATGATTTTTGCTCTAAATAGTGCCATCGCCGTCTCTAGGCTGAGTGATCTAATGTAGTTGATTTCGTGCATCGCCAGTATTGCCTTGTTGTTTTTTCTATTACATGCTTTGTAAAGCATTTGGCACTTGTTTGCAGAGTAATGCCAAGGTACTTGAAATCGTTTACTATGGCTACTTTCTGCCTCTTTATGAAGATTTCTGTCATTGCTGGGATCTTTCCTCCTTGCCTAAACACCATCATTTTTGTTTTCGATGTATTAATTTCGAATGTGTGTTTGTAGCACCATTCCTCCATTTCTTTTTATCACGTTTTGTAGTTTTGTGATGTCCTTTGATCCGATCACTATATCAGCGTAGGCGTACGATACTACGTCATCCTTATGGGTTATCCTCATTATTCTTCTGCTGCCAGGATGAAAAGTAACGAGCTCATTGGGGCACCCTGTAATACTCCGTTCGTTTGAAGTATCGGTTCTGAGAGTGATATGTTGTCAGAGATTCTTATTTTGTTCCATTGTAGTATCGTTTTTGTGGTTTCAGTCCACACATGGTTCCTGTTTAGGGTTTCTTCCAGCTTCTGTGTCACAAGTTCGCGGTTTATGAGGTTGAATGCTTTTGTGAAGTCTATAAACACTACGTAGAACTTTTCTCTTCTTTCAAGGGCTTCCCTGATGTTATTGAGTAGTAATTGTATAGCGGTTACAGCTGATCTTCCTTTCCGGAATCCGAACTGATTTTCTGGTAGATACTCGTCTATTTCTTCTCTGACTCTCCCCACGATTGATTTTGTGAATATCTTGAACGGAATATTCTCCAGAGCGATGCCTTGACGTCACTAACAACAATCGCCAATCACGTCAAGCATGGATTGCTCAAGCAGGACATTTGAACATTGGTGCGAAATTGAATATATTAACCAAAAAACGGAATATTTGGCGTTCCGTTAAAGATTAAAACAGAATTGTTCCGGGTAAAACGGAATGTCTGGCAACCCTAGTGGAAGCAGTGGGGACCAAATGAACTCGGTTGCAAGAAAAATATTCAAAACAAATTTTGAGATTCACAAGTAGGACAGCAAAGAGCAATACAGTATTAATACTGAAAGGCTAGGAATGAACAGCTGGCGGTCTTAGTCTTAAGTTAGGAATCATCCTCGCATTCGCCGCAATCACGCAAAACCACTAATTGACTAAGGCCGTGGAGAGCAACCACGGGCCCTGGTGCTAGAACGCCTGGGTCTATCAAGTGAACCTTTCAAACGTAAAAATGAATAAGGAAGGATTTAAAGCAAATATAGAGCTCTACAGAATTACGTAAATTAAAATTACATTTTACTTTTTTATTGTCTATTTATATACTTTCTCATTTCAGGCATTCGTACTGATGCATTTTCTTTTAAATTGTCCTAGGTATCAGGTTATTGAACACTCGGGTAAAATGATTTATTGAACTTTAGAAATCTTTAAAATAAATACTTGTGATGGATAACTGAAATATTGCTTTAAAAACTTTTCTATTTGAAATGGCTTATTGGTCATATTTCACACGTTGTTTTTCAATTGTTAACTATCTGCCTAAATCTTAACTTCCTTATTAAACTAACAAGTATGACTTTTATCTGCAAGCTTCATTAAAAAAAGATTCCATCAGTTTCTCACTACATTTGTATATTAGATACAGTACCTATGCTTTAATCAGGCTTAGGGTGATTAAGTAAAAGAGATCGTCTTATCAGGGCTCTTTAATGTCTCTGGACAGGGTTACAGCCCCGTTTGCCCCTCCCTCTCATCAGGCCTGAGAACGGCTAAGGTGGGAGTCGAACCCAACTCTTCTCAATATCACCCCGTTCCATTCCACAGACCAGAATTAAATTTCTTGTCTCCTAATAAAGCATTTGAAGTGAAACAACTGCTACCATAATATCAACTTGTGCATCATTTTGTGGCCTACATACAAAACAATCCAATATGGCGGCCATGCGAAATATTTCAGTAGTTCTCATATTTAACATTTCTTTCCTGGAGATCTCGTTATCCAAGCGTAGGGAACTTTCGAAACCATACTTTTCATAATATAATCAGTGCATGTGACTTTCCTTAAAATTAACTCCCGTGACTCGTTACAGAAATATTTGTTTAAATATGAATTGCAGCCAATGGCCATAGCAGGGTATTTTAATTGAATGCCCGAGGGCTCCCAGCAAGTTCAATTTCAAGTAGTTACAACTTTGGCTACCAGCTGATGCCACTGTCACTGACGCGTAGCGGTGATCGCTGGAACTTTATAGAGCGTTTTTAACCAACCAAATATAACCTACAAAATTGGCTACACACTACCAATTATTGTAGTGGTAGGCCTGCCAGCTTTACTTCCCCTCCGAAGCATGGAATACTGAAGGATTTTAACGCTCTTAAAAATCGGATGACTTCGGAAGGGTTTGAACCCGCTATCTTGGGCATAGCAGTTCAGCATGCTACAGACTATGACCCAGAAATATGCCATATCTAAGAGAGGAGTCATAATTAACCGATACTGAAAGTTATAGCCTATATTCTCGTACATAATTCTTTGACTTTCATGGTGGAGGTTCTTTTAAGGTGTGGAACATAGGGGTTATCTGCCCCAATTTTCTATTCCAGGCACCATACATTATATGCATATTAATTTTTGAGAAGGTGAGCTGGCATTTGGGAAAGTTGATTAAGCAATACTATGAACTAAATATTCTGGTACCAGTACATAATTCAGAGTGTTGTATTCATATATTGTAGACAGTAGGCTACCTTATGTGACTTTGGACATATAGTACGTTTTCCAGTGCTGGAGGTATGATGAAAGTTATACCATAGTATGACTTGTTTTATATGTTCATTGTGTAATAATAATGCTATGGGTTTTACATCCCTTTTATCTACTGTAGCTTTTAGAGACGCTGGGATGCTGGAATATTGCGCCGAAGGGGATCTTTAACGTGTCAGTAAATTTAGTTATATTTAAGCACCCTCAAATGCCAACTGACTGCATCGGGGTTCGATCCCGCTATCTTGGGGTCAGCAGGCGGGAACGATACCTCTGAACTATGCATGACTACAATGTTTGGATATTGAGATTTGAATTTGAAATTCTTGCCCTATATTTTATCACAAAATACGTCATAAACCAAAAGCTATATTTTCCATTACATGGGAAAATCTAATTGATGGGTGAGTTTTCAGATGGAAAGAACCAGCAGAATATATTAAAATAGTGTTTATGTTCGACGATGTCGAAATGTAAATATTAAGTCAGAAAACTGTATCATAATGAGGGTCATTATAATACTATTTTTCATTATGAAACAGTTTCTCTCACCAATTAGAGCTCAAAAAACAGTTGTGTGACCAATTAGGTAAGGATAGCATCACATCTGCGCTGACTTCCACGGCCTTCTATTTTAAATTTCACTGCGTGGCTAGTGTCATAGTGGGGTATTTGAGGAGGTCATGGTCAAATACAAGGTATTCTCTGCATCCCATACGCTCTGTTCAGTATATAAAACTGGCAAAATCTCGACAGATATTTATGAATATTCATGTTCGAACATAAAATAGTTATAATTATCGTCGAACATAAACAGTTGTATGCAACTCGCCTATAATGGTAATTAAGACTCGCATGGAAAAACTCGTGTCTTAATAAATTATTACCATTATAGGCTCGTTGCACAATGTACTGATATTATTGTGTTTCTCCTTTCAGTATGGTATTAATAAAACAGACAAGACAAAACAGTTATTAAAATAAATGCATATACTGTAGTGTATAAGCTTAGCAATTGAGGTGTCCAAGTGGTTACCGTTTTACATATCCAAACAAGCAAAAAAAAAGTCTGCATTTCCACATTTGATATCCTTGCCCCCTGCTTCCACTTTAGTTAGTTATTGTTTTAAAGGGCAGAACAGCGAGGTAATCTGCCCCTGCTTCCACTTTAATATGTAAGTAATGCTGTAGTATTGTCCTGTACTTACCGTGCTGCAAATGATAATTAGGTATGTTTTTGTGTTTGTGAAAACATTTATAGGTCAATAACAAAGTGGCTACTGCCATTTAAAAGCAAACACATGGCCGATTCTTTTGAAACTCGTTCATCAAATGAGGCTGTTTTCCACAGACCAATGTAAACAAACCAGATTAGAAGATTTGTGTGTTGGGCTACTGTATTTTAACATTTAATATACCGGTACAGTACATATTCATTATTTTTGAGGCATCAGTTTTCAAAGTTTGCAATCACCCCTGGGATATCCAAATATGCAAAACTGCAATGTCTTGGAGCTGACCATGATACTAAATCTGGATTAGAGTTAGGATATGATCAGTCCATCACTCTGAAGACCCATGAATGGCCAATTACATCCCACAAATAGTGATTCTCAAGGGGTCGGGGTGGCAGAATTTTGATACCGTACTTTCCTCTAACAAGAGTTTAAGGTGGCATGGTCCCCTATGCCTCTCTCCCTGTGTCTTTACCTAAAATAGGGCATGGCTTCTCATAAAAGAAAAGAATAAAACATCACAAATCTCGTTAGTTTTCATTATTGGAAGCTATTTTTCATTGTTGGCTGCTTTTCTCCTTTCTCCAACAACCTTTTCAAGAGCGCAATTGAAAAGTAAAGGGGAGAACTCATCACCTTGATGAACACCTATGTTTACTTCAAACTCATAACTAAATCCACCCATAAACGTTATTTAAGTTTTTTTTTCTTTTCAGTAAGTGTGTCTTTGATAATATTTCTTGTTTTTAATAATAATAATAATAATAAGAAGAAGAAGAAGAAGAAGAAGAAGAAGAAGAATAAGAAGAATAAGAAGAATAAGAAGAAGAAGAAGAAGAAGAAGAAGAAGAATGATAATGATTTTATGTCTGCCTTGATTAGTGTGACTTTTAGAGATGCCAGAATTTTACCATTAAGGTGTCAGTAAATCTACTAACATGGCTGCCTCAAATGCCAGCTGACTACACCGGGAATTGATCTTGCAACCTTGGGAACAGCAGGCATGAACATTACTGCATTGCTACACAACCACTGTGTGGTAAGTTTCATATCTATTACCTCCAGACTATAAGACAACCTGAATAAACATAGCTTTCACTGCCATATAGCCAAGTTGGTCTGAATGGAGCAGTGAGGGGAGAGATTTGTCTTACCATCCAAGTCCTTGCAAAATACAGTAGATTTCAATTTGCTGTTGCTGGCTAGCAAACTATCCCATTCACTATACTGACATCCTAGGAGAATGCACAGCCCTAGAACTTGAAATGATTCACACCAATTTGTTTACAACAGATACTATACAGTGTATGGAGGATTGAATAAGTACACATTACTGTACTTGCAGTGAACACTTAAGGCTGCTGTCAGCACCTGGATTTGAAGTTCGATCCTGCTTGTAGTTACACAGTGGATTTAATGCTGCATTTCATGAAAGGTTTCATTTGAAGCAAGCTTGCATGTGATTTCAGGAAATAAATGCCATTCCACAAATACAAGTAAGTTTTGGGGCATAGGCTCTGACAATTTAAATGCAGTGTAAGAAATGGTTGGTTCCTCAGTTTAGGGGCTGCGACAACACAGTCATGTAGCCCCGTGTACTTTGGGTGTGTGTAGAATTTGTCTGATAATCGGTGTTAATTGTGATGGTGGTATTAGTGTGTTATCTGTGATTCAGGTAGAAGGACCGCAGACGATCAATGTTTCAAGTAGTTCCTACTTTTGCTACTGTCCATGACGCCTAACTGCGGACTTGGCTACTAGATGCCATCGCAGCCAGCACCAGGCAGCGAACGTTGGAACTAATATAGCGTTGTCAAACTAACCTACAAATTTTAGCTTCCACAAGTATAGTTTTTTAAACCATAAATCTATGACATGGGACCGCCCGCTTTACTTCCCCTCTGAAGAAGGCATACCGAGGGATCTTGGGCATAGCAGCTCAGCATGCTACCAACTACCCCACCGAAGCCGCCGCATTGTAAGAAAGATCTTTATATAGAAGCAGTATTTTGCATATAATATTGTTTTATCTTTCAATGTGCATTTGGTATTATTCTAATGAAACCTCAATAACACATTTTGCTTCACCCACTGTGCCTTCATCCTTCAACAAAAAAACATTAATAAACTGAACTACTACAGATTGTTAAAGCAAATCCCTCTCATCAGACTCATCCTTTACACCAGCAGGATACAAGAACATGTTTCAAATATTATACAGTAAGTTACATAATTAAAGGCACCTGATTTTTGTAAAGCAAGCAAATTTTACTAGTTTGGCTAAAAACACAAATTTATTTACTTTTATAAACAAAATCAAGAAATCATTTAGAAACTGGATAAACATGTACATTTATTTACTTCCAAGCAAGATCAGGATATAATTAAAAAATTGAGTATATGGCAGATTGAATTAGTACACACTGCTGTGGCAATTGTATGAAGAAATATGGTCAGTAGTATGGAGCAGATATAGATATTGATGTAATCATTTTTCTTTCTTCAAAATCAGAACATGAAAATTTTGTAGAAGCTGCAGTGATGACTATATGGGTGTCATTTAGCTATGTTGACAGTAAGTGTTGATTTTTAACTAATTGTAATAACATGTCTGACAGGAAAGCAGCTCTGACCAATGATATCTCTATATTTTCTGTCTTGTTTAAGTGGGTGGATAAGACATTATTGCCAATCATTACCACTGTGTTTCTCTGCACAAGCATAACTCTGAAGTTCACTCAACATCAAAAGTGAATCAGTTCTAAAACTGCTTTAGAAGAAGCCCATGTTGATATTCTTGAGCAGATCCCGTCCTGAGCTATGCTCTTCATTTCCTTGTACAGTAAAGTCCTGTTTTAATTAGGACATTGGTTAATCCAGGCAGACACTTTACCTGGAAGAATAGAATCAAATGAAAGGATCTGCAGATTGTGAAAAAACTAGGAAAATCTGCTGAAGTAAACTTGACAGGCTCAAGTTCTGAAGACCATACAAACTATAAGGTACATGCAATTTCACATCGCTATAACCCCCAGGTTTCTCCGCATTAGACTTCCCTGCTTGACTATGGCACAAATCGACATGGAGAATTGCTAGATGTTATTAACTCTTTTTGGACAAAGTTAACTTATCCCGGTTTTTCAAGTTCTCTGAAGGTTCATCATGTTCATTTTCTTTAATTTTTTTGAGATGTGAAGTTTCTCAACCAAGAATTTCTTACCACATGTTTAAGTCAGAGCTTTTCTTGCGGTGGTTTTAAGATATCTTGAAGAGAGAATGCTAGATATGATTGTCAATAGAAAATATTTAATTTTGAAACGGATATGCATGGACAATTACCGAGAGATTTTGGGACTGAATAATAATAGTTACGTCCCTTTTCCTTCAAATGCCAGGATTGAATCCTACAACCTTGGGTAAAGCCAGCGAAAAGGTTACCACTGCATCATGCAGCCAGTTGGATGGAAAATGGTGCTTATGATGATTGTTATTTTGAGGGACCTAATATCTAAGTTATCGATCCCAAAAAGGTATTTCGTTCTGCATTGAAAACAAATAAACTAATGAGGAAATTGCAACAAAGCAAGATGAAGATATGATGGAAAGCGATACGTAAAATTATGAGCGACCAGGATGTGTGTGTTGCAACTTCATGCAGGAATGCATCTTTTCTGATCTTGTTTAGTCACAGTAAATATCATAATAATATACTCAACACTCTTCTCCAGAATAAGCATTGTGGACATACACTTTTTGAAATAAGTCTATTGTGTGCATCGCACAATGCCAAGAGACTGAATCTCACCTTACTGTTCCATGGCTTTTTATTTTATTATAATAATGTTATTGGTAGAATGAAGAGATACTGGGCACTAAGGAAAGAACACTACACGGAGAAATTATTGATTCAACATACCCCAAGAGGGTGAAATGAAAGAAGAAGAAGAAGGAATGTTATTCGCTTTATGTCCCTTTTAACTACTGAGACTTTTAAGAGACACCGGGGTGCCAGAATTTTGCCCCGAAGGGGATCTTCAATGAGCCAGTAAATCCACTGATACAGCTCCCTTGCATTTGCGCTCCCTCAAATACCAACTGACTGTGCCAGGATTCAAACCTGCAACCTTGGGAACAGCAGGCAAGAGCATTACTGCTGAGCCAAGCAGCCACTTTTTTGATTTTATATGGTTTCTGCTGTCTCGCTAGAAAATTAATATTTAGGCTATTATACCTGGTACATTAGCAAGAACTGGCTGTATTTTCTTAATCCAACATCCTGGCATACTTCGTTTAGAGCCTTCCTGTAGCTTTGTGTTAGTTCAAAATTGTTTTCAACCATTCTTTGAACAAGAATTTCATTGTTTAGCTTGAATCTAATTTTTCTTTTCTCCTGTCATGTTATAAACTTTCTAGCCAGTTGATTCATAACATCAGTCTGAAGCACCTCATTTTGAATAGTCTTGTTTCTTCAGGATTAGAGAGACAGCAACTGAACAGATGTAGATATATGCGTAGTGGTGGTGTGATTAGCATTGTTTGGCTACCACCCCAGGGTTCAGGTTAGATTCCTAGCTCTTCCTAGAAATTGAATATTCTGGTATGAGGGACCGGAACGGTATCATTAACATGGAAGACACCTACATGGTGTCAATTTCAAAGACTTGTACCAGGCCAGTCGACTACACGAGATTACTTTATGCAATGTACTGTAGGTGTACTGTATTTTCTTAATGAATAAAACAAAGAAATTAAAATAGAAATTTCTTCCTTGAGTTGTGCATTTTTGCTGGTCAATAGGTACTCTGGATATCTGTTTTGACATAGTAACGTCTGGTTCTTATTTCATTTTCAAAGAAATCATCTAGTTTTAAAGTTAGGCCACAATAGCAGAAAAGACTCCTACACATAAAAATGTTGTTTTGCTACAAATGTCATTTATTTTAGCTTCTGTTACTGTAAAATTTTAATTTAAAAAATATAGAGAAACTCTTGACAAAAAATAAAAAGAGTAAACAAATTAAAAAAAGAAAAGCCAAATTTGTTGAAAAAAATAAAAATAATTTTACAAAAACAGGTGCCTCTACACATAATTAATTTTCTCATTCATTTAAATTACCTCTTATCAACATACATGGTAGAGAAAATATCTTTACATCAGTCCACTTATAGAAATCACGTAAGATATGGTAATCAGTCACAGAGGGATTACAACATCAATCGACAGGTTATACACAGAAACATCAGATATTTTAAAATTTGTATATGACTGTTCAACAAATGCATGCACGCTACTCGATAAACAGCAAGTGAATGGCCAACCACATCAAATCTGTACAGATAAAAAGGGAAGCAACAACTACAGTCCATTAAGCTTACAATTCATTACAGCAGTCAAGAACTCATCTCCACAGCTGGGAAAATATGAATATATGCACTAACCAGCAAAACTATTATTTTAAAGGTAACATTCTTCATACTGTATTTGGAATATTAAAAACTTTTATTTCTTGAAGGAAATATCTCCAAATTAGCCCGTTCCGAGTACCGGTAATATTTTAGAATTCTTTTGTTGTGTAGGCCGACTGAAGAGCAACAGGAAATATGGAGGCGGGGGAAAGAAAATTGCCTGAAATCTTTTAAGTTAAAAGCACTTCAAAGAGACAAAGAAATCAATTTATGGCCTTCCCATAACTATGTCTAATTACAAAATACAAGATAATAAGAACCATCCATGTGCTTTAATGTGCGAATTGATGTGGCCAGCCTATCTCCAAACACAGAAGATGAACAGATTCAACTTTCGCCTCAGCCACCCTTTAAATAGTTTTTACGTGGTTTTCCATTTTTTACACCAAGCAAATGTCTGGATGGTACCTTCTATGTGTGGTAGGGCAGATGACCTCCTAGTTCCACCCCTTAAAACAACAATAACTAACTTCTATATTGGTGGTGTTGATTCATTTAGGGGCTTTGTGACATGGTGGTCACGTAGCCTTATGTACTTGGGTGGGTGCAATTTGTCTGATAACCTGTGTTATTGGGATGGCTGTATTAGTGTATTTGTAATTCAGATGATTGGGAAGGAGGCGGCCATAGCCTTAAGTTAGGACCCATCTCGGCATTCGCCTGCAGTAGAAGTGGAGAAACCACGGAAAACCACCTCCAAGATGGTTGAGGTGGGAATCAAACCCATCCCTTCCCACTTTTGCCTCACAAGGTTGAGTGTACCCCGTTCCAGCCCTCAGACCAGAATTAAATTTCTTGGCAGAGCCGGGTATCGAACCCGGGCCTCCAAGGTGATAGCCAAGAGTGCTAGCCACTACTTGGCAGAGTCGGGAATCAAATCTGGGCCTTCGTGGCGACAGTCAGGAGTGCTAGCCACTACACAATGGCACCTTCTAATAGGCCATGGCATGCGGCCATAAAAACCACTGCCAATTATAAACACATTCATCCCCCAACCCATAGAAACACACACAAGATGACAACAGAGTTTGCAAATGCACCCACTCGGATCACTAGGGATGGCT
This sequence comes from Meconema thalassinum, assembly GCA_946902985.2. Classification (NCBI taxonomy): domain Eukaryota; kingdom Metazoa; phylum Arthropoda; class Insecta; order Orthoptera; family Tettigoniidae; genus Meconema; species Meconema thalassinum. The sequence continues at coordinate 248,849,759 of OX336394.1, read as the reverse complement.
CAATAAATGTTTCCACTCATTATTTCCATTCCTATGGGGTCTGTGATAAGGTGAGCTAAGCTATATAGCAGATGGCCCTATCTGATGCTAACTTCATCAGAGGAATGGACAAAGAGTTGGAAGCCACTGTGGCCTATTAGATGGTATCGTCCCAGCATTTCCCCGGAGTTCAAAATGGGAAATCAAGGGAAACCATTACAAGGCCGGTCAATGGTGGGGTAGATAGCCCAACTCCATGGGCATGCGCCTTAAAGCGCATCGCTACTCCCGTCATCAAATGGCTGAATGAATATGGAGATAAATTATGGATGCTCACTTAGTAGAGCAAACCAAAAATTGAAGTTACACATGGGTATGCACTCGAGTTGTTTCAGCAGATATAAACATTGACTTTGGTTCACCATCCAAGACCCAGTAGAGCATATACCCTTCCTATCTTAATACTTCACTGACAAGATAAAAAGCTTTTTGTTATATCCCACTCGAAAATGTATGTATCATATGTTATATAGCCCCTTCTCTCCATTTCTTTTTACTGTAGCTTGAGATACCACTTTTTTTTTAAATTTCAAACTTTTTACATATATTACCAGTAAGATAATTCACACTTTCATGAATATTTTGCAGGTTTGCAGCTTCATAAATTCCCAACCACATTCATCACAGATGTGAGGTTACACAGAATAGTCTACAAATTGTGGAAGATTCTACAAAGTTTCAAATGTCAATTTTATCATACTAAGTTCAACCATTCCTAAGCTTTTCCTTGGGAAGTTTTGTAAGTACACAAAGACAAGGGTGATTCCAAAATAAAGCAAATTGGAAAACGGATGAAAATTTAGTACTACATTTTGTATTGATAATCTACAAACAGATTTGACATATTAAATGACTGAAAAGCTTCCTTACTTGCACCTGGACCTTGTCATTATGAACTCCCTTACCTTGATGCAGGAGACATAATGCCAAATTAGATGAACACAGTATCACTTCCATACAATAGCTTTCCTTAGCGACCTGCCGACAGTGAGAGGAGCTTCCCTGGTGCCCACCTCCTGATCCTAAGATCACAAGTTTGATTTCAGGCTGAGGGAGTCTTTGAGATTTAAATGGAGGGAAATATCCACTGCACTCACGAGTTGTACAACATCAGTTCGTAAAAACCCCCCTCATATCACATTTGGTGACTACAAGACAAAATTATTTAAATCTCAACCACAGGTCATCGAACAGAATTACTGTTTGTTTGCTAGATAGCAGGGCAAATTGAACGCCAAGTTGGAAAGAACAATTCACGCTAGGTTTATTTTCCTGTGTTTAAGCATGAAAAAAAAATTACCTTTAAATTCATTGTACTATAGAAACGTATAGCTTGTGAGTTATGGTCTCCTACAGTACATTTACGGTTCATTTTTCTTCATGCTAATAATAATATCATATGGCCTCGGGTGCCGGTTGCAAGCTTTGTTATTTGACACCCAGAAGGTAGCTTGCATGTCAAATTTCGTTGTTCCTTGAAGCACTATGAAAGTCAAGGAGGTTAGATATCTAAGCTCCTTGAACACTATAGCGCTTTCTAGTAGAGAAATGAGGAACTTTGTGTCGGTGGATACTCCCGAGATTAATTTTGCCATTATGAACACAGTCTACTGAATTCAAATGGGTTCTTTGACATGCCAACATCGTATGACATGCATGTCGTAATTTGTGCCGCCATTCAAAAATCACTTAACTCTGCCAGGAGTGAACCTGCAAGCTTGGGGTTAGTAGACCGACACGTTAACCACTCGCCCATTGTGGCAAGCTTATCCACAGGAAAATGTACTCGACGTGAATTGTTCTGTGGGATGGCACATCACAAACGGCTGGGAGGCGTGACTAGTCATAAGGAAAATATTGGACAAGAAGAGAGTTTTCAGATATAAGGTATTGTATGTTAAGGGGCAATATGGCAGGCAATTCAAACAGCTGGATAATCTCAGTCTATTCACCTATGCAAAGACGGTGACTAACTGAAGAGGAAATTCTGAGAATATAAATGTACAGAAGAATGAGGTGACCTCATATCAATTAATCGATATAAATCTCTACGTTCCTAAATATGAAAAGGGAATAAAAAGCTGGGAAGGGGTGAAGTATTTGTAGGTTAATCACCGACTTGGACAGATGATCTGAGGAACTAAAAGGGCAGGCTAGCCTAGCACATGCAGCGATTCGTTCTACTTGGCACATTACAGGAACATTGGATCAAAAGTACATCCATGAATCAAGTTCACTTTGATCACATTTCCCTTATATCCAAGTGCCGATTCAATATGTGCTGCTGGTTTGCATCTAAATGTGACCCAAGCATCAACCTCGACTCCCCAACTCGGGGCAAAATACGGACAGCGTTGAAGCAGATGAAATGCGGGAAGGCACCAGGTCTGGATAATATCCCAGCGGAAGTACTGAAAGCAGACCTGGATATTACGATCAATCTGCTGCACCCGCTGTTGGAGAAGATCTGGAAGGAGGAGAAAATACCAACCGACTGGAAGAAGGGGTTGATAGTCAAGTTGCCGAAGAAAGGGGACACCACAAACTGTAACAACTGGAGGGGTATCACCTTGCTGTCCATTCCAAGCAAAGTGCTGACGAGAGTCATCCTGAATCGTATAAAAGACTGCGTAGAAAAAAAGGCTTCGGAAGGAACAGGCTGGATTTCGACAACATCGCAGCTGTGTGGATCTCATCAACACCCTCGGAATCATCCTGGAGCAGAGTGTGGAGTGGCGGAATACCCTTTACCTCACATTTGTTGACTTCGAGAAAGCCTTAGACTCCGTACATCAAAGAATCATGTGGAAGACCCTCGAGGAATATAAAATTCCAACAAAGATCATCAGAATCATGGAAGAGATGTACGAAGGGTATGAGTGCCAGGTTCTTCACGAGGGTAAATTAACAGAAAAGATAAAGGTCAGTTCCGGAGTGAGACAGGGGTGTGTCCTTTCCCCACTCTGTTCCTGTTGGTCCTGGATAGTGTGATGAAGGTAATGGGAGGACGGAAGAGGGGTATTCAATGGGGTATAAATGACAGGCTTGAAGATCTGGATTTCGCAGACGACATTTGTCTTATGGCACAACGGTACCGAGACATAGAAGATAAGCTGGGGAGGTTGCAGAGAGAAGCAGAACGTGCAGGGCTGATGATCAACACCAACAAGACCAAAGAGATGAGGATAAATTCTGACATCACGACTAGTTTGACAGTCAACGGAAAGGACATTGAGCGAGTTGAGTCCTTCCTCTACCTTGGAAGTATAGTCACAAATGATGGGGGAGCAGAGGAAGATGTTCGAAGCCGTATCAGGAAGGCAAATGGTGCCTTTGTCCAGCTCTACCCCATCTGGAGAAATAGAAACATTTCCAGGAAGACCAAGCTCCGCCTTTTCAATAGCAACGTAAAGTCGATTCTTCTCTACGGCTGTGAAACATGGAAAGTCACAAAACCGATCAACAACCAGCTACAGGTGTTCATTAACAGATGTCTGCGTCGCATCATGAATGTGAGGTGGCCGGATATAATCTCAAATGAAGATCTTTGGACCATCACCAATCAACAACCGATTAGCATCCAGATCAAGGAGAGGAAATGGCGCTGGATTGGTCACACACTAAAGAAGCCGGACGGAGCTATTGAGAGGGCGGCGCTAGACTGGAATCCTCAAGGCGCCAGGAAGCGAGGTCGACCTAAGAAGACCTGGAAGAGGACGATCGAAAATGAAATTGCAGAGGTGGACAAGAACTGGAGTCAAGTGAAGAGAATGGCCAGGAACCGTACTGCGTGGAGAAATTTCGCCAAGGCCCTATGCTCCAGAAGGAGCGGCAGGAAATTAAATAATTAATTCAAGTGCCGATTCAATATGTGCTGCTGGTTTGCATCTAAATGTGCTTCCATAGACATGGAAGAGACACTTTTAATTTAAGAAACTACTAAGAAAAACTATGTTCTAAAGCCATTTTGATATCTTAGCATATCGCTCACTGGTTCTTGCATTTCACCCTTCAGACTGGACAACTGCAGTACACATGGTAAAGCTAATTCCTTTTATATAACAATATGTTTTGTGGAGAAAAATCTGAAACTGGTGACATGGTCCTGAAATGGCTTATTCAATGTGGGAGACATTGAGAAATCGATCAGTGTCAATGATCTGTAACTGGGGTTCATATCGCACACAAAAAATTGCGAAAATGACCCACCCTTGAACTTCAAACATCGAGTAGGTGTCAATCTAGACATACAGGTACTTATAAAATGAGCCTGATCCAGTAATAACAATGGTCAGTATCTAAAGATAATCCCTTCTCAAAATTGGGACAATGCCCATCTTCTGGCTGGAAATTGGGAAGAAATGTGGTGCTTGAAAGAATTATAATTCACATAGCTTGTCTTCAGTGCACTAACAGGCAGCTATGTAAATTAACTCAGCCCATCAGAAGTTAAATTTACAAACAGTAGGTTCCAACAAAAAATCCTTGGGATATTTTCCCAAGCAAGCCATGGCCTAGAGACACTTCCTGGCTCAACTCTACATCAAGCATTTCTAACATAGCCTACAATGCAGGATATTCAGGTTCAGCTCGTATGTTTCAAGTAGCCTATTTTTAATTTAATTTAAACTAAGCAGGCCTCTGGAAGGGACTTGAAGATATCTCACAATCAGGTACATAACCAGGGTGTCACACTACAGCCCATTAAGGGTCTTAGCCTACCAAGTGACCAATACTCAACGGTTTGGGGTGACGAGTGGTCAGAGTGACAGGTCCCCTCTGCTGTTTATCTTGGCTTTCTTGCCCGGGGAACTCCCTCTCTGATCATAAAGCTGATCGATTGTCCTCACGAGGCCGAGTGCACCCTGTTCCAGCCCCTTACATCAGTTTCTGAAGTCACTGACGGAGCCAGGAATCGAACCCATGGCCTCTGGATGAAAGGTAGGTGCACTACCCCAACACCACAATCCATGTACTTACACTTACCCCTACAGGAGCATAGGCACATAAATTACCTTATGGGATGTTACTTGTCTAAAAGACCCCCGATTTAGCAACGAAACAACCTTTGGGATAATCACAGTGTCTACAACACATAACAAAGAGATTCAAATAATGCTGCTTCAACTGTGGTGAATCTGCAATACAATCTACAGCTATGCACTTTAAAAAAGGGCATAATTCTTGATACTGACTAAAGTATCTGTGTTTTACTAACAATGTTTCATTTTGTTATTTTAAAACTTGGTACCAAAATAGTATTTGTATTGCCAAAACATTAGAGAAGCATAATGAGAAATTCCAAGAGTCTAATGAGAACAGTATCGTATCACTCGTGTTTTAAAGAAATTGTCAAGGAAGAAAAGAACAGGAACAATCACCATTTCTGGATCATGGGCATCCCATGTAAATTTGTACCCGGTATATTATAATTCCAAGAGAAAAAAAAAGAAGGTGCCATCAGAAAAGTAAAGATTGAATCTGTTATTGATATAGTTGTGCCTAGGTAAACCTTAGGTGTGTAATAAATCTTTCTTTCCTTTCAGGTGAGCAAAAATAAGAAATTTAAAAAAAAAAAATCTTCATGCTAGAAAAATAATTGAAACATGCCAATTATGCTAATTAACCTAATACAAACGTAACATTTTATAAATCAAACAGGCTGTTTAATTTGTCGACATGAATCTCTTTTTTTTTTATGTAGAATTAGAATCCATCATAAACAATACTTTGATTTCAACAACTTAAGGGGTCCTTTTCTGGGAACAGTTACAAATTAGTTGCAGAATATTGAGAATGATAACTACATGTTACATATTAGGAGTGGTGTAATAGAATCGCAAGCTGTTCTGCTAGACTGACATAATTACTCTATGCTTTATGGTTATTACCACAAAGAAATGATAACAATCAAAGCAAACTGCCTCTGGGTAAACAGACAACATGTAAGATTACACAGCCATACAGTTCCAAGAAATAACAGATAAAGATTTATTCACATTGTTCTGGAATGCTAAAAACATATTTACACATATATACAATTAGAATGCGTAGGAAACAACATAATATATGATACAATGTTTAGGAAATTTCAACAGATACCACACTTCATCATACAAAAAAATATGCCCATTGACTGAAGGAGCAGAACTATAACGACTTGATATACAATTTAACATTATTTTGCCTTCTGATGAAATCAGTATGTGTAAGATATGTCTAGCCACTTCTTTTGTAAGTTCATTACTACTGGTGGGAACATATGCTGCAGTAGCTTCCATGCACATGACTGTGACTGCTATTGATTCAAATAAATACTTGCAACAGCTGATGTTGAAAGCTACACAAAACCAAGTTGAAAGAAGGGAGAGCGAAACTAAGAGCATCAACAAAAATGCAGAGTATGAGAACAGTGAGAAATCAGACCAACATCGGGAAAAGTAATCATTACAGGTAAGTTTTAACTTCCTATCTCTGTTAACAACTAGAGCTGTCAAAAAAAAACCTGAATATGAAAGCTGCAAAGCTTCAATAATGTAACGAGCATGCTTTAAACCTTCCGACGTTTCACAATCAACAACCTTTGAATAGAAGTTTGGCACATCAATGTTTCAATTTAAAGCTTCCATTATCACCTTTCTGTGCGTAAATGTTTATTTTACTTTACTGTATATGTTTTCACACCAACCTTCAGGGCTTCAACAAAATTTTCATGCTTTAAAAGACATTGATTTCGAATAATATCAACAGTAAAGATAGCTTTGAAGCCATTTTCAGTGTTTCCGATTATAAACAATTAATATTGTAGCATTCGGTCGGTCAACAAAAAAATCATTCCAATTACTGGAATAAGTGAAAAATAACCTGAAATAAATTACAGTACATGTGATTAAGATTTATATTTATTTTTTTTCTTCTTCTTTACTAGTCTGTAGATCCAACCAGCCTTCGGGCTGACTACCTAACAGACAACACTATATAATAATATATTTCATATATTTTTATCTAGTCGATTGTCTAGCGTTCGCAGATGATCTCGCAATTTTTTCTCATGAGTACAGTCATAGAACAAATCAGTGAACTCCAGAAACGTGCAGCAAAGGCAGGCCTCAATATCTCCTTCGAGAAAACCAAGTTTATAAGTAATATAAAGCTGGCACCTAGAGAACTAGAACTAGAAGGGGAAAAATCAAGCTGACAGGAAAGTTCAAATACCTAGCTGAATGGATTGAGCCTAATATCTCTGAAAAGGAGGCTTTCACATCACGAATGAAAAAATGGAAACTGCGTACCAGTTAACCAAGGGAATCTATAACAAGAAATCATTACAGTATTCCTAAATGCCAAGCTTCTACATTACTGCACAGTCATCCGGCCGGAAGCCTTATATGCTGCAGAGTGCCTTACGATGCACAGAAAAGGGTCTTCTGGAGAAACTTGAAACTGAAGAAAGGAAGATCTTACAGACGGAGACACAACCATGAACTCTACACACGTTACAAAAATCACTGATGTGATGAGAAAGAGGAGGATTGTATTCTATGGCCATTTGACAAGACTGAACCCAATGAGATTGTCAAACAAAATCTTTACTTACTTTCTGGGTAAGGAAACCAAGGGAGCGTGGTTCACAGAGGTAGAAAAGGATTTAAATGAAGTAGGAATTACATAGAATATTCAGATGCGTACGCCTCTCAAGATGAAACTAAAAGAACACCAGTTTCCAGGAAAAGCCTCAACTAACAACAGCCAAGACATGGACTGAAGCCAGTCAACAGCAGCATCGAGAACACATGAGGCGTTACTGGGCGAATTATAAAGCTCGAGGAAGAGAGCAGTTGATTTAACTTGGTCCATAGATGGCCAAAACGTCAAGAAGAGGAGGAAGAAGAAGAATATATTTTATTGCAGCCAATGGCCACAACTTACATGGAAGTATAATGTAATAAACTATAAATTAATCTTTGCAAGAAGCTGTTAAGGACTCGAGCCAAAGTTTATGCCGTTCAGCAAATGGTCCATTTTAATAATAAACAATAGTGGCGAAATATTACAGCCTTGCCTCACTACTGTAACAACTTAACACCAAGAACTCATCCCACCATCAACTCTCACTCCAGCCTGATTATCAACATGAATACTTTTGATTGCATGCAGCAACCTTCCCTTGAAACCATAATCTCTGAGGATGCTCAGAATTGAATAAGCCTATACAAGGTGTGGTTTAGAAACCACCAAAATGTATTGTGGAGCTTTTAAGTAGTGGAAAGGAACAGAATGAAAGAAATAATAGTATTGACAAGGCGGATTACACAATTAACTATTAGATGTGCTCATGTTAAAGCTTAATCCAAGCTGATTGACAAGGGCCTAGACAAAGACAGGCATTTGTTGATTGACAGCTCATTAAAGTGAGAATTGGGAAAGGCTTGGGAAACAGGAAACAAGCAATACACCTTGACGTGTAAGTTGAAGAACAAAAGAAGGAATACCTATAAGCACATTCCGTGTTACCTACAGAATCAACTGTTACAGCAAACAAGGTAAAATTTCACAGGTTGCCAGAAAATTTTCTAAACACTGCATTCCAGAACTTGGACATTTTCTGTTCAAATGCATATTTTAATTTTTTGTTGTCCACGTAACACAGTTTCTGTTTAATGATGGGAATTTAACACGTTTTTCACCCTGAGGTTCATAGGACCGTCAAATATTTCCATTTGAGACAAGTTTCCATATATTGATGGGTCCATTGAAGACAAAAGGAAGGAAGCTTGAAGTTTTACGTGACCGTTAATCATGCGATCATGAGCCACGGGATCTCCTTTTTACGTGGAATCCCAACCACAGGACATGGCATTTCACTTCGAAAATTCCACTTGCATTGACCGGGAATCGAACCCGGTCCACCTGGGTGAGAGGCCGTTAGCTTGACCGCTGCGCAACCACGCCCCATTGAAGACAGGTTTTACCATATGTATGTTTATTATATATAACTTCATGCCTCTTCTCTATGACAAATAAACTTACAAAAGCATGCAAAAGAAAGTCACAGTAGTTGTATAAATGTTCTAACAGGTTAAAAACTAACAAGGGAAGTCTCTGAACCGGGGAATCGCAGATCCTGCTGGAACTTTGCAGATACGTTGCGTGAGCCCAAATAGGCAGAACCGTGAAGAGAAATCTTTCGGAAATTAACTTCCCCTTGTACTAGATGAAAAATTAAGATTTACTCGTTTAAATTGGCGCGCCAGCGGCGTGAGCTTCATTGGCTGCGTCAGAGGTTGCTTCCGGGCCTACGGCGTACAGTCACCGAATGAGAGGCGACAGACCCGGCATACGCTTATACGGAGAGTGTCCCATGCATTGCATGATGAATATTAACATTGCAAAAGTTATATGTTGTCTGGAGGAAAAATATGGAAAATGTATGGAAAGGCCTCTCAGCATTCAAGAACAGGACCTGTTGGAGAGTTTGGATGGTAGGCTATTGATGGTTTTGTGCCTATCTGACTTTCTGGCGTTCGTCTCTTGTAACAAGTGTGTTTATTTGTCGTGTTAATTGATATTTACAGGTAACATAACTGGTTGTATAGAGAACAGTACTATGAACGTGGACTCCTATTCTACTCTTACTGTCGCCACACATGAGCTACCGGATGACAGTAACACCAGTAACACCAACAACTCTGATGAAGATAATATTTGGACTGCCACCGATAGCTCACCCAGGAAAGTGTCAGATGAAGCTGTAGGTATGGAATACAAACAAAATGCTGTTGATTATTGGAAAAGTGGTAAGAGGCGCCCGCTTTCTTTTTCGTCGGTAAAAAGTAAGTTTCACCGTTTAAAAAGAAAGAAAGATTTATATTTGTGGGCAGAGCAAGTGAAAAGGGGAGGCATCCGCCGCGACAAATTGAGGAGAATAACATGTGTCGTAAAAGCCCAATTTGACATTGCCCATCAGAATAATGAAGTTAGACATGACGTGACAATTCAGCAATGGGCTATGCTAGCTGCACAGGACGTAAAATGTACGGGGTTTAAAGCCAGCCATTCCTGGGTGCAGCACTTTAAGGATCGCTATAATATCATTTCGCGAAAAATAACAACTGTGACGACATCAAAGAATGCCCATCGAGAAATGGACATTATGTCAGCAGCAGAAATATTCGTAGAAGAGGTTACATCGGTTCTTTATTCTCTCGGCCCTGGGAACGTATGTAATAGTGATCAAAGTGGGTTCAATTTGGAGTTGTGTTCGGGTAGGACACTGGCTATAAAAGGGTCGAAAACGGTTTGCTCCAAAGTGCAATCAGTGGGGGCCACCACGCACAGTTATACAATAATGCCAACAATAACAGCAGCCGGCAAGCTACTAGGACCTCTCTTCATAACTCTGAAAGAACCAAAAGGTGTGTTTGGAAAAAGGGTGAAAGAAACTATGTTTGCACATGACAATATTTACGTTGTTCCTACAAAATCTGGCAAAATGGGATCCGCACAATTGAAGGATTGGTTTCACAATGTTTTCAAACAGCATGTACCGTCCGGCAATGCGGCACTCCTTCTGGATTCCTTTTCTGGACATAAATCGTTAGAAAGTGAAGAGCGCATACGACTGATGATGATACCTCCTGGAGCCACAGCCTATCGTCAACCATTGGATGTATACGGCTTTAGGGTCTGGAAAAGCTTTGTCCGTAGATTTTCGAACACCGTTCGGTTATTGAATTTTGACATCAATTTGGCCCAGAGAAATACAATCCTGAAAATGCAGTCTCTGACATATCACCAATTGTCGTCCCCTCGTTTTACTTGAATGTGGCAATACGCATGGTACCAAAGTCAGTACCTGTCCGACAATCCCGGAGGGGTTTGAACACCCTGTGCCATATTGTTTCGATATCAGTGCAATACAATGTAGTACTTGCACTCGCCCGTGTTTCATACGGTGTGGATGGTGTAAGACCAGTTTGTGTTTCCAACATTATTACCACGAACATCACTGTTGTCAGAACTATGTGAAATAGCTTGGTCACTTACTCACTTGTTTGACTATTGGTTCAGTTTACTCTGTGTTGTGTTGTAATGATATGTATTTGTGGTACCTTACATTGCATGATTATTAATAAAGCACGACGTGCAATACATTATAAAGATGCAGCATTAATGTCCACGCCGCAGCGCAGGTTGTGAGCGCGAGTACGGGAGGGCAGTAGTTTGGAGCATGACCTTTTGAGCCACCAATAAGCGTGAGGCACACCCGCGCTTGACCAGCGCGCACAGTTCAAAATTGTTGTACTTATTGCCGTCTACGGAGGGCAGGAGTTAATTTCCGAAAGATTTTTCTTCATGGTTCTGCCTAGTTGGGCTCAAGCAACATATTTGCTAAGTGTCAGCAGGATCCGCGATTCCCCGGTTCAGAGACTTCCCTTGTAAGCTAACAATGATGCAAAACAACTCTGAAGGTCATCAAAAAGAAGAAAATCAAACAAAAACATTCATTAACAGCAAAATGACTAACACAAGACATGTCACGGGAACCCACTGCAACATCAATTCCTGATATTAATCATTTCTACAACAAGCTTCCACTATATATTTCATCAGTGCCAGAAACAGAACCAATAATAACAGTATCAACAGCAACAAATTACCACGTTCAATCTCAACAATTTCATGGGAAGAATACCGTACATTCAAAACAACAGAAATGCAAAACGTACCAACCAACTCATTTGTACATTACTTCATTGCATTTGGATTCATCTTGAATAGGAAGCAACAGCTGGCAACAAATAAATATATGTACAACCTCATAAATAAAATTAAGTGGAGCTGCATGGACAATACTCCAGAGATTCAATGACTACAATAAACTTAAAACTAACACACATACATTCATAACCCAAATATTAGATGGCTTGAGCAAATAGGGGTGCACGATGGTATGAATGGAGTCTTACGTTGTGCACCCCAATAAGAATAACAAAGGGAAAATAATTAGGTAAGTCATTTGATCAAAGTACAATAACAATAAAATATGTAACAATTTCTTCCAATTTGTCACTTGCAACTATTCTTCAGATTAAAACTAATTCACAGCATACTTATTATAAGCAAGCACACAAAGATGACTTTCTAAAAATGACTTAACAATGAGCATTTTATAAATATCTTTAAAACAGAATACCCTGCGAGATTAAACTTTCATGCCATCGTGTTTAATACCATTTCACATGGTATACAAGAAAAACTCACGGATCATTTTCATTTTTACCCCAGACCAAAACACTACCATACAATGATAATATTTACAATCACAATTAGTTACACCTTATAGAAAATGAAAATCTCATTCTCTAGTTCTCCCCCTTCCCTCAAACATGCCACATCCATTATACATATTTTTAAATAAAAATAAATAAAAAAATAGCTTCCAATGCATAAGCATAGGGGCTTGGACCTTTGTCCCTATAGCCTGGCAAATTCAAGAAAACCCTACAAAAATATACAAACATATTTGTTCTAATCCCTTCACTCTCAGTCATTAGGGACACTAAGACAATATTGCAACAGTGATTGTCGCTGCATGCCACATTCATTGATTTAGTAATGATCGTTAGTAAGAGTTTTGCTGCACAGGAAGTGACTACAATCGCTTTAGCTTGCAGCAAACTGCCCAAGTTCAAAAACAGGTAGCAACAGCGACAAGCAAGTCCAAGTTCACGTTTTAAAATGTAGGTAGTAGAACAATGGGGAGTAAAAACAGAGTGATGTACAGAGTAAAACAGTGGACCTCAACAGATCCCATTAAGACTAGCTATAATACAATAAGATAAGGAACCTGGCAATAGTAACACAGGGCCACAGTTGGATTTTCCAGGCTATAGATTAACAAGTCTTTCTTGTTCACTTATACGCATACACCTAATAATGACTTACTATCATCTCCTGAGATCTTGCCGAGATCTCTGCAAAGTCTTGAAGTCGTCACGCACACGTGCCGACCTGGAGTGCAACTTACGAAATATAGTAGGCAGATTGTGCTGCGGGAACAGAGTCTCCAGGATGCCCTCGAGGAGGACGTAGAGCAAACGTCTGTTCAGTACGGGGTGTTGAAACAGTTCGAATACACACAGCAACCCACGCCGGGTTGTTTCACTACCTATGATGTGCTTCAGTTCATCTAACAAACATACAACATGCAATATTTTATATGACCAATATTGTATGCATTGGGATGTTGTTGGGCTGTTGATCTCAATTCCCTTTTACAAATGGTTCCATCTGACTATTCAGGTCTCCAATCAGAATTTAACAATGAGTGTAATACACGCACCAGCAAAAAAAAACAACGCAACACTTTTATTTTTCATTTATTCTCATAATTTATTGCACTGATATCATTCTTATATAAAAATTATGCATAATTAATTGTTTTTTAAACATTTGAAAACCACTTCACATACAAAAAATGCTTCAAATAAAAAATCTGTTTCATTTTCTACAATAAGAAAAAAAAGTGAAAATGTCTTAAATTTGGAGTAAATTACATAGTCGTTTAAAAATGTTAATCCAAGTTCCAAAATGTATCATTACAGAATTTATCCATTCCTTTGGGTACTGACACAAGAACTGAACACTTAAAAACGGGTATTTCCACCTCTAGCACGAATCACCTGGCGTAACCTCTCTGCCATACTTGCGATGATTTGTGAAATGCTTTCCTGTGGGATGCATTCCCACGCTTCATGCAGCATCACCCAAAGTTGCTGCAGAGCCTCAGGAGCATGTTGCCGAACATTTCTGGCCAACATATTGAACCCTTAATATTATTGCCATATATTAATGTTCCATGTTATCTGTTCTGTGTGGAGTAGCAAGTAATATTTTGAAGGAAATACTAGCCTGTATGAAGAAATATGTAACTACCTTAATCTGGCAAGGGAAGCAAGACATCCTGTTAGGACAATGAGACAGGGTTGAGCAATGGAATGTGGCCCACACCTTAGAAATAGCTAGACACCGTTAGCGTGGGTTCAAGAACCCAGGAAGGCGCGGAGGACAGGGTGAGTCACAAGGGTGCGTCTGTTCTTTGTAAGACAGGAGAGTGGCAGAGAAGACAAAGAAAATATTGAGGGAAAACTACGGTTGGGCGACGCCCACGTGGGAGGGGCCTGAAAATGCCACGAAGCTGGGAACAGCATCTACGAATAAGAACAGAGGACGCGGAAGGCTCCCGCGCTTCCAAAGTCACGCCAACTGATGAAATTATGGTGGGATATTGATTGCAATTAATCCTACGATCAGAATGAGTAACGCACGCCGGATATGTTTGATTCGCGACATGGCAAGATCGCCGATATAAATTATTTGTCCGTAAGAGCTCTGGTTAAAAAGTTAGTAATTTTACTCTGTCTCTCCCCCACTTTTGGACAGAAATGAATAAATACTGAGTGGTGTTCACTCAGGGCACACTTGGTAAATTATTTTCAAGACGTTACTATGTCAGTCGTCATAAGTCCGTGGACTTAGTAAATTTTCAAGCTAAAGACAACGAGATAGAGAGCTTAGTATTTTGAACTTAATCAGTGCTTTTGGAGATGAATTCTGTACATCTCAAGTGTAAAATAAAGTGTTTGTGTGTGAAATGTTGAGATAGCACACTGCTATTAATTAGGGCCAGTTCGACATTTTGATATTGCTCATAGGACTGGTGAACGGATTTAGAAGTTCACTCGAGCAATTTATTAGGGAAAATTGTGTGAGGTATTATTTTAAAATATTGACATTCTCATTGAAGCAGACTGCCCACAATGGAAAACATGGTATCAGCCGCTGAAAGAAGGAAGACATACCTGGAACCGACCACGGGCAGGTTGATGGAGTGCTAATTGCAATGCTTGGGGTCATGCCGGGAGGCATCAACTATGGAGAAGCTGAGATCGGATAAGTACTGAATGAATTTATTCATCGTGTAGCCTGTTTTGGTTATTGGGAATCCGTGTATATATTTTTGTGTAGTATTTTTTTTGTCTTCGTGTGTTTAGTGTTTTTTTTTTTTTTAACCGGCTTGTATTTTATGGAACGCGGCGTGGTTTATCTTTTGCATTTTAGGTTAGAATAGTGCGGGACAGTGGAGTAAATTGTACTCGCGTGTACAGAGTGTGTTTGATAACTGATACAGAACATGAACGAACTAGATAGCTGATAACAAATGAAGCTTGACAGATAAAGTAATGACAGCATTGGGGGGGAAAATATGATTTTGTTCAGAGAGGTTTGGATTACACAGGCTGAAAAGTTTATGCGATATTGCATATTTCCTAGCAGGAAGCAATCTGCTTCTGTAGTAATTTTCTTTGTATTTGAGCACTACATTAAAGGTATTGTGTGTTGGGACACATTTTTAGGAGGATATCTGGGATCTGAAAACATTTTGATGGAGGTGATGTGTTGAACCACGGCAAGGTCTATTTTATTATTCTGCGCGGGATCTGATCGAGATCAGTATCTGTCTGCTGCTGGCGACGAGTCAGGACTCACAAGGGTGATGTCACTGATAATGATTCTACAGGTCTCAAACTGCAAGGTACAGTTTTGGAGACAAAGTTATGATGTGTGTTTTATTTCAGTTATGTTGGCTGAAATCGCTACGGTTCTCAAGTAGGTGCTTGAGACAATATAAGACCGCATGGTGTGACACAATATGATGAGGGCTAGTTATAGAGTCCAAACGCGAATTCAGATCTCAGATAAAGATAAGGAGTGTGAGGCCATTAGCAGCTGCGGAGTGTGCTCTTAAGATAGCCTTCAGTTGAAGCCTGTTTATTATAAAGCAAATTAGGTGATTAAATTTGGGAGCTCTTCATAATCAGAAATGTGGTTCACGATTATGCTGATCTGTGTTTGGTGTTCACGTTTGCCACTGTCTCATAATTTTGTAAATATTTGCCGCATATTTTGGTGCGATGCCTGTAACTTTGTTGTGTTCAGGAAACTATCGGTTTGCCCCAGTGTTAGCTGCTGATGACCACGATTGCGCATTTCATGTCTGAGTCTGTAAGACCTATATTTTTAGGCAATTTGTGTTTTTGTGCCTTTGGCACTTGTATAAAAGCTTCACGCAGAAGTACTTGGAATATAACTATAAGGGTAGCGTAGCCGGTTGTCATTTATATTTTGTTCAGCCATAAGTCTGGATCCTGATGCCAAGGCATGGTGAACGTTCATGGATATGCATCCCGTGATCTGGTTCTAAGGAAGCATATCTCGTGACAAAAGTATTTGTTCTAATCTTAGTCTTTTTCCATGCAGCCACACACGCAAACACACAACGATGAATGAATTAAGGACGAGGTCCATGTATTATTGTTTTATTATAACAGCAGTAGCCGCTGTATTTTATTCAATGTAAATTAACCCTTTTGATTGTTTGATTTTATGTTGGTTAAGGGAGTCTTAGGATGTTTTGTTTTTGTGAAAATGTGTCATTTTATCGGTTTTATTAAAGTTGCTTTGTTATTTATATGTTTGGGTCATCCTTTTTGTTAGATATATTCTCCTTATGTCACCTTGAATTTATGAAGCAAAGTACAAATTATCCAACCTCGCAACGATGAACTGTACACCCCCCGAAAATAGTCTCGTGTACGCTTCTCAAGGGGACAATATCCCAAACATGTTCAATTGGATTGAGGTCAGGGCTCCTAGCTGGCCAGTTCAGTGCGTAGATTACAACCACATGCAGGTACTGCTGGACATATCGGGCAGTGTATGCTCGTGCGTTTGTCGTGCATCAGGCGAAATTCGCCCCCCGACAAATGGAGCAAATGGTACAACAAGGCTTTCAAGGACTTCCATGATGTACTGGTCATCTGTGAGAGTCCCATTCTCAATTAGGTAAAGTTTAGTCCTGGCGTCCATACTGACCACGGCCCAGGCCACGACAGAACCCCCGTCAAATGCAGTCCTGGAGGATAAAGTTACAGGAGAAAACCTTTCTCCAACCCTCCTCCACACTCTTTCTCGAGACCGAATCTCTTCTTGTCTGTGATGAGACAGTAGGCCTATACAGCTAATACGTAAGTTTTAAATTTTAAAATCAAGTGTTTGTTTTGCTGGTGAGTGTATATTAGTGTATGATCTTGGCTACATGGTATTGCTCTTTTCAGGCAATGCCATCTAGCACAGAAACTGGGACTCCATATTGGAAATCTGTGGCTAATATCAAATTTTGAATAGCAATCAAATATGACAACCGAGACAGCGTAGGTTTAACACCCTACATGAAGATCTAAAAATTGCCCGACTTCATCCTGACATGGCACACAATCATGTAATATGGCGACAGAGAACCAAAAAAGCAGACCCTGCTAATTTGCGGGACAAATGCTAAAGAAAAGGAAGAAGAATCAAATATGATGCAGTCATTTACGAGCTGACTTTCAGCCGGCAATCAAACCCATGATCTTGGGATGATGGGAAGTACACTCTACTATGGATTCACCAAGGAAACTTAAAAAAAAAAAAAAAAAACCTCTTCTGCCACTAATGATATGACATCAGGAAGGCACGGTGGAAACAAAATATTACTCCATGTACTCCACGGCACCTTGCATTATCAATGGAAGGCCAGTCGCTGTTACCATAAATATACACGAATACAACCCAATTTTTTTTTTTTTTAACTTGGAAGTGAATACTTGGGGTGCAGGAGTAAAGGTTGGTACTGAGCCAGTATTTTGCATTGATTTGGAACCTGGTCATGTTAGAAAGAACACAGATGATATTTTTATGGCAATATTTCAACAAGCAGCAGCGATTACTTTGTGGCACACGCTTAGGAGTTGTACTAGCAACCCGCATTACAATCTTGATCACGTGCTTTGTCCAAGGAACAGTTATTGCTTTCAAGATGGATGCTGTGTAAACGTGACTCCAATATAAGCTGTTATATAGTAATACAGAGATCACAGAAGGGATCGACTAGTGGCAAATACATTGTATTTCATGTAGAAGCAACTTGAGATTTTGACATTATAAATGCACATTTCAGAATACCAGGTGATTATCGCAATCACACTGCGTCGACTTCGATTATCATATCGTTTGAACCCAGGAGTATTGTGGGTAGACCGGCAGACAGTATGAAATATCTCGCTCGGGAGAGACATTCATTCGTTCGTAATACTACTTCAGAATCAGCCAAGAACGTGTCCGCTGGCATGATTGAAAGTAGGCATATCAAGTGAAATTTAAACTTGTGCGGAGTGAGAACAGTCCGGTACATAACCATTAGTCCCGACTTGCTACAGCAAGACACGAGTGTTAGAAACGCATGGGAAGTACGACTAGCCCATTGTGTTAGATTTGAGTGTAATGAAAGTGAACACAGTTTTTATATAGACTGGTTATATTCTAATGCCATTAAAAGACTTTTGAACATTATAGTACGGTCAATATATACTGAAGCAATTAACATTGATAATATATTGTGTGGAAATACACTTTGTTACACTACAGTGATGATGAAGAGATACTAAATGAATAACGGGAATGCAGCACCTTAGCAGAATTGAGCATTTGGAATGATTACCAAGCTCAACTATGGATTTCAATAACAGAATGTTGTATAAAAAGAGGCTGAAGGCACTTTTGAGATATTGACACTACATTCATACTTCTACAATATGAACTTTCAATGGCATTTTCAACTAGGCTATCGAGCAATCTTAAGATGTGTCGGTGCGATGAACTTTGCAACGCGGACAGCTGTTTTTTCGAGCCAGACGGGAACGGGGTTCGATTCTACGCAGTTCCAGGCGGTACGAGAAATACGCAATGTATGGACAAGGGTTCAGTCCCTACCAGGAATGTGTGCTTCAAACATTCTTTTCCATTTTCATCGAGATTACTACGAACAAGGCAGCTGGAAACATTTCATATAAGTAGACAGTAATTAGTCATACTTTAGAATGTCCTTCGTTCACCAATTTTTATTCAGTAGATAGAAAGTGCATTCTAGGGCTAGACTTGATACTTTTAACATTTCTGTCCAAGCATGTATTTTATTTGTAGTTAATATTAATATTAAATGTGATGTTATTTTTAAAGCATTACTTTTCTTTTTCTAAATTTACTTTGGCGATAAATTGAGCATTATAATTAGTTGTGAAGACACGATATAAGAAGAGACAGGGCCAAGACTACGATAAAATTATATAAGAATAGTCGTTAGCAAGAAGATGACCGATATTTCACGTATACTTGAACATTATTCGGAATAAATACTTCAGACTATTTAAGCAACGAAACAGAATATTTTGCCATTACATGCAACATTGTTTCATAGATGTGTTAGTCTATTTTTCATCGAGTTCGATATAGACTTGGAAATATAGTGATTTCTAGTGTGAACAATTACGATTTTTGAATTAGACTTTTGCGATCCACGTTTTTGATTTTCTTATTGAATATAGTCACCTTTTCGAGTTCGTTCAGTTTTTCAATTTTCTTTATTCTTTTGGAATACTCCAACTTGGTTAAGCGTTTGATTCTAATGGATTATTTGTACCTTCTTAAGACAGGCTATTTTTCATGGTGTATTATCTTACGTGTTTCCTTAGAGGAGGATTTCCATTTCGAATTTTGTTGAGATGAAAACTAAATTATTCTTTTTATAGTGATCACTCTATATTCTTTGAAAGGAATATTTGTGAAATATGAAAGTACAATGAGAAATATTATTAAAAGAAAAGAAATCTATATATATAAAATATTCTCGTCATGAAACGAAATGACAATTTTGGAAAATCACAAATACTACTATTTGAACATGCGAATACAACATATTTAACACAGTTCTGACAAAAATTGTCCACGACACTAACTTTTGTCTATTATGAAACATGGTATTTTACGATTGTTGTATAAAAGCTTTTTGGATCTTAAAAATCTTTGGTGATTTTTTTATAGCTATTGAGAGCTAACATATGTGTAAAGCAATTAATGTTTGCGTGAATTGAGTTATATTGAGGCTGATATTAGACATCGATGGAAGGTCAATATCAGATTTCCAGTATTAAATAAGCTAATAAGCTATTACTGAGTGAATTAATGTGTATTTTTAGCCTATTTTCAATTTTGAAAAAATAGGCTTATGAGATCACCTTTTGTCTCTGTGTGTGTGTGCGTGCGTGTGTGTGTGTGTGTGTGAGGAGTGTGTGTGTCCCCCCCCTAATAAAATCTAAACGGCTGGAGCGATTTCAGTGAAACTCTGTAAGTTCATAGCACTATTCCCGGCGACCTCGACCGTGCCCTTCAAATCTTGTTACGACTCACCAATCCAACATGGCGGCTGTGCGAAATATTTCACTAGCAGTCAATATCTCCGAAACTATTACCGATATCGCCCTGAAATTGTGTACGGTGATAAAGGGCACTACTAGAAGTTCACCTATGAGACTTTAAAAAACCTGGTGACTACAAAACCAACATGGCGGCAAAGCGAAGTTGAGACTTTTAAATAGACTCTTCTCGCGATTTAAATATCCAAACGTAATGAAACTTGGTACAGCAAATATGTATACACATTACAATGAACTGGAGTCTAATTTAGTTCAATTGTTTACATAACCTCAAAATGGTGGCTGTGCGAAATATTTCACTGACATTCTATATCTCCGAAACTATTACAGATATCACCCTGCAATTTTGTACGGTGATAAAGGGTACTGATACAAGTTTACCTATGTATATTTCATAAACCTGTCAAGTACAAAACGAACATGGCGACCAAGCGAATTTGAAATATTTTAATAGACTTTTCTCGTGAGTTGACTCTCTGAGCGCAGTGAAATGTGCTACAGTAAATGATTTTGCAGATTGTAATGCACTGCCATCTAATTTAATTCAATTGTTTACATAACCTCAAGATGGCGGCTGTGCGAAATTTTAAAATTAAGTTTTTATTTCTTGTGTCGTAATCATGCGATCGAAGTGAAAGTTTGAATAATGAACCTAGGCAATAATTGTCCTTGAATGGTACATAACTCTATGGCCTATACATATAACAATCCTAATTGGCGAGGTTCCGAAATATTTAGACGGTTCTCAATATCTATGAATCTTTTACAGCAACCAAACTGAATTTTTTTATGTTCACCTATAGGACTTTCAGTAACCTGGTGAGCACAAATCCAACATGGCGGCGACGCGAAGTATAAATTTTCAAATGGACGTTTCTCGCGAATTAACTATCCGAGTGCCATGAAACGTTGCACGTTAAATGCTTATACAAATGTTGATCCACTGGCATCTAATATATTTCGATTGTTTGCATAATCACAAGATGGCTGCTGTGCATAATTTTAAAATCTCGTTTTGACTTCTTGTGTTCTAATCATGCGATTGAAGTTTGAATACCACACGTTTACAATAATCTTAATGTAATAGTACAAAAATAAAAATCCAACCTGGCGACCATCTGAAATATTTAGACGGTTCTCAATATCTACGAATCTGTTACAGCAATTAAACTGAAATTTTGTATGTTGATAGAGGCAATTAACATGAGCAGGATATATGAAAATAGGCTGTATAGTTCTTCACGGAACTACTTATTGAATGTGAATTACAGTCACGATTTGAGTTACTAGAAAGCTAGTAGACTTTTGTATCCAACATTTAAAACCAAGTTATGCATTGTAACAACTAATCTAAAATGGATTGCCAATAGTAACATTTGTTTCAGTGGAAAGTTATGATTTGAAAGACGTGTAATAATAATTGTATAACAGTGTAATAATAATAATAAGTGAAAGTTTAAGAGATGATAATTTAAACATTTTGTGTATGATTTAAAATGAATTGTTATGATTTACTGAAGCGATATTACGTTCGATTAACTTCATTGTTCGTCGGATATGACCAAATAAGACTATAACAGAACTAAATAGAACACTTGTCAATGGATTGATGAATAATGTAGGAGAGATTCGAACAACGAATTAAATGTATAAATGTATATAGATTAATACGAATTTATTAGGGTTTCTGAATTTGTAAAGTTAATTTGTATGATATTGTAAACTTCAAAGACATTTATTTTGAACTTCGTTTAAAATGCTGCACCATTTGAGCAGCATAATTTACCCAAATTTCAGGATGACGTCACATTTCACTATCATGTGCTTCATGTAGAAGCAAACACATATTTTGTTGAGTGGAGAGAATTTCCACAATGCAGCAGTTTCTTAGACAATAAACTGTTGATCCAATTTTAAATTTTCTTCGGATGATTTGGTGATTTATATTAGAATCAGGATGTGCTACGAGGACCAGTGGGTTATTTTATTGAATGCTTAGCCTTATGCCCGAAATTAATTTAATTTTTAAGAGTCTTGTTAGTTCATTTTGAGCTGATTTTAGTTTTCATTTCGTCGACCACTGGCATCTTCTTATCACATTCTTTTATATTGAGGTATCCTTATCCCTGGTTGATCCTAGTTGGTAGAGTTTTGGGGGTTATTTCAGCCGGGTACTTCCAGATTCTACGATCCAGCTTTTCCATCGGATTCCAACAGGTAAGACCACGTGGATACGGGTACATCTTTACACCTTCTATCCAAATTACAACTGTCACACATGGTATATCAGTGAGGAGACACTAACCACATGTAGGATGTAATGTTGTGATACTGACTCCTGCAGATGCTAAAATTACACCCTAATGATGGGAGGTGGAACTTATTACTGTCAACACTCTACATTTGCGGTGGTGAGAATCACCATCTGCTCGTGAGTTACCTCTAATCTCATCTCTGGCAATGCGCGTGCTATAATATTGACTCCCACTGCAGTCTAAACTGCATTCTAATGATGGCCAGGGAAAGCGAATCTTACCGTGAATACGCAAATTCAGTGGTGGTGAGAATCAGCTTGCGAGTGATTATAACCTTATTTCCGGATATGTTTACATCCTAATATCGTGATACAGACTGCAGCTCCCAAAAAAAACATTCCTTTTTAAATATAAGAAAATGCTTTCCTAAAATAAGGCTATTATTTTTAGTTAGTTATTGTTGTTTTAAGGGCAGAACAGAGAGTTCATCTACCCCAATAAAATAAGGCACTCTCAAATGCCAGCTGACTGCACCAGGATTTGATGTGCAACCATGGGATCAGCAGGCGACAACGTTACCGCTGAGCCACGTAGCCAGTCAGGGCTTATTCAAAATATAAGCATGTATACAGAATCTTTGTTAGAATCTCAATGAAGAACTGAACTGTGAGAAGGAAATACACTCATGAAAGGATATCTGCATCAACAACCCAATAACTTCGAAGCTTTAACAAGCAATATGATATAAAAAGAAATAATAACGACTTTAATAGAAATAGCATGATGTTATACAAAAACATAACAGAGAATGCTGTGAACTAATAAATGTCTGCCCCCGCCCTGATATGTAGAATATTACTCAATTCAATATGAAAGAAATTACGAATCAAGTCACAAAATATTTTCACTTACCTGAAAGACTAGAAAGTAACGCTACTTTGGCAGCCACTCGAGTCCTCATACGGGTAGAATCATCTCGTGGCAACTTTGGCTCTGCTTTACTCCCATTGGGCCAGATCGAATTCCTAGAATGGAGAGCTCAAGAAAATAAAGTAATACTACATTTACTACTCCAAAGTGCAGGTGTGGGTGCCAAATTATACATCACGAGTGCTATGGGGAGCTATTCTGGATATTGGTGGTTCAAATCCTGGCACTAACAGCAGCCATCCTGAGTGTGTTTTTCCATAGTCCTCCAAGTAAATGCTGGGATGTTACTGTATTTTAAGTTCAGGGGCAGCCTAACTACCTTAATCCCTTACCCTAACAATTACACACATTATTACAGTCACCTCAGAAACACAAGTTATCCAGCACACACTCAAATGTACAGGACTGATGACCAAGATGACCGTACACCCAAAATTGAATCATCATCTACATTTACTGTGGAACCCATATTTTAATATTTCTTAGTGTACTTCTACCGGGGAGCGTGATGGCGAAGTGGCTTAGCTTCTCGCCTTTCACTCGGACGGCCGGGTTCGAATCCCGGTGACAGCGGTGTGGAATTTTCACCTGGAAAATCACGTGGCGTCAGGAAGGGCATCCGGCCTTAAAACCCCGGCCAAAACCAAAATGAGCCTGGTTGGCTCCGGCGACCCCAATTAATTGGGAAAAGCCGAAGGAAGTTTAGTGTACTTCTACCAAAGGCCCAGTAGTTAAAATAGTATCTTTAGGTGTAACATCGATATAAGATCTTCCTTAAGGGAAAAAAATGATTAGTCACCAGCAGAATACTAATGTAATAGTAGTTGTTGATTTTAGGGGCTTTGCGACATCATGGTCATGTTGTCCCGTGTGGTTGGGAATGCGTAGAATTTGTCTGATAAGCTGTGTCACTGTGATGTCTGTACCAGTGTGTATTTGTAATTGGCGTAGAATTTGGGTAGGAAGCAGCCATGGCCATAAGTTTGGTACCATCCCGGCATTTGCCTGAAGTAGAAGTGGGGGAAACCATGGAAAACCACTTCCAGGATGGCTGAGGTAGGAATCAAACCTGCCTCTTCTCAGTTTTGCCTCACAAGGCTGAGTGTACTCTGTTCCAGCTGTCAGAGCAGAATTTAACTTCTTGGCACAGCCAGGAATCGAACCTGGGCCTCGGTGGTGACAGCCAAGAACACAAACCCCTACACAACGAGGCGGACTAACTACTAATGTAATAAACAATGTAGTGGATTGTACATCCATTTTAACCACCGTGGCTTTAAGAGACACTGGGGTGCCACAATTTTACCCTCAAGGGAGTCTTTAACATGGCAGTAAATCTCTTGACATGCATTTAAGCATCCTAAAATGCCAACTGATTGTGCTTGATTCGATCCCAAGGAGAATACTTCTTGGTGGTTTGATTCACTTGAAAATAAGATCTGTACTGAGTAGAAGGGCACCCTAAAAGTAGTATTACATGCAAATACCAACTCTTCCAGAGTACAGCTTCAGTACAGGTGCCGTATGTTGTTGAAATCAAATTATTGCCAGTTCTGCCATTGCATACAAGTTTTGTCTATTGTGGGTCCCTGACATCTAGAGATTATTGTTGTTGTTTTTTGAGTCTTAAGTCTTTTGACTGGTTTGATGCAGCTTTCCATGCCTCCCTGTCCTGAGCTAATCATTTCATCTCAACATAGCTACCACACCCTACATCCGAGGCAATCTATTTAACATATTCTAACCTTGGTCTACCGCTACAGTTCTTGACCTCGACCCTTCCTTCCATAACTAAGCTTGCTATTCCTGGGTGTCTTAGTGTGTGTCCTACCAATCTATCTCATCTCTTAATTAGCAGTCGCCAGAAACATCTCTCCTCTCCCACTCGTCTTAATACCTCTTCGTTTGTAAGCCAATCTACCCATCTGATTTTCATCATTCTCCTGTAACACCACATTTCAAACGCTTCAATTCTCCTCTTTTCTGCTGCACTAATAGTCCAAGTTTCACTTCCATAGAGTGCCACGCTCCATACAAAGGCTTTCAAAAATTACTTCCTAATACCTAAATCTACATTCGATGTCAACAGATTTCTTTTTTGTAGAAATGCTTTCCTTGCCTGGGCCAACCTACTTTTTATATCCTTTTTGCTTCGTCTATCACTGCTTATTTTGCTTCCTAAGTAACAGAAGTCTCCTACTTCCTTCAGATTATTGTTAGAGGGGAACAAAAACATCACTTTTGTTATAATTACATTTATAGAAGTGTTCTGTATCACAATATCATTTCTGAAATCTGAGCATTCATTTTATGCCCACAATATAACACAAAATGCTTCTCAAATCACAAAAAGTCACAAAATTGGAGGTCCAATGTGCAAATTTCAAAAATCCTAATAAACTCCTAAAGTGAAATCTTTCAAAGTACATTATGTTAATCACGAAGGGCAATGTCGAGTATTGTGAAGAATGCCCCTCATTATGATTCCAGGAGATTAATAGAGGAACTAAGAGAAATGCTGAGTTCTTCTAAGTCATTTCAAAATATACTCTGTCCATGCCGTTACATTATACACAGTGGAATAGTTGTGCACATTAAATCGCACACCAACACCAGGATGGGAGCTGCAGCTAGTCCGAAGATCGATGGTTCGAATCCCAGCACTGACGATAACCCTGAGTATGGTTTTTCCCTGGGCTGTTCCACACTCCCTCCATGCAAATGCTGGGCCAGGACTTCATTTCAAGTCCTGGAGTACCTACCCTATCTTTGTTTCTAATACAGCTTTATACACAGTACTGCCATGATAAGTTCTGTCAGTAAAATTTAAACGTGTTGTAGTATGGTAATTGCGATGAAGAAGCATGGCAAAGCTGTATGTCGTCGCCCACAAGATCACCTTCACGACTCATCCAGTAACCGGCTTGCACTGTGCTATTAGCAGGCAGCAGTGAAAGATGAGTGTATGAGAATCGTATGCTGTATTGGCGTTATTTCATACCGGAAAGCGAGCTAAGGAAATTGTTTCTCGGCATCAATGAACAATTTGTGTTTCGGACAATAGCATGGTTTAAACAAACAGGTGCAACTGTTGATCACATCAGATCGGGCTATCCTAGGTGTGTATGCAGAAAGGAAGTTGTGAATGCTTTTCATGCCAGGAGGAAGTTCCACGAGTGCAGCGCGAACATCACCCTGCGGTTTCCTGGCGGAGAGGATCGGAGGTGCATTTTTGCGAAGGTAGATACCAGACAATGTTGGAAAAGGTGATATTATATATTAATTCGAAGCTATTCGAAGGGACATTGCAAAAACCACGCAGCAACGGTTACCAACCATTGTCCATTGTTCATCGCTGCTGCTGAGTGGCCTAGTGGAAGTCCGGAACTCAATCTATTGGATTATCTATTCTCTGTGGCAGAAGCTCGAGGTGATACAAGTCAAAAACGGCACCTCAATATTGAGATGCAATAAAATCAATCACATCAGCTATAACAAAAAATTACCCTGGACACGATTCGTGCAGGAATTCAATGTCTTCGTCGCTGTGTTGTCACACATGGTGGTCATTTCGAAATAGAGTATGTTCAATCCGTAGCATTTTTTGTGTTCTATCAGAATATATGTATATTATTGGGTTTGCGCAAATTCATTTAGTAGTTATATGCATTGAAAGTACTGACATAACTTATGGCAGTACTGTGTACACTTCTCCAGTCATCACAGAAACGGACAAGTTCAACATACATGCAAGTACATGGGACTGATGTCTAAGATGTCCCAAGCCCCTAAAAATGAATTAACAACAACAAAAATGACCATTACATTAAAACATGAAAGAAAAAGAAGGAAATGAATGGTGGAGGGATAGACAACTGTGGAGGTCCTTGATTCGCAACCCGACCCAGGGAACTGGAAATGGGAAATGAAGAAGAAGATCAAATACCCGTCATGGTAAAATTTTCTATTTAAAATAATGAGCATAAAACATATTGCGATTCTTGCTTTATTCACTATTACTAACCTGCAATAAACTGATTTTATATATATAAAGATTTCAACATTTTATTCATTAAAAAATTCCTCTAATTATTATGAAACCTTGTTCTTATTCTTCTATCGCCACAGCCAACTACATTTTGAGTGTCTGTTTTCATTGAGCATGGAAATGGGAGTAAACAGTACATCTGAAACACTGTTATTTTTCTATTCATGAAGTATCTCCATTTTTTGGAAGCTTCCATGCTTCTTAATGCCAAAACAACCTTAGAAACTTTAAAAATCCATTGTTTATGATCTTACTGCACGACAAGCTATATCTTTGAAGGTACTAGCACAATCAATCACTGTGTTAAATATTCTGTGGAGCAAACCCTAAGTATTGAGTCGAGATATATTTTTATTTTCCCTTCCAAATATATATTTCCAATATTTGAATATGGCTAGTATACAGGCAGGCAAGTAAATAAAATATCTGAAAGAAAACATGTACTGTACCATCAACAGGTCTAGAATCAGATATAGTCCAGAATCCAGTGATTGATGGTATCTCTGAATATAGTTTGTATGATCCGGTACAAAGAGTATTAGCATGCCCAAAGTCATGATGATATGATGATAATTGTTGTTTTAAGGGGCCTAACATCTAGGTTATCGGCCCCTTGCCCAAAGTCAGTTGGGATGCATAATCAGTGGGTGATCAGATTCCAGGGTAAAAATGGATCTTGGTTTCTTTTGTTCTTTTCTTGGCATCACTTATTGTTTTACACACACTTTTTGTGTGTGTTGTGTGTGTCTGTATATAGAACTAAATAAACCTAAATCATAACTTTAATATCAGTAGGGGTAGATCAAGGTTAGAATATGTTAAATAGATTGCCTCAGATGTATGGTGTATCAGCTATGTAGAAATGAAACGATTAGCTCAGCACAGGGAGGCATGGAATCTGCATCAAACCAGTCAAAAGAATGAAGACTCAAACCACGGCCGACTGGATGAAAGCTGCGCTCTCTACTACCGGCCTAGACAATTAGGCTTTTTACATGAAATCCCGAAGCCTCCGTGGCTTAGGCGGCAGCACGCTGGCCTCTCACCACTGGGTCCGTGGTTCAAATCCCGGTCACTCCATGTGAGATCTGTGCTGGACAAAACGGAGGCAGACAGGTTTTTCTCCGGGTACTCCGGTTTTCCCTGTCAAAATTTCATTCCAGCAACACTCTCCATTATCATTTCATTTCATCTGTCATTCATTTGATCATTGCACCAGAGGAGTGCGTCAGGCCTCGGCAGCCGGCACAGTTCATATCCTCGCCGCTAGATTGGGGCTTCATTCATTCCATTCCTGACCCGGTCGGAGACTGGAAGCAGGCTGTGGATTTTCATTTTTCACATGAAATCCCGTTAGTTACTCAACTGCTCACACAGCGCTGTCTACCCAGCATAGCATGACAGGCTTATGACACTATTTGTCATTATAATTTCCGCAATATCAAAATGCAAATTATATTACAAAATAAAATAGCGTGATATTAAATCTGAGATAAACTAGACATACCTTGCACCTTATTAAAATAGAATTCCATTAGGTACACTTGGTTTTTATAAAACTTTATGAACTTTCCTGCTGAGTGGTTAGTACAAAAGTAATTTGGAAGCAACAGGTATTTCGGCTTGTGCAATAATATCCGCAATCGGTGATACAAATTTCTCTGCAATGACGCTGGTAAGTCCGTTGCTGCGGTTAGATTAATAAGTGGAGAGGATTCGAGTTCTGAGAAATGCAATCCAAACATTTCATACAAGAAATTCTTTCCACTGAGCATACAACGTAACCCAGACTTGCAGTTTTCATTTCCGGCAAAGGCATTGCTGAAATTGTAATTTGATGATAGTTGATGTTAAAGGGCCTAACATCGAGGTTATCAGTCTCTAATTTTTTGGGGTGAAAATGAAATATGATGATGACTCGAAGTAAAACTAACTACAACTTACAACTAACTTATGGATTAGGAGAAGAAATGGACAAAAAGAAAAAAAGGAAGATTGTAGCTTTACGTGACCGTGAATCTTGTGATTATGAGCCACGGGACCTCCTTTTTACGTGGAATCCGAACCACAGGACGTGGCATTTCACTTCGAAAATCTCACATGCATTGACCGGGAATCGAACCCGGACCGCCTTGGTGAGAGGCTTACAGCTAGACCGCTGAGCCACCACGCCCCTTGGGAAGGAAGGAATAGGGGACAAGGTAAAAGAAATACCCTCAAACCTTGAAAAATGAGAATTGACATATTTGGAAGGATGTAGAGCCATGAAAGGCAGATAGGAAGGGAATTAGGAGAGAGTCCACTCCTGAGTCACTGGAAAAAGAAAAAAGCAGATCCAGCTCAGGTATCCTCCCGAACTCAACAACCGTGAGCCCTTGAGGGTGTAGCACTATCCAGGGCTCACCTTTAGTGGTGGGACTACATACACCCTGCCTCCTTTATGACCATGTGCAGAAGGCAGGAGATATGATGAAAAGATTAAAAAATTACGAGCCTTACAGTAGTCGCATATGAAGTGTAACAACTGACATACAAGAAACCTCATGTGACATTGTCGATACACCGGTATTTTATACTATTATTGGCACAAATATTAATCTATTGTAAAAGGGAGTGTTTTACAGATATTGTAGTTTATAATACGGAACTCATTTTATTAGATGATTCGTAGCTTCCACCAGCACTAACCTAAATAAAGAATACGATATGGATCAACTAGATTAATAGACGTGACACCGCTCATAACCTTAAATTCCTTATAAACAGGTCCTCTTCATTCACAGACCAACACGTAATTTCATATGGATTCTGTTAAAATTAGTCATATTGATATGATACATATCGTTCAAAATGATAATCTGGTAGCAAAAATATCTACCCCGTCCGGGATTCGAACCCAAGATCTCTAGATTCACAGTCATAAGCACTAACCCCACAGCTATTTCGACTATGCAAATTTTGTGCACAAGATAGTGATTTATTTCCACGTTCCAATAAAAATGCATTACGGAATTAAGTTTCATTTATATTTTGCTTGTTTCGATAATGTTCCTGCGTGAAATTGAGTTTAAAATGCCTTATGAATAGGCCCTCTTGTGAGTAAAGAGAATGTATTCAGTAATAGTTCATGAAGGCTTGCTCAATTCTCGTATAACCACACGTTTTGATGACTGCATTACCGTTATGTGGGTTAATATTTGAATAGCCATTATGCAGAAACATAATACCGGCAATGCAGACTACTTACAATGTTTGATATTAAGGCATTTTACCATTTAAATACTGATACGAAGACTTCGAACATCTACCATGCCATTTGTTTCAATCACTTGACACCAGAGTTCGCATGAGCGTTTTCCGTTCAGTATGTCATATACATTCCACAAGGCCGAGAGTACGTCATGGTATCAATTTCTGACACCGAGCGCTCATTGTTTCTCGTACCACTGCCAGCTGGGTCTTACCACTGCCCGCTGGAATGATCGATCGAGTTGGCAGTGCATCTTATACTTCCGTTCATTCCACCACTGCCAGCTAGTACACTTCCATTCGATCGAGCGGGCAGTGCATACTTCCGTTCGATCCACCACTGCCAGCTCGATCGTTCCGATCCACTTCCGTCCCCAATTTCCAAAATCACTCCCACAAAACTATCCAGCAACCAAGCGGAAAGATGTTACACATCAAAAAACAAGAGGTTTGACCTTTTGAAGAATGAGGGTATCAGGAAAGATGGGACAAGGTCCAATTAAGGCGGGAATTTGAAAGACTCCCTAGACCTCGGATATCCTAAACCGTCAGGGTCGGAAGAGAACAAGAGTTGATCAAGGGAGGCCGACAGGAAATAAGACAGAGAGGACCCCGGCACAATTAAGTGGAAGCAATCGCGAACTCAGCAGGGGCCCCTGAGGGAGGGGGAGTGTCGTAAGTGAACGAGAGGTGACCGAGGGTGGTTGATATGAAAGATGACAGAAAGGAGCCCGGCACAAGTAAGTGCAAGCAATACCAGACTCAGCTGGGGTCCCGTGGTCACCAAACCCACGCCCCCAACAGGCGTGAGCTACTGGGGGATGTACAGAAGAATGATTCAACTGAATTACAACAAAAACATTATGATACCCATTTTCAGAAGATACCTTATGGGTATGCACTGGACGGTTGATTCCGTAGTTAATTGGATATCTTCGTAGATCTCAGAGGCCAGGAAGTCCTTAACATGTGTGTTACTATCAGTGGTAAAGTACTATCTAGCATTTGCCTGGATGGAGTGTAGAGAAAGCACACTCAGGATATTTTCTGGTCGGTGCTGGGTTTTGAACCTACGATCTCTGCACCCGTGATGCACGATTAAACGATCACAACTACAGGGGCAGATGACCTCGTAGTTCCACCCCTTAAAACCTCTATAAATAACTAACTACGATCACAACTACATCGCGGGACTCTTAAAATGACGACTACACACAACAGACAAAGGAGAGTTTATGTCCGAAACAAAGTTATCGCGGGAAATCACGTTAAGCCAACCATCACACCTATATCTGTCACTCGGAAACTCGTGAAATGAAAGCACACCTCCTATTTTCTTCCTATTCGAAGTGCAAAATGGCACAAAACAGTATGACATACTGGATTTGAGCAGCGGCGTTCAAACCATAGTTTATAATTTACCCCAGCATTTTACAATTTCATCAGCCAACACTCCCAACGACGTAGGAATTCAGCATATTAATACAGACTACTTACAATAATTGAAAATGAAACAAAACTTTGTTGTTCTAAACGTATCACAGTAACAAACACATTTAATAGACCTACAGCACAGCTGTTTACTAATCGCACTGATACATGGGTTGCGGATGCGCTCTATCGGCAACTAGAGGGAATTTTCCAATTACACGTTATGCATGGGTTCTAAAAGGGTATGTCATGGCCGGTATACAGAGCGCAGCTCGTATCCAGTCGGCCGTGCTCAAACACACAATATCTACATTGTCACATAAAAAAGTAGCTAAACAGACATAAAGATGAAAAATGTTTCCTTAACTTTGAACCAACAGAGGACAAATGAGAACAGAATGAACTAGAGTTATTCTCATTGATGTTACAACACGAAACTAACTTGAATGTTCGAAGATAATCTGCGACTTGCTCCGGACTCGTCATCCAGGATACGTAGTCCAGAATTCGGCGATTAACAATGTCTCCAAACATGGTCCGTATGATTTGGCGCAGAAGAGTAACAATCCTCCGGCGTAACCATTGGTTCCGCGACTTGAGATCAAATACTTCATCCATGAGCAACAGCATGATACGAAGAGGTATGTTGTCATCAGTCTGAAAATTACAAACAAAAAATCTCTCCAAGTGTGATAACATTTTGAGCCATTCCCTCCTGCACTGCCTGCTTACAGATGTTTTCCAGTCAGACAATACCCTACATGACACATTGATCAGTGTGTTGCCATCTGGAAAGCATGACCTAGAAGGTTAACATAATTTAAGAGAAGATCTACAAACATTAGGCATACTTAAAAACAAAATTGTCTTCATAACTATGTATAAGTTGTCCGGGCTTGTAGGCCATGGTGTAGGCAGGATGTTATCTCCCGACGAAAAGAGCGGACCCTTGATAATGCCGGACGCAGTTTCCGGTGAAGCGTCGGGAGATAACATCATGCCTAAACCTCGGTCTACAAGCCCGACAATTTATACATAGTTATGAACGCCGGCCGTGAAAGCCTAAGCTGTTATAAAATTGTCTTTACTTTGACCCTGGACTCCCCTGACATAAAACCATGAGGCTTAAAGTTTACAGGCACTGAAATAGTCCAAATAGACAGAAACAATTAGTTCCGTGACGAACTAAAGAGCCTACTTTTCTTAAAATTTAAGATTCATGCCATTCTACGAGGGCTGTTTTTTTTTTTCATCTTCCAGAGGGTCATAAATGAAAGACAAGTCTACATATCCAAATGAATTTATTACCAAGAGTTAGGTACAAATGTGGTTACTTTTAAACGTAATCACCATGAAGGTTGAGGCATTGGTCATACCTGTGGACAAGCTTGTCGATCCCCTCTGCACAGTATGTTGCCGCCAGTGAGTTCAGATAGGCCCGAACGTTGGTTTGAAGATCTTCATCCGCCTCAAACCTCTGCCCTCCCAGCCACTTTTTCAGTCCCGGGAAGAGGTGGAAGTCACTCGCCTTCACAGTGCTGTAGGAATTTCGGTGGAACTTTTTGACTACCCACAGTACAGTCCTGATTTAGCACTGAGTGACTTCCACCTCTTCCCGGGACTGAAAAAGTGGCTGGGAGGGCAGAGGTTCGAGGCGGATGAAGATCTTCCAACCAACTTTCAGGCCTATCTGAACTCACTGGTGGCAACATACTGTGCAGAGAGGATCGAAAAGCTTGTCCATAGGTAACACAAATGCCTCAACCTTCATGGTGATTATGTTGAAAAGTAACCACATTTGTACCTAAGTTTTGGTAATAAATTCATTTGGATATGTACACTTGTCTTTCATTTATGACCCTCCAGCGGTTGAAAAAAAAAACAGCCCTCGTATATACACCTATCTAGAATAATAACAAAATCAAGCTGTTAATACTAACACTTCCAAGTACTGCAGTTTGAAATACACCTGAAATAGTGTAGCCTAATAGAGTAACTTACTACAGTTGGCAGCCCTGATGACTCTGAATATATTCTTAGTTCCTTCTCTTAAGGTATAGAATGCACGTAAAATCATGTTGGGAACAATGTCATGTATGTGATGCTCAGGATTAATCTGAAATATTACAATCTATTATAGTGCCAATTTTGGATAAAATCCATTTGTTAGTATAGAAGTTACAAGTACTTAAAAATTGATACTATCAGAAACCTTAGAATCATGTTGTATATTAGTTACTCCAAATTTATCTAGAATGT
Organism: Meconema thalassinum; assembly: GCA_946902985.2. NCBI lineage: Eukaryota > Metazoa > Arthropoda > Insecta > Orthoptera > Tettigoniidae > Meconema > Meconema thalassinum. The sequence continues at coordinate 248,815,173 of OX336394.1, read as the reverse complement.
CAGGTATTATAAGTGTGCAAAGTTTAGAGCTGATGGCTTGCTTACTTTCTGATACATTGATACAGTCGAACCTGCCCTAACGGACACCCTTATTCAGCGGACACCTGCCTATATGGACATTTTTCCTTGGAACCGATTTTATTTTACACAAGACAAGTGTTAAATTAGCCTCATTTCAGCGGACACCTTGAAGTCCGGACAGCGGACAGCGGACATCGCCATCTGTCCCGTCCACTTGACTTAAGCGGACACTTCACATGCTGCAGGACATTTTTTACACCGGACCATGTCATCCTTTCTTTTAAAACCATTCTGCAGACATACGGAAATCCCTCTTGAATGTCTGTACTACACCTATTTCGAGTCAAAGGAGAGAGAGAGTGAAATGCAGGCTACATGGCAACGCTGTAGTAGCCGTAAAGTTAATTCTTCTATACATTCCTCTTTCCAAACCTTTTGTTATGGTGTTCTACCTACTGGTGTGCATTCCGAGAATTCTAATTGTCCAGGATTGCTGCCAGTGACTCTTTACTCACGAGTTACCTGGGGATTTTCTTCCCTGCTTGCATCATTCTATTCATAATTCAGATTGCCACCGATAAGGTCGAGCTCAGGTAGTCAACTTGAGAAGGAAAAGACTTGCAGTGCATGCGCTAATTAGTGAGACAGAAATACTGTAGCATTTCAGTCGTCGAGTAAACATGAGTAACAAGGGACGAACGTGTTTAGACCTCGAAACAAGAAGAAATGAGATTGTAGAAAGTGACAAGGGACTTTCAGTGAGAAAGCTTGCCGAAAAATTCTGAAATGTTATTATCTACAATGTGTGTCAATTTTGGAATAGTTCACATGCATAACTTCTGAGATATCCAACATAGAGCTCAAATTTCAATTGCGATTTTTCATCAGATGTTAGCACTGACGTCAATTTCAAATATGGCCGTGAGATACTCAGGTATAGATCTTTACTCTTACCAAATTTGGTTTCGCTAGCTGCAGTCGTTTAGGAGTTGATAGCCAGACAGGACAGATATTTTCACGGATCGATCTCATAAGTCTACTTTTTCCTCATTTTTGCAAAATGAGAAAAGTAGGCTAAAAACAAGCATTTTAAATGAGCAAATTATGCAACAACAACAAAAGTGCACATCATGGTTCATTAGTTGAGAGCTTGGCTGCCAATTGACTGATTTTTTAGCCTTGACAAAACCTACCACAGTAGTGTGAAATATTGCTTGGTTAATAAACATAGCATGGGAACATCCCTAAAACCAGGGTTGGGGAATAATGCATTACTTGTAATTCTGTAACTAGTAACAAGTTACATTTTACAGTAATGAGAGGGTAACAAATCTACTTTTCAAAATAAGTAACTAACTGTAACGTCATTACCTTTAAGAGTAACAAAGTAATGATAATGCTCATTGTCCATAGTACGTGGGAATGGAACCAACAGCTTTCCATTATGAACCAGCCCACCTCTTATCTTCAACATATAATCATACACGTACCGTGAATTTGTGATTGATATGAAAGGTTCGACTACCTGCGCTTATCTGTTCCCTTAACGTACGTCCTCACTGGTGCCACAAACATTCCAACCCTGACATGTCTCTGCGTAGACCATTTACTTGAAGGTCTGAGAATAGAAAACTTCCCACAATCTTCTATGATACACATCCGGCTTATCTATGATGATGATAGTTGTTGCTTTAAAGGGCTTAACATCTAGGTCATCGGCCCGCTGGCTTATCTAAATGGTATGCAAGAGATTAGGCCTGACCCTCTATCAGAGTTTATGAACCATTCTCGGCATAAAACGTGCCAAATAGCTCCTGTAGCAGCTATAATTTGTACATGTTTCCGTAGTCAATTCTGAGAAACACATTTTCTACAAGAGAGTTAGAGAACTCAAAGCAATATTTTACTACTTACTTCCGACCTGTTTAAGCTTTAGGGAGGGGAAGGAATTGGAACCAAACCTCTGTCATATTTTATGATGTATGCTGAATGTCTCGTTAAAATCATCAGTGAGGTAATACTTCTCCGGTAAGATTGAAGTGAAAACGTGTTTGTGTCTAGTCTTGTGCCTTTGTTACGGAGCCGTCATACGCCATTATATGTAATTTATGATTTCTTAAAATCGGATGTGAAGTGTGGATAGGTGGAAAAATAATACAGAGCAGCTGTAGTTCAGCAGCAAACGTAAAGAAGCATGTGCAAGTAAGAAACCAGTAATCCGATAGCTTGATATCATTATCACTATTATTATTATTGTTCTGGTTACAAAATATTTTATAGTTTAACCCTTTTGCTTTCAAGCTCTCAGCTGATGGATGTGTCAAAACTGACAGCCATATTTACCACACTATGCACACACTTCTTTTAAAATGACATGGAAGGCACACCAATGAAGATATCAACATGAAAGATGGTAAACGTATAGAGTATATATCACTTATTATTACACTAAGTATGTCATGTCTCTAAACCAAAAGGGTTTAATGCTAAAAAAAATAAGAAATGTAAAATCAAAATTACAAGTTTCAGATTCTGAAAGTTTGGAAGTAATTCTAGAAAATAGTATTTACAGCCCAAGTTTGTTACTCATGTCAGTAGGAAGGCTATTATATTGTTTACTAGCATAGTAAATATCAAGATTCTATGTGCATTAGATCCAAGGATAAATTAAAATGTTAAAATGATGTAACACTGAAAAATGTCAGCCATTTTTGCATAAAACACGGATTTCTTATAAATAATATGTAGCACTCACCTATGAAGATATTACTAGATCATCATTATCCTCTACACTTTCCGATTCGGACAGAGTAACATCATCATCACTTGAATAAATATCAAGATATTCAGTGATATCATCTTCAGCTAAATGAAGTCTTTCCGCAATGTCACACACGGCAAATAACTAGGCCTATCTAACTGAACTATATCTAACACTTCACTAACACTATGCACCTAATTACCTAAGGAAACTATTTAAATAATGAACTAACACGTTAAATAAATATATTGCCTACGATATAACTTAATTTTACTATATAATCACGTACGAAAACACAAGAGAAATGAACGGAAGTTTGCCGGCGACCATGATGTAAACAAGATTCGGAACTCCAATGAGCACATGTTTCAGACTCTAAGATTATCGATAAATACGGATAGCCCGAAGTTCCCGTGGAGTATAATGTGAGATACAACTATACTCTTCTTATTCCGTGCAAAAATCCTGCTATCTGGCGCGTAAATAATGAACTAATAATAAAAAAGACGGGTAACGACGGATCGTTACCCTGTCAATTTTCCCAGGACCCGTGGGTACCGATAGATCGTTACCTTGAAAGCCAAAGGGTTAACTGCATACTAATCACTAATCACTAAAATGAAATATTTTTAGACTACTTTTCTCATTTTTCAAAAATGAGGAAAAAGTAGTCTTATGAGATCGATCCGGGAAAATGTCTGTCTGTCTGTGTCCCCCCCTATCAACTCCTAAACGGCTGCAGCTATCGAAACCAAATTTGGTAACAGTAAAGATCTATACCTGAATATCTAACAGCCATATTTGAAATTGACGTCAGTGCTACCAACTGCTGAAAAATCGCAATTGTAATTTGAGCTCTATGTTGGATATCTGAGAAGTTATGCATGCAAACTATTCCAAAATTGGAACACATATAGACAATAGCATTCCAGATTAATTTTCGGAAGACCATACATGCCAGTATTGACAACCTGATTCTAAGCCTGCCGATAGGTCCAATTTCTAAATGCATGTAACTTCTATACTATCGATTGGATTTCAACCAGATTTCGTACGTACTATGTTTACTACAGCAGATATGACTGTGCGTATTCTAATGAGTCACCAGGGCTACCAACTGTTAATAAATGCTCTCTCTATATTTTCACCCTAATATCAATATATCAAAAAGTATACAAGCCAACAGCTCTAAACTTTGCACACGTATAGTACATGACATTCTACCTTAGTTTGGAGTAACTTAGAGTATATACATCAGTGCTGCCAACATGATTCTAAGCCTGCTGATAGGTTCAGGTTTTAAATGCATATAATTCCTATACTAACAAATGGATTTCAACCAAATTTCGATGTGCTTTGTGTACCATAACAGATATGACTATGCGGCTTCGGTGGCGTAGTCGGTAGCATGCTGAACTGCTATGCCCAAGATAGCGGGTTCAAACCCGGCCGAAGTCGTCGGATTTTTTAAGAGCGTTAAAAATCCTTCAGTATGCCTTCCTTCGGAGGGGAAATAAAGCCGGCGGTCCCATGTCATAGATTTATGGCATGTAAAAGATCCTTTCACATCGGAGGGGAAATAAAGCCGGCGGTCCCATGTCATAGATTTATGGCATGTAAAAGATCCTTTCACAGACTAAACTTGTGTAAAGCAAAATTGTTACGTTAGATTTCGTCAGAACGCTCTATCAAAGTTCCAAAGTTCACCACTAGGTATCATTGATATCTGGTGGCGAAAGTTGGAACTACTTGAAATTGAACGGAACTTGTAGCTCACCCTTTAGGGTGTCCGCTGGAAGCAGCTCCAGACTCAGGCGAACCGAACATGTCCTCAGACACTCCCGGCACTAAAAGCCATACGATAAATAAATAATGACTATGCATATTCGTAAGAACAAGCAGGGCTGCCAACTGTTAATAAATGTTCTCTCTATTTGTTTAATCCTAATATCAATACAGTATATCAGAAAGTATGCAAGTCATCACCTCTAAACTTTGCACACGTATAGTACCTGACAATCTAGATTAATTTGGGTCAACTAATATACCTCAGTGCTGCCAACATGATTCTAAGCTTTCTGATAATTTCAATTTTAATTTCCTGTAACTTCTATACTAACAAATGGATTTTATCCAAAATTGGCACTATAATAGATCGTAATATTTCAGATTAATTCCGAGCATCACATACATGACATTGAAATTTTAAGAGAAAAAAAAGGGAGCTTGTAGTTTAACGTGACCGTTAATCTCGCGATCATAAGCCATGGGACCTCCGTTTTACGTGGAATCCGAACCACAGGACATGGCATTTCACATCGAAAATCTCACATGCAGTGACCGGGAATCGAACCCGGTCCGCCTTGGTGAGAGGCATACAGCTTGACCGCTGCGCCACCACGCCCCAATTTTAAGAAAAGTAGGCTCTTTAGTTCGTCAAGGAACTACTTGTTAAGGCATGAGATGTGCTACCATATAACGAGCGCCAGGTTATTGTGACGTTGCAGTGATACAGTAATTTTGTTTCTCCATATTACTGGAATCCACTATTCCGTTCAAATCAATTAAATTATAGTAGAGGGGAAAATACTAATAAGCAACTATAGTTTTATACAAAAGTAACAATTCGTTACTTCGACAACTGTAACGTCGTTACTATTTTAGACAAGTAAATGTAACAAACTTCTTTATTACTTTTGTAAGAGGTCTATCTGTAATTCGCCTCAGACTTGTCATATGAATCATTGATTTGAGAGCACACACGACCTCTAAGAACTAATGTTGCAGCAGGGTATGTCATCAAGACTCCAGGGCGCATGTGTGTTACAGAAGACTTGACTTGCCCCTCCCCTCACTACGACCAACACACTGCTTGGTCAGAAGAATGGCCTTTGCAATTATTTTAATACATGGATGACAGAATCAAGTTAAGTTAAGGCTCAAGAATAATGCATAACATGCATAATGTTTCAAGCAAACAAACGTCATCGTAGCACAATAACTTGTCAAGATATTTCAGTTTTAGTAAAAGAAGAAATTCTTTCCAAATTATTTTAATAAAGTGTACTCCCGATAATTCGCGTGCGGACAATTCATTTTGCGTTTAAATTTGCGGGTCTCCAAGAGTATTTTTTAAAATAGAAATTCTCACAGCAACTATCATCACGCAAAGTAAAGCAATCTCTCCGCTGTTGAAAAGAATTTTGATGCGACGCGACGCGTAGAAACAAAATTATTGAGATTCGAGAAGATCGAACTGCGTTTCTCTGTGATGGAACAGTAGGCGCAATCTTCGAAACATACGAGCATGTTGTCGCGAGTGGTATAGCACAGATTATAAAACGCAAAGCAGTTGTTTCCGTCCAGTCAATACCGTTTATTCAAATTGAGTAAATTAATCACTCGTCATGATAGAATGGTACATGTTTCGACACCTAGAAATTCATTGGTGTCTTCATCAGCCATGAATTGGGCAGCACTAATACATTACACATGAAGAATTTGGTTGTAGCATAGAAACATGAATGAACACACACAAAAAAAGAAAGATATATATCATACATATAAAAATAAAACATTAAAAATTCCTAAAACATTTTGTTAATAAGACACTTTTCAAAAACCTCCAACGGGTTTAATCAGTCTATTCTTGAATCAGTCCAATGTAATTCTTGATGTTGATTGTGGCGTAGTACATTACACTTGTTGCTTGAAAGAATACATTTGTAGTCATAGTATGAACTAATGGACACATACGATGTAGTTAATGACCCATGCGGAGACGTAATGTTAAGAACTGGCTCATAGTAATCCAATTTAGAAGCGGGCATTCCATTGACATCAATGTGTCCAGGAAGGGTGTCAAATCCCAAGTATCAATGCGGCAAGGTGTCACAGAGCCGTGCTGTGCTGGTCGGGAGCAGAGTAGTGTGCGAGTGATGCAACGGAAATCCCGAAAGTTTACCACAGTCAAACTAGTGTCTCTAAAGTCACACTTATCTCTTAAATAGAAAACGAGATGAATTTTTGGTCTCTTGTAGTGTTTTCTTCGGAAATGTGCAATCGAAAATTAGAATAAACGATCTAAGAAACAAAAAGTAATGACTGTTTTTTTTTGTTAGATATTAATGTAGGCATAATCCACTTAAGCCTACCTCTAGCCTACCATGTCTTGCAAGACACTGTAGTCAAGTGTTATATTATTTTGTGTACAAGCCTATTTCAATATTCTAACCAATATATTTCTTTTTACTAGGCTTAACAAAAATAACTGTGGATAATTCGCGGAAGTTCATGCATAAATTACCGCGAATTAACGAGAGTGCACTGTATATAAGATGAGGTTATTTGATAGCCACAGCACAGTAGGCGGATGATGGTGGAACTTCTATGGGGATTTGGTGCCAATGTCAAAGTCCCTAACTCAAACAACATTTCCCTGTAGTGAACCAAAAATTTGGTAACCCTAAACATGAAATGAAAATCCACAGCCTGCTTCCAGTCTCCGACCGGGTCAGGAATGGAATGAATGAAGCCCCCATCTAGCGGCGAGGATATGAACTGTGCCGGCTGCCGAGGCCTGACGCACTCCTCTGGGGCAATGATTAAATGAATGACAGATGAAATGAAATGATAGTGGAGAGTGTTGCTGGAATGAAATTTTTGACAGGGAAAACCGGAGTACCCGGAGAAAAACCTATGCCTCCGTTTTGTCCAGCACAGATCTCACATGGAGTGACCGGGATTTGAACCACGGACCCAGCGGTGAGAGGCCGGCGTGCTGCCGCCTAAGCCACGGAGGCTTATTGGTAACCCTAAACATCATCATCATCATCATTTCCCCTTATCCAGCTCCTGCCGGGTCGGGGTATTTATGGCACTTCTCCACTTTCCTCTTTCCTTCCACCATTCTTCTTCCACGATCTTGTCCCAGTCCAGATTTCTTTTTCTCACCCTAAACATATGATTTCTAATTTAAAAAATGGGTGTAGAAATTTACATAGTATAATTAAATTGGATGTATTGAAACCCCCAAGCATATAAATGAAGCAAAAATTATCAGGCAAAATTAATCTGTTTCGGTGGGATTCGAACCGCCTAAAATTGGTAATTTAAAGGAAGGTCAAACATGTCATCCTCTAGACCGCCATTACACTATTGGAATACAAAAAGGAAGCTTGTAGTTTAACGTGACCGTTAATCTCGCGATCATAAGCCACGGGACCTCCGTTTTACGTGGAATCCGAACCACAGGACATGGCATTTCACATCGAAAATCTCACATGCATTGACCAGGAATCGAACCTTTATTGGAATACCTATAAGCTTCAGACTACAGTATGTAATGTCGCCAAGCATATCATCATCATCAATATACAGTTCCAGTTTCCCGGGTACTGTTTATGAGCCTCTTCCACTTCAACCTGTCCATATACAACTTGCCATGGAGAACATCATCCACTGTCCATCCTCTGGTCGCTAGACCAACCTTGATCAAGTCCATCCATCGGGTTCTAGGTCTTGCTACAAGTCTTATTCCATCCACCTGTCTTTCCAAATTTATTCTGATATTGTAGGCTCCATCCTCATCACATGCCCGTACCACCGTAGTCTAGATGTGCTGACTCGGTCCAATAAGGATGTCTTTATTCCAGCTTGTTTCCAAACCTCCTCCTTCTTTAACTTGTCTATCTTGGTCTTCTGGATGGTGGATCTAGGAAATTTCATCTCTGATGCTTGCAGTATTGATGCATCTCTCTTTGTAAGGATGCATGTTTCAATACCATAGGCCAATATTGGTATAAAGTAGCTGTAAAACATTGCCAGTTTAGATGGTTTGGGAATCATGTCATCCCATAGAAGTGTCCTTACTTGTTGGTAGAATTCTGATCCCTTTTGCACTCTGTTGGTAATTTCTTTACTGACCAAATTATCACTGGAGATTACACTTCCAAGGTAAGGAAAACTGTCCACACACTCCAGCTGGTGGTATCCTAGTTTAACACTTGCTGGACGCCCATCTCTGTTGACTGACATCACCACTGTCTTTGTCTCGCTGATGTTGAGGTTGTATTCCTGGAACTGGGATTTCCATACATTGAGTCCGGTCTGTACTACTTCTTCTGTTTCACCCCAAATCATCATGTCATCAGCAAAGGCCACTGCATGCAATTCACCTAACTTTTCCTTGACGTTCTTCATTATATTATCCGTAAGTGATGAACAATAGTGGGGACAGTGCACTGCCTTGCTGAACTCCAATCTTGGTCTCAAACCATGATGATCGTCCTTCCCCAATTTGTACACACAGTCTTTGTACAGCATCTGTACTTTCCTAACTAGTCCCTCGGGCACATTTCTTTTCCTCAGGCACTCCCAGATCTTATCTCTTATAACATTATCATAGGCCTTCTCTATATCCAGGAATACAATGGCCAGGTTCTTGCCTTCCTCCCAATATTTTTCCATCAGCATGCGGGTGGTAAAAATTAGGTCCATTGTCGATCTGTTATTTCTGAAACCATATTGCTCCTCCTCCAACTGTGGTCCTATGATGGTTCTTAATCTTCTTTCTACGATCTTCTCTAGAATTTTCAGCCCATGAGACAACAGGGTTATTCCTCTCTAGTTGGTGGGTTTCCTTCTACTGCCTTTCTTAAACAAGGTAATTATAACACCCTTGCTCCAATCTGCAGATATTTTGTTGTCTGTCCATATGGCATTGAGTACTCTGTGCAGCCATTGTATGCCCTGGATGTCTGCTACCTTTATCATATCTGCATTCACTTGTCAACTGCATTTGCCAAGCATATGTCTTTGATAATTTTGTACATAATTTGTCCGTAAAAGGCTGTGCCGCTATTAAGATTATACCCATATGTTTATTTATGAGCAATTGGCTGGGACGCTGGGTACCGCCTGGAGGAAGAAAGTGGAACTTCGCTAACTTCCATCACAGCAGCTTGGCCAGAAGAATGACCTTGATGAAATTAAAACTGTATTTGCAATTATTATAATACACAGATGTCAGAATCAAGTAAGTTGGGGCTCAATGGATAATGCGTAAAATGCATAATGTCTCAAGTCAACAGACATTGTCGTAACAGAATTACTTCTCAATATATTACAGTTTTAGTAAAAGGTGAAATTTGGCTTTGGTGCAATGATATATTTGCAATCCTCCCTATAATATTCTGCTAAGGTCCCATTCCGGTTTTGTACCGAAAATAAGGTCCTGTTAACACAAACCTACACATGGGGTACCTACAGGTTCCGCATAACCCCATGTGTGCCCGAAACGCATTCACTTCCTCTTTACTACCCCATAAACCAACATTCACGTAGCAAAAGCCCACACAGGCCCACTAGTCATTATAATACATAGATGACAGAATCAAGTAAGTTGGGGCTCAATGGATAATGCGTAAAATGCATAATGTCTCAATTTAACAAACGTTGTTGTGGCACAATTTATTACTTGTCAAGATATTTCAGTTTTACTAAAAGGTAAAATTTCTTCCCAATTATTTTAATATAGAAGATAGTAGTCGATCAAATGTAGTATTCTTTTGGCAAATGCCGACTGACAATTACATAATAATTTGACACAAGATGGATGAACACAAGCAAGACAATGTTAATTTTGGCGAAAAAGAAAATATCACAGGTCTGTGAATTTAACTATTTGATCATTGCAAATGTTCAAATAGTGATTCTTTGTATTTTAGGCATGCTGAATCCAGAACTAAATTCAGTTTTTCTTCATCACATCAGGTTTCTTCTTGACTAATCCTTGCATTGGATATCTCTCTCAAGAATATACCAACGAAAGGATCCGACTGTATAACATTATCATATTTAATCATTCATTCTGGCTTCATTCTTTCTTAAACAAAATACTGTTTAACTTAATTATTAGAAGATTGGTATGCTTTGTCAGTAATGGCAGCTTTGAAATGAATATAGAGAACTCTGAAGGAATTTTTCAGAGTTGCCTTATTGACAATTAATATTGCAACTTTTCAGTCGGTCAACATAATGTAATCCCTATTACTGGGACGGAATCCATAAAAAAAAAATATATATATATATATATATATATATATACATATCTTCTTCTTCTCCTAGCCTTTGTCCCGTAGAGCGGGGCCGGCTCATCTGTACAATTGCCTCCATCTTGCACAGTCTGCAGCGTCTTTCTCCTCAACATTGGCTGCTCTCAATTCCTCCTTTATTTGGTCAAGCCACCGCTTCTTGAGCCTTCTTGTGGTCGCTTGCCTACTACATCTAGTTGTAGTGCTCTCTTTGCCACTGTGTCCTCGCAACTACCTAGTAGATGTCCGTACCAACAGAGGCGAGCTTCCAGCATCTTGTCCAAGATTGGTGCGACACCAAGGGTGCCTCTTACATGGACATTGGTGACATGATCCAGTCTAGTTAGGCCAATGGACCAGCACAGCATTCTAATCTCCATGGAGAGCAGCACTTGCTCACATCTGTTGGTTACTGGCCAACACTAAGTTCCATACAATGCTACAGGTTTGATCACAGTGTGATATACTTTTGACTTCAGCTGTACAGGAATATTACGATCACATAAAACTCCTGTCACCTGTCGCCATTTAGCCCATGCTGTATTTGTTCGCATTTGTACTTCCCTCAATGTGTCTCCATCTGATGTTATGTATGAACCCAAATATATACATTATTTTTTTAAATCACATGTAATTTTTTTCAGGTTGTTATATATGTTGTATATACCATCATTTTGGAAGTCTTCAAAGGCTGCTTGAGCTTTTAGCTCGCACAGTAAAGAGGTGCAGGTGTGCTTTATAAAAAGGGAGGTAGTGCGCAGTTCACTACTCAGGTGGGGGTCCGGGCACGAACACCAAGAACCCACCGATGAGCCAGCTTGGTGTACCTAGGCGAAACAACACACAAGGCACGGCTGAGTTTTAATTCACTGGCCGTAAAAGCCAATATACCATCTTTTTGTTTGTAGTGAGATGAAAATTCTGCCTCTCTGCCTGTTGGGTAGTCAGCCCAGAGGCTGGTCGGATCCTCAAAAAGTACCATTGTAGGTTATGTGAGTAGAAACATAAGGCATACTACACAAGGTGAGGAGTGAGATAGTTTGCTATTGCTTTCCTCACTGACCAAGTACAGCAGCACTAACCCTATGAGTAGAACCTTAACATTAACAGGCACTGCTTGTGGCCTCAATAGCTTCCATATAATTACAGCCATGAATGAGATCGAAACATCAGTGAAAACGCCACATTTTACTCTAGACTGTGTCACCCGACAAATGCAAATGTACTGCATTCATCAAGAGGCACGTATCAGAAAAACCACGAGCTAAATTTTCATGCTCTTCCGAAACTGCAAGTTCCTTTAACTATTACCGATGAGGATGCATCTAGTCTATACCTTCAACTAGTCAGAGAAGCAAATGTTTAATCTTATCAAAATGTCTTGGGCCTGAACATTTCTCTGTTAAGTACATTGTACAATACAATACTAACTAATGTGACAGTAAGGTAAATGCAACACAATATTGGTACAAACAGCATTTTAAAAGGGTTTAAATCTTCAAATTATTACTTCAGAAAATAACTCACCTCAACATGCAAAGAAGCTCCGACTTTCATAGACTCGTAAAACCCAGATGGTCGAATTGCTCGAGTCTGGAAGACCTTGCTAATACCATCCATGACACCATCAACAGTGCTCAACAGATTGTCAGGCATCGTCCGCACTGCCTGACCGACAGAACGCATGGAACTCTTCAGAGGATTCACCAGGGTATCTAACTGCAAAAGAACCCATGTAAAATGACTCTGTTATACTAATGATTTTCATACAAACTAGTCTTCTACCAAACATTACAATGCTATGATTTCTTTCTTTTTGGAGCAAGATGAGGTTTGTTTTGTTTTTTCAGAGAAAGAGAAAAATTGTATATGTCTCATTAGCCAGCCCTCAAAGCAAATGTTATCCTCACAAGAAATCACACCACACTAGGAAGAAGAGGAATTTTAGTATTACAAGTTCTCACATATAGGTAGTTAGCTAGTTCAGTTCCCATCAAATCGAATCAACTGTTAACAATGAATTTTACTTTCACCCTCCCAGTTGCAAGTTTCAGATTTACTGTGGGAGCCAGGGCAATTTCCATGCACCAAATGAAGTAGATCAAGAACTCAAACAATCAGTGGTGCCTTTTTATCAGTTCTTGCGCCCCATATATGCACAATGTTTCACACATTTTCGTTAGAGAAGTACATTGTAACACATTTTCGTTAGAGAAGTACATTGTAGACGGCAGTCCTAGGAGTCACAGTTGCAAATAGTAACAGCATTTACACAATCATTCATGTAAGAGCCACTGACACTTGACCATTTGCATATGCCAAAGCATAAATGTTGGCACTCGTTAAAAAATGTCAGGTGTAGTTTAGTGTTGCAGACTTGGTCAAATGTGATTGGCAATGCATACACTAGATTCTTTACAAAGGCTCAATATTAGAAATCAATCAGATTAATCTCTGGTACGACACGCAGGTCGCCCACGGGCATCAACTAGAAAGACCTGCACTCGGCCTCTCCGGAGGCCATACGATAATCATCATCATCTCTGGTGAGCATAAAGACCATGGGGCAATACCTTTATTACCAATTCATATCTCACTACATTTTCATTGTTGCAAGAATAGAATGAGCAAACTTTCTGCCTCGCTGAAACCACATCCTGAGGGAACCAGGGGCAATTTCCATGCACCATGTGAAGTGAAGCAGATAGAGTAGGTTGTGTGTTCTCCAGGAAGTCTCAGTACAGGTCAACATCAAACAATAATATTAAGATGTGAGGACCAATCAACATTTCACGTAAAATACCACTCCATGCATTAATACCAAATTGCAACTGATATTTGCTGACAGGCATGGCATGTGGATTTTCCTATGCCCAAATGTACTGATTATGGGTGTTAAAAACCCCATCCTACATAAACATCACCTCAACAGTGAACACTGCACAACTCAAGAAATGATGAATCACTGCATTTTGTGTGCAAACAACTTGCACAACTCAACAAAGTAATGTTGAATTGTTGAAGAAAGACAAAAACAGCACAAAAGGTATGTTTTGGTACGAGATTTGATTCGGATGATGATTTTCCGTTAACATTTTAGGATGTGACATTTTATAAATGATTCAGGAAATTAAAATCTTTTATCACTTAGATTTGCATTTTGGCCAATACTTTGTATATCTCAAACAAGGTCAAATATTATGAGTATCATCAGTTTAAGTCTTGTCTTCAAAACAACATGAGTAAATGTTACAAAAGAATTATTTTAAGTAGAAAGCATCCCTAGAAGAGAAGTAGACTACAAATTATTTGCATGATACTGAGGGATGAAAGTTAAGAGAAAGCCTTAAATAACATTTTTCTTCTTCCTTCAAGCCGGCTCCGTGGTGTTGGGGTAGCGCGCCTGCCTCTCACCCGGAGGCCCCGGGTTCGATTCCCGGCTCCGTCAGGGATTTTAAAACTGACGTGAGGGTCAGAACGGGATGCACTCAGCCTCGTGAGGACAATTGAGTAGCTGTCTGACAGTTGGGCAACGCTCCGATCACGAAAACCAAGATTAACGGCAGAGGGGACCCGATGCGCTGATCACGCGTCACCCCAATATCTGCAGGCCAAATGGCTGGGCAGCGGTTGCTTGGTCGGCCTAGGCCCTTCATGGGCTGTATAGTATCAGGGGTTGACTTTTTTTTTTCTTTCTTCAAAATGGTTGGTTTAATTTAGCAAATATATTGAGCAAACATAAGAAATTTTTGACCAAAATTTTCTTTTAAAATTTTTTTTTTTAGAATGAACCCTGACAGAGATAATGAAAAACAGTCGAAGGGAGGAAGTCAATTGTGGGATCTGCATTAATTTCTTATTCTCGGATACAAGCAGGGCTTGGTGTCCAACATCTTCTGTTATACTATCAACATTTCATAGCAACAACAGGCAAAGATGACAAGCTGCTCCTTCCTTGACATCAATGTGTACAAACCAAGCTCATCAGAAATCATAAGAAATCATTCACTTTGCATGGACACACGGAAGGGTATTCAATTCCTTAGATATTTCTTTTGAATTTTGGTGCTGGCTTGATTATATATTTCTCTTAACTATGGCTGTCATCCATGCTTCATATTTTAATCACCACATAATTCTAATCACAACAGTGAAAAGGTAGAACACATTGTCAAACAATGCCCACTAAGTTTAATAGCCTAGGGACAAATTACCTCCTGTTGCCAGTCCTTCAAGCACCGAGGTCAGATAAGAAACTTTTTTTTTGTTCCCCTATACAGGGTGAACAAAAAATGCCGCACTTGGAGGTCGACATGTGATTCCTCATCCAATTGCAAGACAAACGTTTCTATAGCAAAATCGGATCGGGTGCTGTTTGAAAACACAAGTATGAAAGCGAGCGAGCTGGCAACACTGTCACATCCTGCAGTGCAACGGAATGTACAGAGAAAGCCTGGACAGAGCGCCGAGTTCCTGCGACCTGTTTTTGGCCACGCTGCAAGCATTTACAGCGTTACCAGAGCCTCGTTTCTTTACACGCATTTCTGTTAAACCTATTGGCGGGACCAGGTTTTGCAACATAAACTTTTGTCGTGAATTTTGAAGAGGAACCGCATGCAGACCTCCAAGTGCGGCATTTTTTGTTCACCCTGTAGTATGAATTGCCAATGCTAGTGTGTTATATATTATAGGATTTACTAAATCTAAATTTCATGTTTCACAACATCTGATGTATGAAACTACTACAATACTTAATGTGCTACAAAATAAAAATAAAACTATGGTAATTAGACTACAGTGCACTCTGTAGGCAGTTGATTGATATTGTAATTTTCAGTCGGACAACACATATTTTGTCAATAAGGCAACACTGCAAAATGGATTCAAAGCTATCTTCACTGTGAGTTTAATTCGCAGGTCTACCAAATTGCATTTGCTAAATTTATGATGTCAATAGTAGAACCTGTCACAGAAAGTAAAGCCCTAGAGATAAACTTACTATGACTAATATTTTTCAAAATGTATGCTTTAAATATGAGTAGCCCAGATGCAAAGGCCGCTAAGTGCACTTTTTGTCGATTTTGAGTTGAGCATATCGTCACGTTCGTCTTTTAACTGGCTACACGATGGAATAAGTTTCAGGGTGCATATCCCGCTCAAAATCGTTGAAAATGGCCAACAAAGATCGCAGTCGTTTGCAAAAACCGCTAAATGCTAGTTGGCTACGGTTGCAAGGCCAGTTTAATGTTCCACGTGTCCAAAGGCCGCTAAGTTCCATAAGTATGGCGTCTGCCTTGCCACATACGGCTGCAAAACACGCTAACTGGTACAAGAACTGCCAATATTCCTCCCACAGAATTTCTTTACAATAAATAATTATTTATTTCGATCGGGAAGGATAGTTTTGTGTTTCAGATTTCAGTTGGCTGCACTATCGAGGAAGCGTACACAACAATGACCTGCTGCCTTGTCGAAATACACCGTGTATAAGCACATTTGATTGACAGGTTGTTTCTTGGTGGTGGGCATTTCAAGCCAGAAAAATGAATGATCTTGTTGATTTAAGTGAAGCAGTTATTGCATTTGTGGACTGTAATACTATTGTGGATGTTCCAAATACGGAGAGAAGAACAGAAACGGCAGAAGTAGTGGGAGAAATAGTGCAAGTTGAAGTAGTTGAACCCGTTGATATCGGGAGTTGGGAACAACTTCTTACGTCTGGTTAGAATATCATCAACATGCCAAAGGATCAAACCAAATAGCGTCGACATTTCTTCACAAACTGGCCAGCATAAATTTTTAAGGTGGAAAATATTTCGGTTATTCTCTGATGGCTGTGGGGGTCAGAACAAAAACAAGACTATGATCAGCATGCTATCTCACTGGTTACTGCTAGAAGCTCCCGCATGTCTAGAGGAAATACAGTTATGGTTCCCAATTGTGGGCCGCTCATTTATCCCACCTGACAGAGTTTTTGGAAATATTAAATGCCAAATTCGCAAAGTGAGTGTCTTTGAAAATCCTTCCGGATTCATCAAGCACATTGAGAAATTTGCGACAGTAGTTCGCCTGGAACAAGATGAATGTCCTGTTAGGGATTGGAAAGCGTATGTGGATGGCATGGTAAAAAAAATCCGGGTAGTAAGCATTTCCAATTCCAAAAAGCGAAGAAAATCGTGTTCACATTTGGCAAACAAAAAAATAACATGTCTGGTCCGAGGGGAGCTGTTCTACAATTTTGAGGTGGTATGTATTTTAACAAAACATCCTGGTCCCTCACCAATTCAAGAAGGTGTTGTACTCAAAGAAACTAAACTACAAGACGTCTGACGGCTTTTAGAGCTGAACTTCGGCGAAAACTGGCCAGCGAACGGCAACCTAAAATTCTTCAGTGAGGTCTTCCAGGAACAAGAAACCATTCGCATCAATATCGTCCGACCTCAAGCGGAAGAAGACGAAGAACTAGCAGATTTTGAGCTGATGGACGGTGTGTGACCTGACATAACTTAAGTGCCATTTTTTTCTTGTTTTGTGCACTTTCTTAATTTGTAAATTTTTATGCTGCCTAAATGACGTTGCACAGTGTTTAAGATGTGTTTAAAAAGAAAAATCCTTTTATCGCACCCAACGTGGTCTATTTTTTCAAAATATATTTTTCCTGATAAACCAAATTGAAACTAAAATAGTTCATTATTTAAAATCTCATCCAAATGACATTCGTGAAACAATAAAATAGCGGGTTTTGCAACCTAAGTTTCACTAATGACTCTTGTTGTCACGGGTGCAAATGTCGTTAACTGCACAAAACATGTGCAAAAACCACTAAGTCAATATTTTAATTTATGTTTCGGGACAGAAGATCCAACCGTTGATTTCACAGATTTTAACTGAATAATAAATATTTTTATGTTGATTTTCAGGGGTAAAAAATATGGTATTAGCTTAAATAGTTTGGCCGTAGCAGTTTTTCGTCATTTACTCGGTTTCGTTTATAATGCTCTTAGCGGCCTTTACAAACGGACTACTCATATAATCAAATAGGCCTACAACGCAATATAAGATTTGTGATAATATCTTTTCCAAAAACCAAAGGAAGCTATTATGTGTTTAAAGCATAATTCTGGCTCAATGAATTCAGCCAAAGATCATGAAATATTATAAAGCCAAGAACTGTAATTTACCATGATCCAGACCACAATGAAAGTAATCGATTGTTTTCAAAATCAATCGGATAATGCAATGCTTTGATTCAATAGATTATTCAATAGTCAATTCGATAGCAATTATCAGTGGGAAGTCGCACATTGGATAGCACACACAATAGAGTGGAGGTAATACTAAGTGAAGTGCAACGAGTCAAGGAAAATTTATCTAATATAATCATATAATCCACGAACCTACTACGGTGTCGTAGCAGGCGGAGAGGTGATACTCTGACGGGGCGCGTCCCAGGTGGCGGATAGGGGTATCCTCACCGGCTTGCCGGCGGACTTGAGCAAAATAAAATAGCTCTCGCGGACCAAACACACAACAACCTCTACGGTTAACAACCGCAGTTGTAACTCGGAGCTTGCTCCATACAAGGTTGACTACCTTTGAAAGTCAAATATGGAAGGAAATCTTTTAAGGAATAATCCACCTAGACTGCATTCGGATACGGTGGGCAGTCACCTGAAAGATACCCTAGATGAGTCGGAGCATCTAAAAATACCCCCGACAGATACAAAACCCAAATTTAGACTGAAGATAGGACAGATAAACTATATAGCAACACACAATATAAATTCCATCATACAGCCAGGTAAACTCAAAATTTTGACAGACGAAATGGATCGCAAAGGGATTCTAATAACCGGGCTTCAAGAAATGAGAAACACCGATCAGGAACCAATAGAATCACAAGGGTATAGAATTTACAAGGGAATACCAGGAAAAAGAGTAATGAAGCAATGTCCACAATTCGGAACAGGATTTGTAGTCAATCTCAAAATAATTGAATCCATCATAGAATTTAAAGCATTATCCCCTAGGCTCTCGACACTAACTCTAAAAGCTGCAAATAGAACATATACCATTCTAAATGCCCATGCCCCAACTAATGATAAAAATAATAAGAAAAAGATGATGTGGAGGGATTTTGGGAGCTTTTAGATCAGACAGCAACAAACATAAATAAAAGTCACACCAAAATTTTAATTGGAGACTTCAATGCCCAGTTAGGAAAGGAAAAAAGATATAGAGACATAATAGGAAAATGGCCATCACAGAGAAGAACAAACAGGAATGGCATAAGACTGGTGGAATTTTGCAGGAACCATGATATGATCTCCAAATCAACTTACTTCAAGAGAAGACCAAATAAACTCAAAACTTGGAAACATCCAGATTGGAAAAAAGGTGAATGGCAACTAGATCATGTTTGTATGGATAAGAACTATCACAGGGAGATCTACAATGTGAAAGTTCTGAGAGGAACAGATACTGGATCGGATCATTACATGATAAAGATTAAAATTAAATTTACCCCGTTGACAAAGAAAAAAACTCACCTAAAAAAGAAGAGAACATACGACCCTCATAAACTAATAAATAACAAGGGATACAAAGAACTAACTCGATATATTAAAATAACAGATGATCTAGAGGAAATAGTTCCCGAATTGAAACAAATAGCTGAACAAGTAGCCCCAATAAATCCAACGAAGAAACACCAATGGTGGAACGATGAGTGTGATAATACAGTGGAAGATAGACATCAAGCCTGGTTACGGTATCAGAGTAAAAAAACAGATGAATCACACTTGGATCTCATAAAGCAAAGGAAGATAACTCAAAAAATAATGAGGGGTTAAACGGCTATACCAAAAGGATATACTTCTGATGATCGAAACAAATAGCGCGAAAACAAACTCAAGAGATTACTACAAAATTTTTAGCAAACAACTACAAAGATATGAACCTCCAACATTAATGTTAAAAGACAAAAATGGCGAGTTAGCTCATAGTAATAAAAGAAATACAGAAATTTTAACAGAAACATTCAACAAGTTGCTAAATTGCGAAGATCCACCAGAACTGCTTCAAATAAATACAGACACCACTATTAAAACACCATCAGAAAACATAAATCCACCCACAATCCAAGAAGTCTACAAAGCGCTGAGAGAGCTCAAAAACTACAAAGCGAGTGGAGAAGATCAAACATTTGCAGAATTGTGGAAATATGCAGCAGAACCAGTAAAGATTTCATTACACCAATGCATAGTGAACATTTGGATCAAAGAAGAACAGCCAGACCATTGGACTACTGCTATAATACATCCATTACACAAGAAAGGAGAAAAATCAAATCCTGACAACTATCGAGGAATTTCCCTTTTGGATATCACATATAAAATCATGTCACGAATTCTATATAATCGTTGTAAAGATCAATTAGAACTGGAAATAGGAGAATATCAAGGTGGATTTCGGCCATGGCGAAGCTGCCCTGAACAGATAATCACCTTAAAATTAGTAATGGACTACTACAAACGTAGACAAAAACAGCAAGTCATAACCTTCGTAGACTTCAAAAAAGCTTATGATTGTATACATAGATCTTCATTGCTGAAAATACTAAGGAATTTCGGACTTCATCCCAAATTAATAAAAATTATAAAACTAACTCTAACAAACACCAAATCTAAAGTAAAATTCAGAGGAGAAATATCTGAACTGTTTACGATTAAAACAGGATTAAGACAAGGAGATGGTTTATCGCCTCTACTTTTCAATTGTGCTTTGGAATATGTAATGAGGGAATGGTACAGGGAAAATCCTAGGAACATAAGAATTGGAACATAGAAAGATCAAATAAGACTTAAATTGCTTGGGATTCGCAGATGACTTAGCGTTACTGGCTAATAATATTCAAGAAGCCAGAAATCAAATAATAAGTCTACAAAATATAGCACAAAAAATTGGACTTCAGATATCATTTGAAAAGACAGAGATAATGGTAGCAAATCCACTTGTAATCAATCACATAACAGTAAATAACAAGAAAGTTAAAATAGTGAAGCAATTTAAATACACACATCAAAAAAAAGTTTTGCATCACCTCGGTTCCAAGAGTTCCGGAACCGTTAAATACAAAGGGAATAGAGATCAACAACATTTCAGCTCGTTTTATTGCTCATGAGACCCACACATTGCATGTTGTACCATCATACAGCTAGACTTTCAGCATTTGTGGTCCAGATTGCAGTACACACCACTACCTCTAATACCCAGTAGCACGTCCTCTTGCATTGATGCATGCCTGTATTCGCCGTGGCATACTATCCACAAGTTCATCAAGACACTGTTGGTCCAAATTGTCCCACTCCTCAACGACAATTCGGCGTAAATCTCTCAGAGTGGTTGGTGGGTCAAGACGTACATAAACAGCCCTTTTCAACATATCCCAGGCATGTTCGATAGGGTTCATGTCTGGCGAACATGCTGGCCACTGTAGTCGAGCGATGTCGTTATCTTGAAGGAACGCATTCACAAGATGTGCACGATGAGGTCGAGAATTGTCGTCCATGAAGACAAATGCCTCTCCAATATTCTGCCGATATGGTTGCACTATGGGTCGGAGGATGTCATTCAGGTATCGTAAAGCCGTTTCGGAGCCTTCCATGACCACCAGTGGCGTACGTCGGCCCCACATAATGCCACCCCAAAACATCAGGGAACCACCACCTTGCTGCACTCGCTGGACAGTGTGTCTAAGACGTTCAGCCTGACCAGGGTGCCTCCAAACACGTCTCCGACGATTGTCTGGTTGAAGGCATATGCGACACTCATCGGTGAAGAGAACGTGATGCCAATTCCGTGGGGTCCATTCAGCATGTTGTTGGGCCCATCTGTACCGCGCTGCATGGTGTCGGGGTTGCAAAGCTGGACCTCGCCATGGACGGCGGGAGTGAAGTTGCGCATCATGCAGCCTATTGCGCACAGTTTGAGTTGAAACACGACGTCCTGTGGCTGAACGAAACGCATTATTCAACATGGTGGCATTGCTGTCAGGGCGGCAATCCGTAAGTAGCGGTCATCCACTACAGTAGTAGCCCTTGGGCGGCCTGAGCGAGGCCTGTCATCGACAGTTCCTGTATCTCTGTACCTCCTCCATGTCCGAACAACATCGCTTTGGTTCACTCTGAGACGCCTGGAAACTTCCCTTGTTGAGAGCCCTTCTTGACACAAAGTAACAATGCGGACGCGATCGAACTGCGGTATTGACCTTCTAGGCATGGTAGAACTACAGACAACATGAGCAGCGTACCTTCGTCCTGGTGGAATGACTGGAACTGATCGGCTGTCGTACCCCCTCCGTCTAATAGGCCCTGCTCATGCATGGTTGTTTACATCTTTGAGCAGTTTTAGTGACATCTATGAACAGTCAAAGGGACTGTATCATGGATACAATATACACAGTCAACGTCTATATGCCGGAGATCTGGGAACCGAGGTGATGCAAAACTTTTTTTGATGTGTGTACTTAGGAGAAATTATAACTTACAACTTGGATGAGAAACCTGCATGGCAAGAAAGAACTAATAAAATGATAAAAGCCCAAAAATTAACATGGTCTACATATAAAAGAAAATGTCTATCAATCGCAACAAAATTAAAACATTACAAAACGGTGGTTCAACCAGAGGTGACCTATGGAAGTGAAACTCTTTTTAAAGTTACTCAGAAAAACAGAATCGACAAAATTTTAAAAGTAGAAAGAAGAATAGCTAGAACATGCATAAATAAAAAATATCAGAAAGATGGACAGTGGCGGATAGTACCAAATGAAGTGGTATACAGAGAACTGGAGCCCATCACTGATACTATTCGGAAGAAACTGCTTTCTTTCTTTGGTCACATCATGAGGACACCAGAAACCAGGTTATCTAGAAAAATTGTAGTGAAACTTTGGAATATGAAACAACAAGTAGGATGGATTAAGGAAATTAGAGAAGATATGAAAGAATTGGAAATAACCTTGGATGACTTGCAAAACAAAACAAAATTTAAAATAACAGAGATATAAAAATAAGATTTCAGGCTAAAAT
The DNA here is from genome assembly GCA_946902985.2 of Meconema thalassinum. Taxonomy (NCBI): domain Eukaryota; kingdom Metazoa; phylum Arthropoda; class Insecta; order Orthoptera; family Tettigoniidae; genus Meconema; species Meconema thalassinum. The sequence goes on along the minus strand of OX336394.1, from coordinate 248,792,206 downwards.
AGACAAACGTAATACAGTAAAAAGGGTATTTACAGATGAGGAACGCCTGAGAAGATCAGAGCGAATGAAGCGCTACTGGGCGACTCGGAAAGGAAACTTACTGAAGAAGAGGACCAAGAAATGATTGCCTGAAGTGGTCCAATGAGGCCGTAAAAGCAGAAGAAGAAGAATCATTTTTGTAGAAAAAGAGAGAGAAATTTCAATTGCAGTCTAAGGAAGAGAAACACCTTTCAAATAAAACAGTAAATAACATGGAAAGATGTAGTTTGAGTTTCAGATGAACTAGAAGTTCTTCAAATAAGGCAGGATTTCGAATTATTTGGTTTTGATTAAATTGAGGTTCTAAGCAATGCAATATAACACAAAAATGATGTACGGCAAGTACATTTGTAGCTCACAATATAGTGCATTTTATTCATTAAACTTGTCAAAAGTATCATTATTATATCTTATTAAATGAAAAGGAAGTATTTTGCGGATAAGTCATGGTTTTTGATAATCTGCAGAAATGTGCATTACTGTAATTATCGTCAAGTATTCGCAGTGCACTGTAATTTAAACAGTGATACAAAAGTTTTATTCATAGGATATCCGAAGAAAGCAACAACTTCGCACCGTCTGCCGTGACATCACAAAATTAAACATAATTGCTGTAGTTAAGTCACAACAACTACCACTCACAGATTGAGAATTTCAATACAACTGCAATCTACAACATATGTTAGTAGTCAGAACACTCAACATTATGTATTCTAAATGGAGGATAGAGTTTCAATACCACTTCAATCTACAACATGTGTTAGTAGTCACAACACTCAACAATATGTATTCTAAACAGGGGATTGAACTTCAATCTACAACATGTGTTAATGGTCACATCACTCAACCTTATGTAGGTACTCTAATTGAGGGTTACAGAGGTGAAGGTATTTATGTACAGGAATAAGGGAAAAGGAGGAAGGTTCAACTTACCAGATCACTTGAAGGGATTCTTGGAAGAGAGAAGGGTTGGGAAACTTCTTCAGCAACTGCTTGTAAAATAGGGTGATACTGGAATAAGGTAGAAAAATATTCAGCAATTAAATATATCCTTCATAAACTAGAAATGCAGTAAAATTATTTTGTCATTTGATATGCTTTTTAGCATTACTCACTCACAGTTTCAATTTAACATACAGTATACTTTCATGTATTTAGGAACGGAATCAAACACTTTCAAATCGGCAATTATAAGCCATCTTGAACCAAAAATGTTCAAAATAAAGGAGATTAAAACAGCTGAAGAGCATTTGGTTTATTTCCATGATATATTGATGAACAGAAGTATAGTTTGTTCCACTGTTTTCTGCCAGTGCATTGTGTATGTGCATTAAGGGTCGTTTCCACTATGCCTCATATTCTGTTGCATGCATCTTGCAGCTTTCCTTACAGCCTTGCCTCTAGTGGAAACACCGAACTAGCCTACACATACGGCAGTGTTGACCATGCCGGTTGTGCGAGATGCTCATGCCGCTGGTATTGCTGCAGCGTTGATCATCATTTTATAAAAGAAGAAAAGAAGAAAACCCCCAATGTTTTTGTCAAAGTAACTATTTGGATTGAAGATTATTGGGAGGTGGCATACTGAGTGAAGTTTGCGAACTTGATAGGGGTAGACTCTTTAAAAACTTTACAAGGAGAACGAAAATTGATTTTGACATGTTGCTGGTTATGATTGCACCTGAGATTTCAAAACAAAATACCCAGTTTAGAATAATAGACAGAAAGGCACACGACTAACAACAAAGACAACAGGAGAGCAAGACACTGCCACTAGCTGACTGGTGATGGGGCACAATTGTCGCAGTGTGCTCTCCGCCGGTTATGGGGAGCACGTGCGCCTACTTGCCTCCAATCTTGCAACTAGTATTAGGGCATGCGGCATTGCATGAAACATGTACACCTGCCATACGCCTAGGCGCATCAGGCAAGATGCACGAAAAGAGGCATAGTGGAAACGACCCTTTAGAATATCCGACATGCTCATTGATACTTAAATCGTCAGAGTTTGACCATGTCAAAATTATGCTGTGTGCTCTGCTGATGACCAGCAACACACGCTTTCAGCAACTCCAGTGAGCTACTTAGTGTTAAGACTCCTAGACTCTCAGATATGTGAGCAGTCGAGGACACTGGTAGAAATCGGTGGAGTAAATGATAGAATTGATGCTTCATTTCTCTTTCAGCAAACAGTTAAGCCAATACATAACAAACAATGGCAAAGCAAAAAGGGGGAGAGACTATTATAAGAACATCTCCAACAAATCATGGTATCGATTTAATCCAGTGTATTACAATATCTGAAGATCAATTAAATGTATTTCTTTCTTTACAGGAGTGTAATATAAGTGCAGTAATCACTAAAATTTCAAGAGCTTATTCATTTGTTCATGTTTTAGAAGTGTATGTATGGCTACCCCAAATTATTCCGGTTTCTTCTACAAAGTCAGTCAGGGATGAGGTGAAAAGAGTTTCAATATGATGAATGATTGCCAGCCACATCAGAGGAGTTGATGAGCAATTAAAGAAATGAAGTTGAATGAAATTGGGCAAGGGGTGGGAAGGAAGCAGCCATGGTCTATTAGAAGATACTGTCCCACCATTTGCCTGGAGTTGAAATGGAAAAACTACTTAAAACCATTTTAAGATAGCCAATGGTGGCATTTAAATCCACTCATACAAGTCCGGAGATAGCCTAACCCTATGGCTGTGCGCCTTAGACCTTACACTATGAAAGAAATTAGTCAAAGAAACTTAGTGAAGTAAACTTTTATAAAAGTTATAGAACGCAACCATCAACCCATTACACTACATTTATCCCAGTACACCTGCCATACGCCTAGGCGCATCAGTTCAGCAAAAATGTATGAAGGACAGCTCCTTGCTCCCCTTAACTATAATAGTTGAAATATGGTAGTGGCAATACCAGTACATTAAAGATGGTTGGTTCCTCAGTTTAGGGGCTGTGACAACGCAGTCATGTAGCCCCGTGTATTTTGGGTGTGTGTAGAATCTGTCTGATAACCGGTGTTAATTGTGATGACTGTATTAGTGTGTGTTATCTGTTTTTTAATTTAAGTGAGGAATGCAGACTTTGAATTTTTCAAATAGTTCCCACGTTTGCTGCCAAACGCCACCGTCAACGACCACTAGTTCAGAACTTGGCTACCAGATGCCACCACAGTCAGCTCCTGGCGACGAACGTAGGAACCTAAGAGCATTTTTACATTCCTAACCCATTATTTAGCTTACACAGGTGTAATTAGTGGAAGGTTCTTTAACATGCCATAAATCTATGACAAGGGATTGCCAGCTTTATTTCCCCTCCGAAGGAAGGCATACGGAATGATTTTTAACGCTCTTCAAAAATCCGACGACTTCGGCCGGGTTTGAACCCGCGATCTTGGGCATAGAAGCTCAGTATGCTACCAACTACGCCACCGAAGAAACTGAAATATAAAGTAAATGTCTATGGTCTATTGTCGCTCATGTGGCAAGAAAGGCATTTTTAAAATCTTGATGTATAAGTTTGAAAAATTACATCAGCTTATTAATAATGATGATGTTCCAAACACCCTTCCCCAAGCAAGAACATGAAATATATGAAGTTAAATAAAAAATTTGCTGCAGGTGGGTTTCAATCTTTGGGCTTCTCAGACCAAAGTCCAATGCTCTAACCACTTCGCCAAGAAGGCACTGGAATGCTTGAGACCCTATCAGAAGTGAAATTTTAATAATACCATAAGTGAAAGTGACGTATTAATACCATAAGTGAAAGTGACTAATTATAATACCAATATTATATAATTTCTTTTTCGGCCTATTTAAGTATTTAATTCTTTAAAAAGATGGCCAGGGAATTAAAACTCAGCAATTTTTCTAGGTTCATGCCGTGTCTTGTGTGGGGTTTCGCCTAGGAACACCAAGCTAGCTCATCAGCGGGCTCTTGTTGTCCGTGCCCTTCTTGATATCCTGAAATGTGCATCCTTTAAGTACAGCCTCTGCTATTATGTGCACTTTCTATCTTTTATTTATGTTTTTACAGTCCTTAACCCATTTATTATGTAACATTTAAAGCAATACACACTCTGATATGAGCAACTATGTTGTGGTAATATTTCATCTGTTTTGATCCACCATTTTGGTTTGAATATTTTATCAAAGATAACATGATGCTCATACCTTTTATAAAAGAAATTTTATAAAGCCACCTTTTAGAAAGGATTTAGCCATTACATTGTGAACCATTCCATGTTTCATTTGGTATAATTTTAATTTATTATTTATTAATTTTGTTGTGACCTGACAATTTCGTAATTTTATTTCAATTGTCCGCTTATGCCATCCTGTCTGTTTATTCTAATGGTGTGAATAACACTCCCACGCAGCTTGTCCGGTAAGAGCAGCCAATATGCTAAACCTGCCATCTCCACTGTGAGTGTGTAACCGTCACCCTCACCTCACCTCACCTCATGGTATAGCTTACTTCCCCATCCAAAGTCATAAACAGCTGCTCCAAAAAATGTGATCGACAAGTTTGAATGCAAGAACTGCTCTGCCTGCTATGTTGGCTTCCTTCCTACTTTGTTTTTCCTTTGTAACTTGATAATTACTTTGCTTTTTTTATTATGGTCATTTTTCTTTTTCTATATTATAGTAATATTATCTGCCAATACAACTGGGCTACTATTAATAGGTTGACCAATTACAAAGTATTAGCAAATCAGATGTTACTTAATAGGGAGTGAGGAAAGAGCATTAAGCCATATACCAGTGCTTGTACAAACATATTTCTCTCAACAGAGTTAATTTTGTGATGTTGCTTGGCACAAAGCTAAATTTGGCAACAAGCAAATGACAAAATTCATTTGCACTGTGCTTTGAAGTGGCGTTTACGGCCTAGTGTAGTGTGTGACTGTCTTTTTTAGATTTTTTGTTTGTTTTCCAGTCCCAGCCCATTTTATTTGTTGCAAGAATTGTCTGCTTTAAGTGTCCTGTTATTTGCATATTACATACTTGTTCTGTGAATAATACATGTTCTGGTGCGATTACAAGTGTTAGTGAAATGTAGGTAATCATTTATAATTTTCATCATCACTGACTCTCTAACTTGTGTGTTCTCCCTCCCTTATGCTTGATTAAATATTTTGTATGCATTTCATGTCTAGTTTCTCTTTGTCCATATCACTCCTTTTCAATGAAAATAAGCAGGGTGGCCATCAAGGACGATGAGAGGGGGTTGTCAAGGAAGATAAATGAGGTTCGGAATTTCAAAATTACGACAGTGGGCATTTTCAAGATGCTGCATGAACTTGCAGCATTAGAATGAAATAACCAATCAAATTTAATTGACTTAAAACTAAATTAAGGCGCTAGAACCATGAGAGAGCTGCTTCTATCAAATCGGTAGCTAACATTGAAGTATATAGCTTGCCACGGTGGGTGAGTGGATAGCGTGTCGGTCTATTAACCCCAAAATTGCAGGTTCGCTCCTGGCTGTGGTAAGTGATTTTTGAAAGGCAGCAAAAATACAACATGCATGTCATACGATGTTGGCATGTCAAAGAACCCATTTGCATTCAGTAGGCTGTGTTCATAATGGCAAAATTAATCTCGGGAGTTTCCGCCAACACAAAGTTCCTCATTTCTCTACTAGAAAGCGCTAGTGTTCAAGGAGCTTGGATATCTAACCTCCTTGACTTTCACAGTGATTCAAGGAACAACGAAATTCGACATGCAAGCTACCCTCTGGGTGTCAAATTACAAAGCCTGCACCCGGCACCTGAGGCCTTACGATATTATTATTATTATTATTGAAGTATATAAGCATCATGTGTCATCTTAAATGTTTGTATTGTGCGTCTACCCCTTATTATTCCCGTTTTCAATGGGGTCGGGGATGATTTACAATGAAAGTGAATGTGGTGGATGGTTTTTACTGTCGGATGCCCTTCCGGACACCAACCACATGAGAGGAGTTAATGAGAGTTGAAATAAATGAACATGAATGAAACTGGGCAAGGATGAGGAAGGAAGTGGCTGTGGCCTGTCAGTACATACCATCCTACCATTTTTCTAGAGTTGAAAATGGGGAAACCATGGAAAACCATTTCAAGGACAGCTGACGTTGGGGCTTGAACCCACGTCTACCGCGTCCCCATGGCCTAGCGCGGCACGTTAGCAAGTGTATTGTCTGTGCGCCAGGAGAAGTCAGTTCAAGACGCTGTGATGGGGAGTGGGGGGTTTTGGCCATACGCACGCGCAGACCTTCTATTCCTGACCTAAACATGTCGGCAGTCAGTTGCTGCTTCCTCTAACTTGGTGCTTGTTGTTTATCAGTCTCTAAGTGCGTATTGTTTCCTTCCTACTGTCGACATTCTCACAAGGCATTGTGTTTGTTTATTAACAGAGCAAGAGTACAAAGAAATAAAGACAGCAAGAGTGCATTGAGTGACCGACTTGATGTTTTAGGAATGCGCGGTACGCGGAGAGACATCTACGTTCAAACCCAGCGGACTTCTAATGGCGCACAGACAATAACTACCACTGTCTGTTTTCTTCTCAAAACTATTAATTTCAGACAGTCTAGATTCCATCATGGTCTATTTTGACGTTGGAGTTATGTACACAAATGTAATAAAATGACTTATACACTTTGGCACATCACATCTTTGTCCTTTGTCCTTTCTCAGATCTGTACTTTCACGCTTAGTCTCCGTTTCCACAGACCAGGGTTTTGACATTCTCTCAGAAGGAACCGGAGTGAGTGTTTTCATACCTTTAGAAGGTTAAGATTACATTTTATTTCAGTTGAAGATTGATTTGGGTTTTCTTTCTCTTATGTTTCACGTGCAGATTCCAGTGCCGACAGTTTCATTCAGTGATCTCATTATCCAACCATGGTCCTTACACACAAGATTATTTGTGAAACAATAGGAACCAATATTAGACATTAATCACCACAGGTGATAGGACAAGTCAACTGCACGAAGTTTCAGTGAATATGGACAATGAGAACTACAGGTTCAAAGACCAATTTTATTACACTGATGATCTTATATTTTTAAACAGTTTAACATGGATATTGACATACGAATGATCAAATGTCAATAAATTAAGTTTTGTAAGACATTTCATTAAGCATGCATATTTACTTTAGCAGTGTTTTTTTAAATGTTTGTTTTTACAGTTAGTGTGAGTGGAAGGAGAGATTTCAATTCAACAATTATGAGATGTTGTTTGTAATGCATATTTTGAGCACGGACGACAACATATTTGAGATGGACAAGTGACTGATGAAGGGAGCAGTGAAGCCCCGAAACATGTCCCACAAAACCGCTTAATGTAAGTGGCATTTGTTAGAGAGTTTGGAGTATTAATAGATGGAAATTTTATTACATTTGTGTACACAAAACTATTAAGTATGAGTGAAGGAATTTGTTGGAGCTGCAAACATTTGTTCTTTTCCTGCACTTTCTACTTTCTGAAGCAATGTGGGAATATAGGAAATATCTGCATGGGATTTACTTGCTCATGTTGGCAATATTGTAATCACACAATATAGCCTCAAGCAGTGTTACCTCTAGGAATATTTATAGTGACTGATCTATTAGTTGCACCATTCTTGGTATTAGCTGGGCAACACTGAAAAATATGGCTTTTAACTACCTACATTCTCCTGTGATGTTAACACTGGACAATCACTAACAAAATCCCAAGGCAGCTTTAACTCCAATGAAATCTATCTGAGAGTCCCTACTATGAAATCGCATACAGAAATGACATTCCAACAAATAACATGTTCCCGCCATTTACAACTGTTTTATTTAAGTTCCAACAAATTTTCTATGGCTTCAATACAATCAATTCACACAATAAGCTAATTACATCTTACCAAAACTGAGTAAATCACTTCTCTTTTTGTCATATGCACCTTGCACGGAATTCATACTCTTACTCTTGGTTAATATTCCCTATACTGACTCCTGCACATGCTGGAACAGTGCCGTAAAGGTGGCTGACAGAACACATATGTTGAGAGTCACAATAGGCATGTGAAGGATGCTTACCTTTTCTTCTAGGAGTGCAGAGCGAGGTCTGGATTTACAGCAAATTATGGAGGAGGAAACATTCTTGGAGAGAAATAAATGGGGAACGCTCATTCACCGCACTCAGGAAACTGGAGCCGGTTCATGATAATGATGACGGTGATGATTGCACACACTGAAATATTGACTCCCACACCCACTGAATCTGTGCGCTATTGATGATCTATGGAATGCCTATCTACTGCTGAAACGGCTCCCAAATGATAGCCAGCAGAATGGGCATTTTATCACAGACTAGCGATTTTTGTGGTGGTGAGAACTGACACAGGCTTGTGAGTAACACCAATCATTTTTATGGGTATACAAGCACCACAATATAGACTCCTGTAGCCACCGAAACTGTACCCCCATGATGAACCATGGAAAGCAGATCTCTGCAAGCTCGCTCACTTTCCAGTGGACAGAATTGCTTTAGGCCTGTGACACTGATCTTATTCTTTTTTTTCCAGACGTGCACACACTGTGATATCCTCGTTTCGACTACCACGGCCACTGAATCTGTACCCAAATTATAGTCAGCAGAACACAAACTTTACAGTGAATTTGTGAGTCTTGTGATGGCAGGACAAATGGCTCATGAATTACGCTGTCCGTATTTCCAGGTGTGCGCGCACCTTGAAATCACAATACTGACACCAGCAGCTGTGGAAACTGATACAGCTGATGGAACCAATGTCTACCATGGAAATGAACCATAAGTGGGGGAGGTTAAGACTCTCAACCAGCCTCAGAACAGCACCATAATGTCGCAATTCCTGCTTTTATGGCTGGTGAAATTACGCCCGGTGATGCTTGGTTGAAATGTCATACCCATGAACTCGAGAACTATTGACAATGAGAACCTCATCAACCGATATAGGCATAAAGGCGAGTAAAGTGCAATATTACTAAGTCTGGTTCTGATCAGATACTGGCTACGTAGCCACATTATGGACGAAAGTTGTAAGAATAGTGTCCTCTACCTTCATGTATTTTCATGTTTACCGTATTTACTCGAATACGACCCGCCCCCGAATAAGACCCGCACCCGGATTTTGAAGAACAACATTTAAAAAAAAAAATTTTTACTCAAAATTATTTACTATCTTAACTAAATAAACAGAATAGCATTTATCCAAAATAGTTTCCAACAGTTTTGAAGTCGTCCTAAAATAACACACATCAAACGATTAAAAATACAAATAAAAGTACACACTTCATTCATCGTCATCAGAAGTACCAACTTCTGAACTTTTATAACCATCACTTTCCCACTAAATGTCGTCATCACTGCCATCCATAGCATTCGAAATACTACATTTCTTGAAGCTCTTCCGTATGAGATCTCCAGAGATACGATTCCATGCCGTCAAAATCCACGAACACAGCAGCTGAACTTTCGGGCGCTGCATACGACCAGTTGGAGTCGGTGTGTGCTTATCGGCCGCCATACGCTCCGTATACAGCTGTTTCAAGGCTGCTTTGAACGGGCGGTTCACGTAGCATAGACGTCATCCCGCTCAATCACGAATACATGACTCGTCAATATCATATTTCCTACCGGGCACGATTTCCAATAACTTCAGCTTCCCTCGCAACTTTCAATTTCGCACTCACAGTAAATGACCGCAAACGTTTCGTAGCATTCATGTTTAGACTCTGAGAATGTGCGTGCGACTGTGTTACGGCGCGTGCTTACGGTAAAACCAAGTTATAGCCGGAAGAAGGCTAGCACCATCTAGCGGATACTCGCAACACCCGACATCGCGCGCGGCGGGCAATTTAAATCTTTCAAATTTGGAGGACTCAAATAAGACCCGCACCCCAATTTTTCACGTCCGAATTTGTTTAAAAATGTGCGGGTGGTATTCGAGTATATACGGTAATTTTCCTGTTTTAATTGTGTACCATTATATAGTAGTATTATGCTACTGTTCAGTTCTTTTTTTCTTTACCTAATTGGTGCTAGTGACATGAATAAAAAGATCCAAGAATGATGAGTTACCATTCAGATGGTTTGTAACAATGTTCAAATTCCCTCTAAGAATGAGTTAGTGAAGAACACGAATGATGCAGATTGCTTCCAACTCTTGCAGTCCTACGGTATGCTAATGGGATTCTAAATTTTTCTCCATGAATACTTAATTACCTACCATTCAGAAGCCCATAAAGGCAAAATTCTAGTCAATATTTGAGATTTCCTGTTATTTACACTTTCCCCCCAATTTCAAATGTCACAGGGGAAAGTGGAAACCCATTAGCTAAGTAACACAAAAAGAATACCACAGGGCTGAGGACAGATATTATCTTTGTGTTACTTAACTGACAGGTGTCCAAACTGTCTACATTCACAGGGTTATTTTCAAAGCTGGCCATATACTTGCTGAAGATAGTATCAAGACCAACCCTGTGGAGTGTGTCAATACTGGGATATGTTACTTACAATTTCACAGGTCAATATGAATTCATTTCTATGATGATTAATTGATTATGCTTTCGTACCAGCTTCTAAATTCAGGCTCTAAAATGCAGAGAAATAATTGAGACCTTTTACCATGGTACAAGAGCTTTTCTACTGCTCAGGTTATATAGAATCCCTATACTAATACAGTAAAAACTCGTTAGTACATTTTTCAAGGGACTGAAAAATTTGAACGTCAAAAGCGGGAAAACGTACTAATGGAAAATAATAATTAAACATCATTAATTTGTATCAGTAAAGGAAATGTAAAAAACGCGTTAGTCAGAAGTGCTGCGGTGCGGCGCGTGCTACTGTCTTACTTTTAAGAGTCGCCTATACCTGTTAAGTCGCAACCCTCGCCCGCTTGTTGGCAAGGAATGTTATCTCAGAGTGGTCGGTCTCACATTCCACTAGGAGTGGACAAAGAATGCTTTCAGGGCTGACTAAAATGCGATCGTACTACGCAATGCGCGGCGCGTGCTACTGTCTTACTTTTAAGAGTCGCCTATACCTGTTAAGTCGCAACTCTCTCCCGCTTTTTGGCAAGGAATGTTATCTCAGAACGATCGGTCTCACATTCCACTAGGAGTGGAAAAAGAATGCTTTCAGGGCTGACAAAAAAGCGATCGTACTAAGCAATGCGCACGCGGCGGGGCGCGTGCTACTGTCTTACTTTTAAGAGTCGCCTATACTTGTTAAGTCGCAACTCTCGCCCGCTTTTTGGCAAGGAATGTTATCTCAGTACGGTCGGTCTCACATTCCACTAGGGGTGGACAAAGAATGCTTTCAGGGCTGACGAAAATGCGATCGTACTAAGCGATGCGCGGCAAAATGTGCAACGTGATAAATGAGGTACTTTTACATTATTGTCATCAGATAAGAATCGGGACTTGAAAATTACGACGTGATATGCGATAAAACATACTAATGAGGAACGTGTTAACGAGGTTCCACTGTATGCCATATTTCCTTGCATAATCGTTGCCATCACATAATCATCGCACCCTACTTTTCAAATACAAAAAATTGGTTTATAAAATTTCATCACATAATCGCTGCATAGCATATTCGTATTAATACGCCAGTTGGGTGCACATGTTGCCGCGAACTTATAACCTGGCGTGACCTTGTCAGAAGAAAAGAGAGTGTGCCTGCGAGCGATTGGCACCGTCACAGCACATTCATATTTATGCGCCGATTGGTTGCACACGCCACCGTGAGCTTAGAATCTGGTGTGGTCTTGGCAGAAGAAAGTAGTCTTTGTGCCTGCAAGCTATGACTGTGTGACTCGATTGGCCAGCATAGTCACTCAGCACATTCGTATTTGTGCGCTGGTCGGTTGCACATGCTGTTACGAGCTTATAATCTGGTGTGACCTTGTCAGAAGAAAGGAGGTTGTCTCTCTGCCTGCAGGCTATGAATCACGCTATGCGAGCGGTTGGCACACAGCACGCTAGACAGCGGTCATGCTAAGCGACAGTATAGGGAAGTGAAACTTGTATGGACCCATCGCTTCCGTGAGTAGGCCTCGGAACAAAACGCCATACGAAACGCTGCTAATCCCAGTTCGTGAAAACAGGCCCAACTACTATTGGCGGACCTAACGCAAGGGACACCCTTCACCAGTCTAGCATTAACTACTTCCGTGGAAACATCGCAAGAGACCTGTGCGTAATGTTACGCACGTGGAGTTCACAATGAGAAAATACGAGAATTATACGGCTATCCTGACAAAAGTAAAATACACAGAATTACAAATTAAGAAATAATAATATTAAGAAAGTGCACAAGCGTGCAGCAAATAATATACAGTATATTTAAAGAGAGATTGCGGTTTGTCTTCTTTGAACATTAATATTCTTCCCATAATCGTCGCAACTTGCTTCTGCCCCCACGAATTTTGGCTAAAAATATGTGATGATTATGAGAGGAAATACGGTAATATTGCTTCTAAGAAGCCATGGCCACATATTAATATTCAAGTATTATGAATATTTTTAACAATATTTCTTAATTAGTTCTGAGATAAATCAGCCAACTTACAAGGGTTCATTACAAAACTAGCCTTTTGCAAACTTTTAGTTTAAATAACTCAAAAAGTATTACTTAACGTCCATGAAGGAGATTGCTTTTTGTAATATTTTTTCATAGCATTACATTCTGGTTCGATTTATGTAACAAGGCAGGAATATATACATTTATTTGTACTAAAAATTATTTTGGAGATGAAGGATTTGATGATGCCCCTTTCAAACTCACACCATTCTCTCCACCGACTTGTTATGAACAGCTAACATGTGGATAACGTTCAAGCATTTGTACACCTCACAGGATCCATAGCATGTCTTGATGTAATCCCTGATATGTGAACTGGGTACATAGGCATCCAGTTTGTATAAATATTGAATGATACTTACAGTGCGAGAGATCTGACCCCCAGTCACTCCTCGATCATAATCCCCTTGCTCCAGGAAGGCTAAAACCATGGCCTGAAGGTTGGGATGTGTCTCCATGACCCCTGATTGCAGTAGTATCTGCATGTAGTCATTCAACATCTTCATACGCTTCTCCAATACAGCACGCTCCATGTTGTGGAATGTTTTCTTACCCGGAAATGTCAGTTTACCCAGATCTCCATACTGCAACGCAACAATAAAATTGAAGTTTCTCTCAAACAAGGTATACATAAGGTATCAATGCTGGTTCAGCAATGATTATATTTACCTTTTCCTTGACTTTTTGGTGGAGATCATGGAAGTCTGAGTAGCGGCGATAGACATGCCACTTCTCTTGGTAGCCTGTTTCATATCGCTTGGCTACCGACACAGCATAAATCCCGTATGTCTTCCCATGATCATTCACGATGCCTAAAGGCATAGAATGACATTTCATTAACGTAATGGTAACCTAAGAATTAGGAAGCTATTATTATTATTTTTTTTTTAAATATATAATTTAGTTCATTGAATACAAGCTAGAATCAACAATTTTTTAAAATCTTATTTCTACTCCAAATGCAGTTTAGTTGAATCTAAACAGTACATAAAATCTGGATTGTTATTTTTGAATTTTTAGAAAAAATAGATGGTTGGTTCCTCAGTTTAGGGATGGTCATGTAGCCCCACATACTTTGGGTTAAGTGTAAACATTAAAACATAACTATCCCAAAATTGAGTAATTGCTATAATTATCAAGTTGGGCCAAATTATGAATTTTATATGCTAGTAGCAGTAATATTACCCCCCTCCACTTTGACTCCCTTACAGATGTGCATAGAAAAGTATGACAACTTACCAGTCTCAATGATGTCTGCTGCCAGTGTGAAGGGTCCTTGTTGAAGTTGTGCTCTTCTCACAGCATCATTCTCCAAGTTGATCGTAGTTACCTGACTGTCCACTGAACTGGCAGACTCACCAACAGGAGTTACAGCATCCCCACCAACTGCTGATGAACCTGCATTATGGAATTCAACTTTGTTATGAGATCAGGGATGAGGCGAGATGAGACGACTTTTACAGCTGGATGCCCTTCCTAATACCAATCTCACTAGAGAGTTAACGAGAGAAGAAATAAATGAACATGAATGGAACTACGCCTGGAGTTGGAAGGAAGTGGCCATAGCATATTAGAAGGTACCACTGGTTCCCTGGAATTGAAAATGAGAAACCACAGAAAACTACTTTGATGAGGGCAGATGGCAAGGTTTGAACCTACCCAGCTATCCCCATGCATAACAACTCTAGTCACCAATGTTTCACACAAACTCTAAAATAAAATTTACATTTAACAAATAAATATGAACTACACATACAACAATTGGAAGAAATTAGCACATAAATACTATTTGCGCACCATCAAATGCTAACCGACTGTGCCAGGATTCAATCCTGCAACCTTGGGAACAGCAGGCGAGAACGTTACCACTGCACAACACAGCCAGTCTCACAAGTAACCGACAGTCACAAATGACCATTCAAAAGAAAGAGAATTGCCCGCAACAGGGACGAATCACACTCTGATTTCATAAATATCAACAATTTGTTTAAAAAGTGCCATTAAACATACAAACAAGATGATAGCCCATACGAGAACCGGGCGATTTATACGCATGTGGGAGTTCTCCCATTGGTCCGCTAGTAACTAACTAATCTGAAGTTTTCTAACGATACCACCGGGATAACATTATCAGAAAAGGAGCTGAAGAGTTGATCACAATACTAGAGCGAGTGGCACTATGAAGTGGATTAGATATGAACAGACATAAAACCAAAATATTGTATTTACGTGTGTATGCCGCACCGTCTAGTAAACCGCGCACCCTGATTTTACTAACAAGGGAGCGGATCGCAGTGTAAAATTCTGATCTGGTTGAAATTTAGTACACAATAATCCTACAAGTTGTACAATGACGTAGTGAAAACCGCATGGGCCGATTTCAATTATGAACGCCAATATTGAACGCCGAAAATCTGCCGGACGACGGCATGAGCGAGGTGACAAGAGGTAAAGCTGACCTTCAATCCTAGCAGCACGCAATGGCTCCCGGCCACTAGGCAGCAACCTGCCGTGCTGCGATGCATTCCCCACCTTAAACGATCCCCTCACTTTTCTACCCTCTCGATTAGAGTATAAAATGCAATATAGTGTAATGTTTTGCACTTGGCCATACTGTAAATAAATAAAACAACCTTGTCTTTTTTTTCTGTTTTACTCTTTGTAATCCTTGCAATAGTGAATGCTTACAAAAAAAAGTGGTCAATGCAAAGAGATTGCTTGCACCACACGCACCTTGCAACACTTTCTTTTATACACATATCGCAAGCATTTTGGATAGCATCATCCTTGAAACAAAATTGAACGGGGTTCGCAAAGCAAGCGGGCTGTGTTTCAACATAACCGAATTTGTACCAACTATACTTCCACATGTTACGAAACCGCGGAGAAGATAGTTGGTTGTGGGTCAATGATTGGGTTTTTAAAATATTGTTGCGCAAATGAATGTTAATGTCGAAATTGTATAATACAATTAGGTCATAAAAATAACGAACAAATTGTTTCCATATCCGGAAACCAAGCACATCTAATGGCTGAATCATTCCAGTAGTTCTCTGGGGAATAGTTTAAACAATGATAGTTTTGTTGGTGGGTTTTGACGCTAATATATTTGCTTCACTTTTTGCAGTCCACGAATCCAAGAGTAAACACTGTCGTCTGGTACAGTTTGAAAATAAACATCTTGTAACCACTTTTGAAGTAACTTTTTAGTTAACTTTCCGGACGGGGACGGCAATACAAATAAATTATCTGCTGTAAACAAAGTTCTTTTAACAATAGGGTCAAATTCATCGTCCTTTTCTTTTAACACAACTAACAGTTTAGGTAACAGTTCTCCATCGGCAGATATTACACGATGAATTGTATAGTTGTGTGTTAATGATTTCAACGATTGCGCTTCTGCGAAAATTCTTTCGTCCCCTTTTACATGTAACGTATGTCCTGCATGGAACTCTTCGTTAAACCCGCTTTGATCTGTGTTAAAAACATACTTTGGAGAGTGAGTGTTTATTAATTCGGATACCTCTTCTACAAAAATTGTTGCGTTGGATGCAAGGTCAAGCTGATCGGCTGTGTAACTTTTGGTTACAAATTTCCTAACTTTTCGGGAACCAATATTGAATTTATTTTTAAACTTTCGAACCCAGAAAGTTGAGACGCGGAAGGTATCGTCATGAACACGCCGAGCATTCTTCAGGGCCCATTTCCTAATGTGTACGTCATGGACGTTTTTGTTGTTATTCAGCCTCGCCTTTTTAAATTCTTCAAATGTTTCTTTGGTGATAAATTTCAGTTTTTCATCCTTTGTACCGCATGATTCTACTTGTAGCTTCCATCTAGAAAGGTCCGACTGGTGCCGTAGCCTTTTAAATTTGTGCTGAATGACTTTAAATGACCTTTTTTCCCTCCTTTGTTCAGCCAATAATCAACCACCTTATTTTTTATGTGACACCTATTGCAGGTGTTGTGGTAGCATCTTTTTCACTGTCAGTGTCGGATATTGCAAATCCATCGTCATGAATAACATTGTTATTGTCAGGCAAACTAACGTATTCTCAAGTTCAATGGCGACCTGCACATCACCAACCCTTACTGCAATAAGGCCTGTAAACAAGGATCATGATTCAGTCTTAGTGCATGTCTGCCTTTGCCATGAGAAAATGTAAACAAAGTTTTTACTTACGGTACAGTTCAAAACCCAATTCTCTTTCACCAGGTGTTATTTGGCTTTCACAGCGATCACTTTCAGCAAAGCAGCTTAGTAGACAAACTACCACATTCCAAGGATTATAATTTGGAAGGTGTTCCAATTGAACATCGTCGTCGTCGTCACTTTCTGACATTTGTAAATATTCTGACTGTAAAGTAAAGGATTTAACATTAATTGCTGTCTGTGCCAGTAAAATTAAACACAGACACAATAAAATTGTCATACTTACCTGTCTTGATGACGGAACGATTTGGGACCTGTTCATCCGAAACATAACTCTTGTTTTGCATAGTCCCACTGAGCTGATAAGGAAGTGACGGGATGAGGGGAAGGTGGAAGGTGGGGAATGCAACGCAGCACGGCAGGTCACAGCCTGGTGGCCGGGAACCATCGCGTGCTGCTTGGATTGAAGGTCAGCTTTACCTCTCCCCACCTCCTCGCTCATGCCACCGCCCGGCAGGTTTTTGGCGTTCAAAACTGAAAGTGGCCCGTGCGGTTTTCACTAAGTCATTGTACAACTTGTACAACATTGTACTACAAAGTAGCCGCTTGCTTTGCGAACCCCGTTCAATTTTGTTGCAAGGATGATGGTATCCAAAATGCTTGCGATATGTGTATAAAAGAAAGTGTTGCAAAGTGCGTGTGGTGCAAGCAATCTCTTTGCATTGACCACTGTTTTGTAAGCATTCACTATTGCAAGGATTACAATGAGTAAAACAGAAAAGAAAAAAAGTTTATTTATTTATTTACACCTTAGGCTTTCACGGCCAGTGTTCATAATTAAGTACAATTTTTTCGGGCTTGGACCACGGCCTACAAGCCCGAAAAACTTGTACTTAATTATTTATTTACAGTATGGCCAAGTGCAAAACATCACATTATGTTGCATTTTATACTCTAATCGAGAGGGTAGAAGAGTGAGGGGAACGTTTAAGGTGGGGAATGCATCGGAGCACGGCAAGTTGCTGCCTAGTGGCCGGGAGCCATCGCGTGCTGCTAGGATTGAAGGTCAGCTTTACCTCTTCTCACCTCCTCGCTCATGCCGTCATCCGGCAGATTTTCGGCGTTCAATATTGGCGTTCAAAATTGAAATCGGCCGATGCGGTTTTCACTACGTCATTGTACAACTTAGTAGGATTATTGTGTACTAAATTTCAACCAGATCAGAATTTTACACCGTGATCCGTTCCCTTGTAAGATGCTTTCAGGAGAAAAAAGAAAAGAAAGTAGAATGAAGCAAATAAAAAGGCATGTTCTTGTCATAATTATTAATCCCTACTTAGTATAAAACTAAGCCCCCCCCCCCCCCCGATTCTTGGATGTTCCGGGTAATCTCGAGAACCACAGGATGGATTTTGATGCGGTTTTCACCATTCTGTAAAGAATTTCTCGAGGTAGGTTTCTGTACAAATTAATTTATTTATGACCAAAGGAAGCCGAGCAGTAACGATTTCAGTGAAGAAACGAAAAATAATGTACCATCTGTGCGTGTTTTAAGCTTACGCTGGGTAAACCGTTACACATATTTATATACTACGAGTGTAAAAATTGTTCGGCATGAAAAGTTCTACAAAAAAGTCCGCGACAGCATATCTCGATCTTCAATACATCGCCCACTAAGTGTTCTTACGTTTTCATTTCTTCCAACAATCTCCATTCAATTACTAGCTTCCTAGCTAGTGAGCCTATCGCCCCAGTTTCAGCCTTCGTTCCGCAGAATACACAGTCAAGTATAGATTGGACGGAAGGGGGATTTGTGTTTCAGGCACCTCGCCATTCTTAAATTACATCTGACAAGAATTTGCTGCACATGCTGTCTCCATGATAATATAATACATAGTCATGTCAGTGATTTTAACCCATCATGCAGGGACGGAAAACGGACATAGATTGTAGTTCATTGAAATCGGACAAAAAAAAAAGCATTTTAAGCTTACACTGGGTAAACAGTTAAAGATAACGGGCAAAGCCGGGGCGGGTTGCTAGTTACTGTATACGATGATCCATTATATCTAGGGATAGGGAAAATTCGCAACCGCGAATTTCACGAATTATTAAATGAAGTAATACACAAGTGGTAATCTGTTTTAATAACTCCAAAATTAGCAAAAAGAATGGTTTTTAAACTCACGACATTTTGCAAATTCCGAATGAGAACACGAATTTTAGCTTCTTTTTTGTTTTCTCAATGCACTCCCAATAATTCATGGCAATTAATGCACAAATCTCACGCTAATTATCCGCAGTTATGTTTTTAAGCCTAACAAAAACAAAACTATTGGTTAAAATATTGAAATTCATTTTATGGACACACACAATAAAAATAAAATAAAAACACTTTAATCAAGAAGCAGATGTACGACAGGACCAAGATAGTTTGGAGTTTTGCAAGGAATGATATTTGGATTTCCAAAGTTCTCAGAATCTGTGCTGACCATTTGGATACCCTGTTCAAACGCTGACCGTGAATGTTTTTTTTTTTTTTTTCAGCTTACATTAGCACGTTGAGTGATATGCGTCACCGTTTGTCCGAAGAGTATTTGGATCTTTTCACTGAAGTATACTTTGAAGGATGACTGTGAAATGTGTCGTTAGTGTACAGTATTTTAATATTTAATGCATGCTATCCATGATATAAAAATATAAAATAAAAAAACTTACCATTTTTGTCGTTCCTTGGAATGCTATGAAAGTCAAGGAGGTTAGATATCTAAGCTCGTTGACACTATAGTGCTTTCTAGTAGAGTGTGGAGGAACTTTCTGATGGCGGAAAATCCCGAGATTAATTTTGCCATTATGAACACGGCCTACTAAATTCAAATGTTTTTTTTACTCTTTCGCTGCTGCATTTCTGACATCACAAAACCCCTCACTGCGTAATTTAATGAAGATATTGAAAAAAGTTTTAATGTGGATTTTCATTTATTATAAGACATAGCATAACACATGAAACAAAAAATAAATATATATCGCCTTTGTGATCCATTCTGTGGTCCTTGGTTCGATGAAACATTAACTTACACGTGACCTTGTAGTTTTCTTTAGTGAGCATTTTAATTCATATGTTTTAACCTTGATATATATCCCGTGGTCCTTGGTTCAATGGAATCTAACACTGGCATGTGACCTTGAAGTTTACCTTGGTGTGATAACTTTCGAAGCAGGTAGTTGGACACATTGGGGGCTGTCCTGTGCAATTCTTGCAATAAAATATTGTCTGTTTCCTCTTTCACAGCCCCTTTCCTTTCTTTGAACACCGTGCCGGCAATATGGAACAAACAACACAGTTGGGTTTGTGACTTTTGTCCTGTTGTTCCCCAATGAAGTGCCTCTCCGTGAGACGCGCAAGCGGTATCCCGTCAGAAGATCTTTGGCCGTGTTTCGCAGGCGAAGCGAGTTTGTACTTTTCTAGAAGTCCTGTAATTACATCATCTCTGAAGTCATGAGCACTTGTTTTCTTGTCATGGACCTTATTGTACACTATTCTTCCATTGACTAGGGCTGTTTCTATGATGAAATACCACAAGACCTGATACCACTTGATTTTCTTGTGCACATATGCGTAATTCGTTTTCAGCTGATCGAACTTGTCAACACCATTCATTTCATGATTATAATTCACAACTAATTTAGGTTTATCACGGATAACAAAACCGGTTGGACCCCTCTTTGATCTCTTCCTAACCTTCACAACCTCAGACGAGTGTACGGTCTTGAGCATACTTACCCGGCCGATATCTTGCCACAAGAATGCAAGCATTTTTTTAGTAGGATGATGCCAGAACTTAGGTTTCTGTCTTTCTTCATCTTCAGACCTTTCATCTCTTGAGGAAGACTTTTCCGGTTACATCTCACTGTTTCACATGCACCCACTCTATTCTCAGCAAGATGAGTGAAAAGTGTAGGGCTTGAAAAAGAATTGTCTAAGTATATAATTCTGCTAGTATTTTCAAAGTCTTTTGACAAGCTCCTAACAACTTTCTCCCCTAATGTGTCCCCTGGATCACGTAAGTCTGAAATCTGCAGAGGAAACCACTTTTACTATCGCACAGTGACCATAATTTTATGCCCCATTTTGTCGATGGTTTTGAAGGCATATACTGCATACACCACAACCTTCCTGTGAACTTCAGCATTGACTCATTGACTGATAAGCATTTTCCTGGTGAAACATTCTGTAGGTACGCATTTTCTACCATAGAAATTGCAGGCCTGACCTTGAATAACGGATCATAACCAGGTGAACCCCTAGGAATCTGACATTCATTATTATTGAAATGTAGGAAGCTGCGAAGGAGACAGTAGATATCTCGTGACATTACATCACTAAAATGAGGCGTAGCAGTGACCCAATGCTTATCCGAAAAATAAGACTGTAATACTGATTTACAGCACAATCCCATCCCAATGTCAAGAGCTACCATTGCTTGAATATCTTCCATTGTACACCCAGACCACTTACGATACCTAGAACGCGGTGGAAAGTCATACGTTTTATCTAAACACTGTTCAGCATATCTATTACCGTATTTGCTCGCGTATATCTCGCCCCCGCGTATATCTCGCACCCCATTTTTTTAGTTGAAATTTCAGGGGGAAAAAAGTACTCGCATATATCTTGCATTCATTTTTGACGCCGTCATATAAATGACCGTTAGATAGTTACTTAGTTAATTATTGTTTTAAGGGGCGGAACTACGAGGTCATCTGCCCCTCTTAACACAGATTAAAGAATACAAATTTTGAATTGAATTTAAAATTTTGAAGTGGACATCTAAATTTAAAAAGACCAAAAATTAATAAAACAAAAACAAACAATTAAATAAAAAAAAATTATAAAAATAAACAAAAATTACGGAAAAAACAAAACATTATCATTCAAAAACGAACAAGTCGTTGAGTCAAAGTTCACTGGAAAATTTAGATTGCTGGCCCTAACCCACTCTCACTTATAAAGCGGATAACGCGATCAGCAGCCACCGCGTCATCGGCTAATATAAGTTTGAGTGTCGTCTGCAAACCAAGGTTTCTTCGTAAGTCAGCAAGATCCACACACTCTGTGAAAATGTGGGCCACGGTGAATACGGCTCCACAGGTACAAAGTGGGGGGTCTTCCCTTCTCATTAGGTAAGAGTGGGTGGATCTTGTATGACCTATAATTAGCCTACACAAAATGACGGACTCTCTCCGGGCCCGGAAGGAGCTCCGCCAAACGCGAGTAGTTCCCTTGATCGCTCTCAGTTTACTGGGCAATGGGTCAGCTAGCCACTGACTCTCCCAAAAAGCCAGAACTTGTAGGCATAACTGAGAGCGAATATCTCTAGCGGGTACCTCCATTGGTCGAGGTGGTAGTGATACCGCCTCTTTAGCAGCTTGATCTGCTAACTCATTTCCCGCAATTCCCATGTGGCTTGGAAGCCACAGAAAGGTGATTCGAGTGTCAGCGTGGCACAGCCCGGCTAGTAGGTCGTGGATTCGCTGCACTAGGGGGTGTTGCGGGAAACAAGTAGCAATTGACTGCAACGAACTCAAAGAGTCGGTACACACGAGAAAGTGGATTCGAGCATCCTGTAGTGCAAACTGCAGAGCTTCATAGATGGCAAAGAGCTCCGCAGTAAACACACTACAGGCCTCAGGCAAAGAGATCTTGGTATTTGTACCATCAATAACGTAAGCACAACCCACCTTCTCGTCCACCTTCGAACCATCCGTGTATAGAATGCCAGTGTCCGGAAATTGGTGAACTATGCTGTGGAACTGCCTCCGGTAAACGGAGGCATCCGTGTTCACCTTAGGACCTCGGTGCAGATCTAACCGAATTTCCGGACGCGGGACTTGCCACGGAGGCACCTCGCTAGATGTCCGGATCATACAGGGACCTACAGCCATTCCTATTTCAGTACACGAGCTATCAACCGGCCGAGTGGCACGAGGCCGGTTGGCGTACCCCTGGTGGTTTTGGGTACCGAAGAGAGCTTGATAGGTCGGGTGTTGCGGCATTTGACGCACATTGGCAGCATATGCTAAAAGCATATGTTGGCTTCTATAATTTAAAGGTGGAACACCCGATTCGGCGAGTAGGCTGGGTATCGGGCTGGTCCGGAAGGCACCGGTAGCCAGCCTAACGCCACTATGGTGGATACTGTCCAGCATTTTCAAGGTTGCCGGCCTTGCTGAACCGTATGCCGCAGAACCATAGTCTAGCCGGGACAGGACGAGGGCTTGGTAGAACCGTAGCAGCACCGCACGGTCGGCCCCCCACGTAGTGCCACTAAGATACCTGAGCATGTTCAGTTTCCTGAGACATGTCATTTTCAATTGCCGTATATGGTGCTGCCACGTTAACTTGCTGTCAAAATGGAGCCCCAGGAAGCGATAAGTGTCAACCAACGGCAACGCAGCATCCCTGAGATGTAGTTCAGGGTGTAAATGTAGCCTCCGTAGCCGAAAAAAATGGACGACGGAGGTTTTCGCTGCTGAAAAACGAAAACCCCGGTCGTGAGCCCACCTGTTGACCCGGTTGATAGCTAGCTGCAATTGCCGTTCCACGACTGCCATACTTCCAGAGCTGTAATGCAGAGCTAAATCGTCTACATACAGCGATGGAACTACCGCGGACCCGGCGGCGGCAACAATGCCATTAATGGCAATCGCGAACAAGGTGACACTCAGCACTGAACCCTGAGGAACTCCATTTTCTTGGGTATAGTATTGCGATTATGTCCTACCGACCCTTACACGGAAGAGTCGGACGGACATGAAATTCGCAATGAAAGTCGGTAAGTTACCACGGAGTCCCCACTTGTGAAGGGTGGAAAGGATCCCGTAGCGCCATGTGGTGTCGTAGGCTTTCTCGAGGTCAAAGAAAACCGTGACTAGGTGCTGCTTTCGGAAAAAAGCCTCCTGTATGGCGCTCTCAAATCGCACCAGATGGTCAGTGGTGGACCTATGAGAGCGAAATCCACATTGGTACTCAGACAGGAGACCTTTATCCTCCAAGAACCACACCAGTCGACGGTTCACCATCTTTTCGAGCAGCTTGCATAGGCCATTTGTCAAACAAATGGGCCCATAGCTGCTTACAAACTTGGGATCCTTTCCAGCCTTAGGAATCGGTATCACGATCCCCTCTCGCCATTGAGATGGAAACTCCCCTCCAATCCATATACGATTGAAGAGGATCAACAGTTGTTTTATACTGGCTTCGCACAGATGTTTTAACATTTGATTATGAATGTTGTCCGGTCCAGGAGCCGTATCCCTGCACAGTGCAAGCGCACTGCGCAGTTCCCATTCAGAGAATGGTACATTATAGGACTCCAAAGCAGCAGTGGCAAAGGACAAGGGGTGAGTCTCTGCCTCCCGCTTCAGAGTCAGAAATGTAGGATTGTAACTCCCGGAGCAGGATACATCGGAGAAGTGCGAGCCAATGCTGTTGGCAATGGCGAGATGGTCCGTGATTATGTCTCCATTGATAGACACTCCGGGTATCGACAGTGATGTCGGGAGTCCGGAGATCCGACGAAGCTTAGTCCACACTTGAGATGAAGGAGTATGAGCCGTCATGGACGACACATACTTTTCCCACGTCGTTTTCTTACTCTCCCGAATCAGATATCGGGCTCTAGCGCGCATCCTTCTGAAGGTGATAAGGTTGGTCATAGTGTTTAGCTTCCGATAGCATTTGAAAGCACGTCGACGATCTTTAATGGCTGCTGCAATCTCGGCTGTCCACCAAGGGACAAGCTTCCGGCGTGAGTTGCCGGATGAGGAAGGTATTGTTTCCTCAGCAGCAGCCAAAATAGCATTCTTTATATGAATGGTATGATCGTCGACACTCTCAAAGGTATCTTCGGCAAACACCGCACGTGCCGTGTATGTTGGCCAATCAGCCCGACGGAGAAGCCATCGACTTAGTAATTCGATGGCTCTCTGGTTCGGAAGAGTAACGATAATTGGAAAATGGCCACCATTACAAAGGTCATCGTGTACACCCCACTGTAGCAGGGGAACCAGCGCACGACTGCACAGGGTAATATCGATACTTGAATAAGTACCGTGTGCAATAGAGAAGTGCGTAGGCTCCCCTGTGTTCAACAGACACAGGTCCAGCCGCCTGATCAGCCTCTCAAAATCTCTCCCTTTACCGCTAGTGGTAGCGGAGCCCCAGATGGTGTTGTGGGCATTAACATCTCCCAGAAGGAGGAAAGGAGGGGGGAGCTGAGAGACTAGATCCACCAGCTGGTCGTAATCCGGCTGAGAATCAGGCGGGATGTACACGTTACATACTGTTGCCATTACTGGCAACGAAGTACGAACTGCAACTGCCTCTAGCTGAGTACGCAACGGCACCTCTTCACTAAAGAGGCTAGAGTGGACGAGAGTGCAGACGCCACCAGCGGCCACAGCTCCGTCCACCCGGTCCTTAGAGAAGAGTTTGAAGTGACGCATTGTTGTCTCATGTCCAGGACGAACCCTGGATTCCTGAAGACAGACAATGGTTGCCGAAAACGAAGATATTAATTGTCATAACTCAGCGAGATGGACAGAATAGCTATTACAGTTCCATTGTAATAGTGCCATGGTGTGGACTTAAGTAGAAGTGGGTCTTCTACTTATGCTAGACCGTTTGCCACCCTTCCCCATCTCTAGTTGGAGATGATGGGGCAGGAGAGCACACCTCAATCTCCACATCTCCGTCCGAAGACTAAGAAAATGGAGCGGGAGCTCTCTTGGGTTGCGCCCGGTCGTCGTCGGACCTCACGAGTCTCGCTCTTGGGGAAGAGCGAGAGCGGTGTCGAGGGACTTTCCCCCGGTCCGAAGACTGGGTGTCTGTCCCCGACACGTCCCGAAGAGATTTCTTCTTGGATCGGCGCCGACGTGCGTTTGGGGAAGTAGATGGTCCCTTCCCCACAGACGCCGGGTCCTTATAAAACAAGGTCGCTCCTGCTGGCACCGCTCCACTGGTAGTGGTGGGAGCGGGATGGCCAGCAGATACGTGAGCAGCCCTGCCTTTAGGAGAGGAAGAGAAACGGCGCTGAACCGTTCCCCTCTCCTCCACCAATCTATTTTCTTTTCTATAGGGGAGTTCCTCCATACGGACGGGCTTGGCTTCAGCAGGCTTGGCTCCCTTGGTGGTAGTGGGAGCGGAAAGGCCAGCAGAGACAGTAGCCACCCTGTCAGCAGGAGGGCGAGAGAGACGGCGACGAACCGTCTCCCTCTTCTCCCCTATATTTTTCGTATTAGGTGGGCTGGAAGAAGGACCAGCCCTGGTCGGCAAAGTCTTCTTTCCCCCTTTAATTGGGGAAGACTTATTCGCCGACCGTTTCGGAGAAGATGATGACTTCTTCTCCGATTGCACCGGTTTAGATGGTATAACCGGCGCCTTCTTTTGCTGGGCCGAAGAAGGTTGTTGTACCTCCTTCGGGCTGACATTTTTCGCTGGTACTGCGAGGGGTGATTTTAATACTGCTGAAAATTCGGGCGTCGAGGGTACTACACACGGTAAAGATGCGGCAGGGGTGAATGAGGGCGTCGTTGCAGCTGCAAACGATACCCGAAATTCGGGGGCATTCATATCACGGTACCTCTTGCGAGCGTCGTGATATGAAAGCCTATCAAGAGTTCTTATTTCTTGAATTTTTGCTTCCTTACAAAACTCAGGGCACTGCTTCGATCGTGGAGAGTGGCTTCCTTGGCAGTTAGGACAAATCGGGGGAGGCGTACACCTCTCACCCTCATGTGTCCCCTTGCCACACTCTCTACACACGGCCTTGGCAGTGCACCTGGCGGAAACATGCCCGAATCTCTGGCATTGATAGCAGCGCATAGGTGGAGGGATGTACGGTCGAACATCGCAGTGGTACGATGTGACCTTCACCTGCTTAGGTACTACATCACCCTCAAAATGGAGAATAAAAGCGCCGGTATCGACGCTGTTCTCCCCAATCTTTCGGGTGATGCGCCTAATCTTGGTGACGCCTCTCTTCCCCAGATCCCGCAACAATTCCGCATCGCTATTTAAAATGAGGTCACGATGGAAAATAACTCCTCGGACCTCATTCAGCGTTTCGTGTTTTGAGATCTTAACGGGAATTTCGCCGAATTGCGTGCATTCCAGCAACGCTTCGGTTTGCTTCCGATCAACGGTGTGCAGCAGCAGCTGACCGTTCCGGAGCTTGGAAATCCCGCTTAGGTCCCCAAATTTCCCCTCGATTTCCTCAGAAAAAATTATTGATTTTACTAGTTTAAAATCACCCCCGTCAGTCCTCGTAGCTACCAGGTAGCGAGGAGACTTATCAGCGGGGAATCTTCTATTAAAGGCTTCATCCCAAGGCGTATACACCTTGGGATTAGCTCGACACTCAAGAGACGGCTTTTTAAGGGTGCCACCCTGTACAGGTGTCCGTGATCGCTTACTAGGCATCCCGGACGAAATCCTCCCCGAATACTGCCCACTCCGAACGGGGGCTATCACTGTGGGCGCCACCCAGCCAAGGCAATTCCTACCTGGCATAGCAGATATTGCCCGGGGTCCCAGTGCCTCGAACAGGCACTTCCCCCTCGGCATGCACAGGATTTATGCAGCTCCAGTATTCGGCCATGCAGGGACCTTCGTTGTAAGGCGGATACTACTGTAGGGTACATGGCGCACCCACCTGACGGGATGGGGCATACCGTCTAGACTTTCTGGCCAGATGGCCAAGCTGGTGGCCCTTCCCCTAACAGCATGCATGTTTGTTTCTATTGGTCAAACCAGAGCTGGGACCAGAAAACCAAAATCGACCTTTATAAGGCCCCCTCTAAGTCGCCTTTTACGACAGGCAGGGGATACCGTGGATGAATTCTGCCCTCCCCATCCACAGGGGGTCGGAACAAATCAAAAACTGGCTAGTTATTCGGCCATGTCGGCCCTATTAGTCACCTCCTACGACAGGCAGGGCATACCGTGGGTGTATTCTATCCCGCACCCACACGGGGGAAAAATGACCGTAATAACCTTGAGGTATAAACACGTTCTATTTAGCGCGCCACAAGTCGTCATTGAAAAAGACGTTATAAGCTCGTTAAGGATGATTCAAGGCAGAAAAGGAACTCCAGCATTTATATTGGATACGATCGATCATCTTCCATATCGATTCCTCACTACATGTACGAGCGAGCTCGATCTTACCCGACCGCGGCTGAAGACACAATGTAGGCCTAAAGCGTGCTAACAGTCACGCCGGCGCCGCATCGCATGCTTGCGCGAGGTCTGTCCGAGTTTGTACGATCGTAGCGGCACTACAGTATAGCATCAGTTTACGCAAGTTTGCATCAGTTCGTGTGTTATGGTTATGCGACATTAAGAACCTATGAAAAAGACGTCATGAGCTCGTTAAGGATGATTCAAGGCAGAATTTAGAGCGCAGACGCGTAGCGATCGATACGATCGATATCTTCCATATCGATTCCTCGCTACATGCCCGAGCGAGCTCGAACTTAGCCGAGCGTGGCTGAAGCGTGCTAACACCCACGCGGCGCCGCTTTACATGCTTGCACACGGCCGAGCTCTGAAGCAATGCAATACGTAAAGACGAAATCATTGAGATTCGAGAAGACTGAACTGCGTTTCTCTGCGATGTAACAGTAGGCCTACTTGCGCAATTTTCGAAACCTACAAGCATGTTTCTGCGAGTGGTATAGCACAGATTTCCTTATCTTCAAAGCCCAAACAATACAAGAGGAATACGGAAATTCCCCGCGTATATCTCGCACCGACAAATTTCACTCGTATTTTCGGCTCGCGTATATCTCGCCCCCGCGTATATCTCGCACCCCATTTTTTTAGTTGAAATTTCAGGAAAAAAAGTGTGAGATACACGCGAGCAAATACGGTAGTTTCATTTGTTGTATGTTCAAACACTGCCAGCGGCATGAATTTAAGAAATGAGTAAGGGTCCTGAAAGTTTGAAACATCACTTTTCACTTTCAAATCGAAATCAGCACCGTCACATAAATTCAATGTTTTTATTCTTTCGACATTACTGATATCACGCCAGTCAGGTACTTGACGATCGTCATTGCTACTATTTACTAACGAACTATCACTCGAATCATCACCACTGTCATCACTACTCTCATTGTCTCCATCTATCGACACATCTGAATCTGAATCTGCTACTAGCATCTGGTAAATTTCATCACTGTCATTGCTTATATTACGCGCGCTCATGGCTTCTCACTAGTGTGGTAGGTCAATGACGGCCAGAGAGCTGAGAGGAATGTTGCCGGGTGGGAGACAACAAAGAAAATACTGTAATACTCACGACATTGCTTTCAACAATTCCCAGTACACGCTCAAGACATGCATATTCATGTACGCATTATTAAAGAGCCACTTTGTAGACAAAGATCGTGTAAGAAGCAGCAGGAAAGTACCAAGTCGACAAAAGTCGATTGCCGCAGCGAACACAGTATCGATGTAAATCGACTCAAGTCGATGGCCGCAGCGAAAGAGTTAATATGACAAGCACAAAAATCACTTGCCACGGCCAGGAGCGAACCTGCAAGCTTGGGGTTGGTAGTACGACACGATAACCACTCACCCACCGTGGCAAGCGTGGAAATGGTAAAACCCGACAAATTAAGTCACCATTTTGTTTTTTTGCCTTAATGTTGTGAAGACAGTTTTAAAAATTGCACATGTACTCTACACATGAGGTAGTTTTCATGGAAAACGTTTAATTGCTTTATATATGGCAGAATCGGAGATAAAAATTGTTTAAAATTGTTAACTTTTGAAGGTGTTAAGCTATATCGACCCCCTTAAAAGCATTTGATGGAAGAGCATTGCGAAGTATGGTCATGGGTTTTGACACCCATGCTAGCTCGGACGTGAGGCATAACGAAAAAGATGCAACTCTAGGTACCACTAATCGTGGTGTAAACCAAATATTGTTATTTATAACAGGTCAAAAGATTTATTTATTTAATGTATGGCTTTTAGTGCCAGGAGTGTCCAAGGACATGTTTGGCTTGCCCGAGTTTGTAACTGCTTCTATGCGGACACCCATGGGGTGAGCTACAAGTACCATCGCATGTGGATGAGATGAAATAAATGAAGATGAATGAGCAAGTTCAATTTCAAATAATCCCAACTTTGGCTACCAGATGCCACTGACACCTAGCAGCGAACGTTGGAACTTAATAGAGCGTTTCTAACGAAATTTAACCTACAAATTTGGCTACACACTACCAATTGTAGTGGTAGGTTCTTTTTCATACCATAAATCTATGACATGGGCCTGCAGGCTTTACTTTCCCTCTGAAGGAAGGCATACTGAAGGATTTTAATGCTTTTAAAAATCCGGCGGCTTCGGCTGAGTTTGAACCTGGGATATTGGGCATAGCAGTTCAGCATGCTACGAACTACACCAGTGACGCCGCGGTCAAAAGATATATAAGTTAAATCTCTCATCCTAGAATAGAAATATTGCCCACCTGCTGCCTGCTCAGTTATCGTGGTGCCTCCCGCCAGGTCTGAGTCGAAGGATGCCAGGCTCACACTGTCTGACAAGCTAATCTCATCCAATGACTGAGAGTCTTCTTCATCACTCCGCGATGAAGGGTCTTTCAGGAGATCCAGCTCTGCCAGTAACTTCACATACCCCACACTGGTGCGGAACCCTGGTAGGAACCGTTCCTCTGTCTGGAAAAAAGATGGCATCGAGATAGCCATTCAACACTCCTGTAAGTATGTCATGACACAAAAAGAAAAAAAATACTAGGGTAAGGGACAGAAATCTAAGAAGAAAAAAGTGTGTCTTTTTCAAATAGAGAAGCAGAGGCAGACCTACTGTTGATCAAAATATTATGTGCATTCGAGTTTGAAGGTGTTTGTGAAGTAACCAATAGACCTACATGAAATTCAATAACATCATTTTCGTCGTTCTATTTTACGTTAGTTCATGTAGGTTTGACATTTTTAATTTATATTTTAATATTTTTTATTGCAGTTGGAACACAAAAAGTGCCCATTTTTAAGCGTGTTTCAACCATGCGTCTCATTTAAGAATTATTATCTCACAAACCCGTCATCAGTTCGAATCCAAGTTTTACTACAATATACATGTTGTATAATTGGTTTATTAATTTCAAAATTTTATGGGTCCAAGAAACAAAGTTGTTATCATTTTTGTAAGGTAACTTTTTCTTGGCTCGGGGTCGTTGGAAAATGTAGATCTTGGTCGCGTGGTAATCCTGTATGACTGTGAAGTACGTAAATTAATTCAATTATTTTATATCGGTTTGTATTTTTATGGGGAAATAAGACATGGTTCACCAGCTAGCCGCTCCGGGGAAAGCTGTACAGCGTTGCCAAGATGGAGCCCATCACACCACATGGCGCACCTCGCTCAGAAGTGATGGGCTCCAACTGCGATAAAATATATTAAAATATAAATTAAAAATTTCAAACCTACATGAAATAACGTAAAATAGAACGACGAAAATGATGATGTTATTGGATTTTATGTAGGTCTATTGGTTACTTCACAAACAACCTTCAAACTCGAGTGAACATAATATTTTGGACAACAGTAGAAGGTGATTGATATCAGTGTTTATTGAAGTGAGAGGTGTAGAAGCAGTGGAGGCCGCAGTGCTAACTGCTAATAGAAGATCGCGGAGGCGACTTTTCCTCCAACAGAGGCTTGCGGGCTAGACTGAACGCTAAAAGGCAAAACAGTCTCAAATGAAAATGTATGTAAGATGCGCACCCTATAGACGAAATGAGGGGAAAAGAAGTAATTTGACAATATGCCAATTTACAACCACAAATAAACTGAAGCATACTGTACATGCATTTATTGAACAACACACTATTACACATCTAAAATATGTATGGAGTAAAAAAAAAAGCTCATAATGTGAACAGTAGTATGTCATCTGATGAAGAAAGAGCAGCCAAGTGAGCCAGAATGAAGAGGTCTTGGGAGAAGAGGAAGATGATGACAGCTAAATTCTCCGTCAATACATAGATGACAGTCACTGGAGAAGACAGAGTTCTTCACTAGCATAAAAGAAGCTAGCAGTGAGATGCTCTTGGAGCAGGGAGAGATCAGCAGGACTGAAAAATTTAAGTATCTCTGAGAATAGATTGAATCCAACTTATCTGAAAGGGCAGTGAGAGTCAATAAATTAGAAATGGCCTATCGGTTGACGAAGAACACTTACAACAAGAAGTGCTTATCTTGTAACTTGAAATTGAAACATTATGTCAGTCATAATGCCAGAAGCCTTATATGCCATGGAGTGTCTTTCTTTAAACCGAAGGGGTCTGATCGAGAAGATGGAAATTAGAGAGAGAAGAATCCTCCGGAAGATCCTCGGTCCTGTAAAGGTAGACGAAGAATTTCATAGGCGACATAACTCCGAGCTCTATGAACACACAGAGAAACTATCCGATTGTGCGAGAAAAAAGAGAATAGCCTTTTATGGCCATATCGCGACATTACCTTCCACAAGATCGACCAATCATTTGCTCAGTTTCTAGCACAATAAGAAGGTTCTTACCACGTGGTTGACTGAAACTGAGAAGGATATTAACGAACTGGGAACATCAGATCTGCATGACAAACAGGCTGTGAGGCGTGCTTTGAAGGAAGTCCATGGTTTTCAGGAGGAACCTCGGAAGAAAGGTACCCCCTGGACTACTGAAAGAAAGGAGTTGCACCGGCCGAAAATGTGTCAATACTGGGCGAAGATTAGGACCCTCCAGTTGAATAAACGTGGTCCTAAGTAGGCCAATTCGAAAGATGATGACTTAAATGTAATTGATTTGATTTAAGTGCTACAATGTGGGCATTAACTATGTAAATATTGAAATTAAATAAAGTGAAAAGTAAAGAAAAATTCACATCACATCCTAATGGAACAGTATGACAAAAACGCTGCTAACAAACAATTATTGAACAGGAAAATGAGGAAACATGGATTACACACAAACACAGCAGGCATGTCTGGTTAGAGGAAGAGATAAAAGAGCACAACAGGGACACACACATAAAAAGGGTCAAGATAATCTCTACAGTCTGACAAGTACAGGGTTTTGCATATGAAGTAAGAACGGTGAGCGGCGGCTTTGATATCCGCTGCTTCATTGGCCTTGGCCGAGTTTGTGGTGTGCCACGGCCCCCTGCTGTAGTATTGAAAGCGCGCGCATAGTATATACTGTACTCGACCTTGCAATAAACGTGCAGGTGTTCAGTCGCCAGTCTGTACCTCAGATGTTAACATGAGACAGTTATCATTACAACATCGTATTTTTGTATGTAAAACTTATTTTAAGTACGAGTCGGCTCGGCGGGTACGTGATGCATTTGTTCAGCAATTTCCTTTCCACTAGCGCAGATTCACGTAATTCACGTAATTGTAAATAAGTTTGACACTACTGACTCAGTGCTCAATAAAATGCATAAAATTAAAAATCAGAAACAATACAGTGGCAGAACTCAGAATGTGGTTACCAGATACAATGCCTGTATAACCCAGGATGGACGACACTTCCAGCATCATTTATAAGTAGGGATTGGAATTTTTCGGTGATTTCAGAGTGAAGAAAGTGGTATTTTAAAGTGGCAAATTCGGTGGTTTCAAGTGCACTTTTTGGTACTTTCAAAATCATAAATTTTAGGTGGGATTTCATAAATATCATGGATAACATGCATAACATAACACATTTCAGTCATCCTTCAAAGTATACTTCAGTAAAGAGATCAAAATTCTCTTGTGACAAACGGTGACGCATATCACTTAACGTGCTAGTGTAAACTGAAAAACAAAAGTTCACAGCATTTGAACAGGGGATCCAAATGGTTTTCAACACAGATTCTGCGAACTTAGGAAATACAAATGTCATTCTTTGCAAAACTCCAACAATGTCTGTCTTGGTCCTGTCATGCATCTGCTTCTTGATTAAAGTTTGCAGTTCTTTGTATCTCTTAACACCTCACTTTCTTCCAGTGTTCCACAGAACGGCAACTTCTTAATTTTCTTTGCAGGGTCCTCATTGATGTTCATTGGCACTATTTCTGCCGGATCAAACGCACACATTTGTAAATCCTGTTCCCAGGGTCAACAGATCTCAAGCTGATTCATTTTCCAAGAGCATGGGACCCAGCATTTACTAAAACTGAATGTATTTTCCCTCTTTTTAATACATTTCCACAACCCTCCAACTGCTCCTTAATGTTGGTACCGTACTTTCCAGAAACAGCAAGTTTAAGGGCTTGCTGAATTCTCTGTAGATGTCCATCAAGAAGGTGAACAGTTGGATGTGGCCGTCTAATAAGGGGATGAGTTCAGTGATGTCTGTGCCAAATTCTTTGAATCTCAAGTATTTCGTCATGTGAAACATTGTTGAGAAAATCAACACCAGAGTTATCAGTCCCTACTACTTCACTCATAAATTGCAAAATATCTTTCAAGTACTCTGGCAGGCACACTACAGAATGACACCAAGAAGACCACCTGGTTAATACTGGTTCAGGAAACAGTGGCACATTTTGATCTGGATACTTGCCATCTAGATATTCATCTCTGATAGGCGGACTACATGACACCACGCATCGAGTAGGTACTAGGATGAAGGGGCAGATAACCTTGCTGTTCCAGTCCTTAACACCTCAATAACTAAGTACTGTAACTTACTAGGATGATTTCCCAGATTGTTAGAGATCGCTGTATGCAGAAAGTGAGGCCCGCTATCTACCGTTAAGTTTCCAATCTTTCCGTGTTTGTTGGATGCTCTCCATGCAGTCAAGTCATGGGAGAAGATTACCGCTACTACACTCGCACAAAAACAAGAGTTTGTCAGCTTCTGTGACGACGATATTTTAAACGGGCAAGGTGGTCTCACTACGATGACATTAGGGCAAAACCTGGATGAATGTCAAGATGCAGAAGAAAGTGACATCCAGTAGTTAGACTTCGATAAAGACAATCATGGTTTCAGACATGAGGATATTGTATGGAATTTGACTGTCGGTGAGGTAAACTGAGATCCAGTACATATAGAATGCAGGAGTGATGCAACGGAAATTCCGAAAGTTCCCACAGTCATGCTAGTGTGTCTAGTCACACTTATCTCTTACATAGAAAATCAAGATGAATTTTCATTCTCATATATTGTTTTCTTCAGAATTGTACAATCTAAAATTAGACAAAATAAACCAACTAAGAAACAAAAAATGATGACAGTCATTTTTCTTAGTTTTTAATATTGGTAAAATCCACAGTGTGTCTTACAATACTATGTTATAAAGTATTATATATTTTTTTGCGTGTTCATAAAATACATTTCAATATTTTTAACCAATAGTTTTCTCTTTGCTAGGCTTAAAAACATTACTGTAGATAATTCGCAGTTTTCAATATTTCGCGGAAATTCGTGCATTAATTGCCGCGAATTATCGTAAGTGCACTGTAAAAAAAAACTAAAATTCGCGTTTTCAAGCGAAATTCATACATAATTCGCGAAATTCGCGTCTTCATGCGAAATTCGCGAAATTTCGCGACTTCAAAAACAATTTTTTTCGCCATTTTTAGGGTTATTAAAACACATTACCATCTATGTATTACTTCATTTAATAATTCGCGAAATTCGCGATCGCGAATTTTTCCATTCCCTATTTATAAGGTAATATTTAGAACAGGATAGTACACACACTTAAAGCAGGGGGCCGTGGTGCGCCACAAGTTCGGCCAAGGCCACCGCAGCAGCGAATAACAAATCTGCCGCTTGCCGTTCTTACTTTATATGAAAGACCCTGTATTCTTGCCATCAATCCTATCAATAGCTCATCAAAGCAGCAACCAGTTTATCCACAGCTTAAAACAGTGCAAAGCAGGAGGCATTATTCTGTAAGAACACCACCTCGTAATGTACTGGCTAGCAATCTTGGCTGTCACCCCGGGTCAATTCCCGGCTCTGCCAAGAAATTTAATTCTGATCCGAGGGTTGGAATGTGGTACACTCAGCCTCGTGAGGCAAAACTAAGTAGAGGTGGGTTCAATTCCCTTCTCAGCTATCCTAGAAGTGTTTTTTCCTTGTTTCCCCATTTCTACTTGAGGCAAATGCCAGGATGGTTCCAAACTGAAGGCCACGGCCACCTTCATCCCAATCCTCGTCTCAATTACAAATACATACACTAATGCTGACATCACTATAACACAGGTTATCAGATAAATTCTACCACACCCAAGTACATGAGGCAGAAATGACCATAATGTCCAAGCCCATAAATGAAACAACAATGCTTCTAAAAGATACTGTCTTGAAATGGATGGTGTAGCATGGTGTGAAAGCCAGACAAAAAAAGGTTAAGATGGGAAAGTCAAAAGATAACTGGATGAATAAAGTGGGATGTTATTGTTTTGTTAATTCGTTAGAGTGGTTTGAGAAATCTTGGGCATCAGCCTGTGTACTTGGGTGTGTGTCAAGTTGTATGATAACCTGTGTTTCTGAGATGACTGTGACGTATAACAATATTAAGATCAAGAATGGGATATGTGCTCTAGGACTTAAAATAAGGTGCTATACCAGCATATTTGCATGGAGGGAGTGTGGGAAAAACCACATTCGGAATAGCCACTGTCAACGCCACGATTAGAATCCCCATACTTTCTGCAGCTCCCCATTACAATCTTGGTAAGAAATTTAATACAATCAAGCAAGATAGCGACCGTGAAAGATGTGTCTGTGATTAGTTCCTTTTTTATCTTTTGCAAATATGATGGAATTAATGTAGTATAAACAAGAAACTTGTAAAAAATTGTATCCCGAGTTCTAAGTGCCAAATCTGGTATCATTTGGCATTATTGGACGGTAGTTGTCCAGAAAAATTATAAAATGTGGCCGTGTTGTGAAGACAGCTTGGATTTGTTTACAAGACAATTTGTCGAAGTTGACATTATTAAACAGATTGAAGGAAGGAAGATTGTAGTTTTAGGTGACCGTGAATCTTGTGATTATGAGCCACGGGGCCTCCGTTTTAGGTGGAATACGAACCACAGGACATGGCATTTCACTTCGAAATTTTAAACAGATTCATGCTAGTAAATCATCCAAAATATCATGCTGTGTGCTACCACGACATCAATACTTGTAAATTATGGTGTTCTTAGGCAGCTTATTATACCACGGCAGACCGGTCAATGCATGTGAGATTTTCAAAGTGAAATGCCATGTCCTGAGGTACGGATTCCACGCAAAAAGGAGGTCCCGTGGCTTATGATCTCGCGATTAACGGTCACGTTAAACTACAATCTTCCTTCCTTCTTTTCAAAATCAGAAAGCTTCTACAATACAAGAATGGCCTAGTATATCAATTACATACCTGTAGTTTATCGTACACAGCAGCTTGAACTTCATCAAACCAGGTCTCCGCAGGATTTTCAGTGCGTAACTTGAATAGCAGTCTTTTCACAAATATTTCATCTATTTTTATTCTAGGGGAAGCCTAAAATTAGAAAAAAAATAGATACAAAAATTCAACCACACGGAAACAAGAGAGTAATTGAGTACACAGACATTAACAGAAGAGAAAATACTACACACACAGTTTCACTCAGATTTTCTTTACATTTACAGAGACCAATTCGTTTGCAAGTAACATGGAACTTGACTTCCGTACAACACAAATCTTCTGCAGGTGAGCATGTTAAGAAGCGCTGCCTGAGAAAGACCTTGTAATTATGGGCGAAGAGGTGGGAGGTGAAACAGTTGTCAGAAGTGGTCTGGTGGTTGTAAGTATGGATATTTACAGGTGATTTGGTGGTCACACATAGCTAATGAATTGGAGGTTGAGGCCAACTAAGAAAACATAGCAGAGCTTACAATAAGCTGCTACATAGTGTAGATGGATGTGTAATACGATGATTTAAACTTTCCTATCTCAAAATCTGGTATCACTACGTGAATATAAGGGGGAAAAATTAC
The DNA here is from genome assembly GCA_946902985.2 of Meconema thalassinum. Classification (NCBI taxonomy): domain Eukaryota; kingdom Metazoa; phylum Arthropoda; class Insecta; order Orthoptera; family Tettigoniidae; genus Meconema; species Meconema thalassinum. The sequence goes on along the minus strand of OX336394.1, from coordinate 248,754,374 downwards.
TTTTCAGCACGTAGAGCATCAACTGTAGTCAATTTGTTTGATTTACGTGAACTTGAAGCTTTCAAAACTTACTGAAAAGCATTAATCTTATGCATAGACTGACACTCGGTTGTATAACATTTATGGTTTTGGCTAGTAGATAACTAAACAAATAGTACCTGTTGTCATAATGATAATCGTCCGTTCTGTAGCAGGATTCATTAATGATCAGAAATTAGGTTGGTAACAAATGAAATTAGGTTGGTAACAAATGGATTAATGAACTCCACACAAAACAGAGCAATGTAGGAGTACTTCTTTTCATAGTATACATCCATTATGTCAAGTTTTACTGGGATCACGTCAAAAGATTCACACTGATTTGTGATTACATTATAGAAAGACTAGGCTCCTGAAACAACTTTTTGACTTCTTTTGGAACAGTAAAACAAAAATCACATGGTTTAAAGAAATACAAATGGATTTAGACAAATTGAAAATTACTAAGCATAATATTGAACATAGAGAGGAGAAACGGCTTCTGAATAACAAATACACTCGACTAACATTCAAAATTTCACAGCTTAAGCAATATGTTATATCAGCAGAAGAATGAGCTGCAAGATCTTCCAGATGAAGAAGTATTGGGAAAGGAAGAAATTAATCAAGAATTAAGAACTGAACTTAGTATTTGAAGACTTTGTATACATTATAAGGTTTGATTTTTGGTGCTCCAATGTGGCCGTAAACAGTGTAAATAAATAAATAAATAAATAGAAATACCTACAGTATGTCAACTATAAATGTAACCTTAAACCATATTTCACATATATCACATTTATTGCCATGCACACCATTTGTTATGAACACTACATAAGAAAATCATGTACCATAAATTTGCCTCATAGGAATGGATTAATTAACCAATACCCTATACCATACTTTATTCATTAAATCATCATGTTAAAGTGACTTCTTACATTACCCTACAATGATTACTGTGTAAATATTAGGATAAAGTTGCCATGCAATGCGTACCTTTTCTGAAAGATACTGTTCAAATATACTATAAGCTGCTTCTTTCATGTTCTCCATAGTAGGATTGGATTGTTTCAAATCACCAGCCCCTTTCAATTTCTGCAACTCATGATCCGAGATCTGCTGCTCTGCAGACACGCGCCAGCCTGCAAAAGAATAATGTAATATAGAAACACATTGATAGTTTAGGAGCCTGTTAAAGAACCTTCCACTAATTACACCTGTGTGAAGCTAAATTGGATAGGTTAAGAATGTAAACAACGCTCTTAGGTTTCTACGTTCGTTGCCAAGAGCCGACTGCGGTGGCGTCTAGTAGCCAAGTTCTGAACTTGGCCTAGTAGTCGTTGACGGTGGCGGCAAAAGTAGGAACTATTTGAAAAATTCTAAGTTGCAGTCTGTACTTAAATAAACAGATAACACACACTAATACAGTCATCACAATTAACACCGGTTATCAGACAGATTCTACACACACCCAAAGTACACGGGGCTACATGACCACGTTGTCGCAGCCCCTAAACTTAAGAACCAACCAGTTTAGGAGACTTGTTGCCTAGCTAAAACTTTGTCCAAATCTGTTCAATGATTGTGTGTCCACACCTTGTTGATTTTTCCAATACTGTAAACCCTCGATTCAACAGACTTCGGATTTAATGGATAGAATTAGACCAAAAAATATTTTTTTAAAACGTTTCGTGCACCGCTGCATATTCACAGCAATATGGAAGTGGTATATACCGCAGGTGCATCCCAAATTATTCTTATTTTAAACAAGTAGTTCCGTGAAGAACTAGACAGCCTATTTTCATATATCCTACTTATATTAACTGCCACTATCAACTTACAAAATATCAGTTTGATTGCTGTAATAGATTCGTAGATAGTGAGTACCGACTAAATATTTTGGATGGTCGCCATGTTGGATTTTATATATGTAGGTCCTAGAGGTATGTAATGTTACATGAAGATTATTGTGTACGTGTATCATTCAAACTTCAATCGCATGATTAGGACACAAGAAATAATAAGGAGATTTTAAAATTTCGCACAGCTGCCATCTTGTGGTTATGGAAACAATTGAAATAAATTAGATGCCAGTGGATTAACATTCGTAAAATGATTTACTGTACCAAGTTTCACTGCACTCGGATGGTTAAATTGCGAGAAACCTCCATGTGAATATTGATACTTCGCGTCGCCGCCATGTTGGATTTGTGATCACCAGGTTATTTAAAGTCCTATAGGTGAACTTAAGTTCATAGCCCCTATGAACATTAAAAAAAAATCAGTTTGATTGCTATAATAGATTCGTAGATATTCAGAGTCGTCTGAATATTTCGGATGGTCGCCATGTTGGATTGTTAAATGTATTGGCCATAGAGTCATGTACCATTGAAGGGAAATTATTGCGTAGGTTCATTATTCAAACTTTCACTTAGATCGCTTGATTACGACACAAGAAATAAAAACTTAATTTTAAAATTTGCACAGCCACCACCTTGAGGTTATGTAAACAATTGAACTAAATTAGATACCAGTGCATTACAATGTGTATAAATATTTCCTCTACCAGATTTCATTGCGTTTGGAACATTATATCGCGAGAAAGGTCTATTTATAATTTTCAAATTCGCTTGGCCGCCATGTTCGTTTTGTAGTTAACCGGTTTTTGAAAGTCTTATAGATGAACTTCCAGTAGTGCCCTTTATCTCCGTATAAAATTTCAGGGTGATACAGCTGATAGTTTCAGAGATATAAAATGCCGGTGAAATAATTCGCTCATCCGTCATCTTGTGGTTATATAAACAATTGAACCAAGTTAGATGTCGGTGCATTACAATGTGTATATACATATACTGTACCAAGTTTTATTGCGTTTGGTTGGTTAAATCACGAGATACGTCTATTTAAAAGTCGCAAATACGCGTGGCTGCCATGTTGGTTTTGTAGTTACCAGTTTTTCAAAAGTCACATAGGTGAACTTCTAGTAGTTCCCTTTATCACCGAAATAAATTCCAGGGTGATATCGGTAATAGTTTCGGAGATATTGAATGCTGGTGAAATATTTCGCACAGCCGCCATGTTGGATTGGTGAGACGTAACAAAATTTGAAGGGCACGGTCGAGGTCGCCCGGAATAGTACTATGAACTTACCGAGTTTCATTGAAATCGCTCCAGCCGTTTAAAAGTTATTAGGAACACACACACCTCACACACACACACACATGCGCACACACACACGGACAAAAGGTGATCTCATAAGCCAATTTCTCAAAATTGAAAATAGGCTAAAAATACAGTAAATACTCTCTCTCTTAAGTTAACAGCCCTGGGACTGGTTTGCAGCAACTCGCCAATATTCTCCGCCATCCACTTCAATTCATGATATGATTTTGTGTTTGTGTCTGTCATTATCTGTGTGATGTATGCATGTGGTGGTCTTCCTCTTCTGTTTTTCCCCTTCTAACATCCCTTCGATAACTCTTGCTAGCAGGCTATTATGTCTGAGAATATGTCCTAACATATTCGCTCTTCTTGCTTAAAGACTCTTCATAAAGCTTCTACTTTCTCCTGCTCTTCTGAATACCTCTTAATTTATCATATGTTCAATCCAACTGATCTTAAGCATTCTTCTCCAGCGCCAAGCCTCAAAAACCATCAACCTCTTCTCCTCTGACTTCCCTATTGTCCAGGTCTCACTACCATTCAAAGCCACACTCCACATGCACGTCTTCAACAGTCTTTTCCTTATTTTTAGCCTACTTTTCACATTTTGCAAAAATGAGGAAAAAGTAGACTTATGAGATAGATCCGGGAAAATGTGTGTCTGTCTGTCTGTCCTTCTGTCTGTCTGTCTGTCTGTCCTTCTGTCCTGTCTGTCTGTCCTTCTGTCCTGTCTGTCTGTCTGGCTGTGTGTGTATCCCCCCCTATCAACTCCTAAACGGCTGCAGCAATCAAAACCAAATTTAGTATGAGTAAAGATGTGCACCGGAATATCTCACATCCATATTTGAAAATGATGTCAGTGCTACCAACTGCTGAAAAAACGCACTAGAAATTTGAGCTTAATGTTGGATATCTTGCAAGGTATGCATGGGAGCTATTCCAAAATTGGCACACATGTAGATAAAACTATTTCAGTTTAATTTCCAGTAGGCCAACCATGACAGTGTTGCCAAAATAATTTTAAGCCTTCTGATAGGTCCAATGTTTAAATGCATATAACTGCTACACTATCAATTGGATTTCAACCAAATTTTGTATGTAATATTTGTACATAAACAGATATGACTGAGCGTATTCTTAAGAGCCACCAGGGCTGCCAACTATTAATGATTGCTCTCTCTATTTTTTTAAATCCAAATACCAATATATCAGAAAGTATGCAAGCCAACAGCTTTAAACTATGCACACGTATATTCTGACATTTTAGATTAATTTGGAATAACTTATATACGTCAGTTCTACCAACATGATTATAAGCCTGCTGATAGTACCAATTTTTAAATACATGTAACTTCTATACTATCAGTTGGATTTCAACCAAATTTCGTATGTGCTATGTGTACCATAACAGATATGACTATAAGTATTGTTAAGAGCAATTAGGGCTGCCAACTGTTAATACATGCTGTTTGTATTTTTTTTTACACTAATAATATATCAGAAAGTATGCAAGCCAACAGCTCTATACTTTGCACACGTATAGCACCTGACATTCTAGATTAATTTGGAGTAATTAATACAAGGCAGTGCTGCCAACATGATTCTATGTCTGCTGATATGTCCAATTTTAAAATACATGTAACTTCTATACTAACAAATGGATTTCATCCAAAATTGGCACAACAAGATATCATAATATTTCAGATTATTTCTGTCCAGCACACGCATGACATTGTTGGCAACATGCTTTTACGCGTGCTGATAGATCCAGTGTCTAACTGCATGTAACGTCCATTGGACTTCAACCAAATTTTGTATTCTGTACCTTAAGAGATGGAACTAAGAATATATTCAGTCACCAGGGCTGCCAACTGTAGTGCTCTATTAGGCTACATTATACCAGGTATATTTTGAACTAATTAGATATTTCAATATTACCAACTTAATTTCGTCATTATTCTAGATAGGTTAATATTCTGTAGAATAATCATTGGCATGAAAAGTAGGCTGTATAGTTCTTCACGAAACTTCTTGTTAGGTCTATACTTTTGGATGTGAAGCGATTCTTCTTTCTATGAAAGGCGTTCTTTGCCCGAATAATTCTACTAAATACTAATTAACATAAAACCTCGTTAATTAGTGGTAGACACTATATAAACCAATAAAATCAAAACCTTACCGCTCTTACTGTAAAAGGAATCAATAAGACCACGTAGAACATTCCTGTTTATTAGCGCAACCTGGGGAGCATGGTGGCACAGCGGTCAAGCTGTTGGCCTCTCATCAAGGTGGACCGGATTCGATTCCCGGTCAATGCATGTGAGATTTTCGAAGTGAAATGCCATATCCCGTGGTTCGGAAACCACGTAAAAAAAGAGGTCCCGTGGCTCACGATCGCATGATTAACGGTCACGTAAAACTAAAAGCTTCCCTATTAGCGCAACCAAATGAAACTACAAAATAACTTTTACCTAAACATCATTTTATTGGCCATCCATAATCGTAGATGCAAAAACAACATAAAGCCATTTTTGAAACAGAACACACCTAATTGATCATTCCACGGCCAATACAATCGTTCGATAACTAACCAATAATGATAATTCGTGACTGCAATTAATGTCGATATATTTATCGCTCGAGAGCTGCGCATCTCAAAGCGTGGGTCGATGAAGTTTGAGCCGATTGAATAATCGACTCAATATAAAACCCAGCGGTCGACCCCCTCCGAGGTCCGTCGGGCGTCTTCGCGCCCCGTTGGCAAAACTTCATTGGTCTGGTTCCAGATTAAAATTTGGACACTTCAAGATTTTTATTTGAGACCCCTGTTTAGGATAAATAAATCAAGAAATTAGCTTCCCCTTATAGAAAAGTTAACTGCATGCCAGTAGACAAATTGCCACTGCATGCCAATAGAAAATATTTGAAAATGATAATTATTGTATCTCGCATGTTTATATCTGCATGTCGGTACTTATATGTTGCATGTTTAATGTATCTTGCTGTATCTTGTACTCTACGACTTAAAGTAATTGTCAAGGTTTGTGGACAACCAATGGGAGCATGCCATCAAACAAAGGCATATCCTCGCCAACTTAATTTTCTGTAACTTGGGTTGTAGTCCATAAGGAAAGATGCGATGTACCTAGTAACAGTTGGCAGTGCTTTGAAACGAGTTTCATCTGTCTTTTGTTTTGTATCCATTTCTGCTTACTGCACATGTGTGGGTGGCGACTCTGTGTTGTGAGCGAAACAAGTAAGTAACTGCAGGATTCTTGACCAGGACGGAAGCCTAGTCCGGGCTTGTCTCGAGGCCTGGGACACAAATGAACAACGAAGACAGGTAATGTCTCAAACCATATAAATATCTCGGAAGAATTACTCCGTGTTGCTAAGATGAATTCTCGGTCTTATTTTGATTTAAACTTGTTAAAATACTGAGGCCAAGTGACAAATGGCCTAGCACTTGGAATGACTTTTTAGTTTGCCCTGGCTTGTGATTTGAGTGTCTCATGCTCGCTATATTTATTTATTCAAAAGATGTGATCTTACCTGATGAGCTCATAATTGTGTTATCGACGTAAATTACTTTATTTGCATCAAGTCATTTATCTTTGTAGCAAACGGTAAATGATTTCCGAATTATTATTATTATTATTATTATTATTAATGATGATGATGCATTAAGTTATTTTATCAGTTCTGTTTTACTTGGAGAGAGCTTTTCAACCAATTACGTAAAATGTAATTGGGAGGATTTTGGACGGGAAGAAAACTTAAAATAGTAAGACGGCTGATCTTCCTTTGTTTTCTGTTGGTGTAACAGGTCATTTATAACAGTTAATACGAATAGCCTTACTATGTAGTGACAAATATAATTGGTTCAATAAAAACACAAGATAATAAGAATAAATACACTGTGGTGTGACCTTACCTTTGTAGTGTAATAGGATATAATGTTGAGCGCCAGATCCCTATTTAAGATAGTGAATCGAAATTTATTAAATATATCCACGGCAGTCAGCAGTAGAGTCGAGACCACCTACCCGGGCCGTAGTGTAACAGAGTTGACTAACCATTCAATATTTATTTATAAGGCGTAGTTGAATTTGCCTATAGTATGTGCTAACTACAAGAAAAGTTAATAGTCATGAAGTTAAAGAAATAATTTATTGACTCAAGAACAAAATATTAATAGTTACAAAAAAGAATTTAATTTACCAACTGCAGTTTAATTATTTAAAAGAAAATGAACATTTAAAAATGAATTGAATATTAATTGAAGTTACATGATAATAGGGACGATAGATTTATTTAATTGCTTGCTCACCCAGTCGAAGATTTGTCATATTTAAGGTTATGACAGATCACCTTAATACTCCGTCACGTATGTAAAAATGTTGTAATATATCGACAGATACAGCATACCACGATCCATTCTGTTGCCATCTATAGATTTATTGTAGTAGTGATCTCTAAGCCATTGTATGTTGATTCCTATATTGACCAAGCATGGTCCTGTGTTGGATATTTGCTTAGTCCATTCTTAAACCAGGAAGTCGCTGTCCGTGAATGAATGTCTTGTCGTTCCCTAATGACTTGTCGTTTCTTAATCTTTGTAGACTCGGGTTACAGCTTATATCCTCCTTGTCACGTGGTGTTGGAGACAGCCCCCACTATAGTAGCAAGCTACCCTCTCTCTTGGGTCTTCTCCATTCATGACTCCCTGCTTTTACCACCAGTGGAAATATTAAGCTTCTATTCCTTCCAGAAGGAACTAGATGGTCACACTCGTGATGATTACTCATGTGGGTTTCCAAGATCCCGAGACAATGAGGGCTTGCTATGGTGACATAACTACTGCGTCGTTCTGTATGTGACACATAGGGTTGGTCCTTATTGCCACACTCGTTGCAATATATATACTACTTCGTCTCTTTACAAGTGAATATTAATAAAAATCTTTCTGACTAAAATAATAAAAACCGCTTACAAGTATCTGATATAAAAATCATCTCATGGATGTACTAATTAATAATAATATGATAATAAATGTAATAATAATAATGTTATTGGTTTTACGTCCCTTTTAACTACACTGGCTTTTAGAGACGCCGGGGTGCCGGAATTTTGCCCCGAAGGGGATCTTTAACGTGCCAGTAAATCTACGGACACGGCTCCCTCGCATTTGCGCACCCTCAAATGCCAGCTGACTGCGCCAGGATACGAACCTGCAACCTTGGGCTCGATAATAAATGAATAACCTTTTAAATATAACAGCTATGGGATCGAATCGTTACATTGGTGATGATTTAAATTGTTATGGTCAAACAAATAATTGTTTGGGCGTCAATACTGGACGTTGAACCATGAGATAGATACCTAATCTACATAATTTATTGCAAACTAATGTTTTATTCATCGATTGCCTGAGGTTCTGAAAACGCTTTGCACATATAATGCAAGATTGCCATACCCCCTTCTGGTTTTACGTAATTGGTTGAAAAGCTTCCTCCAAGTAAAATCAGAACTGATAAAATAACTTAATGCATCATCATTAATAATAATAATAATAATAATTCGGAAATCAAAGCTGATGGTACATGCTTCTTCCAAGATACTGATGTTAGTTCGGTGATCTTGCCATTTAACCCTAACAATCCTTCTCAGACAGCGCTGATGATATTTCTCCAGGCACTTTATGTGTCTCCTGTAAGTAGTCCAAGTTTCACACCCATAAAGGAGTGTTGGTATCACAACAGCCTGCACATGAAGTTTTGTCTGAGCACTGATGTTGTGGTTATCAAAGACCCTTTGTCGTAGACGACCGAATGCTGCACTAGCACAGTTCAGGCGGTATTTAATTTCAGCTGTAGATTAACTGTTTAACTAGAGTGAATAGAAATAGATACAATCTATCACCTGTAAAAATTTAATTTTAATGTGTTTATTAGTTGCCAAGTTAAATGGCTTAAATTGTCATGTATTAACATGGGCAGTATACGGTTAGCTGACTCCCCTTAAATGAGTCTTCTAATTGCATAATGTGCAAATCTGTTTATAGTAAAATACAGTTATTCCAAAAAATAAAATCAACTATAAAAAAAATGAATTAACTAAACTATGAGAATACAATACCATCCTATATGAAAATTAATATGTAGCACACAGTAAATACTCTAGCAGTGCAAATATGAGTTTCACGAGTGCTTACTGTATTTACATTTCAAATAAAATAATCTCTCAAAAATTAGATCTGCTTTGGAGTCGTCGTCGTCGTCGGCAGCTTTAACTCGTTTCCGAGTATCAGTCTAAAATAATCTAAGGTTGAGGTCTGTGGGCATGTTTGCGGTGACTGAACAGCCCAATGCGTGCATGAAACAAACGTCCACACAGATCACACAGATCACACAGAACTGTTGGTGGAGGGCGTGGCTGTGCTGCACGGAGCTTACGTGCTTGTCGCTTGGCCTTAACAATTCTACGACGTTCTTCTTCAAACATTTTGACAGCAGCCGGGATGGTCTGGCGCCAAGTTGAACGGTCTTTAGCAAGCTGGTCCCAGGTTTGTGGATTGAGACCTGTCAACTTCATATTCTGCTTGAATTGGTCCTTGTAACGTCTCTTAGGGCCTCCATGAGGTCTGGTGCCGGAGGTGAGTTCACCATACAGAACCTGGCGTGGTAGTCTCGTATCATCCATCCGTTGGACATGTCCAATCCATCTAAGTTGATGACCAATGATGGATGATTCTATACTATTAGCAAGCGCTTTCTCAAGAACATCAAGATTGGTGATGTGGTCTTCCCACTTTATCTTAAGGATGGATCGAAGCTTCTGTTGATGGAAGCGCTCAAGCTTTCGGAAGTCATGTCGATAGAGGGTCCAGGTTTCACAGCCATACAACAATGTTGAGATAACAACAGCTTGGTACACCAAGAGCTTCGTCTTCACGGTCAGATCTTTATTCAAGAAGACCCGGTGCGATAGTCGCCCAAATGCCGCATGGGCAGCACCGATTCTCTTCTCAACATCCTGCCCACAATTGCCGTGTACAGATAGCAGACTGCCCAGATACGAGAAGTGGTCTACCTGCTCCAATGGAGTATCTGAGATAGAAATGTTGAAGTGCGGAAGGGAAGTGCCTGGTGAGGGTTGTGCCAGAACCTTGGTCTTCTGAACATTAATGGTAAGACCAAAACGTTCACATGCATTCTTGTAGCAATTAACAGTCTGTTGCAACTCCACTGGCGTGAGTGTAGGCGATGCTGCATCATCTGCATACAACATATTGGTTATCTTCGTAACCTGAGTTAGCTTCTTGGAGCGAAATCGAGCTAGGTTGAAGAGCCCTCCATCAAATCGGTACCTGACATCTACACCTGGGATGTTTGTGGGCGATTTATAGAGCATTGCAGCCAAATACAATGCAAACAGTGTTGGAGCAAGTACGCAGCCTTGTTTCAGTCCATGAGTGATAGGAAATTCGTCAGAGATCTTATTTTGCTGACAAACCTGACCGGTCGTGCCATCATGGAGAGCTTGGATTAGATCAACAAAGCGTCGAGGACAGCCAAAGCGTTGTAGCACCGCCCACATAGCAGATCTTGGAACTGAGTCAAAGGCCTTTTCCAGATCATAAAAGACTAAGAAGAGTGGATTCTGTTGCTCACTACATTTTTCTTGTAGTTGTCTTATGCAGAAAATCAAGTCAGTTGTGCTTCTGGAAGATCGAAATCCACACTGGGACTCGGGGAGGATCTTTTCTGAGATAACCTGAAGGCGGTTAAGTAAAATTCTGGCGAGAATTTTACCCACAGTAGATAGTAGCGATATACCGCGATAATTGCCACAAACACTACGATCACCTTTCTTGAAGATTGTGATGATAGTGGCGTTCTTTAGGTCACCAGGTACTTCTCCTAATTCCCAAATTTTGAGAATAAGAGTGAAAATCCGCGTTTTGAGGGACTGACCTCCAGCTTGAATTAATTCCAGTGGGATGTTATCTGGGCCAGGTGCCTTTCTTGGTTTCATTTGATTGAGAGCTACACTGAATTCCGTGTAAGAAGGAGGTACAGCCATCCATGGTTGTTCAGGATATTTCGGCACATCACGGAGGAAGTCTTCAGCAGCTGTTGAGGGACGATTTAGAAGGATGGAGAAATGTTCCTTCCAACGCTCTAAGATATCATGGCTGTCAGTAAGAGTGGCAGAGTTGTCAGCACTTTTTAGTGTACCTGATGAAGAACGAAGTGGGCCATATATCTCTTTAATCCCTGCATAGAAGTTCCTCAGATCACGAGTATCAGATAGCCTCTGAAGTTCCTCAGCTTTCCGCTGCCACCAAGTATTCTTTATCTCTCTTATTTGTGTCTGACACTTACTCTTGAGTTCTAAATACAGAGCTTTCTTCGTATTTGAGGATGGGTCTTGAAGATGAGATAGATAGGCTTCCCTTTTGATGTTGATGAGACGCAAAATTTCTTCATTGTTGTCATCAAACCAGTCTTGACTTTTCTGCTTTACCAAACCAATGGTTTCTTCAGCTGACTTAGTGATTATCTCCCTCAGATTGGTCCATTCTTCTCGAATGTCACTTGTTTTAACTGGATGATCTGATAGCTGGGCATTGATCATATTCTCAAAGTTTGTGGAAATAGATTCATCCTGAAGTTTGGAGGTGTTAAACTTTCCTCTGGATGGGGTTTGGAAACGCCTTGGTGGTTTTGGGCTGATGGATATCCTGAGTTTACAGATGAGAAGTTTGTGATCCGTCCAACAATCGTCAATATTCCTTGCTGTTTTGGTAATAAGTATGTCCTTCTTATCACATTGTCGGGTAATGACGTAATCAAGGATGTGCCAATGCTTAGAACGTGGATGCATCCACGTGGTCTTGAAGCGGTCAGGTAATCGGAATTGAGTGTTGGTGATGAAGAGTTCATGTTCTGCACAAAGACCAAGAAGAAGAAGTCCATTGGGATTACAGGATCCAAGACCTTGTTTACCCATCACATTTTGCCATAGCCGGTTATCTTTCCCAACTCTTGCATTGAAATCACCAAGGAGTAAGAGCTTATCTGTAGATAGTACCTTGGAGATGATTGTGCCAAGCTGGTCATAGAACTGGCCCTTAACTTCATCATCGGCCTTCAAAGTTGGAGCATAGGCAGATATGAGAGTCATGAATGAACCTCCAGAGAGTGGAATGCGGAGAGTCATAAGTCTTTCGCTGATTGCAGTGGGAGTAATTTGGAAATCATTAACTAGCTTGGTCTTTACAGCGAATCCTACACCATGAATACGATGTTCTCCCTCCTCCTTTCCCTTCCAGAAGATGGTATAACCTGATCCAAACTCAGTAATTTTTCCTTCAGTGGACAACCTGGTTTCACTGAGAGCAGCGATGTCAAGGTTGAGTCTGGATAATTCATGAGTAATAAGAGCCGTTCTTCTTTCAGGCCTGTCGTTATCTTTTAAGTCAAGCAAAGTTCTGACGTTCCATGTTCCAATGATAAAATTGTGTGTCCTTATTGACTTGGTAGTTTTTGTTTTTCGACCGCATGAGGGGTGACCTGCTGGGTGCGGCCGCCCAGCCGGACAGTAGATGTGACTTCCGATGTTTAGCCCACCTTTTCTAGGGCCTTCCCCATGTGGGGTGAGCAGCGGTAATCCTAAACAGGCCTGCTCAAACACAGATGCAGGACCGAACTCCTGAGTAGCCACAGAGTCCCAGGAAGACGACCATCACACATCTGCTGCCAACGTGCAGGTCCGAACTAGGGGCTTCCAGTTACACCCATAACCTGCCCCCACCATCCATATCCCATCGCCGTTGGACTTTAGAAAATAAGTGACTGATGGAAGAATTGCCACTGGCGTGTATTTGTTTAGGGTGGATCACAACTTGCCAGGAAGTGACCCACTCACTATGATCTCGGAGTCGTGTCCTGCGGCACATATGAAATGAGACATGCAAGACCAGACACAGAGACTGCAACGAACTGCCGCAGACTCAAAATATTACTGAGGTGCGCCTTCACAGCCAATTCGTCTGGCATGGCCTCTTCCGCCTTCACGACCGTTGGGAACCATAAAAGTAATGGATTCTTCTTCCGCCCGCTTTGCCGTTGGGCCTAAACACATGTGCCCCATCCGCCAGCTCCGCCGTACTACTAACCTACATACTAGAAGAAGAAAGGGAAAATTAAACGAGAATAAGGCAAATAAAAGGACAGAAGGAAAAGAAATGCCCTCAACCCTCGGAGAAGGCGGATTGAGGGACTTGGAAGGAAGGAGAGCCATGAAAGGAGTAATTATGGTTTATACATAATTGTCTGATCCCCTTGAACTACATTCAAACCAGTCAGACTCTCTTGGTTCTCAAAGGGATCTTCTCGCCCCAATATTAATATTAACCCTTCAAAATAATTGGACTGATAAGCATTTGAAAAGCTATCTGTACATGGGTAGTCAATACAGGGGAAAATTAAAAGTTTCAAGCATTCTGAATTACTCTTGCTATCAAAAGATAGAAAGAGAACAAATCTCTTAACACCCATACTGTTGGTATAGAAACAAGAATAGCGGTGAGAGACCTACCTTCCACATTGAGGTAGAAGAAGAGATAGGCCTGTGAACCGATACTGGTCATGTAGTCGATAAAGTAGGCCAAGGCAATGTTGTTCTTGAGCACGACATCCAGAGGGAGAGCAAACAGCTTGCAGCCAGGAGTCAGTAGACGGTTCCAGTCAATATGAGTTGGCAGTCCTATACCAAACACAAATCATGCAGCAAAATTACAAAATATTCATAACCCATAAATAAAAAAAAATAAAAAATAATAATTTGAAACTGGAGCCGGTTCAAGATGATGATGGTGGTGGGACAAAGGGCCTAAACTGTGAGTCATGTAGTCTACAAGTCTCTTAAACTTGGAAACAAGTTTCTAAATAGGCTCTCAAGCTATTTTAGCACACTGAACCATACCATAAATATGAAGCCTTCAGAGGAACACCTCTATATTCATGTCCCATACATCTTATCTTACACAGTTAGTTTAGAAGGTTTCTTGGAGCATTAACTGCTTACAGTATTTATATTAACAGTTCTAGCTTTTAATCATCATTTCAGCACAATTCTTGTAGTCCGTATTTGTTCACAATTCTAATTTGGGTCTTATCACTTAAGTCTAAATGCCCCAGCGTTTTGGTGAGAAACTATATAAAGGTGAATTTACTTTTTAATTTTCTCTTGAAGGGGAGCTCAGATCTGAGATCTGAAAACTTATGTACTCAGTCAAGTAGCAGAATTGACAATAATTGGTAGGTTTGTTTAAAATTTGAAAAATTTAAAAGTTGCCGACTTTTCATTCATATAACTGATTAAAAGAAAAAAAGGTAATACAAAAGTTGAGTTTTATTCACTGATTACAAAGTCATTTCAAAAACCTAAATCGGTTGAATAGAAACACCAGGATCAGCTCGGGTATTTTATGAATAGGAGATTTATTAGCAACAAAAAGCGTAGCAGTAGAACAGGGCCATTAGGAGTGGAACAGGAGTGATTGAAAGTCATAGAGATACCACCTTCTTACCTGGCGGTATGGGTTTCTCCGAGCGTAGGGTAATCCCTCCATAGCCTTGTTCCTCTCTGTTTCCGGCCTTGTCCAGTCCGATGTTAGGACTGACTGTGCTGGGTAGTTCTTGACTATTGTCCGGCTCTTGATATTTTTTACCGATTTATTAATATTTCACCCATTTCCAGTAAAGAATTTATATTTTTCTATCGAGTTTTCTTCTTTTTTACATTATCGACTGCTTTTATTACCTTTTATTCCATTCATTTTACCTGCATCAGCATTTCATTTTTTTAAATTTTCTTTAGGTGTTCTACTTTGGATACTTTAAGCAGTTATTTCTGGTTGAATAGACGCGTGTAGAAATAGGTATGACTGGTGGAGTGTATGTGGGATCAATTTTGTTTTTGTTGATAAATGGGGCCACCACCAGAAGGTACCAAAGTCAAAAAAATGTGTCTTTTCATTCATAAAACATGTGGATTCTTAGGTGCCTCCCCAGACAGATTGATAGGAGACAATGCTATAGCCCTTAATCTGCATGGAATATGACCATACCAGAAGCATGTAAACACTTGAAGGGATTATGTTTGGCAGAAACATGGCAAAAGAAAAATCAGGCAGAATATCAAAAACGGTATTGTTCAGAAAAACTGGCGTGAGGGCTGGAACGGGGTGCACTCAGCCTCATGAGTCTAACAGTGAGGCAGCGCCCCAGTCAAGAAAACCAAAGATTAACGGCTGAGGGGACCGGATGCACTGACTTCGAGTCACCCTAACTTCTGCAGGCCAAATGGCTGGGCAACAATCGCTTGGTAGGCCTAGGCCCTTCATTGGCTGTAGTGCCACGGAGTTTTGGGGGGGGGGAATTGTTCAGAGGAAGACAGCAGAAGGATAGCTCTCAAACAAGCTAACGATTTTTATTTCCAGATCATGGGGTTAATTGGAAATAACACAACAAGAATTATGTTATTTTGTAGTACGGATGCCTAAAGACATTTCTATAGGAATATTGAAGAGAGACAAAGTTCTGGAGAAAGAAAAAAAAAGCTTATGAAACTCCAATTCAGCTACGAGATCATTTAAGTTTTCAGTGTTGCCTAAGTAATCTGTTATCAGAAGCTTTTCAGTCAGTCAACACGAGTGTGCTTAAATTAGATTGGACGGGGACTTACAACTAATTTCCTAGTGCCTGAACTACATTACATGAAATATTTACACAATAAAACAATTCTCAGAAAATGGAGGGCTAAATTGGATAACTAGTTTTGTTCGTCAAGCGAACATCGTCAGATCCTGCTCACTTAGGCTTAATTTAGGTTCATGTACAACAGTATTTAAAATTATCAAGCTACAGAAGATTTTAATTAAAGCTTTGTAATAGGTCGGATTTTTTATCCAATAGTCTATTACACTTCTAAAGTGTTTGTTTTTTGTTAGTGCTTTTCATGTGTATAAGTGTGAAACCTTGTTGAATCGTTGCGCTAGGGGGCAAAATATAATTTTATGGTTGCCGATCCTAAGGGAAAAACTCGATCAATACAGACCGCTATTGACTGTAGATAGACTGATCTAGACAACACGATAATTATTGACCTCATTATAGCATATACAAATATTTATATCGAATTCATAAAAACTCATTTTTGCACGGGAAGAGTGTCGTGAAAACAAATAAATCAGAAATTAAAGGTTTGTTCAGACTTTTATACCATGTCAGTATGCTCCTCTCAGCACATCTCAATACAAGAGATGGTAGTAGTGCTGACATTTTCATTGCAACAATGTCTAGGAAGTTTTAGTTATTGTTGGTTTAAGGGGCGGAACTACGAGGTCATCTGCCCCTCTTAACACAGATTAAAGAATACAAATTTGGAATTGAATTTAAAATTTTGAGGTGGACGCCTAAATTTAAAAAGACCAAAAATTAATAAAACTAAAACAAAAAATTAAAAATTATAAAAATAAACAAAAATTACGGAAAAACAAAACATTATCATTCAAAAACGAGCAAGTCTTTAGTCAATGTTCACTGGAGAATTCAGATTGCTGGCCCTAACCCACTCAATGTCTAGGAAAAGGTTACTCTTTCTCCTAAGATGTATTTGATTTGACGTTATCACTCTACAAAGCTGACAGATGGGCAACTGACAAAAGTGTTCCCTGCAAGAGAAGTTACCATTGTTTGCCACCGTCAATGTCCCCACAATAACAAATACGGGATGTTATTTGGTCAATTTATTCTTTCTTTATTCTTAATTTTCGTATTGTCATAATTATTATGCTTCAGTGTGATCCATTTAGTCCGCGATTATTCAATATTGCGTCTCATTATGTGGTCCCAGTGACGCGAACGGAACAAGTAGCTGTGTGAATATGAGATGATATGACTTTGGTTTCTGCAAGACCTTCAGGACATCTTTGATGAACTCCTAGCATGGGCAAAGCAGAATGACCTCACAATTAATGCTAAGAAAGCTGTTACTATGCTGTTCAGGAGAGGTAGCAGGGACAATACGATTAACATGGATACAAGTCAACTAGAATTAGTCAATCAGTTCAAACACCTTGGTATACATTCCAGACAAGTGGGGAATGTTTCGCTGTTCATATGGTAAAAAAAGCCACGACAGCAATAACAGTGATGAGTGATAGGATATATACATCTCAACATACCCATAAGTCTTCTAATACAACAATTCTCCTGCTATTCCAACTATTTCATGCAATCAGATTTGGTCCCAAAGAACTGAACATAAAGTATGATATATTTCTGCATGCATACAAAAACTCATACCCAATACAGCAAATTTTTGTTTTAACAAAAAATATAAATTGTTACAATATTGAATAATGCCATACACAGCCAAGTAAAACTCCGGTAAATCTAAGCCTTCGTTTGGCGCCTCTATAGGGGGGAAAGAACTCTTAATTGCCCTCATACAAAACAAGTAGTTCCGTGAATAACTTAAGCCAGGCATGTCCAACCTTTTTGGAAACTGGCCACTGTCATTAAGGTGAATTGGTTCGCGCGGGCCACATGATTCAATTTTTTCTACCGTATTAAATAGGCTCTAAATTCTAAGATAAACCAATTAATTTAAAAAATAGCTAATACATTGATATGTTATTTTTATTAAAATATTAATCATCATATTAGTTAAGTTATTATAAAATTAAATTAAATATATATAAATGTTATATTAAAATGATAGAATTAATATTTTACTTGTCAATGCAACACCTGGCACTGCTTCTCACGAACAAGGCATCCAATATCTGGTTTGATTGATGTTGTAGCAACTTGAAGTGAACTCTCCAGATGACTGTCGGTGAGTGTTCTCGTTGCGCATTTGACAAGTTTCATCCTGGAGATCACTTGTTCGCATATGTATTTGCTACCGAAAAGTGATGCAAAACGAAGTGTATGTCTATTAATGGCCGGATATTTTTCTCTGGGAAAGTAGTCACGATAGAATTGTAGTAAGGAGACATTGATAAACTTATTCTTTTGGTCTGACGCACATTGAAAATCAACACACTCCATTTGCAGATCCTCAGGAACCTTAATGGAGAAAAGGGGAGAAAACATATTGAAACTTATAACATTCTCCTTTAAGTCTTGAAATCGAACGCGGAATTCGGTTCTTAATTCTGATATGATTTCTGCATACTTTTGAGAATTTTGACTATTACAGTTTTGTAGGGCTGGGAAATGCACAAAGTTGTTGTTTTTTATTTGTGATTCCCAAAGTCGCAATTTTGTTTCAAAGGCCTTCACGTGATCAAACATAGTAGTGATCAATTGGTACTTAGCCTACCTTGGAGACGTGAATTAAGTTCGTTCAGTTGTATTGTTATATCTACCAGAAAGGTAAACTCACATATCCATTCTGAATCTTTAAATTCAACAATAGGTTTGCCCTTCTCCTCCATTAATGTTTGTATTTCGGTTTTTTGGTCAATCACTCGCTTCAAGATTTTGCCACGGCTCAGCCATCTTATTCCAGTATAATAAACAATATCTTCAAATTCTGAATCGAGATTTTGTAAGAAATTTTGAAATTCTCTATGTCGCAACCCATGTGAACGAATGAAATTCACTACTTTTACAACGACTTTCAAAACACTTAGGGATTTAGCACAAAGGTTTTCTTGGTGTATTAAGCAGTGATATTGCATTACATAAATGTTTCCTACTTTAGCTGCCTCTGCTTGCAGTAATTTAACTAACCTTTCTCGTTTTCCTGCTGCAAATGCAGGAGCTCCATCTGTTGTTACACCAGATAGATTTGTATTTCAAGCCAAGCCAGTAAGAGGTTTCAGTGACCCCCCCCCCCCCCCCCCCCCCGCCTTAAATCATTGGCTTTAGTGGTGCCTTTAAGAGGGAGAAGAGCAGCTAATTCTTCTGTAATACTGAAATCTTCATCAACTCCTCTTAAGAAAATTGCTAATTGGGCAGTATCGCTAGCATCACTACTCTCATTGATTGCCAGAGAATAGAACTGAAAATTTGTGGCTCGGTATTTTGAAGTTCTCTCTATATTGGACGCTAACTCATCAATAAGGCGAGCTACAGTCTGTCGCAACAAGCTTAATTTTACGAACTGCACTTTTTTTTATCAGGACATTAATATCAGCAACACTCTCAATGCATTCTTTAACAAACTCGCTATCTGAAAATGGTTTAGATTTTTTTGCAATAATTTCTGCTACTGCGTAATTCGCTTTTACCAGAGATTCAGTTTGAAGTGACACATTATTAAAGAATAACTGCTATCCGGAAAGTTTAATTTTAAGTTCAGATACCTTGTCTTTACGAAATTGACCCTCAAATTTATCATATGAAGACGCATGTTAAGTGTCGTAATGCCGCTTTATGTTATACTCCTTAAACACTGAAACTGTTTCACTGCAAATTAAACACACTGCTTTCTTGCTTACTTCAGTAAAATAGTACTGATTTGCCCACTTTATTTGAAATGATCTACCTTCGTCGGAAATTTTTCTTTTCTTGCAGCTACACTTAGAAGCCATATTACAAAAAATCACAGAATTAATGAATTATATTCTTCAAACTAGCACATAAAAATCACAGAATTAATTATATTCTTCAAGCCCCTCACTTGCACTGACAATACAATGTGAGCGAACAACTGCAAACAGTAAACTAACTTGAAAGTTCTACAATGTAAGGGACAATAAAACATCTGGCACACACTCTCCTTTGAAAGTAGTAACGTTACCGCACGCTCAACAATGCACGGAGACTTCAATGCGATGCGCGGTAGGTAGGATCATAAATAAGAATCTGGGCTGGGTATTTCTTAAAACTGATGTATATCTCCATGTTTTGAGTAAGATGAACTTTCACAAACACAGTGTTGTGAAAGGATAAAGCCTTGCTCTTTCAAGTTTATCTTATTCCAAATAGATTACTTATTTCATAAATAATACTATAACTTACAAATATCACTGCGGGCCGCATGCGATGGGATCGAGGGCCGCAAGCGGCCCCCGGGCCGTGGGTTGGACACACCTGACTTAAGCCTATTTCCATACATCCTACTGATGTTAATTGCCTCTATCAACATACAAAATTTCAGTTTGATTGCTGTAATAGATTCGCAGATATTGGGAACAGTCGAAATATTTTGGATGGTCGCCATGTTGCATTTTTATAAACGTAGGTCTTAAAGTAATGTACTCATCATCATCTTGTACAGTTTCCAGCCCCAGGCTGGGTCTGTTTGGAACAAAAGCCTCGCCACTTAGTCCTTTCTTCCCACCACCTCTCCGCTGTCACTCTGGTCCAGTCCTCGCCTCTCTTTTTGACACATTCCTCCACTCCTTTCAGCCATCTATCTCTTGGTTTTCCCCTTGGTCGTTTCTTCTGCATCTGCATCTCATGTATCCTCTTGGGAATCTTCTTCTCATCCATTCTCTTTAAGTGTCCATACCACCTCAGTCTTGATGTCTCAATCCTACCTTGCAAGGGCTCCTCTTTCACCATTTCCCTGACCTTTTCATTCCTCAACCTGTCTCTTCTTGTTACTCCGATCCTACTTCGCAGGAACTTCATTTCACCTGCCTGTATTCTGCTTATGTCTCTTTCCTTCATTGTCCACGTTTCTGAAGCATAGGTCAGTATCGGGATATAGTAGCTTCTGTATAACACTTCCTTGCTTTTTTGTGGGACATCTTTATTCCACACTAAGCTCCTAATGCTTCTCAGAAATGCTTCTGCCTGTCTGCCACGTTCCGTAATCTCTTTGTCATTTCTCCCATTTTCCTCCACTAGACTTCCCAAGTACTTGAGACTTTCCACCTTCTTCAGCTGTCCACCTCCAAGTGTTATCCCACTCATTGGTCTGTCCTTTTTCCTGGTCGTTAACAGGATCTCACATTTACTGATGTTGAACTTCCATCCGTACTCTCCCACTGTTTCTTCCCAAGCCTTCAGTTGCTCCTGAATTTCCTCCTCCTTGTTTCCCCAGACCATGAGATCATCTGCAAACACCATTGCTTTCATCTTATCTTCTCCTATCTTTCCTGCTATCCGTGTCATTACCTCGTCCACAACCACAATAAAGAGAAGGGGTGACAGCGCACTACCCTGTTTCAGGCCACTCATTTATCTGAACCAGTCTGTTCTTTCCCCTCCAACTTTCACACAACTCACACTTCCACAATACATCTCCTTCACTCTGCCTACGGTCCCTTTTTCCACTCCCATGTTTTCCATTGCTTTCCAAACCTTCTCCCTACACACACTATCATAGGCCTTTTCGATGTCCAGGAAGGCCATCAACAGATCCTCTCCAAATTCATAGTGGTGTTCCTGGAGCTGTCTCACTGAAAATATGAGATCCACTGTTGATCTCCCAGGTCTGAATCCATACTGCTCCTCTCTCAATTTTCTCTCCACTTTGGCTCGTATTCTACTTTCTAATATCTTTTCATATATCTTGGCACAGTGTGATATGGGTGTGACTCCCCTGTAATTTCTGCACTCCTTTCTGCTTCCTTTCTTAAATATTGGGACAATTAATCCTTTCTTCCAATCTTCTGGGGTCTTTTTCTCCTTCCTTATCGCCCTCATCACACGGTACAGCCACTGTTTCCCAACCTCCCCTGCTGCCTTCACCATTTCAACACTCACTTCATCCACACCCGGTGCCCTTCCTCCTTTCATCTTGTCTATAGCCATCTCCAGTTCTCTCCAAGTCAGGTCCTTTTCCATTCCTGTGTTGTCTTCTCCATCTTCCAATGCATTGTCTTCCTCCCTATGACCATTTGGATTCAGCAAATCCTCAAAGTACTCTTTCCACACTGTCTTGAGTGTCGCTTTGTTGTGTACCTCATTTCCGTTTTTGTCCATCATTACCACATCCTCTCGCAGACCTCTTCTCTTACTTTTGACCATTCCATAAAGTACTTTCTTATTTCCTATACTGTCTTCCTCCATCATCTCTGTCCACTTTACCATCCACTTCTTCCTCTCCTCTGCGATAATCTTGTTTGCTTCTTTCTTCTTTATCTTATAATCTTCCCTTGCCAGATCAGTTCTTTCCTGGAACCACACTCTGAAAGCCTTGTTCTTTCTTCCCACAGCTTCTTTTACTCTCTCATTCCACCATGGTGTCTCTTTACACCGCTTTCTGTTGCTTGTTCTTCCACACACTGCCACTGCAGCTTCCACCATTGTGTTTTTGAATTGCTTCCATTCCTCTTCCCCTGTTTTAGGATTGTCTGTTGGCATCCTTTCCCTTATTATCTTCTGGAATTCTTCCTTGACTTCCTTTTCCTTGAGTTTCCATACTTTGATTCTCCTTTCCTGGTACTCTGTCCTCTTGCTATCCTTAACAACTCCCAGATTCATTACAAGTATTCTGTGGTCGCTATCTAAGGCCTCTGATGGTATTACCTTTATATCTCTGACACTTCTCTTCATTTCCCAGTCGTACAGCATGTAATCTACCAAAGATTTCTTTGTTAAATCACTGCTGTACCACGTTACCTTGTGGCTTTCTTTCTTAAAGTAATGTACTATTACATGAAAATTATTCAAACCTCAATCGCACGATTGGGACACAAGAAATAAAAACGAGATTTTAAAATTTTGCACAGCAGCCATCTTGAGGTTATGAAAACAATAAAAAAAAATAGTTGCCAGTGTATTTAAACTTGTATGTGTATTTACCGCACCAAGTTTCACTGCACTCGGATGGTTAAACTGCGAGAAATGTCCATTTAAATATTTATATTTAGCGTCGCCACCATGTTGAATTTGTGCTCACCAGGTTATTGAAAGTCCCATGGAAAAAATTTCAGTTTGATTGCCTTAATAGATTCATAGATATTGAGAACCGTCTAAATATGTTGGATTGTTATATGTACAGTATAGGCCATAGAGTTATATACTATTAAATGAAAATTGTTGCGTAGGTTCATTATTCAAACTTTCACTTCGATCGCATGATTAAGACACAAGAAATAAAGCCTTAATTTTAAAATTTTGCACAGCCGCCATCTTGAGGTTATGTAAACAATCCTACTATATAATACGCTAAGGCTAAGGTGTATGTTTCACAAAACACTCAAGCTCCTAAACCAGAAGGACTTAGAAGGTGTGGTTTGTACCAAAATCTTCCAAATCATCTCAATAGTACAGGAAAAATCTTGCATTTCTAAGTCAACAGAAATATATGTATTTGTTTATAAAGTGCTTTTAAACAAATAAACAAGACGATAGCCCCTGCGAGAACTCTGTCGCCTACAGTCCGCATAGCACTAGAGTCACGCGGGTAGTGCATTACAATGTGTATAAACATTTACTATACCATATTTCTCAGCGCTCAGATGGTTAAATCCTTAGAAAAGTCTATTATAATGTTTCAACTTTTGCTTGGCCACCATGTTGGTTTTGTAAATAACAGGTTTTTGAAAGTCTCATAGATGAACTTCTAGTAGTGCCCTTTATCACCGTGCAAAATTTCAGCGTGGTATCGGTAATACTTTCGGAGATATAGAATGCCGGTGAAATATTTCTCATAGCCACCATGTTGGATTGGTGAGACGTAATAGAATTTGAAGGTCACGGTCGGGGTTGGCCAAAATGGTACTATGACCTTACCGAGTTTCATTGAAATCAGTTCCAGCCGTTTAGAAGTTATTAGGGGGGACACACAAACAAACAAACAAACACACTGACAAAAGGTGATCTCATGAGCCTATTTTTTCATAAATGAAAATAGGCTAAAAAGAGCACATAGTCTGCCTATGTTCATACAGCACCTCCTGTCAGCCATCCTGTGCCGGATAGAGGAATTCTCTTACATTTTTGTAAATCTGAACAGATCCATAAATTATAAGAATCATTCAAATGTATTGGCAAAGATTTGTAAGAAAACGTACACAATTTTCAATATGTTTTCTCATTTTAAAACAACAAAATATTTCAATTCGTTACTCTTCTTTGCCCCACTCTAAGTTCAACTTACCAGCACCTTCATAAACTTGTATGAAGCTGCAACGTGCTTCTAGAAGGGAAGAGGAGTGAGATGAAAAGGAGGAAGTTGAAACTAAACCAAACCATTAAGTGTGTGTGTAAAGCAATGTGGTGCACAGCATATATAACAGCAAAGCAACATACCATTCCAAATGGTGAAGGTGTGTTTTCAGACTTCAAAGAAAATTAGGCAAATGAACACTGAAAACTTATTTTAAATTAAATATTTCAAAAACAAAAGCAGTATTAGGAATTGGGTATAATATAACTGGCATTTCTGTTTATTCATGTGTGCTTATTTGGGTATACAGTACCTGAAATGTAAAAATAGATAGAATGACTTATGGAGGCAATGATGCAATAGATTCACACATCACAGAGCATCAGGGAAGAAAAATCTTTGGCATGAAGTCTTCACCTGCATCTCCAGAATTTAAGTATGCATCTGTCATATCCTTTGTTCAATTAAGTCATGCTCTTCTTTTCTTGTCCAGCTCAATGTTGCCTGTATTCCACCTGAACTGGACTCTGTCAGCTTCTGTTACTAACAACTTACTGACAAAGAGGCTACACTACTGTATATTGTTGGCCAAGCAGGTAACTTAAGGTTTCTCTCCCACTGGCAGTGTGAAGTGACAATATAAGACGTGCCACCGCATGAGTGTAGTGAAAGGCTTCAGCAGGGTTTAGAAACACTTCATAGAAGGTGTTTTATTTGTACAGAGAGTCCAGTTTGTATGTATCGGAGACCCTCGATAGCCCGATCGGCCGCGGCGCGAGCCTGTCTCCCGCCACGCACTTTGCCGTTATGCAGCGCTTGCGCGGCACTGAGTCATTGAGTATAGAAATTTGTACTTACCTAGTTCACAGCTGGTGCTGAAAATGTTCGCCATTCACTGCTACACATCGCTGGCACCTTTTTATGAAGCTGGCATTTACTCTCTGAAGTTCCTCAGCACCGATTGACTGTATTTCAGCTGTAATATAGTCTTTAAGCTCATTTATAGTGTGAGGGTTTCTCGCATACACTATTTTTAAGCGTCCCCCACAAATAAAAGTCACATGGTGATAAGTCTGGGCTTCGCGGGGGCCACACGTTCCGACTTATAATCCTAGTACCAAAAATGCGACGTAATTCTGTCATGGATGCTTCGTCATTGTGAGCAGTGGCAGAATCTTATTGAAAATAAGTTGACAATCACTCTCCGTAAGTCAGTTCGTCAAAAAAATTAGTCAAGGATCACATTGAAGTACAAATTTAAGTACGAATTCCTATACTCAATGATTCAATGCCATGCGAGCGCCGCAAAACGGCAAAGTGCCTGGCGGCAAACAGGCTCGCGCCGCGGGCGAGCGAGGGTCTCCGATACATACAAACTGGACTCTCTGTATATAATATTTTGGACTTGCTGCATTGCAGTGTTAATATGATTCTGTAAATATGTATATGCTTTATTCATCAAAAGACGGGGTCCTCTGAGAGACCTAACACCATGTTTGCAGGTCTTTCAAGCGAACATGCTCATAGTTTTATACAACTTAAAACCTGCCCCTCATTAGTAGTTTTACCTGTACTTGGAGTCAAAACCATAAGGAAATAAATATTTTTTTAAAATCATGCTTTCATTGACCAAGTTTCAAGCCTTGACTGTCTTGGCGAGAAGCTAGCATTGAAATTACCAAGATATCAAGTTCTGTGCTAGTTTTAATATTTTCTATAATTCAGCTGCATTTGTAGCTTTTCCACTTCCATAGTAATGTTGCCCATGCTTCTAGCCAAAACTACTACTGGCAACTGACATTCTACTGTACATACAATTAAATTGCCCTCTCTTTTCAACTCAGTGAACACATAAGAGAAACACAAATGATACCATAAAAGCATATTAACAGCAGAACGTACAATGGTAAGTAAACATTCCCATTTAAAATGACGAAGAGAATAAAGTTGGAACAAATTCAAACTTACAGACAAACATTCAGTAGCAATACAAACACATAGTTCACCAACATTCAGCAGAAATGAGCCCAGGGGGGGACATATTCAACAAAGGCAAGAAACCAGCCCTGAAATGAATGCATCTTCTCTTATACAAGAGACATACCTTCTGATGCATTGCTTCCACTGGCATCGATCTCTTCAGTAACACTGGGCACACTATCACAGCAATCGTGAAAGCCTGTGTTATAGATTACTGCATTATCTACCAAAATACATGCCAGAAAACTAGAGTGAGTTAAAAATGAACAACTACTGAAAATACAGGACAAGAAGAAAATTAAAAATCAGTTATTTGAAATTTAAAAAAATAGGAATGTGGGTAATTATGAAGTTATTGACATGCATATAGAAGAAGATGATTATAATAATTCATGTTTTAAGGGGCCTAACATCTAGGTTATCAGCCCCTAAACATAGAAGAAGACAGAAGACTAAAAGACAAATTAAAAATAGCACAAAATATCTATAATCTTTCTTTTTAACTACCATACTTTGAAGCTGAATCAAGAACTTTTGAATTACAAAGAAATGCTTCAACATAATTACAAAACAAGAGATTGTTATTCATGCATGGAAGAATATTACATCGACTGATTCAAGAGGAATGTGTGCAAATAGGTATGGTCTCTATATGTTTCGAATACTCTGATTAGTAGCCATCTTTTGACTGTTAACCTTTCCACTCCCAAGTATCTTCCCTGCTTATGCATGCCCCATCCCGGGTTGGAGGTTGGGGGTTTCTAGGCAGTAAAGCAAGGGGTGAGTTCCTGAGGATTACGATGATGTGGTGATAATTTGGGGGCCTAACTACACTTATGTCGATATTTCCTGAACCCATGGTCGGATTTTGACATGTGACATGTCGTAGGACTCGGGGTGACGACCCCTTTGCTATGGATGACCTATTTCCACCCTAAAATAAAAACTACCCTTACCCGGGGATGAAATAGTGATTTTTTGTAAGCATGCGCACTTGGGGCTTTTGTAAGAGGGCGGGCTTTTTAAATAATTATTTATAGATGAGTTATTTTAAAAAGAAATAATTAAAGCATCCAAAACTAATAGGTCATCGTCTTCTTAGTATCTCGCTAACCAATAATCGGATTTAAACATATAGGGTGTCTTAGGTCTCGGGGTGAACCCTCTTTTTCTATGGACAACTTATTTCCATCCCAAAATAAAAACTACCCTTACCTGGGGGTGAAATAGTGACAAAACTTGGAACCAGGAGAGAGTGGGGCATTTGAAATACGAGTTAACTTGTGGTTGGGACAGCGGAAGACACTCGGATGTCCGAGTTAACTCGGGGTAGGGAGTGAAAAGGTTAAAAGGTAACCTTTTGCTTAGGTATTCACATACTGTACTATCTAAACAATCATGGCAGAGCACAAGTGTAGAAATTATGTTAAGTGGCAAAGATGTAGCTCTAACTTGGGCAAATGTAGATATTGGAACAAATCTATTAACGTTCAAGTGTAGAGATTTAAATGTTAAAAGGCTTCAACATTATGCAGGGTGGTTCTGTGATGGTGAAACATACTTTCAGGGATGCTGGTGACAGGCACGAGAATCAATTTGAGATAGGGCATCCTGATCTAGTATAACTTTCATCACCCGGTATGGAATGCGACATGAATCATAGTGTGTAATAAACTTATCTAACTGCACTACATTCCCTTCTGCAACAAGTGTGCACAACCCATTGGATGTGCAATGGATCGTGTACTTACTGACATCAAACCCCCATGCAAGCACTGCCTCGTTTCAGTGGAGTGTCTATACAGTTTGTCTTCTGCCTCGACTGTGATGTCATGTTCAGAACCATTGGAAAAGTCATGAAATATCTACATACGAAGATTTGTAAGGAGCTACATTCCATGATTCTAGATACCACACGCCTGTTTGAGAGTCTACCAGGGTATAAAGGCAGTTTCGAACTGATTCCCTTGATTAAATCACTCCTCCTACCCATCGCCAGCATTCCTCAAACTCTGTATCAGTATCACAGAAACACCCAAGAGAAAAATCTAGATAATTGCCTAGAAATACACAAATGTAGTTCAAAATGTGATCATCAATAAAATGAAGATATAATCCTACAACAAAGGTCTGAAGTAGACCGTCAACATGTAAAATAATAACATAACCCCTGGCACTACAGCCCATGAAGGACCTAGGCCTACCAAGCGACCGCTGCCCAGCCATTTGGCCTGCAGATATTGGGGTGACGCGTGGTCAGCGCATCGGCCCCCTCGGCTGTTAATCTTGGTTTTCGTGACCGGGGCGCTGTCTCACTGTCAGACAGCTACTCAATTGCCCTCACGAGGCTGAGTGCACCCCGTTCCAGCCCTCACGTCAGTGTCTAAAATCGCTGATGGAGTCGGGAATCGAACCCGGGGCCTCCGGGTGTGAGGCAGGTGCTCTACCCCAACACCACGTGGCCGGTTACATCTTACATGTATATAACCAAATCCATCTTCATACCTGCCAAGTTTTGGAAATCAGAAATGTGAAGATTTTTTAAATGATAGATTTCAACACACTGACCGGCAAAAAAAGTGGAATAGTTAAAAAAAGTAATATAAATAGTATAAATCTAGCCTTGAATAAGATTTAATCACATTTTAAAAGCTTTTCATGCATTAGAACAAACATCTGAAACATCAGTGAATAGAAATTGATAATATGACATTTCTTAGGGTGGTTTATTACCACCAATTACCCCCAATCCTCGAAGAGCCTATCTTAATGGTTTTATGGCGGGAAGCGGATTGGAAGCGTTTAAGGTTTATGAGTGTTGCCGCTCGCTTATTGTTGTTCTAGGGATAACAACTGGCACTTGTTGAACACGTGTGAACCATTGTCACACATTTTAGCAAGTTATCCATTTGCAGTTCACACTAAAACATGCCTCTTAGTCGTGAAGAAGCTGCACAGGCAGTTGCATTGGTGGAGGATGGCCGCAGCTTTCGTTATGTTGCTGAGGTCATTGGATCATCTCTCGGTAGCATACATCGTGCAGTGCAACGTTACAGAGAGCTCCGAACATACGACAGGAGACGAGGGTCAGGCCGTAGAAGAAGTACAAGTGCCAGGGATGACAGATTTCTCACCCTCCAAGTTCTGCGTGATCGGCATACCACAGCAGTTCAGGCACGAAATCAACTGGAAAATGTCAGAAATGTGCGAGTGAGTGAGCGAACAGTAAGAAGAAGGTTTGAAGAAGCTCATCTTTCGTCCAGGAGACCTGCATGTGGACCCGCACTCGAACGGCATCACAGAGAGGCGCGTCTTCGCTTCGCAAGGCAGCATCTGGGATGGACCCACGAGCAGTGGGCCTCTGTTCTCTTCACTGACGAGAGTCGCTTTAACCTTAGATCTCCTGATGGAAGAGAAAGAGTGTGGAGAAGGCGCGGGGAGAGGTACAGCCTTGTTGCTTTCTCCTCCAGAACGCCATTTGGAGGTGGCTCGGTTATGGTGTGGGGTGGCATCAACGTTATGGCCCGCACTGAGTTGGTGTGCATCGATCACGGGACGCTCAATTCCCAAAGGTACATCGAAGAGATCCTGATGAACCATGTGATGCCCTTTGCGCCTTTCATTGGTCAGAATTTCATGCTGATGCAGGATAATGCCCGCCCTCATACTGCTCGCTGTGTTGTACAATATCGGCAGGAAGTGGAGATTCAAACCCTGGACTGGCCAGCTCGTAGTCCTGACTTGAACCCCATCGAACATGTATGGGATACGCTTGGAAGGAACGTCAGACAGCATGACCACACCACCTTGGCAAAACTGAGAACATCGCTGCTGGAGGAATGGGATCGCATCCCGGCAGATGCCATTCGACGAGTTGTGAACAGTATGCCTGAGCGTTTACAAGCTGTCATAGACGCTAAAGGTGGAAACACCCGTTTTTAGTGACCAGTGTTCTCTTGCAGTGCAGTGCAAACATTAATACTGTTTTGTTTGGCAATACGTTTGATAAACACCAGCCCAAAAGAGCATTACTAAAAAATAGAAAAGATTAAAGATTAAAAACAATGGGCATCATCATCATCATCATCTTGAACAGTTTCCAGCCACTGGCCAGGTCTGTTTCAAAAAAACAATGGATAACTTATCTAATTATAATATTGGGATCATGTGGGTGACCTTGAGACTAATGTTAATAATAATGTTATTGGTTTTACGTCCCTTTTAACTACTGTGGCTCTTAAGAGAAGCCGTGGTGCCGGAATTTTGCCCCGAAGGGGATCTTTAACGTGCCAGTAAACCTACTGACACGGCTCCCTCGCATTTGTGCACCCTCAAATGCCAGCTGACTGCGCCAGGATATGAACCTGCAACCTAGGGCCCAGCAAGCGAGAACGTTACCACTGAGCCACGCAGCCAGTCCAAACCTTGAGACTGTGTGGAACTTGTAGCAATGTTTGCTGTTTTTAATACACTGTCATCTGCTGCTCGCAACAACTTCACCGTTTTGTGCATAAAATACAACCAATCAGAATGCGGTAGGCCAATCAGCTGATCCACAGTCCGAGTTCCCAGTTAAGCGAGGAATGATGGCAAAAATTACACTAACTTTCACACAAAACCAAGTTTAAGCAAATCATAGAAACAAAGCAGCTTCGGTGGTGTAGTCGGTAGCAAGCTGAACTGCTGTGCCGAAGATTGCGGGTTCAAACCCGGCCGAAGTCATTGGATATTTTACGAGCGTTAAAAATCCTTCAGTATGCCTTCCTTTGGAAGGGAAGTAAATCTGGCGGTCCCATGTCATAGATTTATGGCATGTAAAAGATCCTTCCACAGACTAAACTTGTGTGAAGCAAAATTGTTAGGTTAGATTTCGTCGGAACGCTCTATCAAAGTTCCAACATTCACCACTAGGCATCATTGATATCTGGTAGCGAAGTTGGAACTACTTGAAATTGAACGGAACTTGTAGCTCACCCTAAGGGTGTCTGCTGGAAGCAGCTACAGACTCAGGCGAGCCGAACATGTCCTCGGACACTCCCGGCACTAAGAGCCATACGATACATAAATACATGGGTTGGTTTTGTTAGTTTTCGCACCAATGCTTCAGTGCCAAGTTGCAACAATGTTGGGCGCTGCCACTTTTACCGACGGTTGCTGCCCTGCTTCCCCTCCCTCAGAGCACATGACCTCGCCCGTCCTCATCACCGCTCGTGTGCAGTCGCGCCTGTTAGATGAGTAGCGTGAGACCAGCGCTCGCGAAAGACAGTCGCAATGTTTTCCAAGCAGGAGCAGAGAGCGTGGATAAAAATTCAGTGTGCTAGGGGTCACAGTTGTGCCAATTGAAATTGACACAATATTCAAACCCTGCTGTCGGCCCTCCCCGTGGCCCGTCGGGAGGCCTCGTGTCCTGTTGGCCGGCGTCGTATTTCGTCTAAAAACTTCGTTGCTTACCTCAAGATTTAAATTTTCAAACCCCGTATTAGGGAAAAGAAGAAATAAAGAATAATTAGCTTCCCCCTAAGAAAACCAATGCATGCCACATTAATTATAAAGAAGAAGAAATTATTTGGAAATGTAATTGTGCATGTCAATACCTGGAAAGTTGCATGTAATTGAAATCGTTGTATCTTTATTGTGAAGTTCTGTACCTTGTATGTTGCATGTTATTGTGAAGTGAGCTGTGCTGTATGTGGGGAGACCTTGGCTTTTGTCAAAGGAAGGTTTTAACCAAAGACTTCGAAATCCGTTTTTTTTTTTAGTTAATTCATCGCCAACATAAACGTAGTGGGAACTGTTTGTTTCCCGTATTGATATGGCCTTGTCCAGATAAAATGTTTTGGTAACATGTGAAGACGGGTGTATGCCTTCACTTGTTTCATTTCATATTGTCGCTACTATAAGCTGATTGGTGGTTTCTGGATGATGTGCGCATGCGCGCCCAGGAACTCAGTGTTGTGGGTTGGACAAAAGCTATATCATTGTCATTCCATGATGGGGCTTTAGCACGGGCAGAAGTGTAGAGCCTTGGCTCGTAGAGCCTCGGCTACCAAGGCCGAAGGTAATGAAGATTAATACTATTAACTATTTTTATTTGTCGACGCATCGTTTTAATAATTATTTCTTCTAAACTTTAATTAATGTTTTTCGGCGATTTCTGAGTGCCGATTGGGAACTTTGTTTTAAGTAACTTCGATGTTTGTTATTGGGCTCAAGTCAAATTGTGGAAATCTACTGATTTAAATTGATTATTATGTTGATGTTTTATTGGTGCTTGATTTTATTGTGGCATGAAATAATTTCTCTTGCGCAAGCCACATAAATTCGGTGTGGCCTGAATTTACAATGCACAAATGCACGAAGGCCGATCGTACGTTGTTTGTTGGTGATGATACTAAACGACCAAGCACTTAATTATTTATTATGCGTTGTGATTTGACGCAAACTTGGAAGATATTTTTCAATATCTAAATACCGTGTTCTCCTAATTTTCGGATTTTCGATAGCCTGAGGTACTCCTAATCATGTTTGGTTTTGCGTGCAAGATGCCACGCCCACTTCCATTGTTCGCCCGCCATGAATGAAATTTTGATCAACTACTATTTCCGCCTATTGGCATCTGTATCTTGAGAATTCTTACGAATATATTATATATTTTATTGGTTTTGGAAAACATTATTTCATTTGAATATCGAAGTAGTATATTTCATATACTTGAAGAGGTTACACCTATCCAACTACCATAGTGGACTAGAACGTAAGCTTGATTGATCAGCACTCAACAGAGCTGAAATACTCCCCTAAGGAAATACAGGTTATGTTAACCCCAAAATATAAGTAGCAGAGTAAGCAAGGTCTGTTAGGTTGTAGACCACATTGGCCGATGTGTACCAAACCCAGCCCTCCACACAACGGGCAATCCGGCGTTTGTCTTCATATGGGGCAGTAATTATGGTAGCAGAGCGTGGTTTTCGATTTTCTGCAGCCGGCAGATCTTGTTAAACATAACTTAAAGTTGCGGGGAGTTACGGGCAAAGTTGTAACATTTAATATTTACTTAATCAGTTAGGTAGGGGTCTAACCTGTGTTATTACTAATGGATGTATTGTGTTCTTGTTTTCATGCTAATGTACGGGTTCGAAGCATTGCTGGCATTCTCCAGTATGTTATGCATACTGAAGACGAGTCAAGATCAGCTGTTAAGCTGACATTCAAACAGGTGACTTCTCAAATGACGGTGTTGGCTTGGCTGTTGGCCTATGTTTGGTTATCTCGGTGGTGTTGGTGCTGCAGGAGATCGCGAGGTAAGCCCAGATGATACAGTGTTCTTATTTAAGTAGTTACTATTTTACCTCTGCACAGTTGGCGAGCAAAGAGCTCATAGCTTCTTTTGCTGTTCGAAGTTCGAGTGATTGGAAAGGTGCTGCATTGTACCGTGTCAAAATATTTCTGGCAGTGTTGCCAAAGTGATGTCGTGAAAATGATAGTTCCGGTGAATTGCCCAGTTGTTAATTAGTCACCTGGAGGAGTGTTATCAATTTAGCTTCTGTGAGTAAACCTCTGTGCTCAGGTGAATAGTGCTGAGTTGTAACCTGATTTTAGTAGTACAACGGTCTTATGTACTTTCAGTGAACGTGCAGGTGAACTTTGGTTGTGAACTGTAAGTGCCTACAGCAGCGAGTGCAGTGTTATGAAGAGTTGATCTTGGTCGGGTGATGGGAAATTTCTTGAAATTTTATTTCAGCTTAGCAGTGGTGCAGCTGCAGATTTAATTTTCAGCGGAGAATTTTCCAGGTTCTAAATCGTTTCGGGGATTGAGATTCCTTCTTGTTGAGGTTAAGTGTTGTATCAGTTGTGAGGTTGGTACTTCCATGACCAGCTGTTCAGTGCAATGTGATGCCGAGGTCATGGTGTCAGCAGCGAGTGGGTGCTAAGAAGCGATGATCGTGGTGTACTGTTTGCTTAATGGTGGAGAGGTTTTGATCTTCAGTTGGTGAATGGTAACAATTGAAAATTTTATTTAGGTTCAACTTCGAAATTTTGAATTGGCGGATGAAGAAGAACGTGCCTGAACATGTGTGAATGGTGATGGCGTGAGTGCTAGTGTGTTTGTTGTGGTGAGAGGTTAGGGCGTTACATGCGCCTCGGGAGTAGTGGGTGTTTTTGGTGGTGTTGATGTCTGGCATTCTGCGCTCTCTCTGACCCTTGATGTTGCTTGGGCTGGAGTGCCCCGTTCATCAAGGTTATTTTTAGTGCTAAAATATTTTTACTTAGTGAGTGTGAGTGCCTTGACTGATTGGTACTCTATATCCTGTGTGGATATTTGGTTTTCTGTTGAACATTTCGTTCTCTCGTACTAATGGTGGTTGGTATTTGATAGTTTTGTTTGGTGACATGGCTGTGTTGAGCAGTGGTGTCTTTTGGGGAGTTAGAGTTAGTTAAGGTACTGCTGATGAAGTGATACCAACCTAGCGGAAGTACCCAGTCTCTGTTTGTTATGATTCTGGTGCTTTCAGTGAGGGTTGGTGATGTCGACATTGCTATGCTCTTCTGACTCTTGATGTCGTTCGGGCTGGTGATGGTCGTACATCATACGTTTTAGTGTTTAAGGGTATATTTTGTTTGTATTTATTTCAGGTGTGTTAAGTGCCTTCTTGGTACTTGGTGCTAGGTGTGAGTACTTGTTGTTAAGTTGGTACTCTGAGTGAGTATTGGCAATTCTTGTTGTTGTAAATTTAGTGTCCTTATTTGGTAAGTACTCTTATGGGTACTTGGGTATCTAGGTGTTCTTGTCGGTACTACTGTGCTGGTACTTGGTAGTGTTTATTGTCTAGCCTAGTATTTCTGTGGAAATATTAGAAGGTAATTGGTTAGTGTTTCTTGGTCGGTACTTCTGTGTCGATACTCGGGAAGCATTATTTAGGGTATTTTCTTGTTGTCATTTTGATGGTACCTAGTAGGTATTTGTTGTTGTTGTTGTATTCCTCGTTGGTTGGTGCTATTTTATGGGAAGTGGTGCTAGCCAGTCTTGGTCTATTGTTTGGTTCCTCATGGGTTGGTACTGTTTTATGGGGAATAGTGCTAGCTAATCTTGGTCCTTGTTAAGGTTAGGTGGACATGGGAGTGAGTTAGTTCATCGAGTTGGTTTCAGGAGGGTGGTTCCCTGAAGTCCAGGATAGTGAATTCCAGGATGATTATTCCCTGATGATGTGAGATGGTTTGTCGAGTGGTGCCTATTGATTTAATTAAGATACTTCTTGGGAGGTATATGCAGGTGGGTACTTCGTGTGAAGTATATGCAGGCAGATGTTTTCCTTTCGCTGCGACACGTGGCAGGTGTTTAGGCCAGTTTCTGAAGACTACTGGAAGTTTATCTATTCGGAGTTCGAAGGCCGGAATGTTATGAAGCTTAGTATGCTTTCTGTGGTGAACTGTGGATTTGCAGGATGGCTGGAGGAAGTTTAGAGTTCGACGGAAGGTCTGGTTCTGAAATTGATTAGTTGGGAAAATTTAAATTTTGTCTGGTTATACAGACGTCATGGGCACCTACGGACAGTTAGTTGCTGATAGTGACTCAGTTGAATTCCGGGATGGTCAATTCCCCGAGGTTCGAATGTATTCCAGGATGTTCATTCCCTGAAGATTAACGTTGCGAAGTATATGCAGGTGGTTACTTCCTATCGTCGAGGCAGGTGGCAGTTGTTTCGAGCCAGTTTCGTTTTAGCAATTGGAAAGATTAGAAGATATTAAGGGGGGTAAATTTAATAATTTTATTGTCTGCTTTGACGGACGAATCGTGGGAACTTCTTACTGAGTAGTTGTTTCTGTTGCGCGGTAAAGATATGATTAGTTGGTTGCATTGAGTGACCTATTGGAAAGTTGGTAGTAGTCTTGCTACCTGTGATGAATTGGTGCTGATTGGTTGCACTGTGATAGTTTAGGAGTTGATTGTGTGCCAGGTTGGTTACACTAAAGTTTGGTGCATTCTCTTCATTGTGCGGACTGTGAAATAATGGGCTGTGAAGGTTGCTCATGGTGCGGAGTTGAGCAGCACTGTGATGTTTAGAAGATGGTTGAGTGGATTGTTGATTGAGTTATTGGCTGAGCGTCGAGTGGATTGTTTGGTGATGAATGAGGATAAGGTTGATGATCGGAGGTTATGGCAGAATTGTTGAATGTTGTCAAGTGTTGTTGGTGAGTATTGCATGTGTCGCAGGGGCTGATGTTGAAAGGTGCATATGAGGAATGTGAAGTGTTTCGTGACTTGGAAGTGAGGTTATGGTTTATGTGGTATTCTGTTGAATGCGAGTTGTTAATGATTGTCTATGATGACAGAGTTGTGATCGTGCCATGGAAGTAGGGTTTCTGGTATGTGAGCTGTCCTGGTGAAGTGATTAAATTTGGAAAATTTGTATCTGGTAAGC
The DNA here is from genome assembly GCA_946902985.2 of Meconema thalassinum. NCBI lineage: Eukaryota > Metazoa > Arthropoda > Insecta > Orthoptera > Tettigoniidae > Meconema > Meconema thalassinum. The sequence continues at coordinate 248,717,697 of OX336394.1, read as the reverse complement.
TTGTTGAACTGTGTTTGTTCGGTTCTGTGTCTGCTGCGAGTGGTCACATGTAAAGTTTAAAGCCATGCTGAAGCCTGTGTATTTGAGCCTATTATGGTCAATCAAATCAATATACCTGTATTGTCCGGGACTTACCAGAAGGTATTGTGGTACCTGGTACCTTTAATTAATTCAATTACTTGAGAGCCAAAGTCACCATGTCATTGAGAGGTTATGTGATTTAAGCACGTTTCGAACCCCCATTAATTTATTCATCTTAGAATGTGAACACAGGAGTTTGGTGGGAAACTTGATTTTCTTTGCCCGAGCATCGGAATGTGATGTTCGTTTCCTATGCCCCCTTCTGTTGTTAAATTTAATAACTTGACTAAAGTCTGACCGAAAGCTTGTACTGGAAGTTGATTACCTGCTCCAGTACCAATTGAAGAGAATTCTTGAAATGCGACCAAGTTGTCACGGGAGTGAAATTCGATAATTACGTTCTTCGAAAGTATGCGATTAGTGCGCGTTCTAGAGGTTGGAATGCAACGACATGGTGACAGGTGATAAGATCTAACCATGGTGCAATGTTTGGTGGTGCTCCCTTCTGCTGTGTTTTGATTGTGTTCTAGTTGCCTTTCATCTTGGGTGGCGGTAGCAATGAAAAGGAAGGAAGGAAGGAAGCTTGTAGTTTAACGTGACCGTTAATCTTGAGATCATGAGCCACGGGACCTCCTTTTTACGTGGAATCCGAACCACAGGACATGGCATTTCACTTCGAAAATCTCACATGCATTGCAATGAGCTCTAGCTGCTGTCACCATACACGAACTAACATCTGGTGGAGGTGTCGGCCATTCTGCTGGTCGGAGTGGAGGTGCCTGCTACCCCAACGTGAAGATGCCTAGCTGTGACAGACATGACAGTCTGTCAGTCGGTGAGCTCTACCCATGCCTTGCATGCGCCCTGCAGAATCAACTGCTGAACCCCTGGTTGACCTTTCGCAGAGGGAGAACTGTGCCAATTGAAATTGACACAATATTCAAACCCTGCTGTCGGCCCTCCCCGTGGCCCGTCGGGAGGCCTCGTGTCCTGTCGGCCGGCGTCGTATTTCGTCTAAAAACTTCGTTGCTTACCTCAAGATTTAAATTTTTAAACCCCGTATTAGGGAAAAGAAGAAATAAAGAATAATTAGCTTCCCCCTAAGAAAACCAATGCATGCCACATTAATTATAAAGAAGAAGAAATTATTTGGAAATGTAATTGTGCATGTCAATAACTGGAAAGTTGCATGTAATTGAAATCGTTATATCTTTATTGTGAAGTTCTGTACCTTGTATGTTGCATGTTATTGTGAAGTGAGCTGTGCTGTATGTGGGGAGACCTTGGCTTTTGTCAAAGGAAGGTTTTAACCAAAGACTTCGAAATCCGTTTTTTTTTTTTAGTTAATTCATCGCCAACATAAACGTAGTGGGAACTGTTTGTTTTCCGTATTGATATGGCCTTGTCCAGATAAAATGTTTTGATAACATGTGAAGACGGGTGTGTGCCTTCACTTGTTTCATTTCATATTGTCGCTACTATAAGCTGATTGGTGGTTTCTGGATGATGTGCGCATGCGCGCCCAGGAACTCAGTGTTGTGGGTTGGACAAAAGGTATATCATTGTCATTCCATGATGGGGCTTTAGCACGGGCAGAAGTGTCGAGCCTTGGCTCGTAGAGCCTCGGCTACCAAGGCCGAAGGTAATGAAGATTATTACTATTAACTATTTTTATTTGTCGACGCGTCGTTTTAATAATTATTTCTTCTAAACTTTAATTAATGTTTTACGGCGATTTCTGAGTGCCGATTGGGAACTTTGTTTTAAGTAACTTCGATGTTTGTTATTGGGCTCAAGTCAAATTGTGGAAATCTACTGATTTAAATTGATTATTATGTTGATGTTTTATTGGTGCTTGATTTTATTGTGGCTTGAAATAATTTCTCTTGTGCAAGCTACATAAATTCGGTTTGGCCTGAATTTACAATGCACAAATGCACGAAGGCCGATCGTACGTTGTTTGTTGGTGATGATACTAAACGACCAAGCACTTAATTATTTATTATGCGTTGTGATTTGACGCAAACTTGGAAGATATTTTTCAATATCTAAATACCGTGTTCTCCTAATTTTCGGATTTTCGATAGCCTGAGGTACTCCTAATCATGTTTGGTTTTGCGTGCAAGATGCCACGCCCACTTCCATTGTTCGCCCGCCATGAATGAAATTTTGATCAACTACTATTTCCGCCTATTGGCATCTGTATCTTGAGAATTCTTACGAATATATTATATATTTTATTGGTTTTGGAAAACATTATTTCATTTGAATATCGAAGTAGTATATTTCATATACTTGAAGAGGTTACACCTATCCAACTACCATAGTGGACTAGAACGTAAGCTTGATTGATCAGCATTCAACAGAGCTGAAATACTCCCCTAAGGAAATACAGGTTATGTTAACCCCAAAATATACGTAGCAGAGTAAGCAAGGTCTGTTAGGTTGTAGACCACATTGGCCGATGTGTACCAAACCCAGCCCTCCACACAACGGGTAATCCGGCGTTTGTCTTTATATGGGGCAACAGTGCTAAACAGTGTCACCGAGGATTGCAGTAAGCGTGCGGTGCAGCTGCGTTACCGTTCAGAACGGTACCAAGATGGGTTGCAGCCTTTCGAGATGGGCGCGAACGTGTGGAGCACATGCCTCTATGTGTTCACCCACCAGTAAGTGACGACAATGTACAGATGGTGTCCACGTGAGTAGAGGTGGATCGGAACGTAACGATTCGTCAATTAGAGCAAATCTGGCGCATTCTACTGTCCTCCACATCCTGAAGGACTTACTGAAAATGAGGAAGATTGCGTCCAAATGGGTTCCGCTTGACTTAACCGACAAGCACAAATGGCTGCGATATGATGCTTGTTGTATGCACTTGCAGCGTTATGTGCGCGAAGGAGAGACCTTCTTACGGCGTATCATAAGCATTGAAGAGACGTGGGCCAGATCTTATGAGCCACAGTTAAAACGCCAATCAAACGAGTGGCGGCACCACGGATCACCACGGAAACAAATAGTTCGACCAACCCCCACCAATGTGAAGGTAATGTTGTTTCTTGCCTATGATTGGTATGGTGTGATCATTCACCATACTGTTCCCCGACGGCAAACCGTTAATGCGGCGTACTATTGTTCATTTCTGCAAGACCATCTCCGAGGAGCTCTGAGAAGGAAACGGCGTACCACATGGTTACACCGCCCATCGTTCTGCATGACAATGTTAGGGCACACACAGCAGACGTTGTGTCGGCATTGTTGGATCGCTGGGGCTGGGAGGTCCTCTATCACCCCGCATATCCTCCCGACATCAGTCCCTGCGACTATGATGTCATCCCGAAGATGAAGATGACAATGCGCGGGGAGCACTTCCGTACCACTGAAGACGTTAAGCAGGCTGCCGAGCACTCTCTTCGTACCATCAATAGATTGGGCAGTGCCAACGGGATCCAACGACTTCCGCATCGCTGGGAACACGTTGTACGCAACGGTGGGGACTACATCGAGGGCCTGTGAAACTTGGAACCATCTAAGTGAGTTATTAATCCAGTTATAACTAAGGTGCCAAAACTAAAAAACCAACCCATGGAAATAGAAGCAATTATGATATTCTCATTGAGTGGAAATTGTTTGCAGTGCCTTTTCTTTTATTAAACCACTGGGGGAGGGGTCAAAATTCAGGAGAAACAATAGTAATTAAGAAGATTGGGAGACAGGAGAAAATTGGGAAAGTTTCTGAATAATTTGGAAGGGTTGGCAGGTATGCATCTTTATTGTCAAGAACAAAATTGTAATTTGTAGCTCTTCAGTCAGCCAACACAATTGTGCCCAATGAATGGGCAGGGTACAAGATATAAATATAAAAATACACTCCCGGATAAAAATAATGTATTACAGTGGAATCTCGTTAGTACGTTTTTCAAGAGACTGTAAAATTTGGACGCCATATGCGGGAAAACGTACTACCGAAAAACGCCATACTGCATTTACAACGTATAAGAAAGAACGCGGCGTATATATGGACGTTAAATCGCCGACCTTAGTAAGTGATTGTATGCACTACTACAGTCACAACATAAACATAGGTTATCAGTAACTTACACGGAATAAATAACATAAAAATGAATTACTGTACCTCTACACTACAGTATAATACAGGGTCTTTATTTTTGCTTAGCAAGGACATTCTCGCTCTCGTGCTCCGCCAGTGACGGCTCAGTTGCCGGAGACCGCGCACGCATATGTAGGCCTACGGCAGAATACGGTGCTTAAAATCAGTAGCCTACCATGCAGTTTTACTGGCCATGATTTACAGTAGACGCTGAAAATGTTCCCCATCCGCTTCCAAACACATATAATACAGGGTCTTTCTTTATATTTGATCAGCAAGGACATTCTCGCTCTCCCGCTCCGCCAGTGACTGCTCTGTTGCCGGCGACCGCGCACGCATATGTTTGAAGCACGGGCTTGCTTGATCCACTTCAATAGAGTGCTTTCTAGTTCAGGAAACTGTCCCTCTCGCAAACGTTTCCTTTTGCCGCTCACCCCTTCTTCAAATGCACGTTCGATTTCCTTCCTTTTGCCGAGAATCGTGTTCAGTGTAGACGGAGGAATGTTCCACTTTCGCGCTATATCCACACGCTTCATGTGAGGATTGCAGTCCACGTCTCGAATGTATTTCATCTTCTCATCATTAGTTATCTGCCGTACTTTCGTCTTATCCATTATGAAACACGCAATAAAATAGGTCATAACTGGACGTGAACACTAAGAACTAGAAGACAATAGTGCGGAACACGAAAACAATAATGCGCCTACGTGAGATATAAACAAAGGGAAGGGGGTGAAGGGCAGCGGGAGAGAGACACGTCACCTGCGTTGCGTCATAGCTATGGCCACTTCTACGCTGTCAAACACAATGAAATCATCTACACTGTCAATAACTATCAGAGAATATGAGGCAATATCGTGTCGTGTTTTCCAGAAGCCAAATTTTATAATGAAATAAGAATAAAATCCGGTTCGCTTACAAATAGTAGAACGGAAATTTGATCGTCGTAAGAGGGAATAGAGAACGTATTAAGGGGATATATCAACATGTATTTTGTAGAATTGGGACTGGGACTTGAGAAAATCATCGCGCTAAACAGGAAAACGTCGTAACCGAGAACGTGCTAACGAGATTCCACTGTAGTTAATTGTCACTATTAAATGGGGCAATTCAATTAACTAAGACCAGGATGTCTACCAAAACAAACTAACTGATTTCCCCGACAATTCCCTGATTTTTCCAGGATGAATCAGAAAATTCCCTGAGGAACAGTAGCGGCCATAATAAATACTTAAAGAGCATTTCAAAAAGTACTCGAACAATAACAGTAGCATGACCAAGTTGGAAAAGAAAAAAACGAAAAATATATTTTTCTATGTTTTGCTAATTTTTAGATTTTTCATCCAAAAATGTATTGTACTTGCGATTATTGAAAGTAGCTCGTCAATAGTAATGCTCTCAAAAGTTACACATTTATATACAAATACCGTATTTGCTCGCGTAATCTTGCCGCCGCGTATATCTCGCACCCCATTTTTTACTTGAAATTTCAGGGGGAAAAAAGTACTCGCATATATCTCGCATTCATTACTGACGCCATCATATAAATGACCGTAATAACCTTGAGGTAGAAACACGTTCGATTTAGCGTGCCACAACAGTCGTCATTGTCCAGGAACTTACCCGAAGCGTTACTAACAGGAAGAGCGAGCAACAACGAGTTGATCCGAACTTCGATAAGAGCCGATTAGGGATCCAGGCGCCGCGTGCAAGCATACGGCGCAGCGTGAGTGTTAGCACGCTGTACATCGTTCGCCACGTCTTCGGCCGCGGCTGGCTAAATTCACCGCCTTGAGACACGTTCGAATTAACGATTAGTGCGCCACGTCAGTTGTGGAAGTAGGCCTACTGTTACATCGCAGAGAAATGCAGTTCAGTCTCCTCAAATATCAATGATTTCGTCTTTACGCATTGCGTCGCATCAGAGCTCGGCCGCGTGCAAGCATACGGCGCAGCATGAGTGTTAGCACACTGTACATCGTTCGCCGCGTCTTCGGCCGTGGATGGCTAAATTCACCGCCTCGAGACACGTTCGAATTAGCGCGCCACAACAGTTGTGCAAGTAGGCCTACTGTTACATCGCAAATTTTGTGCTTTTTCGGGAATACGGTTATTCCCCGCGTATATTTCGCACCGAAAATTTTCACACATATTTTCGGTCAAAACAGTGCGAGATATACGCGAGCAAATACGGTACACTGTCTACACATGTAATTTGTGTGTTCTATCTTGCAAGAAATGGGAGCTTACTGATTTAACGTCAGTACGAACAATGATCACCAGAATATACTTGAATGAATAATTTCCAATTAATCAAGGTAAAACTAAAATTCCCTCAGTGTCATTAAAATACCCTGATAATTCCCTGAATTTTCCCAGCTTTAAACATTCCCTGAGAATTCCCTGTTTTCCAGAGTAGTAGACACCTTGTAATACATGTATTTTTTTTCCACGAGTGTATTTTTATATTTATATCGTGTACCCTGCCCATTCATTAGGCATAATCATGTTGACCGACTGTAGAGCTACAAATGACAATTTTGTAAAGGCAACACTGAAAGATCATCATCATCATCATCATTTCCCCTTATCCAGCTTCTGCCGGGTCGGGGTATTTATGGCACTTCTCCACTTTCCTCTTTCCTTCCACCATTCTTCTTCCACGATCTTGTCCCAGTCCAGATTTCTTTTTCTCACGCTGTTCTTCACTGAATCCATCCACCTTGTCCTAGGTCTTCCCCTTGCTCTCTTACCCTTGCACTTCGCCTCCAGCATCTGTCTTGGTATTCTATTTTCCTCCATCCTCTTTACATGTCCAAACCACCTTAGTTTATTCTTCTCAATTCTCTCATTTAGTTTTCCCATCCCAACTTCCTTCCTAACATCTTCATTCCTCACTCTGTCTTTCCTTGTCTTACCTATCATACTTCTTAGGAATTTCATTTCACTGGCTTGGATTCTACTCTCTTGCCTGCTCGTCAGGGTCCAAGTCTCAGCTGCATACGTTAATATGGGTACATAGTACATTTTATACATTACCTCCTTGCTTTTCCTTGGTACTTCCTTATCCCAAACAAGTTTTCTTACACTTTGATAGAATGCATTGCTCTGCTGTACCCTCCTGCCAATCTCCATGTCCAACCTACCAGTTTGCATCAATTCACTTCCTAGGTATTTGAACGTGTCCACCATTTCCAAACTCTGACTTCCAATTTTCACAATGCCCTTTCCTTGTCTTTCCCCTCTTGTCATCACCATGGTCTTGCTTTTCTCTATACTGATTTTCAGGCCATACTTCTGAATATTTTCGTTCAGTGCATCTAGTTGTTTTTGCACTTCTTCGGTGTTCCTTCCCCAGACCACAATATCGTCTGCAAATAATAGTAACTTCATTTCTTTATGTCCATATGCTTCCTTTGTTTCCTTTACAATTTCATCCATTACCATTATGAATAAAAGAGGTGACAGCACACTCCCCTGTCTTAGTCCAGTCTTGTTCCTAAACCAATCTGTCTTTCCAACAGGGGTCAGAACCCTGCTAACACAGTTGTTGTACATTGCTTGCACCATTTCCAACATTTCTCTTCCCAGTCTCTTCTTAACCATGGTTAACACTGAAAGAATGGCTTCAAATCCCTACATGTCAAGAACACACCTCCCATTGCACTGTGTCCATTGCTTGTATGGTATCTCGCAGGTTTACTGGTACTGAATATTAAAGTGTTAAATTTCGTATAATGTTAACAATGTTTGGTGTAATAGTCCCACCGATGTTTTGGAGCATAAAAAACGCCTCACAATACAGCTAATACAAGAGTAAAAAGAACTTTCCTATTACTCCTTCTTGCCCTACCAACATCAGAAGTTGGTGGAGCAAAATGGAATATGAGTTGCATTGTGTTTAAGACAATGTATTTCGAGAAAGGTGCAAAGCCAATTTGTAAAAACAGGCTGCATACTTTTTTGAAGGACTTTTCATGACATTGTTTCCACCTGCTTGGTTCCTCAGTTCTGAATGACCTGGGGATTGTGCTCTGAAACAACAGGCTATAAATCCCAAGTGAAGTGATTTCCACATGCACAAACATTAGAACAGTGCTATATAAGTGTATTCTCAAGAACCTAGCAATACCAATGGTGTTAATTTTTACTGATGTGCACTCACATTACTTCTCATGAGTAATATGTTCTTTTTCGCCTCATTTCATCCATTCACTCATCATTTTATGTATTTTTTATTATGATATCTTTAATTATGCTGGATTTTGCAACTTAATTTATGGCTGAAGAAGGGACCAGTACTAGAGGCCCCGAAACATGTACCATATAATAGCAAGTTTATAACTGGTTGTAAATAAATGTATTGACTAGGCGGAACAGTTTCTCCTTTGTTATATAGTGACCTGGGGATGACGATACTTAATTTGTATGCATTTCTCATGAATCACTCTGTATTAGATATATGCATGCCAGCGATTTAAGTTTGAAAAACATGAATAAAACAAACAGGTTTAGCAAGCACTACTACGATCATAGCTCACTCCAAGCTCATAAAATCAATAAGATGGAACACTGTCCATACATACCTACAGAATCAGTATCGGCCCCTTCCTTTAGCCTCTGTAACCTGTTGTCAATGACTTTCCGCACATACATCAGGCTACTCAGCTGCTGCTTGATGGCAGTGTCATCTTCACCACCAGAGTCCCGAGATCTCTAAACATGGGAAATATACAATCATAATCATAATAATAATATGGTCTCAGCTAACAAGAGGGCATCTTTTGAGTTACAGTGTTTTGGCAATCTCGACAATTTCAACATTTTGATTGCACTGTCATAATGAAAAGTAAATGACTGCAGCAGATAAAAAGCAAGTGCAAACCAAGGTCGAAGGAGGTAGCTGGCTAGATGACGTCACGCTCACCGGAGCGCACAGGGAAACGAGGAAGCTCAAGCAGTACTATGATGTCACACACCTCACTGCATCCTCGGTACATTTCGTCCCGTCACCATAACGTAACGCCAGACCCCAGCGAAGTAGACATAATCATTTAAAATGATAAAATCATACATTTTCATCGCCATGTGATAGCAATGAGGAAGAGAAACAATTACCTGTTATCTCAAATTGGCAATGCAGATCAGACTCCGATAAACTTCGACATGCCATGCAACACTACCATCAACAAGAAGGGAGACTCTAGAGTCCCTGTACGTACAACTGGGTGTGAAAAACAGCGCAGCACAGTCATGCTAGCAATAACCGCAGACGGAAGAAAATTGCCACCATACCGTATATACCCGAATACCCCCCCGCACATTTTTATTCAAAATCGGATGTGAAAAATTGGGGTGCGGGTATAATTGAGTCATCCAAATTTTAAAGATTTAAATTGCCCTCCACGTGCGATATAGGGTGTTGAGAGTATCCGCTAGATGGTGCGAGTGCTTTTTCGTTCGGGTATACCGTATTTACTTCTTTTATTTTTAATTTTCGGCTTCAAAATTTCCCTTGATATAGGTTAGGATGGCGTGGTATAAAGGAACTCAAAGGAGCTCCTAGCGTCTTTAAATCAACATACAAAATAGTTATTTTAACCTATACTTTATTTACGAAATAAGTGATAATAGCCCATTTAAATAGCCACTCTCTTGGATCATCACAACTGACTGGTAACAGCGCTGCAGCACAGCAGTGCGAGCGCCGAGTTCAAGGTTACGCAGTGTTGCACGCGGCATCATTTCACGATTTACAGCATGACCATTGTCTCTTGTTTCTCGAACCCACTCCAGAACTTTTATGTCCACATTTTCGTACTTTCCTTTTTTCACACCGCGGAAGGGCTTACAAGTTTCCTTTGTTCCCAATAATTTGTCCTACTAGTTACCGGTACGCCAATAACGAATCATACACGGCTGCACTTCATATTTACGACTCGCCGCTTTCACTCCATTTTCTAGCATTTTCAACTTGAAGGATGCCGTAAAACTTATTCTTTTGCTCATTTTCAGTCGTTGTGTAGGATACAGCACGCTTCTTGCACTCGGCCGTGCGGGACACGAGGCACGGAACTCGTAAGCGGCGCGGTAGGGGGAGAGAGTAGCCGTCGAGGTCAACAAGTGTTGCAGGCAGAAGCGCGGGTTTTACAATTTCGTGAGTTACGTGATACGGTAGCATGGCATCGGTAAAATTAAAACAAGTGATGGAAATAGCTAAAATGAAATCTCGTCATATGTAGTACAGTATTAATAGTATACATTTGTTTAAAAGTGACAAAAATAAAAAATAAATTTTTTTTTTCATTTCCATTCAAAAATGAGGGTGCGGGGATTATTCGAGGCATATACGGTATGTTATTTTCAAAATAAATACAATGCCTAAAGCGAAGTTTCCCAAAGGCATTCATGTACGTATTCAAGAGAAAAGATGGATACAGCTCTTGTCGAGGACTGGGTCCGTAGAGTGTGGGGAGCACGGCCCAAGGTTTGTAGAATACAGGTTGGCTCATAACTCTCGGCCAATGGGACAGCGCGCGGGAATACGTCACGGGCCTGCTGCGTTTGAATCAGTCATTAGTCCGTAGCGCATTACGAGCTCAGTAAATAATATTTTTAAGGGCAGCAGCCATTTCAGTGTGTCAACTAGTGAATTGTTGTGAATAATAGATGATGCTGAACGCTTAATTACATGACTAATTTAGTTATACACCTCCTTCAACATAATAAAACTGATATATACAAACATACTCACAGCCGACTATATCTCCAACAGGCGCAGATCCACCTATCCCCATTGCTTCACTAAGCACTGTATTATTATTTATAATGCTGTCATTGCTGTCCATTGGTGCCTGCACGTTCTTCATTTCCGCCACTCTCGGAGTCAGCAAAACTGTCACTGATAACAGCACCACGATGTTGGTGACCCCGCGGAATGTCATTCTCACTTTCGCCAACCACATTACGAATTAATTGAAGCAGGTGAGGTGCATCTGCGAAAAAGTAGATTTTTTCCTCTGTTATCGGTTGCACGTAGTGTGTAGTTTCAATGGTAATACCGAGTTCTTTCCACAGTGCCATATTCCCCCCGCCACAGTCCGAAACTACATCGTATTCAATATTATGTAGTGACATAACCGCTTCATTTATAATGTCTTTCGACATTTTCTTGTCGAAATTAATGTACACAGATTGCTTCCAGTTCTGAAATAACCCTCTTGCCATTACAACTTGCATGTATGTACGTGGGCCCACGACTTCGTCTGCTTTAGCATCATATTCATACAGTGATGACACTTTCATTTCGTCGAAAGAAAGAACAGTGACTCTCTCTCGACCATTCTTCTTTCGTCCACTAATTTTCATTACTTCTATTACGTTTTTCAATAAACCGTTTCGTAATTCAACATTGCCTGCCCAGTGCTTCAAAGTTGATAATCCAGGAAATGGATATTTCAGTGTGACTGGTATACTTGTATGCTCGGAAGCTTAAATATCTTAAGGTGAATGCCTTTGCTATTTTCTCATTTGTCCATCTTGCCTTTGTTTTCTGTTTCCTAACAATGTCGACTTGATTTGGTGTCAATAAATCTTTAAACGTATCATTAATTTTCTTGTCAAAATCACATTCATACTGCTGAATAGAATTCTCTAATTCCAAGTTTCTTGATTGCAAACAGTTTGCTCTAGTCACTAAGTGTTGCATGTTTTCCTTCAGTTTTTTTTTTGGTCCCTTCAAGTAATGCGTTGTATTTAATGAGAAGATCGTCATATTTTGTGCCAGTATCATTGACATTGACGTCATTGACGACGGCATCATTGTCACTGGAAAATGTCGAATCCAATATTTCGTTCAGTAATTGTTTGTTTTCTTTTTTCTGGGAGCGTTCTGTACGTGAAGTTGTGTCTTGGCTCTGTGTTTGAGGCAGTAAATTTAAAGAAGGTTTTAACGTATTTTTTAATATTCTAGGGTGAGTATGTGTCAGTCGAGCTCGAATTTCGTCTTCAAAATCACTTGGTATGAAATGTTTGCTGCAAATCAGTTTGTTATTCGGATCGAATTTATCTTTCCTATGGCATTTCTGCACTCACGTTTTCCTACGATTAGCATCCTTTGGAAATCTGAAGAAAGATATTTTTCCCCCGTTTTCTTAATTTCCGAATTACTTTTGCAGATTGCAACACTGCAAATTTTTCCCGGCATCTCAACCACTCAGCGTGGAGTGCCGTGAACTGCACGTTATGAACTTGCCGCGCTCTGTCGCGGAGTGCCGTTACCTGCACGCACGTTACAGTGCTTGCTTTGTGCTTCCATCTCGTGCCTAGTTTCGTAACTATTACAATTTTGCTGTGTTATATCGATAGAGGAAGCTTTGATCTTTCGTCTCGAGTAAAAATATATCGATTTTGCATCGATCACATGAGATAAATCCGATTGCAAAGAGCAAGATTTTTGTTGTGTGTATGTAAACAGAGAATGGCGGCTAAACGTGTGCTTGCGATAGCGGATTCCGATATTAGTGAAGTTTTAGGGAATGAAGAGTCGGAAATCTTGGTTTCTCTGAATGATGATTCAGATATAGAGTCTGAAAGTGAAAGTAGTGACAGTGAGAGTGAATGTGGTGACGTAAATACACCGAAAATAACGGGTAATAGTGTTGCCGGTCAGGAGTTTGTCTGGGAAGACATGGGGAATTATATCGGTAAAAAGGAAGTGTTTACGGGAAATTATGGGCCGCAAGAAGCTGCGAGGAATTGTTTAGATCCTGTGGCAATATTCCAGTTATTTTTTGCGTGTGAATTCGTGAGTATGATAGTGGAACAAACAAATATATATGCTAAGCAGCACATGATATGCTCTTTCCGTTCAGGTCAAGGGTAAATGAATGGGTTCCAGTTACCATCGAAGAAATGTACGTAGTTATTGCATTATATATGCTGATGGGCATTGTTCAAAAACCCACCCTGAGGTCCTATTTCTCAAAAAGCCGTTTACTAGCCACTCCTATATTTAATTCTGTCATCTCACTTGATAGATTTGAAAGTATTACAAGATTTTTACATTTTACTGACAATACCACCAAACCCCTTTTTCAAGGTCCCATGAAACTCTTCAAAATTTCACCTGTTTTAGACCATCTCAATCAAAAATTCAAGCCGATGTATCTCCCTGATCAAAACATTGCAATAGATGAATCCCTCACGTTGTGGAAAGGCAGACTGTCATTCAAGCAGTATATTCCTCTGAAGGCTTCGCAGTTTGGCATAAAAAAATATGAACTCTGTGAATCCAAAACCGGATATTTATGGTCATTCATGGTATACACAGGAAAAGACACAATTTTTAGTTCTTCCTTCCTTTCGTGTAATACATCTAAGATCACTGCAATTGTTATGCACCTCGTAGAACCTCTACTTCATCGCGGCCACACATTATGGATGGACAATTTTTATAACAGCCCACAGTTAGCCAAAGACTTGAAAGACAATAAAACAGATTGTGCAGGTACACTGCGACTAAATAGAAAGCACGTATCAAAGAAAGTGAAAGACACAAAGCTGAAAAAAGGTGATATTGTAGCTTCAGCATGCAGGACCTGTATCTGTTGTGAAATGGATGGACAAGAAGGTAGTGTCATTTATTTCAACATACCATAATGATAAGACAAGCATTGTGCAGAAGAGGGGGGGAGGGCAAAATTAAACCGGTTTGTGCAATTGACTATAATAAATACATGGGTGGTGTTGACCTCAAAGACCAAATGCTGCAAAGTTATTTGATAGAAAGGAAAAAAATGTGCAAATGGTACATGAAACTTTTCAGGAGGCTTTTAAATGTTACAGTGTTCAATTCTTATATTATTATTATTATTATTATCATCTTGATTGGTCACATTGGACCACTTGAGTCGTTCCACAATCACTTCTTCTTTGAAGGTAGTACTGCTTGGTTCTTGCGCTCTTTCCAGTACTTTTTCATTCTTTCAGATCGGGATTTTCTCAACTCATCTGAAATCTCCATAGGCTTTCTATGTGTCATTTCTGCAGAAAATTTGTGAGTTTTAAGAATGGTGTTAATTTTATTTTTCTCCTCGGCATCTGTTATCTTAAGTCCAACTGCTTTGAGATCTTGTTGGATTTCTTGGATCCATTTTCCTCCAGTTTTCTTTCCTAGATTTCTCATCACCAGTTGGCGTACAATTCTGTTTTCTGGAAGCCGTAAGATGTGAAAAAAATATGAAATTCTTTTCTTCTTCATTGAGCTGGTGATTGGATCAATCTCACGATAGACAGTTTCATTTGGGAGAATCCTCCAGACTCCCTCAACCTGATACTTTTTATTTATGCACGTTCTAATGATTCTTCTTTCCGTTTTGAGGAGCTGATCAGTTCTTTGTTCATTTTTAATTTGGAACAGTGTTTCACAAGCATAAGTGGCTTCTGGGAGAGTTACAGTTGTATAATGTTGGATCGTAGTAGCTATTGATAGGCATTTTTTATTATATGTTGACCAGGTTAGAGATTGTGCCTTTTTCATTTTATTTGTTCTATTTATCCAAGTTACTTTTTCGTTTAAGTCATGTGTTATAATTTCTCCAAGATACTTAAATTGAGGAACTAGGTTAATTTTATGATCATTTATATAGACTTCATTTATATCTAAGGGTTTCATAGGCATGATCTCAGTTTTTTCAAAGGATATCTGTAATCCTATCCCTTGAGCAATTTCTTGGAGACTAGTGATCTGAGTACAAACCTCTTCCTTGTCTAGTGCTAAAAGAGCCAAATCATCTGCAAATCCTAAGCAGTTTATTTTTATTGATGGTTTTGTTCCAATTTTGATGTTAGGAGGGTTTTCCTTTTGCCAAACCTTCATGATATAATCAAGAGCCACATTGAAAAGCAGAGGGGATGATCCATCACCTTGTCTGAGACCAGTTTTTACTGAGAAAGCTGTTGATATTTCTCCCCTAAATTTAACTTTCGAATTTGTGTTTGTTAATGTTAATTGAATGATTTTTATCAATTTAGGATGCAGACCATATGATCTGAGGATTTTTAGCAGTGTCAGTCTATGAATACTATCATAGGCTTTTTTGAAATCTATAAAAGAGATAAAGAGTTGCTTATTTCTGTTTTTGTAATATTCCATTATTAATTTCAGGCTAAGGATTTGGTCTGGACAACTTCTGTAAGGGCGAAATCCTCCTTGATATTCTCCAAGTTGTGGTTCCAGAATGTTTTTGATCCTGTTGTAAATTATGCGAGAGAAAATTTTATATGTGCAGTCCAGAAGGGTAATTCCTCTGTAGTTATCTGGGTTCGTTTTGTCTCCTTTCTTAAATAATGGATGGATTATTCCTATGGTCCAGTGTGCAGGAATTTCTTCAGTAATCCACATTTTAACTAGATTTTGAAGATTTATAATCGCAGGTTTACCAGCATTTTTCCAGATTTCAGCAAAGACTAAGTCTTCGCCACAAGTTTTGTAATTTTTTTGTTCTTTAATTGCGAGTTCTACTTCATTAATGTTTGGAGGATTTATTAAATCAGGTGAAGTTAAAATAGGTGTATCAGTGTTTACTTGCAGGGTTTCCAGTGGATCATCACAATTTAACAGTTTCTCGAATGCTTCTGCAAGGATCTCTGTATTTTCTTGGTTAGAATGTGCTAACTTTCCCGTTTGATTTTTCAACATTAATGTTGGAGCTTCAAATTTTTTAAGATATTTACCAAATGTTTTGTAATAATCTCGAGATTGTTTTTTCTTGAAATCGTCTTCTATCTTTTCCAGTGTATTCTTAAGATGATTACGTTTCGTTTGTCTGATGATTTTATGGGTTAATTTTCTTTGTATAGTTCTAAATTTGATTCTTCTGACTTCAGAGCTTGATGTTTTATCCATGCTTGGTGTCTTTTCTCTATTGCTTGATCACAATCTACATTCCACCATTCATGTTTTTTCCTTGGATTTATTGGTGCTAACTCCTCTGCTATTGATTTTAATTTAGTGATTAATTCGTCCAATGTTTTAGTGTTGAGAGATTCTTCTCCTGTTCTTTCACAGTACTCTATATTTTTTATTAAGGTAGATGGATCAAATTTCCTCCTATTGTTATTATTAGGTTTTTTCTTGGCCATTGGCGTTAATTTTATTTTTATCTTTACCACATAGTGGTCTGATCCTGAGTCAACTCCCCTTAGAACCTTGACATTGTGAATTTCGCGATGGTGAAATTTATCCATGCAGACATGATCCAACTGCCATTCACCCCTTCTGAAGTCAGGATGTTTCCAAGTTTTCAATTTATGGGGCTGTCTTTTAAAACATGTTGATTTAGAGATTAATTTGTGGTTTCTACAAATTTCGACTAATCTTTGACCATTTTTATTGGTTCGTTTATGTGCTGTCCATTTTCCAATGATATCTCTATATCTTCTTATATAATATATAAGTGTAACCTACAGAACAATAGGGCTGACCACTTAAAGTTCAGGGTAGATTTGGTTGAGGGAATTCTAGCCAGGTATGGGAGTGATGTGAGCAGAAATGTTCCTGGTCGTCATTCAGTGTACAACACTGTGCCTCGTCTCACCGAAAGGCACTTTTTACAGAGGATACCCCCCACCGCAAACAAAGCTAGGCCACAGAAGAGGTGCGTGGTATGCTATAAGCAAGGCAAGAGGAAGGAATCAGTGTACTGGTGCCCAGACTGTGAAACTGGTCTCTGCATAGAGGAATGTTTTAAAATTTACCACACCAAATTAAATTTCTAAGGTAAGCATGGTCTTTAAAATTTGATATTATGGTTTCAGTAACTTGTGTTTTCCCTCACTACATTTGCCATTAACAAACTGTGAAAATTTGGAGTAAATCCAATGCTTCTCGGCTCTGTTATAATGTCTTATATGATGGTGTGCACTTGTAGCACAGGGTAGCAGTGAGGTGAAAATCCTCCCACGCTGAGAGGTTAAACAACTGAATGAAAAGAAAACCCAACGTAAAGGAACAACTTACCCATGGGCTAGAATATGCAAAGATAGATTCCATAGTAATCTGATGTAATTAATTTACATAATATTCACCTGTTTATTAATGTATAATACACCACGTAACACAATTCATATCTTCAACAAAATAAATACTGTATTAACAAACAAGTAAATAACACACGTAGTTTCCTCTGTCCACTCTGCACATGGAGATTGGGGTGCCTCTCGCAGGCCCGAAGATGCGTTGCCCCCACACTACTGCCAGCGGAAGGCAGATTACGAGCCAACCTCTCTTCTACTAACCTTGAGCACGGCCAGGGGCAACGCTTCGACGTCCGGCTATGCTAGTGAGGGACAGTTTCCGCGGACACTCGGTGGAAGACATGAAGAAACGTCTTCAAGAAATTAAAACCGATCTCGTAATTCCTGGTGGACTCACACATTGTCTACAGCCCTTAGATGTTTCCATCAATATCCCCTTCAAGGACAACATTCGTAAATTGTATGCCGAATGGCCGGCGGGAGGGGGGCACGAACTGCCACCAGCAGGCAAAATAAAGAGGTCGTCAGTTGAACTCTTGTGTGATTGGGTTTTACGGGCATGGGTTGTGGTGTCGACGGACATTGTTGTGAAGAGCTTCTTGAAGACGGGCATCACAAATGCATTGGACGGAAGTCAGGATGAAGCAGTATGGGATGATGAGCAGAATTATGCACGCGAGAGTACCTCGGAGATTGGCAGCAATGACAATGAATAGGGTGAGTACCGTATGCCAGTTGCCGTGTTTCAATAATGCAAATTTTGTGGTTTTTTTTTGGGAATACGGTCATTCCCCGCGTATATCTCGAACCAAAAATGTTCACACTTATTTTCGGTCAAAAAAATGCGAGTTACTGTATATGCAAGCAAATACAGTATACAGGGCACTCCCAATAATTCGCGTGCACGTCGCCGAGTGAACTATGTAATTTCTTAACTAATTCACGCTCGCTAAATGCGAGCCCAGCCTAGTAGACCACCCTGTCAGTTTCTACTCTCACGTCCAGTCAAGCCGGCACCTCTGAAAATGTTTACCCCATGACCAGCCCCCCCATCCAATTAAAATTCCGATGGGCTGGTGGCCAAAACTGAAGTGTTTCCAGATGTGACTGTTAATACGGGCCCATGCGCATTCCTTGGACTGAAGATGGTGAGAAGCGTCTCGCTTGGGTTACCGCCCTTTTCCGTGCAATGACATTTCGCCTTTTCTGAAATAAGCCAATCTGCTCGCCCGCTTGGCGTCATTTGAAAAGGTCCGAACATTTTGCCTAGTAACCAATCAGCTCCCATATCTGTGGTTGGCATCATTTTGACCAAAGGCAACCCTTGTTCAAACAGCGCGGAAACCTTTCCACGTCTTCGTTTGAACTCTGCCTAGCAACAGTGAGCCGAAGCGAGCTTGTTAGGAACCAACATCGCGGCCAGAAAAGTGACGATAAGGACACGCAAATTTGAGATTCCCAGCCGTGTTTCATGTGGCAAGCCTGGAGCAATTTTCCAGCAAGTGTGGCATGATGTCTTGGCGTGCTGACGCTTTGGGCATTCTGAATACCGACTTCAAGGCTTGCAGATGTGTTTAACAAGTGCGTCCCCGGCCGGGCGGGAAGATGTTGCCTCTTCCCCCCGGCCGGTTAGAAAACCAACATACAAATGGTTGAAGTAACCGTGTGCAAAAAGTAAACTAAAAACTAACATTCAAGATTCTTATTTTGGTGGGGTTATGTGTGGGTAGGCATTTTCTGTTGGCTGCGTGCGTGATATACTTCGGCGTACAAGGGCTTCTATTTCAGTTTTGTTCATTTTCTGTTTCATGGTATGTGTGATCACGTAAGTAATAATGTCCTGCCACTTCGTGTGGGTCCGGTGTCGAATTCATTCGTGTAATTATCCGGGGAGCCAGACTTGTAAGATTTGTGTTTCTGAAAAGCACTTTGTGGTGGGGTTAGCGAAGCATCTTGGCTTTTATTGTGTCTAATCCGGCAGCGATGCTGTTTTTAAAGTAGTGTATTTTGAGGGCAATATGGCCTAGTTCGATTTCGCCTTGAGTTTCTCTTTTGTTTCATGTAACTCATTTGTCTATGGACCGTGTGTCTTTTGTTTTGTGCCAACATGGCGTCCTTGTGTTTAAACGTAAGTAGGGATCATGTGTGCAGCCGCAGAAGTCACCTAACCTAATTCTGTTTGTGTATTTATGTTATCATCGTCAAAAGTTCCTTTTTATTATTCTTGTTTCATATTCTAGTTCTCCTCCCGACAAAATTTCAAATGGTTCTTTCACGTAAGAAATAGGGGTGGGGGTTATCGCCTTGCGGGGGCGTTCCACCCCGGTGTAGTCAGTCAGGCTATGGAATAATGTGATGGGCAAACAGGGACTTGGAAAATGTAATCCCAATGGACTGTTGCTTCTTGGTCTTTGTGCAGAACACAAACTTATCATTACCAACACGCAGTTCCGGCTACCTGACCGCTTCAAAACCACGTGGATGCATCCTTGTTCCAAACATTGGCACATTCTTGATGATATCATTACCCGGCAATGTGATAAGAAGGACACTCTTATTACCAGAACAGCAAGGAATATAGACGATTGTTGGACAGATCATAAACTTCTTATATGTAAGCTCAGGATATCCATCAGACCTAAACCACCTAGGAACATCAAAAATTTGTCAAGAAAGAAGTTTAATACATCCAAACTTCAGGATGAATCCATGTACAAACATTTTGGAAACAGGATCGTCACCCAGTTATCAGAAAACCCAGTAACAAATGATATTCAGCAAGAATGGGCCACATTACAGAAGATTATCACACAGTCAGCTGAGGAAACCATTGGTTTTATAGTGCAGAAAAGACAAGACTGGTTTGATGACAACAATGAGGAAATTCTGTCTCTCATCAATGCCAAAAGGAATGACTATCTTGCCCATCTTCAAGACCCAACTTCCAACACAAAGAGAGATAAACTACTGGAACTCAAGGGTAAATGCCAGACGCAGATAAGGCAGATTAAAAATACTTGGTGGCAACAGAAGGCTCAGGAACTGCAGAGACTATCGGATGCTCGAGACTTGAGGAACTTCTATGCCGTACTCAAGGAAATATATGAACCATCTCGCTCATCATCAGGTACACTGAAAAGTGCTGATAATTCTACTACCTTTACTGATAGTCAAGAAATCTTGGAACGCTGGAAGGAGCACTTCTCCAATCTCCTAAATCGTCCATCAGAAGCTGCTGAAGACTTCCTCTGTGATGTGCCGCAACAACCTGAACAACTGTGGTTGGCAGTACCTCCTACTTATCATGAATTCAGTGCAGCTCTCACCCAATTGTAACCCAGAAAACATCCCTCTGGAACTAATTCAAGCCGGAGGTCATTCCCTCAAAACAAGAATTTTCATCCTTATCCTCAGAATATGGGAATCAAGAAAGGTACCTGGAGACCTAAAGAATGCCACTATCGTCACTATCTTTAAAAAGGGTGATCGCAGTGTTTGTGGCAACTACCGTGGTATATCACTGCTATCAATTGTGGGGAAGATTCTTGCAAGAATTCTACTTAACCGCCTCAAGGTTATCTCTGAGAAGATCCTCCCAGAGCCACAATGCGGATTTAGAACTTCCAGAAGCACAATTGACTTGATTTTCTGTGTGAGACAGCTACAACAAAAATGTAGAGAACAACAGAATCCACTCTTCTTAGTCTTTTATGACTTGGAAAAGGCATTTGATTCGGTTCCAAGACCAGCCATGTGTGCAGTGCTGAAGCGGTTTGGTTGCCCTCAGTGTTTTGTAGATCTAATCAAGGCTCTCCATGATGGCATGACAGGTCAGGTTTGCCATCAGAATAAGATGTCCGATGAATTTCCCATTACCCATGGACTGAAACAAGGATGTGTACTGGCTCCAACGCTTTTTGCGCTGTACTTGGCTGCAATGCTTTATGATTCACCCACAAACATCCCAGGTGTGGAGGTCAAGTATCGTTTTGATGGAGGGCTTTTCAACCTAACTCGTCTCCGCTCCTTGAGGAAAACTCAGGTTACTAAGGTTACTAACATGTTGTATGCAGATGATGCTGCGTCACCAACTCTCACACCAGAAGAGCTGCAAGAGTCAGTTAATTGTTACATAAGTGCATGTGATCGCTTTGGTCTTACCATAAATGTCAATAAGACTGAAGTCTTGGCACAACCTTCACCAGGCACACCTCTTCCTCAGTTCAATGTCTCCATCTCAAATTTTCCATTAGAACAGGTTGACCACTTCTCGTACCTGGGCAGTACCATTTCTGTGAGCTGTACCTGTGAGCAGGATGTGGATAAGAGAATTGGCGCAGCCCACGCAGCGTATGGACGATTAGCGCACCGGGTCTTCATGAATAAAGATCTGTCTATGAGTACAAAGCTTATGGTGTACAAAGCAGTAGTCATTTCTACATTGTTGTATGGTTGTGAAACGTGGACCCTTTACCGACGTGATCTTAGGAAGCTTGAGCGTTTCCACCTACAAAAACTTCGATCAATCCTGAGGATTAAATGGGAAGACCGCATTACCAATATTGCTGTTCTGGAAAAGGCTCAAATCAACAGCATAGAATCATCCATAATAGGTCACCAATTTAGATGGATTGGTCAGGTCCATCGGATGGATGATGTGAGATTACCTCGTCAAATGCTATATGGTGAGTTATGCTATGGTACCAGACCTCATGGTGGTCCTAAGAGGCGCTACAAGGACCAATTTAAGCAGACCCTGAAATTGACAGGTCTTGATTCACAAACCTGGGACATGCTGGCTGAAGACCGCTCAACTTGGCGCCGTACCATCTCGGATACTGTAAAGACGTTTGAAAGGGATCGACGCACACATGAAGAGGCCAAGCGTCAAGCTAGGAAACTTCGAGCAGCCCAACCACGTCCTCCTCCAGCAATACTATGTGACTTGTGTGGTCGCTTGTTCCATGCCAGGATTGGACTCTTTAGTCACCGTAAACACATCCACAAACTGGACTGAAGGAAGAAGATTTACACTCGGATTCGAGTTAAAGCCGATGATGAGTCAGTCAGCACTTGGGCTCCGTCATGTGAAGACGTAATTTGTTATTCGTCCTGTTCAATGCTTAGGCCTACCGGCTGTTTCTTTAGCTTGTTCATTTAATTCTTTGGTGTCATCGTGGGTTTATGTTGAAGACTTAGTGATATTCCGTTTCTTTGGTTCTATTTGTTCAACCACGTGTTGTCATTATTTTACCCTCTATTGGCGATGTCACTCCTCAGTAACTAGCACTCACTATTAATGATTTCCGTCCTTTCAATACAAATATTGTTATATAGATAAATAAAAATATTTGTATCGAAAGGACAGAAATCATTAATAGTGAATGCTAGTTAAATATACTCAATACAGACCTATAATGGAGAACAATACTCTAGTCACTCCTCAGTTCGGAAGGGGGCGTTCTCATGAATTCCCATTAAGGGGTTCATCCACCTTTGATTATATCATTCGTAGTTCTGTGTTAGTTTAGAAGGTCAACTAACCTCATTCGGTTGGATATTTGTTTTACACGTCCCTCCTTGTGTTTTTCATTCATGTAACTCTGTATTTTCTCCTGTGATTGTTTCACTCAAGGTGAAACTTGTAACTACTGTGTGTATAATTTTATGTTTGAAATGGGGTTTTCATTAATGTTATGTACCATGTTTGTCTAGGGATTTAGGGTCTATTTTACTGCTTGGCGCCTTGCTTAGTCTATGTAATAATGGGGCGTAATTTGCTTTGGTTTGTATTGCTTTGAAATTATATATTCCTTTAAATTCAACTTCTTTCTCTTAGCGCACGAAACCTTAGGTAACCTATTCCCATTTGCGGCCTCTGCGTACGAGGTCACCGTCCATCCCCGAGCTTGTCTTGCCTACGGCCGTGTAGCGGCAGTACAAAACCCTGGCAATCTTTCTGAATGACTGTATTAAAACTCATCAATGACTCAGGGAACTGTCTCACTGTTGCAAGACAAGTTTACATTACTATTTAATCAAGTTAAATCACGGAAAAATATCCACATGGTTTTCAATAACATAGGTATTAAGCACATAAGATTGTTTTAAGGTAGGGATTTAAGTAGCTTAGAGGTGAAGTAGGCCAAAAGCAGTTTACTAATGAAATGTTTGTCCTCTGGTAGTGAAATTGAAGGATTGAAGCCTACCAGTTGTCCTATCTCCTTGGTAACTGTATCCCTAGTGGCATAGAGCTCCTCCTTGCTGTCCGTGACCCTCAGGGCTGTGAGAAACACCTCGCTCGTCATAGGGATCTCCTTGCACTGTGGACATACAATGAGAACACATTAGCACTTCAACATACCATAAGTAGAGTCTGCGGTTTATAGCAATTAAAAATCCACAATGTAGCATTCTGAACTGTGAATTTACTGTAGTGTTTTGTAGCATCTAAGCATTTTAGATTTTGTATCAAATTGACCGGAAACAACATTACATGTAATAATTTAAACACACTATTGCTGGTCATTTACAAAATACACAAAAATTATGCATATCGACAACTTACTGTAGTTAAACTGCAAACATTGAGTTTAGTAAATAAAAGTTAACAATTTGGTCTTAAACTGGGAAAACTCCATTACTGTCAGGCAGCATAAGACACATTTTACCTACAATATGTATGTATTTTAGAACATTATTGTTATTTTACAAATAAAGAAATAATTAATCAATAAGAAAAAATGCTTTTCTACAAGCAAAAATATTGAGTTTGAGAGGAAAACAAATAACTTTATATTTTGAACCAATTTTGCATTTTAATGTGAATTCAAAAAGCTCTAACTACGCAAGTGGACAAATGAAGGCACACACATACAGTACGTGAAGATACATCAAATGCAGAGTTCTAGACACTAAGATAAGAATTTAACCATACTGGTTCGTTCGAATCCACAATGACTTACAATTTTTTATTTTCCTTAATTTCAGGTTGAATAGGGTCTGCCCAGTCAATATACATACATTTTCATTTGAGACAGTTTTGCCTTTCAGCGTCCAGTCTAGTCTACAAGCCTCTGTTGACGAACAAGTCACCGCCATGATCCCCTATTAGCAGTTAGCACTGTGGCCTCCTCTGCTTCTACACTTCTTTGTTTGATATTGTTCAACACTAAATCTAACCATCACCTAAGTCTATCTCTGCATCTCTTACCCTCTACAGTCTACCTCATTAACCGTTTAGGTAATCTCTCCTTCCCCATTCTCATCACATGACCCCACCATCTGAGTCGGCTCATATGAACAGCTTCTTCTAACATGTTCATTTCTAAGTTAACCTTTACCTTTATTTTGGTATGAACACAGCACATGTATAGAAATTTAAGTTAGCAACTTTATGGCGAGAGGTGTTTATGTGCATAATATAAAATTAGAAATAGATTATGCAACTACTGTTAAACCTAGGTATACATTCTTCCAGAGAAAAACAATAAAAAATTTGACCCACTGAAATGGCAAGCCTGCAAATTAGACATGCGGCTTGTAAGGAGTAAATTTATGATTTTTTTCAGTTTGAAAACAGGATAAACTGTCATAGTGAAGAGAAGGGGGGAAATTATGAAGAAACAAACAAAAGGAAGCAAGGTAGGATTTTTTTAAATATTCTTCTTACATAATACAATGTGCAAGTTGCCGCGAGGACTTAACATGGAAAGAAGTGGAAGATGCAGTGAACAAGATGAAAGGAGGGAAGGCACCGGGTGTGGATGAGTTGAGTGTGGAGATGGTGAGAGCAGCAGGAGAGGTGGGGATACAGTGGCTGTACCGAGTGATGAGGACAGCATGGAAGGAAAGGAAGGCCCCAGAGGACTGGAAAAAAGGAATCATTGTCCCGATCTTCAAGAAAGGTAGTAGAACAGATTGCAGAAACTATCGGGGAATAACACTGATGAGTCATTGTGCAAAGATCTTCGAGAAAGTTTTGGAAAAGAGAATTAGGACAAGGATAGAAGGAGGGATGAGGGAAGAACAACATGGCTTCAGAGCAGGAAGGTCCACAGTGGATTTGATTTTTGCTGTAAGGCAGTTACAAGAACAGCACTATGAGTATGGAACAGATCTACTGATGGCCTTCCTGGACATTGAGAAAGCATATGACAGTGTATGCAGAAACAAAGTATGGAAGTCCCTGGAGGATAGAGAAGTAGAGAAATGGACTATAAAGAGGATAAAGGAGATGTACAAGGGAAGCTTGAGCTGTGTGAAAGTGGGAGGAGAGAGATCAGACTGGTTGGAACAGAGAAACGGCCTGAAACAAGGAAGTGCACTGTCACCGTTACTTTTCATTGTGGTGATGGATGACATAATGACCCGAGTGGCACAAGTAATTGGGGACGGAAAGATGAAAGCAATGGTGTTTGCAGATGATTTGATGATTTGGGGAAACAAGGAGGAGGAGGTACAGGAACAGTTGGACGTGTGGGAAGGAGTAATACAAGGACGTGGGATGAAATTTAGCATAAATAAGAGTGAGATGGTGATCACAACAAGGAAGAAGGAAAGAACCACAACGGGAATAACAATTGGTGGGGAACAGCTGAAGAAAGTGGAGAGTTTCAAGTATCTGGGAAGCCTGATACAAGATAATGGAAGAAACGATAGAGAAATAAATGAGTGGGGGAGGCAGGCAGAAGCATTTCGGAGGAGTGTGAGAAGCATGTTATGGAGCAAGGATGTCCCTCAGAACAGCAAAAAGATCATATATCGGACGTACTATGTCCCAATCCTGACGTATGCCTTGGAGACCTGGGTTATGAAAGGAAGGGAGAAGAGCAAAATACAGGCCAGTGAGATGAGGTTCTTGAGAAGCAGTATTGGAGCTACAAAGATGGACAGAATAAGAAATGAGAGGACCAGAGAATTAATGAAGGAGGAACTATTACAGGATGGTATAGAGAAATCTAGACTTAGATGGTATGGACATGTAAAACGAATGGAGGAGAAGAGTATACCCAGGAGAGTACATGAGACGAAGTGGGAAGGAAAGAGACCGAGGGGAAGACCGAGAGACAGGTGGCTGAAGGGGGTGGAAGAAAGCGTGAAGAAGAGAGGAGAAGACTGGACAAGGGTGGAGGCTGAGAGATGGTGGGAAGACAGAAGACGTTGGAGAGGCTTGTGTTCCAAACAGACCCGGCCAGTGGCTGGAAACTGTGCAAGATGATGATGATGATGAAGTTGCCGCGAGGACAAAGAGTACCTAACACAACATTTCGTCGGTCACTTTAATACATAGGTTTATCAACATATTTGTTATGAAATTCTGTGGGCCATAGACATGATTCCTGCAGATGTTACAGGAGCCTTTTAAAGTTGATAGTACGATGTCAGCTATCAAATCCTTCCTCAATCCAAAGTTCCTACAAAAATCCACGAAAAAATGTTATTAGAAGACTGATGATAACAATTGTCTCAATGTGATACTTCTCTGTAGTATGGAATCATGCTTTCATAGTTTCGCCTCTTTTCCTTGTCCACGTCTTGGGGTTGATTTTGATCCGACATGAACCGAATAGTCGGATCAATATGTATACCTCCAAAGAGTCGGGCTTGAAAGCAATGATGTCAATTCTCTGGTTCCCGCCTTCAGTTGCTACAAGATTAATTGGAAGATTATCCATTTCGCAAGGTCCGTATTGACGTGTACAATGACAATTTCAATGGGTTAAGTGGTCTCCGCCCAATCAATACAAGGTTATTATTGGCATCTATTAATTTATTGCCATTAAGGACATGTTTCGGGCCTCATGGGCCCTTCTTCAGCCGCAAAAATTAATAACATATTCACATCTATCATAATACACAACACACGTACACTTTAAGAAAAACATTAAAATAGACACTCAATTAATTATAAAATATTAACTTATCATGCTGCAAAAATTAAAAGTAACATTCAAAATTAATTCCAAAATACCATCCCATCCACATATAACAGGATTAAAAAAGGATTAAAAAGCACAGCTAAAAGAGATAGGTCTGGTCTTGGTGGCCTTATCCATATTATGATCTGGCAGGTGCCCTATTCAACAGGCCATTGAAAAATTTGGTTAAAATGTTTAAAAATATATATTGGAGGTGATTATAATGCGGCCAGAGGGCTATGCTGGCTCTCCATTTGTGTTATGAGTTCCTGTTTTAAAGCCAATCTTCGTGACCTTGGTCCGGGAAATTGTCTTGAACCAAAGTTGGGCCGTTGTTATTTTTTCATTGTCGGATTGGGTGGAGACTTAACATTTTGAAGAAACCGTCATACGGAGCTTGTGATGGGGTGAACCAGCCAGAGTTCAAGCCTGCTTCTCAACTATAAAGAAATAATGAAGAGTTTTAGAAAAATGAATACGTCGAAAAACTAGGATTAAAACGAAAAATGTAGCAATAACTTACTAAGCTCGAATTGAAGGAATTACACGACTGTCAGCTTTCACCTGGAGGCTGTAATGGGACGAAATGGCCTCAACCCAAGATAAACTCCGTTCTGTATCAAGTCATTCTTTACCCCCACACACATCTCCTCCCTCCCCCTCCCCTCCTCCCAGTTCCTGACCTGGCACAAGGTCGGACCAACTCGCCTCACACAGTAACATGCCGTCAGACGGCACACAACGTGCACCTCGAACTTCCAAGTAAAGGTAAGCAATCCGGCACATGAGTCTTCCTTTCATAGTTTCACGTTTGTAGGCGACTTTAACGTTTCCTTTTTTCGTCCCATTACAGCCTCCAGGTGAAAGCTGACAGTCGTGTAATTCCTTCAATTCGAGCTTAGTAAGTTATTGCTACATTTTTCGTTTTAATCCTAGTTTTTCGACGTATTCATTTTTCTAAAACTCTTCATTATTTCTTTATAGTTGAGAAGCAGGCTTTAACTCTGGCTGGTTCACCCCATCACAAGCTCCGTATGACGGTTTCTTCAAAATGTTAAGTCTCCACCCAATTCGACAATGAAAAAATAACAACGGCCCAACTTTGGTTCAAGACAATTTCCCGGACCAAGGTCACGAAGATTGGCTTTAAAACAGGAACTCATAACACAAATGGAGAGCCAGCATAGCCCTCTGGCTGCATTATAATCACCTCCAATATATATTTTTAAACATTTTAAGCAAATTTTTCAACGGCCTGTTGAATAGGGCACCTGCCAGATCATAATATGGATAAGGCCACCAAGACCAGACCTATCTCTTTTAGCTGTGCTTTTTAATCCTTTTTTAATCCTGTTATATGTGGATGGGATGGTATTTTGGAATTAATTTTGAATGTTACTTTTAATTTTTGCAGCATGATAAGTTAATATTTTATAATTAATTGAGTGTCTATTTTAATGTTTTTCTTAAAGTGTACGTGTGTTGTGTATTATGATGGATGTGAATATGTTATTAATTTTTGCGGCTGAAGAAGGGCCCATGAGGCCCGAAACATGTCCTTAATGGCAATAAATTAATAGATGCCAATAATAAACTTGTATTGATTGGGCGGAGACCACTTAACCCATTGAAATTGTCATTCAGTTGCTACACCGTACAACTCTTCGTATAATATGTATGAATTCTGTCTGAGAGCATCGGCTATTAGTGATCTACCAGTATAGTGGTGCGAGTTTCTAAGGATTTTGCCGAGTGGGCAGGATCCCACGACATGAGCAAGTGTTTCAAACTCTCTGTGGTAACACCGACAGAGGTTATTGTCCTGGGACCTACCTCGTACACAGCCTACAGAGGATACATTGGCAGTCATTTTCATTGACACACGCCACTCACTACATGATAATCCTTTGTAATCTCTAATCCACTTGTTGGCAGCTGGATAATGTTGGAATAGGATCACACCTTTCCCTTTGTGAGATTTTCCAAACCATTTTTAGAAAGATCTTATTCGCAATTCATGACTCACCTTCTGTGAATCTATGCAGCCAGATCGTTTGTTACAAATGGCAACATACTGTACAAAAGCTCATGCAAGACAACAAACAGGAAGAGGAAAAAGAAAGAAAAGAGGTGTCTAGGAGCAGGAAACGAAGAAATTCAATGAGGACCGATTTAAAAATAAATTCATATTAATAACACGTCCCAAGAAACAATTAAAAATAAATATCCATCAACAATTCACAAGAAAACATGCAAACGGGCCACATCGTTTGGCTTAGGATTGTTATCATGCAATGCTTGGCATTTTAATGATTCAAAAAAAACAAAAGGAAATTACCAACATGCCTTCCGAAGACTATTGTATTTCTTTGCTCATTATTGATAGCATAACGAGAATAAGCCTTCCTTACCAGCCAGATGATGATCTGATTGATGTAATCAGGGTCAGAGAAGAGGTTGAGCAAGGGCAATATGACTGAGCTGACCAGCAGCTCACGGAGCAAGAAGCGTAGTGGCTTGCAATGGAAGTCATCTGCAGGGAGTAACAGATACAGCAACACCTCACTTACATCCTGGAGGTACTCTACAAAAAACATACACACATACACTGTATCACTAAGCAGTGCAGATCAAATCACACTAACAATGCACTCACTCTGTTATGCACCTTCAAACAACCATGAAGTTTGGTGACAAGTTATACAACATTATTTAGTTCAAGGCGGTTAAAATATTCTCATAAGGGTGCAAACCGAAGTCCTCTAAAACACTAGCCCATGCAATTATTAAAGACTGTGGTTTTTATTATTATTTGCACAAAAAAATACACATCCAAAACTAGTCAATCTGTGTCTCTTCATGTTTAAAGGCCACTACATTAGAGATGTGACTACCAATTAAGTAGTCCAGGCATGGATACCAAGAGCCCGCTGATGAACCAGCTTGGTGTCCTAGGCAAAACCCCACACAAGACATGGCATAAACCTAGTAAAATTGCTGAGTTTTAAGTAGATCATTGTTTATTTAACACATTCCTTGTGTTTCAGGTCACCATGTGTCCCAATACATTTTATTCTTAACCATTGGTTCTAATTTTTAACTTTCCAAAATTGCCGAGTACATAACTATGTTTAAGTTGCACATTTCTCAGAATTAATGCAAACATTGCATTCAAGATGAAATACAGGATCAAAGGTATACTGCTAGTTCAATTTCAGATTTAGCATTTTGTTACGAATTTGTGTCAGATAAGGATTTTGTGCAATATTATACGGAAAAATTAGGACTAAAAATAATAATAGTTCAATAATATAAAATTATTCATAATTATTAATCACAAACTATTATAGTAAACTTCGATAGAAGAACCTAACCTAGAAATATAAACACCAAAAATATGCAAATTTACCTCGTAATTGTGAAATTTTGGTTCGTAGACCGTGAAAGAAACCACTTCCTTTGAAAACTGCCAATCATAGTCCACACAAAAGAAAGCCAATTTTAGCTAACAAATATTTCAACCAATATTACAATTTTCATGAAGATATACAACAATAAAATTTGTTTATTTTAAAGAAAACCAAGAATATTGAATTAATTTCACAAAATAAACTGATAATTTTGCAATTCATTGCAAATTAAATACAACTATAATCCATTTGTAGGGATCACAGAACATGAAGATACATACCTGATAAGTTCTGAACAAATTTTGTATGACTCGCAAATGCTAAGAACCACAAACTCTACATTTAACCTATTCCTTTTTACATTGCTCTAAGGCAAGAAAATATATGTTTTCAGATTAGATAATATTTAACAGCAAGTTCATGTCCTTTTTTAGTCACAGTACAAAATGAAAAATGCTGACAAATGAAGGTGGTGACACACTGCAGTAGCATCAAAAATGTGTACCGAGTGCTTCAATGAATCTCACATGAAAAAATATCCATCAACATGAAAAGCAGAGCCAACTCCATACAGACCATGGAGGCCCTTGCAGCAGGTGGAAGGTGGAGGCTTCCTCCCTTTGTGACACCAGCACTCGATGTCGGAGTTGTCAGCTCCATGCCTGGCTGCTTTTGCTCCCAGGAATTACCCTGATACTTATTTCTGTTACAGGCTCAGTAAACCCCAGGGTCATTTGGTTTTCTGAAAATGTCAGTTCCATTTCTAAAATCCACTACCTGAGTGAGAATTGAACCCACTCCCTCGCCGTTAGAAGCTCAGCACCTCTACAGACTGGGCTATGCAGCTCCCACTGATCAACATGAATATGTAAAATTCTATAAATTATTTTAGGATACTTTTCTGAAATATTTAAGCAAGTGAAATTACCTTTGGGTTTAGTTTTAACTATAAGTAGCTGTTTAATTGTCTTTCGTTTCTTTCTTTTTTTTTTCGTATGTGGTAAGTTAAATATTTTTAATTAAAATTCTTTATCTTTTGCGATATTATTTTAGTTTGCTGCAAAGCATAACATGAAAATAATTAACACATCAAATTCACATACCAAAACAGATTACAGTAATGAGTGTATATCCAGGACCATTTCTGGCTTATGCACTTGGTGGAATATTACCGTATATACCCGAATGTAAGACGAGGCCTAGTTATCAACTACCTCTTACAGATTTTTTCAAAAAAAATACTTGCTAACTCATAACTTGCACAATATATGCCTTCAAGGATGTGCTTCCATTTTTATAACGTCTCGTGTTATCGGAAATCCCTCTGCCCGCTTTTCCAAGACATACTCTATAATTTCTTTGTTCAAGAATGGGAGACGTTATTAAATTCAGATACCTTGATCACTCCATTACTGCTCGTAAAACTGACTGGTTGTTCTTGTAAAGATTGTTTTAAAACATATTTCCGTATGCTCTCGAACATATAATTTATCCTCTTAAAATGATGTGTATGCGTAAATCCTAACCTCAAAATGTACGCTATTCGTATATGCATGGTAATTAAACATAACAAACCATATTTTAATCTTCATTAACGCATTGATTTGTTGCGAGTTACAAGATGTCAACACCACATACTACTTTGCAAATAATAATAACAATTAAAAAAAAGTTTTTTTAAATACCCTGAATATAAGACGACCCCAAATTTTTATAACACAAAAAGTGGGAAAAAACCTCGTCTTACATTCGGGTATATACGGTACCTTAACATTATCGCACCCAACAAATGCACCGGCAATGCTTTGGATTTCATAGTAGGGACTCACCGAAGTCAAAATCATCATGTCACCAGTGACCCAAAACTGAATTCAATTCAAGCATTGGATCACCAGTGGGCTGAAGCGGTATAAAATCAAGTCGTCAATATCACTGCTGCAGGGAACATATTAAAAGGATAAATATTGCAGTTAACTAACTCTTACAACCTTTTAATAGAAACTATACTCTTTAAATTCTTAAATGGACTTCTCAAAGAATTTCTACTAAGCTTTGGTAGGGAAAATATTTATGGCAAAAGTGCTTCCAACCAAACCCAACACAGACATTGTAGTTAACCACCTACGTCTTTCATTTTCCTTCTCCATGCAGACCAGGTCCCGACAGAGAAGGTTATCCTCCATGGTCACTTCTAGATCAAAGAACATGGATTCCAAATCAGCCGGTGGAAGCTTGGATGTAGCACCTGTGCTCGAAGAAGCAGGAGCAGCAGTATTGTTCACACTCATCACTTCAAGCTGGTCACCCGAAGAAGACGGCTTGTTGCTACTTTGGCGGTCCATTCTCTTACTCTCCGAAGGGGATGAGCTTGAGCTTGCTTCTCTGTTTTGCTTCATCCTTTGTTTCATCTTAGCTCTTGCCTGGCGAAAGAGCCGTAGATGAGAAGCAGCATCATCCACCATACGAGTTGTCAGGAATGGTATCCAATCCACCTCCTTCATTCTGCAACATACAAGATACCACAGTTGATAAAAATATAATAAATAAATATTGCTGGTAATTTGAATTCAACATAGAAAACTACAAGAACATCAGTCACACAAGCAGTACAGGAAACAGATAAATTATCCTGATGTAAAGAAGCTACATTTTTGGAATTCTGCAAGAGTAAGTTAATTTTCTTGAAAGGTTCTCTCTGCCAGGTAACTGAACTCCAGCAAATTATTTATACTCTTACTAAAACACTTCTCACAAAATGGGGAACTAAATTGGATAACAAGTTTAGTCCATCAAGCGGACATCATTAGATCTTACTCACTTGACTTGTTCGCTATAAATAAGTATATAAATAATTAATGTAATTTATTTCAGGCACTAGGAAATCAATGGTAATTCCCCACCCAATCTAATTTGGGTACACTCATGTTGACCAACTGAAAAGCTTCTGATAATTGATTACTTAGGCATGCTGAAAAATGGCTTCTAACATTTCAATGTCTCATTACTAGCACGAGTTTCCTGGAGAGACAGGCTATCCACTTTATGATGGAGAAGTATTTTGGATAACACTTTGCTCTTGTTCATTGAAAGCCTTTTGACATTTAGTTGGCAGATTTTGAGGGCATTTACAGTTTGGCTCCGAGATCTGCCATTTTAAGTACTAGATGTAGCCATATTATGTTTGCATTACTGAAATGCCTTCAGCAACAGTTAGCCAATTAGAAATGTCTAATTAGTTGCATAGGGAGCAAGGCAGTTGTTATCCTGAGGTTAATAGAAACGTTCAAATATGTTCTGAAAATGGCAGTTCCATTTCTAATATCTACTATCTGAGTGAGAATTGAACCCACTCCCTCGCCTTTAGAAGCTCAGCACCTCTACAGACTGGGCTATGCAGCTCCCACCGATCACTGTTGTTATAAGGGCCAAATCATGAGTTTGAAACACCAAACCCAATATCTCGTAAGTTAAGAAAGATCAGTAGCCTACTTGGCTAGGTAACTAGTCAGGTGACAGCACACTGTTGACTTGAGAAGGACAAGTGGGAAGAAGCTGGCCACGATACCAAAAGAAACTTCAACTTGGGAAATGTCTCCTCAGAGGTGAGAACTGCCTCCATGATTAAGAACTACTTCCCCTTCCACAAGTAACAGATTTGATAGACCAAAGTAGCCTATAGTTCACATTCGAAAATGTTATTTCAAATTTTTTCAATGGTTCAAATTTAAATTTTGATTAAAGAAGGAAAAGCATTACTGATATTAAACTCGATGAATAAATTATATTATTTACGGTATTTACAAATAAATAAGTGGAGATCACTATCAGCTTCATCAATACAATAAAAAAAAATGAATTCTCAACGTACAAGTTTTGAACACAATGTGTTCATCAACCCAAATAACAAAATTTCAATCATTAAATTGTTGTCTTGTAAAAACATTTATACAGTTGCCACCGCATGCACTAAAAAAACAACAACAATTAAACCGGTATGGTCAGCGGTTTATATTTCGTATTGTACAGTACTCTACTGTAACTGATCAATACTGTTTAGGAAAAAATATAATTATTTTTTAAACCACAATTACACTTTTTCCAAAACGCAATAAAATAGAGATGTCTGACTCACCTGCCAGCAAAGGTCACAATCACTTTCTGAGCAGTATTGCGCACCTCATGTGGAAATTCCTCTTCCGTACTCACACGATTGTACCATGGCGACACATAATCTCGTAACACGTAGCCAATGATTTCCTGCAAAGACTCATCGATGACTTGTGACCCTGTGAGCCTGCGATCCAACCTATACGGGGGGCGAGGACTGTCCAGCAGCTGCACCACCTAATAACACATCAGTTATAAACAGCTACTTTCCAAAACCACGGATTGATAGAGCCCTTAAGAGCAAGGCTTAACAAAAAGAAACATGGATAACCCAAAACACCTTTTAAATATTTGTCCAGCAACCAACCCAGTCAGTCCACATTGATCTTTCTTAGTTGACTAACATATTCATCAATGAATATATATTATAAAATTCCATCAATCAATACAATGTTTGTCTCTTTCAACTAGTGGTACATGTTTCGAGGCCACTTGGCACTCTTCATCAGCCACATCAGTGAATGTTTCACACATATCAAAAACATTGAAATAGGCACTTAAACACACATTAAAAAGTGGGTGAAGAACTCCATTATGCATTACCAAGATGGAAACTAAATAACACAAAGTTGCACCAACATCATCTTTATTTCCCCTTTTCCAGCCGACACTGTGTGGGGGCAAATATGGTTCCTCTCCACTGTGTTCTGTCGTTCCACCATTTCTCTTCCGACACGGTGTTCCAACCCAGGTTCTGTTTTCTAATGCTATACTTCACCGAGTCCATCCAACGCATTCTTGGTCTTCCTCGTCCTCTCTTCCCTGCCATCCGTCGTTCCAGTGCTCGTCTTGGTAGCCTTACTTCATTCATCCGTTTGACATGTCCAAACCATCTCAATCTTCATATCACATTAAAACACTAATTGACATTAATCTAAATACATTTGTGAGTTCAACACCATGTTGTAATCAGCGTAAAATCTTAGCACGCAGTGCTGCTATCGGATAACCCTGTATGTGAGGTCTGTACATTTCTGTACAAAATTGCTGTTTTGTTAATCAATGTGGTGTTGGCTCTGATCTAACGGAATAAGTGTAGAAGCAAAGGAAATCTCAAATGTTGTATTCCTGATAATAAAGGAAAACTAAAAACCCAATCAATAATCAGTGTGGAAACTGTACTTATGTGCACCTAAATAAAATTAAATGAACAGAAACTCACGTGATCCAGATTAACTAGAACATATTTTCTTGTGTGGGGATCTTCCAAACTCAGTGGGAAAAAGTCATACAAACCCATGTATTACTGAAAAATTTGGAAATGAAAATAATAAATATTTGAATCATAGAAATGGGTCTGTAATGAAATGAACAATATGCACAGGAAAAAACGCATGGGACTTACCTGTAGAGGGAAGATGATGTGTGTGGTCTGAGCGTGTAATACACGGGTTTGTATATTTGTATATGTACAGTTTTTGCACTGATTATTGATTGGGTTTTTAGTTTCAAAAAGCTAACTGAGCAGGCACTGCCTTTGTTGCGTGCTTGTGACCAATAATGAAACTGTACATACGGTATTTATTATTGGACACGAGTGGAGAGAACGGGGGGTGCATTTGACATTTTACAATGTGTGACTGATGTCTGGCATAGTACTGCGGCGATTAAAGCCTGCCCAAATTATCCGAATTAGTTAAGCCCGAAATAGTGAGGGTTCACTGAAATTGTCGATTACATCCTATTCTCTGTTCAGAACATTAAGTCAAACAGGAATAGTAGTTGTTGTCAATTCATTTAAGGGGCTTGGGACGTCTTGGTCATCAGCCCTGTATAGTTGGGTGTGTGTTGAATTTGTCCGATAACCTTTATTTCTGTTAAGGCTGTAGTGGAGTATGTAACTATATTAGGGACAGGGATGAGGTATATGTCCTGGGACTTTAAGTAAGGTACTATCCCAGTATTTCCCTGGAGGGAGTGAAGAAAAACCACAGTCAGGCTAACTGCTGTCAGTACCGAGATTCAAATCTGCGATGTCAGGACTTGCTGCAGCTGCCCTGCGGCCGTGGTGCATGATTTAATGAGCATGACTACACCGCGGGGACTCAGAACAGGAAGCCGATGGGTTGCCTAAAATAATCTTCAAGTGTTGTTGAGTTGCACATCAATTTTAGTAATGAGACGACCATTCAACCAAACACAGGCATAATACTCTGCTGCAAAATAGAAACGAGACCGATTGAACATCGAAGGATAGTGGCCGTAGAGCCCAAGTAGCACCATATAGCTTGTGAAGGATATTATTTCGAGGGTTCAGCTTCGCGCACTGTTCACGAGATAGCCACCTATGATGTCACATACCCAAATGCAGCCAGAAACAGGAATATATGTAAAAGAAAAGTTTTTAATATTGCCTGATCTTCAAAGTACTTTTTTATGATCTCAACAGCGGCTTCGGTGGCGTAGTTGGTAGTATGCTGAGCTTCTAAGCCCAAGGTCGCAGGTTCAAACCCGGCCGAAGTCGTCGGATTTTTTAAGAGCATTAAAAATCCCTCAGTATGCCTTCCTTCAGAGAAGTAAAGCCGGTGGTCCCAAGTTATAGATTTATGGCATGAAAAATAACCTTACAATAACTACACTTGTGGAAGATAAAATTTGCAGGTTAGTTTGATAACGCCATATTAGTTCCAAGGTTCGCCGCTGGCTGCATTGGCATCTAGTAGCCAAGTTCGCATCTAGGTGTCGTGCATGGTAGCATTTGGTAGCAAAAGTAGGAACTACTTGAAAAATTGATCGTCTGCAGTCCTTCTACCTGAATCACAGATAGCACACACTAGTACAGCCATCACAATTAACGCCCGTTATCAGAAAAATTCTTTACACACCCAAAGTACACGGGGCTACATGACCGCGTTGTCACAGCCCCTAACTAAGGAACTAACCAACTATGATCTTAACACCTTATGAATGAAGAACTGTCATTGTTAATCACAACTCTTGATTTATAAACCTACATTATACAACCACCATGTTTCCAGTGAGCCAAATATTAATAAATTGGATTTCAGAATATTTATTCATATCTCACACTGAACTTAGACAGATAGCTCACCTTAGCGATCCCTGGTTTGGGCGACTCAGTCCGAGAACGGTACAGGCTGATGTAATACTTATGTGATGACTCCCCATGTTTTAAGTACAACAATGTCAGTCCTCTGAAAAAGAAACAAGTATTATAAGGAGAATATTAAGCAGCCATTTCACAGAGATGCTAGAAAAATACAAGATTGATTCAACAAACCTTTCGCAAGATTACCTTAAAAAATTATATGCACTTTGGCATTGCTGTCTGTACAGGGTTGTTGAAAACATTGACTAAAGGTACAGAAGGTTAACATCCACGAAAACAGTGACATCAGTGACAAAGAATGAAGGTATGAAATGAAATGTATGAAAACAACTCCAAGAATGTGAATCTGAAACTACTTCAAAAGGGCAAAGGAGTTGTCTTGAGCAAAGAAGGTACAGTGGGACTTCCATAATTCGAAGCTGGAGGAACCAACAAAAAATTTGGAATTATCCAATCATTCGAATTAGAGAAGTTACATATTTTTGGTTTGGTTTTAGGTCCAACAAATGCCTGAGATGGTCAATCCCTTGATAAGTAAATATTTATTGAGAAATGTAATGTGTAAAAGAAATATGTACTATATTTAAACAAATTTAGTGGGAGTAGGAAACTCGAGTGACAACTAAGTGGGAAACACCATCACCATCCGGGGGGGAGAGAAGAGCTGTAAGTAAGATTTCCAGGAATGACTCGTGTACTCTAGACCAGGCAATCTCAACCTGATGCTCCCAAGCACCACGGTGCTCTTTAAATGAAATTTGGTGCTCTCGAGACCTATTCTTCAATTCAAAATCTTCATAATGTTATAGAATTTATCCCATTTAACTACCGAGGTTTTTAGAGATGCCCAGGGTGCCAGAATCTTGCCCCAAAGGGGATCTCTAACATGCCAGCAAATCAATTACCACAGTTCCCTTGCATTTGCACACCCTCAAAAGCCAACCGACTGCGCCAGGATTCAATCCTGCAATTTTGGGCATAGCAGGTGAGAAAGTTACCGCTGCGCCACACAGCCCGTCCATTTCCATTGAACGAACCGGAATAATAGCGTCTTCATTAGAAGTCTAGACAGTCAGAAATTTTATCATTTCGTGAAATAGTATTTTTAATCTACAGTAAAAAAGCATTGGAGATTCGACTGGACTCCACCTTAAATGTATTGTATTGTATTTTTTATTCATCCATTCAATCATATAATGTACCAGAGGCGTAGCGCTATAATACGCCGATACGCCGGGCGTTCCCTGATTTAAAAATTAGAATGTGTATTCATCAAAGAGTAAAATATAACATCGTTTTTAATTTATATAAATGCGGCGATAGCATATTACATGGCGCTTAGTTATTTTATTTCCGCACCCACCATATAACTAGTCTTAGCCCAGCCGCGGTCCACTGCTGTGCTTTGCTTTTCTTGTACGCCAGAACTTCTTGGCGTCAAGAGCTATGTACCACCCCGGCCAGGCCACGGATCAGCGCATGCGCGAGTTCATTCTTGCTTCTCGGAAGGAAAGTGCTTCCGTACGCCGGCGTTTGGCTGGCGTAAACCACAGATTACGTACTACACCGATGGTGCCAAATAAATCCTATCTGGTTGACACCCACTGGCGTAAACTTTGTATGATCAGATGATCACTGTTCTGTTAACTCAATGGCCCAATCGCTGCGCTAGTGCTAGTTCGAACTGTAAAGTGTAGTTAATTTTAATTGTGCGTGAGTGTGTTTAATGCTGCCAATATGACTGAAGTAAGTTCACAGGACTCGAATATTATTAATTTTCTAAAGGCAACTCCTTTGAGCACTTTATCATATGAACAGCGATGTGAATTAAAAACAAAAAGACCAAAGCCAAATTTATCAATTAAAGAAGCTGGTAAAAATCGCACACAGAGTTTTCAGTTTTCTTGGTATGACAGGTTTTCCTGGCTAACTGGGCCGAAAGATACTGAATGGTGCAACAGAAGGAATTTCGGACCTGAATAATTCAATTAACAGAGCTGTAAAACACCCGTCTTCAAAATACCATTTGTTACATTGTGAAGCATACCATCTGCTAGGTAAAACTCGCATTGAGCATGCATTTTCTGAAGTTGCTCGACTACAAGCAGTAAAACATAATGAGATCGTGTCTTCAAACAGGCAGTATGCGCGACGACTTATTCAATCTGTAGTATTTCTCAGTACACAAGAACTAGCCTTCCGAGGGCATAGAGAAGATGAAAGTTTTATTAACAAGGGTAATTATTTGCAGTTGTTGAATCTGCTCGCTCAAAATGAATCGATAGTTAGAGACCATTTACAGTCATCATCATTATTAAAAGGAACATCTCCAGACATTCAAAATGACTTGATAGAAGTTAAAACAATTGCATTAAATGAAAAAATCAAATCAGAAATAAATGAATCCCCCCTTTCTATCCATACAAGCGGATGAGACATTAGACGTGTCATGTAAGAGCCAGATGAGCATAATATTTAGATATTGTGTGGATGATAGAATAGAGGAGAGATTCGTCGGCTTTTATGACGTTTCCAAGAATAAAACAGCTGCGGGATTGTCAGAAATCGTGCACGAAGTTTTACTTGACTGGGAAGTAAATGGAGAAAAAGGCGTAAGCCAGACATACGATGGCGCAGCTGTAATGGCAGGCAGATAAGGAGGAGTTCAAAAGCTAATGAAACAGTTTTGCCCATATGCTCTTTTCGTCCATTGTTACGCCCACCAATTAAATTTGGTACTCCTGTACGGCTCAAAAACAATAAATCAGGTTCGTTTGTTTGTCTGTACCTTGACTGCTTTTCACAGTTTTTTCAGCAAATCTTCTAAAAGGACAGTTTTGTTGACCAAAAGAGGATTTAAGCTTCCACGAGCAAGCAATACGAGATGGAATTTTCATTCGAGGGCAGTTTTCACCATTATTAAACATTTCCAAGAATTGTAATGTATTTTGATGAAATTATTTATGATGAAAATAGTGAATGGGATGACGATTCTGTGAACTGTGCCATTGGTCTCAAATAACATATGGATGACCCAATCTTTGTATATTACCTATGTGTATTCGAAGCTTGTTTCTTTTACACTGATCATATTTTCAAATTGTTACAATCATCGACAGTGAGTATTGTAACTTGCCATAATGAGAAAGCGGCTGTCGTCAAAAGCATAG
Organism: Meconema thalassinum; assembly: GCA_946902985.2. Lineage (NCBI taxonomy): Eukaryota > Metazoa > Arthropoda > Insecta > Orthoptera > Tettigoniidae > Meconema > Meconema thalassinum. Next base: position 248,676,730 of record OX336394.1, on the reverse strand, counting down.
AAAACTTAAGAAATGAAGATCTCACTGACATACGCGTTCAAAAAAAGCATCCAGATGAATGAAAACGTAATGTATGATGGCAATCAAAAGAACACTTTGAGAGTGCTGTCTTTTGGAATAGTAGATTCACTAACAGCTCAAATGAAAAGTAGATTTGAAGATCGCACTCATCTAAATTTCATAGTTAGTACAAGAAAATGAAGTTTAAAAATACCCCGAAACATTCCCCCAGAGCAAATTAGATTTTTTGGTAAAACAGTATCCATTCTTTAATGTTAACCAATTACTATAAATGAACTTCACATTGTTTATCCAGATCAGACAAAGCATTTAGCTCTAAAAGATCTTTTAAAATATTTTGTTACGAACGGTCTTGACTCCATCTATCAGGAAGTAACTAAACTACTACGCTTTGTACTGACTATTCCAACTACTACAGCTATCGGTGGCGTAGTTGGTGGCATGCTGAGCTTCTATGCCCAAGATAGCGGGTTCAAACCCGGCCGAAGCCGTCGGATTTTTTAAGAGCGTTAAAAATCCCTCAGTATGCCTTCGTTCGGAAGGGAAGTAAAGCCGGCGGTCGCATGTCATAGATTTATGGCATGTTAAAGAACCTTCCACTAATTACACCTGTGTGAAGCTAAATTGGATAGGTTAAGAATGTAAACAACGCTCTTAGGTTTCTACGTTCGTTGTCAAGAGCCGACTGCGGTGGCGTCTAGTAGCTAAGTTCTGAACTTGGCCTAGTAGTCGTTGACGGTGGCGCTTGGCGACCAAAGTAGGAACTATTTGAAAAATTCTAAGTTGCAGTCTGTACTTAAATAAAAAACAGATAACTCACACTAATACAGTCATCACAATTAACACCGGTTATCAGACAGATTCTACACACACCCAAAGTACACGGGGCTACATGATCCCGTTGTCGCAGCCCCTAAACTTAAGAACCAACCAACAAACTACTACAGCTAGTAGTAAACGCAGCATGAGCACGCTGAAAAGAATTAAAACCTACCTTAGAAATTCTATGAGCAATAGTCGCTTGTCGTGTATAATTCATTGGCTATTGAAAAAAAAAGGTGAGCTTTCATCAGAGCCTGCATTTCTTGAACACATCATAGACGTTTTCGCAGAAAATAAGAAAAGACGAATGGAGCTTAAGTACAAGACTGTGTGAGGTATGTGACAGTATCTTTCATATTAGCTTTTTGATTTGTTCCTTAGTTTAACTGTCGTTTAAAACTTTGGCGTCCCCAGCTCAAAAGTTCACACTACGCCACTGTAATGTACATCAGACAAACGAAACGTAATCATCTTAAAAATACACTGGAAAAGATAGAAGACGATTTCAAGAAAAAGCAATCTCGAGATTATTACAAAACATTTGGTAAATATCTAAAAAAATTTGAAGCTCCAACATTAATGTTGAAAAATCAAACAGGAAAGTTAGCACATTCTAACCAAGAAAATACAGAGATCCTTGCAGAAGCATTCGAGAAACTGTTAAATTGTGATGATCCACTGGAAACCCTGCAAGTAAACACTGATACACCTATTTTAACTTCACCTGATTTAATAAATCCTCCAAACATTAATGAAGTAGAACTCGCAATTAAAGAACAAAAAGATTACAAAACTTGTGGCGAAGACTTAGTCTTTGCTGAAATCTGGAAAAATGCTGGTAAACCTGCGATTATAAATCTTCATCAACATCTAGTTAAAATGTGGATTACTGAAGAAATTCCTGCACACTGGACCACATGAATAATCCATCCATTATTTAAGAAAGGAGACAAAACGAACCCAGATAACTACAGAGGAATTACCCTTCTGGACTGCACATATAAAATTTTCTCTCGTATAATTTACAACAGGATCAAAAACATTCTGGAACCACAACTTGGAGAATATCAAGGAGGATTTCGCCCTTACAGAAGTTGTCCAGACCAAATCCTTAGCCTGAAATTAATAATGGAATATTACAAAAACAGAAATAAGCAACTCTTTATCACTTTTATAGATTTCAAGAAAGCCTATGATAGTATTCATAGACTGACACTGCTAAAAATCCTCAGATCATACGGTCTCCATCCTAAATTGATAAAAATCATTCAATTAACATTAACAAACACAAATTCGAAAGTTAAATTTAGGGGAGAAATATCAACAGCTTTCACAGTAAAAACTGGTCTCAGACAAGGTGATGGATCATCCCCTCTGCTTTTCAATGTGGCTCTTGATTATATCATGAAGGTTTGGCAAAAGGAAAACCCTCCTAAGATCAAAATTGGAACAAAACCATCAATAAAAATAAACTGCTTAGGATTTGCAGATGACTTGGCTCTTTTAGCACTAGACAAGGAAGAGGTTTGTACTCAGATCACTAGTCTCCAAGAAATTGCTCAAGGGATAGGATTACAGATATCCTTTGAAAAAACTGAGATCATGCCTATGAAACCCTTAGATATAAATGAAGTCTATATAAATGATCATAAAATTAACCTAGTTCCTCAATTTAAGTATCTTGGAGAAATTATAACACATAACTTAAACGAAAAAGTAACTTGGATAAATAGAACAAATAAAATGAAAAAGGCACAATCTCTAACCTGGTCAACATATAATAAAAAATGCCTATCAATAGCTACTAAGATCCAACATTATAAAACTGTAACTCTCCCTGAAGCCACTTATGCTTGTGAAACATTGTTCCAAATTAAAAATGAACAAAGAACTGATCAGCTCCTCAAAACGGAAAGAAGAATCATTAGAACGTGCATAAATAAAAAGTATCAGGTTGAGGGAGTCTGGAGGATTCTCCCAAATGAAACTGTCTATCGTGAGATTGATCCAATCACCAGCACAATGAAGAAGAAAAGAATTTCATATTTTTTTCACATCTTACGGCTTCCAGAAAACAGAATTGTACGCCAACTGGTGATGAGAAATCTAGGAAAGAAAACTGGAGGTAAATGGATCCAAGAAATCCAACAAGATCTCAAAGCAGTTGGACTCAAGATAACAGATGCCGAGGAGAAAAATAAAATTAACACCATACTTAAAACTCACAAATTTTCTGCAGAAATGACACACAGAAAGCCTATGGAGATTTCAGATGAGTTGAGAAAATCCCGATTTGAAAGAATGAAAAAGTACTGGAAAGAGCGCAAGAACCAAGCAGTACTACCTTCAAAGAAGGAGTGATTGTGGAACGACTCAAGTGGTCCAATGTGACCAATCAAGATTAATAATAATAATAATAATAATGTACATTGTACAATGATATAGGACACGTCAATTCACAAATTATACTAATACTAATTTACAATCACAATAATAATATGGGCCTACACAAGGATAACCTTACATCATTTAGTCCTATGAATACATAAACATAACTATTGATATTCTAAAAACTCTTTAACTGAGTAGAAGCAGTGCTCCAGCAAGAACTCTTTAGTTTTTATTTTGAACTTTATGTAATTTGCTGTACTTTTAATATTATTTGGCAAATGATTATACAGCGTTATAGCTGCATGGAATACACCATTTTTACATAGTGTTGTATTTGCAGCATGTACATGAAGATTGTTCTTTTGTCTGGTCTGGTAGTTATGTATATTTGAATTCATCTCAAAGATATCCTCATTTCCTAAGCTTTGTTTGACAAATAATAGAAGTTCAAAGATGTAAATACATGGCAAAGGTAAAATTTTCAGTTGTTTAAACAGAGGCTTACATGTATGCAATCTAGTAGTTCCTTTCATTGTTCTAATTATTCTTTTCTGGATAATAAAGATTTGGTGAGCAGCAGGTGAATTTCCCCAAAATATGATTCCATATTTCATAAGCGAATAGCAATAAGCAAAATAAGTACTAAGAACAGTTCTCCAGCTAGTCGATTGTCTTAATACTCTTAATGCATAACAACTTGAGCTTAGTTTCTTGGCAAGTTTAGTGGTATGAGAGTTCCATTTTAGGTCATCCTGCAACCAAAGGCCTAAGAATTTAGTAGAAGAGGCGTTACCAATTTTAAGGTCATTTAAGATTATGGAGGGAGAATTAATACCTTTATTCTGAACTGTGTGAAAGTTAAGAACCACTGTTTTACTAGTGTTGATAAGGAATCCATTATTGTTGAACCATAAGGACAGCTGACCTGTTACTTCCTCTACTGATTTTTGAAGTTCAGTGTCATTTTCACCCCTCATCAAAACACTTGTATCATCTGCGAATAGTACAGTTTTAAATGCAGGTATCTGAGATGGCAAGTCATTTACGTAAAGGAGAAAAAGTAGTGGCCCTAGAATGGACCCCTGCGGAATGCCATACTTCAAAAACATAGGATCTGAGTGGTAATATTTAAATATGTTTGTGGCATTTTCTAAACTTTTTTGTTCGACGATCTGTTGGCGATTATTTAAATATGACTGAAACCACTTACTAGCGATACCCCTGATACCATATTGATGGAGTTTATCAATTAGTATCTGATGATTTATCACATCAAAAGCTTTAGACAGGTCCAAAAACAGGCCACATACTCTCTTCCTTTCATCAAGTGACTCAAAAGCAGGATTTAAAAATTCATAAATTGCGGACATTGTTGATTTTCCTTCTCTAAAGCCATGTTGAGAGTCAGTTAACAATTTATATTTGTTTATGAAGCTAATTAATCTTACATGCATGAGTCATGCAAGTATTTGCAGTATGCCTGGTGAGCGGTGAAGCTCTAGCTATATCTGCACTTCTGAGGGACAGAGATAGGAAAAGGAAAGAAATGCACATGATTGTTGCATTGTTATTATTATATTCAATTTATTGGTGCTCGGTTACTTGGTACGGCATGAGAGTGGTGCTTACAGTCTCAAAAATGTTGGGAACGCCTGTACTATACAAAGGTGGGGTTTACCTGGGGACAACAGCAATAGAGCAATGATCTGTATACAATAAGGGTAAAAGGGGTGAAATGTCAGTGAATAGTGCAGGAACTTTTTACTTACATTTTCAAACCTGTGTAAAAAAATTCAAATTAAGGAAGGTAAACTTCAAATTATCCACAATTTTTTCCATTGATTTTATACGAAATTCCCATTACTGACACAAGACTTTGAATTATGGAAGTTCGAATTGTTCAAGTCCCACTGTACTACATCGAAATCATGACCAAATACCAATGGTTTGGTTTACTAACTGTTTAGAGGAAGGAAGAGATCAAAATGTCAGAGAACATAAGCACTGTAAGAGCCATTACGGGCGTAGATTGAGATGGTACTCATCGTAAGTACTATCCCCATGAGAAAGAAACCCTAGGTCACATCATGGGAGCCTATCTGCAATGCTGGACATCGAGTATAAGAGTTCATAACTGACATTTTAGAGAAGAACTTAATATTTGAAGAGGTGCATGCTATCTTAGAAGATGGCAGTACTTCTTGAATTGGCATGATAGCTTTCTGAGATGACAGTAGAGTATGGATGATCAAACCCATCATAAGATAAGAATCATGACCCCTGCACAACAACCAACTGAAGTTCACAAAGGGAAGTGTAACATATACAACTCTATGATACCTTACTACCAGGAATATATATATATATATATATATATTTTTTTTAACTACCAGGAATATTACCAATTGACAGTTACTTCCAGATCACAATACAGAATACAGGTACTAATTTACAAACTGGCATTCCATAGTACTACCCAATATGTAGATGTCAACTGATGTTGAACAACTAATCATTTTTTATCTTCTAGTGCAAATTCCAAAAACTCATTACACTTATAATCATAATTAATTGCTACCATTAACTCTCAACTTCATTAGTTCCAAGCTCCATTGATTCCCTCGTTCAGTCCAATTATTGCTCATTAAATAAACAACCATTTCAGTACCATACGGGAATATTAGACTTATTAAGGGTTGGCAAATCAATTTGCTTATTTCCTTCATCATTGAATAAAGGCAGTCTATATCACAATGTATTTGGACAGTTTGGTAGGAATAATATATAACTTAAATTCTGCAATTTTTATTGCTTAATGACATACAAGGTAAATAAAAGATCAATAAGCAAGTCAGGAGAATATAAAAATATATATTTGTAATATGGGAGAGTTCGTCAACCTAGTTGTATGTTTAGCATAAATTTGCTGTTTTTTTTGTTTGTTAAAAGGAAAGAAAAATGATGCCCTCTTATTGAAATTATAAGTCTGAAAATATTTTTACAAAAAAAAAGTGTGTTAGGGAAAACTAAAGGGAGAAGGAACATGGTGCTTTTTAAAATGCAATTTTTCTTTATCATATCTACTTATAAAAAGGCACGAGGCACCTAAAAGTTAGCGAATTCATGGGGCAAGAGTAAGCACAAATATTCTTAATCACATACTCCAGTTATTTTCTCGACATGTGACTTTCTCAATTACAGAGTCTTCAGAAACTGGAAACATCCTCCTCATAATCATCAATTTAGTAAATGTTGCATCCTTTTCCCCCTTTGTGTGTCATTTATTTCACATATGGATCCATCAATTTCTGCCAGTGTTCATGAGACCTATTTCCTTATTTTATCCCTTTTAAGTCTTTATCTTGACCTTTTAATCACCTCTTATGACAGGCAGGGAATGACAAGAGTGTATTAAATCCCCAACCTACAGAGGGAAGAAAAAAAGTGAAAAAGGAGAGGTGAGGCCTCTCAAAAGGAAGATATCAGGAAAGACAAACAAAGGCCATTTAAGGCACAAAAATGTAAGACATCCCAGGCTTCGAATATCATCTGGGTTGGAAGAGAATAAGAGTTGATCAAGGGAGGTGGACAGGAATGATGAAGATGAGGGGCCTAGCATACGTAGTTAAATGTTGTTGTTAATTTCAATTTATGGGCTGTTGGAGTGTGTATAACTGTATTAGGGATAGAGATGAGGTAGGTTCCCCGGGACTCGAGGTAAGGTACTATCCCGACATTTGCCTGGATGGAGAGGGAAAAACACACTCAGCTGCCCACACGGCCGTGGTGCACTATTTAATGCTGCGGGACAAACATAAGCAATGATGGGTTCAGTTAAAGCGCCATGGTTGCAAACACACATTTCAGTAGTTGTAAGCCCCAAGAGATATTGAGATTAACTGGTATTTGCTCGGTTTATTGCCCAGCAGACCCCCAAGTTCATGAATTAATAATTCACCAAGAAGGCTCTTTCTAAGTCTCCTATCTCCGAATAGTGCAGCCCTGCAGTTTTCATGTGGAATGTGTCGTGCTCAACTAGAGTTGGGTCTCGAGATATCTACTGGAACAAATGGTAAATAGGTAATCAAATCTTGATTATATAGCCTCTTAAGAAACAGGTGAGCCACGCAGTATAAATCCATATAGACTGTCCATTTAAAGAACAATACTACATAACCAATATAATATGTGGTACTGATCCTTCAAGAAGGAAGAATACCAAGGAACTAATCAAAATATCAACTATGTGACCTTGTTCCTGAAGGATTTAGCATATGAAATTACAGCTGTAAATTGTGCATGGCTATAAATCAAGCACACAATTACTGTAGTAATTATAGGCCTAAGCTGATGAGAAAACAATTAAGAAAACATGAATAGGGACACACATCATTAATTTGGGAATCAGACACTGAATAAGAAATTGGCGTATGTATTTCTCACCATATTCCTTGGACAGCCAAGAAGACAAATGCATGGGTGATTCAAAAAATCAAACCAGATCTGTCTCTTGAAGCATTGATAACACGATTACAGCTGTCATATTTTGGACACATTATGAGGCGTTCTGATTCATTGGAAAAGGTGGAAAGGTGGAACGGTCTCGGAGACGAGGGCGGCCAGCATTGAGATGGATCGATTCCATCAAATCCAACATGAATATGTCACCGAAGGATCCGAAGTATATGGCTGAAGACCGAATCATATGGAGACAGTCCATCCATGCAGTCGCTAGGAGTCGACGCCGACTTGATGTCACCTGATCATCATCATTTCTCACCATATACATTAAAGATTACCCGAAGAGTTTATATACACATATTAACGGGCAAAGCCGTAGGGCCAGGCTAAAGTTACACTCAGGAGACTAGTAGGTTATGAGCCCCACTGTCGGTGATTCTTGAAATGATTTTCCATGGTTTCCCATTTTTAACCCCAGGCAAATGCTGGGACAGTACCTTCTAATAAGCCACAACTCATTCCTTTCAACTCCTTATCCAGTTTTATTCATCTTCATTCATTTCATCTCCCATTAACTCCTCTCATGAGGTAGATGTCAGAAGGGTGTCTGGCCATAAAAGCCATTAGCTACATAAAAACAACACATCTCACCTTAACCCCTGTAGAAATGGGAATAAATAATAAGGGGTACACATACATATTCACTGTAGACCTCACTTCTAAATGTTTTACCATGAATGAATCCAAGAAATTGTTTTCGTATCTCACAGGAAGATTGCATAAGAATTGCTGTAACGAATACTGTACTCCTAAATGTTAATATGATCACCATCCTTTAGATACAAGGGGGATCGTTGCAATAAGGCCTGGTCTGCAATAAAAACTCAACTGTGTTAACAATGAAAAGTAAATTTAATAAATAAAATAAAATTAGGATCAACATTGCAACTGTAATTCATGGATTACATAAATTAATAATGTATTAATTACTGAAACATAGAGAATTAAAAACACACGTAACCAGGAATTAAACTCGAAAATTTGATCATAGCGGCCAATGCTTTCACCATTGGCTTTCGTGACAAGGCATTCAACTCTTTTCACAAAAGAACCAAAATATTTATTTCAAATTCTTCCTGTAACAGTTGTAGGCTGCCACAAGTACCATTAAAAAAAACCTTTGGCACCACCACCCATGAAGGGACTTGGCGTACCAAGCGACCGCTGCCCAGCCATTTGGCCTACAGATTGCGGGACGACGCGTGGTCAGCGCGTCAGTCCCCTCGGGCATTAATCTTCCTTTTCCTGACCGGGGTGCTGCCTCACATCAGACAGATACTCAATTGTGTCGAGGCTGAGTGCATTCCATTTCAGCCCCCACATCAGTTTCTAAAATCCCTGATGAGGCTATGAATTGAACCCGGCACCTCCAGGTGAGAAGCAGGCGCACTACCCCAATACCGAAGTACAGTATACAATATTTTTAACTGTGAAAATATTCTAAAATGTTCATCTAAACAGAAGGGAGAAACTTATTTTAAATGTAAAACGTGGCTTGTTTGGTGCTTTACCAACCATATGCATGGTTCCTGCAAATATAAATTAATCCCTATAATGCAGCAATGGCAATTGTTTAAATGACTGTTTTAGGAAGACTGAACTGTTTGCAGAAGTCAGCAAGACATTTTGGATTGGTTCCACTCGTTCCCATTATTTAGCCAATTATTGTAAACTAGCGGACCCGTGTGGGAACTCTCGCATAATGGGTTGTGTACGCCCCATGTCTACAGACTACCCGCCCGGATCTAGTGCTATGCGGGCTATATGCAGCACAGTTCTGGCAAGGGCTATCATCTTGTTTATTTGTTTAAACACACTTTATAAACAAATATATTTCCGTCGACTTTTCAAGAAATGCAAGATTTTTCCTGTACTATTGAGATGATTTGGAAGATTTTGGTACAAACCGCACCTTCTAACTCCCTCTGGTTTAGGAGCGTGAGTTTTGTGAAACATACACCTTAACGTATTACAGTATATATATATATATAGATTACTTGCAATGGTACATCTCTTTAAAGTACAGTACCATACTCTAATATCAGTTCATAGTTTTGTCTCTTCTCAACATCTACTTCCTCAGACTGGCTTTCATGAGCCTCGAATCTGATGGTTGGGTCTATAATGTATCCTTCAGATGAGTTGAGCATATAATGCCAAGATGTCTATCCCCCTTCAATATGTTGGTAAATCTACTTACAAGAGAACCTTGCATTTAAGCACCCTAGTTATAGTTATTGTTGTTTTAAGGGATGGAACTATGAGGTCATCTGCCCTTACTTAAGAACCATGAAATGTCACCCAACTGTGAATGAAGTTGGTGCAATACCAGCACAACCACAGTGAATTGTAGCCTGCAGTGGGGCTGAATTCCAGGACTACAGTACATTAAAAACCCCAGAGGTCACTGCATTTTCATGCAAATTCGTGCTGCACCTCGTCTCCTCCATTTGTCGTGTGTGTTCCTACTTGACTCCTATTTTACCATTTTTATTTTTCCTGCCTTACATCACATGGTTCATTCTCAAATCGCAGTACCTCTACAGAAGGTGAAGTGGGAAGCCTATGAAGAAGTTCATTGTTTGGCAGAGGACAGCAGTACTAGAAGAGTGGATATTGTAACTTTTAATAGGCCTCTTGGAAAAGCTATGATTCGACCCCACAATTCGATTTGAAAGACGAGAAGAGGGCTATCTGTCTCCCATGTCTTCGTGACTTAGTAGAGTTATAATGCAGCTGATTATACATGGGAGGTAAGAGGTCTCCTGTTCGGCGCACGTGGGACATAGTTTCTTTATACGAAGAAGCATCTGTAACGTCTTGGTGTGTGAGACAGACGGGAATTCTGAAGTATTTTATTCATATTTTGAACAACCAATTATGTGAATTTTCTTATCTCTGTTAAATAGCTATCTTATATGTCGCTGTAATTTTCACCCCTGTTGTACAGAGTGATCCATACATATAAACCTGAACCACTTTAATGGGTCATAATTTCCCTCTGAAAGCTTGTAGAAATGGGAAATTTGTTTTAATGATCTCAGTGGCTCTGAGGGAATCAGTACCATTGGCAAGTTTGTTGATTGTTTCTACTCATGTGTTCCTCTGTCCAGCGTTTGTGGAGCAGCTGGATGACGTCGAACTGACAGAAGGTCATTTTCAACAAGATGGAGCAACGTCTAACGCTTCCATGCAACTTGTAACCAGTTTCTTTGGAGACCGAATAATCTAAAAAAATGTTGCCTCCCGCCCGACCACCTGACCTAACCTCGCTGGATTTATTCTTATGGGGGTATCTTAAAGGCAGAGTGTACAAAAATAGACCTCAGACAACTGTTGAACTCCGTGAGGTCATTAAACATGAAATAAACATTGGTGAAGATACACTTCACAGAAAGTCATGGAATATGGTGAAATTGAGTATGGATGCTGGTGGAGGGCACTTCCAACATTTACTGTGAGGAATCTCCCAACAAGTTATTGTAACCAGTTTCTTTGGTGACCGAATAATCTCAATAATTAAGTAGCCCCCTCGATCACCTGATCTATCTTCGCCGGACTTTTTCTTATGTATGCAAGCAATCTCCGTATTGTGTATTATCATCTACCAAAGTTGCATACGTGTCCCATTATTTATTCAAATGTATGACTCATTAAAGTGATTCAGGTTTATATGGATCACTCTGAATAATCCTGGAACTCAATGGTCACCTTAGGTGTAAGGCAGGTACCAATTTCGGAAAAATAAAATGACTGATACGCCGCACAAGCATTGCAATGCATGGTTGAAAGTAATGGCCGAGCCACAAAACAGACTAACTCGTGGCATGAAGATCGAGCACGGAAAAAGAACCTTCCATAAATGCGTGGCCGGGAAAAGGAAGTCGAGGTATAGAAAATGCTTGGGACTCTAGCGATGGAAAGCGATAAGAGTACCTTTAATGTTCTATATCTCGAAGTGATGGCTGCTGATGAAGACATGAACGAGTTCGGAAATTACTTCAATCAACAATATGGACACAATACTCAAAGCTGGACTACTATCACAGGATACATGCTGGAATAAACACAAATATGCACATTGAATGAATGCACGGAACTATCAAGTACAATGTATTTATGTTCAAGGAAAATGAGTGAAACATCTCGAGAAAATTTTAGAAATGCTGTTGTTGTTGTTTGAGTCATCAGTCTTTTGACTGGTTTGATGCAGCTCTCCATGCCTCCCTGTCCTGAGCTAATCGTTTCATCTCTACATAGCTCCGACACCCTACATCGGAGGCAATCTGTTTAACATATTCTAACCTTGGTCTACCCCTACAGTTTTTGTCCTCGACCATTCCTTCCATAACTAAACTTGCTATTCCTGGGTGTCTTAGTATGTGCCCTACCAACCTATCTCTTCTCTTCATTAGCAGTCGCCAGAAACATCTCTCCTCTCCCACTCGTCTTAATACCTCTTTGTTTGTAACCCTATCTACCCATCTGATCTTCATCATTCTCCTGTAACACCACATTTCAAATGCTTCAATTCTCCTCTTTTCTGCTGCACCAATAGTCCAAGTTTCACTTCCATAGAGCGCCATGCTCCAGACAAAGGCTTTCAAAAATGACTTCCTAATACCTAAATCTATATTCGATGTCAGCAGATTCCTTTTTTGTAGAAATGCTTTCTTTGCCTGAGCCAACCTACTTTTAATATCCTCTTTGCTTCGTCCATCACTGGTTATTCTGCTTCCTAAGTAACAGAAGTCTCCTACTTCCTTCAGCTTTTCACCTGCCAATTTGATCTCCATAGAGGTTTCTGATTTATTTCGGCTGCATTCCAGTATTTTTGTTTTACATTTATTTATTTTCATCATGAATTCTTTCCGTAAGACGGAGTCCATACCATTCAAAAACTCATTCAAATCCTCAGGCTTGTCGGCCAAGATGACGATGTCATCAGCAAATCTCAGAGTTGAAATTATTTCTCCTTGAATCTTCACTCCCACTTTAAATTTTTCTCTAATTTCCTTCATTGCTTGTTCAATGTAAAGATTGAAAAGTATGGGTGATAAGTTGCAGCCTTGCCTTACACCTTTCTGAATACCAGCTTCTCTCTCATGTCCTTCAACTCGAATGACTGCTGTCTGGTTTCTGTACAGATTGTATATCACCCTCCTATCCCTGTACTTTATTCCAATTGATTTCAAAATGTCAAACAATTTAGTCCAATCAACGTTATCAAAAGCCTTTTCTAAGTCTACAAAAGCCATGAACGTTCTCTTATCTTTCCTTATTCTACCTTCCAAAATCAGCCTAAGACTTAGTACAGCTTCCCTTGTTCCTACATTTCTCCTGAAACCAAACTGGTCTTCACCCAACTCCGTTTCTATCTGGCTTTCAATCCTCTTGTAAATTATTCTAGACAGGATCTTTGAAGCATGAGTAATCAAGCTGATTGTACGGTAATCTTCACATCTGTCAGCTCCCACTTTCTTTGGTATAGGGATGATTACATTCTTCTTGAAATCAGGGGGTACCTCACTTGTCTCATAAATCCTACACACCAAGTGAAATAACCTGATCAGACCTTCATCTCCTATGCAGCGTAGCAACTCAATCGGTATATCATCTATGCCTGGTGCTTTGTTCCTGCTTAAGTCTTCCAAAGCTCTATCAAATTCTGATCTCAATATTAAATCTCCTTTCGCATCCTCATCAATTTCCTCCTCCCTTTCCATTACATGATTCTCAATCTCCTTTCCCTTATACAAACTCTCTATGTAAGCTTTCCATCTCTCAACCTTTTCTTCCCTATCTGTTAGAGGCTTTCCATTTGTGTCCTTAATATTACAGCACTTAGTCTTCTTTTCCCCAAAAGTATTCTTAATCCTTCGATAAGCTGTGTCTACTTTTCCTAATTTCAGACAATTTTCTATACCTGCACATTTCTCTTTCAACCATTCTTCTTTCGCTTCCTTGCACTTCTTGTTAACCTCATTTCTCAGACGTCTGTATTCTGCTTTCCCCTTTTCATCTCTTAGATTCTTGTGTTTCCGCCTTTCATCCATCAATTCTAGTATATCTTGAGTGATCCACGGTTTTCTACCTATTCTTTCTTTCCTACCAATGTTTTCTTCTGCGGATTTTGTTATTTCATTCTTCAGAAGTGCCCATTCGTCTGCAATTGAAGTTTGTTTAGGGTTTTTCATTAGTCCTTCCTTTATACTCTTCTTGAATCTTTCGTTTACATCCTTCTCTTTCAGTCTGTCTATTGCCCACCTTTTTGGCTTTTGACTTTTCTTCAGTTTCTTCAACTTTAATCTGCATTTCATTACAACCAGATTGTGATCAGAGTTTATGTCAGCACCAGGATATGTTTTACAATCCAAAATCTGGTTTCGAAACCTCTGCTTGACCATAATGAAGTCGATTTGGTAACGCCCTGTATCTCCTGGTCTCATCCATGTGTATATTCTTCTATTGTGGTTATTGAATAAGGTGTTAGCTATGATCAATTCATGCTCGGTGCAGAATTCTACCAGCCTGCTTCCTCGATCATTCCTTTCACCTAATCCGAAATCTCCTACTATCTTCCCTTCTCTCCCTTTTCCTACCACAGCATTCCAATCTCCCATTACTATAACATTTTCATCACCCTTGATATACCTCAGAATTTCGTCTATTTCTTCGTAGACCTTTTCAACATCCTCATCATCAGCTTGACTGGTAGGCATATAGACTTGTACCACTGTAGTGCAGGTAGGTTTTGTATTGATTTTTGCTACAATAATCCGTTCACTATATTGATCATAATATTCCACCCGCTGTCCAAGTTTCCTACTCAATATGAGGCCAACCCCTGCTTGGCCATTGTTTGATTTAGTGCTAATGACCCTATAGTATCCTGACCAAAAGTCCTGTTCTTCCTGCCAGCGCATTTCACTAATCCCAACCAAATCCAACCTCAACCTATCCATTTCCCTTTCTAAGTTTTCTAACCTTCCACTTCCTAGCAGACTTCTAACATTCCACGCTCCGATCCGTAGAATGTCAGATTTCCTCTTTGTCACTTCTGTGATGTTAACCCCCTCTCGAGTAGTCCCCACCCGGAGATCCGAACGGGGGACTAGTTTACCTCCGGATTGAAATTTTACAAGGGAGGAGGCCATCATCACATGTAATTATGCATAGAGAGGTGCATATCCTCGGGAATAGCATACGGCTGTAGTTTCCCGTTGCTTTCAGCAATTCATTAAAGACAAGCTTTTTTTACCAAATCATTGTTCACTACAAAGGAAAGACAAGCTCCAAAATAAGAGACATTCATTCTCGCCACAAATCATAGTCTTTCACTACCAACTGATGGTATTACTCCTCACCCGCTAAAGCCCAACATGTGGAAAATACGTAGTTTCTCAACTGCACCTTTAGTTTTATCTGTCCAGCTTGTAATATTTGTTTACACAAACATTCATGTTCCTTCTTGGATGCAAGTATTAAAGAGAACATGTGTAAGCATATTCACCTGACATGAAAATACTTGCAGCTCCCTCCAAGTATCAAATGAGTGCAGTGAACTTGAATTTTTCACAGGAATAGAAACTGGTATTAGCTGTGATAAACAAAGTCAAACAAAAGGGAGCGGATGTCACCGTGAACCAAGCATGAAATAATAAGGGAAAGCAACTTCTAGAGGTGGTAGACATGGTGTGGACGCTTAAGGAAACAGAGACAATTGACAGACTAATTGTACCGATGAAGCCTACAGTGATGGTAGTTCGGAACAACAGAGAAGCTATCCTATCAGTATCCAACACACCCAAGTCTTCTGCTGCACCTAACAAAAACATCACACAACAAAAAAGGACTCGGTTTGCCACGAAGAAGCCTCACAGAAACTCCATGCATGGACTTTCCTTAAGCCTGACGGGAAAGAATGCGATGACATTAATAGGAACAGCTCAAAAATCCTGTAAAACATACTAAAGACTCATTTTGGTACATATTTTATTCATTTCATACATCTTGTCCTATTATGATGATGATAATTCTTGTTTTAAGGGGCCTAACATCTACGTTATCGGCCCCTAATGGTCTGGGTGATAGCGAAAATGTCAATGAAGTGAAAACCAGAACGAAAATTAAGAGAGAAGGAAAATACTTACAAAAAGGAACGCAGATGGAAACTACTCACAAAATGGAGAGCAGTAATACTTACAAAAGGGAATTTAGAACGAAAATACTCACAAAAGGAATAGATTGAAAAATATGCACAAAAAGTAGGTTAAGTTCAAAATACGTACAAAATGCAACGTATAGTCGAAATACTTACAAGATGCAAGTGAAATCAAAATACTTACAAAATGCAAATGAGATTGAAAATACAGACAAAATGTAATTTAGATTCAAAATTCCCACAAAATGCAATTGAGAATTAACTACTTGCAAAAAAGCGGTGTAGGTTGAAAATACAAAATGCAATTGAAATTCAAAATACTCACAAAAGGACCCCCCTATATTGAAAGACTTACTAAAAAGCAATTTAGATTGTCAATCCTTGCAAAATGCAATCGAGGTTGAAAAACACCTACAAAATGCAACGTAGATAGAGAAGACTCACAAAATGCAACGGAGATTGAACAGACTAGAAGATGAAATGGAAAACTAAAGGAGAGTAAAGCAAATAAAGGACAGGAGGAAAATAAATGCCCTCAACCCTCAAAGAATGCAGATTGAGGACTTGGAAGGAAGGAGAGCCATGAAAGGCAGATAGGAAAGTGAAAGAGGAGAGGGTCCACCCCAAAGGTAAGGGACAAAAGGGGAAAACACGGACCCAGCTCAGGAATCCCTCGGGGTCGCCAACTCCCGAACTCACCAGCCGTGAGCCCCTGAGGGTGTAGCATTGTCTAGGGTGCACCATAAGTGGTGGGGCTACATACACCCGGCCTCCTTGAGGGCCTTGAGCAGAAGGCTGGAGATAACATGAAAAGAAAAAGAAGGCTGACCCCTCGCAGAAGGAGGGAATCAGAAAAGATGAGACAAGGGCCAATTAAGGCGGGAAAGGAAGAGACTCCCTAGGCCTCGAATACACTAATACCGTTGAGGTCGGAAGAGAACAAGAGTTGACCAAGTGAGGTCGACAGGAAAGAAGACAGAGAGGAGCCCGGCACAAGTAAGTGGAAGCAATGCCGGACTCAGCTGGGACCCCGTGGTCGCCAACCCACGTCCCACTAGATGTGAGCCCCCGGGGGGTCTTGTCCTGTTAACAATACTGTAGTGTTAAATTTGTAATTCTTCTGAACTTTAATTAAACTGTTACGGTATGTGAGGGTCTTCTTCATATTTATTTAATGAACTAATTTAACGTGTTCATTGATGCAATGTATACTAAATAATTTGGAAACAACCAACATGACACGTTTGGCGGGGACAGATAATAATAGCAGGAATTGGATTACTATTGGATGGTTATGACAAGGAGCATCTTGCATTCCATGTTGCGAAGTCAGCAGGTCACTCATTCGCCAGCTCTTGATGTTCACTTGTGGTTTCACACAACTACAGATACCACAAAGTTGTCACACATTTTCTAGACCCAATTATGTGTAGGATGTTGTAGACCAAAATATTAATAGCCCCTAGATGGAGCAACAAACTATGCACCTTATCATCACTCCCAGTTCTTGGAGTACGGCTATACCCCTGTGTTTGCCCTATGTCAGTAGTCACTTCTAGTTGATGTTCCAAGATGATAGATTTATTATTATTATTACTACACATGTCTTTACAGAAAGTTGTGCATATACAGTGAGAGCCTTCTCTATAAAATTTAAAATAAATGCTATTTGTTTTACGCCCCTTTTAACTACACTGGCTTTTAGAGATGCCAGGGTGCCGTAATTTTGCCCAGAAGGGGATCTTTAACATGCCAGTAAATCTACTGACACGACTCAGTCACATTTGCGCACCTTCAAATGCCAGCTGACTGCGCCAGGTTACGAACCTGCAACCTTGGACCCAGCAGGCGAGAACGTTACCTCTGAGCCATGCAGCCAGCCGCCTTCTCTATAGAACGGAGCTTCGTTGGGGCCATGTGATGCGTGGAGAGCGTCGAGTCGAGCACCAGTTGACTAGCATCTACCATTACACAACAGCAGGTCGAGAAGCCACAGATGCTGTCATAGCTTGATTACATTCCCAGCAGGCAAGATACCTTACTTGAGAGAGTCAAGACTTGTGGTGAAGTACTGTAGCCTATCTCGCATCCCTTGAACATGGTTAGGTATAGAGTAAAACATCAAATTTTCCTAGTGAAAACTTATCTTCTCAAGAAGAAGTCTTCCTATAAATATGTTCGTAAGTTTCAGCGTCGTGTGATTTTTACTTGTGGGGGAACCTCAAACAAATGGTATGCAGAAACAATCAGCATACTGTGGAGGCTCTCGAGAACGAAAATAACTACACTGATACAGAATATCGGTGAGGATGATTTACAGTGAGCGTACCAAAACTTCCTAGGTTGGTGCAATGTGTGTTTAGAAAAGGATAGCATTTCCAGCAACAACTCTGAAATTCATTACAGTACACAGTAATGATTATTAATCATTGCCATTCATTCGATTAATGAAGTTCCTTAGATCAGCCCTGCAAAAAAACAGAGAGACAGGGCCAGGAATGAATATGTAAGGAGAGACCTGCAGGTGAACTTGACCATGGGGGAAAGGATGAGTGTGGCGAGATTAAAGTGGTTAGGTCATGTGAAGCGGATGCATCAGACCCGAAGATGGAGATGCCAAGAAGAAGACCAATTGGACGTCCTAGGAAAAGATGGACAGACCAGGTTAAAGAAGGAGAGGAGTAACATGGGATGCTGTGGAGAGGGGAAAGCTATACCAAGACAGGACTAAATGGAGGCATACCGTTCACAATGTTCCTATCCGGATCACTGGAAGGACATCCTGATGATGAATGATTATTAAATACGTTGAAAAGTGTAAATATGTTCAACTAATTGGGCGCTACGCTGCTGTTAGTGCCTTGCTCGACAGACAGATAGCCACGGTGCCCCAGCCGTCACACGAGGTTCTGTTCTGTAGAGAAGGCTCTCACTGTGTGCTAAACCTATAATAAAATATGAGGCACACCAAAACCCGTGGCCAGATTCGAACCAACACTAGGCTCAATGTACAGTTCCACAGCACGCTGTTGATCAGCACGCTGAGCAGTGAGAGTTCATTCTGTCAGTCTTGCTTGTTCACAGATTGCACAATGACATGAGTCGAGGTCATAGGAGAGGGTAAACAACTCACATTGGCCGCAATACAGCTAATACCTCGGACACTAGATGCAAGTGCAGAAAATTCAGATTTTCTGCTCAAGCAGATGATTGACAGGGGCAGAACATTTGCCTTGAGCTGAGAATGGGAAACCATGCAAATCATTTCAAAGTCAGCCAATGATGGAGTTTGAAGCTAATCATCTCCAAAGTCTTGATAGCATGGTCCCATGGCCAGTCAGTGCCTCTTATGCTTGCTATTCAGTAATAAGCAGACAAAATACGATGCGGCCGAAAGTTGCATCAGTTACAGTACAATCCCGAATACAGTGGCAGGGTTTGATTGAAATACAGGGTCATCAAAAAAGGTTGCAACAATTTCAAAAAATCATATCTCCAGTTGAAAGTGAGATAAATTAATAATTTGACCTGAAAACTAATCAGGAACTCATCGAGTTTTAGTTATAGATGTGACTGTACTCCGACCGTAACCTTCAACCGATGCGCAGAATGAGTGCGCGACAGGAAGCTGCCACGCCACTGTTTCAGTAGTGTGATTGCAATGGCGACCGTGATCCAATTTAGCCCACCATTATATGGGAAGTGTTTTATAAGTGTATAATTAAGTTAATTCATGATATTTTAGGCACTAGGTTCTGTCATTGCAGAAAGTGATTTTTGAAAGGCGGCAAAAATGATGACACCATGTCATACAATGTTGGCATGTCAAAGAACCCATTTGAATTCAGTAGGCCATGTTCATAATGGCAAAATTAATCTCGGGAGTTTCCGCCAACACAAAAGTTCCTCATTTCTCTACTAGAAAGTGCTATAGTGTTCAAGGAGCTTAGATATCTAGCCTCCTTGACTTTCATACTGCTTCAAGGAACAACGAAATTCGACATGCAAGCTACCCTTTGGGTGTCAAATAACAAAGCTTGCACCCGGCACCGAGGCCATACAATATTAAATAGCAGAGAGCACACTGTATGTTGTGGTTAGTGGAGTTTAAATCGGTTATAACAGTTCAGCACACTTTCCAACGTGTTTATGGCAGGGATCCCCCTCATGCTAATTGCATTACACGGTGGTAAGAACGGTTTCAGGAAACTGGCAACGTTGACGTGAAGAAGTCCCCCGGACGCCCTAAAACGAGTGACGAACCAAGGAAGCGTACATAGAAACATTTTATAACGTATGAAAAAACCTTTTTTAGTTGGTGAATTTAACAATAAAATACTCGTTTTAAGTTAAAATCTCAAATAGTTCCTGAGCTAAACATTTTTGAAATTGCTGCAACCATTATCGATGACCCTGTATTAGAAGCCATTTTTAATTGTTGCCTACGTTGTCTATTACTAGAAGCTTTTCAGTCGGTCAACACGAGTGTGCCCAAATTAGATTGGGTGGGAAATTACAATGAATTTCCTAGTGCCTGAAATAAATTATATGAATTATTTACACACTTCTCACAAAATTGGGGTGCTCAATTGAACGACTAGTTTAGTTCGTTACGGAAACACCATCAAATCCTACTCAATTAGGCTTAATTTAGATTCAGTGGAAATGTATATAACACTTATGTAAAATAGTAGGCCTAATTACAAATTATTAAGATACAGAAGTTTTAATTAACCCTTTCCTTCTCAAAGCTCCTGAATGCGCCCGGATATGAAAGTCCCGGCTCCCTGCTAAAGCGCCCTTGTATGTTCTGGTAATAGGAGTAGACATTAGGAACTAAGGACTCCATGGAGCAGATTACCGAGATGTATACAGTACATTAGCATATTTAAATTAGGATTTGGCAATTTTTGTAGTACAAGCCAATGTGACCAATTCCGGGAGAAATAAAAAGATGCTGAAGTGGTTATGAACCAGGGACCTCAGGAAATAAAACAACGGTAAACAATGTAAATATGTGTATAGTTGGTAAAAAACTGTGCAAATTCCATTACTGACAGACACCTAGCAAACTTCAAACCAAGGTGAGCGAGATATATTGTGGGTCGTTACAGGACTGTTGGTAGGCCTACCGTAATTCATGTGTAAAATTTTATTTTATTTAAATGTATTAGGCCTATATTGTTCCCATGTTATGCGCACGAGATTATACCCATGTCCACAGTAGGCCTACTTCATATTCTAAAATAATAGGGTGATTTCTGGGGTTATCATGCCTGGATACAACAAGGAAAGGGTTAAACTTTGTAACGAGTCAGATTATTTTAGCCAATTATATTTTATTCTGTTAGTCTACACTTCTAGAGTGTTGCATTTATTGTTAGTACTATTTATGTGTAGCCTACAATTGTGAAACCTTTTTTAATCATTAACTTCTACCGTTGCAAGTTACTGAAATGACTGTGTTCTAGACTGTTTTGTTATTAACAGTTACTTTACAAATTTCTTATTTAAAATACTTGGCGAGTAACTAGTCATCCAATTTAGCCCACCAATATGTGGGAAGCGTTTTATTAAGTGTATAAATAAGTTAATTCATGTTATTTTAGACACTAGATTCTGTCATTGCTGAAGATGGCACGATAACTGCCAATATAAACCATTCTGGGTGGAACAAATGGCGCGAACTATACTATGTGAGCTGCCTGAATAGGATTGACATTTCAGCGGAAATTCCACGTCAGTCATCATCGCTCTGCCTCTTGACCAATCCATGTTCGTATAGTTGATGTCATAATACTCTGCGTTGCAATATTACCGCCCACGTGCCTCAGTGCCTGGTCAGCTTTATCTCTGGCTTGTACAGTTTGGCAATCTCGTTCTCAGACCACATGGCGAGACGAGAAATGTCAATCCTATTCTGGCAGCTCACAGAGTATAACAGGAGTTTTATGTGATCCGAAAATACCCATAAGAACCAAGGGTAAAGTTTATAAAACTGTCTTAAGACCAATCCTACTCTACGGTAGTGAAACGTGGGCTACTACCAAGGCACATGAGCAAAAGCTAGATACCACAGAAATGTGTATGTTACATTGGGCAGGTGGAGTTACCCTCAAAGGTACAATCTGTAATGAACATGTGCGAGGCAGTTTCAAAGTAGCGCCTATAACTGAGAAACTTTTAGAGTCCAGGCTAAGGCAGTATGAACATGTTATGCAAAGACCGGAAAATCATGGAGAGATTAGTGCCTTTCCATGGCTACACAAAAGAGAGGAAGCGGCAAACCTCAAACAACATGGATGACGAATGTCCAAAGGGACATGAGAGTATTGGGTCTATCGGCTGATGATGCTTTGCAACGAAACGACTGGTGCCTCAGGATAAAGAAAGCCGACCCCGCGTAATGGGAAAAGGCGAGGAAGAAGAAGATGTTATTTTAGGCACTGGAAAATTAATTGTAAGTTAATTCCCCACCCAATCTAATTTGGGAACACTCGTTCTTGGTCAAACTTAAAAGCTTAACCTAATAATAGAGAATTTGATTGCTCAGATTCGTCCCTTGACCAGAACCTGGCTTTTACACTTGTCCCTGGCAGATTATTGAATATGTACAGTATATATCACAATGGTTTCGTCCAGACAGTCGTCTAACCAAGTAGCGACCAATCGTTAAGTCCAGACACCCATTTTAGTTCTGGTGTATTTTGTATCGGACATGTTGGCAACAGTGATGGGATGTGATATAACGCCTCAAACATGGCTGCCGTCGTTTAACAAGCAAGAAAAATAACCCTTTATTTATGTAATATTTCATATATTTCCAGTGCAGCAGTGATAATTGACAGTATTTTCAATTCCTAATGACTCCCAGAAAGGTATGTGAATCATATACAGTATTTAACATATATTTTCAATAACCTTCCAGGTTCTGTAAAAGCCCAGTTCTGGTCAAGGGAAGAATGTCTTTATTTCTTGCTCATTCGACGGCAGGCATGTTTGAGGCGCACACATTGACGTCATGTCACGCCCTATCACTGTTGCCAACATGTCCGATAAAAAATACACCACACGATACACGTAACGTTGTAATTATGTGGCCTGGATAAAGATTACTGATATGCGTGACTACCCCCACTGTGCATGACAAAAACCAGGGATGTTTATATTGGCTAACGCGACCCGCAATTATTGGTCTAAGCAAAAACCATTGGTCTGGATTAAAATATTGGGCTAGGCAAAATTATTGATGCATTATGATATTCTTGATTGAAATTGGAGATTATTAACTCGCAACTCGCACAATCCATGTCTAACTTTAAGCTGAAACTTGGTGCACTTTCACATTAACTTGACGGAACTCTTGTTTTACGATACCGGATATGAAATAGCACCGATGCGTGGGGTTGGCAATAATGTATTTGTTGCTAAATCGGGTGCATAATGGCGGAGTGGGCTGGAATTTCATCTATATAAGTCATGATCAAATTTGGGACGGCGGGTGGGTTAGGCTATAGACAGCGGATGAGTAAACATCTATTACTACATCATCTCCAGATCTTTTTCCTGGCCATTACTACAGGTAACTTATTTTGGGTAATTTCAGTAGTGTAAGAATTATTTTCCATAGGTTCTGGACAAGGGAAGTTAATGTTGACATGAAGTTGCAAATTTAGTCATGCTATTGAAAAAACATAACATTTTCACTCCATTTTTTGTACTATGAAATATAACTGCAATAGATTGCTCACCCAACAACGAAAACTAGCAGGCAGAATGCGAGAGTAATGCACCACCAGGTACCGAAAGTTGTGACAAACAAAATAAGAATCAAACCTCCCCAGCCAAGTATCGTGATGTTCATCTGGAAAAGAAAAATTCTAGCTTTAGTTGAAATACAGTTAGGCATTTCCTTAGATTATCCTACCACTCATGATATTCTGCAGATAATCAACATCCTCAAATAATGTGCATACATTAAATTTGTTTATACAAAGATCAGTAGGATATAGGCTGTGCATGTCAGCAGATGAAGTATAATCAAATACAGGTTTACAGCTAAAAGGAAAAAGTTAAAGATTGAAACTTTGCTATCCAATTAATAGAGCTTTAATTCAGTAGGCTACTTAATATTATTCTCATTCATTCTGTTTATATAGATTGTGCTATCCCCTTCTATGGATAAAATATGTTGTGTTGCACTCCGACAATTCTAAAAAAAAAAAAACTTGAATGCTTACGGGGTTGCTCACAAGCACATCAACATCATTTCAGTTGTGTTCCTTCCCCAAGTAATACAGTACTCCCAACTTCGGATTTCTCACGTAGGCTATCTTTGAGCTAACACTTGCTGCTGAAATAAATTGACACGGTCTACGGAATTTATCTCAATAAAACCTTAACCTAACATAACATAAAGTGCATTTCAGATAACCTCCAGGGTATTGACCCACCGATGTTCAACACCGATAAAAAGAGAACTGTTAAATGAAATGCAACACGTAATATTTGAAATACAGCATCGTAGACTTCTGTGAAAAATACTCTTTAGCACTCACTATTCTAAATATAGAGACTAAACGTCAACCAACCCCTTCCAGTACCGTACATAATACCGCCCACCTTTCACACCCTCGTTCTCAATGTCGTGCTGCCTTCTTTGAGTAGAACCATATTGTCAGAGGTATTCTGGCGTTTGTTCCCTTAGTTGTCCTCCACAGATCCACATTAATCTAAACGTCAAAATACCTCAGTACAGTACCGTCTGTCACTTCAGTAAAAATTAACTAAACAAACATAAGTACAGTATGTATATTTAAACAATCAGACGTCAAAATCACGTGCTTACGTTTTTTCTCTTAGGTCGAGATTGCGTATAAAATAAACAACCATGTTAGCTAACTATTAGATTTAAAGTAATTTACTCTACTATCAAACTTTACTAGAGGTCACAAGACAAGACCCTCATCATAATCCTTTTTCAGCTGGCAGAAATGTACTTGGTTGTTTGTACCAGTTGAACAACAATCCGATAGAGGGCAGCCTCTATAGCTATGCTGCTGCTATCTCTATGTATTAACATGCAATGCAAGCACTTTCATTTATTGGGTAATCTGTGTTAAACCTTTTTTTTTTTTTTTTTTTTTTTGCTAATTGGTAGACCCATATTACAGCTAAATAATAAAGATAATAATATGAACTCATCTTTTGAGTAGGTTGTTGTTGTTCGTTGCTGTTTCATTTGAGGTGTTTGGGCACCGTACTTATACAGGCCCGTATAGGCCCTACTTGGGTAGCCTATGTTCTATGTATAGAATTTCCTCGATAGCCGGTGTTATTGTGATGTCTGTAGTAGTGTGTGTATTTGTATTTCATTTAAGGATTGGGAAGGAGGCGGCTATGGTCTTAAGTTAGGCACTATCCCCGGCATTTGCCTGGAGTAGAAGTGAGAAACCACGGAAAACCACTTGCAGGATGTCTGAGGTGGGAATCGACCCACCATTTCTCAGTTATGCCTCAAGAGGCTGAGTGTATCCCTCGCCAGCCCTCAGACCAGAATTAAATTTCTTGGCAGAGCCAGGAATCAAACCCGGAGAGCCAAGAATGCTAGCCGCTACACCACGAGGAGTTGCTGTCCAAATTCGATGTTCCGTTTTGCAATGACATCGGGGAGTGAAACCGGAATTCTACTGGGTGACCTGTGGCAGAGATATGATTATTTTTGTCTTATAATACCCAAATATAATACGAGACGTCTTTAACGAGCTGACATCGCACTTTTCGGAGTGCCGTGGATTTTTCCAAGCCTTCAAAAATCCGACTCCCTTACAGGGACGTAGCCAGGGAGTGCGCACCGCCAGTGATTACTCAGCACCCCTCTGAACATTACCAATGAAATACAAAAAAAAAAGTTTGAAATTCTTAGAGACAATAGTTTTTCTAGAATGCAGATACATGCCATTATTGCAAAATGTTTGTTGATATCCGTATTGATAGATGAATTAAAGTTTAAAATATAGCCTACGCCAATCAATACTTGAATTAAAATATATTATCTATGGTACATGTTTCAACCTGACAGTCAGGTCTTCTTCAGCTCAATTAAGAAATACCATCTTTTTGGAAGCCTTCATAGGGAGGTTATGGCTGCTTGAGCTTTTGATTCTCGCAGTCAAGGAGTGCAGTTGCACTCTATATAAAGGGAGGTATCGCGCAGTTTGATACTCCTGTGGGGGTCCGGGCGGGGACACCAAGAGCCCGCCGATGAGCCCGCTTGGTGTCCTAGGCGAAACCCCACACAAGACACGGCACAAACCTAGAAGAATTGCTGAGTTTTAATTCACCGGCCGTGAAAGCCAATATACCATCCTAATGTGGAATGTTTGTTATGAAAAAGTATATGATAAATTATAATTAAAATAATAAAATAAAATATAAAATGGATATGTCGCCTCCGTAGCTTAGCGATCAACATGGTTAGCTGCCACCCTGGAGGTCCTGGGTTCGATTCCCGGCTCTGCCACAAATTTGAAAAGTGGTATGAGGACTGGAACGGGGTCTACTCAGCTTCGGGTGGTCCAAATGAGAAGAAGGGGTTCGATTCCCACCTCAGCCATCCGTGGTTTCCCACTTCGTCTTCGGGCAAATGCCAGGATGGTACCTATTGTGAGGCCACGGCCGCCGCCTCCCTCCCGCATTCTTGCCTATCCATCCCTATCTTCCTCCTCCCTTCCCATCCCTCATGAGGCCCTAGTTCGCTTTGCAAGTGAGGCCGCCTGGGCGAGGTGCTGATTACCCCTCCTTAATTGTATCCACTCCGACCAGATGTTCCCAGCTCTAGGACACTGCCCTTAGAGGCAGTAGTGGTGAGTTCCCTCACTAACACCAACCTGGAGGTCAAATCGGTTTTTTAATGGATATTCTTACAATGTAAATAAATAAAATATAATATTGGGCTTCACATTCAAAATTTTCAAAAATACAGATAGAAAAACAAGTATTATGATAACAAAATATCCTTGCTTGACCGGCAGGAGGTGGAGACTCAACCACTGATCCATCGAAAAAGTTCCATATTATAACTGAAATATATGAACACATCGGCCCGGGACTGGCTGCGTGGCTTGCTGGTTGCAGGTTCGTATCCTGGCGCAGTCAGCTGGCATTTGAGGGTGCGCAAATGCGAGAGATGTACTGGCACGTTAAAGATCCCCTTCGGGGCAAAATTTCGGCACCCCGGCGTCTTTAAAAAACACGGTAGTTAAAAGGGATGTAAAACCAATAAAATTATTATCACACCGGCCCGTTCGAATCCCACCTCGGCCGTCCTGAAAACGGTTTTCAAGGTTTCCCTGCCAAAAATAACACGTAGTCACATAATTTTAATGTAGTTATTATCAATCTGTTGCTCATCGATTAAAATCATAATGTTATTAAGATAGCTCAATGGTAGTGATTTAATAGCGTTTTGTACTCGTAGCATTGAAGCAGAAGAGAGAGAACCAATCTACGAATAACTATGTTCTTGCAAACGAAATAGCAAAGATTTCGAATACTTTTAATCACGAATGCCATGACGGCGTCAAGAAAAACATCAAAGACAACACAACGAACAAAAGTGAAATAGTTAAATTAATTACGGTATCCAAAGGGACGACTAGGCCTATATTTTCTTTTTCTATTTTCTAACATAATGAAACATTTGGGAACAAATACTATTTTAACATTAATTACTTAGGTGATTGGATGGGACATGGAAGTTCATTTTTATACCATTAAGTGACAATATTGCTGTGAATACTGAATAGTGTGTTCACTCTTGCTCTCTTAAATGGGAGATTCAACAGTGCTATGAAGACTTGAAGAATCGTTAAATCGCTTTGGTTCGTTAAATTGATTACCGTACCCAATTTAGGACATATAATCATGTTATATCCATTAAAACAACGATCATCACGATAATAACCTAATTAGGATTGATGTGGACGACGCAAAATTTACGCAGCATTCAGCCACGTCCACAGTTGTAAAATTTACGTTGTATTAGGATTGCGGTGCAAATCGTGTGTGTGTGTGTGTGCAAGGAAATGTAAGTCAGTGTGGATATGTTCGCCGCATATAAACGCATGCACAAATGTAAGCCTTAGTCAACCATGCGATCCATTCGTTCTTAGATCCTTCAAGAGATTTCGCCGCAAGATGCGATAGTTGTGGTGTGGATATTACCATAGCACAAGAAAGAATTGAGCACAGACGCTTGGCACACAACGTTAATTTTTTGTGTGGCGAGAATATTCAGCAAAATATTTGGGGTGAATTCTAAATTCAACGCACTGCACACATTTTACCAGTGTGGACATAGCGCAAATATTTGTGATGAACGTACAATCGGGGGCGTGGTGGCTCAGCGATCTAGCTGTATGCCTCTCACCAAGGCGGTCCGGGTTCGATTCCCGGTCAATGCATGTGAGATTTTCGAAGTGAAATGCCATGTCCTGTGGTTCGGATTCCACGTAAAAAGGAGGTCCCGTGGCTCATGATTTCAAGATTAACGGTCACGTTAAACTACAAGCTTCCTTCCTTCCTTTTGAACGTACAATCAGTCACTTTAGCTTACCGACATGGCAGCCATGCACAATTATGAATATATTGGTATATTGGCTTCCACGGCCAGTGAATTAAAATTCAGCACTTTTTCTAGGTTTGTACCGTGTCTTGTGTGGGGTTTCGCCTAGGACACCAAGCTGGCTCATTAGCGGGTTCTTGGTGTCCCCTCCCGGGAACAATATACCTTCAGAGGGAGGTTATGCAGGCGCGGATTCAAGGGGAGGGTCACGGGGGTCATGACCCCCCCCCCCCCCAAACGGAGACCAAAATGTTTTGCAAACTCAGAAAACGAAAACACAATAACCAGACAAATAAAATTTAGCGGATTTTAACTGAAAACAGATTTTTTTTCATTTTATTCAATGCTGAAAATATCTTGATTGCAATTAATTATGTTCTGTTAAAACTGTACATATTTACAACTTCACACCTATTATATAAAAACGATTATTTATATAACAAAATCAACTCGTCTATTTTGTTTATTAAATCTTGTGATTACCGAATCGATGTTTATAGTGATATCACGATGAATGTGCAGCAATACAAATCCGGTGAGCCTGTCTTCTGCCATGGTTGCTCTTAGCCAAGTTTTGAGGCGACGGAGAGTTGAAAAACTTCTTTCTGCATTGGCTACACTCACAGGAAGTGTGATGAGGATACGTAACAGTTTATTGATGGATGGATAAATATCCTCGTCACACTCATCACAAATGACAACATTCGAATCGCGGATATTACCGCCGTTTTCAACAATGCGCTCCCATTTTGCGACCCACAATTCGTACTCGGCAACAACTGTTGAAATGGGAGAATCCAAAAGCTTCTGGCCCGCTAATTGTTGTGCCGAGTATATAGGCTATAGGTTTATAAAAAAAAAATACATTTTTTGTTTGTCATATAAATATACACGAATAGGAATTAGGGGCTTTTTTCGCACCAAAATATTTTGCCCACGTCGAAACTGCAAGCTCGGTTCGCAATTTAAGCTGTGACTTTCTCCCTTTGTCGGTACCAAGTCGACTTGCCGAAACTCTAACGTACCTTGATACTTTTCTCGAAGCTCGATGTAAAAGTCACAAAACACGCCGTTGCAATTTGTACGAATATTTTTGGTGCGCTAAACGTTGAAATTTCTATCCATGTAGGTTGCAAAAAAATTGGTCTGGTTTTTATACGTTTGTTTATTTTATGATTGCGTTTTTAGTGATACCAGTTTTCTTAACAATTTCTATTCTCTGACCCCCTCCAAAGCCAAACTCTAGATCCGCGCCTGAGGTTATGGCTGCTTGGGCTTTTGGTTCTCGCAGTAAAGAGGTGCAGGTGCGCTTCATAAAAAGGGAGGTAGCGCGCAGTTCGCTAATCCTGCAGGGGTCCGGGTGGGGACATCAAGAGCCCGCTGATGAGCCAACTTGGTGTCCTAGGCGAAACCCCACACAAGACACGGCACAAACCTAGAAAAATTGCTGAGCATGAATATATTGACTGGCTGCGTGGCTCAGAGGTAACGTTCTCGCCTGCTGTCCCCAAGTTTTCAGGATCGAATCCTGGCGCATTTTGAGGGTGCGCAAATGTGAAGGCGCCGTGTTAGTAGATATACTGACACGTCAAAGATCCCCTTCGGGGCAAAATTTTGGCACCCCGGCGTCTCCAAAAGCCAGAGTAGTTAAATGGGACATAAAACCAATAGGCCCTAACAATAGTATTATTATGAATATATTAACGAACAGTCTTACCTGCATTCTCCCCTGAAATGCTGCTTGTAGTTTAAAACTCCTTTTAAAATATTGGTACATGATGATAAACATCTAACTCCAGACTTTAAAAAACGTACATCTTATATACAAATCTAATATTCACAAGCTGTTGTTCATTTATGCATGTACGTGTGATGTTCCCTGAAAGCAGTTTAATTTATATTTCTCATTGCTGCTCGAGTCATTTAACAGGTTACTACTTTTTAAACAAAACTTTTATATAGACTACAAATGTAGAATCGTTTACTGAAAATAACGATTCATGTCCATTGCACCTCGAAGTGTAAATTGATGTTACACTCGGCTCCACAGTCCAAAAAGGTAAATACTGCTGGGAGGAAATGTGGATTCTAAATACGGGACAACAGGAGTCTCGGGAGATAATAGTGAGGCTGTTCACCTAAATACGGGTCGGGCTGCCTAGAAACACTGATTACTTGCCACTGGGTTTCTGAGACGTTATAAATTCGGAAGTAATGTACGTAGGAGGAAACTAGACCGTCTGATTTATGAGATATTCATCTGTTTCACTTGGCCTCATAACCGACCTTACCGATTGATACCGTATCGAAGATATGATTAAGCATAGATAACTGAGCAAAGTGTGGAACTACTTACTTCAGTGTAATGTGAATGATGAACAAGCGCATTAAAACTTTTCGAACTACATACTCCCTGATCCACTTATCAATAATTTGGATGTCACTTGCCATTGGTAAAGAGCATCGTTGATATGACTACCGCAAAGACGCCTACTCGAGAGGAAACAAGTAGGCCTTTCCATAAATAAAGAATATTTCCGTATTTTCTTCAGCGTTTGTCCCACCTGGCTGCAGGGTCCGCCAAATGGATACGCTGTCTCCATATATTTCTGTCTCCGGTCATGTCTGGGTGAAGATTAACGCATCTAAGGTCTTTGTGCAGCGTATCGGCCTATCGTTGACTCGGTCGTTCCTTTGGTCTTTTTCCAACGACTGTAAATTGTAACCAGTCTTTGCAATTGAGTTGGTTTCTGCCCGCAGCACATGCCCGAACCATCGCAGATGGCCCTGTGGTTAGGTGCGACACCAAACCGCTTCCTGACGTCATTTGAAATATGATCTAATGTAGTGGCATCCGCTGTCCACCTTAACATCTTGGTCTCCATGATGCCTAAACGACGCTCTGTCTTAGTAATACCGTACAGTAGTTGGCCAGCATTCTTATCCAAACAATGCGATAGGGCGGATGATAACCTTAACTATCAACATTTTTTGTTATCCAAATGCCGTAGATGAATGGTAAAATATGGCGTATTCAGACAGGCACTAATCCTCAAAGAGCATTTCCTTCCATCCCCCTAACTGTTTCTTGTAGCAATTAACAGCATGTTGTCACACGGGGTAGTGGGGCACTTTCGGGGCCTTCCAAATTTAAAAAAAGAACTGTGCGATAGATTTTGGACTTCAAATGATATTTCATACTACGGTCGCAAGTGACTCCAGTTGTTGTTCGCCACTTCATCCAGGCAGCATTGATTCATGTAGTGACCTCTTCAACAAGGCGTCCATCGTTCGTGATAGTGGGGCCAAGGTATTTGAATTTTGTCACTCGTGGCAGATCTGACCTCAGAGGGACACGAATACGTGGCCTACGACTTCATATGTCGGTGCTCTGACAACTGAGCTATTAGAGAACACTTTAATTCTCACACTGGCAATGTATGGCGCTGGCCTGCGCCAGTCTATCGTACTGTGAACTGTTGCCCGCTGTGGACTATCAGTAGATTCCAAGAATTAAACCGTTTGTGCATTATACGACATAATAGCTTAAAGCCACCACTTCTCAAAATAAGAGGAGTTTATTCCTTTGATATCACTGCTTTTGTGATTGGCTGAGCCTTGGGTAGGCTTTCGGACCCAGTGGACCCTTGTTCAATTGGCCCTTGTAAATACGCAGTTCTTATTCTACACATAGCATTTCTCGGAAAATATAGTGCTTAATAAGAAATGTACGGTAGTTAGCATGGCTATTACACTCATGCGTCACTCTTTCTGTTTGAACCAATAACATGTATGAATTTGACTAAAACCAGTCAATTTCGATAACAAAGCTCCATATCTAATATCTATTATCGCTTATCTTCATTATTTTCTTCACAAAGAACACTAACAAATGATAAGTGATTTTACACTCCGTTTTATTGATTTCTTGATAAGCTTACGCTGTCAACATCGTTGTTTTGTTGACAATGAACAGCAATAGATCGTACATTTCTGAATACAATAAAACACATCGTCAATACCACCATCATCATCATCATCACCATCATCGACATCACCATATTCGTCTTCTTCTTCTTCTTCTTCTTCTTCTTAGTGTTTATCCCGCATTGGATCAGGGTCCGCTGTTTGGCAAGTCAGTCTCCATTTGGTTCTATGGAGTGCATGGCTGGTTAGGAAACGCTCTATCAAGTTCCAACGTTTGCTACTAGTGTTAGTGACAGTAGCATCTGGTAGCCAAAGTTGGAACTACTTGAAATTGAACTTGTTGGGAGCCCTCGGGCGTTCAATCAAACATACCCAGCCTATGATCATTGGCTGCGATTCATATGTCAATCATTTGGAACAAGATGAACATGGCGCATGTAGATAGATGACCAAGCCAGCGTTTCTTTGGCCGACCAGGTAGATGATTTCAGGCATATTATGATGAAGCTCTTTCTTTATAATATACTGTATATACGAATATCTTCACGACATATTAGATAGCCATACCGTACCACCGAAGTCAGCTCTCGCACATCTTGTCTGTGATCGGAGCAACTCCCATGATCTTCCGTACATTTCTGACATAGTCTAGTCGGGTCAGGCCAAGGACCAGTGAAGAATGCACATTTCCATGACATGTAGTGTTTGCTCGGGCATTATTGTTTCTGGCAAGCATTCAGAGTCATACAGAGCGTCTGGACGAAAAACAGTAGATGTGTTGGTATCCGATAGTCTCAAAGAACTCAGTAGTTTTCCGCCGTATTTGCTCGTTTGCGGGTGTCTGGAAGTGTGACAGTCTCCGTGGTAACCATTGAACCAAAGTTCAAGCCGGCTTTCTGGAGATTTTGGCCGTCCATCTGTAAACCGTACTCCACATACTCCGTTTTCTTAGCGTTAAGTCTAAGTCTTCAGACATTGAAGTATTTTCAGCATGTTGAAAATTTATGAGTTTTTAATTTCTAATTAGAATTGTCTCTAGCAATTCTGAGCTGAAAGTTCAAATGTTGTATTATAGAAGCTGTCATTTAAATACGTTCCGTTCTTCTTTTTCTTGGACTGATATTGTATTATTGTATTCTGATAGTCGCTCATTCCAATGTTGAACTTGTTGCTGAATCTTTTTTGCACTCCTATGTTGTCATTAGGATATCGTCAGCATATATGAGTGAACATGAGGGCGGTAACTGCATATTGGAGATGACTGTGTTCTTACATTAGATGAAGAGTTGATCGATCCTTGATGGACACAACTCGAATCGGGAATGCCAGAGACATTCCATTAAGGCTGTGCGGCCGTTTCTGCTGACAGTCTCTGGACAAGAGATGGCAGCACTGCTGTCCCTTGCAAGCCACCGCATGAGAATAGCGACTTCCCCTCCACCCTTCCATTACTCCTCATTCGCACACTATCTTCCCCTCTCTCAGTTGAAGCCTTCCTTGCGAGTCGCACAGCGATCTGTTTCCGAGTCGTAAGCTTATTGCAACCTTGAGATCTGTCCTCCAGCCGGATAAAATGGGTCGGGGCGTTTGATTGATAGGACTATGCATTTCAATTTTCTTCTGCTACAAGGAAAAATATTAACTTACTTATTGTTAAGTAAAGTAGCCTCCGTGGCTTAGGCGGCAGCACGCCGGCTTCTCACCGCTGGGTCCGTGGTTCAAATCCCGGTCACTCCCTGTGAGATCTGTGCTGGACAAAACGGAGGCAGACAGGTTTTTCTCCGGGTACTCCGGTTTTCCCTGTCACAATTTCATTCCAGCAACACTCTCCACTATCATTTCATTTCATCTGTCATTCATTTAATCATTGCCCCAGAGGAGTGCGTCAGGCCTCGGCATCCGGCACAGTTCATATCCTCGCCGCTAGATGGGGGCTTCATTCATTCCATTCCTGACCCGGTCGGAGACTGGAAGCAGGCTGTGGATTTTTCATTTCTTCATTGTTAAGTAAAGTGCCATGTGTTCAGATTTTCTGTAGCACGCCAGGTTTCCTTTCTTGTAATTTTGAAAAGAAAATCGAAAAAACATCAAAATTGGCAAAGTTTATCATAAAAAATATATAATATTAATAAGACAATATACCTAAATGACTGCTTAGGTATTGAGGGATGTAGAATCCAATTCTGTATTCAGAGTTCCTCTATCGTGTCCCGTTTATTTGTTGTTGTAATTTTTAGAAATAAGAACGAAAAACTTCAAAATTCGATCAAGAATTTCAAGAACGTCAAATTAGGTACCATATTATTTTTTAAAGTCGCCTCCGTTGCGTAGTGGTCAGAGTGATTAGCTGCCACCCCGGAGGTCCGCGGTTCGATTCACGGCTCTGCCACGAACATTGAAAAGTGGTATGAGGACTGGAACGGAGTCTACTCAGCCTCGGGTGGTCCAAATGGGTAGAGGGGGTTTGATTCCCACCTCAGCCATCCTCGAAGTGGTTTTCCGTGGTTTCCCCACTTCGTCCTAGGGCAAATGCTGGGATGGTACCTACCAGAAGGCCACGGCCGCCTCCTTCCCACTTCCTTGCCTAACCTCCCAGTCTTCCCATCCCTTCATCAGGCCCCTGTTCGCTTTGTAGGTGAGGCCGCCTGGGCGTAGTGCTGGTCACACACTCCAGTTTTATCCAAGACCCAATTTTCAAGCTCCACGACACTGCCCTCAGTGGCGGTAGAGGTGGGATCCCTCTTTTAGTCCGTGGGAAAAGCCAAACCTGGAGGGTAAAACGATGGCGAAAAAAACAAAATATATTTTTAAGCGTGTTTTAACACTGCAATATAAAGCTACTATAAAATCTTGAATTATATTAATATAAAGTACTTCCAGCCATTCAAAAGTTCAATTTGTCGTTTGAATTGTGCAGTTCAACAGGAAGTAATTTTATGACACCACTTAACCTTCTCAGATTCACTACATATTTTCTGAACACCGATTTACTGCGCTGGATATCTGACACATAAAATGAATGCACAATTAAAGCTTACAGTATACCTACCAGTTTCAAGGAATGGAATTAATACAAATGTAGAAATACATTGAGTTTTTTTAGTTTCTTTGCAATATTAACCAAGAGAAAAAATATAGGGATACTTTGCTCATATTTTTTAATGCCAGTTATTTTATAAGATTTCAGGGATTCAATTTGTATAAATTACCAGCTTTAACGCAATAATAATAATATAATTGATGTAAAGATATATATCAGTTTCACTATTTTGACATTTTCATAATTTCCAAAAAAGTTCTTTTAAAAAAAAAAAATTGCGCGCGTGAAACGAAACTACATATGGGCTTTGTAACTACCCATAGGGGGGAAGAGTTTTTCTGTAGCGAAGTGGTTGCATATCAGTGATATAACTATAAAATTAAAACACAAAAGAAGTGTTTGGTTGGATCATAAACCTTTTTATTGCGCACTGACAAAACTGCAATGGAATGCAAAACATTATAAAACAAGATGTTCAGTAAAGAACATATAGCCTACTTTCTCCTAAATGTATGAGTATAGTTATAACTCGTTGTTATTATCAAAAAGTATAATAGAACTATTCTTTGTTGAAGACCTTAGAAACGATTTACCTCTACCAAACGCCACAACCTAGATAAAAACTGCTACAATCATTGAAGAAAGAAAGATAAGAAGTATCTAAAGAATGTTATGGATCTGGAGACATAATCGACCGGACTGGCGGCGTGGCTCAGCGGTAACGTTCTCGCTTGCTGGACCGTATGTTTCAGGTTCGTATCCTGGCGAAGTCAGCTGGCATTTGAGGGTGCACAAATGCGAGGGAGCCGTGTTAGTAGATTACTGGCACGTTAAAGATCCCCTTCGGGACAAAATTCTGGCACCCCGGCGTCTCTAAAAGCAACAGTAGTTAAAAGGGACGTAAAACCAATAACATTATTATTATTATTATTATTATTATTACATAATCGGCCTGACGCGGGCAACATCCAACTTTGAGTTGAGGCATGTCTTTACACGTCTGGCTGCGTATGACTTTCACAACCCTAATTGAATTAACAAATCTTTCCATGACCCTACAGAGACGTGTGTATACCAACTACGTGGATATTTTCGATTGCTATTTGGCTGAAATAAAAGTATTAATTAATATCCTGAACTAGCACCAACGGTAGAGTTCAGATACTATGTGAAATCGTTTTGTTCTTTACTTCAATTAACATTTTCAAATAACGCACAATAGGCTGTTACAAACCCTTTAAAATAAAAAGTAAAAATGTATCGTAGTATCATCTTGTCATTCTTCAAATTCGATGCACATAGAATGCCAATGGTATAGTAATCAATGGAGCCCCACGTAGACTAGTCGTGACATCTAGTGATGAAATATCGAACAATATAATCCTAACAGAGCGAGTGCATTCTAGCGGCCAGAAGAAGAAACTTTTCAATAAAATCTGGAAGTTAATAAGTAGGTCGGTGTGCAGTTACCTTTTTGGCAGCTAGATGTCTCGAGTAAATCTGCTGGCGAATTATGTTTTAATTAAATATATATTTTACACCATAATATGCACAATATAACGCTTAATTTTAAAACATCTGAGTCATTACAAAACAATAAACATATAACATTTCAAGCAAAAAACCTAGCTCTGGTCGGGTTTGAACCATAGGCACTTGAGCGATAGGCTAACGCTCTACCACTGAGCTAATTGTGTCAACGAATATCGTTCTATATAAAATGACTTACATAGAACTTGTTAGCAAATAATGATTTATACTAAACGATTTCATCACTGGAGTATATTATTTATATATAAAGCATTTCATACAAAGTTTATTTATTTTGTATCAGTACGCTATATTGCATGCAATACTCAAATTAGTGAAATATAAGTCAGGCACAAGATATACGCTGCCATCTTGTCTTATTACTGAATCGGCTCAGCTTTTTAAAATCACGTCTGCACTATAGTATTACAAAATAAACTTTTAATTTCGAACGTGCCTCTTCCTTTAGAACAGTTAAAACGATTCTCGGCTCGATAATCGGAACTGGTGGGTCCCACGATATGGATTATAAAGTTTGCATAATTCGCACGGCCGCCATCCTCAAATGGTATGGCGGACGACCTTGTAGTTTGGACACAAGACGCATCCTATACGAAGGTATGTTGTTACCAAATTTGGTAGAGATCGGATGATTTGGTTAGTCGTTATTTGATTTTACGTTTTGAACGTTTGAGTGGCCGCCATTCAGTTTTAGTAAAGATGGCGGCGATATAAAACATGACACTGCGGTGTCCTTTGCTAGTGCTACCTTTGTACCAAATTTCGTTCAATTCGCATTCACCGTGTTCGAATTGATAGGGGGGGGGACAGAAATTCAGAGTACACACACTCACACACACACAGACACACACACACACACACACACAGACTCACACACACACATACACACACAGACTCACACACACACATACACACACACAGACAGACACACTTTTTTCGCCCTGTGTTGATCTCATAAGTCTACTTTCATTTTTTGCAAAAATCGAAAGTAGGCTAAAATGCAGTAAACCACAAAAGGTGATTTATGTAAACAAAATGACTGTTCATTCAGTAATGACATTTAAAGTTCACGTATGCAGAATTTTATTAAGTACATTGCATATTTAACATTCTGTGAACAAAACACACACTTTCACAATTAAGAGCCAAAACACTGAAAACACATAATATTTGCTACATACGTATGTAAATGAAAGTTAATCTACTATAAATTATAACATCATTTCCAAATAAAAACCATCTCCGGAATTTTTTCAGAAAATACCCAAATTATGCACTATTATCAAACAAAAATTATTTTTAAAATGTAAGCAGCAAGTTCAATGACAATCGGCTGCATATACACACTAGCAAGAACATGAAAAACTCAATAACACGCAGCTATTGATATATTTGTATGTTAAAGTTGTTATGTTATTAATTAGTTCACATTAAATAATAAAGAATAATTTATTATTCACTTCCTAAACCAAAGAAACTTACAAGGCAACTGATAAAAAAATATATTTAGGCTACGTATTCTGAACAATTTACAGTACGTTCGAGTATCATTCAACAATATTAGCTTATTTTAAGGCTGCGACATCGTGGTCATATAGCCTCGTGCATCTAGGTGTGTGTAACCTGTGTTATTGTGATAGCTGTACCACTGTGTGCAGTTGTAAATTAGTGATAGAACGTAAAGAGGTGGCCGTGGCCTTAAGTTAGGAACCTCCCCGACCACGGAAAACCACTTCCAGGATGACTGAGGTAGGAATTGAACCCTCCTCTTCTGAGTTTTATCTGACGAGGCTGAGTGTAGCCCGTTCCAGCCCTCACAACAGTATTAAAATCTCCTGGCAGAGCCGGGAATTGAACCCGGACCTCCAGGGCGTCATCCAAGAACGCTAGCCACTACACCCCCAGGTGGTTAATGTTTTTCTTGTCTGTGAATGTGTCAGTGGTTTCCTCTTCTTTAGTTTGTTGGTATTATTTGTCGCCTGCCTTTGTAGTTGTGCCTCTAGCACAAATGAGGGATCTCGGATGTTCATGCCTTGAACAACTCGACTGTCTAGAATTTCTGGCAAAATACACTCCTTATAAAATTGTACCAGGTTTGGAAGCATTTTTCTTTGCCATAATATATCATCCTTTTCTATCCTTTCTACGAATACTTCTCCTTTCTTCGTATAAACTACATTGTCGCACCATTTTCTCCTGGTGATATTCAATTGACCTTGGACCAAGAAGAAGTAGCTATAGCTTCGTTTCAATTGCAATTTTCCTTCTGACATTTCCAAGCACAAACTTTTTTTTTGTCACTTCGTCTCTCAAATCTGATTCAGTGACGGACGCAAGGCATTTTACTTCTACGAGGCCATCACAAGCAACCAAACCATCAGGACTGGTTCCTAAAAATGAATGATCTTGATCTACGAAGAACCCACACTTGGTGACCATGTTGCCAGTTTTGTCTTCGTACATTTTCAACACAGCGTCCTCATTATCTCTTCCAAATTTGACGGAAACTGAGGTGAGATTTTTGGGATACAAAGTTGATTTTACAAGATTGTGGCAAGGGGTGTGAGATAAACGCTATGACTAGCCCAAACTTGGAAGCTGTCAAGCGATTCACTCTTGGGTCGTGCCACATGGGGTTAGTGTGTTGTCCAAGAGTTGATATCTCAATAGGACTACCGTTTGTTACCTCATCGGCCATTTTCTTTGAGAAGTTGATCATTCTTGTCTCAAGAACTTCATCTTCAACGTCAGGCAACTGTGCTAGTGGCCCATAGTTTTCATCACACTTTCGTCTCTTCTTTACTGGCGGTTTTTGAGAAAATGCCAGTGCCCTTCGAGATCGTCTTTTCTCTCTGGCGACAATTTTCGCCTTGAAAATAATACCTGGGCTTCCATGTAGTTTTCTCCAGGGACTAAGATGCCATGTAGACACAGTGGTGTGACTTAGCTAAGCAAAAGTAAACATCGCCATTTTGCAATGAAAGGAATACGTGAAATCCCTTTAATATTTCCCAAATGCTTACAACACCACTCAGCGAGCTCATCCCATGTCCATACGACCTCTTCGCCCAGCCTCCGTCGCCAATAACAGATATGTACGGAACGCCATTCAAATAGTTGTTCTTTTCAATGGCAATACGTCTTTCTTCTTCTGGATTTTCCTTCATTTTACGTATGAGAGCTACTTCCCAAACCTTTACAAAGAAAATAATAATATTAATAACAACAATAGCAATGATTACTTGGACGGGATTATAATTTACAGAATGTATTTATTTTAAAATCTTAAATATGTTTTGAATAAAAGGTTTAAAATTGTCTTAATATAGAAATGTTTGAAGAGAGGCTTTTCTTTGCATAATTTTCATCTAATAATGAACAACAACAACAACAAAATAGTATTCATAATTCACTGAAACCACTTATTCAGAATTGTTTATAATATATAGGTCATAAGGAAATATGGATCAATATACAGTACTTACATCACCAACTAGTATTTCATGGTTTGGGTATTTGTTGTGGCCCACGATCGGGATGTCCAAAACACTGAACATTTCCTCGACTTGAGAAAACCCGATACCTACTGCCATAGCTCCCCACACCAGAGCATCGTTCACTTCCATTTTTTGGTAAACAGGCTCTGAAGTTACAGCATATTCGTTTTCGCAGTTATCACAATAATAAATCCATGTACAATAAAATCCATTTTTTATTTCTTTTTTGTATTTGTATTTTCCCATGGTACAATGTTTGGAATGGATCGTTACTAATTATATTTATTTCATAACGTCATAACGTGACCAATATCAACGATGCGCCGCCCTATTGGAAGCAGTTCGTTGGCCTCAGTATTCCTTTCAATTACCATAGGTGGTACATCACAATCAGACTCATTGTCATCGTCTGTATCACTTCCTGAATCGTTTGGAAAATTTATGGAATAATCTTGATCTTCATACCTGAAATCACACAATGTTAAAAAATATTACCTTGATTATTAATACAAAACAATAGACAAATCACTTTCTAAATGTAACGTTGTCCTAACCACATACACGATATGCTTTAAACTAACCTATAATCACTTTCCATCACGTCGGGTTTCTTAAAGCCACTTTGTTTTAAAAGGCTATATTTGGATATAAGCATACAGGCTCTTCATTGGTTATAGAGCTACACGGATTGGTGAAGTATTGGTGTTACATATCTACCATTTCAAGGAACTATTATTTGTCATGAGCAGCTGATCACCGTCACCATCTGTTTCTCTTCATTTTATTCTATTCTTATACCTTAAATTTTATGGTGGACCATATTAGGTTTTAAACACGTATATTATTACTGTGCTACGCTTTGTTTTTTGTTTTTTCAACAGCTGATGAAGGGGATAAAATATAATTAATCCCCGAAACATGTACAGTGCCGGAAAAAGTTTAAGACCACCCCTAAAAATCCATGAATGTGCTTTCGGTCTTAAACTTGTTACTATTTCACGTTTCCTTTAATATGGCATAAACTACGTTAAAATAGCATATTTTGGTCCAATGGGAAATACTGTAGCTGAAACGGTTCAAAAGTTACAACAATTTTTAGGTAGTATGAAATAACAAAAAATATCTATTTTGTCATGCAGAAAAATTCACAATTCCAAATTGGGGTAAGACAGGGGTACGATTTTTGTTGTCCAAGGAGAACATAGGTAGAGTACTTTAATGCAAGCCTTGGAAAAAAATTACAAAACATAAGTTATACAAAAATTGGAGGTTTTGCCCCGCTGAATTTAGGACTAAAAAGTGTCAATTTTTGCACTTTCCA
Source organism: Meconema thalassinum (assembly GCA_946902985.2). NCBI lineage: Eukaryota > Metazoa > Arthropoda > Insecta > Orthoptera > Tettigoniidae > Meconema > Meconema thalassinum. Next base: position 248,634,850 of record OX336394.1, on the reverse strand, counting down.
TTTATTGCAGTTTAAAATTCCCTCCTTCCCTTTCAGTTTGCAATATGTGTTCATTCTGATATTACAGACTCTATGCAAGTCAGTTGGCACTCCTACTTCGTAGTTCCCGCCATTTATCTGTTGTTTTGTTTCAACATTTGGAGGTTAACTCTTGTGATGGAGACAATACGGGGAAAACGTAGGTGTCAGAAGCCACCAAGAGGCAAATTATTGGTTTAAATAAGGGTTTAAAGTGACAGAGAGAGATTGCTGAGATTTTGGAAGTGTCTGAGACGTGTGTGCAACAACAATTCATCGATACAGTGAGTTTGGAACAGTTGCTGACAAGCCAAGGCCAGGCTGCCCAAGGATGACCGTAAGTCACTGCAACTTTGTAAGAGGAACAGAAATGCTAGATGTAGTGATCTTCTGAGAGATCTAATGAACTCGTGTAGCGATATTGCCATAGACAAATACATTAAGCTGCTTCCCTGGCCTCCTCGTAGTCCAGATCTCAACCGCATAGAAAACGTAAGGAACACAATGGGATACCCGTTGGCAAAACACAATCCCAAGAATGCAGAAGAATTGAGACTGACAGTCCTCACACTATGGCAGCAAGTGTCACAAGCCCAAGAATGCAGAAGAATTGAGACTGGCAGTCCTCACACTAAGGCAACAAGTATCACTCGAGGAGTGTAAGAAGCTGATCCACTCTATGCCGGACAGGATCAAGGCATGCTACAAGTCCAGACGGGGTCCAATAGTACTAAACTAGTATTTTTATGTATCTTTGTTTTAAGTAAATAGATGACTAATAGGTTGAATTATGAAAAATAACATGTTTTTTGGGTGGTTTTAAACTTTTTTCCGGCACTGTACTGTAAACAAGTTCAATAATTAATTTTATCTGTATAGTAATGATTCAGGCAGATGTTCATTTCTTGTTAATAACTATAGATTTTTATTAACATACAGAAATCAAATACGCATTAAAACTAACTCCAGGCAAATGCTGGGATGGTTCCTCTCTAAAAGCAATCCTATCCCCAATTTAGAAATTCACACAATAGTACAGCCATCACATTAACACATGTAATCACACAAATTCCATACACACCCAAAAAATACATGGGGCTATATGACCGCGATGTCTCAGTCCCTAAAATAAGCAACAACAACACGTTTTACAAGTAGGTAATCTACTAAAAAATGACAAGTCCTGTCAAATCAATTAATAATTAATTTATATATTGTAGCAATAGTTTACTTACCGACATGCATCGTGGCCTATTGGGGGAGTGCTTTCAACTAACAAGCTGTTGAATATTTCTTCGGAGTCTTCAAATTGAGCAGAATCGTTTGAAACATTCACGGTGATTTCTTGTTGTTTTTTTTCTCCCACGTAGTCTTTGCTGCGCGGCCTCTTCTGGAACGTTTCCTTGACGGAGAATGCTTTCGTGGCATTGTAGAATAAAGTGTGAATGTTATAGGAGCACTCAATCACTCAATCACGAAACACAAACGCAGAATTAGGAAATGAAACGAGAAAGGGGCGAGATATATTCTTCTATTGCTTCCTCAAGATTAGGGCTAGTCAGACTGAAGTGTCAGCGACTAAGCACGCAGGAAAAAAGTTATGGAAGAAGGCGAGTTTTTTTTTCATTGCACTCCACGGTAAGTAGAATGGAATGCTGCGTAAGGAAAGGATTGACCCGAAACGGGAGGTGCGGTGCGGTGCTAGGTAGTAGGGTGGGGGAATGAAGCTCCGTGCAAGTGGTAGTGCGGGTAGCCTATCGTGTAGCCTGTGTAGTTACCGTTCTGCCGAGTTGAAGACTAGTCAAAGGTGCATACGTCACGGGTTTATCACTAAACAGTTTCTTTCATCAAATATTCGAACTGCTCAGAATTAGACCCTCTGCAAATTGAATAAATTTGAAGCTATTATAGCATTTTTTTTTTTCACAATAAAAAAGGTTATTGAAATATTATGCTTTTATAAAATATGTGGAATTTTGAAATAAAAATTGTTCATAATGAAGCTACTATTACAAGGGTTATTGCACAGAAATTTCGAAATTCTCCTGTTATTAGTTTTGTCGGGACGTATGTACCTTTAACCCTCAAAGTAGACACTTTGAATACATGCGCTGAACAAACGAGCAGTCTATATTTTACAAAAGTGGCATATAACAAGTCCCGAAGACCTATATAACATATTAAGAAGACAAAATAAAAATAAAAAAATATTTTATTTTTCGGTAGCACAGCCTTAAGGCATCGGACAGTGCCAGTGGAGTTTTCATAGTCCACTTCCTGGTGTAGCAGCTAGCATTCTAGGCTATCGCCTCGGAATCCGGGTTCGATTCCCGGCTTTGCCAAGAAATTCAATTCTGGTGTGAGGACTGGAACGGGGTCCACTTAGCCTCGTGAGACAGAACTGAGAAGAGGTGGGTTCGAGTCCCACCTCAGCCATACCGGAAGTGGTTTTCCATTTCTACTCCAGGCAAATTCCGGGATGTTCCTAACTTAAGGTCATGGCCACCTCCTCCCGAATCTTCACTTTCAATACAAATACACACTTTACTACAGAATTACAATAACACAGGTGATCGGACAAATTCTATCTCTCTATATAGATATACACACACTAGTACACGGGGCTAAATGACCACAATGTCGCAAAGTTCCTAAAATGTATTAACAACAACAACAGAGTTTCGATAAAGTAAGTTGATCCAGGACATAATCTCCAGGGATGCTATGTGACCTAAGTGAATGACGAATGAGTTCATGCAGAACGCGATCAAAGGCCTTTGTCAGGTCCAGAAAGGCAATGCGGAGTGAAAAATTAAACATCCTGCGTACCCCCTACTAACCTTTCTTAGGTAGTAATAATGGTTATTAAAAATGTAAAAGGTATTTAGTTAGTACCTTTGTAATTTTATAAGGAAAGATATTTTAATTAAACAAAATATAGTTGTTGTTTTTCAGTTCCTTTTCCCAAATGGTGACTTTTACAATCATTGCGTTAGTTTTCATTTCAACATAGAACATATCATTAACACTACCTTGCATACACTTATTCCAAATGTTCAGTTTTTCAAAAATATCACTTAAATAGGCCAATTTTAAAAGCCAACCAAAGTCATTGAGTACTGATGATAAATTAGAATTGTGCTCGGTAAAGAAAAGTTGCAATTCTTTGTGGAGTTCAAATACACGCGCCGTAAATAACTCACACAGTAGTCACGGCACGAAGCTCACTGCGCATGTGGCTCGAGTAGAAGGATGGCCATCCACGTACCCCCTGAAATGTACAGGTTGAGAACCCCTGTCTTAAGCAACCGAGCTGCATTAATGAAATCAATCGTTCCATATCCTTTCACAAATCCACAATGATATGGAAAAAGGTTGGCAACATTCTGCAGGCGCTTTCCCATGATGCGTTCAAAGAGCTTTTTAGCATTGCATAGAAGACGAATGGACCGATAGTTGGCGAAGTCTACGGCACTATATTACCCAAGTAGGACAACTGGCCATCTTGTATCCAAGAGGTGTCTGCGCACAGAGGCAGAGACAATATCGCCACTAACGAATACTGTATTAAAACGCACATGTCCCTTGTAATTATTAGCGGCTTCGGTGGCGTAGTCGGTAGCATGCTGAACTGCTGTGTCCAAGATAGCGGGTTCAAACCCGGCCGAAGTCGTCGGATTTTTTAAGAGCGTTAAAAATCCTTCAGTATGCCTTCCTTCGGAGGGGAAGTAAAGCCGGCGGTCCCATGTCATAGATTTATGGCATGTAAAAGATCCTTTCACAGACTAAACTTGTGTAAAGCAAAATTTGTTAGGTTAGATTTCGTCAGAACGCTCTATCAAAGTTCCAACGTTCACCACTAGGTATCATTGATATCTGGTGGTGAAAGTTGGAACTACTTGAAATTGAACGGAACTTGTAGCTCACCCTTTAGGGTGTCCGCTGGAAGCAGCTACAGACTCTCAGGCGAGCCGAACATGTCCTCGGACACTCCCGGCACTAACAGCCATACGATAAATAATAATAATTAGCGAATCCTTCTCTGTAATGAGCCACACAATGTTACTCTCTCCCAGAGGCTTACAACTACTGGGACGTGGGTTGGCGACCACGGGACCCAGATGAGTCCAGCATTACTTCCATTTTCTTAAAATGCGAATACATTTGCCATTAAAACAAATATTTTAAAATCCGTATTGAATAGAAGTTAATCAAATATTCAAAATTATACGCCAAATTAATACTCAATTTATATATATTCTATATAAATAGGACATGTTTTGGTCTTCAATGAGGCCATCTTCAGCTAAATAATGAGAATCAATTAAGAATTAAGCTAAACTATTATAAATGTACTTACATCTAATAAGGAAATAAATATTAATGTTAAAATTGAATAAAATGAATAATTATTAAAATGGATATCCTTACAAATCCATTTTCTTGTCCGTCATATTTGCTGTCGACCTCCCTCAGTCAGCTTTTCTTAGGAATCGAACCCGGAGTGAGAGCCTAGAACGCTGCGCCACGAGGCAGACCGCTGCCTACGTCATATCTCGCCCACCATGTACAGCATATCGCGTGGTCTTACTATTGATTCTAGCAACAAGCGTTCGAGTTATTCATTAATAATGTAGCAATTCTGGGTGTGAGCCATTATCTGGAACTAGGATGGGGAAATGCTCCCCGGGGCTTAAAGTAAGGTACTACACCAGCATTTGCTTTGCCTGAAGCGGGTATTGAAAACCTAGAGAAAATAAGAGCACATTTAGAGCAGCCAGTGGAAAGAATAGGAAGAGCTCACTTGGTATTAAATATGTTGTTGATTCATAGAGGCTTTTGCGACATCGTGGTCATGTAGCCTCGTATGCTTGGGTGTGTGTAGAATTTGTTTGATAACCTGTGTCACCGTGACGTCTGTACTAGAGTGTGTATTTGTAATTGATGTAGGATTTGGGCAGGAAGCGGCCGTGGCCCAGCATTCGCCTGGAGTAGAAGTGGGAAACCACGGAAAACCACTTCCAGGATGTCTGAGATAGTAATCGAACCCACCTCTTCTCAATTTTGTCTCACGATGCTGACAAGGGAACTGTCCATACGGTCATATCGAAACCGACAATGATATTTCGTAGAGATGATGAGGAAACCATAAATTAGCGATGTACAAAAAATTAGCTGCCATTTCGAACTGGAAGGTCCCGAAACCGGCACGGAGATTTCTAATAGGATTTCACCCGCTAGCATATAGCTCGACGTGGACAGCCCTGGTGACCAGCTGAAGCGTGCGCGTAACCTTGAGCGCTCTGTGCTCGCTTTGCAGAAGCGAGAAGGCTGAAGCGGAATGTATGCTATGAAGACCTGCGTCTGTGGGCCTTGGAAATTTCACGAGAGATTTCAATGGGGCGAACGAATTTCAGCGCATGTACTAGTTGGTTGAGTCATTTTGAGAAGAAGTGCAGAATACAAAGTAGAACAAGTAGTTCCGTGAAGAACTATACAGCCTATTTTCATATATCCTACATATGTTAATTGCCACTATCAACATACACAATTTCAGTTTGATTACTGTAATAGATTCGTAGATATTGAGAACCGACTAAATATTTCGGATGGTCACCATGTTGGATTTTATATATTGTTTTAGATCCCTTTATTGGGGGTGGTTGGATCTAAAAGGAAGAGTTAATGTGTTAATTTATAAAGCAGTGCCTAAAAGGGGGTAGCTTCCCGTAGCAGGGTAAGCTGACCAGTGTAGAGTGTTGTTTAGTGTTAGGAACTAGGGGGCGCTCCTATAAAGGATGTAGATGTATCTTAGGGGATGGAGTTTGGTGTATAGGTCAACGTGCTGGTCGTCCAGCTGGCTGCTTGTTATATAACTGAACGTGCTCGTGTCAGCTATGTGGCGCGCGCTGCTCTTAGCAGTCGGGCCGCCGCGAGAAATACAATGATATCTGAGCTAGCACTCTTGGGCTACCGTATGTCACGTCTAACCGTGACGGGAATAAGGAAGGGCGTCGGGATGTAAAGAGGCGTATAAATAGTGAGACGAGTGTAGTGTACTGACCAAGTGTTTATTGGTCAGTGCTGTTGAATTATGAGTCCCTTTTAGGGAATGTAATAATGGTCACAATGTAAAAGTACAATCTGTGGGTAAAGGTTACAAATACAGGAGATCTGAACACGTCTGACTCACCTCTGATGATAACGTCGATAGCCTGCGGCCGCTGCACTGTAAGACTGGTAATTGAGAGAGCTTGTCCTACATACGGCTCCCTTTTATAGCTTTCGGCGTTGTTCTGTCAGCATACTGCTGCCTAGATGACCTAGTTAATTTGTGTGTCGCTGTTTGTGGTAGTGATGCAATTATTGGTTAAGCTTACCATACTGGCTAGCTGCCATTGCGGTGTTAATAGATATGTTCTGGTCTTACAAGATTTGCCAGTTAAGGGTGATTTAAATAGATGATGGGGGGGATGTCCTCCAGGGGATGCAGAACCCTGGGGGGCTGTACAAGCGTCTTCCTCCATTTAGTTCGCGTCCTCGCGAACGGGAACGGAACTTGAGGTTGGGATGTTGATGTAGTTGTTCTTGAAGCCCCCTCGTATCTTCTGTTGGTGTCTTCCTCGTCGTCGTCGTCGTCGTCGTATAGAATGGGTGATGTCGTGTCGATGGAGATGGATATTAAATATAAATTAGTGCGCACAGGTGTAATACAATAGTAAGAGGTCATTAATAGCATGCTGCGTGCTATATGGCAGCAAAATCATAGACACCCGTGTCATATTCTTGGTGACAATGCCTGAAAAAAAAAGTGGAGAGGTTAATAAAATATTTAAATTGCCTATTTTCTATGCCGCTTCCTGTGGTAGTGTATCCACAGTCTGAAGCTCTTTGGACCTGTGAAAAAATGGCATGGTTAGTATTAATCGGTGTATGGCCGGGCTTACCCTATACGGTGCCGTAATGCCGTTTCTTAATGTGTTGTCGGTCTTACCCCGGTAGCGGAATTTTGGATACCGGGTGCCGAAATTTTACCTTAATATATAAAAAAAATTGCCTTAAATGTAGACTTATGCTGTATTATAATGAATTATCAATAGTTATCATGAGTTATCATGAGTTGTCATGAGTTGTCGGACTTACCCTGATGACGGGTTTGTGGGTCATCAGGCGCCGAACGGCGTTACTTAACGCTATCTATCTTAATTATGGTCTAAAAAATGCTATTTCTAAGCCGAAAGGGTGGCCTTAATCTACTGCCGAAAGATGCTGTGCTATTATTAGCAACAGCGTTCAGTAAATTTTCTTATCCTAAGTTGCGTACCAAAGTGCAACTGTGTTATAACTAAAATTTCGACCAGGGCGATCGCCTGAGGCAATTTACTTCCTCAGGGCACCACTCGTACGAGTCCTAGAAACACCGGTTGTCTCTAGGGTCGCCGAATTCCGCCCCCTTAATTCTAGATGTCGACACTTATCATTAGTACTAACCTAGTCGCAGGCGGCTTACGGTGCCACTAAGCAAACCGTTTCGCCCGCTGTACCTTCCTGCTCATTACCGTTATCGTTCATCGTTGTCGTAGTTGGGCCGCCCACTTAACCCTTATGAGGTGCTCGCAATGCCCCTCTCTTAATGCCCATTGGCTGCCCGCTGCGTCGCCATTTATGTGGGCATTGGACATTGTCGTCCAATGGCATAATATTATCTTTGCCTTTATTGGCAATCGTAGTCTGCTTTTCGCAGTATAAAAATCTCTTCGCCTTTATCGGCCGCAGTAGTATGCTTTCCGCAGTATAAGAATTTCTTCGCCTTTATCGGCCGCAGTAGTATGCTTTCCGCAGTTTAAGAATCTCTTCGCCTTTATCGGCCGCAGTAGTATGCTTTCCGCAGTATAAGAATCTCTTCGCCTTTATCGGCCGCAGTAGTATTTCACTCCAACGCACAGGAGCCTTGCTTCCCGCTATGGAAGCCGTACTTACTTAATTTTAACTAAAGTCTAGTCATAATTGGGTCGTCTCTAGGGACAGCTCTCGAGTCCGGCGCTGAGTGAGCTATTTCTCCCGCCATTCTCAGAAAGTCGCCCTGCAGGTCTTGGCTTCGACGACCGTGGCACATAGTGGGTGTAACCGTCTCCGACAAGGGGGATAAGCTATATGCACCCCTAGATCTCGATGTTTGCCCGTGCCAGGTCACGAATGCTTTGACCTTACGTGGTTCGTCTGTTCGGTCGGGTCAGTGATTTGTTGAGCCAACTGGGGTAAGGGTCATCATCGCCTACCCCAGCTCTGCCCCCAGTGTGGTGCCTCTGGTCTTCGGCTTACGCCGCTATCACCAATCAGAGTGTTTCAGATTCCTTTTTATGGAGAAAAAATATATATAGGCGTAACCTGTGTTAATAATGTATTTTTATGTAAAAATGTAAAATTTTCTCAAGTGTTGTGGGGTGGTGGACTTCTAAGTGCGTGGACTACTTTAGGTCCCTCGTGCTACATCAGCTTTCCAGCGATAATGCTCTTTTTACCTTAATGGAGGTGTTAGTAGGGTCTGTGGCGTCAGGTACCCTGTTATTAGGATCTGGGGGTAGTTATTCGTAGAGTGGGCTGAAACAAGGTAGGAAGGGGTTGCGCACCTTTGGGTTCCACGTTAGTGGTGGCCTGGAACCGGTGATGGCGCTGGGATGCTCCTACAATGAGTGGACTGGGGCAGGTAATTCCCAGGATTGCAATAATATAAAAATTCCATGCAGGTTTGATAGTAATAGCCCTGGTAAATGGGTGGGATACTCATGCATGTACCTGGATATGAGGCATCCGCCCTCATGTTGGGATAGGTATATAGTGAGGTGTAATAATATTATTTCCCTTTCATGCGGGATTATTTAATTAACAAAAACTGGTTAATATATATATATTTGTGGCCTCATCTCTCATTTGGAGATGCGCATTATGCTTAATTGATGTTTGCTGATACACCCCTCTCATTCAGGTGTTAGCGTTGAAATCCAAGGCGTAGCAAGCCTTCTCTGTAAACTCATGAAGTTTACCAACCCCGCTGTATACTCTGTAATGTAGTGTAGCTGTTTTCATTGTGTACATGTGTCTGCGTTGGTTATGTTGGACGTGGGAAGGTCATGGTAGGGAATTGGGTATTAACCATGGTAGCCTGCTGTAGTATGTCGGTAATCCCTCTGGGATTATCCACCTATGCTTTGTCATCCTCCCTTGGTCCATGCTTGCTTTCTACCCGCTCCTTGGGATATTAAAGCGTCGCTGTGTCGTCACGACTTAATCTAGTCTGTCATTTGTAGTGTTAGTGCAACCCGTGGTCGCAGTATGCCTGGTCATGTCCTAATCGCCTGTAATGATTCCTATGACTTACAATCGAGAAAAGAAGTTATTAGAGGGGAGGTCTTGTTTCCTCAGAGCCCCTGTCTGTGTTCGCTCCTAATTGGTGAGCGCGTGTGTGTGTGTGCTATGTTCCGCTACACCACGCGGACGGTTGGTCTGTTATAGACTAAGTCCTAATATGCATCGCGTGTATGGGCAAGAGGCGCCCGTGGCCTGTCAACGTCTTTGCGAACGTGCTCCTGTGGGCCCAAGATAAGTTTCGGTCTGTCACGTCTGTCTATTGCTAAATGTCATAAATGTTTTTGCAGTGTTAAAAATGTGTTGGTATTATGATTGCTTAATGCTTGTAATGTCATGGTCAATGCCGATACTACAATACTGTCTGTCACCAACAATATTGCCATGTGACGAAATCTGCACATCAGCAGTTTGTATGTGTAATGGCTCGGACGTTATGTATGTCAGCTGTCGCCATGTGCCTTCTTGCACGTATGCCATGTTGTTATTGTTCTAAATTCCTGCCGGACTAATGTGGCAATCCGCCCTAATTAGCTAGTGGTGTTGTGTGGCCCTTATTTCATAAGACTTTTGCCTTATGAAATCTCTATGCCTGTGTCTGGGAAATGTATTTTCCATGTCTGGTGTAATTTGAATTTTTATGCCTGGTTTTTGGCGGGAGGAAATGTGGTATTCCCTGTTCATGTATTTGTATGGGCCAATTTCGGTGTGATTGGAAGCCTGGATGATTGCTTTCCCTGGTGTCTAATGTTTACTGGGATTGGAACCCGTGATCTCATGTCATTCTCTGTGTTCTATGTCTGCGTTGTTCATGTTTTGTGCGCTCCTTGTATGTATTTTGATTGTGTGTCCCGTACCAAAAATACCGTTGGTTAGTTAGTTTTTGGTACGAGCGTGTTGTGTGGTCATGGGTTCGGACCCGGTTGCCTGTAAAGACTTGGTGTGACCCTCTCTGTGCCGCATATATTATGGCACATGTACTGTGTATTTGCAATGCGCAAACGAAAGTACGCATTACTGTGAGGAGTTTGTATATTTTTGAACTCTCCTCGTAGTGTAATTTTGAAAGTTATAGGGTCCTTGGATCGGACGTGAATGATGCGTTTGTTCCTGTTCACTAGGAGTTGGCTTAGTTCGTCTGTACCGACCAGTCTTGCCCATTGAGGAGTGTGTTATCGCTGACGCGATAGTGTTGAATTACGATGTCGTGGGCTTTCATTTGTTACTTGCTTACTCTCATGTTCCCGGCACGCGTATGTGTGAACCTGCTTGCTCTCTGTGTAATTGTGAGTGGGGCCGTTCGTACTGTAAAAAAAGAAGGAAACTTGTAGTTTAGCGTGACCATTAATCTGTAGATCATGAGCCACGGGATTTCCGTTTTACGTGGAATCCAAACCACAGGCCATGGCCTTTCACTTCGGAAATCTCACATGCATTGGCCGCACTGTAAAAGAACCTCTCATTAACTACATTTGTGTCCCCAAATTTTGTGTTACTGTGAGGTGGTTCGAGTATGTCCCTATCCGTTGTTCAAAATGTCGTTAAACACGAGTGTCTCCGGGCTGCTAGTCGCGTGTTTGGTGACTATGTGCCGGAGGTGATTTTGTTGTTTTTCATTTATAACCATCTGTTAGTGGAACTGTCCCAATCTGTTTTAGCTTCCTATTTTTCTATTCTAGAACTGGATAGCTACCCGACCTTATGTTCCTGGTATTCAGAAGGTTGCGGGTTTTGAGACCGTCTTTTACCCAGAGTAATTGTTTCTGGCACTATTCAGGTTGTGTCTCCGGGACAGTTTGGTAGTGTTAGGATCGTATCCCGGTGCGGTCAGTGAGGTTTGAAGGCTATTTCTTGGCCTTCTTTCCACGTCTGCCATCGGGATCATTTCCTTTTCTTTTAGTAGTGTTTTACTGTCATGTGGCAATGTAAACTGATTGTGTGATTTCCAAAAATATGCAGGGTTTCCCAAAGTCTGGGATTTTCATCCTACAGTGTGATAGCGTTTTAGCTTGCATGTTGTTGTGGAAGTGAGAAAAAAGTCATATTACAGGCAGTGTAACGTATCACGTATGCCTATGTATTAAATATATACAGTTTAACTTGGCCACCTTTCTTTCTCGGGCTGAATGCGTGAGGCAAAAAAAAATTAGTTATGCCCCGCTCTGAATTAAGAGAGCACTTTGAAAGAAAATAATAGAAAGACTATATTGTTTCCCGCCTGCCCAATGCTTTTATGCTTATAAAAGCGGGTTTCCGGGCGGCGGTAGTCTGTAAAAACTGTGTCGTAAATATGCAAAATGTTTAAAAATGAAGATTGGAACCTGAGTGTAGTATTTACCAATTTGGTAACGGTAGTACTACAGTTATCTGGTTACGTCTCAGGGGAATCTACCGACACTGTCTAGTACACATTGGGAAGGCCATTGCAAGACGTAATTGATACATTTGTATCCACGTCACGAGCAAAGCCAGTGCACTGTGGGAGTTGAACCTCCCTTCCAAAGCAATTGTAACTCACCAAAATGACAGTGTCTCGCCCCGGTGTGCAATTGGGCTTTTCAGTTGGTTAAAGCACACCTCACCAAATTTTTGAAACAAGTTTGCGATTCTTAATTCTTGCCACGCTTATGGCTCTCGCTCGTCACAAGAGAATCTATCAAACTGTTGAACCGGATCATAGAACATTTAGTCATTTCTACTTAGAAAGACTCGCTTAAGCTCTATGCTGTGATTTGATGCTTAAGCTATGTTCAAAATATCTCTTTCCGGCCTGAAGCCTGATTGGCTTCCGCTTGACTTTGGATAGTAGAAACTTGACGTTATCCAATTTATGGTGATAACCAACTCCGACCAATAATCATTGATGGCCTGAGAAAAAAAAATGCTAGGTGCCCAAAATAAAAATCAAGAAGGATTTAGAATTATACATCTTTGGTTTAGCCATGTTGTACTGCATATAGATGAAAGAAGGAAGAAAGAGAGAAAAAAAATGTGCAGTTTATGTTTGTGAGTACTTGTTTGTCTATTATTTTGTTTCCCCCGTGTAAAAGAACTTATGTGTACTATACTATTGGTGCAAGTGATGTCGGAATATATTGTATTCCTGGTGAAAGTCGTTATCCTTTTTCGAGCGTCAGTGCTCGGGGAGGTGGATACCGTCGCCCCGTCACTAGGGTGTAAGCCCCTGGGATCCACTGAGGTGCCCCTCTGCTATTTTTCGGAGGAGTTTGTAGCAAAGTACGACCGGGCTTGCTTTCACCGTATCGCTTGACCGTTGGTCTAAGTGTACCTGTGTTCGCGGAACTACTCGCGCTCTGTGCTACTCTAGTAGAGTTTACGGGGGTCTGTGTATTTTCGACTGATCTGTTCTGCGGGGTAGGTAATAACACTTTTCCCAATCCCCGTGTACTGTGTGGTAGTGCTTTGTCAGAGTGTGCGGGTGTGTATTGTGCATCCTGAGGGCCTGAAGGCAGCGCCCTCTTCTGCATACGCCCCTGGGGTACAGGTGCCGGTGTCCGCTTTCGTCCTGGCAAAATTGCCCTTTGGACTAGCGGCAAAGGCCGTTTGATGGCCTGTGTATGCCCTAGCGATGTAGTGGCGTGTAGTCTGAACGCTTCCTGGCCTGTGGCCACGGCAGACTCCTGCCATTGTGTTAGTTTATCTGTGTGGGTGTATGTAGGCTTTATGCACTGTAGGGCGGGCTCTACGTCCTCAGCCCATGACGTGGTTACGTCCCGTTGTCTCCCTGTCATATCATATGTGTCTGAGGGTCCTGGCTTCAACTCCCTCTCGTCCCTTTGTTCCGAGGGGGTTGTTCTAGGTTCTGCCCCTCGGTTTGGCAAAATTGCCTTCCGATCCGGAGCTGAAGGACGTGTGTTTGTGTAACTTTGTGCTTGTAGTCTATTGGAGCCTAACCTGGCCGTCTTCTGGACTGTGGCCACGGCGAACTCCTTCTCATATGTGGCAGTACATGGCGAGAGGGACATCCTCGCAAATTGCCGAGTTAGCGTATCTACGCTTATGTCCTCTCTCGGCTGGGCTGGTGGCCCTACCAACTGTGTGTGGTCCTGTACGTGTACCGAGTGTGAATCTCGGTATGAGTCCACGTCTGCACTTGCACTCGTGGTCCTGACGCTGAATTAGCCATTGCGTGCTTAGTCAGGTCCGTGTGCCTAGTGTACCTATATGCCCTATCGTGATGTTGTAGCGTGGATGTCCAAATGTTATGTTCGTATCTCTCGCTTCCGCCCCTTCGTTCGTTTCGCCGACGATCGCGGGTTTCATCCCTTATCGGAGCATGTGCTCCTTCTGTCGGTCTAGTTGGGTCTCTATAATCCCGGTAGTGTGTTTGTCTGTAGGCTCTCGCTCGCTCTTCCCTCCTGTGTCTTCCCTTGTCCCCCCTGGTTGTTTGTTTGTCTGTTGTTTGACGTGGCGTCGGGGTGGGTAGCCCCGTTCCTCCCTGTATTGTTGTGGGAGGGACATGTCCCCGGCTTCGCCAGTTCTCTGTTTTGTTAGGCTTCCGGGCCGGTTCCGGGAATTGGTGGCATGTGTGTGTGTGTCCCCGCACTGTATTGGAGGGTGGTCTGTCCGTCTTTCGGCCTGTGGCCATGGTAGACTCCCGCCCTTGTGTTGCGGTACATGCTGAGAGAGACGTTTTCGCAAATTGCTGCGTTAATGCGTCTACAGAGATGTCGTTTGTGTGCTTCTTGAGTGTTTCATCTGACCGCTCCAAATGGATGTTCCTCAGCATGGCCTTTCGTGCGGGCGCATACATCTTTATATATATGTTGAGAAAAAAAGTGACTTTGGCTGGGGTTGTTTTGCTAAGAATTTCCCCTGTGTAGGTAGTGTGAAGCAAAAAAGAACTACTTTCTGTCTGGGGGAAAAAAATCACTATTTGCTTGGCTGCGTGCGGTTAGGACCGTTTTGACCACGAAAACTCGTTGTATGAGTTCCTTTTTTACCATGCGTGGTACCCGGCCTCAACCAGTGTTTTAGATCCCTTTATTGGGGGTGGTTGGATCTAAAAGGAAGAGTTAATGTGTTAATTTATAAAGCAGTGCCTAAAAGGGGGTAGCTTCCCGTAGCAGGGTAAGCTGACCAGTGTAGAGTGTTGTTTAGTGTTAGGAACTAGGGGGCGCTCCTATAAAGGATGTAGATGTATCTTAGGGGATGGAGTTTGGTGTATAGGTCAACGTGCTGGTCGTCCAGCTGGCTGCTTGTTATATAACTGAACGTGCTCGTGTCAGCTATGTGGCGCGCGCTGCTCTTAGCAGTCGGGCCGCCGCGAGAAATACAATGATATCTGAGCTAGCACTCTTGGGCTACCGTATGTCACGTCTAACCGTGACGGGAATAAGGAAGGGCGTCGGGATGTAAAGAGGCGTATAAATAGTGAGACGAGTGTAGTGTACTGACCAAGTGTTTATTGGTCAGTGCTGTTGAATTATGAGTCCCTTTTAGGGAATGTAATAATGGTCACAATGTAAAAGTACAATCTGTGGGTAAAGGTTACAAATACAGGAGATCTGAACACGTCTGACTCACCTCTGATGATAACGTCGATAGCCTGCGGCCGCTGCACTGTAAGACTGGTAATTGAGAGAGCTTGTCCTACATAAGGCTCCCTTTTATAGCTTTCGGCGTTGTTCTGTCAGCATACTGCTGCCTAGATGACCTAGTTAATTTGTGTGTCGCTGTTTGTGGTAGTGATGCAATTATTGGTTAAGCTTACCATACTGGCTAGCTGCCATTGCGGTGTTAATAGATATGTTCTGGTCTTACAAGATTTGCCAGTTAAGGGTGATTTAAATAGATGATGGGGGGGATGTCCTCCAGGGGATGCAGAACCCTGGGGGGCTGTACAAGCGTCTTCCTCCATTTAGTTCGCGTCCTCGCGAACGGGAACGGAACTTGAGGTTGGGATGTTGATGTAGTTGTTCTTGAAGCCCCCTCGTATCTTCTGTTGGTGTCTTCCTCGTCGTCGTCGTCGTCGTCGTATAGAATGGGTGATGTCGTGTTGATGGAGATGGATATTAAATATAAATTA
The DNA here is from genome assembly GCA_946902985.2 of Meconema thalassinum. Classification (NCBI taxonomy): domain Eukaryota; kingdom Metazoa; phylum Arthropoda; class Insecta; order Orthoptera; family Tettigoniidae; genus Meconema; species Meconema thalassinum. The sequence goes on along the minus strand of OX336394.1, from coordinate 248,619,417 downwards.
GTGTGCATAGGTGTAATACAATAGTAAGAGGTCATTAATAGCATGCTGCGTGCTATATGGCAGAAAAATCATAGGCACCCGTGTCATATTCTTGGTGACAATGCCTGAAAAAAAGTGGAGAGGTTAATAAAACATTTAAATTGCCTATTTTCTATGCCGCTTCCTGTGGTAGTGTATCCACAGTCTGAAGCTCTTTGGACCTGTGAAAAAATGGCATGGTTAGTATTAATCGGTGTATGGCCGGGCTTACCCTATACGGTGCCGTAATGCCGTTTCTTAATGTGTTGTCGGTCTTACCCCGGTAGCGGAATTTTGGATACCGGGTGCCGAAATTTTACCTTAATATATAAAAAAAATTGCCTTAAATGTAGACTTATGCTGTATTATAATGAATTATCAATAGTTATCATGAGTTGTCATGAGTTGTCATGAGTTGTCGGACTTACCCTGATGACGGGTTTGTGGGTCATCAGGCGCCGAACGGCGTTACTTAACGCTATCTATCTTAATTATGGTCTAAAAAATGCTATTTCTAAGCCGAAAGGGTGGCCTTAATCTACTGCCGAAAGATGCTGTGCTATTATTAGCAACAGCGTTCAGTAAATTTTCTTATCCTAAGTTGCGTACCAAAGTGCAACTGTGTTATAACTAAAATTTCGACCAGGGCGATCGCCTGAGGCAATTTACTTCCTCAGGGCACCACTCGTACGAGTCCTAGAAACACCGGTTGTCTCTAGGGTCGCCGAATTCCGCCCCCTTAATTCTAGATGTCGACACTTATCATTAGTACTAACCTAGTCGCAGGCGGCTTACGGTGCCACTAAGCAAACCGTTTCGCCCGCTGTACCTTCCTGCTCATTACCGTTATCGTTCATCGTTGTCGTAGTTGGGCCGCCCACTTAACCCTTATGAGGTGCTCGCAATGCCCCTCTCTTAATGCCCATTGGCTGCCCGCTGCGTCGCCATTTATGTGGGCATTGGACATTGTCGTCCAATGGCATAATATTATCTTTGCCTTTATTGGCAATCGTAGTCTGCTTTTCGCAGTATAAAAATCTCTTCGCTTTTATCGGCCGCAGTAGTATGCTTTCCGCAGTATAAGAATTTCTTCGCCTTTATCGGCCGCAGTAGTATGCTTTCCGCAGTTTAAGAATCTCTTCGCCTTTATCGGCCGCAGTAGTATGCTTTCCGCAGTATAAGAATCTCTTCGCCTTTATCGGCCGCAGTAGTATTTCACTCCAACGCACAGGAGCCTTGCTTCCCGCTATGGAAGCCGTACTTACTTAATTTTAACTAAAGTCTAGTCATAATTGGGTCGTCTCTAGGGACAGCTCTCGAGTCCGGCGCTGAGTGAGCTATTTCTCCCGCCATTCTCAGAAAGTCGCCCTGCAGGTCTTGGCTTCGACGACCGTGGCACATAGTGGGTGTAACCGTCTCCGACAAGGGGGATAAGCTATATGCACCCCTAGATCTCGATGTTTGCCCGTGCCAGGTCACGAATGCTTTGACCTTACGTGGTTCGTCTGTTCGGTCGGGTCAGTGATTTGTTGAGCCAACTGGGGTAAGGGTCATCATCGCCTACCCCAGCTCTGCCCCCAGTGTGGTGCCTCTGGTCTTCGGCTTACGCCGCTATCACCAATCAGAGTGTTTCAGATTCCTTTTTATGGAGAAAAAAAATATATAGGCGTAACCTGTGTTAATAATGTATTTTTATGTAAAAATGTAAAATTTTCTCAAGTGTTGTGGGGTGGTGGACTTCTAAGTGCGTGGACTACTTTAGGTCCCTCGTGCTACATCAGCTTTCCAGCGATAATGCTCTTTTTACCTTAATGGAGGTGTTAGTAGGGTCTGTGGCGTCAGGTACCCTGTTATTAGGATCTGGGGGTAGTTATTCGTAGAGTGGGCTGAAACAAGGTAGGAAGGGGTTGCGCACCTTTGGGTTCCACGTTAGTGGTGGCCTGGAACCGGTGATGGCGCTGGGATGCTCCTACAATGAGTGGACTGGGGCAGGTAATTCCCAGGATTGCAATAATATAAAAATTCCATGCAGGTTTGATAGTAATAGCCCTGGTAAATGGGTGGGATACTCATGCATGTACCTGGATATGAGGCATCCGCCCTCATGTTGGGATAGGTATATAGTGAGGTGTAATAATATTATTTCCCTTTCATGCGGGATTATTTAATTAACAAAAACTGGTTAATATATATATATTTGTGGCCTCATCTCTCATTTGGAGATGCGCATTATGTTTAATTGATGTTTGCTGATACACCCCTCTCATTCAGGTGTTAGCGTTGAAATCCAAGGCGTAGCAAGCCTTCTCTGTAAACTCATGAAGTTTACCAACCCCGCTGTATACTCTGTAATGTAGTGTAGCTGTTTTCATTGTGTACATGTGTCTGCGTTGGTTATGTTGGACGTGGGAAGGTCATGGTAGGGAATTGGGTATTAACCATGGTAGCCTGCTGTAGTATGTCGGTAATCCCTCTGGGATTATCCACCTATGCTTTGTCATCCTCCCTTGGTCCATGCTTGCTTTCTACCCGCTCCTTGGGATATTAAAGCGTCGCTGTGTCGTCACGACTTAATCTAGTCTGTCATTTGTAGTGTTAGTGCAACCCGTGGTCGCAGTATGCCTGGTCATGTCCTAATCGCCTGTAATGATTCCTATGACTTACAATCGAGAAAAGAAGTTATTAGAGGGGAGGTCTTGTTTCCTCAGAGCCCCTGTCTGTGTTCGCTCCTAATTGGTGAGCGCGTGTGTGTGTGTGCTATGTTCCGCTACACCACGCGGACGGTTGGTCTGTTATAGACTAAGTCCTAATATGCATCGCGTGTATGGGCAAGAGGCGCCCGTGGCCTGTCAACGTCTTTGCGAACGTGCTCCTGTGGGCCCAAGATAAGTTTCGGTCTGTCACGTCTGTCTATTGCTAAATGTCATAAATGTTTTTGCAGTGTTAAAAATGTGTTGGTATTATGATTGCTTAATGCTTGTAATGTCATGGTCAATGCCGATACTACAATACTGTCTGTCACCAACAATATTGCCATGTGACGAAATCTGCACATCAGCAGTTTGTATGTGTAATGGCTCGGACGTTATGTATGTCAGCTGTCGCCATGTGCCTTCTTGCACGTATGCCATGTTGTTATTGTTCTAAATTCCTGCCGGACTAATGTGGCAATCCGCCCTAATTAGCTAGTGGTGTTGTGTGGCCCTTATTTCATAAGACTTTTGCCTTATGAAATCTCTATGCCTGTGTCTGGGAAATGTATTTTCCATGTCTGGTGTAATTTGAATTTTTATGCCTGGTTTTTGGCGGGAGGAAATGTGGTATTCCCTGTTCATGTATTTGTATGGGCCAATTTCGGTGTGATTGGAAGCCTGGATGATTGCTTTCCCTGGTGTCTAATGTTTACTGGGATTGGAACCCGTGATCTCATGTCATTCTCTGTGTTCTATGTCTGCGTTGTTCATGTTTTGTGCGCTCCTTGTATGTATTTTGATTGTGTGTCCCGTACCAAAAATACCGTTGGTTAGTTAGTTTTTGGTACGAGCGTGTTGTGTGGTCATGGGTTCGGACCCGGTTGCCTGTAAAGACTTGGTGTGACCCTCTCTGTGCCGCATATATTATGGCACATGTACTGTGTATTTGCAATGCGCAAACGAAAGTACGCATTACTGTGAGGAGTTTGTATATTTTTGAACTCTCCTCGTAGTGTAATTTTGAAAGTTATAGGGTCCTTGGATCGGACGTGAATGATGCGTTTGTTCCTGTTCACTAGGAGTTGGCTTAGTTCGTCTGTACCGACCAGTCTTGCCCATTGAGGAGTGTGTTATCGCTGACGCGATAGTGTTGAATTACGATGTCGTGGGCTTTCATTTGTTACTTGCTTACTCTCATGTTCCCGGCACGCGTATGTGTGAACCTGCTTGCTCTCTGTGTAATTGTGAGTGGGGCCGTTCGTACTGTAAAAAAAGAAGGAAACTTGTAGTTTAGCGTGACCATTAATCTGTAGATCATGAGCCACGGGATTTCCGTTTTACGTGGAATCCAAACCACAGGCCATGGCCTTTCACTTCGGAAATCTCACATGCATTGGCCGCACTGTAAAAGAACCTCTCATTAACTACATTTGTGTCCCCAAATTTTGTGTTACTGTGAGGTGGTTCGAGTATGTCCCTATCCGTTGTTCAAAATGTCGTTATACACGAGTGTCTCCGGGCTGCTAGTCGCGTGTTTGGTGACTATGTGCCGGAGGTGATTTTGTTGTTTTTCATTTATAACCATCTGTTAGTGGAACTGTCCCAATCTGTTTTAGCTTCCTATTTTTCTATTCTAGAACTGGATAGCTACCCGACCTTATGTTCCTGGTATTCAGAAGGTTGCGGGTTTTGAGACCGTCTTTTACCCAGAGTAATTGTTTCTGGCACTATTCAGGTTGTGTCTCCGGGACAGTTTGGTAGTGTTAGGATCGTATCCCGGTGCGGTCAGTGAGGTTTGAAGGCTATTTCTTGGCCTTCTTTCCACGTCTGCCATCGGGATCATTTCCTTTTCTTTTAGTAGTGCTTTACTGTCATGTGGCAATGTAAACTGATTGTGTGATTTCCAAAAATATGCAGGGTTTCCCAAAGTCTGGGATTTTCATCCTACAGTGTGATAGCGTTTTAGCTTGCATGTTGTTGTGGAAGTGAGAAAAAAGTCATATTACAGGCAGTGTAACGTATCACGTATGCCTATGTATTAAATATATACAGTTTAACTTGGCCACCTTTCTTTCTCGGGCTGAATGCGTGAGGCAAAAAAAAATTAGTTATGCCCCGCTCTGAATTAAGAGAGCACTTTGAAAGAAAATAATCGAAAGACTATATTGTTTCCCGCCTGCCCGATGCTTTTATGCTTATAAAAGCGGGTTTCCGGGCGGCGGTAGTCTGTAAAAACTGTGTCGTAAATATGCAAAATGTTTAAAAATGAAGATTGGAACCTGAGTGTAGTATTTACCAATTTGGTAACGTTAGTACTACAGTTATCTGGTTACGTCTCAGGGGAATCTACCGACACTGTCTAGTACACATTGGGAAGGCCATTGCAAGACGTAATTGATACATTTGTATCCACGTCACGAGCAAAGCCAGTGCACTGTGGGAGTTGAACCTCCCTTCCAAAGCAATTGTAACTCACCAAAATGACAGTGTCTCGCCCCGGTGTGCAATTGGGTTTTTCAGTTGGTTAAAGCACACCTCACCAAATTTTTGAAACAAGTTTGCGATTATTAATTCTTGCCACGCTTATGGCTCTCGCTCGTCACAAGAGAATCTATCAAACTGTTGAACCGGATCATAGAACATTTAGTCATTTCTACTTAGAAAGACTCGCTTAAGCTCTATGCTGTGATTTGATGCTTAAGCTATGTTCAAAATATCTCTTTCCGGCCTGAAGCCTGATTGGCTTCCGCTTGGCTTTGGATAGTAGAAACTTGACGTTATCCAATTTATGGTGATAACCAACTCCGACCAATAATCATTGATGGCCTGAGAAAAAAAAATGCTAGGTGCCCAAAATAAAAATCAAGAAGGATTTAGAATTATACATCTTTGGTTTAGCCATGTTGTACTGCATATAGATGAAAGAAGGAAGAAAGAGAGAAAAAAATGTGCAGTTTATGTTTGTGAGTACTTGTTTGTCTATTATTTTGTTTCCCCCGTGTAAAAGAACTTATGTGTACTATACTATTGGTGCAAGTGATGTCGGAATATATTGTATTCCTGGTGAAAGTCGTTATCCTTTTTCGAGCGTCAGTGCTCGGGGAGGTGGATACCGTCGCCCCGTCACTAGGGTGTAAGCCCCTGGGATCCACTGAGGTGCCCCTCTGCTATTTTTCGGAGGAGTTTGTAGCAAAGTACGACCGGGCTTGCTTTCACCGTATCGCTTGACCGTTGGTCTAAGTGTACCTGTGTTCGCGGAACTACTCGCGCTCTGTGCTACTCTAGTAGAGTTTACGGGGGTCTGTGTATTTTCGACTGATCTGTTCTGCGGGGTAGGTAATAACACTTTTCCCAATCCCCGTGTACTGTGTGGTAGTGCTTTGTCAGAGTGTGCGGGTGTGTATTGTGCATCCTGAGGGCCTGAAGGCAGCGCCCTCTTCTGCATACGCCCCTGGGGTACAGGTGCCGGTGTCCGCTTTCGTCCTGGCAAAATTGCCCTTTGGACTAGCGGCAAAGGCCGTTTGATGGCCTGTGTATGCCCTAGCGATGTAGTGGCGTGTAGTCTGAACGCTTCCTGGCCTGTGGCCACGGCAGACTCCTGCCATTGTGTTAGTTTATCTGTGTGGGTGTATGTAGGCTTTATGCACTGTAGGGCGGGCTCTACGTCCTCAGCCCATGACGTGGTTACGTCCCGTTGTCTCCCTGTCATATCATATGTGTCTGAGGGTCCTGGCTTCAACTCCCTCTCGTCCCTTTGTTCCGAGGGGGTTGTTCTAGGTTCTGCCCCTCGGTTTGGCAAAATTGCCTTCCGATCCGGAGCTGAAGGACGTGTGTTTGTGTAACTTTGTGCTTGTAGTCTATTGGAGCCTAACCTGGCCGCCTTCTGGACTTTGGCCACGGCGAACTCCTTCTCATATGTGGCAGTACATGGCGAGAGGGACATCCTCGCAAATTGCCGAGTTAGCGTATCTACGCTTATGTCCTCTCTCGGCTGGGCTGGTGGCCCTACCAACTGTGTGTGGTCCTGTACGTGTACCGAGTGTGAATCTCGGTATGAGTCCACGTCTGCACTTGCACTCGTGGTCCTGACGCTGAATTAGCCATTGCGTGCTTAGTCAGGTCCGTGTGCCTAGTGTACCTATATGCCCTATCGTGATGTTGTAGCGTGGATGTCCAAATGTTATGTTCGTATCTCTCGCTTCCGCCCCTTCGTTCGTTTCGCCGACGATCGCGGGTTTCATCCCTTATCGGAGCATGTGCTCCTTCTGTCGGTCTAGTTGGGTCTCTATAATCCCGGTAGTGTGTTTGTCTGTAGGCTCTCGCTCGCTCTTCCCTCCTGTGTCTTCCCTTGTCCCCCCTGGTTGTTTGTTTGTCTGTTGTTTGACGTGGCGTCGGGGTGGGTAGCCCCGTTCCTCCCTGTATTGGTGTGGGAGGGACATGTCCCCGGCTTCGCCAGTTCTCTGTTTTGTTAGGCTTCCGGGCCGGTTCCGGGAATTGGTGGCATGTGTGTGTGTGTCCCCGCACTGTATTGGAGGGTGGTCTGTCCGTCTTTCGGCCTGTGGCCATGGTAGACTCCCGCCCTTGTGTTGCGGTACATGCTGAGAGAGACGTTTTCGCAAATTGCTGCGTTAATGCGTCTACAGAGATGTCGTTTGTGTGCTTCTTGAGTTTTTCATCTGACCGCTCCAAATGGATGTTCCTCAGCATGGCCTTTCGTGCGGGCGCATACATCTTTATATATATGTTGAGAAAAAAAGTGACTTTGGCTGGGGTTGTTTTGCTAAGAATTTCCCCTGTGTAGGTAGTGTGAAGCAAAAAAGAACTACTTTCTGTCTGGGGAAAAAAAATTCACTATTTGCTTGGCTGCGTGCGGTTAGGACCGTTTTGACCACGAAAACTCGTTGTATGAGTTCCTTTTTTACTATGCGTGGTACCCGGCCTCCACCAGTGTTTTAGATCCCTTTATTGGGGGTGGTTGGATCTAAAAGGAAGAGTTAATGTGTTAATTTATAAAGCAGTGCCTAAAAGGGGGTAGCTTCCCGTAGCAGGGTAAGCTGACCAGTGTAGAGTGTTGTTTAGTGTTAGGAACTAGGGAGCGCTCCTATAAAGGATGTAGATGTATCTTAGGGGATGGAGTTTGGTGTATAGGTCAACGTGCTGGTCGTCCAGCTGGCTGCTTGTTATATAACTGAACGTGCTCGTGTCAGCTATGTGGCGCGCGCTGCTCTTAGCAGTCGGGCCGCCGCGAGAAATACAATGATATCTGAGCTAGCACTCTTGGGCTACCGTATGTCACGTCTAACCGTGACGGGAATAAGGAAGGGCGTCGGGATGTAAAGAGGCGTATACATAGTGAGACGAGTGTAGTGTACTGACCAAGTGTTTATTGGTCAGTGCTGTTGAATTATGAGTCCCTTTTAGGGAATGTAATAATGGTCACAATGTAAAAGTACAATCTGTGGGTAAAGGTTACAAATACAGGAGATCTGAACACGTCTGACTCACCTCTGATGATAACGTCGATAGCCTGCGGCCGCTGCACTGTAAGACTGGTAATTGAGAGAGCTTGTCCTACATAAGGCTCCCTTTTATAGCTTTCGGCGTTGTTCTGTCAGCATACTGCTGCCTAGATGACCTAGTTAATTTGTGTGTCGCTGTTTGTGGTAGTGATGCAATTATTGGTTAAGCTTACCATACTGGCTAGCTGCCATTGCGGTGTTAATAGATATGTTCTGGTCTTACAAGATTTGCCAGTTAAGGGTGATTTAAATAGATGATGGGGGGATGTCCTCCAGGGGATGCAGAACCCTGGGGGGCTGTACAATATGTAGGTCCTAGAGTTATGTACTGTTACATGAAGGTTACTGTGTACGTGTAGCCTTCAAACTTCAATCACATGATTAGGACACAAGAAGTACGGTAACACGGAGATTTTAAAATTTCGCTCAGCTGCCATCTTGTGGTTATGGAAACAATTGAAATAAATTAGATGCCAGTGGATTAACATTCGTATCAGGATTTACTGTACCAAGTTTCACTGCACTCTGATGGTTAAATTGCGAGAAACGTCCATGTCAATATTTATATTTCGCGTCGCCGCCATGTTGGATTTGTGATCACCAGGTTATTTAAAGTCTTATAGGTGAACTTAAGTTCATAGCCCCTATGAAGATTTTAAAAAATCAGTTTGATTGCCATAATAGATTCGTAGATATTCAGAGCCGTGTAAATATTTCAGATGGTCGCCATGCTGGATTGTTAAATGTATAGGCCTTAGAGTCATGAACCATTAAAGGAAAAATATCACGTAGGTTCATTATTCAAACATTCACTTCGATCGCATGACTACGACACAAGAAATAAATACTTAATTTTAAAATTCGCACAGCCGCCATCTTGAGGTTATGTAAACAATTGAACTAAATTAGATACCAGTGCATTACAATGTGTATAAACATTTCCTGCACCATATTTCATTGCGTTTTGATCATTAAATTGCGAGAAAGGTCTATTTAAAATTTTCAAATTCGCTTGGCCGCCATGTTCGTTTTGTAGTTAACCGGTTTTGAAAGTCTTATGGATGAACTTCCAGTAGTGCCCTTTATCTCCGTACAAACTTTCAGGGTGATACCGCTAATAGTTTCGGAGATATTGAATGCCGCTGAAATATTTCGCACATCCGCCATCTTGTGGTTATGTAAACAATTGAACAAAGTTAGATGTCGGAGCATTACAATGTGTATAAACATATACTGTACCAAGTTTTATTGTGTTCGGTTGCTTAAATCGCGAGAAACGTCTATTTAAAAGTCGCAAATTCGCGTGGCCGCCATGTTGGTTTTGTTGTTATTAGGTTTTCAAAAGTCACATACGTGAACTTCTAGTAGTTCCCTTTATCACCGTAAAATATTCCAGGGTTATATCGGGAATAGTTTCGGAGATATTGAATGCTGGTGAAATATTTCGCACAGCCGCCATGTTGGATTGGTGAGACGTAAGAAAATTTGAAGGACACGGTCGGGGTCGCCAGGAATAGTGCTATGAACATACCGAGTTTTATTGAAATCACTCCAGCCGTTTAAAAGTTATTAGGGGGACACACACACACACCTCTCTCTCACACACACACACACACACGCACACACACACGGACAAAAGGTGATCTCATAAGCCTATTTTTTTTTTTTTTTCAAAATTGAAAATAGGCTAAAAATCACGAAATTTGTCTTCCGCACGTATCTGCAAGAAGAAGACGAAAAAGATCAAGTCGCAAAGAAATTTGTAGAATCAGCTACAGAGCGATTTTTAGACTAAACCCATTCTTCACTATACAATACAGATCAGAGTGGTTTCGTGCGCGAAATGAAAGCGAAAAGGACGCTATCGTTTGTTGGTAAGAAACATACAAAAACAGTTGCTCAATCAGTTCATGCACTCACCCATTCGTACACAATTATGCCTACAATTAGTATGGCCGGTACACTTTGCCCGAAATTATTCATTGTACTACAGGAGGTAACTGGAACTTTCGGCCCGCGAGTTTCCAAATAAATGTTTCATGCCAGAAATATAATTGTAACAGCCACAAAATCAGGAACAATGGGGAAAAGGGAATTCAAATATTGGTTTAAGGAATCCTTTTTTCCATTTGCGGAAGAGAAGTGTTTGCTACTGTTAGATTCCTGGACTACTAATAGTGATAAAAGATGTCTTCAAGACATTCCTTCAGGCAACAGTATATAAATTCTCCAGATTCCTCCCGGAACTACAGGGAAAATACAGCCCCTAGATAAACACGTAAATTTAAAGATAAATGTTGGAGATGGCACCATAATAGCATAGGACAAATTTTCCCCTTGCTATTAAATGTAAATATTCCTAGTATTTGTAAACAAGTAAATGTATTGCGTTGCAGTAAATTCTTTGGATGTTTGATCCTCCCGTAGTCATTTTCGATGTAATTGCTTAGGGCTGATCTTACGTGCCATACTCTTAGCTTGTTCGTTCTTATTAGAATTTTGTATTAGGATCATGAGAGTAACTTAGATCTTGATTAGAACTTTTTTTTATATTTTCTCTCAGGGCAGAATAGTATCGGAAGCCGTTTGCAACTCTCATGCTAGGCTAGGGATCTATTCTGAATAAAATTTATTCGAGATTTTAACATAAGACTGACCTCTCTTTTCTTGCTTAGTTTTGTTATCGATGCATTCCTCTGAGCTGGTTAAGAATTGAACCTCACCAATTCCCGATACCCCCGAGTGCAGACTTTTGTGCAACACCAGCCTATGAATGTGTCGTCCCCATACTTGTGTGTAAACTGGAAGAGGGTCTCGGAAGGGTCATTTGAAACCGGTGGTTCCCCGAAACCTTCGGCCAGCGGGCACAATATGGTCTTTGTTACATTCTTCGAACCATGCCAATTTTTTCCTCTTTGGTTTCACGAAATTCCAAATTTTCTTAGTGAGACGATCGTTGGACATTCTGAAAATGTGTCCATAGAACAACAAGCTTTTCCTTTTTATTGTTGACGTGACTGGTTCTATCTTTCTATATAACTCTTCGTTTGACTTCAAACGTAAGTGTCCGTTAACCCATCTGTTGCCTAAAATTGTTCTCAATACCCTGCGTTCTCTTTTGACTAACTGGTCGACTAGTCCCTGTCTGTTCATAGTCAAAATCTCCGAAGCATATAATGCTTCAGGTTTGACACCCGTGCTGTAGTGTCTTAATTTGGCTCCAATACTCAGTGACTTCTTATTATAGAGATTTTTCTTCAGCTGATAGGCTCGGTCTCATTTCAAGATTCTAAGATCAATTGCTTCCTGTTCTAGGCCATTTTGTTGGATTACCTCACCCAGGTATTTAAATTTCTTTACACGTTTAATCTTCCCTTGGTTTGCTTTCATCCATTCTGGTCCATCACTGATGTTTGTCATGTACTTTGTCTTCTCAAAGGAAATCTGTAAACCTACTTTCTCAGCCATCTCTGACAACCGATTAATTTTTACAATGGCTGATTTAATATTGTTGGCAAAAATAGCTAGGTCATCTGCAAAAGCCAAACAATCAACGTGCACCCAATTCAGTTTGGAGCCTGAATCGTTCTTCATTCCCTTCTTCCCGACTCAGTGTCTTCCTCCATTCACGAATGACCTTTTCCAAGACACAGTTGAAAAGGATTGGAGATAATCCATCACTTCACTCTCAGAACATTATCTGGCGCATTTATGGCAACTATAGAGATTATATGGAATCAGAGCATAAACCACCTTTAAAAACTATTTTCACTATGAGTTTTCGAACTATTCTGGTTGTCGCATTGACTTGTATAAATTTGTGTCTACATCGAGTTTCTTCAACCCATGCAGTAGACCAGAGGTCCTCAAAGTGGGGAGCGCGCCCCATGTGGGTGGCACAGAGAGTGATAAATTGGGGCGCCGGCTCTGATTGAAATATTTACATCGTATATTTCATATTCTGTAACAAATATTACTATCCTCATATCCTTCACCCACCACCTGCAGCGATATCTCCTTACCAAACATCTAACAACCACTAATGATAATAAGCCGTTTTACAATGTGACTGCCACTTCCTTACAAGAATAGATTCGTCCATTTCTGCCATTGACGACTCCAATTCAGCCAGGCCTTTGCAGTCAGTTCAAAGACAGTGAGTGAACACGTGAATTCTATTGCGTGTTCAGTGGAAGTGGTTAGCCCGATTTACAATAAACTAATACAAGTAACGCCATTACCCATGGATAAATTGCTTATTAGCAGTGGTAAAAAGAGACCCCATGAAAGTGGTAGTGCTTGCTAGGAAAGCAAGAACTTTCATGTCTTTCAAGATTTAGTAAATTGTGTGTTATTGTTATTATTATTATTAATACTAGTATTATTATTGTAACTGGTAGTTGCAGTAATTAGACAGAAGCAAATACGGTAGATCTTGTGATCCGTTTTTTAGTGCGAAGTAGCTCATGAGAAGTGCTAAGAAAGGAACGAAGAATAAGGGAGGGGGCGCTAGATATTTTATGTTTCAGAAGGGGGCCACGACAGAAAAAGTTTGAGAACCCCTGGAGTAGACTCCTCGGTACAATGCCAGTACTTGTAATATGGCATGATCTTCACCTTTCCAATCTGCCATTGCTTCCTGATAGTCTCCACTAAGTCTTTATATATATTTCGAGATCTTTTCGTCGTGTTTGGCCTTTAAGTTGTTGCTATTGGGAACTGCTACATCAACCAGAATAACTTCCTTAACCTTCCTGTTGATGACTACAATATCTGCCCTGTTGTGGCAAACTGTCCACTCGGTAAATATATTATTAGTACGATCCCAATAGAGACGATAGGTTTCATTTTTCGTGATGCACTCTGGGAGGTACTGCTAGTATGGAACTGAGAAGGTGAAATTTGTCATGTCCATTGCTTCATGCCTTCGTCTGCATTATGTACCCGATTTGTAGCCTATATCAAGATGTAATATGGTGGATAGCCTCCGACACTGGGCACCTGTAGCGACACGTGAAGAGTTCCAACTTTAACGATGAATTTCAAATATTATTATTATTTCTTTAAATTTAATATGAAGCACATGTGCATAGATGTAATGTATTATGTAATACAATATATCCGACATATAATTGGCTGGGTACTCCGCCGATTCGTGGGATACATTGCCATAGAATTCAATGTTCTTACTTAGAGAATAAATTAAATCATTATTATAAGGTGCGTTCAAAAAGTAACGAGCCGGAGGCTGGAATGCCCAAAACGGTGAAGACATCGGCTAATCGTGGCGTGTGTAAAGAGATGTAGTTCCGACCAGAGCGTGGAAGGTCACAGCCCGTCGCTAGAGGGCACGCGTGCACGACACGTGACGATACAAAGCGAGCAGCAGTATGCATCAAACGTCCAACGCTGCCAGTCGCATTGCAAACAGTGACATGAAGGAGTCAAACGAAGACCCAAGAGGTGTTGTTCAGTTTCTGACAGCGAGAGGATTAGGGGGAACGGACATTCATCGCCGAATGTCACAAGTGTACGGCGAACACTGCATGCCCCTTGCATGGATCAAGGCGTGGCACAAGCGCTTCAGGGAAGGACGGGTGTCGTTAGCCGATGATGCCCGGTCTGGGGCACCCCCCTGCATTACCGATGACAACGTCCAGCTGGTTGATGCACTCATTACCCAGGACCGCCAAGTGACAGTGAACGCCATAGCTGCCGTGGTAGAATTGAGCGTCGAAAGTGTGCACACCATCATGAAGAAACAACTGCACTTGCGCAAAGTGTGTGCCCAATGGGAGGTACTCGGCTACCCTCCATACAGTCCAGACCTCTCTCCCTGTGATTACGCCATGTTTGGTCTCCTGAAAAGGGCTCTGCGGGGCCAACGATTCACCTCGGACGCCGACGTGCGGAACTGGTTCACATCGCAGCCCAGGGAATTTTATGAGACAGCCATTCACCGCCTCGTGTCACAGTGGGACAAGTGCCTCAACAGCCAGGGCCAATACTTAAAACATAAAGGTACCGGTACTGGTTTCTGTAATTATGCCTCCGGCTCGTTACTTTTCGAACGCATCTTATATTATTATTTCTTGTATACTACTTCTGTTATGCTTCCCTTTTAGAAAACTAACGGTTTATTTTGATTCCTCAATTCCTCTAATCCAATTATACACTCCCTAAAGTGCAGCGTTAGGTCATGGGACCAAGCTCTCTGCTGAATCAGTAGATGCGTGGGTTCGAGCCCCACCGTCCTTGAAATGGTTTTCCGTGGTTTCTCCATTTTCAACACCAGGAAAATGCTGGGATGGTACCTACGGACAGGCCACGGCCGCTTCCTTCCACATCCTTGCCCAGTTCCATTCATCTTCATCCATTCCATCTCTCATCCCGGCGCACAGGTCGCCCACGAGCATTGACTAGAAAGACTTGCACTCGGCCTCTCAGGAGGCCACAGGACAAAAAATCCAATTATGAGTCCACTGATGGATTTAACCTTGACCTGCTTCCATCAAAAGGCCACTTAGAAAGCCTGATATGAGTGAGACATCTAATGATCTCCCGCAGGTCAGCCATTTAGGGAGGGCGGTAGTGATTGGGGCTGAGGGGTGAGGGTTGCGAATTTGACACGAGTGAAGATTTCTTCACCTGGTCTGCGCACGCATCTCCACTCAACAATAGTATTGCTAAAGATCTGTCAGTAAAAGTTGGCAAATTCTTGTTCGATAGTTGTGAATGTAATCTGCTCCACTACGGTAAGTAGATTCATCCTGTTATTTTACAGTAGAATTTGCAAAGGAGTTAAGTATGTAAGTGCTGTACAAATTCTCATTGACAAGCTTTTACCTTGAAAGAGTTAGTTGGTGTAAGATTCCTCGGTGGATCAGCGGTTCGATTCCCGGTCGAGGAAGTGGGAAGTTTGATGGGTGGAAAGAATAATAAAAAAAAAAAGCTTACGTGATCGTTAATTACGCAATCGTCAGCCACGGTACCTCCTCTTTTTTTAATGGAATACGAACCACAGGACGTGACAATTCACTTTCGAATCCTGAATCACTAATAGTTACATATTATGTTTTAACAGAAAGAAAAACCATTACGATGTGTTACAACTATATTATTTCAAGAAAGGGAAAAGTTAATGTTTACATGCACATTTTGTGGAATTTAAAAATATTTAAAAAAATCGGCATCACTAACAAATTACAACAACTTGGCAGTAATATGCCCTAACTTTTGTAACATGCACTAATCTATGCTCATTTATCCTTATGGCTACGCAATAATAATCATAATTATGCATGACATATCGCACTCCCGGTGCAAGACTGCCACAGGTCAAAATGGAAACTTTTTCAGGAGAAGCATTTAAAGATTTTGAGCTATTAGGAAAAATATAAATATTTATAGAGGCGTACTTAAAGTGAAAGTAACGTATTATTGACTTCTAACATTGTCTAGTACTATACAATGACATACAAAGTTCTTTCATGGATTATAATTATGTGTTTTAATAAAAAATAATAATAGTCTGGAGTTACGGCAGTTTTTTATTCAGTGCCGTAGAATTACTATTTATAGGATCTGAGTTGTAGCAGATTTACAGGACATGGACTTGAACATAGACATTTATAAGTAGGCTACTCCATACTTCAAAATTCATGTTTTTTTGACTTGTGGCAGTCATATGCATAATTTTCCATAATCTGTATCCGTGGCTAAGTTGTTAACATGCTAGACTTTGGCCCGAAGGTTCCCGAGTTCAATTATCGGCCCGGTTTAAGGGATTTCAATCTCCTAAATTCCTCTTGTTCAGGGGCTGGATGTTTGAGACGTCTTCATCATTATATAGTCACCGTGACGCGTAGTTCGTCTACGGGCGTCAATTAGAACGTCCTACACCAGGCCTCATAGTTTTCCTTCATACTTAGTACGCTGACACAATTTTTATCGTTAGGCATCTTACATTTTATGTCACTGATTTTACCCAGTATGGAATCCGTCTTGAGGAAATAATTCATGATGAAAATCAATAAATGGAAATCGCAGATAATGGAATACAGCCGAAAGATATCAGAAATCCTTATTGACATCGAATTGGCAGGTGAAAAGGAAGTAGGAAACTTCTGTTACTTAGGAAGCAAAATAACCAGTGATGGTCGAAGCAAAGATGATATAAAATTGTTTCTCAGGCAAGGATACAATTTCTACTGAAAAGAAATCTGTTGACATCAAATTTAGGTATTAGAAAGTAATTTTTGAAAGCCTTTGTCTGGAGTATGGCGCTCTATCGAAGTGAATCTTGGACTGTTGGTGCAGCAGAAAATAGGAGAATAGGAGCAATTGAAATGTGGTGTTGCAGGAGAGTTGTAAAAATTAGATGGATTACATAGAGTAACAAATGAAAAGGTACTATAACGAGTGGGAGAGATGTATCTGGTGACTGCTAAGGAAGAGAATAATACAGTAAAAATGTTATTGGTTTTACGTCCCTTTTAACAACTGCGGCTTATGAAGAAAAGCGATAGGTTGGTAGGACACATACTAAGACACCCAGGAATGGCAAACTTAGCTATGAAATTAAGGGTTGAGGGCAAGAGCTGTAGAGGTAAGACATAGGTCAGCATATGTTAAACAGTTTGTCTCGGATGTAGCGTGTGGTAACTACTGTAGAGATGAAACTATTAACTCAGAACATGGAGGCATGGTGTGCTGCATCAAAACAGTTATAATACTGAAGACTCCAACAACTTATTGCTTAGGTTATTTCATTTTATTTCCTTTACAAGAAACTGTCTACTCAACACATACAACTGTTCCAAAGGGAGCTATTCCGTAAAATTTAGAGCTGTCGATCGATTAAAAATTTTGAACGGTTAACCGAATGCCTTTAATCGGTTAACCGGTCGATTAATCAAATTTTAGTCGCTTTCAAACAGTATCAGTTCGAGAAAAAAGAACTTTGAATATTATATTTTAAAATGTTTACAATTTCATTCGCTATGAGAAAGATAAATAATTTTAAATTTTCATTGTATTGTTGGTGTGCAAGTAAAAAATTAAATTCAAAAGCATTTAATTAGAAGAAAGCAATTGAGGAGATATTATCGCTTTTATCTTCCTGAAGCAAAGGCATGAGCATCAGCTAACTTAAATGACCTGCCAATCTTACAATAGTGATGATAGCGGGTCGAACATCAATTCCCCTCGATTTTCCTTAATTCCACTCGGTCCTCCAAGGGACCCAAAAATGAGTTCCTCAACTCCGCTCAAGTTTGACAAGGGGTCGGGAAAGGGGTTATCCCCAATGACGTAAGCAAATGTCATAACATAACCCTCCTGCTCGCATACCGAGGGCCCGGTCAGACACCTTCTGCAGCGCATGAACGAATTCTTGAATGCAGCTGATTTTTCCGTTCTAGGCTGGAAAACAGCATTTTCATCATCCGCAGCTGATATCGAAAGTATTTTTAGGTACAAATTATACGCCTATTAATATCTAAAATTAATTTTATAATGTCTGACTAGGGTAAAAAAACATACAAACATTTAATTATGCACATGTTATAATCAATGCATAAAATTTGTAGGAAAAGAATTGACTTCAGAGCGCTTGACCGATGGCGTGGTGGTGTTCGCAAGAGATTGTTGTGCCATTGGTCAACCGCTCTGATGTCAAGTCCGCTCATTCGTTAAATCAGGTATAAAGTGTTTGGCACATTATAACTTATATGGCAGAAAATACAAGTGATTTAAAATTAATCATAATATTCTTTTAAATAAATCTGCCAAGTTTTCTATTTTTTTTCCTACAAATTTTATGCATTGTTTTTAACATGTGCATAATTAAATGTTTGTATGTTTTTTAACCTGCATTCAAGAATTCGCTCATGCGCTGCAGAAGGTGTTTGACCCGGCCCTTGGTATGCGAGCAGGAGGGTTATGTTACCGGTATGCCATTTGTTTACGTCATTGGGGATAACCCCTTTGCCGACCCCTTGCCAAAGCCTGAGCGGAGTTGAGGAACTCATTTTGGGTCCCTTGGAGGACCGAGCGGAATTAAGGAAAATGGAGGGGAATTGATGCCCGCCCTGATAGCGCGCCAAATGGCAAATAATAATAGCTTACACTACACAGATTTTGTGCTGCACAAAACAATTACTTCTCCTACACCACACTACTAGGCCTACTTTAATCGATTCGATTAATCGTATTTATGGATTAATCGGTTAATTGGTCTGATTAATGGATTAAATCGACAGCTCTAGTCAAATTATTTATAATATTCAACAGTCCCAAGTTTGATTCTCATTTAGGCAACTAGGCAGCTCTGGTGTCGCATTCTGAGATCCCGATCGTCTCAAACGATATCCAGGGTTGTTGCTCCCAGTGGCCTCTTCAACTAGGACTTGGGAATTAGTCCTGGTCATCGCTCGGCGTAAGCGAAGGGGAAATGTAATCGGATTTAGATTCTTTTAAATCAATATTTTCCTATTACCTATATTATGATGTATTGCACATTACCTTATTATAATCAAAACTAAGTTGGCTGGTTGGTTCCTTAGTTTAGGGGCTGCGACAACGCGGTCATGTAGCCCCTTGTACTTTGGGTGTGTGTAGAATCTGTCTGATAACCGGTGTTAATTGTGATGACTGTGTTACATAGGGTGTGATATAGAACAGGCAAGTTTCAAACTTTAAAACCAATTTCCCACAAGTATACATAGTTTCTGCTAAACATTGAAACAGAAAACTTTGCGAAGCATTTTATTTGAGCGTTTTACACAGACTGAAACAATTGAATATTGATACGTAATTTGAAAACAATATACGTGGTCATTGATTGCAAATTGGTGGTGGAATATTCTTAGGCGATTTTTTTTTCACATTATTCCAATTGAAAAAAAAACTCAATATTATTTCAATTTCAAAAATATTATAGTTTTGGTAGGCCTATAAGCAAAATTTGAGCTAATGTATATATCTAAAGTGGTTTCCAAGATCATGTACCTATAAGTTAACAATATGAAGATAGGCGATCCCATTTCCTCTTTAACGCGGCTTCGGTGGCGTAGTTGGTAGCATGCTGAACTGCTGTGCCCAAGTTAGTGGGTTCAAACCCGGCCGAAGTCTTCGGATTTTTTAAGAGCGTTAAAATCCTTCAGTATGCCTTCCTTCGGAGGGGAAGTAAAGCCGGTGATCCTATGTCATAGATTTATGGCATGTAAAAGATCCTTCCACAGACTAAACTTGTGTGAAGCTAAATATCTAGGTTAGATTTCGTTGGAACGTTCTATCAAAGTTTCAACGTTCACCACTAGGTATCAGTGACAACCGGTAGAGAAAGTTGGAACTTGTAGCTCACCCTATGGGTGTCCGCTTGAAGCAGCTACAGCCTCTGGCGATCCGAACATGTCCTCGGACACTCCCGGCACTAAAAGTCATACGATAAATAAATAATCTTACGGATTGTGTCTGTAAGATTTTCTATTTTACTATAGACTTCCTTGTTGGATCTGTTTTGGTGGACGCCATTCTTGTAATTGAATCCCATGATTTCTCTAATGATTCTGCGCTCTTTTTTCTCCAATTCTTCGAGGAACCCTTTATCAGCATTTAGGGAAAGGATTTCGGCTGTATACATAACTACTGGCTCCAGAACCATCTCATTGTTACTTATTGTTATTATTATTATTATTATTAATAATATTGTTATTAATCATAATCATCATTGATGGAACGGAGAGACCATAAAAAGATTAAATGTTTGTGCTGATACTATTATTATTGGCCGGCCCCATGGTGTTGGGGTAGCGTGCCTGCCTCTCACCCGGAGGCCCCTGGTTCGATTCCCGACTCCGTCAGGGATTTTAGAACCTGACGTGAGGGCTGGAACGGGGTACACTCAGCCTCGTGAGTACAATTGAGTAGCTGTCTGACAGTGAGGCAGCGTCCCGGTCACGAAAACCAAGATTAACGGCCGAGGGGACCCGATGTGCTAACCACGTGTCACCCCAATATCTGCAGGCCAAATGTCTGGGCAGTGGTCGCTTGGTAGGCCAAGGCACTTCACGGGCAATAGTGCCAGGGGTTATTATTATTACTATTATTATTGAGTTGTAGCCTATGTACTGTATAGGCCTAATATAATATAAGATGGCTAGATCTGTGAGTAAGCAAACTTACGGGCAAATATACTCACTTGACAGACTTGTTTTATTTTTCAGATACTCACACTTAGGCCTAATGTAATGAATCAAAGACAAAAGTAGCGATGAACGTATCTTGAAAATCGTGCATCTGATTGTGAGAAGAGAAACACCAACGAGTTATTTGCCTCAGGCATGTTTTCTTATGGTCATCAAGATACAGAATGTCTTCCTCATTCCACAAATTTGTTAAGTAGCCATTGCACAAGGAAACGTCGGCACGTGTAACTGTGCAACTAAAAGCACGTGTAATGCCATTGTGATTGAGTAGGGGATAGTCAAATAAAAATGGGTCACCAAGCATACACCTTACGGGACACAACAGTTGGCAATTCATTGCACGGACCGGTGGAATAATTGCAAGGCCAGATCGAATTCATTGCAGGAACCGGCGGAATTCATTGCATGGACCGGTGGAATTCATTGCACGGACCGGTGGAATTCATTGCACGGACCGGTGGAATTCATTGCATGGCCAGATGGAATTAATTGCAAGACCAGATGGAATTCATTGCACGGACCGGTAGAATTCATTGCACGGACCGGTGGAATTCATTGCATGGCCAGATGGAATTAATTGCATGACCAGATGGAATTCATTGCACGGACCGGTAGAATTCATTGCACGGACCGGTGGAATTCATTGCATGGCCAGATGGAATTCATTGCACGGACCGGTGGAATTCATTGCACCGACCGGTAGAATTCATTGCACGGACCGGTGGAATTCATTGCATGGCCAGATGGAATTAATTGCACTGACCGGTGGAATTCATTGCACGGACCGGTGGAATTCATTGCATGGCCAGATGGAATTCATTGCACGGACCGGTGGAATTCATTGCACCGACCGGTGGAATTCATTGCTCGAACCGGTGAACCGGTGGAATTCATTGCTTGGACCGGTGGACCGGTGGACCGGTGGAATTCATTGCATGGGCCGGTGGAATCCATTGCATTGACCTGTGGAATTCATTGCATAGACCGGTGGAATTCATTGCTCGGACCGGTGAACCGGTGGAATTCATTGCTCGGACCGGTGGACCGGTGGAATTCATTGCATGGCTGGTGGTTTAAGGCCGGATGCCCTTTCCCGACGCCACGTTATTTTTAAGGTGAAAATTCCACCCCGCTGTCACCGGCATTCGAACCCTGGCCGTCCGGTTGAAAGACGAGCAGCTATGCCACTGCGCCATCACGCTCCCCAATTTCTCCTTATCAATGTTCTCTTATTTATTACGAAGATTAATTTAAATGCTGCAGATGTCTGGAAGAATAAAATAGAAATGTTTCACACTTAAATACTACATATAGATTTGTTTTAGTAAGTTATTTGTTTGAGGCCTTGTTCTTGTGTCAACAAAAACTGTCTGGGGGTCGTTGATTATTATTTTGACACACTTGTCTTCGCTTGTCTCCCACAGCTGAGGAGATGGCCAAGTTGGTGGCAACGCTGAAGGCAATCTTGACGAGAGTGGTGTTTGGTGCTCATGGGTTCCTGGCGATCTGGCAAGTGACGCTCTTCAAACACAACCCCTTCTTCTGGTACCTCTGTACCCCAATATTAGTGCTGGTGTTTGAGGGAATCTTCACTCTTACCATCAAGAAGACACAAGAGTGGAAATGGTAAGCTTCGAATAAATTGACAGGATTTCAACAATTAGATAGTTGCGCCAGGAATCGACCCGGACCTCAGGGTTGACAGCCAAAGACAATGGTAGGCACTACACCAGGAGGTTGATCCTACGAAAACAATGTTAGAGTGCAATATTCTCACATAGTGGATTTTTCAGGCGCAGCATCAATGCGAGTTTATGATGTTTGATTTATTATAAAATGGTATCTCCTCCTCGTATGAACGTATTCAAGGCCGATTGCGTGGCGCAGCGTTATCCGTTATCTCCTGATATGCGGAAGGTTGCGGGATCGAAATCCCGGCGCAGTCAGATGGCATTGCTTGAATCTATTGCTAGATTTGAATGCTTTACTTTAATCTTGTTATTTAGCTTTTCCGTTAAGCTGATGAAGGACACATAGAGCCCGTAACATATACAGAAAACTGGAAATAGTGTCGATTGAATTTATTTCTTTTATATTGTCTCACTACTACCCCAGGCATTATATGCAAAAAACAGGGCCAGCCTCAAAAAAAAAAATGTAAAGCTGAAATTTGGCATAGATGTTCCCTAGTACGCTACAAACAAATCCTGAACAGTCCCCATCTCTGCGATGTCCGCGTCATAGTTTTTGGAGGATTCACAAGGGCTTAAATAGGGCCTAAGTGCCAAAAACAGCATTTTTGCTTCCTGCGTTTAAAATAGTGATCCAAATTTATCTCTATTGAGCTTTAGCAATTAATAAAAATGAACCAGTAGGATAACGGACTTATCAGGCCTAATTATTGCTATTGATGAAGGAAAAAACAACTAATTTAAATTTTTTAGCACAATTTTTACACGAAAATTTGGATAATTTGTAATTAGCAGGTCATTATTTTTTAAACAACTGTTGATGTTGACTAAAGACCCAGAATGAAAGTTATAAAGCATACCTTTAGCTTTACATTGGCACATTACCCATGTCTATGCAAGAAACGGTTACCGAGTTACAGTCCCAAAGCATAACCGCTGTTGAAAAGGCACCCGATCGCGTTTCTAGGTGACAGCGCTCGGCCAGTCGGAACAGGCCAACAATACTCCAAACAATTAATTCAGCTTCTCAACAATCTTGGATTTTCAATAAATTTGGCGGAAGTCTACAGGTACGAAGTTTCGGCGCTTCGTGAAGAACGTCCAATCCCGAATGCTGGAGCGTTCACGAAGTTTTGCTTTGATAACGCAGACTTTAACATAAGGACATTGGACGGGTGAAACACATTTCACTGCATGGGAGGCATCAAGTGCACAGGTCCAGCGCTTGACAGTGAAATATCTCCACTCCCACGTAAACGAGAAGTTCTTAATGCTGGTGTGATTGCGGCGAAGGGAAAGTTCAACATTTCGTGGAATCGGAAGCCCTCTTTTCCTGCTTCAAAGGACGTCAAGATTAAGGAGTTAAATGTGGAAGCCCCAAACTCTTTGGCTATTGCGTCGATGATGGACTCCTTGCGGTTATCTGGACGGTGGCCAGGTATTAATTTACCCGCCCCGTGGAACGGCTTTATGAAGACGTCACTGTCTGCTCATGCTCAACCAGCTCCCCAGACAACGTCAGTTGATACCCTTCCGTTCATTAACTTGGAACCGAGCAATCCATCAACTATAAATTCCGCGTTGGAGTTTGCCGCAAGAGAGTGCGTGGAACTGAAACAAAGCACTTGTTTCGAAACCTTTGACCAGCCCCTATACGCGAAAGCTGCGGAGATAGTCGCATCGCACACTTCAGAGGAACTGAAAAACGTGGTTGTTCGTCTAGGCGGATTCTAATGTCATTTCTTGGGGCAATCGGCTACGTGATGAATGGAAGCGGTTTGGAGGAGCTCTGGGCGGAAATATACACTAAATCGTCAGTGACTCACATGATGTCTGGACACGCATATTCTAGTTAGGCTTACAATTAGCTCGCTCTAAAAATTATTACGTCATGCCTTCAATTTCAAATGTATCAATAACTCGAAACTGTGCATGTTCTAGGGCCCTCAGAGCGCATTTTCTGACAAAACAGGCTGTAGGGACAATGTTACTCAACATGAACGACGGGCTGAAGGATGACAAGGACGAAATACAGGCGCTTTTTACCGTATTCCAAGAAGGCACCGTCAACGACTTGCTATCATATCCTTGCCATCAACGTCTCAAAGAGTCGCTTCATGACACATTTTCTTCAATGAGCCAGAAATCTCGCACAGGAAAGCTGTGGGTAGAGTACATCAAACAGCAAGCCTGGAAAATATTGAAGGATTCCGCATCTTAACGCGAGGAAATGAAGGTATTCGTCTCTACGGCTTCAGATGAAAAGGCCATAATATCAGCTGGAGAGAAGTTCGCCATTTGTCTCTACGATAGTGCCAAATCAGAGTGCAAAAGCCTCGACGAACTTCGGGTAGTGAAATACAGCCAAAAAATTGCCAAACAACCGGTCACAGCGTCATTTCAGCTGGCTTCACTTCCGCCGACTTCGGCGGCATGCAAACAACAGTCACTGCGGGTATATTTGCAAGTTCAGGAATGATTAGGATTTTCTTTGGACCCGACCCAATGGGGATGGAAAATCCAACACTCAGCTTTAGTACCAGTGACAATTCATCTTCCAGCTGCTCCAGATCATCTCCTCAATTCGGTGTCCTGCAACTGCAAGATCTCTTTTAGCAGCCGGTGTGAGTTCTGCTGATAGTGACTAAAGACCCAAGTAAAAGTTGTAAAGTACACTTGTAGCTTTAAAACGATACATTGCCCATGCTCCTTAATGTGTGGGCACTGCAGTGGAAAAGCATGTGGCAACGTCACATTTGATGGCTCAGACGATGAGGAGGACGATTGAGTCCGATGTAAGCTTTCTTTTGCAAGTGTTCTTTGTCTAAAGAAAGCTTTTTAAGCTTTGTTTTGTTATTATTGCATTATGCATATTATGAATGTACGTTTAACTGCTAACTGCATTAAACTCGTTTTGTTCTATGCAAACTGTTTCTGCTAGTATACCTGGATTCAAAGGAATACCATCCTAAAAGTTCTTGAGCAAAGATACAAACTGGTGTCAGCAAATGTGAATAGATGGAGCCCACCAGCGTAAATAGGCGTTCGTTCGGAAAGCGACTGCCACACTTCCACTTTTATATTTGTAACTGTATCTCTGCTGCTGTTTGTCGGATGAACATGGGCAGTGTATCGTTTTAAAGCTACAAGTGTGCTTTACAACTTTTACTTCGGGTCATTAGTGGCTATCAGCAGCTGTTTACACCATAAGTCCCGGCTAATGACAAATTTACGCAGGAATCAAAAATGCTGTTTTTGGCACTTAGGCCCCATTTAAGCCCTTTTGAACTCTCCAAAAACTATGACGCGGACGCCCCTGAGATGGGGACTTTTTAGGATTTGTTACTAGGGTACTAGGGAACATCTATGCCAAATTTCAGCTTTACATTTTTTTTAGGTTAAAACTTAATATTCCTGGGCTATACGTAGTAGCTAGCATTCTTGGCTATCACCTGGGAGACCCGGGTTCGATTCCCGGCTCTGCCAAGAAATTTAATTCTGGTATGAAGGCTGGGGTGGGGTACACTCAGCCTCGTGAGGCAAACCTGAGAAGAGGTAGGTTGGATTCCTACCTCGGCCATCATGGAAGTGGTTTTGCGTGGTTTTCCACTGCTACTACAGGCAAATGTCGCGATGACTCCTAGCTTAAGGCCACGGCCGCCTCCTTCCCAACCCTCATCTGAATTACAAATACACATATTAATACATCAATCACAATAACACAGGGTATCAGACAGATTCTCCAGACACACAGACCCAGGTACTCGGGGCTTGACGTTCTTGACATGTCCTTTTAAGCTCCTCCAAGGAGCATAGGGCTTCCACAAGCATCGAACTCTGTTGACAGCAATCTTCTTCACCCCGTTCCAGGACCTCCCAATGGTGGAAAGTTCTTCTTCTACCGTTCTTTTCCAGGTTTTCTGGTCTCCCTCTTTTCCGGCTGCCTTGTGGGTTCCAATCCAAAGCCTGCCTCGGTATTTGCGTTCGGCTTCTTCTTAGGGTGTGGCATGTCCATCCAGTCTGTACCGATCCATCTCTCTTCCCACCTGTGCCAGTCTTCCTGTCTCCAACATTGTTCTCACATTCCATAATTTTTTACAAGTTTTTTCTTTCATTAATATTTTTTTTTCAATTTTATTAGAACTGTAATTTTTATTTTAAATATTATATATTATTGATTATTTTAAATTTAATTATTCTTCAGTATTATCAATTTTATTGATATACGGTACTTTTTACAAATATTTATTTATTTATAATATATAATTTGTAATTTTATAATTTTATGATCTTAGTTATAATTTGTTTAAATTTTATTTTATTTTTTATTATGTTTCATTTCAATTTGTAAATTTCTGTTTTATTTTATTGTTTATTTTCAATATATTTAATAGTTACAATTTTATCAAGCTTCATAGTTCAAGGGGAGACAAAAAGCATATGCTTTTCAAAAATATGAACTTCTACAAGAAAGTTTGTTGTAATTAGGCTGTAAATTTCAACCAGTAGTACCTATGATAATATAAACTCTTTTTATGATTGGTGGTTAATATACCGACACTACCCTATAAAGGGTTAAAGGGAGCAGGTTATTAGCCCACAGCCCCCGAGTCTGATGATGGGGCTGCCACCTTGGGCAACAGGCTGCCCTGGAGATACTTCAGGGTATTTCGGTGGTCAATACTCTTGTTATTCCCTGGGACGAGAATTCATTCCTCCCTCCAGGTTTTAGCTCCTTCCCTCCTCCTTTCTCAACATGGGCTTGGTACCAGCTATGGCGGAGTTACCACGGGGCTACATGACCGCAATGTCTCAAAGCTCCAAATCAATCATCAACAACAACAACAACATGAATCTAGAAACAAAATAGACCGTCATGCTTTGTGGAGAAACAAGGGCTGTTTTAAGTTCCGATGGACTGTATAAAAATAAAAGATTGACATACCGAACTGATTTTACTACTAAATGTTTGCTTGTTTTATTCTTATGTCTCAACATAATCGCCAGAACGATTGAAACATTTGTCGTATCGTTACACCAGCTTTCCAACGCCCTCGGCAAAATATTCTGCCGCCAATGAGGAGGGTACGTCTGGACAGTCTCCTGAAGTTTTCTTCCTTTTTGGCGAGGCGCTGCCACCCAACCATACCTTCAATTCTCGAAAAAGGTGAAAATCATCCAGTGCTGGTTTGGACTAAACGGCAGATGGTCCAAAACTTCACCCTTGAATTCTTTGAACAAGTCTATCGTCACGTTGGCACAGTGCGGTCGTGAATGATTTTCACCTTTTTCGAGAATTGAAGGTATGGTTGGGCCGCAACGCCTCGCCAAAAAGGAAAACCTTCAGAAGACTCTCCAGATGTACCCACCTCAGTGGCGGCAGAATTCTTTGCGAGAGCATTGGAAAGCTGGTGTAACGATACGACAAATGTTTCAATCGTTTTGGCGATTATGTTGAGACATAAGAATAAAACAAGCAAACATTTAGTAGTAAAATCAGTTTGGTATGCTAATCTGTTATTTTTGTACAGTCCATTAGAACTTGAAAAAGAAAACAGCTCTCGTAGAATGAAGGCCACTAGTGCTGTTGGATATAGAAAACCTCTGTCACGTGCTTCTCATAGAAGACCTTGTGGAGTCATAAATCTTGCAAGTGACCTACTTAAGTCACTTAATATACTCAATCGGAGATTTGAATTGCTTTCAAGGCCTTGCCATTGATCGTCACGATGGTCTTTTTATGTGCTAATAATGACTGGACTGTTTGGCAGCGTCACCTATCGACTATCGATCTGTGGCGAGCGAGAAACTATTTTACGTAACACAGGGTCTCAATTGACTGATGGACTCAAGGATAATTTAGTTGTTGTTGTTATTTCGTTAGGGGCTTGTGACAACTGTGGTCATTAGTCGCGTATGCTTGGGTGCGCGGAATTTTTGCATCAAAACCCTGTGTTACTGTGATCACTGTATTAGTAATAACAATAATAATGTTGTGCCGTGTCTTGTGTGGGGAAGCCTTCATAGGGAGGTTATGGCTGCTCGAGCTTTTAGTTCTCGCAGTAAAGAGGTGCAGGTGCGCTTCATAAAAAGGGAGGTAGCGCGCAGTTCACTACTCCTGTGGGGGTCCGGGTGGGGACACCTAGAGCCCGCTGATGAGCCAGCTTGGAGTCCTAGGTGAAACCCCACAAAAGACACGGCACAAACCTAGAAAAATTGCTGAGTTTTAATTCACTGGCCGTGGAAGGCAATCTGTCTTATTATATAATACACTAAGGTGTATGTTTCACAAAACTCACGCTCCAAAACCAGAGGGAGTTAGAAGGTGTGGTTTGTACCAAAATCTTCCAAATCGTCTCAATAGTACAGGAAAAATCTTGCATTTCTTGAAAAGTCAACGGAAATAAATTTATTTGTTTTAAAAAGAGTGTATAAAGAAATAAACAAGACAATAGCCCCTGGCAGAACTGTGTCGCGTCCAGCCCGCATAACACTAGAGCCGGGCGGGTAGTCTGTACACATGGGGCGCACACAACCTATTGTGCATTGAAAGGAATATTCAAACGGAATTACCCGCAGCAGTGATGAATTGCACTCTGATTTCATAAATATCGACAATTTGTTTAGAAAGTGCGTTTAAACAAATAAACATATTAAGAAGCCCGCATAACAGTTAAGCCAGGCGGGTGGTTTATACACATGCGAGACTTCTCGCACGGGTCCGCTAGTATACAATAATATGGTTATTTATTTTACGTCCCTTTTAACTACTGCGGTTTTCAGAGACGCCGGGTGCCGGTATTTTTCCGCCAATGGGATCTTAACGTGTCAGTAAATTTACTGACACGTCTCACTGGCATATGCACATCCTCAAATACCAGCTGACTGCGCCAGGATTCGCTCCTGCAACCTTGGGCACAGCAAGTGAGAACGTTACCAGCGAGCCACACAGCCAGCCAGTATTAGTGTGTGTACTTGTAACTCAGGCTGTCTTCGTGTTGTTGGGGTAGCGCGCCTGCCGGTCATCCGGAGGCCCCTGGTTCGATTCCCAGCTCCATCAGGGATTCTAGAAACTGCCGAGTGGGCTGGAACTGGGCCACTCTGCCCCGTGAGGACAAACTAGCCGTTTGACAATGAGACAGCGCCCCGGTCACGAAAACCAAGATTAAAGGCCGAGGGGACACGTTGCGCTGACCACGCGTCACCCCAATATCTGTGGACCAAATGGCTGGGCAGCGGTCGCTTGGTAGTCCTAGGCCCTTCATGGAATGTAGTGACAGGGGTTATTATTTATTTATACTTGTAACTGAGGAGGGGATCGGGAAGGAGGTAGCCGTGGCCATAAGTTACGAACTATTCCTGTATTTTCCTGGAGTAGAAGTGGGAAACTACGGAAATCCACTTCCAAGATGGCTGATATAGGAATAGAACCCACCTTTTCACAGTTGTACCCTCTTCCAGCTCTCAACCCAGAATTAAATTTCTTGGCAGAGTCGGGAATCGAACCCCGACCTCCGGGTTGACAGACGAGAATGTTAACTGCTACACCAGGAAGTGGACATTTAATTGTTGTTGGGATTGGGGACGGGACTTGTCTTGCATATTTGGATCTGATGATGCTCGCTTGACAAGCGAAACATGTCATCCCTTAATTTTCTTCTTCTTCAATATTTCTTTCCCAGCATTTTCCAGGAGGAACTGTAAAAACGACAGGAGAAAAAAATCCACAGAATAACATTTGTCAGCACCGGGATAAGAAACAACCAATATCCAGATTTATTGCAGCTCGACCGATGTAGTGGGGAGCGATTAACGCTCACGGCTATGCCGCGGGATGGGGGAAATTCCGCACCGTCGGCTTTACCTGGAATGGTTTTCCCGTGGTTTCCAACATCCGACTTAAGTCAAATGCCAGGATGGCTCCTTCTAATAAACTATGGTCAATTTCTTCCAATAGGGGCGTGATTGTGCAGTGGTCAAGCAG
Organism: Meconema thalassinum; assembly: GCA_946902985.2. NCBI lineage: Eukaryota > Metazoa > Arthropoda > Insecta > Orthoptera > Tettigoniidae > Meconema > Meconema thalassinum. The sequence goes on along the minus strand of OX336394.1, from coordinate 248,589,303 downwards.
TTTGAATTTCACCATGGCATGTGAGATTTTCGAAGTAAAATATCACGTCCTGTGGTTCGGATTCCTCGTAAAAATGACTCATGGTCGCGATAATTAACGGTCACGTAAAACTAAATGCTTCCTCCCTTCCTATATTTCACCTTACTTGTTCCATATTCATTCATCTATCAACTCTGGCGGCTTCGGTGGCGTAGTTGGTAGCATGCCTAAGGTCCCGGGTTCAAACCCGGCCAGAGTCATCGGATTTTTAAGAGCGTTAAAATCCCTCAGTATGCCTTCCTTCAGAGGGGAAGTAAAGCCGGCGGGCCCATGTCATAGATTTATGGCTTGTAGTAGAACCAGGGGCGGATTTACGTATAGGCTGTATAGGCGGCAGATTTTTGGGGGCGGCAAATTTTGACTAAATGTTTTTTAATTAAGAAGAAAAAGGAAAAATATTTTATTTAAAAAATAAAAATTTGAAATCTGAATATGTTCATGCATCCACAAGAGTAATGAGCGCCCCTTAGAGACAATCAATACCACCCATGTGACATATTATAAGATTGAGAAATAGTGGGTCTTCTGTTTCCTTATCTGTGTGCTGCGCGTTGATGGTCGAAGCCTCGTTTAGATGGAGACTGGTCTGATTATCTTAAGGAGGGGGGGGGGGGCGGCGTGGCTGGTACCTCTACCATGTTTTGTGTGGCTGGTGACTTTATCGTGGTAGCTTTGCTAATTTCTTTTGTTGCGTCTGCATGGAGGGCTCCTGTTTTCTATGGTCGCCCGGCTTATTGTGGCTGCTGTTTTTGGTTCTTGCCGGGGGGAGAGAGGTTTTTCTCATCTCCTTGGCTACCGGTACCGCTTCTTGTAATCTTTATATGAGCGTGGATTCCATGTTCTGTTTCATTTGCTCTGTGGATGATTGCATGGATTCTATATTGCTCAATAGGCCGATTTCCACAGCATTGGTTTGCATTCTTTTCATATCCACGTGGGTCTGCAGTTAGCCGTCGTAAGCATGTCTAGTTCGCCTTGCGTCAGACCCGCACATTTCGTATGTTCCCTTCTTTCGCATGCCTCGCATGTAGCTGAGTCCCCATCTTCTTCTGTTCTGCGTTTGCATTTTCTGCAGAGCTCTGCAGGGTCCTTTCCTGAATTCTCGGTGACAGAGGAGGGGCAGAATTTTTGATGAAACAGGCGATTGGTCTCGGTCCAGTGTGGATTTACTTCGTGTGAGGCTTAGAAAAGCCTTGTTACGTTTGTAACAGAAGCCTGAGTTCGGTCCGGCGGTTATGTTTCATACTGAGCTAGACTGCTATGTATGCATCGTTTGTGCCATGGCGTTCACAGAAATTGTTCTCCGGTATGGTTATGTTTCATACAAAGCTGGAACTCTATATGTGCGTCTTGTGTGTGAGGGCATTCCCATAAATTGTTCAGCAAGTGTTCGAGTTGTTAATTGCTGGAGTTTAGTCTATCTAACCTCACCAAATTCTTTGTGAAGACTGGTCTTTGTTTCCTGCTTGTAAACTATTATTCACCTTCTTTGTTGCGAGTCTCTTGACGTCTTTCTGATGTTGTTCTCTTTTGTCAATTTATAGATTGCACATCATTGAACTACAGTTAACTGTCTAAAATTCGAATTATAAGAGAGCTAAAATTTGGCGCGTCACAACACATTCATTTTTCGTATAAAAATTGAAAATGGGCGTAAAAGATTAAGTGGTGCTCAATGTAGAGAGCAAGCATCTGAAAAGGCACAAAAACAAGAAAAAGTCTTGGCTAAAACGCCAAAAATTGATAATTTTTTTAAACCTTCGTCAAGTAAGTTGCTCAAAATAATAATTGAATAATGAAAGAAATCAGTTTTCCAAATGCAATGAACTGACGTTTTTATGTGCATAAGAATAAGAAACAACAATCCTCTCGCCGAGTAAACACCATGCGCTGCACATTCGTAGAATTTGGTTGGTACACATGCTGCAGAAAGTTGTACAGAAACGAGTAAGTTTTTTGAATTGGTCCAGGAGTTGTATAATTTCTTTTCAGATTAGACAGAAAGATGGTCTGTTTTGCAGCATTTTGATGATTCAAAATTAAACTAAAATCATTGTCTACAACTCGTTGTTCTGCACGTGCTGATGCGGTTTCTGTTCTGGTTGAATTTTGGAACGAAATAATAAATGCTTTATCAGCTTTTGAAGAAAAATCCAACGAAAAAGCAATAGTTCGAAATAAAACTACAGGCCTTCGGAATAATATGGAACGACTAGAAAGTGCATTTATGCTAAGTACTTGGTCTGTTTTACTTGAACGATCCGATGCTACAAGTCAGAAATTGCAAGCCATGGATACCAGCATTTCAGATATTTCGGATTTGTACAAATTGTTCGTTGGTTTTGTAGAAGATGCTCGAAAAAATATTGAACTTTATGAAGAAATATCACGGAAAATTTCTACCACCCAGGAGTTTGAAAAAGACGTTCGTAGGAAGAAACGAAGCAAATTAATGTCTGATGAATTGTATGAAGATGATGTTGAGCTAGGTGGAAGAGAGAATTTCAGAGTAAATACTTTCAATATAATTTTGGATGGACTCTATACAGATTTGAAGGACAAATGCGCCGATTATGGAAGAATTTTTCAAAAATATATCGCGCTCATCGAATTTGGTACGTTGAATGAACCTGAATTAAGGAAAAATACGGCAACATCACAAGAATATTTTACAAATGATATAGAACAAATATTTATAAACGAGTTGTGCCACTTTCAAAAATATAGCCAAGTAAAGGAAAATTGAAAATAACCCGCCTTTAGAAATATTAACATTTATTCGACATTATGATCTACAAGGAGTATTTCAAAATGTTGAAATAGCCTACCGCTTGTTGAACTGCACAGCAGTTACCAACTGCAGTGCCGAACGCTCGTTTTCGTGTTTAAAGCGCATAAAATACTATTTGAGCTCAACCACAAGCCAGAATCGTTTGGTTTGTCAAATGATTTTAGCAATTGAAGCATAATTAATGTCAGATTTGAAATTTGACGATATTATCAAAACTTTTGCTGAAAGAAAAGCACGGAGAAAGAATTTTGTTAGCACACCTAGATCTTAAGTTATACAGTACCTACATATACAATTTAGTTATACGTGTAAAAAAAAACTCGAATTTTTAATAGGTTGCCTTACTAACTACCACTCAATTTACACACAAACCTAAAAAGTGGGGGGGGGGGGGGGTAGGGGGGAGGGCGGGGGCGGAAATTTTAATTTTGCGTAGGGGGCGCCGAAAAGTTAAATCCGCCCCTGAGTAGAACCTTTCACCAACTAAACTTGTTTGAAGCAAAATTTTCAAGTTAGGTTTGATTAATGCTCTCATGTTTCAACGTTCGTCACCAGGCACTGGTTGCGATGGTAATTAGTACAGTAGTATCAAATTTGACAGCTAGGTGTCGTGGACGGTAGCATTTGGTAGCGAAAGTAGGAACTAGCCTACTTGAAATTATCGTCTGTAGTCCTTACTTGAATTATAAAGAGAAAACACACACTAATACAGTCATCACAATTAACACCGGTTATCAGACAGATTCTACACTCACCCAAAGTACACTGGGCTACATGGCCACGTTGTCGCAGTCCCTAAACAATGGAACCAACCAACTAACCGTCTATCAACTCTCTTGATGAGGTTGGTATCTGGAAAGGCATTTAGCGGTAAAAACCATTCGCCATATAGACTGTTACCTCACGTCATACCCGGGTAGAAATACATACCCCATGGTGTAGCGGATAGCATTCTGTGCTGTCACCGTGGAGGGGTTCTGCCAAGGAATTTAGTCCTGATCTGAGGGCTGAAACGGAGTACACTCAGCCTCGTGAGGCAATACTGAGAAGAGGAGGGTTCGAATCCTACCTCAGCCATCCTTGAAGTGGTTTTCCGTGGTTTCCCACTTCTACTCCAGGCAAATGCCTGGATGGCACCTAACTTACGGTCATGGCCACTTTCTACCCGAATCCTACCTCCATTACAAATACATGCACTAGAACAGATATCACAGTAACACAGGTTATCAGACATATTCTACACACACCCAAGTACACAAGGCTACATGACCACGATGTCGCAACAACAACAATAACTGAATTGGCCTACTGTTATGTTGTTGCTGTGCGATTTTACGATGGTAAAAACGTCATGCTTCCTTCCTTCCTATATTTCACCCTACTCGTTTCATATCCTTTAAATTATCTATGCTGGCTCCTCCCACACAGTTGACACATTTCCTCCAAACAATAAAGAACACTCTATCTAAAGTCTGTTCGCCGAGTCGAGATAGTGGAAGTAAACACAGTTGTACACGTGATTGCAGGGCTGTCCACAAGGGGTGCATAGAGCTGTGCCTGTTGAACGTACTCCAACTCCAGTGCTGTGTATAGCCTACAAGTGAAGCGGGCTGACTTACCAGTTACATGCTACAGCGTGGTTTATTTATTGTTCGTTTATGTATTTAATTAATTAATTACTTCTTAACTGCTTATGACAGGCAACAGTATACAGTGCAGCATAGCACTAAGTGCTGCAAGTCTTGTCTTTTCTAGGGCTACAGCATGACTAATATTCTCGGAGCTTCTTGGCTACCCCTGTCCGGCACACTCGATGACGTGAATTGGGTGTGTTTCCCTGTCCGCGTAGGCAGGGGCACTGTCTCGACTCGGCGAATAGACTTGAGTACTGTAGTTTAACCCTGCGTTAGTTGCGCCATTTCTGTCACACCGATGTAATTTAAGACGACTTCGACTTCAGAGAAAGCCTGCAATACCCCGTGTAGGCATGTCGCTATACACTTGTGTTCCGCGTGCTGCTGCTGTAATCCAATAGGCGTTCCCGACTCGGATTAGTTACGTAATTGGAAGCGGTATTATCCTGAGAAGAGCCTCCGTGGCTTACAGTAGGCGGCAGCACGCTGGCCTCTCACCGCTGGGTCCGTGGTTCAAATCCTGGTCACTCCATGTGAGATCTGTGCTGGACAAAACGGAGGCAGACAGGTTTTTCTCCGGGTACTCCGGTTTTCCCTGTCGAAATTTCATTCCAGCAACACTCTCCACTATCATTTCATTTCATCTGTCATTCATTTAATCATTGCCCCAGAGGAGTGCGTCAGGCCTCGGCAGCCGGCACAGTTCATTTCCTCGCCGCTAGATGGGGGCTTCATTCATTCCATTCCTGACCCGGTCGGAGACTGGAAGCAGGCTGTGGATTTTCATTCATTATCCTGAGAAGCAGAATATTAATGACTCAAGATGCGGAGGATAATCTGTAGAGAGACTCATATTTGAGAGTACATACTTGAATCAAGCACTCTGAGGAGAGCTGTCTGAATAATTTTAGTTGGGAGCAAATCAATTAGCTTAGCTGCACTCTCTCTCCTCACCAAGGAGCACCGAGTTCTATTCCCATCAAGGTTGTTGTAAGTTACCCGACCCAAAATATGTGAGTTTTTTAAGCATAGTCTATTGTTAGATCCACCAAAAAGACACAATAAACTAGCCACATTGTGCATTAACTAATATTCAAATGATAGCTCACACAACTACATATACGACTGGCTGCGTGGCTCAGGGGTAACGTTCTCGCTTGCTGGGCCCAAGGTTGCAGGTTCGTATCCTGGCGCAGTCAGCTGGCATTTGAGGGTGCGCAAATGCGAGGGAGCCGTGTCAGTAGATTCACTGGCACGTTAAAGATCCCCTTCAGGGCAAAATTCCAGCACACCGGCGTCTCTAAAAGCCAGAGTAGTTAAAAGGGACGTAAAACAAATAACATTATTATTATTATCAACTACACATACTGTAACTAGCAACCCTCCCTGGCTTCGCCCGGTATCGTTAACGGTTTACCCAGCGTAAGCTTAAAAGGCGCACGGACGGCAGGTCCCAGATGCAATTCAGAAAAGCCGAGGTGAACAGCGAAACTTCAAACACATATACTCTTCTCTGCAGTCGCAACTCGACACGAATCGACTGTTTGATGCTGGCCGAAGTTGGGGTGATAAGCTCACTCGATAGCTCGTAAACTCGCTCCGAAGCTAGTAATTTAAATTTCCACTGAATGTAGATTGTTGGAAGAAATGAAAGTGTAAAAACACTTACAGTGGGTGATGTACCGATATTGAAGATAGATGCTGTCGCGGACGTTTCTGTAGAACTTTGCATGCTGAACAATTCTTACACCCATAGTATATATATGTTTAACGGTTTACCCAGCGTAAGCGTAGAAGGCGCACGGACTGCAGTTTTTTCTTCGACTTGATTCACTGAAATCGTTACTACTCGGCTTCCTTTGGTCATAAATGAATGTTTTTGTCTGTAGATTTACTGGCACGTTGAAGATACCCTCCCGGACAAAATTCTGACACTTGTATATCTCTAAAGCCACAGCAGTTTAAAAAAAGGCTATTATATCCATGTGTAGGACTTTTTCCCAATGAACAGTACATAACACAATCTAATAGTATAAAACCTCCTTGGTCATCAGTTAGGTCGTGGAAATTGAAATCACCCCATGGTGTAGCCGTGCGCTTAAATAACACACCACGGAGGTTCAAATCCCGGCGCTGACATAGGGTATTCAGATTTTTCCCACATTCACTCCAGGCAAATTCCAGGATAGTACCTTATTTCAAGTTCCGGGGTATCTAACCCAACCCCGCCTCTATTACTCCTACACACACTACTATAGTCTTCTCAGAAAAGCAGGTTACCAGAAAATTTCAATACGCACTCGAGTACACGGGGCTGATGACCAAGTTGTCCCAAGTTCCTAAAATAAATAAATAAATAAATAAATAAATAAATAAATAAATAAATTAAAAACAAAATATTAATCTCAAATTATAATAGCCGTCTGGTCAAACACTTAAAAAATGTTTAATATTTAAATTAATACGCACTTGTTCAACTGGTACGTTTTTCAAGGTTAGAGGACTTTATCAGTCAAAAATTGTTACGCATTTCACCAATTCTTTATATTGGAAACAACATCTTTTAACAAAAGATCCGATTCATTATACTGAACCATAATGAAGAAGTATAATATAGAAAATCTATTACGGTAGATTTTTATTAACTAGTCTTGTTTATTTTATGTATTTTTCTTTCACTTTGGTATTTTTAACATAGTTTTTAAGATTCTTTTATTATTTCAATCCACGCTGACTGGTATTATTGTATACCGAAACATGTACGTATTAATTTAAATATTAATAGTACATAATGCAACGAGCCTATAATGGCAATAATTAAGACACGAGTGTCTTAATTACCATTATAGGCAAGTTGCATACGACTGTTTATGTTCGAACATAAATATGCATAAATATCTGTGGAGATTTAGCCAGTTTTATGTACTGAACAGAGCGCATGAGACGCAGAGAATTGACCGTGGCCTCCTCAAATGCCCCACTCTGACACTAGCCACGCAGTGAACTTAAAAATAGGAGGCCGTGGAAGTCAGCACAGGTGCGATGCTATCCTTACCTAATAATGACCCTCATTATGATACAGTTTTCTGACATATAATATCCACATTTCGACATCGTCGAACATATACGTTTTTTAAGTGTTTGGCAAGGCAGCTATTATAATTTGAGATTAATATCAGTCAACACGGATAATATTTAATACCATTCTTCATAATGGTTAATGTCTATGCATTTTATCAACACAATATTTCCAAGAATTAAAATCACTGAAATACTAGCTTCAACTTATCTAACATATCTTGTAGTGCTTCACATTTCTTTTCAGGTCCCCTGTATCTGTAGTGTGAGTTTGGATGAAAGCCACAGAGCAGCGGTCAGCTGTCAGCTGTTCAATGTTGACAGGCGGGCGTGCATCTCCCAGAGGACGCACATCTTGTTAGCGGCTCACTAATGAGGGCACAACCACAAGGACATTGCATTCTGTGATGAGAGAAGACCTAACTTTTCACCACGCCTTCCCTAAAACACTCCATTTATGATCTCATAAAGCGTTCATCTTATGCAACCTGCTACCGTGGGCTTATTATCAGCACGGATATAATAATAATAATGATAATAATAATAATAATAATAATAATAACAATAATAATAATAATAATAATAATAATATTTTTTTTTTTTTTTTTTTTTACGAGGGAAGTGGAAAAATCTTGCATAAGACCTTGAGAAGGGTCCGCACTTCTCAAGAGTGTGGGATTCTTACCCACTAAAAAACCACACCCTGTCCTCTTGACAAAACCCATCCCGGGACCACTTTCGTATTACTTCAGGATGGAGTCATTTTCTTTGCTTCACAAGCACCATCTTACTTCTCCATTCATAGCCCGCGGATCGCAGACTCAATCGACTAAATCGAGCAAGTCCCCATCCGACTTCTTCTGACGAAGGACCACCTCAACAAAGAAAGCGACCGTATCCCAGCTGAGCTCGTTTCTCAGCATAATGCCAACTATATTGTCCGGCGTTATTGGACCAACCTCAGCTTCAAGTTGTTGTTTTTCCGCTGCCCAACGATCGCAGACGAAAAACGTATGATAAACGTCATCTCGTTCGTTCTCGCAGTAAATACAAACTGGACTCCTTACTTTGGCCATACGATGAAGGTAACACCGAAAGTAGCCATGACCTGTCAACATCTGTGTCAGAAAGTAATTTATTTCTCCGTGTTTCCTACTCGTCCACTCGACCAGACTCGGTATCAGCCGAGCTGTCCATCTTCCTCTGTGATCGTCAATCCACCTCTGCTGCCAAAGCTCCATCTTGCGTGCTACGGCTTCCTTCCGCGCTTGAGCCTTGCCCAGTTCTACTCGTCGGAAGTATATGTCTTTACGTTCTTGCGCGAGTAAGTCTATTGGCGCAACACCTGAGACAACTAGAACTGCAGGTTCCGAAACTGTACGGTAAGCACACGCCACCCTCAGAGCTCCTCTCCTCTGAATTGCAGCTAGGCGTTTCCTATACTTCTCTATCCTCAGCGAATCAGACCAAATCTCAGCTCCTTACAGGAGAATAGACTGCGCTGTGGACAACAGTAGCCGACGTTTGCTTTCTCTAGGACCATGCACATTAGCCATGAGTCTACTAATGGCAGCTGTCACTACTTCCGCCTTGTCTGCTGCCTTCCGTATATGAGACCAGTATGTCAGTTTCGTGTCAAGAGTAAACCCTAAGTACTTCGCAGTGGCTCCAGTTCGAACGACCACCTCTCCAACTTTCATGGGAATTATAGTGTCCATTCTCCTCCTAGTTAACATGACTATTTCAGTTTTCGCCATAGCTAAATTCAGACCATGAGTGTTCATCCAACCACTCACCCGTCGCATTACCTGATTGAGTTTCCACTGAGCCAGAACCGCATCTCGGGCTACAATCACCGCTGCAATATCATCGGCGTACCCAACAAGGAATGTATCTTCGGGCATCTCCATGCGCAGTAAGCCGTCGTACAACATGTTCCACAAATCCGGGCCCAGGATAGATCCTTGCGCTGCTCCTGCCGTGACTTTTCTCCTCCTCTGGAGGTGAAAATTAATAAAAGTAAATCAAATAATAATAATAATAATAATAATAATAATAATAATGGTTTGAAGAATGTAACAAAGACCTTCTAGAAATTGGTATTCCGGACTGCAAAATTATGAACAGGTGTGAATTCAGACACCTAATCAAAAATTGCCAGGGATTTAAGGTAGGGGCAGAACCCAATAGACGGAGGGGACCTCTTTCAGAAGATCGGAAGAAGGCGCTCAGTGATGGTCTCAAGAGATACTGGCAGGACATCAAAGCTGGCAGACTATCTAGAACGAAACATTGATTTTGATTGTTACTCCGTAGTCCGTAGTGGCTCAATTCGAATGTAAAATAAAAAATAAAAAACTAGGCCTAATTGGAATCATGAAATAGAGGAAGACTTAAGGCAGGTGGGGATCGACAGGCAAATTATAGGAGACAGAGGAGAATTCAGATACAAAATTAACATTACAAAATTTTAAACAAATGAAAAGATGAAGTCAACAACATTGTGGACAGAACAACGGAAACAGGTGCACAACGGATGAAGAGATTTTGCGAAGAGAAGAGGAAGAAGGGAGAGAGGTGAAAATTCTGTCATCATGGATATTTAAGTTCAAACAGTGTCCATAAGGGCACAAATGATATAATAATAATAATAATAATAATAATAATAATTATAATAATAATAATAATAATAATAATAATAATAATAAACAAAAGAGTGATATCGCGTATTGCGAAATTGCGACACTACAAGACCGTTGTTTATCCCCAAGCGGTATACACCACAGAAACCATATCCCTTGGTGGTCACTTTAAAACTATAGAAATTGAAATCCAAGAACTGAAAATACTCATTATTATTACTATTGGCCGACACGCCAGAGGATTTGAATTAGTTTTTGAATGGTATGGACTCCGTCTTGAGGAAAGAATTCATGGTGAAAATTAATAAAAGTAAATCAAAAATATTGGAATGCAGCCGAAATCAATCAGAAACCCCAATGGACGTCAAATTGGCAGGTAAATAGCTAAAGGAAGTAGGAGACTTCTGTTACTCAGGAAGCAAAATAACCAGTGATGGACGAAGCAAAAAATATATAAAAAGTGGGTTGGCTCAGGCAAGGAAAGCATTTCTACAGCAAAGGAATCTGTTGACATAGAATATAGATTTATGTATTAGGAAGTCAATTTTGAAAACCTTTGTCTGGAGCGTGGCACTCTATGGAAGTGAAACTTGGACTATTAGTGCAGCAGAAAAGAGGAGTATTGAAGCGTTTGAAATGTGGTGTTGCAGGAGAATTATGAAGATCAGATGGGTAGGTAGGGTTACAAATGAAAAGGTATTAAGACGAGTGAGAGAGAAGAGATGGTTCTGGCGACTGCTAATTATGAGAAGAGATAGGTTGGTAGGACAAAACAAAGAGACCCAGGAATCACAAGCTTAGTTATGGAAGGAAGGGTCTACGACAAGAACTGTAGGGGTACACCAAGGTTAAACAGATAGCCTCGGATGTAGGGTATAATAGCTATGTAGAGATGAAACGACTAGCTCAGGGCAGGGGGCCTTGGAGCGCTGCATCAAACCAATCAAATGACTGAAGACTCAAACAACAGCAACAACAACTATTAATATTATTATTATTCGTATGTTCACCATATTGTTGGGTACAATTCACCATTTCATCGGCATTTGTTATTATTTATTTATTTATTTACAGCGAATTTTCCCAATATTGAAAAGCGTTAAGCACTTTGACTCAATTCTTGACGTTCTTCTTATTTTGCCAGTGTTGTTTCATTCTGTTGGAGAATGCCAATTTTCTTTCGTCAGACCACTGAGTTCTGTAAGGTGTAGGTTTTGCTTGCTCTGGTTGGACTTTCCAGTTGTTCAATTTGTTAAGGAGTCTCTTTCTGATGAGTCGGTTATGTACTTCTTTCATCCATGGTGTTGTACTTTCGAGTGATGATATGTAATCTAGTATTATTTTGGTTAGTCGGGTATTCGGCAGTCTACTTATGTACCCGAAGAATTTCAATCGTCTTTTTCTGATGTCGACTTCGATGTTTGAGTATTTTTCAGTTGTCTTGATTGACTGTAGTCGTTACCCGTCAGGAGTGAGTTTACTCCTAGTGTATTTTCCGAATGATTTTTCTTTCTTCTTTCTTGATGTCTTCACGTTAGGCCCCTTAAAACAACAATTATCATCATATCTTCTAGTCATATTTCTAATTGAGTGTAAGAGTTTCACTTGCGTAGAGACTTGCCGGTTTGATGACAGTGTTGTAGTGTAGAAGTTTGGTTTGTCTTGACATGCAGTTTTTGTGATAGAGGTTTTGGATAAGTCCGAGTGCTCTCCTGGTTTTCTGAAGACAGTTTTGTTGTGAGATATTTTCGGATCCAGTTGGTTCGATAAATTCTCCCAGATATTTGAAATGTGGGACTCTTTTTATCGTTCCGTATTTTGTTTGCATGCTGTCGTCTTTGTGACTTAGCACTTGAGTTTTCTCTAAGGATATTCGAAGTCCCACTTTTTCGGTGCATTCTTGGAGTGTTTCTATTTGTTTTATTGCGGTCTCTTGATTTTCTGATAGTATAACCAAGTCATCGGCGAAGGCATGATATGGTATAGAGAGATTGTTTTTACGAAAGCCAAGTGTAACTGGTTTTCAGACATTTTGTTTCTTGAGCTCTTTTTTCCATTCTTTCATGACTTTATCCAGGACTATGTTGAACAAGAGAGGGAAAAGCCCATCTCCTTGACGCACGCCTGTCTGAATTTCGAAAGGATCCGATATTTCCCCCATAAATTTTACTTTGGATTTTGTGTTGGTCAGCGTTTGTTCAATGAGTTTCCATGTTTTGTGGTCTAATCCTCTTTCTTCAACTATCTGGAAGAGTGATTGTCTATCAATCGAGTCTTCCTATGCTTTTTTGTAATCGACAAATGTGCACATCACTGGTTTATTTCGAATTGGATGCATTTTGACAATGGTTTTAAGGTTGAAGATTTGTTCAGGGCAGGATCGGTTTGGTTTGAATCCTGATTGAATTTCTGATAACTTTGGTTCAAGCTATTCCTGTGTTCATGTCAAGAGACAAGCTGTGAAAATTTTGTAAGCGACGGGAAGAAGAGAAATCCCTCTGTAGTTGTTCACGTCAGACTTATCTCCTCTTTTTTGTAGAGGGTGGATGAGTGCTCTTTTCCAGTCATCAGGTATTTTCTCTGTTTGCCATATTTCTTGGATGATTAGTGTAATTTCTCTGAGTGTATTGGGTCCGAGGTTTTTAAGTAGTTCTGCAGTGATGCCGTTTTCACCTGAGGGTTTATTGTCTTTGAGTCTTTTGATGTGGGAGTGGATTTCATCTTGAGTTGGTGGTAGTGATTCTTCTGATGTGTGGTCTGATTGTTTCTTCGGGAATCTTTTCGTGGGTTCTGGGCAATTCAAAAGTCAATGCCAGTTTTCCGTCTTGTTTTCTGAGGCATAAGTTTTGTGGTGTCTACCCTTTGATTTGGTTGGCGAATGTTTTGTAGAAATGACGCGTATTGTAGATTCGGAAGTCGTTCTCGATCGAAGTCAGTTGATCATTGATATATTTCCGTTTGAATCGTCTCAGAAATTTGGTCGTATGTTTACGTAGGCTACCTCGAAGAAGATCTTCAGGTTTTTCTCAGATTTGTTACTGTTATAGGTTTGGAAGGCATTTTTTCTGTTGTCAAGGGCATTCATGATTCCACCGAGGATGTTTCGTTTTTTTTTAGTCAGGGGAATCAAGGTTTTGACGGTCACTATGATTTTTCCTTTGAAATTTTCCCAGTTTTCTGTGGGCTATTCTTCCCATTTATCAGCGATTTTGGAGTCTTTGATTTTGCTTATGTCGAATTTTGGGATCTTCTTAAAATTTCTCTTTGGTGTGAATTTGAATTTGATTCGCGACAGATAGTGGTCAGAATCAATGTTCGCTCCTTTGCGGACTTGTACATCATGAATTTCTTTCTGGCAGGTGTAAGAGATTGCGGCATGGTCGATATGAAAATCGCGTAAGTGGTGGATAGGTGATCACCATGTTTTCTGTTTCTTAGAGGATTTTCGTAGTGAGGTTGACTTGATTTTCAAATTGTTTTGTTGGCATAACTCAATGAGTCAAGTGCCGTTTTTGTTGGTAAATTTGTGCGCGGGGTAATCACCTACTGTTTTTGTTGTTATTATTGTTATTATTATTATTATTATTATTGTTGTTGTTGTTGTTGTTGTTGTTGTTGTTGTTGTTGTTGTTGTTGTTGTTGTTGTTGTTAGAGAAAATGGAATGTGGATCAAGCGGAGAACAGCTGACCTCTACTCTTTAACTGACAGGTTCTCTGATACCGCACGCAAGAGACGCTCTATGGCCATATCTATAGAATGGACAGCAACAAACTCACCAAAAGACTATTTAAGGTAATCAATTCAAAGAAGGTCAAAATAAACTGGCTAGAAGAAACTAAGGCAGACGTCTAAGAAATAAACACACAGACGACATCATAGGAAATCGTAGGCTAACCAAGCTCAAATTCATGGAGAAACATGGTAGGAAGTGGTCCGAAGAACGCAAGTGCATTAATGAAGAGACTTTGAGAGAGTAAGAAGGCGAAACCCAACAAGCCAACAAACAAGTTTCAGCAAATTCAACATACACCCAACTACACGGGGCTGATGAACAAGATGTCCCAAGACCCTAAAAAGTATTAACGACAGCAAACGCGCTCTTTGAATGGGCATAAGGGCTTCGGTGGCATAATCGGTAGCATGCTGAAGTGCTATGCCGAAGATCACTGGTTCAAACCGAGCCGAAGTCATCGGATTTTTATGAGCGTTAAAATCCTTCGGAGGGGAAGTAAAGCCGGCGGGTCCATGTCAACGATTTATGGCATGTAAAAGAACCTACCACTACAATTGGTAGTGTGTAGCTAAATTTGTAGGTTATAGGTTAGAAACGCTCTATCAAGTTCCAACGTTCGTCGCTAGATGTCAGTGACAGTGACATCTCTGGTAGCCAGAGTTGGAAATATTTGAAATAGAAATTGATGGGGAGCCTTCGGGCGTTCAATTAAAATATCCCGCTCTGGCCATTGGCTGCAACACAAATATAATAAATGGGCATAACATAGAAGAAGAATTTTTTTATTTTTTTATTTAGTCAATTTACCCTCTAGGTTGGTGGTTCCCACGGACTCAGAGAGGTAACTCACCACTACCGCCTCTATGGGCAGTGTCCTGGAGCCTGGAACATCTGGTCGGGAGGGATACAACTGGGGAGGTGTGATCAGCACTTCGCCCAGGCGGCCTCACCTGCAAAGCGAACAGGGGCCTCATGTGGGAAGGGATGGAAGATTGGGATGGATAGGCGAGGAAGGGGGAAGGAGGCGGCCGTGACATTACAGTAGGAACCATCCCGGCATTTGCCCGAAGACGAAGTGGGAAACCACGGAAAACCACTTCGATGATGGCTGAGGTGGGAATCGAACCCCCTCTACTCATATGGGCCACCCAAGGCTGAGTAGACCCCGTTCCAGTCCTCATACCACTTTTTAAATTTCATGGCAGAGCCGGGAATCGAACCCTGGACCTCCAGCTAACCATGCTGACCGCTACGCTACGGAGGCGACTACAGTAATAATAATAATAATAATTAAAAATTAGGATAGATTGCAACCCGCCGTTTCAAGGTGGCACAGCAGATTCTGATATAGTGGGTCTGCTGTGAGAAATTAGCTACCCAAACCAGTGGACATCAGTGAAACTTCATCCAACCAGCAGGGAAGGCGCAGCGTCGAACCACTATGGCAACCGCAAATGAAGCAACTCAATCTGTTCTCACCGACCGTGGTTTGTTGGAGACCAGAGCTCCATTCACTGCTATCGGGCTACCATTCCAACGCACGAAATTGGCTCAAAAATTGAGCAGCAGCGGTGGATGAGAGCGTTAACGCGCCTTGCTGGCATCGTTGAATGTGTCTTCAATGTACACTCTAAGCCTGGAAAGCAGGGTCATCTCAAAAAGTTTAGATACAATGGATGGGTCTGTAATTTTGGGGGAAGGTGCAGTCGGTATGAGGTTTACCTATCAAAATTACCAACAACGACAATGAATCTTTAAATTCAGTTTCCCACAAACATATTTTGAATTTAAAACTCAGCATTTTTTCTAGGTTTGTGCCAAGTCTTGTGTGGGGTTTCGCCTAGGACACAAAGCTGGCTCATTTTTGAAAGACGGCAGAAATTACGACACGCATGTCATAAGATATTGGCAAGTTAAAGAACCCATTTGAATTCAGTAGGCCGTGTTTATAATGGCTAAATGAATCTCGGGATTTTCCGCCAACAAAAAGTTCCTCATGTCTCTACTAGAATGCGCTATCAAGTCAAGGAACGTAGATATCTAACCTCCTTGACTTTCATAGTGCTTCTAGGAAGGAACAACGAAATTCGTCATGCAAGCTACCCTCTTGGTGCAAATAACAAAGATTGCGCCTGGCACCCAAGGTCATATGTTATTATTATTATTATCATTATTATTATTATTATTATTATTATTATTATTATTATTATTATTATTATTATTATAGCGGGCTCTTGGTGTCCTCGCCCGACCCCCACAGGAGTAGCGAACTGCGTGCTACCTCCCTTTTTATGAAGCGCACCTGCGCCTCTTCACTGCGAGAAACAAAAGCTCAAGCAGCCATAACCTCCCTATGAAGGCTTCCAAAAAAGATGGTATATTGGCTTTCACGGCCAGTAAATTTTGAGTTTGTCATCATTGCAGCAAACGAGCATTATGTCTTATGAACCATTATCAAGGCTGTATTGTACCCATGTGCATAATTTCCATGGAAAACATGCTTCTGCCTCCAGCTAGCATCAGTCCTCAGGCGTGTACCGTTCACCCACTGAGCAGATGCATATTTTTGATCTGAGACTAAAAGGTATCAACTCTACAATAATAGGACACAACTCTATTCTAATTACTTTAATTGAGCTATAAATCATGGCTTCACACAGACAAAAACACAATCCCAACAATAATACACAAAACAATGTAAAACTTATTCCTACAATCCACCATATTCGCATTTTATCCTCGCAAATCCAAATTATTATTGCATTATTTACCATGAGATTAACATGAAATTCACTCTCAAGTGCGCTGATGCACTGGTAAAATACACACACAACTGTTCTTACAATCTTACGTCACTTATTGTGACCACTCTAATTTCACAAGCTAGTTACTTATTATCAACGCATTTTTACTTTACACTATGCGTACAATTATGTTCTGTATTTCTCTTCCCACCAAAATGCTCTACCATGCATTAACCAATTTATGAGTTGCACATCAGATTTACTTGCAACTCCACTGTTACTTGTAATTCTACCCTTTTTGTAGGTCCACTGTATGCCGTAATGAGTGTACTTTCATAATGATTCCGTTACCGCTGTGTCGGGTGGGATTTTATGCTACCCTTGCGTGGGCGTAGCGTGTGACATCTGGTATCCACCTTCGGAAATAGGTGACAATGTCAGTATCAAAATGCAACTTTTAACATCTCATAAGTTTGCCAAATATTAAGTCATCAGAATGATCCTTAATTATCAATGTGTCTCAAACCACACAAATTCATTATACAATATTACAATGATTCTTTTATAACAACAGGGTTTCATAGTTTTTCCACTTTAAACATTATCCTCCAAGCCTGGGTAGGGAATGGTCTCTTCCCCCTCCCGCGACCCTTCCAGAATACAATGGGCTCAGCGCCGGGCTGTAACAAGACGCTCGTTACTTCTCTTCACGTCCCTTTCCGTTTCCAAGCATTAGCCCGTGGCTTCAAATACAATAGTGCCGTCTCAGTGACCCACACAATACTTATGATGTAACTCATACTGAATGCAAGTCGAACTATGGAATTGTTTAAGCATTTATTCCTATCATTAGGATATTAATAGCTGGCCTCAACAGGTCCATTTACATTTATACGAAGGAAACGAGATTCATCAAACACATGTCGATTTGGAATAGCCGGGATCTTTTTGTCAAAGAACAAGGTCAAGGCAACTTCCTGCCGTCCAAATTCACTCCCATAAGCTGAATTTATTCACACAATAGCTAGTTCTCGGTCGATATCAGGTGTCATGTTGAGGTATCCATGTTATCCTCCCATACACCACTGGATTCGAACCCGGAACGTTTCATAGCAATACTCAGAGCTAGGGTCTCCTCATTAAATACGCTCGATTGCAATAATATCTCTCTGTATGCCCTTGGCTATACGAGATTTCACATGTCGATTAGACTACCTGGCTCCCATGACCATTGTGAGATGATCCCGTCCTTTAATTAATAAGATAATCTCTACCAATTACTCTTATAAGCTTATTCATAAAGCTGCGATTCAATTGACTACTAAACACTTCCATTTCCTATCTCCTTGCATATTTCTTTCCATTATCATAATATACTCTGATATTAAATTCCTTTGCTTGGCCCATCACTTGCAATACTACTGCTTGGATACACAGTTATTCAAATTAGCATATATTTTGCTTACAAACATTTTTCCCTGATGTGTATTTATTATTATTATTATTACTGACATAAATTTCCCCTACTCCGACACAACGTAACCGTATTTATATAATCACCGTGTTCGTTACGTTAACTTTCTATTTAACTCAATTGCCATTTCTACGTTAGCGGTAACGATTTATCCACACAATGATGTATAAAGACATCTTAACTTGACTAAAATCAACACAACATTAATATCTGAAGGTTCTACATCCCAAATTTGACTCTCATTGGCATATTCTACAATTTTTTGAAATTACTCAACATACAGTGGACTACATATTCACTACAAAATCATGGATTTGGGTACTTACATTGGCTAATCCGGCGGCTCCGACCACACATTCTTTCCGTTAATGCCCGCCATCATTTGCAAATTAGCAAGGCATTATTACACTTTCCACACACATTTTACATACTTTTCCCATTACAACACACATTGCACTTTGCTTCTTCATGTCGAAGCTATCGCTTCCTTTTCCACAAAACGCTTTATATTAACTATTACACTGGTAATTTACACATATTTAAATGACCATCACTAAAAATCACACGATCACTATGTACATTTCTTACTGGTTGACCCTTCTTAGCAGAATTTCAGAAATGCAGGCGTTGAAGATCTTTCCTCCACGAATACCCCCGTATCTCGTTCGAAAGTCTCGATACACTGCCTGACGATTCCTAGCGGTCCCCAATATCTATCAATTCCTATCCTTTGATAATTTCCCGAAATAGCATAGATATGCTTCCATATCGTCCTGAACATTAATTTAAGTGGTATCCCGGTGAAAATGCATCACCCGTATAACAAAGTTTATACCTGCGCAGTTCGACATCCTATTATTATGTCTAACAATAGCTTATATATTGCGCTCGTCCATTGTGCATTGTACTTGTACAATTAACACTTTCAATTGTCCTTCGACTGAACTTACAGCCTCCTTGAATGATCTGCTTATAACAAAGCCTTGGACAGTTCCACGTCCATTATTATGATACCACATAATATCTCCTCGTCATGAGGTACGATTGACCTAATATGACATTGTCTTAACTTGTACACCACACTGTACATTTACTGCGTACTCAATATTAATCACTTGTAATGCCGACTATAAAAGTATGGCACGACTGTCCTTACTAATTGTTCTCACTAGTGCGTTACACTGTATGGTCAACATGTTGATGCACTCAAAATGTTAAAGTCCGTCAGCGTCCCCTCCTGGGCTCGGGCTATGTGCACTCCGCATTAGACTATGGTTCAACTGACCCCGACTGTCTGCTCCACTGACCTTATATCTGTCTGGAGCCGAAAAGTAGGTCTAAAATTTCCTTGGAGCTTCATCTTCTCTCTCCGTGCTTCTCTGGTCTTGAAATGACGTTTTCCTGGTCCGTCTTGCCTCGCTGATTACATATCCGCCTGTATGTACGAGGATCGATCGGTCAATTAATTAATATTAATTGCCTTTGCCAGCGCGTCCCCACGCCGCGTTAGTGGTTCGTCCCCCACGACATGGTCATAGTATTGCGCTGGACTCAGTCCTCCAGTGTCCTTGCGCGTTACGTTAAATCTGCCTCGATTTCGAAGTTTGACGGCTTGATAAGTAGCCTCCTTGAAATTCATCCACGTAGGTGCAATCCTCATGTCTCTGAGTTACTCCAATCACGAGTAAGCATTAAATTATTCTGGCATATTCCCACTCCACTAGGCTTCCTCTTATGTGTAGGGGATTCACTTGACCATATATTACTGTCCTTCCTTCTCTCAGACAGTGTAAATAGATCTCAGTGACTGGCAGGGCGCCACGAAACCACGCCTATATTCCAGCCTCATTTGCAACCTGTCAAGAGTTCCCACTTTCTGCGCTAAGTCCAGAATTGTATGCATCTTACAGCCCAATACTGCCGTATTCTGCTAATGTTTTCTACATTATATTATCAAATATTGTCAGAATTTGTTGATATCACAACAGTGATTTACCTTGTCTTTTCTCTAGGGGTTTTTATGGCTTAAACGCTCTCAAAAGACCTTGGGTTCGTTTCCTTCTGGCATCTCTAGTCTGTTCTCATCTTCCCAGAGATCCAGGTTCGACACCAGTCAGCCTAATACCGTAGGGTTCAGTATACAACGAAGCAAAGCGACGGATCATGTAGTAACTGTCACTGTTTGTCACAGGTTCTGCCCAAGTGTATTCCTCTACCTTAGCAGCGTGGTGCCCGCCATCTGGCTACTGGAGCTGGACAAGGTGGACAGAAGGCTGAAGGCTCGAGAGCAGAGTTCCACCGTCAACCTCACCGCCGTGGTTGGAGGAAACCTCAAGGAGATCGACAAGCTGTTTGGAGTAAGCAACACGCAGCATAATGCATTGAATATAGGATAGCCACTCACATTCACACTGAGAAGATTCCAGTTCAGCTGAAAATGTTCACAAAATTCACAAAATGTCCTAACGTGTCACCACTTTGGAAGTAAGTAAGGTAAAAGTAGAGGAGACCACACTCATACAGTACTGTTGTTGGAGTCATCAGTATTTTGACTGGTTTGATGCAGCTCTCTAAGACTCCCTGTCCTGAGCTAATCGTTTCATCTGTACATAGCTACTACACATTACATCCTAGGCAATCTGTAAAACATATTCTAACCTTGTTCTACCCCTACAGTTCTTGACCTCGATCCTTCCTTCCCTAACTAGGACTACGTTTGGTATTCCTGAGTGTCTTAGTACATGTCCTGCCAACCTATATCTTCTCTTCATTGGCAGTCACCAGACACATCTCTCCTCCCCTGCTCGACTTAATACCTCTTCATTTGTTACTCTTTCTACCCATTTGATCTTCATCATTCTTCTGTAAAACCACGATTCAAATGCCTCTATTTTCCTCTTTTCTGCTGCGCCAACAGTCAAAGTTTCACTTCCATAAAGTGTCACGCAGAAAACATGGTGATCACCTATCCACCACTTAGGCGAATTTCATATCGACCATGTCGCAATCTCTTACACCAACCAGAAAGAAATTCACGATGTACAAGTCCGCAAAGGAGCGAACATCGATTCTGACCACTATCTGTCGAGAATCAAATTCAAATTCACACCAAAGAGAAAATTTAAGAAGATCCCAAACTTCGACAGAAGCAAAATCAAAGACTCGAAAATCGCTGATAAATGGGAAGAACAGCCCACAGAAAACTGGAAAAATTTCAAAGGAAGAATCATAGAGACCGCCAAAACCTTGATTCCCCTGACTAAAAAACCGAAACATCCTTGGTGGAATCATGAATACCCAAATCTATATTTGATGCCAATCAAACTTTTTCTGTAGAAATACTTTCTCTGCCTGAGCCAACCTACTTTCTATATCGTCCATCACTGGTTATTTTGCTTCCTAAGTAGCAGAAGTCTCCTACTTCCTTTGGGTTTTCACTTGCCAATTTGACGTCAATAGGGATTTCGAATTTATTTCGGCTACATTCAATTATTGTTGTTTTACATTTATTTATTTTCATCATGAATTCTTTGCTCAAGACGGAGTCAATACCATTTAAAATTTCATTCAAATCCTCTGGTGAATCAGCTACTGTATGTTGACAATGTCATCAGTGAATCTAAGAGTTGAGATTATTTCTCCTTGAATCTTTACTGAAAATGAAAATCCACAGCCTGCTTCCAGTCTCCGACCGGGTCAGGAATGGAATGAATGAAGCCCCCATCTAGCGGCGAGGATATGAACTGTGCCGGCTGCCGAAGCCTGTCGCACTCCTCTGGGGCAATGATTAAATGAATGACAGATGAAATGAAATGATAGTGGAGAGTGTTGCTGGAATGAAATTGTGACAGGGAAAACCGGAGTACCCGGAGAAAAACCTGTCTGCCTCCGTTTTGTCCAGCACAGATCTCACATGGAGTGACCGGGATTTGAACCACGGACCCAGCGGTGAGAGGCCGGCGTGCTGCCGCCTAAGCCACGGAGGCTTCCTTGAATCTTTACTAATCTTTCAAAATTATGAGTAATAATTCTGGAAGGCATCTAGGAATAAATGTTTGCTCCTCCACTGTCAACAATCCACTTACTATCTCCCCTGAGAAACATCACTTTTGCAATAAAATACCAGCGGTGTGCGCCATTATCAGCGTGAATTATGAGCAAACTACAATATTGTCAATCCCACATTTTTGGACAGCATTGGTTCGGGAATACCTAAGACTAAATTGAAAGTAAAACTATAACGTGAGGGTTTCTCGTATGTCTTAGGATGTTTCTGTTAAGTTACTCCCTTCATTCCCAGGTGCAGCTGAAGTTGCCCAGCCTGGACACGGACACGTGGGTGACGCTGATCGAACAGTTTCTGATGCTGGTGCTCATCATAGGGCGCTGGATGCTGCCTAAAGGAGACTTAACAAGGGATCAATTGTCGCAACTGTTGCTGGTCTACATAGGCACCGCAGCAGACATCATCGAGTTCTTCGACTCCTTCAAGGACGATACCATAGCTCAAGAACCTGTCCTCGTGCTGCTCACACTGGCCATCTGGTCGTGGAGCCTGTTGCAGTTCACTGTGGTTCTGACAGCCACCAAGAGTCGCAAGTCACGTTTGTCTACCTCCACCAATATACCAGCACAACGGTGAGTCATCATGGTCACCCATTGGAGTCTATATTATTACGTGGTCACCATACTACCACTGCCATCAGCTACGCCCAAAAGCACCATGTTCGACGATCCCACTTCATACTGTAGCATAGGTCCTAAAATGTCGGCTTATGATAGGTGGAAGGTTTATCTACATCTAATTCACAGTTTTGTCTACAGATAGCTCACCACTCGCGTCTACAGAGAACGTGAAGGAGCTACAGATGTGCAAGAAACTCGGTAAGGTCATAGTACTATTTTGGCCGACCCCGACCGTGCCCTTCAAATTTTATTACGTCTCACCAATCCAACATGGCGGCTGTGCGAAATATTTCACCGGCATTCTATATGACCGAAACTATTACTGATATCTCCCTTAAATTTTTTACGGTGATAAATGGCACTACTACAAGTCCACCTATGTGGCTTTCAAAGCCCTGTTAACTACGAAACGAACATGGCGGCCAAGCAAATTTGAAACATTTAAATATACTTTTCTCGCGATTTAACCATCCGAACGCAGTGAAACGTGTTACAGCAAATGTTTATACAGAATGCAATGCACTGACATCTAATTTACTTCAATTGCTTTCATAACCTCAAGGTGGTGGCTGAGCAAAATTTTGAAATTAAGTTTTTATTTCTTGTGTCCTAATCATGCGATCGAAGTCAACGTTTGAATAATGAACCTACGCAATAACTCTATGGCCTACCTATATCAAAATCCAACATGGCGACCATCCGAAATATTTAGACTGTTCTCAATATCTATTAATCTATTAATCTATGACAGCAATCAAACTGAAATTTTGTATGTTGATAGAGGCTATACTCATGAGTTCACATATGGGACTTTCAATAACCTGGTGAGCTCAAATCCAACATGGCGGTGACGCGAATTTCAAATATTTAAATGGACGTTTCTCTCGCGATTTAACTATCTGAGCGCAGTGAAACTTGGTACGGTATAGACTTATGCAAAGTTTAATCCACTGGCATCTAATTTTTTTCAATTGTTCTTATTATCACAATTTGGTGGCCGTGCGAAATTTTAAAATCTCGTTTTTATTTCTTGTGTTCTAATTATGCGATTTAAGTTTGAATAATACCTCTACAAAATAATCTTCATGTACAGTATGCCACAGTGGGTGAGTGGTTATCATCTCGGTCTACCAACCCTAAGCTTGCAGGTTCGCTCCTGGCCATGGTAAGTAATTTTTGAAAGGCGACAAAAATCACGACACGCATGTCATACGTTGTTGGCATGTTAAAGAACCCATTTGAATTTAGTAGGCCGTGTTCATAATGACAAAATTAATCTCGGGATTTTCTTCACGGAACTACTTGTTCAGTCTTGCCTTAGTAATCGAAATTTAATTTTCTTTTAATTTTCTTTATTATAATATAAATTAAGCACATTTCAACCGCTTCAGTACTTGAATTTAAGAATACATTTGAGGTACACATTTATCTGACATGCCGTAATATATTAATTTATTTTAGTACGTTTAGCTTCAATGTATTAGCAACAAATGTGAGTACCTAAACGTAAAATATCTTGAATTTTTCAGTGAATTTGATCACAATTAAGTTGGCCCCATGGTATAATAGCGGATTCTTCTCTTACCTTGGAACTATGACAAAGAAGATAGTCCTCAATGTTTGTCTCATTTCCAGTGTGGTGAATAAGTGGTCTAGGAACTCCAGCAAGGAAGATAGTCCTTACTGATCGTCTGGTTTTCAGTCTAGTGAAGAGAAGACCTGGTAGCTCCACCAAGGAAGATATTCTTCATTGTTTGTCTGGTTTCCAGTTAAGTGAAGAAAAAACCTAGGAGTTCCAGCAAGGAAGATAGTCCTCATTGTTTGTCTGGCTTCCACTGAAGTAAAGAAGAGACCTAGGAGCTCCAGCAAGGAAGATATTCTTCATTGTCTCATTGCTTGTCTGAATTCCAGTGTAGTGAAGAAGAAACCTAGGAGCTCCACCAACGAAGATACCCCTCATTGTTTGTCTGGCTTCCAGACTTCCAGTGCAGTGAAGGAGAGACCAAGGAGCTCCAGCAAGAAAGATAGTCCTGATTGTTTGTCTAGTTTCCAGTGTAGTAAAGAAGAGACCTACGAGCTCCAGCAAGGAAGATAGTCCTCATTGTTTGTCTGGTTTCCAGTGTAGTGAAGAAGAGACCGCGGAACTCCACTAAAGAACAGAACTGTTGCTCGTCCTGCTGCACCATCGATGTGTGGGGAATCGTGCTAAACATACTTCTGCAGGATGCACCGTTCTTCGCGTTCCGCCTGCTGCTCATCCTCCACTACCGAATCATCAGCTACATGAACGTGTTCTTCACCTGCAAGAACACCCTGGTCATTGTCCTGCAGCTCTACAGACTGTATGTGGTGCAGGCGGAGGGCAAGAAACAACGACACGCAAGTAATGGGCGGACCAAGTCCAGCTCTATCGCCGTGGTGTCCGAGCAGTACAGACTGCGGGTGAGCATGCCGTAACTACCATTTAGGCCTCACGATGGAGAGGAGGACAATAGAACTACATCCCTTGGGTCCAGGGAGTATAATAATAATAACAATAATAATAATAATAATAATCTTCTTCTTTTGCTTTAGCGTTTGTCCCACCTCGTGGCAGGGTCCGCTATTTGAATCCGCTGTCTCCACTTTACTCGGCCATGGGCCATGTCCGGATGAAGGTTGACGCCTTTCAAATCCATGTGCAGTGTATCGGCCCAACGTTGTCTCGGTCGCCCCTTTGGTCTTTTCCCGGCGACCTCCAGTGTGTAGCCCTGTTTTGCAATGGTGTCCGCTCCTGACCGTAGCACATGCCAAACCATCGCAGACGACCCTCACGCATTTTGTTACTGATTGCTGCGATACCAAATCGTTCCCTTATTCTTTGATTGGGGATGTGATCCAACCTAGTAATGCCTGCTGTCCATCTAAGCATCTTGGTCTCCATGGCACTTAGCCGACGTTCTGCTTCCTTCGTGGTCGGCCAACATTCGGTACTATAAAGCGCTACGGGACGAATGACAGTGCGGTAAATCTTCGATTTTAGGTGGTCTTTCATCTGGCGATCGCACATGACACCTGTCGTTGTTCGCCACTTCATCCACGCAGCATTAATTCTTATGTTGAACTTCTCGGTGAGACGACCTTCAACAGTTATCGTAGAGCCAAGATACTTAAATTTTGTCGTTCGAGGCAGATCATCGCCGTCGACTTGGATTGTTCCGATTTCTCCAGCATCCGTTGTCATATATTCTGTTTTAGCTTTGTTAAGCCGCAGGCGATATTGACTTAAACGATCACTCCATTCCTGGACTTGATGTTGGAGATCCAGCTTATAATAATAATAATAATAATAATAATAATAATAATAATAATAATAATAATAATAATAATGGTTTACGCCCCTTTTAACTGCTGCGGATTTCTTTTAGAGACATCGGGGTGGAAATCACATCAAATAAATTAAAACGCACAAACACAAAATTACAAATCCAATACGACGGAGGTATGTTTGAAGGTGAGAGGCTATAAATAAATAAATAAATAAATAAATAAATAAATAAATAAATAAATAAATAAATAAATAAATGAATGAATAAATAAATATTTAATGAATGAATTAAATAAATAGATATAGCCCATATATGATAAATAAATAAATAAATAAATAAATGTTCAATTAATTAACTAAATAAATAGATAAATAGATAAATAAGTTAATAAATAAATAAATATTTAATGAATTAAAAAAATAGATAGATAAATACTGTAGATAAATAAGAATTTGTTTCTACCAGAACTTCACGGGACGAACAAAGTTGGAGGGGCCCACAGGTTCTAAACCTTGGGTCCGTGTTCGCTCTCCACGCCCCTGCTACCATTACCACGATTCAGCTTTAAAAATATAGATCAATCTAAAACAAACAATCTGTCATCGCTACAGTTTCTGATTTATATCATTTAAAAATAGCATTTTGGAATTCAAAATAATGGATTTTAGTAGGCTATATGAGTAGTCTATTTCAAATTACCCTCTTTTTATGAATTGGTTGAATTTATGAATTATTGCTAGTAAAATTTGAATTAAATTAATTTAATTACAATAAATAATATGTTTATTTATGATGAAATAGGAAAATAAAACCTTAAATAAATAAATTTCAATTCTTGAGTACAGTGTTACATTATAACCTTCTTCAGCAAACAGTAGTTGATACAAATGAAGTTGCAAGATTTACACAACATTTTATAAAATGGCTGATTTCAAAACTACTTATGAAACACTAATTGTCTAAAATGATTAAAAATACTCTTAAAGACTAAACATCAGATCGGTTACAATTTTTAGATTAACGATGAAAGATAAATCTCTTGAAAAGACAGCTTGAAGTGGAATTGCAAATGATGCGGAACTGATGAAAAGGTTTATTGAAAATCTTTGAGGTTGGGAGGATATGTAATTGTGATCATATGTTTACATTGAAATAAAATGCGTGAACATTAACCAATATGACAATGGTAATAAATAATATCCGTGTTGACTGATAGTGCTATCTTATTCAACTAGTAAGTTTCTTCTGGTTTATTTCAAGGTTAGATAATTTTATACCATCAAAATTTTACGTCTTTCACCAATACATTAACAACATAAAGCAACATCATAACTGACAAGTGTGTTCCTTCTGAAAATTTTTAAGGTTAGACCACATCAATGTGATACAGACTGCCGTATAGCGGCTTCGGTGGCGTAGTTGGTAGCATGCTGAGCTGGTATGCCCAAGATAGCAGGTTCAAACCCGGCCGAAGCCGTCGGATTTTTTAAGAGCGTTAAAAATCCCTCAGTATGCCTTCCTTCAGAGGGGAAGTAAAGCCGGCGGTCCCATGTCATAGATTTATGGCATGTTAAAGAACTTTCCACTAATTACACCTTTTGCTACGTTCGTCGCCAAGAGCCGACTGCGGTGGCGTCTAATAGCTAAGTTCTAAACTAGGCCTAGTAGTCGTTAGTCGTTGACGGTGGCGTTTGGCAGCCAAAGTACGAACTATTTGAAAAATTCAAAGTTGCAGTCCTTACTTGAATTTAAAAAAAACAGACACACTAATACAGTCACCACAATTAGCACCTGTTATCAGACAGATTCTGCACACACCCAAAGTACACGGGGCTACATGACCGCGTTCTCGCAGCCCCTAAACTAAGGAACCAACCAAGCAAGACTGCCGTATCCATTAAGGTTGATTGTCATATTAAGTCCGATAATATTAATATATATAATATATATATAATATAGCTGGAAGATACATCATATAGCAGCGACGTCCAATTCACTATAGTCGAACCATATTTATTAACAACCAGTCCTTTAAGGTTCATTTATCTTCATTCTATTCTTATTTATTCATATGTTTTCTAATTCTTTTTGTGAGCTTTCATTTTATTTAAATTTCTAATAGTGTTTTGTAAGGATCTCCATTTTCTCTTTTATCTCTGTAAACTTAGTTTTAAGATTATTTTAATTCATTGAACACCGAAACATGTACCTTTAAGCAGTGATTAAACCACATTCTTAGTGTTTGACAAGGCGGTTTTGAATAAGATAGTATTGAAAAAAAATAATTTCATATTATACTGTGAAAATAGTTAGTCCAATAAAATAGGGTAGTTATAAATGAAAGTTTGATCATGGAATGTATTTCTTTATATTATGTTAATACTTCGTATCTTCGCAGCCCGAGAAGTAGTCCAGTTCTGTTCTATTTCAGTTTCTATCCAAACTTGCAAATTACAATTAAACTTCTCTGTGTCGTAGGCACGACACTCTGACGATGATTTATTGTCCGTGGTATCGCACAGTCCCCCGAGTCAGCTAGACGACCCTGAAGACGAGGACTTGGAACTGACGCTAGCAGAGCTACAAGCAGTGAGACGAAACCGCAGGTAAGTACGAGTACAAAGTCACGGGCTGAGACCTGTCCACAAAACATTCTTCTTCAAACAGGTCGAGATATGTCATTCATTACTAAGGTGTTTGCCACGGTGGGTGAGTGGTTATCGTGTCGGACAACCAACCCCAAGCTTGCAGGTTCGCTCCGAAGTATTTTTTTTGAAAGGCGGCGAAAATCTTGGCACGCATGTCATACGTTGTTGGCATGTTAAAGATAATAATAATAATAATAACCCCTGGCACTACAGCCCATGAAGGGCCTAGGCCTAGCAGCGACCGCTGCCCAGCCATTTGGCCTGAAGATATTGGGGTGACGCGTGGTCAGCGCATTGGGTCCCCTCGGCCGTTAATCTTGGTTTTCGTGACCAGGGCGCTGTCTCACTGTCAGACAGCTACTCAATTGTCCTCATGAGGCTGAGTGCACCCCGTTCCAGCCCTCACGTCAGTTTCTAAAATCCCTGACGGAGCCGGGAATCGAACCCGGGGCTTCCGGGTGAGAAGCAGGCACGCTATCCCAACACCATGGGGCAGCGGCATGTTAAATAACCAATTTGAATTCAGTAGGCCGTGTTCATAAAGGCAAAATTAATCTCGGGATTTTCCGCCAACACAAAGTTTCTCCTTTCTCTTCTAGAAAGCGCTATAGTGTCAAGGAGCTTAGATATCTAACCTCCTTGACTTTCATAGTGCTCCAAGGAACAACAAAATTCGACATGCAAGCTGCCATCTGGGCGTCAAATAACAAAGCTTCCACCCAGCACCCGAGGCCATACACTATTATTATTATTATTATTATTATTATTATTATTATTATTATTATTATTATTACTAAGGTTCGGATGTTTAGGTTTAAAGAAACGAGAAATATGCCCTAAAAATACTAAAATAATTATGTTCCAAAATATGACCTAATATATTTACATGTTTTCTAAAAACAAGTGTTAATAATATAGTGAAATGTTATTTTTATTATTAATTCTACATTCAAACCTAAAAAAAATGTTAAAATATAGATTACACTGATTTCATGAATAGGCCTACGATAAAAATGTTTTCCTCAAATTTTTGTCGCAGAATGTTTCAAAAGACTCGCGGAAAGCAGCTTATTCTCCACCTTTTATCACGTTAAAAACTGCGACATAAATCGCATTTCCTGTAAAAGAGAAAGAAAATATCCTTAGTTAAAAATACCACCAAGTTTGGTTACAGTTAAATATTTTCTGATAGTCTGAAACAATTGGCAAGTTTTAATTTTTTTTAGCGCCTCTAACGCACAGAAACGTTGTAGCGGCCACCAGATACCATCTTTTAAGTCCACTAACTAACCTAACCTAACTAACCCCGTGGCACTACAGCCCTTGAAGGGCCTAGGCCTACCAAGCGACCGCTGCCCAGCCAATTGGCCTGCAGATTTTGGGGGTGACGCGTGGTCAGCGCGTCGGGTCCCCTCGGCCGTTAATCTTGGTTTTCGTGACCGGGGCACTGTCTCACTGTCAGACAGCTACTCAATTGTCCTCACGAGGCTGAGTGCACCCCGTTCCAACCCTCACGTCAGTTTTAAAATCCCTGACGGAGCCGGGGATCGAACCCGGGGCCTCCGGGTGAGAGGCAGGCGCGCTACCCCGACACCACGGGGCCGGCCCTTTAAGTCCACTACCTACACCTAATAAATTACCAAAATACGACCTTAAAACATTAATATTGTTGAAATACGACAATAACTATGAAATGACCCAAATATTCATTTATATGCTCCTCAGAAATCCACCTAAAAAGAATCGGGAACATTGAACTTCTGCTGAATTACAGTTTTTAATGAAAATGTAGTCAAGGAAAAAATATGACATTTCTTAAACATCCGAACCTTAGTCACTCATTACAGACTTGGATAACGATCCTAGAAGTATCCCTCTACTTGACTGCTACGGACGTCTAAACTGAGCGTTAATTACGCGGCTATTTTACATATTGCCGGCCTTGTGGTGTTGGAGTAGCGCACTTGCCTGTCACATGGAGGCCCGGGTCGTTTCCTGACTCCATCAGGGATTTTAGAAACTAACGTGAGGGCTCGCAAGGGATGCACTCAGTATCGTGAGGATAATTGAGGAGCTGTCTGACAGTGAGGCAGCGCGCCGATCGGGAAATACCAAGATTAACGGCTGAGGGGACCCAACGCCCTGAATGGTTTCTAACGTAAGGCCACGGCAGCCTCCTTCCCAATATTTTTCTGAATTACAAATACACACACTAATACAGCCATTACAATAACACAGGTTTTCAGACACTTCCAAGTGCACGGGACTAAATGACCACTATGTCGCAAAGCCCGTAAATAAATTAACAAAGGATTGAAACTCGACTTGAAGGATGTTGTGTATATGTTACAGATCCGCCGAGCAGGTAGGACGAGGTTTTCGTCAGGACACCGGCTACTCGACTGCATCGAGCTCGCATGGAGAGACCAGGGTGAGCAACAAGTCTCTACACCATTATTTATTGCCATACAGTGACTATGACACTTATTTTAGATCAGGGGGTCCAGCCTTTGCACGCTCAGGGCGCTAGCTAAGTTGCGCCGCATCCCGGCAGGCTGCTTCCTGCCACTCTTGGTTGGGCTAACTGCCAGCGCTGCGTCTGCTCTCTGCCGTGTCTGACCGAGTCAAGTTGGGATCACTAGCACACCGGACGTAATGTAAACAACCAAACTGTTCGTCTAATGCGTTGGTTGTCCGACATATCTACATTGCGTATCGCGCTTTTCTTCGCGTGCCGGTACTTGAAAATTACGTGCTTCGTATTATAACAGTCAGAAATACTGATAAGGTATCACGGAACTCTTTTAAGGCGTAGCAATTTCGATTGCAATTTTGGCAGGTGAAAAGCTAAAGGAAGAAGCAGACTTCTGTTACTTAGGAAGCAAAATAACCAGTGATGGACGAAGCAAAGAGGATATAAAAAGTAGGTTGGCTCAAGCAAGGAAAGCATTTCTACAGAAAAGGAATGTGTTGACATCGATATAGTAGGTATTAAGAAGTCATTTTTGAAAGCCTTTGTCTGGAGCGTGGCGCTCTATGGAAGTGAAACTTGGACTGTTGGTGCAGCAGAAAAGAGGATAATTGAAGCGTTTGAAATGTGTTGTTACAGGAGAATGATGAATATCAGAGGGGTAGCACTAGATAGGGTAACAAACGAAGAGGTGTTAAGACGAGTGTGAGAGGAGAGATGCTTCTGGCGACTGCTAATGAAGAGAAGAGATAGGTCGGTAGGACACAGTAAGACACCCAGGAATATCAAGCTTAGTTATGGAAGGAAGGGTCGAAGGCAAAAGCTGTAGGGGTAGATCAAGGTTAGAATATGTTAAACAGATTGCCTCGGATGTAGGGTGTGGTAGCTATGTAGAGATGAAAACATTCGCTCAGGACAGGGAGATATGGAGGGCTGCATCATACCAGTCAAAAGACTGAAGACTCAAACAACAACAACAACAATTTCGATCACATTATTGTTTTTCTTTTCTCCTTGTTTTCGTTTTGTTTCAATTTGTTTTCATATTTACAATAAACTGAAATTAGCGGCTTCGGTGGCGTAGTCGGTAGCATGTTGAACTGCAATGCCCAAGATCGCGGGTTCTAACCCGGCCGAAGTCGTCGGATTTTTAAGAGCGTTAAAATTATTCAGTGTGCATTCCTTCGGAGGGGAAGTAAAGCCGGCGGGCCCATGTCATAGATTTATGGCACGAAAAAGAACCTCCCACTACAATTGGTAGTGTGTAGCTAAATTTGTACGTTATTTGGTGAGAAACGCTCTATCAAGTATCAACGTTCACCGCTGGGTGACAGTGGCGTCTGGTAGCCAAAGTTGGAACTACTTGAAATTGAACTTTCATTCATCTTCATTGATTTCATCTCTCATTAACTTTTCTTGTGAGGTTGGTGTCAGGAAGGATATCCGGCTGTAGAAACCATCAGCCACGCGGAATTTCATCGCATATCATCCCCGACCCCGTTGGAAACGGGATTAATAAGGGGTGGACATTGATAGATTTACAATATACTGAATACAGTTTGGCGTTCGACCGATCAACCACAGCACAGAGAAGGCAGTACGGGAGGGAGTGAGACGGGAAAGCGAGCAAAAGAAAGAAAGAAAGAAAGAAAGAAAGAAAGAAAGAAAGAAAGAAAGAAAGAAAGAAAGGAAGAAAGAAAGAAAGAAAGAAAGAAAGAGACAGACATATACAGTAGTCTTCCCCCACTATCGCTTCAAGGCCGAACGAGCCAGATGTACGTTGGCGTGCTGTATGGACACCCCTGATGTAGATGAATATGTAGACGTACTGGCATGAAAGTGCCAAAGGGAAATCAGTTCCTATGACTATCACAAATTTTGCATGCAAAGACTGGAATTTGAATACTAAGGAATCATCCCGTTAGAAGTTGGGATATATGTGTTAAGTTACAGATGCCTTAAAAATAGTCTAACTTCCTCAGTGAGTCAGTAGTAAAGTGTACACCTCAAGTCAAGTCCAAGGGTTCGATTCCCGGCCTAGAAAGTCAGATTGTTTTGAGGGTGGAAATAATCCGCGGCACTCCGAGTCATACGATGTCGGCTCGTAAAATATCTCTGGTATTATATTTGGTGATAACAAGACAAAATCAATCAAGTAATATCCAGCCACAGATCACCCAGAAGAGTTCTGGTTTTCACTGCCATCTGGTAGTATTGAACTGAGCGTCGATCTCCTCAGTGGCTCAAGCTCATAAGAGCTAATCAACGATAGCTGAGGCTATACGATTATTATAAGTATAAGTATTATTATTATTATTATTATTATTATTATTATTATTTCCGCGGACGCAGCCCTAGTTGTTGCTGGAGTTATTCCAATTCACCTCCTCGCCAAGGACCGGAAAACTATATTCCAGATGAAGTCTGAAGTGGGCATGGAAACTGAGCATCGAGATGCAAGAGTGCAGACCTTTCCAAGATGGCAGAACAGCTGGGAAATGGCCCGGGTCCGTGGCTAAATGGTTAGCGCGCTAGGCGTTGAACCGAAGTGCCCCGGGTTCGATTTCCGGCCGAGTCATCAGGGATTTTCTCCTGGGGTTAATTCCCGTGGCTCGGGGACTGGGTGTATATGACGTCTTCATCATCACTTCATCCTCATTACGACGCGCAGGTCGCCCACGAGCGTCAACTAGAAATACCTGCACTCGGCCTCTCCGGAAGTCACACGATTATTATTTAGCTGAGAAGTGGGAGAATGGGGTCGTTGGACTAGAAGGCTGATCCCTCAGGAACATCGCTGGACAGATAGGAAGCATGGAGAGATCAAGTATTATCTGACCCAACTTCTGACTGGACATGGGTATTTTCGGTCTTACCTCAAGAAGATTGGAAAGGTATATTTCCAACAATGCTCTGAAGCTATTGATGATGCCCAACACACTTTTTTCTCCTGAAAGAGGTGGATTGATATAAGGGAATTACTTCAAAAAGAGATTGGACAACAGATCTCCCCAGACAACATAGTGGAAATGATGCTTCAAGATGAGTCGCACTGGAACAATGTAGCTCATTACACTGAAGAAATTCTTCGAACGAAGGAAAAATATCTGCATAATCACGGATGAAAAATAGTTGAGGACAAGTGTCCTAGTATATTGTCCTAGCCTGAAGTAATGTGATAAACGGTTCCAGGGTAGATTCCAGAAGTCAATGGGGGAGTTTTAGTGGGTAGTCTGCTACTCAGGAGACCGATACCATGTGTGTAAATGCATTTCTCCGCTTCCGCAAAAATATTATTATTATTAATAATAATATTATTATTAGTATTATTATTAATACCGACAGCGGTAGCTAAGCGCAGCGTTAGGCCATGGGGCCAAGCTCTCTGCGGACTCGGTAGATGCCGGCCGTCCTTAAAATGATTTTCTGTGGTTTCCCATTTTCAATTCTAGGCACATGATTGGACGGTACTGTACTCGAATTAGCCAAGTGAATGTATTGATACAAAGCCCATAGTATTAAAAGAACGAGGCTGCAAATGTGACACAAACCAGTTTTTAGAGCCTAGGTAGCAACCAGCTTCCAGCCAATCACAATATTACCTCATTTAATACAAGGGAGGGAGCGAGAAACCGGTCCAGGCTTTGTTGTTGACAAGCCGAAATAAAATAAAAAACTTGTCGAACGGTGGGGACAGCGCACGACAAAAAAAACGCGCGTGCCGAGGAAGTGTGACCATCAGAAAAGCTGTCAAATATTATATTAAAAATATGAAGATATTTTTGAAGGTAATTGAACCTGTAATTGCAAAGTAACGAGTATTATGGATAAACGCACAATTTCAGACGAGTTTGTTATACAAAGGACGCTATCTTTTCACTGGAGTGGGGAGGACGCGACTTGGACTCGTCTTTTCATTAAAGCTTTGAACGGGGACGGAGGTGTCTTCCGAGAGCGCAACAATCAGCAGTGTAATTTAGGGTGACAAGATTCTGATAATGAAAAAAATGGGACACTCAGGCATGTCGCGTCAATGATTGCCTGTCGAGAAAGCGGATCCTATAATTGGGCATTTGTGCAATATTTATGATATTTAATTTCAAAACAAATATTTTATTCACTAAAACATGATATAGTATATTGCATTTCTTAAATCACGTCTATATAGTCACTCTCAAACATATTCTAAAAATTATACAACCTAACAGATACATTTTAAAAAATATCACTTATAGGTAGGCTTGCCAGACGTCCCGGTTTGACCGGGACAGTCCCGGTTTTCAGACAACATCTCGGTGTCCCGGCCGGTTTCCTTCACGTCCCGGAAAAAAATAAATTCGATTTTTTAGATGACCAAAAAAGTCTAAAGTAATTAATTGTGTAGGATTATTAAGTATAACCATAATATTGTCATTTAATTCTGCACTGTATGAAAAGTAAAACTATAGAAGAGTGATGGTTTTCTAGTAAATAATATTGTCATCGTATCGTCTTGTTTAGCCAACCGTGACTATACGCGATGGGATAGTCTCTCCGGGCGAGTCTAGTACTGGGTACTCGCTGCACAGTACACCCCCTCGTGCAATAACATTGGACTCACCCACGTCGGCACTAGTAGGCTTGCGATAGAGATGAAGATGAAACTCAGTCAGTTGTCAGTCCTTGTCAGCGGTGCGTGTTGAGTTAGCGAGCTAGCGCTGTTTTATTTATGTTTTAAGTTAAAAGTTTATTCTTTCTCTGTTAAAATGCCAAAACGGTCGTGTAAATTTACCGATGATTTACAGAATGAATTCCCTTTTTTGAAGGAGGTATGTACTGGTAATCAAGATCAAGACGATAGACTTAAATGTTCACATTGTAATTCTGAGTTTTCGGTTGCTCATGGTGGTCGATCTGACATAAAAGGTAATTTGCAATCGAGTAAACACAAAAAGAGTTTAGCATGTGCTGCTAGCTCATCAAAACTGACCAGTTTTTTTAAGACTGCGAGTTCAAATGACAAAAACCTAGATTTAGCAGCAAAAGAGGCGACCTTTGCTTACCACACAGCAAACCATAGCTTAAGTTTCAATTCCAATTCTTGTTCATCAAAACTAATTTCTAAGTTTTTGAACCTAAATTCTCACTTGGAAACACTAAGTGTGAAGCAATAGTTTTAAACGTCATAGCTCCATTAGCTCAGGAAGAGCTTAAAGAAGACTTGACCAAGTCAAACTACGTATCTGTAAGTATGGATGCATCAAACAGAAAAGATATAAAACTTGTGCCAATTGTTGTGCGCTACTTTAATCCTAATTCAGGTGTGCAAGTAATGCTGTTACAGGCCGGACGTTTGTTTTAGACGATTGCCCTTGACCTTGAAGCCTGTGGGTGAGCCTACACTCACTCACTCTCTCACCCTATCTCTTCACACTTGTCACCACCGACCTGATGTAATGGAATTCCAGACTTGAGCAGACAGTACAGTCCACTTCGAAGTATTGTGTGACGCAGAAGTACACGTTACGTAGTTACGAACAGAACGTCATTATATTTGCCAATGACTGTACTTCAGTAGTAGTGTGAAAAAGCTTTGTCAATCATCGGACCGCTTGGGGCAGCTGACAACAACACAGGTACTGTAGTAACTCTCCTCCAGGCTTCCATTAAGAATTTTCACTCGTCTAAAACAAACGTCCGGCCTGTAGATTTCAAATCTGTGGAGGGTGCATCATCTGAAATTCTTACAGATCACTTATGCTCTGTCCTGTTGCAAAACGATTTGAACAACAAAGTGGTTGGCTTTTGTGGCGATAACTGCAACACTAACTTCGGTGGTGTGAAAAGAGCAGGGAAAAACAATGTTTTCCATCGACTCAAGAATAGCCTAGGACGGGAAATCAATGGAATCGGATGTGGAGCACACATTGTGCACAACTGTGTGCAAACTGAAGTAGATAGTCTCCCAATCGATATTGAGGCCTTAGTGGTGAAGATTTATAAATACTTCCACATATACACAGTCCGTGTAACTGAACTAACATCATTTTGTGAATA
Source organism: Meconema thalassinum (assembly GCA_946902985.2). Lineage (NCBI taxonomy): Eukaryota > Metazoa > Arthropoda > Insecta > Orthoptera > Tettigoniidae > Meconema > Meconema thalassinum. The sequence goes on along the minus strand of OX336394.1, from coordinate 248,552,019 downwards.
TGCAGAGATGGGGTACCGTAAACTAATTCAACACGGAAACACGAGGTTTCTATCAATGATGCCGGCACTGGAAAGAATTCTACAGATGTTTGAAGGTCTGAAAGCGTTTTTTTAGACCAAGAAATATGCCCATCAATAATTTAAAAAAACTTATTTACTGATTCAAAGGGCGAGCTCTACTTGTGGTTTGTCCACGGACAGCTTGCACTATTTAACAAGGCCATCCTGGTAATGGAAAAAAATAACGCGATAGCTTTTGAGGTTGCTGAAGCTCACAAAGCTCTCAAAAGAAACCTGACAGAAATAAAGGCCTCAAACTTTATCCCTACGGGTGCAAAGAACATCTACAGGAGTCTAGATGAGAAAGTACGTAACAGTGTGAAAGAAGAATTTGATGGCTTTTATGACAGATGCATTGCATACTTAGAACTCTGGGAGAACAGCTTTGGAAACGCTGAACAGTTTTCATGGGTCAATCTGACGAAAACAGATGCTGTTGATTGGTAAAAAGCCGAAACTTCTGCTGAAATCATCAATAGCAGTCTTCTTGATGAAAATATGAAAATAAACAATGATCAGCTGTTTGACGAAGTTGTGCTTGCTAAGGAGTATTTGCAGTCAAATTGGGAACAGTGGAAGCAAGAAGAGACTACCAGAGACGTGATTATTTCAAGCGAAGAAAAATGGCTAAGGCTGTTTGGTCACTTCAACGAGAATCGCATGGCAGCCCCCAATCTGATCAAGATTGTTGAGTATGCCTTCTGCTTACCTGGGACATCAGCACCAGTTGAGAGAGTATTTTCTTTGATGAACAACGCATGGACTGATGATAGAGGTTTGATGAAGGAATCTACAGTTAAAAGCTTGATGATTTGTAAAATTAACATTGGATTAGATTGTGAAGATTTTTACAACAAAATTAAAACCAAAAAAGACTTTCTAAAAAAAGTCATAGGCAATGAAAAGTACATGTAAATATTGTCCAAGTTTTATTCATTATTCAAAGTGTTTTTTCTTACTAGTAACTAATAAATATTAACATGTTTCAATTTATAATTGTCATTTATTATCTATAGCATTATGAATATACTACCCTCTAAAACTCTAAAAACCAGTCAAGGGTGTGTACCCTTAAATAACTTAGGAGAAGGGGGTGGGGGGGTCCCGGTTGAACATTTTAGATATCTGGCAAGCCTACTTATAGGCTATATTGAATCCTTGACCAAGAAAGCCGATTCACATCCAATATCTGGGTCAGTCTTTTCATTTTATATACTTTAAAGAGTTATGAATTTCCTTCAAAAGGTTTGGGTGTTCTAACAAAAATGTATAGAAACTTGAGCAAGATACATCACGAAAATGTGTCTTGGTCAAGATCATTGCCTAACAGTTTCAACATTGAGCCTGTTCTTTTCATCTGACCACATAGAATTGATAATTGAAAACACTCTCTCTAAGACTGCATTAGTTCCTGGAATCGTCAAAGCAAAGGTCACAAGACACGCAATATATTTGTATTCAATGTTTTCCCTGTCCATAACACTAAATATCTCGACCCACTTATCTTCAGTTGATGTACCATTTATCTTCCAAGTCTCACTTTTTGCTTCAAAAATGTTTTGGACATGTCCTACTTCATCAAATAGTTCATCTTCATCAATTAATTTTTCTGAATGACTGTCAAGTTCTGCAATCCACTGCACACACTGCTGAACCTCATTCCACAATGGAGGACTATTCAGCTGAACCCACTGAAGTTCTTTCAGTTTATCGAAGGGTAGTGTCCAGTTCTCCACGTATTGAAGGAAAGTGGCATAAAAATTGATCGCAGACTCCGTAAATTTATGATCATTGATCAAACCACCATCTTCTAATTGCTTTAGTAAAGAGATCATTATGGATGTTCAAAAATTCTGGTCCTTCCTGCACATAAGCTTATTTTTCAAGGCATGTAATTCATTAGCAACTTCACTGCCACATATATTGTCTTTCTCAATTTTCTTTATTGTGTTTGCACACACCTTGAGTTGTGAATTAATAAAATGAAACCAAAGTAACGATTGTGGATTACTGAAAAAGTCTTTTAGCACTCTAGGACACTTTTCTTTTGAAAGAAAACAAGACTTGAAACAGTAGGAACAGCTGTTCTTTGTGAAGCTGAGTTAAATTGTACTCTATTTAAATGTTTCTGAGCAGATGGAATGTAAACGTAATGCTAATTATTCAGTGTGGAGGAAAGTTATTTTTATTAGTATTTGTATTAAGATGACGGACCAGTAGGTGTTTTTAAACTATGTCTTTACTTAATTGCACGGATTATAGAATCCAGGATTGTCAATTTTACCAGATAAGACATAGCGAATTGGAGATGCATGGAATTTTTAAGATGGAAGTGAAGAAATAAGATTGTAGATGATTTATGTAAATATTTGAAGTTTAAACTCAACAATTTGCTATTTTGAGTAATCTCCGTGTGGAGATAGTATTTGAAGGAATTATACGTAATATTTTGTGGTAAATATCACTTTTTATTAAGTGTACGATTTTTCGTAATATTAATTTAAGGCAGTTTATTTAGATGAGGAATTATTTAGCGAGATGTCAAGTGTTAAAGGCAGAATTATTTAACCGCATTTAAGGAATTTAAAGAAAGTATAGGAGACGGGAGTTATTACCGTATAGAGTAATAAATAGCCTGGTTACTGTAATGGCGGAGGCCTACGTCACGAGTCAATTCATTTATATTTGCGGATAATTTAACGACATAATTTTTTGTTGTTAACTCCCGTTATTTAGGGCACAGCAGTTAGTTGCCAAGATTTGATTGTTTTAAATTGTTTGAGCTTTTATAGGCGGCTTTAATTATTATTATCGTTTCCAAGGGAAACTAGTTCATTTAATTTATTTCTTACTTAAACTATTTTTATCGTGTATTCATGTCTTATGAATAAATAGGCAGGCACGTGTGCTACGAATCCCTGATATTTTGTAGAAATTGGCATTATCTTTTGTAGTTTATTGGTAGAGGAATGTGTTATAGGGTGGAGGTATTTCCATTGACCTGATCATTATCCTAACGCCCGAGATTTTTGATTCTCGTATTCCCGAGTAGTAATTAGAAGCCTGTGTTTTGTAGTTAATTTCTATAGCACATTCAGATGTGTCCTCTGTCCTTTATCCGGAGTGTATTCGCCAGTAGCTCTGTGAAGCTTTTCTAGCCGGGGACTTCAAGATGCTACGATCCTTTTTCCATCTGCGGAGTTTAGTGGATCATTCCAGGAATACGGGTACAGTGCCTTCTGACAGGCCTTGGCCGCTTCCTTCCACATCCTTGCCCAGTTCATTCAGCATCATTCATTTCATTTCATCTCTCATTAACTTCTCTCATGAGATGGGCGTCAGAAAGGGCATCCGACCGTAAACACCATCTGCCCCAAAGACTTTCATCGCATCTCAACCCCGACCACGTTGGAAAAAGGGGAATAATAAAGGGTAAACATACATTTATTATTATTATTATTATGTTCCTTCTTTGATGTTTGTTAACATAGTGTATCTTAACGCCAGCAAATGTTATAGGTTTCTGCCCTGTATGTTACGAGTTTTCTGGACCCCACTACGATAGCGAACATTTGTTTCTAGTAATTTCACTCCCTTCGCCGTAAAACGGCGAGGAGCGGACATTCAGCTCTTATGCACAAAAAAAAAAAGTATTTGTGAATGTAATAAAAATTATACTCGTGTTTAAATATGTTGTGCATATGCATAATGACGAATCTGCACCACACCAACCAACGAACTCCGGCCACATAGGAGCAAAACGACGACAAAACGTGACCGAGGCAAAGTCCATTTTATTTTATTCTTCTTCTTCTTATTCGTTTACCCTCCAGGTTGGTGGAACCCACGGACTCAGCGAGGGAACTCACCACTACCGCCTCTACGGGCAGTGTCCTAGAGCTGGGAACATCTAATCGGAGTGGATACAACTGGTGAGGTGTGATTGGCACCTCGCCCAGGCGGCCTCACCTGCAAAGCGAACTGGAGCCTCATGAGGAAAGGTAATGGAGGGTCAGGATGGATAGGCAAGGAAGAGGGAAGGAGGCGGCCGTGGCCTTGAGGAAGGTACCATCCCGGCATTTGCCCGAAGACGAAGTGGAAAACCACTTCGAGGATGGCTGAGGTGGGAATTGAACCCCCTCTACTCATTTGGAACACCCGAGGCTGAGTAGACCCCGTTCCAGTCCTCATACCACTCTTCAAATTTCGTGGCAGAGCCGGGAATCGAACCCAGGACCTCCGGGGCGGCAGCTAACCATGCTGACCGCTACGCTACGGAGCCGACATTTATTTTTTATTTTATTTTTTCAGGAATGAAGCATAATCACTAAACGAAGCCATACCGCCTGATAGGAATGTCAGACGGATTGCTGAACTAACGGAAGCTGCATCACGCACCATATGTCACACAACTTGTCCAAAGAAAGAGTGTCAGAAAGGTTCTGATAGCTAAGGTACCTTTGACATCAACTAACAAAACTTGGCAATGTCTTCCACAACAAAATATGATGTTAATAGGGTGTATGGTTACCCCTAATTGCCTCACATACTTCGCAGCGACGTGGCATGCTCTCTATCAGATGATCCAAGAGCTCTTGTGGCAGTCAGTCCCATTCCTCCGAAAGGGCAATGCGAAGGTCTTGGAGGGTCCTTGGTGGAGGCTGACGCGATGCAATTCACCTTCCCAATGTACCCCAGGCATGTTCTATAGGGGGCGTGGTGGCTCAGCGGTCTAGCTGTATGCCTCTCACCAAGGCGGTCCGGGTTCGATTCCCGGTCAATGCATGTGAGATTTTCGAAGTGAAATACCATGTCCTGTGGTTCGGATTCCACGTAAAAAGGAGGCCCCGTGGCTCATAATAACAAGATTCACGGTCACGTAAAACTACAATCTTCCTTCCTTCGTGTTCTATAGAATTCAGATCCGCAGATCTCTCTCTGGCCAGTCCATGCGATGAATGTCTTCCCCAGCCAGAAATCCATCCACCAGAGCAGCGGTGCAGTCGGGCATTATCGTCCATTAAGAGGAAGTCTGGACCAACCGCACGCCTGAAGGGTCGAACATGTGGTCTCAGTACCTCCTCCCTGTATCTCCGAGCGTTCACAGTGTTCCTCGGACCACCCATTAAGATGTGCAGGTCCTTACGGCCATTCAACATGATGCTGCCCCACACCATGACGCCACCACCACCATACTGGTCCCGTTCCACGATGTTCCTGTTGTATCGGCTACCCGGTTCTCTCCAGATTAATGTGCGACGGGAATCGTTCTGCAAACTGAAGCCGGATTCATCTGTGAAGAGCACATGCCTCTATTCATTCATGGTCCAGTTTCGACGTTGACGGCTCCACAGTAAACGGGCCGCACACCGATGGACGTCTGGCAAATAGCCCTGCTGTTCTGAGCCTCCGGTACACAGTTTGCCGGGAAGCGTCAACCCCTGAGATGGCTGCAAGCTCCGCCGACAATTGACCTGCAGGTGTGTGGTTAAGGCCAGATATCGGTCCTGCTGTAGGACACATTCAAGGATACGGTGACTTCGGTAAGTGTCTTGCCTGCTTCCTTGTGGCCTGTGGCGTCGTTGTGCCATTATGCTGTCACGTTCACTACGTGGTTACACTCCGCACACTATAACAGGGCAAACACGACTGAGAGAATATGGGGCGCAGGCACTGGCTGTGTTTACCTTGCGGTTACGCCGCTAGACAAAGCAGGGAATACTCCTTTCCTATACAGAGCGAACACGTAAGGTTGGTAGGTGCACATGTCGTGCGATATTCGGTCTATTTCCTGTTGCCCTGCTTATTCGTAACTTATGCTTAACTTTTGGACAATACTGTATAATATATACGGTATAAATAAGTGGCATGAGCTATCAATATGAGCGAACAGTGCACTATGTCCAATTCTTTAACCAAAATATAGTGAATCTTTGCTAAAGGTGCTGAAAATTCCCTTAGCAATGTGCTCCAAAATATTGGACCTAGTGCACAGTTTGTTATCCCAGTGGGGTCCAGATAAGGTGAACCAAAAACCTGATAATGAGCCTAATTTGGATCACCAGGGTGGAACCCCGCAACAGACAAGAACATGTGCATGTGTTAAATACTTGTGAGTGAAAGCCAATATATCAGCAGTGTATGTTGTTCCAGTCCGAGGACGATGTGGAGCCCCAGAACACACGGAGAGGTCGAAAATCAAGAGGAACCATGACCGACAGGTGAGCAGTCTGTATGGGCTCTTGCTTTCCGCTGTGCTGTACAAGTAAACGGATGCTTACATATCTCATTCCTAGTCCATGATACTCACTCACTCACTTACTCAGAAGGGCGCCTTCGGGGGCGAAATGTCATCACGCCAGGAGATGGCAGTTCAACACGCTGTGACGGGGGAAGGGGGTCTTGCGGCACGCATGCACGGCCCACCTATTCCAAACCTAAATATATCGGCTGGCAGTCAGTTGCTGCTACTTCCTGCATGATAATTTGTTATCGGGCTTCACGTGTTACCTTCCTTCCTGCAGTCGGTATTCTTACAAGCCTTTGTGTGTACTTTTAACAATGTGGCAGTATCGGGTACAGTAATGGAAACAGTGACCAACTTAATATTTTTGGAATGCGTGATACGCAGTGAGCGGGAAGACAACTGCAGTTCAAACCCGACTGCCAACTCCTGGCGAGATATCAGTAGTTGGTAGCATGCTGAGCTTCTATGCCCAAGGTCGCGGGTTCAAACCCGGCCGAAGCCGTCGGATATTTAAGAGCGCTTAAAATCCCTCAGTATGCCTTCCTTTGGAGGGGGAGTAAATCCGGCGGTCCCATGTCATAGATGTATGGCATGATAAAGAACCTTCCACTAATTACACTTGTGTGAGGCTAAAGTATAGGTTATATTTGACTAACGCTCTTAGGTTCCAACGTTCGTCGCCAGGAGCCGACTTCAGTGGTATCTAGTAACAAAGTTCAGAACAAGTTGGTCGTTTACGGTGGTGTTTGGTAGCAAAAGTTGGAACTACTTGAAAATCGAATGTCTGCAGTCCTTACTTGAATTAAAAACAGAAAACATACACTAATACAGCCATCACAATTAACACCGGTTATCAGACAGAATCTACACACACCCAAAGTACACGGGGCTACATGACCGCGTTGTCGCAGCCCCTAAACTGGGGAACCAACCATCACTCAGAAGGCTTCTATGGGACACAAACATCCTGCGCCGATCTCACCAAATGCCTCCACTGAACTCTGTTTTGGGAGTGTTCTTGCCAGTTGTTCGCATTCAGATGTCTACAAAGTTTGGATATGTCATTTTTCCAGTAACTTCGTGGTCTTCGTACTGGCCTTTTTTTTCTCTCTCTCTTGGTTCTTCTTTAAAGATTTGTAAGACCATTCTATCATCTCCCATCCTTAGTAAATGGCCAGCACATTGAAGTCTTCTGGAGTTAATGATGCCGGGTGCAAGCTTTGTTATTTGACAGCCAGAGGGCAGCTTGCATGTCGAATTTCGTCGTTCCTTGAAACGATATGAAAGTCAAGGAGGTTAGATATCTAAGCTTCTTGACACTAAAGCGCTTTCTAGTAGAGAATGGAGGAACTTTGTGTTGGCGGAAAATCCCGAGATTAATTTAGCCACTATGAACATGGCCTACTGAATTCAAATGGGTTCTTTAACATACCAACAACGTATGCCATGCATATCGTGATTTTTGTAGCCTTTCAAAAATCACTTACCATGGCCAGGAACGAACCTGCAAGCGTGGGGTTGGTAGTCCGACACGTTAACCACTCACCCGCCGTGGAAAGCTAATATGATGATGATGATAATTGTAATTTCAGAGGCCTAACATCTAGGTTATTGGCCCCTAATGATATGGTTGATGGGAATGAGATTGAAATTAACCTACTACTACTACTGCTGTTGTTGTTGTTGTTGTTGTTTCATTTGAGGGGCTTAGACATCGTAGTCATTTAGCCCCGTCCCACTAGGGGCTGAGTAGACTCCGTTCGAGCCCTAAGACCAGAATTAAATTACTTGGCAGAGCCGGGTATCGAACCGGAGCCTCCAGGGCAACAGCCAAGAATGTTAGCCACTGCTCCAGAAGGTGGTCACTACTAATGCTATAACTCCCCCCACGTGGCACAACAGCCCATGAAGTGTCTTGGCCTACCAAGCGACCGCTGCCTGCAGAATGTGGTCAGCGCGACGGGTGAGGATTGGGAAGGAGACGGCCGTGGCCTTGAGTTAGGAAACATCCAAGCATTTGCCTGGAGTACAAGTAGGAATTAATATTGTAACTTTCAGTCGGACAACACAAAACAATTCCAATTACTGGAAAAATAAACTGACATAAAATACACGATGTTTGAAGTTTTTCAGTCGGTCAACGCGATTGTACCCAATTATTATGGGTTATTCCCTAATCCTGAAAAAAATTAATTATTTTTACACCAAAGGATAGAGAGAATCATAAAGTTTTGTTTACCTATTTAGTAGGTTTCGATGTCCGCCTGTGGCGCTACACACATCCAAGCGATAGTCCACCTCCGTAGAGGTCCGCTGAATCATGTCAGGAGTCACAGTTGCTATCGCATCGGTGATTCGTGCCGCAGGCGGACATCGAAACCTACTAAATAGGTAAACAAAACTTTCTGATTCTCTCTATATTTTGGTGTAAAATTAATTAAATTATCTTTATTACAGCCGGAGCTATTACAAATCAAAATTAAGACCACCTTTTTCGATGACCCTGTATATCAAACTTCGTTTACTAAGGCAACACTGAAAAATTGCTTCAAACACCATAATATATAAATTACATGTGATTAAGATATATACACCGGCTCAAAGTTACAATATCAATCCTTTGCCCCCAGAAAACTACAGTTACACACACTGCTACAGTCACCACAGAAACATAGGTTATCAGAAAAATTTCAACACACGCACACCCAAATACACGGAATTGATGACTAAGGATGTTCCAAGCCTATAATTAGAGACCTGCACGGACAAACAAAACGTTATCCGTATCCGCCCCGCATCCGCAAGTTTGTTATCCGAATCTACTGGCATTACTATAATATTTTTAATTAGATAAAGCATAACGCATTAAAACAACACATTTACACATTTGAGGAGAAAGTCGTCCCTTTAGGCTTTTTAAGTCAAGTGCTATGTTTAAAATGAATCGTATACAGCCAGAATTGCAACCCTTTTCAGTTCGGAGTGTTAATTATGCTTAATGACGTAATTTGAATGAGATTAGCTTACTTAAATAATCATCTTAAATTTGTCATGAAAAAAACATAACGGAAAAAATATGATATGTCACTTATAAACAACCGGGTCCTAGTAATGAGATTCAACAAGTTCGGATTGTATTCTGAAAGCTATTCGCAAATTTACACGAAACATTACCCGCAGAGCCATGCAAACTATATCTGCATGGCGATAAATATTGCGAATATCCGCGGATATTCGCATCGGCGCAGGCCTTTACTTATAATACGAATTCTTAACTTTTCTTCATTTTATTTTCTAGTATGTAAGTTGGTTTCAGTAGTTAATAGCGGTTGTAGCATTCGTAATAGTAGTTGTTACCATTTTGATCGTCATTCTTATCATTAGGAGTAGATAACCTCGATGTTCAGCCACTTAAATCACCAATCCGACATGAGCGCTCTCGATCTGTTCGTAGCTTTGACCGTCACAGAACCCACAAACTTGAGTTATGTGAATTACCGATGCTCCACCCCAGCCGGAGAAAACCTCATGTACCCTTCCTCCAACTAGGAGAAACTTTATTGTAAGAATCCCTGCCTGAGATGCCAATTAGTTATCCTCACTGTTCTTGTGATCGACCACCTCGTGGAGTAGCGCCCAGCGTTCTTGGCAATCGGCCCGGAGCTCCGGGTTCGATTCCCGGCTCTGCCAAGAAATTGTAATTCTGGTATGAGGGCTTGAACGAGGTACCCTCAGCGTCGTGAGGCAAAGATGAGAAGAGGAGGGTTCGATTCCCACCTCGGCCATCCTGGAAGGTGTTCTTTCGTGGTCCCCCACTTCTACTCCAGGCAAATGCCAGGATGGTTCCTAACATAAGGCCAAGGCCACTTCCTTCCCAATCCTCATCTGAATTTCAAATACACACACTAATTCAGCCATCACAATAACATAGGTTATCAGACAAATTCCACATACACCCAAGTACACGAAGCTACATGACCACGATATCGGAAAGCCCATAAAGAATCAACAAAACCAACAACAAAAAGGAATGAAACTTGTAGTCAATCTCGCGATCATGAACCATGGGACCTCCATTTTTACGTGGAATCCGAACCACAGGACGTGGAATTTCACTTCAATAATCTAATAAGCATTGACCTGGTATCGAACCCGGTCCAAAAAAACACGGAGATTTTATGGGCAGGGGGCTTTAAAATAGAAATGCAAATTCGGTACTTGCAGAATGTCAGGAGACGAGTGCTCGTTCTGCACGGCCCTGAATAAGACCTATGTTTGTTCTTCTCTCGAGGTAAAATGCCATTGTGTAGGAGACGTTGAAGGAATTAATGAGTAGGCTCGTACATCTCCTCTAACGCCCACCATAACCTTGGCGCCATAACCGATATGATGAAGGCCAGGCCGGAAATGTTCTATCTATTTGTGATTCCTAAAGAGAGGATGCTTCAAGGGCGATGGGGTATAAATACTGCCCACTTTAAACTATCAGTTCGGTAATGTTGTTTGCATAGCTGAGATATCAAAAGAAGACCACATGTTCAAATACCGCGCAAAGACCATTAGAAGTTCTTCATGTATCATTGGGGATACGCAGCGCAATATAGGACGAACTTTGGCGAGTTGGCGACAGCTCAAGAGTCTGTAGATGAGAGGCAAGCGAGGCGGATATCCTGCGTGCCAAGACACCATTAGCGGGATGTAATCTCCCAGCTTCCCAACATTTACAAGGAGGAAGCATCTGGCCAGATTAAACTAGCAAAGTCGTTTGGTAAGTTTGAGGTGACGTCAATGATTTTGGCCTGGGGTCCCATCGGCAATGCTGGCAATGCAGTGGTTTATATTGCATTTAGAAAAATTGAATTGTTAACATCCGCAGCCTCGTAGGGGAAACAACTTCTCAAGACTTACTTATTTCGAATTATACAGGGTCATCGAAAAATAATGCCAACATTTCAAAAAATTATAGCACCGAAACCCTTTATGTTAAACGTGTAATTCTTTCACTGAACGCCAGCTGGTTAAAGTAAGTTTTGTTTTGGAGGGGACGTGACCTTGCTATGCGCACACTAGATGCGCAGTAGCCAAGGTCAGCCGGGGGCGCGTGCACCAAAGACTGCACCGCCCGACAAACTGCACCTGATTACAAAGCTGTAATTCGATGGTTTAATCAGTTTAAGGAAACAGGAACTGTAGAGAAAAAATCTAGGCCAGGCCGACCACCAACATCAGCATTGAACGCACGCTTTCCCAATGGCTGGATTGGTACGTGCAATCATTTCAGGAGTAACTGTCAAGATGGCGGCAGAAATTCGCTCCCGCAGGTGCTCCAAATTCCGAATTTTTTCTTCATACACAATGTTTTTAATGTACCCTTAGAAAAAATATCCAAAGGGGTGAGGTCGGGACTTCATTGGCGCGAGCGCCCCCGGCCGACCTTGGCTACTGCGCATCTAGTGTGCGCATAGTAAGGTCACGTCCCCTCCAAAACAAAACTTACTTTAACCATCTGGCGTTCAGTGAAAGACTTACACGTTTAACATAAAGGGTTTCGGTGCTATAAATTTTTGAAATGTTGGCATTATTTTTCGATGACCCTGTATAGAGTGTTTCCAAGCTCCCATTACAAACTTTGAAGGCTAGTACAGAGCGTACGCCAAGTCTCTCCGTAGCAGCGAGCTACGCGGGTCTTGCTTTGCGGGACGTGTTAGGTTGGCAGCACATTCATGTCGCTGCATACGCAAAGTCTTACCACAGCGGTTGGCATAAGCATGCCCTTGTTCCGTGTTGACCTTCAACTGGAGTGATAGGGTGGGGAATACCGGTTCATTATTGCCGACAGTGAGTGCCTGTGTATGACAGTGTTGACGCTGGAAGTTGTGTTCTTATCAAGTTCTTGTGTAACGGAGCATAGTGTGATAGTGGTGAGTACCGTATTGCATTACTTAATTTAATGTAACTTAATTGTTTTCCTTGTAACAATATAAAATGAATGCACTGCCAACCCAACACATCCCGCAAGGCGAGACACTCGCTGCGGAGAGACTTCGCGGACACACTGTAGTAGGGACTAAGACGGTTAAGTTTAGCGTAGGAACTTGTGTCCGGAAACGTACTGTCTTCCCACTACCCGCAAGAAAACACTACAGCACACGTTCACAGCTCCTGCATTTTCAACGCTCTGTCCGACTCCTGCTGCTTGTCGTCTGGGTCCAATTACAGGTGGGGCTCGATGTGATGACCACCGACGTCCAGACACGGTACCTCCGTACCATGTTCTGGTACACACGATCACCAATCCCTGGTCCTCCAACTTCCACCGCAGCCATAACCCGCGCCAGTAGGTCTTCCTCGGATTCCACAAGGGTCTCGTAAATCAAGGTTTTCATGTGACCCCACAAGTAGTAGTCTAGCGGTGTCAAGTCGGGTGAACGTGCAGGCCATGTAATCAGGCCACCACGACATATCTACTGTTGCCCAAATCTGTGGAGCAGATGATCTCGAACCGTGTAATTAATTATAAAACTTACCCCTTGTTGGGCTGCCATTGAAACTCTTATAAAATTTATCACCTCAGAGTAGTGGGACAATAAACTTGCTAAAATGATGTCACATAAGACAGTTGCACAGACTTCACATTACTGTATTTTAATAATATTTTTTTCTTTTCTACTTGCATTTTCGTAAAAGTGTATTTCTGTCATTCTTCTTGCCAGATATTAGTTCTATTTCTCCAGCATGTCAACATATAACATTTTTTTCAAGCCAGCTTCCATACTATCAAATCAACACCAAGAGTAATCCATTCCCATTCTCATAAAACCAAATAGCTGGCAATTCACAACAACATTCCGTGGCAACCTTGTCCTAAGATCAAGGAATCTTTGTCAATAAGTCAAAGCCACCTAGTTATATTGCAATGGCACCTACCAGCAACAACCAGACCACCACCGAGAATCTCTATGGCCAAGAACACATAAGACAATCTGCGGTTCAAATCCGGCCGAAGTCGTTAGATTTTTTAAGAGCGTTAAAAATCCCTCAGTATGCCTTTCTTCGGAGGGGAAGTAAAGCCGGCGGTCCCATGTCATAGATTTATGGCATGTTAAAGAACCTTCCACTAATTACACCTGTGTGAAGCTAAATTGTATAGGTTAAGAATGTAAACAACGCTATTAGGTTCCTACGTTCGTTGCCAGGAGCCGACTGCGGTGACGTCTGGTAGCTAAGTTCTGAACTAGTAGTCGTTGACGGTGGCGTTTGGCGGCAAAAGTAGGAACTACTTGAAAATTGACCGTCTGCAGTCCTTACTTGAATTAAAACAGATACTCACACTAATACTGTCATCACAATTAACACCGGTTATCAGACAGATTCTACACACACCCAAAGTACACGGGGCTACATGACCGCGTTGTCGCAGCCCCTAAACTTAAGAACCAACCACCAATTGTGGCCACGGCTGGCAACCAGATAAAAATATTAAAAAATAATAACAAACAGAAAGAAACTAGAAGGAGTCTCTGTAACCTACAAATTTTAGGTTACAACCGCAAATGACAAATGAGGTGGTGCGCCATCGTGCTGAAACCACATGTTTTCTCGCACATGCAGTGGCACATCGTCTAAGAACTCATGCAGTACGTGCATCCGTGAGAATTCGTGGAAGAAGTTATGGAATGTGAACAATCCTGGAGGGGATATGGGACATCAGGTGATCGTTCAATGACGTACGTAGTCTAGTCATGGTTGGTTCCTCAGTTTAGGGGCTGTGACAACGCGGTCATGTAGCCCCGTGTACTTTGGGTGTGTGTAGAATCTGTCTGATAACCGGTGTTAATTGTGATGACTGTATTAGTGTGTTCAATTCAAGTAAGGAATGCAGACATTTAATTTTTTCAAGTTGTTCCTACTTTTGCCACCAAACCTTTACATAGGTGTAATTAGTGGAAGGTTCTTTAACATGCCATAAATCAATGACATGGGATCGCCGGCTTTACTTCCCCTAAGAAAGGAAGGCATACTGAGGGATTTTTAACGGTCTTAAAAAATCCGACGACTTCGGTCGGGTTTGAACCCGCGATCTTGGGCATAGAAATACTCTAGTTAGTGACACCGAAAATGCGGGAGCTGTGAATGTGTGCTGTGGTGGTATTATGTGGGTAGCGGGAAGACGGTACATTACCGGGCACAAGTTCCTATGCTAAACTTAACCATATTGGTCCCCACTAATGGCCCTCGAAGTCTGTAATGGGAATTTAGAAACACCATGTTTAACTAGTAGTGGTTTTGTACGGGTTCTATATCCTCCTCCTCCTCCTCACCCTCCTCCCAAGATGGCGGCGGCACGATATCTCTCGAACGCATGGTCAGATTTTAACAAATGAGGTGTCGTTGAACTCGGACTGACACCCCCTTTCCAATGGACAACATATTTCCACCCCAAAATAAAACCTACCCCTACTAGGGGGTGAAATTGTAATTTCTTTTTGAAAATCTCGCTTTCCAAGTGTAACATGTGAGAGTTTGAATGCCAATATAGAATTAAACGTTGTTCCGCAAACCAATAGTCAAAGAGGGGCATGTTAGGCCTTGAGGCGAGAGCCCCTGTTATTGTTGACGAGTCCCGGTGGACGGGTCCCTGTTGACAGGTCCATGTGGACGGGTCATTGTTGACGGGTTATTGTTGACGAGTCCTTGTGGACGAGTCCTTGTTGACAGGTCATTGTTGACGGGTCCTTGTGGACGAGTCCCTGTGGACGGGTCCTTGTGGACAGGTCCTTGTGGACGAGTCCTTATTGATGAGACCCTTTGGACTGATACCTTTGGACCGGTCCCTTTGGCCTGGTTCCCATGGACTAGCCCATGAATTTATTTAAATTATGTGAAAGGGCCTAACTAAATTTTGCGTGTAAAGCAGTGTGTTGAACTGACGTTGTTCACTAATCCCCCACTACTATAATGTGATAACGATATGAAAGGAAAATGACGAAATACATGTGAACACGTGTGAGATGTCATTATTACCATCCTCCTTGTGAAACAAGTCACATCTTGTATTGGTTCATACGTGAGAAAATGCAAGTTCATGTGTAATATGACCTAACACACAGGTGTTCACCTATGCACGTGCACGATAAGAGCTAACAAGTCACAACCTGTTTTGACAGTGGTGGGAGGTGAAGGGGAGGAGAGGGGGAGAGTCGGTGTAAGAGAGAACACAGGTGAAGAGAGAAAGAAATATGTATTGCTCATAATACATGTGGAGCTCAGGACTGTAGGTTAAGTACAACATGAGTGAATAAATAAATACAAGGCACACAGGTTTACACAACATGTAATTTATTAATCCAAGAATTAAAGGCTGAGCTAAATCCCAACCATTTTACATATAGTTTATTTCCTTTTTGTTTCAACACTTTTTCCACAAGGTAATGTTTAGGAAACGCTGTCTTTTGGAGTTCTTGCAGATAAAACCTGCCTTTTATGGGTTGATGGTTGAGGTCCTCGAGTAAATAGGTGACTGGACTGTTCAGGTTGACTTGACGAATTCGAAATAGTTCAGTACCCCAATTTGGTGTGTAGCCCTTGTCGAAGACGGACTTGAATTTGCTCACACGAACATGGTCCCCGATGTTAAGGCGATGACGTTTAGGGTCTGCTGTTTTTATGGGGTTAAACAGTTTATCCAGTTGTGGAATACTTTTGGTCACAAGTCGTGGCTTGGTCCCAATGGTTCTGTGTTTGGTGTCATTGTAACGTGACACTAGCTCAGGTAACAAGTCCAACCAGCGATAAGTGCCCTAAGCGGTAAACACTTACCACATATGGGTTTTCAATGTTCGGTTGAACCGCTCGGTCACGCTGGCTTTGAGATTGCTGTACGTGGTGTAATGGTGAATATCCTTAGATTTGAGAAAACTGGAGAAATCCTTGTTGAAAAATTATTTTCCATGATCGGTTTGTAGCAGCTGAGGTTGACGTTTGGATTGTCGAATAATATGTTGAAAGGCCTTGGTGACTAGTGGACCAGACTTGCGTCGCACAGGTTCAACAAACGCCATTTTGGAATAAAATCAATGACCGTCAACATATAGCGTACACCATTGTTAACGCTAGCATAGGGAATCATCTCAACCAAGTCTGCTTGCCAAAGTTCATCCACACCCTGTGAAATCACCTTAAGTCGCTGATAGTGACGTCTAGCTGGACGATGCAACTCGTGAGCAATACCCATTTTGATGGGTGAGGGCTTAAACAATAATTTTTGCATTTCGAAGTTCTTCCTCAATTTCTTGAATTTCCCAATAGTGACCAGTATGGCCGGCTTGACGTGAAGCATGCAACAGCTGTAGTCGCTGGGCGAGTTTATTGGGATTGTGCCAGTAGGTAACATCCACAAGGGGTTTTAATGGCTTAAATTACACCCCTGAAGCGGACACTTTACGACGACCACTTTGACTAGTGGGGAACATTTTTGCAATGATGGTTTTATATTTTTGAGATATATTGGCATTCACTTGTTGACTGGGATCATACTGTCTTTTGTGGGCATGGGTGTCCAATAAAATGGATTTATATTTATCAAGGTCCTCTAGCGTATAATCTTGGGATGAGGGAGTCCGAGAGAATAGTAGCTTTAACAGTCCTGGTGTTAATTTATAGTTGATCTTTTTAATGACAGCTTTAGTACGACTAAATTTAATCGATGAATCACCAATTTTAAAACTATCATCCTCATAGCGTGGTATCTGTGTTTCCAATAAATAGATTGGTGGAATAGGGTTCCAGTGTTGATCCATAATATTTTATTAAAATGTTTTTCAGTTGTGCTTTATGTTGAGGGGTGGCTAAGAGTTGTGAAAATGGAGACGATCTGGAAGGGCAAGGTGTTTCGACCATGACCAAGGATTTCTTTTTTCTTAAAAACTCTGCAAGGGGTGATGCCTTTTTTTGAGGCGTAAACACTTGTTCCTCATTATCCTCAACTTCGCTAACACTAGTTAAATCTTCCTGTTCCTCTTCCTCAGGGTCCTCGTGGTGCGTTTGAGTGGCTTGTGAAACGGTGGGTAGCGTTTCAGATGGCTTGAAAGAGGGTTTCAACATAGCTTTTAGCGGAGGGGCTAAATGTTGTTGAATAAACAAAGCATGATCCGCACGTGATCGTTTCAATTGACGGAACTTTTGGCGAATAGTATTTTTTGCTCTAATAATATGATTTTTCAATTGACTCTCTGCTAACGCCATGGTGTCGTGACAAATGACTTGAGAGGGAATGAGTCAGTGCCTTAAATAGCAATAAAATGATCAAACCCTAAGCGATACCGCCATTGGTTGAGTTCACTTTGTTTGTCAATCACTAAACAGGCATGACGTTGTGTGGTCCAGCACTTGCCACACAATTCTGTAAACATTTGAAAAGTCATATCCGGATTCACATGTTCATTATAAATGTGACGACTGTTCCTCTCGTCCTGGCGAAATAAAACAATGACATTGGCATTGTCACGAATCAACTGTTTGGACATTTTAGAATACGTTTGTCCAAGATAGAAGCAATCGATATGTTTGTGTCGACTCATGCTGAAATAGCTTTGAATGATGCCTTGTCGTTCAGTGGATACATCATCGAAAATCATGAGTGAATCAGGCTTTACCTCATCCGGTGAAATAACATTTTCTTGCTTGGAAAATGTAAAATACCCCATATTCTCATTTTGTAATCCAGACATGACTTGGAATATACAGCCATTAAATAACAATCTGACGTTAGTTGTGACTTAAACTTTCTTGTGAAAGGTTGTTGGTCATCATCATCATCATGGTGAAACAAAGATATGTGGTGAGAAAGACTAAAAATATGACCCTGTCCTTAGCATAGCCTGGGCTTAAGACATTCGTGGACAAGCCCTTGCGAAAGAAAAAAATAATAATGTGTTGACCATAAGGAAAGCTCTTCGAGCAGCACAGAGACATGTTATTCCAAAACGTCAGCGACAGGGTTCAAAACAAGGGCGAGTGATCCCCGTCCCCAAACGAGCGGGATTTTTACCTGCATTATTCGCTGGTCTGGCTGCTCTAGGTTCACTTTTAGGTGGCGCCAGTGCAGTGGCAAAAACTATTAAAGCCGCGCAACAGGGCAAGCAACAACTCAAAGAAAGTCAGCGACACAATGAAACGATGGAAGCCATTGCTATGGGGGCTAGAAATTTCAATTTGAAGCCAGCCTTTTATCAACAAGGATTTGGAATTTCAACTTTTCGAAATAAATAAAAACATCTTTAACCTCAGCCATAGCAAGACATGCCCTGACACATCAACAAGTGGAAAGCTATGCTAAACAAATGAAGCTTTCTCATTTTCTAGGTGTGTTTATGCGAAACCAATTACCCTCACGACCCTGGAAACATGAATGTGCTGTTGTCAATTTGGATGATCACCGAGGACCTGGAACACATTATGTAGCTTATGTCAAAGAGGGATCCACTGTATGGTACTTTGACAGTTTGGGGAATCTGCCCCCGCCCATGGAACTAGTGACCTATTTTGGAAACAGGATCAAGATATATTATAATGTGAAACGTGAGCAAACGTTTAACAGCCAACAGTGTGGACGTTTATGTTTAATTTTTTTATATAAGACGCAGCATAAGCAAAAAACGTCAACAGTATGTCGGTGGAAAGTAAGACGTTTACACTGCATGGACGTGGACCTGAAGTGAGCCTAGACTTTTACCCACCTATCGAATTGAGTGAAAGACCTTATGGTTTAGGACTTGTTTCACTTGAAACGTACAATTGAATATACAACATACGTGAAAATGTGAACAACAAGTTTTACTATGATGATTCTGTGCTCACCCTGAACTCTGGTGGATACACGATAGATGACATTTATGAACACATTTATGTGGTGTTGATCAATGAATATGGTTTAAAGTCATTTCTCGATGGAACGCGCAAGTTTGAACTTGTAGGAAATACCAACACTCATCGCTGCAGTATTTTTTCTACATTCAAAATAGACTTTAAAACACACTCCGATTCCATTGGTCCATTACTAGGATTTAAACCACGCGTGTTGGAGCCCAACAAAAAACATGAATCAGACCATGAAGTGAAATTCATTGAGGACCATCATGTGCCGGTGATGTGTAATATTATTAGCCAAGTGTACACCAATCAAGAACCATCGCATTCGCTTTATGACTTTATTGTGACATCGCCCAATGGCTATATTATTCGTGAAAACCCTCCAGTGGTGCTTTTTCATTCTGCGGCTGTCGATGGTATTAGTAATATAACATTAAGACTGATCAATAGAGAGCAACAACGCATTGATCTAGATTCTACCACACCAGTGACTTACAAGTTGGTGCTAAAGCCACTATGAAGTTTGTGTATAAAGCAACAACACCGTCTAGGAATGGTGTTAGTTGTTTACCACGTGAATACACGTTAACATCTCAGGACAAGCAGATTTTACAGCATTTGGGTTACCACGTCAACCCCCGTGATGAATTCTATCCTAGAGGTAGCGAACCACATCGAGGAGCAGCCAGGAGTGGTAAGAACTGATCTGCATTCTTATCAAGCTCAAACACCTGGACTCAATAACAATGATGAAATTCAATTTGTTATCAACAACCAAGATATTTACACTCTACCGCATGAAAGTGTTATTCAGATTGAATAACAGCCGATGGCTCTACACCCACCACATCCAAGTTAGCCAACCATGCTTTCGCCTTTCTGTTTTCTGAAGTGCGTTACGTGATTACGATATCGTGGTGGATAGCACTCGAAATGTGGGTATTTCCAGTGTCATGAAACTATATCCCTATTATAGTGAGGAAGAAGCTAAAACGCTTTGCATGGCGGATTGGTGCCCTGACTCTATAAATGACTGGATTGTACACACCGATGGCACCTTTACTGGATATTTACCTCTTAAACTGATTTTAGGCTTTGCTGAAGATCACCAGCGCATTGTGGTTAACGCAAGGCAAGTGCTTTATCTGGTGAGAGACAGGAGTGATAATAATGCACTCAAGGGAGCCGACAATGCCCCCATTGATTCAAAAATTCAACTACAACTCTTGCTATGGAAAGTGCCTCATGTGACCCTTAACGATAGCAAAAAACTGGACATACTCAAGATGGTAAAGAGAGATATACCTCTACCCATGGAATTTAGAAGCTGGGCACTCCATGAGTACCCGCTATTGCTCACCACCAACACACACAGTTGGTCTATAAAAACAGCCCGCTATACAGAGAGACCTCTCTACATGGTCGTGGGTTTTCAAACGAATCGCAAGTATCAACAAACCAAAGATGCCACGCAATTTGATCACCTGCAATTGAGAAATGCACGTCTTTTCCTCAACGGTGCTGTGTTTCCCTATGAAGGACTGGATTTAGATTTTTCAAAAAATAAGTTTGGCCCCCTGTACGACTTGTTTTCTAAATTTAGATGGTCGTATTATCAAAAAGAGAATTGTCCTATGTTGTCACCCCAAGCTTTTAAGATTAGGGCGCCACTGATTATCTTTGACTGTTCCTACTTGGAAGAGTCTGTCAAACCATCCAATATTGACATTTGACTAGATTTTGAAACGCATGACAATGTTCCAGCCAATACCACGGCCTACTGTTTGATTATTCATCGCAAACAAGTCAACTATTATCCACTGTCCAACCAAGTGACAAGTGTATAAATTGCAGGTCAACCCACATCAAACCGCTCAGTCATGTCTTGCTTTCAAGCCTCAAGAGAAGTTACATCCATGAATTTAAAATCTAAGGAACAACGTTTCAAGACCTTTGTGACGTGGCCGGTGCTTTTTATAAACCCTCAAGCCTTAGCGGCCGCTGGATTCTACTATTTAAAAACAAGAGATGAAGTGAAAGGTGTGTTTTGTCCCATCATCTTAGACCAATGGCAAGAGAGCGATGAACCCATGCAGGAACATCAGCGCTGGTCACCTGCCTGCCCCTACCTGTGCAGAATGGAGGTGGGTAAAATAGCCTGTCATTCAAGTTACCCCTCACTCGTGCCTCTGAGTGATGAAAAAAGTTATGATACGTGTGGGCTTTATGGTGTCAACAGTGCTTCACTGAGCAGCTCACAGTCAAAAACACCCAGTTTAGAGACATTGGGATATCATCGGTGTTATGGACACTATAAACGCAAAAGACTTTTTTGTTGTATGAGTTAGTACCGCCTCTATCCTAGAATGAAAAACTTGTTATGCTAATAAAATAATGTAATAAAAATTGGTTGTTGTTGTTGTTATATTATTATTTCTTATGCCCCCACCCCCTGCCATATCTTAACCTCCATAGTGACTACTCGATGTTTTTATTTTCTTTTACTAGAATGGAATGTAAGTAAATGACATGGGTACACCTTACTGAACAATGGTCAGTCTGTGGTCAGTTGGACTTGATCCAGACAAGACTGAACATGTTGCGTACACTAATCGTCGACTGTCAAGGGTTTAAAATTGGAGATAACAAATTTATATTTAAGGAAGTGCCATTATCGATTGTTCCACTTTTTGGATATCGCAAGCTACCCATTTGGTGTTTAAACCACCTTATGCGTTTGATTTGTTGTGTGATAAAGACCGTAAACAAACCCAGTGGATTGAAACTCATATGCAACTAGACTGGAAGCAAGGAACCATTTCATATAAGCACCTGGACATGGTCATGAAAGCCCACTTGTCTTCTGCCCATGTAGTATTTGTGAAAGGTAGTGAAAAACGTCAATGGCTACAACCATTTTTGGCGTCTTACTGTCAATGTATCGATTTAATGGGCATGGGCTGTCCCTCGCTGCAAACACTCATGGACCGCTACCCCTGTGACAACACTACCTATAAAGCCCTGGCACAGGTGTGGTATCTCTTTCATTGGCTAACCACCAATGCCTGCTGGGAGTTGTTAAATAAAATTAAAACTGAAGGTGTACCTGTGGATGACACCAGTGAGATTTCTACAAGCGACGTGTAAACATCGATGTGATACCATGGAGAAAGGGGATGCCACCGATAAAGCGATTGCAAAGTTCTTTGTGTGCAAAAAGAAACTAGACAGTTTTACCAAAGAAAAATTATTGGCTCTTCCAAAATCATTCATTTATTATGTCGCAGCAAATGCCGTGAAAAAATCTGGCAACTTGTACCAAAATCATGGACTCAAGACCCTGTGTTAAGTGAATTGCATCCATGTACGGATTATGATCACCATAAGCAAGTGGCTATGGCAAAAAATACCCTCTATTCGACAGTGTGCTACTTGCCAGCTGGTCAAACTGTATCACGGTCATAAAAGTCAGTGTAAAGACTTTGTTTTCTCATACCACGTGTGTGATGACGAGAAAGAAGCAACAAAAACAACATTGTCTACAGAGGAGGAAGAGAAAAATCAAACCTTTTTACCATCTATGGAAAAGGATATGCCAGACCTGTACTGACAATGACGTCATTGACAAAGTAATTCAATACTTAACTTTCGAAATCTACCTACCTGGTTATTATTTGTGTGGTCCTGGAACTTGTCTTGAAGAACTTTTGCAGCGTGGTGATATACCTATTAATCCTTTGGATCGAGCATGCACCTTTCTTATCATCACAGTCATCCTGCATTAAGACGTGTAGCGGATAAAGTATCGTTGAAAAGCTAAACAACGTTTGACATCCTGTGATGTCTCAGTGGGAGAGAGGTTGGCAGCCCTCATTGTGATTAGTGCTATATAAGGAAAGTTAATGATGAGTGGACATGAACATTGAAAAGGATTGAGGAATTGGTATTTCTTTGTATTCTATTTTTGTAAAGCTCTATTTGTTGTGAAATAAAAACAAGGTTTACAAGATCACAATGTCTTTTAATTTTAAAATGGTGATAGCCATTTCTTCATTTTCATTTTTTCACACATGAATATTTACAATTTCCACTTTCCCTTTTTTACATTCCCCTTGTTTAGTTCACACATTCTGTACATTTTTTTGTTGTGAAATAAAAATAAGGTTCACTTGATCACTATATCTTTTAATTCTAAAAATGGTGATAGCCATTTCTTTATTTTAATTTTTTCACACATGAATATTTACAATTTCCACTTTACATTTTTTTACATTCCCTTGTTTAGTTCACACATTCTGTACATTTTTTGTAGTGAAATAAAAAATAAGGTTCACCAGATCACTATATCTTTTAATTTTAAAAAATGGTGATAGCCATTTCATTTTTTTCACACATGGATATTTACAATTTCCACTTTTCATTTTTTTACATTCCCCTTGTTTAGTTTACACATTCTGTACATTTTTGTTGTTGTGAAATAAAAACAAGGTTTACCAGATCACAATGTCTTTTAATTTTAAAATGGTGATAGCCATTTCACTTTTTCACACATGGATATTTACAATTTCCACTTTACATTTTTTACATTCTCCTTGTTTAGTTCGCACATTCTGTACATTTTTAAAAATCTTTTTCGTAATATACAAAAGCAAACATTTTACACTAAAATGTATTACTTATCTTATTTTTACTAAACTACAGTAGCCTAACATTATACATTCTACTTACAGTTTTTACAAAAAATATTACAATATAAAACACACTACAAATATTACAATATAGTGATCATTAGTCTTAAGTAAAGTAATAGTCGTCAATGCGACTGATTCCCCAAGCAAGAGGATCAAATGTGTTGGGTATAATGAATCGTTTGTTGTCTTCATTACTTAAAGCAACTTTGTTCAGCAAATTGGTAGGTAGCTGATGATTTTTACTTCTAAATACACACATTTTCTTATATAATACAGGTGGGTTACTAACTATACAGTTTTTATAATCACTTATATCTAACTCTTTACTAACAACATTCTTTGTCACTCCTTTTAATTTTTTTACTACTACATCATCAATTGTCATATAGCTGTATGATTTAGATTTTGTGCCTACAAAGGTGTCTATAATAACACCAGCACATTCATCCTTAAATTTCCCTAGAACCTGTTTGTTTACCAGAGGTAAATGGTAAATATTATCCTCGGGATAGTCACTTGTATCAAACCTATTTAGCTCAGTTTTGATATTCTCATAAAAATCATCAGTTTTAAACTCATAAATAAAATAATCTGTGTCTGTGTAGAGCAATTTAGCATTATAAAGTTAGTTTTTCTTTACATAATCATAGTGAAATTCATAAGTGTTTTTGATAATTCCAGAATGGTGTAACCCACATATATGGGTTTGTTGTAAGTTACTTTAAGACGATTCATTTGTATTACAACTAAATCCTCATGAATAATTGAACAGCTATGAAAGTTAGGCTTGCTTATTAAATTTCTCGCACCATACCTTTTACCATCATTCTCCCACTTTGTTATCAGCTTTACATCAACACGTTTATCAACATTCTCCATAGTCTTTCCAAAAACACTATTATTCATAAGTTTATAAAAATCTTTTTCAAACGCGTTTGTTGACTGTGTTCTTAAATTACTGTTTAGATCAATATACGGTTTGAGTCATGCTGACTGATGAAATTGCAATACGCGATGAATTTTAGTTAATTTCAATCCATGCTGTAGACAGTGTTTCAAGTTTTGATAATGTATTACATATTTACATTTATCATTTACATTAGCAATTAACATTTTTGTTCGTGATGTGATGTATGGAGATTTCATATTCTCAGGACAAAATGGTAAATCATTATGATCATCATGTAACTCTTTAGGGTACTCAAGATTTACCTCTAAAATATATCCTTTATCATCGTTATCATTAAGAGTGTCAACATGTAAGACATCAATTTCAGGTTGTGTCAGCAAGCGAAAATCTTTCAGTGGTAGATATTGACTCATAGCCTACCATATTGGTTATTTGCATCGAGGTAGACAATATACTTTGACTCTTCACAAGGGTTGTAGCTAGGCATGTATTTATTATTCGCTTTAGAGTACCGTCCACTACATTGGCTTAATCCACCTCGAATTGATGATTTTATAAAATTGATCATGTCTATATCAGTCATGAATTCTAAATTTACTTTCGTTTTTTTCAACATTGAACTGAAACTTAACCCAGGAGCAGTGAAATACTGACAAGGAACAAGATCATAAGTTTTCATACAAACATTCCAGAAATTTTCAAAAACATCTGCTAATAATAACACATCTGTCTTCAAATATATGTCTGAAAATTCTCCTAAAGTTTGAAAGTCGAACTGTGTCCATACACGTTGTGCATGTAAATATTCCTGATCACTGATATGACTTGTGTTTAAGGAACTGTAAAATGCACCTTTCGGTGGTAAAGAACACTCCTCAAGACGTTCCACACAGTTAATATATTCATAAGGGAATATACCCTTTTGACGAATCAAATTAAAATCATCTTCTTTAGGAAAGACACGTTGAATTTCATGAAACTGATCTGATTTTAAATTACTAGCCAGCTTATCAAGACTACTCGGCATAAAGCGGAATGAATCTAAAAATCGCAGTTTTATAGTTTTTTATTGACAGTTTTGATGTATTTGGTGAACGATATGTATTGTTCCTTATTATTTGCAATTACATCAATTTTCACATCTGACGCTCCAAATTCTGTTACAATAAAGTGGTTATCGTATTTGCTACCGTTATGTAGAATGACTGGAATGAATTTACTTACTCTATAATTTAAATTACATTCTTGGTGAGCAGCACCACGATATTTCACTGTTAAATGGTCATGATCGCGAACCCTGTCTGTATATAAACATTCACCACATATTAAACAATTAGTTTCAGTTTCAAATCCCATTTGCTGTGATGATGTTAGTGACTCCATTGGAATGATCGTATTTAAAATAGAGCATATACGGATGGCATCTTTCTCAAGCCTTTCCATAAAAACTTTAGGTGCATCAGGTCCTCTATAGAGTTCAAACTTATTTAAAGGGTTATCATAACTACATTTAATATAATATGCAAAGCTAAAAGGTTCATGAATGTGAGTAGTGTTGGTGAAAGGTTGGGCTGGATTCGATGAACATGTATTAAATGGTTTTAGCAAAGCCTCGAAGTCAGCATATATAACAAATGATACTCGAAGCTGTTTCTCATAATCCTTAAATTTTAGAATGTTATTTTTAGGAGTCGGTAATACCGTACACACATGATTACACCCCCATTTTTGATGTTGAGTTAGTTGGTCCTCTTTTCTGAAATATAGCAAACAGCCATCACACAACCACTTTTTAGATTTATCTTTTGATATCTGACTACCAACAAGTCTACTTAATTGTTTTATCCAACAATAGTGGGCATTTTCACCTTCGGTTATGTAAAGTAAATTTACATGAGCATCCTTGTTTTCCTGAGTATAATATAGAGGACCTACTATACTCTTAATTTCAATTCCATAAACATAAATACTTACATTGTTCAACTCTTCAAAACGTTGAATGTCTTTTATTGCCATAGGAAATCCCATTTCTTATAAACCTAACACTGAAGAATAGTGAGGATAAGATGATGATCTATCCATATTCTCCACTGCTGGATGGAGAGCTGAGGTTACAGCCCACGCAAAACATGCGTCATCATTATTCAAAACGTTCACAACAGCTTTCTTTCGTTTGATCCATCCTGGCAAATCAATGTATGATGACGCTCGAAGGGGGTTATATTTATTCAGGTTGGTTTCTAAATAAAGTACTTCATCCAACGCCCAGCCTGACTCCCTTTCCTGGAACTCTTCACTCTTCACAATGATAGCACTTGAAATATCTTGGTATATATCACTAATATTAGTTGATTCACTAACAATTACATTTTTTGTATTAAAAGATTTGATATCTGTAATTTCGCCTTCACTCCCAATTTTTACATAGAGTCCAAAAAGTTCCAAATTCATTTTGATTGTTTTATGCTCCACTAAAACGTTATCTATCAAGTCAAACACAGTAGGTTGAACATTTTTTTTAATTCAATACTTTGAGTTTTTTCTTCACTATGAAGTCTGTAACTAGCAATTCGACTTTTAAATGCACTACCAATTTGTTGAATATTCCCAGAACTTCTTTCATGGCAAGCGTTATTTTTATGTTGAATACTGCGAAAATGTCCATGAATGATTGAAGAAGGTATATCAATATTACATACATCACAATGTGTTATTGAAGGTTCACCATTCTTCTTTCTTTTTGTTGCACAACTATTTTCACAATCTTGAGAACGTTTACGCTTTTGAGCATCACATTCGTTTAAAGGTTTCGTGCTAGTTGATGGTTTTACAGATTTCAATTCCTGTTGTTCTCCATGCACTTCAACCATGTGGGATTGATATCGCTTTACAGCAGAAAAACCAAGATCGCAAACTGAACATGAAAATGGTGCTGAACTAACATGCATTAAATTTACATGACGAGCAAGATTATCTTGTCTGTTAAATGTCATAGCACAATGACTGCACACAGACATTTTAATGTCATGTTTAACATTTGCGTGCCGTTGAAGGTTGTCAGGTCTTGAGAACTGTTTCTTACAGTCACCACACTTGAACATGATGATGATCACTTTCGAAATTACCTATAAAAGAAAGAAATCATAAATGTTAATAATGATTTTCTAACAAAAAGGCTTTTTTACAACTCTTGAGCAGTAATAGAGCACTGTTCACTCAAAGCTAGTAATAAAGACTGACAGTAGGGAAATATATGACACCTCTCTTATATAAACTCTCATCGCTCGTGTCAGCAGTTTTTTTCAGATCATTGCAATTCCTTTCCCAATACATTTGAGAGTCCAAAGTACACTAGGAACACCTGTGTGGTATCCAATTACTGCGGACTTTGCATGATCATCACCCATTGTCTTGATCAACACATGGGGTTTCAAATTACTGCAGCGTCAGTCATAGCAACAGCAGTGTGCGCTCTCTGCCATGTCAGCAACATGACACCGGAAGGAACACCTGTGTAATATCCAATGACTGCTAACTTTGCATGACCATCACCCATTGTCTTCATGAACACTTGCGGTTTCAAATTACTGCAGCGTTAGTCATAGCAACAGATCTATGCGCTCTCTCTCATGTCTGTAATATGACACAGGAAGTAACAAGTCGGTTTACTGCACGTACCATCTCCTCAGTTTTAACATCTTAAGAACATGTATTATTCTCTTTCAACTACAAATGACTCGTTAGAACACATCCATCCACCAAGTTAGATCCCTTGTATGTTCACATGTATTTCGTCACTTTCCTTTCATATCGTTATCACATTATAGTAGTGGGGGATTAGTGAACAAAGTACAATATAAATAGTTTAATTATATTCCAGTCAATGGTTATAGCAGGGTATTTAAATCGATCATCTGTGAACTCCTAGCAAGTCTAACTTCATGTAGTTCTAACTGGGGTTACTATATACCACTGTCACTGACACCTAGCGGTGAGCATTAGAACTTGATAGAGCGGTAGAAACCAGCGGTCGCCAGTTAAGTGAGCTAAGTGTAACGTCATAGCCAGTCTTGAAACAAGTCTAAACTTGTAGAACATGTCACGTGATAGAAACCAGCGATCGCCAGTTAAGTGAGCTAAGTGTAACGTCATAGCCAGTCTTAAAACAAGTTTAAACTTGTAGAACATGTCACGTGATAGAAACCAGCGATCGCCAGTTAAGTGAGCTAAGTTGACGTCATAGCCAGTCTTAAAACAAGTCTAAACTTGTAGAACATGTCACGTGATAGAAACCAGCAGCCACCAGTTAAGTGAGCTAAGTGTGACGTCATAGTCAGTCATAAAGCAAGGCTAAACTTGTAAAACATGTCACGTGACAAGGGTAAGTTAGGTAAAGTTAGGTTATGTTAGGTGAACTGAGGTTAAGTCTTTAAATATTCCCTCTGTCACTGACACCTAGCAATGAACATTCAGACTTAATAGAGCGGTAATCAAAATCTAACCTACAAAATTAGCTTTACACACCATGGTCAAGTAGTTCCACCTTTTGACTGCCAAATATACAATTTTCACTGACATGTAGTGGTGAAGATTGGAAAATATCACTCTAACTGTTCAAATGTTATTAGAGGGGCACTTACCTTTTTTAATTTACCAACTGTTGCCACTGAATGAACAGATTGTAGGAATCTGGTAACCTACAGGTACTCAATTATCTGTAAACAAATCAATCAATCAATAAATACATTCCAATCAATAACTTCTACATCAATTAGTAATAAAAGACTACAATCCATTAATAATAAGTACTTACCTTACCGACAGTAGTGGCTACGCTGGCTAACGCGCAGCATTAGGTCATGGGGCCAAGCTCTCTGCTGACTCGGTAGACGCGTGGGTTCGAGCCCCACCGACGGCCGTCCTTGAAATGGTTTTCCGTGGTTTCCCATTTTCAACACCAGGCAAATGCTGGGACGGTACCTTCTGAGAGGCCACGGCCGCTTCCTTCCACATCCTTGCCCAGTTTCATTCACCATCATTCATTTCATCTCTCATTAACTCCTCTCATGAGGTTGGCGTCAGGTAGGGCATCCGGACGTAAAAACCATCGCCACAAAGACTTCCATCGCATCTCATCCCCGACCCCGTTGGAGAACGGGAATAATAAGGGGTAGACATACATACTTGCCTTGCAAAATAATTTAATGATTTTCTAACAAAAAGGCTTTTTTACAACTCTTGAGCAGTAATAGAGCACTGTTCACTCAAAGCTAGTAATAAAGACTGACAGTAGGGAAATATATGACACCTCTCTTATATAAACTCTCATCGCTCGTGTCAGCAGTTTTTTTTTTCAGATCATTGCAATTCCTTTCCCAATACATTTGAGAGTCCAAAGTACACTAGGAACACCTGTGTGGTATCCAATTACTGCGGACTTTGCATGATCATCACCCATTGTCTTGATC
Source organism: Meconema thalassinum (assembly GCA_946902985.2). Classification (NCBI taxonomy): domain Eukaryota; kingdom Metazoa; phylum Arthropoda; class Insecta; order Orthoptera; family Tettigoniidae; genus Meconema; species Meconema thalassinum. The sequence continues at coordinate 248,521,773 of OX336394.1, read as the reverse complement.
AACACATGGGGTTTCAAATTACTGCAGCGTCAGTCATAGCAACAGCAGTGTGCGCTCTCTGCCATGTCAGCAACATGACACCGGAAGGAACACCTGTGTAATATCCAATGACTGCTAACTTTGCATGATCATCACCCATTGTCTTCATGAACACTTGCGGTTTCAAATTACTGCAGCGTTAGTCATAGCAACAGATCTGTGCGCTCTCTCTCATGTCTGTAATATGACACAGGAAGTAACAAGTCGGTTTACTGCACGTACCATCTCCTCAGTTTTAACATCTTAAGAACATGTATTATTCTCTTTCAACTACAAATGACTCGTTAGAACACATCCATCCACCAAGTTAGATCCCTTGTATGTTCACATGTATTTCGTCACTTTCCTTTCATATCGTTATCACATTATAGTAGTGGGGGATTAGTGAACAACGTCAGTTCAACACATTGCTTTACACGCAAAATGTAGTTAGGCCCTTTGACATAATTTATATAAATTCATGGGCTAGTCCATGGGAACCAGGCCAAAGGGACCGGTCCAAAGGTATCAGTCCAAAGGGTCTCATCAACAAGGTCTCATCCACAAGGACTCGTCCACAAGGACCTGTCCACAAGGACCCGTCCACAGGGACTCGTCCACAAGGACCCGTCCACAATGACTCGTCAACAAAGACCTGTCAACAAGGACTCGTCCACAAGGACTCGTCAAAAATGACCCGGCAACAATGACCCGTCCACAGGGACCTATCAACAGGGACCCGTCCACAGGGACTCGTCAACAATAACAGGGGCTCTCGCCTCAAGGCCTAACATGCCCCTCTTTGATTATTGGTTTGCGGAACAACGTTTAATTCCATATTGGCATTCAAACTCTCACATCTTACACTTGGAAAGCGAGATTTTCAAAAAGAAATTACAATTTCACCCCCTAGTATGGGTAGGTTTTATTTTGGGGTGGAAATATGTTGTCCATTGGAAAGGGGGTGTCAGCCCGAGTTCAACGACACCTCATTTGTTAAAATCCGACCATGCGTTCGAGAGATATCGTGCCGCCGCCATCTTGTGAGGAGGGTGAGGAGGAGGAGGAGGATATAGAACCCGTACAAAACCACTACTTTAACTCACTTTCATTAAGGATGCCTTCACTCGGCTCTTTAAAGATTTAGCAAGATCAACCTCCCAACATTGATGTTGTTCGATTAATTTTAAAACTCCGTTAGTCACTCTTTTTGACAATTTCGTTTTATGTGACAAAATGAAAGTTGAAGGATAGACACATATTTATGTGCAGAAAGTCTGCTTCTACAATGGCCGAGAGGGGGTCGTAAATATTTACTTCAGTTTTGAAACTCTGTAAATAGTTTTTGGAAAACTGTATATAACTGGAGCAACACTAACAAGGAGTAAATTAGGAATGTTCAATTACATTTTTATTAAAATACGTATTTCATGCAATTAAAAAAACATTTTTCTTCTAAAAGTGTGGCGCAAATTATTGGTATGGTACTGTAAATGTTTATTACTTTCTCTACTCTAATAAAGTAGATAATGAGTACCGGTATGAATTTTGTTCTTTCTTAAGACAATAATATAATGTTATTCATTTTGTTTTAAAATTCCATAAGTCACAGAGTTTCAAAATTATCTATAGACAAATTTAATAATAGATCATGTCAGACTTAGTGGACTGCGTGGCGCAGTCGGTAGTGGCGCTGAGCTTCTAACTGAAAGGGAGTGGGTTCGATCGCCACCCAGGTAGTGGTTTTTAGAAACAAAACTACCACTTTCGGAAACGCAAGTAGCCCTGGGGTTCACTCAACCTACACCGGAAATGAGTACCAGGGTAATTCCTGGGAGCAAAGGCGGCCGGACGTGATGCAGACAACTCCATCCCATCTAGTACCGATGTCACAAATAGTGGAAGTCTCCACCTTCCACTACTCCCAGGGCCTCCATGGCCTGTACGGAGTTGGCTTTTTTTTTTTTATTTATTTCATATCATACTTGCATGTTGTCTTTCCACAAGTATTTATCCTCAGAGGCAAAACATTTTACAAAAGTTCCTGGTTTATTTAGTAATCTTTTTCTACTGTTTTTTAAAATCAATTAATATGATGAAATTGGTCCGGTCAACCCAAACATAAAATGCCAGTGTGCCGTTGGACTCGTCAGTTGGTACAGACACACCTCACCAATATGCGTGGCTAGCACATACTGAGAAGGCCATCGCAAGACACAAAATACAAGTAGTACTGACGTCACGAGCGATGCCAATGTGCTACGGAAGTCAAGCTCCCTTTCATAAAACAAAAGCCTTACCTTGGCATTTTATGTTTGAGTTGACCGGACCAATTTTATCATATTAATTGATAATTTATCTACTCAAACGGAAATAACATCATATTCCCATTCGGGAATATTCATAACCTATTCTGTTTTTTTTTTCACAAAGTTGCATTTCGTGACTTTCCGGTTTCAAAAATAACCAATTAATTTACTGTCGTAATCGTCATAAACTCACGCTGCAATAACATAACAATACCGTACGTCAATTATAGATCGTGTGCCAATCATAATATAAAATAATACGTAGCCTATTATATAGAATAATGCAGTATACACGAAGTTTTAATAACTTATATCAATGTTCTTCAATAAGCGTTGAATTATGAGTAATCTCTCTAACGATAGAAATAATGGAGACCCTGAATGACATCTTATAGAGACACAACGATCAGTTACTGTCAACTTTCAAGTAACATTATAAGTGACAGATTCAGTGTCTGCAAGTGGTCTGCAAATATGATGGCTTTGAAACATGAATAACAACAGTGAATACAACCCTGATTCAACCTAAGGGCATGAAATTATAGTCTACTATAAGCCGCCATGTTTGTAGCGATGTGAGACAAGATGTTCAATAAATAACATATAGCCTACTTTCTCCTAAATGCATGGGTATTGTTATAACTCGTTATCCTTTTCAAGGAGTATAATTGAATGTTGGTTGTAGTAGCTTGTTGAAATACAACGTGCTATAGGCATATTAAACATGAATATGAGGTGCCCTTTGCTAGTGCTAACTCTGTAAAAAAAATCATTCAATTCGGTTTCACCGTGTTTGAATTGATATGGGGAATGGATTTGCACACATACATGGCCGCTATTTGCAAACTATTGGGCTGATGACCTTGTAGCCAGTCACAAGATGCTTTCCACAAAAAGGCATGTTGTTGCAAAATCTGGTAGGGATCAAATTATCAGGTTGGTCGTAATTTGATTTAAGCTTTTAACATTTGGGTGGCCGTCATTCCGTTTCCGTCAAGATGGCGGCGATATAAAACATGACACTGAGGTGCCCTTTGCCCGAGTTTGAATTGATAGGGGGAATCGATTTGCGCACATAGTTGGCCACCATCTGCAAACTATTGGGCTGATGATCTTGCAGTTTGGTCAGAATATGCTTCCCACATAAAGATATGTTGTTGCAAAATTTGGTAGAGACTAGATTATTAGTTTGGTCGTAATTACATTTTAGCTTTTAACATTTGGGTGGCCGCGATTACGTTTCCATCAAGATGGCGGTGATATAAAAGATGACACTGAGGTGCCCTTTGCTAGTGCTACCTCTATACCAAATTTCGTTCCATTCGGTTTCACCGTGTTCGAATTGATAGGGGGAATCGATTTTCACACAAATATGGCCGCCATCCGCAAAATATTAGGCTAATGACCTATTAGTTTGGTCAAAGGATGCTCCCTCCATAAAGGTATGTTGTTGCAAAATTTGGTAGAGATCGGCTGATTAGGTTAGTCGTAATTTGATTTAAGCTTTGAACATTTGTGTGGCCGCCATTAAGTTTCCGTCATGATGGCGGCGATATAAAACATGACACTGAGGTGTCCTTTGCTAGTGCTACCTTTGTACCAAATTTCGTTCAATTCGCGTTCACCGTGTTCATATTGATAGGGGGGACAGACATTCAGAGTACACACACTCACACATACACACACAGACTCTCTCTCACACACACACACACACACAGACAGACACACTTTTTTTTCACCCTGTGTTGATCTCATAAGTCTACTTTCATTTTGTCAAAAATCGAAAGTAGGCTAAAAATGGTAAGGTTACATTGTTAGTAGCTTACCGTATTTAACGTGACGCAGATTATACAACCATGCGGACACATAATGAACACACACCATGAATGGTGCATACATTATCACTACTTCACATACTGACTAACCCTAATGAGTAATGACCGTCTGACTCATAATTACAAATGCATGTCACGCCCAGGCCGCGGTCTCGGTTAAATATTCTGACGAAAACTTTCAGATTCCTCTAGGTCTAGACTAGCGTATTGACTTTTGACGCTTTCGGGAATGCAAACAAAAGAGAACAACTTGAGAAATACTAAACCAAACTAAACAAGGAAATAACTTTCAGAATGAATACATGACAATGACCTTAAGATGTGCAGTAATAACGATTCTCGACTGTTCCCTTACAAACAAAGGAAAATTGCACAATGCAGGCAGTTGGGTTTTAAACACAATGAGTTGCCAGTTAGTTACCTAGTAAGCATATTTTCACATGCAATAAAATAATTCATATCGCATTGATCAAAGAGGTTAGTATCACAATAATATGATATAGGGTTGTTAATTCGTAGAAGGACTTGGGACATCTGTGGTGAGTGTGGTCATCAACCCCATGTGTGTTGAATTTGTCTGATATTCTGCATTTCTATGATGGCTGTGGTAGTTTGTGTAGCAATAATAATTATTATTAGGATCGGGAATGGGGTAGGTGTCCAGGGACTTGAGAAAAATGCAATCGTGGCATTTTCCTGGCGGGAGTGTGGAAAATCCGGAGATGAGCCACATTCATTATAGTTGCTATCAGCGCCGAGATTCGAGCCACCGATGACGGATGCAGCACTCCGTCGCGGTCATGGTGAGCTATTTAACATACACGGCAACGCCATGTGGTATACATCACTAATTTGCTGCAACAGTGCCGTAGTGGCTCATGATTAAAATCTCAGGGTAGGATAACACAACATGTTCAAAACTCACAGAAGACAAATAACACATTATTACTTACAAACACAAATCACAGAATATGTAACATTTTAAGTGTAGGTGCATGATTGTTGACAACACATGAAAGCGCAGGATTGGGATTGGCAGCAGTCGGCAATTATCGTAAGAGTTCAGAGAAGACAGGCAGCGTCTCACCATGCCGACCCTAGTGTTATACGCATGCGATGAGTAAGTTATTTATTTATTGTATGGCTTTTAGTGCCGGGAGTGTCCGAGGACATGTTCGGCTCGCCAGAGGCTGTAGCTGCTTCAAACGGACACCCCTAGGGTGAGCTACAAGTTCCGTTCAATTTGGAGTAGTTCCAACTTTCGCTACCAGATGCCAATGATACCTAGCGGTGAACGTTGGAACTTTGATAGAGCGTTAGAACGAAATCTAACCTAGAAATTTCGCTCCACACAAGTTTAGTCTGTGGAAGGATCTTTTACATGCCATAAATCTATGACAAGGGACCGCCGGCTTTACTTCCTCTCCGAAGGAAGGCATACTGAAGGATTTTAACGCTCTTAAATCCGACGACTTCGGCCGGGTTTGAACCCGCTAACTTGGGCACAGTAGTTCAGCATGCTACCAACTACGCCACCGAAGCGTTTGCCCATTCAAGGGCCTTGCTCTCAACTTGCCTGCCCTGAATGTGTATATGATACATGTAGGCCTAACATTCCTTTCAAGCAGTAGGTTGATAAAATAATTTTATTTCCCGCCCAATCTGATTGGCTACACTTGTGTTGGTCGACTGAAAAACAATATTGTTAATACATTCTGACGTGTCTGTCACTGCGCTGCACGGATGGCGTGATGGCGGAGTGGTCAAGCTGTATGCCTCTTACCAATGTGGACTGGGTTCGATTCCTAGCCAATGCAGTGAGATTCTCGAAGGTGAATTGTCACGCCCTACGGTTCGGAATCCACGTAAAAAGGAGGTCCCGTCACTCATACTTTGCAAGATTAACGTCATGTAAAATTACAAGCTTCTTCTTGTCGTAGGCACCTTGGGCGTTCTCCGCGCCTTGAAAGTACGGTATCCACGACAAGTAGTTTTACAACTTCCTGATCCGCGCTGCTTGAGGAGAATGAAAGTGATATTTATCAGTAAATGTGTTATGTTACAGGGCGGATGTCCGTTCCCGGAGACGACGCGAAGACGAGGACGATCATGTCTGACAGCGCCGCACCGCCATAGCGGCCATCTTCTTCATCTACTTGGTGATACTGGCTCTCAGCATGGCGCTCATCTACGCCGGCATCTCGTCTGAAGGCGTTGTGGTGGCAAGGACCCACATGAACTGACTCTTGACCCTGATCCCTTAGCAACACTATCGCTGTTCTTCGAGCTGGCGTCTCAATTTTGCTAGGACAGTTTCTGTTATTTCGACGTCACGGAAACATTTTCGGGACTAAAAAATATACTGGTTTTTAAAAAGCTCGACTACAGTCAATTTTAGATGACTCGAACTTCGATTTCTTGGACATTGGATTGGACATAAGATACCGTATCTCGAACTACGATATCTCGGACATTGGATCAGATATACACCGTATCTCGAACTACGATATCTTGGACACTGGATTGAACATTGGACACCGTATCTCGAACTACCATATCTCGGACATTGGATTGGATATTGGAAACAGTATCTCGAACTACGATATCTTGGACATTGAATCGGATATTAGACACCGTATCTCGAACTACCATATCTCGGACATTGGATCGGACATTAGACACCGTATCTCGAACTACAATATATCGGACATTAGACACTGTATCACGAACTGCTATATCTCGGACATTGGATCGGACATTAGACAGCGTATCTCCAACTACGATATCTTGGACATTGGATCGGACATTAGACACCATATCACGAACTACAATATCTCGGACATTGGATCGGACATTAGACACCGTATCTCGAACTACGATATCTCGGACATTGGATCGGACATTAGATACCGTATCTTGAACTACCATATCTCGAAGATTGGATCGGACATTAGACACAGTATCTCGAACTACGATATATCGGACATTAGACACTGTATCTCGAACTACGATATCTCGGATTTTGGATCGGACATTAGACACCGTATCTCGAACTACAATTTATCGGACATTAGACACTGTATCTCGAACTACTATATCTCGGACATTGGATCGGACATTAGATACCGTATCTCTAACTACGATATCTCGGACATTGGATCGGACATTATACACCCCATCTCGGATATGGGATAACTCAGACACAATCTTCAGAATTTGTAAAACTCACAGTCACTATAGACCAACTAACAAACTTTGGCGCTAGCAAGGTTAAATGTCGTTTAAATAGTTCGAGTGTCTAGCATCAAACTAAAGCCATTCAGTAGGCATTGTAGAACTACACATTAAGCAGATGATCTCTGTGTTATGAGGTATTAGTATTAATATCCATTGCGTGCTTTGAATGTTGTTCCTTAAAACAATAATCGTGACCACTAGAACTGCACGGATTATGGCTGTTCCTTTAAGGAGTGGAACGTCGAGGTCAACAGTCTTCGAGAGACTTCTGTTGTAGCAATAAGTAGCAATGTCCCGCTCATACATATAAGATGTCAAAGTATCTTTTACCTTTCGTATATCTAGCTATATTGTAGGTGTGTGTGTGTGTGCATCTGATACAGTATGTGTATATGTTACTTATTGTACATTAAAATGTATAACATAGGCTATTGTAGATAAAACATCAGATTTTATTGCTTAGGTACGGTACTTCTCTATTTCCTCTCAGAAACTCGGATATTTCCCGGCCAACCTCAGTTCGAATTATCGAGAGTTAATTGTATTCGTCACACAGTAGGGTATGTCTTGAAACAATATATAGTAAAACCTGCTTTTAACGTCTCTTCATTAAACGGGAACTTATCTTAACGGTCCCGTGAACTTTAAAAAATATTGGGTGTGTGCAACTACGTTGCACGACGATATTTGAGCGTGACAACGTGTTCTCGGACTGATTTGTTTAAACTGTCGCCCTTGCGAAATTTCAGCACCGTATATTTTTTATTATTTAATTATGTGTTTTGCGGAACGGAAAGTTCACAGGCGAAATGAAGAAAAGCTGAGTTGCACTTCCAGGGAAACTCCAAGCACAACCTGTCTTCTCTGAAGTTTTAACTGAACACGACTCGACAGTTTGCTGCTGGCTGTATCTGGGGTACCGTAACATGTTCGCCCGCTAGCTAGGCTGTAACTGGGGTGATAGACTCGCCTCTAGCCAGCTCGTAATTTGTCGCCTCAGCATTTGAATGGAGATTGTTGGAAGAAATGAAAAAGTAAAAACTCTTATAGTGGGCGATGTATTGAAGATAGAGATATGATCTCCATGACTTTCTTTGTTGTAGAAATTTCCATGCTGAACAATTCATACACGCATATTATATAGATATTTTTAACGGTTTGCCCAGCGTAAGCTTAAAAAGGGCACGGACCCCATGTGCTTTTTTTTCGACTTTTTCATTGAAATCGTTACTGCTCGGCTTCCTTTGCTCAAAAATAAATTATTTTCTACAGAAATCTTTCTCGAGATATCCTTTATAGAATGGCGAAAACCGTATCAAAATCCATCCTGAGGTTCACCCGTGACATCCAAAAACGACAGTAGCGACACTCGAGCGCAGCAACAGAAGGCAGAGAGCGTTGCAGCAGAAGAGAGATAAAACGATATCATCAACATTCACTGTAACACCGCCGGGTGAGTTAGCCGTGGTCGTTACGGCATGACTGCTGGCAGTCGCTCACATCCGGGAGACGAGGAGGTTCGAATCCCCCCGCCGGCAAACTTGAAGATGGTCTTGTGTGGTTTCCCATCTTCCTTCCAGGCAAATGCCTGGGTTGTCCCTAACTATAGGCCACAGCCGCTACCTTCCAACTCCTTGTCCTTCCATTCCAACCTTTCCTCCCCAAGGTCTCGAAGCAGCTACCAAACTGGCGAGCCGAACATGTCCTCGGACACTCCCGGCACTAAAAGCCATACGCTAAAAAATAATTTTAAAAAAACTGTAACACCTTTTCACGAACGTTACTGTATTCCAACAAATTATTTGATGTCGTCACGTGAAAACGTTTAAAATTCCCTTCATTATACAGAAACTGTTTTACGCGGACAACGAAAATCAAAGTACGCATTTTAACGTACAAATTTCCAAGTAAAAAAAAATCAGACACCCTATGAAAGTCTACCGTGTCTACTTTATCAGTTGATTCTGAAGCCAACAAATGGCAAAGCGTCCCGGCTTCGATTCCTGGTCAAATCGTAGGATTTTACCTTCGTACTGTTCATTTCGCTGGTGGGAACTGGTGCTTGTGACGTCTTCATCATTCATTTTATCCCCACAACAATGTACCGGTCACTCACGCGCATCAACTCGAAAGACCTGCACCAGGCCTCTCCGGAGGTTACACGGGATTAATTAGTTCAGTAAATCTTTGGTGGCGTAGTAGATAGCATGCTGAACTGCTGATCCCAAGATCGTGGGTTCAAACACGGCCGAAGTCGTTGGATTTTTAAGAGCGCTAAAATCCTTCAGTATGCCTTCCTTCGGAGGGGAAGTAAAGCCGGCCGGCGGTCCCGTGTCATACACTTACGGCATGTAAAAGATACTTCCACTAACTAAACTTGTGTGAAGCTAAATTTCTAGGTTAGATTTCGTTGAAACGCTCGATCATAGTTCCAACGTTCACCACTAGGTGTCAGTGACATCTGGTATCGAAAGTTGGAACTACTTGAAATTGAACGGAACTTGTAGCTCACCCCATGGGTGTCCTTTTGAAGCAGCTACAGCCTCTGGCGAGCCGAACATGTCCTCGGACACTCCCAGCACTAAAAGCCGTACGCTAAATAAATAAATAAATAAATAAATAAGTATATTGCCCCAGAGGAGTGCGTCAGGCTTCGGCAGCCGGCACAGTTCATATCCTCGTCGCTAGATGGGGGCTTCATTCATTCCATTCCTGACCCGGTCGGAGACTGGAAGCAGGCTGTGGATTTTCATTTTTCATCTACTATATAAAGCTCAAATAGCCTCCGTGGCTTAGGCGGCAGCACGCCGGCCTCTCACCGCTGGGTCCGTGGTTCAAATCCCGGTCACTCCATGTGAGATCTGTGCTGGACAAAACGGAGGCAGTCAGGTTTTTCTCCGGGTACTCCGGTTTTCCCTGTCAACATTTCATTCCAGCAAAACTCTCCACTATCATTTCATTTCATCCGTCATTCATTTAATCATTGCCCCAGAGGAGTGCGTCAGGCCTCGGCAGCCGGCACAGTTCATATCCTCGCCGCTAGATAGGGGCTTCATTCATTCCATTCCTGACCCGGTCGGAGACTGGAAGCAGGCTGTGGATTTTCATTCACCACTCACTCACTCACTCACTCACTCACTCACTGATTCATTCATCACGAAATCTCAGAAACTACCGAACGGATTGGAATGAAATTTGGTATGCAGCTTTCTCAAGGGCCGCAAACGCCCACTAAGAAAGGATTTTTCGATATTCAGGTTCTAAAGGGGTGTTAAGGGGGCAGACCTGCATTTCCCGATTGGATTCATTGGGGGATGTGATACTCGGCATTTAAACTCATCATTAAAAATAAGAAGACACGTGTCTGAGGGTTTTTCGATGTGGTCTATATTATGAGGTGCAAGGGGTGAAAAGTGGGGGTTGAAGAATTCCTAACGGAGCGTGTATCTCTTAAACGACGTAAGCGAGGAGTTTGAAACTCAGCGGAAAAATCAGCATAAGAAATAAGTAAATAGGTGTTTGGCCGTTTTTTTTTTCATAAATCCAATTTAAGGGGCCATGGGGAGGGGTGAAATTCTGGGAAAAAACAGGTAATATGTAAAATTATACATGGCCTATGTTGTAGACAATAACAAATTACATCTTTTTTGTCTCTTACTATTTCATCATACGACGAATTATTGATGATTTTGTACTTTTTGGCCGGAATTTTCTAAGTCCCAGGAATGACATAGTGAACCCTTTACCCTATGTTGGTTAAATGATTCTACTTTTTATTTCTTCAATTAATAATTATTTCAACCAGCATCATGAAAGTAGCCAGACAGTGATGAGGAAATTTCAAGCATTTGTTGGAGACAGTAGGGACATACCTGCGACAGTTTAACAAAAGGCTAAATACTTGAGCTATGAAAAGAAATAGCATAGCTATGTATCACAAGGACAGGTGTGGCTACCTCAATTTTAGAAGCGACGCGCGGTGAGACATGGTTCTGGTATGTTCATTGTGTTATTCGCGCCTAGAAGAAATATGATGCAGTAACGTGAATGGCTGATGAAGAAAATAGACACTCCCAAGACGCCAAGATCTACTAGAAACCGCCAAATTACAGAAAATGGAGAACCAATGAGAAGAGAATGCCTACTTGCGCGCCAACTCCGGCTGGGGTACGCGGCGGCTAGCATTCACGCGGGAAATCGCCTAGACAAAATCTCTACGATCGATTCTAGGATTAATGGGCATATTCTTGACCTGTGCAATATTACGAGTTCAGTGATATTTATTTCATTCCTGTATCACAATTATTTCGAGAAATTTTTACATAAAATCCCCCTCCATCTAGACCCAAGGGCCAGTTCATTTATAAGTGTGTCGAAGAGCCAAGACAAATTTATTATTATTCTGTGCGTCTACGGACGTAGATTATTATTCTGTTCGTCTGAGGACGTAGACTTTTATTCCGTGTGTCGAGGACACAGGACTTTGATTCTGTTCATCTGAAGAGATAGACTTGTATTTTTGTGTGTCGAGGACACAAGATATTCATTGTAAAGTGTTAAATTCAGTGATAGATAGTCATTGTACTATAGTTATAGGGGCAGTATCGTCGATAATTCGCCAACGAACAGTGACAGGGAATTTAGTACCTGAACAAGCGAATTTAGTAGTCAGACCTAAAGTGTATAATAACCTAATTTTTGTATCAGCGCAAGGATGACATCGATGAATGCAGAGGAAGTTTGGAATTCTCAACACTCCGTCCAGATGGCTGATATGAGATAAAGAACCATCCAGTTGGGGAATGGCGTCTGATGTTCTTTGACGGGTGACTACAAAAAGATGAGTACAAAATAATATTTTATTATTTGTTAAATTAACTTATGGTTTATGGGGCATATTTTTTGTAAATACTTTGCTTGTGTGATTAATGTAGTAGATTTAGTTTTGATCTGACACACTTTTGTTTGGAAGCAGCTCGCACAATTGTAGTTAATGGAAGGTTCTTTTCTTTGTGTTGTGTTAACTAACGTAGCTATGTGAACGGCCGTGTTTGCATACGTTACGAAGTGCGGTTAAAAACGTCTCTCGGAGATATGTCGTGTTTCAGAAGTAGGACTGAATTAATATAATTATATAGTAGATTGGAGGGTAATTAAAATTTGGTTGGGATTTATTATTGATCAGATTCAGTGTGATTATTGCCTTTGGAGCAATGTAATTTGTGACGAAGAGTACTCAGCTCTATCGTAAGTTTTAAATATTGTGTTAAATGTTTGCGAGCTCTAATTCAGCAGACCCGTGTGAAAGGCGTTATGTCAGTCCCAAATGTGTGTATTGTGAGTATATTTTTGTGGTATTACAAGCGGGAACTTCAGCAGAGACTGATTTCTTGGTACCAGATTCATATTGTATCCTTGCGAGGACAATTATGGATATGTGATTATTGTCTGACCATATGTTGAGTTGGAGGAGATGTTAGTTGCTGTTGATTCCTTGAGATAACAGTACAGCTGGTCGGCTATTTATATACACTGGAAGGGGGACATGACTGGTATTGAGGAAAGGGTGAGTTGTTGTCACAAGGGCTGGCTGAGTTTCGCAAGCAAGCTCATCATTAGTGGAGTGCACGTCTGGCTCCCAATTTACTTGAAAATAAATATAAATGTGAGAAACTGATCAATGGTAAAATTGTTTAAATAAATGGGAGTTGCCTACGAAACACGATAATCTTCGAAGCGTTGCTTTAACATGCAGTTTTGTTAATATAAAGTAATCTTATCCACTCAGGTGGTTTGTTGTTGTTGGTTTATTCTATGTTTATTTTCCATGTCAGTGACCCGTGAGTCACGTGCGGCGCTGTGTTTCCTTGTTGTTGAGCATCTGGCCATTGTGGCAGCTCATTTGGTTAAGTGTGTCACCACACTAGTAAGGGTCTCAGAGAGATGCCTGTAAATAGTAGAGTTGTAATATGTGTGTCAGAGTTAGATTTAAGGATTTTATTAATGTTATGCCCATATCCATAAACGTTGATTTACGAGATGATTATTCGTGAGCACCGTGGCTGTTAACCCGTTGTGAACGAACGATCATCCAAGTACTCATTTCTCGTAGGTAGTCATCACGCGAACATAAATCCATATGCAAGGGAGTGGAACTTGGATCCACATTTTATTAGAAAAGGGGAGATCCATCTGACCCCTCAAAGTGATAAATATTCCTGTCAGGGGAAAAATTCAGGGAGGATTTTGTTTATTTTTGTTTGTTTTATTCTTTTATGCACAAATTAGTTATTAAATCTTGTTATTATCTTACGTTTCGTCTCCTTTCTTTCTTAATTATAGTTTTCATCCTATAACCCTTGTCTCAGAAAAGCACGTTGTTTGGCGGACGTAAACACCACACTATGAACTGAACGCGACCCCTTGATCTAAGATTCTTGCATAAAACACTGCTATTCTGAAGGGTTCATAGGTGAAAACTGGCGCGGCCAACGTTGGGGCTATTCACTGTGGTGTAACGGGGAGATTACACATGTCAATAGTGGCGTATTTGAGTAAAACTGGCATGCCGCAAGTGCAGGCAGATATGACAGTATTTAATCACCGGGAAGTGATATTTTATTAAAAGTAGTTGAGGCGAAGTGGATACCGCCAAATGTGTGAAAAATAAATTAAAATCAGGAGTTTGCAAAGTAAAATACGGTTCACGTTGTTGTCTTTTAAATTAAAGTAAAATTAAGATGTGATACCGGGCGCCCATTGATAAAGTTAAAACTAGATTTGTGTAGAAAGTCAAACTCATGGAAATATTAGGAGGCTGTAGCCTAAAATGACAATTAATACTTTGTTAATTAGTCAGTGTTAATATCAGATCAGGATAACTGTTTAATGACTAAATATGTGCTTGGGGTTAAAATTAAATTGAGTAAAAATAGAACTACTCAGAGATGCAATCGACTAATGGGATTAAAGGTAAAAATAAATGAACTGAGTAGGATAAAGAAATTAAATGTGCATTGGATTTATGTGCGTGTCAAGGGGCATTGGCGTATGCCATTTCCCATATAAAACATGGCAACGGTGGCGCAGATCCAGGAGATCATTGAAAGTGCAGCGAGGAGAACACAGGAATTGTTGGATACTAAACTAGCTGAACAAAGTGAACAATTACACAATAAACTATCAGAACAGAGCCAATCTATAAACACTAGTATGTTAGAGCAAAATGAATCGCTAAATACGAAAATGTTAGAGCAAAGTGAAGCGTTAAATACAAAATTATCTGAACAAATAAACACTAGTATGTTAGAGCAAAGTGAAGCGTTGAATACAAAATTATCTGAACAAATAAACACTAGTATGTTAGAGCAAAGTGAATCGCTAAAAATTAAACTGTTAGAGCAAAGTGAATCGCTAAATACGAAAATGTCAGAACAAAGTGAATCGCTAAATACTAAACTGTTAGAACAAAGTGAATCATTGCGGACACAGTTAAATAACAGTAGAATTGAGCAAAATGAAAATCAGGCGGAACAAGCTAGGTTATTAAAGAGTGAAATTAATGACACTATAAATTCACAGTTAGAGGCGCAAAATAATAAAAACACGAACCAATTAGCTTCGTTAACCGCAGAGATGAAAGAGCACACAAACCAACAGATGGTATTACTGGTCCTTGATGTAAGCAAAAATAATGAGAAACAATTAGAGCAGATTGAAAAAATGGAGAGTATTTTTGATAAAAAACTTAGCATTCTCGATGAAACGGTGTTAGCTAAATTAGAGCAGATTGAAATAGCATGCACAATGAATACAAGCGAGGTCAAAATAGCTCAGGATAAGTTGGAAGGACGGTTTAAGGAGATGGAGAAAAGCGGCAGGGTCATTCAACGACAATAATATCAACAGTAGATGAGAACATATCAGGCATAATTAAAGATATGGACCGTCTAGAGATAAAATCAGCGGAACAGAGGAAAAGCCTAGAAACGGAACAAGAACAATTTAAGAGTACATTAGACGAAAGGCTAAGCCAGATAGAAAATAATCAGGATGAAAATAAGAGCCAGATTGAAGAAAAAATAAGCACGATTAAAGAACAGATCAGGAAAGTTTGGAAGAAAATGAATATTGATTCTAAGGAGGAAAGATCCACCATTCTTAAAACAGTAGGCGAAAACCACACGCGTATTCAAGCTTTGGAGCAAGAGGTAAAAAATAAACTTAAAGAGCAGACAGACAGGATCATAAAAGCCGAACTCCGCTCATTAGAACAATCATCTATATTTAGAACGGGAGCAGTGAAAGACAAGCCGGATGACTCACATAGTCCCCAACCCAGCATAGCAGGAAGTCAGACTCAAGCAGAGAGCCCATTAACAACAAACACGGAAGGATTTCGCAAGAACGTAGATAGGAGCTCAACACCACAGGACGGTCATCAGCAGTAGGGGGGTTGTGGGTGTTCCAACGAGTGTCATGGCCGCCGCGTGAGTCCAAGCCAATATCTCGCAAACCGATGGTCGGATTTTAATAAATGAGGTGTCGTTGGACTCGGGCTGACGCCCTCTTTCCAATGGACTACTCATTTCAACCCCTAAATAAAACCTACCCCTACTAGAGGGTGAAATTGTAATTTTTTAGTGAAAGTCTCTTTCCAAATACGACATGTATAAGGTGCGCTGCTAAAATGAACTTAAACGTGGTTGCTCATATAGTGCATGCGTTTTTCTGGCTGCCGCTATGGATGAACATTTTTGTTTTTTGTTTTTTACGCATGCGCACTGGGGATTTTTGTAAGAGGGCGAGCTCTTTGAAAAAAATGATTGATAAGAAGAGGTTTTGGTGGTGAGGAGAGAGCCAGATAGTCGCCTACTTTCCTACGAAGTTTGCCGATATGTCTCAAACGCAAGGTCGGATTTGGACGTGTGACGTGTCAAATCGCTTGTCTCGAAGCCCTATACATGTTATTAATAGGTTAGAGTTTTGAGAATGAGGGAAACAGGCTTTTTTGGGGTAAAACCATGATTTTAGACTTTTTCTGATATTTCACGAATGCATGGTCGGATTTGGTCCTATGACATGTCAAATGGCTTGTCTCGAAACCCTGTGTATTTTGGTAATAGGTTAAAGTTTTTGAGAATGAAGGAAACAGAATTTTTTGTTGTAAAACCGTGATTTTAGACTTTTTGTTATATCTCACAAACCAATAACGCCAGAGACGTATACGAGGGGTCGTAGGACTCGGGGTGACGCCCCTTTCCTCTCTCCTTTCGAATATAGTATTTATGTTTAAAAAATGCGAAAGGGTCTAACGACACTTTTGTTGAAAACATTTTAGTTTTTAAAACTTTTTCTTTTAATCTGTCTAAAATGTTCATGAAGAGTGGTTGCAGATAGAGACGATACCACTGGACACGTGTTTCAACGAAGCTATTACTGGCCACGGTGGTGATATACCAATACAGTATTCGCTATTTCGATGAGACGGCGGGTCGAGGGTTCGTTTTCCGATTTTTCCTATGATGGAATACCTAATACCTAAACCCCCTGAAGGGGGTCTTTAACATGTAAACGATTATGAGTGACATGACAAATGATAATTCCTTGATCAGATGAAGTTAGCTTTAGATAGAACAAACAGAACTTGGTTATATGTTGCTTGAAGTGAGTATAGAAAACAAACTTGCTGGGGCAGACTGACAGGATGTGGATGTTATTTGAGCTTATTGGAATGCATTGACTTGACTTGACAACAGGGCAATGAAAAAAGCACAGAGATGCTGAGGACACTTGAAGGTCAAACGATATGGCAACTATGGTGGGAGGGGGAAGCGAGGATGATGTCGCCGATCATGTTCAATGTTCAATGGATGAATTTATATTTTGCGAAGCATTGTTCGGAGAGGGTCATGTGACGACTTGTTTTAAGGATATTTATTTTTCCGATCTTTCTTATGGTGGTCTCATTGATTGAAATCATTCAAAACTGCTAGGGCATGGCCTTGAGATTTTATAAACTGATAATGGGATTTTGACATACAAGGTCCACTCAGAACTTGACATGATGTCATTCTTTTTATGGCTTATGAATTTCCCCAAAAAAGACCCAAAACAACAAGATCATAGACTTTTGCTTTCTTAATATATTGCAAACCCATAATGTTAGATGTTTACTGTGAGTGACGAAACCTAGCTAGGTAAAGAAAGAATTATTGTGGGCTACATGTATGGTGACTGACACGTCTTTGAACATTGGAACTTGTTTTCAGATCTGAGTGTAGTACATAGGGAGTATAGGTTGTAGGCATGGCTTGACAAACGGTGTACACAAAATTCAATTTATCGATTCAAGAATTATGAGTAGACTATCATTAATTAATTAATTGGTTAAAGAGTGTAGCTAAAAATAAAAAAGTGACTACATTAAACTAAACTGAACCAAGTCGAATCAAACCCAACTGAACCAAACCAAGCCTAAAGCAAACCAAACCTAATCAAGAACAAGCCAAGGGCTTAAGTGTAAAACTTGTGGGGGAATGCAGTCATTGGCAATGTCCAAAGAAAGGGATAACGCTCTACCTTTAGAGGGTGAGGTAAAGCTAGCGCATGGTGCTAATGCATATTCCCAAGTACATGAACCACACACACACACACAACTATCCTATGCTGTTTTTATGAGTTGACTGTTAAAACTTACTCAGTGGTTACTGAGCAAGATGGTCGCTACACACAACAAGCTTTAAATACTTGAGGCTAATAATCTATACACACACACGCACTCGCTTGTTCTAAACTAAACTGTCTCGCTGGCAGTGCTCACACAGTAGGCAAATGACAGAAATGCTTGGCTAACCGAAATACAATCATTTTCGGTTGTCTAATGATACCAGCTAGCCATTACATGCTATAGTGGTGAGCACATGTGCCTCTTGCACTGGAGATCGTAACTCGATTTCTAGCTCTAAGGCCTAGAACGAATCAAACTAAGAAAGAATGGTATGGTGACGCAGTAGTTAAACTGTTAGCCTTTCAATAAGGTAGACTAGGGTTTGATTTTGGGTTAATATACATGTCATAAACAAACAAACAAAAAAAGCGGAGATAATGTTTAAAACTGATTACACTTGTCTCTTTTCAAATTATTACTTAGATTACAAATACAAAGGTGGACTGGGTTTGATATACAGTTAATGCTGCCTATCGCATACTAGCCTGTAAGAAAGCCAAACAAGCAAAAGGCGTAGGTAGAGCAGTGGTAAAATCACTATGTGTAGAGAACTACCTAACGGTTTTATGAACTGGCAATGCTATGTCGCATAAACAGTACAGGATACAATCCGGCAACCATAATTTTTATCTTGTGGAACAGAGAAAATGCAATTTTACCTTGATGGATAGCAAATGAGTGCAGATGAATGACCTATGCATTAGCCTACCATAGGGTTATAACCACGAGGTGGAGGTGTGACTTTTATATTTTATTGTTTAGAGACATGGCTTTTTGTAACCAGTAGATTTAGTATTTTGTAAATATTCATTTTTGTAATTGTAAATAGTGGAAACATTTTTTTTGTAATAGTAAATGTTAAATGTATAACTAAAAGTTATTTGGGATAAGTGTGCATGTCAAGGATAAATAGCGTGGTTGTATTTGTTTTCAAAGACAGGTATGGTTGTGTGAATGTATGACTACAAATAGAATGATAGAGAGAGAGAGAGAGAGAAAGCTTGTGTATGTGTGTGTGTGTGTGTGTGTGTGTGGGTAGCATTGATTTTTCAACCAAAGCAAACACGGCAAGGTAGGATGGTGGGGTAATTAATGTATATAGCAAATGGTAAATAGTATACTATATTTTTTTAACACTTGTGTTTTTTTAATGCAGTAGTAGATAGGTGTTATTTTGTAAAACAGTCTTACCTACAGTAGTAGTAGTAGTAGTAGTAGTAGTAGGCCTATATGTTTTTGGAAACAAACAGAAAGAGAATGCACTATTGCCATGGCCAAGCACTTCCATTAAAGTGATTTCAAGAAAATTTAAATCAGCAAATGTGTGTTTTACAAAACTAAACATTCAGCATGGACTAAATCATAAACGTGTCTTCTGTGATATGGAAAAAATAGGAAATCCATGTTTCCATATCAACACAATTTAAAAACTTAAAACTGACATTTAAAAAAATGTAAATGGGAAATTGGCAAATGTGTAAACAACAAAATGGAAAATTCTTGTTTCCATATCATGAAATCCAAAAACTTTAAACTGACATTTTCAAATCGTGTACATGGAAAATTGACAAATGGCAATGTGTGAAATGTGAAAATGAAAAAATATGAACAAATGGCTATCATTATTTAAAAAAAATAAAAAACCGTCGTGTTCTATCGTTAAAGTGTGAATCAAACCACATCTACTTATTTGGATCACCCGAGACTGAGTAGACCTGTTTTAGTCCTAATATACTTTTAAAATTTTATGTTAAAGCTCAATTTGAACTCAAGAGCTTTAGAGTGCTAGCTAACTATTATAACCGTTACGTCACAAAGACAACTTTACACTACTCTTAATAAACAATAATAAGAAAAAGAATAATAAATGTTGATTTTTTTTTAAGGATGAACATGGTGACACTGTTTCTGTTGCACAGTCTGCTAGCTACTAGCCAGCAGCTGGGGTCTTAGAAAACGATACAGTTGACATTTTGTAATGAGATGTGACATGTTTCAAAGTACAGTATTATGGGTTGCTGTTGAGTAAAAACTAATCCTGTACAAGGAAGCAAGGGTTCGAACCCCTTACCTAACATTACTATTGCCTGAACATGGCTTGACGACACTGTATTATTATGATACTCGGTACACAAACCATAGATAGAGTGTATTGTTTAAGATCGCTTTCTTTCTGAACATAGGTGGAGACTGTTGATGGTTAACAATGGCATTAATATAGTAGGACGTGGGTATAGCAATTAAGAAAAAACAGACAATACCCATACAATATTTTTATTTATTTAATATAAGTACTTGTACAATAGTTACATTCAAAATACATTTCTTTTTTCTCTATTACTATTTAGTCCTTTTTGATTCTCTTGCATATGAAGGGTAGATAACCTTGTAGTTCAGCCCCTTAAAACAACAACAACACAACCTTTTGCATAGTCTGTGATGTTGACGACTCTTGAGATGTGGAAGATGGATTAAACATAACTTTTACAGCAGGGGTTAAATGTTGCTCAATAAACACTGCACTATTTTGAGTAGCAACATTTTTTTCTTGTACTAGCTTTTTAGCATTGTCATGATTATTTGTTGACACCAACAGTGTTTCATCTGGTACACCACATTGATGATCACTCACACTTAAAACCTTACCATTTCTACTTTTTAGATTGCCTCGACATCTTTTTGACCTCTCTTTTGAGCATCGCCAAAATATTATTCCTTTTACATTTTGACGATTATAGTTATAAGAGTAGCCTTTATAGAGTACACGTTGTTTACCTTTGTTAGTTGTAGTAAGTTCCATAGTAGCAACTAACCTGTTAGTATGATTTGCTCACTACAAAGGTTATAACTGTTCTGATAATAAAATCATTTAGCGTTGGCTTTTATATTTAATATGTACAGTTTGAAGTGATAGCAAAAGTGAGAGCAAAATGGTAGCAGAGTGGTAGAAAATATAACATGTATTGTTAAGAAATAGTTTAAGCTGTTATGTGGATTCATTACATAATAATTTTAGCACGACGAAGCTCATTTTCTATATCCAATAGTTCTTCCTCATATTCAGTATAACCAGCCTGTTTATAGACATGCAGTTGCTGAAGCCGCCGGATTAGCTTACTTGGATTGTTCCAGTAGACAAATTTAACAAATGATTTTTTAGTTGTAAACAAAGCATTACCATTATCATTATTATCTTCATCATCAACATCATCATCATCATAACCATTATCATTATCATCATCATCATTATCATCATCATCATGATCATTATAATCCTCATCACTATTACTATATAGTCCTTTTTGATTCTTTTGCAATACCACATTTTGCACAGTCTGTGTTGCCCTTGATAATGTTGGGAGTTTTTCAGACATTGACAACTGTCCTAACACGACTTTCTGAGGAGATGATACATGCTTCTTAACAAACAATGCACTATCTTGAGCTGCAATATCTTTTTCTGGGACAAGTGTTTTAGCATTTTGAAGAGTTTTTTTAAACAGCAACGATGTTTTATCTGGTACACTACATTGATGATCACTCATACTTAAGACATCACTATTTTTACTTTTCAGCTCACCTCGACACTGTTTTGAACGATGTTTTGAACAACGCCAAATAACAGTTCCATTTTTATTGGTTCGTTTTACAATATATTTATATCCTTTATAGAATGCGTATGGCATACCATTGCTATTTGTTGATACTTCCATGTCAATTGTCAAGCATGAACTAATCTCTAGCAAAGTTCACTCGATAATATAAATAATTTCTAAACCCCAGTAGTGAATAGTCAGTTGTTTTTGATCTATGCAAGGGTAAACATGTCACATACACTGGTGATGGATACTCAAGGCTTTAAGGTCAATGAAAACAAGTACAGTATATATTTAAATAGGTGGCTATCATTGATTGCACAACACGCGGGTCACCATATCTTTTTTTCTTTAGGACTAGTGTTTTAACATTTGAAGAGTGTTTTAAACAGCAACGATGTCTTATCAGTCACACTACATTGATGATCACTCACACTTAAGACCTCGCTATTTTTACTTTTTAACTCACTTTGACACTGTTTTGAACGATGTTTTGAACAACGCCAAATAACAGTTCCATTTTTATTGGTTCGTTTTACAATATACGTATAACCTTTATAGTATGCATATGGCTTACCATAACTATTCGTTGATACTTTCATATCAATTTTCAAGCATGAAATAATCTCCAATAAATTTCGCTCGATAATAGAAATAATAGTTTAAAGTGGGTGCAAAAGTGGGTGCAAAAGTGAGTGTAAAAGTGGGTGTAAAAGTGGGTGCAAAAGTGGGTGCAAAAGTGAGTGCAAAAGTGGGTGCGAAAGTGGGTGCGAAAGTGGATGCAGTTTATAGTAGGCACCATTTTTACTAGAATGTGATTTGAGTAAATGTAATTTCTAAACCCAAGTAGTGAATAGTCAGTTGGTTTTGATTTATGCAAGCGTAAACATGTCTCATACACTGATGATGGATACTCAAGGCTTTTTGGTCAACAAAAACAAGTATATAGTTAAAGAGGTAGCTATTATTGATTGCACAACACTGAATCTATTTTTGAAATTTTGACAAAGGGTCTAAGTGCACTTTTGTTAATATCTCGCGAACCAATAAGACTACGGCATTGTATGAGGTATTGTTGGACTTTTTGCCGAAGACTGCTGGTAAACACTTATGTTCCCACGACCTTTTTAAAGATGGCGGCTGACCCACGAGGGGTGATTAAAACGTATTCCAAGCGACGCTTGTCGATAAGCAAACCAATAATCAAAGGGGGGTGTGACAGAGCTTGAGGCGATAACCCCTTTTGATTGATCCCTGTTGATATGCCCCTTTGGACTGGTCCCCGTTGACAAGTCCCTCTGAACGGGTCCTTTTTGAAGGGAGTCATTTATGACGGGCCCCTGCTGACGGGTCACTGTGGACGGATCCCTGTGGACAGGTCCCTGTTGACAGGTCCTTTTGACTAATCCCTTTGGACCTGTCAACAGGGACCTGTCCACAGGGATCCGTCCACAGTGACCCGTCAGCAGGGGCCCGTCATAAATGACTCCCTTCAAAAAGGACCCGTTCAGAGGGACTTGTCAACGGGGACCAGTCCAAAGGGGCATATCAACAGGGATCAATCAAAAGGGGTTATCGCCTCAAGCTCTGTCACACCCCCCTTTGATTATTGGTTTGCTTATCGACAAGCGTCGCTTGGAATACGTTTTAATCACCCCTCGTGGGTCAGCCGCCATCTTTAAAAAGGTCGTGGGAACATAAGTGTTTACCAGCAGTCTTCGGCAAAAAGTCCAACAATACCTCATACAATGCCGTAGTCTTATTGGTTCGCGAGATATTAACAAAAGTGCACTTAGACCCTTTGTCAAAATTTCAAAAATAGATTCAGTGTTGTGCAATCAATAATAGCT
The DNA here is from genome assembly GCA_946902985.2 of Meconema thalassinum. Taxonomy (NCBI): domain Eukaryota; kingdom Metazoa; phylum Arthropoda; class Insecta; order Orthoptera; family Tettigoniidae; genus Meconema; species Meconema thalassinum. The sequence goes on along the minus strand of OX336394.1, from coordinate 248,498,199 downwards.
ACCTCTTTAACTATATACTTGTTTTTGTTGACCAAAAAGCCTTGAGTATCCATCATCAGTGTATGAGACATGTTTACGCTTGCATAAATCAAAACCAACTGACTATTCACTACTTGGGTTTAGAAATTACATTTACTCAAATCACATTCTAGTAAAAATGGTGCCTACTATAAACTGCATCCACTTTCGCACCCACTTTCGCACCCACTTTTGCACTCACTTTTGCACCCACTTTTACACCCACTTTTACACTCACTTTTGCACCCACTTTTGCACCCACTTTAAACTATTATTTCTATTATCGAGCGAAATTTATTGGAGATTATTTCATGCTTGAAAATTGATATGAAAGTATCAACGAATAGTTATGGTAAGCCATATGCATACTATAAAGGTTATACGTATATTGTAAAACGAACCAATAAAAATGGAACTGTTATTTGGCGTTGTTCAAAACATCGTTCAAAACAGTGTCAACGTGAGTTAAAAAGTAAAAATAGCGAGGTCTTAAGTGTGAGTGATCATCAATGTAGTGTGACTGATAAGACATCGTTGCTGTTTAAGACACTCTTCAAATGTTAAAACACTAGTCCTAAAGAAAAAAAGATATGGTGACCCGCGTGTTGTGCAATCAATGATAGCCACCTATTTAAATATATACTGTACTTGTTTTCATTGACCTTAAAGCCTTGAGTATCCATCACCAGTGTATGTGACATGTTTACCCTTGCATAGATCAAAAACAACTGACTATTCACTACTGGGGTTTAGAAATTATTTATATTATCGAGTGAACTTTGCTAGAGATTAGTTCATGCTTGACAATTGACATGGAAGTATCAACAAATAGCAATGGTATGCCATACGCATTCTATAAAGGATATAAATATATTGTAAAACGAACCAATAAAAATGGAACTGTTATTTGGCGTTGTTCAAAACATCGTTCAAAACAGTGTCGAGGTGAGCTGAAAAGTAAAAATAGTGATGTCTTAAGTATGAGTGATCATCAATGTAGTGTACCAGATAAAACATCGTTGCTGTTTAAAAAAACTCTTCAAAATGCTAAAACACTTGTCCCAGAAAAAGATATTGCAGCTCAAGATAGTGCATTGTTTGTTAAGAAGCATGTATCATCTCCTCAGAAAGTCGTGTTAGGACAGTTGTCAATGTCTGAAAAACTCCCAACATTATCAAGGGCAACACAGACTGTGCAAAATGTGGTATTGCAAAAGAATCAAAAAGGACTATATAGTAATAGTGATGAGGATTATAATGATCATGATGATGATGATAATGATGATGATGATAATGATAATGGTTATGATGATGATGATGTTGATGATGAAGATAATAATGATAATGGTAATGCTTTGTTTACAACTAAAAAATCATTTGTTAAATTTGTCTACTGGAACAATCCAAGTAAGCTAATCCGGCGGCTTCAGCAACTGCATGTCTATAAACAGGCTGGTTATACTGAATATGAGGAAGAACTATTGGATATAGAAAATGAGCTTCGTCGTGCTAAAATTATTATGTAATGAATCCACATAACAGCTTAAACTATTTCTTAACAATACATGTTATATTTTCTACCACTCTGCTACCATTTTGCTCTCACTTTTGCTATCACTTCAAACTGTACATATTAAATATAAAAGCCAACGCTAAATGATTTTATTATCAGAACAGTTATAACCTTTGTAGTGAGCAAATCATACTAACAGGTTAGTTGCTACTATGGAACTTACTACAACTAACAAAGGTAAACAACGTGTACTCTATAAAGGCTACTCTTATAACTATAATCGTCAAAATGTAAAAGGAATAATATTTTGGCGATGCTCAAAAGAGAGGTCAAAAAGATGTCGAGGCAATCTAAAAAGTAGAAATGGTAAGGTTTTAAGTGTGAGTGATCATCAATGTGGTGTACCAGATGAAACACTGTTGGTGTCAACAAATAATCATGACAATGCTAAAAAGCTAGTACAAGAAAAAAATGTTGCTACTCAAAATAGTGCAGTGTTTATTGAGCAACATTTAACCCCTGCTGTAAAAGTTATGTTTAATCCATCTTCCACATCTCAAGAGTCGTCAACATCACAGACTATGCAAAAGGTTGTGTTGTTGTTGTTTTAAGGGGCTGAACTACAAGGTTATCTACCCTTCATATGCAAGAGAATCAAAAAGGACTAAATAGTAATAGAGAAAAAAGAAATGTATTTTGAATGTAACTATTGTACAAGTACTTATATTAAATAAATAAAAATATTGTATGGGTATTGTCTGTTTTTTCTTAATTGCTATACCCACGTCCTACTATATTAATGCCATTGTTAACCATCAACAGTCTCCACCTATGTTCAGAAAGAAAGCGATCTTAAACAATACACTCTATCTATGGTTTGTGTACCGAGTATCATAATAATACAGTGTCGTCAAGCCATGTTCAGGCAATAGTAATGTTAGGTAAGGGGTTCGAACCCTTGCTTCCTTGTACAGGATTAGTTTTTACTCAACAGCAACCCATAATACTGTACTTTGAAACATGTCACATCTCATTACAAAATGTCAACTGTATCGTTTTCTAAGACCCCAGCTGCTGGCTAGTAGCTAGCAGACTGTGCAACAGAAACAGTGTCACCATGTTCATCCTTAAAAAAAAATCAACATTTATTATTCTTTTTCTTATTATTGTTTATTAAGAGTAGTGTAAAGTTGTCTTTGTGACGTAACGGTTATAATAGTTAGCTAGCACTCTAAAGCTCTTGAGTTCAAATTGAGCTTTAACATAAAATTTTAAAAGTATATTAGGACTAAAACAGGTCTACTCAGTCTCGGGTGATCCAAATAAGTAGATGTGGTTTGATTCACACTTTAACGATAGAACACGACGGTTTTTTATTTTTTTTAAATAATGATAGCCATTTGTTCATATTTTTTCATTTTCACATTTCACACATTGCCATTTGTCAATTTTCCATGTACACGATTTGAAAATGTCAGTTTAAAGTTTTTGGATTTCATGATATGGAAACAAGAATTTTCCATTTTGTTGTTTACACATTTGCCAATTTCCCATTTACATTTTTTTAAATGTCAGTTTTAAGTTTTTAAATTGTGTTGATATGGAAACATGGATTTCCTATTTTTTCCATATCACAGAAGACACGTTTATGATTTAGTCCATGCTGAATGTTTAGTTTTGTAAAACACACATTTGCTGATTTAAATTTTCTTGAAATCACTTTAATGGAAGTGCTTGGCCATGGCAATAGTGCATTCTCTTTCTGTTTGTTTCCAAAAACATATAGGCCTACTACTACTACTACTACTACTACTACTGTAGGTAAGACTGTTTTACAAAATAACACCTATCTACTACTGCATTAAAAAAACACAAGTGTTAAAAAAATATAGTATACTATTTACCATTTGCTATATACATTAATTACCCCACCATCCTACCTTGCCGTGTTTGCTTTGGTTGAAAAATCAATGCTACCCACACACACACACACACACACACACATACACAAGCTTTCTCTCTCTCTCTCTCTATCATTCTATTTGTAGTCATACATTCACACAACCATACCTGTCTTTGAAAACAAATACAACCACGCTATTTATCCTTGACATGCACACTTATCCCAAATAACTTTTAGTTATACATTTAACATTTACTATTACAAAAAAAATGTTTCCACTATTTACAATTACAAAAATGAATATTTACAAAATACTAAATCTACTGGTTACAAAAAGCCATGTCTCTAAACAATAAAATATAAAAGTCACACCTCCACCTCGTGGTTATAACCCTATGGTAGGCTAATGCATAGGTCATTCATCTGCACTCATTTGCTATCCATCAAGGTAAAATTGCATTTTCTCTGTTCCACAAGATAAAAATTATGGTTTCCGGATTGTATCCTGTACTGTTTATGCGACATAGCATTGCCAGTTCATAAAACCGTTAGGTAGTTCTCTACACATAGTGATTTTACCACTGCTCTACCTACGCCTTTTGCTTGTTTGGCTTTCTTACAGGCTAGTATGCGATAGGCAGCATTAACTGTATATCAAACCCAGTCCACCTTTGTATTTGTAATCTAAGTAATAATTTGAAAAGAGACAAGTGTAATCAGTTTTAAACATTATCTCCGCTTTTTTTGTTTGTTTGTTTATGACATGTATATTAACCCAAAATCAAACCCTAGTCTACCTTATTGAAAGGCTAACAGTTTAACTACTGCGTCACCATACCATTCTTTCTTAGTTTGATTCGTTCTAGGCCTTAGAGCTAGAAATCGAGTTACGATCTCCAGTGCAAGAGGCACATGTGCTCACCACTATAGCATGTAATGGCTAGCTGGTATCATTAGACAACCGAAAATGATTGTATTTCGGTTAGCCAAGCATTTCTGTCATTTGCCTACTGTGTGAGCACTGCCAGCGAGACAGTTTAGTTTAGAACAAGCGAGTGCGTGTGTGTGTATAGATTATTAGCCTCAAGTATTTAAAGCTTGTTGTGTGTAGCGACCATCTTGCTCAGTAACCACTGAGTAAGTTTTAACAGTCAACTCATAAAAACAGCATAGGATAGTTGTGTGTGTGTGTGTGGTTCATGTACTTGGGAATATGCATTAGCACCATGCGCTAGCTTTACCTCACCCTCTAAAGGTAGAGCGTTATCCCTTTCTTTGGACATTGCCAATGACTGCATTCCCCCACAAGTTTTACACTTAAGCCCTTGGCTTGTTCTTGATTAGGTTTGGTTTGCTTTAGGCTTGGTTTGGTTCAGTTGGGTTTGATTCGACTTGGTTCAGTTTAGTTTAATGTAGTCACTTTTTTATTTTTAGCTACACTCTTTAACCAATTAATTAATTAATGATAGTCTACTCATAATTCTTGAATCGATAAATTGAATTTTGTGTACACCGTTTGTCAAGCCATGCCTACAACCTATACTCCCTATGTACTACACTCAGATCTGAAAACAAGTTCCAATGTTCAAAGACGTGTCAGTCACCATACATGTAGCCCACAATAATTCTTTCTTTACCTAGCTAGGTTTCGTCACTCACAGTAAACATCTAACATTATGGGTTTGCAATATATTAAGAAAGCAAAAGTCTATGATCTTGTTGTTTTGGGTCTTTTTTGGGGAAATTCATAAGCCATAAAAAGAATGACATCATGTCAAGTTCTGAGTGGACCTTGTATGTCAAAATCCCATTATCAGTTTATAAAATCTCAAGGCCATGCCCTAGCAGTTTTGAATGATTTCAATCAATGAGACCACCATAAGAAAGATCGGAAAAATAAATATCCTTAAAACAAGTCGTCACATGACCCTCTCCGAACAATGCTTCGCAAAATTTAAATTCATCCATTGAACATTGAACATGATCGGCGACATCATCCTCGCTTCCCCCTCCCACCATAGTTGCCATATCGTTTGACCTTCAAGTGTCCTCAGCATCTCTGTGCTTTTTTCATTGCCCTGTTGTCAAGTCAAGTCAATGCATTCCAATAAGCTCAAATAACATCCACATCCTGTCAGTCTGCCCCAGCAAGTTTGTTTTCTATACTCACTTCAAGCAACATATAACCAAGTTCTGTTTGTTCTATCTAAAGCTAACTTCATCTGATCAAGGAATTATCATTTGTCATGTCACTCATAATCGTTTACATGTTAAAGACCCCCTTCAGGGGGTTTAGGTATTAGGTATTCCATCATAGGAAAAATCGGAAAACGAACCCTCGACCCGCCGTCTCATCGAAATAGCGAATACTGTATTGGTATATCACCACCGTGGCCAGTAATAGCTTCGTTGAAACACGTGTCCAGTGGTATCGTCTCTATCTGCAACCACTCTTCATGAACATTTTAGACAGATTAAAAGAAAAAGTTTTAAAAACTAAAATGTTTTCAACAAAAGTGTCGTTAGACCCTTTCGCATTTTTTAAACATAAATACTATATTCGAAAGGAGAGAGGAAAGGGGCGTCACCCCGAGTCCTACGACCCCTCGTATACGTCTCTGGCGTTATTGGTTTGTGAGATATAACAAAAAGTCTAAAATCACGGTTTTACAACAAAAAATTCTGTTTCCTTCATTCTCAAAAACTTTAACCTATTACCAAAATACACAGGGTTTCGAGACAAGCCATTTGACATGTCATAGGACCAAATCCGACCATGCATTCGTGAAATATCAGAAAAAGTCTAAAATCATGGTTTTACCCCAAAAAAGCCTGTTTCCCTCATTCTCAAAACTCTAACCTATTAATAACATGTATAGGGCTTCGAGACAAGCGATTTGACACGTCACACGTCCAAATCCGACCTTGCGTTTGAGACATATCGGCAAACTTCGTAGGAAAGTAGGCGACTATCTGGCTCTCTCCTCACCACCAAAACCTCTTCTTATCAATCATTTTTTTCAAAGAGCTCGCCCTCTTACAAAAATCCCCAGTGCGCATGCGTAAAAAACAAAAAACAAAAATGTTCATCCATAGCGGCAGCCAGAAAAACGCATGCACTATATGAGCAACCACGTTTAAGTTCATTTTAGCAGCGCACCTTATACATGTCGTATTTGGAAAGAGACTTTCACTAAAAAATTACAATTTCACCCTCTAGTAGGGGTAGGTTTTATTTAGGGGTTGAAATGAGTAGTCCATTGGAAAGAGGGCGTCAGCCCGAGTCCAACGACACCTCATTTATTAAAATCCGACCATCGGTTTGCGAGATATTGGCTTGGACTCACGCGGCGGCCATGACACTCGTTGGAACACCCACTACCCCCCTACTATCAGCCCACACAACTTATTCAAGTAATTCGCTCAAATGACTACAAGCCGCAGAAATACACCGAAAATTCAGGGGTAACACCTAAGGCCTTTATCAAAGAGATTGAAGACCATTTCAATGACACTGGGGTACCTGAAGCACGTAGATTGAGAATGATGGAGAGATTTTTATCAGGAAATGTTCTCACCTGGTTTTTAAGTTTCAAATATACATTTGGAACCATGTCAGACTTTAATTTAGCGTTTCTGCGCAAATACTGGTCTCCCGCCATACAACAGAGTTTAAGAATGGAGCTTTACTCTAGAAAATACCAAACTACCCAGCAGACGAAATACTCAGATTTCTTTAACATGCAAATGCTAAAATTTCGCGACCTACATTACCCATTAAACGAAGCAGATTTGGTGATGACAATAGCAAGGCAAATGCCAGTTAATGTACAGCAAGTACTAGTCGCAGCAAACGTTAGTACGGCCCTACATGCAGAGCAGATATTACGGCAAATAGATGAGACCACATCTCATAGTCATTTTAGAGGAGGAAGACAGCTGGAATTAGTCAACACTACAGAGGTCGTAAAAACGAAACAGGGAAATACTAAAACGCAGGGTACTAATACAAGCACCTCCACACCTAGGCGAAACCAGGAAGAAGGGGAAAACAGACCATATCAGCGCAACGAAAATCACTACAACAATAGATACCAGGGCAACAATAGATACCAACAAAGAGGATATCAACAATGGCGTGATAATCGAAGGAATGACAGGCCTTATGGAAGATACGGTGATTACAATGCCAATCAACGATGGAAAGGAAGGAGAGATCAAAATCAAGGAGATCAACGTAACTATCGAGATGACTGGAATGATAGGCACGCTCAATCACAAAATTACTTAGAGGAGTTACACGCTAATCAAGGTGGAGAGCTAGGAAGATGGGAAAAGGCCATTGGGAACAGAAAGAACCCAGATACACATACTGAGGAAGCTGGAAGTCTACTGAGACAAGAGGAATATCAAGGACATGAGCGACAGAAGGATGATGGGAGTCGAAATGGAGCTTAAAAAAATGTTAATTTTGGATCAAGGAGACAGTCTAAAAACACAACAGTCGGAAGTTGAAGATGGATGGATAGTAGCGAACATACAAGAATGGATTGCTTTACCAGAAGACTGCCTGGAGGAGACGGTGAAACCACGGAACGATGAAATTAGGCAATTACCCATTATTTACGCAAGGATTGGTGGAATTAATATAAGATGTTTATTGGATACGGGGTCACAGATCAGTCTAGTATCGGAGGCCTTGGTTCGAGAGTTGGGACGGACTCAGAATATTCCTGTAATTCCGGTACCACAGCTCAAAGTGAGGGGTGTTATTCCTGAACGCACCGTCACTTGTAAACGTCAGGCATACTTAGAGCTGAACATATTGGAACACACTTTTGGGCAAACATTCATTATCATGGCAAAGATGAATTTCAGTATAATTCTTGGTGCAAATTTCATTTGTGACTATCAAGCAGTGATAGATTTACACAAGAATACAGTCAGTTTTAGAGAATATGACCAGCTGAAAAACGTGGGATTACATATGGAGGAAATCACTACCGGAAGAGACGTAAATTCTTGGGCATTGGAAGCAATATCAGAAGAGACGGAAGAGGAGGTACGAAAGGCGGAAGATAACATCGTAGAAGGGGCTGTTGTGGAACTAGATGAGGAGATAGAATCCCAGGAGATATGGTCTTTATTAACAGAAGGAGATGACAGTGATGCACAATTTGAAGAGTTACTACAGGAGCGGCTCAATGACATTCAACTTGGGGTGAACACAGAAAACAGTTGGAAGAGATTTTAAGGAAGCACAAAACAGTATTCGATACAGTACCTGGGAAAATTTTAAATTTCAAGTACTCTATGCAAGTCGAGGACTGATCACCTTTCAAAAGCAGATTGTACCCAATTCCTGAAAAATATCGTGGTCAAGTTAAAATCATTATAGATGAGATGTTAGAAGCTGGAGTGATAAGGAAGACACCTACACCTTATCTAAATGCGATTTTGGCAGTCACAAAACCAAATGGATCTATTAGACTTTGTTTAGATGCCAGAAATCTCAACATGAGACTCATTTTTCCTGAGTATGACAGAGCGCCAATTATCAGAGACGTATTAAAAGGCTTTAAAAACAAGAGCATTTATTCATCAGTCGACTTGACGAGCTCGTTCCACCATCTTGAGTTGGATGAGAAGTCACAGCTTCTAACTGGCTTCTTATTTGATAACCAGACATATTGTTTCGTCAGAATGCCTTTTGGAGTCAAAACAGCGGGCTGTGCTTTAATCCGAGCACTGGACCGGAACCTAACCGAGGAAGTAAAGGAGATGACGGTGCGATACATCGACGACATTCTGTTGGCATCCGACAACATTGAAACTCACATGGAAAATTTAGATAAAGTATTGGGCAACTTGAATGCATCGAATTTCAAAGTAAACCTGAAGAAATCGCATTTCTTCAAGAGCGAGATCTTATATTTGGGTCACGTCATTGACAAGGAGGGAGTGAAGCCAAACCCAGCTAAGATTGAAGCGATAAAGAATTTCCCTACACCAACGAGAGTCAAGCACATTCGGGCTTTCTTAGGCGTAACGGGATTCTTTAAAGAAAACTGTCCAGGTTATACAGAGACTGTAGCTCCAATGCAAGAAATGTTAAAGAAAAATAACAAATGGTCATGGAACGCGGAATGTGAGAAGGCATTCCAAGCAACAAAACAGCTATTGGAAAACTGCATTAAATTAGGATATCCAGATTTCAAGCACAAATTTATAATCCAAGCGGATGCTTCACTAATTGGGATAGGTGCTATGGTACCAAGAGGATCCAGCTAACCTGCAGCACAAAACATATTTGGCATTTGTCAGCCGAAAATTGCGTAAGCACGAGCGAAATTATACTGTAACCGAGCTAGAATTGTTGGCCATCCTTCATGCGCTCCAACAATGGAAACGAATAATATATGGTTACCCTATTGTTGTCAGAACTGACCACAAGGCACTAACATTCTTGTTTAAGACGTCAATGGCAAGCGAACGTGTGACACGTTGGTCTATATACATTCAGCAGTTCAGCATTGAAATTGAACATTGTCCAGGGAAGATGAACGTGATACCGGATGCACTCAGCAGGAACCCAGAGCCTGATAATGAAGAAACAGCGATGGTACAACACTTGGAGTTAACACCGAAGGACCGGGAATTCTTGGAGGAGTTACGTGAGATACAGCGAGAACAGGAAGCGGAACCATGGATGATGCTATTAATTAAATACTTCAAAAAGCAACTACCTACAGGAACACCTGCATTTCGAGAAGCGAAAGCCAAAGAAGGAAGATATGTTTATGTCAACAATTTGCTGCACAAATGGGTAGATAATGACCACACCAAGTTACGCATATTAGTACCTGCATCGTTACAACGAGGATTGACATGGCATACGCACGAAAGTTACGGTCACGTGGGCTTAGACAAGTGCGAAGCAACAATAGGAGAGACATTTACATGGCCACGTATGAGAACAACTATATGTGACGTCATTACAACTTGTGACCCGTGTCAGAGGACAAAGCCAAATAATTATTTACTGAGGCAATATCCTAGACCATTGCTACCTCAGAAACCATGTGAGCTACTGGCGATGGACTGTCTTGGTCCAATTCCGAAGGGAAGGAGAGGTTGCCGTCATTTGCTAGTGTGCATTGATGTATTTTCTAAGTTCGTAGTACTATGCCCTATTCAGAAAACAACATCGAAGCAGGTACTCAGTCGCATTCGTAATAGAGTTATTCCAACCCTTGGAAAACCAGAGTTTATATTATCAGATCACGGCAGTTATTTCACAAGCGCCGAATTCAAGAAAGGAATGGAAGACATGGGTATAAAACATGTTTTAAGCAGTATCCGACATGCCCAAGCTAATCCAAGCGAGAGAGTAATTAAATGTGTAACTGCATATTTGAGGATCTTCATTCCGAACGAACACCACAAATGGGTCGATAAAATTAAGGACGTAGAGACATGCATGAATTCTACCAGGCACAAGTCAACAGGACAAATCCTTATGGTCCTACACAAGAACGAGTATCCAGTAAGAACGTGGAAAAGCATCATTAACTGTCCACAAGATCCCATGATAGCACCAGACCTGCGAATTGAGAGAACGAGAGCATACATGAGAAAACAAGCAGACCGCAGATTACGGCGAGTAAGAAATAAGAGGTTTCACGGTGATCTTGAAGTCAACCAGCTCGTTTTGGTGAAACGACCTGCTATATCGGACCCAGAAAAGAAAATCTTTAGTAAATTCTGCGAGAAATTCATAGGACCCTATTCTATCGTAAGAAACCTTGGAAATAATGCTTACAGAGTGAAAGAATTGAGCACAGGAACAATGTCAGTTTACAACGCTGCCAACCTAAAAAAATATCGTCGAAGTGAACCATGGTAGCGCCAAAATAATGACGCTGTTTGAATATACGGACGTCCTACTATCAACAAAGTCAACGGGGAGCAGTTGAGTACGGCACGTGGTGAAGGAGGAAGTAGACTTGTTGTTGACAAACATTAACGAGGCGAGCAAGGTGTTGCCGCAGGCATCAGAGCGTCACGCAAGAGTGGAAGGGGGAAAGACAAGCAGGATATGAAAACGAGTAAATGCCATTGAAGACAGGAGCGACTAGACCAAGTAAGAAAAAGGGGTGATTCTGGAAATAAAACAAATTGGCCTACGGAAGTATTGTAAAATTGTCGACTTTATTCCTAAGTTCGAAATTTTGTGAGTGGGAGAGTTGTGAACCCTTTACCCTATGTTGGTTAAATGATTCTACTTTTTATTTCTTCAATTAATAATTATTTCAACCAGCATCATGAAAGTAGCCAGACAGTGATGAGGAAATTTCAAGCATTTGTTGGAGACAGTAGGGACATACCTGCGACAGTTTAACAAAAGGCTAAATACTTGAGCTATGAAAAGAAATAGCATAGCTATGTATCACAAGGACAGGTGTGGCTACCTCAATTTTAGAAGCGACGCGCGGTGAGACATGGTTCTGGTATGTTCATTGTGTTATTCGCGCCTAGAAGAAATATGATGCAGTAACGTGAATGGCTGATGAAGAAAATAGACACTCCCAAGACGCCAAGATCTACTAGAAACCGCCAAATTACAGAAAATGGAGAACCAATGAGAAGAGAATGCCTACTTGCGCGCCAACTCCGGCTGGGGTACGCGGCGGCTAGCATTCACGCGGGAAATCGCCTAGACAAAATCTCTACGATCGATTCTAGGATTAATGGGCATATTCTTGACCTGTGCAATATTACGAGTTCAGTGATATTTATTTCATTCCTGTATCACAATTATTTCGAGAAATTTTTACATAAAATCCCCCTCCATCTAGACCCAAGGGCCAGTTCATTTATAAGTGTGTCGAAGAGCCAAGACAAATTTATTATTATTCTGTGCGTCTACGGACGTAGATTATTATTCTGTTCGTCTGAGGACGTAGACTTTTATTCCGTGTGTCGAGGACACAGGACTTTGATTCTGTTCATCTGAAGAGATAGACTTGTATTTTTGTGTGTCGAGGACACAAGATATTCATTGTAAAGTGTTAAATTCAGTGATAGATAGTCATTGTACTATAGTTATAGGGGCAGTATCGTCGATAATTCGCCAACGAACAGTGACAGGGAATTTAGTACCTGAACAAGCGAATTTAGTAGTCAGACCTAAAGTGTATAATAACCTAATTTTTGTATCAGCGCAAGGATGACATCGATGAATGCAGAGGAAGTTTGGAATTCTCAACACTCCGTCCAGATGGCTGATATGAGATAAAGAACCATCCAGTTGGGGAATGGCGTCTGATGTTCTTTGACGGGTGACTACAAAAAGATGAGTACAAAATAATATTTTATTATTTGTTAAATTAACTTATGGTTTATGGGGCATATTTTTTGTAAATACTTTGCTTGTGTGATTAATGTAGTAGATTTAGTTTTGATCTGACACACTTTTGTTTGGAAGCAGCTCGCACAATTGTAGTTAATGGAAGGTTCTTTTCTTTGTGTTGTGTTAACTAACGTAGCTATGTGAACGGCCGTGTTTGCATACGTTACGAAGTGCGGTTAAAAACGTCTCTCGGAGATATGTCGTGTTTCAGAAGTAGGACTGAATTAATATAATTATATAGTAGATTGGAGGGTAATTAAAATTTGGTTGGGATTTATTATTGATCAGATTCAGTGTGATTATTGCCTTTGGAGCAATGTAATTTGTGACGAAGAGTACTCAGCTCTATCGTAAGTTTTAAATATTGTGTTAAATGTTTGCGAGCTCTAATTCAGCAGACCCGTGTGAAAGGCGTTATGTCAGTCCCAAATGTGTGTATTGTGAGTATATTTTTGTGGTATTACAAGCGGGAACTTCAGCAGAGACTGATTTCTTGGTACCAGATTCATATTGTATCCTTGCGAGGACAATTATGGATATGTGATTATTGTCTGACCATATGTTGAGTTGGAGGAGATGTTAGTTGCTGTTGATTCCTTGAGATAACAGTACAGCTGGTCGGCTATTTATATACACTGGAAGGGGGACATGACTGGTATTGAGGAAAGGGTGAGTTGTTGTCACAAGGGCTGGCTGAGTTTCGCAAGCAAGCTCATCATTAGTGGAGTGCACGTCTGGCTCCCAATTTACTTGAAAATAAATATAAATGTGAGAAACTGATCAATGGTAAAATTGTTTAAATAAATGGGAGTTGCCTACGAAACACGATAATCTTCGAAGCGTTGCTTTAACATGCAGTTTTGTTAATATAAAGTAATCTTATCCACTCAGGTGGTTTGTTGTTGTTGGTTTATTCTATGTTTATTTTCCATGTCAGTGACCCGTGAGTCACGTGCGGCGCTGTGTTTCCTTGTTGTTGAGCATCTGGCCATTGTGGCAGCTCATTTGGTTAAGTGTGTCACCACACTAGTAAGGGTCTCAGAGAGATGCCTGTAAATAGTAGAGTTGTAATATGTGTGTCAGAGTTAGATTTAAGGATTTTATTAATGTTATGCCCATATCCATAAACGTTGATTTACGAGATGATTATTCGTGAGCACCGTGGCCGTTAACCCGTTGTGAACGAACGATCATCCAAGTACTCATTTCTCGTAGGTAGTCATCACGCGAACATAAATCCATATGCAAGGGAGTGGAACTTGGATCCACATTTTATTAGAAAAGGGGAGATCCATCTGACTCCTCAAAGTGATAAATATTCCTGTCAGGGGAAAAATTCAGGGAGGATTTTGTTTATTTTTGTTTGTTTTTATTCTTTTATGCACAAATTAGTTATTAAATCTTGTTATTATCTTACGATTCGTCTCCTTTCTTTCTTAATTATAGTTTTCATCCTATAACCCTTGTCTCAGAAAAGCACGTTGTTTGGCGGACGTAAACACCACACTATGAACTGAACGCGACCCCTTGATCTAAGATTCTTGCATAAAACACTGCTATTCTGAAGGGTTCAATAGAAATTGATTCGAATGAAATTTCAAAAAATAGCTCTTTTTAATACTTTTATTATATTTTTCACGTCTTTTAGGGTCCGAAACCAACATGATATTTTGATGTTTTTTTTTCGTCCCATGCATTTTTGGTTTCAGGTGATTGTTAAGGGGGTAGACCTGCATTTCATTGAATAGCGATATCTCCCGATTGGTTTCATTGGGGGATGTGATACTCGGCATATGACACGTGTCTGAGGGTTTTTCGATGTGGTGTATATTATGAGGTGAAAGGGGTGAAAAGTGGGGGTTGAAAGATTCCTAACGGAGCGTATATCTCTTATACGACATAGGCGAGGAGTTTGAAACTCGGAGAAATCAATCAGCTTAAAAATAAATAAATAAATAAATAAATTAATTAATTAATTAAATAAATAGGTGTTCGACCGTTTTTTCATAAATCCAATATAAGGGGCTAATGGGGAGGGGTGAAATTCTGGAAGAAAAACGTCCACTAAGGAAAGATTTTTGGATGTTCACTCTCATCGACCAACCAAAATTATTAAAGTTAGAAGAATGATATTTGGGGGATTTGTTTGTTGTGTGTCGAAAACGTCCACTAAGGAGGGATTTTTGGATATTCAGGTTCTAAAGGGGTGTTAACGGGGTTAAACCTGCAATTCATTGAATAACGATATGACATGACTATGACGCGAACGAAGCCGCGGGTACCTGCTAGTAAATAAATAAATAAATAAATAAATAAATAAATAAATGGATAGAAATGAAGAACCATGCGGACATTTGTCAATGTGAATAACTGATGTTGGAGAAACCCTGATCTGATACGCTCTTGTCAGTCACCATGAGCCTAACCTTCGTTCTTTGTTGATTGGGAAACAACAACTATCAGGTTGGGCATGAATCAGTCAGGGCCGTGGAGAGAGGAACCCCGAGCCCTAGGATTATTACTTTACAGCCCCCCAATTTTCATTCATCCCGTTATACAGGGTGTAACAAAAAGGTACGGCACAAAATGCAGGACGCATTCCACACACGTAGACGAAGAAATTATGTTATATGAACATGGGTCCGGAAACACTTTGTTTCCATGTTACACCTCATTGTCTCCAACTCATTAAGCACGGGAAACACACAAGAACAGAACGTTAGAATCATGAGGAACATGCACTCTTGGTTACGTCTGGTTACGTTGACATTACCGTAGGTACACCGTCAGTTCTTGTTTTACATGGCCCTGTTGCCATGCGACTTAGCAGATGTGCCTTTAGCTGTGCGACCAAACATGTACTGTGCCCAACTCTAGGAATGGGTATTCCAAGTTTCAGACACCTAGATATCAAGGGAAAGGCTGTAGCCGCTTTTGAAAGTTCAGATATTTGAATATCGCGCTACATTGCTTCTCGAAGCATTTAGAAGAATTTTACCGATAGTTGGATGGCAAGTGACGTAGCGAGTAACAGCAGAGGTGGAGGCTATTTATTGATTAAATAGTTAACTATGGAGTAGAGACTTGAGACTGGGATCAGATTACTGGCACGGCCAAATGAAAGAGAATGCAATTAGTATCAAGTAAATCGGACCAGGGATTCAAGAGATATGAGGATTTCTAGATATCAGGCGATGACGCGTGACCCTGACCGTTTTTGTATAAAAGCCAGCTGGAGCAGGCATAGGTAGCTCACTTCAACACAAGCACTTGGCAAGCAAGTTGCGTCTACGCTGAGCCAAGGCACATGGTTGCCGTATCTACGCAGAAGTTCTTTTCAAATCGTGATAGTCACGAGAAGTGCTGCGCAAACGAGTTGGAACTTAGTAAGTTTCTGGTGAGGAGAATCACTGAGGTGATTGATTTCTACAGACATTGGTGGAAATATTTATATTTCCAAAAGGACATATGCTAGACTCTGTCTAGAAAATAGTATTTTGTCACAGTCCAATAGTAACTTAATACTTGGATGTTTAAATCCATTTTCAAGTCAGTTTTCATTATTTTGTAACTAGTTAACCACTTCGATCTGTCAGTACATGGAAGACTAGTCTATAACGGTGGCGTTCATTAGTCTACGCAAGGGAAACTGCAAGTTGTCTAGCGCATGGCAGATGGTGATATTAATAAACCATGCCCAGGGAACGATCTTCAGAACAGCCGTTAACTGCTTAGACTGTCAATGTTTTTCTTGTACTGATGAGATTACAGTGAGTTAAGTTACAACTGACATATCTAGGAAGAGATCACTTAGATCTGACCCTATTTCAACAAACTGTTATGGCTTTGATAGAAGCTCATATTAAAATGGAACAGTTTATTCAAACGTCGAAAGATACTACCACTATGTCTGACTAGACGATTTGTGGGTCTACAATGGCGGCCGATACAAGGATTATACATGCTTGTCCGATAGGGCATGTCTATGGATAAATCTGGTACAGACCAGGTTTACTACACTTCAAGACCATCAAGAAATGTAAGCCACATTTGAATTATATTATGCCTAGCTAATTGGAACTAACTATTTTTCTGCAGATGACCAACACATTATTTTTTTTGTCGTATTTAAAGCTTGTAATGATTTACGCAAGACTTATTAGGAGTTATTCTGAGCATTTTCAGCACTCAGAACAGTTTAGGATCGATGACCGAGCATTTCGGGCATTTATTTGAATTTTTCATATTTTTGGGAAATCACGGTAATCAGCCGATGTAACTGTAAAAGTTAAATTTATTTTTGTTGAGGAATGGATATTTTTTCCATATTCGAAGGTTCGAACATGTGGATTCTCACATAATGAGATGATAATTAAACATATTTGAAATGATATAAATAATAATAATAATAATAATAATAATCCACTAATAATAATAATAATAATTTTCATAATTTTTCTAAATAATTCTTGGATATTATATTTTATAATAATCATATGTATTGAGAAAGAGCCTATGAAGTAGTTTAATCATTTCTAGTCTGGAACAGGAGATTTTCCGAAGGAGAGTGGTTAGCGCAAGCCCGCATTCAACCAACATTTCCGTTCTGGTTGAACAGTTGATATTTGCGATGAGTAAAGTATATGTTTCAGATAACACGGAGAGGCATGAAACGGGAAGCAAATGATATTTGTATCAAATAGGATATTTTTGTATTTATATAAAATCATGACGTAAATACACTCGAAAGTGAAATAAAGCTTTTCATAAGTATGGTAAATTCACGGGTTGAACTGAATGGTAAAATAAAATAAACTTGTAAGTTTATTAATCTTCCAGTGTTGATAACAAGCAGAGGCTTGATTTATTGTATAAATTTTGGGAAGAAAATTTATGTGTGTGGAGTAGTTGAAATGCCATTCCCAGGTGCGCATGTTTAAGTCGCAGGAATGAAGTTTTTTTCGAGCATCAATCAAATAGCAGGTTCGATGGCTCAGGTTTATAGTAGGAGTATTGGAGCCACACATTTCGTCGTATGAATAACCCGAAGGTTATTTCTTTGAAACCATCAGTTCTTATTTCAACCTTGTTTACAAATTCCATTTAGACCTTGATTTTGCTAGAACCCGGATTTGTCATGATAGTAGTTTATTCTTCTTCAGAGGAAGACCTTTGCCGTTGTTATTGTAATATTGTGTTCTTACACAAATAATAGAATGGGCCACTGCCAATTTAAAATAATTCTTTAACCACGAATAATTTGAAGGATATTTTCAATCCTAGTGCCATGAACTAAATGAATTCATTATAAAACTACAATTCTAATTTCCGCATTCTGTCGAAGAATTGCAAGTTGTAAAAGTTACTAGAAATGGCCATAAATATAAATATTTTCATAAAGATTCCAAGTGGAAAATCTAATAGTTGAATGGTTCAACCATTTATTGATCAAGTTGATGATTCAAAAATCATATATTTTGTTTGGAACTTGAAGTTCATAATCGAGTCACTTCTCGAATGTTTAATGTCAGAAGAACGATTAATTGTTGTTGTGCTTCGCACAATTCTTCGATGCTATGCTCAATGGTCAAATACTTTTCAGATGTTATTAATATGTGTTAATAATTTGTGTTGCTTCTATGATAATATTTTTCAACGATATATTTTTGAAACTGGAAAAACAAGTGAAAGTTTTAAGAATTCTATAAACAGTTATTCTACGAGTGTTAATATCATGTAAATAGTCAAACAGTGATCTACGTTATTTCCAGTATGGACAATTCATTTTGAGCTGGAATTAGAGATTAATAATTTTGGAACACAGTCCACAGGACTATTAATCGGACTTGTGTTTCCAAAAAAGATTGTCAAATGTGTTTGGAAGATTTCTGTATATTGTGTGTAAATAAGTGTGTGGATCGCCACACGTGGAGTGATGCTGCTTTGAGCATTCTTGCAGTCAGATTTTAACTTTAAATAAACTGAGATAATTTTACCAGATGTGTTTCTCCCAATTAAATCTCCTTCTATCCTTATTGTTGCATTGAGCCAAAAATCAGCAAAGCATTTTTATAAATTTGATGTCGTTTTTGCGATTTGCTTTAACCCATCTGGCGCTCCGGGATATTTTGACTCTCGTGCTGACTGATTATTGGTAAAATGCATATGTGGTCGTGCGGACTCCGGTCTAAACGGGCACATAAAATAAGATAGAGAGAGAAATGGCTTCGAACGTGGGTCCCGATTTAGACATGGTCAATCGCATGCCGATTTGAAATTGTGATAATTTTTATAGAAATATTTTGGGAGTTGAGAGATGTCTGGTTTGGATGAATAAATTAGTAGGAAACCCAATTAGTGGGGAAAATTAAAAATTTAACTTGGTTAATAATTAGAATGGGTTTGATTATTTTTGATAATGGCTTAACCATTAGGGCGTCAAGTAAATTCAGTAGTAAACGTTCGATGACTGGACATACACATTATTAGAATCCAGGTGGAGGATATTTGAGAACTTGCATATTTTTCTTGTGATATTATGGTAAATGTAATTCGTAAAAGTAGAGAATTTTGTTTTTCCATCACGTCGACATTAGGACAAATCTCATTTTATTATAGTGTTCCAATTAGCTATTCATATTTCTTGTTCTAGTTATAAGCTTGTGTTTGCCACTGTTGTATACCCCTAAGTTTTGAATAATAATTGAAATTATGGAAGAAATGATGAGAATGATGAGGAGTTTGGAGGAGAGTTCAAAAGAGGCTGGACTGCGTGTAGCAGCCATTATGAAAGAGAATACTGAGGCTTTGGAAAGGAAACTTAAAGAAAATTCTGATAAACTTAAAGAAAGTTTAAACGATAAACTTAAAGAAAATTCTGATAATTTGAAAGAAAGTTTAGATGATAAACTTAAAGAAAATTCTGATTCTTTGGAAAATAAACTTAAAGAAAATTCTGATTCTTTAGAAAATAAACTTAGAGAAAATTCTGATTCTTTAGAAAGCAGGTTAAAAGGGAACTTGAAAGAAAATTTAAATAGTAAATTTAATTCAATGGAAAGTAATTTTAAAGAGAATTCTGAAATTTTGAAAATGACACTTGAAAGTAAAATGAATAAATTATGCGAAAAAACACATGAGCTCGAAACTTCATTAGCTACTAACGCTAGTTTAATGGACGAAAAATTTCGCGATGCCGATCTTCGATCCCAAAGCTTAGCTGATAGGATAGAACATGGTCTTAGGAAAGTTGGTGAAGACATGGTCAACCTGGAAGTCAGAGTAAAGAAGGAGAGTAACGAGATGGGAATTCTAGTTGTTCAACGTTTAACGGAACAATTCAAGGAACTTGTCATGGGAGAAATAAGAGAAGGTGTGATTAGTGAGTTGCAAACTGAAATCAAAACCACAGTTGTCAATGAAATTAAAGACACACTCAAACTGGAGAACCAAGAGGGAATCAAGGAGATTAGGGAATCTTTGTCATCCCATATTGAAGTAATTGCCAAAGATATCCAAGCAACTCAGAAGGACATATCAGATATGACAGGGTCATTGAAGAGTCATGAGGCTGTTATGAACCAGATATCCATTGATGTTAAAGACAATTGTAAAGAGACTGAAGCAATCAAGAAGATGGCAGAAGAAAACCAGAAGGAACTTGAGGCAATGAAAAGTCAAATCAAGGATGAGAAACAATCTGATCATCTGTTGAAAATGCCAAATGTAAAAGGAAAGGAACAGATACAGATAAATCTAGGAGGAGCTAGAGAGACTGATAGACAGGATGAGGTCAGGACAGTATTTCAATCCAACCCCATAACTGTATTTAAGAATATAGAAGATAAGCCTTCTAAATTTTCAGGGCGAGATTCTGTAACACCCGTGGAATTTTTGAGAGAAGCAGGTGATTACCTGAAAGATTCTAAGATCCCTAAAGAAAGACAGATCCGAGTGATAGGGAAGTTCTTGGAAGGTCCTGCACTTTTGTGGTTTAGAGCATTTAGATCCACTCTAACCACTTTTGAGGAGTTTTCTCGTGGGCTATTGAAGAAGTTTTGGTCCCCGGAAACCCAACAGCAAGTTAGAGCAGAGTTATATTCGAAGAGATTCTCGACGTCACAACCTACTCGATACTCTACGTACTTTTCTGGACAGCTGTCTAAACTCCAACATTTAGATCCGCCGATGCCAGATAACGAGTTGATTACTGCATTGATACGTCAATTTCCAGCAGACGTCCAGAGGACTTTGATCGCTGCTGATATCTACAATATGGAACAATTTGATGAAGTATTACAGAAGCTGGATCATACAAACGCTCAATTCTTCCATCAGAAGGGAGCAAAGAATAACAACGCTGTGTATGCTGTTATGGCTGACAGTTATTCTCAGACACCTCGAGAGATTCGAGAGGAGCGAGAAGAGAAATCGCCGAGGGAAGATCCGAACAAGAGAGGATGGAACCAGTACAGTAACAGATACAGTTACAAACCATATGCGAGACCAGATGGTGGTAATCGATACAACACTCGATGGAGAAGACCACGTGATAGTCAAGGAAGGTACCAAGAAAGAAGATATTATGGTAGAAACAACTATAATAACAGAGGGAATGTAGATACTCGTCAGTCCAATGAAGAGTTTAACAAGGACACAAGGAAAAATTTGGAAGCAAGACACCAAGATAACTTGCAATTTGTGGAGCAGAGGCCCAATGATCCAGGTCCATCGGGAACACAACAATCCCGGGGGAATGGTGATGAAAAAAAAAACTTCGAATTCACAGTAGAAGATAGAATTTTGAACACTTTCACTTCCAGAATTATTAAATGGCAAGCAGAGGATGATGATTTAATTCAACAGAATGACGAACGAAAAGAAATGGGTACCAGAATTAGAATGCCAATCATATCATGCGAAGTATTTGGTATGCCTGTCGATACTTTGATCGATACTGGGGCTATGCTTTGTCTGGTGAGTGAGAAGCTTTATATTCTGTGGAAACTCAAAGAGAATTTAGAGGAAATTCCAGTATCAGGAATTAAGATCCAAGGAATAATACCCAATAAAATATCTCTGTGTAAAACACAATTATACTTATGTATTACGATTGGAGGACATGATTTCCGACATGTATTTGTTGTAATGAAGGACATGGCTTTTGACATGATATTGGGAGCAGATTTCACTCAGAAATATCAAGCAGTGATAGATATGAAGACAGAGACGATCAAATTCAAGAATACCGAAGAGATTAACTTCGAGGGAAAAGAAGAGGAAGACATCGAGGGAGATGCTCAATGGTCTCTGATTTTTCATGAAGCTGAAGGAAGAGAAGTCTACACTGAGAAGGAGTCCCCAGAGTTAGGGAAAATTTTGGAAGAGTATCAAGATATTTTTGACATTAAACCTGGTGAAATTAAAGATTTTGAATATCATATTCGTGTAAATGATGATGCACCTTTTCATGCAAAATTGTATCCAGTAGCAGAAAAGCACCGAGAAAAAGTAAAAGTGCTTATCAAGGAAATGGAAAGCAACAATGTGATTGAAAAGTACACTACATCTTATGTCAATCCATTAGCAGTAGTGTCTAAGCAAGATGGAAGTCTGAGACTATGTTTAGACGCGCGAAATTTGAATTCGAGATTACTGCCAGAGTATGACAGAACACCAATCATTAGGGAACTGTTAAGGAAATTCCAAGGCAAGGTCTGGTTCTCTAATATTGATCTCACTTCGTTCTACCATCATATTAGGCTTAGTGAAGATTCTAAGAAGTTTACAGGATTTATGTTTGACCAGCAGACATATGTATTCCGCCGTTTACCATTTGGAGTTAAAACATCTGGATCCGTTTTGATCAGAGCTCTGGAACAAAATTTGAGTCCTGAAGTAAAAGAGATAGCAATTCGTTACATTGATGATATCTTAATTGCATCTGAGACTAAGGAGGAACATTTGTTACATCTTCAAATGTTATTCGCAGATTTGAGAAAAGCGAACTTCAAAGTAAACCTTCGAAAATGTCAGTTCTTTCGAAAGGAAATAAAATTTTTGGGTCACATTTTGGATGGAGAAGGATACCGTCCCAATGAGACGAAGATACAAGCAATTGCAAATTTCCCTAGACCTACTAGAGTGAAGAATGTCCGCAGTTTTCTCGGGACTTGCCAATTCTTTGCAGGGCATTGTCCGAACTTCACCAAGACAGTTGCGCCATTGCAGGAGTTGTTAAAGAAAGGAAATAAATGGAAATGGGATAAAGATTGTGAACAATCATTTCAAGATGCCAAGAGGTTATTGGTAAACAGTGTGAAATTGGAGTATCCTGACTTTACCAAGAATTTCATCATAGAATCTGATGCATCCACCGTAGGGATTGGAGCTATTCTACTTCAAGAAGATGAAGACCACAAGAGACATTACCTGGCGTTCATTAGCAGGAAACTTCGTCCATCAGAGAGAAATTATTACACCACAGAGTTAGAAGCACTTGCTGTAATATTCGCTTTGGAGTCGTGGAAGAAAATGTTAATTGGACATTCAGTCATTGTGAGGACTGATCACCACGCATTGGAGTTCATTTTGAAAACAAACTTTGCCAGCGATAGAATAACTAGATGGTCACTGTTTATTCAGCAATTCAACCTAGTTATTGAACACACTCCTGGAAAGTTGAACGTGGGAGCTGATTTGTTGAGTAGAGCAGTGGAGTCTACCTCTAAGGTTTTTCAAGTTAACCTGACGCAGGAGGATGAAGATACCTTGAGAAGGTTAAGGTTATTGCATTTATCCCAGAGGAGATACCGACGTCTTAGAAACATTTGTCGTTTTCTACAAGGAAACATGGATCCAAATGATGATGATTTTGTGGAAACTGAAAGAGTTTCAAGAGATTTTATGATGTTAGATGGTTTAATCTACAAGTTTGCAGATCCCGACCATACGAAGCTGAGAGTAGTGATACCTCCACGATTGCAAAAACCCATTATTTGGATGGCACATAGAATCGCAGGTCATGCTGGAGTAGATAAGACAGTCAACATGATTCAAGAGAAATTTTCGTGGGAGCGGATGCGACAAACTGTCAGAAACACTATTCGAGAATGCGACTTATGCCAAAGGAGTAAACATAATTCTAGATTATTGAGAGAATTACCAAGGCCTATTATTCCTTCTAAGCCTTGCGAAATCTTCGCGACTGATTTATATGGTCCTCTCCCAAAGTCTAAAAGAGGTAACCGATATATTTTGGTGACTATGGATGTTTTCAGCAAATACACCATGTTACATCCAATTCAGAAGGCAAACGCAAAGTATTGTGCGAAGAGAATTAGAGACAGCGTAATTCCGGAAGCAGGCAAACCGGAATTCCTTTTATCAGATCGTGGACCTCAATTTACATCTTTGGAGTTTCGAACCATCATGAATAATCTTGGGATTAGACAATTGTTTTGTTCTATTAGACATCCAGAGAGCAATCCAGCGGAACGCGTGATGGCTGAGATAGCAAAATTTTGCCGCCTCTATTGTCCAAATGAGCATTGGAAATGGATGGATGTTCTTTCTTTAGCATCCGAATCCATCAACTCTACTATTCATGAGAGTACTGGACAGATTCCTATGTTGCTTCATCATGGAATTAAACCAACACGATTATGGGATCGAATCATCTCTATTCCACCTGAGATTGAACCAAGTCGTCAGATGAGGGAAACTCTAGCTTTAGACAAGTTAAGGAGTCAAGCTGAGAAGAGAGAGCGCAGAGTGAGAGGAAAGCGTTTTCGCAGACCCTTGCGCGTAGGAACTCTTGTTTTAGTGAAAAGACCTACACCCTCTGACGTGCAAAATCGAGTGTACTCGAAATTTGCAAGCCTTTACGCTGGACCCTATCGTATTGTGGAAGTAAACAATAATGGAAGCTATGAAGTAGCCAATACACGAACTGGTAACATCGTGGGAACTTATAATGCATCGAATTTGAAGATCTATTATTCAAGAACCAGATGATTTAATGTGTAGATAGGAAAAATAAAAATTTTTCAATTTTTATTTTTTGCTAGGTGTGGGGTGCATGTGCCCAACTCTAGGAATGGGTATTCCAAGTTTCAGACACCTAGATATCAATGGAAAGGCTGTAGCCGCTTTTGAAAGTTCAGATATTTGAATATCGCGCTACATTGCTTCTCGAGGCATTTAGAAGAATTTTACCGATAGTTGGATGGCAAGTGACGTAGCGAGTAACAGCAGAGGTGGAGGCTATTTATTGATTAAATAGTTAACTATGGAGTAGAGACTTGAGACTGGGATCAGATTACTGGCACGGCCAAATGAAAGAGAATGCAATTAGTATCAAGTAAATCGGACCAGGGATTCAAGAGATATGAGGATTTCTAGATATCAGGCGATGACGCGTGACCCTGACCGTTTTTGTATAAAAGCCAGCTGGAGCAGGCATAGGTAGCTCACTTCAACACAAGCACTTGGCAAGCAAGTTGCGTCTACGCTGAGCCAAGGCACATGGTTGCCGTATCTACGCAGAAGTTCTTTTCAAATCGTGATAGTCACGAGAAGTGCTGCGCAAACGAGTTGGAACTTAGTAAGTTTCTGGTGAGGAGAATCACTGAGGTGATTGATTTCTACAGACATTGGTGGAAATATTTATATTTCCAAAAGGACATATGCTAGACTCTGTCTAGAAAATAGTATTTTGTCACAGTCCAATAGTAACTTAATACTTGGATGTTTAAATCCATTTTCAAGTCAGTTTTCATTATTTTGTAACTAGTTAACCACTTCGATCTGTCAGTACATGGAAGACTAGTCTATAACGGTGGCGTTCATTAGTCTACGCAAGGGAAACTGCAAGTTGTCTAGCGCATGGCAGATGGTGATATTAATAAACCATGCCCAGGGAACGATCTTCAGAACAGCCGTTAACTGCTTAGACTGTCAATGTTTTTCTTGTACTGATGAGATTACAGTGAGTTAAGTTACAACTGACATATCTAGGAAGAGATCACTTAGATCTGACCCTATTTCAACAAACTGTTATGGCTTTGATAGAAGCTCATATTAAAATGGAACAGTTTATTCAAACGTCGAAAGATACTACCACTATGTCTGACTAGACGATTTGTGGGTCTACAATGGCGGCCGATACAAGGATTATACATGCTTGTCCGATAGGGCATGTCTATGGATAAATCTGGTACAGACCAGGTTTACTACACTTCAAGACCATCAAGAAATGTAAGCCACATTTGAATTATATTATGCCTAGCTAATTGGAACTAACTATTTTTCTGCAGATGACCAACACATTATTTTTTTTGTCGTATTTAAAGCTTGTAATGATTTACGCAAGACTTATTAGGAGTTATTCTGAGCATTTTCAGCACTCAGAACAGTTTAGGATCGATGACCGAGCATTTCGAGCATTTATTTGAATTTTTCATATTTTTGGGAAATCACGGTAATCAGCCGATGTAACTGTAAAAGTTAAATTTATTTTTGTTGAGGAATGGATATTTTTTCCATATTCGAAGGTTCGAACATGTGGATTCTCACATAATGAGATGATAATTAAACATATTTGAAATGATATAAATAATAATAATAATAATAATAATAATAATAATCCACTAATAATAATAATAATAATTTTCATAATTTTTCTAAATAATTCTTGGATATTATATTTTATAATAATCATATGTATTGAGAAAGAGCCTATGAAGTAGTTTAATCATTTCTAGTCTGGAACAGGAGATTTTCCGAAGGAGAGTGGTTAGCGCAAGCCCGCATTCAACCAACATTTCCGTTCTGGTTGAACAGTTGATATTTGCGATGAGTAAAGTATATGTTTCAGATAACACGGAGAGGCATGAAACGGGAAGCAAATGATATTTGTATCAAATAGGATATTTTTGTATTTATATAAAATCATGACGTAAATACACTCGAAAGTGAAATAAAGCTTTTCATAAGTATGGTAAATTCACGGGTTGAACTGAATGGTAAAATAAAATAAACTTGTAAGTTTATTAATCTTCCAGTGTTGATAACAAGCAGAGGCTTGATTTATTGTATAAATTTTGGGAAGAAAATTTATGTGTGTGGAGTAGTTGAAATGCCATTCCCAGGTGCGCATGTTTAAGTCGCAGGAATGAAGGTTTTTTCGAGCATCAATCAAATAGCAGGTTCGATGGCTCAGGTTTATAGTAGGAGTATTGGAGCCACACATTTCGTCGTATGAATAACCCGAAGGTTATTTCTTTGAAACCATCAGTTCTTATTTCAACCTTGTTTACAAATTCCATTTAGACCTTGATTTTGCTAGAACCCGGATTTGTCATGATAGTAGTTTATTCTTCTTCAGAGGAAGACCTTTGCCGTTGTTATTGTAATATTGTGTTCTTACACAAATAATAGAATGGGCCACTGCCAATTTAAAATAATTCTTTAACCACGAATAATTTGAAGGATATTTTCAATCCTAGTGCCATGAACTAAATGAATTCATTATAAAACTACAATTCTAATTTCCGCATTCTGTCGAAGAATTGCAAGTTGTAAAAGTTACTAGAAATGGCCATAAATATAAATATTTTCATAAAGATTCCAAGTGGAAAATCTAATAGTTGAATGGTTCAACCATTTATTGATCAAGTTGATGATTCAAAAATCATATATTTTGTTTGGAACTTGAAGTTCATAATCGAGTCACTTCTCGAATGTTTAATGTCAGAAGAACGATTAATTGTTGTTGTGCTTCGCACAATTCTTCGATGCTATGCTCAATGGTCAAATACTTTTCAGATGTTATTAATATGTGTTAATAATTTGTGTTGCTTCTATGATAATATTTTTCAACGATATATTTTTGAAACTGGAAAAACAAGTGAAAGTTTTAAGAATTCTATAAACAGTTATTCTACGAGTGTTAATATCATGTAAATAGTCAAACAGTGATCTACGTTATTTCCAGTATGGACAATTCATTTTGAGCTGGAATTAGAGATTAATAATTTTGGAACACAGTCCACAGGACTATTAATCGGACTTGTGTTTCCAAAAAAGATTGTCAAATGTGTTTGGAAGATTTCTGTATATTGTGTGTAAATAAGTGTGTGGATCGCCACACGTGGAGTGATGCTGCTTTGAGCATTCTTGCAGTCAGATTTTAACTTTAAATAAACTGAGATAATTTTACCAGATGTGTTTCTCCCAATGAAATCTCCTTCTATCCTTATTGTTGCATTGAGCCAAAAATCAGCAAAGCATTTTTATAAATTTGATGTCGTTTTTGCGATTTGCTTTAACCCATCTGGCGCTCCGGGATATTTTGACTCTCGTGCTGACTGATTATTGGTAAAATGCATATGTGGTCGTGCGGACTCCGGTCTAAACGGGCACAGTACTTCATGCAGGATGGAGCACTTCCTCATTTTAGTTTTAATGTCCGTCGGCTTCTAAATAACAGATTTTGTCACAGATGGAGGTGGACCAATTGCCTGGCCTCCATGCTCCTCGGACCTAAACCCACTGAACTTTTATTTGTGGGGACATTTGAAAGCTCTTGTGTATCGGACCCCTGTACCAGATGTTCAGAGTCTGCGTGCCCGTACTATGGAAGGCTGCGAAACCATACGCAATACTCCAGGGATACATCATCGCATCCGAGATTCACTACGACGGCGGGTTGATGCATGCATCGATGCGCACGGAGGGCACATTGAACATCTCCTGTGACAAAGAGCTGCATGTGGTATGCAGGTATGTTCGGTTTTTGTGATTTTTCCATGATTTATGCGTTGGAGACAATGAGGTATAACATGGAAACGAAGCGTTACCGGACCCATGTTCATATAACAACATGTCTTCGTCTACGTGTGAGGAATGCATCCTGCAATTTGTGCCGTACCTTTTTGTTACACCCTGTATTCTCCGAGTATCACTCATGACCGGCCACTGTGGCCGAGAGCGCTAACGCGCTAGCAGACATGGTCCAACTTTTTAGGGGCAGGGCCAAACACAATACAAAATAATCTAGGCGGGCCGAAAAAAAAACCACATGTTTACAGATAGATGATTAACTTCTTATTTCTG
Organism: Meconema thalassinum; assembly: GCA_946902985.2. NCBI lineage: Eukaryota > Metazoa > Arthropoda > Insecta > Orthoptera > Tettigoniidae > Meconema > Meconema thalassinum. Next base: position 248,469,237 of record OX336394.1, on the reverse strand, counting down.
AATTTTAAATCAAACAAAACTTATAAAGGTATAAAACGTAGGGAAAGAGAACACACCTTAATTATTTGTTAGAAGAGGCCAAGTGAACTGTGACTGTGCTTCTAAAAGTTTTTCATAATCTGGGATGAGCTGATTCTTCTTAGCGCAGCTAAATGGTGGTCTGTCTATCTATTTCTGACGCTATTTTTGCGAAGCTTCATTATAGAAGTCGCCTCCGTAGCGTAGCGGTCAGCATGGTTAGCTGCCGCCCCGGAGGTCCTGGGTTCGATTCCCGGCTCTGCCACGAAATTTGAAAAGTGGTATGAGGACTGGAACGGGGTCTACTCAGCCTCGGGTGGTCCAAATGAGTAGAGGGGGTTCGATTCCCACCTCAGCCATCCTCGAAGTGGTTTTCCGTGGTTTCCCACTTCGTCTTCGGGCAAATGCCGGGATGGTACCTACTGTAAGACCACGGCCGCCTCCTTCCCTCTTCCTAGCCTATCCATCCCAATCTTCCATCCCTTCCCATCCCTCATGAGGCCCCTGTTCGCTTTGCAGGTGAGGCCGCCTGGGCGAAGTGCTGATCACACCTCCCCAGTTGTATCCATCCCGACCAGATGTTCCAAGCTCCAGGACACTGCCCATAGAGGCGGTAGTGGTGAGTTCCCTCGCTGAGTCCATGGGAACCACCAACCTAGAGGGTAAATTGACTAAATAAAGAATAAAAAATAAAAAAATCATTATAGAAAAGACCTGTTCACAGATATAGGAAGATGCCAACATGGCAGTTTAGTTATTTATTTATTTGTTGACGGTACACAACAGGGCTTAGAGTGCGCCCCAATAACAGTGCACCTACACAGTAAAATACACTTCCTGATATTTCTACATTAAGTATTAATACCTAAGTGTAATTATTAAAACTAGTAAGTTCAAACAGATTGAAATGCATAGTAGTAAAAATCTTAATTTAAAGATAATATAAAAACTAAATCTAAATTTGACCTAATGTCGAATATATAAAAAACAGATTTTGAAATTATTACATCGTAAACTAAAAGGTAACATTGATAACTAGGGACCAGGCCTATCCACATATAAACATTGTTGATTCTGTTTTGTGTGATGATTTTATCTCAAGTATGAATTAGAGTGACTGGATTATAATTTCCAAGAACGGTCTGATTGAGAGACAGAAATCTAGTTTCTATTTTACACGAACCGCATCGTTGTAAATACTGCAAAGCCTCCATACAGGTGAATTATTATGTGAAGTAGTATTGGTTATATCATTTTTGAATGTTATAGTTGATCTTGTAGTTAAGCGAGGGATGTTGAAATTTAGGAGCGATATGAAAAATGTGTTATCAATTTGACCGTTAATAACTTTATAAAGGAATTGCATATTCATCTCCTGTGCATGAGATTTCAAGTTTGGGAAGCTTGATTTTGGTAGGTAAGTTACTTGTAGAACTCAATTTTCGAAACGTTGAGGAATAGTTGCATCCATTCATTGTTAGGCTACATTGTAAATCGGTTCTAGCTGCAACTCTATTACACAAAAAGCATAAACGCAATGAGTTTGAAACAGTGTTTCAATTCTAGGCACACAGAGCAGAATATATGACCTATGTGTAATTGTAGGTAGTATAATTGGAAACCATGTCGCGGGCCGGATCAGACTAGCTCATGGGCCGCACTTGGCCCGCGGGCAGTACTTTGCCCATGACCGTGGCTAGCTAATGTCTCGCTGGCATCGGGAGAGCGTTGGTTCGAATACCACCTCGGCCGCCCTGAAAATGATTTTCGTGGTTTCGTATTTTCACCACCAGGCAAATGCCGGACGGATCCTTTCAACAGGTCCACGGCCGGCTTCCATCCAAATTCCCTTCCCTGACCTTTCCTTAATTTGACCCAAGTTAGCGGTCGCCTGGGTGATCGGCCTGTCACCATCCCCTGTTGTATCTGCTGTTAAAGTGTGTTCAGCTCCCAGACACTGTTCTTGCGACGGTAGAGAATGATCCCTCGCAGAGTTCATGGGTGAAGCCGAGCTGGGAGGAGGCTAAGCGATTAGAAAAAAACAACTATCGAGCCTTACAATAGTCGCATATGATGTGTAACATCGGACATGGAAGAAACCTCACATGAAATTGTCGATACACTGGTACGGTATGTCTACCCCTTATTATTCCCGTTTTCCTACGGGGTCGGGGATGAGATGCGATGGAAGTATTTGTGGCGGATTGGTTTTACGGACGGATGCCCTTCCTGACGCCAACCTCATGAGAGGAGTTAATGAGAGATGAAATGAATGAAGGATGTGGAGGGAAGCAGCCGTGGCCTGTCAGAAGGTACCGTCCCAGCATTCGCCTGGAGTTGAAAATGGGGAAACCACGGAAAACCATTTCAAGGACGGCAAATTGTTGATACACTGGTATTTTATAATATTTTTGGCACAAATATTAATCTATTGTAAAAGGGAGTGTTTTACAGATATTGTGGTTTATAATACGGAACTCATTTTATTAGAGATTTTGTAGCTTGCACCAGTACTAGCCTAAATAAATAATACGATATGGATCAACTAGATTAATAGACGTCGCCTCCGTAGCGTAGCGGTCAGCATGGTTAGCTGCCGCCCCGGAGGTCCTGGGTTCGATTCCCGGCTCTGCCACGAAATTTGAAAAGTGGTTTGAGGACTGGAACGGGGTCTACTCAGCCTCGGGTGGTCCAAATGAGTAGAGGGGGTTTGATTCCCACCTCAGCCATCCTCGAAGTGGTTTTCCGTGGTTTCCCACTTCGTCTTCAGGCAAATGTCGGGATGGTACCTACTGTAAGGCCACAGCCGCCTCCTTCCCTCTTCCTAGCCTATCCATCCCTATCTCCCATCCCTTCCCCTCCCTCATGAGGCCCGTGTTCGCTTTGCAGGTGAGGCCGCCTGGGCGAAGTGCTGATCACACCTCCCCAGTTGTATCCATCCCGACCAGATGTTCCAAGCTCCAGGACACTGCCCATAGAGGCGGTAGTGGTGAGTTCCCTCGCTGAGTCTGTGGGAACCACCAACCTAGAGGGTAAATTAACTAAATAAAAAAATAGATTAATAGACGCGACACCACTCATAACCTTAAATTTCCTATAAATAGGCCAACTTGCGAGTAAATGCAATGTGCACAGCAATGGATCATGAAAGGCTTGCCCAATTCCCGGACCTCTTGATTTACAGACCAACGAGTAATTTCATATGGATTCTGTTAAAATGAGTCATATTGATATGATAAATATCGTTTAAAACGATAATCTGGTAGCAAAAATATCTATCCCGTCCGGGATTCGAACCCGTGATCTCTAGATTCACAGTCAATGACGCTAACACCACGGCTATTTCGACCACACGTATAATGGTTACAAGATGGTGACTTATTTTCACCTACCAATAATACTGCATCACGGAATTAAGTTTCATTTATATTTTGCTTGTTTCGATAATGTTCCTGCGTGAAATTGAGTTTAAAATGCCTCATGAATAGGCCCTCTTGTGAGTAAATAGAATGTATTCAGCAATAGTTCATGAAGGTTTGCTCAATTCTCGTATAAACACAACGATTATATTATATTGATGACTGCATTACCGTTATGTGGGTTAATATTTGAATAGCCATTGTGCAGAAACATAATACCGGCAATGCCGACTACTTACAATGATTGATATTAAAGCATTTTATCATTTAAATACTGATACGAAGACTTGGAACATGTGCCATGTGCTTTGTTTCAATCACTTGACACCAGAGTTCGCATGAGCGTTTACCGTCAGAATGAAAGTGTTCAGCAATGCGATCCAGCTGGCAGTGCGTCTTACACACTTCCGTTCGATGCACCACTGCCAGCTGGATCGTCCGATCCACTTCCGTCCCATTTTTCAAAATCACTCCCACAAATATCCAGCAACCGAGTGGAAAGATGTTACACATCAAAAAAGGAACACCCAAGTATGCGCTCCTGTTTTCAGTAATAGTTATAGTAAAATAGATCACATTCCTTAAAGCAGAAGCAGTACGAGAAGTGCTATTACTTATGAATGCTGTCTGGTACCGAACTCTGGTTTGTTAAAAAAAAACTATTTCAGGCAATCATTAACACTTCTGCTTGTGTAGTCACCAATGTACAATCAATAACAAAATGTTACTCACAACCTAACGAACGTCCTTTTGTTACCGCAGTCTACCACCCGAGAATGTTCAAGTGGTATTAAATATTTTAAGTTTGCTTTCTTGCTGTGTAAAATTAATTGTCCAGAGAAAGAGAGTTCCTTATATCAACATCAATAAATCCAAAAATAAATTCATATTTTGGTTTGATCATTGGCTTTCATCTATACGTGACAAACTTTAATCTGCAAAAAAATAGACTTTTCAGTCAAATTAACGTAATAAAGAAAATTAGGCCACATTATTGATGACTTTTACATCAACAGAAAGAGCAGAAATTCTCCATAAAACCTGTTGTTGTTGTTGTTTCATTTGAGAGGCTTGGACATCACGGTCACTTAGCCCCGTATATTTCGTGTGTGTCTGGAATTTTTGTCTAATAAGCTGTGTTTTTGTTATGGCTGTATTAGTGTATTTGTAATTCAGATGACGAATGGGAAGTAGGCTGCCGTGGCCTTAAGTGGGGGACCTAATCCTGGGATTTTCCTGGAATAGAAATGAGGAAACCACTTCTAGGATGGCTGAGGTGGGAATCGAACCCAACTCTTCTCAGTTTTGTCTCTTGAGGCTAAATGTACCCATTCCAGCCATCGGACTAGAATTAAATTTCTTGGCAGAGCCGGGAATCTAAACCAGACCTCAGGGACAGCTGCCAAGAATGCTAGCCGCTTCACCACATACCGGTGTCTATAAAAGACCATGCAATCATCACCTGTTGTTGTTGTTGTTGTTGTTTCATTTAGGGGCTTTTGCGAAATTGTGTTCATGTATCCCCGTGTACTTGGGTGTGTGTGGAATTTGTCTGATAACCTGTTTTATTACGATGGCTGTATTAATGTGAGTACTTTTAATTCAGGTGAGGATTGGGAAGGAGACGTCCGTGGTCTTAAGTTAGAAACTATCCCGGCATTTAGCTGGAGTAAGTGGAAACCACTTCCAAGATGGCTGATGTGGGAATGGAACCCACCTCACGAGGCTGTGTGTACCCCGTTCCAACCCTCAAACCAGAATTAAATCATCTCGTCGCATAATTGAAAAAATAAATCGTCGGACTAAGGTAATTATGTGAGTGGGAGAGTATGTCTAATGCTATACTCTCTTCTAAGGCAGTGTTTCTCTAACTCCTGGACACCATGGCCCCCACCTAATAAACGTACTGATTTCGCGGGCTCTCCCCCACAAAACCCACACCTATTTCTATTCTACAATGATACACGCCACTCATATGTTTGGCTTATACGTAGCGAAGGCACACAAACAGTAATTATCCTGTAATAATTTCAAATATTGTAATTGTTCGCTAACTGTTATAACCTTCAATAACTTGTGTATAAGATTTTGAACAATGACTAATCACACTGTACTTAAGCAACCCTCAATTCAGCTGATTTATAAACTGACTAGCGGACCCGTGAGAGTAATCTCGCATGTTCATAAACCACACTTTCCCCAATAGAGCGCTTAGTCGCACCGCGTATCTGGTGCCCTAATGCCTCTGACGGCTTCATTCAGAGATTAGGTTTATAATGAGAGACTTAAAGAGAAAGGTTGTTATGTTTTTATTTCAACCAAATGATTATAGAACACAATTTACATTTCAGTTAGAATTCCAAGTTCTACGTTCCCTAACTTAAGAAGACAATCACTGAAAATTGGATCATCATAACACTCACCGGTTATTCGATATTTATGAAATTAAACGATTTGAGTACTCATTCCTTTAATTTACTGTTTCTGAAATCCATGCAAAATGATTAAAATGTTAAAATGGCATTAAACAGCTGCAAAATGTGAAGTGGACAGCATTTATGGAGCGTATTGTCCTACAGCAACATTATCTGCAAATCGCACATTTTGTACATTTTTTAAAATCATTTTAAAAGAAATTATAGATATTTATGAAATTAGAGGGCAATTCGTCACTGCTAATGTCTATTCTCTTTCATTTGAATGCTCATTTGTCAGGATCGGTCGCTTGTGAGCTCCGCAGCAGGGATCTATACTACTGAAATAATATGAACTGATGGTAAGTTAGCGATGATGAAGAAACTTCAACATATATCCATAGGAGGGATGAAGCTGTTTCTTTGGTTTAATTATATCTATGGTTTTGGGGAAGATCGTCTAAATTCTCAATCTAAGGGCTGCTTCAACATTCTTAAGACGATCTCTTCTTCTTACAAGTTTAATGTTGCAAAGCGTTGATAATGCCTGCTCGCAAAAATAAGAGGCATAAGATGTTTCAGTGCTTTGTTTGATAAATCTACGTAGCCTACTTGAATTATTGTTAATCATAAGTAAGGTTCGGAAGTTAAGGAAAAGTCATATTGTTTTCCTGGGCTTATTTTGCCCGAAACTTAACAAATAAGTGCGAATGAAGGGCCCTTGACACCATTTAAAGCAAATTGATTTTGCCTATAAATGCATATTTTAACCATTTGTATCTGTTTTGTCTTATAAGTGATATTTTGAACAATTTTGTTTACATTTTGAGCATTATGGTATAAATTTTCACTAGGTACATGTTATCGGGATGGAGTTTTAAACACGAGGTTTGCAAATGGTGCAATAGATATATTTTTCTCTCTATTCCCGAAACATGCAGATAACAGGTTTAGAAGACCTGATTCCGAGAAAAAGCTTCTGTAGGGATGTCTCATCGAGTAAGATGCTACCCCAAGAAACAAATGTAGCTCAGAGCAATTAGTAAACTATGAAACTTCGAGTTATCTGCGCCCAGTTCGGCCATGATGAGTTCGGTAGGTATTGCAGCTCTATCAGTTTGTGTGATTCAATGTGTCTGCTGTATTGTCACGTTTAATGTTACTACTTCTCCAATACCTGCTACATATCCCTAAAATGCATAGGTCATATTTTCTCGTTTTAGGTCATATTAGGGCGTATTTGCTTGCATATTTTGTACTCTTTTAGATCTTAAATATCCGAACCCTAATCATAAACAAAGTGTGCTTTTATTTGACTTACTTACTTGACTTAATTCCTGTTGTCCCTCGTTGAACTTAGTTGGTTGGATGATTCCTCAGTTTAGGGGCTGAGACAACGTGGTCATGTAGCCCCATGTACTTTGGATGTGTGTAGAATCTGTCTGATAACCGGTGTTAATTGTGATGGCTGTATTCGTGTGTGTTATCTGTTTTAATTCAAGTAAGGACTGCAGACAGTAATTTCAAGTAGATCCTACTTTTGCTACCAAATGCTACCGTCCACGACACCTAGCTTGCGGACTTGCCTACTAGATGACATCGCAGTCAGCACCTGTCGGTGAACGTTGGAACTTGGGCATCCATGTAAGGATTGATATCAAATGGAGTACTCATGTGGGTTGTGTCGTCTCCAAAGCGTACAAATCACTTCATTTTGTATTGCGGATATTAAAGGGCAGTAGCTCTACCGCAATAGAATTAGGATATTTGACCCTGGTGAGGTCAATCCTGGAATACGGCTCAGTGGTTTGGGGCCCATATCAGGTAGGGCTCATTAATGAGCTGGAGATGGTACAAAGGAAGGCAGCTAGGTTTGTGCTTAACGATTTTAATCCTAGAAGTAGTGTAACTCGAATGATGGAAAAACAAGAGTGGGAATCTCTGGAAGATAGAAGGACGAAATCCAGACTATACGCTATGTTTAACACTTACACTACACCTGCCTCAGTCTTAGAGCCTTTCCCCAAACATATCGATGTGTTTAAGAGAAGATTGAAATTTTGTGTAAATACTACGATGTAATTACTGTAGGCTTAGTTTCTAAATTGCGAATTGTGTATATGGTGTTTGATGTAATTGTTGGTGATTTTCTGTATTTGTACAATTTGCGACCGGGGAATATTTGCAAATATTATATATAATAAATAGAGCGTTATAGGGCATCAACTAAGCACCTCCATCTGGTCCTATTGACAGCCAACCTCTTTACCTCGCCCCAGGTGCGAATTGTTTCCATGTCTACTGATCTTCGCCATGTTTGCTGTAGTCTCCCTCTCTTCCTTGTACCCTGTGGGTTCCAATCCAATGTCTCTCTTTCAATGGTTTAATTTCCCTTTCTCAGTGTATGCCCGTTCCATTTCCATTTCCGCCTTTTGAATTGTATGGCCATCTCAATTTTCCCCGTCCTTCTCCAAAGTTTATGGTTGGCGATTACTTCCGGCCAGTAGATGTTGACAATCTTCCGTAAACAGCGGTTGACAAAGGTCTGCAACCTGGTGGTAATTACTCTAGTCACTTTCCAAGTCTCAAGCCCATATAATAGAACGGATTTGACATTACTTCGGAAAATGCGGAATTTGGTCCTTATTGATATGCTGTTGTTCTTCCACACCGGATAGAGCCAATTTTTTTAAATATGGTATTTTGAATCCCTGTAGGCTAGTCGTGGACCACGCTTTGAGAAACTCTGTTCTAACGTAGGCTACACCAAGGAACCAAAATGGCGAAAGAATATACCGTACCTATTATTTACAGTTCCGCAGTGTAAAATAATACGTAGCCTTCCCATTCAAGACACGCGTCTTATGTCACTGAATACTAAAAATAGTCCCAGCCACCATTTGTAGAGCTTCTTTCTTTTTATACCATGGACGCGCCGTAGTATGAATGTGTGTGGGCTGTGGATTGCGGACTCGAGGAGTCATCTATGAAACATTCAGCAACAATGTTTCTGGAATTGTATCTTTGGACGATACATCGTGACTAAATGTATCATACAGTATTACGGCAAATCCGTGAAGCAATTGCCAAACCATGTTCACAGAAATTCTCACATGAGATCCGGCCTCAGTTCCCGGCTCTGTTAAGAAATTTAATTCTGGTCTGAGGGCTGCAATGGGGGTACAGTCAGGGTCGTGAGGCAGATCTGAAGAGAGGTAGGTTCGATTCGCACCTGAACCATCCTAAAAGTGGTTTTCCGTGGTTTCTCACTTCTATTCCAGGCAACTTAGGTCCACGGCCGTCTCGTTCCCAAAGTTGGTTTACAAAATTAACAACAACTATTTTCAGAACCGTCAGATCACATTAAAACTCCGTATACACGTTAACAATAAGTTCCCTCAGGACGTATTAAAGTTTCATTACGATCTGAGGGGGCACATACAGCTCAAGGAGCCACAACAATAACGAGTTTAATATTATAACTGTGTCTGCCACAAATCTTGTACAACAATGATATACATATCCAAGGAAACTACCTTGCTATTAGAAGCAAAGTTAAAAATTTTCAAAATTCAAATGATAATTATTTTTATCATTTTTTTCAAAATTGGTTCTTGTTTTGTGCTGACCTTCACCGTTTCCCTGATATCTCCCGTGTTTATAGGGATTTTTTGAGTTTTCGTTTTTTAATGTGGGTGTTAAACCTTCTGCTACAAAATGAATCTCACTCAAAACCGTTGTGACTTTAATTAGTCTTTCTATGAAACTTTAACATTTTTATAAGTTTGCTCAGAATAAAAATGGAAATAATGACGCTTAATTAATTAATAATGTGAAAATATGCGAGATTCATTTTGTAGCAGAAGGTTTAACACCCACATTAAAAAATACTCCAAAAATCCCTATAAACACGGGAGATATTAGGGAAACGGTGAAGGTCAGCACAAAACAAGAACCAATTTTGAAAAAAATAATAAAATAATTATCATTTGAATTTTGAAAATTTTTAACTTTGCTTCTAATAGCAAGGTGTGTGTGTTTCCTTGGATATGTATATCATTGTTGTACAAGATTTATGGCAGGCACAGTTATAATATTAAAACCGTTATTGTTGTGGCTCCCTGAGCTGTATGTGCCCCCTTATATAATGATCTTTCTAAGTGAGCGCTCCGTTAGACTTGTTAAAAAAGGCACTTCTTTTGTTCAATCAGCTAGAAAATTTAAACGGGTTGCAATAAAAATGTTTTCTCTACATAGCTAAACTTAGAATAAAATAAGGAAAAGTTTGGTGTAGCTTATTTTTATCTAACACTACGAATAACGTTTTTTGACGTCTAAACTCTAGTATCTATACTTATTTCCCCGACAGTACAGTAGTCTCAGTTAGAAATACACACACAATAACACAGGTCATCAGACAAATCAGTATATATTACATATACACCCAAGTACATACCTACGATGTCACAGAGCCCTCAAATGAATCAACAACAGAAATTCCTAGATGCAGATGACCTACCTGTTCCGCCTCTTAAAACAACAATAACTAACTATCAGAAATTAGAATTGCAGCTGATATCTCCGTAATTGGCAGTTGGCAATCTGCTGCATTTACCAACGTTGTGAAGTTTAAACTACAGTACTATTTTTTTTACCGATACGTAACAATATACTGTATATTAATATGACCTACTCGTGGTGTAGCGGCTAGCATTCTTGGCTGTCACTCACGAGGTCCGGGTTCAATTCCCGATTGTGCAAAGAAATGTAATTCTGGTCTGATAGCTGAGCAAGGTACACTCAGTCTCGTGAGGCAAAACTTAGAAGAGGTGGTGGGTTTGATTCACACCTCAACCATCCTGGAAGTGGATTTCCGTGGTTTCCCACTTGAACTCCGGGAAAATATCAGGATGGTTAAGCCTATGTACGCCTTCTTCCCAGTCCTTGACTGGTTTAAAAATACACACACTAATACAGCCATCACAATTCTTTAGGGGCTTTGCGACATCGTGGTCATGTACTTGAGTGTGTGTGGAAGTTGTTTAATAGCCTATGGCACTTTGATGTATGTACCAGTGTGTGTACTTGTAATCAAGGTAGGATTGTGGTAGGAAGCGGCCGTCGACTATCCCGGCATTTGCCTGGAGCAGAAGTAGGAAAGCGCGGAAAACCATTTCCAGGATGGCTAAGGTGAGAATCGAACCCGGTGACAGCCAAGAATGCTAGGCACTACGCAACGAGGCGGACCTGCCCCAAACTGCTCGCTGCAAGAGCGATAGACTAGTGGGGACGGCTCTGAACCGTCAGAGCATCTTTCACCAGACAGGCAACCAGACCTGCCTTAACGTCACAAGCCAGCTGAAAAAAATCTTCTGTCGTTCTTAGCTCCTCCTCGACCTACTGGTGAGAACCCAAGTCAATACATCCGTCCGCACAATTCAAAGAAACAATTTAGTACATTATTGATAACCAAAGCTATTAAAAAGTCAGACCTTGGAGCCAGAATGCGCAAGATACTTTTAAGTCATCGTAATTTAAGAGTAGTAGCTGTAAGGCCGCTGGTTATGGCCACATCAATATGACGTGATAGTGTCTAGTGTCGTCTGGTTGCTATCCAGCGCCTGATCCACAGCTCATCTTTCTTCCACAGGCTTCAATCTTTATACGAGAATAAAGTATACTTTCTGTTTAAAGATTTTGAATTTTAGCATGGATGTATTTTTGGGCTGGGGGCAACCAAACAAATATTCAATATTATACATTTATCTTTATTTATTAATTAATTAGGTGGACGTGGTGGCGCAGTGGTCAAGCTGTTGGCCTCTCACCAAGGTGGACACCGGGTTCGATTCCCAGTAAATGAATGTGAGATTTTCGAAGTGAAATGCCATGTCCTGTGGTTCGGATTTTACGTAAAAAGGACGTCCCGTGGCTCATGATCGCAAGATAAACCGTCATATAAAACTACCAGCTTCTTTTCTTCCATCCTTTTATTTATTAATTCGTCAAACAAATGCATGAGATGGATTACAACAAATAAGGATCTAAGATTAAGACATTTAAATAAATTACTTAAAAATAAGGTTGTTATGCATTTCTGAGGAATATTTTTTGAAGTTATTTTAATTCATTTCTTGATAGTTTGTTATAGAATAAACTTTGCGTGATACAATTTGTGTTACACACAAGTCAGTGTGACGATCTACGGCGCACATATGTACAGCGTTCTGGAAGACCTAAACTATGGGATATTGAGAATACACGCAGAGTATTGGAAGAAAATCCGCAAAGAAGTACTCGTAGGCTGTCGGAAGAATTTGGTGCATCAAAAGATACCATACATCGCCAGATTAAGAAACTTGGAAAATCAAGCTGTAGATCTGTACCTCATGAATTGACCCCTAGGCTCATAGTAGAGTGAATATCTGTCATCAGCTTATGACAGCCCCAACCTCTCCACCAACCTGCCAAAGTCATCGTTAAAAAGGATCGGCTCGGCCCCAGAGTGATGTGTGTCTGGTGGAATTTTCGAAGAAGTGATTCACTGGGAGTTAGTTCCAAACGGGCGTGCAGTCAATGCGGACCTTTATTTTCAACAGCTGAAACGAGTTCATGAACTTTTGAGACGGAGATACCAAGCATTAGTTAACTGAAATAGAGTTCTCTTGCCGCAGGACAATGCGAGACCTCATACCGGTACTGCACAAACAACCATGGTAAAAATTCAGTAATTGGGAGGAGTCGAACTGCTACCACATCCAGCATACAGCCTTCAGATTACCATATTTTAGATCCATGGGGCATTTCTTGCATGGAAGAAATTTCAAAAACATTGAAGGTGTGGAAGTGGGTCTCGCCGAATTCTTCGCATCAAAACCCCGAGACTGGTACCGTCGCGGGATAAGAAACCTCGCAAAAAGATAGCACAAGACCATTGAATCTGATGGTCTCTACTTTGAAGAACACTTTAATTTCTTGTCAGAAAACTTTCCAATCAAAATGTTCTTTATAAAACGTCATTACTTATGAGACATCCCCTGTATATACACCCAAATCACACGTGGCTATATGGCCACGATGTCGCAGCCCCTAAAATAAGCAATAACAACGAAAGTAATTGTGTGTCCTTTGGCGAAAACAAATTGTCGTCAGGTCGTAATTGTATACGAAAGTAACGCCATTACTTCGACAATGTAACTGCAATTTTGTGACTAGTAACGGTAAGTGTAGTTATTTTATTAAGTAGTCTGGCTCCACAACAGCCCACTGCACTTTTCCGTTTTTGTTGATATTTCATAGTCATGGAACATCTTGGTCATCAGCCCTGTGTGCGTTGAATTACGAGTATATAACCTTCGTTTCTGTGATTACCCTATTGGAGTAGTTGGGCTGATGATCGGAGCCCGTGGAACAATTACAGTCGAATTTCAAATCGTTAGGGCATGTCAAAATAAATTCGACTTATCGAAAATTCGAGTTATGGAGATATGTAGGAAAAATGAGAAAATTCTCATACTGAACGCAAAATACTGTATATAGGCTTACAACATACAGTAGTTGTCTAAATTTATGTCATAAAAATAGATGTTCGTAAAGAGGACAGCTTTATTACATTACTAAAGTAAGTATTGAAGTTGCACACTGTTGACTCAACTACAGTAATTAACAAAAGTTTGGTGCTTTTCAGACGGTCAACAAGAATGTACCCAAATGAATTGGTTTATATCCTAATCCTGAAAAAAAAAACAAAAAAAACAAAAAAAAAAAACATGAGATTAATAAATATTAAATAAATATAATATTTTCTATTTAATAAGGCAACACTGAAAAAAAAAAGCTTCAAACCAGAGAATAATACAATAATTAATATTGTAACTTTCAGTTGGTCAACAAAAATAATTCCAATTACTGGAATTTGCGAAAGAATAACCTCAAAATAAAACTACAATGATTAAGCTGCATATATTGTTATGGACTGATGAATAAGGAGAAAGCTAAGGGATGACATGTTTCGCTTGTCAAGCGATCATCATCAGATCCAAGTCTACAAGACACATAGTTCTACAAAACACTACAGTCACACCCACAGACAGTCACTGCCCTCAAAGAAACAAAAAACCCTTAGGAAAATTTAGTAAGTGTGGTAATTATTACTCATAAATAGGGCTCGGATGTTTAGGAAAAGTCATATTATTTTCTTTGCCTCAATTTTCATGCCCGTGTTGTTTCTGATGCAAATCAAGTGATTATCGTCACAATACAGTGGTTTTTATTTGTCATATAAATGCATATTTCGAACATGTTTTACCATTAGGTCATATTTTCACTATTTCTTGGGAAGAACGTCATATTTCGGTAGTTTGATGGCAACTGTAGGAGTGCAATCAACCTCAGCTTACCCAACGGGCACTAGTGATTACAGAAATTCAATCTGGATGTCATAACCCCTTAAACATGCATATTCAGAAAATAGGAATAAAGAATTTAGTTAACAATTTAATCTCGACGGATTTGCCGCGTGGATTTAAAATTTAAAAAGAACGGCCATATTTTTTTAAATCAGTCATATTTTGTCAGTTTGAGTGATATTTCGTCATTTTAAAGGTCATATTTGCTTGCATATTCGGGGTATTTTTAGGTCTTAAACATCCGAGTCCTACTGATAAATATTACGGCATTAAGCATCCGAAAAAGAAGAACTATTTATTTCAATGTTGTAAAACTTAGAAATATCGATCTCATCAACAAACAGTATATCTCCCCCAAACTAATCGATGAAGAAGTAGCTACTATTGCTCTGATGATGGTAAACAGTTACAATTACAACATACGAAATAGTGTTTGTTTACTATTAATGTGTTGAAGGATCTGATGCGGAGACTTATCTGAAATTGTGGAATGGCTACAGGCTGCTCAGATAACCACTTTTTGATGAAAATAAAATAATTATTGAACTGCTGTGCCCAAGATAGCGGGTTCAAAACCGGCCGAAGTAGTCGGATTTTTTAAGAGCGTTAAAAATCCTTCAGTATGCCTTCCTTCGGAGGGGAAGAAAAGCCGGCGGTCCCATGTCATAGATTTATGGCATGTAAAAGATCCTTCCACAGACTAAACTTGTGTGAAGCTAAATTGTTAGGTTAAATTTCGTCGGAACGCTCTATCCAAGTTCCAACGTTCACCACTAGGTATCATTCATATCTGGTAGCGAAAGTTGGAACTACTTGAAATTGAACGGAACTTGTAGCTCACCCTAAGGGTGTCCGCTGGAAGTAGCTACAGACTCAGGCGAGCCGAACATGTCCTCGGACACTCCCGGCACTAAAAAAAGCCATACGATAAATTAAAAAATCTTTGAATTTCAGTAGCTTTTATAAAAGCAGATAACTGAAGGTAGATAACTTCAAAGCTATCAGCTACAGTATCGAAAAATCGAGTAATGGAGTTTCGATATATCGAAGTTCGACTGCTATTCTCATATCGTAAACATGTGTCGCACCCTTGGGATCTCTAAAACCATGATCATGAATATTGCCACATCCGCTATTAGAGATCTCTAGTCATCTTGTGGGACCACCTCTACACTTTTTTTTTTCAACTGTCGCTATGTATTTACACTGAAACTTGCTTATTTATTTTATAATTCTACACTCCAAATTTCATTTGTGTTCAAATCCATTTACAGTATGTGATTTTTATATGAGGGTCACGGAGTCGAAGATTTACGGTCGAAGGGACCCGATGCGACGTGCTGACCACGCATCACCCATAATCTGCAGGCCAATGCCTGGGCAGCGGTCGCTTGATAGGCCTAACCCTTCAAGGGCTGTGGCGCCACGGGTTCTTTTTGTTTAGAGGCGGGAATCAAACCCAGACCTCCGGGGCGACAGTCAGGAATGCTAGTCGCTACACCATGAAGTGGTCTCAAATCTATTTAATTTAATTACGTATTGGCCTATATAATGTTAAACTGTTTTACAAAATTAATTTTATTTATTATTGTTAATTCATTTAAGGGGCTTGGGACAATTTGGTCATCAGCCACGTGTAGTTGGTTGTGTGTTGAATTTTCTGATAACCTGTATTTCTGTGATGACTGTAGTAGTGTGTGTAGATGAATTAAGGACGGGGATGGGGTAGGAGTCCAGGGACTTAAGGTACTATCCCGGCATTTGCCCGGAGTGTGGAAAAACTCAGAGAAAATAAACACTCAGGATAGCCCATATCAGCGCCGGGTACGATCTCCGGACTTGCTGCAGCTCCCCGCGCGGCTACGACGCGAACTTACAATTATTAGCGTCCAGGACTAGGGTAGGTGGCCCAGAACTTGAAACAAAGTACCATACCAGCATTTGCATGGAGGGAGTGCGGGGGGAAAACCTGGAGAAACCACACTATGGTATCCATGGACAGCGCCGAGATTCGAGCCTTCGATCGTCACACGCCCAGCTCCAACTTGCAATCTTCGCGGGCAACTAATCGCACGTGACTACGTTGCGGCACTCCATTGTTAACGTCACGTCCTTATCACATGACACATGCAGTACTTGTTTATTAGCCCAGTGGTATTTATCGTGAGTCACTGTAGCAAGCACACACGTATATTAGCACTTGTCTTCTGTGGAATACGCAACTAGAAACTAGCAGTGGCGCAGTTAGTTCTCAAAACACACAACCCTGGCTCAGTCCAAGGGACATTCAGTGTTGCCTAGTAATCTATAATAGAATGATTTTCAGTCGGTCAACACGATTGTGCCCAAGTAGATTAGGCGGGGAGAACACTTATTTAAACACTCTAACCTGAAAGAAATATTACATGATTTATGTAGGAGAGGTGGAGGGCTATTTAATTGGAAGATATGTTTCGATCACCATGCGATCATTATCAGTTCCTCTTCACCTAGGATTACAATAGGTTTGGGGGATATATAGCCTATTACACTTATGTACAAGATTTACAATTATTAAATTACGAAAGTTATTTATAACTTCTATTTAACGCTTCTATTTAACTGGTGGTTTTTTATGTGTGGTTAGTTGAGTCAATAATAGAAATACACAACCACTCCATGTACTAGAATTGAATAAAGTCAAGTAGCCTAAATATACAGTAGGCCCTACATTGTATGTGGGTTGTCCTGTGCAGACTCCGTTTACACTCACTACTCTCCGTGGACTAGTTAGTGTAAGTAATAAACATTGTAATTAGTATATTGGCTTTCACGGCCAGAAGAGCCCGCTGATGAGCCAGCTTGGTGTTTCTAGGCGAAATCCCACACATTGCTGAGTTTTAATTGTAATTAGTGTTGAGTCATGGGAATATTCCTGTGGGGAGAAATGTATGTGGGAATATTTCCAGATATTCCCAGACCATAATGGCTTCAAACACCATGAAGACTGTCAGTATTTTCTTCCCTTTAGCTATGAATTATTATGGTTCAAGGGAGACACGAGATGCATTAATTCATGGGTTATATAATAGGATTGTAGCCTGAGAAAGTTCGCGCCAGATAGCGCTCGTGTAGTACTGGGTAAGCGCAAAGCGATCGTCCTATGTTTCCCCCAGTCAGCTGCGAGGAACGTATAGATTGTGACCGAGTTTTCTAAGCTAAAGTAAATTATATCTTCTCTAATTTTACTCCAAGACTATATTAATTAATTCTATAGGTATATCCTCTAACATATTATGAACGATTTTCAGCGTTTAAGCGTTAAACAGCTGCAAAATGAGCTACGGACTAAGGGTGCTAAATCTAGTGGGAGGAAGGAAGAATTAATAGGCTACAGCGGTAATAACAAAATTCTAACACGCTTTATTATTCAAATAATGAATAGGAGTCAGAATGCTTGAGTATGTAGGCCTATATTGATAAATATATCTCCATAAGGCTTAAATCATAAATAGAGATTTCCCGGTCAATGCATGTGAGTTTTTCAAAGTGAAATACCATGTCCTGTTGTTCGGATTCCACGCAAAGAGGAGGTCCCGTGGCTCATGATCTCTAGATTAACGGTCACGTAAAACTACAATGTTCCTTTTATAAATAGAGATTTAAATATTCACTTGGTCCCCTTGCTTCGATTCATGTCTTCTTTTTTTTTTTTTGGTTGATAGCTTACTGTCATGTTTTAAGGTAAACATAATCAAAGAAAGTTGATACCGGTATTATATACCTCAAAATGCATCGCAACGTTTGGTTCTTATGTAATTTCGTCAATTTCTTAATACGAATCGTTTCCGTACCCCTTGGAAACGACTTATTTAAAAAGTTTGAGAATCCCTGCTTTAGGGCCACGAACTGTTTCCATTCATCTGGCTAACTTATGTCTCAAGAATGTAGAAGTCAGTCGCTACCGGTACTACATTCTCCGTCGAGCAGATGGAAGTTGACGATTAATTCTGATTTCAAGAAACCAACCATAATACGTTTTTGGCTGTTAATGTTGTGACATTTATTCTTGAAGTATTTGTCCGAGTATTGATGCCTTTGAAAATGGGAGTCACAAATGTTACATTCACTTCTTCCTGTATATTGACGATTTCTTCCCGTACCGTACTTCAATGGAGATAATTTATGCAGATCCGATATTGTAGGCTTATCGTGGTAAACCATCAATTTTCTTGTGTGAGGCCTCTTCCTTATTTTGGCTGTGTTCGTGGTCCACGGAAAAAGCGATGGAACAGTGCCCGGTTTTAATCTTGCTCTCTCACCTTCAAATACAAACGCATAAATTCAGTGGTTGTTATCGAAATGTCTAATCAGTTTATAGGTAGGAATTATTTCCCTTTGTAAATCACGCTTGCTCAACACAGTTTTCGTGAAGTCATCGAGTTGAAAATGATGGGAACACACTTTAATATGTTCGGTCAGATTTTCTTCACCGAAATGTTTCCTTCTAATAGCATGTAACCATTTCTTCCTCATTTCTTTATTTTGTGAAAATTGGTGACACGAAAACGGGCTGCCCTGATTTTTGCAAAGAGGAACACTGCAATAGCTCGGCATAATCACGAAAATATCAATTTAAACAACTTAAATTCGTGGATATTAGCGGCATGAGAACACAGGAGACAAATGAAGAGCGCCTTGCGCTTACCCAGTACAACAGCAGTGCGCTCTATCGGTGCTAGTTCTATACATCCCTATTGATTTATTTTTGTTGATAGCGTGAATAGGGGTGAATTAGGCAACATTCCTAACAACAAAAAGGAAACAACATAAAGAGAGAAGCCAGGCAATGAAAAGTAGGAGGTAATAAATGACAAAGGGAAACTGTTAAGCGGAAAGGATGTACGTTCTACCATATTCTCAATAAACCTAAACCTAAGTTAGGCAGAATTGAAGAGTTCATGGCTCTCCCAATATACCGTTTGTTCTTAGAGAGCGCTCTAGCTTATAATAAGAATGTTATTGGTTCTAAGTCCCTTTTAACTACTTAGGCTTTCAGAGATGCCTGGGAGCCGGAATTTTGTCCCGAATGGGATGGGTGAGTTAGCTATGTAGAGATGAAACGATTAGCTCAGGACAGGGAAGCATGGAGCGCTGCATCAAACCAGTCGAAAGACTGAAGACTCAAACAACAACATCTCTTGAGCCCGGCTGATAAGTTTTCCTTTCTCTGCTGTGAAAGGGGTTTCCCACACTTAGGCATTTTGGGTGTTGGGGACCAAGAGTTAACCATATCACCAAATTTGGAGCGATCTTGGACATCAAGGTCAGAAATCCCAGTGGAACCCAAGTCTTCTTGTACTTGATTGAGCCACAGCTTATAGCTTTATACCAAAGAGAAGATCCTCTTGGCAAGTCTGTTGTTGTCTAGTGGCGAAGCTACATTCATGTATTTGGGTATTCTAAAGTGCATAACTTATAGTTTTTTGTAGATAAACTCCAATTGACGTGTTTTTCGCTCAGCAAAGATAACAATGATGCGTTCTTTGAAGATGTCATCCCTGGAAAGATAGTTCACCAAACTCTTCTCAATAGCCAGAGTACTCAAATTGCTCAGTCTGGAATCTGACATGGAGTTCCTTAAAATGTATTAACTCTCTTCAATGTAGCCTACTCATACTTCGTTCACTCGAAGCAGTAGAAACAGGAAAGGTAAGAATCAGTCTTATGAAACGCACTGTTTCTTGATATATTTTTTCCAGACCGTTGTTCAAAAAATATTCTCTTCATAGGACAACGAAGAAAATGGTCTTTATTTTAAATAACCTGCACTATTAAATCACTACACTGATCTATGTTTTAAAACTCACAAACACACATGCACGCCTAACGAATACACTGCTTGGAGCCTAGGCTCTCCGCTGACTCATTCAGCTATCGACCTTCTGCTTGGCGCATGCGTAATTGCCTTCACTGCCCACAGAGACTTGAGCCTGTTTCAAAGGAGACTCACTGGCTGCTCAATTCCGCGTTGAGAAGCTGGCGGCAATCCCACCGTGATTACAGAGAATAATACCGAAAACTAGAGATTTAATTTGCCTATGGCAATGAAAAATACGAAAATTCAAATGTGCATATTCCATGACAATGAAATGGGTATTCTAAGGCTTGAAACATGTAAGTTACTCAACCCGAATATTTGGAAAATAAAAGTATTGACAAGCGTCCTTATTTATTATATTTGAATAAATTGGCATCATCCGAGTTCTGACAACGCCGAATGTTGCTTTACTTCCGAGATCTCATGGTATCCAGTGTTTGAACTTGGCCAAATCATTGGCCCAAATTTAGTTGTTGCTAATTGATTTAGGGGCTCTGCGACATCATTGTCATGTAGCCCCGTGTACTTGGGTGTGTGTGGAATTAGTCTGATAACCTGTCGTCTTGTGATGGCTGTATTCGTGTGTGAATTTGTTTATTCAAGTGAGGGTTGGGAAGGAAGCAGCCGGCCTTAGGTTAGGAACCATCCCGACATTTGCCTGGAGTAGAAGAGAAAACCATTTCCAAGATGGCTGAGATGGGAATCGAATCCTTCTCTTCTCAGTTTTGCCTCACGAACCTGAATGAACCCCGTTCCAGCTCTCAGACCAGAATACATTTCTTTGTCAAGTCAGGAATCTAAACTGGAACTCCAGGGCGACAGTCAAGAATGCTAGCCGCTACACCACGAGGTGGTTATATATTAAGATAAAGTTGACAGTGTGACAGATGGAGTCATGAATCATTCTTATTTGCACTAAGAATGAATGATCAGAATGGTTGTTTGGTTCCTCAGTTAAGGGGCTGCGACAACGCTGTCATGTAGCCCCACGTACTTTGCGTGTGTGTAGAATCTGTCTGATAACCGGTGTTAATTGTGATAGCTGTATTAGTGGGTGTTATCTGTTTTTAATTCAAGTAAGGACTGCAGACATTCAATTTTCAAGTAATTCCTACTTTTGCTACCAAACGCCACCGTCAACGACAACTAGCCTAGTTGTGAACGTAGTTACTAGATGCCACCACAGTCGGCCATGGTGACGAACGTTGGAACTTGAGAGCGTTAGTCAAATCTAACCTTTTACATGCCATAAATCTATGACATGGGACCGCCGGCTATACTTCCCCTCCGAAGGGAGGCAAACTGAGAGATTTTTAACGCTCTTAAAAAATCAGACGACTTCGGCCGGGTTTGAACCCGCGACCTTGGGCATAGAAGCTCAGAACAGAATGGTATGTCAACACATGAACGCACTTCCTTAGCTGGCACGGAGCCAGCGGCCAGCCTCCTTACTGGAGCGTGCCAAACACAAGGTCGACCTGCTACAAATATACTGTAATATTGTTTGTGGCCATGACCAAACCCAATGATTGTGAGTTCATTATTATCTAGCACACTGTTTCTCGACCTTAATTAGACCGCGACCCAGCAACATTCCGAGTAGTCGAGGGAGTAATATACTGTACAGTTGGTACATGTTTTATTTTTCAATACAGTACTTTTTAGTTCAGATAGCTTTGAAGCTTTTTTTTTCGCGGCTTCGGTGGCGCAGTTGGTAGCATGCTGAGCTTCTATGCCCAAGATAGCGGGTTCAAACCCGGCCGAAGCCGTCGGATTTTTTAAAGGCGTTAAAATCCCCCAGTATGCCTTCCTACGGAGGGAAAGTAAAGCCCATGTCATAGATGTAATGGCATGTTAAAGAACCTTCCACTAATTACACCTGTGTGAAGCTAAATTGTATAGGTTAGGAATGTAAACAACGCTCTTAGGTTCCTACGTTCGTTGTCAAGAGCCGACTGCGGTGGCGTCTAGTAGCTAAGTTCTGAACTAGGCCTAGTAGTCGTTAACGGTGGCGTTTGGCGGCATAAGTAGGAACTATTTGAAAAATTCAAAGTTGCAGTCCTTACTTGAATTAAAAAACAGATACACACACTAATACAGCCATCACAATTAACACCGGTTCAGACAGATTCTACACACACACAAAGTAGCCTACACGAGGCTACATGACCGCGTTGTCGCAGCCCCTAAACTGAGGAACCAGCCAACCAATGTTGCCTTATTAACAATTAATATTGTAGCTTTTAGTCGGACAAAACAAAAATCATTCCAATTACAGGAATATGTGAAAAATAACCTGAAATAAATTACATGTGTTTAAGATTAGTTTTTGTTACGGGTTATTGAAGAAGAAAACAAAGGGTTGAGATGTTTCGCTCGTCAAGCGAGCATCATCAGATCCAAATATGTTTTTGGAGAGCAGAGACTGTCCGTAGGTGTCATATTAGGTTTGCTGGTTCAAATTCCAGTGCAGCCAATTGGTATTTGAGGGTGTTTAAATGCTAGAGAGACCACCTCGTGGTGTATCAGCTAGCACTCTTAGCTGTAGCCTTAGAGGTCCGGGTTCGATTCCCAGCTCTGCCAAGAAATGTAATTCTGATCTGTTGGCTGGAACGGGGCACACTCAGCCTCGTGAGGCAAAACTGAGGAGGGTTCGATTCCCACCTCCGCCATCTTGAAACTGGTTGACCGTTGTTTCCCTAATTCAACTCCAGGCAAATGGTTCCTAACTTAAGACCACGGCCTCCTCCTTGCCAATCCTCACCTGAATTAGAATTACAATTTTGACTCATGAGGCTGAGGGAGGGAGGGGTGAAGGGGGGGGGGGGGGAGAGAGAGAGAGAGAGAGAGAGAGAGAGCACGCGATAAGAAAGCGCCAATGCCGAATCAACAATTAACTACATCGACTGTGTCCATATCGGATAATGTCTGTTGTTAAAACAATAACACTTAAGATAGTTGTTGGAATGGCGTGATTTATTGTGTTATATTTATTATTGGAAATAAAAAATAGCAGATTAGCTCGAAATTAACACATTTCTTAAACATTTTCGGAAGTTTTTAAATAAATAAAGAAAGAAAGAAAGAAAGAAAGAAAGAAAGAAAGAGAGAAAGTACAACTCACACCGCTGGGAAGTCGTTCACACGTGCGCGCGCAACCTAGCGCCAGTGTGTACGATGTTGTGAAACATTCAGCTATATAGGAGCCTGCGATAAAGCCACAATGCTTGCCTTATGAGGTTCACAGTGCGGTAGCTGGCGACGGAATGGCAATAATGAAATATTTGACAACGATGACTCCTTATTGGTTTCTGATGACGTAACTGTGCAAGTCACGCCTTTCGCCGCAGCAAATAGTAGATCCTGTAACGTGATCACTAGAGGGAAAAGGGGAAGCCTGGTAGTTCACATATTTTCCGGGGCTTCAAATAAACTTGTCGCGCTGTACTATAAAACATTGTCTTGGTCACTACTGTTGTACCTGATGACAGTATTTCTGAACTGTGACCATATACTTGGTCCGAAGAATGCGCGCCAAACTCCTCTCGACTCTGGTATCAATGAGTCTCTGTCAACTCACGCCTTGATGACGTGTCGTTCGCCCAGTGTTTTGCCATTTTCGTTATCGCAACGGCACGCAAGCATTGAACAAGCCATGGCGTTTCATACAGTAGATGCTGGTGGCAAGGCGACTTGCCATCACAATTGGACCCCTATCGAACTCAAAGCTAAATTCTGAAGCCTTTTCAGGAACGTATTTCGATAGGAGCTCGTTTATTGATTTTTGACCAGCTTGGATGTGTGTGTTTGTGTCAGGAGGTGGAATCTAGCTCCGTGGAAGTACGTTTGAGTATATTCAACTTCAAATCCGACTGAGATAACAAAATTAATTGTCATTACGTCATTTGTTAACGCTACAATGTGTCTAAAAAATAATCGATACTGAAGTAATCCGCTTGATCTCTTCTATACCATTTTTTACAATTCATAAAGAATGAATTGATGCTATTCTCAACTGACTCTTGGAATTACTCCCGTAGGCAACCAATGGATCCTATGAGATAAGTAACCATATACATAATATAATGCAAGTGCATGCTCTAATTTTATTTTTGTTTATTGCATTGTGTTGTTTTAACTGTATACACGTGCATTATACTAATTAATTCACAAACCCCTGTAAAAAAACTAACCTTATATAGGCTATCGAGATTGAAACTGCGAATCGTAACACAAACACCAATTAAATGCACTACAAAAAGACATTGCAGATAGATAATATTTGTACATAAATTTAAACTTCATAAAGCCTTCTGCCGTACATACGGGGGTTGACAGATCGAATCGCCAGGCTGCTAAAGAAACACGATGTGACAACGGTGATGCATCCAATAAACAAGCTGACACAAGTGGTGCGTAAATCAACCGAGATAAAGCCGCAAAACCAGGACGCAGGAGTTTACAAAGTGCCTTGCTCCTATGGACTGGTTTACATAGGGCAAACAAAACGACTTGTTTCCATTAGGATTTCAGAGCACATTCGAGACACGACACAGATAAACAACAGATTTGCAATAGTTGAACATGCTGACGTCACGAGACATGCCATCGAATTTGATAAGGCCGAAACTGTTGCTAAAATTCCCGGATATCAAAACAGGTTAATTAGAGAGGCAATAGAGGTCGTGAAGCATCCCAATAATTTCAATCGCGAAGATGGTTTCAAACTTAGCAACATTTAGAAAGTTCTTCTAGCGCGCGACTGGCAGGGGTGCGGACCAATCAGGGAGCAGCATGACGACAATGCAGTGCAAGCAGGCACTCTGGCTGGCCAGGGGGAGCCACTCCGGGCTCCGCGCTTCGGCTTGCCAGAGCATAGGCTGCTGCCTGACGTCATCGGTTGGGTACTGTCGTGGCGACCATGTATAACAAACAGTTCTCAGCTGTCTCTAGCAACAAAAAGGGACGCTTTTGAAGAGAAATATGCATGTGGTAGTCCTCGCATGCCCTTCTGCAGTCAACTAATACCCTATAAAGGGCGTATCACTACAGTCTGTAGCCTCTGTACCATTAAACTTGCTACCCTCCTGTCAGGAGACTGATAAATTAACCCGGTCAATGCATGTGAGATTTTCGAAGTGAAATGCCATGTCCTGTGGTTCGGATTCCACGTAAAAAAGCAGGTCCTGTTGCTCATAATCCCAAGATTCACGTTTAGAGTGGATAGGGGGATGATGCCTAACTTAGTGTTTTGAGGACCAAAATGCGAGTGAAAAATTATAATTGAGGTTTGATACTGAACTAGTATTCGCTGTCAAGTGTTATCTATATAACGGCTAGTTATCATTAATATACCACAGGTAATTTTATATTTTTCTTCTTTTTTACGAAAATTTGAATTTAGGCATCTTACCCCGAGCATCGGGGTGAGATGGCAATTACTCTGGAAGGAGATTCAAGTGCTAGTTTTGTGTATCCATGGTACAAATAGCTAAACTTAATTCACAAAGCTAATTTATTATGTTTTAATACAATAAAAGTTTTAAAAGTACATTACAATCACATAAAATCAGCCGTAAGTGTGGCTCTTGCATCAGAGAAATCTGTATTATGTAGGTGACCAACTGGTTCTCGTTCTCTTCACCAAGGGAGCCTGTAAGTAAATAAAATATAGTAATAATAATAATAATAGGCCTAATATAATTATAATAATGATGATGATGATAATAATAATATAAAAAATATGTAATACAAAATTTGTATGTGAATAATTATTTTTTATTTAAAATGTTACGGTTAACAACTAGTCTCATTTTGCTCCACATTCAAAGAAAACACTAATATTAATTAGAAATTGCTTACATTGCGGCCCATGGAATGCTTCTTGTCTCCATTCTTCGACAGACGTCGTTTCAGAGTACGGTATAGGATGCCATAATTTTTGGGAGCTGCAAAACAATTCATCCCACCGGTCCTTACGTATTCCATGGCAATTTGTAGACTTTCTTCAGACCACTGACCCCTGTTTGATGTCCTAATATACATTCTAGGCATTTTCCTATTAAAAGAAAATTGTATGCGTGAGGATTCAAATTCGGCATCTTACCCCGCACAAAAAGTGGCATCTCTCCCGTGGGTCGGGGTAAGATGCCACTTTCCGTGACACGTGCAACATGGCAGCTGAGGAACAATTGCCGGTAGCAACCTACACTGCGAAGTATTCAGCATGCTCCACATACAATAATATTTGTCTGTTCTACTTTTTTCACAAGCTAATGGGCACTTGAGAACAATTGTGATTTATTAACAAGACGGTAATTTCCGTTCTTAACTTGTATATGTTGATCCTGAAGCAGAGAAACAGTTCATCACAGTTCGATACGCATTGGAAATCTCGGCCGCCTGATGCGAGCAAGCGCGCTCGGTTTGTGTCGTGATCTGTTGGTAGCCGAAGGAACTACAAAGCTATAGGCACGGCCGACTGAATGCGCTCGTATTCAGTCGGCCGTGCTATAGGCATCTCCCCCCAATGGGCATCTCCCCCCGATCCAGTCTACGTGAAACTAATAAATAGAACTCCGAAATGGTAATGTTGAAAATTAATCAGTGAGGTAAACAACATTGAACCAAAAGACAAACGGTTATCGGAGTCCCAAGTCAGACAACTGTGTGACCACCACGTAGTATAGAGGTTAGTATTCGTGGCTGTCCGGGTACACTCAGCCTCGTGAGGCAAATCTGAGAAGATGTGGGTTCGATTCCCACCTCAGCCGGCCTGGAAGTGGTATTCCATGGGTTGCCACTGCCGGGTTGGTTCCTAACTTAGGCCACGGCTGCCTTCTTCTCAATCCTCATCTGATTTACAACTACACAAAGACACCACAATAACACAGGTTACCAGACAAATTTAACACACACCCAAGTGCACGGGGCTAAATGGTCACGATGTCCAAACTCCTCAAATGAATATTTTGGGCTGCACCCAACTGATTTACTACTTCTTGAAAAGTACTGTAGTTTTAAATAAGGAATATAATAAAATGCTAAATAATCAATAAGCTAATTGCATTGGACAGTTAAATTCTTTGGCATTGTATCGTGCAAATAACTTGAAACGTGAGAGTATTCTGGACTCTCATAATATGCATAGATCATACAAATGCACATCTTTTAAATAGGTTAAATATCGTAGTTCTCAGTTCTTAACATTTTCTAGGATCAAGCACACCCTAGCAGGAAGTTGTGGTACAGTTACAAAAGGACTCTCGCGCTTACGAAACTATAGGGTCTTTCTTATCGGTGTAGTAATATATAGGCTGGCCGCGTGGTCAGCGGTAACGTTCTCGCCTGCTATGCCCAAGGTTGCTGGATCGAATCGTGGTGCAGTCGGCTGGCATTTGAGGGTAAGCAAATGCGAGGGAACCGTGTTAACAGATTTACTGGCACGATAATGATCCCCTTAGAGGCAAAATTCCGGCACCCCGGCGTCTCTAAAAGCAGCAGTTAAAAGGGACTTTCAACCAATAACATTAATTATATTATCTAGCAATATAGCAGCTGCATTAATGTAATCTCTCGGCTGTTAGTCACCCGGCTACGTGTGCATTTTGCCGGTCCCCGCTTTATTGCTAGACCGATAAAAATGTCTTTGTAATATTGTGAGCATCTGGGTTATAGACTACTTATCTTGGTATTGAGTTATCTAACGTGCTCGGCAGAAGCTGAAAATTAAAACTTGCTACCAGTTGCATCGGTAATAATTCTCCAGTGAAGATGACGTTTCGCTAGATGCACTTAAGTACCTTGCCGGTTATGTGGCATTCAATGATGATGATGATAATTGTTGTTTTAAGGGGCCTAACAGGTTATCGGCCCCTGATGTGGCATTCAAGAGTAGGTTCATTGATGAGAGTTAAAGTGTGAAGGGGGAAAATTTGTGTGTAACAGACGAGAACAGGAATGATTGGATATCCATCATTTCAAAGGGGGTGGGGGACTTACTCGTTCAACACATGAGTGGCTCCATAAAATGATTGAATTTGAAGTTTTGTTCGGTTCTTTTCATGGACGAACTATATATATAAATAAAAATGTAATGACCTACCTGACCACCTTAATAAAATCAATTTTCCCGGAAGTGTATGAGAAGATAATTCGTTTATACGTGAGGACAAGGACTTTTATCAGAATCCGTCACCTGAATAGGCATATCAAGATCAAATTACTGGAGAAATATGCAGCAATAAAGAACAAACTCTGGGTCGTTTCGTCATCTAAAACTCAAGTCCCATTAAAGGTAAGTGTTTATAAACTGATCATTTTCATACCAATGTTACATTAATGATGTATGTTGTTGGGACTGGGACATCTTGATCATCAGCTCCGTGTACTTGTCTTCAATTTGTAATCCGTGCTTTTAAGGTGACTGTTGTAATGTGTGTGTGACCGTAATTATTAGGGACGGAAATGGGGTAAGTGCTCCGGAACTTGAAACAATGTAGGCTACTATCTCGACATTTGACTGGAGAGAGTGTGGAAAGCCGCTGTCAGCGCCGGGATTCGAACCTCTGAACTCCCGACTTACTGCAGCTTCCCATCGCGGTCGTAGTGAGCAATATAACGCACTTGGCTACACCGCATGATCGCTCAAGCATGATTATGTAGCCTATCGCTATTGCTATATTTCGTATTTCCATCCTTTGCACGTCTTTTATTGTGTTTTGTGAGGCTTCTTGTAAGCTCAGCTGATACTAAGGTGCGGTAGCGTAGTTAATCTAACGTATTTTTTGTGTGTGTTTATGAAGTATATTTCGCATTATAAACCACTGCAATATATTGTTTATACCTTTCTCTTTATAATGCGCATATTGCCATTATTGTGATTGAATACCACGAGCGGAAAAGAGAAGCGAAATATGACTGTGTTTCCCGTAAGAATGCATTGTAAATATCAGCTGGCATGCGCCTGCTACATCCGAGCTGCGTCACAGCTTATCAGCCAATGGGAGCGAGAGGCACCGGAGTGTCCTACCTTATAGTCTACTTACCTTGCTGGCTGGCAATAACCGTTAGTTTGAGTACGGACACCAACTCGTACCTACCCATGATTTAAGGCAGCTGCAATGTCAGCCGAAACGTCGGGAAATAATAAGCGATATACGACGCGTCTCGATCCTGTAAGCCTAGATGATAAATTATTACAGTACCGTACTATTTGTAGAAAGTGAAACACCCAGAACAAGAGGTGTGACCACAATGCACTTTATACCACAGATTAGGGACATGACAATACATTACTGATTAGAAGGACAGTCCGGTGCATGCAAGTTGACGGTCGATCTTCAGTACGGCGTCGCGCCACCACGTGCTGCACTCAGAGCCGCTGAGTAAGAGTGGCGTGTTGTTCAGCTCCCGAACTTTGTGTATTATTTTGTGTACTAATCTGAATGTTTTGCAACTACAGCAAAGAAAAGTCTTCCTTTTAATTACTTTGACAAACTGAGTGTGCGTTGCTTAATCAGTGTACCATCGTTTATCCGTGTAATCGTTGTTTACTGAAGTGAGCTGTGTCACCAAGAAACATGCCGACCTGCGCCTTCTGTGACAAGGAGCTGGGGAAGAAGAAGGTACAGTGTGTAGTGTGTGAAAAGTGGAACCACACGAAGTGCATGGAAGAAAGTAATGGCGAGTGTTGTGTGAAAGCTGCGCCGAGTTATTCATTGGAGAATATCGTAAAACTCCTATTAGAAATGCAGGCAGAAATCAGGGAGATGAAGCAACAACAACAATCTCGGGAGCAGGACCTCACAAAATCTCTGAACTTTTGCCATGAGGGAGTAGATGAAAATGCGAAGAGTATCAAACAGCACGATACTCATCTGAAGGAAATCTCGCAGCAGGTTCTATCCCTACAACAAGAGAACACTGATCTCAGGGCCCGTGTAAAGACATTGGAGACTCGCCTCTCGGATGGAGAGCAGTATTCACGCCGTAACACTGTGGAGATATTTGGGGTCCCTGAAACTAAAAATGAAGACGTGCTCGAGACCGTTAAAGCCGTTGGCAGGGCAATGGACATGAACATTGACAATCTGATGGTGGACGCATGTCATCGCTTGCCTAAGCGACCAGATCAGCCTCATGGTGGAATCATCGTGAAATTTGTCCGGCGGTTAGACAAGGAAGACTTCATGTTTCGAAGGCGTGTGAAGCGTAACCTGTCCACCAAGCACATAGGGCTTTCTGGAGAGAACATAAGATAAATGAAAGTCTGTCACCTGAGAAGAAGAAACTGCTGGCTCTATCGCGGAACTTCAAGAGGGAACACGGCTACAAGTTCTTATGGGTACGTAACGGTGTGATAAAACTCAGGAAGAGTGAGGGGTCAAATATTTATATCATAAATGACAGTAATGATCTCAGGAAGCTATCATAATTCGTGACAACCCGTAAGGTCTCATTTGAAATACCTTGTAAGGTCTATAGTGATTGTACACTGAGAGTACTGGAGGGTCATTGTCAGATTATTTCTGGACAGTTTCTTGAGCCTTTCTCTTTCCTTGCCCCATTGTTTCGCCTAACGGAAATCCCTACTAATGGCCTAGCCTCAATGCAAGTGCCTCTCTTCTCATTTAAGTAAAATGTCTTCTTCTTATAAATCGCTAAATTTATATTATCAAAATTGTAGGGGTTTGAGAACTAAAACTACTCAGTTTTATACAAATATGACCAGCGAGAGCTACGGTATAGTGGTTTTAACAGAATCGTGGCTTATTTCGTCAATCTATTCGTCTGAACTCTTTGATGAGAGGTATGCTGTATTTAGAAATGATCGTGACGAAAATATAACCGGCAAGAGGCTAGGAGGGGGTGTAGTCCGCGCTGTCCATAACAAGTATAAAGCTGTGGAGATTGACCTGGGTCTGGAAACGGAAGTCCTTTGTGTGAAACTCTTCATAGACAACTATTTTACCATAGTTATCTGTTCAGTTTACTTTCCGCCGGAGTCGAAGGCAGAGAAATACGAGGAATTTTACACAAGTATAGAATCGAACTCACTCATAAGCAACAATCCTGTTCTTATTTTGGGAGACTTTAACATTTCGGAAATAACCCCAACATTTGATTTAAAAACAGGATCTCGGCTTTCTACCTCCTTAAATAATTTTATAAATATGATGAACTTGAAAAGTTTTAATAATATCGTGAATGTGAATAATAGAACACTTGATCTAGTACTGTCCACCATCTCCTCTATTGCTGTCAATAGAGAGGAACAACCCCTTGTACCGGAAGACAATAATCATCCCCCCTTAAACATTAATGTACGATACTGACAGAGAGAAGTTAGACACAATATTCACCAAACTCATACATACAATTTTCAAAAGGCTAATTTCGAACAACTTTATACAAAATTACAATAAGTGGATTGGAGTGTTCTCTCGCAATTTTCCCATGTAGACGAGGCGGTAGATAATTTTTATTCCCGTTTCTATCAGGCTCTGGATTCTAGTGTACCTGTAAGCACTAGTAAGAGGACCAAACTGTATCCATGCTGGTTTAATTTTGATATAATAAAAAACATCCGAAGAAAATCTTACCATCGAAAGAAAATGCGTAGGGAACAGGGCAACAAGGACTTTCATTGCGAAAAGTTTAAAGAGCTCAGGAAAATTCTAAAACGTGATATTCAATCCGCCTACCGGCAATACGTACGTAATGTCGAAAATGCAATCGGAGAGGACACGAATCGCCTCTGGGCATTTATTCGACACAAGAAACGATCCCCGGCAATACCCGTAATGAAAATTAATGGGGAAATATTAGAAAATGATAAGCAGATAGTCAACGGTTTTGCTGATTATTTCTAGTCAGTTTATTCCAAGGAATGCGTCAAGTATGACAATTTAGGTGCAAGTGACCAGGACATACACCCATTGCTTGATGTGCTGGATTCTAAACAGATTAGTATTTCTGATGTTAAGAATGCGATACTAAAAATAAATCAAAAGAAAGCCGCTGGCCCAGACCTAATTCCTCCATACATAATCAAAGGCTGTGCAGAGGTGCTGGCCTATCCTTTAACTATAATATTTAATATAGCCATTCAAACTGGTACTTTTCCCAGTCGTTGGAAAATTACCAGGGTAAGTCCCATACATAAGTCTGTACATAAGTCTGATTTTGGTAATTACAGACCCGTGGCAATACTGTCAGCCATTGCAAAGCTCTTTGAACAATTGTTATATCAGCATATATTTCAGCACGTACAGTACATTATAAGTGACTTTCAACATGGGTTCATGCCTAAAAGATCAACAGTAACTAATCTAATGGAGTTTACTCACAAAGTATCAGCAGCAATGGTGGAGAAAAAGTTCTGCCCTAAAACTTCCCCATACGGGAGAACGGTAACGCATCAGGCGAAAGCCTGGACAAAATAACTACTGTGGTCAAGAAAATTAGACTGAAGCGGTGCGGGGTAGTGGGCATGAAATACGTGACTAGAAAACCAATGTAGGTAGCAATACATTAACAATTTTTATTTCTAATAATAAATTTATAATCAATAAACAAATTGCACTTAAGTGCTTATCACAGAAATGAACAATTATAAATGGAGCAAAAGTGTGAGGGCCTGATGACAGAAACCCAGATTAAGGAAATGTCAATGAAACAAGCTTGTTTAATTGGAGAGAAGTTGAGCTTAACATATAAAAATGCACTTTATAAAAAGAGAGAACCATGAAACTGATTAAGAGTATAAAATAACTAGTATGATTTAAATGCTTCATAAAATTAAACTTATCTTTGAAGAGCCAGCTCCTTAAAAGTTCCAGCTAGCATAAATGTAGGTTTAAAAGTCCTCACGGTTTCTTCAGAAGGAGGCGTGCATGGCCTAGAGATATGTACACCATTGATAAAAATGTCAACTCTCTTCTTTTCTTGCGAAGGAATGACATTTATAGCTTCCAAGTGATGATCCAGCAGTATTTCGAAAGACGAATCCAAGTATCCCAACTAAGGTGAAGGTGAAAAGTACAACAGCTGGCAATTATTCTTGCCATCTTGAGCAATACGTCATGGTGCAGATCTCATGACGTAGCTGCTAGGTAGCGTAGAGACTAGCGATGGTGTCATGAGATGCAGTAGCGGTGACCAGCAGGTTGAAGTGATCAGAAGTGATGATTGATCAGAAGTGGTGAAGAACGCCAGCAAGTGGCGTCTTAAATAGGGATCATGGAACCATCTCGAAGCTGGAGATCGCCCGACCAGACAAAAACCTGCCATTGGTCGAACGAAAGTCAGGGTGACGTCAGTCGACACTACTCAGCGGACAGCGGATCAACCAGTAGATGCCCTGTATGTCGGGAGTGAGGACGCTTGAGGTAGCGAGCGACTGGAACACTCAAGGTGAGAACTATAATATCTATGAATAAGTGATTGATAACAAGATTATGCATATGGTTTAAGCAATTAATACCTTTACAAAGAAATAATTACCATTCGGGGATCTCGGTAACAAGAAACAAAATTTGACCGACAAATGGGCCAAGCTAAACATTGAAAGTATCACGAAAGTGATCATGCTCCGAGAACTCCGAATGAAACAAAAGAATCAGTCAAAGCAAAACATGGATAACAGACGAGGAGAAACTAAGACTCGAAAGGCAAAACAGAGATAGCAGAGATGGGTCTAGTATAAAGACCTTTACTAGTTAAAACATCAACAACTCTGACGCGTTTATCACGGCCAAAGTGGCAGTGAATAACTCTGCCTAGGTTCCACACGAGAGGCGGAGATGGGTCTCGAAGAAGAACCATGTCCCCCACTCGTACATCAGGTTGAGGAAGCCGCCATTTCTCACGCCTATTTAGCAAGCTGAGATATTCTAACTTCCATCGGCGCCAAAAAGAACAGCGCAAAGATTCTACTTTTCTCCAAAAGATAGGTAAGTTAGGATCACAGCGTCGAACCAGCAAAGGCGCAGTAGCAGCAAGCGAACAGCCAATCAGGAAGTGACTGGGTGTTAAAGGTAAAAGATCCTTAGGATCGTTTGAAAGAGGGGTCAGAGGTCTGGAGTTTACAATACCTTCGACTTGAATAATTAAAGAGTTGAATTCCTCATAGGAAAGTACGGTAGGACCAAGAGTTTTCTTAAGCTGTCTTTTAGTAAGTTTGATGCAGGACTCCCAACGGCCCCCATGATGGGGAGCATAAGGCGGGGTGAAATGCCATTTGAAACCTTTAGAATAGGAAAAGTTGGAAATTTTTTCTTTAGCAGAAGGGGAGCTTAACACTTTTTTCCAGAGATCAGAAGCGCTTAAAAATTTTTTTGCATTATCTGAAAAAACTTCAGATGGAACACCCCTTCTAGCAGCAAATCTAGAAAAGGCGGCCAAAAAGTAAGATACAGAAGCGTTCGTAACCAACTCAAGGTGGATAGCTCCCGTCACCATACATACAAATAACGAGATGTAAAGTTTACCTAAGATTTTGCGCTTAGATGAAAAGGGATTGGTCTGATATGCGTAAGGACCAGCGTAATCGATCCCAGTAAGAGCGAAGGGCTTACTAGGTTCTGAACGAAATGGAGGTAAATTACCCATAATCTGCGTGGCGGGCCGTGGTTTAACCTTAAAGCAAGGTATACACTTTTTGACAACAGAAGAAACCTCATGAACGCCATTGATGATCCAGTACAGTTCACGAATTAGACAGAGCAAGGTGCGAGTGCCAGCATGAAGGTGTTTATAATTTTTTATTATAAGGGTTGTGATAGGATGCTTTGAAGGAAGGATGATGGGATGCTTTTTCCCATCCTCACAACTAGACATAGCTAATCTTCCACCCACACGTATTATGCCGTCCTGGTCTAGAAAAGGAGTGAGTGGTGAAAGCCTGCTAGACTTGGGTAAATCTTTACCACTTATAAGAGCTTGCTTTTCAGGAGCAAACACTTCCTGCTGAACAAGTAACAAAACCTTGCAAGTAGCAAATTCTAACTCTACTCTGGTGAGAAAGGGTTGAGGCTTCAAAGGTTGATCAATTACTAAATATTTCCATCGGAAGATATAAGACACTACACGAATCAATTTATCAAACGAAGAGTATCTATGAAAAAGGCTGGTAGAAGTACAAGTAAGATGCGACGTGACAGGGTCATTACGGGCATCAGGTATTTCTTCTGCAAATTGATTAGCTAAGCGAGGCCAGCAAGATGATTCCTGACTTAGCCAAGGAGGACCATTCCGGTATAGGTCTGAAGAAATCAATTTTTTAGGCGTGCAACCACGTGATATTATATCCGCGGGGTTTTCACGGCTAGGAACATGTCTCCATTGTTCAGAATGAGAGACTTCATGAATCTTAGAAACGCGATTTGCCACAAAGGTATTCCAATGAGAAGAAGGCTTGGAAATCCAAGCTAATACAATAGAAGAATCGCTCCAAAAAATGTGTGGGAAAATTTTAACATTAAACTGACATTTAGTTTAGTAGCTAATTCTGTTGCCATTAAAGCAGAGCATAATTCTAATCTCGGCAATGATACTGTTTTAAGTGGAGCAACTTTTGATTTAGCGCACACTAAATTAGAAAATCCAGGGAAAGTGGCTGAGGAACGTCCTACTATGTATGCACAACAGCCATAAGCCCGTTCTGAACTATCAGAAAATACATGCAGGTCATACTGCTGGTATAAGGGATTAGAAATTAAAAGGCGGGGTATAGAAACCTTGGAGAGATCCAGCAAACTGCTGCGATACTCTAACCATTCTTCTACAAGAGGAAGGGGAAGATTTTCATCCCAGTCTGATTTTAATGACCAAAGCTTTTGCAAGAACATTTTTGCAACAATAACTATAGGAGCAATATATTGCAAAGGATCAAAGATCTTTGCGATTTCTGACAGAACTTGTCTCTTAGTTACAGGGGGAGATTCTGACAGATGTACCTGATAAGAGAAGGTATCAGAAGAAGGACACCAAAAAACACCCAATGCTTTTACGGCTGCTTCATCAGTAGGAATGGCAACAAATTCATCAACTGGGACCTCTGATGAAAATTTTGATATAAATTCAGTAGAATTTGAAGTCCATTTATGGAGCGGAAAACCGCCTCCTAGGAGCAGGGATTTCAAATCTTCGCACACAAGGAGTGCTTCAGAAATATTAGGGAAAGAGCACAAGAAATCGTCAACATAAAATGCCGTTTTTAATGACTCAGAGGCCAAAGGATGATACAGATGACCATCTTGCTCGGCTAACATGTGGAGAGACCGAATCGCAAGAAAGGCTGAAGGCTTCAGGCCATATGTCACAGTCTTCAATCTAAATATCTTTATGGGTTTGGAACTCTCATCGCGCCACAATATTCTTTGCAGATCTTGCTGCTCAGAATTTACGAGAATCTGCCGGTACATCTGCTTAATATCTGAGATTACAGCAATAGGAAACCTTCGAAAATTAAGCAAAACAGAGGTGAGATCTGTTTGAATCGCAGGACCACATTGCAAGGTATCATTTAAAGAGGTTCCATTGGAATCTGGTGATGAGCCATTGAAAACTACTCTTATATTGTCTTGTGTTAAGGAATTTTTCCATACCGGGTGATGATTTAGATAAACTATTTCATTTAAAGGATGGTCAATTTCTTCTGATTTAGAAATTACCTCCATGTGATTGGATGATTCGTATTCCTCCATAAAGGAAGCATACTGAGTTTTGACAGAAGCATCTTGTTTGAACCGATTTTCAATAGCAAATAGTGCCCTAAGTGCTCTGGAATGCGAGCTCGTAATGGCGGGAGGATTAGGAATACGTGGAAGAGTTACTATAAATCTGCCTTCAGCAGTATGGACAGTGGTTTCCTTGTATAACTTTTCACAGATTCCGTTAGAAGAAGAAGAAGTAGCCTGAACATTCTCAAGATCCCAGAACTTGGTTAGCTCTTGACTCAAATCGGTACCAACAAAATAACAATTCGATACAGTTTGAATAGGATTACGATATATTTGGCCAGTAGCGATCCAACCAAAATCAGTTTCGCGGAAGAAAACATTAGGAGCAATTTTTACTTTATTGGAATGAAGACATTGCCAAAATACGCTTGAGCTGAAAAGAAGCTCTACGGGCGAAGCTCTGTTGAAATGAGGGTCAGCTAGCTGGACAAAATTCGGGATATTCCAATTTTGAATAGGATAAGAAGTGCCAGGAATATTGTTGCCTATAGACTTGATAATCAAACAATCTAATTACAACTGCGTACCAAGATTATTAGAGTCCTTCAGATCCACTTTAGCAAAGCTTAAGGATTGCGATTTAGAGCAGTTTATTCCTGTAACCTCTATTGAGGTAGGATGTTTTGGGAGGCCTAACTTTTGTACCAACGATTCATTAATAAAATTGTTGGTAGCGGCATTGTCCAATAATCCCCTGACAGATACCCATTTCCCGTGAGAATTTTTCAATAGAACCTGCACGGTAGATAATAAAACCTGGACTTTGCCAAGCGAGGTAGAACTTTGAGCATACGACTGCGCACTATTTTGAGAAGTCTCAGAATTAGACTTGGTATTGGAACTGCTTGGTCCTGATAACCGTGATCTTTCATGCCTGTGCAAAAGGGAATGGTGTCTAGCCTTACAATGAAAGCATAAACGTTGTGAACGGCAATTGTTTAACAAATGCGTTCCTGACAAACAGTTGAAACAATGTTTTTGTTCGTAATGAACTTTCGTCTTTCATCTACTGATAAAGATTTAAATTCATCACAATTATATAAATTATGCGATTGCTGACACAGACCGCACGTTTGCATTTGGTTAGGTGACCGAGCATCAACAGGAAGAGCCTGTGATCTTAAAATTCTTTGATTAGAACTGCTAACCTTATCTTTTGAGAAGGCTTTTGAATCTGAACTACTAGTTTTTTGATTAGCTATGGCGGAAAAGACTTGGCTTCTGGCCTTCAAAAAGTTAATAATCGCCTCATAAGTGCATTGCAAATTCTGGGAAAGTTCTGTTTCCCAGGCTTTTAATGTATTTGCATCCAATCTTGCAGAAATGAGGTGAACTAGAAATAAATCCCAGTGATTTACAGGTTGGTTTAAATTGGACAATGCTCTGACGTGTAGCTCTGCAGTGTCAATCAACTTACGAAGTGATAAACTGTTATCTGCTTGCACGTTAGGTAACTCGAATAAGCTTTGTATATGGCGTTAAATAGATAAACGAATGTTCCCATATCTATCTTTAAGAAGATTCAGAGCAACTTCATAATTATCACTGGTCAAAGAAAGTGCTTGAATCAGGTTAAGTGCGTTGCCTTGAACTGCCAGACGCAAGTAGTGAAATTTTTGTATTACTGGTATAGAAGTATTCTCATGTACTAAATAATTGAATAATTCAAAAAATGACTCCCATTCTATGTCCTTACCAGTGAATTTGGGTATTTCTAATTTGGGTAATATAATGCGTGAAGAAGATGTAGAAGATGCTGCAGAAGTTTGATCTTCTTGTTTCTCTTTTAAAGTTAAAGCCCTAATAAGCTGTTTAGCTTCAGCAAATCCCTGATAGTATAATTTTTCAACTTCCAACCTATCACTTTGCTGGTCCGGATGCTGAGTTTCTATACTGCATTGTATCTCATCATATTTCTCAAAGGCTTGCTCATAATTCTTAAGCCTCTGCGAAATTATGTCGAGATTACGCTCTTGGGGTTCAAGCTCCGTTAAGAAAGTACGAAACCGTGTGAGCTTGCCCTTACAAGAGGCTCTGGGGTTGCTGAGTTTTTCATCAAGGTTAGGCATATTAAAAGTTGTTTGTTACTCACGTCAATATTGTGACTTCGAGTACTGGAAGCCAGAAGATGACAGCTTGCTAGGTAGTAAGGTTTAGTCTGATGCGGAAGAAACCGGTTTAGCTTACGTTTCTCTCCTCTTCTGCTGAACATGCGCCTCAAGCTGAAACGTACAATGTGAATTAGTGTTGAAACACAATGAACAAAAATTGTTAATGTAAAATCTAAGATATGAAATTTGTATAGGGATCCAGGGAGCAACAGATATGTTTCCCGGGGGTGAAGCACCAAAAATTATGGAGAAAAAGTTCTGCCCTAAAACTTCCCCATACGGGAGAACGGTAACGCATCAGGCGAAAGCCTGGACAAAATAACTACTGTGGTCAAGAAAATTAGACTGAAGCGGTGCGGGGTAGTGGGCATGAAATACGTGACTAGAAAACCAATGTAGGTAGCAATACATTAACAATTTTTATTTCTAACAATAAATTTATAATCAATAAACAAATTGCACTTAAGTGCTTATCACAGAAATGAACAATTATAAATGGAGCAAAAGTGTGAGGGCCTGATGACAGAAACCCAGATTAAGGAAATGTCAATGAAACAAGCTTGTTTAATTGGAGAGAAGTTGAGCTTAACATATAAAAATGCACTTTATAAAAAGAGAGAACCATGAAACTGATTAAGAGTATAAAATAACTAGTATGATTTAAATGCTTCATAAAATTAAACTTATCTTTGAAGAGCCAGCTCCTTAAAAGTTCCAGCTAGCATAAAGGTAGGTTTAAAAGTCCTCACGGTTTCTTCAGAAGGAGGCGTACATGGCCTAGAGATATGTACACCATTGATAAAAATGTCAACTCTCTCTTCTTTTCTTGCGAAGGAATGACATTTATAGCTTCCAAGTGATGATCCAGCAGTATTTCGAAAGACGAATCCAAGTATCCCAACTAAGGTGAAGGTGAAAAGTACAACAGCTGGCAATTATTCTTGCCATCTTGAGCAATACGTCATGGTGCAGATCTCATGACGTAGCTGCTAGGTAGCGTAGAGACTAGCGATAGTGTCATGAGATGCAGTTGCGGTGACCAGCAGGTTGAAGTGATCAGAAGTGATGATTGATCAGAAGTGGTGAAGAACGCCAGCAAGTGGCGTCTTAAATAGGGATCATGGAACCATCTCGAAGCTGGAGATCGCCCGACCAGACAAAAACCTGCCATTGGTCGAACGAAAGTCAGGGTGACGTCAGTCGACACTACTCAGTGGACAGCGGATCAACCAGTAGATGCCCTGTATGTCGGGAGTGAGGACGCTTGAGGTAGCGAGCGACTGGAACACTCAAGGTGAGAACTATAATATCTATGAATAAGTGATTGATAACAAGATTATGCATATGGTTTAAGCAATTAATACCTTTACAAAGAAATAATTACCATTCGGGGATCTCGGTAACAAGAAACAAAATTTGACCGACAAATGGGCCAAGCTAAACATTGAAAGTATCACGAAAGTGATCAAATGGACAAAGGAAGTCAAGTTGATGTAATTTATACAGATTATGCGAAGGCATTCGATAAGGTAGATCATGATATCCTCTTAAATAAGTTAGCATATTATGGCTTCTCCTACAATTTGCTGAAGTTGTTCACCTCATATCTCAGTGAACGAAAACAGTTTGTTGCTTGCAATGGATGTGAATCCTATTCATACTATGCCCGATCAGGCGTCCCACAAGGTTCAAACCTAGGCCCTCTATTATTCTTACTCCTTATCAATGATCTTACAAGGTGTATTAAATATTCAAACGTTTTGTTATTCGCGGACGATGTCAAAATTTTTAGAAATATTCAGACAGAGCAGGACTGTCAATTACTACAAGAAGATCTCAATAATGTGGCATCCTGGAGTAAATTAAATCGCTTGAACCTTAACATAAAGAAATGCTCAGT
This sequence comes from Meconema thalassinum, assembly GCA_946902985.2. Taxonomy (NCBI): domain Eukaryota; kingdom Metazoa; phylum Arthropoda; class Insecta; order Orthoptera; family Tettigoniidae; genus Meconema; species Meconema thalassinum. Next base: position 248,428,362 of record OX336394.1, on the reverse strand, counting down.
TATGAAGTTTACTAGAAACAAATTCCAGGTGATGTTTCGGTACCGGATATTGGATGCGTATCTCACTATTAACAATTCTGTCAAAGACCTAGGAGTCCATTTTGATTCAAAGCTAACATTTTCATTGCACACTCATGAAATGGTAGCTAGTGCTTATAATATGCTAGGCTTTATAAGAAGAAATTCTAAAGATTTCGTCAACCCAAAAAGTATAAAATTATTGTTCAATTATTTTGTTAGAAGCAGATTAGAATATGCATCCAGCATCTGGAATCCCTGGTACTTGAACCACATTAGTGAAATTGAAATGGTTCAGAATAAATTTCTAAGATATCTGCAGTATAAAATGACGGGTATTTATCCGAAATATGATAGCTATGGAAATCTTCTAAGTTACCTGAATTATACATCTTTGGCTAACAGACGAAAAATTGCAATTCTTGTTTTTGTCTTCAAAGTATTCAATAACCTTTTGTATAGTCCGTATTTAATATCACAGTTTAATTTACGTGTCCCACCTCCATCAACTCGACCTAAGTTTATTACATTTTACTGCCCAAGAACTAGAACTGAACAGCATAAACATTCCCCAATAATAAGTGCTATTCAATTATACAATGAACATTCAATAGCAAACAACCTCGACTTATTCAGTTACACATATAGTTCCTTTGTTTCTGCCTGCTGTGCGATCACATGAACTCGTACATTCCACCTACCAATTACCTGCACAGAATTACGGTATTATATTTTCGTATTTAGTTGTAGAATTAATTTGCATTACAATCTCAGCATTATGTCTGTCAATTATATTATAATTTGATAGAATTGTGTAACCAAATGTACATGTGTTTCTTTTTATTAGGCATATGCCTGTTAGAAGCACAATAAATCCAAATAAATAATAGACTTCGCGGCATGGAATCATACAACGCTTGAATACGCTGCTGGGGAATACCGTCACACGCGGTTTGTAGGCGCGTCCACAAAGAATCAACAGTGGCAGCAGGTGGACCTGAATGAACAAGTTGCCAACCGACCATATCCCAGACATGTCAGGCCAGGGAAGGAGAGGTATCCGTCGTTCTGCGAAGAAGGCTTGCACATTCCTCGTCACATGCGGGCGGGCATTGTCCCGCTGAAATATGGCCAGTGGAACATCCTGCAAGAGGGGCAGTGCCGCGGGCTGTAAAACTTCCCTGATGTAGCGGTCACTGTTCAGATTGCCCGCAAGACGTACGAGGCGCGATCGCCTGTTATAGGCAATTGCGCCCCAAACCATTACACCTGGTGTTTGTCCGCTATGCCGCTCAACAATACAGTCTACCTGATTGCGTTCTCCACGGAGGCGTCGAACGCGTATGCGGCCATCACTGTAGGACAGATCGAAGCGGGACTCGTCCGAAAACACTACATTTCGCCACTCAGCCTGCCAGTGTCGGCGTGCACGTACCCATTGTAGTCGGAGGCGTCGATGGTTCCCAGGCAATGGAAGCCGACGTAGTGGCATGCGTGTTACCAGTCCAACCTTCAAAACACCGGCGACGTCTCGCGCTGTGGTCACATTGCGTCGTCTTGTACCCTGTCGACGCTGTGTACGGCCCTCCTCTCTCCACTGGATCCACATACGCCTTACTGTTGACGCATCGTGCCCTGTACGAGCCACAATGTCCCGGAACGACAGACCCACCTCCCGGAGCCCAAGTATTCTGCCCCGTTCAACCGCACTCACATGCTAATAGTCCGCCCTGTGATGTCGGCGAGCCATCGTTGCACTTGCTTACTCGTTTCCACTTGGTATGACGGTCTCACGCCGACCGAGCTGTGCGGAACACTGACCTGTCCAGTCCCACGACAGAGGGCACTGGTGGGCCAATGTACACGCCATCTCTCTGCGATTTCAATCACTTAGTATGGTACCGCAGGCCTACACGACACCTGTTCTGGGAGTGTCTCCGACCATTTCTTCTGGGTGTTTCACTTTCTACAAACAGTAATGTATATACATTGTACCCCGCCCAGTCATTGGGCAAATTCGTGCCGACCGACTGAAGAGTTACAACTGGCAGTTTGTATAGGCAACACTGAAATAATGGTTTCAAAACTTAACAATACACAACATAATTTCAAACAGAACAAATAACCAAGTAAAAAACTGAACATACACGTTAGTCAGGCATCATTCTCTGTTGCAAGCACCGTGGCGAAAAGGCCGACAACAATCCTCAGTATGGCATTACTGACTTATTTAGTTGAAGGTAAACTGGTTACATGAGGCATTAGTATTTGAAACTTGCTAATGTGCATTATGTCTATGAATTGCTATACAAGTGTAATGATTCCGAAGAGTACAGCATTTCGGTGCTAACGGGGTGTTTTTTAAACACGGCAATGCAATATTACGAGGGGTAAATTTTATCTGTCTCCATAGAGGGATAACTGAAAGCACGTAGATTTGGAAAGATTTTGGGGACGTCAGCCTGTCAACGTGCCTGCCTGAGACTTCAAACGAACAGCGAGCCTGTAAACTTACCGAATGTTATCCTACAGTAAGTTACCGTATATACCATGCTGCCAACGTATCACGACGAATGTTCTCAAGGTGGGGTGGTCATAATGTAATTGCTCAAAATGAACCATGGTGGCGTTTACTTGAACACAAAATGTGAAACCTCAGTAAACTGTTTCTAAATAATGAGATTCGATCCCACCTTTCTTGTCAGCTGTCCACACGTGATTACGTGTACGCCGATTCAACCCTCGAAACAAGATATTTTTATATATGAACAAGCTGTACCCGGCATGCGTTGCAATGCCAATCAAATAAAGTGTTGGCATTGTAATTTGGTTTCTTGAAGTGATTTTGGATACACAATTTTTTCTTCAATTTCCGTTAACTACCTCTAAGCTATCGTAAAATGGATTTACTAATTTTGAAACGTTTGTGGGAGAGTGCGCAACAACTCACCAAAGTTTCATCGCAATCGGATGAATGGTATATGAACGCAGATGGAACTTTGTTGAAACGGTTTGTGCGCCGTCACTCATTTGTTGAAACTACTCGTGCGCAACCCAGTATACAATGGACTTACTAAATTAGAAACGTTCCCTGCAGTGTGCACAAAAACTCACCCAAGTTTCATCGCAATTGGATGAATAGTAGGCCTATATGAACGCATACGGGACTTTGTTGAAGCGATTCGCGTGCCTTCGCTCCTTAGTTGAACTACTTGTGCGCTACCTATTGTGCAATGGATTTTCCAACTCAAAAACCTTCCCTGGACTGTGCACCACATCTCAGCCAAGTTTCATCGTTATCGGACGAATGGTAGGCCTATATGAACGCGTACGGTACTTTGTTGAAACGCTTCGCGCGTCGTCGCTCATTTGTTGAATCTACTCGTGCGCTATCTACTGTGAAATGTATTTACTAAGTTAGAAACCTTCCCTGGAGTGGAAACAACTTCTCACCCAAGTTTCATCGCAATCGGATGAAAGGTTTACGAACAAATACGGGACTGTGTCGAAATGCTTCGCGCGTCGTCGCTCGTTTGTTGAATCTACTCGTGCGCTGCCTATTGTAAAATGGATTTACTAAGCCAGAAACCTTCCTTGGAGAGTAATCAATATCTCACCCAAGTTTCAGCGCAATCGGATGGGTGGTGTATGAACGCATAGGAGACATACACACCCACGTACATACTATCACGTAACATTGATTTTTATATATATAGATTGCAGCCAATGGTCATAGCAGGGTATTTTAATTGAACGCCTACAGGCTCCCAGCAAGTTCAAATTTCAAGTACTTTAGTTCCAACTTTGGCTACCAAATGCCACTGTCACTGACACCCAGTGGCGAACGTTGGAACGTTTCTAACCAAATAACCTACATGGCTACACACTACCAATCGTACTGGTAGGTTATTTTACATGCCATAAATCTAGGATATGGCCCACCGGCTTTACTTCCCCTCCGAAGGATTTAAACGCTCTTAAAAATCCGACGACTTCGGCCGGGTTTGAACCCGTGATCTTGGTCATAGCAGATCACCGTGCTACCAACTACGCCGAACAGGATATCAATCTCATATAAAATACCTAGAATCGAACCCATGGCGTCTGAACAAGGAATTATTACAATTCTAGACAACAGCAGTGGGTATTTCAGTACATCTTATCACAAAAAGATTTGTGGTTGGATTCCAATTACGCATTACTAAGTGCTGCGAAACATTAGCATTTAATTTGCCGCTACGTGAAAACACTAACTGGTTTTTTCACATCTCATCGCAGAGGCTTGGAATTCAAACTTCGCAGTGTGACTAGTAGTGTTCTTCTCACTGGAGCTGAGCGAAGCATTTTAATAACTCGCTCTGTTGTTGTGTCACGCAGGATGGAGTTAATTTCCCTCAAAGTATTTGAGTACAACATAACTTTCTTACAGTTCGAGTTGCTATTTTCTTTCTCCATCGAGTATGTGGAAGCTGATAATTAGATTTATAATCACTAATAGGCTAGCAAGTAGCATCAAATGTGTTGGCCAGTGAGAACATGTAGATTTTTCCTTCTATTTAAGCTACCGAATTTAATAGCGTATTGCTGTATGCTGAAACCAATGTGGAATAGCATGAACATCAAACTAACTCGTCTTCCGAGGGGCAGATTCCTCGATGTTCCATCTAAAATGACTATCAGTATTAGATTACCCTCTACTCCCAATCTTGGATTGCCTGAGACTGGTAGAGAGTTTTATTTATTGCAACCGTCACTTGATAATTCCTTAATAACTTTCTGAAAACATGAATAGTATGAGATTTAAAGAAATGAAATTAATAAAACACTCAATAAGTAAATTGCCATTGAAATGTGTTACAGTTTAAAAGGAAGTAATAACTTGTTGACACAGTACAGTTTATTAATTTTCAGATACAGCATGGTATTATGTGTTTTGGAAAAGAACTCTTAAAGAACAGATTTTATCTCAGTTCCATATTGTTAACATTGGTACTGAGAGGCTATCCTAGTCTTATAATTTTATTGTAAAACCATTATAGCCCCCACCGTCACTCGTCTTCCGATTCTGTTGGAGTACAGAGGATAGTACCTCAGGATGTTGTCCAGGAAACACCATCATACTCACAGTATATTATGATCCTTCAACATTCCAACAGTTCCCCTCGACGCGATTTCAACGCACACACCAGAACAGTTGGGTTACTGACTGAACAAATATTTACAAAACACATTGATCTGTTACTTTAAAAATTTGAAAGGACTATGTTATAAATGAAAAGAAAGTGGCAGTTATTAGGTATGATTGGTATACAAATGAAATTAAGTTTTATAAACTTTTTGTGGGATATCATTACTGCAGGATGTATGCTCAGGACTAACAGCATTTGAAGATATTCCCAAAAAGCTTTAATTCACGGACGAGATTTGATTTCTTCACACTTATAACCAAATGTTGTCTCCTCCCCCGTTCTTATTAATTCAGGCATTTAAAAGCAAGCAATGGTTTAGATGCGTGTGAAAATGACGATTTTCTAAGTGAAATAATATGTCACATCACTTGTCCTCTAAGCGCCTCAATTGTACAATTAAGTCGCGAATTAATTGCACTCGCGTTGAAAAATTCTGTATAAGCAACTTTGTTCCTTGAGGTGTTACTTTGGCCCGCCATGGAGAAAATTTTTAAACATATTCTCGGCAGTTTGTAGTCCACAATTCAGAGTGAATTCCTGCCACGTCCGGGAGATGATAGAATAAGTCCACAGATACTACTGAATAAGTCCCCATAATATGCTAGTTGTTCTACATTACCCCAACAGATGACAGTAGCGTCAAGCACGTGGCAAGTGAAGCGGAGCATACTTATATTTTCGCAGTCGAACAACTTCTATCACTGTAGCTCTACGGTGTAAAATAAAACTGGTGAGTACACATTTTTACATGTTGATCAACCAGCCTCATGACACTAATTACGTGTTTTTAATGATTTTAAAGTAATTTGAAATATATTTGTGTTGACCGACTGAAAGTTACAATATCAATTGTCTTTAAGAATGAAAAATGGCTTCAAAGCTATATTTTAAAGTCATTCTTGAAAAGGCACAACAATTTGACGGTTCGGTTTGCTGCAAATATCACGAAAGTGCGGGCTAGTGTGAGTGCTGCTGCAATCGAAAATGTGCCCCCGGAAAACATTTATAATTATGATGAGACAAACCTGAGTGAAGATTCAGGACGTAAACGTATAATTCGCCACCATGGGTGCAAACATCCGGAATGATTATTATTAATGCAACTAAATCAATCATGTTTTGTTGCAAGGCTGCAGGAAAAAACATACCACCATACATAATATACAGGGCTGAACATTTGTGGTCCTCTTGGACTGAAAATGGACCACAAGGAGCAAGATACAACCGGACAAAACAGGGGTCGATGGACGCGGCAAATGGGTTTCTTCACACCTTTTGCCTCACTTGAAGCGACAGTCAGGGGAAAATGTTATTATCTGACGTGAGATGATTTAAGTTCGCACATCAATGTGAATGTATTGCAGAAGTGTCAGGAGAGCGGCGTGGTATTTGTTTGCTTGCCACCTAACTCCACTCATCTCTCTCAATCACTTGACATTGCCTATTTTCGGCCACTCAAAATGAAATGGAAAGAGTCAAGCAAAGGCAAAATATTCAACACTCTGCCAAAGGATGAAAATCCTGCATTACTGAAACGGACACTTGATAAATTAAAACCTTCCATGAGTCACAATTTGATTTCTGTATTTGAAAAAGCCGGAGTAGTACGGTATCGGTTAAGAAAGGAGACATTTTGAATCGCTTGCCTCTACAAGATCGTAATACCCATGCTTGGGGAATCTTTTCTACGCAGACATGAAAAAAGCGAAATGAAATTGTTACCCCTCTGACAAATCGGCGAAGGACGCTAAATGTTCCACCTGGGAAAAGGATCTGCCCCAATGACGTTGAAGTGGGAGAGTCTGCCACATGTGAAACCCGGACACAACCATCAAAAGAAGAGCCAGGACAAAACGACATGTTGCATCTATTTCCTCTCCAGATGTAGATGACTCGGATTTCAGCATCGCTTCTTCAGGAAACAACCTACCAGAAATCAGCTGTGATGAAGAGGAAATGGATGAAACCAGCTCTCTAACTGCAGCCGTTTTGACCGATAATACTCAAATAGATGCACAGGACGAATCTCTTCCATGCTCATCGTCAGAAGAACGTCCAAGTGAGCTAAACTACTTAGTCCAGGAGGAAACTATGTTTTCACAACATGGCGACAACAGCAATATCCTGGGATTATTGTGTCCATGAACAATGAAGGAGCAGTAGTTGAGTGCACGGAGAGGATGAAAAAATGCTGGAAGTGGCCCAAGGTGAAGGACACAATATTTTTACAAATGGAATGATATCAAAACGAGTAGAACGAGCCTGTTTCTCAGTGTGTGAACTCATCCCCTATGCTTCTCTATATTACAGAGTAAATTCTTTGAATAAAACAGTTAGCATTTGTTGAAGATGTAAACAATGAACGTTTCTTGGAAAACATCACAAAATGTGTCAGACTAGTGTTATACCGATCAGTAAATGTTGTTCTTTCAGCTGTTCTCAGGATATGCTGTGCCTACATACGTCGTTCTTCAGTCCTACTGTGTCCCAGACCCACAAAAGCAGGATGTAATGTGCAGAAAGATGCATGGGCCAAAGTACTCCAAAATAAGATTAACTGTAGCCCATTATTTCAAACTTTCTTATGCAACCTACATGAAACAAATATTACAAATAAACTGTGTAGGAATGTTCTCTAGTTTACGATTTTTTCATAAAATTGTTTAATACAGAAAACTGTTAGGCTATAGTAAGGTCAGATTAAATGAAGCAAAATGGCAATAACTTCCTACTTTTGGGCCAAAGTAACCCATGTTTACGGCATATAAAACTCATGTTGGTATTGGCCTTTCAAGATACGAGTGCCGCTGAACTTGGCTGCGCGAGCGTTTGTTAACCATAGCAGTTCGAGCCTTGTGGGACGTGCAGAGGGACACAGCAATGGCGGATTGCAATCTGCAGATAAGTTAAGCCGCATTACGCGCACTACTTGTGTTTTACAGGAGTTATATTGTGAATTGTGAACGGAAAAATGAATAATGGGAGATGTAGAGATAGGACATTCTTTTACAGTGTTGTCTGTACAAATTGTCATTTGTAGCTTTTCCGCTACAAAATACAATAATGGGAGAATTAATAATGGTGCGTTTATAATTGTTTCGCAACAGCACAGTCAAGTGCAACAAGAATTCATGTCACCACGAAGAGTAAAACGATTGCCGAGGCTACAGGAGCTGAGTGATATCCTATCTGCGTGACTGTACCTGTCAACAGCGTACCTCATGTAAACAAAGAATAGTTTCCACCTCGGCCACCGGGACTCGTATTTTGAAAGGCTAATAGAAACATTTAACTTTTTTTTTATCTTGCCCAAAGCTTTAAGTCCGTGAAAGAGAGACAAAGAATTTATAAAATTATTTTGAATAATATTTTTATAATTTAAACAGTTAAGCAACATAACATCGGGAAATAAGATTTCATTGTACATTACTTCCGGACAAGGTCGTCCGGTAAAAATTCCAGGAAGCCGGTGACACTGTTGGCGTCAAGATAGCGTGCAAGCGCTCGAGGTGACACACAGCAGACTATGCAATAGAGCACCGACGTGTAGTAAATGAGATCTATAATGTTCTGAAGATTAGGAGGAGAAGATTGAGAGATTGGCGTTCGCATCCCATATGTGGGCGAGAGTTTAATAATCTGATCCAACACCTTCATAACCTCCGGTGATTTCTTGTCTTTCAAACTTGAGTCATTACCGCTTTCTTTGCGTTGATTTTGCTCATTAATTCTCATTGCTGTTGCTTGTGTGTTACTTCCCAAGCAGCTAAACTCCATGACTTCATTCGCGTCATTTTTGGACTTATTTTGAACAATACGTGATTCATTACTTTCCAACGATTTAGATTCGGGCTCTTTGTCTGAACTAGTACATGATTGCTGCGTACCACTTACGAGATACAGCGTTTTATTGTCTTCTCCTCCTCCACGGAAATGCAAAGTGTTTTCCTGGGCAGCAGGTCCGTCTTGAATGTCGATGCAAGTAGCAGAAGTCACAGTGTTGTTTGTCCCCGTACTATCACCTTCACTTCCAGGAGTGTTGCATGATATAGTGACTAGGGGCACCCCATAATGATTAGTGTCACCTGGCCCAATAGTCGCACAATCTACATCACTGAAACGCGAAGGAGATGTCCCGCTGTTCTCCACTAACTCAGGAATGGGAAATTCTATAGGATTTGGCGATGTCAAGTGACTAAGCGGTTGTCCTTCAATGGTTTTAATGGTTTCGTCTTCAATGTTGTCCAAGAAAAGTCTAACGGGGCACTGCGTCACGTTACAATCTGCCTGAGGAACCGATACGGCCTTCCTGATCATGCGGCTAGACAATTGAACACCGTATGCAACGACACAATGAAACGATTGGTGTAACTTTCGACGTACTTCAGAAGTATCTATCTGCGGTGGTTGAGGGATCTCATAACGAGGGTCAGGCCACACTGGACGTTCATGCATACCTTCCACCGGCCAGTATCGGCGCGGAAGACTATGTTCTGGTGATGGAGCGCGGTACACACATCCCACGGTCCACATGCGACGAGTGGTGGACCGCGTACTGACTCGATGATGAGGAGAAGGTTTGCGGGGACTGGGCAAAGCTTCCTTCTCGCTTCCACTACTAGTCCCAGTACTGTCCACAGCACTGCTGCTGGTGTTGCCGCTGCTGTTAGAATTAGTCTTCTTTATCTGAAAATAAAATAAATGCATACCTTTAGTAACTACTGTATGTGCTTATGCAAACTGTAAACAACTACTGTGTCTGTATGCGACATACGTGCCCCAGATGAAACAACAGGGGGTAAATGAAAATGTCGAATTAACTCTAGTGGACTGTATTTACAAAAATGTACATGATACAAAAGACACAACACTTGATATGCGAAGGAGCTGATGCTCCGAAACACAAACACATTCAGCCATGATGGCTACTTCACTCTCTGTCTCTAGGTCACTGCTGCCAACCTAAACATAAATAAATGTATCTGTTACCAACTGTGGAAATAAAACAATTATATAATTATATTCTCCCTGAGAGCAATCATACTCCCCACCTTGAAATACATGGATTTCAATAATCTGAAATGGAAACACTGAAATGTTCCAATGACAAGGACATGAAACACTAAAATATTCACTAACTTAAAACACTGACATATTAACAGTCAAAATTATGTGTCTGCTCAATTGGTAGCGGAGCTACCTTGGAAACTGGTCGTTTAAAATTACCACTGTTGCACTTCACTTAAACCACTCTTACCATATTGCCTTTACCACCATGCACTTCTGTGATAACACCAAGAGGCCACTGGAGTGGGGGAACATTGTCTTCCCGTATCAGCACCACAGTACCTGGTGATACGTTGCAGGAGGAGGTCGTCCATTTGCTGCGCTGCTGCAGATGAGTGAGGTAATCTGATGACCATCTCTTCCAAAAGGATTGGAGTCTTTGTTGAAGAACCTTTGTAGTTAACAAAGGCCGTTTACATAATGTTAAATCAGGTTCGGGAAGAGTAGTGATGGGTTCGCATATAAGGAAGTGACCTGGTGTCAAGGTAGATGTATCAGAAGGATCATTTGACAGGGTTAGAAGGGGACGTGAGTTTAAGCAAGCCTCAATTTGCGCAGTTAATGTAGCCAATTCTTCATATGTGAAATGAAGTGTTCCGAGAACTCTTCTTAGATGATGTTTGAGGGATTTTACTCCGGCCTCCCAAAGCCCTCCAAAATTAGGGGCATGAGGAGGTATGAAATGCCACTTAACTCCACAACTACTGGCGAAGTCACTGATCTCCTCTCTAGTCCGTTCCTGAGTGAACAATTTCTTGAGCTCCTTGAGCTCTCTACTAGCACCTTGGAAATTTGTACCATTGTCGGAGTACATGTTGCTGCATAATCCTCTTCTTGCGATGAATCTCCTGAGTGCTGCGAGGAAAGCTTGAGTGGTTAGGTCGGAAACTATTTCTAAATGAATGGCCTTGGTGCACAAACATATGAAAATGCATATGTAACCCTTGCTTGCTACGTGGATTGCCGATCTTCAAGTAGAAAGGGCCCGTGAAGTCTGTGCCGGTGTTGCGGAATGGTCTTGCTTGAGACACACGAACTGAGGGCAACTGTCCCATTACTTGCTGTGTAGTTTTGGCTTTGAACCTGAAGCATTTTGTACAAGTGTTAATAACTCTTCGAACGACTTTCCATTGATGATCCAGTAGCACTGCCAGATGGATGCTAAAGTCAACTGGTTTCCTGAATGTAGGAGTCTTTCATGTTCCCTCTTGATTATTAAATCAGTAAACTGATGTTTAGCAGGCAAAATCATCTGATGTTTGAAATCGTAGTCTTGATTGGAGTTCTCTAGTCTTCTTCCAACTCTCAGGATTTGATCCTTGTCTAAAAATGGCACTAAACTTTGAAGTTTGCTACGTCTTGACACTGCATTGTGTTTCAAAAGATCAGCTATTTCCTCGCTGAATGCTATTGACTGGACTAGTCTAACACATGTCATGTTAGTTTGCTGCAACTCGTCTATTGTTAATGGACCATGTTTCCGTTCTGAAGGTTTGTGTTTAGTGTTGTACACGAATCTTAAACAGTATGCTAACACTCTTTGTAGCTTGAGATGGGAAGAAAATCTTGTGAGCAGGATTAGAGTGGACTGAACAACTAAGCACTATCTTGCGTTGCTCAGAAATCTCTGATTCAGGTTGTTCACTGGAAGTGGACCAGTTCCGTTCCGAACACTGTAGCCATTCAGGGCCATGCCACCAAAGATGATTATTTAAAAGGTGTGTAGGATCAGTTCCTCGAGAAATTAGATCTGCAGGATTGTCTGCTGATGCTACGTGCTCCCAATCCTTGACTGAAATATTGCCTTGCACTTCAGCCACACGGTGCGCAACAAAAGTTTTCCATTTTGACGGTTCTCCTGCTAACCATGCGAGAACAACCTTTGAGTCTGTCCACAGATGAATACTATGGAATTCAATATTGAGAACATGACACATCTTTTTAATTTTAACCTTTGCTTCAGATTTTAATGTTTCAGCTGTAATAGAATTTTCTATTCTTATTAACGTGCGTTTTACTCGGCCACGTGATTGCTTTAATTACGCAAGTTGCGACATATCGAAATTGAGGTTATGAGTCAATTATAAAGGATTATGTTGAGGTTATAGGCCTATGTTGAAATCTCGGTACAATTGCTCGTAATTTGGACACAACGGTTTTCTAGGAACGTTTTTTTTTATGTCTTAGTGACTCAATAACCTGTTTGCCGTCTTGTGACGTGCATCTCCGTGAAGCGTAGGCCTACCTGTATTAATAACCAAATGATTTAAAACAGCACTCCGCCGTAGCCGGTGGCTTCAGCGGTCCGAATGTCGTGACAAAACGACGATATATTATCCGTGAATGATTCTACGAATTCTTCATGAATTGTGTTTCTGCCTTGCCCATTGCCGTATTTATATTCATTGATTGATGATTGACCAAGAATTGGTTTTTAGCAACCGCATTGATGACCAAGAAGGTTAGGGGTAGATGACCTCGTAGTTCCGCCCCTTAAAACAACAATAACTAACTAACCAAGAAGGTTTTCAGCTAATAGGAACATTGAGTATACGCCACGTAGATATAAAGCAGATATATATACGGTATATTCAATCTGTCAATGAGTAGACTTTATCCCTTCAATATTGAATGGAAGGAATCGATTACGTATCGATCGGTTAGGGTTTTTGCGACCCGCATTCGCGGGAACTTGAAATCAATTGTCTTGAATTGTTAAAACTTACGAGAAAAATTAAGCACACAATAAAGGATATTATCAAATGGTGAACGCAACAGCGTTTTATTCAATTCACAAATAGTACATGCATTAACATTGGCGCCCAACGGCACGGCCTTTGATAACCGGAGATATTCGGAAATTCAACTCAGTAGAGATCCCGAGTACAAAAACATCGGCAACGAGCCAATATTACGGCAATCGGCAAGGCAGCAGCATAATTCATGAAGAATTCGTAGAATCATTCACGGATAATATATCGTCGTTTTGTCACGACATTCGGACCGCTGAAGCCACCGGCTACGACGGAGTGCAGTTTTAAATAATTTGGTTATTAATACAGGTAGGCCTACGCTTCACGGAGACGCACGCCACAAGACGGCAAACAGGTAAGTGAGTCGCTCAGACATAAAAAAACGTTCCTAGAAAACCGTTGTGTCCAAATTACGAGAAATTGTACCGCGATTTGAACATAATTTATAACCTCAACATAAAATCCTTTATAGAATTGACTCATAACCTCAATTTCGAAATGTCGCAACTTGCGAAATTAAAGCAATCACGTGGCCGAGTAATAAGCACGTTAACAAGAATAGAAAATTCTATTACAGCTGAAACATTAAAATCTGCAGCAAAGGTTACAATTTTTAAAAAATATGATGAAATATGGAGTGTCTTTGAGTAGGGGAGTGATGCCGATTCCAAATAGTGTCATGGCCGCCGCGTGAGTCCAAGCCAATATCTCGTGAACCCATGGTCGGATGTTGACAAATGAGGTGTCGTTGGACTCGGGTTGACGCCCTCTTTTCAATGGACCATTCCTTTCAACCCCTAAATAAAACCTACCCCTACTAGGGGGTGAAATTGTAATTTTTAGTGCAAGTCTCTTTTCAAATACGACATGTATAAGGTGCGCTGCTAAAATGAACTTAAATGTTGTTGCTCATATCGCGCATGCGTTTTACGAGATGCCGCTATGGATGAACATTTTTGTTTTTGTTTTTTACGCATGCGCACTTGGGATTTTTGTAAGAGGGCGAGCTCTTTGAAAAAAATGATTGATAAGAAGAGGTTTTGGTGGTGAGGAGAGAGCCAGATAGTCGCCTACTTTCCTACGAAGTTTCCCGATATCTCTCAAACGCAAGGTCGGATTTGGACGTGTGACGTGTCAAATCGCTTGTCTCGAAGCCCTATACATGTTATTAATAGGTTAGCGTTTTGAGAATGAGGGAAACAGGCTTTTTTGGGGTAAAACCGTGATTTTAGACTTTTTCTGATATTTCACGAATGCATGGTCGGATTTGGTCCTATGACGTGTCAAATGGCTTGTCTCGAAACCCTCTTTATTTTGGTAATAGGTTAAAGTTTCTGAAAATGAGGGAAACAGAATTTTTTGTTGTAAAACCGTGATTTTAGTCTTTCTGTTATATCTCACAAACCAATAACGCCAGAGACGTATACGAGGGGTCGTAGGACTCGGGGTGACGCCCCTTTCCTCTCTCCTTTCGAATATAGTATTTATGTTTAAAAAATGTGAAAGGGCCTAACGACACTTATGTTGAAAACATTTCAGTTTTTAAAACTTTTTCTTTTAATTTGTCTAAAATGTTCATGAAGAGTGGTTGCAGATAGAGACGATACCACTGGACACGTGTTTCAACGAAGCTATTACTGGCCACGGTGGTGATATACCAATACAGTATTCGCTATTTTGATGAGACCGCGGGTCGAGGGTTCGTTTTCTGATTTTTCCTATGATGGAATTCCTAATTCCTAAACCCCCTGAAGGGGGTCTTTAACGTGTAAACGATTATGAGTGACATGGCAAATGATAATTCCTTGATCCGATGAAGTTGGCTTTAGATAGAACAAACAGAACTTGGTTATATGGTGCTTGAAATGAGTATAGAAAACAAACTTGCTGGGGCAGACTGACAGGATGTGGATGTTATTTGAGCTTATTGGAATGCATTGACTTGACTTGACAACAGGGCAATGAAAAAAGCACAGAGATGCTGAGGACACTTGAAGGTCAAACGATATGGCAACCATGGTGGGAGGGGGAAGCTAGGATGATGTCGCCGATCATGTTCAATGTTCAATGGATGAATTTATATTTTGCGAAGCATTGTTTGGAGAGGGTCATGGGACGACTTGTTTTAAGGGTATTTATTTTTTCGATCTTTCTTATGATGGTCTCATTGATTGAAATCATCCAAAACTGCTAGGGCATGGCCTTGAGATTTTATAAACTGATAATGGGATTTTGACATACAAGATCCACTCAGAACTTGACATGATGTCATTCTTTTATGGCTTATGAATTTCCCCAAAAAAGACCCATAACAACAAGATCATGGACTTTTGCTTTTCATAATATATTGCAAACCCATAATGTAAGATGTTTACTGTGGATGACGAAATCTAGCTAGGTAAAGAAAGAATTATTGTAGGATATATGTATGGTGACTGACACGTCTTTGACCATTGGAACTTGTTTTCAGATCTGACTGTAGTACATAGGGAGTATAGGTTGTAGGCATGGATTGACAAACGATGCACACAAAATTCAATTTATCGATTCGAGAATTAAGAGTAGACTATCATTAATTAATTGGTTAAAGAGTGTAGCTAAAAATAAAAAAATGGTGACTACATTAAACTAAACTGAACCAAGTCGAATCAAACCCAACTGAACCAAACCAAGCCTAAAGCAAACCAAACCTAATCAAGAACAAGCCAAGGGCTTAAGTGTAAAACTTGTGGGGGAATGCAGTCATTGGCAATGTCCAAAGGAAGGGATAACGCTCTACCTTTAGAGGGTGAGGTAAAGCTAGCGCATGGTGCTAATGCATATTCCCAAGTACATGAACCACACACACACACAACTATCCTATGCTGTTTTTATGAGTTGACTGTTAAAACTTACTCAGTGGTTACTGAGCAAGATGGTCGCTACACACAACAAGCTTTAAATACTTGAGGCTAATAATCTATACACACACGCACTCGCTTGTTCTAAACTAAACTGTCTCGCTGGCAGAGCTCACACAGTAGGCAAATGACAGAAATGCTTGGCTAACCGAAATACAATCATTTTCGGTTGTCTAATGATACCAGCTAGCCATTACATGCTATAGTGGTGAGCACATGTGCCTCTTGCACTGGAGATCGTAACTCGATTTCTAGCTCTAAGGCCTAGAACGAATCAAACTAAGAAAGAATGGTATGGTGACGCAGTAGTTAAACTGTTAGCCTTTCAATAAGGTAGACTAGGGTTTGATTTTGGGTTAATATACATGTCATAAACAAACAAACAAACAAAAAAGCGGAGATAATGTTTAAAACTGATAACACTTGTCTCTTTTCAAATTATTACTTAGATTACAAATACAAAGGTGGACTGGGTTTGATATACAGTTAATGCTGCCTATCGCATACTAGCCTGTAAGAAAGCCAAACAAGCAAAAGGCGTAGGTAGAGCAGTGGTAAAATCACTATGTGTAGAGAACTACCTAACGGTTTTATGAACTGGCAAAGCTATGTCGCATAAACAGTGCAGGATACAATCCGGCAACCATAATTTTTATCTTGTGGAACAGAGAAAATGCAATTTTACCTTGATGGATAGCAAATGAGTGCAGATGAATGACCTATGCATTAGCCTACCATAGGGTTATAACCACGAGGTGCAGGTGTGACTTTTATATTTTATTGTTTAGAGACATGGCTTTTTTGTAACCAGTAGATTTAGTATTTTGTAAATATTCATTTTTGTAATTGTAAATAGTGGAAACATTTTTTTTTGGTAATAGTAAATGTTAAATGTATAACTAAAAGTTATTTGGGATAAGTGTGCATGTCAAGGATAAATAGCGTGGTTGTATTTGTTTTCAAAGACAGGTATGGTTGTGTGAATGTATGACTACAAATAGAATGATAGAGAGAGAGAGAGAAAGCTTGGGTATGTGTGTGTGTGTGTGTGTGTGTGTGTGTGTGTGTGTGTGTGTGTGTGTGTGTGTGTGTGTGTGGGTAGCATTGATTTTTCAACCAAAGCAAACACGGCAAGGTAGGATGGTGGGATAATTAATGTATATAGCAAATGGTAAATAGTATACTATATTTTTTTAACACTTGTGTTTTTTAATGCAGCAGTAGATAGGTGTTATTTTGTAAAACAGTCTTACCTACAGTAGTAGTAGTAGTAGTAGTAGTAGTAGGCCTATATGTTTTTGGAAACAAACAGAAAGAGAATGCACTATTGCCATGGCCAAGCACTTCCATTAAAGTGATTTCAAGAAAATTTAAATCAGCAAATGTGTGTTTTACAAAACTAAACATTCAGCATGGACTAAATCATAAACGTGTCTTCTGTGATATGGAAAAAATAGGAAATCCATGTTTCCATATCAACACAATTTAAAAACTTAAAACTGACATTTAAAAAATGTAAATGGGAAATTGGCAAATGTGTAAACAACAAAATGGAAAATTCTTGTTTCCATATCATGAAATCCAAAAACTTTAAACTGACATTTTTAAATCGTGTACATGGAAAATTGACAAATGGCAATGTGTGAAATGTGAAAATGAAAAAATATGAACAAATGGCTATCATTATTTTAAAAAAATAAAAAACCGTCGTGTTCTATCGTTAAAGTGTGAATCAAACCACATCTACTTATTTGGATCACCCGAGACTGAGTAGACCTGTTTTAGTCCTAATATACTTTTAAAATTTTATGTTAAAGCTCAATTTGAACTCAAGAGCTTTAGAGTGCCAGCTAACTATTATAACCGTTACGTCACAAAGACAACTTTACACTACTCTTAATAAACAATAATAAGAAAAAGAATAATAAATGTTGATTTTTTTTTTAAGGATGAACATGGTGACACTGTTTCTGTTGCACAGTCTGCTAGCTACTAGCCAGCAGCTGGGGTCTTAGAAAACGATACAGTTGACATTTTGTAATGAGATGTGACATGTTTCAAAGTACAGTATTATGGGTTGCTGTTGAGTAAAAACTAATCCTGTACAAGGAAGCAAGGGTTCGAACCCCTTACCTAACATTACTATTGCCTGAACATGGCTTGACGACACTGTATTATTATGATACTCGGTACACAAACCATAGATAGAGTGTATTGTTTAAGATCACTTTCTTTCTGAACATAGGTGGAGACTGTTGATGGTTAACAATGGCATTAATATAGTAGGACGTGGGTATAGCAATTAAGAAAAAACAGACAATACCCATACAATATTTTTATTTATTTAATATAAGTACTTGTACAATAGTTACATTCAAAATACATTTCTTTTTTCTCTATTACTATTTAGTCCTTTTTGATTCTCTTGCATATGAAGGGTAGATAACCTTGTAGTTCAGCCCCTTAAAACAACAACAACACAACCTTTTGCATAGTCTGTGATGTTGACGACTCTTGAGATGTGGAAGATGGATTAAACATAACTTTTACAGCAGCAGGGGTTGCTCAATAAACACTGCACTATTTTGAGTAGCAACATTTTTTTCTTGTACTAGCTTTTTAGCATTGTCATGATTATTTGTTGACACTAACAGTGTTTCATCTGGTACACCACATTGATGATCACTCACACTTAAAACCTTACCATTTCTACTTTTTAGATTGCCTAGACATATTTTTGACCTCTCTTTTGAGCATCGCCAAAATATTATTCCTTTTACATTTTGACGATTATAGTTATAAGAGTAGCCTTTATAGAGTACACGTTGTTTACCTTTGTTAGTTGTAGTAAGTTCCATAGTAGCAACTAACCTGTTAGTATGATTTGCTCACTACAAAGGTTATAACTGTTCTGATAATAAAATCATTTAGCGTTGGCTTTTATATTTAATATGTACAGTTTGAAGTGATAGCAAAAGTGAGAGCAAAATGGTAGCAGAGTGGTAGAAAATATAACATGTATTGTTAAGAAATAGTTTAAGCTGTTATGTGGATCCATTACATAATAATTTTAGCACGACGAAGCTCATTTTCTATATCCAATAGTTCTTCCTCATATTCAGTATAACCAGCCTGTTTATAGACATGCAGTTGCTGAAGCCGCCGGATTAGCTTACTTGGATTGTTCCAGTAGACAAATTTAACAAATGATTTTTTAGTTGTAAACAAAGCATTACCATTATCATTATTATCTTCATCATCAACATCATCATCATCATAACCATTATCATTATCATCATCATCATTATCATCATCATCATGATCATTATAATCCTCATCACTATTACTATATAGTCCTTTTTGATCCTTTTGCAATACCACATTTTGCACAGTCTGTGTTGCCCTTGATAATGTTGGGAGTTTTTCAGACATTGACAACTGTCCTAACACGACTTTCTGAGGAGATGATACATGCTTCTTAACAAACAATGCACTATCTTGAGCTGCAATATCTTTTTCTGGGACAAGTGTTTTAGCATTTTGAAGAGTTTTTTTAAACAGCAACGATGTTTTATCTGGTACACTACATTGATGATCACTCATACTTAAGACATCACTATTTTTACTTTTCAGCTCACCTCGACACTGTTTTGAACGATGTTTTGAACAACGCCAAATAACAGTTCCATTTTTATTGGTTCGTTTTACAATATATTTATATCCTTTATAGAATGCGTATGGCATACCATTGCTATTTGTTGATACTTCCATGTCAATTGTCAAGCATGAACTAATCTCTAGCAAAGTTCACTCGATAATATAAATAATTTCTAAACCCCAGTAGTGAATAGTCAGTTGTTTTTGATCTATGCAAGCGTAAACATGTCACATACACTGGTGATGGATACTCAAGGCTTTAAGGTCAATGAAAACAAGTACAGTATATATTTAAATAGGTGGCTATCATTGATTGCACAACACGCGGGTCACCATATCTTTTTTTCTTTCGGACTAGTGTTTTAACATTTGAAGAGTGTTTTAAACAGCAACGATTTCTTATCAGTCACACTACATTGATGATCACTCACACTTAAGACCTCGCTATTTTTACTTTTTAACTCACTTTGACACTGTTTTGAACGATGTTTTGAACAACGCCAAATAACAGTTCCATTTTTATTGGTTCGTTTTACAATATACGTATAACCTTTATAGTATGCATATGGCTTACCATAACTATTCGTTGATACTTTCATATCAATTTTCAAGCATGAAATAATCTCCAATAAATTTCGCTCGATAATAGAAATAATAGTTTAAAGTGGGTGCGAAGGTGGGTGCAAAAGTGGGTGCAAAAGTGAGTGTAAAAGTGGGTGTAAAAGTGGGTGCAAAAGTGGGTGCAAAAGTGAGTGCAAAAGTGGGTGCGAAAGTGGATGCAGTTTATAGTAGGCACCATTTTTACTAGAATGTGATTTGAGTAAATGTAATTTCTAAACCCAAGTAGTGAATAGTCAGTTGGTTTTGATTTATGCAAGCGTAAACATGTCTCATACACTGATGATGGATACTCAAGGCTTCTTGGTCAACAAAAACAAGTATATAGTTAAAGAGGTAGCTATTATTGATTGCACAACACTGAATCTATTTTTGAAATTTTGACAAAGGGTCTAAGTGCACTTTTGTTAATATCTCGCGAACCAATAAGACTACGGCATTGTATGAGGTATTGTTGGACTTTTTGCCGAAGACTGCTGGTAAACACTTATGTTCCCACGACCTTTTTAAAGATGGCGGCTGACCCACGAGGGGTGATTAAAACGTATTCCAAGCGACGCTTGTCGATAAGCAAACCAATAATCAAAAGGGGGGGGGGGTGTGACAGAGCTTGAGGCGATAACCCCTTTTGATTGATCCCTGTTGATTTGCCCCTTTTGACTGGTCCCCGTTGACAAGTCCCTCTGAACGGGTCCTTTTTGAAGGGAGTCATTTATGACGGGCCCCTGCTGACGGGTCACTGTGGACGGATCCCTGTGGACAGGTCCCTGTTGACAGGTCCAAAGGGATTAGTCAAAAGGACCTGTCAACAGGGACCTGTCCACAGGGATCCGTCCACAGTGACCCGTCAGCAGGGGCCCGTCATAAATGACTCCCTTCAAAAAGGACCCGTTCAGAGGGACTTGTCAACGGGGACCAGTCCAAAGGGGCAAATCAACAGGGATCAATCAAAAGGGGTTATCGCCTCAAGCTCTGTCACACCCCCCCCTTTGATTATTGGTTTGCTTATCGACAAGCGTCGCTTGGAATACGTTTTAATCACCCCTCGTGGGTCAGCCGCCATCTTTAAAAAGGTCGTGGGAACATAAGTGTTTACCAGCAGTCTTCGGCAAAAAGTCCAACAATACCTCATACAATGCCGTAGTCTTATTGGTTCGCGAGATATTAACAAAAGTGCACTTAGACCCTTTGTCAAAATTTCAAAAATAGATTCAGTGTTGTGCAATCAATAATAGCTACCTCTTTAACTATATACTTGTTTTTGTTGACCAAGAAGCCTTGAGTATCCATCATCAGTGTATGAGACATGTTTACGCTTGCATAAATCAAAACCAACTGACTATTCACTACTTGGGTTTAGAAATTACATTTACTCAAATCACATTCTAGTAAAAATGGTGCCTACTATAAACTGCATCCACTTTCGCACCCACTTTCGCACCCACTTTTGCACTCACTTTTGCACCCACTTTTGCACCCACTTTTACACCCACTTTTACACTCACTTTTGCACCCACTTTTGCACCCACCTTCGCACCCACTTTAAACTATTATTTCTATTATCGAGCGAAATTTATTGGAGATTATTTCATGCTTGAAAATTGATATGAAAGTATCAACGAATAGTTATGGTAAGCCATATGCATACTATAAAGGTTATACGTATATTGTAAAACGAACCAATAAAAATGGAACTGTTATTTGGCGTTGTTCAAAACATCGTTCAAAACAGTGTCAAAGTGAGTTAAAAAGTAAAAATAGCGAGGTCTTAAGTGTGAGTGATCATCAATGTAGTGTGACTGATAAGAAATCGTTGCTGTTTAAAACACTCTTCAAATGTTAAAACACTAGTCCGAAAGAAAAAAAGATATGGTGACCCGCGTGTTGTGCAATCAATGATAGCCACCTATTTAAATATATACTGTACTTGTTTTCATTGACCTTAAAGCCTTGAGTATCCATCACCAGTGTATGTGACATGTTTACGCTTGCATAGATCAAAAACAACTGACTATTCACTACTGGGGTTTAGAAATTATTTATATTATCGAGTGAACTTTGCTAGAGATTAGTTCATGCTTGACAATTGACATGGAAGTATCAACAAATAGCAATGGTATGCCATACGCATTCTATAAAGGATATAAATATATTGTAAAACGAACCAATAAAAATGGAACTGTTATTTGGCGTTGTTCAAAACATCGTTCAAAACAGTGTCGAGGTGAGCTGAAAAGTAAAAATAGTGATGTCTTAAGTATGAGTGATCATCAATGTAGTGTACCAGATAAAACATCGTTGCTGTTTAAAAAAACTCTTCAAAATGCTAAAACACTTGTCCCAGAAAAAGATATTGCAGCTCAAGATAGTGCATTGTTTGTTAAGAAGCATGTATCATCTCCTCAGAAAGTCGTGTTAGGACAGTTGTCAATGTCTGAAAAACTCCCAACATTATCAAGGGCAACACAGACTGTGCAAAATGTGGTATTGCAAAAGGATCAAAAAGGACTATATAGTAATAGTGATGAGGATTATAATGATCATGATGATGATGATAATGATGATGATGATAATGATAATGGTTATGATGATGATGATGTTGATGATGAAGATAATAATGATAATGGTAATGCTTTGTTTACAACTAAAAAATCATTTGTTAAATTTGTCTACTGGAACAATCCAAGTAAGCTAATCCGGCGGCTTCAGCAACTGCATGTCTATAAACAGGCTGGTTATACTGAATATGAGGAAGAACTATTGGATATAGAAAATGAGCTTCGTCGTGCTAAAATTATTATGTAATGGATCCACATAACAGCTTAAACTATTTCTTAACAATACATGTTATATTTTCTACCACTCTGCTACCATTTTGCTCTCACTTTTGCTATCACTTCAAACTGTACATATTAAATATAAAAGCCAACGCTAAATGATTTTATTATCAGAACAGTTATAACCTTTGTAGTGAGCAAATCATACTAACAGGTTAGTTGCTACTATGGAACTTACTACAACTAACAAAGGTAAACAACGTGTACTCTATAAAGGCTACTCTTATAACTATAATCGTCAAAATGTAAAAGGAATAATATTTTGGCGATGCTCAAAAGAGAGGTCAAAAATATGTCTAGGCAATCTAAAAAGTAGAAATGGTAAGGTTTTAAGTGTGAGTGATCATCAATGTGGTGTACCAGATGAAACACTGTTAGTGTCAACAAATAATCATGACAATGCTAAAAAGCTAGTACAAGAAAAAAATGTTGCTACTCAAAATAGTGCAGTGTTTATTGAGCAACCCCTGCTGCTGTAAAAGTTATGTTTAATCCATCTTCCACATCTCAAGAGTCGTCAACATCACAGACTATGCAAAAGGTTGTGTTGTTGTTGTTTTAAGGGGCTGAACTACAAGGTTATCTACCCTTCATATGCAAGAGAATCAAAATGGACTAAATAGTAATAGAGAAAAAAGAAATGTATTTTGAATGTAACTATTGTACAAGTACTTATATTAAATAAATAAAAATATTGTATGGGTATTGTCTGTTTTTTCTTAATTGCTATACCCACGTCCTACTATATTAATGCCATTGTTAACCATCAACAGTCTCCACCTATGTTCAGAAAGAAAGTGATCTTAAACAATACACTCTATCTATGGTTTGTGTACCGAGTATCATAATAATACAGTGTCGTCAAGCCATGTTCAGGCAATAGTAATGTTAGGTAAGGGGTTCGAACCCTTGCTTCCTTGTACAGGATTAGTTTTTACTCAACAGCAACCCATAATACTGTACTTTGAAACATGTCACATCTCATTACAAAATGTCAACTGTATCGTTTTCTAAGACCCCAGCTGCTGGCTAGTAGCTAGCAGACTGTGCAACAGAAACAGTGTCACCATGTTCATCCTTAAAAAAAAAATCAACATTTATTATTCTTTTTCTTATTATTGTTTATTAAGAGTAGTGTAAAGTTGTCTTTGTGACGTAACGGTTATAATAGTTAGCTGGCACTCTAAAGCTCTTGAGTTCAAATTGAGCTTTAACATAAAATTTTAAAAGTATATTAGGACTAAAACAGGTCTACTCAGTCTCGGGTGATCCAAATAAGTAGATGTGGTTTGATTCACACTTTAACGATAGAACACGACGGTTTTTTATTTTTTTAAAATAATGATAGCCATTTGTTCATATTTTTTCATTTTCACATTTCACACATTGCCATTTGTCAATTTTCCATGTACACGATTTAAAAATATCAGTTTAAAGTTTTTGGATTTCATGATATGGAAACAAGAATTTTCCATTTTGTTGTTTACACATTTGCCAATTTCCCATTTACATTTTTTAAATGTCAGTTTTAAGTTTTTAAATTGTGTTGATATGGAAACATGGATTTCCTATTTTTTCCATATCACAGAAGACACGTTTATGATTTAGTCCATGCTGAATGTTTAGTTTTGTAAAACACACATTTGCTGATTTAAATTTTCTTGAAATCACTTTAATGGAAGTGCTTGGCCATGGCAATAGTGCATTCTCTTTCTGTTTGTTTCCAAAAACATATAGGCCTACTACTACTACTACTACTACTACTACTACTGTAGGTAAGACTGTTTTACAAAATAACACCTATCTACTGCTGCATTAAAAAAACACAAGTGTTAAAAAAATATAGTATACTATTTACCATTTGCTATATACATTAATTATCCCACCATCCTACCTTGCCGTGTTTGCTTTGGTTGAAAAATCAATGCTACCCACACACACACACACACACACACACACACATACACAAGATTTCTCTCTCTCTCTCTATCATTCTATTTGTAGTCATACATTCACACAACCATACCTGTCTTTGAAAACAAATACAACCACGCTATTTATCCTTGACATGCACACTTATCCCAAATAACTTTTAGTTATACATTTAACATTTACTATTACCAAAAAAAATGTTTCCACTATTTACAATTACAAAAATGAATATTTACAAAATACTAAATCTACTGGTTACAAAAAAGCCATGTCTCTAAACAATAAAATATAAAAGTCACACCTGCACCTCGTGGTTATAACCCTATGGTAGGCTAATGCATAGGTCATTCATCTGCACTCATTTGCTATCCATCAAGGTAAAATTGCATTTTCTCTGTTCCACAAGATAAAAATTATGGTTGCCGGATTGTATCCTGCACTGTTTATGCGACATAGCTTTGCCAGTTCATAAAACCGTTAGGTAGTTCTCTACACATAGTGATTTTACCACTGCTCTACCTACGCCTTTTGCTTGTTTGGCTTTCTTACAGGCTAGTATGCGATAGGCAGCATTAACTGTATATCAAACCCAGTCCACCTTTGTATTTGTAATCTAAGTAATAATTTGAAAAGAGACAAGTGTTATCAGTTTTAAACATTATCTCCGCTTTTTTTGTTTGTTTGTTTGTTTATGACATGTATATTAACCCAAAATCAAACCCTAGTCTACCTTATTGAAAGGCTAACAGTTTAACTACTGCGTCACCATACCATTCTTTCTTAGTTTGATTCGTTCTAGGCCTTAGAGCTAGAAATCGAGTTACGATCTCCAGTGCAAGAGGCACATGTGCTCACCACTATAGCATGTAATGGCTAGCTGGTATCATTAGACAACCGAAAATGATTGTATTTCGGTTAGCCAAGCATTTCTGTCATTTGCCTACTGTGTGAGCTCTGCCAGCGAGACAGTTTAGTTTAGAACAAGCGAGTGCGTGTGTGTATAGATTATTAGCCTCAAGTATTTAAAGCTTGTTGTGTGTAGCGACCATCTTGCTCAGTAACCACTGAGTAAGTTTTAACAGTCAACTCATAAAAACAGCATAGGATAGTTGTGTGTGTGTGTGGTTCATGTACTTGGGAATATGCATTAGCACCATGCGCTAGCTTTACCTCACCCTCTAAAGGTAGAGCGTTATCCCTTCCTTTGGACATTGCCAATGACTGCATTCCCCCACAAGTTTTACACTTAAGCCCTTGGCTTGTTCTTGATTAGGTTTGGTTTGCTTTAGGCTTGGTTTGGTTCAGTTGGGTTTGATTCGACTTGGTTCAGTTTAGTTTAATGTAGTCACCATTTTTTTATTTTTAGCTACACTCTTTAACCAATTAATTAATGATAGTCTACTCTTAATTCTCGAATCGATAAATTGAATTTTGTGTGCATCGTTTGTCAATCCATGCCTACAACCTATACTCCCTATGTACTACAGTCAGATCTGAAAACAAGTTCCAATGGTCAAAGACGTGTCAGTCACCATACATATATCCTACAATAATTCTTTCTTTACCTAGCTAGATTTCGTCATCCACAGTAAACATCTTACATTATGGGTTTGCAATATATTATGAAAAGCAAAAGTCCATGATCTTGTTGTTATGGGTCTTTTTTGGGGAAATTCATAAGCCATAAAAGAATGACATCATGTCAAGTTCTGAGTGGATCTTGTATGTCAAAATCCCATTATCAGTTTATAAAATCTCAAGGCCATGCCCTAGCAGTTTTGGATGATTTCAATCAATGAGACCATCATAAGAAAGATCGAAAAAATAAATACCCTTAAAACAAGTCGTCCCATGACCCTCTCCAAACAATGCTTCGCAAAATATAAATTCATCCATTGAACATTGAACATGATCGGCGACATCATCCTAGCTTCCCCCTCCCACCATGGTTGCCATATCGTTTGACCTTCAAGTGTCCTCAGCATCTCTGTGCTTTTTTCATTGCCCTGTTGTCAAGTCAAGTCAATGCATTCCAATAAGCTCAAATAACATCCACATCCTGTCAGTCTGCCCCAGCAAGTTTGTTTTCTATACTCATTTCAAGCACCATATAACCAAGTTCTGTTTGTTCTATCTAAAGCCAACTTCATCGGATCAAGGAATTATCATTTGCCATGTCACTCATAATCGTTTACACGTTAAAGACCCCCTTCAGGGGGTTTAGGAATTAGGAATTCCATCATAGGAAAAATCAGAAAACGAACCCTCGACCCGCGGTCTCATCAAAATAGCGAATACTGTATTGGTATATCACCACCGTGGCCAGTAATAGCTTCGTTGAAACACGTGTCCAGTGGTATCGTCTCTATCTGCAACCACTCTTCATGAACATTTTAGACAAATTAAAAGAAAAAGTTTTAAAAACTGAAATGTTTTCAACATAAGTGTCGTTAGGCCCTTTCACATTTTTTAAACATAAATACTATATTCGAAAGGAGAGAGGAAAGGGGCGTCACCCCGAGTCCTACGACCCCTCGTATACGTCTCTGGCGTTATTGGTTTGTGAGATATAACAGAAAGACTAAAATCACGGTTTTACAACAAAAAATTCTGTTTCCCTCATTTTCAGAAACTTTAACCTATTACCAAAATAAAGAGGGTTTCGAGACAAGCCATTTGACACGTCATAGGACCAAATCCGACCATGCATTCGTGAAATATCAGAAAAAGTCTAAAATCACGGTTTTACCCCAAAAAAGCCTGTTTCCCTCATTCTCAAAACGCTAACCTATTAATAACATGTATAGGGCTTCGAGACAAGCGATTTGACACGTCACACGTCCAAATCCGACCTTGCGTTTGAGAGATATCGGGAAACTTCGTAGGAAAGTAGGCGACTATCTGGCTCTCTCCTCACCACCAAAACCTCTTCTTATCAATCATTTTTTTCAAAGAGCTCGCCCTCTTACAAAAATCCCAAGTGCGCATGCGTAAAAAACAAAAACAAAAATGTTCATCCATAGCGGCATCTCGTAAAACGCATGCGCGATATGAGCAACAACATTTAAGTTCATTTTAGCAGCGCACCTTATACATGTCGTATTTGAAAAGAGACTTTCACTAAAAATTACAATTTCACCCCTAGTAGGGGTAGGTTTTATTTAGGGGTTGAAAGGAATGGTCCATTGAAAAGAGGGCGTCAACCCGAGTCCAACGACACCTCATTTGTCAACATCCGACCATGGGTTCACGAGATATTGGCTTGGACTCACGCGGCGGCCATGACACTATTTGGAATCGGCATCACTCCCCTACTTCTTTGAAGAAGTACAGATCAAAATAGAAGAAATGGAGATCACTGATGAATTTGCAGCACAAGAGTTTCAAATGGAATGTGAAGGAGAGTGGCAGCTGTTCGAATCCATTTATTTCAATACAGTTACACGTTTGCAAACAATTATAGATGAATCGGAAGAGGTTCAAGGTACTTTACTAGATCAATTGAATCCAGCTATAAACAGCGCCATTCATCAATTTATGTACGCTAAAAGAGTACAGAAATTACCGGAAATCAATGGAGAATTCACAAAATGGTTTTTCTTTAAGAATAGTTACGAGTCAACAACTCATCAGGATACTCAGCTGACAAACATTCAAAAAACTCAATATCTGATTCCTGCAGGGTAAAGCACGCAAGGTCATACAAAGATTCACTATCTCAGAGGAAAACTACACAGGTGCCTGGGACTTCCTTGTAAATACGTATGATAATCAAATTCTATCATTGGGGCACATCTAGATGATCTTTTCAAGTTTCTCACAATTTCAAAAGAGGATAATAAATCTGAATTACTCAGGCATTTATATCTTCATATACAAACTCACATAGCTTCATTAAAGACAATGAAGCAACGGGTGCAACACTGGGATACGCTGATTATTCACCTAGCAAAGAAGCAGTTGGATTTCATGGATCAAAGAGATGGCAAAAAAAGAGTAAAAGGAAGAGATGCCAACGTTGGAAGAATTTCTGCAGTTTTTAACTGAACGTTCTCAATCATAAATGCTGTTACACTATAATAAAACAAAGACTTCAATACTAAGACATATGCAAAGGACAAAAGGCCTAGCAAGAGAGTTGTAATGAAAGACACTCAGCAGGGCTGCAATTTGTGTGAAAGAAGTAATTCTATTTACAAATGCGAGGAGTTACCCCAACGATCAGTAGAAGACAGGAAGAAGCTTTTCCGAGAGAAAAGACGGTGTCTTAACTGTTTGAAGCCAGAACACATTGCGAAAAACTGTAGAGGATCAAAGTGCAAGAAATGTGGATATTTACATAACACGTTATTACATGCAGAGGACGATATAAAAAAAATGTTGGAAGAAACGAAGTGAGTGCGTCAAATTTCAGGATTCGCCTCCCCTCAATATAAGTTTGGCAAAAGAAAAAAACATCGCAAATACTTCGGTTAACGGCATTAATCGATGTGAGGGATGCTCAAGGAAGGAGAAGAACATGTCGAGCCTTATCGGATCCTGGATCTCAAATCAATCTGATGAAAGAAAATCTGTGTAAGAAGCTCGGTTTCCCAAATGTTAAGAGAAGCATGCAGATAATCGGAGTTGATTGTTCCAAAGTAGAAACAAACAAAACTGAAAGAGTATTCCTCGCTTCAAGAAATGACGACTTTGCCATAGAAGAAGAATTTGTGGTGTTGCCATCTATTGCAGAACGACTGCCACAGCTAGAGATCAAGAAGGACAAGATTATTATCCCAAAGGATATTTGATTGGCAGACCCGACTTTCAACAAGCCTGGGGACATGGACTTGTTGATTGATGCGGGACTCTATTGGAAGCTTGTTATTGGTCGATCCAGAAACGAAGTAGGACAACCAGCTCTACAGAACACCCGACAGGTTGGATTATTGGCGGTGAGGTTTGCGAGAATTAACAAGTATTATAAATCACGTGCATGGAAATCGGCAACCAACAATTAGCAGAACATTTAGGAAGATTTTGGAAGCAAGAAGCAGTTCCGGAAATTCAGCATAACACAAAAGAAGAAAGAATGTGTGAGAGGTAGTTCACAGAGACTGTTTCGAGAGATGAAACAGGTAGATTCATCGTAAGGCTGCCATTAAGACCAGATGTCGTACTTGGAGAGTCTAAAGGTCATGCACAAAAGAGACTAGAATCATTAATCAAGGGATTAAGCTGACAACCAGAACTCAAGATTGCTTACACAGATTTTCTAAATGATTATGAAAGGCTAGGGCATATGACTTTGATGGAAGAGCGAAAAATTAAGAAATGACAAATTCATATTTCATACCCCATCATGCAGTGGAGGGACCAGACAGCGACACCGCTAATGTTAGAGTGGTATTTGACGCCTCAACAAAATCATCACACGGTAAATCACTCAACGACAAGCCTAATTTTGGGCCAAATTTACAGAGAGACCTTTTTCATATTGTACGTAGATATCGCAGTCATAAGTACTGTATGTCATAACAGCGTATGTGGAAAAGATGTTCAGGCAGATCCTCGTCCACCCTGATGATCGAGCAGTACAGAAAATTATGTGGAAGAACGATCCTTCAGCCCCTGTAAGGATTTATCAACTAAACACAGTGACATACGGAAAAGGGTCTGCACCGTATCATGCAATGAGATGTTTAAATGAATTGGCTAATCTTCGTGTAAGTGAACTTCCAATAGCAGCCAAGGCTATTCGTGATGATTTTTACAAGGATGACTGCTTGAGTGGAGGAAATATTACAGAAGATGTGATTCAGCTACGGCAACAAATACAAAGTATCCTTTTGAGTGGTGGAGGGAGTGGAGGTCTAATGACAGACGTATATTGCAGGAGTTGGAGAGCAAAAATAATGCGGGTACTTAGTTCATTTTAGATAAAGGTGAAGCCAGTAAAATTATTGGACTTCTCTGGGACTCAGCACAGGAGTTTCGAGTTATATCAGCAAGGCAAACACCAAATTCCAAAAGAGAAGTAGCTTCCAAAATCGCACAGATGTTTGATCCTCTGGGGCTTGCGAGGCCAGTACTGATCAAAGGAAAATTGTTGATGCAACACTCATGGGTAGATGGATTAGATTGGGATCAGTCATTACGTCGATAGCACCTTCAAATTTGGAAGAACTATTATTCATCAATGGAAAGACTGAACAACATCAGAATAATCAGAAATGTAAATCCTGGAAATTGTTCAGACACTTTTGATCTGTTTGGATTTAGTAATACTTCCGAGAAGGCCTTTGGAGCCTGCATTTATGTAGTTAGTCAAACACAAAAGGGTCACTTCGAGTCGAAATTACTTTGTGCGAAGACAAAGGTGGCTCCTTTAAAGACCATTTCGTTGCCCAGACTCTAATTGGAGGCAGCACTTCTTCTTGCACCACTTGTCAAAACGGCGGCAAGTGCTTTGAAAAAGGGAGTTGGTCGTATCAGATTTTGGAGCGATAGTACAATTGTTTTAGGATGGATCAACAACTGCCACGGTTGTTGAAGACATATGATGCAAATAGAATAGCAAAGATTCAAGAAGCCACCGAGCCCACGTGTGGAATCATGTTCCATCAACAGAAAATCCGCTGATCTTCTCTCAAGGGGAATTACCTCTATAGAACTTGAAGACAAGACACTTTGGTTGAAAGGGCCTCCATGACTCCGCACACAAATTCAACAACCGAGGCAATCCAAGGAATTTGAAACAGAACTGCCAGAACTGAAGGTTACAACAGTGACATTAAAGGCAACTGCAACCAGCAATTTGATAATCAAATTTTTGTCGTTCTCGAAATTACGCCATATAGTAGCATACTGTCAGAGATTCATGTACAACTGCAAACATGAGATACCAGAAAGGAAAACAAGCTCACTAGAGACAGAGGAAATTTGTCAATCAGAGAGACATGTGGTAGGTGGTCACAGTTGGAAGCATTCTCTGAAATACAAAATTGTTTAACAAATAATCAAGACCTCCCAAAAAAGAGTCCATTAAATTCACTCAGTCCCTTCCTAGACAGCGATGAGTTGATTAAAGTTGGAGGAAGGCTTCGGTTTTCAGAGTTAGCATCGGAACAGGCATCCCGTACTTCTCCCAGCAAATCACCACATCACCAGGATAATCTTGGAATGGGAACTTCATCGTCTTAAGCACAGTCCTCCAGAGCAGTTGTTACAAGCAACACGACAGCGATATTGGCCCATCAGTGGCAGAAGAGAGGCAAGGAAGATCATCAGAAGATGTGTGAAGAGTTATTGCTTTAATTCCGCAGTTCCTGAGGTACGCATGACAGATTTACCACCAAAGGAAAGAGTCACGCTGGTTCTTCGGCCCTTTGTCACCACAGGAGTGGACTACGCAGGTCCCATAACTGTGAGAGAAAGCCGCAGAAGAGGCCGGTTCCATGTTTACAAGAGTGACGTAGCTGTATTTGCGTGCTTCAGCACAAAGGCAGTGTATCTGGAACTAGTATCAGAGATAACAACTGAAGCTTACTTAGCCGCACTGCAACGTTCTATGGCGAGACAAGGCTTGTGCAACCAGCTCTTTTCTGATAATGGAAAGAATTTTATTGGAGCATTCAATGCGCTACAAGATATTGTTGCATCCAAGGGATGCATCCCCATCCCTTCCCTATAACTATAAATTATACACCTAACTTTACACGGACGCCTGCGGCATACTTCGCATAAGCTTATACCAAGGCCAGGCCTAGTGCATAGCAACGACCTCCGGTAACCCAGGCCAGCACCTCAATTCCTAAAGAATCCGCAACTATGCAAACTCGGCAGGCGGGTTCTATAAAGCACCAGAGGAGAGGTGAACGGAGGTCAGTCTTCCACAAGTGCAACCAGGTGCCGAGACGCTGCCCTAAGCCGTCACATCCAGATCGGTGAGTGTCAAGCGAGCCAACACACTATCACACTAACACTTACAACATCCCCATAATTATTGTAAAAGATCACAAGTATCTGCTCTGCGTATTTTCATTGTACTCCACTTTGGGAGTACGAATTAAACATTAGAATCTATAAGTTCACTGGTCTTTTGGTTCATTTATTTAATTAGTTGATAAGATCCTACCCCTTAAATCACTTCCCGGTAGGATCCTAAATTAGTACTTAGTTAATTGCTTATTGGCTACTGTAGTCAGCCACGGGCGTCACATTACATTGCCTACGTGCGCGATACACATTAGGAGCATGGCCAGTCAGTCATCATCAGCAGGAATCCGAGCGGTCGCATAGCTGCTTCTGCACTCATTTAGAAAATTACCCCCTTGTAACCATCCCTTTGAACTACCTAAGCAGACTGTACAATTGGGTGTTCTCCCGTCGAGCTGCGTTCACGCCCGAACCACTCAAACCCACGCCTTTTTACACCAGTGCCCCGAGCAGTCTTCAGCTACTCCCCTTTCATCCCCCTTTTAACACACTTTGTACCAGCTACCCTCACAGGTACCCTGCAAATGGTGGGTTCGCTGAGTACCGTGACGTAGCCGTAAGACAACGCCCAAGGGGTACAGTCAACGTACCTCCGCGGAAAAGATCCCTTAATTTAACCTCTTACTAGCCAAGCGAAAGCCACCCAAAATTGGGAAATGTTTTTTGAAGTACGGGTCCGGTAATATATTTGTACCCACCCAAACCCGCCCCAATCACTAATACATTTTTAAACGCCACCCTTAACTAGCAATAAGCCATTTACGACCCCCCCCCCCAAAATTAGCTACGCCCACCCCACATAGTACATAGGGGCCACATTGTTTAGTTGCCCACCCAGTTCGGTCCCCGGTACCTTCAATAGCTTTGCAACAGTAATATTTCACTCACTACCCCCATAGACTAGAGCGGCAATTACACCGATTTAGGAAAGCCACTACCCCACCAGCCTAGTAGAGCCCGCAGGCATCTATATATTCCAAAACTAGACAAAGTAGTGTCATATTAACATTTTACGATCCCCTAGAGAGTTTCCACCCCGTTCACAGACAGGCATACACCATGGCACCTCATGCCGACGTACCCCAGACACAAAATAGGAGGCACCTCATCCACACGGATAGGAATTCCGAATTATTCTTTTTCCTACTCCGAAGCCGCCAGCGCCGAATGCTAAAGGTGCAATTGCACATATAGACTTTGCAGGCGAGGGTTAGCGCGGCGCAAGGCAAATATATCTGCACCCCCACCCAGTGGCGTCGGAGCGGATTTTTTATTGGGGGTGCAAGATTTACTCGGCCCAGCCTGTTTTTGTTTGTTTGTTTGTTTGTTGTTGTTTTTTAGCGAAGTCGGTGACGACGAATGGTTTGAAAAATTACAACGAAAGAAATATTTTGATTTCGTAAATATTTTGGGTATGAACTAATTCACTAAAAGATGCAATGAAAAAAGAAAAATTCTGTTTATTTGTTAAATAGAACTCAAGACGTATGACGTATTGGCTATTCGGCCAATAGTAAAAATATTACCAACACTTTTACACCACACATTATAGCCTACAACTCAAGTCAGGTTGACTCAAGACTAATTGACCTCCCTTGAATAAAAACAAAAATGAACAGTGGCCTGAACAAGCGACTTTGTAACTTATCGACCTGCAACAAGAACGTCATAAAAATTAAACTTAAAACACATAGCACCAAAAAAAAGGATAATGTACATACGTTTGATTTGTGCCTAGCTAAGCTAAACCTTCCCAAACACTTGCCCTCGTTCAATCTTACGCGAAATAAACTCGCGCAATATACCCTGCAGATCTATGGCTCTTGTATAGGGTAGTCCTTATGCACATGAAGAAGCAAAGCGTGAGTCAGGCACTGTTGGGTCATGGTACTGGGCAAATAATATTTTGACCTTCGAAGTGCACTGAAAGATCTTTCTGAAGAAGCAGCAGATGCTGGAACGGTCATGAGTACCAGAACAAGCAAAACTACTTCGTTGAAAAGATCTTTAGTGGATGTAGCCAACTCATTCATCTGCTTAACTACATCTGCAATGCACTTCGGTGGCTTCCCCGGCAACTTTTCAACAATTTTAGCTGATCGAGATCAAAATCGTCCTGATGTGGACCCAGCGTTTCCTTCAGAACCTGCTCATATGGAACGATGCCCTGGCATGCCTGAATCAGAATATTTTCAATACTCGCCAAAGTGTCAAAACCTTTCTGGTTAAATCTTTCTTCTACTTCATTCAAAAGGAGGTCCAGAATAGAGAAGTAATCTTTTCTAAGCTCTTCTTGATCTGTGACCTTTGCTGGAGGAGCTGGATTGCTCATTTTTTCTAAAGGCTTCGGAATTTTCCTCTGCCGTTTTTTGGGAAGTTTATGTTCAGGTTTGGGCTTCTTGTTCTGCTTCTGCTTCTTTTTTTTTTTTTTTGCTTTTTCTCGGCTTCTTCCTCCTCATCGTCGGGTTTGGATGTGGCGTGGTTTTCGGAAGCTTTTTGGTTAGGGTTTGGTAAAGAAGAGCAGTCACGTTCCACTATCTCCGTAGCATAAACGTAGCTTTCCTTGTAGATCCGATCAAACTCCTCTGTCGTTCGAAGAGCCTTCATTGCCGACATTAAAATCAGAGCAACTTGCTTTGCTCCTGTGGCAGTATAACATGGGCCCTGAAGGGCCTCTGCAAGTTCTTCGCATGGACCAAAAATTTCGACACTCCCTATTCTCATTGCCTTTCTTAGCACTTCTCATAGGCTACTTACCATACAAAATAAGATCACACGAGATCTACTGCGTATGCAACTACTTAATTAAGATTCCAACTACTAGTTACCAGTTACGTTTTGTTTTAAAAAATGTCATGCATATGTATTACTTTTGCTTATAAAAATAAAAACAACTGCTGCACGTGCAGTTATTGGAATTTGAGCAAATTTTGTTTGTTTCACTAATTAGCTCTTTAGCTGTGACACCTGTTTTTCATATTTGAAAGCTCGTGACTTATAAATGACAATAAAAATAATACATACAATTTTCAACATTTCACTGTGAATTTAAATAATGTTATGTTAAAACTCTTCACCTATGAAAAAGTACAACAGGAGAATAAAAGTGTACATGGATCTGAATTCGGTAATTCTCAGACACTTACGGAGTTAGTGTGATGTGTGAGCTTGAATTTGAGATGAGAGTAAATCCAGTCTTGGTTGGATGTTGGAAACAGCAACCCGCAGATCCCCTTCCAGCTGCAGCCGAGGCCGATGCTTCGTCTTGACAGATGCCATTGCGGAAAATGTTGACTCACACAAGTAAGTTGAAGCGAAGGGTAATAACAGGCCCACTGCTTTTTTTGATAAAATGGGATATTCATTCCGAATCTGCACCCAAAAATGTTCAAGAGACTTCGACTTAAATTCATTTCGAAGTATTTTGTCACTTGAGAGTTCTATTAGTTCCTCCTGTTCTGACGTTGACAGGTGGGCTGTTACGTTCGTTTAAAACGGACTGCGAATCGAGTCATTCTCAGTTGATGGTTGTGGAAATCTACCCTCGAATTTTTCACGAAGGTTTTGGAGGTGTTCTACGACAATTCCACTAATTTGACAAATATCTAACTTATTTTCTTCCAGGAATTCATTCAGACAATGAAACATCTCACAGTTACCTTTGCCCATCTGGGCTTTCCAAAGTTCAAGTTTTCTCTTAAAAGCAAGCACTTTGCCGCTTAGAATTAAAATATTACTACTTCGTCCTTGAAGTCACACGTTAAGTTCATTCAGTTTTTCAAATACGTCTGCCAAGTAGCACAGTATTAGAAGCCATTTCTCATCCAGAAACAGGGTTGCGAGTGTAGGACTGCTGTCCAATAGGAAAATACGAAGTTCATTCTTCAACTCCACAACGCGACGAAGGACTCGACCACGAGACAACCAACGTACCTCCGTGTGCAATAGAAGCGAATCATGTGTAGATCCCATCTCCTCGCAAAGAATGGAAAATAGCCGACTGTTAAAAGCTCTATCTTTCACAAAATTTACAACACTATTTACATCGTTCAGCACTTTATTGACTTCCGGTTGTAGTACTTTTGAAGCCAATGCCTCCCTGTGTATCATGCAATGTGTGAATGTTACAGAATTCACTCACTCTTGCTCTGAAACCCTTTTTAGTTTCAGTAAATGTCGACGCCCCATCGGTGCATATACCAACACAATTTGTCCATGAGAGATTGTTGTCAATAAAAAAGGAATTCACAAGAGAAAAAATATCGACGCCTGTAGTCCGCCCTTCTAGAGCTTTACAAAATAGAAAATCCTCGTGCATTTCATTTTCATGGCAGTAGCGTACAGAAACACGAAGCTGGGCGCTGTTTAGGATATCAGTACTGTCATCAAGTTGCAGGACAAATGTTGGGCTATCATGAAGAGTGGTAGCAATTGTTTTTTTTTTATGTCAGAGGCTATTACATCAATACGACGAGTTACTGTATCATTTGAGAGCGGTATCGACTTCAAACACTCACCGAACTTTTCTCCATGCATGATCGCGCACATTTTCACGGCTGCAGGAAGAAGTAATTTCTCACCAATAATATGTGGTGGTTTGGATTTTGCAATTAAATAGGATACCTCCAAGGATGCTCTTAGCGCTTTCTTAGGAGCTGTTGCGTGCTTTTCTAGGAATCTAACATTTCCTTTCAGTTGTTGTTCGTGGCGCTTAAAACTGCTAAAGATTTACTTACAAAGTCTGGATGTTTAGTCTGCAAGTGTCTCTTAAGTTTCACAGGCTTCAAACTGTCGTTTGCTAAAATCTCCAAACAAATAACGCATTGAGGTTGTTCCTGATTATTATTCGAAAGAATGCTGGTAAAGCCTAATGTCAGATAATCGTCTTGATATTTACGCACTTTCACTTTGTGTGTAGAATTAATAATCCGGATGGGAGCAGAAGTAGACGCGGAAGAACAATGGACTTTGTTTAAATTCGAGCCGTGTTCTTTTTCCGAAGGAGGGCAAGCACTATCACTTTCATGGGGTCTCTTTTTACCACTTCTAATAAGCCACTTATCCATGGGTAATGGCGTTACTCGTGTCAGTTTATTGTAAAGTTGGCTAACCACGTACTAGAATTCAACTGTTCACTCACTGCCTTTGAACTGACTGGAAAGGCCTAGCTGAATTCGAATCGGCAACGGCAGAAATAGAAGAATTCATTCTTGGAATTCATTCTTGAAAGAAAGTGGCGGTCACATTGTCAAGCGGGTTATTGTCATTAAGTGTTTGGTAAGGAGATGTCACTGCGGGTGGCGAGTGAAGGGGAGCTGTGTGGGAAATGTTACTCGCCACCTTTCCTTAGAATTTCTGCTGGCAGGTTCTACTGGTCAGTTCTTGTGAATTAAGTCAGCAAAGGTACGAGTTTATTATTCTTGAATGGACTTGGGAGCTACCTGCCTATGATAGATTCATGAATATGAGGATAGTAATGTTTGTTACAGAATATGAAATATAAATATTTCAATCAAAGCCGGCGCCCCCTTCCCCTTTATCACTCTCTTCGCCCCCCACTTTGAGAACCCCTGCTATAAAGTAGGACACGCCGGTGCCTCTCGCTCCCATTGGCTGCTACGCTGTGACGCAGCTGGGCTAAGACAGGCGCATGCCAGCTGATATTTACAACGCATTCTTACGGGAAACACAGTCATATTTCGCTACTCTTTTCCACTCGTAGTATACAATCACAATAATGGCAATATGCACGTTATAAAGAGGAAGGTATAAACAATATATTGCAGTGGTTTGTAATGCGAAATATACTTCATAAACACACACACAAATATTTTAGATTAGCCTAACTACGCTACCGCACCTTAGTATCGGCTGAGCAAAAAAGAAGCCTCAAAAAACACAATAAAGTGTAATGGTACTGTAGTGATATACCATTTATAGGGTATTATTTGACAGCAGGACATGCGAGGACCAGCACATTCGTATTTCTCTTTAAAAACGTCCCTTTTTGTTGCCGTCTAATCATTTAAATTAGCCGCTGGCTGCGCGAGCGAAGCGAGCGAGCCAGCGGCGTGTGGGCCAGGTACGCGGTGCGTCTACGCGCTCCTTAGCCTGGTGTATAACTTGGAAAGGGGGTTGAAAAATGAGTTTATAAATTTAATTTACGTGTTATAGATTTTAGGTGAAAATAGAAGTGCTTGCCGAGGCAGCCTCCTCGTAGGGCCCTGACGTGCTATCAAGTTGATAAGCTTTAAGCTTGCGTACTGTTTGAATTTGTGATATTCAAATTTTTTAAATGTTAGGTTAGTTCAAGTTATTTTTAATTGAGCGTTATATAATGGTGTTATTAGCAGCTTGCAATTTACGTCTTGTTTACTCGACTACCGCACACCACATGCCCTCCCGGCCGGGACGTATCGGCAGCAGTTGCCTCCCTTTTTGTTGCCATAGACAGCTGTGAGCTGTATGTTATATATGGTCGGCCGCGATAGTGAAAACCCGGTGACGTCACGGAGCAGCCTACGGAATGGCAAGCCGATGCGCGGAGCCCGGAGTGTCCCCCAGCCCTGCCATTTCCAGGCTGCCTGCCCCAATCCACGCCCTTCTTTCGTTACGGGGATTCCCCTTCAACGCGTGTGTCGGCATATCGTGTTTTTTTAGGAGATACATTCAAGAAACATTCTATTTTTAATTAAAGGAAGGAAGGAAGCTTATAGTTTAACGTGACCGTTAATCTCGCGATCATAAGCCACGGGACCTCCGTTTTACGTGGAATCCGAACCACAGGACATGGCATTTCACATCGAAAATCTCACATGCATTGACCGGGAATCGAACCCGGTCCGCCTTGGTGAGAGGCATACAGCTTGACCGCTGCGCCACCACGCCCCACTATTTTTAATTAAAGTGTAATGTCGTGAAAGTATAATAAACAAGAATAAATCGGCTTGAACCTGCTCTTCGCACTCACCGACAGCGTTACCAAACTAACTTTAAGCCAATGTTGCCAACCTCAGCAGAGACGATTGGCATGCATTCACACTTAGCTGCTCGCGAGTTCGCATTTCGAATTCGCGCCATGTATCTCAAAAAGGTCATTCTTTCTCAATTTTCAACATCAAAGTTTTGCATTTTCAAAAGTTATTGGGGGTGCGCCGCACCCCCAAAATAAATATTGAGGGGACGGCTGCACCCTGGCACCCCCCCCCCCCCTTCCTACGCCACTGCCCCCACCGATCAGCGAAAGGCACTCCGTGTGCGATTGCACCGAAATTTACACGCCATACGCTAAGCCTTACGGGCCAACCACATAAAGACACACAGAATTCATCACCGAATGGAAATGGTATATGGCCACCTCCCTCACAACGCGACCCTACAACGCGTTAGGGCGCAACGGGAGATCTTGACTTACCACTATACACAGCTCATTGCCGATTATAGCCGGCTGAGCGCCCAATTAATAAACATCATCCCAGCTCAATCACGTTAACAATTAAAGATACCGTGCTCATTTATTTCGTGCCACGTGACGTAGCAACGATCGACATACCCCCACAAATGCATACATGCATACATGTGCGCCACCGTGGCCACACCATTCAGCCCACGCAATTACAGTGCCCCATATTGCACCTTCGGATGAACACTGCACACCCTAGACTGGCGGAACAGGCCAGGGCATTTACCCTGCAACACGCCGACTTATGGCGACATTTCCGTCGGCTCCAAGCACACTTTCTTTCGTTTGACCTTTTAACACATAAACCTACCCCAGTGGAAGAGGTTATTACAGAAATTTCACCACGGATGGCCAACAGGACCATTCCCCTACGGCCCACTCCTATTAGGAAGGGGACCGCCGTGGTCATGCCACATACGCAGCCCACTATTGGGAACGGGCACACGTGAATATATTTCACCCGCCACGTGCTACCATTTCCATCCCCACGCTTCCATTATACCCTAGGAACTTAGCGCCTATTCCGGCCACCAACGGTCCTAAGGCACACCGAAAAGCAGTATAAGTGTACAGGCATATACTGTGTACACCCCCAGAGGAGCCACAGCGGCTCCAGCCAAAAATCACACTCCTACAGACGCCCTGAGTGGATCCCAGGCGCTAAAATTGCTTTAGCTATCCGTGGGCAGAGGAGATACGCCTTACAGTAGACGACGACTTATGGCCTAGCACTGGAGCACACATAACGCGACTCCATGGCCAATTTTTATTTTAAAACACAGCATTTATGAATAATTAGAGGGTAAGACATGTTAAGGCACGCTGCGCCTGTAACAGTTCCACGTGTCTCAACGTTTACCCAGTCCCCAGAGCTAAGAAACGAAAGCGTTAGGTCACCCGCATAAGGCATTGAAATATACTTATACCCCACACATATCAAACCCCGGAACATACGAGACAAACAAGCGCCCTACGCGCTATGGCATCTGGTAGCCATGCTCACGGCTATATGTCACCGACAGTTCCCCACAGTGCCTAGACACGAGTCCTAGTTATAAGATTGCATGTTTAGTTATAACCAATATAATACTATGTACAATGTTATTTTTATCATGTCTTATGTCTTTATATGATAACTAGCTGAAGTACCCGTGCTTCGCTACGCGTCATAAATAAATTAAAATGTGAAGGTGACAGTTAAAACAGGGGATAGGCGAGGTGCTGCGCAGAGGGAGATTAAGGATGGAACATTTTGTCCAACTACACCGCTCGGCGTTGACCGTGTTTTATAGCACAAATTTAGGTTTTACTCGCTAACGGTTGGAGATACCTTTCGGATAGGAAATGTAATTTTAAACTTCGTATATGCCATCACAAGTTTGCTATTTCTTAGCGTTCTCTTTTTATTTGAAATGGAAATATGAAAGTTTAAAACCAAAGGGTGTAGTGACGTCACTAAAATGGTCGTCATCTTTAAATAGTGCAAAGTATTGAAATCAAAAGTAACCTATATGTTAACCAGGTAAATCAGCTACTTCCATGTAAAATTCATGTAAATCGGACCAGTGGTACTTGCGTGATTGAGTAATACACAGACACACACCATCTCATTTTTAGCCTCGCTTCGCTCGCGTCATAGTCGTGTCATATTGTCATTCAATGAAATGCAGGTTTAACCCCGTTAACACCCCTTTAGAGCCTGAATATCAAAAAATCCCTCCTTAGTAGACGTTTTCGACATACAACAAACATATCCCCAAATATATCATTCTTCTAACATTAATAGTTTGGGTTGGTCGATGAGAGTGAACATCCAAAAATCCTTCCTTAGTGGACGTTTTTCTTCCAGAATTTCACCCCTCCCCATAGGCCCCTCAAATTGGATTTATGAAAAAAAAACGGTTGAACACCTATTTATTTTATTTTATTTATTTATTTATTTATTTATTTATTTTTAAGCTGATTGATTTCCTCCGAGTTTCAAACTCCTCGCCTATGTCGTTTAAGAGATACACGCTCCTTTAAGAATCTTTCAAGCGGCTTCGGTGGCGTAGTTGGTAGCATGCTGAGCTTCTATGCCCAAGATAGCGGGTTCAAACCCGGCCGAAGCCGTCGGATTTTTTAAGAGCGTTAAAAATCCCTCAGTATGCCTTCCTTCGGAGGGGAAGTAAAGCCGGCGGTCCCATGTCATAGATTTATGGCATGTTAAAGATCTTTCCACTAATTACACCTGTGTGAAATTAAATTGGATAGGTTAAGAATGTAAACAACGCTCTTAGGTTGCTACGTTCGTTGCCAAGAGCCGACTGCGGTGGTGTCTAGTAGCTAGTTCTGAACTAGGCCTAGTAGTCGTTGACGGTGGCATTTGGCGGCAAAAGTAGGAACTATTTGAAAATTCAAAGTTGCAGTCCCTACTTGAATTTAAAAAAAAAACAGATACACACACTAATACAGTCATCACAATTAACACCGGTTATCAGACAGATTCTACACACACCCAAAGTACACGGGGCTACATGACCGCGTTGTCGCAGCCCCTAAACTAAGGAACCAACCAACCAAGAATCTTTCAACCCCCACTTTTCATCCCTTTCACCTCATAATATACACTACATCGAAAAATCATTAGACATGGGTCAGCTTATTTATAAATGATTAGTGTATATGCCAAGTATCACATCCCTAAATGAAACCACTCGTGAGATATTGTTATTCAATGAAATGCACGTTTACCCCCTTAACATCTCTTTAAAACCCGAATAAACAAAAATCATTCCTTAGTTGACGTTTTGGACATACAGCGAACATATTCCCAAAATTTCATTTTTCCAACTTTAATAGTTTTCGCTGGGCGTGATGAGTGAGTGAGTCAGGACATTTTCTTTCATTTGATTTTCTTCAGAATTTCACCCCTCCCGATGAACTCCTTCAATTTGATTGATCAAAAAAACTGGCGAACAGCTATTTACTTACTTTAAAGCATTTTTCCCCCTGAGTTTGATGAGTCAGTCAGTAAGTCAATCAGTTAGGACACTTTCTTTCCTGTTACCCCCACCCCCAGAATTTCACCCCTCCCCATGGGCCCCTTAAAATTGGATTTATGAAAAAAAACGGTCAAACACATATTTACTTATTTTTTATGCTGATTTCTTTCCGCTGAGTTTCAAACTCCTCGCCTATGTTGTTTAAGAGATACACG
Organism: Meconema thalassinum; assembly: GCA_946902985.2. NCBI lineage: Eukaryota > Metazoa > Arthropoda > Insecta > Orthoptera > Tettigoniidae > Meconema > Meconema thalassinum. The sequence goes on along the minus strand of OX336394.1, from coordinate 248,384,750 downwards.
CTCCGTTAGGAATCTTTCAATCCCTACTTTTCACCCCTTTCACCTCATAATATACACCACATCGAAAAACCCTCAGACACGTGTCTTCTTACTTTTTAATGATGAGTTTATGTGGCGAGTATCACATCCCCCAATGAAACCAATCGGGAGATATTGCTATTCAATGAAATGCAGGTCTACCCCCTTAACACCCCTTTAGAACCAGAATATCCAAAAATCCTCTCTTCGTGGGCATTTGCGGCCCTTGGGGAAGCTGCATACCAAATTTCATTCCAATCCGTTCAGTGGTTTCTGAGATTTCGTGATGAATGAATGAGTGACTGAGTGAGTGGTATTTGACAAATATATAGTAGAAGATAGTGTCAAGTCTTTGTTATGCTAAACTCGGTTGACAGTGCTGTGTTAGTAGGTGAGTAACTAACGGGATTTCAAATAAAGATGCTCATTTTCTATACCGGTAGTGCAGAGCGCAACTGGCATCCAGACGGCCGTGTCTCGACTTGAGCTATGTTGCCATGGAAACTATCTGCCTTGCCATTCCTTCATGAGTATATTTTGTGATTTGATTAGCCTGTGCTTGAGTGCAAAAGGGCCGAAATCAGAAGAATGAGAAAGACCATCGAAAATTCATGTAGCCAGCGGTTTCTTCTGGGTCCTAAATTATGCGTATGCAAAATTTGGTTGAGATTGGTGGAACGGTGTAGATTTGTATACGGAACAGACCCACCCACATACATACATACATACAGAATTTCACTTTTATATATAAAATGAATTCTGATAGCAAACACTAGTTTAAGAAAATTCGGAACAATGCATCACATGTCTCCGTATCAGCTGACAACTTAGGTCAATCACACTCGACCAGATACTCTTCGCCGATACAGCACATTGCGTCAACAAGTAACACGTCCATAGCGACAGAAAGGCGAGGCACGACACGTGCCACCGTACATGCTCTCATAGCCAGGCGTGCTCCACCACATTCACATGAAGGCCACGCATAAGAATGCGGCAAGACTTACTTATAGTCAGTGCCTACACATACTATACTAATCACATTTTAGTTAAACGAGGAGCTTGGCCAACGAACATTTCTACAATAAACCGCGCACCCAGTCAAGGTCCTTTAATTGACCGACGATAGATTCAATCCCTTACAGTAGGATATATGGAATGCACATACTTCCACACAATACCTCTATACTTATGAAATTACATGAATAAGAATACTATGTACACTCGTGAGTTGACCGATTGAAAATTACACTACCCTAGGCTCACAATTCCTGATACACCACTGTATCATTACAGAAATTTCTTATTTTATACCGATAAGTGTACAATAGAGTTCTTACGAAAAAAGGGTAGGATACATAGACATTCTAACCACACAAGCCCACGGGTTCACAAATTGCGAACGCCACCTCCATCTTAGAAGAGATTGCGACCTCCTTTAACATCACTTTCGCCAATTACCATAATCTTCTGATAAGATTTATGCCATACACCGTCTTTACATAATTTACCGAACGCAGTTTACAATTCACTGCGTGGACACCACAATCACACAGGTTAGCGGCCTTCCGCACAGGCCGGGGCCTAGTAAATACACTAACACAGGTTAGTTGCCTTCCGCTCATGGAAAGGCGTACTAATACGAATAACACAATGTAGCGACATTCAATACAATTCCGCACACGTTCTCACAATAGCACAGGTTACCTGCCTCCACCACAGCCAGCCACGTGCTAATACCATTACGCAGGTTATCATACCATCCGAGCATCAACCTCTACAGGTCATCTGAACCAAACAATTAGGAGACACTTGGAATAAGGATATACTTACGTAGATTACATTTTCCATACACTATAAATCCAGGCTACATTCTTTATTACATTTCAATAACTTCCAACACTCAGAACTGCACACTGGTTATAGACAGTGATGCGCGCTCCACACACAATGCCGGAAGCGAGGATTGCATATACAGCATCTCGGCTTACGAGAAGCAGGGAAGCCAACACTGGTAGGCCACGTACGGCGCTATTCCAGTTCTCATACACTCCATTTTATATTTTTCTCCTCACAGGGGATTTTTAACTTTTATTGTAATTCAAAAGTGGTATTGACCACACCATACCGTCATAGGGACAGACATGATAAACAGTTCCCCAACGAGGCATCTCCATCATTAGCCGACGACTCAGGGAAATCCATTCACATTTTAATTCTATCATCATCATAGTCGACGAACTGATTGGACTCACGGTCTATCCGTGAGGTTGGGGCGTACTCCTCTAAAAATCGACGTAGGGGCCCATTTTATCATCCCTATGCTGAATTATGAACTGTTCGTCATAGTCTACCATATGCCGAAATAATAATATTCAAAAATTAATTAACGGAATAATTTAAGAAGAGCCACAAGGCTACTATAGGACCACAAGTCCTTCTATAGATCCCCCTCAATACTTTACACCCCTTAGTCACACAAATTCGTAGCTACAATCATTAGTTGTCCAAATTTCACTTCGCATTTCTCTATTAGGCGCCGATATCACTCTATGTATGTATGCGTTGCATTTGCGTTCTGGCTCATAAGTGTTTTACATCTTGTGGGGTTAAAGCACTGTAAATTTTAAATTAAAACAATCTTGCCCCCAAACGAGATTTAGGATAAATATCCACCCAGAAATATATATATATATATATATATATATAACTACGTCCATGGTCCATGGATATCCTCTGTTTTGTGGAATAGTATCGTGTTACACGTTAAAACACAATATAGGATAAATAGCCACTATGGGCGCTGGAAACGCCCAGTTTTTTAAACAGGAAACGGAAAATGAAGGCCCAATGATTTTATTCCTTCAATACACTAAGTATGCACTTGGATACACGAACAATTTATACACATTAGAAATACATGATATCTACATCGACACATTGAAGTACAGGTATACAATTTGCAGGTCTCACTTCCATAACGAAGATTATCCGATAGCCTTAGCCCATTATGATACTATACGGACAGTAGGGAAGAAGAGACATACAGTACACGACACGAAGGGAATTGTTACCCAGCCAAATAACATTTTTACATTTTCCCGAAGTAAGTGGGATTAGACCACAGAAACACTTTTCCTACATACTGCACACAACATGTCACCCACGCATAGAGACGCGACAGGCTTCAACATGTTCTCAAATACATTTTCAGTACTCTACCAATACAATACATTGCGGTAGACAGAGTTTTACATAGTATTTGCCCCATGTAAACACGAGGTGATGACAGCACAGTCCCGCTTATATTCCCCCCGAGTAGGACTTGCTTTGCTTTCCCACTACCCAGACGAGAATCCGTTGACGCACAACCACGTCATGTATTCCACAGGTTGTCTTTTATGTGAAAGTCAATACATGAATCCCATTCCAGTCGGCGACCGCCACGTGCAGATGGCATTTCAATAACCGCATGGCCCCACCACACCGTGGTCTACACTCATTCACAAAGCTCTTGACCAATCAGTATTGCGTGCGGACAGCCACTGCCTCCAAGGCACGCAGCCACCAATCAGCGACGCGTACCTAGCTACTACACCGCCCACCGATAAACGTTATCTCACACTCCGCACATACGCCTTATCTCAGACGTCACTCCTCCTCAGGGATACTGGACTCGAGCAGCCATTACATTTCCACACACCGTCCAATCACATCCAAGCGCGAGATTCAAATGCCATTCCGCCCAAGACACATGTTTAATTCCCCCCCCGCACTGCCTATTAGAGTGAACCCAACCCTTGTAATGGAACTCATCTCAACATACACCCCTTACCTGACACAGTGAGTGTCTTTTTCGCGACAAAATGCCATTGTTTTCCATGCCACACACTGAGCGCCTACGTCCGCTGTTCCCCTTATATTTTTTTGGCCCTTTCTCAGACAATAATTGATCTTGTACAGAACACGCCTTCCGCTATAGGAAACCACGCGCCTATATACGTCCCTAGATAGAAATCCGCGCCAATTCTTTTTTTTTCGAAGCATACCTCATTTTAATGCCGATTTATTACGGTCAGGATCGAGCAGAATCGATCAATAGAATGATCCAGCCATGTGCCCCGACACAATCCCCTTCCCCCACCGATAATTGGCTTACAAACTTACATTTTTGGGGATTTTTCTTTCCCATTGCAACAGGTGTCGCATTTATATTCACCCCCCCCCCCACACTCAGGTGGACAAACACGCTTTTATTCCCCCACATATCCACACAGCGACGGATAATCGTTTTACACACTATCTACCCCCCCCCCCCCCTCCTCAATGGTGAATATAGCCCACGGAGAGCGGTACTCAATCGAGCCCGCGGAGGTGGCATCTTAGATGCCTTATACATAGATGTTACGATTTGTTCATGCGACCCGGCGCACAGAAGTGTAGCGTACAATCCCCCATAAATCTCTTTCAACACACAACGACAGTCCGCAGTGCTTATAACGATAGAATATCCTCGAGCGCGAATGTTCACACTAAGCGCACAATATTTTTGTCTCGGGATTGGTTACATATAGGTACAGCCAGACTTTATAATATTCGTTGTTACAGTTTGAAAGGACGCTGACGGCAATATGCCACTAGCAGATTATATCGATCAATTCTTAATTCCCCGTGACATTCCCCGTTAGTAATAATAAGTGTTTATAGCATAGGAAATTACTTACTTATTGATAATAAACTGACCAGTTGAAGTGTGTAAGTTTTAGTATATAAGTACAGGTGGTTTCTTGTACACCACCGACAGCAGAATACTACGCTTCACGGCCGCAGATGGTAGACGTGATCAAACGTTGACACCAGGTCAACGTTCAACCCCCCCCCCCCTTTTTTTTGACACAGATGACACACTTATACATTTTACACGTTTTCCCCATTCCCCTGTTCATGCAAGGCACTTGGTATTAATGGCATACCAAAGGTGTGCACCATGCTAAATCGCTCTTAGCTAAGTGTTGAGATGGAACACTGCGGAACTAAAAGCCAACAGTGGATTGTAGAATACATTCCCCTGCTAACAATGGTAATATCAATATATTTACATTTTTCACCCGCATGTAATATTTTTCCCTGCATGGAGATAACTAATACCCCTCCAGTAAAATGTTCCTCACCATTTAACTACTTCCTACATCCTACTAGCACCACATGCGCCCTCCGAAATAACTATTTATAACATATCAACATACCTCATAACATGGGATATACCTTCCTCATCCCCATTACACCTACTAACTGTGAACAAACATAAATAAAATGCACTGCATTGGCTGGAAGTCCGCTTGCTAGGCGCAATGTTTGCGCACTGTGCCACATCCCCCCCCCCGACCCTTGTGAAAAAGCACACATTGGTCCCCACAAAAACACAGCTCGCTATACACTATACCCATTTGGTATGGACATCTGGTGAATATTGTGAAAGGTGAACATGACATGACATGACATGGACGACGAACAACGGAAGGTCGAACCAGCGTCGGGTTGGTGCGGGCAAGCGCCCGAGCTGACGGTGTACCTAGCCTGTCCCGAAAAGCGGAGGAAGCTACACCCATTTAGCACCAACAACGACGAAGTTAGGCCTGCGGGCGGAGTCTTGATAGTTCGGTGAGGGGATTGACCAACTCCCCATCGAACAGAATAGACCCTCCACCCAGAGACGACCCACTTTACTCGACATTAGTTAGTATGTAAGAATAAGTAATAGCTTCATTGCGGAAGCAAGCCCTGTTTTCGCACACAGGTGGATAACGAATAAAGAATATTGAATAAAGAATAAAGAAAAAAAATAAGACAAAAGATATAATGAATATATGATCTCCCGGGCCGAGGTATGGGCACCGATGTTCTCCTCTGTCCATGCCCCCGAGGACGATTCCCTGCGATTTGCGACGAGCCTACGGTTCTCTCCCTGGCCGAGGTTACGGCCACCGTTGGTCACTCTGGTCGTGCCCCAGGGAGGGAAACACATTGAGATTGCCTGAACAGCGATATATGATTTGCCGACTGCGGTCTTACGCACCCGCGTGAGCCCGAATAATACGGTCTAGACCGATCAGATGAAAACGATGACGGATGATAACATGCGCATTAACGTTGGATATGTATATCAGTTTGGGCGACAGGAGTACACTATCAAGTTGTTAGACAGGAGTAGACATACAAATGGCCAGGTTATTGATTCTATGTGCTTACTTTACAGCCAGGAGCTCCACCAGGGGACACCTGATCCCACTACAGGGTGAATACCCTATCTACAAATATATGGACAATGCATTCTTTTCTTTACCCACAGGTGGCGTCATTGTATATAGCCCGTTGTAAATATCTTGCCCACGCCCAAACACGTCTCCGTCCCCTACTCAAATACACAATTTCCCCTCTACACGATGCTATACATTTTACTTACAGCTAATCACTCCGCACCACGGGGAGATATGCCTGTGGGATATACCCCACCGCAGGTCGGATCTACATGATGGATTTTTTCACCTGTAAATGAGAGGTAAAATTCGTCGGCGAGGGTTGTACTCAACCAGTGTAAGAGTCAACCTTCCCCGTTAAGATGGACCGTCTTCCCACAGGGGGCGATCCATGTATATATATTATTTATAATTTTGGCCATGGTATAGTATAATTGGGTTTTAGAGATAGTAGTAGTAGAGCGATCTATATTTAATTATCAAATGTCCACATGAGTGGAGTTCCATTGGCAGGTATAAAGTTGGTGCTACGGCACAGTGAAGTGACAGAGAGAGAGAGACAGCGACAAAGAGAGAGAGAGAGAAACGTAGAAAGAGTCAGAAAGAGAGTTGGGGAAAGAGGTAGATAAACAGAGGGAGAGAGTGTGAGAGAGTGTGAGAGAGAGAGAGCAAGAGAGAGAGTTCATTTGTTTGTTTTTGTTTTTTTGTGTATTTATAGAGCCCCAATATATTTTTTCCCTTTTTCCTTTCGGTCCTTCTAACTTCACAGTTCTACAGGTGCCTCCTCCCCCCCCCCCTCACATTAAAAAACATTTTTCTTACCCCCTTAACAACAACAACGAGGCACTTATTTTTCTTTTTTCCTATTCTTTCTGTTCTTTTCATTTATTTGTTTTTATCTGTCTTTTCGCCACTCAAGGGCACTTTTTCAGCACGTCTAGTTAAATCGACGGAGGGTAAGCTAGGCCCTGCAGCTCTTTTTTTCCCTTGAGCTGGCCCATACTAATAATTGTGTTACTGATGTATGCTGATGATGAGGGCCGATAACCTAGATGTTAGGCCCCTTAAAACAACAATTATCATCATCATCATATACTGATGATGATGATGATGAGTAATGATGCTGATGTCACTATTTAAGGATAATGATGCTTAATGCCGACGATGCTTCATTATGCTTGTGTTAAAGATTAATGAGGATGCACGATAATAATGATGTTCTTCATGTTTAATATTGTACAGTGGATTCTGCCGCTAAATATTTTTTTTGTATCACAAATTATTCACTATTTTCTTGATGATGCACATGCTATGTAAAAATATTGCCCCCCCCCCTCACACCTCAACACCTACACTTGCTCGCTGGCACGAAACTGACGCTGACGTCTCTACGAGGAACTATACACTGGGCACTGCACGCTGGCATCCACCCACTCATATCTACGATAACACCCGCCACTCCACTTCCAACTTCTTCATTTCTACCACTCACCCCACACGGGGATCATCACATACCCCCAACAACGACCCCACATTCTGGGCGAAAGCATATTCTACACCAACAGAAGAACAGAAGAGATGCAAAGAAGAACCAAGATTTCAAGAACGAAGAAGATGTCCGTATACCCCTACATACAACATAAACTACCCCTACGGTCTAGTCTCGTCCCGTCATCGAGGTCGATGACTAGCTCCGTCGAAGGAGTTGTTGCATCCGAGGGATGCATCCCCATCCCTTCCCTATAAATTATACACCTAACTTTACACGGATGCCTGCGGCATACTTCTCATAAGCTTATACCGAGGCCAGGCCTAGTGCATAGCAACGACCTCCGGTAACCCAGGCCAGCACCTCACTTCCTAAAGAATCCGCAACTATGCAAACTCGGCAGGCGGGTTCTATAAAGCACCAGAGGAGAGGTGAACGGAGGTCAGTCTTCCACAAGTGCAACCAGGTGCCGAGACGCTGCCCTAAGCCGTCACATCCAGATCGGTGAGTGTCAAGCGAGCCAACACACTATCACACTAACACTTACAACATCCCCATAATTATTGTAAAAGATCACAAGTATCTGCTCTGCGTAGTTTCATTGTACTCCACTTTGGGAGTACGAATTAAACATTAGAATATATAAGTTCACTGGTCTTTTGGTTCATTTATTTAATTAGTTGATAAGATCCTACCCCTTAAATCACTTCCCGGTAGGATCCTAAATTAGTACTTAGTTAATTGCTTATTGGCTACTGTAGTCAGCCACGGGCGTCACATTACATTGCCTACGTGCGCGATACACATTAGGAGCACGGCCAGTCAGTCATCATCAGCAGGAATTCGAGCGGCCGCATAGCTGCTTCTGCACTCACTTAGTAAATTACCCCCTTGTAACCATCCCTTTGAACTACCCAAGCAGACTGTACAATTGGGTGTTCTCCCGTCGAGCTGCGTTCACGCCCGAACCACTCAAACCCACACCTTTTTACACCAGTGCCCCGAGCAGCCTTCAGCTACTCTCCTTTCATCCCTCTTTTAACACACTTTGTAGCGGCTACCCTCACAGGTACCCTACAATATCCAGTCCTGTTTAGAGAAAGAATCAACAGGCATTGCCTCCTCACTTGCTCAGCAACGAATCAATTGGAAGTTCATCCCTCCCCGGTCACCGCATTTTGGGGGATTGTGGGAGGCAGTTGTCAAAATTATGAAGAGACATTTACTAATTGAAACGCAGGGATGTATACTAACCTTTTTAAGAGACCTACGCTGTTCTTTGCGATATTGAGGCTGTATTAAACTCACGCCCTCTCACTCCGTTAGCAAATGATGTTGATGAATTGCAAGTTCCAACACCTGCAAATTTCATCTTGAGTGACTCGCTTATGGATGTGACGAGGGAACCTGATAACCACCTGTTCCATTGGCAAAACTTGCAGAAAGTCCGACAGTGGCTCTGGCAGAGATGGCAGCAAGAATACTTGCAGGAGTTGCATAGACGTGTTAAGTGGCTCAGTACTGATCGGCGTATTAAAATTGACTTGTTAGTGCTGTTGATCGAAGACAACATCCCGCCTCTACAGTGGCCAAAAGGTAGAATAATTCAAGTTCATCCTGGACCCGATGGCGAGGTGCGAGTTGTCACCATTCAGACACCTGGTGGAACCTTCACTCGAGGTATCAACAAAATATGCCATAGAGGATCAAGAAAAGGATCCATGACTTCTAAACATAACCTCTTTAATTACTAGGAAATAGAAGATTGCATTGATTAATTGAAAGAATTCCTTTCAAGGTGGGGTGCAATGTCAGTGAGTAGACTTCATCCCTTCGATATTGAATGGAAATAATCGATTACGTATTGATCAGTTAGGTTCTTGTAACCCGCACTCGCGGAAGCTTTGAATCAATTGTCTTTAATTGTTAAAACTTACGAGAAGAAGTAAGCATACAGTTAGTTAGTTAGTTATTGTTGTTTTAAGGGGCGGAACTACGAGGTCATCTGCCCCTAAGTAAGCACACAATAAAGGTGTTTATCAAATGGTGAACGCAACAGCGTTTTAATTAATCCACAAATACATGCATTAACACAATCATTTCATTTTTATTTGTATCACCTCGCAGTGCAGCAGCTAGCGATCTTGGCTGTCGCCCAGGAGGCCCGGGTTCGATTTCCGGCTCTGTCAAGAAATTTTAATTTTGGTGTGAGGGCTGGAACGGGGTACACTCAACCTTGTGAAGGAAAAATGAGAATAGGAGGGTTCGATTCCCACGTAAGCCATCCTGGAAGTGGTTTTCCCCATTTCTACTCCAGGCAAATGCTAGGATGGTGCCTAGTCGAAGGCTCGGCTGCTTCCTTCCCAATCATATCCGCAATTTACAAATACACAAACTAGTACGGCCACCACAATAACACAGGTTATCTCACAAATTACGCACACATGGGGCTATATGACCTCAATGTCGCAGCCCGTAAAATAAGCAACATAATTTTCATTTGAGATTGTTTTACAACAGAATGGACTACCAGGGTAATTCGTGGAAGCAAAGGCAGCCGGAGTTTAAGAACAGATGATGATCTCTCTGTTACGCCCCTTAAAACAGTAAATAACTAAAGGCGGCCGGGCATGGAGTTGATAACTTAGACGTTTTGTAGAGAAATGTTGTCTTGAAAGTTTAGATTTTCTTTTTAATCTTGACCCTCTTTTGCACTTAAATTTAATAAATGTTTGTGACGACTGACGTAAGACTAATTCTAAGGGAAGTGTTACGAAGGTTTTTCACTTCACAAGTCCAGTGCGAGGAATAAACGCACAGTGGAGCGGTCTACTGGTATTTGGAGTATTTAATGCTTCTCAGTATTAAAAGCTGATGAAAGGAAAGTTTTTTATTTTACCGACAATAACACTCATCAAACACGAAATATCATTATGCTGAGTTTCTTAAAATAAATCAAATTAAGATGTTTGCTCATCATTCTGACGTCATTCAAACATTAACCATGTGCTGAAGTGAGCTGATTGGTCGGTTCCTTAGTTTAGGGGCTGAGAAAACGCGGTCATGTAGCCCCGTGTACTTTGGGTGTGTGTAGAATTTGTCTGATAACCAGTGTTAATTGTGATGGCTGTATTAGTGTGTGTTATCTGTATTTCAGGCAGAACGACTGCAGACGATCATTTTTCTAGTAGTTCCTACTTTTGTTTCCAAATGCTACCGTCCATGACACCTAGCTGCGGATGTGGCTACTAGATGGCATTGCAGCCACCACCTGGCGGCGAACGTTGGAACTAATATAGCGTTATCAAACTAACCTACAAATCTTAGCTTCCACAATTGTAGTTAGTGGAAGGTTATTTTTCATCCCATAAATCTATGAAATGGGACCGCCAGCTTTACTTTCCCTCCGAAGGAAGACATACTAAGGGATTTTTAACGCTCTTAAAAAATCCAATCACTTCGGTCAGGTTTGATCCCGCGATCTTGGGCATAGAAGCTCAGCATGCTACCAAACTACGCCACCGAAGCCGCCCAAGTGAGCTGATTGGTTTTTGGAAAGGATTTGCTTAAGGCATTACCAATATACATCATTATACGGTAACATTTTTCGTTATAATTAATGGCTAATCAGTATTTTTATTTATCGTATGGCATTTAGTGCCGGGAGTGTCCGAAGACATGTTCGGCTCGCCAGAGGCTGTAACTGCATCAAGCGGACATCCATAGGGTGAGCTACAAGTTTCGTTCAATTTCAAGTAGTTCCAACTTTTGCTACCAGATGTCAATGATACCTACTAGTGGTGAACGTTGGAACTTTGATAGAGCGTTCCAACGAAGTTTAACCTAGAAATTTAGCTTCACACAAGGTTAGTCTGTGGACGTATCATTTACATGCCATAAATCTATGACATGGGACCGCCGACTTAACTTCCCCTCCGAAGGAAGGCATACTGAAGAATTTTGACGATCTTAAAAAGTCAGTAATCATTATCGATGATCGACAACGGTAGCTATGCTCGCTAAAGCGCAGTGCTAGGCCATGAGGCTAAGCTAACTGCGGACTCGGTAGACGTGGGTTCAAGTCCCACCGTCGGCCGTCCTTGAAATGGTTTTCCGAGGTTTCCCATTTTCAACTCCAGGCAAATGCTGGGACGGTAACTTCTGACAGGCCACGGCCGCTTTCTTCCACATCCTTGCGTAGATTAATTCATCTTCAGTCATTTCATCTCGCATTAACTCCTCTCATGAGGTTGGCGTTAGGAAGGGCATCCGGCTGTAAAAACCGCCCGCCAGATTTAATTTCATCGCATCTCATCCCCGACCCCGTTGGAAACGAGAACAAGGGTTAGACATACAGTAATCATTATCGGTCACCCTCGCCCTCAGTGCGTAAACTTGACGTAACGGAATTGGAAAAACTTGAAGATCAAACGGCTTATACCACTCATGAGATGAGATTTGCTGATGAATTTACCATTAATTAATGTACTCTGTTACGGTTTCTACCTCCGCGCAATCTGCGGACCGAGTTCGGTTGGCTGGTGGAAGGCGTGCGCGCGCCATTAGGTGACCGCTGGCCCCGCCCGAGTCAAAACATCACCTTGTACTAGCACAACTTGTCAAGATGTGATTTTTTGTAGAGATACTGATAGCGGTGATTGACATTCAGATTTGTTTGCTTAGTGTGATTATGAGATTGTTATTAAATGGTCTGGTTATTGTGGATTGTGCTACCTGAGCGATGTGTGGTCTGTTTCCGTGCAGTACTTATAAACATAAGAGTTAATAGCCTAATAAGTGTGTAGGATCTGATGATCGCAACTGGTCATCAAAGTATATTTATTAATCTAAGGTAATTGTTTTCAAGATTTGGTTACAACCCTTTACAATTGGGTACAATCGTGTTGACCGACTGAAAAACATTAAATTTCGATTACTAAGGCAACACTGAAAAATGGCTTCAAATACCATAATGATGGTTATTGCTGTTTTAAGGGGCGGAACTGCGAGGTTATCTGCCCCTAAACCTGAAGTTTATGTCATGTGTTTTTACCTGGGATTATAATATATGACCTACAGTAAGATGATAATGAACCCAGATTTAGAGAGTAAGAGAAACAAAGACAGGCCTAGGACACGATGGCTAGACTCGGTGATTAACGAGTTCAGAGTATGAGGTAAATTATAGAACCTGACAAGGCCGTCATGTTACCTGCAATTAGGGTATCATGGAAGCACTTGATTCGCTCATAGAGGCTTGCAGATTAGAATGAACAGTAAGAAGCATAACAGTCTATAATGAAATTGAATGGCATGAATAAATCATTTACAGTTCAAATGTTGCCCTTCAGAAAAGTTGGAAGACCTCTAACACAATATACAAACCTTCTTATTTGGTGGAGCTAGGTTATCCGACGGACTCTTCTGCAACTCATGACCAGCAACACCGGATCTTTGCTTCAGTTTTCTGAGGCGCCTTGAGAAACGACGCTGCTTCTCCTCAGTTTTGCTCAAAGGAGCAGAGTTCTGCAAGTTGTTGGTTTTGAGTATTCCCTCTGTTACTTCCCCGTCCTTCACTTTCTCCTCTTCAGAAACCTGGGGAGTTTTGTGTAGCTTTAGAATTGGGCGCCGTATGATCCTCTTGGTAGGCTCCAACATAACTGGAATGCCTCTTGCTATTGACGGTTGTTTGTAAATTACAGTCTTGATGATGACACAGTCGTCATCCTCAGCGGAGTGCAACGAATCACTGCTGCTGCTACTGCTGCTACTGTATCCATTATACTCGGGGCTCTGGGATCTCCAGTGACGGCCTTCAATACTCGACAACGAGCTGCCACTGCACCCACCAGCCTGAGGCAAGGGACTTTCCTCGTTCACTGACATTTTTTTATTCTTCTCGACCAACCCAACGAATCTGAAAATAAAGGATACAGTGATGAATAGGAACAAGCATGGCATTTTGGCAAGTTATATGACCAACTATCAACCATTGGTACTGGCAAGTAAAGCCATTTAGGAAACACTCCCGAGTGGGACAATGTGTGTAAGAAAAACCGAACACCACCTCTCAACACTCGCTCACCTCCTCAGTGTTGTGATATACACTTATACAGTTCATCCCTAAGGTGTTATTAGTCGATTAGGCAGTCGATATACAGGGTGTATCTTAATTATAGTCTACCGACAAAAAAAATAAATCAGGGGCGCTCTGCGTGTTATGTAAAAGACGATGCTGCAATCGGATTGGAGGAGAAAATTTTTCCTTTCGAGAAATTGAGGTTACTTTGTTACTTCCGAGCGCGCGATTCAAATTGACAAGCTCGCCGTATTTTCTGAACCAGTTAAAAAAGTTAAAGACCTACTAGTTTTGGGTTGTTTGGTAAAATCTAGAAAAATAAGTGGACCATGGTAAACAAAAAGTTAGGTTGGTTGGTTCGTTCCTCAGTTTAGGGGGTGCGACAACACGGTCATGTAGCCCCGTGTACTTTGGGTGTGTGTAGAATCTGTCTGATAACCGGTGTTAATTGTGATGACTGTATTAGTGTGTGTTGTCTGTTTTAATTCAAGTAAGGACTGCAGGCATTGAATTTTTCAAGTAGTTCCTACTTTTGCCGCCAAACGCCACCGTCAACGACCAACTAGTTCAGAAATTAATGAGCCGTTTAATTCGAGCCCTCGCACAACCTTGTATAATTATTCATTCCCAAAATCTTGTGCCGATGACCTAGTAGTTAATTCAAAGGTACAGTCATGTTCAAATAAAATGTTAATGTAAAACTCACTATGGCTGTCTGTTATATAAGGGGCAGATGACCTCGTAGTTCCTCCCCTTGAAACCTCAATAACTAACTTTCTGTTATAATTTGAAAAGCCCACCGTCTTACAAGAGCTACGAGTGCGCATGTATATGAAAGAAAAAAATCACTATTTCACCTCCGGGTAAGGGTAGCTTTTATCTTGTGGTAAATATAAGTACGGCAGTCCGTAGGAAAGGTGGCTTCATCCCGAGTAATTTGACACCTCACGTGACCATCTCCGATCATTGGTTCGGGAAATAACGGGGAAAATACCGAACGCAAGGTATAGTCAGGTTCACGCGGCAAGGTACACTCAACAAAACAATGGGTGCCTTAGAATCCCCCCTGCCTGTCTACTATTAAATACTAGATTTAACGCCGTTCATAGGAGCAGATGACCTCGTAGTTCCGCCCCTAAAAACAACAATAACTAACTAACGCCGTTCACACTTTTACCAATATACTGTATTTTCACCCTCACTAACAGTCGCATGCATAATGACAAATGAGCGTGTGTCCATGTCAAACGCAGACAGACGGGAACTTCTGTAATGGGTTTTAGCCTACTCGAAGCTGAAGTTACCTCTGGAAGAGTTGGTTGGTTCCTCAGTTTTGGGGCTGCGACAAAGCGGTCATGTGACCCCGAGTACTTTGGGTTGTGTGTAGAATCTGTCTGATAACCGGTGTTAATTGTGATGGCTGTATAAGTGTGTGTTATCTGTTTTTAATTCAAGTAAAAAGCGGCTTCGGTGGCGTAGTTAGTAGCATGCTGAACTGCTGTGCCCAAGATAGCGGGTCAAACCCGGCCGAAGTCGTCGGATTTTTAAGAGCGTTAAAAATCGTTCAGTATGCCTTCCTTCGGTGGGGAAGTAAAGCCGGCGGTCCCATGTCATAGATTTATGGCATGTAAAAGATCCTTGCACAGACTAAACATGTTTGCAGCTAAGTTGTTAGGTTAGATTTCGTCGGAACGCACTATCGAAGTTACAACGTTCACCACTAGGTATCATTGATATCTGGTAGCGAAAGTTGGAACTACTTGAAATTGAACGGAACTTGTAGCTCACCCTATAAGGGTGTCCGCTAGAAGCAGCTACGATTAAAAAAATCAAGTAAGGACTGCAGACATTGAATTTTCAAGTAGTTCCTACTTTTGCCGCCAAACGCCACCGTCAACGACTACTAGTTCTGAACTTGATTACTAGACGCCACCGCAGTCGGCTCCTGGCGACGAACGTTGGAACCTAAGAACGTTGTTCAAATGTTTAACCTATTAGCTTCACACAGGTGTCATTGGTGGAAGGTTATCTAGCATGCCATAAATCTATAACATGGAAACGCCGGCTTTACTTCCCCTCCGAAGGAAGGCATACTGAAGGATTTGTAACGCTCTTAAAAAAACGACGACTTCGGCCGGTTTTGAATTCGCGATCTTGGGCATAGAAGCTCAGCTGCTACCAACTACGTCACCGAAGAGTAATAATTATATGCAGCTACAATACACACACTACTACAGTAACACAGAAATACAGGTTTCCATACAAATTCAACACACATGCAAGTAAAAAAAAAAGGAAAAAGGAAGCTTGTAGTTTAACGTGACCGTTAATCTTGAGATCATGAGCCACGGGACCTCCTTTTTACGTGGAATCCGAACCACAGGACATGGCATTTCACTTCGAAAATCTCACATACAGTCAGTCTAAGAGACTAGACTTTATATCATTTCAAATGACGCATGCTACAAATGCTACACATGTTAGAAAGGCTCAGAAGGGCTTCGAGCGAAGCGACGAAGCCCCAGGACTACTTCAACAGACTCCATTACCCATTAACTTAGGCTTCCCGTGCACTCTGCTGCATGATGTCACGCACTCGCTGTCTCCGTATTGCATAACGCCAGACCCCAGGAGTAAACTCAGACTCAACAGACTCCATGACCCTTTAACGTAGGCTTCCCGCGCGGGGGCTGCATGACGTCACGCACTCGCCGTCTCCGTTCGCATAACACCAGACCCCAGGAGTAAACTCAGACTCGGTGCATATGCACTGAACAACATGATGACGCCATACACGCCGTAACCGTGACGCATAACGGTAGACCTAAGCGTAACGATGAAGTCGACAAGATCTTTTGAAATGATAAAAAAAAGGGAAGGAAGCGTGTAGTTGTACGTGACCGTTAATCTCTCGATAATGAGCCACACAACCTACTTTTTACGTGGAATCCGAACCACAGGACATGGCATTTCACTTCGAAACTCTCGCATCCATTGATGTAGCCCCGTGTGAGTGTAGAATCTGTCTGATAAGCGGTGTTAATTGTGAAGGCTGCATTAGTGTGTGGTATCTGTGATTCAGGTAAGGACTGCAGACGATCAATTTCAAGTAGTTCCTACTTGCTACCAAATGCTACCATCCACGACACCTGGCTGCGAACTTGGCTACTAGATGCCATCGCAACCAGCACCTGGCGACGAACGTTGGATCTAATATCGTTAGTAAATGTTAGCTTCACACGAGAGTAGTTAGTAGAAGATCCTTTTACATGCCATAAATCTATGACATGGGCCCGCCGGCTTTACTTCCCCTACGCAGGAAGGCATACTGAGGGATTTCTAACGTTCTTAACAAATTCGATGACTTCGGGTTTGATCCCGCGATCTTGGGCACAGATGCTCAGCATGAGGTGAGTTCGATTCTCACCTTAGCCATCTAAAAGTAGTTTTCCGTGGTTTCCCACTTCTACTCCAGTCAAATGCCACCGAAGCCGCCTTCAGTCGATCTAACGACAGCCCAACAGGACTGATTGTGAGAGGGCTGCCTAGCAGTCAGTGGGATGGGAGGAGAGGTTGTCACTTTCTTTCTTTCTTTCTTTCTTTCTTTCAAGAGGTCTGTGTTCGATCCCCAACTGTGCCAAGAAATTTAATTCTGGTCTGTGGGCATGAACGGGGTACACTGATCCTCTTAAGGGCAAAACTGAGAAGAGGTGGGTTCGATTCCTACCTCAGCCATCCTGAAAGTGGTTTTTCACTTCTACTCCAGGCAAATGTCGGGATGGTTCGTCACATAAGGTCACGGCCGTCACCTTCCCAATCCTAACTCGGATTACAAATATACACACTACTACAGGTACCACAATATCATAGTTCATCAGATAAATACACGGGGCTAAATGACCACAATGGCTAAGCCCCTTAATTAAAACTACCGTACAACAACATCAGCAACTCTTTCTTTGAATGTTTATTTGTTTCGAGTAAATCATGTCCTCGCTGTTCATATAAAAAATTATGCATCTCTGTGTATCACTTCACGAGACTAAAAGAGAACCTGCAATTTTGAGCATTCTCAGATAATCCTTGATTATCATTGCTCTTACTGACGCAGGATGGTTCTGATATTATTATTGTTTATATTTTTAGGGAGCGTGATGGCACAGTGGCTTAGCTGCTCGTCTTTCACCCGGACGGTCGGAGCTCGAATCCCAGTGACATCGGGGTGAAATTTTCATCTGAAAAAATCACGTGGCGTTAGAAAGAGCATGCGGCTTTAAATCCCCGACCAAAACCAAAAATGAGCCTGGCTGGCTCCGGCAACCTCAATTAATTGGGATAAGCCGAAGAAAGAAAGTTTTTTTTATTGTTAATATTTTTATTTGTTAGGGGTGGAACATCGAGGTTATCAGTCCCATTTACTTGGGTGTGTTTTCAATTAGTTTGATAATCTTTGTTTGTGTGGTGACTGTAGTAGTGTGTGTAACTGTAATTATTAGGGTCGAGAGTGGGAGGGAGCAGAGTCCGAGGGGAACATCGAGGTTATCAGCCCTGCGGAACATGGAACGGAGAATTAAAACTGTACAGATTGGTAACGTTTTAGAAGCACAATAATGATGATGATGATGATTGATCTGAGGGGCCTAAGTGAGTAATTTTCGATCCTAGTAATAAGAATTTATGAGGATGATTTTTTTTTGTAACTTTTTGCAAAAGTCTAGAACAGCCCAGAAGATTTCTCGGGACGAACGGCTCTACCCATTATTGTTTAAGGTTCTACGAGTTCGGTGATAAGGCGAGATTAATTTCTATGTGGCAATGGTTTTCACGGCCGGATATCATTCCAGTCGCCAACCTCATGAGAGGAGTTGATGACAAATTTAATGAATATGAATGAAATATGGAAAGGATTTTGAAGAAAGTGAGCATTGTCCATTTCTATTAGAAGGCATCACCCCTTCATTTGCCTGTTCCAGATGAACATGGGAAACCATAGATTACAATTACAAGGGTGGCCACGGTAACTTAGGGTTCAAACCTGAGTACGAAGATAGATAGACCTCATAGTATTTTACAAAAGATATGACAGTGTCCTGGGGAAATATTTTATGTTGCGTTTGAGACTTCAGTCTTTCGACTGGTTTGATGCAGTCTCCTTGATTCCCTGTCCTGAGCTAATCGTTTCATCTCTACATAGCTACCACGCCCTACATCCGAAGGAATCTGTTTAACATATTCTAGCCTTGGTCTACCCCTGCTGTTCTTATCCTCGACCCTTCATTCTATAACTAAGTTTGCTATTCCTGGGTGTATTAGTATGTGTCCTACCAACCTATCTCTTCTCTTCATTAGCAGTCGACAGAAAAACTTTCCTCTCCCACTCGTCTTAATACCTCTTCATTCGTAACCCTATCTACCCATCTGATCTTATTCATTCTCCTGTAGCACCACATTTCAAACGCTTCAATTCTCCTCTTTTCTGCTGCTCCAACAGTCCACGTTTCACTTCCATAGAGTGCCACGCTCCAGACAAAGGCTTTCAAAAATGACTTCCAAATACCTAAATCTATATTCGATATCAACAGATTCCTTTTCTCTAGAATGCTTTCCTCGCCTGTGCTAACCTGCTTCTTATATCCTCTTTGCTTCGCCCATCACTGGTTATTTTGCTTCCTAAGTAACAGAAGTCACCTACTTCCTTTAGCTTTTCACCTGCCAATCCGACATCCATAGGGGTTTCTGATTTCTTTCGACTGCATTCCAATAGTTTTGTTTTACTTAAATTAATTTTCATCATGAATTCTTTCCTCAAGACAGAATCCATACCATTTAAAAACGCATTCAACTCCTCTGGTGTGTCGGCTAAGATGACGATGCCATCAGCAAATCTCAGAGATGAAATTATTTCTCCTTGAATCTTTACTCCTACTTTGAATTTTTCTCCTATTTCCTTCATTGCTTGTTCAATGTATAGATTGAAAAGTATGGGTGATAAGTTGCAGCCTTGCCTTACACCTTTTTGAATACCAGCTTCTCTCTCATGTCCTTCTACTCGAATAACTGCCGCCTGGTTTCTGTACTGAATCGGTCATTTCTGAAAGGCCCTTTCTGACATGTTTGGTGAAAATGAGTTAAGCATGGATTTGGGTTCTTCAGAGGTAAACACAGCATTCCATGCTGAAAAGACGTATTTCAACCTTTTAGTGTAGTCACACGATGGCAGTGCTATTTACATTCATTTCTTAAGAGCCCTCTCTACGGTAGATGGGGCAGTTTAACAAGGAACCAGAGCAAGCTAGGAACAGATGCAATTGTTCTATTCTTCGGATAAGGGCCAAAACTTATCTCAGTGAAGGTTTTTGATAGCGCCGACCATTGACCAAAGGGGTGAGAAAAATGTAGTTTGGAGAGAAAAACAATCATACCTCTCATAATAGCCACAAAATCAAAACAGATTCAAATGGTCAATAGTAGGCTACTCTAAAATCTTCCGTCTGAAATAATTTTTGAGATGACCCACCCTTACACCATGGGATGAGCAAAACGATTTCTGAATTATAAGAAGATGGGGCTTCATGTTGGCTATACATGTGGAACTTTTGTAGGTATACAACAATATTGGCGAGTTTAGTGCCCTGTGTAGGACGGACGTGTTCTCATTAACCCGAACAAGATAGAAGACATCAAGAAAGTTATGAAGGACATCCCACATGAATAGGTGGAGTGTTAAGACGATTTATTGAAAAGCCCAACAGAAGTCAAATAGACCCATACACAAAGATGCTACTCAGTGTTATGAAATACCATTATAGGCCTATGTAAATAATATGTGGACAGTAGAGAATGATAACATTACAAAATAAAGTTTTTAGCAAGTTTAACACATGTGATCATTAAAATAACAAATAACAACAAGAAAATTAAACATTTAGAGCATATAAATATTGACTCTTGAGAGTCATTTCTAAAAGGACCTTATTTTGCAGACATTGGAAGCTTATTCTGTCCTTTCTAATGAACAAAATCAAACAAATGTTATGTCAAAACAGCTATGATGGCAGTGACATGCAATGTACAAAAAATTGTTGGTCTCAGATCAATAGTTTGAATGTAAAACTTATTTTTGTGTTTTTCTCAAAACTAGTCTCCATGCACATGGGGCCTTTTAGAAAAGACCGATTCGATTGTAGAGCACTCTACTATCCCTGTACTTTATTCCTGTCGTTTTCATCATCTTTCTTCGGCTTTTCCCATTTAATTGGGGTCGCCGGAGCCAACCAGGCTCATTTTGGTTTTGGCCGGGGATTTAAGGCCGGATGCCCTTCCTGACGCCACGTGATTTTTCAGGTGAAAATTTCACCCCGCTGTCACCGGGATTCGAACCCCGGCCGTCCGGGTGAAAGACGAGCAGCTAAGCCACTGCGCCATCACGCTCCCCTTATTCCTGTCGTTTTAAAAATGTCAAAACAACTTACTCGAATCAACATTATCAAAAGCATTTTCTAAGTCTACAAATGCCATGAACCTCTTATCTTTCCTTAGTCTACCTTCCAAAATCAGCCTCCCTTGTTCCTACGTTTCTCCTGCAAAGCCAAACTGGTCTTCAGCCAACTCTCTTTCTATCTGTCTTTCCATACTCTTGTAAATTATTCCAGTCAGGATCTTTGAAGTATTAGTGATCAAGCTGATTGTACGGTAATCTTCACATCTGTCAGCTCTTGTTTTCTTCGGTATAGGGATGATAACATTATTCTTGAAATCGGAGGGTACCGGTACCTCACCTGTCTCATAAATCCTACACACCAAGTGAAATAATCTTGTCAGACCTTCATCACCTATGCAGTTTAACAACTCAAACGTTATATCATCTATGCCTGATGCTTTGTTCCTGCTTGAGTCTTCCAGTGCTCTGTCAAATTCTGATCTCAATATTAAATCTCCTTTCGCATCCTCATCAATTTCCTCTTCCCTTTCTATTACATGATTCTCAATAAAAATTGCTCCTTTTTATCTTTGATATTTTATAAGGAATTCCAATCAAACATTAACTTTTTAATTTTTTTTCCAATTCAGCATTGTGACTTTCTAGGATAAGTTTATGCATGTTATAAGTTGATTGGACACATAGTATAATACACATTTTTAAAGTACCGGTAGAACATAAATTTAGCAAGTATTATACTCATTTTACCCCTGAATATGTGTAATGTAGGTATGTATATATTACATACAGGGTGTTTCGAAAAAAATGTCCAATATTGCAACAGGGGTTGGGAATGGTCAAAGCGAGAAGAAATGTTCCTATAAACATATGTCCGGAAACAATTACCTGTTTAGATATGAGCCATTATACTTGTGTTGTGTATTTTACACTTCAGACAATGAACGTCTTCCTACCAGCTACTTCTAATTAACACTCGACTGTCACACACTTTTAACAGAACACGCGTTTGTCAAACATCCATCAACACCACCAACCAGAAGCTGTGATGATTTCAGCCGGTCTGACCGCGGATACTATCTGCACGTTACAAGAGATACTCCACACGGTTACCACGATTTCATACACATGCTTTGGCTCTTCTTTGCAACGAATCCCGAACTCATCCAATCACGCCTGGCTGGTCGCGGATGTGCGCACACTCATTGGTCACACGTTCTTCTAACATCTACACATTGTCGATGGGTGTGGCATACACCAATGTCTTTAAATGTCGCCATAGCCAGAAATCCAATGGATTAAGGTCCGGCAAACGGAGGGGCCATGCTACTACCGTTTGCTAATCCATTGCAAAAAAACATGATCGCCATTTCCCTCGAGGAATACTCCATCACAATCTTTACGTCGTCCAATAGTACGGGACCACCAGTCTGGTACGGGTACCGCACTGCACTGTCAGCAAAACCGCATACTATGACTGAACATACGACTCATGCAAAGACCTTCAATGGAAGAAAGCCTACACCACTGAACACAACGCCTCCTCCACGCGGATAAAATGGCTCATATCTCAACAGGTATTTGTTTCCGGACATATGTTTATAGGAACATTTCTTCTCGTTTTGACCAATCCCAACCACTGTTGCAATATCGGACACTTTTTTCGAAACACCCTGTATGTCTAGCCTATTTCAAACTTTCATTAATTTCAGATTTTATGTGGGATAGTTCCTATGTTACTAATTATTTATAAAACATGGGGTAGAATGGATGGGGGAAAACTGGTATAGTACACATTTTTTAAGTAAAACATAGCTTTAGCAAGTATTACACTCCTTTTACCCCTGAATAGATGTACTGTAGGTAAGTTAAAAAGAAGACACTAAAAAGAATTAAGAAGTCATATATTTGACTACAAATTAAAAACGGCTCATAGATTTAGGCAAAGAAAGCACAAACATAAACAATAATAGTGATCTACAACTTGTGGCAGATACAGTTAGACAAATTTGATACCAGAAGTTTACAATAGTTTCAATCAATTGCAGTTTTGTTCTGGGCCTTTCTGTAATTTTCTTCTTCAATATCATCCACAAATTTCCTATGGGATTAAGATCTGGTGAATTGCCAGGCCAAGACAGTGCTGTGATATAATGAAGGTAAAAATAGCCGAGGCTATAAGCGCTGTACATAAACGACGCTTATTTCAGGTAATAAAGAAGAAAGGAAGGAAGTTTGTAGTTTTACGTAACCGTTAATCTCGCGATCATGAGCCACGGGTCCACCTTTTTACGTGGAATCCAAACCACATGACATAGCATTTCACATTGAATATCTCACAAGCATTGACCGGGATTCGAACCCAGTCTGCCGTGGTGAGAAGCCAACAGTTTGAACACTGCGCCACAACACCACCCACCCACCCTATAAAGCAGTGGTTCTGAACCCGTAGAAGTCTGCGGACCACTCAGCGTGAAATTGAATCATGTACGGACCACCCCCTCCTCCCCCCCCCCCCCTCCCCCAATACACCTTATCAGTTGTAACCCTTCCTGAACAACAATTATTTTAAAGATATTTCAATTCAAAACTTGATAGTCATCGCCGCGAATACATTCGGACGATTCTCGTTCAACGCACATCGTTTTCGAAATCCCCATTTATTGGCCACTTTTTTAATACGTGCTGGTGGACCCTTTTCTCCCGCGGACCACTCCCGAGGCACTCGCGGACCACCGGTTAAGAACCACTGCTATAAAGGGTACAAGGACCCAGGTAGAAATTATGTAGCATTAATGTATCTTTCCTTTTAGCCGCACTATAAATAGTCCGCTTCGTTGCATAGTAGCTATCATTATTGGCCTTATTCAAGCTCGATTCCCGGCCCTGCCATGATATTCAATTCTGGTCTGAGGGCTGGAACGGGGTACACAGAGCCTCGTGAGGCAAAACTGAGAAGAGGTGTTCGATTCCTACCTCAGCCATCCTCTACCCACATCCTATCTCAATTATCCATACGCACACTATTATGGACATCGCAGTGACACAGGATATCAGACAAATTCTACACACACCCAAGTGTACGGCGCTACATGACCAAGATGTCGCAAAGTCCCCAAAGATTCAACAACATAAAAATTGTACTGGTTTTATTAAAATATGAATTGAATACCACTTTATTGAGAGATTCAAAAATTTATCTTGGGTAATGATTGTGTATATTAGGCTATAAGGAAGGAAGATTGTAGTTTTACGTGACCGTTAATTGCGAGATCATAGGCCACGGGACCTTCCTTTTACGTTGAATCCGAACCACAGGACATGCCATTTCACTTTGAAAATCTCACATGCATTGACCGGGAATCAAACCCGGTCTGCCATGGTGTGAGACCAACAGCTTGACCGCTGCGCCACCACGCCCCCAGGCTATAAGGATTGGACCCCCTTCGAAGGAGACATCCTGGATACGCGCCTGTGAAAAGAGAGGCGCGTCTCAAGTGGAACCAGACTAGTCCCATGGTTGTTATCCAACGTGTCACAAGATGTGAACCATTGAAAGGGAGAACAGGTTGCTTGCTTGCTGCTTGTTTTAGGGACTGCGACATCGCAATCATGTAGCCCCGTGTATTTTGGAATTTGTGTGATAACCTGTGATATTGTGATGGCTGTAGAGAGCAATCCTTACCTGATGCCGGAGACGTGCGCGAGGGCTTGGAGGGGAAGGTAGGAGAAGGAAGGTAGTGGATGGGGGTGCTACTGGGAGCAGCTGTCACCAGCTGTCGCCACACCAAGTTTAGAGAGTTGACATTTCGTCACCTGAGATCTTAACTCGCAATACAATTACAGGCATCAAGACCTGACGCGATCACTTACGAACCAAGAAGCTAAGTGAACGATCCTTCCCTATCAATCACGCTGAAGCACATGGACTCGCCCGCATATGAGATTAGTTCTGTGCGCAGCTGAGGTTTTGCACCATCAGGAATTAATTGCAGTATGTATTTGTAAATTGGGATATACTAGGGAAGGAGGCAGTCGTGGCCTTAAGTTAAGAGCCTGGAGTAGAAGTGGGGGGATCCACGTAAAACCACTTCCAGGATGGCTAAGGGGAGAATCAATCCCTTCCCTTCTCCTCACGAGGCTGAGTGTTCCTACCCCATTTCAACCTTCAGCCAGAATTAAAAGTTCTTAGCAGAGCCAGGAATCGAACCCGGACCTTCGGGGCGACAGCCAAAAACGCTAGCCGCTACACCACAAGGTGGTCGGAAAACACGCTATCCGTTACATATCCTACATGTACTGTAGTAAGTGGGCTGACACATGAGTCTGATAACCCCATAAAAAACAACAATTTTATTGTCATCACTCATCATCATATTCGGGCTGGATAACCTCAATGTAGTGCCCACTTAAAACTAATACCATCACAATCAAACGTTGTCGATTACAAGGATGCTTCCTCCCAAATTAAACAAGAAATGTTGTAATAGTCTGGTTCAGTAATTAAATCTGATTAATAATAATAATAATAATAATAATAATAATAATGTGCGGTTTGCGATGAGGCTTGGTGCAGGTATCACGGGATGACGCCCTTAGGCACATTTCAGTGGTGATGGGGATGAAATCGTTAGAATCACTCAGTCCCAGAAGCAGGAGAATCAACTACAGGAGCCTAAATGGATAGTTCCGCCCCTTAAAACAACAATAACTAACTACAATCCTAACCTCACTTCCAATGTTTCATAACAGAAGAGCAACTGAATAGTAATCTGAAATAATAGCATCCTTCCACAAAGTGAGGTTAACACCATATAGCATTTGAGAAATGAAGTTACCATAGCAAACGGCTTTCAATTCAAGGAGCTGGCGCAGTTTACGTTACCTATGAGTTATCCTCTTCCGATATTCAAATCTTCCAATTCAATTCAAATCAGACGCGCCGCGATTGAATATAAATGGAACCACATTTCACTCTGCAACGTTACGCCGTGTTACGACGAATGGCAACAATCACTGAGTATGCAATCTAGAAATACGATCTTCACTTGATCCTTACGGCTATATAGCAACTCGCAGTGTTGCCAACACGACAGTATGGAATTATGCTACCAAGTGTTGAAAATTATGTTATTTTAGGGGATTTTGTGAAAAATTATGCTACACTAATAAACTCAATTCATCCTCGTTTCTGCTTTTTTTTTCTTTGGGGTAACATTACTTTTGCAAGGAAAACTATCCACACTATCTTCATCACACAATTTCGAAGCAGTTGAAAATAACAAATAGTAGCATTAACACTGACCTTAGCCTCCAATAATAATTTAAAAAAAAAAGCCTGCCCAATAGCCTCTAGGGGCTCTCCGCCCTGCAGATGCTTTGTTTGCCGCTAGAGGCGCTGCATTTCCCTCTACATAATCAGTTCAGTTTGCGGTATTTATACACATTGTGTACGCACGAATCAAGTTATGTTACTGAAATAAGGCCATTATATTATGATGGTATACTGTTGCGTGCCGTTTTGTAAACAAGGCTCTAGAAATAATGTTCCTGGAACTAATTTTTATGAATTTGCTTGTCGGTAGGAAATTATGGATCAAAGCAATATGCAGACAAGATGTGTTGTAGCCTACGCTGACCATGCGACTGAAAATTAGGTGCTCCAGTTCTGATGATGATAATCTCCTGATCACCTCGCCGTGTAGTGGCTAGCATTCTTGGTGGTCGCCCCCAGAGATCCATAGAATCTAGTTTCTGCCAAGAAATTTAATTCTGGTCTGAGGGCTGGAACGGGAGTACACTCAACTACATGAGGTAAATCTGATAAGAGGTGGGTTAGATTCCCATCTCATCCTTCCTGGAAATGGTTTTCCGTGGTTTCCCACATACACTCAAGGTCAAGGTAAACGCCGGGATGGTTCCTAAGTTGAGGTCACCTTCCAAATTACAGGAATTAGAAATCCACTCGTCGCAATGACACAGGTTAGCAGACACGAGGTTAAATGACCTCATTTCTAGGACGAGTGCTGCAATTGGTTTTTTTTTTTGGTACGAGCTGTCGAGTTCGCTTGGTTGCGTAGTGGCTGTCACTGCGGAGGCCCGGGTTCAATTCCTGGTTCTGAGAGCTTGAACGGGGTACACTCAGCCTCATGAGGCAAACCTGAGAAGAGGCGGGTTCGATTCCTACCTCAGCTACTCTGGAAGTGGATTCACGTGGTTTCCCACTACTCTTCCAGGCAAATGCCGGGATGGTACCTAATTTAAGGCCACGGCCGCTTCCGACCAAAATTGTACCTCAATTACAAATACACACACTATTACAGACAATACAGTGGCACAGGTTATCAGACAAATTATACGCACAACCAAGTAGCAAGTACATAGGGTTACATGACCAGGATGATGCAACGCCCATAAAGAAACAACAACAACGAGCTGTTGAAGACCGTCATGTCAAGAGTGCTTGATAAAATTAGTAGTATCCAGAGTTACTTATTGTTGTTTTAAGAGGCTGAACAACGAGGTCAACTGCTTGACATGGCTATACCGGTGTTCTGTGATACAGCACTTAAGTTGACGTACGTTCAACAGGTACCCTTTGCCGACAGCACTGCAATCACGTGTGCAACTGTGTTTCTTTCCACTATCTCGACTCGGCGAACAGACTTTAGTAAAAGCTGAACATACCTTATATGTTATTTCGTTCCACTCAACGTGTATTCATGTACTGTTAATATAGTACAGTAGAAGCTCAATATAACGCGGTTGTCGGGGGACACGCTTTACCCCAGCGTTATAGCGTACCCGCGGTATATCTAGAGCAGTGGTTCTTAACCGGTGGTCCGCGAATGCCTCGGGAGTGGTCCGCGGGAGAAAAGGGATAAAAAAAAAGTGGCCAATAAATGGGGATTTCGAAAACGATGTGCGTTGAACGAGAATCGTCCGAATGTATTCGCGGCGATGACTATCAGGTTTTGAATTGAATAATCTTTAAAATAAGTGTTATTGACGAAGGGTTACTACTGATAAGGTGTATTGTGGAGGAGGGGGGGGGAAGGGAGGGGGTGGAGGGGTGGTCCATACACGATTCAATTTCACGCTGAGTGGTCCGCAGACTTCTACGGGTTCAGAACCACTGATCTAGAGTGAGCCGTGTAATGACAAACTACGCATGGAAAGACAGGAAGAACACATAATACAATGCAGTCAGGGCTAGATTTACCAATAGGCCCCATAGGCCCCAGCCTAGGGGCGCAAAATTAATCCACAAATTTTTATGATTTAAATTAAACTTTCCAAAATGTTGACACTTTTTCAATTTATTTTGTGGCCATCATTTTCCAACAAAATGTTGTGTAACAGCAGATTTTTCGACTTTTGCTTTAGAACAGGAATGTTTTATGATTTATTAGGAGAAAAATGAAGTATTGAATGTTAATATCAGTTTAATTTGTATTATTCGTTATGCATAGTTGTAGGTTATATGATTTAGTGTATATGTATATCTGGATATCTGTAAGTGTATAATGAGTCTTAAATGGTTTAAACTTATTTTAATATCTCGTTGGCCTATTTATTTATAGTTTATATATGCAAATATAGAAAGAATTGATTCTCTCATTATTTTAATTTATTTAATTGATTTTACCTCACGATACATTAGAATAAAATAAAATAAAATACCTTCACAAAGACCTTTCTGAGGTCCAAATTCTCCCTCCTCCGCAATGGTATGAAGAGGGGGCGGCGAAAACCCACGGGCCTAGGAGCGCATAAAATCTAAATCCGGCCTTGAATGCAGTACTGTATCTTATTATATAATACGCTAAGGTCTATGTTTCACAAAACTCAAGCTCCTAAACCAGAGGGATTTAGAAGGTGTGGTTTGTAACAAACTCTCCCAAATCGTCTTAATAGTATAGGAAAAATCTTGCATTTCTTGAAAAGTCAACGGAAATATATTTATTTGTTTATAAAGTGCTATTAAACAAGTAAACAAGACGATAGCTCCTGGCAGAACTGTCGCGCTTACAGCCCGCATAGCAATAGAGCCAGGCGAGTAGTCTGTACACATGGGGCTCACTAAACCCATTAGAATATGCGAGAGTTCTCGCACCGGTCCGCTAGTTATACATATTGTACTATATATTGTACTGCATTTAAATTTAAAGAACATTAGAATTACCGGTACATATTGTAAAACATTTCAGGAACTTACCAAATAGGTGATGATGATGATGATGATACTAACATCTAGGTTACCAAATAGGGTACAGCATCGCAACAAGCGCACAAAAATCTAGACAATGAATGAATAATAATGTATGATCCACATGATTGTTGTGCTCATTGCGATTATTGCCAAGCACTGTTGCCAGGGCCGTGGAGAGCGGTAACGGGCCCTGGGGCTGGAATCTCCCGGGCCCCCCTTTATAATCAAATTCTGTAAATTTATATTATAATCCTCGTAAATGTGCACAAACTGATTTTGCGCATTTTTTTGGCACAAAATGTTCATCATGAAATCAATTACAAGAACATTAAAAACAGCAAGTAATAATAATAATAATAATAATAATAATAATAATAATTGTAGCATGCTGAACTGCTATGCCCAAGATCGCGGGTTTAAACCCGGCCAAAGTCGTCGGATTTTTAAAAACGTTAAAATCCTTCATTATGCCTTTATTCGGAGGGGAAGTAAAGCCGGCGGGCCCATGTCATAGATTTGTGGTATTTAAAAGAACCTACCACTTCAATTGGTAGTGTGTAGCCAAAGTTTGTAGGTTATTTGGTTAGAAACGCTCTCAAGTTCCAACGTTCGCCGCTGAGTGTCAGTTACAGTGGCGTCTGGTAGCCAAAGTTGGAACTACTTGAAATTGAACTTACAGTAGGTAGCCTACGGGCGTTCAATTGAAATGTCCTGATATGACCATTGGTTGCAATAAATAAGCTACTCTCCCTATATATTCCACTAAATACAGGCTATATTTATTATCACAAGCATAGCGTGAATTACTATCAATATAAATACCGGTAAGTTAATGCTGGTATGTTATGTTAACAACAATGAAACTGGAGGAATGCACGCAAAAGTATTTGCAAATTCAATGTTTATAAAAGATGGTATATTGGCTTTCACGGCCGGTGAATTTAAACTCAGCAATTCTTCTAGGTTTGTGCCGTGTCTTGTGTGGGGTTTCGCCTAGGACACCAAGCTGGCTCATCGGCGGGCTCTTTGTGTCATCTGCCTGTACCACTGATGTTCCATGAGAGGAATTGGAAAACAAAGTTCAGTGCCCAAGCTTAATTGTCATTTTTCCCCTGGTTAATTAAACACTCAGTCCAGATATATACTCTTAGTTTCAGCCTTTGGATACAATTCGCAACTCTAGTACCGGTACCAATAGTAATGTAGGTTTTCAATAAATCCCTTAATCAGAAATTATATGCGCACGAACCCAAGTACTCAGGATTGTTGATCGTATTGAATGAACCAGTAATAATAATAATAATTACGGCCTAAACATACAGATTATTCAAATGTTAGCATTGTTTTCTCGATTCAGTATACGAGAAGATGAACAATTTCGCATGCATTTCTTCTATCTATGTTTGACATCAGAGTCACTCCTATCTTTCGCAAGGTATTTAGCCAGCAATGATAATTTTTCACATAGTGCGAAAGTGAAATACTAGGGAACGATGACCTCGCTGTTCCGCCCCTTAAATCAACAATTACTATAAAGTGAATTACTGTGTGGACGCTACTTTAAATTTTATTTTACTTACCTGCCTGCACTGCATACGATACGACCAGCTAGACAATATATTCATTTCAGACACTGTCACCTCTAAATATCTAAGCTCGACGTGACGCACCAAACTTCAATCTTTTGAGCTAACACCAGGGCAGCCCAGGCTCTTGTGGACTTGGCAACATAAGTGAAGGGATGAGAGAGTTACAGTATTTGAAGGATTGGCGCATAAGCCGAATAAGCTAAATTTAGAATCTGAGAACAATACATAGCGAAGCCTCATCGCCTAAGTTGATTGCTTTGAGACAGTTGTTCTTCCCGCAAGCGCGTTGTAAAGGAAAATATTGTCCACTTGACAGAATAAATTTTTCAATCCTTGTAACTTTGTTCACAGACAGTTCATTGCATTCACTAAATGATTGCCAGTAGAAAATGCAAGTCACATAAAGGCAATAATAAATCAATGCCTGATCCGGCACATCCTCCTAGGACGCCGGGCCCCCCGGGGTGGGGAGGGCCCTGGGGCACCAGCCCTGCCTGAGCCCCCCTCGTCGGGCCTGACAGTTGCATAGTCACTTCGTTGACTGAGTCACAATGTTAACCGTGATATGAGTATTCAAAGCTTCTGTCTAGCAGCTATCTGATACATAATGTATGTTGATAAGACAAACCAAAGGGTGGGTTTAATTACGTCTATCTCTTTTGGTTATTGTATAGAGAGCTTGACGTTTGCAGCAGTAAATTATACTGCAGAAACGCTACATGCAGACTGTATTAAATTTTTTAAGTTTATAAAATACCACCGAGAGTGTATTCATAAATTATATTTTATTTTGGGAGACATAGTTCACCCACGTCATATCCGATTCCGCGAAACACGAAAAAGAGGGCAAACATTCTATTGCTAATTCAAAGTAATCAGATGAATATACCAACACTCACGATGTAATAAATGAGCTGGAATTACTCATTACATTATCATTCATGTTTGAAAGAAGTCTGCATGGTCGATCACAGTTCAGTTAGCACAGAAACAACGTTCCGTAGAATACACAAGTCACGTTTAGATTGGACGGAGGGGGATTTATGATTCATGCACCTCGCCATTCTTACGTCGGGGCAGATGACCTCGTAGTTCCGCCCCTTAAAACAACAATAACTAACTAACTACTTAAATTGTGTCTGGCAAGAATTCGTTGCACATGCTATCCCCATGATAATATAATTAATAGTCCAGTCAGTGATTCTAACCCATCATGCCGAGACTGCAAAAGGATATAGGTCGTAGTTCATTAAAATCGAAAAAAAAAAACGCTTATCACGTAACGAAGAAACTTAGCAACAAATAATTTCTCGATTGTCACAAGAGAGTGAAAGAAAGAATTCACAAAGACAAAGAGAGTCGTCCTCAAAGTTCCTATGACACAGGGAAGAAATGTTCGTGGTTTGCGGTCCGATAAAGAGAATTCTGCTATGAATTATGATTCCTCCATAAATTATATAAATGATGCTTCAGTTTCCGGGCGAAGCATGTTAACTGTAGTTAATGATATGAGATTTATCCTGAAAAAATACAGTAAATGACATAGGTAATTTACACAATGAAATTTAACATTAAACAGTAGTTATTATTAATAATGAGATTTATGTAGCTACTTTCCCCATGACAATTGTTTATAGTTGTGGACCAAGTTTTTTTTTTATTTAGTGAATTTACCCTCTAGGTTGGTGGTTCCCACGGACTCAGCGAGGGAACTCACCACTACCGCCTCTATGGGCAGTATCCTGGAGCTTGGAACATCTGGTCGGGATGGATACAACTGGGGAGGTGTGATCAGCACTTCGCCCAGGCGGCCTCACCTGCAATGCGAACAGGGGCCTCATGAGGGATGGTAAGGGATGGAAGATTGGGATGGAGAGGCTAGGAAGAGGGAAGAAGGCGGCCGTGGCCTTACAGTAGGTACCATCCCGGCATTTGCCCGAAGACGAAGTGGGAAACCACGGAAAACCACTTCGAGGATGGCTGAGGTGGGAATCGAACCCCCTCTACTCATTTGGACCACCCGAGACTGAGTAGACCCCGTTCCAGTCCTCATACCACTTTTCAAATTTCGTGGCAGAGCCGGGAATCGAACCCAGGACCTCCGGGGCGGCAGCTAACCATACTGACCGCTACGCTACGGAGGCGACGTGGACCAAGTTTACTAGTGGCAATTATCAGCAGTGACTTCAAATGTTCATCAGTTAATTTGGATCTATAAATATTTTTGTATATTTCATTTTGGAGAATATTTTTCATCCAGATAAGTAGTGCCGAAAGCAGAAGAAAAAAAGCCACGAGCAAACGGAGCGGAATCCAACTACGCACCTTGCATCATAGATATCTCACTCAGTCCCGAAACGAAAAGTTGCACATCATTCAAAACTACGGTATGTTGGTATGATGAGCTAACTAGGTCTCGGCCCTTGGGACCTAATGGAGGAATCAGTGTGGCCCTTAGGCTAAAAAGTTTGGAGACCCCTGCTCTAGAGCCTAGACATTCATTGAAAACCCATTCGCATCGTCTGCTATGTGCCCTTTTCAATGTTCTTCACCATTAGTTTGTGAGAATGTCTTAAATTAATTGGTATTCTGCCCGAAGGCAGGTCCGAGCCTCCGAAGAGGTTACCCCCAGCCGAAGTTTACTTGCGGTAGGGTGGCCGGGACCTTTCCGCTCCTCCTTATGTTGGCCAACAGCGCGCAGTGCCTAGAACCGGCATACCATCCAAGTTCCGACTGCGCCCAGTGTTGCTTAACTGCGGAGTTCTCATGGGATCCGGTGTTTCAACACGGCTAGGCCGTTGGCCGAGAATGTCTTAGGTAGAAATATTCCACTGCTGGAATATCGGTACGCTATTTTCATTTCTTGTTTCACAAAATAGGAAGAAGAATAATTCTTATCGGATCATTAAGAATCCATGACACACAGGCAACGATACTAACGAATGAATCAATTAAGCTGGTAAAACGTTAAAGTAAAGCTGCGGTTTCCTCCAGTAGCGGTACCGCTTTCTAGCGGCCGTAATGTGACGGTGAATAACGTCACAAAAACGTTCCGCATAGAAACGAAGGCGAGAGGTTTTCTAGTAACCATTGACTACCACCATCACATAAAATTGCGGTGGCGTCATTCATTATGACGGTGGTGAGTACGGTAGCAAACAGTTCGTCAACATTTTTGTACTGTGTACGGTGTGTGATGAAAGTAGTGAATTACATACAATGACTGATAAGATGATAGGCCTATATTGGAGTATGGAAGGAGAGGAAACATTAATAGATTTCGCAAAGAATCATGAGGCATTGTATAATGTGACGAGTGACCTTAAAAATACACAGATTTTCTGTTCAGGAAATATTGGTCTTTTGTTTCTGTTGTACGGCACTGAAGTTATGTCATCCTTTATGTAATTCAGAACATATTCAAATAACACTGGTGTCATCCGGAAATATTCTTATGTATCTTCATTGCAATGCAGATGACGACGCACTAAAATTTAATATGCACCTTCTGTAGGACGACATTTTAAAATGCCACTTCCCCCCGAACTTTCCCTGTCGTATTTGGATGACTCTTGTTCTTCCAAAAATATTACGAGCGCTATGTCAAGATCATCCATTCCTTATTTAACTTTATGACAACATGCCGTCAAAACACACACAGATAATTAGCTCTAACTTGACACCATTGTTCACCGTCAAGACGGTTCCCAGTTTCTATACGTCATTCGCCGTCACTTTACGGCCGCTAGAAAGCTTTACCGCTTAAGTAACCATGTATAGGTTACTAATTCCCGTTAAAATTACAACGTTTTGTAAATTCTCAGCTAACCAAGTTTACATAATGTCCACAAGATTTCTTGGTATGACAAGATTAAGGGACAATAACGTAATTTTTATGCCCAATAATTCACTTTATCCTACTCTTGCCGTATTTGACTCATTAGAGGATCTGAAGTTTTTTTTTTATAAATCTAGAAGTGAAGCGGGAAAGTAGTGCAGTAAGCTCGTGTGTGGGAATACGAGAATAAGAGTGTTTACACGACAATTACAGCATGATTTGTGAAGCTCCTCCATCACATTGTGAAAGTGCTCGAACAATAGAGAAATACTCTTGCCCTGACCTTGTTAAACCTTGCACTTCTCACTTCTAACCTCCGCGTTTGTCACTGCAACAAGGTCCATTCCAGGATACGTACTGAGGCTACTAGCCCTAGGATCCTGGGTTTAATTCCCCGCTCAGTCAACCCAGAAGTAGTTTTTCATGGTTTCCCACTCCTACTGCTAGCGCTTATTCTATCACACCCATGCTTGGATTCTAACAGAGGGAGCGGGGAGGAGGAGGAAGGTCTTTTACCCCTCCTCCTTTTCCTTGACGGTCAACTACCTTTAAAGAATTACGAGGGAAGGAACTAAATATCAATGCATCAGTCTCTTTTTCAGATGTCACGCGGCGTAGCCATGCTTGTTATCGTGCACCACGACTGCGGGAACAGTTGCAGCACGCTCATAAATCGCAGGTTCGAATCCCGACACTGACAGTGGGTATTCTGAGTGTGGATTTTCCTCGTTTTTTTTCACATTCCCTCCAGGAAAATGCCGGGATAGTACCTGACTTCACGTCCCAGGGCACCCACCCCATCACCGTCCGTAATACAGTTACACACACTACTACAATAATGTTATCACATACATACAGGTTATCAGGCAAGTTCGACACGCACCAAACTACACGGGGCTGATGACCAAGATGTCCAAAGGCCCTAAAATGAATTATAATATTTCCTTTGGATGTCTGGATCAAATATAAACGTAGGCTTATACATCAGAAATACATTGAATGGGTAACCTTTCTAGCAGAGGCGTAGCGCTATAATACGCCGATACGCCGGGCGTTCCCTGATTTAAAAATTAGAATGTGTATTCATCAAAGAGTAAAATATAACATCGTTTTTAATTTATATAAATGCGGCGATAGCATATTACATGGCGCTTAGTTATTTTATTTCCGCACCCACCATATAACTAGTCTTAGCCCAGCCGCGGTCCACTGCTGTGCTTTGCTTTTCTTGTACGCCAGAACTTCTTGGCGTCAAGAGCTATGTACCACCCCGGCCAGGCCACGGATCAGCGCATGCGCGAGTTCATTCTTGCTTCTCGGAAGGAAAGTGCTTCCGTACGCCGGCGTTTGGCTGGCGTAAACCACAGATTACGTACTACACCGATGGTGCCAAATAAATCCTATCTGGTTGACACCCACTGGCGTAAACTTTGTATGATCAGATGATCACTGTTCTGTTAACTCAATGGCCCAATCGCTGCGCTAGTGCTAGTTCGAACTGTAAAGTGTAGTTAATTTTAATTGTGCGTGAGTGTGTTTAATGCTGCCAATATGACTGAAGTAAGTTCACAGGACTCGAATATTATTAATTTTCTAAAGGCAACTCCTTTGAGCACTTTATCATATGAACAGCGATGTGAATTAAAAACAAAAAGACCAAAGCCAAATTTATCAATTAAAGAAGCTGGTAAAAATCGCACACAGAGTTTTCAGTTTTCTTGGTATGACAGGTTTTCCTGGCTAACTGGGCCGAAAGATACTGAATGGTGCAACAGAAGGAATTTCGGACCTGAATAATTCAATTAACAGAGCTGTAAAACACCCGTCTTCAAAATACCATTTGTTACATTGTGAAGCATACCATCTGCTAGGTAAAACTCGCATTGAGCATGCATTTTCTGAAGTTGCTCGACTACAAGCAGTAAAACATAATGAGATCGTGTCTTCAAACAGGCAGTATGCGCGACGACTTATTCAATCTGTAGTATTTCTCAGTACACAAGAACTAGCCTTCCGAGGGCATAGAGAAGATGAAAGTTTTATTAACAAGGGTAATTATTTGCAGTTGTTGAATCTGCTCGCTCAAAATGAATCGATAGTTAGAGACCATTTACAGTCATCATCATTATTAAAAGGAACATCTCCAGACATTCAAAATGACTTGATAGAAGTTAAAACAATTGCATTAAATGAAAAAATCAAATCAGAAATAAATGAATCCCCCCTTTCTATCCATACAAGCGGATGAGACATTAGACGTGTCATGTAAGAGCCAGATGAGCATAATATTTAGATATTGTGTGGATGATAGAATAGAGGAGAGATTCGTCGGCTTTTATGACGTTTCCAAGAATAAAACAGCTGCGGGATTGTCAGAAATCGTGCACGAAGTTTTACTTGACTGGGAAGTAAATGGAGAAAAAGGCGTAAGCCAGACATACGATGGCGCAGCTGTAATGGCAGGCAGATAAGGAGGAGTTCAAAAGCTAATGAAACAGTTTTGCCCATATGCTCTTTTCGTCCATTGTTACGCCCACCAATTAAATTTGGTACTCCTGTACGGCTCAAAAACAATAAATCAGGTTCGTTTGTTTGTCTGTACCTTGACTGCTTTTCACAGTTTTTTCAGCAAATCTTCTAAAAGGACAGTTTTGTTGACCAAAAGAGGATTTAAGCTTCCACGAGCAAGCAATACGAGATGGAATTTTCATTCGAGGGCAGTTTTCACCATTATTAAACATTTCCAAGAATTGTAATGTATTTTGATGAAATTATTTATGATGAAAATAGTGAATGGGATGACGATTCTGTGAACTGTGCCATTGGTCTCAAATAACATATGGATGACCCAATCTTTGTATATTACCTATGTGTATTCGAAGCTTGTTTCTTTTACACTGATCATATTTTCAAATTGTTACAATCATCGACAGTGAGTATTGTAACTTGCCATAATGAGAAAGCGGCTGTCGTCAAAAGCATAGAAAACTTAAGAAATGAAGATCTCACTGACATACGCGTTCAAAAAAAGCATCCAGATGAATGAAAACGTAATGTATGATGGCAATCAAAAGAACACTTTGAGAGTGCTGTCTTTTGGAATAGTAGATTCACTAACAGCTCAAATGAAAAGTAGATTTGAAGATCGCACTCATCTAAATTTCATAGTTAGTACAAGAAAATGAAGTTTAAAAATACCCCGAAACATTCCCCCAGAGCAAATTAGATTTTTTGGTAAAACAGTATCCATTCTTTAATGTTAACCAATTACTATAAATGAACTTCACATTGTTTATCCAGATCAGACAAAGCATTTAGCTCTAAAAGATCTTTTAAAATATTTTGTTACGAACGGTCTTGACTCCATCTATCAGGAAGTAACTAAACTACTACGCTTTGTACTGACTATTCCAACTACTACAGCTATCGGTGGCGTAGTTGGTGGCATGCTGAGCTTCTATGCCCAAGATAGCGGGTTCAAACCCGGCCGAAGCCGTCGGATTTTTTAAGAGCGTTAAAAATCCCTCAGTATGCCTTCGTTCGGAAGGGAAGTAAAGCCGGCGGTCGCATGTCATAGATTTATGGCATGTTAAAGAACCTTCCACTAATTACACCTGTGTGAAGCTAAATTGGATAGGTTAAGAATGTAAACAACGCTCTTAGGTTTCTACGTTCGTTGTCAAGAGCCGACTGCGGTGGCGTCTAGTAGCTAAGTTCTGAACTTGGCCTAGTAGTCGTTGACGGTGGCGCTTGGCGACCAAAGTAGGAACTATTTGAAAAATTCTAAGTTGCAGTCTGTACTTAAATAAAAAACAGATAACTCACACTAATACAGTCATCACAATTAACACCGGTTATCAGACAGATTCTACACACACCCAAAGTACACGGGGCTACATGATCCCGTTGTCGCAGCCCCTAAACTTAAGAACCAACCAACAAACTACTACAGCTAGTAGTAAACGCAGCATGAGCACGCTGAAAAGAATTAAAACCTACCTTAGAAATTCTATGAGCAATAGTCGCTTGTCGTGTATAATTCATTGGCTATTGAAAAAAAAAGGTGAGCTTTCATCAGAGCCTGCATTTCTTGAACACATCATAGACGTTTTCGCAGAAAATAAGAAAAGACGAATGGAGCTTAAGTACAAGACTGTGTGAGGTATGTGACAGTATCTTTCATATTAGCTTTTTGATTTGTTCCTTAGTTTAACTGTCGTTTAAAACTTTGGCGTCCCCAGCTCAAAAGTTCACACTACGCCACTGCTTTCTAGCCTCCTCCTCCTACTCCGTCTTCTTCTTCATCATCTTCTTCACGTGCCTTCTCAGATACCCCGGATGTTGGTGCTCACTATGTTGTTGTTGTTGTTGTTGTTGTCATTTTTAGAAGAATTTGTGCAATGGTATGTGTTAATGTGGTGTTTATAATTTTATTTTTTTAACAGATTCTTTTTAACGCTTATCCTCCAACCTCGGCTTGACCCACGGTCTCTGCGAGGGATCATTCCTTCACCGTCGCAAGGACGGTGTCTGGGAGCTGAACACATTTTGTCAGCAGATACAACTGGGGGTGGTGACAGGCCGATCACCCAGGCGACCGCTAACTTGGGTCTAATTAAGGAAGGGTCAGGGAAGGGACTGAAATTCGGCCGTGGACCTGTTGAAAGGATCCGTCCTGGCATTTGCCTGGTGGTGAAAATGGGAAACCACAAAAGCTATTTTCAGGACGCCCGAGGTGGGATAATAAGAAGTCTTAGAACCTTTCCCTAACAGTTTGAATGTCTTCAAGAAAATGAATATTGTATTCAGGGAACACAAGAGACATTTTGGAGAGCAATTGAGATATCTGTAAATACAGTATATGTATCTTTTTACCAACAGGTTTTGCCTAACTGTACCACTATCTATCATTATTGTAACTTTTTTGCGTATGGCTTTTAGTGCCGGGAGTGTCCGAGGACATGTTCGGCTCGCCAGTTTTGTAGCTGCTTCGAGACGGCGGACACCCAATGGGTGAGCTACAAGTACCGATGGGGAGGAAAGTGGGAATGTAAGGACGAGGATTTGGAAGGTAGCGGCTGTGGCCTATAGTTAGGGACCAACCCCGGCATTTGCCTGGAAGGAAGATGGGAAACCACAGAAGACCATCTTCAAGGTTGCCGG
This sequence comes from Meconema thalassinum, assembly GCA_946902985.2. Lineage (NCBI taxonomy): Eukaryota > Metazoa > Arthropoda > Insecta > Orthoptera > Tettigoniidae > Meconema > Meconema thalassinum. Next base: position 248,344,667 of record OX336394.1, on the reverse strand, counting down.
CGGGGGGATTCGAACCTCCTCGCCTGCCGGATGTGAGCGACTGCCAGCAGTCATGCCATAACGACCACGGCTAACTCACCCGGTATTATTGTAATAATAACAACAATAATAATAACAGCGAAGTCATTTGCCCCGATGATGATGATGATGAGGGGACCAGTCAGTGATAAGGTTTCATCCTTAGTAATATAAAGTGACGTTTTTGAAGACCATGCAAAATGACGATTAATTACCCTTGTGTGGAACAATGCTAGGAAGAAATCTCATACTTTCTTAGGACGATTCTTGACATTTTTTCTGCTTTAAGGAAAATAAATTCTTATTAATTCTCCTCTCTAGATTCTCAATAAAAATAATTCCCTACACTTCTCTGAAGTGTATAATTAATAGCTACTGTTCCGTGAATCAGTTCACACACAATTCGTGTTTTTGTACTCTAGTACGTTCCTCTGTTCAAGAATCCCCATGAATTGGCGGATCATTGTGCAGCACCCGACGATATTTTCTGCGAAAATCATAGTTGTCAACATGTTTTGGACAGGGGTCTATATGGGACAAATTTCCGATACCTCGTTACCATAACAAGTGCACTTATACTGTAATTCTTACTCCTTGAAGCGTGCGCGAACACCATGCACAAGTCTAAAGCGATACTTATAAACACATGTCCATTATTCTGTGCCTCGGTTCTGCAACACCATAACACCATTAAGACAATTCGGTCATCAGCCTGTATACTTGTGCGAGTTGACATTTGTTATTGTGCTGTCTGTACAAGGGGGTGTAGGTTAGGCAACTCATGGGTGAATCCAGGAGCCAAATCTGTGGGTTGACTACCTTTAAGGAACGATTTTTGTTATTGTTGCTGCTAATAATAATACCAATAATCAACCTGGGAGGAGTCCTTGTAGCTCTGTGCAAATGGGAGTGAAATGAGTCGTTGCCTGTCATCTGCAACCATATCATATTGGATTCAGCAAGAGAATCCAACTAGCCTCTTTCACTCCAACTCCAGCACATAACCTACGAGAGGTGCCCCTGTTAAGCCGAGCACCCCAGTGGAAGGTTGGATAACCAAACCCAGCGGTAAGCTGGGTCGGTGAGCCGATCAGTGCTGGGGGCTCCTTGAAACATTCTTGGTGTGAAACATTACTGACCCCAATTTGCAGTTTTTCAACTGTTCAAAGCATGGAGGAAAGTTCAGCAGAAGCTACTACCCCAGGTGGTAACCAAACCACCTTCGCCTTGAGCGAAGCATGCAGGCCTTCGGATTCTGGGGAGCCTGCGCCGACATGCTTGGAGGCATCGGAGACTCCAGGCAAGATCCAACACAAACGTCGGAATTTCTTTGCTTTAACACGAATTCCCTTCGGAAGATTGGTAAATTGAAACAACTAACAGATTCCTTATCCCAACATCAAATCCTGATTGCAGCAATTCAAGAAACAAGATTCACAGATGAACAAGCCTTTGAGTCAGAAGGCTACAGAATCTTTAAAGGTAAAACTGGTAAACGTGTAATAAAAACAGTCCCCAACCTTGGCACAGGATTCATAGTCAGTAGGAAGATTTTGGATTCAATCATTGGCTTCAACTCGCCTAGCAGCCGAATTTCAACTCTCTCCTTCCGGAGCACAAACAAAGTTTACACTGTTGTGAATGTTCATGCGCCAATCAATCAAGCGAATAAGAGAGACCCCGAAGGAACGGATAGATTCTGGGAAGAACTTGAAGATGTTCTCTCTAAGATCCCAGACAAACACACGATTATGCTTTTTGACGATTTCAATGCACAACTGGGCAAGGAAAGAGAGTTCCAAAACATTATCGGAAACTATCCAGATCACCAGAGAACAAATCGCAATGGGGAGAGGCTCGTAGAACTATGTAAGGCTTTCAATCTTGTTATAAAATCCACAGCGTTCAAACACCTTCCCAGGAAACAGAAGACTTGGACATCTCCGAATCCCAATCTTGGCGAATTTCACATTGATCACGTCGCGTACGCACGTAAAGCTCAGAGAGAAATATACAATGTGAAGGCTCTAAGAAATGCCAATCTAGATTCTCAGCACTATCCTAAATCAACGTTAAACTGATTCCGAGAAATGCCAGAAAGGCCATCATAAAAAAAGATCAATCGATTTGATACTGAGAAACTACGACCGTGCCTCGAATTTACTAAAAAACTAGAATCTTTGAATCCCGATAACTGGGATGAACTACAACGGACCTTGGTCACAACAGCAGAGGAGACAGCCCCAATGAGAAAGTCAAAGAAACACGCGTGGTGGAATAATACATGTGATTTAGTGGTAAAGCAGACAACTTGCCTGGCAGAAATGGAACTCGGGAAAGAACCAAGATAATTGGGAAAACTTCGTGAACGAGAGACAACGCGCTGCAAACACCATCCGCATTGTAAAACGTGCCTACAACAAAAGCCAACTTACTCAAATTGAGCTAGACTTCCAGAGGAACAACAAGGGACTTCCACAGAACCTTCAAACGTAACCTAAGAAATATAATCCTCCGAGTCTACAGTTCAAAGACTCAAATGGGAAACTAGCTGACAGAAAAAATTGCCAGATTCTAGCAGAATACTGGTACTTTGAATCCCTCTTCAATTGTGAGACTCTAGACTCCACTTTCTCATTTGAAGACAACATACAAGTCCACCCAGATTTATCCCCTCCATCGAAATAAGAAATCAAACCGATTATCCAGTCATTCAAGAACAACAAGGCACCAGGTGAGGACTCGATAATAGCCGAACTGTGGAACTAAGCTGGTGAAAAGATGATTTATAAATTGACTGACCTTATCAAGGAGATTTGGGAAACTGAGAAACTTCCACGTGACTGGACTTCTGCCCTGATTCATCCCCTGCATAAGAAAGGTGACAAAACGGATGTTAACTACCACGGCATTTCCCTCCTACTGATAACTTGAAAAATTATCTCAAAAGTTCTGCAGATTAGGGCAGAACAACAACTTGATCCAGAATTGGGAAAGTACCAAGGAGGGTTCAGGAAAGAGCGCTCATGTGCCGAGCAAATTATGAATCTGAAATCTATCCTTTTCTATCTGAAGCAAAGGAACAAGAAATTTGTGGTGACCTTCGTCGACTTCAAGAAGACCTATGACTCGATTGATAGAATGACTCTTATTCAAATTCTAAGGAAATTTGGATTGGATAATAAAACCAGAGCAATCATTCAACAGACCTTAGCTGACACAACCTCCAGAGTCAAGATTGCGAAATTAACACAGGAGATAGGTAGGGAGATGGGCTCTCACCCCTGCTCTTCGACTGTGCACTTGAAAAAGTCATCCGCGAGTGGCGCAAAAAATGAACGATGGGATCCAAAATAGAGTAAGACTGGGTTTCAAGAACATGAACCTTTCTATTTATTGCCTAGCTTTTGCAGACGATCTTTCAATTTTCTCCGATTCTTTAGACATGGCCACAAAACAAATTGACCAGCTACAGGCACAGGCAACAAAAGCTGGTCGTCAGATCCCTGTGGAAGAAACACAGTTCATAACTAACATCAAGGCAGCACCAAGAGAGCTAAAAGTAAACCAGGGGAAAATCAAATGGACATAAAAGTTTAAATATCTAGGTGAGCTGGTAGAACCTTACATAGGCCAATGTGAGAAAGAACCCTTCACTTCGCGCAATGAATAAAATGGAAATGGCGTACCAACTCACCAAGGACGTTTACAACAAAAAGTCAATATCCCTGAACGCAAAACTCAGGCATTGTTGCACTGTCAAACGACCAGAGGCTCTGTATGTAGGGCAATGCCTCACTATGAACAAGAAAGGCCTGGTAGAAAAATTGGACATCAAAGAAAGAAAGAAAGAAAGAAAGAAAGAAAGAAAGAAAGAAATAACTTGAGGAAAATTCTTGTCCCGATTAGAGACAAAGGTGAGTATAGATGATGGCATAACCATGAGCTGTATATTCAAGTCCAAAAGATCTGTGATGTTATGAGAAAAGGGAGAATTGCATTTTATGGCCGCTTGCTTAGAATGTAACCCACACGATTGACGAACCGGATCTTTACCTATTTTAAAAATAAGAAGACCAAGCCAGCCTGGTTCGAAGAGTTGGAAAGTGAACTGCAAGAGATGGAGATTACCTGTGGAGGTATTCAAGATCGCAATCCCCTCAGGAAGAAACTAAACGACCACCAGGGTTTTCAAGATAACCAAAGTTGAAGACGGGAAATATGTGGACCGAGGAAAGAAAATAGCAGCACCGGCAACGTATGAGGGAGCACTGGGCAAAGATCAAAGCCCAGAGAAGTCAGTTGAAACGACGTAGTCCTTAGTAGGTCGATACGATTAAAGAACAATAATAGAAGATCAAAGGTGTCAGTATACCGAACAGAAATAAGACCAGTACGGCTCGAAAACATGGACTATGACCGTGATAGAAGAGGAACTTTTGAGATAATGGGGAAGGAAAATACTCAGGAAGATTTATGGAGCAGTGAATGAGGCATAAAGATGGAGAATACGGGAAAACAAAGAATTGGAGGAACTACTGTATATGGTCATCCTGATATAGTTTCGGAAATAACGAGTAATAGACTAAGATGGCTGGGGCATGTGGAGAGAATGGCAGGTGATAGAGTGGTTAAAAAGACCTATAGAAGACATCCAGGTGGTTGGATGATGTGGAGGACGACTTACGCAAGTTGGGAGTAAGAAGATGGAGGAAACGTGCAGAAGATCGTCAGGAATGGGCAACGATTGTTTGAGAGGCCAAGTCCTACACATGGACTGTAGCGCCGAGGAGTAAGTAAGTAAGTAACAATAATCAAAATAATATGTCAACACTCACAAAGTAATAAACGAGCTGGAATTACTGATGATTATCCTTCAAGTTTGAAGGAAACTCAGAAACATCGTGGTATGACAGTGCCAAGCACATTCACTATATCGCGACACTTAACTATTAACAATCATGTAGTTCGTGTTAGTTATATTGCGGTTATTATTTATTTAGTGTACTATGAATACAATATTATATACAATAGTATGTACAATATATACAGTACAACTACCATCTCAAGTTCATAACTAGAGTTCCATGTTAAAAGATGAGAGCCAGAGAAGGGCTTCGCTTGAGACACAGTGTAAGTCTTCTATAGAGCATCTGCATGCACGTAAAGGACACTCGAATGTAATGTGGTCCAATGTCTGCTTCTCTTCTCCGCAGTTACATTGAGGTGATGCCTTCCATCCCCATTTGAAGAGAGTGGCTCCACATCTACCTTGGCCGGTTCTAATACGGTTTAGCGTCCTCCACTGTCGTCTGGGAAGGGAAAATTCATCAGGGCACTTGCAGGGGTTCTTAATGATGTGATGATTTGGTAACGAGGATTGCAGATGCCATTGTTCTCTCCAGGCGCCCGATACATTAAAGGAGGTGTCCTGTAGATTCATTGCAGTACGCCAAGAAGGGTGTCTGGATTTCAGTGGTTTGGTTGGAGAAGCTGCTATGTCAGAATGAATAGGGAGGTGAGGATTGTTTTCTATTTTCTTCCATAAGTTAAGCAGTGACTGTGATCTTCTTAGGGATGGAGATGGTATATGGCTTAGGGTGGGAAGCCAGTGTGTGTTAGTAGGTCGGATGCACCCTGTAATAATACGCATTGCCTGGTTCAGCTGGGTGTCTACTAGTCCAATGTGAGCACTGTTAAGCCAAGTTGAGCAACAATATTCAGCGACGGAATAAGAAAGTGCAAGAGCAGTGGATCTCAGGATTTGAGCATTAGCACCCCAGGATGTACCCGCCAGCTTTTGAAGGATGTTATTCCTGGTCTTGATCTTGGCTGACACGTTGCAGAGGTGATTCTTGTAGGTCAACGACCTGTCCAGGGTGACTCCCAGGTATTTTGGGTTACTGCAGTATTGTAGATTCTCTCCTCTGAATGGTATGGTTGGTTTATACCCAGAACTTCTATTCCGCAAGTGGAAGGTAGACACAACAGTTTTCTGAGTATATTGCGGTAAATTGATATTTAGCACTGAACACTCAAACAAGCCACATGGACGGTATTACTGCCGTGTTTCAACTTTGTCGGGTCGGGTTGTATTGTTTGGCAGGAGGTACGTGGATGCCCAACAATGGAATTGAATTTCAAAGACAAAAACTTGTCGTGCTGCATTTCTGCTAGCGAATTGACACAAATGGGAGAGAGACAAATCAATCAATCAATCAATCAATCAATCAATCGCTTTTCTAGTCTTCGATATTTTCCATCATATCTTTATCAATTTCATCATGGGAAGTGAGTGATAATTCATCCACTGTGATATCCAGAACTTTTCGTTCAGCATCCACCAATATTTTCTTTATCACAGTATGTTGTACAGTACTGTACGCGTCCAGTCTTCTCGTCAAACTTCGTCAAAGGCCTCTCTAGCTGTTGTCCGTTCACAGTTAAGAGTGGAGAACGCATAAGAAGCTAGTTATTGTTGTTTTAAGGTCATATGTACCTCTTAAAAACAACCCGTGGAACCACAGCCCATGAGAAACTCTGGCCTACCAAGCGATCGCTGCCCAGCCATTCGGCCTACAAACTTCGGGGTGATGCGTGGCCAGCACGACGGGTCTCATCTCTCTCTCTAATCTTAGTTTCCCTGACTGGGGCGTGACTCACTGTCAGACAGCTACGCAATGGTCCTCACGAGGCCGAGTGCACCCCGTTCCAGCCCTCACGTCAGTTTCTAAAATCCCTGATGGAGCCGGGAATCAAACCAGAGGCTTCCGGGTGGAAGTCAGGCCCGCTATCCCAAAGCCACAGGGCCGGCTTTCATGCCATTTGCTCGAGTAATTATGACACTAAACCATAACAAACAGACAGAAATTAAACAGCGGGTACATTTCCTCATTAGGCATCTCATCCAGGATAAATATAACGTTTTAGTCAAAAATTTAAAATGTTCAGACTGAAAGCTTACTTTATTTATATAAATTACGGGAGTAGTATAGATCGCGATACATTACACTAAAAAATTCCCCTTAGACACAAAATGGCGGCATCCATAACGTCATGTACGACACTAAACGTTTAAACGATGCATACATGTTAATTCTGTATGTTAATATGGCTTTACATACAAACACAAACTTAGCCTGGGACTTATGCCCCAAACCCCCTTGCTTGTACAAGGTCTTTCATATAAAATAAGAACGGTGAGCGGCGGCTTTGTTATCCGCTTCTGCAGTGGCCTTGGCCGAGCTTGTGGTGTTGCAGGCCCCCCTGCTGCAATTATTATTATTATTATATAAATAATTCATGCTTTTGGGCTAATGCCGTGTGTATTTTTAATTTGAACCATACGTTTCGGAGAAACCTTGCCTCCTTTTTCAATGGAAATAAACAATGTGGCCATAGAAAGTAAATCAATGAGATTACAAAAAATATAGATAAATTCCTCTGTTCGTCACCAGAGAGCAGCTGCCAGAAATTACTGTATGGACCATGGTGGAACGGCGGACAGATTAGTAAGTAACGAGAAGGTAAAGGGGGCGGTGTGGAAATATAGAAACTCCTCGAAGAATGAGGAGGGGGGAGGGGGGAGGGTTAGATGGATATATAGGGAAACATAAACAAAAGGGAAGTGTATCTGAAAGATACCTAACGTCATACAGTCAACGGCGAAAAAACAGATGGAAACTCCCCAGTGACGAACAAAGGAGATCAAATCCAGGCTCTGAGCCCTAGAGGGAAAATGTACAATTTTAAATATGTGAAGAACAGAGAGACTGAGAGGAACTATCTCCCTAGATCCTTAATAACTGGTAGCCAAGTGTCACTTAGCTGATATCCAGTGTCTCTGTTAAAATTATTGGGATTTTTACGAATTTCAACTGCCTCCCTTATAATTCTAGACCAGTTGTGCTTAACAAGGGCAAGCGCATGAGCATCCATGAAACAAACATCGTGCCCTGAAGACAGGGCATGTTCAGCTATAGCTGATTTGTCAGGTTGGTTTAGACGGATGTTCCTTTGATGCTCTTTGATGCGAGTTGCAATGGACCGTTTTGTTTGTCCAATGTAGACTTTTCCGCAAGTACATGGGACTTCATACACCCCAGGTTGTAGTGATGGGGGCAATTTATCTTTGTTTAATGCTAAACGTTGACCAATTTTCGTCATAGTGCCGAAAACTGTTTTTATCTTGTGCTTGCGGAGAATCTTAGCAACGCGGTCAGTGGTGTTGTGAATATAAGGGAGGTAAGCAGTTCCTCTCACGTCGGAGCTCTGAGAAGGTTGTCTATCCCTCCTTCTGGGATGTAGGGACCTATATATAGTGGATTCATTATAGCCATTACCCTTAAAGATGGTTTTTAAGGCATGTAACTCTTCCTGAAGAGTTGATGCCTCACAAATACGTTCCGCTCTTTTGGCTAGAGTTGTTATAATTCCTTGTTTTTGTGCTGGGTGATGGTGGGAGTCCGCATGTAAATACCGGTTAGTGTGAGTTGGCTTACGGTAGACGCTGTGCCCCATGGAGCCATCCGCCTTCCTCCTCACAAGAACATCCAAAAAAGGTAAGCATCCACCCGACTCTAGCTCCATTGTGAAGTGGATTGAAGGATGCAGCTGATTTAGGTGGTTCAGAAAGTGGTTCAGTTTCTCAGAACCCTCCTCCCACACCACGAACGTATCATCCACATACCTCCACCAAATCACAGGTTTGAAAGACGCCGAAGATATAGCCTCCCCCTCAAAATGTTCCATGAAAAAATTTGCCACGACAGGCGAGAGTGGACTTCCCATGGCCACACCATCAGTCTGCTCGTAATATTTACCATCCCACAAGAAATAACTGGAACACAAGCAGTGGTGGAATAATCGGGCAATTTCCTCAGGAAACAAATCCTTGATGAGTGACATGACCGAGTCCACCGGCACTTTGGTAAACAAGGACTCTACATCAAAACTCACCAAAATAGCATTTGGTTGAACGGCGATGGTTGACAATTTTTCGACGAAATGGGTTGAATCCCTAATGTAGGACTGTGTGCACCCCAAGTGTGGCTGAAGCAACTTGCTGAGATATTACGCAAGAGCGTAAGTTGGAGAACCTATTGTGCTAACAATTGGTCGAAGAGGGACGTCTTGCTTATGGATTTTTGGAAGACCATACAATCTCGGAGGAACAGCATCTCTCGGAATAAGACGTCTTCCCTCTTCTTTTGGAATAGATGACAGTTTAACAAGCTTAGCAGTGGCATTGGATACACGAGTGGTTGGATCACGAGTGCACAGTCTGTAGACAGGATCAGATAACAAAATCGAGATTTTACTTTTATATTCAACGGTATCCATCACCACTGTCGCATTTCCCTTGTCAGCATGAAGAATAGAAATGGTGTCATTATTTCTTAGTTCCTTCAATGCCTTTCTTTCACCCCGAGTTAAATTGGGTGCGGGTACTTTTTTCGCCGTTGACTGTATGACGTTAGGTATCTTTCAGATACACTTCCCTTTTGTTTATGTTTCCCTATATATCCATCTAACCCTCCCCCCTCCCCCCTCCTCATTCTTCGAGGAGTTTCTATATTTCCACACCGCCCCCTTTACCTTCTCGTTACTTACTAATCTGTCCGCCGTTCCACCATGGTCCATACAGTAATTTCTGGCAGCTGCTCTCTGGTGACGAACAGAGGAATTTATCTATATTTTTTGTAATCTCATTGATTTACTTTCTATGGCCACATTGTTTATTTCCATTGAAAAAGGAGGCAAGGTTTCTCCGAAACGTATGGTTCAAATTAAAAATACACACGGCATTAGCCCAAAAGCATGAATTATTTATATAATAATCCGGGCCGTGAAAGCCTTAATATGCATATTATTATTATTATTAATATTTTTTTTTTACCAAAAATTGTGCCTACAATTTATGGACGGCAGATAGAGAAAGGGCAAGCCCCACATACACAGCAGTGTCTCCATCTCAGTTCATTCAATCTAAACAAATATGAAATGTTACATTATACAATTTACAACTTTACATTTGCTATATACACATAATATGCTGTACATGACGTCTATATCATACAATTCATAAATAGAAGGGAAGACACAGGCACACACGCACACATATGCACGCTCACACACGCACACATGCATACATACATACATACATACATACACACATCTTCTATATATATAAAGCTCAATGTTTGTCTGTCTGTCTGTCTGTCTGTCTGTTATGTATACAAATCCACACTGTTTCACCGATCTGAACCAAAATTTGTATACTTACCCTTCGGAACCCTGCGGGTAACCCTGTCCACTTGAAATTTCCGACAGACCACCCCATTCCCTGCATTTAGGCCCTTTGACCCAAATCCACACCGTTTCACCGATCTCAACCAAAATTTGTATACTTACCCTTTGTAACCCTGTGAATAACACTGTCCACTTAAAATTTCGGACAGACCACCCTATTTCCTGCATTTAGGCCCTTTGGCAAACATCTACACCGTTTGACCGATCCGAACCAAAATTTGTATACTTACCCTTTGCAACCCTGCGGGTAACCCTGTCCACTTGAAATTTCGGACAGACCACCCCATTCACTGCATTTAGGCCCTTTGACCCAAATCTACACCGTTTCACCGATCAGAACCAAAATTTGTATACTTACCCTTTGGTACCCTGCGAGTAACACTGTTTGCTTGAAATTGCGGACAGACCACTCCATTCCCTGCATTTAGGCCCCTTGGCTAAAATCTACACCGTTTCACCGATCTGAACCAAAATGTGTATACTTACCCTTTGTAACTCTGTGAATATCACTGTCCACCTAAAATTTCGGACAGACCACCCCATTTCCTGCATTTAGGCCCTTTGGCAAAAATCTATATCGTTTCACCGATCCGGACCAAAATTTGTATACTTACCCTTTCGAACCCTGCGGGTAACCCTGTCCACTTGAAATTGCGGACAGATCACCCCATTCCCTGCATTTAGGCCCTTTGGCACAAATCTACACCGTTTCACCGTTCAGAACCAAAATTTGTATACTTACCCTTTGGTACCCTGCGAGTAACATTGTCTGCTTGAAATTGCGGACAGACCACTCCATTCCCGGAAAGAGGACAGGGTCCGTCCCAAAGGCAATGGAAAAAAGGGTTAAAACTGGACCCGCTCAGGAAACCCTCAGGGTTGCCATCTCCCGAACTCACCAGCCATGAGCCCTTGGGGATGTAGCACTATCCAGGGTGCACCAGGAGTGGTGGGGCTACACACACCCTGCCTCCTTGAGGGTCTTGAGCAGAAGACATGAGATATTAAGAAAAGAAAAAGAAGGCTGACACCTCGAAGAATGAGGCTATCAGGAATGATTAGACAAGGGCCTATTAAGGCGGGAAAGTGAAAGAGTCGCTAGGCCTCGGATACCCTGATACCATCGGGGTCGGAAGAGAACAAGAGTTTGAACAAGGGAGGCTGACAGGAAAGAGAACTGAAAGGAGCCCGGCACCAGTAAGTAGAAGCAATGCCGGACTCAGTTGGGGTCCCGTGGTCGCAAACCCACGTCCCACAAGTTGAGAGACCCTGGTGGGTGGAGGGGGGGAGGAGGGGGCCAGGTGTGAGAATAGCTTGCTGATTCATCGCGAGTTGACATGAGAGAAATGTCCAGACCCCGCCGTGTTACCTGGTATTGCTGACTATGCTTGATGTTCATACAGGGTCTTTGCTCAAACCACTGTAGTGTTACGAAAGAATGAGTGATTCACCGGTCAATGTGAATAGGACTGGGAACCCCCCCGAACGTCTGTCATCATATATCGTCATCATCTGCGATTCGTGCAGCTTGGACCCGGGCAGTACTCGATAAGCTCTTTCACTACACGCATCGAGTATAGGCCTAAGCCAGAAAATAACGTTCAGACTTTGGAAGACATCGAAGGTAGAAATCTAAATTGCCTATATCAGATTTAAATTTACACCATGTTCGTTCAGTAGTCATTTTTCATTACCTTATTATTATCATAAGGGCAAATGACCTAGATGTTACGCCCATTATACCACTCACCACACACAATAAGTCTTCATCGCCTGTGAATTTTGAAATGTTTCTTTCTATCACGGTAGTTTGTAAGTTTGTCGTGTCAATTCAACAGTAGTTTTCATTATCATCCTCATCAAAAGCGCAAATGGCCTAAATGTTACGTCCATTATACTACTAAGTAACACCACAGTCTTCATGGCCTGTGTTTTTAAAATGTGTATTTCCATTAGTTTGTAAGTTTGATATACCCGTTCAGTAGTAGTCGTCTTCATTATCATCCTCATCAAAAGGGCAAATGACCTAGATGTTACGTCCATTATACTACTAAACAACACCAGAGTCTACCTAGCCTGTGATTTTAAAAATATGTATTTGCATTAATTTGTAAGGTTGATATACCCATTCAGTAGTAGTCGTCTTCATTATCATCCTCATCAAAAGGGCAAATGACCTAGATGTTACGTCCATTATACAGTACTACTAAGCAACACCACAGTCTTCATTGCCTGTGATTTATAAAATGTGTATTTCCATTAGTTTGTAAGTTTAATATACCCGTTTAGTAGTATTAGTCTTCATTGCCATCCTCATCAAAAGGGAAAATGACCTAGATGTTACGCCCATTATACTACTAGGCAACACCACAGTCTTACTCGCCGGTAATTTAAAAATATGTATTTCTATTAGAGTGTAAGTTTATTATACCCGTTCAATAGCAGTCGTCGTCAGTATCATCTTCATCAATGACGTTGAGTGTTAAGGAGACTGAAATATTATCATCATTCCACCGGGCGAAGCCGGGTACTACTGCTAGTTATATATAAATTCAATTTACATGGGGTTTTAATCCCTTTAGAGCCTTCATTTTGCGGCAAAATTGTCGTGGAGGAAGGTCTTTTATTTCACGAGGCAGGTCATTCCAAAGTCGAGCAGAGCGATTGTAGAACCCAGATTGATTGAAAGCACGCACGTAGTATATACAGTACTGTACTTGACCTTGCAATAAGCGTGCAGGTGTTCAGTCGCCAGTCTGAACCTTAGATGTTAACATGAGACAGTTATCATTACAACATCGTATTTTTGTATGTAAAACTTATTTTAAGTACGAGTCGGCTCGGCGGGTACGTAATGCATTTGTTCAGCAATTTCCTGATGAAGTGGCACCTTCGCTAGCGCAGATTCACGTAATTGTAAATACGTTTGACACTGCTGACTCAGTGCTCAATAAAAAGCATAAAATTAAGAATCAGAAACATTACAGTGGCAGAACTCAGAATTTGGTTACCAGATACAATGCCCAGGAAGGACGAAACTTCCAGCATCTTTTGTAAGGCAATATTTCATATAGGATTGTACACACGCTTAAAGCAGGGGGCCGTGGCGCGCCGCGAGCTCGGCCAAGGCCACCGCAGCAGCGGATGGCAAAACCGCCGTTTGCCGTTCTTACTTTAGGCCTATACGAAAGACCCTGTAGTACAAGCAGCAATTTTCGTCCAGAGAGTGGTCTAATCTAGTAGCCCCTTAAAACAACACTTATCATCATCCTTAATCTAGTAGCGAACAATGGTTTCGCCCAGACCGTCGTCTAACCTAGTAACGACCAATGGGTTTGTCAGGACCGTCGTCTAACCAAGTAGCGACCAATGGTTTCACCCAGACCATCGTCTAGCCAAGTAGCGACCAATGTTTTCGTCCAGACCGTCGTCTAACCAAGTAACGACCAATGGTTTCGTCCAGATTACTGCTTAACCCCATACAGGACCCACGTGCCACTGGTGTACATCATCACGTGAGTTTCAGCTCACGTGAGGCCAGAGCTGTTTACATCGTTACTTAAGGCTAGTCACTGATGTGAAAATAGCTGAGAAGCTTATGAGTTCTCCATATTAACTGCTAACATTAGCACAAGAACTTGTTCCCATCACTCAATGTCAATGTCATGTATGGAATCAGCAAAACATACTGTACCGCACAAGAACTGCAATTATATAGACTAATGATATCCAATAGGAATTTTTAATTATACTTAGGCTATATGTTTCTCAACAGCTCGATGAACAAGGAAGACCTTGATAATGTTTTATTGGCTGATTAGCAGTGGCGCCTGGCGACTTCAGTCCTTGGGATATCAGGCGTGGAGACAAATATATTGTTACGTGCCACCCCCCCCCCCCCTAGTGGCACTTTTGTTAACTGGATTACGGTGGGTAGGAAGCACAACACCAATTACTGCTTAAAGAAATAATTAACTTTATTGTGGCCAGAAAGATACACTACTCATCAGCAAATGCAAACAATTAGAACCTTACTCCAGTTTCCTCAAGTCTCTTCCTTGAGCGTTCTTGGCCCTTTCACTTGTCAACAAACCACAGAAGTTAAACCGTCTTAATGAGTACGGTGGCCATGACACAAACTACCTGCTCCTCTTCCTCATGTACACCAACCACAGTTACTTACGATAATCCGCTACCCGCTGTTTCGCTGTCCACAAGCTGGGGAAACAATGTCACTGGATTTCGTAACTCGCACGGCACTTCGTCACCACACTTCTGTCGCACTCGCTCACAAACACACACCCACAGAAAACTCGGTCCCCTCACTGTTGAAGCCGCTTATATAGCAGGCTGGTGACTCAATGAATTCTAGAATCGTCCAGGGCACACGGCTTCTCGACATTTCCTTCACTGGTTCAGTCACGAATATTCTGGATCATCCCTTTGTCCTCGTAGCCCTGTTGCATAAGGCGCACGCAATACATGAGGCAGGGCACAGCCCAGCCCTGGGGCAGTTGTGACTCATGCGGCGAGCGATGACACAAACTCACAGCCGTAACACCACCCCCTTCCTAAAAAGGCTGATCGTCCCGATCAATCATTGGTCCGTCTGTGTCCCTCCGTAGGCTGCCAGGCGATCTCGATGCACGATCTTCATCTTCGCCCTCGGGCTCCGCTGGATCCTGTAGACGACATCGTTGATACGTTTCACGACTCGGTACGGGCCCTCCCAGGACTTCTGCAGTTTGGGTGACAGGCCTTTCTTCCGTAATGGGTTGAAGAGCCAGACCAGGTCGTCCTCGTGGAATCCGCCGGCATCCGTCTGCTGGTCGTATCGGGTCTTCATTCGTTCGGTCTCGATCCGCAGTTTCCTCCTCGCGAACGCGTGCACGTCCTCCAGTTGGTCGACCAGTTCTTGACAATACTGGCTTACCGGGATCGGATCATTCCCAGGTCGGCCGAAGGCAAGATCGACAGGTAGACGGAGCTCCGTCCCAAACATGGCCCGGGCTGGTGTGCACCCGGTGGCTTCATGCACGGCGGCGCGGTAGGCCAGGAGAAATAGTGCAAGAGTTTGTCCCAATCCCTCTGGTGCTCGCTGACGACTATTCGGAGATGGTTCTCGATGGTGCGATTGAATCGCTCTACCATCCCGTCGGACTGAGGGTGTAGCGGCGTTGTCCTTGTCTTCCGGATTCCCAGCAGCTGGCATAGGTTCTGGAACACCTGCGACTCGAAGTTCCTCCCTTGGTCGGAGTGCAGCTCCAGGGGTACTCCGTACCGGCTGACGAATTCCTTCACCAGGGTCTCTGCAATCGTCGCGGCTTCTTGGTTAGGGAGCGCATACGCCTCCGGCCATTTGGTAAAGTAGTCGCTGACGACTAATATGAAGCGGTTCCCTGCCTCGCTTAACGGGAATGGCCCAGCAACATCGATGGCCACTCTCTCCATGGGGCCGCCCACGTTGTAGGTCTTCAGTGGACCCCGTCGTCTTCGTCCTGGGCCCTTGCTGGCTGCGCAATCGTGGCACCTCGCGCAGTGGTTCTCCACGTCTGTTCGGCATCCGACCCAGTAGAACCGCTCTCTCAGCTTCTCCAGGGTCTTCTTTATCCCTAGGTGTCCACCAGATGATCCTCCATGAACTTCCTTCAGGACTTCCTCCGTCATAGCCTTTGGAACGACGACTTGTTCCCGAGATGTCTTCCCGTCGGTGCTCTCCCAGGTACGGCAGATGAGGCCATCCCTTACAATCAGCGAGTCCCACTGCGCCCATTAGGACTTAAACTTTGGGCTGCATTCACTCACAATGTTCCACCCGGGTCTGGGGACACAGGCCCTCTTCCATTCGGCTATCAGTCCCAGGTCATCTTCTTCTGCTTGTGCCCGCGTGAAAGATTCGCGGCTCCAGCTCCCCTGACGTTCCACTGTAGTTCTTCGGCACTGTATCCCGGTGTTCTCCTCTCTTCTGGTACAGAAGGTGCAGTCTTCGGGACACGGTATTCGTGACAGGGCGTCGGCGTTAGAGTGCAGTTGGCCTTTCCTGTGCTGGATCTCAAAGTTGTACTGTTGAAGCCTCTCTAACCATCGCGCGAGTTGACCCTCGGGCTGCTTGAAGTTCAGGAGCCACCGCAGGGATGCATGGTCGGTCATGATGAGAAATTCCTGCCCGTACAGATATTTGTGGAAGTGTTCAATGGTCTTCACGATGGCGAGCAGCTCCTTCCTGGTGACGCAGTAGATCCTTTCGGACTTTGACAAGGCTTTGCTGAAGTAGGCCACTACTCTCTCCTCGCCGTCCACTACTTGGCGACAGGATTCCACCTATACCAAAGTCGCTGGCTTCGGTATCGACGATGAACCTTGTTCCAGGTCTGGGGTAGGCCAGAATAGGTGCGGTGCACAGAGCCTGCTTGAGTTGTTCGAAGGCACTGTGGCATTCTGCTGTCCACGTGAAGAGTTGGTCCTTCTCAGTCAGTCGATGTAAAGGTTTGGCGATGTCGGCGAATCCTTTCACGAAGCGACGGTAATAAGTGCAGAGTCCCAGGAAGCTTCGTAGTTTGGACTTGTCCTTCGGAACTGGCCACTCCCTCACAGCTGCGGTCTTCTCTGGGTCAGTGCGCACCCCTTCCTCGGAGACGATATGCCCGAGGTACTGGACCCGCTTCTGGAAGAGCTGACACTTCTTGGGGCTCAACTTCAGCTGGGCAGCCCGGTAGCTTCAACAATATCTCCTTCAGGTTTCTGTAGTGCTCCTCGAAGCTTCTCCCTAGAACGATGACGTCGTCTAGGTAGACCAGGCAGGTCTTCCAGTGTAGTCCCCTCAGAATGGACTCCATTAGCCTTTCGAAGGTCGCGGGGGCGTTGCACAGACCGAATGGCATGACGGTGAACTGCCAGAGCCCGCTGCCCACAGAGAACGCCGTTTTCTCGCGGTCCTTAGGGTGGACCTCCACCTGCCAGTAGCCACTCTTCAAATCCAAGGTGGAGAACCATCTTGATCCTGATATGGTGTCCAGCGTGTCGTCGATCCGGGGTAGAGGGTAGCTGTCCTTCTTCGTGACGTCGTTCACTCGCCTGTAGTCCACGCAGAACCTGGTGGAACCGTCCTTCTTCTTCACAAGCACGACCGGAGAACTCCAAGGACTATGTGATGGCTCGTTCACCCCTTGATCCTTCATCTCTTCTACCATCCGGTCGACTTCGGCTAGCTTGGCGAGCGGGACACGTCGGAATGGGGCCCTAATCGGTGCGCTGTCTCCAACGTCGATTCTGTGCTGGACCAAGCTTGTCCTGCCGAAGTCTTTGCTTCCCACGGAGAAGACATCCTGGAATTCGTGTAGCAGGTCCCGAAGTTGGCGTGATTGTTCCTCGTCTAAATGGTCCTGGGATCCTTGGTACAGCTTCTGTAGTTCTTCTGGCAGTGTGCTTCTTCTTCGGTTGTCCGTCTGCAAGTGTCCGTCTGTCGTATCTGTGATGCGGGCAATCCAGGTAACGGGCTCGCAGACTCCTAGGTTGGTGTCCCGGTGAACCGTAATGTCGTAGTCGTTCAGGTTGGACAGGCGGACGTACGGCCGAGACGTCGTGTTGATGAGAGTCTTGGCAACTAGCAATCCTTTTGTCTGGATGTCCTCATATTTTGGCTCGATGACAGCCGCCACTCCCTCAGCAGTTCCGTCGACAATTACGGCAGCGCTGACCTCCGTCCTGGCGGGAACGATGACGTCTTCTCTCAGCCTTACTCGTCGTGCGGTGATGGGCTCGTGCGCAGGTTGCAAAGCAAGTTCCTCACCTCCGAAGTGCAGAGTGTTGGTACTCAGATCCAAGATGATGTTGTTCTGGTCCAGGAAGTCCAGTCCGACGATCACTTCATTTGATACGTCAGCCACAAGCACTGGATGCTTTATCGCCCGTCGACCAATGACGAACTCCAGTGATGCTTCGCCATGTACCGGTGCGGTCTCTCCGGTCGCGGTTATTAGCTGGAGGTTCCTTTGTGTGGGTTGCACTCTCCACTTCGGGATCACGGTGGGACTGACGATGGTCCTCGATGCTCCCGTATCGATTAGCATGGGCCAGCTCACTCCGTTGACGACTCCGTCGACCATCCGGCTGCTATTATCCCTCCATAACTGCGTCACACGAACTTGGACTGCCGGGGCTTGATAACTGTCAAAAGCCAACCTTTGCCCCCCTAGGCTGGCTGATACTTGCTTTCCTGGGCCGCGCGGTTTCCCTACGACTGACTGTCCCGACGGAAACTCTTGGCGGCGGCGATCACCGCAGTCCTTGCTCAGGTGGCCTCTCTTACGGCAGGTCCAGCAGGTCGGTAGTCCTCTTCCGGGCCGCCTCTCCGGATGTTCCTCGGCTACGTTTTTGTTGGTGGTACTGCGACTCTTGAAGAACCGGCCTAGCGCCTCCCTCAGTTCATCGGCCAGGGGCTTGGTCTTGTCGGCTTTGGCTGGTTCGTCGACGTCCAGCTGACGCACCCACGCGCGCATTCTAGATACCTGCTTTGCCGTCTCGAACTCAAGTGCGTGGCTCAGCGCATCTGTCAGGGTCTTATTGCGCGCGAGTCGCAGCGCCTGTTGAGTGTCCGAGTCCCGTAGCCCGTCGGTGAAGGCCTGCGTCGCAATCTGTTCCAGAAAGTCGGCCGGCGCTGTTGGATAGACGAGCCTTACGAGGCGTGCGATGTCCATCTCGAACTCCTGCAGGGTTTCCGCGTTCTTCTGTACCCGTGTCCGGAGCTGCATCTGGTAGGCCTGCTGAAGATGGCTATCTGCATATCGGGACTCCATATGGGCTATCAGTGAAGCGTAGTCCTGGGATCCAGTCGGGATGGCCTGAAGGACGTTAAGGGCGTCACCTCTCAGCGCTACAATGAGCGCTGTAGCCTTTTCTGTGTTGTTCCAGTTATTTATGGAACAGGCCGCCTCGAACTGACGTAAGTAGGTGTTCCACGGGACCTTTCCGTCGAAGGATGGGGGCGTCACTCTGCTATGTCCTTGTCCTGATATTCCCGGTGTAACGGTGGGCGGGCGTTGGCGCAGCTCGGCAACTTCCTCTCGTAGAGCGTTGAATTTCTCTTCAACCCCCGTCAGTGGGCGTTGGCGCAGCTCGGCAACTTCCTTTTGTAAGGCGTTGAATTTCTCCTCCACCCCCATCAGCGGGCGTTGGCACAACTCGGCAACTTCCACTTGTAAGGCGTTGAATTTCTCCTCCACCCCCCATCAGCGGGCGTTGGCACAGCTCGGCAACTTCCACTTGCAAGGCGTTGAATTTCTCCTCCACCCCCATCAGCGGGCGTTGGCGCAGCTCGGCAACTTCCACTTGTAAGGCGTCGAACTTCTTTTCCACTGCTGCGACTTCCTCACGTAGGCCCCGTTCTAATTTCCTTTGGCTCTCCTCTAATTTCGTCAGCAGACACTCTTCCAGATTTTTCTGGCCATCCAGAAATTTAGCGGTTAGGTCCTCTGCTAACTTATTCTGGCCGTCCTTCAGGTCCTCTGCTAGCTTATTCTGACCTTCTTCTAATTTGGATGTTAGGTCCTCAGCTAAACTTTTATGGCTATCTTCCATCTTCTTCTGGCCGTCTTCTAATTTGGCAGTTAGGTCCTTGGCCAACTTCTTCTGGCCGTCCTCCATCTTCTTCTGGCCGTCCTCCATCTTCTTCAGGTCCTCCGCTAACTTATTTTGACCGTATTCCATCTTCTTCTGGCCGTCTTCTTTCTTGGTTTCCATGCCACTTAACTTTTCTAGCAATGCTGCGAATTGCTCTTCCATTTTAGATGTTTGTCTTGTAAGGGGCATGCGCTCACAGGAAAATTTAAAAAAAACGACCTGCTCGGGTTTTAAAACCAGGACCGTCAGGTGTTGTGCTTGTGCTTGAGTTCGTAATCCGGCTTCTGACACCAGTTGTTACGTGCCACCCCCCCCCCCCCCTATGGCACTTTTGTTAACTGGATTACGGTGGGTAGGAAGCACAACACCAATTACTGCTTAAAGAAATAATTAACTTTATTGTGGCCAGAAAGATACACTACTCATCAGCAAATGCAAACAATTAGAACCTTACTCCAGTTTCCTCAAGTCTCTTCCTTGAGCGTTCTTGGCCCTTTCACTTGTCAACAAACCACAGAAGTTAAACCGTCTTAATGAGTACGGTGGCCTTGACAGAAACTACCTGCTCCTCTTCCTCATGTACACCAACCACAGTTACTTACGATAATCCGCTACCCGCTGTTTCGCTGTCCACAAGCTGGGGAAACAATGTCACTGGATTTCGTAACTCGCACGGCACTTCGTCACCACACTTCTGTCGCACTCGCTCACAAACACACACCCACAGAAAACTCGGTCCCCTCACTGTTGAAGACGCTTATATAGCAGGCTGGTGGCTCAATGAATTCTAGAATCGTCCAGGGCACACGGCTTCTCGACATTTCCTTCACTGGTTCAGTCACGAATATTCTGGATCATACCTTTGTCCTCGTAGCCCTGTTGCATAAGGCGCACGCAATACATGAGGCAGGGCACAGCCCAGCCCTGGGGCAGTTGTGACTCAAGCGGCGAGCGATGACACAAACTCACAGCCGTAACAATATGATGATAATTGTAGTTTTAACTCGTAACTACCCGGATACCACAAAAAGGACACACATACCCGGGTCCGGTTCTAGAAACCTGTCAGAATGTACCTCTAATATTAAAATTAGACAGCTTTCGTTTATTATTTCCGTAATTCGTAATCGAGAAGGACCTATTAGAAAGTTATACTACAATGAAACAGCGCAATACTGTAAGAATAGACGAGCAGTATTTTTTATGTAATATCAAGAAGAAAAAAGGGAACACTTATTTGCATAAATATGTTTGCTCCTATGCATATAAAGGGTATTTACAATGGTAGAGACGATAATTAAGCATATTTGAGAAGCTAATATATTAATAAAACACAATGCAAAAGACTGTTTGAAATACACAATGCTTTCTTGAAAATTGCGACCACTTTACATGCACATATTCTCATACATCCTCCTTGCATCCCTTGCACATTTTTACTGTACACTCCAGGTAAACGGCTTTTCCGCACCATGATCTGAGGTCAAATTTTCTGTTGCCGTCTTCTTCGGATACTTCGCTTCCTGAAACGTCATCTATCCACTCTTGTGCTGTTTTATCAAAATTATTGTCACCAAACGTAACAGCTTCCTACAACCCCGTAGCTCTCAGTATTACGTGCACTTATACCCGGGCGGGTCTGATCTGTATTTACAGTCTACACAGTTGCCGATTGTTACTTCTCGAATGGCTGTTATTTTGAACTACAACCCGCCCCGGCCGCGAGATTGCAAATTCTAGTGCAGTTTTAGCATAGGGAAGATTAGGGTTCTCTGATTGGCTGTTGTAAGGGAACATGGTGGCCAAAATCAGTTGCGCGGTGGTTGCAAGGCTGCTTGCTGCTGCAGTTCATTGAAAGTATAAGAATAAACTGTGCATTTGGTATTGTTACATAGTTAAACATGATAATAATGTTCGCAATGCGTTGTTAGTAAGAATATTCCACCAGTAATTATGTTGGAAGAAAGTGTTTAATAAAAACATTAAGCCACAATATTGAGACTTGCCAGTGTACACTTAATTATGTGTTTCTGGTATAATAACTCAGGGTTTAAAGGCTTGGGACACCGTGGTCATCAGTGTATTAAACTTTCTCTCTGATAAATAATCTGTGACTAAGGTTCGGATAAAAGCAGCCATAGATTTCTGGAAGGGGCTATCCCAGCATTTTTCTGAATACAAAATGTAAGACCACAGATTACCTACCAATTCTAAGAGGGTCAATGATGGCACTCGAACCTACTTCTATCTTAAGATCAGAATCACGCACTTATTTATCATGATTGGCGAGTAAAGTAGGCTTTTGATTTGAACATTTATATGGATATTTAAAATCTCTTTAGTCCCTTGGTCTGTTTACGAGAATGGGGGGCAGATGACCTCGCTGCTCTGCCCCTTATACAAAAATAGTCATAATTACAAGAATGGTATCTGATTGGTTCACGGCGTTTACTACACGGACTAACCACAACCAACGATGTCTTGTGAAAGCCAATTAGGAAGCCTTATTCCTCCTATTGCTAAAAATGAACTAGAATCTGCACCCCGGCCTACCGGGTGAGTTAGCCGTGGTCGTTACGGCGTGGCTGCAGGCAGTCGCTCACATCCGGGAGGCCAGGAGGTTCGAATCCCCCCGCCGGCAACCTTGAAGGCGGCCTTCTGTGGTTTCCCATCTTCCTTCCACGCAAATGCCGAGGTTGGTCCATAACTATAGGCCACAGCCGCTACCTTCCAATTCCTCGTCCTTACATTCACACTTTCCTCCCCAGACAAAACTCCATATGAGACGGTACTTGTAGCTCATCCCACGGGTGTCCGCATAGAAGCAGCTACAAACTCTGGCGAGCCGAACATGTCCTCAGACATTCCCGGCACTAAGAGCCATACGCTAGAAAGAAAGAAAAAAACGGGGGCTACCTTCACATTAAATTTTAAAAAATGTTTGTGGAGAAGAGTGCAAGACTGACTGACTAATGAATACCGCGAAAACACGGACATTCGACTGAACATTCAGATGTGTTCTGCATCAGGGTAAAGCACATAGGACGTAGTGTGGGGCGGTGCGGGGCGGAGGGAGCAGATATGAAAACGTATAGTCGCGACGTTCAACCGGCGAACAATGATATCGGCTTGCGTTTGATCTTTAGCAACTTACAAGTGTTTCTCGCCCAACAGGAGAGCGGTTTTTATCAGGATAATTAGCTTTAAACGGGAACCACTCTTAAGTCCCTTTAAACCACGAGGGGACGGTCAGGACGTCTGATATCGAGAGAAAGGAAGCCGACACGGGACCTTCATAATTTCTTGGGTGGAACTTAGCGGCAGAATTATGGGGATGAAAGGCATGGGACTGGGCATCCATTCACCGCCACGACTAGACGTAGGCCTACACATAGAAATTCATGCTTTTCAGTTTACCGACTGAAAAACATTTATTTCGATTACTAAGGCAACACTGATAAATGGCTTCCAACATGATAATATAAACAGAAATGGCCACCGCACAGAGAGTAGTACTCTCGGTCTATCGTTTTCACTTAATGCGAAAATGAAAATGTGTAAAGCAGCGACTTGAAGCGGGCCGGACCGGCGCGACGCGACGAGGGAACATTCTAGTCTGTTTTCTTGAGGAGAGTCAACAGCAGTGGCGTAGCTGGAGGGGAATCTTTGAGCCTTAGAATACCCATGTAATTCTCAAGAAATATTTAAACATTTAAATTTTCCTATTTTTTTATTGATATAGGCAAATTAAATTTCTAGTTTTCGGTATAATTCTCTGTAACCACGGTAGGATTGCCGCCAGCTTCTCAGCGCGGGACTGAGCATCCAGTGAGTCTCCTATGAAACAGGCTCAAGTCACTGTGGGCAGGGAAGGTAATTGCGCATGCGCTAAGCGGAAGGTCGATATTTGAATGCGTCAGCAGAGAGTCTAGGCTCCAAGCAGTGCATTCGTGAGGCGGGCGGTATCTCAGCGCGTGCATGTTCGTTTGAGAGTTTTGAAACATGGATCAGTGTAGTGATTTAATAGTGTAGGTTATTTAAAATAAAGACCATTTTCTTCGTTGTCCTATGTTGAGAATATTTTTTGAACAACGGCCAAGAAAAAATATATCAAGAAACAGTGCGCCTCATAGGGCTGATTCTTACCTCTTCTGTCTCTACTGCTTCGAGTGAACGGAGTTTAAGTACACTGAAGAGAGGTTAGGCATTTTTAAGGGGCTCCATGTCAGATTCTAGGCAGAGCAATTTGAGTACTCTGGCTATTGAGAAGAGTTTGGTGAACTATCTTTCCAGGGATGTCCGGAGCGTTTTATTTTATTTTTATGATTGCATTTCTTGGAGTGTCCATTGAGGTTATGCATTATCATTAGATGTTTTTTGGTATTAGCCTACTTTCGATTTTTGCAAAAAATGAAAGTAGACTTATGAGATCAACACAGGGCGAAAAAAGTGTGTCTGTCTGTGTGTGTATGTGTGTGTGTGAGTCTCTGTGTGTGTGTGTCTGTGTATGTGTGTGTGTGTGAGTGTGTGTACTCTGAATGTCTGTCCCCCCCCCCCCCCTATCAATTCGAACACGGTGAATGCGAATTGAACGAAATTTGGTACAAAGGTAGCACTAGCAAAGGACACCTTAGTGTCATGTTTTATATAGCCGCCATCTTGACGGAAACGTAATGGCGGCCACACAAATGTTCAAAGCTTAAATCAAATTACGATTAACCTAATCATCCGATCTCTACCAAATTTTGCAACTACATACCTTTATGGAGGGAGCATCCTTTGACCAATCTAATAGGTCATTCACCTGATAGTTTGCGGATGGCGGCCATCTTTATGTCAAAATTGATTCCCCCTATTAATTCGAACACGGTGGAACCGAATGGAACGAAATTTGGTACAGAGGTAGCACTAGCAAAGGGCACCTCAGTGTCATGTTTTATATCGCCGCCATCTTGACTGAAACGTAATGGCGGCCACACGAATGTTCAAAGCTTAAATCAAATTACGATTAACCTAATCATCCGATCTCTACCAAATTTTGCAACTACATACCTTTATGGAGGGAGCATCCTTTGACCAATCTAATAGGTCATTCGCCTAATAGTTTGCGGATGGCGGCCATCTTTGTGTCAGAATCGATTCCCCCTATTAATTCAAACACGCTGAAACCAAATGGAACGAAATTTGGTATAGAGGTAGCACTAGCAAAGGGCACCTCAGTGTCATGTTTTATATCACCGCTATCTTGATGGAAACGTAATCGCGGCCACCCAAATGTTAAAAGCTAAAATGTAATTACGACCAACCTAATAATCTAGTCTCTACCTAATTTTGCAACACCATATCTTTATGTGGGAAACATATTCTGACCAAACTGCAAGAACATCAGCCCAATAGTTTGCAGATGGTGGCCAAGTATGTGTGCAAATCGATTCCCCCTATCAATTCAAACACGGTGAAACCGAATTGAACGAAATTTGGTACAGAGGTAGCACTAGCAAAGGGCACCTCATATTCATGTTTAATATCCCTATAGCACGTTGTATTTCAACAAGCTACTACAACCAACATTCAATTATACTCCTTGAAATGGACAAAGAGTTATAACAATACCCATGCATTTAGGAGAAAGTAGGCTATATGTTCTTTACTGAACATCTTGTTTTATTTTATTAGATTTGTTTGAGGTAGTTGTTTGGTGATTTTCAATGTGGGATGAAAGTTTTTTGTAGTTAAAAGAGTGGATTTTGATTGTTCCGATCAAAGCGTGGAAATGTGGGTAATACCAGTTTTAAGTGGAATGAGGATATGGAAAGAACACCAAAGGGACATGTTTATTGGACTTCCGTGCTAGTGTGGGGCTATCTATCTGTTGCGAACTCATTATCGAGGCATAAGGTGATTCACAGATACACATGGGAAGGAATCGGATCAATAATATACTACCTAGAGGGTATTCAGTGGGTTTTTTTTTTTTTTTTTTTTTTTTTATGAAACAGACCTCAAACTGATCTGCTGTGCAGCTGTGAATTAAACATAGTTAGACGTAGAGTGCAGAAAGTAAAGACTGTTTGTAAACGGATTAGGGTTGAAAATCTCCAAGATAAGGAACTTAAGCAAAAACACATGGAAATCATTGATGAGAAATTCCAAGGAGTAGATGGTAAGGATTTGCAGGATGTCGAAACGGAGTGGTCAGGAACGTAATCGTTCCGGATTTATTTTTCCGTTTTCGCAGGTTTCCGTTTTACAAAGGGTTGTGTTTTAATAAGACAAAATCCATTACAAAGAATTACTGCATTATCACATAGGATTACTATGAAATAATTTTAGTTTTTTCCACTTTAAACGACACAATTCTTTAGCCGGACGTTTGATATCTCATGTTCTTAATAACTTTAATTTTCTCCTCCAGTGTAAGTGTCGTATGTTTAGAAGTCATTGTCACTGAATTTACAGTAAGTAAATAAATGCACTGCTTAGTAAAAAGAACACCTTTAAAGATTACTCCAGTTCGCTGTTTTCTTCTACTCGTACTTCTACACTCATTTGTCAGAAGGAAACTGTGTGTATTACAAGAGGGTTGGGGGAGGTAATGGTACAGATGTGAAATGTAGCATACCTGCTGCATCCTTGAGGAAAATTTAGAGTTAATGTTTCCTAAGACTCTGGTGCAAGTACAGTCGTGCTCAAAATTTAGTATTGTACATAGCTTTGTATTATGGATAAGATAATCCGTCTTAGCCAGGTTATTTACGCCTACAGTTCCGGAATTTCTTTCCGTTTCTACGTTAGGCAGTTTTCCGGTTTACCATGTCATTTTACATAGGAAATGCCTCCGTTCCGAATTTTGTTTTCCGTTTGTTTGGAAGGAAGCAATTATTGTTCCAATACATAAGAAAGGAGATAAACATAACTGCGGAAATTACAGAGGAATATCCCTACTTGTCACAGATTACAAATTACTGTCGCACATAATATTACAACGTTTAATTCCATACACCGAAGATATAATAGGAGACTATCAGAATGGTTTCCGTAAAAACAGATCAACAACAGACAATATATTTTGTATTAAGACAATCAATGAAAAAGTTTGGGAATATAACAAAAACGTCCATTACC
This sequence comes from Meconema thalassinum, assembly GCA_946902985.2. Classification (NCBI taxonomy): domain Eukaryota; kingdom Metazoa; phylum Arthropoda; class Insecta; order Orthoptera; family Tettigoniidae; genus Meconema; species Meconema thalassinum. The sequence continues at coordinate 248,317,595 of OX336394.1, read as the reverse complement.
TATTTATTGACTTCCAAAAGGCCTATGACTCAGTCCACAGAGAAACGGTGTGGGAAATTATGGCAGAATACGGAATCCCACAGAAACTTATCAGCCTGGTCAAAATGTGTATGGAGGAGACAGTGAGCAAAGTGACACACTGTGGATCCGTATCAGACGGTTTTGAAAACAGAACAGGACTAAAACAAGGTGATGCGCTCTCCCCACTTCTCTTCAACATCGTTCTGGAAAAAGTAATTCGGGAAACCAAAGAAGCTGCAACTGGAGACCTAGCAGATAACAAACACAACATCCTGGCATATGCAGATGACATTGTATTAATAGGAAATAATGGAGGAGAAATTGAAGCTTTATTCAGGAAATTAAATGAAATTGCTGCAAAAATAGGTCTAAAGATTAATGAAGAGAAGACAGAATACATGATCATACAGAGAGAAAACATGACTAGAGACCAACGCAACAACCTTCATATAGGCAATTTTACCTTTAAGAACACGCCAAACTTCAAATACCTTGGGGTAAATATAAATGACTGCAATAGAAGACAAGTTGAACATCAAATTAGATTACGGAATGCAAACAAAGTTTACTTTTCCCTGCATAAATTACTTTCCTCCAAACTTTTGACCAGGAAAACAAAACTAAAACTATACAACACGATAATCAGGCCGGTACTGCTATACGGAGCCGAAACATGGAGTGTGACCAAAAGGGAGGAACGCCAACTTACAGTCTTCGAAAACAAGATATATAGAAAAATTTTCGGCCCCATCTTTGACCAGGGAACACAAAGATGGGTTCTCAGATCAAATCATGAGCTGTACAAGTTGGCCAATCAACCCAGAGTAGTGGACATCATGAAAGCGAAACGGCTGCAATGGGCAGGGCATGTTATCAGAATGGACGCTGCCAGAATAGTTCGCCAGGTGTATGAGAAGAAGATCGAAGGCTCGAGACCCCCTGGAAGACCTAGGAGTAGATGGCAAGATGAGGTGACCTCTGACTGCAGACAAATGGGTATCACTGTATGGGAGAATACTGCGCTGGATAGGAGGAAATGGAGGCAGATAGTGAGAGCGGCACGGGATCGTCACGTCCCAGAAAAGCCGACGGAGTGAGTGAGTGAGTGAGTGAGTGAGTGTTTGTCCATGTTTCCGGTATATAAAGGGACCGGTTTAGGCAGGTTTTACTGTAGTAGAAGTAGCAAAGTCATGTCTTGGGACAACAGTTTGTAAGGACAGGAAAAAGCGCACATCCTGGTGAAATGACAGTGAAGTCTGCTTGTAAATGTAAAAAGAAGGCTTGTAAAAATGGCTCCAAACAAGGAATCCGGCAGACAAAGAGTTATATACAGGTGAAAGGGACAGAAGAAACAAATTAATAATAGAGTCCAAAAGAAAATCATGGGAGGAATTTGGAGATAAATTAGAAACTTGAGGCCAAGCGGCAGGAAAAACTTTCTGGAGTGTTATAAAGAATCTTGGAAATGGAGGAAAAAGAGAAATGAGCAGTGTTCAGGGAAACTTATTGTAGATACCAAGGAAGCATTGGGAAGATGGCAGAAACACTTCGAAAACTTGCTATATGTTAATGGAGACGTATATGGCAATGTAGCAGATTTTGAGATTATGCAGGAGGACAGGAGATCACGGTTGAGGAAGTAGAAGGGGTGGTAAATAAACTACAATGTCAAAAAAGCGCCAGGGGTAGACGAAATTCGGTCAGAAATGGTAAAGTATGCTGGAAAAGCAGGGCTGAAATTGTTGTAGTATAATCGAATTGGCATGGGTTTTAGGAAAGGTACCCTCTGACTGGACAAATTCAGTAATCGATCCAATTTATAAGCAAGGTAACAAAAAAGTTATAGAGACATTTCCTTGATAAATGTCCCTGGCAAAGTGTATTCAGATATTGTAGAAAGGAGAGTTTGAACATTGGCCGAGAGTAAGATGGAAGAAAACCAGTGTGGCTTCAACCACAACGAGGATGTCAAGATCAAAATTTTAGTATGCACCAAGTTATTGAGAAATCCTACGAGAGGAATAGACAGTTGTGTTTTTGTTTTGTAGACCTAGAGAAGGAGTACGATAGATTACCCAGGGAGAAGATGCTTAGCATCCTGAAGGATTATAATATCGAGGGAAGGCTGCTACATGCAATTAAATGTACGGTATTTATGTTGATAGTCAAGCTGCAGTGTGAGTTGATGGCAGGATGAGTTATAGGTTCAAGGATATTATTATTCTTATTATTACATAGGTCAGGCAAGGTTGTAACCTCTCACCACTACTGTTTATTTTATATACGGACCATTTGCTGAAGAACATAAACTGGCTGGGTGGGATTCAATTAGGTGGAAATCAGGTAAGCAGTCTGGTCTATGCTGATGACCTGGTTGTAATGGCGGACTCGTCGAAAGCTTGCAAGCCAACATATTAGAACTTGAACAGAAATGTAGGGGGTATGGTATAAGATCAACATCTAAAAGACGAATGTTATGTCCATAGGGAAGAAACGCAAGAATGCCAGGTAGGAGGAACTAAATTGGAGGAGGTGGAACATTTTAAATACTTGGGCTGTGTATTCTATCGGGATGGTAGTATGGGGAGGAAATAGAGATGAGATGTAGAAAAGCCAATGCAATGAGTTCTCAGTGGCGATGTACAGTATTCTGCAAGAAATAAGTTCGTGTAGCGACGAAACTCTCCCTGCTTCGTTCAGCATTTAGACCGACCTTGCTATATGGAAGTGAAAGCTGGGTAGATTCAGAATATCTGATATATAAGCATAATGGGGGAGTAGAGCTTACCTAAGAGGTTAACGAGTTCTGCTGTAGAGGGTAAGAGAAGCATAGGTAGACCCTAGGAGGTGATGGTTAGACAGTGTTAAATGATTTCAAAGTGAGAGGTGCAGAAGGCTTGCAGACTAGACTGTCCACTGAAAGGCAAATCAGTCTAAAATGAAATGAAAATGAGGCCTCCGGTGGCACCCGGGTGGACCCATGCGTTGAATCATGTCTGACAAACCATGAAAAGACGCCAACAAAATTGCGATAAGTCACAATGGACGATAACCCTGGAAATAATTACCAAGAAGGTAGTAGAACCAGAAACACATGTGCACTTCTGAATTACAAAAGCTGCATTTTGGGAATTGACACCAAACATGTTGCTTTATTTCAGTGGAGAAGGGAAGAATAATGAGCACACAGAAATCCAGTTCTAAAGTCCGCTAAAATAGTCGACTTGAAATGTATTAACCCTAGAAGCACCAAGGGGGAGGTCAAATATTGCCACCGTCTTTTATTTCATTACTATTCATGCTTTAATTGAATTCACTGTTGGGAACGCAATTGCTCTGGTAGCATGTATTAGGCCAGTGGTGGTGCAGGTTCAAGATGCAAGGAATCAAATACCGTTACCGTAACACATTTAATAAATCAATGCATGGAACGAACTGTAGATATATTCACAACTATATACAAACACAATAACTATTCAACACTGAATAAGGCATGTCTATGATGCCACGGAAGCGTGCACGAGTACGCTGTGAGGTAATGACTAGCAGGCATGTCCATGTGTACGGAGTTTGTCAACAATAGCCATCTACCTTCATTCTTGCCACTGCTTGACCGTGTTGGTCTTCACAGGGCAGCCAACCCATAGCAACTGAATACTCTGAGTGCGCACTGGGAGGGATAATTAACACAGTAAAATATACATATGTTCTTAAACAAAAGTCCAGTCACAACATACCGGCCGCCAAGAAAGTTCACTTTCTTCAATAGAAGAACATACAAATCAAATCAAGAAAGGTAAATACACTATGAACACTTATTTGCACATCCTCATCTGCCGGGAGAGGGCACAACTTGGCGATTGGCCTCTTAAAAACACCGTGTGGAGTGCGGATGGTTACGACACGAACCAGTCAATCAGCACCAGGATGAACGTCTTCGACCACTGCCACCTTCCAGGATAAGGGCGGCAGGTTATTCTCACGTACATTGACCGGTGTACCTGGTTTCACATTTGGGCAGGAGCTGGTCCATTTGGTTCGCTGTTGCAGATGATGGAGGTAGTCGTGTGACCATCTGCGCCAGAACAGCTGGAGTCACTGCTGCAAGATTTCCCATCTAGATAACAGACTAAGCTTAGTGGTACGTAGATCTGGCTGGGGAATGCTAGTAATGGAAGTTCCAATTAAATCGTTTCCAGGAGTAAGAATTTGGGGATCAGCAGGGTCAAACGAGATAGGAATTAGAGGCCTGGAATTGAGACATGCTTCGATTTGGCAGGTTAGGGTGATCATTTCTTCATACGGGAGGCACCTAGTTCCCATAGTTCGTCGTAGGTGGTGCTCGAAGGGCTTAACTCCAGCCTCCCATAATCCACCAAAATGGGGTGCACGAGGAAGGATGAAGATACATTCGATGCCCTCGGTATTTGTGAAGTTCCTTATCTCAATCTTCAGCTGTTCAGACTTCAGAAGAGCTTGGAGTTCCCGAAGTTCTCGTTGAGCACCCACAAAATTGGACCCGTTATCGCTGTAGATTTTCTTACATCGTCCTCGGCGTGACACTAATCGTTTTAAAGCAGTCAAAAATGCTTATGTAGATAAATTGCTCACCACTTCTAGTAGCTAAACAAATAAATATGGCAATGTAGCACTTCTCCTTCAGTTTTGACCTATGGGAGCCGGATTTGACATAAAACGGTCCAGTGAAGTACACGCCACAGTTAAAGAATGGCCTGACAATCGGGAGAGTGGCAGTTGCCCCATTAATTGATTCGCAGGTTGAGCCTTCAACATATGACATACTAGGCAGCGATGCAAAATGTTTCTGACAATTGATTTACCATATCGTTGCCTTAACGATGAAAGTACAAGTTGGCAAACAGCATGTAACATGCGACGATGTTCGTGCTCCGCGATTAACTTTGTTAGGAGATGACCTGGAGGTAGTGTCAACTGGGGTTTTTGATCGTAGGTAAGATCAGAGTGTTCCAATCTACCTCCTACCCGCAGAAGACGCATGCCATCTAGGATGGGACTCAAAGAAAGTAATTTGCTCTTGTGATTAAGAGGCTGCCCATGTTCCAATTATTGTATCTCCCCTCCGTATGCACTAAGTTGGGACAATTTGATGCATTGGTGCAACGCTTGTTGTAATACTTGCAGGGGGAGGTCACCAATCATTCTTTCTTCACGTGCGCGTCTGCAGTTAGTTGTAAAGCTATTACAGTATCCTGTTACACGCTGCAATCTGGTCAGTCTTGAAAACCTCGTAGTGATGTCATCTTTTATACTTGTTGCGCTATGGCGCTATGACGCTATGTCTTACATTTCTCTTCCGGGATGTCTTGCTGTGTAGCACTATCAGCTAGAGTAGGCCATGTTGTGGCGCCTTCTCGTGGCCATGTTGGTCCTTCCCACCATAGCTGTTTTCCTTTGAGATCATTCGGATAGACTCCTGTAGAAATCATATCCGCTGGGTTATCGGGTGATGGTACGCGTCTGCACTCAGCACTTGTAGTGTTCTTTTGTATTTCAGCCACCCTATTCCCCACGAAGGTCTTCCATCTTGCAGAGGGTGCGTTTAACCATGCTAATACTATGGTAGAATCAATCCAGAGATATGTTTGGCAAACGTCCAATCTTAAAGCTCGGGCGACCTTCTTAAGCAATTGTGTCAGCAATAAAGCTCCGCAGAATTCCAATCGAGGAAGTGACAGTCTCTTCAAAGGTGCTACTCTTGATTTAGAACATAAGAGCTTCATTGTGGTAATTCCATTCTTGTTTGTGAATCGCAGGTAGTTGCAAGCTCCATATGCTTTCTCCGAAGCGTCACTGTAGCCATGTAACTGGATGTTGACTACAGGATTGTCAACGAGAATTCTCCTGGCAATCCGGACGTTGTCTATGAGAGGAAGCTGACGGTACAATGATTGCCAAATCTGTGATAACTCAGGAGACAGTGGTTCGTCCCAAGCCATCTGTTTCTGCCAGATCTGCTGTAGAAACATTTTACAAAGGATGACTATAGGGCAAGGAAGTGGATGTTAACTATCTGGAAGTTATCTGCTGCAGGATGCCATAGTAGCCCCAAGAGTCTTAACGTTGTCATCATTGTCGAGACGTAGAGGAAGTTGGGTCTCTCTGAGCTCCGCGGGAATACTCTCAAGTAGACCAGGATGATTACTGCACCATTTGCGTAGTGGAAATCTCGCCCTTTGGAGTAGTTCTATCAACTGACGTTGCGTTTCAAGTGCATCCTCGATGTGTTGATATCCAGACATGCAATCATCTACGTAGAAGTCATTCGTAATAACTTCTGCTGCCTTAGGGTAGACCTGAGCGCCTTCTGAAGCAAGTTGTAGACATCGCGTAGCCAAGAAGGGAGCACTTGCCATCCTGTAGGTTTCAGTTGTTAATTGATATTCTTGGATGGGTTCTGTCTGATCTCTTCTCCAAAATATCCGCTGGTACGTACGGTCCTGGGTGTTTACTTGTACCTGTCTTGGCTATGTCAGAAGTGAATGCAATGGGATGAGCTCGAAATATGAGAATTTTGGAGCAGAGATCTTGCTGTATAGTAGGCCCAACCATAAGTAAGCTGTTCAAAGATACACCATTGCTGGAACTGGCAAAGCAATCAAAAACAACTCTTGTCTTCGTTGTCGAACTGGAGTGGCATGATGGGTCATGTATGTAGAAGTCGTAGCCGCGCAGGCTGGCTCCATATGCCCTAATGGTTCATACTCGTTCATAAATTTCACGTAGTCTTGCTTCAGATCAGGATGCCTACTCAGTCTTCGTTCAAGTAGCTGAGATCGCTTAGATGCCTTCGTAAAGGAATCACCCAATTTGTCCGGATCTTCATGGAATTATAAGCGAACTACAAATCTTCCAGAATGATCTCTTATAGTGTGCCGTACAAAGTGTGCCTCACATTGTTGTTCTTGTTTAGTTAGTGGAGCCCGGCCTACTTCTTCTATTTCCCAAAACTTCTGAAGTTGATTCTGAATATCAACGTCGGTCTTCACAAAGAATTGCTACCGGCCGCCGTGGCATAGTGGAAGGGTGAGTCCCAGTTTCATACTTCCCCGATAGAATCCAACCAAATTCGGTTTCATGCAGGACAGGGTGATCGGAGTCCCTGGTTACCTTACCAGATGGGTAAATGTATGCACACATTTCAGTCCCTAACATAATGTCGATCTTACTAGGGTGATGAAATGAAGGATCCGCTAGAGGAAGATTCTTAGGTAAGTTCCATTCAGTAGGATAAATAACGTGCCCTGGTAGGTCGTCAGTGACCTTAGTAAGTACCAAGCAATCGACTAATGTAGTAAAATTGTTGGTGTGAGAGGATATTTCAAGACTGACACTGTGCCTCGTCTCTGAAGTGGTGTCTCCTATTCCTTGAATTGGAACTCTCCTGTTTTGCCTAGGAAGTTTCAATCGCTAAGCACAGGATACAGTAATAAATCAGGATTGAGAACCAGGATCAAGCAGCGCCCGACATATCTGCCATCTTCCTGTACTATCCCTAACCTTGATACAAGCTGTAGACAAGAGAATGTGCCTAGTTGGCCCTATCTTAAATGTGCAGTAACTTATTGTTCCTGACCTTCCTTTAGATTGCCCTTGCTGTTCTGAGCTACCATTGTTAAGAGGATTATAAGAGTGACCAATTTGATGTGATTGTTGTGGTGCATCCATATGTACTAGTGTATGGTGCCACTTGTTGCAAATGCGGCAGCTGTCCGATTTACAGTCATTAACCTTATGATCTGACTTGAGGCAATTATAACACAAATTCTTGCTCTTTACAAATTTCCTTCGCACATGAACTGGAACTTGTGCGAAACTCCTACACTTATGACGTGCATGCGTCTGACTACAATACACACATTGTTAATGTGATGCAACATATGATTGCTGGACATGTGCGCCATGTTTGTGCTTGTGGGGAACAGGAGATTTAATGTTTGTTAAACCAGGCTTAGGTAGGTTAGAATTTATAATCTCAATGGATTTGCACTTAGTTTCGAAAAATTCACACAATTCATGCAAGGTTGGGAATGTCTTGGAGTTAAGTGTGTATTCATATTCCCTGCGTATTTGATATGTCGACCTTTTCCCGTATTAATTGTGACACAAGTAATTCTTCTAATGGTACGTTCAATTGTAACGCCCTTATATCATTCAAATTGCTCAATGATTGCTTGAGAATTGCCCGCAGATCACTTGCTGAAGCCTTGCTCATAGACGTTTATGTTAACAATTGCCTGATATGAGCAGAAGCAATTACACGGGGATCGTCATATCGTTTAGAAATTGTATCAAGGGCTATTTCAAAATTAGAGCTGGTGACCGGGAGGTTGGCTATGAGAGCATGTGCCTCGCCTGACAATGAACTCAGTAAATAATGATATCTTTGTATGTTGTCTAGATCTGCATTGTTGACAATAAGACTCATGAATGTGTCTTAACTCAGTAAATAATGATATCTTTGTATGTTGTCTAGATCTACATTGTTGACAATAAGGCTCATGAATGTGTCGTAATAATGAATGTAGTAAGTTACTTCACCATTAAATTAGGGGTTTGAATTGTAGGTAATTTAATTCCTTTGGAGCCGGAACTATGGTTGGAAGTGGAATTTAGATTGTTGTCACATGACCTAGCGCTGACAGAGCCATTGTTAGCGACAGTCAATTTGGTCATTTTTGTTTCCAGATCAAAATACACTCACCGGCATAAAACGCGAAACACTACCAATCTCGGACAAAACGCAAATGTTTATCTGTTTCATATCTGTTAGATATTATTATTATTATTATTATTGTTAATTGAATGTTGTAACTTTTCTGCGACATGGCAATGTGTCTTGAGTTAATCATGAGTTAATTAGCTCATTTGAGAAGTTTCAGCGCAATAATATTGATACACATTGTTGATCGGGACAATCACGACACTAATGATACCGTTTCCCGCCTTTGGACAAGAATAACCACAAACGGCTGTCTTAAGGTTTATTGCTGTGAATTCTCGTGCCGCGTATTTTTGTGGACATTAGGGTTTGTCTACAACATTCGTAATCATACAGTGTTACAGTACAATGGATTACCGGTACATGTTTCGACATTTCCAATTTCGTGTTTGTGCACTGTTGTGATTGTCTTGATCAATAATGTTTTCAATTATTGTACTAATTAAGGGAATTCACTTATGATACATTGCCATATTGTTGTGATGCCATAGTATTTGATTAATACAAGGTTTGGAACGGTCCAACATTGAGTTTAGTCTGAAATGTGTAGTGTTTCACTTTTATTGCCGGTGAGTGTACATTGTTTCAAACACATCCCTATCTTCAGCGTGCATTTGAAAGTCCTCAAACTCGTCCAACTGTGTTAGAGCCCCTTCAAACTTATCACGTATGACAGGCAATTCTTTTAATCTCACTGTTATGGCTTGATTATCTACCTCCCGAAGTTCATTCACAAATTTTGCCATGCGCGTGAGGCTAGCTTTAGCTACAGCGCATGAGGTGATTAATCGTTTTCCATTTGACTCGTCCATGCTGACAAACTAGGAATAAGGGTAAGATGATATACCAATGAGCAATAGGAGCGAGCAATGATAAGTAAATAAGCCTGTCTAGGTACCTTTAGTTGTTATGAAATGAGGAATGCATCGTGTCCGTTCGGCAGCAGTCGGAGATCCTCGGCGTAGCATGGAGAATGACCCGCCAAGCTGTTTGTGTTTGTAAATTCCAGTTTATAACAAGGTCACCACACTTCTACAATATAATGCATACGTACTTCACATATTTAAACATAATCGTCGTATCCTGCCCTGGAGGTCCAATATGTTGGGGACGCAATTTCTCTGGTAGCATGTATTAGGCCAGTGGCGGTGCAGGTTCAAGATGCAAGGAATCAAATACCGTTTCCGTAACACACTTAATAAATCACTGGATGGAACGAACTGTAGATATATTCACAACTATATACGAACACAATAACTATCAACACTGAATAAGGCATGTCTATGATGCCACGGAAGCGTGCACGAGTACGGTTCGCTGTAAGATAATGACTAGCCGGCATGTCCATGTTCCATGTCTACGGGGGGTGTCAAAAATAGCCATCCACATACATTCTTGCCGCTGCTTGACCGTGTTGGTCTTAACAGAGCAGCCAACCCATGGCCAACCATAATACAGTAAAACAAATATTATATACTCGTATAAGGAACACATTTACAACATTCACAGATAAGTAATACTTAAGCTAGACTATATGTAAATAACTTCACAAACTTCAGTTGCTACCGTATTTTATATTATTTCTTCACATATTTTTCTCTTTATATTTATTTTTCATGCTTGGTGACAAATTATCCCCCCCCCCATCCTTTGGTGCTCCATGATACATTTAATGTATTTAATGTAATGTAATTCTACACTGTGTAAAATTACTGTGAGTTTGTAACAGTTTCTAATTATGCCATTGTTGTTGTGAAAATGAATAGTTTCTATAACAGATCTTTACAAGAGAGTAAAGGACATGGAACTGAAGTGTTGAAACAGAATGTATTACTTACAGGCAGTCGTCAGTCCACATCTTGAAGATTGAGATACTCAAGAACAACACAGCATTACAACAATGGGATTCGCGCTTCTGATTCGAACACGCAGTATACAGCTGGCAACCATGCTTCAAATGGAAATGTTGTGTATACGAGTCTGTGTATTTCTATGAGATTTTGAAGCGTAGGTATGCTAAATAATCTTAGTAACAATAACGTGACAAAGAGTAATAATAATAATAATAATAATAATAAACGTTCTCACTCATATTGCAGTGCTCAAATGCCGTATATTTGATAAACCTGCTATTTTCGAAATAGCCTTGGTGCAGAGATATGGCAAATGTGGAGACGGAACAGTGCAGTGTTGCTGCCAAAGAACATCATACACAAAAACATTGAATATCTGCCTGGAGGTCTGGGTTTGAATCCCGGCTCTACCAAGAAATGTAATTCTGATCTGAGGGCTGAAACGAGGTACTGAAACTGAGAAGAGATGGGTTCGATTCCTCATCAGCAATCCTGGAAGTGGTTTTTCGTGGTTTCCCACTTCTACACCAGGAAAATGCCGGGATGGTTCCTAACTTAAGGCCACGGCCGCCTCCTTCCCAATCCTTACATGAATTGCAAATACACATACTACTACAGACACCTCAATAACACTGGCTATCAGATATATCCTACACTACACGGGGCTGAATTACCATGATGCCCAAGCCCCTCAAATGAAACAACAACATTGAATATTTACTGTAAGTTAGGAATCCACACTGATTTGTTTATTAGTATGAACAAAGTGATTGCTGGAGACCTGAAAACCTGTTCCAATAGTTCGTTCGTCTCACAATGTGTGTGTAAGTACGGTATTTGAGTCGCCTGTCTTTAGACTGGTTTGATGCAGCCTTTCATTGCTCCCTGTTCTGAGCTAATTATTTCCTCTGTACATAGCTACCACACCCTACGTCCAAGGAAATCTGTTTAATACATCCTAACCCTGGCCTACACACTCAGTCTTGTCCTCGACCTTTCCTACCATATCTAGCCTATCTTTGCTATTGCTGGGCGCCAGACGCATATCCTGGGTTTATTTTTGGAGGGGGTTGAATACATAAATATGAATCACCTGTCTATCTATTGGGTAGCGACTGGCTGCGAGGCTCAGCAGTAACGTTCTTCCTTGCTGTTCCCAAGTTTGCAGGATCGAATTCTGGCACAGTCAGTGTGTTTTTGGGGGTGCACAAATGTGAGGATGACGGAATTTTACCCCGAAGGGGATCTTTAACGTGCCAGTAAATTCCGGCACCCCGGCGTCTCTAAAAGCCGCAGTAGTTAAAAGGGACCCAAAACCAATAACATTATTATATTTGTTGGGTAGTCAGCCCAAAGGTGATTGGACCTTCAAAAATCATCGCCATAATGCGGTAGAAACCCATAAACTCAAGGCAGTGCTATAATGAGACGTACCGGTTGGCAAGGTGAGGAACCAAGAGGAAACAAAGAGCTCCCTCTTTCTCGGCCAAATGTTAAAACTTCAGCAAATATTTGCGATTCTTGCCGTATCTGTTGCGGGGTTACGCCTAGGTGCACCAAGTCAGACTCATCAGCCGGCTCCCTGATAGCATTATAATCTCCTTATAAACTCGCTATGTATGCTTCCTTCTTTGTACCTTAACTTCTCTATTTATTATAGGGTTTTCTTCTGAGTCCCCAACATTACAACACTTAAACATCCTTTCCTTTCATTTCCTATTTTCAAACAATTTTCTATAAACGTATATTTCTTTTCAACCGATCCTCTTTCTTTTCCTTGCATCGTTTATCTCACTTTTCAGATGTCTGTATTGAACGTTCTTGCATTCTTGTGCTCCCGCATTTCATCCATTAATTCTAGTATTTCCTCAGTGAGCCAAGGTTTTCCTACCTGTTCTTTCCTTTCTACCAATGTTTTCCTGTACGGATTTTATAATTTCACACTTCTAAAGTGCCCATTCCTCTCCTTTGAAAGTTCGTTCAGTTGTATACATTAGTCCAGGGACGGGGCCAGCCTTTGCACGCTGGTTTCTGCCTTTCTTGGCTGAGCTGCCTGCCCTAACTGACCGTGGTCTGACCGATCAAGCTGGAATCGCTAGCACACCGGACGTATAGTAAAGACATCATTACTTCCGACTTGACGTTTCATTGCTGGCTAGAGTTTCGTTCGCTTAAACGCGACATTGTGAACGAAACTCAATTTGTCGTGATATATAGATTTGAATGTCTGCCTGTGATTGTTTAGATAGAGTGATTTTCCTTCTGACCGCAAGACCAAACAAACAAACAAACTTTTCGCGCAATGCGTTGGTTGTCCGACATATCTACATTGTATTTCACGCGTTTCTCTACGTACCGGTAGGCCCCTACTTGAAAATTACGTGCTTATTATTAAAACAGTCTAAAATACTGATAGGTATCATGGGAGTCATTAAAATATTGCGTTTTGGGTCACATTTTTAGCCTACTTTTCACATTTTGCAAAAATGAGGAAAAAGTAGACTTATGAGATCGGGCAAATGTGTGTCTGTCGTTCTGTCCTTCTGTCTGTCTGTCTGTCTGTGTGTTCCCCCCCCCCCCCCCCTATCAACTCCTAAACATCTGCAGCAATCGAAACAAAATTTGGTAGGAGTAAAGATCTATACCTGAATATCTCACGGCCATATTTGAAAATGATGTCAGTGCTACCAACTGCTGAAAAATCGCAATTGAAATTTGAGCTCCATGTTGGATATCTTGGAAGGTATGAGTGGGAGCTATTTCAAAATTGGCACACGTATAGATAATAATATTGCAGTTTAATTTCCAGGAAGCCATACATGGCAGTGTTGCCAAAATGATTATAAGCCTGCTGATAAGTCCAAATTTTAAATGCATATAACTTCTACGCTATCAATTGGATTTCAACCAAATTTCGTATGTGCTATGTGTACATAAACAGATATGACTGTGCGTATTCTTAAGAGCCACCAGGGCTGCCAACTGTTAATAAACGCACTCATTTTTTTTATCCCAATACCCATATATCAGAAAGTATGCAAGCCGACAGCTTTAAACTATGCACACGTATAGCACCTGACATTCTATATTAATTTGGAGTAACTTATATACGTCAGTGCTACCAACATGATTCTAAGCCTGCTGAGAGGTCCAACTTTAAATACATGTAACTTCTATACTATCATTTGGATTTCAACCAAATTTCGTGTGTGCTATGTGTACCATAACAGATATGACTATGCCGATTCTTAAGAGTAACCAGGGCTGCCAACTGTTAATAAATATTGTCTCTATTTTTGTTACCCTAATATCAATTTATCAGAAAGTATGCAAGCCAATAGCTCTAAACTTTGCACACGTATAGTACCTGGCATTCTAGATTAATTTGGAGTATAGGTCTACGCCAGTGCTACCAACATGATTATATGCCTGCTGATAGGTCCAATTTTAAAATGCATGTAACTTCTATACTAACTAATGGATTTCATTGAAAATTGACACAACAATAGATCAGATTATTTCAGATTATTTCTGACCAATACATGTATGTCATTGTTGCCAACATGATTTTACGCGCGCTGTTAGATCCAATGTTTAACTGCATGTAACGTCCATGATATCCATTGGACTTCAACCAAATTTTGTATTCTGTACCTTAAGAGATGGAACTAAGAATATATTCAGTCACCAGGGCTGCCAACTGTAGTTCTCTATTAGGCTACGTTATGCCAGTTATACAGTATTTCGAACTAATTAGAAATTTCGATATTACCAACTTAATTTCGTCATTATTCTAGATAGATCCATATAGATTAATCATTGGCATGAATCTTAAAGATTAAGAAAAGTAGGCTCTTTAGTTCGTCACGGAACTTCTTGTTATTATTCTTGTTATCAATTTGTTTTCATATTTTAAAATATGCTCAATTTCGATATGATTGTTTGATAAACAATCAACCATAGGCTGTTTCGCAGGTTGTCGTCAGACATCAGAGGGCGATGCCATGATTTTGTAAGTTTCTATTCAGAGAAAATCGTTCAATTTCGGATATTATTGCTGCGGTAATTTTGAATAGATGTTGTTGTTGATTCATTTAGGGGCTTTGCGACACCGTGGTCATGTAGTCCCGTGTACTTGGGTGTGTGTGAAATTCTTATGATAACCTGTGTTATTGCGATTTATTAATGTTTGCATTTGTAATTTAAATGAGGATTGAGAAGGAGGCAGCCGTGGCCTTAAGTTAGGAACCCATCTCGGCATTTGCCTGGAGTAGAAGTGGGGAAACCACGAAAAACCTCCTTTAAGATGGCCGAGGTGGGAATCGAACTCACCTCTTCTCAGTTTTGTCTCACGAGGCTGAGTATACCCCGTTCCAGCCCTCAGACCTTTTTTTTTTTTTTTTTTTTTTTTTTCAGAACTGGGAATCGAAACTGGGCCTCCGCGGTAACAGCCAAGAGTGCTAGCTACAATGCAACGAGGCAGACATTTTGAATAGAAATCAAGCAGATTTTTCACAGAGTTAAGAATATTGCTACGGCTGTGAGTTTGTGTCATCACTCGCCGCATGAGTCACAACGGCCCCAGGGCTGGGCTGTGTCCTGCCTGCTGTATTGCGCGCGCCTTATGCAACAGGGCTACTAAGACAAAGGGATAGTCCAGAATATTCGTGACTGGACCAGCGATGAAAACCTCGAGAAGCCGTGAACCCTGGATGGATCTAGAAGCATTTATTGAGTCACCGGCCTGCTATATAAGTGCGACCTGTCTAGCAGTTGTTGTTGTGTTTTACGAGCTAGTGCGAGCGATTATCTTGTGCGACAGAAGTGTGGTGACGAAGTGCTGTGCGAGTTACGAAATCCAGTGACATTGTTTCTCCAGCTTGTGGACAGCGAAATAGCCTGCAGCAAGTGATCGTAAGTAATTGTGGTCGGTGAACATAAAGGAGAGGAGCAGGTAGTTTCTGTCAAGGCCACCGTACTCATTAGGACGGATTAACTTCTGTGATCTGTTGACAAGTGGAAGGGCCAAGAACGCTCAACGAAGGGACTTGAGGAAACTGGAGTAAGGCTCCTAATTGCTTGTATTTGCTGATTAGTGTAATTTTCTGACCACAATAAAGTTAATTATTTCTTTAAGCAGTAATTGGTGTTGTGCTTTGTACCCCCACCGTAATCCAGTTAACAAAAGTGCCACTAGGGGGTGGCACGTAACAACTGGTGTCAGAAGTGGGATTACGAACTCAAGCACAACACCTGACAGTCCTGGTTTCAAAACCCGAGCAGGTCATTTTCTCTAATTTTCCTGTGAGTGCATGCCTCTTACAAGACAAACATCTAAAATGGAAGAGCAATTCGCAGCATTGCTAGAAAAGTTAAATGGCATGGAAACCAAGATGGAAGACGGCCAGAATAAATTAGCCAAGGACCTGAAGGATGACCTGAAGAAGATGGAAGACGGCCAGAAGAAGATGGAGGACGGCCAGAAGAAGATGGAGGACGGCCAGAAGAAGATGGAGGACGGCCAGAAGAAGTTAGCCGAGTACCTAACTGCCAAACTAGAAGACGGCCAGAAGAAGTTAGCCGAGGACCTAACTGCCAAACTAGAAGACGGCCAGAAGAAGATGGAAGAAGGTCAAAATAAGCTAGCGGAGGACCTGAAGCGGATAGAGGACGGCCAGAAGAAGATGGAAGACGGTCAGAATAAGTTGACACAGGACCTGAAGAAATTAGAACTGGGTCTGCATGAGGAAGTCACGGCAGTGGAAAAGAAGTTCGACGCCTTACAAAAGGAAGTTGCCGAGCTACGCCGACGCCCGCTGACGGGGATGGAAGAGAGATTCAACGCTCTACAAAAGGAATTTGCTGAGCTGCGCCGACACCCGCCGACAGGGATGGAAGATAGATTCAAAGCCCTACAAGAGGAAGTCGCCGAGCTGCGCCGACGCCCGCCGACCGGGGTGGATGAGAGAGTCAAAGCCCTACAAGAGGAAGTTGCCGAACTGCGCCAACGCCCACTCACGGGGGTGGAAGAGAAATTCAACGCTCTTCAAGAGGAAGTTGCCGAGCTGCGCCGACGCCCGCCCACAGGTACACCGGGGACATCAGGAACGGGACAGAGCAGAGTGACGCCCCCAACCTTCGACGGAAAGGTCCCGTGGAGCACCTACTTACGTCAGTTCGAGGCGGCCTGTTCCATAAATAACTGGAACAACACAGAAAAGGCTACAGCTCTCATTGTAGCGCTGAGAGGTGACGCCCTTAACGTCCTTCAGGCCATCCCGACTGGATCCCAGGACTACGCTTCCCTGATCGCCCATATGGAGTCCCGATATGGAGATAGCCATCTTCAGCAGGCCTATCAGATGCAGCTCCGGACCCGGGTACAGAAGAACGCGGAAACCCTGCAGGAGTTCGAGATGGACATCGCACGCCTCGTAAGGCTCGCCTACCCAACAGCGCCGGCCGACTTTCTGGAGCAGATAGCGACGCAGACTTTCACCGACGGGCTACGGGACTCGGACACTCAACAGGCGCTGCGTCTCGCGCGCAATAAGACCCTGGCAGATGCGCTGAGCCACGCACTTGAGTTCGAGACGGCAAAACAGGCATCCAGAATGCACGCGCGGGTGCGTCAAGTGGACGTCGACGAACCAGTAAAAGTCAACGAGACCAAGCCCCTGGCCGACGAATTAATGGAGGCGCTAAGCCGTTTCTTCGATAGTCGCGGCACCACCAGCAACGACACAGCCGGAAGGCAACCGGAGAGGCGGCCCGGAAGAGGACTACCGACCTGCTGGACCTGCGGTAAGAAAGGCCACCTGAGCAAGGACTGCGGTGATCGCCGCCGCCGAGGGTATCCGACGGGAAATCAGTCGTCTGAAAACCGCGCGACCCAGGGAAACGAGTATTAGCCAGCCTTGGGGGGCAAAGGTTGGCTTGTGACAGTCGTCAAGCCCCAGCAGTCCAAGTGCGTGTGACGAAGTTACAGAGGGACAATAGCAGCCTGATGGTCGACGGAGTCGTCAACGGAGTGAGCTGGCCCATGCTGATCGACACGGGAGCGTCGAGGACCATCGTCAGTCCCACCGTGATCTCGAAGTGGAGAGTTCAACCCACACAAAGGAACCTCCAGCTAATAACCGCGACCGGAGAGACCGCACCGGTACATGGCGAAGCATCACTGGAGTTCGTCATTGGTCGACGGGCGATAAAGCATCCAGTGCTTGTGGCTGACGTATCAAATGAAGTGATCATCGGACTGGACTTCCTGGATCAGAACAACATCATCTTGGATCTGAGTACCAACACTCTGCACTTTGGAGGTGAGGAACTTGCTTTGCAACCTGCGCACGAGTCCATCACCGCACGACGAGTAAGGCTGAGAGAAGACGTCATCGTTCCCGCCAAGACGGAGGTCAGCGCTGCCGTAATTGTCGACGGAACTGCCGAGGGAGTGGTGGCTGTCATCGAACCAAAATATGAGGACATCCAGACAAAAGGATTGCTAGTTGCCAAGACTCTCATCAACACGACGTCTCGGCCGTACGTCCGCCTGTCCAACCTGAACGACTACGACATTACGGTTCACCGGGACACCAACCTAGGAGTCTGCGAGCCCGTTACCTGGATTGCCCGCATCACAGATACGACAGACAGACACCTGCAGACGGACAACCGAAGAAGACGCACACTGCCAGAAGAACTACAGAAGCTGTACCAAGGATCCCAGGACCATTTAGACGAGGAACAATCACGCCAACTTCAGGACCTGCTACGCGAATTCCAGGATGTCTTCTCCGTGGGGAGCAAACACTTCGGCAGGACAAGCTTGGTCCAGCACAGAATCGACGTTGGGGACAGTGCACCGATTAGGGCCCCATTCCGACGTGTCCCGCTCGCCAAGAAAGCCGAAGTCGACTGGATGGTAGAAGAGATGAAGGAGCAAGGGGTGATCGAGCCTTCACATAGTCCTTGGAGTTCTCCGGTCGTGCTTGTGAGGAAGAAGGACGGTTCCACCAGGTTCTGCGTGGTCTACAGGCGGGTGAACGACGTCACGAAGAAGGACAGCTACCCTCTACCCCGGATCGACGACACGCTGGATACCATATCAGGGTCAAGGTGGTTCTCCACCTTGGATTTGAAGAGTGGCTACTGGCAGGTGGAGGTCCACCCTAAGGACCGCGAGAAAACGGCGTTCTCTGTGGGCAGCGGGCTCTGGCAGTTCACCGTCATGCCATTCGGTCTGTGCAACGCCCCTGCGACCTTCGAAAGGCTAATGGAGTCCATTCTGAGGGGACTACACTGGAAGACCTGCCTGGTCTACCTAGACGACGTCATCGTTCTGGGGAGAAACTTCGAGGAGCACTACAGCAACCTGAAGGAGATCTTGTTGAAGCTACGGGCTGCCCAGCTGAAGTTGAGCCCCAAGAAGTGTCAGCTCTTCCAGAAGCGGGTCCAGTACCTTGGGCATATCGTCTCCGAGGAAGGGGTGCGCACCGACTCAGAGAAGACCGCAGCTGTGAGGGAGTGACCAGTTCCGAAGGACAAGTCCCAACTACGAAGCTTCCTGGGACTCTGCACTTATTACCGTCGCTTCGTGAGGGGATTCGACGACATCGCCAAACCTTTACATCGACTGACTGAGAAGGACCAACTCTTCACGTGGACAGCAGAATGCCACAGTGCCTTCGAACAACTCAAGCAGGCTCTGTGCACCGCGCCTATTCTGGCCTACCCCAGACCTGGAACAAGGTTTATCGTCGATACCGATGCCAGCGACTTTGGCATAGGGGGAATCCTGTCGCAGGTAGTGGACGGCGAGGAGAGAGTAGTGGCCTACTTCAGCAAGGCCTTGTCAAAGCCAGAAAGGAACTACTGCGTCACCAGGAAGGAGCTGCTCGCCATCGTGAAGACCATTGAACACTTCCACAAGTACCTGTACGGGCAAGAATTTCTCATCAGGACCGACCATGCATCCCTGAGGTGGCTCCTGAACTTCAAGCAGCCCGAGGGTCAACTCGCGCGGTGGTTAGAGAGGCTTCAACAGTACAACTTTGAGATTCAGCACAGGAAAGGCCAACTGCATTCTAACGCCGACGCCCTGTCACGAAGACCGTGCCCCGAAGTCTGCACCTTCTGTGCCCGAAGGGAGGAGAACACCGGGATACTGTGCCGACGGACTACTGTGGAACTTCAAGGGAACTGGAGCCGCGAATCTTTCACGCGGGCACAAGCAGAAGATGATGAACTGGGACTGATAGCCGAATGGAAGAGGGCCTGTGTCCCCAGACCCGGGTGGAACATTGTGAGTGACTGCAGCCCAAAGTTTAAGTCCTTCTGGGCACAGTGGGACTCGCTGATTGTAAGGGATGGCCTCATCTGCCGTACCTGGGAGAGCACCGACGGGAAGACATCTCGGGAACAAGTCGTCGTTCCAAAGGCTATGACGGAGGAAGTCCTGAAGGAAGTTCATGGAGGATCATCTGGTGGACACCTAGGGATAAAGTAGACCCTGGAGAAGCTGAGAGAGCGGTTCTACTGGATCGGATGCCGAACAGACGTGGAGAACTACTGCGCGAGGTGCCACGATTGCGCAGCCAGCAAGGGCCCAGGACGAAGACGACGGGGTCCACTGAAGACCTACAACGTGGGCGGCCCCATGGAGAGAGTGGCCATCGATGTTGCTCGGCCATTCCCGTTAAGCGAGGCAGGGAACCGCTACATATTAGTCGTCAGCGACTACTTTACCAAATGGCCGGAGGCGTATGCGCTCCCTAACCAAGAAGCCGCGACGATTGCAGAGACCCTGGTGAAGGAATTCGTCAGCCGGTACGGAGTACCCCTGGAGCTGCACTCCGACCAAGGGAGGAACTTCGAGTCGCAGGTGTTCCAGAACCTATGCCAGCTGCTGGGAATCCGGAAGACAAGGACAACGCCGCTACACCCTCAGTCCGACGGGATGGTAGAGCGATTCAATCGCACCATCGAGAACCATCTCCGAATAGTCGTCAGCGAGCACCAGAGGGATTGGGACAAGCATCTTCCACTATTTCTCCTGGCCTACCGCGCCGCCGTGCATGAAGCCACCGGGTGCACACCAGCCCGGGCCATGTTTGGTAGGGAGCTCCGTCTACCTGTCGATCTTGCCTTCGGCCGACCTGGGAATGATCCGATCCCGGTAAGCCAGTATTGTCAAGAACTGGTCGACCAACTGGAGGACGTACACGCGTTCACGAGGAGGAAACTACGGATCGAGACCGACCGAATGAAGACCCGATACGACCAGCAGACGGATGCCGGCGGATTCCACGAGGACGACCTGGTCTGGCTCTTCAACCCATTACGGAAGAAAGGCCTGTCACCCAAACTGCAGAAGTCCTGGGAGGGCCCGTACCGAGTCGTGAAACGGATCAACGATGTCGTCTACAGGATCCAGCGGAGCCCGAGGGCGAAGATGAAGATCGTGCATCGAGATCGCCTGGCAGCCTACGGAGGGACACAGACGGACCAATGATTGATCGGGACGATCAGCCTTTTTAGGAAGGGGGTGGTGTTACGGCTGTGAGTTTGTGTCATCACTCGCCGCATGAGTCACAACGGCCCCAGGGCTGGGCTGTGTCCTGCCTGCTGTATTGCGCGCGCCTTATGCAACAGGGCTACAAAGACAAAGGGATAGTCCGGAATATTCGTGACTGGACCAGCGATGGAAACCTCGAGAAGCCGTGAACCCTGGATGGATCTAGAAGCATTTATTGAGTCACCGGCCTGCTATATAAGTGCGACCTGTCTAGCAGTTGTTGTTGTGTTTTACGAGCTAGTGCGAGCGATTATCTTGTGCGACAGAAGTGTGGTGACGAAGTGCTGTGCGAGTTACGAAATCCAGTGACATTGTTTCTCCAGCTTGTGGACAGCGAAATAGCCTGCAGCAAGTGATCGTAAGTAATTGTGGTCTGTGAACATAAAGGAGAGGAGCAGGTAGTTTCTGTCAAGGCCACCGTACTCATTAGGACGGATTAACTTCTGTGATCTGTTGACAAGTGGAAGGGCCAAGAGCGCTCAAGGAAGGGACTTGAGGAAACTGGAGTAAGGCTCCTAATTGCTTGTATTTGCTGATTAGTGTAATTTTCTGGCCACGATAAAGTTAATTATTTCTTTAAGCAGTAATTGGTGTTGTGCTTTGTACCCCCACCGTAATCCTGTTAACAAAAGTGCCACTAGGGGGTGGCACGTAACAATATCCTTATGGCTTGACGAACAAATAAAAAGTAGATCAAAGTTTTGTAAATCCTCGAAATCAGCTAGTTAAAAAAAACAACCATAGTCAAACGTTACCGGTACGCTGCATATCCCCACGATCAGATAATGTCAAGTGACACTACAGCTAGCAAGATAAGGAACACCGCACCGCACCGCACCGCAACTGTTTGACGTTCGACGCAGTGAAGGCAGTACGGGAGCGAGGGAGACAGGAAAGCGAGCGAGACACAGACATTAGTCTTTCTCCACTGTTGCTGCAAGGCCGTACGCGCCAGAAGGACGCCGGCGAGAAGCCAGCGTGCCAGCCCGTCCGGCGTGTTGTATGGCCACCTCTGCATTAGTCCTTCGCTTAAAGGGGGAAACTCGGCTAAATCCGCAATATTAAGGGGATTATGGTTAGTATGATAAGTTAAGGGAAAGGGTTTCAAAAAATTAACATAGAAATTAAAGTACGGTAGTATATATTTGTGACATAACTTCCGTTCTTAAAATTAACATTTTATCATATATGGGTTGTATAAAGCATTTTATACAAAAGGTGGCATTCAGTGTAAATCCGCAATACATGGTTTAAATCCGCAATATGATCAGTCTAATTCCGCACAATTTTTTTAAGTTCATATTCATTCAAGAAGAGGAAAATAGTATTTTAAAAAATAAGAAATAATTAAGTCAGCAACTCAATCAAGCACTTCTGTGACACCAATGAATCAATCCTTCCCCCGCCTCCCTGCCCCCTTCTCTTCATTTTCCCCTCCCTTTCCTCCTTAACAGATCAGACCTGTGCATATCAATGAAAGTTAGTGGGATAAAGTCCTTGTATCTTATTATGAATCCTCTGAATATTAATTGATTAATTAATTAGTTCTTGATAGAGTAGTGACTATTCTTGTTGAGCCAAATATAGCAGGATCGAATCCCGGCGCAGGCGGTTGGCATTTGAGGATGCGCAAATGCGTGGGAGCAGGGGGAAAATTCCGGCAATCTGGCGTCTCTAAAAATCTCAGTTTTTAACAGGGACGTGAAACCTATAACATTATTTTGTACTGGAAATTTGTTCTACTCCTACGTGCTTGGAGCCTCAGGATGAATTTCGTGTGCTCACTACCCGGAGTGCCATCGAATACTTTTGTTTTCTGAGCTGCAATTTTCTTGTCCATATCAGCTCCTAAATACGGCAACAGATAGAGATGCTTGTCGATGGCACACCCACAGCGCACCTCTTCAATCTTATGTTATGAGGTAAAAGCTAAGAGTCATGCCGCTATAGCTAAGCTCATCAGCATCTATTGCATGAATATTCTGAGGTAAAACTACATTATTTCAATAAAATGAGTCATTACTAACAGTTCTGCATAAATGCATTACCGAAATGCCAGTAAAATTATTCATAAGTAATTGCCTTTTATAACGACGTTATCACCAACAACGTACGACATTCAGCTACAGGTTTTCACAATGTTACCTCAAGGTGTCGGCACCTTTCGTTCCGAAATTCATACCCAAGGGCAATAGATACTTCACTCAACACAACTGGTGTGATAAACTCGTCTCTCACGCAGGGGTAACTCCGCGGTACAGGTTTATTTGAAGTACTGCGGAGTTAGCCCAACTGCGGATTTAGCCAAGCTTCCCCTACTCCTCTTGAATCTCTCGTTCATATCCTTATCGTTCAGCTTGACTATTGCCCACCTCTTTGCCTTCTGAATTTCCTTCAGTTTTTAGCCTATTTTCATTTAAGAAAAAAAAAATGGACTTATGAGATCACCTTTTGTCCGTGTGTCTGTCCGTGTGTGCGTGTGTGATGGTGTGTGTGAGATGGTGTGTGTCACCCCATAATAACTTTTAAACGGCCGGAGCGATTTCAATGAAACTCGGTAAGTTCATAGCACTATTCCGGACGACCCCGACCGTGCCCTTCAAATTTTGTTACGTCTCACTAATCCAACATGGCGGCTGTGCGAATTATGTAACCAGCATTCAATATCTCCGAAACTATTACCGATATCATCCTGGAATATTTTACGGCGATAAAGGGAACTACTAGAAGTTCATCTATGTGACTTATGAAACTCTGGTAACTACAAAACCAACATGGCGGTCAAGCAAAGTTGCGACTTTTAAATAAACGTTTCTCGCGATTTAACCAACAAAACGCAATAAAACTTGATACAGTATATTGAACCCTTTATCCACAGGCTGTATAAAGGATTCTAATAATTATTCATCATCTTTTGATACATTTCTACAGACAACAGATATGAGAGCCAGACGGTGTTGGGATATATTGAGAAATCAGTGGCCGAGAGGACACAATAGTTTAAGCTCCTGTGGTATTTTAGGAGGATGCGTTTATATTCTTGGGACACAGGACAGGTGCAACTTTTAGCGCGAATGTTGGCGTGGGCACGCACACTATGGCTTGTTGCTAGGAAGATTGGCGCCAAGGAAGAAATCGAATGCTACGAAGCAATTGGTCTAACATCATGTTAACCACTCCCTACTGCTGAAATATATGTAAAAGCGCGCAAAGACATACAACAGTCTGGGCCAATAATATCAAGACGCCTTGTCTTAGCGGGAACTCGGCTTGGGAACGCGCACTGGTAAATTAACGCGGGAGTTATCTACAGATTAATTCCACGATCGATTCGAGCCGGCGACAGCATAAGCGTAACCTCCACACTGCTACGAACTCAATGATACCGATCGCATGCTAGTCTGATAGTTATAATGGAATATTTTTTAATATATCCCCTTCCACACCTACCTTAGTCAGTGTCATTTATAAGGATCCAAGATGCTTTGAGGAATACCACTAATTTTTGTACGTCTGAGGACGGAACATATTACACATTACTTATTTCTGTACGTCTGTGGACGTAAGATTCATACTCTGCATATTTTCATGTTTGTGAACATGGAACAGTGTGGTCAAATTATAAGTGTAACTTCAGTGATTTATTTATAGTCCCAGCACTATCAGTAGGACCAGTTCATCGAAGTAATTCACCAAATAGACTGTCAAGGAATATAGTACTTGATAGGTGAATATAGTAGGAATTATATCGTGTGTGTATCTGACAAAACTTTATTTAATTTAGCACGTGATGACGTCTAAGAACGAGAATGGATCTGGGAACCAGCAGGACATTTGCCTGAAGATGTCAATGACCAGATAAACATCTTAAAGGAGATGGCTGCAGACGTATTCCTGGCGCTGTTTAAAGGATTGAGTACCAAATAAATTTATTTTATTTATTAAATCAGCTACGGTGTTATGGGATACTTTTTGTAAATATTTGTTTGCTTGCTTGGTAATGTAGATTATTAGTTTTTGTTTTACTGACACATTAAATATGGGACTAGCCGAGCGTTGCGTAATGTATATATTTTGTGATTGTATTTGGTTTAACCTGTACGGGGCGACACGCGCAGCTGATGCTCGCGTTCGCTTGCGTAAATCGCGGTCAAGCATTATTATTCGGAGGTCTGCCTTACAACAAAAATGGAACTGAATTAATTTTTTGAGATTAAAAATAGAATTTGGAGGGTAAAAGATTATTTGTGAGTAGAATTTTATGACGGATCAGGATTAGTTTGATAGTGGCTTTCCAGCAGATTTGAACGGGATGGCACTTTGCACCCGAGTTTATGTTGTGTATTTTTGTTAATGTGTCAATGGACGCAGTATCGTTGATCTGTTTTGAGCCGACCCATATGTGTGTATGAGTGTCAGTCCAAGCTATGGGTGCGTAATGTGATTTTTATGATGTGCTAGCGGGAATATATCATGGCGATTATTCTGACTTGCTCCACGTCAACCCAGTTCATGTCCTCGCGAGGCTGGACTTGTGGTATATATTTGTGTTTCTCGTCATCCAAGGGGATGTGCGAGATCTGTTGACGTTTCCAGAGTGAAATTGCACCGAGCTTGCATGGACTGAGAGAGATATTTGTGGCAGTGTTGACTCATACAAGTAGGGGGGCGCTCAATCAGATAACGTGTCTCGTCACTAAGAACAGGCTTGCTTCATGTACTGCAATTTAAGATGTTGTTTTAAATTCACAAAACCTGATCGGTTATAATGAGTATGATTGATTAAATGGGAGCTGTCCATAAATTGTAAGGTAACCACCGAAATTCGTGTTTGTCTGGCGTTTCATATAAATGTAAACATAGTTTTTCAGCCGTTAGGCTTGTATTTTGTTGTTTTTGGTTCAATTTTGGTGTGTTTATTTTTTTACGCGTTATTGACCGGTGTCAAGTTAGGGTGCGCGAAGCTATGTTCCCAAGTTATGATGAGAGCGGTTTTCTTTGGCCTAGTTCTGGCATGCTCTTTTGTGTTCATTATGTGCTCCTGCACCAGTAAGGATCTCAGGGAGACTCTTCTTTCTGTTTACATTATTAGATCTTGCATGTGTCAGTATTAATTATGGTGTATTAATTAAGGGTGGGTCCCATAGCCGTAGTGTGATTTAAAAGATGCACTCCGTAAGCAACATGAATGTCTCAGTTGTAAACGGACTCGCATCAATACTCAATTTCTTATTAACGAACAGTACACCACACATTATATAACTTCTTGACCAGAAAATAATGGACGTGTATCCTTATGTTGACGAGTGAGTTCTTACCGCTCAAATGCTTATGTTATGATTTTATCATTTATGTGAAGCTTCATTCACATTGTCTTGTTGTGACGAGCGAGTTCCTACCGCTCAGTGTTATTATTATTATTTATTAAGGGGGTGAAAGTCAGGGAGGATTTGTTTTTATTTATTAATATTATTATTATGCACATACCTTTTCAGGCATTAAATATCTTTTATTCTACTTGTTATTTATTTTATTTCTAGTATAGCCTCTGTCATGAACCTTTCTATTCATTAGAGCATGTTGTTTTAAGCGAACTTTGCTGTGTAACGCAGTCAGGACTGAACACGACCCCGTAGACGACTCTCGACAAAACCATGCTTTATTGAAGGGTGCAATATGTTTATATACATTGTAATGCACCGACATCTAACTTCGTTCAATTGTTTACATAACCTCAAGATGGCGGCTGTGCGAAATATTTCACCGGCATTCTATATCTCTGAAACTATTACCGGTAACACCCTGACATTTTGTACGGAGATAAAGGGCACTACTGGAAGTACCGGTTAACTACAAAACGAATATGGTGGCCAAGCGAAGTTGAAAATTTTATATAGACCTTTCTCGCGATGTAATGATCCAAACGCAATGAAACTTGGTACAGGAAATGTTTATACACTTTGTAATTCATTGGTATCTAATTTAGTTCAATTGTTTACATAACCTCAAGATGGCGGCTGTGCGAATTTTAAAATTAAGTTTTTATTTATTGTGTCGTAATCATACGATCGAAGTGAAAGTTTGAATAATGACCAACGCAATGATTTTCTTTTAATGGTACATGACTCCGTGGCCTATACATATAACAATCCAAAATGGCGATCATCCGAAATATTTAGGTGGATCTCAATATCTACCAATCTATTACAGCAATCAAACTGAATGTTTTAATGTTCATATGGGCTATGAACATAAGTTCACCTATAGGACTTTCAATAACCTGGTGATCACAAATCCAACATGGCGGCGACGCGAAGTATAAATATTCACATGGTCGTTTCTCGCAATTTAACCATCCGAGTGCAGTGACACTTGGTACAGTAAATCCTTATACAAATGTTTTTCCACTGTCATCTAATTTTTTTCAATTGTTTCCATAACCACAAGATGGCAGTTGTGCGAAATTTTAAAATCTCGTTTTTACTTCTTGTGTCCTAATCATGCGACTGAAGTTTGAATACTACACGTGCACAATAATCTTCATGTAACAGTACATAACTCTAAGACCTACATATATAAAAATCCAACATGGCGACCATCCGCAATATTTAGTCGGTTCTCAATATCTACGAATCTATTACAGCAATCAAACTGAAATTTGTATGTTGATAGAGGCAATTAACATAAGTAGGATATATGAAAATAGGCTGTATAGTACTTCATGGAACTACTTGTTTAAACTTTAGTCTGCATTTCAAAACAACCAGATTATGGTCAGATTTAATGTCGACTCCAGAAAATATTTTGCAATACAAAGTCTGGTTTCGGAATTTCTGCTTGACAATAATGAAGTCAATTTGGAATCGTCACCATCATCATCCACAACAACAACAACAACAACAACAACAACAACAACAACAACAACAACAACAACAACAACAACAACAAAATACAAGCCCAAACTATTACTGTTCAAATATGTATATTTGCAATTAAAGTCTGTAGCAGGGAATTGAACCCGGGACCGCCTGTGTAGAAAGCAACTATACTTACATCGACAACTAATTAAAATGCCGTATGGTCTCCGGGGATGCCTAGTGCAGGTTTCACAAGTTGGTATCCGTGGGGGACTTGTAGGCCCTACGTCATGACGAGAATGAAATATTGAACAAAACTTCACAAACACCCAGTCCCCGAGCGTGAGGAAATTGAAATCACCACAGTCCGACCGGGTAACGAATGCATGGCCCTTTGGACTAAGCCTAACATATTGGTCACCTAGTCATTGGAGCCCCTCCCCGAAAAAAGCCAATAAAATTAAGAAAGTGTTGCTTTGGTAAAAGCACAACATAATTGTAAATTTGGTTGTACCCTAATCTTAACTTATTGGCTAAGTTATAAACAATATTAAGATTGGAATTACACTACCTCGTGGTGTAGTGGCTAGCATTCTTGACTGCCGCCCCGGAGGTCTGAATTCTATTCCCGACTCTGGCAAGAAATTTTAATTCTGGTCTGAGGGCTGAAACGGGGTACACTCAGCCTTGTGAGACAAACCTGAGAATTCCACAGTACGTACGTTTGAGGAATAAATTAACAATTTGTTTAAAAAAAGAACTGTTTACCTCTCTGTTTAATAATATTTAGATATTTGCCATTCATACTCCATAGGCCATAATACGTAGAAAATTCATTAAGTATAGAATTTTATGTTCGACCCTGGCGAAATGTAAATATTATATGTCAGAAAACTGTACTATAATGAGGCTCATTATAGTACAAGTTTTCATTATGATACAGTTTCTCCCACCAATCAGAGCTCAAGAAACAGTTGTGTGACCAATTAGGTGAGGATAGCATCGCACCTGCGCTCACTTCCATGGCCCCCTATTTTAAATTTCACTGCGTGGCGAGTGGCATAGTGAGGTATTCCAGGAGGCCATGGTCAAATACAAGGTATTCTCTGCGTCCCATGTGCTCTGTCCAGTACATAAAACTGGTGAAATCTCGACAGATATTCATGAATATTTATGTTCGAACATAAAATAGTTATAATTATCGTCGAACATAAACAGTCGTATGCAACTCGCCTATAATAGTAATTAAGACACTCGTATGGAATTTATAAAACTCGTGTCTTAATTATTGCCATTATAGGCTCGTTGCATAATGCACTATTATGTGTGTGCTGTGTTGTATTTTACAACTGTTTTTACTGCCACTAATTGTAGGCTATATAAACGTAGAATTTTACAATTAACTCTTATCTAAAATAATTACACAAAGTTATATGCTCTAAGACATTGGTTGATATTTCTGGGTATTTTGCGGTGACAATCCCCTGAGAATGCTCATAATTTTCCAGGATAGTCAGTCCCCCCGAAAAATTGTATATACGCCCCTGCCGTAAATCTCGCGATCATGAGGCACAGGACCTAAATTTTTACGTGGAATCCGAACCACAGGAAGTGATATTTCACTTCGAAAATCTCACATTGCATTGGCTGGGAATCAAGCCCGGTCCGTCTTGGTGAGAGGCAACCAGCTTTACCACTTCACTACACTTCCTCCCTCCTCCCCCATGCGTTTTAACGCACAATGCTATTATGAACATTGAAATTCGTTGCTCTTCCTATAAATTACCCTTCATAAACGAAAGCTTCAACCAATCAATCGAACCTAAGAATGCGACCTGTCGAATGTCAATGACACCTCAATCGATTCGTCTCTTGGCCGCAACTTTGTAATTCAACGTACTGTGACTGAGTTGTAATTGTTTGAAAGGGTGGGGGGCGGGGAGAGGGGGATGTCGTAATATTCAAGTGCTAAATTTACTCTGGGATGAGCTTCCTAAAATACTCAATGGGCCAGATGGCGGAGTGGTGTGCTAGAGAAAGCCAACAGGCTGTTTCAGTATTCGCCAAGCAGTGCTTCACAACAGTCGAGATTTCACATCCTCTCTCAACATGAGTGGCGACTTGGACGATCTGCTGGTGAGTGTCCCGGGTTCACAAAGCTTCTGCATGAGTGTCATGGCAAGACTGGTATACTAGCACGGTAGAGGGCAGACAAAATATGGTCGATATCAACTGAGTGTATAGTCTACAATTGTACTGCGCGTACACGTGCAATTGTTGTTGTCCGAGTACTTGTCAGTTTGGATTTTAGTTGGACAATACACTAAAGAGGCACTCAAGAGGCACATTAAACACTTAAAACAGAAACAAAAAAAATAAAAACTATAACGTTATTTTAAAAGCGCTAATCATGTTTTTCACTTCAGGTTGTAGGTCTTTATCTCGTGTTTTCAAGGGGCATGAGGATCCTTTTTTGTTGTGCGTATTGAAGTGTTTTTCTTTGTTAATTCATTTTTTGAATCTTGGAACACATTGGTCTTCGGACCCGTGTACTAATGTCTGAGTAGAATTTGTCTGATAACCTGTGTTTCTCTGGTGACTAAATATCCTTGAGGCGCTAATTGGAGTGTTTTTGTGCTAAAATTGTGTCCTGCGGTTGTGCCAACAGAACTCAAACAAATGAACGAAAGCCACAGCTTCACTACGAAACGATGCGGAGTCAGTGCCAAAAGCAAAATGCAAAATCCCCATTCTATTCACTGGTTGTTAACAGGAGAGACATCATGAAAAACTCTTCCAGTTACTTTCCTTCTCTTTTCAAAATCATCGGCAGTGTATGTTTATGTTTGTTGTTTCATTCCATGGGCTTGAACATCGTGGTCATTTAACGCCATGAACTTGGGTGTGTGTGTAATTTTGTTTGATAATCTGTGTTATTTCGGAGTCTGTAGTAAAACGCGAAAATCTCTACCCGATTTGCTAGTCAAATTCTGGAAAAATAACTGAAGTAGAGAGTGGGCCATTTTAAGTACTCCGGCTGTGTTAGCACAAATGATTTAGGCATTAATCGTTGCCTATATTGACACTACATGATGGTGTATCCTGAACAACATCCTCGACATTCCAATAGTTCCAGTATTTCTACACACTTATAATCAAACTTCACCCACTCTTCGGCTCTTATTAATTGCTCCGTCTCGTTGCGTAGTGGCTAGCATTCTTAGCTGTCACCGCGGAGGCCCGGGTCCGATTCTCGGCTCTGTAAAGAAATGTAATTCTAGTCTGAGGCCTGGAACTGGATATACTCACCCTCGTGAGGCGAAACTGAGAAGAGGCGGGTTCGATTCCTACCTCAGGCATCCTGGAATAAGTTTTCCGTGGTTTCCACACTTGAGTGACAGATATAACTTACCTAAAAATGCATGGAAAATGAATGGCCTTCTGTTCGGATCTCGTGGAACATCTTACAAGTTCGTCGTGGATATCCTCAAGAAGCTTGGCATCATCGAGGATGATCTTGAGAAGATCTGCTTGGGCATATTGAGAGCTTCAATCAACATGCTACATAACCATTTATTTTGTGTATCGTAATGTATATTATGTACTCTAGAGCCAACAATGTACCTACACTGTATTATTCTGGATCTTTATGGTCTCCCGGAATGCCGGGCGGATGTCCTTGTGGAAATATATATATTTAGTAAATGCCGGGATGGCTCCTAAATTAAGGCCACGGCCGCCCAAATCCTACCTCAATTAAAAACACGCACACTAGTACAGTGACACAGGTTACCAGACAAATTCTACACACACTTAAGTTTTTCGGGGCTACATGACCACGATGTTGGAAACCCCCTAAAAGAATCAACAACATCTTATTAGTTGCAAGTTAACCACTTAACATTACAAGCATGTTTGTAAAACTGCCTCCATCAGAAGGATTACTTATGAGAGAATAGTGCCATCTTGATGGCAGAGCATTGGTTGTAATGAAAGTTAGTTAGTTAGTTATTGTTGTTTTAAGGGGCGGAATTACGAGGTCATCTGCCCCTCTGTAATGAAAAATCCACAGCCTGTTCCAGTCGTCCGACCGGGTTAGGGATGGAATGAATGAAGCCCCCCCCCCCCCCTATCTAGCGGCGAGTATATGAACTGTGCCGGCTGCCTAAGCCTGTCGCACTCCTCAGGGACAATGATTAAAAAAATTACAGATGAAATGAAATGACAGTGGAGAGTGTTGCTGGGAAAACCGGAGTACCCGGAGAAAAACCTGTCTGCCCCCGCTTTGTCCAGCACAAATCTCAAATGGAGTGACCGGGTTTCGAACCACGGACCCAGCGGTGAGAGGCCGGCGTGCTGCCGCCTAAGCCACGGAGGGTTATTGGTTGAAATAATGTACTGTACCTTATTTTTCACATGCTAGCTGTCAACTCGAATCTGCTTAATATTCAACGTAATTTTTAAATTGGTTTATCTTGTTTGTATCGTATTATATTTAAATGCGCCAAACATCAGTGTATTGTTTATCTGCGCCATCCTTATCAGGCAATAAGTGATAAGAGTCAGTACTGTGATACGTATCAGTGCACTGATAACGAAACACGTGACTACCTCGTAGTGTAGCGGCTTATGTTACTGGCTGCCATCCCTGAGGCCAATTCCCGGCTTAGTCAAGACATTCAATTTTGGTCGGGAGCTGGAACGGGGTACACTCAGCCTCATGAGAATAATTAATAACTGGTGGGTTCCATCATAGCCACCTATAACATAACCAGGCCGCGGCCAGACCGAATTGCAACACCGTTTCACCGGCTTCATACGTCATACAGATTATTGGAAAGAAGTTCACTAATATGTGTGGACGGGGGCATGTGCGTATAGGTGACAAAAGGGGATTTTGATGTAGGTTATTTAACAATTAATCAAATACAAGAACATGGCAAGAAAAACTAAATACTTTGTACAAGTGTTAACAGTTCACGTTTCTGAATTTCATTTGAAGTATTCAATGGGTCTGTCATCATGTTAGAGTAATTGCTGAGAAGAATGTTTGATGCGATTACAATGCCACAGATACACGTATCTTCAACGACGTGACACGTAACTGTGTAAAAAGTCTTGCAATAATTCTGTATCTATTTTTACTGACTAATTAGTACGCCCATATCAATGATGTATGTGTATCTGTTTTACTTACACTGTTTAAATGCCGACATAGACATGAGAAAAGTAGCTATCGTAGGTCATGATCGATCGAAATTATTAAATATTGACGAGGATTGTCAGCAGTGGCGTAACTAGTGTTTGATTTAGAGGGGGATGAGCTGAGTCAAAATTACATTAAGGGGTAAGGACACGGGTATAATGAAATCAAGTATATTATGATCCTACACTTTTAAAATGTTTTATTTCATTAGCATTTCATACGTTGTATTTGCACTTATGAATGTACAAATGATCGAAAATCAACGATTTTGTTGGTATTAAATTATAATGTCCGGTTTCTTCCCGTAATCATCTGGCCCTTTTAATTTCCCGACTTTGTATAAATATTGATAAACTAATGTTTCCTACTAAAGTATAACACAATATTACGGATATTCACTTTCCAAAATGACACTGACACTCGGATACTAACATGAAGGCAACTGACAAGTGGTGTATTTTTGGCAAGGGATGAGGAAAGATACTGCTCACCCACCTCACTGCTACCTCTGTGGCTAACTGAACAGCTGACTATTTTGCTCATTCAGTAAGTGTTAAGTTAGGGTAGCGCTAAATATTTCAAACGAGTGAAAAGAAATGCTTTCAAATTTGTAAGCATTAACTTACATCTTCCAATCATTAGTCATCAATCTGAAGATTGGATTTATTTAAAATTAAAAACTTCAACAAATTTAATATTTGCCAGACCCCACTAATATCAACGTACGAGGGTTAAGTTACAATACACAACACATTGAAATTTTACCAAGTGTCTGAAGTTAACAAATCATTATGCAAGAAGCTTTGGAACAATGCAGAAGAGCAACCAAGGGTGTGATAAGATTCGAGTGCTTACTAGTATTTAATATTATAGAATAACCACGTTGAGTTAGGAGCTGCCTTCCCTCTTGAGTCTACTTTATACAATATTGTAAAATATGCGAGTGTTAAAAGAATATATGTAATTTAGCCCGTTCAGCACCATTCATCACCATACTTACCACTCGCCACACATGGCCTACTAGAGAACGGCAGGGCCTTCCTTGTTATAGGTGTCTATGGTTCGATCCCTCAGCCATCCTTGAAGTGGTTTCCCACCTCTATTCCCGGCATATGCCGAAATGGTGCTTGAGTTAAGGCCACGGCCACCTCCTACCCAAATGTATCCTAGTCCAAATTACTACTCATAATTGACTAGTACAAACATCACATTGATACCGGTTATCAGCGAGATTTCATACACACCCATGTACACGGGGCTACATGACCATGATGTCACAAAGCCCTAAATTGAGACAACAAATTAGTTAGTTATTGTTGTTTTAAGGGTAGGAACAGAGAGGTCATCCGCCCCCTGAGTCAACAATAACATCGACTCTACTGTAGATACCAGGTTATCAGACAGATTCGACACACATCCAAGTACATGGGGCTGACGACGACTACTATGTTGCGAACCCCTGAATTAATTTTTACTTCATTTTTATTTATTTTTAATTTTTTTTTTTTTTTTTTTTTTTAGTCGTTTACCCTCCAGGTTGGTGGAACCCACGGACTCAGGGAGGGAACTCACCACTACCGCCTCTACGGGCAGTGTCCTAGAGCTGGGAACATCTAATCGGAAGGGATACAACTGGTGAGGTGTGATTGGCACCTCGCCCAGGCGGCCTCACCTGCAAAGCGAACTGGAGCCTCATGAGGGAAGGTAATGGAGGGTCAGGATGGATAGGCAAGGAAGAGGGAAGGAGGCGGCCGTGGCCTTGAGGAAGGTACCATCCCGGCATTTGCCCGAAGACGAAGTGGGAAACCACGGAAAACCACTTCGAGGATGGCTGAGGGGGGATCGAACCCCCTCTACTCATTTGGGCCACCCGAGGCTCAGTAGACCCCGTTCCAGTCCTCGCACCACTTTTCAAATTTCGTGGCAGAGCCGGGAATCGAACCCAGGACCTCCGGGGCGGCAGCTAACCATGCTGACCGCTACGCTACGGAGGCGACTACATTTTTAATTTTTATTTTTATTTTTATTTTTATTTTTATTTTTATTTTTATTTTTTATTTTTTACTTTTTATTTGTTATTTTTAATTTATAATTTTTAATATTTATTTCTAATTCCAAGAGGTGAGAGTCCAATGGTGCACTGGTCAAGCTGCTTGCCTCGCACCAAGGCGGACCGGGTTCGATTCCCCGGTCAATGCATGTGAAATTTCCGCAGTGAAATTTCACTTCCTATGGTTCGAATTCCAAGTAATAATGGAGGTCCCGTGGCTCATGATCGCGAGATTGACGGTCACGTGGAACTACAAGCTTTCTTCCTCCCTTGGAAAATCCAACATTAATTACGAGTGCCGGGTGCCGAATACGCTCATTGATCCCTTCATCCAATGTGGTCAGCTGTACATATCGGTAATGGAACAAGCGATGACCTTTTGAACTCGCCAATGAATGTCAGGTGCTAGTTTATAATTGCAATGTTTACTGAGGGAAAAAGAGCTGTTAATAGAGTGTTTTTGTGCTAAAATTGTGTCCTGCGGTTGTACCAACAGAGCTCAAACAAATGAAGGAAAGCCACAGCTTCACTACAAAACGATGTGGAGTCAGTGCCAAAAGTAAATGCATATCGTCATTTTATTCACTGGTTGTTAACAGGAGAGATATCATGAAACACTCTTCCAGTTACTTTCCTTCTCCTTTCAAAATCGTCGACGGTGTATGTTTATGTTTGTTGTTGTTTCAGTTGATGGGCTTGAACATCGTGATCATTTAGCACTATGAACTTGAGTGTGTGTGTGTTTGTGTGTGTAATTTTGTTTGATAATCTGTATTATTTCGGTATCCATAGTAATGTACTGTATGTAGTGAGGGTTGGGAAGGAGGCAACCGTGCCCTTAGGTTAGGAACTATCCCAGCATTTTCCTGCAGTATAAGTGGGAAAACACACAAACCCACTTTTAGGATGGCTGATTGGGCACCGTTCCTGCCACGAGGGGTTTTACTCTAACCACATGTGTAAATCATTAGTGCTAGACTCGCCGTTATGAGCTAATACCATAACCCTATGTGTTCCAGAGGGAAGTGTAATTGCTCTTCATGTACGTAAGCCTAGTCTCGATACCCGACTATGCCTTGGAGTACTTTTATTCTAATGTGAAGGTTGAAATGGGTGCACTCAGTCTCGTGAGGATAACTCGGGTGAGAGGTGATGTCAAACCATCCGTAAAGTGATAATCCTTAGGTTTTTTTCATTTCTGCTTTTAGGAAAATTGCAGGGTGGTATCTAACTTACGGTAACAGCCCAGAACTATCCCTAATTACAAGTTCACATATTAATACATACCGTACATCACAATGACTCAGGTTATCAGACCGATTCCACACACACACCCAAGTTCGCAGTGCTGTTCACCACAATGTCCCAACCCTCTAAACGTAAAACAACAAAAACTATATTATTCTGATATAATTAGCCTTCTGGTGTAGCACGGGTTAGCGAGTAGGAGAGTATCTAATGCGAGTAGGAGAGTATCTAATTGATGCCAGACAACCCCGAACAAGAAATATTATTTAATCCCCAAATATTCAGGGTTTGGAACTTATACACCACATGCGACATTGTAAATGCACCTCGGTTGGTTGGTTCTTCAGTTTAGGGGCTGCGACAACGCGGTGCACTTTGGGTGTGTGTCTGTTAACCGGTGTTAATTGTGATGACTGTATTAGTGTGTGTTATCTGTTTTCAATTCAAGTAAGAACTGCAGACATTGAATTTTCCAAGTAGTTCCTACTTTTGCCGCCAAACGCAACCGTCAACAACTACGAGTTCAGAACTGGTTACCAGATGCCATCACAGTCGGCTCCTGGCGACGAACGTTGGAACCTAAGAGCGTTTGTCAAATGTTTAACCTAACCTACAATTTAGCTTCACACAGGGGTGGAAGGTTCTTTAAAATGCTATAAATCTATGACATGGGACCGCTGGCTTTACTTCCCCTCCGAAGGAAGGCATACTGAGGGATTTTCAACGCTCTTAAAAAGTCCGACGACTTCGGCCGTGTTTGAACCCGTGATCTTGGGCATAGAAGCTCCATGGAGGAAAGAAAGGAAGGAGATGTCTTCGCTGCGCTGCCTAGCGCAAGCTGTTGAAGCCAAACGGCTCGCCCACTTTGGTTGCAAGAAAATGGCTGTCCCTATGCTTAAAGCCGTAAGCCACTCCAACTAGTAATGGATTTTAGCGACATAAAACTGCAATGACAAGTCAAGATTTTTTCTTGGATAGACAGAATACACTCTGTACTTCGCGGTACTTGGCACAAATAAGCTGCGCTATCGTTTTAAAAGCCAATTTAAATATAAATATCAGAGCACCTTTGCGAGGCTAGTTTTGTAAGGAAGACGCGGCAAAACTTAATAATACGCGGAAACACTGATTAAATTGAATACAGGTGTCTGAAGATGCGAGTTATACAAAAGAAGGAACATTTTGGGAATTAGTGATGCCGAACTAATTACGGTATTTACACCAAATTGAGTTTTATGTTCTTATTGGTGTTGAGGCATTCATCAGTTTTTAGGCCTAATTTCGAGTACAGTCACTTTCACTCAATGGTCGTACACATTTTGGTATTCAAGAATACGAACCTCAAAATTAATAAACAGAACAATTAATAAAGGACGTATATTTGCACAAAAATACGGAATAGCCTATACGTTTCGGTACCGTACGGTATTTTCTTTGTGGGGGGTAGAAACTTGACGATTAGTCTCGAATTGATTAATTACGTAGGCCTACCGTAATTATTGACCGACAGCCGTTTGATAATTTGGGATTTGCAGAGGAATGATTTTTATTTTTTGGTATATAGGGTAGGCCTACACAGGCTGAGATTAGAATTGAAGATTTTTTTTTAAATTATCACTACTGTTATTACGTTTCCAAAGTTGCAGAACCGGAGCGCGATAAAAACCACGGCCAAGATAAGGTTTAGCCATGCACAATGCCACATACAAGTCACAGAACACCGAATACGAGTTAAGGTTACGCCCACTTTGGTTGCAGCACTTGGCTTCACTCAAACGAGCTCAGGGCATCTCCTCTTATTCCTTCCTCCATGAGAAGCTCAGCATGCTACCAACTACGCCACCGAAGCCGCCGTAAATGCACCTAGTCAGCTCATAGTCCGGCCACTTTCATCCATGTCAAACTCGAAGTGCAGATTCACACCGGTACGGTAAACGTAATCATGATTAATCATGATTTATTTGTATTTACTTCGGACTTCGGAATTATGATTTTTACTACACTGACCGGCACGAAACACGTAATAGATGATGTGTAGCACTTCATCCTATATTTTTAGACTGGGTATGTTATTAACATGTTACTAGGGGCCCTGTGCGAGAAATCTCGCATGTTCAGTAACCACCCGCCCGGCTTTACTGTTATGCGGGCTTCTATAAATAGCCTATGTTTATTTGTTTAAACACACTTTTTAAACAAATTGTCGATATTTATGAAATCAGAGTGCAATTCGTCACTGCTGCGGATAATTCTGTTTGAATATTCTTTTCAATGCACAATGAGTTGTGTGCGCCCCATGTGTACAGACTACCCGCCCGGCTCTAGTGTTATGTGGGCTGGACGCGACACAGTTCTGCCAGGGGCTATTGTCTTGCTTACTTGTTTGAACACTCCTTTTAAGCGAATAAATATATTTTCTTCGATATTTCAAGAAATGCAAGATTTTTC
The DNA here is from genome assembly GCA_946902985.2 of Meconema thalassinum. Classification (NCBI taxonomy): domain Eukaryota; kingdom Metazoa; phylum Arthropoda; class Insecta; order Orthoptera; family Tettigoniidae; genus Meconema; species Meconema thalassinum. The sequence continues at coordinate 248,278,575 of OX336394.1, read as the reverse complement.
CTCTACTATTGAGACGATTTGGACAATTTTTGCACAAAACGCACCTTCTAACTCCTTCTGGTCAAGGAGATTGAGTTTTTTGTCGGATGAACTTAGTGTAGTCTAGTACAGTACAGCTGGAATGGTTTTGTTCCAAAAACCATGCTATGGTTGGCTTTTTGTAAATAGTTAGAAAAGCACAAAAGAAGCTTAACTCTAAATTTCGGAATAATGTGCAGTATCATGTCGGAAAACTCAAAAAAAAAATGAAAAGCGTTTTTCTCTGAATCTACATATTTTAAAGAAAAGTTTTTTAAACAAAAATTGTAGAGGACATTGTCATCTACAATTTGTCTCGTTAAGGTCATGTCATACGTTTTGAAATGCAGAAGCTAGGTGGCGCCAAAGTTTCCAAAAAAGTGTTTTTTCACTTTTTGTCCTAGAAAAAATGTTTTTTTTCCACAAAAGAGTGAATCAGAAATTTGTTCCTCTAAAAATTGTCTGCAATATTTATTTAAACGTTTGTTTCCTCCGACTTACCGTTCCTACAGTACTTTGGATGTGTGTAGAATCTGTCTGATAACCGGTGTTAATTGTGATGGCTGTATTAGTGTGTGTTATATGTGATTCAGGTGAGGACTGCGGACTATCAATTTCAAGTAGTTCCTACTTTTGCAACCAAATGCTACCGTCAACGACACCTAGCTGTGAACTTGACTACTAGATACGACCACATCCGGCACCTGGTGGCGAACGTTGGAACTTAATAGGGCTCTAATCAAATCTGACCTACAAATTTAGCTTCACACAATTGTAGTCAGTGGAAGGTTCTTTTACATGCCATGAATCTATGACATGGGCCCGCCGGCTTTACTTCCCCACCGAAGGAAGGCATACTGAGGGATTTTTAACGCTCTTAAAATTCCGATGACTTTGACCGGGTTTGAACCCGCGATTTTGGGCCTAGAAGCTCAGCATGCTATCAACTTCGCCACCGAAACCGCCTTACTTTCAACGTAAAGAGTTAATTTATTATTTGTTAACTGATTATGCAATAAATTCGTTTACTCCCTCCCCGCACGTCATCAACGTAATCATAAGCTTCGACCCCCGGCCTCCACTCTTTGTGATTACGTAATATGTGGAAGGCCCCCAAGTATACAAATTACAAAACTATCCAATGAACGATGCCGTATGTGCGTTACAAATGTTAATGTTTTGACGTACAATGAGAGATTTGTTCCTCCAAACCCATCTCTGTAAGAGCGGTCGTTGTATTTTCAGCTGATTTCACTATTCTCATTACTGCGGCTGGCATAACTATCTGTGACATTAGCAATGTTGAAGAAACGCGGCAGTGAAAGAGACGTGCGTTTCGCACACTTTCTCTCATTGCCACGCGATAGCACCTTCAAGATCTTTCAACCGTAGCGCCACACATAGGCTACAGTACTCTAAGAAGACAATCAGTAAGTTCCGAGTAGCCTGCTGACTCGAGGGGCCTGTGATGGTTCTCCGAAATAAATAGCAGCTTCCAATAGTGATGCGTAATGAGTTATATATCTTCTTCTTCTTCTTTCGAATAACACATTTGGAGGGTACGATGAATCAACTTTGTCTATTGTCCATCGTATATATATTACAATAATTATTATAATTAATAATAATAAGTATTATATAAGTCGGCCTAAAACTAGTTAAGTCAGATATGGAACAACGAGATATCTCACCGGATCAAACTCGTGACCGTCTGATGTTCCGTCAGGTCATCCAAAAGGGCGTTTTCCCAACGTCCTTTACAAGTAAGAAGACTACAGGAGCTAAGTGGACAAAAAATAGAAAACTGACTCATTGTAAGAAAATGAGAAACTACTGAAAGAAGAAGAAAGCAACAACTTTACCGAAGAGTAGATACGAGCCTAAGCGATAAAGAAAGAAAGAAAGAAAGAAAGAAAGAAAGAAAGAAAGAAATGACTAAAACTAACATACTTGAGATTTTCAATGTGAAATGCCATGACCTGTGGTTCGGATTCCATGTAAAAAGCTCATGATCGCGAGATAAATAATTGTGTCTTTTCAAATTTCTTATTTACTTGCTGTGCTTTTGTAGTTGGTCAGCTAGCTTAAACACGTAAATGTAATAATTATAATAATGTTATTGGATTTACGTCCCTTTTTAACTACTGCGGCTCTTAGAGACGCCGGGGTGCCGGAATTTTGCCCCGAAGGGGATCCTTAACGTGACAGTAAATCCCTCGCATTTGCGCACCCTCAAATGCTAGCTGACTGCGCCAGGACTCGATCCTGCAACCTTAGGCAAAGTAAGCGAGAACGTTACCGCTGAGTCACGCAGTGAGCCAAAACATACAGGAAATGTAACTGAATTGTCAATGTAATGTTTAGACAGCTGATTAATGGCTGTTCCTGTACGGGTGTCCGCTTCACTTCGCATCCCACTGTGGATGCTGTGAAAATATTTTGTTTTTGTTTTTTGATTTTATTTTGTTTTGTTTGTTTTGTTTTTGCCAGTTTATAGGCTACCTTTGTGGAAAATAAGGAGAAAAAACACGCTCTTCAAACAATATGTTAATGACATATTGGCTTTCACGTCTGCACAATTAAATTCCTGCAAATTCTCTACGCTTTTTTTGCCGTATTTGTTGTAGGGTGTACCGAACCAGGTTCATCAGCAGACTCTTGGTACACCCTGGAACAGACACGGCAAAAACCTAAAACATTTGCTGTAATACTTTTATAATATCTAGGCTGGGCACGTGTGTAGTGCTTGACGTGTGCTGGAAGGGAGCATCTGCCATCCTTCCATTTGGAATTCCTTCACTTATCGCAGCAACTCCAGCGAATTCCTAGAGATAAATCTCGAAATAGCCTCTAGAAGATCTCTTCTCAACAAGATGCCAGACCGTAGACTGTTGGAAGGAAATATTTCAACACCTTTCAAATCCAATTTAGAAGAGCCGTCGAAATTTCTTAAGTTAAAAACTATTGTTACCGGCCACGGTGGCCAAGAGCGTGAGTTCGAATCCCAACTTGATTGTTCTGAAAATAAGCGGCTTCGATGGAGTAGTTGGTAGAATGCTGAACTGCTGTGCCCAAGATCGCGGGTTCAAACCCGGCCGAAGTCATCGGATTTTTAAGAGCGTTAAAATCCTTCAGTATGCCTTCCTTCGGAGGGGAAGTAAAGCCGGCGGTCCCATGTCATAGATTTATGTCATGTAAAGGATCCTTCCACTAACTAAACTTGTTTGAAGCTAAATTTGTAGGTTATATTTCGTTGAAACACTCTATCAAAGTTCCTATGATCACCACTAGGTGTCAGTGACATCTGGTAGCGAAAGTTGGAACTACTTGAAATTGAACGGAACTTGTAGCTCACCCCATGGGTGACCGCTTCAAGCAGCTACAGCCTCTGGCGAGCCGAACATGTGCTCAGACCCTCCCGACACTAAAATCCATACGCTAAATATAAATATGTCCTGAAAATGGATTTCGTGGTTTTCCATTTTCACCACCAGGCAAACGACGGCTCGGTTCCTTTCAACAGGTTCACGGCTGACTTTATTCAGAACCCCTGGCCCTTAATTAGACATGTCATCATTCCCAGTTGTATCCGCTAACAAAGTGTTTTGAGCTCCCAGGCACCATCCCAGCGACGGTAGAGGAATGATCTCTCGCAGAGTCCATGGGTGAAGCCAAGCTGGGTGGATAAGCGATTTTAAAAAAATATTGTTAATAATAAAATGTAGTGTCTCAAATTCCATCTGAGAAAAGATTCACCATGTTCTGTGGATCCCCAGTTATCCGTTATTTCATTTAGGGATTCGGACATTGTGGTTATCAGTCCCATGAACTTGGTTATTAGTAGAATTTGTCTAGTATCCTGTATACATTTGTAATTTGCCTGGAGAAGAAGAATATAACACAGTAAACCACACCTAATGTAGAATGGCTGAGATGCTAATTGAGCCCATTTGTATTTAATTTGCCTCATGAGACGGATTGTATCCCTTCCATTCCTCAGACCAGAATGAATTTTTTTGTCAGAGCCGGGAATCGAACCCGGATATCAAGAGTGACATTCACGAATGCTAGACACTGTGCCACGAGGTGGTCTGAGTTGCGATTTGGTTTACTACAAACGTGCTGACGATTATTAGGTTAGATACTCGGAATTTGAAAAATTAAGAGTCATTTTCGGAAAGTAGTATAGATCGCGATTCCTTGCTTTAAAGAAAAAAAACACCTAAACACAAAATGGTGACATCCATGACGTCATGGCCGACACTAAAGGTTTATGTAGCTTACACCCAAAAGTTGTGAAGAAGTATCTCTTGTTTTGAAATTAGTGGTATCATTCACTGTTTTCGTTGTTTCATGAACTTTAGTTTGGTGTAATTAACTTAACAATACCTTCCCTACTTTTTGATATATTAACAATAATGTAGAAGGTACCTTTCTATGTCAAGTCCCCTTCCCTTGTTGACTCAAGTCTTCATTCTTTGCTTTCTGGTCATGATGAACAACTGTCACTTTGTTCTCTTTCTAATTACTCGTGAACAATATAGAGTTCACTCCACACAAGTTGAACACATATCAAAGTACACGGGGCTGATGACCAAGATATCCCAAGCCCCTAAAGTGATTGGAGAATATGCCCAAAAGATGTTTATGTAGGACTGAAAAATATTGCAGTTCTGTCTTATGGATGCTATTTGTCATTATAATTGTGGCCCCATTATGTTGAATTGGAAACTCAGAAGCGGTTGGGTGTTAGTAATGGTGAATAAGCTCGAACTGGTGTAGAATTGGCCAAAGCTCTAAAGCAGAAAAGATATCACCTATATAGCACCCCAGACCAGAAAACCGGGAGGAGGTACCGGTACATAAGAGGAAGAAGGAAGTTGAAGACAAGAATACAGAATACGGCATTAGAAGGGACATCATATGAGGCAGTTTTCTGAATCAGTTATAAAACTTTGAGATGGATTTTATGGAAATAAATTTGTTCATTCTTTCAGTACGGTATTTTCAAAAATCATAATATTACATCTAATGATCCTATTTCACTGAATGCATGTGAGATTTTCGATGTAAAATGCCATGTCCTGTGGTTCGGATTCCACGTAAAAAGGAGGTCCCGTGGCTCATGATCTCGAGATTAACGGTCACGTTAAACTACAAGCTTCCTTTATTTCACTGAATCTTATAAATGAAAGCCAAAGACCTCCTCCAGGTAACTAACCTCAAACATGTAACTCATTTTGAAAAATAAAGAAGAGCGGACGGAGGAAATGGTATGAGTGCCAAAAACTTAAATTTTCACTTTTTCCATGGAGAAGGTTATTATGTCCTCATGCCAATTCGATGGTATGAGATACAAGTCCACGTCTATTGGCTATATAGTTGATACAGTGGTCGATAGATGGTGCAAGATACAACTCCATAACCTGTTTTCGAACTGTGTTTCTCCTTTTCTCGAAATGTTACTTGTGGTACCGTACTTATACCCTTTTCCCCGTCCACTCTTATTGATCATGTGATTTGTTTATAAACACTCACTAGAAAGTAATATGTCGCAACCAGGCACTGTTTCATTCAAGGATCAAGAATGTTAGTGTCATTTGTAGCTCTTCAGTCAGTCAACACCAATTTGCCAAATGAAAGTATAAATATTTAAATACACTACTGGAAAAAATGACATGTATTAGTTAATTATCACAATTAAAATGGGGCAATTTATAATTGGGGCAAAAATTAGAAGGAATTCTGGACGGGCTTACATTTCGGAATGAGATTAGAAAATTCGGGGGTTATTAGTAAAAGCACACCAAGCACTCAACTGTTTAGACAAATGAAAGAAGCATTGAATACAGTGACAAAATGAAGAGACTCCGATAAAACCTAAAAAATCAAGAAAGGAGATAAAATCATGAGTAAGTTATTTCAGGTGGTTCATAGATGGCCCAAATCGAAAATAGAAGAAGAAGATAGCAAATAGTGGAGGGTGGGAGGGCTGCTGCTAATCGGTTTTGAAGCCGGGAGGGCAGCTTTGGCTGTTCTGCTAGGGGCGCAGGATCTGATAGGCGAGGTCAGCTCCCTTTATTCTTTGCTCCCGGTAAAACCTACTCTGGAACATGGTGAGATCTTTTTCTGGCTCCCTTTCCCGACTAAGAGGGTGAATTCCAAGCGGAGCCATAGACAACTATTTCTTCCGCAAGAGTCTCGCTAGTAAGAGGGTGGGAAGACGAATTGTGAGGTCTCGGCTAGTTGATTGATGTATGAATGTGAGCCATCCTGCATCAATCACGAGGGAAGCTACACTTATCTGCAGTGAGTGTGTGTGATAGTTGATCCATCAGCTCGGAGTCTGGCTACATCCTGAAACATTGGAGCTTTGCCCTACAAGATCACTAAAGACATTTGCACCAACAGGGCAGCCGACAACAGCCCCAGGCGGGACAAGTTAACAAACGAATTTCTTTAAATTCTAAAAAACTATCCCTACAAAAATTCATTGAAATTATAGAAGCTATTTTTCAATGTAGCCTTAAAATCGGTCAACACAATATCGGTCAAGTTCATGATTTTAGCCTCAGTAATTAGCCTACTTTTCACATTTTGCAAAAATGAGGGAAAAGTAGAATTATGAGATCGATCCGGGAAAATGTGTGTCTGTCTGTCTATTAGTCCTTCTGTCTGTCTGTCTGTCTGTCTGTCTCTGTGTGTGTGTGTGTGTGTGTGTGTCCTATCAACTCCTAAACGGCTGCGGCAATCCAACCCAAATTTGGTATGAGTAAAGATCTATACCTGAATAGCTCAATGTATATTTGAAACGTCAGTACTACCAACTGCTGAAATATCGCAATTGAAATTTGATCTCCATGTTGCATGGGAGCTATTCCAAATTTGGCACACATATAGATAATAATACTTCAGTTTAATTTCCAGGAGTCCGTACATGACAGTGTTGCCAAATAGATTCTACGCCTGATGATAGGTCCAATTTTTAAATGCATACAACTTTTACACTATCAATTGGATTTCAACCAAATTTCGTATGTGTAATGTGTACTTAAACAGATATGACTGAGCATTTTATTAATAGCCACCAGGGCTGCCAACTGTTAATAAATGCTCTCTATATTTCTTTTAATCCAAATACCAATATATCAGAAAGTATGCAAGCCGCCAGCTTTAAACTATGCACACGTATAGTACCAGACATTCTACATCAATTTGGAGTAACTAATTTACGTCAGTGCTACCAACATGATTCTAAGCCTGCTGATAGGACCAATTTTTAAATACATGTAAATTCTACACTGTCAATTGGATTTCAACCAAATTTCGTATGTGCTATGTGTACCATAACTGATGACTGTGCGTATTCTTAAGAGAAAACAGGGCTGCCAACTGTTAATAAATACTGTCTCTATTCTTTTACCCTAATATAAATATATCAGACAGTATAGAAGCCAAAAGCTCCAAAATTTCCACACGTATAGTACCTGACATTCTAGATTAATTAGGATTAACTAATTTACGTCAGTGCTGCCAACATGATTCTAAGCCTACTGGTAGGGCCAATTTTATAATACATGTAACTTCTATACTAACAAATGGATTTCATCCAAAATTGGCTCAACAATAGATCATTATATTTCAGATTATTTCTGACCAACACATGCATGACATTGTTGCCAAAATGTTTTTACGCGCGCTGATAGATCCAATGTCTAGCTGCATGTAACGTCCATGCTATCCATTGGACTTCAACCAAATTTTGTATTCTGTACCTTAAGAGATGAAACTGAGAATACATTCAGTCACCAGGGAGTCCAACTGTAGTGCTCTATTAGGCTACATTATGCCAGGTATATTTCGAACTAATTAGAAATTTCTATATCACCAACTTAATTTCGTCATTATTCTAGATAGGTCCATATAGATTAATCATTGGCATGAATCTTAAATTTTAAGTAAAGTAGGCTCTTTAGTTCGTCACGGAACTTCTTGTTTGAATCTTTTGACTTCACGATTTGCCTTACTGACGGTGGAAATTAAAATGATAGAAGCCATTTTCAATGTTACCTAATGCTATTGAAGTCAATTTAAACCCCCCGAAATACTATACACCGGTACAATGAGTGCACTCATGCAATGGTACCCTGGCCCACAGAGTCGCCAACGACTGCGTCAAAACAACAAGGGTAGTTCCGTGAAGAACTATACAGCGTATTTTCATATATCCAACTTATGTTAATTGCCTTTATCAACATACAAAATTTCAGTTTGATTGCTGTAGGCCTAATAGATTCCTAGATAATGAGAACCGTCTAAATATTTCGGCTGGTACCCATGTTAGATATATATATATATATATATATATATATATATATATATATATATATATGCTTTAGAGTTATGTACTATTACATGAAGATTATTGTGTAGGTGTATTATTCAAACTTCAATCGCATGATTAGGACACAAGAAATAAATACGAAATTTTAAAATTTCGTACAGCCGCCATGTTGAGGTCATGTAAACAATTGAACTAAATTAGATGTCAGTGCATTGAAATTTGTATAGTCATTTGCTGTACCAAGTTTCACTGCGTTTGGATGGTTAAATCGCGAGAAAAGTCTATTTAAATGTTTCAACTTCGCTTGGCCGCCATGTTCGTTTTGTAGTTAAGAGGTTTTTGAAAGTCACATAGGTAATCTAGTACTGCCCTTTATCACCGTACAACATTTCAGGGTGATGAGTAATAGTTTCGGAGATATAGAATGCCGGTGAAATATTTCGCACAGCCGCCATATTGGATTGGCGAGATGTAATAAAATGTGAAGGGGACGGTCGGGGTCGGCCAAAGTAGTACTATGACCTTACCGAGTTTCATTGAAATTGCTCCAGCCGTTTAGAAGTTATTAGGGGGGAGACAGACAGACAGACAGACACACACATACACACACACGGAAGCGTGCACACACAAAGACAAAAGGTGATCCCATAAGCCTATTTTTTCATAAATGAAAATAGACTAAAATGGTGGGGGCGTCTGGAGGGGGAGTGGGGGAGAGGTGACGGCGGGAAGGGGCACAATTATATCCCAAAACTCCAACTTTATAATAGTTTAATATGCACATAAGGAGAAGATATTCTTAATAAAGTACATGACAGGGTAATTCAAAACAGAGCGTTACGCATGATATTCCGAGTCCCATGGTACGTAACGCTCAGCTTTACGCTAACTACCAACTTCCTTGAATCAGCACCCGTATCAAGAAACAGGCAGCTTCACTTTATCACAAAAACACACTCAACACCAACCCTCTAACTCACAGGTTGGGTGATTACCAAGCCACCGGGTGCCGATACAGAAGGCCCCGGATTCTTATTGAATAACTTCTAGTTCCTTTACCTCTTCGACAGAATAATGAATCTTTCATTCTTCTTAACAAGCGTGTCTAAGCACCGACTGTGCTTTTACTATTTTTTCACCTTAAGTATTCTCCAAGTATTCTCACCCTCATACCAGAATTAAATTTCCCCGGAGGTCCGAATTCGACGATTCCCGGCTCTCCTAAGAATTTTATTCCTGTCTGAGGGCTAAAAAGTGATATACTCTGCCTCGTGAGCCAAGCTGAGATGAGGCGGGTACGATTCTCACCTCAGCCATCCTGGAAGTGGTTATCTGTGGTTTCCCCACTTCTCCAGGCAAATGATGGGATGGTTCCTAACTTAAGGCCATGGTCGCCTCCTTCCCAATCCTATGCCCAGTTTACAAATACACACACACTAGTACAGCCATCACAATAACACAGGCTATCACACAAATACACGGGGCTACATGACCACAATGTCGCAGCCCCTGAAATAAACAACAACAACAACAAACAGCTTGTATTCTGAAATGTTAGAAACCATTTTCCAGTGTAAACTGAATAATCAATTAATAGAATGTCTATTCAGTCTGTCAACCCAAGAATGCCCAAGGGTGACGATTATTTTATCACCCTATTATCTGTTAGAAAAGTGTTTAAATGTATAAATAATTTGTAACACTTATCTTAGATAATAGGTTGATAATTGATAATTTCTGCCCAATCTATTTGGGCATAGTTTTGGTGACCGACTGGAGAGCGATCCTAAAGCATCGAGGTTGCTGGGGTTTGGCTTCCGTAAGGTAAGGGGTTGCAGACCTACAGCCAAGAGAGCGGCATATCTAACACTTGTCCGACCCATAATCACGTACGGAGCCACTGCATAGCACCCAACCTCGAAAGAAATCATTAAGAAGCTTCAAAGCTTAGATAAACAGAGCGATAAAATTAATTAATTCCTTCAAAGCCACAAAAGAGGGCACATTCCCAATAACTGAAACCTTACATAGGCCTATATTTCGTATGACATACAGAGGATACAGTAATGCTAAAGTATATACAATATATACAAGTAATAAATATCTAGTAACATCGAAAACGAAACCAAAAGTCACAGTTGGATGTCCAGAGCAGCAATCCACTCCACTGCATCGTCAGTTGCGTTCTGCAGGTCGTCATATCCTCCATTAAAGGACCGTGAAAGGCATTCCGACACAATATGATGGATTGTCTGCACTGAATCGCCACAATCGCACTGAGGACTAGAAATTTTCCCCCATTTGTGGAGCCAAAAGTTACATCTTCCGTGACTGGTCCGCACTCTGTTCAGTGACGTCCAGATCCTTCTTGGAAGGAGGTTTCCTGCAGGGGTCGGTGATCAATCCTAGCTCATCAGGGTTTGATGTAGTCCATTCTTCTCGCCAAGTTTCGTCTATATTGAACTTAGATTCAACAAGCATATTGCCTAGCTGCCATGACGGATGTCGAGATTTTAATATCCCTTGCTTCTGTGGATCACAGACCTGATGTATGGGTAAGAGATCATTTGCAGCACATTTTGACCATTCCCTTTTTAGAGCTCTTAGCCTTCGCAGGGGAGGAGGGTGAATGTTGGATAATACTGGTAGCCACTTGAGTGGTGAGGATTTGAGAGTGCCCGATATTGTTCTCATTGTATCATTTAACTGGACATCAACCTTTCCTACATGTGCACTATTGATCCATACGGAGCTACAATATTCAGCAACCGAGTATACTAAGGCGAGTGCTGTTGTGCGAAGAACAGTCGCATTTGCTCCCCAACTTGTACCACAGAGTTTGTGAAGGATGTTGTTATGTGTTCTGATTTTAGCTGCTGTTCTGCAGAGATGTTCTTTGCATGTCAAAGAGCGATCCAGCACAACACCCAAATATCTTGGTTGGGTGCAATATTTTAGCTGATGACCTCTGAATTGTACAAGGGGAATGTAATGGGCCCTCCTACTATCCACATGAAAGGCACTGACCTCTGTTTTGCTGATGTTGGGCTTCAGTCGCCAAGTGTCAAAGTAGCTGTCCAATTTTAGGATATATTGCGTGAGAATTGTTTCAGCAGTCTCAAAATCTGTGGACTGGGCTGTCAGGGCTATATCATCAGCATATATGAACTTTCTACAAATAGTAGGTGGAAGATCTGCAGTGTAAAGATTGAAGAGAAGTGGAGCAAGGACTGAGTCTTGTGGTAATCCATCATTTAATCTATAGGGCCTGCTTATATTTCCATTTAGGTGTACTTCAATTAGTCGGTTGCTGAGCATGTTGTTGAGCAGTGAAGCTAATGTCTTGCAAGGACTGAGCCTTGTGTTAATCCATCATTTAATCTATAGGGCCTGCTTATATTTCCATTTAGGTGTACTTCAATTAGTCGGTTGCTGAGCATGTTGTTGAGCAGTGAAGCTAATGTCTTGCAAGGAATGATTTTCAGGAACTTCAGGATCATTCCTTTACGCCATACTGTATCGTACGCTGATGATAGGTTCACAAACACTGCAATGGTTTTATTTTTTTCTTCAAAGCCTTGTTCAATATGACTGGCTAGTGCTAAAACCTGATCACAGCAGTTTCTTTCGGGTCTAAAGCCTGTCTGATCGACCGGGATGTACTGTAGTACAGTAGCTGAGATTCTGTTATAAACCAGTCTCTCTAGCAGTTTATAACAGATACTCAGTAGTGCAATAGGTCGGTAATCTTCCGCATTGCATCCGCTTTTACCAGGGTTTAGTATGGCTACAATTTTAGTTCTTTTGAAAAGAGGTGGAAGTCTACTGAAACCTTTAAACTTGTACCGTAGATCTTATCTTCCTAAAAATTGTTTCAGTGGTGCCTACAATAGTAATCCCTTACACCACCTACAACTGGGATACAGATCCCTAACTCGTGGACGAGGAGTGACCTTGTACTCGATTCGAACCCGTACTGCTGCTTTCCAGACCATAATACCTAACTACCAGTGCGCAGCGCAAGCCTGAAACTCCCTCCCCGGTGAGATAAAATCCCCCTTCGGACATAACTACAAATCAAAGCTCGGTTGGTTGGTTCATTAGGGGCTGCGACAACGCGGTCATGTAGCCCCGAGTACTTTGTGTGTGTGTTGAATCTGTCTGATAACCGGTGTTAATTGTGATGAATGTATTAGTGTGTGTTATCTGATTTTAATTCAAGTAAGGACTGCAGACAATAATTTCAAGTAGTTCCTACTTTCGCTACCAAATGCTACCGTCCACGACACCTAGCTGTGAACTTGGCTACTACTAGATGTCATTGCAACCGGCGCCTGGCGATGAACGTAGGAACTTGAGAGCATTTATCAAACCTAACCTACAAAATTTGCTTCACACAAGTTTAGTTAGTGGAAGGTTCTTTTACATGCCATAAATCTATGACATGGGCCTGCCGGCTTTACTTCCCCTCCGAAGGAAGGCATACTGAGAGATTTTTTACGCTCTTAAAAATCAGCCGGGTTTGAACCCGCGACCTTGGGCATAGAAGCTCAGCATGCTACCAACTACGCCACCGAAGGTGTTACAGTGTGACTACAGTATGTGTTTATGTGAATGTATATTAATATAAGTTAAATGTGGTGGTAGATACATTTCTGTGCTAAGGGTTTTTTATGCTCAACTCGGCTTCCACTTACAGATTATGTACATATTTAGGATAGTGTGAAAATAAATAATATTAATTGCCAGGGTTTTCCTTGTTGAGTGCTTATTCCAACTTCACGGTACAGGGCACATTGTCAAAGCCTATCATCACAATTTTACGCTGGTTATACTGTACACGATACGGAAGGATGCAAGTCACTTTCCCTAATAAAGTTGTTCTAACATCATAAAAAGGTCCCGTGGCTCGTGTTCCTAATTCCTTACCCTGATCGCACTCTCTAAAATTGCAGTGAGACCTCGTCCCGATTAGTCCGCCTCTTTGGGTAGTGGCTATCATTCTTGGCTGTCGTCGCGGAGGGCTGGAACGGGGTACACTCAGCCTCCTGAGGCAAAACAGAATATGTGGTTTCGATTCCTACCTCAGCCATCCTGGAAGTTGTTTTCCGTGGTTTTCCACATCTACTCCAGGCAAATATCGGGATGGTACAGTCCCCGCAAGTAGAGCTTGCCGAAAATCAACGATTAGCAGAGACCATTATATCAATCGGCGTAGTTTAATGCTCAATGCGGGGCTCCTGTGTGTGCCCGAATGCTGATTACCGGGCTCACTACTCTATGCATTCGTTAACCCTGCAAGCTCGCTGCGAGACGCGGTCTACAGCTGTAATTCAAGCGAAGAGTGCAAGGAAGCAGCAAATAATATAGGCTAATTAGGCTGAAGGTTACTGTGTCCTGGCTGAGGTAATAACTACTGTGTAAGGCATTACATCTCACTTGAACCCCCGTCACAGTTAGCATGCCAAGCCCCCGTCTGGGCAGACGGTCTGTTCAGAACTACTGAACGAAGTGGGAGGGGCAGGTTCTGCTACTACCGAGCCCACCCGAACATTGCCGAAGATATGCACAGGATTCTGTGGCAAGCTCTTCTTGCGCGTTTTCTATCTACCTCACTTGCAAATAAACACACTAGTACAGATATCACAGCGACACAGGTTATCAGACAAATTCTACACATACCAAAGTACACGGGGCTACATTACCATTATGTCGCAAAGCCCCTAAAAGAACCAACCACAACATCATCAACGATTAACATAACCCCACGGTCGAGATGGGGAGCAACAGTAACTTAAGTCCGGAGATCGGAGGTTCGGATCTCGGCGCTAACAGCGGCTATTCTGAGTGTGGCTTTTCCCGGATTTTTCCATACTTCCTCCAGGCGAATTTCGGGATAGTATCTCATTTTATTTTAAGAGCCGGAGCACCTATCCCATTCCCGACAGTAATAATATTGCAGTTAAACACTACTACACATCGAAATTAATGCTTTTCAGTCGGTCAACGCGATTGTAGCCAATTTTAATGGGTGATTCCCTAATACTGAAAAAATACATTACATTTCGATTACTAAGGCAACATTGAACAAGTAGTTCCGTGAAGAACTAAATAGGATATTTTCATATATCCTACTAATCGCCTCTAACAACATACAAATTTTCAGTTTGATAGCTGTAATAGATTCGTAAATATTGGATGGTCACCATGTTGGATTTTTATATATAGGCCTTAGAGTTACGTACTATTACATGAAGATTGTTGTGTAGGTGCTTTATTCAAACTTCAATCGCATGATTAGGACACTAGAAATAAAAGCGAGATTTTAAAATTTCGCCTAGTGGCCATCTTGTGGTTATGAAAATAATTTAAATGAATTAGATGCCAGTGGATTAAAATGTATATAACCATATACCGTACCAAGTTTCACTGCGCTCGGATGGTTAAATCGCGAGAAACGTTCATTTGAATATAACAATTTTGCGTCGCCGCCATGTTGGATTTGTGATCACCAGGTTATTGAACGTCCCAGAGGTGAACTTATGTTTATAGCCTCCATACACATACAAAATTTCAGTTAGATTGCTGTCATAGATTAATAGATATTGAGAACCGTCTAAATATTTCGGATCATCGCCATGATGGATTTCATTATAGGTAGGCAATAGAGTTATGAACTATGAGATGAGGATTATTGTGTACGATCATTATTCAAACATTGATTTCGATCGCATGATTAGAGCACAATAAATAAAAACTTCAATTTAAGATTTCGCATAGCCGCCATCTTGAGGTTATGTAAACAATTGAACTAAATTAGATGTCAGTGCATTGCAATTTGTGTAGTCATTTGCTGTACCACGTTTCACTGCGTTCGGATGATTAAATCGCGAGAAAAATCTATTTAAATGTTTCAACTTCGCTTCGCTTCGTTTTGTAGTTAACAGTGTTTTGAAAGTCGCATACATGAACCTCTAGTAGTGCCCTTTATCGCCGTACAAAATTTCAGGTTGATATGGGTAATAGTTTCGGAGATACAGAATGCCGGTGAAATATTTCGCACAGCCACCATGTTGGATTGGTGAGACGTAATAAAATGTGAAGGGCACGGTCGGGGTCGGATGAAATAATACTATGACCTTACCGAGTTTCATTGAAATAGCTCCAGCCGTTTAGAATTTATTAGGATGGGGACACACACACATACACGCACGGACGAAAGGTCATCTCATAAGCCTATTAGCCAACTTTCGATTTTTGCAACAAATATAAGTAGACGTATGAGATCTACACAGGGCCTAATATTGTGTGTCTGTCTCTGTGTGTGTGTGTGTGTGTGTGTGTGTGTGTGAGAGAGAGAGAGAGTATGCGTGAGAGTGTGCGTGAGTGTGTGTGTGTACTCCGAATGTCTGCCCCCCCCCTATCAATTCGAACACGGTGAAACCGAATTGAACGAAATTTGGTACAGAGGTAGAAACAAAGGGCACCTCAGTGTCATGTTTTATATCGCCACCATCTTGACGGAAACGTAATGGCGGCCACCCAAATGTTCAAAGCTCAAATCAAATTACGACTAACCTAATCATCCGATTTCTACCAAATTTTGCAACAACATATACTTATACGGCGAGCGTCTTTTGACTAAACTAAAAGGTCATCAGCCCAATAGTTTGCAGATGGTGGCAATGTATGTGTGCAAATCGATTCCCCCTATCTATTCAAACACGGTGAAACCGAATTGAACGAAATTTGGTACAGAGGTAGAAATAGCAAAGGGCACCTCAGTGTCATGTTTTATATCGCCGCCATCTTGACGGAAACGTAGTGGCGGCCACCCAAAATTTCAACGCTCAAATCAAATTACGACTAACCTATCATCCGATCTCTACCAAATTTGCAACAACATATACTTACACGGCGAGCGTCTTTTGACTAAACTACAAGGTCATCAGCCCAATAGTTTGCAGATCGTGGAGGTATGTGTGCAAATCGATTCCCCCTATCAATTCAAACACGGTGAAACCGAATTGAACGAAATTTGGTACAGAGGTAGCACTAGCAAAGGACACCTCAGTCACATATTTTATATCGCCGCCATCTTGACGAAAACGTAATGGCGGTCACCCAAATATTAAAAGCTTAAATCAAATTACGACCAAACTAATCATCCGATCTCTACCAAATTTTGCAACATTATACCTTTATGTATGAAGAATCCATTGACCAAACTACAAGGGTATCAGCCTAATGCTTTGCGGATGGCGGCCATGTATGTGTAAAAATCGATTCCCCCTATCTATTCAAACACAGTGAAACCGAATTGAACAAAATTTGGTACAGGGGTAGCACTAGCAAAAGGCACCTCAGTATCATGTTTTATATTGCCACCATCTTGACGGAAACGTAATGGTGGCCACCCAAATGTTAAAAGCTTAAATCAAATTACGACCAATCTAATAATCTGATCTCTACCAAATTTATCAACATCATACCTCTGTATGGGAAGCATATTTTGACCAAATTACAATATCATCAGCCCAATAGTTTGGAGATGGCGGCCATGTATGTGTGCAATTCGATTCCCTCTATCAATTCAAACACGGTGATACCAATTGAACGAAATTTGGTACAGAGGTAGCACTAGCAAATAGCACCTCAGTGTCATGTTTTATATCGCCGCCATCTTGACGGAAACTTAATGGCGGCCACCCAAATATTCAAAGCTTAAATCAAATTACGACTAACCTAATCATCCGATCTCTACCAAATTTTGCAACAACATATATTCATATGGCAAGCGTCTTTTGACTAAACTACAAGGTCATCAGCCCAATAGTTTGCAGATGGTGGCCATGTATGTGTGCAAATCGATTCCCTCTATCAATTCAAACACGGTGAAACTGAATTGAACGACATTTGGTACAAAGGTAGCACTAGCAAAGGGCACTCCAGTGTCATGTTTTATATCGCTGCCATCTTGACAAAAACGTAATGGCAACCACACATATGTTAAAAGCTTGAATGAAATTACGACCAACCTGATCATCTGATCCCTACTAAATTTTGCAACGTTATACCTTTATGTATAGCCTATAGAATCTTTTGACCGAACTACAAGGTCATCAGACCAATAATTTGTGGATGGCGGCCATGTATGTGGGCAAATCGATTCCCCCTATCAATACAAACACTGTAAAACCGAATTGAGCGAAATTTGGTACAGAGGTAGCACTAGCAATGGGCACCTCAGTGTCATGTTTTATATCGCCGCCATCTTGACAGAAACGGAATGGCGGCCACCCAAATGTTAAAAGCTTAAATCAAATTACGACCAACCTAATCATTTCATCTCTACCAAATTTTGCAACAACATACCTTTTTGTGGAAAGCATCTTTTGACTGATCCACAAGGTCATCAGCCCAATAGTTTGCAGATAGCGGCCATGTATGTGTGCAAATCGATTCCCCATATCAATTCAAACAAGGTGAAACCGAATTGAATGGTTTTTTTTTTTACAGAGGTAGCACTAGCAAAGGCCACCTCATATTCATGTTTAATATCTGTACAGCACGTTGTATTTCAACAAGCTACTACAACCAACATTCAATTATACTCCCTGAAAAGGACAAAGAGTTATAACAATACCCATGCATTTAGGAGAAAATAGGCTATATGTTCTTTACTGAACATCTTGTCTTTTTTTTTTTTTTTTCATTAAAATAATTATAATAGGCGAAAAATGGTTTCCGGCACGATTACACCGTTAGAATTACCACAAAAACACTTTTTCTGATAAATTAAATACATCCAAGTACACAGGGCTTATGACCATGATGTCGCAAGCATCTACCAAATGAATCAGCAACAACCATTAAGCCACACTTGAAAAAATTGTTTGCCAACACTATGTCCGCTGTGGAGAGCCTGAGTCGAGTGGTGTACACACTAGGTCGCTGTACTCCACCTTGACCTCGTTATGTTCAACATCTGCACGTGTGAATACCATATTACCATAAAACCTGTTGTGGGATGAGTCATTCTGAAGTCTAACCGAATAGGGTAGCTGTAAGTCCATATATCCGTGTTATTCCTTTTGTAAATCACAGTTAATTTGTTTGAACTATGCAGGAAACCCCACTGGACATGCGCTACTGCCGAGGACTCTCCGAGAAGGTGGCGCTGTTCCAGAAACAAGCTGATGACCATAAAGACCAACAGAAACGCAACCCCTTCTCAGGGCAAGGCCAGGGTTTGCCACGACCGAAGCTAGACAAACATGACGCCGAGTATGGCAGGTGAGTTGCATATCTCTAGTATTTAACTTAACTTCTCAAAGCTAGATCGGGGCTAGACCAGTATGATGCCGAGTATGGCAGGTGAGTGGTAGGACTATATCTGCAGAGTAGCGTCTCACAGCTGGTCAGGGCTAGACAACGGTTATGTGCCGGATTGAGAGTGATATCCTGGTCGTCTAGGTCAGAGGTTGGCCGTGAGGCTAACAACCTCACACTGTAAATATCTTATTGTTACGATACCCTTAAACGAGCCTCGGCATGTTTACAACCCTCCGAACAACACGGCGACATGGCGAACAACAAGAAGTTCCGTGACGATCTAAAGAGCCTACTTTTCTTAAAGTTAAGGTTCATGCAAATGATTAATCTATATGGACCTATCTGGAATAATGACGAAATTAAGTTGGTAATATGGAAATTTCTAATTAGTTCGAAATATACCTGGTATTATCAGGGCCGGATTTAAGAATATGCCGCCTATAGGCTTAAGTCCATTTGCCGCCCCCTCTATTGTTCATACTTGCTTAATACATTTGCTTTATACAACAAAAGGATCGAGTTCATTGGCGTTTTCATCTTTCATAAACATAAAGTTCAATTAGTTTAGATAAAACTACAAGTTTAATGGCTTACATAATAAATGTTATAGTGAAATTAGTTATCTACTTAATTTTTGTTTTTGTTTTACTTTTAAGATTTGTTAAAAAATGAAAATGGTTTCGAACTTAATTAATTAATTTGTTCTTGGAGATCAGTGATCACTATTTTACACATATTTTTATATTTTAATGCTAATGACTATCTTTTGCGTAATTGAAGAACTGTTTTCAATTTGAATTAGACCAAGTTGTCCTACAGGTGAAATGAAATTACACAAAATGTACTTAATAACTGGTTTATTTGTTGAAAAATATGCAAACTTCTCTAAAACAACTCAACCCACGTAATATTCATGTTCAAATTTACATAGCTTTCTTACGAGATTTCTTAATGGCAAACTCGTTAATAATGTCCTCATATGAAAGGGTTTTTGTTGTATTTGCCTCAATACAAAGTAATGAAAGTGAGTTTAACCGTATTACAGAAATACTAGTTCGAAGATAGTTCTTAACTCTTCTAAGGCATAAGGACTAAAACATATTTTTAAGTAACTTCTATTCTTAAATTCGTACGGAAAATATTAACGTCTGAAATACTTCATTTTAGCTTTTGAATCAATTGCCAAACTGCCGCCCCTGAAAATTTGCCGCTCTAGGCTGCAGCATACTTAGCCTATTTAGAAATACGGCCCTGGGTATAATATAGCCTAACAGAGCACTACAGTTGGCAGCCCTGGTAACTGAAAATATTCTTAGTTCCATCTCTTAAGGTACAGAATACAAAATTTGGTTGAAGTCCAATGGATAGCATGGACGTTACATGCAGTTAGACATTGGATATATCAGCGCGCGTAAAAACATGTTGGCAACAATGCCATGCATGTGTTGTCAGAAATAATCTGAAATATAATCTATTGTTGTGCCAATTTTGGATGAAATCCATTTGTTAGTATAGAAGTAACATGTATTTTAAAATTGGACCTATCAGCAGGCTTAGAATCATGTTGGCAGCACTGCCGTACATTAGTTGCTCCAAATTAATCTAGAATGTCAGGTACTACGTGTGCAAGGTTTAGAGCTGTTGGCTTGCAAACTTTCTGATACATTGATATTAGGGTAAAACAATAGAGACATCATTTATTAACAGTTGGCAGCCCTGGTTTCTCTTAAGAATACGCATAGTCATATCTGTTATGGTACACATAGCACATACGAAATTTGGTTGAAATCCAGTTGATAGTATAGAAGTTACATGTATTTAAAAATTGGTCCTATCAGCAGGCTTAGAATCATGTTGGTAGCACTGACGTATATTAGTTACTCCAAATTTATCTAGAATGTCAGGTCCTATACGTGTGCATAGTTTAAAGCTGTCGGCTTGCATACTTTCTGATATATTGATATTTGGATCAAAGAACAGAGATATCATTTTTAAGAGTTGGCAGCCCTGGTGGCTCTTAAGAATATGCTCAGTCATATCTGTTTATGCACACATATTACATACGAAATTTGGTTGCAATCCAATCCATAGTGTAGAAGTTATATGTATTTAAAAATTGGACTTATCAGCAGGCTTAGAATCATTTTGGCAACACTGCCATATATGGCCTCCAGGAAATTAAACTGAAATATTACTATCTATATGTTTGTCAATTTTGGAATAGCTTCCATGCATAACTTCCAAGATATTCAACATGGAGCTCAAATTTCAAGTGCAGTTTTTCAGCAGTTGGTAGCACTGACATCATTTTCAAATATGGGCTTGAGATATCCAGGTATAGATCTTTACTCAAACCAACTTTGGTTTCGGTTGCTACAGCCGTTTAGGAGTTGCTACACACACACACACACACACACACACAGACACACATATGCCCAGTTCGATCTCATAAGTCTACTTTTTCCTCATTTTTGCAAAATGAGAAAAGTAGGCTAAAAATTGTCTAGAATATTGAACTTTGCTATATGGAATGTAAGAACTGTGTTTCGGGCAGAAAGAATGGTGGAAGTTCCGGAGGAAGTTTTTATTATTTGTTAGGTATGGCATAGACATAGCAGCATTGAAAGAAATGAGATGGAAAGTGGTAATTGAAGAGTGGATATTAATAATTACTCCGTGCTTTACAGTGGGGCTTACAAGGAGAGGATACGATGCATGGGGCACCGATTCGAACCATCTTTAGTTTACGTGTAGGACATGACCAGGCGTATACCAGGAGCAAGTAGTAAGGTGCGCTTCTCAGCCGTTTCCGAGAAATTAATTATTCGCAATTGCAGTGCGGCGTCCATGTGCGTTGTACGCTAGCAAACATCCATCAAGCGCGTGGTGCAGCGGTAAGAGCCCTTCTTCGTAAGCGCGGGACCGCTAGATCGAATCCCAGCTGAAAATAACTGTGTGTAATGTATTTCTTCGCATATTCCACAAATTGTAATCATATTGTGTTGACCGTTGGAAAGTTATAATATTGTCAACAAGGCAACACAGAAAAATGGCTTCAATGCTATCTACCTAGGTTTATAAATCGTATGGCAGTGTGGATACGGTTGCGGATAAACTCTAGTTATGATAAATTTGAATACATCCGGTTGTTCAAAACTCAGCAAATCATAGTAGTTACTGTAGTCATATAGTTCTTGCAGTTTAATTTACTTGCGTTAGTTGCCTGTGACACTTGACTTAGCATGGGAGTATGGCAGAAAGACGTAATTTTATCACCCACTCGCAGGGTTCACTCGTAGCCATTTATAATAATGAGCATAAATAATTGTTCCTTTTTTAAAACAATGTTGAACGGGTGGTGTGATGAGTGCAATGCTAAACTGAAACATATCTCCTCTCTCGTCTTAATACTTCTTCATTTGCTATTCTATCTACCCATCTGAGCATGGTAACACCACATTTCAAACGCTCCTATTTTCCTCTTTTCTGCAGCACCTACAGTCCAAGTTTACTTCCATAGAGTCCCACGCTCCAGACAAAGACTTTCAAGAATGAATTTCTATTATCTAAATCTATATTTTTGATGTCAACAAATTTATTTTCTGTAGAAATGCTTTTCTTGCCTGAGACAATCTACTTTTTTTTATCTTCTTTGCTTCGTCCATCAGTAGTAATTTTGCTTCCTAAGTAGCAGAAGATCCTACTTCCTTTAACGTTTCACCTGCCCATTTGACGTCCATAGGGGTTTCTAATTTCTGTATTTTTTAAAAGCTACAAAATAATAATAATAACAATAAATTTTATGGACTAGTTATGTAAATAGGTAAAACATTGAAATGTTCGTAAGTGTTGTAACTACTGCAGTAAAGTTGTACAAATAATTGCAATATCCGCGGATGCGTGCGGAAAAGAACCGAATTCGGGATAACGTATTGTGTTCCGCACGTGGCTCCTTAAAGCAATAACCACTTTGGGCAAATCACGGCCGACTGAATGCGTTCATACCGGCCTAGACAATGAGACCTTTTTCATGAAATCTTGTTAGTTACTCAACTGCTCACACAGCGCTGTTCACCAAGCATTTCAGGACTAAGACTTATCTCTACTTGTGTAAAACAAAGTCCCCGATTCTTGGATATCACGGGTAATCTCGAGAACCACTGGATGGATTTTGATGCGGCTTTCACCATTCTGTACAGGTAATATCGAGGAAGATTTCTGAAGAAAATAATTTATTTATGATCAAAGGGAGCCAAGCAGTAACGATTTTAGATTTCAGTGAATAGGTCGAAGAAAGAACTTGACGTCCGTGCGCTTTTTAAGCTTACCCTGGACAAACCGTTAAAAATATCAATATACTATGAGGGTAGGAATTGTTCAGCATGAAAAATTGTACAAAAAAGTCCGCGTGAGCATATCTCTATCTTCGATACATCGCCCACTATAAGTGTTTTTAGTTTCGACGGGAGGGGGATTTGGCTTGCACCTCGCCATTCTTAAATTACGTCTGACAGGAATTCCTTGCACATTCATAACTGTTCCCGGGCGAAGCCGGGGCGGGTTGCTAGTGACACTATTATATCATTATAATTCCCACAATATCAAAATGCAAATTATATCACAAAATAAAATAGCGTGCTAATAAATCTAAGAGAAATTAGACATACCTTGCACCTCGTTACAGTTGAATTCGATCAGAATCACTCGGTTTTCATTAAAGTTTATGCATTTTTCTGCTGAACGGTTTGGAAGTTCGGCAACAGGAAACTAGGACTGTTATTTACTTAAAATATTCATTTTTGAATTTTTGTACTATTTGTGTTCATGATTTCATTACATTGTCAGAATTACCGACAGTAGTGGCTACGCTGGCTAAAGTGCAGCGTTAGGCCATGGGGCCAAGCTCTCTGCTGACTCGGTAGACGCGTGTGTTCGAGCCCCACCGTCGGCCGTCCTTGAAATGATTTTCCGTGGTTTCCCATTTTTCAACACCAGGCAAATGCTGGGACGGTACCTTCTAACAGGCCACGGCCGCTTCCTTCCACATCCTTGTCCAGTTTCATTCATCTTCATCCATTCCATCTCTCATCCTGACGCGCAGGTCGCCCACAGGCGTCGACTAGAAAGACCTGCACTCGGCCTCTCAGGAGGCCACACGAAAAAATGTCAGAATTAATGCTTTAATTAGTAGGGTATACTATTCAGTGTACCTATTATAAATAAAAACCGTGAGGTTTCCCACCTCCCCATATTACGTAACCCGGTTGCCTAATACGGGGAAAGTGCACTTTTAAAGTTAACAATAATATCAGAGGGTATTACAACATCAAACGTGCCCATATTTGTAATATACATAGTATATCGCCTGAGGTTTACATTGGTGAGAAAACCAAAATTATTCCGTTCCTTCTTTTGTCTAATGTGAGCCCTATAAAAAAACCTCCCCATATTTGGCGACTTTCCTCTACCCATTTTTAGAAGATACCTTATGCACTGGACAGCTGAATCCGTAATTAATTGTATAGGTAGCTTCGTAAGTCTCAGAACTCAGGAAGTCCTTTCTAGCAGCGTTACTAGCAGCTATCAAAGTTTCAAGGTAAGAAAGAAAATATTCCTCTAGCCAGTTTAGGCGACTGACACTTAATGAGAAAAAATGCCCTTTATCTGGATTTATAGACTGAATATGATGATATGTGATGCTTACGTCATGCATAGCGAACCATTTATTAACGTTTTTCAAAAAAAAAATGGTCGCTTCTGCGTCCATGAATGTGTACGCTTCCGGGTGCATGCCTATATTTTCTTTCAGTGTACTAATGGCACCAATAACTTCTGACGAGAACACTTCCTTGGCACGCCGAACATTCATTTTTTCAAATTTAGTGGGTGCGATGTGTTTTTTAGTGAGGTGTCTGACCGGTTTGACGATCTCACCCTTTTGCATTGTGTATAGTAATGACAAGTATTTCCCTGAAATTATTCCAGTACCATCAGTCATCTCTCGTTACAGAAACTGCGTTCTAATGTTTTTTTTTTTAGAATGTGACAATGATCAAAACTAGGGAATACATTCCTAGACTCGTCGTATGGGTGATTGACCATTGGTTGCAAATTCCCTCCCCCTAAATGCCTCATCATTGTAGTGTTAGTTTTGTGATTATCAGAGACAGTTATTATAATTATGAAACCGCATTGTTCAACCTCGAGAATAACGTCCAGCAGGAGTTTATGTAAGTCCCGTCCTGACAGCTGCTTCGTGAAAAAGAAGGCACACGGTATCTGATAATTTGTCGAAAGATCTCTTAGCACAAAACACAACACACGATTAGCTGCTACTTGTTCCCGGTTGTAATTTTGATCCTCTCTTTCCTTTTAATGAGACGGAGCTGGAGTAGTGTCCTTGTACCCGAAGAAGGTGCAAGGTATATCTAATTTCTCTTAGATTTATTAGCACGTTATTTATTTTGTGATATAATTTTAATTTTGATAATGCGGAAATTATAATGATAATAATTATATAGTATCACTAGCAACCCGCCCGGGCTTCGACCGGGAACAGTTATGAATGTGCAAGGAATTCCTGTCAGACGTAATTTAAGAATGGCGAGGTGCAAGCTAAATGCCCCTCCCGTCCAAACTAAAAACACTTATAGTGGGCGATGTATCGAAGATAGAGATATGCTCTCGCGGACTTTTTTGTAGAATTTCTCACGCTGAACAATTCTTACACTCATAATATAATGATATTTTTAACGGTTCGCCCAGCGTAAGCTTAAAAAGCGCACGGACGCCAGGCTATTTTTTCGACCTTTTCACTGAAATCGTTACTGCTTGGCTCCCTTTGGTCATAAATACATTATTCTCTACACAAATCTTCCTCGAGATCACCTTTACAGAATGGTGAAAGCAGCATCAAAATCCATCCAGTGGTTCTTGAGATTACACATTTAATATACGTACTGTACAGCTGATTCCTTATCGCGCCTATAATGGGAGGGGAGTGCGCTCTACCGGCAACGAGTAGAAACTTTCCAATTACATGTTATACATGGGTTCTGACTGGGAATGTCAAGGCCGGTATAGAGCGCAGCTCGTATTCAGTCGGCCGTGGGCAAATGTGATTTAATACACACGGCCACAAACAGTAAGTCACATCTCATGGTTTATATACATCTACAGCTCCTTTAAAATGAGCAATTTTATTAGCCTACTTTCGATTTTTGCAAAAAATTAAAGTAGACGTAAGAGATCTACACAGGGCCAAAAATTCTGTGTCTGTCTGTGTGTGAGTGTGTGTGTATGTGTGTACCATTTGGTATGTCTGTCCCCCTCTATCAATTCAAACACGGTGAAACTGAATTGAACGATATTTGGTACAGAGATAGCACTAGCAAATGACACCTCAGTGTCATGTTTTATATCGACGCCATCTTGACGGAAACGTAATGGCGGCCACCCAAATGTTCAAAGCTTAAATCAAATTACGACTAACGTAATCATTCTGATCCCTACCAAATTTTGCAACAGCATACCTTCATGAGGGAAGCGTCTTTTGACCAAACTACCAGGTCATCAGCCCAATATTCTGAAGATGGCGGCCGTGTATGTATGCAAATCGAGCCCCCCACCCTATGAATTCACACACAACGAAAGCATGTTGTCTTAAGGGACAACGAAAGCAAATCGAACCAACTTTGGTACAGAGGTAGCACTAGCAAAGGACAACTAAGTGTCATGTTGTATATCGCCGCCATCATAACAAAAAAGAAATGGCTCCCACTCAAATGTTCTGAGCTTAAATCAAATTACGACTAACCTAATCATCCGATCTTTACCAAATTTTGCAACAATATACCTTAATGTGGGAAGCGTCATTTGTCCAAACCGCAAGATCATCAGCGAAATAGTTTCAAGATGGTGGATGTGTGAATCATGCAAGTATCATGGAGCTGAGACTTGGACTTTGACCGAGACAATGGGCAAGCAACTTGAGGCATTTGAGATGTGGCTCTACAGGAGAATACTTAGAGTGCCATGGACAGATAAAAATACAAACAATGACATTCTACACAAAATGAAGAAAGAAAAGGAAGTCCTGATAACAGAAAAATGCAGTAAGCTACAATATTTAGGTAATGAAATGAGGAATGGGTACAGGTATAAACTGCTGCAGGACATTCTTCAAGGAAAGATATCTGGTATAAGAGGACGGGAAAGAAGAAGAACATCTTGGCTTGTAAACTTAGGAACATGGACTTCACACACGAGTGAAGAACTATTCAGGACAACCAAAACTGACATAACTATGATGGTCACCAACATCCGGAACGGATAGGCACAAGAAGTGGAAGGAGAAGAAGTAGAAGAAGAAGAAGTAACTTACGATTCAACCAGGCCTGACCTTACGAAATACGCTCATCGTCCATAGGGAGGTTTAAACTGTCCTCAAGGAGATGACCGGTAGGATATTAGCATTTTAAAATAAAAGAATAGAATATGTAACCGCAGTAGTGACTAACAGTTCAGGTTGACCGTGCCATATCGAGCTTGTCCGTGCCGTCCGTTGGGTCAAAATGGCCGCTATTGTTTGCTCGTAAATCCATATATTTCCGTAATTTCGTAAGTTTATATCCTTTTAGGAATGTACTGAACAAAATAATACATATTTAGTATCAAATGGTTTATAGAAATGGCAGAAAATTCTAATGAAATCGTTGATTGCAAGACAAAATAAAATATCATAGAGTTATACTAAACCAGTTGTTAACTAAGTATTGCTGTACGGCATCTGTGGCATAGTGGTAGTGACCTGGACTCAGAGTCTGGAGGTTCGTAGATCAAATCCCAGCAGGTTCAAATATTTTACTTCGTTTTTTTATTTATTGATTTACTAGCAGAAGTACCCATTCTTCGAACGGTCTTCGGTATTAATAACCAGACGTAATCAATTGAGCTACTGTTGCAATGGTTAAGGGCTTGGAACCTGTTTGTCGACAAAGATAAATGATTAGTTGAAATATGCTCTGAAACTAATTTCCCTAACGTGTACTTCATGTCGTGAAAATAAAATTGAAAACCTCGTAGACGAAACGCAATACACGTCAACTAAAAACTGACCCTCACTGTTGTGCCAAGTGCGCGTACAGAGGAAGACCCCATTAATAAATTATAAAGGCTT
Organism: Meconema thalassinum; assembly: GCA_946902985.2. Lineage (NCBI taxonomy): Eukaryota > Metazoa > Arthropoda > Insecta > Orthoptera > Tettigoniidae > Meconema > Meconema thalassinum. The sequence continues at coordinate 248,250,700 of OX336394.1, read as the reverse complement.
GTGGTGCATGAAAATTCAGGTTTTTTAGCCTCCAATGGCCCAAATTCCTAAAAGCAAAACAATAAAATAAAAAATAAACAATTTCAATTCAGGAATTTTTGAAAATAATGTTGCTGTTTGAAGATATAATAGACCTTCTGTACGACACATCGCACGTTTAAGTCTTGTGAAAAAAATCGAGGGTACCCCTTGACCCCCTTAAGCGCATTGATGAATTTTACAGTTTTTGTTGGTTCCGTGATAACCTTATAGACATTTGCAAACTTTCACAGAAATTTAATAAATGGAGTGGCATTACTTCTTGCAGAAATAGATGGAAAGTTGGATGTACCTTTTTGAGACACTGTAGTCATGGTTACAGGTTTGTATTCCTACATTAGTTTATTAAATGCATTTAGTTTTCTGGGAATATCTCAGAAACTCTTGGTTTTAGAGCATTAAAATGTAATTTTCGGGGACCCTTTACGGCTGTTTAGGGACCCCGAGGTTTATTTCTGACACAAAGGGGCTGAAAATGAGCTTTGTCTCGTCGTTGTAGGCCGTAGTATCATCATCATCATCTTGCACAGTTTCCAGCCACTGGCCGGGTCTGTTTGAAACACAGGCCTCTCCAACGTCTTATGTCTTCCCACCATCTCTCAGCCTCCACCCCTGTCCAGTCTTCTCCTCTCTTCTTCACGCTTTCTTCCATCCCCTTCAGCCACCTGTCTCTCGGTCTTCCTCTCGGTCTCTTTCCTTCCCAATTCGTCTCGTGTATCCTCCTGGGTATCCTCTTATCCTCCATTCGTTTTACATGTCCATACCATCTAAGTCTAGATTTCTCTATACCATCCTGTAATAGTTCCTCCTTTATTAATTCTCTGATCCTCTCATTTCTTATTCTGTCCATCTTTGTAGCTCCAATACTGCTTCTCAAGAATCTCATCTCACTGGCCTGTATTTTGCTCTTCTCCCTTCCTTTCATAGCCCAGGTCCCCGAGGCATACGTCAGGATAGGGACATAGTACGTCCGGTATATGATCTTTTTTCTGTTCTGAGGGACATCCTTGCTCCATAATATGCTTCTCACACTCCTCCGGAATGCTTCTGCCTGTCTCCCCCGCTCATTTTTTCTCTATCGTTTCTTCCATTATCTTGTATCAGGCTTCCCAGATACTTGAAACTCTCCATTTTCTTCAGCTGTTCCCCAACAATTGTTATTCCCGTTGTGGTTCTTTCCATCTTCCTGGTTGTGATCACCATCTCACTCTTATTTATGCTAAATGTCATCCCATATCCTTCCTTCCCACACGTCCAACTGTTCCTGTACCTCCTCCTCCTTGTTTCCCCAAATCATCAAATCATCCGCTAACACCATTGCTTTCATCTTTCCTTCCCCAATTACTTGTGCCACTCGGGTCATTATGTCATCCATTGTGACGTTTTGCTAGCCCACAAGTTGAGCGACAATTGTAACGTTTTCACTTTGCTCCACGTTGAGCGTACAAGTGTAATGTTAATTAATGCCCCATGTTGGTAGCGACAAATGTAACGGTTTGGCTGCCCCAAACTGTTGGGTGATAAATGTAACTGTTTACCTTTGCCTAAGCTATGTTGTTTTAATGGGCGCCAAGACCTCAATGCAATGCTGAAATCTAAATTTGCATTCAACAACGTCTAGCTCTGGTAGAACACCTTCAAGAATCTATTCACTCAGATCGTGGTATGATTTGATCATTAACCCAACAAACAATTGTATCAGGAGAAGGAATTAGTCTATATCTAATGCTACCTACTGAAAGCAAAGATTGCATTGTAAAAGAAATGAATTTATTATATAAAACAAGTATAGCAAAATTAATAATAATAATAATAATAATAATAAGTATAAAATTTAAATTGGAGCGTTGTGCTTTGAATATTACCGATAGAAAATTACGTGAAAACGGAGTCTGATAAATTATTGATTTTACTCTTATTCCCAAGCTATGAAGTTACTGAAATATGAAATATAAAACAAAGAGAAACGAGAGATTGCGTATTTCTGCGTCATTCGCGCTTACCACTGGAAATGGCCGAAGCCTTTCCCTCGTACTGGATGATGCTGTGAGCTTCCCACAGTCTCCTGGACGTCGTCATCTTTGTCGATATTTGATGATATTCTGGTAGATTAGATAATTCTATGGTCCGTACATCGGACCCAAACACTCGTACAACCACACTGGTTAGGTTTTTCAAAAGTTAGTCCTCCACTCCACGGAACATCGGAGCGACTCCCGCGTGCAACCGTACTCGTTAAGTTCTACACAGATAGTCCCCCACTCCACGGAACATCGGAGCGACTCCCGCGTAAACCATACTCGGCAAGTTCTACACAGATTGTCCCCCACTCCACGGAACATCGGAGCGACTCCCGTGTGAACCATACTCGGCAAGTTCTACACAGATTGTCCTCGTTCCACAGCGCGTCGAACGATATATCCACACCCCGGCTCCCCACTCTTCATCCGACTTCTAGCTTACGTGGCCTCCACTGATCGGCTGCACCCCACGCGCTATACTCCCCTCCTCTGGCTCATTACACTCGGCGGGAGGGTTCCGTTCCAACTATCCGCCTTTTCTTGACGCTGCAACCCCGCTTGCGTAATACTTCCCGACAATATTAAGCGTGTACTTGAATTCCCAGTGAGTCACGTCTCTCGATATACCCTAACTGACGAAACTCCGTTAAAATCCGTAATCACATAACTTTCTATGATATTGTCGTTCGTAATAATTTGCTTGATAGCGTTTTCTAAGACATAGAAAACCTATCTGTATGCTTATAATTTTTATAAAATAATCCGAAAATATCTTAATAATAATTATAATAAATTAATAATAATAATAAATTAACATGAAAAATTCTCTTGGCTGAACAATTTGCCGCGTAAATAAATATAGAATGGCTTCCTACTGACTTATGCCAGTGGCATAAAAAACCCTCGAAAAACACGTTACATATTCGCATCGGATCATCGGATGATTTACCGCGACGACGGTCCATTATCCGATTATCCCAGGCACGTTAATAAACCCCATCCAAAATACATATTACATAAATGAGATCATCCTAAATTACAGATATATACACTCATAATTTTTCTTCACGCACTTTGCGTCAAAGTTTGTTGTCACTATGGATTGCACTTTGCAACCAGTCCAATGTTTTACATATAGAATAGTGTTCCACGGATATTTCCGCCTCTCAAATTTATCTATGTTGGAGAAATAGACATAATTAATGTGTGAGCACTATGTATTTATGATGTCATATCACACGCATTGAAGGTGATCTGATATATTTATATCTCCATAGAACTTCCTAATTTCACTGGAGGTCCCTTCCTTATGGTGACATTTAATCTCACTTATCACTGAGCACACGATCACACTATTGTGGCAGCGCCTCGTGACCATAATACTTAATCTCTCTTTAAAGTAGATTAAATTAATATTGACTTCTGAAAAAAAAAACAGTAAATGCGCATTACATATAACACCAAATATTTCTGTGCCGTAATCGCCCTGTCTTGTTAAGTTCCCGTAGACCATATTCTACTTAATACTAGTTCTCAACACAGACCAGTTCTCCTGACACAAATAATACCTTTGTACATATTACCTTAAATTACACACTTACAAATCTTACATGGCGAGGCCGTAAACAGAAATCACGTGTGCTGATATGTATGAGTTTCATGAAGGACTGTCTCGCCTTCTGATGGCCCATCTTTTGCCTCGTGGACGCCTTAAGCAAAATTACCCTGTCCAAGCGCTCACCCATCTCTAGGAGGCAAATGGGAATTCACCAGCGCTACCAAATTCTGGCCTTGGTGTATCGAGACATTTTAGTGCTCAAGAGCATCCGACAATCCCGTCATATTTCCCTGTACCTTAAAAACTCTCATTTACTTACATACTACCCCCCTGTGTGACTTCTGATACGCCTGCCTGGAAGACCATCTCCTCCCACGCACCAAATACCACACTTACTCATTTGATAGGCTGGCTCGCCAGCTAAACATCCTCATTTTATGACACATACTTTCGGAGACTATGTATATTATACGTCCCGTATAATCTGTTTCCCTTACTATTCTCCAGCACATATGCTGTTTTCCCAATACGTTTGGAAACTATAAATGTTTCTGCGTCACCTGCTTCCAACCTTGCAAGTGGCTCCCTTAAATGAACGTCATCACGTTGCTCTACCTAGCATATTTCTCAGTGTATGTAACGATGCCCTGTTGCTACTGTCCTCACATGCTAACCCTACTTTCCTCTGGTGTAACACCTCTACTCGACAATCTATGACCTAAAAATGTCACTTCTGACTGACAGAATGACGACTTAGACAGATTCAAAGTGAACCCTGCCTGATATAACTTCTGAAAAACTATATCTAAATGACCTAGATGCTCCTCAAAACTGCGTGAACTAATTACCATATCATCTATGTAAATGGTTACAAACTCTCCTGTGTCATCCCCTAATGCGATGTTTAAAGCCCTAATTAAAGCTGCTGAACTACTCTTTAACCCATAAGGTGTTCTACAAAATTGATAAAGGTTATATTTATGACTAAAAGCTGTAAATGGTCTATCTTCGTACATAAGTGGCACTTGCAAAAAACTGGAACCCAAATCTACACAAGTGAAATACTTCTTCCCCTCAAATGTTTGCATTAATTCCTCTATTGACATAGATTTCAGCTGATCTGAACTAATTCTACTGTTAACCAAACGAGCGTCTAAACAAATACGAACTGTTCCGTCGGCCTTGGGTACCGTGATCAAAGAATTAACATATGGACTGTTAGAGTGCTCAATAATCCCATCTTCAAGCATCTGGTTAATTTGTGCCTCAACTGCACTCTGATAAGCGAAAGGTACAGGATATCTATGTCCTGTGAATACCGACCTATCAATAACGTTCAATGAATGTGTTTAGCAATTGGCCATACCAATGCGATCCTCAAAAACTCTCTTATTACACAATAACACATCATAGAGCCGAACACATTGTTCCACCTCTATATTTCCCTGAAATGCAGCCTCACGTAACGAGTCCTCTAGACTACCGTTCGTAATCACACTGCCCACAAAACATGGAGAACCCCGCTCTACGGCTGGCGATATCTCATTTAAAGTACAAATCACACCTACAACACTACTTCTCTGAATATGGTCATTGAACGCTACTTCTACTTCAGAATCTCCCCATTTAAATTTCAAACTCCCTACATCATAACATAAGTTACCAGACACTCTACTTAGCCACTCTGAACCCAAGATAACACTGAATACTAAATTTGGAATTACAAGACAAATCTGCTTCTCTACATGATTATTAATTTTAATGTCTACTAAAACTTGCTTAGAAATTACTTTGGACCTCTTCCCAACAGCTGTGATAACAAAAGTGCTTTTAATTGGCATCTCCTCAAAATTTACTCCAGTTCCTTTCATTTTATCATAAAATGCACTATTTATGCAACTCTTCATACAACCACTATCAATTAAAACATCGGTGTACGCCTCGGACACGTTAAATTTAACTATGGGGCTCTTACTAACCACTTCCTGATTAATACCTTCATCATTTAGTTCATGTAATAATTCATTTCTTACATTTAGGTCATAGGGTTCCTGTATAATTGTATGGACAGGGCATGCTACAGACTGAGATTCTGACCTTACTTCGCAGCCTGGTTCGCGTTTAAAGAACCGCTACAGCTGGCCGTAGTACTACTAACTACTGAACTGGTCTGGTTGTTCTGGGCTTGACCCCTATTCTGGTTGTAATTATTGTCATTATAATTTCTCCCTTGATTTCCCCTGAAATCATTGTTTCTCCCTTGATTTCCCCTGTAATCATTGTTCCTCCCTTGATTTCCCCTGAAATCATTGTTCCTCCCTTGATACTGATTACCATAGCCATTTCCTTTGTTCTGATTTAGCTGATTATTATTATTATTTCTATTTTGAGCGTTGGCCCCTTCGCCACCGTTCCCTTGAGCTTCTTGATGCCTGGCTTCATTAGGTCTATTATTATTATTACCCTGGTTCCTATTGAAATTGTCCTCATAACCCCCTCTCCCTAGTGCATCAAATGTGCTTAACAAATTTTCTACTTGTGATATAGTCTTTACATTCTGGATACAAGCAGCCTCCTTGATCCTATAGGGAAAGTGCCTAATTAGCAACCTTACCACATCACTTTCCTCCTTCAAGCCATCCAGATATTTACACACTAATACCTGCCCTAAAAAGTATTCGGTCATGGTGGAGCTTCCTTTAGGGTTATATTTACCACACACTACTCCCTCACGATGCTGCGACTGAATAACCTCATTCCAGAACTTTTCACAGAATTTCATTTTAAAGTCATTAATATCAGTAAACTTGTCTCTGTAGACAGCAAACCAATTCCTCGTTTCCCCCACAAACACTTGTTCTAAAATTTCAACTACCTGGCACCACTCAATACTACCATTTTCCAACCTCTCCCCGAATTTATTTTCTATAGTGTTCATGAACTCCATTGGGCATCCCTGTCGATTGCTGAACTTACCCAGTTCTACCTCCCTGTGTGTGCTATTCACAAAAACTGGCATATTCTGACTATTTTCTTGCCTGATCCTAGCTTTTAATTTTAACTCTAATTCTGCGATTTTCTCCTCAGCCTTCCTCTCAATACTGTTTACTGTTAATTTAATGTTTCCTTCTGATTCTTCTACTTTATCATATAGCTTTGCTTGTTTCTCCTCAATCTTGCTAATGCTCTCTCTATTACTCTCTCTTAAATCATTTACTTCTGCAACTATTTGCGAGTGGATTTTCACAATTCTACCCCCCAGCTGTTCCTTAACCTCTTTAGTTGATACTTGAATCTTGTCAATTTCTCCCCCCAATTGCTTTTTGACCTGCTGTGTTTCCAGTTGCACTAGTTCTTTTAAATTTTCAGCCTGTGTACTGATTCTAATTTCTAACTCCTCCTGTACGTTTCCTAATTTCTTGTCTACATCTGCAATGATCTCTTTAACCTTCTCTTCCATTACTCCTCTGATTTCTCCTCTAATCTGCTCCATTTTCACACTAATTTCCTTGTTGTTCTTATCTAATTTTGCATTATTCTGTTCTATTTTTTTATTTAAAGCTTCTGTACTTTCTTTATTTTCCCTACTGTTTTGTTCTAATTTAGCGTTGTTTTGTTCCAGTTTAGCATTTAAAGCGTCTGTACTTTCTTTATTTTCCCTACTGTTTTGTTCTAATCTGGCGTTTAAGGCATCTGTACTTTCTTTATTTTCCCTACTGTTTTGTTCTAATTTAGCGTTGTTTTGTTCTAATTTTGCATTATTCTGTTCTAATTTTGCATTTAAGGCATCACTACTAACTTTGTTCTGATACATGAACTCGAGAAGTAAAGTTTTTAATTCTGGTTGGCCGCCTACACTCCCTGTTTCAGTATCGGGATTTACCTCCGCTACCCCGGTACTACCATCACTTGACATACTGCTCGTATCATCACTCTCCAGTTGATGACCACTACGTAACCTCATCTGTCTTTCTTTCTCATCCCCCATAATGATATACACTGATACAGACAAATAACCCCCAAAATACAGGCACAGACATATATACCCTTCTCCTTCCACAAATGTTATTAGGTTTTCAGCCCCAAGTTGTCGGCGACAAGTGTGACGTTTTGCTAGCCCACAAGTTGAGCGACAATTGTAACGTTTTCACTTTGCTCCACGTTGAGCGTACAAGTGTAATGTTAATTAATGCCCCATGTTGGTAGCGACAAATGTAACGGTTTGGCTGCCCCAAACTGTTGGGTGATAAATGTAACTGTTTACAAAATAGGAATCTCCGTTTCGCGGGCTTATAGGTCGTGTTCCAAGGACATTTTGTCGTCCTGACGTTTCGCTGAATACTGCGTTCAGCATGTTCACAGGTTACATAAAGCGAGGTAAAACAAGTAAACAGAAGATATATAAATATGAAATATAAAACAAAGAGAAACGAGAGATTGCGTATTTCTGCGTCATTCGCGCTTACCACTGGAAATGGCCGAAGCCTTTCCCTCGTACTGGATGGTGCTGTGAGCTTCCCACAGTCTCCTAGACGTCGTCATCTTTGTCGATATCTTCTGTTTACTTGTTTTACCTCGCTTTATGTAACCTGTGAACATGCTGAACGCAGTATTCAGCGAAACGTCAGGACGACAAAATGTCCTTGGAACACGACCTATAAGCCCGCGAAACGGAGATTCCTATTTCAACGCCGGTCGTGAAAGTCTACATTTTTACGTAACTGTTTACCTTTGCCTAAGCTATGTTGTTCTAATGGGCGCCAAGACCTCAATGCAATGCTGAAATCTAAATTTGTATTTAACAACGTCTAGCTCTGGTAGAACACCTTCAAGAATCTATTCACTCAGATCGTGGTATGATTTGATCATTAACCCAACGAACAATTGTATCAGGAGAAGGAATTGGTCTATATCTAATGCTACCTACTGAAAGCAAAGATTGCATTGTAAAAGAAATGAATTTATTATATAAAACAAGTATAGCAAAATTAATAATAATAATAATAATAATAATAATAATAATAATAAGTATAAAATTTAAATTGGAGCGTTGTGCTTTGAATATTACCGATAGAAAATTACGTGAAAACGGAGTCTGATAAATTATTGATTTTACTCTTATTCCCAAGCTATGAAGTTACTGAAATATGAAATATAAAACAAAGAGAAACGAGAGATTGCGTATTTCTGCGTCATTCGCGCTTACCACTGGAAATGGCCGAAGCCTTTCCCTCGTACTGGATGGTGCTGTGAGCTTCCCACAGTCTCCTAGACGTCGTCATCTTTGTCGATATTTGATGATATTCTGGTAGATTAGATAATTCTATGGTCCGTACATCGGACCCAAACACTCGTACAACCACACTGGTTAGGTTTTTCAAAAGTTAGTCCTCCACTCCACGGAACATCGGAGCGACTCCCGCGTGCAACCGTACTCGTTAAGTTCTACACAGATAGTCCCCCACTCCACGGAACATCGGAGCGACTCCCGCATGAACCATACTCGGCAAGTTCTACACAGATTGTCCCCCACTCCACGGAACATCGGAGCGACTCCCGTGTGAACCATACTCGGCAAGTTCTACACAGATTGTCCTCGTTCCACGGCGCGTCGAACGATATATCCACACCCCGGCTCCCCACTCTTCATCCGACTTCTAGCTTACGTGGTCTCCACTGATTGGCTGCACCCCACGCGCTATACTCCCCTCCTCTGGCTCATTAAACTCGGCGGGAGGGTTCCGTTCCAACTATCCGCCTAGTCACGTCTCTCGATATACCCTAACTGACGAAACTCCGTTAAATTCCGTAATCACATAACTTTCTATGATATTGTCGTTCGTAATAATTTGCTTGATAGCGTTTTCTAAGACATAGAAAACCTATCTGTATGCTTATAATTTTTATAAAATGCTCCGAAAATATCTTAATAATAATTATAATAAATTAATAATAATAATAAATTAACATGAAAAATTCTCTTGGCTGAACAATTTGCCGCGTAAATAAATATAGAATGGCTTCCTACTGACTTATGCCAGTGGCATAAAAACCCTCGAAAAACACGTTACACCATCACCACAATGAAAAGTAACGGTGCCAGTGCACTTCCTTTTTTCAGGCCGTTTCTCTGTTCCAACCAGTCCGATCTCTCTCCTCCCATTTTCTCACAGCTCACGCTTCCTTTGTACATCTCCTTTATCCTCCTTATAGTCCATTTTTCTACTCCTCTATCCTCCAGGGACTTCCATACTTTGTTTCTGCATACACTGTCATATGCTACCTCAATGTCCAGGAAGGCCATCAGTAGATCTGTTCTATAATCATAGTGCTGTTCTTGTAACTGCCTTACAGCAAAAATCAAATCCACTGTGGACCTTCCTGCTCTGAAGCCATGTTGTTCTTCCCTCATCCCTCCTTCTATCCTTGCCCTAATTCTCCTTTCCAAAACTATCTCAAACGTCTTTGCACAATGACTCATCAGTGTTATTCCCCGATAAGTTTCTGCATTCTCTTCTACTACCTTTCTTGAAGATCGGGACAATTATTCCCTTTTTCCAGTCCTCCGGGGTCTTCCTATCCGTAGTGTAATACTAATAATTATAATAATAATATAACAATATAGGGATAGGGATATAATAGACCTTTTTACGTTGATCCACCCAGCCGTTCTCGAGTTATAAGGGAACAACCACTTTGTCCACAAACAGACATACGTACAGACAGACAGACAGACAGACAGACAGACAGACAAAAAAATATTTTCGCGCGCATCCGTCATAAAACAGTCTGAAACGCGTAAATAACGCAAATTTCCGTAGAAATTCAGAAAAATCAAACAAACTTTCATTCTTATATAGAGAGAGACAACTACTCACACGTTATTATGATAAGCATAGTGTGTATTTGCAATCGAAAATATTATATACAGCATATACTTATAACATCACATAATTCAACACTCGACTACATCGATTAAAATTAGTTGTCCTTGATCCACGGTAGGATCTATTGTTGTTGTTTTTGTTGTTGATCCTCTATGGGTTTTGCGGCATCATGGTCAGCCCCGTGTACTTGGGTGTATGTAGAAGTTGTCTGATAACCTGTGTCACTGTGATGTCTGTAGGCTTACTAGTGTGTGTACTTTTGTACGAGGAAGGATTTGGGTAGGGAGCTGTTGTTGTTGTTGTTTCATTTGAGATGCATGGACATCATGGTAATTTAGCCCCGTGTACTTGGATGCGTGTTGAATTTTTCTCATATCCTGTGTTATTGTGATGGCTGTATTAGTGTGTGTGTGTATGTATAATTCATTTGAGGATTCAATCAATCAACGTATATATATATATATATATATATATATATATATATATATATATATATATTAGCGTATGGCTTTTAGTACCGGGAGTGTCCGAGGACATGTTCGGCTCGCCAGTTTTGTAGCTGCTTCGAGACGGACATCCAATGGGTGAGCTACACGTACCGTCGCGTGTGGAGTGTTGTCTGGGGAGGAAAGTTTGAATGTAAGGACAAGGAGTTGGAAGGTAGCGGCTGTGGCCTATAGTTAGGGACCAACCCCGGCACTTGCCCGGAAGGAAGATGGGACACCACAGAAGGCCATCTTCAAGGTTGCCGGCTGGGGGATTCGAACCTCCCCGCCTCCCGGATGTGAGCGACTGCATGCCGTAACGACCACGGCTGACTCACCCGGTAACGTATAATATCCGTATAGCACGTTGTATTTCTACAAGCTACTACAACCAACATTCAATTATACTCCTTGTAAAGGACAAAGAGTTATACCCATGCGTTTAGGAGAAAGTAGGCTATATTTTTTTACTGAACATCTCGTTTAATTATTTATTGGTGCCTTTATTGTGGTGAAGTTAGGTCTCTAGGTCCTCTCTTCACTTAACCACACACAATGCAACTTACATGAAAACTCATAGATGTTATTCTTAACCTACCAAACTTACGTACTGTGTGATATTAACTAAGCTATACATACAGTAATAACAATACATGGAGTTTTACTATGGTCATTCACTCACACATTCATACACAAATTGTTCTAGTTGGTCTACGAAATCTAGAGGAAATCTTTACAAGCACGTTCGAAAGTTGTTACGGATGTACAATTTCTAACGTCACGAGGACAATTATTTCAAATTCTAGTTCCCGACACAAGGAATCAGTTACTAAAGGCAGATGAATGATGTAGAGGAATTGTAATTATAGATCCAGATCGCGCGTGACGATCATGAAAGGAAGAAAGAAAACGAAAATTACAAGAGAGATAGTGAGGTGTATTTTCATTGAGAAATTGATAGATGAGTGTACATATGTGCAGGTTTCTTTGTTGTTCTACTTTTAACTAGGAGAGTAGACACGTGTGAGGAAAATGTTAAGGAGAAAATAAACCTTATGTAGGAATGTAAAGATCTCTGAAGTTTCTTTTTTTGTTCGCCGGCAGCATCTACTAATACAACATCGCAGTAGTTAAATATAGGGAGTATCAAGGTTTGAACGAGTCTTATTTTACTTACATAATGTTAGAGTAAGGGCCTAAATTGATTAATTTTCTGACATACGGAACTGTAGAATTATGAGAAGAGAGCCCAGAAGAGATCCAAATATACTGTAAAAGAAAGAGAAGTTGATGTCGAAGAAACCAGCAGCGCTGAAGTGAATCTTGGTTATCGTCAGCTGCTCTGAGAAGAGTTGGAGCTGTGTAGCCACAGCGCTGTCTGGAGGCTGTTGTAGCAACAGTTGGTGGACGAGTTCACGAGTCCTCTCCGCTTCTTCAGTGGTCCGATCACACACCACAACTGCGACCACCAACTTGAAGAGGCGCAGAAAGTCTTGAGAGACAAAATGGACCAACTTTCCCACATCCAACACGAAATTGTTGCTCCTAATCGTTATAAGGGGAAAGAAATCATTCACTATAATACTCAGGAATATGGCATTGATATGCAGTAGCACCACAAAGCCACCTAAAATGTTAAATGAGTTACATATATTAAACATAAGCATGCGGTATTGCCTCAACGAATGAATGACACCACTAGTCAAACGGAAATTCGAACTTGCTTCGGTATGTATTGTACCGGTATGCCTTTTGTTCATCACGACATCCCTCTTCAGATGCTTGTATTCATCAATGATATACATTTTACCAGAAGAATAGTTTACTTTTCTGGACAAAAAATCGTCATCGTCTTCGTCTTCTTCATCAACATTTTCGGTACAGCTTAGAAGGAATTCGTTTAATACAATGAAATGATCTTTCACTATCAGAATACCAAAGACAAATTCCATAATGAACGTGCAATTCAATACCTCCACGAAAGTAAACACTAGAGCATGCATTTGTTTGTCATTGTTTATGAGAGTGTACACAGCATCATAACAATTTATCAGAATGACGATAACTACGGCTGGTATTATCTTCATCAATATCTTCCGCTTCCTTACTGGCAGTGGAGATTTGTCAGGCATTAGACTGGCTAGTTTCACGAAGTTAGATAGATTTTGAACTGCGTCCTTCTGGGTGGAGTGGCGTGTTATTATTGCAAGCGATAGCAGGGCGGGGATGACTGCGGATGATATGTCCAGTAAGTGCGGTATTGTTACGTTACACTTTTGGTACGGGTACTCGTGTTTCAAGTACCAAAACACGGAATAGAAGAAGCCCCCACTCAAACTCAGTAGCACCAATACAGATATCATGGTTCCTGTCCTCGATGGCTTCCAACTCGGAACTCCGTTATGCGTTACACAGTCTAAAGGAAAAAAACCCATTATTTTGAGGACACTACAGACTGGTCTCATGGCTAAGATAACATCCATGGTTGGCTTGGTGACTGCCTCTGAACACAACTGGCTTGTTTTATCCGTATGTTGTGAAACAGTAATTGCAGTTCGGAACTGTTACTATAGACACTAATGGGTGAGCAAACAACTTAGCCAACCGCAGAGCAAACGAACCCCTTTCACTATTCATGGATGTAGAAGTTCAATGCCATTAATAATGAACTGACCATTAATCATGACTCTTGTTCCAGAGCATTGCTATATGTACGAGGGGTGATCAGAAACTAAAGTTACATAGCCTGCAGTGAAACGTGTACATTTTAATTCATACAACCAATACAGCCAGATATCACATACATTAGGTTATTTTTCGACATAGTCTCCATGTCGGTTTAGGCACTTGTCACTTTGTGGGATGAGTTTAGATTGGAGCTGGTAGTAAGCGATGTTCGGTTAATCAAATAATTTGAGATTAATTAATTAATCCTCCCTATATTATTCTGCTAAGGTCCCATTCCGGTTTTGTACCGAAAATAAGGTCCTGTTAACACCAACCTACACATATGGGGTACCTACAGGTTCCGCATAACCCCATGTGTGCCCGAAATGCACTCACTTCCTCTTTAAATGCCTCACAATTAAATAAATACCTTAAGAAGTAGTTCCGTGAAGAACTGTACAGCCTATTTTCATATATCCTAATTAAACCGGCCGCGGTGGCCGAGAGCGCTAACGCGCTACCTTGTGCCTCCCTGGCATCGGGAGGGCGTGGGTTCGATTCCCACCTCGGCCGTCCTGAAAATGGTTTTCGTGGTTTCCCATTTTCACCACCAGGCAAATGCCGGGATGGTTCCTTTCAATAGGTCCACGGCCGATTTCCTTCCAATATCCCTTCCCTGACCCGTCCTGAAAAGAAAAGTACATAGCCATTGGCTGCATTAAAAAATTATTATATATCCTACTATCAACATACAAAATTTCAGTTTGATTGCTGTAATAGATTCGTAGATATTGAGAACCGACTAAATATTTCGGATGGTCGCCATGTTGGATTTTATATATGTAGGTCCTAGAGTTGTGTATTGTTACGTGAAGATTATTGTCTACGTGTAGCATTCAAACTTCAATCGCATGATTAGGACACAAGAAGTAATAAGGAGATTTTAAAATTTCGCACAGCTGCCATCTTGTGGTTATAAAAACAATTGAAATAAATTAGATGCCAGTGGATTAACATTCGTATAAGGATTTACTGTACCAAGTTCCACTGCACTCCGATGGTTAAATTGCGAGAAACGTCCATGTATGTTGGATTTGTGATCACGAGGTTATTTAAAGTCCTATAGGTGAACTTATGTTCATAGCCCCTATGAACATAAAAAATACAGTTTGATTGCTATAATAGATTCGTAGATATTCAGAGTGGTCTAAATATTATGCATGGTCGCCATGTTGGATTGTTAAATGTATAGGCCATAGAGTCATGCACTATTAAAGGAAAATTATTGCGTAGGTTCATTATTCAAACTTTCACTTCGATCGCATGATTACGACACAAGAAATAAAAAAATAATTATAAAATTCGCACAGCCGCCATCTTGAGGTTATGTAAACAATTGAACTAAATTAGATACATTTCCTGTACCAGATTTCATTGCGTTTGGAACATTAAATCGCGAGAAAGGTCTATTTAAAATTTTCAAATTCGCTTGGCCGCCATGTTCGTTTTGTAGTTAACCGGTTTTTGAAAGTCTTATAGATGAACTTCCAGTAGTGCCCTTTATCTCCGTACAAAATTTCAGGGTGATACCGCCAATAGTTTCAGAGATATAGGATGCAGGTGAAATATTTCGCACAGCCGCCATGTTGGATTGGTGATACGTAACAAAATTTTAAGTGCACGGTCGGGGTCGTCCGGAATAGTGCTATGAACTTACTGAGTTTCATTGAAATCGCTCCAGCCGTTGAGAAGTTATTATGGGAGGGGCACACACACACACACACACGCGCGCGCGGACAAAAGGTGAACTCATAAGCCTATTTTTTCAAAATTGAATATAGGCTAAAAATTTACATTTACAATGGGAGCACCGTAAACTTGCGAGCCTGCCACTAGAGCGCAGGGCAGCGCGGCGGCGGTATACCATCTGGCGGGAGCGCGGCGTACTGCTAGGCTAGCCTACCGCTGGAGCGCATGGCAGTGCGACGGCGGCAGCGCGGTGTACTGCTAGCTGAGGAGTCTCGCAGCAGATGGCTCTGGTGTGGTCTCGCCAAGACTTTCTCTAGGGTTCAATCCTTTGCAAATGTAAACATTGCTGTAGAAGATACTCCCGAGCAAACAATAACCGATGAATTCGTTGTAACATCGAATATTGTCTACAAAGAGGTGCTGTGACAAGTACAAAACACTATTCTACATAATTCTTTGTGTTCTTCTCATGTACTGTACGTATGCCTATTAACAACAATAAATACATTTCTTCAATAATTAAAACTTCGTTCTCCCACATTCTTCCCTACTACCTCATAAACCTGCATTCACGTTGCGAAAGCTCGCACGGGCCCATTAGTCATAGATTAATCGGCTAACCAAAGAATCGATTGATTAGTACACACAAGATAAGAACAGGAGTTTAAATCAGAGGTCATCGCTTAATTTGAGTTACGCTTATTTTCGGAAATCTATAAAAGTTATTTTTTACTAAATATACAGTTTCTTTTTGTTAGCTGCCGCCCCGGATGTCCTGGATTCGATTCCCGGTTCTGCCACGATATTTGAAAAGTGGTATGAGGACTCGAACGGGGTCTACTAAGCCTCGGGTGGTCCAACTGAGTAGAGGGGGTTCGATTCCTACCTCAGCCATCCTCGAAGTGGTTTTCCGTGGTTTCCCACTTCATCTTCGGGAAAATGCCAGGATGGTACTGTCCCCGTTTACCCGGATAGTAGGCTGTCAGATATCCGCCCCCTCAATCGGATTGCCAACAATCAATCGCACCGGCTCAGCTACATCAATGAAAATGGCACTGACAGATACTACCGAGGTTTGAACACAGAAGTTACCAAGAAAATTATTGTGGAACACACCAAAATAGACGGGGGTTCATACTTACTTCTACTTACCTCTTAAAAATAATCTCGGGGATTGGGTTGACAACAGGATCTCTAAAGTATGCTCCCACAATAATCTTGACCATGACATTTAAAAATGAACCAAAACGAAGGCAAGAACTTTGAACTGTACAAAAGCTTTATTTCAAATAAAGGGTATGACTTTAACAAACTCAACAAAATAAATGTGGCTATCAGTAGCCCATGTCAATCTGACTACGTCCTCCTATAGGACTTGCAAAGTTATCAAACAATATGTTAGCTCCCATGAGCTCAAAATAACGTAACATTCAAAACACATTTGGATTGGATAAGGAAGTCAGGATACGACATATATAGAGCATTTGGTTTCTTTTAATAAACATCACACTTGTATTAATAGGCGCAAGGCCAGAGTATCGACCTCGCCCGCTGATAACCAGATGTCGAGCCAGCTGGTCTACTCTTCAACCTGGCGCATGCCTGTCAAATGGGGCTCACTCGTCACGCCACACTGCGTAAGAATTCAGCTCCTTTCAAAGCTTTAAATGTCTACAAGACAACTCATATATATTGACGCAAATCTTTCTAATGCTTAACTCACATACCACTGGATTATTCTGACAATCCCTAAACTTGTTAAGTTATCATCCAAATGTTTAATCAGTATAGTTTAGAGTATAAAACACACTCTTAAATGTTTATAACAAAATCACATAAATTATTTATAACAATTAGAAATTGTTTATAATATTGTCGAAGATAATTACAAAAATTTTAAACACGCCTTTAACATTACTTTCGTTCCACATTATTGTCAAAGATATATACATTATTATTTACAATATCAACATTTAAATTATTTAAATTATTAATTTAAGAAATACATTGAACCACATATTCATCCGGTTGTTAATTTCATAATCGTGTTAATATAATCGACCAATGAAGGTTAGTTATACATGTTAATGTCACAATCTGGTTTAATAAAGGTTGTAATAATTATAATTATTTGTGACGGTAATCTTCATTCAAAATCCTATCTCAAATTCTTTCAAAACTCTTGTTAATTATAACAGCAAATTCACTTGATTAATTTTCAACGAACTATGACAATACACTCTAGCGGAAAATACTTCGCTTACAAAATAATGCACAAAACTGCATTAAAATTTAGGCCCAAAATTCATCATATATTAAAATATACGGTATCAAAATCTTCCACAGAATTTACAAAAACCTCCACTAACACAATCTTTATCATCATTAATTACTGTGGGAATCTCCTTCATTTATTTAAGGGCATTATACATCAGCGACTTTCAACATGTCCGCTGCACTAGCGATTATACATTCATAGTTCCACTTAAAAATTCTTATAATCATTAATTGTTTCAAAACTGTTGTCATTTAACTTTCGTGGATTTCATTCATGAATCGTAATGAAGTAAAAATTTGCCAATCACAAACAAATTTAACAGTGAATACGCTTATATACGCCTGTCTGGTCTATCAAAATTTAAGATTAACATCTTCAAAGAATTGTAGTATAAAAATACTATCATCAAAATAAAGTGCGACTAAGCGGCAAAATAGTCGAATAGAATCCAATTAGACTGGGAATGCAAACATCATTATATAAATCTCTAATTGAGAAAACTCCTAACAAAAGTTTATGACTTTAATGCATTCAATAATTCATAATTAAAGTTCATCTTTCACAAAATTGTCTATGATGCAATGATCGTTCTTAACTGACGATAAATGTCTGTGTTGCAATCAATTCAAATACCGACTAGTATTTCCAAGATCGTCGACAACGTAATGGATTTTAACGCTCTAAAATCATTTAAATGTTCTTCCTTCTTGATGATGACAGAAAATTGGTCAAAGTAATTAAACTGGGGTAGAATTACTTTAATAAAGTGACACGCTGTCTGAATTTAAATCTGCCATAAAAATCATTAACTTACAGTCAAATCGTGACTACAAAAAAATTAAGCAAATTACTGAAAAATCTAAATATCTCAACTGATCCAAAATCATTTAACTATGCCCATGACATAACAATGTCTTAATAAATCGTCGAAAAAGGCATAACACATCAAGGTGTACTGAGAATAGGAATCTCAAACAAGAATATAGGGCAAAATACATGAGGACAAAAATATGGGAAAATGGTTGCTCAAATATTGCTAAGAAACTCAAATACAATAAACGTTCACGACTACCTTATCTGCCGATTGACGTTCCAGAGGAAAATTCCCCAAAGAAGACTGTTGATGGATCCATTTCACCAAGTTAAAGCTGAGCTCCATCCTCGAAACAAGAAACAGCACCCTCGGAGAATCGAACTGCTTCACGAAGACGAACGACATCCTTCCGGCAATAATCTTCTTTGTGAGTCGGGACAACAATGACCTCTCTTGAAAAATCCCTGAAGTTCCAGTTGAAAATCGCCATGAAGTTTTTGTAGAAATTTCCGAAGAAATATTCATATTCAGTGGGTATGAAATCATTTCCATTGCTGTTTGATAGTATTCAGCCTTTAATCACGAAACATGGGTGTAGATGGTTATTTACCACATGTTCGCTTGTATGGAATAGCAATTAGCGAAGTTCCATGCTGCTATCTTACTCCGTTGAAATATGTCCCAATTGCATAAAGTCCTTTAGCCTTCCATCTTCTCTTCGGTTATGGTAATAGAAGAACAAACTGCCATATTAAACTGCTCCATAATACTGTAGCGTTGTGTCACAAAAGCAATCTGAAATCTCCCTATTTCACTAGCCGTGTCAGCCGTAGCGTAGATTCTGGCTATACAAAGTGCTTCTCATGTAGCGAGAAAATCACTTTTGTCAGTCGTCTAAAACTGCTAATATCTTCCAAAATAATTACTCGAAATTGTTCAGCTTTTCTACAGTCCTTAATGTAGCAATGCACAAGAGAATTAGCTTATAGGCGACCGCTAACTGTTCACAGCTAATCTTGTAGACGCGTTATAATGGTCGTTTCAACTTCACCTAGATTTACTTCACAGTAAACCTGCACTGCTTGTATGTTCGACTCACGTTTAATGCAGTGGTTTCACCACGCGTTATACCGACGACTCTTTCTAATAATCTCACTCGACGTTTCACTGAAATAACTATTAGAGATCTGACGATTGAGAATGAGGCTCCTCTCTTCTGCGCAAGGCCTTTTATGAACTTCATGAGGGGCGAATCTATCCCTTCCATTGCGCGTTACTGCGTCATCGCTAGAAGTTCCAACTTCGTCAATACATGACGGATTTTCAAAATTCAAAAACTGAAAATAAATTTCACCAAAATTCCAGATCAATGCCTCTACTGCAAATGGATTTCCACAATTCTGCATTCCAAAAAGTAATAAAAATACCATAGTTTCAGCAATCTCCGTCTTCCTTCAGACTATCGTTCATTGGTTCAAGCCTCCCCTCCAATAGCATAATTTCTTCCTCAGCAGAATTCCACGTTTCCTGCGACTGCGTCGTAGATCTTGGATCTTTCTCGAATAAATGCTGACGTCACTGAGAATCTCAGCTCAAGTAGCCTGCTGGCATAACATCTGCGTCATCCGTGCTTACGTCATGACTACCCACGTCATAACTATGACAGCCATAACTTTCTCCATAATTTCCAATATAGCCACCGTGGTCTCTATATACTGTCCCCGTATATTCTAGAGACGGTCGTTTGGATATCCGAAGCAAGGCTGGATTCGTAGACCCTGACAGCTCCGGCGCAAATACTAGTCAAGGATCCACTCCAACAAGACCCTTGTGAATATACGTGGCGGAAATTGCGACGCAACTGTGAATAACATAAAATGCACTTAGTTCGAAGTAGAACACCTACCTTTCGTTCTCGGGGATCTCGTGGTCAGCCTCTGGACCTATAATGGGTTTCACAGTTGCATCTCCTAATATCTAAAATAAATCAAAACGACGCGACTTCTAATAAACTAAACAATTTAATAATAAAGGTGTAAACTAAATCTAAACATTCATACAGTAAATAAGAAACACACTCCCTTTCTTTCTTCTTCACATTTACGCCACTGATAATACTGCATTCCATGAACGCTGTGACAAATTTTGGGGCAGCTTGTGTCATTACAACAAGCTATACATCAAATAAAGACCCCTGTGTATTTTACATTCCTCTGGCACGCTTCACAATGAACGTCTGGGCGCTAAGAGCACGCGACCTTCGCCACGTGTCTGATGACATAACAAACTCCGTTACATTCCCAGAGCTGGCTGGTTTAAAAGCTGCTTGCCTGTTGGTCCGCAACAACTCTCCACATTTGTGCGCGGCCGAGCACTGGCCTTGGATGGAAACGAGTTTTAACAAACCCTCGCTATTCCAACCTCGCCCACAAATACACCTCTCCATCGAATCACAAGCTATGATAAAATGGAACAGATTCACGTCAGACAAATACGCGAACCATACACACATCCTACACGCTAATGAAACAAAACTTCTATACACTATTCCTTTCATACTCTCGCATTGTGACGTCCCAATGGAGTTCATTCCAGTCACACTGAACAAGAAACAAACCACATCCAGTCACATCAACATTCATACGCTAACCACTATGCTAAACAATCACTAAACTTCCTATACCTAACATGTCATACACTCGATTGGCAAATAAAGAAAGTTAATACTGAATGAATTTACAATGACACTAATAGCATAGGCTATAATCCTTCAAAATAAGTAGTGTCTATATACACAAGAGCCTGAGCTCCGATCTCACAGTTATGTCAAATACAATTAACTGGGATCCTCATAAGCTTCTACAGCTTCAGAAATACTACCACCATTCTCTCCTTTCTGATCTGGTGTCATAATAGATTAAATACGTTCGACCACTCAAGGTGAAGCATATGTCGTTACATTCTTGGGTTTAATAATCTTAATTAGAGTACAACATAACAGATGTCAATATCTATTTCCCGTTTCAATTTCAATCGTGACCCTCCTGTCTTCTCTAATCCAAAGCCGTGGTGGGTGACTGAAACTCTGCACAGTTACCAACCGTATGTATTCGAATTACCCCACACTACTAATTTCTCTATAACATATGAAACTCCAGGAATATCGGCCTAGTAACCTTACTTTCTGACCACTCTTCGTAACAAGCATTTTTGTTTTGACATGATGTTTGTAATTCACTTTAGGAACTTGGGGCAACAACCCCGCGACAGTATTGCTAACATAATATTGTTGTTGATTCTTTTAGAGGCTTTGTGACATCGTGGTCATGTAGCCCCGTGTACTTGGGTGTGTGTATACTTTATCTGATAACCTGTGTCACTACCGGCTGAGTTAGCCGAGGTCGTTGTGGCATGACTGTTGGCAGTCGCTCACATCCGGGAGGCGAGGAGGTTCGAATCCCCCCGCCGGCAACCTTGAAGATGGTCTTCTGTGGTTTCCCATCTTCCTTCCAGGCAAATGCCGGGGTTGGTCCCTAACTATAGGCCACAGCCGCTACCTTCCAACTCCTCGACCCTCCCATCCAACATTCCTCCCCAACGGTACTTGTAGCTCACCCATTGGGTGTCCGTCTCGAAGCAGCTACAAAAAACTGGCGAGCCGAACATGTCCTCGGACACTCCCGGCACTAAAAGCCATACGCTAAAAAAAACTGTGTCACTTTGATGTCTGTACTACAGTAGTGTGTGTTTTTATAATTGAGGTAGGTTTTGGGTAGGAAGCGGTCGTGGCCTTAAGTTAGGTACCATCTCGGCATTTGCCTGGAGTAGAAATGGAGAAACCACGGAAGACCACTTCCAGGATGGCTCAGGTGGGAATCGAACCGTCTTCTTCTTCTCAGTTTTGCCTCACGAGGCTGAGTGTACAAATTTAAAATTTCTTGGCAGAGCCGGGAATCGAATCCGGACCTTCGGGGCGACAGCCAACAACGCTAGCCGCCACACCACGAGGTGGTCCCGAATAGAAGAATGGACTTCAGCAGTAGTGCAATATACAGTGTGGTTGCGGTCAGAACAGTGCCAGGTAGAAGCTAGGAAGATAACTGTTACGCAATGAGATTAAAACTCTCTATCTTATGACTGATGCAGGTTCGTATGCTGGCTCAGTCAGCTGGCATTTGAGGGAGTCGTGACAGTAGATTTACTGGCACGTTTAAGATCCTCATCGGGGCAAAATTCTGGCACCCCGGCGTCTCTAAAAGCCGGAGTAGTTAAATGGAACGTTAAACCAACAACATTATTATTATCTTGTGACTGATTTCTGTTTTATGGTGAGGTTTCCATGTTTCAGACCAGTGGCTGGCTCCAAGACGGACATACGGGGCAAGAAGGCACACACGCACATCAACAAGGAGATCCTGGAACTGTGTGACATTATCAACGAGAATGGTGAGCTGATGGAGGTGGCGGCTGGTGAGGAGCGAGCCGTCATCAGCTTCGGGGAGCTCTTCTCAGTAAGTCCCTTGATACACATGGTCCGCACTATCTCTTGGGCAAGAGAGGGGAAGGATTGGGACGTACAGTGTAGTGGGGTAGAACGCTTGGCTAAGAAAAGTTGATGTTGTTGTTTCATTTGAGGGGCTTGGGCATCGTGGTCATTTAGCCCCGTTGACGGTTACCGGCAGTTAGCTCTGCATTCGCCTGGTATACTACTACGCTGAGCGTGTGTGTGTCTGATTGTGGGAACCTACTCTCTGGCACTTTTTTTATTTTTTTTAAATTTATTTTTTATGTTTTTTAGCGTAGGCTATGGCTTTTAGTGCCGGGAGTGTCCGGGGACATGTTCGGCTCGCCAGTTTTTGTAGCTGCTTCGAGGCGGACACCCAATGGGTGAGCTACACGTACCGTCGCGCGTGGATTGTTGTCTGGGGAGGAAAGTGTGATTGTAAGGACTAGGAGTTGGAAGGTAGTGGCTGTGGCCTATAGTTAGTGACCAACCCCGGCATTTGCCTGGAAGGAAGATGGAAAACCACAGAAGACCATCTTCAAGGTTGCCGGCAGGGGGATTCGAACATCCTCGCCTCCCGGATGTGAGTGACTGCCAGCAGTCATGCCGTAACGACCACGGGTAACTCACCCGGTGTCACTCATGTTAATGCTCTCAGATATGGAAGTATTCAACTCGCTCCCCACACCGCTCAACACCCCTCTCCTACCTCTGAGCTCTCAAGGTCAAGTGGATAGCTAAGCGCTGGTAAATGTTTGTTAATGTTATTGGTTTTACGTCCCGTGCCGGTGCCGGTATCACGCTGAATCGTCACATCTCATTAACAGTTTTGTAAACATACCGGAACACGTATTACCGGTATTTACATTACAAATGTCTGTTTAGTTGTCAGCCCAAATGCTGGTTGGATCCTCAAAAAGTACCGCCGTTAGGTTATGTGGGTAGATACCCACAAAAAGCAAAGCAGCGCTATATTGAGGCGTACTAAGCAAGAACAGAGTGAGGTAGTTTGTCATTGCTTTCCTCACTTAGTCAGAACTAACCCTATGAGTAGAACCTTTCACAGCATCGACAGGCACTGACTGTGCCCTGAATGTCATTACTAATCATCACCCATACCTCAGTAGCTTCCATATAATTACAGCCATGAGTGAGACTGAGATGTCGGTGAAAAGCCACATTTTACTCTAGCCTGTGCCAACAGATAAATGCAAATGTACTGCATTCATCAAGAGATGGCAAACAGGCCATAATACACCAATAACGGGTCACGTTAACGCAGACAGTTCTTGCAACAAATGAAATATGCATTAACTGCAAGAAAATCAGGAGAAGACGAAACGTCATACAACACGAGGCGCAAACACCACTTCGAGGCACTATACAAACAGAAAACTTCCGGCATTCGGATAGGTGCGTGGGTGCTAACCGCCAAAATTAATTGCTGAAGTTAATTCTTCATTATCGCATTTGGCAGTATTACTGGAGCCCAACTTTGCCGTCGCATCAAAGGGGTGACGTACAAGCTTTGCATCACACGGTTGTTTATCAACAACTCAAAATCTGACGGATGCATCCTTGTGAAATTTTTGTACATTCCACTGACTGATTGAACATTTATGTCCGCCAACAGATGGGACCCATTGTAAACTTCCCTACTGGCATACTGTAGATCAGTGATGGTTGATTCTTCAGTTTAGGGACTGCGACAACGCGGTCATGTAGCCTCGACAGATCAGTGAAGATAGATGTACGCGGCCGCTGCTACCTTCAAGTTTGTAGTTATTGTTGGCTGAAAGCTGGCGCGAAACTAGGATTTTCAGCTCATTTCTTTCCGTTGCATTGATTTGATACGGGTTCGGATGAGGATACGCATGGATGATACGGTGGAAGAAAATTGTCGCCTTGCATTGTATTGTATCGTATCACCGGATGATGCGCAACGGAGATACGATACGGGGATACGCAACAGGTCTGGACCCGTCTTTTAAAGTGTAGAAGCTCAGCTCGTGCCAACTATACTGTCGTATGGTAGTCAGCGCGTAGAGTTGGTTTCTAACGCGTCAAATAACTGAGTCGACCACAGATTACCTTACTAGGAGTCGACTGTACAATGCGCCAGCTCTTATGATGCGAACCAACTTGTCAGAAGCGAGCTTGTAAGAGCTGAGGAGGCGCAATGCATGGCTCTGGTTCCTCGATCACATAACGATGGTTGGCAAACTTTAAAATGATGATGAAAATTATAATATTGTTACGGCTGCAGGGTTGCTTCATTCCCTTGCGCGTGACTCACAGCCTCCCGAGGCTACCCCCGGGCTCTGTGTTGGAATTCTCGAGAAGGTGTGAACCCTGGTCTACTCTAGAAACATCTGTGAGTCATCAGCCCCGATATATGAAGAGCGATCCTGGCCGGTGACGACGGACTTGGTGTTTTGGGAGTGTCCAGTGCGATAGAGGTGTTACAGTGACGTGCGAATTGCGAAACAGTGTGTATTCAAGAACAGTGAGTGACAGACTGTGGCTTGTGAACTTGAGGAAGTGTTGCAGGTATTTCTACCGAGGACACCGGTCTCATTAGTGAGGGGACTAACTGCAGGAGCAAGTGAAAGGGTGAGTGTGCTCCATAAAGGAGGAAGCTTCTGTAAGACAGCTAATTGTTTATTGTGTGGTGTACCATAACTTTCTAGTCCTGCAATGAAGCTAATATTTCTTTAAAGGACCATTTGTGTTGTGCTTTTTCCCACTGTAATCCAATTAACGAACTTGCTACTAGGGGTAGCACGTATCAATATCAAACGACCAATATCTACGTTAGCAGCCCTTAATAATAAGGATGATGATGATGCCAAATCTGCCAAAAAACGTCAAAGCCATGGAATATTTCTGGATTACCTAAGGAACTCTATAGGCCTGAAGTAAATTTGCTTCAAAACTTGGTATGATCAATATAACAATCACTACTATTATTATTACCACCAACCATTTAATAACTTACAAGCAACTTACTAGAAGAAATAAAAATAAAATAGAACAAGGAAAATAAAAGAGAGAAAAGCGCTCAACCATTAAGATTGAGGAATTCTGAAAGAATCAAGAACATGACGACGAAAGGGCTATTTACTGAATGTTGGGCATAAGATGAAGATTCAATTGTGCATCAAAACAAGGAGCGTCTAAAAGTGATTCATTGCTTTTTACAAATTATGGATGGTGCGCGTATCAATTTCTGATATATGAATTCCTCAAACTCAGCCGCCTTCACCTGCCTTGTTTGTGACGTAGGAGGAGCTTTCCGCGTTCAGTGCTTTCCTCGTGAGGAGCACGCTTGCCAGCCAGCAAGTGCAGTGGTGACTGTTCGAGTATACAGAGTTGCACGCCACCTCATTGAAGTTAATATTATTTCTAACGAAAATATCAACAGACAACCAAAGACCGTCGACTCCTAGCATTTTCTTGTCTGTGTGGGAAGAACTGTTCTTGTTTGTGGAGTATGGAGGAATGGCGAAATGTTAAGTGGGTTTTAAGATACTTCAACATGTGAAAAAATTCAACCTTCAGCGTAATTTTAATTATTAATATTATTATTCTGTATGTGTGTTTAGAAGGTGATTTTTCAACAAATGATTACTTCTATATTGTTATTTGTCATGAAACCAATGGGCATTGCACATTATGTTCTGCCTTTGTTTAATAGCATAACAACATTCGTTATTCAATTAAAATAATTTTCTATTAAAGTAATAAATATTTATTATTAATAAGTAATAAATGTTTAAACCCTATAGGTTAACAGAGCAAAATATACCTTTTATAATGTGCAAGTATTACTATAAAGAATACTGCGCCTACATAGTTGAGTGGAGTCCCCCACTGCTAGACTTGTTTGCCCTCCCTTCCACCGCCCCTACATTCCTCTTTTCACGTCCCGTTGGAGAAACGAAGCACGGATTCTCCGGCCGGTGACGTCACAGAGCACTGTGCTTGCAGAAGACTGCTCTAACTAGTCACGAAATAATCCAATATCTGTGAAACTTGGTACAATGAACCGTTAACATAGTCGAAACCTATAGGTATAAAATCGATACCTTATTTTCATATTTTTAAATCCCAGCTTGGCTTCACCCACGGGCTCTGCGAGGGATCATTCCTCTACCGTCGCAAGGACGGTGTCTGGGAGCTGAACACACTTTGTCAGCAGATACAACTGGGGATGGTGACAGGTGACCGCTAACTTGGGTCTAATTAAGGAAGGGTCAGGGAAGGGATTTTGGAAGGAAGTCCGCCGTGAACCTGTTGAAAAGAAACCGTCCTGGCATTTGCCTGGTGGTGAACATGGGAAACCACAAATACCATTTTCGGGACGGTCGAGGTGGGATTTGAATCCACTTAGGTAGATGCCAGCGAGGCACGAGTTAGCGATGGAAACAAATATAATTATTAGGTCTTAGGAAGAAGTAAGGTAGATGAGAAAGACGGACCACTTTATTAAAACTCTTGGACCTCTAGCCACTAGGAATTCTATTTAACAACACACCGTCTACTGGCGATAATAATAATAATAATAATGGGTTAGCTGTTATAAAGTAAAAAAATTAGTCTACGAACTAAGCAAGGCGCAAGATAGCAGATACTGGGCGACTGGTATTTTTGGTCTGCTTGCCTGTCTAAGGGTTTAGGGTAGGCTCGTACTGTTGGGTGTCGGGACTCTCCTGGAGCACTAAGGTCTGGGATGGGTATGGGTTGACCTATCGACAGTGCTGACTATAATAGTCCTGGCAGCAGACTGGTGTCTGGACAGGCGAACAAGCCCAGTCGGAGAATAGACCAAACAAGCCTATTGACAGTTCTAACAGAAACCCTTTCTGCTTCCTTTGTTCACAACTTGCAAAGGCAGCCCCTGGTTCCTCTGCTTCTTCCTGCACCACTCGCCGAAAATTAGCAGAGATGGGTTTATAAGCTCATCCTGCCACGATAAACGAGTCCTTATCATTAGGAACATCGGCTCTTACGTCATATGATTGAGGGGGAGAAATCTTCTCCCTTGAAATTACATCACTATATCCAACAATGGCCATGCTTTGGTTTATAGATCTCGTTGTACGCGGCAGTCAGGCGAGTACGTAAAACATCCTGGCATACTTAAAATAAGAAACACCTTGTAGCTCATTCTTCTTGTTTCTTGTTACAGATCTACACACACATATCCAGCAAGGTAGTGGGTCTACTACTGAGAGGAAGGAAGCATAAATTAGTGGACTTTGAAGGAGAAACACTGTTCCAGGTAAAAATATCATCAGTCTTATTCTTCGTCTTTTACCGCTCATGCGGGGTCAACGTTTTTGACAAGTCTTTTCCATTTCCCTCTGTCCCAAATAGTGTTTTCTGTTAACTGCTTCCCTGCGAGGTCCTCTTGCACGCAGTCCATCCATCGTCTTCTAGGTCTGCCTCTCTGCCTTCCACCTCCAGGTTGAGCACTCTTCTTCCTACATAGTTCTCATTGCTGCACTTAACTTAACCATACTAGGGCTCGTGAAATCTCTCACCCACTTGTCGCCACACTCGAATGCTCCTACTGTATGGGTTCAAAGCAATGGAGACCTCATTCAGGAATGCCATGAACAGCAAGGAGGTTCAGTCATGTCTTGGGGTGGGATCACGTTTGGTTGACGTACACCTCTAAGTCCTATGCATGGTAACATGACTGGTCTGGTGTACAGAGACATCATCCATGAACCTGTCGTTACAGGAATTGCAGCCACAATGGGTAAGGGCTGTACACTAGTGAGCGATAATGCTCGTCCCCATCAAGCTAGGGTGGTCAATCAGTTCCTTCAGATGCATGACATTCAGAGAATGGAGTACCGCCTATTCTGCAGACAAGAACTGTATTGAACATGCATGGAAAGAGCTCAATAGGGCAATTTCGCACCATCCCAATCCTCCAACAAACATTCAGCAACTGATTGAAGCTGCTGTCCAACAGTGGACAAACCACGTTGGATTCGTTGGTGCTTCAGTATGCCTAGTTGTTTGCTAGCTTGCCTTAGAGCTCGTGGTGGCCAAACACGGTATTGATATGCCCTAAGATGAAAAGGACGTGTGTGTGCTCAGTCCCACATTATCACTTTTGTTATTCGTTGTGTGTTTCTGTCTCTTTTGTCGAGCAGATTGTGTGTTGCTTTTCTTTGTATGTACCCTATGCCTATATTGTTTATGTGATTACATACACGTTGCAAAATAAACAAGTCACCAAATCGCAATATGCAAAACTTTTTTTGAGTGCCGGTACTGTACAAGTTCTTCATTTTGTTGCAGAGGCGGGATGATGATGTTCCTATCATCTTACTGAAACCAATTCAGGAGATCAGAGAGCATTTCAAGCGGGCACAGACGGAAGGTAGCAACAACTGATGTACCATGAAGCCATCTTTTAATTATTGTAGGCCTAACCTTAGGAACAGCTGAGGCTGCAAAATGCTGACAAGTACAGCTCTTTGATCAGACTGAATGTTCAAACAGGTCTTGCAAGTACTGAATACAATCCCATATTCCTACCATTTCCAACATCTGTCTTTAGTACATGTTATTTGATGGATGGGTGAAAACCAACAGTGTAAATGTCATTCCATTTTTGTGAGGGGGGGGAAACAAAAGGATATTATATATACCGTACATGCTTCAGTGGTCCATTGCGGATTTGATATATTCAGTCGCATTCGAAGATATAAGGAATCCGTAACAAATTGTGATTCTAAGCAGTTTCAAATTCTACTGAATAAAAATGTGCTGTATTGTCATTTTGATCTTTATGTTTTTCACCCATTCAAATTTGACAATAATAATAATTAACATTTTCTATTATATTCTACACACACAAAATGGTGTTGAAATGCTTAAATAATGTTAAGTACTTGTTACGAGTTAATATGAATTTCTAATGGTAGATAAACCTGTTGTGTCCTTCTCAACCAAAGAAGAAATTTACTGTGCATGAATGTAAGGTTCTTAAAGAGAACTGGTATGTAATGATGAGTGCAAGATGTGAACAGTGTATTTGGCATTTAATATTATAATAAAATATTTCATTGAATATATTGAATTGATTTCCTATCTCTTCAAGGTTACATGACATTAAAAATTAAAGATAGCTTTGAAGCCATTTTTCAGTGTTGCCTTATTGACAATATCAATTATGTTAAGTCCAGTTGGTT
This sequence comes from Meconema thalassinum, assembly GCA_946902985.2. Lineage (NCBI taxonomy): Eukaryota > Metazoa > Arthropoda > Insecta > Orthoptera > Tettigoniidae > Meconema > Meconema thalassinum. The sequence goes on along the minus strand of OX336394.1, from coordinate 248,220,484 downwards.
GAATAGATAGAAAACTTGGAAATCATTTCTTAAGTGTTGTCTTTTAGTCATCATCATCATCAATGGGAAATGAAAATCATTGTAGAGAAAAGTAAGACAATGGTAATGACAAGAAGAAAGAAAGAGAGAGAAAGAAAAAAGAAAGAAAGGACAAGGGATTGTTAAAATTGGAGATGTAGATCTGGAAGTAGTAGAGCACTTCAAATATTTAGGAAATGAATTGATGGAAAATGCAAGATTGGATATGGAGATCAACCTGAGATTACAATGTGGGAGTGTTTTCTATAAGCAGGTTCGGAGTTAAATCTGGGAGAAAGACATGCCAGAGAAGTGATGTACAAGACTTAGTACTTACCAATACCGGTAATGAGTAATGACGTATGGAGCAGTAACTTGGCCGATGACGAGGAGAGATTAAAGAGATTAGAGTAAAGGTAGAAAGCCAAATAGAGGCGGAGTAATTTGGATTTAGAGGGGGCAGGTCAACAGTGGAACCCATTTTCATTCTGAGACAGAACATTGAAAAGAGTTGGGAATATGGGAAGGATATGCTAATGACTTTTATTGATCTAGAAAAGGCCTATGATAGCATCCCTAGAACAAAAGTTTGGGAAAGCTTAACAAATAGAGGGATAGGCAAGGAACTGAGAGACATGATAAAAGGAATGTGCATGGAGTGCTACAATAGTGTGAAGACTAGAGTCGGGCAATCGGAATGGTTTAAAATTGACACTGGACTAAAGCAAGGAAGTGTGTTGTCACCATTATTGTTCGTAATGGTGATGGATGACATCATGAAGGCAGCAATGAAAGAATATAGTAGGGCAAAAATGAAGGCAATGTTGTTTGCAGACGACGTTGTGATCTGGGGCGAGGATGAGATGGAGGTACAAGAACAGACGTAATAAATGAAAAGATTGAGCAATGGGGATTGAAGATAAATGTGGAGAAGAGTAAAACAGTGGTGATGAGTAGAGATAAGAAAGAAGGAAAAGGAGTAATCAAAGTAGGAGATAAGGAATTGGAAGTAGTGAAACACTTCAAATACTTGGGAAGGGAACTGACTGAAGATGGAAGACTAGATTTGGAAATTAGCAGAAGAATACAACTCGGGAGTGCTTTCTACCAACAGGTACGGGGACTAGTATGGAACAAGGATATACCAATTAAGGCTAAAGAAGTTATGTACAAAGCATATTATGTTCCTATAATGACATATGCAGCAGAAACTTGGACAATGACTAAGAGGGATGAGAGCAGAGTACAAGCAGCTGAGATGAGATTCCTGAGAAGTATGGTCCAGAAAACGAGGAGGGACTGAGTGAGAAATGAAGATATATGGAAAGAACTGGGAGTACAGAAACTAAATGACAAACTGGAGCAAAACAGATTGAGATGGTTTGGACATGTCAAACGGATGAATGAAGTAAGGCTACCAAGACGAGCACTGGAACGACGGATGACAGGGAAGAGAGGACGAGGTAGACCAAGAATGCGTTGGATGGACTCGGTGGAGAATAATATTAGAAAACGGAACCTGGATTGGAACACTGTGTCGGAAGAGGAATGGTGGAATGACAGAACAAATTAGAGAGGAACCATATTTGCCCCCACCCAGTGTCAACTGGAAAAGGGGAAATGAAGATGATGACAGGCTGCCGAAATTAAATTCCTGAGGAGTATGATACAGAAGACTAGGAGCGATAGAGTGAGGAATGAAGACATTCCAAAGGAAGTGAATGTACAGAAGCAGAATGATAAGCTGGAACAGAACAGACTGCGATGGTATGGACATGTGAAAAGGATGCTGAAACAAGTGATGGAGAGACTGATGACTGGAAAGAGAGGACCAGGAAGACCTAGAGTAAGGGGAATGGATTTGGTGAAGGACAGTGTGAGAGCGAAACCTAGAGTCTAGTGTTCAGTTGTTGAGGAGGGATGGTGGACAGACAGAATAAAATGGAGGGGTGCATATTTGCTCCAACCCGGCTAAAGCTGGAAAACGGGAATTGATGATGTCTTCTAGTATCTGTGTAAAATGTTAGTCAACGTGTAGGGAAGTGCCAAGATAACTAGCCTCAATTGGCTTCCCTATTACATGCTGATTACCTAAGAACATTTTACATACCGTACATCCAATTAGCTGGCCATGTTCTACGTATGCCCCAACATTGCAAACTCCCAGTAGTGATGAGAAGTCTTTGGGTTTCCATGAATGTATCCAGGAAAACTATTGCTTTTCATTGAATGCACCAATACTAAGTGAGTTTACCAGTTATTACGTCATAGAACAGTATTTGTTGTTCACATTGGACAATGAAACTCTCCACCATTATTTACTCTCTACAAGAGACAAAGGAGCCTCAAAAAGCAGCAAACAATAAATCTCTCACTGCCAGGATAATCGCCATCTTTTGTTGAACTGAGACAGCACCAAAAGTAGAAGACCAACCTTGAGGTAATCTTCCTCTTCTTCAGGAAAAGACCTCCATTTACTAGTTCATTAAATGAAAAGAAAATTCAAATTCTGTGGGAATAACTCATCTGTCAAATGGCATGCATTGACCCGATAAGCGGACCCCGTTCCAACGGGAACACCCTATGAAGAAGAAGAGAAGAAGAACTCGTCTGTCAACTACATATTTCAACTAAATCTTCAACATCCTTTGATATGCAGAGTGTCAAACATTTTCCCACTTTTAGGCACACAATTTGTCTGAGAAATGCCCTGTTTTAAGACCCAGCCCTCCATGAACAATTTATTGCCTTTTCTATAAAGGAAAACAAGAGGTGGACATAGAATCAATCAATCCATGGAAAGGAAGAGGATAGATGAAGGACAATGACAGGCAGGTGCAGAGGGACAGATGAAAGGCAAAATCACACAAAAAGGAGAAGGATAATCTCTACAGCCTGACACACCGGCATCTTCAAAGGTGGGCATCCATGTCATCAATCAACTAATAGCTCTTCAACAATGGTATAGCCACCAATGAGCTTGTTTTAACCTCCCATTCAGAATGTTGGCCAGCCACAAGGAGACATGAACAGCTGCATGTCATGGAAATGAAGGTGCTCTGCTGGCCAATACAGGCGCGGATCTAGAGTTTGGTTTTGGGGGGGGTCAGAGAATCGATCTAGAGTTTGGCTTTGGGGGGGGGGGTCAGAGAATCGAAATTGTTAAGAAAAATGGTATCACTAAAAACGCAATCACAAAATAACCAAACGTACAAAACCAGACCAATTTTTTTGCAAGCTTCATGGATAGAAATTTGATGCGTTTAGCGAAACGAAAATATTCGTACGAATTGCAACGGCGTGTTTTGCGACTTTAACATCGAGCTTCGAGAAAAGTATCAAGGTACGTTACAGTTTCGGCAAGTCGAGTAGGTACAGACAAAAGGAGAAAGTCACAGCTCAAATTGCCAACCAAGCTTGCAGTTTGGACGTCGGCAAAAAAAAATTATGCTAAAAAGCCCAAAATTCCTATCTGTGCATTGCTGCACATTCATCGTGACATCACTATAAACTTCGATTCGGTAATCACATGGTTTGCTAAACAAAGTAGACGGGTTGATTTTGTTGTATAAATAATCGTTTTTATATAAGATGTTTGAAGTTGTAAATATGTACAGTTGTAACAGAACATAATAATTCGAATAAAGATATTTCAGTATTGAATAAAATGAAGAAAAAAAAAGAGTTTTTCAGTTAAAATTCGTTAAGTTTTATTTGTCTGGTAATTATCTTTTCGTTTTTTTGAGTTTGCAAAAAAATTTGGTCTCCGTTTGGGGGGGGTCATGACCCCCGTGACCCCCCCCTTGAATCCGCGCCTGGGCCAATAGGACTCAAGACTGGACCACATCAGAAATGAAGATGTTCGAATGGCATTTGGTGTGTCCCCAATCCCTGAGAAAATGAAGAGCCTTGAACATCAGTCCTGAGGGTCGCAGACCATGAGGGCGACACTGTGGGAGGCTTAAGTCTCTCCTGACGATGCACAAGACCGCATCAAGTGGAAAGCAGGCGCGGATTCAAGGGGGGGGTCACGGGGGTCATGACCCCCCCCAAACGGTGACCAAATTTTTTTGCAAACTCAAAAAACGAAAACACAATTACCAGACAAAAAAACTTAGGGTAGAGCGGGGCTATTCCGCTCATTTCAAATTGTAAACATTATAAATCAAAAACTATTATTTTTTCTAAGATGGAACCAACAGCAAAGCACACCTTATTTATTGCTTATTACATACGAATGTTGTCAAAATACAGTTATAACAATATACCGGCGTGATGAAATAAAATATAAATCAAAGCAAAAATGACGAATCACAAATTTAATGGGGCTATTACGCCCATGCTTGGGGCTATTTCACTTACTGTAATAATGCCCTTTCCTCAACGGCATTTACCACAAACGAAGTTTTTCCTTCCTGTAGCCCCAACATACATGTCATGATACCAAGTTTCACAGTCTTTGCATTGAATCCAACCACCCTTTAATGATGACTGAGAGGTATCAAAAGTTACGCCACAAAATCCACATGGTGTTTCTTCCTTGTCAAAGTCTTTTGGTCGTACGGATTGAAGGTACCGGTCATTTGTCTTGCAAATGTCTCGAAAATGTTTTTGGCAACCTTTCCTTTACGGGCCTTATCAAATTTTAAGCTCCGTTTTGCCCTTCGAATCTGTTCTGGTGTGCATCCAAAACCTCTTGCTGCCAAGCATGTTAGCCGGGAAGTTAACTCCGTCTCCTCTTGCATACTAAATGCTGTGGGATGACCCGGTGGTTTGTCCACTATGATTTTCCCTAAGGGTCCTTGTCGTTTACGCAAATGAACACGATTTTTAATTGTTGAATAAGGCACATAGAATAGTCCAGCTGCACCTCTCATGCTCACTTCGCCTCGTAATACAGTTGAAATAGCTCGGTCAATATCTTCCTCCGTCCATTTTCAAACTGACCCTTTCCTTTTATACGTCCGTAACATCTCTAACGTAACAAGGAAGAGATACTAATCTGCTATCTGAAATAATTTGGTTGGAATATTATAACAAGAGAGAAGTCTTGGCCGAGCGGAATAGCCCCCATATTTCTGGGCGGAGTAGCCCCAATTACTGGAATTTACAATAGCGCGTTCTGTGATAGCTGTGACCAAGGAAACGCGCTACCTGCTATGTCCAGATGTAACTTAACCTTCAGACTGCCAGGCGCCACACTTCCGGGAAAAGAAAAGCCGCTACTGTGGACACTAATCCTTAAGTTGCAAGCACAAATTCTTAATGACGACAAATTCCACAACATAAACAATGTACCTTGCAGTATTCTTCCTTTGTTTTACTCAACACTCAAGCTGTCACTCTCAAACAAACGATAGATGTAGTAGTACAGAGACCAAGGGTCACACTGAACACAAAGGGTGATATCTGCTGAGCAGGGTGGCTGCTCAGTGCAACGTCAAGCTTATTTTGAGCGAGATAGCCCCGTGGGCGAATTAGCCCCGCCGTACCCTAACGAATTTTAACTGAAGAACAGTTTTTATTTTCATTTTATACAATACTGAATTATCTTTATTGGAATTATTATGGTCTGTTACAACTGTACATATTTACAAATTCTAACCTCTTGTATAGAAACAATTAGTTATACAACAAAATCAACTCGTCTATTTTGTTTAGCAAACCTTGTGATTACCTAATCGATGTTTATAGTGATGTCACGATGAATGTGCAGTAATGCACGGATAGGAAACTGGGGCTTTTTTCGCACCAAAAATTTTTGCCGACGTCCAAACTGCAAGCTTGGTTTGCAATTTAAGCTGTGACTTTCTCCCTTTGTCGGTACCAACTCGACTTGCCGAAACTGTTACGTACCTTGATCCTTTTCTCGAAGCTCGATGTAAAAGTCGCAAAACACGTCGTTGCAATTTGTACGAATATTTTTGGTGCACTAAACGCATCAAATTTCTATCCATGTAGCTTGCAAAAAAATTGGTCTGGTTATTTTGTGATTGCGTTTTTAGTGATACCATTTTTCTTAACAATTTTGATTCTCTGACCCCCCCCTCCCCCCCCCAAGCCAAACTCTAGATCGATTCTCTGACCCCCCCCAAAACCAAACTCTAGATCCGCGCCTGGTGGCAAGGGAAGTGCAGAACAGCAGATCCTGCAATTCAGCGGGATAAATGAAGAAGAATAAGATTGATTTGACGAATTTCTTATTACTAAATAAAAGTCATCCACCTTAATAGGCCCTTGTTTCATCTTTTCTGATCCCTCATTCTTCGAGGGATCAGCCTTCTTTTCCTTTTCATGATATCTCCTGCCTTCTGCTCAAGACCCTAAAAGAAGCAGTGTGTGTGTAGCTCCACCACTTCTGGTGCACCCTGAATAGTGCTACACCCTCAAGGGCTCACAGCTGGTGAGTTCGGGAGTTTGTGAATCCGAGCGATTCCTGAGCTGGGTCCGGTTGTTTCCTCTACTCGTTCTCTTTCCTGTCTGCCTTTCTTCTTATAAGCTACAAATAATTCTGTAGCTCAAAACATTTCACAGTCAAGAAGATTTTCAATATTTATGTGGAGAGAGTGTTCCTCGGTGGAACGATGGTAGTGCCGCCTCCAAGTTGCAAGCTGAAAGTTTAATTCCTGACCAAGAAAGTCTAATTTTTGTGGGTAGGAAAATTTAACAGCACTCCAAATCACAAACGTTGGCTTACAAAAGACCTCTTGTATCACATTTGGAGAATACAAAACAAAATTAATTTAATTTCGGCCTCAGGTTACCCAATAGAGTATTGGTTTCACTGCTAGGTGGCAGCGAAATTCCAAAACTGGAGAGAGATGGCCTAAACTTAAAATATCTACATTAAGTAGCCGAGGCTATATGATGATTATTATTAGCAGAGAGTGTAGAAAAGAATGAAAATCAATATGAAAGGAAGTTTTGAGAAGGAAGCATGCATACACAACAATGAAGCCAGGCAGGCTTTATAAGACATAAAAATGCAATTATAAAAGAATGCTTTTCAATCAGTCCATACAACTGTACCCAATTATATCAGGCAGGGAGTACAAATACTTAAACAGCGTAACCTGAAAGAAATATTACATGAATTAACTATCGCTTAATTAACACACAAATTAACATTTCACAGTCAAGAAGATTTTTCAATATTTATGGGCGAGTGTGTTAATTCTTGTAAGATTTCTCTCAAGTTAGATTGTTTAAATATTCCTACTCCCCGCCTAATATAATTGGGCACAACCATGTTATTATTCTTTTCAGGACGGGTCAGGGAAGGGATTTTGGAAGGAAATTTGGCGTGGACCTATTGAAAGGAACCGTCCCGGCATTTGCCTGGTAGTGAAAATGGGAAACCACGAAAATAATTTTCAGGACGGCCGAGGTGGGATTTGAACCCAAGCTCTCCCGATGCCAGCGAGGCAAGACGTAGCGTGTTAGCGCTCTCGGCCACCACAGCCAGCCAGTGACTGAAAAGCATTCTATTACAATAGATTACTGGGCAACACTGAAAAATGGCCTCTGCTCCAAGAAAATTAAAAGACAAAAATGGCCAACTTGACTTTAATACTAGTGTGTTCCTGTCAGGTGACAGAAGGATTATATGACCTAAAACAAAGTGGGGCAAACAATAATAAACAAACATAAGAATCATTCTTTAACAACATATTTATAATTATGCTTTATTATGCACAAATTTTCTTCCAATATCTATTCTGAATATACATAATATTCACATTTATAAAATGTAATCTTTTGTAAATAACTTTTGCAATTCTTGCAATTTACAATAGTAATATGCTACTCAGCCTCAAATAGTTTCGTTGCCATCAATCATTCCATAACTCCAGATGTCTCCAATAAACTGCAGGACAATCACAGCCAGTCCACTGCACAACCTTTTTCTAGTACTTTAAAATACTGGAAAAATAATGAAGTGGATCAGTGAAGAGGACATTCGACTATATGAACTAGCCTCAATCCTACAGTCAGTTCCAATGAGTTCAGAAACTCCCTCGATAGAGTGTCTGTCTCATGATTCTAAGATCAAGGAAGCAGGATTATTGAAGAACATATGTAAGACCCTTCATGTCACATTAGGTACTTACAAATTAATCAAATCTCACCCATAGAACGCCCAATGCAAGATCTGTTTTTTACTACCAGACAACAGTGTAAAACGGAACATCAAAATGGAGAATAGATAGCCTAGACTGCTCCAACAGAAGATCTGAACTCGGTTGCTGAGGCCATATTACTATTAAAATTTTCATTATTACTGGGATGATGTTTACGATTGGTGATACTGGTCTGTAAAACTTATGTGGACAAATCTAGGAGTAATATCATCTATTGGGAAATGACTAGCTGGGCAAATATGCAGCCATTCAAAGGGAACAGGAGCGAGCATAACAGATAACTGAACAACACACTACTAATGGACTGTAGTTAATTTTTTGAATATAGTGTTACAGACTGTACTCAAGTTTTAAAAACTAACGAAAATGCCACATAAGCAAGGAAACAGTTTTCCCAGATTATTTTATGACTTGAGACAGCTAATATCTCATATTTGGTTTTATTTTTAATAGGGAGTTTGGAGATTAATGCCATGCACTGAGCTTGCTCTGAAGTAGGGTCACTGACTATCTTATGTACACTGAGAAATTATTCAACTTTGGTAGGGGATCATGACAGATGAATCATGGAAATTACTACCATGGAGCCCTGCTTAGAAGCTTCTTTAATCTATCCTGTCATAACTACTTTAGGTCAACCCTTGTTCTCTTCCAAACTTGACACTATGTTTGCACACACATTTGCTCCAACTATTGTTTCAGAGACGGAAGCATCTGGAAACTTATATTTAAAACATAGCCCACGAATAAGGGACAAATGACCTTGCTATTCCACCCCTTAAAACAATCATCATCATCATCATCATCATCATTGCAGCCAAGGAAGAAGCTTGGATAAGGTCCTATGCCAGAAAACTTAAGTCTCATGATGACGAATTAGAGCCTTTCTGAATATTGCGCCAAACAGTAATGTGAAGTTCAGAGTTTAGATTTCCCAACACAGTCATCTCATATACTGTACTATACCTGTGGCTACCAGGCCACGGATATAAGATTACTGGAATATCGAATAATTTTGGCCTTATACAGGAGGAGATGTTGCGTAATCTCTAGTGTATAAAGCGAGCCTAACACACAATGGAACTACTTTCGTTTCCACCCCAGACATCTGACTGACAGATGTTGGAAAAGATTGCTTGAAGAATTCCTGTGCAGACTAGCACAATAGAATAATATCTCTTTTGTGATTCCCCTAAACAAGTGATGAGAATGAGATAACTAATGTATATGAATGAGAGAGATGAAAATAGTAGCCATAAATATAAGAAATATGTAAATAGAAGAATTTGAAAACATTTTTAAAAAATATGACGACAAGGCTGACGTTCCAATTCTCTTATGAGATTAAGTTATAAGACTTATTAACATTTCTCATTCGTCAATACATTTATCAAACATGGCAACTACTATGAGTTAATATAGAATGTGGAACTAGCATACTCTTGCTTGACAAATTAGACTATTCAGCATCAAGAAGTGGAGGATAAAATGTGGCGGGAGTAGAGCTTCTTCATCCTGAGGGACCAATGAATACATAGGGCAACTTTAGCATAACCCTAAATGGAGATCATTGGTGAAGGCGAGGTTGGGGCTCCCAATTACAGTCGAACTTCCATAAGTCAAACTTCTATATCTCGAATTTTCGATAATTCGAAGTAATTTTTATTTCCTGGCGGTATCGTAACTAATTAACATGTTACATTTGTTCTATAATTCGAAGTTCTATTACTCGAATATTTTGATAACTCGAGGAATATTTCATTCCCCAGGCGTAAAATATTTTTCTATATCTCGAAGTTGGGGTGAAAATACAATTGCCTTGAAGACTGGAGTTGTGACTTGGGGCTTGGGATATGAGATTTTTGTTCACCTTGGGTGCGGTACGGTACTTGGAGAAGTTATTTCTGTCAGTATTATGTGGTCTGCTACATTCCAGAGCAGCCTGAGGGCAAGGAGATGGGTTCGGGTCAATGTGCACCTCAGACAATAACAGTAAGAGGGAAACTCTGGCTATTTATGGCATGCCCGCACCCTTCTTGTCCTTGGCTGATAAGCCTAGTGAGAGAGCACTGTCCTGTAGTTTCTGACCTACTGTGTAAATCAGTAATGAAAACACCATGGAGAAGAAACTTGTTCTGAAATGTTTAAGTGCAAGTGAAAAATTAAAGTTACTTCACGAAGTGGAAAAGAGTGTGAGAAGGAAGAAAGATATTGCGGCGGAATTCGGCATTCCAGCTAACACACTGTCAACAATTATGAAAAATAAAGACAAGATTGCTAATGCTATTCAGGAGTCACGTTTTTCATCGGAGAGGAAACTTTTTAGGAGTTCAAGTTACCCTCAGTTGGAGGAAGCTATGTTTAAGTGGGTAAAGTTTATGAGGGACAAAAACATTCAACTTCAAGGCTCCATACTTAGTGAAAAAGCACATAAATTTGCTGAGGAGTTAGGCATAGAATCGTTCCAGGCTAGTACAGGATGGCTAGATAAATTTAAACATTGAAACGGAATTATGCAGAAAGTTATGTCAGGTGAAAGTGCTAGTGTATCTGAGGTTGACTGAAGACTGTCGACGAGACGTTCTACCACCTCTACCAGCAGATTACAACCCTCGTGATGTTTTCAATGCCGATGAAACTGGTCTGTTTTTTAAATGTTTACCAGAAAAAACCCTCGCATTTAAAGGGGAAACGTGTCACGGTGGGAAAAGAAGCAAGGAAAGAGTGACTAATTGTTAGAAAACTTTGTGGAGAACTGGGTGTTGCAGAAAAGGAAGCAAAAGAAACTAACGGACTTCTTTTCAAAGATTTGAATTTGTAAGTACTGTAAAATGAAAATGTACTAGTAATACTGTATAACAGTGTAGTAGTTTAACAAAATAGACACAATGTAGTAGAATGGATTGAAACTTGTAAATAATTAATACGATAGCATTAAACCCTAGCTGGTAGGCCCATAGGAGAAGTTCTAGTAACAATAATATTAGAAATAGCAACAGTTGTCTATTCATATGTTTATAATACTGTAATTATATCTCGAATTTTCGATATCTCGAAGTAATTTTTTATCTCCGAAGGCACTTCGAGATATCGAAGTTCGACTGTACAACAACACTTTCTTATACAGTATTTATGGTGCTCAACATGGTGTGTTGCTACTATTTCCATCTCTTTCATTAATATAGTTATGTCATTCTCATCACTTGCTTAGAGGAATCACAAGAGATGTATTCTTCTATTGTGCTTATCCACGCGGGGATCTTTGAGCGCGCTTTTCCAACATGTGCCCAACAGGTGCCGGGGGAGGGATTGAAAATAGTTCCATTGTGAGGTTCGCTTTCTACACTAGATCTTTCACAACACCGCCTCGTACATTAGGCCAAAATTATTTTATATTCCAATAATCTTATATCCGTGGCCTGACTGCCACGGGTATAGTATTTAAACGTGTGAATTGGTATCTTTCCGGTAATTTATACTGAATGCAGTCTGAAATTGCTCTGAAGATAATAAAAAGGAATCAGAAGGACTAGAACCCTCCCCCTGAACTATGAAACAGTTCACAGGCAATTATTACAAGATTTACAAGATTCCTTGGTGGATCAGTGGTAGTGTGTTCGTCTCCCAATTCCAAGATCGTGGGTTTGATAGCCATTCAAGGAAGTAATATTTCTGAAGGGCAGGAAAAATCTATGGTACTCCGTGCTAAACGACGTTGACTCTCATCACATTGGGTGATGACAGGACAAAATATATTACAGTAAATCTTATCCACAGGTCGCCACAGGCAGTGCAACCGTAACTCAAAATGGGGAAATAAATGGCCTAAATGGATAAATAATGACGACGATGGAAGTTCTCCATTGACTGACATCCTAAAGTTACTTATCGTTGTTTTAAGGGGTGGAACAGCAATGTCATCTGCACCTCTGAAAACTTCAAACGTATATTCGTTGTCTAGGCTGTGACCGCCCACAGTCTCATTGGGGACACCTTCACCTTAAGACACAGACACACTAACATTTACACTACCAATACTTTGTGCTTGGACTACATCAAGTTAAGAAACGTATCACAAAGCTTACTTGCACGGGATGAATTAGCAACACTTTGAACATCCTAGAATGATATCAGCAGCCCCGTCACACACACAGCACCTGGGTCCCAAGGGCCAATAATCTAGAAGTTGGGCCCCTTAAAACAACAATTATCATCCATCTCCTCCAACAAGAGGATCACACAGGAATAATGTAAAGTAATTCAGAAACGGTCCTTAGGAGGGGAACTCTATGTGATGTGGTAGGTCTATTGTTATCACACGCTGAACTGTTTGGAGTTCCCAAACACAAACCAAGCACTCATTTGATGATAACCTGCTTCATGAGTCTTAATAGAATATCACACGTCCTGGTATGCAACTGGCTGTTAAGCTCTGCTTCTAACTGAATGAAGTATTGAAACAATTCTGATCAGGTAGCAAAATGCCTGAATACTCAGACCGAAGCCAAAGCTCAGTGGAGAGAAATTGATCTCAAGTTGGTCTGATCTGTTTCAGTCCAGTTAAAACTGAATCACGTGGAAGTAGTCTAAATCAAATACAGTAGCACAGAGAGTCAGGAGATTGGTATAGGAAATGTATAATCTGCTCTATCTTGCAATGTTCCTCCCATCTTTAACATTCTTTACATTCCAATCTTTGTTAAAGTGGTGCTGTCTGAACTACATCCATTCATTGTCACTTTAAAGAAATGGCTGAGCCTCCACATTTGCCCTCTTCTCCACATACATACCTATACACAATGATCAGACTCGTGAAAAATGTAATAACTCTTCACTCTACATGGTAAAATAGTGCTAAAAATAGCCTTTGTAAAAGGCAACAGGAACATGACCATAGCCTTCAAAAGCACCAAGAAAAACATTATTTTGAGAACTACCACTCTTCATAAATTTCATGAGTTGTATAATTCTTTGTTAAACTAAAAGGAAGCCAAGTTAAAACATAAAACCTCTCCACATCTACCCAACAGACATACATATAGCTACCCGAAACAGCAATTATGGTTCTCTTAGCAATTTTAAGCATCAATATTTATGACATGGTTATCACCATTTACGAAGCAATTGGAAGGTATTCTACGTACACACAAAGTACAGTCTACTGTTCATATTTTCTTGACCTAGTAGCCTGATAAAAGATTTCTACCATTTAACACAGCAATTTGTGTTCTCAATAAATATAAGCATTAGGACTACATAACATTAGAACAATAACTTCTCCATGAAATATAACTTACAATATTAGGTTAACATTTCCAACAAGCAACACCGCAACTATAATAATGAGAACCATAACAGCTGAAAGGGTCTTTCTACTTTTATATCACTTCTTATCTTCATTACAACAAACCACTACTCTTCAGGAAGTGTTGGCACACACAGCAAGTAACCTTCATAATGAAAATTGGAGTTCCTTAATTGCCAACATATAACATTGTAGGGCATTCACAACATACAAGTACTGTATTCTTTCTGACAGTACAAAAGCCATGCTTATTCAAGGGAAAAGCAGAGTCCTGCAGTTGAGAACTTGGACCAAAGATTTAGTACACCATAAAGAAGAGAGAAGGAAAGTACAGTTCTTGAACACAAAAAGATGACTGATCATATACAATGTTCCCAAGTATGTATGGTGGACTGTCTCATCCTGAGCTAGTATTATTATGCAGGTGGTACCACAGAAATTATTTGTGCATCTGTGGTAATAAGAATGTTACATTACCGCAGAGCTTTTCTGAGCAGGATATGTTAAGACTACCGTAACTGCAGTTTGAGGGCATGTGAAAAATGTGCTGGGTACTGAGAAATTTACGTGAACATTTGATTGTGTTCCTTTCTTTTTGTTAAAATTAATACTGAGCCACTGATGAAGAAATGTGTCAAAATATACTCAACAGATTGTTATGTTTTGTCATTTATAAATATTGATTGAAACCCCACCATTCATTCTTGGAGAAACTGTATTGATTTCCAAAGCATTAAAAGAAAGTTGTTTCATTCCAGCAGTGAATCTTGATCATTTGTGGGCCAAAATAATCACACCCAAGTTAATAGGCAATACTGATGTTACTACCTTTACAAACATGCGTTATCAAACTGTACACTTAGTCAAGTTTGGTTGCAATCAACGTTTAACCTTATAAAATGCCAACTCCCCTGAAAATATCTTGCACTGAGAACAAAATGAAAGACCCACTTTTCAAATGCTCTACAACTACACCTCATACAGCCAGTCAGCATTATTTGTTAACAGCATCAACACACTTGTGTGGATGCACCCTTAGGGATGGCTGGTCCTCATGACGAATGCCAGTCTACAGGGTCTGGAGGTCTGAGCACAACTGATCATGATTCACACCACTGAGGAGCAACAGTCCATGGACCTACAGCAACTTAAACACTAATTACTGTAAAGTGAACCAACTAACACCAAAATGAAAGACCCTTATTTGAAGCCAGGGTTCTTTCTTGCTCAAATCCCTGTTGGTCAGTGCAAAATGCTGACCACAACACCCTGGTCTACTATACAGCTCTGCTTCTCCCATAAGCTTGCATGGCTTCCATTGGTTCTTGAATTCTGTTCAACATTTCATATTTGTGAGTTATAACCATACATTTTGCCCCACTTATCCTGCACATTTCACAATTTGACAAGCTAACAATTGCTACGTTATCAGTTTAAAACATTCTTAATACATTTTCCAACTTGTTTGTTCTCGTGCTGAACAGCTTTAGGCATTCCCAACTGCAGACATTGCAACTAGTGATGCTCAATGGTCTCATAATTAATTGCACATAATTCAAATATAAAATCTAACTTCCATTCAAAAGCTTCAAGCAACAGGGCTGCTGAATCGAAAAATTCTTTAGAATTATTTCATCATTGTATCATTTTAGTTAATAAAAAGTATATACACGATTCAGTTTTGACTAAATTACACACACATTGAAGATCATGAAATATAAAGTAATGGAAATGTAACGCAGGCCCACCACTGAACACAAGTCTCGGTTCACTTCACACGCACGCTGTGTCACGTCTTCCGGGGCGGTGGTGGGGGAGGGGGAGCAAAACTCGGTGGGTGGACGCCGCCGCTGTAGCTGTTGGACGTCGACAGCTTGCGCTCCTTCAAGGGAATGTTCTCGTAGATCTTCTTAGGGAAATCATCAGGAGGCCTACAAGCATAAAGAAAGATAGAATGTGACTACATGCTGTCTAGTAAAAAAGAGAAAATGAAAAAATGAAAAAAGAAGAGAGAGTACGAATTCAAGTCCATATCAAAAGTTCCACAGCTGTTATGGGATGTCAAAAGTACCATAAAGAACAATATTAACATCATTTAAACAATATTTTACTCAATTGTAACCTATGGCTTAGAAACAATGATTGCTAACAAGAGGCAACACAGTAAGATTGAAGTGACTGAAATGAAATTCTTGAAAACATCTCTCGAGAAGACTAGAAGAGATAAAATCCGAAATTCAAGAATTAGGCAAGAACTAAATATATAGGAACCATTAGTACAGGAAATTCAGAGGTCGAGATTAAGATGGTGCAAAGGACGTAAATGGATAGAGCTGCAAAGAGAAAGAGGGAGATGGTGAGAAACACTGACTGTATTAGATTGGTTGGAAGACCAAAGAAAAGACGGATGGACCAAATCCAGCAAGACATTTTAAAGTGACATTGGACTGGATGTGGCAGAAGAAATGGAGCAGGAGAAGTGAAAGAATAGACAGGAGTGGAAGAGGCTAGTTTACAACACCCAGGTGACTGGAGTTGGACACTGATTATGATGATGATGATGATCAAAAGTTAAGGGCACAAGCACTCTATGCCCAAATTCCTTACGTTCTATACAAATGTATTAATTTTTTGGGGAAGTCATAAGCAGATGTATTTCTTTGACTTAAGTCATAATTTGTCTGGATTGAATTGTTAATTATATTCAAGTTTTTTCCATTTTTCATAACAATGTAATTTTTTACATTAGTGGTAGTACATGTTTTGGTCAAAGACCTTCCTCAGCTACACTGTAGTAATCTGTTACACATAAAATTATTTTACAACCGTTAGAAATCCCTCAGTATGCCTTTCTTTGGAGGGGAAGTAAAGCCGGCGGTCCCATGTCATAGATTTATGGCATGTTGGAGAACCTTCCACTAATTACACTTGTGTAAAGCTAAATTATAGGTTAAATTCGACCAACGCTCTTAGGTTCCAACGTTCGTTGCCAGGAGCCGACTGGGGTGGCATCTAGTAACCAAGTTTTGAACTAGTAGTAGTTGACGGTGGTGTTTGGTGGCAAAAGTAGGAACTACTTGAAAATTCAATGTCTACAGTCCTAACTTGAATTAAAAACAGATAACACACACTAATATAGCCATCACAATTAACACCGGTTATCAGACAGATTCTACACACAGCCAAAGTAAACGGGGCTACATGACCGCGTTGTCGCAGCCCCTAAACTAAGGAACCACCAACATATTTAAGTTACAAAACACTGCCATTTGCACCTTTTCTTTACATTAATTAAAAAGTTGAAAAATATAAACTTAAAAAATACCGGTACATTTAACTTAAAATATCTTTTGTGGAAAAACAAGTATCATTAGATTACATTCTAAATATTACACAATAAAACTATTGAGAAAGCTTCAAATCAAGGTTTAGTCCACATAATAAAAGTGTCGCAACTAAGGAAGCTATTTCAGGGGCGTATTCTTAGGGCTACATTATTTTTAATGTAATTTTCTTGGCGGTAGCCCAAGAAAATTACATTAAAAATAAATAACACTTTAGGCCTATTATAGTTTCAACAAAGCATTCAAACAATCGTGACTTTCATGCACATTCTTCTTTATCTAAAGAAGTAATGGTTAGTGGGTAGTCAACGCGGCGACGCAATAGAAACCGACCGAGTAAGCGGCAGCCTTACGCCGCTCTCCCCATCTCTCCGCACCCATCCTTGTTCCGTGCTGGCACAGCGCTCATAGCGAGCGAGTTGCCGCTACAGCCAGCGGTTTCTTTATAGTTAAAACCGTTTAAAGCAACAAATAGCCTACAATAAATATACATTATCACGCGCATGGATGTGAAAATGTTTTAGAAGTCTTATGCCCGTTGCTCACGGTAAAATTTTCCTTCAAATTTATTGTACAATAATTTAATTTTATAAAAATTATGTTGCTCACGGTCAAATTCAAGTTTTATAAAACCTTTGATAAAACGTTTCATAAAATAGGACATGTTCTATTCCGTAAAATTAATTTTACGAAACGAACCAATCAGGGAAGCTGACATGAAGATGATGCTGGCGCCACGTGGTGAGAAGATTGTGAAGCTCGCTTGTAAACAAACTCTTCGAAAATAAAACATGGAGGAAGGTTGTCGTTTGGGGGTAAAATTTACAGTCGATTCGCATTATTAACGCAAAGCGGTCATGAAACTTGCTTTAAGTACATTTGAAAATATGCGTGGTACTGAATGAATTAATTCCAATCAATATTTAGGATATAATTGTAATAATTGGATATTTAACCATACGCGCTGATAAGAAGTGCAACAAATTGCTGTATCGTCAGTTGGAAAAGTGTGCTAGTGGTATCGCGCTCGCTTGCTGATCAGAAGATCCCGGGTTCAAGGCTATCCAGGGGCGGAGATTTTTACTTCCTTTTAATTATTTTATAATTTCCTCCTTACATCGTACAGCAATATTGCAACATTGTTTTGTGTTTTCTCCCATTTAAAATTTTTATTTTCCCTAAATACTGTAACCATGGACGGATACCATTCGTGATAACTATTAGAATTTAAATAGTTAAATATTTATCCCAGAATAATAATAATAATAATAATAATAATAATAAGACACGTTCTGTATTTACTGGACATAGCTAGCGCTTATCACACAGACGCCGTTTAAAGAAAATATAGTTTAATTCTGATGTATTTATTCGTAGGCCTACCCACATAACAAATCTACTTGTTTATGTTGCCCCTAGGATATCTACCTGAACGAGAAAAGCAATCCGATTGGTTGTTGTACTCAAACTTCCATGAAAACTGCCAGGAAAAATGGCACCTGTTCAATTTCGTGAGTTGTATGGAAGCTATTATGGAAGGCAGAACCTAGCATGGAAGGTAGGTGCTAGACGCGTCTATACCAGCATGTACACCAGTACTGGTAGAAGCTTTCATACTAACTAGTGTCGTGTGATACGGGCTCCCAAGCTGTTAGTGTTTTACTGGATGAGTACCAGAAATATCAGTGTTTGTGTGAGGTTAAAACGCCCATATACCACAATAGAAATGCAAGAAGGGAGGCAGAAATCTCAATCGCCGAATATGTTTCACAAATTCGACCGAACATAAGCCAGGCTGATGTGAAGGCGAAAATAAACGGGCTTCGAACTCACTTGCAGTCTCATTTCAGGAGAAATGCCTTGCCTCATGTTAAGTGTCCTGTCGAATAATTTTGGGACCAACGAGATCTAGGAGTTTTTTAAAACTGCTTTCCTCCATTCTTAGAAAATTCCTATATGAATTTTGATTTCTAACCTCAACTCATTTTCGACCAAGGAGAGTATTCCTCTACTCTTCTCTTCTCCATTCCCGAGTCCAGGACTTCCTAGCATTTCTTTTCTTCCTTTTTACCACAGTACGACATTTAATTGTAGCTAAATTAAGCAGCAATTTTTGCAATGCTTGCTTTGTTTGTTGGAGCCATACTCTCAAACCAATGTGTGTTGAACAGCTGATTCTTGGTTCAGAAGTTTATCGGTAGATGGAGATCCTGATACATCCACGGATTTTATAAAATAATTTTACCGTGAACAACACAGCTTGCTTTCGTCAAATTTTTATAAAATTAGTTGTAAAATAAATTTTAAGAAACATTTTACCGTGAGCAACGGGCATTAGTATTTTCGATGTGTGATTTATTTAAGTGTGTGAATGCTGAAGAATCTTTATGTAGTGTTCTGTTTTAATTGTGCCAGTTGTGATTTTGTAAGAAGATTATGGAACAAACACCTGCGGGGGCTTTGAATGCCAATAACTGTATAATAGACAGTTTGTTAGAAGTTCCTTTCAGTCGTCGTCCATACAGTGAGAAAGTTCATATTATGAATATGACAAGTATTCTGAACTGCAATTGTGTGCCAACGTATACATTACATGTCATTTCACATCATCTACATATGCTAGGTGGAATTTATCTGGCAGTTGTAAACTGTCTAAATTGTATTGCTGGCCGTGTTTGTTATTTAGTCGTGAAGTTAATGTATGGTCAAATGAAGGGTTTTCAAATATGAACTCATTTCGCACGGCAGTTCAAAAGCATGTTTTGTGTAATATTAAGCTCAGTGGTAGTCCAGATCTTCAGACCAGTATACGCCACTGAGCTATTTATTTTGATAGCAAAGGTTCATTTATTCAATATGTGGCCATTCTTACGTTGAATTTTTGATAATTTATGAATGGAACCAAGTCCTGTTGCTCTGTTAATGCCTGACAAATTTGTTGTCATCGAGGCGTCAAATGGAGTAACTTGCTTTTTTTCCCTGACAAACGTAACACAGAACAACAGGACTCTGTGCCATTCATGAAATCAATCAAAGAATAAACATAAGATAAGATAAGATTCAGGATCCCTCTAAATTCCGACCAATAAGCCTGATAAATGTGGCGGGCAAAGTATTAGAGAAACTTCTAATAAGTAGAATAAATCACTACCTCTATACCAATAAATTACTGAACGAAAATCAATATGGCTTCACAGTTCAAAGGTCTATTACTGATGCAGCTATGGCACTTAAGGAATTTATAACTGAGGCGATCAAAAATGGTCAAATTACCGTTATAGTTAGTCTTGATGTCAAAGGAGCTTTTAACTCTGCGTGGTGGCCATGTGTCCTAAAGGCCCTAAAAGACTTCAAATGCCCGAGAAATTTGTACTACCTGATTAAGAGCTACTTCAAGGATAGAACGACGTTCATGAATTCCAATAGTATCCAAGTAGAAACAGTAGTTAATAAAGGATGTCCTCAAGGTTCTGTTGTGGACCGGGGTACTGGAATGTACAGTATAATTCACTGCTCAGTTTGGAATACGGTAAAAACACCAAAGCTATAGCATTTGCTGATGACCTTATAATAGGGATGTATAGAACTAGCACCGATAGAGCGCACTGCTGTTGTACTGGGTAAGCGCAAGGCGCTCTTCATTTGTCTCCTGTGTTCTCATGCCGTTAATATCCACGAATTTAAGTTGTTTAAATTGCTATTTTCGTGACTATGCCGAGCTATTGCAGTGTTCCTCTTTGCAAAAATCAGGGAAATCCGATTTCGTGTCACCAATTTTCACAAAATAAAGAAATGAGGAAGAAATGTTTACATGCTATTAGAAGGAAACATTTCGGTGAAGAAAATCTGACCGAAAATATTAAAGTGTGTTCCCATCGTTTTCAACTCGATGACTTCACGAAAACTGTGTTGGGCAAGTGTGATTTACAAAGGGAAATAATTCCTTCCTATAAACTGAATAGACATATCGATAACAACCACTGAATTTATGCGTTTGTATTTGAAGGTGAGAGAGCAAGATTAAAACCGGGCACTGTTCCATCGCTTTTTCCGTGGACCACGAACACAACAAAAATAAGGAAGAGGCCATACACAAGAAAATTGCCAGTTTACCACGATAAGCCTACAATATCGGAATCTGCATAAATTATCTCCGTTGAAGTACGGTACGGGAAGAAATCGTCAATATACAGGAAGAAGTGAATGTAACATTTGTGACTCCCATTTTCAAAGGCATCAATACTCGACAAATACTTCAAGAATAAATGTCACAACATTAACAGTCAAAAACGTATTATGGTTGGTTTCTTGAAATCAGAATTAATCGTCAACTTACATCTGCCCGACGGAGAATGTGGTACCGGTAGTGACTGACTTCTACATTCTTGAGTCATAGGCCTAAGTTAGCCAGATGAATGGAAACAGTTCATGGCCTTAAAACAGGGATTCTCAAACTTTTTAAATACTGTACCCCTAAGTCGTTTCCAAGGGGTACGGAAACTATTTGTATTAAGAAATTGACAAATTACAAAAGAACCAAACGTTGCGATGCATTTTGAGGTAAACAATACCGGTATCAACTTTCTTTGATTATGTTTACCTTAAAACAAGACCGTTTCATGTACGCTATCAACCAAAAAAATACACGAATCGAAGTCTATAAGCAAGGGGAGCCAGTGAATATTTAAATCTCTATTTATAAAAGGAAGATTATAGTTTTACGTTACCGTTAATCTAGAGATCATAAGGCACAGAGGACTTCCTCTTTACGTGGAATCCGAACAGAACAAGGCATTTCACTTTGAAAATCTCACATGCATTGACCGGGAAATCTCTATTTATGATTTAAGTCTTATGGAGATATAGGCTATTTATCAATATAGGCCTACAATACTCAAGCATGCTGACTCCTATTCATAATTTGAATAATAAAGCGTGTTAGAATTTTGTTATTACCGCTGTAGCCTACTAATTCTTCCCTCCTCCCACTAGTTTTAGCGCCTCTAGTCCGTAGCTCATTTTACAGCTGTTTAACGCTTAAACGCTGAAAATCGTTCATAATATATTAGAGGATATACCTATAGAATTAATTAATATAGTCTTGGAGTAAAATTAGAGAAGATATAATTTACTTTAGCTTAGAAAACTCGGGTCATAATCTATATATTCCTCGTAGCTGACTGGGGGAAACATAGGACGATCGCCTTGCGTTTACCCAGTACTACACGAGCGCTATCTGGCGCGAACTTTCTCAGGCTACATCCCTATTGCAGTCAGGGCTGAAACTGAAATTGAAGCAGAAAATATTGTGAATATGGAATTACGGAAAGTTACCAAGTGGTCAACAGAAAACAAAAACCGTTTTAATGAAAGTAAGTCAAGAGTTATTCTAATATCAAGAAGAAGAAAAGCAAAGAAGACAGTTGATATCTTTATGAATTGGAAACGTCTTGTACAAGTAGATACGATGGAATATCTAGGAATAACTATAGACTCTCACTTTAAGTTCAATGACCACATCAATCAAGTTAGTGAAAAATGTATTAAATTAATAAACGCATTATCAAAATCGGCTAGAATAGGATGGGGTCTAAAACACCAGGCTTTGGAAACAATTTATAAAGGAGCAATATTGCCAATGCTGTTATATGCTGCTCCGATCTGGATTGAATCCCTAGAAAAGAAATTTAATATGATTAAATACGTGAGAGTGCAAAGACTTATTCTCTTGAGAATGGCAAAATCGTACCGCACTGTATCTCATGAGGCACTGTGTATTATTACAGGAATTACTCCTATAGATATAACGGCTAAAGAGATTGTTACTCTATACAAAATCAAGTCAGGAAAAACAACTATGAACTATGTCATTGACCACCCCGAAAAACCTATGAGATGGCTCCATCCAGCCTATTTTCCTGGTACCGAAGATCCAAGAATGGCATTAAATGAATATATCCCATCGAAAATTTACACAGATGGAAGCAAAAGTGAAGAAGGAGTGGGAGCTGGCATAGCTATATTCAGATTGCACGAATTAGTAGACCAATTGAAATATAGACTGCAAGACAACTGTTCGAATAATCAGGCGGAGCAATTAGCTATACTTAAATCTCTGGAGTTCTTAGATACTACTAGGACAGAGGATGATGAAGATAAGAAAGTGATTATTTACACACATAGTAAAATAGCAATTGACTCCATTGCGGACTTCAGAAATCATAACGAACTAATTGAGACTTTGTTTTCCATCAAAAATGTTTTTAATGCATTATTTAAGTTTTTAATTTTTTAATTAACGGAAAGAAAAAGTGCAAATGACAGTAGTTTTATTTAAAATAACTTCCATATGTTGTAACTTAATTTCATTTGTATAATAATGTTATATGTAAGAGATTACTACATTGTAGCTGAGGAAGGTCTCTAAACCAAAACATGTACTACCACTAAAGTAAAAAATAATATTTTATAGAAAAGTGAAGAAAAAATTGGATAATAAAATTTGAATGGGTTAAGGCACATACAGGTGTTGCAGGCAATGAACTGGCTGATAAAATTGCAAAGGAGGCTACAAAATTAAGTGAGGTTTGTTTCGATAGAATACCCATCTCAACTTTTAAAAGAAATCTCAAAGAAGAATCAATTCATGAATGACAGCAAAAATGGGAACAAACTTCAAAAGGCACACTTACAAAAGAATTCTTTCCAACAGTTGCAGGTAGATTAAAATCCAAAATCACCTTAACACCTAATATGACTACAATACTGACTGGACATGGAAATATTGCTTCGTACTTACACAGACTTAAAATTATACGTAATCCCGAGTGTTCCTGTAAAAGTAGCCCTCAGACTATAGATCATATAATTTCCTATGCAGTGAAGTGAAAAATATTAGGCAATTCTTGATCAATAAGTGTTAATAGAGTTGATAACTGGCCGATTCAGAAATCTGTGCTATTAAAAAAGTA
This sequence comes from Meconema thalassinum, assembly GCA_946902985.2. Taxonomy (NCBI): domain Eukaryota; kingdom Metazoa; phylum Arthropoda; class Insecta; order Orthoptera; family Tettigoniidae; genus Meconema; species Meconema thalassinum. The sequence continues at coordinate 248,196,705 of OX336394.1, read as the reverse complement.
TTTGAAGGAATTTTCTAAATTTGTTAATGCTCTGGATTTTCAAGCTCTAAGGAAAAACGATGAATAATATTGTTTGATATTGTTAAGACTAAGTCATCTAGTAATTATTGAATTATTGTAATGTAATTTATTTTGTTCATTTTTAAAATTTAATGTAAGTGCATTTAGTACTACTTATGTAGTGGAGCATGCAGAGAGTATGAACAATAAAAACAAAAAAACAAAAAAACATAAGAATGGCCACATATTGAATAAATGAACCTTTGCTACCAAAACAAATAGCCTCCTTAGTTGCAACATTTTTTATTACTGTATATGGAGTTAGTTATTGTTGCTTTAAGGGGCGGAACTACGAGGTCATCTGCCCCTCTTAACAGATTAAAGAATACAAATTTTGAATTGAATTTAAAATTTTGGGGTGGACATCTAAATTTAAAAAGACCAAAAATTAATAAAACAAAAACAAAAAGAAATTAAATAAAAATCAAAATCATAAAAAACTGTATATGGACTAGACCACGATTTGAAGTATAGTATTCTCAACAGTTTTACTGTATAACATTTAGAATGTGATTTAATGGTACTTGGTTTTCCATCAAAAATATTTTTAATGCATTATTTAAGTTTTTAATTTTTTAATTAACGGAAAGAAAAAAAAATATGCAAATGACAGTAGTTTTATTTAAAATAACTTCCATATGTTGTAACTTAATTTCATTTGTATAATGTTATATGTAAGAGATTACTACATTGTAGCTGAGGAAGGTCTCGAAACCAAAACATGTACTACCACTAAAGTAAAAAATAATATTTTATAGAAAAGTGAAGAAAACTTCAATATAGTCATAGACAAAGGAAGAAGCCATGTATTTCAGATCCAACTGAGCATATCAAAGACGAAGTACAATCAGCCAGAACTGAATTACTATCAATGTATACTCTTCGGTCTGTTAAAAGAATAATCCATAGCCTGAACAGGCAGCAGTGTTAAAATGGCTTCAGAACTTCACAGAACTGAATTAAATTACCTGGGCAGGTGTGTGTCGGACGCTGCTCTGGATGGCCCCCGTTTGCTATCCTGCGACTCGGAACAGGGTCTCGACGCTGGGCCTCGTTTACTATCCCGACAGCATCCCGTCGAGCTAGGTGTAGTTGGCAACGATGTGGTTGAACGAGAGAGGGAAAGTGCAAGGCCCCGCACAGGATCGGGCGTGGCACCGCCTCCACCCGACACTTCGCTCGAGTACCGGATGTTGGTGTACTCTCGCCCTAATTGCAAGCTCTTCTGCAAATATAACACACAGGATCAGAACATAAGGGTCAAGTTCTGCAGTTGCACTGTCCCATATTAATAATATCATTTAGGGGCTTGAGACATTGTGGCAATTGGCACCATGTACTCGCATGTGTGTTGAATTAGACTGAGAACCTAGATTATTGCAATAACTGAAGCACTGTGTGCAACTAATTATTACAGCCTAGCACAGGAGTAGGTGGCCCGATATGTATAAGACAAATCTCCAGCTAAACTGTCCACTGGTCAGTTCAGGGCTGTCCAAGAGCAGACTCGCTGCCCTGTACGAGAGAGGTACAGTCAAACCTCAATAGCTTATCTCGAACCTTTATTAACCGAAATTTTGATCACTCTTAGTAATTATTATTTCCCAAACAAACTTCCTCTTGTTAGGGCAAACGGGTAGAAGTCAAAAGAATACTAAAACAAAGTTGTAACAATTCCCTACCAAACAATGCATACTCTCAGTTTTGGCATTCTTTTTGACTTATCCCTTTTTGCCTTAACAGTCAAGAGTATTCAGAATTGACAAAAAACCTTTTGCGCAAACACAGTTATGACAATTTTCTACCAAAATTCCATCAAGTTCGACATACCCTTTTGCCCTAACAAGAGCGATTTATTTTCTCTCTTTAATTCATATTTGTGTAACTCAGATTTTTCAATATCTCAAAGCTTAAATTGTATCCCTGGTCCTTAAAGTTTTTCTTTAACTCGAACATTCAGATGTTTCTACAGTGTTTCATACATCACTGAATGTGGCTGAGAACTTTGTGGCAGAAAATCGTGCACAGAAAATGAAGCAGAAGAAGCTGAAAAAGTAGATAAAGGTCCATCTACGTTTTGTATTGTTAAATTTAATTTACTTCGATAATGCAATAAAGCTGTCATCATTACCAATATCCATTTTTATAACATTAATTTAGACATATGCTGTAAGCCTACATACATTATTTAGTGACCAGTAAATTTAATATTTTTGCTATGTGCCTCCATAAGTCGAATTTTGACATCTAACGATTCGAGATACCGAGGTGAGACTAGTTTTTTGATCTGCAACCAATCAGAGCAACTCAGCCCACCAGGCACAACAAGAAAGGCAGGTGGTGGGGGAAAAAACTGAGCCGGATGCTGATTCTTCAGTGGACACTGCTGCTCCATGAACAAAGTACAGTATCCACGGTGTAACTGTACTGGTGAGCTACGTCAATACTCCCAGGAAAGGCATACTGACTGTACTAGCCTCACCAAAGTTATTTCTCAAATTGGCACACGGACAATAGTGTGGAAAACACTAACGAGTGTGCCGAGTGCATTATGCATAGTCAGCCGCCAGAACTCCCGAGCCACACAATGTGGGGTAATGTCTTATGAATAGGAGTAGAGGAGTTGACGGCACGAATTCTCAGAAATGCAACGGTCCTCACCGGCAGAGATATAATGCGAATACTGTACCTTTGCAGTTAATGTGGAAAAGCCCACAGAAAAACTATACTATACCTCAAAATCTCTGAATGCCTGCTACCCATCCCAGCCATGTGTAAATTATAGTTAATAAGATGCAAATTACAGGACTGGCAGCTATATTGCACATGTCTTAATCAATCCCTTTCAAGCATAGTCAATAATTTCAATTCCGTCAAAAATATATTAGGCACACTTAGCCTATATTACAGTTAGAATTTTATTTTTATTTCCCACAAAATTAGGATCATAATCTTATTTCCTAGCATTCTTAGCTGATGCCCTGGAGGTCCAGGTTCGATTTCCAGCTCTGCAAAAAATGTCATTCTGGTCTGAGGGCTAGAATGGGGTTCGTTCAGCCTCATGAGGCAAAACTGAGAAGAGAGGTGTTCCGATTCCCACCTCAACCATCGTGGAAGTGGTTTTTCATGGTTTCCCCACTTCTACCCCTGGCAAATGCTGAGATGGTTCCGAATTACAGCCCACAGCCACTTCCTTCCGAATCCTCACCTGCATTACAAATACACACACTACTACAGATACCACAACAACACAGGTTATCAGACAAATTCTAAACACAGCCAAATACACGGGGACCACAATGTCCAAGCCCCTCAAATGAATCAGCAACAACAAATAATTGGATTTCCATTAGGGTGAGAAATTAATTTAATGTGACCACGTACATCACATCTGTGCATCTGTACTCGCAGGTTAAAAAAATGTCAATACAAATTGTGTGGAGATTACCTAGATACTTTACTTTTTATGACAAATCTTTATTATATCAGTCATGCTAATAAACATCTTTAGAGTTAACTTTGATATTGCTTGTTGATGTTTAATTTTGTCTGTCTGGCAATCCCGACTATCAGGAAGTCCTCAAATTTTCCATCAATACACATCATACTTTTGGTACAAAATGAATAGGATATTCACCTGTTCAGCCTGCATTCTTTGAGAAACGGTCTCGATATAGTGCTGAACAGCCAGGTACACAAACTTGTACTGAGCCTCCGTCTGCACCATACCCGAACGTTGGGACCGCACCATCTGGATGGTTCTCTGTATGTCAATCTCACAATCCAACCCTGAATAAAAAAAATAAAAAATACATATATTTTTAGTCCATTCAAGTAGCACTATATCTGTTGTTCATATCTCTACATTATAATGCTACAGTACATACCTTCTCTCTTTATTTGGTCCAGAATCATGTCGATGACGATGAAGGTGCCCGTTCGGCCTATTCCTGCACTACAGTGGACGAGGATAGGGCCAGCGCCAAGTATAGATTCTTGGCGGGCATTGACGTCGTGTAGGAAGTTGAGGACACAACCAGGATCTGAGGGTACGCCATGATCTGGCCAAGCCTAAAATTGGAACATTATGTTACTGAAAGTACACCGAATGTGTCAAGACTAATACTATCATATATATTATTTCAGTAGTATAGATCCCTCCTGCGGCACGCACAAGCGACCGATCGTGAAAATGAGCATTCAAACGAAAGAGAAGAGACATTAGCAGTGACAAATTGCACTATAATTTCATAAATATCTATAATTTCTTTAAAAAATTACTTTACAAAAATGTACGAAGTGTGCGATTCGCAGATACTGTTGATGTAAGAAAATTCGCTCCATAATTTCTGTCCACTTCCTATTTTGGTTGCTGTGATGCCAGTTTCATGTCATTTAGCATTATGAGGTCTTTCCTTTATCATTTTGCATGGATTTCAGAAACAGTGAATCAAAGGAATGAGTACTCAAATCATATAATTTCATAAATATCGAATAACTGGTGAGTGTTACAGCACACTGAACACACAAATAACATTATCAGTGACAATTTGCATTCTAATTTCTTAAATATCAATGATTTTAAGAAGTGTTCGATTTGCAAAACCTATTGGGGAAAGTGTGGTTTATGAACATGCGAGATTTCTCGCATGGGTCCGCTAGTAATATATAATTGTCATTCATGTGGCTTAACTAATCTAGCATTAGTAACTAATGAACTTCTAATTTAAGAACATTAATATTTCAAAAGTGTGATAGTGTGCTGGCATAGCTGCTAGTCTTTCTCACAGACAACCCGAGTTCAAATCCTAGTAAGAGTGGGGTAGAATTTTCACCTGAAAAATCACTTGGCATCTGCCCTTACGAACCACTGCACATAGAAACTCATCCTGAGCCTGACTGGTATAATAAGGGGTAGAAATAATTATTATGATTGGCACATCATTACCATCAACTTTATTTTTATTTTTTTTATTTTCTTCTGTCCCAAGTGAAATCGAGATTTAAGTGGTTCTTAGCTTTTGTGCCTGTATCACACCAGGAAAACAGATCAACTATATGTTTAGAATCTACTCACTCAGAAATAGGCTTTAGGATGCACAGAATGAACTTTCTGCTCATCTCATTATGTATCTCATCAATAAAGATTCCCACCAATAGCAGACTAGGAAGATTTTATTTTTCGACTATACTCCATAATTGATGATAGAATAACGCACAGGTGCACTACTGTATTCTAATTTCATTTATATACTGTAGATGTATTACTAGAATAGAGTTGTTAACATACCTGAAAGTGGTAGTGATAAACCTTCCTCTCTTCCTCAAAACCTTCCTTCGTGACTAGAAACTCTCTAAGGGTGTAGTCCGCAGTCGAACTCTCTGCCAAGTTGTGAACTTTAATCTTCCCGTACTCTTTGTTTTGACTTTCCTCTGGCCAGTAGCGGACACATTTGTTCTGTAACAAGACACCAGCAACACTAATTAAAACTCACAACCAGAAGAATTCCTGCACCAGACATTTCATATTCCGAAATTGAAAGAAAAAAATCGCAATATTTGGACTTAATTCTTTCAACTAAGGCAAAATCCTCGCCTTTCAACTGCATATATTACAGCAGCATAATTTCTTCAAATTACGGTAGACTCACATGAATCAGCATTCAGTACCACAGAAATAATTTTTGGGCACCCAGACAAGTGAATAACGTAAGATTCTTTTGTTTTACAGCCAAAGAGTCAATTTAGGGGCTACATCGCGTTGTCGCAGCCCCTAAACTGAGGAACCAAAGAGTCAATTTAAACTAGTTTGTAAATCCTAAGCCAACTCCATTCATAGCCACGTTATCAGTGTGTGCATTTTATGATGCAAAACTAATGTTTAAGATAATGGAGCAGCCTGCCATTAAATATTTTGTCAGTCATTCAGTTCTTGGCAGGAAGAAACATGTCAGTGGCAGCCCCAATACAATGAAGGATAGGATAGGATAATGCACAAATTGGTGGGAACATTCAAGAACAGGCAGGACAACATCCATGGGCTGCCATCTGTATGTCCCCATTTGGAGATAAATCTATCAGGTTATCAACCCCTTATGATGAGGGTTATTATGCAAATGAACACCATTGATAACGTTACTAAGAACTTAAAACAAACTGGTACCAGAAAAAAAAAGAATGATAGAGAATAAAACAGAGATAAAAGGCCCTTAACCCTTGAACAATGAGGGATGAGACACTTGGAAAGGAGTAAGACGTAAGGAGTAAGGGGAAAGAGGACACCCCCAAAATCACTTGAAAAAGACTCTGCCGAAGAATCCCTCACGGCCGCCAATTCCCGAGGTCACCAGCTGCGAGCATGAGGTTGTAGACTGCTTATTGTTACCCTGGATGAAACTACGCATGGTGGGCTTCACATATACACCCTATCCTTTCAGTCACCTTGCACTACAGGAAAAGGTAAAGAAGGAAGAAAAGCTAACTTCTTGAAAAATGAGGCCACCATGAACGAAAAGGGAAAGGTTAATTAAGGTGGAAAATTAAAGATATCCTATCATCATCAATCAGGCTTGGAAGAGAACAACCCAGGAAAGGTGAAATATAGGAAGGAGCCAGGGCAAGCAAGTGGAAGCCATACCGAGTTCAGTTGGGGATCCAATGGTTGCCAACATACAGTTCATTAGTTGAGAGCCCCTAGGCGCTTCATTTGCAAGAAGCCAATTCCCTCTCGTCGTACAGGAGTAGCAGAAGCAAATAGTCGAGAGTGATAATTACCTTTCCTCGTTCAATTTCCTTCGTGGTCATGACTATAACGCGTGTGCTCTCCTGCCACACCATGTCCCAGAAGTCTGCCATAGTACTGGGCAGACAGCCTTGAGTGGCAATGTAGTACTTGAACAGCATACCCTCTGGGTACACCTCCTCCTCTGGCTGTAATAAGTACTGACAATGAAAGAATACAAAATAATGTCATTCCATGTAAACATTAATAAACTTAATGCATATGAAGAAAGTGCCTATATCATATCTGAAGTTCCTTTCTTTAGAGTAATGTAACATGTGAAATACACCAATACAGAATTTTTAAATTCAACAAAATTTCCATTGTTTTAGATATCTCATACTTTCTTTAGAATTGTTGTGACATTTTGAAGGGGGCTGCCAAATCAGGCCTCCCTCTAGATATAAGCAGTAGGTGTTCAATGCATGAATATAATATAATATTTATTTATACTATCATGAGTAAGAATGAATTTGAATAATGATGCAATAAAACCGGAATCAATTAATTAAACTACGATATATGAGACAAAATGTTAAAAATTTGTAAGCACAGTAATTCTATAAACTCAAACAGACAGAGAGTTAACTTATTTGAGTTAAATTATGGTATTTTAATTTGAAGAACAATAAGAAGAGGAATTATATATAGAACACATTTACAATATCTAAGGATTACTAAAAATGTTACCAAAGATAAATCTGCTTAGCAATGAAACACATTTCAGGGGTAGAGATTATAATTTTATCACTTCCTAAAACATCATTGCCATCATAGTCATTTTTTTAAATTATGTATTTTTATTGTTATTGCCGACAGAGCGTAAGTCTTTATTGTAAATAACTATGGTTCCTTAAGGATCAAATAAATCTACAGGACAAAGTTTAACCTTCTAGTCATTACACTTGCTCACAGAACTGCCACATAATCTGTCATTTAATGACTTCGTAAATACTGCAGTGCAAACCCAATAAGCTTGGATTGTGATGTAGCAGTCCAAACAATTGTGGAGCTACCAGTTAGGTTTGTGTATTAGTGACATTTTTTTTAGGAATATTTGAATCACTAAAATACTACTATACAGAATTGAAATTAAATAAATTCCACTATTTTAGAAGTCTCATATTTTCTTCAGAGTTTTGAGGATAATCTGGAGGGGGCTGGATACAAGCAAGTCCTACAGTAAAATCCAAAGAGCTTATGCAAAAGATAAAAACCTCTACAGTCCTAATATCATAAGTTGGAATATGAAAATTCTCTGGAGAAGGGATATTTCACAGCTGGTCAGCGAGCAGTGTTGACACGTCATTATCAACATTCATTCGCCACTTGGTGTAGTGGCTAGCAATCTTGGCTGTCATTGAGGAGGTCTGGGTTTGATTCCAGGCCCTGCCAAGAAATTTAATTCTGGTTCGAGGGCTGGAACTAGGTAGCCTACACTCTGCCTTCCGAGGCAGAACTGAGAAGAGGTAGGTTTAATTCACAACTCAGCCAACCCAGAAATGACTTTCTGTGGGTTCCCACTTTTACTCCTGGTTAATGCCACGTGGTACCTAAATTAAGGCTACAGCTACCTCCTAATCCTGGCTCCAATCACAAATACATATACTAATCAAGCCATCACAATGACACAGGTTACCAGAGAGATTCCACACAGACCCAAGTACATGGGGTTACATGACCACAAAGCCCCTAAATGAATCAACAATATCCCTTTTTATTGACAACTCCAGTCACTGGCTTGAGCAAACTGCTGCTGGTTCAATTCCTTATCCTGTCAATGGATGGTCACAATAGCTGAAAGCTTTTTTTTTTGTCCCCCCAGGAGAACAAGACTTGGGCTTTCTTCTTCCTTTACGAATACTGTTAACCATTGTGAAATTCGTGAAGGAGTTGGAAAATACATCTTGAAGAAAAAGAAAAAAAAAGTCGAATCAGCGATTATGTTAGGCTATCGATCACAAGCAGGTCAACTAGAAAAGTGAGAGGTACAAGGAGGTTTGACAATGTCTGACAAGCACCAAGCCCTTCACTACAGCAACAGCCAATCTCTTTGTGGCAGCAACAAGCCATACCCATGTTTCGTCTTCATGGGAGAAACTTCAGATCTCAACTTATGATATTAGGACTGTAGAAAACACAAGAATAATTTTATTATTTAATTATTTATCTTAAAATACTTACCCTAATGTAATTAGCATTGATGTACTCAGCCCCAGGAACATTCACATCTATATCCTTCAGTTTAACTCGCGTATGATCAACTGTAAACAAAACATGAAGGATTACAGAATGTTCATCACTTACTGCTTCCATTTGTATTTTCCACAGAGATAGGACTAGAACTTACAAGGCAAGATGTTCTTGTAGCGGTTCTTGTTCCTGTTCTCAGTCTTCTGGCCTTCCTTCCTAGAGAACAGGTGCTTACACTCCTGTTGCTGAAGAGACTCGAACTCTTCCCAGAAACCAGCCTTGCCCGTTGACAAGCCATTCTCCTTCTGCACAAACACAAAATTAGGTTTTAAAATTACACCTGTTACAATGTAAAACAAAAATAATGAAATGCAGCCAAAAGAAATCAGAAACCCCTATTGACATCAAATTGGCAGGTAAAAAGCTAAAGGAAGTAGGAGACTGCTGTAACTTAGGAAGTAAAATAACCAGTGATGGGTGAAGAAAATGGAATATAAGAAGTTGGCTCAGGCAAGGAAAGCATTTCTAAAGAAAAGGATTATGTTGACATCGAATATAGATTTAGGTATAAGGAAGTCGTTTTTGAAAGCCTTTGTCTGGAGAATGGCACTCTATGGAAGTGAAACTTAAGATTGTGGTGCAGCAGAAAAAAGGAGAATTGAAGCGTTTGAAATGTGGTGTTAAGGAGATGGTACATAGGGTTACAAATGAAGGGGTATTAAGACGAGTGGGAGAGGAGAGATGTTTCTGGAGACTGCTAATGAAGATAAAAGATAGGTTGGTAAGACACATACTAAGACATCCAGCAATAGCAAACTTAGTTATGGAAGTAAGGTCAAGGACAAAAAAAAGGAAGCTTGTAGTTTAACGTGACCGTTAATCTTGAGAACATGAGCCACGGGACCTCCTTTTTACGTGAAATCCGAACCACAGGACATGGCATTTCACTTCGAAAATCTCACATGCATTGACCGGGAATCGAACCCGGACCGCCTTGGTGAGAGGCATACAGCTAGACCGCTGAGCCACCACGCCCCTAAGGTCAAGGACAAGAACTGTACGGGTAGACCTAGGTTAGAATATGTTAAACAGATTACCTCGGATGTAGGGTGTGGTGACTATGTAGAGATGAAACGATTAGCTAAGGACAGGGAGATTGGAATGCTGCATCTAACCAGTCAAAAGACTGAAGACTAAAAAAAAACACCACCAAACAAGTATATCTATTGTAAAGACTGTTGTGGCTTGTTCCAAAGTACCATGTAAGATTGATGAATTTGCTAAGACCACTCCTGTCAATCCTCCAATTGTAAATAAGAAAACAAATCCTAATGCCTAAAGTAATGAGGGGCTATGATTGAACTGAGTTCCATGAAGAGTAGCTAATCGCCTGAAAATTTTAATTCCAGTAGATACAGCAATAATTATAGTAGCTGAAGTAAAATAAGCATGTGTAGCTGAAGTAAAATAAGCATGTGTATCAACATCCATACCAACAGTTAATATGGTTAATAGGGGCGAAGGGACAAATCATTTTCTAAAATGCTCGAAAATCCAGTTAAATGCAGCAATGAAACTGCCATCATATGCAATTATTTTCATTCATTGATGCCCAATAGAAGACAAGTCCTAAAAGCCTATGAAGCTCTGAAGATAATGGCCGGACGACTTTCCGCGGCTATCCAGAGAGCGTCTTTCCCCGAACCCCGACCTTTTTCCTCAATACTGGTCTCGATAATTACATTCTCTATAAACATTATTGGATAGATTGTCTAGGGCAGTACAGTATGCTAATTAAACTATTTTTTTGAAAAACGAATAGCTTTTCTAAACTGACTAGATCACCTTTTGTCCGTGGGTGTGTGTGATCTATGTGTGTCCCGTCCCCCCACCACCCCCTAATAACATCTAAACTGCTATATAGATTTCAATGAGACTATCTTAGTAACGATATAATACTACTTCGTCCGACCTCGACCGTTTTCTTCTAATGCTAATACGTTGCACCAACCTAACATGGCAGTCGCGCAAAATATTACACCGGCATTCTGTATATCCGAAACTGTTACTGATAACACACCGAAATTGTGTATGGAGATAGAGAATACGAAGATAAATTCATATATGTGACTTTTAAAAATCTGCAAGTATAAAACCAACATGGTGGCCAAGCGAAGTTAAAATTTTAAATGTAGTTTTATCGCGATTTCATCATCCAAGCGCAGTGAAACTGTTTATAAATCATTCATAATGGCATCTAATTGTATTCAAACCAGTCGAAAGACCGAAGACTCAAAAAATCAAAAACAACAACATTCAGGCCTATGTAATTACTGTATTTTCTCGCAATACATTCTCTTTTCTAAATCTAAAATTCAGATTTCTGTACTGCAGTGTAATTATTTCTTTTGACCTCAATGTTTTACAAATTAAACAGCCATCACGAAAATCACCAAAAATGAATAGCGAAAGGAAAACATGTGCCACGGAACTTTGGAATACAAGAACAGTCTGCATAACTAGCAGTCCACATTGTATCAGCTGGATTTAAAAACTGGAATATGAAATATTTGTGTGGGTTATTTACCTGTAATTCCTTGACGCGGCTATCGATGCCGCTCGCGTTGATGCGCGTGGCGTTAAAGGGCTGCTTGAGGTGCACTACGGTACCGCTTGTCTCCACCATGGGGTTCCTCTTGTAGTGTTCGATAAGCTCACTGAGACTCTCAAACTTGTCCCCCCCGCCCACATCATAACAGTTATCCTGACAGCGGATCATCACGTGGGTCACTCGATCGTCCGTTCTAACTGACAACACATAGTCTCCGGGTTTACTCTGCGATTCGCGCACCAAGAAGCTGCCATTCTTCCCTTTCTCCAGGATCAGCTTCTCTGCCTCCTTGCCCGACAGATGGCCGTGGAACCACCTGAAACAAAATACAGTAAATTAGAGCACATAAAAAGACCTAACAGGCAAGTTAAAGGTAGCAAATATTTTATATTAAGATGTGTTTGCTATCTGTAGAAAAAAATACCAGGCCTCAAATTTTCAGAGGACTGACATTATATACGTGTTACCCCTAAAACAGCGCAAGCCTTCGCAAGTTTCCTGAAAGACACTGTTCAAATCACAATATTTGGTAAAACCTCAGGTCCATTGTTTTATAAAAGAGTTTACCCAACAAACAACTGAACAAGTAACAACATAAATAAACAAATACATAAAAACATACACAGACGGACAAATAAATAAATATATAAATAAAATCACACATATTTCAGTCATTTTTATTTCCTTACGCGAAAGCGAACTTTTGATCTAACTGACTTTGTGCAATCAGGACACAGACCTGAAACCTTCGGCTGTTGGGTTAGCTCTCTATCCAAATGAGCTCCCTCGATCAGTCATTTACTATCTGCTTAGCAACGCTTAACATTTATGTAGCTTGTACGGCCTAACAGATGAAAATCTTGACATAAAAGCGGCAGTGAAAAATACAATACCGGTACTTGGAAATGATAAACACTGACGCCTATCTTCTAGATCAGTGGTTCTTAACCGGTGGTCCGCAAGTGCCTCGGGAGTGGTCCGCGGGAGAAAAGGGTCCACCAGCACGTATTAAAAAGTGGCCAATAAATGGGGATTTCGAAAACGATGTGCGTTGAACGAGAATCGTCCGAATGTATTCGCGGCGATGACTATCAGGTTTTTAATTGAAATATCTTTAAAATAAGTGTTATTGAGGCAGGGTTACAACTGATAAGGTGTATGGCGGGGGGGGGGGGGGGGGGGATGAGGGGTGGTCCGTACATGATTCAATTTCACGCTGAGTGGTCCGCAGACTTCTACGGGTTCAAAACCACTGTTCTAGATACAGAACATCCTTCACCATTCGGGTTTTATAGTATTCTGCAGTAATTTAGAATATTTGCAATGAAGTATTGAGTCATTTCAAGCCGCCTGGTTTGACGAGGATAGCAGACGCGTATGCAGTGTGTGGGGGTTATGTTATATATCCCCTAACTCTCGAAGACGCGCGTTACCACCAATTACTTCAGTGAACTGACAGGTTCTTCCAGAATTCTGTATTTTGAAAGGTCGGACAATCCTCAGCAGCTGATGTTATTTACAGAAGGAAATTATGGAGGCAACTACACGGACCGGCAAACAACGCAACACTTCCATTCTTTCTTAAATTCTATTGTTCTATAAATCAATATACTGTAGTTATTTATTGTCTTACACATTCCACTGAGTGAGGAATGATTTCTACGCACTGTACTCATTGTAGTGGAGATTAATCATGTACATTATTGTTTGCGGATCTCTTCATTTTGATCGGGAACTTTCTGGCGGCCTGTACAAAGTAAAAAGTATGGTCATTGTTGATAAGGATGTTTACTGAAATTCTGTAGGTCATAAGGCAGGTTCAACACACCCAACTACACGGGGCTGATGGCCAAAATGTCCGACTTTAAATGTATTAACAAACAACAAGCTTTGTATGATGAAAATCTTGCTCCTGAGACATTTCTTGCGAGTTTTGAGAGCTATTGGAGAAGCAAAGAGGTCATGAAGCCGTGAGAACAATATCGTTGAAGACTGACGAAGATTCCACTATGTTGTGTGCATGTTTGTTGTTTCATTTGAGGGTTACCGAGGTCATTCAGCTCTGTGTACTTGGGTGAGAGAGGGAGATAATTTGTCTTATAATCCGTGTTATTGTGGTGTCTGTAGTAGTGTATTTGTAATTCAGGAGAGGATTGGTAAGGAGGAAGCCTCCGTGGCTTAGGCGGCAGCACGCCGGCCTCTCACCGCTGGGTCCGTGGTTCAAATCCCGGTCACTCCACGTGAGATCTGTGCTGTACAAAGCGGAGGCAGACAGGTGTTTCTCCGGGTACTCCGGTTTTCCCCGTCAAAATTTCATTTCAGCAACACTCTCCACTATCATTTCATTTCATCTGTCATTCATTTAATCATTGCCCCAGAGGAGTGCGTCAGGCCTCGGCAGCCGGCACAGTTCATATCCTCGCCGCTAGATGGGGGCTTCATTCATTCCATTCCTGACCCGGTCGGAGACTGGAAGCAGGCTGTGGATTTTCATTTCATTGGTAAGGAGGAGGCCGTGCCCTAAGTTAGGAACCATCCCGGCATTTACCTGGACTTCCAGGATATTTGAGGTAGGAATAGAATCCACCACTTCTCAGTTTTGCCTCACGAGGCTGAGTGCACCCCGTTCCAACCTTCAGATCAAAGTTAAATTTGTCAAGAGTCGGGAATCGAACCCGGACCTCAGAGGTGACATCTAAGAATTCTAGCCACTGCACGACGAGACAGACACGCGTAAATGTTAGGGCTTCCACATCCCGATCTGCACAAAGAAATAAGCGTCTCGGATCAGGTCGGAGAAGTTCAATTTTCGTGAGAATTAGTGTGTTTTTGACACATCAGATCAACTGAATTGTGAGTTGTTGCTTCAGTTATGCATCAGCTCCGTCTACGAGTGTCTGTGCAGGCAATTTAACAACCTGTATTGTTGTAGTGACATTTCTATTGTTCTATTAATCAAGATGCTCCAATGGTCGATGGGGCTGACCCGATTTGACCACGCAAGGAACACAGACGTCCGGCGAAGATTTGGTGTTGCACCAATTGTCGAGAAGGTGAGGGAGGCTCGTCTACGCTGGTACGGTCACGTCATGAGAAGACAGAACAACTCAGTTACAAAAACAGCACTCCACATCAACCCAGGTGGAACAAGACCACGTGGAGGACCTGCAAAGCGGTGGACTGACAACATCAGGGCTGACATGCACGCTGTTGGTCTAACACCAGAATATGTCAACGACAGAAAGAAGTGGAGGAGATATAGCAAAATAGCAGACCCCGCAAGGGATTAATGCTAGGAAGCAGAAGATTGTTGTAGTGACAGTAATTATTGGGGTAGGTACTCCAGGAATTGATACAAAGTGCCAATCCGGCATTTTCCTTGAGTAAGTGTGGAGAAACTTGCAGTAAAACCACACGCAGAATGGTCGCTATCAATGCCGGGATTCAAACCTCGGCGCACTGAACTAGCAGCTACACACTCTAGGCGCACAGCGTGATGGTAGTTGGTCAACAGGAGGACAGGGTTCCTGTGCATCTATTTTGTTTTGAAGACCAGATCAAGAAGGCTAACACTACAATAAATATGGACTTGATCAATACATCACCGAAGGACTCAGTCTACACAGACAATAGCGAAGTCCTGAAGGCCTCATCTCAACGAGGTTATGAAACTTGGATGAAACTCAACGCCCAGATTTGGAACGTGGGCTGAGAAGCACATACCTTCAGGGAGGAGTGCTCAGTGAAAGATTATGGCGTGGTCGGTATGTGAACCCACGTCTTCCTGTTAAAAATAAAATTTCAAAAAGCGTCTATAGGTGATACTGCTGTCGGGAATATAGTAGTTGATTAGACAGTGCAATGGCCTGTCACTATTTCTTGAAGAATGCTGTATTTTTGCATTTGTCTGTTGGGACAGGCTAGAATTCATGTGAATTTTCAATGTCACAGTTTCATTTATGGCTGTGATTATGAAAGCTTCTGAGGTGTGGGTGGTATTCGGGCCACAGCCAGTTTCTTTGGATGATGCGAAAGAAGCTGCACTGGCTATCAATGACAGGCTAAGTTACTTCCCTCCTCGTATTAGGCTACCTAGTATTTTATCAAAGGAAGTACGCACAAATGAGCATATAATTAATATATAATATAGCTAATAAAGTATTCTTTATATTTACATTGAGTTTGTATATTCAATTATTGTTTATGTTCGCTTTTTATAAAGTCCAATGCTATATTGTTCACAAGTTTCCGCACAGAGTTCACTTACGCATGTAACGAGTGGGATATGGAATGTCTTGTTTGTGCAAATGTGGTGATGAAAGCTGTACATAGATAACCTCGTCAATATGTGCTGCAATTCAAAATTTGCCAATGTCCAGGTTCTATCAATCATGACTCCTGTACTATAGAATTCCAGCCAAATTTCAGTACATCAAACCTCTAAGTCTGAGCTTTCCAAACTTTTTCTCATGGCGACACCCTATTGGCACACACAATTTCACATGGCACCCATTTAATTATAAACAATAGACTAGTTTAATAAAGGAGATTCATTTTAAAGAAATTTAAATTTTTCATAGTAAATATATTCAGGGTGTTCGCAGCAAGCCCTACTTTGTGCTGTAACTCGTTTGTTTTTCAAAAAATTTTATTTTGACACTTGCTTTGGAAAGTACTTTTCAAACTCTAAAGTTTCGTTGGTTTTTGTGTGAAGTTCGCGCATTTTCGTCCGCTTATAGCATGCGACCTGCCTCTGTCCGGTCTAACCAATCTAAACACCCAACTCGCATTTTGCGAGTTTGATTTTGGCAAAAACTGATATTTTGGTGGCTTATTCGACTAATTCGATGTCGCTATTTCGATAGGTGATGTCAAAAAACCGATTTGGGCAAAAAAGTGCCAAAAACCGTGCCACAAAAAGTTGATTTGCGCGTTATGCGTGAACTTTACACAAAAACCAACGAAAGAAAAGTTTTACAGCTTGAAAAGTACTTTCCTAAACAAATGTCAAAATAAAAATATCTTGGAAAAACAAACGAGTTACAGCACAAAGTAGGGCTTGCTGCGAACTCCCTGTATATATGATTTTCCAAGTATAACATGCTATATTAAGCACCTTTCTCATAGATACAAAACGTGCACCTTGATGTTCCAATTCAATGGCTGCTATGGGTTTGGCCATCATTACAAATCTGATTTATTTAGGGTCGGATGCAGGACAAATTCACACGCATGCCTTCATCTTACATTCTGAAACTTCCACGTTTAACTGTTTTTGTATTAGCCACAACATAAAACGCGATTTCACACGAATATGTCGTAGAAAACTGCAACATAACGATGAGGGCTCTTTTACTCAGGTGAGGAAAATCCTGTTGAATAGAAACCCAGAAGCTGTCTAAGTCTGACTCTTGGTACTTAAGTTTTTAAGTCTGATTATTTTCAAGTTCCACCAGTTCCTCCTCTTCGATAAGCTAAAGTTCACAAGAGCTGGAGGGTGCACACTGATCTCTTATCCAGTTATATTGGTTTACATTTAGTGTTGAAAAATATTTCATGACACATTGATGGTAGCACGTAACACCCCGGGGTGTCGCGATACCCTGCTCGAAAAACACTGCTCTAAGCTTTGGAGTTCTTGGTTTACAGTAGTGGTCGACGGAAGGACAAAAAATATATTCTCAAATGAGAATGAACCAACAAAAGATGTCCAAAGTGGTTTACATGCTGTTCGAAGCAAACAGTGCATCTTTTCAACACTGATTTACAAATTTTGTCGCAATCATCAAAAACTGAAGGTTTCCTAATTCTGGAGGGTTCGTGCATTCAAATGCTCAATATCACACGAAACATGACGGAATAAACCTAATTTTTGTACACCCAGACTGAAAACGCCATGGGTGTAATATCTAGGGATCGTAGAGGCCATTCAATAGTACCCGGTCTGCCAATCCATTCATCAAAGTTTTCATTTAGAAAGTATCTCACAATACCCCCTTAAGTGGCTGCAGATGTTCATAAAATAGACTATTTTCCAATTCTAACAACACTTCTTGAAGTATATCTAGGTAACTGACAGAATTGACAGTACCGTTAAGAATTGCTAGTGACAACTGACTTAGGGCCCACCCAGTATTTCCAATGGCGGACAACTTAGTTGACTAACTTGGTGTGTAACTTCCTCCGCAAATCTTAACGATTTCGTACCCAGCGGTCTGATACGTCTGGCATACATAAGCAATATTGTTGATTGTTCCACCAGATCTCATGACATCATCCCAGTTGTTCTAGCAGGCGCTGTTCCAACTGAGCAGGCGCGGCTGGTCATTAAAGGCTCTTAGGCGGAGCCTCTCCTGAAAGATTCTATAAATATACATACCGTATTTAATTGAGGAATTTATAATTTATATTGATTGGAAACATTTATAAATTTCACTCAATTCATTCAGTCACGAGTCAATATATTTGGAACTGTTGATAAAGAATGTTTTTCAGATGGATAGTAGCGCCGTTAGGCTGCGCCTTCGATGTCGTATTCCTTCCTATGTAACAGGGACGGGAGGCGTGGTTATGATAGCTCCATTCGTTTCAATTGTATCGCTGAAGGCTCAGGCGACTACAGCCTAAGCCAGGCTTGCCAACGACGACAAGATATTATTATTCTGTGGAATGCATTCAAAGTTGCTCAAGGAGACTGAAACCACTCTCATGAAAGTTTATCTTTTCCCTCTTTCACTCTCCGAACGATTAATAATGACAAGTTACCAGAAACAGTTAGATATGACTAATAAGTGATAATCATTATTGAGAACTCAAATGGTATCCCTTAATGTATAATAACTAAAATATTTCCGCCAGATAGCACCATGAGGTGGCAAGGTGTAGCAGTGCCATCTACCGAGACTTAGGGAAGTATTCTGTTTAAAATATGCCACCGCCCATGCTGCGTATTCGTAAACAAGTGTTCGCGCGTTAAAATCGTTGGTGTAACTTAATTAGTTCATTAATTATGTTGTTTGTCAGTGGCAAGTCTTAATTTGCGTGTTATGGACTACAGTTAGGGTTGCCATTGCATTTTTTTAATCAAGGTCGTCAAACGTTGTAATAAATAATACACATAAAGCAAGCCTCCGTGGCCTAGGCGGAAGCACGCCGGCCTCTCACCGCTGGGTACGTGCTTCAAATCCCGGTCACTCCATGTGAGATCTGTGCTGGACAAAACGGAGGCAGACACGTTTTTCTCCGGATACCCCTGTTTTCCCTGTCAAAATTTTATTCCAGCAACACTCTCCACTATCATTTCATTTCATCTGTCATTCATTTCATCATTGCCCCGAGGAGTGCGTCAGGCCTCGGCAGCCGGCACAGTCTATATCCTACCGACGAGGGGGCTTAATTCATTCCATTCCTGACCCAGTCGGAGACTGGAAGCAGGCTGTGGATTTTCATTTTCATGTATTAAATAAGCATTGCATAATCAAATACACATATCATATAGGCCTATGGCACCAGCAACTTACAAATGCTTTTCATTTGAACAAACCTTTGCAAACATCTTTTATTTGTAAGTACCTTCTGATAAAATTCACTACAATTTTCGTCATAATTGTAATATGTGAACAATGGAGTTTGTTTGTATAATCTCTCCAATTGATATTCATGACAGAAAAAACTCTCTCCGTAAATGCATTGGAGGGGGAAATGCTGAGTATTAACTTCACAAGGACTACGATACTCCTTAATGTTGTTGCCCCTAATATATCTATAACATGTATCCATCTATCTAACACAGACATAGAAGTCATTTTCTCTTTCAAACTTGCACCTGTATCACCAGAAAACAAGCTAGATATTACAATCAATTCTGAAGCGGGACATTTGAAAATTTGTGCAAAATTGAATATACTATCAATTGAACCAAAAAAAAACGGAATATTTGGCGTTCCGTTAAAGATTAAAACAGAACGCGGAACAAAACAAGAAAAAAAAGGAAGCTTGTAGTTTAACGTGACCGTTAATCTCGCGATCATAAGCCACGGGACCTCCGTTTTACGTGGAATCCGAACCACAAGACATGGCATTTCACATCGAAAATCTCACATGCAGTGACCGGGAATCGAACCTGGTCCGCCTTGGTGAGAGGCATACAGCTTGACCGCTGCGCCACCACGCCCCCAAAACAAGAAACAACGGAATTGTTCCGGGTAAAACGGAACGTCTGGCAACCCCAGCTTCAGTAGTGGTAAGTGTATGTCTACAAGACAATGAATTCAGTTAGTAGCGTATCGGGCAAAAATCTCGACCACGAAACTACAGTGGGCTGATTGTGAAGGGTCACAGGAGAGGCAGAGCGGTGTTTCTATACCCTAAAACGAGTGAAAACATTTTTACGAAACACAAGGAAGGAAGGCCGACTGTGCACTTGCAATGTGTTCCACAGAAAAGGAATAGTTGGAGTCACCGAACTTCAATGAGCTTGTCATTGACCACTTTGCAGCTCTACAGGAGAGGAGGGCAGACTTCACCTATGAATTAAAGGTCATGTGTTTATATAAAGTAATAGCAAGTAGCTTCACTGCTCCTAATATCTACAATTGTGTTTATTTGTTTCCATTTATCCCTCAAGATCGGGGTCACTTTCGGACTATGTTACAGATCAATTCCCTTGCAGTTCTAGCTGGTAAGCACAGTGTTTTCTAAGTAAATTGCGATTGTTTGGTAGTGTACAACCGTGAAACAGACTCCTCTGATCGGGACTAATTAGAATGGGGAGTAGGTTAAATTAGAAACGGAATGCATTGCCTCTTCCTGAATGTTGAAACTAGGTAAGTACATTCATTTTAATTAGGGAAAAAAAATGCTTTATAAAATAACATAATGGTGCCAATCTGTAAGTCTGTTCTGAGCTCCCCCACCTTTCACCGTGAAATTAAAAATCCTGCAACCGTGTATGTGGGTGTCGTATAAT
This sequence comes from Meconema thalassinum, assembly GCA_946902985.2. NCBI lineage: Eukaryota > Metazoa > Arthropoda > Insecta > Orthoptera > Tettigoniidae > Meconema > Meconema thalassinum. The sequence goes on along the minus strand of OX336394.1, from coordinate 248,176,092 downwards.
GCGTTATACCAGCATTTTGCCACTACGTGCTGAGCCTTCCCCAGCTCCAACACCACGAGCCGCGGCTGCAACTGAGTAACAATTCCACACTCATTTGGCACGGCAAAGTTAAGAGCGACAGCCAAGATGTGAGTGAGAGGCTAAATAAGGCCCTCCTCATCCAAAATGTGACTCACTAGGTCTAACTCTGACGTCATATCCGCGAGGATCTCCTTCTACGTATCCCCATGGCAACACGTGAGCCTCCCTAGGAGGATGCACGTCCGTGCAACTGATGTCTTTGACTCCACATAGTTCGTTAACAGCCAGCTTGCAGTCTTACTCCATCAATGCAAAGATGCATTAACCTATTGAAAAAAAAAAAAAAAACATATCCCCATCCCACATTTGACAATTTGGCTCTTTGCCAATGATCGACCAGGGCAGAGATATGTGTCATTACAAAATAAAAATGTTACATTAATAAAATTAATCAAATAAATAGTTTAATTAAATAAATAAACAAATACTGTAAATGCATTATTACTTTTTAATCCATCAACTCGTATTTGTGCCCAATCAGATTAGGCGGGAGACATATTGGTCACAAATAACAGTTCGCCGAATGAGAAGTTATCATTTGATAGTTAATAGGCAACAATGAGTCTTCTTCTTCTTCATCATTTCCCGTTTCCAGTTCCCTGGGTCGGGTTGCGAATCACGGACCTCCACAGTTATCTATCCCTCCACCATTCATTTCCTTCTTTCAATAGGCTACTTCTTTTTCTTATACTCCTCTTTTCTCTATGCTTTCCTTCATCGTATCTATCCACCTCTTTCAGGACCTACCTCGTGGCCTTCTTCCTGGTATTTTCTCCATACATATTCTTTTTGGTGCTCTATATTCTTCAATTCTCATCATATGTCCGTACCACTTCAGCTTACTGGTCTCCTCTATCTTGTCTTGCAGTTTTGGGAACCCAGTTGTCTCCCTCATGTCCACATTTCTGATTTTATCCCTCCGTGTCTTCCCAATTATTCCTCTAGGAACTTCATCTCGGCTGCTTGGATTCGGCTTTCATCGCGTTTTGTTGTCGTCCAAGTACCTGCTGCATATGCCAAAATTGGTTGGTTGGTTCCTCAGTTTAGGGGCTGCGACAACGCGGTCATGTAGCCCCGTGTACTTTGGGTGTGTGTAGAATTTGTCTGATAACCGGTGTTATTGTGATGGCTGTATTAGTGTGTGTATCTGTTTTTTAATTCAAGTAAGGACTGCAACTTTGAATTTTTAAATAGTTCCTACTTTTGCCGCCAAATGCCACCGTCAACGACTACTAGGCCTAGTTTAGAACTTAGCTACAAGACGCCACCGCAGTCGGCTCTTGGCAACGAACGTAGAAACCTAAGAGCATTGTTTACATTCCTAACCTATACAATTTAGCTTCACACAGGTGTAATTAGTGGAAGGTTCTTTAACATGCCATAAATCTATGACATGGGACCGCCGGCTTTACTTCCCCTCCGAAGGAAGGCATACTGAGGGATTTTTAACGCTCTTAAAAAATCCAACGGCTTCGGCCGGGTTTGAACCCGCTATCTTGGGCATAGAAGCTCAGCATGCTACCAACTACGCCACCGAAGCCGCCTTGTCAAAATTGGTGTGTAATACATTGAGAATAGAACTTGCTTGCATTTCTCTGGGACTTCCTGGTTCCATACTAAACCCGTCACACACTGGTAAAACCCATTAGCTTGTTGGATTCTCTTTCCAATTTTTTCACTTATTGTACCATCTTCTGAGAGTATGCTCCCCAAATACTTAAAGCTTTTTCTACAAAATAAAAATGTTAAATGAATAAAATTAAATAAATAAATAATTAAACAAATACTGTAAATGCATTATTACTTTTCAATCCGTCAATTCATATTTGTGCCCAATTAGATTAGGCGGGAAACATAATTGCTCACAAATAAGAGTTCGTCGAATGAGAAGTTATCATTTGATAGTCAATAGGCAACAATGAGTACTGGCACCATAACTTTCTATATGAATGATTAAATAATTGTATTCCTTAGTATAGTAGAATTAGTTTAATTGGAAAAGTCGTTTACTTTAGCCAAACCTGGAAGGACGGAATCAAATCAATACTCGTAAATTCCCTCAATTATTAGGGTCACTTCGCCGCTTGATAGGTCAGTAAAACTATTCTAGCGACGGAATGTTTGGCACGTCCAGCTCACTCTACATAAAGGGAATTCACCTCGCACATTTCCAAGAATCCTGAAGAGGAAATGCCACTAACTGTAATTAAAATGAAACTATTTCGAATTTGATGCATTTTGACTGCTACAAGGAGTTCTTGGTTACAATGCTACAATAAACGTGATTGTGGGGAAGCTGATCCTAAGCATGTGACTAATCACGATCCCTGGAAGGTATCGTTGAACTGCAGCGCTGTTTCATGCCAGAAGGTATCGAATACAATCCTATTTAACTGCAATGATTTCGTTCAGTTGAAAGGAATGAATCAATACAAATACTAGTCAATACGTTTTTCCGGAACAACCATTGGGTACTGTGCTCATTTCAAGAAGCCTATTGTTTATTTTACAGCGCAATAGAGCTTTACTATTGAGTAAATGCTAGTCATTGTCTTTATGACTTACAATGGTCAAATAACTATCTGATATGTATATGCAGGCAACGTATTTAACTCACTTAGCAAATCGAGCCTGTCGCTTAATTGGGCCAAAGTACAGTATACTAGGCACTATTTGTCTCAAGTAATCTGAAATAATTGTCAATAAAGAGCTTTGCTACAGTTAGCTAGTCCAGAAGAACACCTGGTACAGATGGCGGGGCAGTCAGTGATTAAAAGTAGAAATCCGAAGATCCAAAGGGGAAGAAAGTTCTTAAAAAAAATCCCCTTCGAAATGTTCTTCCAGCCAAATTGATTTTTTTTTCTCAGCACTATCATAGCGGTTGTTCATATTTGTAGACTATTTAGAACATTAAGCAGCAAAAAAAAGTGGATCTGAAGCTTCAGGTGGGCACCAGCAGCGTGTAGTTCAGTGTGTGGAACTTTTCCGATAACATGTTCTTTTTACATGCTGCTGTCTTTAAAGACGTCGAGGAGGAAGGGGGAGGGGGATGAAGAATTATGCCTTGAAGAGAGACTAATCGTCGTCATCATTGAAGTGTTATCCCGTTGGTACAGGGTCCACTGTATGGATCAATGAACGCTATTTTCTTCTATCAGCTTCAGCGGCTTCGGTGGCGTAGTTGGTAGCATGCCGAGCTTCTATGCTAAAGACCGCGGTTTCAAAACCGGCCGAAGTCGTCGGATTTTTTAAGAGCGTTAAAAAACCCTCAGTATGCCTTCCTTCGGAGGGGAAATAAAGCCAGCGGTCCCATGTCATACATTTATGGCATGAAAAAGAACCTTCCACTAACTACGCTTGTGGAAACTAAAATTTGTAGGTTAGTTTGATAACGCTTTATTAGTTCCAACATTCGCCACCAGGTGCTGACTGCGATGACATTTAGTAGCCACGTCCGCAGCTAGGTGTCGTGAAAGGTAGCATTTGGTAGCAAAAGTAGGAACTACTTGAAACAATCGTCTGCAGTCCTTCTACCTGAATCACAGATAACACATACTAATCCAGCCATCACAATTAACACCGGTTATCAGATAAATTCTACACACACCCAAAGTACACGAGGCTACATGACGGCGTTGTCGCAGCCCCTAAACTAAGGAACCAACCAACCTTCTGCATCTTGTAGGTGATATGCAGTATTCCATTGCTTCAAGTCCCAATTGGTAGTGTCCGTGGTCTTCGTCCATGAACATTATGGTAGTAGGTAGATTTTATAACGACGACAATAATAATAATAATAATAATAATAATAATAATAATAATAATAATAATAATAATAAGACACCCCAAAATGACTCTCAGAAATTGCTATTGACCGACTAATGACACGGACTGCATATAGACAGAAAATTAACTCCCAAGTTTCCATTGGCAAGAAATTTGTAACTCAAATATGCATGGACACGAGAAAGAGTGATGTACTAGTGTATGTATTTGTAATTGAGGGAGGATGTGGGTAGGAAGCGGCCGTGACCTTAAGTTAGGTACCATCCCAACATTTGCCTGGAGTAGAAGTGGGAAACCACAGAGAACCACTTCCAGGATGGCTGAGGTAGGACCAGACCAGCCCTCAGACCAGAATTAAATTACATAATAAGGTTCCTTCCAGTTAGTTAGTTAGTTATTGTTGTTTTAAGGGGCGGAACTACGAGGTCATCTGCCCCTCTTAACACAGATTAAAGAATACAAATTTTGAATTGAATTTAAAATTTTGAGGTGGACATCTAAATTTAAAAAGACCAAAAATTAATAAAACAAAAACAAACAATTAAATACAAAATAAAAATTATAAAAATAAACAAAAATTACGGAAAAAACAAAACATTATCATTCAAAAACGAACAAGTCGTTGAGTCAATGTTCACTGGAAAATTTAGATTGCTGGCCCTAACCCACTCTCACTTATAAAGCGGATAACGCGATCAGCAGCCACCGCGTCATCGGCTAATATAAGTTTGAGTGTCGTCTGCAAACCAAGGTTTCTTCGTAAGTCAGCAAGATCCACACACTCGGTAAAAATGTGGGCCACGGTGAATACGGCTCCACAGGTACAAAGTGGGGGGTCTTCCCTTCTCATTAGGTACGAGTGGGTGGATCTTGTATGACCTATCCTTAGCCTACACAAAATGACGGACTCTCTCCGGGCCCGGAAGGAGCTCCGCCACACGCGAGTTGTTCCCTTGATCGCTCTCAGTTTACTGGGCAGTGGGTCAGCTAGCCACTGACTCTCCCAAAAAGCCAGAACTTGTAGGCGTAACTGAGAGCGAATATCTCTAGCGGGTACCTCCATTGGTCGAGGTGGTAGTGATACCGCCTCTTTTGCAGCTTGATCTGCTAACTCATTTCCCACAATTCCCATGTGGCTTGGAAGCCACAGAAAGGTGATTCGAATGTCAGCGTGGCACAGCCCGGCTAGTAGGTCATGGATTCGCTGCACTAGGGGGTGTTATGGGAAACATGTAGCAATTGACTGCAACGAACTCAAAGAGTCGGTACACACGAGAAAGTGGATTCGTGCATCCTGTAGTGCAAACTGCAGAGCTTCATAGATGGCAACGAGCTCCGCAGTAAACACACTACAGGCCTCAGGCAAAGAGATCTTGGTATTTGCACCATCAATAACGTAAGCACAACCCACTTTCTCGTCCACCTTCGAACCATCCGTGTATAGAATGCCAGCGTCCGGAAATTGGTGAACTATGCTGTGGAACTGCCTCCGGTAAACGGAGGCATCCGTGTTCACCTTAGGACCTCGGTGCAGATCTAACCGAATTTCCGGACGCGGGACTTGCCACGGAGGCACCTCGCTAGATGTCCGGATCATACAGGGACCTACAGCCACTCCTATTTCAGTACACGAGCTATCAAGTCTAATACCAACCGGCCGAGTGGCACGAGGCCGGTTGGCGTAACCCTGGTGGTTTTGGGTACCGAAGAGAGCTTGATAGGTCGGGTGATGCGGCATTTGACGCACATTGGCAGCATATGCTAAAAGCATATGTTGGCGTCTATAATTTAAAGGTGGAACACCCGATTCGGCGAGTAGGCTGGGTATCGGGCTGGTCCGGAAGGCACCGGTAGCCAGCCTAACGCCACTATGGTGGATACTGTCCAGCATTTTCAAGATTGCCGGCCTTGCTGAACCGTATGCCGCAGAACCATAGTCTAGCCGGGACAGGACGAGGGCTTGGTAGAACCGTAGCAGCACCGCACGGTCAGCCCCCCACGTAGTGCCACTAAGAAACCTGAGCATGTTCAGTTTCCTGAGACATGTCATTTTCAATTGCCGTATATGGTGCTGCCACGTTAACTTGCTGTCAAAATGGAGCCCCAGGAAGCGATAAGTGTCAACCAACGGCAACGCAGCATCCCTGAGATGTAGTTCAGGGTGTAAATGTAGCCTCCGGAGCCGACAAAAATGGACGACGGAGGTTTTCGCTGCTGAAAAACGAAAACCCCGGTCGTGAGCCCACCTGTCGACCCGGTTGATAGCTAGCTGCAATTGCCGTTCCACGACTGCCATACTTCCAGAGCTGTAATGCAGAGCTAAATCGTCTACATACAGCGATGGAACTACCGCGGACCCGGCGGCGGCAACAATGCCATTAATGGCAATCGCGAACAAGGTGACACTCAGCACTGAACCCTGAGGAACTCCATTTTCTTGGGTATAGTATTGCGATAATGTCCTACCGACCCTTACACGGAAGAGTCGGACGGACATGAAATTCGCAATGAAAGTCGGTAAGTTACCACGGAGTCCCCACTTGTGAAGGGTGGAAAGGATCCCGTAGCGCCATGTGGTGTCGTAGGCTTTCTCGAGGTCAAAGAAAACCGTGACTAGGTGCTGCTTTCGGAAAAAAGCCTCCTGTATGGCGCTCTCAAGTCGCACCAGATGGTCAGTGGTGGACCTATGAGAGCGAAATCCACATTGGTACTCAGACAGGAGACCTTTATCCTCCAAGAACCACACCAGTCGACGGTTCACCATCTTTTCGAGCAGCTTACATAGGCCATTTGTCAAACAAATGGGCCTATAGCTGCTTACAAACTTGGGATCCTTTCCAGCCTTAGGAATCGGTATCACGATCCCCTCTCGCCATTGAGATGGAAACTCCCCTTCAATCCATATACGATTGAAGAGGATCAACAGTTTTATTTATACTGGATTCGCACAGATGTTTTAACATTTCCTTATGTATGTTATCCGGTCCAGGAGCCGTATCCCTGCACAGTGCAAGCGCACTGCGCAGTTCCCATTCAGAGAATGGTACATTATAGGACTCCGAAGCAGCAGTGGCAAAGGACAAGGGGTGAGTCTCTGCCTCCCGCTTCAGAGTCAGAAATGTAGGATCGTAACTCCCGGAGCAGGATACATCGGAGAAGTGCGAGCCAATGCTGTTGGCAATGGCGAGATGGTCCGTGATGATGTCTCCATTGATGGACACTCCGGGTATCGACAGTGATGTCGGGAGTCCGGAGATCCGGCGAAGCTTAGTCCACACTTGAGATGATGGAGTATGCGCCGTCATGGACGACACATACTTTTCCCACGTCGTTTTCTTACTCTCCCGAATCAGATATCGGGCTCTGGCACGCATCCTTCTGAAGGTGATAAGGTTGGCCATGGTGTTTTGCCTCCGATAGCATTTGAAAGCACGTCGACGATCTTTAATGGCTGCTGCAATCTCGGCTGTCCACCAAGGGACAAGCTTCCGGCGTGAGTTGCCGGACGAGGAAGGTATTGTTTCCTCAGCAGCAGCCAAAATACCATTCGTTATGTGAATTGTATGATCGTCGACACTCTCAAAGGTATCTTCGGCAAACACCGCACGTGCCGTGAAAGTTGGCCAATCAGCCCGACGGAGAAGCCATCGACTTGGTAACTCGATGGCTCTCTGGTTCGGAAGAGTAACGATAATTGGAAAATGGTCACTATTACAAAGGTCGTCGTGTACACCCCACTGTAGCAGGGGAACCAGCGCACGACTGCACAGGGTAATATCGACACTTGAATAAGTGCCGTGTGCAATAGAGAAGTGCGTAGGTTCCCTGTGTTCAACAAACACAGGTCCAGCCGCCTGATCAGCCTCTCAAAATCTCTCCCTTTACCGCTAGTGGTAGCGGAGCCCCAGATGGTGTTGTGGGCATTAACATCTCCCAGAAGGAGAAAAGGAGGGGGGAGCTGAGAGACTAGATCCTCCAGCTGTCCGTAATCCGGTTGAGAATCAGGCGGGATGTACACGTTACATACTGTTGCCATTACTGGCAACGAAGTACGAACTGCAACTGCTTCTAGCTGAGTACGCAACGGCACCTCTTCACTAAAGAGACTAGAGTGGACGAGAGGGCAGACGCCACCGGCGGCCACAGCTCCGTCCACCCGGTCTTTAGAGAAGAGTTTGAAGTGTCGCATTGTTGTCTCATGTCCAGGACGAAACCTGGATTCCTGAAGACAGACAATGTTTGCCGTAAACTGAGAAATCAATTGGCGTACTTCAGCGAGATGTCGAAAATAGCTATTACAGTTCCATTGTAATAGTGCCATAGTGTGGACTTAAGTAGAAGATAGTCGTCTACTTATGCTTAACCGTTTGCCAACCATCCCTATCCTTAGGAGTGGGTGATAGGGTAGGAGAGCATTCCTCAATCTCCACATCTCCTTCGGAGGACGAAGAAAACGGAGCGAATGCTCTCTTGGTTGGCGAACGGTTATCGCCGGACTTTCCGGGTCTCGTCCTTGGTGAAGAGCGAGAGCGGTGACGAGGGACCTTCTCCCGGTCCGATGACTGGGAGTCCGTCCCCGGCACGTCCCGACTATTTTTCTTCTTGAACCGGCGTTGACGTCTATTTGGGGAAGTAGTTGGTCCCTTCCCCCCTGACGTCTCCGTCCTGCCAAACAATGCAGCACTTGCTAGGACTGCTCCTCCGATGGTCGTGGAAGCAGAATTGCCAGCAGGTATTGGAGCTGCCTTTTCAGCAGGAGGGCAAGAGAGACGGCGATGAACAGTCTCTTTCTTACCCGACGTTCCTGTTCCCTGTTTTGTTTGGCTGGATGTGGGTCCAGCCGTGGCCGGCGAAGACTTCCTCCTCGAACGAGTCGGAGATTGCTTCTTCACTGGCCTTATCGGAGGAGTTGCCTTCTCCGATGGCGCCGGTTTAGTTGGAGGCACCTGCGCCTTTTGTTGGATGCCAGAAGAAGATTCCGTAACCTTCTTCTGGCTAACAGGGGTGATAATAGGGCTATTTGTAGCCCCTTTAACAGTGGTAACTCTTTTAGAACTTGCCGATGTCAAGTTTGCCGCTTGATTACTAGATTCGTTTGATACCTTTTGAGCATATGATACTGAGAAAATAGGAGAGGCCATGGAGCGATATTTTCTGCGTGCTTCAGTGTAGGAGAGCTCGTCTAAGGACTTTATTTCTTGAATTTTCTTCTCCTCTAGGAAGGCAGGACATTCCTTCCAGCGAGGAGAGTGCTCTCCCTTGCAATTTGGACATGCGGGAGGTGGTGTACATTCCGCTCCCTCATGAGTGGCCTTGCCACAGGAAAGACAGATAGGCTTTCCCGAGCAACGAGATGAGGTATGTCCAAATCGCTGACACTGAAAACACCGCAATGGAGATGGAATATACGGTCGCACATCGAGAGTGTACATTGACACTTTGATCCTCTTGGGCAGGCTATCCGACTCAAACGATAAGATGAACGCCCCGGTGTCAACTAGTACACCATTCATCTTACGTTTGATTCGTCTCACCTCGACAACGCCATGCTTTCCAGTTCTTTCCAGGATACGCTCGTCGGTAGTGTTCACCAGGTCCCTATGAAATACTAAACCTTTCTTCAGGTTTAGGGACTGGTGCTTCACTACCTCGACTGGAATACCACCGAAACTTGTCGTCCCAAGAAGACCATCTGTCTGTCTCTTTCCTTGAGTTTTTATCAAGAGTGCGCCGTTTCGCAGCTTTTTTACTGTGTCTACATCGCCCCATTTCCCCTCAATTGCATCATGTAAATCAAAAGGATCAACGTTTGTAAAATTTTGCCCATCGGTCCTTGTTACCATAAGGTACCGAGGGAAAAACGTTGAATCCTTTTCATCAAGCGGCGAAACTAGAGGCATAAACTTCCTCTTCTTAAATTTTAAAGACGGCTTTGTAAGGGAGCCACCCTGTGAAATAATGGACGCTATGTTTGGTCCCACGAGTAGCTAGGGAACTAAAAGTCAACCCCCGGCAGAGCCCCGCTTGCCCGGGGTAAGGCTAAGGTTCTCCAGAGGTCGCCAGGTATCTGGAGGTGGGTCGCTTGTGACTACTCACCCAGTAGCCATTCATCACCTCGCCACGACCACTCAGCTTGTGATTAGGGGAGGATTCCACCTCCTGTCACGCACACACACATTTACACCAAGAAAGAAAAGATGAGACAAGGGCCAACTAAGGCGGGAAAGTGAAAGACTCCCTAGGCCTAGGATACCCTAATACCGTCGGGGTCAGAAGAGAACAAGAGTTGACCAAGTGAGGTCGACAGGAAAGAAGACAGAGAGGAGCCCGGCACAAGTAAGTGGAAGCAATGCCGGACTCAGCTGGGGCCCCGTGGTCGCCAACCCACTTCCCACTAGATGTGAGCCCCTGGGGGTAAGGTTCCTTCCAAATGACTCCACTGGAGACAACATAGGGTCCTACAAAGAATAAAGCGGTTACAGAATCTTGTATTTTAAATTACAATAAAATGACTGAATTCTAACTTAACATTACGTACCCTGCAACAATAGCGTAAAAATATCAATCTAACTCATGACATGCACTGATGCATTTATCAGAAGTGTAAAACATACAGCTAAGAAAGGACATGAGTGAACAATGCTGATAGACATCTGCTCAACTGCGGCATCGTAAACAATGCTACCAACCATCATGCACAAACAAGAGTGTTTCGAACATGTATGCCCAAATAATCAAGAATATAACTGATATTTCCAGACGTCGGGCTCTACAGAGAGAATCGGAATGATAATCGGTCTTTATTGAATTATACAGTCTTTGTTTCCTACAATTATCTCAATTTTGCAGGGAAACGTTGAAGGAAAGGGCCACAACAGACATATTACTCATGGTCCTGAACTCTCCGTATTCACACCAGTGGTGCCAATTTATCAACATTGTCGCTAGATCGTAAGACACACTTCCTGAAAATTCGGTGACATATTTTTTTAAAAAAATATTGCTTAGGTAATGGATTTTGTATGATAAAGGGTCTATAAAATCTCGTCTTAAACTAAATCTTGGAGAGGGAGGTTAGTAAGCAAATAACAGTAATTCCTAATTAATTTTGGAGAATTGGGACACCTTAGTCATCAGCCCCTTGTACTGAATTTGATAACTTGTGGTGACTAATATTGTGTTCAACTAGAATTATGGGAGGGCGTAGGTGCTCCGGGACTGAAGTAAAGTACCCTCGCTGTATATTCCGAAAGGGAGTGGGAGAAAACCACGTTCAGGACGGTTGCTGTCGGCTCCGGGATACGAACTGTGGACTTCCAGGTCTCCCTTGCAGTCGTGGTGTGCACCTAATGCTAACAGCTATACTGGGGGGTTTTAACCAAAGAAAGCGTCGGTAAATAAATTGGAAATTGTATTGTCCTTCATTATTAGCACGCAACTTCTCTCGTGTTCCTAAACCATTGTTCTTTTAACCGGTCTATTAATATAGTGTCGGCCAAGGGGACGCCCGAATGAGGAATTCCTTAATAATCTGGAATGCTTCTACAATCAGTAGTAGTAGTAGTAGTAGTAGTAGTAATAGTAGTAGTAGTATACTAGTAGTAGTAGTTGTTGTTTGAGTCTTCGGTCTTTTGACTGGTTTGATGCAGCCCTCCATGCCTCCCTGTCCTGAGCTAATCGTTTCATCTCTACATAGCTACCATACCCTACATCCGAGGCAATCTGTTTAACATATTCTAACCTTGGTCTACCCCTACAGTTCTTGTACTCGACCCTTCCTTCCATAACTAAGCTTGCTATTCCTGGCTGTCTTAATATGTGTCCTACCAACCTATCTCTTCTCTTCATTAGCAGCCGCCAGAAACATTTCTCCTCTCCCACTAGTCTTAATACCTCTTCGTTTGTAACCCTATCTACCCATCTAATCTTTATCATTCTCCTGTAACACGACATTTCAAACGCTTCAATTCTCCTCTTTTCTGCTGCACCAATAGTCAGTAGTTATGGAGACAAAATGAAAATGCTGTTAATTAAATTTGTATTTCATTGCCAATCTGTACAGTGGTGGTCGAAGACAGAAGCACTACGGTAAATTAGGCTACATGGTTATAAACCGAAGGCAGTGCCATAATGTGGTGAGGAGTAAGGTAGTTTCCCACTGCTTTTATCTCTAAAAGCAAAGGAGTGTTATGCAGCACCAGTGACCCAGTGAATAACAATATTCACAGATCTCAGCCTCGTGAGACAAAACTGAGAAGAGGCGGGATCGATTCCGACCTCAGCCATCCTGGAAGTGGTTTTCCGTGGTTTCTCCACTTCTACTCCAGGCAAATACCTGTGAATTAAAGGGGGATTCACTATCACTTCAATGCTCTCTGGGTCCTCTGAAAACGATGTCATTAGTACATTTGCCCGTATAAACAAAGCTCAGTAAGGGTCATAACCGGTAATTTCAAAAACCCTGTACGAAAAACAAAAGACGAAAATGAAGTATTCATAAAGGGAGTCTGAAAAAAAAAGGTGGGGGGTGGGAGGGAGAACGGTGTAAACACAAAACCGCTAGAACACACGAGTTCCTTTAATGTTGATGACCTTGTCCCTCCCCGGGCCATACAATCATACCATGACGTCACAATTCAAAACATGACCTCGAATTATGGATTCCCCACGCGAAGATTTCCTTTGGCGAACCGTATTATGCATGATATTGTGTGTAGCTGTAAGGGCCATGAGAAAAGGCTCATATTCTTGTTCATATCGTTTCCTGGCGGTAATTCCACGCTCCTCTCCTCTGCAGTTATGATAGCCCCTTGTACAACATATTGATACTACATACTGTACAGTATATTAGACCGAATTAATCCCAAAATCGTCTTACTTAGTTGAAAAAAGCAGCACGCTTCGTTTGTCAATCAGATTTGAGATTCGAATAAAGTCTTGTTAATTTGTTTATAAGCACTTTATAAACAAATAAATTTCCGTTGACTTTTCAACAAATGCAAGATTTTTCCTGTACTATTGAGACGATTTGGAAGATTTTGGTACAAACCACACCTTCTAACTCCCTCTGGTTTAGGAGCTTGAGTTTTGTGAAACATACACCTTAGCCTTAGCTTATTATATAATAAGATAATAATAATAATAATAATAATAATAAACTCACTTGGTTATTACAAGCGCTGTCCTTAGCTCCTGAAGTGCTGTGGAGATGATAATACGCGCCGCTGGAAGCGCCAGCACCGACGGCACATCCAGACGAAATGACTTGCTGACGGACATTCACGCTAGTATATAGCACCAACACACGACTTCAAAAATATCACCACCTTACTTCTAAATATAATTTAAGACGAGGTAACACACGAAACTAATATCGCTTCTATCGGGACAAACTGTTTGAGACAGGAACAAAAAAACAGGAATGTCAATTTACTTATTCTTAGGCAAAATGTTTTTCAAAGCAGATGTTTTCCCAGTTGAAACAGTCTGATGTCATAAGAAGTCTTCCTTCCAACATTTTCTGACAGTTCCTAAACCTTTAAAATACATGTTCCGTAGATTTGCCGCACTTGTTATGACATGCGTGGTCGAAAGCTAACACTAGAATAACAATATACACTTGTTGACAGCGGACAACACTTGGCACTATGCGCGAGGACGACCGCTAGTGGACTGCAGCAGTGAGCCAAAGAACACGGGGAGGTCATGAAGGACTCGCCAGTATGTTTCCAAGAAGTATGCTTGACAGAGAGGAGGGGGCAAGGACAAGGTAGAGGGGGGCGGCAGTGTTTACGATATCCGGATTAGCCTCCCTCCACACTAAACCTACAACTTTGTGATGAAGCTGAAGACTCGACACTGTGAATGTGAAACATGTTGTGTAAGGGTATTCCCCACATCACTAATTTCCACACATAAAAAAGCGAAATAGCAATTCAAGACCAACCTTTTTACGTTCGACTGAAGAATTCATCCTGGGGTATTCCGAATATTTGCAACTCTCCCACCAATCCACTCAACTATCAACATTCCAATTCATTTTCAGGAATTCAAAAAATAGAATTAATTGCAGACCATGAACCAGAAAAGGGGGGAAAATACCTCCCATCGCATGTTTTCACGCGCTCCGAATACATGGCCGGGCATTCCTTAACAATGTAAACCTCACAAAAATCTCTTAACCATTACTCCTCACAGCAACTACTTTTCCGCCAATGGGATCGCGGGAAATATAATTCACAGGGCTCATTAAACAAGAACTCACAATGTTATTTTTATAATAATTGAAGGACAAATGAACGGCTGACTAAACACGTCCTGACAAAATGTTGGTGGAGTTACGCTTCAGTGAAAGAGACACGCCATCTGTTCTGTATTACACTACCACTTTCAAACCGACTTAAGTGGCATTTATGTATACTCCTCCCTCTAATATACACCCTGTTGACAAAAGAAAAGGGGAAAACAATTGTTTCTCCTCGTTCCTGAGCAGTTCGGCAAATGCCGGTTGAATCTTTCGTAAGAGTCGGTCCATTTCTTCCCCGCCGAACTATCGTCACCAACGAGTCAGGGCATCCTACGTGTCTAGGGGAAGCTTTTAATGTAATATATGAGGTACGGACATTGATGTTCGTTAATTTGATGTAGAGCCTCGAATTTCCGCTATGTAATTCTACTATTTTTAAAAGAAATTGGTATGTGATTTAAAACAGTTCGTTGTCACACGCGGATGCATTCTCATGATTGTGTTAAGTCCAACGGCGTGCGATATTTGGTCGAATGCTTATTAATTATTTCAGTTCAATATAATTAAGAGATTGCACTCTTCTAAAGCTTGTCTGGACGAAACCATGACTTACTCTATGACTTAAACCAGAATGAAATAAACTGATAATTAAGGTTCGGAAGTTAAGTAGCCTACTGTAGAAGTCATTTTTACCTGAGCTTATTTTGCCCGAAATTTGAAAAATACGTGTGAATGAAGGGTCCCTGATCTCCATTAAGGCAATTTTATTTTGCCTCTAAATGTATATTTAGTCATTTTAAGGCTTTCATCATATTTCGCTTATTTTAGTGCTATGAAGTCATATTTGGTTAGATTTTGAGCCCGTTTAAATTTTGACAAGGCACATTTATCAGGGCGGAGTTTCAAACATGGAAATTCTAAATGTATTCCCGGAACAGGCAGATAGGAGGTTTATAAGACCTGATTCCGAGAAAAAGTTCCTTTGGGGTTGTCTCATTGAGTAAGATTCCATCCCAGCAGATAGGAGCCTCCGTGGCTTAGGCGGCAGCACGCCGGCCTCTCACCGCTGGGTCCGTGGTTCAAATCCCGGTCACTCCATGTGAGATCTGTGCTGGACAAAACGGAGGCAGACAGGTTTTTCTCCGGGTACTCCGGTTTTCCCTGTCAAAATTTCATTCCAGCAACACTCTCCACTATCATTTCATTTCATCTGTCATTCATTTAATCATTGCCCCAGAGGAGTGCGTCAGGCCTCGGCAGCCGGCACAGTCCATATCCTCGCCGCTGGATGGGGGCTTCATTCATTCCATTCCTGACCCGGTCGGAGACTGGAAGCAGGCTGTGGATTTTCATTTTCCATCCCAGCAGATAAATTTACCTTAGAGCAATAAGTAAACAAGTAGGCTAAACTGTGCTATCTCACGTCCAGTTCAACTTGACGGGTCTCTTTCACAACCAGTGGTCACACTTGTAGCATTGCAGTGAAGTCCATCATGCCTAAAGTGAAGTGGGTACCTGTTAGGCAGTGTCTTCTAACTTATGCTAACAGATACCAAAAGCATGCATTACTTCATTTTTGGGTTCTCTTTTTAGGAAAAGAGAGTGAGAACTGCGTCAAGGCTATGCCACTACCGTACTGAATGAATATTGAAGTGTTAAAAGAAAGTAGTGTAGCTCTATCAGCTTGTACGATTAAATGTGTCTGCTGTACTATCTCGTTTTATGTTAGTAATACTCCATAAAATGCATTGGTCACAGTTTTCCGTTTATAGATCATATTCTCTTCATTAATAGGTCATATACAGCTAGAATGTAGGGCATATTTGCATGCATATTTTGTACTTTTTTAGCTCTTAAACTTCCGAACCCTACTGATAAACACATAAGCTTATAGCGAGAAAGGTCTGTTTCATGTGAGAGGCTTTGACATCGTGGTCATTTAGAGCCGTGTACTTGGGTGTGTGTAATGTGTATATAGGCCGGGGTGGTTCTTAACTAAGGCCACGGCCGCATCATTACCAATCCTCTCCTGAATTACTAATACACACTAATACAGCCATCGCAGTAACACACGTTATCAGACAAAAATTCCACACACACACTCAAGTACACGGGGCTGAATGACCACGATGTCCAAGCCCCTCAAATGAAACAATAATAACAACAGCTTAACTCAAAACGTTTTGTTCATGAAATTGTTTAATTAATAAGTTAACACTGAACCAATAGTCATTGAACATTGTTTTCGTGCGTTTTCTGTAACATCTACAATTTAGCAAAACGAGCCGATGTGAATAAATTAATAGAATCGGCCGGAGCTGAAAAGCATTAAGTCAGTTTTCACTACTTTTCAGGAGACAGATAAAAGCGTCATTGACAGAACAGAACTTAAACACACTATATTAGCGATGTGTGTTGTGAAGCAACTATTCAGGTTATATTTGTGTTAGCGGAATAACAATTTTAATTTAATAAACATATTTTTCAAATCAATATTGGAAACTTGACTTAATGCCCTTTAGCTCCGTGGTCAGTTTAATGCGGGATAAAGTCATCCAGAATGAATATTTCACATGATGTTTTATTTAAAAATGGATTTGTATCTTAAAATCACCTAATGTAATGTAATTTACAACAACACTGTAACACGCGGGAATGTTGCAGTGCGGCCAACATTAAGTACGGAATACGGCGCTGAAGGCAGCAAGTTATTGACTTATGCTTTTCCCCCTCTGATCGCACTACACGTAGCAGTGGTTTCTAGCTTAAACAGAAGGCCGACTTTTCTTTCTTATGCCGTTCCCAGGCCCTTGGGCCAATACTTCAAAATACTAATTGTTTAAAAAATGACGTTTTTTGACTTAATGCTTTTCAGCTTGGACCGATTCAATTGCTCAAGCAATGATCATTGTCACCGTGGCTCTCTAGGAATGGATGTGCAAACCCAGTGGCGTACGCAGGATTTCTTTCTGGGAGGAGGGGTTGGTGATTCACTCATAGTTGTGCACAACATTAAAATAATATTTCGATTATTATTCATAAAAAGTAATAATTAATAAACATTCTCCTTGCATGAAAACTATTTTATTCCTAAAAACCAAATTCCAAACACCATTGAAAATATGCAAAATTAATTTAATAATACGGAAAACAGTAACTAAATATTAATATTGGTATCAACATGTCCATACATGACTGTTTATAATATTGATATTATGTGAGAGAAAAATAAAGTTTTGCTCTCCATGCTCTTACTGACATTACTATTGACTCTCAAAATCCGCCCATCTTGATGGCTTTATCTGCATCATTGACAAGAATATTATCAACGAAGAAACGGGCGCACAGTGACCGAGATATGCACATTTAAAGCAGTCCACAGTAACGTGAAGGAAGTTACCAATCGCGCACTTGAACAGCAAATATGGCTAGCACCAACGCTGGAGGAGAAGTCTCGCTGCGAGTAGGGCACTAAAGCCCATGTAGGGCCTATGTCTACGAAGCGACCGCTGCCCAGCCATTTGGCTGACGCGAGGTAGCGAGTCTGGTCCCCTCGGCTGTTAATCTTGGTCTCCCTGGACGCTGCTTCACTGCCAGACAGCTACTCAATTGTCCTCACGAGGCTGAGTGCACCACGTTCCAGTCCTCACGTCAGTTTCTAAAATCCCTGACGGAGCCGAGAATCGAAACCGGGGCCTCTGGATGCGAGGTAGGCGCACTACCCCAACACCACGGAGCCAACCGAGTAGGATATAAGGCCAAATGAAGAACGTGATCACATTTTAAAAATATACAGGAGTAGAGAAGCCTCACTGGCGGTAGGGTAAAACATGGGACAATAAATGTGTAAGGATTCAGGTAAACAAATGTCTTAGGGGTGGAGATGGGGATTAAACTCTAAACCCCCCACTGTCGGTACGCCACTGTGCAACCCTACGACTATGTGAATTTCCATTAAGTTACCGTTATTTGTTAATGTTAACTAATTCAACCAATTTCTAAACGTAAGTTGTATTTCAACGTGAATTCCTGGACTAGCAACGCACCACTAACACATTAAGCTAAGATAAGGACAGCGTCTGACGGAAAATTACTATTCTAAGGAACGTGACGGTCACCTCTCTTCCAAATATACCATAATTGCTACGTATGGATGTAGTCATTCAGTAAGAGGGGGGCAATACGTGTGACAAAGAGCGACAACCTCCCCTACACTTCCAGGGCATAACCATGTAGATTGTAGTCCAATTGTGAGGGAGTCCCTTCATTTTTACCACTCAACACAACTTGTTCATTCTTTGTAGAAAATGTTTCGTCCAAGATCATCCTGCCAATGGGACAGCTGCTCACGTCCGTAGGTTTAACCTTAAAGTACCCTACACATGACCCCGGCACCTGGGTTGTGCTAAACGAGCAACAGTGCCGTGTCTTCTTGGAAGACCTCCTGGCCATATTATTATTTTATCGTATTCAATTTTAAGTAGTTCCAACTTTCGCCAAGAGATGTCAATGATACCTAGTTGTGAACGTTGGAACTTTGATAGAGCGTTCCAACGAAATCTAACCTAGGAATTTAGCTTCACACAAGTTTAGTCTGTGGAAGGATCTTTTACATGCCATAAATCTATGACATGGTACGGCTGGCTTTACTTTCCCTCCGAAGGAAGGCATACTGAAGGATTTTAACGCTCTTAAAAAAATCCGACGACTTCGGCCGGGTTTGAACCCGCTATCTTGGGCACAGCAGTTCAGCATGCTACCAACTACGCCACCGAAGCCTGGAATCAAAGTTACAGAAGTCTACTTGGGTGTTACGAAAAACTTTCTCAGTGTTACCATTGAGCATGAGTGGATAGTTGGTCTGGATGTTTCGATCATTTTATTATTTATGCTTGATGCTCTGTTTTTAATCGGTTTATACAGAGAGGTCCTCTTCTAAATGGCGCCGAGGCCATGCGGTGGACGGGTCACGATGAGTCACCGCCAGATGACTAGTATGTACCGGCTACAAAATAAAAGGGGGCCGGAAAGCCCTGTATGCTGTTATTGCATTGATTACATACGCAGCTGGCAAAATACCTTAGTTGAGATAATTAAGAGTTGTGGTGAAGTACTGTAGCCTATCTCGTATCCCGTGAACATGGTCAGGGACAGAAAAAAACGAATTTTCCAAGTAGAAACTTATCTTCTAAAGAAGAAGTCATACAGTAAGTGTGTTCGTAAGTTTCAGCGTCGAGCGATTTTTACTCGTGGAAGAACCTCAAATAAGACGTATACATAAACAATCCGCGTACTCTGAAGGCCCTCGAGAACGAAATAACTGCACCGAAACGAATTACCAGTCAGGATGAATTACAGCGAGTGTACCAAAACTTCCTACGTCGCGTCGGTGCAACGTGTCTTTTCGACAACATTTCCAGCTACAACTCTGAACGTCATGTGATTATGTGATTTACGTTAAAAAGTGTACATGTGTTGAAGCAGTTGGGCGCTTCGCTGCTGCTAGCGGCAGTGCCTTGCTCGACACGCGGCTACACACAGAGCCCACTCCGCCACGCGGCCTTTTAGAGGTTCCGTCATTTAGACAAGGACTTCACTGTACTTGTATTTGCAACAATTTCTTCCTTGTATACTGCATATGCTAAATAACCACCGGAATCATTGTTATTGCAAATGTTTGGATCAGTAGGATTATGCTCCAAAAACAAATGGTGAATTTAGTCTGAATATATAATTCTTCTTCTCTTTCTTAAGAAAACTAGTGGGGTATTGAAAGGAACCACGCGACGTGTTCATTCACGTACTTTTTTGACGTGCCCAGCCTTGGGTTAACTGAACATATTTTTGTGTATTTTAGAGTGTAAAACTGCTCTTTAAATAACTACAAAAAAAATCCATTCGTGCGGAGCCTCGAGAAAAAGCTAGTACCGTATTTAATAATCTGTAGCCTATGTAGAAATAGTCTGATAGCAGGGCTAGCAACGTACGTAAGACGTAAGGCCACGGGGCTAGGCTATCTCCATACTCGGAAAGCGAATAGGTTCAAACCACACCGTCGGCAGTTTTAGAAGTAGTTTTCATCTTTCAATTTCTAGTAGGTAAATGCTGGGATGGTACCATATAATAGTCCCCGGCCGCTTCATTCCGATCAGCGCAGCGGTGCCAACTCAGAAGGAGCGAAAACCATGTGCGAGATTAAAAAACAGAATTTTATTTTCTCCCGGAGAACCTTACAGTGCAATTTATTGCGGAATCGCATGAACTTGCTTACGGACATTGTGTGTACTCTTCAACGAGTCTCATGTAACGGCACCTTCGTTCCATTTACGGGTGGTATTCCGTTGTTGCTGTAAAACCTGCATAGCATTCAGTGACGATCGTCAACCTCGATATGACCGTTGTTTCATTTGAGGGGCTTTGACATCGTCGTCACTTAGACCCGTGTACCTGGGTGTGTGTAAAATTCGTATGATAACCTATGTTATTGTGGTGTCTGTAGTAGAGTGTGTATTTGCAATTTACAGAGGATTGGGAAGGAGACGTAAGTTAGGAACTACACTGAAGAAAATGGAAATTGCAACACCATGAAGGCATTGGTCGTTTGTGTTAATTTTCAAGATACGGAACGATGCCATGTAGGTATGTAAACGATGAAAGTTTCAGACCCATTGGATTGTTGCTACAGGTCTACCCACGTGATTGGTCGCGGAGGAATCAACTCCAGTATACGGACTCTGGTGTAGCGTAGTTGACTTGCGGTCTGTGCAGTGAAGTGTTCGCCGTCAAACATGCCTCGACGACAGAGAAGAGCACGCTATCAACAACTGTCGCCGTTTGAGAGGGCTCGGATAATTGGGCTGTGTGAGGCTGGATTACCGCTAAGGACTGTCGCTGCACGTGTTGGCCGACAGGCATCTACGGTACAACGTGTATGGCAGCAGTGATCAAATGAAGGTACCCACACTCGTAGACCTGGCACAGGCCCAGCGTGACAGACAATTGTGAGAGAAGATCGCCGCCTCATTCGGATGGCCGGATGGAACCCCATGCAACAGCAGCGCAAATTCGAGCAGCTGTGGCACCCCACGTTACACAACAAACAGTTGGTAATCGCCTGCGTGCAGCTGGCTTACGATCCCGCGACTGGCTGCGTGGCTCAGGGGTAACGTTCTCGCTTGCTGGGCCCAAGGTTGCAGGTTCGTATCCTGGCGCAGTCAGCTGGCATTTGAGGGTGCGCAAATGTGAGGGAGCCGTGTCCGTAGATTTACTGGCACGTTAAAGATCCCCTTCGGGGCAAAATTCCGGCACCCCGGCGTCTCTAAAAGCCAGTGTAGTTAAAAGGGACGTAAAACCAATAACATTATTATTATTATTATTATTACGATCCCGTGTCCCTGCAGAAGGTGTTCCATTGACCCCACAACAGCGACGTGTAAGGTTGGCCTGGTGTCGAGAACGATCGACGTGGGACGACGAATGGCATAGGGTCGTCTTTAGAGATGAATCGCGCTTCTGCCTTGCCCGCAGTTATCGCCGGAATCGTGTGCGCCGACGTACCCGGGAGAGGGGCCGCCCAGACCTTACTGTCGAGAGGCACACAGGGCCAACACCAAGCATTGTGGTCTGGGGAGCTATTGGCTTTAATGTGAAATCACAATTAGTGCTCGTTGAGGGCACTATGACTGCTCGACAGAACGTTGATAGGGTACTCAATCCAGTGGCTGTCCCTATGATGGCGAACATTGCTAATGGGATGTTTCAGCAGGACAATGCCCGGGTTCACACTGCACGCATCTCCAAAGAAACTCTCCACGACATCACAACCTTAGAATGGCCCGCCAGATCCCCGGACCTCAGTCCTATTTAGCATGTGTGGGACATGATGGGTCGACAACTGACAAACCGTCCTCAGCCACCACAACTCTGGAACAACTGACCCGTGCAGTGCAGCAAACATGGGCCACAATTCCTCAGGAAGCGATCCAGGGCCATATTGACTCCATGCCTCGCAGAATTCATCAATGTATTGCAGCTCGTGGTGGGCACATCCTGTATTGATTGTTGTCCAAACTTGCGGTCAGAGGGACCTGCAGGTGTAATCATCGAATCACAACCGAACACTCGTCCTGCATGTTCAATTGCAGCAATGTAGCACCACTCCTTCTGGGTGTTGCAATTTCCATTTTCTTCAGTGTATCTCAACATTTGCCTGGAGTAGAAGTGGGAAATCACGGAAAACCACTTCCAGGACGGCTGAGCTGTGAATCGAATCCACCTCTTCTCTTTTTTCCTCACAAGGCTGAGTGCACTCCGTTCCAGCCCACAGACCAGAGTTAAATGTCTTGGCAGAGCCGGGAATCGAACGCGGACCTCCGGGGTGACAGCCAAGAATGCTAGCCGTTAGACCAAGAGGTGCGCTCGGTAAAAGCAGTAGCTTGGTTACGGAATCAATGTTGCTGGCTATTTCATTTAATGGTAGGCCTATTGATAATAGTTAAGTCAATCTCGATGCAGTCACCACGAAAGAGCTGTGGCCATGCATGCTTTCTTAACTTCTTGGTTTCTTCCGATGGTAAATCCAGACAATGGTATTCAGACATAATACAGTCGAGTCTTGATTAACCGAGGTTCCGTGTCAACCGAGCAAGAACTGGATGAGTAAATACATTAGTTTTGCTGTAAGTAGCGAAGCATTATCGTCGGTAACGGACCAACTTTAATTGTTACGTCGTCTGCACAGTTTGGCGACCAAGAAACCAGGCAGGGCAATCAAGCAGAAAACTGCAAAGGACTTTTTCAAACATTTGTAATTTTAGAGGTGGGTGTACATTATGTACTTGACTGTACTTCGCATAGCCTACTTATTTATGTAAATAATTAGTTCTTTTGTATCTTTTGTGCGATTCCAATAATAGTACCCCTGCTTTCATATGTTTTGTTATTTTAAAATAATTTTCTTTTATCTCTTTCTGAGTATCCGTGTTAACCGAGGATTTGGTCATCCAAGGTGGCTTCGGTCCACATTACCTCGGTTAATCAAGACTCTTACTGTATACGCTTTTCCGTCCGCCTGGGTTTGATATACTGTATTTGCGTGTTCATTTGTTCTTGTTGTTGATTGTTTAGGCATTTTGCGACATCGTGGCCATGTAGCCCCGTGAACTTGTGTGTGTGTAGAATTTGTCTAATAACATATCTTGCTGTGATGTCTATACTAGTGTGTGTATCTGTAATTGGAGTACGATTTGGATAGGGAGCGGCCGTGCCCTAACTTAGGTACTATCCCGGCAATTGCCTGAAGTAGAAGTGAGAAACCACAGAAAACCACTTCCAGGATGGCTGAGGTGAGAATCGAACCTTCCTCTTCTCAGTTTTTCCTCATGAGGCTGAGTGGACCTCAGACAAGAATTAAAATTTATTGGCAGAGCCGGGAATCGAACCCAGATCTCCGTTGTGATTTGTAATTGTCGTAGAATTTTGAATTAGGTGGCCGTGGCTTAAGCTAGTACCATCTCGGCATCAGCCTAAAGTAGAAATGGGAAACTGCAGATAAACACTTCAAGGATATTTAAGGTGGGATTCGTTGTTGAGAATTAATTTAAGGGACTTGGACATCTTTGTCAGGGCGGCTTCGGTGGCGTAGTTGGTAGGATGCTGAGCTTCTATGCCCAAGATCGCGGGTTCAAACCCGGGCGAAGTCGTCAGATTTTTTTAAGAGCGTTGAAAATCCCTCAGTATGCCTTCCATCGGAGGGGAAGCAAAACCGGCGCGCGGCGGTCCTATGTCATAGATTTATGGCATGTTAAAGAACCTTCCACTAATTACACTTGTGTGAAGATAAATTTTAGGTTATATTTGATCAACGCTCTTAGGTTCCAACGTTCGTCGCCAGGAGCCGACTGCGGTGGCATCTAGTAACCAAGTCTAGTCGTAGACGGTGGCGTTGGGCGGCAAAAGTAGGAACTACTTGAAAATTCAATATCCACAGTCCTTACTTGAATTAAGAACAGATAACACACAGTAATACAGCCATCACAATTAACACCGGTCATCAGACAGATTCTACACACACCCAAAGTACACGGGGCTACATGACCGCGTTGTCGCAGCCCCTAAACTGAGGAACCAACCAACCAACATATTTGTCATCAGACCCATGTAGTTGGGTCTGTGTTGAGCTTCTCTCATAACCTGTATTTATGTGACGACTATAGTAGTGTGTATAGCAGTATTAGGGACATGTGCCTCAGGACTTGAAGTAAGGTACTATCCCGGCAATTGCCTGGAGGGAGTGTGGGAAAACCCGGCGGAAAACTATATTCAGGATAGCCACTGTGAGCGCCGGGATTCG
This sequence comes from Meconema thalassinum, assembly GCA_946902985.2. Taxonomy (NCBI): domain Eukaryota; kingdom Metazoa; phylum Arthropoda; class Insecta; order Orthoptera; family Tettigoniidae; genus Meconema; species Meconema thalassinum. Next base: position 248,151,628 of record OX336394.1, on the reverse strand, counting down.
AACTTACGATCTCCAGCTGGTGCACGATTTAACGAACACTGCTACGCCGCGGGAAGGTGACAATCAAACCCTATTCTTCTCAGCTAATCTTAATAGGCGGAGTGTTCCCCGTTCCAGCCATCAGCTTAGAATTACATTTATAAGGATTTGAACCCGGAGGGCAGCACATAACGCAAGCCATTGCGCCATATGACTGTCAAATGTTTTATTAGTAAGATTCATATTAGTGTAGTTTAAGATTTGGAACATTAATATAAAAGATTGTGCCACAATTTTGAGCAGTAGGCCAATCACTGGCTGTAAAGCTACCCACCGCACGAGAGGAGACACCGCTGATCAACAACTAGTAGGCCTGAGTGGGAAGAGCTGCGCTCCTACGTGCAGTTTTAATCTCCTCAGGGTTACCTCAAGTCAAAGTCAATTATACAGTGTGTGCCAGCAGCATCTTTCTTATCGCTATTCAAAATGAGACTGAAAACACCACTTAGGGCGAATAAATGCTGTCACAATATTCCCCCCCCCCCCCCTTCTAGAACGGCAGTGTGAGTTTCATAACGAACTGCAAAATAAAGAAAAACTGTGTCATGGTCCATAAGTTAGGCTACTCAACTGAACAGTCATATTTAAGTAAGACTAGCAGAAGTACCCGCTCTTCGAACGGTATTCGGTATTAATAACCAGACGTTATCATTTGAGCTACTGTTGCAATGGTTAGGGGCTTGTCATTCCTTCATAAGTTTATCAGAAAGAAGTTAGTTTTCTGGGCATATCGCAGACACTGTTAATTTAAGGGCCATAACATGTGGTTTTCGGAGACCCTTTAGAGACTCCCTAGTTTTGTGTCACACATTGAAAAGCGCAACATATGCTTTGGTCGTCCTTCTAGGATAATTTTTATTCTTCGCCTATTTTATCATGTATTTTGAAGAGTTGTTCCTTATACCCACCCTTCTATGAGAAGTACTTGGAAGAGTATTCTAAATGATTGGTGTATTGACTCATGGTTACAATACCTAATTTTACGATGCTCCAAGCACTCGAACATGAATTATAGGCGTACATAAACATAAATATATATCAAACAAAATCATCTTTTCGATGAACCCGTTTGTCGACAAAAATATGATTACTAAAACTGTGCTCTCAAACTAAATTCACCTAACGTATACTTCCTGACGTGAAAATAATACTGACAACCTCGTAGAGGAAACGCAATATATGTCAAATTAAAACTGACCCTCACCGTTGTGGGAAGTCTCCATCCCCAGGAAGACCCCCTTAATAAATTATAAAAGCTCGTGGTGCATGAAAATTCGGGATTTTTAGCCTCCAATGGCCCAAATTCCCAAAAGCTGCAAAAAACACTATTCCAATCCAGGAATTTTTTTGAAAATAATGTTGCTGTTTGGAGATATAATAGACCTTCTGTACAATATATCGCATATCGCACGTGTAAGTCACGTGTAAAAATTCTAGGATACCCCACGACCCCCTTAATCGCATTGTTGAATTCTAGAGTCTATGTTTGATTCCACGATAACCTTATAGCCATTTGCAAACTTTCACAGAAATGTAATAAATTGAGTGGCATTGCTTCTTACAGAAATAGATGGAAAGTTGAATGTCACCTCTTGTGATACTGTTGTCATGGTTATCGGCTTGCATTACTTCATTAGTTTCTTCTTGTTGTTCTTCTTCTTTCGGATGGGCAGCTAAGGAACACGACGTTCAACTTTTCAGCTTGGCGAGGGACTTGATGTTTGCCCAATATTTGCGCATTCTCTGGCTATGTTTCTCCTTTCTCTCTTTTGTTCAGATGATGCCGGTTTTCTTACAGGGTGGTCTGTACTGAAAACTCTTCTGTTTAAGTATCTTTCTGAGATGTAATCGGCTTCTAATATCACTTTTCATTATCTTCAGTTCTTGTATATCCTTGTTAACTACTGTTAGCGACGGTGTCAAGCTCTTTCTATTCCCCCAGTAGTTGAGAAGCCGGTTGGTTAGTCTTGTTGGGTTTATCCATGAGACATGTACTTAGAAAGCCAGACGTCTCTTCCTGACCACATCTGTGATTTTCTCAGTATATCTATATAGCTCCTGATTTGGTGTTCTTCTGTACTCGTCATCTATTTATTAGTTTATTAAATGAAATTAGTTTTCTGGGAATATCTCAGAAACGTGGTTTTAGAGCCTTAAAACGTAGTAGCCTCCGAACCACCGAGGGGCTGAAAATGAGTTTTGTCTCGTCCTTGTACGTCATAAAATAATAATAATCATAATAATTTAATAATATAGGGATGCGATATAATGGACCTTTAGTACCACACCCGCACGTGAAAAGCACGTGAAAACAAGATGTTCAGTAAAGAACATATAGCCTACTTTCTCCTAAATGCATGGGTATTGTTATAACTATTTGTCCTTTTCAAGGAGTATGATCGAATGTTGGTTGTAGAAGCTTGTTGAAATACAACGTGCTATAGGGATATTAAACATGAATATGAGGTGCCCTTTGCTAGTGCTACCTCTGTACCAAATTTCGTTCAATTCGGTTTCACCGTGTTTGAATTGATAGGGGGAATCGATTTGCACACATACTTGGCCACCATCTGCAAACTATTGGGCTGATGTTCTTGCAGTTTGGTCTGAATATGTTTCCCACATAAAGATATGGTGTTGCAAAATTTGGTAGAGACTAGATTATTAGGTTGGTCGTAATTACATTTTAGCTTTTAACATTTGGGAGGCCACGATTACGTTTCCGTCAAGATAGCGGTGATATAAAACATGACACTGAGGTGCCCTTTGCTAGTGCTACCTCTGTACCAAATGCCGTTCCATTCGGTTTCACCGTGTTCGAATTGATAAGGGGAATCGATTTTCACACAAAGATGGCCGCCATCCGCAAAATATCACGCTGATGACCTATTAGTTTGGTCAAAGGATGCTCCCTCCATAAAGGTATGTTGTTGCTAAATTTGCTAGAGATCGGATGATTAGGCTAATCGTAATTTGATTTAAGCTTTGAACATTTGTGTGGCCGCCATTACGTTTCCGTCAAGATGGCGGCGATATAAAACATGACACTGAGGTGCCCTTTGCTAGTGCTACCTCTGTACCAAATTTCGTTCATTCGGTTCCACCGTGTTCGAATTAATAGGGGGAATCGATTTTGACACAAAGATGGCCTCCATCCGCAAACTATTAGGCGAATGACCTATTAGATTGGTCAAAGGATGCTCCCTCCATAAAGGTATGTAGTTGCAAAATTTGGTAGAGATCGGATGATTAGGTTAACCGTAATTTGATTTAAGCTTTGAACATTCGTGTGGCCGCCATTACGTTTCAGTCAAGATGGCGGCGATATAATACATGACACTGAGGTGCCCTTTGCTAGTGCTACCTCTGTACCAAATTTCGTTCCATTCGGTTCCACCGTGTTCGAATTAATAGGGGGAATCAATTCTGACATAAAGATGGCCGCCAGCCGCAAACTATTAGGCTAATAACCTATTAGATTGGTCAAAGCATGCTCCCTCCATAAAGGAATGTTGTTGCAAAGTTTGGTAGAGATCGGATGGTTATGTTAGTCGTAATTTAACTTAAACTTTGAACATTTGTGTGGCCGCCATTACGTTTCTGTCAATATGGCGGTGATATGAAACATGACACTGAGATGCCCTTTACTAGTGCTACCTCTGTACCAAATTTAGTTCCATTCGGTTTCACCGTGTTTGAATTAATAGGGGGAATTGATTTTCACACAAAGATGGCCGCCATCCGCAAACTATTAGGCTAATGACCTAGTCATTTGGTCAAAGGATGCTTCCTCTATAAAGGTATGTTTTTGCAAAATTTTGTAGAGATCGGATGATTAGGTTAATCGTAATTTGATTTAAGCTTTGATCATTTATGTGGCCGCCATTACGTTTCCGTCAAGATGGCGGCGATATAAAACATGACACTGAGGTGCCTTTTGTTAGTACTACCTCTGTACCAAATTTCGTTCCATTCGGTTGCACCATGTTCGAATTAATAGGGGGAATCGATTTTCACACAAAGATGGCCGCCACCCGCAAACTATTACGCTGATGACCTATTAGTTTGGTCAAAGGATGCTCCCCTTATAAAGGTATGTTGTTGCAAAATGTGGTAGAGATCGGATGATTAGGTTAGTCGTAATTTTGATTTAAGCTTTGAACATTTGTGTGGCCGCCATTACGTTTCCGTCAAGATGGCGGCGATATAAAACATGACACTGAGGTGCCTTTTGTTAGTACTACCTCTGTACCAAATTTCGTTCCATTCGGTTGCACCGTGTTCGAATTAATAGGGGTAATCGATTTTCACACAAAGATGGCCGCCATCCGCAAACTATTACGCTTATGGCCTATTGGTTTGGTCAAAGGATGCTCCCCCCATAAAGGTATGTTGTTGCAAAATTTGGTAGAGATCGGATGATTAGGTTAGTCGTAATTTGATTTAAGCTTTGAACATTTGTGTGGCCGCCATTACGTTTCCGTCAAGATGGCGGCGATATAAAATATGACACTGAGGTGTCCTTTGCTAGTGCTACCTTTGTACCAAATTTCGTTCAATTCGCATTCACCGTGTTCGAATTGATAGGGGGGGGGGACAGACATTCAGAGTACACACACTCACACACACACATACATACACACACACAGACAGACACACTTTTTTCGCCCTGTGTTGATCTCATAAGTCTACTTTCATTTTTTACAAAAATAGAAAGTAGGCTAAAAATCACGAGTACCCCTTGACCCCCTTAAGCGCATTATATACGTATTGATGAATTTTACAGCTTAAGTTGGTTCCGTTTGCGAACGTTCACAGTAATGTAATAAATGGAATAGCATTGCGTCTTACAGATGGACTTCAGAGATTGTGTTGCCATGGTTACCGGCTTGCATTCTTTCAATAGCTTAATACATGAAATTAGTTTTCTGGGTATATCTCAAAAACTGTTGGTTTTATGACCTTAAAGTGTGGTTTTCGGGGCCCGTAGGGCTCCAGAGTTTTGTTTCTCACATTGAGACGCTGAAAATGAGCTTTGTCTCGTCTTTCTACGGACATTTCAGCATGCATTTTAAGGGGTAGGCCTTTTATGAGAAGCATGGAGAAGGGTTACATAAATGATTACTTTCGTGCCTCTGATGGACATCTGTCCCAAATTTTACCTTGATCCACTCAGCCGTTCTCGATTGATGCGCGTGCAAAGATGTACACAGACAGACAGACAAATTTTATTTTTGCGCGCAACCGTCATAAACCAGTCTGAAACGCGTTAATAACTCAAACTTCCGTGGAAATTCAGAAAAAAAAACAGAAACTTTCATTTTTTATATATAGAGAGATCACCTCGTGGTGTAGCGGCAGTATATATACACTAGCAGGTACCCGCGGCTTCGCTCGCGATCAAGACAATGGGGACGATGCATTATTGCTGATAATTGGTCTATTCTATTACAGCAATCGCGGCTACAGGATGGTCCATTTAATTCTGAAAATTCTGATATATACAGTATATTGATATGAGCAGCAAAGTGGGAATTTTATAGAGTTGTGGAAGTCTGTAGGGTACGATGCTACATTAAATGAACACATTTGAAAATTACGTTTTTGGTTTTGCCATCTTCTGTTGAGACATAACGATTTTCTTGTCCGGATACTCGCGAGCACGCCACATACAGTTGCCCATGAGAAAAATGGTTTTGTGTAAATGTACACCTGCTGCTGTTAAGTGTGTGTCATTGCGCTTTGTTAATAGAAATAGCGAATATTGTTTGAAGAGGGAACTGCACTCTTGCACACTGGAATGGCAAATCTATCGGAATCAGGGGAATTAAAAGTATTTTTCCTTAAGCTATTCTGGGTGTAATTTTGCCACACTTATTCATGATTTGAACGTCAACATGTCGCTATTAATAGACCTATAGTAAAATATCTCTCACCTTGGCCGCTGATGTACATTATGCAGTCTCTTCCAGTGTTACATCCGAGGGATTGAAATTCTCCAACAACCCTTTTGCCTCACATGCCTCTCTAAGTAATTAAAACTCCTGATAGATGTTGTTTGAGTCTTCAGGTTTTTTTTTGACTGGTTTGATGCAGCCCTTCATGTCTCCCTCTCCTGAGCTAATCGTTTCATCTCTACATAGCTACCACACCCTACATCCGAGGCAATCTGTTTAACCCTGGCCTACCCCTACAGTTCTTGTCCTCGACCCTCCCATCCTTAACTAAGCTTGCTATTCCTGGGTGGCTTAATATTTGCCCTACCAACGTATCTCTTGTCTTCATTAGCAGTCGCCAGAAACATCTCTCCTCTCCTACTCGTCTTAATACCTGTTCATTTGTTACCCTATATACCCATCTGATAATTCTCCTGGAACAACACATTTCAAACACTTCAATTCTCCTCTTTTCTGCTGCACCATTAGTCCAAGTTTCACTTCCTTATAGTGTCACGCTCCAGACAAAAGCTTTCAAAAATGACTTCCTAATACCTAAATGTATATTCGATGTCAACAGATTCCTTTTCTGTAGAGATGGTTTCCTTACGTGAGCCAACCTACTTTTTACATCCTCTTTGCTTCGACCATCACTGGATATTTTGCTTCCTAAGTAACAGAAGTCTCCTACTTCCCGTAGCGTTTCACCTGCCAATTTGATGCCCATAGAGGTTTCTGATTTATTTCGGCTGCATTCCAATGATTTTTGTTTTACAATTATTAATTTTCATCATAAATTCTTTCCTCAGGGCGGAGTCCATACCATTCGAAAACTCGTTCAAATCCTCTGGCGTATCGGCCAAGATGACGATGCCATCAGCAAATATCAGAGATGAAATTATTTCTCCTTGAATCTTCTCTCCCACTCTAAATTTTTCTCCAATTTCCTGATTGTGTTTTTAGAGATCTTAGAAATGCGTTGCACTCGCACTTGGTGTAGATGCATTGTCAAAGGAAAACATTCCATGTTATGACATGGGCCGCATAACCTGTACCGAAAGCCTATTCTGAACAACATATTTGCCAACATTTTATTGTATCTTTCCATGTGGTATAACTCTGTACATCCAACATACAGAAGAGTGCTTTAAAAATCATGTCTTGTGTAAATTTTGCAAAAGGTAGTGAGTGTGGTTTTTGCCGGAGTGGATTCTCGCTCGTAGAAATTCTTTTCAGTAAAATAGACTGGTTCACATAGAGGTATGTGACGGCGGGATGCCTTAAATGTTACGGAAACGGCAATAGCCGCCACAGAGCTTCGTTGCTACTGAAATAACGACCAGACTGATATTTGTACGTAACTAAACGGGATTTGTGAGCCCAGTGTTTATGAAATTGAACGTAGCTATATCGCTACCTTTATTTAGTAGCCGCTACTGTAGTGTTTAAAAATTAAAAAGTGGTATTAGAAGGCGCTTTCCCTATTTATTTATTTTACCCCTGGCACTACAGCCCATGAAGGGCCTAGGCCTATCATGCGACCGCTTCCCAGCTATTTGGCCTGCAGAAATTGTGGTAACTCGTGGTCAGTGCATCGTGTCCCCTCGGACGTTAATCTCGTTCTTCGTGACAGGGGCGCTGCCTCACTATCAGCCAGCTACTCAGTTGTCCTCACGAAGCTGAGTGCACCCCGTTGCAGCCCTCACCTCAGTGTCTAAAATCTCTGACGGAGCCGGGAATCGAACCAGGTGCCTCCGGATGAGAGGCAGGCGCGCTACCCTGTTCTTATTGTGTTTAAATATATCTTGAAAAATATAATAAATGGATTGGCATTGCCTCCTACAGGGATATATAGAAAATCGGATGTCATACCTTGATGTACTTTTCTGTTGCCATGGAAACGGACTTGCCATTAATTCATCAGTTTATCAGAGCGAAGATAGTTTTCTGCGAATATCTTTGAAACTGTTGGTTTTAGGGCCTTAAAATGTGGTTTTCGGTGTCACAAACCAAGTATTGTTTCTCGCACCGAGAAGCGTAAAATGACCTTTGTCCGGTCTTTATGCGACAACTTCGATATTTTGTCCCGGTTGAGTGTTTTTGGTGACTCCGTTATGTTGCCCGTTCCACGGGAACAATGATTTATTTCCGGATGAAAGGCAGCCTATATGTTATACCAGGGTATAAGCTGTCTCCATTTCAAATTTCATCCAAATCCATCCAGCCGTTTTAGTGTCAAGAGGTAACAAATTAACACACACACAAACTTTCACAATTATAATATATATAGGGAATATAGGGATATAGGGATTGATAGAGTTCTTGGCTGTCGCCCCCATAGGTCCAAGAAATGTTAATTCTGGAGTGAGGGCTGGAAACGGGTTACACTAAGCCTCGTGTGACAAAACTGAGGAGGGTTCGATTCCCACCTCAGCTAACCTGGAAGTGGTTTTCTGCGGTTCCCTCCCCCCCCCCCCCCCCCCACGTCTACTCCAGGCAAATGATGGTATGGTTATTAACTTAAGGCCACGGCCGCCTCCTTCCCAATTTACAAATACACACACAGTGCAGCCATTACAATAGCATACATTATCACACAAATTCCTAACACCCAAGTACACGGGGCTATATGACAATAACAAATTCATGTAATGTACTTCCACTGACAACGATGATGCGTTATTGGTTTGAAAGTCCCTTTTAACTGCTGTGGCTTTGAGATGCCGGAATTTCGACATGCAGGGGTTCTTTAACGTGTCGATAAATCTATAGACACGGCGATAACGCATTTAAATATCCTTAAATGCCATCGAACTAAACCAGATCATATTTTGAGCAAAAGACAAAGGTAAGATCTTATGGTAGGCTACAAGAAATGGAAGCTTGTAGTGTTTACGTGACAGTCTCGGGATCATGAGCCGAGAGATCTCCTTTTTGCGTGAAATCTGAACCACAGAACGTGGCATATTACTTCGGGAATCTTACGTGCATTAACCAGGACTCGAACCTTGTCCACCTAGGTGAGATACACGCACTGTGCCGTCTCTTGCCCTCTGTTATGGTAGTCTACTATTAATAACTGCACGTTGAAGAAGTTAGCAGGCCAAACTTGGTGATCTATGACAAAAACAGCATGGTAGCAATAATGCAGATTCTCCACTGAAAGAAAACCTGCAGGTCAGGGAAACAGATATCGAAAAGCTTCCTCACTTGTCTGGCTACGAATGGCACAATCACGAAGGATTGGGAAAATGCGAGGGAGAAACTAAATCTCAAGAAATATCACACGTTGATAACACAGAAGGCTGATCTGCAAGCACAAACAGCTCAATTGTTCTTTAATAGTCGTAAACTTCTCCTCTATTTGTAATAATAAGTTTTGTTTTATAAGAATTGAAAAAAGTATGTATTAGCGTTAATTTGCAATCAAACGTGTGGCCTGAGTTACTTTTGTCATTTGAAGTAAAACGTGGTGCTACAAGTGGAAATTAACACCGACGCCGAGCCCTGCTTAGCCTTCTGGGCTATCAAGTGAAGGAGGCGGTTGTATGGCTATTTTCCCGCACCGAATCACTACAGTTTGCGTGTAGCCCAGGCGATTCTCTCGGATAGTCTGTTCCCCATCTCTTCCCCACGAAGCTTTCGTACTGCACCGTTCCCCCAACAGATTTTAATGCACGGAGACTACTTTAATTATGATTGCACGAGTGTTGCAAATTCAAAATAACGTAAATTCACATGGTTATTCGGAAAATTATCTTGAGTTACAACTGCCTTTAATTTTAAGTGTCAAAAAATCCTTTGTATACAATAGAAATATCTACATTTCCTATTATCAGAACTCCAAAATTAACTGATCAGGTACACTCCCTGTTCCGTGTAACATGACACTCGCTTCCGTTTCACATGTGGCCATGTGACTTTCGTGAACTGGCCAATCGCAATGCGTCTACGCGTATATGATAACTATTTTACCTGATGGGACAGAGATTATCTCCTTTCTGTAGCCTGCTCTGATCATCCTGACAGCTCGTTCTGAGAAATACTTTGTGCATGGAGATTGCTTTATCCTGTTCTATCTATTTAAGATTTGTGTATTCAGCACATAAAAGGAAAAAGACAAGAGAACACAAAATGATTATCATATCACAAGGCTCGGAAACTGCCTCAAGCGTGAGGGTATTGCGTAATTCTTCTAATGACTACTTCAAGCAATGACAACCATTATTATGACATGAATCGTTCGCGTAACAATTTTACTTAGCTTCATGATCACTATGTGACAAACAAGTGGAAGGAAGGAAGGAAGGAAGGAAGGAAGGAAGGAAGGAAGGAAGGAAGGAAGGAAGGAAGGAAGGAAGGAAGGAAGGAATGTTTTAGTTTTATGTGACGTTAATCTCGCGATCATGAGCCACGGGACCTCATTTTTTCCTCGGGATCCAAACCACAGGACGTGATATTCATTTCGAAAATCTCAAATGCATTGACCGGGAATCGAACCCGGTCCGCCTTGGTGAGAGGCAAGCAGCTCGAACACAGCACCATCACGTCCCATTAACAAGTGAAGATTAACCTCCCAATCGCTGCACGAGTGTTGTGTTATATTAATCTTACGGCAGGTGTATAATTGAAACAGTAAATAACAATGATATAACTTGCCACCTCACACTTGAAAATGAAACAGAGGTCAGGATTCGATCCCGATACTCGTGCATTTCGTGCAGCGTGTTTGGCCGTTTAACACCACTGCGGTCCCGCCACGTCCAGGACTCATTTCCTAGCCTTACATTAGAAAAGGGCACTTGCGAAGCAACTTCCTAGATATTATTGCGATTGATATCAGAAGGCAACACCAGTGCTACGTAGTTACCTTAGGTAGAACCTAATATAGGAATTTTGAATCAGAAATTACTTAAGAGAATAGCTCCCCTTGAAGCTGTCAAGACTTCAAAATAAGACCGCAGTCGAAATTCTATCCTCTTAAGATATTTCTACGAAACAAGGATGTAAGTAGGCTATGCAACTTTTGGGAAAATACCGCGTGTTGCATGCTTTATTCTTCATCAGTCTTCTTGTGAATATCCTTTTCAAGAAAACGCCTGAATTAAGAATAATTAACAAGCTTCGTTAAATACGTCGTTGCTGTGACAATGGGACGTGGGGTAGTTTACTGTCGAGCCGTTCCAACCACTGGTAACCCAAGATGAGCTCAGGTTAAAACCAGTATCTTCATTGATCTTGCAGGGATATTTCTTGATCTCAATAACTCCTCCGACGATTCTCGAGGAACTATGGTCCTTTGAACTTCAGTAGACTTAAAAGTAAGAAATATCAATGTTATTGGTGTTACGTCCCTGTTAACTACTGCGGCATTTAAAGACGCCGGGGTGCCTAAACTTTGCCCCGAAGGAGATCTTTAACGTGCAATAATATACTGACACGGTTCCCTCTCATTTGCGCACCCTCAAATGCCAACTAACTGGGCCAGGATTCGATCCTGCAATCTTGGGTAGAGCAGGCGAGAACGTTACCGCTCCGCCACGCAGCCAGTCCGTAAGCAATAACGTTGTAGTTTATTCAATTTAGGGGCGTGTGATATCTTCGTCATCAATCCCGTGTATTTGGGCGCGTGTTGAACTTGTTTGATAAACTGTGTTTCTGTGGTGGCTGTAGTAGCGTATAAGAAATATCAACATAACCCTTAATCTGGTTCGGAGAACGCAGTGCTGCTGATGATTAGGATTATTGATTTAAGGGGCGAACGGTACTGCAAGGTCAAGTGCCATCAATTTACAGATGATGTTTAAAATTTAGGTCTTAATCCCCAATACTGGAGGAAGATACAGCGTGTGACCACGAGTCTTTCGAGTTGAACACCCTGCCCCCGAGCTCGAGACGCCGAGTTGCCGGAATTTCGCCCCGAAGGGGATCTTAACGTGCCAGCAAATCTACTGACACGGCGCCCTCGCATTTGCGTGGTGGTGCACTGGTCAAGCGGTTTGCTTCTCGCCAAGGCGGACCGGGTTCGATTCCCGGTCAAGGCTTGTGAGATTTTGTAAGTGAAATATCACGTCCTGTGGTTCAGAGTTCACGTAAAAAAGGAGGTCCCGTGGTTGAGGATCGCGAGATTAACGATCACGTAAAACTACAATATTCCTTCTTTTTTTTTATTTCATTACACATTGACACTGTACAGAGGACAGTTTTCGATAAACAGACAGACCACAGATGGTAATCAAAACGTTATGGAGCCCCACTGCCACGTGAGAGTAGTTTGTATTTCGCTTAAGGACATCTTGGACATCAGCCCCATATTCTTGAGTGTGTTGATTTACAAGTGAAAGAAGGAATAGATATACTGTAACTGGCCACTTATTTCTTCCTGTTACAGAAGTGAGAGTAGAGCGACACAGACCATGATGTGTTGAGTGAATGTGTTCCAAGGCGAGAGCAGGACCTTCCTCTCAATGGGCTCAGAGTGCAACCTTCACCTGCCGTCTCTCTTCCTCTCTAGGCACACTCTCGGCAGTACTGTCTCTACAACGCAAACTGCTCTAACGATCATCGATGGAGAAGAAATTGTAGTTTTTAGCATTTAAAGATACAAAATTTCAGAGTTGGGTATTCACAGAGCATGTTCAAATCCCTAGATTTTGACTTGTACACTCGTTCCTTTGCCTAAATCTATAGAAAGAAGTCACAAGGGGTTAAATCTGGGCGTAGTGGGGCGGAGCTCCATCTGGCATGATCAGCACTTCTCTTCCATTTTCCCATTCATTAATCACAGGCCGTACAAATACAGTGAGAACATGGCTTGATGAACATTTCTCCAGCCGATGGATTGGCCGCCGAGGGCCAACAGCGTGGCTTGCACGCAGTCCAGATTTAACCCCTTGTGACTTCTTTCTATAGGGATAGGGATAGGCAAAGGAACAAGTGTACAAGTCAAAACGTAGGGACTTGAACAGTCTTGAACAAACCATTTGTGAGATATTTGCAAATGTACCATTGGAAATGCTACGAAAATCCGTGGACACTCTTCCTAAAAGGTTGCAGAAATGTGCAGACAATGCGGGTGCATACGTAGAAATTAATTAATTACATTTCACTTGTTGTTTGAGTCTTCAGTCTTTTGACTGGTTTGATGCAGCTCTCCATGCCTCCCTGTCCTGAGCTAATCGTTTCATCTCTACATAGCTACCACACCCTACATCCGAGGCAATCTGTTTAACATATTCTAACCTTGGTCTACCCCTACAGTTCTTGTCCTCGACCCTTCCTTCCATAACTAAGCTTACTATTCCTGGGTGTCTTAGTATGTGTCCTACCAACCTATCTCTTCTCTTCATTAGCAGTCGCCAGAAACATCTCTCCTCTCCCACTCGTCTTAATACCTCTTTGTTTGTAACCCTATCTACCCATCTGATCTTCATCTTTCTCCTGTAACACCACATTTCAAATGCTTCAATTCTCCTCTTTTCTGCTGCACCAATAGTCCAAGTTTCACTTCCATAGAGCGCCACGCTCCAGACAAAGGCTTTCAAAAATGACTTCCTAATACCTAAATCTATATTCGATGTCAGCAGATTCCTTTTTTGTAGAAATGCTTTTCTTGCCTGAGCCAACCTACTTTTTATATCCTCTTTGCTTCGTCCATCACTGGTTATTCTGCTTCCTAAGTAACAGAAATCTCCTACTTCCTTCAGCTTTTCACCTGCCAATTTGATCTCCATAGAGGTTTCTGATTTATTTCGGCTGCATTCCAGTATTTTTGTTTTACATTTATTAATTTTCATCATGAATTCTTTCCGTAAGACGGAGTCCATACCATTCAAAAACTCATTCAAATCCTCAGGCTTGTTGGCCAGGATGACGATGTCATCAGCAAATCTCAGAGTTGAAATTATTTCTCCTTGAATCTTCACTCCCACTTGAAATTTTTCTCTAATTTCCTTCATTGCTTGTTCAATGTAAAGATTGAAAAGTATGGGTGATAAGTTGCAGCCTTGCCTTACACCTTTCTGAATACCAGCTTATCTCTCATGTCCTTCAACTCGAATGACTGCTGTCTGGTTTCTGTACAGATTGTATATCACCCTCCTATCCCTGTACTTTATTCCAATCGATTTCAAAATGTCAAACAATTTAGTCCAATCAACGTTATCAAAAGCCTTTTCTAAGTCTACAAAAGCCATGAACGTTCTCTTATCTTTCCTTATTCTACCTTCCAAAATCAGCCTAAGACTTAGTACAGCTTCCCTTGTTCCTACATTTCTCCTGAAACCAAACTGGTCTTCACCCAACTCCGTTTCTATCTGGCTCTCAATCCTCTTGTAAATTATTCTAGACAGGATCTTTGAAGCATGAGTAATCAAGCTGATTGTACGGTAATCTTCACATCTGTCAGCTCCCACTTTCTTTGGTATAGGGATGATTACATTCTTCTTGAAATCAGGGGGTACCTCACCTGTCTCATAAATCCTACACACCAAGTGAAATAACCTGATCAGACCTTCCTCTCCTATGCAGCGTAGCAACTCAATCGGTATATCATCTATGCCTGGTGCTTTGTTCCTGCTTAAGTCTTCCAAAGCTCTATCAAATTCTGATCTCAATATTAAATCTCCTTTCGCATCCTCATCAATTTCCTCCTCCCTTTCCATTACATGATTCTCAATCCCCTTTCCCTTATACAAACTCTCTATGTAAGCTTTCCATCTCTCAACCTTTTCTTCCCTATCTGTTAGAGGCTTTCCATTTCTGTCCTTAATATTACAGCACTTAGTCTTCTTTTCCCCGAAAGTATTCTTAATCCTTCGATAAGCTGTGTCTACTTTTCCTAATTTCAGACAATTTTCTATACCAGCACATTTCTCTTTCAACCATTCTTCTTTCGCTTCCTTGCACTTCTTGTTAACCTCATTTCTCAGACGTCTGTATTCTGCTTTCCCCTTTTCATCTCTTACATTCTTGTGCTTCCGCCTTTCATCCATCAATTCGAGTATATCCTGAGTGATCCACGGTTTTCTACCTATTCTCTCTTTCCTACCAATGTTTTCTTCTGCGGATTTTGTTATTTCATTCCTCAAAAGTGCCCATTCGTCTGCAATTGAAGTTTGTTTAGGGTTTTTCATTAGTCCTTCCTTTATACTCTTCTTGAATCTTTCGTTTACATCCTTCTCTTTCAGTCTGTCTATTGCCCACCTTTTTGGCTTTTGACTTTTCTTCAGTTTCTTCAACTTTAATCTGCATTTCATTACAACCAGATTGTGGTCAGAGTTTATGTCAGCACCAGGATATGTTTTACAATCCAAAATCTGGTTTCGAAACCTCTGCTTGACCATAATGAAGTCGATTTGGTAACGCCCTGTATCTCCTGGTCTCATCCATGTGTATATTCTTTTATTGTGGTTATTGAATAAGGTGTTAGCTATGACCAACTCATGCTCAGTGCAGAATTCTACCAGCCTGCTTCCTCGATCATTCCTTTCACCTAATCCGAAATCTCCTACTATCTTCCCTTCTCTCCCTTTTCCTACCACAGCATTCCAATCTCCCATTACTATAACATTTTCATCACCCTTGATATACCTCAGAATTTCGTCTATTTCATCGTAGACCTTTTCAACATCCTCATCATCAGCTTGACTGGTAGGCATATAGACTTGTACCACTGTGGTGCAGGTAGGTTTAGTATTTATTTTTGCTACAATAATCCGTTCACTATATTGCTCATAATATTCCACCCGCTGTCCAAGTTTCCTACTCAATATGAGGCCAACCCCTGCTTGGCCATTGTTTGATTTAGTGCTAATGACCCTATAGTCTCCTGACCAATAGTCCTGTTCTTCCTGCCAGCGCATTTCACTAATCCCA
Organism: Meconema thalassinum; assembly: GCA_946902985.2. Lineage (NCBI taxonomy): Eukaryota > Metazoa > Arthropoda > Insecta > Orthoptera > Tettigoniidae > Meconema > Meconema thalassinum. The sequence continues at coordinate 248,135,777 of OX336394.1, read as the reverse complement.
ACCAAATCCAACCTCAACCTATCCATTTCCCTTTCTAAGTTTTCTAACCTTCCATTTCCTAGCAGACTTCTAACATTCCACGCTCCGATCCGTAGAATGTCAGAGTTCCTCTTTGTCACTTCTGTGATGTTAACCCCCTCTCGAGTAGTCCCCACCCGGAGATCCGAACGGGGGACTAGTTTACCTCCGGATTGAAATTTTACAAGGGAGGAGGCCATCATCACATGTATTTATGCATAGAGAGGTGCATATCCTCGGGAATAGCAAACGGCTGTAGTTTCCCCTTGCTTTCAGCCGTGCAGCAGGACGCAGTGTAGCCATTATTTGGCTTATATTATCAATATCTTAACCGTCTATAAGACTAGTAAAGAATTGATTTATTCTGAAAGGCTGCTACTCCCTTTCAGAATAAGTAAAGAGCAATTCCACTAACAAAAATACTAACCTTCTACTGTACTAACAATTAAATACCAAAATTCTACTAACGAAAAAATACTCAAGTTCCACCAACAACAAATACTACCACTAAAACAGTCTGTCACCAGACACACTCACATGCAATCACACATCACAGTCTACTGAAACAATGAACTATAACTAATAAACAATGCAACTGTTACCAGACACACTCACACACCACAGTCTAATAGAACAATGACATATATCTAATAGACAAACTAACTACCTACTTACAACTAACTACATACTTACTGTACTGTTATTTGAATTGACAATATTTACAAAATGCAATTTAGATAGAAAATACTTACAGGAAGAGAGAAAAGATAATGCCAATGGTTATCCTTCGTATAGGAGAAGAAGATAGGTTTATAGATGAAAATGAAAATCCACAGCCTGCTTCCAGTCTCCGACCGGGTCAGGAATGGAATGAATGAAGCCCCCATCTAGCGGCGAGGATATGAACTGTGCCGGCTGCCGAGGCCTGACGCACTCCTCTGGGGCAATGATTAAATGAATGACAGACTAAATGAAATGATAGTGGCGAGTGTTGCTGGAATGAAATTTTGACAGAGAAAACCGGAGTACCCGGAGAAAAACCTGTCTGCCTCCGTTTTGTCCAGCACAGATCTCACATGGAGTGACCGGGATGTGAACCACGGACCCAGCGGTGAGAGGCCGGCGTGCTGCCGCCTAAGCCACGGAGGCCCAGGTGTTATTGTGTTTAATTAATTTTGTATGAGGAATGTGTACATGTGTTTAGTTTGTTCAGTGGAGAGCCTCTAGAGTGTTTCGAGTGAGTGTTTCTGTAAATTAAGTTTCTAAATAATTTTAGTTTTTTGGAGGAGGGATGGTTTTTATACAGCACACAACTGATCTTCTGTACCAGCCGCCACTGTTACCAGCAACAACTGTCGACCATGTTTCCTAGCTTTCTTCTCTATTTTCTTTTAATTAATTCAACTCTTCCATTAAATTAGCAATATCTTCTTTTAGTAGCTTCCAGTCACCATTACAAAAATGGAGGAAAAAGGAAACAGTCTCAAACAGCAATTTTCTGTAATTGAAGAAGCTGAGAATAACATACAAAGTGCTAGGGGCAAGGTAGGAGATAAAATAAGAGACAAGTGGTCTAGTGTACTGCTGAAGAACCCAGGTTATTCAACGCTGAAAAGGGTACATCAGGTAATGGATGGGGAAAAGGTAGACTTACCAAGTGAAATTGAATTGAAAAATGTAGGTAAATTTTCCTATGCCCCTCTAACATCTGTGAGTGTGGAGCGCTCTTTTTCTGCTTTCAAAATGATTTTAACAGACAAAAGACACAGCCTGACTGTGGAAAATTTGGAGAAGATTATTGTTATGTACTGTAAAGCAAACTACGAATGAAAGTACTGTAGGAATGTTCCTCACAAATAAATAAACACATACTCCATTCGCGTTTCCACCGTTATTGGATGCCTACAGTGCTGTAATTGTGTACAGTGATTTTAGTATTAAGGTTTTAGATCAGTACTGATAATGATATATCATATAATCCAAAACATTTTTTGACACATTACTTTTTATATTGTTTTCATAAATGTCTTTTTTATTCTGTCTTAATTTTGCAGTTATTTCGGTTAAGAATAGGGATACCACGTTTGTTAAAGAAATAAAGTATCACGTTACAGTTTAAGTGTATAATGACTTTAGGCTGAAATTTCCCTCCATAAAGTATAATTTAGTTAAAATGCCTAATAACCAGTCTTGTAGTCTATCATTTGTTCAACAAAATGCAATTTGTCCCATGCCGATATGAGCAACAGGGGCGAAAACATTTTATTTTCTACAAACTCTTGAAAGGGCAAAATATGGCAAGTCTCACAAAACAAATATGGCTGCCACATGAAAATTACAATTGATAAAATTAAAATAATTATCATTCTGAACTACCAATATATGAGAGTGACTGCCGTACAAAAATCGATCTTATAAAAATTATCAAGCAACCCTGTTACTTTCTATCGGACCACGTCATATGGATTGACCATACTACAAAACACAACCAAACCTACAATAACACCAACTAATAGTCGCTGCACTCCAAGAACAAACAAAAATGTCAAAAACTTAGGAGGTATGGCTGCTATAACAGGTACAATTCCTAAACACTAAGCATCTGAAATAAGAACTACAGCGAGTTCCTCTCATGACTTACTAAACCAAATAGTACACCCTAATAATGTACTGCATGAATATAAATATATGGTAAGTTGTACACTCCTTGAAATATTTCATGTTCAAAATAGGTATTGACTTAACAACCCCCCACATAGGATGTGTTGAGTTATGGACAAATTTTACTCTATCAACGAGTAAAGAAACCCTTTTCATCCAAAACAAGAGAAACTGACTGTTTCAACACAACAAAGACCCGCTGTTGTTTTTGTTGATCTACAGGGTCATTTCATTATCTATTTGCGCCCCGATAAACACGGCAAGCTAAGCTGGCTTTGACTGGCGCAGATCGCGGGGGCGCGTACACTGTTCAGCCGGTGATTGGCGCACTCCACTGACTCATACCGTTAGTCACACGTGTTTTGTCATTGATATGGACGTTTATCTGCAAAGCTAAGACGTTAGTGTTGCACAATTAGTGAGTATTGTGATTACTGTGATCGTTGGTCATGCCTAGACACTGATTCACGTTGTGCGAACGTGTGTATATCCATAATTCGTATATGAAAAGCAGAAAGTGTTGTTCTGAAACAAGACGAACATTTCGAATCAAGTATCAAGTTTCCAGGAAGACCCGTGCCTAATGCCAGTACAATTAGGAGGCTCGCTAAACGATTCAAGAAAACGGGCTCCGTAAATAATTTTAAAAATGTTAATAGACAACGTTGTGTTCTTACAGAACAAAAATTAGATGAGATTGTTGTCCATTCTTTCATCAGAAGATGTCAGGTGTGTGTTACTAGAGAGGGAGGACATTTTCAGCATCGGCTATGAGCACTTTTAAGTACACAAATTATTAAACATGTTTGGTAAAAGTGTAAAAGTGCGCGCCAACCACCGACTGTACCGTGTACGCGCCCGCGATCTGCGTCAAAGCCGGCTTAGCTTGCCGTGTTTATTGGGGCGCACAAAGATAATGACCCTGTATTTAGGGACTTTGCGACATCGTGGTACTTGGGTGTGTGTGGAATTTGTCTGTAAACCTGTCTAATTGTGATGCCTGTATTAGTGTGTGTTATTTGTATGTCAAGTGAAGATTGTGAAGGAGACGGCCGTGGCCTTAAGTTAGGAACCATCCCGGTATTTGCCTGAAATAGAAGTGGGAAACCATGGAAAACTACTTCCAAGATAGCTGTGATGGGAATCTAACCCTCCTCTTCTCAGTTTTGCCTCACGAGGCTTTCCAACCCTCAATTAAAATTTCTTGACAGAGCCGGGATTCGAACCCGGGACCTTCAGGACGATGGCCGAGAATGTAAGCCACTACACCAAGAGGTGGACTTACAGATTAAGAGCAGCAAATAGACTCTGTTGCGTCTTCATGCTGCACTTATCTCCCACATCTAAACAGGAATGACATCTACCTTTGATTGTCGTCAGTATCAATGGCCAGGAGAACTTTTGTGTTAAATTGTACTAGTACACCATAACATGACATCCATACAGCCGGAAAATGATCAGCTGACCTTAACAAACGAAGTTATAGTTTTTCCGAGGCTGAAGAGCAAGTTGTGAGGCTGGGTGTACATTAGCAATTCCCACTCGATGCGCCGTTCATGGCATGGGCAAGGCCATGCATCGTCAACCAACAACACAGCATGTGGTTGCACTGAAATGTTACATGCTGCAAAATAAAATAACGCATGTGGTACGAGAACAAGTGAGTTACAATACTGGCAAGAATGTTAGATTTGGTTTTAAATGGTTTGACGGAGTTAAGCTCATAGGCTGCTTCTATTTCTCTTAGCAGCACCTAGAGCGTTTAAAATGCTGATATCAGACAAGATTTCGAAAATTGGACTTGCATTTAATTTTGTATCATTAGAGAAAGCTTGACGTCAAATTGGCAGGTGGAAAGCTAAGGAAGTAGGAGGCTTCTGCTACTTAGGAAGCAAAATAACCAGTGATGGAAGAAGCAAAGAGGATATAAAAAGTAGGTTGGCTCAAGCAAGGAAAGCATTTCTACAGAAAATAATTTAGGAAATAATTTTTGAAAGCCTTTGTCTGGAGCGTCACGCTTGAACTGTTTCTTAAAATCGCTTGGTTGTACATCGTTGGATTCGTATGGCATCCATTCATCAGTAGAGAAGGAAATAACTTTTTCGCTAAAGGGGCTAAATTGCAAAGGTACACCCAGCCTCACAACTTGCTCTTCAGCAGTGCGTGGCCTTGGAAACTTGAACGGTTGGCACAACAGAAAAGAGGAGAATAGAAACATTTGAAATGTGGTGTTACAGGAGAATGATGAAGATCAGATGGGTAGATAGAGTAAGAAATGAAGAGGTATTGAGACGAGTGGACGAGGAGATATACACACATCAAAAAAAGTTTTGCATCACCTCGGTTCCCAGATCTCCGGCATATAGACGTTGACTGTGTATATTGTATCCAAGATACAGTCCCTTTGACTGTTCATAGATGTCACTAAAACTGCTCAAAGATGTAAACAACCATGCATGAGCAGGGCCTATTAGACGGAGGGGGTACGACAGCCGATCAGTTCCAGTCATTCCACCAGGACGAAGGTACGCTGCTCATGTTGTCTGTAGTTCTACCATGCCTAGAAGGTCAATACCGCAGTTCGATCGCGTCCGCATTGTTACTTTGTGTCAAGAAGGGCTCTCAACAAGGGAAGTTTCCAGGCGTCTCAGAGTGAACCAAAGCGATGTTGTTCGGACATGGAGGAGGTACAGAGATACAGGAACTGTCGATGACAGGCCTCCCTCAGGCCGCCCAAGGGCTACTACTGTAGTGGATGACCGCTACTTACGGATTGCCGCTCGGAGGAACCCTGACAGCAATGCCACCATGTTGAATAATGCGTTTCGTTCAGCCACAGGACGTCGTGTTTCAACTCAAACTGTGCGCAATAGGCTGCATGATGCGCAACTTCACTCCCGACGTCCATGGCGAGGTCCAGCTTTGCAACCCCGACACCATGCAGCGCGGTACAGATGGGCCCAACAACATGCTGAATGGACCCCACGGAATTGGCATCACGTTCTCTTCACCGATGAGTGTCGCATATGCCTTCAACCAGACAATCGTCGGAGACGTGTTTGGAGGCACCCTGGTCAGGCTGAACGTCTTAGACACACTGTCCAGCGAGTGCAGCAAGGTGGTGGTTCCCTGATGTTTTGGGGTGGCATTATGTGGGGCCGACGTACGCCACTGGTGGTCAGGGAAGGCTCCGAAACGGCTTTACGATACCTGAATGACATCCTCCGACCCATAGTGCAACCATATCGGCAGAATATTGGAGAGGCATTTGTCTTCATGGACGACAATTCTCGACCTCATCGTGCACATCTTGTGAATGCGTTCCTTCAAGATAACGACATCGCTCGACTACAGTGGCCAGCATGTTCGCCAGACATGAACCCTATCAAACATGCCTGGGATATGTTGAAAAGGGCTGTTTATGGACGTCTTGACCCACCAACCACTCTGAGAGATTTACGCCGAATTGTCGTTGAGGAGTGGGACAATTTGGACCAACAGTGTCTTGATGAACTTGTGGATAGTATGCCACGGCGAATACAGGCATGCATCAATGCAAGAGGACGTGCTACTGGGTATTAGAGATAGTGGTGTGTACTGCAATCTGGACCACAAATGCTGAAAGTCTAGCTGTATGATGGTACAACATGCAATGTGTGGGTCTCATGAGCAATAAAACGAGCTGAAATGTTGTTTGTGTTGATCTCTATTCCCTTTGTATTTAACGGTTCCGGAACTCTTGGAACCGAGGTGATGCAAAACTTTTTTTGATGTGTGTATTTCTGGCGACTGCTAATTAAGAGAAGATATAGGTTGATAGGACACATACTAAGACAACCAAGAATAGCAAACTTAGTTATGGAAGAAAGGGTCGAAGACAAGAACTGTAGGGGCAGACCAAGGTTAGAATATGTTAAAACAGATTGCCTCGGATGTAAGGTATGATAGCTATGTAGAGATGAAACGATCAGCTCATGACAGGGAGGATGGTGGGCTGCATCAAACCAGTCAAAAGGCTGAAGACTCAAACAATAGCAGAACAAGCTTACCATATCATTAGCAGTGATACAAACTTTAGCGGCAATCTAGTGACTTTTACCTATATTTTGGCGACAGATTATTATGGATTTAATATTATTTAGAGATACAGCACAGGGTAAACAGTGGTTGGATGAACTGGTGGAAACTGAGTGGAGTATTGTGTGATGAGAAGGTCAGCTGCAGGCTGAAAGGAAAGATCTACAAATCTGTGGTGAGGCCTGCGATGCTCTACAGTGCAGAAACTTGGCCGATAACATAAGTCCATGAGAGAAATATGGAAGTGGCAGAAATGAGATGGTTAGGGTGGATGAGCGGAGTGATAAGAAAGGGTAGAGTAATGAATGATTACATCAGAAGAGCAGTGAAAGTGGAGCCCTTAAGAAAGAAGGTTCAAGAGAGCAGGCTCCGATGGTATGGGCATGTGCTGAGAAGAGAGGAGGACTGCGTGGGGAAAAGAGTTGGAAATCTAAAAATTGAGGGGTGACGAGGGAAAAGGCTGAGATAAAGAACAGCAGAAGAATAAGCATATTTAGATAGGTATTTAGCCCCTTTACTGACTCAAGTATTTCCTTCTTTACTGATATTTTTAGCGTATGGCTTTTAGTGCCGGGAGTGTCCGAGGACATGTTCGGCTCGCCAGGTTTGTAGCTGATTCGAGACGGACACCCAATGGGTGAGCTACAAGTACCGTTGGAGAGGAAAGTTTGGATGTAAGGATGAGGAGTTGGAAGGTAGCGGCTGTGGCCTATAGTTAGGGACCAACCCTGGCATTTGCCTGGAAGGAAGATGGGAAACCACAGAAGAGCATCATCAAGGTTGCCGGCGGGGGGATTCGAACCTCCTCGCCTCCCGGATGTGAGCGACTGCCAGCAGTCATGCCGTAACGACCACGGCTAACTCACCCGGTTTCTTTACTGATGAATGGATGCCATACGAATCCAAGGATGTACAATTAAGCAATTTTCACCAAAGTTGGCAATACTGCTCATTAGCCCAGAAATAGGGTCAAATGACCTTTATTTCCACTCCTTAAAACGACATAGCCCAGAAATATTTCGAAGACTCCTGAAACATTTAAACCTGAGATTATGTTATGAGACTACACAAAATAACTCTGGGTAGATGACCTCGATACTCCGCCTTTTAAAGCAACAATACTACCACGAACACACACAAAAAACGAGCGTTTTCACTGCAGTTATTAGGTAACTACACTTCAAGAATGTTATTTATTTCATGCAATTGGGGCACACCATCCAAGTGGCAACATCTACAAATAGACGTAAGACTACGCACTGAAATGTATTAAATACAGGCTAGAAAATATTCACTGAAACTTGTCCAAAATATGCACTTATCCTGGCCAAAGAATTTCTCTGAATTCACACAACTTAAAACATTTACACTTGCGAGCAAGCAGGATTGGGGAGTAACAAGTTACTTGTATGTCACTTTTACGGCAATGACGTTACTTTTAAAATAAGTAAAATAACGACAACAAAAAGAAAAATAGCAAGTTTAACACTTACACTAGCCCAAGCTGAAGCAACGTACGAGTGCGTCCAACTGTTGTCTCAACACTCCGCAAAACATCGATTAAATTGCCAGCAGCGGCGCGTCGCGCTCGCGTGCTGCATGATGTGATTCAGCAAAACTCCCGCGCAATTAAATTAGTTCAAGTTGTCACCACCGACTGTATCAACTTCATCCTCGGATCATTAAAGAGTCCGAAACTAGGTCTTGCCCACAATATCCTGAGTCCACACTCAATCAGTGTTCTTTCCACACACGTTAAAACATTTTAACCTTCCATTCAGCTCAAGACGCACAGCCTTTAGCGACTATTTTTTTGGATCCATTCTATAGTTTTCAATTTACAACCGAAGACGTCATAACTTATAGGCTAAACGCTAAAGCATACTCTCGCAGGCTGCCTTCCTACTTTATGTTCAGACTACCTCGGGCACAGTGGCTGGCTTACTTGGCTGTCAACCCTGAGGTCCGGGTTCGATTCCTGGCTCTGTCAAGAATTTAATTCTGGTCCAAGAATTGATATAGGGTACACTCAGCCCCGTGAAGGAGAACTGAGAAGAGTGGGTTCGATTCCCACCTCACTGTTCTAGAAGTGGTTTTTCGTTGTTTCCAACTTCTACTCCAGACAAATGCCAGGATGGTTCCTAACTTAAAGCCACGGCCGCCTCCTTCCCCAAGACCTAGCCTCAATTACAAATACAAACATCACTACAGCCATCACAATGACACAGGTAATCACATATGATTCCACACACACTCAAGTAAACGGGGCTACATGACCACGATATCGTAAAGTCCCTAAATGAAACAACATCATGTGGTAGAAACTCTACTAAAACCCCTTTCATGGTCCAATAAATTCTTACTGTATATGGTCTCTACCCTACCAATGCACATTCTGACGCTCGAGTGCGATTTTGTCCTTTTGTGTACACTGCTGGTTGTTTGTTTGTTCAATTAGTAGGGGCTTGAGACGTTTTTGCTTATTAACCCTGTGTATTTGTGTATGTATTCCATTTGTCTGACAACAGTGGCGACTGTAGAGTAGGGTGAATATTATTTGGGTTGAATGAAGGGATTAATTCTCCGCTACTCGAAGCAAGGTATTCGGCATTTACCTTACCTGGAATTATGAAAAAACTACTCTCAGATGGCCACAGTCGAACCTATAATCTCAAAGGTACAACTCTCCAATGCAGTCGTGGAACGTGATTAAACGAGCTAGGCTATGCAGCATTGTACACTGCGCCCATTCCCCTCCAACAAAATCTGAGGCACGACATTAGTTTCAAAAACGAAGTTCGCAACTATCATTCATAAATGACGAAACCAGCACAGACTAATAGTGTTCTCTATGATTATAGATTAGCCATTTCCACGGTGATTTGTAACACGACCATTCTGTACGAAGTGTGTGAAACTGTCCCACGCCCACCTTGGCACAGTGGAGGGCGAAAACAATGCCTGGGAGCGAGCGACAAGCCGTGTGATTTGTCTGGTGGCAGCTTTCCGGCGGTACGTATCAACATTGGACTACATGCAATGCTGATACATCTAAGCCACTTGTCCCTAATGGTAAGGATGTGAAATTAATACTAAAACTACTAAACACTCAAGATTAGGATAACGAAAGTATTGATGAAGAAAAATGACACTTTCTGCAGCCAGAGAAGACATCCGGACACAAAATTCTTTTTGACCTATGGAAAACAGAAGCTCATTACAGTGCAAGTGATTCCACCTTATAAATCTTCAACGTCAAGCTACACACGAAGTCCCGAGAAGAAAAGCAGATATGAAATTTATTTGAAGAATAAAAGAAAGGTCGTTTACTTTGGGTTGTATGGATTGCGGAAAGATGAAGAAATCCTGTTCGCATAAATATCCATGCCTTTACTTCAATGAGACAGCTTTTAATATGTGGAAAAATCTATTAGAAAAAGTGGTGACAAGCTCGATGTAGGTGAAAAAGCAGTTGTACGAGAAGTTATATTCGCGCTATGTGGCCGCTAGGAGGACTAACGTTTTGGGCAATAGAAATGGTGAAGAATACATTTGATTGAATCGATTTCGCTACCTGAACAACTTTGATTCTGAACTTTAAAAAAACATGTAGGTCAATAGCGCAGTTTGTTTCCCACGAGACAAACAAAATGAGTTTGTTGTTTCATTTAAGGGCTTTGTGATATCGTCGTCATGTAGCTCCGTATACTTAGGTGTGAGTGGAATATGGGAAGGTATGTGCCGAGTTTGTTCAATATACAAAAGTAAAATTGTCGAATCTAAAACACAGATCAAAGTGAATTTGAGAAACAATTGTGAGCAAAGCGTATATTATCGTTTGTTGGCGAAAAGCGTACTGAAACCGTCGCACAGACAATTAATACTCTAACCCATTCATATATCATAATGCCTGGATGGAACACTAATGACAGTAGGCTTCATAGTTCTACAGGAACAGACAGGAAACTTTGGCTCTAAAGTGTCTAAAACTATGCGTCTGGCCGATAACCTAATAGTCAACGACGAAATCAGGAAAAAATGGGAAATAAAGAATTAAAATTTATCAGCGATACGAGTGCATTGCTGTTAAGATTCTTGGACTGCGTACAGTGACACTTCTCGTTTAGAAGGCATCCCTGCAGAAAACGATTAATGGAATTAGTCCATATCTCTCAGAAACCACTGAAAAATACAATCTTTTCGATAACGTAAATCCCTGCACCGGCGCCACAGAATTTATCACAAAAAATGAACCGTCTGAAGTAGATGTTTTTCACAGATACGCCATCTATAACTCCAAACTTTTCTTTACCAGTTTCCCTGTTTCCGTAATATGATTACATATTCATAGATCGCGACAAATTATTCATTAGAGGAGCCGCGGTGGTAGAGTGGTGTGGCGTGAATATGGAAGGTACAAAATTCTGAACTCTTAGCAGTCCGAATTTGGAACACAGTCGAAACAAATTTTGGGTCCTAAATTTTGAGAGTGTTAGGCTCTTCAGGATTACTTTGGAGTTGTGCTTGCGGGTGCCCTACGCCATTATTTCTTATAAGGGAACCACCTGCTCCTATCAAACCTCACCTGAAACTTCGCACACCACCAGAAATACCAGCAACGAACTTATTCTGAAAGTCTCCCTTACCAATCCTGAGCGCCGAGACTTACTGCGCGCCAATTGAATTGCTGTGGCTTTAGACAAGCCTAAGTGCCGGGATTTCGCCCAGAAGAAGGGGATCTAAGGCGTACCTTCCAGAAACTTACTGAAATGGAATTGTCACATTCAAACACACTATTACCATTGAACTACGCCAGGACTAAATCCGCAATCTTGTATCAGAAGATTAACGCTAAACTTACTGACTTGCTTTTGAAAGCGAGCAATAGAAATAAAATTAACAGTTGTCGCATGTAATAATCTATCTATATACGTGTTTATCCACCAAGCATACTATATTAACACGGTAACGCGTGACCATGTCTCAAAAAAATCCCAAGTAAACAAGAAAACACTTCATGTAGCCTATGTGGTAGTACATTAAGATACAGGGTCTTCACAGACAGCTATGTCATTTTTAACGCTTCCCATTTTTAAATAAAATCAATGGTCATAATATTTACAAACGAAGAAATTAGTAATCAAGGGCATTTATTTCCAGGCCACTTAGGCCTCGCCGCAAAATTTCACCAAACGAGCTCAAGTAAGTCAACACGCGTTGCAATATCTAGTGAATTATTTAAAAAAATGTACTTGAAAGAAAACATCCATTTCTTGTCTCATTTTTATATTATTCTTCGTTTGGTTTATATTCGGATTTTGTTTAGTCACCAAATTTTGAAATTTAAAAAACGCTAAGGGATACCGACAGAATAAATAAAAATAAAATGTAAAGTAAGCTCCATAAAATAAGGTTGAGGCCAGATGAACTTTTCCAAAGAGTACATGAACTTATCAATGCTGACCTGGAAGACTCATGCAATCCGCAACAGAACACAATGTTCCAATTGTATCTGGGCGACCAATCCACTGCCCCAGGACCAGTAAGGAAGGAAACATTTACACAAAATTTCGAACCAGTAAGATAACCGAGAAGGTTTAAGAGAAAGAAACCGTATGATACCCCCAGAATATACGCGTGGCTAAGAATTAAGAATGGTCGTTAAAGGTTATGAAAATCTATCTTGAAGAAGGAATAAACAGCAAGGAGCAAGTAATAAAAGAGAAAGACCAACTGGGAGAGAACGACATCTCAAATGTTGGCGTGACATTGGTGATTTAGTACTTTAAAAAAAGATTTTAAAAAGTACATTTGTGGTTATGACCAAATACAGTGTTGGCTCACCGTGTTGTTGACGACACCAAGTTCAGAGAAAGTGATTGAAGACTCGCAGGATGTACGCGCTGCAATGGTCTTGCCTCGCACCTCCCGGCAGCTGGACTGAACTGCCTTACGTAACACCAACAACACTTACAAGGTCAGCTCCATCACTGCCTTCGTAATGTACGAAGGCAGTGGCTCCATACACATCTAGGGCACGGCTACGACTCGCGCATCGCCGCGAGGTGTCGCGACTTGACCTAGCATCACTAGCTCGTGGCACAAGTGCAAGGAGTGGTCAGCAACATAGTCGTTCAAACTAAGAGTGGAAACTAGATGTAACGTCCTCCTTGTCCTTTCGGTGGTGAGACGGTAGGACACCAGAAAGGTGGTGGTGGTGGTGGTGGTTCATCATCATCATCACGTGTAGATGGAGCGATACACGCACAGTCACAAGAATGGATCAATGGCGATATTTAGAATCTGCATCTCAGATTACGTTTTAAGTTTCAATGGGAGAACCGCGAGTGCTCTCTTGCAACACTATTCAATACAGTTGAATATTCTACCAATGAAATGTGTCACCAGCAACACGTTACAATATCTGAAGCACCAAGCCCTTCATGTCGTGAGGAACCTGGCTATCATTTTACATTTTTATCAAGGGAAGTTTTAAAACAGAGGATTCAACTGAAAAATTGGCCAAAGGCATACGCTACGGGTTCGAGTCCTGCATTCGTCACACATTTACTATTTAGCTCCCATCTACACTGAGTGACCAAAAGTCACGGGAAGGGTAGTCCTATGAGAAAATGTGCTGTGTATGACTCCTGAGCGTTGCGGCTAGCTGCGGTGGAGCAGAGCAGTCTGTCACAGACACTAGTGTGGTGAAGTTGGCAACACGTCGCGAGTCCACCAAATTTGAACGTTGGATGACTATCAGCACACGGCACATGGGTCATAGCATTTCGGAGATTACACGCGAATTCGGGTTTCCGAGGTCAATATAGCACATCCGCGGAAACCGCCGACCAGACGACCACGGGTGTTTAACGAACAGACATCACTTCGCCTCAGCAGAACCATACGGGGCGATCGAATGACTACTATGAGTCAGATCACCGCCCAGTTGAATGTTGGGAGTCAGGAAACCATTTCTTGTCGAGTCTATGCCTCGCAGTATTGCTGCCATTTTGAGGGTTCGCGGAGGAGCAACTCATTATTAACATCATACCTCGTGCCTTCCCATGACTTTTGACCACTAACAGTTGTTGTTTGAGTCTTCAGTCCTTCGACTGGTTTGATGCAGCTCCCCATGCTTCCCTGTCCTGAGCTAATCGTTTCATCTCTACTTAGCCACCACACCCTACATCCGAGGCAATCTGTTTAACATATTCTAACCTTGGTCTACCCCTACTGTTCTTATCCTCGACCCTTCCTTCCATAACTGTTTGCTATTCCTGGGTGTCTTAGTACGTGTCCTACCAGCCTATCTCTTCTCTTCATTAGCAGTTGCCAGAAACATCTCTTCTCCCACTCGTCTTAATACATCTTCATTCGTAACCCTATCCACCCATCTGATCATCATTCACCAGTAACACCTCATTTCAAACGCTTCAATTCTCTTCTTTTCTGCAGCTCCAACAGTCCAAGTTTCACTTCCATAGAGCGCCACATTCCAGACAAATGCTTTTAAAAATGACTTCCTAATAGCTAAATCTATATTCGATGTCAACAGAATGCTCTAGAATGCTTTCCTTGCCTGTGCTAACCTACTTTTTTATATCTTTGCTTCGTGCATCACTGGTTATTTTGCTTCCCAAGTAACAGAAGTCACCTACTTCCTTTAGCTGTTCACCTGCCAATTCGACATCCATAGGGGTTTCTGATTTCTTTCGACTGCATTCCAATATTTTTGTTTTATATTTATTAATTCTAATCATGAATTCTTTACTCAAGACAGAATCAATACCATTTAAAAACACATTCAACTCCTCTGGTGTGTCGACTAAGATGACGATGTCATCAGCAAATCTCAAGAGTTGAAATTATTTTTCCTTGAATCTTTACTCCTACTTTGAAATTTTCTCCAATTTCTTTCATTGCTTGTTCAAAGTATAGATTGAAAAGTATTGGTGATAAGTTGCAACCTTGCCTTACACCTCTCTGAATACCAGCTTCTCTCTCATGTCCTTCGGCTCGAATAACTGCTGTCTGGTTTCTGTATAGATTGTAGAGCACCCTCCTATCCCTGTACTTTATCCCACTCGTCTTCAAAATGTCAAACAACTTATTCCAATCAACGTTATCAAAAGCCTTTTCTAAGTCTACAAATGCCATGAACGTTCTCTTATCCTTCCTTATTCTTGGTTCCAAAATCAGCCTATGACATAGTATAGCTTCCCTTGTTCCTACGTTCCTCCTGAAGCCAAACTGGTCTTTACCCAACTCTCTTTATATCTGTCTTTCCATTCTCTTGTGAATTATTCAAGTCAGGATCTTTGAAGCATGAGTGATCAAGCCGATGGTTCGGTAATCTTCACATCTGTCAGCTCCTGTTTTCTTTGGTATAAGGATGATAACATTCTTCTTGAAATCAGAGGGTACCTCACCTGTCTCATAAATCCTACACACCAAGTGAAATAACATTGTCAGACCTTCATCACCTACGCAGCTTAGCAACTCAATCGGTATATCATATATGCCTGGTGCTTTGTTCCTGCTTGAGTCTTCCAATGCTCTGTCAAATTCTGATCTCAATATTAAATCTCCTTTCTCATCCTCATCAATTTCCTCTTCCCTTTCCATTAAATGATTGTCAATATCCTTTCCCTTATACACACATCAAAAAAAGTTTTGCATCACCTCGGTTCCCAGATCTCCGGCATATAGACGTTGACTGTGTATATTGTATCAAAGATACAGTCCCTTTGACTGTTCATAGATGTCACTAAAACTGCTCAAAGATGTAAACAACCATGCATGAGCAGGGCCTATTAGACGGAGGGGGTACGACAGCCGATCAGTTCCAGTCCTTCCACCAGGACGAAGGTACGCTGCTCATGTTGTCTGTAGTTCTACCATGCCTAGAAGGTCAATACCGCAGTTCGATCGCGTCCGCATTGTTACTTTGTGTCAAGAAGGGCTCTCAACAAGGGAAGTTTCCAGGCGTCTCAGAGTGAACCAAAGCGATGTTGTTCGGACATGGAGGAGGTACAGAGATACAGGAACTGTCGATGACAGGCCTCGCTCAGGCCGCCCAAGGGCTACTACTGTAGTGGATGACCGCTACTTACGGATTGCCGCTCGGAGGAACCCTGACAGCAATGCCACCATGTTGAATAATGCGTTTCGTTCAGCCACAGGACGTCGTGTTTCAACTCAAACTGTGCGCAATAGGCTGCATGATGCGCAACTTCACTCCCGACGTCCATGGCGAGGTCCAGCTTTGCAACCCCGACACCATGCAGCGCGGTACAGATGGGCCCAACAACATGCTGAATGGACCCCACAGAATTGGCATCACGTTCTCTTCACCGATGAGTGTCGCATATGCCTTCAACCAGACAATCGTCGGAGACGTGTTTGGAGGCACCCTGGTCAGGCTGAACGTCTTAGACACACAGTCCAGCGAGTGCAGCAAGGTGGTGGTTCCCTGATGTTTTGGGGTGGCATTATGTGGGGCCGACGTACGCCACTGGTGGTCATGGAAGGCTCCGAAACGGCTTTACGATACCTGAATGACATCCTCCGACCCATAGTGCAACCATATCGGCAGAATATTGGAGAGGCATTTGTCTTCATGGACGACAATTCTCGACCTCATCGTGCACATCTTGTGAATGCGTTCCTTCAAGATAACGACATCGCTCGACTACAGTGGCCAGCATGTTCGCCAGACATGAACCCTATCGAACATGCCTGGGATATGTTGAAAAGGGCTGTTTATGGACGTCTTGACCCACCAACCACTCTGAGAGATTTACGCCGAATTGTCGTTGAGGAGTGGGACAATTTGGACCAACAGTGTCTTGATGAACTTTTGGATAGTATGCCACGACGAATACAGGCATGCATCAATGCAAGAGGACGTGCTACTGGGTATTAGAGGTAGTGGTGTGTACTGCAATCTGGACCACAAATGCTGAAAGTCTAGCTGTATGATGGTACAACATGCAATGTGTGGGTCTCATGAGCAATAAAACGAGCTGAAATGTTGTTTGTGTTGATCTCTATTCCCTTTGTATTTAAAGGTTCCGGAACTCTTGGAACCGAGGTGATGCAAAACTTTTTTTGATGTGTGTACAAACACTATGTAAGCTTTCCATCTCTCCACTTTTTCTGCCCTATCTGTTAGGGGTTTTCCATGAGTCCTTAATATTACAGCACTTAAGACTTCCTTTTCCCGAAAGTACTCTTAATCCTTCGATAAGCTGTATCTACCTTTCCTAATTTCAGACAATTTTCTATACCTGCACATTTCTCTTTCAAAAATTCTTCTTTTGCTCCCTTGCACTTCTTGTTAACCTCATTTCTCAGACGTCTGTATTCTGCTTTTCCCCTTTCGTCTCTTTCATTCTTGTGCTTCCGCCGTTCATCCATTAATTCTAGTATGTCCTGCGTGATCTACGGTTTTCTACCTATTCTTTCTTTCCTACCAATGTTTTCTTCTGCGGATTTTGTTATGTTATTCTTCAAGAGTGCCCATTCCTCAGCAATTGTAGCTTGTTCAGGGTTTTTCATTAGTTCTTCCTCTATACTCGCCTTGAATAGTTTGTTCACGTCCTTCTCTTTCATTCTGTCTATTGCCCACCTTCTTGGCTTTTGACTTTTCTTCAATTTCTTCAACTTAAGTCTGCATTTCATAACAACCAGATTGTGGTCAGAGTTTATGTCAGCACCGGGATACGTTTTGCAATCCAAAATCTGGTTTCGAAATCTCTGCTTGACCATAATGAAGTAAGTGTGCAGTATATAGGCCTAGCTTGTATTGTACATGATCTGATAGCCTCTTTGCTCAGCATTACGGAATTTGTATGAACTGTATTTATATCAACTGCCAGAGCAGAAGAAGAAGAAGAAGAAGAAACCAAGACGACTTACAGGCCATAGGCCAAGTAAAAGAAGGAATAGTCTCACGCCTCAAAAAAATAAAAAGAATGCCGTATTTAAAGGAAGAAAGCTTTTATTTTTGTGCGACCATTTATCTCGCGATCATGAGCCACGATACCTCCTTTTTACGTGGAATCTGAACCATAGGACGTGTCATTTCACTTCAAAAATCTCATCTGCATTGGCCAAGAATCAAACCAAGTCTGCCTTGGTGAGAGACGAACAGCTTGACCCCAGTCCCGCCAAGCCCCTAATGCCATATTTAAATACTATAATAAGAGAGGCCGATAAGAATATCACTAGATATGAAGCAATGAACTCATTTCACAAGATTCCTAAAACTATAGGTTGTGAGTCTCTTGGGGGTAAAAGTAATAATATCCTAGAATGGCATTTCGTGTTTATAGGCTATAATTAAAGCCCTGCGCGGATGCGGTTATCCGACAAAATTTTCGCCATGAGGATATAGTTCGCATGGCTGTACGGATACCGGATAAGCTGCGGATAATGTTTGTAGTAAATTCGCGGATAGTTTTTAGAATTTTAGAACTGAACCGGTACATTTTGTATTTCATTAGCATCCATAGACCACAGTCACGCGTGTGTTCATTGTCATAGATTGTCTCGTCGGCGAACACTTCTGAAGATTTAAACTAACCCTATTGAAAGTGTTCCTAGTTCGTAAGACTGTAATGGTTTTAGTGAACTTAATGTCCCTCGTTGAGGCAGCCATTTGTAATGTGTTTGTAACTTAATGTCCCTCGTTGAGGCAGCCATCTGTAATGGTTTAGAGAGAACTGTATTTTGCCCCACTAGTTGGGCGTTATTTGTAATGGGTTATGTTACATAGAATAATGTTAATAATAATAAGAAACTGATTATATGCAAAGGTTAATAATTTAAATAGTCCCCCACTTTTGGGTGATCAAAATGAAACATTTAATTGTGTATTAATCTAATAGTGTATCTGTATTGTTGTCAGCTTCACTAAAAAAAGTACATAATGTGTAGTATTATATGTAGCCAAGGGCGCCAGACCATTTATATATCATGATCAAAATAATATATTAAACCTCGGTTAAACAGAGGTAGAGCATAGAAATTCCTATCTCCAGCCGTAGTGAAACTTACGTAATCTAACCTTACGACAATTAGTTCAGGAGTATGGTGTTGCCTTATAGTAATTTCTAGCTACTAAAGGAAACCAGTCAAACATTTGAATTTAAAAAATGAATTTAATATATAAAAACAACAAGTGCAAAAAGAATAAAATACTAAAGATAATAATAATAATAAATTAAATTAAAGAATCTACTGAATTTACTTGTATTATGGGTCTTGCTAGGAAATTGGAGTATACTGAGTTAATTGAATAAAATATAGATTGAATTTAATAAGCATGAGAGCCTTCTGATTTGACTGGAGTAAAACTGTTTTAAATCGCTCACCGCATTGAAGATCATTGTAGTTGGATTGTTGCGTATAGAGATCCTGATGGCCCTGATCTGCCTCAACGTAATGATTTTATATGTGGATGACGGAATAAATTCCAAAAATCATCCCTGTGACAATAGCCTCGTACACAACCATGTCACAGTTTGATAAGACAGAATGTCTTATCAAATTCACATACTTAAATAGTCAACTGTCTAGTTTAGCACTGCGTTACAGACTCCATCTCGCTACAAGTTCCACTCTTCTGCTCCACACAGCGCCATTCCCTCTCGCCCAGCAATTCAATAATAATAATCCATTTCGGCGGCCGTCATATATATAAAGTTCCCAGGTAAGGCACGTGTCTATCCCCTCCTAAGTCGCTAGGCAATATTAGCCCGTCTTTCACATATCAATAATGACAATACTTCTTTGTAGCATTTCTCGGTAGGTCCAGCCCACCTTTTGTATAAAGTTGCAAAGGACTCATTCATTGGCCCAGCATTGTTAGTGGCAAGTCTTCATAGAATCCCTTCTTAGTATGATTTGTATACTGGTAGAATACTTGATGTGAAAGACAAGTGTCTATTTATGTCATTTCCAAGAAGCCGTGGATAAGCCGGCCTTCGGTGAACACCCTCTTCTTCTCTTGTTCGTATTTTCTTCAGAAATAATATTCAGTCAAGCGTCTAACTTATTTCAAATATAATGTGTATCGCTCCAAGTCCTTTCAATTGCCATAATATTCTACATTACCGCATAATAATAGATATAAACATATTAATTAACATAATAACTAATAAAAGGTAAAATGTAAACTTAAAAAAAATATTGATAGTAATAATAATAATAAAATATATAAAATTATTTCATTCTGGTCACAAATTGGGACCATCACAAGACTTTTTACATCATTTTGTATTACTTAAGGTGTTCAAGTCTTCAATCTATCTTTATATGAATCAGTTTTAAGGGACTTTTAAGTGATACGCTAAACCATTATCTTGTGTCGTATTCATTCATATCGGCTGATGAAGAGGCCAAAACTAATAATTAGGCCTCGAAACATGTCCCACCAATGACTACACAGTGATCATCTCTATTTAGTTTTTTTTTTGTCGTCATTTCGGCCAGCAATGGACCACGATGTTCTTCAATCATATAATCACTGTAATGTTTGTTTTCTTGTCTGCCAGTAGATCTTCATTCTTGACAAATGTTCAGCTCTCCTTTCTTCCGTCCACTTGCAGTGAGGGCGAGGCATCACAGATGTTAAAGGGTGTAGATTACTGGTTGATTTAACCGCCTTTCTGAACAGGTCCCTATCCCAAACCAGAGCTTGATTGATTCGAGCTTCTGTTAGGTCCTTTTTAACTTGCATCGACCATTTACAATAGGATTTCTTTTTAGAGACTGATGAGTGTATTCGATATGCAAGTCGATGATGCTCCATCCGTTCCAAATGTCCAAAGAAAGACACTCCTTTTTCTCATCACACTCACCAAACCTTCTATATGTTCAAATAATGCATTGGTATGTCTTCTTCTGTAAGTACCATTATCATTAACAGGTCCTAATATTTTCCTTAGAATTGTCCGATCCTTAAGTTCTAATTTTCTCAATGGGCCTTTGTTTGTCATCTGTAACCATTCTGCGGCATACAGTGCTGACGGCCTAATTACTGTGTTATAATGACAAAGTTTAACATTCCGGGACAAGCTTTTACTTTTGTAAACGTTTTTGCAGGTTTGAAAGGCACCTACCAATTTGTTACATCTGCTCTCAATGGCAGCTATTTCTGAATTATTAGGGGTAATCCATTCCCCTAGGTATTTACATTTTCGGACATTTTTAACTTTTTCGCAGACCAATCGTGATGCATTTTGAGGCATCTTTGACATTTGTGATACAATTAGTTTTATGGAAGGCCACTTTAAGTCCAGTTTTAGCAGCTATGATTTGTAGTTTATTAAGTTGGTCAGTAGCCTCTTCCATTGAATTAGCGAACAAAGTAATGTCATCTGCAAAAGCGAGACAGTTTATATTCAGGTCTTTGGTAAGATTGATAACCATTCTCTTATAATTTTTTCCAAGACACAGTTGAAGAGCATCAGTGATCCCAGATCACCTGGTCTACAGCCAGTCTTGATTGCAAAGGCTTCGGGCAATTCACCACGAAATTTTACCTTAGAAATGGTGTTTTCTAAGCTTGCTTTGAACAAATTAATTGATTTATTGTCTAGGCCAAACGCACGTTAAGGTGTTAATTATTGTGTCTCTATGAATGCAATCATAAGCCTTTTGAAAATCCACAAAAATCACAACATAAGGTTTTGATCGTACCGTACAGTAGGAAATTATGGTCTTAATGTTATGAATTTGTTCAGGACAGGATCTTGAATTCCTGAAACCAGCTTGATATTCCCCTAACTGACGGTCTAATATCGGTTATGCTCTGTTCAGAAGAGCCCTTGCAAATATTCTGTACGTTACCGATACCAGTGAAATACCTCCATAATTATTTGGGTCGGATTTATCCCCTTTCTTATGTATAGTATGAATGATGGCGGAAGTCCAATCCTCCGGCAACTTTTCACTATGCCATATTTCTTCAATGGTTTTCTGGAGACAAATGATGGAGTCATTATCTGCATATTTCCATAATTCAGCCACAATACTATCCTCCCCAGAGGCCTTATTATTTTTAGCACCTTGATGATTTGTGTTATTTCTTCGACGGAGGGAGGTGAACTGTCGTGGTATGCAACGCTAGGATAGAAAGCAAGTTGTTTAGTAGGTATGTCCGTGTTCAAAAGGGTTTCAAAATATTCTCTAAAAGCTTTAGCACAGTATTTATTTTTGAGATTAAGTTTACCATCAGATCCTCGGATGTGAAGAGTAGGGGCGACGTATTTGGACAGTTGGTGCTTAAAAGTTTGATAGAAATCCCTTGTTTTGTGCCTTTGAAAATCATCTTCAATTTGAATAATTTGTGTTTTGTGGAAATTTCTTTTTGCCAATTTTAAAATTTTACAAGTTTCTTTCCTGATTCAGAGAAAGTTCTCAAGGTTCACATCGTCTTTCTTGTTATTCCACTTGATCCAAGCTTTTCTTCCTTCCTCTATTGCGTGATCACATTGATCGTTCCACTAAGGATGCTTGCGCGTTCTATCAAGAGGAATGGATTCCGAAGCCGCAGTAACAATGGCGTTACTTAAAGTAGACCTTGTTCCATCTTTTGGTTTGTTGTGGAATGTTTCCGCAAAAGTGTTATTTGACTTCAGATCACCGATGTTGTACTTTTGAGTTTTCATACCCTTTTCAACATTCACTCTATTGTTCCTAAACGGAATACCTTTCATTTTAATAAGGGACAGATAATGATCTGAGTTTATATTCGCAATACACAGGACCTTCACATTTTGGATTTCACGATCTGATTTTTTGATATTGCCACAGGATCCAGTGGAAATTCACCCATAAGTGAATTTGGATGTCTCCATGTCTTTGCTTTCCGAAGAAGATGTTTAAACGCAGTAGATTTCAAAACTAGGTTCTTATTTTTGCAGGTGTCAATCAGCCGTTCGCCATTTTTGTTTGTTCGTTTATGTGCAGGATAGTTTCCAAATATATTCCTAAACTTTTTCTCTCTTCCTACTTGAGCGTTAAAATCACCGAGTAGGATGATGGTGTGATGCGCTGGAATATTGTCAATCACGTCTTCTAATTGTTCCCATAATATATTAGTTTGCTCTCGGTCTTTCTTGTTTGATACGTTCGTCGGTGCATGAAAATTGAACACGGTGTAGGCTTTATTTAGTGATCTAAATGACAATGTGGATAGTCTTCCATTGAATGATGTAAAATCCAGCACTGAGTCAACAGCTTTCTTGTGGACTATAAAACCTGCACCAAGATGAGGGATGTTCTGTGTAACTCTTGTGCCAGGTATTCCTTTATAAATTCTGAATCCTTGAGACTCAACAGCTTCTTCATCACAAAATCGTGTTTCTTGCAATGCAGCGATGACAATGTTATGTTTCTCAAGAACATCCAATGTTTGCTTTAGTTTTCCTATCTGAAGGAGTGAGTTTATGTTAATTGTTGCGAAGTACATAATATATTTCTTCTTACATGACATTGCAGGCTCCCCAGACTACCCGATTCTTGGATGTCACGGGTAATCTCGAGAACCACTGGATGTAGGTTGATGCGGCTTTCACCATTCTGTAAAGGTAATCTCGAGGAAAATTTATGTAGAAAATAAACTTATTTATGATCAAAGGGAGCCAAGCAGTAACGATTTCAGTGAGAAGGTCGAAAAAAGAATCTGGCGTCCGTGCGCTTTTTAAGCTTACGCTGGGCAAACCGTTAAGAATATCAATATACTATGAGTGTAAGAATATCAATATACTATGAGTGTAAGAACTGTTCAGCATGAAAAATTCTACAAAACGTTCGCGAGAGCATATCTCTATCTTCGATACATCGCCCACTATAAGTGTTTTTAGTTTGGACGGAAGGGGGATTTATGTCTCATGCACCTCGCCATTCTTAAATTACGTCTGACAGGAATTCCTTGCACATTCATAACTGTTCCCGGGCGAAGCCGGGGCGGGTTGCTTGTATTTAATAAAAATATTGATCAGGCGGAACTTTTAACTTGTTTGTACTAACAACTAGTTTTTAGAATACAATCCGAACTTGTTGAATACCGGTATCAATCTAGGACCCTGTTGTTTATGACAATATGATTTATTTTCAGTTTTATTTTTTCTATGACAAATGTAAGATGATTTAAGCTAATCTCATTCAAATTATGTCATTAAGCATAATTAACACTGCGAACTGAAAAGGGTTGCAATTCAGGCTGTATAACATTCATGTTAAACATAGCACATGACATACATAGCATAGGGGAACGACTTTCTCCTCAAATTTCTAAAAGTGTTGCTTTGATACTTTACGCTTTATCTAACAAATTAAAAATATTATTGTAATATCAGCGGATTCGGATAATAAACGTGGGGATACGGATAAAAGTCGAACGGATGCGGAGCGGATGCGGATAACATTCGTGCGGATGCGGATATCGTTTAGCTTATCCGCGCAGGATAAATCACTATGGATTCACCTCCACAAAACAGCAGGAGGATTAGGAAGGTAAAACTAAGTTGCTGTATACTGTACTGGGTCAAGGCGAGTGTTTGGATGTGTACGTTCATTCTGAATATATGGAATTTTCTTGGGGTTTTCCACCCACACAAACACTCCAGGTAAATGCTTATTCTAGTCTCGAGACATTTATCCCAACTCGACAGATTTATTACAAATCCACACAATCGGTAAGAAAAGAAGTGGTTCGGTCTGAGGATGAGTTTTTCTAAATACTGTATTCGGTTTCACGGTAGCATTCAAATTTATTGATATCGCAATTTTCAACAACTTTGAATTTCGCAATATCGCCTCTGGCAATCAAGATTCCATTTTCGTAAACGTTGTATATTGAAGTATTAGAAGCCATTTCTCAATGTTGCGTAAGCAATTCTGTAAATACATTTTCATAAACGCACCCCAGTTAGCATTTTATGTAGCCTATGTCTGTTGAGCTAGGCCGCAGGTTAAGAGGTAGTTTGAGAAAGTGCTATTATAATGCAACGCAACTGAACTTACAAGTCTTGGTAGCCCGCGAGAGGAATCAAGAGCTGACAACACGCACGTAATTACGTTGCTGTCAAGGGGGAGTGGTCCGTCTCCTGGGAAGTGCGTGCAATGCGTAGCGCGAGGCAGCGGAAACTTCCACAGCGCGGAGTCTCTCCATTTGTATTCAGCAGTCACAGCACAAGGTGGCTCTTAAATACGCAATTAAGGCCAAGTTCACAATCAAAACGAAGTGAAGGAGCGAGTGTTATGATTAATTATCACAGCGACAGCCTATATAACGAGGACCAAATGAGGACACATCTATTGGCGTCGAGGTCCTTTCAAAACAGGAGCCGAGATTGATATATTGATATACTGTAGATGGATGCTAGAGTAAAATGTGGCTTTTCACCAATGTCTCAGTCTCATTCACGGCTTTGATTATATGGAAGCTACTGAGGTATGGGTGGTGCTGAATAATGGACTCAGGGTACAGCTAGTGCCTGTGGGTGTTTTGAAAGGTTCTGCTCATAGGGTTCGTACAGCTGTACCGACTCAGTGAGGAAAGCAATGACAAACTACCTTATTCCTCACCTTGCCTAGTACGCCTCATTATAGTGCTGCCTCGGTTTTGTGGGTTTCTACCACATAACTATGGTGGTGCTTTTTGAGGATCCAACCAGCCTTCAGGCCGACTACATAACAGACAGGATAGATATAGATAGAAATCGTCGTTCATGTCGGTACTCTGAAGAACTTTCGTGTTCCATTTTTGACACATCACCCAGTTATTGTTGTTTTAAGGGGCAGAACTATCCAAATGGCTGATGTGCTAAATAGCAGTGAAAATTGAAAGTCAACATAAATAAGCAGATCGCCTACATCAGGCCACTTCCAACTTGACAAAGAGCGGTCTAGCCAAGGCTGCTAAAAAATATTTAAAAAAAATATATTCATGTCTTGGAAACTTTCTACCGCAGATTTCAGTTTTGCGACCAACTTCTGGCGATTGTAGCGAAATACCGAATGTTTCAAATTGTAACGTTTTCTTTACGGTGTGTTTGAATCTTACTACGTTCAGCCATTCTTGAAGGACATAAATGGGCGACCCTCTCATCTTCCTCTTATTATTTGACAATACGAACTGCAGTCACGGAGCGCTCGTCTCGCTAGTACACATTCTGCGGTGCAGATAGGAAGCACTATCAGGCTGGATATTAATTTTGTACTGTTTGGTCCATGATTATATCATTAACATAGCACAATAAGTTGGAGATTATACTGTAGAACAGGGATGGCAAATATATGACAATTCTGCTGGTAGGGAAATAATGTAATTACGCATTTGAAAAAAGTACCCTGACATGAAACCGTTGTGGCTAGTACTAAAATGGAGGTTCTTGGTAATATTTCTCGTTATTTATAAGATCAAGAAACTTGAAATCGTGCGAAGCATTAGATCGCAAGAAATGGCGTGCATTGATCCAAAAAGCAGACCCCGTTCCTACGGGATGACGCGAAGAAGAAGAAGAAGAAGAAGAAGAAGATTTATAAGATATGTCGAAAAGTTAGTAATAATGCTTTATTTTAAATTGCAGATTTTAGTGAAATATTTGGTTATACGAGTAGCATAGGCTATAATGATAAAGAGTTGTTCACAACATTTCTGTAGTAATACACTGACAAGTGATTTTTAAATGACAGCAGAATACAAATAATTTCGTATTATTCAACAAATTCTCTATTTTATAGTCCTGCAGTGTTAATTTTAAAACGTATCACAATTGTACCGTACAAATACAGTTCATATCTTAAAATTGCATTACTCTAAAAACTATCAGACATATCCATAATAACAATATTATATCCACAATTCAATGTTTTTTATTGTAGCGAAGGAACTTTTTCTGTTTCTTATTTGATCATGGACATAAACCTGTAGCCTGCATTATCCTTTTCTGTTATAGGCCTACTAAAGTTCGTCTTCAGTAGTTGCTACTTTTAGTAAAGAATTCTTGAGAGCCTTTAATATTGAAGGTCGTTTGGTCCCACTCCACGGCTCGAGGGTTGTTCTTTGGAGACGTGGGACATCTTGGTCATCAGCACCGTGTGCTTCGGGGTGTGTTGAACTTTTCTGATAACCTGTCATGTGGTAGTAGTTTTAGTATGCTTAGCTGTATTAGGAACAGTGATGGTTAGGTGCCCCGAGACTTGAAATAACGTACTGTCCCGGCATTTGCCTGGAATGAGTGTGAGAAAGCGCGTGGGTACCTCTGATTTCCGGACATGCTGCAGCTCCCTACCGCGGTCGTGGTGCGCATTTTAACGCCCAAGGGTGGTTATTGTTATTATTATTATTCCCTATTGATTAGGGGCAGATGGCCTCGCTGTTCTTCCCCTTAAAAGTACAATAACTAAGTGACTAACTCACTGCCTATTGATTAAATCTTAAGCTCTGAAATATATCATGAAAAAAGTTCGGAAATATAGCTTCAGGTCACAAGATAAATTATGGTAATGATGTACCGTAATTACTGCCTTTCTTCGCAGCACCGCGTCGCGTTTATACGGCAATCAAACACAAAACACTGTTGCTTGGCAGTTACGCAAACTCCCCACGTCTCATATAGCCAGAACAGAATCTTATTGATTCATAATGAGTGCGAGGGTGTGTGTGTATGTACCTGGCCGAGAGTAGACGTGAAAATACGCTGGTCCTGGGCACTCCTTGTGACATGACCTGACGTCTTCGCATACCTGCACTACCCGCTTCCTGTCACATCACATGGCTGGGTGCAAGTATGCGGGCGCTTTACTTGCCGAATCTTCATCGCCCGGAGGTCATAGACTTCCTCTCAACCGCATCGGAGACTAACAAAGATATGTTTACTGAGCACGGAAATAGATACATATTAATTTCGAATGTTTTAATTATTTTTTCGAATTTACCTTATGTGTTGCACGGTTGCGCAAAAAAAGAAGAAGAGTTTGGTATCTGTGACCCATCACTAAGGCGGTTTAAATGTTGCTCTGGTTTGTCAACGTAACACTCTTTAAAAGGAGGGTTACAGGAGCAACCCTTTTATTATTATATTTATGTCGTAGATTCTTCTATTCTATTTGACCGGTTAGTCAAAAGAGAACGCAGGCTAGAGAAACATTTTAGGCATAGACGGGTTGACGGGCACATACGTTTGAAATTAAATTAATAGAACCGGTAACATCAAATTAAAAAGAAAAGGTTGTGATTCTATGGGGACATCTTCAGAATGTACGATAATCGACTGATAAAGAAAATCTGGAATTTCATGAAACCAAAGGCAAGAAAATTGGGATGGTTCCAAGAATGTAATAAATATCTTACAAAAATCGGTATTCCGGAGTACTAAATCATGGTCAAGAATAATTTAGAAAAATCGTCATAAACTGCCGGGGTTTTAAGTTAGAAGTAGAACCCAAATACGGAGGGGACCTCTTTCAGAAGATCGGAGGAAGGCACTGAGTGATGGGCCCAAGAGATATTGGCATAACATCAAAGCTGGAAAACGAACAAGAGCTAAACACTGAAAATGATATTGATAACAGGTAGTCCATAGTGGCTCAATTCGTAAATTATATCCCTGGCACTAAAACTTATTTATCTCGGACACTTATTTACACAGTGCAACTTGTCTCATTCGAAGGTTCTAATTAGAATTTTCCACCGATTGCTGCAGTTGAGTCAACCCTATGAAACTTCTATACTTATATTGATAATGTAATAAAGTTATGTAATGAGAGGCGAAAAATACTAATTACTACAACTAATATTGAAGGGAAAATTCATGGAAAAAGGTCTATCGGAAGACGAAAAAACTCGTGTCTGAAGGATATCCGAAGATGGCATTGTTGCACATCAGAAGAGGCTTTTTATGCAGCAATGTCAAGATCACAGCTAGCTGTGTAGATCGTCAACCACCATTCGGAGAAGACGTCTTACAAACATCCATTTGTTACATACATTTAGATTAGACTACTACAGTATACTGTAAGCCTACACCCCCCAGGGGCTCACATCTAGTGGGACGTGGGTTGGCGACCACGGGGACCCAGCAGCGTCCGACATTGCTTCCACTTACTTGTGCCGGGCTCCTCTCCGTCTTCTTTCCTGTCGACCTCAATTAGTCAACTCTTGTTCTCTTCCGACCCCGACGGTATTAGGGTATCCGAGGCCTAAGGAGTCTCTTCCTTTCCCGCCTTAATTGGCCCTTGTCTCATCTTTTCTGATACCCTCCTTCTGCGAGGGGTCAGCCTTCTTTTTCTTTTCATGTTATCTCCTGCCTTCTGCTCAAGGCCCTCAAGGAGGCAGGCTGTATGTAGCTCCACCACTTCTGGTGCACCCTGGATATTGCTACACCCTCAGGGGCTCAAGGCTGGTGAGTTCGGGAGTTGGCGACTCCGAGGGATTCCTGAGCTGGGTCCTGTTTCCCCCCTTTTATCCATTACCTCTGGGGCGGACCCTCTTCTCTATCACTATCCTATCCTACTGCCTTTCATGGCTCTCCTTCCTTCCAAGCCCCTCAATCCACATTCTTCGAGGGTTGAGGGCATTTATTTTCCTCCTGTCCTTTATATGCCTTATTCTCCTTTTGTTTTCCATTTCTTCTTCTAGTTTATAAGTTAGTAGTTAGTTTTAGTTATAGTTTATATTTCATTATCATCTTCACGATCACCCACACCATTAGGGGCCGATAACTTAGATGTTAGGCCCCTTAAAACAACAATTATCATCATCCTGTAAGCCTACATACAGTATTTTGCGACCAGTATATCACGAATTTTAACATTTTTCCTACTTTAATACCGGTTTTCTCCGCAGTTTCATGGAGAATCTCAAGCATCCTTTGGGTATCCTCTCTATTTTGAGCTAAGAGAGCAAGATCATCAGCAAAAACTAGACATTTAATTTCCAAGTTCTGTCCCTTGCGCCCAAGATGATTTCCCTTTCTACCATCTACTTCAGAGTTTCCCCAGGTTCTCATGACCTTCTCCAATACAATTTTAAACAGGATTTGCGATAATCCATCTCCTTGTCTAACTCCTGTCTTTATTTGGAATGGGTCAGATATTTCTCCAGAGAATTTAATTTTTGAGATGGTGTCAGTCAGGGTTTATTTTATTATTTCCTCTCGTTTTCCTATCTATTCCAAACTCTTCTATGACGTTAAGTAATGTCTCTCTATCAATTGAGTCATACGCTTTCTGGGAGTCGACAAAGATAACCACCGTGTTCTGGCTTCTCAATGCTCTAGTCCAGTGGTCGCCAAACCGTAACTCGCGAGCTACTGGTAGCTCGCAGGGAAATTTTTGGTAGCTCGTGGAGAAATTTCAGACGCAGCGCTTCAGTTGGCTAATCTGCACTACTCATTCCCCTCATTCCCACTACGCCTCCCACGGGTCTGTCAGTCAGTGTCTGATGTGTGATCGTCAGTGCAGGTTATTTTATTTTTCTTGCATTTTATGCATACTGCGGACTACAGGCTGTTCTAATTATGGCGAGTTCCAGCAAAAAACAAAAAACTTATCATTTTCATGTTGAATAGGTAACTAATTACCGTACTTTTTATCCAGGTAAAGGACAAATGAGTGTGCTTACTTTGTAATGCAAGTGTAGCAGTTGGGAAGAAAGCAAACGCAAACGTCATTACAATACCGTTCACTCCAGTATTGAAAAGGATTTCCCTCAGAATTCTTCCGTAAGGAAAGTGAAGGTAATAGGCTACAACTGAAATCTCAATTAAATGCTCAACAGTCTACTTTTTTCAAGAAATTATACAGCAACAAAGCAGCAACTGAGGCATCTTTTAATTTTTCCAAAAGTACTGCTCAAAATAAAATTAAAACCTTACGAATATGATGAATTAATCAAAGAGCATTTGTAGAAGCTGCTGATACATTGCTTAACAATTTTAAAAACAAAGGTGAGATAATCTCTGCTATTTAATCTATTCAACTGTCATGAGAGTTGAATCAATGAGTTCTGATGTAGTTTCACAACTTAAAACTGACTTACACCGCTGCAGTCATTTATCCCTGCTCCTTGACGAATCATCCGATGTAGTTGATACAGCTCAGTTGGCCATTTTTTAAAGAATGGTTTTTGATGATTTCCAAGTAAAAGAAGAGCTGGTAAAAGTTTTACCACTTACGGGGCAGGACACATTCAGCTTTCAAAAGCCTTCTCGCCTCTGAAAATGAGTCTTGTAGTATCACTATTTTTAGGATTTTGAGATTACGGCTGAGTATCAAGTCCTAAATGCCCTCTTTACTTGTGAGAAGAGAAAGGTATTCAAAACAGGACACATCATGCTGTTTTTGAATGCTGAAGGTTTCAAAATTAGACAATTAGATGAATGAGAACAAGGCACATCTTGGCAGGTCTATTGCGCATCGTTCAGCGCATCAGCTGGAAGGGCGCTCTCTGTATGCTGCAATTCTTTCGTGTTCTGTTAGTGCCGGTGTGTTTATATTTGTATTGTTAAATTGACTTTATACTTGTGAAGAGTGATTACTTTATTTTCAAAATAAGAAACATCCGATTACTGAGTTGCAAATCGTATTGTGATCCATTGCTTCATATAGAAGTTCGTTGGCTTTGCAGAGGCTGGGTTTTGCAACGTTTCAAAGAGTTACTTCCTGCTTTGGTGGAATTTTCGAAAGAAAGAGGTGACTCATTACCTGAGCTAGGAGATCCGGTTTGGCTGCGAGATTTTGCACTTCTTGTAGACATAGCCGAAAAGCTAATTACCCTTAACTTGCAGCTTCAAGGCAAAGATAAAGAATTTGGTGGAACCATTTCAGATGTGGTCTCGTCCACAAAAGAGCTGGAGCTGTGGGGGGAAATTTTAACCAGGGTGAACACAAGCACTTTGCCTGTTTGAAGAGAACCTTGACAAGCAAGGCCCTTCACAGCCCCCTTACAACAACAAAGAAGAGGGTGTTGCAGCTCTTTCCGACTTGGAAAAGGTGCAGATGACCTCGTAGTTCCGCCCCTTAAAACAACAATAACTAACAATATATAGACTTGAAAATTCAATTTAATTAACGCTTTCAGGACTTCAGAAACATTTCCACTGTAGCATAGATTGTCACATCCCCTTTCGTAGAGATTGATGCAGAAGAATTCTCTACGTGTCATGCAATATTTTGAAGAAGACAACGCTGTGGTGGAGATGGAACTGATTGATTTTCAAAGTGACCTGTCATTAAAATCACTCCATTCAAGCAAAAATATCCAATTTTGGTTCACGTTGGTTTGCGGGTGAAGGCAATGTTCAGCTAAAACATATCTGTGTGAGATTTCATTTTCCAGTATGAAATTTATTAAAAACAAGTACAGGAACAGGTTGACTGATGAACATTTAGACAACTGCATTCGAATGGCTGCTACGACATATGAGCCTGACATTCAAAATATTGTTGATGACAGAAGAGCGTGCCACCCCTCACATTAAACAATGTTTCTCTAATGCAAATATTTTGTTATTTATATTCTTATCCTATTAATTGCAATGTTAGAAATTGCATTTAATTAGATTTTTAATATAAACCAGAAATTTATATTTTTATAGGTAATAAACAACTGTGTGATTTAAACAAAAGCATGTATTATTTTCCTACTTTGTTGGGTAGCTCACGGTAAGGTTTATGAGCTGTAAGGTAGCTCAGTCACTTAAAAGTTTGGCGACCACTGCTCTGGTCCTTAGAATACTCTTGAGGTTGAATATCTGTTCCGTACACGACCTCCCTTTTCTGAAGCAATCCTGGTATTCTCCAATAAGGTGGTCTGCCTGTTCTTCGACTCTGTTCAGTAGCACTTTGGAGAGTATTTTGTACACGACTAGAAGTAAAGAGATACCTCTGTAATTATTAATGTCCATTCGGCTACCTTTCTTGTGGAGTGGATGAATAAGTGCACATTTCCAGTCGGTAAGAATCCTTTCCTTTGTCCAAATCTCTTCTATGAGGTTATGTATTCTTTTGCAGCCACTTCTCCATCTTCCACATTTCTGACACGATGCGATCTTTACCCGAAACTTTGTTGTTTTTAAGTTCTCTGATTAAACACTTTATTTCATCCAGGCTGGGTGGTTTGGAATTTGGATTCTCATTGGATAGTTTCAGGACCTGCAATCTTTCATGTGGTTCTTCACAGTTGATCAGCGCTAGGAAGTAGTCTGCCAGGAACTGGCAATTCTCCATAATTTGCTGCTATACTACCGTCTGTTCGCCTGAAGCACAGATTCATCCCTGTTGTTCTTCTTTGAAGGTGTTTTAGAATTCCCTGGTGTTGTTCTCTTTTAAGTCCACTTTTTGCTTTTCTATCCTATTTCTGTCACATTTTCTATTCTCCGCTCTTATGATCATTGCTGCTTTCTTCCTTGCTTCTTTGAAGTCTTGTAACGTGTTTTTCGAGGGGTTTTTATGCCACTGGCATAAGTCAGTAGGAAGCCATTCTATATTTATTTACGCGGCAAATTGTTCAGCCAAGATAATTTTTCATGTTAATTTATTATTATGATTAACTTATTATTATTATTAAGGTATTTTTGGAGCATTTTTATAAAATTATAAGCATACAGATAGGTTTTCTATGTCTTAGAAAACACTTATCAAGGAAATTATTACGAACGACATTATCATAGAAAATTATATGATTACGGAATTTTACGGAGTTTTGTCAGTTAGGGTATTATGAGAGAGATGACTCACTGGGAATTCGGATACAGGCTTATTCTTGTCAAGAAGTATGTCGCAAGCCTGGGTTGCAGCGTCAAGAAAAGGCGAAATAGTCTGGAACGGCAAACGACATCATCCGCGCGCCGTGTGTATTGAGCCTAAGGAGGGGAGTAGCGGGGTGGCACAGCCAATCAGTGAGGACCACGTAAGGTGGAAGTCGGCACCGGAGTGGGGAGCCGACGAGTGGATATATCGTTTAGCGCGCCGTGGAGTAGGGGACTTTTCTGTGTAAGACTTGACCAGTGTGGTTGCACGTGTGAGTGGCTCCGAGGTTCCGTGGAGTGGAGGACTATCTTAGTAAAACTTAACCAGTGTGGTTGTACGAGTGTTTGGCTCCGATGTTCGGACCATAAAATTATCAAATCTACCAGGATATCATCAACTAACGAAGAAGATGACGACGTCCAGGAAGCAGTGGGAAGCTCTCTTCATCATCCAGTACGAGGGAAATGCTTCGGCAATTTCCAGTGGTAAGCGCGAATGACGCAGAACTACGCAATCTCTCGTTTCTCTTTGTTTTATATTCAGTATTCAGTAACTTCATAGCTCGGGAATAAGAGTAAAATCAGTAATTTATCCGAATCCGTTTTCACGTAATTTTCTAGCGGTAATATTCAAATCGCAAAGCTCCAATTGAAATTTTAAACTTATTCTTATTATTAATTTTGCAGTACTTGTTATATATAATAAATTCATTTATTTTAACCATGCAATCTTTGCTTTCAGTAGGTAGCATTAGATATAGACCAATTCCTTCTCCTGATACAATTGTTGTTGGGTTAATGATCAAATCATACCACGATCAGAGTGAATAGATTCTTGAAGGTGTTCGTTGTAAAATATAAATTTAGATTTCAACATAGCGTTGAGGTCTTGGCGCCCATTAAAACAACATATCTTAGGAAGAGTAAATATTTGTCACCGAACAGTAAGGACCAGTCAAAACGTTTCATTTGTACGCTCAACGTGGAGCAAAGCAAGACCGTTTCATTTGTCATCCCAACGTGGAGAGAAGACCGTTTCATTTGTCGCCGACAACTTGGGGATGAAAACCTAATAACATTTGTGGAAGGAGAAGGGTATATATTTCTGTGCCTGTATTTTGGGGGGTTATTTGTCTTTATCAGTGTATATCATTATGGGGGATGAGAAAGAAAGACAGATGAGGTTACGTAGTGGTCATCAACTGGAGAGTGATGATGCGAGCAGTATGTCGAGTGATGGTAGTACCGGGGTAGCGGAGGTAAATCCCGATACTGAAACAGGGAGTGTAGGCGGCCAACCAGAATTAAAAACTTTACTTCTCAAGTTCATGTTTCAGAACAAAGTTAGTAGTGATGCCTTAAATAAAAAAATAGAACAAAACAACGCTAAACTCGAGCAAAATAATGCGAAACTAGAACAAAACAGTAGGGAAAATAGAGAGAGTAATGAAACTTCAAATGCTAAACTGGAACAAAACAACGCTAAACTGGAACAAAACAACGCCAGATTAGAACAAAACAGTAGGGAAAATAGAGAGAGTACTGCAACTTTAAATGCTAAATTAGAACAAAACAGTAGGGAAATTAGTGATAAATTCGAACTGATTAGAGGTGAAATCAGAGGAGTGATGGAAGAGAAGGCTAAAGAGATTATTGCAGATGTAGACAGAAAATTAGGAAAAGTACAGGAGGAGTTAGAAATTAGAATCAGTACACAGGCTGAAAATTTAAAAGAACTAGTGCAACTGGAAACACAGCAGGTCAAAAAGCAATTGGGGGGAGAAACTGAAAAAATTCAGGTAGCAACTAAAGAGGTTAAAGAACAGCTGGGGGGAAGAATTGAGAAAGTCCACTCGCAAATTGTTGCAGAAGTAAATGATTTAAGAGAGAGTAATAGAGAGAGCATTAGCAAGATTGAGGAGAAACAAGCAAAGCTATATGATAAAGTAGAAGAATCAGAAGGAAACATTAAATTAACAGTAAACAGTATTGAGAGGAAGGCTGAGGAGAAAATCGCAGAATTAGAATTAAAATTAAAAGCTAGGATCAGGAAAGAAAATAGTCAGAATAGGCCAGTTTTTGTGAATAGCACACACAGGGAGGTAGAACTGGGTAAGTTCAGCAATCGACAGGGGTGCCCAATGGAGTTCATGAATACTATAGAAAATAAATTCGGGGAGAGGTTGGAAAATGGTAGTATTGAGTGGTGCCAGGTAGTTGAAATTTTAGAACAAGTGTTTGTGGGGGAAACGAGTAATTGGTTTGCTGTCTACAGAGACAAGTTTACTGATATTAATGATTTTAAAATGAAATTCTGTGAAAAGTTCTGGAATAAGGTTATTCAGTTGCAGCATCGTGAGGGAGTAGTGTGCGGTAAATATAACCCTAAAGGAAGCTCCACCATGACCGAATACTTTTTAGGGCAGGTATTAGTGTGTAAATATCTTGATGGCTTGAAGGAGGAAAGTGATGTGGTGAGGTTGCTAATTAAGCACTTTCCCTATAGGATCAAGGAGGCTGCTTGTATCCACAATGTAAAGACAATATCACAAGTAGAAAATTTGTTAAGCACATTTGATGCACTAGGGAGAGGGGGTTATGAGGACAATTTCAATAGGAACCAGGGTAATAATAATAATAAGCCTAATGAAGCCAGGCATCAGGAAGTTCAAGGGAACGGTGGCGAAGGGGCCAACGCTCAAAATAGAAATAATAATAATAATAATCAGCTAAATCAGAACAGAGGAAATGGCTATGGTAATCAGTATCAAGGGAGGAACAATGATTTCAGGGGAAATCAAGGGAGAAATAATGATTTCAGGGGAAATCAAGGGAGAAATTATAATGACAATAATTACAACCAGAATAGGGGTCAAGGAAGAGGACAGAACAACCAGACCAGTGCAGTAGTTAGTAGTACTACAGCCAGCTGTAGCGGTTCTTTAAACGCGTACCAGGCTGCGAAGTAAGGTCAGAATCTCAGTCTGTAACATGCCCTGTCCATACAATTATACAGGAACCCTATGACCTAAATGTAAGAAATGAATTATTACATGAACTAAATGATGAAGGTATTGTTCAGGAAGTGGTTAGTAAGAGCCCCATAGTTAAATTTAACGTGTCCGAGGCGTACACAGATGTTTTAATTGATAGTGGTTGTATGAAGAGTTGCATAAGTAGTGCATTTTATGATAAAATGAAAGGAACTGGAGTAAATTTTGAGGAGATGCCAATTAAAAGCACTTTTGTTATCATAGCTGTTGGGAAGAGGTCTAAAGTAATTTCTAAGCAAGTTTTAGTAGACATTAAAATTAATAATCATGTAGAGAAGCAGATTTGCCTTGTAATTCCAAATTTAGTATTCAGTGTTATCTTGGGTTCAGAGTGGCTAAGTAGAGTGTCTGGTAACTTATGTTATGATGTAGGGAGTTTGAAATTTAAATGGGGAGATTCTGAAGTAGAAGTAGCGTTCAATGACCATATTCAGAGAAGTAGGGTTGTAGGTGTGATTTGTACTTTAAATGAGATATCGCCAGCCGTAGAGCGGGGTTCTCCATGGTTTTGTGGGCAGTGTGATTACGAACGGTAGTCTAGAGGACTCGTTACGTGATGCTGCATTTCAGGGTAATATAGAGGTGGAACAATGTGTTCGGCTCTATGATGTGTTATTGTGTAATAGGAGAGTTTTTGAGGATCGCATTGGTATGGCCAATTGCTATACACATTCATTGAACGTTATTGATAGGTCAGTATTCACAGGACATAGATATCCAGTACCTTTCGCTTATCAGAGTGCAGTTGAGGCACAAATTAACCAGATGCTTGAAGATGGGATTATTGAGCACTCTAACAGTCCGTATGTTAATTCTTTGATCACGGTACCCAAAGCCGACGGAACAGTTCGTATTTGTTTAGACGCTCGTTTGGTTAACAGCAGAATTAGTTCAGATCAGCTGAAATCGATGTCAATAGAGGAATTAATGCAAACATTTGAGGGGAAGAAGTATTTCACTTGTGTAGATTTGAGTTCCAGTTTTTGGCAAGTGCCACTTATGTACGAAGATAGACCGTTTACAGTTTTTAGTCATAAATATAACCTTTATCAATTTTGTAGAACACCTTATGGGTTAAAGAGTAGTTCAGCAGCTTTAATTAGGGCTTTAAACATCGCATTAGGGGATGACACAGGAGAGTTTGTAACCATTTACATTGATGATACGGAAATTAGTTCACGCAGTTTTGAGGAGTATCTACGTCATCTAGATATAGTTTTTCAGAAGTTAGATCAGGCAGGGTTCACTTTGAAGCTGTCTAAGTCGTCATTCTGTCAGTCAGAAGTGACATTTTTAGGTCATAGAGTGTCGAGTAGAGGTGTGATACCAGAGGAAAGTAGGGTAGCATGTGTGGACAGTAGCAACAGGGCATCGTTACAGACACTGAGAAATAGGTAGGTAGAGCAACGTGATGACGTTCATTTAAGGGAGCCACTTGCAAGGTTGGAATCAGGTGACGCAGAAACATTTATGGTTACCAAACGTATTGGCAAAACAGCATATGTGCAGGAGGATAGTAAGGGAAACATGTTATACGGGACGTATAATATACATAGTCTACGAAAGTATGTGTCATAAAGTAAGTGTGTTTAGCTGGCGAGCCAGCCTATCAATTGAGTAAGTGTGGTATTTGGTGTGTGGAAGATCTGGTCTTCCACAGGCGTATCAGAAGTCACACAGGGGGGTAGTATGTAAGTAATTGAGAGTTTTTAAGGTACAGGGAAATATGACGGGATTGTCGGATGCTCTTGAGCACTAAAATGTCTCGATACACCAAGGCCAGAATTTGGTAGCGCTTGTGAATTCCCATTTGTCTCCTAGAGATGGGTGGGCGCTTGGACAGGGTATTTTTGCTTAAGGCGTCCAGGAGGCAAAAGATGGGCCATCAGAAGGCGAGACAGTCCTTCATGAAACTCATACATAACAGCACACGTGATTTCTGTTTACGGCCTCGTCATGTAAGATTTGTAAGTGTGTATTTTAGGTAATTTGTACATTGGTATTATTTGTGTGAGGAGAACTGGTCTGTGTTGAGAACTAGTATTAAGTAGAATATGGTCTACGGGAACTTAAGAAGACAGGGCGATTACGGCACAGAAATATTTGGTGTTATATGTAATGCGCATTTACTGTTTTTTTTTTTCAGAAGTCAATATTAATTTCGTCCGTTATAAAGAGAGATTAAGTATTATGGTCACGATGCGCTGCCACAATGGTGTGATCGTGTGCTCAGTGATAAGTGAGATTAAATTTCACCATAAGGAAGGAACCTCCAGTGAAATTAGGAAGTTCTATGGTGATATACATATATCAGAACAACCTTGATGCGTGTGATGTGACATCTTATATACATAGTGCTCACACAGTAATTATGTCAATTTTTCCAACATAGAGAAATTTGAGAGGCGGAAATATCCGTGGAACACTATTCTATATGAAAAACATTGGACTGGTTGCAAAGTGCAATCCATAGTGACAACAAACTTTGACGCAAAGTGCGTAAAGAAAAATTATGAGTGTATATATGTAATTTAGGGTGATTTCATGTATGTAATATGTATTTTGGATGGGGATTAGTAACGTGTCTGGGATAATCGGATAATGGACCGTCGTCACGGTAAATCATCCGATGATCCATGGCGAATATGTAACGTGTTATTCGAGTTTTTTTTTATGCCACTGGCATAAGTCAGTAGGAAGCCATTCTATATTTATTTACGCGGCAAATTGTTCAGCCAAGATAATTTTTCATGTTAATTTATTATTATTATTAACTTATTATTATTATTATTATTATTAAGGTATTTTTGGAGCATTTTTATAAAATTATAAGCATACAGATAGGGTTTCTATGTCTTAGAAAACACTATCAAGCAAATTATTACGAACGACATTATCATAGAAAATTATATGATTATGGAATTTTACGGAGTTTTGTCAGTTAGGGTATTATGAGAGAGATGACTCACTGGGAATTCGGATACAGGCTTATTCTTGTCAAGAAGTATGTCGCAAGCCTGGGTTGCAGCGTCAAGAAAAGGCGAAATAGTCTGGAACGGCAAACGACATCATCCGCGCGCCGTGTGTATTGAGCCTAAGGAGGGGAGTAGCGGGGTGGCACAGCCAATCAGTGAGGACCACGTAAGGTGGAAGTCGGCACCGGAGTGGGGAGCCGACGAGTGGATATATCGTTTAGTGCGCCGTGGAGTAGGGGACTTTTCTGTGTAAGACTTGACCAGTATGGTTGCACGTGTGAGTGGCTCCGAGGTTCCGTGGAGTGGAGGACTATCTTAGTAAAACTTAACCAGTGTGGTTGTACGAGTGTTTGGCTCCGATGTTCGGACCATAAAATTATCAAATCTACCAGGATATCATCAACTAACGAAGAAGATGACACGTCCAGGAAACAGTGGGAAGCTCTCTTCATCATCCAGTACGAGGGAAATGCTTCGGCAATTCCCAG
This sequence comes from Meconema thalassinum, assembly GCA_946902985.2. Lineage (NCBI taxonomy): Eukaryota > Metazoa > Arthropoda > Insecta > Orthoptera > Tettigoniidae > Meconema > Meconema thalassinum. Next base: position 248,095,734 of record OX336394.1, on the reverse strand, counting down.
TGGTAAGCGCGAATGACGCAGAACTACGCAATCTCTCGTTTCTCTTTGTTTTATATTCAGTAACTTCATAGCTTGGGATTAAGAGTAAAATCAGTAATTTATCCGAATCCGTTTTCACGTAATTTTCTAGCGGTAATATTCAAATCGCAAAGCTCCAATTGGAATTTTAAACTTATTCTTATTATTAATTTTGCAGTACTTGTTATATATAATAAATTCATTTATTTTAACCATGCAATCTTTGCTTTCAGTAGGTAGCATTAGATATAGACCAATTCCTTCTCCTGATACAATTGTTGTTGGGTTAATGATCAAATCATACCACGATCTGAGTGAATAGATTCTTGAAGGTGTTCTACTAGAGCTAGATGTTGTAAAATATAAATTTAGATTTCAGCATAGCGTTGAGGTCTTGGCGCCCATTAAAACAACATATCTTAGGAAGAGTAAATATTTGTCACCGAACAGTAAGGACCAGTCAAAACGTTTCATTTGTACACTCAACGTGGAGCAAAGCGAGACCGTTTCATTTGTCATCCCAACGTGGAGAAAAGACCGTTTCAGTCTTCCAAGTTCTCTGTGTCGCCGTTCGAGTGCCATCTCTTCCAGGCCTTGAGTCTTCGTCACATTTTTCGTTCCACCATCTATGTTTTCGTTTCCTCGGAGGATTCCTCAAACCTTCAGCAGCTTTGCTCATGGAATCTCTGATTTCATCCCAATTGGTCATCCTCATTTTGGAAAGGGTCTCCTGATATTCCAATCTGTTCTGCATCAAAATCTCTATATTGATCCTGGGGTTATTTTGCTGTCTCGGTTGATGTCTATTCGGCTGGAATATTACTTTAATCTCAGTAAGATAGTGACCCGAATCAATGTTCAGGCTTTTCCTTACTTTGATATTCAGGATTTCTTTCTGGTATCGAGCTGTTATTGCAGTATGGTCAATCTGAAATTACCCCAACATCGTATTAGGAGAGACCTACGAGTAAGTTTACTTCTTCTTTGGGAGCGCTTTGAAATATGTGGACATGAGTCTCAGGTTGAATTGTCTGCAGTAGGCAATCAGCCTCTCACCATTTTTGTTTGTTCTTCTGTGCGCTGGGTAGTCCCCTACGATTTTTCTGTTTCTTTTCTTTGCCTGAGCATTGAAGTCCCCGACCAGAACCTTTACATGGTGTTGTGGTACTTTGGAAGTTATACCTTCAAGATTTTCCCAAAATTCATCGACCATCTATGGATGTTTCCTGTTATCTTCATTTATAGGGGCATGTGCGTTGATAATTGTGTAAGCTTTGTTGCCAGATCTAAAGGAGATAGTTGAGAGCTTCTCTGTTAGTGAGGTGAAGTTTATGATGGACTCAACGTTCCTTTTGACTACAAAAGCCGTTCCTAGAATTGGTATGTTAGGGTTGTTTCTTATTGCAGGTTTTACTTTATACCTAGTAGATTCTGAAACCATCCAACTCGAAAGGATTTTCGTCCAGAAATCTCGTCTCTTGTAGCGCTAATATGCAAATGTCCCGTTCTTTCATAATATCCTTAAGTTGTTTCAATTTCCCGGCCTTAAGAAGAGTGTTAATATTCACTGTCCCCAGCAGGTGATTTGGCTTGGGTCGGATCTTCTGCATTGAAGTTCTGGGAAGCTCCGACTCTCTCTTCTGTAAATGACGTTTCAGGCTCTTGGGGGTGGGGGATTTCCATTCCTGGGTACTCCCTGCAGGCGTTTCCATCACGCTTTTAACACTAATATGAATTTCTTTTCGTTCTTCTCGGGTTGACCCAAATATACAAACTAACCCAGTTAACCGGATTCTACTGTAAATGGCATGCTTATCATTGGCAGAATAATTTAGTGCAGCACAACCATCATCACTGGAAAAAATACTTAGAACGATTCTCTTCGACACGTGGTGAACATGTTCATGACGTAGATAGCCAGATACCACCGACAACTGGAGATAAGATACGACCAATTAACACTCGTTAGGAGCTTCAGGAACAGCTAATGGCTCTAAGTGGCCTGCTAAGCATAGGCCTACCCGAAATGGTACTTGGTGCTGTGTTGTTAGCTAACGGGAAACTTGTCAATTCGGAAAACTCACATTTACGAAGGGTAATGACAGGTCTCTTTCTAGGGGCAGCTGACTTGGACGCTGGTGTGGAATGCAAAGTGTCCTTTGATTCCAATGTGTCTTCGAGTTCAGAGAGAGAAAGAAAGGAATGAAGGAATGAAAGAAGAAAGGCATGTACTGGAATTCTTAGTAGGCTATTTATTAAGTTCACATCCCCCTTTCGAACAGTTACCATTCATTCCAAATTCTCTCTTCTGGTTAACATTCTTTCTAACTACTGACGGGTGTTATCTCCCGTTTTGTATATAAAGAGGATATGACATTTGCTGTTTTACCCAACTTGCATTCTCCCTAATGAATAATTAACGATCTTAGTATGTTGTAGGAGAGTTTCGAGATCACTCGATACTTACCGTGGCCCATCAACCTCTTCGGTGCGATCCCTCCTAATTAACACCATTCTCTCGATCCCGATCCAACTACTTCCCCAAGAATTATCAAGGAAACCTCGCGAACGTGTCATATCTACAGATGGTATGTACTTCCGGTATTTATTCTAACTTTTTACTTTATATATTATAACCATTATTAACCGGAATCCTAGCTTGCCACGGTGGGTGAGTGGATAGCGTGTCGGTCTACTAACCCCAAGATTGCAGGTTCGCCCCTGACCGTGGTAAGTGATTTTTGAAAGGCGGCAAAAATACGATACGCATGTCATACGACGTTGGCATGTCAAAGAACCCATTTGAATTCAGTAGGCCGAGTACATAATGGCAAAATTAATCTCGGGAGTTTCCGCCAGCACAAAGTTCCTCATTTCTCTACTAGAAAGCGCTATTGTGTTCAAGGAGATTAGATATCTAACATCTAACCTCCTTGACTTTCATAGTCAAGGAACTACGAAATTCGACACGCAAGCTACCCTCTGGGTGTCAAATAGCAAAGCTTGCACCAGGCACCCGAGGTCATACGATATTATTATTATTATTATTACCGGAATCCTGACAACAAATATGGGCAGGTTGGAATATACATAGTAAGTTATTTTCTGCCATGAATATTTGTGCGGAAGTAAGAGACGCAGACAATATCACCAACTGTGACCACAAGTCGACCTTGTAAGAAGTGAAGTTTGGCTCAGGCAATACATACCAAAGATGTAGGCGAAATGTCGGCATTAAATAGCAATAACACTCACACATTTACAGAATTGCATTGCTAATGGCCTGTTACGCTACGTTAACTTATCAAGGCTATTCCTTGAGTACTCGTGCAGTTGAAGGACAAGGCTCTGTCGTGTTGGAAGTTTTTTTTTTTAACTCAGCATGAGAAATAACTCGCTAATAAACCTGATTTATCGGGTTGGTCTTCAACCACCATGACGTATTTCCGCTCGGCAATGTGTGAAAAGATTTCGTTTGGCTGGGCTTCTCCGCTGCCGCCTAGCTAGCGAGCACCACATTTGCACAACTATGGTATTCGTACAATCTAAAAGAAATCTTAAGCATGAAATAATTCAGGGATTCATTGCCTTACGCAGGGCATAAATTTTCCTATAATTACCAATCAAGCTTAGGTTCTGATTAAGGCCCGTAGAGCACAGTGACTTCGCTAAAATCACGAATAATTCGGGCGTTATTGAAATATAAGAATATATTTTTCTATGCTGCCTAAGTAATCTCTTAGTGGATGTTTTTCAGTCGGTCAACACGAGTGTGCCCAATCTAACTGGATGGAGAATGGGGTGAGAAGTGTGTTTCATCAAGAGTATAAATAATTGAAATGAAATGGAATGAATGAAGCCCCCATTTAGCGGCGAGGATATGGACTGTGCCGGCTGCCGAGGCCTGACGCACTCCTCTGGGGCAATGATTAAATGAATGACAGATGAAATGAAATGATAGTGGAGAGTGTTGCTGGAATGAAATTTTGACAGGGAAAACCGGAGTACCCGGAGAAAAACCTGTCTGCCTCCGTTTTGTCCAGCACAGATCTCACATGGAGTGACCGGGATTTGAACCACGGACCCAGCGGTGAGAGGCCGGCGTGCTGCCGCCTAAGCCACGGAGGCTTAGTATAAATAATTAATGTATTTATTTCAGGCAGTAGCAAATTAATTGTATAATAATAATAATAATAATAATAATAATAATAATATAATAATACCTGCCCTTGGCTGAGGAAATACGGCAAATGTGGAGACAGGGAAGTGCAGTGGTATGCCCATCGTCATCTCTTCTACTGGCATCATCCCTAAATCATTCGCTCGCATCTAGAAATATTGGGAATACATCCTGGCCTACATATCATGCAGAAGGCCATCATCTTGGAGACCTGGTCCATAGTTCGCTCGTTTCTCAATGTGCCAACCTAAAAGAAGTTGTCATACCGTCTTGCAAACAAGCCGACGATATGTTGATTGGTCCCACTATGTCGTGAAATGAATGTCATAACAACTACAATAATAATAATAATAATAAAATAATAATAATAATAATAATAATAATAATAATGTTATTTGTTTTGCGTCCCTTTTAACATCTGCCGCTTTTAGAGACGTCGGGGTGCCAGAATTTTGCCCTGAGGGGAATCTTTAACGTGCCAGTAAATCTACTGACACGAATCCCTAGTATCTGCGCACCCTCCAATGCCAGTTGACTGCACCAGAATTCGATCCTGCAACTTTGGCCACAGGCAAATCAATTGTAACTCTCCGCCCAATTTAATTGGGGCACACTCGTGTTGACCGACTGAAAATCCTCTAATAGATTTCGGGTGGTGTCCAATAGATCGCCCAACGTTGGCCACTTCATCAAAATAATTAGAAGTGAGCTCCCGATAGGGTCGTCTGTTTTAGTGCAATGCAGGGAATCTAGCTGGAGTCCTGAGTGTGTACTTTGGCTCTTGAGATACGACAGTTTCGGGAGGTTATCCTCGCAAGTAATTCCACCATAAAACGATTGAATATAAAATTCCTTCAAAACGAATTAGACAGTGTATGTTTTAAAACTGGTTCCTCGACCTGCAATTGATTCTACAGCTACTTTTCATTTTAGCAATGGCTTTGGTGGTGGTGGTTTGTTGCCATTAGCTCACTTAGGAGCTTGGACATCATGGTCATCAGTACCATGTATTTGGGTGTGTGTAGAATGCCACGGTGGTACCTGTATTAACGTGTGGATTAATATCAGAATTAGCCGTGCCCTTAAATTAGAAAGCATTCCGTCATATGCCTGCAATAGGGGTGGACAACCACGAAAAACCATTTCGAGGATGACAGAGGTGGGATTCGAACCTACCTCTCCTACATTGACTTCTCCAGGCCGAGTGAAAAAACACCCAGTCATCCTTGCTCAATGTCGTATGTGTGGGGCTAAGTGGCACTTGAGTGAGCATCAGCCTTCAAAACCCATGATTACGCTTTGAATCCCGGCTTAGTCCGATTACACTTAAGGGGTTTAAATGCGACAACTGATTCTGGCACGTTAATAAAGGTGGTAGAACTCCGACGTCTCTAAATTCACAATAGCTAAAAGGGACGTTAAGCCCATAACATTATCATGTCCTTACTATGGTAGTATTAAACCTCAGTGTGGAATAATAATAATAATAATAATAATAATAATAATAATAATAATGATAATAAATACGAATTAAATTCTTTGGTCATCTCACTAGACTACCAGAAAATCGATTGAAGAAAAGGATAATAGATTATGTAACCTCACTAAAGAACTCCAACACCTTGGCTAGAAGAACGTCGATAGGACCTCAAAAGCGCAAACATAAGTTCAACAAATATTTCAGAAAGGGACACCTTCAGACACAAAGTAAACAAATGGGAAGTTACATCAGAGCAACCAAAACAAAAACAGTACAGACCAAAGTAGTTCGAAGAACGTAAACGAGCCTTCTCGGAAAGAATGTAAACCTATAGGAAGACCAAGAAGAAGAAGAAAAAGATTGAGTTTTATACTAAATGTATTCCATTCATTGGGAGAATTCGCTTAAAATAAATAAATAAATAAATAAATAAATTATAATATATTATTGGTTTTACGTCCCCTTAAAATACAATGTTTTTTAGAGACGCCAGGGTGCCAGAATTTAGCCCCGAAGGGGTTTGTACCAGTAAATCTACCCTTAAATGCCAACTGATTGTGGCAGCATTCGATTCCACAACCTTGGATACAGCAGGCGGCACATAGCCAGCTCTCACTGTGGAAGGACATTTCATTTATTTTCTTGATTTATGTCTTTATTCTTATGATTTTTATTTATTTATATGCACGAGGGGCATCCCGCATTTACCTCAAGGGAGTGGGGGAAAAACCACAGAGAGAGAGAGAGAGAGAGAGAGAGAACCGGACTTCCAGCTATCCATTCCAGTCGTGGAGCTGGTCTTTACGCCGCTGGGTCCAAATAAAACAAGTCTTGGCCTCTATCAAATATTCACATGTAGGTTATGCACAAGATGTACTGTATGCAAAATCCGTGCAAACACGTGGACCAAACCAATGAACCACTGAGAAGGTGGCAAACAAACATGATCCGTATCAAATCCTGGCGCAGCTAGTTTGCATTTGAGAGTGCACAAATGCGAGGGAGCCGTGTCATTAGATTTAATGGCACGTTAAAGATCCCCTTCGGGGTAAAATTCCAGCACCCCGACGTCTCTAAAAGCCACAGTAGTTAAGAAGGACGTAAAACCAATAACATTACTATAACACGTCCTGTAAATCAATCTTACAAACAAAAAGTGGTATGAAGCTAACTCACATTGCCGTTTAAAGCTTGCACAAAAGAAGTTATTTCAGTCTTCTCTCTCACTGTAATAATGCACGATACTGTTTTCTTTCTCTCTCTCTCATCACGTGTGGTATAATAACCCAACAAGAATGTCGTTCTGACATGCCTATACAGGGCATAATATTTTTCAAGGTGATCTACCTATTGTAAATGTTTTACAATTTCCCTGTACATCTAAGGAATGGACATCCGACAAGTTGTACACTACTCTGGTCTCCATAAATCATCTTATAACATTAAAACGTAATTAAAAGTATGCCAGTTCTAATGTATTTGTTTGACGGTACTGTTGTTATACACGAATTTACCACGTAGTAGCTTGCCACGGTGGGTGAGTGGTTATAGTGTCGGACTACCAACCCCAAGATTGCAGGTTCGCCCCTGGCCATGGTAAGTAATTTTTGAAGGCGACAAAAATCACGATACTCATGTCCTACGTTGTTGGGATGTTCAAGAACCCATTTGAATTCAGTAGGCCGTGTTCAATGGCAAAATTAATCTCGGGATTTTCCGCCAACACAAAGTTCCTCCATTCTCTACTTGAAAGCGCTGTAGTGTCAAGGAGTTTAGATATCTAACCTCCTTGACTTTCATAGCGTTCAAAGGAACGACGAAATTCGACATGTAAGCTACCCTCTGGGTGTCAATTAACAAAGCTTGCACCAGGCACCCGAGGCCATACGATATTATTATTATTACCACGTGTTGCGTATGACTGCTCGAGCACCACAGTTACTCTATACGGCAGCAAATCTCTATAATTGACTCATAGGAAAACACAAACCATGGACCATCATACAGTATATGCATAGTTTTGAAAATGTGGTTCACGCCAACAGTACTCGAACTTCTCTAGAATTGACATGCCTGTCACAGTTCCACAGCGGCCACACATCACAATTCAACAGTCTTGTTATAATAGTACCATGACGAATAGAAATAATTTCTATTTCTATTCGTCATGATAGTACAGTACAATATTCCATTTAGTCTGGCCCAGGGTCGTACCGAGACACCCATGGTAGAACTGCTGAAGGCACCCACGCAGCATGCTACATTTTTATTAATTGTTCATCCCCTGTAAGATCCCCACCCCCCTTCGGGAATTTACCTTCCTCCAAGTTTTTTCTACACAGATTTAGCAAATTTTATATCAGTGCACGTAACTTGAATTTAAAAAATGCTACTTTAATAGACTGCACTTAATAAATATATCGTACACTAACCTTAAAGCTAAAGATTTTTTGGAGCAAGAAATACTATGTATTATTGCAGTAAATAAACTACTAATTATACATATTTTCTAAACAACTGAAAGCATAGTTTATGACAGCTACTGCATTACGGTAATTTTAGAGTGAACAGATGTTATTTGGTTCACATTATGTATGGTACATAAATCACAAATAAAACTATAATGTTATTGGTTTTACGTCCACGGCGTAAAGAGACGTCACAAATAAAAGAAAAATGGGGCTACAATTAAGAGTTAAGGACATACGAGCTGAATTTAAGTTATATTCATATTAAATTAACCAATCTCGAAATAGATGGTATATTGGCTTTCATTGGCCGTGAGTTTTTAAAAATTGTTTCCGTAAGTCGTTTTCAAGGGGTACGGGAACGATTCTTATTGAGAAATTGACAAAATGACATAAGAACCAAACGTTGAGATGAATTTTCGGAGGAATACAATACCGGTAACAACTTTTTTTTTGGATTAGAACTCAGCAATTTTTCTAGGTTTGTGTCGTGTCTTGTGTGGGTTTCGCCTAGGACACCAAGCTGGCTCATCAGCGGGCTCTTGGTGTCCCCGCCCGGACCCCCACAGGAGTAGCGAACTGCGCGCTACCTCCCTTTATATAGAGTGCAACTGCACCGTTTATCTGCGAGAACTAAAAGCTCAAGCAGCAATAACCTCCCTATGAAGGCTTCCAAAAAGATGGTATATTGGCTTTCACGGCCAGTGATTTTGATTATGTTAACCTTAAAACATGACAGTTTCATGTACGCTATCTACCTTAAAAAAAGACATGAATCGAAGTCTATAAGCAAGGGTAGCAAGTGAATATTTAAATCTCTATTTATGATTTAAGTCTTATGGAGATATATTTATCATTATAGGCCTACAATACTCAAGTAATTGTAATCTTTAGAAGAAAGCATGCTGACTACTATTCATTATTTGAATAATAAAGCGTGTTAGAATTTAGTTATTACCGCTGTAGCCTATTCATTCTTCCTTCGTCCCACTAATTCTAGCGCCTCTAGTCCATAGCTCATTTTGCAGCTGTTTAACGCTTAAACGCTGAAAATCGTCCATAATAAATTAGGGGATATACCTATAGAATTAATTAATATAGTCTTGGAGTAAAATTACAAAAGATATAATTTACTTTAGCTTGGAAAACTCGGTCACAATCTATACATTCCTCGCGGCTGACTGGGGGAAACATATAAAATAATAATGTTATTGGTTTTACGTCCCTTTTAACTACCCTGGCTTTTAGAGACGCCGGGGTGCCGGAATTTTGCCCCGAAGGGGATCTTTAACGTGCCAGTAAATGTACTGACACGGCTCCCTCGCATTTGCGCACCCTCAAATGCCAGCTGACTGCGCCAGGTTTCGAACCTGCAACCTTGGGCTCAGCAAGCGAGAACGTTACCCCTGAGCCACGCAGCCAGACAAGGGGGAAACATATGGCGATCGCCTTGCGCTTACCCAATACTACACAGGCGCTATCTGGCGCGAACTTTCTCCGGCTTCATCCCTATTTCATTTGTATCACATACTGTACTGTCTGCTGAAGAAGGTTGAAATATAGCCGAAACTGGTACAGTGTACTCAAATATTACATTTCATTGACTTAAGGTTAGCTATCTTTTCCTATTTCATTGTATAATGTCAAATTATTTATTAACCAAACTATATAATTAACTAGCAGGTACCCGCAGCTTCGCCCGCGATCAAGACAATGGGGACGATGCATTATTGCTGATAATTGGTCTATTCTATTACAGCAATCGTGGCTATAGGTGGGTCCATTCTAATTCTGAATATTCTGATACATAGAGTATATTGATATGAGCAGCAAAGTGGGAATTTTATAGAGTTGTGAATGTCTGCAGGGTTCGATGTTACATATGTTAACACATTTTAAAATTACATTTTTGGTTTTGCCATCTTCTGCTGAGACATAACGATTTTGTTGTCCGGATGCTCGCAAGCACGCCACATAGAGTTGCCCATGGGAAAAATGGCTTTTGTCTAAATGTACACGTGCTACTGTTAAGTGTGTGTCATTGCGCTTTGTTAAAGAAATTGCGAATATTGTTTGAAGAGGGAACTGCACTCTTGCACACTGGAATGGCAAATCTATCGGAATATGGGGAATTAAAAGTATTCTTACTTAAGCTATTCTGGGTGTAATTTGGCCATACTTATTGATGATTTTAACGTCAACATATCGCTATTAATAGACCTATAGTTAAATATCTCTCACCATGGCCGCTGATGTACATTATGCAGTCTCTTCCAGTGTTACATCCCAGGGATTAAAATCTCCATCCACCATTTTGCCTCACATGCCTCTCTAAGTAATTAAAATTCCTGATTGTTGTTGTCGTCTGAGTCTTCAGTTTTTTAACTGGTTTGATGCAGCCCTCCATGTCTCCCTCTCCTGAGCTAATCGTTTCATCTCTACATAGCTACCACACCCTACATCCAAGGTAATCTGTTTAACCCTGGTTTACCCCTACAGTTCTAGTCCGCGACCCTCCCATCCATAACTAAGCTTGCTATTCCTGGGTGTCTTAATATTGTGTCCTACCCTCCTATCTCTTCTCTTCATTAGCAGTCGCCAGAAACATCTCTCCTCTCCCACTCGTCTTAATACCTCGTCCTTTGTTACCCTATCTACCCATCTGATCATCATTCTCCTGTATCACCACATTTCAAAAGCTTCAATTCTCCTCTTTTCTGCTGCACCATTAGTACATTAGTCCAACTCAGCAACTTTTCTAGGTTTAAGCCGTGCCTTGTGCGGGGATTCAATGGCCGTAAAAGATAAAATACCAACATTATTCCTCAGTAAGAGTAATTAAGAAAAAATAATAATTAACGTGACAGCCGGTAGAATACGACACATTCGACTGTGAATATGGGTTGCTGATCATGGTAAAAAACGAAAAAGAGCAGATCAAAATTGGCAAACAAAAATATTCAGTTAACAAAAAACAAATTTATAAAGAAAATGAAAGCATACCGTGCAAAATAGAAAGAATCTTAATATTGTAAATTAGAGTACAGATCTGAAAGCTCGCTTACAATAACCAGCTCAAAGAGTATAAAATTAGACTCAAAATCACGATCGTATCCGACCCCAAAAGCCGCCACTATAAATAAAATATATCTCATTTCACGCGTATCAATACGAGGAGCAATGTTCGTGGGAACCGAACCCCGCGTTTTAAGGCCCTAAAACGAACGGTTTTCGAGATATTGCCAGAAAACTATTCCCGGTCTGGGAAATTTCAGCGGTTGCCATAGTAACGTTGATCTGTTTCTCAGAGGGAACACAGTTATTTGGGAATATCTCCGAAACCGTTCATTTTAGGAACTTAAAAAGTGTGTTTCGAGGTCCCCACAGGACCTCCGAGTATTGTTTCTCGTATCTGGCGGCTTAAAATGAGCTAAATCCGACCTTTGTACCGACTGTTCTTGCTCAGTGCCAAAGGGCCGAAAAAAATCACTTACAAATTGAATTTTCAAAAACCGTTTCTTAGTGGGCCTCTACATACTCGGATCACCCAACATGCAAAATTTCAGCTTTCTAGATCTAGTGGTTTGAGCCCTGCGTCGATGAGTCAATTTTGGATGGTCAATGCCAAAGGGCCGAAAAAGTCACTTACAAATTGAATTTTCAAAAACCGTTTCTTAGTGAGCCTCTACATACTCGGATCAACCAACATGCAAAATTTCAGCTTTCTAGGTCTAGTGGTTTGAGCCCTGCGGTGATGAGTCAATTTGCTCTGAAATTCTCACGCGCATACGACCAGCCACGAATGTCCAGTACATTTAGAACATGATTTGCGAACAGTAAGGTGTTTAGGATTGGTAGCAGAGAATTTGCAATGATTCATCACGCCGATGCAATTTCGTTTGTCACTTGTTCCTCCCATGACCAGCTACATGCCCGTTACATGTTGACAGTGCGCCGGCCAGCATGAGAATTAAATATTGCACTTTCTTAAACTGGGGGATATTTTGCCTGTTCGTCGGGGAGAACGAATTTGATTCCTGCGCGCAGCACAGTTATTAATAGTAACTCCAGGGCGCGCCCCAGGCGAGTAGGCCTACTCTTTCCAACACTGAAGCGTGTTAAGAACTATCTTAAGGCCTTCAATGATTGAGGATACCCTGGATGACCTTATCTGCGGTATTTCTTTTTTATGACATTAATGAATTCGCAGCTCAGAGGTCAGGAAGCTTCGAGGTTGAAAACCTAAAAAAATACTCCGTATTAATGTGTCACGTAAGTAGTTTAGAGGGCGGCAGATACGCAAGTTCCTGTAGTTGGGATTTGCCTAATTAAAATCGGTCCTGCAGTCGAGTATACCAAACTTAGTTTTTTTTTTACAGACAGACCACTTACTTCGGCGGTCTCTATCAACAAAGCCAGGGGTGTATACATTTACCAATGACATTATTTTAACGGCTCTATTTCATTTTAATACTGTATTTTTGTCAATAGTGTCTTGAGCGACATTCTGCGGCATGAAGAGTCAGAATCCTTCGTCGGATGAAACCAGCGCATTTAGATCGAAACCTATACGACACCACTGCTACAGGCGTGCATGCGTTTTTATCGCTACGTTACACGGTATTTCCTCATAGGCTTCTAACTTTGTCACATCAAGGTCGGCAAGATGAGCAGCACACTGATTAATATGGGCTACATTGCTTCAGCGTCACAGGAAGTCAATCTCTCCTAGCCTTCTTCCCGTGGAGAACGAACACACACACACATGTGTGTGCCATGACATTCAACAAAACTGAATATTATATTCAGATGCCAGACATTTTGTAATACTTTACTTCTTGAAGTATTAGAAGCCATTTTTCAGTGTTGTCTAGTATTATAAAAGAAAGCTTTCCAGTCGCTCAACACAAATTGTGCCCAATTACATTAGGCGGTAAAACAGTATTTATACACCATAACCTGAAAGAAATGTAACATAAGATATGTATCACAAATTAACACGTTTTAAAGTACAAAAATGGGGGAGTACCGGCGAACGCACGGACCCTGCGTTTACTGTTGAATACCAAGAGCTAGTCCTCATTTGTTGATATTAGGCTACTGTTACGAACAGGATTTCCCACTGTGCACTTCAGTTTATGCCATAATGATCAATATAAGAGCAATAGTACCACTTCCCCCATTTTCGTACATAAAAACGCGTTATTTTGTGGTGAAGATCTTAATGTACTAAATATTTATTTCAGGTTACGGTGTACAAATACTTGTTTTCCCTCCTAATGTAAAGTGTTGACCGACTGGAAAGCTTTCTCTTATAATAATACTTTACTTCTATCTTCGAGATCTAAAGAGAGTTTTGCTTGTTGTGTCTCAACACTGTTTTGTATTCGAAAAAGGTAACCGACGCCTCAACCACATTAAAAAAACAGATCCCTCCCTTATTTTATATATTCTTCTCTTCTCCCATCTTTTCTTGTTTTCTCTCTTGATTTATCGTTCACCTATATCTAAGAGTAAAGGGTTCTGGTTTATACAGGATGAAGAAGAGAAAAACGCACTTGGAGGTCGGCATGCGACTCCTCTTCCAAATGCAAGACAAAAGTTTCTATAGCAAAATCGGAGCGGGTGCAGTTTGAAAACACAAGTATGAAAACGAGAAGCTGGCAACACTGTCACATCCTGCAGCTCATCAGAATGTACAGAGGAATGTGTATCACCCCGCACTACCGTACCAGCCGTCATAGCTCACTGAGTAGAGTGCTGGGTTTTTAAACCCACATCCACCATGGAACTACGATTCGAATCTACTTTAGGTCTGTTTTTTTACGCCAGTTCCCTAGTTCCAGCCGTTTATCTGCGTTTATTAGCAGGACTTCATTTTGTTACATGCCAATAGCCTAACACATGACACTGGTCGCTTTGAACATCTGTAAAGTGAACGTTGCTGGTAAGTGTGGGTACCGGCTCTGTGAAGATAAGACTGGACGTCAAATGTACAGAAAGGAATTATTGTGCGTAGCATAATGAGCAATTTGGTGTAGTCTACCTATTGTGATTTGTGGTACCTCATTGGGTAAAGCCGATCCACTATTAGGTTCTATTGGCTTTATTTGTGCTATAGACGAAACAAAGTGGTCGTTTACGTTTGTAAGAAATGTATGTAAACATATAATGTAATGCATTGTGGAGGTGTACTTTGGATACAATTTGATACATTAACGGAAAAAAAGTTTGGCGAGAAGGCGACTCGACCATCGGTACGTCCGCATAAATGGCATTCACGGCACTACCTCGTACCACTGAGCTAATGAGACACCTCCGGCACAGCACCGAGTTCATGCGACCTGTTCTTGGCTACGCTGCACGCAGTTCCAGCGTTGCCAGAGCCTGTTGCCAGAGCCTCGTTTCTTAACTCGGATTTTTATTGAACCTATTGGCGGGGCTAGGTTGTGCTAGATAAACTTTCGTCGTGAATTTCGACGAGGAACCGCATGCCGACCTCCAAGTGCGGCATTTTTTGTTCACCCTGTATAACAAATGTATTGTATAGTCCATCCTAAAGTGCCCTTTCTGACCTTACTTTGTTTTTAGGCACATTTAACTTAAATACTTTACAAGTGTAACTTGAAAACACTATAGCTCTTATATTGAACATTGTGGCCTTAAACTGAAGCACAATCCTGTTCTTAACAGTAATACGAGGACTAGCTCTCAACAGTAAACGCAGGATCCGTGCGTTCGCCGGACCATCTCCACAAACGTCTGTGCTGGTCATTCGACGGGACCTATCATTGAAGACAATTCGAACCTACTGGGTACTGTACTCGTTTGGAGATACGAGCCAGAAAATCATACATCTAGTTGAAAGTTTTATAAATTGGCCCATGTTAAAATATAACGATGCTGCAAGTTGACACAAAAACAGGTTTGTTGAGCGAGGGAATTAACCGAGTTAATTCGGCCAGCCAATAGCAGATTAGTAGCCGCTAGGGGACTTGGAACTTGTTTTGTCGAGACGACAGAGAGCCCGAGCAGCAACGAAGACATCCGAGTGAGATTCCCGACAGAGAAGCAAGGCGCGTGGCATAAATGAGAAGGGGAAGAGGCGCGAGCTCGACACGCGACTGGAACCAATGAGAAGCCGCCTTATTAAAATTAACACCAACAGAGTAATTAACATATATAATTACTAGGACAAAGTTACTATATCAAACCATCATGAAGAGTGTTGAATGATAATTAAGAACGATTGACTACAATTACAGCCGAGCATTTAAGTAATTAATGAAGAGTTTGATCAGTTATTATAAGCGACCAATCGGAGCCATGGATTGAGAAAAGACGCGGTTTTGGAAATTAGAAGCAGGGGAAAGAGAAGAGGCAGCGAGATTCTTATCAATCACAACTTCGAAGCAGAAGGACGTTCGAACAAGCTACTCTACAAGTTGAACAAAGCAACTAGCAAATATTCATCGAAGGCACTTAGTAATGTGCAAGTAACATGAAAGTGGACATTCAGCGAAGAAATAATTATATTATTATCAACAAATCCACAGCTTCAAGCACTGTAAAATTCCAAAAGTTGAGGGAGGATTTTCCTAGCGATTCTACAAGCGTCGTGATGACCGCCTAAACAATTATGGGAACGACGCTATGATGGCATCAAGAACATCCGAAATGACTTAACATCAACATTTCGGGGGAGATTAACATCTCATCTCTCCCGTAATAGAAATTCTACACTCATCAGTCATTCTACCATCTCAAATGACGATCTACAGGGAACTTTGGGGAAAGAAGACCAGAAGAAATCATGAACGAGGGCGGCCAGGGAATGACCCGGCGCCGAAGCGAGAAAGGGCTATCCCATCTCACCCAGAAGAGTCATCGGTGGAGGGGGCGACAGCACGATGATCGAGTTCGTATCCCGAGACCTGACCGCTCGAGATATTCGGTGGGCGAATTGGACAAGAATGCTGAACATCACGCAGTCTTAAGCCGCTAGAAACATTCCGTTTCTAATGGGTAACCAAAGGAAGTCCGCTTCATGTCAACTTTAACCCAGCACAAGATAGTCTACGGACCAACATTGAACATCCCACTTTGTAGAATTGTATATATCTAGAATATCCGATAACTATTGTTGAATGCCGTTTTTCTATATTGTTTATTAGATTATTGCAGTTTTCATTCTTATGTTCGTAAAAACATCATGCGGATGTTTAGTCGTATTTTTCGACGATTTCGCAATTTAAGGGATTTTCATTTCGATCTTTCGATTTTTGCGATATTCGAAATTTTAAGGGAGATTGTATAGTTTAGTTCAGAATAGTTATAGTAAAATTCAAACGTGTTTTAAATCGCCCGATATCTATGTTTTATGAATGATTGTAATTATGGGAATGTTTTCCAAGAATGTGATAGAAAGTATATGTCAAAGAATGCGATTCAGAAAGATCTATTGTAGATCTATACAAAGTCACGATCTGATAAATAATTTAACAGATTCGGTGAAGAAATTTTGTGAGTAATATTTTTTAAAGCATTGGAATTTGTTGAAAAGACAGTAAAGAAAGAATTTGTAAAGAATTGTAATGTGGAATTAACAAATACGAATGATAGCGTATTTTGAAGTAAGAAATAATGTAACGAAGGAATTGAAGGAATATTACAGTTTGTTGAAAGCTTTTTAAGAAATGTGAGTGAAGCAAAGAAATCAGATTTTTATTTGAAGATTATCATTTTATCGCATTACCTGTTAAATTAATTCATGGATAGAACCAGTATTTTTTATTATATTGTTATTAAGATTGTGGTAACTGAAAGAAGAGTTTATTATTGTAGAGTATAGAGAAAGGAATTGTATTGAAGGAGCTGCGAAGTATCTCGATGGATGAGATTTATTATTCCCGTTGTAGACAGAGGTATTTGTTGTGAGACAATGAGCCAGTGTGTAGCCATTGATCGATTTTTGTAGAAATGTCTGTAGTGACAGACGCGTGTATTTCATGGAAGTAAGAAGTTATGAGAGCAGTGTTATGGAAGTTTATCAATTGTGGATGTTATTGAAATAGTCTCAATATAGTTGAAACTCCTTGAAATTTACAGGACAGCGGATTCTGGATGAAGTTAAATCTGATAGAAATTATAGGATTTAATGGATCTTTGTTGAAGCTGAGAGTAAACTGAGGTCTATTAAATGGTCCTTTTCCTAAGGTTTTCATTTATGGTAATTATTCGACGAGTGGAAATGTGTATTTTTATTAGGTATATTTATTTCATGAACAGATTAGTTGTAGGAGGTTTTTGAGCTATGTCTCTACTTAATTGTATGGATTATAGAATCCCAGATTGTAACGCAAACCACGAACGAGACATAGTAGAGTGAAGTTACATTTTTCTGAAGGCCGTTGAGAGGCAGGAGTGAAGTAGAAGGACAATTACATGTTGTATTGTCGGGAGAAAGGAAGGAACGCGTTGTATATATTTTTGTTTAAAGTAAGTAGTCGATGAACTACGACGTGATTATTTTCATTGTATAGAATGTTGTATTAAATATTTTTCAGATAGATTCGTAATTAGATTTAGGAGTGTTTTATATTTTTAATTTAAACTTTAGAGTTGTGTAGAGATTTTGCGCTTCCTAGAGGAAGAAATTTTAATGTTAGGGTGCGGGAGATAAATTGTATAGAGTAATGAATAGTATTTGTAATGACTGAGATCTACGTCAGGGGTAACGTCATTTATTTTTGGGATTATTTAAATGTATAGCTTATAACATATTTTTTTGTTATAAACTCCCGTCATCTAGGGAACAGCAGTTGTTCGCTGAATAGAAGCTTACTGAAGCTTTCACATAACATTTTTTTACGGTTTCTTAAGGAAACGATTTGTATTTTTATGTGGATTAATGACACTTGGTCATTCTTATTTATTTCATTGTTTTTTGAGAGCGTTTAATCGAAGCTCGACGACACGAGAAGTGTATTGGTTTTAATAATAAATAGACGGATTCGTGTTGACGATTTCCTGATTGTTTTATAGGAAACTGGCATTATATTTGTAGTTAGATGGTAGAGGAATGTGCTGTAGGGTGGAAGTTCCCGAGGGACCTAATCCGCATCCTCACGCCCGATATTTTTTTGAGACTCTCTTAATCCTAAGTAGTTAGATGACCCTACTGTTCTGTAGTTTGTTACTGCAGCACATTCCGTCTGAGAAAATCCTGTCCCTTATTCTGAGTGTTTTCGCCAAGTGGCACCATGTCGTTTTTAGCCGGGACTTCAAGATGCTACAATCCCAGATTATTTCCAGCCGGAGGATATTGGTGGATCATCCAGTATATAAGGGTACAGTACCATGCCACCATTGCAATCGCCGTTATGCCGAAGTGGTCATATCTATTTCCGAAGTTCTCCTAGGCCTGGCTTGCACAACGGGCAAGCCGCTCACTTTATCAAATCAGGAGACATGTTTGGTCATAAATAGGGACCGGATCTTTTGAAAATGCATATGCGCATATGCAAACGCATATTTAGAGGGTTTATTGGATAGTATGCATATTCTGAACATAACAGCATATTTTAGCATATACAGTTGAAATTAAGTATAATTTAAAACATCTTGAACAAAATAGGTTTCGCCTGCGTGTTGGACATCCGTTGTAAGCAACTTTCTGAGCAACAGGTTAATAAGTAATACACTAACCGGCAAAAAAAAGTGGAACACTTTAATTTTTTATGTAATTTCTTAATTTATTCCACTAAAATGTATCGGTTTTCCAATATTTGCATTATTCATGTAAATTTAGATGGTTGGCAACAGAAAATGCCGAATCATGTTTTACAACACGTTTTAACTCACAAATTTCGATACAATTTGCAAATCTTACAATTTTCTATTTTTTAGTAATGCTCTTTTGGGCTGGTGTTTATCAAACGTATTGCCAAACAAAACAGTATTAATGTTTGCACTGCACTGCAAGAGAACACTGGTCACTAAAAACGGGTGTTTCCACCTTTATCGTCTATTTTTTTTTATTTATTTATTTAAAAAAAAGCGTCTATGACAGGTTGTAAACGCTCAGGCATACTGTTCACAACTCGTCGAATGGCATCTGCCGGGATGCGATCCCATTCCTCCAGCAGCGATGTTCTCAGTTGTGCCAACGTGGTGTGGTCATGCTGTCTGACGTTCCTTCCAAGCGTATCCCATACATGTTCGATGGGGTTCAAGTCAGGACTACGAGCTGGCCAGTCCAGGGTTTGAATCTCCACTTCCTGCATATATTGCACAACACAGCGAGCAGTATGAGGGCGGGCATTATCCTGCATCAGCATAAAATTCTGACCAATGAAAGGCGCAAAGGGCATCACATGGTTCATCAGGATCTCTTGGATGTACCTTTGGGAATTGAGCGTCCCGTGATCGATGCACACCAACTCAGTGCGGGCCATAACGTTGATGCCACCCCACACCATAACCGAGCCACCTCCAAATGGAGTCCTGGAGGAGAAAGCAACAGGGCTGTACCTGTTAAAGCGACTCTCTTCAGTGAAGAGAACAGAGGCCCATTGCTCGTGGGTCCATCCCAGATGCTGCCTTCCGAAGAGAAGACGCGCCTCTCTGTGATGCCGTTCGAGTGCGGGTCCACGTGCAGGTCTCCTGGGCGAAAGATGAGCTTCTTCAAACCTTCTCCTTACTGTTCGCTCACTCACTCTCACATTTATGACATTTTCCAGTTGATTTCGAGCCTGAACTGCTGTGGTATGCCGATCACGCAGAACTTGGAGGGTGAGAAATCTGTCATCCCTGGCACTTGTGCTTCTTCTACGGCCTGACCCTCGTCTCCTGTCGTATGTTCGGAGCTCTCTGTAACGTTGCACTGCACGATGTATGCTACCGAGAGATGATCCAATGACCTCAGCAACATAACGGAAGCTGCGGCCATCCTCCACCAATGCAACTGCCTGTGCAGCTTCTTCACGGCTAAGAGGCATGTTTTAGTGTGAACTGCAAATGGATAACTTGCTAAAATGTGTGACAATGGTTCACACGTGTTCAACAAGTGCCAGTTGTTATCCCTAGAACAACAATAAGCGAGCGGCAACACTCATAAACCTTAAACGCTTCCAGTCCGCTTCCCGCCATAAAACCATTAAGATAGGCTCATCGAGGATTGGGGGTAATTGGTGGTAATAAACCACCCTAAGAAATGTCATATTATCAATTTCTCTTCACGGATGTTTCAGATGATTGTTCTAATGCATGAAAAGCTTTTAAAATGTGATTAATCTTTTTCAAGGCTAGATTTATACTATTTATATTACTTTTTTTAACTGTTCCACTTTTTTTTGCCGGTCAGGGTATTATACGCAAGCATGCTGCCTGGTTATTTCAAGAAGGGAATGGGGTGGGACATTCCTTTTACCATCTGGGCAGTATCCCTTGTAAGCAACTTGCTGAGAAACATAACGAGATGACAGTACTCGTACTTAACGCAATGCTGCCTGGCTATTTGAAGAAGGGGATGGGGTGGGACATTCCTTTCACCATCTCGACAGCCAGTAACCCGGGGTTAGTTTTGTAAAGAGTTTCTTCAGTTAATGTGTCACTTTATTCTCAGTTTGCATATCCTTAACTCAAAATGCCTAAAGAGAAGAGCAGCAAAAAGTATTTATTAAAACAGTGGGTGTCAGGTGATTATTCAACTGATGGCTAGGGACAGACCATTTATGCACTGAAAACTTGCAATTATCTATTGTGATGCTTATTTCTGCAGTGAATGATACATGTGAATACAATTGGCTTATTGTTAAGTGCATATTTTTCAATTTTAATGCATATTTTCTACATTTTTAGTGCATAAATGCATGCATATTTTAATAGTTTCCATTGCATAAATGTCCGGTCCTAGTCATAAGTCCCATGAACGGTAATTAGGGGTTAGAAACAAAATACCATTCTAGCATTGGGAAAGGAAAGGGAAGGGAAGGAAGGAAGGGAAGAAAGGAAGGAAGGAAGGAAGGAAGGAAGGAAAGAAGGAAAGAAAGTCGCGTGGTTTTATGTGACAGTTATCCTTGCGATCATAAGCTACGGGGCCCCGTCTTTACGTGGAATCCAAAGTCATGAACGTAATTTAACCTCGAAATTACTTACTTGATTTTAACCGGGAATCGAACCTGGTCCGCCTTGGTAGGAGGCGGGCGGGCTCGAGTCCTCACGCTCACAATACAGTAGTTGGGATTTGCGACTAATGGAGTGCTCGGTCACGGAGATGGGCAGCTCGGTTGTTACTCAAGGCTTAACGCAACTCCCTATCGACAATTACTTGACTACAAAGCCGTTTAAGTCTTTTACTGCCGCAATGAAAACATCAAACACTACGTCTCACACCCATGCTCGCGCCATTAACCGTGTGTAACCAGTGTTGCCAACGGTGTTTATTAATGGTGGTATCTCATCTTCAGAACATATGGCAACATTTCCGTCTACCTCCGTAGGCACTTTGGTTGGTTGGTTGGTTCTTAAGTTTAGGGGCTGCGACAACGCGGTCATGTAGCCCCGTGTACTTTGGGTGTGTGTAGAATCTGTCTGATAACCGGTGTTAATTGTGATGACTGTATTAGTGTGTGTTTGGTAAGGAGATATCGCTGCAGGTGGCGGGTGAAAGGGTGCTGTGTGGGAAATTTTACTCTACACCTCTTCACAGAATTCCTCCGGGCAGAATCTACTGGTTATTTCTTGTGAAATAAGACAGGAAAAGTACGAGTTTATTAGTTTTGAATGGTCGTGGGAGCTTCCTGCCTATGATGGTTCATGGATATGAGGATAACAATATTTACTACAGATGATGAAATATAAATATTTAAATCAGAGCCGACGCCCCACCCACCCACGTTGAGGACCTCTGTGCTAGGCTACCGCAACTTCCCCGCTGTACATTCGTAGCAAAGTTGTCTAAGCTCCACCTAAGCGGAGAAACTAGACATGATACTACCTCACACTTGAGCAGCACACTACTTCCGCGTGGAATTTTGCAGCTACTCACCGTTCTGTGGTGGGGTCCGCGCAGTTGAGCGGGAAGCGTAGCTCGATCACTTCTCCATTCTTCTCCTTGAGCTGGCCCTGGTTCTCCATGTAATACTGGACCAGCTCGGACAACGTTGCGAACTTCTCTCCGCCGTACAGGTCGTAGAAGTCGCCAGTGTTCTGGATCTTGATGTGAGTGACTTCCCCATTGCGCCTGCAAACAATACAGAAACAGTGTTCAACTTAAGTTACACACGACATCGGAGTCACCACTAATTAAAATACAGTATGTACAATCCTATCTGACATTGGAGTGAAAATTAGAGGCTGATCCATCAACAAACAACCTTTGGCATGACGACGATACAACTCAGCTTGCCGATAACTTACGAGAATCTCAAGTAAATGAAAGTGTACCTGAACATCAAGAAATCTAAACTTCTGACAACAGCTTAAAATGGTTCCAAAATGGCCAATAAGTCGTTCTTAGAGAGTTCGACCAAAGATGTAATTAAAGCGCGATGGATCTCCTGTTTGAGCCAGGTAATGCGTGGTGGTTTCCATAGAAAAACAGATTATGTTGGAGTCACTGGCATCGTCAAAGAATGTGCTGACTTGAGACCATTAAGGCAGGAACTAACAGGCAAAAGTACTAACTAAGGCAAGAAGTAAGGAGTAGATTTGCGTGGCGATCTCAAAGAGTCCGAGAGTCTGCCCTAACACGAACAGATGTTTATGTGGTCAATGCTGAAAGATATGAATCAAATCAATATTTACAACAATTTTATCTTAGTCTATTCGAACCATTTCGCCACCTAATAGGCTGATCAGTCTGATATTTTTGGTCTGAGGAGTGCACTCTGGATACTATAGAGAGCTTTTGCCGCCGTGACTTCAAGAATGCCCTAAATCAATTGCTAGACACGATAAACATAGTTGTTGGTACAGACGAGAAACTATAGAAAATGCCTCTATTATAAAAAGACTAAGAAAGTGATTAAAAAAACAAAAGTTTCATCCAAGTTATGACATTGCGGAACCGAAACATTTATTTATTTATTTATTTATTTATTTATTTATCGTATGGCTTATAGTGCCGGGAGCGCTGGAAATTTACCTGCGCTAATCCCACGCTAAGTTGAAGGATAATTTCCCCCAAAATATCTGGTCACCCTCTCCCCATTAGGCAGCCATGGAGCCAGTTACTACAAAAGGCATTCCCATACTTACATCCAATATCCCCTCCCCCGGGAATATTGTCCGGGTACGCCCCTCCACTCTCTAACGCCCAGCACTCAGGAGTTACAAACACTTCACTCTCTTTCCGTTTATTGTCATCCTTCAGCAGTGCCACCTCCACCAAGTGACATCCATCATCGCAGTGTTTCTGGAAGATGAATTGGTGGGGTGGTAATTCATCACGCTGGTGATGAAGCTAACACATTGTAAATAAGAGAGGGTGTGTCCTACGCAACTCTAGTGCTCCATACATTGCATAACAGCTACACAGTCCCCCACATACCCACATATACCACAAAGAGACGGCGCGGCGCTGAGGCAAATTATAACCAAATTGACTCATATCTTCATAAAATCTATACTAAGTGCAGGTTTATCCAGTGGCGTAACTAGTGTTTGCTTCTGGAGGGGGATGATGAGCCGAGTCAAAATTACATTGGGAAGGGGGGGGGGGGGGGGTGTTCGTACATAATGAAACAATCGATGAAAGCCAATATACGATCCCAAAGGTTCAACACCTCCAATCTATTTGTTCGAGTTACATTTCATTAGCATTATTTGATATGCTGTTTTTTTTCCACTTATCAATAAGCAAATGTTCGAAAATTAAGAATGTTGTTGATGTTAAATTATAAAATCCAGTTGTCTTTACTATTCCTTGGCATCGTATATGTATATGAATAAACTACAGTTTCCAAGTTTAAAAATCTCCCTCTCTCTCTCTAAAGAAGTTCAACAGTTCGATTTTCTTTCTTATAGTGTCTCCAAGTGAAAATTTACAGTGCTCAATGGATACAACCTTATTTCTTTAATCATAACTCATTATTATTAATTAATTAATTAACAATATTGTAGCTATCAGTCGGTCAACACAAGAATAGTTCCAATTACTGGAATGTGAAAAACAACCTGAAATAAATTACATGTGATTAAGATGTACAGTACTCCCACTGTAATCCGGCGTTTTGTATTAGAGTACGAGCTCAACACTTGATTTGATAATGCGTCCCCAATACTGTACAATGTTTCCCACACAGCGACAAGACTAGTGTCTGAGTAAACAATGCATTGGGCCAAGAGCGATGACTCACGCACGCCCCCCTCAGGTGCTTAGTGTACGACAGTTGTACTGTAGTAGTGTTGTGTTGAAGATGGCATCCGTTCAGAAAAAACGTAAACATAAAACTCTATCTTTGTTAGATAAACATGAAATCCTAAAGCGGCTTGAAAATGGTGAACGTTAACTAGTGTTGCTAACGAATACGGTGTTGGTCGAGCTACAGTTCATGACATAAGAAACAAGAAGTTCCGTGACAAACTAAAGAGCCTACTTTTCTTAAAATTTAAGATTCATGCCAATGATTAATCTATATGGATCTATCTAGAATAATGACGAAATTAAGTGGGTAATACCGAAATTTCTAATTAGTTCGAAATGCTGTATACCTGGCATAATATAGCCTAATAGAGAACTACAGTTGGCAGCCCTGGTGACTGAATATATTCTTAGTTCCATGTCTTATGGTACAGAACACAAAATTTGGATGAAGTCCAATGTATAGCATGGGCGTTACATGCAGTTAAACATTGGATCTAACAGCGCGCGTAAAATCATGTCGACAACAATGACATACATGTATTGGTCAGATATAATCTGAAATAATATGATCTATTGTTGTGTCAATTTTGAATGAAATCCATTAGTTAGTATAGAAGTTACATGTATTTCAAAATTGGACCAATCAGCAGGCATATAATCATGTTGGTAGCACTGGCGTAGACCTATACTCCAAATTAATCTAGAATGCCAGGTACTATACGTGTGCAAAGTTTAGAGCTATTGGCTTGCATACTTTCTGATATATTGATATTAGGGTAACAAAAATAGAGACAGCACATAATAACAGTTGGCAGGCCTGGTTACGCTTAAGTATCGGCATAGTCATATCTAGTATGGTACACATAGCACACACGAAATTTGGTTGAAATCCAAATGATAGTACAGAAGTTACATGAATTTAAAGTTGGACCTCTCAGCAGGCTTAAAATCATGTTGGTAGCACTGACGTATATAAGTTACTCCAAATTAATATAGAATGTCAGGTACTATACGTGTGCATAGTTTAAAGCTGTCGGCTTTCATACTTTCTGATATATGGGTATTAGGATTTTAAAAAATTGAGAGCATTTATTAACAGTTGGCAGCCCTGGTGGCTCTTAAGAATACGCTCAGTCATGTACTCATAGCACATACGAAATTTGGTTGAAATCCAATTGATAGTGTAGAAGTTAAATGCATTTAAAATTTGGACCTATTAGCAGGCTTATAATCATTTTGGCAACACTGCCATGTATGGCCTCCTGGAAATTAAACTGCAATATTATTATCTATACAAGTGCCAATTTTGAAATAGCTCCCATTCATACCTTCCAAGATATCCAACATGGAGCTCAAATTTCAATTGCGATCTTTCAGCAGTTGGTAGCACTGACATCATTTTCAAATATGGCCGAGAGATATTCAGGTATAGATATTTACTCCTACCAAATTTTGTTTCGATTGCTGCAGCCGTTTAGGAGTTGATAGGACACACACACACACACACACACACACACACACACACACACACACACACACAGCCAGACAGAAGGACAGACAGACATTTGTCCGATCTCATTAGTCTACTTTTTCCTCATTTTTGCAAAATGTGAAAAGTAGGCTAAAAACAGTGATAAAATAAAGTCGTTTTTTAAGACGAATGAAAATTTAAAAAGTAACCTACAGACATTGAAAACTGGTGAAAATCCTAAAGTTGACGATAGCCTCTATGATTGTTTTTTACAAGAACGTGGCAGGCTTAGCCTACACCAATTTCTAGTGAAATCCTTAAAGGAAAGGCTAGGTAATTTTACTGGAAAATTACAAAAAAAGGATGATTTCCATGCCAGCGAGGGATGGTTGCAGAAATTCAAACAACGTTATGGAATTAGACAGCTAAGTACAACGGGTGAGAAACTTTCATGTGACGAAAGCGCTGTTGAAGGTTCAAACAGGTTATCCAAGAAATGGATTTAACTCCTGACCAAGTTTACAATGCGGACGAGAGCGGTTTATTTTGGCGGTTGTTACCAAAAAACTGATTTTCAAATGATATCTGAGTTTTTCTCGATATTTTCCAGTAATCCGGCGTTTTCGGCAATCCGGCAGTGCTCTGGTCCGATATCTGCCGGATTACCGAGAGAGCACTGTATATGCAGGGCATTTTTTCAGGGGGAATTTGGGGGTACGCGTACCCCTTAAACATTTGAAACCTGTTTAAGAAAAAAATATTGGTACATTTGCATCTAGTCCGGTAAATAAACCTTCAGACTTGAAAGTTCATCGATCAGCTGGCGTCAACGCGCTGTTTACAATATCTGGAGGAGATTTCCAGTAATCCTCGATTTAAATCGATCTATCGAATCAGATTGTTTTGGTCGGCAATTCAGCACCCAGCACCATAGCCTAATCGAAACAATAGGCCATATTATTTTCTGTTTGACAAAAACTTTGTGTAATTGCTGCCTAATTCGAAGAAATTTACTTGTTTAGGCAAAAATAAGTAGTTCCGCCCCTTAAAACAACTAACTAACCTAAAATAAGTAACAAACTCTAACAACCGTGAAAAGGAAGTTCTGTTCTTATAGGCACGCAGGCTAGTGGAGGTGAGGTAGGTTGTTAGTTTGTGTGTGTGGTTAGTTTTGAAGGATGAAGAAAAGAGCGAACTATTTTACAGGCATTGCAAAAGTTGAAAACTAATGAAATAATGAGTTAAAATTAACCCAATGCAACCTTTCATTTAACATGTCAGCCCATAAAGTAATAACCGGACTCTGTAAATTGCCGAAAATTGCAAGATCATAATGTTTTATCGACTACAACTGAGAGTACCCCGTAAATATTGATTAGAAATAAAGCACTGTATACAGGGTGTTACAAAAAGGTACGGCCAAACTTTCAGGAAACATTCCTCACACACAAAGATATAAAATATGTTATGTGGACATGTGTCCGGAAACGCCTAATTTCCATGTTAGAGCTCATTTAATTTCGTTAGTATGTACTGTACTTCCTCGATTCACCGCCAGTTGGCCCATTTGAAGGAAGGTAATGTTGACGTAATGTTAGAGCTCATTTTAGTTTCGTTAGTATGTACTGTACTTCCTAGATTCACCGCCAGTTGGCCCATTTGAAGGAAGGTAATGTTGACGTCAGTGCTAGTGTTGACATGCGACTCATTGCTCTACAGTACGAGCATCAAGCACCAAAGTACGTAGCATCAACTGGTTAGTGTTCATCACGAACGTGGTTTTGCAGTCAGTGCAATGTTTACAAATGCGGAGTTGGCAGATGCCCATTTGATGTATGGATTAGCACGAGGCAATAGCCGTGGCGCGGTACGTTTGTATCGAGACAGATTTCCAGAACGAAGGTGTCCCGACAGGAAGACGTTCGAAGCAATTGATCGGCGTCTTAGGGAGCACGGAACATTCCAGCCTATGACTCGCGACTGGGGAAGACCTAGAACGACGAGGACACCTGCAATGGACGAGGCAATTCTTCGTGCAGTTGACGATAACCCTCATGTCAGCGTCAGAGAAGTTGCTGCTGTACAAGGTAACGTTGACCACGTCACTGTATGGAGAGTGTTACGGGAGAACCTGTTGTTCCCGTACCATGTACAGCGTGTGCAGGCACTATCAGCAGCTGATTGGCCTCCACGGGTACACTTCTGCGAATGGTTCATCCAACAATGTGTCAATCCTCATTTCAGTGCAAATGTTCTCTTTACGGATGAGGCGTCATTCCAACGTGATCAAATTGTAAATTTTCACAATCAACATGTGTGGGCTGACGAGAATCCGCACGCAATTGTGCAATCACGTCATCAACACAGATTTTCTGTGAACGTTTGGGCAGGAATTGTTGGTGATGTCTTGATTGGGCCCCATGTTCTTCCACCTACGCTCAATGGAGCACGTTATCATGATTTCATACGGGATACTCTACCTGTGCTGCTAGAACATGTGCCTTTACAAGTACGACACAACATGTGGTTCATGCACGATGGAGCTCCTGCACATTTCAGTCGAAGTGTTCGTACGCTTCTCAACAACAGATTCGGTGACCGATGGATTGGTAGAGGCGGACCAATTCCATGGCCTCCACGCTCTTCTGACCTCAACCCTCTTGACTTTCATTTATGGGGGCATTTGAAAGCTCTTGTCTACGCAACCCCGGTACCAAATGTAGAGACTCTTCGTGCTCGTATTGTGGATGGCTGTGATACAATACGCCATTCTCCAGGGCTGCATCAGCGCATCAGGGATTCTATGCGACGGAGGGTGGATGCATGTATCCTCGCTAACGGAGGACATTTTGAACATTTCCTGTAACAAAGTGTTTGAAGTCACGCTGGTACGTTCTGTTGCTGTGTGTTTCCATTCCATGATTAATGTGATTTGAAGAGAAGTAATAAAATGAGCTCTAACATGGAAATTAAGCGTTTCCGGACACATGTCCACATATCATATTTTCTTTCTTTGTGTGTGAGGAATGTTTCCTGAAAGTTTGGCCGTACCTTTTTGTAACACCCTGTATATGTTTTGTTACGGACTTTTGAAGAAGAAAAAAAAATATATTTCTCCATTTTTAAATTTCTCCTTGACAGTAGGAATTTTATTTACTTACTATATCACAACTTACTGTACCCACAATAGTAACTGCAGAAACAGAACAAACATAAACCAAGTGCCGTCACAACAAGTTCTGATAAACCTACCAGGTATAATTCTAAAGTTTGGGTTTGGACTCGAGCGCTAACGTCACATGATACAGTGTAGTTCGAGGCGGAGTTTTCAGGCGATCGGCCCAAGGCAGGTTCAAATACACAACTCTGTGAATGGTACAGGAATGTGGTTGGGCGAGCAGGAAGTCAAGAGTCACGGGGGCGGATTTCTGAAAACATTACGTTTCCTTGCAACGGAAACTTATTAAATAAATGAATGAATGAATGATGGTAAATGGAATGCTTCGTAGAATGGACATTCCTAAGCTGTGAACATCAGAACGAGACTAAGAGTCACCTTGTCTTGTTGATTCCTTTAGGGGCTTTGCGACATCGTGGTCATGTAGTCCCGCGTACTTGAGTATGTGTATAATTTGTCTGAGGCGGCTTCGGTGGCTTAGTTGGTAGCATGCTGGTTTCTATGGCCAAGATCGCGGGATCAAACCCGGCCGAAGTCGTCGGATTTTTTAAGAGTGTTAAAAATCCTTCAGTATGCCTTCCTTCGGAGGGGAAGTAAAGCTGGCGGTCCCATGTCATAGATTTATGGCATGAAAAAGAACCTTCCACTAACTACACTAGTGGAAGCTAAATTTTGTAGTTTAATTTGATAAGGTCATATTAGTTCCAACGTTCGTCGCCAGGTGCAGGCTGCGGTGGCATCTAGGAGAGAAGTCCGCAGCTAGGTGTCGTGGACGGTAGCATTTGGTAGCAAAAGTAGGAACTACTTGAAAAATTGATCGTCTGCAATCCGTCTACCTGAATCATAGATAACACACACTAATACAGCCATCACAATTAACACCGGTTATCAGACAGATTCTACCCACATCCAAAGTACACGGGGCTACATGACCACGTTGTCGCAGCCCCTAAACTAAGGAACCAACCAACCAATAATCTGTCTGATAACCTGTGTCAATGTAATGTCTGTACTAGTGTATGCATTTGTACTATGTGAAGGAAGTGTCCGTGGTCTTAAGTTAAGTAACAACCCGACTTTTGCCTGGAGTAGAAATAGGAAAAAACTAGAAGTGGGAAACCGCGGAAAACCATTTCCAGGATGGCTGAGGTAGGAATCGAACCCGCCTCTTCTCAGTTTTGCCTCACGAGACTGAGTGAACCCCGTGCCAGCCCTCATACCAGAATTAAATGTCTTGGCAGAGCCGGGGATCGAACTCGGGCCACCGCGGTGACAGCCAAGAATGCTAGCCACTACACAACGAGGCGGACACCACCTTGTCTTCCCATCATCTCGCACAGGATACAATAAGTAACATTGCTTCTTAGTGATTTAGATTGTGGCCTACTGGGCTAGGAGGCTATTCTCTTCGCCTCCCTGATGGATTGGTGTTGATGCCCATTTCTTCACCTACAATCGGCTATATTGAGGTGACGTTCCACGCGTACGATATTATCAAGTGTTAATATGCAATGATGAAGAAATAGAGTACTGGTATATTGGCTTTCACTGCCAGTGAATTAAAACTCAGCAATTCTTCGAGGTTTGTGCCGTGTCTTGTGTGGGGTTTCGCCTAGGACACCAAGCTGCCTCATCCAAGGGCTCTCTGTGTCCCCGCCCGGACCCCCACTGGAGTAGCGAACTGCGCGATACCTACCTTTTTAAGAAGCGTACCTGCGCGTCTTTATTGCGAGAACTAAAAGCTCAATCAGTCAGGGACACCAAGAGCCCGCTGATGAGCCTGCTTGGTGTCCTAGGCGAAACCCCACACAAGACACGGCACAAACCTAGAGAATTGCTGAGTTTTAAAGATAGTACTGTTTATAAAATCCGCAAAGTTAGGCTGCAGACACGAAAAAGCAAAAAAGATAACCTATCATTTCTTGACCTGCCTATCTCTTTAAGTATCTCTGAGTGTAGATAGTGACGAAGACAACTGCTCTCACCAGGAGACGCAAGACTCAATCAGATAAGTAGCCTGTACAATACACCCTGATTGACCATTTAACTACAATCACACATTCTCTCTAAACAAGCAAGTTTGGAGGTCAATCACCACATTCAGTATTTTAACAAAACATCACATAGGCTATAACTAACAAAATTGACGAGTTGAACTATCTCAACTAATACCGCAACTAAAGAAGTGTACATATTGTAAATATTTTCACCCATACTTACAGACATACATTTTTTGTAGCCTTAGTGTAATGGATCTGATGATGATCGCTTGACGATCGAAAGTGTATTTATTAATCTCATGTTTTTTTTTTCAGGATTAGGGAATAACCCATCTCATTTGGGTACAATCGTGTTGACCGATCGCAAAGCATTAAACTTTCGTTTACTAAGGCAACACTGAACATGCCTTCAAACACTATAATTATCAATCAATTTCACCCCTAACTCATAACTTAATAGTGAAATGCATTTATATTTTCATGTAAACGTACTTAAAACACTGACTTACTGGTCAGTATGCATTCTTTATTACACTTTTTTTTAGCGTATGGCTTTTAGTGCCGGGAGTGTCCGAGGACATGTTCGGCTCGCCAGTTTTGTAGCTGCTTCGAGGCGAACACCCAGTGGGTGAGCTACAAGTACCGTCGCGTGTGGAGTGTTGTCTGGGGAGGAAAGTTTGAATGTAAGGACGAGGAGTTGGAAGCTAGCGGCTGTGGCCTATAGTTAGGGACCAACCCCGGCATTTGCCTGGAAGGAAGATGGGAAACCACAGAAGACCATCTTCAAGGTTGCCGGCGGGGGGATTCGACCCTCCTCGCCTCCCGGATGTGAGCGACTGCCAGCAATCATGCCATAACGACCACGGCTAACTCATCCGGTTTTATTACACTAATGCTATGGGATTAACGTCCCTGTTAACTACGGATTTTAAGTCGCCGTGGCACCGAACTGACTGGGCCGGGATCGTCTTCTATTTTGGAGTTTGAATGTCAACGCTCAGCTAATTGCATCACTCAACACGAACTTTCGGATTTTGCTGAAAGTGCTTAAAATGATCGTTTGTAAAAAGAACACCCTGGACTCTGAAGTACAAGCAATTGAAAAGAAAATGGGGTATTGTACAATAAACCATAGATTTAAACATAACTACGTTTGAATTTTGACACTATTAATACAGTAATTGCCCAGCCGAGAATAGAACTAGAATCCTTTCGGACCAAGGACTAGCGTACTAACGAGTTGGGCACGAAAGCGGGCTAAGAGATAAAGAAATAGAGAAAGATTCAGCCGAAAATTACCGGTATATGCGTACAGGCAGAAAGAATATTCTACAGATTCCCCAAACTACTGCATAACTTACCTTGAGGCATCGGGACACATCCTACATTGAGCCGTCTGATCAACACGGCACAATGAATCACAACCAGTTCGTTGCAAGGTGTTCCCCACACCTTATAAGTCAGTCCATGCGAGGGCCAGCATAACTTTATTTCCGAGTCTCATGCGGGGGCTGTTCCGGAAGGTTGACGCATCGACAGCACCATTCATGAAGAGAGCGTAACGACTTCATCAGAACACTTTCCATTTGGAGGAATGCATTCATCATAACCTACCATTTCATTGCCTTCGTTGGAAATTTTGAAACCCCTGCTTGTCCCAAATGTAACTGACCGTACAACATGAACAATTGAACCTTAGGCAATGATTACGATCGTAGGACCACCTCGTCTAGAGTCGAAGAATCTAATTATTATTTAAAGAAAATTAGTCGCTCACAATTGTGCTGCCATCATAAATATTTACTTCCGTGGCCGTGGTAAATTCACGTTTTAATAACAAAATAATAGGGTATACAGGGTGTATGCATATGCTCCGGGAGTAGGCAGCGTACAGTTCACGCCGGTCTGCTCCGGTTTCACAGTCTTACAGAGAACAGTCGGTGAGGCTCAGACATCTACAATTGATATATGAGTTGTCAGTTGTGCGGAAAGCAACTCACGTATCAATTGTAGATGTCTGGGGCTCACCGACTGTTCTCTGGATGGCTGCGAAACCGGAGCTGACCGGCCAAAAACCGTTGCGTGAACTGTAGGCCTACACCTGTAGAACAAACGGCTGTGCTCAGACAAGTAACCATATACGCAATAGAATTGAAGTACATGTTCTAATGTTCCGCCACTTAACACCTTCAATAACTAACTGCATTATTGTATGATATTGTGTGTTTATTTACTTATTTATTATTTTATATTATAGACATTGTACCCCCACTCAGTCATTGGGCAAATTCGTGTTGGCCGACTGAAGTGTTACAAATAACAGTTTATATAGGTAAATATGAAAAGACTGCTTCAAAACTTTACAGTAGTCTATGCTTCAAATTAAGAGAAAAAAAAATGTCGAATACATATGGATCCTACAGCTGAGCTCTGCACACTTGTTCACAAGAGGTGATCAATGTGATGTTCATTCATTACTATGTAAATAAGACACCACGCTATGTACCCACTGTGCATTTGTCTAAGTTACTCTTACCTCTAAAACAAAAGCAAGCAAGCTTGTAGTTTAACGTGACCGTTAATCTCGAGATCATGAGCCACGGGACCTCCTTTTTTACGTGGAATCCGAACCACAGGACATGGCATTTCACTTCGAAAATCTCACATGCATTGACCGGGAATCGAACCCGGACCGCCTTGGTGAGAGGCATACAGCTAGACCGCTGAGCCACCACGCCCCTTACCTCTAAAACACGACTGATGCTATAGAAAATCACACTACTGATCATGCCAATACAACGACTCTGCTCACGTTCACAACCAGACTTTTGTTTTAATTGTTCCTTGTGAAGTATCAGTAATCCATGCCAGGGGTGTCAACTGTAATTAATTGGTGGCGTGCGCCTCCTATGAACACGTGTTTAGATTACTGTAGGAACCATGTTTATTAAACTTCCTTTCCTGGTTTTGATGCATACTATCCTCTCTTAAAATATTGGAGACTTTCATATAACACCCTGCAAGAAGTCATTTTTGAAAGCCTTTGCCTGGAGCGTGGCACTCTATGGAAGTGAAACTTGGGCTGTTGGCGCAGCATAAAAGAGGACAATAGAAGGATTAGAAATGTGGTGTTACAGGAGAATGTTGAAGATCAGATTGGTAGATGAGTAACAAATGAAGAGGTATTAAGACGAGTGGGAGAGGAGAGAAGTTTCTGGCGACTGCTAATGAAAAGAAGAGATAGGTTGGTAGGACACATACTAAGACACCCAGGGATAGCGAACTTATTTGTTTATTTATCGTATGGCTTTTAGTGCCGGGAGTGTCCGAGGACATGTTCGGCTCGCCTGAGTCTGTAGCCGATTCCAGCGGACACCTTTATTAGGGTGAGCTAGAAGTTCCGTTCAATTTCAAGTAGTTCCAACTTTCGCTACCAGATATCAATGATACCTAGTGGTGAACGTTGGAACTATTGATAGAGCGTTCCGACGAAATCTAACCTAACAATTTATCTTTACACAAGTTTAGTCTGTGAAAGGATCTTTTACATGCCATAAATCTATGACATGGGACCGCCGGCTTTACTTCCCCTCCAAAGGAAGGCACACTGAAGGATTTTTAACGCTCTTAAAAAATCCGACGACTTCGGCCGGGTTTGAACCCGCTATCTTGGGAACAGCAGTTCAGCATGTTACCAACTACGCCACCGAAGGAAGGGTCGAGGACAAGAACTGTAGGGGTGGACCAAGGTTAGAATATGTAGAACAGATTCCCTCGGATGTAGGGTGTGTTAGGTATGTAGAGATGAACCAATTATCTGAAGACAGGGAGACCTGGAGTTCTGCATCCAACCAGTCAAAAGACTCAAAACAGATGGCATACCGGTAATCATGTGCCAATCAAATATAATAATACGTAGTAAATCGCATTTTCTGTTAGGTATTGGGTTATAGGTTATGTTATGTGTTATTTGGGTAAAGATTTGTAGATTGGCGACCATTAATGACATAACAAAAGAAAAAAAAAACACTTCTGATGATCGGATGATCCTGCTGTCAAGTAACATTATGAGTGTCAGTTTAAGTGCCTGCAAACATGGTGACTTCCAAACATGAGTGGCGACAGTGACTGCAATTCTGATACAACACAATGACAAGACAATTATTACTAATCACCAAATTTGTAATTCAGGCGAAGATTGGGAAGAACGCGGCCGTGGCCTTACGTACCATCCCGGCATTTGAATGGGGATAGAAATGGGGAAACCACGAAAAACCACTTCTAGAATGGCTGGGTGGGAATCGAATCCCATCTCTTCTCAGCTTTGCCTCAAGAAGCTGAGTGAACCCCATTCCAGCCCTTAAGACCAATTAAATTTCTGTCAAGAATGCTAGTAGCTACACCACGAAGTGGTCGATAGATAATACTAATAATAATAATAGTAATAATAATAATAATACAATTTGAGCAAACACCCTAAGAGAAAAAACAGGACAGAAGTGGACAGAAGAGAGAAAGAGAGTGTGAATATATGAGAAGTTTTTGGAAAGAAAGAAGAAAGGGACAGAAAAAAAACATGAAAATTGAATGTGTTTTAACGATCTCCTTAAGGGGGAATTAACGAAAATAATAATAATAATAATAATAATAATAATAATAATAATAATAATAATAATAATAATGTTATTGGTTTTACGTCCTTTCTTAGAGACACCGGGATGCCGGAACTTTCTCCCCAAAGGGAAATCAGTAATGACACGCCTTCCTCACATTTGCGCACCCCCAACTGACTGCGCCAAGATTCGATCCTGCAACCTTGGGCTAGATAGTTGTAGATATCCATTGGTAAAGATATCGGTGGCAACCGCTGGGGGCCAACTGAGCCTACCGGATGAATCACACCGACTATAAGAGTAAATAAATCTACTCCTCAAGGTCGACTGCACTCTTAGTCACGGAACATGAAGCTTGTGGTATGTACAAATACATTTCTTGTTATATCCACAAAGATAATCATAAACCTACCCCCTGCAGTTCAACCTTGAAAATGCTGGCATACCATCGCTCGCATCTATGACATCCACCTGTACATTTCCTAACAAACTGGGCCGGCATTTTTATTTTATTTTTGCGTCAAATTCAATGTATCCTCCTAGTGGCGCAGAGACTAGACTGTCACCCCTGAGGTCAAGGTTCGATTCCCAATTTGTAATGTTGCCTTAACTGAACACTTGCTTCATTCGAACGTATCAAATGCTATCGAAATGAAACTCAAAAAAGAAAAGGCGTAGATATTTTGTTTTCATTGATTATGTCGCATTTTGCCCACGTCCCCCACCCCCGATGTAATTTTGACTCAACACCATCCCCCTCCAGAAACAAATCCTAGTTACGCCACTGAAGGGATGGCTAACATGGAGTCTCTGATTAGGTTGAGATCAGTAGGCAGATCCAGGGTTAATCTGACAAGTTGGGGCTGCACTAAAAGAAGATAGCACCACGTGCGATTATGGAGTAAAACAAATGATCCACTGTAGACTGTGTCCAACATCCTGTATGGAAGATGATCTACGTCAGACCTCGGAGAAACACTGACAGTAGCCAAGTTTTTGGTCCAAGGTAATAGGTTTGTAACATGTGCATACATGTATGTTTCTGACACAATAATAATAATAATAATAATAAATAATAATAATAATAATAATAATAATAATAATAATAATAATAATAATGCCTTATTAGAATAAAAAGTGAATGGGGAGGGGGTAAAACGATAAAACAAATATGGAATTCTGATAATTAAAAGATATACGGTACTAGCTGTATCCGGCTAGCGTTGCAATGACAACCAAAGAAAGAGTTTTGGCGTTGCAATTTTGTTTGAAGTGATTTTGGATACACAATATTTTTATTTTTTTAATTTTTCCGTGAACTGCCTCTGAACTGTATGAAATACACTCATTTGTTGAAACGAATCAAGCCACCTATTGTAAAGGTGGGTTTACTCATTCAGAAACCTTCACGGGCGTGCACAACAGCTGACCAAAGTACATTTGTTGAAACTATTAGCGCGTCAGCACTCATTTGTTGAAACGACTCGTGAGCCACCTTAAGTGAAATGAATTTAATCATTCAAAACCTTCCGAGAGCGTGCACACGACAACTAACCAAAATTCATTTGTAGGCACGATTGGCCGGCCAAATATCATTCGTTAAAACGACACGCGCGCCACCTATTGTAAAACGGATTTACTAAATCAGAAAATTCGTGGGAGCATGCACAACGACTCACCAAAGTTTCATCGGATGAATGGTATATGAACGCATACGGGCTTGGCTTCCTAGCTATGATACGGGACATGCATAAATAACATACATATAAACTATCACGTAAGGGGCAGATGACCTCGTAGTTCTGCCCCTTAAAACCACAATCACGTAACATTAATTTTTATATATAGATACACACATAAATATACTTCGTAAGTCTTAAACTAGATTAGAATTTGAAAAAGTATCAATTCTCCCGACGCACAGTGGAGTATTTACCCTAAAAAGCTGGCCCGAAAGTCGAATTTGTAAAGTTTATGATTAACGAGTAAAGACTATCATTTCTTGTAGGTAAGAAAAGACTTGAACTTTTCATAGTACTATGGGACGCGCATCACTGCGACTGGCAACGCCATTCAGTGGAGCATCGAAACCAATGCGCATAACACGAATCTGGCAATGGAACATAAACATACAGGTTTGTACTCTAGTTCTAACCCATAAACATCAATTGAAGAATGTATTAGCGTGAGTTCTTGGTGTTTGTATTGGTTACATGAAAACGTAGCGTAAACGAGCTGTTTATAAGCATTGCGTAGTGTTTTTGTTTGTGTGTCGGGGCTTGACGGGTTATGATCGACACGCACAAATGAAGTTTAGATCCTATTGTTACTATTTAAAAAAAGAGAAACTCTCCCATACGTACCCCTTTTTGTTCTACGTCTTTTTAAAAATGGGGGTTTGTGTTTGTTTCAGAACCTGAGAAAGTCTCTTCCAAGCAGATATACCCGAATGCATATGTTTGAAGTACTAAAAGAATACAGCGAACAATTGGTAGAAAACATAGCCGTTTTTAGAGGAAAGTCTTCAACTTCTGATCCCTGAACAATTATCAACAACAGCCGCCGAATATGACTTACAATTAGAGAGCGATGAGGAGGAGGAAGAAGATTCAGACTAAAATGGAACTTCATCGTAAACTCTTTTGACTGCCAGATATTATTTTTTTAAAATATAGACTATGATCGTCTACTCCTTTGGCAGCGCGATTAATATATTTTCTGTAAACTTACAATTAGTCGACAGCAATTTTATTATGTTTTGATACGGCTGTGTGTAAAAAAAAAGAGCCTATATAGCCCAAGCAAAATTTGCGCGCTTTTGTTATTTTGAAATTTTATTTCTAAAGTTGTCCCGATTGATGTCAATCAATTGTATCGATTTTGTCATTGGATCGAATATAAATGTGTTTTTTGTCCAAGTCAAATGTTTAATCACTTTAAATTATGCTTTAAATGTAATTCCATCCCAATTATATGCTAAGAAAAACATTAAAAATATAATAGATTAGCTAAGTATTTTCGGCCAACTTCTTAGGGTAAATACTCCACTGTGCGACGTAACGGCTCGTTATCCCGTAAAATGAGGGAGAGAATGCTATGCAGTTTGAGATTCTTTCTGAAATCGGCCAGGTCTACACACCCCAAGATAATTTGTGCCACGGTAATGTGGGCTCCGAAGCACACACGCAGTACATCTCTTCCACAAGTGGAGTGCATAGCAATCCCACGGGACAACGATAATACGTACCTGCTCATCGTAATCAAATACTGCATTGCCACTGCTAAGGAAGCTTTTAGGCCAGCAATTCATTATGTAGCCTATAACCTCTCAGAATTTGCATTAGGAAGGTTATTTATGAAGTTCATCACTGAGCTTCCATTCAGTTGATGAGAGTTCTGTTTGTGTCTTGGAGGGTAAATGGTAGTAGGTGACTCCAGATGACGAGCAGTTCTAAGAGTAATGCGAAGAACACTAAGGCTCTATCAGATCCAAAGGCGGACATGGAGAACAGCGTGAGAAACTGGAGTGCGTGAGAACCGACACGGGTGACGTAACACTCACTTTTATACACAACCTCAAGTGCGACAGCACTAATGAAATACAAACTGTTCTGTCCTGATTAACTCTTGAGCTGTTATTTTCCCTGTGGTCGTCATCTGAGAAGATAACAATGTTATTCATTTAGAGGCTTTTGCGGCATCATAGTCTTTGGCCTCGTGTACTTGGGTGAGTGTTTTTTGTAGTTAATTCGATTTAGGAACTTTGAGAATCTTGGGCATCAGCCCCGTCCTGCTTAGATGTGTGTTCAAGTCGATGATTGTAGTAGTCATAGTGGGGTACTGTACCCGTTCGTCCTGGGGATGCGATGACCCATCTGCTATAACATCACATCCCTGGAGTTCCAGGACAGAGCGGAGTTAAATGAACCTCTAGTCAAATAAGGAATGTGTCGGAAATTCAGCTGAGTTCGTGAAAAAGCAGTGGGTTTCACGAGACAAAGTATCTCTAGGGTCGTTACGGGCTTAAGTTAATAAAAATAATTCAAATATAAATGGGCGCCATCAACTGAATTCCTAGCAAAACCACTTCCTTTCCGGATAAGCCTTACTCAAGACAAGGAAAGAAAATTGGAACATCACACCATCATCAGATCACAACTAAGATAAAAACAAATTTATTTTACTTTGATAGTCAGACAGACATTTTAAATATAAATCCTACCTAAGAGTATGGTCGAATGCAAAGTTAAATTGTCATTGTCCAAAAATCGAACCATCTCGTTTCTAATGCAAAATTATTTCAATCCACTTATCAAGAAAAATGTATAAAGTTCTCTTGGGTTCTCAGGATCACTGTCGCACTATGTCTTTCGTCACTGACATTTGTGAAACCTGAGACCTAATTCTCTTTAATTTAACATCAATGTGGATTTAATTAAGTTATTAAGCTGTCTAAACATACACATATAATAATCACTCATGTTAAATATCACATAAATTATGGTTTGCATGGTATAATTTGAACGTAGAACATGTTAATCAAATGTTCCTAAACATTGAATAATTAATTTACATTATTTACATCGTCATTAATCTCTTATCTGTGAATTACAGAAAATTCAAATTCTCATTGGTCATCCTCATCATTATTATCAAAATTAAATATTTCTTACATTAATTCTCACTTCAAAATTCCAAATATTCCTGTCAGAATCGTTAATTCATCACCATTATATCATTTAAATTCACATTTCAAGTTGCAATTCCTTCGAATCATCTCTCAATTAAATTTATTTAATTCCATAAAAATTCATTAATCATCAGCTTCTTTAATTAATCATCACCTTCTAATTCAGTTATTCATCATCATTACCATCGTCTAATAATTTATTTCAATCAGTTTAATTAATTCAATCTTTAATTCATCCACTTATTTAATTCATCGATTTATTTCAAAATTTAATTTATCAACTTATTTAAATTTCAATCATCTGGTTATTTAGATTTTTATTTCATCTAGTCATTCTGATTTTTATTTCATTAGGTCAGATCGTTAACATGCTTAAATCTCAGATTATTATTTCATTAATTATTATTTTCAGAAAATCTTGTATTATCAACTTTATTTATTTGTTTAATTTCCTAACAAATTGTTTAATAAGGTTTATAGAACGTTGTCTTACAGTTTTATTACTTCCAAGTTATATCTCGTATTTAATTATCATGCCAAAAATATTATTGTCTCCACGACATCACGTTGGATCTAACTATCCACAACGACATTATATTTCTTCAATATTCCAAATATCACATTTGAATATAAGAATTGCTACAAAAACTCCATAAATATTCAGCACATACAGCATGAATCTCAACAAATACGCTAGACTGGGTATGACGACCTCATGTCCGCTTCAAATACATTATCAACGTTGCAACTATCAAATGGCAAATTCCACAAAATGCCTATCACAAACTTCATTTAACCACGTTGCATGATCTACAAAAATATATAAATGGCTTCAAATTATTAACGCACATAATCTCCAATGACTGTAATTACTCTGATCACTTCTAGACAACTTCTTAAACAATTGGAAAAATATTACTTCAGTAATTTAATATTTGCTTTCAAATAGCATAAATTCTCTTTCACAAGTTTCATAATTCACATCGTAGAAAAACACCAATGTGCTATAATCTCTCACATCAAAATCTGCAATACTGATCTGCCTTAAAATAATCATGACCATTAATGATTAATCTTATAAGATTCAATTACTTTAAATCCTTCTCAAAGGTATCAAACACAATTATAAAAATCATCAAAGCATCAGCTGTAATAGCTGTTAAACTGAAATTACTCTCAAAAGAGTATAGCAACAAAATATTGGATTGGCAAACTAGAATTACTAAATGCAATCCTGTTGACATTTATCGTTACTTTATTTAACAAAATTTCGACTGATATGTGACTAGTAGTTCCTTGTTTAATTCACTTACATCTCGTGTACATTCGGATGATAAAATGAGTTCCTCAATGGCGAGTAAGATGTGTAACCACCGTGCAATCGTATAAATACGAAGGACCTCGCCCCGTCTACTTGGATGATAGTTCCCTAAACGGTGGGTAAGGTGAGTAGCCACCATACAATCGTATAAATACGAAGGACCCCACCTCGTGGACTATATGAATGAATGTACTAGAAAGGAATCAACAAGTTTCTAGTTGTCATATAAAAGCGACGTTCATTCACTAAAGTGAATAACTTCTTAATATCTCCAAACAATCCAATGAAAAAAAAATCCCTACTGATGAATAATACACACTCGCTAGTATGCAATGAACTGACGAAGTAGTTTCTGATAATCAATTGCAGATCACGAGTTCGAAATACTCGCTACTCAAAAAAAAACTATCCATGAAAAATATCCTAGCTGGAAAAATGTCTATAAGATCAAACATTTTCTTAATAAAGTCAAACAACGGTGAGAATATCGAATAATGATGACTGCCATATCATATGGTCACTCCATATTCTAGCAAATTCGAAGTATATAAATTCAAACCATGTCTTAATAATCAAATCACTCCTATTAGAAAAATATACATGTGTGCCCAGTATTCATGAAAATAATCGAATCAGGTAGATAGAACTCTTACAATACCTTTCATTATCAGTTGTAATATAATTTCCAAGATCGTCGATTTTCCCTACCTAAAGATTTCTCGTAAGATCGGCGTGAATATCATTTCATCCATGAAATGATGATTTCCTTCGAAATCCCAAGCGAATCAGCTGTTGGACTCCTCTCGTCAGGAACCGAATCCATCGCTTTGTGGTGCCATCTTGTCTCTATTCACGTTTACTCGATCATGTTGAACCTCGGATTACCCATAGCGGATATCGTCCAACTCCTTCTCGAAAAGTTCATGGTAACAGCGGACCCCCTACTCTTCTTCTAATATACGCCACTGTTCCGATAAATGTTCCGTTTGAGAATTGTAAGTCCTCTCTCAACTTACTGCAAAGTTCTACTTGAGTAAAATAAAAATTTTACTAGATAGTGTTCAAGATTACGATACACCCTGTATCTGTCTATAATATGTAATCCATGAAAATGGCATAAGATAAAAATCTTATATATGCACGCTGTAATGTTCATCAGAGCCTATGCTAAACATTCAGTTTACTTGAAATAGTAAAAAGTCGTTTGAATGTATTATATAACAGCATGGTTATAAGGTTGTATGTGAAAGCCTGTGTTCGAACAACGTCGAAATGAAGCTTGAAATAAAGTCTTCATATGCGATCAGTGTGGTTTTGAAATACTCCGGCTATCTACAATTGTCTTCTCGGCTAGGTCGCCTGTATCAACGACCCGCGCGGCCTGCTCTGCTCGGTGATACGAGAAATGTCGCCTACTCTTGCCGTGACGGTTTACGTGTGTTGCGTGACCTTCAATGCCCGTCTCGCTGTGCTATAGAGCTGCTCTGTACTGCTCCTCTCATTCAAGGTAACTAGAATACTATCAGGTAGGCCGATATAGCAGTTCCCACTTCAGTCGCCAGGTGGCTCTCTTTATGCTGACGTCATTTCGCGGACAAGCCAGTGTCGCCTGAAGGAGAAAACGTGCTTTGTAATGTAGTTGTATGATCCATTTAGATGTTAAATAATGCGCTTTTAAAAATGGGTAGCCACAGTAACTGTGCCGTTTCTGAGTACAAAACAATGGCCGTAGAAATTCTGAAGTGATTTACCACTCATTTTCTAACGATAAGGAAGTGCAAAAGCTGTGGATTTGAGATGCAGACGAAAGGATAGCGTCAATGCTAGAACTGCCCGAGTTTGTTCTGCACATTTTTTACCATAGGATTACGAACGGGACCTCAAAAATGAATTGAGTTTGCCTCTGAAGAAGAAATTACGCGTTGGTGCAGTTCCTTCGAAGAATATACCTAACTGGCATCAGGCCCGACGAGAGGGAGGAGCACGCGGAGCTGTAGCCCCGGGCCCGGATTAGCTTAGGGGTTCGAGGCGGTAAAAGGACTTCGAGTGGACAATTTTATTTAATTTAATGTTAAAACAGTCACCTCCGTTGCGTAGTGGTCAGCGTGCTTCGCTGCCACCCCGAAGGTCCAAGGTTCCATTCCCGGCTCTGTCACGAAATTTGAAAAGTGGTATGAGGACTGGAACGGGGTCTACTTGGTCTCGGGTGGTCCAAATGAGTAGAGGGGGTTCGATTTCTACCTCAGCCATCCTCGAAGTGGTTTTCCGTGGTTTCCCACTTCTACTTCAGGCTAATACTGGGATGGTCCATACCGTCAGGCCACGGCCGCCTCCTTCCCTCTTTCTTGTCTATTCCTCCCATTCTTCCCATCACGTCCCAACCCTCATGAGGCTCCCTGTTCGCTTTGCAGGTGAGGCGCTAGTCCCGCCTCCCCAGTTGTATCCGCCGACCCGATGGCAAGCTTCAGGGCACTGCCCGTAAAGGCGGTAAAGGTGGGATCCTCGCTGAGTCCGTGTGAAAAGCGTACTTGGAGGGTAAACTGACAACGAAAAGAAATATATCAAAACTATTATGAAATTTTCTGATGACACACATTGATGTAAACACAGACAGTCAACAGTATACAAAACATTATAAGAGAACATATGATTTTTTTACACCCTTGTGTTTTCTGTTTTCCGGGTAAATGTTTAA
Source organism: Meconema thalassinum (assembly GCA_946902985.2). Classification (NCBI taxonomy): domain Eukaryota; kingdom Metazoa; phylum Arthropoda; class Insecta; order Orthoptera; family Tettigoniidae; genus Meconema; species Meconema thalassinum. The sequence continues at coordinate 248,051,251 of OX336394.1, read as the reverse complement.
GTTGCCAGAGTCATCCATTTTACGTGTTTTCTAATTCAATCTCAGAAAAGAATGATTCTTTACTTCATACTGTGCATTTCTGAAAGGAATGTGGGCTATTCTTGTAGAGCCTCAACACGTTCAGATACAAAGAAAACTGAATTTTTAAGGCGCATTGATGAAATCGTTAAGTAAAAGAAAACCAATGAGAGACGAGAATAAAGGAGAGGGCTGAATAACTAAAAACAAAGTAAATTAATAATCAGTTGGGCAAGCTAAAATTCACGGATGGTAATCATGATTGAAGTTTTATGGGTCAGAACAGCGAGGAGCTTTCTCTTTGGGGAGGGCGTTAAAATTTGCAAGCTTTATACCGTCATTTCAAAATTATGACCCAGGTTATCTTAGGGCCAGTGATGGTTCTCTACGGCCCTGGCTGGCATTGGGACATTGTGCTACTGAGCAACAGGTATATTAAAAAGACTACTGCTTTTTAATATTGATAAATATATCTGTCACGAATGTTCCGACAGCAGTAGCTACGCTCGCGAACGCGCAGCACTAGGCCATGGGGCCAAGCTCTCTGCGGACTCGGTAGACGTGGGTTCGAGCCCCCTATCAGCCGTCCTTGATATGTTTTTCCGTGATTTCCCATTTTCAACTCAGGCAAATGATGGGACGGTACATTTATGATGGAATGAACCCTTAACAGATAAATGCGATAATCTATCCAGGAAAGTAAAACCTTTGTTCAAATCTGTAATCACTTCTTCTCCTCACAGATCAACTGGCTTCGACTTTCGCCATCACCCCTAATTTGTCTTCCTTTCAGTACCGGTACCTAATTCTAAGCAGAAGATGGCACTGTGTCAATAATGCGAAATTACACGTGTTTGGTATAACGAAGTCCGACAGTCTAGTCATACCTAGCTAAGCTAAACATTGTCACCAGTCTCCCGAAGGCAATTTCATGTTACCCTTACAACGCAACTCCGTCAACGACGAGTTGAGAAAAGCTAATGATCAAATAAACATAACAAAATACCTACTTTTAAACCCGGGCATACAGCCTAAAAGTTCGCCTTGTTGCGTAGTGGCTATCACTCGTGGCTGTCATCGCGGAGGCCCGGGTACGATTCCCGGCTTTGTCAAGTTATATAATTCTGGTCTGAGGGCTGGAATGGCGTAGCCTACACTCAACCTCGTGAGGCATAAGTGAGAGGAGGCGGGTTCGATTCCTACCTCAATCATCCTGGAAGTGGTTTTCCATGGTTTCACATTTCTACTTCAGGCTAATACTGTGATGGCTCCAAAATTAAGGCCACGGCCACCTCCTTCCCAATCCTCATCTGAATTACAAATACACACACTAATACAGCCATCACAATAATACAAGCTATCAGGAAAAATCCACACACACACACCGAAGTACACGGGGCTACACGACCACTGTGTCGCAAAGGCCCTAAACGAATTAGCAATAACAACATAAGCTACAGCCTAAAGTGAGTACGTTAGTGGAGCACTTCTACAGGACCACATTAATAGCTAAAAAAGAGCGGTATCTAAAAAAGACTGGGGGGTATTGCCAACCTATTCCACAAACAATTTTAAATCATTACAATTGTACGATCATCTCAATACAACGATACTCTGCACAGCAGGGGCAGGAGTGGGTGAGCGGTTGTTTTAACCAATAAAGAATATAATTATCTGAAAAGAAAAAAGGATTATTATCTTGTTCCAGCCACCCTAAAATCTTTATATAGGGGCATATGGCCTCGTAGTTCCGCCCCTTAAAACAACAATAACTAACTAACTAACTGATGACCTTGACGTTTCTATCTCATAGGTGTATTGCAATATAATTAATAAAGTGGAATACTTCCTTTAGGCCGACAGAAATTTGCCTCCCAAGTTCTCAAGTCTGCAGCCGCTCTTTCCGTACAGTGTGTGGTGTCTCCTTGTCAACGCCTAAACACTGATTATCGGGGGCATGTGGATTTGCATTCCACCGTTTGCCGGACTTTAAGTGGTTTTCCATTTCAACTCCAGGTAAATGCCAGGGATGGTAGCCTACCTACATCACAGATCATGACCGCGATCTTCTGAATTCCTACCACAACCCATTCTTTGGAACCGTAGATCATAACATCATAATGTCCTAACAAGTACAGTATATAAATCGAGATGGGCGTCTCATGCTTCGAAATTAAAATAACAATAAAAGTAATAGTCTAATACAAGTATAGTAGGCTATTTAATTGCAGGTCAATCATAAACGGAAGATGCGCCAGCAGAAGAGAACAGTGATTAAGGGAGCAATGTCAACGATGGAAGCGTTGTCACCCAAGAAAAAAAAACAAAGCTGGATGAAAGTATCTCCAATGAGTCGACTTCTGCGGAAGTAGTACCTCCAGACACGGAAATTGAGACATACAATTGACCACGGCCCTCTACCTAAATCCTAACCCCAATTACAAATGAACACATTAGTACAGCCATCATAATGACACAGGTTATCAGACAGATTTAGCACATACACCCAAGTAGTATACATGGGGCTACTTGACCACGATGTTTGAAATGTTGTGTGTTGTTGAATCATTTATGGACTATGCTAAACCACCATAACTTTATTGTTATTGTTGTTTTAAGGGGCGGAACTACGAGGTCATCTGCCCCAAGACACCATGACTTTGTTGGATTGGTTTAAATATTGACATTTCCAATATTCCTTTAAAAATATTTTCTGACCCCACAACATAGCCGTGTTCGTTAAGGTGTACACCATAATTGCACGGAGATCAAAAGTTCGAATTTCAACACCGTGTGTGGATTTCCTGAGAGTTTTCCACACTCCCTCGAGGAAAATGTCGGGATGGTGCAAATTTCAAGTCTTGAACACATACCGTACTAATACAGTACAAAAACACAGGTTATCAGGCAAATTCAATACGTCCAAGCACATGAGACTGATGACCAATATGTCCCAATCTCCTAAAATGAATAGTTAAGAACAGAAATGTTGGATTCTAAGATGTGTTAGGCCTAAGTTTCATAGCCGTTAATTAACTCACATTCATTACGTGTTAAGTCATCGTCATTATTTCCAACATCATTCAGAAATATTCTAACATTAGTATATCAAAAGCTGAGTGCAATTACTTAGTTAATAACCGGTATATATTAAGAAAATGGTCCTCAAGGCAAAATATATGCAGGTGCTGCAGTGCTGTGGGACTCGCCTGTGTCCGCGAGGTGACGTCACATACTGCTAGACCAATGGCTACCATTACTCGCGCAGAGCTCGTAACGGTACCCCAAGGTAACTAGAATACTATCAGGTAGGCCGATATCGCAGTTCCCGCTTCAGTCGCCAGGCGGCTCCCTTTCCGCTGACGTCATCTCGCGGACAAGCCAGTGTCGCCTGAAGTAGGAAACGTGCTTTGTAATGTAGTTGTATGATCCATTTCGATATGAAATAATGAGCTTTTAAAATGGTTAGCCACAGTAACTGTGCCGTTTCTGAGTACAAAATGATGGCCGCAGAAATTCTGAAGTGATTTACCACTCTTTTTCTAACGATAAGGAAGTTCGAAAGCTGTGGATTTTAAGATGCAGGCGAAACGATAGCGTCAATGTTAGAACTACCTGACGTTGTTCTGCACATTTTCTTACCACAGGACTGCGAACTGGAGCTCAAAAATAAATTATTGGGTTTGCCTCTGAAGAAGAAATCACGCTTTGGTATAGTTCCTTCGAAGAATATACCTAACTGGCATCAGGCCCGACAAGAGGGAGGGGCAAGCGGGGCTGTAGCCCCAGGGCTTAGTTTAGCTGAGGGAGCCGAGGCGGTAAAAGGACTTAGGATGGACAACTTTATTTAATTTAAGGTCAAAACTATTATGACATTTTCTGATGACACACTTTGATGTAAACACAGGCAGTGAACAGTATACAAGACATTACAATAATTATTAATTAATATACCGGTAATTAATTTTATAAATAACCGTGTTTTTCGTTTTCCGGGGAAATGGTTAAGTTGCCAAAGTCATGCATTTTATAACGTGTTAGAGTTCAAGATTCCTTAACGTTTCTAATTCAATCTCAGAAAAAAATGATTCTTTACTTCATACTGTGTATTTCTTTAAGGAGTGTGGGTTATCCATGTAGAGCCTGAAGACGTTCCGATACATAGAAAACTGATTTTTTTAAGGCACAGTGATCAAAATCGTAAAGTAAAAGAACAACCAATGATATAAAATAAAGGCGAGTGGCTGAATAACTAAAACCAAAATAGATTAATAATCATTTGGGCAAGCTAAATTCCACGGATGATAATGTTGATTGAAGTTTAATGGGGCAGAATAGCGAAGAGCTTTTTCTTTGTGTTATCTTAGGGCCCGTGATCGCTCTCTACGGCCCTGGCTGGCATAGGGACATTGTGCTACTGAGCAACAGGTATGTTAAAAAGACTACTGTTTTTTTAATATTGAGAAATATATCTGCTACGAATAGACCGACAGCGGTAGCTACGCTCGCTAATGCGCAGCACAAGACATGGGGCCAAGCTCTCTGCGGACTCAGTATACGTGCGTTCGAGCCCCACCGTCGGCCGTCCTTGATATGTTTTCGGTGGTTTCCCCATGTTCAACTTCAGGAAGCTTGCCACGGTGGGTGAGTCGTTATCGTGTCGGATTACTAACCCCAAGATTGCAGGTTCGCTCCTGGCCGTGGTAAGTGATTTTTGGAAGGCGGTAAACATTACGACTCGTATGTCATACGATGTTGGCAAGTCAAAGAACCCATTTGAATAGTAGGCCGTGTCATAATGGCAAAATTAATCTCGGGAGTTTCCACCAGTACAAAGTTCCTCATTTCTCTACTAGAAAGCGCTATAGTGTCAAGGAGCTTAGATATCTAACCTCCTTGACTTTCATAGTGCTTCAAGGAACCACTAAATTCGACATGCAAGCTACCCTTTGGGTGTCAAATAACAAAGCTTGCACCAGGCACTCGAGGCCATACGATATTATTATTATTATTATTATTATTATTATTATTATTATTATTATTATTATTATGTACTTCAGAAAAATGCTAGGACGGTACCTTCTGATAGGCCACGGCCGCTTCCTTCAACATTCTTGCCGAGTTTCATTCACCGTAATTAATGCCATCTCTCATTAGCTCCTTTCATGAGGTTGGAGTCAAGAAGGGCATTTGTCCGTAAAAACAATCCGCCGCAAAGACTTTCACCGCATCTCATCACCGTTGTAAAACGGGAATAATAATACGAGGTCCAACAGTCGTCATACCCAGCTAAGCTAGTCATGTCACCAGTCTCCCGAATGTAATTTTTTGTTACCCTTACAACGCAAGTTCGTCAACGACGCGTTAAGAAAAGCTAATGATCAAATAAATAATGATGACAAAATACCTACTTTTAAACCCGGGCATACAGCCTGAAAGTCCGCCTTGCTGAGTAGTGGTTATCACTCTTGCCCGTCACCGCGGAGGCCCGGTTACGATTCCCGGCTCTACCAAGATATACAATTCTGGTCTGAGGGCTGGAACAGGGTACACTCAGCCTCGTGAGGCATAACTGAAAAGAGGCGAGTTCGATTCCCACCTCAGTCATCCTGGAAGTGGATTTCCGTGGTTTCCCACTTCTACTTCAGGCGAATACCGGGATGGCTCCTAAATTAAGGCCACGGCCACCTCCTTCCAAATCCCCATCTGAATTACAAATACACACACTAATACAGCCATCACAATAACACACGCTATCAGACAAATTCTATACACATACCCAAACACACGGGCCTACACGACCACGATGTCTCAAAGGCCCTAAGTAAATCAACAACAACATACAGCCTAAATGATTTAATAAGATGCGCTCGAAAGAGCATTACTTAACCTACATAATACACGAAAATATAATTCTAAATACAATTTGATCTTACAATGCTATTTAGTTTTCACTGTAGTCTCTGATGGATTTAGTTCTTTTTGCACACTTAGTCAAGTGATAACGGTCACAAGTGAGTACGTTAGTGCAGCACCTCCCAAGTTATCAAGAGTGCAGCCGCTCATTCCGTTCAGTGTATGGTGTCTCCTTGCCAACGCCTCAACCCTGATTATCGGGGACATGTGGATTTGCATTCCATCGTTTGCCGGACTTGAAGTGGTTTTCCATTTCAACTCCAGGTAAATGCCAATAATGGTACCTACCTCTCAGATCATGACCGCTTTCTTCTGAATTCCTACCACAATCCATTCTTTGAAACCGTAGACCATAACATTATATAATGTCCTTACACGCACAGTATATAAATAAATCGAGATGGGCGACTCATGCTTCGTTGGTGAAATAAAAATAATAATAATAATAGTTTTTTTTTCGTGTGGCCTCCTGAGAGGCCGAGTGCAGGTCTTTCTAGGCGACGCCCGTGGGCAACCTGCGCGTCGCGTCGGGATGAGAGATGGAATTGATGAAGATGAATGAAATTGGGCAAGGATGTGGAAGGAAGCAGCCGTGGCCTGTCAGTAGGTACCGTCCCAGCATTTGCCTGGTGTTGAAAATGGGGAAACCACGGAAAACCATTTCAAGGACGGCCGACGGTGGGGCTCGAACCCACGCGTCTACCAAGTCAGCAGAGAGCTTGGCCCCATGGCCTAATGCTGCGCTTTAGCCAGCGTAGCCACTACTGTCGGTATAATAGTAATAATACAAGTATAGTGGGCCATTCAATTACAGGTCAATCATAAACGGGAGATGCGCAACCAGAAGAGAACAGTGCTTAAGAGAGCAATGTCAACGATTGAAACGTTGTCACCCAAGAAAATACCAAAACTGGATGAAAGTATCTCCAGATGAGTCGACTTCTGCGGAAGTAGTACCTCCAGACATGGAAATTGAGACACACAATTGACCACAGAAATCCTAACCCCAGTTACAAATAAACACATCAGTACAGCCATCATAATGACACGGGTTATCAGACAGATTTAACACATGCACCCAAGTACATGGGGCTACTGGACCACTATGTTTGAAATGTTGTTTTTTGTTGATTCATTTATGGACTATGTTAACCCACCATAACTGTGATGGATTTGTTTAAATATAGACATTTCCAATATTTTTAGACATATTTTCTGACCCCACAGCATAGCCATGTTCGTTTAAGTCATGCACCACAACTGCACGGAGATCAAATGTTAGAATTCTGACACCGTGTGAGGTTTTCCTGAGAGTTCTCCACACTTCCTCCAGGAAAATGTCGGTATGGTGCATATTTCAAGTCTTGAGGCACCAACGTCAATCCTAAATGCTGAAAATTACCATTAAACATACTACTGTATTACAAAAACACAGGTTATCAGGAAAATTCAACACGTCCAAGTACATGAGACTCATGACCAATATGTCCCAATCCTCTAAAATGAATAGTTAAGATCAGAAATGTAGGATTCTAAGATGTGTAACATTTCATAGCCGTTAATTAACTCATATTCATTTATGTGTTAAGTCACCGTTAACATATCCAACATCATTCAGAAATATTCTAACATTAGTAGATCGAAAGGTGTGTGCAATTACGTAGCTATTAACTCTTATATATTAAGAAAACGTGCCTCAAGCAAAATATATGCAGGTGCTGCAGTGCTGTGGGACTCGCCTATGTCCGCGAGGTGACGTCACATACTGCTAGACCAATGGCTACCATTACTCCCGCAAAGCTCGTAACGGTACCCCCTGACGGTACCCCCTGCCTCTCATTGAGCTCAACTGAACTGCTTAGCGCTGTGTTCCAGCTTATGAGCTCCGTGCGGCACGTGGCTAATTCTCCCCCACCACAGTGCTCCTGCGTCATGAACATAGTCTCGAACCCGAATCCTCTCGGCTGTTCTGTTATACAATAACTTATTTCCATAAAATTATTTCCACATATAATGCATGTCATATATACTCTTCTAAGTTGTTTTAACTTATTATAATCCCATATATATTTCAATAAAGTTTCACATCTTTATTAATAATTCTATCTTCTTACAGATTTCAATGCCTCCTTGATTCTTGACCTCCTACGTCATCTTGGCTTTCTTCTTGACGCGATCGATGCGCTATCTTATCTGAATGCTTTCCAAAACCTCAACTACAGCTTAATGTCAGCTGGCGTAGCCGATAGCCTAAAAATAGGTATCGGGTACAGTACGTGCACCGGGAGCGTATTTAGAAATCCTTCCCAACTTGAGCTCGCCCCCCCCCCCCCCCACCCTTTTTTTTACCAACTCTGGTCAACACTTATTGGACGCTCTACGAAAGAGTTGATGATAGCAAGACATAGGAGAGGATCTCACGCAGTGATTCAAATCACATTGCTGCTATATTTTATTCAACCACAATCAGGTGAATAACACAGCCATTGTGCAAAGTTCGATCTACAGTGCGTTCATATAGCACTTTGACTTATTTTCTCAATTATATTCTTACTAGCGGACCCGTGCGAGAAATCTCGCATGTTCATAAACCACACTTTCCCCAATAGGTTTATAATGAGACACTTAAGGAGAAAGGTTATCTTTTTATTTCAACCAAATGATTATACAACACTATTTATATTTCAGGATAAAGGAAAAACCTCAGAATGTTAATATGACATGAAACAGGTATCACAGCGGCCCGTGGACAGCAATTATGGAGCGTATTTTCCTACATCAACGGTGTTTGCAAATCGCACACTTCGTACAATTTTTTAAAGTAATTTTTTTAAAGAAATTATAGATATTTATGAAATTATAGTGTAATAAGTCACTGCTAATGTCTATTCTTTTACATTTGAACGCTCATTTGTCACGATCGGTCGCTTGTGAGCGCCGTAGGAGGGATGCATACTACTGAAATAATATATATGATTAAATTGTTTTTGATTGATGTAGGGGCTTTGCGACATCGTGGTCTTGTAGCCCCGTGTACTTTTATGTGTAGTGGGAGGAATTTGTCTGATAACCTGTGTTATTGTGATAGCTGTATGTGTGTATTTGCAACTCAGGTGAGGAATGGGAAGGAGGCAACCGTGGCCTTAAGTTATGAACTATTTCGGCATTAGCTTGGAGTAGAAGTGGGAAACCACGGAAAACCAGTTCCTTGATGGCTGAGATGGGAATCGAACCCTCCCACCTCTCAGTTTTGCCTCTAAGGCCAAGTGTACCCCATTCCAACTCTCAGACCGTAATTAAAATTTCTTGGCAGAGCCAAGAATCAAACCCAGACCGCCACGCCGGAGCGACAGCCAAGAGTGCTAGCCACTAAACCACGATGTCGTCAAATTCTCCACTTCACGTTGTTGATCAGAAGTACAGTATCTGACTCCATGATCTCAATAGCGTGGGTTCTATTTCCAACTGAGGAAGTCTAATTTTCGGTAGTCTTTAGGCCTACATTTAATTTGCGTTGCTTGGATTCATTCTCGGAATGTACTTTTAGCATACAGAAGTGGTTCCAATTTGGACAGAGACAACATTTCCACGAGAGCACAGCTCATCAACGTGTGCGGCGTATTTTCGCGCGTGAAGGCTGAACCAATCAAAATTAACCTTATAAGCTAGCAGGCAGAGTGGACGTGGTCTCTGTGAAATAGAGTAGAAATGAGGGAGGCTTTCGATATATAGAGAGCTTTGAAGCCATTTTTCAGTGTTGCCTTATTGACAATTTATATTGCAATTTTTCAGTCGGTCAACTCAATATAATCCCAATTACCGAGACATGCAAAAAAATTGATTATATTCCTTATATTTTATGGACTACAGAAGATGACATGTTTCGCTCGTCAAACGAGCATCATCAGAACCAAATGTGCAAGACAAAATAGCTCTAGAAAACACTACCAAACCCACAATGACACCCACAAGTGGTCTCTGCCCTCCAAAAACAAAAAGCACGGGAAAAAAAGAAAGTGTGGCAAATATTACTGATAAATACCACAACATTCAACACCCGAAAAAATAACTCTTCATTTTAATAATTACTATGTTGCAAGACTGAGAAATGATGTACCCATCTTCAAACAGTCGCCCTCCAGCAACTAATCTATGAAGGTGTAGCTACTATTGCTGTGATACACTGAAGCATTACGCCCTAAACTAGAATTGTAAACTAATGTGGTCTACGAGTACTCTGTTGAGATGAAATAGAACAGCAACATACAAAATAGAGTTAGTCTACTATTAATGTGTTGAAAGATCTGATAGCGAGACTTATCTAAATTGTGGAATGTCTAGAGGCTGCTCTGACAACCATTCTTCTGATGTAAAAATAAAATAAAATTACAAAAAAAAAAGGAAGATTGTAGTTTTACGTGACCGTGAATCTTGTGATTATGAGCCACGGGACCTCCTTTTTACGTGGAATCCGAACCACAGGACATGGCACTTCACTTCGAAAATCTCAAAATAAAATTACAGTAAATGTGTATGTGGAACCACTTGCCAATCACTAATACCAAGATTAGTTGGTTGGTTCCTCAGTTTAGGCGCTGCGACAACGCGTCATGTAGCCCCGTGTACTTAGGGTGTGTGTGTAGAATCTGTCTGATAACCGGTGTTAATTGTGATGGCTGTATTAGTGTGTGTTATCTGTTTTTAATTCAAGTGAGAACTGCAGACATTCGATTTTCAAGTAGTTCCAACTTTTGCTACCAAACGCCACCGTCAACGACCAACTATTTCTGAACTTTGTTACTAGATAACACCGCAGTCGGCTCCTGGCGACGAACGTTGGAATCAAAGAGCGTTAGGCAAATATAACCTATAATTTATTTTCACACGGGTGTAAACCAGGATTAGCAATTGCAATTTAAGCAGATTAAAGCATATTGGCATTTCAGATTGTAATAATAATGCACCGTGCTGTATGAACCTACATCGACCTTGGATACGGTGCATCATTATTACAATCTGCAATATCAATATTGTCAAGCTTGCTAAATATTCAAACCGGCATACACCTGGAAGGAGTGAGGAAAAAACACACTATGAATAGCCACTATCAGTGCCGGGAAGTAGGAAATATAAGGCGGTTCTAGCGCAGGGGCTAATGGGCAAGATGGCCGCCGCGCGTAACTCTCTTATGTTATTCTTATGGAGGGGTCAGTCAGAGCTAGCGCAGTGGCTAATGGGCAAAATGGCCGCCATACTCTGAGACCGTGAATAATGTCACAGGGGGAGTTCGACCGTGTAGTCGTTAAAAGGAATATTTAATATTATTATTATTATTATTATTATTATTATTATTAATATAATTAATAATTTTATTAGGTAATTATTGATTGATTGCTTGCCACGGTGGGTGAGTGGTTATCGTGTCGAACTACCAACCCCAAGCTTGCAGGTTCGCTCTTGGTCGTGGTAAGTGATTTTTGAAAGGCGGCAAAAATTAAGACACGCATGTCATACGATGTTGGTATGTAAAAGAACCCAGGAGAGGTCTGCTATGTAGTTGCTAAATGGAATATTTATTATTATTATTATTATTACTATTATTATTAGGTAATTATTGATTGATTATGTACAATCAAGACCAGCCTTATATTGCCCCACTTTATGGTGTAGTGGTTAGCATTATTGGCTGTTACTGTGGAGGCTCGGGTTCGAGTCCTGGCTCTGTCAAGATTTTAAATTCTAGGCTGAGGGTTGGAATGGGGTGCACTCAACCTTGTGAGGCAAAACTTACAGGAGCTGGCTTTTGACTCATACCGCTGCCATTCTGCCTAACCCAACTTCACCTAACCTAACCTTACCTAACCTAACCAGATCCCACCTTACCTTACCTAACCTAACCTAACTTAACTTCAAAGTCAGAAGGTACAATACATTTATTGTTTTTTATACCCTCATAAATTAGATATAGAGAATGTCCACCACGATTTAGATCCTCGAGCACATTTTTCTGACATATATCATTAAAACGTGTAGAAAGGAATGTCTGATAATTTTCACTAACACATAATACAAGTTCACCATACATTGTGCCCACTTTTTGAATGTTAATGATACGGAAACGAGTATGCATTGGTAATTCAGTGAGCTTTTTTCTCTCTAATCAACAGTTCTACCCCCCATAGCATTGTGAATATTTATTGTAGTAGCCTATAAAAAAAATCATATTTATTACAGTTTAGCTATAAGTGACCAGAACCACTATAACATTTTATTCTAATAAGGAGATTTCCATAATGATAAAAAAAAAGCTTACCATAATGATGGATTGTGTGTAAGTACACGTCTTTCGCTGCTTGATGCCACTACTAAACTGATAGTCATACAACAGACAAGTGAGTTCATGTTTCGCTGACGTAATCGTATGTTCCCACGCACTTCCTGTGTGTTGCACGCGCCGTAGTGGCTAAATTTGAAACTAGATGAGATGATTTGCTGATGTAATCGTATGTTCCCACGCACGCACACGCAAGCCCCTGTGGACGGGTCCTTGTGGACGAGCCCCTGTGGACGGGTCCTTTTTGACTAATCCCTTTAGACCGGTTCCTTTTGACTGGCTCATGACCCCTAATGCTATAATGAAATTAAACGTTGTTCCACATGATACGCAAGCAAAGAGCCGATCGCTACTATGAATTAACATTTATGTTTTTGTTTTGTTTTTACGCATGTGCACTTGGGTTTTTTGTAAGAGGGCGGGCTTTTTGAATACAGATTTATAAATGAGTTATTTATTTTTAAATTATCAAAAGATCCAAAACTAATAGGTAATTAGCTTTTAAACATTTCATGAACCAATAAGGCTATGGGACTTGTATTAGAGGTCGTTGGACTTGAGGTGACATTTTGTTTTTGAATCTATTATTATTTTTGTTAAAAGGGTCTAACTACACTTTTGTTAATATCTCGCTAACTAATAATCAGAGAGGGTCAAGTGAGGTGTCATGGGACTCAGGATGGTCAACCCTTTTCCATGACCAACGAATTTACCCAAAAGATTCAAAACAGCAAGGTCATTGACCTAAGATTTTATAAACTAATAATTGAATATTAACATGTGAGGTGTCATAGGACTTAGAATGGTCAACCCTTTCCCATGGCCAATGCATTTACCAAAAGTACCAATACATCAAGGTCATTCACTTGAGATTTTATAAACTAATAATCGGGTACGAACATGTGAGATGTTTACCATGTGTGATGAAACATAGCTAGGTAGAGAAAGAATTAGTGTAGGCTACATGTATTGTGACTGACAAGTCTTTTACCATTGAAACTTGTTTTCAGATCAAACTGCAGTATAGAGAGAGTATAGGTTGCAGGTATGGGTTAATAAATGAGAAACGGTGTACGCAAACTCTGATTTATCAAGAATTAAGAGTAGACTATCTTTATTTGATTGGTTAAAGAGGATAGCTAAAACACAAAAATGCTCAGTGGTTACAGAGACAAAATGATCGCTACACACAACAAGCTTTAAATACTTGAGGCTAATAATCAATACACACACACACACACACACTCGCTTGTTCTAAACTAAACTGTGTTGCTGTCAGTGCTCAGACAGTAGGCTGATGACGAAATGCATTGCTAACAGAAATATAATCATTTCCGGTTGTCTAATGTTACCAGCTATCCATTTATTTATTTTTTGTGATGCAGTGGTGAGCACTTTTAGCTCTTGTATTGGTAGTCTTAACTCGATTTCCAGGTCTGAGGCCTAGAACGAGTTGAACTAAGAAACAAGGGCATGGTGATGCAGTGGTTAAGCTGTTAGCCTTTTCACCAGAGGGTTCGATTTCAGGTTAATATGCATGTCATAAACATATTAAACAAAACAAAAACAGAGATAAGGTTTAAAACTGAATACATTTGTGACTTTTCAAATTATTACTTGGATTACGAATACAAAGGTGAACTGGGTTTGATATACAGTTAATGCTGTCTATCACACACTCGACTGTAAGAAAGTCAAAAGAGCAAAAGGCTTAGGTAGAGCAGTGGTAAAATTGCTATATGTAGAGAACTACCTGGCAAAGCTATATCGCATAAACAGTGCAGGATACAATCCAGCAATCAAATTTGTATCTTGTGGAACAGAGAAATGTACTTACGTGAGAAAATGCAAGTTCATGTGTAATATGACCTAACACAAAAGTGTTCACCTGTGCACGTGCACTATAAGAGCTAACAAGTCACATTCTGTTTAGTTCGTACGTAACGTTAGGTTAGGGCTAATGCACACACCCTAGTACACGAGGCACATGCCATTTGAGAGCAGGTCAAGGGATCTAACTTGGTGGATGAATGTGTTCTAACGAGTCATTTGTAGTTGAAAGAGAATAATACTTGTTCTTAAGATGTTAAAACTGAGGAGATGGTATGTACTGTAAGACGTCTTGTTATTTCCTGTGTAATATTACAGACATGGCAGCGAGCACACAGTTCTGTTGCTATGACTAGGCTGCAGTAATTTGAAACCCTACGTGTTCATTAAGACAATGGGTGATGATTATACAAAGTTAGCAGTCATTGGATATTACACAGGTGTTCCTTCCGGTGTCATGTTGCTGACATGGCAGAGAGCGCACAGTTCTATTGCTACGACGAACGCTACAGTAATTTGAAACCCAAGGTGTTGATCAAGACAATGGGTGATGATCATGCAAAGTCAGCAGTAATTGGATACCACACATCAACATTGACTAAATCATAAACGTGTTGTCATAACCAGCAGAAACCTCATTTAAAGATTTTAGATTTTACATTTTAAATTTAAGATTTTTTTTATTTTTAGATTTTACTTTTTACATTTTCCTAAAAGAGTAAACAACAAGGTCACATACCTAACCTCAGTTTTTAATGTCAGTTTTTAGTTGTTTTTTTTTCAATTTGATAACATGGAAAACATGGAGTTTTTGCATTTTGTTGTTTACACATTTATTAATTTCACAATTTTCCATTTTCAGTTCTTAAAATGTTAGTTTAAAGTTTTTCAATTTCATGATATTGAAACATGGATTTTCCAATTTGTTGTTTTCATATTTGTCAATTTACCAAATTCACATTTATAGTTTTTTTTTAATTTCAGTTTAATGTTTTTTGTTCTATTTGTTAATATGGAAACATGGATTTTTTTACAATTTGTGTTTTTTACATGTCATGCAATTTTTCTTATGCTAGTCTTATAGGTTACTGTACAACATGATCACTTTCCCACTGGATTTTTTTTTATTTTGTTGTTTACACATATGCCAATTTTCCAATTCCCCATTTTCAGTTTTTTTTAATATCAGTTTTAAGTTTTTTAATTTCATAACATGGAAACATGGATTTTGCATTTTGTTGTTTACACATTTATTAATTTCACAATTTCCCATTTACAGTTCTTAAAATGTCAGTTTAATGTTTTTCAATTTCATGATATAGAAACATGGATTTTCCAATTTGTTGTTTTCACATTTATTAATTTACCAAATTCCCATTTACAGTTTTTAAAATTTCAGTTTAATGTTGTTGTTTTTTCTATTTGTTAATATGGAAACATTGATTTTTCCAATTTGTGTTTTACATGTTCATTTTGCATTAGGAGTGGAGAGAGGTGGGTAGTAATTAAAAATGTGCAAGCAGTGTCCATTGTTGACAGGTCATTGTTGACGAGTCCTTTTCATACAACTGAAAAGCGAGTTCATGATTCGCATGCATTACCTAAAATGTAATACCATGCAAGTGTTTAACATTTTACAACTAACCTGTTAGTATGATTTGCACACTACAAAGGTTATATCTGTTCTGGTAATAGAATTATTTAGCGTTGGCTTTTATATTTAATATGTACAGTTTAAAGTGATAGAAAAGTGGTAGAAATGTGGCAGCAAAGTGGTAGACAAGTGGTAGACAATTGGTAACAAAGTGGTAGAAAAGTGGTAGCAAAATGGTAGCAAAGTGGTAGCAAAATGGTAGCAAAATGGTAGCAAAGTGGTAGCAAAGTGGTAGAAAAGTGGTAGAAAAGTGGTAGCAATGTGGTAGCAATGTGGTAGAAAAGTGGTAGCAAAGTGGTAGCAAAGTGGTAGCAAAGTGGTAGAAAAGTGGTAGCAAACTAGAAAAGTGGTAGAAAAGCGGTAGCAAAGTGGTAGAAAATATTACATGTATTGTTAAGAAATAGTTTAAGCGGTTACATGGATTCATTACACAATAATTTTAGCATGACAAAGCTCATTTTCTATAACCAATAGTTCTTCCTCATATTTAGTACGAACAGTTTACACATTTATCAATTTCACAATTTCCCATTTACAGTTCATAAAATGTCAGTTTTAAGGTTTTCAATTTCATGATATAGAAACATGGATTTTCCAAGTTGTTTTTTTTTTTTCATTTATCAATTTACCAAATTCCCATTAACAGTTTTTTAAATTTCAGTTTAATGTTTTTTTTTCTATTTGTCAATATGGAAACATGGATTTTTCCAATTTATGTTTTACATGTTCATTTTGCATTAGGAGTGGAAAGAGGTGGGTAGTAATTAAAAATGTGCAAGCAGTGTCAATTGTTGACAGGTCATTGTTGACGAGTCCTTTTCATACAACAGACAAGTGAGTTCATGTTTAACATGCATTACAAATTTTACAAATTAGCTTATGTGTTAGTTTATGTGTGGGGTCTTATGTTGGGCATTTCGTGTTGGTTTATTTGACAAGTTATTTTGTCAATGCATTTAGTGGATTTTTCTCTTGGTCTTGGAAAGTAAATCAGTCCATTTTATCACAACATAATGCTTACTGCCATGTTTGTAAGCAACAACAACACACTAAACTTTCAAAAAAAATCTAAAGTACTCTAAGGTACTCTCAACTCGTACTCTTACCTCTACCCCATGCCAAGTCAAGAAATTTTTTTTTTTCAAAAAAAAAAAGGTGATTGGGGGAAAGTAGACTATATGTTTAAACTAAAAAAAAAATCATATAAAGTCATATGTTAACTCTAACACCTACGTTTATCCCATTCTTAGTCGAAAAATATTATATTTTTTTAAATTTTTCTAAAAAATATTTGGAAAGTAGGCTATATTTTTGAAAACTAATCATTCTATAAAGTCATATATAGACTCCACCAATGGCTTTTATATCCTTAATCGTTAGAATAAAATATGGAATTTGACATTTTTTCCAAAAATGTTCATTTTTTTAAAATGGACTATATTTTGGAAACTAGGAATTTTACAAAAAAGTGTGTTTGACATAAATGACAGGTATTTACCCCCTCTACCCACAAACCAAGTCCCAGATCTCTGGGACAAAATCCAAAAATGTTTAATTGTGAAAGTAGGCGATATTTTGAAAACGTATCATTCTAAAACGTCATATATAGACTCAAACAAATGTTCTTTAAGTTATTTAACGTTAAAACAAAACTTAACATTTTTTTCATTTTTCCGAAAAAAGTCCAATTTTCAAAATTGTCTATATTTTGGAAACTAAGAATTTTACAAAAATGTTTGTTTAACGTAAATGAAAGGTCTTTACCCCCTATACCCCAAAAATAAATTTTAGGACCCTAGGACAAAAACTGTGCAGTAGTGTGTTTGTACGGGTTCCGCAGCCACCTCCACCTTCCCCACCTTCAAGATGGCGGCCGTAGCTTAACTTAACCTAGCCTAACCTAACAAGATGGCGGCCGTAGCTTAACTTAACCTAGCCTAACCTAACAAGATGGCGGCTGTAGCTTAACTTAACCTAGCCTAACCTAACCTACGAGGTGTGATCAAAAAGTTCCAAAAATGGCGGCCGTAGCTTCACTTAACCTAACCTAACTTAACCTAAACCTACGAGGTGTGATCAAAAATTTTTCAAAATAGTGGTCATAGCTTAACTGAACCTTGCCTAACCTAACCTAAACCTACGAAGTGTGGTCATAAAGTTCCAAGATGGTGGTCGTAGCTTAACTCAACCTAACCTAACCTACGAGGTGAGATCAAAAAGTTCCAAAAATGGCTGCCGTAGCTTAATTTAACCTTTGAGTCATTTTTTTAACGGGTCCCGGAGGACGGGTCCTTGTTGACGGGTCCCTGTGGCGGGTCCCCTTTGACATAATTTGGATAAAATGCAAGGGCCAGTCCATAGGGATTAGTCCAAAGGACCCGCCCACAGGGACCCGTCAACAAGGACCCGTCCTCCGGGACCCGTTAAAAAAATGACTCAAAGGTTAAGTTAAGCTACGGCAGCCATTTTTGGAACTTTTTGATCACACCTCGTAGGTTAGGTTAGGTTGAGTTAAGCTACGACCACCATCTTGGAACTTTATGACCACACTTCGTAGGTTTAGGTTAGGTTAGGTTAGGCAAGGTTCAGTTAAGCTATGACCACTATTTTGAAAAATTTTTGATCACACCTCGTAGGTTTAGGTTAAGTTAGGTTAGGTTAAGTGAAGCTACGGCCGCCATTTTTGGAACTTTTTGATCACACCTTGTAGGTTAGGTTAGGTTAGGTTAGGCTAGGCTAGGTTTGGTTAAGTTGCAGCCAAATTTTTGGAACTTTTTGATCACACCTCGTAGGTTAGGTTAGGTTAGGCTAGGTTAAGTTAAGCTACAGCCGCCATCTTGTTAGGTTAGGCTAGGTTAAGTTAAGCTACGGCCGCCATCTTGTTAGGTTAGGCTAGGTTAAGTTAAGCTACGGCCGCCATCTTGGAGGTGGGGAGGTGGGGAGGTGGCTGCGGAACCCGTACGAACACACTACTGCACAGTTTTTGTCCTAGGGTCCTGAAATTTATTTTTGGGGTATAGGGGGTAAAGACCTTTCATTTACGTTAAACAAACATTTTTGTAAAATTCTTAGTTTCCAAAATATAGACAATTTTGAAAATTGGACTTTTTTCGGAAAAATGAAAAAAAATGTTAAGTTTTGTTTTAACGTTAAATAACTTAAAGACATTTGTTTGAGTCTATATATGACTTTTTAGAATGATACGTTTTCAAAATATCGCCTACTTTCACAATTAAACATTTTTGGATTTTGTCCCAGAGATCTGGGACTTGGTTTGTGGGTAGAGGGGGTAAATACCTGTCATTTATGTCAAACACACTTTTTTGTAAAATTCCTAGTTTCCAAAATATAGTCCATTTTTAAAAAATGAACATTTTTGGAAAAAAATGTCAAAAATTCCATATTTTATTCTAACTATTAAGGATATAAAAGCCATTGGTGGAGTCTATATATGACTTTATAGAATGATTAGTTTTCAAAAATATAGCCTACTTTCCAAATATTTTTTAGAAAAATTTAAAAAAATATAATATTTTTCGACTAAGATGGGATAAACGTAGGTGTTAGAGTTAACATATGACTTTATATGATTTTTTTTTTAGTTTAAACATATAGTCTACTTTCCCCCAATCACCTTTTTTTTTGGAAAAAAAAAATTATGTTCTTGACTTGGCATGGGGTAGAGGTAAGAGTACGAGTTGAGAGTACCTTAGAGTACTTTAGATTTTTTGAAAGTTTAGTGTGTTGTTGTTGCTTACAAACATGGCAGTAAGCATTATGTTGTGATAAAATGGACTGATTTACTTTCCAAGACCAAGAGAAAAATCCACTAAATGCATTGACAAAATAACTTGTCAAATAAACCAACACAAAATGCCCAACATAAGACTCCACACATAAACTAACACATAAGCTAATTTGTAAAATTTGTAATGCATGTTAAACATGAACTCACTTGTCTGTTGTATGAAAAGGACTCGTCAACAATGACCTGTCAACAATTGACACTGCTTGCACATTTTTAATTACTACCCACCTCTTTCCACTCCTAATGCAAAATGAACATGTAAAACATAAATTGGAAAAATCCATGTTTCCATATTGACAAATAGAAAAAAAAACATTAAACTGAAATTTAAAAAACTGTTAATGGGAATTTGGTAAATTGATAAATGAAAAAAAAACATCTTGGAAAATCCATGTTTCTATATCATGAAATTGAAAACCTTAAAACTGACATTTTAAGAACTGTAAATGGGAAATTGTGAAATTGATAAATGTGTAAACTGTTCATACTAAATATGAGGTAGAACTATTGGATATAGAAAATGAGCTTTGTCATGCTAAAATTATTGTGTAATGAATCCATGTAACCGCTTAAACTATTTCTTAACAATACATGTAATATTTTCTATCACTTTGCTACCACTTTTCTACCACTTTTCTAGTTTGCTACCACTTTTCTACCACTTTGCTACCACTTTTCTACCACTTTGTTACCAATTGTCTACCACTTTGCTGCCACATTTCTACCACTTTTCTATCACTTTAAACTGTACATATTAAATATAAAAGCCAACGCTAAATAATTCTATTACCAGAACAGATATAACCTTTGTAGTGTGCAAATCATACTAACAGGTTAGTTGTAAAATGTTAAACACTTGCATGGTATTACATTTTAGGTAATGCATGCGAATCATGAACTCGCTTTTCAGTTGTATGAAAAGGACTCGTCAACAATGACCTGTCAACAATGGACACTGCTTGCACATTTTTAATTACTACCCACCTCTCTCCACTCCTAATGCAAAATGAACATGTAAAACACAAATTGGAAAAATCAATGTTTCCATATTAACAAATAGAAAAAACAACAACATTAAACTGAAATTTTAAAAACTGTAAATGGGAATTTGGTAAATTAATAAATGTGAAAACAACAAATTGGAAAATCCATGTTTCTATATCATGAAATTGAAAAACATTAAACTGACATTTTAAGAACTGTAAATGGGAAATTGTGAAATTAATAAATGTGTAAACAACAAAATGCAAAATCCATGTTTCCATGTTATGAAATTAAAAAACTTAAAACTGATATTAAAAAAAACTGAAAATGGGGAATTGGAAAATTGGCATATGTGTAAACAACAAAATAAAAAAAAATCCAGTGGGAAAGTGATCATGTTGTACAGTAACCTATAAGACTAGCATAAGAAAAATTGCATGACATGTAAAAAACACAAATTGTAAAAAAATCCATGTTTCCATATTAACAAATAGAACAAAAAACATTAAACTGAAATTTAAAAAAAACTATAAATGTGAATTTGGTAAATTGACAAATGTGAAAACAACAAATTGGAAAATCCATGTTTCAATATCATGAAATTGAAAAACTTTAAACTAACATTTTAACAACTGAAAATGGAAAATTGTGAAATTAATAAATGTGTAAACAACAAAATTCAAAAACTCCATGTTTTCAAATTGAAAAAAAAAAACTAAAAACTGACATTAAAAACTGAGGTTAGGTATGTGACCTTGTTGTTTACTCTTTTAGGAAAATGTAAAAAGTAAAATCTAAAAATAAAAAAATCTTAAATTTAAAATGTAAAATCTAAAATCTTTAAATGAGGTTTCTGCTGGTTATGACAACACGTTTATGATTTAGTCAATGTTGATGTGTGGTATCCAATTACTGCTGACTTTGCATGATCATCACCCATTGTCTTGATCAACACCTTGGGTTTCAAATTACTGTAGCGTTCGTCGTAGCAATAGAACTGTGCGCTCTCTGCCATGTCAGCAACATGACACCGGAAGGAACACCTGTGTAATATCCAATGACTGCTAACTTTGTATAATCATCACCCATTGTCTTAATGAACACGTAGGGTTTCAAATTACTGCAGCGTAGTCATAGCAACAGAACTGTGTGCTCTCTGCCATATCTGTAATATTACACAGGAAATAACAAGACATCTTACTGTACATACCATCTCCTCAGTTTTATCATCTTAAGAACAAGTATTATTCTCTGTCAACTACAAATGACTCGTTAGAACACATCCATCCACCAAGTTAGATCCCTTGACCTGCTCTCACATGTCAGCAACATGACACCGGAAGGAACACCTGTGTAATATCCAATGACTGCTAACTTTGTATAATCATCACCCATTGTCTTAATGAACACGTAGGGTTTCAAATTACTGCAGCCTAGTCATAGCAACAGAACTGTGTGCTCTCTGCCATGTCTGTAATATTACACAGGAAATAACAAGACGTCTTACAGTACATACCATCTCCTCAGTTTTAACATCTTAAGAACAAGTATTATTCTCTTTCAACTACAAATGACTCGTTAGAACACATTCATCCACCAAGTTAGATCCCTTGACCTGCTCTCAAATGGCATGTGCCTCGTGTACTAGGGTGTGTGCATTAGCCCTAACCTAACGTTACGTACGAACTAAACAGAATGTGACTTGTTAGCTCTTATAGTGCACGTGCACAGGTGAACACTTTTGTGTTAGGTCATATTACACATGAACTTGCATTTTCTCACGTAAGTACATTTCTCTGTTCCACAAGATACAAATTTGATTGCTGGATTGTATCCTGCACTGTTTATGCGATATAGCTTTGCCAGGTAGTTCTCTACATATAGCAATTTTACCACTGCTCTACCTAAGCCTTTTGCTCTTTTGGCTTTCTTACAGTCGAGTGTGTGATAGACAGCATTAACTGTATATCAAACCCAGTTCACCTTTGTATTTGTAATCCAAGTAATAATTTGAAAAGTCACAAATGTATTCAGTTTTAAACCTTATCTCTGTTTTTGTTTTGTTTAATATGTTTATGACATGCATATTAACCTGAAATCGAACCCTCTGGTGAAAAGGCTAACCACTGCATCACCATGCCCTTGTTTCTTAGTTCAACTCGTTCTAGGCCTCAGACCTGGAAATCGAGTTAAGACTACCAATACAAGAGCTAAAAGTGCTCACCACTGCATCACAAAAAATAAATAAATGGATAGCTGGTAACATTAGACAACCGGAAATGATTATATTTCTGTTAGCAATGCATTTCGTCATCAGCCTACTGTCTGAGCACTGACAGCAACACAGTTTAGTTTAGAACAAGCGAGTGTGTGTGTGTGTATTGATTATTAGCCTCAAGTATTTAAAGCTTGTTGTGTGTAGCGATCATTTTGTCTCTGTAACCACTGAGCATTTTTGTGTTTTAGCTATCCTCTTTAACCAATCAAATAAAGATAGTCTACTCTTAATTCTTGATAAATCAGAGTTTGCGTACACCGTTTCTCATTTATTAACCCATACCTGCAACCTATACTCTCTCTATACTGCAGTTTGATCTGAAAACAAGTTTCAATGGTAAAAGACTTGTCAGTCACAATACATGTAGCCTACACTAATTCTTTCTCTACCTAGCTATGTTTCATCACACATGGTAAACATCTCACATGTTCGTACCCGATTATTAGTTTATAAAATCTCAAGTGAATGACCTTGATGTATTGGTACTTTTGGTAAATGCATTGGCCATGGGAAAGGGTTGACCATTCTAAGTCCTATGACACCTCACATGTTAATATTCAATTATTAGTTTATAAAATCTTAGGTCAATGACCTTGCTGTTTTGAATCTTTTGGGTAAATTCGTTGGTCATGGAAAAGGGTTGACCATCCTGAGTCCCATGACACCTCACTTGACCCTCTCTGATTATTAGTTAGCGAGATATTAACAAAAGTGTAGTTAGACCCTTTTAACAAAAATAATAATAGATTCAAAAACAAAATGTCACCTCAAGTCCAACGACCTCTAATACAAGTCCCATAGCCTTATTGGTTCATGAAATGTTAAAAAGCTAATTACCTATTAGTTTTGGATCTTTTGATAATTTAAAAATAAATAACTCATTTATAAATCTGTATTCAAAAAGCCCGCCCTCTTACAAAAACCCCAAGTGCACATGCGTAAAAACAAAACAAAAACATAAATGTTAATTCATAGTAGCGATCGGCTCTTTGCTTGCGTATCATGTGGAACAACGTTTAATTTCATTATAGCATTAGGGGTCATGAGCCAGTCAAAAGGAACCGGTCTAAAGGGATTAGTCAAAAAGGACCCGTCCACAGGGGCTCGTCCACAAGGACCCGTCAACAAGGACCCGTCAACAATGACCCGTCCACAGGGACTCGTCCACAAGGACCCGTCCACAGGGGCTTGCGTGTGCGTGCTGGGGAACATACGATTACATCAGCAAATCATCTCATCTAGTTTCAAATTTAGCCACTACGGCGCGTGCAACACACAGGAAGTGCGTGGGAACATACGATTACGTCAGCTAAACATGAACTCACTTGTCTGTTGTATGACTATCAGTTTAGTAGTGGCATCAAGCAGCAAAGGACGTTTACTTACACAATCCACCATTATGGTAAGTTTTTTTTTTATCATTATGGAAATCTCCTTATTAGAATAAAATGTTATAGTGGTTCTGGTCACTTATAGCTAAACTGTAATAAATATGATTTTTTTTATAGGCTACTACAATAAATATTCACAATGCTATGGGGGGTAGAACTGTTGATTAGAGAGAAAAAAAAAAGCTCACTGAATTACCAATGCAAACTCGTTTCCGTATCATTAACATTCAAAAAGTGGACACAATGTATGGTGAACTTGTATTATGTGTTAGTGAAAATTATCAGACATTCCTTTCTACACGTTTTAATGATATATGTCAGAAAAATGTGCTCGAGGATCTAAATCGTGGTGGACATTCTCTATATCTAATTTATGAGGGTATAAAAAACAATAAATGTATTGTACCTTCTGACTTTGAAGTTAAGTTAGGTTAGGTTAGGTAAGGTAAGGTGGGATCTGGTTAGGTTAGGTAAGGTTAGGTTAGGTTAGGTGAAGTTGGGTTAGGCAGAATGGCAGCGGTATGAATCAAAAGCCAGCTCCTGTAAGTTTTGCCTCACAAGGTTGAGTGCACCCCATTCCAACCCTCAGCCTAGAATTTAAAATCTTGACAGAGCCAGGACTCGAACCCGAGCCTCCACAGTAACAGCCAATAATGCTAACCACTACACCATAAAGTGGGGCAATATAAGGCTGGTCTTGATTGTACATAATCAATCAATAATTACCTAATAATAATAGTAATAATAATAATAAATATTCCATTTAGCAACTACATAGCAGACCTCTCCTGGGTTCTTTTACATACCAACATCGTATGACATGCGTGTCTTAATTTTTTCCGCCTTTCAAAAATCACTTACCACGACCAAGAGCGAACCTGCAAGCTTGGGGTTGGTAGTTCGACACGATAACCACTCACCCACCGTGGCAAGCTATCAATCAATAATTACCTAATAAAATTATTAATTATATTAATAATAATAATAATAATAATAAATATTCCTTTTAACGACTACACGGTCGAACTCCCCCTGTGACATTATTCACGGTCTCAGAGTATGGCGGCCATTTTGCCCATTAGCCACTGCGCTAGCTCTGACTGACCCCTCCATAAGAATAACATAAGAGAGTTACGCGCGGCGGCCATCTTGCCCATTAGCCCCTGCGCTAGAACCGCCTTATATTTCCTACTCCGGGATTCTAACCTCCGAACTCCGGAATTGCTGCTGCTCCCCAAAGCGGTCGTGGCGAGCGAATTAACGCGCACGGCTATATGGAATTTGTCAGACGATCTGTGTTATTGTGATGGCTGTACTGGTGTGTGCACTTGTAAATTGGGCTATAGAAGGAAGCTGTCGTGGCTCGAAGATGGGCAGCAACTCCCATACTTGTCGGCAGAGTAGACGTGGGAAACCTCGCAAAATACCCTCTAGGATGGGAATCGAACCCATCTCTTCACAGTTCAGCAAAGTTAAGGGTTTAACGCCCCTTTTGAATGCTGCTGTCTTAGAAATGTTCTAGCCCTCTGATCAGAATTAAACTTCTTGGCTTAGCCGGGTATGGACTAGTGACGTTAGGGGCGTGAATTACAACTATATGGATAGTCCTGTAAGTGCATATCCTGGATGGACCTAATTATAAACTACATACTTTACTTTGTTGTAGTTGATTCTTTAAGAGCTTAGCGACATCGTGGTCATGTAGCCCCGTGTACTTGGGTGAGTGTAGAATTTGTCTGATAACCTGTATCACTGTGATGTCTGTACTACTGTGTGCATTTGTAATTGGGGTAGGATTTGAGCAGGAAGCGGCCGTGGCATTAAGTTAGGAACCATCCCGGCATTTATCTGGCGTAGAAGCGGGAAACCACGGAAAACTACTTCCAGGTTGGTTGAGGTAGGAATCGAACCCGCCTCTTCTCAGTTTTGCCTCACGTGGCTGAGTATACGTTGAAACAGTCTATACGAAAAGTTCCTTAATTTTTTACGGCTAACCTATTGTCACCTTTCAGGTGGTACTATCTGCTGATAGCTGCAAGCTGAACAGCATGAAAGGTGGTTTGAAACGTCTTTAATGGTCTTCATGAAAATATTCCATATAGCCTTGCGAGAAAGCAATCTGAAGCATTGTACTATCTTTAAACCCTGCCTACGCAGAGTTTGTTCCAAATTAATATTATTTGTCATGCAGCCAGTGCTATCGGAAGGGGGCGTACCCAGGATTTTTATTTTACATTTTGGCGAGAGGATCAATTGTATGTGCACATTATCAACCAGATTGAATTAATCCCCAAGGGATCGTAAAACTGTGGACCATTGTCTCCTGAACTGAGTTTGAGATAATTGGTACTTACAGTATTTGCACAGTATTCCTGGTTAGTTGGTTTCTCAGATTAGAGGCTGCGACAACGCGGTCATGTAGCCCCGTGTCAACAATCACGCGGCGCCTCTACCAACAAGCCATTTCATCATTTCCGCTTCAATTCGTTTCTCACCAGTCAAATATTTTGCTCAACCGAAAAGCACTTTTCAAGGAACCACAATTGACAAATTTATCAACCGAATAAATTCGTTCTTCACCAGCCCTCATATTTTCCAAATCCATAAAAAGTTACTTACCTATAAACCTCATAAACAATTTATAAATAATAATAATTAACCAAATTGATTTTGTGCGTGTGTAGAATCTGTCTGATAAGCGGTGTTAATTGTGATGACTGTATTTGCACGTGTTATCTGTAATTCAGGTAAG
Source organism: Meconema thalassinum (assembly GCA_946902985.2). Taxonomy (NCBI): domain Eukaryota; kingdom Metazoa; phylum Arthropoda; class Insecta; order Orthoptera; family Tettigoniidae; genus Meconema; species Meconema thalassinum. The sequence continues at coordinate 248,024,286 of OX336394.1, read as the reverse complement.
GACTGCAGACGATTAATTTCAAGTAGTTCCTACTTTTACTACCGTCAAAGACACCTAACTTGGCTACTAGATGCCACCGCAACCGGCACCTGGCGACGTACGTTGGAATTTAATAGAGCATTAATCAAATCTTGCCTACAAATGTTGCTTCATACAATTATAGTTAGTGATAGGTTCTTTTACATGCCATACATCTATGACATGGGTCCACTTTACTTCCCCTCCGAAGGAAGGCATACTGAGGGATTTTTAACGCTCTTAAAAAATCCGACCCATTCGGCCGGGTTTGAACACGCAATCTTGGGCATAGCAGCTCAGCATGCTACCAACAAGCCACCGAAGCCACAGTACAGTATTCTTCTACATCATATACGTCCAACCCCTCTTGGTCAATTAATTCTCTTTCAATCCCAACGGTATTAGGGAACCCCTGGTCCAGAGTGACTTGAAGTTCCGCTTTTCATGACCCTTCTCACTTCAAAATATAGGCCTATATCGTATTTGCTTTCAGTTATTAGCGAGGTGAATTACGTGGGTCAATAAGCCCAGTCTTCGTTCAGAGTGATGCAACAACAAATATAATATCATGGAAGAGAGAGTTTTCGATTCTACAAAAGGAAGCAATTCCCTCGATAAAGGTTGCCTGAAGTGTATCTTACAAAGTTAATTGCACCAATAAATTAAAATTAGATTGGTTTATAAAACTGTAACAAACTCAGTAGTTAAGACAGAAACTGTACGTAAGTTTCGAAGCACATTCGACGGATATGTTAACAAAACATTTTATTTTTTTATTTTTTCATTTCAAATATTAGTTTAGTACTGTAATGTATATTTTTTTACAAACTAAAGCAAAAATGGATATTTATATACTATATCTTAATTTGGACATTTCAGCTATAGTTACTAACAACTAATGCTTAGTTTCGGAGAGATCATCCTATCTCCCTTCCCTATCACCTCAGCACGCAAATGTCTACTAAAACAGTAAGTCGCTGTATGCAATCAACAAAGTCATTGTTTTACACCGTCCAATGAATTCATGATTAGTTTAAGTAAAAAGCCATTTTCATTACTCCATGAAAAATGAGTAATTGTTTTAAAAAACTAAATTTAATCGCTCAACATCAACAACGGCTATATGTTGATCCTACGATGCTCTTGTATTATCATGTTATCTTCAAATCTCGCACTCACTCTTAATTCTCTTACACAACTACCATTGTCAGTGGTTGCGTTCACGGTAGCAAACAGTTCATCAACTGTTTCAAATAGTACGCTGTGAACGCGATCCGATGGTAGCGCTCCCTCAACAGTTGTATGGAGCGGACGCCATTTTATGGAGCGTAGAAAAACTTCGCTCCATTCACTGAACATGTTTAAATCCAACATGGCGTAGCATGAAGTAGATTTAAAAACAAATTTAAACATTGTGGAAATCGCTCGAAATAGTTCCTAAACTGATGAATACTCAAATAATAATGAAGAACACAACACGGTCCCTCTACAGCCTATAAAATGGCCTGCATTCTGTCAAATTCGTGATATATCTTTATTCCGATTTACTGATCGCAGTTGCGACAAATTTTAACCTACGTATGAAACAACATAACCTGATATATCGGTTGCATCCTTTCTTTTGTTCTAAGTATTGCAAATTATATAAATACGGGTGTGTGGTTTCCTTTTTAGTGGCTATGTGTATTTTTAAAGTTTTAAAATCGATGTTTCAGCGTTTTTCCATCACTTGTCTAAAATTTAATGGAGCAGTCTGGGGTGATTTGGTCTGAAAATACCATTTTAGCCTATACTTTGGGCTAAATACTGTACCTCGACGAATATATTGTTGTGTAGGTAGTATAGAGAGACTCAAACTTATAGGCTACCGGTATAGGCTACTGTATAAAAAATACATTTCTTTCCGAGCAAGCACTGTACTGGGCCTACCCCAAATTCTGATAAAGACTTATTGTCAAGAGTCTTGACTCAAAAATAAATTATGTCAATACCGTAGGCTACTTGGTAGGTTAAGAATGTGTGTACAATAGGATATAAGAATTACCGTAGGTCTGCCTGTGCCTGCATTATTAGGTGATTCTACCAATAGAAAAGTGAGTGGCTGATCAGAATGTAATGACTGGGAAATACTGGTACCAGTATGTTTCTTTTCATGGTATTATCAGACTTATCTTAACAGTTCTCTTGCTTCTTGGATGCTGTTTAGGTCTAGATTGCACATCCACATTCCTTTCAAGAATGCTGAAGAACCTATTCACTAGGCAAATATTTTTTCTTGAATCAATCGTAGATGTTTCACTAAATTGTACGGTATTTTAAATTCACACAGCTCTTTATCAGACCGCAAGACTTTTCTCTCCCCCTGGCTTTCAGCTTGGACTGAGTGAAGTTAATTTGGTCTTGTATAGGCCCTAGCCTATAAATATGTTTCTAGGTTTGAAAGAAACCAGCTTCCCTTGGTAAGCATTTCAAGTAACCATTACTTTTCTCTACATGGCATTAGCAGTCTTATCTTAACAGTTATCTTGCTTATTGGTGGTTGTTCAGGTCTAGATTAAACATCCACATTCCTTTCAATGTAATGAATATTACCTACCGTACTGGTACCATTGGCAGTAGGCTACCGTACATTAAGAAACTGGGAATGATAATGCACTGAAAATCAAGATGTATAATATATTTTTCTTCTTACACCTGCTGAGAAAATTGAGCACTGTTCAACACAGCACTTGCCCAGTTTGTCCAATATTTCCTTACCTTATCTCGACCTGCCTGAGTATTAACATTTTGAAACAGTTATTGTATGCACATACTGTATTCTGTCCATGCTTCAATTAATCCAACACCAAAATTTCCATCCATGACTTCCTTTTGTCAAACGAGCGATGATTTTCTCTCAGGGAACAGGTTAGGTCTCTGCACTCAAATATGAGCTGACTAATAAGTAAAATGCATTATGTGAAAGGATTTAGAAATTGTGACATAAGACTAATTTATTTTACTCACTCCCTAATGTGTATGCTACGGTACATATTCATCTCTATTTTGACCTTTCAAAATGCTGTGGTGTCAGTAGTAGTGCATGTATTTTTTACTGAGGCTAGGATTGGGAAGGAGGCTTTAAGTTACAAGCTTAGTAACCTGTAAAGGAAATTGTTAGTAAAATAACTTTAAGGGAGTGAGGAGTCATGAATATTACCTACTGGTACTGTACAGTAGGATATAGGCTACAATTGTTCAAGCTCGCTAGCCTAGGTTCACAGCAGTAGGCGACCAGTACATCAAGAAGCTGGTAACGGTTATGTACTGAAACTCAAGAAACTGGTACTGTACTCTTCTTACACTACCAGAGAAGATTGAGCACTGTTCAACACAGCACATACACAGTTTGTCCAATATTTTCTTACCTTATCGCAGCTTGCCCGAGTTTTAACACCTCATTACAGTGATGCTTCACTTTATAATCTGCATATTCTATCACACAGCAGTATTTGCTGCTTACCACAGAAGACCTGATGTTCTTGTACGGTGACTGAATGAACTATGTTTGTTACAAAACTACACGTATAGGTCTGCTGTATTGTAGTTTCATTTGTATTCAAACTGGAAATGAGCCTAGGTGGAAGATATTACTTCTTTTAACATTTAGTTTGCTGATTCGTACCAACCATCTCTCTACCAGGCAAATATTGAGCAACAAAGGGAATTGTTAGTAACCAAGTATCAATGCCTTTAAGAGAGTGACGAGTCATGAATACTACCTTCGGTATGGTATAATTGTGCGAGCCTACTAGCCAAGCTCCATTGAAGTACCAGTATCGTACATCAAGCAGCTGGTAATGATTATGTAATGAAATTCAAGATAAAATGTAGTCATTGCTGCATTTCGGGTACAAAATTAGTTAGTTATCACACTTAAATGGGCAAAGGGCAACTAATACATGTAATTGTTTCCAGAAGTGTGTTTACATATTTATAATTTTGTACCCCATGTTGACCGACTGAGAAGCAGCAAAAGACAATTTGTATAGGCAACACTGAAAAAAATAAAATAAAAAAAGAATGGCTTCAAATTTCCACAGAAAAAATGTATTCTTTAGCACTGCTTCATTTATCTCATCTGTTCCTAGGAGTCATTCATCCTGGTACTTTCCTGCTTTTTATATCTTTTTTTTTTTTTCAGTTTATATTATTACAGTGTAGTTTCCTCTACCTCATTCTGTACTGTCCAGACTTCGGTAGCAATAATTTTAAAATGCCCTATTTTCCTTAATTCTTTCTATGTTACTGGACCATTTGATGACATGATTTATTGAAAGCTCAAATGTGAAAGCATCTTTTAGACAACTGTTTTCAACCAAAAATCTGTAGCCTAACATTTTGCAGCTTCATTAGATAAACAGTTGTCTATAGGAAATATGGTATGGAAACCAGTTGTGTATTGATAGGAGGAGAATGGACTGCCAAGTAAGAGACTAAGTTAGTCCATCAACAGTTCATGTTGTGCCTTTCTCTTTAGGCACTAATATTGGGGTGTAAACGAGTAAGGTATAACGAGGATAATACAGGCTCGTACCATGATTTCCTTTGCTTTAGATGAGGGACCCAGAAATTGTATTTCTAGATTCTGGTTATAATTTTAAAGGGTGGAACCTTGAGGTCATCTGACCTTATTAGATAGGGGAAGGGAAATGATCCAGATAAATACCTCTAGTTGACAGGTAGGGAAAATGTGATATATATTCTTGTAGTGTTTCAAATTAATTTTGCAATCTAAACTGATTTTTTTGTAAATACAATTATTTTTTATAGTACAGTAACTAATAACTGTACAGCACAGTTAAGCTGATGAATAAATCCAAAAGCTTCAAATCCTTGAGAAGAAAACTAGAGTGAAAAAGGAAAAGAAGCAGGAAAGTATCAGCATGAAGGATACCTAGGAACAAATTAGATTGATGAAGCAGTGCTAACAAATAATGAAGTCATCATGTGTGGATGACTGGTAAGAGGTTTACTGCTAGGCTTAGACTCTTGACCCTTCTCATAGGATATAACCCTACATTAATAAAATCAAAGCTATATTGATATTCTTGAAGAAATATTCGGTCTACTGAGACGTAGGCCTAACCTAGGCCTACCTTGTTCAATTTGAAGGGATTAAAATGAATTCAATTATCAGAAGTCTTGGGATATACCACCTTAATATACCGTACCATACATTAAACTGTTAAGTATTCTTTACCGTAGCCGAAATAGCATAACACAAGACATTCCGTATCAGAAAGGCAAGAAATTTACGTACCGGGATGTAATATTATCGGGAGCAAGGTATGGTTTGATACATGTTCACAGCCTTCGGTACATAGTTTCAGAGCAATTTCGTTCTGAGTCGCAAAATTAAAGGGTATATAGATAAATTAGATACTGCTCTAATATATCAGCATTCACTCACACAAGATTATCTGATCATTTCAACATCGTAGGCTCGAGGATAGTACATCGCCCGTATCCGCCTTCGAACAACGCGCACTGCTACAGATCAGATGAAGCAAACAGTTCACAAGTACACGTAAAACCTGATCCCGCGCCCGATGCATCAGCTTTGGAACTGTTGAGCAACTGTTTGCTACCGTGAACGCAACCAGTAATACTTACCGCACAGAGAGGGTGAAATCTCCAGGGTTACTACGACTGGGTCTAGCCAAGAAGCTGCCATCGAAGCCACGGTCCATCAGCAGCACCTCCGCATCGATGCCCGTAATATTCGGGTGGAACCATCTGTAAAAATACAAAATTGTCGAAAATTAAATACAATAAAAATACAAATGAAATACAATTAAATACAAATATTTGTATATAACTGGTCTAGTTTTATACAAGAACACATTTAAATAAAAATATGAAATAAAATCCAACTCCAACCCTAGTGATCAGGTTCTGAAGACGACAGTGTGACGGTTAAAACGCGTAATCCTAAATTATCCCTTTATCAGTGAATAACAATAATACATGTAACTTAGACTATTGTTTGTAAGTAGGCCTAATAGTGTTTATATACATATTTAATCGAATAGCACTTTTACAGAGCACGTTACATCAATACTTCAATTCTTGCTAAATGTCTTCTTCCTCTCTCTGATCACACATGTTTCATCCTCTCTGAACTCTGCTTCCTGAGTTGTTCGATGTTACGTAGCTGCTTTCCTTTTCTTTCTTGTTCATCCCTGAGATCAGTTTTTGAAGTTTACCTTTAAATAAATCCCTATTATTGGTATCTTTAAATGTCAATGTTGGCTTCCTTAGGCCATTCAATGTATGTGTAAACCACACTGGTTGTACTTATATAATAGTTACCTAGCCTAATCTAATCTAATTTGGCGCTTTCAGTTGGCATTTAAGGGTACGCAAATGCCAGGGAGCCGTGTCAGTAGATTTACTGACACGTTAAAGATCCCCTTCGGGGCAAAATTCCGGTACCCCGGCGTCTCTAAAAGCCACTGTAGTTAAAAGGGACACAAAACCAACATTATTATTATTATTATCTAATTTGTCAAAAGGATGTTGACGAACTGAAAAAGTATTGAAGAAGAAATTGATTATACAGGCAACACTGGAAAAATGTCTTCAAAACTACGCATATCCTTGCGCGACCCAATCTCTTACAAACACTACGAAGTAAATATTTATCATGTCCAAACTTGACTACTCAACATAAATTTCATTATAATGTAGGCGCAGTACCATGTTCACTCTTTCAATAGCCCACTTTCGAAAACAGATAGTTATTGTTTTAAGGGTCAGAACAGCGAGGTCATCTGCCCCTGAAAATAGAGATCATGGATCAACCTCCTGATCAGTGTGTTTAATTATGCACATGAACATGCTATCGAAAAAAAAAAAAACATTTCACCTACGAGTTACAATTGAAAAACTCTATTCAACACACACTAGACTGGGGTGTTGATTGTATTCACCGATTAATATATACAGTAGAATAACAGGGAAAACCTTGGGAATCTCAACTTGGTCCTCGATTAAGTACAACATTAAACACTATTTGACACAGGAAAATTAACAACCTGGAAATAATAATAATAATAATAATAATAATAATAATAATAATAATAAGATAGAAGTGGCCTACCAGCTAACGAAAGGAGTGTACAACAAGCGAACAGTGTCCCGCAATGCCAAACTAAGACACTATCGTACAGTTATCCGACCTGAGGCGCTGTACGCAGTAGAATTCCTGGCAATGAATAGGTAGGGTCTGGTTGAGAAATTGGAAGCCAAGGAAAGGAAGATGCTGAGGAAGATCTTAAGACCGTTGAGAGACGATGGTGAATACAGGAGACAGCATAACAATGAGCTGTACCATCATGTAGAAAGGATATCTCAAGTAGGCTAATTCGGAAGAGAAGAATATCTTTCTATGGTCACGTAACTCGTATGAAACGCCAGAGAATCGCCAATTGGATATTTACCTATATTCTTAACAAGAACACCAAGGGCCCCTGGTTTTGTGAAGAAAATAAGGATTTGCAAGAAGTAGGGATCACCCACACAGACATTATGAAACGATATTTTGAAGGAAAAGCTTGGAGCACATCAACAATTCCAAGAAAAGGCGATATTAAAAACAGGCAAGAAGTGGTCTGATGAAAGTGGGAGTTTCACAGGCAGTGAATGCGTGAAAACTGGGCTAAGATCAAGGCCCTAAGACGGAGGCAGTTGAAATGACGTGGTCCATAGCTGGACTAAACGAAGAGAGAATAATGATGATAATAACCTTCAAAGGGAGCCCCTAAGGGCATGCCCAAGGAGCAAACCATTTCTAATCGTAGCTCTCGCGATGCAAAGTGTAGAAAGACAGTTGATTTCCCTTTGCTTTAGGAAACTGTGACAAAGCTTCGACAATCAGCTCTTGCCCTTCCAGAAACTATGGTGACCCATGTTTGGGTCGCGACTCGCAGGTTATGAAACACTGAACTACACTTTGTATTGAACAAGATACGTTCCTGCCAATGATCTCATTGAAAGTCACATTCCTTCGAGTAAAGATAACACATAATGGTCATGTTTCCCAGTTTACGATTGTGAGGAATGTAGGTTAACGTACTTGTCCTCGGATAAGTAAATGTTCTCTCTCTCTGATAAAAGGACAGAGCTGGAAATATAAAAAGTCTTTCTACAGTAGTAAGTGGAGTGGTTAATTGGCATGCTTGGAATGTAAGTAGGCATAACAAGATTTCGCCTCGATCCGAAGGAATCCTACCGTTCTGGTTGACTGTATTACACGCGCTTGATAGCTAAACAGCTTCTGCATTCAGCGAATGTCGAAAGTACCGTACTACAGTTTAAGGTCGAGTTAGCTTGAAATATCTTTGTCGTTGCGGTATTTTCGCGGTCAGGCTATCCGAGATTTGGAACTGAGGGTATTCTACTCTACTTTCGCGGTCATAGGCTAATTTTAACACTGGATGTAACTTTTATTTTTAAAATATGTCCAGCATTAACCTTAGCTTGCCACGGTGGGTGATTGGTTATCGTGTCGGACTGCCAACCCCCAGTTTTCAGGTTCGCTCCTGGCCGTGGTAAGTGATATTTGAAAGGCGACAAAAATCACGATACGCATGTCATACGATGTTGGTATGTTAAAGAACCCATTTGAATCCAGTAGGCCGTGTTCATAATGGCAAAATTAATCTCGGGATTTTCCGCCAACACAAAGTTCCTCATTTCTCTACTAGAAAGCGCTATAGTGAAAAGGAGCTTAGATATCTAAACTCCTTGACTTTCATAGCGCTTCAAGGAGCAATAAAAATCGACATGCAAGCTGCCCTCTGGGGGTCAATTAACAAAGCTTGCACCCAGCACCCGAGGTCATACGATATTATCATATATATAGGGAATGTTTGTTAGTCTTTTATGCGTTCATAAACCATTCATCCGGTTGTGATCAAATTTGGGTGAGTTGTTTTGCACACTTCCGAAATCATTATAGGCATAGTTAATACAATTTACAACAGACAGCGCGCGAGTAGTTGAAGCAATTGCGTGTTGGTGATGCGTTCATATACAATTCATCCGATTTCGATCAAATTTTGGTGAGTTGTTGAGCACAGTCCCGGAAAAGTTATAGGCGTAGTAAATACAATTTACAATAGATGGCGCGCGAGTAGCTTCAACAAAATGGCGTGCGTTTGTTTCAAGAGAGTCCCACATGCGCTCATATACCATACATCCCATTGCGTTGAAACTTGGGTGAGATGTTCTGTACACTTCAGGTAAGGTTTTTGGCTTAGTAAATCCACTTAACAATAGGTAGTGCACGAGTAGATTCAACAAATGAGCGACGACGGGCGAAGCGTTTCAACAAAGTCCTGTATGCGTTCACATACCATTCGTCCGATAGCGATGAAACTTGGGCGAGAGGTTGTGTACACTACAGGCAAGGTTTCTGGCTTAGTAAATCCACCTTACAATAGGTATCGCACAAGTAGATTAAACAAATGAGCGACGGCACGCGAATCGTTTAAACTAAGTCCAGTATGCGTTCATATACCATTCGTCCGATAGCGATGAATCTTGGGTAATTGTTGTGCACACTCCAGGAAAGGTTTCTGACTTAGTAAATCCTTCTTACAATAGGTAGCGCACGAGTAGATTCAACAAATGAGTAAATGTGCGCTTATCGTGTAAAAAAAATCCGTATGCGTTCATATAACATTCATGCGAATGCAATGAAATTTGGTGAAATGTTGTTTCCACTCCCGCGAGGATTTCTGATCTAGTAAATCCATTTTACATTTGGTAGCGTACGAGTAGATTCAACTAATGAGCGACAGCGCGTGAATCGTTTCAACCAAGTCCCGTATGCGTTCATATACCATTCATCCGATTGTGATAAAACTTTGGTGAGTTGAGTACATTCCTGCGAAGGTGTATGAATTAGTAAATACGTCTTTCAATGGGTGGCGCACAAGTAGATTCAACAAATGAGTGACGACGCGCGAAGTGTTTCGACGAAGTCCCGTATGCGTTCATATGGCATTTATCCGATTGCGATGAAACTTTGATGAGTTGTTGTGTACTCGCCAGGGAAGGGTTTCGACTTAGTAAATCCATTTTACAATAGGTAGCGTACGAGTATATTCAACAAATGGGTGACGGCGCTCGAATCGTTTCAACAAAGTCCCGTATGCGTTCATATACCATTCATGTCATTGCGATGAAACTTTGTTCAGTTGTTCAGCACGCTCCCACGATTTTTTGGAGATAGTAAATCAATTTTACAATAGTTTAGAGGTGGTTAACGGAAAAAGAAAAAAAATGGGAATCCAAAAGCACTTCAACAAACAACGTTGCAATGCCAACACTTTCTTTGATTGGCATTGCAACGCATGCCGGGTACAGCTAGCATTATATATTAGCTTTTGGGCTGGATAAAGAAGCAAATAGGGCAAGAGCTAGAAAATTGGATTTGGCTTATAGGTTAACCCACAAAAGATACAACAAACGAGCAATATCCTACAAGGCAAAACTCAGACACTATAGCACAGTAGTAAAGCCAGAGGGTCTGTACACCTCGGAATGCTTGGCACTGAATAAAAAGGGGGGTCTTCAGGAACTGAGGAAAAAAAGGAGAGGAAAATTTTGCGGAACATTTTAGGACCACAGAAAACTGCTGACGGGACATGGAAGAACAGAAAGAATGATGACCTCTATAAACACACTGAAAAAATTACTGTCACAATGCGGAATCGAAGGTTGAAATTCTACGGACATTTGGTGAGAATGGACGAGAACCGACTGACTAAGAGGATATTCAAGTATATTACAGAGCTGAAGGCTACAACTAAGTGGGTAGAAGAGGTTAAAAGAGACGCCAAGGAAAGTGGACTCACAGTGAATGTGATCCACAACAGAAAAGAGTTTAGAAACCGAATTGACAACATCAAGATGTTCCGAGGAGAAAACACCTAAAATTAGAGCCAAACTGGTAATATCCGAGGAGGAGCGAAAGATCAGAAGAGAACGAATGAAGAGGTTTTGGGAAGAGAAGAGGAGATTAACCAGAAAGCCTTAGGTTCCATGCGGTCCACAGGCGGCCGAATTCGGAAGAAAATAATATTAGCATTTACCTTGGTAAGAGGTGTCATAGATTTATGGCATGTTAAAGAACCTTCCACTAATTGCTCCTGTGTGAAGCTAAATTGGATAGGTTAAGAATGTAAACAATGCTCTTTGGTTTCTATGTTTGTTGCCAAGAGCCGACTGCGGTGGCGTCTAGTAGCTGAGTTCTGAACTAAGCCTAGTAGTCGTTGACAGTGGCGCTTGGCGGCAAAAGTAGGAACAATTTGAAAAATTATAAGTTGCAGTACTTAAATTAAATAACATAACACACACTAATACAGTCATCACAATTAACACCGGTTATCAGACAGATTCTACACACACCCAAAGTACACGGGGCTACATGACCGCGTTGTCGCAGCCCCTAAACTTAAGAACCAACCAACCAACCAACCTTGGTAAGAGGCAAGCAATTGATATTGCAACTTATCAGTCGGTCAACACAATATAGCCTAATAGAATAATATAATTTGTATTGTATATTTTGATCCGATGATGCTCTCTTGGAGAGCGAAACATATCAACCCGCAGTTTTCTCCCTCTTCTGTAGTCCATAATATATATGTAGGCCTAGGCCCTTCACGGGCTGTAGTGCCAGGTGGGGGGGGGGGGAGGTTATGTATATATATATACCTAATCACATATATGGCCTGTTTGCCATCTCTTGATGAATACAGTACATTTGCATTTGTCAGTTGGCACAGGCTAGAGTAAAAGGTGGCTTTTCACCGATGTCTCAGTCTCACTCATGGCTGTGATTATATGGAAGCTACTGAGGTATGGGTGGTGCTTAGTAATGGCATTCGGGGCACAGTCAGTGCCTGTGAATGCTGTGAAAGGTTCTACTCATAGGGTTAGGACTACTGTTCTGACTCAGTGAGGAAAGCAATGGCAAACTACCTCACTCCTCTTCTTGCCTAGAACGCCTCAAAATAGCGCTGCCTTGGGTTTTTGTGGGTATCTACTCACATAACGTAACGGCGGTACTTTTTGAGGATCCAACCAGCCTTCGGGCTGACTACCTAACAGACAATCACATATAATCTCTTCTGTGGTTAAATTTTCGCACGACCCAGTAATTGGGATTATATTTTATTGCCCACTGAAAAGTTGCAATATCAATTGTCAATAAGGCAACACTGAAAAATGATTCAAAGTTTTGTATAGAAGCAAGTATGCCGCGCTGTCAAACCTCGCCCGTAGGAAGTGACTGATGGAAGGATTTTTTATCGGAGGATTTATTTTGTGGGTTACGTATGGTAGTGGATATGTCCATCTTAACGCTACCTGGGAGAAACCTCAGTTCACCCAGCGACGCGAATAACACCTTAATCCAAATACCTCGATGGTTCCAATATTGTAAATATAGAAAAAGACAGACAAATAATTCTACACCTAAATAGTAATTCCCCCAAAAAACTTCACCACACCCCTATCAGGAACATTTAGCAGCGGAGGGATTTATTGGAAATGTCACCCCACCGCCTCCCTGTATTTTGCTCTGTAATGTTACTCATTTACCTAGGTATAAACAAGAGTTGAAATGAAAATGAAAATCCACAGCCTGCTTCCAGTCTCCGACCGGGTCAGGTATGGAATGAATGAAGCCCCCATCTAGCGGCGAGGATAATAACTGAGCCGGCTGCCGAGGCCTGACGCACTCCTCTGGGGCAATGATTAAATGAATGACAGATGAAATGAAATGATAGTGGAGAGTGTTGCTGGAATGAAATTTGACAGGGAAAACCGGAGTACCCGGAGAAAAACCTGTCTGCCTCCGTTCTGTCCAGCACAGATCTCACATGGAGTGGCCGGGATTTGAACCACGGGCTCAGCGGTGAGAGGCCGGCGTGCTGCCGCCTAAGCCACGGAGGCTTTATAAACAAGAGTTATCAATCTTAAAAGAAAGTGTTGAAAATGTGGACGAGATCAAGAGTTTAACTCGGGTCACCAGTTTCTCTAGAACTGGTGAGATGCACACTGCACCATCGCGGTCACTGTACATTCTCAACACACGAGTCAAGTTATCGAAAGCGAAATAAGTTTGGACAGGAAACTACCGGAGTTCGGTTACTTTTCGTCTGCCTTCTAATGACATCACATATTGTCTCTTGAAGTTAAAGAAAGTTTACATAGAATATTTTGTGGTGAATAATGACGATTATGAATGATAAGATGACAGAAATTAAGCGAAGATAAGGTTGTGTTAGATGGCTTGCTCACATGAACGGTGGGACATACGAATGGGGCATACGCTAAACTACACTGGTCAAAACAATTAGGGGATCAGGTGAGATATCATACACAAGATACATATGGTAACGTCTTTTATTCCGAGTTCGGTTACAATTGTAATTTCTGTGTGCTACAGTACGATATTGTGCTGGCCCAACTCTTTACTGGAGATTTACGTAGTGTTTACTTCGAGCGAGGCACCATGGGGCTACCATAATAGTGAAAAAGTCATTCTCGTTGCCCTCTAATATGGTGTGTGATGACCTCGGACGGCCAGGATAGTTGCACACCTGCGTGGCATGGACAGTATGAGGTTATTAATCAGCTCTTGAGGGATATTTGGCCATTCTTCCATGAGTGCAATATCCAGCTCGGCTACCGTTGTGGGAGGTCCTGGTCTGGCTGCAATGCGTCTGCCAAGTGCATCCCAGACATGCTCAATCAGGTTTAAGTCCGGTGGACAAGCAGGCCACTCCATTGGTTCAGTGCCCTCGTCGTCAAGCATGTTGTACAGCAGTGCAGTTCTGTGGGGACGTGCGTTACCGTCCACCAGAATGAAACCATCGCCTATGGCACCTGCGTAGGGCACAACAAACGATCGAAGGAGTTCGTCTCGATACCTCTGAGCATTCAAAGCGCAATTCTGAACGACATAGAGGTCCGTATGTCCGCCAATACTGACTCTTGCCCACACCATTCGCCCACCACCATGATATGGTGCTGCTTCCTGCACATAAGCGGGATTGTCCGAGTTCCACGATCACTCCAGTTGAGGGAACGACGAATGTCCGGCTGAACACAAAATCTTGACTCATCTGTGAACAAAACCCGGTGCCATTCGTTATGACGCCAATCCTGATGTTCCTCCGCCCAGTTTTTGCGGGCTAAACGGTGGCGTTGTTTTATTGGGACACACACCATAGGCCTCCATGCGTAAAGGCCACTTTCCCGAAGGCAATTTCGGACTGTTTGTGTTGATATTGCGCGTCCTGTTGCCGCCTGGAGGGTGCGTTGCAGCTGAGTTGCATTCAGCCTCCTGTCTCGGCGGGCTATTAACCGGAGATAACGGTCATCTCTTGCTGATGATACCCGTGGCCGACCTTGGCCTGGCCTTCTTTTAACGGTTCCTGTTGTCTGAAATCGCGTCCAGGTCCTGGAAATTACACTTTGGGATACTCCAATAGCTGCAGCCACCTCCCTCTGTATCTGTCCCGGTTCCAACCTTCCTATGGCTCTCCATGCCATACCTTCGGGTAAGTCACGTTGGTGTTGCATTGCACTATCTGCTCACTACACCATCTGAACCCAACTGCTTGTGGCATTCGTTTGGCAGAGTTAACACACGTCTACACCAACCCCCTCTGCAGCAACTTTCTGTTATTACCACTATCTCGGTTGCCGTATTGTTGTTGTCTCCACTCAATAGAACCGACAAGAAAGACGACGAACCATTTTAGGTCATTCTGCCGATGACAATACGCCAAAACCTAGATATCTCAACTGATCCTTTAATTGTTTTTACCAGTGTATTTAGAAAACAGGTTGAGTTATGTGGTAGGCTGTTTGGGACATAGGATTCTGTAGATATTGTGCAACTGCTGGATGTGGGAGCAGTTGGAAATCTTCATTTTTACATAAATGAAAATTGTTTGAGGTAAGTGATGTCATTGGAGTTGAATAGTGCGTTAATAGAATAAGGATATATTTTAAAATTATTATTTTGTGTGAAACGGTCGTAACAGCAGGCATGATGATAATGCGGAAATGGTTGTGAGAATTAAAATAAAGATGATTTGAAGATATAGCATGGGCTATTTTCTTTTAATACCTATTTACGTCCGTGATTTTCTTAAAAGTATGGCCAGCGTAGAGTTCTATTAATTACGGTGTGGTAGATATTAATTATCTCTCTTTGTATAGATAATTCTTAGCACGCAGTCAATGGGATTCATACCGCGAACGAGAATTCTTGTTCATAAAGCCACAATAACAAAGGACCCTTGGGCAACACTAGCTTATCATCGTGGCCACAATGCAACTAGCATAATCGTGCATGTGCTGTGGGAGCCATCGTTATATGACCATTGTTAGTAGATTAGAGTCGCAATACCTTATGTCAGAGAATTCAGTTATCCTGACTATCTCGACAGACACCTATTTATTTGACAATTAAGCAGCTTCTACTCCGCTGAATTGTGATGATGACCGTAGGATTCTATAACTTATATAAAAAAGCACGGAACTGTATATTTTGATTTCGCAGAAAGTGAATGGATTAGTGTTAGTATCAGGAAGATTTGATTTAATTCTTATGGCGGAGCGTGCAACAACCGAAAATATTTATTATAAAAGAGACCAAAACCGTTCACATACATTTTCTCGAATCCGAATCCAAAAGTCCAAACAGACGCATAACCGGGTTCTCAAATGCAAAATCCCAAACACCATATTCACAAATAGTCATTACTCGACAGCTAATTTACTAAATACACTGTACAACATTTCCATGGACACGGAAAAGAGCAGAACAGTTCTAAATTTAAAAGTGTTGTACCAGAATGAAAGGCGCTCCTAAAATAATTGATAAAAGTTACTTTTGGATCGTTTTCGAAAACAAAGAAAGAAAAATTATATTGGAATTATTGAGTTCGATAACGACAGGAAAGATGTGCAAGATGAGCAACAATCTGATCGACCAAGCTCCTCCATCATAATGAAGGCCCCAACAATATTCTCTTCCCCTTGCTCAAACTTCCTCAATAAAATAGAAGTAATAAATCAATACGAAGTTCAGTTAGTTATTGTTGTTTTAAGTGGAGGAACTACGAGGTCATCTGCCCCAATAAAATACGAAGTTTATGCCATAAAATACTTAAATACAAACACACAACTTCTTTTTAAAATAATTACATACTAACTCACAGTTAGAAAAAAAATGCAACGAACTTTTCGGCAATCCTAGTATTCGGGATTTGGGCTTCGGAAAAACTATTTCCGAAAAAGAAGAAAAAAGGGCATTCAGTAAAATGGAATTACGGGAAAGAGACCGTGAATCGGCCAAAACAACAATTATCTCATTAAATCAAACAGTGGCAGCTCTAATGCAAGAGCCATTAGTACGGATCATGCCCTTTAAATAGAGAAAGTGAAATCGTTTAATGAATATCATTTGGACAGAATGAGCCCAAGGCACAAACACCAAACGTAAAGGTGAACCATAATACCTGTCATTATCTAAATGCTTTCATTCTGGACAACTTTAACGTACTGGTTTCAACTTCTCTTTCTCTCGGCCATGAGTTAACTCGTTCGATTAGGGACGTCTTTCTTGAGCACTGAGAATGGGAGAACATGTTTGAATATAAAAAGATTGAAAATACGTGAATATAACCATGTCTGCTCAATTCCTTATTGACGAAGTGTAATATAATCTGAAAATTAATACCTTAAGTCAATAATAAGAACATTTAATTATACTGTAGTACCAGTTTCGGCCACATTGTGACCTTCCTCAGCGGCAATATATAAGTCAAGTTGAAAGTTTTACATTCAAAAAAAATTCTAACGAAGGTTGTTTTCAAAAATATTTCTAAAAATACTAGTTGTCTAAAGGCTAAAGAATATAATTAAAATTCTAAAAAAATCAGATCTGTTACAAGTATATATTAAAGTCGAAATAGGCTATATAGGCCTAGTTCTTGAAAAAAAAAACTCAGCTTGAAGTTGTAAGTATCTGTAATGTGGATATTATATATGCGTAGAAATTTTGAGGTTGGAAACCTGTATCTTTGAATACTCACATTTCTTCGATTATATTTTCACAGTAACATCAAAGGCTATTCATTCTTACTCCAACACGTGATCTTACCATTCCCAATCTCAAAATTTCTACGCATATATAATATCGACATTACTGTCATCAGCAAATCTCTGAATTGTAACCATTTTACCTTTAACCTTCACTCCTCCTTTAAATTTCTTTCTCATTTCCTTCATTGCTTATTCAGTGTATAGATTGGAAAGTATGGGCGATAAATTGGTGTCTTACCTTACATTTTTCGGAATATCAGCCACTCTCTACGATCTACGTCCTTCAACTCTAGTAACTGCAGTCTGGTTTCTGAATAGATTGTAGACCACCCTCCTATCCCTGTGCTTTATTTCAGTACTTTTAAAATACCTAACAATTTAGTACAATCAAAGTTATAAAAAAAAACATCCAAAAATGCCACGAACTTTCTCTTATCTTTACTCGGTAGGATGCTGAGCTTCTATGCCCAAGATAGCGGGTTCAAACCCGGCCGAAGCCGTCGGATTTTTAAGAGCGTTAAAAATCCCTCATTATGCCTTACTTCGGAGGGGAAGTAAAGCCGGCGGTCCCATGTCATAGATTTATGGCATGCTAAAGAACCTTCCACTAACTGCACCTGTGTGAAGCTAAATTGGATAGGTTAAGAATGTTAACAACGCTCTTAGGTTTCTACGTTCGTTGCTAAGAGCCGACTGCGTCTAGTAGCTAAGTTCTGAACTTGGCCTAGTAATAGGAACTATTTGAAAAATTCTAAGTTGCAGTACTTAAATTTTAAAGAAAGATAACACACACTAATACAGTCATCACAATTAACACCGGTCATCAGACAGATTCTACACACACCCAAAGTACACGGGGCTACATGACCGCGTTGTCGCAGCCCCTAAACTTATGAACCAACCAACCAACCAACCTTATGCCCGTTGCTCACGGTAAAATGTTTCTTAAAATTTATTTTACAACTAATTTTATAAAAATTAGACGAAAGCAAGCTGTGTTGTTCACGATAAAATTATTTTATAAAATCCGTGGATGTATCAGGATTGCCATCTACCGATAAACTTCTGAACCAAGAATCAGCTGTTCAACACACATTGGTTTGAGAGTATGGCTCCAACAAACAAAGCAAAAATTGCTGCTTTAGCTACAATTATAAGTCGTACAGTGGTAAAAAGGAAGAAAAGAAATGCTAGGAAGTCCTGGCCTCGGGAATGGATAAGAAGAGAAGAGTAGAGGAATGCTGTCCTTGGTCGAAAATGAGTTGAGGTTTGAAGATCAGAATTCGTATAGGAATTTTCTAAGAATGGAGGAAAGCAGTTTAAAAAAACTTCTAGATCTTGTTGGTCCCAAACTTATTCGACAGGACACTAACATGAGGCAAGCCATTTCTCCTGAAATGAGACTGCAAGTGAGTTCGAAGCCTGTTTATCTTCGCCTTCACATCAGCCTGGCTTGTGTTCGGTCGAATTTGTGAAACATATTCGGCGATTGAGATTTCTGCCTCCCTTCTTGCATTTCTATTGAGGTATATGGGCGTTTTAACCTCATACAAACACTGATATTTCTGGTACTCGTCCAGTAAAACACTAACAGCTTCCTTAGTCCAGCCGGAGCCTGACATTTTCGAAGTGTTTATTTACAAGCGAGCTTCACAATCTTCTCACCACGTGGCGCCAGCATGATCTTCATGTCAGCTTCCCTGATTGGTTCGTTTCGTAAAATTAATTTTACGGAATAGAACCTGTCCTATTTTATGGAAAGTTTTATCAAAGGTTTTATAAAACTTGAATTTGACCGTGAGCAACAGAAATTTTATAAAATTAAATTATTGTACAATAAATTTGAAGAAAATTTTTACCGTGAGCAACGTGCATTACTCATTCTTTTTTTAAACATCAATCTAAAGTTCCTAGTTTTTTTTTTTTTCTGAAACCAAACTGGTCATAACCTTCATCTGCTACTCCAAGGTTACCCTGTAAGTATGTGAAGGCAGCTCTCATTCCCATTCAGCAATGTCTACATACTGAGGGATGTAGAGAACGTTTCATATGGGTGTGCGCGATTTGATAACTGATTTATTGTAATTACCGTCTTAAGAGTACGTAACTGTAACAGAGCTGATTATTCTGGTTGGTACTCCGGAACCTGAAGTATGAGTAAAAAAACACCCATCAATTTCATCTTTCATGGCAATTTTACTCATATATTTCGCTCTCATTCGGAGTGACACAAAAGAACTGATGATCTCGATGCCAATCTGTTGTACTATCAATCAATTTATACTGAATTTTCTACAGAATTTCTCTGGTAATAGTTTCAGTGTGAGCATGCGGTAAAGAGAGAGGGTAGCGATAAAATGAAATAACTTCCCTGATACAATAGCTTTCAGTCCATTAGTACATCCTCAAATTGCTATTGCTCGTTATTTGGAGAAGTTCCTAGAAATGTGCGTCCGTTCTTGCTCTTCGAGACACCGAAAGAGGTTAATAGGTCCATTTGGCAGCGACATTACACTGCAGCAATGGACCCGGCACAACCAGGGGACGCTCTGAATTGCTAAGTATTGATCTCGAGACGTCTGATGCAGGCTGCGATTTTAGATTAGTCTCTCAACTCACAGTGATCGCCTTTAGGCTCATGAAACATCCATACATATTTCCCCAAGGAGGAAGACGCTTAAGACAACAAAGTATATTGGAAGCACTGTGAATGTCAGGAAAATCGAAAGACGTTCAGTTGAGTTACGATACGTCCCAGGATTGCACCTGTTTTAAGAGCGAACACTTTGTTAGACATGTCTCCAGATTCTGGATGTCTGTATTTCCATGAAGTGAGTAATACAGAAAATTTAAGTAATTCCTATCATAAAGTGTAAAGGAGAGTTCCTGCGTAAGCTGTCGCCAATATTCTTCGACAGAAAGGTTGGGAAGTATATGAAGAGGTCCACTGCATTTCTAAATGTGATTCTCATAGAAGAGCGGACATCGTGGCCTCAAATAGATGACAATATAAGGAGCTGATTGTTGATCCAACTGTTAGCATGGAAAGGGACACCAACCAAGCACATAAGATGGATCAGGAAGATCATACATTCCTTTCCTTAGATCCACGTACAACATTCCATCATCCAGTTTGACTGTAATAGGACTGGTTTTCGGTGCTCGGGGATCTTTATCAAACTTTACAAAATAATTTATTTAAACAATACTCAGTATCATTTTTAGAAGTCCAGAAGATAAAAATCCTTAAAAGATTCCCTACAAATCATTCAGTTTCGCCTTTCTGAGAGTGCTAATTAAGGTCTCGCTCGTATCGTATTTCAAGTATTTTATTTGTATTTTTTAGTTCTTTCAGTATTTTACTACGGTATATTTTTATTGATTCTTTCATTTTGTGTTCCATGTACGGATTCTTGTGCTCAATCTTGTTCATAAGGTCAGACGATTTAATTTGAATGAAACTTTCTCTCTATTAACGTTATATTATTATTACTAGTTCTCTTGTTGTACAACAAGTAACACATGGCAGAGAAATAAACTCCAGATTAAACCACTGCATTTCTCTATCTGCTTACTTTTCACGTGTTGTTACGAAGAATGGCGTGTTAATTCAGAGCAAATTGTATTATCACCAGAATCGTTGAACACTTTTTATGTTTGTGAAAGTATATTAATGACATGCGATTGTGTTGAAACGGACGACAAAATTTAAAATTTTAACATTCAAGAATTACAGTCGATAAAACGTGGTCGTACGGACTAAGCATTATGTTTATCGTCAATTAATATTAAAATGCCATTTGTAACACAAAGTCTTAGCCTAATTCCATCATGAGTTATTTTGCCTGACCACGATGTCTAAGCCCCTCAAATGAAACAACAACAACAACAACAACAAACAATATGTCAACGGCTGTTTCACATATTGCATAGAAATAATAGAGATGCCGTTATACAATGCAAATGCAAACCTGAAGAGGAATGTGAAAAGCGTGGCAAAATATGAGGAGAACATTCAGTGTTTAACAAATAAGTGGAAAACTGAGATGAGGTGTGTTCAATTTCTCACCTCGGCTATCCTAGATGTGGTTTTCCGTAATTTCCCCACTTCAGAGCCAGGCAAATGCCGGAATGGTTCCTAACATAACGGTCACCTCGTCAATCCTAGCCTCAATAACTGCTACCTCGTCAATCCTAGCCCCAATTACAAATAAACACACTACTACACACCATAGTAACACAGGTCATCAAACAAATTCTAAACACACTGAAGTACAAGGTGCTGATTACCACGATGTCAAAGCCCCTCTTTATGAAACAACTAGAAAGAGAAACTCAAGCCTTCTATAAGACGATAATGTAGAGCGGCTTAAAATAAATATCAGTAGAGGATCGCTACTTTTTGCAGTAGTGCTACTCAAGAAAAGGGGATATAAAAACAAGAGTGAAACATGACTGCACAGTAGGCCAGTAGGACGGAGATTTGAGTTAATCAAGGTCATCAGACGACCAGCCATCAAATGCGATGATGTGTGTCCGCTTCGTATAAGTGCGCAAACTAACTACTACTCGTATGTAGTATGTACGAGGTCCATAAGAAAGTATGCTCACACCGACTTCTTAAAAAAAAAAAGTCCTCTCGGCACGCCGGAAGGCGGAGGTAGATTTCACCGGACAAACTTGGGGATAGGCGAAAATAGGCAGAATATGCAGGTTTTCGTAGAAGGATCAGACCTCATTTATTGCGAGAACGTATTTTATAATTGGAGCTTAATTAACTTTGTTTCTCGTCATTTTATGCTTATTTTAAACATTTTATTGTCTTATGGGAACGGTAACCTTCTTGTCATTTGGGGTCCATTTTTATACTTGTGGTCACACTGTCCTTATGCAAGGTTTCGACACTGATGTGTAACTATGCAACGGACTGTTACATCTTCACGCAAAATTATATCTCCCGCAGAGATTTTGGTTGGTTCCTCAGTTTAGGGGCTGCGACAACGCGGTCATGTAACCCCGTGTACTTAGGGATGGCTGTATTAGTCTGTAATTCAGGTAAGGACTGCAGAGGTCAATTTCAAGCAGTAGTTCCTAATGTTGCTACCAGGTACTACCGTCAACGACACCTAGCTGTGAACTTGGCTACTAGATGCCACCGCAACCAGCAACTCGCAACGAACGTTGGAACTTCCCCTCCAAAGGAAAGCATACTGAGAGATCTTTAGCGCTCTTAGAAAATCCGACGACTTCGGCCGGCTTTGAACTCGCGACCTTGGGCTTAGACATTCAGCATCTACCAGTTACGTCACCGTAGCCACTTCACACTTAGTCAGATGGAAATCTGAATCTGATCTCGTGCAAGTGCGTTATCTTGGCAACGTCTGATGGCTCATCCCTCATCAATTTAGTAGTGTTGCCATGGCAACCACTGATAGCTCTTGGCATTTTCTTATAATTCCGAAATCATTTTTCTCATCCCTTGGCATAATGGTGGGTCATATCAAAAATTCTTTCAGACAAAAGTTTTAGGTAATTATTAGGGGAATATTGTCCATTTTGTACGGTTTTGATATTGTGCCTATTAAGAGAGATATGATTAATGTTTCCCGAAAAACCCACTTTTTCCCACACCTTTGGTCAATGGTTGGTGCTATAAAAAAAACTCTTCAAACACAAATTTTTGGGCTTTATCTGACACATAGTATGAACGTTGAACGGATTCGATATTTCACATATTAAGAGAGTTATAGCAATATTTCACCTTTTTGAACAAAAGCCCCCCATTTTCACCCCCTTCGACCGATTTAGCGCAGTAACGAACTCGACCGAGATTTTATAGGTATACATATTCGGTAAAAAATTCAAAGTGATTGGTGCAAAATTATGGCAGTTATCGTGTCCACAAGAAACTGATATACATATATATACATATACATACATAAATTATATATAAACTTTTGAACTGACGGTGGTTTTGGGGTCTGGGGGATGTGAAACGCGAAGATATGTCGAAATTTTCCGGAAGCCGAAACATGGTACCCATTGCAAAAGTTATCTTTCTAATGAAATCTACCTCTGGTTGGTTCCTCAGTTTAGGGGCTGCGACAATGCTGTCATCTAACCCCGTGTACTTTGGCTGAGTGTAGAAACTGTCTGATAAACGGTGTGAATTGTAATGGCTGTATTAGTCTTAATTCAGGTAAGGACTGCAGACGGTCAATTTCAAGCAGTAGTTCCTAATGTTGCTACCAGGTACTACCATCAACGACACCTAGCTGTGAACTTTGCTACTAGATGCCACCCCAACCAGCAACTCGCAACGAACGTTGGAACTTCCCCTCCAAAGAAAAGCATACTGAGGGATTTTAGCGCTCTTAGAAAATCCGACGACTTCGGCCGGCTTTGAAAGCGCGACCTTGGGCATAGACATTCAGCATGCTACCAGTTACGACACCGAAGCCGCTTCCCACTTAGTCAGATGGAAATACTGAATCTGATCTCGTGCAAGTGGGTTGTCATGGCAACGTCGGATGGCTCATCACTCATCAATTTAGTAGTGTTGCCATGGCAACCTCTGATAGCTCTTGGCATTTTCTTATAATTCCGAAATCATTTTTCTCATCCCTTGGCGTAATGGTGGGTCATGTCAAAAATTCTTTCAGACAAAAGTTTTAGGTAATTATTAGGGGAATATTGTCCATTTTGTACGGTTTTGTCATTGTGCCTATTAAGAGAGATATGATTAATGTTTCCCGAAAATTCCACTTTTTCCCACCCCTTTGGTCAAAATGATTGGTGCTATAAAAAAACTCTTCAAACATAATTTTTTGGGTTTTATCCGACACATAGTACGAACGTTGAACGGATTGGATATTTCACATATTAAGAGAGTTATAGCAATATTTCACTTTTTCGAAAAATGCCCCCCATTTTAACCCCCTTCGACCGATTTAGCCCAGTAACGAACTCGACCGAGATTTTATAGGTATACATATTCGGTAAAAAATTCAAAGTGATTGGTGCAAAATTACGGCAGTTATCGTGTCCACAAGAAACTGATATACATATATATATATATATATATATATATATATATATATATATATACATACATAAATTATATATAAACTTTTGAACTGACGGTGGTTTTGGGGTCTGGGGGATGTGAAACGCGAAGATATGTTGAAATTTTCCGGAAGTCGAAACATGGGACCCATTGCAATAGTTAGCTTTCTAATGAAATCTACCTAAAACATGGGTGCGAACGAAAAAAGGACAAGTTATTCCAGCACTAAGATTGACAAACGTTAATCTACAGGTGTATTCTCTGTGGGCGGCTTCGGTGGCGCAGTTGGTAGCATGCTGAGCTTCTATGCCCAAGATCGCGGGTTCAAACCCGGCCGAAGTCGTCGGATTGTTTGAGAGCGTTAAAAATCCCTCAGTATGTCTTCTTTCGGAGGGGAAGTAAAGCCGGCGGTCCCATGTCATAGATTTATGGCATGTTAAAGAACCTTCCACTAATTACACCTGTGTGAAGCTAAATTGGTTAAACATTTGACAAACGCTCTTAGGTTCCGACGTTCGTCGCCAGGAGCCGACTGCGATGGCATCTGGTAATAAATTTCTGAACTAGTAGTCGTTGACGGTGGCTGCAAAAGTAGGAACTACTTGAAACAATTCAATGTCTGCAGTCCTTACTTGAATTGAAAACAGATAATACACACTAATACAGTCATCACAATTAACACCGGTAATCAGATAGATTCTACACACACCCAAAGTACACGGGGCTACATGACCACGTTGTCGCAGCCCCTAAACTGAGGAACCAACCAACCATTCTCTGTGGTACGATACGCTGATGAACTTCTCCAGTTGTTTAAAAAGAACGCTAGGGGCATGTGAAAAAGAATGTGGGTATAATGCGAAATAGTTTTATGTAGCGTTTGCAGTCGTAATGAAATGGTGATCCACCTTCCTTCTTGTGTTCTTGTGACGAGCAACCTATAGGATACGGTACACACATCACATGAAAGACAGAAAGTCAGGAATATCAATTGCACCATACGTTATATGTTCACCTCCTGGTGTAGTGACTAGTATTCTTGGCTGTCACCGCAGAGGTCTGTGTTCGATTTCCAGCTCTGCTTAGAAACTTAACTCTTGTTTGAGGACTGGAACGGGGTTAACTCAGCCTCGAGAGGTAAAACTAAGAAAAGGTGGGTTGCATTCCTATCTCAGCCATATTACAGTAGAAGTGGATTACGGTGGTTTCCCCCACTTCTACAACAGGCGGAATGGTACGTAAATCATGACCACGGCCGGCTCATACCCAATTAGAAATACACCCACTAGTACAGCCATATCAATGACATAGGTTAGACCGATTTTACGATCACTCAAATACACGTGGCTAATTGATAACTATGTCGCAAAGCCGCTGAATGAATCAGCAACAACGAATCACCCTATTAATTTTCATGCATCGTCCTAGTTTTGGAAAAAATAATAGCAGTTATTGAACAACTAGCGGCAAATGAATGGTAGACTACCTTTCGGTCGGTCAACCGATTGAAAATCATTTGTTAATAAGGCAACAGTGAAAAATGACTTCAAAGCTTTCCAACTAGCTACATACTGAATTTATAAACGTGTATCCTAAGATACTAATGGTTGGCTTATTAGTAACTATAATGATTCTTCCTCAAATTGCACACCAAAACGAGTAAAATATTCCGATAAATAAATATTTTAAAAAAAGTCGTGACGTTAAATGCACCTTCGTGAAATATTCCGATAAATAAATATTTCAAAAACATAGTCGTGGCGTGTAGTGCGCCGACAGAATGCCATTATCTACACGATAAGAAAATCATTCCAATATTCAAATACACACGTGGCAATGAATCAAGTCAATAAAACTGTTGTACGTTAGGCCTATCTACGTAATGAATTCAAGCTAAAGATGAGGGTAAGACTATTAACAGATATTGGACTACAAATGTCAAATACACCGTAACTTCATAGATTTATGGCATATAAAAGAACCTTCCACGAACTACAATTGTGTGGAGCTAAAATTTGTAGGTTAGATTTGGTTAAAACTATTAGTTCCAACGTTCGCCGCTGCGATGGCATCTAGTAGCCATGTCCGAAGCTAGGTGTCGTGGACGGTAGCATTTGGTAGCAAAGTAGGAACTTACTTGAAATTGATCGTCTGCAGGCAGTCCTTACCTGAATTACAGATAACACACACTAATACAGCCATCACAATTAACACCTGTTATCAGACAGATTCTACACACACCCAAAGTACACGGGACTACATGAGCACCTTGTCGTAGCCCCAAAACTGAGGAACCAACCAACTACACCGTAACTAGTATGCTTTGTAAAACTATACGTGACCAAATATATTGGTCTTTTCTCTATTTTCGGTAAAGAAAGAGAGGGTAACACTATAAATGTGCAGTGAATATCATGAATTTATCAGCATGGAAGGTTGGAGTATTTACCTCGCCTCGTGCGGCTCTGCACACTTCAATATGCACACCAATAAAATGGCACCTACATTCAATGAACTGCGACGAAAAGCCCAACGGCGAGGCGTACAGCCCCTGAGCGCATGCCCGCCCGCTGCACATTTATCAATAAAATACCAGCAAAGGTTAACACTAATGTAAGGTTAACTACTGAAGTAGACCTCACTACAAGGTCAAGACACGGCTCTGCGACCGATTCATGCTTTAGACTGCTCGCAATAAGAATAAAAATCATTTTATTGCTGAGATAAACGACTCAATGACCTCGACAAACAGCTGCACGTGTTGATCTCAACAGAAATCTTGCTCTTTCAGGGCACAAGAGAGCTGGCAGGCGTAGCCCAGGGTCAGCGTTTGAGAGTTTGAGAATGGAACTATGCAATTCATCTGCTGCCTCTTTAAGTCTGGCCATGTGTTGTCTTTTCACTGTTCTTTAAATTATGTTACATTGAACAAGACGCACTGTCGCGTCAAATGAAATATTACATGTTCTCTTCCATTGTGAAAGAAAAAAAATCCTAGGGAATAACAGCAAGGTCATCTGCACATATTGTGGTAGTTAAGCTAGCAAGTTAATATGTTCTCTTCCAAGGTGAAATAAAAAAGAACATCTGGAGCTGGCTGCGTGGCCATATAAGACCGAAAACCATTGAATGATGACAAACTAAATCGTTCATTAGTTATAATTGAAACCACTTAAATATTTAGTCTTTAGTTGTCATTTGTATCTCTTCAGTCGATCAACACGGTTGTGCCCAACGAATGGGCGGGGTACAAGATTATAAATATATAAACACACTCCTGGAAAAAATTACAATATTAATTAAATTATCACAATAAAACGGGCCCAATCGTGTTGACCTACTGAACAGCTAGAATGACAATTATGTATAGGCAACACTGACAAAGAATGGCTTCAAATCTCTGGTTTTCAGTCGATAGTCTGAATGTCTACTACTATCTTAATAGTAGAGGGGTTGAGGCTGTTTGTATTCAGCCTCTCGAGCACAACTGAGAAGAGAGGTGAATTTGAATCTCACAAGCCATCGCATCATTTGTTTCCCCTAAAATATTTAAGATATCAGGAAAGAAAAGATACGGGCCAATTAAGGCAAGAAAATGAAATGGTACATCCTGGATAATATAAACATATATAACTGGCCCCAGCCAAAGGCTAACGGCAGTGAGTTCCGTAATGGGTGACCTCGAGGGAATATAAAGCTATTCCAGTGACTTTCGGATGCAAATGCGTATCCAGGAGGTTTTCTTTTTCGAACGGGGTTGAAATCATAAATATACATATCTGTAAGACATATTTAAAATAAGGAAAAATTAATGCTATAATATGGAACTTCGAAACAAAATGTCGTAAACCGTTTATAAATTAAGCCGGATAATAAAAGTTTGAATACTTGTTATTGTATGGGATTTGTCTGATAGCATATGTACAGTAAGTGTAATGCATGTGGGTCTAGGCTTGATTAGATGCCCCGACCTACCTGGAGTGTGAAAAACTCGGGGAAACCAAACTCACGAAAGCTGCTGTCAGTGCAAGGATCGAAACTCGGATCTCTGTACACTCATCTCTACAGTCTAGTGGTGGAGCATGCCTTGACTGCTCACGTACTTTAGTGGTTTTACCAATATTCATACAATATGTGCTATGATACAATCAAAGGCTGAAAAAAATTATGATTAAATAACACCCACTGTTTTAAAGCCTAATTTTTCTAGGAATTTGAGGAACATTTCGGTGGGGACTTCCCGCCACCCCTCTAGATACGCCTCTGCTCAGGAGGGCTGTAGTCTTTTTCTTTCCTGCCTGCATTTCATGAGCCTACTTCATCATGGGTCCCTTATCCCTCATTCTTCCCAAGTTATTGGCATTTCCTTTCTCTGACATTCTCGGACCAGTAAACAAGAAGACTATGAAAAGTTGAAAAAGGAAAGACTCCTCAGGATTCAGATCCCATATTACTGTCGATTTCTCTGAAGAAGTAAACGGAGGCTTTCCCTCAATTAAGAAGCTGCTGCCAGAAGCCAATATGCAAGAAGTAGTTCAGGAGTCAAGCACGTCAAATGCGTACTTTCACAATCATACCAGTGTAATGTAGTGTCAGATGTGAAATGATCGATTTGGTCTTATAACATCACTTCTGACACGCATGCAAACATCACAGGATTGATACACTAATGTAAAGTTTTGAAGCCGTTCTTTCAGTGTTGCCTATACAAACTGTCAGTAGTAAATCTTTAGTCGGTCAACACGAATTTGGCCAATGACTGGGCGGGGGTATAATCATGGTGGCCACTCAAATCGGTCAACGATTTTCCAGGAGTCTTCCAGGAATTTTCCAGGTGTAATTCTCATTTCTCCAGATTTAAAAATAAGCGCGAGTGCGGGAGGGGGACTTTATCGGTTGCCTACTTCAAGACCAAAGTAAAGCAGTTGTGGTTGGTTTACTTATACAGATGTTGCCAAAGTTAGTGGTGATTGCGTTATTGATACGCAAGCCTACACACAAATGATGTATTGTTGATTTTAAAAAGCCTTTGTGACTGTAATATCCGCTTAAAAAAGAGAAAAGAATGCCGCGGTGAAGTTTTCTATACTCAATATGTTTTACAAAAATACTATCGCGTGTTCTCCCACACAGAAACAGGTAGCCTGAGGAAATTTACTTCGTTATCGATAGAGTGCTCACCCAAAACCGCAGCGGGAGTATGATTTAAGATGGAAAGATTTTTATAATTAATTAACGTTGGCTATTTTCCAGGAGTTTTCTAATTTTTTATCATTTCCCGTGAGTTTTCCAGACCTAATAACAATCCAGGAGTTTTCCAGGATTTCCAGGAGTAGTGGCCACCATGTATAATGTACATAGGCCTAATATACGAATAACAACTAAATAACACACCAGGAAAAAAATACATATAGGCCTATTAGTTATGATCAATAATAAAATGGGGTAATTTTAGGATTACGCGTTTCGACCTTCAAGCGGTCATCATCAGTTCCTGATCACTGTGATAACTACAAAAAAATTGTAATGCATTTAATTGGTGTTTATATTACGATTCGTAGTTTGAATCTCGTTATTAGAGTAGTTATTTTTATAAGGGTTAGTGAATTGCGTATGAGTATTATGCACATGTGAGAAGTCATTTGCATGGCGGACAGAACTAATGGAACATTGTCTCGCGCTCTAATTTGAGTAAACATCATCGTGTTCACTAGGGAAAATAACCTTACTGCATCACAAGGAATTCAAAAGGTTCAACTATCTTGCGAAACACTTGTTAATTCGTTCCGGGACCACATGTGCACAACATAGTGAATGATTTGTGGGATGTTAAAGAACGTGTATAGGTATCTGCATCCAAACTAGATGTTAAAACTCCACCGGTAAGGTTTTGTATAGCATTTTAAAAAGACCTATTTGAAACGGTTCAATATACGTAGATTTTACTGAAGAGTGAAGACTTGGCAGTTTCTGTCATTGTTCAAGTGCTTAAATAGGGTAAGCTTTGTGCTTAGTGGCAGTGGGAAGCTCCCAGATATTGGTTGATGGCTATTATGATTTCCGTAATACTAATGGATATTTGAGGCCTTGATATCGCCAGACTCAGAAATGAAGATTGTTGTAGCGAATGTTATGCCATCGTAATATAATTTACTTAATCTTTAATCAGCTGCACATCTATATAGAAGGCCCAATCCGAAAGAATAACCCCGAATGCTCCTCAGGACTTGCTCACCTGATGAGTTAAAACTGAGCAATTCCCTGCAAAGCAGGAGGCCATAGCCCTTATGGGATTTGTAAGGCTATTTATTTATTTATTTATTTATTATGCACGTGTATATAAATTAGAAGAACACTAATAAAAATGAAATATTAAAAAAATGAGCATGCACTTCATAGAATTCAAGTGCATGCTCAAATAAAATTTCTTAGCAGAGCGGGAATCGGACCCGGGTTTCAAAAGTGACAGCCAAGAATGCTAGCCACTGCGCCATGAGGCGGACCGTTGATTAAGTCACGGGAATTTTACGCACGCCTCACGCCTATGACCTCAAGTAAGTAAAAGATGAAGTCATAGCAACTTTCTGCCTTGGAGGTAGCTTCCGCATCCATAACCGGAGAGTACTTATTCCCGAGATACAGTAACGCATACTAATACTAACAAGGACACATCGTGAATTATTGTATTCGATCTCCAAATTTAAAGGAAGGAAGATTGTAGTTTTACGTGACCGTTAATCTCGAGATCATGAGTCACGTTACCTCAATTTTACGTGGAATTCGAACCACAGGACATGGCATTGCACTTTGAAAATCTCACATACATTGACCCAGAATCGAACCCGGTCCGCCGTGGCGAGAGGCCAACAGCTTGACCACTGCGCCACCACGCCCCCTGTCTCCCCAAACTTACTTGGATCATCTCTAAAGCGAGCGAAACTGTATGCTTTTGAATATTGACGCGAAACTTGAAGCAGCCCAGGTGGATGGACGTACTGAGACTAATCGCAATACTGCATGTAGCCCCCGTATGCTTGGGTGCGTGCGGAATCTGTCTGATAACCTGGGTCATTGTGATGGCTATTGTAATGAGTGTATTTGTAATTGAGGCTAGGATATGGAGGGGTGGGGGGCATGATCCTTAAGTTAGAAACGATCCCAGCATTTGCCTGGAGTAGAAATGGAAAACCAAACGGAAAGCCACTTACTGCTGATGTTGACAGTTTCATTACGTTCGCCGCATGGCAAGTTTGGTATCTCGTGACGTCATCCGCCTTCCGAGCGCTGATTGGTTAGTGAAAATTGAGACGACCTTTGTAGTTTATAAGCCTTGGCATTGAGGTAGTTTTTCTGGCATTTACCTTGAGGGAAATCATACTCCAGATTCATGCGACAACTTCCAAGGACAACTTTAAATCAATAAATTTCTTAAATATGCATGAATAGGGAATTGTAAAGTGACAATATTCGGGAAGACCTGAAGGAGAAATAATTAGTGGAAGATGATGTGTGTGGGATAGGATAACGTGGATAAGACTTGCCAGAAACATCGACCTCGCTTGAAGATGGATTAGATGATGATGATCATGATGATGAAGAAGAAGAAGGGAATTGTAAGCAGCGAAGACTCTTTCTCCAACCAAGGACGGTCAAGCTTCTCTTTTACTATTAGCAATACTCTTGGGAGTTTCCTAATGCACACGAAGAGAAAAGGCATGTAATTTATTACATACACCGTGAATCATTACGTTCAAACACGGTTCCCCACAGCGGGAACTCCCAAGAGGAAGGTCTGATGACAATTGCAAGCAAAAAAGATTGCAATTCCACTCAAGGGAATATTACAGAGATTCGATGACCAGAAACTAAATTCCACACTCTATAACAGGCATAGGCGTACAGTATATCCTCAACTATCTAGAACATATTCAGCAATTCACTAGCAACCGACATGAATAAATACGGTGAATATATTTCTGTAATCCACGCAAATGATATTGACACTGACCGACGGATCGTGGATACAAGAGATATAACGCAAGGCGTTAAGTTACGTTCTTTCATGTGTATACGATAAATAAATAAAATGTGTATTACTGAATTACATACAGACTTCATGTGGAAATAATTACACAGCTGAATATGTCTACGAAAGTTTCAATATCCAGACAACAGGATGAAAACAAAATAGATATAACTTAGGTATCTTTCAGGAGGTCAAAATATATTGTCATCATCGTTTCTCCACTGCGGCATGCCAGGTGTGGGAATGAACAAGTCTCCTTCATAGATTTTTTATCTTGCCACCATTTCTCTTCGATGATCTTCTCCCATTGTGAGCTCTTCTTGGCCAGGTCGTTCTGTACCGGCTTCATCCACCCATATATTGGTATACCCCTAGGCCTTTTGCCAACTACTTCTCGTTCGAAGTAGGCATTGGGTGTTCTTTTTGATGAAATTCTCTTTAGACTACCAAACCATCTCATTCGGGATTGTCCTAACAGTTCAAACACACTACACTGTTGTCCCTGTTGACTGCGGACAGTATCATTTCGAACTCTGTCCAGCCTTGCCTTCTTGATGCCAGAGCTGATAAATTACATTTCCATTGTCCGTATCCGATTGATGTGTCTGCCGGTTAAGGTAGCAGCTTCTATTCCATTGGTCAGAACTGGAAACAGGGTTTATACAAAGTCAGTTTTGCTGTCTGAGGGAAGATATGCCAGGTGAGAATTTTAGGTGCCTCAACCTGGACTTATTCGGTTCTAACTAAGCGCATGGCCTCAGCTACCTGAGTCGGAGCCACCTTGGCGATCTGATCTCCACTTCGACGTTCCGCTTCAACTGACTCCCAGCAACGAAACCATAACTCGACATGAGGCTGAGGTTTAATTAATTATGTCTTGTACTCACCAAATGTGATACCCAAGATATGTTACGAGCTAGCATCGTGCGACTCGAATGCCGTACATTTTTTTCCCGCACTCCAAAAATCCAATTTCATCGGTCAAGAATGAAAAATACAGGATTCTACAGCTGGTGATTCAGGGGAAGATCGCAGGGCAAAGGAGACCTGGCCGAAGAAGAATCTCATGGTTGAAGAACCTGAGGGACTGGTTTGAGATGAACACCACGACCCTTTTCGGTGTGGCAGACTCTAAGAATAGAATAGCCATGATAACCGCCAGCCTTCGATAGAAAAAGAAGAATCGAACCCACGATCTTGGATCTTCAGGCAGACATACTAACACTGACACCAAGGTTCTAGCTATCTGCCAGTCAACTGCATCATTATTTAGGATATAGACATTTGTTTGAAGATTCCAGTCATCCCTGTCATACAGAGCTCGTATCGCCAGTACATATCCAGAGCTAATTAACAAGATATCTTTATGATGATGATGATGATGATGATGATATGATGATTGTTTTAAGGGGCCTAACTGCTAGGTTATCCTAAGTTTGAAACGAAGCTACACATACAAAAACAATACCGATATTTAAAAAAAAAAAAGGACAATTTTGAAAGAACCCTCAAGAAAGAACCGAAGAACAGCACATCCTATATAATGCTACAAAAGATATCTCGTCGTTAATGGCATTGCACGATCAGTCTTTTCATGGTGGGATTTCTTGTAACGACGGAAAATAATTCAAACAATGAATTACGTAACGATGTACACTGTGACCGAATATGTTCATGGAGAGGAAAACATAGCCTAGAGAGTCACCCTACAGCAGTTACATAACCTAAAATGGCATCCTCCAACTAATGACATAATCTACGTTATGATAAGGATAATGTGATGCTTTCTGCGAATCCGATGCAGTTCTGAATACCCACGGGGAAGCACCTGCAGTTAGGTCAAGGAACAAGAGAGTAACTCAGCTGCGCAGTAAACGAGTGATCACGTCACGTACGTGCAATTTACTTGAAGACAACGTTTATTTTCATGCGGCCAATATATTGCATATACTCGTAACTAATTTGATAATAACATGTTTTAAACTAAAACTTCTTTCCGTAGCTTTTCCAAATTAATTGATGTCATCAGAACCTACCTGGCTCATTTTGGCTTAGGGACAGATGACCTCGTAGTTCCGTCTTTTAAAACAATAATAACTAACTCATTTTGGCTTAGGCTGGGGACTTGAGGATGAAAATTATTTTCTCAAGATTACTTACAACCATCTACAAGGGCAGATTGGTAAAACGTAATGCCTTTATTACACGTTTATTTGATGATTTTATTGTATGATAGCACAACATAGTACTGGATTTATTTGTTTACAATAACGCAATATTTTATTACAAATTTTAAATACCCTGGGTTATTTTGCATTTGAAAAGGAATTATTTCCTAAATATTATTATTTAGCCTTAAAAGAAGGCCTGGCGTCCGTGCGCTTTTTAAGCTTACGCTGGACAAACCGTTAAACATATCAATATACTATGAGTGTAAGAATTGTTCAGCATGAAAAATTGTACAAAAAAGTCCGCGTGAGCATATCTCTATCTTCGATACATCGCCCACTATAAGTGTTTTTAGTTTGGACGGGAAGGGGATTTGGCTTGCACCTCGCCATTCTTAAATTACGTCTGACAGGAATTCCTTGCACATTCATAACTGTTCCCGGGCGAAGCCGGGGCGGGTTGCTAGTGACACTATTATATTATCATTATAATTCCCACAATATCAAAATGCAAATTGTATCACAAAATAAAATAGCGTGCTAATAAATCTAAGAGAAATTAGACATACCTTGCACCTCGTTACAGTTGAATTCGATCAGAATCACTCGGTTTTCATTAAAGTTTATGCATTTTTCTGCTGAACGGTTTGGAAGTTCGGCAACAGGAAACTAGGACTGCTATTTACTTAAAATATTCATTTTTGTATTTTTGTACTATTTGTGTTCGTGATTTCATTACATTGTCAGAATTACCGACAGTAGTGGCTACGCAGGCTAAAGCGCAGCGTTAGGCCATGGGGCCAAGATCTCTGCTGACTCGGTAGACGCGTGTGTTCGAGCCCCACCGTCGGCCGTCCTTGAAATGATTTTCCGTGGTTTCCCATTTTTCAACACCAGGCAAATGCTGGGACGGTACCTTCTAACAGGCCACGGCCGCTTCCTTCCACATCCTTGCCCAGTTTCATTCATCTTCATCCATTCCATCTCTCATCCTGACGCGCAGGTCGCCCACGGGCGTCGACTAGAAAGACCTGAACTCGGCCTCTCAGGAGGCCACACGAAAAAAAAAAAAATGTCAGAATTAATGCTTTAATTAGTAGGGTATACTATTCAGTGTACCTATTATAAATAAAAACCGTGAGGTTTCTCACCTCCCCATATTACGAAATCCGGTTGCCTAATACGGGGAAAGTGCACTTTTAAAGTTAACAATAATATCAGAGGGTATTACAACATCAAACGTGCCCATATTTGTAATATACATAGTATATCGCCTGAGGTTTACATTGGTGAGAAAACCAAAATTATTCCGTTCCTTCTTATGTCTAATGTGAGCACTATAAAAAAAACTCCCCATATTTGGCGACTTTACTCTACCCATTTTTAGAAGATACCTTATGCACTGGACAGCTGAATCCGTGATTAATTGTATAGGTAGCTTCGTAAGTCTCAGAACTCAGGAAGTCCTTTCTAGCAGCGTTACTAGCAGCTTTCAAAGTTTCAAGGTAAGAAAGAAAATATTCCTCTAGCCAGTTTAGGCGACTGACATTTAATGAGAAAAAATGCCCTTTATCTGGATTTCTAGACTGAATATGATGATATGTGATGCTTACGTCATGCATAGCGAACCATTTATTAACGTTTTTTTTTAATGGTTGCTTCTGCGTCCATGAATGTGTACGCTTCCGGGTGCATGCCTATATTTTCTTTCAGTGTACTAATGGCACCAATAACTTCTGACGAGAACACTTCCTTGGCACGCCGAACATTCATTTTTTCAAATTTAGTGGGTTCGATGTGTTTTTTAGTGAGGTGTCTGACCGGTTTGACGATCTCACCCTTTTGCATTGTGCATAGTAATGACAAGTATTTCCCTGAAATTATTCCAGTACCATCAGTCATCTCTCGTTACAGAAACTGCGTTCTAATGTGTTTTTTTTTTTTTTTTTTAGAATGTGACAATTATCAAAACTAGGGAATACATTCCTAGACTCGTCGTATGGGTGATTGACCATTGGTTGCAAATTCCCTCCTCCTAAATGCCTCATCATTGTAGTGTTAGTTTTGTGATTATCAGAGACAGTTATTATAATTATGAAACCGCATTGTTCAACCTCGAGAATAACGTCCAGCAGGAGTTTATGTAAGTCCCGTCCTGACAGCTGCTTCGTGAAAAAGAAGGCACACGGTATCTGATAATTTGTCGAAAGAACTCTTAGCACAAAACACAACACACGATTAGCTGCTACTTGTTCCCCTCCCGTCCAAACTAAAAACACTTATAGTGGGCGATGTATCGAAGATAGAGATATGCTCTCCAGGACTTTTTTGTAGAATTTCTCACGCTGAACAATTCTTACACTCATAATATAATGATATTTTTAACGGTTCGCCCAGCGTAAGCTTAAAAAGCGCACGGACGCCAGGCTATTTTTTTCGACCTTTTCACTGAAATCGTTACTGCTTGGCTCCCTTTGGTTTAAATAAATTATTTTCTACACAAATCTTCCTCGAGATCACCTTTACAGAATGGTGAAAGCAGCATCAAAATCCATCCAGTGGTTCTTGAGATTACACATTTAATATACGTACTGTACAGCTGATTCCTTATCGCGCCTATAATGGGAGGGGAGTGCGCTCTACCGGCAACGAGTAGAAACTTTCCAATTACATGTTATACATGGGTTCTGACTGGGAATGTCAAGGCCGGTATAGAGCGCAGCTCGTATTCAGTCGGCCGTGCCTTACGACTCATGATAAACGAACGGGATCTACAGATTTTGGGTAGCCTACAACCCGAATTTCAGGAGTGCACATATCATTTTGAAAATCTCACACGCTGAGATCGAGATAAGTAATTTTAACTGCTGTTGCTTTTAGAGGCTTCGGTGTGTCGGAATTTTTCCCCGAAGATATTGACTGTGGCACGACGCCCTCGCATGTAAGCACCTTCAAATGCCAAATGAATGCGCCTGAATTCGATCCCACAACCTTGGGAACAGCAGGAGAGAACTTTACTGCTGCGCCACGCAGGAGATTAGTCCTCCTTCGTGTGAGGAAAAATATATATTCACTGGACCCCCACGCCCTTGAAACTTCTTACGACAGATGAGGTCATTTTAGACATAAATACAAGGAATGACTTCTGCAACATAACTATAGACAGGGTTGAAGGTCTCCACTTCCAGGGCACCAGATGCAGAGGAAGAAATATTTCCGGTTACTAATTATCAAGGCTGCC
The DNA here is from genome assembly GCA_946902985.2 of Meconema thalassinum. NCBI lineage: Eukaryota > Metazoa > Arthropoda > Insecta > Orthoptera > Tettigoniidae > Meconema > Meconema thalassinum. The sequence goes on along the minus strand of OX336394.1, from coordinate 247,986,586 downwards.
GGGCGTAGTGCTGAAATGATCGTACGCCAAAATCTGATCGGGGTGACTCTTACATCCCTGATCTTTCGCGTCTAGTTCGATGTTTGTATCCATGCAACTAAAATGAACCAAATCCCTAACATAACGTTAGCCATACGAGGTTGAGCTGCTTACAGGGTGGGTAGGAAAATACAATTTCCCATGTCAGGTAGGGCCAATAAGGTCACGTAGCCCAGTGTACTTGGGTATGTGTGTGTATTTTTCTAATAACCTGTGTTATTGTGATGGCTATATTAGTGTGAGAGTATTTGAAATGCAGATGAGGACTGGGAAGGAGGCAGCTGTGACCTTAAGTTAGGAACCATCCCGGCATTTTCCTGGAGTAGAAGTGGGAAACAACAGAAAACAACTTTCAAGATGGCTGAGATCTAACCCTTTTCTTCTCAGTTTTACCTCACGAGGCTGACTGTAGCCCGTTCTACTCCTAAGACCAGAATTAAAATTTCTTGGCAGAGCCGGGAATCGAACACGAACCTTCGGGGGACAGACGCTAGCCGCTACACCACGAGGTAGTCATCGAAAGATATTAAAAACCTAATATAGTAAAAAGCGGGATGTTTAGAAAATCAACAGGAGTGAAAGTCCTTCTTATTCAGCGACACCGCTTGCAAGCCTATTGCTGTGCATAAACTCGAGAACAGATAACGAGACTTGAATAACTGATTGTGTGAGTAAACAAATATAAGATACGTAAACAAGATAACACGTAACTGACGTTTAGCTAGCTAGTAACCTGGTGAAGGTCACGCAGTAGGCCATGAGAAGGCGCTCTCGCAGATTGAATGATTATGTATTTAAGAATTGTATGCATAGGCTTAAGGAGCCCCATTTGCTGCATGCAATCCGCTCTTTTCACACTAAATAGCATTACATTAAATAAGAGAGAGAAAACCTGTCGCACTACATCTCCGTCCCTCCCTCTTATCACACACGTGACAATCTACTGTTGGTGCCGGACTGATACAGAGTACTATGTCCCACAAAGTAATTACAGCAACACTGTTTTTTGGAAGAACCACTCGCTGTAGACATATCCACCCCGGAAATCATTTCTTTATTTCGATAAGCTACACAACATGGTGGGAAAACTTAAGTAATAGCCCTAATAGGGCGTACTATTACCCTGCTAAGCACGTTTAAATAATGTAAAAAAAACAATATTTTTCTAAACCACGCACCTTTTACTGTGTGTTTTTTCGTCCTTCGATCTCTTCCTGACCTGGGGAATCTCCCCTGCCTAGTTAGTTATGCTCCACTGTTCTTTAACAGTAGTGTGTGTATTTGTAAGAAAGGTTAGGATTGAGAAGGAGGTGGCCGTGGCCTTACGTTCAGAACCATCCTAAAGTAGAAGTGGGAAGTCAAGGCAAAACATTTCTGGGAATCGCTGTTTTACCTCACGAGGTTGAATGCACCTCGTTCCAACCCTCAGGCCAGAACTAAATGCCTTGGCAGATCCGGGAATGGAACCAACTACTTATGGAACCTACACCGAAACCACATACAGTGGTAACACGAAGAATACACAGGGCAATACCACACCAGTGACGCCACTGCTCCATTTTGTTGTTTCATTTGAAAGGCTTGTGATAATTTAGCCTCGTGTACTTGGTTGTGTATGTACGTTTGTCTGATAACCTGTGTTATTGGGATGGCTGCATTAGTGTGTGTATTTGTAATGTAGCCGGGGGGGGGGGTTGGGGAGGAAGCAGCCGTGGCCTTAAGTTAGGAACCATCCCGAAATTCGCTTGGAGTAGTGGGGAAAAAACGAAAAACAACTTCCAGGATGGTGGGAATCGAACCCTCTTCTTCTCAGTTTTGCCTCACAAGGACGGGTATACCCAGTTGAGGAATGAAGTTAGAGGGCCTTGGCCAAAAGTAGGGCCATAAGAAGGTTTGCAGCGAATCCCCCTGCCATATCAAAGGCAAAAGCAAAACAAATTATTTTAACATTTAAAAAATATTAATAAAAGTAAAAACAGACCTAGCTCAGAATTCCCGAACTCACCAGCCGTGTAGACAGCGACTTGCCATCAACGAAGTGCCATACACATGCTGCTTTCTTAGCGTCGCCTCTTAACGACATACAGGGAATACTGTGGGTGTATTTGATCTCCACCGCAACCCACGTAGGAAAAATAGAAATAGTGTTGTTTTAGGGGCTTTGCGACATTGTGGTCATGTAGCCCCGTGTACTTGGATGTGTGTAGAATTTGTCTGATAACCTGTGTTATGGTGTCTGTAGTAGGGTGTGTATTTGAAATGCAGGTAAGGAATGAGAAGGATGCGGCCATGGACTTACTGTAGGTTAGCAACCAACCCGGCAATTTGCCTGGAGTAACATTAATAATAATGTTATTGGTTTTACGTCTCTTTTAACTACTATGGGTTTTAAAGACGCCGTGTGGCGGGCTGTCGGAATTTTGCCCAGAGGGGGATCTTTAACGTGTCAGTAAGTGAACTGACACGGCTCCCTCGCATTTGCGCACCCTCAAATGCCAGCTGACTACGCCAGGATTCAATCCTGAAACATTGGGAACAGCAGGCAAGAACGTTACCGCTGAGTCCCACAGCCAGTCTTGCCTGGAGTAGTAGAAGTGGGAAACCACGGAAAACCATTACAAGGATGGCTGAGGTACGAATTGAATCCACCTCTTCTCAGTTTTGCCCCATAAGGCTGAGTGCACCCCGTTCCAGCCCTCAGACCAGAATTACATTTTATTGGCAGAGCCGGGAAACGAACCCGGGCCTCCCCGGTGACAGCCAACAATGCCAGCCACTACGCAACGAGGTGGACAATATAGAAATAGAAAGGGTCTGACTATTCCAAAAATGAGAGTATCAGGAAAGAAACGAGACTGAAAGGCCTCGGATATTCTAATATTTTCGAAATTGTAAGAGAGAGTTAGTTATTGTTGTTTTAAGCGACAGAACTAAGAGGTCATCTACCCCTATTGTAAGAACACTTGTAGGAACACTTAGTACAAGCAATGCCTGGTTCAGTACCCAGGTTCCCAACCCACGTAGAAAACTAGTAGTCACAAAAGATTCGCTAGGCCTTGCTCTCTGTTGGCATCAACACAACTCTATAAAACCAATTTGTATACAACTTAGCAGGAGACACAGTGCACGAGTACATTCAGGTGTCTTGTAGTCATTCACTTGCATCAGATGACTAGACCCAAGCCCAGGTACGGTATTTTTCCATGATGAGCGGTCACAGTGACGCGTGCTCGCGTCTTAATGGGGCATAGCCAACATAAGAGTTAATGTGCTGGAAATTTACTGAGCGCCCCTTATCCAAACTGGAGCACGGCAACGACACGACCCGTTCGAGCCACATAGAGGCAGAGTTATAGCTCCCATTAACATTAAAGGATTCCGAGTCACTTCCTGTCGAGTAGTAGTTTCATTGGAGTGGCTTGAGCATTGTGGTCAATTGGCCCGGTGTAGTTGGGTGTGTGTAGAATTTATCAGATAACCCGTGCTTTGTGTGCGGCTGTGGTAATAGTAGTAGTAGGTGTGTACTTGTAATTTAGGTGAGGGAATGAGGCGACCGTGGCCTTAAGATAGGAACCATTCCAGCATTTGCCTGTAGTAGAAGTGGGGAAACCACGGAGAACCGCTTCCAGGGTGGTTGAGGCGGGAATCTAACCGTATCTCTTCTCAGTCCAGCCTCACGAGGCCGAACCTACCCCGTTCCAACCCTCAGCCGAGAATTAAATTTCTTGACAGACAGGAATCGAACCCGGCGACTGCCAAGAACAGTAGGTGGTCAACGGTTGGGATGTTCTATAGTATACGATCACCCGCATGCCAGAAAAGTGATTCATAGTCCGACATTACAGAATCTACGGAGGCTGTTATGAAAAACAACGGGTTAACAAACAGTTCCTTCTTATCCTAGAGTTATTATACAAGGACTGAGCGTCTCTTACATCAAGAGCAAGCCTCCTGCTAAGTGTGTCACGCTGGTCGTTCATTATAGAAGAAGGCCAGTTGTTACACACACAAATATGCAATCACTGGCAATGAAACAGTTTCGCCAAATTATCCATTTATATGACTCATGAATTATCCATGTGGAGTAAAACGCATGCGGTCAATTCACTACTATGACACCGAACCTGCACACGTTTCGAGTCTATCAATGATGAGGAAAGTGCACGGACAAAACTGGGTTAAATTACAATTACTTCGAGGAACTAGCAGACTAATCAATTACAAGAAAAATTACTTTTACTAGAAAGTAGTCTGATATTAACAATGTAGGTTAAAAGAAACTTCATCCGATAAAAAATTATATATATATATATATATATATATAATATATGTATAACACTTAATTGTGTACATGTTTCAGACTGCGATGAGTCCTTCTCCAGCACAAAATTAATTATAACATGATATTAATAAGAGAAAAGGATACCCTCACAGTTTTGTTTTACATTTACTTGAAAGTTCATCTATGTTTTTTGTTTGTTTTTTTTAGCGTATGGCTTTTAGTGCCGGGAATGTCCGAGGACATATTCGGCTCGCCAGTTTTGTAGCTGCTTCGAGACGGACACCCAATGGGTGAGCTACAAGTACCGTTGGGGAGGAAAGTTGGAATGTAAGGACGAGGAGTTGGAAGGTAGCGGCTGTGGCCTGTAGTTAGGAACCAACCCCGGCATTTGCCTGGAAGGGAGATGGGAAACCAAAGAAGACCGTCTTCAAGGTTGCCGGCGGGGGGATTCGAACCCCCTCGCCTCCCGGATGTGAGCGACTGCCAGCAGTCGTGCCGTAACGACCACGGCTAACTCACCCAGTTCTATGTTGATTATCTAATATTTAGACATTGGTGCATCTGTGTTATCATAGCGGAGTTGGGATTTAATGTGGTGAATATGCTAAACTTGAAGAGGGGAAATTGAGGTCTTGACTTTTGTTTTCTTTCTTTCTTTCTTTCTTTCTTCCTTTCTTTCTTTCTTTCTTTCTTCGTCATGCCCGACTAAGGAGCGCGATTGAACTTGTTTAGCTGATGGCATTGCTTTTTTCTTCTCCCAAAATATCTTCTTCTCGCTGTGCCTTCTCTTGCGATCTTCTGACCAGGTTTTGTTGGTGATAGTGCTTGGATGGTCAGCGAAGCGGTGATTATCGACTAATTCTCTGAATTTAGCTCTGTTTAGTACTATGTCATCTGTGATGCCTATTTCCTCAAGATCTTTTCCAACTTCAAGCAGTCAGGTGGATTTAACTTTCATTGACAGGGCAAGGTTAAGAATCCTTTTAGTCAGTCTGATTGCCCATCCTGAGGATATGCCCGTAAAATTTCAATCGTCCCTTCCTAAATGTGTGAGATATTCTTTGAGTGCTGGTATAAGTCTTCGGATTTTCTTTTCATCGAGATTCCCCCCGTACAGACTGGTCAAAAAAATCTTGGATTTTCCTTTCTTGCTTTTCCAAATCTTTAATTAATGATTATGATTAAGCATAATTACAGCTTGATTACAGGGTTGCAATGCAGTAATTTTGGATTTCTGGATATTGATTTTTTATTATATCTGTTCCAAGTGAGTCTGTAAGCTTTTTTGCAATTTAATATACAGAACATTAAAAAGTGTACTGGCTATTCCCTAAATGTTACTTGCTCGTGCAACAACGTTGTAGCCTTAATCACTGCACGTGCAGCATTGTTCCGTACATTATTATTTATGTTTTGCTTTAGATCAACTACGTCTAGGAAAATAATAGAAGTGATAGTAACTAAGAAATCATGTTAATCCAGATCGCATTTGGCTAATTGATCAAAAGGATATTACCATTGTTTTTGTCTTCTGATTAGTTAGTTATAATTTCTGTAAAATTTTGTGAATGTAACCTCCAACAATATACAAGCTTTAAAAAAGACCACATTAGTCTTTTTTTTTATTTGTAGAATATTGAGCTGCCACATTCAACAGGATTTTAAAAGTCCCGTATTGACAAGACTCGTCTCTCTTAACTGTGAATTGAATGCACCATTACCGCAGTACTACACACTAAGGAAGCCACAACAATTTTTACTTTAGACAAGCCTATAATTCATAATTGACGAAGTACAATGAATGGATTTACTGAACAAGAGAACATTTTAACATTTTACCCATAATGCGTTTTCTTTAAGTGTATATTTTTATAAATAAGCCTGTCTTAGTGATGTTTATATTATTGTCACAAGTGCTGAAGATGAGTCAAAATAAGACTTAAAACAATTGCTCACTAAGAAATATTATATGAATTGACTAGAGTGGATTCTCAAGTATTTTTTTAAATATATAAATACAGTATATAACTTTCAACATTGTTACGACCATTTTTTCAATTCTAGAACACTAATCGAGAAAAATTAGATAATTTGGGAAATTATGTTTCTGTGCGTGACAAGCGTATAATACTAGAATTTGATATTGTATGGTTATCTTCTAGTTCATTATTTGCTGATGAATAAATAAATAAATAAATTTAAAAATAAAGCTGTGACTTTTCTGAGCTCTGCTTAATTTGGGGAATGATGGCGCAGCAGACGAGCCTGCCACCCATGAAGGGGACAGGATCCCATTCCCGGCTAAAACATGAGGGATTTCTGAAGTGAATTATCACATTCGGTGGTTCAGACTCCACGTTAAAAGATCTCATGGCTTATGATTGCAAGAATTAACAGTCTCGTAATACTATACAATCCTTCTTCCTTCATACCAATTTAGCTTTGTTGGCTCTAGGAGTTATCTGATTTATAGTTTCTCAGATATGTTCTGCTGCCAATAACGTTATTAGTACGGTAATGATATCAATGAATAATATGATTAATATTTAAATATTAACATCGATAATAAAATATTAGCAGTCCATTAACATCCATACTATTAATAATATAGATTTTTAACTGCTGCGGCTTATTAGACGTCATGTTCTGAATTATTGCCCATTAACAAGCCAGTAACAGGGGTCTGTCGCCATTTATGCACCCTCAAATCAACTGCCCCAAAAATCGACCTCGCATCCTTCGGCACAGTAGGCGAGAACCTTACAGCTGAGTCACACAACCCGACCTCTTTGCTGTCCCTTGTAACGTCTCTACGTCTCTTTCTTCGTGGTGGATAAAAAACATTTGGTTTCAGTAGGCCTATGTGTAATTTTCCATGCATACCTGACACACGAGTGACCGCCAACACACGCCCTTCTGGTAGCAACCGCAGGCATATTTTTATACTGTCCAATCCACTGGCGGCCTAATTTGAGGTCAAGAGTGTCCTCTCACGAAGGTCACCTCGCGCAGTCATTTCCGCGCGACCGAAAAAGTGTAATGTTGCGGTTTTTACAATTCCCACCGTGCACCCACGAGTGAAGGTCTTCTACTAACTTTTACTTATTTATTATTTAGCGTATGACTTTTACTGCCGGGAGTGCCCGAGGACATGTTCGGCTCGCCAGAGGCTGTGGCTGATTCAAGCGGACACCCATGGGGTGAGCCACAAGTTCGTTCAATTTCAAGTAGTTCCAACTTTCGCTACCAGATGTCACTGATACCTAGTGGTGAATGTTGGAACTTTGATAGAGCGTTCCAACTAAATCTAACCTAGAATTAAGCTTCACACAAGTTTAGTCTGTGGAAGGATCTTGTACATGCCATACATCTATGACATGGGACCGCCGAGTTTACTCCCCTCCGAAGGAAGGCATACTGAACAATTTTAACGATCTTAAAAAATCCGACGACTTCGGCCGGGTTTGAACCCGCGACCTTGGGCATAGAAGCTCAGCATGTTACCAACTACGCCACCGAAGACACTGGGGCGAACTGTAATTACGTGCTAACCGAACTTCTCGATCATTCCACGAGGAGGCATGCTACTTTTTAAGTCATGGCAACAATAATAGCTAGAGGACAGCTTCGGCAATTTAATACCATTAGGAGAAACTAAACTGGTTGCTGCCGTTAATTCATTTAGGGGCTTGGGACATCGTAGTCATCAGCTCCGTGTACGTGGGAGTGTGTTAAACTTGTCTGTTGAGCTGTGTTTCTATGGTGACTGTAGTAGTGTGTGTAGCTATATTAAAGACAAGGATGGAGGAGTTGCCCCGGGTTTGAAATAAGGTACTATCCTGGCATTTGCTTCAAGGAGTGTGAAGAAAGAAAAGAACGGAAAAAACACGCTCAGGATAGCCACCGTCAGCGCCGGGATTCGAACTAATGATCTCCGGACATGTTGAGGCACCCTATCAGAACTGTATTCACTATGGCCCAAATCTTTGAAACATTAGGAATTTGAAATAGTTTCCGTGCTTGACTGCTTAGACTTTCTCTCTCAATGTATACTCAACCACACCGATTTATTTACTTCAAAGCCTGTGATGCTTTATTTCTAATGTGAACAGCAGACAACTAGACATTCGGAGAGGAGACAATACTAGACATGGTGTTGCCCATAAAACTTAATTATATTGGGATATTCTACCAGAAATGTACACCAGTGTACACCTTAAATAAATCTCCCATGTTGTAAACGGAACGAGGGTAAAGTAATTTCTAAAAGGTCCCGTGAAAATATGCATGCACTCATTAGATGCAAAATAAGAATATATCAGGAGCTGGCAGGAGAGAGGGCGAATCTGCAATAAGATTACACACGGTACAATATTCCCCCTCTTCACCCAGCTCAAAGGCGAATATTGTATGTAATGTTGTTGCAGATTCGCTCTTTCGCCTCCCAGCTCCTGATATTGTGTATGGTTTCTTTTTTTTCTATCGTTTATCTTCCAAGCTCGGCTTCACCCATGGACTCCGTCAGCAGATACAACTGGGGATGGGGACAGGCCGATCCCGCAGGCGACCGCTAACTTGGGTCTAATGAAGGGAAAGTCAGGGAAGGGCGTGGGAAGGAAGTCGGCCGTGGACCTGTTGGAAGGAATCGTCCCGGCATTTGCCTGGGGTTGAAAATGGGAAACAACGGAAAACCATTTTCAGGACGCCGAGGTTCGATCCCAGGCTCTCTCGACAACAAGGAGGTACCGCGTTAGCGCTCCCGGTCACTGCGGCTGGTTTATTGTATGTAATTGACCAAAATTGTATTTAAAAAAAAATTGAAAATACAAAATAAAGAGTTACATTTTTCCAATATATTAAAAGTGTATGTCAATTAAATAAACATACTTTGTCCAACTAGACGACGCGTTTCAATAGTAGTGCAAGGCTTCCGTACAGTAGCTTTAATGTGATTATAGATTTCATAGAGCAACTTCACCGCGGGGTATACTAATTGGAACAAACGAACCATTTCTGGTACTCGGGCTACGGTTTCTCCCGACATATATTTAGTGCTTAAATCATCTTAAGGGGTATATTTTACAGCAACATAGAGCACATATGGACATCACAGCAAAACTAATTACATGACAATCATGTTCAAACACAAACAACACTGTCAAAATGCCAATAAAAAGCCATATTTCGTCAGTTAACTACATAGCGTTAATGAAACCCATTGTTTATATTTCATATCCTTGATGTCGATATAAAACCTGACTACCCCATGTTGTAGCGGCTAGCAGTCTTGGGTGACGTCCGGAGATCCGGGTTCGATTCCCGGCTCAGCCAAGAAATGTTAATTCTGGTTTGTGGGCTGGAACAGGGTACACCCAGCCCCATGCAGCAAACCTGAGAATAGGAAGGTCGATCCAACCTCAGCCATCCTGGATGTGGTTTACCGTGGTATTCTCCACTTCTACTCCAAGGCAATGCTGGGATGGTTCTTAACTTAATGCTACGGCCTCCTCCTTCCCAATTATATCCTCCAATTTACAAATACACACACTTGTACAGCCATCACAAAAACACAGGTTATCACACAAATTACACACACAACCAAATACACGGGGCTATATGACCACGATGGTGCAGCCCCTAAAATAAGCAACAACAACCTACAAGTTGTCCTCATGAACTTCCTTCCTTTAAAACTCAGCAATTTTTCTAGGTTTGTGCCGTGTCTTGTGTGGGGTTTCGCCTAGGACACCAAGCTGGCTCATCAGCGGGCTCTTGGTGTCCCCGCCCGGACAAGACACGGCACAAACCTAGAAACATTGCTGAGTTTTAATTCACAGGCCGTGAAAGCCAATATACCACTTTTTTGGAAGCCTACTTAGGGAGCTTGAGCTTTTAAATCTCGCAGTAAAGAGGCAAAGTTGCGCTTCATAAAAAAGAGAGGTAGCGCGTAGTTCGCTACTCCTGTGGGGTCCAGGCAGGGACACCAAGAACCCGCTGATGAGCCAGCTTGGTGTCCTAGGCGAACCCCTACACAAAACACGGCACAAACCTAGAAAAATTGCGGAGTTTTAATTCACTGACCGTGGAAGCCAATATACCACCTTCCATCCTTTACTTTTTTTTTAAGGGGCTTTGCGACATTGTGGTTATGTAGTTTCGTGTACAATATCATATAAATCAATTTATTTCAGTTCTTTTTCCACATATTCCAGTAATTTGAATGATTTTTTGTGTTGGCCGACTGAAATCTACAATATATTGTGCTCCAAAGCTATATTTAATCGATGTTAGTTTTCCATAGAGCTGGTCAACGTCGTCTTGGTAAGTACGGGCCTACAGACCTGCCGTACAAGAAGAGGCACAGTTTATTTTTTTTTACCATCAACATCGTGTAGCAGTGTATTCAGGTGAGTACCTCACGCCATGGTAGATAGTGCTAGGCTTGCCACTGACTGGTGTCGGTATGCTAATGGTCTGCACATTGTCTGGGGCAATAGGTGGGCGGGTTGCAGAGGAGGACCACACCTGTTCCATAGTGTTTTCTACAGCCTCCACAACATGATAGCAAATGCTGCGAATCGCGCGATGTTTAAAGGTTTCGCCTTAACAGGGAATGTTCGCTATTTTTGTTCTCTGCTAATATTTTATACTGGAAACTTGTTTGTCGCAAGTGAATTATGAGTCAATTGCCTTCTGTATCAATGCCACAATCAATTGCGCAGCATTGAATCTCAAAGAGCGGGATTTCCTCTGTCCAGTGAGATTACTTGTCTTTCTTTTCCCCCCATATTTCCTTGTAATTTGTATGTGAAGTTCTGAAGCATTTTATTTTTCAGTGTTGCCTCCTAAAAACTACCAATTTATACTTTTTCAGTCGGTCAACACGCTTTTTCCTTATTCAGATTAGGCGGGATAACTTAGTATAGCAAAACATATTTCTAAATACTTGTATAATTTTAAACTTTAACCCTAGTGATCAGGTTCTGATGATGACCGCGTGACGGTCGAAACGCGTAGGCTAATCCTAAACCCCACCCCCACTACTTTATCGGTGAATAATAGACTATTAATACAAGCATTTTTTTTTCTTTCAGGGAAGTGTGTTATGTGTAAAGTTACCCGCCTAATCTAATTGGGCAAACGCGTGTTGACCGACTGAAAAGTATAAATTGATTGTTATTTTTAGCTACTTGACTGTACATGCAAAGTTTCAGCGAGATCGGGAACTGCATGTTCGTGAGGTATCCTTGAGAGTGAGGAATATGTCTATCGTGGTGTTTGTCGAGAGCGATTATTACCTGATGGGACAAACCTGCGCGAACACTAGAGTTTAGAGAGGTAGACAGCGATTATTACATGTTGGCTCATGCTCACGTAACGAGTTTCATATGCGGGCGAGTCCATGTGCTGCAGCGTGATTAAGAGAGGATGAACGTTCACTACGCTACGAGGGGCGGGAAACTTAGAATACCACGTGCTGACCGTTATTTTTAGCCTACTTCAGATTTTTGCAAAAAATGAAAGTAGACTTATGAGATCTACACAGGGCAAAAAAAAAGTGTGTGTGTGTGTACTCTGAATGTCTGCCCTCCCCCCAATCAATTCAAACATTGTTCATCTTTGCCAAAACTGAATGGCGGCCGCTCAAACGTTCAAAACGTAAAATCAAATAACGACTAAACTAATCATCTGATCTCTACCAAATTTGGTAACAACATACCTTCATATGGGACGCGTCTTGTGCCCAAACTACAAGGTCATCAGCCGTGCCATTTCAGGGACCCACCAGTTCCGATTATCGAACCGAGAATCGTTCAAACTGTTCTAAAGGACGTGGCACGTTCGAAATTAAAAGTTTATATTGTAATATTATAGTGCAGAATGGACTTTAAAAAGCTGAGCCGTCTGAGTAAAGCTCGATTCACAATGCGCAGTCGGTAGTTGGTAGTTGGCATTCGGCAGTTTAAGTCACACCTGAGCTCTCTTATGGCGTCATGCACAATGTGCAGTTGCTGTCGGTGGTTGGTAGTTGGCAGTCAGCAGAGTGTAGTCAGCAGTCGCCAAATTCATCTTTGACTGCCAACTACCAACTTTCGACTGCAATGTAACAGCCAATCAGGGCAGATCACAGGCAGACGTCATCTTGACTTTTGGACTTTTTATTCTCAGGTACGCTGTCGCTATTAGCAATAACATAAATAAACGGCAAAAGTCAAAATCGGCCAGTGTTGGGAGGTTATGGACCACTCGCACAAAGAATAAAGAATGAATCCTCCGCTACCTTCCTTCTCCTCCTTTCTCCTGTAAGCTCTCGGAGGTTTGCGCCATCAGGTAATATTGTTGTCCAGTTGTGACAGTGGATAGGATGGAGGACAGAGCCGTTGTCTCGAGTCAGGTACTATACATCCGGCATTTGCCCCAAATTGAAGTGAGAAGTGAGGGCTATTGTTCCTAGTATGGCTGATAGCGGGTTCGAATCTATCTCTTCTCAGATAACCTCACGAGAAAGAGTGCACCCAATTCTGACCAGGACTTAAATCATTCATGAGCGCCCTCAATCGAACCCCCTGCCCCCAAAGCTCTACTTTCTCGACCTAGAGTCGAACCCACGATCATTAGGAGAACATTACCACAGATCCACCAAGGCGGCTTGTTTTGAAGTGAAGCCTGTAATACGTCACGAGTTGTTTTGCTCTTTACATCATAGCTGACGAATGGTGTCAGTTCTACAACATACTTTTCCATAGACTCAATTAGGCTTCCTAATAATCATAAACTCCAACTACGTCTCTTCACTGTCAGTGGACATTTCCACTCGTCCTTCATTAGGAAAGTGAAACGCAATTACCTAGACGACGGCCAACTCCCCACCACAGACAAACCTCGACTGTGTGGGTTGTAAGAAGTCAACGTTTCCTTTTCATTCTACATTGATTGATACGTAAGGTTAAAGTAATGAACATCATGATTATGGGACCCAAGAGAGGACGTGCAGAACAACACTCCAGTCCACAATGAACAGGACCACACGAATCTTCACCATATTCACTCATAATTCATAAATTAAACCCATAGCCACTTCCTTCCAAAATTCTAACCTCAATTACAAATACACTAGTACAACCAACACAATGACCTAGGTTATCGACAATTCCCCCCACACTCAAGTACACGGAGTTCAATGACCAAGATGCCAGAAAGCCCCTAAGTGAATCAACAACAACAAATTTCCAGAATCATTTTGAACTTCCCTAAGTATTCTCTGTACAAAGACAAAGAATTCCACGTCTTCCAGAGCGTTGGACACCCTGCCTGATGTAATACGCAGTGCCACGTAACACCTCTCATTTCACTCCGTATTAATACAATCCTATTAACTTCTGGAAAGGTTCCAGGTTCGTAGGAGTGCACGTGATTTCCAATGAACTGCTGACCTCAAGCAAACAACAACATAGGCGATTCTGTAGGTGTGTACAGCGCTTGCCGTCTGGTTACTCCCTACCTCAGTCACAACAGGGCGAGACTCAAAATCTTGCTAACCTTGGTCAGCAACAACAAAGTCAAGTTAAACATTCACAATTTAAAGGAGCTGCGAGTTCAAATTACTTATGAAGATAGGTGGATCGATTTTGAGAGCAATTGACCAACGTAGAAAACCGGAGCACAATGTAGTTATTGAGAAATCATCGATATTGTGCAGGAGACCATCTGAATCGAGATCTACTTTCTCGGGCATGCTAACTGGCCATCTTGTTTCCATGAGACAGGTTTACCGTAACCAATATCTGCCATATATCATGTAATTATGGCTAAACTGCGATTATTCCTTCGCTGTGGTAAAACATATAACAATAAACATGTTACTGGTTTTCAGTCCCTTTTAACTACTGTGGCTTTTAGAGCCGCCGGGGTGCCCCGAAGGGGAACTTAAAAGTGCCAATACATCTAACTTACTGACACGGTTACCTAGCATTTGCGTACCCTCAAATCAACTGGCTGCGCCAGGATTCGAACCTGCAACCTTGGGAACAGCAGGCGAGAACGTTACCGCTGAGTCACGCAGCCAGTGTAAAACATATAATGTTGTGCCACTATTACTATTGCTTATAAGTAGCCTACAATAAATCAATATTAATTCATGAAACTATTCTTCGGGTGTGAAAAAACAATTACTTGATATTCTTGTAAGTTTTAAGAATCAATATTGTGTTATCGTAATTTTATGCACAGAGAGAGGCAGCGGAGTGTACACCTGGCATTTCTCGATTTAGAGAAAGCTTTTGACCGTATCCCTCATGATCTTATTTGGCGAGCTCTTCGTTGCCATGGAGTCCCAGAGGAATATGTAAGCTGGGTGCAACTTCTGTATCGCAATGCCACTAGTGTAGTTCGGAGTCCAGCTGGAGTCTCCCCACCTTTTGAAATCACTGTGGGTGTTCATCAGGGTTCTGCTCTATCACCACTGTTATTCATCCTCTGCATGGATACAGCAACGGCGGACATACAGACCTCACATCCCTGGACCCTTCTCTATGCGGATGATGTGGTACTTGCCCAAAAAAAACGCCCTGAACTCCAGCACAGGGTTCAAACGTGGAACGACAGACTGGCTGAAAATGGACTACACCTCAATATCCAGAAGACAGAATACCTGGAATGTGGCCCCCAAACTAGAGGTACCATCAGTATCAGCACAGAAAATCTGCAGAAGACCATGCATTTTAAGTACTTAGGGTCCACTGTCACTTCAAATTGTGACGCCACTCCTGATACTCGGATGAGGGTAAACGCAGCCTGGCTCAAGTGGAGACAAGTCACTGGAGTTCTCTGTGATAAAAAGATGCCTCTGCATTTAAAGGCAAAGGTCTATAAGTCTGTGGTACGCCCAGCAGCCATCTATGGGACCGAATGTCGCCCTATGACCAAACAACATGAGCAAATTTTGAATACGATGGAAATGAAGATGCTCCGATGGTTGATGGGGCTGACCCGATTTGACCACGCAAGGAACACAGACGTCCGGCGAAGATTTGGTATTGCACCAATTGTCGAGAAGGTGAGGGAGGCTCGTCTACGCTGGTACGGTCACGTCATGAGAAGACAGAACAACTCAGTTGCCAAAAGAGCACTCCACATCAACCCAGGTGGAACAAGACCACGTGGAAGACCTGCAAAGCGGTGGACTGACAACATCAGGGCTGACATGCACGCTGTTGGTCTAAAACCAGAAGATGTCAACGACCGAAAGAAGTGGAGGAGATGTAGCAAAGTAGCAGACCCCGCAAGGGATTAATGCTAGGAAGAAGAAGAAGAAGAATAAGAAGAAGAAGAAGAATTCATGAAACAGATAATATTTTAAGTGAGATTTACATTAATTTCTCAATAACTTATCAATTTTGAACCTTCAGCAAAAATGTTGTAGTGAGAAGTTTCTTGAGGCATTACGACCCAGTTATTTTTCAACACACTGAAACTATTCTTCGGGTGTGAAAAAACAATTACTTGATATTCTTGTAAGTTTTAAGAATCAATATTGTGTTATCGTAATTTTATGCGATGCTAGCAGTGACACAGCATTATGTGGTTCATTACAGCGAACCGATCACCACGACTCGTCAGTAATTAAGTTCGATTTGAGAGTTGAGTACAGCATAAAATTGTCCCTGTTGTTCTGTTTTTGTAATAGAGCGCTCTACAGCTGAGAATAACTGTCACGGTTTGCGCTGCCAATACCAGTGGCTGAACAACATGCACTGTCGTCTGAGACTTATAAGAGTCTTCCTCGGCAGTGCTATGTGCCTATGCATTTGCAGTCGCATTGGGCGCGACAACAGCCTCGCTTCCCCACAACACAATAATTCATTTGCGGCCGTATTGGGAAACGCTGGTTGAGGAAAACTTGGAAGGAACCTCACTCTTCTTCAGCAGATGAAAAGTAGTGTTGAAATTATGCCTTCTCGGTGTTGTGTTTACATATATGTTCTAACAGTTCTGATTTAAGAAAATTTCCTAACGGAGACAGGTTACCCAGCAGATGTAAAGCATGGCTGACAAAATTAATCGCAGGGTATCTACTCTGGGATATACTGCCAAGTGTGTTAACAGCATTTTACAGATGATAACTCTGAAATCTCGTCAGTATACAGGAATTAGGAGTCCAAAAATGTTAAAGAAGAGTGCGGTTCCTATACGGTCTCCCTCGCCCAGGTGTCCAGAGTAAGACTTATCTCGGCCAAGACGACTTACAAGGAAGGAGAAAAGAGAAGCGTCAGCTGGAGGAAGAAAGCGAACGGATGAAGATTATTCAGGAAGTCCTTGAGGACAGTGAATGTTTTAAGTTCATTTGATGTTCACGTTGTACTAGTCAATGAAAGAAATTAGTTTGAAAATATCTGTTATATGAACCAGTTGAAACGTGTGGGCGCAGTTACGATGAGTTTGGGACAGTATTACAGGCATATATTTCTCTAAGGTGAAGACAGTACGGAGAAGATTAAAACAATAGGGATGACAACTACTCTGAAGTGAATATGACACTCGTTCGGATGATTACAGAATCACGGGATATGAAGCAGCTAAAAGACAAGCGCAAAAGTGGAAGTGGTTTAGGTAGCTTTTTATAGTAATGTTTGATTGCCTTCACATTTTGCTCGCTGTGTGGGAGTACAGTATGCGATGTGCAGTGGGCTGTAAAATGAGCTTCACTCAAAATAACTACAAACAGTAGCAAATGTTATTTGTGTATGGCATGTGATAGTCTCTTACATAGCGATTTCGGTGGTTATACTGAGGATAAAACCCCAAGAAACTGTTGTCAAAATCATTACCGGTACAGTTATCGAGCTAATTAAGCTACTAAAGGAACATTCAAATCCAATATACAATAAATCTGTTACTACCACAGCCCATTACACTTGTTGTACACAATTTAAACACAAATGTGATTCTGGGAGTTACTAGCTATTTCTCGTTCCTCAAATCACGGACTATAGATACGATCTAAATATGGATATGAAGGCTTATGTAACAGAGCCTAAATAGACCACCTCCCAGCAGCAGTGCGAAACAATTGTTCTCGCCGCGCACCATCCTGCACTATCTCCCTGGACATTCGTCGGCGAGATAATCAACGCTTGGTAATAGTGATGTTCTTTTTTCAGTTGATGTAACGGCAAGATTTGTGGCTTATTAATTCGAAAAGAGGGATAAATAATAATAATGCTATTGGTTTTACGTCCCTTTTAACAACTGTGGCCTTTACAGACGCCGGGGTGCCGGAATTGTGTCCCGAAGGGGATCTTTAACGTGCCAGTAAATCTACTGTCACTGCTCCCTCACATTTGCGCACCCTCAAATGCCAACTGGCCGCACCAGAATTCAATCCTTCAACCTTGGGAACAGCAAGCGAGAACGTTACTTCTGAGCCACGCAGCCAGCCTCGAAAAGAAGAAAACTGCCATTTGACAAGGTAGATTTTCCTGTCTTAAGTACGTATTCAACGCAATCTCCGGCGAATTTTACGACAGTTCGAATAGACGTGACGTCACTTGCCTTGAAGGATATAAATCGTTATCTTTAGTGTTAGTTTGTCTACGTAAAATTGTACTGATTACTGATATGCTAATGACGTAGTGTGTTAAGAATCCCCTCAATCCGGAAATTCCCTTCCTTGTTTAGCAGCCGAACTTTTTTTTTCTTATCTCGTTTAAAACAGCCACAGGAAATATCCATAGACCATACAGGCGTGTGCCTTCGGAGCTGATAAGTTAACTTAAAACCTGCTTGCACTGAGGCATGCACCTACTATAAATCAGTGCACGAGATGAAGCATGAAAGAAACAATGGGAATAGGGAGAGAATGTTTATACAAAGGACGGAATTTAAAAAGACTTTCTCTGATGACTTAAAATAGAAAATTTTATGAACATAGTATAGAACAGGATTTTCTATAAATGATCCGCTTACCACATCCGATCCACTGAGATATTTGAAAACCTGCTATACAGAATAACAAAAACATATGCATTAGAAAAATAACAAACAAATAAATCGATCGCGGTCGACAGTCTCGAACAGCGCATTTCTCATGCCAGATTGTATCTGAACATGAGAATATTTTGATAAATTACACCTGCTTTCTTTCATAGCCTATTAATGTGCTGGGTAAGTATGCTTAATATGTATTGGTCATGATTGTTTAGTTTCCTTTCAGCAAACTTACTACGCGCTCTTGACTATTAGCGTCTGCAGAGATTTCTCTACGGGGAAGCAATTTTCAAGGGTGGCAGCTACAATCACCACAAATCTACATGACACAGTATCAGATGGATAGATGCTCCTATATAATTTTTCGATGTAAACTTACAAATGTAAACATGGAAATGCAATTTAATGAAGAAAAAATCCGCAGGAATCTTCAAATCCAGAATTGCCCTTGGGCAGATTTGAATGACCAGAGGTGGGCTGGAGGAGAAATACAGGCCGTGAATGAGAACATGAAACCTTGACGACAATGCTGGAAACTTAATTTTTACACTGGTTCACAGTTTGTAAAGCGCAGCAGAAACACTTTGTAGTAAGCATATCCATCGGTGCCTTTCAGCGTCCAGTCTAGTCTGCAAGCCTCTGTTTACGAACAAGTCGCCTCCATGATGCTCTATTAGCAGTTAGCACCGCGGCATCCTCTGATTCTACACCTCTCACTTTGAAATCGATTAACACTGAATCTAACCACCGCCTCCTAGTTCTACATCTGTTGTTCTTACCCTCTACACCCGAACTCCTTAATATTTTAGGAGATCTCCCCTTCCCCATTCTGTTTACATCACCCCACCACCTGAGTCGGCTCATACGAATAGCCTCATTCATCTAAAGTTTCCATTTCTAACAGCCTTTATATCTTCATTACGTGTAACCTTCCTGCCATTGCTCAAATCTATTTTCCCAGCAATCATTCGTGCTACCCTCATATCAGTTACGCTCTAGCTTACGCATTAGCTATCCTGCGACTACCCAGTTCCCACTTGCATATAGCAAGATCGGTATAAATACTGAGCGATGCAGGAAGAGTCACGTCGCTATACTAACTTCTTTCTTGGAGAATACAGTAGATCGCAATTGTGAATTCACTGCATTGGCTTTTCTACACCTCGCCTCTACCCTATCCTGAGAGAATATACAGCCTGAGTACTTAAAATGATAGACCACCCAGATGACCTCGTAGTTCCGACCCTTAAAACAACAATAACTAACTAATAACCAACACCTCGTGGTATAGCAACTTGCTTTCTTGGCTGTCACCCCGAAGGTCCGGGTTCGATTCCCGGTTCTGCCAAGAAATTTTAATTCTGTTGTCAGGGCTGGAATGGAGTACACCTCGTGAGGGAGAACTGAGGAGGAGGGTTCGATTCCCAACTCAGCCAACCCATGGTTCCCCCCCCCCCCCCCAACTTCTAATTAAGGCCACGGCTCCCTCCTTCCCAATCCTATCCCCAATTTACAAAATATACAATACAGCCATCATAATAACACAGGTTATCACACAAATACACGGAGCTATATGACCACGATGACACAGACCTTAAAATAATCAACAACAAAATGGCCCACCTGCTCCCAAGTAGTTGCTCCAAACATATAATTTCTTAAAAATAAGACACATTGACTTTCACGGCTATCCAATACACTCTAGCAAACATTTTAGGCTTGTGCCGTGTCTGTTGCGGGGTTTCGCCTAGGTAGGGCCTACTTCAAGTCAGGCTCATCAGCACCCTGCCCGGTCCGCTGTTGGGGTAGCGCATCTTGCACTACGTATTGAATGGCCGTGAGAGCAAAATATGACATGTTTTTGGGAACCTTGATGGAGAGGAGAAAAGCTGTGGAAGCTTTTGGTACTCGCAGCAAAGTAGCACAACGGTGAGCTCTAAATATGGAACATAGTGTAAGAAGCTCTACCCCAGCGTTGGTCCGGGCAGAGTGTACCAAGCCCGCTGATGAGCCCGACTTGGTGCACCGCGCAGCCTAAAAGATTTGTTGGAATATAATTTCTCAATTCTAAACAATGTAGATGCAAAACTTGTATGTTGTAATGTTAGAAGCCATTCTTCAGTGTTGCATGTATAATCAATTGATAGAATTGCTCTTCAGTCTGTCAACACAAGAGCACCCAAATAGATTGGGCAGAGTGACAATTATTTTTTATCACTCTGTTATCTGAAGGATATGTTATATGAATTATTATTTATACATTAACACACTTCTCTAACAAATGGTGGGGGTTTAATTGGATGACATGTTTCGCTCCTCAAGCGAGCATCATCAGATCCAGATATATAATATAAAATAGCTCTACAAAAAACTATCAAATCCACAATGCCACTGCTTTGTTAGAGAAGTGTGTTAATGTATAAATAATTCATATAACATAGGGTGATATAATTGTCACCTGCCCAATCTATTCGGGCACTCTTATGTTGACCGACTGAAGAGCAATCCTGTTATATTTTTTTATATAAATAAGGACATCAGTCAGACTTAGTTTTGCGGATATGCGCATCCACGCAGTGCTATAGCGCACTGAGCTATCCAATCGGTTGCGAGTCAAACTGAAGACTTAAGTTTAAAGGGATATTTTAGACCACTGTCGGGTGTTGTAAAATTTGAGAACAAGATACGGTTGAAATGAATATAAATATAATTAAATGGGACTTTAACAAAGGTGTTATTTAAAAAAATCTAAAGTGATGACTTCAACGTATAATTAAAACGTTAAGAAGTTTATGTGACACCCGAACATTACAAAATATGAAAAATGAATAAATTTGCATACTGTTAACGGCGACAAGATTCCCATGAATATGCAGAACGAAAGATAAATGGCAAACAAAACACATCAATCATGAACAGCAAACAATGGAAGACTGCAAAGTAACTAGCATCGGAGATACCGCCTACGTCATTTCCCATGATAAACAACACAGCGAGAACGGAAGGCATGCATTAGAGGCGACGCGACGACGGTATGTTTGCTTTTAATTCATTTTAAGGGCTTGGGACTCCTTGGTCATCAACACAGTGTAATTGAGTAAGGTGTTTTTTAAGGGACTTGGGATATCGTGGATATGACCTCGTTAACTTCCGAGTCGGTGCTAGTAGTTGCTAAATAATTTGAGGGGCTTGGGACATCTTAAGCCATCTGCCCCGTGTATTTGGGTGTGTTGCATTTATCTGATAACCTGTTTTTTTTTTCTATAGTGACTATAGTGGTGTGTGCGATTGTTATTATTAGGGTTTAGAATTGGCGTAGGTGCCCCGGTACTTGAAATAATGTTCCATCCCGCATTTGCATGAAATGAGTGTGGAACACCCGGAGGAAAACCACACAGGAACAATCACTGTTAGAGCCCAGATTCCATTCTTCGATCTCCGGACTTCCAGCTCGCCCTTCCTCTCGTGGTGTACGACTCCAAGCACATGGCTACCCTAAAAGGTTAATTTTATACGCCCGAACGTGCAGCGTAGAGAATAAACATATTTCACAGATCATCCGCAGCGCATAGTAAACTATAGATTTTAGAGCATGCGGCATCATGATCATCAGCATCGTATGTTTCGATGAGTGTGGAATGTTTTATAACCAATGTTATTGTAGTGTTTTCAACAGCTAGGTTCGTCCAGGATTTTGTAACCAGATTCTCTCTGTGATTTATTTTAGCCTGTTAGTCACGAGACACAGATCTTGTCACACAATAGCACATGGCAGAATATAAAACCTCACGAAAAGATCTTCGATGAAAGAACATGTGTTCATCGGAAACTTCAGGATTGGTTGAACAGTGAGGGATAGATGAGGACATTGCCACCAGTGCACATGCTGTCGAATGTGCACCGACACAGGTCATGGGAAGTTGGTTCGTTTATTCGCTCGACATTACTCAACTAATTACATCGTGAGAAGACCCGCCCTTCGCCTAATTGCGCCCAACACGCGGTGAAGCACCGTCCTCGAAGCACCATTAATCGTAAGAAGAAAAAAACTGCTCAATTATGAAACCAAAGAGAACTAGCGGACCCATGCGAGAACTCTCACATGAGTAGAAACCATCCGCCTTGCTTTCTTGGTATACGGGCTAGACGCGACACAGTTCTGGTAGGGTCGATCATCTTGCTGTGTTTCTAAACGCACTTATGAAACAAATTGTCGATATTATGAAATCAGAGTACAATTCGTCACAGCTGCGGGTAATTCTCTTTCTTTCGAATGCTCATTTGTTACGATCGGTTACTTGTGGACGCCCCATTTGTAAAGATCACCCGCCCGGCTTTACTGCTACGCGAGCTCAACGCACCACAGTTCTGGCAGGGACTATCGTCTAGTTCAGCGGTTCCCGACCTTTTTCGACTCGCGAACCCCTTCTACAACGATCTGAGTTGGGTGAACCACTGACTTTTAAATATACAATGTACACATAACTGTTCCTTATTGGGGTCGCGATACAGTAGTTAGTATTGTTAGAACACAAAGATGCTGGGACACTAAATTTCCATTGTAGCGAAATCAAATGCATTCTTAACGTTGTTACATAACTGTAAATCAGGCATTCACAGTAAATATTAATTTATTGTGGATATAATGTGATCAATTCCCGATGTAAAAAGGGGCATTACAGGGTTAATGTAATTTTATCATAATAATAATAATTATTATTATTAGTAGTAGTAGTAGTAGTACAGTAGTATTATTATCATAACACACGAGTAAATGCGGCACAGAATGGCTTAAAGAGGCACAGAGAGACTTACAAGTAATCAGTATAGAAAATTTCGAAGACCGAACCGAGTGCCCGACGAAAATCGCGAATGTTAAGTTTGAACCAAGATCATTACGACAACCTGGGAAAAAGTGGACGGATGAGAGGAAGAGGGAGCATTCCGCGAGAATGAAGAGATTTTGGGAGGAGCGGAGGAGACACACCTCCAAATGACATCACGTTATCAAGTTTAATTGCGCTCCTGTAGGGGAATTTTCGCTTAAATAAAATGAGGTGCGCAGTGATTTGGATAGATTCAATGCCTGGTTGTCCAAGCCACTGCACGGAAGACATCCCAATGAAGTCATCCAAACTCACGTCGACAAGCTAGCGTCGAACTTTTGGTTGATTTCTGGGCAGATGTTTCCTGAAACAGAAGGCTTTATGATGGCTATTCAGGACCAGGTTGTCCCCACTACCTAAAGTTCATTATCAAGGATGCATCTGTGCAAGATGACCATTGCAGATACGGTCGCCCAACATCTGAGACTGTTCAGCATATTATATCAGGTTGTCGCCATTTTGCAGGGACAGAATATAGGAAGAGACATGATTTTGTTGCCAAGATAGTACATCAAGAACTGGCTATACACCGTCAACTGCTGAGCCAAGAGAAAGTGCCGTACTATAAATATGCTCCTGAAAGTGTACTGGAAAATGACAGCTTTACGTTGTACTAGGATCGTACTGTATTGACAGACCAGTCAGCTGTGCACAACAGACCTGATTTGGTTCTTGTTGACAAATACATGAAGCACACCACCTTCATAGATGTGGCGATCCCAAACAGTGGCAACATGCTAACAAAGCATGTTGAAAAGCTGTCAAAATACACAGAGTTTTCAGAACTGATAAGGAAGCAATGGCACATGGCACGAGTCAGGACAGTTCCTATTATCATCTCCAGCACTGGCGTGATTCCCAACAACTTCAAGGAATCGCTCACAGAGTTAAAATTAGACCCAGGCATTTTCAAATTGATGCAGAAAACAGTCATACTTTCTACGTGTCGCGTAGTAAGGCTGTTCTTGGGCAATCAAGCAGTCACCAGGAATTTACTCCTTGTGATACATACGGTATCTGGGATTGTAAATGATTTATTTCCAGCAAATATGCTGAGAATGTGTAAGCCAGTGGCGGCTCGTGAATTTTACCGAGGGGGGACACAACCGTTTAAGGTGTAAACCGCTTTTTGTGATGCTTATCCAGTAATTGACAGAGAAGATTTCATACATGAATTGTGTTTTTTCTTCTCACATATTTTTTAAGCTTGATTTCCTTATTTCGTTTGGACTAGGCACTATTGTTTTTTAAGAAGTAACAAAGGTATTAAATATATTTGCTCCCAGTCCCTGGAAAAAGAAGAATACCGGACCCTGCTCAGGAATCTATCAGGGTCGCAAATTCCCAACCTCACTAGCCATGAGCCCTTGAGGGTGTATCCCCGCCACAAGGGTTCACAACTAGGCCTAGTGAGACTAGGGTTGGAGACAATTGGACCCCAGCAGAGGCGGTTATTATTTCCACTTGTGCTGGGCTCTTCTATGTCATCTACCTGTCGACCTCCATTAGTCGACTCTTGTTCTCTTCCAACCCAGATAGTATTAGAGCATCCAAAGTCTAGGGAGTCATTCATTTTCCTGCCGTAACTTACCCTCATATCATCTATCCTGATACGGTACCCTCATTCTTCGAGGGGTCAGCCCTCTTCTTTTAGTTTCTTAACATCTAATGCCTCCTACACAAGGCCTTAAATGAGGCAGGGTTCGTGAAGCTCCACCACACGAGGTGCACCCTGGATAGGGCTACACCTTCAAAAGCTCAGCTTTTGAGCTCGGGAGTTGGCGACCGTGATGTGTTCTAGAGCGAGATCCATTTTCCCCTTTTTGCATGGACTTTGGGGTGGACCCTCTCCTCTCTCCGTTTTCTACCTGCCTTTAATGGCTCTGGTAGTTTCCAAGTACCTCAATACTCATTCTTCGAAAATTGATTCTTGTTATAAGGGGATGAACAGCAAGGTTATCTGCCCTTCGAAGATGGAGGGCATTTCTTTTCCGTCATTTATTTCCCTTATTCGTTTCTTTCTTTTATTATTGTCGTTTTCGTCTTCTAGTACATGAGTTAGTTCAGTAATTAGTTAAGCCTAGCTGTAGATTTCATTTCATCATAATTTCTCACCATCACCTAAACCACTAAGGGTAGATGACCTAGATATTTCACCCCTTTAAACAACAATTATCTCCATCATTGAGGGTGTATCGATATCTAAGGTGCACCGTGCCTGGTGGGACAACACACACCCTACCTCCTTTAGGGCCTGTTAGAGAAGGCAGAAAAAAGGGCAAAATGAGGTCTGATCCTACAAAAATTAGGGCATCAGGAAATAAAAAGACAAGAGCCAATTAAGGCAGGGAAATGAACATCCCAGGCCTCCGATACTCTAATAACGTTGGGGGTAAGAGTTGACATGAAAGATATAAGAGAGGAGTTCAGCTCAAGGAAACTCAGCTGGGATCCCATAGTCGCCAACCCACATCCCACTAGTTGTAACCAATTTGATAATAATTTATGTGATCTGAAGCTCTCAGGAAGAAAATGAAGACTACAAGCAACTGAGCGATCAGAAGGTAACCATTTGCTTCCTCTCTTGTCACCTTCTCTGGAAATGCCACGTAACCACTTCTCACGCAATGAATTGTCCGATTGTATCTCATGAAATTCCCCGGTATTCTAACTTGCCCAGTTGTGATTTACAAAAGGGCACGCAGCAGTACTACATTATAAAATCATTCAGAATACATTCCAACTTCGCCATTAACATCAATACAAAACTTATGTCTGCCACAGTGATTTGGTGCTGATTCCTAGCACCAATATTTGGAAACGAGGTTGTACGCAGACGGCCGTGGTACGCATAACCAATGCCGTAATCGTTGAATGGGCAGGCAGTGGCTGCATCAGACTCAAGATGACTGAGTCCACACATTTCGTGACGTAGCGCGTGAGAGGATGAACAGGGGATAACTGAAGGTTTTCGTTGCCATGGCAACGTAAATAACAAAGCGGGCGATTTTTGATGAGTCCTCACGAGCATCCGGTGCGCTCTACCGACAAGGAGAGGAACTACACACATTTTGTCACGATGGCAAAACATTAGTTGCGAGGAGAGAGAACATCATGGCTGATGAGGAGGGAGGAGGGAGGAGGGTGGGAGGGCGGCGTCCTTGAGTCCAATATCACCGGCCACCCCTGGTGTAAGCCCTGATGGCACACTTGAGACAAACACAAAGACCAATTGTGATATCCTGAAACAGTTCTTCGAGGAGCTTCACAATTGTGAACCACCTGCAGAGAATCTCCAACTCCACTTTACTGCCCCAAACCAGGACTCAGTACCACCAACATATGATGAGATACAAAACATCATATTACATCTCAAAAACAACAAGGCACCAGGAGAAGACGGTGTAATCGCCGAAGTGCTCAAGATTGGAGGTGAACTCTTGACTGAAAGACTACAAAACATCATTGCTAATATATGGGAGAGTGACACCATACCGGTTGATTGGAAAACTGCTTTGATTCACCCACTACACAAAAAGGGCGACAAGACAGATCCGAATAATTACCGAGGCATTTCACTCCTGCCAATCGCCTACAAGGTACTCTCACGTGCCCTCCTCACCAGATTGGAGCAACAGACAGAGCACATGATCGGTGAATATCAGGCGGGATTTCGACCGCGTCGATCGTGTGCAGAACAGATCTGGAACCTCAAGATGGTACTCCAACATCGCCAGTCGAATCGCACAGTTGTCACCTTCGTAGATTTTAAGAAAGCATATGATTCAATCGACCGCGCAACTCTGTTTAATATACTTCGTGAATATGGTGTGGACAACAAAACAACTACATTAATCCAACAGACCTTGACAGATACAACTTCTAAAGTTAAATTTATGGGTGAAGTGTCCGAACCTTTTCACATTAGAACAGGCGTAAGACAGGGTGATGGGTTGTCCCCACTCATATTCAACCTGGTACTAGATAAGATCATCAGAACATGGGAGAAAGAAATACCTGGAATAAGTATGGGAACAAAAGAACAACGAATCAACATAAAATGCTTCGCCTTTGCTGACGACCTAGCAATAATTACCCGGACTCCAGAAGAAGCCAGACATGCCATCGAGAAGCTTCATGAGATATCAATCAGAACCGGCCTCCATATCTCTTACGAGAAAACACAGTACATGGATTCCAAGAGCACAAACCTGGCATCAATTACAACCAAATATGGCGACATCACACAAGTTAAGCACTTCAAGTACCTAGGTGAAATTATCGGGAACACTGGTAACGAAAGAATGGCTAACAAAACTCGTGCAGAAAAATTACGCAAAGCTTACACAATCACTTGGAATATTTACAACAAGAAATCACTTTCCACTAAAGCCAAACTCCATCACTACTACACAGTCATCCTCCCAGAGGCACTCTATGCGATTGAGACGTCATCGTTAACCATCAACATCAAATACATTGAGAAGATAGAACGACAAATACTGAGAAAAATCTTTGGACCAAAGCTTCAGGACGGTATCTGGATGAGGAAAAGCTCAGACGAACTGTATTCACGGACTGAACGATTCGCCTCACTCGCACGTAAAAGACGCATGAAATCCTACGGACATATAGCTCGAATGGACAACTCCCGACTGACCAAGAAAATCTTCCTCATAGTCAATGGAAACCGACAAACCAAAGTACGCTGGCTAGCAGACACCCAAAAGGACCTCAGTGAAATCAATATTGACCCACTGACAACGACGCGGACTGCATATAGACAAAAAGTAAATTCGTATAAGTTTCCACCCAAGATCCCTACGGGACAGAATTTGAAACTTAAAGCTGCTTGGACACAAGAAAGAAGACCGGCACATAGCGAAAGGATGAAGAAGTTTTGGGAAGATAAGAACAAGAAGACCAATGTTAACTAATGGTTCTACGTGCTCCTTAGAGGGCCAAACGCATTATATATATATAATAATAAACAAAAGTTTGGTGCTTTTCAGTCGGTCAACACGAATGTACCCAAAAAGAGCTGGGTTATGCCCTAATCCTGAAATAAATTACATGAGATTAATAAATACTAATAATAATAATAATAATAATAATAATATGACAATGCCGCAGAAATTAAGGAAACAGTAATAGCCCTAACCTCGAAACCCGCCATTATGGAAAAGTCTTTGGCGAACCCCTTGAAATATTTTGCGAATCCCCTGGGCGCTGAAACTTGCGAACAAATTTACTGATAAACTTCTTATTGAGAAGATAAGTCCCCACTACGAAATTTCGATAGTTTGTTCTATACCTAACCATGTTCACGTGACACGAGGTAGGCTACAGTACTTCACAACACGCCTTAATTATCACAACTAAGGTATCTTACCAGCTCTGTATGTAATAAAAGCTATAACAGCATCCAGGGCTTCACGGCGCGCTGTTGTAATCGGCACATGCTATAAATGTGACGGCGAGTCATTGCGACGTGTCCACGGCTATTGAAACGCCCCGTTCTATAGGGAGGGCCCCCACTGTATATGTGCACGTTAACACAAGAGGCAAGTACGCACCAATTATGACATCACATGAGTTTTCCGGGTGCTAGCAATAAGAGAAACTGGGACAGCTTATGAAAGGTCAGTTCTGGGAACAAGAGGCTATAAAATGGGTAACATTTCCTCACAGCTTTATTATGAATGAAGGACGGGGGCTCGCTTGCTGACGTCAAGCTAACACCAACTGGCTCTCATATGACGTCACGTCAGGCTTCCCGTTCGTCAGGGTTTTGACCTCTTAAGAGAAACAATACAAACTGAACTTCATTCGACTTATCCCAATAATTTTGAGTCATCGAAGCCATTCCGGCTCACTTTGGTATCGAAAGACGATGTAAGTCGGGATGCTTTTCGTGACGCGGTGTAATTTTTCATAGGGGGCAGCTTATAGACTTACTTGTCTCTGATCTTTGCGATCATACACCCCGGGACCTCCTCTTTACGCAGATTCCCAAACATTAGACAAATTTTTTTTAACCTGGAAGATTTCATATGGGTTAACCAGGCATCGAACTCATCTGTCTTGGTGAGAGGCAGGCAGCTGTACACACAACACCCTACACTCTCCTTGTTTTTAAGATAGAAATAATGTCACTGGAATTCGAATCCCATTAAAGACCAAACAGCTAGTCGAGTGAAAAAAGTTAAGTCGTGTGCTCGGTGATCGTTCTGATATAACATAAGACGCAAAGGAAAATGGCAGATATGAATCATATGTAATTTCGTACGTTTGTAAACACTCAGTTCAAATCTAGAGCTATTATGTTGAATTGCAGCCAATACGCCATAGCGGGGTATTTTAATTGGACGCCCGTAGGCTCCCCTACAAGTTCAATTTCAAGTAGTTCCAACTTTGGCTATCAGAGATGCCAGTACACTGACACATAGCGGCGAACGTTGGAACTTGATAGAGCGTTTCTAACCAAATAACCTTCACACTATTGAGTTGAAGCCATTGAGGCTTCCAATTTCGATGTTCTGTTTAACTCTGTCATCTGGCAGTAAAAACCAGAACTCTACTGGGCAACCACTGGCTGAGCTTTATTTTTCTTTTTATGTCTTGTAATCCCCATATGTGATACGAGACAACATTGTACGAGTACGTGCCGTGGATTTTTGCCACCCTTCGAAAGTCCGACCTCCTCAGCCGGGATTCGAGCTCACGATGTTTGTTTCAGGGGGCGGACACACTAACAGTAATAATAATAATAATAATAATAATAATAATAATAATAATAATAATAGTAGTAGTAGTAATAATAATAACAATACGAATAACAATAATAATAATAATAATAATAATAATAATAATAATAAATTAAAGAGCTTAGAAATATAATTGCCTATCGTCTGTCTCGATGCGTAGCCTACTGGTTAGCATTCTTCTTGGCTGTCCCACGGAGGCCCGGGTTCGATTTTCGGCTCTGCCAAGAAATGTAATTCTAGTCTGAAGTCTGGAACGGGGTACAGTCACACGGGAATGGTACGACCGTAATGTGGAGTTGTGGGATGCGACATGGCGCATTGGGTGGAGTGCCATGCCCGTTTCCGATATCTGATGTCCATTTCTGCTGAACAGCTTACCCGACGCCAGAGATGGCCGAAATGCATAGTCATATAAGCGAAACAAGAAATGTACTGCTATGGTACGCAACACGTAAGAGTTGGGTAGAATGATCACATAGACATGAGATATGTTAATTTAAGCGTCTATTGACGATAACATGTATAAGGTGCGTTCAAAAAGTAACGAGCCGGAGGCCGTAATGCGCAAACCGGTGACGACATGGGCTAATCGTGGTGTGTGTAACGAGGTGTGGTTCCGACCAGAACGTGGAAGGTCACAGCCCGTCGCTAGAGGGCACGCGTGTACGTCACGTGACGATACAAAGCGAGCAGCAGCATGCATCAATCGTCCAACCAAGACCTAGACCAAGACAGTAGGTCATTCGACATGCTTCCTGGTGTGGTTGAAGACTGTGGGGCAACCATTGGGCACACACTTTCCGCAAGTGCAGTCGTTCCTTCATGATGGTGTGCACACTTCCGACGCTCAATCCGACCACGGCGGCTATGGCGTTCACTGTCACTCGGCGGTCCTGGGTGAGTGCATCAACCAGCTGGACGTTGTCATCGGTAATGCAGGGGGGGTGCCCCAGACCGGGCATCATCGGCTAACGACACCCGTCCTTCCCTGAAGCGCTTGTGCCACGCCTTGACCCTTGCAAGGGACATGCAGTGTTCGCCGTACACTTGTGACATTCGGCGTTAATGTCCGTTCTCCCTACTCCTTCCGCTGTCAGAAATCGAACACCACTTCTTTGCTCTTCGTTTGACGCCTCCATGTCACTGTTTGCAATGCGACTGGCAGCGTTGGAGGATTGATGCATGCTGCTGCTCACTTTGTATCGTCACGTGACGTGCACGCGTGCCCTCTAGCGACGGGCTGTGATCATCTACGCTCTGGTCGGAACCACACCTCGTTACACACGCCAGATTTGCCCATGTCGTCACTGGTTTGCGCATTACAGCCTCCGGCTCGTTACTTTTTGAACGCACCTTATATAGTCTACGGAACAACTCCAGATGCCGTGCGTATCGTCCAAACTGGGTTTCACATGCCTCATATGATCTGATCGGTGCTTAATCGAATAAGAACCAACACTAGCCGATGTGCCGATTCTCTGCACAAGTGGAAGAGAGTACCTTCTCCGGGTTGTGTTTGTGGCGCTGAAAAACAGACTGTTGTTCTCAGAACTATTCCTGGCGAAATAACGGAGTTCCTGGTGATGACGGAGAGATCTATAGACTACATTCGTGGCCTGGATATTAGTTGCTAATTGTAGCCATACACTAAATAAAATAAACATCATAAGTAGACTTGGAACCCTTAATTCTGGTGATTAGATTTAAGTCGCTGAAAAAGTGACGGCCTAAAGGAATTCTCTCCAAGTAAATGCCCAGACGATAATTTACACGAACTCCAGGATCACCTCCTCCATTCCCAGCTTAACATAATTACTTCAGATCTGCACACACCTAATCGGAGAGACATTACAATGACTTCACCACTTGAGGATAGCAATAACTTCCCTAAGCCACAGAGAATGGCTTAGCAAAATTTCATATTATAGTCCGGCAATGTGCTCAATATCATTTGATGCGTTTAGAAGCAAAGGTGTGCAAGTGATGGCTGAGAAGCATGGGAAAATGACCTTAAAACGTTCCTTCGTAACGGTGATTTTCCAAGTGAATAAAATGTCACGTCACTTAGCTTTTGAGCGCCTCATTTTAACTTGAATAGCCTAATATAAAAAAGATGGTATAGCCTATTGGCTTTCACGGCCAGTGAATTAAAACTCAGCATTTTTCTAGGTTTATGCCGTGTCTTGTGTGAGGTTTCGCCTAGGAACACCAAGCTGGCTCATCAGCGGGCTCTTGCTGACCGTGCCCAGATCCCCACAGGAGTAGCGAACTTGGCGAAACCCCACTCAAGACAAGGCATTAACCTAAAAAAAATGGCTGAGTTTTAATTCACTGGCCGTGAAAGCCAATATACCAACATTTTGGAAGCCTTCATAGGTAGGTTAAAGCTGCTTGAGCTTTTAGCTCTCGCAGTGGGGAGGCGCAGGTGCGCTTTATAAAAAGGAAGGTAGCGCGCAGTTCGCTACTCCTGTGGGGGTCCGGACACAGACACCCAGAGCCCACTGATGAGCCAGCTTGGTGTCCTAGGCGAAACCCCACAAAAGACACGGCATAAACCTAGAAAAATTGCTGAGTTTTAGCCTAATATATTTCAAGAATCGGAAAACATGTTACGCATAACATTTAAACATCTGTAGATTTTTGTTTCACTCTTCTGAAATAGTTCTACATTTTGCTTATTTTAAATTCTAGTAGACTATTTACCCAGTACCCTAATCGAATGCGGTAAGTCACATCGCTCGATTACAATGGGAAAATGAAAGAAAATTGCAGTATTGATAGATAATTAATTAATTAATTAATTATTGGTGGAGCATTTTAATTAATTTTTTGATAGCCTATGATATTTAATCTTGATGAGTGTGTTGTTTTCTATGTATCTAAGCGAGAAGCATACATTCAGCAGAATTTTTTTCCAACACCTTCCAGAACCACATAAAGAGAATAACAGAATTTTGGATTGGTTTACAAGTACTGTATATCTCCCAATCGCAGATCTTTGATTGTGATGTTAAAACAAATGTGAAAAGTGAAATTAAAAAAATTACAAAATTCACTAGTTTTAGTTACGATTGAATAAACTATAAAACAATTCAACAATTGCAAAGAAATTAAACTGGGGAAGATTAATACTTGGTTCTCCTCAATTATACCGGACCCTTCAGTGTGTTTCCAGGTTTCGGGGCCGGAGCCCCATTTGCCCTTCCCTTTCACCAGGTCTGTGTGCGGATGATGACCAAATATATCGCATCCCCTATAGCCTACGAATTGCCTACAACATAACAAAATCCATGCACACACAAGTACACGGAGCTGCGTTGTGGAGCGTACTTTATGCTCTGACGGGTGGCAATTATTACCAAAAACGTTCTATTTAAAGTGTGAGAATCATCGGTGATAGACACCTCTGAAAAATATGCAAGAGTGATTGATCATTTAGAAGGAAAGGGATCGATGTTTCGTAGAGTCACTTAAAATAGAAAGTCTCAGCTAGGCAATTCAGTATTTTCCTGTTGTTAATTGAAGGACTTGAGGCATCGTGGTCATCATCCCCCCTTGCGTACTTTTGTGTTTATGTGAGCTGTCTGATAACCTGTGTTAATGTGTGTATTTGGGGCTGAAACTGGGAAGATGGTATCGTAGTTTTAAGTCAGGTAGACTACCGTCGCGACGGCTTCGGTGGCGTAGTTGGTAGCATCGGAGCTTCTATGCCCAAGGTCGCGGGTTCAAACCCGGCCAAAGTCGTCGGATTTTTAAGAGCGTCAAAAATCCGTCAGTATGCCTTCCTTTGGAGGGGAAGTAAAGTCGGCGGTCCCATGTCATAGATTTATGGCATGATAAAGAACCTTCCACTAATTACACTTGCGTGAAGCTAAATTATAGGTTAGATTTGACTTAGGTTCCAACGTTCGTCTCCAGGAGCCGACTGCGGTGGCATATAATAACCAAGTTCAGAACTAGTTGGTCGCTGACGGCGGCGATTGGTAGCAAAAGTTGGAACTACTTAAACATCGAATGTCTGCAGTCCTTACTTGAATTAAAGACAGATACACACACTAATACAGCCATCACAATTAACACCGGTTATCAGACAGATTCTACACACACCCAAGTACACGGGGCTACATGACCCTGTTGTTGCAGCCCCTAAACTGAGGAACCAACCAACCAGACTACCGTCGCGATATGTGCCTGGATTACAAATGAAAAATCTATCGCCGAGGTGGGAATCAAACACACATCTTCTAAGCTGCTCTCTATAGGCTGTGAGAATTCCCTTCCAGCTCTCAGACCAAAGCCGGGACACACTCAGTATATTCTATCCCCGAGAAAGTCATCTTGTTGCCAAGTCGATTGAAATGTTACGTAGTCAACAGTGGAAGAATTTTGTGGGTCAGAGAGACATTCGTATGTTGAAATTAAAACGGCCAAACTCTCGCAATACCATATGTACCGTTCTTAAGAACAGCTGCTTCGACAGCGCCCCCGTTCAAAATACCTATTTCTTCACAGCGACATTCATCCTCCACACCACCTACAGTACAGAGTTCTATCAAGATAAGTAACACCGCCTCTTATAAAAACATATCACAATTATGGGGGAGGGAATACAATCAACGAGCACGAAAGAGGGAATTTCCATTCTACATTGTTCAAACAAAACGATATAATACTAATAATAATAATTTATCATTATGGGTTAACGTCCATATTAGCTGCTGATGAGATCACCTGTTGTCCGTGTATGTCCCTATAATAAAATCTAAAAGGCTACAGCGATTTCATTAAAACTCGATGAGGACATACTACTACCAAGCCTTTCAAATGTTAATACGTTTCACCAATCCAACATGGCGGTCGCGCGAAATATTTAACCGGCATTCTATATCTCATAAAATGTTACTGATATCACCCTGAAATTTTGTATGATAGAGAATACTAAGATAATTTCACCTATGCGAAGTTTAAAACTGAGTCCAAGTACAAAACCAACATGGCAGCCAAGCGAAGTCTAGTATTTAAAATGAATTTTCTCGCAATTTAATCTTCCGAGCGCAGTGAAACATGGTACAGTAAACGTTTATAAAAGTTTTAATCTACTGACATCTAATTCAAGATGGCGTCTGGGCAAAATGTTCAAAATCACGTTTTTATTTTTCGTGTCCTGAACAACTGATAGAAATATAGATTGGTACCAACATTATAATATGCATCTGCTGGCATATAATTAGCCTATATATCATATATATAAAACAATCCAACATGGCGTCCATGCGATGTATTTCATCGGTTCTCAATATCTCCAAAACTATCACAGCAATCAAACCGAAGATTTGCTTGGTAATAGAGGACTATTAAATAAATACATATATGTGACTTCATGGCAGAGCCGGGAATCGAACCCGGACCTCCGGGACGATAGCCAAGAATGCTAGCCGCTATACCACGAGGGAGTCTTGAAACATCGGTTAAACTATCTAACGAGCATGAGGTCCACGCCAGACCAGGAAAGGACATATTAATGCGTTGCCAAATTTAGCGATAATACACTAGATTTAGCTTATTCTACATATATTTTGGCGATGAAGTGCTAAGAATTAACTAAATTTTAAATACGGTTTTAGCGCCTTTCTAAAATCCCAAATTGGAACAACTTAGCGATTTTCAGCATATATAAGTTGGCAACTCTGGTGTTAATGACCCAAGTTGAAATCGTGAAAAAAAAAAAAAAAAAAATCTTCAGAATGAATTTTACGGACAGGAGTTTAAAAGTAATGGGATTCAGTAAGGTGGGTGAAGTGATGTAGACATCCAGTAGCGAACAATGGAAAGACCTCGCAGTGGCAGCACGAGCAGCATATTAAGGGGGAGGGGAACTTCCCGGCCAGCACGTCAAGGTTGGGAGGATCGTGCTCATCGGCACACACATTCCTGCCTCAGGGATCAGTAGGACGCCGTCACTTGATATGGTATCCTTCTACCCCTGCCTAGGGGGTAAGAATCTTCAACTCATCCGACTGTTCAGAACACCCACCAGTTCCGAATTCCCACTGCCCACAAGATTTTTAACTGCCGAAACAATATTCTTTGTACTCAAATGCGATGGTTCATCCCCATTCGCCCAAATTAAGTTAAAACTCCGAACAATTTACAATTTTACCTCCTCATAGAAAGTGGACTCACTCAGCCAGCGCGCCTCTGGGTCTTTCTTATCATGCTTCCTTTTTGGTCATATATTTCCAGAACAGAGTTTGGCTGTTTCCTGTATGAAATTGTTCAGAATCTAACACTCTGATGTTGAAGAGCTCTTAGTATAGGAAAGAATGATCAAGTTACATCATGTCAGTTATAATAACTCCAGGGAAGAGTCTGGAATTGCTCTATGAACTTGCGGGATGAGGAGAAAGAGCAGGGAAGGGTCAGGCGAGAAGAGAAGGGCCTGTCAACAGCCCGCCGTGTTACTTGACATGCTCGTCTATTCCAATACTGCTAACATAGGATCTTCTCTGAAACCAGTGTGGTGTTACGAATGAGTCAGTGAGTCACCGACTAATGTATTTGGTTCTGTACTATGCACGGACCGAGAAACCTCATCACTCGTCAACACCGTTTCTCATAGTCCGCGATGCACATTCCTCTCAGGTTCACGCAGCTTAGACTCGAGCAGTATGTAACAGTTCTCCGTCAGTGAGCATGATACCCAAGGCAATTATCAGTTAATTACCGTTGTTTCATTAGAGAGTCTTGGACATCGTGGTCTTTAGCCCGTGTTATTATATCGACTACTATATAGAATGTGTCTGATAACCTGTGTTATTGCGATGGCTGTAGTAGTAGACTCCAATCAATAGACTACGTGATGGCACAAACCTGCGCGAACCCGAGAGCGCAGAGGGGGAAAGAGGAGAAGGAAGGTACAGGAGGAGGTCGCTGCTGTTGTGTTCCTGGGAAACGCACTAAAACAGGGGAGGACAGGCGGTGTTGGTGTGACGTCGGCTCACACCGCTGTACAGTACATGCTCGCACAGAAGAAGAGTGTAGCGTGCGTCGTCAGCGAGCTTTGTACGGCTGTCCCAGAGGCCGAGGATTTGGTTTGGGG
This sequence comes from Meconema thalassinum, assembly GCA_946902985.2. NCBI lineage: Eukaryota > Metazoa > Arthropoda > Insecta > Orthoptera > Tettigoniidae > Meconema > Meconema thalassinum. The sequence continues at coordinate 247,949,527 of OX336394.1, read as the reverse complement.
CATGCGGGATGCAGCAATGTAGGAAAGACAGAAAACATATCTGGTGTTAATAACACAACGAACTGAACGCCTTGGATGTCGTAATGTTAATGCTGCTTGTTGCAATTACACAACTGATCACAGATTATAACCAATGACATATTTTGATAAGCCGAAATATGTAACAAAAGTAATTAATGTGAAGGACAGTCATGCTATAACGTAAATATAACTGAACATAGTGCCATTTTCCTGCACATTAGAAAACGGCCATAGGCCTACAGAACAATACAATCACGGGACATTTTCTGACACTTTCTGTTTCGTTTTTCTTGAACTAGTTTATCAACGTTAGGACGAAGTGTCTGGGAAAATTGTAATCGACAAGGTACTTCAAGATTTGGACTTAGCCAGTTTCTTAATAGAAAAGAATAATAATAATAATAAGATTTGAATAAAAACTGTACAGAGTCCTGAAGCCCAGCAGTGTATTATTTTACAAATCACTTGAAACACATGTTGCATGAGACGCCGAAGTCGATAATAATGTTGAAGTTGATCTGTCAGACAATAGCAGCGGTGAAGACGAATAGAGATGGATGACAGGTGCAAAATGAACAAAATATACCTGTTTATTGAAAACTTAGAGGTTATAATCATTATTCGGAGAAATACATTAATGAATTACCTTACATGGTCATTATTAGTTTGAATTTCCAGGAAAAATAACCCTTGTCATCGTGAACGTCCCAAAAAACTCACAATAACTTGAATAGTTTTCTTAAAGAACTAAATCTAATACAAAGAATATATTGATAAAGCATGAAGCAATGTAAACCTATATTTTCAGTTTTATAACCCTTCAAGGAATGACGCTGTAATGTTTTTTCACTCTCCTGAAAAAAGTGTTTGTATTGACAAGTTTTTTTTTTCTTATCACCCCTTCTATTGTTCGCACACACATGTGGAACATACATAATATCCGTGCAGCAAGTGCATACAACCTGTTCCATGGAGTGCTCTACAGCGGACTGACCCTTCCAGGTCCGTACGCACAGCGCCGTTGATCTAGGCACCAATGTATTACACGGCTCTCGCCTGATGTCACACGAACTGATAGGCTTGCCCTTCGTTTCAACACGTCACACCGCTTGAAGCTGTCTTCCCCTGCACTAAAACATGCAATACAACTACAGTTATAGTAGGAGCCAAAGTGATCGTTCTCCCCCCCCCCCCCCCCTCAATCACGTTACAGAACATAGACTCGCCCGCATACAGAACTCGTTACGTACGCATCTGCCATTAGGTAAAAACTGCGGTCTATGTGTATTTGTAATTGAGATTGATTGGGAAGGAGACAGTCGTGGTTTTAAGTTAGGAATCATCCCGGCATTCGCATGGAGAAGAAGTGGGAAACCGCGGAAAACGCTCTTCTATTGATGGCTGAGGTGCGAAACGAACCCACTTCTCCTCAATTGTGCCTCACAAGGCTGAGTGCACCCTGTTCCAACCCTCAGAACTTAATTAAATTTCTTGGCCGAGCAGGGAATCGAACTCGGACCTCTGTGGTGACAGCCGAGAATTCTAGTCTACAAGACAAGATGGACGGACTCTTAAGAATAAATAACGTAATAAAATTAAACTAGTGGACCCTTGCGAGCTTTCGCAACGTGAATGTAGGTTTATGGGGTAGTAGGGAAGAATGTGGGAGAACGAAGTACACCGCGCTCCCGGAAGATGGCTGCCGCCACCGCGCTGCCCTGCGCTCTAGCGGCAGGCTCGCCTAGCAGTACGGCGCGCTACCTGCGCTCTCGCGGCAGGCTCGCCAGATTACGGCGCTCCCATTGTAAATGTACATTTATTAAGGTATTTATTTAATTGTGAGGCATTTAAAGAGGAAGTGAGTGCGTTTCGGACACACATGGGGTTATGCGGAACTTGTAGGTACCCCATGTGTGTAGGTTGGTGTTAACAGGACCTTATTTTCGGTACAAAACCGGAATGGGACCTTAGCAGAATAATAGAGGGAGGATATGAAATACAATTAGAACAATGAGGGCGTGATGGCACAGTGGTCAAGCTGCTTGCTACCAAGGCAAACCTTGTTTGATTCCCCGTTAATGCATGTGAGATTTCCTAAGTGAGATATCACGTCGTATTGTTAGGATTCCACAAAAAAATGTACGTGCCGTGGCTCATGATCAGGAGATTAACGGTCACATAAAACTACCAACTTTCGTAGAACACTGCGGTGTTGCTTCATTATATGGACTAGGATTACACTAGGCCATCTGCCCTGTGTGCTTTATAATGCGTTATTGTAGTAACTGCAATAGTGAGTTATCTTTGTTTATTCCATAATTACACATCCTTTGTCCTATCGTTAGCAGTATCATCGTCAACGAAGCACAAAGCATTGGGAATTCTAAAGATAGATGGTTGTATCACAATCACACAGAAGCCGGTCTCGTCGCTATATCCTCTCCACCTCTGATCAGAGAGCTGACCTATAGGTGACAGTCTTCGGCGTTTGAAGTCGTGGGCTCTATACCACGACCTGAAATACACTTTCCATGAAGAAAAATAAAATAATCCCACGATCAAGACAACAAAGAGTAAAGGGAGGGAAATAAATGTGCCTCCCTAAATGTATTTATTTATAGATTTGTAGGTCTATTTTATTTTTACGTCCTTACGTTGTTTCTTTTTAAATATGGTTTCTCAAAATATAAATTTATTTAGTTACAATCCTCTGTATTAAGCTACATCGTGTAACTTACGATCCAAGTATGCATGACTGACTTTATTTCGACTGAACGTTTCGGTACCGTTTTGCAACTTATCTGCTCGTAAAATTTCCAAACAGTTCTCCGCATCAGGTTTCGCACAGTCTGGTGGTGGTGATTGTTTTAAGGAGTGAAACATCGAGATCATCTGCCCCTCTCTCGCACAGTCTGATGCCATTGAAGATCTACTCCTTAAGCTTCGGATGGCCAAATACTGGCAAAGATAGGTCAAAGAAACATGCTTCAAGATAATAATAATGTTATTGGTTTTACGTCCCATTTAACTACTGTGACTTTTAGAGACGCCGGGATGCCGGAAATTTGCCTCGAAGGGGATCTTCAACGTGCCAGTAAATCTTCCGACACGACTCCCCTGCATTTGTGCACCCGCAAATGCCAACTGGCTGCGCCAGAATTCGATCCTGCAACCTTGGGCATAGAAAGCGAGATCGTTATCGCTGGCTTCAAGAACGTGAAGTAATGAATTTACAAGTGTTCACATAGAAATTTAATAAGTTATCAGTATTGTGGACAGTCTCGTCAGTGCACTTGTTTAACCCTTACATAATTATGCAATCAACCCATCCTGTATTCTTATGCTAAGATTGATGTTTTGATAACTTATTCGAGTTCGATGAACCTCTAAAATCAACTTACTAGCCTTGGAATAATGATATTTTTGCCAAAGGGGGCGTGGTGGTGCAGCGGTCAAGCTGTATGCTTTTCACCAAGGCGGACCGGATTCGATTCCCAGTCAAAGCATGTGAGATTTTCGAAGTGAAATGCCATGGTCTGTTGTTCGGATTCCACATAAAAGGGAGGTCCCATGGCTTATAATCGCGAGATTAACGGCCACGTTAAACTACACACTTCCTCCCTTATGTTTGTCAAATATGCATTGTGTATGTTGTTTTGTGATTAATTCATTTTAGAAGCATGGGAATTCTTGGTCATCAGCCCAGTATATTTGGGTGCGTGTTCAATTATTGTGATAACCTGTGTTTCTGGGGCGACTGTAGTAGTTTGAATAACTAATTATTAGGGTCGGGAAAGGGATAGGTGCTCTGGAAACTTGAAATAAGGTACTATCCTGACATTTGTCTGGAGGTAAAAAGGAAAAAAAAACTGGGGAAAGCTACACCCAGGATAGCGGCCGCCAGCGCCAGGATTCGAATCACCGAACTTGTTGCAGCTCTTCGTCGCGGTCGTGGTCAGAGATTTAAGGCTCCACGGGGTTAACTAAATACTGAAAAGAAATGAACCATGTCCAGGCTCATTGAAACTTTGAAATCAATTTAACTACCTTGAAAAGCCCTGACCGTCGGGATACCAGTTAGGTACCGGTACCTTGGATATATTCTGAGTCGTGGCCATCCTTGTGCTCAGGTGGCTAGGACTACCTCCAACTTACTTGTTTGTTCCCTGAGATGAAACTCAGGGACCCTGTGTAAGTAAGGCTAGCAACCTGCTTCACTTGCACTCTAAGCCTGCTAAAAATTTCATGAATAAGCCTCGGACCTATGGGAGTTATCAGGGACTCCTTGGAAGGAAACTTGTTCACAAACGGAGGCTTGCAGACTAGACTGGACGCTGAAAGGCAAAACAGTCTCAAATGACAATGCAAATGTGTGCATGTTCTTACCGAATGGCCTATACATTTTATGTGAGAAATAATCAATGCAAAACAGGAAACATTCCCTACTGGCGAACTGGGCGGAGAAGATGGGCACAGGGGCGGATGACCTTTAAAACAAGATGTTCAGTAAAGAACATATAGCCTACTTTCTCCTAAAAGCATGGGTATTGTTATAACTCTTTGTCCTTTTCAAGGAGTATGATTGAATGTTGGTTGTAGGAGCTTGTTGAAATACAACGTGCTATAGGGATATTAAACATGAATATGAGGTGCCCTTTGCTAGTGCTACCTCTGTACCAAATTTCGTTCAATTCGGTTTCACCGTGTTTGAATTGATAGGGGGAATCGATTTGCACACATACTTGGCCACCATCTGCAAACTATTGGGCTGATGTTCTTGCAGTTTGGTCAGAATATGTTTCCCACATAAAGATATGGTGTTGCAAAATTAGGTAGAGACTAGATTATTAGGTTGGTCGTAATTACATTTTAGCTTTTAACATTTGGGTGGCCACGATTACGTTTCCATCAAGATAGCGGTGATATAAAACATGACACTGAGGTGCCCTTTGCTAGTGCTACCTCTATACCAAATTTCGTTCCATTTGGTTTCAGCGTGTTTGAATTAATAGGGGGAATCGATTCTGACACAAAGATGGCCGCCATCCGCAAACTATTAGGCGAATGACCTATTAGATTGGTCAAAGGATGCTCCCTCCATAAAGGTATGTAGTTGCAAAATTTGGTAGAGATCGGATGATTAGGTTAATCGTAATTTGATTTAAGCTTTGAACATTTGTGTGGCCGCCATTACGTTTCAGTCAAGATGGCGGCGATATAAAACATGACACTGAGGTGCCCTTTTCTAGTACTACCTCTGTACCAAATTTCGTTCCATTCGGTTCCACCGTGTTCGAATTAATAGGGGGAATCAATTTTGACATAAAGATGGCCTCCAACCGCAAACTATTAGGTGAATGACCTATTAGATTGGTCAAAGGATGCTCCCTCCATAAAGATATGTAGTTGCAAAATTTGGTAGAGATCGGATGATAAGGTTAATCGTAATTTGATTTAAGCTTTGAACATTCGTGTGGCCGCCATTACGTTTCAGTCAAGATGGCGGCGATATAAAACATGATACTGAGGTGCCCTTTGCTAGTGCTACCTCTGTACCAAATTTCGTTCCATTCGGTTCCACCGTGTTCGAATTAATAGGGGGAATCAATTTTGACATAAAGATGGCCGCCATCCGCAAACTATCAGGTGAATGACCTATTAGATTGGTCAAAGGATGCTCCCTCCATAAAGGTATGTAGTTGCAAAATTTGGTAGAGATCGGATGATTAGGTTAATCGTAATTTGATTTAAGCTTTGAACATTTGTGTGGGCGCCATTACGTTTCCGTCAAGATGGCGGCGATATAAACCATGACATTGAGGTGCCTTTTGTTAGTACTACCTCCGTACCAAATTTCGTTCCATTCGGTTGCACCGTGTTCGAATTAATAGGGGGAATCGATTTTCACACAAAGATGGCCGCCATCCGCAAACTATTACGCTGATGACCTATTGGTTTGGTCAAAGGATGCTCCCCCCATAAAGGTATGTTGTTGCAAAATTTGGTAGAGATCGGATGATTAGGTTAATCGTAATTTGATTTAAGCTTTGAACATTTGTGTGGCCGCCATTACATTTCCGTCAAGATGGCGGCGATATAAAACATGACACTGAGGTGCCTTTTGTTAGTACTACCTCTGTACCAAATTTCGTTCCATTCGGTTGCACCGTGTTCGAATTAATAGGGGGAATCGATTTTCACACAAAGATGGCCGCCATCCGCAAACTATTACGCTGATGACCTATTGGTTTGGTCAAAGGATGCTTCCCCCATAAAGGTATGTCGTTGCAAAATTTGGTAGAGATCGGATGATTACGTTAGTCGTAATTTGATTTAAGCTTTGAACATTTGTGTGGCCGCCATTACGTTTCCGTCAAGATGGCGGCGATATAAAACATGACACTGAGGTGTCCTTTGCTAGTGCTACCTTTGTACCAAATTTCGTTCAATTCGCATTCACCGTGTTCGAATTGATAGGGGGGGACAGACATTCAGAGTACACACACTCACACTCACACACACACAGACACACACACACACAGACTCACACACACACATACACACACACAGACAGACACACTTTTTTTCGCCCTGTGTTGATCTCATAAGTCTACTTTCATTTTTTGCAAAAATCGAAAGTAGGCTAAAAACAAAGGTGGCACGAGGTTTTGGAGGTTATGGTACCAATTATACGAATTTCAGAAACAGTTCGCCATTAATACGAATTTCAGAAACAGTTCGCCATGTATCACTAAGTGTTTTAAATATTCTTCTGTACTTCCATGCACTCCATAATTTAAATGGGCATATAAAGCAGCAACTGATCCACCTAAATTACAAATAGAACAAAACTAGTAAACAGAAGTTTCTTTATTAATTCTTGCCTTGACCTACTCCTGGCTTTTACCCTTGTACCTGACAGATTATTGAAAATATATGATTCACATACCTTTCTGGGTGTCATTAGGAATTGAAATCGTAGGAGTAAGGTTGACCAGAACCGAAGTAAAAAATTCGTCAACTACTGAAATTAGCCAAAATGGTAGATGATATAGTAATAGATTTTTACTCCTCCGCTGTCTGTAACCCAACCGGCCATCCCAAATAGGATCGCGACTTATATGGATGGAATTCCAGCTGATTCCGCCATTCTTAGCATCGTGTACAGTATTGCCAACCCCACGTATTCGGTACTATATCGCATCGGGCAGACCAATTGTGTTTGCCTAGACCAATAATTAGGCTTTACCTAATATACACACACCTGGTTTTTGTCACACGCAGTGGGGGTAGTCACGCATCAATAATCTTTATCCAGGCCAATGGTTTTGCCTTCTATTTTTTCCCCACATAATTACAAAGTTACGTGTATCATGAATCGGACATGTTGGCAACGCAACATGACGACAATATGTCGACCACAAACATCTGCCGTTGTTCTGCAATCGTTGAACAAGCTACAAAAAACAGCAGGTGCTCTGGAAACTTGAAATAAGGTACTATCCAGTCATTTGTCTGGAGGTCATGTGAAAAAAAAAACTGGGGAAAGCTACACTCAGGATAATAATATTTGACAGTATTTTCAATGTGCAGCATTGAAAGTATTTTCAATTCCTAATGACTCCCAGAGAGGAATGTGAATGATGTATGTTCAATAATCTTCCACGTTCTGGTTTGGTACCGGTTCTGGTAAACTTTACAATTAATATTGAAATTACTATTAATTATCGCTGCTGCTCCGGATATATTTGTTATGTTACGTAAATTTCTTGCTCATTCAACGACGGCAGCCATGTTTCATGGGCATACATTGACGCCATATCACGTCCTATCACTGTTGCCAACATGTCCGATACAAAATACACCACACGACACACGTTACATTGTAATTACGGTATGTGAAAAGGTAATAGGCAAAACCATTGATCTGGATAAAGATTATTGATGCACGACTACCCCCACTGAGCGTAACAAAACCCAGGGGTTGTTCATATTGTCTAACGCGGCCCTCCTAACGAATAATGGTCCAGACAAAAACCATTGGTTTGGATGAAAATTATTGATGCGTTATGATATTCTTGATTGCAACTCGCACAATCCATGTAGCCTATAACTTTTCACTGAAACTTGGTGCACTTTCACATTAACTTGACGTTCTTTTGTTATTCGATACGGGATATGAAATAGTACCGAGTGCGTGGGGTTGGCAATACTGTACTTGTTGCTTAATCAGGCACATATTGGCGGACCCAGCTGGAATTTCATCTATATAAGTCGTGATCAAATTTGGGAAGGCGGGTGGGTTATAGACAGCGGAGCAGTAGACATCTATTACTACATCATCTCCAAATCTTTTCCCAACCATTACCACAGGTATTTTGCTAATTTCAGTAGGCCTAGTTAAAGATTTTTTCCCCCAAGGAGTAGCTAATGTCAAGTTCTACCGTTTCTTTAAGTCATTGCCTACTAAACATAAATATTCAATATTTCGTTGTAAAATACTAAACTTAATACCATCAATAATGATATAGCCTAATGCTCGTAATAACTAAAGTTTAAGAAAGTTACTTTCATTGCGTAAGGTACCGGTACTGTAAAAGACAAAATCCTCCTAAATCAAGATAGCGGGCAATGAACTACAGGGAGTGGTGAGCACAATGTGCTGCCAGTAAAATGTCATTAAGAGTTTAGAGCTCAACCATTATCACAGACGGCACAGGAAGTAATAAAATAGCTGCCATATCAAGCGAATGTTCAGCACCACCACGGAATGCCGTTAAATTCAGACAATACGCAAGCAATCAATGCAAGCTTCAAATACGAAGGTATTTACGATTTGACATTTAAAAATCACTGGCGGGGTAAGAGAGTACCACTTCTTCTAGAAAGCAGACATGGGCAAAATTTGTCTTTTAAATAATGGTATAATAATAATAATAATAATAATATTGATTTTTCGTCCCGTTTAACTAAGTTACTGCGGCTTTTAGAGACACCACGCCGGGGTGCCCGAACTTTGCCCCGAAGGGGATCTTTAACGTGCCAGTAAATCTACTGACATTATCCCTCACATTTGCCACCTTCAAATGCCAACTGACTGCGTCCGAATTCGATCCTGCCACCTTGGGAAAAGCAGGCGAGAGCGTTACCGCTACGCCACGCAGCCAGTCTAACTGTACAGTAGATTGCACTTAAAATATACTGTAACTTGTTTAACTTATGGGCTTGGACATTACGGTCATTTCAGCCCCATGTATTTGGATGTGTCTAGAATTTGTGTATCAACCTGTGATATTGTGTGTCTGTAGTAGTGTGTAAAGTAGGAATGAGGCAATCGTGGCTTAAAGTTAGGAACAATTCCGGCATTTGTCTGCAGAGGGAGGTTGGGAAGGGAATCAAACACATTTGCCTCATGAGGTTGAGTGTACCCCGTTCCAAACCTCAGATCAGAATTAAATTGATTGGCAAAGCCGGGAATCAAACAGAGGGTATTTGGGACTAAGTCTCAATATGTACCCTAAGACCGCAGAAGGCGACCATTATATTATGTAGTAAATGCATAGCTGAGGAAACACTAACCCGAGTTTTCCTTACTAGTGAGTGGACTAGCAGAGATTCCAACACTTTAAAGACGTCTGCCTATTCGCACTCCAAACCAAAGAGTGGATCGGGTAACGTAATAAATCAACAGAAACCTATTTTTATATTCTTATCATGGAATAAAAACATAGAAATAATGTTTTATAATAATTTCGTAACAATACTGACTTCTGCCTGTCACGAGGTTAGGTTATGCGTAGATTGAAAATGGCTCTATGTAATTTGATAATATAATCTTTAAGAGACAAATCCAAATATCTTGGTGAATGGATTCACCAAATGGCCTTTATAACGAAGTAAATAAAGCCAGAGCTCAAAAGATTAAGACTGCATATCAACAGAAGCAAAATAGGTAGGCTATAACAAAACAAAAAGCCATATCCTTCAGAGCAAAGCTATGATATTATACCAGGGAGAATAAACCTGAATCACTCTACAGTTTAGAATGCCTGAAAGGAGAAATAGAGGAGTTAGAAAAGAAAGAACGAATAATTCTAAGAAAAATATTTGGAACAGATAAGACAGTAGACGGCTGTAGGAGGTAACGGAGAAATAGTGACTTGTACAGCCAGACGGAGAAACTTACGGACAATACGTAAGAGAAGTATGACATTTTATTGACAGCTCACATGGATGAACAATAGTAGGTTGACCAAACGCGTATTCATTTACATTAGCAAGTCCACCACAAAATGGGTTGAAGAAGAAGAAAAGACCTCCAAGAAGTTGGAATTAATCCAGAAGATATACTAAACAAAACAGGGTTTCGAGGGAAGGTTGATAAGTTCGAAGGGTTTCAGGGGAAAAAAAGATCAGAAACCAAGGTCATCGGGTCTGAAGACAGAAGGAGAAGTTAGCGACCGCATGGAGAAATTCTGGTGGGAGAAAAAGAAATTAACAAGTCGGACGATTGGTTCTGTGCACAATAGGCCAAAATCGACAGAAGAGAATAATAATAATAATAATAATATTGGTTTAATGTCCCTTTTAACTGCTAAGGCTAAATCTACGGATATTAAATTTTATCACATTATTCGGTCATAAGAGAGCATTAAAAATCAGAATTATACTCACGTGTATTTAGTTCAATACAGCCTACTACGTACGAGAGGATAGTCCTGAATGTTTTAATTATGTCCCGTTTAATGTTGGTTTCTTCTTATTAAATTCAATAAGAAAAAAAATCATCAAACAGAAGAAGTGTCGAGAACAGGTAGCTGAGCAACAGATTTAACCTCACCCAATACTCAATTAAAGAAACAACTCGCAATAGAAATATATCACGAAATTAACATTTTCTTGAATAGGAATACTATTCGATATGATATTCCTGCGCGTTTATGCCATGTCAATTATAAGTTATTTTAAAAGACGTCAGTCGACAATGGCAATACAGAAAGAAGAAAAAAAGTTGTTATTTCCTGGGATGATGGAAGCTGGAATCTTAACTTTATTTTTGAATTAATGTAGACTTACCACCAACACCCATGTGACCAAAGCTTCAACTTAAACTACATAAACGTCTCGTTTGTACGATTAATTCCCTCTACAGTATATAGTCTGGCACAAGCACACACACTGTACCTTGATTTTATGGATACATTAAGATAATATATGCTGGTATTTTACTTACATTGTTCCCTCAACAAATCTATATCTTCTCTTCAACATTATATGTACCGTTCTCTACCGACGACTGGTACGAATGGGACAGGGGATGTTAAGCTACATGCCTGAAATGTTCCTCTACTGACGTTTATTGCTGTAGTATTAGCCTACTGACGCATCACGTTACAAACACGCAACCAATACGAAGTCGCCACTGAGAACCAACTTACCCGTCCCAATTTGATCGGCCGCTGTTTCCTCAGAAGTTTTGTAGTACATACAGTATTTGTGTGCGTACATAAAAGTTGCCAGGTCCCAGCTTCTAGATAAGGAAATAATCTCTTGTTGATCTTGTTGATTCTTTTAGGGGCTTTGGGACATCGTGGTCATGCAGCCCCGTGTACTTGGGCTGTTCTCTAGTAAATATAATTAAAGAAATAGCGAGACCACAGGGGCTCCCGAGCTCACTGCTTGTGTCTGGATTCGAACCGCAAAACCACGTAACTCGTATCACATGTCCAAATTGAGAATTGCACCGTAGCGTAGCCGAGAGCATTTAGTCGCAACGGCGCACATTGTGTCGAATCCCATATCTAGGTGGAAAAAATTCACTGTCGCAAATGAAAGCGAAAACTGGCTCATTCGACAGTGAACAAACCAGATGGTGACCTTCGGTCTTCCTTTCCGCTGTCTGGTGCGTAGGAGGGAGGTTATAGGTGCTGAAACGTCTTCCTGGCAGTTATCAGGTCATTTGATAGGGGGTGTCGGAGTGATCCGAACGTTGTGATTCTAGTGAGTTCAACGAGGTGTTGTCTTCTGCGGCTCATGGAATAGTGAAAAGAGGTATGTGTTCGCATTTTTATGCGTAATACAAGCTTTCTGCACTTAATAAATTATTTGCTTTATGAGTGCCTCATAGTGCCACTTTACTTTAAACGTCATTCGATAGGAAATTTAATGTAGATTCAGGATCTGTAGTGGTTTGGTTGCGCACGAATGTGCATGATGGTTTATTTTCTTATTTTCAGTGACTAGGCGGGCATTACCGCGAGAAGAATTTTTCAACGCGTGGTGGTCGTGTCGTAAATAGGGGCGTACAGACGTCATATTTCAATATGTTATGAATAAATTTTATCCTACAACTCTTACTGACACTCAAGTGCAGGTGCTAAGAAACAAAATTAAGTTGATATCCCATAATATTAACAAAATGGGAGAGTGCAGGAAGAACAATGCCACGTACATAGGTAATCTACCTATGGAAGCTATTGAGTTACTTAATGACCCCCAAGGAACTTTGACATCAAATGATGAAGACCAGTATAGCAATGACTACGATGCTCTGGACTCTAGAGAAGAATCAGGTGACGAATGAACATTAGACATTTTGTTATTATTAAGGGGAGTGAGATTAAGAGAACATTACTTGACGAATGGACTTTTCTTTTTATTTGCAATAGGAGAAATAGGCCCAATATTCAATATTATATTGTCGTTATTTCCATGCTTCTATAGAGAAATAATTTTGTTTTTGTGTGTGAAGTGTGTTTACTAAAACTACGTCATTAACAGGACTGTAAAATGACATTTTGTTATAAAGAAATTGTTTGTATGATTTTGACGAATATTTGTATTTTATTTTTAGATAAGAAATGTTATTTTTTGTGCATATTTCGTTGTTCTATGTTTAATAACAATTAAACATACGTTTTTAATATGGATGATTTTACATACATTGACTTCGTATAATCCCTCAAATAAGGTGTTACAAGAATACTTAACTGAAAGTCTAATTGTTATTCATATTTTATCCAGTTTTAAATAGTATGTTTACCACTGTCATAAACTATCATATACACATACAAATCGTGATTTTTACTACCAAAAATGGACGATTCTTGTGTTGCTTTCGGTCATTTTTTACACCTCACCTTACCCCTCACCCCTACATATGGGGATTCGAACCTCCTCGCCTCCCAGATGTGAGCGACTGCCTGAAGCCACCTCGAAAACGGTATATTGCCAACTTTTAATAGAATCCCAGCATTATTAGCGAAGTTATTAATTTTTTCCACCTAGAATTGGGATTCGACACACTGTGCGGAGCGGCGAGGTTTCAGGGTAGGATTTCTTCCCCGGATTTTTTCACACACCCTACAGATAAATAGTCTACCAAGATGGTACATTTTTTGTTAAAGTTCTGAGCACCTACTTAAATTCTAGTCCTACACGGGGTGATGACAGCGCGTTCCAAGCCCCTCAAATAAATTAATGTCAAAAAATGAAAATTATGAGAACTATCCGGACTCAGGATCACGTGGTCAAAGAAAATTGGGAACTTTCTTCTTGCTAAGCCACTATTTTCCCAAAACTGTAACTGAATTGCATAGCCACGTCTTGAAAAAACTAATGTTATCTTACGTCTGTGGCAATAATAATAATAATAATAATAATAATAATAATAACAACAATAGTAATATGTAGGCCTATAGCTACAAATTAACTACACCATTAACCTAAAGAGCCAATCCCGTGATGTCGGGTTAGCACGCTTGCTCCATGCTACGGAGGCCCCATGATCGATTCCTGGCTCCACGAGAGATTAACGATTCGACGCGACGGCTGGAACGGGGGGTCACCCAGCCTCTTGAGTCAATTGAGTAGATGCTTGATAATAAAAGTTGTGTACCTTGATTTTTTTAAGATAAGTTATTAAGGCTGAGTATTTTTTCGCGCTGGCCACGCGTCCCCACAATCCACATTTGCGTGCTAGTCGTCCTAGGTTTTGTAGGGATCTATGAGGCAAATCGCTGTGCTATGCGTGTCATTAATATCAAGAAAGAATTTGGAACTTCTCTCATATCAACGCAAATAAAGAATTATTGTTGATTCATTTCGGAGCTATGTGACATTGTGGACATGTAGCCCCGTGAACTCGAATGTGTGTGGAATCTGCCAGATAATCTGTGTTATTATGACGGCTATAGTAGTGTGTGTATTTGTAATTGAGGCTAGTATTTGGAAGAAGGCGTCCATGTGGTCTTAAGTTAAGAACCAGCCCATCATCTGCTTGGAGTAGAAGTGGGAAAACATAAAAAAAACACTTCTAGGACATCTGAGATGGGAATCATATCCATCTCTTCTCAGTTTTGCCTAACGAGGCTGAGTGTACCCCGTCCCTGCCCTCAGACAAAAATTATCTCTAGTCAGCGCGGGGAATCGAACCCAGGACCTTTGGATCCAGAGTCTCAGTAAGTACCTCGAGACTACAGAAGGCGGCGCAAATAAGTCGTCGTTTCATTTGAGGGGCGTCAGCCAAGTATGCTAGCCACAACATCATAAGGTGGTCATTAAATTAGAAGTTCTTAAAATGATGGTTTATTAAGTTTGCATATGTCTTCAGAGCTATCAGTGCGCATTCTTCAACAATAAAATCTTTTCATAAAAACTTATTTAAAGATCAACCAAGTTCTGGACAAGTGTATCAATTATTATTGTGAACATTTTTCCTTTAGTAGTGTTTGACGCAGAAAAGAAAAGTATATTCATTTCTACATTTATAAGTGCAATCGCGGAGTTATTGTTATGTTGTTAATTCAATTTATGGGCTTCGGACATCTTGGGCATCAGCCTCGTGTAGTTCGGTGTGCGTTGAAATTGTCTGATAACCTGTATTTATGTGATGACTGTGTGTGTAGCTGTATTACTGTAGGTACAGGCATGACGTAGATGCCCCGGGCATTTGCCTGAAGGAAGTGTGGAAAAGAACGGGGATAACCACACTCAGGCTAGCCACAGTTGCGCCAGAATTTGAACCTACGATCTCCTGACTTACTGCAGCTGCCCGCGCGGTCGTGGTGCATGATTTAACGAGCACGGATACGCGCCATGAGTTTGATTATCTTTCACCGGTCGCAAGTACCTGCTATGTAAGCCTATTGATCGCACTCTTGCACTCAACCATCAATACAGACATCTCAGGTCGAAAAGAAGATGTAAACAAAGCAATTAAGATGCAAATTAAAATTGTAATTAAAATGTTATACAAGCGATGCCCAGCCTAAACATGGAAAATACCAATTATTTTTCCATTTAAAACAATAATAATAATATATCCTTCTCAAGTTTTACTTGCATTATTTCTCATTATCATTCTACTATTTATTCTGAACATATCCACAGACAAGTACTGTTCTCCAGTGGCTACTTGTCTGATTGTTGATATTGCAACTTTGCAGTAGGTCAATATAATAGGCCTATATTTTATTATTATTATTATTATTTTTAGCGTATGGCTTTTAGTGCCGGGAGCATCCGGGGACATGTTCGGCTCGCCAGAGTTTGTAGCTGCGTCTATGTGGACATCCCTGGGTGAGCTACAAGTACCGTCGCGTGTGGAGTGTTGTCTGGGGGAGAAAAGTGTGAATGTAAGACGAGGAATTGGAAGGTAGCGGCTGTGGGCTATAGTTAGGGACCAACCCCGGTATTTGCCTGGAAGGAAGATAGCAAACCACAGAAGACCATCTTCAAGGTTGCCGGCGGGGGGATTCGAACCTCCTCGCCTCCCGGATGTGAGCGGCTGCCTGCAGCCACGCCGTAACTACCACGCCTAATCACCCGGTATATAGGCCTATAGTTTTTATGGATTACGCTCCTGTAATCTCTATAAATAACAAGTAGTTCCGTGAAGAACTATACAGCCTATTTTCAGATATCCTACTTATGTTAATTGCCTCTATCTACAAACAACATTTCAGTTTGATTGCTGTAATAGATTCGTAGATATTGAGAACCGACTAAATATTTCGGATGGTCGCCATGTTGGATTTTATATATGTAGGTCCTAGAGTTATGTACTGTTACATGAAGATTATTGTGTACGTGTAACATTCAAACTTCAATCGCATGATTAGGACACAAGAAGTAACAAGGAGATTTTAAAATTTCGCACAGCTGCCATCTTGTGGTTATGGAAACAATTGAAATAAAGTAGATGCCAGTGGATTAACATTCGTATAAGGATTTACTGTACCAAGTTTCACTGCACTCGGATGGTTAAATTACGAGAAACGTCCATGTGAATATTTATACTTCGCGTCGCCGCCATGTTGGATTTGTGATCACCAGGTTATTTAAAGTCCTATAGGTGAACTTAAGTTCATAGCCCTTATGAACATTAAAAAAAATCAGTATAATAGATTCGTAGATATTCAGAGCCGTCTAAATATTTCGGTGGTCGCCATGTTGGATTGTTAAATGTATAAACCATGGAGTTTAGTACCATTAAAAAAACTTTATTGCGTAGGTTCATTATTCAAACTTTCACATCGATCGCATGATTACGACACAAGAAATAAAGACTTAATTTTAAAATTCGCAAAGCCGCCATCTTGAGGTTATGTAAACAATTGAACTAAATTAGATACCAGTGTATTACAATGTGTATAAACATTTCCTATACCAGATTTCATTGCGGTTGGAACATTAAATCGCGAGAAAGGTCTATTTAAAATTTTAAAATTCGCTTGGCCGCCATGTTCGTTTTGTAGTTAACCGGATTTTGAAAGTCTTATAGATGAACTTCCAGTAGTGCCCTTTATCTCCGTACAAAATTTCAGGGTAATACCGCTAATAGTTTCAGAGATATAGAATGCCGGGGAAATATTTCGCACATCCGCCATCTTGTGGTTATGTAAACAATTGAACGAAGTTAGATGTCGATGCATTACAATGTGTATAAACATATACTGTACCAAGTTTTATTGCGTTTGGTTGGTTAAATCGCGAGAAACGTCTATTTAAAAGTCGCAAATTCGCGTGGCGGCCATGTTGGTTTTGTAGTTACCATTTTTGCAAAAGTCACATAGGTGTGAAGTTCTAGTAGTTCCCTTTATCACCGTAAAAAATTCCAGGGTGCTATCGGGAATAGTTTCGGAGATATTGAATGCTGCTGACATATTTCGCACAGCCGCCATGTTGGATTGGTGATACGCAACAACATTTGAAGGGCATGGTCGGGGTCGTCCGGAATAGTGCTATGAATTTACCAAGTTTCATTGAAGTCGCTCCAGCCATTTAGAATTTATTAGGGACACACACACACACACACACACACACACACACACACACACACACACACACACAAGCGCGCTCACGCACACACACACGGACAAAAGGTGATCTCCTAATCCTTTTTTTTTTTTTTTCAAAATTGAAAATAGGCTAAAAATGAGAGTTACAGTACGTCTGGCCTTTATGCGTTCATGAACTATAAAGTCCCGTATGCGTTCATTACAATTCATCCGATTGCGATGAAACTTTGGCTAGTTGTTGTGTACACTCCCGTGAATGTTTCTGACCTAGTAAATCCATTTTATAATAGGTAGCGCACGAGTAGTTTCAACAAATGAGTGACGTCATAACATGAGTGACGGCGCGCGAATCGTTTCAACAAAGTCCCGTATGCGTTCATAAACCATTCATTCATACGATTGCAACGAAACTTTGGTGAGTTGTTGTGTACATTCCTGGACAGGTTTTTGACTTAGTAAATCCAAATTACAATAGGAAGCACATGAGCAGATTCAACAAATGAGTGACGGCACGCGAGTGTTTAAACTAAGTCCCATGTGCATTCATATACCATTCATCCAATTGCGATGAAACTCTGGTAAGTTATTGTGCACTCTCCCACAAATGTTTCTGAATTATTAAATCCATTTTACAATACTTTAGAGGCAGTTAACGGAAAAAGAAAACAAATATTGTGTATCCAAAAGCACCTCAACAAACAAAATTACAACGCCAACATTCTTTTTGGCTTTGCAACGCGTGCCGGGGACAGCTTGTCCATTATATATATATATATATATTTAATCACAAGTAATTATTTTCAGGATGTTTTTCGCATGTTCCAGTAATTGGGATAATATTGTTTTGACCGACTGAATAGTTACAATATCAATTGTCAACAAAGCAACACTGAAAATGGCTTCAAAGCTCTATGCTTGTCTGATGCCAAATGATATTTGATTGAAATGTATTGATTTATTTTATTGTTCTAGTTCATCACGAAACCGGAATACCCAATAACAACCCGTCAATGGAATCTATCATTTCTCACTTACACACATCCATACAAACATGTCATTTGGATTGACCCCAAAAGGTGTGCAATGACTTAAGTCAGTTTTGAAGAATAGATTCTGGATACGACGATGCGTGACCCCACAGTGCTGACAGATCAAAAAGAAACCATGCCAGACTGCCCAGGACAACGTTGTGAGACATAATAGGTTAGTGCTTAATGGGTAAGTCACTATAGCAGTTGGCATTTCTACTGTTTAATCCACAGCTTTCCAAACTGAACACCTTGGGGATGTCACCTGAAGGTTTATAGGGAGTCGCGAACTGTCCGAGTTATTAACACATGATAACTGAAACCAAGCAAGAAAATTGCTGGTGAAGGATGAGAATATCTAACTGCATCTGACATACGAGACAAATTGGCGATTTAGTCTTGAAAAGTGAAAGAGAGCAGCTATGAAATGCAGTGGCGTAGCGTGACCTTTTGAGCTGGGGACGCCAAAGTTTATAACGACAAACTGAGGAAAAATCAAAAAGCTAATATGAAAGATACTGTCACATACCTCACACAGTCTTGTACATCAGCTCCATTCGTCGTTTCTTCTTTTCTGCGAAAATGTCAATGATGTGTTCAAAAAATGCCGGCTCTGATGAAAGCTCACCTAATAACTGTTTTTCAATGGCCGGTGAATTTAAACACGACAAGCGACTATTGCTCATAGAATTTCTAAGGTATGTTTTAATTCTTTTCAGCGTGCTCATGTTGCGTTCACTACTAGCTGTAGTAGTTGGAATAGTCAGTACTAAGCGCAGTAGTTAAGTTATTTCCTGATAGATGGAGTCGAGACCGTTGGCAACAAAATATTTTAAAAGCTCTTTTGGAGCTAAATGCTTTGTCTGATCTCCATAAACAATGTGAAGTTCATTTAGTAATTGGTTAAAATTAAAGAATGGATACTGTTTTACCAAAATATCTAATTTGCCCTGGGGAATGCTTCAGTGTATTCTTTAAACTTCTTTTCTTGTACTAACTCAATGAAATTTAGATGATTAAGATCTTCAAATCTACTTTTCATTTGAGCTGTTAGTGAATCTACTATTTCAAAAGTTAGCACTCTCAAAGTGTTCTTTTTATTGCCATCATACATTACGTTTTCATTCAACTGGATGGTTTTTTGAACGCATCTGTCAGTGAAATCTTCATTTCTTAAATTTTCTATTCTTTTGACGACAGCCTCTATCTCATTATGGCAAGTTACAATACTCACTGTCGATGATTGTAACAATTTGAAAAGATGATCAGTGTAAATGAAACAAGCTTCGAATACACATAGCAAATATACAAAGGTAGGGTCATCCATATATCTTTTGAGACCAATGGCACAGTTCACAGAGTCGTCGTCCCATTCACTACTTTCATCATCAATAATTTCATCAAAAGTACTATACAATCCTTGGAAATGTTTCATAATGGTGAAAACTGCCCTCGAATGAAAATTCCATCTCGTATTGCTAGCTTGTGGAAGCTTAAATCCTCTTTCGGTCAACAAAACCGTCCTTTTAGAAGACTTGCTGAAAAAACTATGAAAAGCAGTCAAGGCACAGACAAACAAACGAACCTGTTTTATTGTTTTTGAGCCATACAGAAGTACCAAATTTAATTGGTGGGCGTAACAATGGACGAAAAGAGCATATTATGGGCAAAACTGTTTCACTAGCTTTTGAACTCCTCCTTGTCTGCCCGCCATTACAGCTGCGCCATCGTATGTCTGGCTTACAACTTTTTCTCCATTTACTTCCCAGTCAAGTAAAACTTTGTGCACGATTTCTGATAATCCCGCAGCTGTTTTATTTTTGGAAACGTCATAAAAGCCGATGAATCTCTCCTCTATTCTATCATCCACACACTATCTAAATATTATGCTCATCTGGGTCTTACACGATACGTCTGATGTCTCATCCGCTTTTATGGAGAGAAAGGGGGGCTTCATTTTTTCTGATTTGATTTTTTCATTTAATGCAATTGTTGTAACTTCTATCAAGTCATTTTGAATGCCTGGAGATGTTCCTTTTAATAATGATGATGACTGTAAATGGTCTCTAACTATAGATTCATTTTGAGCGAGCAGGTTCAACAATTGCAAATAATTCCCCTTGTTAATAGAACTTTCATCTTCTCTATGCCCACGGAAGGTTAGTTCTTGTGGACAGAGAAATACTACTGATTGAATGAGTCGTCGCATATACTGCCTGTTCGAAGACACGATCTCATTATGTTTTATTGCTTGTAGTCGAGGAGCTTCAGAAAATGCATGCTCAATACGAGTTTTACCTAGCAGATGAAATGCTTCAGAATGTAACAAGCAAGCAAGCTTGTAGTTTAACGTGACCGTTAATCGCGAGATCATGAGCCACGGGACCTCCTTTAACGTGGAATCCGAACCACAGGACATGGCATTTCACTTCGAAAATCTCACATGCATTGACCGGGAATCGAACCCGGTCCACCTTGGTGAGAGGCATACAGCTTAACCGCTGCGCCACCACGCCCCCTACAGAATGTAACAAGTGGTGTTTTGAAGACTGGTGTTTTACAGCCTTTTTAATTAAATTACTCAGGTCCGAAATTCCTTCCGTGCACCATTCAGTATCTTTCGCTCCAAACATAAGGCAAACGTAACAAAACATTTTTTTTTTTTCAACACACCCAGTTAGCCAGGAAAACCTGTCATACCAAGAAAGCTGAAAACTCCGTGTGCGATTTTTACCGACTTCTTTGATTGATAAATTTGGCTTTGGTCTTTTTGTTTTTAATTCACATCGCTGTTCATATGATAAAGTGCTCAAAGGAGTTGCCTTTAAAAAATTAACAACATTAGAGTCAGGTACTTCAGTCATATTGGCAGCATTAAACACACACACGCACAATTAAAAGAAACTACACTTCTACAGTTCGAACTATAGCACTAGCGCAGCGATTGGGCTATTGAGATAACAGAACAGTGATCATACAATTCAAACGCCAGCGTACGGTAGCGCTTCCCTTCCGAGAAACAAGTATGAACTGGCGCATGCGCTGCAACGTGGCCTGGCCAGGGTGGTACATAGCTCTTGACGCCAAGAAGGTCTGGCGTACAGACAAGAAGAGCAACGCACAGCAGTAGACCGCGGCCGGCCTAAGACTAGTTATATGGGGGGGTGCGGATATAAAATAACTAAGCGCCATGTAATATGCTAACGCCGCATTTATATCAAATAAAAACAATGTTATATTTTACACATTTTAAATCAGGGAACGCCCGGCGTATCGGCGTATTATAGCGCTACGCCTCTGATGAAATGTTCCAATTGTGATTTGAAGGTCTACTTTCGGGGAAAAAAGTATAAAACGTTATCCGTAGTCTTACATAAAAATAAGCTACACCAAACTTTTCCTTATTTTATTCTGCGATTATCTATGTAGAGTAAACATTTGTGTTGTATTTAGCCTACAGCTGATTGAACAAAAAAAAAGTGCCCTGTTTTAACCAAGTTTAACGCAGCGCTCACATAGAAAGATTACGTTAAAAGTAGTAATCAGATCGTAATGAAACTTGAATACGTCTTGAAGGAACTTACTGTTAACGTGTATCTGGAGTTTTAATCTGATCTGCCTGTTCTGAAAATAGTTGTTGTTAATTTTGTAAACCAACTTTTTCTCGGGCCTGGGTGGTCGTAGCAGAATGAAATATGGCATGTTAGTAAGTACAAGATTTCGGTTACAATTATGTGACATTACTCACAGATTAACACGAATGTTTCGTCCCAGATCTGATTAGAAATGCTTGACTTAATGAGAAATCCATTTTTAGCCTAATTTCATTTATGAAAAAAAAAATAGGCTTATAAGATAACTCTTTGTCCGTGTGTGTGAGTTTGCGCATGTGTGTGTTCCCCCACCCTCCTAATAAAATCTAAACGGCTGGTAAGGAAACAGTACTATTTCGTCCGACCCCGACCGTGTCCTTCAAATGTTATTACGTCTCACCAATCAAACATGGCGGCTGTGCGAAATATGTCACCGGAATTCTATATCTCCAAAACTATTACTGATATCACCCTGAAATTTTGTACTTTGTTAAAGGGACTGCTTGAAGTTCACCTAAGTGACTTCCAAAACATGTTTGGTACAAAACGAACAAGGCGACAAAGCGAATAAGAAACATTTAAATAGACTTTTTCCCACGATTTAACCATCCGAGCGCAGTGAAACATGATACCAGTACAGCAAATGTTCACACACATTGTAATCCACTAACAACAAATATAGTTCAATTGTTTACATACCTCAAGATGGCGACTGTGAAAAAAATTTGAAATTACGTTTTCATTTCTTTTGTCCTAATAATGCGAACGAAATCAATGTTTGAATAATGAACCTACGCAATAATTGTCATCTAATAATACCGCGTCATCATTTTATTTCCCGCATGTACGCGCCGCTAGGCCGGTGAAGGTGGCCTTGGCGTTCTCCCC
The DNA here is from genome assembly GCA_946902985.2 of Meconema thalassinum. Taxonomy (NCBI): domain Eukaryota; kingdom Metazoa; phylum Arthropoda; class Insecta; order Orthoptera; family Tettigoniidae; genus Meconema; species Meconema thalassinum. Next base: position 247,926,697 of record OX336394.1, on the reverse strand, counting down.
GCAATGAACACGTGCGCTGCGATCGGCAATGTTGCAATAAGCTGTCAGTATCTCCGGCGTATTCAAGCTTGTGAAGTGCTAGTTGATTTGACCTAACATACAGTGCAGTCTCGGGGCATTTTTACAGTTTATGTGTTGCATTAAAGTGATGTTTCTATACAACAACGTGTATTCATTGGGCTTTGTTATGCGAAGTGATGTTTTCACTCCTTGGCAGTAATACGGGAAGTTTTCAATGACCGTATAGTTAATTATCCCGCCAGATCACCCGATTTAAATCCATGTGATTATTACCTCTGGGGAATGCTGAAAGGAAAGGTATATGCAAAAAATCCTCACACAAGTGAGGAGTTAAAAGAAAATATTCGCCAAGTTATAACAAACGTCACCCAGGAAGAAATTCGCCGTGTGTCTAGAAACTTGTTTACGAGGTGCCAGGCATGCTTGCGAGCTGACGGACAACACTTTGAACATTTCTTGTAAAACCAGGTAAGTTTGTAGATAATTATTTTCACTAGAAATTGCTATTAAATGACTGTATGTTGACGCGAAGTAGTAGGGAGAAGTCGCGCACTTTTTACCGGCCAGCGAGCGGGTGTCAGCGCGAGAGCTTGCCGCGCCGTGATCAGTATCGGATGCGAGACTTAAATTGATGACCCTGTACATAACCCTATGGCCTATATGTATAAAACTCCAACATGGGGACCATCCGAAATATTTAGACGGTTCTCAATATCTGCTAATCTATGACAGCAATCAAACTGAAATGTTGTATGTTGATCATTCATTCATTTCCGTGTCCAGTCAACATTTCCAGAACGTAGCAACACCGATAGCCTTATTATTGGCTTCGATCAAGACCTACGTTGTGCAAGGTTGTTCTAGTTGTTGCTCCGCACTCGCAGGTTACGTCTCCGTCAGTTGGAAGGATGCCTCATTTTTTAGCCTACTTTCGATTTTTGCACAAAATGAAAGTAGACTTATGAGATCAACCCAGGGTCAAAGTGAGTGAGTGAGTGAGTGAGTGAGTGAGCGCGTGTGTGTGTGTGCGTGCGTGTGCGTGCGTGTGCGTGTGCGTGCGTGTACTCTGAATGTCTGTCCCCCCTATCAATTCGAACACGGTGAAACCGAATTGAACGAAATTTTGAACAGAGGTAGCACTAGCAAAGAGCACCTCAGTGTCATGTTTTATATCGCCGCCATATTGACGGAAACGTAATGGCGGCCACCCAAATGTTCAAAGCTTAAATCAAATACGACTAAGCTTATCATCCGATCTCTACCAAATTTTTGCAACAACATATATTGATATGGCGAGCGCACTGATCTCTATACATGGATCGCTGATGGCAGCTCTCCGCTGCACGAGAAAGTACGCCAGGTTGAGCGCGCGGTCCGCCATGTTGGTCTACCCATTCTCAAGCCCTCCTTATGGGCAAGCAATGATAATCTAGTCAATTTTAAATCGTAATTAATGGTGCTTTGGAGCACATAAAAATATAGAGATATGTTCACTCATAGCATAAGAGCATTGGGATCACTGACACGTCATTCCGAGGTCAGTAAATCTCCGGAATATCAATTAAAATGAATGTATAATAACGGCTGACAAATATCAACTTAGGTGCGGAGTACACGCAATTAGCGATCAGTAACAGAGTAACGAGTGAAAAACAATTTCTGGAAACATTCTTGTAAATTGTATATACGGTATACATGTATATATGCCACAAAATTATGCATTCTTCAAATGATGTACCTATAGGCCTAAACGTAGCTCACTATACAGGCCTAGATTCGACTTATCGTAAACGGTAATTGGTAATGAATTCCTGTTTCCATGAAATAACCAACACTTCCTCCAAGTAATCCCAGCACTCTACATCAAATACTACAGCTTTTAATCACGCTAGCAGCACAATAAACTTAATAATAACGGGAAGTAGATCAAAGCCAAAAATGCACTTGAAGCCAAACCAATTTCACTCCTCAGCTCCACATAAAACTTAACACAACTAAAAACCTACTCAAAATATGCTCTCCCCACCGTTTTACAACTATTAAGCGAACTATTCGCACCCAGAACCGAAAAACCCTGAAATGGGATCAAATTTAAACACGCAATAGCCTAGCCCGATCACGTCTGCTTCAGCACAACCGCATATGTATACTTAACTTCACAATAACTTCAAAATTACGGCTAAGCGACCTATCTGCCTGAGAAGTAAAGGCATTACCGGCTTGCCTGGGATGATGGGTCACCAAACCGGTGCTTAAAACTAATATTTTACGCTTTAAATAACCAAATTCAGCCCATTTTACAACTACAAGAAACACAAAATATTTACTGCCAGTATAAATACATGAATAACATCAAACTACCAGTAACCAATCACAGAGCCGGATTCGCAATATTGAACCATGCGCTCGCTGCCATCTTGCTATACCTGTCATCGTCTATTCGGCTTACTGCTGCCTTAGCTACCAGCCATCCATGTATAGAGATCGGTGGGCGAGCGTCTTTTGACTAAACTACAAGGTCATCAGCCCAATGGTTTGAAGATGGCGGCTATGTATGTGTGCAAATCGATTCTCCCTGTCAATTCAAACACGGTGAAACCGAATTGAACGAAATTTGGTACAGAGGTAGCACTAGCAAACGGCACCTCAGTGTCATGCTTTATATCGCCGCTATCTTGACGAAACGTAATGGCGGCCACCCAAACGTTAAAAGCTTAAATCAAATTACGACCAACCTAATCATCTGATCTCTAATAAATTTTGCAACAACATACCTTCATATGGTAAGCATCTTTTGACCAAACTACAAGGTTATCAGCCCAATAGTTTGCAGATAGCGGCCATGTATGTGTGCAAATCGATTCCCCCATCAATTCAAACACGGTAAAGCCGAATTGAACGAAATTTGGTACAGAGGTAGCACTAGCAAAGGGCACATCACTGTCATGTTTTTAAATCGCCACCATCTTGACGGAAACAGAATGGTGGCCACCCAAATGTTAAAAGCTTAAATCAAATTACGACCAATCTAATCATTTGATCTCTACCAAATTTTGGAACAACATACCTTTTTTGTGGAAAGCATCTTTTGACTGAACTACAAGGTCATCAGCCCAATAGTTTGCAGATAGCGGCCATGTATGTGTGGCAGTCAATTCACCATATCAATTCAACACGGTGAAACCGAATTGAATGATTTTTTTACAGAGGTATCACTAGCAAAGGGCACCTCATATTCATGTTTAATATCCGTATAACACGTTGTATTTCAACAAGCTACTACAACCAACATTCAATTATACTCCTTGAAAAGGACAAAGAGTTATAACAATACCCATGCATTTAGGAGAAAGAAGGCTATATGTTCTTTACTGAACACCTTGTTGCATGTTGGTCTTGCAACGGGGGACTCCCACCCTAAGACGATTGTATGTTGATAAAGGCTATTAGCATACGTTACCGGGTGAGTTAGCCGTGGTCGTTACGGCATGACTGCTGGCAGTCGCTCACATCCGGGAGGCGAGGAGGTTCGAATCCCCCCGCCGGCAACCTTGAAGATGGTCTTCTGTGGTTTCCCCCATCTTCCTTCCAGGCAAATGCCGCGGTTGGTCCCTAACTATAGGCCGCAGCCGCTGCCTTCCAACTCCTCGTCCTTACATTCCAACTTTCCTCCCCAACGGTACTTGTAGCTCACCCATTGGGTGTCTGTCTGGAAGCAGCTACAAAACTGGCGAGCCGAACATGTCCTCGGACACTCCCGGCACTAAAAGTCATACGTAATTAAAAAAAAAAACATACGTTCACCTATGAGCCTTTCAATAACCTGATGGGCAAAAATCCAACATGGCGGCGAAGCGAAATTTAAATATTTTAATGAAAGTTTCTCGCGATTTAACCATCCGAGCGCAGTGAAACTTGGTACGGTAAATGCTTATGGAAATGTTAATCCACTGGCATCTAATTTATTTTAATTGTTTTCAAAACCTCAAGATGGCGGCTGTGCAAAATTTTAAATCTCGTCTTTATTTCTTGTATCCTAATCATGCGATTGAAGTTTGAATAATAAACCTACGCAATAATCTTCATCTAATAGAACATAACTCTACCGTATGGCCTACATATATAAAAATCCAACATGGCGACCATCCAATATATTTAGACTGTTCTCAATATCTACGAATATATTACAGCAATCAAACTGAAATTTTGTATGTTGATAGAGGCAATTAACATAAGTAGGATATATGAAAATAGTCTATTTAGTTCTAAACGGAACTACTTGTTGCCTCCTGGAGTCAGTGGACTTCCCTAAGCTGAAGAAGAACTGCAAGAGAATAAAAATGCTAGGAAGTCGAAGTTAAAACACCAAGAAGATGATATTCGGACAGAAGATTTTCCGCAAACGGACTCTTGTGGTTTTGTTTCAATTTTCAACCACATATTTTGCAAAGCAGGATTCTTTATGAGGCCCAACATCAAAACAGTTTAAAAAATGCTGGATGGAGAGATGCGAGTAAATGTATTCCATATCCGCTCAAACATAAAATACATTCGTAACATTCGCCGAGCATATGTCATGTGAGACATTAAAATACTAAAACCAAGGGTGAAATTAAGTGTGGTTATTTTCTTGGCCGTAGAACTCGAACTAAATATAAAATGTTAATAATATTGAGAATAGTACGAATTTTTTCATCTTATGAAGGGTAAGTAGTTTAGTATGTGAGGAATAGAGTAAATAACACATAACATTTGTTTAGCGTTTACTAGAAGAAGAAAAAAAAACACCAGAAAAAATTGGTTTAATTGAACAAGCGAGTAATTGTACGTGACAATCACAAGTCACGGGACCTCCTTTATTCTTGGAGCACACTTGTGATTATGAGCCAAGGGACCTCCTTTTTACGTGGAATCCGAACCACAGGACATGGCATTTCACTTCGAAAATCTCACATGCATGGACCGAGAATCGAACCTAGTCCACCTTGGTGAGAGGCCAACAGCTTGACCGCTACACCACGACGTCCTGCTCCAAGGGGACCGATATATCGGTCGAGGGAGCTTTTGCTAAAAATCCCACGGGCCCTGCTGTTTTAAATAAAATTATTATTATATTTACAGCTACGTAGTGCTATCAGTGTTGTAATCAACACAACGTGGGAATCATTCTCTCTTTCTGGATATAGGCCTATCGGTGTTTAAGTTCCGTGAATAACTGGATTCATAATAAGTATTCTTTTGAACAAACTGCACTCATCTAATTTCCCACGTGCTATTTTGCTCGAAGCTAAATAATGTGTGTGGTGATAAACGAAGATGAAATAAAATACACCATTTTGATTAAGTAGTCTGCCAAATTATATCACAAATTAAATTAAAAAATAGAAACTTAAAAATTTACTGAAACAAATGAAGCAACGTATTAATTATTTAGCATCTAATGCGTTTTAAATATTTAAATTTACCTGCTACGGCAGTGGTTCCTAACCTTTGCCAGCTGACGCCCCCCTTTTCAGATACGGGTGGTCATCGCCCCCCACCCCTCCCCCACCTGTAACCTCTTCGATAAACTGACACGGAGGATATAGACCTAACCTAATAACACAACACAATGGAATAATATTGTAAAAAAATATAAAACCTTGTATGTAACAATAATACTGGAAAATGGAAGCAACTACTACATCGTTGATGTGTAGAAACATGTCGCGTATGGTCATAGTTTAGTTTCACGCAAGTAGGTGCACAAAGTGTGCAATTAAACGTGCGTTGAGTGGCCTTCTCATGCATCTGCTCTCAGGCTTCATTTTGCTCCTTACAACATAGCAAATTCCTTATTTCACCTCCAACCTCGCGGCTCCGCATAGGTTTGTGCCAACAGGTGGCAATTACCAGTGCTTTTGAACGCTTGACTTGGCGCGACAATCACTTGGAGAGATCCGAAAAATGTTTATTATACAAAATAGTAATATTAGAGTTTAAAAAAGATTGGAAATCACTTCACCCCCCCAGGTTGGGAACCCCAGTGCTACGGAAACAATTCAATATTACATCTTAAAAAAAATATACGTAGGAGATAATTTTTATAAAAAAATTACAACTCCACTAAACTTGTCGTAGAATTTTTAACATAACCACTCATCAAAAGGGTTATGGAGCAGCGATTCTAGAGCGTCTCTAGAGCTCAATGCATGTGTCGGGAGTCGAACTGCAAGACCCACAGACACATATTTCACGTAATTCATGGTACGGATGCTAATTCAAAGAACTGTAGAATTACGAAAGTTCACATTTAAGAAAAAAAAACATTCAAGATGACGTTAGATTCATAGATATGGTCGGTTACTCACCTGACCCTTTGTTGGGCAGTTTCGCAGCCGGCATTGTTCATGACCATATCCGATGTCACATGACGCTATTCCACCGGTTGCATCAGTAAGTGGGTCATGCTGCGAGGCGCTCAAGGTGAAACATCACACGACAGGTGAACACATACACACACCACCATCTGTTTATTATTTCTTATTTTGTAAGCTGAAAATCCTCTCCTCTCCGCCATTATCTATTTCCCCTCCCCGCCACATCCACTTCCGCACACCAGCGCGCAGACTCCGGATCGGGTCGCGCCGCACGGAGCGGAGCACACCAGTTCGATACGTACGTACGTCACACACACACGTATCCCCACCTCACTATCATCTAATGGGAGAAATAAACATTAAGAAATGAAGAGGTATTAAGACGAGTGGGAGAGGAGAGATATTTCTGGCAATTGCTAATAATAATAATATCGTATGGACTCGGGTGCCAGGTGCAAGCTTTGTTATGTGACACCCAGAGGGCAGCTTGCATGTCAACTTTTTGTTGTCCCTTGGAGCGCTATGAAAGTCAAGGAGGTTAGATATCTAAGCTCCTAGACACTATAGCGCTTTCTAGTAGAGAAAGGAGGAACTTTTTGTGTTGGCGGAAAATCCCGAGATTAACTTTTCCATTATGAACCCAGTCTACTGAATTCAAATGGGTTCTTTAACGTGCCAACAACGTATGACATGCGTGTCGTGATTTTTGTCTCCTTTCAAACATCACCTACCATGGCCAGGAGCGAACCTGCAAGCTTGGGGGGTTGGCAGTCCGACACAATAACCACTCACCACCGTGGCAAGCTGGCAATTGCTAATGAAGAGAAGAGATAGGTTGGTAGGACACAAACTAAGACATCCAGGAATAGCAAACTTAGTTATGGAAGGAATGGTCGAGGACAAGAACTGTAGGGTAGACCACGATTAGAATATGTTAAAGAGATCGCTTCGGATGTAGGATGTGATAGCTATGAAGAGATGAAACGATTAGTTCAGGGCATGGACGTAGAGAGCTGCATCAAACCAGTCAAAAGACAGAAGACTCAAACACGCGATTTATTCAGGGGCTTTGCGACATCGTGGTCGTGCAATACATGCTACGGGTGCTAATTCAAAGAATTATAGAAATAGGAAAGTTTACATTTAAGAAAAAAAAAGGCATACAAGATGACGTTAGACGTGTGTTTAGGTGTATGTATAGGATCTGTCTGATAACCTGTGCCATTGAGATGGCTGAATTACTGTGTGTATTTGTAATCACGGGTAGGATTTTTTAAGGAGGCGGTCTTGGCCTTGTTACGTACTATACCAGTATTTGCCTGAAGTAGAAGTGGGAAACCACTACTAGGATGGCTGAGGTGGAAATCGAACCCCACATCTCCTCAGATTTTACTCGCGAGGCTGAGTGTACCTCATTTCTTGGCAGAGCCAGGAATCTAACCCGGACCTCCGGAACGACAGACAAACATGCTAGTCGCTACGCCACGAGGTATTCCCACTGTGTAGACATGTTAACTTTATTTAACTTTATTGGAATTGTTATTGGTATTATTTCGCCGGCCTAGTTAGTTGTTTTAAGGGGCGGAACTACGAGGTCATCTGCCCCCTCTTAACACAGATTAAATAATACAAATTTTGAATTAAATTTCAAATTCTGAGGTGGACATCTGAATTTAAAAACACCAAAAATTAATTTAAAAAAACAAAAAATTATATAAAAATAAAAAATTATAAAAATAAACAAAAATTACGATAAAACATAACATTATCATTCAAAAACGAACAAGTCGTTGAGTCAATGTTCACTGGAAAATTTAGATATCTGGCCCTAACCCACTCTCACTTATAAAGCGGATAACGCGATCAGCAGCCACCGCGTCACCGGCTAATATAAGTTTGAGTGTCAACTGCAAACCAAGGTTTCTTCGTAAGTCAGCAAGATCCACACACTCGGTGAAAAAAATGTAGGCCACGGTGAAAACGGCTCCGCAGGTACAAAGTGGGGGGTCTTCCCTTCTCATTAGGTACGAGTGGGTGGATCTTGTATGACCTATCCTTAGCCTACACAATATGACGGACTCTCTCTGGGCCCGGAAGGAGCTCCGCCACACGCGAGTAGTTCCCTTGATCGCTCTCAGTTTACTGGGCAGTGGGTCAGCTAGCCACTGACTCTCCTAAAAAGCCATAACTTGTAGGCGTAACTGAGAGCGAATATATCTAGCGGGTACCTCCATTGATCGAGGTGGTAGTGATACCGCCTCTTTTGCAGCTTGATCAGCTAACTCATTTCCCGCAATTCCCATGTGGCTTGGAAGCCACAGAGGGTGATTCGAGTGTCAGCGTGGCACAGCCCGGCTAGTAGGTCGTGGATTCGCAGCACTAGGGGGTGCTGCGGGAAACATGTAGCAATTGACTGCAACGAACTCAAAGAGTCGGTACCCTCGAGAAAGTGGATTCGTGCATCCTGTAGTGCAAACTGCAGAGCTTCATAGATGGCAACGAGCTCCGCAGTAAACACACTACAGGCCTCAGGCAAAGAGATCTTGGTATTTGCACCATCAATAACGTAAGCACAACCCACCTTATCGTCCACCTTCGAACCATCCGTGTAGAGAATGCCAGCGTCCGGAAATTGGTGAACTATGCTGTGGAACTGCCTCCGGTAAACGGAGGCATCAGTGTTCACCTTAGGACCTCGGTGCAGATCTAACCGAATTTCCGGAGGCACCTCGCTAGATGTCCGGATCATACAGGTACCTACAGCCACTCCTATTTCAGTACACGAGCTATCAAGTCTAATACCAACCGGCCGAGTGGCAAGAGGCCGGTTGGCGTACCCCTGGTGGTTTTGGGTACCGAAGAGAGCTTGATAGGTCGGGTGTGCGGAATTTGACGCACATTGGCAGCATATGCTAAAAGCATATGTTGGCGTCTACAATTTAAAGGTGGAACACCCGATTCGGAGAGTAGGCTGGGTATCGGGCTGATCCGGAAGGCACCGGTAGCCTGCCTAACGCCACTATGGTGGATACTGTCCAGCATTTTCAAGGTTGCCGGCCTTGCTGAACCGTATGCCGCAGAACCATAGTCTAGCCGGGACAGGACGAGGGCTTGGTAGAACCGTAGCAGCACCGCACGGTCAGCCCCCCACGTAGTGCCACTAAGAAACTTGAGCATGTTCAGTTTCCTGAGACATGTCATTTTTAATTGCCGTATATGGGGCTGCCACGTTAATTTGCTATCAAAATGGAGCCCCAGGAAGCGATAAGTGTCAACCAACGGCAACGCAGCATCCCTGAGATGTAGTTCAGGATGTAAATGTAGCCTCCGGAGCCGACTAAATGGACGACGGAGGTTTTCGCTGCTGAAACACGAAAACCCCGGTCGTGAGCCCACCCGTCGACCCGGTTGATAGCTAGCTGCAATTGCCGTTCCACGACTGCCATACTTCCAGAGCTGTAATGCAGAGCTAAATCGTCTACATACAGCGATGGAACTACCGCGGACCCGGCGGCGGCAACAATGCCATTTATGGCAATCGCGAACAAGGTGACACTCAGCACTGAACCCTGAGGAACTCCATTTTCCTGAGTATAGTATTGCGATAATGTCCTACCGACCCTTACACGGAAGAGTCGGACGGACATGAAATTCGCAATGAAAGTCGGTAGGTTACCACGGAGTTCCCACTTGTAAAGGGTGGAAAGGATCCCGTAGCGCCATGTGGTGTTGTAGGCTTTCTCGAGGTCAAAGAAGACCGTGACTAGGTGCTGCTTTCGGAAAAATGCCCCCTGTATGGCGCTCTCAAGTCGCACCAAATGGTCAATGGTGGACCTATGAGAGCGAAATCCACACTGGTACTCAGACAGGAGACCTTTCTCCTCCAAGAACCACACCAGTCGACGGTTCACCATCTTTTCGAGCAGCTTACATAGGCCATTTGTCAAACAAATGGGCCTAGAGCTGCTTACAAACTTGGGATCCTTTCCAGCCTTAGGAATCGGTGTCACTATCCCCTCTCGCCATTGAGATGGAAACTCCCTTTCAATCCATATACGATTGAAGAGGATCAACAGTTTTTTAATACTGGATTCGCACAGATGTTTTAACATTTGATTATGTATGTTATCCGGTCCAGGAGCCGTATCCCTGCACAGTGCAAGCGCACTGCGCAGTTCCCATTCAGGGAATGGTACATTATAGGACTCCGAAGCAGCAGTGGCAAAGGACAAGGGGTGAGTCTCTGCCTCCCGCTTCAGAGTCAGAAATGTAGGATCGTAACTCCCGGAGCAGGATACATCGGAGTAGTGCAAGCCAATGCTGTTGGCAATGGCGAGATGGTCCGTGACGATGACTCCATTGATGGACACTCCGGGTATCGACAGTGATGTCGGGAGTCCGGAGATCCGACGAAGCTTAGTCCACACTTGAGATGAAGGAGTATGCGCCGTCATAGACGACACATACTTTTCCCACGTCGTTTTCTTACTCTTCCGAATCAGATATCGGGCTCTAGCACGCATCCTTCTGAAGGTGATAAGGTTGGCCATAGTGTTTTGCCTCCGATAGCATTTGAAAGCACGTCGACGATCTTTAATGGCTGCTGCAATCTCGGCTGTCCACCAAGGGACACGCTTCCGGCGTGAGTTGCCGGATGAGGAAGGTATTGTTTCCTCAGCAGCAACCAAAATACCATTCGTTATGTGAATGGTATGATCGTCGACACTCTCAAAGGTATCTTCGGCAAACACCGCACGTGCCGTGAAAGTTGGCCAATCAGCCCGACGGAGAAGCCATCGACTTGGTAACTCGATGGCTCTCTGGTTCGGAAGAGTAACGATAATTGGAAAATGGTCACCATTACAAAGGTCATCGTGTACACCCCACTGTAGCAGGGGAACCAACGCACGACTGCACAAGGTAATATCGATACTTGAATAAGTACCGTGTGCAATAGAGAAGTGCGTAGGTTCCCCTGTGTTCAACAGACTCAAGTCCAGCCGCCTGATCAGCCTCTCAAAATCTCTCCCTTTACCGCTAGTGGTAGCGGAGCCCCAGATGGTGTTGTGGGCATTAACATCTCCCAGAAGGAGAAAAGGAGGGGGGGGGGGGGGGAGCTGAGAGACTAGATCCACCAGCTGGTCGTAATCCGGCTGAGAATCAGGCGGGATGTACACGTTTCGCCGGCCTCTCACCGCTGGGTCCGTGGTTGAAATCCCAGTCCCTCCATGTGAGATTTGTGCTGGACGAAGCGGAGGCAGATAGGTTTTTCTCCGGGTACTGCGGTTTTCCCTGTCACAATTTAATTCTAGAAACACTCTCCACTATTATTTCATTTCATCTGTCATTAATTTACTCATTGCCCCAGGGGAGTGCGACAGGCTTCGGCAGCCGGCACAGTTCATATCCTCGCCGCTAGATGGGGGCTTCACTCATTCCATTCCCTGACCCGGTCTGTCGACTGGAAGCAGGCTGTGGATTTTCATTTTCATTGGTATTGTTTAATCTCCCTGCAACTGTAGGTGTTTTAGAATTGCCTGTATACAGAAATATGATCCTGAAGGGCTCCTTACATGATAGTATATCTAATACCCCGCGTCGTAGCCAAACGCGTTAAATCGCTATCACGACCGCGATTAGCTGAGGCTACTGTAATCCGGAGATTGGAGGTGCTTCAAGTCCTACCCTAATAATTACAGTGTTACAAACACTATTACAGTCACCACATCTACACAGGTTATCAGACAAGTAGGCTACTCGAAGCTAATGACCAAGATGTTCCACGAATTAACAACAACAGTAATTATAATGGCAGGAGTATCACATTAAGCATCTAAATACTTGATCACATAACCTTAGGCACAGGAGGTAATCATTTCAGTCAAACAGGCTAAACCACACAGCCGGCCTTTGACTGTACTACACCAAGTCTGACGAAAACGGGAAGTGTTAAAGCAAATAATTGTATTAATGCAGCCAATGGGAAGCCTCCGTGGCTTGGCGGCAGCACGCTGGCCTCTCACCGCTGGGTCCGTGGTTCAAATCCCGGTCACTCCATGTGAGATCTGTGCTGGACAAAACGGAGGCAGACAGGTTTTTCTCCGGGTACTCCGGTTTTCCCTGTCAACATTTCATTCCAGCAACACTCTCCACTATCATTTCATTTCATCTGTCATTCATGTAATCACTGCCCCAGAGGAGTGTGTCAGGCCTCGGCAGCCGGCACAGTTCATATCCTCGCCGCTAGATGGGGGCTTCATTCATTCCATTCCTGACCCGGTCGGAGACTGGAAGCAGGCTGTGGATTTTCATTTTCAATGCAGCCAATGCCCATGTACTTTTCTTTTCAGGATGGATCAGGGAAGGGATATTGGAAGGAAATCGGCCGTGACCTATTGAAAAGAACCGTCCCGGCATTTGCCTGGTGGTGAAAATGAGAAACCACGAAAACCATTTACAGGACAGCCGAGGTGGGATTTGAACCCACGCTCTCGCGATGTCAGCGAGGTAGGAGGTAGCGCGTTAGCGCTCTGGCCCACCGCGGCCGGTAGTGTTAACGCAAAGCTAACTGCATGATAAGAATGAATGATATTCTTTGGGTAACTGAAAACAGAAACTGATGAATATACATTACCGGTATTGACATGCCGTGCGTGTTTTACCATAAGCCTCTACAGTTCACTACCATTTCCAGGCGTCACTCACCTGAAAAGGGAAAAGAAAAAAACATAAGTAACAATAAAACATACAAACAGTACCAGTACTCACATAATAATGTTATAATGTTGAACAATTTGTCATGTATAGGAAAATTATATTGGTTTTACATCCTTTTCAACCACTACGGCTTTAGAGACGCCGAGGTGCCTCAATGTTGCCCAGAAGGGGATCTTCAACGTTCCAGTAAATCTAACTCGACTCCGTCACGTTTATGCACCCTCATATGACAACTAACTGCGCCATGGTTCGCAAATTCTGGAGCATGCGCGTTGATACTGCGACAGATGTATCCGGTTGGCAGTCAAGAATTCCCCTTGCCACGCCCCTCTTGCTAGCCACGGGGCTGTCCTCGCAAACAAAAGCCCGGTGAATCACGTGAGATCAGTGACACTCCGAATAGCGCCGGGGTTGTTCGGTTTCTAGAAAAAAATCGGGACGAGCACCCACGGGACAGTGTCGTCATCCAGTGGCTCTGGGGTGGACCAGAAGCTACGGGAGGACTCGTTAGCGGGTATTTATAGGCCTGCGAAGCAAGGGGATGGGAATTCTGTTGAGTTGAGTGCGAGCAATGCATGCAGCGGGAAATTAGAGTAAGCCAGTACGCTTGTGTAACTGAGTGTTGTGTGCCACGAAGCGTTGTGTAAAATGGCAGTCCTGGAGATCCTGGGTTCGACGCAGCGTGTGAACAGACAAGCGGAACTCGGGCGGAAACTACACGGGGAGCATCACCGAGCTGAGAACTGTGGACTCGGCAGCCTGCTGTGTGAGAATTGGGTACATGTGTACCGTAATCATAATAAACTTAGTGATTATTAAAGCACACTACCAGTTGTGTTCTGATTTAATGTGTGAACCCTAATGGTTCCTGTTACAATACGTAAATTGTCAGTCGTATGGACAAGTTGGCCGGGTCACAATCTTAGATAGGCCTAACCCACAGATTACCTACTAACCCACGAGCTGTGAGCTCCGCTGCTGATTAGCAGCGCCTCCAGTGGGCTGTTACTGGACTACTAGACTCGCTCCACGGCCGGCCTAGACAATGAGACCTTTTTCATGAAATCTTGTTAGTTACTCAACTGCTCACACAGCGCTGTTAACCAAGCATTGCACGACTAAGACTTATCTCTACTTAGTGTAAAACGAAGTCCCCGATTCTTGGATATCACGGGTAATCTCGAGAACCACTGGATGGATTTTGATGCGGCTTTCACCATTCTGTACAGGTAATATCGAGGAAGATTTCTGTAGAAAATAATTTATTTATTATCAAAGGGAGCCAAGCAGTAACGATTTTAGATTTCAGTGAATAGGTCGAAGAAAGAACTTGACGTCCGTGCGCTTTTTAAGCTTACGCTGGACAAACCGTTAAAAATATCAATATACTATGAGTGTAAGAATTGTTCAGCATGAAAAATTGTACAAAAAAGTCCGCGTGAGCATATCTCTATCTTCGATACATCGTCCACTATAAGTGTTTTTAGTTTGGACGGGAGGGGGATTTGGCTTGCACCGCGCCATTCTTAAATTACGTCTGACAGGAATTCCTTGCACATTCATAACTGTTCCCGGGCGAAGCCGGGGCGGGTTGCTAGTGACACTATTGTTGTTGTTGTTTGAGTCTTCAGTCTTTTGACTGGTTTGATGCAGCACTCCATGCCTCCCTGTCCTGAGCTAATCGTTTCATCTCTACATAGCTCCGACACCCTACATCGGAGGCAATCTGTTTAACATATTCTAACCTTGGTCTACCCCTACAGTTTTTGTCCTCGACCCTTCCTTCCATAACTAAGCTTGCTATTCCTGGGTGTCTTAGTATGTGTCCTACCAACCTATCTCTTCTCTTCATTAGCAGTCGCCAGAAACATCTCTCCTCTCCCACTCGTCTTAATACCTCTTTGTAACCCTAACTACCCATCTGATCTTCATCATTCTCCTGTAACACCACATTTCAAATGCTTCAATTCTCCTCTTTTCTGCTGCACACTATTATATTATCATTATAATTCCCACAATATCAAAATGCAAATTATATCACAAAATAAAATAGCGTGCTAATAAATCTAAGAGAAATTAGACATACCTTGCACCTCGTCACAGTTGAATTCGATCAGAATCACTCGGTTTTCATTAAAGTTTATGCATTTTTCTGCTGAACGGTTTGGAAGTTCGGCAACAGGAAACTAGGACTGTTATTTACTTAAAATATTCATTTTTGTATTTTTGTACTATTTGTGTTCGTGATTTCATTACATTGTCAGAATTACCGACAGTAGTGGCTACGCAGGCTAAAGCGCAGCGTTAGGCCATGGGGCCAAGATCTCTGCTGACTCGGTAGACGCGTGTGTTCGAGCCCCACCGTCGGCCGTCCTTGAAATGATTTTCCGTGGTTTCCCATTTTTCAACACCAGGCAAATGCTGGGACGGTACCTTCTAACAGGCCACGGCCGTTTCCTTCCACATCCTTGCCCAGTTTCATTCATCTTCATCCATTCCATCTCTCATCCTGACGCGCAGGTCGCCCACGGGCGTCGACTAGAAAGACCTGCACTCGACCTCTCAGGAGGTCACACGAAAAAAAAATGTCAGAATTAATGCTTTAATTAGTAGGGTATACTATTCAGTGTACCTATTATAAATAAAAACCGTGAAGTTTCTCACCTCCCCATATTACGAAACCCGGTTGCCTAATACGGGGAAAGTGCACTTTTAAAGTTAACAATAATATCAGAGGGTATTACAACATCAAACTTGCCCATATTTGTAATATACATAGTATATCGCCTGAGGTTTACATTGGTGAGAAAACCAAAATTATTCCGTTCCTTCCTATGTCTAATGTGAGCCCTATAAAAAAAAACTCCCCATATTTGGCGACTTTCCTCTACCCATTTTTAGAAGATACCTTATGCACTGGACAGCTGAATCCGTGATTAATTGTATAGGTAGCTTCGTAAGTCTCAGAACTCGGGAAGTCCTTTCTAGCAGCGTTACTAGCAGCTTTCAAAGTTTCAAGGTAAGAAAGAAAATATTCCTCTAGCCAGTTTAGGCGACTGACATTTAATGAGAAAAAATGCCCTTTATCTGGATTTCTAGACTGAATATGATGATATGTGATGCTTACGTCATGCATAGCGAACCATTTATTAACGTTTTTTTTAATGGTTGCTTCTGCGTCCATGAATGTGTACGCTTCCGGGTGCATGCCTATATTTTCTTTCAGTGTACTAATGGCACCAATAACTTCTGACGAGAACACTTCATTGGCACGCCGAACATTCATTTTTTCAAATTTAGTGGGTAGTGAGGTGTCTGACCGGTTTGACGATCTCACCCTTTTGCATTGTGTATAGTAATGACAAGTATTTCCCTGAAATTATTCCAGTACCATCAGTCATCTCTCGTTACAGAAACTGCGTTCTAATGGTTTTTTTTGTTTTTTTTTTAATGTGACAATTATCAAAACTAGGGAATACATTCCTAGACTCGTCGTATGGGTGATTGACCATTGGTTGCAAATTCCCTCCCCCTAAATGCCTCATCATTGTAGTGTTAGTTTTGTGATTATCAGAGACAGTTATTATAATTATGAAACCGCATTGTTCAACCTCGAGAATAACGTCCAGCAGGAGTTTATGTAAGTCCCGTCCTGACAGCTGCTTCGTGAAAAAGAAGGCACACGGTATCTGATAATTTGTCAAAAGATCTCTTAGCGCAAAACACAAGACACGATTAGCTGCTACTTGTTCCCCTCCCGTCCAAACTAAAAACACTTATAGTGGGCGATGTATCGAAGATAGAGATATGCTCTCGCGGACTTTTTTGTAGAATTTCTCACGCTGAACAATTCTTACACTCATAATATAATGATATTTTTAACGGTTCGCCCAGCGTAAGCTTAAAAAGCGCACGGACGCCAGGCTATTTTTTCGACCTTTTCACTGAAATCGTTACTGCTTGGCTCCCTTTGGTCATAAATAAATTATTTTCTACACAAATCTTCCTCGAGATCACCTTTACAGAATGGTGAAAGCAGCATCAAAATCCATCCAGTGGTTCTTGAGATTACACATTTAATATACGTACTGTACAGCTGATTCCTTATCGCGCCTATAATGGGAGGGGAGTGCGCTCTACCGGCAACGAGTAGAAACTTTCCAATTACATGTTATACATGGGTTCTGACTGGGAATGTCAAGGCCGGTATAGAGCGCAGCTCGTATTCAGTCGTATAGAGCGCAGCTCGTATTCAGTCGGCCGTGCTCGCTCCAATGCGCGAGCTCTCATGGACACCACCAGAAATCGGTGGTAAATATTCTTTTGAACCGCTACTGAATGTTAGGTGTGTACTAAGCTAGAAGTAAACAGTGCTGCCAATTTAGCGACTTTTGTAACTAGTTCTATCGAATTCTCCAACATTTTGGCAACAAAATATTTTAAATTTTGAAATGTAGAACTGTTTAGATTGTTAGCTGCAAATATATATTCTCTATTGATGATTGAATCTAGCGACTTTTAACAACCTGAGTTGGCAACAATGGAAGCAAAACGCCTTTGAAAAAAAAAGTCAAGCAATGGGCGGCCTATGACCCGCAACACATTTTTCACAACGAAGTGGAAGCATTCTCCCCACTCCTCAATTTGATCCCTACTCCAATGGCTGTTCAGTGACGCAAGCAACTCATTTACAATACTGGAGCGGAAGTCAGCAAGCAACAACTTCCCGGAGCGATTAACAAATATACATAAACCGACAGGCGAGTCCACGCTTTCATCTGTTCGCCAGCACTGAGCGACAATACCCCATGTTTCTCAAGTAGAATGATGGATTCCAAATGAAACCAGAAATATTTCTTAGAACCCGAAATATATACGGTCCAACACGGCCGAGGACGGTTAGAGCAAATGAGAATACTTATTGACAACTTACAATACAAAAACTTCGTGAACGTGAACCTCCCGATCTTACAAAACCGGAGGTACATATTGATGGAGAGTAAAAGTGCTACTAATATTCACTTCGACTCTGTCAACTGTTATGAGAAATATCTCAAGTGGGCTGTAAAATATTGTAATGTATATTGTGTTCATTTCTATTTATGTTTGACTGGTTGATTGATAGATTGAATGAATGTGTGTGGATGATAGAATGGTTTATTGATGAGCTAGTAAAGTAATGTCATATTTTGTTGTTTTCTCGATCCTCGGATATCACTTTTGTATTACATTTTTTTTCCAGTTACTGGACTTTTTCTTTCCTTTTCATCATCATCATTGGCCAACTAAGGACCACGTAAATAACTCGTCATGATTTCAGTTTTCTTTGGCGCCAGTATTCTTCCATTCTCTTGCTCACAGTTTCTTTCCTTTCAGCTGCCCATTGTTGTTTCTTCTTGGTCGCTGTTTCTGGCTCTAGGAACCCCTCAAATTTGTGTATCTTATTACTGAAAGTGGTTCTGTTGCGGATGTCTTGATCAGTGATGTTCATTTTTAGTAGATCCTTCTTGGTGTTAGCAAATAGTTGCCTTTTCTATTGGTCTTTTTAAAGAGGTTAAAATTTTTCTTAGTGAGTCTGTCGTCAGGCATTCTTGAAATATGTCCAAAGAATTTAACCCTTCGTTTTCGTATGGTATCTGAGATTCTGCTGCATGTTTTATAAACTTTTTTGTTACTACGTAATCGGTGTGTCAGCACTTTTTTGCACCGAGAATGATTCTTAAATTTTTTCGTTCCTTTTTTTTCCTTCAATTTTTTCAATGTCTTTTTTAGTTGTTAGTCCTAGGCATAATGAAGCATACAGACACTCTAGTTGAATTACTGTTTGATAGTGTCGTAGTTTAGTATTTTCATTTATGTGTTTTGCCTTTTTGTATTATATTATGTTTCTTGTACACTTGGGATTCTATGAATGAATGCTAGAGATAGGATGTTTGAGTGCGTGTCTGTATGCTTGTGGTTGTTGATAGATAATAGTGTCTTTCTATTTGTGTTCATGTTTGTTGTTTTTGTTTTGTTTATACTTTTAAATTTTATTGTTAATTATTATATTGTCACACGTAAGCCTCCGTGGCTTAGGCGGCAGCACGCCGGCCTCTCACCACTGGGTCCGTGGTTCAAATCCCGGTCACACCATGTGAGATCTGTGCTGGACAAAACGGAGGCAGATAGGTTTTTCTCCGGGTACTCCGATTTTCCCTGTCAACATTTCATTCCAGCAACACTCTCCACTATCATTTCATTTGTCATTCATTTAATCATTGCCCCAGAGGAGTGCGTCAGGCCTCTGCAGCCGGCACAGTTCATATCCTCGCCGCTAAATGGGGGCTTCATTCATTCCATTCCTGACCCAGTCGGAGACTGGAAGCAGGCTGTGGATTTTCATTTTCATTATATTGTCACACGTGGATTCTATCTGTCTGGCAATACATACATAGGTTGCGGG
Organism: Meconema thalassinum; assembly: GCA_946902985.2. Lineage (NCBI taxonomy): Eukaryota > Metazoa > Arthropoda > Insecta > Orthoptera > Tettigoniidae > Meconema > Meconema thalassinum. Next base: position 247,907,155 of record OX336394.1, on the reverse strand, counting down.
TTGCAGTCTTAATGGGTGAGTCACTATACACTGGTCAAAACAATTAGGGGATCAGTTGAGATAACTAGGGTCTGACGTATTGTCATCGGCAGAATAACCTTAAGTGGTTCGACGTCTTTCTGTCGATTCTACGGAGTGGAGACAACAACATTAAGGCAACCGAGATAGTGGTAATAAAGGAAAGTTGCTGCTGAGGGGGTTGGTGTGGACGTGTGTTTACTCTGCCAAACGAATGACACAAGCAGTTGGGCTCAGATGGTGTAGTGAACAGGTAGTGCAATGCAACAACAACATGACTTACCCGAAGGTATGGCATAGAGAGCCATAGGAAGGTTGGAAGCGGGACAGACACAGAGGGAGGTGGCTGCAGCTATTGGAGTGTCCCAAAGTGTAATTTCCAGGACCTGGACGCGCATTCAGACAACAGGAACCGTTGGCTAGGCCAAGGTCGTCCACGGGTAACATCAGCAAGAGATGACCGTTATCTCCGGTTAACAGCCCGTCGAGACAGGAGGCTGAATGCAACTCAGCTGCAACGCACCCTCGAAGCGGGAACAGGCGCGCAATATCAACACGAACAGTCCGAAATCGCCTCCGGGAAAGTGGACTCTACGCACGGAGGCCTATGGTGTGTGTCCCATTAAAACTACACCACCGTTTAGCCCGCAGACTCTGGGTGGAGGAACATCAGGATTGGCGTCGTAACGAATGGCGCCGGGTTCTGCTCACAGATGAGTCAAGATTTTGTGTTCAGCCGGACAATCGTCGTTCCCTCATCTGGAGAGAACGTGGAACTCGGAACTATCCCGCTTATGTGCAGGAAACAGCACCATATCATGGCGGTGGGCGAATGGTGAGGGCAGTAGTCAGTATTGGCGGACGTACGTACGGATCTCTATGTCGTTCAGAATGGCGCTTTGACTGCTCAGAGGTATCGAGACGCGATCCTTCGACCGTTTGTTGTGCCCTACGCTGGTGCCAAAGGCGATGGGTTCATTCTGGTGGACGATAACGCACGTCCCCACAGAGCTGCACTGGTGGACAACGTGCTTTACGACGAGGGCATTGAACGAATGGAGTGGCCAGCTTGTTCACCGGACTTAAACCCGATTGAGCATGTCTGGGATGCATTTGGCAGACGCATTGCAGCCAGACCAGCACCTCCCACAACGGTTGCCGAGCTGGATATTGCACTCATGGAAGAATGGCCAAATATCCCTCAAGAGCTGATTGATAACCTCATACTGTCCATGCCACGCAGGTGTGCAACTGTCCTGGCCGTCCGAGGTGATCAAACACCATATTAGAGGGCAACGAGAATGACTTTTTCACTATTATGGCAGCCCCATGGTGCCTCGCTCTAAGTAAACGCCATGTAAACCTCCAGTAAAGAGCTGAGACAGCACAATATCGTACTGTAGCACACACAAATTACAATTGTAACCGAACTCGAATAAAAGACGTTATCATAATTATGTATCTTGTGTATGATATCTCACCTGATCCCCTAATAGTTTTGACCAGTGTATATCCCGTATTTCCTAGTTGCGTACCTAATACGAAAATACACCCTCGTTCAGTACCCTGAGTCATTATTTATCAGAGTTGCGTATCCCGAGATATGCGAGTTGCATCACACTTAAACAGTCTGAGGACTATATTGCGTCTCTACCTTAAAAGACAGTACGCATTAAATGGAGCGCGCTGATGCCAGATCTGCTGCATATACCAAGTTCTGCAAGGCCGGGCACATGATGTAACATAGCTCGTATACAGGCGTGTTTTTACGCAAAACTCGGGACATTTCCAAAATGTTTGTTGTTTTATATAACTGTACCTCATGCCTTGAAGGGAACGACGATACAATATTTAGATATGATACACCGAAGTTCAGAGCGCGATTTTAATGCACACATTATAATAATTTATAATTTTCAATTAGGCCCATTCATGAATATGATAATAGTCTATTATAACGTATTATAATATTACATTTTCTCGAATATCATAGGTTATAATAAATTATAATATGACATTTAATAATAATAATGATTATTATAATAAAATAATAATATATATTGTGGTCCACGTAATTTACCCAATTTTGTGTGGTCAAATGGTTGTATGCAGCCGAAATTAAATTATTCATTTTTTGTTTCTTGAATGAGACGTTGTTCAATTTTATATAGGCTAGTTCTTTACTTGCGCCCATACCATTTCGATGGGATTAAGTTCACTCTGGTATGGTGGCAAGCAACGAACATATGTATCTGCTGTGATAGCCTACATTGTCTATTACTAGGCTAGATCCTTCAGGAACATTGGGCAACAATTGCTCGGCGAACCACTTTTCATACACTTCATCTGTAATTTCTTCGTGGGTGTCCGCCGTGTTCTTTTTGGCACAGAAACGTTAACTCTGCACCATTAACGAACACTTGTTCATTCCCGGGACGAACAAAGGTGAACTACGGAAACCACTTCCGAGGATGGCTGAGGTAGGAATCGAACCCGCCACTTCTCAGTTTTGTCTCATGAAGTTCAGTACACCCCGTTCCAGCCCTCAGACCAGAATTAAATTTCTTGGCAGAGCCTCCACGGTGACAGCACAGTGACAGCCCAGAATGCTAGCCACTACGCAACGAGGCGGTCAATTTATAAAGAACACAAGCTCCATTTCATTTCACAGTTTAACTTCACACCATCACCTTCCCTCCTTCAAACGCAGTCGGGCAGAATAGCCTACGGGCCACATTAGTAAACAAACTTTCGGTGTTGCGCTGGGCGGGAGGTGTACGCAAAGTGCTATAACTTATGAATGCTATCTGTTATCGAGCTCTGGTTTGTTTTAAAAACTATTTCAGACATTAATGAACATTTCTTCTCGCTTAGTCACCAACGTAAAGTCAACAGCAAAAATGTTTCTCGCTACATAACTTTCGTGTGACACCATCCCAGATTTTTCAAATAACATTTAAGAAAAAAAAATCATAACTTTCTTATTATGAAAATAATTACTGCCCTGAGATATAGGGTATCTTCTACCAACATCAGGCAATCTAAAAATAAATTCTTGATCTGTTGCGATCATTAGTTCATTATCTATGGCGTGATAAGTTTTATATCCGCAAAAATATAGATTCGCGCTAAAATATCGTAATTGTGAAAATTGGGTCGTGTTAATTATTTATGGCTTTTATTTTTACATCATCATAAAGAGCGGAACATTCTCTATAAGACCACGCAAACATTTTCTTAGATTTGTCACTTTCAATTATTGGGAAATGGCAACATCGCCGGCGTAGAAGAGGACTAAGCTAATTGCAGGCCATAGGAGTGCGAGTGAGAGGCAAATACTACATTTAATTCCATACTGTCTTTTAAGGTAGGGACGCACTATAGAGGATTGGCTTCGAAATTCAGTACGATTCGATAGGTGTGGTTAAAATATATGTCACTTTGAATTAAAATTATAAATAACCCCTGGAACTACAGCCCTTGAAGGGCCTAGGCCTACCAAGCGACCGATGCCCAGCCATTCGGCCTGCAGATATTGGGGTGACACGTGGTCAGCGCATCGGGTCCCCTCGGCCGTTAATTATGGTTTTCATGACCGGGGCGCAGCCTTACTGTCAGACAGCTACTCAATTGTCCTCAGGAGGCTGAGTGCACCCCGTTTCAGCCCTCACGTCAGTTTCTAAAGTCCCTGACGGAGCGGGGAATCAAAGCCGGGGCCTCCAGGTGAGAGGCAGGCGCGCTACCCCAACACCACGGGGCTGGCGAATTACAATTGAACATTTTAAAAATTAAAGCAAAAAAGCAGGTATATACTCGCGTGCAACTCCGATAAGTTCCTTGGTAATTTAGGACGAAGTTTCATACGAACACTGTGCATTCGTTTTAATGAGTACGACATCTTTGTTATTTAAGGTACGCAAACCAGCAGTGGATTCTCAGAATGAAGAGCTTTAGTTGGTCGTTCGCGTAATTGTTGAACTGCCTTACGTTTCAAAGAGTTACTTACCTTCTGCCTTAGCCTAGAGTGGGTACTGTTAGGTTCATGGTTGCAAGAAGTGTTCTCTTCACGAGCCTGTTCTCGCATCAATGCTTTGCACGTCTTTTTACAGCATGACCACCATTTACCATTTACACCACTAAGGGTTCGATGGAATCGAAACTTGTACCCGTCTATTGAACGTAACTGATTACTTTTGTCACTAAACATTCTTTTTGAAGGCTCACGCCACTAACTTGTGATCCACCAAGGTCGTGTAAGCAACTGATATGTTTATGCGTAACCGTGTCTGCGCAACTTGGATGTTTACTATTGCACCTGTAGTGGATTTGTCCGCAACTAGCGTGCAGCCTTTAAATCCCTACCTTCCATCTACATTTCCTTTCCTTACTACACACGTCCTAATAGCTCAAAGCTTCTATTTGTAAACAGCAGTTCATTTCCTTGCGGTTATCCAGTGGCCAAATTGGTCTTCTTTCCGTTCTGTGTTGCCATATCTTGATACAGTAATTGCAGTATTTCTACATTGGACTGTTGACACAGGATAAAGTAAACCGTGGCTTTTCTTTATCGATGTCTCAGTCTCACCCATGGCAGTGGTACTTACATGAAAGCTACTGAGGTATGGATAGTGTCCAGTAATAGTAGGTTATTCAGGACAGTCAGTGACACTGGATGTTATTAAATGTTCAAGTGTAATGGATCTGATGATGATCGCTTGACGATCGAAACTGGTCATCCTAGTGTATTTATTAATCTCATGTAATTTATTTCAGGATTAGGGCATAACCCAGCTCTATTTGGGTACATTCGTGTTGACCGACTGAAAAGCACCAAACTTTTGTTTACTTAGGCAACACTGAAAAATGGCTTCAAACCTCACAAATGTTCAACTGCTATACTGATTCAGTGAGAAAAGCAATGGTAAACTACCTCACTCCTCACCTTGCCTAGTAAGCCTCAGTATAGTGTTTTCTTGTGGGTTTCTACCCTCATAACCTTCGGCGGTGCTGCCGGAGGATCCATTCAGACTCCGGGATGACCAACTAATAGACAAGCGCGGAAGTGTTGGGTCCTTGTTTGGGTACATAAATGTTTTTGAAGCTATTCAAACAAATGCAGCGAGAGTGAGCCGGCTACTGAGGTTGTGATTTTGGCGGATGTCGAGAGTAGAAATATCAATTCCCCGTATCAGTGCTTAAAAGTTCACCACAATCCATCGCAACTCCAATCTAGAAGCAACATTTTCTAATGTTTGAAAAATGTTATTTATGTATTTGGAACTTCAATTTTAATCAAATTATTTGTAAGGATATCTATTATCATAAATATTTAATGTTTTTAAGGTAAATTTCACCCAAATTGTATATATAACGAAAGACACTCCTCGTATCTTATAATGACCCTGCTAAAATAAAATTAAAAGTATTTCATGTGTGTAAACTCCTTTGTTGGAGTTTATTTTGATTCTTCCCCCGAAATCTCTGGAGTGCCTTTACGAAACACTGTCAGTAGCGGAACGAACTTATTTTAGTTCAGTGTTACATCATAAGGGTGTTGAACATGTTGGTCATTGACTACGAGGACTTTGTCTTTTGCAGCTTTTCAGTCGGTCAACACGATTGTGCCCAATGAATTGGCGGGGTACAAGTTATAAATATGTAAACACATTCCTGGAAACAATCACATGTATTAGTTAAATGGGCAAATTTAGGATTACGCGTTTCGACCCTCAAGTGCCCATCAGATCCCAAGGTTAATTTTTCACTTCTGTAAATTCACTACTGTGGTTAGATTATAGTATGAATCGCAATTTGAATTCCGTTATAGGTTTGTTTTGTGTTACCATGTTTTATGAATTACGTGAGTAACGGTGTATACAATTTAGAATATCACACTGGAATAATAATAAAATTTGTTAATTGAAAAGAATGGCTTCAAATCTCTAGATTAAGTGGACTTTAATGTGCATGGACATTTTCTGATAACCCAGGCTATTGTGATGGTTGTAGTCAGTGCTTTTTTTTTCTTTCGGGGGGAATGCGGGGGTATGCGTACCTCTTAAACATATGAGAACTGTTTAAGAAAATATATTGGTACTGTTACGTGCCACCCCCCTAGTGGCACTTTTGTTAACTGGATTACTGTGGGTTGAAGCACAACACAGATTGTTCCTTTAAATGAAATAATTAACTTTATTGCGGCCAGAAAGATACACCACTCAACAGCAAATACAAGCAATTAGAGCCTTACTCCGGTTTCCTCATGTCTCTTCCTTATGGAGAGCTCTTGCCCCCTTTCACTTGTCAACAAACCACAGAAGTTAATCCGTCCTAATGAGTCAGGTGGCCTTGACAGAAACTACCTGCACCTCTTCCTCATGTACACAAACTACAGTTACTTACGATAACTTGCTACACGCTGCTTTGCTGTTCACAAGCTGGGAAACAATGTCACTGGATTTCGTAACTCGCACGGCACTTCGCCACAATACGTCTGTCGCTCAGTGAGATCACACTCGCTCCAAACACAGGCAGTCCCCTGTATGCTTCTCCCTCCCTCGCTGTCAAGAGAATCGGCTTCACTAGGGGTTTCGCAAGTCACCACACTTCTGTCGCTCAGGATAAACGCACGCACTAGCTCGAAAAACACAACGTCCTCAGAAATTCGGTCCCCTCACCGTTGAGGCCGCTTATATAGCAGGCTGGTAACTCAATTAATTCTAGAATCGTCCAGGACACACGGCTTCTCGAGATTTCCTTCACTGGTTGGGTCACGAATATTCTGGACCATCCCTTTCACTTCGCAGCCCGTTGCGTAACGCGCACGTAATACACTGAGGCAGAGCACACACAGCCCGGGGCAGCTGTGACTCAACGCGGCGAGGCGACAAAACAAACTCACAGCCGTAACAGTACATTTGTATCTAGTCCGACAAATATAACTTCCGACTTGCAAGTTCATCGATCAGCTGGCGTCAACGCGCTGTTCACAACAGCTGGATGAGATTTCGAGTAATCCTAGATTTAAATCGATCTATCGAATCAGTTTCTTTTGGTCGGCAACTCGGCACTCCGTTCTTATAGGCACGCAGGCTAGTGTTTGGAGGCGGGGTAGGTTGTTATTTTGTGCGTGTGGTTAGCTTTGAAGGATGAAGAAAATACCGAACTATTTTATATCCACCCAGGTATCGAAAAAGCTGAAAGTTAATGATTCGAACACAAACAATGACCGGATTTTGAAAATTGCCGAAAATTGCAAGATCGTGATGTTTTGTCGACTATAACAGAGAGTACCCCTTAAATTTTTTTTAGAAAAAAAAAGCACTGGTTGTAGCACGGTAGTGTGTGTAGGCCCAACTATAAAATTGGGGTTTAGGATTTGAGGAGCTGGTCAGAGACTTGAAATAAGGTATCATCCCAGGATTTGCCTGGAATGAGCGTAGAAGAAACCGAAGATAACTGTAATTACTCAGGATAGCCACTATGTACGCCAGGATTCGTAGCTTAGATCTGCAAACTTACAGTTCCCGATAGCAGTAGTCGATTGTGACCTAAGTGCTCGGCTGTGCTTCTGCGAATACAACAAAATGTTACATTTGGGACTTAACATGATATGGACAATAAATGAATGAGTAGACGACACGAGGAGACGAATTGCGGAGTTCATACGGACAAAGAGCCCAACAAGCAGTGTATGATTCACATAGTAATTGATACTCTACAGGTACATTGATCGGCCAATCAAAGCCGTATCTTCCCTTGGCCTCAATGCTTTCGTTTACCACAGAGGTCGAACCACTGATCTGGCACTTACGTTCCTTCCTTTGAGCTCACTTCGGCCTTGAGGCACACGTTGTAAGTGATGATTATGTTTTATTTAAGGCTGGATACAGACCCGTGTACTTGAGCGAGTACAATTTCTCGGCTGAACAGCGTTATTTCGATGTCTGTAGTAGTGAGTGTATGAGTATTGATTTGGATATAGCATTGGCAGAGTTGCCATCTCAACATTTGCCAGGAGTGAATGTGGAAAAACCGGGGGAAAAGCTACTTTTCAAATGGCCATTGCCAGCGCTGGGATTCGAACCTCAGATTTGTGAACATGTAGGAGCTGTAGTTGAAGTCCACAATATTTTATAGCAACCATTTTCATTAGCCGGCTCACCCGAGGATAGATCCCTGTCCGCATGTGCGCATTTAAACAGATGAAGAAGTTGGAAGAAAGAAACCTTATTACTAGTGCATGAGACAGGAACCTGACTTTCACAGTTTCACATACATGGTAAGTGATAATATTTGATTTTCATACCTTTTTAGGGATTCCACGGGACAATACCTACTGAAATTGCCCTTCATTATGACTAATATACTGGAAATATGTGCTCAATTTATGAGTGTTTCTTTCTTGTTCAATTTGAACTACGGCGGCCATATTGCTCACTCCAGCTGTGCGGGACATGAGATATGACGAGACATCGATGTCACGGCAGTGTGCCCAACATGTAAGATATAAAATACACCACCACTAAGAAATCTGGACGCGTTAGGCTGTAACCATTGTCAAAACCATTGATCTGGACGCGTTAGGCTATAACTATTGTCAAAACCATTGATCTGGACGCGTTAGGCTATAACTATTGTCAAAACCATTGATCTGGACGCGTTAGGCTATAACTATTGTCAAAACCATTGATCTGGACGCGTTAGGCTGTAACCATTGTCAAAAACCATTGGATTGGCCAAAACGAAGGTTAGAATGGTCGGGTGTAGGTGCGGCCTTCAGCCGCGGGAAGCTAGCGGGGCACGGTTGACGAAAAAACATTGGATTGGACGTGTTAGGCTGTAACCATTGTCAAAGTTATTGATCTAGGCAAATGTAACTTTTACTAAAACAAATTTTATAATGCAGAAAAAAAACACAATATATAACAAACAAACAAAAATCACTCCGAAAAAGTGCGTATTCTTGCACAGTGTTAAAAGTATAAATGAACTTGGCGCACCATGAATTGAGATCGGCGTTCTTTTGTTTTAGAAACCCGCCTAAATTAGTACCGTATGCGCGGAGTTGGCACTACTGTTCCAACGCCGAAAATGGATGCCAGAGCTGGAATTTTTACAATATAAGTCATGTTATAATTTGGGATGGCGGGTGGGTTATAGACAGCCGAGGAGTGAACTAAACATTCCCAAATCAATTTTGAATCATTAGAAAAAAAGGTATTTATTACAAATTTCACAAGTTTTTTTCCCCCTGGGTTCATGTCTCCTGCACCGTTACCGAAACCTTGCACGCATCTTCTGTCTTTAGCAAAAGGTAATTATTTCTTTCTACGGGTATGTAGGCACAAAAACGTGGAAATCACTAGAGGCGAGGTCCGGACTGATGGTGGGAGGTCCAGACTCTCCCAGTGAAATGACCGGAGCTTGTTAGCGGTTCTGGTTGTCATATATGGTCTCGCATTGCCATGGTCCGCTGAAGAAGTTCCTGGAAGGACAGCGATTCACGTGCAACGATGACGCCAAGACAGCAGTCCGACGATGGTTCCACCAATCAGCCGGCTGAATTCTACCACAGGGGCATCTCAATTTAGTGCTGCGATGGGACAAATGTCTGAAGGAATGTGGAAACTATGTGGGAAAAAAGTGTAAGGTACGTAGAATAGTACGTATATTTGTAATTACCTGTATGTATTTCATTTTTGCTAAAAAAATAGGTGCAAATACTTTTCGATCCACCCTCGTAATAGTAGTAGTTCTTGTTGTTTCTTTTGAGGGGCTAAGGCATCGTGGTCATTTAGCCTCATGTACTTGGGTGTGTGTGTAGAATTTGTTTGATAACTTGAATTATTGTGATGTCTGATGATGATGATAAGTGCTGTTTTAAGGGGCCTAACATCTAGGTTATCGGCCCAATATTGTGATGTCCGTAGTAGTGTTTGTTATTCAGGTGAGGATTGGGAATTGGGCAGCCGTGGCGTAAGTTAGTCACCATCCCGTCTTTTGCTTGGAGTGGATGTCTGAAACCACGGAAAACCACTTCCAGGATGACTGAGGTAAGAATCGAAACACTCTCTTCACTTTTGTCTCACGCGGCTGAGTGCTTTCCGTACCAGAACCGGGAATCGAACCCGGACCTCCGAGGCGACAGCCAAGAATTCTAGACGCTACACCACGAGGTGGTCTTACCAATTGTACGTTGAGGAAATAAAGGTACAAAATGTTGGTGTTGCTCTTGATTCATTTAAGAGGCTTTGCTACATCGTGGCCATGTAACCCTGTATACTTGGGTGTGTGTGTGCAATGTCTGATAACTTGTATCATCGTAATGACAGAACTAGTGTGTGTATTTGTAATTGGGGCTAGGATTCGATTAGGTGGCAGCCATGGCCCTCATTTAAGTACCATCCAAACATTCGCCTGGAATAGTAGTGAGGGAAAAAAAACACGCTAATCACTCCTAGGGTGACCAAGGGAGGGATCGAACCCATAACAGCCCTCAGACCAGAATGAAATTTCTTGGCAGAGTTGGAAATCGAATCCGAACCTCCGAAATGACAGCCAAGAAAGCTACTCACTACGCCATAATAACAATGATATAAGAATCGCAGCCAATGGCCATAAGCTGGGCATTTTTGACTGAACGCCCGAGGGCTACCAACAAGTTCAATTTCAAGTAGTTCCAACGTTGGCTACCAGATGCTACTGTCACTTGATGTTAGGCCCCTTAAAACAACAATTATCATCATCAGCTACTGTCACTAACACCTGCGGCGAACGTTGGGACTTGATAGAGCGTTTCCTAACCAGCCAAATATAGCCTAAAATTTTGCTACACACCACCAATTGCAGTGGTAAGTTCTTTTACATGCCATAAATCTATGACACGGGCCCGCTGGCTTTACTTCCCCACCGAAGGAAGGCATACTGAAGGATTTTAACGCCCTTAAAAATAATAATAATAAATAAATTATAATAATATTAATAATAATAATAATAATACATTTGCAGTGTTTAATGCAAGGCATATCCCACTAGTATGGGATACACCAAGACGCCGATATCCGATAACCTTGTCCCGGGGGTGGAGGCAGCGACCGCGGCATTGATCAAGTTACCTCGCAGTCTAGCAGGCACCAACAGGCACTAAGGAAACAGCTCGCCTGACAAGCGCGAGGTCATACAGCGAGACCTGAGGTTCTTCCGCTTTCAACCTCTACCACTCGCCAATCTTAACACGAAGAACGTAAAAAATAATCGCATCTGTTGTCGCACCTCCTGTACACGAACGTTGACTTTCATTTGGCTCGATGTTATCTTCGTGTAGTTGTTTCATTCAGGGACTTGGGACACCGGGGGGTGGGTGTGTGGGTGGGTGGGTGGGTGGGTGGGTGTGCGTGCGAGAAAAATGTCTGACAAACTATAACCTATGTCATTGTGGTCTCGGTGTACGGTTAGGATCTAGGGGAGGTAGCCGTGGCCTTACATTAGGCTCTATGACTCAAGTAGAACATCGAAAAACCACCCCAAGGATGGAGATCAACCCACACCCTTCCATGTCAACCTCCTGGTGTAGCAGCTAGTATTCTTGGCTGTCACCCCGGAGGTCCGAATTCGATCTCCAGCTCTGCCAAGAAATTTGTCTGAGGGCTGGATCAGAGTACACTCAGCCTCGTGAGGCAAAACTGAGAAGAGGTGGGTTCAATTCCCACCTCAGCCATCCTGGAAGTAGTTTTCCGTGATTTCCCCCAATTCTACTTCAGGCAAATGCTGGAATAGTTTCTAACTTATGGACTCGGCCACCCCTTTTCCAATCTTGACCTCAATTACAAATACACACACTAATACAGAAATCACAACAGCACAGGGTATCATACACAATTATACACATCCACCCTACTACACGGGGCTAAATGACCACGATGTCCAACCTCAAATGAAACAGCTGCAACAACAACAACCACCACCACCACTCAATGCTGAGTTAGTCTCGTTCCAGTCTTCAGAACAGAATAAAATTGACTACCTCGTAATGCAGTAGCTAGCATTCTTTGCTGTCACCCCATAGGTCGGGCTCATTCGTGGCTCAGCCAAGAAATTTAATTTTAGTCTGAGAGCTGGAACGGGGAACACCCAGCCTCATCAAGGAGAACTGAGAAGAGGTGGCTTCGATTCTGCTCCAGGTAAATATCGAGATTTTTTTTTAGGTAACGGAAGCGAAGAGCAAAATGGGAGTGTATACGGCAACTCGTGATCTTGAAAATGTCGGTTAATACGATTTTTAATGTACAAATGTATCACTGCCATTTCTTCAATTGTCTTAATTAATATGCATGATAAGTATAAACTTTAATTACAAGGGACAATAAGGAAGATTGTAGTTTCACGTGACCGTTAATCTCGCAATCACGGGACCTTCATTTTTACGTGAAATCCGAACCACAGTCGGTGATATTTCACTTCGAAAAGCGCACATGCATTGGCCGTGAATAAAACCCGGTCAGCCTTGGTGAGAGGCAAGCATCTTGATCACTGCACCATCACGCCCCTAAGGGAGAATAACCTAACGACCAATACAAAATAACGTATAAACAGCAATGGAAATCCACCCATTCTATATTATAGAACTCATTTGGGATGTTAACCAAATTATAAAAGATTCCAGATGTGAAACCCTATTAATTACCTGAATTTCCGGTGGTTTTCGTCGTATTAATTCTATAGGTGTCCTGGTATGCACCTCAATTTTACGTATACAGTAGTGTTATTATCCCTATATATATAAAAATGAAAGTTTGTCTGTTTTTTTCTGAATTTCTACGGAAATGTGCGTTATTAACGCGTTTCAGACTGTTTTATGACGGATGTGCGCGAAAATATTTTTATGTCTGTCTGTCTGTCTGTCTGTGGACAACTTTGGGTCCTTATAACTCGAAAACGGCTGGGTGGATCAACGTAAAATTTGTTACAGATATCCATCAGAGGCACGACACTCTTCTCCGGACCTTTCATAAAAGGGGGCTTACCCCCTTAAAATACATACTGAAATAGGCATAGAAGGTTGAGACAAAGCTCATTTTAGCCCCTCAATGTGAGAAACGAAAAGAGCCCCCCAAAACCACATTTTAAGCCCTAAAACTAACAGTGTTTGAGATATTCCCAGAAAACTAATTTCATTTGAAACTAATGAAAGAATGCAAGCAAATACCCATGGCAACAGAATCTTAGAGGTCCATCTATTTCTGTAAGACCCAATGCAATTCCATTTATTACATTACTGTGAAAGTTTGCAAACGGCTATAAGCTTATAACGGAACAAAATTAAGCTGTAAAACTCCTCAATACATATAATGCGCTTAAGGGGTCCAAGGGGTACTTAAGAATTTTTTCACGCAATTTACACGTGCGGGTGTAGTACGGAAGGTCTATTATATCCCTACCCCTGTATTGTTATATTATTATTTTTATTATTATTAGACTATTATATTACGGCATACAACGACGAGCTCATTTTCAACCCTTAGGTGTCAGAAACCAAACTCGGGGCCCCTAAAGAGGCGTAAAGGGTCCCCAAAAACTGCATTTTAAGGCTCCAAAACCAACAGTTTCTCAGATATTCCCAGAAAACTAATTTCATTTAATAAACTAATGAAGGGATGAAAGCCAGTAACGATGACAACAGTATCTCACGACGTGACATCCAACTTTCCATCTATTTCTGCAAGAAGCAATGCCACTTCATTTATTACATTTCTGTGAAAGTTTGCAACTGGCTATAAGGCTATCAGGGAACCAACTAAAACTGTACAATTCATCAATGCGCTTAAGGGGTTCCAGGGGTACCCTAGATCTTTTTCACACGACTTACATTTGCGATATGTCGTACAGAAGGTCTATTATATCTCCAAAAAGCAATATTATTTTCAAAAATTCCTGAATTGAAATAGTATTTTTTTGCAGCTTTAAGGAATTAGGGCCACTGGAGACTTAAAACCCTGATTTTTCATGCACCACAAGACTTTATAATTTATAAAAGGGGTCTTCCTGTGGATGGGGACTTGACACAACGGTGAGGGTCAGTTTGTATGTGATGTGTATTGAGTTTCGTCTACGAGGTTTTCAATTCTATTTTCACGTTAGGAAGAACAGGTTAGGTAAATTTAGTTTGAGAGCACATTTTAATTAATCATTTTTCTTTTTCGACAAACAGGTTCCAAGGCCCCTAACCACTGCAACAGTAGCTCAATTGATAATGTCTGGTTATTAATACCGAAGACCGTTCGAAGAACGGGCACTTCTTATAGTATATAAGTTATACTGTATACACAGAGCAAATTCCATATTGACATATTCCCTCCACTCTAGATGAGAAGAAACCCAACATTTTATACTACAGATATTTGATTAAAATGTATAAAAAATATTCCAGCATTTTTTAAATATATTTTTTAGTTTGCTAAAGAAAGATGTTCATCCATTTATATTTATTTTCCACTACTATAAATATAATTACGTTTATTTTTAGTCACAGGCTATCCTATCCTATCTAGGTAGCACAAGATTGATTAATTAATTACAATTAATTTATTAGGATATTACTTTTAGTAGTTTTTACTCAATACTTTAAGACATGCAAACTACCTTATTTCAAGTTTTGCTAAAGAAAAATCCACTGTCGATCCGAAACATCTATGTAAACTAGTTTATATTAGTTGTTGTTTCATTAAATCGATTGTATTGACAAGCGCTCACTTTATTATTTAATAATTGTCTCAATTAAAACGTATGTTTTATCGAAGGGTCAGAGGTAAAGACGACTTATGCCAATATCTCTTGCACAGGCATTACGAATATGAAATGTAGTTCTTTTTATTCGGTTGCGATTCACCGCTCCTTTCGTATCAACACATGAGTCACTCAAAAAAGATTCGGAAGCAAAATAGAATGAACAATAAGCATGACTTCAGATCGCTCCTAATACTGATGTCATGTAATGATCTACTTAAGGTAGGACAGATGACGAGACGCAATGGAATCACAAGGGAAAGGTTATCGTGACAGTCCTGCCACGCCCGATGTGTCCAACGACATGAGGGCCTGAATGAATAATCCATACGGAAACCTAGCTAATGGCCTATTTATATACACAGTAACACGTCCGCTTGTAATTGGACGTCATTCCGTGAGATATAGACCCATGTGTTAAAAATTCAATGACTATGGATATCCTTAGATGACCACTCGAAGGTTCATTGATTGGCGACCATCCGAAATATTTAGACGGTTCTAAATATCCACGAATATTTGGTGTCACAACATGTATTCAAATACTGATAGGTCTGCAACATAATGTATTATATGAGAGTCCGTTAAAAGGTTGTATTTTATATTTTTTTATTATGTTTTAATATGCTTTTGTATTTTACGCTGTTACGATTACTGGTTCCTCAGTTTGGGGCTGTGACAACGTGGACAATTAGCCCCGTGTACTGGAGAAGTTAGCAAATCGGACGCTTGTTAATATCTTGAACCCTATGAATGCTCTTCTCTTTTACTTCCTTATTAAATTCTGAATATGATCATTACTTAACTGGGATAATGCTAATCTAATATATAAAACTGAAAACACTAACACAAGCCATCGCATAACAGATATAACGACGAAATATTACAATATTTTGTTCCCCATGCTTTAAACAATAGCATAGCCTACTCTTTTATCATCACTTGCTTCATTGCTGCTGGTCGAGTTATTGAGTAGATACTCGAAGGGAGAACTTGAGAATATTTCTCGAATATCTTTAGAGAAAATAAAGCATTTTCTAGACTGAAATACCAACAAAATCAAGGGAAGGGAAATTCTGTAGATGCAAATTGAAAGTTTTCGTTGTCGTCGTCATCTAAATCCGTAGATATAGATGCATGATAAAAACCATGTCGATGTTATGGGTCCGTGCTCACTTTGGAACTACAGTATAAATATAACTTCCACCTGCCAAAACGAATATGTATTTTAAAAAACTCAGTATTTGTTTCGGAACAACAACTTTTGTCCTTTCACAGATGAGCATAGGCTATCAGAATATTAAACTTATGAAGAAAAAAAAAACAACAACTAGTAAATCATTTTCAAGCGACTGTTTTTCAATGTGAGAATTGTTTATAAATGTTAAGTGAATCCATTTTAGTAGTTATTTTTAATCTGTCATTCTGAAACGTAAAGCTGAGTCCGACTCCGAATGTGTCACATGCATCTCATCTACAACTGCCTGATAGCAGCGCCATGCATATCTACTGAAGAGGCGACAAGCCACAACATGATGAACTGTATTTACTGACCCTCCACCCAATATGCTAGGAAGGACTGAACTGTGGGTAATTTGCTCTCAAACTAGGCCGTAATGCTGCAAAAGCTTACTGCCATGTGGTTAAACCGGAAGTGCAATAAATCGTTGATATTTTCCCTCAAATCCCTGTAAGGTTTCCCCTGCACACTGAATCTAATGCCACAAAATATATTACGGTCGTGCGGAACTTGGCACTAACCGTGTACATATTCGTCCCGTATGAGGTAGCAAAACGCGCCCTTGCAACGAAGTGTGTAGGCAACTTCTTTTACGCCGTCGTATTGCAGGTAAATTGACATTTCAAGTACGGCGCCAGCTGGCTTCACATGAATTCCAATACAGTGGCTCCCAAAAGTAATAATGAAGTTATTGCCCTAAAACATGTTAACATCGCCCGTCGCTCTCATTATTTAAGGTGAGATAAGTTGTAACATAGTAGATCTAGAATTAAAACTCAGCAATTCTTCTAGGTTTGTGCCGTGTCTTGTGTGGGGTTTCGCCTAGAACACCAAGCTGGCTCATCGGCGGGCTCTTGGTGTCCCCGCCCGGACCCCCACAGGAGTAGCGAACTGCGCGCTACCTTCCTTTATATAGAGTGCAACTGCACCAATTTACTGCGCACAAACCTAGAAGAATTGCTGAGTTTTAATTCACTGGCCGTGAAAGCCAGTATACCCTCTTTTTGGAAGCCTTCATAGGGAGGTTAAGGCTGCTTGAGCTTTTAGTTCTCGCAGTCAAGTGGTGCAGTTGCCCACCGATGAGCCAGCTTGGTGTCCTAGGCGAAACCCCACACAAGACACGGCACTAACCTAGAAGAATTGCTGAGTTTTAATTCACTTGCCGTGAAAGCCAATATATCATCCTTTTGCATCTAGAATGTTAGAGCAAAGCTTATTTTGCTAACAAAGGAACTGCCCTTGAGTTCATATCAAAACACCATCTCTTTCTTTTTCTCACGCACAATAGACTATTTGCCAATTGAAACCTACGTGCAAAACATTGGCTGCGATTATCTACGGAAAGCACCTTAAAAATGATCAAAATTTCAGAGTTTATGGCGTGAAAAGCATGAACACCCTTTGCTAGCCGGGTTAGTCGGTTCACATGGCAGACCGGTCGCATCGCCTGACGCGTAAAGCCCTGTATACTGATGAGTTCATGGACGTGTATGGTTACATTATAGAATTGTGTATTCAGCAACATATCGAGCCCAATATAAAGTTAGTTATGGGGCAATAGAATCTCAAGATGTTGGTAGTACCTAATTATATAGAGTTAAATAACGCAAGAGCCACGTGACTGAATGGTTCGAGTGTGAGCTACCCATGACGTGGTGACTTTTTAGCCTATTTTCATTTATGAGATCACCTTTTGTCCGTGTGTGTGGGTTCTTACTTCGTAACGGCTGGAGGATTTCAATGAAACACTGTAAGGTTTTAGTACTATTACGGCCGACCCCGATCGTGCCCTTCAAATTTTATTACGTTTCACCAATCCAGCATGGCGGATGTGCGGATATATTTAACCGGCATGCGATATCTCCGAAACTATCACTGATTATCACCCTGAAATGTTGTACGGTGATAATGTGCACAACTAGAAGTTCACCTACGGGACTCTTAAAAACCTGTTAACTACTAAACGAACATGGCGGCCAAGCGAAGTTGAAACTTTTAAATAGACTTTTCTCGTGATTTAAACATCCAAACGCAATGAAAATCGGTACAGCAAATGTTTATACACATTGTAATGCACTGGAATCTAATTTAGTTCAATTGTTTACATAACCTCAAGATGGCGGCTGTGCGAAATATTTCACCGGCATTCTGTATCTCCGAAACTGAAATTTTATACCGCGATAAAGGACACTACTTCAAATTCATCTATGTAACTTTCAAAAACGTGTAAAAACACGGACATGGCGGCCAAGCAAAGTTGAAATATTTTAATAAACTTTTCTAGCGATTTAACCATATGAGGGCAGTGAAATATGGTACAGTAAATGTTTATACACATTGTAATGCACTGGCATCTAATTTAGTTCAATTGTTTACATAACCTCAAGAAAACAGCTGTGCGAAATTTTAACATTAAGTTTTTATTTCTTGTGTATTAATCATGCGATGGAAGTGAAAGTTTGAATAATGAACCTACGCAATAATTTTCCTTTAATGGTTCATAACTCTATGGCCTATACATATAACAATCCAACATGGCGACCATCCGAAATATTTAGACTGTTCTAAATATCCACGAATATTTTACAGCATCAAACTGAATGTTTTTATGTTCATAGAGACTATGAACATATATTCACCTATAGGACTTTCAATAACCTGGTGAACACAAATCCAACATGGCGGCGATGCGAAGTATAAATATTTAAATGGACGTTTCTCGCGATTTAACCATCCGAGTGCAGTGAAACTTGGTACTGTTAATGCTTATACAAATGCTAATCTATTGGCATCTAATTTATTTCAATTGTTTTCATAACCACAAGATGGCAGCTGTGCGAAATTTTAAAATCTCGTTTTTACTTCTTGTGTCCTAATCATGCGATTGAAGTTTGAATACTACACGTACACAATAATCTTCATGTAATAGTACATAACTAAGACCGCATACTGTATATAAAAATCCAACATGGCGACCATCCGTAATATTAGACGGTTCTCAATATCTACGAATCTATTACAGCAATCAAACTGAAATTTCGTATGTTGATAGAGGGAATTAAGTTAAGTAGGATATATGAAAACAGGCTGTATCGTTCTTCACGGAACTACTTGTTTTATCCTATGTTAAGAATGAAATTGAGGCAATGATAGTATTTGTATTTTCACCGTTTGATTTATGTTATTCATTTTTGGAAATACATTGGCTACTGAGCACGTATATTGTTTGGGAAGAAGTTATGCACAAACCTAGGTGGAATTTGTCGCAAAAAATGCCGTAAACATTAATTATTTCTATTTCTGCATACCATGTTAAAGATAATATGTTTATAGGTTTCTGACGAAGTATCTTATAGCCTACCATACATGCTGTACTTAACTGGCATGCTTCTAAAGTATAGCAGGCGATAGTTGATGCTGAATGACAATATGCAGTTCAATACAGTTTTCACGAGGAGAATGTTCTAAATATTACCTTTAACGTTAAAAAAAACTTGGAAATGGCAGTTAAGTAAAATGAAACTAATGAAATCCGATACATTAATCCTTAAAATCATATTTCGCTTCACAAAATTCTCTCTCTCTCTCTCTCTCTCAAAAAAAAAAACATTACTTTTGTAAACTGTTTTTCAAGTAATTTTTTCATAAAGTAATTTATTGTGAAACTGCATATAAATGGAGTGATTTCCTCAGCCATCTTTCTTGGAAAAGCAAATTTAAAAATCTCGTGTAGGATTGAACAAGTCACCGCGTGAACGCATAGCTGGCATTCTACTCATTCAGCTACGTGGGCTGATGCATATTCACGCACCGTTTAACTGCTTGTATGATCCTACACCAACACCTTCAGATTCTATTTTATACTGAGCTCTACCTTATTATTATCGGCTTGACTGAACAAATAATTTTATAATATGACCATGACGTCTATGAAAACTTGATACCCACACAGGGGTCTACGCGTCCGGCGATGCGATCAGCCTGCCATGTGGACAGCCTTCAGCTAGCGTCACTGAAGTATGTCCATGGAGTTCTCATCACAAGCACAGTATAAAGACAGAAATTTTGATATTTATTAAGGTACTTCCCATGGATAATCGCAGTTAAAATTTCGCAGATAGACCTCAGATGAAAAATGCTGTACGTAGAAATAGAGGTGTTTGAAAATGACCACATTGAAAGATCACTTGTAAGATACGCTTAATCTGATCGTTGGTAGTTTCTGAAATATCGCTCTGTTAAACATCTTACGATAATAGTACATTATGCAACGAGCCTATAATGGCTATAATTAAGACACGAGTATTTTTATAAAACGAGCGTATGCGAGTTTTATAATTTCCATACGAGTGTCTTAATTACCATTATAGGCGAGTTGCATACGACTGTTTATGTTCGACGATAATTATAACTTTATTATATGTTTTAACATAAATATTCACAAATATATGTTGAGAGTCAGCTACGGTACTTGAATTTTGTGATCGCAGAGCGAGCGTTGGGTGTTATATCTCTGTCTTTCAAGATCTTTGAACGACCGACGCATGCGCTCTGTGTGCTTGCAATGCCATATGCAGCCATATGTTTACATCAGCCGTCCCTCAGTAATATTGTCACCGGTGTCATTTGAAGACAATGCGCTGTGCAGAAATTAGCGTTGGTGATTTTAAGGTACAGTGCTATTGCTTGTCTCATATTCGCCAGTTTATTTACGCGAACATATGGACGGTGCGTATTCCATGTCGGTGATTTATTATAGTTCGATGTTGTGTTTATGTCCGACATGTTGGATTTTGAGCGCATGCGCGAAGGTATCGTTACCTAATTGGTCAATGAACGAGCTCTGATTGGCTGGAGAAACTGTATCATAATGGAAAACAGTGTTATAATGACTATCATTATGATACAGTTTTCTGACACGTAATAGTGAGGGTCGAACATAAAATATCTTTGGACATTTTCACTGGTAAGGTTCTTAAAATAACTGCGTTATGACTTCATTTTAAAAATATGCAATATTTGCCTCCTAAAATGAGAAACACGTGAAGAAATAAAAATTGTGTTATTTACTAGTAGTTACTTATTTTTGTTTTAAGGGGCGGAATAGCTAAGTCATCAGCCCCGTTTAACACAGATAAAATTATATTTAGATATAATTTAAAATTTAGGGGAGGACACCTAAATGTCAATCAAAATTGTCCATTTTGTCCGGAAATTATATTATACATGAATTGCAGCAGGGTATTTTAATTGAACGCCCGTGGGCTCCCATCAAGTCAATTTCAAGTAGTTCCAACTTTGACAACGGCCACTCTACCTGACACCTAGCGGCGAACGTTGGAACTTGATAGCGTGTTTCTACCCTCAAAATTTGGCTACACACTACCAATTGTAGTGGTAGGTTCTTTTACATGCCATAAATCTATGGCATGGGCCCACCGGCTTTACTTTCCCTTCCGGCCGGAAATGGACCTCAGAATCTTTAAAAACGACATAACTGGTCGCGGTTTAATACACAGGAAACTGCAGTGAAGATTGTTGTTAATAAGAGCTTTGGAACATCTTGGTTATCAGCCCAGTGTATTTGGCTGTGTTACATATTTATTGATAACCTGTGTTTCTGTGGTAACTGTTGTAGTGCGTATAAAACCAATTATTATGGTCGTTGATAAGAGTATGTGCCTCGGGACTTGAAATTAAGTACCAACCCAACATTTGCTTGAATGGAGTGAAGAAAAACGGGAAGAACTACACTCTGCTGGATTAAACTGTCAGCATTGGGATTCAAACCTTCAAACTTCCAACTCTATATAACGCTGTTGCAGCAAAGAGTCTCTTACTAAGGTTGACTCAGCAGCGGATGCCAAGCATATGATAAACCTAATCTGTTATTTCATTGAAAGAGAAGAATAACCAATAGAGGATGTACCTCTACACACACACGCACCGAACTTCTAAGAAGAGCGGCTTATCTGCCAACTTCCTGCTGAACGACACAACTCAACTCACCGCAGCCTTGTCCATATTTAACTAGCACCAGGAACACATTGCTTGGACCCTGCGTCACGCTACATCACATCTGCACGCGGCTACAGCTTCTAAGAATACCACAAATTGGTCAGATGTGAGGACTCTACATTTCTAATGATTAGGGCTAGGATTTTCATGTCCTATAAATATTGAAAAATGCACTTGAAAAATGTAGTTATGACCTAAAAACCTCCAAAAAATGCCATATAAAATGTATAAAATGACCTTAAAATTGCAAAGATGAAACCGGCTGTGATAGCTATGCGCCCTGAGGCACAATGCCATGGGTCCAGGTTGTTCCAGACTCAGTAGACAAATGGGTTCGAACCCTACCGTTGGCCGTCCTTGAAATGGTATGCCACAGTTTCCCATTTTCAGATCAACTTAAATGCCAGGACCAAACCTTCTAATAGACCACGGTCACTTCCTTTCAACTCTTCGCACAGTTCCATTCGTCCCCTTTCACAAGGCTGGCGTCAGGAAGGGCATCCGGCTTTAAGAACCATCCGTCACATATAAAGTAATCGCATGCTATCCCCAATCCCGTACACAAAGGAGAAATAAGGCGTAGTCATGTACATGTAAAATACACCCAAGAAGTACTTCAAATGCATATAAAATGCAACAAACCCAGTTAAGAATTGAAAAATGGCATAAAAGGCAATAAAAACCCATAAAAAAGGCGTATTCCACATAGAGAAAAAATGCAAAACAAAATGACGTAACAAATATGCTTAGTTCAGCACCTCTTTCTGTGAAACACATTTATGTACAACTCATTAATAAATTGGGCTTACCAAAAAATTAGATGCAAACTCATCGAAATCATAGCCCTACTAATTAATAATTAATATCGTATGGCCTCGGGTGCCTGGTGCAAGCTTTGTTAATTGACACCCAGAGGGTAGCTTGCATGTCGAATTTTTCTTCGTTCCTTTGAACGCTATGAAAGTCAAGGAGGTTAGATATCGAAACTCCTCGACACTACAGCGCTTTCAAGTAGAGAATGGAGAAACTTTGTGTTGGCGGAAAATCCCGAGATTAATTTTGCCATTGAACACGGCATACTGAATTCAAATGGGTTCTTTAACATGCCAACAACGTATGACATGAGTATCGTGATTTTTGTCGCCTTCAAAAATCACTTACCATGGCCAGGGGCGAACCTGCAATCTTGGGGTTGGTAGTCCGACACTATAACCACTCACCCACCGTGGCAAGCATAGCCCTACTAATGACCTTCGATTAATATTCACACATCCAAAAAAATGCATATTGCTGGCCAAGTGTCGTAGTGGTCAGACACCCTCTAGTCGTTCTTACGTGCGTTTATATCGGCTGCGTACACTCGCCTGGGTTGATGAGGATAGATCTGTGCGAGTGTGGAGACGACCCGGTAAACGTATGCACAACCAATACATCCGAGATCGATACCAACAGGGAGGAGGTGATGCTGTGTATTGGGGTGGCATCATGTATGGTCGCCGAACCCCTCTTGTGTACAACCCAGGGCGTATGGCAGGCATACGTTACAGGGATAGTATCCTGGCACCTGTAGTGAAAGGCTAGATGCTGACAATTTCGGGCCAAATTTCACTTTCGTGGACGATAAGTCAATGACTTTCTTCAGGAGAATGTTTTTCACAGAATAAGCTCCCGATTTCAATTGTGTACAGCAGACAGACCGTGTGCATGGGGGTGAGTGTGTTGTCTTAAATAATGTGTTCATATCATCACGTATTCATTTGCCATATCTCATACAAAAATGGTATAACGACAGATTTTAGGCCTAGATGAAAATGTATAACAATCTCCTTGGTTCAAATATAAACTGTAGCTGGCTGCAGGATCAATAACACCACTAGCCACCTCCTTCCCAATCCTCGCCTGAATAACAAGTACGTACACTAATACATCCATGACAATAACACAGGTTATCAGACAAAATATTCCACACATATTCAAGTACATGGGGCTGAATGACCACGATGTCCAAGCCTCTCAAATGGAAAAACAACAAACAACAAATGATATGTTACAAGGGCAAAGATCCTCGGACTTTTAAATATACGTCATATACGTCAGTACCAGTTTCATGAGGTCGTTAATTGCCTTGATACAATTATTGCAGTGGATCATTTCCACGAGGGCAGACTTTTGAGTAGGTGACAATACTGAATCCCTCCTGCAAAATTTTCGCCTCTCTTAAATTTTGAAAGGGAGTGACAAATGGAAGGTAGAACTAGGCCAGGGATACAATTTGTGAGGTTTTCCAAAATTACAATTAAAACATTTTTGCTCAAAAAGTATTTCCTGTGTGTCACAGGTATGTCAAAACACATTTTTACGGTATACAGTACTCAATGCGTCAGTGACGTCCGTTCACATTAGACAAACCGACTCAATCAAAATTATGCGGTTATACCCGTATTTATCCGCAAATTTTGTCTAGGCCTAATCTGCGCCCACTGTTTTCTACGACAAAATAGAGTTTTTCTTGTTGTTAATTTATTTGAGGTGCTTGGGGGTAACTTGGTCATCAACTCCATGCAGTTGTGTGTGCGTTGAACTTGTTTGATAACCGGTATTCCTGTGATGACTGTAGTAGTCTGTGTAACGGACAACATAGAATAACAGTAAATACCCATCTCTAACCAAACAAAGAGAGCCGATGAAGGTGAGGGGCCTTGCACCCGCCCCCTCAGCGAGGTGAACTAGGAGGCGTCTGGAGCCGAACCGATCACCTCGCAAGGATGACTTTGTAAAGACACGGAAGCGATAAGTTAACCCATTAATAACTCTCAGTTAGCTTGCCACGGTGGGAGAGTGGATATCGTGTCGGTCTACTAACCCCAAGATTGCAGGTTCGCTCCTGGCCTTGGTAAATGATTTTTTTTTATATTTTTTTTGAAAGGCGGCAAAAAGACGATACGCATGTCATACGATGTTGGCATGTCAAAGAACCCATTTGAATACAGTAGGCCGAGTTCATAATGGCAAAATTAATCTCGGGAGTTTCCGCCAACACAAAGTTCCTCATTTCTCTACTTGAAAGCGCTATAGTGTTCAAGGAGCTTAGATATCTAACATCTAACCTCCTTGACTTTCACAGTCAAGAAACAACGAAATTCGACATGCAAGCTACCCTCTGGGTGTCAAATAGCAAAGCTTGCACCAGGCACCCGAGGCCATACGATATTAAAATTACTCTCAGTTTGTTGTGTGAAGGGAGGAGTAATTCGCTACCAGTGATAAGAGCTATTGGGTTAGTGTGACACATGGACAAACAACCTAAGTACATATCTTAACAAACAAACAATGATATAACAGGGCGTCAAATATAAGCTGGGAGAGGACAATTATTTATTTTTGGTACAAACGTACATTGGGCTGCCTACCTGCCGGGCGAGCTACAGGGCGGTATAGTGACGTATTCGACTCACTGTGCCACCGGTAGTTTGTTTCCGATTATGAGTCTGCTGTGCTAAGCGAAAATGACGTATCGCCAAAAGCATGCTCATGCTAAAATGAGTCCTGTACACAAAGGAGGTTAACAATTGCTCGTCAAAGCGTTCTCGACAACCCATGGAAGTGCGTTGAAGTTATTCGCAACACCGTTCATCGAACTGTCTCCACAAACGAATGTTAATTCCTCCAACTTTAGAAACTCAGAACGGGAAGTCTGCATGTATCTCCACCCCAGCATGCACTGCTTGGGACGATTCTTCATGTTCTAAGCACAACAACCTAATACACGTGATATACAGTAGAATATCGTCGTGTATCTGAAATGTGGTCTTCCCGTAAGAACAGAATTGAGTGTTTTTTTTTTTTTTTTTTTTGTTTTTTTTTTTTTTTTACAAGCGAAATTTATCCTTAAGGATCTTTCTCAGGATCTCACTATTGGAGATTCCGAACTGGTCCATAACTTTGAAGCGACGTTCGACGTGTTGACTACCTCGTTTCCGATCTCGGCACCTATAACTTGTCAACCAAAGTCAACCCCTGGCACTATCCAGCCCATGACGGGCTAAGGCCGACCAAGCGACCGCTGCCCAGCCATTTGGCCTGCAGATATTGGGGTGACGCGTGATCAGCGCGTCGGGTCCCCTCGGCCGTTAATCTTGGTATTCATGATCGGGGCGCTGTCTCACTGTCAGACAGCTACTCAATTGTCCTCACGAGGCTGAGTGCACCCCGTTCCAACCCTCACGTCAGTTTTAAAATCCCTGACGGAGCCGGGGATCGAACCCGGGGCCTCCGGGTGAGAGGCAGGCGCGCTACCCCAACACTACTCAAGAGAAATAATAACTTCCCCTTGCCACTCTCTTTAGAAATGATATAATCCGTGACGGAAATAGTATCAAGCCACTAACTCGTTACACGCCCGTAGTATCATTTTACAGCAAAATAACACGGCTAACGAGCAGAAACATGAAATTTAAGAACCGGGTCATAATGGTGTCCATCCAAGTGTAAACTACACAGAACAATACTGTTCAAGTTGACTACAGCCGGAAATGTAGTTGACTAGCTTGAGGCGTGCAACAGTCAAGGCTCCAGGGATGTCCAGCACACTTACTGCTCCATGACCATGAGCTCATCTCCCCACACAAAACATGCTAAACCAGGAGTCTCGCCGCGCGACTCGTATCCACGAGATTTTCAAATAGAGGATTGACTAGCATTTACACCAAACATAGACGATGGAAGACAAAAATAATGACATGCAGCCAAAATAAATCAGAAACCCCTATTGATGTCAAATTGGCAGCTGAAAGGCTAAAGGAAGTACAAGACTTCAGCTACTGGTTTATTCCATTTAAAAAATAATCCTGCCTATTCAAAGCATTTTCCATGTGATTTAGACTACTAAACAGCATTTGTTACATGACCTACAGTGTGAAGTATATAGCAACAAACTCAAAATTTAATACCCATACGTTGTCATTTCCGATAAGAAATATTTAAAAATTAGTATTTTAAGGAAATAAAATGGTCTTAATATGACACTACATAGTGCATACTCCGTCTTAAATCAATCGTTACTCAAGATAACTCACATCAAAACACCTCCAGCTCTGGAAAGTAGGTGTCCAAAGTTACACGATGAGGCTCAACTACAATAGGCCTACATGAATACAACACTCAACAATTGCAAAGCAGAAATTGTTGTTCAACTTACCGAGAGGCCAGTCCAGAAATGAACATGTGTATAATCGATAATTACGATACCTACAAATGAAAATTGGGGTAGATGGTTCCCCACCCCTTAAAACACAATACAATGAAAAATGACAGGCTAGAATGTATAACTTTCCTTATTGGTAATTATGACTCCTCCCGCGAGATGGCATATTTCTGTAACTAGCCACATGACTTAATTTCAAGAAATGTTATATGCATGGCTTTTAAAATTCACGAAAAGTAATGATTATAATAGTTCATAATACGAAGCTTCTCATCGATTGGGCTTGAGTAGGATACGAGAAATGAAAAGTAGTTTTTAACACTTCGAACTGACGCCATCTTGAATTTTTGAAAACAACTGAACAACATTAGAATCCTATATACAAAGCTTTCAATAAAGAATCACTATCCTACGTTTCACTGCTCACGGGTGATTAGATCACCATAAAGTAATTTTAAATATTTGAAAATTGCGTGGTCACCATGTTGTTTTCGTGGTCATCAGATTTATGAAAGTCATATAAGTTATACAGTCCTCGATCACAATACAAAATTTCAGTTTCATTGCTGTAATGCATAGTATCGAAGATATTGAATTCACATGCTTTTTTAATCTCAGCAACATCCTAGCTAACCATGAACTAAACATGCATTTTGAAGGTAAACGTCTGTTCCATAACAAATACTTAAAGTACCTTGGAGTTGCACTTGACAGAACGCTGTCATTTAAAAGCATCTAACAAAGACTTCAGCCAAACTGAGATCAAGAAATAACATCCTACAAAAACTGTGTGGTACAACATGGGGTTCCACTGCTTCTACCCTTCGTTCAACTGCCCTAGGTCTTGTATACTCAGCAGCAGAATATTGTTTGGTTAAACAGTAGCCACACGAAGCTAGTAGATGTACAAGCTGAACCAAACTATGCGGATTATTACTGGTACAATCAGGTCCACACCTGTTTTAAGGCTACCTGTCATGAGCCGTATTCCACCTCCTACTCTGAGAAGAAAGAATATCCTCCTGAGAGAATATACCAAAATCAACAACAACCAACAATTGCAATCAACCTGGGCACAAGAATGGTATAATAACACTCCACCAGAGCTACATAGTTTTCTCCAAAGCAACAACAAATCATGGGATACGAATTAACCATGGGAGATGTGGTGATCTTTTCACAAATGGGGAAATAACCTCTCTCCTGAGTGCACCTGTGGATACAATCAGATATGTAGTTGAAGAGTGCCCTCAGAACTTATTTTGTGGTAACCGATTGGACTTTTTGCATGCTACAGCAAATGCGATTGACTATGTAAATAATTTATCTGTAAATTTGTAAATCTTGTAGGCTATATATTTTTCATTGTGTTCCAAAAGTGATGTGTAAATGCCATACGATTAATAATAATAATTTTGCATGGCTGCCATGTTGGATTGTTTCATACGTAGTACATAAGGGTTATGTACCAATAGATAACGATTATTCCTTTGCTTCATTATACAATATTTCACTTCGATCGCTTGATTAGGACACAAGAAAAAAAAATAAAGTTTCGCAAAGCCGCCATCCTGAGTTTATCAAAACAATTGAATGAAATTTCCTCCTGACGAGAACCGCATTGATGCGCTGCTTTTTCCACTTGCGTGGCAATCTTTGAGAGTTTACACTCTTGTCCGATGTCACTGGAAGCGACAGTTTTGTATGTGACAAGCCTCAGATTTACCCCAAGTCTTTTATGAAGATATACATGCCAAGTTTCACTGCATTCGGGTGAATAAATGTGAGAAAAGTCAATTTAAATATTTGAACTTTGCTTGCAGGAAATTAAAAACCGCGAAATGCTACTTCTAAGATGGCAGAGGTAAAAATATCCTACCTCCTCTTAATTATCTTATCAAATATGAGCTCCAGTTCTAATATTGCACAGCCAGAAATCAAACACAGGACCTTTGAGGATAGGAGTCATAATAAACACGCCTGGTACAGCAGTCGGTCAAGTTTGCAGTTCTCGTTAGTTCACAGTGGACACAACAACTCTTCTCTACTTCGTCCCGTCGTAGATCCAGTGCTGTGAAGCGAGTGGTTTCGTAGGAATTAAAATACTTCATTTTGCCTTCGTGGATGAATTCCTCCACATCATTAATTATTTTAGAAGTTGTTAGCACTGTCAAAAACGAAGTACAAGATGAAAATGTTAATAGTGAAGTGAGCTGCAATTAAAATCGAGCCAGTACCGTCAGTGTTGTTCAAACGTGGAGGAAAAGTTATTATAACATTTAGCCTAAATGAGGTTTGCATGCTCGATATCACTGAAAGCATGGTCTTTGTACTTCATATTTCCTCTTTACAACGTTTAAAGGAAGGAATTCCCTTAATGACGTCTATCTCGGTCGGTTGGTTGGTTGGTTGGTTGGTTGGTCTCTAAGTTTAGGGGCTGCGACAACGCGGTCATGTAGCCCCGTGTACTTTGGGTGTGTGTACAATCTGTCTGATAACCGGTGTTAATTGTGATGGCTATATTAGTATCTGTTATTTGTAATTCAGGTAAGGACTGCAGTCGGTCAATCTCAAGTAGTTCCTATTCGCTACCAAATGCTACCGTTAACGACACCCAGCTGTGAACTTGGCTACTAGATGCCACCGCAACTGGCGGCAAACGTTGGAACTTAATAGAGCGTTAATCAAATCTAACCTACAAATTTAGCTTCACACAATTGTAGTTAGTGGAAGGTTCTTTTACAAGTCATAAATCTATTACATGAGCCCGCCGGCTTTACTTACCCTCCGAAGGAAGGCATACTGAGGGATTTTTAACGCTCTGAACCCACGATCTTGGGCATAGAAGCTCAGCATGCTACCAACTACGCCACCGAAGCCTCCTGACGTCTACCTCATCAGAGGGGTTATTAATAGATGATTGAATACATAAAGATGAATGATACTGAACAGAGTGTAGGAAGGAAGCGACCATCATGGCATTTCACTGGAGCTGGACATGAGAAATAACGGAAAGCCATTTCAAAGACAGCCGATAGTGGGGCGTGATGATGGTGATTGTTGTTTTAAGGGGCCTAACATCGAGGTTATCATTATTCATCGTATGGTACACACATCATATTACAGCTTAATGAAATATTGAAAAGAAAGAAAAAAATAAAAAGGAAAAAGAGAACAGATAGTCTCATATTTTAACATCTAAATTCAAAATACTGTATAGTCCACTGATGCAAGGGTCACTGGGATAAAATCCATTATGTTACCACCATAGGATCTTAGAGGACAGTCCTGAATGATGTGCTTCGCCGTTTGTCTATCGGCTCCACACGAACACTTTGGAGAGGGTAACCTGTTCCACTTGAACAAAGAATCCGCACAAACATCAGAATTGGTCCTGATTCGGTTTAATTTCGACCATATCTGACGAGGAAGATCAAAGCCAGGTACTTTAGATGTGGCAGATAGCATGTTTCAGCACTCCTGTGGAACAAATATTTTCCAATCATGCGACCACTACTGGACTATGTCAAAGTTCTCATTGATAAGTCTCGTAGCTGTCTTCACAGGGGGCTGCCTTGAGCGAAGTCTGGGTAGACAAGCAGCAGGTATATCAGCATGAATCCTGATTTTGAAGTATCTTGTGGTATGTTTTGACCAGGTTATTACACCTACGGAGATAGGGCGCCGGGGGTCGACAAACCCGAGTCCGGTGTTGTTTGTTGCTGTTTCACTTGAGGGGCTTGGGACATCGTAGTCATTTTGGCCCGTTTACTTCAGTGTGTATAGAATTTGTCTGATAACCAGTGTTATTGTGATGTCTATAGTAGCGTGTGTATTTGCAATTCGGCTAAGGACTGGGAACCCTTTGCTAGGCAGCCTTGGACTTTAAGTTAGGAACCATCCCGGCATTCACCTGGAGTAGAAGTGGGAAACCACGGAAAACCGCTTCCAGGACGGTGGGAAACGAACCCACCTCTCCTCAATTTTACCTCACGAGGCTGAGTGTACCCCGTTCCAGCCCTATGAACAAAATTAAAAATCTTGGCAGAACCGGCAATCGAACCCGCAGCTCCGGGGCGACAGCTAGACGCTACACCAGGACAAGTCCAGTTTTAACCTGGCCCTTGTGTGTTAAAAACACGCACACTATCTCGATAGGGGCGTGGTGGTGCAGCGGTCAAGCTGTTTGTCTCTCACCAAGGTAAACCAGGTTCGATTCCCGGTCAATACATGTGAAATTTTCGAAGTAAAATGCCATATCCTGTGGTTCGGATTCCTCGTAAAAAGGAGGTCCCGTGGCTTATGATCGATCGCATGATTAAAGGTCACGTAAAACTACAAGCCTTTTTTTTTTTTTCACTATCTCGATAAGCACTTGCAGCGTCGAGATTTCGAAGTCTAATATTTGTCAACTAATGAAAACCGTTGGAAGCTGCGTACAACAGTCGGTAGAGGCACTGAGCTTTTAACTGAAATGGGTGGGTGCGATTCCCACCCAGGTAGTGATTTTAGAAACAAACCTACCACTTTCAGAAACGCAATTGATCCTGGGGTTCACTCAGCCTACGACAGAATTGAGTACTAGGGTAATTCCTGGGAGCAACGGTGGCTGACAACTCCATCCCATCTAGTGCCAATGTCACGAAGCTTCAAGTGCCTCCATGGTCTGTACGGAGTTGTCTTTGCTAATGAAGACCGTTATGCGGTTTAAATATACAAATTTGACATAATTGAAAAGCCGCTCCTGTATGGGGTGATCGCTTGGATTACGATACTCGTTCAGTAATGCCTGCCGGAGGCGCCTGTCATCATCTCCATGTAAGGCAACGACCAAGTGTGACGTCACAGGCAAAAACCTGTCTAGGGTTAACGAGGACGTTATAACGTATCGTGCACGCAACAGAAGCAATAAGTTACCTTAATGTGTTGTAGGACAAAGCCATTACTGACCACAATATCGCCTACACACGCACATATCAATGATTCGATCTCACGCCTTTCTAGTTCCGCGGTTTAAATGAAGAACCACAGGGACATCCGCAAGCGGGAGCTGGAAGTACGGAACCGAAGCGAAGGTTCGAATTCTGACGCTGAAAGCGGTCACTCCGAGTGTAGTTTACCTCCGTTTTTATCCACAACCCTTTCAGGCAAATGCCAGGATGAAACCTTATTTCAAGTACCGAGGCACCTATTTCAATCCTAGACCCTATTTTAATAATTACAGCCCAAGGTTGCCGGATCGAATCCTGGCGCAGCCAGTTGGAATTTGAGGGTGCGCAATTGCGAGGGAGCCGTGTCAGTAGATTTACTGGCACGTTAAAGATCCACTTCGGGGCAAAATTCTGGCACCCCGGCGTCTCTAAAAGCCTCAGTAGTTAAAAGGGACGTGAAACCAATAACATTATTATTATTAATTTCAGTTCCACTCACTACTACAATCACTAAGGAAAGGTAGGTTATCCAGCAAGTTCAACAAAGATGATCCAAGATCCGAAAATGAACAAACAACATCAAGTTGTAGTAGTTGTAGATTGATTGAGGGGCTTTGCGACATCGTGATCATATAGCCCCGTGTACTTGGGTGTATGTGTGTGTGTATGTGTGTAATTTGCTGATAACCTGTGTCATTGTGATGGCTGTGTAAGTGTGTGTATTTGTAATTCACGTGAGGATTGGGAAGGAGGCGGCCGTAGCCTTACGTTAATAACCATCCCAGCATTTGCCTGGAGTAGGAGTGGGAAAACCACTTCCAAGATGGCTGAGATGGGAATCGAACCCACCTCGTCTCAGTTTCGCCACACGAGGTTAAGTGTCCACCGAGCCAGCCTTCAGACTAGAAATACATTTCTTGTCAGAGCCGGGAATCGAACCCGGACCTCCGGGGGCGACAGTCAAGTATGCTAGCCGCTACACCACGAGGTGGTCTATAACATCAAGTGTTCTACTCATTGCGCAAGGCATCAATGTCATTGTCCATCAATGTTTTGTGAGCAATAAATAAGTAAAAGGATATTCTTGGACCATCAAATAATGTATTCAAGAACCAGTGCCTTCCTCTGTTCACCAACACCTGGCAATAATAATAGCTGTCTGTATTCCCTGTCTAATCTAATAGTTGCTCTTGTCGTCGATTCTTTGAGAGGCTATGCAGAATCGTGGTAATTGGGTGTGTGTAGAATTTGTCTGATAACCTGTGTCACTGATATTTCTGTACTAGAATGTGTATTTGTAGTTGAGGATAGGATTTCGGTAGGAAGCGGCCGCGGCTTTAAGTTAAGTACCATCCCGGCATTTGCCTGGAGCAAAAGTGGAAACCACTTCCGGCATGGCTGAGGTTGGAATCGAACCCGCCTCTTCTCAGTTTGTCCTCACGAGGCTGAGTGAACCCCATTGGAGCCCTCAGACCAGAATTAAATTTCTTGGCAGAGCCGGGAATCGAACCCGGGCCTCCACGGTGACAGCCAAGAATATACCATAATAGATTACTAGGCAACACTGAAATATGGCTTGTAATACCTCAACAATAATCTTCACCACAAAAAAATTAATCAGTTGTGAAACGAACATACAATATTGATTTGTTTTCAAGAACAGCAAGATCGACAGATGTGAAATACTGCTCATTCTAAAACTGGTAATGATCAGTTTGAGCACTGGCTTCACTTTTAAAAACGGCTTATTTCCTAATTGTGTATTCGTAGTTAGTTTTAAGCGGAAATGACGATAAAATGGAAATAGAATAGGCTTTACAAATCTTCAAAAAAATTGTAATAAAACAATATTAAAAAAGTTCTCTCGGCACGCCGGAAGGCGGAGGTAGATTTCATCGGGCAAACTTGGGGATAGGCGAAAACAGGCAGAATATGCACGTTTTCGTAGATGGATCAGACCTCATTTATTGCGAGAAAGTAGTTTATAATTGGAGCTTAATTATCTTTGTTTTTCGTCATTTTATGCATATTTTAAACATGTTATTGTCTTATGGGGACGGTAACCTTCTTCTCATTTGGGGTACATTTTTATAATTGTGGTCACACTGTCCTTATGCAAGGTTTCGACACTGATGTGTAACTATGTAACGGTCTGTTACTTCTTCACGCAAAATTATATCTCCCGCAGAGATTTTGGTTGGTTCCTCAGTTTAGGGACTGCGACAACGCGGTCATGTAACCCCGTGTACTTTGGGTGAGTGTAGAATATGTCTGATAAACAGTGTGAATTGTGATGGCTGTATTAGTCTGTAATTCAGGTAAGGACTGCTGACGGTCAATTTCAAGCAGTAGTTCCTAATGTTGCTAACAGATACTACCGTCAACGACACCTAGCTCTGAACGTGGCTACGAGATGCCACCGCAACCAGCAACTCGCAACGAACGTTGGATCTTCCCCTCCAAAGGTAAGCATACTGAGGGATTTTTAGCGCTCTTAGAAAATCCGACGACTTCGGCCGGCTTTGAACCCGCGACCTTGGGCTTAGAAGTTCAGCATACTACCAGTTACGTCACCGAGGCCACTTCTCACTTAGACAGATGGAAAACTGAATGTGATCGCGTGCAAGTGCGTTGTCATGGCAACGTCTGATGGCTCATCCCTCATCAATTTAGTAGTGTTGTCATGGCAACCTCTGATAGCTCTTGGCATTTTCTTATAATTCCGAAATCATTTTTCTCATCCCTTGGCGTAATGGTGGGTCATATCAAAAATTATTTCAGACAAAAGTTTTAGGTAATTATTAGGGGAATATTGTCCATTTTGTACGGTTTTGATATTGTGCCTATTAAGAGAGATATGATTAATGTTTCCCGAAAAACCCACTTTTTCCCACCCCTTTGGTCAATGGTTGGTGCTATCAAAAAACTCTTCAAACATAAATTTATGGGCCTTAATCGACACATAGTATGAACTTTGAATGGATTCGATATTTCAAATATTAAGAGAGTTATAGCGATATTTCACTTTTTCGAAAAATGACCCCCATTTTCACCCCCATCGACCGATTGTGCCCATTAACGAACTCGACCGAGATTTTATAGGGATACATATTATGTAAAAAAAATCAAATTGATTGGTGCAAAATTGCGGTAGTTATCGGGTCCACAAGAAAGTGATATATGTATATATATTATATATAAACTTTTTAACTGGCAGTGGTTTTGGGGTCTAGGGGATGTGAAACGTGAAGATATGTCGAAATTTTCCGGAAGTCGAAACATGGTACCCATTGCAATAGTTAGCTTTCTAATGAAATCTACCTAAAACTCTAGCTTTATCTGATAGAAAATAGCATAATTTAGTTAGATCCTCAGGTATTATCATTTTATTTGGGTCTGACTGGCTGCGTGGGTCAGCGGTAACGTTCTCACTTGCTGTGCCCAAGGTTGCAGGACCAAATCCTGGCGCAGGCAGTTGGCATTTGAGGGGAGCCGTGTCAGTAGATTTCTGGCACGTTTAAGATCCCCTTCGGGACAAAATTCCAGCACCCCGGCGTCCCTAAAAGTCACAGTAGTTAAATGGCACGTAAAACCAATAGCATTAATTATTAATAATTTATTTGGGTCTGGCAACACTGGTTTCTATCCACCGCTACTCCGAGGCAGCGAGCGCGCGTCACCCACTTACTGGATTGCTTGGCCCACAAAGACTAACCTTGTTGACACGCGAACTATTTGTATTGCCTATTGTGTTACATCCAAGCAGGCGCATTTTAAACAAGTGGCCTCCGTCCCGCAACCTTCCTCACCAGTCGCTGCTCTTCCACAGGCAGCTAGTTCATCGACCAGAGATGCCAAGATGGCGGGTTTTTACTTAACTGATTAAAAAAAAAAATGATTTCTACTACCTGCTGATAGTGAATGATGATGTTTAAGGAGAAATATGTCAAATTTGTTTACTTTTTAGCCTGATCTCGCACACAGGCCGATTGATAGAGAAGCTTGTTTGATTTAATCGGTCTGGTGTAGCATCTACGTTTACACCTTTAGAGCTTTTTCTTCCACTGCGCGCGTTGAGAGGGCACATCTAACTGTGGAGGTAACAGAGAATTTTCATTTGTATAACATTTTAATTGAAGCTACCACGTAAGTGAGTTATTCAGTTTTAGGTAGGCTACATGTTTCTTGAAAAGTATGAGAGCTATTAGAATTAAACTTACACAGCTTTCTCTGCATACACAAATTATTAAAATGGCGCACAGTTATGGCAATCTGTAGCGTAGAAGTGAAAATATTTGAATGACAATCACTGAAAATTTTACTTTTATCGTAAAGAAAATGAATTACATAGACTATTATTTAATTTTTATCTTAGACCTCATGGGTGCTATTATATTAAATCTGCATGGTATTGTTCAACATATAATACCCTACATCCATGTTCTTTTTAAGATATTCCAGTGGTTCTTTTGTCTACAAAGTGTACCCAAATATGTTACATTTTAGCATTGGATAAATAAGGCATTTGTAACCTACAAGGTCCCCTTACGGATAAAGCGTTCGAGATATTGTCGTAGCATGCAATCATGCTATTGGTTGGCAAATGAACGTTCTGTCCCAACGCACACCCTTATGTTCCGCACAGTCCTTGCCTTAGATGTGTGGTGGGTTGCGGTACTTTAGGGCGGGGCGAGTTGCAGAGCACACAGTACTAACGGAAACGATATTCTACTCCATGCAAATGCCATCATAGTTCCTAATTTAAGGCTACGGCCGCCCTCTTCTCAATCCTCAGCTGAATTACAAATACATACACTAATACAGACATCACAATAACACAAAGTGAAGTAGTGTAATTTAATGGCTAAGCTACAGAGAACTAGGCTGGCAAAGCACACGGGACTGATGAACAAGATAACCCATCCCTATCAATGAAGCAGCAGCAATAACAACAACAACAACAACAACAACAACAACAACAACAACAACAACAACAACCTTGTATCTCTGTGTCGATACCAGTATGGTATTTTAACAGAAGTCCTTTTAAAAATTCTTTGTTGTTGTTGTTGTTGTTGATGAGGATGATTATTATTATTATTATTTTTTTTTATTATTATTATTATTATTATTATTATTTAGGGGCTTGGCGGCATCGCAGTCATGTAGCCCCATGTACATGGGTGTGTGTGGAATTTGTCTCATAACCTGTGCTTTTGTAGGGATTGATATCGACACAGAAAAATAGGGTTTCTGTTACTTCATTTAGGGGCTTGCGACGTCTTATTCGCCAGCCCTGTATACTTGAGCGAGTATTGAATTTGTCTGACATCCTGAGTTTTTGTGTCGAGTATAGTACTGA
Source organism: Meconema thalassinum (assembly GCA_946902985.2). Classification (NCBI taxonomy): domain Eukaryota; kingdom Metazoa; phylum Arthropoda; class Insecta; order Orthoptera; family Tettigoniidae; genus Meconema; species Meconema thalassinum. Next base: position 247,869,599 of record OX336394.1, on the reverse strand, counting down.
GTACAGCTTAAATTATTATAATCTAAATATAGGATACTTGCCCCGGGACTTGACATAAGATATTATCTCAGTATTTGCTTAAACGGAACGAAGAAAATGGGGAAAATCCAGACTAACGATGGCGGCGTCTGCGCCAGGATCGCATTTTCGAACTTGCAGCAGCTTCCCATGGCAAGAGAAATAAGGAAGTCTTACAGTAGAGTCTTGCAAAACGTCATGGAAGTATCGGTGTCAGACGACGTAGACTATTACCAAGTAAGGGGTCAATCCCACGCGCCATCCAAATATGGCGAACGAGAAGCAGGCAGCGATATCTGTGGTAACGGGGATAAGGAGGTGCCAAGAATGAACCCACGATCTCCTACTTAATCGTCGTGCTAACTTAGAGATTCTCTTTCCATCTTTCAAAGAAAGGAGACCAGGTTATCTATCGCACCTATTTATCCTCCCAGCTGTCAGTGTATAGACAAGAAAAATTCAGGCTTCACGACAGGCGAATTTCCCTAATTAACGATGATTTCGTCATTTAAAACTTCTTAAATCTTGACTTCTCCGAGGAAACAGACGATTTCATAATTTACAACTTCTTGAATCCTTACTTCCCTGAGGAAATCTATCTCCGAAATAAGAACTTCAGGCTTGAAAGTCACAGAGGATTCAGGACATTTCCTGTTGCTACGGGGATGATGCCTCCACCACTGCCCGCAACATCTCAGGTGGGATATTGGCTACCTCCCTCGCGATGCTCACCTTCAAAAGCCAACATGTGTCAGTGTCCCGTTGATACACCCTGTCCTTAAGGTAACCCCACAGCCAGAAATCACACGGTTTCAAATCTGGGGATCTTGGTGCCCACGTAGTGGGGAACGATCGGCAAATGATGCGGTTCCAGGCTGTCGTGGATGCAGATGGTCGTCACATTGAGCATCGTTTGCGACCTGAACTATCAACATGGTACACCATTAACACCTGTTACCCGCTCATGAGAAATTATAATGTGATCCTTTCAATTGTTTATTCGTTATGTCTAATCCGCATGTATTGCCAAATGTTTCCACACCGTTTCATTGTCCTACGATCACTCGATTGTTCGGGGGCCCTCGCAAGTAGCGAAAGTTTAATTATAACCACCCTGTATATATGATGATAATAATAATAATAATAATAATAATAATAATAATAATAATAATAATGGATGATGATGATATGGTAAGCAATTGGGACGGGTGCCCCGGGACTTGAAAAGGCACCATCGTAGTATGTGATTGGGAGAAAAGTCACTGTCGGGATTCGAACCACCGATCTCCGTACTTGCTGAAGCTTCCTATCGCAGCCGTAGTGCAGAATTTAACGCTACATTTCAATTGTGTTTTTGTGTAACACAATTATGATACGGTTGGCACCACTTGGCACGCGGAGTCAAATAGCAAAAAATGAACCTCGCCAATGGAAGTAACACACTCTATCGCAAGTCATTAATAGCCCGGATAAACAATTAAGCAGCGAGGTGGCCAACCGCACATGGACCGTGGGAAGAAATACAAACATTTGAACAAGACAGGAAGTAGAGAAAAAAAAACATGTTCGTACTCTCCTGTCATGACCTAGTCTGAGACTGAAACAAAAGAAGAAAGGATGACATTGATTGTTCCTAATGACGTTATTTCCTGTGGGCACGAAGGATTCTCGCGTCTGATGTACATACAGAGCTACAATCTACTTCCGGTCGAGCGCCAACCTATTGTATGGGAGACAGATGAAGCACGCTTATGCGCATCACTGCAGAGGAAACAAGAAACCGTGACAATACCCAACAAACGGTGAGATTCAAAACCTGATCATCCTAACTGTTTTCTCTCCACACCGTGCCTTACAATTCCCGGAATCCATGGCTATTTCGCAGGACAATAGAGAACGGGAAGGAGATTAAAATATTCAACAATGAGTCAGAATACACCGGAATGAAACATTCCTATCACAATATAGGCCAGGCGACAGGTCGAAAAAAAAGCCTCAATAAGGAATTAATTAGTGGAGAGCTGGAAATTGCTTTAATCGCTTTGTTTGGACCCAGATATTACTCTCCCAAGTCCCCCCCTCGAGCGAAGTCGGCGTTGGCCCTTTTGGCCCTAAGAAGGTACCATTTTTCGTTTTATTGCAAATATCTCCCATACCATCAACTTTATCAACAAAACACCCATTATAAAAATAATCTAGAGTAAATTTACTACAAAAAAGTTCCGTACCTTTTGTCTCTAATGTGAACCGTTACGATGCTACGACCATTCAAAGTGGAGCCCTTTTTGATTCTTGCGGAAAATCTATGGAAATGATATGCCATATCAAAGTTTCTTCATGTTATAAATATTTGTCAGCATTCCAGGTGCACAAGCTGTTAACTGTTACAAGTATCAATAAACAAACGGTCAGTAAGTAGGCTACATTCAGTTCTGATTCAGTAGATTTTTCATGCAGACTTCATTACTTTCTCACCGAGGGCGTTGGCAACTGTGTACAGATGCAGCTGGCTTGCCGCGCTCGGCCTCCCATACAGCTGGCAACCACAGTCTCGTGATGCCTCTCCGCGCGGTATATTCGAAAATAAAAATCTGCAACTCAGATATTCCTGTTGATCCTCTTGTGCTTTTCCAACGCATTTGCCTTGCAAAGAAATCTGATGCACAATTGAAACAATATTTCCAGTTTGAACTAGCTCCGTATCATGTTGCGATCTTTGATGAAGCGGGAATGCGTAAGACGCAAAAGTCTGCGTTCTATAAATTATTCCATCCTGTTACCGATGAGCCCACATTTGAGGACCTACATCATGTTCTCGACGGAGGATATCTTCTGCACCGTGTAATTTGGCACCAAACCGATACTTTTGTCGACATTAGTGCCAAATATGTGAATTACGTTAAAAGATACTTCAAAAACAGTGTCATTATTTTCAATGGGTATCCTGACGACCCAGCAGCTCGCGGTACCAAGTCCGCTGAACGTCTTCGACGATCGCACAAGCATGATGCTGCTAATGTGTGTTTTTTTTTTTTTGATGAGTCCATGTTGGCACCTATGCCACAAGCAAAATTTTTGTCTAATGACAAAACAAACGAAGATTGATCAACTTGTTGCTCGTCAAATTCGAAAGCGAAGGAATCGAAACCAGACAAGCACCAGACGATGCCAATGTGCTCATCGTTACCACCGCACACGAGTGATCTCGGCCAGACAAATCGGTCATTATAGTGGCTGAAGATATAGATATCCTGGTCATCTTGTCGGCTCGTGTGCCACCCTCCACGAAAATGTATTTTATGAAAACCGGCAAAGGTTCAACCAAACAACAACTATTTTGCACAACAAGTTTCAATCTTCCGCCGTGTGTGCAAGAAAACTTCTTCTTTCTGCATGCGTTTAGTGGGTGCGATACGTCTTCCTTTTCACAGGCAGTGCAAAATGAAATTCGCAACACTGCTGAAGAGTAATAAGGAACTGCAAACAGCTGTTAGGGTTTTCCGAGACGTGAACGCAAAGCCCGATGAAATTGACAAAGTGGGCCAGGTGGTTTTGGCTAGGCTTTATGACAACAAAACCACGGGAAATACCCTGAACGAGTTGCAGTTCCAAATGTTTGCAAAATCTCTAAGCAAACGTCGATTTAATCTCGCAAGCTTACCTCCCACCGAATCAGCGGCACGTGAGCACTCTTTAAGAACATACCATCAAATCCAAACATAGTATGGAAATTATACAAATCCACTGGATTGGGGCTGGAAAAATTCTCAATGTGGTTTGGCTCCCATACCTACGACGAGGGATCCGGCGCCACAAGCGCTTCTAAACATAGTGTCCAGCAAATGTTCGAAAGGATGTAACGCAGCGTGTGGTTGCAGGAAAACAGGCCTCCGATGCTCCAGAATCTGCATGAATTGTATGGGACGGTCATGTACAAATGCTGCCCAGGAAGATGATATGGATGATTGTGACGGAGACATCGTTGTTAATCTTGATCGCCCTGTGACGTCGGACAAATGTAACGTTGCAGACGATGAAAACGGTGACGGAGAAATTGAGGCAGACGATCAAGACTGCCAGCCTTCATCAAAACGGTTTAAAATCGACTAACTTTGACATTTGAACTGTGGATTAGGCCTCCTGGGGACACCACTTTAAAAGAAACGCGCCATTTACTCTACCGCCAGGTGGTGCGGAAAAGAGTGATTTTATGCCAATACTACGCAATAATAATACTAATGGTAGGTACTATGCCACAACTGTTTACATAGAAAATCTGTTATACTTGTAACAAGTTAACAGCTTGTGCACCTGGAATGCTGACAAATATTTATAACATGAAGAAACTTTGATATGGCATATCATTTACATAGATTTTCCGCAAGAATCAAAAAGGGCTCAACTTTGAATGGTCGTAGCATCGTAACGGTTCACATTAGAGACAAAAGGTACGGAACTTTTTTGTAGTAAATTTACTCTAGATTATTTTTTATAATAGGTATTTTGTTCATAAAATTCATGGTATGGGAGATATTTGTAAAAAAAAAAAAAAAAAAAAAAAAATGGTACCTTCTTAGGGCCAGAAAGGGCCAACGCCGACTTCGCTCGAGGGGGAAAACTTGGGGGAGTAATATCCGGGTCCAAATAAAGCGATTAAAGCAATTTCCAGCTTTCCACTAATTAATTCCTTATTGAACTACCTGTCGCCTGGCCTAATACGAGTGTGGCGGAAGAATAATTTTATATAATCCAAGCATTTTCGTTTTGGTTGTTTAATTTGAGGGGCTTGCACATCGTGATCATTTAGCCCCATATACTTGGCTGTGCGTAGAATTTGTCTAATGAGCTGTGTTATTGTGGTGTATATAGTAGTGTGTATTTGTAATTCAGATGACGATTGGGAAGGAGGCGGCCGTGGCCTAAAATTAGGAACCATTGCAGCATTTCCCTGTAGTAGAAGTGGGGAAACCAAGGAAATCCACTCCCAGGATGGGTGAGGTGGGAATCTAACCTAGTTATGCCTCGCGAGGCTGAGTGTACCCCGTTCCAGCCCTCACACCAGAATGAAATTACTTGGCAGAGCCAGAAATCGAATCCGGACCTCTGGTGCGACAGCCAAGGAAGTAGACAATTGGATTTTCACGATGGCAATGATACAAATGAAGGCTTATTAGTAAGGCCAGGAAATTCATGCAAAATCATATTTTTGCATATTTATGCATTATTTGGTTATTTTGGCGCAATGCACCATATTTTTCTCCTTTGCCTGTTTAAGTGCATATCTCTGCTTGAGAAGAGCGTATATTCTATTTTCCTATTGTTTTGAAGCGCTTTTTGTTACTTCATGTTCTTAAAGTCGTATATTTCGATTCGGACTCCGAGGGTCTATCACAGAATAATACTGAAATTATTTTAATACCTAGTACGTTTCAGTTCTTTTTGCAAGTCAATGTCAATTATGTTTATTCAGCATTCATTATGTAAATATTGTAAATTATTTTCATTAAACAAATGCAAATCCCAGCGAGAAGCTGGGTCAGTGAACCGATCAGTGCTGGGGGCTTCAGGGCTTACAGCCCTGATAGTTAACAACTCGTTACCTTCGGGTGACCTAACTTAATCACTTGTGTGATAGACTGTATCAAACATGAAGTACAAACTTAATGAACATAATACCTCAGGTGGTAGACAAACCACAAGTAGGTCATCGGAGTCTGGGGGACCTACACCTTCATGTGACCCAGTCGGATCTAAACGAAACTTTAAAAGGAATATTACGTACCTAGCCACAATCAATATAAACTCTTTGATCAAGACTGGAAAGCTTAAGCATACGCTTGAAGTACTGAACGACAAGAACATCAGTATAGCAGCTCTCCAAGAGACTAGGTTTCTGGACGAAGAAGCCATAGAGTCTCAAGGATATAGAATATATAAAGGGAAACCTGGTAATAGAGTAATGGAAAATATACCATTCCTTGGGACTGAGTCTGCAGTACACCGTCGACTGGTTACAGGCATTCTTGACTTTTCCTCACCAAACGATAGAACATCGGTGCTTTCCTTCAGATGTAAGAATAGAGGATACTCTATGATTAACTTCCACGCTCCTACCAATGACTCTAACAGAAAAAAAACCAGAAATGACAAGCCATTACTGGGATGCCCTTGAGGAAACCCTAGACAAGGTCCCAGATCACAATACGACTATATTGTTAGGAGATTTCAATGCCCAGATCGGTAGAGAATGGAAACACCGGAAGATTGTAGGAAGATATCCTGCCAATAAGAGAACCAACACCAATGGGGAACGATTAATCAGTGTCTGCACCCAGTATGGATTACGTTTGATGTCTACAGCTTGCAAACACCTTCCCAGGAAGGCCATGACATGGCGATGCCCAAATAGCATGTTGGGTGAATTCCAAATCGACCACGTAGCAATAGACAAGCTGCACCATAGGGATATTATGAATGTCAAGGTGCTACGAGGAGCCAAGATTGACTCTGATCACTACCTGTCTCTGGTTAAGACGAACCTGAAACCACTAATAAAGACCACTGGTATGCTAGCAAAGAACACGAAGATCCCTAGGTTTGATATCACCAAACTTAAAGAAGACAGCACTAGTTACCAAGAGAGGCTGATTCATAATACCAACAGGATTAACACATCTACAAAATGGGATCCGCTTAGGGATGCCATAACAGTAGCGGCTCAGGAAACAATCCCCAATAGACCTAAAGGGAACAAGCATCCGTGGTGGTCCAACGAATGTGATAAAGCTATAGAAGCCAGGCGACTAGCGTGGATCAAATGGAATGTACATAAGAACGAAGCTAATTTACAAGCCTTTATTGCACAAAGGAAAACTACGTCGAGCATCATAAGAGGGGCCAAGAGGAAGCACAACCAGGAACTGATTAAGCAGGCAGAGGAGGATTTTGTAAGGAACAACTCTAGAGATCTATACAAAAGCCTCAAGCAACAAACAACCCAATTCGCGTCCCCTACCTTACACCTCCAGAGACCAGATGGATCCCTGTGTCTTAATGACAGCGATTGTACCAAGACCCTAGCTAACTACTTCAAAGGACTCTTAAATGCAGAAGAACCTATTGAGCGTCTCCAAGTTACAGAACCAGCTAACCCTAATACTGAGTATATCGCTCCTCCAACCTATGAAGAAGTCAGAGGTATAATTAAACTACTCAAGAATAATAAAGCTGCTGGGGAAGACGGGATAGTAGCAGAAATGCTAAAACATGCCGGAGAACACACCTTCAGGAGCATACATAAAGTAATTCTGGACATATGGACTAGTGAGAGGCTCCCAGATGATTGGACGTCAGCCATTATCCATCCAATCCACAAGAAGGGAAGCAAAACAGATCCCAGTAACTACAGAGGAATATCACTCATTGCTGTTACCTATAAGATATTTTCCAAGATTCTGGAACGCCATTTAACGAGACAGCTGGATAAAGAGTTAGGAGAATATCAAGCAGGGTTCAGAGCATCGAGGTCCTGTACCGAGCAGATACACAATCTGAAGACCATCCTTCAATGCAGCAAGTCAAGAGCCAGACAATGGGTAGCTATATTTGTCGACTTCCAGAAAGCATACGACTCAGTGGACAGAATTACTCTTTTTAACACCTTGAGAGAACTAGGACTCAACGACAAGATCAATAGGCTGGTGCAAGCCACCCTGCACAACACCACAGCCAGAGTAAAGTTTAGAGGACAGTTCTCAGAGAGTTTCACCATTAAAACAGGGATGAGACAAGGAGACGGCATCTCATGCATATTATTTAATTGTGTTCTGGAAAAGATCATTAGAGAGTGGACGAGAATCCTACCAGAGAATACTGGATTACGGATGGGGATTAAAGCTGACAACCTAAGGATTCCATGCCTAGCCTTTGCAGACTATCTGACTTTATTGGCAAATGACATACAGGAGGCTACTACTCAGCTCCAAACACTGCACTCAATAGCGGCTAAAACAGGTCTTTTGATTAACATAGGAAAGACCGAGTTTGTTACTAACATCAAGGATGCCCCTAGAATGATGAGAGTCAATGATAACATCTACATCAAGAGAGTCAAAAGTGTAAAATACCTTGGGGAATGGTTTTCAGAGGACCTCAGCGAAACAGTGGCTCTTGATCACAGGAGACTCAAACTAGATAAGGCTTACCATGCCTGTAGAAAACTATATGCTTCAAAAAATTTGTCGATGAATGTCAAACTAAGACACTACAATGCAGTAATCAGACCTTCCTCTATACAGCAGAGTGCCTATGTCTAACTAAGAAGACCCCATTAAGAGCCCTCGAGGTACAAGAAAGAAAGTTCCTGAGACGGATAGTAGGACCAAGAATTCTACCAGATGGAAGCCGATGGTATCAACCAAATCGTGAGCTATATAAACACCAAGAAAATCTCATAGATGCCATCAGAAGAAGGCGACTGGCTTTTTACGGACATCTATTCAGAATGGACTCAAACAGGTTATCCCATAGGATCTTCAAGGCTGCTAACAAGGGCAAAGCTACTGGATTCTTGTGGAAGAAGCAAGTGGAGAAGGATCTTTCGGAACTCCATATAAATGAAAATGACATAGCCGACCGGAGTAACTATCATACAGCTCTTAAAATTAAATCCTTCGTAACATCCCTCACAGAAGTTACCCACAGACCAAAAGACGAGACTAGGAAATGGTCTGAGGAACGTAAGATCCAATTTAGCCGGAAAATGAAGGACTACTGGGCCATCAGAAAAGCTCGAGGTACCAACATGAAAGCAGCTGCCAAACCCACCACTAAGATCACCAATCGTGGCAAGCCTGACGATGACATCAAGAAACAGCTAAAACACAAGCACCGTGGTCCATAGGTGGCCCTAACGAAATTTTAAAAAAAATGCACTGGCTATTAAAATTGTACATAGGTTATACTTAAAATTGACATAAAAGAATAATTATTGATGGTCAATACCGCTTGAAGTTCCATAAAATAGCATCTACTACTATTTAGAACTGTTTCTTAGTTGAGATTTTTAAGAAAAGGTGTAGTTATATGCCCATCTGTTCATATTTTCTTTACTGTATATTAAAATAGAAACGGTAAAGAATACCGAGTGATCGTAATTGCCGTAGTTATTTCATAGTGCATATTTTCTGAAACGTGATGCATATTTGATCAATAATTAGTGCACTTTTGCATGCATATTTATTCATTTAACAGTGCATGACCTTCCGGGCCTTACTTATTAGTATTAGGCCGTGTAATCCAAAATAGTGTAATTGTGATTGAAGCCCGGAGCGTTATAGATGTTATCATTGCCAAAGTGAGAATCAAACTGTCCTTCCCCCTATAGCTCAGTGGTCAGAGCACCAGCAAACCAAGCCAAAGGTCGCGGGTTCGAGTCCCACTGGGGTCAAATATTATACTTATCTAACTTTCATCTAGATGGCTTGCATTATTAATGCAATAAAGCCTTCATTCGTAATAAAGCTCTTCTTTTTAAGAGAAAAAAAATCCCCCTTGTCACACCGGAAGGTTGAGTTAAATTTCACCAGGCAAAGAAAAATGTTGTTATGTTGTTATTGTTGTTTTAAGGGGAGGAACTACGAGGTCATCTGCCCCTCTCAACACAGATTAAAGAATACAAAATGGAGAGCGGTAATACTTACAAAAGGGAATTTAGAACGAAAATACTCACAAAAGGAATAGATAGAAAGATACGCACAAAATGTAGGTTAGGTTCAAAATACGTACAAAATGCAAAGTAGAGTCGAAATACTTACAAAATGCAATTGATATTCAAAATACAAAAAAATGCAAATTAGATTGTAAATACGTACAAAATGCAATTGAGGTTCAAAATACTTACAAAATGTAATTGAAATTGAAAATACACAATGCAATTCAGATTGAAAAACTCCCGTTTCAGATCCGAAATACTCACAAAGTGCAATTGAAATTCAAAATGCTTACAAAATGCAATTGAAATTGAAAATGCTTACAAAATGTACGGTAGATTCAAACTACTCATTTGGATAGACAATACTTACAAAATGCAATTTAGATTGAAAATACTTACAAAATGTAATTTAGATTCAAGATACCCACAAAATGCATTTGAGAATCAAAATACTTGCAAAATGCTCACCCTACAAAATGCAATTTAGATTGAAAATACTTGCAAAAAGCGGGTTAGGTTGAAATTACTTACAAATTGCAATTGAAATTCAAAATAGTCACAAAACTTCGTTGGATCTCTTGACTCCCGACAGTATTGAAAGATTTACAAAATGTACTTTAGATTTAAGATACCCACAAAATGTAATTGCGAATAAAACTACTTGCAAAATGCTCACCCTACAAAATGCAATTTAGATTGAAAATACTTGCAAAAAGCGTTTTAAGTTGAAAATACTTGCAAATTGCAATTGAAATTCAAAATAGTCACAAAGCTTCGTCGGATCTCTGAACTCCCGACATTATTGAAAGACTTACTAAAAAGTAATTTATATTGGCAATCGTTACAAAATGCAATTGAAGTTGAAAACACTCGCAAAATGCAACTTAGATCGAAAAAACGTACAAAATGCAACGTAGATTGAAAATACCTACAAATTGGAGTGTAGATACAAAAAAAATCGCTAAAGGGAATTTAGATACACGAGGAGCCAATTAACACACAAAAAACAGTGCGGAAATCTTAAAGAGAAAAGGAAATATAATGAAAAGAAAACAAGAGGTCTGACCCCTCGAAGAATGAGGGATTTGAATTTGAATTTATTGTTTCTCTTATACAGGCCACTGAGGCTACAAAGCCTCTTTATGCAGCTCTCTTCATTCAGAGGGCGGTTAAATACAATATAATAAATGAAGAAAGAAAAAAACTTAATCTTAACAAAGAGTTGACAATAGAAGTTCTTGATATTACATCCGTTCACCTCGAACATGATAATTGTATAGCTGATAGATTACAATGAAGGGAGTGTTTTATCGCTCTGATAGGAAGTCCTGAATACTGGTGCAATTTATACTTATTCCAGAGAATACTAGCTGAAATACGGAATGAAACTTTTCATTTTTCGGTTCTGTGATGAGGTATCTGGAGCATTTGTGCAGTCTGTCTATTCGCACGGTTATGCACTGATTGCATGGGAGTTAGTGTACAGTAAATATATGACGGAATTTTGAATTTTAGAATTTTTATCACAGTCAGAGCCATGGCATACTGTCTTCGTTCCTTTAACTTTAGCCATCCAATCTGGACGTAAAATGGAGTTATGAGACTCTCTTGGTACATTGAGAACAAACCACAAGCAAGCATTTTGCATTCTTTGCAATTTTGTATTGAGGACCTCTCCCATATCATGGTAAATTATAGATCAATAGTCAAATATTGGTAATATCAAACTCTGTATCAGTATCTTTCGTACATTTTGAGGCAAATAGAAGCAAGTTCGCCTAATTTGATATAATGACGATACAACCCTTTTCAGAATCATGTTTGTGTGATCCTGCCACGATAATCGAGAGTCAAAAATAACTCCCAGATTTCTTACTGCTGACTGGTACGGAACTGTTTGGGATACAAGCTGTATAAGTGGTACTGGGTCAGGTAGGGAACTGAGTAATTTGGTATAGCCGATGATGATCGGTTGCGTTTTTTCGAAGTTAAGTATTAGATTATGATCGAGTGCGTACTGACATAGGTTTTGAATGTCACTGATAATTAGGGCTACGTTCAAATGAATGGATTTCAGATCCGAGTGTAGATATAGCTGTAGTTCATCTGCGTACATATGATGTTGACAGAATTTAAGGACAGATGGAAGGTCATTTATATACACGGAGAACAGGAGTAGACCAAGGACCGAACCCTGCGGCACACCTGTTGTTACTTCACACCATTCAGAAACATTGTCATCTGCTAGGACTACTCTCTGACATCTGCCTGTTAGGTAGTTGGTTGGTTGGTTCTTAAGTTTAGGGGCTGCGACAACGCGGTCATGTAGCCCCGTGTACTTTGGGTGTGTGTAGAATCTGTCTGATAACCGGTGTTAATTGTGATGACTGTATTAGTGTGTGTTATCTGTCATTTTAATTTAAGTACTGCAACTTAGAATTTTTCAAATAGTTCCTACTTTTGCCGCCAAGCGCCACCGTCAACGACTACTAGGCTAAGTTCACAACTCAGCTGCTAGACGCCACCGCAGTCGGCTCTTGGCAACGAACTTAGAAACCTAAGAGCGTTGTTTACAATAACCTATCAAATTTAGCTTCACACAGGTGCAATTAGTGGAAGGTTCTTTAACATGCCATAAATCTATGACATGGGACCGCCGGCTTTACTTCCCCTCCGAAGGAAGGCATACTGAGGGATTTTTAACGCTCTTAAAAAAATCCGACGGCTTCGGCCGGGTTTGAACCCGCTATCTTGGGCATAGAAGCTCAGCATGCTACCGACTACGCCACCGAAGCCGCGCCCCTGTTAGGTAAGACCTAAACCAGTTCGTTACTGATCAGGAAAGATGAGACAAGGGTCAACTAAGACGGGAAAGTGAAAGACTTCCTAGGCCTCGAATGCCCCAATACCGTCGGGGTCGGAAAAGAACAAGAGTTGACCAAGGGAGGTCGACAGGAAAGAAGACGGATAGGAGCCCGGCATAAGTAAGTGGAAGGAATGCCGGACTCAGCGGGGGTCCCGTGGTCGGTAACCCACGTCCCACTAGATGTGAGCCCCTGGGGGGGGGGGGCAAAGAAAACTGTTTCCAATTCACTAAATTTACCAATTGTTTATACCTAAAAAAGTTCCACATGTCTACCAAAAACATTCCGAAAACATTTTGCTCATCCCTTGGAGTAAGGGTGAGTCATATCAAAACTTATTTCAGACAAACGGTTTAGGTAATTCTTAGAGGAGTATTGACCATTTTAAACGATTTTTATTGTGCATATTAAAGAAAGTATGATTTTTTCTCAAAACTCAATTTTTTCCACCTCTTTGGCCAATGAATGATGCAATCAAAAAAACTTTACTGAGAAAAGCGTTTGGCCGTTATCCGAAGAATAGTATGAACTTTGAATGGATTCGATTTTTCAAATACTAAGAAAGTTATAGCGATATTTTCACTTTTCCACCCCTTGGTCCGATGTTTCCCATTAACGAGCTCTGCCAGGAATTTGACTGGTTATAATTTATGTATACATTTGAAAAGTGATTGGTGCAAAATGAAGGTAGTTATCGTGGTCAAACTTTTGAACTTGTAGTCAGGGGGATATGAAACTCGAAGATGTGTCGACATTTTCCGGAAGTCGTAACATGGTACCCATTGCAAAAGTAGCTTTCTAATGACTGAAAGAAGTATGGGCACAACTTCAAATCGATTATCTGCAGTACGACTATGTAATAGGTGTTGCCTGTGCACAACAAATCAAGGGTGCATAACTTTAATGTAACTTACAATATAAATTATACTCGTAGTTTTGTATGTGGACTAAATATAATTGTGTGAGTCTACTGCACTGACACATAATCCCATAAGCCCTCGGCCCTAGCAGATGAGTATAAGGACTGTCCTGAACTCATTCTGATTGTTCGTTTGTGTATTCAGATTGATCAAAATGCCCAAAACCACCAATGAATAATTTTTCTATAGCTATGTAGAGGATAATTATATTATGGAAAGAAATTCACTAATGTTAAAATTCAAATGAATACGAAGGAAGAACATTTCTGCTCGTTCTTGTCCCGGCTGCGGCACTCAGACGACCGTCAGTTGGGCGTGCCTTACACCTGTTTAGAGATTATCTATGACATCTTCGCTATGAACCAGGTGTGCATGGAAAGCTGAGAGGTGGGCAAATGACGTTATTACAACATAAATTTTCCTATTGCAAATGCAGTGGTTGAAACTTCGTGAATGTATGCAGCTCTCAATTGTGATTCTAACATTAAAAATAATATCGAATGCTAATCCTCGGTTACCTCTGAAATGCATTTAAACCAATGTACTCCGTCCATAACAGAGAAAATAGATTTACTAAATCGACTGTACAGATCCCCGTCCACCGTACAACTAAATTTAACAAATCCTGTCTTTGCACAGCATCACGACTCCCTAATACATCTTTACACATTTACGAATTCTGTCAACACTACACAACTCAAGAAATACCTAAGCAGCTAGATTTCTGAAGGAGATTCCTAAATATTCCACACACAATTCTTGACTATATATCTGTACCACACAGGGTGGTTTATGAAATATTTACTTTTAGTTCCCTGGATATAACTTCCATGGAATTGATAGTAGTTCGGGAAATCAAGTCACTTTTGCACTTTGTGAACATATAGCTTGCTCTATTTACACATTAATACTAAAGTATGAAACGTTTCAGAATATAATTAGAGACTTTTCTTAATATGATATGATTTGTTTCGATTAGATTGTGATTTATATGACGTGTTCAGATATACGTTTCTTACTTTTTCTGTTTGCTAATTGTCATGTTTAGTTACAAGTGTCACTAATATATTGCCCTATTAGTTGTTAAACTCAGCTTCTTTCTTATTATGTTTTAATCCAAACCAATACATACATTAGGAGGCTCGTTAGCCTCAGTGGCAGATTGTTTTACTAATAAATAATAGTTTTCTATTAATCTTCATTCTTGAGGTAGTTTCCTCTTAAATTTGACCGGCGTTTTGCGCCGGGAACAAAACATCACTATTACGATTTGCAACATCCTAATTCATTTAAGACCAGTGGGGCCTGTTCCACGAATGAACTTTGCAACTTTTCACTTTTCAATTCTTGCAAAGTGCAAAGTCTTTCTGTTCCACCATGATCTATGTATTACTTTTCAATTTCTTTGCAAAGTGAAAAGTCTTTGCGTAGGAATGATCCATTGAACTCTAGCTACAGTTCAATGGAATGATCCGATCATATTTATTCCATGAACAAACTGTATAATACTCCATGATTTAATGCTTTATTTTTCGTGGTGAACTTAATGACTTTAGGAACAGTTCTGCAAATAGTTGATTTTGATGTCCCATGGGGGCAGATGACCTCGTAATTCCACCCCTTAAAACAACAATAACTAACTATAACTGATGTCCCATGCATTGCTGCTATACCGAGCTGGGCACCATTTCCTAACCAATCAGCATATAAGAATTTGTTCTTTTTCGGAAAGAGATCGACTTCTTTTTCTTGCAGGTTTCAATAAATGGCCAATTATTTCAAGAATATAGTCAGCTTGTATTGGGGTAACACGAAAACGCTCACGAAATTCCGTCGAAGTGAGGTTATGAAAATTCATACTGTCTTTGTACGTCCTGTTGTTGGATTCTTCATCACTATTCTCTCTTGATGATAACAAAAGCTCTCGTCCTAACATATTTTTACACTAAACCAAATTCTGCGCCGAGAAACTAGTGTAGAGACTTGTTCATTGACAGCTGAAAAGGGAATCGTCTCTTTGCAAAGATTTCTGAAAACTTTTCACTTCATTCCTTTGCACTTTGCATTTCTGCACCAATGGAGGAACATAACATGCTTCAAAAGTGAAAAGATTCTTAACTTTTCACTTTGCAAGACAAATCTGAAAAGTGATGGTGGAACAAAATCTGAACTGAAAAGTGCGAAGTGCAAGGTGAAAAGTTGCAAAGTTCATTCGTGGAACAGGCCCCTGGGATCCGCAAATCGGTCAGATAGTTCCGTGGACACTGGTTTATTCAAGTGCGCTTGTTGCAGTTAACCGGAATAAGACACAGACGCGGACAGGATAGAATAAGGACGTTCGATATGCTACTCAGTACATAAAATACCGGTAGCACTAATGTGCAAACCTAACATTCCTGGATTCTACTGTCTATTGGCGGAAATAAAACATTAAAGGGATGGAGAAAACTACTCATGCAAATAGGTTAACCGTTATTTGATATTCGTTGCACGAAGGTTCGACTCAGTCACGACTTACAGCCTTGTCTGGTTACATTTTATAATGAATGAATTGCTGCAGGGCCACACATCAGATTGATTCCAGTTCACATAAGAATTTATCAATTCGATGGGTTGTAGGTAGAAGACCTGGCTGGTGTCTTCCCACTGGACACGCCACGTCTCAAGAGTGGGCCAGACATGGAACTGTTCCAGTGACTGGCATATCACGAAACGTGAACCTTCTTCCTGCCCACACGAACAACAATAAATCTCCAACCAATGTCAGCAAGCCCACGCCCAACTCGCTCTTCAATATCATGTCTGTTTCTTCGAAGATGCGCCGTGTTAACACCTATAGTCTTCTTCAAGACTTGTAGATACTGTCGGCCAACACCCAGGATAGATTCACCAATTAACATTATTACATTTTTCTCTCAACTAAAGATGGAGAAACAAATAATTCTAAAATCGTTAACCTTCATCACACAGAAGAAAAGCGGAAGTGTACTGTAACCGTTACAATGAGTTCATTTTATACTATCGAGAACTTGTTCTCGTCGGTGACCGAGGACAAATTCAGAATACAATCGCTTTGCTACCGTAGACACAACCATTCAACATGCAATTCAATCAATCATAGCCAAGGAATTTTGATCAAAAATATATTGACCTTTTAATAAATAATATAATGAAAAACATATGTAATAAACAAGTACTACTTGATGCCCTGAACCATGGTTACACCATGCCCTGAACTATGTATCAAGAGGATCTTAACTCCCCACGTCTACGTTTCTTTAGGATCGGAAGACCATAATAATAAAATAATACATATACATTTATTATTAAAATATACGCACTGATTGAACTACAGCACAGATCTGCGTCTTTCTGGTCTCAATTGATCAGGAAGTCAGACCTGTTGACAGGAACCGTCGCGGCATTTGCCTGGTGGTGAAAAAGGCAAACCACGTAAACCATTTTCAGGACGGCCGAGGTGGTATTTGAAACAATGCTCTCCCGATGCCAGCGAGGCACGAGCTAGCGCGTTAGCGCTCTCAGCCACCGTGGCTGGTATCGAAGGAAACACCATGAGAAAATTACACTGAAGATGACAGCTATCAACTCTTGAGATTCGAACCTAGGATCTCCAAACAAATAGCTCACCATTGCAGCCGTGGAACGTTACTTAATGGAATGCTCTCTGCTACGCTACTGAGTCAGAAAAATAAGGTGGGCTTTGTATTATTTTTTTATTGCAGCAGTAACACATTTTATATCGGGAAGAACGATATACGCTACGCTCATAATACCACGTGATACAGCAATGAATAAGACGCGATAAGATTCACTAACACTACGGATGTCTTTAAGTATGCTAAGCATGCGCATTCTTGCCAAGATTGCTTTGTAAGCTCACAGGTATTTTGATAGCTGATGTGATGAATCAGAAGAGGAAGTGTAGACGTGTAGGGAGGCTCGTCGTAGACTTCTGTGACGTCGACAATGATCTTCAAAGCCCATTCAGGACAGTTCCTGAGTATAATCATGCATCCTGCACGCAGTATCTATATTCATTTGCGCACGGGTACCTGTTGATATTCCGTCAAACGTGGTCAGCGCGAGGTGGCTCTGATGTTAGTTTATTGTGGTGATAGTAGCCTACTGGGATGCAGGGGAGACATTCTTTTGAGGTCTTTCCTTACGTACACATACGTACACCGTGCGAGGGATATGGTTTAAACTCTTTGGAGTCTGATTTTGTTGTCTACCATACTGAATAGAAATGAACACAGAGAAATGAATAGATGAAGTAGTTCGTTTCACTTCTTCAGACAACTATCACTATCTGAGAAACTACTGACCAGAGCTTTGCCCACATTCAGGAGGTCAATAATAGAGTATGTCAGACCGTCTTCCTGTTTCTGGGTGACCTCAGAACAACAGCGCCCACAGCGTTTATCTCATTTGTTCCCGATTTCCTCACACATGTAACGCCCAGGCTTCAGGAATGCAAGAACTGTAATCTTCAGTGAGGTCAAACAAGATGACTGCTATAAAGTTTTACAGATCTATGTGACCTTCCTAGTGTGTTTCCATTGGTCAATACATTTCAACAGTAAGTTGTTGTTGTTGATTTATTTAGGGGCTTTGCGTATTGTAGTCTTCTATCCCCGTACTGGTGTGTGTGTGTGTAATTTGTCTGATAACCTGTGTTATTGTGATGACTGTATTAGTGTTTGAATTTGTAATTCAGGTGAGGATTGGGAAGGAGACAACCGTGACCTTAAGTTAGGAACCGTCCCGGCATTTACCTAGAGTAAAAGTGGAAAACCACTTCCAATATGGTTGAGGTGGGAGTCGAACGCAGCTCTACTCAGTGTTGCCTCACGAGGCTGAGTGTTCCCCGTTCCAGCTCTCAGACCAGAATTACATTTCTTGGTAGAACCGGGAATCGAAAACGGACCTCCGGAGCGACAGCCAAGAATGCCAGCCGCTACACCATGAGGTGGTCTTTCATCAGGACCTGAGCGATACGTTGTAATAATTACTATCAATCAACTTATGACCCCACTATTTAATCAAATTACTTACAATTAAGGCCCTGCATGTTTACTTCTTTATTTAGGTTAAGCTTTACTATAATTTTAAATATAATTTTTGTGATATAAGGACAAAGCGTCTGCAGCAAGTCTAGAGATCACAGATTCCAACTGTCCAGTTTTTTCCACATCCCTCCAGGTAAATGCTGGGACAATACCTTAATTCAAGTCACGGGGATCCTACCCCATCCCAGCTCCCTAATACAGCAACACACTACTACAGAAATACAAGTTATCAGGCAAGTTCAACACACACCCAAGTACATAGTACTGATAACCAAGATGCCCCTAAAATGAATTGACATTAACAATCCTTAACAAGCAAACAGTTTATGCTTAAATATTAATGGCAGCACAAGAAAGGGTTCATGACGTCCAAAGGTTTGTTAGGGTGTCAGTTATGAAAAGGTGGCCAAGACACATATGAAAAGAGGAGGGTTTAGCCAAAGTACAGTTTACGGCACGGTATTTGGCTGGTCAGTCCCGGTTTCACAACCGTAGAGAGGTCAGGGGGGAGCCTCACACATGTGCAATTGATACGTGAGTTTTCAGTTGCGTGGAAAGCAACTCACGTGTCAATTACACATGCCTAAAGTTCACCACCTGTCCTCTGTACGGCTGCACAATCGAGGCTCACCGGCCAAAAACCGTGGCGTAAACTGTACAGTAGGCTTATGTATGGATGGATATCTACCTCTTATTACTCCCGTTTCTTCTGGATTGGGGGCGAGATACCATGACTTTCTATAAGACGGATTTTGTTTACGGCCGGATGCCCTTCCTCAAGAAAGGAGTCAATGAAAGATGAAATTAATGAAGATGACAAACGGGGGAGGAGACGACCGTGGCCTATTAGAAGGTACTGCCTTGACTTTCGCCTCGAGTTGAAAATAGGAAACCATGCAACACAATTTCAAGGACAGCCGACGGTGGGGCTCGAAAAGACTCGTCTACCCAGTCTGGAGACAGCTTGGTTCCATGTCGGTAGCGAGCATATATACCGCGGTCGGTAGAAATCCGAACAGTTCCAAGGTTGTCTAGGGACATATCTCACCGACCTCAATACCCTTGAATATTGTCCATGCAGTAGCGCTGAACAAAATAGTACGGTATATGAATATCACATTCACAGATATATGGTCTGTCCGAAATGGACTGTACCTGACGGCATTGTCCGTAAGAAGAGGAAAAAAGGAAGGAAGCGTGTGGTTTTAGGTGACCGTTTATCTAGCGACCATGAGCCACGGGACCTCATCTTAACGTGGAATTCAAATCACGGGACGTGAAATTTTACTTCAAAAATCTAAAAGCATTACCCAGGAATCGAACCCGGTCCACCTTGGTGAGAGACAAGTAGCTTGACCTGCAACACCACGCCCCTGTAGGAAGAGGAATTGACAACCTGAAGCATATCTTAAATTCTTCTATGGATCGTACATAACGCATTTAAATTTAGCCAGATACACTTAAAGTTTGCGCTACAGCAAAAGATGACCGGTCTGAGGACTGAGATACACTTAAAGTTTGCGCTACAGCAAAAGATGACCGGTCTGAGGACTGATGCTGCAATGTGTAGAGGAAACATATTAATTCAACATAACAAAAAGAAACCTTATTATTATTATTATTATTATTATTATTATTGTTTTAGTCTACTCTTTCTGTAAGTGGCAAGTCGTCTTTTTTCATGCTGTCTTGAACATTGTGACGCTTCAAATTCAAGTGTTTTGTCGAACTGAGATGTAAGCACTAACCCGAAACTAAAGGGGGACGCTTTTCAGAAAAATCACAAATGGGGCACAATGAAGTTTGCATTAGAATATTTCTGCTTTACGATCACCATATTTCATAAATCATATTTAAATATCTGGTATAACCACATTGCCAGTTTATAATTTATTTTATTTTCTTCTGTATATTTGTAGAATTGACAGCACAGAATTCAGCCTACAGGAATTAATTACGGCGAGACTCGAACCTTTAGCATCCCAGAGACCCAAAGCGGCAGCCTTGCTCACTCCCTTCTAACTAGTGAGGCTTTTATAGACGCCGGGTTGCCGGAATTTTGCCCCGAAGTAGATCTTTAACGTGCCAGTAAATCTACTGACACGGCTTCCCAGCGTTTGCGCACCCTCAAATGCCAACTGACTGCGCCAGGATTCGATCCTGCAACCTTGGATACTGAAGACGAGAGCGTTACCACTGCGCCACGCAACCAGACTGTTCACTACTACCCGTCAAACCAGATGGTCTCTTTCTCTAAAAGGAACACCAAATGTAAAAGCACCCCGGTATTATTAGAAAATCTTATAGCCGTTATAAAAAGTCGACGATAATAAGGCTCAGCAGTGTATCCGAGTGGGTTAAGTCAGGTTCCACGACTGCAATGCAATGGAGTGCTGCACAGTTAGGAGATCGAAGATTTAAATCTCGCCGCTGACAGCGGCCATCCTGGGTGTTTCTTTTTTATTTCACACTCACTCCAAGTAAATTACCGGATTACACCTTTCAACTTTCAAGACCCGAGGCACCTACCCCAGTAATTACAATTACAGTACATTCACTATCACAATCACAAAAATAACACATATTGGCAGACAAATATCACGCGCGTACAAATACATGGGGTCGATGACCAAGGATGCCCCAATCCCCTAATTGAATAAAAGACGACAAGGTTTCTCAATATACTAAAGGTTGGGCCCGACGCGTTACGAGCTACCATTGATGACGAAGTGACGTCACCGTAGGAGCAAGCGCTTCGCGCCGTCATACAAGCAATACTGAAAGACGTAACAGAAATAAAACAATAGTTTTAACTAGCTTAGCATTGCTCATGGTAAATCGCACACGGGCAATAAGCATGGGTCAAGACGTAGTAACTGCTTCTATTAAAAAAACGGTGGTAACATAACATTTGTGCTCGTTAAATCATGCACCACGGCCTCAAGGAATCCTGAATCTACTGTAGTCCGGAGATTGTAGATTCGAATCACGGCGCTGGCAGCAGCTATCCTGTGTGTTGTTTTTCCCCGCGTTTTCCCACACTCCCTCCAGCCAAATGCCGGGCTAGTACCTTACTTCAAGTCCCGGGGAACCTACCTCATCCCTGTTCCTAATACAGTTACACGCACTACTGGTCGTCACAGAAATACAGGTTATCAGACAAGTTCAACACACACCCAACTACACTGGGCTGATGACCAAGATGTCCCTAGCCCCTCGAATGAATTAACGCCACAACAAACATAACATTGAAATGATCGATGTATGATTATTTATCATCGTGTTTGAAATTATTTTTCAGTGTTGCCTAAGCAATCGAAATGTAATGTTGTTCAGTCTGTCAACACGATTGTACCCAATTGTAGTGGGTGGTTTTCTAATCATGAAAAAATTAATTGAAATTTACATTAATTTACATGAAATATACATTAATTTCATGTAACTTTTTCAGGATTAGGGAACCACCCACTACAATAATTGGGTACAATCGTGTTGACAGACTGAAAACATTACATTTCGATTATGAGTATTGATGAGTGATGCTCAAACACCCACCAGTGATCATAACAGTGCATGGATACAAACTATTCAGCACTCGGACTCTGAACTACACTACGCATATTTTATTAACACAGAAATTATCAAAACACTTGTGGATAAGCAATTCAAACTGCAACTCTCATTTTAGAATCATCGTTCATTCTACAGCAGATGTACAACAAATTACTCACAAAATAACAGTCATTTAACTCATATGCTTACCTTTATTGTAGAGACTGGGGTTTCGGATCTTGGGCGGTGTTAACCTTTGACGATGCAAGCCATTTGCGTGCTTTTCGTTGCTCCGCAACCGCGACCTTTGCTTCTTTCGCCCTAGCATTCAAATGCCGCATAGGCTACGCAGAAATATTCTAGTTCTAGCGTATATTTTTACAACCTCTGTTGGCACATCAGGAAAATTCTTGCTTATTATTTTACATAGTTTTCCCATAATATTAAGATCCCGTGAGAGAGCACGATTTCTATGAATGTCCGTAAAAGTTAACTCAGACTGTTTAATTTTATTTAGCCATTCACTTTATGGAACGAGTAGACCACCACGTGTCAAAACTTCGATCCATCCTTCAGGTGATGTATCGGAAGAGACAGGGTATTTGCCCTGTTGGGCATCCCATTGATCGATCATTCTCACGTCCTCGTTAGGCGATATAGCCAGCGATGTAGCGGAATCCTTAAACAGAACAATCATGTCCCGTCGTTACCGGATGTGGATCATTTGTTGTGCTGTTTTCCAGAGTAATGTCTCGGATCTCTCTTTCACCGTCAATCATACGGAGTGCTTCAGACATATCTGGCAGAAACTCTTAAGAGTTTAGATGTTAGTACCTCGCCATCAACCTCTGGTGACACCGTAGCTTTGTTGGACAAAGGAATAGGCCTATCAACCGAATTCGCGCTTAGTAGAATCAAGCGCAATCGGGATTTTACGTCTGTTGGCAATGGATGGTAGTAGAAATGTCCAAGTTCTCTTACAGTATCTGAGAGAATATATTTTCCAGACAATCTTGGTTGAGTCGTGCTGCCAAAATGTACTTCACATTCATTGATTGAAGATCACTAAAAAGTCCAAATAATGATCGAATTGTGGTCGTGAATCCTTTATGGAACGGTAGGAAATGTTTTGTTTTTCCCTACTTTCATACTTTCTTAACATGCATATATCCTCCTCAAAAGCTTTTCTTGGGTTTTAAGGTCCTTCCCATAACCACACGCGAGGTTTTTTTTAAAATCATTTTGGCATTAAGAATACCATAGCAGTCATTTAACAGCTGTATGAATGCGGCAATATGCTCCTCGTCTGGCATAAGGTAGTGGATAGCTGCGGCAGTGCGGTTTGAAAACAACTGCGTTGCCAAATATACTCGCTGGCACTCCCTTCCTATAACATTTAGATGATGAAGTGAGAAAAAAACAAACCCCTGGCACTACAGCCCATGAAGAGCCTAGGCCTACCAAGTGACCGCAGCGCAGCCTGCAGATATTGGGGTGACGCGTGATCAGCGCATCGGGTCCCCTCGGCCGTTAATCTTGGTTTCGTGATCGGGGCGCCGCCTCACTGCCAGACAGCTACTCAATTGTCCTCACGAGGCTGAGTGCACCCTATTCCAGCCCTCACGTCAGTTTCTAAAATTCCTGACGGAGCCGGGAATCGAACCTGGCAGCCGCGCTACTGAAACACCACGGGGCCAGCTGATGAAGTGAGAGCGTAGGGCAAATCTTAATTTCACCACTATCTAAAGTCAGCAACTTTTCAATGGTTCCCTTCGTTACCTTAATATTACCCGGAAGAGTCAGTCCATCATCAATGAAATGGTTTCTCATTAATTTATAAAGGTGTGGGACATCTGCAAGTACCGTACCCACATTATTTTCTCTGGGACTCGTGGGTTGGGGAAACATGTGTTGGTGTGTGTAACATTAAGTTCATTCCACACAGTACAACACTGTACTCAACATCTTCTAGAGAGGCAATTACTTCTTTCAGCAAACCTGCCGTCATTGCACATCAAAATCATAAAATATTGGCTGTTTCCACTTAGCAAATAGTCCTCGAACCATGACTACTTGTACATTACTGTGAGGTCCAATAATGTGATCTTCATCTTGAGCGTAACATATCCTACTGTCAACGTTCATTTCATCAAATGATAAAATACACACACGCTCCAAGCTGGTGAACCGCTCTGCTTGCGCTTTCATCAGTTGAAGCACTTCGTTCAGAATTACTGCTCGACAACGGAAGGAACGATTCACCCATCTCTTCAAAGTTGATATTCCGGGCAATGGAAATCCTTTATTTCTTAAATAAATGTAACACTTTCTGGAAACTGCACGTAGTGCTACTGCTTTGCAGACGTCTTCCCGGTTCCATTTAAGTAGTGGAGTGATGCCGATTCTAACGCACTCGGCGTTGCTCGGGCGGCGTTCATATTAAATAATTAATAACTCTCGAACCCATTGTCCGATTTTGACAAATGAGGTGTCTTTGGACTCGGGCTAACGCCCTCTTTCCAATGGACCACTCATTTCAACCCCTAAATAAAACCTACCCCTACTAGGGGGTGAAATTGTAATTTTTATTGAAAGTCTGTTTTCAAATGTGACATGTATAAGGTGCGCTGCTAAAATGAACTTAAACGTTGTTGCCCATATAGCGCATACGTTTTACGAGATGCCGCTATGGATGAACATTTTTGTTTTTGTTTTTTACGCATGCGCACTTGGGATTTTTGTAAGAGGGCGAGCTCTTTGAAAAAAAATGATTGATAAGAAGAGGTTTTGGTAGTGATGAGAGAGCCAGATAGTCGCCTACTTTCCTACGAAGTTTCCCGATATCTCTCGAACGCAAGGTCGGATTTGGATGTGTGACGTGTCAAATCGCTTGTCTCGAAGCCCTATACATGTTATTAATAGGTTAAAGTTTTTGAGAATGAGGGAAACGGAATGTTTTGGGGTAAAACCGTGATTTTAAACTTTTTGCTATATTTCGCGAACCAATCATGCTAGAGACATGCACGACGGGTCCAAGGACTCGGGGTGACGTCCTCTTTGCTATGGACCACTCGTTATATTTTTTAAAAAATTGGGAAACGCGATTGTGGGGTAAACACGTGTTTTTTGTGATTTTTGCCGATATCTCACGAACCAATCATGCTAGAGGCATGTACGACGGGTCCAAGGACTTGGGGTGACGTCCTCTTTGCTATGGACCACTCTTTATATTTAAAAAAAATTGGGAAACGCGATTTTGGGGGTAAACATGTGTTTTTTGTGATTTTTGCCGATATCTCACGAACCAATAACGCTAGAGACGTGTACGAGGTGTCCTAGGACTCGGGCTAACGCCCCCTTTCAAATGTGGTAGATATTTTTTCCAAAAAATAATTCACAAAGGGCCTAACGCCATACATGTTGAAAAAAAAATTCTTTACCGTTACCTGTTTATAATGTCCATGAAGCGTGGTGGTTGAGAGAGACGATACGGCTGAGTGTGTGTGTTTCAACGAACCAGTCGCTGACCACGGTGGCTATGCTTAATAGAACAATCGCTATTTCGGCGGGTCGGTGTATGACAGAGCGAGGGTTCGTTTTCTGATATTTTACCTTTAACGTGTAAACGGTGATGAGAACTTGGTTCTATGTTGGTCGAAGCGAGTAGAGAAAACAAACTTACAGGAGGTGAATGTCATTTGAGCTTATTGGAAGGCGCTGATCTGACTTGACAACAAGTGCAATGGAAAATGACCAAGACGCTTGAAGGTGAAATAATCTGACCATTGTGGTGGCAGGGGAGTGCGAAATGCATGTGAACACATGTGAAACCACATGCACGCTAAACCATTGAAATTCTGTCTTGCTTCGTACGTGACAAAATGCAAGTTGACGTGAAATTTGATCTGCCACAGGTGTTCACTTTGGGTGTTAGCTGTCCACGTGCCTGATAAGAGAATGTTCAAAGCGTGGGAATCGCTGAATCAGTAAAAAGTATGATGCAACTTGTCGGAATGATGTCACAACCAATAGATAGGCAAGAGCTGCAAACACCAGGGGTGGGAGGTAAAGGGAGGGAAAGGGGGAGGGGTAATGTATGAGAGAACACAGGTGGAAAGAGAAAAAAATATGTGGAGCTGAGGACTGTACACATAGAGCTATAGGTGGTGTACAACATGTGTGAATAAATAAATTAAAAATTGCACAGGTTCACACAACATAGACTGTATTATTGCCATGGCCAAGCACTCACATAAGATCATTTATAAATCATAAAATGAAAAATAAAACATCTTGTTTTGGAAATATCGTTTTTCAACATACACAAAATAAATATATAAAAAATTTGTAAACAACAAAATGGAAAATCCATGGTCAAGCACTCACATTAATATTATTTACAAAATCATAAAATGAAAAATAGAAAATCTTGTTTTGGAAATATCGATTTTTTTCAACATACACAAAATAAATATATAAAAAATTTGTAAACAGCAAAATGGAAAATCCATGTTTCCATATAGACAAAATTTTAAAAACCTTAAACGGACATTTAAGAAAATATATGCAAATGGGAAATTGACAAATGTGTAAATATGAAAATGGAAAAATCCATGTTTCCATATCATGAAATTGAAAAACATCAAACTGTCATTTAAAAAAAATGCAAATGGAAAATTGACAAATTGCAATGTGTGAAATGTGAAATTGAACAAATGGCTATCATTATTTAAAAAAAAGAAAAAAACATAGTGCTCTATGGTTGAGGTGTGAATCAAACCCTCTCTACTTATTTGGACCACTCGAGACTGAGTAGACTAGTTTTAGTTATCATACCACTTTTAAAAGTTTGTGTTAAATCTAGGAATTGAACCCAAGAGCTTGTAGGGGAGATCCAAGGTTATAATATGTTAAACAGATAGCCTTGAATGTAGTGTGTGGTAGCTATATAGAAATGAGACGTTTCGCTCGGGGCAGGGAGGCATAGAGATCTGCATCAAACCAGTCAAAAGACTGACGACTCAAACAACAACATGTAGAGCTCACCAAAATAATGTTGTGTAACGGTAAATGTTAGTCAACGAACAGTAATGCATTACTAAAACCCATGACACGATACCTAAGAGCTTTTCTAAAATTATTTTAAAATGTCTTTAACCCTATATTAAACACCCAGTTCACAAGACTCATAACTGCAATGTTATGGTCAAACAAAACAAAATCTATATTTCAAAACAAACAAGTGGTTTAGTCACTGTATACTGGAAAAAGTTTTATAAACACTCAAGTCCACAAAAATAATTAAATTAGTAACAGTCAGGTTGACCGAGTGGTTATGGTGTTTGACTTAAGTTCAAATTTTCTGTACAAGAAAGCAAGGGTTCGAATCCCTTACCTGATATACCTATTGCCTCAACATGGCTTGACCACACTGTATTATTGTGTACTCGGTACACAAACCATAAATAGAGTGTATTGTTTAAGGTCACTCTCTTTGCGAACATAGTCAGAGAATGTTGATGGTTAACAATTGCATTAATAGTGGGACATAGGGATAGCAATTAAGAAAAACAGACAATACCCATACACTATTTTTATTTATTTAATGTAAGTACTTGTACAATAGTTATATACAAACTACAACTCTCTTTTGTCTATTACTATCTAGTCCTTTTCGATCCACTTGCATATCAAGGGCAGATGACTTTGTAGTTCAGCCCCTTCAAACAACAACAACACTACTTCTTGCATAGTCTGTGATGTTGATGACTCTTGATGCGTGGAAGATGGATACAACATAACTTTTACAACAGGGGTTAAACGTTGCTCAACAAACAATGCACTATTTTGAGTAGCAACATCTTTCTCTTGTACTAACTTTTTAGCATTCTGACGATTTTTTGTCAATACCATCAGTGTTTTGTCTGGAGCACTACATTGATGATCACTCACACTTAAAACCACACCATTTCTACTTTTCATATTGCCTCGACATGTTGTTGACCTCTGTTTCGAGCATTGCCAGAATATTATTCCTTTTACATTTTGTCGTCTATAGTTATAAGAGTAGCCTTATAGAGTACACGTTGTTTACCTCGGTTAGTTGGAGTAAGTTCCATAGTAGTAACTAACCTGTTAGTATGATTTGCACACTACAAAGGTTATCTCGGTTCTGGTAATAGAATTATTTAGCGTTGGCTTTTATATTTAATATGTACAGTTTAAAGTGATAGAAAAGTGGTAGAAACGTGGTAGCAAAGTGGTAGACAATTGGTAACATAGTGGTAGAAAAGTGGTAGCAAAGTGGTAGAAAAGTGGCAGAAAAGTAGTAGAAAAGTGGTAGCAAAGTGGTAGAAAAGTGGTAGAAAACTGGCAGAAAAGTAGTAGAAAAGTGGTAGCAACGTGGTAGAAAAGTGTTAGCAAACTAGAAAAGTGGTAGCAAAGTGGCAGCAAAGTGGTAGAAAATATTACATGTATTGTTAAGAAATAGTTTAAGCGGTTACATGGATTCATTACACTATAATTTTAGCATCACGAAGCTCATTTTCTATATCCAAAAGTTCTTCCTCATATTTAGTATGACCAGCCTGTTTACAGGTATGCAAGTACTGAAGCCGCTGGATTAGCTTACTGGGATTGTTCCAGTAAACAAATTTAACAAATGATTTTTTTGGGTGTAAACCATTATTATCATCATCATCATCATCATCATCATCATAATCATCATCATCATGGTTATCATCATCAATATAATTATCATCAATATAATCATCATCACTATTACTATCTAATCCTTTTTGTTCATCTTGCAATGCAAAAACCTTTGGCATAGTTTGTGTTGTCTTTGATAGTGTTAGAGGTTTCTGGGACGTTAACGACTGTCCTAACATGTCTTTTTCAGGAGATAATAAATGCTCTTTAACAAACAAAGCACTATCTTGAGCCACACTATTTTTTTCTTGGTCTTGCTTTTTTTTTACCTTGGTTAGAGTATTTTGTCCATTTAAATGAGTATTATTTTGAGATTTACAATGATGATCGATTGAAATAAGTATGTTGGAGCCTTTTGTCTTAATCATTCGTCGACACTTTTTAGATCGTTGTTTCGAACAGCACCAAATAACGGTTCCATTTTTATTAGTTCTTTTTACAATATATGCATATCCTTTATAGTAAGCACATGGCTTACCGTAGCTAGTCGTTGATACTTCCAAGTCAACTGTCAAGCATAGACTAAGCTCTAGTAAAGTCAACTTGGTAATAAGAATACTAGTTTAATGTGAGAGCAAATATGGATCCAAAGAGTTCAGGTAAAAGTGAAAGCAAATAAGCAAATATTAGAAACAAGAGTTGGGGAAAAAGTGGTCGCAAAGTGGTAGACCCATTACACAATAATTTCAGCACGACGAAGCTCTTGTTCAATTTCTTTGATTTCCCAATCGTGACCGATATGTCCAGCTTGTCGTAAAGCATGCAATTGTCGAAGCCGTTGAATTAGCTTACTGGGTTTGTTCCAGTATACAAATTTAACAAATGGATTTTTAGATGTAAACAAAGCATTACCATTATCATAATCATTATCATCATCATCATCATCATTATCATCATTATGATCACCATTATCATCATGACCATCATCACTGTTACTATATAGT
The DNA here is from genome assembly GCA_946902985.2 of Meconema thalassinum. Lineage (NCBI taxonomy): Eukaryota > Metazoa > Arthropoda > Insecta > Orthoptera > Tettigoniidae > Meconema > Meconema thalassinum. The sequence continues at coordinate 247,839,788 of OX336394.1, read as the reverse complement.
CCTTTTTGATCATCTTGCAATACCACTTTATTTATAGTCTGAGTTGATTTTGATAGTGTTGAAGGTTTCTTGGACGTTGACAACTGTCCTAACATGACGTTTTGAGGACATGATAAGTCCTTTTGAACAAACACTGCACTATCTTTAGCCGCAATATCGTTTTCTTGAACTTGCTTTTTAGCATTTTGATAATTGTTTGTAAACAGTAAGCGTGGTTCGTTTCGAGCACTACATTGATGAACACTCACACTTAAAACCTTTCCATTTTTACTTTTCAGATTGCCTCGACATTTTGTTGACCTCTCTTTTGAGCATCGCCAGAATATTATTCCATTCACATTCTGGCGATTATAGTTATAGGAGTAGCCTTGATAGAGTGCACGTAGCCTACCTTTGTTGGTTGTAATAAGTTCCATAGTAGTAACTGACCTGTCAGTACGATGTTCACACTACAAAGGTTACAACTGTTTTGCTGATGGAGTGACCTACTATAAGTTTATATATTGGCTTATGTGTTGGCTTTTTGTGTCGGCTTTTTGTGTTGGCTTTTCGTGTTGGCTTTTGTGTTGGCTTTTTTGTGTTGGCTTTTTGTGTTGGCTTTTGTGTTGGCTTTTTGTGTCGGCTTTTTGTGTCGGCTTTTCGTGTTGGCATTTCGTGTTGGCATTTCGTGTTGGCTTTTTGTGTTGGCTTTTCGTGTTGGCTTTTCGTGTTGGCTTTTCGTGTTGGCATTTCGTGTTGGCTTTTCGTGTTGGCTTTTCGTGTTGGCTTTTTTGTATTGGCCTTTCGTGTTGGCTTTTTGTATTGGCTTTTCGTGTTGGCTTTTTGTGTGGGCTTTTTGTGTTGGCTTTAGTATTGGCTTTTGTATTGGCTTATTTGACAAGTTATTTGTGTTAATGTATTTAGTGGATTTTTTTCTTGGTGTTGGAAAGTAGTTGAAAGAGAGGGAATATTTAAAGACTTATTCTTAGCTCACTAACCTAACCTAACCTAACTTTACCTAACCTAACCTAACCTTTCAACTCTCAGATGTTAATTAAATTCTGTGCATAGTCGAGTTGGAACCCAAGACCTCAGGGGTAAAAATCAATTATTTTTGACGGCTTATTTTGGTAACTTATTTTAATGGCTAACCTAACTTTACTTAACCTAACCTAACCTCAGCTCACTTTGGATATTACTAGTAAGTGTTCATATCCTCTGCTAGGTAGCATGCTAGTAGTACAGGTAGTGCTCATATTTACCGCTAGATAGCGGAAACATACTTTGCATGTTGCATGTGACACTTGTGAAGTTTAACCACATGCAAGACGTGCTTGTATAAGTTCTCTATTTAAACTCAATATACAATTAACCACTAAATGTTCAGAACTAACATGTATAGCCATGTTTAGGGTATATAGGAGACCCTTAGCAAGAAAGGCTGTCTAACCCACGAGTGTACAGCCTTGTCATACGCAGTAAGCACCTGTTGGCAGAAAACAACAACAACAACAACAATTTGAGAAAGCCAACAACATATCCATTAATGTATTTAAAGGAAACAGTTTATTGTTGGCTTTCTCAAATTGTTGTTGTTGTTGTTTTCTGCCAACAGGTGCTTACTGCGTATGACAAGGCTGTACACTCGTGGGTTAGACAGCCTTTCTTGCTAAGGGTCTCCTATATACCCTAAACATGGCTATACATGTTAGTTCTGAACATTTAGTGGTTAATTGTATATTGAGTTTAAATAGAGAACTTATACAAGCACGTCTTGCATGTGGTTAAACTTCACAAGTGTCACATGCAACATGCAAAGTATGTTTCCGCTATCTAGCGGTAAATATGAGCACTACCTGTACTACTAGCATGCTACCTAGCAGAGGATATGAACACTTACTAGTAATATCCAAAGTGAGCTGAGGTTAGGTTAGGTTAAGTAAAGTTAGGTTAGCCATTAAAATAAGTTACCAAAATAAGCCGTCAAAAATAATTGATTTTTACCCCTGAGGTCTTGGGTTCCAACTCGACTATGCACAGAATTTAATTAACATCTGAGAGTTGAAAGGTTAGGTTAGGTTAGGTAAAGTTAGGTTAGGTTAGGTTAGTGAGCTAAGAATAAGTCTTTAAATATTCCCTCTCTTTCAACTACTTTCCAACACCAAGAAAAAAATCCACTAAATACATTAACACAAATAACTTGTCAAATAAGCCAATACAAAAGCCAATACTAAAGCCAACACAAAAAGCCCACACAAAAAGCCAACACAAAAAGCCAACACGAAAAGCCAATACAAAAAGCCAACACGAAAGGCCAATACAAAAAAGCCAACACGAAAAGCCAACACGAAATGCCAACACGAAAAGCCAACACAAAAAGCCAACACGAAAAGCCAACACAAAAGCCAACACGAAATGCCAACACGAAAAGCCAACACAAAAAGCCGACACAAAAAGCCAACACAAAAGCCAACACAAAAAGCCAACACAAAAAAGCCAACACAAAAGCCAACACGAAAAGCCAACACAAAAAGCCAACACATAAGCCAATATATAAACTTATAGTAGGTCACTCCATCAGCAAAACAGTTGTAACCTTTGTAGTGTGAACATCGTACTGACAGGTCAGTTACTACTATGGAACTTATTACAACCAACAAAGGTAGGCTACGTGCACTCTATCAAGGCTACTCCTATAACTATAATCGCCAGAATGTGAATGGAATAATATTCTGGCGATGCTCAAAAGAGAGGTCAACAAAATGTCGAGGCAATCTGAAAAGTAAAAATGGAAAGGTTTTAAGTGTGAGTGTTCATCAATGTAGTGCTCGAAACGAACCACGCTTACTGTTTACAAACAATTATCAAAATGCTAAAAAGCAAGTTCAAGAAAACGATATTGCGGCTAAAGATAGTGCAGTGTTTGTTCAAAAGGACTTATCATGTCCTCAAAACGTCATGTTAGGACAGTTGTCAACGTCCAAGAAACCTTCAACACTATCAAAATCAACTCAGACTATAAATAAAGTGGTATTGCAAGAGGATCAAAAAGGACTATATAGTAACAGTGATGATGGTCATGATGATAATGGTGATCATAATGATGATAATGATGATGATGATGATAATGATTATGATAATGGTAATGCTTTGTTTACATCTAAAAATCCATTTGTTAAATTTGTATACTGGAACAAACCCAGTAAGCTAATTCAACGGCTTCGACAATTGCATGCTTTACGACAAGCTGGACATATCGGTCACGATTGGGAAATCAAAGAAATTGAACAAGAGCTTCGTCGTGCTGAAATTATTGTGTAATGGGTCTACCACTTTGCGACCACTTTTTCCCCAACTCATGTTTCTAATATTTGCTTATTTGCTTTCACTTTTACCTGAACTCTTTGGATCCATATTTGCTCTCACATTAAACTAGTATTCTTATTACCAAGTTGACTTTACTAGAGCTTAGTCTATGCTTGACAGTTGACTTGGAAGTATCAACGACTAGCTACGGTAAGCCATGTGCTTACTATAAAGGATATGCATATATTGTAAAAAGAACTAATAAAAATGGAACCGTTATTTGGTGCTGTTCGAAACAACGATCTAAAAAGTGTCGAGGAATGATTAAGACAAAAGGCTCCAACATACTTATTTCAATCGATCATCATTGTAAATCTCAAAATAATACTCATTTAAATGGACAAAATACTCTAACCAAGGTAAAAAAAAGCAAGACCAAGAAAAAAATAGTGTGGCTCAAGATAGTGCTTTGTTTGTTAAAGAGCATTTATTATCTCCTGAAAAAGACATGTTAGGACAGTCGTTAACGTCCCAGAAACCTCTAACACTATCAAAGACAACACAAACTATGCCAAAGGTTTTTGCATTGCAAGATGAACAAAAAGGATTAGATAGTAATAGTGATGATGATTATATTGATGATAATTATATTGATGATGATAACCATGATGATGATGATTATGATGATAATGATGATGATGATGATGATGATGATGATAATGGTTTACACCCAAAAAAATCATTTGTTAAATTTGTTTACTGGAACAATCCCAGTAAGCTAATCCAGCGGCTTCAGTACTTGCATACCTGTAAACAGGCTGGTCATACTAAATATGAGGAAGAACTTTTGGATATAGAAAATGAGCTTCGTGATGCTAAAATTATAGTGTAATGAATCCATGTAACCGCTTAAACTATTTCTTAACAATACATGTAATATTTTCTACCACTTTGCTGCCACTTTGCTACCACTTTTCTAGTTTGCTAACACTTTTCTACCACGTTGCTACCACTTTTCTACTACTTTTCTGCCAGTTTTCTACCACTTTTCTACCACTTTGCTACCACTTTTCTACTACTTTTCTGCCACTTTTCTACCACTTTGCTACCACTTTTCTACCACTATGTTACCAATTGTCTACCACTTTGCTACCACGTTTCTACCACTTTTCTATCACTTTAAACTGTACATATTAAATATAAAAGCCAACGCTAAATAATTCTATTACCAGAACCGAGATAACCTTTGTAGTGTGCAAATCATACTAACAGGTTAGTTACTACTATGGAACTTACTCCAACTAACCGAGGTAAACAACGTGTACTCTATAAGGCTACTCTTATAACTATAGACGACAAAATGTAAAAGGAATAATATTCTGGCAATGCTCGAAACAGAGGTCAACAACATGTCGAGGCAATATGAAAAGTAGAAATGGTGTGGTTTTAAGTGTGAGTGATCATCAATGTAGTGCTCCAGACAAAACACTGATGGTATTGACAAAAAATCATCAGAATGCTAAAAAGTTAGTACAAGAGAAAGATGTTGCTACTCAAAATAGTGCATTGTTTGTTGAGCAACGTTTAACCCCTGTTGTAAAAGTTATGTTGTATCCATCTTCCACGCATCAAGAGTCATCAACATCACAGACTATGCAAGAAGTAGTGTTGTTGTTGTTTGAAGGGGCTGAACTACAAAGTCATCTGCCCTTGATATGCAAGTGGATCGAAAAGGACTAGATAGTAATAGACAAAAGAGAGTTGTAGTTTGTATATAACTATTGTACAAGTACTTACATTAAATAAATAAAAATAGTGTATGGGTATTGTCTGTTTTTCTTAATTGCTATCCCTATGTCCCACTATTAATGCAATTGTTAACCATCAACATTCTCTGACTATGTTCGCAAAGAGAGTGACCTTAAACAATACACTCTATTTATGGTTTGTGTACCGAGTACACAATAATACAGTGTGGTCAAGCCATGTTGAGGCAATAGGTATATCAGGTAAGGGATTCGAACCCTTGCTTTCTTGTACAGAAAATTTGAACTTAAGTCAAACACCATAACCACTCGGTCAACCTGACTGTTACTAATTTAATTATTTTTGTGGACTTGAGTGTTTATAAAACTTTTTCCAGTATACAGTGACTAAACCACTTGTTTGTTTTGAAATATAGATTTTGTTTTGTTTGACCATAACATTGCAGTTATGAGTCTTGTGAACTGGGTGTTTAATATAGGGTTAAAGACATTTTAAAATAATTTTAGAAAAGCTCTTAGGTATCGTGTCATGGGTTTTAGTAATGCATTACTGTTCGTTGACTAACATTTACCGTTACACAACATTATTTTGGTGAGCTCTACATGTTGTTGTTTGAGTAGTCAGTCTTTTGACTGGTTTGATGCAGATCTCTATGCCTCCCTGCCCCGAGCGAAACGTCTCATTTCTATATAGCTACCACACACTACATTCAAGGCTATCTGTTTAACATATTATAACCTTGGATCTCCCCTACAAGCTCTTGGGTTCAATTCCTAGATTTAACACAAACTTTTAAAAGTGGTATGATAACTAAAACTAGTCTACTCAGTCTCGAGTGGTCCAAATAAGTAGAGAGGGTTTGATTCACACCTCAACCATAGAGCACTATGTTTTTTTCTTTTTTTTAAATAATGATAGCCATTTGTTCAATTTCACATTTCACACATTGCAATTTGTCAATTTTCCATTTGCATTTTTTTTAAATGACAGTTTGATGTTTTTCAATTTCATGATATGGAAACATGGATTTTTCCATTTTCATATTTACACATTTGTCAATTTCCCATTTGCATATATTTTCTTAAATGTCCGTTTAAGGTTTTTAAAATTTTGTCTATATGGAAACATGGATTTTCCATTTTGCTGTTTACAAATTTTTTATATATTTATTTTGTGTATGTTGAAAAAAATCGATATTTCCAAAACAAGATTTTCTATTTTTCATTTTATGATTTTGTAAATAATATTAATGTGAGTGCTTGACCATGGATTTTCCATTTTGTTGTTTACAAATTTTTTATATATTTATTTTGTGTATGTTGAAAAACGATATTTCCAAAACAAGATGTTTTATTTTTCATTTTATGATTTATAAATGATCTTATGTGAGTGCTTGGCCATGGCAATAATACAGTCTATGTTGTGTGAACCTGTGCAATTTTTAATTTATTTATTCACACATGTTGTACACCACCTATAGCTCTATGTGTACAGTCCTCAGCTCCACATATTTTTTTCTCTTTCCACCTGTGTTCTCTCATACATTACCCCTCCCCCTTTCCCTCCCTTTACCTCCCACCCCTGGTGTTTGCAGCTCTTGCCTATCTATTGGTTGTGACATCATTCCGACAAGTTGCATCATACTTTTTACTGATTCAGCGATTCCCACGCTTTGAACATTCTCTTATCAGGCACGTGGACAGCTAACACCCAAAGTGAACACCTGTGGCAGATCAAATTTCACGTCAACTTGCATTTTGTCACGTACGAAGCAAGACAGAATTTCAATGGTTTAGCGTGCATGTGGTTTCACATGTGTTCACATGCATTTCGCACTCCCCTGCCACCACAATGGTCAGATTATTTCACCTTCAAGCGTCTTGGTCATTTTCCATTGCACTTGTTGTCAAGTCAGATCAGCGCCTTCCAATAAGCTCAAATGACATTCACCTCCTGTAAGTTTGTTTTCTCTACTCGCTTCGACCAACATAGAACCAAGTTCTCATCACCGTTTACACGTTAAAGGTAAAATATCAGAAAACGAACCCTCGCTCTGTCATACACCGACCCGCCGAAATAGCGATTGTTCTATTAAGCATAGCCACCGTGGTCAGCGACTGGTTCGTTGAAACACACACACTCAGCCGTATCGTCTCTCTCAACCACCACGCTTCATGGACATTATAAACAGGTAACGGTAAAGAATTTTTTTTTCAACATGTATGGCGTTAGGCCCTTTGTGAATTATTTTTTGGAAAAAATATCTACCACATTTGAAAGGGGGCGTTAGCCCGAGTCCTAGGACACCTCGTACACGTCTCTAGCGTTATTGGTTCGTGAGATATCGGCAAAAATCACAAAAAACACATGTTTACCCCCAAAATCGCGTTTCCCAATTTTTTTTTAAATATAACGAGTGGTCCATAGCAAAGAGGACGTCACCCCAAGTCCTTGGACCCGTCGTACATGCCTCTAGCATGATTGGTTCGTGAGATATCGGCAAAAATCACAAAAAACACGTGTTTACCCCACAATCGCGTTTCCCAATTTTTTAAAAAATATAACGAGTGGTCCATAGCAAAGAGGACGTCACCCCGAGTCCTTGGACCCGTCGTGCATGTCTCTAGCATGATTGGTTCGCGAAATATAGCAAAAAGTTTAAAATCACGGTTTTACCCCAAAACATTCCGTTTCCCTCATTCTCAAAAACTTTAACCTATTACCAAAATAAACAAGGTTTCGAGACAAGCCATTTGACACGTCATAGGACCAAATCCGACCATGCATTCATGAAATATCGGAAAAAGTCTAAAATCACGGTTTTACCCCCAAAAAGCCTGTTTCCCTCATTCTCAAAACTTTAACCTATTAATAACATGTATAGGGCTTCGAGACAAGCGATTTGACACGTCACACATCCAAATCCGACCTTGCGTTCGAGAGATATCGGGAAACTTCGTAGGAAAGTAGGCGACTATCTGGCTCTCTCATCACCACCAAAACCTCTTCTTATCAATCATTTTTTTTTCAAAGAGCTCGCCCTCTTACAAAAATCCCAAGTGCGCATGCGTAAAAAACAAAAACAAAAATGTTCATCCATAGCGGCGTCTCGTAAAACGTATGCGCTATATGGGCAACAACGTTTAAGTTCATTTTAGCAGCGCACCTTATACATGTCGCATTTGAAAACAGACTTTCAATAAAAATTACAATTTCACCCCCTAGTAGGGGTAGGTTTTATTTAGGGGTTGAAATGAGTGGTCCATTGGAAAGAGGGCGTTAGCCCGAGTCCAAAGACACCTCATTTGTCAAAATCGGACAATGGGTTCGAGAGTTATTAATTATTTAATATGAACGCCGCCCGAGCAACGCCGGGTGCGTTAGAATCGGCATCACTCCACTACTCATTTAGCCTGCTTATTATTTTTTATCAAACACTTAATCTGGTTGTTTGAAAATAGTTTCCCAATAATATTATGCACTTCAGTTTCCTCACGTTTAACTCGCAGGTTGGAACTTCGTGTCAGTTTTTGTCTCTTGGTCTTCAGTTCTTCGTTAAGGTGCTGTACTTCGCCAGAGGTAGTATCCTTACTGGAGGTAGACTGATAAAACTTACTTTTCTTCGGCGACACATTAGCAAGATACTCCATTGCTCTCTTCCGAACTTCCCTGAAATACGGCCTCTCAGTTCTATTTATTTCTGCATGTCCTCCCGAAGACTGTGCGTCTGACGCATGGTCTGTAAATAGTAGTAGGCCTACACTTTCATAACTTGTCCCCGGTATTCTATTACCATTGTCATTGCTCCCAGGCAGGTTCACTGTGTGTACTGCTTTCTTTTAGCGTCTTTTTATGGAGGCAAATTCAATAATTCAGCCTTCAAGTCCTGAATGTAATTTCCCCCCAGTAAAATGCCGCAAACACATGGTAGAAGTCTTATAACATTAAAAGGATATTTCCTTCTGTACCTCAGTACCCATACCTTTCATAGCTGTGGATCTTTGGGAAATGAATGGTATACTATATCTGTACCTTTAGTCTTTTTACTGTATGACAAACACCCTATCACCCACACACACCCTGGCATTTCTAACACTTATCAAACATTTATTAAAACTTGAATACACATGCGCTGATCACCTGAATACAAGCATAAACAAACTGTGTGTCGCGCTGCGTGCTCCTACAGTGACGTCATGCGCAAGACGAGGAATAACGAACGCCTATGGCGCATGCGATTCGGGCTCCCCGTGCTACTACTGTAAAACTATCGTAACTTCGGAGCAACCAGAGGCCGTTTCTACAAACATCCGTGAGATGGCAGCAGCTCCTTTGTCTTCTAGGCAGCGCTCCTGGAGTTTCTCTGCTGAACTACATGAACACATAGCACCATCAATGCATCAAATTCACTGTGATCAAATTCTATCTCTTCTAAACCAGCGCTCTTTCGGACCAACTGGTGTAAACCTGATAGGGATTAAACAGTGTTCTGTATTTCAAATGCGTTTCACGTTTATTGAGAAGCAGTGCCAACTTAAACAAGTAGAAAGACAGAAGTAATCAAAATATACAAGCTCCATATCCAGAAGTAAAGGTTGTAAAGTACGGTACTTGGCATTATATTTGGAAATATCTGCTGCTGAGGGTTCTCATTAAACTGACCTGTCTCAGTTTCATTTTATCAACAAGTGCTAACATTTTGGATAGAATAAAGCTTTTTAATTTCTACAAATACTAGTGTCGAGCAGAAAAAATTACCTCTCGTAATTGCACTTACAAAATCCACGGGAGGCACCACAATAACATTATCTTCACCATCATCATCAACTCTCAGGATCACTGATACTTCCTACACACCAGTCGTGAACACGTGAGTCAACTTATCGTTTTAGCTAGGCTGTCGCTGATCTTAATATTTCTGTCATCATATTTACTTTGATGGCATATTAATATGTATCGTCACACATCAATTTTATGGGGGGGGGGGGGATGCGAAATGTCTGGCTAAACCCGTACCGACAGATCAACTCATGTTGAAAAAACATTTTGGACCCTTTTGGTGCCTCCAAGCCCACACAGCTAAACGGGACACTAAGCATATTTCATTGATTAAGGGGGGGAATAGGAATGTAAGTGCTGTAAAAGGCAGATTGAAATAAATATATATATATAGTGGAGGTGGTAATTGTTGTTTTAAAGGGCGGATCATCGAGGTCATCAGCCCCTAGAAAGATAATAAATAGAGAAAACTTATTATAGCTCTCGAGTAACGAGTCTCGGGATTGGATGGATGGGTAGGGCATGACAAAACGAGGCGAGAGAAATATCTCAACATATACCGTACCTCGAAAGATTAGGGCCGTAGCATAGAAACAGAAGCGCCCAAAGAACACAACGAAACAGGATATTAAATAACCGAGATCAAGAAAAGAGGACTTTAAGACATCGTAATCATTTAGCCCCGTGTATTTACTGTGGGTGGAATCTGTGTGATAACCTGTATCATTATGATGGCTGTACTGGTAATTAGGACTATGAGGCAGCCGTGGCCTTAATTTAGGTCCCATCTCGGCATTCGCATGGAGAAGACGTGAGGGGCGAGGGGGGGGGGGGCACGAAAACGACTTTCAGGATGGTTGAGGTAGGAATGAAACCCTCCTCTTCTCACTTATGCCTCATGAGGTTGAATAAAGCCCGTACCAGCCCTCAGATAAGAAATCATTTTCTTGACAGACATGGGAATCGAACCCGCGGCGACAGCCAAGAATGCCAGTCGCCTACGCCACGACCTGACGTAGTCATATGTACGTGTAGGCCCTAATATCCGACAAGAATAACACGCCATGCCCTCTATTAAGCATGTCATTCATGTATCCAAGAGGTCTCTGGCCATAACAGGAGAAACAATGATTAATAGAATACTGAAACTCCTGTATCTCACATAATTACTGACGATATTCATTCGCTGTAATTAAACAAACAATGCTGTGTCACTGTGCAATACAATATCATAAAAAAGACAAATATTTTCGGTGAAGCTCTTGTTTCTCCACATCCAAAGAGGTATTACCAGTTGAAAAATTACATTGCTGCTAATTCATTTGAGGGGGTTGGGACAACTTGGTCATCAGCCCCATGTATTTGAGTGTGTGTTGAATGTGTCTGATAACCTGTGTTTCTATGATGACTAGTAGTGTGTGTAACTGTATTAGGGATGGGGTAGGTACCCCAGGACTTAAAATAAGGTACTATCTCGGCATTTTCCTAAAGAGAGTTAAAAAAAACGGGGAAGAACACACTTAGGATAGCCACTGTCAGCGCCGGGATTCAATCCTGCGATCTCCAGGCTTGCTGCAACTACCCACGCGGCCGTATTTAAAATGAAAGTTCAAACCTGGACCAAGATTAACGGCCAAGGGGTCCCGATGCGCTGACCACGCGTCAGGCCAAACGGCTGGGCAGCGGTCGCTTGGTAGGCCTAGGCCCTTCATGGGCTGTAGTGCCACGGAGGGGGGGGGGGGGGGTCAAACCTAGTTTTATGTAAATCTGTTTTGCAGTTCCCGAGAAATGAAAACGAATTCTTCACTTAAAATATTACATGAGAAAGGGCAAAGATGGTTAACAGCAAGATTGTCCTTGGATACAATATGGCGTTGTCTGTTAGCATGTTCGGGTAATAGAGTGTTTTGTCAGGAATGACAACAATGATAATTAATACCTTCCCAGATTATACTCAGGCACTCGACGACTCGAAGTGCGAGAGTGGTGAGGGGTTAAGTTACACTAATTTCAACAGCAATAGCTTCTCAGTGCACAAACCAAAATTGCAATATTAATTCCCGACAATTCAGTACAGAACAACAGAGCAAGTAATATCCTATAAGATACATCTACGACAATTCTCTACGTTAACATTCAGCTACGAGAGGAAATGGGCCTAAAGGAAGTTGGGACCTCGCTAAATCCCACCAGTAGCTTCTATATGTCGCAATATGAGAACAATAAACTTTATTTTTGTTTTAAAATAATCACAGAGAGTCAAGTAGTATTGTTGAAATAATGACTATCCTAGTGTTATTAATAAAGAGAAGTCTCATAAGATCACCCAACAATCAACAATAAAGAAATAAGAACGCGAACTCCCCAGGAAATCCTCCTCAAAGGGAGGAAGTAAAGGGTTTGAATCTTATTAAGACCAACAGTGGAAGGAGGATGTCTGTGTGCTAATTATAGCTTAAATATACATTTTCACTGAAGATCGGTTATGCCCTCCTGAGTTCAAGGGATATCAGGGCACGAGCTTTGGACCTTCAGAAAATATAATTCTCCTATGTCCCACATTAAGATAAAACACTAAAGATACGGACTACAGATCACAAAGGATACACAATCCTCTATTAGTTAAACACCGATTAATATAATTAAAACGCATCACATTAAGCAAATTAACATCCAAAATATGTACGGCGTCACGAAGAACAAAAACATGTCACCACGAGGTGATTAGAACGAGGGCTCACAACCGACGTCAATTATGTTGAGGAGATTAGAAAACAAGGCTTTTTTAAAAGTTTCCGCAATGGCTTGACGAATTTAATCCAAAAACCTCTCGTGAGATATATTTTAATTCTTCTATGTCAATATCCATGTAAAATACGTAGCCTAAACTGCACATCTCAAACGTCAAATAACGTGGTTCTATCTCTTTCAGAATTACTATAGACCTAGTTATAAAAATGAGAGAAAAGGGGGAAAATGGAGTTTGAATAGTTTAAAACTTTACTGTGACCGTAACATAGAACTATTTAAGTTACAAATTAACAAAAGTCTTTACTTATCATGTAAGGTGAACTCGTGTATAATGTATTGGAAACCATGGACTTCTCACAGTCAAACTCTAAGGCTATGGTTAGGTTTTATTTTTGAGACTGATTGTAGCCTGCTTCATTCCTCATTTTTATATGCACTTTTACGAGACCAAACCTCAAGATCACGAACCTCCCATAGTTCACTGTGGGGCAGATTACCTCGATGTACAACAATCATCACCACCATATTATACCATTCACATTTTTTTTCTTTCTGTAAAATCATCAACCTTAAGTACAAACTAGGAACTACCCATTTTACCAGCCTTTAAATTAATAAGAACGATTTCAAATAGCAATGTCGCCTATGCTAGCGTGTCAAGACGGCCTCAAAACCTTTTCTTTACTTCAATGGCTACCATATAACACAAATGAGTATATTTTCTGCCTATTGACAGGAGGCAGTAGCGGACAACTTGAAAAACTTCTCATCCTCAGTTACACTGGTACGAATATCGGGAGTTCGGTAGGTTGATTCATATTTAGCAGTTTTATATGCTGAAGTATTGTTGATCAAAAATAAACTGACAAATTCCATTTATTAACTGGTTCCTCAGTTTAAGGGCTGTGACAACTCAGTCATGTAGCCCCGTGTATTTTGGGTGTGTGTAGAATCTGTCTGATAACAGGCGTTAATTGTGATGACTGTATTAGTGTGTGTTATCTGTAATTCATGTAAGGACAGCAGACGATCTATTTCAAGTAGTTCCTACTTTTGCTACCAAATACTACCATCAACGACACCTAGCTGCAAACTTGGCTACTTGATGCCACCACAACCAGCCCCTTATGACGAACATTGGAACTTTTAATAGAGCGTTAATCAAATCTAACCTACAAATTTAGTTTAAAATATTAATATTATGATCATTATTATTATTCTTTCTTCGTTTAGGCCAGCTATGAACCACGCCATTTCAACTGCTTCCGTCTTTGGGCCTTGATCTTAGCCCAGTGTTCACGCATTCGCTGCCTGTGAAACTCTTTTCTTTCATCAGACCACTTCTTGCCAGTTTTTAATTTCGCTTATTATTATTATTATTATTATCATTATTATTATTATCATCATCATATACACATAACGTTAGGTGTATGTTTCACAAAACTCAGAAACCAGAGGGAGTTAGAAGATGCAGTTTATACAACAATCTTCCAAATTGTCTCAATAGTACAGAAAAAATCTTGCATTTCTTGAAAATCCACCGATAATATATTTATTTGTTTATAATGTGCGTTGAAACAAATAAATAAGGCTATAGCCCCTGCCAGAACTATATCGCGTCGAGGCCGCATAACAGTAAAGCCAGCCAGGTGGTACATACACATGGGGGGCGCTGAAAAGTAACCGCTCATAACAAATGAGCATTCAAAAGAAAGAGAATTACCTGCATCAGTAACGAATTTTCGCTCTGATTCCATATAGTATTAGTCTATTATTATTATTATTATTATTATTATTAAAGTAGACAACCTGTCAATGAAGTACCTATTCAATAGTATACAACCTAAAATATTCATTAAAAGTTAAATTCTAACCAAAATGCATTAGATGTATTCTTTTTGGTTGCAAATTGGAATATCTGCCGAGTACTATCCCTAGTCACCGTCACTACTCGCAACCTGGCTAGAATTATTTCCCCGTTCTTGTTGAACTGTACTGAGCGGTCTGACATCAGAGCGCAAAATTCCTGAACACTTTTTCTCCTATTTCCAGAATCTAGAGTTAGACCAATATTCGACGAGCAAAAGAAAAAAAAAATGCTGAACACACCTACAGTTATAGAAACAACTAAGGAAGGGAACGAAAATCGATTCCTAAAAAAAAGTAATTAAACTCAATGTAGTCTACGACTTGAGGCTTAACCATAATAATTATATGCAATAGGAAAACATGCCAGTACCAATTTTCACCAAATAAAAAGCGCGAGAAACTCAAGTAATATCTACACAGAAGCATTAGAAGTATATTTTGTTCTGATAAATTATCGAAAATACCCCCCACACCCTTACACGTACAGAAGAGTCGATCCCACGGCAATCAACTTCTCCCTGCGAAAGAGCTACAATACAGCCCTTCCCTTAGGCCCGTTTCCTGTATCACCTTCATGCAAGGCAAGAGACATTCACCTTCTCAGCCTCTGGGAGATGAACGCCAGCCGCCGTCGCGACGCCTCCTCGTCCTCTGGCTGCTCCTCGCCGTCAGCATCATTCTCTTGGCTGTGGCCTTCCTTGCAGCGCCGTCGCTTACTCCCAGTAAGATGCAGCCCGCTGCGCAGCAGGGCACTGCACACACGACTCCAACCAACTGGCATCATCAAATCGACGTGCAAAATAGTCAACACCACATCACACTTCACTACCGTCCACCGAACACTACACTATCAGCATTCTTGCGTTTGTCCCTGGGAAATATGGACAAGGCATGATCAGTGATGTACGACTAATTCAATTCATACAATCTACAGTGTTTAAAAAAAAAAAGGCACAGTTCGGTCACAATTACAGTGGCCTGCTTCCTGAATAACAGGAAGTGGTTCAAGGTAAATGTGTCCTCAGATGTTCAGTGCACTGAAGCAGACTAGCACACAAAGTTGATGACAATTGTTGTTTTACGAGGCGGAACATTGAGAGCATCAATCTCAGAGAAAGAATAAAAAAAAAATTGTAGCAGAGGTCACGGGTTATTCTTGCTACCGATTGATAAATATAAGTACCTTCACATCTATATTCACGGATGTATGTACGTGCAATACTGTCCTAACCACCAATTCATTGGAGTAAATTGAGTTTAAAGATTTGAAACGCTCTTAACAATTCCGAGTTTTAAGAAGAAGAAAAAACAACAGATATTTGCCATAATAGCAAATTGTTTGGATCCGTATTAACAGAATAACTAAGAAACACTTAAGTTAATAATACGCCAATTCAATACTAACAGAAACACACTTAGATGTCTACAATTTATAGATTATTTGAAGTGTACATGTTTCGAAACAACAATGGTTTCTTCTTCAGCACAATTAAGAGAAAAAAAAACTTATTCTAAGGAAAAAACTTAAATTAACTTAAGTGTTTCTTATGTAAACAAGTACAAAATCAATGTATTTATTATTTATTTACTACGACAGTTTACTTGTTGCTATGTAGTGGGAATGAAGAGTTACACCCGTCATACAGTATTGCAGTATTACTGAAAAGGTGGACGGAGGTGTCTCAGGATCAGTATGAAGTGCATGTATGTCTACTCATTATTATCCTGGGATTGAGATGCGATGAATGGCTATGTGGCGAGAGTGGGTTTTACGTCCAAATGTCCTTCCTGGTGCCAATATCGCGTGAGAAATTAATGAGAGTTTATAGGTAAGGAGTTGGTAAGAAACAGCTGTGTCCTATTTGGAGGTACCGTCCTGGCATTTGCCTGGAGTTGAAAATGGGAAACCATGGAAATCCACTTCAGGCATGGCCGATGCTGGGGATCGAGCCCACTCGTCACCAAGTCCGCAGATAGCTTAGCCACATGCCTTGGGATCAGAAGGAGCAGAATTCATCTTGAGTATAACACATATTAACAGTATCTTCACAGGAAATGAAGGAAGCTTGTAGTTTAACGTGACCGTCAATCTTGCGATCATGAGCCACGGGGTCTCCCTTTTACGTGGAATCCGAACCTCAGGACATGGCATTTCACTTCAAAAATCTCACATGCATTGACCGGGAATCGAACCCGGTTCACATTGGTGAGAGGTAAACAGCTTGACCGCTGCGCCACCACGATCGTATCTTCTTCACAGGACGTTCGAAACTGTTGTAATCAAAATGGAATTCTAGCAATGAATGGCCTCCCAAAAATGAGTGTATAAATGTTGCTAATAACTTTAACACAGCTCTAATAATGACCAAGGAGGCTATTAGGTCGTGTATAGTACAGATAGTACAAGTTACACAGATGGAAGACTGAGAATTAAAATTATTCCACTTCGTCACAGATTTTATTTCTCAACCTTCCACCTATATACTGTAGGTTGTACTCTTTGTACAACACGCGACCTAACAAACTGAAAAGCCTCCTTTGTTGCCAACGTGGTGACGGTAGACTCTAGGTACCAAATTTCCATCACACAATGACGTGAGGTAATAGAGTTATACAGTTTCTCTCTTTGTTATCTTAGAAATTCACGAGATTGAAAAACTATTTGTTTCATACGTATAAAAAATAGAAAACTTTCAGTTGTGACAGTTTTATTATTCGATAGCAAACCAAAATGTGAATGTCTCGCCTCAAAATGTAATTGATTGAGCTATTAGGTCGTGTATAGTACAGGTGGTACAAGTTACGACAGCAGTTTTCTGATGGCGCAAAATGCATTTAATAACGTGGGTGATCGTCTAGAAAAATGGACGTGGAACTTACAACCTGCAACCCAGAACTTAGAAAAATAACTTAAAAAATCAACTAGATTTCGTATGCTGGCGCTTGCTTTGACTTCGGATTCAGCCTGAATTTAGTTTTCAATCAAGCGGATGAAAATACGCATAATACAGCAAATACAAGGTTTTTAAAGATTTGTCATTTTCCATACTACACTAGAGTATAGTATCACTGCGCTCGGATGGTTAAATCGCGATAAACGTCTATTTAAATATTTATATTTCGCGTTGCCGCCATATTGAATTCGTGCTCACCAGGTTCTTGAAAGTCCCATAGGTAACTTATGTTCATAGCTTTTATCAACATACAAAATTTCAGTTTGGTTGCTGTTATAGATTAGTAGATATTGAGAACCGTCTAAATATTTCAGATGGTCGCCATGTTGGATTCTTATATATGTAGGCCATAGAGTTATGTACTAATAGATGAGGATAATTGCGCAGGTTAATTATTCAAACGTTGACTTCGATCACTTGATTAGGATACAAGAAATAAAAACTTAATTTGAAAATTTCGCACAGCCGCCATCTTAAAGTTATGAAAACAATTGAACTAAATGAGATGTCAGTGCATTATAATGTGTATAAGCATTTCACTGCGCTCGGATGGTTAAATCGCTAAGTCTATTTAAATGTTTCAGCTTCGCTTGTCCACCATGTTCATTTTGTAATTGACAGGTTTTCAAAAGTCACATAGGTGAACTTTTAGTAGTGCCCTTTAAAATCCTACAAAATTTCAGGCTGATATATGTAAATGTTTCGGAGATATAGAATGCCGATGAAATATTTCGCACAGCCGCCATGTTGGATTGGTGAGGCGTACTTATTCTAAGGAAAAAACTTAAATTAACTTAAGTGTTTCTTATGTAAACAAGTACAAAATCAATGTATTTATTATTTATTTACTACGACAGTTTACTTGTTGGTATGTAGTGGGAATGAAGAGTTACACCGGTCATACAGTATTGCAGTATTACTGAAAAGGTGGACGGAAGTGTCTCAGGATCAGTATGAAGTGCATGTATGTCTACTCATTATTGTCCTGGGATTGAGATGCGATGAATGGCTATGTGGCGAGAGGCACGGTCGGGGTCGGACGAAATGACCTTACCGAGTTTCATTGAAATCGCTCAAGCCGTTTAGATTTTATTAGGGGACACATACACACACATATACACTGACAAAAGGTGATCGCATAAGCTATTCTTTCATAAATGAAAATAGGCAGAAATGGCTTCCAACACGATAATAATAATAATAATAATAATAATAATAATAATAATAATAATAATAATAATCTTGCACTCATGTGAAGTACATGATGTATAATATTGGACGTGTTGATCGACTGAAAAACATTAGGCCTAAATTTCGATTACTAAGGCAACACTGAAAATTTGCTTCCAACATAATAATAATAATAATAATCTTGCACTCATGTGAAGTATACATGATGTATAATATTTGATAACCAATGAAGTTTTAGTACTTGAAAGGTTCATGAACTTTCAAAGAACGCGCCGTACACAGTTACGATGACCGTGTACGTGAAGAGGCATCTAGCGAGTACAGGCTGTAACTATATAGCTAGCGTGGCTTCATCGAACACTCGTAGATGGCGCAGGTATCGCGAATTCACCCACCGTTAGAACTGCTCGTGAAGTATGGGACACGCCAGGAAAAGTACACTCATGGATGAAGCGGTGTCACTCCCTTATGTCACCACGCCCAGCATGTAGCAATGCCACATATCTTACTGCTGTTGCGCCAACCCTACCTCTTCAACACTTACAAAATCAATATTGAGTATTAGCAGGTGTCAACAATTTAATTTAGATAACGAAGTTAATACGTAGAACCAAGCATTATCCAATAACTTATGGTTAATGTTTTTGCCTCACATCAAAAATTTACCTAATTAGTCGGCCGCGTAATGTAGGAGTAACACACTTGCCTCTTATTTATGAAGCCCAGGGCTGGAACCGAGTGTTATCAGGCTCGTGAGGACAATCGAACCCGGACCTCCGGGGCGTCAGCCAAGAATGCTAGCCGCTACACCAAGTGGTGGTCTAATGTATCTTAAAAGCTGTCTGTGGCATTACAGAAGTTGTTTCATTTGAGGGTCTTGAACATCGTGGTCATTTAGTCGTGTGTACTTGGCGTGTGTAGAATTTGTCTGATAACCTGTGTTATTGTGGCGTCGGTAGTAGTGTGTATTTGTAATTCAGACGAGGATTGAAAAGGAGGCGGTCGTGGCCACCCCGGAACCACCTCATCATTCTCCTTGAGTAGAAGTGGGAAACCACGGAAAACCACTTCCAGGATGGCTGAGATGGGAGTCGAACCCATCTCTTCTCAGTTTTGCCTCACAAGGCTGAGTATACCAGCCCTCGGACATTAATTAAATTTCTTTGCAGGCCCGGGAATCGAACTCAGAACGCAGGGGTGGTGACAGCCAAGAATGATAGCCACGAGGCAGACTGTAGCATTCGAGTCGGCCGGGTATCACAATATTGTCCTGGAGGATATACGATGGCAGTGGCAGAGGTTGCGAGCCGGCCACGAAGAGGACCAAGCATGGTGGAATGCACCAAGCTGACCCCATAACTACCCGTCGAGTTCCAAAATAAGGCAGCCGTCAGTTGGCAAACCTTCCCCTAACTGAGGACGACTATAAAGCTACAGATCTGTTTATTCAGTGGTTTGGATGGAAAGCTGGGCGCCAAATATTTGAGTGAAAAAAATAATATTATAAACCCCCCACCTTTTCAGGGTGTAAATCCTAAATAAACTGGTGCTCTTTATCGTCTAACAATGCATGAAAGGTGACGGGAAAATGATTAATTGTTAATGATGTACACTCAGTGCTACTTGATATGAAAAAAATTAAATGCATCATGATAGGACCTCATCCGTTCAACCAAATACAGTACATGCTTTTATTTGGAGGGCATATTTAAGAAATGTTGATATAGGCTCATTCTGTACACCTTATCCTGTAAATTGGAAACACGGGAAATTTAAATTGCTTGCGTCTTGTGTAAAAAAAACATATTTCTATAATTTTCCACACGTCTTTCTACAAATATTTGACCAAAAATGGAGAATATTTGATTTCGAACTCCTGTTTCCTGCGTAGACGTTTAGATGTTTACAGGTGTTACCCACCATAAACAGATTCCAGATAATGGGCAACACTATGTCCCGTTTTCAATTTCATCTCGAGACCAGATACAAAGCATCAGCCGTCAGTATAACCGGAGTGTATGTGTCGAATTTTGGAGAATACCGAAGTTCAAATCAAAAAGAAAAAAACAAAGAGGAAAAGTCTGTTGTTAATATTGTTTCAATCGATGGCCATCAGACCCGTGCAGTAGAAGCATGTGCAATCCGTCTGATGGCTTGTGTTATGTGTATCTCCTTATAATATGCGCTAGAGTTGAGAATATGGACGTTGCCTTAAAAAATACCTCCCTAAAAGCTATTTCCCATCGACGGACTACAAACTAGAGGCTATAATCGACTAATTACGGGCGGCTTTGGTGGCGTAGTTGATAGCATGCTGAGCTACTATGCCCAAGATCACGAGTTCAAATCCGGCCGAAGTCGTCGGAATTTTAAGGGCGTTAAAAATCCCTCAGTAGCCTATGCCTTCCTTCGGAGGGGGAGTAAATCTAGTAGGCCCATGTCATAGATTTATGGCATGTAAAATAACCTTCCACTAACTACAATTGTGTGAAGCTAAATTTGTATTTTAGATTCGATTAACGCTCTATTAAGTTCCAACGTTCGCCGCCAGGTGCCAGTTGCGGTGGCATCTAGTAGCTAAGTTCACTGCTAGGTATCGTTGACGGTAGCAAAAGTAGGAACTACTTGAAATTGATCGTCTGGAGTCCTTACCTGAATTACAGATAACACACACTAATACAGCCATCAATTAACACCGATTATATCAGACAGATTCTACACACACCCAAAGTACACGGGGCTACCTACATGACCGCGTTGTCGCAGCCCCAAAACGAGGAACCAACCGTCTTAATTACGATGTGTAGGAAAATGACTGCCATTTCATCAGAATTGGTTACTGTGATGAACTACGCATTTTTACTCAGTGATATAATGCATATTTACTTATTTTTAGTGCATACATACTCGCATGTTTTACCATTTTTCAGTGTATGAACTTCCAATGTTCTATAATGATGAACACAAGGGAGAATCTCAACACAGGTTGAAAGAGACG
The DNA here is from genome assembly GCA_946902985.2 of Meconema thalassinum. Lineage (NCBI taxonomy): Eukaryota > Metazoa > Arthropoda > Insecta > Orthoptera > Tettigoniidae > Meconema > Meconema thalassinum. The sequence goes on along the minus strand of OX336394.1, from coordinate 247,818,194 downwards.
ACATTGAACTTTTTTTTTTGTCGTGTGGCCTCCTGAGAGGCCGAGTGCAGGTCTTTCTAGATGACGCCCGTGGGCGACCTACGCGTCAGGATGAGAGATGGAATGGATGAAGATGAATGAAACTGGGCAAGGATGTGGAAGGAAGCGGCCGGGGCCTGTCAGAAGGTACCGTCCCAGCATTTTCCTGGTGTTGAAAATGGGAAACCACGGAAAACCAGTTCAAGGACGGCCGACGGTGGGGCTCGAACCCACGCGTCTACCGAGTCAACAGAGAGCTTGGCACCATAACCTAACGCTGCGCTTTTTCAGCATAGCTACTGCTGTCGGTGACATTGAACTAGCTTAGCAGGAATGAAGGCCTAAGTGAGTTGATGATGATGATGATGATGATGATGATTGTTGTTTTAAGGGGCCTAACATCGAGGTTATCGGCCCCTAATGATCTGGGTGATAGCGAAAATGATAATGAAATGGAAACCAGAACAAAATTATCTGAGACGGAAAATACGTACAAAAAGGAACTCAGATGGAAACAACTCACAATATGGTCTTACAAAAGGGAACTTAGAACGAAAAGTTGCACAAAAAGAATAGATTGAAAAAAGACCCACAAGACGTAGGCGAGATTCAAAATACGTACAAAATGCAATGTAGCGTCGAAATACTTACAAAATGCAACTGAAATTCAAAATACTTACAAAATGCAAATGAGATCGAAAATACGTACAAAATGCAATTGAGGTTCAAAATACTTACAAAATGCAATTGAAATTGAAAATACACAATGCAAGTTAGATTGAAAAAAGCCGGTTCAGATTCAAAATACTCACAAAGTGCAATTGGAATTCAAAATACTTACAAAATGCAATTGAAATTGAAAATTCTTACAAACTGTACGGTAGATTCAAACGACTCATGTGGATTGACAATACTTACAAAATGCAATTTAGATTGAAAATACCCACAAAAGGCAATTGAGAATCAAAATATGTGCAAAATGCCCACCAAACAAAATTCAATTTAGATTCAAAACTCGTGCGAAATGCGGTTTTGGTTGAAAATACTTACAAAATGCAATTGAAATTCAAAATACTCACTAAAAGGCCCGTCTACCTGCATTGAAAGACTTGCTAAAAATAAATTTAGATTGTCAATCTTTACAAAATGCAATTGAGGTTGAAAACAATCGCGAGATGTAATTGAGATCGAAAAAACTTACAAAATGCAACGTAGATCAAAAATGCCTTAAAAAACGCTAAAAGGGAATTTAGATACACGGCGAACCAAGTAACAAAAACAGTGCGGGAATCTTAAAGAGAAAAGGAAATATAAGGAAAAGAGGAGAAAAGAGGAGAGGAGAGGAGAGGGAGGAGACGGTCCGCCCCAAAGGTAAGGGACAAAAGGGGAAAACGGACCCAGCTCAGGAATCCCTCGGGGTCGCTACTCCCGAACTCACCAGCCGTGAGCCCCTGAGGGTGTAGCATTATCTACGGTGCACCAGGAGTGGTGGGGCTACATACACCCTGCCTCCTTAAGGGCCTTGAGCACAAGGCAGGAGGTAAAAGGAAAAGAAAATGAAGGCTGACCCCTCACAGAAGGAGGGAATCAGGAAAGATGAGACAAGGGCCAGTTAAGGCGGGAAAGTGAAAGACTCCCTACGCCTCGGATACCCTAATACCGTCGGGGTCGGAAGAGAACAAGAGTTGACCAAGGGAGGTCGACAGGAAAGAAGACAGAGAGGAGCCCGGCACAAGTAAGGGGAAGCAATGCCGGACTCAGCTGGGGTCCCGTGGTCGCCAACCCACGTCCCACTAGATGTGAGCCCCTGGGGGCGCCTAAGTGAGTCTCACCTACATTAGACCGTTGCGCTGCGGGGTCAACAGGTCACAGTGAATCACTCTTAATATTCAAGAGAGAAGACTTCCTCCAAACGTGAAGCGTCAAGGCAATCGGGGCCAACCAGCAGTAGCATTAATAATAGAGTCGCAAGGTTATACGTTTTCCTCCATATCTTGTATTTTTTTTAACGCAAATTTGGTCGAATGATATTTCTTATACGTGCCGAATAATATGTTCATCCTTTTTAGTTTTGTGCTGAGCAACAGACGATATGTTACTATCTTTCTAATTTAGGGATTTAGCCCATCTTCGGATATTGGACAGCAAATGCACAATTGACGAATTAATGCAGCATTCTGGCCAAATTTTAAGTGAGGGTATAACACAAGAAACTCCAGTTGTTAAAAGTCTCAAAAATAATGAGTTGAAAATTTTCAGTACACTACAGCACATATTCTGTACTGTAAGCATTAATTTAAGTGTAAGATACCGCTGGCTAACATTGTTTAGGTGTGTGATATAAGCATATAAGAGATTCCTTCGTTTATTTACCAAATACGTTGAAAAACTATCACTAGGCCTACTCAAATTCTACTGAATTTAACGGCGTAACACTGTCAAAAGATACTAATAGGACATTGGATTACAAATAAAGTGATTGGTTCTTTAAAAACATCTTCAAAAAAAAAAAAAAACCCCTGGCACTATCCAGCCCATGACGGGCTAAGGCCGACCAAGCGACCGCTGCCCAGCCATTTGGCCTGCAGATATTGGGGTGACGCGTGATCAGCGCGTCGGGTCCCCTCGGCCGTTAATCTTGGTATTCGTGATCGGGGCGCTGTCTCACTGTCAGACAGCTACTCAATTGTCCTCACGAGGCTGAGTGCACCCCGTTCCAACCCTCACGTCAGTTTTAAAATCCCTGACGGAGCCGGGGATCGAACCCGGGGCCTCCGGGCGAGAGGCAGGCGCGCTACCCCAACACCACGGGGCCGGCACTTTAAAAACATCTTGCTTTGTTTAAATCTATAAACTCAATTCGAAGGAAATGGGATTGCACATCGCCTGGGTCTTCGCAAGCGAAGGCCAGTGACCGGATTATCGGTGCTGTGACATACTGTAGCACAGCGAGGAGAGCGAGTGTCGTGGAAGTCCTCCTCGTACGTTCAACTAAAATCCTCGCTATTGGATCTCAAAGGACCGTGCATATCCAACAACGACTGCACTCAGTCCATAGCCTGCGGATTATGGAGGACGTGTGGACAGTGCGACGACACACTCAGTCGTATTACCTAGGTTTTAGCCTAAAACCTCACATAGGCTTATACCGATGTGCTGCTGTAAGCGAACGTTCCGAGAAGCTGTTGCGGGATAACGAGAACAGCCGAGTGACTTATCAAGTTAAATGTATTGAGAACGTGTGAGCATTCATTATTTTTGACAGTAAAGATGTCCAGATGTTGCGTAATGTTGTTGGTTGCATTAACAGATATTTTAACACACAGAATAACGGAGAGTTCTGCATAGTTTTTCTTCACGAACTCACGAAATGGTTTTGAAAAGATGGTGAATCGCAAGCGTAAGTTTAAATTGTGCATTTAGGATTAAATTAGCCAATCTCTAACTAGGTCTGTTGATGTTAAAAAATTAATTTAGATTTTCAGTAAACGTTTAAGCTCACGGAAGCTACAGGTCATGTGGGTGAAAATATCCTTGCGTACTTACGCCGAACTGCTTGTGAACCCTAGGTTCAAAGCTCATCAGCTCGGTCTACTCGCAAAATGTTTAGATGTTGAGATTTGTCTACGAATCTTTGGGACATCAGCATCCTAAAAGTGTTTCATTAATTCATGTCTATTTTCATTTTTGTCCTTATTATACATTATTACACCACGACATTACATCCTTAATACCTCGGATATTTTCCTTAACACTTTCTCGGTGTTTGATGTTAGAAGTTAGTTCGGACATTCAGAAAATGTTTGAGCCAAAAAAACAAAAACAAAACGTAAATCTATGGTTGAGGAAATGCTGGCGCTTGCGTATTTGCACCACTCTTTTCCTAAGCCGTCATTTCAAACCCCTCCAGCTCGGCCCCTTCGAAATATTTAGGATATTTTAGACATTTGTATAGATCTTGTAAGCTTCACTGGTACCAAGTTTCATGTTTCTAGGATGTTTAGAAATGCCTCATTAATTCATGAGTATTTACAGAATTTACCTTCATATATATATACACACATCGCTCCACCTCAACCATGGTATTATTCAAGATCTTATAAGTCTGGCCACTCGTATTGCATTTCTCCCTTCAACGCACGGAGTCTAAATTTGCGGGTACGAAAAAGGAACGGTTTGCGGTTAAAAGAGACTTCTAGAAGAAACGGAGTAACGGATACTTCATTTTAAAATTAACTGCTAGAAGTAGCGGAGTCCTTATAACTCACTCCCTGGTCCTCATTTCTCTCTCCTGTACGGATCATGGATGTAGGAGTTAATGCCCCCGCAAACATTAATCAATCAACACTGCTGTAATTGAGCTCACAAACTCCAGGTCCCTGAGGAAGTAATTCATTAAACTATGAACTTAAGGGATCGGCCACAAATTAGCTAAGTTTAAAGGATCGTCCAACTTCTCCTTGTGGCGGTTCACTGATAAAATGTAGATGAGAGGTAACGAAGCCCTAAAACCAATTAACAGCCAGATAACAAACCATTACAAATGCCCAAGAGCAATGGGCAGTTAACTGGTCCGTTATTTATCTTTGAAATTTAAAGGCGGCTGTCTGATCTATGTTATTGTGCTGTTTATTTAAGAAAAAAATATTTAACAATAGTTTAAGTTTCAATATAAGCACACAAAATATAAACATTTGTATGCTGGTTTCTACTGGTCAGGCTTGTAATGTTCCAGCAACATCTTGAGAGGAGTGGTAAAAATGACTTCCAAAACGTCTGATTTCTCAACGCCCCTACTTTCACCAGGCACATCATCTACCCACAACCCACAGAAATGATTCGCTAGTCACTCGCAAGCGCCAGGAATCGACCGTGACTCGTATCTCTGGCCCTCGAAGCTGGGGTGGTTGGGGGAAGGGATAGCTTAACCTCGGCAGAATCACGACCTGACCTGTGTGTCTGTCTTCGATCAGACAATTCATACAATCGAAGTTGTTATAGTATATCTGTATTCAAGCAGTGACGTGATAGTTATTGTTGTTTTAATGGGCGGAACATACAGTGACGTAGAGCAAAGTTCCTCAGTGAATGAAAGTCAGCTAGTTGGTGGAAGGTTTTATAAATTGATACTGCAAATTTACAGTCGGTCAACACAACAAAATCCCAATTACTGGGACATGCGAAAAAAAAACTGAACACGATATGTTCAGGAAAGAACATAATAGCCTACTTTCTCCTAAATGTATGGGTATAAAACGCTTTGTCCTTATCACCTCCTATTTTCTTCCTATTCGAAGTGCAAAATGGCATACAACAGTATGGCATACTGGATTTGAGCAGCGGCGTTCCAACCATACTTTATAATCTACCCCAGCATTTTACAATTTCATCAGTAAACACTCCAAACAACATAGGAGTTCAGTATATTAACACCGACTACTTACAATAATTGAAACTGAAACAAAATGTCGTTGGTCTAAACGTATCACTGGGAGAAAAACATTTAATAAACCTACTGCACAGCAAATTTTTAATCGCGCCTAACCTTGGGGGGCGAGTGCACTCTATCGGCAACAAGAAGAATTTATTCAATTACACCGCATGCAGGGGTTAACTAACTCGGAATGTCAAGGCCGGTATAGAGCGCAGCTCGCATCTAGTATGCCATGGTTAGCATACGCATAGTTCAACTGATTGCTAGTAGATGTCACTCGTGCAGATCCGGTGCGAACTTAGTTTTAATTAAATATAGGCTACAGGGTGAACAAAAAATGCCGCACTTGGAGGTCGGCATGCGGTTCCTCGTCGAAATTCACGACAAAAGTGTGTGTTGCAAAACTTAGTCACGCCAATGGGTTTAACAGAAATGCGTGCTAAGAAACGAGGCTCTGGCAACTCTGTAACTGCATGCAGCGTGGCCAAAAGCAGGTCGCAGGAACTTTCTCTGTACATTCCGATGCGCTGTAGGATGTGACAGTGTTGCCAGCTTCTCGTTTTCATACTTGTGTTTTCAAATAGCACCCGATCCGAATTTGCTATTGAAACTTTTGTCTTGCAATAGGATGAGGAATCCCATGCCGACCTCCAAGTGCGGCATTTTTCATTCAACCTGTATAATTTACTTTGCAAAATGCACAACATAATGCTCAATTTTATGAAGTCTCAGTACTCAGTACTTACAAATAATAAATATTTTAAAAAATCAAGCAAAAAAATACAACTCTGATAGGTTTTGAACCCCGGCCGACCGGATGAAAGACCAAGACTTCACCACAGAGCCAAACGTGTTCTCCAAAGTTTAACGTCATCAATCGATTTACATACAACGTCTTAGCAAATAATGATTGGGACTAAACGGTTTCTTCACTGGAGTATATATTCATTACAATCAATTTCATACAAAGTTTATATTATTTCTATCAGTAGGCCTAGGCTATAGTCTATTGCAAGCAACCCACTCAAATTAGTAAAATATAGGTCAGAACGAGAGATCAGCTGCCATCTTGTTTTGTAACCGACACGGCTCAGCTTTTTAAACAGTATCATATTATAATATAAACTTTTAATTTCGACGGGCCACGTCCTTTAGAACAGTTTAAACCATTCTCGGTTCTATAATCTGAACTTGTGGGTCCTAAGTTATGCAGTATAAAGCTTGCATAATTTACACGGCCGCCATCCTGAAATGGTACGGCTTATGACCTTGTAGACGCGTCCCATATGAAGGTATGTTTTTACCAAATTTGGTAAAATTCCGATGATTAGTTTGGTCGTAATTTTATTTTAAGATTTGACCATTTGAGTAGCCGCCATTAACATTTGGTAAAGATGGCGGCAATATAAAATATGACACTGAGGTGCCCTTAGCTAGTGCTACCTCTATACCAAATTCCGTTCAATTCGGTTTCGTTGTGTTTCAACTGATAGGGGGACAGACAGACACACACTCACGCACACACACACAACTTTTGGCCCTGTGTAGATCTCTTAGGTCTACTTTCATTTTTTGCAAAAGTAGAAAGTAGGCTAAAAATTATATGCGATTATGTATATGTATATATATATATGTTGACAGACTGAAAAGTTATAATATCAATTGTAAATAAAGCAACACTGAAAAATAGCTTCAAAGCTATCTAAAGGTTTTATACTCGTAAATGCGTGCTGGAAAAATTTCCTTCTCTTCGTCTAATGACATATGGATATGAATGTGAGAAAATGCTTTCAGAATGTCCAATGCTCCAATGATGTACGCCTATTCAGTTTTAGTGATAGGATGATTAGCTAGAAAAATTAGGATATGGGGAATTGTTTCCAGGGGCAGAAACAACATATTCGGTACCTGTTTTTTATAATAACTACTATTTCAAAATGTACGTTGTTCCATCAAAAAACAATAATACTTTCTTTTTAAGTTAGAAAATTCCAAGCAAGCCGACAGAAACATGAGCTAGTTCAGTGTGGTTGTACATAGCAGGTACAATCATAGATGCTATAGAGGGTGAGTGAGGTATAACTAAGCAGCCGGAAACATACGTATCCCAGGTAAAAAGTACCGTACCAAAAGTCATGACATTTGACATATGGTAGAATCTTACGAGGCACGTCCAGAAAGTAAGTTCCGTTTGGTAATACAATTAAATTGTGTACAGATACAGAACAATTATTTATTGCACAAAATACTACACCTCTTAAACTACTTTTCCACATAACTGCCGAACTTTTGCAGGCATTTGTCATAGCGTGGCACAAGTTTTTGGATACCTTCTTCACAGAAGTTTGCAGCCTGTGTCATCAACCAGTTGGAAACATCTTCTTTCAGCTCGTCGTCATTGTTGAAGTGTTGACCGCCAAGGAAAGACTTGAGACGTGTGAACAGATGAAAGTCGCTAGGAGCGAGGTCAGGGCTGTACGGAGGGTGGTCAAACACGTCCCAGCCAAATCCCTGTAGGAGGTTTTTCGTCACATTTGCAGTGTGTGGTCGTGTGTTGTCGTGAAGAAAAACAACACCTTTTGACAGCAACCCTCGGCGCTTATTCTGTATTGCGCGGCGCAATTTCCTAAGTGTCTCGCAGTAAGCATCTGCGTTGATTGTTTGACCACGCGGTAAGAAATCAATGAGTAAGATGCCTTTCCAGTCCAAGAACACTGTGCACATCATTTTCCGAGGTGTCAAGATTTGTTTCGGCTTAACCTTTGCTGGGGATGAAGTGTGCCTCCATTCCATTGATTGCCGCTTACTTTCAGGGGTGTCGTAAGAAACCCATGTTTCATCTCCTTTGACTATCTGTGTCAGAAATTCTTCGCCGCCTTCATTGTAACGGGTCAAAAACTGAAGTGCACTACCCATCCGTTTGTTTTGTGTTGCTCCGTAAGACTCTTTGGTACCCAACGTCGGCAAAGTTTACGAAAGTTCAGTTTTTCGGTGTCAATTTCATGAATTAGTGATCGTGAGATTTGGGGAAATTCCATAGCGAGAGCACTAATTGTAAACCTGCGGTTTTCCCGGATCTTGTCATCAATCCCGAGAACCAGTTCTTCTGTAACCAAAGATGGACGCCCACTTCGTTCTTCATCGTGCACTTCACTAAGTCCTTCATTGAACTGTTGGACCCATCTTCTCACCATTGAATCACTCATCGCATTTTGTCCATACACTTCGCAAATTTGCCGATACATTTCAATTGGTTTCACTTTCCTAGCATTCAGAAAACGAATCACAGATCTGATTTCACAAGCGGCGGGATTTTCAATCAACACCGACATTGTACGAGTAAACATGCATAACAACGCGCACGTGGCTGACAGCGCTCTCCAAATGGCGCACGTTTCTTCTCCTTGATATAGAGCGTCTACCGCGCATATGAGGAACTGCGCTGCAGCGGAACGTACAACTAGTTGAAGACACAGGCGGCACACGTCTATGAAGAAGGTATACAAAAACTCGTGCCACGCTACGACAAATGCCTGCAACATTTCGGCAGTTATGTGGAAAAGTAGTTTAAGGGTTGTAGAATTGTGTGCAATAAATATTTTTTTCTGTATCTGTACACAATTTAATGTTATTACCAAACGGAACTTACTTTCTGGACGTACTTCGTATATTGCACATATTTTTTAAGTTCGTTAGCGCGAAATGTTCCTTGGTTTGCTGATCTGTCATTATATTGAATTGGTGATCATGGTTCGAGGAAATAGAAAATAAAATAAAAAGTGTAGCTCCTGAGCAATTCAGGAAACAAAGTCAATAATTTTCAATAACCGTGCTTCAACCAATACCAAAATTTGTTCAGACAGCAATGAAAAGAGATTTAAAAGGCGGAATAGAATACAATTCTAGAAAGTATTACAGTTTGCATATTAAGGCTTTCACGGCCCGGATTATTATATAAATAATTCATTCTTTTGGGCTAATGCCGTGTGTATTTTTAATTTAAAACCATACGTTTCGGAGAAACCTTGCCTCCTTTTTCAATGGAAATAAACAATGTGGCCAAAGAAAGTATATCAATGAGATTACAAAAAATCTCTAAAGTACCCACACCCAATTTAACTCGGGGTGAAAGAAAGGCATTGAAGGAACTAAGAAATAATGACACCATTTCTATTCTTCACGCTGACAAGGGAAATGCGACAGTGGTGATGGATACCGTTGAATATAAAAGTAAAATCTCGATTCTGTTATCTGATCCTGTCTACAGACTGTGCACTCGTGATCCAACCACTCGTGTATCCAATGCCACTGCTAAGCTTGTTAAACTGTCATCTATTCCAAAAGAAGAGGGAAGATGTCTTATTCCGAGAGATGCTCTTCCTCCGAGATTGTATGGTCTTCCAAAAATCCATAAGCAAGACGTCCCTCTTCGACCAATTGTTAGCACAATAGGTTCTCCAACGTATGCTCTTGCGCAATATCTCAGCAAGTTGCTTCAGCCGCACTTGGGGCGCACACAGTCCTACATTAGGGATTCAACCCATTTCGTCGAAAAATTGTCAACCATCGCCGTTCAACCAAATGCTATTTTGGTGAGTTTTGATGTCGAGTCCTTGTTTACCAGAGTGCCGGTGGACTCGGTCATGTCACTCATCAAGGATTTGTTTCCTGAGGATATTGCCCGATTATTCCACCACTGCTTGTGTTCCAGCTATTTCTTGTGGGATGGTAAATATTACGAGCAGACTGATGGTGTGGCCATGGGAAGTCCACTCTCGCCTGTCGTGGCAAATTTTTTCATGGAACATTTTGAGGGGGAGGCTATATCTTCGGCGTCTTTCAAACCTGTGATTTGGTGGAGGTATGTGGATGATACGTTCGTGGTGTGGGAGGAGGGTTCTGAGAAACTGAACCACTTTCTGAACCACCTAAATCAACTGCATCCTTCAATCCACTTCACAATGGAGCTAGAGTCAGGTGGATGCTTACCTTTTTTGGATGTTCTTGTGAGGAGGAAAGCGGATGGCTCCATGGGGCACAGCGTCTACCGTAAGCCAACTCACACTAACCGTTATTTACATGCGGACTCCCACCACCACCCAGCACAAAAACAAGGAATTATAACAACTCTAGCCAAAAGAGCGGAACGTATTTGTGAGGCATCAACTCTTCAGGAAGAGTTACATGCCTTACAAACCATGTTTAAGGTTAATGGCTATAATGAATCCACTATATATAGGTCCCTACATCCCAGAAGGAGGGATAGACAACCTTCTCAGAGCTCCGACGTGAGAGGAACTGCTTACCTCCCTTATATTCACAACACCACTGACCGCGTTGCTAAGATTCTCCGCAAGCACAAGATAAAAACAGTTTTCGGCACTATGACGAAAATTGGTCAACGTTTAGCATTAAACAAAGATAAATTGTCCCCAATACTACAACCTGGGGTGTATGAAGTCCCATGTACTTGCGGAAAAGTCTACATTGGACAAACAAAACGATCCATTGCCACTCGCATCAAAGAGCATCAAAGGAACATCCGTCTAAACCAACCTGACAAATCAGCTATAGCTGAACATGCCCTGTCTTCAGGACACGATGTATGTTTCAAGGATGCTCATGCGCTTGCCCTTGTTAAGCACAACTGGTCTAGAATTATAAGGGAGGCAGTTGAAATTCGTAAAAATCCCAATAATTTTAACAGAGACACTGGATATCAGCTAAGTGACACTTGGCTACCAGTTATTAAGGATCTAGGGAGATAGTTCCTCTCAGTCTCTCTGTTCTTCACATATTATAAATTGTACATTTTCCCTCTAGGGCTCAGAGCCTGGATTTGATCTCCTTTGTTCGTCACTGGAGGAGTTTCCATCTGTTTATTCGCCGTTGACTGTATGACGTTAGGTATCGTTCAGCTACTATTCCCTTTTGTTTATGTTTCCATATATCCATCTAACCCTCCCACCTCCCCCCTCCCTCCTCATTCTTCGAGGAGTTTCTATATTTTCACACCGCCCCCTTTACCTTCTTGTTACTTACTACTCTGTCCGCCGTTCCACCATGGTCCATACAGTTATTTCTGGCAGCTGCTCTCTGGTGACGAACAGAGGAATTTATCTATATTTTTTGTAATCTCATTGATATACTTATTTTGGCCACATTGTTTATTTCCATTGAAAAAGGAGGCAAGGTTTCTCCGAAACGTATGGTTTTAAATTAAAAATACACACGGCATTAGCCCAAAAGAATGAATTATTTATATAAGTATTACAGTGTTTATTATTATTATTATTATTGTTGTTGATTCTTTTAGGGGCTTTGCAACATCGTGGTCATGTAACCCCATGTATTTGGGTGTCTGAGAAGCTGTATCACTGCAATGTCTGGACTAGTGTATTTGTAATCGAGGATAGGATTTGGGAAGAAGGCGGCCGTGGCCTTAAGTTAGAAACCATCCCAGCATTTGCCTGGAGTAGAAGTGGGGAAACCACAGAAAGCCACTTCAAGGTTGGCTGAGGTTGGAATTGAACCCATTAAACCCTCCTCTTCTCAGATTTGTCTCACGAGGCTGAGTGTACCCCGTTCCAGCCCACAGACCAGAATTAAAATGTCTTGGCAGAGCCGGGAATCGAACCCGATCTTCCGCGGTGACACCCAACGCATCGGGGCGTACGTAGAGTGTTTATTAATGGCTAGAAAAGCAATTCGAAATGCCTATATTTTAATGAAAAAAAGTAGGGATGTTAGTTATTGGAGTTTAAGGGACGGAACTACGAGGGCTATCTGCCCCAAAGAAAGAATAAATGTAGCAAGGTAATACTAATGGGATATTCGATAACTGAGACGAGTTTATTCATAACTGATCGGTTGAGTAAAATTTGCAAATGTGACTGCAGTCGGGCATCAAACTCTGATCTCCTGCTGTCCGGGCTGGTGCGTTCAGTCGCCTACACCAATGGACATTTGCAAGTCTTATTAGATGGAGAGGCCTCCAACTTAAGCTCTTCGAGGAAACTAATCAACTTCCGTCAAGTTTCAACAATGAGGTCATCTTGCCCAGGATAGGCCGGCGGAGAAAGGATGACAACGGAAAAGTCATCCTTTCCTGTACGGCATCACAATGGAGAAAGCTAGTGAGTGACTCCACTATCGGGAAACGGCGGTTATTGGACGCAACCAAGCCTGAGTTACAGCCACGAAACGACTTCCAGAAAGTTCATTGTAGAGAAACCGTTCTGTTCGTATCCGCTGAAACTGACAGGCACCACTTCAACGCACACCAGAGCGCAAGGTTCAACGGAAGTAAAGCTGTCTTCTGGAACTGACTCGCAGCATTTGGCCACTTCAGTTACAAACCTCGCGCTACCATACTCTTCAATGCCGAGTCCTACTGTAAGTTAGCGTAGACTTTAACAAACCATTTACAACCAAAGTGGGCTTGATTCACTTATACAGCAATACAATTATTCCAACAAAAATTGATACTATTTCACACTAATATAGTACTAGTTTTGCCTCTAAAAGAGCATCCACTACAAAAGAGAAAGTTTCAGACTTCAAACATGTAAATGCGCAAGCACGCGTTAAGTTTTTGTTTTCGTTGTCCTTCAAATTCCTGATCTGGGAGATAGGTAAAAATCCTCTATAAACGGGTAGTTATCTAAACGTTTTCGTTGTCCTCGAAATTCCTGATCAGGAAACTAAGGTAAAAATCCTCTATAAACAGGTAGTTATCGAAATGATTTCGTTGACCTTCAAACTCCTAATCAGGGAGTTAAGGTTAAAATCCTGTATAAATGGGTAGTTATCGAAATGTAAAGATGATGATGATGATGATGATGATGATAATTGTTGTTTTAAGGGCTTAACATCTAGGTTATGGGCCCCTAATGGTTTGGGTGATCGTGAAGATGATAATGAAATGTAAACTATAACTAAAACTAACTACTAACATATATACATGTACTAGAAGAAGAAATGGAAAACAAAAGGAGAATAAGGCAAATAAAGGACAGGAGGAAAAGAAATGCCCTCAACCCTCGAAGAATGCGGATTGAGGGACTTGGAAGGAAGGAGAGCCATGAAAGGCAGATAGGAAATTGAAAGAGGAGAGGGTCCTCCCCACAGGTAATGGACAAAAGGGGGAAACCGAACCCAGCTCAGGAATCCCTCGGGGTCGCCAACTCCCGAACTCACCAGCCGTGGGCCCCTGAGGGTGTAGCGATGATGATGATGATGATAATTGTTGTTTTAAGGGGCCTAACATCTAGGTTATCGGCCCCTAATGATCTGGGTGATAGCGTAAATGATAATGAAACGGAAACCAGAACGAAAATTAAGTGATACGGAAAATACTTACAAAAAGGAACTCAGATTGAAACAACTCACAAAATGTTCTTACAGAAGGGAATTTAGAACGAAAAGATTCACAAAAGGAATAGATTGAAAAATACCCTCAAAATGAAGGCTAGGTTCAAAATACGTACAAAATGCAATGTAGCGTCGAAATACCTACACAATGCAATTGAAATTCAAAATACTTACAAAATGCAAATGAGATCGAAATTACGTACAAAATGCAATTGAGGTTCGAAATACTTACAAAATGCAATTGAAATTGAAAATACACGATGCAATTCAGATTGAAATATCCCAGTTCCAATCCAAATTATTCACAAAGTGCAATTGAAATTCAAAATACTTACAAAATGCAATTGAAGTTGAAAAGGCTTACAATGTACGGTAGATTCAAACGACTCATGTGGATTGACAATGCTTATAAAAAGCAATTTAGATTGAAAATACGTGACAAAATGTAATTTAGATTCAAAATACCCACAAAATGCAATTAAGAATCAAAATATGTGCAAAATGCCCACCAAACAAAATGCAATTTAGATTCAAATTTCGTGCGAAATGCGATTTTGGTTGAAAATACTCACAAAATGCAATTGAAATTCAAAATTCTCACTAAAAGGCCCGGCTACCTGCATTGAAAGACTTACCAAAAAGCAATTTAGATTGTCAATCTTTACAAAATGCAATTGAAGTTGAAAACAATCGCGAGATGTAATTTAGATCGAAAAAACTTACAAAATGCAACGTAGATTAGAAATACCTTAAAAAATCGCTAAAAGGGAATTTAGATACACGGTGAACCAAGTAACAAAAACAGTGCGGGAATCTTAAAGAGAAAGGAAATATAATGAAAAGAGGAGAGGAGAGAAGAGAAGAGGAGAGGGTCCGCCCCAAAGGTAAGGGACAAAAGGGGGAAAACGGACCCAGCTCAGGAATCCCTCGGGGTCGCCAACTCCCGAACTCACTAGCCGTGAGCCCCTGAGGGTGTAGCATTATCCAGGGTGCACCAGAAGTGGTGGGGCTACATACACCCAGCCTCCTTGAGGGCCTTGAGCAGAAGGCAGGAGAAAACATGAAAAGAAAAAGAAGGTTGACCCCTCGCAGAACGAGGGTATCAGAAAAGATGAGACAATGGCCAATTAAGGCGGGAAAGGAAGAGACTCCCTAGGCCTCGGATACCCTAATACCGTCAGGGTCGAAAGAGAACAAGAGTTGACCAAGTGAGGTCGATAGGAAAGAAGTCGGAGAGGAGCTCGGCACAAGTAAGTGGAAGCAATGCCGGACTCAGCTGGGGTCCCGTGGTCGCCAAGCCACGTCCCACTAGATGTGAGCCCCTAGGGGACGAAATGTAAAGCTAGAACTCGCAAACAGTAAGAATGTTTACAGCTGCGGAAAAGCAATTTCGGAGGCGTTCATGGTGCTTTAAGGGAGAGAAAGAAATAATATATTTTTTAAATTCATTTGATTGGCTCACCACATCAGGCAAACACTTATTGAAATAGCATCGTGATGGTCATAATAAATCAATCCCTTTGAGTTCTCATTATTTCTAACAAATTGCGTTCGTATTTTCATTGCTGCTGAAGGAACTTCAGAAATGTACACTATGTTAACCTGAACAATTCTCGACTGAGACATTCATATAACAAAAATTAGCAGCAGTACCGAGATTCAAACAGATGGCCCCCTAGAAAGAATCTACAGTATGTTAGAAACTAGAGCACAGTGACTATTGGTGGTCTTATACGACCTATAATGCCGGTATCTAAATTGAGGATTTCTTTCTTTCTTTCTTTCTTTCTTTCCTTCCGAGAAACAGCTACTGTATGCCTTCATAAGTATTTATCTTTGTAGGTGAATCTAACTTCTCCCATAACTGACAATGCGGGAAAGTATCACAAAAATTTACCTATAGTAGCCTTGAATTAGATCAAATAATGTGTTGATATCTTCAGCACTGAGGACAAATTGCAAACTTAGTTTGAGGATGCTGATCAAGAAACTGTTTTCCAAAGCTGACTTCGCATTCCTAAATATTGTATTAAAATCTTCAACGACGAAAAGGTACGAAGGTTAAACAATTGAAAATGTAGAAAATACTTGGCCTTACCAATTTTACTGTAGTTACGAACATGAAAAATTCTTCACTAACTTGTTAAACTAAGTTTTTTTTAAATTTTAAAACCAATGTCGATATCTCATTGCAAGAGAGTTGTTTTTTTAAAATTGAGACTCTGCAGTATTTAGCTAAATGAAGTATGACTTTCTTTAGGAACCTCGTAGTTCCGCTCCTTAAAACAACAATAACTAATAAACTAACTTTCTTTCTCACACCATCTCAATAATTTCAGCGCAAAATAGGATAAATCCACACAATTTTGTGCCGATAATTAAGCTGTTGCTAATTAGTATTTTAATTTTTATTATTTTATTTGGTAGGTTACTCGCCTATAATTGAGGAGAAGTTCCGAATTTTTACGGTGGCAGTAGTTTTAATCATGTTTTTCTCGAAATTGTATTCATATTTTTTATCACCTGATATGATATTGAAACAAACTTATGGGTATAATGATTAAAATAACAAATTCTGGCTTAAAAAAAAGTGTGTTATTTAATTGCATTTTCACCTAGTTATTCATTACGAAACTAGAAAAGTTATAACCTGTTGCCTTTTGTTGATACTTTCCTTTTAAGAAAATATTAACTCATTGCTCAAGGACGTGTTACACAAAACTAAACAAAGAATATTCCATATTAACAACGTAAAAGTAAATTCAAACAAAGCTATGTGTGTCTTTTGTGTTCCAGCCATGTGTAGTTTAACACCTGATCAATGTTTCCAGTCTGTAGTATATGTTCATCTGAGTCACATCTTAATGACAGATAAAATGAAATATATACAAGAGGTACATAGTCCATAAGACTCTGTAGGACTATATTAAAAACCTGAGTGTTTTTACTGTTCGTCATTTGCTACGTGCCTCATTTTCCTTTGGAACTTTGCTATGCAAAGAATGTGACTGAGTAATAACGTACCTCTGATGAGAATCGCACACATGTTATTATCCAGAAAATGTATAGTACCGACAGTAGATAGCAAGTTCTAACTCAGGGTGACAAAAACAAAAATCGATCTCTGTGATTCATGAGCACCTTTTCCACTGAATCGCCTCAATTAACAGTTACCACATTACTAAAAATTTAGTATCGGCGACTCTTTAAAAATATACATAGTAGGCCTATTTCGTTCATTCTTTTCTCGTCCCATTTGGTAAAGTTAGGTCGTTTGAGTTACACGCAATGAGCAGTGAAGTATATTTTACATCAGAAGGTTAACTGACCACAATACTGAGTAAATGCCTCTTTCCATACCGTTCAGTCGGACAATGGGAAGATTGAGGAACTAAATATTGCAATCCCAGAATCAGGGCGTGATTGCACAACGGTCATGCTGTTTGCCCCCCACCAAGGTGGACCGGGTTCGATTCCCGTTCAATGCATGTGGAATTTTCGAGGCGAAATGGAACGTACGGTGGTTCGGATTCCACGTTAAAAGAAGGTCCCGTGGCTTATGATCGCGAGACTAAAGAACCACATAAACTATGAGCTTCCTTATCTCCAATCAGTCACAATAGCGAGCAAAGTTCGGTTTAGGAGACATCGATTAAGTAGGCGAACATCTCATAATAGAGTTAATAAAATATACCGCACACTAGAGACCGCCGGCCGTGGCGCCACCGTCTACGTGCGAATATTGGCACGCGCGGAGCATGTTGAAATCTCAGCTGACTGGCGAAAAGGTTGTTCCAAGCAAGCTAATAGAAGGCTTAAAAATCATTGCGGATATCGACATGGCTAAACATTGTTAAATGCAAACGTTGTCAACAGTACTCTTGAAACATAAAAAAGAGATATGAAATGCGTGGGAAACATCCTTACATGCTATTATATTTCACTATATTTTATGTAAATGGTCAGATCCTTCGTCTAGTGACTGAAAACATTCCTTCCCGTGCGAATCAAGAAAATGTAATTTTAGACCTACGAAATATTGAAGACTTTTTGAGGAAAACTATTGTCATTACACATTTTTAGCTTATTATTTTTTGTAAAAAAATAAAAATGGAAGTAGGCTTACGATATCTAGCAAAGGACACATCAGAGTCATGTTTTATATCACCACCATCTTAACCAAAATGAAATGGCGGCCACTGAAATGTTCAAAGCTTAAATCCAATTACCAGTAACTAATCATTGGACCTCTACCAAAGTTAGGAAAAAATATACCTTTATATGGGAAGTGCCTGACGCCCAAACTCCAAGGTCATCGGCCATATAATTTCAAGATGGCGCCCGTGTGAATTATGCAAGCATTTATAATCCATACCTTATGATCCAAACAATCAATGTTCACAGTTTTGGCATTCAGTTGGTTTATATAAGGACAATCTATTGTCAATGTGATAGCAACATCAGACTGTATCATACGCGCAGCCGCCATCTTTAAATTGTTAACTATTTAAAAAAAAATGTCAACGCTTAAGAGCTACGTTAACGAAAATTAGTGACAAGGTAGGACCGTATAGGCCTATGTGGCCTTGTATTGCCACGGCAAATGAACAGATACTCGATGCCTTCAAGATAGCGGCTGTGCGAACTATTAGAACATAAAATCGACAACTCCGAATAAAATTGGGTAAATAAGACGAATCTTGCCAAGAGTTGAGAATCATATTAGAGCTCATGCGTCAAAAGAGTATCACACTGAATATAGCGCACAGCAGCTATCTTGAAATTTCAAAATAAATGTATAACTATCGGTATCCTAAAACTATGAATACGAAATTTGGTAATGAAATAGAACCTTGTAAGTCGTTTCGTATGCCCAAAGCAAAAGAACAGTAACTCCATAAATTCAAGATGACGGCTAGGCATACTATTAAAATACACAAATTTGTAACCAATGATATTATTGCACAATTGAGGCGGAACTTGGTAGAAAATGAGTGATATAAAAGAGGCGACGATAGCGTTAGTGAAAAAATTATCAACCTTGTAGGCCTACAGCGCGCAGCGGCCAGTCTGAAAATCCATAATTTAAAAATAAATAACTTTCTGTGTTTTATTACTACAACAACAAAAAATAATTGTAAAGGTAGAAACCTACATGGAGTACCGTATACCCAAAGCAAGATAATAGCGTCCTTAAATTTAAAACGATGGCGCCTGGGCGTAGTAATGAAACGTAATAGTGAATCATTCAGAATGTCATTGTCCAATTAGAACTAGTCTTAGTAACAAAGAAGTACCATATAACGGACCTAGCCTGAATTAAGCCATAACAATAACACACTGAATACAACTCGCGGCGATCATCTTGAAAATATAGAATATGATAATGAATAACTCAAAGTACTTTGAAGATACAACGAAAATTAGCACTTTAGAACATTGTGTCGTCCTATGACTAAGTCAAAAGAACAGCGACTTCAAACGTTCATGATGGCGGCTAGGCTTATTTCCAAGACTTGAATAGGCTATCATTAACTCGAGTTAAAATAGCACAATTAACGCGAAATTTAGTGAGAGAGGAGGAACATAAAAACGACGTCGCTAACATTATACATTAGAATATCACACTGAATTTAGAGCCCAGCGACCATTTAAAAATGAAAAAAATTATACGAGCAAATAACTATAAGGTGCGTTCAAAAAGTAACGAGCCGGAGGCTGGAATGCGCAAACCGGTGACGACATCGGCTAATGGTGGCGTGTGTAACGAGGTGTGGTTCCGATCAGAGCGTGGAAGGGCACGCGTGCACATCACGTGACGATACAAAGCGATCAGCAGCATGCATCAATCGTCCAACGCTGCCAGTCGCATTGCAAACAGTGACATGGAGGAGTCAACCGAAGAGCAAAGAGGTGTTGTTGGGTTTCTGACAGCGGAAGGAGTAGGGGGAACGGACATCCATCGCCGAATGTCACAAGTGTATGGCGAACACTGCATGTCCCTTGCAAGGGTCAAGGCGTGGGACAAGCGCTTCAGGAAAGGACGGGTGTCGTTAGCCGATGATGCCCGGTCTGGGGCACCCCCCTGCATTACCAATGACAATTTCCAGCTGGTTGATGCACTCATTACCCAGGACCGCCGAGTGACAGTGAACGCCATAGCCGCCGTGGTCGCTCCACGACAATGCACGAACTCATACGGCCAACACAGTCGTGGCACTCCTGCAGAAATTCAAATGGGAGGTTCTCGGTCACCCTCCATACAGTCTTAACCTCTCTCCCTGTGATTACGCCATGTTTGGTCCCCTGAAAAGGGCTCTGCGGGGCCAATGATTCACCTCGGACGCCGACGTCCAGCTGTACGTGCGGAACTGGTTCACATCGCAGCCCAGGGAAATTTATGAGACAGCCATTCACCGCCTCGTGTCACAGTGGGACAAGTGCCTCAACAGCTAGGGCCAATACTTCTAACATACAGGTAGGCCTACTAGTTTCTGTAATTATGCCTCCAGCTCGTTACTTTTTGAACGCACCTTATATATATTTTAGAGATACAATATCTCAAATTCAATGTAGAACCATATATTGGCTTTGCATGCCAAATGAAAAAAGAACATCCCCGCCATATATTCAAGATGGTGGCTGAACAAACTATTAATAGTTCAAAATCAATCATTCAAGACCCAATAGCGTAATTAACACGAAACTCTGTAAGTGGGGAGAAACAGAGAAGTCAAACAGCATATAGCACTCAGCCGCCATGATGAATATATGACAATAATTATATAAGACAATAAGAATATAACACCGACAATCCACTATTTACTACAGTTACAATGACGAAATGCAGCGATTATGTAGTCTCACATACACGCATTCGAACTGTGTTGTGACATCCATGTCAGAACATGTTACCTCGCGATATTCTCAGGTTAGCAAGTTCTCACACCTGGTATTGCGATGTCAAGAGAAGGATACAGATTGCTCAATTGGGGTATGCGGGATTTAAGGCTTCCTGTTAACCCCTTACCCTTTTGTGTTACGTAAATAATTGTAGCCTAGTTTTATTTCAGGGGTGCCTTCTATTTACATACGAATTTCATGTCAATCGGTCCAGTGGTTTTGACGTCAATCCAAAAACAGACAGAAATTAAACTGAGTGTTTGGTCACTATACACTCCATCCGGGATAGACACAAATCTTTAGCTAAAAATGCCAAATGTTCACACAGAAAGCTTATTTTATTAATAGAGATTATTATTATTATTATTGCTTGCCACGGTGGGTGAGTGGTTATCGTGTCGAACTACCAACCCCCAAGCTTGCAGGTTCGCTCCTGGCCGTGCTAAGTGCTTTTCGAAAGGCGACAAAAATCTCGACACCCATGTCATACGTTGTTCATAATGGCAAAAATAATCTCGGGATTTTCCGCCAACACAAAGCTCAAGGAGCTTGGATATCTAACCTCCTTGACTTTCATTGCGTTCGAAGGAACAACAAAAATTCGGAATGCAAGCTGTCCTCTGGGCGTCAAATAACAAAGCTTGCAACCGGCACCCGAGGTCACGATATTATTATTATTATTATTATTATTATTATTAATAAGGTTCGGATGTTAAGGAAAAGTCATATTTTTTTTCCTGAGCTCATATTACCCGAAATCTGAAAAATATGTTTGAATGACGGGTGCCTGACCACGTTTAATGCAATTTCATGTTGCCTATAAATGCATATTTCGGCCATTTTTATTGTTTTGGTCATATTTTAGTGATATAAGGTCATATTTGGTTATAATTCAGCATTTTTGTTTAAATTTAGGCGTCGTTAACAAGGTACGTGTTATCTGCGTCGAGTTTCAAAAACAGGATTTCCGGATAGTGTAGTAGATACAGTATACATTTTCAACATTCATTCAGTATCATATCCTTGAGATGCAGTTCTTGCTCGGTTTTCCTAAAAGACATAACATTGCATTTCCTTGTTTACTAATTGCGTCTGAGCTAAATATATCTACTGGAGTGACATCCTATTGAAAGGCGGAAGCACTCTATCGTCATATTCCGTGACCTCATGCGTTCAGTATCGTAATCTAATTTGTCCAGGAAGATGTGCTAAAAGACGTCCGTAGAGGAGCGCCTTCTTGGAATCAGGTCTTCTAAACCTGCTATCTGCCTGTTCTGGGAAAGAAAGAGAAATATACTTTATCTACTACACTATTCGGAAAACCTGTGTTTGAAACTCGACGCAGATAACACGTACCTTGTTAACGACGCCTCAATTTAAACAAAAATGCTGAAATTATAAACAAATATGACCTTATATAACTAAAATATGACCAAATATGACCAAAACAATAAAAATGGTCGAAATATGCATTTATAGGCAACATCAAATTGCTTTAAACGTGGTCAGGGACCCATCATTCAAACTTATTTTTCAGATTTCAGGTAAAATGAGCTCAGGAAATAAATATGACTTTTCCTTAACATCCGAATCAGAAATATCAACGGAAGCTGTCTCTTTTTTACTTCATTGAGCCACAAGCTTCCAGTCTTGTAGCTTTCGAAGAGTGAGAAGATATTCTTTATAAGCTTGCCGTTGTCCATTCTCAGAAGGTGTCCATAAAACGTCAGCCGCCTACGTCGCATGCTCGTCTTAGCCGTTTCCAACACTTGTGTCTCGGGACAGTCGGATGAGGAGCCAGAAAGATGCGCGCGCACCCGGCAGGGAGGAGCATTTGAATAGCGCAAGTTTTAAGAAATAAAATATGGAGGACGGTTGTCGTTTCGGGGTAACATTTACAGTCGATTTGCATTATTAACGCTAAGCGGTCGTGAAACTTGCTTTAAGTACATTTGAAAATATGCATTCCAATCAATATTCAAGATCTAACTGTAATAATTGAATATTTAACCATACGCACTATTAAGAACCATAACAATATGCGGTAAAGTCTGTCGGAAAAGTGTGCGAGTGGTAACGCGCTCGCTTGTTGTTTTGAAGATCCCGGGTTCAAGGCTACCCAAGGGCGGAAATTTTTACTTCTTTTTAATTATTTTATTATTTCCTCCTCACGTCGTACAACAATATTGCAACTTAGTTTTGTCTACATGATCTACGAGGACGATAGTAAACATGTTTTCTCTCATTTAAAATTATTTTGTAAATCAATTCTTTTTTTTTTTTTACTTTACAATTTCAATAATATTTTTGTAGCATGTGAAGATATCTATCTCCCATAATTCTGTGCATCCATATTAGTTAAAATAGTTATCGTTTATTTTTAAATAATGTTTAACTTTAATTTTTGGAAATAAAAAATAATTTTATGAAACTATTTTTTATTTCAGGAACTATTTCATATTTTTCCAAACCCATGCACAGAATTATTAGTCTGTGCAATGCGTACATAGTGTAAAACGATTGTAAAGTTTCAGTAATTGTTAGTGGTAAATAGTTCCTATCATTTCTTTTAAGGAAAAGACTATCTTTTAGTAATTTCTGCCCATACTGATCAACTGAAAGGAATAATTTTTCACTTTTTGCTTTATGAAAGATGTTGGTCGTATGGAAATAAAATTTGGTGCAGTTTGGATCACTGGGAGCAAAAAAAAAATTCTTGGGGTAGCCTATAGTGTCCCCTTAAAGAACCTTCCACTAATTACACCTGTGTGAAGCTAAATTGTATAGGTTAGGAATGTAAACAACGCTCTTAGGTGTCTACGTTCGTTGCCAAGAGCCGACTTTGGTGTCGTCTAGTAGCTAAGTTCTGAACTAGGCCTAGTAGTCGTTGACGGTGGCGTTTGGCGGCAAAAGTAGGAACTATTTGAAAAATTCAAAGTTGCAGTCCTTACTTGAGTTAAAAAACAGATACACACATTAATACAGCCATCACAATTATCACCGGTTATCAGACAGATTCTACACACACTCAAAGTACACGGGGCTACATAACCGCGTTGTCACAGCCCCTAAACTTAGGAACCAACCAACCAAATACAGAACGTGTCATAGGCTAATATTATTATTCTGGGATAAATTTTGAACTATTTAAATAGTATCCGTCCATGGTCTTAAACAGTATTTAGGGAAAATAGAATTTTAAATGAGAGAAAACATGTTTACTATCGTCCTCGTAGATCATGTAGACAAAACTAAGTTGCAATATTGTTGTACGACGTGAGGAGGAAATAATAAAATAATTAAAAAGAAGTAAAAATTTCCGCCCTCGGGTAGCCTTGAACCCGGGATCTTCAAAACAACAAGCGAGCACGATACCACTCGCACACTTTTCCGACAGACTTTACCGCATATTGTTATGGTCCTTAATAGTGCGTATGGTTAAATATTCAATTATTACAGTTAGATCTTGAATATTGATTGGAATGCATATTTTCAAATGTACTTAAAGCAAGTTCACGACCGCTTTGCGTTAATAATGCAAATCGACTGTAAATGTTACCCCGAAACGACAACCGTCCTCCATATTTTATTTCTTAAAACTTGCGCTATTCAAATGCTCCTCCCTGCCGGGTGCGCGCGCATCTTTCTGGCTCCTCATCCGACTGTCCCGAGACACAATTGTTTCCAACGGTTGGTACAGTTCAGAGTATGCCTTCAGTCGATAGGTCCCATCCGGAAGCACTCTTAGCCCATGAATTTTCCGGAGGATACGCCTTTCTACCTGTTCCAGGTCGTCTATGTTTTGTAGTGGCATATTTTGGCGTTCTTCGAAATGCACTTCTTGTTATAACGGTTTTGCGACAATTATTGGTGAGATGCGTTGAGTTTTGCACATCTGTCTAGGAAGCAGGTTCCGTCTCTACCATTGTGGTGGACTCATTCACCAAGATAGCGGAATCGATTGACTTTTCCAATCTTTCCAAGGATGGTCGTCAAAGGGCCTTTCACGGGGTGCCTTCTCTCGAAGAACTTGGTCTTTCCATATGATATGTGTAGTCCTGTTATTATTAGTCTATTTTATATTATCGTGTTGGATGTTTTTTCAGTATTACCTTAGTAAATGAAATTTAAATATTTTTCAGTCGGTTAATACGATTGAACTCAAATTGTAATTGGTGTGTATCCCTATACCTGGAAATTAAATTAAATTAAATTTGAGTTCAAATCGGACAGTGAATTGTGATAGAAGCTGGAAGAAAACGAACAACATATCACCCAAATAACCAGCTAAGTACTTTAATGCATATTCAAGTTAGAACACCAACCTGACCATTTACTAACCATTACAGATAATCACACTGAACAAGTAACCTTGAAGGCCAATAGCCACTAACATTACAAAACAAAAAATCACATAACACTAACAAACCTGACATATTACACAAGTTTTCAATAAACTTCTGTAATTAAAATAGTGTAAAGTATATTTCTTAGCCCACATATTCGGAGACTTAAATTAATATCCGGAGTGTCAAGGACCCAATGATGATCGCTTGACGATCGAAACTAGTCATCCAAGTATATTAATTAATCTCATGTATTTTTTCCAGGTTTAAGGATTAATACCCATTGGAATTTTGGTAAAATCGTGTTGGCCGACTGAAAAGCATTTACATTTCATTATTATTATTATTTCATTTAAGGGATTGGAACACCGTGCACTTTCTGAATATTTGAAAAGAAGGAAAGTTTAACGTGACAGTTAATTTCGCGATCATGAGCCACAGGATCTCCTTTTTACGTGGAATCCGAACAACAGGACATGGCACTTCACTTCGAAAATCTCACATGCATTGACCGGGAATCGAACTCGATCCGCTGACAAGGGGAGGATACGATTCATGGGTCACCGATTCGAACCATCTTTAGTACACGTGTTATGCGTATACCAGGTGGAAGTTGTAAGATGCACTTCTCAGCCGTTCTCCGAGAAATTAATTAATTGCAATTACAGTGCGGCGTCTATGTGCGTGGTACGCCAGCAAAATTCCAAGTAGCACGTGGTGCAGCGGTAAGAGCCCTGCTTCCCGAGCGCGGGATCGCTGGATCGAATCCCACCGGTGAGCCTATGCAGTGTGGTGGTTTTTTTTTTTTTTTTTTTTTTTTTTTTTTTTTTTTTTTACCATTGGCAATTTCAAACCATTACCCATAGCATGAGTCACTGCTTGCGGAGTGGTCTGGTGGTTCACAGACGTGCAATGAACGGAACAGACTGGGCCTTCAATGTATAAATGTATATATGTAATAGAATACACTTGACCGTGTATAATACCAATGTATTTGCAATGTACTGTAGATTACGTAATGTCACAAACGTTGGTCCCATGTTATGATGATTTCAGAATCCCTCTTCCCGCTCACATAACACGTCATTACAATTGACTGCAAAATAAACATTATTCACGACACCTACAGATGTACGGATTGCTTAATGTTTACAAAAAAAAAGAAGAAGAGAAAGAACACAACACACTGCAAAAGCTCACCGGTGGGATTCGATCCAGTGAACCCGAGCTTACGAAGCAGAGCTCTTACCGCTGCACCACGCGCTCGTTGGATTCTTGCTGGCGTACAACGCACATAGACGCCGCACTGCAATTACAATTAATTAATTTCTCGGTGACGGCTGAGAAGCTCACCTTACTACTTGCACCTGGTATACGCCTGGTCATGCCCTACACGTGTACTAAAGATGGTTCGAATCGGTGACCCATGCATCGTATCCTCCCCTTGTGAGCTTGACCGCTGCACTACCACGCCCCCCAACTGCGTACCGTATTTGAGATATGTCTGTTATTGCAGTCTCTATACTGACGTACTGTGTATGTAGGCCTAGCCTGACTGGTGATGGAAGCGGCCGTGACACTGAGGAATTCATCATCATTTCATATACTTTGAGTATACCTCGTGGTGTAACGACAAGCATTCTTGGCTGACGCCATAGAGGCCCGGGTTCGATTCCCGGCTCTGCCAAGAAATTTAATTCCGGTTTGAGGGGCTGGAACGGGATACACTCGGCCTCCTGAGACGAAGCTGAGAAGAAGGGGTTCGATTCCCACCTCAGCCATCCTAAAAGTGGTTTTCCGTGATTTCCTACTTGGTTCCTAACTTAAGACCACGGCCACCTCCTTCCCAAGCCTTGCCTCAATTACAAATACACACATCAATACAGTAACGCAGGCTATCAGACACACACACAAGTAAACGGGGCTAAATGACCACGATGTCCAATCCCCTCAAATGAAATAACGAGTATATGCGTGGCGGGGATACCACTTGGGATTACCGCTGCCATTGTTGGTATTGCAGCTCCCTCAGTCTTCTCGTGGAATGTGGCTAATCTTAGTACGCTGGAAAGGTCACTGACTTAATAGGGATTAACAGAAGCCCTTTTGCTCAAACATTGCCGCTAATAGGTGACACGAGCGATGTAGACATTCGACCTTACACCTCTCTCACCGAGGTAAGCACATGCTATTAGTCATCCTCTCAAGACGTGTGCCGTGGGATCAGATAGCGCTAATGAGCTACGTATAATCTGTACTTCGTTCACACGGTAGGTTACATAAGCATGCAAATCGCAAACTATGCACGCACGCTAGCATATGGAGGCTGAGATTCTCGCGGCAATTGTCGTTGGTGGGCCACAGAAAATATAGTCCCGCCTCGTTGCGTAGTGCCTAACATTCTTGACTGTCATCGCGGAGCCCCGAGTTAGATTCCTGGCACTGCCAATAAATTGAATTCTGGTCTGAGGGCTGAAACGGGGTACACCCAACCTCGTGAGGCAAAACTGAGAAGAGGTGGGTTCGATTCCAATGCCGAGATGGTACCCAAATTCAACCTTGATTACAAGTACAGGCATGACAGTGACACAGATTATCAGACTTCTACACTCACCTAAGTACACGGGGCCATATGACCGCGATGTCGCCAAGTCCTTAATGAATCAACAGAAAAATAGTCATCTGATCCGCTTCAAACTATGGGGATCGATCAAATAAAAACGAAACTAAACAAAAACTCTTCACTGCGTGAGTGTTAGTTATTGAGGTTTTAAGGGGAGGAACAGCGAGGTCATCTGCCCCTATGGGTGAGTGTATGCCCAAACAAATCCTGCATAGCCACAACTATTCCCTACACAGCTCTTGCATTACAGTAGCTGCTTTTTAAATACCCTTTTTACAAAAATGTGGGGCAATTGCTCGTTACCTCTTTGTTGTTGGAAACTTACATAGTGAATATAAAGGGTATGATCTAAAGCTCTCCAATCGAGTTCCTCTCGATCTCCCTTGTGCCGAGGCCGTGTGGGGCCAAGCGTTATCGTGTAGTATTATAACGTTTCTGCTAATACTGTAATTGTATCTTATAATAGACCTCTCTACTCTTGCCCAAGACATGGTTGGCAGTTCGTCGTTCATGCGCAAAATCACTGCATGTGCATACAACAATGAAAACCATGCCAACCAACAAACGGGCTGTAACATCAAACATCTCCATCGGTGCTATTTATTCTTTAACACAGCAATCCACATTCGACCTCTTTGTTTCAGGACAATAATGATTAATCGCATGTTAGAAAACGCATCAAAAAAGAATACAGAGGAAGGCAACCCCAAAGTTTCATCCTTAAAAAACTACCACCAAACGTACCCTCCTCTGCTGAGTAATCCAAAAGCTTCTGAGGTACTGCAGCCTTCACAAGACTGATCCTGATTATTATTGAAAATTCTTGGCACTCGCGTGATTCTCCGTAAATGCAATTTCATTTTAATATTGGCCGCACTAATTTCATAAGTAGTTAGAAGTGCATCGTCATACATATAAGTTTCAACTTGAATATAAAATGGCTTACTGATTTAACATAGTTTTATTCCCCAATACTAAGAATTCATGTTGGTCCGCTGCTACAACACCAAACAGAAGGTCCTATATGGCAGAAATAGCATCCTACGGAAAAGCTAACAGGAGCAAGTTGGTCAATTCCTTGATGCGCGTAAGGAAAGTGATGAAATATCCAAAGATGTGCACGGGACGGATGCCTTATTTTCTACCACTCTAGCAAGTTGAGGGTTGCCTCGATAGAAATAGATACATGTATACTGTAGGCCTATCATATGGATATGACTAAAAGTAACTGGAGGCCAATTCTTTGACTTGTCTTCTTAAAAGTTAATGTATAAATTAAATGTTGATACAAATCAACCTCTACCACCACGTCAGTTACCAAATGTCCACACAGAAAAAAAAACTGTTCGAAATATGGCCGATATCTAGCGATAACTCAAGTTAACAGCACCGCGCGTATGCTGCCCACCATATGGTCTGCAAATTATGGGGAATGCGTGGCCAACGCGACGTTACCCTCAGGCGCATTAGCTTGGGTTTAGCAATGGGGTCCTACTTCTCATATCAATCAGCTACTGAATTTTCCTCACGAAGCGGAGTACACCCTATTGTAACCCTCTCGTCGGATCTTAATTTACTAACGCCAGGATCACCTATGTAAGGCCCAAGTGTTCTATAAACCACAAAGCTAGCGTAACTCATCGGCCTGTTTGGCCGTATGCTACTCTACTGGAACAAAAAGCACCCCAGTATCACATAAATGCTCTCGTGTTGTTAAAAACAGCTTTGAACAATACGCGCAGAATGATCGCATGATGTTTAAAGAACATGTGTATATCGCTGGAATAGCAACTCAAGATTTCAAGTTAACAACAAAGCTCGACTATTGTGTGGACATCAACTGCCACGTTCAGATTAAAATCAAGGGAAAGTTTTCTCCGTTCATCAAAGACCTTGGATAGACCGCCGCGCCACTACTTTCTGTGGAAATCAAGGAGTCGACATTCATATTGGATAGAACCATGCAAACAGTCTCCAGTCTGCCACGAAGAGGATTGGTGTGTATGGAGACCATTCAACTGATTAAGTAAACAGGTGATTGCAGATCGTAAGTTAATCCTCAAACGGCGGAATTTCACATCAGGAAATATTAAGTACAACTGCGGCGAAGACCAGATTGTCAGTCATCTGTGCGTTAGTGCCCCTGTGTGTCCAGCATTCCGTTTTAAGCAGGATTTGCCGCTAGCCAGTGAATTTCTCGATTTCGATAAACATATCAATTCGATGACAAATGGAGGCATTCAGGTATTAGGTCGTGTATTGTAGCAACAGTAGTAGACTACAAGCCATTTAGATTAGAGGTCAAGAATTGAAACGTCTGACCCGTGCGGGATTCAAACCCGCTACCTCCGTTCCTCTATCGCTAGTTTAGGCAAACTCCAGCTTTGTACGCCATTGTTATAGCATATGAAACTGGAAGTCACGGGTTCAAGTCTCACAAGGGCCAGTTATTGTAATTCTCTACATTGCTTGGAAATAGCTTGCAAGTTAGGTTGGTTTGTTCCTCAGTTTAGGGGCTGAGACAACGCGGTCATGTAGCCCCGTGTACTTTGGGTGTGTGTAGAATCTGTCTGATAACCGGTGTTAATTGTGATGGCTGTATTAGTGCGGGTTATCTGTTTTTAATGTAAGGACTGCAGACATTCGATTTCAAGTAGTTCCAACTTTTGCTACCAAACGCCACCGTCAACGACTAACTAGTTCTGAACTTTGTTACTAGATGCCACAGTAGTCGACTCCTGGTGACGAACGTTGGAACCTAAGATCGTTAGTCAAATATAACCTATAATTTAGCTTCACACAAGTGTAATTAATGGAAGGTTCTTTACCATGCCATAAATCTATGACATGGAACCGCCGGCTTAATTCCCCTCTTAAAAAATCCGACGACTTCGGCCGGGTTTGAACCTGCGACCTTGGGCATAGAAGCTCAGCTTGCTACCAACTACGCACCGTAGCCGCTGGTTGCAAGTTACTATCTGTATGACCTAATAGCGAAAAACTTCAATTTTTGTCAACCATGCGGTTGTGAAAATCCAAGTCTGCAATATAAGTACGATCTTATTTAATTTATATTTATTGCTTGTATACTTCTCAGACGAATTAATTTACTACTGCGAATACTAAAAAAAAAACTCGTGTGGTCCACTAATGTGATGCAAGTCTCCAAAACTTGCTCCACTTGAGTGACTAGCATGCAAACGATAGTGTCCCAGTATCTCAAACCAGAATAACTTTCTTGGCAGAACTTGAGAACTAGGAATCAAACCTGGGCCTTCAGGACGGCAACCAATAACTATAATTACTACCCCACAAGGCAAAGACTACAACCATTACCAGCACCACCACCACTAAATATTATTTCAATCCATGTTTTATAAGAAAACAATTTAAATGGTGTGAATCACAAGAGAAACTATCTACTATCTACCTGCTATAGGTAATATTAAAATTAGCTCAACCGACTGCGCTTCCACATTACGACCGGAATACCTTAAGGCTTAATCAATAACCACAGAGGTGTAAAAACAAATTAGACTCAAATATAGAATTTATATCGGACACAATATTTATTTAAAATAATTTTACTGACCAACTGCTCACATCTTTTATTACCCTACTTAGTAATGTTTTCTCCGCAATGGACTTTCCCATAGCCAGCTTAGGTGGCGTAGTTGGTAGCGTACTGAGCATCTATGCCCAAGGTCGCGGGTTCAAACCCGGCCGAAGTCGTCGGATTTTTAAAAGCGTTAAAATCCCTCAGTATGCCTTCTTTCCGAGGGGAAGTGAAGCCAGCGGGCTCATGTCAGAGATTCATGGCATGCAAAAGAACTTTCCACTAACTACAATTGTGTGAAGCTAAATTTGTTAGATTTGATTAATGCCCTATATGTTCCAACGTTCGTCGTCAGGTGCTGGTTGCGGTGGCATATAGAAACCAAGTTCAAAGCTAGGTGTCGTTGACGGTAGCATTTGGTAGCAAAAGTAGAAACTACTTGAAATTGATTGTCTGCAGTCGTTACAGATAACACACACTAATACAGCCATCACAATTAACACCGGTTATCAGACAGATTCTACACACACCCTAAGTACACGGAGCTACATGACCGCGTTGTCGCAGCCCCTAAACTGAGGAACCAACCAACCGGACTTTCCTATAAGGACCAGCGTCTGAATGTTTTCGGAAATGGGGATCCGAGGGATACCTGAGCTGGGTACGTTTTCTGTTTCCTCATTGACTTTGGAATGTCGGGTGATTTTAATCCATGGTCAACGGAACATTGAATAGTTCAAGAGCAGCCCATGAGTAATATAATGTCTTCGAATCCCTCTGATCCCTCAGTATGCCTTCCTTCGGAGGGGAAGTAAAGCCGGCGGTCCCATGTCATAGATTTATGGCATGTTAATAAACCTTCCACTGATTACACCTGTGTGAAGCTAAATAATAGGTTAGGTTAAACATTTGACAAACACTCTTAGGTTCCGATGTTCGTCGCCAGGAGCCGACTGCGATGGCATCTGGCAACCAGTTCTGAACTAGTAATCGTTGACGTTGTCGTTTGGCGGCAAAAGTTAGAACTACTTGACAAAATGCAATGTCTGCAGTCCTTGCTTGAATTGAAAACAGATAACACACACTAATACAGTCATCACAATTAACGCCGGTTATCATACAGATTCTACACACACCCAAAGTACACGGGGCTACATGACCGCGTTGTCGCAGCCCCTAAACTAAGGAACCAACCAACCAACCATCTCTCGGATCTAAATTCACACGAAAACTAGAATGTAATCAAAACAAAACTTGTGATAATCTGCATTAGTAAGGCTCCTCCTTTAGTGGACATCCTAAAAATTCATTTTACGGCCAGTTTTTTTTTTAAGAAAATGTAATAAAGACTATTCGACAAACATTTGAAATTATATCAGGGCAATTTTTCCGCATTAAGTCAAAGTTAAAAATGAATTGTTGGACATCAAGTCTAATACGCACACCTCCGCATACCGCGGACTTTTAGGTGACAAAACGTGAATTTTAGGGAGGCTCTTTCAGTACCGTACGTTATTTAGACTGTATAAAACACAAAATTGGTTTTAAAACGTAGGAGCAAAATAGTAAACACAATACCAAAGAAATACACAACCTTGAACAATGAGCACATTATTGTTCACTATTCATTAAAAACAACGAAAGTGACAATATGCACAATTGCTAAAGAAAAGAAAAAAATCAAACATGTGTGTGTATTGCGACCACTGCACACCTAGCCTGCCACGGTGGGTGAGTGGTTATCGTGTCGGACTACCAACCCCAAGATTTCAGGTTCGCTCCTGGCCATGGTAAGTGTTTTTTTTTTTAAGGCGACAAAAATCAAGACACTCATGTCATACGTTGTTGGCATGTTAAAGAAGCCATTTGAATTCAGTAGGCCGTGTTCATAATGGCAAAATTAATCTCGGGATTTTCCGCCAACACAATAGTTCCTCCTTTACCTGCTAGAAAGCGCTATAGCCTAGTGCCAAGGAGCTTAGATATCTAACCTCCTTGAAATTCATAGCGCTCTTAGGAACAACAAAATTCGACATGCAAGCTGCCCTCTGGGTGTCAATTAACAAAGCTTGCACCCGGCACCGAGGCCATACGATATTATTATTATTATTATACTGCACACCTAAGGTCAGTTCAAGACCAGATTTCTAAAAAACATCTTCCTTATATAGGGAGGGTACAACTCTCATCGTTCATCTTGATTATATGTAAAGCAAATATGTAGTCTCACATAAGAGTCTTTCTCTGCAGAAGGGACTGGCCGAGTGGCTCAGCGGTAACGTTCTCACCGGCGGCTTCGGTGGCGTAGTTGGTAGCATGCTGAGCTTCTATGCCCAAGGTCGCGGGTTCAAACCCGACCGAGGTCGTCGGATTTTTAAGAGCGTTAAAAATTCCTCAGTATGCCTTCGTTCGGAGGGGAAGTAAAGCCAGCGGGCCCCTGTCATAGATTTATGGCATGTAAAAGAACCTTCCACTAACTCAATTTGTGTGAGGCAAAATTTGTAGGTTAGGTTTGATTAATGCTCTTAAGTTCCAACGTTCGTCACCAGGCGCTGGTTGCAATGGCATCTAGTAGTAGCCAAGTTCACAGCTAGGTGTCGTGGATGGTAGCATTTGGTAGCGAAAGTAGGAACTACTGTATTTGAAATTATCGACTGCAGTCCTTACTTGAGTAAAAAAAAAAAAACAGCTAACACACACTAATACAGTCATCACAATTAACACCGGTTATCAGACAAATTCTACACATAACCAAAGTAGGACGGGGCTACATGAACACGTTGTCGAAGCCCCTAAACTAAGGAACCAACCAACAACCTTCTCGTCTGCTGTGCTCTAGGTTGCAGGATCGAATCATGGCGCATTTGAGGGTGCGCAAATGCGAGGGAGCCATGTCAGTAGATTTACTGGGACGTTAAAGATCCCCGTCGGGGTAAAATTTCGGCACACCGGCGTCTCTAAAAGCCTCAGTAGTTAAAAGGGACGCAAACCAGTAACATTATTATTATTATTATTATTAGACTTTATTATTATTATTATTATTATTATTATTTAGACTTTCACGGCCCGTGCTATTATCCATAATGTTGAATTTTGGGCTTATGCCGTATTTTATTACATTAAATTCGACGCGTTTCGAAAGAAACCATGTCTTTCTTCGTCAGGAATAATCTGAATACGACAATAGATTGCTAAGAGAAAGCAACAAAGAACCTATAAAAGGTGCCCAAAGACGGACGCCATTATAGCCCCATGTTAGGGACAACGAAAAGCAGCAGTGTATTACTTTCTCAGGGTTCTGATAATAGGTAGCCAGGATTCACTGAGATTGTAGCCGGTGTCGCGGTTGAAATTATTTGTGTTTACGTATTTCAACCGCCTCCTTGATGATTCTAGGACGATATTGCTTTATACGGACAAGGACATCCACTCCTTGGAACATGACATCATGGCCAGGTGTTAAAGCATGATCAGCAATAGTTGATTTATCAGGTTGAATGAGTATGATATATCTATTGTGTTCCTTAATGCTAGTGCAAATTGTTTTCGAAGTCTGTCCGATGTGAACCTTGCCACAAGTACAGGAAACTCTGTAGATACCCGGTTGTTGCAATTTAGGTTTGGTCAAAAGACGCTTCCCACATGAAGGCGTGTTGTTGAAAAATTTGGTAGATATCAGATGATTAGTTTAGTCGTAATTTGATTTAAGCTTTAAACATTTGGGTGGCCGCCATTACGTTTTCGTCAAGATGGCGTCGATATAAAACATGACACTGAGGTGCCCTATGCCAGTGCTACCTCTGTACCAAAATTTCGTTCAATTCGTCGTTACCGTGTTTGAATTGGTAGGGGGAACAGGCATGCAGAGTACACACATACACACACTCACACACAGACAGACACACACAATTTTTGGCCCTGTGTTGGTCTCATAAGTCTATTTTTTTTGTGCAAAAATCGAAAGTAAGCTAAAAATTATAACGTTTAACTGAAGTAAACGTTTTAAATCTGTTTTCGCATGAATATTAAACTGCACCTTCGTCAAATCTATTAGTTTACTTTGCCTAAATAAATACCTAAATCAATAACAGCATTTCAATATATTTTTTTTTGTCGGAATGAGACAGATATCAAATATTTAAGTTCATTTTCTGTAAAATGGGGACTTCTGAGATATGTCGTATATAATGAGCGATATCTTCATCACGACGTGATCAACGATCACGGGTGTCAACTCAAAACATATGCACCAGGCTCCTCCAGAGACCATACACAATTATCACTACTTGGTATATACCGACTGTATCCTAGTTCAAGTAGTATTGCACATAACTTAAATGTGAATAAAAACATCTGTCACACACTCAGCTAATTAGTAATTCTAGAATAATTTTCAGTACCATATATCGAAAGTTGTGAAATCAATCGAGAAAGCCAGTCTCCCTAAGTTACTGTAGCACTGCTAAAAGTCCGAGCACGTGGGTCAGAGATGGCGACCAATGGGGGGGGGGGGGGGGGGGGGGGGGGGGAATGTCGCTACTCGGGTAACAAAGTGCTCTAATAGTCCACTCCACCATGCACACTCTGCATCTATTCTCGCCTCCCTCCACCATCCGAATCACCAACTCGTGATGAAGCGACTAACAATCTTGGCAGCCGCCCCGAGGACCGGGTTCGATTCGCGGTTCTGTCAGAAAATTGAATTCTGGTCTGAGTGCTGGAACGAGGTACACTCAGCCTCGTGAAGCAAAAATTAGAAGAGGTGCGTTCGATTCCCACCTAAACCACATTGGAAGTGGATTTCTGTGGTTTGCCACTTCTACTACAGGCACATGCCGGGATGGTTCATTAATTAACGCCGCCTCCTTCCCATTCCTCATATTCATTACAAAACACACATTAATGCAGCCATCAAATTAACACAGGTTATCAGACACATTTCCACAAACTCCCAAGTACAGTACACGGGGCTAAATGACAATGATGTCCATGCCCCTCAAATGAAACAACAACCATATTAATCAATTCCATTGTGCGTATGTACGATTCTGCTCTCGGTTCTTTCTTTCTATCTTTCTTTCATTCATTCATTCATTCATTCTGTCTTTCTTTCTTTCATTCAGCTGGCTGTGTGGCTCAGCGGTAACGTTCTCGCTTGCTGTTCCCAAGGTTGCAGGATCGAATCCCGGCGCAGCCATTTGGCATTTGAGGGTACGCAAATGCGGGGGAGCCATGTTAGTAGATTTACTGGCACGTTAAAGATCCCCTTCGGGGCAAAATTCCGGCACTCCGGCGTTTCTAAAAGCCGCAGTTGTTAAAAGGGACGTAAAACCAATAACATTATAACATAATTTCTTTCTTCCTTTCTTTTTTTCTCGATTTCCCATTAAGGGCTATACTGACAAGTCACCTCATTACCTAAGCGGCCCCTTCGATGTTCTGGTCTTTGAGGGGGCTAACGCCCCAGGAAATAATTCACACTTTTCCTGCTTATTATTGGAGTAAAAGATTTTCTAGCGCATGTTGCTATTTTTCCGTAAGCTGACATGATTTGTATATTTTATCATTTCAAGCTGGCCGCTGCGCGATATATTCAGTGTGACATTCCTATGAATAATGGTAGCGAGGTCTTTTGTATGGAACTCCTCTCACTAAATTTCACGTTAAAAATTCTATTAGATCGTGAGTTAAATCCATTCAATTTTAAAAAAATTCGCCCAGCAGCGATCGTGAACGTATGGAGTCGCATTTCCTTTGTATTAATCTATGAATAAATGTATCATTTTCATGATAATTGGGAGCGTTACTAACTTTGCTTTCCAGGTCATGATTTGTTTGCGTCAATACAGTTTTTATTGTATCTAAAACGAAAGACAGAGCAATTCAGTGCGAATTTTATATTACATTATATATTTCGTTTGGTATAAACCTTGTTCGAATTCATACCATTGATATAAAGAGCAGCCGGACAGCTCAAATAGAGAAGCGATCCGCGGATGGAAATCCTCAGGTCTTGACCTGACGTTTGATCTACACGTCTTGACCATTCCCAGAGACGAATTCTGGCTCCATCTAACCTCTGTGTTAATATTCTGATTTCCGCAACAAACTGTAGATCTAGACTAATTCAGAAGCTAAGAAAATCGTAACTCAGTCGGCTGAGGCGCTGTGCTTCTAACTGAAATGAAGTGGAATCGATCCCCACCCAGGTACAGTAGTGGATTTTAGAAACAAAACTACCACTTTCAGAAAATCAAATGACCCTGGGGTTCACTCAGCTTTCACCAAATATTAGTACCAGGCTATGGAGCTAACAACTCCATCCCATCCCATCCCATCCCATCCCATCCCATCAATGCCGATATCTGAACGAGTGGAAGCCTCTGCCGTCCAGTCCACCCCTCCACGGGCCCCCACGGAGTTCGCTGGCTTTGCTGGAAAATCGTAGTCATCAGCCTTGGGTGATACTGAGTTCGGTCAATATCGTTTGGCAGCCAGTGCTAATGTTTTGTCCATAATGTTATGCATAATTTCAATTGGGAACTAGGACTGAAAATGAAGCAGCTGTGGGCTTATGTTATGTTAGTTCTTCAAAACATGGAAACTAAGGAAAAACTATAGGACTGTTTAGATAGGATTAGTACCATTTTCTTAGTTGTCCTCACGCGCTTAGTTCCAGCCCAGAACTTTTCTCAGCAAAGCTGAGAATCGTACCCAGGGACTTTAAAAAGTGGTTGCATAATGGGTTTGGAAAATTCGTACAAAACAAGTACCCATTGGTAATCGGGAAGCCAAGTTCATAATACACAAAACAACCGAAATATCGAAAATTTTATTTGATCGAGTGGATTGAGTTTTCTTTAATCACATTTTAAATTTTGTAACTACGACTCTTTTCATGAACCGTGGCCTAATCCTTGCCCAGAGGCTACCTAATATTGTAACGAGAGATATTCAACATACTCTAGGAGTTTTGACAAAAGCGACACGTGTTCAATAGTTCATAATAGTTGCATCGACCAGCTCGAATGATATTCACAAGTGACCCAATGAACGTCAGACCAGACGGAGACATGAATAAATCATAGGCGTTCGTCTGTCGCCCTCCTCCCAGACAAGTAACAAGCATTCAGGTCTCACAGAATGACATTAATGTCAAATGCGCCTCATACGCAGGTAATTCTCTCAGCCAGAACTGAAACAACCCACAAACTTAGAAGAAGAACCACAATTACCTACAATACTACGCCCACGTGAAAACCATCAATCAGCAACAATTGCCTAAACTTCTGTCAATGTGTAACAGATAGAACGCAATGGATCTGTACTTTTATCGGTCTTGGTTTCATGCAGTCATCACGGATGAGCAAAATTGTGCTGAAGTTCCCTCATCAATATTTTATTTTTTCCTTTTGATAACTTGACAACCTAAGGACTTTTGACTAATCTACCCCCTAGTGAAAATGAAAATCCACAGCCTGCTTCCAGTCTCCGACCGGGTCAGGAATGGAATGAATGAAGCCCCCATCTAGCGGCGAGGATATGAACTGTGCCGGATGCCGAGGCCTGACGCACTCCTCTGGAATCTACCCCCTAGTAATGTTTACAAATATAAGTTGACAACATTATGTTTTATTCCGGAAAATTAACATTGTTACATGGATTTTTAGATTTATTTTAAGTTCTATATAGTGCGAGAGTAAATCGTTCGTCCAAAAAGCTGCAAGACAAGCATCAGTCATCGTTTAATGTTAAGAGAACAATCAGGAGTACACACGCGAAAGCGTAATACCTATACCACCAACGGCTGCGCTGAGATAAATAACCATATACAAAATAGAATTCAAGTGCACATTCTAATTTTATTTTACTATTTTATTTAATTATGTATGTATTTGTATTATATTGTGTTGTTCTAATTGTAAGCACGTGCATAATACTTATATGTAGTTTCATAAAACCTTGGTTAGTTATTGTTGTTTTAAGGGGCGGAACTACGAGGTCATCTGCCCCTGCATGAAACCTTAAAAAACAAACTACATTATGTAATGAGATTCAAACTGCGAATCGTAATATAAACACGAACCAGACGTATTATACTATGTATAATTAGACCACACAGATAGTGTGTATATAAATTTAAACCTCGCCCAGTGATCAGGGTAGGATGATAACAGCTTGACGGTCGAATCGCGTAATCCTAAATTATAATCGTGATCACAACTAATAAGTTACATGTACTCTATTTCTTTTTTCAGGAGTGTTTATTTACTTATTTACACTGTAACCCAGCTCAGTCATGGGCAAATTTGTGTTGCCCCACTACTAAAGAGTTACTACTAACTACAACGGTAAAAGAGAATCTCCCCTGGAAGTGAAGTCCTCTCCATGTCTTTGACGAGACAAGCCAAAAATACAAAGCTCTGAGTTAAGGACAAAGGGAGAGAATGTGGATCATAAAAGACGAGTATGTTACATAAGAATGTTGATAAGGAGAAGCCTAATTTCACGTTTTTAGTCTCATGGGGACGCGGCCAGTAGCTCAAATACGCACTACATAACAAAACGCGCACGACATTCCTCTTCAATTTTCCAGAATCAGATTAAGTACGGAATGCACGAGTACTGTGCTGCTATCATTGCCGCGCACCAAAACAGAAATACGTTTGAAAGACTGACCACTGTGAACAAAATACACTGACAAACAAAAGAAATAAAACGCAATTCTTTTGAAACATTTCTCTTATAGCAAAACCTTCAAGAATCCAGAAATCATTTTGAGCCTCCAATTTCCTACAGCGGCTCTTACGTATAAAGGACCTGATTTTATCCGTGTGGGTAATATATATATATGTATATATATATATATTCATGTAACACCACAAGGACACTCCCTTCTAATCCTCAGACGTGGCTGTTACCACCTCACATTTTCGTGTATTGAATTCACCACCTAACGAAATGAGATTAAATCACATTAATTTGCAGATTAGGTCCCTAAAATAACTGGCATTCAAAATTACTTTCGATGCATAAAAGTTGTTGAAATGTGAATCAAGTTTCAAAAGAATGAGTGAAATCGTCAACATAAGAATGCATTAATTAGTACAACTATGAAATTCCCAAGAAATCAAAGTATTGCAACATTCTTTCTTTCTTTCTGCTTCTTTTTCTTCTTTCTTTCGTCAGTGTAATTTCCAATCGCACATTAGTTGAAAGCCTAGTTTACACTGTAAGACCATGTTGTGATTTACTAGTGTGACGAGTTGGCAAAATAAGTAGGCAAGTTACAACAAGGAACTGACAACGTCAATGTTTGCCCCTTACAGGTTGCAGTTTAGTACAATCGTATGTACGAGTACTTCGGAGGAAGTCACTCCACTCCAAGAGAGCACCCAGATAACCATTTTATTAAAAAACTACGCAGGGCTATATTGTTTCGAACGTATCTTTGAACTGCTACTGGTTTCCACAGCTGGACCGCACAATACATCTCTTTTTAAAGCAAACTAAAGTCAATCTCTTAAATAGGTCTTTGAGACCCATGGATTAATGGAAGTTAGGCTTCCACTTTTTGTGACATCGGCACTAGAAGTCTTTGCTCGCAGGGATTACCGTGGTACTAATTTATGTTGTAGGTTAAGTAAACTCCAGGGCCAATTGCGTCCCTGGGAGGGGTAGTTCTGTTTCTGGTACTGCTACTGGTTTCAACAACTGGACCGCATGATGAAAAATCCACAGCCTGCTTCCAGTCGACCGACCGGGTCGGGGAATGGAATGAATAAAGCCCCCATCTAGCGGCGAGGATATGAACTGTGCCAGCTGCCGAAGCCTGTCGCACTCCCCTGAGGCAATGATTAAATGAATGACAGATTAAATTAAATGATAGTGGAGAGTGTTGCTGGAGTGAAATTTGTGACAGGGAAAACCGGAGTACCCGGAGAAAACCCTGTCTGCCTCCACTTTGTCCAGCACAAATCTCACATGGAGTGACCAGGATTTGAACCACGGACCCAGCGGTGAGAGGCCTGCGTGCTGCCGCCTAAGCCACGGAGGCTTTGGACCGCATGATACGTTTTTAAAGCAAACCACCACTATCTGGGTGGGAACTGGAGCTCGTGCTGTTTGGCTACGTGGTTATCAGCCACGTTTGTATGTTAATGTAGTGGTTTTCTGATCGGGGGTATGATAATACACTGACAACGTCGCTCGATTCTCAGTTATTTGACCACGGTTCGAATCCGGGTAATTTTTAGTAAAGTTTTGAAATGCTGGGCCAAGTGGCAGTTGATAGCCTTCATGGATCAAGATTGCAAGTTTGACACTGGCTTAATTCGATGACATTTTCAGGTGTTAAAATGTAAGTGCCTTGTGTCAGTAGATTTACTGAAGATTGTCCAGTCCGGTGCGTAGTGTCGAGCATTCTGCGTTGTCACTCCTGAAATCCTGGTTCGATTTCCGGCTCTGCCGAGGAAATTAATTCTGGTCTAATGATTGGAACGGGGAACGTAAATTCAACCTAGTGAGGCAAAACTGAGGTAGATTCAATACCCGCGCCAGCAACCCTACTGTCGACCAAAATATTTTGTGCACTCGAGTTTGAAGGTTGTTTGTGAATAATCAATAGACCTACATAAAATCCAATAACACCATCATTTTCGTCGTTCTATTTTACGTTAGTTCATGTAGGTTTTGAATTTTTAATTTATATTTTAATATTTTTATCGCAGTTGGAACACAAAAAGTGCCATCACTTCCGAACGAGGCGCGTCATGACGCGTGATGGGCTCCATCTTGGCAACGCTGAACAGCTTTCCCCGGATCGGCTAGCCGGTGAACTATGTCTTATTTCCCCGTAAAAATACAAATAATAAAATAAAAATAATTGAATTAATTTACGTATTTCACAGTCATACATCATAACTTTTTGATGTATAAGGATTACAACGCGACCAAGAACTACATTTCCCCACGACCCCGAGCCTTACAAAAATGATAACTTTGTTTCATGGACACACAAAATTTTGAAATTAATAAACCGTTATACAACATTCCAATGTATATTGTGTTAAAATTTGGATTCGATCTGATGACGGGTTTGTGAAATAATAATTCTTAAATGTGACGCATGGTTGAAACACGCTTTAAAAAACGGGCACTGTTTGTGTTCCAACTGCGATAAAAATATTAAAATATAAATTTAAAATTCCAAACCTACATGAACTAACGTAAAATAGAACGACGAAAATGATGATGTTTTTGGATGTTATGTAGGTCTATTGGTTACTTCACAA
The DNA here is from genome assembly GCA_946902985.2 of Meconema thalassinum. NCBI lineage: Eukaryota > Metazoa > Arthropoda > Insecta > Orthoptera > Tettigoniidae > Meconema > Meconema thalassinum. The sequence goes on along the minus strand of OX336394.1, from coordinate 247,775,647 downwards.
ACAACCTTCAAACTCGAGTGCACATAATATTTGGTCGACAGTAGAAGTGTATTTTCCAAGCTTTCCAAATTCACTCGAGGCAAATGCCGGAATGGTTCTCAACCGAAGGCCACACCCGCCTCCTCCCAATCCTAAAATAATTAAAAATGCACACTACAAACCCCACAATAATACAAGTATATGGACATGATAACCACGATGTTCAAGCCCTAATAGAAACTAGTCGGTGGGAAAGTTTCCAAGTATTTCCTGGAGATACGATAAAAGAAACAAGGGATAGCCTTCACATAACAGAGACGAGTATATTCCAATAGCAGGGCCGTCTTCGGGTTACCATAAAGCAAGGTGACCAGTACGTGTGTGGGTGAGTAGCCCAGTAGCCCTTGGACAGTACGTAACTCATAAAGAGCACGTGAAAGTTGAACCAATTTCAGCGCTGATATCGATCTGGCTGGCCTCATATTATCATTGCAACATAATTGTACCAATTTTGCAAATCGGTACATGTTCATCTTATCTTCGAGACGCAGCTGGAGCTCCAGGTCTGGGCAGATTCTCACGAGAAAATACACCAGCCCCCTTCTGAGAATTCCATTCACCAAATTGGCACCTGGGTACTGCTGAAATGAGATCGCCTAGCCCCTTCCGACATGATTTGTGCCCTTGTGTGTGCTGTCACCTCAAGGTTTATAATAAATGGAAAAGAGGGATAAGTCAAGCTTTGATCCGTGAACTTTTGAAAGGTGAACAATTCCTGTCAGTCTCATTCGCTAAGCTTTCTGCCAGGATTTCTGCCCTTCGTGCGAACTGTCACTTAAAGTATTATCCGTGATAGACACTCGTCAAGAGAGAGAATCGAGCCTTGTGCCTGCAAACTTTGGAAAAGCGAACATTACTGTCAGCTGCATTCGCCAAGTTTTATTCTGAGAAAGATCTTACAAAGAACATTGTGTAACACCTCGACTCCTAGAAGGTTTCTACGCAGTAACCTGCATGAGCTGATATTCCATAGTACCCACTCAAGACCTTGAACCCTGGCTTTTCTTTTGGCCGGTTGTGCAACTAGTCGCAGTTGGTACTACTGGAGGGATGTGGTGGGGATACACTGATATACAAGGGTGGAATCTGTGACAAGGAACAACAGTACGAGAGGAACAGGGTGTGAGGAAGGTTGCTGACAGAAAGACTCTTGAGCACTTGCCTCCGGGGAAAACGTGTGTGCAGTTTTCCCCGGAGGGTTCGAAGACGGCAGGTGGTACTATCATGATTTAATTACTAAGGGGCATAACCAAGGACAATCAATACAAACTTTGACTGCTAAATTTTGTAACGTCATTTTAAGGCCATGTGGCGATGGACCGTATTTCGAGCGGACTGACATTATTATTTTTAGTATGTAATATTTTGGAAGGGTTGGTACGATTTGTGTGGCACCTTTATATGTAATTACCGCGGAGTGGATTATTATTATCCTATTTCCGGTTAGCTGGATGGGACCCTCGTGGTTTTAACTTTGGTCAGAAAGGCTGGTGAAGACGTTAAATCAGAAGCAGGCTTTCGGACCGCCTTAGTCGTATTAAACGGCTCTTAAATTACTTATGTAACCTTGTTTTGGAAGTGGCACAGAGTCTAACTTCATGTTATTATTCCATTAGTTTTGACGTCAGGGGAATCATTCCTGATAAATTCGTTTCTATCACAAATGTAGATGTGTCAAACCTTGCCAAACGGGCGAGTGTCTGGTTTGTTTAAATTAAGTTATTCATTTGTGTTTAATTAGATCATATTTGTCAGTTAGTTAATTAAGTGGTGGACGGCTGTCCCTTGTAATTGTTTTATTTTACTGCTCAATACATGTTAGCTTATTTCGATTTGTTATATTATTTATTGCATGAAGTCACTAGGAAGATTATTCCCCTTTTCATTCTTCATCTTTGGCAGGGTCAATTTAATACGGCCTGCTGAGGTACGCATTCAGCGTTCCACCCAACAAGCTGGTCTTGACATTGGTTTCGTCCCGCCTGTTCTCTCTTTTCTAAATCAAATCGGGGATGTTCTTGAATACCAAGCAAATCGGAACATTCACTCCTAGGTTTTATTTGCTGTGAACTCAGCTGGCCTAGCGAGTAATTAAATTAGGCCTTTCATGTGTTTTTTTATTATTAATTCTGGGTGTGGTAATGTCATGTGATCATTTATTTTGATATGCTAATATTATTATTATTATTATCATTTCGGCCTATAAACAGGGTAAGGAGGGATGGGGCTAACCTGTTTCAATGGTAGCATGAGCATGGTTTTGCTCTGTGATCTTGCCATTAGTAAACAATCCTTCCTATTGACTGATTGCAGTAATTAATTAAAATTAAATTCAGTAACTTAATTAATGTAGATTGGGCCCTCTATACTACTAATCTTTTCTCCAATAGGTAGGCTAGTAATTAGAGCAGAACCTAATACATGTTGTGATTTGATTTCATGTAAAATAACTTGCTGTGTACACCATGGACCATATGAGCAATTCATATCGTCAGCTGTCAGGCGAGAAGTGGCAGTCACATGCGCTAAACGAAATTCAGGACTGCTGAGATAAAAATGGCGTTGCTGCGTTGCCAGATTGACGAGTCGACCGGCTGAAAGAATTTCACACGTGGTGAGTTTTGATATGCTGTTTGTATGTTTTGGGGTGGTTGTAAATTCATTCTGTTCTTGTAGGAACTAGTCCAGCTCAATTTTACTGCACCTGTGTTAAATCTACACCTCGGGAAGTGTTGTTTTGACTAAATTGTGTCACGTGTTTGAAATAATAAAATGTTTGTCTGGTTGGAAGTAGTGTTGGTAAAATTTAAATTATTGACGTTTTAAATTCTCTTGAAAATAGGCTGAAATTGATAAACTTGTATTTCCAGTAAGAATAACTTAGTGTCTGTTTTGATGTGCGTTTAGTACACGCCTGTTGAATCACGTAGTGATTTTGAACCATCATGGCAGACGTCTGTGACAAGTTATTATTTTATACAACTGATGTCAGTGAAAATGTGAATTGCGTGTGTGGATTTATCATCAGCAGGTTCCTTGGGGTAAATCTGTAATTATTCTTAATAATTGTTAGCGATGTAAGGCTGAAATTCTGCGATTCGCTGTGCATAATACGTGTGGGGTATAATTGGTAGTGATCAGCTGTTCATTAGGCCAAACATTTCAAGTTTTGTTGTCATTTCTTTAGCTGGGGGTTAATTATTTCGCTGTTGGTAGTTCTGTCAAATTAAATTGGACCGTGAGGGTATTAAAATTTGGTATTGTCAACTTATTCTGCGTTAAATTAATTCTGGAAAATGGTCGAATTGCTGTCCATATGTACGTTCGGTAATTGTGTTTTGAATGATGTTAAATGTCGAATTGCGTGTGTGCTAATTCAGTATAAATGAATCAGGTGAGTGTTTATGTATGTATGATTTATGTTTAAGTTTGCTTAGTAATTGGGGGGAGAGTAAATAGTCTTGTTGTGACATGGGGATTTTAAGGTTAGATTGTCATCTAAATTGGTCAAGTATTAAATGGCTTTAATATTCAGTATATTAGTGTGTGTTCGTTGAGTGACTTACTAAGTGGGATGTTTCTGGGAGGCAGTCACCTTCACGTCGCATCTCATTTAGGGTGTAAATAAATATTTTCCCCCGATTCGTGTCTTTCGTTTTAGGACGTTTTTTTTACGATGTAAGGAGAACTGTGATTTCAGGGCTACAACTTTGGGTTGTTTTATCAGGTCCTTACGTGAGTTGATACTCCGTTGGCGTTATAGTGTCTTGACGATCCGAATACTAACATACTGATGTAAATGGGGAATTTTAGGATTGTTCAGGGAAGGGAGCATGTATGTCTGGTGGAGGTATGAATGTATTTCTGTGGTTGATTGTGTTCAGGGTGAAAGAGTATGTGTGATGCGATTTTTATTGCTGCCCTGAGTAGGAATCGAACTGGTGTTCTTTGGTGGTCAAAATTGTATTTATTTTCTTTGGTAATCCTTCAGTTTTTTTTTAATCCTGCTGATTGAATGAAAGTCATGTGTGAATGAATTGATGTAGGTTTGCAATTTGAATTTGGGTGGGAGTAATTGAGGCCTAATTGCCAGTAACGTAAGATGGATTATTATTAATTTTATATTAGTTGTATTAGTTGTATTTTGAAAATGGACCTATTATGCAGATGTGCTTCGTATGGGGATCTACTGTCAGGAGTCCATTTAATTTGGGGTGTGAGTACCATCTTGATTGGGCTCGGGCAGGGTGTATATAGCATTTGCCCGACTCGAGTGACTGAAAGGTATGGGACTTCGTTATATCTCGCTGAAAGGCAAATTTTTTTTTGGGGTAGTTGAGGCCGCTCAGTCAGTGGGGAGTCGGGGTTAAAAGACCTCTACGGAGGCCCTCTTGGTAAGAGTCCGCAATACCATTAGTTTAGGTTCATGATATCTGTACGACTGCTAATTTGCATGATTGAAAGTAACGGGTTATTGTAGTGGGTGGTAAAATCTTATAATGAGATGTTTGAGAAGGATGTGTGATGGATGATGGATGAATGTTAGGAACTGGAGTCTTGTGTTCGAGTTCCAGTGATGAAGTTGCTAGCTCTGGAAATACTTGTTGATTTTGGTATATATATATAAAAAAAAAAAAATTATTTGATAGTTCGGTTGGTGAAAGTTTTCTTTTAGGGAGATATCCTGCGGTGGCATGCTGAGCTGTCGTTGTATGTCAGCTGCTGTGTTCACTAGTCTGATTTTGAGATTTTTGGGAGGTTGCAATGCTTCGTTTGCGATGGCATTGAAATAGGCTGGTTCGTTAGTTATTAATAACTTGCAGTTTCTTGCTGTTAGGCGGCTAGGTTTTTCTATTGTGGTCGCATTTCTGAAGGGTTGTAGGTTCGTGAGATTTCATGTAGACTCCCGTTAGCTTGGGTGTGTTCACTTCACAATCAGCTGTTGTAGGCGTTCATGCATATTTTGATATTTTGATTCTGGAGTTTTCACTTGAGGGTGCTTCAGTGCATTAGTTGGTTAGTTATTTATAACTTGCAGCCTTGATCTGTTAGACCGCTAGGGTCTCTGTTGTAGTCTCAACTCTGAAAAGTTCTGGGTTCGTTAAAATTTCGAGTAGCCCCGTCATCTTGGGTGTGTGAGAGTTCGGCTGTTGCCACCGGATGTTCTGATCGATTGTGAGCCTTAGTGACAGTTAGTGTCCTGGGTAGTTACTGGAGTAATCATGTTTGGTGGTAAAAATAATTTAAATTCTCTGAGTAATAGAATGTTGATAGCTTGGCAGTTTTTTTAGTGCGAGGTTCCAATGTGGTTAGGTGCGAGCTGGATTTATGGGCTTATTTTGAAGATTTTAATTGCTTCGTGCCTTTTGAGATGTAACATCTGTCACTTCTGTGATTTGTAATTCTGAATAAATTAGTTTTGATATTCTGGGAGAGATTTTATTGGCGTTAGCATTTGGTGAGATACAGACACGTGTTGTTAGTCAAGGAGGTTGTGAATTTTGAGATTTTAAGTAGCTTCGTGAAGTTAATGTTTTAAGAACGTTTTGATGACAGTGGTGAGTTGAAGCATCATGGGTTCGATTTGAGTGTGGTCATAAAGTGTCACCCGGTATTTGGATGGTAAATATTAATGGTAGGTGACACACGTTGTTAGTTGGAGAAGTCTGTAGTCTGTGGTAACGCCACGTAGAGAAATTTTCGGGGTTGTGATTGTCTGTGTTGTGTGATTGGAAGGTGAACCACGTGCACTTGGGTGTGTGTGACGCTTAGTGGGTGCCCTACCTTGTGTCGAATGTGTATTTATGTTTTGGTAATGTGTTGTACTGTCATCTTCTGAGGCGGCCATGCCTTTGTAGGGGAAGATGTTAATTACCCTCTGTGGGGTCGTGTGTTGACCGGAGGGGGAGCTCAGGTACCGAGCTGATTTTGTCGTGATGGCCAGGGTTTGGTGGCGCAAGTGTGATGTTCCTCCCGGTGTCAAAAGGGAGAGGACCTGTCATGTGAAGGACAGGGCGGTGTTTGTTTGTGTAGTGTGTGAATGACAGTGCATACTGTTTTAATAATTCACGTCAGGTTATGAACTGCAGTCCTCGTGCTGTTTTCCTGGTTCGCTAGTTGTCCTATAGAATTTAGGGTTATTTATGTTTTGTGTTGTCGCCGGGAACAAGTGCCCGTAGGCAGTTATGGAGTGGGAGCGTTGTGTTGTCGCCGGGAACAGAGCCCGTAGGCAGTTATGGAGTAGGAGACGTTGTGTGTCACCGGGAACAGTGCCCGTTGGCAGATATGGAGTGGGAGAAATATCGGGGTGACAGCCCGATGGAATTAAGGGCATTCTTATTATTAAGGTGTGAATGTGTGTGTGAATTATGTGGGTGACGTGGTTTTTTCCTTGTTTTATTTGTCTTGCTGCTAGTGTGCTTGCGTGATAGGATGTTGTGGTCTCTGTTCCTCCTGTCCTTGGAGGCCACTGAGGGCAGTGTGGGTCAGGAACATGTAAAATTGAGCAAGACATGTAATTTGTGTTTGTGTGCATATCAAACCGAGCTCTGTGTGATGCCTTCAGTGCGGTAGGTAATTTTGTAATGTATTAACTTGAGCGGTGCCACGGGCGGTATAGTAAATGTAGTTCTGATGGAATGCCCCGTGCGGCATGTTAATGTAATTGTCATTGTGAATTTTGGAAATAGTTACGTGCTGTCCTGATTTCGTGAAGTCGCAGAAAAATGGTCCTTCGGTTTTGTTAAAGTAAATTCATTTTGAAACATTGTTTAAAAATTTTGGTGGGCAAGTTTGTAGGTGCCTTTGATTTGCATATTCTAAAGAAAAAATTCTGGGTTCTGTACACCTTAGTTAAATTTTAGTTATTCTTGCTAAGTATTGTAGTGAACTTTCAATTAAGCTTGTTAACGTCAGTCATATCGTATAGTTGGTTGCCCCTTTCGTGTGATTTTAATACTTCAGTGGACCTTTAATTATGCCCTGAACACTATCTCCTTGCGTAGAACCTTGTTTGAAGCCTCAAGTATCCCTTGTGACATGAAAGACTCTTAAGTGAACTTCGATGGCACACTAATGCTTCGAGTGATGTTTTTTTTTATCCTTCCTGGGATAACTTCAGCTGTTATGGGCTGGTTGGCTGGCCTGGAACGATTGTTCCCTCTAAGGGAACTGTATTTGGACCATACGCTGCTGTTCTGATGTGTGTTTCAGTGGTCACTATGTGGGACGTGGACTACCAATCTGGGCCCAGTTTGGAGGTACCATCTAGGTCCCATGGCATCATTCTACCCGAGGAGATCTACTTCAAGGTCCGCTGGCGGAGATTGGAGTAGCCTCTTCAGCTGCCAAGAGACCAGCTGGACACCATCACCCTGTTCATCATCTCCCCATCGTTTTCCTTTGGAGGAGGAGGATGTACCAATTTTGCAAATCGGTACATGTTCATCTTATCTTCGAGACGCAGCTGGAGCTCCAGGTCTGGGCAGATTCTCACGAGAAAATACACCAGCCCCCTTCTGAGAATTCCATTCACCAAATTGGCACCTGGGTACTGCTGAAATGAGATCGCCTAGCCCCTTCCGACATGATTTGTGCCCTTGTGTGTGCTGTCACCTCAAGGTTTATAATAAATGGAAAAGAGGGATAAGTCAAGCTTTGATCCGTGAACTTTTGAAAGGTGAACAATTCCTGTCAGTCTCATTCGCTAAGCTTTCTGCCAGGATTTCTGCCCTTCGTGCGAACTGTCACTTAAAGTATTATCCGTGATAGACACTCGTCAAGAGAGAGAATCGAGCCTTGTGCCTGCAAACTTTGGAAAAGCGAACATTACTGTCAGCTGCATTCGCCAAGTTTTATTCTGAGAAAGATCTTACAAAGAACATTGTGTAACACCTCGACTCCTAGAAGGTTTCTACGCAGTAACCTGCATGAGCTGATATTCCATAGTACCCACTCAAGACCTTGAACCCTGGCTTTTCTTTTGGCCGGTTGTGCAACTAGTCGCAGTTGGTACTACTGGAGGGATGTGGTGGGGATACACTGATATACAAGGGTGGAATCTGTGACAAGGAACAACAGTACGAGAGGAACAGGGTGTGAGGAAGGTTGCTGACAGAAAGACTCTTGAGCACTTGCCTCCGGGGAAAACGTGTGTGCAGTTTTCCCCGGAGGGTTCGAAGACGGCAGGTGGTACTATCATGATTTAATTACTAAGGGGCATAACCAAGGACAATCAATACAAACTTTGACTGCTAAATTTTGTAACGTCATTTTAAGGCCATGTGGCGATGGACCGTATTTCGAGCGGACTGACATTATTATTTTTAGTATGTAATATTTTGGAAGGGTTGGTACGATTTGTGTGGCACCTTTATATGTAATTACCGCGGAGTGGATTATTATTATCCTATTTCCGGTTAGCTGGATGGGACCCTCGTGGTTTTAACTTTGGTCAGAAAGGCTGGTGAAGACGTTAAATCAGAAGCAGGCTTTCGGACCGCCTTAGTCGTATTAAACGGCTCTTAAATTACTTATGTAACCTTGTTTTGGAAGTGGCACAGAGTCTAACTTCATGTTATTATTCCATTAGTTTTGACGTCAGGGGAATCATTCCTGATAAATTCGTTTCTATCACAAATGTAGATGTGTCAAACCTTGCCAAACGGGCGAGTGTCTGGTTTGTTTAAATTAAGTTATTCATTTGTGTTTAATTAGATCATATTTGTCAGTTAGTTAATTAAGTGGTGGACGGCTGTCCCTTGTAATTGTTTTATTTTACTGCTCAATACATGTTAGCTTATTTCGATTTGTTATATTATTTATTGCATGAAGTCACTAGGAAGATTATTCCCCTTTTCATTCTTCATCTTTGGCAGGGTCAATTTAATACGGCCTGCTGAGGTACGCATTCAGCGTTCCACCCAACAAGCTGGTCTTGACATTGGTTTCGTCCCGCCTGTTCTCTCTTTTCTAAATCAAATCGGGGATGTTCTTGAATACCAAGCAAATCGGAACATTCACTCCTAGGTTTTATTTGCTGTGAACTCAGCTGGCCTAGCGAGTAATTAAATTAGGCCTTTCATGTGTTTTTTTATTATTAATTCTGGGTGTGGTAATGTCATGTGATCATTTATTTTGATATGCTAATATTATTATTATTATTATCATTTCGGCCTATAAACAGGGTAAGGAGGGATGGGGCTAACCTGTTTCAATAATATTTCGAGGACTTGCCAATAAAACAGTCACTAACACATTACGGTCGTGAGCCAACATGCGCCGAAATTTACAACGGAGGTAAATGTCCCAAATACGAGTATATATATTCGAAAATTTACAGATATATTCTTGTCCGCTTTAGTTTTGGAAATACATACTATCGGCTGAATCAGTTTAGACACGCTCGGGATCCGTACCTAGAGTACATCTCTTGCTAGTCGGGATTCAGTGTTACCATATCTACGAAATTGGAATTGTGATGATGATGATGATTGTTGTTTTAAGGGGCCTAACTTCAGGTTATCGGTCCCTAACGGTCTGGGTGATAGCGAAAAACGACAATGAAATGGAAACCAGAACAACAATTAAGTGAGACTGAAAATACTTACAAAATGAAACTCAGATTGAAATGGAAGAGTGGTAATACTCTTACAAAAGAGGATTTAGAAGGAAAATACTCACAAAATGAATATTGAAAAATACGCACAAAATGTAGTTTAGGTTCAAAATACGTAAAAAATGCAATGTAGAGTCGAAATACTTAAAAAATCCAAATGAGACTGAAAATACGCACAAAATGCAATTGAGGTTCAAAAAACTTATAAAATGCAACGGAGATTGAAAATACACAATGCAATTTAGATTCGAAATACTCACAAAGTGCATTTAAAGTTCAAAATACTTACAAAATACAATTGAAATTGAAAAAGCTTACAAAATGTACCGGCATGGTAGATTCAAACTACTCATTTGGATTGACAATACTTACAAAATGCAACTCAGATTGACAATACTTGCAAAAAATGTAATTTAGATTCAAAATACTCACAAAATGCAATTGACAATCAAAATACTTACAAAATGCCCACCATACAAAATGCAATTAAGAATAAAAATACTGTACTTGCAAAATGCGGTTTAGGTTGAAAATACTTACAAAATGCAATTGAAATTCAAAATAATCACAAAAGTGCCACCACCTATATTGAAAGACTTACTAAAAAGCAATTTAGATTGCCAATCCTTACAAAATGCAATTGAGGTTTAAAACACTCGCAAAAAGCAATTTAGATCGAAAAGACTTTCAAAATGCAACTTAGATTGAAAATACCTACATAATGTACTGTAGATTCAAAAAATTCACTTAAGGTAATTTAGATATACGGGGAGACAATTAACAACAACAAAAAATCAGTGCGGGAATCTTAAATAGAAAAGGAAATATAATGAAAAGAAAACAAGAGGTCTGACCCCTCGAAGAATGAGGGCTCAGGAAAGATGAGACAAGGGCCAATTAAGGCGGGAAAGTGAAAAACGTCCTAGGCCTCGGATACCCTAATACCGTCGGTGTCTAAAGAGAACAAGAGTTGACCAAGAGAGGTCGACAGGAAAGAAGACGGAGAGGAGCCCGGCACAAGTAAGTGGAAGCAATTCCGGACTCAGCTGGGGTCCCGTGGTCGCCAACCCACGTCTCACTAGATGTGAGCCCCTGGGGGAAAATTGGAATTGTAAAATTGTTGGCGTTTCGATTCGCATTAGCGTATACGTAACATCAAAACAATGTACACACACTACTACAGCTATCGCTATGACACAGTGCTGCATATCAGACAAATTCTACACACACCCAAGTACATGGGCCTACAAATTATCACGATGGCACAAAGCCCATTAATGAGTCAACAACAACAACCCAATATACTGGATATTTTACAAAACAGTCGGTAGGTGCCTTTCTCTGGCGTTTCCCAGGACTTGAAATACGCTACAATCCCGGCATTTGCGTGAAGAGTATTAAAAAAAACTCGAGACTGGCACTTCAGGCGCTTCCATCTCCCCCTCCCGATCGTGATACTCGACCTAACGTGGTCAGCTACGCTGCAGTTTAATGAGACAATTAAGTCGGAGTCATTTTCATTTCACCACTAAAGGGCAAGTTATTTAGTCAACCTCTAGGTGTAGCGGTATACAAACTTTGTTGTCACCCCGGAGGTCCGGGTTCGATTCCCGGCTCTGAGGGCTGGAGCGGGGTCCACTCAGCCGCGTGAGGCAAAAACTGAGAAGAGGTGGGGTTGATTTATACCTCAGCCATCCTGGGAGTGGTTTTCCATGACTTCTTAATTCTACACCAGGCAAATGCCCGGATGGTTCCTAACCTAAGGACGCAGCCACCTCCTCCCCAATCCTCACCTGAATTACAAATACACACAGCACTACAGATACCATAATAACACAGATTATCAAACATATTCTAAATACACACACCTAAGTAAACAGGACTAAATGACCACGACGTCCAAGCCTCTCAAATCAAACAACAGTAAGTTATTCATATTTCGAAGAGTATTAGCCGGTCGAAACAAAGTTGCCAACATAGATATTTTTCAACCGTCGTAAAATCACGCTGCAGGTCAGGGGGGAGGCGTGACGGCGCAGTGGTCAAGCTGCTTGCCTCTTACCAAAGCCGGAGGTCCGGGTTATATTTTCGGCTCAGCCAAGAAATTTATTCTAGTCCGAGGTCTGGAACGGGGTACACTCAGCCTCGCGAGGCAAAAATGAGAAGAGGTGGGTTCGATTCCCACATCGGCAGTCTCCTCCTCAAAAACTTCACCTGAATTACGAATACAACACACTTATACAGTCATTACAATAAGACAGGTTATCAGATAAATTCCACATATACCCAAGAACGCGGGACTACATGACCACGATATCGTAGAGCCCCTAAATAAATCAACAACAACTCTAACCAAAGCGGACTGGTTTCAATTCCTAAAATAGGTAAGTTTAGGTAATTTTACTATGAATATGTAGAATACCTACAAATATGAAAAAATATGTAAAATGACGCTCAGTTATAATAACCATAACATAGTGGTATTTGAAGATACATCGTTTCCCAGCATTTAAATAGCAAGAGAAAAAAGATGTTATTACAAAGAAATCCCAGTCCTAAATAACACGGTGTTATGCAAAATAAAGACTTTAAGTTATTAGGTCATGTAGTGCATAAATAGTGAAAGTCATGTAACTTACATGGAAGTTGGAAAATTAATATGTCTGATCTCAGCGGGACTTAAACCAGCGACTTCCGACTTAATACTTCTGTGCTCTAATTTTTGAAGCCAAAGTCGAACGGGTGGTTAATGAACATGCCAGATTTCTCGCACAGGTCCCCTAGTGTTTATATAAAACTAAGTTTCACAAAACCCAAGCTCTTATTGCAAAGGGAGTTATAAGGCGCGGTTTGTGCTAAAAGCTTCCAAATTTTGCATAACACCGTGTTATTATTATGGCTGGGATTTCTATGTAATAAGGGGGCGTGGTGGCTCAGCGGTCTAGCTGTATGCCTCTCACCAAGGCGGTCCGGGTTCGATTCCCGGTCAGTGCATGTGAGATTTTCGAAGTGAAATGCCATGTCCTGTGGTTCGGATTCCACGTAAAAAGGAGGTCCCGTGGCTCATGATCTCGAGATTGACGGTCACGTTAAACTACAAGCTTCCTTCTATGTAATAACATACGAAGTCGCATGTCACGGATTCGAATCCCGCTGGGGATCAAGCATTTTAATTCTCCAACTACAGTACCATATGCATGGCTTGCATTATTAGTAGGCCTAAATTGCACTATATAATAGCTTAAAACCTCTATTTCACTTCATTGCTGTCGAGATTTTCGAAGTAGAATGCATCGTCCTCTACTTATGATTCCACATTAAAAATTAAAATGTCCCGTGATTGAGAGATTAATGGTCACGTCAAACTCCAAGTTTTTCCTTTTTCATAACAGTAAGTACAGGAAAAATATTGTATTTCTTGAAAAGTCTGTAGAAGTATATTTATTTGTTTATAAAGTGCGTTTAAACACACAAAACAAGACGATAGCCCGTAGCAGAACTGTGTCGCGTCCAACACGCATTACAGTAAAGCACACATGGGGTGTCCACAAGTAACCGATCGTAACAAATGAGCCTTCAAAAGAAAGAGGTAAGAGAGACTACAAGCTTGACGTGCCGTAGTGACGAAAATTGAACTCTCATTTCATAAAATGTCGACAATTACCTTAAACAAATAAACAAAGACGATAGCCTCTGCCAGCCCGCATACCAGTATAGGTGGTTTGACACATGCGAGAGTACTCACACAAGCCCTCTAGTTTTTATTATTATTATTATTATTAATAATAATAATATTACTAGCCTATCATAGTGCATTTTACCCGCTGTGGCCTTTCAATGGATTCCAAGAATTCGATTTTCACATATTTATGTACATATTTTACCACTTGATACTACATAAAAATCCCAGCTCTAGTTATAAAACAGCGATTGGGGAGAAATTATAAGGTGGCATTGCTATTATAGTAACCTATTTAAGGTGACGCAGACAATAGCTGACCCAGTAGAAACGGAGAATTCCAATGAAACAACAACGTGCTGACCGAGCGCCATACGTCAGTGTGTTGAAATACTGACCAATGCGGTCAAGTGACGGTGAGTCGGGGACAATCTGTTTCCCATTTCCACTCCAGAAAAAAGGCTGATTTGGTGCCCTTCACGAGTTCACATTGCTTAATTCTAGTCCCAATTACATATGATTCCCGCCTCTGCCAAGGATTTTAATTCTGGTGTGAGGGCTGGAACGGGGTACAGGGTACACTCAGCCTCGTGAGGCAAAACACAGAATAAGAGGGTTCGATTCCTATCTCAGCCATCTTGGAAGTGGTTCTTCATGGTTTCCCACTTCTACTCTAGGCAAGTGCCGGCTTCCCAATCCTCACCTGAGAAACAAATACTCACACTAACACTGCCATCGCAATAACAAAGGTTATCGAATTATTATTATTAATAATAATAATCGTATGGCAATTACACATCACTTTTGGAACACAAAGAAAAATATATACAAGATTTAAGAAATATGTATATATATATACAGGGTGTATCTTAATTATACCGACAAAAAAATTAGGGACACTCTGCGTGTTATGTAGAAGACAATGCCGAGTAGCGTGTGTGTCCGCGCACTAGCATATGCCTGTCTCATCCCTTCCCTTGCCTGAAGCACACCAGTGGCCAGCGGCCTGCACTCTCGCTCAGCGTCTAAGGCGAGCTTGTCAATTTGAATCGCGCGCCCGGAAGTAACAAAGTAACCTCATTTTCTCAAAGAGAAAACTTTTCTCAGCCAATCCGATTGCGGCATTGTCTTCTACATAACACGCAGAGTGTCCCTGATTTTTTTGTCGGTATAATTAAGATACACCCTGTATATCGAATAAATTCCATGCACACCTAAATACACGGGGTTGCATGACCATGATATCGCAAAGCCTCTAAATCAAACAACCAATTGCATATGCACATACTAATACAGAGAACACAATAACGCAGCTTAAGAGACAAATTGCACACGGAGCTATAGTACTGTATGAGGCTAAATGAATAAATCATAACACCAGAACCACAGTAACGCAGGTTATATGATTTCGAACAGGGCTTTTGCTCACCAGACACGCTGCAAAACTGGTCAGGGTAACTGTCAATCAGAGAGAGGGACGTGATGCCACAGTGGTCAGGCTGCTCTCCTCTAAACAAGGCGGACTGGATTAGATTCCCAGATTTATTGTCAATGTGAAATGTCACGTCGTGTGGTTCGGATTCCACGTAGAAAGGACGCTCCGTGGCTCATTATCACGAGATAAACGGTCTCGTATACATGGGCACCCGCAGGATTTTTTCCAAGGGGGGAGGGTGGGGGGGGGGGGGACAACTAACATTTTTCATTTCATTTCCTACCTGTCAGATGATGAGACGTACATCCCCCCCCGCGCAATTTTCGTTTAATTTTTTACTTGCTTTTCATTATTTGGCTGCTCTGAAACCATTAGGTTCATTATCTTCATGCCATAAATGGGAGGAATAGTTTCTTTTAGTTCAGACCTTCGCGACGCTAGGTCGCGATCAAACTGAACTGTAACCTACCCTGGCCTATCACGACCTCCTCGACGGAACAATTTCGACCGTCTCCGGTACTCCCGTGTCTATTCATGGAATAATAGCCTTGAAAGCACAATTCGGTACATGTCCAGGTCCAGCCATTAATCTGATAAAAGATAAAAGACGAGATGATATTTTATTTCAATTAGCCTACATGTACACCGGCCTATAAGTTCCACTATCTCAATACCGCTGATCATCAGACAAATTCAAGACACCCAAGTATACGGAGCTGATCACCACAATGTCCCAAGTCCCTAAGTGGACGTGGTGGCGCAGTGGTCAAGCTGTTTGCCTCTCACCAAGACGGACCGAGCTCGATTCCCAGATAATACATGTAAGAGAAATTCACGTCCTGTGGTTCGGAATCCACATTTAAAATACATATATATTTCATGATCCCGAGATTTAGGGTCTCGTAAAACTACAAGCTTCTTTCTAAGTCCCTAAAAGAAACTCAAGGTCACCACGCCCCATGTTCGCCTCGTTGCGTGGTGGCTAACACTCTTGGCTGTCACTCGAAGGCTCGGGCCCGATTCCCGGCTCTGCCAAGAAATTTAATTCTGGTTTGAGGGCTGGAAAGGGGTACACTTAGCCTCGTGAATTCAAAACTGAGAAGAGGCAGGTTCGATTTCCACCTCAGCCATCCCGGAAGTGGTTTTCCGTGGTTTCCCACTTCTACTCCAGGCGAATGCCGGGATGGTTATTAAATTAAGGCCACGGCAGCCTCCTTCCCAATCCTTATCTGAATTACAAATACACACATTAATACAGCCATTGCAGTATCACAGGTTATCAGACAAATTACACACACTTACTCGAGTACACCGGGATACATGATACGATGTCGCAAAGCCCCTAAATTAATCAAAAACAACAAATCAAACTGAAAATAAACCCCAATGACTTGTTTTACAAAACAAGGAAATGGTATATAATAATGTTACGGTATTGGTTTTACGTCCCTTTTAACTACTGAGGGTTTAGAGACGCCGGGGTGCCGGAAGTTTGCCCCGAATGGGATCTTTATCGTGCCAGTAAATCTACCGACACGGCTCCCTCGCATTTGCCCAACCTCAAATGCCAACTCACTGCGCCAGGATTCGATCCTGTAACTTAGGGACCAGCAGGCGAGAACGTTACCGCTGAGCCACGCAGCCAGTGAAAATAGTATGTAAGAGAAAGCACTAAACAAAAGCTTACTTTTCCAACTTCCTGAAGTAATATATACATAAAAGCACACCTTTGAATCCACAATAATCTTCCAATATTTCTTGTAACAACCACACAAAACTAGAGAAACACTGATCACACCTTTGCCAGTCAGAAGTAGAAATTACCTATGAGGAAAGAAATATCCCACTGTCTTCAAGAATGCTATATGATTCACACAACGCGAGTACTCAAAGCCTCCTGGAAGCGTGTAGCCAGCGCGCCCGACCTCCGCGACGCTAGGTCGCGATCAAACTGAACTGTAACCTAGCCTGGCCTATCACGACCTCCTCGACGGAACAATTTCGGCAGTCTCCAGTAGTCACGATATAAGTTACCCCAGAGTCTATTCATGGAATATTAGCCTTGAAAGCAAAATTCGGTACATGTCCAGGTCCAGCCATTAATCTGTCCTCGCACTGCTCAGACAACTATAAATAATCCTAACTCGACAGACACAACAAATCGTTGACATATTTCACATAACTAAGTGGCTTTAATTACTGTCGCATTTCTTTGTGGCTATTTGCTCACCCACCCATACTAACCAAAAAAAATGGGAACGAAACAGCGTTGTTGTTGTTGATGATGATACAATTACGGGCTTGTGACATCGTGGTCATGTAGCCCCGTATACTTAGTTGTATGTGTGATAACCTGCGTTAGTGTGATGGCTGGACTAGTGTGTGTATTTGTAACTCTCAAAGGATTTGGATAGGAGGCGGCCATGACCTTATATAGGTACAATCCCGGCATTTGCCTGGAGTAGAAGAGGGAAATCATTTCTAGAGTGGCTGAGGTGGGAATAGAACTCCCCCCTCTTCTCAGTTCTAACTCACGAGGTTGAGTGTACACCATTTCAGCTCTCTAACCAGAATTAAATTTCTTGGCAAAGCCACGAATCGAACCCGGATTTGATAAACAGGTAATAACACAACTGCAGTCATACTTTATGGCTGGTATAGATGAGTTCCACATACGGCTGTGTAGATAGATATATGAAAGATTTATGGATTATTCACACATGGTATACCTTTTTGACACACTAGCAGGAGGGGAGGCTAGAATCATACAATTTGGCAGGCATGTGGCAGATGGATGCACCCCAAATGCTTGCCAAATTTCACGATTCTATGTCCCTACGAGTATGGAAAAGTGAACAGAATGTGTGAAAACTGTACCAACAATAAATCAAAATCTACGTTTTTAGCGCTATATAAGGCGTAATCGATGGAGATACAACGAAAGGTCATATGGCCAAAATTGTAGAGCTTTACAAATTGGAGCTACACACTGTCAAACGCTGACATGGAAAACAACGCCAGCTGAGGACTGATTTCTACGTTTACAGGCCCTCCGAAATCACCACAGTACAGCCAGGAACCTACGAGGTGAGCTAATTAATGCGCATGGGACTGTCGTCAGTACACAGACAGTCCGCAATAGACTAAGAGAAGGTTAGCTCAATTCCCGGAGACCAATTAAAGTGCCCGGGTTGCCCCCTCATCACCGAAGATGCCGTCTGCAGTTTGCACAACAGCATGTTAACTTTCAGCTCCGACACTGGATGCCAGTATTCTTTGCCGATGAATCCAGATTCCATCTTTCTGGGACAGATGGTCGTATTCGAGTCTGGTGACGTTAAGGAGAACGAATATTTGACTTGCAACGTGCAGGAAACAGTCGCTTAGAGTGGCAGATCAGTGATGGTTTGGGGAGGAATTTCTTTGAACCATAAAAGTGACCTCGTAGTCATTCAGGGGCGATTGATAGTTGTGCGCTACATTGAGGAGGTTCTGGTGAATCATGTACTGCCCATCGCAGACAACATTGGGCAACATTTCACATTACTGCATGATGGAGCCACTGCACATTCTGCTAGGGCCACCAGGGACTTCCCTGAAGCTGCTGGACTTCAAGTAATGGACTGGCCCGCATGTAGTCCCGACCTCAATTGTATCGAGCATCTGTGGGATCAACTTGGTAGGCGTATCCAGAATCGCACGCAGCAACCCCGCACACTCCAGGGCTGACAGCAGCATTATTGGAAGAGTGGGGAGCCATCCCCCAGGATGCCATCCGGAGGCTTATCAGAAGCATGCCACGCCGGTGTGTTGCTGTGATACGAGCCAGAGGTGGGAACACAGAGTACTGAAAAGTGTTATCTTTAAGTTTCAGTCTGTTTTAAGTTGCATTAAAGAGTCGTGACTTTCGGTTTTGGACCACTGTTTCTGTTTGGGACATTCAAGCGTAACCGTGTGGGTATTTTTTGTTCATTCTTGGTTTCTGTACAAATAAAGGAACATGTTTAGGTTCTACATAATCTACGTCTGCAAAATAAAGGTGCACAAAGTATTACATACGACCAAAAGTCTGATGCGTTTTTTTCTTGTGAGCAGTGTATATGTTCCAGTCTTCTGCAGTCCTCTTCAAACAAGAAATTCATGGAAAGAATATTCTGTCAACAGCAAATGTAGCCATCTCCTGATACAATCCCTCAAGCATTAAGAGAATACGTCTCATCAGCGGAATTACGGTACGGTCTGCCGTTGCGGCATACAGTTGGTAGTAGATCTGCGCGCAAGACTTAGCATCAGTTATTCAGTAGGGGAGTTATCCACTGATACGTGCGAAGAAATAATGTGGAGTAGGACCGGTAGTATCTATCGCTCTATTATTCGTGGAAGTCGTTATTATGCCACACATATACAACATTGGAAAAGATGAAGTTAGTATGCCATTACGTATTTAAGAAACGAGTACCACTGAACTTGGCTGCGCTAACGTATGTTGATCGTGGCAGCTGAAGCCTAGTTGGACATATATTAGTTCCCTCACTTTCCTGGTCAACGAGCGGCGACTCAAACGTAAAGGTACGGTTTGGCTACAGCAATGATTGCGGGCGCACATCGCTGGCGATGATCGCTCGGCGCACAGTCAGACAAGCGGTTTCCCCAGTCGGCGATCATCGTCCTTCGTCCACTGCCTCCTACAACAGGATCACTTTCACTTCTCAACTGCTCAGTAGCCTACTCTTTACTTATACAGGTTTGTGGGGTAAATACTAATCAGCTGATTATAGTCGAAATAATATAACGTTCCCAGAATGGCCTTAAGCAGAATTACATCAGCGTCAATATTGCTTCCTTTATTAGTGGAGGAAGAAGAGACGATGATCGAATTAAGTATATTCACATGGAGCGAAAGACACTCCAAACTAATAGTGGCGAGCGATGTTTGTAAAAGGTAGTCCCCGCTTGAGCTACATTCTGTACCCAATAAATAAATAATAACATGTATAAAACTAGGCGTACAGAAGGATGTTTTAATGCACTGATTCATAAGACACCTGCCTAATGACCAAATAAAATTTAAGGAATACTCAAGGCCAGTGGCGTAACTACGGGGGGTGATCGATCCCCCCAGAGCCAATTAATGAAACTACGAGTATTAAACTTATGAAGTATTTATCTTTGAATAGAACCAATCTTTGGATTGATGATATCTATGAATAAGGGCTATGAAATCATGATACCGTGTGTTACATGATACCATGTGTTGCCGTGTTTCTGTCCTAAATAACATGTATTAAAATACAGGTGAACAATTAAGCACACTTACCACCACGTTTCTGTGACAAGCAACATAATTTATTAAAAAAGCATCAGTTTATTTTGAGGAATTACAAAATACTGTCTGTTTGGAAGCCATGATACTGTTTCCCAAAGAGATGAGAGCTTTGTCGTTATTCTTTTGTTCACGAAATGGCCAGCGACCATCGCTGCCAAAATGCAATGAATTGACACCAGCGCAGATCGCTGTAGGGAAACCGGTCCCATTTGTTTACATGCGTTCATAAAGCAACGAAGATCGCCAGCGATGTGCGCCCGGCGATCATCGCCGTAGCCAAACCGTACCCTTAGGCAGTAGCACGCGCTGACAATAACCATTGTTCGCTATTGACCAATAGAATGCTTCCTCTATCATTCCACTTGGACTCCAAAGTCCCGTCCTGGCGACTGGCTCTCGTGTCACGGAAGCGTCCAGTGTTGCACAGTTGGACGTAGTTCTGCCCAGTCCCGCTGCTTGCTCTCAGTGGCTACAGTGGAATGTTGACAACCCTGTGCCTCCTTGGCTCCACGCAGCCATGGAATGTTAACATATCCGCCCAGCTAGATTTTAAAGGCGAGCCGCAGGAAAGGGCAAGAACTATACTGGGTAGTGTGTGGAATTTGTCTGATAACCTGTGTTACTGCAATGGATGTATTGTGTGTATTTGTAATTCAGTTGAGGATTGGGAAGGAGGCAGCCGTGGCCTTAATTTAAGAACCATTCCTGCATTCGCCTGGAGTAGAAGTGGGAAATCACTTCCAGGATGGCTGAGGTGGGAATCAAACCCTCCTCTTCTCAATTTTGCCTCACGAGGCTGAGTGTAGCTCATTCCAGCCCTCAAACCACAATTAAATTTCTTGGCTGAGCCAAGAATCGAACCCGGGCCTCCACGGTGCCAGTCAAGAGTGTTGGTCACTACGCAACGAGGCGGACTTTAGATAAAGAACAAGTTTAAGTGCCAGGGATATAATTTAAGCTTCGAGTTACAGAAATTCGACTTAAAAAGAAAAAATGAAAAACCATGTAAATTATCGGAAGTTTGTTTGAGAAATAATAATTGCTACGAGTTATCGAAAATTTGAGTAATGGAGTTTCGAGATATCGAGGTTCGACTGTAGTTATCAGCTTAGTCGTCGGACTCATATTTCAAACCGGTAATACTTGATCTCGTTGGCATTGAATGTTGAAACAACAATGGTAACAGTGTGTTGTCAATGATGAGAGTTCCACATCGTTTTTAAGAAAATTGAGAAATTTAAGCCACAGGATACGCAGAAGTTGCGATAATAATGGCTAAAAAGCCTTGAAATTGAAGATTGGTTAGTAAAGTGCCTAACTGCCGAAATCAGAAGAATGGAGAAAGCTAACGAAAATTCATGTAGCCAGCGAGTTATTCATTGTCCTAAAATGTTTGTATGCAAAATCTGGTCGTGATTTGGGGAACGGTATATAAATTGTATATAGAAAAAAATCATATTCACTCTTTTACTCGTATATAAGGTATGGATTACCTCGATAATAACCTCTTGTGCCTAGAATCAATCTTCGTTCTTAGTGACGTATTAACAGCATAACAAATACTCCCACACATGTGAGACAGTAGTCTACATCCTCCATAAAACTTACTATCCAATGTACTTTGGTTTACAGGCCACTAAATTATAATTTGATTGGTGTATACAGCTAAAACAGACATCGTTTTGTAAGAAACAATATATCAGTGTAGAAAGCAATTAATCAAAGCTTTAATTTCACACACTGCCTGAAGGTTTACAAAACATGAGGTAATTTTATATTTATTTCACTTTTAGTGTTGCATTTCTTTCTTTCTTTCTTTCTTTCTTTCTTTCTTTCTTTCTTTATTTAGTTATTTATGTATTTATTTATTTATTTATTTACTCACGTCACTGCAAGGTTGCCATCAGACTATGTTCGTAATTACAATCGTTTCTTTATAAATTGCGTAAAAATTGACCATATAGACTGGTCCACTTTTCGACCGGTTGCAATTCTAGCGGCATTTTGGGTAACATTTTGCCAAATGTGCTTTTAATACTAATTCGGACCTGCTGAACACGAATTTCGATGTTGGCACTCCCAAATTTCGACCGGAAGCTCAGAATTTAAGATGGCGCCCAAGATGGTGGACGTTTTCTTACTATTACGAATTTCCACTCCCGAGGCCGATTTTCTTCATCTAAAGACCGTTTTTAGGGTTATTTGTGTAGTAAAATGCGATAGTAACTGTAACAGATTGTGCAAGCAATTATTTAGCCTTGGCTGGAAGCCCAGATTTCAAGATGGTGGACATTTTCTCAACTTCACGAGTCGGGCCCGACTTTTTACATTTTAAGACTGTTAATCTGGTTATTTTTGTATAGGAATACTATTCTAATTGTTACAGAGTGTTAAAGCAACTAGTTGACCGTTTTAGAACGAAAACATACTGAGAAAACATGAAATTATTTTGAGTGGATTGACCTTGCATTTGGCAAAGTTCATGTCTTGATTTGATATTGCATAGATATTATTTTTCTTTTTATTGTATATTCTTGCCGATATGTGTGTTTTGGATTTTAGTTTGGCGTTTAGTGAGTGAAGCAAGGTTGTTGAGGCTATTTATTACTTTGTGGTTAAATGCAATAAAATACTACATGTGTCGCAAGAACACCACGCTTCCCGAAGGCAATGACGAATGGCATATTTATAGTAATTATACTAGACTTTTGAAAATTACATTAATCATTTAATCATCATCCTCGTCACCTTATTTCGAGTTTGTACAAGATCCGGAACAGAAACACATTGAGGGGAAAATTAACTTAGCCTTGCGGCATTTACAAAGCCTTGTAGAACAATCATTTTTGCAACCGCAAAGAACAATATCGATAGCAGCCTTTGGAATGGGTTCAAGCGTGGTGAGAATGGGGATGTAGCCGTCTGTTTCTTCCTTCCATCCGCAATCTGTGATTGGAGACAGGACGGGGTCAGGTAGGTGAGCGTTCTCCCACACTGAAGTTTGGTAGTGACTTCGTTTAATATGTTCCAAAAGCTCTGCGCTGGTCCGCGGAAGAGATTCTGTTGTGTTTTTTTTATCTTACCAAACAAGGAATGACGCGCAACGTCATTCGAAACTATTGAGTCAGTTAATGAAGAAGAAAAGAAACCGAATTGAAATGTACGAGCCAAGTCGACGTAGGTGAATTTACTAGAAATACAAACATTGTACAATTTTGTCACAAACATTTCTGCAGAAGATACAGCCGCTTTACTGAGAGGTACAATGCCATGCGAGGACAACAGGGTGTAGTGCTTTCGAAACACTTCAAAAGCTGCTGGTTTTGTAATTGACGTTAGGTATGATGTGACATCACTCCCGGTGATTGAATGAAAGGCCAGTATACTCTTCATTAGTCCTTCGTGCAATTTGCTATGTTCATGATGAACAGGTACAAAGACTCTCTTTCTTGAAGTACCACTCATTAACCATACTTCATTTGCAGGTATTTTATCGAAGTGATAAAGGAGGAACAGAAAGATATCTGTGTCTCTAGCAGGCACGACAATTTGCTTTGCAGTACTTGCCACTGCGTGCAGAACAATTCTTGTGTCGGGTTCCTCGTGAGAAGTTTCGAGGGAGGAAATCGGTGTTGTTTTCTGGTTAGAGAAAACCTCCCTTCTATCTTTAAAGCCTCCGGCAATAACCAGCCCAAAGCCATTTTTATCGTGCTTGCCATGAGAATCTTTTGAGGTGGAGGCATTTTGATTAACCTCCTGTGTCTCTTTTCTCAAACGCTCTATATTCGTTTTGTTGGTAAAATCAGAGTAACATTCTCTGTGATAGGAAAAAGAGACGTCGTTACTTGGCAACTCCAAAAAACTGTCTATAGCAAAACTGTAAATTCCGCACATGACTTCAGTTTCTCACAACGCGCTAATGTTCCTTTTGTCAACGTAAATACTTCTTTCTTCTTGGGTTTCGAACAAAGGATGCACAAATTACTTCGACTGTCACCATCACCGTGTAGATTTTCTTGAGGTTCCATCTAAAACACACGAGACCATAACCTCAAAGAATGGTACACTTGCGTATTCTTGCTCAGACGATAAAAACAACTGCTTATAAACACTTACCGGTACCTCTTTGAGACACAATTCCACTAAAAAAATATTGAAGAACAGTTATTGCACCAAACACAAACAACTTATAAATTTTCTAAACTGCGACAAGATGCCCACAACACACAGAAAACAGCGCAGAGACGCCGCACTCAAACTTGTCGAGATAGGCGCGCGCGCTCAGGGGAAGGGGTCGCGCAGTCAGGTGCCGTGACTCTTGCACTTGCGCTCACGACTCACGGCCCCTTAGAATCGTATTTGAGCATCTTTGAACGTATTTAAAAGATGTCACTATAGTATTATCAATAAACAAAAAACAAAAAAATCACACACATACACAATATGTATTTTCCTCCCAGTATAATTTGTTTTATGGAGTATTTTATTACTATAAACGGTTATATAATTGTTTCCAACAGTCTAGGACAATTATGTTTGCATTCTACGACAAAAATAACCCTGAAAAAGGCATTTAGATAAGAAAAATCGGTCCTGGGACTGAAACTATCGGACATGTACGAAAACGTCCGCCATTTTGGACGCCATCTTGAATTCTGAGCTTCCGACCAAACTTTGGGAGTGCCAACATCGAAATTAGTGTTCAGCAGGTCTGAATTAGTAAAAAAAAAAAAACACATTTGGCCAAATGTTAACCAAAATGCCGCTAGAATTGTTAAAATGGCAATTATAGAGAAAAGTGAACCAGTCTAATATGACAATGCTAATAATTAAAAACCGTGTTGGCTGATAGTATTATCTTATTATTTGACTAGGCGGTTTTAATAAGATAATAGTTTCTTTTCTAAAAAAAAAACAATTACTGAAGAAGGTCATAATATGGCCGAAACTGGTACTAATTAAAGTATATTAATTCAAATGTATTGTCTAATGGTGTAATAAATTTATTAAATACCCATTGGTTTTTCATTTAGATTAAATGTCAATAACGAAACTCTTAAATATGATTTAAGTTCATATCACTACTACTTTATTCTTCTCCTTATTATTATTATTATTATTATTATTAATCGTATGGTATGGTACACATATCATATTACAGCTTAATGAAATATTGAAAAGAGAAAAAAGAAACTACTACTTTATAAGTCATTGGCAAACCGAATCCATGACTAGAATCTTGTAGGGCACAGCAACTAACATAAAGTTGACTACTTAAGAAGTATTTTACTATAGCAATCGCTCTACTGGCCCTTAGCTAAGCTTCACGTCTTACCTCTGATATCAATGTACCTCGTTATCTAAACGTGCATAGCATACGATCGAATTGCATGGTATCGAATGGCACGAGAATTCAAAGAAAGAGCACTAGAACGTGTTATAATTTCGAGCACCATTCAAAATGCTGGAGAATTCACTTAGTAGCAGCTGAACACTTTTACATGTTTGTGAACCGTACTGACTTGAGTTGGTTAGGGTTGAGCTGCTTGCCTCTCACCAAAGCAGGCTGGGTTCGATTTCCCGTTAATGCACATGAGCTTTTCGTATTGAGAGGTTGCGTCCAGTGGTCCAGATTCCGCACAAAAAGGAGGTTTGGTGGCTTATGATCGCTAGGTTAGAGGCATATAAATACTTCTTGAGCTTCTTCTCATTTAGAAGGTTATATTTTACTAAGTTTATCCTGAAAACCTCTGCGAAAGAGAAAATTGGCCCAAGCAAGTGCGTGACGTCGCGCGATGAGGAAGTGTACAGTACCTTCCTTGTGGCAGGCAGTCCATGAACCACGAGCTCTGCGGTGCATTAACGCCCACCAAGGTCATTAGAATCAACGATCATAATTTCCTCATGTACAGTAGTTTTACTATATAATTTAGACACGTGCAACAGTGGCACATCCAGGGACAGGGATAGACGGTAGGCTATATCTCCCTTCCCGAAACGAAGCATTTAACCGATTATTTATTTATTTATTTATTTATCGTATGGCTTTTAGTGACGGGAGTGTCCGAGGACATGTTCGGCTCGCCTGAGTCTGTAGCTGCTTCCATCTACAAGTTCCGTTCAATTTCAAGTAGTTCCAACATTCGCCACCAGATATCAATGATACCTAGTGGTGAACGTTGGACAAGTTTAGTCTGTGAAAGGATCTTTTACATGCCATAAATCTATGACATGGGACCGCCGGCTTTACTTCCCCTCCGAAGGAAGGCATACTGAAGGATTTTTAACGCTCTTAAAAAATCCGACGACTTCGACCGGGTTTGAACCCGCTACTTTGGGCATAGCAGTTCAGCATGCTACCGACTACGCCACCGAAGTCACTATTTAACCGATATTGTAACTCTATAACATTAAGGTAACTTACTGTAAAAAAAGTTTCTGTTTCAGCTTTACATTGTAATGTAATAACCATTTCTTTCTTGAATTATTCATGCGGGGTTTCTTTAATATTTATTTATTTACTAGCAGCCCGCCCAGGTTTCGACCGTGAACAGTTATGAATGCATTACGTGATAAGCACAGTTTTTTCGATGTCAATGAACTACTACCTATATCCGTTTTACGTCTCGGCATGATGGGTTAAAATCACTGACCGGACTATTAATTGTGTTATGGAGATGCATGTGCAACGAATTCTTGTCAGAGGTAAAACAGATATAGGTCGTAGTTCATTGGCATCGAAAAGTTCACAGGCGAAATGAAGAAAAGCCGAGTTGCACTTCCAATTAAACTCCACACACAACCACCCTTCTCTAAAGACTTAACACGACTCGACAGTTTGCTGCTGGCTGTATCTGGGGTAATAGGCTCGCCAGCTAGATAGGCTGTAACTGGGGTGATAGGCTCGCCTCAAGCTAGCTCGTAAACTGTCGCCTCAGTAATTGAATGGAGATTGTTGGAAGATATGAAAACGTAAAAACACTTATGGGCGATGTATTGAAAATTGAGATATGCTCTCGCGGATATTTTTGTAGAACTTTTCATTCTGAACAATTCTTACACTCATAGTATATTGATATTTTTAACGGTTTGTCCAGCGTAAGCTTAAAAAGCGCACGGACGCCAGATTTTCTTTTTCGACTTTTTCACTGAAATCGTTACTGCTTGGCTTCCTTTTATAATAAATAAATTATTTTCTACAGAAACCTTCCTCGGGATATCCTTTACAGAATGGTGAAAACCGCATCAAAATCCATCCAGTGATTCTCGAGATTACCCGTGACATCCAAGAATCAGGGACTTTGTTTTATACTAAGTAGATATTTATTTCATGGTTACAGCAGATTTATTAACAGATATATCGTAGGTTCTATTTATTATTATAAGTTTCACGCTATTCCTTTTTTGTCTTTTTTTTCGTTGATTGTTTTCTTAGATCTACTTTTTGTTTAGTTATATTCCTCTTTTTTTTAGGAATTATGAATTAATTCAAGGATTTATTGTAACTTGTATTATAGTCCATTTTTTTTGCAAATCGCGTAAGTTAGGGCAAAAGGGTATAAGTCAAAAAACACTAAAACAAAGTTATCACAATTCCCTACTAAATAAATGCATAATCTCAGTTTTGGTATTATTTTGACTTCTACCCTTTTGCCCTAACAGTATTCAGAATTGACTGAAACCCTGTTGTACACCCGAGGTTATCATAATTGCCTATCAAACAATTGCATAATATCAGTTTGGTATTCTTTTGAAATATTATTTTACTTTTTTTTTTCGATGAAAAATGTATTTAAAAAAATAAACTTAGTTAAAAACAGATCTGTAACAAATGTAGGCTTTAATTTGATGATAATATAAAAATAATTTTGTGAAAATGACATACATCTCAGTGTGTTTGTATATTCCTATAAAATAGACTAAGAAAAGAAATTGCCTATTGAGTGATCCCCGTTCCAGCCCTCAGACAAGATTTAAATTTCTTGGCAGAGCCGGGAATCGAACCCCGACCTCCGGAGCGACAGCCAAGAATGCTAACCGCTGCACTACGATGTGGTCCAGCTTGAAGAGAATCAGTTCTGCGACATGGTATTACGGTAAGGGAGGTACAAGTTAAAGACAATTAAAACGATAGGTGATATTCAAAGAGATTTTTCATGTTAATCAAAGAGCAATCACACAAGAAATAAGTATTTCTTTCAATGGAAGATCTATGCAATGCAGAGTTTATGCACTACAGCAGTTAAAAGAAAACATTACATGAAAAACAAACTAGACAGGTAGAACATGGACTATGTCTAAGGGATATTATCAGATGGACATGTTTTCCGGGCATGTTGTCTTCTTTGAGGTTTCAAATTCTCAACGATCACCGGATAGGCTACTGCATCAAACATCTAATTGGGAATTTTAAATCCCACTGGACTAAGGCCAACAAGTCCCGAAAACTTGTAGATCCATTATTATACTGGCCAAGAAAGTCCAATCTGTTCCCATATTTTAATGAGTAAGATTACCGCTAGTAATTTTATAAGACTCCAAAAAGTGCAAAACCCTCAAGCCAGGCTAAATATATATTTTTTAATGCATAAGGAGGATTTAGACTCTTGTAGGGAAAATTACTTTTCTGGAACGTACTCATGGTTTTGTATTGATTCATCGAATAATAATGTATTGGTTAATATTCCATGGCGGTTAAGATACACAGCCATTATCACGAAATTTTAATGAATGAATGGCCACTTTAAATATACGGTATAGTAGTAGATATTTCTCATGTTCTGGTTGTAAGTTAGCGTGTAAAATGAGTAATTTTTTTTTATCTCGGTTGCAAGTAAATTTCCAGGTGCTGCAAAATATTGGCTTTATATGTTCCAGTACTTTTAAATTACAATGGATGCATGCAGATCCCTAAACATACTCGTAATTTATACAATATTCTGTTTGATCAGATATTCTTCCCTCCAATGTTGGTGCTGTTTAATTTTGGGGCTTGGACATCGTGAACATCAGCCCCGTGTATTTATGTATATGTAGATTTGTCTGATAACCGGTGTGGTGTTATTGCAGTCAACGGTTGTGTGTGTACCTGTAATTGGGGACACACACCACCATCGAAAACTACTTCTAGGATGGCTGAGGTGGGAATTGAACATACATCTTCTCAGTTTTGCTTCACAAAGCTGAGTGTACTGCCGTTCCAACCCTCACACCAGAATTAGATTTCTTGTCAAAACCGGGAATCAAACCCGGATCTCAGGGGCGGCTGCCAAGGATGTTTGGCACTATGCCACAAGGTCCCAATGCTGGAGATGAGATCATCATCATCATCATCATCATCATCATATCCGACCCCAAGCTAGGTGATTAGCGTGTTGGGCTTTGATTTGAAGTGTCCCAGATTCGATTTTAATCTCGTATGGTTAATAACTCTGATTCGGGGAATTAGTGGCGTCTTCATAATAATTTCATCCTCATCACGACGTCAACTCGAAATACTCGTATCAAACCCCACCGGAGACCTCACGCAATTATCATCTGGAACATGGCGCTCTATGGAAGTGTAACTTGACTGTTGATGCAACAGAAAAGAGGAGAGTAGTAGCATTTGAAATGTGTCCCAGAGGAATGTTGAAGATTAGATGGGTAGTTAATAAGACCAAGAAATGAAGGAGGTACTAAGACGAGTGAGGGAGGAGAGATTTTTTTGCGAATACAGAATAATGGAGAGAAGAGATAGGTTAGTAGGGCAAATACTAAGGCAACCAGGAATGGCAAAATTGGCTGTAGAAAGAAGGGTTGAGGACAAGAACTGTAAGCTCAGACCATGGTTAGAATATGTTAAAAATATTTCCTCAGATGAAGGGTTTGATAACTACGTACATATGAAACAATCAGCTCAGGACAGGGAGGTATGGAGAACTGCATCAAACCAGTCCAAATACTAAAGAATCAAACATACATCAACATTATCATTGAAGTCTCTTTGATTGAGACCTATCGAAAATTTATATAAGCAATAAGGGCCGATAACCTCAATGTTAGGCCCCTTAAAACAACAATTACCATCATCATATAAGCAATAAGTCATGTTGTACATAGCGCTCACTTAGATCAGAGTTTCCCAACCTTTTGAAGTTTGCGGCACTCTTGGGAAACATTATAGTTTGGGGCACCCTTCCTTGAATTTAAAAAAAATGTTTAATGTGCTCATTTATTGAAAGATGATGTAACAAGTAGCGTACATCATAATATAATACAGTATACTTTACTACAATCATTAATGTGATCCTACTTGTAATTGATGCTAAGAGCACAGATACGCGATATCGGGCCTTCCAGTTGACAATGAAACATGCAAATCATCCTCAAGATTTTGCAATCTATTTCTTGCTTTGGATTCATTGTTACCATAGCAGAGATACACATGATGTTGAAAAGGTAAGAAGTGCGTCAATTGCTTTCTTCGTTAGGTTAGGATACTCCTCTCTCAGTCGAAGCCAAACAGCAGCCATCGACTTCTTACTCTCATGAACTTACCTTTAAGTGTGGAATCACTGAAAAGATCAAGAAATTCATTTCGTTCGCAAGCAGTGAAGTGTATTTCCTCCGAACTGTCTACGAAATTAAACGGTGAGACAACCCAGTCGAGATTCACACTGGAAATAGATGGAAAGTACCTATCTATTGCTTCTTGCAATCTTGATAAGTTATCACAAAGGCGGTCTTCCAGCGTACCCATATCTTTATCTCCTGCCTGATTAAGATCTCCTTTCTGAACTGCAGACCTCCAAGAACTAAGTTTTCTTTTAAAATCTTTCATTTTATTGGCTGAGAAAAATTATTGTTTCCTGTAGACCATGCATTGAAACATTCAGTTCATTCAGCTTATGAAAAATATCTGCCAGATACGACAGTTCAAAACACCAAGAATCACTTAGTAACAGCTCATGAAATGTGTCTTGAAAATGTTTTCATGTTTTTTTAGTTCGAGAAACCGGTTCAATACACACCTCACGGTAGCATCCTTACTTCCGTGTAAAGTACCAAAAAATATATGAGTTGCATCCGTTGCGCAACATAGCTGTTAAAAAAATCCTGCACTTAAAAGGTCGAGACTTTATATAGTTCACCATTTTTACAACTCGGTTAAACACTGCAGCAAAATCATGACGCTTTCATGACTAGTGCGCCTATGTAAAAAAACAAAAAAACAAAAAAACAAAAAAAAAAACAAAAAAAAAACAAGTGAGTTATAATAATGGATGGATTTTCATTGAGAGCTCTGGCAGTAAATCCTTTAAATTTTTCAAACATAGATGGTGCAACATCAGTCCATATACAACATCAGATCATGGTCATTGAGAAAGGAAAGAATGGAAACGAAAATATAATGGCCTGTGATTGTCGTCTCCAGCGGTCTACAGAACAGAAACTGATTACTAATATCTTCATCAATTCATCATCAATATTTCTGATAAAAGCAGGGAGTTGTGGTTTGTAACCAATATCAAAACCTTCATCTACTTGCAAAGCAAATAGCATTTCTGATAGCATGCGCCTGATTGTATTGTTGGAGGGAGAGGAACTTGCGAAACTTGTTCAGATGCTCTTTCGCAAGTATTGTTGAAATTATAACTTTACATGCAGGCCCTATGATTTCTTCTCCATAAGTATTAGGTTTCTCTTTGGCGTAGCCTATATACATTTTTTTCGGGGGTTGGGGTGACTATCCTGAAAAATTGTGAGTATTATCAGGGGATTGTCACCGCAAAATACTTAGAAATATCAACCAATATCTTACAGCATATAACTTTGTGCAATTATTTTAGATAAGAGTTAATTGTAAAATTCTAAGTTTATATAGTCTTCAATGACTGGCAATACATAAAAGGTATAAAATGCAACACACAAATAAAATGTTATACTTAATGAATTTTCTACTATGGCCTATGGAGTATGAATGGCAAATATCCAAATATTTGTCAATGTACTAAGCAGAGAGGTAAGTTAAATAGTTTTCTTTTTTTACAAATTGATAATTTATTGATCGAAAGTACCGTACAGTACTGTGGAATTCTCAGTTTTGCCTCACAAGGCTGACTGTGCCCCGTTCCAGCCCTCAGACCAGAACTGAAATTTCTTGGCAGAGCCGGGAATCGAATTCGGACCTCCGGGGCGGCAGCCAAGAATGCTAACCACTACACCACGAGGTAGTCTACAGTAATTTCAATCTTAATATTTTTTATAACTTAGCCAATAAGTTAAGATTAGGGTACAATCAAATTTAAAATTATTTTATGCATTTACCAACGCAACACTTTCTCTCTCTCCTTTTTTTGGGGGGTGTTGGAGCCCTCACAGTCCCCCTTTATATACGCCTCTGTCTTTATCAACTATTAGTTCTGCTACTTTAAATGAGGCTTCAAGAGCAACGTCAGCTATGGTGATTCTCTTGACCATTCGCACAGCTGTTTCTTCTCCCCAGGGGCAGATGACCTCGTAGTTCCGCCCCTTAAAACAACAATAACTAACTAACTAACTGTCTTCTCCCCTTGTAGTATATTATGTGAAAAACACATGCCTCTTCAGTTTGCTACGTACCATGGCCTCGTTGCTAAGTGCTTCGCCACAAACTACACACACGGGGAGAGGGTTTTCTTCATTCTTATTCCACGAAAATGCATAGGCCTATGCTAAGCAACTGTCCAGGTATGATATTTTCTTTCGTTTGTCTTCATTATGATTGTGTTGAATATCACGGTCCGGGAGAAACTGGAAGGGTTGGCATAAAGCAAGCAGTAGGAGTCGACTGTACACTTTCACTGCCATAGAGTTTACGTTTAACAATGAACTTATCAAAATACAGAACCGTGAATCAACACGAAGAGACCAACTGAAAGCGACAACAGGACTCGTACAATTTTAAACTGTATTGAACCCTTATTAATCTGTCGATGAATAAGTCTTCATGATTTTATTATTATTATTACTGGTGCCCAGGCTGTACATGTTGAAATTGACAAAGGGAAGGCAAGGTAGTGTGTTGCAATGATTACAACAGAAGCAGCTTGGTAGTTATTCCTGAAGACGACCGGTTAAGCCGAGTTCAAGGACAAATTCTGTACCAACGCGCACCTAAATTGGAGTCATTATGGGAGTGTCAGGAGTAAAGTTTCAACCGATCCAGGATTGAATCAGCCAATCAAAAGAGACGACGCCAAAGCCATGCGGTGAATTGCGTACCCGGGAAAAAGGCGCGGAAACGCATATCTAAAGAACCGCCGATCCGAATTAATTCCGCATAAGTGCATTGAGACGTTTGGATAAAATGAAGGAGATTGATACGAGTCCCAAGTTTGTGAGGTGAAAACTCCAGATTATTTTTACAAATTCTCCCCACCCTACCTCATTTTGTCAGTTTCCAATAATTTGATCGGTGATGAGCTGTTTAGGACACAACTTTATTGAGCTCTGGTGAGCAACGTTCACGTCAGTCTGCGTCACGATTTTCAAGCTCTAATGAGCATACTTCACTAACATTTCATTTTGTGCTCAAGGGAGCAGAGTTCACGTTTAGCAGTGGAGATCTCTAGGCGAGATAAGTGCTGCACGATAGACATGTTTAAGACTTGTTTTCAAGCCAGTTGCGATGAGTTTGAAGTGTGTAATTTTATGTAAATTTTTGTATTATATTTTTTGAGTGATATTTGTGCGTGTGTTAAGCAAATGCTGAGATAGGGCAAGTCTTCGATCAGTAATCGCATAGGACATTATTGTGAGTGAAAGTAGTAGCTCACAGCGATTATAGCTAGGCAATCTTATTAACATTGAACATTTCTGTCCAAGAAGCTACGCCAAGATGTCTGATGTATGGTCGGGTGATGGAATGATGTGCATCGCCTCTACAACTACGTCGACGACGGAGGGCTAGATTTCCAGTAGGGAAATGCACCGGGACGGAGGTTAAGTTCTGCAAGCTGAAACGGTGATGTACAAACATTGATTTACTCAATATGTAGTTAGATAAGACGCGGGAACGATGTAAATATTTCATTCTTGTTTTCTTGGGTTTAGACTTTTTTTGAGTGCCGACACTATTATCTTTAAATGTACGTTGGCGCGTGGCCAAGTTTGTTTGTTGTATATTTTTCTTTGGAGTCATATTTAGTGTACACGGCGTGTGTATTTGATTTTATCCATGCGAATGCGAAACTCGTTACATTCGATAAGTGGTGCTTTATTAAAGTTCATTTTTTATAGGAAAAGGGAGGTAAATAATGTAAGATGTTTTATGAACAGGTTTTTATTCATACTAGGGTTGCCGAGCGCAACAATTTAAGATGTAACTGTAGAACACTTTAGTTCTAATTTTTTAAGTTTTTTTGAGTCCTTTTCAGGTTCTTTAGTCACGGACTAGATTGGAAGCGCAAGCTGGTGGAAAATATTTTATGTCATTTATTTCAGGTTTCTGTCAAACCCATACGTGTGATTCTGTGTGTGTTCTGGTGTCAGGTGTGTGTATTGATTCTTCGTGATGAGGGGTAGGTGGTGCTACCGCCCTCAATTGTTGTTGTTGTATTTTTTTTTATGGAAAGGCCGAGCGCTCTTGGAGGCTACTGTACCTTGTCCAGTGCTGATTCTTGGATTTCCTAGGGGAAATGCTGAGATATGTTATTCTGACACACACACGTATATTATGTGCTTCGGGAGCATGCTTCTTCGAGACTCGAACCCATGCCACGGCAGGTCGAGGTTATTGACACGTGGGTTGACAGATGTGCAGATTTCCACCTAGCGCCCGTCTTGGTCTGGTGACTCATCTTTAGGCAGTCCAGCTGACCGACTGACCCCTATAAGCTATCATTAGCAAACCTGTTCTTTTGTGATGGTCATTGGACCATAATTAATTGGGGAGTTCGCCATGTCTGTTACGAATTATCGCATATCGTATGAATGGAATATTGTTTTAATGATGTAAATGTTGGCTTTGAGCCTAGTGATTTTCTATTACTCATTTCACGTTAGTTTGTCTTTCGTGACACCCGTGGTGTAGTTGTATTTACTTGTAAAAATGACAAGCGGTCATACGTGTTTTCTTTTGTTGGTCACGTGTTAATGTACTTGGGTTGATTTTGAAAAGTCCTAATTTTTAGGCATTAATGTTTGCTACGGCAGTTCCTCGATTCCAATTTCATGCGGAAATTATTTGTTGTTTTATTTAGTGTAGGAAGTGTCGGATTAATTTAAGTTGTGTATAGTTGGTTCCCCGCGTCTGTCTAGCTCTAGACAATGCAGATTCGTCCTCTGAAGGTTTACCGGATGGTGACGAATCTCGCATTTATTTGTACTCGTCGTTAAGCATGTAGAACAGCCGCACACGTACACAATGTCATTGAAGTATTTGGGACATTTGGCCCAGTTTACAATCTCTCCTGAGATTAGGCCTAGGCAAGTAATTAATTCAAGTGGGAGTCATTTGGGAGATTTTGTTTGTTTATTTTTATTTGTAAATAGTTGATCTTTTATTAAATTCATTTGTTTTAACCCTGGTATTCACTTCTTCCTGCATGTTATTTTGTTATGTGTTACTCTGCATGATATAGAAGCGCTTTAACAACAACTTACGAAATGGACTGTTACACCCCCCGAAACTGAGTCTCATAAGCTTCTTTGCAAGGGTTCAGTATTAACCCTTACCGTGTCTTATATGGAATATTCTACGTTAATACCTTTGCCTTGCGAGTCATTTAAGATATATTCCGCAGGTCATCATAAGTTGAGCGAGCGAGTCGTGAGGGAGCGAGTAGTCGGGAATGTTCCGGAAAGATTGACTGAAGTAATAATGTTATTAATGCAGCCAATGGCTCATTATTTTATTTTCAGGGCGGGTCAGGGAAGGGATTTTGGAAGGAAACCAGCTGTAGACCTATTGAAAGGAACCGCCCCGGCATTTGCCTGGTAGTGAAAATGGAAAACCAGGTGGCAGAAAGGTATTATGTCTACTTCTACGAACGCAACTGGAACCGGAAATGAATACGTGGATCAATTCACTTCATTATTCAGGATTGGTGAGATACAAGCTTGCGTTTGACAGTATGAGATGATGTACGATATAAAAAGTGAAATATCGGGCTCGAACAATAAGAATATGGATACAATTTCAAAGCAATTGGACAAATTGAACGGTGATATTGAAGACAGTGTTGAAGAGATTGCGGGTTTATCATCAATAACAATGATTAATAATTAATGTTATTGGTTTTACGTCCCTTTTAACTACTCTGGCTTTTAGAGACGCCGGGGTACCGGAATTTTGCCCCGAAGGGGATCTTTAACGTGCCAGTAAATCTACTGACACGGCTCCCTCGCATTTGCGCACCCTCAAATGCCAGCTGACTGCGCCAGGATACGAACCTGCAACCTTGGGCCCAGCAAGCGAGAACGTTACCCCTGAGCCACGCAGCCAGCCAAATAACAATGATACTGATGGAGATGAGAGCAGTGGTGATGCATATACAAGTGTAGATTCCAAGGTATGCCTACTTTCCGCAATCTAATTCCATGTTTCCCTGAACTTATTTATGTTTTGTACTGTTTTCCTTCATTTGAATGGTTTTCTAAACAATATCAAAAAGCAGCAAAAATAAGCACGCCATAAAAATGTTCTTAAAAGAATCACTCAAAGAATAGTTCAACAACTTTCAGTGACACTGGAAAGGTTAAAGCCAGCAGTATGAGACTACTATACACTTTCACTGTCTGGAGTTAACGTTTAAAAACGAACTTTCTATAGCAGTGGTTCTTAACCCGTGTGTCTCGAGAGTGGTCCACGGGAGAAAAGGGTCCACCAGCACGTATAAAACAGTGGCCAATAAATGGGGATTTCGAAAACGGTGTGCGTTGAACGAAAATCGTCCGAATGTATTCGCGGCGATGAGTATCAGGTTTTGAATTGAAATATCTTTAAAATAAGTGTTATTGAGGAAGGGTTACAACTGATTGGGTGTATTGGGGGGAGGGGGAGTAAAGGGGGGGGGGGGAGGTCCGTAGATGATTCAATTTCAGGCTGAGTGGGCCGCAGACTTCTACGGATTCAGAACTACTGATCTATAGCAAAACAATGAAAGCGGCAGCAGAACTCACGCATGTATTGTTCTGTCGATGTCTTGGGAATGTTCGTCAGGGGGGTGGTTGGTAGCACAACGGTCAAGCTCTTGGCCTCTCACCACGGCGGACCGGATTCGATTCCCGGTCAATGCATGTGAGATTTTCAGTGAAATGCCATGTCCTGTGGTTGGGATTCCATATAAAAAGGTGAATTAATCTAAGGGATGAAATTAGTCTAAATAGGGGGCGAGCTTGGCAGATGCTGTAAGAGGTAGAAAGTATTTAGAGAACTGGGATCGACAGTGCGATCAGCAAGGAGAACTCCCCAATGTACTGCTTGACGGGGTAGTTCTAGGTGAGGGGGTAGATTAGAAAGGCAATCAGGTTATTACTCTATGCGCAACAGCTGCGTCACGCGGTCTACTGCGAGTCGTGGGCAGGCGAGCTAACGGGAAATCCGCTAGTGTCAGCGTTGAGCAATAGCGCTCAGCTGACGACAAGAAGCAATTAAACAATAAACAGTAAGGCTAATTCTAGGTCCTACCTGAAGGGGAATCTAATAGGGTAGGATCTTATTAGCTAAATAAATAAAAGAATAAGACCAGTGGCTTCTAGTGTTTTTGAATTTAATGTGTACCTCGATCTTGAGGTACACTGGCAAATAGCAGTTCAAAGGATAATAAATAAAAATAATTACAGTCCAAACACAGGGGGATGTGAGTGTAGTGTGGTGGTGAGTACTGAGTGTAGTGATCGCTTGAGACACTTACCCGTTCAGCCAACAGCAGAGGTTCGTCACGTCGGTAGCACTAAGACAAACTGAGTGATCGAATGATCTTGGGTGTATGACCTCCGGGGTTCTTATAGGTTTCGTGTGCTAGGTCGGCGGAATCCTCACATTCCTACCGAGTCGTAAACCTTTCCAGGGTCGTTGCCAGGGCTACGAGGCTACCTGGGCTCATGTATGTGCTAATTATTAGTCTTGCAATTTTGTAGTTATAATTTATAGGTGTTTAGATTAAATGTTTAGAATTTTGATTTGTTGGAGATTTTGTTTAGGGGATGGGGGTAGCGTACCCTAGGGGTACAACAGTATTTAGAGTTAAGGTAAAATTGGGTTGTAATATTAACATGAACATCCCTTTTAACTGCTGAGGCTATAGAGATTGGGGTGTCATATTTTTCCCTTAAAGGGTATATCTACTGACGGAAGCTAGTCGTTTAAAAAAAAAGGCTATCGGACTGAGCCAGGATCGAATCCGTAATCTTCAGTTTCGAAGGCCACCTTTCAACCGTCTTAGCTCGACAAAGTATAGTTAACATGTTCTTTACTCACCTACTAGACCGAGTCTTACAGTGAACATTTTTCAACTTACTTTCACAAAGAATAAGATCCACCGGTTATCAGACAGATTCTACACACGCCCAAAGTACACGGGGCTACATGACCGCGTTGTCGCAGCCCCTAAACTTAAGAACCAACCAACCAATTATAGTCCACTTGACCTTAAAAAGGTACTAACAATGTAAACTTACCGTCCGTCCCCCATCGCTACCAACATATTGATTTATAGTAGGCTATAGTTTCTTTGCTGTTGGGTTGAATCGGGATTGTACTCACTATTATCCTCCTATTTCAGTCACCATGTTTGCAGACAACAACACTCAAACTGACACATTCGAGGCGCATAGTTACAGTATATACAAAACTTGATTGGCAGCAGGTGTTGAATATCTGACTAGATATTATCTAAAAGTGTGCTACCTACCGATACACCACAACTAACGAGAAACTGTCGAGTTCTCTCGTTCGTATGTCTTAGAAATTAACGTCAAAATTATGCATGTATTCATATGAACGCAAGCAAAATTACACGCAGGCTAGCTATGGTCCGGCTTTTATTTATGCACACGCCTCTTATCATGGAAAAACACTTGCGAGTAAGAGTAAAATATTAAGCATATAAATTAAAGAGAAAAGGCGCATTTGCAAGTACTCGGCGAAGTAAATAATGAACTCGGAAAAGACACGCCCCCACCAAGTCGGATATGTTAAGGCTAATAAATTAGATCTCTCCAAGCTTGCTGTAGCCTGTGAAGCTCCATTAGCTGGGAAGGCAGGTCAAGTCATTGCAGCAAGCAGTGAACAAGCCTGAAAATAGTCTTCAAACCACATCAACAACTGACCATTGAATGCTTCCTGTCTTATTATCTGGGGAAAATAATCTACAAGGCTATAAAGAAAAACTTCACAGATGAAACAGCGAACGGAAATCGAACATATATTTCCTGCATTCCGGGTAGGCAAGCTTTTCATCCACGCTACAATGGTTCACACCTCACATCTCACTCACAGAACAAGTATTAATTGAAGAGAGCACTGCATAACTATTTACTGGACGTCGGCGTTATATCCGAAATATCAATGGTCGAACCTAATAATATGATTGTAGCATAGCCGAAACATGACTTTCTGTTTTAGATTCATGGAAATCAGTTCAGAGAATATAATGATAACTTATTTTTTGTTTTAAGGGGCCTAACATCTAGGCTATCGGCCCCTAATGGTCTGGATGACAGCGAAAATATGAAATAAAAACCATATACTAACGAAAATTAAGAGAGACTGAAAATACTTACAAAATGGAATTCAGATTGAAACTTCTTACAAAATGGAGAGTGAAAATACTTACAAAAGGGAATTTAGAACGAAAATACTCACAAAAGGAATAGATTGAAAAACACGCAAAAAATGTGGGTTAGGTTCAAAATACGTACAAAATGTAATGTTGAGTCGAAATACTTACAAAATGCAATTGAAATTCAAAATACATACAAAATGCAAATGAGATTGAAAATACGTACGTACAAAATGCAATTGAGGTTCAAAATACTTGTCTGTGTCTGTTAGGTAGTCAGCCCGAAGGCTGGTTGGATCCTCAAAAAGTACCGCCGTTACGTTATGTGAGTAGATACCCACAAAAACCCAAGGCAGCACTATTTTGAGGCGTTCTAGGCAATTGAAATTGAAAATACACAATGCAATTTAGATTGAAAAAGCCCATTTCATATTCAAAATACTCACAAAGTGCAATTGAAATTCAAAATATTTACAAAATGTATGGTAAATTCAAACTACTTAGTTGGATTGACAATACTTACAAAAAGCAATTTAGATTGAAAATACTTACAAAATGTAATTTCGATTCAAAAAATACCCACAAAGTGCTATTGGGAATCAAAATACTTACAAAATGCCCACCATGCAAAATGCAATGTAGATTGAAAATACTTGAAAAATGCGGTTTAGGTTGAAATACTTACAAAATGCAATTGAAATTCAAAATATTCACTCAAGTGAATTGAAAGACTTACTAAAAAGCAATTTAAGATTATCAATCCTTACAAAATGAAATTGAGGTTGAAAATACTCGAAAAATACGGTTTAGATCGAAAAACGTTACAAAATGCAACTTAGATTGTAAGTACCCACAAAATGTAGAGTAGATTCAAAAAATTTGCTTAAGGTAATTTGGATATACGGGGAGCCAATTAACAAAAACAGTGCGGGAATCTTAAAAGAGAAAAGGAAATATAATGAAAAGAAAACAAGAAGTCTGACCCCTCGAAGAATGAGGGATCAGGAAAGATGAGACAAGGGCCAATTAAGGCGGGAAAGTGAAAGACTCCCTAGGCCTCGGATACCCTAATAGTCTACCGTCGGGATCGGAAGAGAACAAGAGTTGACCAAGAGAGGTCGACATGAAAGAAGACGGAGAGGAGCCCGGCACAAGTAAGTGGAAGCAATGCCGGACTCAGCTGGGGTCCCGTGGTCGCCAAACCACGTCCCACTAGATGTGAGCCCCTGGGGGGACTTCAGAGAATAACTCCCAATATTCGGAGATGTATGCCACCCTGCCCTTGATCATTTAGCCCCGTGTACTTGGGTGAGTATGACATTTTGTCTGATAACCCTTGTTATTTTGATGTCTACATTTATAATTCAGATGAGGATACGTGACCTTCACATGGAGTAAAACTGGGGAAATCCCTTCCTGGATGGCTGAGGTGGGAATCGAACTCATCTCTCCTCAGGATTGCCTTCTGAGGTCGAATGTACCCCGTTCCAGCCCTCAGACCAGAATTAAATTTCTTGGCAGAGCCGGAAATCGAACCCGGGCCTCCGGGCGAACAGCCAGGAACGCTAGCTGCTACACCACGAGGTGGCAGCAACTTAACAAATTTAGCATCAGTCACAACAGATTTTCTATAAAGC
The DNA here is from genome assembly GCA_946902985.2 of Meconema thalassinum. NCBI lineage: Eukaryota > Metazoa > Arthropoda > Insecta > Orthoptera > Tettigoniidae > Meconema > Meconema thalassinum. Next base: position 247,734,167 of record OX336394.1, on the reverse strand, counting down.
AAAGAAGTCATTAGTACATACATTCGTTTCAACACGGTGTGCAACAACCGAACCGTGCATTTTATCCAACATCCTCGTTGCTCAAAAAGGAAGCGGTATCCTGTTGAGAGCCTATGTACTGCTCCCCTCATTCCGGAAATGAATACACAACGTGCTAAAAACATGAAAACAACAGAACCTCAAGCCAAGGTGCGACATTGTGAAACTCGGACAGTAACGGATTCGGAATTAAAGGGACCTTTACAACATTTACTGTACGTTTGAAGGTTTTAAATTAACTTGGAAGAAAATGATGATAATAAATAATAATAATAATAATAATAATAATCCAAAAACACAAGCATTTGGTTGACATTGCTGTGCCAAATACACACAACACGTACAGATGTACAGTCAAATAATCAGCAAATACAGTGATTTAACAGAAGAAATAAAAAATGTTGTATTAAAAAAAGCAACTGCTGTACCACTTGTCCTATCAGCAATAGGTGCTGTGCCGACGTCTCTGAAGACAAACCTGCAAGCACTGGATCTTCCCATCAGTACAGTGATATATGTCCAAAAAGCTGTCATTCTTAACAGGGATTCAACAGTTCGGAAGTTCTTAAACCTTCCTACCACATAGATCAAATAGAAGATCATCAACTTGCAGTAAAATGCCGTTGGTGAACGTTTCCTGCCTTCTGTAACAATAGGCATGTATAGATGATGATGATGATGATGATGATGATGATAATAATAATAATAATGACATAAAATTATATGCAGCAAATAGGAACCAACTGACATCACTCATCAATATAACAGATAACATTTCGAAGGACATTTGCATAAAGTTTGGCACTGGCAAATGCAAAATCAACAGCATCAACAAAGGACAGAGGTGTAGAACAGAGGGAATAAACGTAACAGCTGGTGAGCGAATCGACAGCATGGGGAAAGATGAAACATATAAATATCTAGGATTTGAGCAAGTAGTTGGAATAGACAGTAAATCTGAAAAGGAGAACCTCTACCAGAAATGTAAGCATAGGCTTCTGCTGAAAACCAAGCTTAGTGCTCATAACCTAACAAAAGCTATCAATTCATATGCTATATCAGTGCTGAAGTATTCGTTTGGTGTTCTAAAATGGTCTCAAACAGACCTAGCGAACATTAATCGCACAATAAGAACTATGCTTACGAAACACAGAATGTTGCATCCCAATGCTTGTATACAGAGAGTAACAACACCCAGAAATGAAGGAGGCAGAGGAATTCTTGATGCTATAGCTCTGCACAATCAACAAGTTATACATCTAAGGAATTACTTTCATTCTCGGAAAGATACCAGTGTTTTACATCGAGCGGTAGCACAAGCCGACTTCAACCACACTCCTTTGAATCTCCCACAGCCTAACTCCAGATCTCCACAGGATCGAAGAGATTATAACAGTTAACGTCACAAAGAACATAAATCAAATGATTAAAGCCTTCATGACCAACATAAAAAGCTTGATAAAGGAAGAAATACAGCAAACACAATCACAAGCAGCGCAACAGCATGAGAATTCCGTATCCACAAAACGAAGGGAGGAACTCAATCTGGGATGTGATGAACAACCACCTTCACGAAGTGAGGAGGCTCAAGAGCAGGAACTTGAAGCAGATGTAAATGATGGGCAATGGACACAAGTAACACATAGAAGAGGGAAGCAATCCGCAAGACAGCAAGCGCCAATATCCGGCGCTGGACCGAGTGACGACGATTTACAACCAGCAGACAAGATGGCATGGTTATATGTGGGAAGAACAAAACCTCAAACAAACCCCGACGCGATAAAGAAATTCCTTAATAAAAAAGGAATTAAAGAAAATGTCATATGTGAAGAACTAACAAAAGATAGGAGCGCGAAAGCCTTCAAGGTAGGAATACCATTTAATTACTTGGAAAGGGTAAATGTGGCCGAGTTTTGGCCTATAGGAATAATCGTTAGACGTTTTCGTTTCCACCGCTTTTTTCGAGGAGCCGAAAGGCCATTTCTCGAATGAATATCCCTCAAAAAAGGATACAACATGTAGGGTTCTACTATGGAACATAGAAGGGCTAAAGAATGTGATGACCAGTAGTCCAATAACATTCATAGATGAATATGACGTAGTGATTTTGGTAGAAACCTTTCTTACGGACGATTGGCAACCGAATGGTTTCTATTGTACTCAAGTAATGGCGGATCAGGGACCAAGAGGGAGGCCTAAAGGTGGCATTGCATGCTGGATTAAACCCACCTTCTGCCCGTTCAAAGTAATAAAGAGCACAAAACATCTCATAGCCTTGAAAACTAATTATTTCATATTATTAGCAGCATACTTCCAACCGGAACTGACAGAAATTGATATAATAGATGAATTAAGCAACACAATAGCTGATATTGACACCGAAATACCGCTTATATTAGCGGGAGATTTAAATTGTAGAGTGGATAAAAATTAATCCAAATCAAGAGCAGTATTAAGATACATAGAGGAGGAGGGCCTCTCACTCATCAACAGAATTACGGAATCGACATATATATGTCATAATGGGCAAAGTGTCATTGACCTTATGTTCACAGATTACAAGGATATAAAAGTATCAAAACATCTAGTAAAGAAAAATATACCCCTAAGGAAACATCTTCCAGTAGAAACAACCTTTGTCGTGGAAAACAGACCACGCAGACTCATCAAAGAGCCAAATAAACTATCCAGGAAACTAAATAGAGAGGATATACGGAGTAAAGGCCAAGAAATTCAGATGATCATACAGCAAACAAGCTGCAATCTGAAACACTACAACATCTGGAGGACATCTTAGTATCTGCAATAGAACCGGTAAATCAGACAAAGAGGAGATCCAAGCCGTGGTTCAATGCAATATGTTATGAAGCACGAAGATCAACATTGAACGCCTTACACGAATGCCTGAGAACAAACACAGAAGAATCAAGACACGACTACGCACATAAACGGAGAATATACAAGAATCTTATTCGGGACACAAGAGATAAATATCAGAAGGTGCAAGAGGCAGCATTAATAGAACAAGCAAAAGAAAAACCATACAGCGTCCTTCAACAAAGGAAACCAAAATTCTCCAGAGAAATACCCATGGAAAGATGGACAACACACTTTAAAGCTGTACTACAGAAACCGGACACATGTCCAATCGCTACTCCAATGGTAGACTACTCAGCAGTAATGAAACCTATTACCAGTGAGGAAGTCAAGGATGTAATTCAACAAACAAAAAATGGAAAAGCCTGTGGGCCGGACGGGATCTGTAATGAACATCTCAAAGAAAGTAGCCCTATGTTGGTAGAGGCTTGGACAGTACTACTCAATCAATGTCTTGCGCAGGCCTCAATACCAGAGAAATGGAGATACTCCATAATGAAAATGCTATATAAAGGCAAGGGTCAAATGGATGATCCCAATTCATATCGTGGTAAAGCGTTGGAAAATACAGGTCTTAAGCTATTGTCAAAGATACTGACAGAAAGATTAAGAGAATTAATAGACAGCGAACTGCCTGAAGAACAGTTCGGTTTCCGGAAAGGCCGGTCAACGATACATGCTATTCAGTGCCTATTAGATAATATTGGCGATGCGCTAAGATTTTCTAGAGGTAAACTTCATGTGATATATATAGACTACGCTAAGGCGTTTGATTCAGTTGACAGGGAAAAAACAATAGGCAAGTTGGAATCGATCATAGGAAGAGACCATTATCTGAGTAGGATAATAACGACAATACTCATGAAAAATTACGTAATCATTGATAACAATCTTACAAGATCGGAGCCTATCCTTCAGACAACAGGAGTCCTTCAGGGCGATCCATTAAGTCCGTTGCTGTTCAATATCGCAGTTCGAGATGTTGTCGATGCCATAGAAACACCAGGAGTAAACATTTATATGTACGCAGATGATATGGCAATAACGTCGATCTCGCAGCAAATGTTACAAGAGGCGTTCGATAAACTTGTAAGATGGGCAGACAGTAATGACCTCAAGCTTAATCCACATAAGACAGTACACATGACGTTCAGGAATGGAGGTAGGTTACCAGCATCAGTGAAAATCATGTATGGCAATGTGGAGCTAACAAGGGTAAACTCCTACAAGTATCTTGGTCTGATACTCCAAACGACTGGACGGAATTTCTCCAAACATGTAAAAGATAGAGCTGCTACCGCGGTTATAGCCATGAATGAGATAAAACTAATAAGACAACTCTCCATACAGACTGCATTAGAACTCTTTCACATAAAAATTTCTCCAATCATGACATATGCAATAGGATTAATATGGGAGCATCTCTCGAAAAACGATCTTGCTCAGATAGAAAGGGTAAAGGCCATATACATGAAAAAGATTCTGTGTCTAGGACAAAATGCACCGTCAAGGACGACCTATGAACTAACGAGACAACCATTTTACATAGAATAGTTACGTATAAGAATGTTACTGCCTTCTACAAAGCAATATCAGTTAATACTGCAAGAACTTCAAGAGAAGAAAGCCAACATCTGGATGGATTTCTACCAAACAGATGCCATGCTGACCTCAGAGTGGAGGAATTCTATGTATGAACTTCGCCATTTCATGACACGTTTCGCTGTTCATGGTTTTCATTCCAAGCTGTGCTGCAAGAAGGTATACCACAACCCAGACGAGAACTGTAGGTGTGAGTTGTGTGGAAAGTTATGTGAAAGATATCACGCAAAAGTTTGTAGCAAGAGAACAGTGACATTAACAGAATTCTGTACATGACTTCATTGTGTGCAATTTTAATTATTATTCTATTTGACCATTGGTTGCAATAAATATCATTATTAAGGGAATTTCGTCATGAAAGACAAGAACACACTGAACCGAGAGAAGGTGCAGAGATGGGCTGGAAAATAACTTCATGGCAGATTCTACAACCAGTGCAATGGCAAGAATATTGACAAACAGCTTTCGAACACATGGTTGTCAAGGGGAGAGCTGTTTCCAGAAACTGAGGGATTTAACCAGGCGATACAAGACAAAGTTATCACCACAAGAAGTTATAGGAAACACATCCTGAAAGATCAGACTGTTATAGATGACGAATGTAGGAAGTGCAATACCGGCCCAGAAACCAGCATAGAGCATATTACCAGCAGCTGCAGAATTCTAGCGCCAACATCTTACACTGAGAGGCATAACGATGTTGCTAAAGTCATTCATCAAGAACTCGCCCTAACCCGATCTCTCATACACGACAGGACGCCTTATTACAAAATACTCTCCAGAAAATGTGCTGGAAAACGAAGATTACAAGCTGTATTGGGATCGTACTATTCAAACAGACAAAACAACTCCTCATAATAGACCAGACATAACTTTAACTGATAAGAAGAACCATCACACGTACTTGATTGACATATCTGTTCCGAATGACAATAATATCCACCATAAATACAGAGAGAAAATTGATAAATATACTCCTCTAGCTATGGAGGTTGCTAGAATCTGGAGACAAAAAATGTGACGATTCTTCCTTTCCTCCTTTCCCCCACTGGCCCGACACCTAAATCCTTTTCAGTAAATCTAGCCACACTAAATCTTCCCATATACACCCACACTATTGCACAAAAGGCTGCTATTCTGAAAACCTGCAGCATCGTTAGAGGGTTTTGGAATACACATTAGGATTTTTCTTTGGACCCTCTTGTGAAAAAGAGACGCGGAAGATAAGAAGAGAAAAGAAAATTAACTGTCAAACGTCTATGTTATACCGTATAGTTCGAAAATGTATGCTATAGGCTTAAGTGTTACTTTACTCATTTTCTTGTACGTAATGTACCGATATGAGTCATGTTACCGACTGTAAGTTGAATAAATAAAAAAAAAGGCCATAATCCCGCCATTGGGCCACATGGGACCGCGCGTATCCAAGGACGACTACCACCCTGAAGTTTGTGGGACGCGAGTGCCTATAAGACAACACCCTCTTGGTTTTAGGCCATGAGGTGGTACTTCCCAAATCAAGCAGCCACTCAATTGTCCCCAGGAGGCTAAGTACAACTTAAATCTTTTAAATTGAAGCCGGGGCTTTCTTTGATGATGATTCTTGTTTTAGGAGGCGTAATAGCGAAGCCCTCGTTACACAGTTGAAACACAAATTGTGTTGGACTGTTCGTTGGTGCAACAGAAAAGAGGAGAATAGAAGCATTTGAAATGTGGTGTTACAGGAGAATGATGATCAGTTGGGTAGATATAGTAAGACATGAAGAGGTATTAAGACGAGTGGGGGAGGAGAGATGTTTCTGGCGACTGCTAATGAAGAGAGGATACAGACTGGCAGGACACATACTAAGGCACACAGGAATAGAAAAATTAGTTATGAAAGAAGGGTCGAGGACAAGATATGTAGGAGTAAACCAAGGGTAGAATATTTTATACAGATCGCCTCGGATATAGGGTGTGGTAGCTACAGTATGTAGAGATAAAACGATTCGCTCAGGACAGGGAGACCAGGAGGGCTGCTTCAAACCAGTCTAAAGACTGATGACTCAAACAACAATATTGATGACAAATGGAATCTTTCAGCTATTATATTGTGCATTTTACAGAAATTACAAACCATTTAGAATGTAGAGAATAGAACTCGAACCCGTGACCACGGGTTTAGTGCACCGACAATCTACCCAACTTTTTCCGTTGTGTGTCCAGCTTTGACTAGTTACGTCTGGTTCTGCGTGGCAACAACACACCTACATGGAACATTTGCGCACGGTAATATTATTGGTGGTGTTTTAACATATGGAAATATGAATTACACTTGCAATACCAAGGGTTCTTCTTTTGTAGCACACGGCTGGTTATACTTCTTCAGCAGGCTTCTGTTGAGAGAATGTTAAAGAGAACACTTAATATTCATACAGTATGGCACTAAATTAACCAGGCCGTCGGGCACTATTTTTCTGTGACAATTTTAGAGCTTTATCAAAGCAGCTACTATGTGAGTGCTCAGCAAGCACTTAAGAAAGGTGCGCTCGAAAGAGCGTTCAAGAGTTTCGGTTTGTCTAATAATTGGTTTAATTTGTTTTAATTTACTGTATTGGTTGAGTGACTCAACTCTTCTTAGGCAATTTCATTAGGTAATAACGGTCAAAGTTGTGTTAACACAATTCACAAATACATCGTTCTCCAGAAATATGAAATTTCTTGGTTTTGCATATCTTGTGATGGACTAGCCCACATTGATTTTCTTTGGTCCATTTCTAGTCTAATAGTGCATCTGTGTTGTAACTTACAATTCTGGGTCGATCTCCTCCTCTTTTCGACATGCTTGCTGAATTGCTTAGTAGATTACCGTACATGAGTAATCTCAGTCGCAGGTCTTCCACGAATGTTGGTTTTCTTGTTAGCTTATTACGGCGAATAGACTTGTGGGGGCTGTTTTTCACACTCTCCGGACGTACTTAAGGAAAAAAGCTTTCACCTTTCCTTTCTTAGTTTGATGTCGTTAGTTTAACCCGAATAAATTATACTCCACAAGTTAAAATTGGTGTTATTGCAAATTCGAACAGTCTTGACGTCGCACTGGGCATGTGCAAGGACATACAGTGTTGTTGATGATGATTCATTTAGGGGCTTTGCGACATTCTGGTCATGTAGCCCCGAGTAATTGGGGGTGGGGGTATTACTTTAGTCCTATAACCTGTGTCACTGTAATGACTGCATTAGTGTGGGTATATTTTGTAATTGGGGTTAGGATTGGGTATAAGGCGACCGTGTCCTTAAGTTAGGTATCATCCCAGGATTTGCCTGGAATAGAAGTGAGGGAAAACCCACGGAAAAAACACTTCTAGGAAGGGTGAGATAGGAATCGAACTCACTTCTTCTCAGTTCTACCTCACGAGGCTGAGTGTGCTAGTCCCCACGCCAGAATTAAATTTCGGCGGCTTCGGTGGCGTAGTTGGTAGCATGCTGAGCTTCTATGCCCAAGATCGCGGGGTCAAACCTGCCGAAGTCGTCGCATTTTTTAAAGAGCGTTAAAAATCCCTCCGTATTCCTTCCTTCGGAGGGCAAGTAAAGCCGTCAGGCCCATGTCAGAGATTTATGCCATGTAAAAGACCCTTCCACTAACTAAGCTTAATGTGAAGCTAAAATTTGTAGTTTAGATTTGATAACGCTCTATTAGTCCCAACGTTCATCGCCAGGTGCAGGTTGCGATGGAATCTAGTAGCCAAGTTCGCAGCTAGCTAGCAAAAGTACGAACTACTTGAAAAATGATCGTCGGCAGTCCTTACCTGAACCACAAACACACACTAATAATTATAGCCATCACAATTAACACCGGTTATCAGACAAATTCTACCAACGGAATTAAATGTCTTGGCAGAGCCAAGAACCGAAACCGGGTCTCGGGGGTGAGAGCCAAGAATGCTAGCCACTGCGCCACGACGTGGTCTCATATAGTGTATTGTATATCAAGTAAATGATGAAACATAAATATAATAATAATAATAATAATAATAATAATAATAATAATAATAATAATAATAATAATGGGACCAGAAAGACTCGCCAACAGGATCGTCACCTTCCAGAAAAACAGGAAGACGCAAGTCCTATAGATGAAAGAAGCCCATCGGGATTTAGAAAAGTGTGAGATTAAATAGCCTACTGCCGCTGCGTCAAGCAGGTCTGAGTAATCTGTTGTCCTCAACCCTTCCTTCCATAACTGAGTTTGCTATTCCTGGGTGTCTTAGTATGTGTCCTACCAACCTATCTCTTCTCTTCATTAGCAGTCGCCAGAAACATCTCTCCTCTCCCACTCAACTTAATACCTCTTGATCTGATCTCCAACATTCTCATGTAACACCACATTTCAAATGATTCTATTCTCATCTTTTCTGTTGCATAAAAGTTCAAATTTCGCTTCCATACAGCGCCAGGCTCCATACAACGGTTTCCAAAAATGACTTTCTAATAACTAAATCTATATTTAACGTCAACAGGTTTATTTTCTGTAGAAATGCTTTCCTTACCTGAGCCAACCTCCGTTTAATATCGTCTTTGCTTCGTCCATCACTGGTTATTTTGCTTCCTAAGTTAGCGTTTTACCGGTCAATTTGATGTTAATAGGGGTTTTTGATTTCTTTCCGTTGAATTTCAATATTTTTGTTTTACATTTATTGATTTTCATCGTGAATTATTTCCTCAAGACGCGAGTCCATACCATTTAAAATCTCATTCAAATACTTTGGTGAGTCGGCTAAGATTACAATGTCATCAGCAAATCTCAAGAGTTGGAATTATTTATCCTTGAATCTTTACTCAGACTTTAGTTTTTCTTTAATTTCCCTGTTCATTGCTCAGATTGAAAAGTAAACGTAAATTGTAATGGGTAGAAATATTTTCTTGTGATTCTCTCACGATTTAACCCCAGTTTTCTGGAAGTAGGCAGATGTTCAACAACCCACCAACTGTTTTAATAAAACTTTCCCTCATATTAGATATACCCTGAGAATCCCCGTTTACTATAGAAATAAATGATTAAAAAGAATAATAATAATTATTATTATTATTACTTTTATTATTATTATTATTATTATTATTATTATTATTAAAAAGAAAAAAGAAAAGACTTGTTTTTATACATTAATAAATGTAAAACAAAAATACTGGAATGCAGCCGAAATAAATCAGAAACCTCTATGGAGATCAAATTGGCAGGTGAAAAGCTGAAGGAAGTAGGAGACTTCTGTTACTTAGGAAGCAGAATAACCAGTGATGGACGAAGCAAAGAGGATATAAAAAGTAGGTTGGCTCAGGCAAGGAAAGCCTTTCTACAAAAAAGGAATCTGTTGACATCGAATATAGATTTAGGTATTAGGAAGTCATTTTTGAAAGCCTTTGTCTGGAGCGTGGCGCTCTATGGAAGTGAAACTTGGACTATTGGTGCAGCAGAAAAGAGGAGAATTGAGGCATTTGAAATGTGGTGTTACAGGAGAATGATGAAGATCAGATGGGTAGATAGGGTTGCAAACGAAGAGGTATTAAGGCGAGTGGGAGAGGAGAGATGTTTCTGGCGACTGCTAATGAAGAGAAGAGATAGGTTGGTAGGACACATACTAAGACACCCTGGAATAGCGAGCTTAGTTATGGAAGGAAGGGTCGAGGACAAGAACTGTAGGGGTAGACCAAGGTTAGAATATGTTAAACAGATTGCCTCGGATGTAGGGTGTGGTAGCTATGTAGAGATGAAACGATTAGCTCAGAACAGGGACGCATGGAGATCTGCATCAAACCAGTCAAAAGACTGAAGACTCAAACAACAACAACATATACATGCTTATCAAAAATTACCAGCTAATTGGAATGATGGATCCTCAAAAGGCTACACAGTTGGTTTTGTGGTTATAGGAAAAATCAAACTAAAAGCCCAAATCAACACTAAATAGACGAAAATTAAGTAAGTTTAATACGGCATATCTCTTGTTTACCCATTATGTTTACATGTACACCATATCAATTTTCATTTAGGCTAACTGAATATGCATTGGAAGCACTTTATTATTTCCCAGTAACTGATTTGAGGGCTAGAGTGGCACATTAATCCGTGACATTCAGGTTTAAAGGTCTCCCAGAACAGGTTTGTTCTGGAAAATAATTTAATGCTATTTAAAGACAATCGGAGCATTATGCAGATCTGCAGCTCGTGACTGATCATCTGGATTTGCGACGGTAACATTAAAAAAGCATAACTTATTTCGAAATATTGTATAAAAACAGACCAAAACGACATACACCTTTTAAAACAATGAATAAGTCCACTTAGTGACTGGTTCAAATAACGCAAATTAAAACAAGATCCAGTTTATGCACTGATAACAAGCTTAGTGTGTCGATATGAGTAGTTCCAAACAATACAGGCACAAATCCAGCCAATGAGTCACTTCTTTATCTCACTTAGTCACTGCTGCATGAGACAAGAATACTAAACAGTTTCCATTACTCAGTTCCGTGGCGTAACGGACTTTTGAAGGGAGATTCCATCAACAACTTCATCAATATAATACACTGACCGGCAAAAAAAAGTGGAACACTTTAATTTTTTATGTAATTTCTTAATTTATTCCACTAAAATGTATCGGTTTTCCAATATTTGCATTATTCATGTAAATTTAGATGGTTGGCAACAGAAAATACCGAATCATGTTTTACAACACGCTTTAACTCACAAATTTCGTTACATTTTGCAAATCTTACAATTTTCTATTTTTTAGTAATGCTCTTTTGGGCTGGTGTTTATCAAACGTATTGCCAAACAAAACAGTATTAATGTTTGCACTGCACTGCAAGAGAACACTGGTCACTAAAAACGGGTGTTTCCACCTTTAGCGTCTATGACAGCTTGTAAACACTCAGGCATACTGTTCACAACTCGTCGAATGGCATCTGCCGGGATGCGATCCCATTCCTCCAGCAGCGATGTTCTCAGTTGTGCCAAGGTGGTGTGGTCATGCTGTCTGACGTTCCTTCCAAACGTATCCCATACATGTTCGATGGTGTTCAAGTCAGGACTACGAGCTGGCCAGTCCAGGGTTTGAATCTCCACTTCCTGCAGATATTGTACAACACAGCGAGCAGTATGAGGGCGGGCATTATCCTACATCAGCATGAAATTCTCACCAATGAAAGGCGCAAAGGGCATCACTTGGTTCATCAGGATCTCTTCGATGTACCTTTGGGAATTGAGCGTCCCGTGATCGATGCACACCAACTCAGTGCGGGCCATAACGTTGATGCCACCCCACACCATAACCGAGCCACCTCCAAATGGAGTCCTGGAGGAAAAGCAACAGGGCTGTACCTTTCCCCGCGCCTTCTCCACACTCCTTTTCTTCCATCAGGAGATCTAAGGTTAAAGCGACTCTCGTCAGTGAAGAGAACAGAGGCCCACTACTCGTGGGTCCATCCCAGATGCTGCCTTGCGAAGCGAAGACGCGCCTCTCTGTGATGCCGTTCGAGTGCGGGTCCACGTGCAGGTCTCCTGGACGAAAGATGAGCTTCTTCAAACCTTCTTCTTACTGTTCGCTCACTCACTCTCACATTTCTGAATTTTCCAGTTGATTTCGTGCCTGAACTGCTGTGGTATACCGATCACGCAGAACTTGGAGGGTGAGAAATCTGAAATCCCTGGCACTTGTGCTTCTTCTACGGCCTGACCCTCGTCTCCTGTCGTATGTTCGGAGCTCTCTGTAACGTTGCACTGCACGATGTATGCTACCGAGAGATGATCCAATGACCTCAGCAACATAACGGAAGCTGCGGCCATCCTCCACCAATGCAACTGCCTGTGCAGCTTCTTCACGGCTAAGAGGCATGTTTTAGTGTGAACTGCAAATGGATAACTTGCTAAAATGTGTGACAATGGTTCACACGTGTTCAACAAGTGCCAGTTGTTATCCCTAAAACAACAATAAGCGAGCAGCAACACTCATAAACCTTAAACGCTTCCAGTCCGCTTCCCGCTATAAAACCATTAAGATAGGCTCATCGAGGATTGGGGGTAATTGGTGGTAATAAACCACCCTAAGAAATGTCATATTATCAATTTCTATTCACGGATGTTTCAGATGTTTGTTCTAATGCATAAAAAGCTTTTAAAATGTGATTAAATATTTTTCAAGGCTAGATTTATACTATTTATATTACTTTTTTTTAACTGTTCCACTTTTTTTGCCGGTCAGTGTAATATGGCGTTCCGATAGGAACCCAATAAATAATAATAATAATAATAATAGGACCAGAAAGACTCGCCAACAGAATTCATACCTTCCGGGAAAACAGGGGGGGGGGGGGGGGGAAGTCTACCGGGATTTAGAAAAGTGTAAGATTAAGACAAGAAATAGCAAAGAGAGAAATATTCAGAAGGAACGTTGCGGGAGTGAAGGACCTGTCTGACGAGAAAACGAGAAAGAACAAGGAATTCACAGTAGAAGAATGGGCACGAGCAAGTCAAATGATTTGAGTACTGGCGAAAGAGGAAAAAGGAGAGAACTTGCTAAAGTGATGAAAGTAGTGTAATTGCAGCACATAGGTGGCTGAAACAATGACAATACTAAAAATAATAAAAATAACGTTTCTCATTTTAGAAACTTTCCTTCCTTATTATGCTACGACATTTTGGGAGGTAATGGGGTAGTGGGTGAGGTAGGAATCGAACTCATCCCTTCTCAGTTATGCCTCACGAGGTTGAGTGTACCCCGTTCCAGCTGTCACGCCAGAGCCGGGAAACGAACCCAGACCTCAGGGCTGTCCCCTCAATTAAAGCAAAAGTCATTGCCTCCCACCCCCTGGAATGTTACTGCAGGGACTTGGCTCTCAAATTAATTTCAGGATAAGTTTCTGTTTCTAATCTCTAAATATCGTCAATATTTATACTTCATTTTACGGTACATTTGAGACTGTTCTGCCTTTCAGCGTCCAGTATAGTCTATATTTGTTTGAAAATTTGATGGACAATGGAAGCAGGAAATTTGTTATTTCAAATGAAATAAGGGGGCAACTGTCACAAAGTGAAGGGCCTTTCCTAGCTGACTTGTATTTACAGTGTCGATATAAATGGCTTTAGAAGAGTGCAGAGCAACTTATCAATGAAATTGAAGTAAAATTTATTAGAATTCATAATTCAGGGGCATATGACCTCGTAGTTTCGCCCCTTAGAACAACATTAACTATTATACAGTAGCCTATATATATTTATAATTCACCCCCACATAATTATCGCACTTCAACACATATGACTACATCCGCATGTAACGACGCTCCAGAAGAATATTGTAGTTCGGGATATAGTCCTCGTCACGTTAAATAAGTTACTAACAATTAATTAATTAATATAGATGCGTGATTAATGACTCCTGGCGCGGTCTTTCGAGTTGACGCCCGTGGGCGACCTGCACGTTGTGATGATGAAGAAATGAATAGTGAAGACGAACGCGCAGTCCCCGAGTCTGGGAAGTTTCAGTTACACCGTTGAAGATTAAAATCACCAAGGCCCGTCCGGGAATCGAACTCGCTTGCTAGCCACTTAGAAACGGGGCCAGAAAATTACTAACAACGCAACCTTACCATTTGCCCCCATTAATACAATCATGATCATTCATAGTAAATTTCTAGCTGTTGTGTGTGTACAAATACGGCGTACCTTTGGATATTTTATACGTATATGCCTATTTGTATATTTCGTTCTTCTGTCTTAGTTCTCTGTGTTATATTTTTGTTATTAACATGAGCAATTTTACAATGAACTACATTATATCAGTCCTAACTGCTACATTGCTATGATATTCCACAAAATTATCATTTGTAACACATTTCTAAATCTGAAAATCACAGAAGCCTATAAAACACTCAAGTTTAAATTCAAAATATGAAAATCTGGATTTTTAAATTATAAAAACCACAATCTGGACTCATGGGTCGCAACTAACGCAAGCGAGGCGATTACATAACCTCGAACTGAAACGTTATTTACTTACATATCGGCCGCTATTGGGGAAGCGATTCCTAAACTATGCTCGGCAATTATTCGTAAAGAAAAAAAAATACAAGATGTTCAGAAAAGAACATATAGCATAGGTTTAGTTATAACTCTTTGTCCTTTTCAAGGAGTATAATTGAATATTGGTTGTAGTAGCTTCTTGAAATACAACGTGCTATACGTATATTATATGTTGATTGAGTGAATCCTCACCTGAATTATATAATACACACTAATACAGCCATCACAATAACACGGGTTATGAGACAAAATCAACACTCACCCAAAGTACACGGGGCTAAATGACCATGATGTCCGTGTATCTCAAATGAAACAACAAGAGCTTCCTACCCAAACCTTTCCTCGTATGAAAGTACACACACTAGTAAGCCTACAGACATCACAGTGACAGAGGTTATCAGACAACTTCTACACACACCCAAGTACACGGGGCTTACAAGACCATGATGCCACAAAACCCCTAAACAATCAACAACAATAGACTCTACCGCAGATTAAGGACAAAGCATTTTAATCGCTGTAGTTGACTGTTGGAAATATGTGGTGTATAGGCCTATATAATATTTTCAATTGCAAATACACACTATATATGTTTAACATTATAACGTGTTAGTAGTTATAAATCAATAAATAAAAGAAACGAAGTTAAAACATTGAACCCACAGGGATTCGAACCACGGAACATCAGACTATACGATAAATCTATGTAAACAACTTCTTTAGTTTAACTGTTTTGTGTTGAAATCAACGATTTTATTAGCGTTTTCTGGCGTTTCTATAAACCATTTAATACTAAATATGTATTGTTTTGTTCAGTACCTTCCTAAAAGGACATAAGCTTATGAAGTTACCAAGATATGAGGATTTACGAGCAAAACATAGCCGCCATTGACTCAACGGGACGGCATGGATAAGCGCGATACGGCACTGTCAGCCTGAAGCGTTAGTTACTACGGAGGTTACATATTCTATTTTAAAATCCTATCCTACGGGTCACCTCCTTGAGTACAGTTTAAACCTCCCTGTGTACGATAAGCGTATTTGGTAAGACCAGACCTTGTATAATCGTAAGTTACGGTGAGGCTATAATACTTGCAGAATTCCTAAAACTGCCATCTTGAAACTATTTGGGTGATGACCTTGTAGTTTGGGCAAAATAGGCTTCCCACATTAAGGTATATTTTGCGAAATTTGGTAGAGATCGGATGATTAGGTTAGTCAAAATTTGATTTAAGCTCAGAACATTTAGGTGAGCGCTATTTCTTTTTTGTTATGATAGCGGCGATATACAACACGACACTGAGTTGTCCCATGCTAGTACTACCTCTGTACCAAAAGTGGTTAGATTTGGTTTCAATGTGATTGAATTGATAGGGGGGATCGATTTGCACACATACATGGCCGCCATCTTCAAACTATTGGGTTGATGACCTTGTAGTTTGGTCAAAAGACGATTCCCACATGAAGGCATGTTGATGCAAAATTTGGTAGAGATCAGATGATTAGGCTAGTCGTAATTTCATTTAAGCTTTGAATATTTGGATGGCCGCCATTACGTTTCCGTCAAGATGGCGGCGATATACAACATGACACTGCGGTGCCCTTTGCTAGTGCTATCTCTATACCAAATTTCGTTCAATTCAGTTTCACCGTGTTTGAATTGATAGGGGGGGAACAGACATATCAAATCCCACACACTCACAGATAGACACACAATTCTTTGGTCCAGGGTAGATCTCATAAGTCAGAGCAAACTAAGATTTCGAAATTCTTGGCTAAGTCGGGAATCTAGGAGTGCCAGTTATTGCACTGAGAGGTCAAAACAGATCTGGGATCGAAGCCTAGTCGCCATGCGATATCCTAACGCTCTTCTTTGTACGATAAGGGGTCGTAGGACACATTTCTGTCTACCCCTTATTATTCCAGTTTCAACAGGGTCGAGGCAATGAATTTCTATTGTGGCGCGTGTTTTTTGCGACCGAATGACCTTCCTGACGCCAATCTTGTGAAAAAGCTAAATAAGAGATGAAACTAATGTGGGCTAGAGTTGGAAGGAGGCGGTCGTGGCCTATTTGAAGGTACCGTCGCGGCATTTGCCAGGAATTGAAAATGAGTGACCACTGATAAACATTTCTAGAACGACTAATGGTGAGGTTCGAACCCACGTCTGCCCACGACTTCGCAGATAGCTACCGCGGCAGGTGGTATAAAAAAAACTTTCTATGCCACATATTAAACGTAATGAATTCATTGCAGAGTCAAGTTCATACATTCAGAAATGGAGTTGGTGATTCGTCTTAGGGGCTTGGTCATCTGCCCCGTGTAGTTGGGTGTGAGTTGAATTTGTCTGATAACTTGTATTTACTATGACTGCAGTAGTGTGAGTAGCTGTATAAGGGACAGAGATGGGGACTAGACATACGTACTATCCCGGCATTTGCCAGGGGGGAAAACACATTCAGGATAGCCGCTGTCAGCGCCGGGATTCGAACCTACGATCTCCGGACTAGCTGCAGATGCCCGCGCGGCGGTCTTCGTGCACGATATAACGAGCATGGCTATGCCGCGGGACACAGAAATGGAAATATTTCATTTTTTGACATTGATTTTCGTCTTCATCATCATCATCTTGTACAGTTTCCAGCCCCAGGCTGGGTCTGTTTGGAACATAAGCCTCGCCACTTAGTTCTTTCTTCCCACCACCTCTCCGCTGTCACTCTGGTCCAGTCCTCGCCTCTCTTCTTGACACATTCCTCCACTCCTTTCAGCCATCTATCTCTTGGTCTTCCCCTTGGTCGTTTCTTCTGCATCTGCATCTCATGTATCCTCTTGGGAATCTTCTTCTCATCCATTCTCTTTAAGTGTCCATACCACCTCAGTCTTGATGTCTCAATCATACCTTGCAAGGGCTCCTCTTTCACCATTTCCCTGACCTTTTCATTCCTCACCCTGTCTCTTCTTGTTATTCCGATCCTATTTCGCAGGAACCTCATTTCACCTGCCTGTATTCTGCTTATATCTCTTTTCTTCATTGTCCACGTTTCTGAAGCATAGGTCAGTATCGGGATATAGTAGCTTCTGTATAACACTTCCTTGCTTTTTTGTGGGACATCTTTATTCCACACTAAGCTCCTAATGCTTCTCAGAAATGCTTCTGCCTGTCTGCCACGTTCCGTAATCTCTTTGTCATTTCTCCCATTTTCCTCCACTATACTTCCCAAGTACTTGAGACTTTCCACCTTCTTCAGCTGTCCACCTCCAAGTGTTATCCCACTCATTGGTCTGTCCTTTTTCCTGGTCGTTAACAGGATCTCACATTTACTGATGTTGAACTTCCATCCGTACTCTCCCACTGTTTCTTCCCAAGCCTTCAGTTGCTCCAGAATTTCCTCCTCCTTGTTTCCCCAGACCATGAGATCATCTGCCAACACCATTGCTTTCATCTTATCTTCTCCTATCTTTCCTGCTATCCGTGTCATTACCTCGTCCATAACCACAATAAAGAGAAGGGGTGACAGCGCACTACCCTGTTTCAGGCCACTCATTTGTCTGAACCAGTCTGTTCTTTCCCCTCCAACTTTCACACAACTCACACTACCACAATACATCTCCTTCACTCTGCCTACAGTCTCTTTTTCCACTCCCATGTTTTCCATTGCTTTCCAAACCTTCTCCCTACACACACTATCATAGGCCTTTTCGATGTCCAGGAAGGCCATCAACAGATCCTCTCCAAATTCGTAGTGGTGTTCCTGGAGCTGTCTCACTGAAAATATGAGATCCACTGTTGATCTCCCAGGTCTGAATCCATACTGTTCCTCTCTCAATTTTCTCTCCACTTTGGCTCGTATTCTACTTTCTAATATCTTTTCATATATCTTGGCACAGTGAGGTATGAGTGTGACACCCCTGTCATTTCTGCACTCCTTTCTGCTTCCTTTCTTAAATGTTGGGACAATTAATCCTTTCTTCCAATCTTCTGGGGTCTTTTTCTCCTTCCATATCACCCTCATCACACGGTACAGCCACTGTTTCCCAACCTCCCCTGCTGCCTTCACCATTTCAACACTCACTTCATCCACACCTGGTGCCCTTCCTCCTTTCATCTTGTCTTTAGCCATTTCCGGTTCTCTCCAAGTCAGGTCCTTTTCCATTGCTGTGTTGTCTTCTCCATCTTCCAATACATTGTCTTCCTCCCTATGACCATTTGGATTCAGCAAATCCTCAAAGTACTCTTTCCACACTGTCTTGAGTGTCTCTTTGTTGTGTACCTCATTTCCGTTTTTGTCCATCATTACCACATCCTCTCGCAGACCTCTTCTCTTACTTTTGACCATCCCATAAAGAACTTTCTTATTTCCTCTGCTGTCTTCCTCCATCATCTCCGTCCACTTTACCATCCACTTCTTCCTCTCCTCTGCGACAATCTTGTTTGCTTCTTTCTTCTTTATCTTATAACCTTCCCTTGACAGATCAGTTCTTTCCTGGAACCACACTCTGAAAGCCTTGTTCTTCCTTCCCACAGCTTCTTTTACTCTCTCATTCCACCATGGTGTCTCTTTACACCGCTTTCTGTTGCTTGTTCTACCACATACTGCCACTGCAGCTTCTACCATTGTGTTTTTGAATTGCTTCCATTCCTCTTCCCCTGTTTTAGGATTGTCTGTTGGCATCCTTTCCCTTATTATCTTCGGGAATTCTTCCTTGACTTCCTTTTCCTTGAGTTTCCATACTTTGATTCTCCTTTCCTGGTACTCTGTCCTCTTGCTATCCTTAACAACACCCAGGTTCATTACAAGTATTCTGTGGTCGCTATCTAAGGCCTCTGATGGTATTACCTTTATATCTCTGACACTTCTCTTCATTTCCCAGTCGTACAGCATGTAATCTACCAAAGATTTCTTTGTTAAATCACTGCTGTACCACGTTACCTTGTGGCTTTCTTTCTTCCGGAACCAGGAGTTGCCTACCACTAAACCGTTTCTCTTGCAAAAATCCAGCAACTTTCTCCCTTCTTCATTCCTGCTACCCCATCCTTCTGCTCCCAATACATTTTCATATCCTTGCCTTTCACTTCCTACATGTGCATTCAAATCTCCCATGACAATGATGCTCTGACCATTCAACTGCTGTTGTAGCTCCTCCTCAAAGTCTTCCTTCTCTTGAGCTGTACATCCAACTTGAGGGGCATATACCTGGGCTATCTCCAGGATTCTTCCCTTTACAGTTACTCTGATCTTCATGATCCTGTCACTTATTCCCTTTACCTCTTCCTTCATTCCATCTCTCACAACTACTCCTACTCCGCTGCTCCTTCCTTCACTGTTCCCACTCCAGTACAACCGGTACCCTTTCCTCAGTTCTCTTGCGACCTTCTCCTTTCCATCTTGTTTCTGCCAAGCCCAGTACATCCAGTTTTCTTCTCTCCATCACATCTACAATCTCCTCCACTTTTCCTGTCAGTGTCTGTATGTTTAATGTCCCAACTCGTAGTCCATTAGCATATCCGGGTCGTCGTCGTTTGCATCCGTCCTTTCCGAGGCCTGTTCCTGGTTTGAAAGCAAATATGATATCCACTACTGGCTTGCTAGGCCTATCGTAGCTTCACCAGAGCCCCGTCAGCCGTCACTTTTCAGGGTTCCCATAGAGCCTTCACAGCTACCGTAACGGTCCCGGGGCACACAAAGTCCCCACTGTACTTCACCCCTACAGGCAATCCCCTACTTCATGCCGTTGCCCGTCTCCCACCACGTGGAGGAGGGGTTGGACTTGTGGGAGATTTTCGTCTTCTTTAATCGAAATATTAGAAGCCGTTTTTCAGTGTTGCCTAAGTAGAAGCTTTTCAGTCGGTCAACACAAGTGTACCCAAGTTAGATTGGACGGAGAGTTACAATTAATTTCCTATTGTCTGGAATAAATTACATGAATTAGGGAACCTGTGCGAGAAATCTCGCATGTTCATGAACCACCCGCCCGGCTTTACTGTTATGCGGGCTTCTATAAATATGTTTAATTGTTTAAACAAATTGTCGATATTTATGAAATCAGAGTGCGATTCGTCACTGTTGCGGGTAATTCTGTTTGAATATTCTTTTCAATGGACAATAGCCCAGGCATTTTAAGTTTTAACCTAAAAAAAAAATAATGTAAAGCTGAAATTTGGCATAGATGTTCCCTAGTACCGAATCCTGAAAAGTCCCCATCTCTGCGGTGTCCACGTCATAGTTTTTGGAGAGTTCAAAAGGGCTTAAATGGGGCCTAAGTGCCAAAAACGGCATTTTTGCTTCCAGCGTTCAAAATATTGATCCAAAATCAGTTCTAATGAGCTTTAAGAGTATTAAGAGAAGGACTGCGTTAAATATAACGCTCTTATTGGTCGTAATATTTGCCATACATTTCAACCGATGAGTAATCAAACATTTTTAGCTCAACTTTTCTCAAGAAAATTTAGCTAATTTGTCATTAGCCGGGACTTATCGTGCAAACAGCTGCTGATAGCGACTAAAGACCTGAAGTAAAAGTTGTAAAGCACACTTGTAGCTTTAAAACGATACATTGCCCATGTCCATCCGACAAACAGCAGCAGAGATACAGTTACAAATATAAAAGTGGAAGTGTGGGAGTCGCTTTCCGAACGAACGTCCATTTACGCTGGTGGGCTCCATCTATTCACCTTTGCTGACACCATTTTGTATCTTTGCTCAAGAGCTTTTAGGATGGTATTCCTTTGAAGCAAGGTATACTAGCAGAAACAGTCTGCATGGAACAAAACGAGTTTAATGCAGTAAGCAGTTAAACGTACATTCATAATATGCATAATGCAAATAATAACAAAACAAAGCTTAAAAAGCTTTCTTTAGACGAAGACAGCTTTCAAAACTAAGCTTACATCGGACTCAATCGTCGTCCTCATCGTCTGAGCCATCAAATGTGACGTAGCCACACGCTTTCCCACTGCAGTGCCCACACATTAAGGAGCATTCTAAACCGGAACGTACACACTCACACTGGCTGACATAAGAGATCTTGCAGTTGCAGGACAGCAAATTGAGGAGATGATCTGGAGCAGCTGGAAGATGAGTTGTCACTGGTACTAAAGCTGAGTGTTGGATTTTCCATCCCCATAGGGTCGGGTCCAAAGAAAATCCTAACCTTTCCTGAACTTGCAAATATACCCGCAGTGAATGTTGTTTGCATGCCGCCGAAGTCGGCGGAAGTGAAGCCAGGTGAAACGACGTTGTGACCGGTTGTTTGGCAATATTTGGCTGTATTTCACTACCCGAAGTTCGTCGAGGCTTTTGCACTCCGATTTGGCACTGTCGTAGAGACAAATGGCGAACTTCTCTCCAGTTGATATTATGGCCTTTTCATCTGGAGCCGTAGAGACGAATACCTTCATTTCCTCGCGTAAAGATGCGGAATCCTTCAATATTTTCCAGGCTTGCTGTATAATGTACTCGAACCACAGCTTTCCTGTGCGAGATTTCTGGTTCATTGAAGAAAATGTGTCATGAAGCGACTCCTTGAGACGTTGAAGGCAAGGATATGATAGCTAGTTGTGGCGGTGCCTACTTGGAATGCGGTAAAAAGCACTTGTATTTCGTCCTTGTCATCCTTCAGCCCGTCGTTCATGTTGAGTAACATTGTCCCGACAGCCTGTTTAGTCAGAGAATGCGCTCTGAGGGCCCTAGAACATAAACAGTTTCGCGTTATTGATACATTTGAAATTGAAGGCATATCGTTATCATTTTTAAGAGCGAGCTAATTGCAAGCCTACCTAGAATATGCGTGTCCAGACATCCTGTGAGTCACTGACGATTTAGCGTATATTTCCGTCCAGAGCTCCTTCAAACCGCTCCCATTCATCACATAGCCGATTGCCCCAAGAAGCTATATTAGAAGGTGAAATCCGCCTAGACGAACAACCACGTTTTTCAGTTCCTCTGAAGTGTCCGATGCGACTATCTCTGCAGCTTTCGCGTATAGAGGCTGGTCAAAGGTTACGAAACAAGTGCTTTGTTTCAGTTCCGCGCACTCTCTTGCGGCAAACTTCAACGCGGAATATATAGTTGATGGATTGCTCGGTTCCAAGTTAATGAACGGCAGGGCATCAATTGACTTCGTCTGGGGAGCTGGTTGAAACTGAGCAGACAGTGACGTCTTCATAAAGCCGTTCCACGAAACGGGTAAATTAATACCTGACCACCGTCCAGATAACCACAAGGAGTCCATCATCGACGCAATAGCCACAGAGTTTGGGTCTTCCACCGTTAACTCCTTAATCTTGAAGTCCTTTGAACCAGAAGAAGAGGGCTTCCGATACCACGAAATGTTAAACTTTCCCATCGCCGCAATCACACTAGCATTAGGAACTTCTCGTGTACGTGGGAGTGAAGATATTTCACTGTCAGTCACTGCACCTGTGCACTTGATGCCTTCCATGCAGTGAAATGTGTTTCGCCCGTCCAATGGCCTTATGTTAAAGTCAGCGTTGTCAAAGCAAAACTGCGTGAACGCTCCAGCATTCGGGATTGGACGTTCTTCTCGAAGCGCTGTAACTTCGTACCTGTGGACTTCCGCCACATTTACTGAAAATCCGAGACTGTTTAGAATCTGAATTAATTGTTTCGAGTATTGTTG
The DNA here is from genome assembly GCA_946902985.2 of Meconema thalassinum. Taxonomy (NCBI): domain Eukaryota; kingdom Metazoa; phylum Arthropoda; class Insecta; order Orthoptera; family Tettigoniidae; genus Meconema; species Meconema thalassinum. The sequence goes on along the minus strand of OX336394.1, from coordinate 247,710,955 downwards.
CCCTGCTCCGACAGGCCGAGCGCTGTCACCTAGAAACGCGATCGGTTGCCCTTTCGATAGCGGTTAAGCTTTGGGACCGTAACTCGGTAACCGTTTCTCGCATAGACATCGGTAATGTACCAATGTAAAGCTAAAAGTATGCTTTATAACTTTCATTCTGGGTCTTTAGTCAATATCTGCAGTTGTTTAAAAAATAATGACCTGCTAATGACAAATTAACCAAATTTTCGTGTAAAAATTGTGCTAAAAATGTTAAATTAGTCGGTTTTTTCCCTTCATCAATAACAATAATTAGGCCTGATAATGTCCGTTATCCTACTGGTTCATTTTTATTAATTGCTAAAGCTCGCGAGGACTAAATTTGGATCAATATTTTGAGCGCAAGAAGCAAAAATGCTGTTTTTGGCACTTAGGCCCCATTTAAGCCCTTTTGAACCCTCCAAAAAATATGACGCGGACACCGCAGAGATGGGGACTTTTCAGGATTTGTTTCTGGGGTACTAGAGAACATCTATGCCAAATTTCAGCTTTACATTATTTTTTGAGGTTGGCAGTGTTTTTTTGCATATAATGCCTGGGCTACAATGGGTTGTATGCGTCCCATGTGTATAGACTACCCGCCCAGCTCAATTATTATGCGGGCTGGACGCGACACAGTTCTGCCAGGGGCTATCGTCTTGTTTACTTGTTTAAACACATTATTTAAACAAATAAATATATTTCCATTGACTTCAAGAAATGCAAGATTTTTCCTGTACTGTTGAGACGATTTGGAAGATTTTGGCACAAAACGCACCTTCTAACTCCTTCTGGTTCAGGAGCTTGAGTGTTTTGTCGGACGAGCTTAGCGTATTATATAATCGACTTTATACACTTAATAAAACACTTCTCACATAAATGGGGGACTAAATCGGATGAACATCAACATCCTGCTCACTTAGGCTTAATTTAGTTTCGGTGGATTTGTAAATAACACGTATTTACAATTATTAAGTTACGGTTTTTAATTTAACTTTGCAACGCGTCAGATATTAAGTTAAATCAATTCTATTTTCTTATTCCGTTACTCAATTACACTTTAAAAAGGGTTGGGCATTTTGTTAGTATGTACTTGAATGTCATTGTTTTTTAAACACACCTATGGAGTTTTGCTTGATATATTTCATTGGCACGCAAGTCTCTGCTTTCTACTCCATGAATTGCGGGAAATGAGTTAGCTGATCAAGCTGCACAAGAGGCGGTATCACTACCACCTCGACCAATGGAGGTACCCACTAGAGATATTCGCTCTCAGTTACGCCTACAAGTTCTGGCTTTTTGGGAGAATCAGTGGCTAGCTGACCCTCTGCCCAGTAAACTGAGAGCGATCAAGGGAACTACTCGCGTGTGGCGGAGCTCCTTCCGGGCCCGGAGAGAGTCCGTCATTTTGTGTAGGCTAAGGATAGGTCATACAAGATCCACCCACTCGTACCTAATGAGAAGGGAAGACCCCCCACTTTGTATCTGTGGAGCCGTTTTCACCGTGGCCCACATTTTCACCGAGTGTGTGGATCTTGCTGACTTACGAAGAAACCTTGGTTTGCAGATGACACTCAAACTTATATTAGCCGATGACGCGGTGGCTGCTGATCGCGTTATCCGCTTTATAAGTGAGAGTGGGTTAGGGCCAGCAATCTAAATTGTCCAGTATAAATTGACTCAACGACTTGTTCGTTTTTGAATGATAATGTTTTGTTTTTACGTAATTTTTGTTTATTTTTATAATTCTTAATTTTTTATTTTATGTTTTTGTTTTATTAATTTTTGGTCTTTTTAAATTTAGGCGTCCACCTCAAAATTTTAAATTTAATTCCAAATTTGTATGTTTTAATCTGTGTTAAGAGGGGCAGATGACCTCGTAGTTCCGCCCCTTAAAACAACAATAACTAACTAACTAACTAACTAACTTTCTACTCCATTCGCCTTTGTAGTCCATGTATTGCGACTTCTGTCCGAGTACCCAGGGTTCGATTTCAGGCTCGGAAATAATTCAAATTCCTGCCTGAGGGCTGGAACATAGTTTCAGTATTTGTTTCTGTTCAAGGGAGCTCCATAATGGGCAAATCAAGGTACAATTTTTAGAGAATTGGAAGATAGAAAGAGCTCCAGGGCTAATCTGAAAATCACTGATAACAAATATTAAAGCAGCAGCAAAATAATTAATATGATTCCTAAATTTATTTTTATCCCACCACACACATCAAAAAAAAAGTGGAAATGGCATGGCAAAACATCTCCAAAGCCTTTCAATTTCATTGAAGACGGCCGAAAAAGTCTTATTAATGTATTTTTGTTTAATATTCCTACACATGCATACTTGCCAGCTTTCTTAAATTAAAATTCTTCAAACTTTTCCTCATCCAGCAAATTATGTCAGTTTAAAGTATTCACTTTAATGCACTGTATGTGCAAGCAAAAGAGAGTTGCAGATCTTACTCATGTCAAAATTCGTGGGCACAGGTTACTTAAGGCTCTAGCATTCACAAAACTAATTTCAGCCTTCAGTCTAATCAGTTAGTTATTGTTGTTTAAGGGGCGGAACTACGAGGTCATCTGCCCCTACCAGTCTGATCAGAAAGTCTCTGTGAGCGAATGAGGTGGCTCCAGAAAATAAATGGCCAATGCCTTCATTAATAAAATTATATTAAAATAAGCACTGTGGCCTCTTTTGCAAGGGGCAGATGACCTCGTAGTTCCGTCCCTTAAAACAACAATAACTAACTAATCTCTTTTGCTTTTACACCTCTAACCTTGAACACAAGAGTTTAACCTTTGCTCCTTACCCTCTATAGCAAAATTAATTAGCCCCTTAGATAATCTCTCCAGTCACTTCACATGAGCCTGCCACGTGAGCTGCCTCATTTGAACAGCCTCGTCTAATGTGTTAATTCCTACCCTTTCTCTCTTCATTTTGAATACCCTCCTGCAATTGCTCTGACCTGTTTGTCCCAGAAATATTTTCCATCACTTCATATCTGTACAGGACTGTTGATCTGAATTCACAAAATGAAATTTATAGCGTGTTCATGGGCATTATGCTACACCATTTTGCATTGAGCCATGTTTCGGGAAGATGAAGAACCTACTAAGCATATCAGACTGTTTCAGAAAGCCTGTACTAAAACTGTTCGTAAAACGCAGGTACGGCAGTGCTGCTGCAATTCATTTGTGAAATTTATTCTAATATCACATTGGATATTTAACGATCTGAGAGTCTGTTCTTATTCACTATAAACTGAAACATGTTTCAATTCAGTATACAGTGAGAAAGTATCAGGATATAATGGATGCATCCCAACACAACCGAAAAGAAGGCATGTGGTACATGCCTGTTGCAGCATTATCTGTCAGAGAGTAAAGTCTCTAGCTGTAATCACAAGGATATTTTAAGCTTACAACAAATAAGCCAACACTTTTACGGTACAATTTACTGACAAATCAGCTCCTCAATCAGTGAAAGGATGAGAACTGGTTCTGAACGTAAACTGTTTTGTTTCGAATGACATCAGCACACAAAAATCTTGACCACCCAACGCAATTGGTAGGAGGTATATATTTGTGTGTTCAACCCTCCTAACCAGTGTCGGGGTAGATAAAAACGTTAAATAAGGATGCTTAAAAATGCTCAAACAACCTGTTCAAATAAGAGTGTAAATGCCAAAGGAATCCTAAATCTGTTCCAGGTTACTTGGTTTATATATTTTTAGAACTTCAGAAAACCCCACACAACTCTATTGGAACGCAAGAAAGCCGATGGATTGGAATCCGAGCTAGCCATAGGAAACAACAACAACAATATTTTTAAGATATATCCACACATCCCAGAGAGTACATGTACCAAAGGTTAAAAAAAAAAACATGGAAAACTGGTCTGGTGCAAGTCTTCGAAATTGACACCACTTGGGTGAGTTGGTGATTTGATTGGGTGATTTGCTTGTCAACAATACTGTTCCAGTACCTTGACCAGAATTTAATTTCTAGACAGAGCCAGGAATCGAACCTGGGCCATTTGGGTGGCAGTCAAGTATGCTAACCACTACACCACGAGCCAATACCACAGCTTTCATCGAGCTTGGAACAAAACAAACTGGAATAGTAACATCTATCTCAATTTCAGTGGCTGTATTGACAACATTGGGAAGTAGAGGGGATCATTAGTCACACGAATGCTATGCGGCGAGGAGAGGGTGTGGAACGGGAGGTGGTGGCAAATAGACATCGAGGAAAGAGAATTTGGGAACTGAATTTAAGAATGGGCAGTAAGATATAATTCTAGAATAATTTACTTAAGACTCTGTGGTAATTAAGCAGTCATAAGTTCTATTAAACTATCATACAGTTACTTTCATATTGCTGAAATATTTGTTATGTCTTGGTTAAATATTATAAAAGATATTCCAAAGCAAAATTGGCAAACTCAGAAATCTCAAGCAGGAAACTTCTTAGTGCCGCTGCCTGCCACAGAATTTCTAACCAACCTACATAGGCCTAGCACCTGTAGTAGCAATTCTAAAGAAGGCAGGATGTGTAGTGTCTTCCAAAACCCAATACCGTATGACTAACCTGTAAGCTTCTCTAATTCACAAAATCTTTTTCAAACATCCATCTTAACCAACCAGGTTTATTAGTTTATAGTCCTCCCTATCTTCCACAACGTTCTAGTTCAGGACTTATTTCCATAATATTTCTGAACATTCGATATATTTAGTGGATCAAGCACAGTAGCCTATTGTATCTGCTCAGTAAGTACCTAAACTAATTTTACCATGGCACCATAGATTTGCAGTCGATTAAGAAACTCTCCATAACTAAATAAGCTGTAACAGTAACATACAAACATGAAAGATACATGTTGTTGTTGCTTGAGACTTCAGTCGTTTGACTGGTTTGATGCAGCGCTCTATGCCTCCCTGTCTTGAGCTAATAGTTTCATCTCTACATAGCTACCACACCCTACATCCGAGGCAATCTGTTTAACATATTCTAACCTTGGTCTACCCCTACAGTTCTTGTCCTCGACCCTTCCTTCCATAACTAAGCTTGCTATTCCTGGGTGTCTTAGAGTGTGTCCTACCAACCTATCTCTTCTATTCATTAGCAGTCGCCAGAAACTTCTCTCCTCTCCCACTCGTCTTAATACCCCTTCATTTGTAAACCTATCTACCCATCTGATATTAATCATTCTCCTATAACACCATATTTCAAACACTTCAATTCTCATCTTTTCTGCTGCACCAATAGACCAAGTTTCACTTCCATAGAGTGCCATGCTCCAGACAAAGGCTTTCAAAAATGACTTCCTAATACCAAAATCTATATTAGATGTCAACAAATTCCTTTTTTTGTAGAAATGCTTTTCTTGCCTGAGCCAACCTACTTTTTATATCCTCTTTGGTTCGTCCATCACTGATTATTTTGCTTCGTAAGTAACAGAACTCTCCTACTTCCTTTAGCTTTCTACCTGCCAATTTGATGCCCATAGAGGTTGCTGATTTTTTTCGTCTGCATTTCAATATTTTTGTTTCACATTTATTCATTTTCTTGGACAGTGTGTAGAATATTAGGAGCAATGAAGTTCTGAGGTACGTCAAGGGTGATGAAAATGTTATACTAATGGGAGATTGGAATGCTGTGGTAGGAAAAGGAAGAGAAGGGAAAATAGTGCGAGAATTCGGATTGGGTGAAAGGAATGATCGAGGAAGCACGCTGATTGAATTCTGCACCGAGCATGAGTTGGTCATAATAACTAACACCTTATTCAAAAATCACAATGGAGGAATATACACATGGATGAGACCAGGAGATACAGGGCGTTACTAAATCGACTTCATTATGGTCAACCAGAGATTTTGAAACCAGATTTTGGATTGCAAATCATATCCTGGTGCTGACATAAACTATGACCACAGTCTGGTTGTTATGAAATGCAGACTTAAGTTGAAGAAATTGAAGAAAAATCAAAAGCCAAAAAGGTGGGCAATAGACAGACTAAAGAGAAGGACGTGAACCAACGATTCAAGTCTAGTATAAAGGGAGGACTAATGAAAAACCCTGAACAAGCCACAATTGCAGAGGCATGGGCACTTTTGAAGAATGAAATAACAAAATCTGCAGAAGAAAACATTGGTAGGAAAGAAAGAATTGGTAGATAACCGTGGATCACGCCGGATATAAGTTACTAGAATTAATGGACAAAACGTGGAAGCACAAGAATGAGAGAGATGAAAGGGGAAAGGCAGAATGAAGATATCTAAGAAATGAGGTTAACAAGAAGTGCAAGGAAGCAAAAGAAGAATCGTTGAAAGAGAAATGTGCAGGTATAGAAAATTGTCTGAAATTAGGAAAGGTAGACTAGGTGCTGTAATATTAAGGACTCAGATGGAAAACCTCAAACAGGGAAGTAAAGGTTGAGAGATGGAAAGCTTACTTAGAGTGTTTGTATAAGGGAAAAGAGATTGGGAATCATGTTATGTAAAGGGAAGAGGAAATTAATGAAGGATGAGAAAGGAGATTTTATATTGAGATCAGAATTTGATAGAGCATTGGAAGACTCAAGCAGGAACAGAGCACCAGGCATAGATGATATACCTATTGAGTTGCTAAGCTGCATGGGTGATGAAGGTCTGACAAGGTTATTTCACTTGGTATGTAGGATTTATGAGACATGTGAGGTACCCTCTGATTTCAAGAAGAATGTTATCATTCCTATAATGAAGAAAACAGGAGCCGACAGATGTGAAGATTGACATACAATCAGCTTCATCACTCATGCTTCAAAGATCTTGACTAGAATAATTTACAAGAGGATGGAAAGACAGATAGAAACAGAATTGGGTGAAGACCAGTTTGGCTTCAGGAGAAACATAGGAACAAGGGAAGCTGTACTAAGTCTTAGGCTGATTTTGGAAGCTAGAATAAGGAAGGATAAGAGAACGTTGATCACATTTGTAGACTTTCGATAGCGGCTTTCGATAACGTTGATTGGAATAATTTGTTTGGCATTTTGAAGATGATTGGAATAAAGTACAGGGACAGAAGGGTGCTCTACAATCTAAACAGAAACCAGATAGCAGTTATTCAAGCGGAAGTATACGAGAGAGAAGCTGTTATTCAGAAAGATGTAAGGCAAGACTACAACTTATCACCCATACTTTTCAATCTATACAGTGAACAAGTAATGGAGGAAATTGGAGAAAAATTCAAAGTGGGAGTAGAGATTCAAGGAGAAATAATTTCAACTCTGAGATTAGCTGATGACATCGTCATCTTAGCCGACACACCAGAGGATTTGAATGAGTTTTTAAATGGTAACTTATGGATTCTGTCTTGAGGGAAGATTTTATGATGAAATTAATAAATGTAAAACAAAAATATTGGATATAACAGCTTAGGCTTTCACGGCCGGCGTTCATAATTAAGTACAAGTTTTTCGGGCTTGTAGGCCTGTCTGGACCACGGCCTACAAGCCCGAAAAACTTGTACTTAATTAAAAATATTGGAATGCAGTCGAAAGAAATCAGAAACCCTTATGGATGTTGAATTGGCAGGTGAAAAGCTAAAGGAAGTAGGAGACTTCTGTTACTTAGGAAGCAAAATAGCCAGTGATGGACGAAGCAAAGAGGATATAAAAAGTAGGTTAACACAGGCAAGGGAAGCAATTCTACAGAAAAGGAATCTGTTGACATCAAATATAGATTTAGGTATTACGAAGTCATTTTTGAAGGCCTTTGTCTGGAGCGTGGCACTCCATGGAAGTGATTTATTTAGCTTATGGCATTACATATGAAACACAATAATAATAATAATATCAAAAATTTGATTCCATGTGTATTATAGCCAGGAGATCTTCTACGAGGTTAGATCTGGCTGCCAGAATATCGCTGCTCGCTTAGCACCACCCAGGGGTCACGTGTAGGGTACTTTATGGTTAAACCTACGGACGTGAGCAGAAAAGAGGAGAATTGAAGCGTTTGAAATGTGGTGTTACAGGAGAATGATGAAGATCAGATGGGAAGATAGGGTTACAAATGAAGAGGTATTAAGACGAGTGGGAGAGGAGAGATGTTTCTGGCGACTGCTAATGAAGAGAAGAGATAGGTTGGTACGACACATACTAAGACACTCAGGAATAGCAAACTTAGTTATAGAAGGAAGGGTCGAGGATAAGAACTGTAGGGGTAGAGCACGGTTAGAATATGTTAAACTGATTCCCTCGGATGTAGGGTGTGGTAGCTATGTAGAGATGAAACGATTAGCTCAGGACAGGGAAGCCAGTCGAAAGACTGAAGACTCAAACAACAATAACAACAAGGTAACCTCAAACAGAAGGTATAGAGCCTACATAAACTATCCACGTACTCTGGAGGCTCTTGAGAACAAAATAACTGCACTGATATGGAATATCAGCGAGGATAAATTACACCGATCGTAGCAAAACAACTTGTGTTTAGAAAATGATGATTAATAAGCATGTTAACAAGTGTAAAAGTGTTAAACCAGTTGGGCACTACGCTACTGCTAGCACCAGTGCCTTGCTCGACAGGCTGCTATGTACAGTGGTCCGCCCATCACATGGCCCCAGCGAGGTTCTGTTCTATGGAGAAGGACCTCACTGTATTACTAGCTTACATATTGAAAAGTTGACTAAAGGAATACAAGACTGTACGTTTAAAGCATCAATACATATAAAAAAAACAAAATATGAATAGGTTCATAGTAATGTAAAATTACTAGGATATCGAGATATTTTGCATATAATGAGACTGTCCCTTGCTTCAGTAAGTTAGTTGGTTCCATTGTTCTCAGATACAAAATGTCTTTTTCTTTGTGCCTCCAAATATCAGAATTTAGATGGCATATTTGTGAGTTTTGTTTGGTCAAGAAAACTAAGATTAAAGACCAAGGGGAAACATCACCCTATATATGGCTGAGCAGCAGTTGCTTGGTAAGCAGAAACCCTCAGTGGACTGTAGAGGAACAGAGTTAATGTAGTTTTGTTGGGTTTACTCTGGCAAACCAGGAACGAATGGTAATACTTGATCAATAGGATATACCGTAACAGTTTTTCATATACGGCATATTGCTATGATTGCATCATTTGCACCTGGGGATGGTGGTATATCATGTTGAGCATTAACTGTACCAACCATGTCTATTACAACCATAGATTGTTTAACGAAATGAAGATCTAATTCTAATTCATAAAATCATGTGCAATTGATACGCGAGTTGCTTTCCACGTAATTGCACACGCCTCAGGCTCGCCGACTGTCCTCTATACGACTGCTCAACTGGACCTGACCGACCAAAAACTGTGGCGTAAACCATAGGTAAGTTATTCATACCCATCGTTGAAAGGTTTGTGTTGTAGGGTAACAGAAATAGCATTCAAGAGACTGGAGACAGGGGTTAGCTTAGATGTGGCTAGACTGTTGGACCTTGTTTGGCCAACACTCTTGCAATTTCACAATTTGCACCCAGTACATTGTTCTAGTTAGTTATAGTACTTCGGGTGACAACAAAAAAAACATTAATCTGCTGATAAGTGAAATAATACTCTATCAGCCAGAAAGTAAATTCTAAAAAAATAAGGAGTTTAGAAATATGTGTCCGCTTTTGGCCTGTTAGAATAGCAGCTCCAATTTAATTTATTTTTAAGTTACTTGTATTATGTGCCTTGGTATATTGGGGAAAGATGATTGTAATGTACCAGTACTGTATATATTAAGTTATATCATAGAAATTGAATGGGCTTCCAATTAATGACAACATCCATGCCCGTGGTCGGATTCAAACCAGCAATCGAGCTCGAGTTCAGTTTCAAGACCAAACCTTCACGACTGACCCATACCAGCATACAAATTCCTTACTCCACGATCAGTGTGAAGTGATTGATAGATACATAAATAGAAAGAAAGGAAGGAAGGAAGATTGTAGTTTTACGTGACCGTGAATCTGGTGATTAAAAACCAGCAACTTCTCACAGGCTCCGTTGTACTGTACAGTACATGTATCACAGCTGTGTTGTGACATCCATGTCAGGACATGTCACCTCATGATATTCTCAATCAGCAAGTAAAACAACAAGCTGTTCTCATACCTGGCATTGCAATGTCAAGAGAAGATGACAGATTGTGCAATTGGCTTACTGCAAGGAATTGGGGCTTACTGTTAACCCCCTTGAATTACATAAATAATCTGTAGCCTAATTTTATTTTAAGCATGCTTCTTCTTACGAATTTTCATGCCATTTACTCCGGTAGTTTGGATGCCAATCCATAACAAACAGGAGAACAGACAAAAATCAAACCAAGGGTATTTAACTTATAAGTAGTCTATGTTACACCTCATCCGAGAAAATACTAAGTTTTATCCAAAAATTCCAAATGTTCAGACAGAAAGCTTACCTACTTTATTTATAGAGGTTATGAAAAATATTGGGAAAAGTAAATACCGGTAAGACTTATACTGTAAGATCCTTTTTGGAAAGGATTTAAAAAGATAATGCATAAGCTGACAGACTATTGGTGTAAGCACTTTCAAGAAACAATAACATAAAGTTAGCAAATGTCGGACATGACAAAAGAGAATATTGTTGAGGTACCAAAATTTAAAAAAAAATGTCTCATAAATATGTTGTTACGGGCTTGCAAGTAAAATAATATGGAAGGAGACTTGGTTCAAGTTGTTACAGAACAAGGTAGAACAACTTAAGACATTGGGGTAATTCAGCCATAGAATTTGATAACTTTGTTATTGTGGTGTATGTAGGTGTGTATTGGAAAGGGGAAGGCTGTGGCCGTTTTTTGATTATAAATGGGAAACCACAGAAAACCATTTCTAGAAAGGCTGAGGTGGGAAACAAACCCACTCATTCTCACTTTTGCCTCACGAGGTTGAGCACACCCCTTTCCAACCCTCAGACCAGAAATATATTTTGTTTCGTTTGCAGAGCTGGGAATCAAACCTAGGCTTTAAGGGTGACAGCCAAGAATTTTAGCCACAACACCCCAAGGTGGTGTATAAAATATATAACTTAACCTACCATGATTAAGGAAACAAATCACCAGATAAAAATGGACTATATGGCAATACATTTCCCTGATTTATTAACATAAGAGAAAAATTAAGACTAACCAGTAGGACTAACATCATGGTTATAGTAGGGCCTAAATAGAAAACTACCCATGGAGCATTTATTGCTCATGAAATAGGCTGCCGCATATAACTTAGGTCTAAGTTACTATAAGTTAACTTAAGTTAATTGAAGTTTGTAAATGTGAAAACTTAATTTCAAGTAACATGTCAAGAACTAACATCCTATTTTTTTTATTTTTTTTATATAAAATCATTTGAGTGGGTCTAACAATTATTGATTATTTGTGCTCAGTGAAATCATAAGAACATGATACCCATAATCATCAGGCCTATAATCAATTGTTAAAAAAGAACAAATGTTCTCTATAGGCTATGTCAATAGACTGGTAGATCACAGCAAACCTGCCCAGTTAGAGCACTTGAGCATCTATCAATTTCTATGTCCTAATGCAAACAATTCACACAATGTGAGGCGAACATATAGAAAATAACCATTGGAAACATAATTATGAATGCAATAATATAATGAAGGACTGCATGAAGTGTATTTAACGTTTCCCTAAAGAGGTTAGGTTACCAAACAAAACCAAGCAATTTTAAGTTTTTACCCAAAGCAGGATAGCCCATGCCTCAATAAACTGTGGATAATATTAAATAACAATTTCCACCACAAAAGTTACAGTGGTATATATTCGTTCTTTAAAATTAGGTTCTGTCAATGAATATTATATTGACATCTGTTTTGTAAATAAAGAATTGTTCCCTCAAAACCAGCTATTCGATGAACCAAAACTTAATTTAAAAAAGACATAAAAGTGAAACGTACCTTCTAGACGACATATTTTACAATTAAGCCCGCTATATATGTAAGATAACTAATAATTTACGTTGACCACACACACTATATACACAGCTCACTCATCCCAACGCAGGGAACTATTCCCGATACCATAACCTAAAATTATTCACTTTCACCACAACTCACATCTACTGCAGTGCATTCTATGAACGTATTTATTAACTAAATATGGCTGGACAGTCGGCTGTGGGCACGGCCGTGGGCTGGAACCAAACAGGGGAACCTAGGGTAATCTATGGGTGTAAGCTGTGGACAATAGTATTATTACTATTATTATATTATTAAATATTCTAAAACGAACTAACTTTATTTATTTATTTTCCCTGGTTATCTCCCAATGACCGGCACATGCATTAATTTCCACTGTTAGTATTACTTTTGTATTGCTGGATGTGTTATGGTCCATTAATTACACCAGTTCATAATTATTATTTCTTCTTCTATTCGTTATGCCCATTCAAAGAGCACGTTTCAACTTGTTAGTTGGGCTGATGGTTTTCGCATGTTCTTGCGTTGTGTGCACTAGGCTACTTCCTACCATGGTGTAAGTATATTCCCTATCAGTTTTATCATTTCAAATGATCTTGTCGACTTCATCGTTATGCTTTGGTCTACCGTTATGCGTTACGGTTATGGCGTGTATGACGTCATCATGTTGTTCAGTGCATATGCACTGAGTCTGAGTTTACTCCTGGGGTCTGGGGTTATGCGATTCGGAGGCGGCGAGTGCGTGACGTCATTCAACAGAGTGAACCTCCCGCTCTCCGTTCCCCGCGCGGGAAGCCTAAGTTAAAGGGTAATTGAGTCTCTTGAGTCTGAGTTTTCTCCTGGGGTCTGGCGTTATGCGATACGGAGACGGCGAGTGCGTGACGTCATGCAGCAGAGTGCACCTCCCGCTCTCCGTTCCCCGCGCGGGAAGCCTAAATTAATGGGTAATGGAGTCTGTTGAAAGAGTACTGAGCCTTTCTAACATGTGTAGCATTTGTAGCATGCGTCATTTGAAATGATATAAAGTCTAGTCTCTCAGACTGACTGTATATTTTTCTTATTAGATTTAGGGGCAGGTGGCCTTGTAGTTCCTCCCCTTAAAACAACAATAACTAACTTTTTAGGTTTCTCCATGAAATTGTGCTGGCGTACTATTGTACTAAAGGCTCCACGATTTTCTATGATGTCGTCTGTGATATTTATTTTTGGGGGTCCGCCTAGTTTCTTCTAGCCAGTTTATTTTGACATTCTTTGAGTTGTTTACTTTAAATAATCTGTTCATTAGTCTGTTGCTGTCCATTCTAAGATATGGCCATAGAATTTCAGACGTCTCTTGCGTAGGTACGGCATCAGTGAATCTGTCAGTTAAAGAATAGAGGTCCACTGTTCTCCTCTTAATCCAAATTCCATTTTCTCTCATGGGACCATACATTTTCCGGAGAATTGTCCGTTCTTGCTTTTCAATTTCTATTTTAGACTTACCACCGAGAGATATGGTTCTTTGAGTTGTTTACTTTAAATAATCTTTTCCTTAGTTTGTTGCTGTCCATTCTAAGATATGGCCATAGAATTTCAGACGTCTCTTGCGTACGGCATCAGTGAATCTGTCAGTTAAAGAATAGAGGTCCACTGTTCTCCTCTTAATCCAAATTCCATTTTCTCTCATGGGACCATACATTTTCCGGAGAATTGTCCGTTCTTGCTTTTCAATTTCTATTTTAGAGTTACCACCGAAAGATATGGTTCCTGGGGCGTATAAAGCTTCCGGCAAAACAACTGTTTTGTAGTGTCGTAATTTTGCATTACGCGATATGACTCATTTGTTATTCCACGTTAGTCTGTACGCCCTATTGAATTTGGTGGCTCTTCCTGTATTGGCCCTAGGATACTGTCTAGTCCTGATGGTAGTATAATATTTCTCCAAGGTATTTGAAGCTCTTTTTTTTTTTTTTTTTTTTTTTACGTTGATTTTCCGTGTAGCCTACTTGGGTTTGGGTTCTACGATATCTGAAGGCCTGCCTTTGATGCTATAGGGCTATTGCGTGGCCTCTGCACGGCGAATCTGGTTTCATCTCTAGCCTTAGTAATGATTGCTAGATCATCATCAGCAAATACTAAACATTTCACCGTGACTTTGTTTCCCGAATTTCCGATGTCCACACCTTTGACGTCCCTTTCCCATTCTCTAATAACTTTGTCTAGAACTAAGTTGAAAATTATAGGGGAAATGCCGTCACCTTGACGAACGCCCGTACATATTTCAAAGGCTCAGACATTTCCCCCAAGGAATTTCACTTTAAAAGTCGTATAGGTCTGCCGGATTAGTTCTCTGGTCTTCCTGTCCAGTTCTTCTAGAGTATCAAAAACGATCTGTTCGTCCACAGAGTCATACGCCTTCTTAAAGTCCACAAAAGTGACATTTGTACTGGTACATCGGCGGATCCTTAATATCGTCTTCAAGTTCCATATTTGATCAGCACATGATCGACCTTTCCAGAAATCCGCTTGGTACTCGCCGATCAGGTAATCAGACTGTTTTTCTAGTGGGAGCTTTAGAAATAATTGTGTATGTGATCGGTAGTAGGGATATGCCTCTGTAGTTGTTAGAATCCACTTGTCGCCTTTCTTGTGCGATGGGTATTTTAAGGCGCACTTCCAATCCTGCGTGATCGTTTGTTTCCCAGATGTCTGCCAACATTGCATGAATTCTGGTTACGAGGTCGTCTCCTAATTTCCGCACCTCTGTGGTGATGCTGTCCTTTCCAAGAGCTTTATTATTTTTAGCGATCGACTGATCTCTGCTGTTTCCTGTATTGTCGGAGGTTGTGAATCAGGGTTTGGTATGGGCTTTTCGAAGTTTAGTCTTTCTTTTGGAGGAGCACAATTCAGGAAACCTCGGAAGTAGTCAGCTAGAATTGTGGAGTTCTCTTTGGTGTTCGTTTCTAATGTTCCATTTGCTCGATAGAAACATGAAGATGGTGGTTGATAACTGGATAAATTCTCACTGAAGGTCTTGTAAAAATTCCTGGTGTTGTTTTTGAGGAAATCTTGTTCGATTATTACTATTATTATTTTCATATTATTAATCCGCACCAGAATGAGCACGTAATTCTACTCCCTTGGCATCAACCTAAATCAGAACAGTAAAATCATACATTTCTACACTAGGCGGTTTCTTCAACCTCTCCTCAATGAAGGATTGTATTTGAACGTTATTAAGATTTGTGGGCAACTTAGAAATTCATGGTAATCAGCATTCTATAGCAAAAAAATATATACATTCCGTTATTTTAATGTTTAACTATACAAACAGAATATGGCTGCATTGTATTCATTTATTGAAATTGTTTATTTAATAATATATTATTAATTAATTATATAATTTATGTACCGTATTTTGCATTAATTTTCTTAGAGAAAACTTGAGCTGTTGGTAATTCATTGTCTGTACTGCATATTCAAAATTTGAAAATTTGTTTTTCTAGAATACCGAATTTTTGTGTATTCAATTCTTCATTAATGAATTTTGAATTTTTGTTCACTCTAACTACTATAATTGTCTTTGTTTCTTTACAGAATCGTTCAAATCACTCTATACGGTATCAGTTTTCCTATTAGTAATTTATTTTTGTAAAATGTCCAGTTAAATAAAGAGATGCTTGTATGAAATGCAAAACTGCAGTACTGTACTCTATTTCCATGAGTAATTGTTGACATTTTAGATGGACCTAATTGATTGGTTTTTTTACAGCACTTGGGGTAAAATAAAAGAGTAACTGTTTAAGAATTTGAATGAGCAATGCAAGTTGCACTAGTTTTAAGTAAATTTATATAGTGAATGTTTAAATATGGGTCTTTGGTTAATGTTATTCATCTTATGTATAGTTCGACAGTTGTTTCTTAGGTGCTGATGAAGAGCAATCAATAGGTCGAAACATGTACACCTAACTCTTTACTAGTAAGAAATACATATAAGTATTGAACAGGCGGAACAAACCCTATATTTTTATTGGTTTCTTTGTAAGTAAATACAGGTACACGTAACATGAACCAACATGGTTTGCTAGAAAGCATGTAAAAATAATAAAGAGTCGGATTCCATGGTGAACCTCTTGCCTAGGACCGCTATCAATTAAATTCTGACACAGTGAAAATTAAAGCTGCTCAACAACGTAAGTAGACCAGAGAAGGAAAATGTCTTTACAGCATGGATTTGTTTTTCCGTTCGTGGTATTGCAATGGAGATCAAACATTGGTGATTTCTCAAACAATTGTACACTGTAAACAATATTTTTGTATTTCAAAATCATGTTAACTTCGAAGACTTGAAGCTTTGCTCGTGGGTGGTAGAAAATGGTTCAGATGCCGATATTGAAGACCTTTGCCCTATTCCATGTTCTTCAAGGCTCACGAAGATATTTAGAGAGTAGAAAAAAAACGAATATTGCCTTTTCATCCAAGGACTAAAGCAAACATAACTTATATTACAACATTATGAAAAGAAGACTGTTCTGTGGTACTTAATCGTCATTATGGATCTCAACGTTTTACTGCAAAATTGGGTTAATACATAGTAGCGGCCATTACTCGTTCAATAATATTGTCAATATCACTTACATCAATCTACATCAATATTCCACAATACGACGTCAAGCCTTGTCGAGCATTACACGTTCAATATTATTGTCAATACTTGCCTTCAATAAAAGCTGACCATTCACACCCCCCAGGATCTCACATCTAGTGGGACGTGGGTTGGCGACCACGGGACCCCAGCTGAGTCCGGCATTGCTTCCACTTACTTGTGCCGGGATCCGCTCCGTCTTCTTTCATGTCGACCTCCCTTGGTCAACTCTTGTTCTTTTCCGACCCCGACGGTATTAGGGTATCCGAGGCCTAGGGAGTCTTTCACTTTCCCGCCTTAATTGGCTCTTGTCTCATCTTTCCTGATCCCTCCTTCTTCGAGGGGTCAGACCTCTTGTTTTCTTGTCATTATATATCCTTTTCTCTTTAAGATTCCTGCACTGTTTGTCAGGGGCGTATATACAATTTTTTCAGGGGGGGGGGATGGCTATTCTGGAAAATTGTGAGTATTCTCAGGGAATTGTCACCGCAAAATACCCAGAAATACCTATGTCTTAGAGCATAAAAGTTTGTGTAATTATGTTCGATAAGATTCAACGTTTATATAGCCTACAATTACTGGCAATACAAAAAAAGTTGTAAAATACAACACAACACACACATAAAATTTTATACTTAATGAATTTTCTATTATGACCTATGGAGTATGAATGGCAAATATCTAAATATTTGTCAATTTACTAGGCAGAAAGGTAACCAGTTTTTTTTTTAAACAATTTGATAATTTATTTCTCAAAAGTACCGTACTGTGGAATTCACAGTTTTGCCTCTCAAGGCTGAGTGTACCCCATTCCAGCCATCAGACTAGAATTACAAATTCCTTGCAGAGCCGGGAATCGAATTCGGACCTCCGGGGCGGCAGCCAAGAATGCTAGCCACCGAGTTAGTCTAATTTCAATCATAATATTGGTTATAACTTAGGCAATAAGTTAAGATTAGGGTACATCCAAATTTACAATTATTGTATGCTCTTACCAAAGGAACACTTTCTTAACTTGTATTGGCTTTTATCGGGGGGGGGGACTGGAGCCCCCTCAGCACCCCCCTTATATATGCCCCTGCTGTTTTTGTTAATTGGATTCGGGTGTAACTAAATTCCCTTTGGTGTATTTTTTTGCATCTACGTTGCATGTTGTAGGTCTTTTTCATCTAAATTGCATTTTGCGAGTGTTTTCAACCTCAATTGCATTTTGTAGGGATTGACAATCTAAATTGCTTTTTAGTAAGTCTTTCAAAATAGGGGGTGGAACTTTTGTGAGTATTTTGAATTTCAATTGCATTTTGTAAGTATTGTTACGTGCCACCCCCCTAGTGGCACTTTTGTTAACTGGATTACGGTGGGTAGAAAACACAACACCAATCACTGCTTTAAAGAGAAGTTAGCTTTATTGCTTGCAGGAGGATACAGCACTCATCAGTAAATACAAGCAATTATTACCTTACTCCAGTTTCCTCAAGTCTCTTCCTTGAGCGCTCTTGGCTCTTTCACTTGTCAACAGACCACAGAAGTTAATCCGTCCTAATGAGTACGGTGGCCTTGACAGAAACTACCTGCTCCTCTCCCTTATTGTACACTGACTACAGTTACTTACGATCACTTGCTGCAGGCTGTTCACAAGCTGGGAGAAACAATGTCACTGGATTTCGTAACTCGCACGGCACTTCGTCACCACACTTCTGTCGCTCAGGAAAACACGCACTAGCTCAGAAACACACACCCACAGAAAAGCCCAGTCCCCTCACTTTGAGGTCGCTTATATAGCAGGCTGGTGACTCAATGAATTCTAGAATCGTCCAGGACACACGGCTTCTAGAGATTTCCTTCACTGGCTGGGTCACGAACATTCTGGACCATCCCTTTGTCCAAGTAGCCCTGTTGCATAAGGCGCACGCAATACAAGAGGCAGGGCACAGCCCAGCCCTGGGGCAGTTGTGACTCAACACGGCGAGGCGACAAAACAAACTCAGAGCCGTAACACCACCCCCTTCCTAAAAGGCTGATCGTCCCGATCAATCATTGGTCCGTCTGTGTCCCTCCGTAGGCTGCCAGGCGATCTCGATGCACGATCTTCATCTTCGCCCTCGGGCTCCGCTGGATCCTGTAGACGACATCGTTGATCCGTTTCACGACTCGGTACGGGCCCTCCCAGGACTTCTGCAGTTTGGGTGACAGGCCTTTCTTCCGTAATGGGTTGAAGAGCCAGACCAGGTCGTCCTCGTGGAATCCGCCAGCATCCGTCTGTTGGTCGTATCGGGTCTTCATTCGGTCGGTCTCGATCCGCTGTTTCCTCTTCGCGAACGCGTGCACGTCCTCCAGTTGGTCGACCAGTTCTTGACAAAACTGGCTTACTGGGACCGGATCATTCCCAGGTCGGCCGAAGGCAAGATCGACAGGTAGACGAAGCTCTCTCCCAAACATGGCCCGGGCTGGTGTGCACCCGGTGGCTTCATGCACGGCGGCACGGTAGGCCAGGAGAAATAGTGGAAGATGTTTGTCCCAATCCCTCTGGTGCTCGCTGACGACTATTCGGAGATGGTTCTCGATGGTGCGATTGAATCGCTCTACCATCCCGTCGGACTGAGGGTGTAACGGCGTTGTCCTTGTCTTCCGGATTCCTAGCAGCTGGCATAGGTTCTGGAACACCTGCGACTCGAAGTTCCTCCCTTGGGTGGAGTGTAGCTCCAGGGGCTGACGAATTCCTTCACCAGGGTCTCTGCAATCGTCGCGGCTTCTTGGTTAGGGAGCGCATACGTCTCCGGCCATTTGGTAAAGTAGTCGCTGACGACCAATATGTAGCGGTTCCCTGCCTCGCTCAACGGGAATGGCCCAGCAACATCGATGGCCACTCTCTCCATGGGGCCGCCCACGTTATAGATCTTCAGTGGACCCCGTCGTCTATGTCCTGGGCCCTTGCTGGCTGCGCAATCGTGGCACCTCGCGCAGTGGTTCTCCACGTCAGTTCGGCATCCGGTCCAGTAGAACCGCTCTCTCAGCTTCTCCAGGGTCTTCTTTATCCCTAGGTGTCCACCAGAAGATCCTTCATGGACTTCCTTCAGGACTTCCTCCGTCATAGCCTTTGGAACGACGACTTGTTCCCGAGATGTCTTCCCGTCGGTGCTCTCCCAAGTACGGCATATGAGGCCATCCCTCACAACCAGCGAGTCCCACTGCGCCCAGTAGGACTTAAACTTTGGGCTGCAGTCACTCACAATGTTCCACCCGGGTCTGGGGACACAGGCCCTCTTCCATTCGGCTATCAGTCCCAGGTCATCATCTTCTGCTTGTGGCCGCGTGAAAGAATCGCGGCTCCAGCTCCCTTGAAGTTCCACGGTAGTCCTTCGGCACTGTATCCCGGTGTTCTCCTCCCTTCGGGCACAGAAGTTGCAGTCTTCGGGGCACGGTCTTCGTGACAGGGCGTCGCCGTTAGAATGCAGTTGGCCTTTCCTGTGCTGAATCTCAATGTTGTACTGTTGAAGCCTCTCTAACCACCGCGCGAGTTGACCCTCGGGCTGTTTGAAGTTCAGGAGCCACCGCAGGGATGCATGTCGGTCCTGATGAGAAATTCTTGCCCGTACAGGTACTTGTGGAAGTGTTCGATGGTCTTCACGATGGCGAGCAGTTCCTTCCTGGTGACGCAGTAGTTCCTCTCTGGCTTTGACAAGGCTTTGCTGAAGTAGGCCACTACTCTCTCCTCGCCGTTCACTACTTGCGACAGGATTCCCCCTATGCCAAAGTCGCTGGCATCGGTATCGACGATGAACCTTGTTCCAGGTCTGGGGTAGGTCAGAATAGGCGCGGTGCACAGAGCCTGCTTGAGTTGTTCGAAGGCACTGTGGCATTCTGCTGTCCACGTGAAGAGTTGGTCCTTCTCAGTCAGTCGATGTAAAGGTTTGGCGATGTCGGCGAATCCTTTCACGAAGCGGCGGTAATAAGTGCAGAGTCCCAGGAAGCTTCGTAGTTGGGACTTGTGCTTCGGAACTGGCCACTCCCTCACAGCTGCGGTCTTCTCTGGGTCGGTGCGCACCCCCTCCTCGGAGACGATATGCCCAAGGTACTGGACCTGTTTCTGGAAGAGCTGACACTTCTTGGGGCTCAACTTCAGCTGGGCAGCCCGTAGCTTCATCAAGATCTCCTTCAGGTTGCTGTAGTGCTCCTCGAAGCTTCTCCTCAGAACGTTGACGTCGTCTAGGTAGACCAGGCAGGTCTTCCAGTGTAGTCCCCGCAGGATGGACTCCATTAGCCTTTCGAAGGTCACAGGGGCGTTGCACAGACCGAATGGCATGACGGTGAACTGCCAGAGCCCGCTGCCCATAGAGAACGCAGTTTTCTCGCGGTCCTTAGGGTGGACCTCCACCTGCCAGTAGCCACTCTTCAAATCCAAGGTGGAGAACCATCTTGATCCTGATATGTTGTCCAGCGTGTCGTCGATCCGGGATAGAGGGTAGCTGTCCTTCTTCGTGACGTCATTCACCCGCCTGTAGTCCACGCAGAACCTGGTGGAACCGTCCTTCTTCTTCACAAGCACGACCGGAGAACTCGAAGGACTATGTGATGGCTCGATCACCCCTTGCTCTTTCATCTCTTCTACCATCCGGTCGACTTCGGGTTGCTTGGCGAGCGGGACACGTCGGAATGGGGCCCTAATCGGTGCGCTGTCACCAACGTCGATTCTGTGCTGGACCAAGCTTGTCCTACCGAAGTCTTTGCTCCCCACGGAGAAGACATCCTGGAATTCGCGTAGCAGGTCCTGAAGTTGGCGTGATTGCTCCTCGTCTAAATGGTCCTGGGATCCTTGGTACAGCTTCTGTAGTTCTTCTGGCAGGGCGCGTCTTCTTCGTTTGTCCGTCTGCAGGTGTCCGTCGTGGGCAAACCAGGTAACGGGCTCGCAGACTCCTAGGTTGGTGCCCCGGTGAACCGTAATATCGTAGTCGTTCAGGTTGGACAGGCGGACGTACGGCCGAGGCGTCGTGTTGATGAGGGTCTTGGCAACTAGCAATCCTTTTGTCTGGATGTCCTTATATTTTGGCTCGATGACAGCCGCCACTCCCTCAGCAGTTCCGTCGACGATTACGGCAGCGCTGACCTCTGTCCTGGCGGGAACGATGACGTCTTCTCTCAGCCTTACCCGTCGTGCGGTGATGGACTCGTGCGCAGGTTGCAAAGCAAGTTCATCACCTCCGAAGTGCAGAGTGTTGGTACTCAGATCCAAGATGATGTTGTTCTGGTCCAGGAAGTCCAGTCCGATGATCACTTCATTTGATACGTCAGCCACAAGCACTGGATGCTTTATCGCCCGTTGACCAATGATGAACTCCAGTGATGCTTCGCCATGTACCGGTGCGGTCTCTCCGGTCGCGGTTATTAGCTGGAGGTTCCTTTGTGTGGGTCGCGCTCTCCACTTCGGGATCACGGTGGGACTGACGATGGTCCTCGTGTCGATTAGCATGGGCCAGCTCTCTCCGTTGACGACTCCGTCGACCATCAGGCTGCTATTGTCCCTCCGTAACTTCGTCACACGAACTTGGACTACCGGGGCTTGACGACTGTCACAAGCCAATCTTTGCCCCCCAAGGCTGACTGATACTTGCTTTCCTGGGCCTCGCGGTTTCCCTACGACTGACTGTCTCGACGGAAACCCTTGGCGGCGGCGATCACCGCAGTCCTTGCTCAGGTGGTCTCTCTTACGGCAGGTCCAGCAGGTCGGTAGTCCTCTTCCGGGCCGCCTCTCCGGATGTCCTTCGGCTACGTTTTTGTTGGTGTTACTGCGACTCTTGAAGAAACGGCCTAACGCCTCCATCAGTTCATCGGCCAGGGGCTTGGTCTTGTCGGCTTTGGCTGGTTCGTCGACGTCCACCGGACTCACCCGCGCGCGCATTCTAGCTAGCCTACCTGCTTTGCCGTCTCGTACTCAAGTGCGTGGCTCAGCGCATCTGCCAGGGTCTTATTGCGCGCAAGTCGCAGCGCCTGTTGAGTGTCCGAGTCCCGTAGCCCGTCGGTGAAAGTCTGCGTCGCTATCTGCTCCAGAAAGTCGGCCGGCGCTGTTGGGTAGGCGAGCCTTACGAGGCGTGCGACGTCCATCTCGAACTCCTGCAGGGTTTCCGCGTTCTTCTGTACCCGGGTCCGGAGCTGCATCTGGTAGGCCTGCTGAAGATGGCTATCTCCATATCGGGACTCCATATGGGCGATCAGTGAAGCGTAGTCCTGGGATCCAGTCGGGATGGCCTGAAGGACGTTAAGGGCGTCACCTCTCAGCGCTACAATGAGAGCTGTAGCCTTTTCTGTGTTGTTCCAGTTATTTATGGAACAGGCCGCCTCGAACTGACGTAAGTAGGTGCTCCACGGGACCTTTCCGTCGAAGGTTGGGGGCGTCACTCTGCTATGTCCCGTTCCTGATATTCCCGGTGTAACGGTGGGCGGGCGTTGGCGCAGCTCGGCAACTTCCTCTCGTAGAGCGTTGAATTTCTCTTCCACCCCCGTCAGTGGGCGTTGGCGCAGCTCGGCAACTTCCTTTTGTAAGGCGTTGAATTTCTCCTCCACCCCCATCAGCGGTCGTTGGCACAGCTCGGCAACTTCCACTTGCAAGGCGTTGAATTTCTCCTCCACCCCCATCAGCGGGCGTTGGCGCAGCTCGGCAACTTCCACTTGTAAGGCGTCGAACTTCTTTTCCACTGCTGCGACTTCCTCAAGTAGGCCCTGTTCTAATTTCCTTTGGCTCTCCTCTAATTTCGTCAGCAGACACTCTTCCAGATTTTTCTGGGCATCCAGAAATTTGGCGGTTAGGTCCTCTGCTAACTTATTCTGGCCGTCCTTCAGGTCCTCTGCTAGCTTATTCTGACCTTCTTCTAATTTGGAAGTTAGGTCCTCGGCTAAACTTTTCTGGCTGTCTTCCAATTTGTCAGTTAGCTCCTTGGTTAAATTCTTCTGGCCGTCCTCCATCTTGGTTTCCATGCCATTTAACTTTTCTAGTAATGCTGCCAATTGCGCCTCCATTTTAGTTGTTTGTCTTGTAAAGGGCATGCACTCACTTGAAAATTAGAGAAAATGACCTGCTCGGGTTTTGAAACCAGGACCGTCAGGTGTTGTGCTTGAGTTCGTAATCCCACTTCTGACACCAGTTGTTACGTGCCACCCCCCTAGTGGCACTTTTGTTAACTGGATTACGGTGGGTAGAAAACACAACACCAATCACTGCTTTAAAGAGAAGTTAGCTTTATTGCTTGCAGGAGGATACAGCACTCATCAGTAAATACAAGCAATTATTACCTTACTCCAGTTTCCTCAAGTCTCTTCCTTGAGCGCTCTTGGCTCTTTCACTTGTCAACAGACCACAGAAGTTAATCCGTCCTAATGAGTACGGTGGCCTTGACAGAAACTACCTGCTCCTCTCCCTTATTGTACACCAACTACAGTTACTTACGATCACTTGCTGCAGGCTGTTCACAAGCTGGGAGAAACAATGTCACTGGATTTCGTAACTCGCACGGCACTTCGTCACCACACTTCTGTCGCTCAGGAAAACACGCACTAGCTCAGAAACACGCACCCACAGAAAAGCCCAGTCCCCTCACTTTGAGGCCGCTTATATAGCAGGCTGGTGACTCAATGAATTCTAGAATCGTCCAGGACACACGGCTTCTATAGATTTCCTTCACTGGCTGGGTCACGAACATTCTGGACCATCCCTTTGTCCTAGTAGCCCTGTTGCATAAGGCGCACGCAATACACGAGGCAGGGCACAGCCCAGCCCTGGGGCATTTGTGACTCAACGCGGCGAGGCGACAAAACAAACTCACAGCCGTAACAGTATTTTCAACCTAAACCGCTTTTTGCAAGTATTTTCTATCTAAATTGCATTTTGTGGGTATTTGGAATCTAAATTAAATTTTTATGTATTTTCAATCTAAATTGCATTTTGTAGGGTGAGCATTTTGCAAGTATTTTGATTATCAATTGCATTTTGTGGGTATCTTGAATCTAAATTACATTTTGCAAGTATTTTCTATCTAAACTGCATTTAGTAAGTATTGTCCATCCAAATGAGTAGTTTGAATCTACCGTACATTTTGTAAGCATTTTCAATTTCAATTGCATTTTGTAAGCATTTTGAATATCAATTGCACTATGTGAGTATTTTGGATCTGAAATGGGAGTTTTTCAATCTGAATTGCATTGTGTATTTTCAATTTCAATTGCATTTTGTAAGTATTTTGAACCTCAATTGCATTTTGTACGTATTTTCAATCTCATTTGCATTTTGTAAGTATTTTGAATATCAGTTGCGTTTTGTAAGTATTTCGACTCTACATTGAATTTTGTACCTTTTTTTGAACCTAACCTACATTTTGTGCGTATCTTTCAATCTATTCCTTTTGTGAGTATTTTCGTTCTAACTTCCCTTTTGTAAGTAAGTTATTACCGCTCTACATTTTGTGAGTAGTTTCAATCTGAGTTATTTTTTGTAAGTATTTTCCGTCTCAATTTTCGTTCTGATTTCCATTTCATTGTCATTTTCGCTATCGCCCAGAGTATTAGGGGCCGATAACCTAGATGTTAGGCCCCTTAAAACAACAATTATCATCATCATCATCATGTTGTTCATAGGTCCCGAGAAATTGAAGAGCCTAGAACACCCACGAGTTATATAAAAAAAATAGGCTGATAAACTTCATCGGCACCTGTTCCACTTCTTTTAGATGTCTCTATTTTCTTTCGCACGCCGGCAAGGTCTGCGCACACCGGCGCGGGATGCGGGAACGGGAATGTCGCGAACATTTGCGCACTTGGCGGGATATGCATCCACTCAGACAGCTGCGTCACAATCCCGCACAGATGGCGGGATTGCTGCGTTACTGCCGGAGTACGCAGCTTGCTGCGTTTTCCCGCGTCCCGCATCCATTTAGCAATGGCGACGGAACTGTTAATAGAGTGTGTCAGGAAATATCCTGCCTTATATCAATAACATGAGTAATGAAGATTAAAAAATATAAGGAATAAAGATAAGCTCAGGGACGAAATAGGAAAGGAACTGCAAGTACCTGGTTAGCATCAATTTAAATAACATCACTCTTTGTTTCTGTGTTCATTTGTCACTTGGTGATTAACCTAAAGAAAACCGAACTGAACTACCCTAAAATTAAATATAAACTGCACTATCGCATCGTATCGCAGGTAGCTTGGCAAACCTCTCTCACGATTGCTCCAACAGTTGTGAATCCAAGACGAAAACTGAGGCCAATTGCCGAGAAAGAATCCCCAGTAGCCAAAAATCTAATAGCAAAAGCGAGGCGAGATAGCTTCCCGATAATTGGTATATATTTTCCTTATGTTGCACTTCATCCGACGAATTCATTTCGGAACTGTTTCCCGCGCTGGTCAGAATACAAAGACGATTTCGCAGCGACTGCGGGTATCGTGTCAATCCCGCTCCCGTTCCGATTCCCGCATCCCGCGCCGGTGTGCGTAGACCTAAGTCGCCGACGGTCTCATTTCTGTGTACACAACGAGCAGCTTATCGAGCGCAACATTCCTCTTGTGTTTATTTATATATGAAAGATCACCTGGTTTCCACAGTTCAGGTAAAGTTTCATACAAGTCAATGAATGAATGAATGAAGACATGTATCGGTATCAGTGCAACGTTGGTCTCGTGACCCACGGAATCATCAGTTGCGTAACCCTCCATCTTGCAAGCACTGAACACACTGTGGATTGATGCGATATTGAAGTGAGCGCCTTCACACGGTCAATATTATTGTCAATATCCCCTCCACTTACCAGTATTGATGCTCTGATATCCAAATTTCCGGATTTTCATCAATACCGCTTCAATCCAAACCATCAATCCATTTTTATTAACCTTACACGGTCAATATTATTGTCAATACTTGTCAGTATTGACAATATTATTGAACGTGTAAGGGCCGCTTAAAAAGAAAAAAATTCCTCTCGTCACGCCGGAACGGAGGTAGATTTCACCGGGCAAACTAGGGGATAGGCTATAATAGGCAAAATATGCAGGGTTTCGTAAAAGGATCAGTCCTCATTTATTGCCAGAAAGTATTTTACAATTGGAGCTTTATTAACTTTGTTTTCGTCTTTCTATGCATATTTTTAACATTTTATTGTCTTATGGGGACGGTAACCTTCTTGTCATTTGGGATCCATTTTTATACTTGTTGTTACGAACAGAAACGTCACTTCGTACTTATTCGGGAAAATGAAAAGATATTTATTCACAAGAAAAAATGCACACACATTACAAATAACACTCAAAAGACTCCATCTTAGATGCACTGTTCCTTGTCCTTCTTTTCTCACAAAAGACAAAAATAACTGTTGCCAACTGTCTGTCACATCCTCCCACCGTTGAGGAAAGACATCCTCAACAAGACATCCTCAACTACTCCACATATCTTGCAGGAACGTTGACAGTTCTACCCGAACGTGTAGTCTTTGGGGGTTGAACACCAGTTCCAGTCGGCTCTCCTAAAGCAGTAGCCGTTTTCTTATTCAAGCCAGTCCTTAAAGGTGTGCTGTCTTCATCAGGTACTTCTAGTGGGTAGAGTCGCTGTATTGGTCTCAAGAGTTCTCCTTTTGATGTAACAACCCTTGCAAGTCTTGTATTACCATCAGTTCCAGGGAACAAGTCCACAATTTTTCCAAGGGGCCAATCTATCCTCTTAGTGCCATCTGATCCAACTAGGACAATGTCACCTCTCTTGAACAAAAGAGTTGGTTTACAACTCGGTTTACCGAGTGCCAAAAGTCCCAGATATTCCTGCTGGAATCTTTTTTTCAATGCCATTCTTAGGTTCAGAAGATGACGATTTCTTTGATTCAGGGTTATAGCA
Source organism: Meconema thalassinum (assembly GCA_946902985.2). Classification (NCBI taxonomy): domain Eukaryota; kingdom Metazoa; phylum Arthropoda; class Insecta; order Orthoptera; family Tettigoniidae; genus Meconema; species Meconema thalassinum. The sequence goes on along the minus strand of OX336394.1, from coordinate 247,683,478 downwards.
TCCAATGCATCACATTCTGGAACTCCAGTTGTCTTAATTTCTTGTAGAAAGCAGGCAGGGGTGAGTGGACTTATATCTTCACATCCATCGGTCAGATATGTTAGCGGTCTTGCATTTATGGTGGCTTCTATACTGCAGAGAAGGGTAAGCATTTCTTGGTAAGTTAGACAGGCTTTACCCAAAACTCGTTTCAGAAGCTGTTTAATTAGACGTATTAACCTTTCCCAGAAGCCTCCCCACCAAGGAGCACTAGGGGGATTAAATCTCCAAGTAATACGTTCAACCGAATGGTGTTTGGAAATATTCTCCCAGTCAACACTTTGAAACGCGTTATCTGTACCCGTGAAATTTGTACCATTGTCTGAGTAAATCACAGAGGGGCGTCCTCTTCTTGCTACAAACCGCCGGAACGCTTGCACAAACGCCTCTGTGGAGAGAGAAGTAACCATTTCGAGATGAACAGCGCGATACACCGCACATGTGAAAACTACAATCCAAGCTTTACTTTCATCCCTCAGGAACACCGGACCTGCCAAGTCCACTCCTATCACTTCAAATACACAGGCTTCCCGTATGCGGTCCAGGGGCAGAGGGGCCTGAGTGATTTCGGTATGTTGTCCATCATGCCTCCGGCACTTGACACATTTTCTTATAATTTTTCTAACTGTCCTCCTTCCACCGATGATCCAGAAGCGTTGTCTCAGATGATTAAGAAGAAGTTGTACTCCAATGTGATTTTCTTTCACGTGCTCATCCATAATCAAGCGAGAGGTGATGACATGGTTCACCGGGAGAATCATTGGGAACCTGAATTGCTTCAAATCTTCTCGCAGTAGTAGTCTCGTTTTAACCCTGAGAACACCATCTTCCAGGAATGGATGTAGTGAAGATAGACGTTTATCAACTAATCCGTGGAAGCTTTCTCGTTGAATTATAGAAATGAGTCTAATTTCAGCCCTTTCTAACTCTTCAACTTGCAGATTTTCTTGCGAGATCCTCTCACGTCTAAGACAATTCTTACAGAAACGAAGAATCCATGCGATTAGATGAACTATTCTGTGATAGCTGGAAAAATACCTGGCATACCAGAGGGGACCTTCATTGGTTGCAGTCATAGAATTCACAGGGTTTTTCTTCATTTCCTTTGCGATACTCTCTTCGTCATACACCACTTTTGTTTGAGGCCAACAATCTGGAGATTCGTACAACCAGGCAGGTCCCTCCCACCATCGAGAGGCTACTAATTGCGAAGCAGAACAGCCACGTGACGGTAAATCAGCTGGATTCAATGAACCTGGAACATGTCGCCAGCAGTTTAAATTGGTCAAATTCCTGATCTCATTCACACGATTGCGGACAAACACCGACCAGTTCTCAGTCCTGCAGATCCATGCTAGAACTGTGGACGAGTCAGACCAGAGAAAAAACTCATGAACTTCCAGTGAAATAGATTCCAACACACATTTAAGCAACCGTGCACCAATTGTAGCTGCCAGCAATTCCAATCTGGGGATTGTCACTTCCTTGAGGGGGGCCACACGAGATCTTGCATCACATAACTGTACACTCACTTGATTGTTGGAATCGCATCTTATGAAGACTACTGCTGCGTATGCAAGTTGGCTGGCATCACAGAAGACATGAATTTGCACATGGTCACTTCTTCCAAACCATCGAGGAATCTTGATTTCTACCAGGTGAGGTAGATCCTTTACCCAGGCCAGAAACTCGTCTCTGGACTTCTCATCAACTGCACTATCCCATCTTATATGAGTCTTCCAGGTTCTTTGAATCAACAGTTTAATTTCTCACAAAAGACAAAAATAACTGTTGCCAACTGTCTGTCACACTTGTGGTCACACTGTCCTTATGCAAGGTTACGGCACTGATGTGTAACGTTCTAACAGTCTTAAGTTCTTCACGCAAAATTTTATCTCCCGCAGAGATGTTGGTTGGTTCCTCAGTTTAGGGGCAGCGACAACGTGGTCATGTAACCCCGTGTACTTTGGGTGTGTGTAGAATCTGTCTGATAAACGGTGTTAATTGTGATGGTTGTATTAGTCTGTAATTCAGGTAAGGACTGCAGACGGTCAATTTCAAGTAGTAGTTCCCAAGGTTGGTACCAAATACTACCGTCAACGACACCTAGCTGTGAACTTGGCAACTAGATGCCACCACAACCATCAACTCGCAACGAACGTTGGAACTTCCCCTCCTAAGGAAAGCATACTGAGGGATTCTTAGCGCTCTTAGAAAATCCGACGACTTTGGCTGGCTTTGAACCCGCGAACTTGGGCATAGAATTTCAGTATGCTGCCGGTTACGTCACCGAAGCCGCTTCCCACAGAGTCAGTAAACTGAATGTGATCTCGTGCAGTGGCGTTGTCATGCCAACCTCTGATAGCTCATCCCTCATCAATTTAGAAGCGTTGTCATGGTAACCTCTGATGGCTCTTTGCATTTTCTTCTAATTCCGAAATCATTTTGTTCATCCCTTGGCGTAATGGTGGGTCATATCAAAAATTCTTTCAGACAAAAGTTTTAGGTAATTATTAAGGGAATATTGTCCATTTTTTACGGTTTTGATATTGTGCCTATTAAGAGAGATATGATTAATGTTTCCGAAAACCCCACTTTTTCCCACCCCTTTGGTCAATGGTTGGTGCTATCAAAAAACTTTTCAAACATATATGTTTGGTCCTTAACCGACACATATTATGCACTTTGAATGGATTCGATATTTCAAATAATAAGAGAGTTATAGCGATATTTCACTCTTTCGAAAAAAGCCCCCATTTTCACCCCCTTCGACCGATTGTGCCCATTAACGAACTCGACCGAGATTTTATAGGGATACATATTATGTAAAAAAATCAAAGTGATTGGTGCAAATTTGCGGTAGTTATCGTGTCCACAAGAAAGTGATATATGTACATACATATGTACATAAATTATATATAAACTTTTGAACAGACGGTGGTTTTGGGGTCTAGGGGGTGTGAAACGCGAAGTCATGTCGAAATTTTCCGGAAGTCGAAACATGGTACCCATTGCAATAGTTAGCTTTCTAACGAAATCTACCTAAAAAGAAAAATAAGCTTTGGCTCTCAAATACGCAACGAAAGTAGTCTTTATGTCGTTATAAAGCATATGAAGGTTAAACCAAAACAAATATTATACGGGTACAAAAGTTTTTTTATAAAAAAAATTGTGAGAACATTCTATTTACAATATCAACATTAGTTATGGTAGCGAATGATTTTTCTGATATACTGGCATCTGCGAAAATCTCTTATAAGAGATAAAAGAAGATAAATTCTGTATTAAATGTGAAATGTTTTGTGGAAGGAAGCACCTGTGCTCATTTAAAACTGTCAAGTTAACACTATCCTTTGTAAATACCTGAACGCAGAGATCACTAGGGGTCCTCATTTTTTATGAAAATCGGTTTATAGATCAGTAGTTTAGCTATATGGTACCGTTATTACTAGTGGTCCCTGATAGTAGGTTACTCAAATGCTTAAGGGGGGATGTAATGAAATTTGTGTTAAAAATCGATTTTTTGGAAAAATGTTATTCGTAATGTACATAGTGTATAAATTTTATAGTTATCGGAGGCATGGAAGTACATTAAAAAACATCAAATGTCAAACTCTGCACCTATTTTTGGTGTGAATCCAGGAGTGTTCACCATAAAGGCGTTCAACACCATTGACAAGAATAGACTCATGAAAGCTGAGAAAGGGATGTCTGATTTTGATCTGGAAGCCAGGCAGAAAATAAGAGGGCAGAAAAGAATGTTGGAGGATAAAGAGTATGATTATGGAGGATTTTAAAAATCAAATAACCATTTCTTATGTTTGAATATGGTAACCAAATGTTTAAATGCATTTTTCTCTAATATACACTTTTTTGTAGAATTTGAAGCCTTTTCTGAAAAACTATAAAACGCAGAGCTATGATTTTTTCAGGAGTTGTTCATTACACATAGTGGAATATTTGGAACTATAATTGTAATCATTACTTATTTAAACGTTTATTTATAGGGTTTTATGTGATGAATATATGTCTCATTTATGCGACAGGAAGTTCAATATTTTTTAAAGTGAAGAACTAATATGCATATGTAATTTATTCTAGTTCAGTATTCATATTGTAGTGATAGCTTCATACAGTCAAAATTTCAAAGTGATTGTATCATTAGAATTCCTGTTATGGCTTTCATGCAAAAAGGGCATAACTGTTAAATGTCTTATAATATTAATGCATTTGCCGTACATCTAGACCTCAACTTTTTTTAAAAAATTTATTACAGTTAGTTATCTATCTACACACAACATTTAATTAAAAAACTATGGTTGTAATGATTTTATTAAGAAAAAGCTTGCATTTCCGATTGCATCCCCCCTTAAAAGAGCAGACAGGGGTCATCCATAAAATACGGTCGCAAAAATGCCATAACATTAACAAATAATATATTTCAATCAATGGTCATCATTACACAGAAATCAACAGAGATGCATTAGTCTGCAGTTTAGAAACTAGGCAATGACTCCTTTCGGACTATACATGATATGTCACACAACTTCTCACATCTTTCACACACACAATTCAAGCTTGGTTCATGGTATTTTACGCAGGCTGTGATGAAACCTATGGACAGCGACCGAATCTTGTGACGAGGTGCTTACTATCGGATTTTCTTTTTATTATGGATACCCGAGTTTATGCCTTAGGCTAATTACAAACAAACCAACAGACCTATTGAAAAATTAGGTACTGGATACCAATATTTTCATTGTTTACTTCGGCGTTAGACTATATAACTTAACCTAATTATTCTCTAGTTTAATAACTGTTTTCTTATTTGCGTTTGTATGAAAAATTGCCCGGGATTTTGCCGTCTTTTTTTTTTTTTTTTTTTTTTTGTGAAGTAGGCTATGACAGATGAAAGATTCCTTGGAATTTAATCAAAATGGTGTACCGGTACCTTTTTTGTAATTTTCAAGATCGAAAATTTGTGTAATGTTCTGCAACGAGCGTTAAAAACAATATTCAGGACTTCCAACTCTTCCTTTATGATTAATGGTGAAAGCTAAGGCATGTATTAATATTTTAAATTATTTCATGATATGTAAATGACACGTTGGGGGTTGTTGAATATCCCAAAAATGGTTCGATAGTGAAAATATGATTTAAGTTGAATTGCTTCTAAAATGTGTATACGTTTGTACACTGTGTATACTGCTAATGTCGGATAGTTTAGTAATTTTTTCCACTTTTTTAGATGATCAGAAATAATAATTTTGAATTTATGTTTGAATGTGTGGTAGGCATGACTTACGTCGGGACCTTCTAATGACTCTTCTATAATTCATGGATACTACTGTGGCGCACTCTTTCTTTTGTTTACTTATTACGTCACTACGCGCGGCTGTACGATTGACGTTTGTGGCAGTACGTTTCTGGGATTCGTTCTGTGCAATTGTGTGCTGTTGATTTTGTGGTGGTTTTCGTGTGTAAGAGTGCAAATCTTTTAAAATGGATCGATTTTATTCGTTGTTAAACGCTATGGGCATGGATGTGTCCGTATTCGAAATCGAATCTTCCAATTTTGATATAATCGGAAATCTGCCTCCTGAAATATCTGTTCATATTTTAAGGTAAGAATCATTATTAGGCCTACTATTTGTTGCTGCAAAGTGATGGAAGTATTGTTGTTTTAAGGATCGAACATTATGTTTTGACGTCAACACTTTTGCCATTTTTGAACTGTGAGAAATTAACTCTGTATGAACATCGTGTGCAATTGTTCCTTAATATTAATGATATATAACATATGTAGCCTATATGGATTTGCTGACAAAAGTTTGCTGGACGTCGCCATTCAGAATACCGTACTTAAAGATGCGCAATAATATTTCCTGATTTGTCATCTGATTTCAATCTGCAATATAAATTTGTTAAGCTTTGAGTTTTTCTAATTATTCTATTGCCTAAGTTGTAAGGTTTCCTAATTGTGTAAATAGTTAACAGTACACTTCTTAAAATATCTTCAAGCTATAGCGTAGGCAATTTTATTAAATTTCCTTCCTACCTGACATAATTTGTTTCAACAACTTACCTTTTGTAAATCTAGAGTTGAGAGCATAATGAAATGGGACTGCTGGAATTTTCACACACAAAAGAATTGAATTGAATACTTTCTTTTTGCTAAACAACCAACAATTTGTTTCCGGTACCATACTCAAAAGGCATCTTGCTACATATATTGTGTTGTGTTGCATTTTGACAAGGCACACTTTACTGCACAGTCAAAAATGATTCTCAGTGGTCATATTGACATCATAAAGCATAATATAGCACAATGTAGCAATACGTTTTGTATACTTTGACATAATCACAATCATGTTTGTTGTAATAATTTTGTGCTTATTAGACAAGTGTTCTTCGTAATAAGTGCAGTCAATATCCACTTAAGCACTGTTAAAATTATGACAGGGAGTAGCCTATTATATATCAGACCAGTTATAAAATATGCAAGAACTACTTCTGGTAATGATATTGAACCATTTTAAACCGCTTCAGTTAATGTACACTTTTAATAGTTGTCATTGAATGTTATTAACTGTGGTTCCTTCATTTAACACTTTGCCGATTAAACACATGGCAAATAGACCTACAGTAAAATAAGGGTAATATTTCCTGAAAGCAGTTAGCCTCAATAACCTGGCACAGCAAGTACAAACACTTTTTAGAGTGATGCTAACAAAATTAATAATTATTGAAATATGTCACGTTATAGCAGTCAAGTGCCTAATTTAAAAAAATACAATTTCATTAAAGGCCTAGTCTGTTATTAGCACAATTAATCTCAAATGTAAACACATAAGCTGTATCATAATGATGGCTACTGTAGAACATGGGGCAGTTATCAGTTCACTACAGTCAAAAACGATTCAGCTTCATCTCAATGGCTGACACCATAAGGCTTAACACACAGCACAATGCAGCGTTACTTTTTTTCATTAGAAAATTGTCCTTTGTGATAAGCTTAAGTGTAGCCAATATCCACTTAAGCTTTATTAAAATTACTAACAGTAGTGCCCGGCTCTGCCCGGTGGATTTATTTGCTTTATGGATGATAATGAATACTACTACAGAACTGGCACATGATACTTATACTAACAGTAAAAAGATATTTTAAAATATAACTTTTTGTGGCGGCAGTGGGGTGATAAGTAGTACAGTATAATGGACGTAGCATTCAGGTAATTTTCCCGTAATGATAATGATAATAATGAATAGGGAAACTGCTATTTACTAACTACAGTACTGACACATGTAGTTTACAAACGAAATGAAAAATATGATTAGAAAGAGGAGTAAGTGAAATAAAAGGCCCTGCCTGGGGTCTATATCTCATTGGCTGTTAGGAAAGTAGAGACCAATAGTGTCATCCTCTGTCTGTAGGAAAATAATCAGAGCACTTTGGAGAACTTCGGCTGTCCCAAGCTCCTGTGGTAGCAATATTGTCATTATCACCACATAGCGCTGAAGGATAAGAATCGGAATAAATGAAGGTAAATTTGAAAGCTGATAACTTCAATGTACAGCACCAACACCATCACACTTATACAGAGTCATAATATTTTCATGATAATAACTGTTTTAAGGGGCCTAAGAAATATTTTTGCACTAAATACTCCCCGTTACTGCAATTTGTAAGTAGCGCAAGATGTAACTATTTTTGCAATTCTGTACCAGAACACGGGTAGGTGTGGCATGATGCAGCCCGCATTGCCAGCCAACAATAGACTTATTAAAATATTCTTACAGTTACACTACTAAGGACATGAATGGTTCTAGGGTCTTAAAATGTGGTTCTAAAGTTCCTATTGTCTGTTAATCTAAATATAGGGAATGTAAAGGGCTGTCCAAAATATCTATTGGACAGTGTTACCAGCAGGGTTTCAAACAGTAAGTATGTGAAATTCGATGTAATTAGGTGAAACGGTGTAGATTTGTGCGAAAGGGCCTAAATGCAGGGAATGGAGTGGTCTGTCCGAAATTTAAAGTGGACAGTCCAAAGGGTAAGTATACAATATTTGGTTCAGATTGGTGAAACGGTGTAGATTTGTGTAAGCAACAGACAAACAAACCAACATTGAGCTTTATATAATACAGATGATGGGGAGTATTATACATTAGGCCTGTTATAAAATGTGCTACTTCCAGTAATAATGGTTACCACAAAGTTTGCATGGAACACACGATTACAAAGATAAAACTAATAGTACTAAAATAGTTTCTAGATATTATGGGGTCAGCTGTTTCCAAAGAAGTCATCTTGGAGAATGTCATGACGAAATCGAAGATGTAGCGAAGATAGACTGGGTAGAAAGAAGATCCCAAGCTTGATTCAACACAGCCTGTTATATAATCAAAGGCAAGCTCTAGAACAACTTTGTGCATTGATATTACATTCAAATACAGTGCATACAGTTTACGCCACAATGTTTGGCTGGTCAGTCCTAGTTTCACAGTTGGCGAGCCTCATGCATGTGTGATTGATACGTGAGTTTTCAGTTGTGCGGAAAGCAACTCCAATATCAATGCACATTCCTACGGTTCGCCACCTGTCCTCTGTACGACTGCGCAATCTGGGCTCACCGGCCAAAATCAATGGTGTTTTCATTGGAGACTATTTGGCTTTCAGGATCCCTCATTAGCAGTTAGCACTGGGGCCTCCCCTGCTTTTACACCCCTCACTTTGAAATCGTTTAACACTGAATCTAACCATCGCCTCCTAGGTCTACCTCTGCCTCTCTTACCTTCTACAGTCATTAACTTTGTAGATTACTTCTTCTCCCCATCATTTCAGTCGGCTCATACAAACAGCTCCATCTAGCATTTTCATTTCTAACTTAGCCTTTATCTCTTCATTACGAGTACCTTCCTACCATTGTTCCCATCTAGTTGTCCCAGCAATCATCTGTGGTAACCTCATATCAGTTATCTCTAGCTTATGCATCAGATATCCTGAATCTACCCAGCTCTCACTTCCATACAGCAAGATTGGTGTAAATACTGAGAGATGTGTTTCCTCACAACACCAACTTCTTTTTTACACAATACTGTAGATCACAACTGAGAACTCACTGAATTGGTTTTCCACACCTCAATTCTATTTCCTTATCCATACTACCATCCTGAGAGAATACTCAGTCCAGGTACTTACAGTGTTCCATCTGCTCCAATTTAGTTCCTCTTACCTGGCATTCTGTTCTCTTGTGTTTCTCCCCTACCAACATAACCTACGTCTTTGAACTGCTGATCTTCACATACCATACGGTATCCACCCTATATTTCTTGCAGAAAGTAGATCGCAACTGACAACTCATTGCATTGGCATTTTTTTTCTTCCCCGCCCCCCATACTGCCATCCTGAGAGAACACACAGCCTAAGTACTTAATATGACCCACCCGCTTCCAATTTAGTTCCCCTTATCTAGCATTCTGTTTTCTTGTGTTTCTTCCCTACCTACCTGATTTTCACACCATATTCCCTACAGTTCTGTTCAAGTTCTACCATGTTGGCTTGCAAGCTTTCGATGGAGTCCATCATTACAACCAGGTTATCAGCATAGGCCAGACCTCTTACCTGGTTTCCACCTGATTGAATCCAACCAGCCAATTTATGCCCTTCAGCAATGGTCCATATTTAAAATGAACAGTATTGGTGAGAGGTTGCAGCCTTGCCTCACTCCTATAATAATCTTGAACCAAGAACTCATCCTACCATCAACTCTCACTGCAGCCTGATTATCAACATAAATTCTTCTGATTGTCTGTAGCATCCTTCCCTCTACATCATCATCCCTCAGGATGCTCAGCATCTTCTCCCTGGGTAGGCCTGCTCTATCATACGCCCTTTCTAGATCTACAAAACACAAACATCTATTCCTCTCGTAGCATTTCTCAATAACTTGAAACATACTAAAAATTTGATCCTGACATCCTCGCTGTGGTCTAAAGCCACACTGTTTTTCATCCATCTTATTCTCGGCCAATGATCGAACTCTCCTTTCTATGAGCCCTGAGTACACCTTTCCCTGGACACTTATCATTGGAATGCCTCTATAATTATTGCAATCTTTTCTATTACCTTGCTTATAAATTGGGATGCTTACTCCTTTTGTCCTTTCCCAAAACCCATGCCAATTCAATAATTATCCTCTGCAGCCCTTTTTTTTTTCCATTATACTTAACCATTTCTGACCAAATTGCATCTACCCCTGTCAACTTGTGGCATTGTAGTTTATTTACCACCCTCTCTACTTCCTCAACCTTGACCTCCTTCTCATTCTCCTCCTGCATAATCTTAAAATCTGCCAGACTTGTCTCCAATAACATTTAGTAAGTTTTTGAAGTATTCTCTAATGATAATGATCAATGAGTTTCCCTGAATTATCCAGAACATTGCTTAAAAGCCTCCTCAGGCATGACTGTCACATCCATCAGGTTTTTGTGTTGTCCTTTTTCTACCTGGATGTAATCGATCCAGTTTTTTGTTCTTCTCTCTCCTAATCCACATCTGGTTATCTTCTGGCTGTTCTTCTTCCTGAACCATGTGTTCTCTACCATTAACTGATTTGTATGGCAGAAATTAATTAACATAACCCTTTTGGGTTTTTATTCCCATATAGGCTACGTATGGTACCACTATACTGTATCTTCCTTTCCAGGGTTCAAACCCGGCCGAAGCCGTCGGATTTTTTAAGAGCGTTAAAAATCCCTCAGTATGCCTTCCTTCGGAGGGGAAGTAAAGCCGTCGGTCCCATGTCATAGATTTATGGCATGTTAAAGAACCTTCCACTAATTACACCTGTGTGAAGCAAAATTGTACAAGTTAGGAATGTAAACAACGCTCTTAGGTTTCTACGTTTGTTGCCAAGAGCCGACTGCGGTAGCGTCTAGTAGTCTAGTTCTGAACTAGGCCTAGTAGTCATTGACGGTGGCGTTCGGCGGCAAAAGTAGGAACTATTTGAAAAATTCAAAGTTGCAGTCGTTACTTGAATTAAAAAACAGATACACACACTAATACAGCCATCACATTTAACACCGGTTATCAGACAGATTCTACACGCACCCAAAGTACATGGGGCTTCATGACCACGTTGTCGCAGCCCCTAAACTAAGGAACCAACCAATCTGTCTCTGCTGATGTGAGCACTTAATTTTCCCATTATTATTATTACTTCCTTGCCTTCAAGAAAATCTTCTATGTCTTCTGTATTTCCAGTTTGTGGAGCATATACTTGAATCAAGTCTTTTGTTCCTGTCTCAAACTCTGTTTTCATAAAAATAAATCCTATCTCTTACTTTCTTCACATCCTCCACATATTCCAGGATATCGTTCCTCACAATTTTTCCAACTCCATTTTGTGCTCCTTTTCCTCCACTGTAAAACAGCATGTCAGGGTTCTTTCTCCTTTCCCTTTCAGTCTGAGGATAACAATCCCCTTCTCCTTCATAAAATCAAGAAGTACCAGTACCTCAGTCTTGCTGGTTAAGGTCAAGGTGTTAACGGTACCAATACTGTGATGTTTTGTGACCCTGATTGCTCACTTGTCACAGCTTCCCCAGTGTCCAGAGAACTACGCGTCGCCTGCAGGGGACGCCCTAGCATTTTCCAAGGTTATACCGTGTTCACAAACATTCTTTCACGATTATTATGATAATTTCACCATACCCAAAGGCATTTTTGAGCTGGTGCCAGCATTAATTTTCAGTCACTCCTAACATAGAATCAACAAGAGTGTGCCCAAATTAGATTGCCCAATCTAGTTTGGGCATGCTCGTGTTGACCATCTGAAAAGCTTCTGATAATTGATTACTAAGACAACACTGAAAAATTGCTTCTAACATTTCAACATTCAAAGGTCCTTTCTTTTCTTTTTTTCCTCTCTCTATATTGTTGACAAAGAAGGCTACTTTATTGTTCATTTTGCATATAAATACAATCTATATAATTATATAAAGCTCAATCTTGGTTTGTTTGTTTGTTATTTATACAAATCTACACCATTTCACCAATCTGAACCAAATTTTGTATACTTATCCTTGGGAACCCTGCACAGTCAGACCACTCCATTCCCTGCATTTAAGCCCTGTGGACGAATCTACACTATTTCACCGATCTGAACCAAATTTTACATACTTACCCTTGGGAACCCAACGAGTAACGCTGTCTACTTGACATTTCCCTGCATTTTGGCCCTTTAGCATAAATCTATACTGTTTCAACTAATTGCACCGAATTTTACATACTTACCGTTTGAAACCCTGCTGGTAACACTGTCCACTTGATATTTTGGACAACCCTCTCCATTCCCTACATTTAGAATAACAGACAAAAGGAACTTGAAAACCACATTTTAAGGCCCTAGAGCCATTCATGTCCATAGTAGTGTAACTGTAAGAATGTATTTTAATAAGTCTATTGTTGGCTAGCAATGCGGGCTGCATCAAGCCGCCCCTACCCGTGTCTGGTGCATAATTGCAAAAATAGTTACATCTTGCACTGCTTATAAATTGCAGTCACGGGGAGTAATTAGTGCAAAAAGATTTCTTAGGCCCCTTAAAACAGTTATCATGAAAATATTATGCCTCTGTATAAGTATAATGGTGTTGGTGCAGTACATTGAGGTTATCAGCTGCAATGAGAGTTGGTGCTTTCAAATTTACTTTCATTTATTCCGATCCTTATCCTTCAGCGCTATGTGGCGATAAATGACACTATTGCTACCTCAGGAGTTCGGGACAGCCGACGTTTTCCAAAGTGCTCTGATTATTTTTCTACAGCACTATGCTGCAAAAGACTAAACTATTGGTCTCTACTTTTCTAACAGTCAATGAGATATAGGCCCTAGGCCCTATTTCACTCACTCTTCTTTCTATTCATATTTTTCAATTCATTTGTAAATTACATGTGTCAGTACTGTAGTTAGTAAATAGCCGTTTCCTTATTCATTATTATTATGGGAAAATGACCTGAATGTTACATCCATTATACTGTACTACTTATCACCCCCACTACCATCACAAAAGTTTTTATTTTTGTTAGTATAAGTATTATGTGCCAGTTCTGTAGTGGTATTCATTATCATCTATAAAACAAATAGATTCACCGGGTGAAGCCGAGCACTACTGCTAGTATACTATAATATAATAATTTAGTATCATACTTTTCTTTTGATCAATAGAAGTGCAAAATAGCAACACATGTTATTGGAATAACTGTTTCCCGAAGGATCCAGGGTATTCAGCCTTGCAGTGGCCTTTCCAGTATGTGCTAGCCAAGTGTCTTGATGAGGTGTGCCATACCAACTGACTAGCCCACTGGTACACTGATGTGGAATGCAGACAGTAGGGAATTAAGCTAGCCAGATCAAATTTTTGAAGTATTTGATAATGCGTTATTAAGCTCATTCGGAGTAGAAAATATCCTGGATACTTCTTCTTCTGCGCGAATGGGTCTCTTAGGACCACGCGGAATCAACACTTATTGATCCTTGAGATTGGGAAAACCTAATTCAGACCAAGTCCTTTTCCGCCTGTTTGTACCAATTGGACCTTGTTGCCTTTTTCTCCAAAAACGTATAGATTTTATTTGTTAACCTAGTAGGGTCCATTCTGTCCAAATGTCCCATGAATTGGATCCTTCTCATACGGATTGTGTCGGTGATTTTAGTAATTTTTAAATAGACGTCAGCATTAGGTTTCGGAAGATAAATTCCATCTTTGATTCTTAATCCCAAGATTTTTTGCATGGTTTTACGTTCCTTAATCTCCAATTTATTTCTCAGTGATTTTATGTGTTAGATTAAGTGTCTCGGCTGCATAAAGAGCTGCAGGCAAAACTACTGTTTTATAATTGAATTTTACAATTCCAAGAAAGGCATTTTTTGTTGTTGTTATAAATCCTGGATACTAATAAATAGAAAATCAATTTCATTTTGACTATTTTCTGGCTGGGACGTCTCGAGGTTTCTGAGGAAATCCAATAAAGCAGACACTTACTTACTGGGTTGCATCCTTTTGGTTTTTCTGTTTCAAGCCAAGTATAAAAAGTGTTATTCTCCCTTCAGATCTCTCAGAAGCACAGTTAGTGTCTATCGACTTTTGCTTTAACTAGCAGAGAGCAAATATTGAGTTTTGCAAAACCTCACAGTTTTCAATACTCCATAACAACAGCAAATATTGGATTTTGACGAAACCATAATCAACAGGCAACAAGCCTGACAATAAAAATCTGAATTTTGAACACTTGAGCATTTGTCAAATTTTGAAAAAACACTCCTCATATACTAGTGGGTGTGCTACTGTAATAACATAGAAAATATGACTGGGAGTTGGCTGTGGTGAATGTACAAAAGTGGTGTTCACAGAATAGCACATTGCAAGATCTTGAGGACTTCACAATGCTTCTGCTTGCTGCTTTTGTAAGTGGAGCTCCGAATACATGCCCCACTCCTCTCGTGGAGGGTGTGTCTACTTACTGATCTGTTGTCCTTGGTACAAGGAGTTCTCTTTCTCACATTCTGAAAGGCGTATAGAAGGGAAAAGTAGATAGAAACTTGTTACCCGTAGCACTGTTCAGTGCATGGCTGATGGAAAGTCAAGGGGGCTCATCTCATGATACAGTGAGATTTTTTGGCTGGAGCGGGGCCGGCGACCGGCTGGGCGCGCGCGCCCTCCGCCAGCCAACCAAGTTCGGGCCGCAGATAGCGCGCAGGCGAGATAACCTGGGTCATTAAAGTCATTAAGTCACTAAACTTTCATCAATGAGGGTGAGAAGTGTCAACGCACAGATAAGAACGTAACATAAACAACAGCTTCTTGCAAGATTTAATTAAAGAAGCACACTTTTTTTTAAAATTTCTTGGGAATCTCGATGACCTCACGTCACCAGTTAAAGGTTAGAACTTATCTTCTCACAGATGATGCTGAAAATGTTCTCCTTCAGCTGACAGTCACTTTAGAATCTACATCGTTACATTATGTAGCTACTCCTGATCCCCCCTGCGTGTTTACTTTGATTAATCGAAGCATGGACCTAAGCCCACTTTATGATTAATTGTGGGGTAATTTAAAATACAAAGTGTACAGATAAATTACCCGTACTCTAGTGGAGCTGGAGAACAATATACGGCAGCAGATATCCCTCACAACGGAAGGGAATTACAACGTGTAAACGCTAATTTATTTAAACGGTACAGCACTTGGCTGTCAGCTGAAGTGGAACATTTTCAGCATCTTCTGTGAAAAGGTAAGTTCTTTAATCACGATTTGCTGGTGAATTTACCATTAATTAATGTACTTTGTTACGGTTTCCAATGCGAGCGCGCCTGGCAGCCGGTCTCCGGCCCCGCTCCAGCAAAAGAATCTCCCTGTACATTAGTGCTTTCGAGGGAGGTAAGGTAATTCAAGTTCTTGAATTCTCTTAATTTAATTGTAGTGTTTATTTATTAATGGAATGGGGTTGAAATGACATTTGCTAGCACATGTCATGTCCCCACAAAGCACTGTAAGCTACTAATGTTTGCCTATCATAACAGTTAAGGTTTGAATTTGGGTGTGAACAACCTTACACTGTATTAATATAATATTTTACGGATTCATTATTTTTCTTCCTTGCCCAGCATAACGTGATTTTGGACAAAGTTATGCTCATAGATTGCTTTATTAGTCACCAAACGTCACAGTTTCTCATGGTGCTGTGCTTTACATCATTCAGGAAATAAAGAAGAATTTTTCTTGTTTTAGGATGCTGGATGACAAATCACTTACAGCAGCCATGCAAGTGAATAAAAGGTGGAGTGACATTTGCCGTATGGACCGAGTGTTGAAGAGGAGAATATGCAAAGAATTACGAACTGTTCGTATCAATTCCTCTCAGACACTAGCTATGCTGGTGAAAAGTAGAGTAAAAGGTATCTCCAAGAATTTGGCACAACCCTTCGCACACCGCAATAACCGCTTCAGAGTCACAACTGCAGGTGAGGCATATGTACAGTACTCTTCTCGTTAAGTAAATAAGGAACTGAAGATGATGTGGCTTCCATATTTTAGTTAAGGTTCACTACTGCCTTTTCCATTTCATATAACTGAACATAAGATGGCAAACAGGAACTAGCGAGCAATGAAATTGACAACTCTAAGCGATTCAATGAAACTCGGTAAGCTCTTAGTACTATTTCAGCTGACCCGTAACGTGCCCTTCAAATTTTATTGCGTCTCACCAATCAACAGTATGGCTGTGCCAAATATTTCACCGGCATTCTATATCTCCGAAACTATTACTGATATCACCCTGAAATTTAGTATGGCAATAAAGGGTACTACTAGGAGTTCACTTATGAGACTTTCAAAAACCTGTTAACTACAAAACCAACAATGGCAGCCAAGCAAAGTTGAAACTTTTAAATAGACTTTCTTCGCGATTTAACCATCCAAGCACAATGAAACTTGGTACAGCAAATGTTTATACACATTGCAATGCACTGGCATCTAATTTAATTCAATTGTTTACACAACCTCAAGATGGCGCCTGTGCAAAATATTTCACCGGCATTCTATATCTCCGAAGCTATTACTGATATCGCCCTGAAATTTTTTACGGTGATAAAGGGCACTACTACAAGTTCACCTATTAGACTCTGTTAACTATAAAACGAACATGGTGAAGATGAAACTTTTAAATAGACTTTTCTCGCAATTTAACAATCCAAACGCAATAAAACTTGGTACAGGAAATGTTTATACACATAGTAATGCACTGGCTTCTAATTTAGTCCAATTGTTTACATAACCTCAAGATGGCGGCTATGCGAAATATTTCACCAGCATTCTCTATCTCCGAAACTATTACTGATATCACCCTGAAATTTTAAACCCTGATAAAGGGCACTACTACAAGTTCATCTATGCAACTTTCAAAAACTTGCAATGTACAAAACAAACATGGCGGCCAAGCGAAGTTGGAATATTTGAACAAACTTTTCTCTCGATTTAAGCATCTGAGTGCAGTGAAATATGTTACAGTAAATGTTTATACACATTGTAATGCACTGCATCTAATTTAGTTCAGTTGTTTACATATCCTCAAGATGGTGGCTGTCCAAAATTTAAAAAGTAAGTTTCTATTTCTTGTGTATTAATCATGCGATCGAAGTGAAAGTTTGAATAGTGAACCTACACAATAATCGTCATCTAATAGTGCATAACTTGGTTAGTTATTGTTGTTTTAAGGGGCGGATCTACGAGGTCATCTGCCCCTATAGTGCATAACTCTATGGCGTTCATATATTAAAATCCAACATGGCGACCATCCGGAATATTTAGACGGTTCACAATATCTATTAATCTATGACAGCAATCAAACTGAAATTTTGTATGTTGATAGAGGCTATGAACATAAGTTCACCTATGGGACTTTCAATAACCTGGTGAGCACAAATCCATCATGGCGGCGACGCAAAATATAAATATTTAAATGGTCGTTTCTCATGATTCAACCATCCGAGCGCAGTAAAACTTGGTACGGTAAATGCATATACAAATTTTAATCCACTGGCATCTAATTTATTTTGTTTGTTTTCATAACGACAAGATAGCAGCTGTGCGAAATTTAAAAATCTCGTTTTTACTTCTTATGTCGTAATCATGCGATTGAAGTTTGAATACTACACCTACACCATAATATTCATGTAATAGTACATAACTCTAAGACCTACATATACAAAAATCCCACATGGTGACGATCTGAAATATTTAGATGGTTCTCAATATTTACGAATCTATTATAGCAAACAAACTGGACTTTTGTATGTTGGTAGAGGCAATTAACACAAGTAGGATATATGAAAATAGATTGTATAGTTCTTCACGGCACTGCTTGTTTTTAACCAAATTATGTACTGTTGATCATTTATTTATAATATGGCATTAAGATGGTCCATATAAACAATATTTCGCATATCAAGGTAGTCTCGGATGTAATGAGTTGATCCATTGTACAGCTGCAGGGGTTATCAACAGGAGATCAGACAAGTCCCCTTGATATTTCTTCCTCTTACTTCCAGACACTATGTGCTCAATAGTTTGTGAGGGAGCACCATAGTCACACTGGGGGGGAAGGCATATTACCCCCACTTGAAGAGGGATTCAGCACAGATACCATGTTTGGTCCGAATTTTATTGAGAGCAGTCCATGTTTTCCTGGGTAAATCAAAACCTGGTATGGGGTTCTTGTTATTACTGTAAGAACGGATCATGCAAAGATGGTGAACTGCAAAAATATCTTGATATTGCAACTTTTCAGGTGTTCAATGCAATATAATCCCAATTACTGGGACATGCAAAAAATATCCTATAAAAAATGACATGTGATTATAAAAATATGTATCTATTTGTTATGGACTACAGAAGAGGGAGAAAACATGTTTTACTCCTTAGATCTAAATATACAATAGAAGTTATATTGTATTGGCCGACTGAAAAGTTGCAATATCATTTACTTGCTTCTAACCGAAGTTAATGCAGGCCATATTTACATCCAATGGGTTGGATTCCTTGTTAAAATAATCAATTAACACAATTGCTCTTCAGTTGGTCAACATGATATCGACGGAAGGGCAAATCTGTTAATTATGCTCAAACTCTCTGATTTTGATCTCCTTTATAACATTTTTTACTGAAGGAAAGTTTTAAAATTATACTACTAGAGACCTAAGGAATAGACTTGGATAAAATCACATATTATATATAGCCTATATATATTTCATCCCATATTTTACACCCACATTTGAGCACTTGAGTCAATCCATTTGAACTGATGATGATTTGGCTTTCAGCCTTCTCTCCTCCTCCCGAAACATTTTCATTCTTTCCCACTTAGATGCCCTTTGTTCCAACAGTTCTGGTGTACTGTTTTCATTCATATGCTTTTTAGTTTAAGTCTCGTGTGCCCAAAAGCATCCTACCCAGCTTGCTGAAAGGATACGAAGATGATGATGATGATGGTCAAAAGAAGCAAATCATATATTTGTTCATTTATTTAATTTTATCAGCTTAACTAGCAAGGTAATATTGCAGTAATTGGTACTCTCATTTTAGCAACTATATCATGCAGGTTTTCCTATTTTTAAATTAAGTACCATATTATAACACAACAAGCAGTACTTAAAAAAAACAGTATCATTCATATCACAAGTTCTTTAATAAAATGATTTTATCTTAAACTAAAAAATAACAAAAATAAAAAACCTGTGTGTTTAATTTCATAACATTAAATGTAAGTTTGCTACATATACAGTACCTGTAGCTATTAAAAGTTTTGCCTAATCTAACAAAAGGTTATGCTTACCTCTGGAGTTATATTAATGTAGGTTTTTAACAAATTTAACATACAAGGGAGAATTACTGTAATATGATACATCCTCTTCTTTACAGATCCAGTGCATGAGGACGATTCTCTACAGTCAGTATTGCCTGAAACACTGAGCCAGGCAGCCAAAAATACTGTGGCCAAACGAGTTGATGCAAAAAAGAAAAGTCGGAGCAAGAAGAAAATGATTGTCAAATCTCAATCCAATCTTCGCATATAAAAAGTGTTATTCAGGATTTATACAAATAATGATTTGTATCAAGACTTGTACATGTTAGGTGTATAATGTTGTACATTTTTAATGTAATGAAATACCAAACTTTGTTTAAATAAATGGTTGACAATACTGTTGAGTCTTTTTATAATCTTGTACCTCATCCTTTCTCACATCTCTGTTGCAGATATAATAAATGTATTCATCTAATAGTATGTGGAACCACAAGGATCCAGAATAGCTAAAAAATTATAACAATTTTTAGATAAATTTGAAGATCATAATACCAGTAAGTTAGTATGGTAGAATTAGTTCTAATGTTGTGATAGGAAATAAGAAGTTAAAAATACAGATGGCAATGCAAAGTGTTTAGATAGGCCTAGTCCATTATGACAGACATCACACATGGTATCAGGAGAGAAACCCAGTTCTGACAGAACACACACAATTGTTTTTTCATTTCACCTCTTACTCAGAAGAGTAAACCACATACATATTGTTAAAAAATAAGAAAATTGACGCACCTCTTGAGACGTGAAATACAAACAAGTCTATTTTGGCTATGTTTGATTTTGTACAGTCAGCTGTATGTGTTTTGCAACACTTGACCACATCAAGTGGTCTAATCTTTCTCTCTCCCCTTCTCATGACATGCTGTTGCATACAGCTCTATGAAAATACATGCACATGTCATGTTCCCACAAAGCACTGTAAGTTACTAATGTTTGCCTATCATAACAGTTAAGGTTTGAATTTGGGTGTGAAAAAATTATTTTTGTTCCCAAATGAATCAATTATGATACCAGACAGAGAACATATTCCCATCCATACCAGTGGTAGTGCTCAAGGCTGGGCACCACTGAACTGCTCAACAGGGTCCCTCAAGCTCCAGACTTCAATCCCATTGAACATGTGTAAGGTGGATATGCCATGTAAGGAATCATTAGTTCCACGCTCCCCTTTGTTTGCATAATGCTTCGTGGGGCATTATGTTGGATGCGAGAGAAGATTACCCTCCGCAAGGAATACTTTTAAAGATTGTTGAGTCAATAATAATAATATCGCATGGCCTCGGGTGCCTGGTGCAAGCTTTGCTATTTGACACCCAAAGGGTAGCTTGCATGTCGAATTTCGTAGTTCCTTGACTATGAAAGTCAAGGAGGTTAGATGTTAGATATCTAATCTCCTTGAACACAATAGCGCTTTCTAGTAGAGAAATGAGGAACTTTGTGTTGGCGGAAACTCCCGAGATTAATTTTGCCATTATGAACTCGGCCTACTGAATTCAAATGGGTTCTTTGACATGCCAACATCGTATGACATGCGTATCGTATTTTTGCCGCCTTTCAAAAATCACTTACCACGGTCAGGGGCGAACCTGCAATCTTGGGGTTAGTAGACCGACACGCTATCCACTCACCCACCGTGGCAAGCTGTTGAGTCAATGCCTCATTGGCTCTGACAAGTTGCTCAAGTCAATAGGCATTAAATTGTGTCTCAAATTGTCCTTTTCAGGACTAACAATAATAGAAGCACAATGCCAACTTTTGTAATGAATAGACATAGACATGCCTAGTATAAGATTCGAACCCTGGTTCCTAACTTGACAGGTGGGTATGCTTCCTTCGAAACTATAAGTAACACTATTGTAGGGCTATCTCTGCTATTCTCGTAACAGTCCTTGTGGCCAGTGATATGAACTATGCTCTCATTGCAACCATTTGTAGTGAAAATGCAGCCTATTAGAATGGTCCAGTTACTCAATAGTGTAATAGTGGAGTAAGAAGAAATAATTGCTGATATCCATATTCGAATCTGGGATCTCCTGGTTGATAACCAAAGACCCTTACATTAACACTGGCACTCTGTGAAATGCTTCACATCAAGCTTCATGTGCCAGGCATGTTACTCACTTCACATATTTATTTAAAGAATTTTGGCAGCTTCTTGTCTATTTCATTGTATTTTTTTATGTTACTCTGATATACTGATTGGCCTGTTTGCCATCTCTTGATGAATGCAGTACATTTGCATTTGTCTGTTGGCACAGGCTAGAGTAAAATGTGGCTTTTCACCGATGTCTCAGTCTCACTCATGGCTGTGATTATATGGAAGCTACTGAGGTATGCATGGTTGGTGCTTAGTAATGACATTCAGGGCACAGTCAGTGTCTGTGGATGCTGTGAAAGGTTCTACTCATAGGGTTAGTACTGCTGTTCTGACTCAGTGAGGAAAGCAATGGCAAACTACCTCACTCCTAATCTTGCCTAGTACGCCTCAATATAGCGCTGCATTGGGTTTTTGTGAGTATCTACCCACATAACCTAGCGGTGGTACTTTTTGAGGATCCAACCAGCCTTCTGGCTGACGACCAGACAGACAGATATACTGATAGTTGTGTTTTGAGTCACATTTTGTCAGGAATGAGTTGTTTAAGAATAGATGAGTTGCAAGAATAGGATCAATGTGGCCATATGGACGTGCGGTCAGACGTCTGTTTAGTGCAAAATGTACAGCATAGGCTAATATTTACAACTCGAGGGATACGATAAATACTGAATTGTTTAAATTGTGGAGTGTCAAATGAGAAGCAAGCATGGGATCACACAACATAATATATGAACGATTTCAGTATAACCGTTTCTTAGAATAAAGGTAAATATGAGAGGATGGAACCGTCAAGAATAGCCCGAGTAAACTTGGAAAGGGAGGTGGAAGGAAGGCGACCTAAGGGATGACCTAGAACCCATTGGATGGACATCCCACTTATGGGAAGAATACTTGAAGACATCAAGAGCCAAGTGTTTATAAATGGAATGGAGGAGGCTTATCAACAGTACCCGGGAAACTGAGAAACTGATGATGATGAAGCTGGGTACTTCTGCTATTACAAATGAATTACACCTGAATAATGTCTTTATTTTGGCTTGCGGGGAACAGTCTATTACTTTTTGTTAAGTGGAAAGGGTTTTGACACACTAGAAACGTGTGTACAAGACAAGGCGATAATGATGAAATATTTGGTAACTATTTGAAGAAGATATTAGTGTAAATTGGACTATGATCAGTAATATCATTCTATGCTGGAGGCTTCTAAACTAAGTGCCGTGTCTTTTCTTTTCTTAAGTAGTAGGCTATTAACAATACATTCTGTTAAAAAAAAATAATGTCGATCAGATTAGTTAGTGTCCCAGTCTTTCAGTAGAGAAATCTGGTGTCATGGTTGTGTTGTGCCATATTGATGGCTGTGATGATTGTTATTTTAAGGGGCAGAACATTGTGGTCGTCTCTCCCTACAGTGCCATTTTAACATTACTTAACCCTGCATAGGGCGCGGTCAAGGATTCTCAACATCGGGGCGCCATGAGCCTGACAGGCACACTATGCTAAAAAAAAAATATCCAGTCCCCAAAACGCCGTATTAAATTAAACCAAAATTTACCAATCATCTTTAAGATGTTGACAATAAGGGAAAAATATAAAATCAATTTAAAAAACATTCTTAGTATTTATTTAGGTACAAAAACCAAAACAAGTAAAAATGCAGAATTCGCATATCATGGATATGAATATAAATAAAAATGCGACCTTTTATCCTTAAAAAAAAAAGTTCCAAAAATGGGTCAGGCATGAAGTTGAGATGTGTGGGGACAAAAATCAGTCGGAGTCGTCATCCATCAAAGCCGCTGTGGGATCGCAAGAGCAGCCTGAAAAGCATGTTGCGCAGAATGGTTTCGCATGAGGAAGGCATATTCCTCGGTTGCATTTCACACAGGAATAGTTCGTGAGCCGTTGTATTCCTGTCTCCATGGTGCAATCACAGCATCTGGACCTCTTTGGGGGGGGGAGGGGCGTTGGGGGTGATGTTGGACGATCATCAGCTATCAAAAGTGAAAAAATACAGACCTTGGATTTGCGACGTAATTGGGCGCGGTGAGCCTGTCAGATCAAAACATGTGTGACACACTTCCTTGACGCCTGGAAATAAAGTGACCATACGGGTTGGAACCAGCTACCAAAGTTAGGAAACTACTGGGAGGGAAGGGTCCCACTTGGCGCGCTGCGGGAAGGCACACCAAAAAAAACCAATCCTGTGCCTGTCAGATCAGCCACGCCCTACGTAGGGTTAATATGTACTGTATATGGGTTGTAAGTTACAAGAAAATAAAAATCCACAGCCTCCTTCCAGTCTCCGACCGGGTCAGGAATGGAATGAATGAAGCCCCCATCTAGCGGCGAGGATATGAACTGTGCCGGCTGCCAAGGCCTGACGCACTCCTCCGGGACAATGATTAAATGAATGACAAATGAAATGATAGTGGAGAGTGTAGCTGGAATGAAATTTTGACAGGGAAAACCGGAGTACCCAGAGAAAAACCTGTCTGCCTCCATTTTGTCCAGCACAGATCTCACATGGAGTGACCGGGATTTGAACCACGGACCCAGCGGTGAGAGGCCGGCGTGCTGCCGCCTAAGCCACGGAGGCCCCTGTAAGTTACATGATGTTCTGTAAGCTGAAAAATCTGATTTGGTATTGGTACAGTTGGAGATTAATCTTCTTGAACATTAATTTAAAGTAGGCGATCTAAATAAAACATTTTATAAAAAAAGTTCAATACTTTGGAAATAAGCTCACAACAGATTTGGAGTATGACATTGAGATGTCCCCTCCCCTCCTACATGGGGAAGGAATTATACTAATATCATTATTCACAAGGTTGATGCAGTATTATCACTACGTTGTCATGGAAATGAAAAACAATGATGGAACTTGTTAAGAATGCTAGTAAATAACCATTAACCTTACTTCTTTACTTATGAAAAGAACGCTTGCATCGTGAATAGAAGGATAATTTTTATCTGTAATGTTAACATGCAACTTTAAAAACAAACTCACAGATTAGAGTAATTTCATAATGGACCCTGCAGAACAAGGCAGTAATAGCACTTATGAAAATCCACAGCCTGCTTCCAGTCTCCGACCGGGTCAGGAATGGAATGAATGAAGCCCCCATCTAGCGGCGAGGATATGAACTGTGCCGGCTGCCGAGGCCTGACGCACTCCTCTGGGGCAATTATTAAATGAATGACAAATGAAATGATAGGGGAGAGTGTTGCTGGAATGAAATTTTGACAGGGAAAACCGGAGTACCCGGAGAAAAACCTGTCTGCCTCCGTTTTGTCCAGCACAGATCTCACATGGAGTGACCGGGATTTGAACCACGGACCCAGTGGTGAGAGGCCGGCGTGCTGCCGCCTAAGCCACGGAGGCTTCGTAATAGCACTTATGATTTGATAAATTTAATTAAGAAAGAAGCAAATGCTTTAGACTATGTACCCCCTGACATTCTGAATGCCATACTTGGACTGTACACAAAGAATCACAAAAAAACAAAGAGAAAGAAAACTATATCTTCTGTATCAAATAGTGTAGTTCCTACAGAAAGTGGCAAAAATACAACACTTGAGACTATTGCTTCAGTAAGATCAACTATTCAGGAACTGCTGAAGCTGCTGAGTACTCATCTGAAAGATGCAGGAATCGACGAGGCTTATGTTAAACTCCTCACGCAAAGGGGTGTTTTTAATATCAACCATTTCATTCAGCTTTTGTGACAAGAAGAGAATATTTATGATACAACATTTCAAGAAATTATAAAACAGGTTAAGATATTATTTCTTTATTAGACTTGAAGTGGCTGCTATGTACTATGTGCACACTTTTCGTAGAGCCATGGATGCAGTGGGAGCAGGGAGTGGAACTCTCACTCCCATCGTATTTCACTTGATAGTGCTAACCTTCATATATCACAATAATACAGGGTCATCGAAAAATAATGCCAACATTTAAAAAAATGATAGCACCGAAACCCTGTATGTTAAACGTGTAATTCTTTCACTGAACGCCAGCTGGTTAAAGTAAGTTTTGTTTTGGAGGGGACGTGACCTTGCTATGCGCACACTAGATGCGCAGTAGCCAAGGTCGGCCGGGGCGCGTGCGCGCCTATGAAGTCCTGACCTCACCCCTTTGGATTTTTTTTCTGGGGGTACATTAAACACATTGTGTATGCAGAAAAAATTCGGGATTTGGAGCACCTGTGGGAGCCAATTTCTGCCGCAATCTTGACATTTACTCCTGAAATGATTGCGCGTACCAATCCAGCCATTGGGAAAGCGTGCGTTCAATGCGGATGTTGGTGGTCGGCCTGGCCTAGATTTTTTTCTCTACAGTCCCTGTTAAACTGATTAAACCATCGAATGACAGCTTTGTAATCAGGTGCAGTTTGTCGGGCGGTGCAGTCATAGGCGTGTGCGCCCCAGGCCAACCTTGGCTACTGCGCATCTAGTGTGCGCATAGCAAGGTCACGTCCCCTCCAAAACAAAACTTACTTTAACCAGCTGGCGTTCAGTGAAAGAATTACACGTTTAACATAAAGGGTTTCGGTGCTATCGTTCTTTTAATTGTTGGCATTATTTTTCGGTGACCCTGTAGAACCAGAGTGCTTCAGCTTGACAAGAGCTAATTATTGTACCCAAGAATATGTATGCCACTTTGCAATATGGTATTGTTACTAGCTCTTTTGCTTATGTCTATAACATTCATTGGGTTCTGGAGCAACATATTTTAATTCACATCATTCATTCACTGTCTGACTGTGAGGCTTCGGAGACATTATTCTCATTTCCAACACTCGGATCTGTGTAAGTGTTGATGAGGGTCTTCTATGACACCATCATATCTTGAATATTGGTTTCCAGGTCTTGGATCTGTATATTGCAAGCTGTTTTATGACTTAATGCCAACCTCATTAGGGGAGTGTTAATATAATAGCTTCAGTACCGGCATTTGCTAAAAAATGAGAAACCATGAAAAACCATTTCAAGGGTGGGTGATAGTGATATTCAAACCCAATGACCTCCCAAATTAATATATCATCGGTCCTCTTGTGGTGCAGTGGCTAGCAGTCTTGGCTGTCACCCCTGGGGTTTCTGGTTTGATTCCCGGCTCTGCCAAGAAGTTTAATTCTGGTCTGAGTGCTGGAATGGGGTACACTCAGCCTTGTGAGGCAAAACTAAGAAGGGGTGAGTTGGATTCCTACCTCAGCCATCCTTGAAGTGGTGTCCTCAGTTTTACTCCAGGCAAATGCCGGGAGAGTTCCTAACTTAAGGCCATGGCTGTCTTCTTCCCAGCCCTCACCTGAATTACAAATACACACACTACTACCTACATCAAAATAATATAGGTTCTACATGCGCCTGCCAGTCACGAAGGCCAAGATTAATGGCCAAGGGGTCCGACGCTTTGTCCATGCATCACCTCATAATCTGCAGGCCAAATGGCTGGGCAGCAGCGGCTTGGTAGGTCTAGGCCCTTCATGGGCTGTAGTGCCACGGAGTTTTGTTTGTTTCTACATGCGCCTAAGTACGCGGGGTGAAATGATCATGAAGTCCAAATAAAACAACCAGATATTAATTTGCCTCATGTCCTGGGGCATTAATGTGCTGGGCTACATTGATATGTACAGTCTTTTTTGTTTTTGCTGAAGGTGTCTAAGTAACCCAGCCCTTTGTTGCTCGACTGTCACCACCTGTTTCCTTTGTTTTGTTGTAACCACACAACCAAGGAAGTCCTCTCGTAAATAAATTGGAGAAATAAAAAGAGATTATAATTTGCACAATATTTAGTTCAGGCACTGTGCAAATTGAGTGGGGGTAATGTCACCTTCATCGTCATGTCAACCTTGGATGTCCAGGGTATACAGGGCCTGAATCCTTATACACACCACAATAACACGGGTTCTCAGACAAATTCTACACTCCCAAGTACATGGGGCTGAATGAGCACAATGTCCAAGCCCCTCATATGAAACATCCACCACCTTATACACATAGCTGTAGTAGTGGAACTTAACAGTTCCTGGGTCAGTAAAGAATCAAGATGTACGGGGTATTCTATTTACACACTGTAGTTGTGATTATTACAATTCATTGAGGAGACTTGTACGTGAAAGTCCTTAAAAATATCTTGTGTGTTTGAATCTTCAGTCTTTTGACTGGTTTGATGCAGCACTCCATGCCTCCCTGTCCTGAGCTATTCGTTTCATCTCTACATAGCTACCACACCTTACATCCTTGGCAATCTGATAAAGATATTCTAACCTTGGTCTACGCCAAGAGTTCTCAAACTTTTTATGTCGCGCCCCCCTTCTGAAACATGAAATATCGACCCCCCTCATATTATTCTTTCCTTTCTTAGCAATTCTCATGGGCTACTTCGCACAAAGGAAAAGGATGACAAGATCTACAGTATTTGCTTCTGTCTAATTACTGTGACTACCAGTTAGATTAATAATAATTATAATTTACTATTCTTAGAGTCTTTGAACTGACTGCAAAGGCCAGCCTGAATTCGAGTCGACAATGGCAGAAATAAAAATAGCGAATGAGTTTCCTTGACTTCTCAGTACATGACCATACCAGAAAACCCGAGCTTCCTTCACTTTCTCCACGCTCTGAGTGCTGTCTAATCTTCATCAAACATCTGCATTCCATACTTGGTCACATCGAATCAGTCCTAGGGTCCACCGGAGCGTCTTCATTTCCATTGTGAGTAGTATCTGCTCAAGCATTTTTGTCATTGGGCAACATTCTGCCCCGTAGATTGCCGCTGGACGTACCACTGTCTTGTAACATTTAGCCTTTAAACATGGAGGTACACTGCTAGTCAACACAATATCACAGGTTATCATAAACTACAATACACACAGGAGTGCATGGGGCTGGTGACCAAAGATGCCTGAAACCCTTTAAGCTTCTACCTGAAGCTACAACAAAACTGACAAATACAGTTGAGGCTGGTTTGTACGTAGGCCAAGGGGATCAGAGTTAACTGCATATAAACCAGAATTACTTACAAAGGAAGGAAGCTTTTAGTTTTACGTGACCGTTAATCATGCGATCATGAGCCACGGAACCTCCTTTTTACGTGGAATCCGAACCACAGGACATGGCATTTCACTTCGAAAATCTCACATGCATTGACTGGGAATAGAACCCGGTCCACCTTGGAGAGAGGCCAACAGCTTGACCGCTGCGCCAACACGTCCCCCCCAGAATTACTTACAACTTACATCTAATTTTTGAGATGTTATTTCAATTCAAATCTAGATGCGGTAAACACTCATAAAACTTATATTTGTACTGCTAAAATGTATTTAAAATAAAACTACTGTTGACATTTAAAGAATACAGTATTATATTTCTTATATATGGTATGTATTCTGCGGGCCCCATGGTGATGGGGTAGTGCGTCTGCCTCTCACCCATATGCCCTGTGTTCTATTCATGACTTAGTCAGGGACTTTAGAAAACATGTGAGGGCTTGAATGGGGTGCACTCAGCCTCATGTGGACAATTGAGTATCTGTCAGTAAAACCAAACTCAATGGATAAGGGGACCCTACGCACTGATCACGCGTCACCCCGCAATATGTAGGCAAAATGGCTGGGTAGCAGACGCCTGATATGCCAAGGCCCTTCCAGGGCTGTGGTTCAGTGGTGTTCGTTTGTTTGTTATGTATTCTTATAGATTGATTTATTATATTTTTTTTAAATTACTGTATTTTACTATAAACAGAGTTGTACAGTATGCAGTTAAAAGACTCATTTAAACAATGACAGTACTGATCCCCAAATACTTGTTTGCTTCACAATCCATAGGTTTTGTCTTCACAGCTGTAGTGTGGAACTGCAACGTTTCTATAACAAGAGGTAAATGTTTATACATACGATCAAAATTCGAAGCCTGCAGAACAGTTGGCTGAACTTCACTTTGTGTCGTCCGTGGATTTCGTGCTCTTTAAGAGCACAGTAAAAAATTGAAGTATACACCGCTTAACCACAATTTCAAAAATGCCTACTTACAAAGCAGAATTATGTGCAAGTCAATTACGTGTAATTCGGAGATATGTTATACGTAGGTAAATGGGGTATTCATCAGAAATAAGTACAACTACGCACAGACAAGAATTACATACAACTGATTTGCTAACAAACAAGTTTAAACTGTATTACAGTTACTAAATTTTTAGTCCCTTTTTCTAAATGTTGTCAACAAATGACCTCTCAAATCCTCAAGACTATCACGTACAACAGCGATATTGCCAGGAATGACTGTCCCATTCCCACCACCCGGGGGGATAACCCTCATTTTCATAATGCTGATTTTCTATCTCTTGAGTTTGAGTTTATTTATTAATAATGTACTAAATTATAATATCTTGCTTTTCAGGTAACATATGATGAAAGGGACCTGCTCAAGGTAGTGCAGCAATGGTACACCAACTTGCTAGATCGAATTCTACAATGTCTTCGGAGGTTAAAACAGGAAACGGAGGCATATCAGAAAGTGGTGCAACATCTCCAAGACGTTGACAGCCTTAGTAAGATAATAGCTATCCAGCATGCAGTCAAAGCTCTGTCATAAAACTATGGTTGAAAATAGTTGGGATAGATAGCACCAACCATGAGAACAAGAAAATACTTGTTGTTTTTCGTGACCGTTAATCTCGCTACATGAGCCATTTATACATGGAATCTGAACCGCAGTATATATTTCTCTTCCATAATCTCGCATGCATTGACTGGCAATCGAACCCAATCTGCCTTAGTGAGACACAAGCTGCTTAACCACTGCACCACCACGCCCTCAACACCAACTTTAATTCCGTATTTACTCTTTTAACTTGTTCCTCATTTTCTGTTTCTAAATTACAAATCCTAATGCGTTATCTTTCTGGTAACAGTAACGAGGGGGTAACAGCGTTTCTAATTTAATTTAGTGACTGTTGTTGTTGTTTGAGTCTTCAGTCTTTTGACTGGTTTGAAGCAGCTGTTCATGCCTCCCTGTCCTGAGCTAATCGTTTCATCTCTACATAGCTACCACACCCTACGTCCAAGGCAATCTGGTTAACATATTCTAACCTTGGTCTACCCCTACAGTTCTTGTCCTCGACCCTTCCTTCCATAACTAAGTTTGCTATTCCTGGATGTCTTAGTATATGTCCTATCAACCTATCTCTTCTCTTCATTAGCAGTCACCAGAAACATCTCTCCTCTCCCACTCGTCTTAATACCTCTTCGTTTGTAACCCTATCTACCCATCTGATCTTCATCATTCTCCTGTAACACCACATTTCAAATGCTTCAAATCTCCTCTTTTCTGCTGCACCAATAGTCCAAGTTTCACTTCCATAGAGTGCCACGCTCCAGACAAAGGCCTTCAAAAATGACTTCCTAACACCTAAATCTATATTCGATATCAAGAGATTCCTTTTCTGTAGAAATGCTTTCTTTGCCTGAGCTAACCTACTTTTGATATCCTCTTTGCTTCATCCATCACTGGTTATTTTGCTTCCTAAGTAACAGAAGACTCCTACTTCCTTTAGTTTTTCACCTGCCAATTTGATGTCTATAGAGGATTCTGATTTATTTCGGCTGCATTCCAATATTTTTGTGACTGTAACACTGCTAATTTTAACAACAAAGTAGCTTTGAAGCCATTTTTCATTGTTACCTTTTTAACACTTGATATTGTAACTTTCAGTCTGTCAACACAATTACCGGAATAATCTGAAAACTTCTCAAGAGATAACTGCTTTTATAAAAGCTACTCTAATTCAAAGCAAAAGTTCATTGCATAGACGGGCCGATAACCTAGATGTTAGGCCCCTTAAAACAACAATTATCATCATCATTGCATAGTAATAGTTTATTACAGTAAAAAGTGGTTGTCTGAGCAGCCTGTAGACCAGGGCCATCCAGTCATTGCACTCCGGGAGCACTGGGCAGTCAGGCTAGCGCTCCTTTGCCTACCACTACACTGTGGTAGCGAGGAGACGGATGATGTTCGGACCACGCTGACTATATACGTACATACAGTCGTGCGGCCGACGGCTCTTGTGGGATTGTTGTCATATTATTAGGCTGTTTTGCCATAACAAATATACTGCATATACAAATCGAATGGTACTCTGATGTATGGAATGTGCAGGAAACGAACACAAGTGTTAAGTAAGGAATATGGTGATTTATTCCAAACTGAAATGTGAATATATTAGAGAGGAAAATTCAACAACAAATTGTGTTCTTTTTAATACATTACATCTCTGATGCACACTAAACATTTGGCATGCCCTTTATAAGCTGTACAGAAAAATGAAATTTCCCATTTTGCTTTAAAGACTGCTGCTTCACCACTACTTTTTTGTATGCTGTTCACTCATGACCACTGCGAAACTGATTTACGTACACACTGTCAACAAAGCTCATTGGACTAGACTGGCGACTGCTGGATCGGCTGCACACTTCAGCGCGCTCAGCCAGCCAAGCTCCTCCCACACTTCTGAAACTACCTTCCAACAAAGCGCTCGGAGCACTGCCTTTGAGCGCGGCCGGAGCGCTGTGTGGATGGCCCTGCTGTAGACATTACACAATTCAGATAAGTATCCACATCAGACAATAGTAGACAAACACTAGCCTACTTTGTATGTTATAGTTATAGCATTTTACTATCATCACAGTAGAGTACTTTTAGGTCATTTCCACATATTAGTTTACAATTCTGGTGTTACTAAACTGGATCACATCCCAATGAATGCATGAGGGAGAGATCTGGCATTGCACCCATTCCTGAAAAAATGCACGCGAGTCATTTAAGATGGTTTGGACATTTTCTGAGGACAGGGGCTGACACTAAAGCAAATACGGGTTACATGTTGGAATATAACTCGAATAAAATAATTATTCTTGTAAATATGGGTCCGCCCAGTCAATACCTTTAATTATGATGTAATCAAAGATCACATCTATTTATACATTACAGGAAATGTTTCGGGATCCCATTTATCCTGATCCCTTCATTAGCTTATATAAGTTTGGCCCAACAAATTAAGATAGAGCACTCCTTTGTACAGACATAGTTAAAACAGGATGATAAAATGAAAATGGAATGTATGGTGCATGAAAACATATGGACAAGATATGGCAGACACTAAAACCTAATACACTCGATAAAACATGGTTAAAACACAAAGTTAATGACATTAAAGATAAAAACACTGAAAGCTAAAATAGCAAGTCCCAATTCGTTAAAATGCATAAAATTCAGCATATTAAGATAAAATGTTTTTTCGTGAAGTGGTTATTCCTTGTCATGTAAAACTCTAATTCTTGTGTGTCCACACTGTGCTGAGTAAGTCTTGAAGTTTACAAATCTTGAAGTATGCGCTTCATAATATTAAGCCTTGATTGTCCTTTACTGTTATACCATTATTAAGATGCGTTTTTTTTGTTTGTTTGCAAGTGTGCTGAATGGAACAGTATAATGAGCCAGATCCGAGATATTGATCTTATTAAAGGTGATAGTCTAAGTGTTGCACAAGCCCCAGTGTTGGAAGTCGTCGGTAATAGACCAAAAGGACGACCAAAACAGTGATAGGCTGATATCCCTCAGAAAGATCTGAAGAGCGTCAATCTCCACCCTGATATGGCCCAGGACAGAACTAAATGGAGATATCGAATCTATGCAGCGGACCCTGCCACCAGGTGGGACAATTGCTGAAGAAAAATAAGAAGTTTACAATTCTATAGTAGTTTACGGCTTATTGCCTAAGATTATCACAGAAATAGTACAGTAGCTACACTTCATAGATTAGTTGGGGGAGGAATACTGTTTTGTTGATGGGATCGTCATTTCTAAGTTTTGCAACATTAAAATAAATAGTTCTTTTTTTTGGGTGCTTAATGCCTTAATTCTTGTTGGTAATAATTACCATACTTACTAAGTTTCTGACAGGTATTTTGTTTTTGGAGGACAAAAGCGTGTCTGTGGGTGTCGCTGTAGTGTTTTGTAGAGCCATTTGTATTGTAAATTTGGATCTGATGATGCTCGCTTGATGAGCGAAACATGTCATCCCTTACTTTTCTCCTTATTCAATAGTCCAATAAAAATATATATTTCAATCACATGTAATTTATTTCAGGTTATCTTTTCATATATTCCAGTCTTCTTCTTTTTTTTTTGCGTTTGTCCCACCTTGTGGCAGGGTCCGCTATGTGGGATCGTAGTCTCTATTTCCCTCGGTCACGGGCCATGTCTGGATGAAGATTGACAGCCTTTAGATCATTGTGCAGTGTATCGGCCCACCGTTGCCTTGGTCGCCCTCTGGGCCTCTTTCCAGCCACATCCAGTGTGTAAGCTGCTTTTGTCATTGTGTCGCCCTCTGCGCACAGCACATGTCCAAACCATCTCATATATTCCAGTAATTGGGATTAATTTTTGTTGATCGACTGAAAGTTACAATATCAATTTTAACACTAACGAAGTAACAGACATTTTTTTTAGATATTTTATTCAATTAATTCCAAAGAGCCATAGGGTCGTACAGAGGAATTGTACAGTAATATGTGTGTTTACACATTAAGGAAGAAAATTCTGAAGGTATCACAAATTGATGAATAAGGGCATAGGCCTATTAGTAAAGTTGATATTATATCTAAGATTGCTTAGACCAAGGTCTCTTAAAATGATAAGCACTTAGGATTTTTAAGCTTATACATAACTTATTTGATGTACACACATCAAAAAAAGTTTTGCATCACCTCGGTTCCCAGATCTCCGGCATATAGACGTTGACTGTGTATATTGTATCCAAGATACAGTCCCTTTGACTGTTCATAGATGTCACTAAAACTGCTCAAAGATGTAAACAACCATGCATGAGCAGGGCCTATTAGACGGAGGGGGTACGACAGCCGATCAGTTCCAGTCATTCCACCAGGACGAAGGTACTCTGCTCATGTTGTCTGTAGTTCTACCATGCCTAGAAGGTCAATACCGCAGTTCGATCGCGTCCGCATTGTTACTTTGTGTCAAGAAGGGCTCTCAACAAGGGAAGTTTCCAGGCGTCTCAGAGTGAACCAAAGCGATGTTGTTCGGACATGGAGGAGGTACAGAGATACAGGAACTGTCGATGACAGGCCTCGCTCAGGCCGCCCAAGGGCTACTACTGTAGTGGATGACCGCTACTTACGGATTGCCGCTCGGAGGAACCCTGACAGCAATGCCACCATGTTGAATAATGCGTTTCGTTCAGCCACAGGACGTCGTGTTTCAACTCAAACTGTGCGCAATAGGCTGCATGATGCGCAACTTCACTCCCGACGTCCATGGCGAGGTCCAGCTTTGCAACCCCGACACCATGCAGCGCGGTACAGATGGGCCCAACAACATGCTGAATGGACCCCACGGAATTGGCATCACGTTCTCTTCACCGATGAGTGTCGCATATGCCTTCAACCAGACAATCGTCGGAGACGTGTTTGGAGGCACCCTGGTCAAGCTGAACGTCTTAGACACACTGTCCAGCGAGTGCAGCAAGGTGGTGGTTCCCTGATGTTTTGGGGTGGCATTATGTGGGGCCGACGTACGCCACTGGTGGTCATGGAAGGCTCCGAAACGGCTTTACGATACCTGAATGACATCCTCCGACCCATAGTGCAACCATATCGGCAGAATATTGGAGAGGCATTTGTCTTCATGGACGACAATTCTCGACCTCATCGTGCACATCTTGTGAATGCGTTCCTTCAAGATAACGACATCGCTCGACTACAGTGGCCAGCATGTTCGCCAGACATGAACCCTATCGAACATGCCTGGGATATGTTGAAAAGGGCTGTTTATGGACGTCTTGACCCACCAACCACTCTGAGAGATTTACGCCGAATTGTCGTTGAGGAGTGGGACAATTTGGACCAATAGTGTCTTGATGAACTTGTGGATAGTATGCCACGGCGAATACAGGCATGCATCAATGCAAGAGGACGTGCTACTGGGTATTAGAGGTAGTGGTGTGTACTGCAATCTGGACCACAAATGCTGAAAGTCTAGCTGTATGATGGTACAACATGCAATGTGTGGGTCTCATGAGCAATAAAACGAGCTGAAATGTTGTTTGTGTTGATCTCTATTCCCTTTGTATTTAACGGTTCCGGAACTCTTGGAACCGAGGTGATGCAAAACTTTTTTTGATGTGTGTATTAAGATGCATCAAATTTTTCCCACAATACTTTCATAGTTTTCCTCTTAAATACTGACAAAGTTGGTGCACTTTTTACTTCATCAGGAAGTTTATTATATGACTGTGATGCAGAGAACTTGAAACTATTTCTACCTATTTAGAAGAGTGAATGAAGGCTACATCCTTCGCATGCCTAGTTCCGTAAGAATGATTGAGTTCAAGATGTAGGGAGAGCTATAGAGTATTGTGTTGTGTTTAATCTTATACATTAGCATAGCTGCTTGGAGATCTGCAGTTATGCTGAGGGGTAGAATTTTACTTCTGATGTACAGATCTTTTACTGGAGTGCAGTAAGGAAGGTTAAATATGTTTCTAATAGCCCTATTCTGAATGGTCATTAAATCATTCAGGGTGGATTTCCTGCAGTGAGCCCAAATAACATTTAAATATTGGAGCTTGCTATGTACAAGTGAATAGTAGATTTGTTTTACAAGGTTTAGGGGAATAAGATACCGAAGTTTCCTTAGGATCCCTACTATAGGTGAGAGTTTCTTAGCAATTTGTTCAACGTGTTCAATCCAGGTCAGGTGTTTGTCGATGATTAGACCTAAATACTTTGCCTGATAAACCTCTTTTATCTCAATATTATTTATATATATTTTGTCATGTGTGATTTCTTTCATGCTTACCATGTAATTGGTCTTCTGTAGGTTCATTGTTAATTTATTGGCCTGGAACCATTGTTTTAGAGTATTTATATCTTGTTGCACATTTTGTATGATTTCAATTATGTCTTTCCCAGTGTAGAAGATATTTGTATAATCTGCATACAATTTGATATGCCCTCTTAAATTACATTCCACAATATCATTTATATAAATTAAGAATAATGTAGGTCCAAGTATAGATCCTTGTGGAACTCCATGAGTTATATATTTTCCTGAACTTATGCATTTATTCAAAGCTACATGCTGCTTTCTTCCAATAAGGTAGCTTTGGAACCATTTTAGAGCTATACCTTGGACACCAGCATTTTCTAATTTTGATAACAGTATTTTATGATCTACAGTATCAAAGGCTTCTGTGTGATCAGTAAACAACCCAACTGCCATATTATTTTTGTCAATAGTTTCTTGCAGCATTGTTATTAGGTCAATAGTTGCTGCCTCAGTACTAGAATTTTCCCTGAATCCATATTGCATATTATGATAGAATGTATCCTTGTTCAGAAATGAAAGCAATCTTGTTTTTACCACTTCTTCCAGAATTTTTGAAACTACCGATAAATTAGAAACAGGTCTATAATTATTTGGATTTCTTTTGTCACCACCCTTAAATATAGGAACTACTTTGGCCACTTTTAAGTCATCTGGTATCATGCCAGTAACTAAGGACTCATTAATAATTTCAACCGAGATTTTAATAAATGATTGCATATTGTTTTTAAAGAAATTTGTCTTGATCCTATCTAAACCACAGCTCTTTTTATTCTTTAAATTTGTGATAATGGACTTGACCTCTGCTTCATCTGTTGGATATAAGTAGAGGGAATTTGACTGCTTGTGGTCCTTACTGAGGATTTCTTTCTGTTCAGGAATAGCTTTTGCTAGACTTCCAGCAATGTTTGTGAAGAACAAGTTAAATGATTCACATAGCTCTTGATTGTCTGTGATAATTTTGTTGTCTATTTCAAGTGAAGTGCATGTCTCAACTGTTGGTTTTTTGTTGTGTATGATTTCTTTGATAGTCTCCCAAGTTACATGCTAGTTACTTTCTTCAGTGCTGTAGGTCCCAATGTGCTTGTTTCAATATCCCAGTCTTATCAGGAGAGCAGGCTGCAACCAGTCCAAAGTGCATTGCGAGGGATATCCGTCTTGGCTAGTGTAGAAAAGGGTGAATTTCAGACAAATACAGGAAAAATAAAAAGGTATATAAATGGAAGGAGGATAGTAGCAACCACACAGGGCAAACATGGAGGTAGAAAAGAATCACACAAGTAGAAAGAAAATTCTTGGATAAAATACAACAAACTGTACTAAATTAAATGTTAATTCTTTTCATAACTTTCTCATTCTCATAAAAATGTAAAATTTTATATTCAAAGAAAGCAAAGCTGTCTCTATGTGATGTGTTCTGTGTCTTTCCAAACACACAACAATAAAAATAGGTCCTTTCAGATTTTGGACTGGGTATTAGAATGTACTTTGCAACCAACGTCGGTACCTATGCTCGCTAAGGTGCAAGTGATCTGTGGACTTGGTAGACAAATGAGCTCAAACTCCACCGTCTACTATCCTTGGAATGGTTATCCGTGGTTTCCCCATTTCCAACTCCAGGCAATTGCTGGGACAGTGCCTTTCAATAGGCCACAGCCACTTCCTTCCGACTATTAGCCCAGTTTTGTTCATTTCATCTCCCATTAGTTCCTCTCATGAGGTTAGCATTAGCAAGGGCACCTAGCCATAAAAATCATCTGCCACATAGAAATTCATTGCATCTCATCCCCAACCTCATTGATATGGGAACATACATATACTGGAATTCATATTGCACTAAGAAAACAATTCATGAATGAAATGAAAAAGAGAAAAGAAGACATTGGGAAAGTGTGCATGTATTCCATACCAGCATATAAAAAAGGAAGCTTGTAGTTTAACATAACAGTTAATCTTGAGATTGTGAGCCACGGGATACCAGCATATATGGGTACAAGAGAAGTAACAAACGTTTGCCCGTCTTTCATGAGAAAAATAGATGAAAGTCTTCACAAAATTACTTCAAAATCATTTTCTTGTGATTTTCATCCTTTTCTATGTTTTTTTCTTTCTTTCTTTTTCAAATTCACAATTTATGAATTTTGACTGTCATTAGTTATAGGATTTGTTATAGCAGGATTATTAAGTGCTACATACATATTTATATGGCTGTATACAGTTAGTATCTATATACATAGTAGGATATAATAACAAATGGACAAGCATTTTATTGGTGATTTACTGTATACAGTAGACTCTTGGCTATCCGGCCTACTTAATACTGTACCAATACCTTTCCAAAGCTTTAACAAGCAGGCTCCTGCTAGAACCCTATGTGGCATTTCAAAATATTTAATCATATCTTGCATTTCTGGCACATGTGGAGCCAAGATTATAAGCTACAGTCCATCATCATTATGCACAGTTTCCAGGATTGGCCGGATCTGTTTGGAACATAAGCCTCTCCAACGTCTTCTGTCTTCTCACCATCTCTCAGCCTCCACCCTTGTCCAGTCTTCTCCATGCTTTCTTCCACTCCCTTCAGCCACCTGTTTCTCGGTCTCTTTCCTTTCCACTTCGTCTCTTGTATCCTCCTGGGTATCTATCCTCTTCTCCTCCATTCGTTTTACATGTCCATACCATCTAAGTCTAGATTTCTCTATACCATCCTGTAATGGTTCCTCCTTCATTAATTCTCTGGTCCTCTCATTTCTTATTCTGTCCATCTTTGTAGCTCCAATACTGC
Source organism: Meconema thalassinum (assembly GCA_946902985.2). Taxonomy (NCBI): domain Eukaryota; kingdom Metazoa; phylum Arthropoda; class Insecta; order Orthoptera; family Tettigoniidae; genus Meconema; species Meconema thalassinum. The sequence goes on along the minus strand of OX336394.1, from coordinate 247,644,229 downwards.
TTCTCAAGAACCTCATCTCTCTGGCCTGTATTTTGCTCTTCTCCCTTCCTTTCATAGCCCAGGTCTCCGAGGCATATGTCAGGATAGGGACATAGTATGTCCGATATAGGACCTTTTTGCTGTTTTGAGGGACATCCTTGCTCCATATCATGCTTCTCACACTCCTCCGGAATGCTTCTGCTCGTCTCCCCCACTCATTTATTTCTCTATCGTTTCTTCCATTATATTGTATCAGGCTTCCTAGATACTTGAAACTGTCCACTTCCTTCAGCTGTTCCCCACCAAGCTACAGTATTGTATTGAATACGTTATTGGAAAAAACTCTTTAACAAACAGGACACAGAAGCCCTCTTTCAGCACTCACAAACAACAAAGAACACACGTAGAGAACAGCTCTGTTGGCAACTCTGTGTTCCTTGTTCCGTCAGCTGTTTATCGGAAGTTCAAAGTTCGTACGTTCAATACAATACATTCTTAAATAACAAACACTACTTAGAACTAGCATGTACAACGTGAGAAAATAATAAAATTGGGTTTTGAAATTAAAAAAAGGGTGCTTCTAATGGTATGGCTTGGATCAGAAGAGAGATTATAGAACTCCAGCCTATTCGGCTTGACCTTCCGCCACATTAGACCGGATAGGCGAGAGTCTACTGTACTTAATTGGCTAAAATGGCAAAAAATAATCTCAAATATGAAATGCTCATTTCCAGAAAATGTACTGGCAGTAATAAAGAAAGCTATCACTCAGAATGAAAAGGAAAGAGCACTGGTCAAGAAGCTGCAGAAAGAGCAGATGGAAAGTAAACCAGCTAGTAATATGGCAATTATCAATAGTCTCCATAGTTTCTTTACAACGCACCAGTTGTAATATGAGAAGCAGGTGATTGGCATTACTCGTATTAATAGAGTAGTAACGATTATCTTCTTAATCAAACATTTCATAAGCACGCATGAGCTGTAAGAAGAATGAAGTGATTCACAGGATAATATAATTTCATATAATTGTTTGGGACATTTTGTTTTTCAGCCTGTGTTCTTATCTGACAATCAGTGTTATTGTGGTGTCTGTACTGGTATGTGTATTGCTATTGGGGCTAGTATTTGAGTGACCACAATTACCATCCTGGCATTTGCCTTGGGTAGAAGTGGTGAACCATAAAAAGCAATTTATAGGATGTCTGAGGTGGGAATCAAACCCATCTCTTCTCAGTTAACCCCATGAGGTAAAGTGTGCCCTGTATCAATGTTCAGAACATAAGTAAATTTCATAAGCAGATCAGAGCCGGGAATTGAACCTCGTACCTCCTGGGTGGCAGCTAAGCATGCTGACCACTACACCACGGAGGCGACGCACTAAATGTGGCATGGATAATAATTATTGTTTTTGGTGTTGTTGCAGATAGAAGCAGTTACACAAAAGTGCAGATTATGGCAAAATTGTACTTTGGAGTTATCTGATTCTCATTACAAGCACATGAAGCTGTTTTAAATGTATGGGAGTCATATGCTCAATATGCAGCACACATATTTCCAGAATTAAGGACAGAAATTACCAATGATGTGGAGTCAAAAAGTCAAGATAGTTACTGGGAAGCTATTAAGAATGAGATATCAAAGCTATGCCTTGATTTGACAACTTTTGTCTGTACAGCAATAAAAAATAAGAATAAAAGTAACAATAATCCTGAGCAAGAAAAAGATTTAATTTCAAGGTTTCAAGAAATAACAATAAATCTAATTAACATCTCCACAAGATACATTCAGAGTAATCCAGAAACAAAAAACAGTACTGAATTATCTAAACTAATGAATGCTTGTATCTGCATTGAAACATCTAGCAATGAATTAATAGAATCATTCGAAAGATTGAAGTATTGTGGTAACAATAATACAGAAGATATGAGCCAGAAAGAGAATGGAACTGTGATACAGTTTGGTTACAGCTACTTACATAATGGACCAGATGTACACAATAATAATATAACTGAGCACACTGAATCTTCTCTGTATCAAGCACTGGAAGCAACTCTCATGAAACTCCAAGAGGAAGAGGCGAGGGCAGATAAAGCAGAAAACAGAGTTTTACAATTAGAAATGGAAATTAAGCTGTTTAAAAAAGAGTCTTAGAATGTCCACGAACATGACAAATTTAATTAATATAATAAAAGGAAACATTAAAATCTATTGATGAAGCTTTCAATCGCCATAAAACAAGGGACTATTACAGGACATTTAAACAATACCAATCAAAATTTACTCCCCCTACTCTTTTGATGAAAGATACGAACGGGCAGGTGGCCCATAATGATTATGACAATGCAATAATTTTGGCCGATTACTTCATAAAATTACTTAATAGTGATGAACCTGAAGATTCTTTTGAATTCGATCCCTATCCTAGAAATAAAACACCCCTGGAAAAGATCATACCGCCGGTTTACGATGAAGTGCGTACAGCGATTGATTCACTTAAGAATTTTAAAGCAGCAGGAGAGAATAAAGTAGTAGCAGAACTTTGGAAGAATACTAATGTACAGACTATTCATAACCTACATAAACATCTTATTGACATTTGGAATACAGAAAAATTGCCTGAAGAGTGGAATATTGCAATTATACATCCCATACACAAAAAGGGCGATAGATCAGATCCTGGCAATTATCGAGGGATATCGTTGCTGGATGTCACGTATAAGATTTTTTCAAAGATTTTATATTCCAGAATTCACGAACAACTTGATCATGAACTTGGTGAATATCAGGGTGGTTTCCGTCCAGGACGAAGCTGTCCAGATCAAATTATCAGTCTCAAATGGATTATAAAACATCACAGGATTAGGAGCAAAGATTTAGTGATCACATTCGTTGATTTTCAAAAAGCTTATGATAGTATCCATCGCGAATCTCTATTAAATGTCCTTACTGAATTTGGTTTACATCGAAAACTTGTTAACCTTATTGCGGTCACTCTTAAGAATACTAAATCTAGAGTTAGGTTTAGAAGTGAAACCTCTGAGTCATTTGAAATCCATACTGGTCTTCGGCAGGGAGATGGATTATCTCCATTGCTGTTTAATTGTGTGCTGGAAAAAGTTATGCGTCAATGGAATAAGGTTTGTCCACTGAATGTCAAGATTGGAAAAAATGCTCGACTAAATTGTCTCGCCTTTGCTGATGATCTAGCATTATTAGCAACTAGTATCGAAGAAGCTAAATTCCAGGTAGAGGAATTGGAACGATTAGCAGCAAAGGTTGGGTTGAAAATTTCCTTTGAGAAAACAGAAATGATGCCATCTTTTCAAGCTGACACATCACATATTGTACTGCATAATGCCCAGAAAATAAGGATTGTGAAAAAATTTAAATATCTTGGTGAGATCATCACTTGGAATGCCAATGAGAGAGCATCAATAGATAATAGAACTCTAAAATTGCGACGAGCACAACAGATTACCTGGCCAACATATAAGAAACAGTCTCGATTAATGCTAAACGTCGTTAATCCAGAAGCAACATATGCAAGTGAAACTTTATTTAAACTAAACACCCGATCAACAACTGACAAACTACAGAAGGTTGATAGACGGATTCTTCGGACAATACTCAGTAAAAAACACCAGGTTGAGGGCCAGTGGAGACTTTTGCCCAATTCAATACTTTACAAGGAAAATGAATCTATCATTGACACGATGCGAAAACGAAGGATTGCGTTTTTTGGACACATATCCCGCTTGCCAAATACTAGACTCCTGAAACAACTTTTTGACTTCTTTTGGAACAGTAAAACAAAAATCACATGGTTTAAAGAAATACAAATGGATTTAGACGAATTGAAAATAACTCAACATCAAATTGAACATAGAGAGGAGAAACGGCTTCTGAATAACAAATACACTCGACTAACATTCAAAATTTCACAGCGTAAGCAGTATGTTATATCAGAAGAAGAAGAGCTGCAAGATCTTCCAGACTGAAGAAGTATTGGGAAATGAAAAAATTATCAAGAATTAAGAACTGAACTAATTACCGTATTTGAAATATTGGAAGACTTTGTATATCAGATTTGATTTTTGGTGCTCCAATGTGGGCGTAAAAAAAAAAAGAAAAAAAAAAAAGCCTTTTGGAAAGTAAGGTTTTGTTTTTAATTCATAGATAAGTAATAAGTGTTTCCAAGAAAATAACATTTGATACAAAATTGTTGTCCACAGGGGTCCTGAAGGAGAATGAATGAGAATTCAAACCATTAATAGCAACAGATAAATATAATTACTTGGTCACTTACTCCTTGGCACTAAAGCCCATGGAGAGCCTGGGACTAACTCACAACTTTTCACTCAACTTGATTCTGTGCACGCTTTCTCCATTCCTTCACTCCAAGCTCATGGAGGTTATCTACGTCATTCAGCTATCTCGTGCCACCCCTCTAGTTTATGACTAGAGACAGTCACAATTTGCGACTCGTGAAATCACAAAAAAAAAAACAACAAAAAAAACCAAATAAGCATTGGTTTAGAACATATTTCACATAAAAAATATCATATAATTACACGTTTCAACTCGCGGAACATTCATGAAAAATCTATGACTCTCGAATATAGCTTTTATTTTACGTTATTCACGAAAAAGCAGAATTTTTCGGCAATTAATAGATAAGTTACTGTACCTAAATTTGAAAATTTTAAGATTGTTTCTTCATAACATTTATTGACCAAGTTCCAAATCAGAACTGTTTTCTGCCTAGTGATATCTGAAAAAAATCGCTGGATGGTATGAGTTGAAATGGTTCATAACTAATTATTACTGACATAATAACTTAATAAAGCAGAGTGATAAGTTCTGTTTCACTCAAGAACTTTTCAAATTAACTCAAGAATTTTTACCTTATTAATCAAGGATTTTAGCCCCTTTCATTCAAGAATTTTGACTGTCTCTATTACTAAGCTATTTTCGGCATGCGTTGCAATGTGGCTAAGTCACCGCAGCCTCATTCTCGACACCTATGTCATGATAGAAGGGTCTCTGGAGAGTACTGCTTAGCATTCTGATTCTGTATTATTCTCATGGATTGGTCCATAGAACAGGACTTTCTGCTCCCATGTGTTCAGAGTGATTTCATCGCACTTCACTAAGTATGCAGGTTTCACCAGCTATGTGACAACAGGACATATGACTTGAGGAGATGTTGCATACTGTTCCCATCTACAATACTTGCCTTGATTTCCTGAGATTTTTAATTTCTGTCAGTAACTAGGGAGCCAAGGAATATATACTGATCTACTCTCTGAAAACTGAGGTTCCCCACAACAAATGGTACACGCCGTCACCTCCATTTCACTGCTTAACCATGTAATTTGTCTTCCCTTTGTAAATTTGGGAGTACTGCCATGACTGGTCTAAATATTTTGAGTAATTCTTTTGAAAGTGAGATTAAAGAGAATGCACGAGATTGTATCAGGCTCGTGGTACATTTTTATGCATCTTCACCTTGCAAGCCAAATTTGCCTCATACCGGTATTGTTTAATTGTTTAGCCACACTGTCTTAGCCTTGCTTGTAATCGACAAACAGATGGTGAACGTCAAGGTTAAACTCGTAGCATTTCTTTAACATGCATATGACAGTGAACATCTTGTCGGTTATGGACCAGTTATGATGGGAGCTACAATAGTAGTCACCCAACTCACGTTTTGAAAAAGGCTCCTGTCTCCTCGCAATAATATTTGTGAGGATCTTAAAGCCAATGTTGAGCAGCAAGATGCCTTTTTTGGCCCTTTTCAGGCATGGGACAAAATAGTGCAATTTGCCACTCTCAGAGCATTATCTCCTCTTTCCAGATCTTCACGATGGCCTTGTGGAGTCCATTCATTACTTATTTGCCTCATTTTAGCAGTTCTCCCTTAATCATGTCCTCACATGGTGTCTTGTGGCTCTTTAGACTGAGGATGGTGTCATTCGGTTCACCTAGTGTTGGTGTCGGTACTTTGGTGACATCTTCAGTCTGTTGATTTTATTCTTAATTCGGGTCACTGGCACCATTAAAAAGCTCTTAACCTTTTCACTCCCAAGCCCGAGTTAACTCGGATATCCGAGTGTCTTCCGCTGTCCCAACCACGAGTTAACTCGTATTTCAAATGCCCCGCTCTCTCCCGGTCACGAGTTTAGTCACTATTTCACCCCCAGGTAAGGGTAGTTTTTATTTTGAGGTGGAAATAAGTCATGCATAGAAAAATAGGGTTCCCCCAGAGTCCTACGACACCTCATATGTTTAAATTTGATTATTAGTTAGCGAGATACTAAAAAGTGGATGACCTTTAGTTTTGGGTTCTTTTTTTTAATAACTCACCTATAAATAATCATTTAAAAAGCCCACCCTCTTACAAAAGCCCTAATTGTGCATGCTTAAAAAAATCACTATTTTACTCCCGGGGAAGGGGAGTTTTTATTTTAGGGTGGAGATAGGCCATCCATAGGAAAGGGGGCATCACCCCGAGTCCTATGACATGTCACATGTCAAAATCCGACCATGGGTTCAGGAAATATCAACATAAGTGTAGTTAGGTCCCCCAATTATCACATCATCGTAATCCTCAGGGACTCGCCACTTGCTTTACTGCCTAGAAACCCCAACCTATAACCCGGGATGGGGCATGCATAAGCAGGAAAGATACTTGGGAGTGAATGAAAATCCACAGCCTGCTTCCAGTCTCCGACCGGGTCAGGAATGGAATGAATGAAGCCCCCATCTAGCGGCGAAGATCTGAACTGTGCCGGCTGCCGAGGCCTGACGCACTCCTCTGGGGCAATGATTAAATGAATGACAGATGAAATGAAATGATAGTGGAGAGTGTTGCTGGAATGAAATGTTGACAGGGAAAACCGGAGTACCCGGAGAAAAACCTGTCTGCCTCCGTTTTGTCCAGCACAGATCTCACATGGAGTGACCGGGATTTGAACCACGGACCCAGTGGTGAGAGGCCGGCGTGCTGCCGCCTAAGCCACGGAGGCTTCACTTGGGAGTGAAAATGTTAAAAATACTCTGCCCATCTATCAAGAACTTTTTCCTCCACTACCAAATTGTCATACCTGTCACGGCACATGAAGGTCCATGCTTGGAAACCATTTTTCTCTTCCTGCACTCGAGTGTACTTTCTCTTCACTTTTATTTTGCCAGTCTTCAATCTTATCTACTCTATTATTGCTGCATACATAAATTGCTCAAAATTGAAAACAGAGATGAAATGAATTTTTAAGGAGTTGTCAGTAATGCTAATATTGTTCAGTTGCTTCCATGTAAATTTGCTGTCCATAAGTCTCGTTAAATCTTGAGGAATTCAGAAAGAGGTAGGATACGAAAGGAGCTATAGAAACGGTCATATGAAGCTTGGTGCAAACACCCTCACAAAGATAAATGAGTAGAAGTTTACGAGCAACATCTCCTAAGAACAACTCGTGGATCAATAGCAGAAAAGGCTTATCGTGCACTGAATGGATGAATGCCATAAACATGTCCTACAACATCTCAGCGGTGAGAGCTGTGCCGTGAAGAGACCAGCACACAAATTTATGCCAACAACCAGGATGTGACCAATCAGAGATGCTAGGACATGTCTTATGTCAATGTTCTAAAGGGGAGCTACTACGAAATTTCCGCCTTCACAGAGTACGGTCATCGATAGCCACTTCCCCGAGAAGTTTATGAGGAGGTGCACTGCATTTTGAAAATGGCAGTCACCATAGAGCAGATATCGTTGCCACTGACAGGGAGAAAAGAAGAGGTTTGATCCTGGACCCCACGGTACGAATGGAAGTGGACATTCAACAAGTGGTACGAGTCAACGAGGAGATAGAGGCTATTTACCAACCATCACCTTACTCACCTGAGTGAGAGATATAATTTACCTGAAAATACTTGGAAAGTGAAAGACCTCCTTTCGGAGCTCGGGGAACATCCTTCAAGTTCGTCGTGAACATCTTTAAAGAACTTGGCATCATTGAAAATGATCTTGGAAAAATCTGCTTTAGCATTTTTCTTCCTGCTATTTTCTTACCACTGAGCTAGTTCGTCAGACGGAAAGTGACGGCATTCCTCCGCGGCTGGTACGGAACGGAAACATTAGAAAAAGTCGCACTTTCTCGGTGCTGTGTTGCTGATTTGCCTCGTTAAAAGTTTAACGTCGCACAGATATTTAACGGTTTGTTTTCGGCCATAAGTGTTCTATCTCAAGTTGCTTCAGATATGGGCTGGAACCTCTGGTTTCAGTTTGTCGATGTAATTTTGCGACATCCTGTATACTGAAACCCACTTTTTTTTTTAAATCGAGCAAATTATAGGAGTGGGGAAAGTATTATCAAGAAACTATTTTATACAAGTAACGATGCATTACTTTGATAATTATAGCTACAATGCAGTTAGTTTTCACACAAAATAACTGTAATGGTAACTTTGCTATTATTATTAGTAAGTAATGGTAACTGTAACGTATTTACTTCTAAGAAGTAACTTACTCCACCCTGGTTGGTGCTCCGAGATCTGAGGTTTGAATCCTGGTGGTGCTATGTGGCCATCCTGTAAAGTATTTTCCTCCAGGCTTCCTACACTCATTTCAGGCACAAATACGAGGGCAGTTACCCAATCCTAGACCTTAATAATCACAGTTACACACACTACTACAATCATCACAATAACACAGCCTACAAGGCAAATTCCTAAGGATTGTGATGGTTTCATGTGGTTTCCATATAATGTGAACTTCAACCAATGATTTGAATATCACGATTCTCATCTTCAGACAGGTTGAAATGGGAATTATTTACACAAATCCATCTTAGCTCAGATGGCTGTAGGTTACAGATCTATGAAAACATGCACATAATACAGGAAAATTTAAATCACTCATTTTATTAACAACTATCAACATAGTATAAAGTATAGTTAAGTTATCTATTACCGGAACATGAAAATATCAGTTTTGTCACATAAACAATTTTGTCTCAAGATCTATTAAATTTTCAACACCTTGACCCATACTAGATACTGTACATACATACATTTCCTTGTACTGACAATTTAGGAATTCAGCATATTTTCATTGAAAATGATAATTATCTATTCGTTACCAAAACTAAATAAGGTAAAGATTCTAATGTTAATAATAATAATGTTATTGGTTTTACGTCCCTTTTAACTACACTGGCTTTTAGAGACGCCGGGGTGCCGGAATTTTGCCCCGAAGGGGATCTTTAACGTGCCAGTAAATGTACTGACACGGCTCCCTCGCATTTGCGCACCCTCAAATGCCAGGTTTTGAACCTGCAACCTTGGGCTCAGCAAGCGAGAACGTTACCCCCCCGGTCAAGATTCTTCAAATGCTTCTACTAAGGAATGCACTCAAAATGAATGAATCTTGCAAGAAAGTCAATAAACATACAACTTACAGTGCAATCCAGCTAACTAGAGCCTCAGGCCGAATGTATGCGACTGGAATCAAATCAGCACTTATAATATTAAATTCCTTTGCTTATTTGAGCCCTTTCGCCACTAAATTTGAACGGTGAAATTAATCGGTAAGGGAATTTTCAGTGGGTGCAAATACAGAAGCTATAAGAGGAAGTGCCAGATAGCCTACTACCCACAGTGAAATTGAATCAATTCTGAATGATTGACAGCTATGAAAACCTCTTGTCTAACGTTACAATGGAAGTGAAGACACGAATGAAGTTTGCAGCCAAACAAGATGAGTAGAACATTTCAAACCAAAAGTGAGTGACTTATCATGGAGCCAGAAAATGAGATGTTCGGCTGTCAACAGAATTGCTCTTTAGTTAATCAAAACAAGAGTGCCTAAATAGAATGGGCACAAATAAACATCACTTTCAACCCAATCTATTTGGCACTGTTGTGTTGACCAACTGACACACAGGCAACACTGAAAAATGGCTTCTAACATTTCAATTGTTCAGCTGTGAAGCACAGTATTTAGGCAGTTCTTCACTGGTGTCTTTTGTTTAGTTGCAATTTTTAGGGAGGCATATCAGAGTGTACTCTAAACATTTCTCCAGAACAAACATTAACTTACAGATTGGAAGATTATTTTGATGAGTCTACTGTCTGTATAGGCCTATAACAGTGCTATGAGGCTGAATGTTGGCTTTATGATCATTAAATGGTAGTCCTTGATTTTGTAAGGCTTATATTTTATTGATTTAATAGAAATGGGCATGTAGGCCTACGCCAAAGTGGTTATTAAGTTAATTCACTTTTCATAGCCTAATTAAACCAGGTGCTTAATTGTGCCAAAGTGTAGTAGACCCTCTCTGGAACGATTAACAGGAATTTTAACATCTATGAGCATCATTCCACAAATTATTCTAATCAAACTTAGTCATACTTTGATACAACCATAATATCTGGGTGCCATTTATCATTTAAAGATCTTATTTATTTGTATCAGAAGCAAACACTGTACAATATTGCTGATTAAGAATTATTAAAAATATTACAGGCAAATAAATGACATCAAATGATGTTTGGTTAGGTTTTGGCTAAATCTTAAATAGGTATTATCTTAGGTGTTGCAGCCATTAAGTCCTCCATTATTCAGCTAGAAAGACACTGACCAACTCTCAGAATCATAAAACATACCGTACCAGTAATATTATCAGCTAAATCACAGATTTCGTATCTCTATTTCAAATCAGTTGAAAATGTTGGGCACTGTTTTATAGGCTTCTGTATAGTATTTTGATATGAATTAACATTTCAAAGGCACCAGTTGCTTAAACATATGAGGAGCATATGACCCAGCTGTTCTGCCCCTTATAACATCTATCATCATCACTGAAGCGTAAAACTGTGCTGTTGAAGAAGGAAAACTGAAGAGATCTGAACGCTTCAAAAATGAGGATTGGGAAAAGCCAAGAAAAGCAGGATAATGGAAGACTTGAAATGCCCTTGCATAAAACCAATGGGGTTTTGTTAGGAGTTAGGCTTAACTGGAAAAGTTTGAGAAGGAGCATAACTCAAGTGGGAACAATACCAAACTCGGCAGAAGGTTTATGGTCCTTAACCCATGTTTCACAAGTCATGCTAGAAAATGACAGGCCCATTCTTGGCAAAAGCACCTTACAATATTATTACAGGGTTATGGTAAGTTGAATTTTCTTATTGATGATTAGCACACTCTCTCTTCAACTGTTCATAACAAATTAATGCCAACAATTCTCAACTTTTGTTTCATATTACAGTCATATAAACCACTTTTCTTCATCTTCATCCATAATGCATATTCTGGTAATTATAAAGGAGAAGATAACCTGGATTCTACACTTTCACAATATATGATTTTCATACTTTATTTCATATTCTGGTTGTCATTGCCAATTGAAATTACTGTCCATTACTGCACTGACCATATTGACTAAATTACTTAAATATGTGCCTTAGTCTTTATTTCTTGCTCATTCAATGATGGCAATTGTCATGGCTTGTCGTTGCGCAAGAGATTTCTTGAACTATTACCAAGGCGCACACATGCGCATACTTTGACATCACAATACTGTTGCCAGCATGTGGGATACAAACGATGATTAAAGATTATTGATGTGAAAGTACTCCCACTGTGCATGACAAAACCCAGGGGTGCATATATGGCTAATGCAGCCCTCCTAGTAGTCATTGCTCTCAGAGGCAAAACCCAAGTTTTCTTGTTGCAAGATGCGGGCTACAATACTGTACGCGTGGGATTGGCAATATTCTATTTGTCCCATAATTCACCCAGATAATGGAGGACACAACTGGAATTTTGCTATATAAGTCATGGTCTAAAATGGGGATGGTAGGTGGGTTATAGATCACAGAGGAGGAAACATCTATTACTACGTCATTTTCACAATTATTACAATATCATTACAAAAGGTATTTCTGTTAATTTTCAGTGGTGTAGAAGGTTGTCGTCTCCTTTACTGTTACATACGGTCAAAATATTATCAATGTAACACCACTTCACGAAATCATGTAATGCCATTTCTTACATTTTCGAAAAGACATGGTCATTAAGAAAATCAGAAGGCGGGATAAGTCCTACCTAAATTATGAAGTTATTGTATATGTGTCATATAGAGAAGAACTGCAAAATGCATAATGATACAATCTGTGTGATTTCAAGAAAACAAACCTCTATTTCTCGGTAAGACTGGATTAATTGCAGTGTTTAAGGTACAGAGAAACACTTACAAAATCAGACAAGACGATTGTCACGTGTGTTTTAACCGCTCTCTCTTTTGGTTTAACATGAACAATTCATAGCTGTCTACAATAATGATATTTACTGAAACACTTAATATACCGGTACGTGAAACTAACTTATGTTCATCTTCTATTTAAACTGGGACTTTCTAATACTGACTCAAAGCCCAGTAAAGAGCAAAATACTTAAATATTCTTACTAAACAACTAGGCGAGTTAAGCACACTAGAAAGTCATTACTTCAATTCAACAGCAAAATCTCTTAATCCAGTGTCTCCAGCAGGATTTAATTCTAACGCTAAATTCTTGGCCTCTTCCGCCTCTCTACGCTGTACTTCTGGTCTTATAACAGCAAAATAACGATAATAACGCCACCCTAACTGATAGCATCCGTATAAAGTCACTGCAATGCACGTCACCACTGCCCCCTTATGTAGCCTGTCAAGAAATAGACTTCTAGCCTGGCGTTTAAACATTTTAAAACAGTTCGTCGGTGCACTAAATATTAGCAATATAATCCTTTGGTCTGCTTCCTTCTGAAGTATAAAATAATCACGAAGCACTATTCACTGCATTAAAACACACAAAATAGTGCTCCTCTGTTTTTCATCATGTCATTTGTTCGTGATCATCTGACGAGCAGGTTGGCCGCACCGATGAAGTGAAATTTACCTGCTACTGAGATCATCAAACGAATAACGAACGATTCGCAATGTGGCCGTTAAGTATCGCAAAATATCCAATGCTTACACAATAGGAGCCTATTTCCAAAAGTCGACATCTGACATTTTTTTTTACAAAATGTAGATTTTTTAAATTTCATATTCATCGTGGAGAAACGTATCAAATGGACGGTGGAAGATGTTCCAAAACACGATATCTCTGGTTAAAAATCAATATTAAAGTTTGACTTTATTTCCAACTCTCGACATCTGCTTTGTTAAGTTATTTCCATAATCCGACATCTGCACTTCGTTCCTAAATCCGACATTTTGCATAAGAAAGTTGCTGCAACTTCCAAAGTGTGTTCCAATACTCGACCATAACGAATAGAATATAAAGTGTGATCTCTTCTCCCTCAATAGCATGTAATGAATACGGATCGGGTTGGCACTCGCCGCTACGCAGCGCTACAGTCGATTTGAGATTGTTGATTTCCACTAATGTTTGTGTGTTTATGTGCGATTTATTAAGTATTTAATTGGTCGGAGTGTTTTGGTGGTGTTCTGTGCAAACGTTTATTGATATACAAGTGCTTACACTATTACTTCATAGTATTAATACCTGAAATGCTATTGTAGGAAGCATTGACCGAAATGGAATTTAATTTCTTGTCGTGTGTTGACGTTATCTTCGTGTGTTAATTTTATTGTTATTTAATGTAAGTAAACAGCAGTTTAGCCCTTACATTTTCATGAGTGCTTAATGTGATTAGTGAAGATGCCTTGCTCTTTTGTACCAGGATGCAGATCTAGCTATGGGGACTGTAAAGAGGTCAGACGGTTTTTCAAACCTCCTAAAGATTAGGAACGTTTTATAAAGTGCAAAGGGGCCATATCAGGGAAGGATAGGGAACATACTGAAAAGTCCTACATCTGTGTTACTCACTTTTCAGAAGATTTAATTGTTAAATTTGACAAATTTGTGATAGAAGGGAAGGAAGTATTACTTCTCCCAAGAACCAACTGGCGATTGAAAGACTATTCTGTTCCACATATAATCCTAATTTGCCTAAGTATCTGTCCAGTATGGTGTAAATAAAAATGCTCTTGATGCCATTAAAGACTACTTCTGTGAAGAAAGGGATGAGAATAAAAAGACAATGAGTTAAAAAACATATATGTACCGTAATGCTGAAGGAGGCGTGATCAGTTTTAGGCAATAGCCTACTCTATGAAGGGGTCATGACTATGCCTTATATGTCTGTTTAATGTTAAGTTCTTCTGAAATGATGGTAGTTTACTGATTTTGGTGTTTGTGGACTGAAATTAATGGTTATTATTGAATTTTATAGTAATCTACGGTAAAGTTGAAAGTTGCGTTCGTACGGCTTTTTTTTTGTCTGTGTTGCAAGTCTGTTGAGGGAATGTAAAATGTGTAACAATGTGAAGAAATCCTTTCTGATAGCGAGGTCAATTGTTCCGTTCTTTTTTAAAATTTACCGATAGCTGGCAAAACTAATTGCATTTTGAACTTGCTCTTTGTCTTTGCTTATTGTCGAAACTGAACTGTTACAAGAGACGACTTACTAAATTATTATTGGGCACAGTAAAGTAAGAGGAGATGTCAAACTTATTAGCGCCTATGAGGATATCTTGCGGTGTTTTAACATGTAAAACAGGTCGCAAGGTTTTAAGTCTCGTAAGCGCCAATGCTAACTTACATCACAGATCGGAGCCAGCGCTGCGCTGCGGCGGACCAGGCGTACTAGGCCAGTGATATCACTTCTTATTCTATTCGTTATGACTCGACATTCCCGTTGCATTACTTCGAAGCAGTGTTTCCCGCAAACTTTTGATTGTAGTACTTAGCAATGTCCGGCGCCAATTAACTTCTTTCAAAGTGTTCCCGCCAAGTTTGTTCTAATGTGACAATGCACTGTTTCAACGCAGTTTTTGTTGGCTCTATACTTAAGTCACCAGTTGGCATCTGATTAGTTTGGTGCTGTTCTAAAAAGCAATGGATAATTCATTAAAAATATCTCCTTCTGTACCTGGACGTGGGAGGAAACATTCCCGTGACCCCGAAAATTGGGCTAAGGATAAGAAGAAAAGAGAAAGGTGAGCATTTCGTTACGAATTCATTTAGCAATAATTATCATATAATCGTTACAATAAAATGCGTTCTTGAGTCAGAATCTAGATAAATATTATATTTTCAGATATTCTGCTTCACAACCCCCAAAAGTACCAATATGCAGTCACAAGAAGGGAGTATTTCAGTGCCAGACGCTGACAACTAGGGATATCAAACATTTTCATAACATATTCTACAGCACGCCAAAGAAGCTTATCCAGGACGCACTTATATTAATCAAGTATACAACGACAGCACTTCCGAGGAGAACCGTGAGTAATGGCAGGAATAAGAATAAGAACATATCGATAAAGTATTTTGTGAAAAAGGCAACAAAGTGACCCGGTAAAGAACCTGTTGTACCCGTCTGCAGGGCAACTTTTCTAGGTATCTTGCAGATATCAAAAGACAGGGTAGGTCTGGCTTGTAAACGTCACTTTGAGACTGGTCTTCTGCGCAATACAGTGAACGGATTATTGTAGCAAAAATCAATACTAAACCTACGTGCACCACAGTGATACAAGTCTATATGCCTACCAGTCAAGCTGATGATGAGGATGTTGAAAAGGTATACGAAGAAATAGATGACATTCTGAGGAATATCAAAGGTGATGAAAATGTTATAGTAATGGGAGATTGGAATGCTGTGGTGGGAAAAGGGAGAGAAGAGAAGACAGTAGGAGATTTCGGATTAGGTGAAAGGAATGATCGAGGAAGCAGGCTGATGGAATTCTGCACCGAACATGAGTTGGTCATAGCTAACACCTTATTCAATAACCACAATAGAAGAATATACACATGGATGAGACCAGGAGATACAGGGCGTTACCAAATCGACTTCATTATGGTCAAGCAGAGGTTTCGAAACCAGATTTTGGATTGTAAAACATATCCTGGTGCTGACATAAACTCTGACCACAATCTGGTTGTAATGAAATACAGATTAAAGTTGAAGAAAAGTCAAAAGCCAAAAAGGTGGGCAATAGACAGACTGAAAGTAAAGGATGTAAACGATAGATTCAAGAAGAGTATAAAGGAAGGACTAATCAAAACCCCTAAACAAACTTCAATTGCAGACGAATGGGCACTTTTGAAGAATGAAATAACAAAATCCGCAGAAGAAAACATTGGTAGGAAAGAAAGAATAGGTAGAAAACCGTGGATCACTCAGGATATACTAGAATTGATGGATGAAAGGCGGAAACACAAGAATCTAAGAGATGAAAAGGGGAAAGCAGAATACAGACGTCTGAGAAATGAGGTTAACAAGAAGTGCAAGGAAGCGAAAGAAGAATGGTTGAAACAGAAATGTGCAGGTATAGAAAATTGTCTGAAATTAGGAAAAGTAGACACAGCTTATCGAAGGATTAAGAATACTTTTGGGGAAAAGAAGACTAAGTGCTGTAATATTAAGGACACAACTGGAAAGCCTCTAACAGATAGGGAAGAAAAGGTTGAGAGATGGAAAGCTTACATAGAGTGCTTGTATAAGGGAAAGGAGATTGAGAATCATGTAATGGAAAGGGAGGAGGATGATGAGGATGCAAAAGGAGATTTAATATTGAGATCAGAATTTGACAGAGCATTAGAGGACTTAGGCAGGAACAAAGCACCAGGGATAGATGATATACCGATTGAGTGGCTACGCTGCATAGGAGATGAAGGTCTGATCAGGTTATTTCACTTGGTATGTAGGATTTATGAGACAGGTGAGGTACCCCCTGATTTCAAGAAGAATGTTATCATCCCTATACCAAAGAAAGTGGGAGCTGACAGATGTGAAGATTACCGTACAATCAGCTTCATTACTCATGCTTCAAAGATCCTGTCTAGAATAATTTACAAGAGGATTGAAAGCCAGATAGAAACGGAGTTGGGTGAAGACCAGTTTGGTTTCAGGAGAAATGTAGGAACAAGGGAAGCTGTACTAAGTCTTAGGCTGATTTTGGAAGGTAGAATAAGGAAAGATAAGAGAATGTTCATGGCATTTGTAGACTTAGAAAAGGCTTTTGATAACGTTGATTGGACTAAATTGTTTGACATTTTGAAATCTATTGGAATAAAGTACAGGGATAGGAGGGTGATATACAATCTATACAGAAACCAGACAGCAGTCATTCGAGCTGAAGGACATGAGAGAGAAGCTGGTATTCAGAAAGGTATAAGGCAAGGCTGCAACTTATCACCCATACTTTTCAATCTTTACATTGAACAAGCAATGAAGGAAATTGGCGAAAAATTTAAAGTGGGAGTGAAGATTCAAGGAGAAATAATTTCAACTCTGAGATTTGCTGATGACATCGTCATCTTGGCTGACAAGCCTGAGGATTTGAATGAGTTTTTGAATGGTATGGATTCCGTTTTACGGAAGGAATTCATGATGAAAATTAATACATGTAAAACAAAAATACTGGAATGCAGCCGAAATAAATCAGAAACCTCTATGGAGATCAAATTGGCATGTGAAAAGCTGAAGGAAGTAGGAGACTTCTGTTACTTAGGAAGCAGAATAACCAGTGCTGGACGAAGCAAAGAGGATATAAAAAGTAGGTTGGCTCAGGCAAGGAAAGCCTTTCTACAAAAAAGCAATTTGTTGACATCGAATATAGATTTAGGTATTAGGAAGTCATTTTTGAAAGCCTTTGTCTGGAGCGTGGCGCTCTATGGAAGTGAAACTTGGACTATTGGTGCAGCAGAAAAGAGGAGAATTGAAGCGTTGGAAATGTGGTGTTACAGGAGAATGATGAAGATCAGATGGGTAGATAGGGTTACAAACGAAGAGGTATTAAGACGAGTGGGAGAGGAGAGATGTTTCTGGCGACTGCTAATGAAGAGAAGAGATAGGTTAGTAGGACACATACTAAGACACCCAGGAATAGCAAGCTTAGTTATGGAAGGAAGGGTCGAGGACAAGAACTGTAGGGGTAGACCAAGGTTAGAATATGTTAAACAGATTGCCTCGGATGTAGGGTGTGGTAGCTATGTAGAGATGAAACGATTAGCTCAGGACAGGGAGGCATGGAGAGCTGCATCAAACCAGTCAAAAGACTGAAGACTCAACCAACAACAAACAGAGGACAAGTGAAAGGTCACCAGTATTTATCAAGTGAGCTGAACATTAGTAAATTGTGGAGATGTTATAACCAGGCAGTATCAACTGAGCTACGAGTTAAGGCAGCTTACTTTAGGCATTATTTCTGTCGGACATATAATATTGGATTTGGCACTCCAGCGACTGATGCTTGCTCAAAATGTTTGTTGCTGAAAGCTAAACTGAAGCACTGCAAGATTCCTCAAGAAAAGAATAATATAATAACTGAGTTAAGAGTACATAAATTAAGAGCACAAGCGTTTTATGATGTTCTACGTACTCAGGAAGATAATGAACTGATATTAAGTTTCGATTGCCAGAAAAATAACCCCTTCCAAAATTACCAGATCAAGCCACGTATTACTCCAGACAATTGTATATGTACAATTTTACAAACTGTGTAGGAACATCGCTTGATCGTCAAACTACACGGAACACTTTTATATACCAGTGGCTGGGATCTTCTCATCCAAAAGGATCTAACGAAATAGCTTCCTGTGTTTATGACAGTCTTAATCATCTTGATCTTACAGGTATCACAAAAGTTAATTTGGTTTCCGACGGCTGGGGGGGGGGGGGGTCAAAATAAAAAATAGTATTATGATTGGATTGGTTCCCTATTGGCTGTATAATGATTCCCCCGCACAAGTTAAAGAAGTGGAGATGGTATTTCCCGTTGTAGGCCACTCCTTCATACCCCCAGGCCGAGTCTTCGGGAGAATTGAGAAGGAGGTTCAAGTGCCAGACACTATTGTACAACCTACACTCAAATTTTCAAGCAGTTTGGCACAGTGAACACGTTAGGTGTTGATTGTCCGGTGTATGACTGGAAAGGTAGCGTCCAATCTTCTTTTAAAGCACCGGAGTCATGGCATTTCAGAATTCAATCCTGCAAGAGAAAAGTAGGAAAGTAAAATCCTCTACTCTTCTTCGTGGAGAGCAAAATTATAGGAGTGACTTAACTGATTTCAAAGGGATAACTAAAAAGGGAAAGACGGTAACTTTTGAGAAAGTTCAGTTGCCTCTTGGAGTAGCCGTCAAAGATGAGAAGATGAATGATGTGAACAAACTAAACTACTACTTCACTACGGGGAAAGGGGGAAAAATAATGAAGAACTTCAATATTATAAGAAAGTCATGGATCCAGAAAACGTGACAATTGATGTGGAAGACGATCTTGTTTGTGAACCCCAGGAGGAGGATGACGACTTGAGAATCTAAACTGTGTGACTTATTGCTCCTTGAGTATTATCATGTTAGTGCATACTATTTTTATCTAATTTGCTAGAAATTTGTGTTCACTGTAAATTTTGTGTGTTTATTAAATTAGGAGTGCATAACAACATTATGTGGCTTAAAATCCTTGTTAAGTTTTGTTCCAAAACTCGTCATATGCTAGAAGTTCGTTCCAAAATACGATTTTCCATTAACGTACTTCCAAAATCCGACATCTGCGAATTTTAATGCTAAATATCTCCTAAACGCGTTGGTGAATCTACCTCTGGACCTATTTTGTATGTTTATGGCATGTTTATGTTAGAGTTACTACCAAGAATAACATAAAATTTCCTGAATTTAATCGTTTAGCTTTTTTTTTTTTTTTTTCTTTTTCTTTCAATAACTTAAAAAAGTCAGATGTCGACTTTTGGAAATAGGCTCCTCTTTAGTTGAAATCATGGAGGAAAGAAAGGAAGGAGATGCCTTCTCTGCGCTGCCTAGCGCAAGCAGCTGAAGCCAAACGGCATGCCCACTTTGGTTGCAAGAAAATGGCTGTCCCTATGCTTAAAGCCGTAAACCACTCCAACTAGTAATGGATTTTAGTGACATAAAACTGCAATGACAAGTCAAGATTTTTTATTGGATAGGCAGAATACACTCTGTACATCACGGTACTTGGCACAAATAAGCTGCGTTATCGTTTTAAAAGCCAATTTAAATATAAATATAAGAGCACCTTTGCGAGGCTAGTTTTGTAAGGAAGACGCGGCAAAACGTAATAATACGCTGAAACACTGATTAAATTGAATACAGATGTCTGAAGATGCGAGTTATACCAAAGAAGGAACATCTTGGGAATTAATGATGCCGAACTAATTACGGTATTTACACCAAATTGAGTTTTATGTTCTTATTGGTGTTGAGGCATTTATCAGTTTTTAGGCCTAATTTCGAGCACAGCCACTTTCACACATTGGTCGTACACATTTTGATATTCAATAATACGAACCTCAAAATTAATAAACAGAAGAATTAAAAAAGGACGCATATTTGCACAAAAATACGGCATAGCCTATACGTTTCGGTACCGTACGGTATTTTCTTTGTGGGGGGTAGAAACTTGACGATTAGCCTCGAATTGATTAATTACGTAGGCCTACCGTAATTATTGACCGACAGCCGTTTGATAATTTGGGATTTCCAGAGGAATGATTTTTATTTTTTTGGTATATAGGGTAGGCCTACACATGCTGAGATTAGAATTGAAGAGTTATTTTTTTAAATAACTTATCACTACTGTTATTACGTTTCCATAGTTGCACAACCATGGTTGAAATCAATGTAGATAATAAATAGTTCGTATGCTGTAACATAGCGCAAGCCTCTCCAGCTCCCGCGGACAGCCCTCAATACTCGGCTCCGAGCTATCTCCACCACCTGACTGCCTTGTCTCGCCAGTTGGTACAGACTTGCTCGGATTAGTCTCCATTGTGATAGCCAGTGATACCTGTCTAGTTAGTTAGTTAGTTAGTTAGTTAGTTAGTTAGTTAGTTAGTTATTGTTGTTTTAAGGGGCGGAACTAAGAGGTCATCTGCCCCTAAAGCTGTCTCACCTTCCCACCACAATATCGGTAATCGATCTCTTTCGCACTTATGTCTTCTCAAGATGGTCTTGTTCATCTCATTGAAAGGTTAGCCAGATTAAGAGCTGGACAAAAGTCAGTAAAGCTGCCTTGGGAAAAATAAATAAATAAATACATTAATTATAGTATATTGGCTTTCACGGCCAAGGGATTAAAACTCAGCAATTGTTCTAGGTTTATGCCGTGCCTTGTGCGGGGTTTCGCGTAGGAACACCTCAAAAGATACGGCATAAAGCTAGAGAAAATGCTGAGTTTTAAATTAAAATAGCTTTGAAGCCATATTTCAGTGTTGCCTTATTGATAATAATATTGTAGCTTTCAATTCGGTCAACACAAAATTGAGGATTAAGATAGGAATTAATTGACAATTTAAGGGATTGTGATTCTTAAGCGAGGGGACCAGAGTGCGCTGGCTGTTTAGGAAGCAGTGCTTAACACTTTTCGGTGCACATTATAAGATTTTTTTAAGCCCTCTAATCCAAGAAGGGCATAAGAATGGCGGTAACTCGACTAGACATTTATTTATTTATTTATTTATTTATCGTATGGCTTTTAGTGCCGGGAGTGTCCGAGGACATGTTCGGCTCGCCTGAGTCTGTAGCTGCTTCCAGCGGACACCCTAAAGGGCGAGCTACAAGTTCCGTTCAATTTCAAGTAGTTCCAACTTTCGCCACCAGATATCAATGATACCTAGTGGTGAACGTTGGAACTTTGATAGAGCGTTCTGACCAGGCCTAAGAAAGTCCATACTACTTTCTCCGTCCGTTAAATAATTATTCTTTTGTTTGGGCCCGAACTCGGTAACTTATGTTTCTAAAGTTGGTTGTCACTAGATTTTAGGGGCTTTCCGTTTATTTTGTTGGTCATTGGGAAAATTATTATATATTGCCATGGCAACGTAATCATGGACGGTGATGGATACATGTGATGTGGAGTTCGCAAATCAAAGTAATTATTACGTCTCGACATTTGGTGATTTACAGAAAGGTAATGGTAGTTTCAGTCAATAAAATGGCAGTATATTGTTGGTTGATTGAGTGTGAATTAAGTTCTGTATTTGGTCGTGCTAAGTTTATATTAATAGAGACTTAATGAGATCCTGTATAGGTTAACTGATCTTAAGGTCTTCAATATTTGAGAAGTAATGATAGATGTGGTGTGTGTTTCCCGTAATCCAGTCATCGGCTAGAAGTTTAGAAAATCTGCCCGCGTATGAATGAGAAATTATTATATTATATTGAAAATGTGTTAACACATACCAGTAGACTTTTTCTATTGGGATTAATGCTGTACATTATATTTAGGAGAAGGATGAACATCCTCTTTATTCTCTACATGTAGCCTACATTCTCATCATTTCTCAAACCTTTGTTTCACTTGTTGTTCATGATGAATAGTCTGTCACTTTATTGCAGAATTACCGTGTTGGCAAGGTCGTGTACTGCTCTGAATTGTGATGGCGATATCTAACCAGCATAGGCACCTGTGTAGATTTTCCTTGGATTATCGTATGGTAGTAGTTTTATACAAATCTTTTGTATAAACCAGGTACAGTATTTTCCATTTTAGTCACCTTTATCTGTGATGTAGATTTGTGTCTGTTCATTCCTGTAGTTAGGCTATTAGTCAGTTAGGTAATTAGTTATTGAGGTTTTAAGGGGCAGAACTACGAGGTCATCTGCCCCTATCAGTAGATAGCGTAAGCTTCACCCAGATGTTTTCCATGAGGAAGTTTTGTTTCCAGTTTGACAAATCATGATCATTATGTCTATGTTGACACCTTGGAAGAATTATACATGTAATTGCAAGTTTCCACGGTTAACATAGAGCCAAAACATTAGGCTTGTGACTGTTTGGAGTATGATAAGTTATAAGCAGGGCCCGGATAATGGTGTACTTAACTCCCTCCTCCCAAATGCCTTGCTGTTTGGTGGGTTGTAATATCTGGACTTGTAGCGATGAATTCATAGACTTGCTAATATTACGAAATGCCTTAATTGGAACAACTGTGAATGTGGATGCCATTGCTATTGTAACCTGGGTACCAATTGCCAGATCAGGTATACTGCCACTTGTCGCACATCAACTATGCACAGTGACTGACCATATACATAACTTCTTTTGTGCCTCATTGTGTAGTGGCTGTCACTGCGGAGGCCCGGGTTTGATTCCCAGCTCTGCCAAGAAGTTTAATTCTGGTCTGAGGGTTGGGCAAAAACTGAGAAGAGGCTAGTTCCAATCCCACCTCAGCCATCCTGGAAGTGGCTTTCTGTGGTTTCCCCACTTCTATTCCAGGCGAATGCTTAATTAAGACCACAGCTGCCTCCTTCCTAATCCTCATCTGAGTTAAAACTACACACACTAATACAGCCTTCACAATAACACCAGTTACCAGACAAATTCCACACACACCTAAGTACACGGGGCCACATGACCACAATGTCGCAAAGCCCCGAAATGAATCAACAACACAATATAATTTCTTTGTGTGGCTTCAACACTGCAGCCCCCAGTGGGTGGGGGTTCAGACTACACCCATGGTATCCTCTGCCTATCGTACGAGGAGACTAAAAGGAGCAACCTTGGCTATTCTTTGAGGCTTCCTACTTGTCTTATGAATTGTGCCCCCCTCCCAAGGGTGGGAGGGATGGAATACACCCCAGGCAGAGTTGGACGGTTGGCACACGTGCTGTGAAAAATAGTTAGTTATTGTTGTTTTAAGGGGCAGAACTATGAGGTCATCTGCTCCTTTTCATCCTTTTATCAGCTCCTTGTGATGTTGCCATTGGTTACGACATCCGGCTGTACACATTGGCTAGGTGGAACCGCATCGACTTAAATTAATGCAATATTTCAATGGTGATATTGTATTGGATGGCGGTTCATTGAAATCAATACAATATTCCTCTGATGCAGATTTTTTTCTGTGTATTTCACAGTAATATGATGTGGCTCCATACATTTGGCCTGCAGGGGTCCTTTTATCATGCCCGAAACAGGAGGTTTTAATTGCCATTAAACTGAGGTGGGGGTATTGAATGTAATTGGTAATGTGTTGCACCATTACGTTCAACCACATCTTCCAAATGTCCAGGGCCGGATTTAGATTTTATGCGCTCCTAGGCCCGTGGGTTATTGCCGCCCTCTCTTCATACCATCATAATGAAGGGAGAATTTGGACCTCAGAAAGGTCTTTGGGAAGGTAATTTTTATTTTATTCTAATGTTTCGGGAAGTAAAATCAATTAAATAAATTACAATGATGAGAGAATCAACTGTTTCTTAATTTGTATATATCAACTATAAATAAATGGCCCAACGAGATATTAAAATAAGTTTAAACCTTTTAAGGCTCATACACTAACAGATATGGATATACATATACACTAGGCCTACATCATACAACTTACAACTATGCATAGGCTAATTAATTATTCAAATTAAACTGATATTAATATTCAAGACTTAAATTTTCCCCTGATAAATCATTAAAGATTCCTGTTCTAAAGCTGAAGTCGAACAATCTGCTGTTACAACACATTCGTTGGGAAATGACGGCCACAATATAAATTGGAAAAGTGTCAAAATTTGGAAAGTTTAATTTAAGTAATCAAATTATACGGAATCCGTGTATTGTAGTCTATAACATTTTATGGAAATTTTCTGACAAAAAAATTGCAGATTAATTTTGCGACCCTCAGCATGGTGCGCCCCTAGGCCGGGGCGTTAACTGGAATTGTGTTGCTTTACAGGCTGAAAATTCATGTTCACCAAAAATAATCCTCTTTGAGTTTACAGCTTCTTCAGCCTGAGGATTGATCGGAGCTAGCCAAGAGGTTTTACTGCGTTGGAGTGTACTTGGCTGTGGGTGATCAGTTGTTCTCCACCTTCCTGCAGCGTAGCCGATCTTAATACTAATTAAATCAACAGAACGCCGTACCAATCGGGGCCATACATCGCAAATTCGATTATTCCACATACTACATGGGTGGGACATCGAATCCCGAACTTCATGGGTGCTACGGGTGACCTTACGCATATCCAATGAATGAAACGTCTTAATACTAATTAAATCAACACAACGCCGTACCAAACGGGGCCATACATCGCAAATTCCATTATTCCACTTAGTATATGGGCGGGGAAGCTGATTTAATTAGTATTAAGACGTTTCTTGCATCGGATATGGGAAAAGTCACCCGTAGCGCCCTTGAAGTTCGGGATTCGATGCGCCAAAACAGTAGGTCTCTGTGTTCTTCTTTCTCGCTATATTCTTTGCCTTCAAAGAAAGTAACAGATGACTGCTGTTCGTCAGAGCTAAGAGAGTGCGTAGAGATTGTGTTGCTATTGACTGTGATTCCTGTACTTCCGGAGTATCTTACGGACTTTTAATATATTGGCCTCAGCCGTCTCCTCTGTGAACGAATCCCGAAAGTTTCGTTCTAATTAATTGCGGCGTTTCGGAATCACTTATTGTTCATTCTAATTGGATCGAACCTAATCAAAATAGATATTGCCGTAAGCAGCAGATTTCAAGCTTTTTTTTCCAATGTCTATGTTTGTCATCAGAGGTTATACAGTAGTAGCTCAAATCTCTGTTAGTAATATAAAACTTACCTAACTACCTATAACAATACATGAAAAAATTGTTAAGTAGGTTTTATAGGCCTAAGTACTACCACTAAAATAATAGTATTAGTTTAGTGAACAAGTTGTGTGAAGCAGGAGGAAATATTTTTGTGTAAAAAATAATTTGTTAGCATATTCTCTATTGGGGAGCAAATTATTAATTAACTGACAATTGTAATTTACCCTTTAAGCGTTATCCGTCGACTAATCGACGCTCACTACCGGCTCCCGAGAGTTAACCGTCGATTTATCGACGGTATTGCGGCGTTTCGGAATCACTTATTGTTAATTCTAATTGGATCGAAACCTAATCAAAATAGATATTGCCGTAAGCAGCAGATTTCAAGCTTTTTTCCAATGTCTATGTTTGTCATCAGAGGTTATACAGTAGTAGCTCAAATCTCTGTTAGTAATATAAAACTTACCTAACCTTTACTTTACTAATTTAGTTGTTCTTTTTCAGGCTGTTCCTGATTCAGAAGTTTCTGAAGTGTGCACACAAAATGACATTGGGCTAGCAGTTACAAATACTTTAAATGATGAAAAGAAATTAATTTTCCTTAATGATACGTGGAAGCCTTCAAATGAGTTTAAATTTCCACTGCAAAAAGAAGGCAATCAACAAAGAAAATTCAACAGAGAATGGCTAAATCAGTATAACTGGCTATCGTACAGCAAAAAGTTAAATGGTGGTTTTTGTAAGATGTGTGTTTTGTTTGCACCAATTGGAGCTGGGAGTGGGAGCCAGGCTTTGAGGACGCTGGTGAAAGAGCCACTCTCAAAATTTAAAAAGGCCACTGAAGACCTCCACCAACACGAAAGTACACACTACCATAAATTTGCTGTGGAGAAAGCTGTGGAGTTCAAAAAACCATGGAGTCCGTGGATAGAAAGTCCATTGCTTTGGTTCTTGATACAAAAAAGTCATCAATAATTGAAAGCAATCGAAAACGACTTGGGCCCATAGTAAAATCCGTTATATTTTGTGCAAGAAATAACATTCCGCTTAGGGGTCATCGAGATGACGGTTTTAGAGAATTGACAGGAGAAGATGTTGAATCTGGGAAACATGGATTTTTTAACAGTCTTTTAGCATTCAGAATTGATGCTGGTGATGAGGATTTAAAACATCACTTGAGCACTTGCGGACGTAATAATACTATGATTAGTAAAACTATACAAAATGAGATAATAGAATGCACTGGGGATAACATAAGGGAAAAAATAGCCTTCGATGTCAAAAACGCTAAATTTTTTGCAATCTTATGTGACGAGACAACTGATGAAAGTACAAGAGAGCTCATGTCACTTTCTATTAGGTATGTTAATACCAAGACGTATCATATAAAAGAGGAATTTGTTGGTTTCTCAGAACTTAAATCAGCAACGGGAAGTTCAATCAAGAAAGCAATTGAAAATGAGGTGAAAAGCCTTGGTTTAACATTTGAATTTCTCTGCGGACAAGGCTATGACGGGGGTTCAAATATGTCCGGAAAGTTCAAAGGTGTTCAAGCCCTCATACTAGCTGAACAACCATTGGCGATGTATACGCATTGTTTTAGCCATTCGCTAAATTTATGCATTTCAAAAACGTGTGAGCAACCTCATGTCAGAAACATCATGGGTACTGTTGCCACAGTTTGTGTGTTTTTGTCAGCGTCGGCCAACAGAGCAAATGCTCTTAAGACTGTGATCTCAAACTGTAACTTCTCGGAGACAAAAAAAAAAAAAATTGAAGGCTATGTGCCCTACAAGATGGGTGGAAAGACATGATACACTCCTAACCTTTAAAGAGTTGTACCTGCCTATCGTGACACTTTTAGATGACATGGCAACTAGTGCTGAATACGACTCGGATGCTTCAACAAAGGCATGTATGTATAGCGCTGCAATGAAGAAGGGGGATTTTATTGTAGCACTGGAAGCAACAGCTTACTGCCTATC
Source organism: Meconema thalassinum (assembly GCA_946902985.2). Lineage (NCBI taxonomy): Eukaryota > Metazoa > Arthropoda > Insecta > Orthoptera > Tettigoniidae > Meconema > Meconema thalassinum. The sequence goes on along the minus strand of OX336394.1, from coordinate 247,616,664 downwards.
AATAACGCATAACCTTAGTGAAAGTTTGCAGTCCCCTAACCAAGACTTGTCATCATCAATGAGAAACATTAGAGACGTTCTGGAAGTTTTTCGAAACCTCAGAAGAGAAGCTGAACTAGAATTTGGGAGCATTTTTGAAGACTCTACAAAAATTGCAGAAGATATTGGATGTGAGATAGTTATTCCAAGGACTTGTAGTAAACAAACAGCAAGGGCCAATATTCCTGCCAGTAATCCTGAGGAATATCATAGGCGAGTAACCTTTTTGCCTCTCGTAGACCACTTCATATCAGAACTTGAATCAAGATTTAATCGTGACTTTGATGGAATTTTACCACTTGAAGGTCTGATACCTGCAATGAAATCAATGTACAGCCAGAGTGAGATTCTAAAAGCTGCTGAGAAATATGAACAGTTTTTATCAGGTTCTTTGCTCCAGCTTAAAGCTGAGTTACACCTATGGAACACAAAATGGAATAATGAGACTAAGATGCCTCAGACAGCTACAGAGGCTTTAAAAGAATGTGACAAGATGTTCTATCCTAATATTTCAGTGTTACTGCAAATATTTGGGACAGTACCAGTTACAACAAGTACTGCAGAACGAAGCTTCTCGACCCTAAGGAGGCTTAAATCCTACTTAAGAACCACGATGGCAGAGCCTAGGCTAAATGGATTGGCTTTAGCAAACATCCACAAGGACAGAAAAATCAACGTGGATGAAATTATCAACAGTTTTTCAATTAAAAAGCAAAGAAGAATGGCCATGGCCAACTGGAGTGAAGAAGATTAAAGAAACATGATGTAGCTACTGTATAAGATTTAGTTTGTATTTTTGTAATAAACAAAGGTTTTTTTCATAAAGCCTTTATTTGCATCACCCTGGTACCTGATTATTTTTATATATTGGAATGAGAGTGAGAGGGTCCCCGAGAGCTTAAAAACCCACCATTTAACACCTAGATTTTAAAAAAATCCGGGGAGAGGCCCCGGACCCCCCTTATGCGGGGGGGGGGGGATTCCAGACGCCCCGTAACCCCCCCCCGGATTACAAGGTATTAGCCCCCCCCCCTTTACCCAATCCTAGATCCGCCCCTGATAGTCGGTACATTGCTTTGCGTACTTCAGTAAGTAAATACATTTAAATTTGGAAGATATGTCCTTATGCTGCTGAAGTCGATAAATCAGAGATTGTGCAAGTTGACTATAAAGATGTTTTAAATTTTTAATAAGCACATGATTGAAAACTTAGAAGACCTGAGGTTCACAGATTTGAAGGAGCAATGTGGCAAGTTAAAGAAAGGCAACCACACGTAGGTCTACGATAAAACGTCCCTTAAAAGTAATGTTTGGTACATGGGAAGAACAGCTGTCAAATCGACCTTGCTAAGTCACGTAGTTTGTAGTCGTGGTGCAGGGGAGAATGTAGGATACTGGATATTGTAAGAAAGTCATTAGTAATTATTTATTCTCCTTTGTAAAATGACAGCCGCATACGATCATATACTTCGAAATCGGCTTTGCGACGCGAAATAATCGTCTCCAATCATCGCTGTCTATAATTGTCAAGCCGTGCTGTTAGTAGAATTGGCAACGTTTAGTAGAGTCCGTAAGTTCTATGAACACGTAAGACCACATGCTAAGTTTTATTCATAAATATAGATTATTTTGATATGACAGCATCTAAAAGCAGTTCGCACTAACTATTTCAACACCCGTGAAATTCCTCGTGGTAAATCAGACCTGTTGAAAGTTGTAGAAGTGAGTATTTCCCGTATCAAGTTGCATTACCTACTAATGAATTTAACCAACAAATTCTTCACTAATATTTCATTGACCTATTTCAGATGCCTAGGAATGTTGTGTGCCTGACTGTCAGTCAAATTATGGCAGCACTATTAAAATAACTGGTTATATCGCTACAGTGAGGTGGACTTTCAGTGTCTAGTAATTTAGTTTTGGTATATATCTTCATGTGGCCTCTATATTCCAGTACATTATGAACTGTACCGGTACTCAGTTGGCAAGTGCCTTTAGGTAGATTTAATTAGAAAGCTACCTATTTTTAAATTAAGTGACCAGTGGAGCATTATTGCTAGACTGTCAGCATTAAGCTTGGAGGCCTATTGTGACTATGATGAGTGCATGTGTGGACAAAAAATGAAGAATTTATTATCAAAGGCAGTCTCTAAGTTCGTAAGAATAGTCTTAAATATTTCTTCTGAGCACGTCAATGACGGCAGTGAGCATAGCAGCAATAAAAGGAAACTTCAGATATTGGGACATTGACGTACAGTACAGCCTTTTATTATTACCTTATCGGGAATCGACAGTACATAGCATGATAATATGTATAATTTATTTGTGATATTTGTGTGTAGATTTAGCGGACGTTACGTTCTGTTGTATTTTCGGAAACATTTGGCGTCAAAATCTATGTGTTTACGCAGTGTTAGAAATTACCATGTGCTTGCGCTAGGCCTCCCAGAGACAGATGGGCGGTGTTGTCAAACCTGATGACACGACTTGAGAATTGTAGAGGCAGCACCTTCGATTGAGTTCGCGAATACCGTGAATAGCTTATTCCTGATGTATATATGGGTATTTAATAATTTTATTAATGCAGCCAATGGTCATGTATTTTTCTTTTCAGGACGGGTCGGGGAAGGGATTATGAAAGGAAATCGGCCGTGGGCCTATTGAAAGGAACCGTCCCGGCATTTGCCTGGTAGTGAAAATTGGAAACCACGCAAACCATTTTCAGGACGGCCGAGGTGGGAATCGAACCCACGCTCTCCCGATGCCAGCGAGACACGAGATAGCGCGTTAGCGCTCTCGAGTATTCAAAACAGAAAAATCTAAAATTCTCAGAGGTTAGTTTTGAAATAATTATATAATTAATTCATTATAAGTCTGCTCTACTACCTCACATAATAGTACTGGTAATGATTCAGACGTGACAATGTTAAAAGATTTAAATATTATATACCTTTATTGAAATACTAGAAGCCATTTTTCAGTAACCCCTGGCACTACAGCCCATTAAAGGCCTAGGCCTACCAACTGACCGCTGCCCAGCCAATTGGCCTGCAGATAATGGGATGACACGTGACCAGCGTATCGGGGCCCCTCGGCCGTTAATCTTGGTTTTCGTGATGGGGGCGCTGCCTCACTGTCAGACAGCTACTCAATTGTCCTCACGAGGCTGAGTGCACCCCGTTCCAGCCCTCACGTCCGTGAGCCGGGATTCGAACCCGGGGCCTCCGGATGAGAGGCAGGCGCGCTACCCCAATACCACGGGGCCGGCGCCATTCTTTTTCAGTGTTGCTTGTATAATTAATCAACATAACTGATCTTCAGTCTGTTAACACAAGAGTGCCCAAGAATATTGGGCAGAAAGTGACGATTATTTATCATCTTATTATCTGAAAGGAATGTTACATGAATTATATATATAATATATACTGTATATCTAACTAATTGTGGGATTTTAATTGGATGACATATTTCGCTCGTCAAGCGAGCATAATCAGATTCAAATATAGTGCAAGAGAAAGTACCTCTACAAAACAATACTAATCCCACAATGCCAGTCACAAACGGTCGCTGCCCTCCAACAACAACAGGCCAAAAGCCCGTCAAAATCTTAAATAGTGCGGCTACTAGGCTTACTCCTGATAAATACTAAAACATTAAGCAGCCGAAGAAATAATTACATTTGTTTGAATATCTACAAGGTTGAAAGTCTATGAAATGACAATCCCTCCTAAACAGTCTCCATCCATCACCTAATCTACAAATGTGTAGATACTATTGTTGTGATACACGTAAGCTTTAAGCTCCAAACTATAATTGCAAAGAAAATATGCAAAAATGGCCTACGAGTAGTCTGCTCTGCTAAGATGATGGTAAAAACTACACTCATGTATACGGTAATGTTTAACAATCTAGAGCGTAGCTGTCCAACTTAAATGAATGAGATTCCCGGTCTCTTGTCACTCTCATATCTTGACATTCACTTACAGGACCCAAGTCCCTTATCTTAAAACATTTAGACATAGTCTCCTTAAGTTTCTTGGTTGTTTAATGTTGTATATCATCTAGGAAATCCACTTTAAACCTAGAACTTACAAAATATGCTTAAACAACACAATGCCTTATGTTGGCACGTGCTGATTTCCTGCACATAGAATACATTGGGCCAGCAACCTAACCACTTACCATATTGAAAGACGTTCGCTAACAAGTGCAAAACACGAATTGTACTTATCCGAGCCGAGAGAAAGAAGAAACACGCAGCAATTGAATGGATCAACTGGTCGATCTGGATTTGTCCGAGATTAGGCGAACAGAAAGCCCACAGCTGTTGTTGGTGTGCCGATCAGAAGATCTACACACGAATCTATTTCCTGGAAAATGTCTAGTCGGAAGGCCCGACAATTGATCGTGGAGGATTTTGAACATTATTGAAATAATTGAAAAATAAAGATAAACTAATCTTGCGCATAACTGTACAGAACTATCGCGGGCTGCTTGCCATGATAAATTATTGCTCTCTCGGTCAATAAAATAAATTCTGGGTGAGGTGATTTGACATACCACCACACAAGGTGCATTGACTGAATATCATATCATGTGTTTCTAATGAACTGTGAGGTGCTACAGTTGGCAGTATGTGCCGAACGAAGCATTTCAAGCTCTTCTGGAACTCTGTAGGATGAGCGCCATGCCTTTAAGGTGCTCCAGCTAACGAGTATGTGCATGTGCAGTGATATAGATTTGGTGCTTGCCTGAGCAGAGACTGGCTTGGGACGCCATCCAGTCGTGCGTCTGAGACTCTGGTGAATGGACGTTGGTATAGCGGACTAAAGATACTTTGTTGTAATACACGCTAAGACGTGGATTTGTTTAAACTTGAAATAACCACGCTCTGCTACCATTACCTACTGCGCCGACCATCGACAACAGAGGCCCGTAAGGAGCTCCGCTCTCGTAAACCCGTCACACGGGCCCTGAACCTCCCCAGAAAACCCGCTACAAACAGGGAAGGAAAGAGACTTTGGACGTCCATTGAGTGGAATGACTGGAAGAGGTTTCCCCAGAAGCCGGAAGAAAATGGCCTGCGTAGCACATATATATTCACATATATTCTCAAAACAAACCCAAAAAACTGAATAAATCAATAAATCCCGTGGGAGGGAAAATGACCAATGAAAATCAGAGAGCGTTGCCTCCGAAAAATGAGCACGCCTGGGTGCCTGACCCAAATAATTTACCAAGAGCTCACAAAATACTTGCCCGGCGAGATCTGGATTTGTCCGAGACTAGGCGAACAGAAACCCCACAGCTGTTGTTGGTAATCAGTTGGTTAGCTAGAACAACGAGCCGAGTCGAAGACGGAAGCAGTAGAATAATAGGATGTTGTCAGCAGACGCTTCTCGCCATTTTACAGAGAGAAATGCCATGCTTTCGTTTGGCCATTTGTTAATCTGTTTGCCAGAACGAAGATAGTAATTTGGAAATAGACCTGTCTCGAAAAGGGCTGGTTTTCGGGGCTTAAAATATGGTTTCGTGGTCACTCGGGGAGAGAGGCGTATAATATGATATGTCCAGTCGTTCTTAGATTAGATTAGATTCTCTATTTATCCATTTGATCAATTACATGTATACAATACATTTTTGATATAGGACACGTCAAAAATTACATCTATAAAATATAACAACTTACCTGTATATATTAAAATATACAATAACTATTTATAACATATTATAATAATAGATCATGAGAGATACAATCTTATTGGACAACTATTTACACCTTACTCTATTATCACGATATGAAAACTTTATTCTATAAATACAACAACTTACGGCTAGGTATTACAATTAAAATAGAAAAGTAAAATATTATTATAGATTTCATCGCTCCTATACGCTAAGATATTCAACTATAGAGTAAAACAATGGCACTGCAGATAAGCTTTCAACATTCTTTCAAAGGTTTTTATTTTGGGGCCAATTTTATATACTGGAGGTAGTTTATTGTTTAATTTAACTCCTGTGTGAAAAGTTTTTTTTTATATATTATACCCTTCCAAATGCCTGCTGTTTTGGTTGACTGAGCTCATTTAAAAAATCGTCTGATGTAGCGACCCATTCCGGTATGTGTGCGACTAACCAGTTATTTCACTCTCGCTCCTTTTTGAGACTGTCTTCTTGGTCTACCGCCGAGCTTTTTTTTGTGCACGGCACCCTGCTGTCCGGTAACATTGCTCTCCTCTCTCTCTTGCATTACCAGCTCGCTTTCTGCCCCCTGTATATCTGGGTTATGCCTGTTCTCCATGGTATGTTTCCATTTCTCTCTCTGTGCTTCCTGTTCCTGGTGCAACTCGCTTAAATATCGCTGAGTCTCCTTGTACCGACTATTCCAATCCTGTCTATAGTCTTGCGTGGGCTCCTGCCTTTCTTCTCGCCTTCCGTGCCATGGCCGCCTCCCATCTCTCTCATGTTCGTAAGGGCCATTTCTTCTTCGCCATTCATCCCTTCTCTGTTGGTACGGCTGCCAGTTCCTTCCGCGGTGCTGTCCCCATTTTCCTCGTTCATGTCCTTGGTATCCGTTCCGCGCATTATTTTCATTCCTGCGCTCGTATGCTGGCGGTCCGGTGTTCGTACCCTGACTTCGCTTGCTGGTACCAGTGTCTTGCTGTAACACAGCCGTGTTAACCTGTCCTATGGCTCGCACGTTCCGCATCTGAGGTTGCATAGAAGTGTCATCAAGCTGACGGAGCACTTCCTCGGCGTGCACCGCGTTATTGACGTTTGCGGCCACTAGTATCTGCTGGACGCTGGCGGGTAATTGCTTGCCGATGGTCATTATCCTGTCTGATTCCCCGGGAGCGACATCAAGATCCCTCATCAATAACATCTGTTTTGTGAAATAATCCGCGTAGCGTGTGGGCTGCGTAGCATGGTACTTTCTACTGTACAGCTCCATCCTGAGGCTTAGCTGTGCTGACTGCCCCCAATATTTTCTTAGGAACGCCGATTTAAACCCTTCAAAGTCCTCGAAAGTGTACCTGAAGCTCTGGTACCAGGTCAATACTTCGTTCCCTAACATTTTTTCTAAAGCTCTAAGCTGTCTATTGGGCGGTACTGTGTGATCGGCAAAGAATGATTCCACCTCCTTAATGAAAGATTTGGGTGTTACTGATCCATCATTTGTGTATCCCCGAGGTCTGTCCTCTTGCATTCTTATAACCTGTACGTATTGCGTGGCTAACTTATTCTCCATTGGTGTCGATGCTTGTCCGCGAAATTGGTGGAATCCCTCTGTAGTCTCACCTACCGTAGCCTTCTCGGTCGCCCCTGGCTTGCTTTTCTTTCGCTACGTACTGTGGCTGCGGTAACCCCATCGCTTTTATTCGTTCTCATTTCCAACATGAAATCATCATGTTCCAGAGTTCGTATCTCAGCTTTGATAATTTTCCTATCTTGCTCATCCATTCTGGCTAGGAATTGTTTCTCGACCTCTATGATCCGTTCTTGGTTCTCTTCCATCTGTTTAAATATTTTCTGTCTATCTTCTTTCCCTTCGACTCCTATCTGCAGGCACGTCTTATTTATTTCCTCTTTCATTCTCAAGTATCTCTCTTCGTCTTTCTTCCCTTCTGCTCCGTTATTTTCTTCCAACCGATTCAGCCTCTCGCCAATTAAAGCATTTCTCCCCCGCAAGTCCTCTCTTATTGCTGCCTGCTCTGCTTCTAACTCGCTCCATTTCTCTGCTGCTTGCAATTCTCCCCTTTCTACGTATTTGTGCATGTCTCGCACGGCTTTATTTAACTCTGCTATCTGCCCCTGAGCCATGATATTTCCCTCTTCGAGTATGTCTAGCCTGCCTTTCATCTCCTCCTGTGTCAGTTTTAATCCTTCCGCGCTCAAATTGCATGCTAACTCTATTTGGTTTAGTTTAGCGAATGCCTTCTCCTCGCTAAGCGCGATCGCCTCTCTCAATGTTCCCTCCATGCGCTCTAATGGTATGCCCGCGTCTGCTTTAATGTCTAGCGTAAGCTTCGCGAATTGTCCCGATAATTGACCGCTAGTGTCTGCCTTCAAATCTGCCTTTAAGTGTTCATTGTTCTCGGCTATAATTTGAGTTAACTGATCGCTATTGTCTGTTTTCATGCGCTCTAGTTGTTCGCTGGTGTCAGCTTTCAAGTCTGCTTTTAAGTGTTCATTGTTCTCGGCTATAATTTGAGTTAACTGTTCGCTATTGTCCGTTTTCATGCGCTCTAGTTGTTCGCTGGTGTCAGCGTTCAAGTCTGCTTTTAATTGGGCACACATCGCCTCCATAATGGCTCGCACTTCCTCTGAAGAAGCCATCTCCTCCACCACACAAAATACACTTATCTGAGAAATAGGGGCATGCCTTAATTAGGAGATAATCTGTTAGCGCTAAAATGAGTTCCTTTTTGTTCCATGTTCTGCCTCCCCCAATTACTTTAGTCAGCTCAATTATTTACGTTATTCTATCCCTTAAGCAAATAGCTATCCAAGCTGCATATTGAGCTTCCTACGTAACGCACACTCCCTTAAAGTTTCCTTGAATAAATTCTTTCATTCTTACCCTCGCGGTTTTTACGTTAATTTATCCCAGACTTGCTAATAGAGATATTAACCATCTATAGGCTACCAGCCTTCCTATTTAATTTTCACTGGAGTTCGTTACTATCAAAATTCAGATCGGGCGCCCAGCTGACATGTCTCTACTTTACATTTGCAATAAAAAATGTCAACTGTATTTCTAATACAAACTCCATGATTTTACACCCCTTTTATTTACAATAAATCAGCCACACGCTCTTGGCGCGCCATCATAGGATAAAACATAGCCGTACGAATCATACGCAAAATCCACCACGGATGGGAGATTTTACGATGAGCACCGACTAGCTCAAACAGGCATATGACTTTCCACATGATCCATTGAATTAGATATCAAAACAACAATGCAATCGAATAGGGACTGATAGCTAAGGCACTATCACATAACCCTTATATACCCTTCCAAAGGCCTTCTAGGATGCTGAATCTTATCTCGGGCGCGGCTCGTTCGGTGGCTAATTAACACTTTTCATCCTAGGAATTTCGAAATTTGGATCATGGGAACTTAAAACTATAAATCATATGCCAGGGGAACCAGGAAACAAAATTTATTCTTAGAAGAACTACAAAACAAACAAAAAAACAATCCCTTAATAAACAACGTAGAACCACAACAAAATAAACTGCGTCATCACTATCCTTCTCTGCCATAAAGTCCACAAAGATGGTACAACCAGGGTACCTTAATCTAATTAGTTCGGGCAAAGCCTCAGCTTCCCCTGATCAAACACTGCAGGATCATGGAACTCCAAATAAAACAAATCCAAATAAAATAAAATAAAATCAAAATCAAAGTGGCGCACTCTCACCCCAGGTGAGTTCAAAATGCAACAAACAAAAGACTAAACTAATGCCACAAGAAATGAATCATTACGTTAATCAGCTCAGAACACTATACACTCCAACGGAGCATCACATCAACTGAATTTTACAAGCTGGAATCTCATTTTAACGCTCTCTATTTGGAAAAGTGAATCGTACAGACGAGATCGTTCCGTTTGGCAAACTGACCTCCCTTCACGACCTCCGTTAGAGTCGCGTACGGTCAGCATGCAGTGCGGCCACACAAACACTACATTAAGATACAACGTGCCTACCTCATTCACATACAACAGCTCCTGTGTGAAACATTTATCAAGACATCAATTATAACCGTCTAGCGGCCACCCAGAGGGACGAGTGTCTAGTGGTAGTCCAGTCCTTGCACCAGACTGAAAGGGCGCATACGCTAACTCTCGCCTCTTCTTCCTGCGGTGACACATTCCCTTCCCCAGTCGTCTCCTCTCCTCTTCTTCCTGCTATGAAACATCCCCTTCCCCTTTCCCAAGGTTACGCGCTAGAAATTTAAGAAGGAAATAGTTTTATGTATGTCTATATTGCTAATTAGCTTTGCATTTCTACAAAATATTAGCTATTTAATAAACTTTCTTGTAAGATCGATATGACTTCTATGATTTATTGTAAGTGTATGAAGTACAGGTACTTCAAAATAATAATGCTGTAGTAAGTTTACTGTTAGGGCGCGCGCATTTACTTATATTTTCCTTCTTAAGACGCACAGCTGAGAAAACACATGTAAATGGAACAAAATTATATAGTTACCACTGCCCTTGTTCCGGTACGTACGTATCAAAATCTACTGGCAAAACACATATCAAAAACCAAGGAAGCTGCAAGGATGACCGTTTTAAAATGGTGAGTGAAATTGATCAAATTAATTAATTAAATTATATTGCTTCAAAGTTGTATGTTTATCCCTCAGTCCCGTTTCCTGATACGAGGTCAAGGATGAGGTGATATGAAAGTTGTGTATGTTTTACGGCCTGACGCCCTTCCTGACGCCAACCTCAGTCGAGGAGCTAATGAAAATGAAATGAAAGAGGGAGAATAAAATTGGGTGAGAAGGTGGAGGGAATTGGCTGTGGTCTATGAATACGAACATTCCCGGCATTTGCCTGGAAGTGAAAATGGGAAACCTCAGAAAGCCATTCTCAGGAAATCCGACGGTGGGGTTCGAACCCACTCTTCTCCCGATTGCATAGCTTGGCTCCATCGCCGTAGCACTAGGGGCGTATATAAGGGGGGTGCTGAGGGGGCTCCAACCCCCCCCCCTCCCCCGAAAAGAGCCTATAAAAAGTAAGAAAGTGCTGCTTTGGTAAGAGCATAAAATAATTGTAAATTTGGTTGTACCCTAATCTTAAATTATCGGCTAAGATATAAACAATATTAAAATTGAAATTATACTAACTCGTGGTGTAGTGGGTAGCATTCTCCGCTGCCGCCCCGGATATCCGAATTCAATTTCCGGCTCTGCCAAGAAATTTTAATTCTAGTCTGAGGGCTGGAACGGGGTACACTCAGCCCTGTGAGGCAAAACTGTGAATTCCACAGTATGTTTTTTGAGAAATACATGTAAAAAAAAACTGTTTACCTTTCTGCTTAGTAAATTGACAACTATTTAGATATTTGCCATTTATACTCCATAAGCTATAATAGAATATTCATTAAGTATAATATTTTATTTGTGTGTTGTGTTGTATTTGACAACTTTTTTGTATTGCCAGTAATAATTGTAGGCTATATAAACTTTGAATCTTATCTAAAATAATTACACAAAGTTATATGCTCTAAGGTATTGGTTGATATTTCTGGGTATTTTGCGGTGACAATCCCCTGAGAATACTCACAATTTTCCAGGATAGTCCCCCCCCCCCCCGATTTTTTTTCTATATACGCCCCTGTGTAGCACGTTAGGACGCGCGGCCACTCCGCTCAGCATTGCTTCTTACCTATAGTACAGTACTTTTAAAAATAGTATTAATCTGTAAACAAAATAGTGGTAAAACTATTTCCTTCTTAAATTTCTAGCACGTAACCTTGGGAAAGGGGAAGGGGATGTTTCATCGCAGGAAGAAGAGGAGAGGAGACGACTGGGGAAGGGAATGTGTCACCGCAGGCAGAAGAGGCGAGAGTTAGCGCATTCGCCCTTTCAGTCTGGTGCAAGGACTGGACTACCACTAGACACTCGTCCCAGAGGGTACAAAATCTGATACACTAGTAACGTGGGTTCACAATAAAATCAAAACACAACAGACCGAAATCCCAGAATTAACAATAAAATATGTAAACAAACCAGCCATTTTAACTTTGACCAATTAACCTCGGACAGACTCAAGGCCAAGCGAAGCACCCCGAGGCGAGGAGTGGCTACCTGCTTTCACTCCCACCACAGCTGACGTGTACTGACTGAAGCACGAGCTCACTATAGCTCAATTCAACAAGCCTCGCAGAATCATCACTTAGCACGCTGCCTACGGGCGCAGACCGACCCCAGCATCACGGCCGTGATTTTTACCTCGTGGGAATTACCTCGTCCACGGAATTACCAAAATACTTACGTGGTTCTGAACATCCACAACTTACCAATATGGGTGGGTACCAACCTCCACCAACTCAACCAAATACACGTGGGCACAACATCCACGACTTACCAATATGCATCAGTACATCCAGCCATACTCCAATTTAAATACCTCAAATCGCCGGGTTTGCCTGCCTTGTCCGTCACCAATCGAAGATTGCAACAAAAAAACATTACCTGGTAGAACTTACCACAGGCGATCCACGAACCTGATTTACCACAAAATATTCAATATGCTCTGGTTTGCCTACGACCACTGTACAAACTCTCCCCCACCCTCTCAACTGAAAATGTATCTACAGTGACAGTAGCTGATGGCCAGATTTCCCCTGCATGATAATCTCCCCAAACTACATTGAAAACTGTGACGATTCTATCGTCACACATTATGAAAAGTTCACGATTTGTAAGGTATTAACTTCTCTAGCTCACGTCGGCTCAGTTAGTTCTAGAAGTCGCCACTAGATGGTAACAGCTCACGGTTCTGCTATCACGACGGCTTTGACGGACAAGGAGATGATGGAGCGGAAGATGCCGACATCAAAAGAATGTCTTTTGTCTTAACTTGTAAAATTGTGACCGTTGTTGCAAGAAGTGATAATTAGCAAGATGGTCTGGAAAGAAGTCGGACGTGTTTGTCTTGTAGTAATCGATGCTGGATTACTACTTAGGAAATGATATTTATTATTCACAAGATGTTGTTGCGACTGAAGTGATATCAAGATGGCATACGTAGAAACTGATTTCTAAAGAGCAAGAGTTTAGTGCTTTTCAGTCGGTCAACACGATTGTACCCAAAAGAGATGGGTTATGCCCTAATCCTGAAATAAATTACATGAGATTAATCTGATGATGATCGCTTGACGATCGAAACTGGTCATCCTAGTGTTTTATTAATCTCATGTAATTTATTTCAGGATTAGGGCATAACCCATCTCTTTTGGGTACGTTCGTGTTGACCGACTGAAAAGCACTAAACTCTTGTTTATTAAGGCAACACTGAAAATATGGCTTCAAACACCACAATGATTTCTAAAGAGCTTGTGGAATTGTCAAATTTAATTTATTTAATCTCAGAATATGTCAACTGTTAGACTGGGCCGTGATCATATGAGGATATGAAGATTTAAACTATGCTTTGGAATGGACACCTCCTGCGGAAAATACTTTCATGAAGTGTGACGTGTATTTATATTTAAAACGTCCCTTGTTGACGTTATATGACCTACTGGATTTTTGATCGTGATTTTATTTAGAGGTCAGGTATTTTTGGTGAAGATGTATTGTAAGTATTTTGAAGGAATTAGGTAAGATATTCCTAAAATAAGTAAGTAGTCTTTATATGTTTGCATGGTATGTTTTGGTAATGGCTTTAACCTTGTTGTTCAGTTGACTTCTTATTCTGGAGACCTTCAAGCTTTTGGGTGTGGATAATATTTGATGTTTCGGTCGATTAGTTTATTTTCTTTTATTCAGGGTAGGCCATTTGGCAGTTTCTGTTTTAAGTCATTTATTTATTTATTTATTTATTTTCCTAATCGTGGCTTTGCTGGTTACCTGATCTTAGTTTCGGATGTTCGCTCGTGTTTTGTTTCATTGTAATGGACTTTGACAATCAGCTGAAAGAAAAAAAAAGAAAAGGGGTGGAGCCATATTAGTTTTGGGCAGAGATTTGAAGTTACGTCGTACCTGAGAGCTGATATTTGGTTTTAATATTATTTAAATGGGTTATTTGTCTTTTAGACATTATGTTTACGTTTTAAGCATATTAAACCTTCATGACAATAATAAGGATCCTAGTACAGTCTTTTGAGTACGTCGAATGAAGCCCTTTAATGCAAACTATGTTATCAACTCTATTTATCTAACCGAGCATAATGACGATGCCACGACTGTAGACATTTTATCTAACCCTCATGTTATGATATTTTGGAAGCCACATCTGTAAGTGCATTCATGTTATACTGTTGGTATATTGAATTGTATTTTATATTTAATTTTAATAGACGTTGGATGTTTAAAAAGGTAAATTGTGTTTCATTCCCTAGTCGTAGATGTAGTTATCGGCTCCACTTAGACAGTCTTTGGGTATTTAATCATGGGTCTAGCCGCTGCGCCACAAGGGGTTAAAGGTACTGCTACTGTTGTAGCTTTTAAAGGGGGGTCGCAAAAACCATGACCACACGATACATATTTACACGCACGTTGTATCAACAAACACAACTAACATTAAGAAATTGAATATGTACACAGCCATTGCACTTATGTTGACCCGTACACCCCTAACTAAATTATGCAATATAATTTGCTGTACTTATCACTATTCCTGGGTCCCAGATCTTCTCCATCATTGCAGCGTGCCCCACGGTTTTGGGTTTACGCCATCATTCCACACATGACGAATTCCACATTTGAAGATCCTCCCATTGTTCCAATCTCAGCATCAGCTTCCTCTTGCGTCGGGTACCTCGTGGTAACGAAGAACACAGAAATACACAATTTTTTTAATGCGGCATACAAGAAAGTAACTCGCACTCACTGTTCCGAGCCGATAATCCTATCATTCTCCTAAATAGCTACCATCTGAACTACTCAATTCATCCAGATTGTCCGCCGTAGCTCCTATCGACACAACTTATATGTTTACCTAGCGCAATGGCTAGCCTATTCCTCAGCCGAACTTGCACTCGCGAACTAGCGCGCATATCAATATCTTATCTCGACACTGACAAGAACTCGCACTCGTATGCTATATTATCTAGACATGATCTCAAAAAGAGCGCCACACTGTCTCAATTTTTACCATTGGACATGAAAATTAACAGAGTCCAAATCACGAACTCGACTGACGTGGAGCGTCCGTGACAGAATCACAAAATCGACTGACCTCACTCTCCCAGATGGAACTATTTACGTTTTTGAGGCATAACTGGTCGTAGGAGGGGGAAATGTGAGATTTATTTCCAAAATAATAGCTCTGTCCCGAATTGACTTATATCACTGAACTCGTCGTAATCTCAATGTCTCATTGGTGATGTCCTTTCCAAGAATCGATCGTGGGCTCCTTATCAAATGAACTCAGTAATCATCCCTCATTGTCTGCCAATTTACGCGCCAAACACGGCTTGGTGACGCTCATCCTCTCATTGGCTGACGCTGAAACGCCCCCCACATCAGGCATTTTATACTGAATTAAATCAGCCTTACATCCAAATTGCACCAAATTATATTTCTGGGAGGTTGAGAGTCTCCCGCTTTCATACATGCAACACTCATTGCTCTCCGGTCATTAATTTTTAAGTAGGTCACATTTGGGCGGTACCAAAACTTGAAGCTGTGACCTTGCCAAACTGCAATTTTCCCACACAAATTCCTGCGTTCAACGGCCTGCCTGTCCTACCCTCGCTCGTCTTCTCACGGTACATGTACACCCTCGGCACTCCCTGGAAACCTGCTAAGTGCATTTATGACCACTCATCCCTCCTGCTATTCTTCGTACACGTTTCTGCACATCTCCAATAATAGTATTTGCCGCCTGTGTACTCTGCATCTGCTGTGCCGGTCTGCGTATAGAATTAATGTTGGAAACACAAACTTAAGACTAGATGGATATGCAATATGCCATAAGGTCTCAATATATATGCTTGTGTGTGTGTGTGAAATATGAATGATTTTGTTTTGTGTTATGCCTATGAACATCATTGCTTGTTTTAAGAGAAACGTATTTATTCATTAAATTCTTTAAAAAACTTTAAAGATATGAATGCATGGCAGTGTGAGGCTGTTTAAATCTTTAAACAGAGGTCTAAATGATTGCCTAGTGTTTAAATTTGCCATAATTGAAATCGCCCTCTTTTGTATCCTAAACGTGCTTAGTACATCTGGTGACATACTCCCAAATATGACCCCATATCTTAAGTATGAATGGAGAAAAAGGAAAATATGTATTTCTTACTGTGCGCATGCTTGTGCAAGTTTTCAAAATACGTAACGCAAAGCACATCGAGTTCAGTTTAGTATTTATTTATTTATTTATCGTATGGCTTTTAGTGCCAGGAGTGTCTGAGGACATGTTCGGCTCGCCTGAGTCTGTAGCTGCTTCCAGCGGACACCCTTAGGGTGAGCTACAAGTTTCAATCAATTTCAATTAGTTCCAACGTTCGCTACCAGATATCAATGATACATAGTGGTGAACGTTGGAACTTTGATAGAGCGTTCCGACAACATCTAACCTAACAATTTAGCTTCACACAAGTTTAGTGTGTGGAAGGATCTTTTACATGCCATAAATCTATGACATGGGACCGCCGGCTTTACTTCCCCTCCAAAGGAAGGCATACTGAAGGATTTTTAACGCTCTTAAACAATCCGACGACTTCGGCCGGGTTTGAACCCGCTATCTTGGGAACAGCAGTTCAGCATGCTAACAACTTTGCCACCGAAGCCGGTAGTTTAGTATTTAGATATTGTATATGTTTATTCCATTTCAAGTCATGTTGTATCCGTAGTCCTAAAAACTTTGTTTCTGATTTGTTTTCTATTTGATGACCATTTAATGTTATATTGGGCGTCGCATGATTCCTATTCTGTATAGTGTGGAAATTTGGAGATACTGTCTTTTTATAGTGTATTGTGAGGCGATTATCTTGTGACCATTTGGTTAACTCTCCTGTAACAGAGTCAGCAGACTGCTGTAAGACCTGTTTAGTTTCTCCTCTTATTACGAGTGTTGTATCGACCGCAAACAAAATTTTCCTTATGAGAATCAACGTTCTGTGTTATATCATTGATATATAGAAGAAAGAGTAGCGGGCCGAATACCGATCCCTGGGGTACTCCAAATTTAATTATACCCACATTGGACAATGTTTCATTAAGTAATTTTGTTCCATCATCCTTGTGTCTCAAGCTTACTATTTGTTTTCGCCTTGTTAAGTAAGACTCGATCCATTTATTAGCTAGACCTCGAATACCATATTGATTTAGTTTTGTAAGGAGGATTCTATGGTCAACAACATCAAACACTTTCGATTAATCCTAGAATAGGCCAGTTACATGTTCCTTATTTTAGTATTTGAATGGTTCATTATGGTTCCGTATTGATGCAACAATTAGTATTAATATTTTGCAAAAGTTCCGCCTAATCAATACCTTTATTGTACTAAATATAAATGATCACTTAGTGGTCATTGGTACATGTTTCGGGGCCTAATTGTTTTGGCCCCTTCATCAGTCTGTGTAGATAAAGGTATTGATTAGGCGGAACTTTTGCAAAATATTAATACTAAATGTTCCTTATTGTCAATTAATTTCAGTATACTATTAATACATTCATAAATTTCTGTCTGTGTAGATTTTTCCGTTCTGAATCCATACTGTGAGTTTGATAGTACTTTATTTTTTACTATAAAACGTATCGGTCTCTTATACATGATATTTCCCACGGTTTTTGCAATGCCAGTTGGTGAGGTTATAGGACGATAGTGTTTGTCTTATTATCATAAAGATAATCAATTGTTCTGTACAACTTTAGTTTTTAATTTTAGTTCCTAAGTACGTTGGTAATGCTTGTTTTGCACCATATTTTATTTACAGTGACTTTATGATGAGAAGGCTGTGACTTCCTGTAGGTATTCTTTGGTCAACATGTATGTACTCGCTCATGTCGAAATGTGTCATAATACATCCAGTATTCAAGTATCAATCCGTGTGCCTTTTAATTAACCAACAGGTTATGAGCCCAGACCGGACTAATAGTGCGTGTTTGAAACTAATATTCAACGTCGCTCAGTGAATACTTAGAAACGGTGTATCCTATTTACACATTAAGGCAACAACGAGTGTTTCAAATGCCACAACCACGTTTTTCGCATCAACTTATTTTATCTCTGGGATTACTGTTTCATCATCAGTGCCTAATATAGAGAAACTAGAAGGACAGCCAAATTATGGAAGCTGAAAATTCGCAATGAGAATGT
This sequence comes from Meconema thalassinum, assembly GCA_946902985.2. NCBI lineage: Eukaryota > Metazoa > Arthropoda > Insecta > Orthoptera > Tettigoniidae > Meconema > Meconema thalassinum. The sequence goes on along the minus strand of OX336394.1, from coordinate 247,598,604 downwards.
GTCTTATGCTGGAGGGATTGTTTGGTTATATCGATGGAACAATTCCCGTTACTTCACATGTGGACACAATTCGTGACCAGAGTGCGCTGGCAAAAATATGCCTGGCCGTTAAACCTTCTTGCTACATTCACGTGCATAACGCTACCAACTCGAAGGATGCCTGTAATAACCTCAAAAAGGCCTTCGAGGGATGTAGTATGGCCACAAATTTCGAGCTGACCCGGAAATTTTTCAACATGAGGCAAGAATGCAGCACAATGGAAGAGTTCGTCAACAACATCATGATGACCGTGCAGAAACTCGCCGATATAGGTGAAACTATTGAAGATAAATGGGTCTCATTCGTTATGAGGAATGGTGTCTCAAACGAATATGAAAATTTCGTGGCGGCACTGAACCAGCAGCTGAAGGAAGATTTTACTTCAGAAGATGTAAAGGTTGCTCTTCAGGGTGAAAGCGAGAGGAGAAGAGTGAAGGGAGAATGTGAATCATCATATGCCACTGCTTTGTTCTCCAATCAATGCAAGAAGAAAAATTATAACAAGAGAAAGCCAGGCGATCCAGGATTTAAATGTTACGAGTGTGGCAGCCCTGAACATGGTTGACCCAATTGTCCGAAGTTGAAGCAAAGCAAGAAATTTCAAGCGAGCCGTGCATCAACTGCTGACCGAACATCAGGTGGGCAGAAGACTCTCCTCACCAAGGCCTTGACTACCAAATTGGCTTCCTTAGCATGGGTCATCCACATGACCAAGGAAAGGGCATCACTGCAAGATGCTGACTCAAGTGTTCGTACGTCAATCAGCGTTGCAGACGATTCTGAGATATTGTCTGAAGGTGTCGGTAAGTTGTGCTAAATCTTGGTAATGATACTATTAAAACAGTGACTGATGTACTTTATGTTCCAAATTTATCTACAAACTTGCTCTCAGTACATAAAATGTCAGAAAAAGGGTACAATCTTGTCTTTGACAATGAGTCCTGTAAAGTCTTTAATGGATCAAATTTTTCTGTTGATGGAAATTTAGAGTTTAAGTGTGTAAAACAAGATGGTTTATACTCAATAGCTGAGTGTTCACAGGAACCAGTGAGGGAATTGTCCGCTGAAGGTATCTCTGAAGGGGGAACTGTGGCACCAAAGGCTGGGTCATTTAAATCGTAAAGGTATGAAAGAACTACTACATATGGTCACTGGCTTGAAGTTAAATCAAATCAATCAAAATGCTTGTGTTACCTGCCTGGAAGGTAAGCAAACATTAAAGTAATTTCCTAAAAAGAGGAGCAAAGCTAGATGTTATTCATAGTGATGTGCAAGGTCCCATGGAGGTGCAATCGTGGGGCGGAGCCAGATACTGTTTGATTTTTGTCGATGACTATACTAGGAAAGTCTTTGGATATGAGAATCCCAGAAGTCAAGGGGTCGAAGTAACACAATCATTGTTTTGAGAAAACGTAAGTCAAAGTTGAAAATGTTTTGTAATAGGGAAAATTAGAATTTCACCTTTATAACCATATAAGATGAATGCTCAACTACTTAGCTTTTTTATTACCAATGTTAATAACCAGTTACAACATCCAGTTTATCTTTTTATGTGTAAATAAGCGAAGGATCCACACATGGACCCCTTTACCTCTAACTTAAAATTACAAAAGTGAAAATGATCACAGTACAAAATCAGAATAATTGCTTGTCTTTTTTCAAAAAGAACGATATTTTATCAAAATTTAACTTACTCGGTTTCTAGAACAAGAAATGGGAGGTTAACACTTTTAAACATGTACCGGTATTACTTATCACCGGTGTCGTAGATGTTATTACCAAGTCAGTAGCAACATCATCTTCATTATCCGCAGGATTACCAGGATGTGGTAGTCCAGCGGTCTTTGTTTGATGGGATAGGCTTTGATAAAGTTGGTGGTGTATCGGTGACAAACTGCAGAAGTTCCACCAGATCTTCTTACTTTTTGTACTTTTGATTTGGCATCTCAGCAATCGGTTGAAGGGTGGTTGTGCAGGAACCTTACCTGTTCGTTGTTTTCTCACTGGCAGTTCCTGGTAAGGCTTAAAACCTTCTGCTAATGTCTTATAAAAACGATTGTTTGGATTGATTTTTCATAAAGCAGTACCTGCATTCCTCATATCACTAGCACGGTTTTCTTGTTGTACTTTTGTGGTTGAAGATCAATGAAGTCTTCATCCATCATCTTCGTAACTAAAAATTTCCAACTTACTGTGGCAACCAGGTTTATCCAGTCTTCTGCAGTAGTCACTGAAGGCTGAGATGTGTTTTACAGTGGGAAGAAGAGTCTGGATGAACTTCAACAGACAAGATGCTATCTCCTGGTAGGCGCCCACTTGCCTGCCCTTCGTGCCACATATACATATGGCGCAGTGCCACTGGTTAGATTGTGAACGTTGAGGTTGTATGTCCACTGTTGTCGCAAATAGTAGGCTTTTGAATTTATTACATGTGGTGTCAGCATCATCTTTTGAAAAACGAAGCATATAACAACTTGGTTGTCGTCTTTAATTCCTTGCATTTTCTTATAGCTTCTTTTGCTGCCTTTGCCTTCCTTAGATGAACTTCTTTCTCAACTTAAGCTGCATGCTTTTCATCAGGTGTACCGTGTGTCATTTTAATTTTCAGCCTGTCGTAAGTTATGCAGGTATCGGTATGAGGCCTGTGGAAGCTTAGATTGAATTCAGTTATGAATATTTGTCTGCAAGAACTTCCTTTTTCAGGTTTCACATTTACTTCTTCTTGACAGAATGTTTCATACATTATATACATTATTGGCACACTTAAGTCCGGAATGAAGTACGGTACTTTCGGTTGGGAGCTTTTTCTCTACTGTAATGACTTGAGTACATAGGGAATTTTCTTATATGCTCACTGATTATTTCAACTCTGTTTGTCGGGATTTTGGTTGCGACTCCTTCTTTCCACGTTTGTCGAGTGGTGAAATACCAGATGGATTTTTTTTCTTAATGATAATTGTGGCAGTCGAACGACTGCCACAATAGTTTGTCCCCACCCCTCCCCCTTCACCTGGGCTGCTTGTCCCAGAAGGTGGGCTCTTGAACTCTGCATTTCTAATATTTTAAACTCCCGCCGTCCCCACCTCTGCCATGCAACGTATTTCCGGTTCCGCGAGCGACTAGAAGCTCCCAGATGTTGCGAGAACGTTCCAGAAGCCTGCTTGTATTCTCTGCGCGGCAACTGCCGCTGCGGTCTGATTGGTCAATATGTGTGCGCATGCGCGAGAGCCAATATGAGCTCGTGCGTCCAACTGACGATATCTTTCTTCTCCGAGACTTGCTACGATGTAGTCGCAAGTGTATTTCGCTGGCCGTTTCGGAACGCTAGCCCTTTGGCTGGTGTGGCCATGAGGCCAACATCAAGGTACTGTTAAACAATATAATTATACGATTGAGTTGTTTTATTATTTTTCTCCCGATGGAGTTTTTATAGACTAATAATTTTGTTCGCATCAGTGTGCGTTAGGATGATTTTGTGTCCTTAGACATTTTGAACCTATAACTGTGGTACCACGCGGGAGACCAAACATCCATGTTCTACCCTTTCCTAAATTGTTTTCTCGTCAATATCGGCCCTGGATATTATTGTCTACGCCAAGCTGTGTTTCTACTTTTATATTTTGAGCTTGGACAAACTATTGCATCAACTATTACGTAGGACTTGCCTTAGTGGCTGACCACATGTTTTCTGGTACCGAGAAAGGACGCCACCATAACTATTTTGCGGTTAGGGATTTATTAAGTATATCGTAGGAAGGACATTAATGAACCATATTATTTCTGATATATGTGATTTATATATAAATTGTAAACCTTTCGGATGGGGACTTCTTACGTAACTTATCGGCATAACTCTTGAAGTGTCGATGGCTGGTCAGGCCATTGTAAGTGCCTCGTGTCACTTTGTTTTAGGCCTATAGCTTTTGGTTGCTCATTGCAATTGCCGCAATGTTTCTGTTTTATTATACGAGCCCTTTGGAGCTCAGTAAGCCCTCCTGGGCCGATATAATTTAAATTCGCCCTTAGATTTTGCATGCTCGTGCCCGAGCTATAACGTAGCTTCAGTGGCGTCTTTTGCCACATTTCCCGCCCGCTTGTGGCCACGGTTGGCAGTTTATTCTTTCTTGTTCCCCCTCTCCAGAGCCTGGATATTTATGTCAGCATTAACACGTAAATTCATTCGGGCTTGCATTGCCCATAGTTGACCAGCATTAAGGGGTTCCTCCAGCATTTTCATTTAGGCCCCATGTGTTATTTTGTTCGTGCCCCTGCCATGGTGTAATCCCTATTTAGTTAAAATATATTTCTTTGTTACTGTTTTTAAACATGACTGCTTATTATTTGGGAGGGCATCTAGCAGTAAACCCCACCCTCTGGATAAGTTCCAGACCCCACTCCAAGGTCGTTCTGACCTGCGTTACCTACCCGGTACAGAGTGGTAGCGAGAGCGTGATTGAAGTCCGTATCTCCTATCGCCGTACGGCCGGTACAATAACGTTTCTTATAATTTTCTTAGATATGTCAAGTCTTTTTAAAAAGAAAGTTTTGCACACTCTAAAACCGCCCAGGTTATAATTGATACTCCTTTGTGAGTGACAGCTGTGGTTTTCTTTCTATTCACAGGCTGTACCTACAGGACACCACTTAAGAACGATGTCTGAAGTTCCCAGCTGCCTAGTTTCCAATATTCTTTAAATAATAGCTCCCTCTGCTCATCAGGAATATTTTCAGTGCAATTCAACCTACACTGGTGATTGTATTCAAATAACGTTTTAGCCTGATGCAGCTTCATATTACGAGTAACGTAAAGCTGTCGTGTATTCCTCAATTTCTTATGACATTTCCAGGGTTGCTCTCTTCTTACCTCTTTTTTACCGCACGCTGAGGTTCAGGGGCCACAGCATTAGCCAACAAAGTCTTCTTTCTCATGTCAAATAGTCTTAAAACAAGGGACTGAAAAGCTTTTTCAATAACACTGCTAGCTGTCTCTTCCACTAACAGAATCCTTTGCAATTGTTGGTGGTAAAGGGGTCCTAGTGACACAGGACCTCTAGTGCTCCAAGGTTGAACTACAACCCACTAATTAGTGAAGGGGCATGACGCTAGGTGGCATTACCTGTGAAGGAAATCACATGGATCCCTTTACCATCTGCAAGATTAGTATTTTCTAATCCCATTCCCGTATCTAACTATTTTTTTTTCAATAACAACACTTGGACCCCTTTACTTCTGGGTTCCTCATATATGATTGCTTCTAAATCTGAAGTTTTTTCTAAATTCCGCCTCTTCAAGGAGATGGTAGAGAACTAGCTCAATAAACGCATTAATTTAAGTGTCTAAGAACCGACAATGGTGGAGAATATACTAGAAAGGAATTTGAGTTGTATTTACAGGAGAACGGAATTATTCATCAAACCAGTATTCAATATAGTCCTCAGCAAAATGGTATTGCTGAAAGGACTAACAAGACCTTGGCAGAGAAAGCTCGCTGCATGCTGTTTGAGTCAGGTCTAGAAAAGAGATTCTGGGCAGAGGCTATGAACACTGCCATCTATCTCAAGAACCGATCACCCACAGCTGCAGTGAGGGATCTCGTACCAGAGGAGGCATGGTCTGGAGTAAAAGTTGATATTTCCCACCTTAAAATTGTTGGCTGTAAAGCACAGGTTCATGTCCCTGATGTTAAAAGGCAGAAGTTTGACAAGAAATCTGATGAGATGATATTTCTAGGTTATTGTGAAACAAAAAAGGATACCGCCTTGTAAGAAAAAGTGACCCAAAGCGTATTGTTGTAGCTAGGAGTGTTGTTTTTCTTGAAGGTCCATCATTCCAAGTGAATGCAAATAATCCAGTAATTAATGTTGTAAATGACATGTCAATATTGTCGGTGCCTGTAATTAATACTTTTGTTGATCACCACAATGTTGATGTAGATGTTGATGTTATGAGTGATGAAACTGAAAGGGTTGTGACTGTGTCCAATGACACTACACCAGCTGAATCATCTGATAGTGATAGCAGTTTTGACATTTCTAACCTCTAGGCTATATTGGTAGTGATGATAGCTCAATTAATTGAGGATATATTTAGTCGTGAGCCTGGTCCCCAGCATGACCGTCCTGATACAATGGGGGGGGGGGCAGATATCCCAAACGTACCAGAACGGCCAAGCGGGATGAGGATTATGAATACTCTTTTCTGACTGTTGAGCCACAAGATCCTAAAAATCATTCAGAAGTATGTTCGAGGTCAGATCAGAAGCTGTGGAGAAATGCCATGCGAGAGGAAATGTTGTCGTTAACTAACAATCAAACTTGGAGATTGGTCGATAGACCATCAAATCACAATGTTATTCAGTGTAAGTGGGTCTACAACCTTAAGAAAGGACTGGATGGGTCCAAGCGCTACAAAGCAAGATTTGTGGCGAAAGGATACACTCAGGTTCCAGGTAGAGACTATGATCGGACTTTTGCTCCTGTTGTAAGGCTCTCATCGTTAAGAGTCCTATTTGCCCTCGCTGCCGAGTCAGACTGGGAAATAGACCATGTGGACGTAACAACTGCTTTTTTAAATGGCGATTTGTCTGCAACAATTGTACGCAACGTAAATGAAGTAATAGTAATAAACATATACTTACGTACGCAGCAGACGTCAGAAATAGAAGAAAGAAAAACGGGGAGATCGCAGTCTTGTTTGGCTTTCGCTGGGCCCAAATTTTAAAAGGCAAACCAGAATGCAATCCCAAAAGGAAGGGGGAAAGCTAAATAAAAATAAACTACAGTAAAATCCCAAGATGAACAATTTAAAACAGAGGCCGTATAGGTAGTATTAACGTCGCAAATACACTAATAAGACCGACAAACCAAAATATAGCAAAAACCAGACAAAACTCGAAGAAGGTTACTAAGATTAAAATAAGGCGTGACGCAAAAGCAGAGATACTTAGGCAAAGATAAAATGTATTAAAATAACAACTACAATGTACAACGATCCCAGAGATATTAAAAGCAAGAAGAGAAATGACCAACAAATTAACCACAAAATTAGTTTACCGCAAGAAAAATACAAATTAGGAATAAAATCGAAAATATACTAAATTAAATTATATTAAAATGAAATAAAATAAGATAAGTTAAGGTAACGTGTTCAAGGCAAGATGAAACGATGACTAAATGTAAGTATGTCGCAATTAGATAAAAAGACAAAACTCAGAAACGACTACACTCAACGAAGTCAAGATACGTTCTAAAAATTTAGACAAAGCGTGTCAAAGGGATGACAAAAGTAGGAGGGGGTACAATGGTTCAGAACGGGGCGGAGAGGGGTGAGAGAGAGGGGAGGCATGAGGAAGAAAGACGCGGAGGCACATGCATGATCGAGTGAGTTACGAGAAAAATAGGAATTTAGACAAAAAAAAAATTACATTAAATTATCGGCAAAACCAAAAATATACTTTAAAAATTGAAAGTATGCGTAGGAGATAAGGGCACACAATGACGACAAAAATATGTGATGCGCAAAAATATGGGCATGCACAGATACAAGAATATCACAGGTTAGGTCACCAGCAAATAGCAAGTGAGACCTCCTTTTGTGAACTCTTTAAGATAAAGAACAAAGCATTACGGGAAGCAAGAAAAATAATCTCCAATCCCGTTATGTTGTTCTACGATAAGATACACTCTGGATGACAGACTCAAAGGTGCTCCCTACAAGGTAGGCAAACCCACCGTCACGCACTCCAGAGTAAAACGAAGACAGCCCACATACATAACTTTCAACCCTTAAAGTACAAAAACGACGTTATCAAAATAAATGAAAATAACACTACCATACAAAACAAAAACTCACCAGCAATTACACGCACACAAAGGGTGGAGGGAAAATATCGGGAGGGGACAAGTACACGCGACCAAAATAAAATAACACAGAATAAGAGTTTAAATTGCCGAAATATGAAACTGAACTACAGTAAAGCAATATTGATTACGACATACAGACACCTTGCCATGGTTTCACCTTGAACACGGGCACTTCCCCTAGAATATGGGAATACGTCTAGCCTACTTGGCTGCAAGAAAGAAATGCCACGAGACAAAGCAAATGACGACGCAACACAAAGGTAACTGCGTGGTAAAATTTGATTGGTCACGACCCCTTCCAATATATAAATCACTGGCCAATAAGGGGGCAAGATGTAGATATGTCCATATATGGTATTAAGACATCAGATGGCTATTAATAGCTTCACAGACCAAGGTTTCACGCACCACAAAGGCGTAGATTCATCACATCAGATAAAAATGACACAAAGAAGTAAATCATAGTTCTCATAAAAATGGCTCACAATTTACATGGAGCAGCGGGAAGGTTTTCTGGAAAAGGGCAATGAAGGTAAAGTGTGCAGATTGCAAAGAGCTTTATATGGTCTCAAGAAAGCTGCCAAATCCTGGAATGATAAAATTGATGATTTTCTTATTCAACATAAGTTCCAGAATTCAGAGTATGATGCATGTGTCTACACTAAAAAGGAAGGTAAAACATGTGTAGCGATTGGCTTGCATGTTGATGATTTCTATATTTTCTCAAACTGTTGGCAGGAAATGAAACAAAGATCTGTAACTATTGCAGATAGCACAACTTTTGCAGAGTATGTTTCTACTAGTGAATGTGGTAAGGGTGGTGTGTATTTAAGAGGTCTTCTTGGAGAATTATCAGTCCCAATCAAATGTATTGAAATATTTAATGATAACCAAGGAGCTATTAATATGTGTCTGAAACAGTCATCTGGCAGCAAAAGTAAACACATGGGGCCGATTGCAGAAACGATGACTTGTTTTAAGACTTAGACAATGTCTACCTAGACGACGTCTAAGTAATGATCGATGTTCCGTTGCTTAGACAGTGTTTAACCGGTGTCTAGCTAGACATCGATTATGTTTCGATTTCAGTACGAAAACGGAAATAGAAGTGTCTTCCATGCTACTCTTTGCCAGCTGCGACCAATGAAAACTCATCGATGCTGGCACCATCATTAATCAGCTGATGATGAAAGAAATCCATTCCTAACAGCTGCGGGTTTAAGAGTTACAGGAGAAGAAGGCTTTGTTGGACATAGATTTAATTGAGAAAGAGATTATAAAGAAAGGGCATAGCCTGCCGCAATGGCACGAATCAGTGAATTAAACAGTGCACAGAATAATGTAAGAGAAATAATAATAAATAAATATATTTTTCTTTTACTTGAGGTGATCTTGTCTTGGCATGATTTCTAGCGGTTGAAGTAATTATCAATTGCGAGCTGACGCCATCTGTTTTGTCATATCATCAGCTATCGGATCAACAGGCACTTCATCATCTGGTAAGTCTGCTTCCAGGTCAAGTTCACCGCGCTGCACAGCGAGGTTATGTAGCACAGCAGTTGCAATGATGATTTTCAGGGTTTTTCGTACTTTCGTTCGCAGACCATATGCAAGACGAGGAAATCTTCTTTTCCACGAACCAAAAGTTCCTTCTACTACATTTCTGGCCAGGACATGCGCTCGGTTATAACGCGTATCAGCTGCGTTCCTCGGATTCAAAATCGGAGTGAGTTTTTAAAGTATTTCTTACAAGTGTAACCAGAATCTCCGACAAGATGTCCCCTAACCTCTCCTCTTTCCAGGCGGTCGTGAATAGTGGAATTGCGAAATATTCTGCTGTCGTGGGTCGAGCCAGGCCATCGAGCAACAATACTCCTTATTTTCATCTTTGTGTCACATATCACCTGAAATGAAATAAAAATCCGCTGTATAGAGTAGTAGGTTTAAACCATAGTGGTAGTAATACTTTATTTTGTTGCCGCTGCTGCTACGTGTTGTAAAGGAGCGTTAACATGAACTCGTTAATCCGTATTTTTATCCACTGTTGTGCATGACGTATAATGAAATGTAGTTTTGATTATATTGTTGTCGTAGGGTAAATACAAATAACAGCGACAACTGAAAAAAGAACTACCGTGCAGTAGTGTTGTGTGTACTTACTTGGCAGTTAATAGAATAGAATCCCTTCCGATTCATGTACGTGACAGCCCTCTCACGATCGGGACAAGTTATTCTGATATGGGTGCAGTCAATAGCACCTATTATTCCGGGGAAGTTAGCCCTAGAAATAATAAAATAATCACGTTCCACAGTGTAAGAGATAGCACTGGATTTCGCATTATATATATAAGTATAGTCTATACACGTTATCAAGGAGAGCTGATAGTTAACAATCCACAAAAAGAACAATTATTTACCTGGACAGGACAGCGAAATCATTCCTGATAGTGGGTAACTCATCATTATTAGGGAAGTTGATAAATCTCCTCCTCAAACTATTGATGGCAGTCACAACACGATCTACTGTCCGGCATACAGTCGCTGTGTTGACATTTATAGTATCGCCATTCATAGTATAAAATGCACCGGTTGCCAAAAATCGTAATGTCAGAAGGAGCTGTACGGTAACCGGTAATGGGCACCCCCTGGTGTCGTGCTCGAGAAAAACTCACACGTCACGCAACAAGTCCCTCACAGTTTCTTTTAGAAAGCGAAATCTTATTTTAAACTGTGCATCTCCGTACATTTCAAAAGGATTGCTCCGATCTCGCAGCATCCGACGTACAGGAGGCCGTCTGACTAACAACTCTCTCCTGAACCGTCTCAACATAGCGATATAATTTACATGCTCCATAGTAAACAACCACCGCCTGAGATTCGCTCCTACATTTGGGGTTAAACAGTGTTCTGGGCAGTGTTTAAACATGGATCCTTAAACGCCGACTTTAGACGATGTCTAAGTGATAAATAACGTCTTCGCAATGCGGAAGCCATATTTAGACATTGTTTAACCTTAAACAGCGTCTAAATACCGTCTCTGCAATCGGCCCCATGGATGTCAGGTTCCATCAAATAAAGCATTGGGTGAAATGTGGTGTTGTCATGTACAATACTTGTCAACTGAACAGATGATTACTGATGTGCTAACCAAAGCACTTTCAAGAGCAAAACATGATTTTTGCATTGCATGCATGGGGATGGCAGATTAATTCATGTGTTGTGTGTACAAACAATCGATTAAGTGAGGGTGTTAGAATGTCTTATTATCATAAAGATAATCAATTGTTCTGTACAACTTTAGTTTTTAATTTTAGTTCATAAGTATGTTGGTAATGCTTGTTTTGCACTATGTTTTATTTACAGTGACTTTATGATGAGAAGGCTGTGACTTCCTGTACGTATTCTTTGGTCAACATATATGTACTCGCTCATGTCGAAATGTGCCATAATACATCTAGTATTAATTAACTAACAGATAGTTATCTAATTCATCTTTTGAACCCTTTTTGTGCACTGGAATTACTTTTGATAACTTATAAATATCCGGGTAAGTTCCTGAGAGAAATGAACTGTTTATTAAGTGCGTAAGTGGCTTTATTATATTTTCTGCACATTTTTTAAATGCCATCAATGCCAGCACAGAATTTATTTCTTTGCTCTTTTATAACTATTCCTACCTCATCACTTTTGAAATTATTTATAAATAAAGAATCACTGTATATATTTATTTTATTATTAGAATTTAGTGTATTTACCTGTGATTTATTTAACAATATTTGTGGAATTTCCAGAAAATAGTCATTAAAAGTGTTTGCTATTTCCTCTGGATTATTAATCACTTAATTATTGCAGGTCAGTGTAATGTTCCTTTGTATTTTAGTAGATTTTCCAGTTTCTTTATCACGGTCCACATAGCCCTGTTTTTATTAGATGATTGGGAAATAAAATTATCATTATGCATTTTCTTCGCTAGGGGGCGATTGTGACATTTTATCATAGTAGCGCTTCGGTGGTGAGATCATGAACTATGCATATTTGAGTGATAATCTGTGGAATCCATGAAGGAGGATCTAGCGGTAGAGGAAGTGGCTTATCTTAGAAAAGGCAAGAAGAGGTTATAATAATTTTATTGGTTTTACGTCCCTTTTAACTACACTGGCTTTTAGAGACGCCGGGGTGCCGGAATTTTGCCCCGAAGGGGATCTTTAACATGCCAGTAAATCTACTGACACGGCTCCCTCGCATTTGCAAGAAGAGGATATATATGAACACTGGATGTAGGAGGATTTTAAAAATCATTATTGTAGGTTTGGAGATTATGATATGTGTATGTGCTTGTATAAGTGAACTGGAAGATTTTGTTACACTGAATGAACGTGTCTGGATTGTTTATCATTGCTGGTCCCGTAATGTTTCTAGTAGAGAAGATTGCTTTTAATAAAGAAAGATATTGGAAATCATATCCTTTTACTGGAGCAAAACAAATATATTATATATGATATGCATATTTCTCCTCCAACCGTAAGTAACATTCCCTGTAATTGATTGTATATTGCAGTAGATATCTAAACTTGCTTTCCTCACTGATGGTATCTTGGTTGGTATTCATAAATACCCTACCCCTTGAGATTGTAGAGGACTTGTGTTTCTATTTCATTGAACAAGAGATTGGTTACTCATAGATTTAATTGGTATATGAGTTGGCGCCCACCCGGATTTTTCTTCTTATCCATAAAACTTTTTCAGGTGTTACTTTAATGGTGGGATTGGTTGTTGGTTCTTATATTTACCCTTTCAGTAATAATTTGAACATTCCTTTTAATAACAACAATTAAGCCTCTTGCTCACGGTAAAATTTTTGGTACAATTATTTGACAAAAGATTTGACAAAAATTTGCTAACATCTTTTATAAAATTGTTGTGTTGTACACGGTCAAATGTTGCTTCAAACTCATATGAGTGATCGCTCTGCCATCTTTTGGCGAAAACTTGGAATTATATTTGTTTGGCCTGACCTCTGTGGGAACAGGTCTCAATTAATTGAAAGGTTTGCTCTTTGGTCACCAGACGTAATAGGTTCTATAGCCAGTGAATAATAATCAAGAATGCCATCAGTACATAGTAAACAAATTGCAGCTTTAGTTATTACAATAGCGGCATGTGCAGTTATTAAAAGAAAAAAGAAGAGGAGATCTAGAAGGTGGTGGACCAGACCTTGGGTAGCTAGAAGGGATGATGGAAGGGGTCTGTTATCTTTAGTTCAGAATGAATTGAGGTTAGAGGACACTGAATCATACAGGAATTTCTTAAGAATGAGTGAAGGTGATTTTGAAAAATTGCTCCAGCTTGTTGGAACAAGAATAGAAAGACAAGATACAAATATGAGGCAAGCTATTCCAGCGAAAATGAGACTGCAAGTTACACTGAGATTTCTTGCCACTGGTGAAACATATACAAACCTCATGTATTCAACAAGAATACCTTTTGGTACCCTGGCTCGTATAATCCCTGAAACATGTAGGGAAATATACAATGCATTAAAGGAAGATTATTTGCAGGTAATACTGTATATTTATATTATATTTATTACTTATTATTTATTTTTATGTATAATAATGAAATTTCATTTCGTGGCATATTTTTACTCCATTTCTTCAATTCGAGCCTCTATTAGAATGTTCTGTAATTTTTGTGTGGTTAAAAGTTTCAGTCTCTTGTTTTTTATCTGTCGGAGTTCACTGGCAATGTAATTGCCAAATATTTCCTCGGAATCTGTCGCTGTTACCGAAGGTGCCATAGATACCAATATCTGCGAAGCATTGGCCAGTACTTGGTCCTCTGGAGAAACCCTCTTTCTTTTCCTGGTGGATGTACCTGAAAAGTGGAAAATCCCTCATATTGTAAAAATATCATTAAAGAAATCCTGCTTTCCTAAAAAAACATATTATTTTAAATTAAATGCAGTAACTCCATTTTACTGGATATATATAATGCTTTGTACCTTCTTTCTGTGGGGGCTGGCTCGTCACTCTCCTTGTGCTAGGTCCCGGGGTGTCGGTGTCATCTGACTCCTGACCTAGGCCTACCAGTACCCCATCATCATCTAACATGTAATCATCCACTGACATTATGGCACCTCCTTCAAAATCCTGTAAGAAATGAATTTTTATTTCAGATTCCAGACACAAATGAGAAATGGAAAAATATTGCTCACGAATTTCAAGAAAAGTGGAACTTCCCAAACTGCATAGGAGCAATTGATGGGAAACATATTCAGTTTGCAGCTCCACGATCAAGTGGATCACATTACTACAATTACAAGGGCACAAAGAGTATTGTTTTATTAGCAGTGGTTGATGCAAACTATAAATTCATTTATGTGGATATTGGAACTAATGGCCGTGTGAGTGATGGTTTTTTTTTTCAGAAAAGTGATTTATTTTCAGCAATGCGTGATGGAATGCTGACCATACCACCTCCTCGTCAGCTCCCTGGTTGTGACAAGGAGTTTCCCTTTGTTTTTGTGGCTGATGACGCTTTTCCACTGTCCACTAACATAATGAAACCCTTTCCCAACAGAGGATTGACAATGGAGCACAAGATTTTCAATTACAGGTTGAGCAGGACAAGGTGTGTTGTGGAAAATGCCTTTGGAATTATGGCTAATACATTTCGAGTTCTTTTAAGCAAAATAAACCTTTCAGTGAACAAAGTTGAAGCTATTGTTCAAGCCACCTGTGCTTTGCATAACTTTCTTGTGGAAGAAAATAAATCAGTTTACATGTCTCTCGCAGACCAAGAAAATACAAGTGAAGGTATACTCTTGCATGGAAACTGGAGAAAAGATCATTCAATGGAAGGAATTGAGAGACAGAGGGGAAACAGAGCAGCTCAAGTACCTCTGAACATTAGAAATGAGTTTAAGGATTATTTCAGTGGAGTAGGACAAGTGAAGTGGCAAGAACGCTGTGTGAATAGCTACCGGTATTGAGGGCAAAACGAGCACTTTAGTTTTTAATTTCACTATTTTGTGTTTTGTTTCCCTTTGGTTAACAATAAGTATGATAATGTATGTAAGTAGGTATCGCTGGGGCATTATGTACCCAATAAATAAATAAAGAAATTTAAAAGAAGAAGTATTAAATCCCAACTTGAATGAGCCTTAAATCAGCGTTCACTAGGCCTATAACTTCTAATGTTACTGTATTTTGAGAGGGGAGGTACACCTTTACATTCACTCAGAAAATACAAAAAACAAATGTTATTGCAATGGTTCTAGTTCACATTCTTAAGACACAAAAGATACATGTGAATACAAAATTTTATCAAAATATCTCAAATACTCTTCCTCCCAATGGTAAGTTTAACGCTCGTTCCCCAAACTTTATGTTTTTCTTTTGTTTTCCTTCATAACTCAAACAGTTTTTGAGATATTTTGATGAAATTTTGTATTCACATGTATCTCTTGTGTATTGAGAATGTGGACAAGAACCATTGCTGTAACATTTGTCTTTTGTATTTTCTGAGTAAACATACCTCACTAAAATGTCAAACGAAATCTACTCTTATAAAAAAGGGGAAAAAAATTATCTCAGATGACAGGCAAAAGATGTTGTTCACATTTTTAACACAAGCATTATTACCATTCTAAAACAATAATCTTCCAATTTTTTGATTTTTTTCCCTTAATAACTAGGGAAATTTAATTGCAAATATTCAAGTTGAAAAGGACAGTTCTAGGATTGTGCAAACTTTCATATCAACAGAACAAAGGAATACCAAGGAAAACTACAGTATTTTAAATATCTGTGGTTTTTACACTTGTAAAGGTGTACCTCCCCCCTTGATGAATAGCAACTTATAGCATTGCAACATTCAGTATCAGTGATTTCGTTCTCATAAATAAGCAATATTTCAGAGAAGGTATTTTCTCTTAGGCCTACATATTACTTCTAAAAATTATTTATTACATTGTTTTTGTTGTTTGAGTCTTCAGTTTTTGACTGGTTTGATGCAGCACTCCATGCCTCCCTGTCCTGAGCTAATCGTTTCATCTCTACATAGCTACCACACCCTACGTTCGAGGCAATCTGTTTAACATATTCTAACCTTGGTCTACCCCTACAGTTCTTGCCTTGACCCTTCCTTCCATAACTAAGCTTGCTATTCCTGGGTGTCTTAGTATGTGTCCTACCAACCTATCTCTTCTCTTCAATAGCAGCCGCCAGAAACATCTCTCCTCTCCCACTAGTCTTAATACCTCTTCGTTTGTAACCCATGCTGCTTCATTTTCATAGCTCTATTTTATTATGATGATCATTACAATGCATGTAATTTATTTCATTAAATAATTAATATGCTTCTACACTTACGATGACTGTAGATGCAGTAGATCCATCTTCACTGATCTGTGACATGTCAAGATTGGATTTGCTACCTCTTGGCATGATGTGGTCAGCAAGAAACAATAATCTTTCGTACCACATAAATGATGGCCTGTATAAGTCTTCACAGCTCATTCCACTTTTGACTTTGTACATCTTATTTCTGAAATCATAATGTTAAACCATTAAAACACATACAGTACCTAGTTACTGCTGCTAGGCTAGACTGAATTTAAGATAGAACATAAACCATTAGGCCTAAAATAACTTATCACAGGCTGACCAGCCGAGTAGTAACTACAAGAAAGGAAGGAGTATTTCATACATTCAGATCGTGAAATAAAGTCAAGGGTGAATACTGCACTAACCTCTCGTTGCAGAATTGCGTACGCAGGCCATTGATCTTCGCCTTCACTTCCGAAGAATCAGTGTATGGCCGGACTTCTCTCAGCGCACGTGCAATTTTGGCCTCCGCATCTCTCCTAGCGTTTCTGTTATGATACAGCGGAGACTTGACTGTATATAAACACACATGTTTCCTATATTCCTCGATTAAGGCTTCAACTGCTTCTTTCGACCAGCCGGACATGTTTGTTTACAAGATGGACTTCACAATCCGCCGCTAGATGGCAGTCCTTTACCGCATATGATGCTCTGATTGGCTATTGTATGAAATAATTTTACGAAAATAGGATTTGCTCTATTTGATAAAACATTTGATCAAATCAGGTGTTCCGTAACATTTGACCGTGAGCAACAGTCACTTCTTATTGTACAAGAAATTGTTCAATAAGTTTGGTGAATAATTTTACCGTGAGCAACGGGCATTAGACATGAATTTATAATCCCTGTTGTTATCCAATTCCCAGTTTTGTTATTTTGAATAGCTCTTTGTTTAAAGGGGAATGCTGTTTCAAAATAGTGTTTACTGTTAAATGCATTAACTTTATCATTTACATTTTCTAGTTTATAAACTTCTGACCATGTTTCCTCATTTAATAAGTCATTGAAATATGTAACATTTGTTTCAGTTAATGACCTACACTTTGATTTTATTCCATTATTATTATTATTATTATTGATTTTTTCGGGTACTTCAAAGCTCAGAATTTGTCCATGGTGGTCACGAAAACCCGAGCAATAGACTATATTAACCATATTAACCCATGCATGAGAGAAAAATGGCTGAGCGGACCCACTTAAAGCTTGAATATTCTAAGAACATTTCTTAGTGAGCAGCTAGCGGCTTCGGTGGCGTAGTTGGTAGCATGCTGAATTGCTGTGCCCAAGATAGCGGGTTCAAACCCGGCCGAAGTCGTCGGATTTTTGAAGAGCGTTAAAAATCCTTCAGTATGCCTTCCTTCGGAGGGGAAGTAAAGCCGGCGGTTCCATGCCATAGATTTATGGCATGTAAAAGATCCTTTCACAGACTAAACTTGTGTTGATTTCGTCAGAACGCTCTATCAAAGTTGGAACTACTTGAAATTGAACGGAACTTGTAGCTCACCCTTTAGGGTGTCCGCTGGAAGCAGCTACAGACTCTCAGGCGAGCCGAACATGTCCTCGGACACTCCCGGCACTAAAAGCCATACGATAAATAAATAAATAAATACATAAAATATAAAGTGAGCAGCTACAAACTGCGAGTAATCAACATGCAAAATTTCAGTTTTATAGGCAATGTGTTTACAAAGATGCGATAATTATTGAGTCAGTATCTCGTTTTTGGATTATATATAATAGGATAAGATTACATTAGCCTACTTACCTTTATATGAATTATAAATCCAATTGTACACCATGCACATGAAATAAATAAATAAATAAATAATTCTATAAGCACACAGACACAGTCTAGGCGGCCGTTCATAGTAAACACTATACACACGAATGAAATTTACGCATAATTAACAATGTATTATAATACTCAAGTGTCTGATATAAATCGAAAGCACACCAGCACCATTGCATAACTGAGATAGGATGATTTTAACCTCCCCATGGGTGCAACTAATCTGACAGTTACACTAGTAAATTATCTCATATTCATCATTCGTGGGGGCGAATGTACTTCCACCTTTCAGTAGTTACCTCTTTCCACATGACATTCAAGTCCATATCGGCCAGTTTGTCAATGTCTCTCCTACACATTTGCCGTTGTTGCAAACGTGATCGGCCAGGCAGATTGCGCCTGATCGTGCACCATTACGTAATGTAGAGAACGAATGATTGTATTCACTGTTGTAGCAAAACTGTTATTCAGCAAATATTGTAATTTAAAAAAATTCAGATTTCTGAGGTGAGTCAGACGTGCTTAATGCGCTCTCTACCGATATATTTAATGTTGCGTCCGACGGAAGGTTAGCACAAAATTAATTAGAATACTGTAAGCACTTTTGCAAAAAACGTTTGTTCTCAGTCTTACGTAGGCTATGTGCTCCTTACTGAACTTCTTTTTGTAAATGTGCAGATAGGCTTTGCCTTCCCTGCCTACCCTTATTAGGAGCCGCTACTGGTCATTTGACAACTCCCAGGAGAAGGACATCAAAATACGAATAGGACAAGCGTTTAAAAGTTCTGGTCGTTGAAATTTATTTTGATGGACAAATCCCAGAAGCTAAGTCTAAAGTCAGAGTTACTAGATAAATGTGTATTACCGGTACTTGTATACGGATGTCCAACCTGGGCACTAACGGCGAAGCAGATACAAAAGTTCCAAACATGTCAATGCAAAATGGAACGGAAGATCCTTAAAATCTCCTTGAGGGACAGAATACGAAACGAGGAGGATAGAAGAAGAACGGCCATTAAGGATGCTATAACAACAGCCGAAAGGCTAAACTGGAAGTGTGGAGGACATGTGGTCAGAATGAGACACGATCAATGCACGCACAAACTAATGGTATGGGACCCTAGAACAGGAAGCAGGAACATGGGTGGACAGAGAACGCGCTGGAAGGACTCGATTGTAAGGAAGACAGGGAAACACTGTACGAGGATAGCAAGAGATAGACAAGAATGGAGATGCATGTTAACACAAGGAGACGAGAAGCAGTTCTTAAAAAACAAAAAACCGGCATACAATACACACGAAAGGCAAGAAAGGGCTCACTTTTGCAACACCGTAGAAAGGAACCATACGATGAACAACGAGCAGTCACACGAAGCAAAACTCATACAACAAACTGATCCATACAACGACAAGTCACACGCGTCCCCAGATAAGGAAATACAGTTGGTTGCTTGGTTCTTCAGTTGAGGGGCTGCGAGAACGCGGTCATGTAGCCTCGTGTACTTTGGGTGTTTGTAGAATCTGTCTGATAACCAGTGTTAATTGTGATGACTGTATTAGTGTGTGTTACCTGTTTTTAATTCAAGTAAGGACTGCAGACATGCGATTTTCAAGTAGTTCCAACTTTTGCTACCAAACGCCACCGTCTACGACCAACTAGTTCCGTACTTTGTTACGAGATGCCACTGCAGTCGGCTCCTGGCGAAGAACGTTGGAACGTAAGAGCGTTAGTCAAATATTACCTATAATTATCTTCACATAAGTGTAATTAGTGGTAGGGTCTTTATCTTGCCATACATCTATGGCATGGGACCGCTGGCTTTACTTCCCCTCCGAAGGAAGGTATACTGAGGGATTTTTAACGCTCGGTCGGGTGGAAATACAGTGAAGAGAAGTAACGTTAAGTGGAGCGAAGACTACAATACAACTCTTTAGGACTTGCTCGCCTAATTAATTCAAATCAAAGCACGTCCCTGAACGCATGAGGACTTAGGGGATTGAGAAGGCTATATTAATTTTATTTATTTATATTATTGTAGCGTGATTTT
This sequence comes from Meconema thalassinum, assembly GCA_946902985.2. Lineage (NCBI taxonomy): Eukaryota > Metazoa > Arthropoda > Insecta > Orthoptera > Tettigoniidae > Meconema > Meconema thalassinum. The sequence goes on along the minus strand of OX336394.1, from coordinate 247,578,478 downwards.
ACGTCGGTTACGAAAGCTAATATCTATATGTTCACGTCTTTGGTTCAGAGAATAAATAACTTAATTTTAAGTTGTTTCGTAACCTGAAGCCAACTATAGGATGTATCGATTGCGAACCTTCGATTGAATCTTGTAAATAGTTGAAAGACGTCCATCCAGATGGCTCCTAAGTCGTCTGACATACGGAAGGAAATTGTTTGTCGACGCCCAACATCTGATTGGTATGTCTTGAAATGCATTTTGTTGAGATGTAATTAATATGTTTTGTAGGTGTTGGTTAGAATTGCTTGTCGTTGGGCATTAAATGCACTATAGCGTTGGCATTTTGGTATGTTTAGTATGGGGAACGGCGTAAACAGCAAGGACCGGATTTGCTTTCAATCAAAATGGCTTCTTTTCATGCATGTTTCATTTTCTTCTGTATATTTTAATGTGTCAGCCGTTCAATTGAAGAAATTTGACTCACTGTGCAGCTTTGAACTTCTACTCGTAAGCATGAATTTCACATGATTCGTGGTAGATGACCTGTGTTAATACACATCCCTGTTCTTAACACACCCCCTGATGAATGAAGTCATTGTTTTGTCGGAATATTACTCATTTCCAGTCATGGAGTATTCTGGTTAGCTACGTTTTAAAGTATTTTAGTTCTGATATTGAAATATTGTATGTAAGTATATGCGATTCACGTGTCTTTGATCCTGTTGATGAACCGAAGTTTTGGTCATGTCCGAAGGATCGGGTTTAATATAGCGTATTTAAATTAGGCTACGTCATTTGTTGGAATTTGACAACTTCGTTTATGTTTTCTTGACAAGTGTATTTCCCTCCTACCGCCCTTTAGTGATGATAATGTGTGGATTTGAGAGATTGTTACTAATTCCATTGACAGTTTGTCCGATCGTGCTTACTTAGGTAGATAAGAATGACAAAAGCTAGGTTATGCGTCTTATATATATATATATATATATATCAGTGTATTGTGAAAGAAGTTCCTGTCGTTTGGAAAATTAAACCCAAATGGTTAAAATTCTTGATGGTTGTTATCGGTAAATGTCCCGGTCTGAATATACATCTGAAATTATACTGTATATACAATGCAGGGACTCTTAAGGCTAGTCCACACCAAAGTTAATGAACAATGTTCATGAACAATGTTAATGAACAATGTTAATGAAAACATTTCTCAACATGTTTACTAAACATTTGTTAAGAAACTTCTTCAACATTATGTCCACACCAAATAAACTTTTGTTAACAAACATCTTCAACATTAAATAAACTGTTTGTGAGGTTATAATGGATAGGGTCAGGAAGAAGAAAGTTCTTACAGCTGCATATTTCATTATTTTAGTGAGTACAAAATTAGAGAAAAGCGCAGACGCAAGGTGTGGAAAAGAAAAATATTGGAAAGGCGTTTAGAATTAAGTTAATTAATATTCTCATGTGCTTCCTGGTATTTCATAATTCTGCGCAATATACGAGTCGCTTGCGATTCGATAGTCGATTTTTAGAGAAGTAAAAGAGCATCGTATTCCGCGCTACGAATTTACAACCTTAATTGCGTCTTTGCGCATGCGCGAACCAAAATGTTAACGAAAACACGAAATGTTAATGAAAAGTTTCATTCACAAAAGTTAAAGAGATTTTGTTCATGAACATGCTCGAAAAGTTAACGAACACGCAATTTTGTTTATGAACAGTCAAAAATGTTCAAGAACATTGTTCATGAACAGTGTTCATTAACAAAGTTAAAGAAAACATCTTGGTGTGGACGTACCTTTAGTCCCTGCAAAATTGCGTCAGGGTCCTAGTCAATCTTCTTTTGCAGTATGATGCATGATATTGGTCACAGGGCTCATTACACAATTCACATGCATGTAGCTTCATGTGGAGTGTGAAAGTCTCTTTTTCTGCATTTCCCGAAGCGAAAGCCATGGACTACGAAAGACGTCGCAGTGTTTCGTAAATTGTAGTCTGCTCTCTTCCTGTCATGATAACATCGCTTCTGTCCCATAGAAGTCTAACCACATTTATTTCTTTTTTAAATGAAGTTCCGCAAGAAGTTCCTGATAGGCAGCACTAGATGGAAGCTGCATTTGTAGTCTGAATGGTTAGATACAGAATGGCTCTGCAGCCAGCTCGTACATTAACCGGGACGGAGTAACTTTCGATACACACATCAATTTGTTTAGGAAGCTAGACTTAACTTATTCTATTTCCTTTTAAGTTGCTTTTGGTCAGATGAGACCAAATCAGTTCCATACCGTAGGTTAAAATAAGTGTCAGTGTGGAAACAAAGAGCTTCATAGCAGTAACTCAAGATAGTTTATGTTCATAGCTTTTAATTGATGCAGCAGTCGCTCTGTTTCTCATGTGCATTGTGAAAGAACTGATGGCGTGAAATTTACCTCTATGGTGACTCGGTGCCTCATCAATATCTTGACAGTAGGTTTCCAATTTCATGTAGAGTTTATTTACCCTTCTGAAAACCAAATTGTTGGTCTGGGATTTTGTAGGAAACTGTCAGTCTATCCATCGGAATTCTTGTGAAAACTTTGAAGATTGTATTCTCGAGCGCTATTCCTCTATATGAGTTCGGAGAGTCCGTCTGCACTATACAATTATAATTTTTTATATTTTATTTGCTGTCCTATATTTTATGTTTATCTAAATATCTATGTTTATTACATTTTTTCAGCTAGATATATATCACTCTGCTAAAATGCAGACCATCAAGTGTGTTGTTGTGGGTGATGGTGCAGTCGGTAAAACTTGCTTGCTGATATCGTACACTACAAACAAGTTTCCTTCTGAGTATGTCCCAACGGTGAGTAAACCATTTCCATTTATTGGGCTGTGAAGTGTTATAAGTAGGCTAGACTCGTTTTAATAATTATGTGTCTCTCCTAATGTTCATCCTTGTGCCAGGTTATTGAAGGTAACTGCTTTCAGGAAACTCCACATTTACACTTCAATAAGGAAATTATCCATGTTTAAGTTACTGTACAGTAATGAATTTACAAAAGTGTTGCCTTGTTGAATAGGGCAGTAACAGTGAGTGAGCCGAGAACCTGCGATAACATTTTCTAAACTACTGAAATTAGCCACAATTACCTTCAGTAATGATTGAAACTAAATCTGTAATTGACGTAGTTTACTCTCCGCTGTCCTTGTCACTACTTATATAGTAAAATTCCAGCTTTGTCTGCCATTATCTGCGTGAATTATGCACAAGTACAGTATTGCTGACCCCACATATACGGTGCTAATTGTATAGGTGGTATTATAAAACAAAGGACCAATACTAGGTATTGCGAGCCATATAGCCTAAGCACCCCTAGTTTTCGTCACGCACAGTGGAAACAGTCACACATATGACCGACCTTATTTGGTGGTGTACCATATTTTATATCTCGCATGTTCGCAACACTAAGACGTTATGTGACATCAATGAGTGCATCTAGGTAACAGTTGAAGAGACCTCTTTCGCTTGATGAACATGTCTGCTGTCGTTTAATGAGCAAGAAACAAAAACACATTTACGTAATTTAGCACACACATCCAGTGCACTAGTGATACTGGACAGTAATTTCCAATTGGTATTGTCGCCCAGATTATGGAAGAAAAAAAAAAAGTCTGAAAACCTATTAACCGCAATAACGAAGTTGTGAGCGTCAATGCAAGGGTTTTGTCTCGTGCACTTTTAACATTTAAGGGCTTGGATCAGGCAATGCTGCTTCGGTGGCATAGTTGGTAGCATGCTGAACTGCTGTGCCCAAGATAGCGGGTTCAAACCCGACCGAAGTTGTTGGATTTTTTAAGAGCGTTAAAAATCATTCAGTATGCCTTCCTTCGGAGGGGGAGTAAAGCCGGCGGTCCCATGTCATAGATTTATGGCATGTAAAAGATCCTTCCACAGACTAAACTTGTGTGGAGCTAAATTTCTAGGTCAGATTTCGCAGGAACGCTCTATCAAAGTTCCAACGTTCACCACTAGATGTCATTGACATCTGGTAGCGTAAGTTGGAACTACTTGAAATTGAACGGAACTTGTGGCTCGCCCTCTGGATATCCGCCGGAGGCAGCTACAGATCCTGGCGAGCCGAACATGTCCTCGGACACTCCCGGCACTAAAAGCCATACGATAAATAAATAAAATAATTTCACAGTACTCTCCTAAAGCAATTGGCGGACCAAAACCATTGGTCACTATACTCTGTATTTCAAAAGAATGAACGTGAAGGAAATGGCGGGAGCTTGGAACAGCTGAGCTGTGTTGCCAAGTTTTTATAGTTGATGTAGAACAACTGATTCGAATAATACACAGGGCTACACTTCGGATATTATTTTGGTACTATTATGCGTAATATAATGCAAATGTCGATCCTGAGTCAACGCAGAGGACATTCAAATAGAGAAATACGGTATAAAATAAATAACACACCGAAGCTATGCAACCTTTGTCACCTATATTCAATAAATACGAGAAAGAGGCCAAACACTCGACAGCTATACAAATATAATACAAAATACAAACACAAAGTTATCTGATGATGAATATATCAACACTCACCATGCAATGATTATATCCTTCAAGATGAAACGAGAGTTTGGGTGATGGTCGTTCGCAGTTTACAGCAGTTAACGCAGAATTAAAATCATGATAATACCAAGCTCACTCACTCACTGTATTGACGTCCGAAACGGGGGAGGAGCTTGCCGTCAGCTGTTTGCAATATGGCGGCGATATAGTGACGTGAAGTAATTGGGTGTGCGTTTGTTATGGCTTCTAATTTATGATGGCAAAATACTACATATTTCCTTTCATTGATAGAAATATTTTTATAATCAATTTAAATGCAGTGCCTAATTACTACCAGTTAAAAATATTACCCACGTGTAGATAGTTAATTTACTGTCTGCTGTTACATATATGAAGCCTGTACTTGGGAGCCTAGCGGTATCGATGTTTTTATTAATTTCACAATATATATATATATCACATAACACAAAGAATGACTCCCTGATAATAAATTGAATCAAGCAACCCTGAATTTGCATGAATGTTTTGGGTTCAAAGAAGCGTTACTTGGGATGCCCAAATCATACTTCAATATTGTAAATATTGACCTACATACTTGCTGTTCAAAGGCAAGAATGTTAATTTATTAATCTCTTGCCACAGGCAAGTTAAAATGGAGACATCCTCTTTATCAATATATTTAATTAAATATTTAAAATACAGATATTTAACAAAGCTGGGTCTCCATTTGAACTTGTCATAAGTAAACGGAACAGATCAAAAACTACACTAAAAGCCAAACCAAATTCACTCCTCAGCTCGACATAAACCATAATACCAATTGAAACCTATACAAAACATTCTCTCCTTACTGTTGTACAACTTTCAAACCAACTATTCGCACTCAAAACTGTAAAACCCTGAAATGAACACTAATTAAAGTTAGAATAGCCTAGGCCGATCCGGTCTCCTGCTACATTACCGCATATGTATACTTAACATCACTATAACTTCAAAATTACTGCTAAGTGACCTATCTGCCTGAGTAGTATAGGTGTTGCCGGGCCTGCCTGGGATGAAGGGTCATCAAACCGATACTTAAAACTAAGATTTTACATTTTAATTAACTAAATTCAACAGCAGGGAGATCATAGCGAAAAACACAATTTAAGCCAAATCATACTTCAATGACCTACATACTTGCTGTTCAAAGGCAAGAATATAAATTCTCTGGCAAATTAAGGCTAGGAACAGCATTTTTCTTAAGTTTTCTAACCATTCGGCTATTGTCAATCGGAAGAACCCCTAAAATAAGTTTACGAAGAGCGGATTACATTCTTTGTACGGCACAGAAGTAATAGGCTATAAGTTTATCAGTATTTTTGATGTAGCTAAATCCATATGAATACAAATTAGAGACAATAACTATCAATAATCAACAGTACCGGTGGAAAGAAGTCGTCTTCACAAAAATGCAGGCTGCACACTGTCATGTAACATGTAACACGTTTTCCAATTGACAGCGCCGAAGCCCATCTTTCTCTCTGAACTTCTTGTACAGGAAAGTAGTGAAGATATTTCGTAGCCGTTTTATACGATTTGCAACCGTATACAGAGCAGTACCTCCTCGAATTTGACAAATTTCTTACTGTTTCCATCACGACGTCAATGCTTCACCATCTAAATAAGTCTCACCAGTCACAATGTTACAGCTTCAACATTCTGCCGCGTGGCTGCGCCATCCAACTTTTCTGACGTCAATCGCGACTCTGTGGGTTAATAATAGCGTCCACATACTTAATGTCAAGGTAAAGTATTTAACACCTAGCACACAAACAAGCTGTTCTGCTGCGATATCATTGCAGTGTTATTACATTGTCGATTTGTAGGGCTACACTTCGGATATTATTTCGGTACTATTATGCGCAATATAATGTAAATGTCGATCCTGAGTCAACGCAGAGGACATTCAAAGAGAGATACGGTGTATAAACAAATAAATAACACTCCGAAGCTATTCTACTTTCATCACCGTTATTCAATAAATACGAGAAAGAGCTATATAAATATAGACTAACGGTAATACAAAATACAAAGTAATCTGATGATGAATATATCAACACTCACCATGCAATGATCCTTCAAGATGAAACAACATTCTGGGTGGACGTCATTCACAGTTTACAGCAGTTGAATACGGAAACAAACAACTTCATGATAACTCCAAGCTTACTAACTCACTCACTGTATCACGACTTAGAACGGTCAATACCAAATAGCTTTTGTCATTCCACAAACGTAATGTTAAGGTAAAGAAGTATTTAACCGAGCACACAAGCCGCTCTGTAGCATCATTATTGCAGATTTGTAGGCTATTGAAAGACAGATGGTAATTTGAACACTACGGTGTGACAGGATACAGTAACTTGTGCTGTACTCGTAAGTTTACAGCAGTTAACACAGAACATGGAAATAACATCATGACAATACCAAGCACACTCACTCACTGTATCGCGACTCACGGTTAATAATAGCCCCCACATACGTAATGTTAAGGTAAAGTATTTAGCACCAAGCAAAACAAGCTGTTCTGTGGCGATATTATTGCAGTGATTTTACATTGTTGATTTGTAGGTTATTGAATGACAAGCGTTAATTTGAACACTACGGTATGCAATGTAACATTACTGGATATGTAAACATTAAGTCTAAATGTACATAGTCTATTTTGTACGTCACACACGTATTTTAAATTAAGTATATTTAAATTTGAATTGAACAAACAAGGCTAACCATGAAAATAGTTTGTTGTCGAAATGAACGATAGCCGGCCGTTACAGGTTGGCGCACGTGGTCTCCAGCTGTATTTCCAGCATTTTCCCACGTTCTTCCTGCGGTACTATTTACTACTTATTGACTCGATGCTTAAAGTAAACGAAAGGATGGCAATGAAAAAAACTCTGAAACAGTTAACAGGCGACTGAATGAATGACAATAAGCTGGCAACGTTTGGTATTAGTTGTCAAAATCCAGCCAATAGGAGCCCATGGCTGTCAGCTGTTCCAAGCTCCCGCCATTTCCTTCACGTTCATTCTTTTGAAATACAGAGTATAAAAGGTTAAACCAGTGAAAGAGTTCGTTTACTGTAACTTTGCATTTCATCGACAGTTCTTGTGGGAATTAATAGTCCTACTGAACAGATCAATCCACCGCTGTCACGTGCATTGTAGCCAATGAGCCATCACCCACATGGCAGCCAGCAATGGCCGCCTGTATTCCGTCGAGGGGGTGAGCAGCTGTTAATGTGTTGCCTAAACCTCGATTCATCTTCATTATCAATTCATTGCCCTTTTAACCCCCTTAGCGTGTAAGGCGCAACGGTGTGCCCACTAGCCTGCTACGTTCACAGCGTGTACGGCGCATTAGTGCGCCGTCGAATTTGAATCACCCACTACGTGGACTTAGTAATAGTTATGTATTTGATCGTAAGATGGCACGAAGAGGCAACTTTTGGCTACACTTCGAGCTACTTATTATTGCCAGGATGTGTCGCATATCTTCAGTCATTTATTTTTCAGATCACTGCACACGGGTTCCCGCTTTTGCGGACGGTGAGTTTGCTTGTAAACATGGCAGGTCCTGGCACAGTTATTGATGACAAAGAAATAGCTAATTTGCTTGATAATAGTGCCAACGGAAGTGATTCAGAGTGTGACAGCGATATAGAGGATGAGTTCGCTATAAATTCCAGGGAAGATAGTGACGCTGACCATGTAATTCGTGATAGAACGCCAAGAAATACGAACACATTGGGCGACTGTGACATTGTTCCTGTAGTGACGGCCAGGGATAATCAGGTTATTGAAAGTTTAATATATTATGTTTTATGTTGTTGTTATTGTGTGTGTTTTTTGAAAACTTTTGCCAGTGCGTTTGGAAATTATAGCGAATTGCATATGATACCGCGCTTACCATTGGGAGTAGGCTAGAAATAATGCACGTTGTGGGTGCAGCCCAGAGTTTCACAATATCACGCTTGAGGGGTTAAAGGAAACTTTCATTTCTTTGTGGCATTTATCCAGTAATCTTTTGAATAGCACACCTGAAACCCACTGACGGCTCGCTGACAGAATGTTACATCATTGGGCGCGCTATGACACAGCAGCTGATAACCTAAATGTTATACGAGTGGAATTATTTTTAGGCTAATCATGTCTTAGCTCCAGGAAAATGCTTACTAAGGTATGGTGTAAGATGTTCTTAAGACGATAAAATCATTACTTGAACTGTTGGCTTGATATTAAAATAAAACTTACGAAAAATTTCACCGTTTTCAGTTAACTTTTAAGTCTTCACAACAACTTATATTATAGTCCTAATTTTTTGCACACTGGCCACTGTCCTTGGGGAAATCAAGAGTTCTGCTGCCTTTTCTTTTACCTTCAAAGAGAGAGAAATAGAATAAATATTTTGACACAAAATTCCGTATCTGCTTCTGACTCGATAGTCAAAACAAAATGTCTGACCTGGAGACAGACACCTCTGCCTGCTCAGGCTACAAACGTACCCTCAGTGCATTAGTGTATCAACTCAAAATTGGTTGTTTTGAGAAAATTGACTTTGAAGATGCAAATGAAGAAAAGAAATACTTCTAACCTTTCCTGCGCTTGTTAAAGGTAACAACATTTCCATATTCATGTTCTTAAAGTTATTTTTTTAACATATGATGGTGATAATCAAGTGAAATGTCCTCTTTTTTAGCAAATTAAGTCACTGGTTTTGAGTTAAGACAGTAATGCACTCAGTCATATACAGAATTTCTGAATTGCTACAGGTGCATCCTCTTTTTCTTTCAGCCTAAGGCTGTATAGCTGCTGTAATATATTCCCTAAAATACTGTGGTAATTCATTATTAATTTCAGAAACTCTTTTAAGACAGGATATAGAAAGCAGTTCACTGTATTTTCAATAATATTCTTGATTGAACCATTTTTAGCCTATTTTAATTTATGAAAAAGTTAGGCTTATGAGATCAACTTTTGTCCGTGTGGTGCGTTTGTGTGTGTCTCCCCCTAATAACTTCTAAACGGCTAGAGTGAATTCAAGGTCATAGTATTATTTCGGCCGACCCCGACTCCGCCCTTTAAATTTAATTACGTCTCACCAATCTAACATGGCGGCTGTGTGAAATATTTCACCGGCATTCTATAACTACGAAACTGTTACTGATATCACCCTGAAATTTTTTACGGTGATAGAGGGTACTACTAGAAGTTCAACTGTGAGACTTCCAAAAACCTGTAACATGCAAAATGAACATGATGGCCAAGCGATGGAGAAATATTTTAATAGACTATTCTCGCGATTTAACCACCTGTGCGCAGTGAAATTTGATACAGTAAATGTTTATATACATTGTAATGCACTGGCATCTAATTTAGTTCAATTGTTTACATAGCCTCAAGATGGCGGCTGTGCGCAATTTTGAAATTAAGTTTTTATTTCTTGTGTATTAATCATGCGATGGAGTGAACATTTGAATAATGAACCAACGCAAAAATCGTCATCTAATAGCCTAGTACATAACTCAATGGCCTGCATTATATAAAAATCCAACAATGCGATCTACCGAAATATTTAGACGGTTCTTAGTATGTAGAAATCTATTACAGCAATCAAACTAAGATTTTGTATGTTGATAGAGGCAATTAGCATAAGTAGGATATATGAAAATAGGCTGTTTAGTTCTTCACGGAACTACTTCTTATTTTTGTCATACATTACAATAGACTACGAGGCCACAACCTTTAAGCATTTGCATTGTAATAGAAATCATGGTACATGGTACGGATCAAGTTAGCTGTGCAGAGAGAAATCAGGTCATCCTTCTTCCATATTGAAATTTTTGGAGGCTCTAGGTATGCAGGCTCCAGATCAGGCTTCTTCTCAGATGCTCTGCCACGTTTTTTCCCTCTTAAATTTATATTCTGGTAAGCTCCCTGATGATAATCTGTCTTGTAGTACATTGTGGAGGGCGAACACTTTTGAAACTTAACTACTTTCAAATCATTCATCAATACTTCATCCCCATTTTCATTAATGTTGATTTTTTTTCCGAAATGCTTTGACAGATTCTTGTTTCCATTCCCTTTACGACATACAGTTTTCCAGTATTTTAGCCAGTTTTGTAACGGTGACTCATTGTGACGACTGTGACCGCCTGGAACACCTGAAATGATTGACTCACTAGGTGTGTATAAAACGCCCACCTCTTGTTCGCATTGTCTCAATTCGTCTGATTGCAGCACCTCATTCGATGTTCGTTTGAAGACATAGCAAGTAATTTCACTTCCAGAAATGTCTTTCTAAAACCAATAAGCACAGTATTAATTGGCTTTATTTTCACTACTTTGCCTACACACTATGTTAAAGGTAATGCAGGGTATTTTGACTTCGTACCATTTTTAATGTTATAATAGTAATTATATTAATTATTTATTATTACTGTATTACTATTTATTGCAATAGTACTATGGTACTTAATATTATTTTTCTGTTATTGTTAAGACTTGATATCAGTATTGAATGACCTATAGCATATTGTTGCATACACTTTCAAGGCTAAAAGATAAAGAACATATTATAAATACTATGTTCATATCAGTAAATGATTAATATTGAAAACACTAACCTGGGGGCTATTATCTTCATTGGATTGTGTTTATGTGACACATTGTTTCTTCTTCTCTTACAGCCACCACATTAGCAGGCATATTTGAAATAATTACATTATTCCTCTTGCAAACCTCTTGGTTAACTAGTGATACCATCGGTTCCCCCCTTGAAAGAGCGTTTCAAAACTTACGACTCATTTTCTCTCCAATCAACACTCTCATTATTACAGTACATGCTCTACACCTATTGCAATAGTTGTAATCAAAACACTGCCGTCTGGAGGTAATATCTGCGATAATGCTCGACTGCTTCAAGAATTCTGCAGCAGTAGTCTAGAGAATTACTGTAGTATCTCTGTTAATACACTAATGCACTGGACAGTTATATCAAAATGGCTAGTTGTATTACTGTATTAGCCTGCCATCTATGGAGATTATACAGAATTATTTTTACTACGGTAATGCATTGGATAGGCAACATTCTGACGAAGACTTTTATGTAAATATCTCAATATCAACTTTTTTGACTTACGACACTAATGCACTGAGGGTGCGACATATTTACTCAACATTTAAGATAATCACTATATATTTATCTGAAAAGTGAACACTCGTTAGAATGGAAATAATACTTTCAGACGACTTTGCACAATATTATCAATTATAATTATTATAATCTCTATATATATAAAAATGAAAGTTTGTCGGTTTTTTCTGAATTTCCACAGAAATTTGAGTTATTAACATGTTTCAGACTGGTTTATGATGGTTGTGCGCATAAACAAAATTTTTGTCTGTTTGTTTGTCTGTGTACAACTTTGCACGGCGCATCACTCGAGAACGGCTGAGTGGATCAACGTAAAATTTTGTACAGATGTCCGTCAGAGGCATGAAAGTAATCATTGATGTAACTCTTTTCGTTACCTCTCATAAAAGAGGGCCTACCCCCTTAAAAATGCATGCTGAAATGGGTGTTGAAAGACGAGAAAAAGCTCATTTTCAGCGTCTCAGTGTGAGAAACAAAACTCGGAAGCCCTATGGGCCCCGAAAACCACATTTTATGTCCTAAAACCAACAGTTTTTGGGATATTCCCAGAAAACTAATTTCATTTAATAAACACAAATGAAAGAATGCAAGCCAGTAACCATGGCAACACAATCTCAGGAGTCAATCTATTTCTAAGACGCAATGCCATTCCATTTATTACATTACTGTGAACGTTCGCAAACTGCTATAATGTTATCAAGGAACTAACTTAAGCTGTAAAATTCATCAATACGTATATAGTGCGCTTAAGAGGGTCATATAGATATACTGAGAAAATCACAGATGTGGCCAGGAAGAGACGTCTGGCTTTCTATGGACATGTCTCAAGGATGAACCCAACGAGACTAACCAACCGGCTTCTCTACTACTGGGAGAATAGAAAGAGCGTGACACAATGGCTAACAGAAGTTAACAAGGACATCCAAGTACTGAAGGTAATGGAAAGTGATATTAGAAGCCGATCACATCTCAGAAAGCTACTTAAACAGAAGAGTTTTTAGGACAGACCACCCTTTAAGAAAACCTGCATCATCTGGACAAAAGAGAGAAAGGAGAAACATATCCTGAGAATATTGGCCAAACATCAAGTCCCTCGCCAAGTTGAAAAGTTCAACGTCGTGGTCCTTAGCTGGACAATCTGAAAGGAGAAGAAAAAGAAGAAACTAATGAAGTAATGCAAGCCGGTAATCATGACAACAGTATCTCAAGAGGTGACATCCAACTTTCCATCTATTTCTGTAAGAAGCAATGCTACTCAATTTATTACATTTCTGCAAAAGTTTGCAAATGGCTATAAGGTTATCATGGAAACAAACATAGACTGTACAATTCATCAATGCGCTTAAGGGGGTCAAGGGGTACCGTATAATGTTTAAACGTGACTTACACGTGCGAAATGTTGTACAGAAGGTCTATTATATCTCCAAACAGCAACATTATTATCAAAAATTTGTGAATTGAATATGTTTTGCAGCTTTTGGGAATTTGGGCCATTGGAGTCCACAAATCCTGAATTTTCATACACCACAAACCTTTATAATTTATTAAAGGGGTCGTCCTGGGGATGGGGACCACAACGGTGAGGGTATGTTTTTATTTGACTTATATTGAGTTTCGTCAATAAGGTTTTCAATAATATTTTCTCGTCAGGAAGTTCACGTTAGGTGAATTTAGTTTGAGAGCACATTTTAACTAGTCATATATTTGTTGACAAACGGGCTCATCATAAAGATGATTTTGTTTGACACTGTGTGGTTGATATATCTTTATGTACGCCTATAACTCGAGTTAGGGTGCTTGGAGCATCGTAAAATTAGGTATTGTAACCATGAGTCAATTCACCAATCATTTTTAAAACTCTTCCCTGTACTTCTCATAGAAGGGTGGGTATAGGGAAAATCTTTTCAAAATACATGCTAAAATAGGCGAAAAATATAAATTATCCTAGAAAGACGACCAAGCATATGTTACGCTTCTCAGTGTGTGATACAAAACTAGGGAGTTTATAAAGGGTCTCCGAAAACTGCATTTTAAGGCCCTTAAATTAACAGTGTCTGTGATATACCAAGAAAACTAACTTCGTTCTGATAAATATATGAAGGAATGATAAGCCCCTAACCATTGCATCAGTAGCACAATTGATAATGTCTGGTTATTAATACCGAAGACTGTTCAAAGAGTGGGTACTTCTGCTAGTTTGATGTATTAATCACGTTATTTGCGCAGGCGGATGAACACGGTAATGCGTCCATTATGAACCGCACACCAATACAAGAGCACGTCATTCTTCAGTTTGATTAGGCAACTTTTCAGTCTGGCCAACAGAATATGTTCCCAATATATTCCCAATTACTGGGACAAGCAAAAAAATAACCTAAAAAAAATTACATGTGATTACCACTTGATTAATCCATCGGAAGAGGTACTTTTCCCTTTTTACAACTTTTGCAAGGCAGATTATTGGAAATGTATTATTTATGATTTACATACCTTTCTGGTAGAATTTAAGCAACAGAAATGAGATTAATTAGGACTATGAACCAAAGTACCAGGAGAGACAAGATCAGCAATGAGGTACACAGAGGGTCCCTGTTACCAACCTTTTGGGGAAATGCAGACTTCAGTAGTATGGCCATGTAATGAGGAAAGATAGCTCTAGAGCAGCTAAGAAGTACTTCAACCTGGATGTCAAGAGGGAAGAGACCAAGAGGGAGACCAAGGAGACGATGGATAGACACAGTTCGATTAGAGGTGGAGAAGAATGGTTTTAACTGGGGCGATGTCCAAGAACAAATGGTGTACCAAGATTGGGCAAGATGGAGAGCGCTTGTTTGCCACACCCGGGAAATTGGAGATGGAAAATGATGATGAAAAAGAAAAAGATACCTTTCTGGGAGTTACTAGAAGTTCATTTCAATTGTGTCTGCTGTACTGGAAATATTTTGAAATAAATAATTTTCCTTCTTGTTGATTTGACGATCAGCGCCATTACACATTCATGTCATACACTGTTGCCTACATGTCTTATAAAAATCACACCACACGCGTAACTTCGTAATTATGCGAATAAAGAAATAAAAGGCAACCATTATTGGTCTAGGTGAGAAACATTTGTTATAAACATTGATGTGCGACAAACACCAGGGGTGTTTATATTATAGCACACGACACACGTAACTTTGTAATTATGTAAATAAAGAAATAAAAGGCAACCATTATTACTGTTCAGACGAAAATTACTTATTGTAGTATAAGGGTCTGGGGCGTAAGCCCCAGGTTAGGTTTGTTTTGTATTTTGAATAGGTTAGGGTACGGTAGATTAGGTTAGGTTTGTATGTAGAACAGTGGCGTTTTGTATATTGGCTAAGAATTGGTTTTAATGGATGGGGGGGGATATAGATCTGACATAATTTTAAAGAAGTGGTGGATTCGGGTCGGGTGGCTCGAGTGTGGTTCTCTTTGAACTGGTGCTCTGCCAAGTAGCCAGTGAAATGAGCTTTTTTTTTCCAAACATTGGGATGCTATACTAGACGTTAACGCTATTCTCGTTCGATGTTCAGGGTATGCACGGGTGTTGTTGCGAAGTCGGCAGCTTGCATAGTTTGCTGATTCTCGTTGAAAAGTTAGCCGCTCCTTCCAGTACAAACAAATTCCAGTTTGTGGTTTACCCTTAGGTGCACAAAACCTTCATTGTTTATAGTGTTTTAGATCCCTTATTTGGGGGTGGATCTAAAAGGGAGAGTTATTGTACTAATTTATAAGGTTGTGCCTAAAAAGGGTAGCTTCCCTTGGCAGGGCAAGCTGACCAGTGTAGAGTGTTGTGGTGTGCTAGGAACTAGGGGGCGTTCCTATGAATAAGGTAGTAGTGTTTGAAGGGATGGGACCCAATACAAGGGTCACTGTTCTGGTCGCTCAGCTGACTGCTTATTATGTAATTGAATCTGCTCGTATCAGCCGAGTGGCACGTGCTGCTTGCTGGCAGCCGGGCCGGCTCGGGAAACACAAAGGTACCTGAGTTAGCGCTATTAGACTACCGTCTATCACGTCTTACCGTGACGGGAATAAGGAAGGGCGTTGGGATGTAAAAAGGCGTGTAAACAGTAAAGCGTGTGTAGAGTGTGGACCAAGTGTTTATTGGTCTGTAATTCTGAGTATGAGTCCCTTGTAGGGAATGAGATTATGTTCACAATGTAGTACAAGTGGTGGGTTACAGGTTACATAAGTAGGAACTCTGAACACGATTGACTGACTCACCTCGGTTGACACCAGCGTAGCCTCGGGCCGTCTCGATGAAGCACTGACAATGAAGAGATCCTTTGACCTCATTACGATGCCTTCTTATACTCTCCGGCGCTATGTTGTCAGCAATGTGTTGGCCCAGTTAATTGTATGTCGCTATGTGTAACCATTGTGCAAGGACTGAGCTGCTCTTTAGAGTGGCCAGCTGCCCCTGCTACGTTTTATGGATGTTGGCCCGGCTTTCCAAGGGTTGCCATTTAGGGGATTTAGCCAGATGCCGGGGGGATGGACTCCAAGGGGTGCATACCCCTGGGAGGCTGTACAAGCGTCTTCCTTCATTTGTTCGCGTCCTCGCGAACGGGAACGGAACTGGAGGTTGGGATGTTGACGTAGTGGTCCTTGAAACCCCCTCGTATCTCCTGGTGGTGTCGTATCGAAGTGTGGGTGTGAGGTCAGCCCGTGTTCAGAGGGGAGGGTTATGGGATGTACAGATATATGTATACACTGATATTGACATTGTGAAAAAAAAACAAAAAAATTGACATTGTGAAAGATTTGATATCGAGAAAAAATTAACATTGGGGAAAAAAATGACATTTGAGAAAAATTTAACATTAAAAGAAATTCGACATGTAAAAAAAAATTGCCCTTGCTATTGCTGGCATATTGCTAGTTTCAAAAAAAAACATGGTTTGTGATGGTGATTCGTTACCTAGTTGTGCAGGGAGGAAAAACCCAGCTAGACGCGGAATTGTGTCGTCTGGCTTTACCTTGGGGAAAAGTGCTCCCTGCAAATAGAAAGATAGGAGAGAATAGAAAAAAATGGGTGTTCCAGGGTATAATTTAAGGGATATATTCAAAGTATTTATTTGTTTGGGAAAAAACGGAACACCCTGACAAATGGGGAAGTTAGAAGAAGGAAAAATGAAAGAAAACAAATCATACACATTATGTACATTGGTGGTCTTGATAAGGGTAACAGATATGACCCGATAATAATAACAATAGTAATCCTTACAGTTGTAAAATCCCTGACAAGTTGTAGTTGAACATAGTAAACATGTAATGAAGATGAACATAAAAAAAAATAATGTTTGCCATGTGGGTACCCTGTACATATAAGTACTCTTGCCACTCTTGTGGACCCTTGCAACTGTATGACATGGCGAGAAAATACAAAATAATTTACACTTTATAATTATTACTAACATATATATATATATAAACTTATAGAGCTCTGTTACCTGGCCAGTTACTGCATACCTCTTATACTTGGTGCGCACCGTGCTATTATGCCTCGCCGACCATTCTCTAATCGGCCGTTCCTGGTGAGGTTTAGTGGCTAGTCCACTATCCTCTCCCTGGACTTATTACATAACCTCGTGGTTTTCCGTCGTGGGTCGGAATCCCACCTTAGGGTCGAAGGTCCGGCACTTACAAACCTTGTGTCGCCCTTTGAGCCTGAAGTAACGCTTCATTTGCGTATTCTGAAATGTGTTTGCGTTCAGCGATGGTCATCATCCCACGTATGCTGTCCACCGCTGACCGCTGGCGTTGTCACCTTTAAGGGTGCACTAAAACTGATAAGGAGTGTAATTGTGTATGTCATGTATGTGTATGTGGGTAATATGTTTACCATAGACATATTCACGTTCTTGGTTACCTGTAAATCAAAACAGAACAAAAATGCATCCATATTAAGATGTTTATTTCCTCGTATCTCCGTGGTCTTCCTGTGTGGGTAAAAGTGGGTTAATTATGAATATTACAGTGCAATACATTATGATTCATGACAGGTATATATATATATAACCTTCTTCGGTAGCGCTTAGTTTGGAAACTAAGTGTAGCGCCACCGAAGTTTAACTTACCCTAGGTTAGCCTATTTTAACCTAGTTTATCCTAAGTATTGTCGGGCTTACCTCGGTAACGGATTTTTAGTCACCGAGTGCCGAAATATTCTATTGTGATCTATATATAAAAAAAAAATAGCTTTCAATGTAGGTTTATGTTACCCTACATCTTACATTACTTATTTAACTTATTGATAAAATTACTTAACTGTAAAACTATTCTGTATTTACATGCCGAGTGGACCTTATTCTAAAGCCGAAATGTGCTGTGCTATTATTAGCAACAGCTGTTAGTAAATTTGCTTACATCTAAGTGACCTTAACATGGCACTATGACTTAAGTACTAAAATTTAGATGGAGGCTCGTCCGTCCGATTTCTCTCGCGGGTGCCCTTGTAGTACATTGCCGGGACCGGAACCCGACAATGTCTCGTAGTCCCCTCCGTTTTAATACTATTGTCGACATCTATTCTAGGTCTTAATACTAGTACTAACCTATTCGCAGGCGGCTTACGGTGCCACTAAGCTAACCGTTTCGCCCGCTGTAACTTCCTTGTTCATAACCGTTTGCTGTTCCGATTTATCGTAGTTGAGCCGCCCACTTGGCTCCTGTGAGGGGCGCGCAATGCCCCTCTCTTAATGCCCTCTGGTTGCCCGATGCGTCGCCATTTATGTGGGCATTGGACAGTGTGGTCCAATGGCATAATTTTATCGGCCGTCGCAGTATGCTTTTCGCATTGATATTTGCCTCTATGGGCCGCCGTAGTATGCTTTTCGCATTGATATATGAATTTGCCTCTATGGGCCGCAGTAATATGTATTTCGCAGTTATCTTCCACTCCAACGCATAGGAGTTTTGCTTCCCGCTATGGAAGCCGTGCCTACTTAAATTTAAACTTAACTAGGAGTCTAGTCATAATGGGGTCGTCTCTAGGGATAGTTCCCGAGGCCGGCGCCGAGTGAGCTATTTCTCCCGCCATCCTCAGAAAGTCACCCTGCAGATCTCGGCTTCGATGACCGTGACACATAGTGGGTGTAACGTTCTCCGACAAGGGGGATGGGCTAATATGCACCCCTAGATCTCGATGTTTGCCCGTGTCAGGTCCCGAATGCTTTGACCTTACGTAGTTCGTCTGTTTGGTCTAGTCGTCAGTTAAGTGAGGTCGCCGCGCTGTCGAGCCAACTGGGGGAAGGGTCCACATCGCCTTCCCCAGCTCTGCTCCGGTGTGGTGCTCCTGACCTTCGGCTTACACCGTTGTCAACAATCAGATCGTATCAGATTCCTTTGTAAGAAAAAAATGTGGGGTAACCTGTGTAAATGGTTTAATCTCTGTGTAAAATGTAAAATATTTCCAGTGTTGCGGGGTTGTAGATCTTCTAAGTACATAGGCTACTTCTAGTCTACCATCGCTACGTCAGCTTTCCAGCAATAATGCTTTCTTTACTTTAATGGAGGTGTTAGTAGGGTCTGTAATGTCAGGTACCCTGTTATTAGGATCTGGGGGTAGTTATTTGTTGAGTGGGCTTAAAGTATGGTAGGAAGGGTTTGCGCACCTTTGGGTTCCACGTTAGTGGTGGCCTGGAACCGGTGATGCCGCTGGGATGCTCCTATAGTGAGTGGACTGGGGAGGCAATTCCCGGGATTGCAAAGATACGAAAATTTCATGCAGGTTTTATATTAAAATCCCTGGTAAATGGATGGGATACTCATGCATGTGTCTGGATATGAAGTTTCTGCCTTCATGTACGGATAGGTGTGGGGTGGGGCATAATACCAGTATGTTCCTTCATGCGGGAGTGTTTAAGTACTAAAGAATGGTTAATATATATCTATGGCCTCCTCTCTCATTTGGAGAGGCGCATTATGCTTCTTTAATGTTTGCTGAGCCACCCCTAATACTCAGGTGGTAGCATCGTGACGCAAGGCGTAGCATGCCTGCTCTTTAGACGCATGAAGTCCATCAACCCCTTGTGTGTACTTTGTAATGTAGTGTAGCTGTTTTTGGTCGTGTAGCTATGTCTGCGTTGTTTATGTTGGGCGTGAGAAGGTTATGGGAAGGGAGTAAGGTGGTATGCTGGTAGCCTGTTCTCCTGTCATCCTCCCTTGGTCCATGTTGGCTGTCTATCCGCGCCTTGGGATAGTAGAGCTGCATGGCCTAATCTGGTCTGCCATTTGTAGTGTAGATGTGGCCAGTGGTCGTAGTGCGACTGGTCATGTGCTAGTCATCTGTAATGACTCCTATGCCTTACTATCGATAAGAGAAGTTATTAGGGGGGAGATCTTGTCTGTGTTTGCTCCTAATTGTTGAGTGCGTGTGCGTGTGTGTGACTATGTTCCGCTACACCACGCGGATGGTTGGTCTGTTGAAGGCTGAGTCGTAATATGTGTCGCCTGTGTGGGCAGAAGGCGCCCGTGGCTTGCCAACGTCTTTGCGAACGTGCCCTTATAGGCCCAAGATAAGTTCCGCTGTGTCATGTCTTGTCCATTGCCAAATGTTTTTTGCAGTGTGGAGAAAAAATGTATGGTGTTATAATTGTTATGTGTTTGTAATTTCACGGTGACTGGCGCTACGCAATAGTGTCTCGTCACCGCAGTATTGCAGTGTAAATAGTCTGCTGTCAGCAGTTGGTATGTGCTTTTTCTGCACGTATGCAAGTGTGGTCATTGTTTTAGATTCCTAGCGGACTAATGTAGCAATTCGTCCTAGTTAGGTAATGACGTTGTGTGGCCATTGTTCCCTAAGACCTGTGTCTTGCGAAATTTTCCTACCTGTGTTTGTGAAATGTATTCTCTATGTCTGGTGTAATTCGAAATTTTATGTCTGGCCTTTGGTGGGAGGAAATGTAGTATTCCCTGTTCATGCATTTGTATGGGCCAATTTCGGTGTGGTTGGGAGCCTGGATAACTGCTTTCCCTTGTGTCTAAATTTTTACTGGAACTCAGACCCGTGACCTTATGTCATTCTCTGTGTTTTATGTTTGCGTTGTGTTCCAGGGCTTGGGGCTTTCCCAGTGTGGTTTTTTGCTTGTGTTCCGTGTACCAAAAATACCATTGGATAGTTAGTTTTTGGTACGAGCGTGTTGTGTGTGGTCATGGGTTCGAATCCGGTTGTCTGTAAAGACTTGGTGTGATCATTTCCGTGCCGCATATATTATGGCACGTTCCTGTGGATGTGCAATGCGCAAATGAAAGCATGCATACCTGTGTAGAGTTGGTATGTTTTTGATTTCCCCTTGTAGTGTAATTTTGGAAGATATAGGGTCTCTAAATCGGGCGTGAATGATGCCGTGCGCTCTGCTCCGAGAGCTGTTGTCTGTAAGCTTGCAGGTTATCACTGAGGCCTGCTTTACTGCTGAGTATGGTGGTATCGGATTACAATGTCTTGTTGCTTGTCCTGATAACGCTGTGTGTCCGGCACATGTGTTTTTAATCGCTTACTCTCTGTGACTGTGATTAGTGCTTTTCGCATTGTGAACGAAAAGAGGGGAATTTGTGGTTTAACGTGACCGTATCTGGAGATCAAGAGCCACGGGATTTCCGTTTTCCTTGGAATCCAAACCACAGGCCATGGCATTTCACTTCGGAAATCTCATATGCGTTGGCCGTACTGTGGAAGAACCTTCCATTGACTACATTTGTGTCCCCAGATTTTGTGTTACTGTGCCGTGGTTCGATTATGTCCCTACAATGGTACGAAATGTCATTATGCCCGCGTGTCTCCGGGACAGTTCTGTGGGGTGTTAGGATCGTATCCCGGTGCGGTCAGTGGGCTATTTCTTGGCCCTCTTTTCACGCCTGCCCGTGGGATTACTTCCTTTCCTTTTGGCAGTGTTTCCGCCTTTACGTGTACCTATGTATTAAATATATATATATATGTTTAACTTGGCCACCTTTCTTTCATCGGGCCTAATGCCTGCGTCATAATAAAAAAAAAATGAGCTATGCCCCGCTCTGGATTAAGAGAGCACTTTGAAAGAAAATAATAGCAGGTGGCGATAGTCTCTAAAAATTATGTCGTGAACACTATAAAAAATGTTTAAAAAAAATGTGCTTGGGACCTGAGTGTAGTATTTACAATTTTGGTAACGTGAGTACTACTGTAATCTGGTTACGTCTCAGGGGAATCTACCGACACTGTCTAGTACACATTAGGAAGGCCATTGCAAGACGTAATTGATACACTTGTATCCACGTCACGAGCAAAGCCAGTGCACTGTGGGAGTCAAACCTGCCCTTCAAAGTAATTGTAACTCAACAAAATGACAGTGTCTCGTCCCGGTGTGCAATTGGGCTTTTCAGTTGGTTAAAGCACACCTCACCAAATTTTTGAAATTAGTTTGAGATTCTTAATTCCTGCCACACTTACGGCTTTCGCCCGCAACAGGAGAATCTACCAAACTGTGGAACCCTAACATAGAACATTTAGTCATTTCTACTTAGAAAGACTCACTTAAGCTTTATGCTGTGATTTTATGCTTAAGTTGTGTTCAAAATATCTCTTTTTCGGCCTGAAGCCTGCTTGGCTTCCACTTGGCTTAGCATATTAGAGACTTTACGTTATGGCGTTAACCACTTCGCCCACTAACCATTGATGGCCTGAGAGAAAAATGCCATGGTTTCGAAAAAAAAACAAGAAGGGTTTAGAATTATTCCTTCTAATTTGGCTATGTTGCACTGTATATACATAAAATAAGAGAAAAAAAATATGCATTTTTATGTTTATTATGTGCTTGTTGGACTATTTTCTTATCGCCCCCGTGTGAAAGAACTTATGTGGCCTATAATGTTGGTGTTAGCGATGTTAGTTTATTTCTGTGGCCCTGGTGGAAGTCGTTATCCTCTTTCGAGCTTCAGTGCTCAGAAAGGTGAAGGGTTTTGCCCTGTTATTAGATTATAGGCCTCTGAAATCCACTGGGGTGTTCCTTTGCTACTTTCCGGCGGAATTTCTAGCAAAGTAAGCTTTGGCCTACTTCCACCGTAGTGCGTGTCTATAGGTTTGAATGTACCTGTATTCGAGGGCCTAATTGCGCTTGGCGCTGCCCTAGTAGATTTTACGGGAGTGTGGATATATTTGACTGCGTGGTTTTGTGGGGTAGGTGAGAACACCTTTCCTAATCCCCGTGTACTGTGTGGTAATGCCTGGTCAAAATGTTCGTGCGTATATCGTGCATCCTGAGGGACTAATACCGGTGTTCGCCTTCGTTCTGGCAAATTTGCCCTTTGAACTGGCGGTAAAGGCCGCTTAACTGCCTGTTTATTCCCTGGCAATGTGGTGGCTTGTAGCCTGACTGCTTTCTGGCATGTGGCCACGGCAGACTCCTGCCAATGTGTCAGCCTATCTGTGTACGTGTATGTAGGCTTTATGTACTGTAGGGCGGGCTCTACGTCCTCAGCCCATGACGTGGTTATGTCCCTTTGTTTCCTTGTCATATCGTGTGTGTTTAATGGCCCTGGCCTCAACTCCCTCTCGTCCCTTTGTTCCGAGGGTATTGTTCTAGGCTCTGCCCCTCGGTTTGGCAAAATTGCCTTCCGATCCGGAGCTGAAGGACGTGTGTTTGTGTTAGGTTTATTTTGTAGTAAGTTGGAGCCTAACCTGGCCGTCTTCTTGACTGTGGCCACGGCGAGCTCCTTCCATTGTGTGGCAGTACGTGGCGAGAGGGACATCCTCGCAAATTGTCGAGCTAGCGTATCTACGCTTATGTCCTCTCTCGGCTGGGCTGGTGGCCCTACCATGAACTCAAAAATGGCCTTATTGGCTTGTAGCTCACGGTATTTGTCCCAAATTTGGGTGTACTGCCTATTGAGGCTCATGGCCTGCTTGCAAATTACTGTATTAATGTTTCTGTGCTCTGTATTGTTTTGTGGCCGCTAGTTGGAGAAGCGCTTGGACGCGAATTAGCTCCCTGTATTGGGCGTGTAAACCTGTGTAGTGCACCCTCATTCTCTCGAGGGTTGCATTATCTATTACGGGACCATGTGTGGTGATTAATTGTTGGTATATTTTGTTTCTTTGGACATGGATCCTATTGAGGTGTTCATGTATGTGATTCAAGAGTGTATGTGCGCATCTTAATCGCGCTGTCCTACCCTCTGACAGAGTGTACGGTTGTTTGCCCTGTATTGTCCCGACTTTTGTTTGGAGTGCCCGTATTTGTATTTGCCGGCTTTGTATGTGCCTCTGGCATCTGAACAATAATGTTAATAATATTGGCGTACCTCTATTGCCTCTATGGCTTGCAATCTCTGCATGAGGTGCCATTCTGACTGAAGTGTATGGGACTAAAATAAGAATAAAAAAAAATCTGTGCGTGTTTGACAGTGTATTCTTATATTTCTCTGATTCTGTATGGGGCTAGGGGGTTGGTTTATTAAGAATTTCCCCTGTGTAGCTAGTTTGGAGCACACAAAAAAAAATGGCGCTTTTTGTCTGGGGGAAAAATTTTCTCACTATTTGCTTGGCTTTTTGCGGTACGGCAGGGGTCGTTTCTCCTACGAGGGCTCGTTGGTTGAGTCCCGTTCTACTGTGCGTAGGACCGCGCCTCCACCAGTGTTTTAGATCCCTTATTTGGGGGTGGATCTAAAAGGGAGAGTTATTGTACTAATTTATAAGGTTGTGCCTAAAAAGGGTAGCTTCCCTTGGCAGGGCAAGCTGACCAGTGTAGAGTGTTGTGGTGTGCTAGGAACTAGGGGGCGTTCCTATGAATAAGGTAGTAGTGTTTGAAGGGATGGGACCCAATACAAGGGTCACTGTTCTGGTCGCTCAGCTGACTGCTTATTATGTAATTGAATCTGCTCGTATCAGCCGAGTGGCACGTGCTGCTTGCTGGCAGCCGGGCCGGCTCGGGAAACACAAAGGTACCTGAGTTAGCGCTATTAGACTACCGTCTATCACGTCTTACCGTGACGGGAATAAGGAAGGGCGTTGGGATGTAAAAAGGCGTGTAAACAGTAAAGCGTGTGTAGAGTGTGGACCAAGTGTTTATTGGTCTGTAATTCTGAGTATGAGTCCCTTGTAGGGAATGAGATTATGTTCACAATGTAGTACAAGTGGTGGGTTACAGGTTACATAAGTAGGAACTCTGAACACGATTGACTGACTCACCTCGGTTGACACCAGCGTAGCCTCGGGCCGTCTCGATGAAGCACTGACAATGAAGAGATCCTTTGACCTCATTACGATGCCTTCTTATACTCTCCGGCGCTATGTTGTCAGCAATGTGTTGGCCCAGTTAATTGTATGTCGCTATGTGTAACCATTGTGCAAGGACTGAGCTGCTCTTTAGAGTGGCCAGCTGTCCCTGCTACGTTTTATGGATGTTGGCCCGGCTTTCCAAGGGTTGCCATTTAGGGGATTTAGCCAGATGCCGGGGGGATGGACTCCAAGGGGTGCATACCCCTGGGAGGCTGTACAATAGTGTTACACGTGGTCCAACAGTCCGATATTATGGAAGCAGGCAAAATCCATTCCTGAATGACTCTTAAGGACGGTTTCAGTGTCCCTTTGGGGTACCGGTACGATAATTATTTTTTATTGTCCCGCTCCAATCACCGAATACCCATTGACCCTCGATTGTTCGGCCTCTGTGATATGAATTTACCAAATTTGGCCTCGTCAATTTCGACGATTACTCGGTCCTCCAATTTGTGCCCTGTTTTGAAACAACCTATGTTCGCACACCTCCCGGCAGAAGGAAGACCAGTCTACTACAGTCGCAGCAGTTACTTTTAGTTCGTCCATGAGTACTTCGTGTCGAGGGTTGGGAAGCTGGCACCACAGAACAGTAAAGCTTACAATATCTAGTACAGATAATTTCGCTTTGGGAAAGGTTCCTTTCAAGGCGGTTGCTCTACAATTACACATTTGCTTCGGAGGTCAGAAGTGTCGTGTTGCAGTTAACTATTAATCGACCGGTCGATTTCATCCATTTTACTTGTAGTTTGCGATTACATTTTGGGCACGGTAGTGATTTCGCTATTATGTTTATTCCTGTAATAGTTTCAACAACTTGTCATGATTGTCATGGTATTGTCGATTGAAACTGCTGATTGTCATGTGACAACTTGGACAATCCATGTTTACCTTGAGACTGACTGTTGAAACTTTGCGCACTTTTGCATTAATTTGACGGCACTCTTTTGTTTTTCTATACCGGATGCGAAATAGTACTGTTACGTGTCACCCCCCTAGTGGCACTTTTGTTAACTGGATTACGGTGTGTAAGAAGCACAACACCAATTACTGCTTAAAGAAATAATTAACTTTATTGCGGCCAGAAGATTACACTACTCATCAGCAATTACAGACAATTAGATCCTTACTCCAGTTTCCTCAAGTCTCTTCCTTGAGTGCTCTTGCCCCTTTTCACTTGTCAACAAACCACAGAAGTTAAACAGTCTTAATGAGTCCGGTGGCCTTGACAGAAACTACCTGCTCCTCTTCCTCATGTATAACAACCACAGTTACTTACGATAATCCGCTACTCGCTGCTTCGCTGTCCACAAGCTGGGGAAACAATGTCACTGGATTTCGTAACTCGCACGGCACTTCGTCACCACACTTCTGTCGCACTCGCTCAAAAACACACACCCACAGAAAACTCGGTCCCCTCACTGTTGAAGCCGCTTATATAGCAGGCTGGTGACTCAATGAATGCTTCTAGATCCATCCAGGGTTCCCGGCTTCTCGAGGTTTCCATCGCTGGTCCAGTCACGAATATTCTGGACTATCCCTTTGTCCTAGTAGCCCTGTTGCATAAGGCGCACGCAATACAGGAGGCAGGGCACAGCCCAGCCCTGGGGCAGTTGTGACTCATGCGGCGAGCGATGACACAAACTCACAGCCGTAACACCACCCCCTTCCTAAAAGGCTGATCGTCCCGATCAATCATTGATCCGTATGTGTCCCTCCGTAGGCTGCCAGGCGATCTCGATGCACGATCTTCATCTTCGCCCTCGGGCTCCGCTGGATCCTGTAGACGACATCGTTGATTCGTTTCACGACTCGGTACGGGCCCTCCCAGGACTTCTGAAGTTTGGGTGACAGGCCTTTCTTCGGTAATGGGTTGAAGAGCCAGACCAGGTCGTCCTCGTGGAAACCGCCGGCATCCGTCTGCTGGTCGTATCGGGTCTTCATTCGGTCGGTCTCGATCCGCAGTTTCCTCCTCGCGAACGCGTGCACGTCCTCCAGTTGGTCGACCAGTTCTTGACAATACTGGCTTACCGGGACCGGATCATTCCCAGGTCGGCCGAAGGCAAGATCGACAGGTAGACAGAGCTCCCTCCCAAACATGGCCCGGGCTGGTGTGCACCCGGTGGCTTCATGCACGGCGGCACGGTAGGCCAGGAGAAATAGTGGAAGATGTTTGTCCCAATCCCTCTGGTGCTCGCTGATGACTATTCGGAGATGGTTCTCGATGGTGCGATTGAATCGCTCTACCATCCCGTCGGACTGAGGGTGTAGCGGCGTTGTCCTTGTCTTCCGGATTCCCAGCAGGTGGCATAGGTTCTGGAACACCTGCGACTCGAAGTTCCTCCCTTGGTCGGAGTGCAGCTCCAGGGGTACTCCGTACCGGCTGACGAATTCCTTCACCAGGGTCTCTGCAATCGTCGCGGCTTCCTGGTTAGGGAGCGCATACGCCTCTTGCCATTTGGTGAAGTAGTCGCTGACGACCAATATGTAGCGGTTCCCTGCCTCGCTTAATGGGAATGGCCCAGCAACATCGATGGCCACTCTCTCCATGGGGCCGCCCACGTTGTAGGTCTTCAGTGGACCCTGCCGTCTTCGTCCTGGGCCCTTGCTGGCTGCGCAATCGTGGCACCTCGCGCAGTGGTTCTCCACGTCGGTTCGGCATCCGATCCAGTAGAACCGCTCTCTCAGCTTCTCCAGGGTCTTCTTTATCATTAGGTGTCCACCAGATGATCCTCCATGGACTTCCTTCAGGACTTCCTCCGTCATAGCCTTTGGAACGACGACTTGTTCCCGAGATGTCTACCCGCTGTTGCTCTCCTAGGCGCGGCAGATGAGGCCATCCCTTACAATCAGCGAGTCCCACTGCGCCCAGTAGGACTTAAACTTTGGGCTGCAGTCACTCACAATGTTCCACCCGGGTCTGGGGACACAGGCCCTCTTCCATTCGGCTATAAGTCCCAGGTCATCATCTTCTGCTTGTGCCCGCGTGAAAGATTCGCGGCTCCAGTTCCCTTGAAGTTCCACAGTAGTCCGTCGGCACTGTATCCCGGTGGTCTCCTCACTTCGGGCACAGAAGGCGCAGTCTTCGGGGCACGGTCTTCGTGACAGGGCGTCGGCGTTAGAATGCAGTTGGCCTTTCCTGTGCTGAATCTCAAAGTTGTACTGTTGAAGCCTCTCTAACCACCGCCCGAGTTGACCACTCGGGCTGCTTGAAGTTCAGGAGCCACCGCAGGGATGCATGGTCGGTCCTGATGAAAAATTTTTGCCCGTACAGGTACTTGTGGAAGTGTTCAATGGTCTTTACGATGGCGAGCAGCTCCTTCCTGGTGACGCAGTAGTTCCTTTCTGGCTTTGACAGGGCCTTGCTGAAGTAGGCCACTACATGCGACAGGATCCCCCCTATGCCAAAGTCGCTGGCATCGGTATCGACGATGAACCTGGTTCCAGGTCTGGGGTAGGCCAGAATAGGTGCGGTGCACAGAGCCTGCTTGAGTTGTTCGAAGGCACTGTGGCATTCTGCTGTCCACGTGAAGAGTTGGTCCTTCTCAGTCAGGCGATGTAAAGGTTTGGCGATGTCGGCGAATCCTCTCACGAAGCGGCGGTAATAAGTGCAGAGTCCCAGGAAGCTTAGTAGTTGGGACTTGTCCTTCGGAACTGGCCACTCCCTCACAGCTGCGGTCTTCTCAGGGTCGGTGCGCATCCCCTCCTCGGAGACGATATGCCCAAGGTACTGGACCTGCTTCTGGAAGAGCTGACACTTCTTGGGGCTCAACTTCAGCTGGGCAGCCCGTAGCTTCATCAAGATCTCCTTCAGGTTGCTGTAGTGCTCCTCGAAGCTTTTTCCCAGAACGATGACGTCGTCTAGGTTGACCAGGCAGGTCTTCCAGTGTAGTCCCCTCAGAAGGGACTCCATTAGCCTTTCGAAGGTCGCAGGGGCGTTGCACAGACCGAATGGCATGACGGTGAACTGCTAGAGCCCGCTGCCCACAGAGAACGCCGTTTTCTCGCGGTCCTTAGGGTGGACCTCCACCTGCCAGTAGCCACTCTTCAAATCCAAGGTGGAGAACCATCTCGACCCTGATATGGTGTCCAGGGTGTCGTCGATCCGAGGTAGAGGGTAGCTGTCCTTCTTCGTGACGTCATTCACCCGTCTGTAGTCCACGCAGAACCTGGTGGAACCGTCCTTCTTCTTCACTAGCACGACCGGAGAACTCCA
Source organism: Meconema thalassinum (assembly GCA_946902985.2). Classification (NCBI taxonomy): domain Eukaryota; kingdom Metazoa; phylum Arthropoda; class Insecta; order Orthoptera; family Tettigoniidae; genus Meconema; species Meconema thalassinum. Next base: position 247,549,234 of record OX336394.1, on the reverse strand, counting down.
AGGACTATGTGATGGCTCGATCACCCCTTGCTCCTTCATCTCTTTTACCATCCGGTCGACTTCGGCTTGCTTGGCGAGCGGGACACGTCGGAATGGGGCCCTAATCGGTATGCTGTCCCCAACGTCGATTCTGTGCTGAACCAAGCTTGTCCTGCCGAAGTCTTTGCTCCCCACGCAGAAGATGTCCTGGAATTCGCGTAGCAGGTCCTGAAGTTGGCGTGATTGTTCCTCGTCTAAATGGTCCTGGGATCCTTGGTACAGCTTCTGTAGTTCTTCTGGCAGTGTGCGTCTTCTTCGGGTGTCCGTCTGTCGTATCTGTGATGCGGGCAATCCAGGTAACGGGCTCGCAAACTCCTAGGTTGGTGTCCTGGTGAACCGTAATGTCGTAGTCGTTCAGGTTGGACAGGCGGACGTACGGCCGAGACGTCGTGTTGATGAGAGTCTTGGCAACTAGCAATCCTTTTGTCTGGATGTCCTCATATTTTGGCTCGATGACAGCCGCCACTCCCTCAGCAGCTCCGTCGACGATTAACGGCAGCGCTGACCTCCGTCCTGGCGGGAACGATGACGTCTTCTCTCAGCCTTACTCGCCGTGCGGTGATGGACTCGTGCGCAGGTTGCAAAGCAAGTTCCTCACCTCCGAAGTGCAGAGTGTTGGTACTCAGATCCAAGATGATGATGTTCTGGTCCAGGAAGTCCAGTGCGATGATCACTTCATTTGATACGTCAGCCACAAGCACTGGATGCTTTATCGCCCGTCGACCAATGACCGTCTCGAACTCAAGTGCGTGGCTCAGCGCATCTGTCAGGGTCTTATTGCGTGCGAGTCGCAGCGCCTGTTGAGTGCCCGAGTCCCGTAGCCCGTCGGTGAAAGTCTGCGTCACTATCTGCTCCAGATAGTCGGCTGGCGCTGTTGGGTAGGCGAGCCTTACGAAACGTGCGATGTCCATTTCGAACTCCTGCAGGGTTTCCGCGTTCTTTTGTACCCGGGTCCGGAGCTGCATCTGGTAGGCCTGCTGAAGATGGCTATCTCCATATCGGGACTCCATATGGGCGATCAGTGAAGCGTAGTCCTGGGATCCAGTCGGGATGGCCTGAAGGACGTTAAGGGCGTCACCTCTCAGCGCTACAATGAGAGCTGTAGCCTTTTCTGTGTTGTTCCAGTTATTTATGGAACAGGCCGCCTCGAACTGACGTTAGTAGGTGCTCCACGGGACCTTTCCGTCGAAGGTTGGGGGCGTCACTCTGCTATGTCCCGTTCCTGATATTCCCGGTGTAACGGTGGGCGGGCGTTGGCGCAGCTCGGCAACTTCCTCTCGTAGAGCGTTGAATTTCTCTTCCACCCCCGTCAGTGGGCTTTGGCGCAGCTCGGCAACTTACTTTTGTAAGGCGTTGAATTTCTCCTCCAACCCCATCAGCGGGCGTTGGCACAGCTCGGCAACTTCCACTTGCAAGGCGTTGAATTTCTCCTCCACCCCCATCAGCGGGCGTTGGCGCAGCTCGGCAACTTCCACTTGTAAGGCGTTGAATTTCTCCTCCACCCCCATCAGCGGTCGTTGGCACAGCTCAGCAACTTCCACTTGCAAAGCGTTGAACTTCTCCTCCACCCCCATCCGCGGGCGTTGGCGCAGCTCGGCAACTTCCACTTGTAAGGCGTCGAACTTCTTTTCCACTGCTGCGACTTCCTCACGTAGGCCCTGTTCTAATTTCCTTTGGCTCTCCTCTAATTTCGTCAGCAGACACTCTTCCAGATTTTTCTGGCCATCCAGAAATTTGGCGGTTAGGTCCTCTGCTAACTTATTCTGGCTGTCCTTCAGGTCCTCTGCTAACTTCTTCTGGCCATCCTCCATCTTCTTCTGGCCGTCTTCCATTTTGGCAGTTAGGTCCTTGGTTAAATTCTTCTGGCCGTCTCCTATGCCATTTAACTTTTCTAGCAATGCTGCCAATTGCGCCTCCATTTTAGTTGTTTGCCTTGTAAAGGGCATGCACTCACAGGAAAATTAGAGAAAATGACCTGCTCGGGGTTTGAAACCAGGACCGTCAGGTGTTGTGCTTGAGTTCGTAATCCGGCTTCTGACACCAGTTGTTACGTGCCACCCCCCTAGTGGCACTTTTGTTAACTGGATTACGGTGTGTAAGAAGCACAACACCAATTACTGCTTAAAGAAATAATTAACTTTATTGCGGCCAGAAGATTACACTACTCATCAGCAATTACAGACAATTAGATCCTTACTCCAGTTTCCTCAAGACTCTTCCTTGAGCGCTCTTGCCCCTTTTCACTTGTCAACAAACCACAGAAGTTAAACCGTCTTAATGAGTCCGGTGGCCTTGACAGAAACTACCTGCCCCTCTTTCTCATGTATAACAACCACAGTTACTTACGATAATCCGCTACCCGCTGCTTCGCTGTCCACAAGCTGGGGAAACAATGTCACTGGATTTCGTAACTCGCACGGCACTTCGTCACCACACTTCTGTCGCACTCGCTCAAAAACACACACCCACAGAAAACTCGGTCCCCTCACTGTTGAAGCCGCTTATATAGCAGGCTGGTGACTCAATGTATGCTTCTAGATCCATCCAGGGTTCACGGCTTCTCGAGGTTTCCATCGCTGGTCCAGTCACGAATATTCTGGACTATCCCTGTGTCCTAGTAGCCCTGTTGCATAAGGCGCACGCAATACAGGAGGCAGGGCACAGCCCAGCCCTGGGGCAGTTGTGACTCATGCGGCGAGCGATGACACAAACTCACAGCCGTAACAGTACCAAGTGGGTGTGGTTGGCATTTTTTACTCCTGACAAACATGGCTGACAGAGCTGGAATTTCACCTATATAAGTCTTGATCCTGTTTGGTATGGCTGGGTGGGTCTCGGACAGCGGAGGAGTAAACATCTATTACTACATCATCTCCAGATATTTTCTCGACTATTAATTCAGGTAATTTGATTAATTTCAGTACTTTAAGAATTTTGGAGCGTAAAGTACCTCTTCTGAAGTCTTACCATCAAAAAAGTGCGAAGTTACTAGGGCGTGTCGGGCATAATTTTCAGATTAGGCCTGTTTTTGTGCGTAAAGCCCTTTAATAAGATGTCCATCTCGTGTTCCATCCAACAGGTCAGATAAATTATATCTGATGGTGAATCGCTAATATCAAATTGGTAAATATAGATTGGGAAGGATAAAAATGACTGATCAGCAAGCTGGATAGTACAGCGTGATTGGCATGAGTGATGCTCATGCAAGGGGAGGAAAATAATGTGTTGTACAGTAGCATTTCTCAATTGGCCTATTTGAAAGTTTCTTCATCAATTTTGAATGAGACTAGAACTTGGCTTTTTAAACTTGCATCAGTCATCGTCGTGGCTTTTACATACCTTGTTTCATCTTCTGGGCGACATCAAATTAGTAACCCTGATTACTATTTTGTCTGAAATATGTGCTAAATTACATAAATATGCGTTTTTTTTATTGCTCTTATAACAACGGCAGATGTTCGACAGCGTATTTAATATGTTAAATTGCTGCCAAAGCGCACACATTGACGTCACTAGTTGCCAACGTGTGGGATACAAAATACGCCACGACTACCGCATTGTGAGTGACTAAAAGCACTGGGTGTATAGATGGCTAACGCAGCCCACAGGGTAAAACCATTGTCCAAATCCATTGGATTGGACAAAACGAAGGTTAGTATGGTCTGCTTGAGCTGCGGCCTTGGCCGCGGGAAGCTAGTGGGGCAATATTGACAACACTTTTGGCTGTAACCATTGTCAAAACCAAAAGCCATTTAGCAAATTTTACTGTTCCATAAAGAAGAAATGCCTTATTATATACACAGTAAGTGCAGGGTTGGCAATACTGTCTTTGCCAGTAATTTCACTCACATAATGGCAGAAACAGCTGGACTTTTACCTGCATAAGTCGTGATCTAAGAAGGAGATAGCGGGTGGGTTAAGTCAGTGGAGGCGTAAACATCTATTACTACATCATTTCCTGATTTTATTTTTCATCATTTGAAAAGGTATTTTAGCTAATTTATGTACTTAAGATATGTAATTGTTTGTTCGTGTGTCATTGTGCTGCTATTTTTTCATATTTGAGTTTGTCTCCTAATATTGTGCTCTCGAATGACCTAGGGCCAGTTCTACCATCTCCTGGTGCAGGTGACTTGCCACCTGAATAAACTGATATTTCTGTTCACGATCAGCAGGTAGTGCTACCAGCTGCATAAATATTGTTTATTTGGAGTGTAAACTTTCGGCTGCTCCGAGAGGCTAACAAAGCTTTTCCAACAAGTAACTCTCCAAAATGGCCTTGCAAACGCTTGCTTGATGCTTGTTTCAGATGATTTGTGTCATTTAATACAGCCACAAAAACAATGAACGTTCCATGCTAGGAATACCATCTTATATTTATAAATAGCTTATTAATATTTGAAACATTCATGATAAGGTTGGCAGTATACAATTTGTAAAGGGGTAAAGTTGCAGCTTGTCGGTTGTTTAGCGGTCAGCATTACTTCCCTGGGCGTGGTAGATTCTATTCCCACCTTCTGCCTTTGGTTTTCCTACCAGTCCCTTTTTATTAATTGATAGAGCGTGGTCCAAATATCATTACAGTACTTTGAATTGATGTAGCATATACTTCGGAATTTCTTTGGAAATAAAAGCATTCTAATGTTTTAATTCAATGTTTTTAAAAGAAGAAAGTTTATCTCATTGTGGATGCTTTTGTGTTTATTATTATATTATATCTTTTCCCTGTGGACGAAGATGCATATTTGATACAGTATCATTGTATTTTTGAGGAAGCCACTGTCGTGACCCAGGTCAGCAAAGAGTTGATGAAATATTTGTCTACTCCAACTCGCATATTTATATTCTGACCTCACATCCTCGGTTCAGTTTTCGGATGAAGATTCATACAATATAATACTGTTATGGTAACATGTTGGTACATTATCGTACCAAAGACTTAACCAGATGTGAATCAGAAAGGTTCCATTTCCTATGCAATAAAATAAATAGTTGGGTCATGTTAACATGCTGAATTTAAACATTGTACATGGTGGCCACTACTCCTGGAAATCCTGGAAAACTCCTGGATTTTTATTAGGTCTGAAAAACTCCTGGAAAATGATGAAAAATTTGAAAACTCCTGGAAAATAGTCACTGTTAATTAATCATAAAAATCTTTCCATGTTAAATCATACTCCCGCTGCGATTTTGGGTGAGCACTCTATCATTAACGAAAGAAATTTCCTCATGCTACTTGTTTCTGAGTGGGAGAACATGCGATAGTATTTTTGTAAAACATATTGAGTATAGACAACTTCACCGCTGTAAAATTGCAGGCGGCCTTTTTTTAAGTGGATATTTGTGTCACAAAGGCTTTTTTAAAACAACAGTTCAATCATTTGTGTGTAGGCTTGCGTATCAATAACGCAATCACCACTAATTTTTGTCAACATCTATGTAAGTGAACCAAACACAACTGCTTTATTTTGGTCTTGAAGTAGGCAACCGATAATGCCTCCCGCCCTCCAACCCCCGCCCCCCGGGACTTGCAGCAGTTACTGTATATATTTCTCATTCCTACTGAAATACTCGCTTTAAACTATTTTAACTGACTATATATGATAATAATGTACCGTTATCAATAAATAAAAACGGAGACCTGATAATAATACTTTCCTATAATGTAGCTCGAATCTGAAATTTGCTCCAAAACAATTGACACCACGAGACAACTCTTACCATTTACTTGGTATGCTGTTAATACGTTACTAAACAGTCAGCAAGATGAATGCTTACAATATTATCTTATAATACTACATAATGTAATGAATCCCACCACATTGGGTTACGACAAAGATTTATGTAGTGTTTGGCTTATGCTGACATTATCAGTAATATATACAGTGCACTCACGATAATTCGCATGCGGATAATTCATTTTGCCGGTAATTCGCGGTTCTCCAAGAGTATTTTTAAAATAGAAATTCTCACAGCAACTTAACATCACGCTAAGTAAAGCAATCTCTCCGTCGATTAAAAGAATTTTGATGCGACGCAATGCGTAAAGACTAAATCATTAAGATTCAAGAAGACAGAACTGCGTTTCTCTGAGATGTAACAGTAGGCTTACCTGTGCAATCTTCGAAACATAAGAGCATGTTGCCATGAGTGGTATAGCACAAATTTCCTTCATCTTCGAAGCCCAAACAATACAAGAGGAATGCTCTTTAACTCGGAACCTCGCTGATCTGTGAGTTGTGAAGGGTGGATGCGCGGACAGCTTATTGTAAACGGCGATTATTGTCTAATGGCGCAAACTCGCGCGACACCGAGAGCGTGTTTGTTGGATGCTCTTCATGCAGTCAACACAGTCATGGGAGAAAAATACTGCTACTACGCTCGCACAAAAGCAAGCACTTGCCGACTTCTGTAATGACAATATTTCGAACGGGCAAATTAGACGTTGATAAAGACGTTTATGATTTAAGGCAAGTAAGCAAAGAAGAGAGCCTCCGTGTCTTAGGCGGCAGCACGCCGGTCTCTCACCGCTGGGTCCGTGGTTCAAATCCCGGTCACTCTGTGTGATTTGTGCTGGACAAAGTGGAGGCAGACAGGTTTTTCTCCGGGTACTCCGGCTTTTGTGCATTAACTGTGCCCTGAAAAATATAGGTCCTATAATTCTGTATCCATTCACTGCGCACCATACTCCGACCCGTTCGTCATGAGGAGGAATTTCGTATATGCGATGGGGGTTTTGCTGTTATTTGCGTCGAAACATAACAGTGTAAATGGAACCAAGCTTCGTCCGAGAAAAATATTAAGCGTGGATCAATTGTTTCATCATAAAAGTTTCGTAACATCCAATTACAAAATCGTACCCGCTTATCATGATCTCGTGGATGCAATTCGTGTACTACAGTAATCTTGTATGGCTTCAGTTTCCACATTTTCGTAGCCTGCCATGCTGAGCTCTTGAAACCCCGGCTTCTTGTCCAAGTCGTCTTAGGGATTTTGTAGGCGTATGTTCTAATCCTTCTGAGATTTCATTTACTTTTTCCTCATTAATTACACGTTTTTTATCACTTCGCTTCTTATCGAGTAAAGAACCAGTTCCTCTCAATTTGTTTACGAGATTCAGCACGGTATCTCTGTGGAGAGCGCACACCTGGAAAATGTGTTCTGAAACGTCTTAACGACTTCCCTGCAAGACTCTGTTTTTACATAATTATCGTACATAAATACCCTTTCCTCTACCGTGTACACATGTGGAGGCATTATGAGAATTGTACCCCAAAGTAACACTTCTCAACTCGAGAACAGTTGGAGCGACAGATCAACACTAACTTAATACACGTTATACGCACGGGCCAGAACTGCGAAGTGCGTGCTGTGTAACAGGAAGTGATCATTCGAGGCGAGGTAGATAAGCTCAATGTACTGGCCGGCCGAGTCATGATAGGAACTTGCTGTACATCCTTTGCACAAGGAAGGTAATAGGCAAGATGTCAACTATAGAAGTATATCCCTTTTGCCAGTGGCCTACAAGATATTCTCAACAATACTACTAAACATGGTAGAAGCAACACTTGACAGTCATTTAGGTAAATATCACAGTGGATTTAGAAAAGGCAGATCTTGCTCAGAACAGATATTCAACCTAAAGTCCATAATTTGACACAGACAATTATCTTCTAAAACCATAATATTGACATTGATAGATTTTAAAAAGGCTTTTGATTCTGTCGACAGGGAAACTCTAGGTAAGGTAATGAGAGAATTTGGAGTTAATTCTAACCTGGCAAACCTATTTTAAAGGTAAAATTTCGGGGAGAAATTTCAAAACCATTCAAAATAAATACAGGTGTAAGGCAAGGTGATGGTATATCTCCACCCCTATTCAATTGTATCCTGGAAAAATAGTACAAATTTGGAATAAGAAATTGAAGGAGCAGAATATATCACCTAGGGAGAAAAAACAGTGGTGTTAAAGTAAATTGTCTGGCATTTGCTGATGATTTTGCCATACTTTCTGAAAACAGCTCGTGCAACAGTACAAATCAATCTATTAGAAGACATAGCCAATAAAACAGGTTTAAAGATTTCTCTAGAAAAACAAAATTTATGACAAATATTTAAAATGCTCCAGAAATCCTAATAACAAATTAAGAGGGTAGATAAGTTCAAATATTTGGGGGAAATAATTCAGAAGAATGGCTTAGAAAAATCTGCTGTAGAAGAAGAGTGCACAAGATTCAAAGAGCATATGGTATAACCAGGAATATCTATAACAAAAAGTGTTTATCTAAGAAATTGAAAATACACCACTAGAGAACAGTAATTAAACCAGAATGCTTATATGCCAGTGAATGTTTAATACTAAATTATAAATTGGATAAATTAGAAGTATCAGAAAGAAAAATTATACGCAAAATTCTCGGTCCGTTAAGAACTACAGAGTTTTGGAAATTAAGAAGTAATGAAGAAATATATCGGAACATTGAAAACATAACGGACACACTAAAGAAGAGGCGATTGTTATTTTTCGGACATTTATATAGAATGAATGATAGCAGGTTAAACAAACAGATTTTTAAATATCTTGGGGGAAAAAAATCGACAGCAGCCTGGTTTCAAGAAGTAAAGAAAGATTGAGAAAAGGGTAATGTAAGAGAAGAAGATGCACTGTAAGAGAAGAAGATGCACTAGAGAGAGAAATTTTCAAATAAGGTATTGGGAATGGAAGGACTCCAAGGAAGACAATATAAGAAACAGGCTCAAAATGGTCGGAAGAGAGAAAGAATACACACAGTGAAAAGATGGAGCACTGGAGGAAGAGGAAAGAACAACAAAGGACTAAACATTGAAATTGGTTCGTGGTCCTCGGAAGACCCTAACAGAGAATGAAGAAGAAGAATGTAGGCATAATCCACATAGGCCTACCTCTAGCCTAGCATGTCTTACAAGACACTACAATCAAGGGTTATAATTATTATTTTGCATGTTCAAGCCTATTTCAATATTTTAACCAATAGTTTTGTTTTTACTGGGCTTAACAAAAATAACTGCGGATAATTCGCGGAAGTTAGTGTATTAATTACCGTTAACGAGAGTGCACTGTATATACATATTTACAGAAGAGAAACAAAGTAATTTGTGCTTCACAACTGAATATCTAGATTTTCAATCCAGCGAACAGCATCTAGAGTTAACAATGGGACGTCCGCTTCATCACTGTGATTAGCTCGAATTTTGCATTCTCTGCCAATGTGATGAATAGTCTGGTGTGGAGTTCCGCAGTCATAGTCTGGACTAGGTAGCTTTTTCCACCTGTGGAGAGCATCTCTGCACCGACCACGTCCTGTTCTGATTCTGTTCAGGGCAGTCCAGGTCTTGCGTGATAGGTGAAATCCACTTGGAAATCTGGGAACTGAGAAGAAGGTATGCAGGCGCATATCTGTTGCTGCTTAAGATCCTTAGCATCCATGTCGGCAGCATCACGCACAGTTGGATGGCGTGATTTTAGTATTTTATGATTCAAAAGTCGCAGGTCATTATGCACGGGTAGACTAGGATTCCTGGAGATCATGTGGAATTCCTTCATAAGGGCATTAGTTCTGCGTATATCAGGTGGCATATTACCGGTTAGCAGTGGGAGCCAATGAACTGGAGTAGATGTGATTGTGCCAGATATGGTGCAGATTGTGGTATTAAGTTGGGTGTCAACAAGCCTTGTGTGATGACTGTTCAACAAACAGGTGCACAATACTCAATACTTGAATACACCAAACCCAAGGCTGAAGATCGCAAGGTGGTTGCTGTGGATCCCCAGGTAGTTCCACATAGTTTATGGATGTTGTTTTGAGTTCTCCACTTTTGTGCAAAGTTCAGGAGGTGTTGTTTGAAGGATAGTGTATGGTCTAAGATGACGCCAAGGGTTCCAATTATGACGAAGATTTCTGCCTCCGAAACTCGTATTCGGTTACACGCTCGCCATGCGATTATTTAAATGGAAGCAAGACTCTTCTGTTTTACTCACACTGAGTTGAAGTCTCCAGATTATGAAGTAATTTTCCAACATAGACAAGTCTTTGGTAAGAATCTCTTCAGTCGTCTCCATTGCCTGATCTTGTACGGCTAGAGCCAAGTCGTCGGCATAGCAGAATTTTCTGGATGAAGTGTAAGGAAGGTCAGAGAGGTATAAGTTGAACAATAATGGTGAGAGAACTGATCCTTGGGGCAATCCGTTGTTTAGCTTCCTCTCCTTGCTTATTTTGCTTCCAGTGATTACTTGGAACTTCTGATCACTTAACATGTTACGACAAAGATATTTTTTATGACGATAATAGGATGTATATCAATGCGAAATAATGAGAGAAATGGTGTTATATGTTAAGATATTTATGGGTGGATAACCTCGCTGTTCCACCCCTTAAAACTACAATAACTAACTTTATACGATTTCATGTCCCCTTTGACGACAGCCAGGCACAGTGTCCTGCAAATGTTCGAAAGGATGTAACGCAGCGTGTGGTTGCAGGAAAATGGGCCACCGATGCTCCAGAATCTGCATGAATTTTATGGGACGGTCATGTACAAATGCTGCCGAGGAAGATGATATGGTTGATTGTGACGGAGACATCGATGTTAATCTTGAGCGCCCTATGACGTTGGACAAATGTACCGATACAGACGATGAAAGCGATGACTGAGAAATTGATGCAGACGATCAAGACTGCCAGCCTTCATCAAAACGGTTTAAAATCGACTAACATTGACATTTGAACAGTGGATTAGGCCTCCTGGGGACACTACTTAAAAAAAAACGCGCCATTTACTTTACCGTCAGGTGGTGTGGAAAGGAATGATTTTATGCCAATACTACACAATAAGAATACTAATGGTAGGTACTTTGCCACAGCTGTTTACATTGAAAAGCTGTTATACTTGTAACAAGTTAACATCTTGTGCACCTGGAATGCTGACAAATATTTATAACATGTAGAAACTTTGATATGGCATATCATATCCATAGCTTTTCCGCAAGAATCAAAAAGGGCTCCACTTTGAACGGTCGTAGCATCGTAACGGTTTGCATTAGAGACAGAGAATTGAGAAGAATAAACTAAGGTGGTTTGGACATGTAAAGAGGATGGAGGAAAATAGAATACCAAGACAGATGCTGGAGGCGAAGTGCAAGGGTAAGAGAGCAAGAGGAAGACCTAGAACAAGGTGGATTGATTCAGTGAAGAACAGCGTAAGAAAAAGAAATCTGGACTGGGACAAGATCGTGGAAGAAGAATGGTGGAAGGAAAGAGGAAAGTGGAGAAGTGCCATAAATACCCCGACCCGGCAGGAGCTGGATAAGGGGAAATGATGATGATGATGACAAATGGTACGGAACATCTTTGTAGGAAATTTAATCAAGATTATTTTTTTAACGGGTATTTTGTTGATAAAGTTGATGGTTTGGGAGATATTCGCAAAAAAAACGAAAAATGGTACCTTCTTAGGGGTGGGAAGGGCCAACTTCGCTCGAGGGGGAGGGGGGGGGGGGGAACTTGGGAGAGTAATATCTGGGTCCAAATAAAGCAATTAAAGCAATTTCCAGCTTTCCGCTAATTATTTCCATATTGAACTACCTGTCGCCTGGCTTATAGTTGTGATGGCTGTATCAGTGTATGTTATCTGTTTTTAATTCAAGTAAGGACTGCAGACATTGAATTTTCAAGTAGTACTTACTTTTGCCGCCAAATGCCACCGTCAACGACTACTAGTTCAGAACTTTGTTACTATATGCCACTGCAGTCGGCCCCTGGCGACAAACGTTGGAACCTAAGAGTTTTAGTCAAATTTAACCTATAATTTAACTTCACACAGGTGTAATTAGTGGAAGGTTCTTTAACATGCCATAAATCTATGACATGGGTCCGCCGGCTTTAATTCCCCTCCGAAGGAAAGCATACTGAGGGATTTTTAACGCTCTTAAAAAACCGAAGACTTCAGCTGGGTTTGAACCCATGATTTTGGGCATTGAAGCTCAGAATGCTACCAACTACGCCACCGAAGCCGCCTGGTGAGTTGTTGTGTACACTTCTGCGAAGGATTCTGACTTAATAAATCCATATTACAATCGATAGCGCACGAGTAAATTCAGAAATGAGCAATGGCGAGCGAACGTTTCAACGAAGCGTTCATAAACCGTTCATCAGATTACGATGAAACTTGGGTGAGTTGTTGTGTACACTCTTGCGAGAGTTTGTGAATTAGTAAATCCATTTTACAATAGTTTGAGGCAGTCAACGTAAAAAGAAATACAATATTGTGTATCCAAAAGCACTTCAACAAACAAAATTACAACGCCAACACTTTCTTTGATTGGCATTGCGACGCATGCCAGATAAAGCTTGTAATAGTAATAATAATTGACGATTAAGTCTTAAGTAGTGATACTGAATCGGATATTTTCCCGACTATTATCATGTGGCAATGGCAAACTACCTCACTCCTCATGTTGCCTAGTACGCCTCAATTTAGCGCTGCCTTGGGTTTTAGTGGGTATCTACTCACATAACCTAACGGCGGTACTTTTGAGGATCCAACCAGCCTTCGGGCTGATTACCTAACAGACAGATCATGTGGCTGCTACTCGAAGCTGTGTACACGTGTGTAGAGCACGTGAAACTTGAGTAGGTCAGTCACCCAAGACACTGATATTGCTTTTGTGGCGCTCCGTTTGAGGAGGGCCCTACAGTTACTGAAGGTAATCTGAGCCCGGACATCAGCTTGGTTGATGTTTATTTGTGGGGTAGTTTAAAAGTCAATGTGTTCAGTTCTAATCCCCATACTCTGAAACTGGGGAACAATATATGGGAGCAGATAACCCTCATTACGGAAGGAAAATTACAACTTGTCAATGCCAATTTATTTACACAGTACAACACCTGTTCGTTAACAATGGAAAACATTTCCAGCATCTCCTGTAAAAATGAATGTTCTTTAATGATGAATTTACCAATAATTACTGTATTGTCACCGTCTCTGCCTTCATGGCTTGACTGGTGGATGGCAAGCGCTCCTGGCTCTCTGGTGGCCCTGCTCCAACAAAATACTCATCCTGTATTGCACCATACTCCTCTACTGTCTGTCTGTCTGTCTCTCTCTCTGAAAAGGTGTTAAATATGCTGTGGAAGGTGATTAGATCTTGCCAGCCCATGGAGCAGCGAGGTTATATATGAGAGAGACAGAGGCAGAGTGATATAAGAATGACAATGATGGTAACCTCGAGTAGTAGATGTACGTGCTTTGAGAAGCAAGTACACTGGTGAAACAAACGGGGGGGGGAGTAATATATATCTATACTCGAAGAGGAGACGCATGAAAAGCTTGCCGAAGATCTGCACAGACTAACGTAAGTCACACTATGGCAACTTGTAAAACTGTAAAAAATGAACTCTAATTCCGGCTGCAGAGGTAACACTTGAATTAGCCAGCAAGAAACTGACATAATTAAGGTTGTATATACTCAACCCATGTATAGGTATTTCCTTTACAATCAACACCTTATTTAGTCAGGACTGGACTTAATATTTTTGGCTGTACTTATGAAATTGTTTTAGAACTTAAGACTGGACTTGCGTTACATTGGCTGCACTTATAAAACCAGGTTTAGGACTTAGCACTATGGCAAGGTGTGTAATCATTGTAGCAATATTATTATTGAAAGAAAAGTATACAAAGAGTGTATATATCAAATGGTGTTATTGTTTTAAAGGCTGAAAATATCTTCAGATTATAACCAAAATTCTCAGGAAAGTTTTCTTCCTCTTCCCCATGTGGAATGTTTTCAAAGAAGGATCTGCAGTCTTCAGGGACCCATTACAATAAATTCATGAGGTCTCTGTACTTGAAACTACTTATCTTTCTTTTGGTTAATATCATTGGTGAGATTGCCGCCGGCAAAACAATCCCTTCTTCTCTCCGCTTTCTTTTGAGATAGACAGTTTTAAAAGTATCATCAGTGAAACTGGTCTTGTAGTACAACTTGGTATCTCCTCGATGCTGTAGCCATACTGCATGTGATATCAAAAATGGTTCATTATCTGTGGTTTTCTTCTTTGTAACAAACGGGGGCTTCTTTTTTCCTCAAGTAAAAAATCTAAAGTCTTCCAGACTCATCCTTATCAGAACACAGGGGTTCTTTTTAGAGCATGAAGTAATAAAAGGGCCTAGTCATTTGTGGTAAAAATATTGTGGTTTTTTATTTGCTTTTTTGCTCCTTCAATCACACTATGCTTGCCGTCAACTTCCATGTGAGTTCCGGTATGTCCAGCAAGCAGGAACTTATGGTTGAATTCTTTGAGTGTGGGAACCTTTTCCAGCAGCCATTAGTACATAAAAATCATGTTAATATTCCTGTTTGGGCCACTGCAGTCCAGACTGCTAAGTTTTCAATAGGTTTCTGAGGATTTCGAAGCTCTTCATGTGCCCCAGTAAATAAACATGATACAATTTCATTTCCCCCTCGACCGGCTGTAATTTCATCCCAGATCATACACCAGGTTTTGTCTACGGTGGCATCATAAATTGTACTGTTTAATGTCCAAAGTTTTCTTGAGTAAAAGCTTTGGGAATTCTTCAAATCTGGAAGACACTTTTGGGAATCATATATAACAACTCGGAAACCTTGAGTAGCACAACCTTTTACCTCGTCTTCCCTCTTTAGTTCATACTTAAGTGAAGCTTCTTTCAAGCGATTTTCTGTTTGCAGTTTGAGTTTATTAAGTTTTTCATCATTTTTCACAATTTTAAATCGGCAGTCTAGTTTGTCACAAACATCACAGGTGACGTTGTCTGGCAAGTGGAAAGACAAGTTAAAGTCTTCATTAAAAACTTTGGAACAGGCCCATTTCTTCTCTGGTTTAATGTTTTCTTTCCCGCACTCATCTACATGCATTGAGTGCATTATAGAAATATTCAAATGATTGCCTAAATATTTACGTGTTGATCTTTCTCTGCTGTAGTGGCTTTGATACACTGGGAAATTAGAAATCTGATTTTTAATCCTCTCCAAGCTATCACTTGGTAATTTATTTCCTGGAATATGCTTCCCTGTAAGATCTAGTGTCAGCAAACTAGACTCACTGGCTTTTTTTTAAGGCAACTCTCATAAAAGTTTCAGAAATTGAAAGGGTATTTTAAGGAAAAAAAGTTTTGCAACCTACTTCCTCTTTATGATGCAAGTTAAAAAAAATAATGTATGGCACTCGGTTTTGCTTCTACTTGTGCCACCTCGAATCCGTTGCCTAACAGGTTTTGATTTTATAGAAAACACTACAAATTGTCTTTTTGAGTCCCAGCTTCTCTCAGCAAGTATTTTCAAACGCTGCTCCTCTGTAAACTTTTGATTGCATTTTAGATGACAATTAGCATGATAAGAGGCTTTAAAGATTTCTCATGAGTGACAACATTTTTTGTATTAACATACTCCTTTCCGCTTAGTCTCTTCTTTTTCCTTATATTCTTTTTCCAGTTTTTTTTTTACATCTTTTACCCTTTTCTTGTCCTTTTTTGGCGTTATTTTGTGCCTTGATATTTTAATCACCTTCTTAGTTCGTTTTTTTTTAAGGGGCGGAACTATGAGGTCATCTGCCCCTAATTATCTTAATCGGAGTCACCAGCAGGGCTTCCAGCGACTCACTTTTCTCACTATTATTCACTATTTTCAAAGCAGCCTCACTTTTCTCACTATTTGATAAAATTACTCACTATTCTCACCTTTTTTTTTTACAAAACTGGTCACATTCTGCGTTAAAAATGGCCTCATGCACAATCGGATAGCTAGAAACGACCCAAAGTAGTTCATTTTTCTGCCACCGGTGCCTGAGCGCGCTGCCGGCAGCGAGCCAGGCGGCCAGAAAACATGAAAAACTTCCATAGTGCCAGGCAGCAATCGCCGAAAATTTTAACAAAAGTTCATATTTATATTTTTGTTTTACGATTTAAATTTCTTGAGTGTTGCATTGATTTTCCTATCCATTATTTCCAAGTGTCCTCTAACTACATGAAAAATCACAAACAGTACTAAGAGATATTAACATAGGCACAATTTGGTTGATATTGTTTGGGGGCTAATTTGTTTTTCAGATTCACATTCTTAGAAATTTTGTCTATTTCAATACAGTTTTGTCACATTTTTGGGGGGCTATGGTTGGTTTTGGGGAGTTTAGCCACCCAAGTCCCCCCTAATTGTGCCTACAGATATCAACAAATGTTTATGAACCATATATATGGCCATAAATGCGAATAATGCTGTGAATTTACTCACTATTTACTCACTTTTTCATACAAAAACTCTCTTCTTTTTCACCTTTTCCAAGAAAAAACACTTACTATTTCACTATTTTTGGACGAGTGAGAGGATGGAAGCCCTGGGAGTCACTGTAAGGGACTAGAGGAACTGGTATCCGCACTAGCTCTCTCCAGCCTTGGATTTGCGTGTTAGTGCATTGTTAAAAGCTTCAGAGCCACAATAACGTAAGTGGATTTACGTTTGTCTGGCTCAATCATAGGTTAGGACCTACGTTCTTATAACCCTCAGAAAATACAAAAGGCGATTTTTCAACGGACTTACGTTGTTATGGCTTAATGTAGTATCAAATTCTACATCCAATTATGTTGTTCTTTGAGCCTTCATTCTTTTGACTGGTTTGATGCAGCACTCCATGCTTACCTGACCTGAGCTAATAGTTTCATCTCTACATAGCTCCCACACCCTACATCCGAGGCAATCTGTTTAATATATTCTAACCTTGGTCTACCCCTCCTGTTCTCATCCTCGACTCTTCCTTCTATAACCAAGTTTGCAATTCCTGAGTGTCTTAGTATGTATCCTACCAACCTATCTCTTCTCTTCATTCAGTCGCCAGAAAAATCTCTCCTCTCAGTCTTAATACCTCTTCATTCGTAACCCTATCTACCCATCTGATCTGCATCATTCTCTTCTTTTCCGCTGCTCCAACAATCCAGGTTCACTTCCATAGAGTGACAGGCTCCTGACAAAGGCTTTCAAAAATGACTTCCTTATACCTAGATCTATATTCGATGTCAACAGATTCCTTTTCTGTAGAATTGCTTCCCTTGCCTGTGCTAACCTACTTCTTATATCCTCTTTGCTTTGTCCATCACTGGTTATTTTGCTTCCTAAGTAACAGAAGTCACCTACTTCCTTTTCACCTGCCAATTCGACATCCATAGGGGTTTCTGATTTCTTTCGACTGCATTCCAGTATTTTTGTTTTACATTTATTAATTCTCATCATGAATTCTTTCCTCAAGACAGAATCAATACCATTTAAAAACTCATTCAACTCCTCTGGTGTATCGGCTAAGTTGACGATGTCATCAGCAAATCTCAGAGTTGAAATTATTTCTCCTTGAATCTTTACTCCTACTTTAAATTTTTCTCCGATTTCTTTCATTGCTTGCTCAATGTATAGATTGAAAAGTATTGGTGATAAGTTGCAGCCTTGCCTTACACCTTTCTGAATACCAGCTTCTCTCTCATGTCCTTTGGCTCGAATAACTGCTGTCTGGGTTTCTGTATAGATTGTAGAGCTCCCTCCTATCCCTGTACTTTATTCCAATCATCTTCAAAATGTCAAGCAACTTACTCGAAACAACGTTATCAAAAGCCTTTTCTAAGTCTACAAATGCCTTATACTTCCTTATTCTAGCTTCCAAAATCAGCCAAGACATAGTATACCTTCCCTTGTTCCTACGTTTCTCCTGAAACCAAACTGGTCTTCACCCAACTCTCTTTCTATCTGTCTTTCCATCCTCTTGTAAATTATTCTAGTCAGGATCTTTGAAGCATGAGTGATCAAGCTGATGGTACGGTAATCTTCATATTTGTCAGCTCCTGTTTTCTTTGGTATAGGGATTATAACATTCTTCTTGAAATCAGAGGGTACCTCACCTGTCTCATAAATCCTACACACCAAGTGAAATAACCTTGTCAGACCTTCGTCACCTATGCAGCTTACCAACTCAATCGGTATATCATCTATGCCTGGTACTTTGTTCCAGCTTGAGTCTTCCAATGCTCGGTCAAATTCTGATCTCAATATTAAATCTCCTTTCTCATCCGCATCAATTTCCTCTTCCCTTTCCATTACATGATTCTCATTATCCTTTCCCTTATACAAACACTGTATGTAAGCTTTCCATCTCTCCACCTTTTCTTCCCTATCTGTTGGAGGTTTTCCATCTGAGTCCTTAATATTACAGCACTTAGCCTTTCTTTCCCCGAAAGTACTCGTAATCCTTCAATAAGCTGTATCTACCTTTCCTAATTACAGACAATTTCCTATACCTGCACATTTCTCTTTCAACCATTCTTCTTTTGCTTCCTTGCACTTCTTGTTAACCTCACTTCTCAGACGTGTGTATTCTGCTTTCCCTTTTTTATCTCTTACATTCTTTTGTTTCCGCCTTTCATTCATCAATTCTAGTATATGCTGAGTGATCCACGGTTTTCTACCTATTTTTTCTTTCCTACCAATGTTTTCTTCTGCGGATTTTGTTATTTCATTCTTCAAAAGTGCCCATTCCTCAGCAATTGTAGTTTGTTCAGGGGTTTTCATTAGTCCTTCCTCTATACTCGCCTTGAATAGCTTGTTCACCTCCTTCTCTTTCAGTCTGTCTATTGCCCACCTTCTTGGCTTCTGACTTTTCTTCAACTTAGGTCTGCATTTCATAACAACTAGATTCTGGGCAGAGTTTGTTAGCACCGGGATACGTTTTACAATCCAAAATCTGGTTTTGAAATCTCTGCTTGACCACAATGAAGTCGATTTGGTAACGCTCTGTATCTCCTGGTCTCATCCATGTGTATATTCTCCTATTGTGGTTTATAAATTAGGTGTTAGCTATGACCAGAATTCCATCAGCCTGCTTCCTCGATCATTCCCTTCATCATCATCTTGCACAGTTTCCAGCCACTGGCCGAGTCTGTTTGGAACACAAGCCTCTCCCAACGTCTTCTGTCTTCCCACCATCTCGCAGCCTCCACCCTTGTCCAGTCTTCTCCTCTCTTCTTCACGCTTTCTTCCACCCCCTTCAGCCACCTGTCTCTCGGTCTCTTTCCTTCCCACTTCGTCTCGTGTACTCTCCTGGGTATCCTCTTCTCCTCCATTCGTTTTACATGTCCATACCATCTAAGTCTAGATTTCCCTATACCATCCTGTAATGGTTCCTCCTTCATTAATTCTCTGGTCCACTCATTTCTTATTCTGTCCATCTTTGTAGCTCCAATACTGCTTCTCAAGAACCTCATCTCACTGGCCTGTATTTTGCTCTTCTCCCTTCCTTTCATAACCCACGTCTCCGAGGCGTACTTCAGGATAGGGACATAGTACATCCGATATATGATCTTTTTGCTGTTCTGAGGGACATCCTTGCTCCATAACATGCTTCTCACACTCCTCCGAAATGCTTCTGTCTGCCTCCCCCGCTCATTTATTTCTCTATCGTTTCTTCCATTATCTTGTATCAGGCTTCCCAGATACTTGAAACTCTCCACTTTCTTCAGCTGTTCCCCACCAATTGTTATTCCCTTCACCTAATCCGAATTCTCCTACTATTTTCCCTTTTCTTCCTTTTCCTACCACAGCATTCCCATCTCCCATTACTATAACATTTTCATCACCCTTGACGCACCTCAAAACATCACCTATTTCTACGTAGACCTTTTCAACATCATCAGCTTGACTGGTAGGCATAGAGACTTGTACCACTGTGGTGCACTTAGGTTTTGTGTTGATTTTTGCTATAATAATCTGTTCACTATATTGCTCTTAGTATGCTACCCGCTCTCCCAGTTTCCTAATCAATATGAGACCAACCCCTGCTTGGCCTTTGTTTGATTTAGTGCTAATGATCCTGTAGTCTCCTGACCTAAAGTCCTGATCTTCCTGCCAGCGCATTTCACTAATCCCAACCAAATCCAACTTCAAGCTATCCATTTCCCTTTCTAAGTTTTGTAACCTTCCACTATCAGACTTCTAACATTCTACGCTCTGATCCGTAGAACGTCAGATTTCCTCTTTGCCACTTCTGTGATGTGAACCCCCCTCTCGAGTAGTCCCCATCCGGAGATCCGAACGGGGGACTAGTTGAACTCTGGATTGAAATTTTTCAAGAGAGGAGGCCATTATCAGATGTAATTATGCATAGAGAAGTGCATATCCTTGGGAAGTGCAATACTGCTGTAGTTTCCCGTTGCTTTCAGCCGTGCAGCAGAACGCAGTGTAGCCATTAGTTGGCTAATATTATCAATAAATTATGTAATAACCCGTATTCTTGTTACGATATAATTTAATAAGGAATGTTGCTACTAGCAAGCTGTGGGAGCAGTCCCTGCTGCTTGCATCATTGTTTCAAGACATATTTCACTTTGGAGCGTTCCTTTTTAGTATTTTCTAGTACTGTATATTGTGTTGATCACTTGTGTGTGCAGTTAAGCAGGAGAATTATTGTAGTGCCATTTGTATTCTGTTATGAGCTTCCAAAAGCAACCTTTTCACATATTTACATGCTGGTTTTTAATGTTGCATCCAGTATGGTCATGGTATGAATAGTTCTTTTTATGTTAATATTCTATTTCATTTTTCAGGTATTTGATAACTATGCTGTAACTGTTATGATTGGTGGAGAGCCTTATACTCTCGGGCTTTTTGATACAGCTGGTAAGTTCCTTATCACTGTTTTTGAACGCATCCTTTTGTTACCAATTTTTGTGTGATGGATACAAATTTTGTCTTTGCTTTTGTTTTTCCTAGGTCAGGAAGATTATGACCGGCTGCGTCCACTCAGTTATCCCCAGACTGATGTTTTTCTTGTTTGTTTCTCTGTAGTATCGCCTTCTTCATTTGAAAATGTGAAAGAAAAAGTAAGTGAATACCTTGATTATTGCTTTTAATAATTCTATTGTTTACTCAAATCTAATTCCCAAGTTCCTTTCTGTAGTGGGTTCCAGAAATTACTCACCACTGCCAGAAGACACCATTCCTTTTGGTGGGAACGCAAATCGATCTGAGAGATGATGCAGCTACCATTGAGAAACTTGCAAAAAATAAACAGAAACCTATAACATTTGAACAGGGAGAAAAACTAGCAAAAGAACTGAAAGCGGTTAAATACGTGGAATGCTCTGCCCTAACACAGGTAAATATCACCATTCATCATATTGGTATGTATAACTACTTCCCCCACACGCACTCTCCAACTAAACACAACTCTCCACTAGTGGGACGTGGGTTGTTGACCACAGGACTCCATCCGAGTCTGATGTTGCTCTCACTAACTTGTACATGGCTCCTCACTTCTGTCTTTCTTCCTTGGTAATCTGTTCTCTTGTGACCCTGGCAATACTAGGATGTCTTTCATATTCCCACCTTAATTGGTTTCCCAATACTCATGTTTTGAGGGGTCAGACTTCTCTTTTTTTTTCTAGCATTTTCCACCAATTCACTTCCTAAATATTTGAAGTGCTCTACTACTTCCAGATCTACATCTCCAATTTATATATATTTAATTTAATATTTAATACCGCTATGGCCTTGGGTGCCCGGTGCAAGCTTTGTAATTTGACACCCAGTGGGTAGCTTGCATGTCGAATTTCGTTGTTCCTTGAATCACTATGAAAGTCAAGGAGGTTAGATGTTTAAGCACCTTGAACACTATAGCACTTTCTAGTAGAAAAATTAGGAACTTTGTGTTGGCGGAAACTCTCGAGATTAATTTTGCCACTATGAACACGGCCTACTGAATTCAAATGGGTTCTTTGACATGCCAACATCGTATGACATGCGTGTCGTATTTTTGCCGCCTTTCAAAAAAAAAAAACACTTACCATGGCCAGGAGCGAACCTGCAATCTTGGGGTTAGTAGACCGACACGCTGTCCACTCACCCCCGTGGCAAGCTATTTTTATATATATATATACTAGCAACCCGCCTCGGCTTCGCCCGGGAACAGTTATGAATGCATTTCATGATAAGCGCTTCTTCTTCGGTGTCTATGAACTACGACCTATATCCGTTTTACGTCTCGGCATGATGGACTGGACTATTATTTATATTATCATCGAAATGCATGTGCAACGAATTCTTATCAGGCGTAATTTAAAAATGGCGAGGTGTATGAAACGCAAATCCCCCTTCCGTCCAATCTTAATTTGACTGTATATTTTGCGGAACGAAAAGTTCACAGGCGAAATGAAGAAAATAGATCGTAAACTGTCACCTCAGTAATTGAATGGAGATTGTTGGAAGAAATGAAAACTTAAAAACACTTATAGTGGGCAATGTATTGTATGCTCTCGCGGACTTCTTTGTAGAATTTTTCATGCTGAAAAATTTTTACACTCGTAGTAGATTGATATTCTTAATGGTTTGCCCAGCGTAAGCTTAAAACGCACATGGACGCCAGGTTTTATTTTTAGTCTTAGTGAAATTGTTACAGCTTGGCTTCCTTCGATCATAAATAAATTATTTTCTACAGAAACCTTCCTCGAGATATCCTTTACAGAATGGTGGAAACTGCATCAAAATCCATCCAGTGGTTCTCAAGATTACCCATGACATCCAATGATCAGGGACTTCGTTTCATACTAAGTAGATATATATAAGATTTAAATAGTCTTAATATGGCTCTTTCCTCCTTCTGGTTCACCCAGTGTTTTCCTACTTTATTTGTCACAGTATTTTTTTACTTTCCCAGTCTTTTCCTTTGATTTCCGATTTTCAGTCCATCCACTTTTCGACAAATGCCCCCCTCCCAGGTACTTATCTGAGCAACAGAAGACCTGGTTTTTCTCTCTCTCTTAATGAGACTGGGAGGTCAAAACAAGCTAGCCAGTGGCCATAACATTGAAGAACTATTGATGGCATGAAGACCCACGTTTTGAAGTTGCCTGTGTGAGGAGAAAAACAATTTAATTTGTATATAGTCATACCTGCCAACTTTTACAGGTTTTCCGTAAGATTTACGTGTTTACCCGTCTCAAGGCGGCATGCGACGACCCGTCTGGACAAAAAAAGAAACGGCCAACTCTGGGTAGCATGAGACGAAATGTCTCTGGGTCGTTACAGGTTTAAAATATCAATGGGGGGGGGGGGGGGGCACCATCAAGCTGGATTTTCGATAAAACCACACTATTCCCGGTGAAGCCTTAAAATGACTCAGGGAAAAGAAAACTGGGGAAAGATGCAATCACGAAATATAAAATATAAAACAGAATTTGGCAAGAGAAAAATAAATAAGTATAGGGATCCTGCCTGTGAAAATGGTGGAAATAAAGTATTAGGATGAGAGAGTTCATGTTCAAACCAACCATCTCGTTTCTATCCTTAAAGTGTTCACATGGCCTAATCAGAAAACCCGAGTTAATTTTGTCAACTCAGAAATCCACAAGCAGCACAACACTTAAATTCACTTGTGATTCCTGAGTGACCTAACCAAATTATGCTAACATCACTTTCATATGAACATCATGTTCAAAAAGAAAATTGATAAACACCTTATGTTTTATAAACAAATTCACAACTATGCTGGTAGAAAAATCTGCACTGAAATTCTCTTGTTCAAAGTCGAATTACTTGATCACAACTGTTAATAATAGAACAAAAAATTCATAATTATATGGGGATAGAAATCGCCCTATATTATAACGTCCGATGATTTCCTTAACTCCAATAGGTAATCCCATTTATCAAATGAAAGAATTTTATATATATCGTTTAAACCATACGATGTCTTACATAAAGGTAGCTTGGGTCAATATTTAATCATTCATTGAACAGTTAATAGGATCTCATTGATCATGCTAGTTTGGTTTATTACATTTTCATACCTGCCAACTTTTACGGTTTATCCGTAAAATTTACGGAAATTGCATCATTTTACGGTTTTACGGATAAACGGTGTCATTTTACGATTTCGCGGACAAAAATTTGAAACGATAATTAACATTCGATAATCCCTCCCACTTCCGTGCAATCGATTGTTTGCATGGGTCGAAGGCAAGTCCACGATAGTCGATAACTCGTTCTTCAAGATGATTGGTACTTTTAACCGTGTGCTGTTTGTGTCGTCATTGTAATTGAATTTGAAGCCGGGATAACAGTTCTTCCATGTGAATCTTAGGTGTCGCCAGGCTCTGCTTCGCAAATTCTTGGTTCCGCTCCGTTCGCTCGTTGTGATTTAACCCATATTCTTTGACCATGTGAGTTGTTCATTGTTCCCGAAGTTGGAATGTTTTTGTCTTTCAAGGTTATGGCAGATTTTAATGAAGTGTTCGAGTTTTTGTGCTATAACTTCGTAGTTTCCTGTATTCCTAGGACTAATTACATTCGTTCCACCTGTGTGTGTTTTATTCTACCATGTGCATATTCTTTCTTCACGAGGTTGGCGTCGTGTTCATATAATGGTTTAAGACTTTGTGTGCTTTCACATGTTTTAATGAAGGGTTGGCTGTCTTAAGTGTTTTATGTTATAATTTTATGTGACGTTCAGTGATCCAGGTTCCTTTCGATGTTTTAGTAGATATCGAGAATGAACAAATCCAACAAGAAACATTACTTCCAGACATTTAAAGAATCATACTCTGTTGATTTTCTGTGCATACTAATATCAATAAAGGGAGAAAAATTTGCCTTTTGCACGTTATGTGGGTGTGATATTAATATTGCACATGGTGGAAAAAACGATTTAAATAATCATGTGAAGTGCGGTAAACACAGAAGTTATGTTAAATCAAAGGAAGATAGCAAGAAAATCAACACCTTTTTTTGCTAAGTCTGGAAACGTTGACAGTGACGTAATTAGGGCCGAGTGTCTGTTTACTTCCTTTTTGGTGGAACACAATGTGCCGTTAAGTGCGGCTGATCATGCTGGTGCTTGTTTAAGATGTTTCCCAAATCAGAAGTTGCAAAGAAATATAGTTGTGGTCGCACAAAAACGACATGTATTTTAAATAAAATGGCAAAAAATGCATCATCTGAAGTTGTTAAGTACCTTCAGAACGGACCATTTTCTTTGGCAACGGATGGAAGTAATGATACGAATGCCAAGTTGTATCCTATTGTTGTTACATTCTATGATGTTCCGTAGGAAAAAGTAGTGAGCACTCTGCTATCCATACCAGCATTGGACGGGGACTCAACAGGGCGAAACATAGGTAACCTGATGGTATCCCAGCTGAGTTCTCATAATATACCAATTGAAAACTGTGGCTTTCTGCTCCGACAATGCTCCTGGTATGATAGGACACAAAAATGGGGTTTCAGCAGTTCTGAAGGAAGTTCAACCAGGTATTGCCATCTTAGGTTGCATTTGCCACCTGATTAATCTAGTAGCTGAAAAAGGTGCTGGAAGATTACCAGTTAAAGGGGATGAGATCCTTGTTGATATATTTTATTTTTTAGAGAAGAGTGTAAAGCGAAAAGAACGCCTTCAGAAATTTCAGAACTTGCACAATAAAGAGGAAAGAAAATTCTGAAGCATGTATATACTAGGTGGTTATCTTTAGGCAGATGTTGGGATAGACTACTGGACCAGTGGGATCCGCGAGGAAGTAATATTATGTACCCAAAACATTTCCACAAGCTTGACCAGAATACCTAAAGTTGAACAAAGTGGATCCAAAGAGTATCAGAAGAAGAGAATTCTTGATTCTGCTACTACACATTCCCCTAAAAGAATAGCATATACTTCCAAATGTGACAAACCCATCCTAAAAACTAAGACTTCTGCTACAACTCGTGAGGAAAAATTGTTTATGTTCCTGCCCTCAAACTTGAACAAGGCCTTTTCCACTTTCCTTCATGTGACTATTCCTGTATTAGACAAATTGAATGTTGCCCTTCAGACTTCTTCCCCACAAGTTCACTTGTTTTTTGTTGGCCGCGGCCACGACATGAACAGTATTTTCAAACCGATGTAATGCAGCCATTATTTCCTCAGAAATGTTACGGCGCGTCACGGAATGTTTGATAGTCCATAGAGCATTGACATCATTAAGAACCACTGTATTATGCTGCGGGTCATCGTCATTAATAAAATACTGTAGTCTAATTTAATTTATGGATTTTAATTTGTCTGAAGACTCAAGATTATTATAACACTGTATTAATTTCCTAATTTGTATATACACTAGTGTCCAAAAGTTAAGCATAAGTTACGAATCAGCAGGGCAACAGGAAATAGACCGCAAATCGCACGACACATGCACCTACCAACCTTACATGTTCGCTCTGTATAGCAAAGGAGTACTACCTGCTTTGACTAGTGACTTAACCGCAAGGTAAACACGGCCAGTGCCTGCGCCCCATATTCCCTCAGTCGTGTTATAGTGTGGAGAGTGTAGCCTCGGGGTGAACGTGACAACATAATGGCACGACGACGCCATTTGGACCCCGTTTTGCAGAGTAGAATTCTCGGCCGCCTGGAAGCAGGCCAGACACAGAGACCGGAGTCACCGTATCCTTGAATGTGTCACAAAGTGTCATTTCCAGGCTGTGGAGAAGATTTTGAGACACAGGAGATGTTAGTCGTAGGCCAGTACCAGGTCGACCAAGAGTAACCACCCCACCACAGGACCGATATCTGGCCTTAACCGTCCGATGAAATCGGAGTGCACCTGCAAGACAATTGTCGGCGGAGCTTGCAGCCGTCTCAGCGGTTGCCGTTTCCCGGCAAACCGTGTACCGGATTCTCTGAACAGCAGGGCTGTTTGCCAAACGTCCAGCGGTGGGCGTCCCGCTCACTCCAACTCAGACGGCTCAGTTTACTGTGGAGCAGTCAACGTCGAAACCGGACCAGGAATCCCGCTTCAGTTTGCAGAACGATTCCCGTCACAGGAACATAGTGGAATGAGACCAGTATGGTGGTGGTGGCATCATGTTGAATGTCCGTACGGACCTGCTCATCTTCATGGGTGGTCCGAAGAACACTGTGAACGCTCGGAGATACAAAAGGAAGGAAGGAAGCTTGTAGTTTAACGTGACCGTTAATCTGTAGATCATGAGCCACGGGACCTCCGTTTTACGTGGAATCCGAACCACAGGACTTGGCATTTCACTTCGAAAATCTCACATGCATTGACCGGGATACTGAGACCACATGTTCAACTCTTCAGAGGTGCTGTAGGTCCAGATTTTCTCTTCCTCGATAATGTCTGACTGCACTGCGCTGCTCAGGTGGATGAATCCCTGGCTGGGGAAGACATTCATCGCATGGACTGGCCAGCAATGTCTGCAGATCTGAATCCTATAGAACATGCCAGGGATGCATTGGGGAGGCGAATTGCATCCCGTCAGCCTCCACCAAGGACCCTCCAAGACCTTCGCATTGCCCTTTCGGAGGAATGGGATAGACTGCCACAAGAGCTCTTGGACCATCTCTGATAGAGAGCATGCCACTTCGCTGCTAAGCATGCGTGGCCTTTAGGGGTAACCATACACCCTATTCACAGCCATTGAAGAATACTGAGGTATATGGAAGGGAGGGAGTAGAACCATGAGAGGCACATGGGAAAGGGAAAGAGGAGGTCTCTCACAAAGACAAAAGTAAAACTGACCCAGCTCAGCAGTCCCTGGGGGTTCCCAGATCACTAGTTATGAGCCCTTGAGATTGTAGATCACTTAGAGCTATCCAGGTTGAACCATATTTGGTGCTATACACACTTCACCCTATTAGGGCATCTTACAATAGGCGGTAATACAGTTGGGGGAGAGGGGGCAAAAGATTAGAGACAATGACCAATTAAGGCAGGAAAATAACACACCCTAAGCCTTGGATACCCCAATACCATCAATGTTGTAAGACAACAAGGAGATTGACAGGTAAATTAAGAGGAGCCCCACAATTGCCAACGTATGTTCCACTAGTCTTGAAACCCTGAGAGCAGATGGTTACAGGGATTAAAACGTTAGCATTTACCAACTAAAAGTTCTTCTTAAAGAAGGCAACTGGCCAATAAAGTCTGTTCTATTACCAGTAAGTACTTGAAACCATTTACGATATACGTGAACTCTTGAGACTTTCAAGCGTTAACTACAGCCGTCAGCAAATATTTTGAATCTCTCTAAAGTCAATAATGTTATGTACTCAACAATGTAAGATTAGTTAAGAACATGTAGTGAAGTACACAGAGTATATTTATAAAATTTAAAAAAAAAAACACCAAAACTTTTTTTTAAATGCAATTATTTTATTTTCTCATGACAATACATATGGCTTATTAATTAACGCCACAATTCACATCAATTCAAACCCATGGGAACCGAATTGAACCAAATTTGGTAGAGAGGTAGCACCAGCAGGGCACCTCAGTGTCATGTTTTATATCA
The DNA here is from genome assembly GCA_946902985.2 of Meconema thalassinum. Taxonomy (NCBI): domain Eukaryota; kingdom Metazoa; phylum Arthropoda; class Insecta; order Orthoptera; family Tettigoniidae; genus Meconema; species Meconema thalassinum. The sequence goes on along the minus strand of OX336394.1, from coordinate 247,520,805 downwards.
CCACCATCCTAACAAAAACAAAATAGCGGCCACACAAATGTTCGAAGCTAAATCAATCATTGGATCTCGACCCAATTTTGGACAAACATACCTTAGTGACAAGGTAGGATCATTCATGTGGCATTGTATGATCAAGGCAAAAGAACAGATTTTTCATACATTCAAGATGGGAGCAGAGCAAAATATTTGAACATTAAGTCAACAACTCAGAATGAAATTGGATAATTAAAATGAATCTTGCCAACAGGAGAGGATCATATAAGAGCTTTCACTGTGTTAGTCAGGGGCAGATGACCTCGCTGTTCCACCCCTTTGAACCTCAATAACTTAGCGTTAGTCAAAAGGTTATCACAATGAATATACTTACACAGTGACCATCTTGAAATTTTGAAGTAAATTAAGAATTTTTGGTATCCTAGAAATAAAATAACGAAATTTAGTAATAAAATAGAACCATAGAAGTTGTTTCTTATGCCAGAAGCAAAAGAAGTGACCCCATAGATAATAGCATATCAGTCATCACTTCTGAGACCTAATTTGCATAATTGACATCATGATACTCAGCATTGCAATCTCACAGGCCATGTGCTTTGAATACAGGGTCAGTTGTGCCTGTGACTTGTACTGTGTGTTGACTTGTTGATTCAAAAGTTACCACAACTGTGCGTTGGGGCTTTGATAATTCAGGACTGTTACAGGTCAGGGAAGTCAGGGGAAAATCAGAGGGGGGGGAAAAATCCGGTCACGGAAGTCGGGGAAATGTCGGGGAAATTTTCTGCAAGGTCAGGGAACTTTTTAATTTTAAAAAATAAAATAATACATGCTGGGGCGTGAATCTATTTGCCTTTAGCGCGAAGCTCCTTCGCTTTGTCAGTTAGGGTTGCAAAATGCTAAAATTGTAAAATAAAGGAGAGAGAGCAAGAAAGGAACACATTGCGGTAGCCCTGTTGCTCTCGATACTTCGTCTCGTCGTATGTCCCCACTACACTCTTTCCTCCACTCTCTCGTCGCCCAAGTCGGTCACACTTGTTCTGGGCCAAAGCCTCTACTCCACATGCACCATCCCCTCGCGTCCCCTTTCATCTCGTTCGGTTCGCCGAAGTTTCGCTTTGTGTACCTTCGCCATAGCACCTATGCTTGATCTACTAATACAGAGATGATAGTCGAAAATCAACTAAGAAAAGTGTACAATGGTGTTCAATCCGAGGGAGGGTTAGGTAAAGTGACTGTCACCAAAGAAATGCTCGTTCAGAATAAGAAAATGCGCCTAAGGAGAGGGCAGCCGAAAAGAAAAGAATCGGAAGAGAGCAATTGTAGACGAGGTAAAAGAGTTTAAAACCAAAACAGTCAAATTGATGTTAGAAAAAGAAGCCAAACTAAATGATATTGAAGAACGTTTAAAAGTGCTAAACAGCAGGTACTTGCAGAGTGTTGTTCAAATTGATGTATGCGACGAAAGTTTTAAAGCTAGTGTTTTAGCTTTTCAAAATGTGATCGTACTTACTTTCACTAAGAATGTAGCAAAGAGGTGTATACTCCGAGCCAAATGCGTGGATTTCCTGTTTTAGTCCATCGATTTCTTTACCAGTATCAGTCACTAAATTTTGTGTTTTCGATGTCTATATTCTTTCTCAGTATTATTTATGTATTTTTTAAGTGTTAGTAATTATAGCAATAAGATCTTAGGAGCACAAAACATGTTTCTTTCTAGTGTACGTCAGGCGTCCGTTAAAGCTTCTAAGTTTCAAACCATTCTTTTTGTTCTTCAATTTTGATCAGTATAGGATAAGGTATCAACGAATCCGTGGCATACCAGACTTAGTGTCACCTGGATCGCGTATGGATTTTGTAATCCATTGATGTCGGTGATGGCGCAGTCGTAAGACGTAAATATTACAAAGCGTTAAATGTCTTTCTGTGTTGTCTGTGGGTCCGTGCAATACTTGTTTGCTTGCTAGACAATGAAAGGGCTTTTGCAGTCAATCGATGTAAAAAAAAATAAGACCGATAGCTTTTGAGTCCAATTAAATGGTTTCGTTGTGCCATTTTTTAACATTTATTTCTTACCTTAGCAATAATTTTGAAACAATCCGTGCCATGTACGTTACTTACCCTCCGTATTATTTGACTATTAGGCCATAGTTTTTATGTCATTAGTTATAACAATTGCAATAACTTTTGGAATATAAGAAGTTTCATTGTGAACTGAGTGTATTGACAAAGAAAGAAGTTAAAAATTAAGTTCCTTGAATCCATTTTTTTTAATTTGTCTTTTTTTTTAGCATAACCGATTAATTTATTAAAAAGTCAGATGAAGCCAGTTTTTTTTTCATGCCTTCTGATGTGCTCACGGCATCTAAAACTTGGCTAATTCTTAAAATTAGTTTTTTGATAAAATTCTTTCGTTAAGCCTTTTCTTTACAATCTCTGAAAAGAAACTTTTTTTCTGTATGAGATAGCTTACATATTGAAACGGTCTCGCTTTGCTCCACGTTGAGCGTACAAATGAAACTGTTTGACTGGTCCTTAATGTTGGGTGACAAATGTAACTGTGTAACAGTTTGACTGGTGCTTCCTTGCACTTTGATATATTTGCTCTGCCTAAGATATGTTGTTTTAATGGGCGCCAAGACCTCAACGCTATGTTGAAATCTAAATTTATATGTTACAACATCTAGCTCCGGTAGAACACCTTCAAGAATCTATTCACTCAGATCGTGGTATGATTTGATCATTAACCCAACAAACAATTGTATCAGGAGAAGGAATTGGTCTATACCTAATGCTACCTACTGAAAGCAAAGATTGCATGGTTAAAAGAAATTAATTTATTATATAAAACATTGCAAAATTAATAATAATAATAAGTTTAAAATTTATATTGGAGCGTTACGATTAGAATATTACCGCTAGAAAATTACGTGAAAACGGAGTCTGATAAATTATTGATTTTACTCTTATTCCCAAGCTATGAAGTTACTGAAATACTGAATTTAAAACAAAGAGGAACGAGAGATTGCGTACTTCTGCGTCATTCGCGCTTACCACTGGAAATTGCCGAAGCATTTCCCTCGTACTGGATGATGAAGAGAGCTTCCCACTGTTTCCTGGACGTCGTCATCTCCTTCATTAGTAGATGATATACTTGTAAATTTGGTGTCTTTATGGTCCGAACATCGGAGCCAAACACTCGTACAACCACACTGGTTAAGTTTTACAAAGATAGTTCTCGCTTCCACTGAACATCGGAGCCACTCACTCGTGCAACCATACTGGTTAAATTTCACAAAGAAAGTCCCTTACTCCATGGCGCGCCAAACGATATATGCACTCCACGGCCCCCACTCCGGTGCCGACTTCCACCTTACGTGGTCTCCACAGATTGGCTGTGCCACCCCGCTACTCCCCTCCTTAGGCTCAATACACACTGCGCGCGGATGATGTCGTTTGCCGTTCCAGTTTATTTCACCTTTTCTACACGCTGCAACCCAGGCTTGCGACATACTTCTTGACAAGACTAAGCCTGTATCTGAATTCCCAATGAGTCATCTCTCTCATAATACCCTAACTGACAAAACTCCGTAAAATTCCGTAATCATATAATTTTCTAGGATAATGTTGTTCGTAATAATTTGCTTGATAGTGTTTTCTAAGACATAGAAAACCTATCTGTATGCTTATAATTTTATAAAATGCTCGAAAAAATACCTTAATAATAATAATAATAATAATAAGTTAATAATAATAAATTAACATGAAAAATTCTCTTGGCTGAACAATTTGCCGTGTAAATAAATATAGAATGGCTTCCTACTGACTTATGCCAGTGGCATAAAAACCCCTCGAAAAACACGTTACATATTCGCCTCGGATCATCGGATGATTTACCGTGACGACGGTCCATCATGTGATTATCCCAGACACGTTAATAAAACCCCATCCAAAATACATATTACATAAATGAAATCACCCTAAATTACATATATATTGTACCCAATTGTCATCATGTGGAACATGTGTTTGTATCCCAGCTAACTCACGGTCTTTCGAGGTATGGGACGTTCCTGCCCACCATACGACCACATGCTCAGGATTTGAGTCTACCAGGTAACTACTCTACATGAAAGAAACAACATATTCCTAAAATAAAACATTTACTGATATAAAATCATGGCTATACAACAAAGACAAACAAAGGATAATTTACATTTAATTCCCACAATTAAAATCATTGTTATTTTGTGAGTCTCTTCTTAATTAGTGCTACCCTGCACTCAAATCTATTTCTAGCATCCTATCATTGATACTTTCAGACCTCTACGAGTCTCCATAGTGTTCATCATGTGACACAATTTTACATAACTGGAGTATCACAACACAAAAGTCACATATCACATCAAATGACATGAATACTGTAATAATAAAACATTAATCCGTTTCCTACGGCATTTACTTTGATTAGCATAAATTCATTATTCTATGCCTTAATTAACAAATATTGTTGTGTCGTGTGAATCATCTTCCTTCTTTTCCATCAATATGATACGCTTAAATAGTGGTGCGTTTCCCTTCCAAAATACACATGGATAGAAATGTTTACAGTTTCACCATACAACGATTTTCTGGGTCTGGTCGAAATCATTATCGTTACAAACGTGTCATGTTCTTAGAAATCACATACCCGTCTGCATAAATTAGTATGAACTGGGCAAAAGTGCACTTTAAAAAGATGCCTAACAATTTATTTGGTTCAGTGTTCCTCCTCAGAGAATAACTGGGCCAAATATTATCCGATTTCATTGATCCGACAATGTATGTGTGTTGAAACACATCATTTAATTCAATTGGCATCATCATTTAAATCAATTCTTAATTACATATCGAAATATCGAGATTCTTCAGTGTCCCACTCTGCTTTAAAAATAAAGGAATCAGGTCGCTAAACCTCCCCTTCCAAGCAGGCAATAAAATTAGTTCAAGATGGCCGTCGCACTAGTGGTCTACTCCCACTCCCTCTCTTGGTTGCAAGCAAGGTCAACTTTGTTTACAATTGCAGTACAATGGAGTTACGCTAAGTGTTGTTCTCAAGTAATTGAGTCATTCTAATTATTTAACACCTATATTTATAGTGTAATGGGCTCAACTCGGCTCCTTAATTAACATTCATGGCTGGGGATGGATTCTGTAATAGGCTTGCCGTTCTATGGTGAATACTAGTGGTTTTGGACGCGCATCATAATGAGAATACAAGATTCTCACCAGCAGCTGTCTCAATAATAACATAATAAGGAAATCTGCGTTTCCTATACGACGAATATGATTCTCCTCTCAGGGCAGATCATTTTATACATGTGCTCACGGAGTCTCGAAGAGCTTCCCTCGTGGCAATTATTCCTGCAAGCGATGGATACAGACAGGCTCTGTCCAATTCGCTGCGAATAATAAAAGTATGCACAACGGCGATACTAACTCGTAGATTAGCCAACTTTTCACCTAACGTGCAAGCTATGCTAGTTTGGTCCCCGCAACTTTATTTACGTAAATCACTGGATTCTACGTTACTTCGCTCGCTCTATGCGGCTTCAAACAATACTTCTCATAGATGACTCAATTATTAAGGCACTCGCGTCCCCTCTGCAATTACACTTAAGCCAAAGCTTTAAATAGCTCCTAAAAACAAGTATAAATTTACTGGCTTACATTACTTTAATGGTTCTCAAATACAATCCTAAGAATTGACCATATCAAATATTCATTCAACACTTCACTTGACACTGAAAAACTCTCGTATCTCGCTATATTCCACGTTACTTTCTTACTGTTTACCAAAATACAGTATCTTTATATTAGACATGACACACTTTGAACGTTATTTAGACCAAAAATGCCTATTACTTTACTGTTACCGACCCCAGATTATTATTATTATTTATCATTTAATGTTACCGTTACATTCATCACAATTTTAGGCCTGACTGGCCCTAAACAAATCACCTTCCAAGCCATATTCTACCAAATACGAGTGGTGAAAACTCGTACAATAAGTGACTGTTACATCTTAGTCTCAAAGTGATGCATCGTTGTATGGTGAACTATTTAGTTAGAATAACATTGTGAATTGGTACTCACTTTTTCATTTTCGCTGGATGATACCAGCACCCCAGCTCCGGGCCTACCATGACGCTTGATTTAAGCCATCATGCTATATCTCACACGACACTTGATTTCACATATTTCCCACATGATAATCATACTCTTATCAGTGGCTTCTCTCACTTTTACACAATACACATAAACACTTTTGAATCACTATAGTAAAATTTATGTACACTTTTTCACTATTTCACAGGTTGATCCATAATCGGACTCCTCCTAACGCCTGACCTCAGAGATGCGATGAAGCTACGACATCCGCTGGTCTCCGTGAAAGTCTATCTGCGTGTACGTGCGTTCGATTCTTGTTCCCTTCAATACTGTTCAGTTTTACCGTCACGATTACTTGTGATGCCTCTCGGCTTCCATAACTGCAATTATCCTGACGATACTGCGTCATTTAAGTATGACAATACCTCCTGGTATTCAGTGTCCAAAACCATCCTAAATTATTGCTACGCTGTAGCAAATTACACTTGCGTATAATAATGGATGAATATCTTCTGTAGATTAAATCTTATGCGATTCATGATTTATATTTAGAAGCTGTATGATACTTCCATTGTTCTTCAAATATATATTCTAACATTTCGCGCACTTATTGGCAGCGTTTAGTTTACGTGTAGACTGCTGACGATGAACTCAAGACGAACTGAAGAAGACAACTTAAAGACGGCTGGCTTGGCCTGCACTGCTTCCCCTATATAAAGGTTTCTCGTAAAATGTAGTCCACAGGACACACGAGAGCGACTCCTTTCTTGAAATACTGTATTTTCATTCAAAATGACGTATACACCTTGTTTATCTAGATATGGGAGTTCCATAATCACTTGCGTGCAAGCGATCGCTTTGGCCAATTAATTACAATTAATTGCCTTATTCCATCGCGTCATGACTCCCACATGGTGATTCCCCTCTGGCTGGTCGCCAAATCACTCCTCTCGAGCGTAGGCTCGGTGTTAACACGCTCATTTGGAGATATAGGCTTTAATTTAGGTGTAAAACCCCTCCTAAATTATCTCTCCCAGAATATATTCACCTGGGTGTACATTTCACTCCATTTCAATGCTCCACTTGGCTGTATTCAATTAATTTCCGTGGGCAATCATCCCCACTATAGTCTCAAGCGTTGTCCATTGGGGACTCCCAGGGTCATTAATTTCGAGCTGTCTCCTCGGTCCAGACAAAAGAAGTTCCCTCGGCGCCTTGTATCTCCTCCCATTCGCTCGCTGCAATTAGTAAAACGTCAAGCTGGCCTGCTTTCACGTTTCTATACTTTGAAAACATACATATGACTGCAATTTCTGACAATTATTCCCTTAAACAGCTATGATATCCACAATCTGGCCGTGAAATCATGCTATATTATTATATGTCATTATACATCTTATTGCTCTTCGGGTTCCCTGTCACTGTTCCCCCTCAGAGATCAATGGTTCGACTCTAGGCAGAATCATGTGCCTGGTCTTCTCTGATAAGACCCGAGTTCGATGCCAGTCTGCCGTGACCGATTGGGCACAATATACACTCATAATTTTTCTTTACGCACTTTGCGTCAAAGTTTGTTGTCACTATGGATTGCTCTTAGCAACCAGTCCAATGTGTTTCATATAGAATAATGTTCCACGGATATTTCCGCCTCTCAAATTTCTCTATGTTGGAAAAATAGACATAATTACTGTGTGAGCACTATGTATATAAGATGTCACATCACACGCATCAAGGTGTTCTGATATATGTATATCACCATAGAACTTCCTAATTTCACTGGAGGTTCCTTCCTTATGGTGAAATTTACTCTCACTTATCACTGAGCACACGATCACACTATTGTGGCAGCGCATCGTGACCATAATACTTAATCTCTCTTTATAATAGATGAAATTAATTATGTCTTCTGAAAAAAAAAACACAGTAAATGCGCATTACGCATAACACCAAATATTTCTGTGCCGTAATCGCCCTGTCTTCTTAAGTTCCCGTGGACCATATTCTACTTAATACTAGTTCTCAACACAGACCAGTTCTCCTCACACAAATAATATCATTGTACAAATTACCCTAAATTACTCACTTACAAATCTTACATGGCGAGGCCGTAAACAGAAATCATGTGTGCTGTTATATATGAGTTTCATGAAGGACTGTCTCGCCTTCTGATGGCCCATCTTTTATCTCGTGGACGCCTTAAGCTAACAAGCCCTATAAAAGCGCTTCCCCATCTCTTGGAGATAAATGGGAATTCGCCAGCACTACCAAATTCTGGCCTTAGTGTATCGAGACATTTTAGTGCTCAAGAGCATCCGACAATCCCGTCATATTTCCCTGTACCTTAAAAACTCTCAATTACTTACATACTACCCCCCTGTGTGACTTCTGATACGCCTGCCTGGAAGACCATATCCTCCCACGCACCAAATACCACACTTACTTTATGACACATACTTTCGTGGACTATGTATATTATACGTCGCTTATAACCTGTCTCCCTTACTATCCTCCAGCACATATGCTGTTTTGCCAATACGTTTGGAAACTATAAATGTTACTGCGTCACCTGCTTCCAACCTTGCCAGTGGCTCCCTTAAATGAACGTCATCACGTTACTCTACCTACCTATTGCTTGCCACGGTGGGTGAGTGGTTATAGTGTCGGACTACCAACCCCAAGATTGCAGGTTCGCCCCTGGCCATGGTAAGTGATTTTTGAAGGCGACAAAAATCACGATACTCATGTCATACGTTGTTGGCATGTTAAAGAACCCATTTGAATTCAGTAGGCCGTGTTCAATGGCAAAATTAATCTCGGGATTTTCCGCCAACACAAAGTTCCTCCATTCTCTACTTGAAAGCGCTGTAGTAGTGTCAAGGAGTTTAGATATCTAACCTCCTTGACTTTCATAGCGTTCAAAGGAACGACGAAATTCGACATGCAAGCTACCCTCTGGGTGTCAATTAACAAAGCTTGCACCAGGCACCCGAGGCCATACGATATTATTATTACCTACCTATTTCTCAGTGTCTGTAACGATGCCCTGTTGCTACTGTCCACACATGCTAACCCTACTTTCCTCTGGTGTCACACCTCTACTCGACACTCTATGACCTAAAAATGTCACTTCTGACTGACAGAATGACGACTTAGACAGCTTCAAAGTGAACCCTGCCTGATCTAACTTCTGAAAAACTATATCTAAATGGCGTAGATGCTCCTCAAAACTGCGTGAACTAATTACCATATCATCAATGTAAATGGTTACAAACTCTCCTGTGTCATCCCCTAATGTGATGTTTAAAGCCCTAATTAAAGCTGCTGAACTACTCTTTAACCCATAAGGTACCCTGCAAAACTGATAAAGGTTATATTTATGACTAAAAGCTGTAAATGGTCTATCCTCGTACATAAGTGGAACTCAAATCTACACAAGTGAAATACTTCTTCCCCTCAAATGTTTGCATTAATTCCTCTATTGACATAGATTTCAGCTGATCTGAACTAATTCTACTGTTAACCAAACGAGCGTCTAAACAAATACGAACTGTGCCGTCGATCTTGGGTACCGTGATCAAAGAATTAACATACGGACTGTTGGAGTGCTCTATAATCCCATCTTCAAGCATCTGGTTAATTTGTGCCTCAACTGCACTCTGATAAGCGAAAGGTACAGGATATCTATGTCCTGTGAATACTGACCTATCAATAATGTTCAATGAATGTGTATAGCAATTGGCCATACCAATGCGATCCTCAAAAACTCTCCTATTACACAATAATACATCATAGAGCCGAACACATTGTTCCACCTCTATATTTCCCTGAAATGCAGCATCACGTAACGAGTCCTCTAGACTTCCGTTCGTAATCACACTGCCCACAAAACATGGGGAACCCCGCTCTACGGCTGGCGATATCTCATTTAAAGTACAAATCACACCTACAACACTACTTCTCTGAATATGGTCATTGAACTCTATTTCTACTTCAGAATCTCCCCATTTAAATTTCAAACTCCCTACATCATAACATAAGTTACCAGACACTCTACTTAGCCACTCTGAACCCAAGATAACACTGAATACTAAATTTGGAATTACAAGGCAAATCTGCTTCTCTACATGATTATTAATTTCAATGTCTACTAAAACTTGCTTAGAAATTACTTTAGACCTCCTCCCAACAGCTGTGATAACAAAAGTGCTTTTAATTGGCATCTCCTCAAAATTTACTCCAGTTCCTTTCATTTTATCATAAAATGCACTACTTATGCAACTCTTCATACAACCACTATCAATTAAAACATCGGTGTACGCCTCGGACACGTTAAATTTAACTATGGGGCTCTTACTAACCACTTCCTGAATAATACCTTCATCATTTAGTTCATTTCTTACATTTAGGTCATAGGGTTCCTGTATAATTGTATGGACAGGGCATGTTACAGACTGAGATTCTGACCTTACTTCGCAGCCTGGTCCCCGTTTAAAGAACCGCTACAGCTGGCTGTAGTACTACTAACTACTGCACTGGTCTGGTTGTTCTGGGCTGTGTTGTCATTGTTTGGCTGTATATTACTACCACTAGGCTGTCCTCTTCCTTGACCCCTATTCTGGTTGTAATTATTGTCATTATAATTTCTCCCTTGATTTCCTCTGAAATCATTATTTTTCCCTTGATTTCCCCTGTAATCATTGTTTCTCCCTTGATTTCCCCTGAAATCATTGTTCCTCCCTTGATACTGATTACCATAGCCATTTCCTCTGTTCTGATTTAGCTGATTATTATTATTTCTATTTTGAGCGTTGGCCCCTTCGCCACCGTTCCCTTGAACTTCCTGATGCCTGGCTTCATTAGGCCTATTATTATTATTACCCTGGTTCTGATTGAAATTGTCCTCATAACCCCCTCTCCCTAGTGCATCAAATGTGCTTAACAAATTTTCTACTTGTGATATTGTCTTTACATTCTGGATACAAGCAGCCTCCTTGATTCTATAGGGAAAGTGCCTAAGTAGCAACCTCACCACATCACTTTCCTCCTTCAAGCCATCCAGATATTTACACACTAATACCTGCCCTAAAAAGTATTCGGTCATGGTGGAGCTTCCTTTAGGGTTATATTTACCACACACTACTCCCTCACGATGCTGCTACTGAATAACCTCATTCCAGAACTTTTCACAGAATTTCATTTTAAAATCATTAATATCAGTAAACGTGTCTCTGTAGACAGCAAATCAATTCCTCGTTTCCCCCACAAACACTTGTTCTAAAATTTCAACTACCAGGCACCACTCAATACTACCATTTTCCAACCTCTCCTCGAATTTATTTTCTATATTATTCATGAACTCCATTGGGCACCTCTGTCGATTGCTGAACTTACCCAGTTCTACCTCCCTGTGTGTGCTATTCACAAAAACTGGCCTATTCTGACTATTTTCTTGCCTGATCCTAGCTTTTAATTTTAATTCTAATTCTGCGATCACCCTCGGTATGCCCTGCCTGTCGTAGGAGGCGACTAATAGGGCCGACATGGATGAATAACTTGCCAGTTTTGATTTGTTCAGACCCCCTGTGGATGAGGAGGGCAGAATTCATCCACGGTATCCCCTGCCTGTCGTAAAAGGCGACTTAGAGGGGGCCTTATAAAGGTCAATTTTGGTTTTCTGGTCCCAGCTCTGGTTTGACCAATAGAAATAAACATGCGTGCTGTTAGGGGAAGGGCCACCAGCTTGGCCATCTGGCCAGAAAGCCTAGACGGTATGCCCCATCCCGTCAGGTGGGTGCGCCGTGTACCCTACAGTAGTATCCGCCTTACAACGAAGGTCCCTGCATGGCCGAATACTGGAGCTGAATAAATCCTTTGCATGCCGAGGGGGAAGTGCCTGTTCGAGGCACTGGGACCCCGGGCAATATCTGCTATGCCAGGTAGGTATTGCCTTGGCTGGGTGGCGCCCACAGTGATAGCCCCCGTTCGGAGTGGGCAGTATTCGGGGAGGATTTCGTCCGGGATGCCTAGTAAGCGATCATGGACACCTGTACAGGGTGGCACCCTTAAAAAGCCGTCTCTGGAGTGTAGACCGAATCCCAAGGTGTATACGCCTTGGGATGAGGCATTTAATAAGAAGTTCCCTGTTGACAGGTCTCCTCGCTACCTGGTAGCTACCAGGACAGACGGGGGAGATTTTAAACAGGTAAAATCGATCCTATTTTCAGTGGAAATCGAGGGGAAATATCACGACCTTCTTCGGCCATTGTGAAAAAGGCGCCGGTTATACCATCTAAACCGGCGCAATCGGAGAAGATGTCATCTTCCTCTCCGAAACGGTCGGAGAAGAAGTCTTCCCCTGCCAACGAGGCAAAGAAGACTTCTGCGACCGGGGTGGATCGTCATCCAGCCCACCTGATAAGACAAAGATAGTGGAGAAGAGGGGGGTTGGAGCGGCGCCGTCTCTCTCGACCCCCGGCTGATGGGATGGCTCCTTCATCTGCTGGGCCTTCAGCTCCCTCGACCATCAAGGGAGTGATGCCCGCAGAAGCCAAACCCATTAGTGTGGAGGAACTCCCCTATAGGAAAAATAAATCACCGGCGGAGAAGAGAGGGGCGGTTCAGCGCCGTTTCTCTTCCTCTCCTGCATACAAGGCAGCTCAGCCATCTGCTGGCCATTCCGCTCCTACCATCACCAAAGGGGCGGTGCCAGCTGGAGCGGCCTTGTTTTGCAAGGACCTGACGTCTGTGGGGAAGGGACCACCTACTTCCCCGACTAGACGTCTGCGTCGGTCTAGAAAGAAGCATGCTCGGGGTGTGTCGGGGACAAGTACCCATTCTTCGGACAGGGAGAAAGTCCCTAGACACCGCTCTCGCTCTTCTCCAAGAGCGAGACTCGTGAGGTCCAACGACGACCGCGCGCAACCCAAGAGAGCGCCCGCTCCATTTTCTTCGTCTTCGGAAGGAGATGTGGAGATTGAGGTGTGCTCTCCTGCTCCATCATCTCCAACTAGAGATGGGGAAGGGTGGCAAACGGTCAAGCATAAGTAGAAGACCCACTTCTACTTAAGTCCACACCATGGCACTATTACAATGGAACTGTAATAGCTATTCTGTTCATCTCGCTGAGTTACGGCAATTAATATCTTCGTTTTCGGCAACCATTGTCTGTCTTCAGGAATCCAGGTTTCGTCCTGGACATGAGACAACAATGCGTCACTTCAAACTCTTCTCTAGAGACCGGGTGGACGGAGCTGTGGCCGCTGGTGGTGTCTGCACTCTCGTCCACTCTAGCCTCTTTAGTGAAGAGGTGCCGTTGCGTACTCAGCTAGAGGCAGTTGCAGTTCGTACTTCGTTGCCAGTAATGGCAACAGTATGTAACCTGTACATCCCGCCTGATTCTCAGCCGGATTACGACCAGCTGGTGGATCTAGTCTCTCAGCTCCCCCCTCCTTTTCTCCTTCTGGGAGATGTTAATGCCCACAACACCATCTGGGACTCCGCTACCACTAGCGGTAAAGGGAGAGATTTTGAGAGGCTGATCAGGCGGCTGGACCTGTGTCTGTTGAACACAGGGGAACCTACGCACTTCTCTATTGCACACGGTACTTATTCAAGTATCGATATTACCCTGTGCAGTCGTGCGCTGGTTCCCCTGCTACAGTGGGGTGTACACGATGACCTTTGTAATAGTGACCATTTTCCAATTATCGTTACTCTTCCGAACCAAAGAGCCATCGAGTTACCAAGTCGATGGCTTCTCCGTCGGGCTGATTGGCCAACTTTCACGGCACGTGCGGTGTTTGCCGAAGATACCTTGGAGAGTGTCGACGATCATACCATTCACATAACAAATGGTATTTTGGCTGCTGCTGAGGAAACAATACCTTCCTCATCCGGAAACTCACGCCGGAAGCTTGTCCCTTGGTGGACAGCCGAGATTGCAGCAGCCATTAAAGATCGTCGACGTGCTTTCAAATGCTATCGGAGGCAAAACACCATGGCCAACCTTATCAACTTCAGAAGGATGCGTGCCAGAGCCCGATATCTGATTCGGGAGAGTAAGAAAACGACGTGGGAAAAGTATGTGTAGTCCATCTCGCCATTGCCAACAGCATTGGCTCGCACTTCTCCGATGTATCCTGCTCCGGGAGTTACGATCCTACATTTCTGACTCTGAAGCGGGAGGCAGAGACTCACCCCTTGTCCTTTGCCACTGCTGCTCCAGAGTCCTATAATGTATCATTCTCTGAATGGGAACTGCGCAGGGATACGGCTCCTGGACCGGATAACATACATAATCAAATGTTAAAGCATCTGTGCGAATCCAGTATAAAACAACTGTTGATCCTCTTTAATCGTATATGGATTGAAGGGGAGTTTCCATCTCAATGGCGAGAGGGGATCGTGATACCGATTCCTAAGGCTGGAAAGGATCCCAAGTTTGTAAGCAGCTATAGGCCCATTTGTTTGACAAATGGCCTATGTAAGCTGCTCGAAAAGATGGTGAACCGTCGACTGGTGTGGTTCTTGGAGGATAAAGGTCTCCTGTCTGAGTACCAATGTGGATTTCGCTCTCATAGGTCCACCACTGACCATGTGGTGCGACTTGAGAGCGCCATACAGGAGGCTTTTTTCCGAAAGCAGCACCTAGTCACGGTTTTCTTTGACCTCGAGAAAGCCTACGACACCACATGGCGCTACGGGATCCTTTCCACCCTTCACAAGTGGGGACTCCGTGGTAACTTACCGACTTTCATTGCGAATTTCATGTCCGTCCGACTCTTCCGTGTAAGGATCGGTAGGACATTATCGCAGTACTATACCCAAGAAAATGGAGTTCCTCAGGGTTCAGTGCTGAGTGTCACCTTGTTCGCGATTGCCATTAATGGCATTGTTGCCGCCGCCGGGTCCGCGGTAGTTCCATCGCTGTATGTAGACGATTTAGCTCTGCATTACAGCTCTGGAAGTATGGCAGTCGTGGAACGGCAATTGCAGCTAGCCATCAACCGGGTCGACAGGTGGGCTCACGACCGGGGTTTTCGTTTTTCAGCAGCGAAAACCTCCGTCGTCCATTTTTGTCGGCTACGGAGGCTACATTTACACCCTGAACTACATCTCAGGGATGCTGCGTTGCCGTTGGTTGACACTTATCGCTTCCTGGGGCTCCATTTTGACAGCAAGTTAACGTGGCAGCACCATATACGGCAATTGAAAATGACATGTCTCAGGAAACTGAACATGCTCAGGTTTCTTAGTGGCACTACGTGGGGGGCTGACCGTGCGGTGCTGCTACGGTTCTACCAAGCCCTCGTCCTGTCCCGGCTAGACTATGGTTCTGCGGCATACGGTTCAGCAAGGCCGGCAACCTTGAAAATGCTGGACAGTATCCACCATAGTGGCGTTAGGCTGGCTACCGGTGCCTTCCGGACCAGCCCGATACCCAGCCTACTCGCCGAATCGGGTGTTCCACCTTTAAATTATAGACGCCAACATATGCTTTTAGCATATGCTGCCAATGTGCGTCAAATGCCGCAACACCCGACCTATCAAGCTCTCTTCGGTACCCAAAACCACCAGGGGTACGCCAACCGGCCTCGTGCCACTCGGCCGGTTGGTATTAGACTTGATAGCTCGTGTACTGAAATAGGAGTGGCTGTAGGTCCCTGTATGATCCGGACATCTAGCGAGGTGCCTCCGTGGCAAGTCCCGCGTCCGGAAATTCGGTTAGATCTGCACCGAGGTCCTAAGGTGAACACTGATGCTTCCGTTTACCGGAGGCAGTTCCACAGCATAGTTCACCAGTTTCCGGACGCTGGCATTCTATACACGGATGGTTCGAAGGTGGACGAGAAGGTGGGTTGTGCTTACGTTATTGATGGTGCAAATACCAAGATCTCTTTGCCTGAGGCCTGTAGTGTGTTTACTGCGGAGCTCGTTGCCATCTATGAAGCTCTGCAGTTTGCACTGCAGGATGCTCGAATCCACTTTCTCGTGTGTACCGACTCTTTGAGTTCGTTGCAGTCAATTGCTACATGTTTCCCGCAACACCCCCTAGTGCAGCGAATCCACGACATACTAGCCGGGCTGTGCCACGCTGACACTCGAATCACCTTTCTGTGGCTTCCAAGCCACATGGGAATTGCGGGAAATGAGTTAGCTGATCAAGCTGCAAAAGAGGCGGTATCACTACCACCTCGACTAATGGAGGTACCCGCTAGAGATATTCGCTCTCAGTTACGCCTACAAGTTCTGGCTTTTTGGGAGAGTCAGTGGCTAGCTGACCCACTGCCCAATAAACTGAGAGCGATCAAGGGAACTACTCGCGTGTGGCGGAGCTCCTTCCGGGCCCGGAGAGAGTCCGTCATTTTGTGTAGGCTAAGGATAGGTCATACAAGATCCACCCACTCGTACCTAATGAGAAGGGAAGACCCCCCACTTTGTACCTGTGGAGCCGTATTCACCGTGGCCCACATTTTCACCGAGTGTGTGGATCTTGCTGACTTACGAAGAAACCTTGGTTTGCAGACGACACTCAAACTTATATTAGCCGATGACGCGGTGGCTGCTGATCGCGTTATCCGCTTTATAAGTGAGAGTGGGTTAGGGCCAGCAATCTAAATTTTCCAGTGAACTTTGACTCAACGACTTGTTCGTTTTTGAATGATAATGTTTTGTTTTTCCGTAATTTTTGTTTATTTTTATAATTTTTATTTTTTACTTAATTGTTTGTTTGTTTTTTTTAATTAATTTTTGGTCTTTTTAAATTTAGATGTCCACCTCAAAATTTTAAATTCAATTCAAAATTTGTATTCTTTAATCTGTGTTAAGAGGGGCAGATGACCTCGTAGTTCCGCCCCTTAAAACAACAATAACTAACTAACTAACAAAGAGGAACGAGAGATTGCGTACTTCTGCGTCATTCGCGCTTACCACTGGAAATTGCCGAAGCATTTCCCTCGTACTGGATGATGAAGAGAGCTTCCCACTGTTTATTAGGTACAGCATTCATTTCAGGTTCCGTATTGACCGTATTTACAATTTAACACTTGGATTTTCCGCCAAATCAATACTGTTTCCTGGACGTCGTCATCTCCTTCATTAGTAGATGATATACTTGTAGATTTGGTAACTTTATGGTCCGAACATCAGAGCCAAACACTCGTACAACCACACTGGTTAAGTTTTACAAAGATAGTCCTCGCTTCCACTGAACATCGGAGCCACTCACTCGTGCAACCATACTGGTTAAATTTCACAAAGAAAGTCCCTTACTCCACGGCACGCCAAACGATATATGCACTCCACGGCCCCCACTCCGGTGCCGACTTCCACCTTACGTGGTCTCCACAGATTGGCTGTGCCACCCCGCTACTCCCCTCCTTAGGCTCAATACACACGGCGCGCGGATGATGTCGTTTGCCGTTCCAGATTATTTCACCTTTTCTACACGCTGCAACCCAGGCTTGCGACATACTTCTTGACAAGACTAAGCCTGTATCTGAATTCCCAACGAGTCATCTCTCTCATAATACCCTAACTGACAAAGCTCCGTAAAAATCCGTTATCATATAATTTTCTAGGATAATGTTGTTCGTAATAATTTGCTTGATAGTGTTTTCTAAGACATAGAAAACCTATCTGTATGCTTATAATTTTATAAAATGCTTGAAAAAATACCTTAATAATAATAATAAGTTGATAATAATAATAAATTAACATGAAAAATTCTCTTGGCTGAACAATTTGCCGCGTAAATAAATATAGAATGGCTTCCTACTGACTTATGCCAGTGGCATAAAAACCCCTCGAAAAACACGTTACAATATCTCGTGTAATACAGTAGCTGGAAAAAAAGTTAGCATGGGACGTGTATTTAAAGAAAAAAAAAATCGCCGTATGTCGTGTGATTCGAAGATGTAAATCAGTAACTATCGTTTGATCAATTCGACGGGTTCTATTTTTAAAATATGTTCATACGGTGATCAGAATAAATTATTGGTGGTCAGGGAAAATGTGAATCTTGGTCTTGTAACAACCCTGTAATTGTAGTAGAAGAGTACTCATAGGAGAAAAGTACAGTAATTAGTATTTATGTGTCGTACCTCAATTTTTGTTCATATTAGTCTGTTTATGCCACTAGTCAAAAGGGGGGGGCAACCTTTCCTATACAGAGCGAACACATAAGGTTGGTAGATGCATACGTCGTGCGAATTGCAGTCTATTTCCTATTGCCCTACTTATTCATAACTTAAGCGTAACCTTTGGACACTAGTGCAGTAGTGGTGCTCTTTCTCATTATCTTCCTTATTTTAGAGGCAGATAACCTTTATTTTCCACCCCTTGAACCCACCATCACCTTCCTGTAACCACAAGTCATTGACTTATGTCCTCTTCTCTTTATTTTTTTTTAATGCTGTGGCATAGCCATGCTTGATAAAACATGCACCAAGACTGTGCAGGCATCTTCAATAAGTCCAGAGGTCGCAAGTTTTAATCTCTATGCTGACAGGCTATCTTGAGTATGGTTTTCCCCCAGGTTTTCCACACTCCACCAAGGCAAATGCAGGGATAGTACCTTACCTTAAGTCCCGGGGCACCTACCTCATCCCTGTCCCTAGTACAGTTACACACACCAGTACAGTAATCACATAAATACAGGTTATCAGAAAAGGTCAACTACATTGGGCTGAGACCAAGATGTCCTGAGTCCCTTAAGAATTAACAACAACAAACACATTTTTTTTTTGGATATAACTGTTAATGAAGTTCTATTTAAGTGTTTGTCCCTTTCCAGAAAGGACTGAAGAATGTATTTGATGAAGCAATTCTCGCTGCGTTGGAACCTCCGGAACCAGTCAAGAGGAGAAAGTGTGTACTGTTGTAAACTCTTTGTGCAGTGCCATATGGACGAGAATTCCTAGGGGGAAAAAACAGGGTGAGTTTGTGGGGGGTTATTGATTAGAAGCTATTGTGCCTTGTATACATTGTATTATATTTATTGAGAGTTGATTTACATTATTAATTTACACTGAGGAGCAAGTATAATAATGTAAAATCCCATTTTAATGTATCGAAATAATGTTTGTCCATAATGTTAATTTTCATTGGTCCTGACTGTCACACAGTAAACACAATGTAAAGAAGGCTTCTGTGTAATTTATATCGAGCGGCTTCGGTGTCGTAGTTGGTAGCATGCTGAGCTTCTATGCCCAAGGTCGCGGGTTCAAACCCGGCCGAAGTCGTTGGATTTTTTAAGAGCCTTAAAAATCCCTCAGTATGCCTTCCTTCCGAGGGGAACTAAAGACGGCGGTCCCATGTCATAGATTTATGGCATGTAAAAGAACCTCCCACTAATTACTCTTCTGTGAAGCTAAATTATAGGTTAGATTTGACTAACGTTCTTAGGTTCCAATGTTCGTCGCCAGGAGCAGACTACGGTGGCATCTAGTAACCAAGTTCAGTCCTAGTTGTCGTTGATGATGGCGTTTGGTTGCAAACGTAGGAACTACTTGAAAATTGAAAGTCTGCAGTCCTTACTTGAATTAAAAACACATAACACACACTAATACAGCTATCACAATCAACACCGGTTATCAGATAGATTCTACACACACCCATCGTACACGGGGCTACATGACCGAATTGTCGCAGCCTCTAAACTGAGGAACCCACCTAACTTCTATCGGTTTTACATTTAACCTACATCTAACGCTCGATTGGCTGCGTGGCCCAGCGTCAATGTTCTCGCCTCCTGTGCCCAAGTTTGCAGGATAGAATCCTGGCGCATATGACAGTGCGCGAATGCGAGAGAGCCGTTTCAGTAGATTTACTGGAACGTTATAGATCCCCTTGAGGCAAAATTCCGGCACCCTGGCGTCTCTTAAAGCCGCAGTAGTTAAAAGGGACGTAAAACCCATAGCATTATTATTATTTAAGGCTCGTATTTTACGGCAACTGGAATAAAATCACACAAGAACCTAGAAAGAGTTTTAAGAAAAATTCTATTCAGTCCACTATGGACAGTGCAAATGAGCAGTGACAAAAGCTGATTTGAGAACACCAAATACATTAATCAAATAAACAGCTAAGTTCATTTATCCACTTGCAAATTACAACAACAGCAACTAAATTACAATAGCACCAACCTGAATATTTACTAACCATTACTAGAGGTGTTAGAAAGTGTTGTTATTTTTTTGAAGATTTGTTGATTTAAAATTCAAAAGGTGGTGTTTTGTGTTATAATATTTTCGGGGGATGACATGTTAAAATTTGGAAAGCGATAAGGTTTGTACAATAAGTGCATTTAAAAATATAAACAATTAATAAAACAAAGTAGAGCCTCCGTGGCTTAGGCGGCAGCACGCCGGCCTCTCACCGCTGGGTCCGTGGTTCAAATCCCGGTCACTCCATGTGAGATCTGTGCTGGACAAAACGGAGGCAGACCGGTTTTTCTCCGGGTACTCCGGTTTTCCCTGTCAACATTTCATTCCAGCAACACTCTCCACTATCATTTCATTTCATCTGTCATTCATTTAATCATTGCCCCAGTGGAGTGCGACAGGCTTCGGCAGCCGGCACATTTGCATATCCTCGCCGCTAGATGGGGGCTTCATTCATTCCATTCCTGACCCGGTCGGAGACTGGAAGCAGGCTGTGGATTTTCATTCAATAAAACAAAGTAAAAAACAAAACAGCAGGGTAAAACGTTAAACATGGCTATGGAAGAATGAGATAATTCTTATATGGAAGTCACATTTTTATTTTACATTCACCATCTCGAAACACATTTCAGTGAATACCTTTTTCAGTTTTATCCAAATACTGCGGTGAAATCACTGGAAGTAGATCATGGTTAAAGTCTCAGCATTTGCAGCTGTCAATTTTCGCCTCCTATCACTTACTATGAGACTGTATTTTGAAAATGACCTCTCAGAATCCACATTTGAACAAGGATACCACACACACTTTAATGCAGCTGTTGCATAGTCTCGGTGAGCAGGTCTTAATCCCATGAGGATCTCTGGAACCTTCACATTATCTTCATGACGCAGTTGGTTCTTGATTGCAGTCAGGTAAATGCTGTGAGCCTCTAAAAACTGTTGAGACTCCATCTTCGTAAGAAATGGGGCATTCTTCTTAAATTGGAGCAGTTCTGTGGGAGATACGTTCTTAGGTGCATGCCGAGGATCAAACAATGACCCGATGGCTTCTACAGTCTTCCTGGCTGGATCCGTGGTCCTTAAAGTCCTGACTTTCACTAGAGCTGACTGGGCAACACACGTAAGCTTGGACTTAACCTTTATCTGCATCTTTTGAGGAAGCTGTTCCAAGTTCTGGTGGATCTTATGATTGAACATTCCACCATCGCCTAATAGCTTGAGCTTTACCTCAAGGTCATCTAGCTTCCCAGCCAGTAAGTGAATTGTTGGGTACTTAGATCCCTCCAAGAAATTAAGCAAGTCCATAAGAGAGGCACCAACAACAGAAACATACAATGCTTGTAATTGTATAAATTGTATTGTTGAAGTCGATGCTTGTTGGAAAAATTTGACCCCAGAATTTGAATCTTCCAATGTTTTGAAAAATTCTACCAGATCTTCCACATGCGTGGCCATATACATTGCAGCCTTAAACCATGAATTCCATCTTGTACATACAGGCATTGGGAAAGCTAGAATTTCATTCTCTTTTTCTGTGTTTTCATATTTCTCCCTTAGAAATGCAACTTAATTGCTTTTTCTTTTTCGCGTATTTAAAAAGACATTCTTTGTCTTTACTATAGACATGTTCAATTCGTCCAGCTCGTTTTCAAATACGCAGCCGATAAGATTGACTTTATGAGCCCAGCACTGGACATGACTTAATTCTTCAATCAATCCTTGAAGAGTAGTTACACATTTTGTCATGTAGCGTGCTGAGTCCGTAACTACTGCCACTACACGCTCCCGTTCAATTTCATAGGAATTCAAGGTGTCTGAAGCCCCATTCCTGACCCGGTCGGAGACTGGAAGCAGGCTGTGTATTTTTTTTTTTCAAGGTGTCTAATATCGCATTGGAGCAATTTACGCTATTGGCAGAATCTAGAACAACAGAGGCAGCCAGATGGGTGTTCATTTCAGTTGATGGTACTGATGGACGAAAAAGAATGTTGAAAACACACCTACCATTCTTGTCAGTTGTTTCGTCACATAGCAGAAACACGTCTTTGTTTTTTATATCTTCCCCAATTTCTTCCCTCCTTCTTTCGCCAATCATGGGGATGTATTTCTGACGAATCTGATTTGCTGATGGTAAATCTCCACTTCCGCGAACGTACTTATTAAACCACGTACGGATAGCAGGATTGTCTAGTTTCTCTACTGGTATATTAGCTTTCACAAACGCAGTAGTAGTGTCCAAAATAAACTCTTCTTTCATATCCTTCACACGACTAGCATTTGATAATGTTTCTTTCAAGGTGGCCACTCTAGGAACACTAACTTCAAGACGCGAATTTTCTCGGCGTTTTGAATGCTTCTCCGATTTGCATTGTTTGTCTAATGCATCTTTCCTGCGATAATCTAACCGACAATCACAATATTTGCACATAAGAATGCCACAAGAAATTATAAATCCTTCATTCTTATATTCTTTAAGTCTGTCTGTCTTCGGCATTTTTAAACTCAACTGACCCATGCCCAGTAACAAACACTGTTATCACACGGTTGACTGTAGTCACACGCCAGTATAAATTCGTAACCACACGCAAAATTTATTTCTGAATTCGTGTCATAATATTTAAATTACGTCGCGTCTCATCTTCCTGTACTGCTAAGTTCGGAACTAATATGACGAACACGTGGTCGCCAACTGATTCACGCAAATAACACACTAGCTTCGATGATAACGCACAATTTGCCCACTTTTTATTAAATTATATAGAATTCTCTACTGTAATTTACACTCGCTACCGATGTAACAGGAGGCAAACGTAGTTTACATTATGAACAACTATCACATAACCCTTTGGAGGTAGTCAGCCAAACGATTCACGCCGCGATATAACAGCTGTTTGCCACAGCGCTAAAATCCAACGAGTAACGTGAATATCGACAGTTTATCGTAATATGACGTATATCGGAGTATTACCCCTCGCGAAACTATACAATCGATCATTCTCTCGAATTGAACACCAACCAAATTCGATTATCGGCTTGTGGACAAAAATGTTCGGATTGGTGTGGGGAAAAAATATGAAAATTTGTTTTTATTTCGCAGAGTGCGGTATTTGTGGTGTTATTCACAAAATTCGCGTTATTTCGCGATTTAATGTCACTCCTGGGCGGCACAAAACATGTAAATACGTGAAAATAAAACATCCTAACCTCTAAATATGACTTTTCGTTTTATCGCGAATTAACAAAAACTAACACCTCTAACCATTACAGGTTATATCACACTAAAAAAAAAAATTGATGGTACAATAGCCACCATCAATATAGCACAAGCCCCATAAAACTAACAAATTCTGGCAATTATCACAAGTTTACAATGAACTTCCATAACTAAAATGGTATATGTCTTGGTATTGTAAATATCTTCACACACATACTCGTACATATCGGTTTAAAAGCCCGAGTGTGAGAGATCTGATGATTGCTTGAGTATTGAAACTGAAAAATGGCTTCCAAAACGATAAAGTAGTTGTTGCCATTGTGAGAATTTATATCATTAAATAACAGCTTGCTTAAAGCAACCATTTTTGGGTTGGAATTTAAAATTCGATTAAGAATTCAGAATTAAATCTGCAAGCTTGAAGCATGTAAACCATATGTTCACATGTTCTCTTACAGTTCTTTGTCTGCCATATTAGTCACTTGTTTTTTCTCCTTATTTAGGAGTGTTCTAACATTCCTAGACATGCTTTGGTCAAACTTACAAGTTATTTTAAGAGTCTTTCTTTTTCTAAATGGGTTTTATTCCTTTTTTTCTTTTTCAGACAAATATAAATGGAGTGGATTTCCAGTATCAAGTTTCGTCACTATTTACTAACCATTGTGCTGACGACATAAGCTCGGAAGTAGCAGATTACCTCTCAGGTTCCCATGTGAATATTTTTTGGAAATTTCATAAAGAACAGAAAATAACAGTTTTGGTGAAGACTCAGGACTGTTCATAAGTTGGTATTGGTTATTAGAAGATCGAAGGGAATATAGACAATGTGCTGATACATTGAAGCATTGGCTTTACGGATGTGATGTGGTAATTGCATTTTCATTGAACAGTAAAATTCTCTTCGAAATAAACATCAATAGGTGACGGAAGGACAGTGCTTATTGTTTAATGGCATGGCATGAATGTAGGAACTGCTGCATACTCTGATGGTTGCACAAAAATGATAAAATATGTTTGTAAAAAAGTTAACTTACTTTCTTGTCTATAGATGTAGCATTGTTAATGCAAATATTATGCCTTTTAATAATGATTCATTTTAGCCTGAAAATTGATTACATATTTATGTTTTCCGCCCTATTTTCATAAGTCCTTTGAAATGCTTCCATTGAACCCTAGAACGTGATGCATAATGTTAGATCTAAGTCCATAGGTCTATTAGTACGTTATGCATTGAGAAGAAGACTAACGGCACTCTGCAAGGAAGTATTCCTAAAGAGGATTTTACTGTGTGTTGAGTGATTGCAATCATTATTTGTTTGGTATGTGGTGTAAAGAATAAAATCTAGGATTAATTATGATTGCAGTCATCATTTGTGGCATATTATATGAAAATGTAAAAGTAACCAATGGAACTTATGCAATTCAATTTTTCCCATAAGCCTTCCTTGTGCAAAAACTAATAATCTTAATAATTAAATTAACAATAAATAATGATATAACAAAATTGAGAATTTCTCATTTGAGGTGAAAATGGGTTCAATGTGTGAATGTCGGAACATTGTGTATGTATGTATGTATGTGTAGATGTGAGAGCTATTTTATTGTGATCTTTCCTTTCAGTAATAGTAAGTTAATTTATATAGGACACTGCCAAATCATTATGGCGAGCAACAGTTCATAGGCTCTTCATATAAATCCTCTTGAAAGAATGATGCTGAAACAGCCCACTAAAGTGTACCCATGGAGGTAGTATTTATTCTGCCCTGTTTTGGACAGTAGATTTTTCTCCGGTTGTCTATCACTAGTACAGTACATGTTTATGTATTTTGGTTCCTCACTGGGTGTTACAGCTATCACTCACACCAGCTAACTTCCTACATCTTCCCTTATAGAACTGGATGTTCAGAGGAAATGTAAATGTTCCAAATGTTACTATTTTGCAATGAAGTCAACATTCCAGAGAACATGTTCTAAGGATTTCAGCAGACTGCTATGTATATTTCTGAACAGTAGTTTCATTTTATTTTTATTTCCTCCCCACATCTTAAGTTTCTGTATTTGTATATACATTTCAATTGACCTCTGTGCAATAGTGGTCTAACCAACAATTCTATCTGTGAAATACATCCTATATCTCTTGTGTTACAGCTTCTTTAACCAAAGTTCAAGTTACAAGGTTAAACAAACTGGAGCACTGGAGGCACAGTATGTATTAATTTCTTGATATATCGTTGGTTAGACCCCTATCGCAGTGAAGACCGCAATTATAAATGGAAGAAAGGTTTCTTTTTAGTGTTGAGTTGCTTTTTATAACAAATATTGTCCTTTCAGGGAAAAAAACAACAAAAACAAATAACTGATTTTGCTCAGTATTGGTTACCTTATGGGACAATATTGTGTAACTTATACCAGCAGAATTGGTCCATAAGGATCAAGTTGGTGCAGTGAATAAATGTTTTGTATGCAATATTATTTATTATAAAATAAATAACAAATTTACAGTTTTTTTTTTTTTTTTTTTTTTTTGTCAGTATGGCCTTGGTTGCTTTTTATTGTAATAAGGAATAGAAGCATTATTATTGCCATACTTTCACCTGATGATGGCTGAAATATTTATGCCCATGGTGTTGTGCCTTCCTTTTTTTTCACCAGTATTAAAAACAGAAACAACAGAGTTTTATTCCCTACTGGTGGTAAAATATAAATCCACATTGTTCATCTCTAGTAGGAGCAGTTTAAATGGAAATTTTAATCTCGCAACTGATAAATCAGAGTTGTTTCCTAAAATATGCTGAACTAGACTGTGAATTGGTACCAGTGGTACAACAATAAACCTCTCCTCTGTACTATTTCCTAGGTTTTTTTTGTTGAAATTATTATTGCAAGTTCTTTTCTTTTCATGTGGGGGCGGGTGGCGCAGCGGTCAAAGCTATTGGCCTCTCACCACGGCAGACCGGGTTCGATTCCCGGTCAATGCATGCACGATTTTCAAAGTGAAATGCCATGTCCTGTGGTTCGGATTCCACGTAAAAAGGCGGTCTCGAGAATAACGGTCGCATAAAACTACAATCTTCATTTTTTCTTTTCATGTAGTCAGCATCTTATCCTTTCCTGTAACAATAAAAATATACGATGAATAATTTGTTGATGTTCTGGTAACACCCTGTTCATCCAATTCATTTTTATTTTCCTTGCTGTGAATAAATTTGAGCAGCAAGTGAACTGCTTTCATCATATAGCTTCTTTATTAAGCAGCTGAACTCACACAGGACATTACCTACTCCTGCAACCCCTCGAATCATAATCATTGCTATCAATTTTACTTTTACAAAACCATAATGATAATAGGCATGTAAATACCATTTTCCTTCATAGGTACTTTTCACTAAAAATTCATTGTATCTAATTGGAAAATCAAATGAAGGTAGATTATTTAAAAAAAACAGATGAAATCTATGGTAAATAGGAATCTCTTCCATTGCCATGTATATTGTTGCTCAGTTGTTACGTAAGATTAATATATGATTAATAATTTGTCTTAAGTTATATATACCTATAGTTAGTAAAGGAAAGAAAACTAATTTTCTCTCTCACTTATGTGCATTTCACATCTAGTATTCAGTGTAAAATAATATTGTAAAAATTTGTCTTGTAATTTCCGTTTGTTGCCTTTTTCTTGAAATTGGATATATATTTTTGTGGTTGTTGGTCTTTTAATTTTTTAAATTATTACTTTGAAAAACATAAAGAGATTGTAATGCCTGATATATTTTTTCCTAGCTTGTATATGCCTGAAACTAAAAGAAACAATAATAATAAAAATAAAGAGAAGGTTTGTTAAGCTTTAGACCTTTTGCCACTCAAGTGTTCTTCAAATGAAGAATTAATCATATGATGTGAAGCCCCCCCCCTCAGAATTGTTTTGTTAGTACACAGGTTTAAAATTATTAGGAAAGTCTTATTAGTTTTATTCTGTATTTCAGGTCGTTCTTCTTTCTTTTCCAAAGAGAACTGGAGTGGTTTGATAGCTAATATTATAGTAAAGTCATCATTACTTCCGACTTGACGTTTCAGTGCTAAGGTAGAGTTTCGTTCGCTAAATCACGTCATCGCGAATGAAACTCAATTTGTCGTGATATATTTATTTGAATGACTGCGTGTGATTGTCTGGTTAAGGTGATTTTCCTTCTGACCTCTAATAACTCTAGGGTAACACTGAAACGTCAATCGGAAGTTATGATGGCTTTACTATAGTAATGCATTACAACTGTGAAATGAGAACTAGATTCAGTGGTTGTGGCTATCATTTTGTCTTATACCAAACTGCTCTAGATCTAATGAGTATTGAGAGAATGCCTTTATTGAAGCATTTACTTGGATGTAAAGTCTAGTCCATGTACACTCACCACTGGAGTGATTAAAAAATGAGTATGGAGTCAATTTCAATGCATCTATGCAAAAAAATGTTCTCCATATTCCCAGTTTTTTTCTTCAATTTTTTCTTAAAAGGAAAATCAGAAATCTAAATGGTTTTTGAATGTTACATAATGTTGCTCTCATCTTAATGTGACATATCTTATGATTACTTTCTTCCAAAGTGAAGAATATTGAAGGAGTTAAGTGCATTATCAAACAGTTCCCGATTGCAGTGGTGTATTTTGCTGCGTTACTATTTATAATGACTACTACTAAGTATTTTGTATAAAATGAGCTTTCAGGCTTCCTTCCTCCCCTTCAATCTCCATGAATATGAGGTGATATTCAATTACCACTCATTTTAGCCTTCCAAGGCTAGTTGCTAAATTAGCCTACTCTGATATATTGTTTGGAATAGTAAAATCAGTTGTCCATCTTGAGAATTCTGTGGTAATGCACCACACACACACAAATGCTCTTGTAGTGATTTTCCTCCCTACAAATTTCTTTGTGTATGAAATGTGCTAGAAGATTAACCTCCTTCCTCTTCAGTTTATTACAAATTGCTGTGACTATTCTGTGTTTTCTGAAGTTAGAGTGCATGTAGTACAGTTAGTGAGAAATTTTGATTATATTCATGCTTGCAGAGAATGCATTTCACTCGTGTACTCAGGCTATGAACTGGAACAAACAGTGTCAATTGCATGCTTTCTATTTTGGAAGAATTGTAATAACTTTAAATAAGCTCATTAATAATAACATTTCGAGTTTTTTCTTTGTCCAGAATTAAAATGTTGCGTATATAAATATCTTGTGCAATTGGTGCCTTATTGAGGAGTATAAAGTGGAGTAGGATCTGGTTAGAACTAGAAATGGCAGAAGACTGATAGCAGTAGATGGGTGTATGCTTTTATTATAACATTCATTTACCTTCAGCAGTGGTAATCAACACTAGAAAATCATTTTTCAGTGACAAACCCTTCTTTTTTTTTTGTATTGTAATGTGCAATTGTTTTTATGATAGCCATTAGTGGTGATTTTTACTGGTTTGGATTTTAATAGTGTCAAGTGAATAGAAATACATTCAGCTGTGACCACAGTGCCTCATCATTTTGCATTAACAATAGCCAATTTGTTTCCTTTTAAAAATTATTTTCTTAAAATTTTACATCTGATAAATACTAGTAATAATGTAATCCTATAAAATTTTGAGGTATAACAGAGCAAGTAGACCTGAACCTTCCAATGCGAATGTGCGTCCACGTGCATTACGTCATTCCCCCTGCCAGGATTCTTTGTCAACCAGTGAACGTATACTTCGCCACGCACTAGTTAGATGTTGCCAAGTAGTCATTCTTCCCAGAACATTGGCAGAGTACAGATGATGTCAAGGTATGCGATGCAAGACAGAGCGGTTCTGTTCTTTGACAAGCACGGCAACAAGCTTGCTTACAGGTGCACTCTCAGTTCACCACGTGCTACCTTCTTTGAGTCGAGTTGTTACAGCAAAGAGGGGAAATCACACTCGCCTAGTGAACCCACCACTTCCCCTCCTTGACGAGACTCCGCCATGACAGGCCAGGTCTAACTTGCCACGCTATAGTGTATTTTTTGTACCGATTATAGTTAATTAGCCCTCGCAACTTAATTTGTGTGGGTTGTTTTATTTTGTTTGTTTTGAATAATAACATGATCAGCTGCATGCATAGCCCTCCGAGACAGTGTGTCCAAGGTTGTGAGATTGAATCCTAGCACAGTTGTTCGGCATATTTAGTGCTTAAATACAAAAGATCCATCTCAGAGGATTTACTGCCACATTAAAAGTCCCTATCAGGAAAAATTTCTAGCAACCATGTGTATCTATACCTGCAACAGCTAAAAGGATGTAAATCTCTACTTAGTATAAAACAGTCCCCAATTCTTGGATGTTCCATGTGATCTCAAGAGCCACTGGTTGATTTTTGATGTGGTTTTTACCATTCTGTACAGGATTTCTCGAGGAAGGTTTCTGTAGAAAATAATATATTTATGACCAAAGGAAGCTGAGCAGTAAAGAGTTCAGTGAATCTTGTCAGAAAAAAAAAACCTATCATCCGTACGCTTACACTGGGTAAACCGTTAAAAATATCTAAATACTATACGTGTAAGAATGGTTTAGCATGAAAAGTTCTACAAAAGAAGTCCGTGACAGCATATCTCTATCTTCAATACATCGCCCACTATGAGTGTTTTTAAGTTTTCATTTCTTCTAACAATCTCCATTCAATTACTAGCTCGGAGACAGTTTACGAGGTAGCGAGCGAGCCTGTCACCCCAGTTTCAGCCTTCGTTCCGCAGAATACACAAGTCAGGTTCAGATTTGACGGAAGGGGAATTTGTTTCATGCACCTCGCCATTCTTAATTTACGTCTGATAAGAATTCGTTGCACATGCTATCTACAAGAATTCGTTGCGATCTCCATGATAATGTAATTAATAGTCCAGTCAGTGATTTTAACCCATCATGTCGAGACTGAAAACGATTATAGTTTATCGTTCATTGAAATCTAAAAAAAATAAGCCTTTTAAGCTTACGCTAGGTAAATCATTAAAGATACTGGGCGAAACCGGGGCGGGTTGCTAGTCCATAATATATTGGAAGTTGTTATACAGTAGTAGTACTATTTGTCTGCGCATAAGGAGAAGTCTACTGGGTTTGAACTGAGATGCCTCCCCGTGCACCATGCATTCCAAAAGCATGAAGTTGGTCACTACATGCTTAAACTCTCTCAGCGCTTTCTTTCTTATGTTGTTCCAAGGGGCGGAACAGCGTGTTAACCTCCTTCATTTCTATTCTGTATTCAGCAGATGGGAAAACTAGGAAGGCACCTTCGGTGACAAACTGACAGCTCAGTTTCAGGTTTTTGACAAATGGAAGTAAACAGTTGATTTCCTACTCAACCCAACGCCCAATATGGATTATTGAGCCATTATAATGCAACAGTACGAGTTCTAGGCTCCTTTAATGGAGTCGCATAACCTTGCGCAAGTTGTCTGATGCATTTTACGATAGTCAGAACTGTAATAAATTGCTTACTATTTGTAACATGGTAGAATTAATGCTGCTTCGTATTAATTGGAAAATTACAAAACAGTTCTACCTGACAGTGTTCATAGTATGGAAATTACTGTACTTGATATTGTCGATGTATAAAGAATTTCACAGGCCTTTCTGTTTATTTCTTAACACATCGTCATGTCGACAGTAGAAAAGAAACAGTACACACTTAAACCGGATGAGCAACAAGCACCTGTGGGAGTAGCAGCAACTGACTACTGATATATTTAGGTTGGGAATAAGCAGGCCTCGCATGTGTACAGCTGAAGCCCCCACTCCCCGTTGCAACATGTCGAATGGACTTCTCTGGGTGCCGATACAATGTGTTACTCAAGTTCTGGGGTATGTTACGGAAGAGAGTTTATCCAGAGGATATTCCAAACAAATTTGAGGATTTTCCCTGAAATACATATCCTGGCACTTGAATCTACCCTGCTTACTGAGAAAGAGTTAAGTTACAGACAGCCCTTCAGTCTAGGTATTTTAGCTTCCGATTACCAATGATGGTGATTTTACCTTCCCTTTGCAGACTTATATTCTATTCAAATCAATGATTTTAATCTTCCAGTTATTGCTGTGGATGGATTTATATGCACTAATAATTTAGATTACAATGACTTGTAGATACATTTCTTAATACAGTGGAAGTTGAATATCTTGAAGTGCTTTCAAAATAAAAATTACTTTGAATTATCAAAAATTTGAGATATAGAAATACACAAGAAAATGGGGTTCTACTATCATAAATGCATAAATATTCAACTGTTGCTAAGTCATGCTGTTATTGTCATTAGGTCTACTCAAACAGGTATACTAACTAGGGTTAAATGTTGTGCAAATATTGGAGATAATTTTTGATTAATTTTACTGTATGTATTTTCCGTTCCTTTCAAAAACTTTACTCCTGCATAGTGCTATAAATGTTGTGTTTATTCCATAATGGTTGAGACCGTATTACAGTAGCTGGATTTCCAAACACAAGTTGCCAACAGATAATTTACAGTCCAGGAACCCTAAACAACTGAATCGATATATTTTAATTCACAAATCACACATAAAGAATTAAATTGAACTACATTTTCACCCAACTTAGGGTTAAAGACTCGCATTTTGTGTCTGGGAAACAAAATAACAATCAATAGAACTTCGAATTACGGAAAAAACATATATATAAATTGTGTAAAACTTCCCCGGGAAATTAAAATACTTCAAGATATCAAAAATTTGAGATATAGAAGTTAGACTGTATTTATTGTTCCTTCAGTTTGTATCACAATAACAAAAATTTATAATGTAGACTTTTGATTACCAGAAGTTTTCTTTCTTTCTTTCTTTCTTTCCCAAGAAAATTAAAAAAAGCTACCACTATGTGTGTTTACCTCAGAAGGGGTAACACACTGCCTCCTGCCTCCCCTGTGATAGGGAAATCCCTGCAATGGCCTTGATCATTTCTACTGTTCTTGTTCTGTTTGCAGGTTCAGTTTCAATAGTGTGCCTTCTGTAAATATAATTGATTTCTGTTGGTGCTGAAGAATGCCTGTAAAACGCAAACTAGTATTATTAAAAATAAACCAGAAACATAGAAAATATGCCTAAAACTTGGAAGATGGCACCTCTACACGGCCTCTGTCTTTGACCTACGGCGTAGGTGAAACAATCTGGGATATTCGAAAGAACGACAAGATTAATTTTGCCAGCAGCTCACAGACTCAACCAAGGACTTTTCGAAACTAAAAACTAGGAAAAGTCCACTTACGCAGAGCTTGACAAAGCAATGTTAGAATGGATAGCCTAAATAATGTATTAATATAACAAATGGCTTCCTAACCATTTTATAATCGATAGTCTGTGTTCAGTTTTGATGTTGTTACATATTACAGATGTGGTCAGATAATACGAATAATGTGCGACAAGCCATGGAAATGTGTCCTAGAAAAAATTACTTATTTTCATTCTCAAAAGTATATTCGGTGATTTGTTTGGTATATTTATTAGTTCATATATGACTTAAAAGTCGGTAAATATGCTCAACAACTAAATAAGAAAAGAGGCTTTACTGCTGTGTAATGTATCTGCATTTTTATATTATTGGATTATAAATGTTTATTTACAGCTTTACTTACGTGTGCCCAAAATCGCAGGTTCAAAACTAGTCGTATGCCTTCCTTCGGATGAGAAATAAAACCAGCAGGTCCATGTCAGATTTATGGCATGTAAAAGAACCTTTTACTAACTACAATTGTGTGGAGCTAAATTTGATTATCCCTCTATTTAGTTCCAATATTTGTCGCCAGTTGTGGTGGCATCTAGTAGCCAAGTTCACAGCTAGGTGTCATTGAGGGTAGCATTTGGTAGAAAAAGTAGGACCTACTTGAAATTGATAGTCTGCAGTCCTCAGGCCTACCTGAATTACAGATAAAACACATTAATATAGCCATCACAATTAACACCGGTTATCAGACAGAATCTACACACACCCAAAGTACATGGGTCACATGACCGCGTTGTCGCAGCCCCTAAACTGAGGAACCAACCATTACTTAATTGGTGGTTGCTTTCTTCCTGCATGACGTTTAATTAAGAAGATCAGGGGATCAAGTTTTTTTTTTTTTTTTTTAATGGTGGCATAGTAAAAACCCCATTGGCTCACAAATATTGCACAAAACATGAAATTGGATACTTAAACATAGTTTCAAATATTTTTTTGGATACTTATTCTAATTAGGCTACCTCTATTATTATAATTGTTTGCTAAATTCTGAATTTAATTTTTCCAAACTGAAAATCAGGTATTTCTGTTAACTCTTAAGTATATGCAAGTATCAGGATTGGCATAACCAACATATCAGGAGCTGGGAGGAGAATGGGCGAATTTGCAACAAGATTACATACAATAGTTGTCCTTTCACCTGGGAGGAAAAAGGGTGAATGTGCAATAAGATTACATACACTATTCGCCATTTACAATAGTTGTAGATGAAGTTTCCTAAAAGTGCTTATGAATCCCTCTCCAGTTATTAGAATGTCCTAGATATTTCAAAAATTAGGCACTACTATTATAAAAATGGAGTAAGGTGTTTTTTGCTTAGCATGGCAATTGTGTTCTTAAGATCTTGTAGTTTTCCCCTTTAGTACCATCATTTTCCAATTCTATCTCCGAGATAAATATTTCCTTCCCCACATGTTAATTTCAAAACATGCAGTTTTTTCTAATCTAAAAGAAACCTGTTCAAACTTGTCCAGCTCTGTGGTAAAGTTAAGGTGTTATGCCCAGTGTTGCCAAATCTAATCCTGGCACATTAGGTTGCCATTTGAGTACTCTGTTTGTTGGTATGTTAAAGAACCCTTCCAGGGCAAAATTTCAATATAATTTTTACTTTTTATCGAGTAATACCACAGGCTGATTTGAATGCAGGAACGGGATAAAAGTAACTGTCCAAGTGAGATTTGTTGTGTAACACTAATGTGGAGGTGTGCTGTCACTGTCTTGATTTGTTGAATACCACTGCTTGCATCCTGCATGAGTTTAGTGCTTACTGTAATTTTTTTGTTTTTATCAAAAATATATAAACTAACATGTAGTCCAAAAAAATGTTAACATTAGAATATATATGATGAGTATATTTGAATTTCATTACTTTCTGTTTTTGGCTGCTTAAATTGAAATATTTTTCAACACTTTCATAGGTCAATCCTCTAACTTAATATTTGTAATTTTGTCTGTCATGCAGATTTTCAAAATGTGTGATGATGAATATTATTTTAAGTGGCAGAGGATCTAGGTCATCTACCCCCAATAAAACAGATTATCTTGTACAAACTTCCATTTTCCAATGGCAGTTTTATATTGTCAACTGGAAATGGTAAAAATCTATAATTATTGAAAAGCTTTCTATTCCTATGAAAGGGTTTAAAAATATATGTATATGAAATGTGTGTCATTATTAGGTGGATTGATGACATAGTATGTATTTGGTTGTATAAACTTCAAATTATTATAATATTCCAGCTACTTGGCAAGTGTGTATTTGCCCGTTGTGTGTGGTGTGGAACTACGAAAGATTTTTATACTAGAATCATGAAATTCCTTTCAAGGTTAAGCATTTATCTCACATCCAATTGAACAGCAGTTGTGTATTGAAAACGAAGTTATTAATGATGTGTATGGAAAAAAGTCTTTGATATTTATCAGAATAAATTTATAAAACTACTTTTGTATTCATATATCCCAGTATCCTTCCTTCAAGACAGCTACTGTGATACTTCGTCAGAATTGCCAGATGTTCAAGACGTATATACTGGACAATATCTTAATCCCACGATTGAGGTTTCACAGAACAAAATAGCAATCTCTTTTAATGCATGTTCTTATTTTCTAGGATTTCTTACTATGCAGGACTTTCCATCTAATGCTGTGACCTGAGTTCATAGGAAAATTTCAGGTAAATTCAGTGGATCAAGAATACCACTTTCAACTCCGATATATTTAAAAAAATAGTACCTTCTTTCATCAGATTAAAAATTAAGTCCAAAATTGTGGCATAAGGTATTCACTTTTCGACTTCAACACCTCTTAGGATATTAATGGTTTAATAATGTACTGTTATGAAGTGGTTGTGGAGACGTGATCTGTGATTTTGTACTGTACTTGAGTATGTTCAGTAATGAAGCAGATTCTGCTAGAACTACTAGTGGTATGGTGGTACCTGTATTGTATTGAAACTAGAAGCTCCATAAAGTGCATGTTTATCTCTTAGAAAGTAGTGAAAATGGAACACAGAACTTTATGAGATAGTGATGAGCCTGTATTTTCTGATTGAAATTATAAGGAGTTGAATATTTAATTTGCATTGGAGTGAACTAAGTTTTGATGGCTGGAAAAATGACGAGGCTTCAGGCGGTATCTCGGTGGAGCGAGCGGGGAGATCCGGTTTTATGAAAAATAAACAAGACACGTGAGGCCCCGGTACAAAAAAAAAGCACGACTTTCCCCACGCATCAAGTTTAAGCCACAATACAACAAAAGGAATTAAATCGTGTGACCCGATCGCAGGAGGGATATTTCGACTAGTAAACGAAGCAGTTAATGAACAATTGAAGACCTGAATATCATAACTGCACAAGTCCACTTTTTGACACTATATGAGTTATATATATCACTGAATTCGTCTCACTGAGCTCTACCTAATGAACAAATCAACACAAGTTTCGAACATTTAGCCTATGTTCTGATGATAGTTTCAAAACTATATAAGTGCAGGACTTGTGTTAAGGAAGTCACCCGGCCATACAAGCCTACTGCGTAATTGAGCATCATAACAGCACAAGAGTGTAGCACTGCACGGAAATTGCCATATGGCGGGAAGCGAAGACCTTGGATATTATGGTGGGAACCAACATCAAGTGGTTTTCTAAGTGAAACTTTTCTTTTGAAAGGCAGTGTTAAGATAGGGCAGTTGAAACAGGCATATGAGACTGAACTCCGGATCAAAGTTCATAAAGCGAAAGATATCGGTAAATACATCTCTTCTATTCACCCTGAACATCATCCTTACTTCCAAAATTTTATGAATAAATATGGGAAGGTTCAAAATGTTAATGTTGAAGAGTCAGGAAGTGAAGTCTGGGACTCAGATTAAAATGTGGATGTGTTTCTCTGTAAGGTGTGACTGATGCCCAATCTGTTCAACTTGATTCAATGAAAAGTATTGCCATATTGTACTCTTTTGTTTTCATTGTGTAGTTTACTTATTGTATGTACCAACTATCCACTTAATCCAATACTTTTATCACTGGAACCGAAAAATTATATTGATGAGTTTCATAACAACAAAAGTCCACCATATTCTTTAATTTATTACACAAAAAGTACAAATAATCGCCAAGTTTAGTCAATTGCATGTAATTCGTAATTGGACACAGTTTCTACAGTAAAAAAAATTAAAGTGCTCAGCGCCCATTTCGAAAAGTTATGAAGTTTTTTTAAATTATCTCAGAAGTTACTAAATGGGACTTTTGCAGTTGTGAAACTCAGGGCTTCAATTACAATTGTTAGAGAAGAAACAGAAGTTATTCAAGTACACTGGGAGAAGCAGAATATTATTACGGTAATTGTTATTGACATTTATTTAAGGGATCTGGTACAGCGAGAGAAATTATTATACGATGTATGAGCACCAATTTTCTCTAGTTTTTGGAAGAGATGCTATGAAAACCGTGAACTTGGAGAACACACCAATTCAGCAAGAGGACTCTTTTATAGACACTTGAAGCGAACGGGCGTGTCTCAGTTCGACTCCCGAATATAGTGCAGGCGATAGTAATTTTGACGGTGACTAGACAGAAAAACTTACCTTAAAAATATTACGAGTGCGGTCTTATGAGTCTCACCTTAAAAATATTACGAGTGCGGTCTTATGTGTCTCATAAGTACAATAGATTTTCGATACAGTTAATAAGTTTATTTATTTTAAAGAAACATTCTAAGATTGTGAAGTGCTATGGCTAGCGACGTCTAGAACATTTACGAGTGGTAAAATTAGGAGGTAAACAAATCGAACTTTCCACATTAATTCTTATGAACAATTATTGAGCTTTTAACATTACAATCTACGAGGGATTATCAAATTCCCTAATTATCGTCGAACGACGGAAAGCTTCAGTATTAACCAATTCAACTACAGTACTTCCTCTGTAATCCGGCATCTCAGCTCTCCGGCACTCCCAGTAATCCGGCGTTTTGTAATCGAGTACGAACTCAACACTTGATTTGTTAATGCGTACCCAATACTGTACTCGTGGATCACCGGATAACGCATTGACAACTGATGACGTAGGCGTGTAGCTTACCGATGAAGATGACGAAAACAACCAGTTTATGACAGAAGATGACATCTTAGAGGAAGTGGAAAAAGAGGAACAGGTCGAAGGATAAGTGACAGAGGCTGTACAATCAATCTCTCACGATGCGGCCATCGCCTCGTCAATTGGCTGGGCGGAGGAAAATGGCGTCTCTGCTAACGATGTCTTAGTTTTAAGAAGGTTACAGGCAGTGCTGGATTACCCATTAGGCCAGACTAGGCCCACAATTATCTGCCCCCTCCCCCAATTTTTGATTACATTTTACAGAAGTAAAAAATAGTATATGTTAAATTGTTCATAAAATCATCTGAAATGTTTTCAATAACGATGATCGTTTCAATTGAAATGTATGTATACAGTATATAAATAATAAATACTTTACTGCGCACAATGTGCATGAACGTGTTTCTTACGATCCATCATTAGTACAAACTTTTGTGGGGGATTCTACCCTCAGACATGATTACAGTCTTCTCGAAGGATCTGTTCTTGCTAGGTTCAAGTTACTGCAGGACGACTCCTTCGTTCCGTGGTCTTCTTGGTGATCGAAAGGGACGCACAAGAACTCTCTTAGGCCAAAAGTCCGCTTGTGTGTATTATTCATCTTGAGAAAGAAAACTCTTGTATATACTTCATTGAATGTACAGGTGCTAAAAAATAAAAATTATTTGAAAAAAATAAAGAGGCGCCAAAAATCTGAGGGACTTGGGCCTCATTTTACCTTAATCTGGCACTGGTTACAGGAACAAGTTCTCAAAGTGTGTCTCAACCATAAAAAGCAAAAGACAATTGACGCATATTTCCAGCCGTCTACTTCCAAGGAATAACGTGAGTTATATGATGTATTTTCGTACTTTACTTTGTATAGTACAATGTAATTAAAACTGATTTTCAAATGTTACCTGCGTTTTTCTCGATATTTTCCAGTAATCCGGTGTTTTCGGTAATCTGGCATTGCTCTGGTCCGATATCTGCCGGATTACCGAGAGAGCACTGTACATTACATACAATTTTGCAAAATTGTATGCAGTCTTATTACCCTTTCACAAATTGATTGCCGGCAGTCGAGATGGGAACTATTCTTAGTTTACTTGTCACACGTCAGCCTGCTTCGTTGACAGGTACAGTTGCGAGAGTAGGATATGACTCGGCTCCAGTAGCCTGTGATCGTTTAACTGTCCGTGGTGACGTGAGCTCCTGTGATGCACAATGCTGCTTGACTTATATGTGTAGAATGCACTCGGTCATCGCTGTATTCCACGCTTCTCCACGCTGGGCAGCTGCTACAAAAACGCTGGCGCCCACGTTCAGCTGTAATACGACGAATTTTCATCAAATATTCCAGAATTATCTTCGGAAATAAAATGTATTGCCGCAGCAAGAGGAATGACTTCAGATATTAACAAGGAAGTTCAGATGGCTAAGTAAATATGCAGAAGGGAACACTATGCTGAGAATTATGGAGAACCCTGAGAGTAACCAGATGACATTACGCAAAACGATGGAAAATTCAGGGGTAACGTAAATGCCACTCTACAAAATTTAACGATGAAAAAACTTCTAGAACATCAGTACAGGTCAGCGCTAAGAAGAAAGAAAGCAGGCGGAAGTAGGGCGAACTCAGTTCAATGCATGAAGAAGATAATTCGATTCCAGAACGAGATCCCAGTTTGAGTCCGGAACGAGAATGGCATTGGAGGTCCGAAGACTCATTTCGAGCCGAGGAAGAGGAGGAGTTCCAATCGCTGATAACATCAGAGCAGTGAACGGTATTGCATCCGTTATTTTCTTCAACAGTAGCTGAAGCCAACACAAGGTGGTGTAAGGCGACTTGAATTATGTAGTTTTGCAGTAGAAATTTTGAATTTCCATGAGAAACCATTCCTTCGATATTTTTCTCTTTTCATTAAATTTGTCATTTCAAATTTGGATTAGGAGTTATTTTTGATCGATGATTTCCATTGGTATTTTGGATTTTTCGACTTTGGAGTAGGATTTTGTCGTATTTTCGGTCTATGATTATTTTTAACGCTGGAAATTTTTATGATATGTCAGGATTAATTTTAGGAACTGA
This sequence comes from Meconema thalassinum, assembly GCA_946902985.2. Lineage (NCBI taxonomy): Eukaryota > Metazoa > Arthropoda > Insecta > Orthoptera > Tettigoniidae > Meconema > Meconema thalassinum. The sequence continues at coordinate 247,480,837 of OX336394.1, read as the reverse complement.
TAGATATTTATAGATCAAGATTCAAGTTAGGACTGTACAATTTTGATGTTATAAAATTCAGTTAGAGAAGATTTTCTTGAAGTATCAGACGGTAACAGCTGATCATTCGATATCACATAGGAGAATCTCGACTTGTGACGGAAAACCGATCGAGGTTTTGTCATTTCCACTTTTAAAGTGAACTGTAAAGGTTGTATTGATTCCAATGGATTATGTTAAGCATTCTGAGTGCAACATGAGTTAGCATTATATTCTGAAACTAAAATTTTAAGCATTGTTGAGTGCAACAATTAAGAACAAGCAGGGTGGAATGGAATGTATCACTTTTAATTTATGAAGAGAAATGTTATGAACTTTTAAATTCTTTGAAGTACTGCAAGTATGTGAAACATGTCTTAAGTAGGAGAGAGATAGTCTGCATATTTTAATTGATGGAAGAACGCATTGTTGTAGTATTGGAGCACGATATGTGCTATGTTGTAGTAAGAATTATATTCCAATCAGTCATGACGACGATGGGAATATTAGTTAAGAAAGTAAGAGAATGGAAGTTGTTTTTACTATAGAAAGTCATGCAAGTTATAAAGAGAGTTTATTCTGAACTGAATCTGTCGACATCAGTTATTCGGCAAGTTTATGTGAAGTTTTATTCCACATGGTGGTTGTATGAAATACTGGATAAGTTAGTAGATGCGTTCATTTATAGCAGAAAGCGACTATGGAAGGTCATGTATATATTATGTTGCTCATATTGGCTCCGTATTGACGCATTAATTCCGCAAAATCTAATTTATTGTGAACCGCCCTTTCAATACGAGCAGCATAATGAATCCAATGGCAAGCCAAGCCAAAAGGCTACGTTACAAGTATAAAGATCTCGTACTGAAACTTTCTAATATTATAAAGGATATCGATTTCATGAAGAGGTGCAGGAATAGTAAACTATTACCAAAGCATCTAAAAACATATCAGCGCAAAACATTTAACAGTGAATTCGAACGTAGAACGCAAGAAATTATCAATCACAAATTAATCCAACGTGAATTAAAATGTCTCTATAGTAAAGCCATCATAACTTCCGACTTGACGTTTCACTGCTAGGCAGGAGTTTCGGCCGCGAAATCAATTCCTCGTGATATATCGATTTGAATGACTGTCTGTGATTGTCTGGTTAAAGTGATTTTCCTTCTGACCGCTAGATAACTCTAGGGTAACACTGAAACGTCAAGTCGGAAGTTATGATGGCTCTACTATACTTTAAAGAGAATCACACCAACAACAAACTTTACCAAGCCCATTTGGTGGCATCTAATGAGTCTGAAGGGAAAGATAGGGATGAATTTATGATTCATGTTAATCAAATAGTACAACTTCAAATTAGCAAAAAACCCATCACATTAGCAAAGAAATTCCAAATTTTAGTCGGAAACAAGGAGGAACAATCTAATGTGCAACCTGAAAAAACCACACACGTCTTCCATAAACCAATAGTCAATTTAACAGATACCACGTTTAACCAAACAGAAATACAAATATTGGAAAAAGGATTCAAATATAACTGGGAAGATAACTATGATTATTTATTTATTTATCGTATGGCTTTTAGTGCCGGGAGTGTCCGAGGACATGTTTGGCTCGCCAGAGTCTGTAGCTGCTTCCAGCGGAAACCCTAAAGGGTAAGCTACAAGTTCCGTTCAATTTCAAGTAGTTCCAACTTTCGCCACCAGATATCAATGATACCTAGTGGTGAATGTTGGAACTTTGATAGAGCGTTCTGACGAAATCTAACCTAACAATTCTGCTTTACACAAGTTTAGTCTGTGAAAGGATCTTTTACATGCCATACATCTGTGACATGGGACCGCCGGCTTTACTTCCCCTCCGAAGGAAGGCATACTGAAGGATTTTTAACGCTCTTAAAAAATCCGACGACTTCGGCCGGGTTTGAACCCGCTATCTTGGGCACAGCAGTTCAGCATGCTGCCGACTACGCCACCGAAGCCGCTATAACTATGATAATGACGGTCTAATCAGATTAACAGCCGAATCCAAAGCTGCTGTCAGAAAATTACCCCTTGACCAACAAAATGATGCCCGACACAAAATAAACAAGAAAATTAAGAACATAGTCAAACAGAAAAACAAACACAGAAATAAAACTCATCACCAACAAGATTTCAAGGATTGAAAGCAAAAATAGAACAAAACAAATTGATCATAACAAAGGCCGATAAAGGCAACACTACAGTCATCATCAACAAAAATGACTACATAAACAAAACGATAGACTTCCTCGCAAACTCCAATTTCGAAATAATTCATAAAGATCCAACCCTAACCTTACAAAGGAAACTCAAAAATCTCCTAAAAAACACAGTTTTTATTATAGATGATAAACAAAAGAGCAAATTAGTCAACATGAACCCAGGACTCCCAACTCTAAGATCTTTGCCTAAAATACATAAAGAAAATACACCCATTAGACCAATAGTGAATAATAGAAATAGTCCGACATATAAACTTGCCCAATTCGCCCACAAATTCAACTCCCATTATAAACTTAGAGCTAACGTTTCGTTTAAAAATTCAATACACCTGTGAGATAACTAGCAAACTAAACATTGCAGAAACCCACCCCTCGCATACCATAGACGTAAGGGACATGTACACAAGCATGCCAATAGCAGCCACTATTAAAATCATGAAAATAATCTAAAAAACAATAGTGACCTATCACATGTTGAGATAACAGAATTCATAAACATTTTAACATTCATTCTGAACAACAATCAATTTAAATTCAATGAAAAACAATATACAGACAAAAAGAAGGCCTAGCAAAGGGCTCCCCCTTATCAGGTACTATAGCCAACATATTCATGGACAACCTAAAATATGAACATATCAACAACGAAAAAGCAGGGGTTTTCTTTTGGAGAAGGTACGTTGATGACGTTTTTGTAATGCTGGGCAAATCTAAACTAACATCGAACAATTTTTACCCCATCTAAATCAACTAAACAACATCAAATTTACATCAGATAACGAAATTAACACACACAACAAGGAAGAAGGAAAGAACCACAACGGGAATAACAATTGGTGGGGAACAGCTGAAGAAAGTGGAGAGTTTTAAGTATCTGGGAAGCCTGATACAAGATAATGGAAGAAACGATAGAGAAATAAATGAGCGGGGGAGGCAGGCAGAAGCATTTCGGAGGAGTGTGAGAAGCATGTTATGGAGCAAGGATGTCCCTCAGAACAGCAAAAAGATCATATATCGGACGTACTATGTCCCTATCCTGACGTATGTCTCGGAGACCTAGGTTATGAAAGGAAGGGAGAAGAGCAAAATACAGGCCAGTGAGATGAGGTTCTTGAGAAGCAGTATTGGAGCTACAAAGATGGACAGAATAAGAAATGAGAGGACCAGAGAATTAATGAAGGAGGAACCATTACAGGATGGTATAGAGAAGTCTAGACTTAGATGGTATGGACATGTAAAACGAATGGAGGAGAAGAGGATACCCAGGAGAGTACATGAGACGAAGTGGGAAGGAAAGAGACCGAGGGGAAGACCGAGAGACAGGTGGCTGAAGGGGGTGGAAGAAAGCGTGAAGAAGAGAGGAGAAGACTGGACAAGGGTGGAGGCTGAGAGATGGTGGGAAGACAGAAGACGTTGGAGAGGCTTGTGTTCCAAACAGACCCGGCCAGTGGCTGGAAACTGTGCAAGATGATGATGATGAACGAAATTAACACTCCATAGGTTACCTAGATTTATTAGTCATCAATGACAAAGATCGCCTCAGCTACAAAATATACAGGAAGCCAACACAAACCAACACTATCATCAGACATGATTCTAACCACCCAGCTTCCCACAAAAGAGCAGCACTCGCATGCTTCATTAACAGGGCCTTAAGCATTCCACTTGCTGAAACAGATCTTCAGAATGAAATGTCCATAATTTATCAAATAGCAGAAGCCAACGGCTTCAATAGGAGAGACATAAACAATATAATCAATAAAATTAAAAATAAACCTATAACAAAATTAACAAAAGAGGAAAAGGAACCTTCCGCCTATGCAGTTTTCACGTTCAATAACCAATCCACTTATAACATCAAAACAGCATTTCGAAACAAACAACACCAACCACAAAAAAAAAAAAAACATCACAAAACTAATAAATACAGTAATTCAGGAGTTTATAAACTTAATTGTAATCAATGTGAAGCCGATTACGTGGGCCAAACGGGGAGAGGGTTCAGCGTCAGATTTTCTGAGCATGTCATCGCAGTCAAACACAACAAATTTTCAGCTATGGGGAACCATATGGCAGAAACCAGACACAAATTCACTACCATAGAGAATGACCTGAAAATATTACATCAAGAAAAGAAAGGATCCCTCATGAACATTTTAGAGCAACTAGAAATCAATAGAGCGCCAAGATTTAACCCTTCACGCAACCTGAATGAAATAAATTTCGATTCTAATATTTTATTTGATACCTGAATAGATTCAATATACAATAATAGATAACAAAAGAACAGTCACCAATATGGCACACAACAACAAACAGATCAACACAAAGAGCCACAGCCAATACGGTAGCACACTACTGGTCTTACCTTTCCCCGCTCTCAAAGCACATCACTCGTCTTACCCAGACCATTTTCCCCTTGACAGTTCCCCTTTCCCCTCCCCACGTGCGACGCAGGAGGAGAGCTCTCAGCTCAGACCAGCACTATTCAGTGAGGCCATTGCACCAGAGATAAGGTAGCACATTCAATTGTTCTTTCTTTTCCTTCCTATATTTTTTGCATTTTTTACCTCCTCTCCTTTTGATATTAATAGAACAGATCATTACTAGGATTTTTTTCTTTTTCTCCGTTTTTTTTTTTTTACATATAGTTTCCACATCCCATCTGCTTTCTTCTAAGTCAACCAGCTGATCAGATGCCACCGAATCGCATATCTACATGTAAGTTTTTTTCACTTAACATGTATTAAATAAACACCAGTAGCACACAGGTGTTTTATCTTTTTTCTTTATTCTTTCAGAAAACATCTTATAATAGTCTTTCAATTTTTCCAGAACTAAAAATCCAACACCCACATGCTAAATATTGGAACAGCCGGCTTTGCGCAATTGGAGCAGCAATTTCTACATACAACAATGTAATACGTCTAACTAGAGACGTTTTGCCGAATCAGCATTCACAATGAAAGGATCTACCACTTAATGCATACCAAGACATATGTTTTTTCTATGGAAAGTTGGATGTCACCTCTTGTGATATGCCTACTGTTTTCATGGTTACCGGCTTGCATTACTTCATTAGTTCCTTCTTGTTCTTTTTCCTTCGGATGGGCCAGCTAAGGACCACGACATTCAACTTTTCAGCTTGGCGAGGGACTTGATGTTTGCCCAATATTCGCGCATTCTCTGGCTATGTTTCTCCTTTCCCTCTTTTGTCCAGATGATGCCGGTTTCCTTACAGGGTGGTCTGTCCTGAAAACTCTTCTGTTTAAGTATCTTTCTGAGATGTGATCGGCTTCAAATATCACTTTTCATTATCTTCAGTTCTTGGATATCCTTGTTAACTACTGTTAGCGACGGTGTCACGCTCTTTCTATTCCCCCAGTAGTTGAGATGCCGGTTGGTTAGTCTTGTTGGGTTCATTCATGAGGCATGTCCGTAGAAAGCCAGACGTCTCTTCCTGGCCACATCTGTGATTTTCTCAGTATATCTACATAGCTCCTGATTTGGTCTTCTTCTGTACTCGTCATCTACAGTATTTTTTAGTTTATTAAATGAAATTAGTTTTCTGGGAATATCTCAGAAACGTGGTTTTAGAGCCCTAAAACATAGTAGCCACCGAGGGGCTGAAAATGAGTTCTGTCTCGTCCTTGTATGCCATAATATAATAATCAAAATAATAATTACATAATATAGGGATAGGGATATAATAGACCTTTCCACACCCGTCCGTGTAAATCACGTGAAAAAAATCATAAGTACCCCTTGAACCCCTTAAGCGCATTATATATGTATTGATGAATTTTACAGCTTAAGTTGGTTCCGTGATAACCTTATAGCCGTTTGCGAACGTTCACAGTAATGTAATAAATGGAATGGCATTGCGTCTTACTGAAATACAGTAGATGGACTTCTGAGATTGTGTTGCCATGGTTACCAGCTTGCATTCTCTTAATAAATGAAATTATTTTTCTGGGTATATCTCAAAAACTGTTGGTTTTAGGACCTTAAAATGTGGTTTTCGGGGCCCGTAGGGCTCCCGAGTTTTGTTTCTCACATTGAGGCGCTGAAAATGAGCTTTGTCTTTCTACGCCCATTTCAGCATGAATTTAAGGGGATAGGCCCTCTTTTATGAGAGGTATTGAGAAGAGTTACATCAATGATTACTTTCGTGCCTCTGATGGACATCTGTACCAAATCTTACGTTGATCCACTCAGCCGTTCTCGAGTGAAACGTGTGCAAAGTTGTACACAGACACACAAACAAACAAAAAAATTGTTTTTGCGCGCAACCGTCATAAACCAGTCTGAAACGCGTTAATAACTCAAATTTCTGTGGAAAATCAGAAAAAACAGACAAACTTTCATTTATGTATATAGAGATCCCCTAGTTTACCCAGTGAAATCTACCTCCACCTTCCGGCGTGCCGAGAGGAATTTTTTAGTATGAAAATGTATTTTTAAAGTCACTTGAACAGACTGAAGCAGGGATGTCCACATCCCGAAACATGTTAATAATGTTATTGGTTTTACGTCCCTTTTAACTACTCCGGCTTTTAGAGACGCTCGAAACATGTATCTGTGAAATAATATATTAATTGTATTGAAAGAGCGGTTCACAATAAATTAGATTTTGCTGAGGTCATGTATAATCGGAAAAAGCACGAATGAAGTAATTGTAATTAACCTATGTTTTATCATCATTTTTATTATCTTATTTAACCTGGAATGGACATTTTAAACATAGTTGGGCTTTATTGAACGGCCAGGTCCATCATGACTGTAACAGAAACCAAGAAAGAGACTGTAAGTTAGTGGTTCCTTTGTAGTAGGATTATAAGATGAGTTATGGCAGTTAAAACTCACACGCAGGCAGTGACACATAGTAGATGTCATAAGAGTAGTGCACCGTATATAACGATTTGATAGTTTACTAAGATTGAAAGTGGTAACAGCTGACCATTATTCAATCTAGAAGTAACGTCAATAACAATTTTGTAGATAGGGCGGAGTTTTATTGTATAAGTCAACAACAAAAAAACAACCCTTGGCACTATCCAGCCCATGACGGGCTAAGGCCGGCCAAGCGACCGCTGCCCAGCCATTCGGCCTGCAGATATTGGGGTGACGCGTGATCAGCGCGTCGGGTCCCCTCGGCCGTTAATCTTGGTTTTCGTGATCGGGGCGCTGTCTCACTGTCAGACAGCTACTCAATTGTCCTCACGAGGCTGAGTGCACCCCGATCCAACCCTCACGTCAGTTTTAAAATCCCTAACGGAGCCGGGGATCGAACCCGGGGCCTCCGGGTGAGAGGCAGGCGCGCTACCCCAACACCACGGGGCCGGCATTTTATTGTATAGAGTAAAATAATTATTTGAAAATAGTTTGGACAAACCAAATTGGTGGTTTACTGGTTAGATTTAGGGTTTTAATTTTATTTGAACTCTGGTAATAATTCTTTTGAAAATGCAGTAGGCATTTGTTTCCTTAAAAGGTGGTTTTATTTTATTTAATATTTTATTTAAAGATTAAGGTTCATGTTTGCCTAGTTTTATTTATTTTATTATTTATTGTTGTCTTCGTCTATGAACAGAGGGTTCAGGCAGTTATTAATGAATGTTTTTGTATCCTGTACCGTAATAAACCGACGGACACTAGGGGTTCGTTTGTTCGCTACCGTATTATATTTTTATAAAATTTGACAATTTTGATTTATACTAATTAGAGTGACGTTGTACTATGGTTCGTTTGTTCGCTATTATACGAGGGCTGTTTTTTAAGTAAGGGCAGTCTTTTTTTTAAATTAACCGAACATTTTATTTTGAAACCACATTTATTTTTAGGTTTTACATACCTTCCTCTATTTTTCTACATAGTTGCCTTGTTTATTTAGGTACTTGTCATACCTTAAAACTAAGTTCTGAAATCCCTCTGCATAAATGTTTGCCGCCTGCTCTGACAACCAAGAATTCACACTTGAGGAAAATCATTGATAGAGTGGTTATCATGAATCTTCGGCCCTCGTGAATTTTCGTGTCAATTGCAGTCACCAAGTCATCTGTGATTACAGACCTGAACGTTCATCGTCATGAACATTTTCACGGCCACTTTTGAACTCGCATACCCATTTTCGCACATTACCTTCCGTCATTGCATTATCACCATACACCTCACAAAGCTGACGATGAATGTCTGCAGCCGACATGTTCCTTGCACTCAAAAAACATATCACAGATCGTACCTCACACGCGGCAGGCGAATCAATAATCTTGAACATTGTAAAGATGCATAGGTTAGCTACACAGCTGCAACTGACGCCTGCTTGTTTGCAAAGGATGCCAGGAGGTATTACGCACGCTTGTTGCGGCGTGCGCACTAACTACGGGCTTTAAAAAAAAAAACGGCCCTTATTTAAAAAACAGCCCTCGTATTTTTATAAAATTTGACAATTTTGATTTATACTAATTACAGATAGGTTGTACTATGGGAGTAACTATAGATGCCCAATACCTTTTCCTACCCTATAAACCCCTAGAAGTGCAAGTTTGTCACTCTCCTTGTATTGTCCGTCCAGAGTTAAGAGTGTACTACGGGCTCTTATGGCACAAGCATTGCCACGTCTAGCGACCGTAGAAGGGCAGCTATTGGCAACTCCAGCTATCTGATATGACATCTAGCGGTAAAAATGAGAAACTTACCTAGTAGGGTACATTTGTCACGTGGTGACTGTTGGTATATGGTTTCTTGTATTAGTAAGCAGATCGAGGTAAATTCTTCGTGTCTTTATACATAAGTAATAAGTTTTACTCGTTGATGGAGTGTAAAATTAGTAAAGGCAAAGTATATTGCTCAGTTTACGGCTGTAAGTCGATGCATAAGAGGGCTGCGGATATAAGTTTTCATCACTTTCCAAAAGATGTAAATAGCAATAGCCGAAAGGTGACGATACCAAATAAATACGGGCAACAGGAGCGGGTAGGACCGCTCACCACTACACTCACTGACGACAGGACGGGTTGTTCACTGTTACGCCGAGCCAAGCCGCACCAAGACAGCCAAGCTTCATCAGTCAGGTATCCTTCCCCCTCCCTAGTTCATTTCCAATTACCATACCAACCGCCATCACCTCGCTCTGCGATATCCGAGCCATTGCACTACGAGTCATATAGGCCTAATTTGACTTCGCAGGGTAAATATCAACTCTGCGAGACACTGCTACCAGTCCGATATTCAACACCAAACCCACCAGCTAACCATCCAAATCAAGCAATTCTTGTGTCCCTCGAGTTTTAATACAAGTGAAACTCATCCCTTCGCCCTACCAAACAGCAAATAATTTCTACAGTCTATGGTACAGTGAGCAAACTGAAATATAGCTTTTAAATGTAACAGCGCCATGACTCGAACTGCTCAAAAACAAATACCAGCAGACAACCGATGCTTGATAATATGCAATTGACACATAAAATCCAGTGGAACAATCAAATTAGATCACGTGTATCGCATAGTTATACATATATACAATCAAAAATAACACTTTCATTATTTTAGGGTCCACATTTACTGATTATAACCGAAAAATATTAAAGTGTTCCATATCAAACGCGTGTTATTGAGTATTTTTATCCTACTTATCCAGACCGACCGCAGCGCCCCTAGTGTTAGTTTGAGTTGCCAAATGTTCAGCACCCCACACGAGCGGCTAGGTACAGAGCTGATCCACTGTTTGATTGGCTAGGGGCTGCTGGGTTCTTATTGGTTGTTGGTGGAACATGTCTATATTCCTTGGATTTTAAGCTGCTCCTTGCTTTTTTGTTCCGAAGCGGTGCAGCGCTCGACGGCGCTTTATTATGCAGCCAGCAACCAGAAAGAAAGGCGCCTTGGATTATTGGTCAAAATGGCGTCGCATTCGCTTGCTTTGAAGCTGCGGGTGTGCCGTTTAAAATCCTAGGAAGGCAGATTTTGAGTTTGTGGCTGTAGTTATATGTGTATATGTGATTTTATATTGATTGATAAAGTGATTACCTTTAGCCAGAACATTACATCTAGGAGATTTGTGTGTGAGAATGTTTTGGGGAGTTTTGGTGAGGTTATGGCATTACGTGGGTAGATTTTTACTTGACATTTTTAACTTTTTTCGGTTGGATATAATATGTAACACGCGGAAGTTGCCTTCATTTACAGAAGTAGTTGCTACCTTGTGTTATTGCATATCAAAATGCATAGTTCGTAATATCATTGGGTATATGTAAATGTGCTACCGTACCTCTAGCGGCCTACGGTACTGCATGCTTTAGATACCGTAATTATCATGTGAAATTCCGCAGTAGAAAACTTCAAAAGCGTTCGTTGGTATCCGTAGAAAATCATTCTTACTGGTCTAGGGCTCTCTCCTATAATATTAAAACACGTGGTATATCACAATTACTACGTTTACATGACGAACTCAAATCGATTTGAATAAGATCCTGTTTTCAGTACGCTGCCCGTTTACATGAGCAGTTTCAGTTCGTATTGAAATCTATTTCAATACGGTATATAATTTATGGTGGCCAACCTGCAGTTATGTTGGCTAACTCGTATTAAACAGCAAAATAAAAGACCCGTACCGTAATTATCATCTTACTAGTGCATGAGACAGGAGCCTGACTTTCACAGTTTCACTGGACGTGTTAGGCTGTAACCATTGGATTGGACAAAACGAAGGTTAGAATTGTCGAGTGTAGGTGCAGCCTGTGGCCGCAGGAAGCTAGCGGGGCGCTCACAGTTTCACTGGACGCGTTAGGTTGTAACCATTGTCAAAACCATTCATCTGGACACGTTGGGCTGTAACCATTGTCAAAAACCATTGGATTGGACAAAACGAAGGTCAGAATGGTCGGGTGTAGGTGCGTCGTATGGCCGCCGGAAGCTAGCGGGGCTCTCACAGTTTCACTGGACGTGTTAGGCTGTAACCATTGTCAAAAAAAATTGGATTAGTCAAAACGAAGGTTAGAATGGTGGGGAGCTAGCAGGGCTTGATTGACAAAAAGAACATTGATCTAGTACTGGACGAATTTATTGTTCACTTTAGACCATCCTCCCTTTTCATCACTTTTAACACCTTAGCTTATTGAAAATATATAATTTATGATATGCATACCTTTCGGGGAGTCGTTTCACAATCTCTTCATACTCAATAGCCACTGCTGTACCGCAATAATTGTTATTTCACGGAAAGAATGCAATTTTTCATCACTTTCTTCACTTACGGACGCCATCTTTGACAGTCGTGTGACACCCGAAAGTCGATCATGTGACTACGTTACCAACTTGAATAAAGAAATTCACCAGACGCCTTCGCTACAAAGTTAGGCACTGTTTTGTGGAAAATTGTATAAATATTGGCAATACTGTACTGTTGTAACGCCAATAATGGCAGACACAGCTAAGTCGTTATAATTTGGGATGGCGGGTGGGTTATAGACAGCTGAGGAGTGAACTACATCATTCCCAGATCAATTTTGAATCATTTGAAAAGATATTTATTGCAAATTTAAGAAGTTTTTTCCCCCCTGGGTTCGTGTCTCCTGCACTGTTACCATTCTCATCCGATGTTTCTTTGACGGGTTGTTTGTAAACATGAAAAATGGATGCGCCGAAGATTTTGATGTTGTTAGTTTTTACGAAGTTTATTGGTTACAGTCGTCCCTTTTAATTACTGAAGCTTTTAGAGATGCCGGGCTGCCAGAATGGGATCTGTAACGTGCCAGTAAATCTACTGACACGGCTCCCTCGCATTTAGGCCTACGCACCCTGACTGCGCCAGGATTCGATCCTGCTACCTTGGTAAAAGCAGGTGAGAAAATTACTGCTGTGCCACTCGGCCAGTCTGTGTTGAATTTATTCAAATGGAAAAAGCATACCTGCCAACTTTTACGGTTTATCCGTAAAATTTACGGAAATTGCAGCATTTTACGGTTTTACGGATGAACGGTGTCATTTTACGATTTTGCGGACAAAAATTTGAAACGATAATTTACATTCGATAATACCGCCCACTTCCGTACAATCGATTTTTTGCGTGGGTCGAAGGCAAGTCCACGATAGTCGATAGCTCGTTCTTTGATATGATTCATACTTTTAACCGTGTGATGGTTGTGTCGTCATTTGTAATTGAATTTGAAGCCGGGATAACCGTTCTTCCATGTGTCGACAGGCTCTGCTTCGCATATTCTTTGTTCCGCTCCGTTCGCTCGATGCGATTTAAACCATATTCTTTGACCACGTTAGTTGTTCATTGTTCGCGAAGTTGGCGTTCCTTGAATGTTTTCGTCTTTTAAGGTTATGGCATATTTTAATGAAGCGTTCGAGTTTTTGTGCTATAACTTCGTGCTTCGCAGTTTCCTGTATTCCTTGGACTAATTACATTCGTTCCACGTGTGTGTGTGTGTGTTTTTCTACCATGTGCATATTCTTTCTTCACGAGGTTGGCGTCGTTTTCATTTAATGGCTTTGTGTGTCTTGACATGTTTTAATGAAGTGTTGGCTGTCTTAAGTGTTTTATGTTATAATTTTATGTGACGTTCAGTGATCCAGGTTCCTTTCGATGTTTTAGTAGATATCGAGAATGAACAAATCCAACAAGAAACAGTACTTCCAGACATTTAATGAATCATACTCGGTTGATTTTCCGTGCATACTAAAATCAAGAAAGGGAGAAAAATTTGCCTTTTGCACGGTATGTGGGTGTGATATTAATATTGCACATGGTGGAAAAAACGATTTAAGTAATCATGTGAAGTGCGGTAAACACATTAGTTATGTTAAATCGAAGGAAGATAGCAAGAAAATCAACACCATTTTTGCTAAGTCTGGAAACGTTGACAGTGACGTAATTAGGGCCGAGTGTCTGTTTACTTCCTTTTTGGTGGAACACAATGTGCCCTTAAGTGCGGCTGATCATGCTGGTGCTTTATTTAAGAAGATGTTTCCCACATCAGAAGTTGCAAAGAAATATAGTTGTGGTGGCACGAAAACGACATGTATTGTAAATAAAATGGCAAAAGATGCATCATCTGAAGTTGTTAAGGCCTTCAGAACGGACCGGATACAGATAAATCCCTTTTCTTTTCATCAGTGAGAAACTACTTTTATACTGCCTGTGACTACATCATCAACAAGTTTCCACTCAAGGATGACGTGTTAAAGAATGCTCAAGTTGCTAGGTTAGACAAAATTGAAGATGCACAGTTATCTTCCATTCGTTTTTTCTTGGAAAAGTTTCCTATCATGTTATGCAAGGAAGAGAATGAAACTACAGATGAGGTGGTGAATGAGCTTCAGAGGCAGTTCACAGCTCTTCAGGTAGATGACACTTTCGCTGCACATCAAGATGCTGAAAGTGATTCCAGTTGGGCACAAATATCAAGAATTCGTGGAGCCGATGGACTTCTTAAGTATAACTGAATTTCTAGAGTATTGCTCTCTATTCTCACCATATCCCATAGCAATGCAGAATGTGAACGTTTTTTTTAGCCTTGTGAAGAAAATTAGAACACAGTTCAGGTCATCCATGTCCAATGAATCTCTGGAGTCTATTTCTATTTTGAAGACCAGGAGTTCTGGTCCCTGTTATGACAAAACATTTTCTCAAGACTGTTTGCAGGAAGCTAAAAAGGTCACAACCATGACTTAAAAGTCGAACTAGCATGTGATTTGCAGTGTGTATTATATTATTTCTTGCCTGTGTTACGTTAAACAAGTTTTATTGTTTAAAGCCTTTTTCAATTATCGTATATCAGCTTAATCTATCAAGGAAGTCCTGTTATGTCTGCTCCAAACCAATATTCACCACGCCTGCTGCTGATTAACATGGATTTCTTCTTGATTGTTATGTTCATCTACAAATCATGTAAGTAGATATGATTTCATTGAAGTATCTTGTTTAAAGCATGAATTATTGTATTTTGTAGCCCAGAAGTATTATTATTTTCGTCAAGCCGGGGTATGTCGAAAATCGTTAATTTTTTTTGTCGCGCGTGAGTTTTACTGATAGCCCTTTTCAAAAGTTGGCAGGTATGAAAAAGGAACGGATTAATCGGCAAAGAAAGACGGTGTATTTTCACTGTTTCTGTTGAGCAAATTTTACCTACGGATACACCAGACATTAAAAGTAAAACAGACAAAAATACATTAACGCTAAAAACGCTTGCAAACAAACTACGCTTATCAACCACGAAAAGAACACAGACAGTAACGAAGAATATGGGCAGGAAGTAAAACAAGCGATTCGAGTCAGGCGACAGACGAAAGTAGGCCTAAATTAGTTTATCATTGTAACTCAAGAGCGTGCAGAATCGCTTTCTTTCAGTACGATCCACGTTTACATGTTCCTGAATAACTGTTTGGATACGATCCGATCCCACAATTTTACCGTATCGAGCTTGAAAATCAATACGAACTGTGTCCCGTTTACATGACCGTATTCAATATGGTAAGTGTACTCAAATCGATTTTGAGTTCGCTATGTAAACTCTGTAAATATCGTGGTGTATACAATAATATAAAATATTCTCAGCGTTACAAGTAGCCTACCGGTAAATCTGAACAAAATGTGTTGTAGGTTAGGTAGAGTATTTCGCCGAGGGTGGGGGTTAGGGAAATGCATTACTCAAAACGTTCGAGCAATACATCATGTTAGCAAGGCATATTACGCATACCGTAAGCTATAGAGAAATCCAGAAAGTTTGCCTACAAATTTGTTAATGTATGAGGAAAATTGCCATAACCTTCCTGATTAATGCAGTTATCAAAATTCTTTTAGGAGGGCTATGGGTACTACCTAGACGTGATGTTCTGCTATATAATTGAGTACCGTAATCAAGTTCCATACTCATAATGCTCCTTGAGAATAAGGTTCATTGTAACCAAAATCTTTCCCCATGTCAAGACACAGAATCAAACTCTGTAGAGGGTTTGTTTGAATTTAAGTGGTTTGAAATGGGGCAAATACCAATCAAGGTGATTCTTGTTCATATTGTTGGATATTAGAGTTTTGAAATTGAACAGCTCATGGTAAATAAATGGAATCACATGTCACTATTAATACAGTCCTGCAACAATTGTGTATATATAGATATTAATATATGATTTACAATGATTAAAAAAGGATGCCCCAATAAAGAAGAATTATGTTCCTAACATTGTCCAGATATCCTTCTGTTCCCTATTTCCCGTTTTAGGCCGGTATAAATTATGTTCACAATGGAATATCCATCTCATTTGGGTACAATCGTGTTGACCGACTGAAAAGCATCAAACTATTACATTAAGAAACTGCTGTACTCTGGAGGATAGGTATTGAAATTCTGACTATTCTCTATTACATCAAATAACTACTAACACAGCTTGCCACGGTGGGTGAGTGGATAGTGTGTCGGTCTACTAACCCCAAGGTTGCAGGTTCGCTCCTGGCCATGGTAAGTGATTTTTGAAAGGCGGCAAAAATACGACACGCATGTCGAAGAACCCATTTGAATTGAGTATGCCGTGTTCATAATGGCAAAATTATTCTCGGGAGTTTCCGCCAACACGAAGTTCCTAATTTCTCTACTAGAAAACGCTATAGTGTTCAAGGACCTTAGGTATCTAAGCTCCTTGACTTTCATAGTGATTCAAGGAACAACGAAATTCGACATGCAAGCTACCCTCTGGGTGTGAAATTACAAAGCTTACACTCTGCACCCGAGGCCATACGATATTATTATTATTACTACTAACATTTGCTATCCTATAAGGGAAAAACAAAAAAATTATTTTTGGACTTTCCACTTTTGCACTAAACCACTCATATTAAAGCACTACTTTGCTGTGGGAACTAGAGCTCCCTAGGTTTTATCTAAAAACCAAATAAATTGTAAATACAATTTTAAAACATACATACATTTTTATTTGAGACTTTCGAAACGTGTACCTGTAATGTAATAAAAACATGAAACGAAAAGTTTTGACTAGGCAGACTGTTAAGTTAAAACCCTCATGATAAATGAATAAGGGCCATGGTGGTCGAGAGCGCTAACGCCCTACTTGTGCCTCGCTGGCATTGGGAGAGCGTTGGTTCAAATCCCACCTCAGCCGTCCTGAAAATAGTTTTCATGGTTTCCCATTTTCACCACCTGGCAAATGCCGGGACGGTTCCTTTCGATAGGTCCACTGCCAATTTCCTTCCAAATCCCTTCCCTGACCCGTCCTGAAAAGAAAAGTTCATGGCCATTGGCTGCGTTAATAAAGAAATAATAAGGAAAGATAATGACTTGTAGACTTAGAAAAGATTTTTGATAGTGTTGATTGGAGTAAATTGTACGACATTTTGAAAAGCATTGGAATAAAGTACAGGGATAGGAGGGTGATCTACAATCCATACAGAAACCAGACGGCAGCTATGCAAGTTGAAGGGCATGATAGAGTCAGTAATGTCAACTCAAGCGAATGAATTATTGTTAACGGTCATCACTGTTGAAAGCTGGCTAAACCTTTTACTAAATTCTGCGACTAGCATTTCAAGGCAGTATTCAGAAAGATGTAAGGCTGCAACTTATCACCCATACTTTTCAATGAAGGAATTGAGAGAAAAATTTTAAGTAGGAGTAAAGATTCGAGGAGAAAATTTCAACTTTGAGATTTGCTGATGACATTGTCATATTAGCCGATTCACCAGAGGATTTGAATGAGATTTTAAATGGAATGCACTCCATCTTGAGGAAAGAATTCATGATGAAAATCAACAAATGTGATCTATGATACAAGAATAGCAGCCAATGGCCATAAGCTGGGCATGTTTGATTGAACGCCAGAAAGCTCCCAACAAGTTCAATTTCAAGTAGTTCCAACTTTCGCTACCAGATGCTACTGTCACTAACACTAGCGGCGAACGTTGGAACTTGATAGACCGTTTCCTAACCAGCCAAATATAGCCTACAAATTTTGCTACAGACCACTAATTGCAGTGATAGGTTCTTTCAAACGGCATGGGCCCGCCGGCTCTACTTCCCCTCCGAAGAAAGGCATAGTTCTAAAAGAACAATTTGTGAGTTCCTGGATTTAAGAAAGGCTTTTGACACGGTAGACCACAATATACTCATTAGAAAACTTGAAAAGGAAAGTATTCGTGGTACTCCTCAAGAACTAATAAAAAGCTTCCTTTTTAACAGAATACAAAAGGTGTGAATCAAAGATACTCTAAGTAGAAGTGCTGAAGTAAAAATTGGAATACACAAAGGAACAGTTTTAGGTCCTATTCTTTTTCTGTTATATGTTAACGATTTGTGTGAGCTGAACTGTAATGTGATGATTACCTCATATGCTGATGACACTGCCGTCACAGGAACAACTTGGGAGGACACTTTTAAAAGAACTCAAGAAACCCTTGCTACAGACCAAAAAACACCTCCTTGCCTTAAATGAAACCAAAACACAATACCTATGCTTCTCACACAACAAAACATTACAACCCACAGACAATTTAACACTCAAGATCCACACACCAATTTGTAACAATGGTGAAAGATGCAACTGCTATACCTTACAGAAGTCAATGAATGCTACATATTTAGGGATTATTATACATACCGTAGTCATTTAAAATGGAACATGCATGCATCAAAATTGGCCAATAAACTTCAAAAGTTAATTTACATATTTTACTGAATCAGAAATATCCTTTCAGCAAAAGTCTTGAGAACTGTATATGTAAAACAAAAGGAATGGAATGCAGCCGTAAGAAATCAGAAACACCTATTGACATCAAATAAAGGCAGATGGAAAAGCTAAAGGAAGTAGGGAGCAAAATAATCAGCGATGGACGAAGCAACGAGTGTATAGAAAGTAGGCTGGCACAGGTAAGGCAAGAATTTCTGCAGAAAAGCAATGTGTTTGTCATCAAATATAGATTTAGATATTTGAAATACATTTTTAAAGCCTTTTTCTGGAGTGTGGTGCTGTGTGGACTGTTGATGCAGGAGAACAGAAGCATTTCAAATGCGGTAGTGCAGGAAAATGATTAAACTCAAATGAGTAGATGGAGTAAGAAGACGAGCGGAAGAGCGCTAATGAAGATAAGAGATCGGTTGATAGGGCACATACAGTACAGTACTAAGACAACCAGGATTGGCAATTGTTTTTTTATGGAAGGAAGGGTAGAGGACAAGAATTGTAGAGGTAGACCAAGGTTACAATACAAGTCATAGTATTGCATCACATGTGGTATGGTAGCTATGTGGAGATGAAACTATTAGCTGCATCAAACCAGTCTAAGGACTGAAGACTCAAACAGTAACATGGAAATACTCACAGTATTAGTCTTTCAAGATGGGAGTGCTGCTGCGCCATCATTTGTTGGTCATAGCAGCAGGAGCCTTGCGGGATGAGGAGAGTGAAAGAGGGATGATGGAGTACAGTCTCCACATAAGTCAACTAGCATTACATGTGCTGCTTGTGTTACTCAGAACTTATAATGTGATTTGTGAACAAAAAGCAAAGCCAACTCCGTACAGGTCATGGAGGCCCTGGGAGCAGTGGAAGGTAGAGGCCTCCACTCTTTGGGACATCGGCACTAGATGGGATGGAGTTGTCTGCTCCATGCCCGGCCGTCTTTGCTCCCAGGAATTACCCTGGTACTCATTTCTGGTGTAGGCTCGCTTTGACAGCCAACAATCGACTTATTTAAATATTCATACAGTTACACCCCAATTACCAGCTTTTGAGGACCCCTACAGTAGTACAACACTAAAATACTTTCGACATGATTGGTTCTAGGGCCTTAAAAAGTGGTTTTCAGTCCCCTTAGTCTGTTATTTATACAAATTAACACCTTTTCACCAAACTTGATGAAAGTGTACATCCTGAGTTTTGTTTCTTGATTTATGAGGCTCAAAATGTACATAAAATTTTATTTAGGTCATTGAAACGATGTGGACTTGTTCCAGAGGGGCTAAATCTAGGAAATGGAGGGAGATGTCCAAATTTCATGTTGACAGTGTTACCGGCAGAGTTCCAAAAGGTAAATATGTAAAATTTGGTTCAGTTCGGTGAAACAGTTTAGACTTGTGCCAAAGAGCCTAAGCACAATGTGTACAGGTAGATATACAGTTTACAATACACACACTCAAGTATATGGGGTTGAAATGACCATGATCTTCAAGCCCCTAATTGAAAGAACCACAATGTAGGATTTTTGCAGCCATGGGAGAACGCGAACTTCAGTATGAACGGATTGCTGCCATGGAAAATCCATCAGAAAATGAAAGGCTGGAGGACAAGAACTGTACATACCGGTCAAGGTTTGATATGTTTAACAGCCTTTGATGTGGAATGTGGAGATAATACAAAACAAAAGTATGGTGCTTTTCAGTCGGGCAACACGATTGTACCCAAAAAGAGCTGGGTTATGCCCTAATCCTGAAATAAATTTCATGAGATTAATAAATACACTAGGATGACCAGTTTCGATCGTCAAGCGATCATCATCAGATCCAGTTGCATTAGCATACACTGACAGTTCCATTATCAATACTGCAACTAAATAATTGTTCATATTGTAAATATTTTTCACCTGTATTCTCAAACATAGATGTTATAGCTTAAGTGTAATGGTTCTGATGATGATCGCTTGACGATCGGAACTGGTCATCCTCGTGTATTTATTAATCTCATGTAATTTATTTCAGGGTTAGGGCATAACCCAGCTCTTTTTGGGTACATTCGTGTTCACCAACTGAAAAGCACCAAACTTTTGTTTACTTAGGCAACACTGAAAAATGGCTTCAAACCCCACAATGGAGATAATACTATAACATGCTTGTGGTGGAAAAATATTCTCCGCAATCAAAAACTCCTTAATAATTTTGCCTATGTCCACCTGCTCCAATAAAATATTTTTCACTCTTTGATTCCCAAAAATTAACAATAAACAAGAAGTTCCGTGACGAACTAAAGAGCCTACTTTTCTTAAAATTAAGTTTCATGCCAATGCATAATCTACAGTATATGAACCTATCCAGAATAATGACGAAATTAAGTTGGTAATATCGAAATGTCTAATTAGTTCGAAATATACCTGGTATAATGTAGACTAATAGAGAACTACAGTTGGCAGCCCTGGTGACTGAATAGATTCTTAGTTCTATCTCTTAAGGTACAGAATACAAAATTTGGTTGAAGTCCAATGGACGTGAATTGCAGTTAGACATTGAATCTATCAGCACGCGTAAAAGCATGTTGGCAGCAATGTCATGCGTGTGCTGGTCAGAAATAATCTGAAATATTATTATATCTTGTTGTGCCAATACATTTGTTAGTAAAGAAATTACATGTATTTTAAAATTGGGCCTATCAGCAGGCATAGAATCATGTTGGCAGCACTGACTTATAGTAATTACTCCAAATTAATCTAGAATGTCAGGTGATATGCGTGTGCAAAGTATAGAGCTGTTTGCTTGCATACTTTCTGATATCTTAATATTAGGGTTAAAAATATAGACAGCATTTATTAACAGTCATATCTGTTAAGTTAAACATAGCACATACGAAATTTGGTTGAAATCCAACTGATAGTATAGAAGTTACATGTATTTAAAAATTGGTACTATCAGCAAACTTATAATAATGTTGGTAGAACTGACGTATATAAGTTACTCCAAATTAATCTAAAATGTCAGCTACTATACGTGTGCATAGTTTAAAAGCTGTCGGCTTGCATACTTTCTGATATATTGGTATTTGGATTTTAAAAAAATAGAGGGAGCAATTATTAACAGTTGGCAGCCCTGTTGGCTCTTAAGAATACGCTCAGTCATATTTGTTTATGTGAACATATTACACACAAAATTTGGTTGAAATCCAATTGATAGTGTAGAAGTTATATGCATTTAAAAATTGGACCTTTCAGAAGGCTTAAAATTATTTTGGCAACACTGTCATGTATGGCATCCTGGAAATTAAACTGAAATAGTATTATCTACATGTGTGCGAATTTTGGAATTGATCCCATGCATACCTGGAGCTCAAATTTCTAGTGCGTTTTTTCAGCAGTTGGTAGCACTGACATCATTTTCAAATATGGATGTGAGATATTTCGGTATACATCTTTACTCATACTAAATTTGGTTTCGATTGCTGCAGCCGTTTAGGAGTTGATAGGGGGGGACACACACACAGCCAGACAGAAGGACAGACAGACACACATTTTCCCGGATCGATCTCATAAGTCTACTTTTTCCTCATTTTTGCAAAATGTGAAAAGTAGGCTAAAAATTCCATCCCGGAGGTAAATTAGATCACCGGGTGGGGACTACTCGACAGGGTAGTGACAAAGAGGGAATCTAACATTCTATGGATGGGAATGTGGAAAGTTCTAAGCCTGATGGACAATGGAAGGTTTCAAAGGGAAATAGAGAGATTGAGGTTGGAATAGGGAAATGCGCTGGCAAGAAGAACAGGACTTTTGGTCAGGAGACTATAAGATCATTAGCACTAAATCAAACAATGGTTATGCAGGGGTAGGTCTCATACTGACTAGGAAACTTGGTCAGTGGGTGGAATAATATGAGCAATGCAGTGAATTGCTTATTGTAGCTAAAATCGATACATCTACTTGCCCCACAGTAGTGCAAGTCTATATGCCTACCAGTGAAGCAGATGATGAAAAAGTTGAAAAGTTTTATGAAAAATCAGATGGAATTCTGAGGTATGTCAAGGTTGATGAAAATGTAATAATAATAGGAGATTGTAAGCCTCCATGGCTTAGGCGGCAGCACGCCAGCCTCTCATCGCTGGGTCCGTGGTTCAAATCCCGGTTACTCCATGTGAGATTTGTGCTGGACAAAGCAGAGGCAGACAGGTTTTTCTCCGGGTACTCCGGTTTTCCCTGTCACAAATTTCATTCCAGCAACACTCTCCACTATCATTTAATTCATCTGTCATTCATTTAATCATTGCCCCGGGGGAGTGCGACAGGCTTCGGCAGCCGGCACAGTTCATATCCTCACCGCTAGATGGGGGCTTCATTCCATTCCCTGACCCGGTCGACTGGAAGCAGTCTGTGGATTTTCATTTTCAATGGGAGATTGTAATGCTATGGTAAAATAAAAGTTGAGAAGGGAAGATAGAAGGAGAATTCGGATTGGGTGAAAAGAATGATTGAGGGAGCAGGCTGATAGAATTCTGCAGTGAGCACAAGTTAGTTATAGCTATCACTTTATTCAACAACCACAACTGGAGAATATACACATGGATGAGGGGAAATTAGGAGATATAAGACATTTCCAAATCAACTTTATGAAAAGTAAAAAACCATAAAGGTGGGCAGTAGACAAACAAAAAGAGGACGTGAACAAAAGACTCAGAGGGATTATTCAGGAAGGACTAATATGAAGAACCCTGAACAAACATCTAATGTAGAGGAATGGACTCTTCAAATCAAAATAACTTCATTTGCAATGAGGTGTCAAATGAGGTACATAATTTACAAACACTAGCCTACTCAATATTAAAAGAATACAGTAACTTAATGTACTATTCACACATTGATTGAACTCCCCTCATACAACTGCTGTAGGAATTTCATAGCACGTTTAATGTTTCTAGGAATACAGCACTAAGTTATACCACTTCTTTCTTTTACCTGATTTTATCTACTCTGCTCTTGAATATCTGGACTGATTTTGGAAAGGGATCAAACACCGCCCTTGGTAAACTGTTCCATTCCTTCACACCCTTCCCAATGAATGGAAATTTACCCCAATCGCTTCTTCTAAAGTGCCATCCAATTTTGAATTTGTGGTCTGCCCTGCCAATATAATTTCTTTCCAATTGTAGCCTCTCACGGATTTCCCCCCATGCTTCTTCTCCTGTATACGCTCTATATAACCCTACAAGTCTGTTTCTCTCCCATTTCTTACTTAATGTTTCCCACCCAAGCTTCTTTAACATATCTGATATGCTGCTTCTTCTCCTAAAATCCCCTATCACAAATCTTGCTGCTTTCCTTTGCACACACTCAATTTCTTTTATTAGGTATTCCTGGTGTGGATCCCATACACTGCTTGCATATTCCAATATTGGACAAACCAAACTTAGGTAACTTTTCTCTTCTATTTCTTTGTTGGATCCTTTAAGAAGTCTCATAATGACATGCAACGATCTGTATGCTTTCCCTACAATGTCTCCAACATGACCCTTCTGTAACGTTTCGCGGCTAGTGCACAGCTTGGCCCATGCTTGGGTGACATGTTGTAACGTTTCATAGCTCGTGATATAAAATGAGTGCAGTAAATAGCTCGGTTAATAGGCCGCCAATCTCCAACAGACGGTTGTGAGATAAATTTATATTTATTAAATTGAGATTCTTTACTTTCGGGGGAGGGGAAACAAAGGCTAGCTGTAAAACACCTTATTCTATTTATTTTGACCTCTGGGAAGTCTAGCATGGGGTAAATCTTGACAGACAGTCATAGATTGAAAAATAATTTATTAACAAACAGGATGAGATGAATGACGTCTTGCGACCTTTCAAACGGATAAAAATAAAAAGGGGAAGTTATTTCTTTAAATTATTGAAGTTAATAGTATTTACGTCCGACTTGCAATTGACAAATATGCATGAGCTCACCGGGTTGAAGATCTTCCTGGGCGATGTTGGCGGAGGTATCTCGTTCCTGAAGTAGACATCTTGCGTGGTCTTCCATGGTCCCAAGTACCACTCCTACCTGATCAAGCTATCTGCCCACTAATTGCACAGATACTGTTGCCTAGCTGAGTGAATGGAATGGTTTCACTCGTCTTCGATATTCAGCGCAATGCTGGAAATATCCTAGCTAGATCTCCACTGAGTTTACTAGTTGAACTTTATGAACTTTGGTAGTTGAATCTCAACAAGTGAGGTCCAAGTTTAGAATTTGGAGTGCTTTCAAGTTAAAACATAATAATATTCTTCCTCTCCATACAGCTCTGTTCCGGCTTATATATGGCAATTATGTCTCCCACCAGCAGTAGGGGATCTGCCAATTGCAATATCAAAGTATTGTCTACAGAAAGTGACGCTCCTTCCTTATTGGCCGAAGTAAGTCCTTTGTCACGCACCAAGTGGCTATATTGGGGTGAAGGTCTCTCCCCCAATGACACACTTCCATTTTGGTGTCATGTAGCGGTATCTTCCTTAAAAATCACAAGGTTGCAGTTTTCTCGTCGTAAAACAATTTATTCTAAAAAGCTGTAGGGTCCATTGTTCCGACATCTTTTAGAATTAGCCTGTTGGCTACCGAGGGTCACTCCTGGTCGTGACTCCCTTTCCATTCTTCCTGCCTCTTCATAAGCGGTTTTATGACGGTTCAAGCGGTATCTATTGTCAGTTGTTAGTTCCACAAGTGAGCTCAAGAAATATATTTATTGGGGGAGGGGTTGTAAATTTACGGTTTGAAATCTCGGGTGACGTCTAATTACAAGAATGGATGAAAATGAACATATGATTTTATACTACCCTTAAACACAATAAATATATACATGCACTATCGTTGCAATTGCACATCAATATAGTACTCTTAGTTAAATTGTTTTGGGTGTGGTGTACAAACACCACAATATTTATTTCCCTATAGACGATAATGTCATCTGCATACAATCTTATTTTTGATCCTATATTGTTCCCTAAATCACTTGCGTATATTAAGAAAAGCAATGGACCGATTTTACTACCCTGTGGAATTACCTTCTTAACTTTTTCTTCCTGTGATATGTAATTCCCTACTCTGACTCTCTGAACCCTTGAATTTAGGAATGTTCCTATCCAACGTACAACCCTTGAGTCCAATCCCATTCTCTCCCGTTTCTTTAATAATACTCCATGTTCCACTCTGTCAAAAGCTTTGGAAAGGTCTATAGCTATGCAGTCCAACTGTCCCCCTAGATCCAACCGATCTGATATGTCCTGCTGAAATCCCACCAGTTGTGCCTCACAAGAAAATTTCTTTCTAAATCCATACTGGCTCCTCAGGAACCAATATATATATTTTACTATTAAACTCTCCAAGATTTTACAAACTACACTGGTTAGACTTACTGGTCTGTAGTTCTCAGGTTTACTTCTATCTCCCTTTCCTTTATAAATTGGTATTATTATAGATTCCTTCCATTCCTTTGGTATTCTACTATTGTTCATGATGTAGTCGTAAATAAACTTGAAATAAGGCACTATGTACCACCCCATTGCCTTTATTAATTCCCCAGTAATTTGATCACACCCTGCTGCTTTTCCTTCCTGAAGCGGTTTGATTTCTCTAAAAATATCCTCATTTGTAAAGGTGAAAATACTTGTGTCTTTATGTGTTTCACCCTCTCCAGCCTCATTAACGGTTTCCAACTCCTGACAATCTTCCACTGAATCCAACCGATCTGATATGTCCTGCTGAAATCCCACCAGTTGTGCCTCACAAGAAAATTTCTTTCTAAATCCATACTGGCTCCTCAGGAACCAATATATATATTTTACTATTAAACTCTCCAAGATTCCCTACTAAATAGGTTTGCTTTCTCATTATCTGCAAATAAATGCTCACCCCCTTCTCCCTCCATTGTGGGAATGTGGATTCCGTTTCCCTTTTAATATATGAATACAGCTTTTTCCATTTCCCTATGTGGTCTTTACCCTCATGAAGTATGCCATTCATGTAATTTTCCTTTGCTTCCTTTTTCAACCTATTGAACTCCTTTATTAGCTGCTTTCTGGTTTCTCTGTTTCCCCTGCCCACTTTGATTTGTCTGTTTACCATTCAACATTTCCTTTTTAATTTTCGTACCGTATGTCCTTTGTATAGTAAACAGGGTCTGAGGTTGTTTATCCCTTCTTAACAGGTACAAATCTCTTCTCACCCTCCCAAATGATTTCCTTAAAATTTGCCCAGAGTGTATCCACATTACTCCCTTCACTTATCCAAGAATTAAATTTTGATTTCAGGTAAGCTCCAAATTCATCGAATTTAGTTTTTCTGTATAATTTCTTGTCCTGTGTGACCCTCCTATTAAGCCTTTTTGGTACCAGACCAACGCCCATTATTGCAGCTTATTCCTTCAATTACGTGGTATTTTTCAACAAGTTCCCCTGGTTTTATCAGGAATACATCCAGCAAGTTGCTGAGCCTAGTTGGTGCTTGTACTACTTGTGTAAATCCTCTCTCCCAAAGTAATTTATTTGCAAGTTTCTGTTCATGGGCTTCTGTTGCAGCTCCATTCCAATCAACTTCTGACAAGTTTAAATCCCCCCCAATTATTACCATGTCATTATTGTTTTTATGAGTGTAATCTATTACTTTCTCAAATATTTCCATATATTCCTATAATTCCCACTTTGAAGAAAGAAATAATGAAATCCACCATAGAAAGCATTGAAAGAAAGGAAAGAATAGGTAGAGAACCTTGAATCACTCAGGATATACAGTACGGTACCAGAATTAATGGATGAAATATGGAAGCACAAGAATGCAAGAGATGGAAGTGGGAAAGCAGAATACGGATGTCTGAAAAATGAAGTAAACTAGAGGTGCAAGGAAGTGAAAGAATAGTGGTTGAATGCTGCAACAGACTCATGCGGGTAAGATACATTTACATGTGGAATCAGCATCTTTCATATTACTCACAAAATAGGCATATCCTATTATTTATGTTATTTATATTTTACAAAACGACTGTGAAAACACTATTATTCTGGTTCGTCCAACAGAATTTGAATTGTAGAATGGATCTCGGAGAGCTTGTGCTCAAGAGCGCTTGCTGGCTCATATGACGAGAACACCAGGTTGAGAAAGCCTGCTCTAACAGATACAGAAGAAAAGGTTGAGAGATGGAAAGCTTACATAGAGCGTTCGTATAGGTGTAAGGACATTGAGAATCATGTTGTGGAGAGGGAAGAGGAAATTGATGAGGATCAGAAAGGAGATTTAATATTGAGATCAGAATTTGATAGAGGAGACATAGTAGGAAGAAAGCACCAGGCATAAAATGATTTACCAACTGAGTTGTAGCGTTGCATCGGGGGATGAAGGTCTGACCAGGTCATTTCACTTAGTATTTAGGATTTATGAAACATGTGAGGTGCCCTCTGTTTCTAAGAAGAATTTTAGCAACCGTATATACGTCTTTTATTTTTAACATAAAATAATTGGTTTAGAGGAAAACCCCCCTGTCTGCCCACTATATGGCACCCTGCTCTCAATGATTCAAGATTTTTTGAAGAAGCCAAAGTGGACCAGAGGTAGGGCATAGTAGGCTCCTTTTCTATGCAGTAGCATTTTCCAACAGTACCATGACTTAATAACCGTTGCACTGTTGTACAGTTTGTTTCTTACCATATGCAATGTTTGATTGAAAACAACAAATCTGCCATTATGAAATATATGTGATGTACATTTCATTAGTTTTGTCTACCAGCTTTTCCTATTCCTTAATTCTGCCACACCCCAGTGGTGCTAAAAGGTTATTGGTGTATGTAACATGTATTCAATATTGACTTTTTTCCATAGCACGTACAGGGTTAGAACGAATGATTTAAGCGATTTCACGCACATGTATTATCGAAAGTGGTATATGGCTTACAGCATTGACGCATATACCAATTAAAAGTGAAACTCGTCAAGTTTCTTGAGTCTGCTTGCTACAAATTCTTCATGTGCCCTCCTCGCGTCACACGGAAATTATCGATACGGTATTTCAACTCCGACTACACACGCTGGAGCATGTCCTGGTCAATTTTAGCTACAGCCGCATGGATCTGTTTCCTCAGTTCAACATGATTAACTGGCATGGGTGATACATAAACTTCATCTTTGATAAACCCCCATAAGAAGAAATCACACGGGGTCAGATCAGGCGACCGGGAAGGCCAGTTTATAAGACACCAATCTGCATCTGTCTCAAGATGACAATAATCAACGCTATCAGTTTTGCCTGAAATTGACCAGGGCATGCTCCAGTGCGTGTAGTCTGAGTTGGACTACCGTATCAATACTTGCCGTCTGGAACAAGGAGGGCACATTGAGAATTTGTAGCGAGCAGACTCAAAAAACTTGATGAGTTTCTCTTTAAATTGGTAGAGACCTATGTGACAATGCTGTAAGCTATATACTTTCAATAATGAATGTGCTTGACATTACTTAAATATTTTGTGCTAACCCTGTATAATTTAATACAGATCAATTATGAATGTGATTACTCCTGGAGAATAGCACATATAACTTGTATTAGATATACAGACTCTTTTCTCATGTCATCTTAATGTTCACTCACTGTTCGAGTCATGAAGCACCTGCTTGGTTGACAGGTACAGTCATGCGAGTAGGATATGACTCAGCAACCTCAAACATCGTTTTACTCTCCGTGGTGACATGAGCTCCTGTTACACTTAGCTGTGCTGTTGCAAAATAATAACAAACCAACCTTTTTTAAATTTTTATTTTCTGAGCTTCTAACTGAAAGGGAGTGGGTTCGATCCCCATCCAGGTAGTGGATTTTAGAAACTTAACTACCACTTTCGGAAACGCAAATAGCCCTGGAGTTCACTCAGCCTACGCCAGAAATGAGTACCAGGGTAATTCCTGGGAGCAAAGACGGCCGGGCACGGAGCTGACAACCCCATCCCATCTAGTGCCGATGTCCCAAAGAGTGGAGGCCTCTACCTTCCACTGCTCCCAGGGCCTCCATGGCCTGTACGGAGTTGGCTTTGCTTTTTGTTCACAAATCACATTATAAGTTCTGAGTAACACAAGCAGCACATGTAATGCTACTTGACTTATGTGGGGACTGTACTCCATCATCCCTCTTTCACTCTCCTCATCCCGCAAGGCTCCTGCTGCTATGACCAACAAATGCTGGCGCAGCAGCACTCCCATCTTGAAAGACTAATACTGTGAGTATTTCCATGTTACTGTTTGAGTCTTCAGTCCTTAGACTGGTTTGATGCAGCTAATCGTTTCATCTCCACATAGCTACCATACCACATGTGATGCAATACTATGACTTGTATTGTAACCTTGGTCTACCTCTACAATTCTTGTCCTCTACCCTTCCTTCCATAAAAAAACAATTGCCAATCCTGGTTGTCTTAGTACTGTACTGTATGTGCCCTATCAACCGATCTCTTATCTTCATTAGCGCTCTTCCGCTCGTCTTCTTACTCCATCTACTCATTTGAGTTTAATCATTTTCCTGCACTACCGCATTTGAAATGCTTCTGTTCTCCTGCATCAACAGTCCACACAGCACCACACTCCAGAAAAAGGCTTTAAAAATGTATTTCAAATATCTAAATCTATATTTGATGACAAACACATTGCTTTTCTGCAGAAATTCTTGCCTTACCTGTGCCAGCCTACTTTCTATACACTCGTTGCTTCGTCCATCGCTGATTATTTTGCTCCCTACTTCCTTTAGCTTTTCCATCTGCCTTTATTTGATGTCAATAGGTGTTTCTGATTTCTTACGGCTGCATTCCATTCCTTTTGTTTTACATATACAGTTCTCAAGACTTTTGCTGAAAGGATATTTCTGATTCAGTAAAATATGTAAATTAACTTTTGAAGTTTATTGGCCAATTTTGATGCATGCATGTTCCATTTTAAATGACTACGGTATGTATAATAATCCCTAAATATGTAGCATTCATTGACTTCTGTAAGGTATAGCAGTTGCATCTTTCACCATTGTTACAAATTGGTGTGTGGATCTTGAGTGTTAAATTGTCTGTGGGTTGTAATGTTTTGTTGTGTGAGAAGCATAGGTATTGTGTTTTGGTTTCATTTAAGGCAAGGAGGTGTTTTTTGGTCTGTAGCAAGGGTTTCTTGAGTTCTTTTAAAAGTGTCCTCCCAAGTTGTTCCTGTGACGGCAGTGTCATCAGCATATGAGGTAATCATCACATTACAGTTCAGCTCACACAAATCGTTAACATATAACAGAAAAAGAATAGGACCTAAAACTGTTCCTTTGTGTATTCCAATTTTTACTTCAGCACTTCTACTTAGAGTATCTTTGATTCACACCTTTTGTATTCTGTTAAAAAGGAAGCTTTTTATTAGTTCTTGAGGAGTACCACGAATACTTTCCTTTTCAAGTTTTCTAATGAGTATATTGTGGTCTACCGTGTCAAAAGCCTTTCTTAAATCCAGGAACACACAAATTGTTCTTTTAGAACTATGCCTTTCTTCGGAGGGGAAGTAAAGCCGGCGGGCCCATGCCGTTTGAAAGAACCTATCACTGCAATTAGTGGTCTGTAGCAAAATTTGTAGGCTATATTTGGCTGGTTAGGAAACGGTCTATCAAGTTCCAACGTTCGCCGCTAGTGTTAGTGACAGTAGCATCTGGTAGCGAAAGTTGGAACTACTTGAAATTGAACTTGTTGGGAGCTTTCTGGCGTTCAATCAAACATGCCCAGCTTATGGCCATTGGCTGCTATTCTTGTATCATAGATCACATTTGTTGATTTTCATCATGAATTCTTTCCTCAAGATGGAGTGCATTCCATTTAAAATCTCATTCAAATCCTCTGGTGAATCGGCTAATATGACAATGTCATCAGCAAATCTCAAAGTTGAAATTTTCTCCTCGAATCTTTACTCCTACTTAAAATTTTTCTCTCAATTCCTTCATTGAAAAGTATGGGTGATAAGTTGCAGCCTTACATCTTTCTGAATACTGCCTTGAAATGCTAGTCGCAGAATTTAGTAAAAGGTTTAGCCAGCTTTCAACAGTGATGACCGTTAACAATAATTCATTCGCTTGAGTTGACATTACTGACTCTATCATGCCCTTCAACTTGCATAGCTGCCGTCTGGTTTCTGTATGGATTGTAGATCACCCTCCTATCCCTGTACTTTATTCCAATGCTTTTCAAAATGTCGTACAATTTACTCCAATCAACACTATCAAAAATCTTTTCTAAGTCTACAAGTCATTATCTTTCCTTATTATTTCTTTATTAACGCAGCCAATGGCCATGAACTTTTCTTTTCAGGACGGGTCAGGGAAGGGATTTGGAAGGAAATTGGCAGTGGACCTATCGAAAGGAACCGTCCCGGCATTTGCCAGGTGGTGAAAATGGGAAACCATGAAAACTATTTTCAGGACGGCTGAGGTGGGATTTGAACCAACGCTCTCCCAATGCCAGCGAGGCACAAGTAGGGCGTTAGCGCTCTCGACCACCATGGCCCTTATTCATTTATCATGAGTGTTTTAACTTAACAGTCTGCCTAGTCAAAACTTTTCGTTTCATGTTTTTATTACATTACAGGTACACGTTTCGAAAGTCTCAAATAAAAATGTATGTATGTTTTAAAATTGTATTTACAATTTATTTGGTTTTTAGATAAAACCTAGGGAGCTCTAGTTCCCACAGCAAAGTAGTGCTTTAATATGAGTGGTTTAGTGCAAAAGTGGAAAGTCCAAAAATAATTTTTTTGTTTTTCCCTTATAGGATAGCAAATGTTAGTAGTAATAATAATAATATCGTATGGCCTCGGGTGCAGAGTGTAAGCTTTGTAATTTCACACCCATAGGGTAGCTTGCATGTCGAATTTCGTTGTTCCTTGAATCACTATGAAAGTCAAGGAGCTTAGATACCTAAGGTCCTTGAACACTATAGCGTTTTCTAGTAGAGAAATTAGGAACTTCGTGTTGGCGGAAACTCCCGAGAATAATTTTGCCATTATGAACACGGCATACTCAATTCAAATGGGTTCTTCGACATGCGTGTCGTATTTTTGCCCCCTTTCAAAAATCACTTACCATGGCCAGGAGCGAACCTGCAACCTTGGGGTTAGTAGACCGACACACTATCCACTCACCCACCGTGGCAAGCTGTGTTAGTAGTTATTTGATGTAATAGAGAATAGTCAGAATTTCAATACCTATCCTCCAGAGTACAGCAGTTTCTTAATGTAATAGTTTGATGCTTTTCAGTCGGTCAACACGATTGTACCCAAATGAGATGGATATTCCATTGTGAACATAATTTATACCGGCCTAAAACGGGAAATAGGGAACAGAAGGATATCTGGACAATGTTAGGAACATAATTCTTCTTTATTGGGGCATCCTTTTTTAATCATTGTAAATCATATATTAATATCTATATATACACAATTGTTGCAGGACTGTATTAATAGTGACATGTGATTCCATTTATTTACCATGAGCTGTTCAATTTCAAAACTCTAATATCCAACAATATGAACAAGAATCACCTTGATTGGTATTTGCCCCATTTCAAACCACTTAAATTCAAACAAACCCTCTACAGAGTTTGATTCTGTGTCTTGACATGGGGAAAGATTTTGGTTACAATGAACCTTATTCTCAAGGAGCATTATGAGTATGGAACTTGATTACGGTACTCAATTATTTAGCAGAACATCACATCTAGGTAGTACCCATAGCCCTCCTAAAAGAATTTTGATAACTGCATTAATCAGGAAGGTTATGGCAATTTTCCTCATACATTAACAAATTTGTAGGCAAACTTTCTGGATTTCTCTATAGCTTACGGTATGCATAATATGCCTTGCTAACATGATGTATTGCTCGAACGTTTTGAGTAATGCATTTCCCTAACCCCCACCCTCGGCGAAATACTCTACCTAACCTACAACACATTTTGTTCAGATTTACCGGTAGGCTACTTGTAACGCTGAGAATATTTTATATTATTGTATACACCACGATATTTACAGAGTTTACATAGCGAACTCAAAATCGATTTGAGTACACTTACCATATTGAATACGGTCATGTAAACGGGACACAGTTCGTATTGATTTTCAAGCTCGATACGGTAAAATTGTGGGATCGGATCGTATCCAAACAGTTATTCAGGAACATGTAAACGTGGATCGTACTGAAAGAAAGCGATTCTGCACGCTCTTGAGTTACAATGATAAACTAATTTAGGCCTACTTTCGTCTGTCGCCTGACTCGAATCGCTTGTTTTACTTCCTGCCCATATTCTTCGTTACTGTCTGTGTTCTTTTCGTGGTTGATAAGCGTAGTTTGTTTGCAAGTGTTTTTAGCGTTAATGTATTTTTGTCTGTTTTACTTTTAATGTCTGGTGTATCCGTAGGTAAAATTTGCTCAACAGAAACAGTGAAAATACACCGTCTTTCTTTGCCGATTAATCCGTTCCTTTTTCCATTTGAATAAATTCAACACAGACTGGCCGAGTGGCACAGGAGTAATTTTCTCACCTGCTTTTACCAAGGTAGCAGGATCGAATCCTGGTGCAGTCAGGGTGCGTAGGCCTAAATGCGAGGGAGCCGTGTCAGTAGATTTACTGGCACGTTACAGATCCCATTCTGGCAGCCCGGCATCTCTAAAAGCTTCAGTAATTAAAAGGGACGACTGTAACCAATAAACTTCGTAAAAACTAACAACATCAAAATCTTCGGCGCATCCATTTTTCATGTTTACAAACAACCCGTCAAAGAAACATCGGATGAGAATGGTAACAGTGCAGGAGACACGAACCCAGGGGGGGAAAAAACTTCTTAAATTTGCAATAAATATCTTTTCAAATGATTCAAAATTGATCTGGGAATGATGTAGTTCACTCCTCAGCTGTCTATAACCCACCCGCCATCCCAAATTATAACGACTTAGCTGTGTCTGCCATTATTGGCGTTACAACAGTACAGTATTGCCAATATTTATACAATTTTCCACAAAACAGTGCCTAACTTTGTAGCGAAGGCGTCTGGTGAATTTCTTTATTCAAGTTGGTAACGTAGTCACATGATCGACTTTCGGGTGTCACACGACTGTCAAAGATGGCGTCCGTAAGTGAAGAAAGTGATGAAAAATTGCATTCTTTCCGTGAAATAACAATTATTGCGGTACAGCAGTGGCTATTGAGTATGAAGAGATTGTGAAACGACTCCCCGAAAGGTATGCATATCATAAATTATATATTTTCAATAAGCTAAGGTGTTAAAAGTGATGAAAAGGGAGGATGGTCTAAAGTGAACAATAAATTCGTCCAGTACTAGATCAATGTTCTTTTTGTCAATCAAGCCCTGCTAGCTCCCCACCATTCTAACCTTCGTTTTGACTAATCCAATTTTTTTTGACAATGGTTACAGCCTAACACGTCCAGTGAAACTGTGAGAGCCCCGCTAGCTTCCGGTGGCCATACGACGCACCTACACCCGACCATTCTGACCTTCGTTTTGTCCAATCCAATGGTTTTTGACAATGGTTACAGCCCAACGTGTCCAGATGAATGGTTTTGACAATGGTTACAGCCTAACGCGTCCAGTGAAACTGTGAGCGCCCCGCTAGCTTCCTGCGGCCACAGGCTGCACCTACACTCGACAATTCTAACCTTCGTTTTGTCCAATCCAATGGTTACAGCCGAACACGTCCAGTGAAACTGTGAAAGTCAGGCTCCTGTCTCATGCACTAGTAAGATGATAATTACGGTACGGGTCTTTTATTTTGCTGTTTAATACGAGTTAGCCAACATAACTGCAGGTTGGCACCATAAATTATATACCGTATTGAAATAGATTTCAATACGAACTGAAACTGCTCATGTAAACGGGCAGCGTACTGAAAACAGGATCTTATTCAAATCGATTTGAGTTCGTCATGTAAACGTAGTAATTGTGATATACCACGTGTTTTAATATTATAGGAGAGAGCCCTAGACCAGTAAGAATGATTTTCTACAGAAACCAACGAACGCTTTTGAAGTTTTCTACTGCGGAATTTCACATGATAATTACGGTATCTAAAGCATGCAGTACCGTAGGCCGCTAGAGGTACGGTAGCACATTTACATATACCCAATGATATTACGAACTATGCATTTTGATATGCAATAACACAAGGTAGCAACTACTTCTGTAAATGAAGGCAACTTCCGCGTGTTACATATTATATCCAACCGAAAAAAGTTAAAAATGTCAAGTAAAAATCTACCCACGTAATGCCATAACCTCACCAAAACTCCCCAAAACATTCTCACACACAAATCTCCTAGATGTAATGTTCTGGCTAAAGGTAATCACTTTATCAATCAATATAAAATCACATATACACATATAACTACAGCCACAAACTCAAAATCTGCCTTCCTAGGATTTTAAACGGCACGCCCGCAGATTCAAAGCAAGCGAATGCGACGCCATTTTGACCAATAATCCAAGGCGCCTTTCTTTCTGGTTGCTGGCTGCATAAAGCGCCGTCGAGCGCTGCACCGCTTCGGAACAAAAAAGCAAGGAGCAGCTTAAAATCCAAGGAATATAGACATGTTCCACCAACAACCAATAAGAACCCAGCAGCCCCTAGCCAATCAAACAGTGGATCAGCTCTGTACCTAGCCGCTCGTCACCCCACACGAGTAGTACAGCCCGCTGCCGGACTGACTATCAGCAAGCTCCTCATCCCGACGGAATTTCGTTCCTTCGCGCCATTATAATCTGCAACCTTTTACCATAACGAATAGAATATAAAGTGTGATCTCTTCTCCCTCAATAGCATGTAATGAATACGGATCGGGTTGGCACTCGCCGCTACGCAGCGCTACATTCGATTTGAGATTGTTGATTTCCACATATGTTTGTGTGTTTATGTGCGATATATTAAGTATTTAATCGGTCGGAGTGTTTTGGTGGTGTTCTGTGCAAACGTTTATTGATATACAAGTGCTAACACTATTACTTCATAGTATTAATACCTGAAATGCTTTTGTAGGAAGCATTGACTGAAATGGAATTTAATTTCTTGTCGTGTGTTGACGTTATCTTCGTGTGTTAATTTTATTGTTATTTAATATAAGTAAACAGCAGTTTAGCCCTTACATTTTCATGAGTAATTAATGTGATTAGTGAAGATGCCTTGCTCTTTTTACCAGGATGCAGATCTAGCTATGGGGACTGTAAAGAGGTCAGACGGTTTTTCAAACCTCCTAAAGATTAGGAACGTTTTATGAAGTGCAAAGGGGCCATATCAGGGAAGGATAGGGAACTTACTGAAAAGTCCTACATCTGTGATGCTCAATTTCAGAAGATTTAATTGTTAAATTTGACAAATTTGTGATAGAAGAGAAGGAAGTATTACTTCTCCCAAGAACCAACTGGCGATTGAAAGACTATTCTGTTCCACATATAATCCTAATTTGCCTAAGTATCTGTCCAGTATGGTGTAAATAAAAATGCTCTTGATGCCATTAAAGACTACTTCTGTGAAGAAAGGGATGAGAATAAAAAGACAATGAGTTAAAAAACATATATGTACCGTAATGCTGAAGGAGGCGTGATCAGTTTTAGACAATAGCCTACTCTATGAAGGGGTCATGACTATGCCTTCTATGCCTGTTTAATGTTAAGTTCTTCTGAAATGATGGTAGTTTACTGATTTTGATGTTTGTGGAGTGAAATTTATGGTTATTATTGAATTTTATAGTAATCTACGGTAAAGTTGAAAGTTGCGTTCGTACGGCTTTTTTTCTGTGTTGCAAGTCTGTTAAGGGAATGTAAAATGTGTAACAATATGGAGAAATCCTTTCTGATAGCGAGGTTAATTGTTCCGTTCTTTTTTTTAAATTTACCGATAGCTGGCAAAACTAATTGCATTTTGAACTTGCTCCTTGTCTTCGCTTATTGTCGAAACTGGACTATTACAGGAGACGACTTACTAAATTATAATTGGGCACAGTAAAGTAAGTGGGGATGTCAAACTTATTAGTGCCTATGAGGATATCTTGCGGTGTTTTAACATGTAAAACAGGTCGCAAGGTTTTAAGTCTCGTAAGCGCCAATGCTAACTTACATCACAGATCGGAGCCAGCGCTGCGCTGCGGCGGACCAGGCGTACTAGGCCAGTGATATCACTTCTTATTCTATTCGTTATGCTTTTACTATAATTCCCGTAAGAATAACAGAATTTGGATGATCAGTTTTTAATAAAGATAAAGACTGAGTTATTCCCTAAAGGAGTGGGGGAGCCGAGGATAGTAATTGATTTACATAACAATGCTTAGAACGGATTATAAATACTGTGACGATTTACTATTTATTTACATTGGAATTTTAGTTACGTACGGTATGGCAATGACAAAACAATTGAAATGACGTGAAAGCTAATCTGAATCATCCGTTAGATACGGATCAATTAGTTTAATAGACTACGTAATATGGCAATATATTCTCCAAGGCAGGGGCGGATCTACGGGAGGGCGGCCGCCCAGGGCCCCAAAGTCCTGGGGGGCCCGCGCCATGTTTTTTTAAATTTAATTAATTAATTATACTTTTCAAACTTTTTTTTTTTTCAGTGCAGCTATGACCTCTGTTGACCGTTTAACAAGTTTAGATTTCGGTGAAATAATAGAAGACTTCAGCCGGAAAAATGTGGCGAAGTAATATTTTATTGTTTACATAATCTTCTTCAAGGGGATTTAAAGGTTTCTTTCATATTATTAAAAAAAAGTACTGTAGTATACTCAAAATATTGTAACTATTCTTTATTTTATTATTTTTACAAAACTACTTTCCATTTGATTTCATATTTTTTTATTTCCTATTGTTGTGGGCCCCGCCTTATCATATCGCCCAGGGCCCCGCAAGGCCTGGATCCACCACTGCTCCAAGGTCAGCCTAGGTCAGTGACAGGATACAAATCATCTGTCGCAGTGAGTCACTTTCATCTGCAGAGGCGAAGAGAGTACCCGGAAATAACAAGTAATTTTGTTCTTATCATAATGATACTTCACATATTATTACACGCGTAGATGAAAGATTTCTTTACAAGTTGCTTTACTTCGCACCGACACAGATATGACTTATGGCGACGATAGCAAAGGAAATGGCTAGGGGTGGGAAAGAAGTGGCCGTGACCTTAATTAAGGTACAGCCCCAGCATTTGCCTGGTGTGAAAATGGGAAACCACGGAAAACCATATTCACGGCTGCAGACAGTGGGGTTCGAACCCACTATCTCCCGAATACTGGATACTGGCGACTGCAGCTATCGAGCTCGGTATAGATAGATGAAAGAAAGTAAACAAAAAATGCAGTGGCACAACGTACATTGGACAATGAATGGCAAATACTACAGACTGATGTGGGAATTTGCGACAATCTGTTGTTTAAAATATTTCTCAAAACAATCATTATCCATTTCATAATGAGCCTTAGCGGTTTATTTTACACAAAACTACAAGCTTCTCATTCGGCACAAATCGCGTAATTTAACTGCATGAAAGTTCTGTTACGCACATTATTGCAGGTGAGTAAATAATAATAATAATAATATATCATCATGGGTTTTTCAAAAACGTACAGCAGCACTTTTCTCCTGATTCTTGGTCTTTATACAATTGTAGACGTTACAAACTATCTGTCGTTCTCTGCGCCTTAAAATTTCCCCGGGTTTACGTTTCGCAAACGGAACATCAGCCAAATATTGAATGCCACTTATACCTAAATCACAATTATTTTTATATTACACAAAACAATCCTTACACTCCAACACTGTTTCAAATATCTTGGAGAGATCTGGACTCCTGCGTTCAGTGGAGAGCTAAGACATGCACAACAGCGTGCGTGCTGTTCCATCCAGCGTGCAGACTCTGCTGTCAGATACATTACAAAATCATGTTGCATATCAAGAATGTAAGAATTACATATCATTAAATGAATGCTGAGGAACATGTACTCTCCACCCATGGCCATTAACCTAATAAATAACATAGTGAAAATCCAGTTTTAAAGACTTCGAAGTCATCAATTCTGGGGGAGTCCGCTAAATGTAAAAGCCCATAAGAGCCCGTAGTACACTCTTAACTCTGGACGGACTATAGAATTTGTTACTTTCCCAGAAGTATAGAACCATGGTACGACTGTAGAATAAACTCCTATCACCCCTATTTGTCAGTCATTTCTTTCAGTGGTTTTTCTAGCCGGGGACCATGAAGATTCTGCGATCCTGCTCATCTTGGATACTGACTGATATTTTTTAGAACGGGTGCAGTACAATACCAAAGAATCTAAACCAAGTGGCTTATGCCATGCAATTATCTGTATGTTACTAGTACAAATACCATTAACATCTCCGGAAGTATTGAAATAAATTTTGTACATGGGTTTGAATTTGAAGAAGAAAATTATAACTGTGTAAAGGAGTATTTTTAGCCTATTTTCATCAGATGATAAAATTGGCTTATGAGATCACCTTTTGTCCACCTCCTGACAAAATTTAAAAGGTTGGAGCGATTTCACTGAAACTGCTGATAAATACCAAAGTATTAAGAAAGATGGCGACGGTGAGAGAAGTGAGTGTTTTCTACTGATATTCTTTCACGTAACTAGTTCTTTCTTGCAAGTGGTAGTGATGTGAGGGTGTCCATGAATAGTGAAAAGAATTATGAAGCTTCAGTAAACTAGAAGTGCTCCAATCGGAGTTTTAATTTTTGTTGTTTCTCTGCCACTGGAATGTCGTCTGCCATGCTGTTAAAGGGAGCCAGCTCTCTAACTAGGACTAGGAGAGGTACGGTCAGATCAACATCAAACGTGACCACAGTCTTCAGATCTTCTTCTTCATTTCCCGTTTCCAGGTTCCTGGGTCGGGTTGCGAATCAAGGACCTCCACAGTTGTCTATCCCTCCACCATTCATTTCCTTCTTTCAATACTTCTTTTTCTTTTACTCCTCTCTTCTCTATGCTTTCCTTCACCGTATCTATCCACCTCTTTCTGGGCCTTCCTCGTGGTCTTCTTCCTGGTATTTTCTCCATAAATATTCTTTTTGGTACTCTATATTCTTCCATTCTCATCATATATCCGTATCACTTCATCTTACTGGTCTCTATTTTGTTGTGCAGTTTTGAGAACCCAGTTCTCTCCCTAATGACCACATTTCTGATTCTATTCCTACGTGTCTTCACAATTATTCCTCTAGGGAACTTCATCTCGGCTGCTTGGATTCGGCTTTCATCGCGTTTTGTTATATATAGAATCCAGGCCCTTGTCAGAA
The DNA here is from genome assembly GCA_946902985.2 of Meconema thalassinum. NCBI lineage: Eukaryota > Metazoa > Arthropoda > Insecta > Orthoptera > Tettigoniidae > Meconema > Meconema thalassinum. The sequence continues at coordinate 247,440,537 of OX336394.1, read as the reverse complement.
CAGTCTGTCCATACTTTCAAAACACTCAGCGTGTGATCTACAAGCTAGACAAAGATTTTTTGGTAGATTTTATTAGAAATGTTGCGACTTCCGAAAAATTTCGACATATCTTTAAGTTTCACATCCCTCAGACACCAAAACCACAGTCAGTTCAAAAGTGTATATATAAACGAAAGTCTATTTCCCAAGGAAATTTGCGTTATTAACGCGTTTCAGACTGTTTTATGACGGATGCACGCGAAAATAATTTTTTTGTCTGTCTTTGGACAACTTTGTTCCCTTATAAATCTAGAACAGCTGGGTGGATCAACGTAAAATTTGGTACAGATATCCACCAGAGACATGACACCAATCATTGATGCAACTCCTCTCCGTACCTAACATAAAAGGGGGCCTAACCCCTTAAAATACATGCTGAAATAGGCATAGAAGAGCGAGACAAAGCTTATTTTCAGCCCCTCAATGTGAGAAACGAAACTTGGGGGCCCTAAAACCGACAGTTTTTGAGATATTCCCAGAAAACTAATTCTCATTTAATCAACTACTGAAAGAATGCAAGCCGGTAACCATGGCAACAGAATATCAGAGGTTCCTCTATTTCTATAAGATGCAATGCAATTCCATTTATTAAATAACTGTGAAAGTTTGCAAACGGCTAGGCCTATAAGGTTATCACGGAACCAAATTAAGCTGTAAAATTCATCAATACATATAACGTGCTCTAGACTTTTTTCATGTGATTTACACGTGCGGGTGAGGTATGGAAGATCTATTATATCCCTTTATTATATTTGACCCGTTACAAACCTAATCTACAATTATTAACTGACTTACGAGGTGAGGTCAGTAAAATATAGTCGAAGAATTTGGGAAAATGAACTCTTAACGCTATCTGTTGGTCAAGAGTTATACTCAGCTGACGACTGTACAGTACGATACTCCATCTGGTGGGAACTGTCTGTACTACAGCTTATTTGGTGGCCGTTAGATGGCATTCAATGCATTCTTGGCGACGTCGACTACTAGAATCGGATATCGAACACTGCAGATGTAGCCCGAACATGTTACCAATAGCGACCTTTGTTGTTATAATAATTGAGTTGGAATACTTGAGGAAAGAAGATGTAAAATATTGGAAGTACGTTAAAAACCGGGCCTTGGCTAGCCTTTTGGGCTAAGCTAAAAGCCCTACCCAGTATATACGACATGTTTCTGATATATTTCCGTCCTACGCTGGAGATCATTTGACATATTTATCGTAAATTTTATAATTTTGAAATCTGACTATGTAATGGAGGTTAGTAAAACTTTTAAGGTGTTTGGAACTATTTTGTTCTAGTTGAAAATGTGTTGATTTATCTTGGTTTTATAGAAAGTCGTTTGACGATGTAATCTTAATATAGTTTATTTTTCTGCTGTCTTACTGTAAGTTTCAGACACTAGTCACATGCTGTGTCATGTTGCGGTCTAAGGTGATGTATTTTTGTCGGTATAAAAAATAGTTCCAATTACCTACTATTTTATTATTGTAATTTATTTTGGGGGATGTTTTAATTATTTTATCTGTCCTACCGATCTGTGTAGGGATCAGAATTCAATTTGGTTCAAGCAAGGATGTTCTTAACCTTCTTTTTTTCCCCCGCTATCATTTTACCCTCCAGGATCGGCTTTTCCCTTGGACTAAGCGAGGGATCCCACCTCTACCGCCACTGAGGGCGTATCCTGGAGCTTGAGACTATGGGTCAGGGATACAACTCGGGTGTGTGACCAGCACGACGCCCAGGTGGCCTCGCCTGCATAAATTATTTTGTCTCTCTCCTTTGCTCACTTAGTTCGGTCTCCTAAATAGACTGTTACAAATCAATTCTTCAACTCATGTCTACAATTCAAGAACAATCACTTTTATTGTACACAACAAGGAGCATCACTATCCAGCCATTACATTCAGTTACTCAAAACCTGTTCCATCTTGCTCATCGACGCCCCAAGGGTGCCAACTTAAAAATTTAATTACAGAAATACATTCACAAAATTATAGAAGCACATTCACAACATTCTCCCACCTTGAAACGGTAGGTTTCAACTAAAAGCACAAAATAATACAAAACCTAGGAATAAACATGGAATTAACAAATATTTACAAATTCAGTTTGGTTGGCCTTTTAACAACCCTGCCCCTTCTTGTCAGAGCAACAGCTTCACTCTCAACTACTTGAGGGGGGTTAATAGAGTCACAATCGGGCACCAAGTCAACAGCATTGGGACCACACAAAGAACCATCACTATTTTCATAAGGAGATCCAATCTCCATCAAGCTCAAACGTTGGACTGGTCGCAACAACTCACTCTTAACTGTTTTTACCTTTGCCACTCTAGTTACTCCATCTTTACCAGGGAAGATCTCAAGCACTCGAGCCAATTCCCAATCAATTCTTTTCTTTTGGTCAGACACAACCCATACAACATCTCCCACCCTGACATTCTTAGAAGACTTAGCAGTGTTTAACATCAGAGACCCTAGGTATTCCTGACGAAAACGTTCTTTTAGGTTTATCCTAACCTCAGCTACATATTTCACCCTAGCAGAAAGACCCTTTTCATCCACTTCGTCAAGATCAGGCACCTTTGTTTCAAATTGCTCCTGCAAAAACATAGCAGGCGTTATTGGTCTCAACTCATTAACATCTTCAGACATGTAGGTAATGGGACGCGCATTCATAACAGCCTCAATCTCGGTAATCAAGGTCATTAGTTCACAAAGATTTAATAACACACGACCAAGGGATATTTTCAACAGTCTTTTCATCACCCCAATAAGCCGCTCAAAAAATCCACCCCACCAAGCACCTGTGGGAACATTAAATAGCCACTGAATTTTCAATTCACGTTCAACTGTAGTCTGCTTAATGAGATTCCAAACTCCTACAAAGTTAGTACCGTTATCACTATACATAGTTGTGATTCTGCCTCGTCTGGCAATCATTCTTCGAAGAGCATGTAAAAACGATTCTGTAGAGAGCGACTCTACCACTTCAAGATGGACTGCACGGTATACAGCACAGGTGAACAAGGCAATCCAAACCCTAGTACCATCTTTTATGAAAAGAGGTCCAGCCAAATCGACTCCGCATACTTGGAACACCTTTCCAAGATTTACACGGTTATTAGGTAACCCGACAGGTGGCGTTCTCACTGGTTGGGCTTTGTGCCTAAGACAACGAACACATTTACTAACAACACGTCGGGCTAATCGTCTACCTCTGACTATCCAGTATTCTTCTCTCAGGGCTCCTAACACAGTACTTGCTCCAGCATGGTGCATTTTCTCATGACATTCTACCACCATGGACTCCACTAGTTCACACTGAGGTAGTAAAATGGGTTCCTTGAACATGGGTGTGAACTCGTCAGATAATATTTTAATACGAACTCGAATCAAGCCATCATCATCAGTTTTAATGTTGAAATTATTTACATCTAGAGGGTAACTACTCTGAATCCACCGTACTAATTTTAATTCAGCATGTCGTACTTCTTTGCCAGTCAACTCCTCTCCGCAGTTTGAACTTTTCCCACTAGCTTTCTCAAGAAATCGGTAGATCCAGCCAACAACACGCACATTTTTCGAGAAAGAAGCAAAGTGTGTGAACATGTTTTCTCTTACATCGTCTGTGTTGTACAAACTAACAGCCGTTTTCTTTGATTCCTCTTCTGTAGGGGCTATTTTCACAGTTAACCACTTGTTCTCATTCTCTAGGAGCCATTGAGGACCCTCCCACCATTTTGATGCAACAAATTCGGACAACAAGCATCCTCGGCTGAGTATATCAGCAGGATTACAATCGCCAGGAACAAATCGCCACTGCTCGGGTGACGTCAACTGGTGGATTTCCTTTACCCGGTTTCCAACAAAGGTCTTCCATTCACCTTTCTTGATCCAGTAAAGAACAATCATAGAATCAGACCAGTACACAATGTTGGAAATATTAGTCGATTTACTAATAACTGAACCAAGCCTTGCTGCAAGTGTTGCCGCTACAAGCTCTTTACGAGGGATTGACATGTCTTCCATTGGTGCAACTCTGGACTTAGCTAAAACAAATCGAACATTAAAGCCATCTTTGTTTTCATACCTCATAAAGGCACAAGTGCCCAGTCCAAGGAGACTGGCATCACTGAATACATGTAAACAAGCTGTGTCAGAGACACCTCTTAAACATCTAGGCACCACAATGCTGTCAATCAAATCAACTTCAGTAAGCCACTGCGAGCACTTCATTTGAATTTCTTTTGGAAGGGGTGTGTCCCAGTGTAGTTTGATCTTAAATGCCATTTGCAATGCAATTTTCAGATGGAGTAAAGGTGCCGATAACAAACCCAATGGATCAAACACCCTGCTTATAATCGACAGCAATTTCTTCTTAGTTAATTCATTGATTTTATATTTTGGATCGAAGCTAAAGTTGCATCCCAACAGATCATCTAAAGCATGCCATTTGACACCTAAGACATTTTGTGTCACATCAGCTCCTGACAAAACCCACCCACGGAGTTGGAAACTGGCTTGAGACATGACATTTGTAGCTTCGGACACAAATTCCTTGGTATCACTCAGGGACTGAAATGAACAAAGGCAATCATCCATGTAAAAGGAATTTTTCAGTCTTTCAACTAAGTCACCACTTAGAGTATTCAAATGATGAGTGATGGTGGCATTCAGCAAAAATGGGCTACACACAACTCCAAAAACTACACGACAGTGACGCAGCGTTATAATATGCCCATCACGCCACCACAAGAATTTTAACATTTCTCGATCCTCAGGGTTCAGTCCAATCATTAAGAAAGCCTGTTTTATGTCTCCCACAACACCGACCTCCTGTAACCTGAAACGTAATAGGATAGGTACGATACTAGCAATCAAGTTGGGTCCCGTTGCTAAACAATCATTTAGAGAGACCTTTCCAATACTTTTCGCCGATGCATCAAAGACTGGGCGGATTTTAGTTGTTTTCCCATAATTTATAACTGGTCTGTGAGGTAGAAAGTGCCCTATGTTTTCATCAGATGTTATTTCAATAATCCCATCTGTTTCCCATTGTTGATTTCAGACGACTTTCAGCTATTTCACGATTAGTGGGAAGAGGGGGGTGCTCATCAATCCAGGGCAATGTTACTACATACCGACAGTTTTCACCTTCGAAACGAATTGTGTCTTCAAAATTTCGCAAACATCTATCATCTATGTCCGACCTTTTTGTTTCTGTCTGTTTCTCAATTCCAATAACTTCTAAGTCCCATAAAGGATGGTGTAAATTGAGCAAAGAGGTCACAAAGTTTGTCATACTGCTTACCTCTTGCCTCTCTGCGGTACCCAGGAGACACCATCCAAGCTTCGTCTCAAATGCTAACAGCTTAGAGTCAATACATTTCACACCTGTAACAAGTTCGCCCATAACATCAGCTCCTAACAACACATCAATAGGTCGGTTAACTCCATCATCTGTCAATGTAATACCATGTGCAGCCACCTTCCGTAACAAATGCGGATCATTCACAGGTGGTATCAAACCACAAATCTTCTTCTCCCTAAGTGCCTTAAGAACAAAACTGTTATCACCCTGTAAGCTAGTTAGTTCAATTTCATGAATTGGATGTGATATTTCAGATGACACACTCCCACCAAACAACATATGACAAATATTTTCACGACCACATTCGATCAAACCCAATTTTTCACAGATAGCTTCCGAAATATAACTGAGGTGTGAAGCAGTATCAAGTAATATTCGAACAGTGACACCACGCAATTGTGCTACTAATGTTTTTAAAATGACAGTTCCACTAGGCCCTGCAAATAACGATGCTGTTCTGCTGGGTTCACCAACACACATGATATCATAGTGCCTCCCTTTACATTTACCACAATCTATTCTTTTCCTACACTGCTGTCTCGAGTGACCTCCCTGCAAGCATGCAAAACAAGCTCGTTTTTCTTTTACAGTTTTACGACGGTCCTCAACCAACATTTCTTTAGAACACTTGTAAGAGGGATGGTTCTCATTACAAAACAAACAGGTTAGGGTTACTTTGTGTGACCGTCCTGTTTGCTGATAACTTACCCGATTCTGCCTGACAGTAGGAGTGAAAGAAACGAGAGCTGCTGCTGTTGGCTCTGTTCTGGGCGCAGTGAATTTATCAACCTCATTCACCTTAGCATGATTACGCAGTCATTGTTCACTCTCGGCTTCTTTGCCCAGAAAACACAAAAGTTTATCAATTTTATTACCACTATCATCGTCCTCTTCTGCTGCTCTTCTTTCCCATATCTTCAAAACGTCAATGGGGAGACATTCTTCAATGAGTGGAACTAAGATTGCTGCCCTATCAGAATTCATGCCTAATGTTTCTAGGGATCTCAACTTAGTACTTATATTATCATACAGGTCAGTCACAGATAAATCCGAGCGAACCAATTGCAACAAATCTTTATACATACAATTTATAACCATCTCATCTTTACCAAAACGATTCTTTAAATGTTCCAAGACTTTAACATAATTCTCACTTGTGTGTGGATAACTGGCAACTAACTTCCTAGCCTGTCCCTTCAGTGACATTTTCAAGTAACTAAACTTATCAACATTCGTAATGTTAGAATCCTCATGAATCCTTTGAAATTGTGTCCAAAAATTTATCCAGTTACCTGGACCCAAGTCGAATACCTCAAGCGTGATTTTCGGTAGCCTTAACCTCTCTGACGACATGGTTGACGACGCCGAAGCCACGTTGCTCTGTACGCTGAAATTATCTCCTGCATCAACACAACTGGCAACACTAGGTTTTAATCCTTCCACTTTATCCTCGGCTTCAAGAAGTGCTTGCAGAAGATCTTCTTGAACGGTAACACAGTGCATTGTTTCTTCGATACAGGCATCCTCGTTTCCGTCAACATTCAACAACTCGTTCAAGATGCTTTCGTCCAATTCTTTTAAGGTATCCGCAATTGTTCGGAGAGTATTTATTTTCACACGTAATTTTTGGAAATCGGCTTCAACTCCGACCGCTCCAATAGCTTTCGTCGCACTTGCCCGATAGGCACTTCTCTTCTTTTTCAACTTTTCAATCGTGGCCATTGCAAGGCAACAAAACCCAAACAAAACAAAACAGGGAAATTGTTTACCAAACCAACTTTTTCATTACAATCCTGTCAATGGTCGCCAAAATGTTACAAATCAATTCTTCAACTCATGTCTACAATTCAAGAACAATCACTTTTATTGTACACAACAAGGAGCATCACTATCCAGCCATTACATTCAGGGCCGGTTACATTAACCTTGCGTTAAATTTGGCTAACAAAACGTTAGTTAACAAATCGTTATAATTTTAACATTCTGTTATAGATGACGTGTTCCACAAAACTTTTTAACAAGTCGGTTAACAAACGATGCGTTAAATGTCACTTGCTGTAAGGATCAAGGAAGCAGTGAAAGTAGTGATGGGCGAATGATACTGAAGTTCGAGCGGGCTCGCGGCGGTTCGATACTCAACGCAAGCTCGATACTGTATCGAACCTGTTCGAGCTGCCAGGCGACCCCACACATAAAGTATGCGGAGCGCTGACGGCCCAGACGATATTTACTACAAACTTTTGCTCGCGTACGGTACATGTGAACGTATTAGGCTATCTGTGTTTCGGATCCCACTGTCGGCAGCCCTGCTGATGGTCTTCCATGGTTTCCCATGCTGGGGCTGTACCTTTATAACGGCCACGGCTGCATCCTTCCGCGCCTAGCCCTCTTCTATCCCATTGTCGCCATACGACCTATCTGTGACAGTGCGACGTAAACCAAATTGTACATAATAATACTGTAATGAATATAGGTTATTCACCGCCCCCCATCTCTGATACGTCTTTGGCTTCTGGGAATGATGTACTACTGCCAAGGATATAAACAAATATATGTTCCTGAAACGGAACAAATTAATCGCATATGTACACATACGTTGCCGCACAATTGTACTAAGGAAGTGTTGTAACCCGTCGCCTTTGTTCTGTGCACTCCAATGATGTTCTGTAGGCAGTTTGTATATTCTGGGGAGACATGTGCATCGAATCATCGCACAAACACAGGTTGTAGCTGTCTCCACATTACAGATACTGTTTGAAGGGGTTATATGCACAAACTATACAGCAATGCACAGCAACAACATGACGAGTCGATTCCGCCTAGCACGATACTCTAAACACAGCCTTCTTGAGGTTTCTGGGTGATAAGAACACGCCGATAGGTCGCGGTGCGCTCAAATGCTCGTGCCCAGCTCGAACCAGTTCGAACTCCAACGTCATCTGTTCCAGCAGCTCGAGCCGGGCTCAAGCGCATTACTACGAGCGTATGATACACAAGTTCGAGCGGGGTCGCGCCAGCCCAATACGCAACGTAGGCTCGATACGTTCTCGAACCTGTTCGAACTGTCAAGGAACCACACACAAACTATGCGAAGCGCTGACCGCCCAGACGATATTTTATGGAACCACTAGCAACCCACCCCGGCTTCGCCCGGGAACAGTTATGAATGTGCAAGGAATTCCAGTCAGACGGAATTTAAGAATGGCGAGGTGCATGAGACACAAATCCCCCTTCCGTCCAAACTAAAAGCACCTACAGTGGGCGAAGTATCGAAGATAGAGATATGCTCTCGCGGACTTTTTTGTAGAATTTTTCATGCTGAACAATTGTTACACTCATAGTATATTGATATTTTTAACGGTTTGCCCAGCGTAAGCTTAAAAAGCGCACGGACGCCAGGTTTTTTTTTCGACCTTTCAACTGAAATCGTTACTGCTTGGCTCCCTTTTATCATAAATAAATTATTTTTTACATAAATCTTCCTCGAGATTTCCTTTACAGAATGGTGAAAGCCGCATCAAAATCCATTCAGTAGTTCTCGAGATTACCCGTGACAGCCAAGAATCGGGTACTTTGTTTTATACTAAGTAGATATTCTGTTGCGTACGGTGTGAATGAACCTATTTGACTACTACTCTCAGTATATTGCTGTGTGCGGAGTGGTGACCATCAGGTGCTTTGTGCAGGGAAAGAGAAATTGTACATAATAATAATATTAATAAGATAATTCCCTCGCACCCCATCTCTGATACGCCTTTGGCTTCGGGGAAGGATGTAATACTGTCGACGATAGTAGCAAACATACTGTATGTTCCTGCAACGGAACAAATTATTATTATTATTATTATTACTATTATTTATTTATTTATTCGTTAATTCCCCATAAGGAGAGCGTTACAACACAATCAATTTTCATGTTTCATTCTGGACCTTTCTTCTTTTTTCCCAAAAACCTCTCATATACACACTATGTTTCCTCTTTCTCTCTTCTGTCCACCTCTTTGCTGGTTGTCTCTCTTTGGGAGTTTGCTCAAACTTCTGTAGTCTAAGTTTTTCTCTGTATTTGCTCCTGTCTGCGATGTCTTCTGTAGAGATGTTTAGTTTCTTAAGGTCTTCAACGGTTTCCTTTACCCAATTGGTTTTTAGTGTGCTATTCGTAACTATATTAAAAATTTTCTTGGTCAGTCTGTCTTCGGTCATCCTATGTATATGTCCATAAAATTTTGCCCTTCTTTTCCTTATGTTGTTTGTAATCGTCTCTGTCTGTTTGTACAGTTCTATTGTCGGTCTCTTCATCCATATTCCCTCTTTCTGAACTGGCCCGTAGATCTTTCTCAGAATTTTTTTCTCTTGTTTTTCTAATTCCTTGATTTTTGTTCGTCCCTTGATTGCTGTCGTTTCTGAAGCGTATAAGGCCTCTGGTAAGACTACTGTACGATAGTGTCGTAATTTGGCATTGATGGAAATACTTTTTTTATTGTAGTGGTTCCATGTAAGTCGGTATGCTTTCTGTAATTTAGCGATCCTGTCTTCATTGGATGCCAAGTTCAGTCCTGTTTTCTGTATAATCTCTCCTAGATATTTGAAACTTTCCACTTGTGTTATTTTTCCATACTTGGTTTCCAGTGGGTGCTTGTCTGTAGATTTTGTGTCCATGAACTGTGTTTTTTCGTATGAGATTTGTAACCCTGTTTTGGCAGAGATTTCATGTAGCGTTTCTAGAGCTTCTTTGGCTTCTTTTCTGTTATTTGTTATAATCGCTACATCATCGGCAAAGGCCAGACACTTAATGTTGACTGTCCTTTTCTGGTGTTTTGCCATTTTTATGCCTTTGACTCCTTTTTCCCATGTCTTGATTATTTTATCCAAAACTGAGTTGAATAGAATGGGTGATAAACCATCACCTTGTCGCACTCCTGTATTAATTTTGAAGGGTTCCGAGATCTCTCCCATGAATTTAACTTTGGATATTGTATTTGTTAATGTTTCTTGGATTAGTTTTCTGGACTTATTGTCGACCTTCATTTCTTCTAATGTGTTAAAAAGTGTTTCTCTATCTATGGAGTCGTACGCTTTTTTGTAGTCGACGAATGTGATTGTTGTGTTCCTGGTTTTTCTCGTTGCTAGTATTGTTCTCAGGCACCAAATCTGCTCACTGCACGATCTTCCCTTCCTGAACCCTCCTTGGTATTCTCCTATCTGTGGATCTATCTGAGGCTCTATCCGTTTTAACAGGGCTTTGGAGAAAATTTTGTATGCGACGGGTAATAGTGAAATCCCTCTATAATTATTAGGGTTCGTTTTGTCTCCCTTCTTGTGGAGGGGGTGTATTAGAGCTGACTTCCATTCTTCTGGTACCTTCCCTGTTTCCCAGATGTTTTCGATGATTTTGTGTATTTTTGGTGTAACATTTTCGTGGTCTAATTTCCAGATTTCCGAAATCAATCCGTCTTCTCCAGGCGCTCTATTGTTCTTTAGTGATTTTATTATTTCCACGATTTCTTCAAGTGTTGGAGGTTTGGAATCAATGTTAGGTTCTGGCTTTTCGAACTGTAATCTGTGTGTTGGTTTATCACAGTTAAGCAGTGAGTCAAAATATTGTGCCAGTATCGTACAGTTCTTTTTCGGGTTTGTCTCCAGTGTTCCGTCTTGTCTTTTGAAGCATAAGCTCGGTGGTCGATATCCAGTCATATTCTCTCTGAATGTTCTATAGAAGTTTCGTGTGTTATTTTTGGTAAAATCCTCTTCTATCTCCTTGAGTCTGTTGTTATCGTAGTTTCTTTTTTCTCTGCGGATTATTCTCGAAGAGTCTTTTTGTATCCTGTTGAATTCTTCCCATTTTTCTGGTGTTCTATGGCTGTTAAATTTTTTCCAGGCTTGTATTCTATCCTCTATGGCTCTGTCACATGTCACGTTCCACCATCTGTGCTTCCTTTTCCTCGGGGGCTGCCCCATTTTTATCAGTTCTTTCATGTTTTCGGACAATTCCGTCCAGTTGTTAGTCTCAATTTTCTTAAGTCCTTGTGTTATTTCTTTCTTGTTTAATTGTAAATACTCTGGGTCTGTTCTGAAAATTCTGGTTGTTCTCTTAGTTTGTCTGTTTGGTATAAACTTAGCCTTGATTTGTAGTAGATGATGATCAGATTCGAAAAAACCTTTTCTCGTTCGTATATTCATAACTTCTCTGGTGTTTTTTGTAGATATCGCAACGTGGTCTATCTGAAATTCTCCGAGGGCGCTGTTTGGAGATTTCCAAGTCCATAGTTTCTTGTAGGGTTTCTGGAATTGTGTTGACATGATTTTGAAGTCAAAATTCCTACAGAAGTTTATCAAATTCTCTCCATTCTTGTTTGTCCTCTGGTGCGCTGTATGTTTTCCTGTTGTGTCTCTGAATTTTCTTTCGCGGCCTAATTGTGCATTAAAATCACCAAGCAATAATGTAACATGCTTAGTGGGGATTTTGTTGGTGATTTCTTCTAAGTCTTCCCAGAATTCTTCTATCATCTGTGGATTTTTGTTATTGTAGTTATTTGTGGGGGCATGAGCATTGATTATTGTATACGCTTTGTTACCAGAACGTATCGTAAGTGTGGAAATTTTTTCAGATTTTGAGGTGAAATCTATTACAGAGTCCAATATTGAGTTGTGGACTACAAAACCTGTTCCGAAGAGTTTGAGATTTTTTCCTGGAATAGTTATGGCTGGTTTCCCCTTGTATATTCTGTAACTTCCCGAATCGAAGTGATTCTCATTATTATTATTATTATTATTGTTATTAATGGTATGGTATGGTGCACACTTACATCATATTACGGCTTAATGAAACATTGAAAAGAAAAAGGAGAACAGATAGTCTCATAATTTAACATCTGAATTAAAAATATAGTCCGCTGATGCAGGAGTCACTGAGGTAAAATTAATTAATTAATCAATCGCATATGTACATATACTGTTGCCACACCATTGTACTAAGGAAGTGTTGTGACCCGTGAATTTGTCCTGTGCACTCCAATGATGTTCAGTAGGCAGTTTGTATATTCTGGGGAGACATGTGAATCGAATCATCGCACAAACACGGCTTGTAGCTGTCTCAACATTACAGATACTGTTTGAAGGGGTTATATGAACAAACTATACAGCAGTGCACAGCAACAACATGACGAGTCGATTCCGCCTAGCACAATACTCTAAACACAACCTTCTTGAGGTTTCTGGCTGATAAGAACACGCCGATAGGTCACGGCGCGCACAAAAGCTCGAGCACAGCTCGAACTTGTTCGAACTCTGACGTCATCTGTTCGAGCAGCTCGAGCCGGGCTCAAGCACATCACTAAGTGAACGGCATGGATGGTTTTTCAGACTTCTGAACTGTGTCTAGTCAACTTGTATTCATTTGTATTCATTCGCGAACTCAAGCGACGGTGCTACCGTTATCTGGAACTAGTGTAAGGGCGATGGAAACATAAACAAACACATGCTATAACATGTGATTTGAGTAGATGGGTGTGCTCTTTTCTCACATTTTCAGTTATTTTTATAATAATTGAGGCTAAGAGATGAGTAATTTAATTGCTCAGTTCCACTGTGCTCTTCAAATTCAACAATTGCCATATCAATGCCTTACTTCCACAAAAGAAAAGCTTTTCAGACGGAATGGAGTAAATTAGGCCTACTTCGCGTCGCAAAGTCGATTTCGAAGTACTGTATATGATCGTATGCGGCTGCCATTTTACAAAGGAGAATTATTTATTAATAAATACTACCGGTAATGAATTTCTTAACATAACCAGTACCCGACATTCTCCCCTGCATTACAAACTAGGCGACTCTTAACAGGGTCGATTTGACAGCTGTTCTTCCCATGCGATAAAAATTGCTTTTTAGGGGTAACTTTATCGTAGGCCTACATGTGGTTGTCTTTGTTTTAAACTTGCCCCATTGCTGCTTCAAATCTGTGAAGCTCAGTTTTTCCAGTAATCAGGTGCCTATTAAAATTTTTTAAAATCTTTATGGTCAACTTATAGGCTATTTATAGATCAAACATTGTGTGTGAGTTTATATTTAAATTGCATCGTTTATCTAAACTATGTGAAAATGAAAACTACAAATCAACACTCATCATGCTGATCAACTGAAAGCTTTGGATGCAAATCAAATGGCTGTCGTTTCCACTAGTTTTATTCATCATTTGATAATACATTCTGTACAATAACCTTTTGTGCACTATAAAACTACTACGTATTCATGTTGCTGTCTGAATAGGCTATAGTTACCAATTTCATTACATGTAGGCTAATTTGTAGGTTAGGCCTAGATATCATTTAAGTGGCCGGTTGTAGGGTCAAGTCCTTACTATATTTATGCACAACACATCTCCAGAAACTTCTTTTCAGACAGTTGCAACATGTCATGAGACCTTGGCAAGAATTTTTGTTCTGTAGCATTATTCAAATACGGTAATCAAAAATAAATAATACAATAACTAAGCACGAAAGGCATACTGTTGTATTTGTTTGTAACCAATTTTAACACTATGTTAAACTCCTTAACTGAGCAAGAATGGGATGTTAAAATAACGGATAGGTTAACGATTTGTTAGCAGTAACGTTGGTTGATGGAACACCATTTTGCTAACATTTCCGTTAAATTACTTTAACGTGTCGTTAAAAGTTTAACGAAGGTTGATGGAACCGGCCCTGGGTTACTCAAAACCTGTTCCATCTTGCTCATCGACGCCCCAAGGGTGCCAACTTACAAAAAACAAATTTAATTACAGAAATACATTCACAAAATTACAGACGCACATTCACAACATAGACTGTGTCGTGTATAACTAAGATACGTATTTTATTGAATGTAATGTCGGTTGCCTGGGAGCTATCCCAGTATTGGTACTGCGCCCGAATTCACCAATCAGTACCTATATCCGCTGCACTGTAAAGGATTGCAGACACGTAACTACCCAGCTCACAAACTTACCATTGTCTGCTAAGTAAAAATTGGGAATTCCAGGAACACACAGGGTAGATCTATAAAAGAAAATAGTACTACCAGCGTAGGTACAAATTTCTACTATCATTTACATTTGAGCAAATCGAGAAACTCCGATCTCGAGGGGTGATATGGTCTGTATATAGTGAGCGCCTGTATCTTACCTAGCAGTACTATTTTCGGCGATGACGAAAATGAAAACGATGTCAGCTAAGATAAAAATTGGCTGATTCGCTAAGGAGCGCCAGCCGTTTATTGTGCTAAGAAAAAATACAGACATATACTGACTGCCTGTCTATCAATAGTGTCTACCTGACACTGCAATAAATAAACTCAAAATAAACTAAAACGTGGCACTAATATAACATGTCCTGAAATTAAAGATTGGAGAATTCGGTACTCCATTTAAATATGAGAAAAATTATGAAACGGCGTGATTTCAAACATTACCCTATATTATACATTCCGTTTCATATTTGAACCGTAGTTCCACATCTAAATATGTAAAATAAAAATTTACTCAGTATTAAATATATTCATATATACAATAATTCGTGGTTTGCACAAATATACACTCAACTGTGTTGAAGTGATTAAATTACCTATAATACAAATGAGTCTTTACAACTCAACTTCCGTGACAAACACCGTAACTCTATCGGTTGAAAGTATAAATACTAGTCTGAATCAATAGAACATAGATGACAAACATCTAAGTTAAGCACTGTTCTTACTTTGTCTTCTCCCATTTGATCATTAAATCTCGAAAAATTCCTGAAATTCTTTGCTTGGCTACATTTTCTTTGATAAACGTGATTACTCGAAGTGCATGGCATTTGACCTTCATTACACACTTCTCTTCCAAAATTATACAACAATCACATTATTTCTTAAACACCCTGTACAGAACATTCCTTGAATACACTTAAACAATGTCACATTCGCTGTGATCAAAACTAGAAAAACGAAACTCCTCAGTCTCTTTCGTGAAAATACGTAACTCATTTACGTCTACTATTCCTTTCTTGCACGGTATTCCAAATCTAAACTCCCATTTCAGTGCATTTTCTTACTCAATGCAAAGAAAATTAGTAACTTTATTAAATATCCACGTCCATTGTGAATATTGTTCAAGAAACAAACTTTAACAATTTCCTCTATCCTTATACAAAATTTCATCGTGCCTATAACTTCACTTCTGTAATTACTTCTGTACAGTTACTTTTATATCGCCCTGTGATTTAACTTTCCTAACTCCTTTTCACGTATTTAAATTCAGTTTTACATTATTGCAACTTTCAAAGAATTATCAGCAAGAATTCATATTTAACAAAATTAATGATATAAGTGTGTCTTCCTTTCGTGAAAATATTTACGCCTTAACTATCTTCGTGGAATATTTGTTTAACAAATTTATCTAGGCTTTTTAAAGCTCTAAATGTTTTATTGGACATATATATTGTGCCCTTGCAGCAAGAAATATGCAAATCACAGTATGCCAGCATTGCTCAATTCGGGATTTTTCGGGGCTGCGGTAAGTTCTCCCACTCTGTGACTTACATATTTGGGATTAAATAGAGGATACACTTGCAAAAATAACAACAAAATCAACTCCAATTTTAACACATTTAATTAATCAAAAATTATGGCGCTACAAACAAATAAACACATAAACTACTGACCAATATCATTCTACTTGTCCAAAGTGAACAAGGAATAGCATAAAAATAAAACAAATATTAGATTAAAACACATGGTTTTCTTTAAAATCAACAATTCACGATTATTTTCACTTCCATAAAGTACTTATCTTAAAGTTCCAAATAACTACGAGCTTCTTTGGCTCGATACTTTCCCATAATAATGGTGTCATATTTTTGTACACCTCACGAATTATTTTTATCTTTTCTTATCATCAAAACAAATATATAATTACATTTAAAATTACATGTTAATTATTCACTTCAATATTTGGGCATATCGCATGTTCTCCATATTTACTATCTCTCTCAAGTTTTGCAAATTCACTACGGTGATCGGGAAAACTATTTGTGTACTCCAGAGTTATAAAGATTACTTGACAAAGTCAAAAACTATGATCACTCCCGAAACCTAGTTATCTTCACAAAACTCGTGGATTCCTTCTTTTCCATACAATATTACAATAGGGATTTTATTTAATTCATTTGTCTTATAAGACCATTATCACATAAGAAAACTACGATCTGAATTGGCAAGCGATGATATCAATCTACAAGGACCTCGCTTCGACGCCCGGGTCATTAACAACTTTAAACACTCACGGTGTATTTAACACATCTACAAGACGGTTTTTACCCACCCTCGCTCTATGAGGGTCAGGCCATTATACTCGGGCGTGATTTATGACAAGGAAAGCGACTCTCTGCCTAACCTACGGTGGCAGCTCTCTTCAATGCTTTAAAACAAACCTTCACATTATTCTCAGTTCTGTGGAGAGACCTGGCTTTTACTTCACTTATTTCCATTCAACAATATTCTTTGGCTCATAAACCACTTTCGTAACATTGGCATTTATTAATTATGAGAGGGTCCTCATTGATTGGGAAGATTAATACACATTCTACGACGAATAATTAGGGGCTTTAACAACAAAAGGATTCTAGGTTCGAATCTCTTAACATGCCTCGGGAACATTTCCACATTTGGAGGACTTATACAAGACGCGATTTAAAGTCGGCCGTGGCCTACATGACATACGCTCAATAATACCATACATTAGCTCCCTTTTAAATAATACACACATGGCCTCGTGATCTACGTCACAATTAGAGGACTTACAACATATCTCAATTCACTGCAATCAACTACCCTCCATAAGTAATTTACCAAGTACTTTAACTTTTACGCGTTCCTAGCGTAACTTTTTATTTAATTGCGTTCCATTATGCTACACATTACTTTACGGCCGAATGTCTTCCAAAGAACTGATAAATTTCATAGTAACAATTGATACATATCTTAATTCTTATATTAATCTTTTCCGTTGACAATAAATCGCTCCCTTTTTAAGAACACGCATTCACATCATGTCTTATACATTTGTTAAGGCTTCAACGCTCTATATTTTTATATCATTCAATTTAATCTTTATTTAGATTTCTTTACCTTGTTATTCACATCATGTTTTCATTCCTTACAAAAGCTCAAAAGCTATTTCTTTCACATAATTCAAATTTACCTTTATGTAAATATCTTTGTTATAATTATTATTATTATCACGCTTGCTTTTATAACATTCATTAAATACTGACATTTTATTCCATGCATTTCCTCTACAGGATTTATTATTTCACATAATTATTTATTATTTCTTAAAACTTTATTTTCGTTCAGATCGCGTTCTTATTTAGTTATTATTCATTTAAAAACATCCCTTCTACTCAAAACTCCGGTGGAATTGTACACAAAATTTTTCCCGACACCAAAACATAATGAAAATCTCTACTTACATGTTTAAGGTCGCTTTCTGACCTTTATTCTCGTTTGATGTGACATTTTGGCCCACCTTCTTGACCTACTCCATATTGTACAATCTCATCTTATGTACAGAAATTTCTTGACACATAGTCACTATATTTAACACTGACAACATTTTTTTTATACACTGGTGTATCCGTTTTGAACACACATTAAAACACTAAAAAATATTACTCTGGTACATATTATAACACATATCACTGTGCATAAAAACGCTTTCACTTTACCTAAAACACTTAAAATGATACTCTTATTTCTTTTCTTACAATATTTACACTTCACTCCTATCACACGGGCGTATCTCAACGATTTTGACAATTTCTGTCGGCTGTTGATGATCCCTGATGTGAATCCTATCGACCTGCATTGGACGTGTGATTTTACTCGTTCAAAGTTGCTCTCTCCTACAATGGAAACTACTGGTTTCAGTCTCTCAAAACCGCTTCTATTGTCTATTACTCGGCTTTACTTTATCTGCTTTAACTAGGCGATAAATGTCTTTTCTTTGCCGTCACCTCTATTTATATATGGTGGTCTATCGTACCCTATAGTTTCTATATCTTGGCCTCCCTTCGAGGACCGTATACTGTCTATCGTATATTTTTGACGTTTTCTCACTAGAGTACGTTTTCCCTCTGGTTTCGAAACTAAGTTCCTAAGTTCCTTTCGCTTGAACTTCTATCTTTCGCGATCGTAATTACTGTAAAGTTCCTTTACAGGACTTAATGTCTTTAACAATGTCTTTACTAAACGTAACGCCGTTTATTTGTTGGAGTTCTTATAACTTCGTAACTGTATTGAACTAGTGTTCTTCTGGAACTCGAAGTTCCCTACTGATCGCTGTATCTTACTTTGGCGATATTGCTTTAAAGTCCGTATATTTAATGTTCTTTATAAATTAGGACTCTTCAAAGTCTCGAACTGCTAACCCTCAGCGTAGCGTACTTATATCGTAACTGGTCTACACTCGGTGAACTTGTAGCATAGCCTCCCACAGGATCTGGATCGATGTCTGATACAGCTTAACGTCCCCCTCACGGGCTCTTGAATACTGCGTATACGATGTGGTGCAGCACTTCCGCTCACGGAATGCTCGTAGACTGATGATTATGATGCTCCAGCGTAACGCCCCCCTGGACGGACTAATACTGCATGTACTGATACAGCGTGACGTTCCCCTCACGGGCTCTCGTAGACTGCATGCACTGATGCAGAGTAACACCCCCTCACGGGCTGTCAGAATAACTGCATGATTGGCTTGGTGAGGCCAGGAGTTTTATACCTTTCAGCCAAAAAAAGATAAAACTCTAGTCCTTTTCGTGACCAACTTTTGAACTAATTGTCGCACAATTATAAAAATTATATCTCCAGAAAGCTCGTCTTCCAAACGTAAAATAATCTTCCTGTGCATGGAAATCGATCGTGCATTTCCGAGATATTAATTAATTTCTCGTCCTCAACTGTGTGGGTGGTGCTGTTCTTTTTTTATTCTCCCACTCCTTGGGTCTCGGTGAACCCCCAATGACGTCTACTTGCGTTTGCAGTTTTCTCCTGTGCAATTTTTACAAGGTTTTTCTTTACACAAAAATCTCTAATCCAAATTGATTCACCGTACTGTATCTGTTTACTTATTTTTATACTCGTAAACGGGTTAAATTTAATTATTCCTGTTCTGACTCAGCAGCGAGGTTGCCATATTCCTGCAACGTAAGAGCAATTTCCGAGTCCAGCTTCTTCGTCTTACAGTCAAAACTTTCCACTCGTTCTAATAATATCCATGACTGGCTCCTTATAAATGTCAAGAGGCATGAGCTCATCTAAGGAACACCTGGCCCTAGCGCTTGCACAATGTTAGGCTGTAATCCTGGCTTGAAATCTCTCTCCGTTCCCTTAGAAACTGTATGATTCTTTCATTCCTTTCTCAAAGTACATGGATTCGACTCTCTTTGAGGCCATGGTACATGGGTTCATCTCACCCCTCCTTAGGTTAATAAATTTTCGAAAAATTTTGAGGAAATTTATTTCAATTATTTATAAAAATCTTATTTTTCCTTTAATAGTCGAAGCCATTATAACGTTCGCCGTACCTTTTGTTTCTTTATTCCTAAAAATCCCACGATAATTTGATTTCTTTCATCTTTTTTAGTCATATCCGGTAATTGTGTCGGTTGGGTACGCTCTGTCCCTACCCTTTCTTTCTCCTTTTTATTTGTCTGGATATCAGGTTTCCAGAACCTCATTCTTCTTTACGGGTGTGGTCTATCCCTACCCGTTCCCTTATTTCATCATTCTCCTTCCTTAAATTGAAATTTTCTTCTTCAATAAAATCAATTATTTCCTTAAAGTTCCCTTCCTCTCTGGTTTATATTTGTATGGGTCTTTCTTAAAGGTCCCATTCATTCATTCATTCCCCTAGTGGACGTCTACACTTCAGGGTCATAAATTTCTTGTCACGTTCGGGTGTTTTGTTAGTCTTCCTCTAGTCTGGTGTGCACCCTCCAGGCTTGCGTCAAACAGTTTGTTTCTTTTCTTCTTTTATAAGACGGACATCCTGCCGGTCTGTTTCTCTTTCCACATTACATATTGTCAACTTAATGACCTTCTTCAAATTACCTTGCGGGTGCAACTGGCTTTACCCGTAACATCATCATTATTTTTGTCAGACTCCTCAAGTCTGTAAAATTCCATTTAGTTCTTAAGAGCTCGGTCTAACCTTACCTGACTCTTTTCGGTTTTCTACCACCTTCCTCATCTCTTTTTGAGATGGTGTTTCCAACAAAAATTAATTTATTCCTCTTATTCTTTAACGGTTGCATAGGGCTTTACCCGTTGGTTCCAATGGAATAATTCTTTTCCTCTCGTCTCGCATCGAGGTGGCATTTCGAAAGAGTATTTCTTTTTTCGACTCTTCCAATTCTTTAGATCCTTCAGATCTCCATTCTGTCTCTTCCTTTTATCACTCCCTTTCTTTTTACGAAGTTTCCAACTGAAATATGCCTGAGCGTCCTCTTCCTCTAAGGCATTGCACATTGTCTCTCCTCCTTTCCTAGTTTCCATGGGGTCTCTGTTTTCCTGTAAACCGACTACCAATTGCGGTTTTCCTCTTTCCTGATTTTCTTCAAAGGCATCTCCTTCCTTCTTTTCATTATCTCCAACAATCTCATCTTTTCCTTTGAGGTTTTCTTGGCTCGTGTTTGGACCTCTTTCCATTTCTCTTTCCTTTTGTTGATATTCTTGATATTTCCTCATTAACTCAAGAATCTGTGCTTTCAACTGTTCCCTTTCTTTGTGGATTCGTATCTTGTTTTCCTTATCCTCAAGAATTTCTTCTGAGTTTTCTTCTTCAATTTCCATGACATCTTGAACCTCTGTTTCTATCGGTGTTATGACAATAGTTTCTATTATAGTTTCCTTTACTTTTTCCATTTCTTCAGGAATTATTATTTCCATCTCTTCAACTTCCGCTTCTTTCATTATTTCCTGTTCGGAGATTATTTCTTGCTCTTCCAGCTCAACCTTTTCATCAAAATGATTTTCTTCACTTCGCAACTCGTTTTCATTTTGGCTATCCTCCTGGTCTGGACTTACTATTTCCTCTTGAGTCTCCATATCTTCTTCAGGAAGGATCTCAAGGTTGTTCTCAGTCTCCACTGGAGTTATTACGATTTCTTCTTCTTGTTTTTCTTCTCTAATATCAATTTTGGGCTCCTCTGGCACCGTTACTTCTTTTTCTTCTTCAATTTCAGCTTGTTTTTCCTCTTGGGCAACTATTTCATTTGCCTGACGGTTCTGCTCCAACATGTATTCCTCATATTTCTTCTGAGCAGCCTCTAATATTTCTTGATATTCTGGAATTTTGACCTGTCTTACTTCAGCTAACTCCTGAACGCTGATTATCCCTCGTTCATCATACATACTCAAACTGAAACGGTATATCTTACTCTTTTCCCCTGCCATATAATCTTTCTGTTCTTGAACATATTTCCGCCTTGCGCGCTCTTCATATTCGGTCTTCCACCAAATCTCATCCCATGCGTCTCTCATTTTCCATATTTTATCCCCTATTTCACTTACTTCATCAACGAATGTAACTATCTGTTCCCACGGAGCTAGTTTTATTTTTCCTTCATTCTCCATATGTTTCGCAAATTCCCTCTTTGTTTCTTTTAACGACCATTTAACATTAGGAATTTCCTTGTACAATTCCTCTAATTCCTGTTCGGGTATTGTATACCAATTTTTACTTGCCCTTTCACGGAGCTCAGATATCTTCTTTATTTCCTCGGAAATACTTTCTCTTTGTTCCTCAATTCCTTCTTTCACTCTTGAATTTAAATCTTTTAATTCCCAAAGTTCGTCATCCATCTTCTCATGCTCATTCCGCATTTCCCTAATTATATCCAAGAATTCTTTTACTTCATCCCAAGTCGCCATTTCTACCTTTTCCTGATCCTGAACGCAAACACTATCGTTCTTTTTCCCTTCGCTTTCCGAGCCTATTTGAACCTGCCTTTCTACGTGAGACTTTGAATTACCTTTACTATTTTCATCCTCGGTATTAATTTCATTCGCCCTTGGACTCGGTTTACATTTTTCTTTTCCCTTTTGACGCTCTAAAGGCTCATTTGTTACCCTGTTGTCTGCAGACATGTTACCTTCTCTTCGTGTAACTATGTCTCCAGGTGCACGCATGCTTTCTACAGAAACCTTTACAATTTCCTTATTTGGGTACTCTTTATCACCTGTAATTTCACCTTTATCTGGACTCTCGGCCCTTACATTCTCTGAGAGCCTCCGCCTCTCTTCACTTAATGACATCTTATTAGAATATAGTGGGCCACTAATGCCACATCGCTAGAACATGCTTGAGAGATAGTAATCTGAACCATTGTGTCCCAATTTCTTTAAAAATTTACTTTGGTACGGGTGTTTACTACACCGTACCCTTTTGATACTCTTCTTCAAACTCAAAGACCTTTATGGAAGTATTTAAAATTCAAAATTTCGAAAAACCATTTTTTTTCTTAAAAAAAAAATGAAAATTTTGATTTTTCGAGAAAACTCGGGTTTTCCCTAGGAAAACTCGGCCCTGCGTACTGGGCGCCATGAAAGGGATGAGGTGTATTTAGAAGCCCCACGTTGAAGCCACTACACAAATTAAAACTACTCCGGTTCCAAATAAACACGGAGTCCATAAGATAACACAAATGTTATTTTAAATAGGTGGGTTTCATTTACACCCACAATTCACGATTATTTTCACTTCCATAAAGTACTTATCTTAAAGTTCCAAATAACTACGAGCTTCTTTGGCTCGATACTTTCCCATAATAATGGTGTCATATTTTTGTACACCTCACGAATTATTTTTATCTTTTCTTATCATCAAAACAAATATATAATTACATTTAAAATTACATGATAATTATTCACTTCAATATTTGGGCATATCACATGTTCTCCATATTTACTATCTCTCTCAAGTTTTGCAAATTCACTACGGTGATCGGGAAAACTATTTGTGTACTCCAGAGTTATAAAGATTACTTGACAAAGTCAAAAACTATGATCACTCCCGAAACCTAGTTATCTTCACAAAACTCGTGGATTCCTTCTTTTCCATACAATATTACAATAGGGATTTTATTTAATTCATTTGTCTTATAAGACCATTATCACATAAGAAAACTACGATCTGAATTGGCAAGCGATGATATCAATCTACAAGGACCTCGGTTCAACGCCCGGGTCATTAACAACTTTAAACACTCACGGTGTATTTAACACATCTACAAGACGGTTTTTACCCACCCTCGCTCTATGAGGGTCAGGCCATTATACTCGGGCGTGATTTATGACAAGGAAAGCGACTCTCTGCCTAACCTACGGTGGCAGCTCTCTTCAATGCTTTAAAACAAACCTTCATATTATTCTCAGTTCTGTGGAGAGACCTGGCTTTTACTTCACTTATTTCCATTCAACAATATTCTTTGGCTCATAAACCACTTTCGTAACATTGGCATTTATTAATTATGAGAGGGTCCTCATTGATTGGGAAGATTAATACACATTCTACGACGAATAATTAGGGGCTTTAACAACAAAAGGATTCTAGGTTCGAATCTCTTAACATGCCTCGGGAACATTTCCACATTTGGAGGACTTATACAAGACGCGATTTAAAGTCGGCCGTGGCCTACATGACATACGCTCAATAATACCATACATTAGCTCCCTTTTAAATAATACACACATGGCCTCGTGATCTACGTCACAATTAGAGGACTTACAACATATCTCAATTCACTGCAATCAACTACCCTCCATAAGTAATTTACCAAGTACTTTAACTTTTACGCGTTCCTAGCGTAACTTTTTATTTAATTGCGTTCCATTATGCTACACATTACTTTACGGCCGAATGTCTTCCAAAGAACTGATAAATTTCATAGTAACAATTGATACATATCTTAATTCTTATATTAATCTTTTCCGTTGACAATAAATCGCTCCCTTTTTAAGAACACGCATTCACAGCATGTCTTATACATTTGTTAAGGCTTCAACGCTCTATATTTTTATATCATTCAATTTAATCTTTATTTAGATTTCTTTACCTTGTTATTCACATCATGTTTTCATTCCTTACAAAAGCTCAAAAGCTATTTCTTTCATATAATTCAAATTTACCTTTATGTAAATATCTTTGTTATAATTATTATTATCACGCTTGCTTTTATAACATTCATTAAATACTGACATTTTATTCCATGCATTTCCTCTACAGGATTTATTATTTCACATAATTATTTATTATTTCTTAAAACTTTATTTTCGTTCAGATCGCGTTCTTATTTAGTTATTATTCATTTAAAAACATCCCTTCTACTCAAAACTCCGGTGGAATTGTACACAAAATTTTTCCCGACACCAAAACATAATGAAAATCTTTACTTACATGTTTAAGGTCGCTTTCTGACCTTTATTCTCGTTTGATGTGACATTTTGGCCCACCTTCTTGACCTACTCCATATTGTACAATCTCATCTTATGTACAGAAATTTCTTGACACATAGTCACTATATTTAACACTGACAACATTTTTTTATACACTGGTGTATCCGTTTTGAACACACATTAAAACACTAAAAAATATTACTCTGGTACATATTATAACACATATCACTGTGCATAAAAACGCTTTCACTTTACCTAAAACACTTAAAATGATACTCTTATTTCTTTTCTTACAATATTTACACTTCACTCCTATCACACGGGCGTATCTCAACGATTTTGACAATTTCTGTCGGCTGTTGATGATCCCTGATGTGAATCCTATCGACCTGCATTGGACGTGTGATTTTACTCGTTCAAAGTTGCTCTCTCCTACAATGGAAACTACTGGTTTCAGTCTCTCAAAACCGCTTCTATTGTCTATTACTCGGCTTTACTTTATCTGCTTTAACTAGGCGATAAATGTCTTTTCTTTGCCGTCACCTCTATTTATATATGGTGGTCTATCGTACCCTATAGTTTCTATATCTTGGCCTCCCTTCGAGGACCGTATACTGTCTATCGTACCCTATAGTTTCTATATCTTGGCCTCCCTTCGAGGACCGTATACTGTCTATCGTATATTTTTGACGTTTTCTCACTAGAGTACGTTTTCCCTCTGGTTTCGAAACTAAGTTCCTAAGTTCCTTTCGCTTGAACTTCTATCTTTCGCGATCGTAATTACTCTAAAGTTCCTTTACAGGACTTAATGTCTTTAACAATGTCTTTACTAAACGTAACGCCGTTTATTTGTTGGAGTTCTTATAACTTCGTAACTGTATTGAACTAGTGTTCTTCTGGAACTCGAAGTTCCCTACTGATCGCTGTATCTTACTTTGGCGATATTGCTTTAAAGTCCGTATATTTAATGTTCTCTATAAATTAGGACTCTTCAAAGTCTCGAACTGCTAACCCTCAGCGTAGCGTACTTATATCTTAACTGGTCTACACTCGGTGAACTTGTAGCATAGCCTCCCACAGGCTCTGGATCGATGTCTGATACAGCTTAACGTCCCCCTCACGGGCTCTTGAATACTGCGTATACGATGTGGTGCAGCACTTCCGCTCACGGAATGCTCGTAGACTGATGATTATGATGCTCCAGCGTAACGCCCCCCTGGACGGACTAATACTGCATGTACTGATACAGCGTGACGTTCCCCTCACGGGCTCTCGTAGACTGCATGCACTGATGCAGAGTAACACCCCATCACGGGCTGTCAGAATAACTGCATGATTGGCTTGGTGAGGCCAGGAGTTTTATACCTTTCAGCCAAAAAAAGATAAAACTCTAGTCCTTTTCGTGACCAACTTTTGAACTAATTGTCGCACAATTATAAAAATTATATCTCCAGAAAGCTCGTCTTCCAAACGTAAAATAATCTTCCTGTGCATGGAAATCGATCGTGCATTTCCGAGATATTAATTAATTTCTCGTCCTCAACTGTGTGGGTGGTGCTGTTCTTTTTTTATTCTCCCACTCCTTGGGTCTCGGTGAACCCCCAATGACGTCTACTTGCGTTTGCAGTTTTCTCCTGTGCAATTTTTACAAGGTTTTTCTTTACACAAAAATCTCTAATCCAAATTGATTCACCGTACTGTATCTGTTTACTTATTTTTATACTCGTAAACGGGTCAAATTTAATTATTCCTGTTCTGACTCAGCAGCGAGGTTGCCATATTCCTGCAACGTAAGAGCAATTTCCGAGTCCAGCTTCTTCGTCTTACAGTCAAAACTTTCCACTCGTTCTAATAATATCCATGACTGGCTCCTTATAAATGTCAAGAGGCATGAGCTCATCTAAGGAACACCTGGCCCTAGCGCTTGCACAATGTTAGGCTGTAATCCTGGCTTGAAATCTCTCTCCGTTCCCTTAGAAACTGTATGATTCTTTCATTCCTTTCTCAAAGTACATGGATTCGACTCTCTTTGAGGCCATGGTACATGGGTTCAATATATATAAAGGTTCTTGAAATACCTTTGTTACTAGGAAATATGGTTTAT
The DNA here is from genome assembly GCA_946902985.2 of Meconema thalassinum. NCBI lineage: Eukaryota > Metazoa > Arthropoda > Insecta > Orthoptera > Tettigoniidae > Meconema > Meconema thalassinum. The sequence continues at coordinate 247,413,552 of OX336394.1, read as the reverse complement.
CACATTACAGCATAGTTCTACATATCTATCTGTTTCATTACAGTGAATTTGGTATTCATTGGTTTAATTATCTATCAAGTATTTGGACTATCTTTTATCAGATTTTGTGTCGTGTAACAATTCAATTTTGTTCACAATTGGTTTAAAATAAATTTCTGACACTCGAATCAACATCATGAGTTGTCGAAATATTTGACACTTCGTGACATAGCTTTTTGAATATACGGTACTTAAATTGTTCAATATACGTTCCATCGCTGCGCATAAAACAGATTTATTTAATTTAACGGCAGTATCTATAATTCTAAACGATTTTATATTGAATTGATTTTAACGTTAATAACTGCGATACGCAAATAAAATTTCGTCCAAGTGACGGAAATTTTCAATGAAAAATAACTCCTAAGAAAATACGAAAAATACTAGATCAAAATCTACACAATTTTAAATACAATCACAAAATATACGGTTGGTCAATTAGGATAAACACAGAACATGACTACAATTCTACCAAATATAAATCAATCTCTTCTCTACCTTGAGTTGAAGACGGTCTCAGATGTACCATGTCTCGTCTGGCAAGCCAAATGTGTGTATGTGAGCGCACCGCCCACAGCTATGCGAACCTGTTGTGACGGGGCCTGCTGGACATCTCTCCCAGTGGAACAAGGTCGGTGACATAACCGGGTTAGCGACCTCGCCGTGAAACAGCATGTCTCTTCCGCACTCCCTCGCTCGTCTCCCGCACGATGTCCGGATCTTCTTACGATACCCCTTCACTGCGCCGACATCGCTTCTCAAGGTTGAAATTCGTTTGTTTTATAAAAGTCTTTGAGAGTATACTGGATGTATATGAACTCGTGTTAAGAAGTAGAGATTTGTTCTGCATTTCTGCGCATCGCGTAGATGTTCCGCTGCGCCGTCCATGTTGTGGAATTCTGGATTCAACTCTTCATTTTTGTAGCTTCTACTTCCCTTTAATGTGCACCTTAGCACGTAGTCATACTCATTTTAATGATTACACTGGTACAACTTCCCCGTTGCCAATTCACGAACTGCATTCTGTATAATTTCCATGTATGAGCTAAATTGTAGAAATAATGAAGCTCTTCTGTAGAAGTGAAACGTTTGCATCTGTCTGCATGCGATGTATAATAGCTTCGTTTTTGAAATACTGTAATATCAAGCTGTGTTTCAAAATCACTGGTCTATATGCTGTGCTATACTGCGTTAGAATGTCCCTTGCTCTGCAAATCACAGCCTTCTGTACTCCACACTCGTCCTCTCCACTTTCGTAATGCGTAGCACTATTCTGAAAAACTACTTGTTTCTCCACTCACGGTATTGTCTCGTCGCGATCTGAATTTGGAAAAAACTCCTCGCTCTTGCCCTCCAAGTACGGCAAGTTCCTCGCTCTGCCTCCCCTCTTGCGGTGTGACGTAGCTCCATAAACTTCTCCTCACTCAGTGTGTCTTCAACCTTGATCCCTTCTCCCCCTGCATGACGTTTCTCTCACTTCTCGTGGCGTGACGCACTCTTACAATGTAGGCCTCCCTACATTCAGATAATAAATATACAACCATATTTAAATCGTTCCTTCTTGCCTTCCGTAATTGTTTAATTATTAATGATGCATAGTATTACACTATTTCAACTCAGGTTTTCCATATCTCACGAATTTTGAGGAATAAAAGATTTTAATTCGTTCTTTTATTTTTCCTGTGTCCCATTTCATATCCCGTCTGGATCTTTGGTATTGGCCTTAAATAAATTCGGGCGCAATTCCCCGTTGCCAATTTAAAGTAAAGTATAGCCTGTACTTTCTTTAATAACAGTTGGTTTCTCTGTTCTTGGGACTGAATTTATTTCTTTACTGAATCTTTGGGTAAATCTCTTTAATTTGGAGTGGTTAAATTTTCCAATGGATCTGTTGTCTTCAATCCTTACGATCTTGTAGCAATTGTTACCGTAGACTGTATCTACCTTGAAAGGCCCCCTAAAAAGGCTACTGAACGTGATGTATACCTTCTTCAGTACGTCTGCTTTCACAGGAATCCTGACTAATACAAGGTCACCTTCTCGTAGCGGGCCGCTAAATCTCTTCCCTTGCAAGCGTTTTAATCTCTTCTCGGCCACTTTGTTGAGCTGGACTCGTGCTGCTTCAATTCTCTGGTCCATCGGTGGTTCGTTATCTTCCGGAATGTTGAAGATTCCGTTCCAGGGTCGTATGGGTTTCTCCTCAAAGTGTAACATTACTGGAATTTCGTTGGTGCTCTCATGTCTCGTTTTATTTATGCAAAATTCTACCAGGGGTACAATCTTCACCCAATTCGCATGATTATCTGCACTATACAAGCGAATGTACTTAGAAAATTCAAGCATTGTTCTTTCAATGGGATTTGTCTCTGGGCTGCGAACTGATGAGAATAGGTGAACAATATCCAACCTATCCATCGCTCCTTGAAATTCTGCAGAGGTAAATTGCGTTCCGTGGTCCGTTAGAAGTCTTTCTGGTTTTCCCAACTTAGGAATAATGTTTCTCTCCAAGTGGTATAAGACAGTTTTCGTTGTGGCTTTTTGCATTGGATTAGGCATTACAACTTTGGAAAACACATCCATCGTGACTAGCACATATTGGTTTCCCCTGTCTCCTTTAGGTGCAGGTCCAAAAATATCCTGGCTAAACAGTTCCAGTGGTTTAGTAGGAATAATTGCCTTAGTTCGTTCCTTCAATAGTTCAGAGTTGTATTTGTTTTTCTGACACAGTTCACAAGATCTGACCACTATGGTAATGGATTCTCGCATGTTAATCCAATAGAACTTTTCTAACATGGTATAGTATGTTTTGTCAACTCCTTCGTGACCTATGCTTTTGTGCACTAACCAAATTAGTGGCACAATAAGTTCAGGTGGAATAGCCACTCGCACCTTCGTGTGTCTAGCATCGATGTATTTGCATACGATTTCTCCCACGAGAATGTAATGTCTTGCTTTCCTTCTAGTTTCGAAATATGAGGCGTGCCTCCTTGTCATTCTCCCTGACAAGAATCTATAAATGTTCCTAAATGGTGCATGCTTCTTTTGAAAGAGAGGAATCCTTCTTAGTTTATCCAACGTTTCCTGATCTTCTGTGTCCGTCTGGATAACGTTAATTCTTACATTATTATCAGGAGTCGGATGTCTGGAAAGAATATCTGCCAGTAGGTTGTCTTTTCCAGGAATATGGACTATCGTGGCATCAAATTGTTGTAAAAACATAGTCCACCTGGTCATCCGATCGCTTGACAAGTCGGACTTTAACATGAACTCCAGTGCTTTGTGATCCGTTCTGATTACAATCTTGTGTCCCAGCAATAATTTTTTCCATTGTTGTAGGGCATTTATGACGGCTAAAGCTTCAAGCTCCGTCGTGAAATAATTTAACTCGTGCGTGCGTAACTTCCTGCTGCTGAAGGAAATATAGTGATGGTTGCCGTCTTGATCCTTCTGATACAAGACTGCGCTAATACCAATTCGTGAGGCGTCAGTTTCTACTATGAATGATCTTTCGAAGTCTGGATATTCTAATTTGATGTTGTTTTTGAGCATTTCCTTTGCTTGAATAAAGGCATTCTCGACAGCTGCATCCCATTTCCATCTATTGTTTTTCTTCAGGAGCTCATGTAGTGGAGCCATAATTTCTGAATACCGTGGGCAATGACTACTGAAGAACTGGCAAAGACCCGCAAAAGCTCGGATGTCTTTGATCTTCTTGGGTTTGAGAAACTTTAATATTGCTTCTATCTTGTCCTCATTCGGGTGGTAACCGAATCTGTCTATCGTATGTCCAAGAAAGTTGATTTTTTCTTGAAAGAAATGGCATTTATTTAATTTTACCTTGATGTTCGCACTTATGAGGTTTTCAAATAGCTTTTTCAAATGCATGAAGTGTTGCTCTGGCGTTTCTGAAGATATGATAATGTCGTCCACGTAGCAAATGGCAAATTGTTTTACTTCATCACTTAACTTATCATCCAAGGCTCTAATGAGTGCTGGGCTTGAATTTACCAACCCGTATGGTACTCTCTGATACACGTAACAGGTTTGGTTAAACATGAACCCCGTGTAACATTTGCTGTCTTCTGTAAGCTCTATTTGATGAAATGCGGCAGTTAAATCAATCACTGAGAAACAGGTTTTATTCTTGAATCTCCTCAGTAGTTCCCTGATTTTTGGTGGCCTGTCATTATTCTTTTAACAAAAGAGTATTATTGCCCCTGGCATCTAAGTATAGTCTCAGACTTCCATCTGCTTTCTTTACGACTGTAAGAGGGTTTAAATAAGGAGTGGCTTGCTTTCTTATTATACCGTCCTTTTCCATGCCTTTTATTAGCTCCGTCACTTCTCGTTGATATTTCTCCGGTATCGGATACAATTTCTTTTGAAAAGGTGTGTTATCTGCGAGCTACCGGGTGAGTTAGCCGTGGTGGTTACGGCATGACTGCTGGCAGTCGCTCACGGACTTTACACTTCATGGTCTTATCATTGAATACACCCCTGACCTTGATAGTTGAAACGGGCATTGCTGTGAGTGAATTACCGTCTTTTAATCTGTGAAAACAGTTCTCCGACAAAATTGACGCTGTCGCCCCCGTATCTAGGAGTGTTCTCAGGCATTCACCTTCTGATACTATTTCTATGATGGGTAGCCTCGCTACTCTTCCTGTTTTCGGCTCTTCTCGCTCATACAGGAGATCTTCGTTCGTGGCTTGATACAACTCGTTTATCTCGATTACATGTCTAGTTACGGTGATGTTCTCGTCCTCCTTTACTTTTTGGAATTTGATTTTTTTTGTACCCCTCCTGGGTCTTCATTGCTCCGGTCTCTGCTTGATCTGGGCTGAGATTCCTGATTTTGGTTACGCTGTCCCTGATTTTGGTTTCTTGCGTTTCCTTCTTCCCTTTCTCTAAGGTTCCTCAGGTATTCTTGACTTTCTCTCTCTCTATCATCGTAATACCTCCTCACGTTATTGTTATTTCTCCATCTTCGGTTTTGTTGATTCTGCTGTTGTTGCGGTCTCGAATAGTTGTTTGTGTTCCTCCAGTATTGATATCCCCGATATCCGTAATTATTCGTCGGGTTATCTCTATTGTAGTATCCCTCTCGGCGATAATCATTGTTCCTTTGGTGGTAGCTGTTTCTCCATTGATTTTCGTTCCATCGCTGATTCTGGTATGGTCTCCCTTCTCTAGGTCTCTGATAACCTGGTTGAAAGCGATTTTGTCCATAAATTCTCGATCTAGTTGGTCCTACTCCATTTTTATTGTCTTCCGTCTGTTGCGTTTGATCAACATGGATGGTGTGGATCTCTCTATGTTCCGAATTTCTGCTTCTTTGGTTCTGGTTTTCGGTTGAGTTGTTGGACACATTGGACGTGTGATCCAGTCTCCTCAAAATTTCTGCCATCCCCTCTAATGTTTTGACGTTTGCCGAAATGAGGTGCCTTCTAACTTCAGTTGGTAACTGGCATGAAATAGCATGTACTAGGTCTTCTTCTGCCAATGGTGTTTGAAGATATTGCAAGCGTGCTAATTGTTTTGTAAAGAAGCTTGCGTACTTCGTCGGACTAGAGTAAGCATACTTTTTCGAATAAATTTCGGCGCGTATGTCTTGTTGAAGTTCTTTGCTCCAGAATCGCTTCTGTAGAGCAATAGCGAATTCCTCGAATGTATGATAAATATACCTGAAAGCTCTGTGCCAAACTAATGCCTCTGAGTCCAAATATTTCTCTACTACCCTCATGTGTCGTTCACGAGTTATTCTGTTATCCTCTAGATATGATCTCATGTCTCTAAGAAATTCCACAGCAGTGATATTTCTAACCCCGCTGAATTTATTGGGCTTTTCGTCGTTACTCTTGATGACAATTATGTTCGCATTTGACCTACTCTGGTAAGGTTCAAAGTCTCCTCCAAGTTCCCCTGTTTCTGTTCGAAAGGGCTCTCGAATGAAGTTAAAGCTGGATTTCGGAATCTGCTTTTGACTATCCACGCTTTCCTTATCCTCTTCTATCTTATCTGTCCTAGCCTCTAATTTCCAGATTTCTTCCTTCAATTTCTCATCTCTTGCTTCAAAGAATCTAGTTAAGTCCTTCCTGATGTCCTCCCTGACTTCAGCTCTTAACGTAGATGAAAATGTAGCGTCCTCAATCGTGAGTGACCTTAATTGTTGTTCCAATTCGCTGGTTTCCTTTTCCTGCCTCGACCTAATTTTCGCCAGTTCTATGTTTATGTCATCGACTGTACGTTTAACCCTGTCAAGTTCGTCTGAATTACTTAAATCTGCTTTATTTACAATATCTGTCAGCGTGGCTACGTTATTGATTTGAAGTGTATCTATCCGCTTGGATAGATCTTCACGTACTCTACTAACATTTATGTTTGAACTTAATTCTATGGCCTTAATATCATTAGATAATTTATGATGGATTTCAGATACAATTTTAGTGGTGACTGTTACGACCTCCTCCTTCATGTCCGTAACAGCCTTTACAATAGAGGCATTTATGTCTACATTAATGCCATCTTCAATCAAATTCCTTTGACCTTCCAACTTGACCTGTCATTCACCAACAGTATCATTTAGACTGGCAAGTTGTTCCTTGAGTCTGTTCTGGGCCCCTGAAATGTGTACATGATGTGTAGTGTTTTCTTCCTTAATGGAGCTAATACTAGCCTGTAATTTTTCCTCTAGCTCTATTATGTGGTTACTGTTAGCTAATTTCACTTCTAATACTTTGCCTATCATGTCGGATCTTAAAATTCCTACTTCTGTTTTAGTAAGACTAATGTCCTGTTTGACTTGGTCAAATGAGGTTTTTAATTCTTCCTGTGCATTTCCTGCCCTTTCTAAAATTTTCTGAGTCTTTTCCTGATTTTCCTAACCTCATAATGAATTTTCCTGGCTTCTTCCTGCGCTGCTCTTATTTCGGCTTGGATTTTTCTATCTTCTAATCTAGCCTGTTCCTGACTCAATCGGTCCTCTTCGCGAGCTTTTTCTTGAGCTAATCTCATCTCTGCTCTTATGCTTTTAGCCTCTTCTTCTACCTTTCTGTCTTCCTCTCGTGCTCTTTCTAATGTTAGCCTAATTTCCTCCTGTGCCTTCTCTTGAGCTAACCTGATTACCTCCCATTCCTTTTCTCTAGCTAACCTAGTTTCATCCCTTTCCTTTTCTCTAGCTAACTTATCTTCCTTTCTGGCCTTTTCTAAAGCTAACTTGGCTTCCTCCTGTGCTAACGTTATACTAGCCTTGGTAAGCGTTTGAGCAACCGACAACTCGGCCTTGACTTCGGATTTCACAGTAGCTACAGATTTCTGAATCTCGGCTTTCATTTGTTTAGTGTTAGAGTGTGTTAATTGGTGGAGGGCTTCAATGTCTTTGGTCAATACACTTTGACCTTCTTTCATATTCTCCAACATCGTTCTTATGAACGTCATGTCGTTCGCTGACATAATTTCTTCTTTCTTGAGACAAAGGGAAGTATCAACTACAAAAACTACAAGTGAATATCCAGAATTGACCAACGTATACATTTTATACAAGTGATGGAATGCATTGAACATCTTAATACTACTTACTGAACCCATGTACTGTTGGTTCAAGCGCCGAATCCATCATTTATTGGTAAAAGAAGGAAGGAAAAATACAGTCCTTAGAATGACTTGGAAAGATTCTATGCAAGAGGACTGGTTTAATCTTTTTCAAGAGTAAGAGATCAGGTGGCCAGGAAATGATATCACGCGTGACGCACCGATAAGGAGCGATCATGGCTATAATTAGAACGAGAGAAACTTTCCGTTCAGAGTGAGCGAGAGAAGGTTTCGGAAATTGAGCTTACGTTGCAGTAAAATGGCATCCTCGCAGTTGTGCAAGAGGAAGAATAATTAGATTTAAGCCATTGGCGAGCATATAATTAACAAAAGAAATACATCATTGTGAATCATTTCGGAATAGAGATTTTTGTGTGGGAAAAGATGTTATAATAATTGCACAGGAAAAAGTGCAAATGCGGCATTACGTAATTAAAAGTTCCCCAAGACCCGAGGAGGTGGGGATTAAAAATCAACTGTAACACCCACGTATCTGAAGACCAAATTTTATTTAATATCTCCGAATTGTACGATCGATTTTTATGTGCGAAGAGGTCAGTTTACGTTTAGAAAACGAGCTTTCCAGAGATATAATTTTCAATAGTGTGCGACTATTGCTTCAAAAGATAGTTATGAAAAATACGAGGATTTTATCTTTTTTTTTGCCAAAAAGTATAAAAGTCCTGGCAGAGCCAGACCAATCATGCAGTTTACAGCAGACCTTGTGGGGAGGTGCTGCATCACAGTGTCCAGATCACAGTACGAGAAGTATCATCATAGTATCGCCGTGTGAAGACTTAGGGAAATCTTAGTACAGGATTTAGTTCAGCAAGCGTCAGTCTTTATAGTAAAAAGTTCAGTATTACAGTCAAGTTAGGCTGCGAACTTAAAAAAACAGGCGATAGGTCTTCAAATAACAGTTCAGTTAAACGACGGAAAGTATCGTAACGTTTTGAAGTACCAAAGATCGTGAAACAAACATTTCCCGCAAAGTTAAGGAACCCGATCAGGGTCGGACGAAATAAATAACGCCTAGTGTATCGATAAGATAGGGACTAGAGCGAAGAAAATAAGAAGGGAAAAGTTAATCCAAGACATTATCTAACAGGAGACAAACAAACAGTAAAAGCATTAAGCTACGAAACTAAGGAATAGCAGTAAATGCTAGAGAATCAGAGGTCACCGATAAAGTATTCATGGTGCCGTGAACAAGATAGACTTTATCTAGAAAAATTAAATAGTGTCTAGAAAGAAACGACTTCGAGCTAGTAAAAATAGAAGCCGAATAGTCAGGAAACCAGATTTGAAGAATAGCCGTTCCAGGGAGGGGTAGATTGATCGAGACTTTCAACTTCTTGCCAGATAGGGAGCCGACATCTAAGAGTTTCACCCTTGGAAACGGGAAGAAAAAAATCACGTGTGTAAGGCAAAATCAAAGCCTCAGTGATTAAAAGCAGTGTATTGTAAATATAGAAAATTTGTGTTAGTGTAATAATTTTTAGTGAATTTATTTGTGTAGGATAAAAGAATACAGAATTGTATTCAAAATGTTACCAGTGTATAAGGTAAATAAGGTGTGTGTGTATCAAGAAATGTCATTGTGTGAAATGGGATTAATCAAGATGGCTTAAACACATTAAGTGGGCGAAAATGAAACATCGCTGGAAAATACGGTCGGGGACCGTGACCTCATGTGAGTAACCATTTCATTATGTTATGTGTTGGGGAATATTTGTGTATAATCCACCTGAGAATGAGAAAATAGGGATGTTTGTGAATAACAAATAACAGAATAATAGCGCGATCTGAACGATAACATTTGAAAAGTATAAGATAATTCTGTGAAATGAATAAATCCCTTAGGGGAAATGTATGAAATAAAATATTAGTGTATTTGATTAATGATTTAATTATATGAAAGCAAGCGTACAGTAATAATAATAATAATAACAATGATATAAATGAATAAAGATTATGATGAATTATAGGAAAGTAGTAGCTTTTGAGCTCCTTTAAAAGAATAAATACATGTTGTGAACAAATGTTCTTAAGATAAAGCGATTATTGCACGGGAGAGGATTAATATAAAATTGAGATGTAGATCAAATGTTGATGTTGAATTGTCAGTTCTTTGAAGGCAATTTGGCAATAAAGGATAAGCGTAATGTAGCGCATTGAAGTAAATTTGTCACGCTAGGAATGCGTTGAACCTAAATATACTTGGTAAAATTAATTATGAGGGGCAGTTGGTCGTGGTAATTGAGCTATAGTAAGTCCTCCAAATAGTGATGTGATCACGAGGCCGTTGTGTGTGTTGTATTATAAAAGGGTGCGAAATAATTGTATTATGAGCGCGAGTGTAAGGCAAAGGCCTGCTATAAGTCGCAAATGTATAAGTCCTCCAGTATGGGATATGGTTCCCGAGGCAGTTGAAAGAAACGAACCCAGATTCGTTTATGTGAAGCTCCTAAGTATTTGTTGTTGTATTGAATTATTCTTACCCACCAATGAGGATACTTCATAATTAATAAATGCCAAGGTAAAAAGAATGGGTCTAGTGAACCTAAATATGTTGTTAAAATAAGTAGAATGATGCCTTGTTTTTTCAAAGAATTACATTTGAGAAAAAGCTGTATGAAAGCGGAGGGTAGCTCGCCTCTTGCGAGTCTGACCGTAATGTTCCTGCTCCCCAACAATAAATCACGGTAAGTGGCCAGGCCAGACCCCTCGCCATTGATGTTGTGGTAGGTTTGAATAGCCGTCTGTTTTGAAGTTATAATACACATAGTGTTTAGAGTTGGTTTTAACGACCCGGTCTTCGAACCGAGGTTCTTGTATATGAAAAATACCGCTTTCAAGTTCAGATCGTTGCTTTCTATTGATATGATGGTCTTTTAAGACAGATAATGATAAATCCCTAATGTAATGTTATATGATGTAGGAATTCACGAGTTCAGTGAAGACAATTAGATTTCGGGAGTAATCTTAATTTTTGACATGTTCAAGTAGTCTTCAGTAGCTCGGGAGTACGCAAATGTTTTCCCAATCACAGTAGTGAATTGTTGATTTGAGAGAGGTGGTAACATGAGAACATTGTGAAAGCCCAAAGTTTAAGTAAATGAGTAACAGTACTTTAATAAGAATTATATATTGTTTTAATTATAAAATACTCATATAATAGATAGTGATGTGTTGTAAAAAAGGATAACACAGTTTATATTGAAAAGTATCGAGCCTATTAGAGCTCTTGATTGTATTGAAGTTTAAAAGGACACTATATGGAAGTGAAAAGAAATATAAGTTTGTTGGTTTATGAAAACCATTTATTATGATTTAACCTTTGTTTTATTATGTATTCCTTGTTCACTTTGGACAAGTTAGAATTGGGTCAGTATTTTATTTGTTTAATTTGTTGTAGCGCCATATATTTGGTTAATTAAATGTTTTATAGTAGGAGTGGTTTTGTTCATTTATTTTGGAAGTGTATCCTCTATTTAATCCAAAATGTGTAAGTCACAGAGTGGGAGAACATACCATAACACCGAAAATGCCGATTTGAGCATTGCTGGCATACTGTGATTTGCATATTTCATGCTGAAAAGGGCACATGGGGGCATAGAAGTAATGTGCTTGGATTAATAACTAGAGGAACACTTAAGACGGTCATATCATGTAAAAGTAAAGTAATGATAGAAGTAGCTACAAAATATAATGTTAACTGACCGCATGGGACCCTGGAAACTCACACCGAGCAGCCCTAAATATAATTAACCCCCTAGCCAACACTACAAATGGCGCCCAGTACGTAGGGATGAGTTTTCCCAGAAAAAACCCGAGTTTTTTTTTCATGAAAAATCAAAATTTTCAATTTTTGAAAAAATGTTTTTTCGAAATTTTTGAATTTTTAAATCACTTCCATAAAGGTTTTGACATTGAATGAGTATATCAAAAGGGTACGTTTTAGTAAACACCCGTAACAAGGTTAAATTTTGGAAATTGGGACACAAGAGTTCGGAGTACCATCTCTCATGCATGATCTAGCGATGTGGCAGAGTAGCCCACTGTATTCTTATATTGTGGATAAGATGTGTACGATGATGGAGATGAAGGAGTGCTTGGATGAGCATTTCCAAAAGACTAAGGAGGAGATGATAAAAATAAGTACGGAAAGTAACAACGTTTCAAAAGCAGAGAATAGGGAAGAGAGGCAGGGGCTTTTGGACGCTTTAAAGGCGGAAAGCAGTGAACAGTTAGGATCCATAAATCAGAATTTAAAGGCTCTTAAAACTGATAGTGATAACTTGGGAATTAAATTAGAATCTATCCAAGCCGACTGTATAAACCTGAACAGTATATTGAAGGCGGAGATAGAAAGCAAATTGGATAGTATAAAACAGAGAATTCAGATCATTTTTAGCACAATCCAAGGTTTTGGAAGATAAACTAGGATTAATGGAAAATAAATTACATTCGTTTCAGGAGAATATGATAATTGATAATTCTCTGAAAAGTCAAGCCATGAACACCAAATTAGAGGTCATGGAGACTCAAATATATAGTAATATAAATGAGAAAATAGAAGAGACAATGAATAACAAATTTCAAGGTTTTGACACTGAGTTTGGGAATAAGTTAAATGAGTTAAAAGGGGAAATCACCAGTAAAATTCAAGAGGAAAACGTGGTACTTAAGTCAGAATTGCAAGACAAAATAAAGACCTTAGAAGAAAGTACGGTAAATTCCCAAACTGAATGTCAAGAAAATTTTAAAAAAATTAGGGAATAAATTGGGTTCTGTGGAAGCCAAATTAAGTACTATGGAAGAGAATGTAGATGCATGTAAAAATGAACTTGTAACCCAGATCCAAGGTGTGCAGGAAAAGTTAAAAGCTCAGATAGAATCTAACAGGAATATTTGTGAAACATCCCGGAAGGAGATAAAAGATAGTCTTGATAGGCTAGAAGGCAGATTTAAAGGGGTGGAGAACCAAGTAGGAAAACTTGAGCAAAAAGTAGAGGGAGTTCAGGCCGAAGTAAATGATATGAGAATTCAAAATCAAGAAGATGCAAAGAACAGGAAAAATCAATTTGATAATTTTACCGGGCAGGTAGATGAGAACTTAAGGAAGCACGAGGAGAGAATAAATAAGAAATTAGGTACATACGAGGAGCATCTCCAGGGAGAAAGAAAGCAACGAGATAAAGAAAATAAGGAAAATACCCAGAAGATAGATGAAATAAGTAAGGGTATCAATGAGGTTCAGGAAACCATGGAAACATTAAAGGGACAAGTAGGAAAAACTAATACTGAAGTAAAACTTGTCAAAGAGGACTTAACGGAATTGTATAAAAGTCAAGGGAAAACTGAGGAAAAGCTTGAAGAAATTAAGGGAGATATGGTCAAATGACAAAAGGAGATGGAGAAAAAGATAAAGGAGATCCGAGAGGACTTAGATACCAAAGGTGACGTTAAGCCAGAAATTATAGACAAACAGGTCATGGTCATCAAGAAAGAGGTAGAAGATCAATTAGCTGAAATCAGGGATAGTTTCAGGGAAGAGAAATTCCAACTCAAACAAGTAGTGGAAGACAGTAAAAAGAATCAAGAAAGAATTCAGAATGAATTAGGATCACGGTTGGAAAGGACTGAACACAAGAACAGTCAGATGGAAATTCAACTCATGGCTCATGAAGAAAGTGCCCGAAGAGAAAGGAAATTAGAATTTGAAAGTCAGGATGAATTTCATAAGACAGGATGGGTGGATCCCCATGAACGAGGCACTAATCAAGATAGGGACTTAGGAGGGGAGAGCCCTTATAAAAACCCAGGATATCCAATGGCGATGTCAACCCCTTATATGAAGAATAATATGTCAATTACTCCTAAATACTGGTTGAAGGAGGTCGCAGAGTACTTGAATGAAATGAAAGTTCCTCAGGATCGGAGACTGAGAGCAATTGAGAAGCTATTGGCAGGTGATTGTCTCACCTGGTTCAGGAGTTTCAGGTATACCTTTGACACGGTGGAAGGTTTTAGAGAAGCTTTTCTCAAACGATATTGGGCAACAGATGTCCAAGAGAATCTGAGGCTAGATCTGAACTCTAGGAAGTATAGTACAAATGCCCCCACTAAATACTCAGAATTTTTCACCGCTCAGCTGTGTAAATTCCGGGAACTTGACATTGCTCCTGCTGAGAACGACCTGTGCGCCGCCATTGCAAGACAACTTCCATATGAGATACAGAAGTTGTTAATCTCATCCAAAGCCAGAAGTGCTGCGGAAGTGGAGAGCGTCTTACGTCAATTAGATATGACGACTTCACACGTTACTCCCAGGCATCAAAGACAGACTGGACAAGTACATATGGCCAGCAGTCAAGAAAATAGAGAGAAACCATTTACCAGAAATCAGTCAACTAGCACTGATACTCAGGGATTGGGTCGAGAATATGGACATCAAGAGCCTAGGGGAATGCAGCCATACCATAGATGAGGATATCGGGGAAGAAATCCTAGAAATACGGGTTATAGGCAACAAGAGAACCGACCCTATAACAATAATAATCAGAGGCAGGATAACAGAAAGAGACCGGAGGATAGAGACGATGAATATCGGGCCGAAATAGAAGAGAGGTATCAGGAGAGTCTTCGTTACATGAATGAACGAACAGACGAACCTGAAATGCAAAGATTCCGTTGGAGTGAGGCAATAATGAACCGAAAATCACCCGACCGATTAGAAGGATCTCAAAGCTTGGAAGTACAAGCTCAATTGAAGAATGAGGGGAAAGGAAACCCTCAGGATAAAAAAACTCCAAATTTAAATCATCAAAAGTGGAAACATACCAGGAGCTGGGAGGAGGTTGAGATTGTAAATTGGATAGCGAGACCAGATGAGTTAATTAAAGAGGATGTGGAAGGAATCCCACCTATTAGAAGGGAATTACCTATTATCATGTTAAGGATAGAAGGATTATTGGTCAGAGCATTAATTGATACTGGATCAACCATAAGTTTAATAACGCAAATCCTCCTAAATGAATTAGAAACACCAGGTCACATACTGAAAATTCCCACCTCAAGTGTGAAGATTAAGGGAATTATTCCGGAAAAATCTTTAACATGTAAATTTCAGGTATACATTGATTTGATCATGGGTAACACTGAAATTTCACAATGCTTTTTGCTGGTAAATCAATTGCCATATAATGTTATATTAGGTATTGATTTTATCCGTGAGAACAAGGTCATAATAGACCTAGCGCAGAATTGCATTAGGATTCAGAGAGAGGATGTGGACGGACAAAACATTAATCTACAGGAACAGGATGCAAAAATAGAAGAACAGGTATGGCATGTGGAAGATGTGACCGAGGAAGGTTGTAAGGACATAGAGAAAGTATTTGAAGTCCTAAATATAGAACTTGAAGATAGTTTGGAAACTGAGTTCGAGACCAACCTGTCAGGAAAAATAGAGGAAGCTAAAGTTAACCTCGAAAACAAGGAAAAATTAAAGGAATTGCTATTAAATTACAGGGACGTATTTGATTCCAAGCCAGGGAAGATTCAAAATTTTAAATACGCTTTTCAAGTAAATGATTGGGCACCGTTCAGACAAAAACCATACCCGGTTGCAGAAAAACATTACACACAAACAAAGAAAACACTGCAAGAGATGAGTGATGCAGGTGTTATAGAAAAGATGGCGACACCATATGTTAGTCCATTAGTTATTGTGAGTAAACCGGATGGCTCAGTAAGGGTGTGTTTGGATGCTAGAAATTTGAACGCGAAAATTATACCAGAAAATGATTCGGCACCACCCATAAAAGAAATACTGAGGAAATTTAAAGGCAAGAAGATTTTCACAAATATTGACATGACTTCTTCATATCATCATCTCGAACTTGAAGAGAAAACCAGTCTCTTAACTGGATTTCAGTTCGACCAACAAACGTATTGCTTCAAGAGATGTCCGTTTGGCTTGAAGACCGCGGGATCCGCCTTAATAAGAGCGCTTGATCGCAACCTGTCAGAGGAAGTAAAAGATTGCACTATCCGTTATGTGGATGACATATTGCTCACCTCGGAAAACACTGAGGAACACTTGGAAAAGTTAAAGAAATTATTGGAAGATTTAAGAAGGGCTAACTTTAAGATTAACTTGAAGAAATCAAATTTTTGTCAGAGACAAGTTACGTTTTTGGGGCATGTGATTGACAAGGATGGTGTCAAACCCAATCCATACAAATTAGAATCGATAAGAGATTTTCCCAGGCATTTGAAGGTAAAAAACGTTCGCCAGTTTTTGGGATTGATTGGATTTTTCTCAGGACATTGTCCGTCATATACCAAAACTGTTGCACCACTACAGGACCTTCTGAAGAAGGGGGGCAAGTGGAAATGGACGGAGGAAACAGAAAAAGCGTTTATAGAAGCCAAGGAAATGCTTTTGAATTATGTGAAGCTAGGATATCCTGATTTTAATCAGGGATTTGTAATACAAACGGATGCATCCCAGATTGGAATAGGGGCAATGCTATATCAGGAAAACCCGGATAACCCTGACAAGAAAAATTATCTAGCTTTCACAAGTCGGAGACTGAAACCACATGAGAAAAATTATACAATCAGCGAGATCGAGCGAAAGATTGTATATGGGTTTCAAGTCACCTTAAGGACTGATCATAAAGCCTTAACCTTTTTGATGAAGACGGATTTATCCAGTCAAAGGTTGATGCGTTGGGCTTTATATATCCAACAGTTCGACGTAAATATAGAGTATTGCCCGGGTAAAGAAAATGTAGTTCCAGATTATTTAAGTAGACAGCCAGAGTCCACAGAAGAGGAAGTAATGGCTATTGATTTGGAGGACAGGGATCAGCGCACTTTGAATGAATTGAGAAGCATTGGTCAGCGACAACGTGAGGATCCATGGATGAACATGCTCATATCTTTCTTGGAAGGGAGTTTGATAAGGGGAACACCTGCGTATACTGAAGCTAATAAGATAGCTCAGGATTACACTTTCTTTAATGGATTATTGTATAAGTTTGCGGACTCTGACCATACACGATTGAGGATCGTCGTACCTGCTATTTTGCAGAGAAAAATGGTTTGGTTGGCCCATAGATCGTTTGGACATATGGGAGTCGACAAAACAGTCTCGATGCTGAAAGAAGCATTTGTATGGCCGAGACTGAGAGAAACTGTAAGGGATACCCTCAAGACATGTGGTCTATGTCAAAGGATTAAGCCAAATGCGTTTTTGATGAGACAAAAGCCAATACCATTGTTGCCCGAGAGGCCAGGTCAAATTATTTCTATTGACAATTTCGGACCTTTGCCAAAGGCTAGGAGAGGAAATAGACACATAATGGTGGCTATGGATGTTTTCACAAAAATGGTTGTCCTTGCTCCCATACAGAAGACTAGTACCAAACAGGTGTTAAAACGACTCAAAGAAAAGGTGATACCTATTCTGGGCAAACCAGAGAATTTGTTGTCCGATCACGGTAGTTGTTTTACAAGTGTAGAATTTAGACAGGAATTAGAGAGACTTGGAATACGTCAGATACTGTCTAGTATTCGCCATCCTGAGGCAAATCCTGTGGAAAGAGTGATGAGGGAAACAGCCAAGTATTGTAGGATATACTGTGCCGAGGAAAATTGGAAATGGATAGATATCCTTGATATTATCGAATGTTGTATAAATAATACAATTCATGAATCTACGGGAGAGATACCAATAATGTTACATCGGAATGAGCAACCAGAGAGACCTTGGAATTTGGTCATTCCTAGGCCAACAGACGCTCAGCCTGGAAGAGATGTACGAATTAGAAGAGCCTTTGAGCATCTAAAAGCTCAAGCTGATAGAAGGCAAAGAAGAAACAGGCACAAGAGGTATCATCGACCACTATTAGCAGGAGAAATGGTGTTAGTGAAAAGACCAGCCATTTCGGATCCAGGAAAACGTGTGTACAAGAAATTCCAGAAAATGTACCACGGACCTTATCAAATCATAAGAGATTTAAGAAATAATGCCTATAGAATTCGGCACTGTGAAACGAATCACGAAGTGACCATGAATTCAGCAAATTTAAAAGTATATTACCCTCCCGAAGACTTCGATGAAGCAAATGAACAAGCCCTGGTTATGGAACAATTTAGAGATGATAAATCCACTTTTGATTGAAACAGGAGTAAGCTAGAACGAGAAAACAGAGCTCAACCATTCAATTGTGAATGTGAATTAGAGAAACTGTATTGGGAAATAAGAGAAATAATTGATCTTGTTGAAGAAGAAAATTTCAATTTAAGAAGAGAGAATGAGGAAATAAAGAAACGGGTAGGGATAGACCACACCCGTAACGAAGAATTATGTTCTGTAGACTTTTAGTCCAGAAAAATAGGAAAGGAAGAACGGATAGGGACAGAGCGTACTCAACCTACACTATTACCGGATATGAATTTAAAAGTGGAAAACCCTAATTATCATGGGATTTCATGCGAATAGAAACTAAAGGTACTGAGAAATGTTATGATGGCTTCGACACTAAAGAAAATAAGATATTTTACCAAAAGGATTTAAATAAATTTCCTCAAAAATTTCGAAAATTTACTTAACTAAGGAGGGGAGATTTGAACCCATGTACTGTTGGTTCAAGCGCCGAATCCATCATTTATTGGTAAAGGAAGGAAGGAAAAATAAAGTCCTTAGAATGACTTGGAAAGATTCTATGCAAGAGGACTGGTTTAATCTTGTGCAAGAGTAAGAGACCAGGTGGCCAGGAAATGATATCACGCGTGACGCACCGATAAGGAGCGATCATGGCTATAATAAGAACGAGAGGAACTTTCCGTTCAGAGTGAGCGAGAGAAGGTTTCGGAAATTGAGCTTACGTTGCAGTAAAATGGCATCCTCGCAGTTGTGCAAGAGGAAGAATAATTAGATTTAAGCCATTTGCGAGCATATAATTAACAAAAGAAATACATCATTGTGAATCATTTCGGAATAGAGATTTTTGTGTGGGAAAAGATGTTATAATAATTGCACAGGAAAAAGTGCAAATGCGGCATTACGCAATTAAAAGTTCCCTGAGACCCGAGGAGGTGGGGATTAAAAATCAACTGTAACTCCCACATATCTGAAGACCAAATTTTATTTAATATCTCCGAATTGTACGATCGATTTTTATGTGCAAAGAGGTCAGTTTACGTTTAGAAAACGAGCTTTCCAGAGATATAATTTTCAATAGTGTGCGACTATTGCTTCAAAAGTTAGTTATGAAAAAGACGAGGATTTTATCTTTTTTTGCCAAAAAGTATAAAAGTCCTGGCAGAGCCAGACCAATCATGCAGTTTACAGCAGACCTTGTGGGGAGGTGCTGCATCACAGTGTCCAGATCACAGTACGAGAAGTATCATCATAGTATCGCCGTGTGAAGACTTAGGGAAATCTTAGTACAGGATTTAGTTCAGCAAGCGTCAGTCTTTATAGTAAAAAGTTCAGTATTACAGTCAAGTTAGGCTGCGAACTTAAAAAAACAGGCGATAGGTCTTCAAATAACAGTTCAGTTAAACGACTGAAAGTATCGTAACGTTTTGAAGTACCAAAGATCGTGAAACAAACATTTCCCGCAAAGTTAAGGAACCCGATCAGGGTCGGACGAAATAAATAACGCCTAGTGTATCGATAAGATAGGGACTAGAGCGAAGAAAATAAGAAGGGAAAAGTTAATCCAAGACATTATCTAACAGGAGACAAACAAACAGTAAAAGCATTAAGCTACGAAACTAAGGAATAGCAGTAAATGCTAGAGAATCAGAGGTCACCGATAAAGTATTCATGGTGCCGTGAACAAGATAGACTTTATCTAGAAAAATTAAATAGTGTCTAGAAAGAAACGACTTCGAGCTAGTAAAAATAGAAGCCGAATAGTCAGGAAACCAGATTTGAAGAATAGCCGTTCCAGGGAGGGGTAGATTGATCGAGACTTTCAACTTCTTGCCAGATAGGGAGCCGACATCTAAGAGTTTCACCCTTGGAAACGGGAAGAAAAAAATCACGTGTGTAAGGCAAAATCAAAGCCTCAGTGATTAAAAGCAGTGTATTGTAAATATAGAAAATTTGTGTTAGTGTAATAATTTTTAGTGAATTTATTTGTGTAGGATAAAAGAATACAGAATTGTATTCAAAATGTTACCAGTGTATAAGGTAAATAAGGTGTGTGTGTATCAAGAAATGTCATTGTGTGAAATGGGATTAATCAAGATGGCTTAAACACATTAAGTGGGCGAAAATGAAACATCGCTGGAAAATACGGTCGGGGACCGTGACCTCATGTGAGTAACCATTTCATTATGTTATGTGTTGGGGAATATTTGTGTATAATCCACCTGAGAATGAGAAAATAGGGATGTTTGTGAATAACAAATAACAGAATAATAGCGCGATCTGAACGATAACATTTGAAAAGTATAAGATAATTCTGTGAAATGAATAAATCCCTTAGGGGAAATGTATGAAATAAAATATTAGTGTATTTGATTAATGATTTAATTATATGAAAGCAAGCGTACAGTAAAAATAATAATAATAACAATGATATAAATGAATAAAGATTATGATGAATTATAGGAAAGTAGTAGCTTTTGAGCTCCTTTAAAAGAATAAATACATGTTGTGAACAAATGTTCTTAAGATAAAGCGATTATTGCACGGGAGAGGATTAATATAAAATTGAGATGTAGATCAAATGTTGATGTTGAATTGTCAGTTCTTTGAAGGCAATTTTGCAATAAAGGATAAGCGTAATGTAGCGCATTGAAGTAAATTTGTCACGCTAGGAATGCGTTGAACCTAAATATACTTGGTAAAATTAATTATGAGGGGCAGTTGGTCGTGGTAATTGAGCTATAGTAAGTCCTCCAAATAGTGATGTGATCACGAGGCCGTTGTGTGTGTTGTATTATAAAAGGGTGCGAAATAATTGTATTATGAGCGCGAGTGTAAGGCAAAGGCCTGCTATAAGTCGCAAATGTATAAGTCCTCCAGTATGGGATATGGTTCCCGAGGCAGTTGAAAGAAACGAACCCAGATTCGTTTATGTGAAGCTCCTAAGTATTTGTTGTTGTATTGAATTATTCTTACCCACCAATGAGGATACTTCATAATTAATAAATGCCAAGGTAAAAAGAATGGGTCTAGTGAACCTAAATATGTTGTTAAAATAAGTAGAATGATGCCTTGTTTTTTCAAAGAATTACATTTGAGAAAAAGCTGTATGAAAGCGGAGGGTAGCTCGCCTCTTGCGAGTCTGACCGTAATGTTCCTGCTCCCCAACAATAAATCACGGTAAGTGGCCAGGCCAGACCCCTCGCCATTGATGTTGTGGTAGGTTTGAATAGCCGTCTGTTTTGAAGTTATAATACACATAGTGTTTAGAGTTGGTTTTAACGACCCGGTCTTCGAACCGAGGTTCTTGTATATGAAAATTACCGCTTGCAAGTTCAGATCGTTGCTTTCTATTGATATGATGGTCTTTTAAGACAGATAATGATAAATCCCTAATGTAATGTTATATGATGTAGGAATTCACGAGTTCAGTGAAGACAATTAGATTTCGGGAGTGATCTTAATTTTTGACATGTTCAAGTAGTCTTCAGTAGCTCGGGAGTACGCAAATGTTTTCCCAATGACAGTAGTGAATTGTTGATTTGAGAGAGGTGGTAACATGAGAACATTGTGAAAGCCCAAAGTTTAAGTAAATGAGTAACAGTACTTTAATAAGAATTATATATTGTTTTAATTATAAAATACTCATATAATAGATAGTGATGTGTTGTAAAAAAGGATAACACAGTTTATATTGAAAAGTATCGAGCCTATTAGAGCTCTTGATTGTATTGAAGTTTAAAAGGACACTATATGGAAGTGAAAAGAAATATAAGTTTGTTGGTTTATGAAAACCAGTTATTATGATTTAACCTTTGTTTTATTATGTATTCCTTGTTCACTTTGGACAAGTTAGAATTGGGTCAGTATTTTATTTGTATAATTTGTTGTAGCGCCATATATTTGGTTAATTAAATGTTTTATAGTAGGAGTGGTTTTGTTCATTTATTTTGGAAGAGTATCCTCTATTTAATCCAAAATGTGTAAGTCACAGAGTGGGAGAACATACCATAACCCCGAAAATGCCGATTTGAGCATTGCTGGCATACTGTGATTTGCATATTTCATGCTGAAAAGGGCACATGGGGGCATAGAAGTAATGTGCTTGGATTAATAACTAGAGGAACACTTAAGACGGTCATATCATGTAAAAGTAAAGTAATGATAGAAGTAGCTACAAAATATAATGTTAACTGACCGCATGGGACCCTGGAAACTCACACCGAGCAGCCCTAAATATAATTAACCCCCTAGCCAACACTACAAATGGCGCCCAGTACGTAGGGATGAGTTTTCCCAGAAAAAAACCCGAGTTTTTTCATGATAAATCAAAATTTTCAATTTTTGAAAAAATGTTTTTTCGAAATTTTTGAATTTTTAAATCACTTCCATAAAGGTTTTGACATTGAATGAGTATATCAAAAGGGTACATTTTAGTAAACACCCGTAACAAGGTTAAATTTTGGAAATTGGGACACAAGAGTTCGGAGTACCATCTCTCATGCATGATCTAGCGATGTGGCAGAGTAGCCCACTGTATTCTTATATTGTGGATAAGATGTGTACGATGATGGAGATGAAGGAGTGCTTGGATGAGCATTTCCAAAAGACTAAGGAGGAGATGATAAAAATAAGTACGGAAAGTAACAACGTTTCAAAGGCAGAGAATAGGGAAGAGAGGCAGGGGCTTTTG
The DNA here is from genome assembly GCA_946902985.2 of Meconema thalassinum. Taxonomy (NCBI): domain Eukaryota; kingdom Metazoa; phylum Arthropoda; class Insecta; order Orthoptera; family Tettigoniidae; genus Meconema; species Meconema thalassinum. The sequence goes on along the minus strand of OX336394.1, from coordinate 247,391,050 downwards.
GACGCTTTAAAGGCGGAAAGCAGTGAACAGTTAGGATCCATAAATCAGAATTTAAAGGCTCTTAAAACTGATAGTGATAACTTGGGAATTAAATTAGAATCTATCCAAGCCGACTGTATAAACCTGAACAGTATATTGAAGGCGGAGATAGAAAGCAAATTGGATAGTATAAAACAGAGAATTCAGATCATTTTTAGCACAATCCAAGGTTTTGGAAGATAAACTAGGATTAATGGAAAATAAATTACATTCGTTTCAGGAGAATATGATAATTGATAATTCTCTGAAAAGTCAAGCCATGAACACCAAATTAGAGGTCATGGAGACTCAAATATATAGTAATATAAATGAGAAAATAGAAGAGACAATGAATAACAAATTTCAAGGTTTTGACACTGAGTTTGGGAATAAGTTAAATGAGTTAAAAGGGGAAATCACCAGTAAAATTCAAGAGGAAAACGTGGTACTTAAGTCAGAATTGCAAGACAAAATAAAGACCTTAGAAGAAAGTACGGTAAATTCCCAAACTGAATGTCAAGAAAATTTTAAAAAAATTAGGGAATAAATTGGGTTCTGTGGAAGCCAAATTAAGTACTATGGAAGAGAATGTAGATGCATGTAAAAATGAACTTGTAACCCAGATCCAAGGTGTGCAGGAAAAGTTAAAAGCTCAGATAGAATCTAACAGGAATATTTGTGAAACATCCCGGAAGGAGATAAAAGATAGTCTTGATAGGCTAGAAGGCAGATTTAAAGGGGTGGAGAACCAAGTAGGAAAACTTGAGCAAAAAGTAGAGGGAGTTCAGGCCGAAGTAAATGATATGAGAATTCAAAATCAAGAAGATGCAAAGAACAGGAAAAATCAATTTGATAATTTTACCGGGCAGGTAGATGAGAACTTAAGGAAGCACGAGGAGAGAATAAATAAGAAATTAGGTACATACGAGGAGCATCTCCAGGGAGAAAGAAAGCAACGAGATAAAGAAAATAAGGAAAATACCCAGAAGATAGATGAAATAAGTAAGGGTATCAATGAGGTTCAGGAAACCATGGAAACATTAAAGGGACAAGTAGGAAAAACTAATACTGAAGTAAAACTTGTCAAAGAGGACTTAACGGAATTGTATAAAAGTCAAGGGAAAACTGAGGAAAAGCTTGAAGAAATTAAGGGAGATATGGTCAAATGACAAAAGGAGATGGAGAAAAAGATAAAGGAGATCCGAGAGGACTTAGATACCAAAGGTGACGTTAAGCCAGAAATTATAGACAAACAGGTCATGGTCATCAAGAAAGAGGTAGAAGATCAATTAGCTGAAATCAGGGATAGTTTCAGGGAAGAGAAATTCCAACTCAAACAAGTAGTGGAAGACAGTAAAAAGAATCAAGAAAGAATTCAGAATGAATTAGGATCACGGTTGGAAAGGACTGAACACAAGAACAGTCAGATGGAAATTCAACTCATGGCTCATGAAGAAAGTGCCCGAAGAGAAAGGAAATTAGAATTTGAAAGTCAGGATGAATTTCATAAGACAGGATGGGTGGATCCCCATGAACGAGGCACTAATCAAGATAGGGACTTAGGAGGGGAGAGCCCTTATAAAAACCCAGGATATCCAATGGCGATGTCAACCCCTTATATGAAGAATAATATGTCAATTACTCCTAAATACTGGTTGAAGGAGGTCGCAGAGTACTTGAATGAAATGAAAGTTCCTCAGGATCGGAGACTGAGAGCAATTGAGAAGCTATTGGCAGGTGATTGTCTCACCTGGTTCAGGAGTTTCAGGTATACCTTTGACACGGTGGAAGGTTTTAGAGAAGCTTTTCTCAAACGATATTGGGCAACAGATGTCCAAGAGAATCTGAGGCTAGATCTGTACTCTAGGAAGTATAGTACAAATGCCCCCACTAAATACTCAGAATTTTTCACCGCTCAGCCCTGTAAATTCCGGGAACTTGACATTGCTCCTGCTGAGAACGACCTGTGCGCCGCCATTGCAAGACAACTTCCATATGAGATACAGAAGTTGTTAATCTCATCCAAAGCCAGAAGTGCTGTGGAAGTGGAGAGCGTCTTACGTCAATTAGATATGACGACTTCGCACGTTACTCCCAGGCATCAAAGACAGACTGGACAAGTACATATGGCCAGCAGTCAAGAAAATAGAGAGAAACCATTTACCAGAAATCAGTCAACTAGTACTGATACTCAGGGATTGGGTCGAGAATATGGACATCAAGAGCCTAGGGGAATGCAGCCATACCATAGAGGAGGATATCGGGGAAGAAATCCTAGAAATACGGGTTATAGGCAACAAGAGAACCGACCCTATAACAATAATAATCAGAGGCAGGATAACAGAAAGAGACCGGAGGATAGAGACGATGAATATCGGGCCGAAATAGAAGAGAGGTATCAGGAGAGTCTTCGTTACATGAATGAACGAACAGACGAACCTGAAATGCAAAGAGTCCGTTGGAGTGAGGCAATAATGAACCGAAAATCACCCGACCGATTAGAAGGATCTCAAAGCTTGGAAGTACAAGCTCAATTGAAGAATGAGGGGAAAGGAAACCCTCAGGATAAAAAAACTCCAAATTTAAATCATCAAAAGTGGAAACATACCAGGAGCTGGGAGGAGGTTGAGATTGTAAATTGGATAGCGAGACCAGATGAGTTAATTAAAGAGGATGTGGAAGGAATCCCACCTATTAGAAGGGAATTACCTATTATCATGTTAAGGATAGAAGGATTATTGGTCAGAGCATTAATTGATACTGGATCAACCATAAGTTTAATAACGCAAATCCTCCTAAATGAATTAGAAACACCAGGTCACATACTGAAAATTCCCACCTCAAGTGTGAAGATTAAGGGAATTATTCCGGAAAAATCTTTAACATGTAAATTTCAGGTATACATTGATTTGATCATGGGTAACACTGAAATTTCACAATGCTTTTTGCTGGTAAATCAATTGCCATATAATGTTATATTAGGTATTGATTTTATCCGTGAGAACAAGGTCATAATAGACCTAGCGCAGAATTGCATTAGGATTCAGAGAGAGGATGTGGACGGACAAAACATTAATCTACAGGAACAGGATGCAAAAATAGAAGAACAGGTATGGCATGTGGAAGATGTGACCGAGGAAGGTTGTAAGGACATAGAGAAAGTATTTGAAGTCCTAAATATAGAACTTGAAGATAGTTTGGAAACTGAGTTCGAGACCAACCTGTCAGGAAAAATAGAGGAAGCTAAAGTTAACCTCGAAAACAAGGAAAAATTAAAGGAATTGCTATTAAATTACAGGGACGTATTTGATTCCAAGCCAGGGAAGATTCAAAATTTTAAATACGCTTTTCAAGTAAATGATTGGGCACCGTTCAGACAAAAACCATACCCGGTTGCAGGAAAACATTACACACAAACAAGGAAAACACTGCAAGAGATGAGTGATGCAGGTGTTATAGAAAAGATGGCGACACCATATGTTAGTCCATTAGTTATTGTGAGTAAACCGGATGGCTCAGTAAGGGTGTGTTTGGATGCTAGAAATTTGAACGCGAAAATTATACCAGAAAATGATTCGGCACCACCCATAAAAGAAATACTGAGGAAATTTAAAGGCAAGAAGATTTTCACAAATATTGACATGACTTCTTCATATCATCATCTCGAACTTGAAGAGAAAACCAGTCTCTTAACTGGATTTCAGTTCGACCAACAAACGTATTGCTTCAAGAGATGTCCGTTTGGCTTGAAGACCGCGGGATCCGCCTTAATAAGAGCGCTTGATCGCAACCTGTCAGAGGAAGTAAAAGATTGCACTATCCGTTATGTGGATGACATATTGCTTACCTCGGAAAACACTGAGGAACACTTGGAAAAGTTAAAGAAATTATTGGAAGATTTAAGAAGGGCTAACTTTAAGATTAACTTGAAGAAATCAAATTTTTGTCAGAGACAAGTTACGTTTTTGGGGCATGTGATTGACAAGGATGGTGTCAAACCCAATCCATACAAATTAGAATCGATAAGAGATTTTCCCAGGCATTTGAAGGTAAAAAACGTTCGCCAGTTTTTGGGATTGATTGGATTTTTCTCAGGACATTGTCCGTCATATACCAAAACTGTTGCACCACTACAGGACCTTCTGAAGAAGGGGGGAAAGTGGAAATGGACGGAGGAAACAGAAAAAGCGTTTATAGAAGCCAAGGAAATGCTTTTGAATTATGTGAAGCTAGGATATCCTGATTTTAATCAGGGATTTGTAATACAAACGGATGCATCCCAGATTGGAATAGGGGCAATGCTATATCAGGAAAACCCGGATAACCCTGACAAGAAAAATTATCTAGCTTTCACAAGTCGGAGACTGAAACCACATGAGAAAAATTATACAATCAGCGAGATCGAGCGAAAGATTGTATATGGGTTTCAAGTCACCTTAAGGACTGATCATAAAGCCTTAACCTTTTTGATGAAGACGGATTTATCCAGTCAAAGGTTGATGCGTTGGGCTTTATATATCCAACAGTTCGACGTAAATATAGAGTATTGCCCGGGTAAAGAAAATGTAGTTCCAGATTATTTAAGTAGACAGCCAGAGTCCACAGAAGAGGAAGTAATGGCTATTGATTTGGAGGACAGGGATCAGCGCACTTTGAATGAATTGAGAAGCATTGGTCAGCGACAACGTGAGGATCCATGGATGAACATGCTCATATCTTTCTTGGAAGGGAGTTTGATAAGGGGAACACCTGCGTATACTGAAGCTAATAAGATAGCTCAGGATTACACTTTCTTTAATGGATTATTGTATAAGTTTGCGGACTCTGACCATACACGATTGAGGATCGTCGTACCTGCTATTTTGCAGAGAAAAATGGTTTGGTTGGCCCATAGATCGTTTGAACATATGGGAGTCGACAAAACAGTCTCGATGCTGAAAGAAGCATTTGTATGGCCGAGACTGAGAGAAACTGTAAGGGATACGCTCAAGACATGTGATCTATGTCAAAGGATTAAGCCAAATGCGTTTTTGATGAGACAAAAGCCAATACCATTGTTGCCCGAGAGGCCAAGTCAAATTATTTCTATTGACAATTTCGGACCTTTGCCAAAGGCTAGGAGAGGAAATAGACACATAATGGTGGCTATGGATGTTTTCACAAAAATGGTTGTCCTTGCTCCCATACAGAAGACTAGTACCAAACAGGTGTTAAAACGACTCAAAGAAAAGGTGATACCTATTCTGGGCAAACCAGAGAATTTGTTGTCCGATCACGGTAGTTGTTTTACAAGTGTAGAATTTAGACAGGAATTAGAGAGACTTGGAATACGTCAGATACTGTCTAGTATTCGCCATCCTGAGGCAAATCCTGTGGAAAGAGTGATGAGGGAAACAGCCAAGTATTGTAGGATATACTGTGCCGAGGAAAATTGGAAATGGATAGATATCCTTGATATTATCGAATGTTGTATAAATAATACAATTCATGAATCTACGGGAGAGATACCAATAATGTTACATCGGAATGAGCAACCAGAGAGACCTTGGAATTTGGTCATTCCTAGGCCAACAGACGCTCAGCCTGGAAGAGATGTACGAATTAGAAGAGCCTTTGAGCATCTAAAAGCTCAAGCTGATAGAAGGCAAAGAAGAAACAGGCACAAGAGGTATCATCGACCACTATTAGCAGGAGAAATGGTGTTAGTGAAAAGACCAGCCATTTCGGATCCAGGAAAACGTGTGTACAAGAAATTCCAGAAAATGTACCACGGACCTTATCAAATCATAAGAGATTTAAGAAATAATGCCTATAGAATTCGGCACTGTGAAACGAATCACGAAGTGACCATGAATTCAGCAAATTTAAAAGTATATTACCCTCCCGAAGACTTCGATGAAGCAAATGAACAAGCCCTGGTTATGGAACAATTTAGAGATGATAAATCCACTTTTGATAGAAACAGGAATAAGCTAGAACGAGAAAACAGAGCTCAACCATTCAATTGTGAATGTGAATTAGAGAAACTGTATTGGGAAATAAGAGAAATAATTGATCTTGTTGAAGAAGAAAATTTCAATTTAAGAAGAGAGAATGAGGAAATAAAGAAACGGGTAGGGATGGACCACACCCGTAACGAAGAATTATGTTCTGTAGACTTTTAGTCCAGAAAAATAGGAAAGGAAGAACGGATAGGGAGAGAGCGTACTCAACCTACACTATTACCGGATATGACTTTAAAAGTGGAAAACCCTAATTATCATGGGATTTCATGCGAATAGAAACTAAAGGTACTGAGAAATGTTATGATGGCTTCGACACTAAAGAAAATAAGATATTTTACCAAAAGGATTTAAATAAATTTCCTCAAAAATTTCGAAAATTTATTTATCTAAGAAGGGGAGATTTGAACCCATGTACTGTTGGTTCAAGCGCCGAATCCATCATTTATTGGTAAAAGAAGGAAGGAAAAATACAGTCTTTAGAATGACTTGGAAAGATTCTATGCAAGAGGACTGGTTTAATCTTGTGCAAGAGTAAGAGACCAGGTGGCCAGGAAATGATATCACGCGTGACGCACCGATAAGGAGCGATCATGGCTATAATAAGAACGAAAGGAACTTTCCGTTCAGAGTGAGCGAGAGAAGGTTTCGGAAATTGAGCTTACGTTGCAGTAAAATGGCATCCTCGCAGTTGTGCAAGAGGAAGAATAATTAGATTTAAGCCATTTGCGAGCATATAATTAACAAAAGAAATACATCATTGTGAATCATTTCGGAATAGAGATTTTTGTGTGGGAAAAGATGTTATAATAATTGCACAGGAAAAAGTGCAAATGCGGCATTACGCAATTAAAAGTTCCCCGAGACCCGAGGAGGTGGGGATTAAAAATCAACTGTAACACCCACGTATCTGAAGACCAAATTTTATTTAATATCTCCGAATTGTACGATCGATTTTTATGTGCAAAGAGGTCAGTTTACGTTTAGAAAACGAGCTTTCCAGAGATATAATTTTCAATAGTGTGCGACTATTGCTTCAAAAGTTAGTTATGAAAAAGACGAGGATTTTATCTTTTTTTGCCAAAAAGTATAAAAGTCCTGGCAGAGCCAGACCAATCATGCAGTTTACAGCAGACCTTGTGGGGAGGTGCTGCATCACAGTGTCCAGATCACAGTACGAGGAGTATCATCATAGTATCGCCGTGTGAAGACTTAGGGAAATCTTAGTACAGGATTTAGTTCAGCAAGCGTCAGTCTTTATAGTAAAAAGTTCAGTATTACAGTCAAGTTAGGCTGCGAACTTAAAAAAACAGGCGATAGGTCTTCAAATAACAGTTCAGTTAAACGACTGAAAGTATCGTAACGTTTTGAAGTACCAAAGATCGTGAAACAAACATTTCCCGCAAAGTTAAGGAACCCGATCAGGGTCGGACGAAATAAATAACGCCTAGTGTATCGATAAGATAGGGACTAGAGCGAAGAAAATAAGAAGGGAAAAGTTAATCCAAGACATTATCTAACAGGAGACAAACAAACAGTAAAAGCATTAAGCTACGAAACTAAGGAATAGCAGTAAATGCTAGAGAATCAGAGGTCACCGATAAAGTATTCATGGTGCCGTGAACAAGATAGACTTTATCTAGACAAATTAAATAGTGTCTAGAAAGAAACGACTTCGAGCTGGTAAAAATAGAAGCCGAATAGTCAGGAAACCAGATTTGGAGAATAGCCGTTCCAGGGAGGGGTAGATTGATCGAGACTTTCAACTTCTTGCCAGATAGGGAGCCGACTCTAAGAGTTTCACCCTTGGAAACGGGAAGAAAAAATCACGTGTGTAAGGCAAAATCAAAGCCTCAGTGATTAAAAGCAGTGTATTGTAAATATAGAAAATTTGTGTTAAGTGTAATAATTTTTAGTGAATTTATTTGTGTAGGATAAAAGAATACAGAATTGTATTCAAAATGTTACCAGTGTATAAGGTAAATAAGGTGTGTGTGTGTATCAAGAAATGTCATTGTGTGAAATGGGATTAATCAAGATGGCTTAAACACATTAAGTGGGCGAAAATGAAACATCGCTGGAAAATACGGTCGGGGACCGTGACCTCATGTGAGTAACCATTTCATTATGTTATGTGTTGGGGAATATTTGTGTACAATCCACCTGAGAATGAGAAAATAGGGATGTTTGTGAATAACAAATAACAGAATAATAGCGCGATCTGAACGATAAAATTTGAAAAGTATAAGATAATTCTGTGAAATGAATAAATCCCTTAGGGGAAATGTTTGAAATAAAATATCAGTGTATTTGATTAATGATTTAATTATATGAAAGCAAGCGTACAGTAATAATAATAATAATAACAATGATATAAATGAATAAAGATTATGATGAATTATAGGAAAGTAGTAGCTTTTGAGCTCCTTTAAAAGAATAAATACATGTTGTGAACAAATGTTCTTAAGATAAAGCGATTATTGCACGGGAGAGGATTAATATAAAATTGAGATGTAGATCAAATGTTGATGTTGAATTGTCAGTTCTTTGAAGGCAATTTGGCAATAAAGGATAAGCGTAATGTAGCGCATTGAAGTAAATTTGTCACGCTAGGAATGCGTTGAACCTAAATATACTTGGTAAAATTAATTATGAGGGGCAGTTGTCGTGGTAATTGAGCTATAGTAAGTCCTCCAAATAGTGATGTGATCACGAGGCCGTTGTGTGTGTTGTATTATAAAAGGGTACGAAATAATTGTATTATGAGCGCGAGTGTAAGGCAAAGGCCTGCTATAAGTCGCAAATATATAAGTCCTCCAGTATGGGCTATGGTTCCCGAGTCAGTTGAAAGAAACGAACCCAGATTCGTTTATGTGAAGCTCCTAAGTATTTGTTGTTGTATTGAATTATTCTTACCCACCAATGAGGATACTTCATAATTAATAAATGCCAAGGTAAAAAGAATGGGTCTAGTGAACCTAAATATGTTGTTAAAATAAGTAGAATGAAGCCTTGTTTGTTCAAAGAATTACATTTGAGAAAAAGCTGTATGAAAGCGGAGGGTAGCTCGCCTCTTGCGAGTCTGACCGTAATGTTCCTGCTCCCCAACAATAAATCACGGTAAGTGGCCAGGCCAGACCCCTCGCCATTGATGTTGTGGTAGGTTTGAATAGCCGTCTGTTTTGAAGTTATAATACACAGAGTGTTTAGAGTTGGTTTTAACGACCCGGTCTTCGAACCGAGGTTCTTGTATATGAAAATTACCGCTTGCAAGTTCAGATCGTTGCTTTCTATTGATATGATGGTATTTTAAGACAGATAATGATAAATCCCTAATGTAATGTTATATGATGTAGGAATTCACGAGTTCAGTGAAGACAATTAGATTTCGGGAGTAATCTTAATTTTTGACATGTTCAAGTAGTCTTCAGTAGCTCGGGAGTACGCAAATGTTTTCCCAATCACAGTAGTGAATTGTTGATTTGAGAGAGGTGGTAACATGAGAACATTGTGAAAGCCCAAAGTTTAAGTAAATGAGTAACAGTACTTTAATAAGAATTATATATTGTTTTAATTATAAAATACTCATATAATAGATAGTGATGTGTTGTAAAAAAGGATAACACAGTTTATATTGAAAAGTATCGAGCCTATTAGAGCTCTTGATTGTATTGACGTTTTAAAAGGACACTATATGGAAGTGAAAAGAAATATAAGTTTGTTGGTTTATGAAGACCATTTATTATGATTTAACCTTTGTTTTATTATGTATTCCTTGTTCACTTTGGACAAGTTAGAATTGGGTCAGTATTTTATTTGTTTAATTTGTTGTAGCGCCATATATTTGGTTAATTAAATGTTTTATAGTAGGAGTGGTTTTGTTCATTTATTTTGGAAGTGTATCCTATATTTAATCCAAAATGTGTAAGTCACAGAGTGGGAGAACATACCATAGACCCGAAAATCCCGATTTGAGCATTGCTGGCATACTGTAATTTGCATATGTCATGCTGAAAAGGGCACATTACGTCTATTTAAATCGCGAGTTATTGCGTATATATTATTGTCCCATTTTACTGTACCGACATCATTACATTTTATCATCCGACTTAACTTATGTTTAACAACGTGAATTTACTTTTTAATTTAATATTACATGACCAATTGTCGTTAGCTGGTTCTAGAAATATGCCTCACAACTGTAATGTACTCCACTAATCTGCTGATGTTGCGTTCACCTCAACAATCATTAAATTTGGGATCGGCATTTCTTTTAACTCAAAACGTATATGGCCTCACTCTCGAGTGCTTCCAACTGCCTCTCTCGAGTACCTCTTTCGATCGCCCCACGGATGGGCCTTCCATTTAAATCTACTATCTATATGCGCCCGAATTCACCAATCAGTACCTATATCCGCTGCACTGTAAAGGATTGCAGACACGTAACTACCCAGCTCACAAACTTACCATTGTCTGCTAAGTAAAAATTGGGAATTCCAGGAACACACAGGGTAGATCTATAAAAGAAAATAGTACTACCAGCGTAGGTACAAATTTGTACTATCATTTACATTTGAGCTAATCGAGAAACTCCGATCTCGAGGGGTGATAAGGTCTGTATATTGTGAGCGCCTGTATCTTACCTAGCAGTACTATTTTCGGCGATGACGAAAATGAAAACGATGTCAGCTAAGATAAAATTGGCTGATTCGCTAAGGAGCGCCAGCCGTTTATTGTGCTAAGAAAAAATACAGACTTATACTGACTGCCTGTCTATCAATAGTGTCTACCTGACACTGCAATAAATAAACTCAAAATAAACTAAAACGTGGCACTAATATAACATGTCCTGAAATTAAAGATTGGAGAATTCGGTACTCCATTTAAATATGAGAAAAATTATGAAACGGCGTGATTTCAAACATTACCCTATATTATACATTCCGTTTCATATTTGAACCGTAGTTCCACATCTAAATATGTAAAATAAAAATTTACTCAGTATTAAATATATTCATATATGCAATAATTCGTAGTTCGCACAAATATACACTCAACTGTGTTGAAGTGATTAAATTACCTATAATACAAATGAGTCTTTACAACTCAACTTCCGTGACAAACACCGTAACTCTATCGGTTGAAAGTATAAATACTAGTCTGAATCAATAGAACATAGGTGACAAACATTTAAGTTAAGCACTGTTCTTACTTTGTCTTCTCCCATTTGATCATTAAATCTCGAAAAATTCCTGAAATTCTTTGCATGGCTACATTTTCTTTGATAAACGTGAATACTCGAAGTGCATGGCATTTGACCTTCATTATACACTTCTCTTCCAAAATTATACAACAATCACATTATTTCTTAAACACCCTGTACAGAACTTTCCTTGAATACACTTAAACAATGTCACATTCGCTGTGATCAAAACTAGAAAAACGAGACTCCTCAGTCTCCTTTCGTGAAAATACGTAACTCATTTACGTCTACTATTCCTTTCTTGCACGGTATTCCAAATCTAAACTCCCATTTCAGTGCATTTTCTTACTCAATGCAAAGAAAATTAGTAACTTTATTAAATATCCACGTCCATTGTGAATATTGTTCAATAAACAAACTTTAACAATTTCCTCTATCCCTATACAAAATTTCATCGTGCCTATTGGCAACTCCAGCTATCTGATATGACATCTAGCGGTAAAAATGAGAAACTTACCAAGTAGGGTACATTTGTCACGTGGTGACTGTTTGTATATGGTTTCTTGTATTGGTAAACAGATCGTGGTAAATTGTTCGTGCCTTTATACATAAGTAATAAGTTTTACTCGTTGATAGAGTGAAAAATGAGTAAAAGCAATGTGTATTGGCTCAGTTTACGGCTGTAAGTCGATGTATAAGAGGGCTGTGGATGTACGTTTTCATCACTTTCCAAAAGATGCAAATAGCAATAGCCGAAATGTGATGATACCTAATAATACCTAATAATAATACCTTTCCACCCCGGGAAGGATCTAACACTTGTCGAGGTAGACAGACAGAAGACCTGCGACGTAAAGCCAGCGAAGGTTATTCAGTTTAAAAACAGCTGTTACGATGGGCGCGCTGGTAAGATTGAAGTTACTTGAATAATTAATTAAATAATTAATTATTGGCTGCTTGGTAGGGAGAAGGGATGAGTTTAACTTCTATTAAAACTCGGGGGGGGGGGGGGGGGGGCGACAGGAATTGCTTGATTTGGATGGTTAAAAGGTGGGTTTGGTGTTGAATATTTGAATGGTAGCGGAATCACTCATTCTACAGTGCCCACGGGGAGGCAAATTAGGCCTATATGACTCGTAGTGGAATAGCTCGAATATCGAAGAACTTAGCGATTACGAGGTGTAGGCTTGGAGGATCGTCAGTTTGACATCAATTCACGATATAAGTCGGTGCTTGGAACAGTGGCGTCTGGTTTGCGTGGATGCTAGTCTCGGAATGATAAAAGTAGCACTGCTTCGGTGTGTTATTTATTTGTTTATGTACCGTATTTCTCTATTTGAATGTCCTCGGCGTTGACTCAGGATCGACATTTACATTATATTGCGCATAATAGTACCGAAATAATGTCCGAAGTGTAGCCCTGTGTAAATTTGAATCAGCTGATCTACATCAACCATAAAAACTGATGCTTGATAATATGCAAATGACACCAAAAAATCCAGTGGAACACACAAATTAGATCACGTGTATCGCACAGTTATACATATATACAATTAATAATAACACTGTCATTACTTTAGAGACCACATTTACTGATTATAACCGAAAAATAAAAAGTGTTCCATATCAAACGCGTGTTATTGAGTATTTTAAACCCTACTTATCCAGACCGACCGCAGCGCCCCAAGTGTTAGTTTGAGTTGCCAATAACTTCACTTCTGTAATTACTTCTGTACAGTTACTTTTATATCACCCTGTGATTTAACTTTCCTAACTCCTTTTCACGTATTTAAATTCAGTTTTACATTATTGCAACTTTCAAAGAATTATCAGCAAGAATTCATATTTAACAAATGATATAAGTGTGTCTTCCTTTCGTGAAAATATTTGAGCCTTAACTATCTTCGTGGAATGTTTGTTTAACAAATTTATCTAGGCTTTTTAATGCTCTAAATGTTTTATTGGGCATATATATATATATATAAAGGTTCTTGAAATACCTTTGTTACTAGGAAATATAGTTTATCACGTTACAGCATAGTTCTACATATCTGTCTGTTTCATTACAGTGAATTTGGTATTGAAAATGAAAATCCACAGCCTGCTTCCAGTCTCCGACCGGGTCAGGAATGGAATGAATGAAGCCCCCCATCTAGCGGCGAGGATATGAACTGTGCCGGCTGCCGAGGCCTGACGCACTCCTCTGGGGCAATGATTAAATGAATGACAGATGAAATGAAATGATAGTGGAGAGTGTTGCTGGAATGAAATGTTGACAGGGAAAACCGGAGTACCCGGAGAAAAACCTGTCTGCCTCCGTTTTGTCCAGCACAGATCTCACATGGAGTGACCGGGATTTGAACCACGGACCCAGTGGTGAGAGGCCGGCGTGCTGCCGCCTAAGCCACGGAGGCTTAATTTGGTATTCATTGGTTTAATTATCTATCAAGTATTTTGACTATCTTTTATCAGATTTTGTGTCGTGTAACAATTCAATTTTGTTCACAATTGGTTTAAAATAAATTTCTGACACTCGAATCAACATCATGAGTTGTCGAAATATTTGACACTTCGTGACATAGCTTTTTGAATATACGGTACTTAAATTGTTCAATATACGTTCCATCGCTGCGCATAAAACAGATTTATTTAATTTAACGCAAGTATCTATAATTCTAAACGATTTTATATTGAAATGATTTTAACGTTAACAACTGCGATACGCAAATAAAATTTCGTCCAAGTGACGGAAATTTTCAATGAAAAATAACTCCTAAGAAAATACGAAAAATACTTGATCAAAATCTACACAATTTTAAATACAATCACAAAATATACGGTTGGTCAATTAGGATAAACACAGAACATGACTACAATTCTACCAAATATAAATCAATCTCTTCTCTACCTTGAGTTGAAGACGGTCTCAGATGTACCTTGTCTCGTCTGGCAAGCCAAATGTGTGTGTGTGAGCGCACCGCCCACAGCTATGCGAACCGGTTGTGACGGGGCCTGCTGGACATCTCTCCCAGTGGAACAAGATCGGTGACATAACCGGGTTAGCGACCTCACCGTGAAACAGCATGTTTATTCCGCACTCCCTCGCTCGTCTCCCGCACGATGTCCGGATCTTCTTACGATACCCCTTCACTGCGCCGACATCGCTTCTCAAGGTTGAAATTCGTTTGTTTTATAAAAGTCTTTGAGAGTATACTGGATGTATATGAACTCGTGTTAAGAAGTAGAGATTTGTTCTGCATCTCTGCGCATCGCGTAGATGTTCCGCTGCGCCGTCCATGTTGTGGAATTCTGGATTCAACTCTTCATTTTTGTAGCTTCTACTTCCCTTTAATGTGCACCTTAGCACGTAGTCATACTCATTTTAATTATTACACTGGTACAACTTCTCCGTTGCCAATTCACGAACTGCATTCTGTATAATTTCCAAGTATGAGCTAAATTGTAGAAATAATGAAGCTCTTCTGTAGAAGTGAAACGTTTGCATCTGTCTGCATGCGATGTATAATAGCTTCGTTTTTGAAATACTGTAATATCAAGCTGTGTTTCAAAATCACTGGTCTATATGCTGTGCTGGTCTGCGTTAGAATGTTCCTTGCTCTGCAAGTCACAGCCTTCTGTACTCCACACTCATCCTCTCCACTTTCGTAATGCGTAGCACTATTCTGAAAAACTACTTGTTTCTCCACTCATGGTCTTGTCTCGTCGCGATCTGAATTTGGAAAAAACTCCTCGCTCTTGCCCTCCAAGTACGGCAAGTTCTTCGCTCTGCCTCCCCTCTTGCGGTGTGACGTAGCTCCATAAACTTCTCCTCACTCAGTGTCTCTTCATCCTTGATCCCTTCTCCCCCTGCATGACGTTTCTCTCACTTCTCGTGGCGTGACGCACTCTTACAATGTAGGCCTCCCTACATTCAGATAATAAATATACAACCATATTTAAATCGTTCCTTCTTGCCTTCCGTAATTGTTTAATTATTAATGATGCATAGTATTACACTATTTCAACTCAGGTTTTCCATATCTCACGAATTTTGAGGAATAAAAGATTTTAATTCGTTCTTTTATTTTTCCTGGGTCCCAGTTCATATCCCGTCTGGATCTTTGGTATTGGCCTTAAATAAATTCGGGCGCAGTACCTTATTCAATTTTTCAGGTAAAACAAGGAGATTTTGTTTTCGTGTCGATTTAAAGAGACATTTTAATTTAATGCTGATCGGATGGGTTTAATCATAGCTCTTCAAAATATTGACCATCAAAAGGGTTTTTACTTGTTTGAAAGTTCATTTGATCTTTAATGTTTTAACGACCTTCATGCCTTGTGCATAACTGAAGGTAATTCCTTGTTTTTTCCTCAATTTCATTTAGACGTGAGATATTTTCTTTGGGATTTGGGTCCTTGATCTAGTCTGCGATAACTTATCTTCTTATTTTTCCCTCTCATCTTACGATTTCTTGCTTGAAACCCCTTTTTATTGTGTTAGATTTTGTTTGTTTTATTAACTCATTCATTATTTAATTTAACCTATGCATGTAATGTTTATTGTGGTAATATTATATTATTTCAAAATTGTCCCTCTGTGTTCTTTTTTAAATCTAATGTTAGTTCTGTTTCTCCCTCAAAATAGATTTATACCAGAGTATTGGTAATTTGTAACACCTTCCGCTCATCTTATTTAGGGGTTTTGGGTCGTACCTTTAATAAAGGTATTTTTCTCGACCATCTTCTCCTAAATGCTTTGTCAATATTGTTATATTATTATACTAGCAGTAGTGCCCGGCTTCGCCCGGTGGATTTATTTGTTTTACGGATGATAATGAATTCTACTATAGAACTGGCACATGATACTTAAACTAACAGAAAATATAACTTTCTGTGGTGGTGGGGGTGATTAGTACAGTATAATGGACGTAACATTCAGGTCATTTTCCCGTATTGATAATAATGATAATATTGAATAGGGAAACGGATATTTACCAACTACAGCACTGACCCATGTAATTTACAAATGAATTTAAAAAAAATGATTAGAAAGAGGAGTAAGTGAAATAAAAGACACGGCCTAGGGTCTATATCTCATGGGCTGTTAGAAATATAGAGACCAATAGTGTCGTATTTTGTCGCACAGAGCCGTAGGAAAATAATCAGAACACTTTGGAAAATTCGGCTGTCCCGAGCTTCTGAGGTAGCAATAGTATCATTTACCGCCACATAGCGCTGAACGATAAGGTTCGGAATAAATTAAGGTAAATTTGAAAGCACCAACGCTTATTGCAGCTGGTAACCTCAATGTACTGCACCAACACCATTGCACCTAGATACAGAGACTATTTTCATGATAACTGTTTTAAGTGGCCTAAGAAATCATTTTGCACTAATTACTCCCCTTGACTGCAATTTATAAACAGCGCAAGATGCAACTATTTTCGTAATTCTGCACCAGAACACTGGTAGGGCTGACGTGATGCAGCCTGAATTGCCCGTCAACAATAGACTTAATAAAATACTCTTTCAGTTACAATACTATGGACATGAATGGTTCTAGGGCCTTAATACGTGGTTTTCAAGTTCATTTTGTCTGCTTCTAAATGTAGGGAATGGAGAGCGTTGCCCAAAATATCAAGTGGACAGTGTTACCAGCAGGGTTTCAAAGTGTATGTAAAATTTGGTGCAATTAGGAGAAACGGTGTAGATTTGTGCCAAAGGACCTAAATGCAGGGAACGGAGTGGTCTGTCCAAAATTTCAAGCAGTGTTACTCGTGGGGTTCCAAAGGATAAGTATGTAAAATTTGGTTCAGATCGGTGAAACGGTGTAGATTTGTGCCAAAGGGCCTAAATGCAGGGTATGGACTGGTCTGCCATAAATTTCATGTGGACATTGTTACTCGCAGGGTTCCGAAGGGTAAGTATACAAATTTGGGTTCAGATAGGTGAAACGGTGTAGATTTGTGCAAAAGGGCTTAAATGCAGGGAATGTAGTGGTCTGTACGAAATTTCATGCAGTGTTACTCGCAGGGTTCCAAAGGGTAAGTATACAAATTTTGGTTCAGATCGGTGTAACGCTGTAGATTTGTGCCAAAGGGCCTAAATGCAGGGATGGAGTGGTCTGTCCGAAACATCATGCAAATAGTGTTACCCGCAGGTTTCCAAAGGGTAAGTATACAAATTTTGGTTCAGATCGGTGAAACGGTGTACTTATCACTAATCATAAGGCCAGCGCATGAGGGTAGATCTGTTCGGGAGTGCTTGTTCTTCCGACTTACTGAACAAAAATCAATCTTTAAGGATACCTGAGAGGTGTAGCCTAAACTATTCCTCTTGAATCTGGCTCTTCTTCTTAAGTATTCAATCCATGGATTGGTCTGCGGCAGTTCTCCAGTCGGCTCTATTTATAGCTTCCCTCTTCATCGGTTCTGCATCCTACATCAGACATGATTTGCTGTACATATTGTAGGCGTGGTCTTCCTCGACATCTTTTGCCTTCAACCATTCCCTCCAATACCGTTTTCAGCAGGCTATCGTGTCTCAAAATATGTCCTATCAGTCTAGTCCTCCTCTTCTTTATGCTTTTCCATAAGGTATAATTTTCCTCCACCTTTTTAAATACTTCAGCATTTGTTATTTTTTCTGTCCAGCTAATTTTTAGCATTCTTCTATAACACCATTGTTCAAAAGAATTTATCCTCCTTTTTTCTTCTTTTCCAATTGTCCACGTTTCGCAACCATAAAGGGCAATACTCCAAACATACGCTTTTAATAATCGTTTTCTGGTTTTAAGATTAATGGAATTTGTAGTGAATAAATGTTTCTTTTTGTGAAATGCTAATTTGGCTTGTAAAATTCTACATTTGATTTCTTTCTTGCTTCTTCCATCTTTGGTAATTTTGCTTCAGAGATATTTAAATTCTTGAACATTTTCTAGTGTTTTGTTGCCCACCACTAATTTCATACTCGAGTCTGCCTTTTTATCGCAGACCATAACTTTCGTCTTTGACTTATTTATTTTCATCTTGTATTCATTGCCCATGATTTCCTCCATTTTTACTATTATTTGTTTGAGATGATGTTCACTATCTGCAACTATGGCAATGTCATCTGCAAATCTAATCATATATATTTGTTCACCCTGTATCCTTATTCCTAAATTCAAATCCTCTCGAACCTTATTCAATGCATCTTGGATGAAGGCATTAAAAAGCATGGGAGACGAAGCACAGCATATACAAAAATAATTTTTCGAATCCGACTGGTTGTTCCAGAGTTTAGCGCGTTTAAACACACAAACAAACTCTTCTGCTTTATTATATTAGTATAGATTATGGCGTACCATGACGAGACAAAGCTCATTTTCAGCCCCTTGGTGTGGAAACAAAACTTTGAGGGCCCAAAAGGGTCCCTGAAAACTAATTTAATTTATTAAACTAATGAAGGAATGCAAGCTGGTAACCATGACAACAGTATCTCTAGAGGTGACATCCAACATTCCATCTATTTCTGTAAGAAGCAATCATATATTTATTTGGTTGGTTGGTTCCTTAGTTTAGGGACTGCGACAACGCGGTCATGTAGCCCCGTGAACTTTGGGTGTGTGTAGAATCTGTCTGATAACCGGTGTTAATTGTGATGACTATATTAGTGTGTGTATCTGTATTTTTAATTCAAGTATGGATTGCATCTTTGAATTTTTCAAATAGTTCCTACTTTTGCCACCAAACGCCACCGTCAACGACTACTAGGCCTAATTCAGAACTTAGCTACTAGACACCACCGCAGTCGGCTCTTGGCAACGAACGTAGCAACCTAATAGCGTTGTTTACATTTTTAACCTATACAATTTAGTTTCACACAAGTGTAATTAGTGGAAAGTTCTTTAACATGCCATAAATCTATGACATGGGACCACCGGCTTTACTTCCCCTCCGAAGGAAGGCATACTGAGGGATTTTTAAAGCTCTTAAAAAATCCGACGGCTTCGGCCGGGTTTGAACCCGCTATCTTGGGCATAGAAGCTCAGCATGTTACCTACTACGCCACCAAAGCCGCAATCATAAATTTACTCCACAATGATAATGTTTATTATGCATTTGTTAACAATAGGTAGGCCTATGTCTTTGGTATGTATACAAATTGGTGATGATTATGTACAGGCTGATGTTGGGTAAATCATGTTCCTGTGAATATGCTTAAATACATTTTAAGTAAGAAATTGCTAGTTTTGATTGGGCGGAATAAAATACACCCATTTTGATCTCATTTAGAATCGTCAATATGGACCTAAGCATGGATACTAATCCTATTGATCTTAAAGAGGTAACAGATCGTTAGATACGTAGACATCAGTGTCGAAACTTTGCAAAAGAACAGTGTGACCACCAGTATAACGTCCCCATAAGACAATAAAATGTTAAAAATATGCATAAAAACTCAAAATAAGTTTTTTTAAGCTCAAATTGTAAAATACTTTCTCATGAGGGATATACAGTGAGGTCTGGTCCATCTATGAAAACCTCCATATTTTGCCTATTTTCACCTATCCCCTAGTTTGCCTGGTGAAATCTACCTCCGCCTTCCGACGTGCCGCGAGGGATGTTTTTGATAAGCATTAGTGATTTGAAAAATATGTCAATAATAGCCTTAAATGAGTATTTGGCCTTCTTTGGCAATTCTCTTGATGCAGATCTCGCCTCTCCTACAACTCGTGACATATTTTGGAGACAGGCCTGGGCGTGGTGGTGGTATCATTGCTATGCAATCTCAGTTGCAAGAGAGAAGAACGGACTTGGAATGTGAATGTGTGATTCCTTGATTAGAAATGCAGAAAGGTCTAGTGTGTTCGTGGGCTGTGTGTACCAAACCCCCACCACATGGAGCAACTGCACATCTCCCTTAACAGGGCTCACACCTAGGTGAAAGACTAGGACACTGTGCTATTGTGTGGGGATTTTAACGAGGCAGTCATCTCATGGGAACAGCAGGAAGGGCCTTCCCTTGTCCCTTTAAAATTATCTGGAAGTGCAGTGAACTCATTCTGCGAGATAATCGAGGAATTCTCTCTGCACCAAATGAACTCAAATCTCACCTGTGGGCATAACTACCTCGATCTGCTGTTGACCAATACTGCTAACATTTATCAGTCTGCAGATTTAGAAAAATCGGATTGGACTCCATCTGATCATAGTGCTCTAATATGGAATATTCAGTTTTACAACCCTAATTTATTTCAAAAGTTTCCCCACAGGGACATATTTAACTGGAATAAAGCAGACATGAATCACCTCAAATTACTACTGGATTATTGCCCCTAGTCCCTCCTCGATATGAGGAAACACATTAACGAGAACTTTTATGATCTTTAGATGTCCGCAGTTCCTCGTGTGAAGGTTCATAATAATAATCTTATTGGTTTTACGTCCCTTTTAACTACTCTGGCTTTTAGAGATGCCGGGGTGCCGGAATTTTTCCCCTAAGGGGATCTTTAAAGTGCCAGTAAATCTACTGACATTGTTCCCTCGCATGTGCACACCCTCAAATGCCAGCTGACTGCGCCAGGATAAGAACCTGCAACCTTGGGCCCAGCAGGCGAGAAAATTACCACTGAGCCACGCAGCCAGTCAATGTATAATGGTTAATTCCTACAGTTAGCTACAATCTAAAAATAGGGCTCGCCAGTGAAAACTATCTTCTTTGAAATTCGTGTTCAGGAGAGCCGAACTCAAAGAAATTCATCGCTGCAAGTACAATGCTTACTTGGAAGACATGGACTCCAGCGTTAAATCTAATCCGGACTAACTATGGTTCTTCATTAAGCCGAGATCTAGGAACACCAGGTTACCGGCCACACTAGAGTACGAGGGCGTACCTGTACTGATACAAACTCTGCCTGTGAGCTGTTTCTGATTATTTAGAAACCTTATTCCTTCCTGTAAATTCAATACAATCAACCTTACCTGATCTGCCACCATCTAGTAATGATAGCATTTCTTACTTCCATATTTCTGAAGGCTGTATGAAGGATAAATTATACAATCTATCCTCTGGCAAGCCACCCAATCCTGATGCCATTCCTATTGAAAGAATTAAATCTTTATTCCACCAGCTATCTTCATTCACTCTGCTTTCTATTCAACCAAGCCATCACTGCAGGAGTTTTCAGATTAACGGACATCGGTCCATATCACCCGGGTGTTGAAAGGCTCTAGGCAGTAAATTACAGACCTGTGTCGCTAATGTCCATTTTCTCACGAGTGTTTGAACCAATTGTTCGGGACGAAATGTATGCTCACGTGTCGCCATTCATCACTGAACATCAGCACTGCTTCCTTCCTAAGCGATCCACTGCTACCAACCTTGCTGTCTTCACTCATGATGTATCCACCTCTATGAATAACCATGGTAGTGCTGTTATCTATACTGATTTCTCTAGGGCGTTCTCGCGTTCTACAGCACCCATCATAGCCTACTGCTTCATAAACTTTCCAACTTTGTTATAACTGGTAATCTTTAAGTTTCTTCAAAAGCTACATTTCAAATAGAACCCTATCAGTTATAAATAATAAGTCTAAATCTGTTACTCTTTATACTTTTTGTGAACAATATCCTACGTATAATTCATAATTCTAGGTGCCCGATGTATGCTGACGACCTTAAACTTTTGGGTTTATTTAAAAATGGATTTGTTAACCGGTATCCATCTGTTTTGAGTATGTGTCCATAGAATGGCAGTCTTTTCTGCCTTATCAACTCCATCAGCCATTCCTTTCCCTGGTACCATTCTTCACTTCCTTATAAATGGTCTCCTAAAGGGTTTCAGTATATCATTATAAAAAATTGATATGTAGCATTTGAAAAGGATTACAGAAAGGTAAGGAGATCATTAAAACTACAACTATAATTTGCAAATATTTTATTTTAAAAGAATCATCATCTACATTCTACATTAGCTGAGACTGCCTCAACAGAGGCAGTTAATTTTTGTTATTATAATGGTGGTGTGGCTGGAAAAAGAAAATCTGTCCTTCAACACCACAAGAAAGCAACTGTTAGGAGTTAAGAGTCTAATTAGTGAAATTTCACATCCAAGTCTGAATTAGAATATTCTTATGAATGAAGAATTGCCTTACATTATCAGTCAGAAACGTAGAAATTCCAATCCAGTATAAATAAGGAGGAAAAGTAGTCAAGTTGTTCAAGTTGTAGCTGGATCAGGTAAGAATAACAAAGTCGAAGGAAGTGGTGGGGCAAAGGAAGAGAATAAGTGCATTCATACTATATACAGTACACAAGGAAAAATAGATGAAATGATATATGAGCCTTTCAGTATTAAAATGGGCCATGTCCGTTTGGAATGACAAACAATTACAGTGTCTTTGATAAACAACATCAAAAATAATAATTGTCTGTGTTTCCAGATTGGCTTGGCCCATATGAATACTGAACTGCTCATGTATACACACATACATAGTCAAACCATTTTCACACTCATATCCAATTTCTTCAAAACTCTGCACTTTTTTTTGTTTTGTTTAACAGGAAAAGAAGGCATTTTCTTTTTCTATCTTTGAAACTGCATTACCTCAGCAATCAAACTGACATTTTGTATGGTGATGGAGGACTATTAAGTACATATGTTTGACTTTTAAAATCCTGAAAACACAAAAACAACATGGTCATCTATCCTAATTTTCTATTGAAGGCATCGTAAATTATGGATTATACACTTGTTCATATCATGCATTACTCTCGGTAAGTTGATAAACCAGTAGGCAATTCCTTACTGTTGAATTCATGTATTGTAGATAAGTCACATCATGTAACTTTGGACACATATTTTCCAGTATTGAAGGTGTGTTGACTCTAAATTATCTTGGGTAAAGATGAAAGCATGATTTAAGATAGGGAATGCACTAGTACCATAGAAAGATCATTTGCTTTGTTAAAATATGTTTATGTTTAATATCTGAAATGACTAACTTATCGTTAACGAGTTTTGAGTTTGGAACTGCATCTATAAGCATTATAATTTACTTGCGTCTCGCGAGCACAAACTCCTGTGCATTTTTCATGCACAGTCGGAATGTTTCGGAATCGCCCGGGATTCCTAGAGGAGCAGAGAGCGACAGACACGAGACATTCCACATCCAAGTTCTGTAACATATTTGCAGGGTTGTTGATTGTGGTTAAAATTTGCTAATGATTCACATTAATGCAAAATGATCCTGAAACTTGATTTAAGTAAAGTTGAAAATAGACCAGGCGCAGGATGAATGCATTCAAATTGGTATTTAAGATCTAACGTAATTGAAATCCCTCGACAATTTCGTAGGTAAAGTGTACCAGTGGTAATAGAGTCTGCTCAGTAACCTAAGGGCCTCAAGTTCCAAGTTTTCTTCTCTCATATGGCAGAAATACAAGTTATGTTCAGCGTGGAACCTCCGCAATTTTTGACTGATACAGTATTGGCCCAAATATCCTGACCTGTCTCTTTCAATGCGCAAGTTAGTACAGAACTTCAATGTGGAGTGTATCGTGTCTGTTGTTCTTTGCTGCTCTAGGAATCCCGAGTGATGCCGAAACAGTTCGACTGTGCACGAAAAATTCACAGGAATTTGTGCTCGCGAGACGTAAGTATAATTTACCTCTATTCCCAAGGATCCTGGATGTTGATTCACACTGTGGTAAGGTCATTTCATGCCTTTCCGACAATCTATAAGCACTATAATTTACTTCTACTTTCCAAGGTTGCTGGAAGTTGCTTCACACTGTGGTAAGGTTATTTCATGCCATTCCAACTATCCATAAGCACCATGGCAGGTGGGTTTCTTAGTTTAGGGGCTGCGACATAGGCATCATGTAGCCCCGTGTACTTTGGGTGTGTGTAGAATCTGCCTGATAACCGGTGTTAATTGTGATGGCTGTATTAGTGTGTGATATCTGTAATTCAGGTAAGGACTGTAGATCAATATCAAGTAGTTCCTAATTTTGATACCAAATGCTACCGTCAACGACACCTAGCCACGAACTTGGCTACAAGATGCCACCGCACCTGGCACCCAGCAGCGAACGTAGGAACTAACAGTGTTAATCATATCTAACCTCCAAATTTAGCTTCACATAACTGTAGTTAGTGGAAGGTTCTTTTACATGCCATAAATCTATGACATGGGCTCGCCGGCTTCACTTCTCCTCCGAAGGGAGGCATACGGAGGGATTTTTAATGCTCTTAAAAATCCGACGACTTCGGCCGGGTTTGAACCCGCGATCTTGGGCACAGAAGCTCAGCATTCTACCAATTACAACTACGGCACCGAAGCTGCCTATAAGTAGAGCCCTGCGCGGATACGCAAAACGTTATCCGCATCCACACGACTTATATCCGCATCCGCCCCGCATGACTTATATCCGCATCCGCACGACTTTTATCCAAATCCGCTGATATTTCAATATGATGTTTAATTTATTAGATAAAGCATAAAGTGTTAAACCAATACAATGATTTAGACATTTGAGGAGAAAGTCGTTCCTGACAATTTGCTTCATTGCAAGGGACTTCAAGTTGGATGACACTTCTGGTTCCTTGACCTCCGCTTTAGACAAAAAATTGGCTATACTATTTTGGCTACTTTTGCACTTGTGCCTCAGTAAGTTTGATGTGCCTGGTTTGTGTCCTGAGTATGAATACACTTTTTTTTTACAGGTATAACATCCTACTATATCATTCACCTTTTAGTTTCCATTGAAAACTTAACCAAATGTCTGCCATATCTTCCAGGATAGCTTCGACGGCGAGGTAGCTGACATGAGGAATGTTAATGATGTCACCACGATGAACTAACAAGCTTATTGACAGCATTATATCTCGTACGTATAGTAATAATGGCAGTGAGAATTGATGATGATATGTCAAGACCATCTACTACAAACATACGGTACTTAATAAAATGCAGTTGAAAGCATGAGTAAAATAATCTTCTCTTGTATAAGTGCAATACGTGCCTGAATATTTCGTACGCAAAAGGCCATAGGAGTATTACTCTTTTAAGCATGAAGCTGTAGATTGGCATATCAAATATATAATATTATCGTAAGTTTGTATTCTAACAACTATCCGCAAATTTACTCGAAACATTATCCGCAACTTACCGCTATCCGCACAGCCAAGCAAACTATATCCGCGGGTTTATCCGCATCCGCGCAGGGCTTTACCTATAAGCACCATAATAATTATTGTGCCCAATCAAATCAGAATCAATACTAGTGAGTGCATGGCCTCCTATAGTTGAAGCCTGTAATTCATTCATGTAAGTGTAATTGTGATCCTATTCCTGCCCTTAGTGGGTACAAAATGGCCAAAACGATATGACCTTACCATAGTGTGAAACAAAACCCAATGAACTTGCTACTTCTCAAATGTTTATTTCTAACATGTTCTTTGTATGCATTTGTCTTTGATTTAAATACCTCTTTCACACTTTTATTCTTAACAAAATTCCTATGAGAATCAAAGATCAATTCCATGCAGGTTCATCAGTATTACAAGTTGTGGCAAGGGATTAATAAATATTCTGCCGATTAAGTTTGGCCATAACAAATCCTTCATGTTAATGGTTAACTTTGGTCTGTCTTGTTGGCCACTAACAAAATCTTGGCAGTGTGTATGGAATTCTCTGCATCTTCTGCTCCGACATTGAAAGCATGTACTGAAAAACCTGCTCTTTACCTGTTTCTACAACCCAAACAAACACACTGGAATTACTTCTCGCAATACAGTGAAAACTGAGTAGAAAGTGATCTGAGAGTAGGTGACGAGAACACATCTCTAGTCTCTGTGAATACCTGCTTCTTCCAAAAGAATACTTATGAAAATGAAAGCATCTTCAATGATGCAACTAAAAACGGCCAAGAATTAGGCAAAACAGAGAAATGTACTGTGATATTAAGTTTATTGTTGGGTTATAATATTTTTTTTGGCCATATTGGTTTGATTAATCTACTGTGGAGGGAATTTTCTAGGTAGATAAAAATTCATGATGATAAACAGCTTGGATAATGCAGGAATTGATGAGAGTTCAATCATAAAATTTTCGTATGTGCCGGTACTAAGATTTATACTGGGACCAGACCTTCCCGGATGCAGCTTTTATTTTAATGAGTTGCTCTGTCGAAACTACTGTATCAAAAAAGTATCTATCATCAATTATAAGCATATCGACCAGATTGCTTTCACAACTTTTCCTTCCGTCCATGAACTCATTATGGTCTGAAGATGGTGTCTGGCCTATAGATAGAGCCCTGCATGGATAAACAAGTTATCCGCAAGACTGTTATGTGCATCAGCACAACTTTTATCCACATGTTTGTTATCCAGATCTGATAAAGCATAAAGTATTAAAGCAACACTTTTAGAAATTTGTTCCCCTAGGCTATGGGTGAATCGCAAGACAATGTTGACAAGAGTTTTGGTTTGTCTGTTATTTATACAAATCTACATCGTTTCACTGATCTGAACCAAAATTTGTACACTTACCCTTTGGTACCCTGCGGGTAACACTGTCCACTTTAAATTTCAGACAGACCAGTCCATTCCCTGCATTTAGGAGGGTAATCTAGGACTTTTTTTTGTGTGCATTAGTCAACACTAATTGAGGGTATTTCCATGACTGGCTTCTCTCACTTCCCTATTATTCTCACACAATCCAAGCGAAAGCAAATAGGGAAATAAACGTGAACAATGCAGGTCTTAGCAAAAACTAATAATATTTTAAATTCATCCAGTTCAACATTGTATTCCAAAAACAAACTGCAAATTTACTCTTAACATTATCCGCAGCTTATCCGCTATCCACACAGCCATGCAAACTACATCCGCAAGGCGAAAAATTTTGCGGATATATACGGGTTTATCCGCGGATATCCTCATCTGCGCAGGGCTTTACCTATAGATTGCCATAAAAGAATTCCTTAATTCTCTCCTTTCATCTGACGCATCTTAGTTATCTTCTCAAAGAACAGGCTTAAAATAATTTGTCAACATTGTACTGTATATGTAGACTACTGTCTTCATTTACTTTCACCTAAACCTTCAACTCAAAAATGACATTTCATTACCAAATATATAGTAGCTTTGAAGCCATTTTACAGTGTTGCCTTATTAACAATTGATATTGTAACTTAATCGGTCAATACAAAATAATTTCAATTACTGGAATATGTGAAAAATAACCTGAAATAAATTACATGTGATTAAGATATATATACTGTTATGGACTATTGGAAAAGGAGAAAACCAAGGGATGACATGCTTCGCTTGTCAAGAGAGCATCATCAGATCCAAATTTAAAAGACAAATGGCTCTACAAAACACTACCAAACCTACTGTGACACCCGCAGGCAGTCTCTGCCCTCCAAAAACAAAAAACCTTTCAGAAACTTAGTAAGTATGGTAAAATTTACTAATAAATATTAAGGTATTGGGCATCCAAAAAAAAGAAAAGAAACCTATTTATTTTAACAGTTTTCCTTCCCCCAACTAAGCTATGAAGGTGTGGCTACTGTACTATTTATGTGATACACTTAAGCAATAAGCCCTAAACTACTATAGAATTGCAAACTAATGTGCGGAAATGACCTACAAGTGCTCTACTGTGATGATAGTAAAAAGCTATAACTACAACATACGAAATAGTGTTTGTCTACTATTGTGTTGATACTTATCTGAACTGTGGAAAGTCTACAGGCTTCTACCAAATTCCTGCTTGTAAGACAGCAGGTTAGTAAAGGCTCGTGGGATACCTTGGGCAGGGGAAGATTTTGCCAGCACTGCTAATCAAGCTACAGCATGGTGCAGAAGGTGTGTGTTTGGTGCTAAATGTCCAAGAATTAGGCAAATAGACAGGCACATGTCATATATACTGCCCCCTAGGCAGAACGCTTTTATTCTATACAAAGCCGAAAAATTCCAGCGATTACCGAGATAATTACAGCAGGATTCGTCCTGCTGTGCGATTACTTGAATGACCAGTAGAGCTCTCTGCAGTAAAAAACTATTCCAGTACCGTAAGTACTTGTGTTTGCGGTCGGGTATTTTGAAATAACTGCGGAGGAGTGTTCACTTCGGTGGTGCTGTTGCTGGGTTTTTTACATAAAACTTAAAACCACCCCAAAATTTTCTTTCATCAATATCTTTCTTATTAACATTACAAGAATGACTTATTTGAACTCAATTCTCTATAGTTTCCTTTAATCGAATACATATTTTACTAACGTACAGGCATCCCTCGATTTACGGATGAATTAGTTCCGAGTAATCATCGCATAATACGAAAATGCGTTAAGTGAATGTATTATGATATGGGTTAGACAGGAGATAAGGACTATTTCAAGGAAAATATAAAAAAGCCTATGAGTGTTAAGCAAATGCAACCTCAGATACTGGATAGGATGCTTTCAGTTCTTTAAACAGAGCCTTTGCTTTAGCCTGAATAACCATGGTGGATATCAGCATAGTAGGCTACGTTTAGTTTGATGTTCAATTATTATTAAATATTTAATGCAGCCAATGGCCATACAATAATAATATAGTTATAGTGGTCAATGTATAGTTCTATAGTTCATATAGCACTAACTATTACAAAATTTTGTCAATGAGATTTTCCTGCTTTTGCATTTTATCACATAATATCTGTCACATTGGTCACGACAGAGTTTACACTGGCACAGGTCACTTGGTTCATGGTAGGTATCTCTTTTACAGATTTTGTAGTGAAAACCATGGACTGCAAAGCGAGTCATGGTGTGCCTCAGTTTATAGTTAGCCGTTATCCATTCCCTGTTTATCATCGCGTCTGTGGAGAAGAAATCTAGACATATATCTTCCCTTTTGTCCCGAAGTTCTTGTAATAGGCTCTGGTATGCTCCTGTTGTGGGCAATGATAATTCAAACCTGAGATCTTCAATGTAGAATGGTTCTCTGGCCAGCAGGTAAACCAATCGCGATAGGGTAAATTTAGAGACTCCTAATGCTTTTTTTTTAGAAATCTAGCCCTTACCTTTTCAATTTCTTTGATTTCCCTCTTTTGCAGTTGGTCCCAGATTAATGTCAGGCCATAAGTTAATATCGGTGAGATCTTTCGCTTAAATATTTTCAACGCAGTTTCTAATGACATTTTCTGCATATTCTGAAGGCTGTTCATGGCAGATATTGCAATTGCGCTTCCGTTTGTCTGTACTGTTAATCCAAGATACTTAAATTGTGAAACAACTGTCAGTGGTTCTCGTCTGTAGTATATTATATCACTGGCTGCTGGCCTACCACCTTTCCTGAAAGTCATTGTCACTGTTTTCTTCTCATTTAATTGAAATCCATTGTGTATAGCCCAAGATGTTAGTTTATTGAATGCTTCTTGAAGTTCTTTTATATCACGAGACACCAGTACCATGTCGTCTGCGTATGCATACATTTTCACATTTCCTGAAGCAACAACCCTGGGAATATCCGCAGTCGCAATCTTGAAGAGCAATGGACTGATTGGATCGCCTTGTAATACTCCGATCATCTGCTCTATTGGTTCTGACATGTCCACATTGTCATCTATCTGTATCATGTTGTTATTCAGAATATTTCTTAAAAGTTTTGTTATGTTGTTTTTTACCAGTAATTGCTTCTATTTTCTCAATAATCATGGCCCTATTTAATAAATCAAAAGCTTTCTTATAATCTACGAATACAGTATGTAGCTTTCCTTTAGGAATTCTTAATGAGTCTTTGATCTCTTCTAGAAGACATTTTATTGCCTGTAAGGTTGACTTTCCTTTTGTGAATCCAAACTGCTCTTCCAGTATTGATCCCTCTACTAGTGTGTATAGACGATCTGTCAGCAGTTTACTTAGTATTTTGAAAGCTGTACATTCTAGGGCTATGCCACGATATGAATTTGGATCTTCCACGTCTCCCTTTTCTTTGTATAGTACTTTAAGTGTGGCAGTTCTCCAATTTTGAGGAATATTTCCTTGTTTCAAACATTCATTGAACAGTTTTGTCCATACTTCCTTGAGGTACATTGTTGTACTTTTGAGATTTTCATAATATATACCGTCCGGTCCACATGACTTTTTGTCTTTTGCCGCATTTATCGCTCATTCTACTTCTTCCACCGTGAAGGGTTTATAGCTAATTGTCAAGTGATCTTCCACACTCAGATCTGGTCACGTTTCGTATGCTTGTAGAACGCTTTTAAAATGCTGCTCCCATATTTCTAGTGGAATGTCTCTTGGAAAAAGAAACATTTCTTCCCGAAACCCTTAAAGAGGTGCCCGCGCGGGAAGCCTAAGTTAATGGGTGATGCAGTCTGTTGAAAGAGTCCTGGGGCTTCGAGCAAAGCGAGAAGCCCTCCTGAGCCTTTCTAACATGTGTAGCTTTTGTAGCATGCATCATTTAAATGATACAACGTCTAGTCTTTCAGACTGACTGTGATTTTTTCTTGCTTTGTAGCAAATGTGATTGAACCATGTCTTCGCCTTCATGTTTTGATGAATGTTATGTATGATTGCACTCTTAATAAGTCTTTCTATACAGGTTGTGGGATTATCTATATCTCCTTTCTGGATTAATTTTGTAACATCTTCAGTATCTGCGTCTTTTAATATGTCTAGATCTAATTTTCTTCCTTTAGGTATATTTCCTCGTGCATTTGTAGTTATTGGTGTTGATGTTCAATCCATTGGGCCAACATTCGTTCCATTTTCTCCATAATTGGCGCCCTTATTATGGATGATGTCATTCTGGTCGCACTTTTGCAGCTTACTTTAATATTTTCTGCTTGACTTCTTATGCTTCTCGGAGTTGACTCTGAGATTCCTGTAGCTCTGACAATGTCCACAGTGGGCTCATTGCGTTCATATCGCTTTATAACCTCCGACCTTTCTTCAAGTGTTATTGATTTCCTTTGCTTTTTGCTTTTGGAAGCATTTTGATCACACTTGATTTTCTCCATAACGTTTATAGAAACAATAAAACACAGCTGTTAACTAAATGCTCTCTTTAATAATGACCACATTCCGCCAGTCAACACTGAGACAACGCAACACAGCTACTCAGCACTCTCTTTGAGACTGGCTACACGCTGCTTTGCAGAGCTGCACACTTGATCACGAAATCGTGCCAAAGGACGATTGTGAATCTGCAACCTAACTTGTGTATATTCTTTTATTTTATATAATTTATTATTGGAAGAATCATTCATTTTATAATTATAATTTATATAATTATGTACATCTTTAAAATCACGTTAAAGCAAAAACGTGTCAAGTGAGAACAAGTATAACGAGAGATGACTGTACTTTGAACGCTATAGTTTATTCAGCTAACTGATATACAGTGAAACCTCTCTATAACGGACACCTTTGGTACCGTATATACTGTCCGCTAAAGAGGGGTGTCCACTATAGAGAGGGTTAGAGTATATGATTAAAATTTGGCACTTGTACTTGTGCAGTATGTGTACTTACATGAAAACGTAGGGTTACGCGTGGTAAAACAATCCACTTTCGTCCGCATTTAAAATGTTTTCCGGCGAATAACCATCAGTGATGGAAGACAACTTTTCTTCCCAGCTTGAAACATTATCCATATCAACAGTGGAGGATTCTCTGCAAATTGCTTCGAATTTTATATCGTGGTACTTTCTGAAATTCTTGAGCCAGCCGTTCGAGGCTTTGAAATCTCCGATATCTAATTCTGACGCGAAATCCAATGCTTTGGCTTGTATCACTGGTCCGGACACAGGGATGTTCTGACTTCTCATTTTGCTGAACCACACTATCACTGACTTATCAATAACAGCACCATTACCACTTTGAAACTGTCCAATTTGCAGCTCATTACCATTCAAGACGCCATACCTTAATTATCTCTTCTTGTTTTTTTACAATTTCTGCTGCCTGTTTCTTTCCAATCTAAAACACTTCACATGATTTCCGTACACCACATTTCTCAAGTTTGTGATAATCTACGATGTCTACTTTCTCTCAAGTTAAACTTTCATAAGGAGCCATTTCAAATGCACTCACTTACTACTGTAACGCACAGGTCCTACAATTTCAGAAGTTCCATGGTAAAACTGACAGTGAAAGTATGAATTCCCTCATCCCAACCATTTCTAGTTCAAGAGAACAATGAAAGCGATACTGTTAGGCCTAGGTTTATTTTTGGAGCAGTGAGAAGATAAGAGGATAGGAAGGTCAGCGCTAACTGGCTTCCAGGAAGCACAGGATGTGTCGAAAGTACATTAACACAACAGTGTTCATACAAGACCAATAGACCTACAGAGATGCGATTTCTTTTCGAAACAAGTGTCCACTAAGAGATTTTGGTTGATTTTTTTAATGCGGCCGGGGTGTCAGTGTCCGTAATAGCGAGTATCCGCATAAGAGAGATTAATTACTATCATACTTAATAGGGGTTTGGTCACGGACCTAGAAAATAGTCCGTTATGAAGGGGTGTCCGCCTTAGAGGAGTGTCCGTTAAGAGATGTTTTACTGTATACTTTACACTTCTTAATGTTATGAAACAGTTGTAGATAAAAATAATATACTATTTAACCGAACACCCACTGATAAAATGTTACCAGCCACTACTGGTATGCAGTTCGCTATTTATTATTAAGGGCCTCTGCATGTCTTTGCCGTTGACCAATACAGTTATATTCTGTTCCTCGTAATGCTTAGGTGTTACAAGATCTATGTCAACTTGCTTTGGTATATAGGGGTTTCCACTTTAATAAAAACATAAAATGCAAAGTTTTGCATTTTGTTCAACATTCCTACAGAAAAAAAACATAACATTTTCAAACACCTCTATGCATTACACGATGTTTCAAAATTCTCACTTTTGCGGTGAGCATCAACCAAAAATTGTGTTACATACAGACCAATAGGCAGAATATGAGACATTTGAGAGCAAATTTTGATATGAAGTATCATGTCATTCCCTTGTGAGAATGGAGGGTACAATGGGAGAGAAAGAAGTATATATCTGCTTACTGATTAGTTCATTTTAAGTCTATAGTGCGTCTCTACCTTAAAAGACAGTATGGAATTAAATGTAGTATTCGCCTCTTACTCGCACTCCTATGTCCTGCAATTAGCTTAGTCCTCTACTACGCCGGCAATGTTGCCATTTCCCAATAATTGAAAGTGACAAATCCAAGAAAATGTTTGCGTGGTCTTATAGAGAATTTTCCGCTCTTTAGTTATATAGTTATTGTTGTTTTAAGGGGCGGAACTACGAGGACATCTGCCCCTATGTTCCGCTCTTTATGATGTAAAAATAAAAGCCATAAATAAATAACACATTGCCCAATTTTCACAATTACGATATTTTAGCGCGAATCTATATTTTTGCAGATATAAAACTTATCACGCCATAGATAATGAACTAATGATCGCAACAGATCAAGAATTTATTTTTAGATTGCCTAATGTTGGTAGAAGATACCCTATTTCTCAACGCAGTAATTACTTTCATAATAAGAAAGTTAAGATTTGTCTTAAATGTTAATTGAAATATCTGGGATGGTGTCACACAAAAGTTACGTAGCGAGAAACATTTTTGCTGTTGACTTTACATAGGTGACTAAGCAAGAAGAAATGTTCATTAATGTCTGAAATAGTTTTTAAAACAAACCAGAGCTCGATATCAGCTAGCATTCATAAGTTATAGCACTTTGCGTACTCCTCCCGCTCAGCGCTGACGCATCGGAAGTTTTTTTTTACTAATGTGGCCTGTAGGCTATCTCCCCGACTGCGTTTGAAGGAGGGTAGGTGATGGTGTGAAGTTAAACTGTGAAATGAAGTGGAGCTTGTGTTCTTTATCAATAGGGATGTATAGAACTAGCACCGACAGAGCGCACTGCTGTTGTACTGGGTAAGCGCACGGCGATCTTCATTCGTCTCCTGTGTTCTCATGCCGCTAATATGTACGAATTTAAGTTGTTTAAATTGTTATTTTTGTGACTATGCCGAGCTATTGCAGTATTCCTCTTTGCAAAAATCAGGGAAGCTCGTTTCCGTTTCACCAATTTCCACAAAATAAAGAAATGAGGAAGAAATGGTAACATGTTATCAGAAGGAAAAATTTCGGTGAGAAAAATCCATCATTTACAACCCCCAAAAATCCATCATTTACAACCCGATGACTTCACGAAAACTGTGTTGGATTAGTGTGACTTACAAAGGGAAATAATTCCTGTTTTGTACCTATAAACTGATTAGACATTTCGATAACAACCACTGAATGTATGCGTTTGTATTTGAAGGTGAGAGAGCAAGATAAAAACCGGGCGCTGTTCCATCGCTTTTTCCGTGGACCACGAACACAACAAAAAGAATTATTTAGGAAGAGGCCATACACTAGAAAATTGCCGGATTATCACGATAAGCCTACAAAATCGGAATCTGCAGAAATCATCTCCATTGAAGTACGGGAAGAAATCGTCAATATACACGAAGAAATGAAAGTAACATTTCTGACTCCCATTTTCAAAGACATCAATAGGCTACTCGGTTAAATACTTCAAGAATAAATGTCGCAACACTAACAGTCACAAACGTATTATTGTTGGTTTCTTGAAATCAGAATTAATCGTCAACTTCCATCTGCCCGACGGAGAATGTGGTAGCGACTGACTTCTACAGTACATTCTTGAGACATAGTCAGATGAATGGAAACAGTTCATGGCTCTAAAGCAGGGATTCTCAAACTTTAAAAAAATTGTACCCCCAAGTCCTTTTCCAGGGGTAAGGGAACGATTCTTATTGAGAAATTGACAAAATTACATAAGAACCAAACGTTGCGATGCATTTTCGAGGTACACATTACCGATATCAACTTTCTTTGATTATGTTTACCTTAAAACACGACAGTTTCATGTAAGCTATCAACCTAAAAAAAATACATGAATCGAAGTCTGTAAGCAGGGGGAGCAAGTGAATATTTAAATCTCTGTTTATGATTTAAGTCTTATGGAGATATATTTATCAATATAGGCCTACAAAACTCTAGTAATTGTAATCTTTAGGAGAAAGCTTGCTGAATCATATTCATTATTTGAATAATAAAGCGAGTTAGAATTTTGTTATTACCGCTGTAGGCCATTAATTCTTCCTTCCTCCCGCTAGTTTTAGTGTCTCTAGTCCGTAGCTCATTTTGCAGCTGTTTAACGCTTAAACGCTGAAAATCGTCCATAATATATTAGGAGATATACCTATAGAATTAATTAATATAGTCTTGGAGTAAAATTAAAGAAGATATAATTTACTTTAGCTTAGAAAACTCGGTCACAATTTATACATTCTTCGCAGCTGACTGGGAGAAACATAAAGACGATCGCCTTGCGCTTACCCAGTACTACACGAGCGCTATCTGGCGCGAACTTTCTCCCGCTACATCCCTATTGTCCGCCTCGTTGCTTAGTGGCTAGCATTCTTGGCTGTCACTGTGCTGTCACTGTGGAGGCCAGGGTTTGAATCCCGGCTCTGCCAGGAAATTTAATTCTGGTCTGAGGGCTGGAACGGGGTGTACTCAACTTCATGAGACAAAACTGAGAAGAGGTGGGTTCGATTCCTACCTCAGCCATCCTGGAAGTGGTTTCCGTAGTTTGCCTTTGTTCGTCCCGGGAATGAACAAGGGTTCATTAATGGTGCAGAGTTAACGTTTCTGTGCCAAACGAACACGGCAGACACCCACGACGAAATGACAGGTGAAGTGTATGAAAAGTGGTTCGCCGAGCAATTGTTGCCCAATGTTCCTGAAGGATCTAGCCTAGTGATAGACAATGTAGGCTATCACAGCAGAGAAATATGTTTGTAGCTTGCCACCATACCACAGTGAACTTAATCCCATCGAAATGGTATGGGCGCAAGTAAAGAACTAGCCTATATAAAATTGAACAACGTCTCATTCAAAAAACAAGAAATGAATAATTTAATTTCGGCTGCATACCACCACCTGACCACACAAAATTGGGAAAATTACGTGGACCACAATATATATTATTATTATTATTACATGTCATATTATAATTTATTATAAACTATGATATTCGAGAAAATGTAATATAACATGTTATAATATCATATTCATGAATAATTGAAAATTATAAATTATTATAATGTGTGTATTAAAATTGCGCTCTGAACTTCGGTGTATCATATCTAAATATTGTACCGTCGTTCGCTTCAAGGCATGAGGTACAGTTATATACAGCAAACAATTATTTTGGAAATTTCCCGAGTTTTGCGTAAAAACACTCCTGTATACGAGTTATGTTACACCATGTGTCCGGCCTTGCAGAACTTGGTATATGCAGCAGATCAGGTATCAGCGCACTCCATTTAATGCGTACTGTCTTTTAAGGTAGAGACGCTTTATAGGTAGAGGTTATTAAAATACCTCAAACCCAAAAATCAAAGTCAATTTCATGAATATCAAATTCAAAATATTATCCTTCCTAGCATTCCATAAATTAAGCAAATGGAAGTGATTTATATACCTTCAAAACAGAAAATGAAATGGAAATAAGATGTTTTGAAAATACACTGAATGATCCAGTCTTATACGATGGAGAATTAACAAGGAAGTAGTAGTTACATTAAAGCATACAATTTTGTCGTATGTCCAAGTTTCATGTCTAAATTCACAACCATGATTTATAATAGCCTATAATAACCATAATTATAGAAATTTTAATTGAAGAAGTAAATGCAACAATCTCGAAAGTAATTTCTTTTCGGAAGAAGAAAATTATAATAATAATGTTAAATCCTAGCCATTATTATCTCTTACCAGCTATGGATTTAGAGATTTCTTCGATTCAGTACTACAGTAGAACCTCGTTAACATGTACCTCATTAGTATGTTTTATCGCACATCACGTTGTAATTTTCAAGTCCAGATTCTTATCTAATGAAAATGATGTTAAAGAACCTCATTTATCACATTGCATATTTTGCCACTTATCGCTTAGTATGATCGCATTTTTGTCGGCCCTGAAAGCATTGTTTGTTCATCCCTGGAGGAATGCGAGCCCGTTCGCTCAGAGATAACATTCCTTGTTATCGGCCAACAAGTAGGCGAGGGTTGTGACATAACAGCTATGACAGTGCAACTTTGCTTGTCAAGCTGGTAAATACCCAAACCCATTGTGCCTATTAATGGATTTGTGAATTCAGCAAGTTTAGAGTTCTGAGAAGACTAGGTGTCAGTAGGAACTAGCATTACGTATCAAGCTAACCGTACCGAATGTCTATGTGAGTGAATACTGTATTCACGCAAATTCTCATTAGCCTCCACTACCAAAGAAGTTGAGAAACCTAGTGATAATTTTGTTGCGTCGTTTTGAAACAATGGAGAAGATAGTAGTTGAATCATAAACTAGTGATGAGAAAATGAAAATTCCGGAAGAAGCAGACAGAAATCCTCACCTTAAGCGTGTGGAACTGGCACGAAAGTTAAAACTAGCTCCTTCAACATTAAACACTATTGTTCGAAATCGAGGCAAAAATAGTTGTTGCATACAAAGTAAACAGGAACGGTGTGCGTGAAGGAAAGTTAGTTATTGCTGTTTTAAGGAGTGGAACTATGAGGTCATCTGCCCCTAAAGGAAAGTTTTCAAAACTGGAAAATGCTCCTGCAATGGTTCTAGCAAGCTTGTGCAGCAAACATTCCAGTGGTTGGAAATCTAATTCGTAAGAAAGCTAATTACCTCGCGAACCAAATGGGAGTAGCAGACCTTGCAGCGTCAAAAGGATGGAACTAGCGTTTCAAGAAGAGGCAGGGTTTTGCTTACAGGTGCAAACGAGGAGAAGCAGCAGCCTTTGACAGTGGCAAGAGTTGAAACTTGGACCAATGAAACGCTACTGTCCTTGTTGAAGGAGTACATACCCCAAGACGTATTCATCGCAGACGAAATGGGTCTTTTTTTTCAGCCTTCTACCCGACAAGACAGTGGTGTATAAAGGAGAAATTTGAAATGGTGGAAAATTGAGCAAGGAAAGGTTAACCGTCCTTATTGTTGCAATGAAAGTGGAACGAAGACGTTGCCTCCACTTGTCATCGGTAAAGCAATTACGCCTCGTTGCTTTAAAAATGTGAAGAGCTTTCCATGCCAATATAAAGCCAACACAAACGCTTGGATTACTACTTCTGTTTTTGAAGATTTTTTCCGAGCCCTTGATGCAAAAAAGACTGTGTATAAAGGGGAAATCTTAAAATTTTAGTAATAATTGACCTGCACACCCTGTAAATGTTCCCACAAAGAATGTAAAGGTGGTTTTCCTTCCTGCCAACTGCACAGTCGGCTTCAGCCCTTGACCACAGAATCATTCATTGCGTGAAGAAAAAGTACAGAAAAATGTTAATGCAAAAAAGGTTGGCCAACATCAGTGGTAAACGCAAGAAGATCACTGTTCTTGATGTTCTGCATTTCTTAAAATGTTCTTGGGACTCTGTGGAGCAAACCACAATTAGCAACTGTTTCCGCAAGGAAGAATTTCGCGAGTTTCATGAAACTCCAGAGATCGAAGAAATGGAAGAAGAAAACGCTAGTTATTTTTGAACTACGAGGTCATCTGCCCCAAAGAAGAATATGTTGAAGACTGAAATTCAGAACTTCGACAACTAAATTTAACATTGTCATTTGCCAGACCGTGACGATCGGCGATATTTTCCAAGAACATGTGAAGGGAAAGAATGAAGAAGAAGAAGAGAGTGAGGAAGAAGATGTGGTACTGTTCGCATTTGCGAATAATTTAATTTATTAATTTTTCAAGTAATTTGTGTCGGTCAGACAGAATTTATTTTTTCATAACCTATATTCAGGTCACCACGTGTTTGGGATCTTTGATTTTGTAAGAATTCCTTTATTTCAAATCAAGTATGTTGTAAATTACTTATTATTTTGTAATCCTTGCTCGCCTTTAAGACATTTCTCCAAGGGTTTTAGTGAAGTCTTACATTTCATCTACACTACGAGAAAGTTGAACAGGAACTGGCTACCATAGCTACGCTCCCACTGGTCGGCTTCCTAGCTTCGGCCAATCACCGCACGTCTTCTTCACTACGTGTCATGGAAGCTCCTAGAACATCAGCTGGTCGCCTATTTAAACGACCTGCTGGGCTGTCTGCTTTGTGATTTTACTTGCTGTTTTTAAGCTGTTCACCAGTCTTGCATACCGGACTTAAAACTTCATCCAGACATAATGTATCATTGTAAACTCTGCATAAGGAAGTAATAACTACGCTTCGCAATGTCTTTAAGACATCTGTTCTTCGTGATCTAAACGTGATCACATCTTTGTGTTTCAAACTACATGTTTGAAAAATGAACATTTTTCATGTGTGAACTTCACATCATTCGTACAACGTTAATAGGTTATTACCTATGTTTTCGTCTTCAATGGATTACTCTAAAGCTATTCTTTTTGTGAATTCTACAAAATTCTACAAGTGATTTAACCTTCCTTCGTACTCTTGTGTACCACGTGTGACATATACCTAATGTTTTCAACTACTCGGAAAACAACTAATGTTTTCAACTACTCGGAGCCCCACCGTCGGCTGGCCTTGAAATGGTTTTCCGTGGTTTCCCATTTTCAACACCAGGCGAATGCTGGGACGGTACCTTCTGACAGGCCACGGCTGCTTCCTTCCACATCCTTGCCCAATTTCATTGATCTTCATCCATTCCATCTCTCATCCCGACGCGCAGGTCGCCCACGGGCGTCGACTAGAAAGACCTGCACTCGGCCTATCAGGAGGCCACACGACAAAAGAAAAAAACTACTCGGAATTCTACTAAGGTTGCTAACATACGCCACAACTAAGATAAGTAATTTGTTACTTATACAAACCTTGTATTTTGTGAAATGTAATATATGTACTGTTCAAGTGTGCCTTTTTCACATCAGGGTTTTCTTAAATCAACTGACTTTTGTGACCTTTTGTTAATCATAGTTACTCTACCGGGTGAGTTAGCCGAGGTCGTTGCGGCATGACTGTTGGCAGTCTCTCACATCCGGGAGGCGAGGAGGTTCGAATCCTCCCGTCGGCAACCTTGAAGATGGTCTTCTGTGGTTTCCCATCTTCCTTCCAGGCAAATGCCGGGGTTGGTCCCTAACTATAGGCCACAGCCGCTACCTTCCAACTCCTCGACCCTCCCATCCAACATTCCTCCCCAACGGTACTTGTAGCTCACCCATTGGGTGTCCGTCTCGAAGCAGCTACAAAACTGGCGAGCCGAACATGTTCTCGGACACTCCCGGCACTAAAAGCCATACGCTAAAAAAAAAATAATAATAATAAAAAAAAATAATAATAGTTACTCTGTTCTGCAAGATTACGTAGCGGCTCACCTTTGCCATTTTCTTGCTTTCCGAGGAAAAATTAACGTACCTGCTTGCTTTTGCCATTTTCCTTTTAGGAACAATTTCATGGTTCACTCTCCTGAACTTACGTATCTACTGGCTTTTGCTATTTTCCTTTTGGAAATATTTCATGGCTTACTTTCCTGTACATCATGGCAACTCATATGACTTTTTCCCCTTCCATAAGGTTCGGCAGGATTAGGCCCCTGACCGCCATGGCCCCTTCTATAGGCCATGCCTTTTCTTTGTAACTGCTTTTACAGTTTTTCCTTTCTCTCTTTCATAAGGTTCGGCAGGAGTGAGGCCCTGACCGCCATAGCTCCTTCCGTAGGCTATGTTTCTATTCTTTTCTTTCATACCAAATGATCTGTGTAACTTTCACAAAGGTTTTCTTTATAGGAAGATGTTTCACCGTTTTCCTTTCTTATGCTAAAGCCAATTTTGGATTAAAACACTCCGAGTGTCCCATATGTTTGGAAGTTAGTCAAATAATTTCTTCTTTGTCAGTTGTTATATTAATGGAGCAAAGCCTACTCGGTGTAAAAAATGTTTCTAGTTGTGCTAACCTATTTAGCATCAAAATTCAGTTATAAAATTTTGTTATTCATTTACCATTGTCAAATATATACATACGTTAAAGCAACATGCTCTCTCTTTTTCTTGTTTTGCATATGCTAACTCCTTCATATCCCTCAATGCTCAAACTTGGTTCGATTCTGAACACTCAGAATTCTGTCTGATAATGGAAACCTTTAATTGGTTAATCCAATGGTTCGTGGCAGTTAATCACACCAGGTACCAACCATACCAACCTTAGGAAGGGCATTTGAATCGATGGACACTGTCCGGAGCTTTATTTCAGGCTCTTCAATCGATGAAACCGTCATGAACACACTGTCAAAATTAGACACTACATTGTACTCACTTGGACAGAGAAGTCATAAGCAAACAACAATGGATATGTGTTTAAACGCCGGTGGTTCGTGTTATTTTGTTAAGTGTGTAAATATGTTAATTATTAATATGTTACATGCAGAAATAAAATTGACCTACATTTGTTTGAGGTTAAAATCTATTTGTGTGTGTTGGCTACAATACATCAGTTGGCCTGATATGGTTTGCAACTATGAAGTTACAAGATTATAAAATACGTAAGTGTAATGCAAAATCTATAACCAATTTAAAAGGTTTTGGTAACTGATGTTCGTTTCTGACATTTATAAATAATAGCGCTGTGTTTTGCCACATTTTGTTTGAGATCGTGTGATGGCAGAAGTTGCTTTTCTTTTTCCTTCTACCTTTTTTTTTTGTACACGCACGAGCATATCTAACCTCAAATGAACTTCAAATAGATACTCTATGGGAACTATTAGGTCTGAAAATATAATCATACAAAACTAAATATTTCAACTCTTTACTACAGTATAGTAAATTTTTTCCCTCGTTTTCATTGCTCTCATTTCTCCATGCTGTGTGAACTAGTTCTGTAATACAGTAATTCTGTAGATTGTTTAAAAGTGTATATTCAATAGTACATACTTCCGATTAGCACGTTACATACTTTTCCCTTACTGAAACAAGTTAAAGAGTTTAATTATCATTTTTCAACAGTACTTTTGGAATCATGTTTCAAGTACTGGTGTATTGAACATTCAGTCCTGATAGGGAGAGATGAAGGTTGACGTTGTAGTTTGTAGTTCTACAATTTTGACATTCCTTGTAAAAAGTAACTGTACAGTTACAAGAAAGAAGACGAATGAATTTGTGTTAAGACAAAATGTTGTTGGGTTTCTGGTACTTCTAGCAACTCTTAAGTCTGATATCAATCCCAGTAATGTGCTACAGAGTAGTATTAAGCTCAATATGGCCCTGAGAATGGCCATAATTATACAGTGAATGTCAAGTAATATAGGCCTACTGTTAAGCTCATATTGTAACTTGAAAAATTAGACTGTAGTTTCTTAAAAAAAAAAAAAAAGTACAGTATACAATCATTTGAAGAGGCTACCAATGGCACGAAGCAACAGACTTCTAACATTCATTACATTAAATATCAGTAATTTTTTTCACCTTACAAATACCATATGAAAAGATTCCATTCAAATTCTGCCAAATTAATTCCACATTTATCCTAATATCAGACAAATATATAACAGCTTTGCCAAACTATTACTTAAGAAGTGCTGTATTAAAGGTAATTGCTGGATATATACACTAGCATATTGACTACATATTTTTAATCCTATTTCCTGTTAACATTCTCAAAGTTGATTTTTCTGTAATTTTCCAGATGAAATACATACACGAAGTAAAGACATTTATACAGTACATGTGCACAAAATTAAGACAAAGGGTAAGTAACTGATCATTAAATGACAAAAATAAAAACAATAAGCTGATATACTGAAAAAAGTAATTTATGGAGAGATTCATATGAGACCGGCTACAGGGAGGTTAATTAAAATGA
Source organism: Meconema thalassinum (assembly GCA_946902985.2). NCBI lineage: Eukaryota > Metazoa > Arthropoda > Insecta > Orthoptera > Tettigoniidae > Meconema > Meconema thalassinum. The sequence continues at coordinate 247,347,926 of OX336394.1, read as the reverse complement.
GTGTTTTTCATTCAGTTCTATCAAGCACCATCATATGGTGCAGTTGAAAAAAATTGTATGGTCAATGAATGTGTTAGAATGAGAGTAAAGGTGACTAAGTCTATAATGTCTTTCAGACAAGTCAGCTGAATCTTGTCACATGTGTGATATTTATATTGCAGTGACGAATATTTCCTGACTTCTGAAGTTCGTATAACATGGTCTCAGTAGTCAGGGTCTCCAGTTTGTTTGTATCCGTCTCGTCACGTCAAAGGGGATACCACTGCACAGAAAACATACAAAAAAATGTCAAAATCGAAGTATTATAAGGAGTCTGTTTCACATGATAATCTAAATAGTTAGTCAATGTTTTGTAACAGTAAAAAATATGTAGAACACTTGTAAAAGGACTTAGGAGAAATATGAACCTAAGGTAGGTAGAGCCTCTTTTTCGGATGAGGCAGAAGATCATTTGGTATGATGGAAGTCATAGCTTCAATTGCGGGCTTGAAACATCTTTGGTCATCAGCCCATGTGCTAGTGTGTGTGTACGGTACTTGCTGGATAACCTGTGTAATTGCAATATTAGGGTCTAGGATTGGAGTAGGTGCATTACATCTTGAAACAAGCTATCATCCTAACATTGTTATTATTTGTTTTAAGGGGCGGAACAGCAACGTCATCTGTCCCTCCCAGCATATAGAAAAATCATATACACTGCAGTCGTGGAGCATGAATAACGTGTTGGGCCATGCTGCTGTGTTGGTCAAAGAGTTGAAGTGTATTATTTATATCCAGGACAATGCCAGATAGTGTGTAAAGTAAGAAGCTGTCAGGAAATTCAGCTAACATTGTTGTATGATCCCAACACATCTTGCCCCAGGTTTGTGTTTATTATTCAACATTCCTCTTACAAGGGAACTGTCTCCAACAAAAAAGTCATAAGCCTATATTTTGAAGCACGAGTTGCAGAGCGCCAAACTTGGCATAATATATTTTAACAAGTATCTGGTAGTTATGCATCCACCTATACAACTACTGTCGACCAAAGTATTATGTGCACTCGAGTTTGAAGGTTGTTTGTGAAGTAACCAATAGACCTACATAAAATCCAATAACATCATCATTTTCATCGTTCTATTGCACGTTAGCTCATGTAGGTTTGGAATTTTTAATTTATATTTTAATATTTTTTGTCGCAGTTGGAGCACAAAAAGTGCACGTTTTTAAGCGTGTTTCAACCATGCGTCACATTTAAAAATTATTAACTCAAAAACCCGTCATCAGATCGAATCCAAATTTTAACACAATATACATTGGAATGTTGTATAACTTGGTTTATTAATTTCAAAATGTTGCGTGTCCACGAAAAAAAGTTGTTATCATTTTTGTAAGGTAACTTTTTCTCGGCTCGGGGTGGTTGAAAAATGTAGTTCTTAGTTGCGATGTAATCCTTATACATCAAAAAGTTATGCTGTATGACTGTGAAATACGCAAATTAACTCACTTATTTTATAACGGTTTGTATTTGTAGGCGGAAATAACACATCGTTCACCACCTACCCGCTCCTGGAAAAGCTGTACAGCGCTGCCGAAATAGAGCCCATCACACATCATGGCGTGCCTCGCTCGGAAGTGATGGGCTCCATCACAGCAACGCTGTACAGCTTTCCCGGAGCGGGTAGGTGGTGAACGATGTGTTATTTCCGCCTACAAATACAAACCGATATAAAATAATTGAGTTAATTTATGTATTTCACAGTCATACAGCATAACTTTTTGATGTATAAGGATTACATCGCAACTAAGAACTACATTTTCCAACCACCCCGAGCCGAGAAAAAGTTACCTTCCAAAAATGATAACTTTCTTTCTTGGACACGCAACATTTTGAAATTAATAAACCAGTTATACAACATTCCAATGTATATTGTGTTAAAATTTGGATTCGATCTGATGACGGGTCTTTGAGATAATAATTCTTAAATGTGACGCATGGTTGAAACACGCTTAAAAACGTGCACTTTTTGTGTTCCAACTGCGACAAAAAATATTAAAATATAAATTAAAAATTCCAAACCTACATGAGCTAACGTGCAATAGAACGATGAAAATGATGATATTATTGGATTTTATGTAGGTCTATTGGTTACTTCACAAACAACCTTCAAACTCGAGATACTTTGGTCGACAGTAGTACCACAATAGCCTTATCTTGTATTACAGAGCACCCTTTCAAAGTATAACACACTGCATGATATATATTTGAAATAAGCTACTTTAACAGTATTCATGATATTTATACACTATTGATGGTCTCAAGGGGACTGGTTCAGTAAAACCATCACATCAGCATCTTCCATAACCATAATTTAAAGTACAGTACATCTAATTTTAGTGATAGCTAACATATGAACGTAAGTGGAAATTCTATGCTTCAAGATCTATAAATGAAAGGAAGAAAATGTCAATTCAGTTTAGGGGCTTGAACAACTTTGTCATCAGCTGTGTGTTGACTCATAGCCTGCTTTTTTTGGTGGTGATTGTAGCCTACTGGTGTGTGTAAGTGTCTCGGATTGGGGTAGCTGTCCCAGAAGATGAAATAAGATACCTTATCACCATTTGACTGGAGGGATAGTAGAAAACCCCAGGGAGGAAACAATTCAAGAAAGCCAATATCAGCATGGAGATTCAAACCTTTGATCTCCATATTTCCAGCTACCCCTTGCACTCATGGTACATGACTGAACACACACTGCTATGCTACAGGGTACTAATATTTTGCAAACACAACAGATATCCTATAAATAACCCAAGTTCTGATAAACACACAGCATTACACAAATACTCAGTTCAACACATTGCCCTAATACAATTTTAAAACAAGATATTACATGCCGCATGTTCACTTCAACACATCATCACCTTAATGAAGTTTAAATCACAGCTTACACGTCTGCTCAGTTCAACACTTCGTCACCTTAATAAAGTTTAAAAATACGACATTACACGCATGTTCACTTGAACATAAGGTCATGTTAATAAAGTGTGTGTGCTCATTTAAAAACATAGTTGCCTTAATAAACAGGTGCATTATGTTGTAAATTCTAGATACGAGTAGGACACCGGTCGAGTTAGCCGTGGTCGTTACGGCAATGACTGCTGGCAACCGCTTACATCCGGGAGGCGAGGAGGTTCGAATCCCCCCACCGGCAACCTTGAAGATGGTCTTCGGTGGTTTCCCATCTTCCTTCCAGGCAAATGCCGGGGTTGGTCCCTAACTATAGGCTACAAGTAGTTCCTACTCTAGCTACCAAATGCTACCATCAACGACACCTAGCTATGAACTTGGCTACTAGATGCCACCGCAACCAGCACCTGGCGACGAACGTTGGAACTTAATGAGTGTAAATCTAACCTACAAATTTAGCTTCACACAATTGTAGTTAGTGGAAGGTTCTTTTACATGCCATAAATAAATAAATAAATAAATAAATAAATAAATAAATAAATAAATAAATAAATAAATAAATAAATATATATATATAACATGGGCCCGCCGGCTTTACTTCTCCTCGGAAGGAAGGCATACTGAGGGATTTTTAACGCTCTTAAAATATCTGATGACTTAGGCCGGGCTTAAACCCGCGATCTTCGGTATAGAAGCTCAACATGCTACCAACTATGCCACCGAAGCCAACAAGAAAGAATTACAATAAACTTATTACAGCTTTCTAAGAAATATTTTAAAGTAAAATAGTTTGAACTTTAGTGCTATGTGAAAACCTGATTAATCTTTTTAAGTTCAAGAGCTTGCATTGGTTGAGATTTTATTTATAATAATTTATGATCATGAACATCAACAGCTACACACAATTTGAACATTCCATAGGAGACAGTTCCTTTGCTAGTCTCATTTTCCACATTTATATATTCCAATCATACAGTACTATGAAAGATCCAAACAACTGATCCAACATCCTGCAGAAAAGCTGCCAATCATGCCCCTATTTACTATACACTCATCTGTCACTTCCATGTTAATCAACTCTGATTGGAATGTGATCAACTGAACATATCATATGGGAGAGACAGGGAATATTTTTAAATATCCCCAGTATTTCTACACACACACACACACGATTCATTTCCAAGCAGAACATTAAATACATCAGTAACAAATGGAGGCTTTCACCTATTGGGTAATGTATTGTACAAACAGTACTCTCTATTAAGGCTGTGTCCCACAGCTACATTTTCAACCGTATAGTCTACTAATATTCTGGATATGATGACAGAAGCTGCTTAGCACATAGCAATCAATTTTTTAGTAGCTAGTAAATGAAAGTGCTTGCTTGATTGTCGACTTATAGATGTAGCTAGTCTTTTGTCTTTTACTCGAAGCAAAAGTGGATATCTAATCAAGAAGAGTTAATACCTTGAGAAAAAGAAAAAGAGATGGTAAAGAACACTGCCTTCTTGCGCTTCAGTTTGGCACCGGCATGTCAACCTATTGTGTTCCAGAACACAAGTCTATGAAGGAGGTCAGGCTTCAAGCATAAATGCTCCAAAGCTCTGTAGTGCATAATACTTAGTGCATAGTTGCTAGCAGCTAGTTAATAGTTATCAATAGTTAATAGTTTAGGCATTGGGTAACAAGCCTTAGATGGAAGGTAGAGAATTAAAATGTCCGACATATAGGACTCCAACCAGTAACTTCCAGCTTTGTATGACATTGCTTCAACTGCTATAGGTATTCATTTGTCATCAATGTAGTAATGAGAATCCAATTCTTGGACACCAAACAAAGTTTCAAGATATCAGTAATACACTGCTGGTTGTCAGATATCTTCCAACATTTGCCAATTGTCTCTGTGTCTAACAGAACAAAACAGATTTCCCAGACAAATTCCTAGAACATAACAGCCATAATAATTATAAAAGTTTTATAGGCTATGTTACTTCAGTTCAGCCCTACAATCTATAAAACATAGGAAACCAGGGAATCTGTACTTAAAGAGCATTTTGAAGTGACCATCAGTACCTGGTAGCACGATCAAGTTATAAAATACAACCCAACAGGAAAAAATATACTTGCAAAATTTTGCAAAATTTCTAAATTAAATCTCCAGAAAATATGAATTATTGTCAGAGAAGCAGACAAAATTAGAACAAAAAATTATAACTACAGTACAGTGAAACCTCTCTTAACGGATACCCCTTCATAATGGACGATTTTCTAGGTCCGTGACGAAACCCCTATTAAGTATATTAGTTATTAATCTCTCTTAAGTGGACACTCGCTATTACGGACACCCCGACCGCGTTATAAAGAAATCAACCAATCTCTCTTAGCGGACCAAGGTTTTTGAAAAGAAATCGCATCTCCTTAGGTTTATTAGTCTTGTGTGAAGACACTGTTGTGTTAATGCACTTTCGACACATCCTGTGCTTCCTGGAAGCCAGTTAGCGCTGACCTTCCCATCCCCTATCTTCTGCACTGCTTCAAAAATAAACCGAGGCCTAACGGTGTCTCTTTCATTGTTCTCTTGAACTTGAAATGGCCGGGATACGGGAATTCATACTTTTACTATCTGGTCAGTTTTACCGTGAAACTTCTGAAATCTATTGTAGGATCTGTGCGTTACAGTAGCAAGTGAGTGCATTTGAAATTGCTCCTCGTAAAAGTTTAACTTTAAAAGAGAAAGTAGACATCGTAGATTATCACAAACGTGAGAAATGTGGTGTATGGAAACCATGTGAATTGTTTAAAATTGGAAAGACACAGGCAGCAGAAATTGTGAAAAAACAAGAAGAGATAATTAAGGAATGGCATTAATGGTAATGAGCTGCAAATTAGACAGTTTCAAAGTAGTAACGGTGCTTTTATTGATAAGTCAGTGATACGGTGGTTCAATAAAATAAGAAGTCAGAACGTCCCTGTGTCCAGACCAATGATACAAGCCAAAGCATTGGATTTCACGGCAGAATTAGGTAATGGAGATTTCAAAGCCTCGAGCGGCTGGCTCATGAATTTCAGAAAGCGCCACGAGATAAAAATTTAGATTAATTTGCGGAGAATCCTCCACTGTTGATATGGATAATGTTTAAAGCTGGGAAGAAAAATTGCCTTCCCTCACTGACGGCTATTCGCCGGAAAAAAAATTTAAATGAGGACGAAACTGGACGGTTTTACCGAGCGTAACCCTACGTTCTCATGTAAGAACACAATACACACACTGCACAAGTACATGTGCCAAATTGCAATAATTTTCTCTAACCCTCTCTATAGTGGACAACCCTCTCTAGCGGACAGCATTTACAGTCCCAAAGGTGTCCGTTATAGAGAGGTTTCGCTGTACTCACAATATTAGTAAAATTTGCCATGTATTAAAATGTAACTCTTCAATAGCAATTCTCTCAAAATTAACACAGTTGCACATGTATATATTATATTTGAATTGTAGCCAATGGCCATAGCGGGGTATTTTAATTGAACGCCCGTAGTCTCCCCATACACAGGGCTTCCATCCACTCGTCCAAAAATAGTGAAATAGTAAGTGTTTTTTCTTCAAAAAAGTGAAAAAAAAAAGGTGAGTTTTTGTATGAAAAAGTGAGTATATAGTGAGTAAATTCATAGCATTATTCGCATTTATGGCCGTATATCTGGTTCATAATTTTAACTATTGTTGATATCTGTAGGCGCAATTAGGGGGGGGGGGGTGGCTAAGCTCCCCAAAACCAACCATAGCCCCCCCAAAATATGACAAAACTGTACTGAAATAGACAAAATTTTTAAGAATGTGTATCTGAAAAACAAATTAGCCCCCCAAAAATGTCAACCAAATTGTGCCTATGTTAATATCTCTGAGTACTGTTTGTGATTTTTCATGATGACACTTGGAAATAATGGATAGGAAAATCAATGCAACACTCAAATTTAAACCGTAAAACAAAAATATAAATTTGAACTTTTGTTAAAATTTTCAGCGATTGCTGCACGGCTCCGGCTGCGGTATTGCACTATGGAAGCTTTTCATGCTTTCTGACCGCCTGGCTCGCTGCCGGCAGCGCGCTCAGGCACCAGTGGCAGAGAAATGAACTACCCATTCATGGGTATATTTTGGATCGTTTCTGGCAATCTTATTGTGCATGAGACCATTTTTAACGCAAAATGTGAGCAGTTTTGTAAAAAAAAGTGAGATTAGTGAATAATTTTATCAAATAGTGAGAAAAGTGAGGCTGCTTTGAAAATAGAGAATAATAGTGAGAAAAGTGAGTCGCTGGAAGCCCTGCCCATACACACACAGCCTGTGCCCTATCTTTCAAGAAATGAAAGCTTACTGATTAAATGTCAAAAAGAATATACTAGGCCAGGCGACAGGTGGTTTAATAAGGAAATAATTAGTGGAAAGCTGGAAATTGCTTCAATCGCTTTATTTAGACCCAGATATTACTCTCCCAAGTTTTCCCCCCTCGAGCGAAGTCGGCGCTGGCCCTTCTGGCCCTAAGAAGGTACCATTTTCTGGTGTTTTGCAAATATCTCCCAAACCTTTAACTTTATCAACAAAATACCTATTATACAAAATAATCTAAGAGTAAATTTCCTACAAAAATGTCCTGTACCTTTTGTCTCTAATGTGAACCGTTACGATGCTACGACCATTCAAAGTGGAGTCCTTTTTTGATTCTTGTGGAAAAGCTATGGAAATGATATGCCAGATCAAAGTTTCTACATGTTATAAATATTTGTCAGCATTCCAGTTTTTCTAATAAATTGGAGGAACTAAGCCAACATGGGCCGACGGCAAAGCTCTGGATTCAATATTTCGAGATGGTCACTCTGCTGAAACAGTTCATGTATGCAGAAAGAAGTGGAAAGTGGCAACTACATCTAGACTCCATTCGGAAGATGCTGCCTAATTTCCACGCTAGTGGTCACTTTTTGTTTGCGAAATCTTGCCACTTGTATCTGCAAGATATGTTCGATCTATGATCCAAACTTACTCTATCCGAATATGACCAATTTGTGAACAATGGCTTTTTTTTTTACGGTGCGAAGATCCGATAGGTGTTGGTCGAGGATTTGGTCCGATATGACCATAGAACAAACGCGTATGTGATCGATGAAAAGTAGCGGTGGTCTTACGCAAGGGAGCGGCATAACCAACAGCGTACTGGCGCAGTGGATTCTCGACATAAATTAACAACTGGAATCATTTTGCAATATTGCATTTTAGACTACAGAACAGCATGTGGATGCACGGTGTGCGCGGATCTTGCGGGATTATGTGCACTTGAGAGAAAATTTGTTGGATGGTTGGAAACTCACGATCCCTTTCCTCGTGGACAACAAATCGTTTCGTTAAGCACAGGAGTTGTCGGGGATGGACAAATCACTTGTCATATGGCCTATGAAATTGGAATAGCAGCACAAAAAGGCATAACCGGCAACAACTTTCGCGATGTGAAGTTCCTTAGAAAAAATCGCGTGATGACTCTCCGCGCGGTAAATTCGAAAATAAAAATCCGCAACACGGATATTTCTGTTGATTCTCTTGTGCTTTTCTAACGCATTTGCCTTGCAAAGAAATCCGATGCAGAATTGAAACAATATTTCCAGTTTGAACTAGCTCCGTATCCGGTTGAGAACTTGAAGCGGAAATGAGTAAGACGCAAAAGTCTGTGTTCTATAAATTATTCCATCCTGTTACCGATGAGCCCACATTTGAGGACCTACATCATGTTCTCGACGGAGGATATCTTCTGCACCGTGTAATTTGGCACCAAACCGATACTTTTGTCAACATTAGTGCCAAATATGTGAATTACGTTAAAAGATGCTTCAAAAACAGTGTCATTATTTTCGATGGGTATCCTGACGACCCAGCAGCTTGCAGTACTTGTAACAAGTTGACAGCTTGTGCACCTGGAATGCTGACAAATATTTATAACATGTAGAAACTTTGACATGGCATATTATTTCCGAAGCTTTTCCGCAAGAATCAAAAAGGGCTCCACTTTAAATGGTCGTAGCATCTTAACGGTTCACATTAGAGACAAAAGGTAGAGAACTTTGTAGGAAATTTACTCTAGATTATTTTTTATAATAGGTATTTTGTTGATAAAGTTGATGGTTTGGGAGATGTTTGAAGAAAAAAAAAAGGTACCTTCTTAGGGCCAGAAGGGCCAACGCCGACATCGCTCAAGGGGGAAAACGTGGGAGAGTAATATCTGGGTACAAATAAAGTGATTAAAGCAATTTCCAGCTTTCCACTAATTATTTCCTTATCGAGGCTTTTTTTGCGACCTGTCGCCTGGCCTATACCCTAAATCAGAATATACTTTTCTCCAGCAAAGTAAGAATGCACAATTTGTAATTATTTAAGGATGGACATTGTAAATGAAAAATTAATGTCAGTGTCATGAAAATGTCCTTAGGATGTGCAAGATTTTTAACAGCATGTACAGTTAATGTTTCACCCACCTGACTGACAGATTGTAATCAAAAGTACCAAAATAAGAAAGCTAGCAAGCAGGGAGAATAGAAAGCAGTGACTTACCATGTAAGAAGCAGTTGAGAGAAGACACAAAAGAAGACATCACAAGGTTCACAATTACCACCTTTATATGTAAAGAGAAAAGGACACTGGATGGTGCGGCTAACAAGTGAGTGGTAGGAAAGAAAACCACATTCATGATGGGCAAAAGAGAACACAAAAGGGAAGGGGATTGTCTGAAAATATTCTCTGGACATGAGTACCAACATTCTACCTTACGAACAAGCAAGTACCAGTATAGGAGCAGATAGTCAAGTTCTAAAATCAGGCATCCACTTTAGGTAAGGTTAAAATACACAACGAACCAATGTACAGGAAAAGAAGGATAGAGAAACACAATGACATGCAGGTGGAGACAAGAGGGATAGATACAGGGGAAGAACACAAAAAGATAGGGATAATCTCCACAGTGGACCCACTGCCCACATAAAGGTGGGAGTTGACCCCCCCCCCAAAAAAAAACCATTGTTTTCATCATTTCTTCTAGAAACTCTTTCCCCCAACTCAAGGCTAGAAGTGATTTTGAATTCCCTGAAATAGATGGCCCACTTTACTAACTTGATCCATGCCCTTGCTGAAAGGTCGGGGGCTCATTCTTCATTTTCCCCCACTTTATAAGGGAGATTCAACAGAATTTGGAAAGAGGGCAGAGGAAAGCATGAAGCAAGGAGCAGAGAGTATATAACCACCCGGAAAAGATACCATCTAAGCTTGCAAGACTGTAAGACTAGCCATGCATAAACCATATGGAGTACAACATGAAAACATGTTTGGTGGAGGAAAGGCATATGGGTCAGAAACAATCCAAATGCCATACTAGTGATTAGAAAGAAACATTAAGATACTATAAATTAATTTATCTAGTAATATAATCTAAATGAATAATGGAAATATTGAATGTATAATATAACAAACAGATGGGCTTGAATAGAATTAGCAATACAAATAAAATCAAATAGACAAAGCTTTAGGGAGGAGCAGGAAGGAAATGCAGCCTTCCCAAGTACCCCTTCCCCTATCTAGATCCACCTATAAATCGCGATAAACTATGGAGAAAAAAGAATAATAATAGTACACACACAATGTACGTAACGTATTTTCTGAAGTACCAGGCAATCATTTGCTCTTTGCGAAGCCTTCAATTTGAGTCCCGATATACTACCAATAACTGGTGCTCTCAAGTTGATATATATTCGCATGAAGTGAGTAACCTAACTGCGAACATAATGGAGAGGAAGAGAGCAACAGCATAGCATCGCTTTTTAAGGGGAAGAACAACAAGGTCATCTGCCGCATACACAGTGGTGATGGGTGATCACTAGGGAACGGATTTTTATATAAATATTTATTTTTGTTATAGACGAAAGAATATAATTACGACAAAAAGTTCCGAACTCAAACATAAATACACATAAATAGTTATTTTTTTCTTTGCTCTAAAACACAAACTGTTATTTTTCTTTGTTCTAATTTTTTATCAAAAAATTTCATATATTTTTAAATATTAATAAAAACGCAATGTGAATGAATTTTGTACAATTGTTGCATAGTGAGTGACTAACCTTGACCGCACGTGCTGGCTTCCTGTGTCAAAGAGAGATCCCTCAAGAGGTATGATAGAATATGATGCGCACGATGTGATGCAGTATTCTTCAGTCCAGTCAGTCACTGCCCTTGGCAAGTTTGAACCACACTGTTTATGTACCCTAGTACCGGTATATTAAGTGTAAAGTGATAAAATGCCAAAAGGAAAGACAAGTATATGTCCTAGTATGCAGCAATATGTTGCTGAATTTAGTGGAATTTTTACAAGTAACAGCATAATTCTATTATGCTAAAAATGTGGGGAAACCTGCAAGTGTGGAAAGCAATCACAAGTCTTGCAGCATTTAGCTATTAAAACAATATTTAATCTTTTAATAACAAGATTCCCATTTCTCTAGTGTTGACATGTTTGAGATCGGGCACGGCAAAATATCACAAGTAAGTATTGCAATGTTATGGAATCAAAGCCGCTTTTCATGAGAATCCCCTTTGTCCTGGGAAAGTGCCAGTCACAGTTCACGACCAGTAGTTAGACAATTTTGAGAGTAGACATCATCATGTTACGGGTTTGGTGCCACTAGGGCCCATCAGACAATATTCCCACTGACATTTTGCTCTGCCAGTCTGTTCAGAGGCACCCGTGTTTTTAAAAATTCCATTTCAGCGGGTAAACATTTGAAGTACCAGGTTCGATTCCCGGTCAATGCATGTGAGATTTTAAGTGAAATGCCGTGTTCTGTGGTTCGGATTCCATGTAAAAAGGAGTTCCCGTGGCTCATGATCGCAAAATAAACTGTCACGTAAAACTACAAGCATCCTTTTTTTTTTTGAAGTACAAGTAATTATTTAATATTCAATTATAGGAGGAGAATCATGCCAAAATTTGAAGACTATAGTAGAATAAACAGAAAGAAGTAATATAGCGACATTTCATCTTCTAAAAATTGTGCCATTATACTGAATTTCCTTTGTTTTGTTTTAGGTAAAACTGCTACAACCACATTTGTGGACACTATGTTTTATTCAAGTTTGTATCATTTGTCATCATGAATTTACCATCCCATTCTCACCCAGAGTTTTGACCTATGAAAATGGGCTACTGATCATCTTATACAATGGCATAGGGTACTCAAGAAAATATGTCATTTTGAAGTAAAACAATGCTACTACTGTCGACCAAAATATTATGTGTACTCTAGTTTGAAGGTTGTTTGTTAAGTAACCAATATACCTACATAAAATCCAATGACATCATCATTTTCGTCGTTCTATTTTACGTTAGTTCATGTAGGTTTGTAATTTTAATTTATATTTTAATATTTTTTATCGCAGCTGGAACACAAAAAGTGCCCGTTTTTAAGCGTGTTTCAACCATGCGTCACATTTAAGAATTATTATCACACAAACCCGTCATCAGATCGAATCCAAATTTTAACACAATATACAATGGAATGTTGTATAACTGGTTTATTATTTTCAAAATTTTGTGTGTCCAAGAAACAAAGTTGCTATCATTTTTGTAAGGTAACTTTTTGTCGGCTCGGGGTGGTTGGAAAATGTAGTTCTTGGTTGGGTTGTAATCCTTATACACCAAAAAGGTATGCTGTATGATTGTGAAATACGTACATTAATTCACTTATTTTATATCGATTTGTATTTGTACGGGGAATTAAGACATGGTTCATGCAGTTAGCCGCTCCGGTGAAAGCTGTACAACGTTGCCAAAATGGGCTCCATCACGCGTCATGGCGCGCCTCGCTCGGAATTGATGGGCTCCTTATCAGCAACGCTGTACAGCATTTCCCGGAGCGGCTAGCTGGTGAACCATGTCTTAATTCCCCGTACAAATACAAACCGATATAAAATAAGTGAATTAATTTACGTATTTCACAGTCATACAGCGTAACCTTTGATGTATAAGGATTACAACGCAACCAAGAACTACATTTTCCAACGACCCTGAGCTGAGAAAAAGTTACCTTACAAAAATGATAACTTTCGTTCTTGAACACACAAATTTTGAAATTAATAAACCAGTTATACAACATTCCAATGTATATTGTGTTAAAATTTGGATTCGATCTGATGACGAGTTTGTGAGATAATAATTCTTGTTGTTAATTCTTAAATGTGACGCATGGTTGAAACACGCTTAAAAAACGGGCACTTTGTGTGTTTCAACTGCGATAAAAAGTATTAAAATATAAATTAAAAATTCCAAACCTACATGAACTAACGTAAAATAGAACGCTGAAAATGATGTTATTGGATTTTATGTAGGTCTATTGGTTACTTCATAAACAACCTTCAAACTCGAGTGCACATAATATTTTGGTCGACAGTAGTCCAGATTAGGAGCGCAAGAAAGAAAAAAAAAAAGAAATGACTGCAACCAGTGTTTAGATGCTAGAAAATGAAACAGATGGTAACAATACCTGACCTTCATTCATCCATTTTCAGCCTCTTCCTACGGTCATCTGATCGAGGGTCAGCCTGCATTACTTTCAGTCTAATGCCACAAACCTCTTGACCATGCAAGGCCTAGAAACAGAAAGGGTATGTTCAAATGATAATTCCAACAATTATCTCACATTCATCTGTATATTTCCCTGTGTTATTTTCCCACATAGAGTTAATGGTAATTCTATCAGAAGAGAAATGGCAGATTTGATATTACAAGAAAATTTCCACAGAGACTTTTAATCCATAGCATGACTTCACTTACCTGAATAGCAGACTCTGCAGACTCCTTAGTGGCATATTTGGCATAACCACAATTCTTGCCATTCAGCATATACACATCAATGAGATTGCCAAACCGTCCAAAGACATCTCTTACAGCATACCCTGGTGGTGGACCAGGGTTGCAGACAATAAATAACCTATGAAAAAGAGAAATATATTACACTGGATTTTTAACAAATCCAATCAACCCACAAGGTAAGTAAAAGGTAATATACCTTTCCGCTGTCTCTGCATCCATGGGAGCAAGTGGCTGTGGTCGAGGTAATTTAACAGAACAGTACGAGGGATCGTACGTCTCTCGGGACGGAATGTTATTTCCCATGCCACCCCCACCTGTATAAAATATACCAGTCTTATAATAACAGACATTATACAAAGGACATTAGAGAAGCTGGATTGGATGTGGCAGAAGTGATGGAACAGGAAAAATGGAAGGACAGAAAGGAGTGGAGGCGGCTTGTAAACCACACCCGGGTGACTGGAGTGAGACTTCGATGATAATACAAACATACTAAATGCCTGACTTAATTTGTTCATGAATAAAGAAGCACTTCAATTCCCTTCCATTACAAATTACAACATAAGCCTTTAATTTATTTTTCCATAAAATATACATAAACTTCATTTATTACATTCTTAAGTATTTGTTTATTGTATGTAAGAAAAAAAAGATAATAAATAATGTTATTGGTTTTACGTCCCTTTTAAATACTCTGGCTTATAGAGATGCCGGGGTGCCGGAATTTTGCCCCGAAGGGGATCTTTAACGTGCCAGTAAATCTACTGACACGGCTCCCTCGCATTTGCGCACCCTCAAATGACAGCTGACTGCGCCAGGATACGAACCTGCAACCTTGGGAGAAAAAAAAGTAGAGAAGAAGAAAAGAAAAGAACCAGAAGAAATTATGAACAGTTTTCCCCTTATCCAGAGGGCCATCTAGGGTATCCTATTTTTTCGCATATGGCTGCACTTTCAATTTCAGTGTCTAATATATGAGTAGCCCAGCCAGATGCAAAGGCCACTAAGTGCACTTTTTGTTGATTTTGAGTTGAGCACACAGTCACGGTAGTCTTTTAATTGGCTACACGATGGAATACTTTTCAGGGTGCATAACCCGCTCAAAACGTTGAAAATGGCCAACAAAAATAGTGTTCGTTTGCATAAACCTCTAAACTCAAGTGGCTATGGTTGCAAGGCCAGTTTAATGCTCCACGTGTCCAAAGACCGCTAAGTTCCATAGTTATTATCAATCAATATGATAAAATTGGTCCAGCCAGATCAAAGGACATTGACTTCCGCAGCACGTTGGCATCACTCGTGACGTCAATACTACTTGTATTTTGTGTCTTGTGATGGCCTTCTCAGTATGTGCTAGCCATGCGTATTGGTGAGGTGTGTCTGTACTAACTGACCAGCCCAACGGCACACCGGGGCGAAACACTGGCATTTTATGTTGGATCTGGCCGGACCAATTTTATCATATTGATTGATAATTTATCTGATCAAACGGAAAGTAACATATTCCCATTCGGGAATGTTCATAATCTATTTCCATTGGTATTGCGTCAGCTTTGCCACATACGACTGCAAAACACGCTAACTGGTACGAGAATTGCGGACATTCCTCCTGAGACATGTAAAACATTATATTAATAGTGTATACTAGATGTAATCATTTCAAGTGCCATTTCCATTTTAGGCTATTATTACGATGGGGTCGCCACTCCCAAAGGCATTTTATGAAATCATATAGATGTGACAGCTTTACCAGGAGAAGCATTTGATGGAGACCATAGAGCTGTGGTGGCAAAATTTAGATGGGAAAAGTTGGAAAATCTAAAGGAGATCAGAGAAAGTATAATAAAAGTATGGAAATTGAAAGACAAAACTGTACAGGAAGATTTTCAGGAGAGATTGAAGCAACAAATCCCAGTTACTGAAGTGGAAAACATAGAAGAGGAATGGTCCCACTTTAAAAAGGCATTTGTTGGTGCAGCAGAGAGTGCTTGTGGTAGGACGTCAACAAGAGTTAAAGAGAAGGAGACACCGTGGTGGAATGAGGAAGTGAGGAAAGCAGTGAAAGAAAAGAAGTCTGCATGGAAAGAATGGAACCGAGATCAAACAGAAGAAAGCAAAAGGAAGTATCATGACATCAAACGGAGGTGTAAGAAAGTGGTAGGAGAAGAAAAGAAGAAAAGTTGGGAAGAATTTACACGAAGAATGGAAACAGATGTAAGTGGCAGTAAAAGGATGCTGTATGGACTTCTAAGAAGTAAGAGGAAAGAAAGAGTTACTACAAAGCTAGTAAAAAAGGAAGATGGAGAGTTGTTAACACACCCAGAAGAGATAAAGGGACGATGGAAGGAGTATTTCGATAAGCTATTGAATGTGAGCAATTGTACTGGTGAGATGGAAGTGACAACCTGACGACTCTATAACAGAAGATGATATAACAATGCTGGAGGTGGAATTAGGAGTACAGAAAATGAAGAGGGGAAAAGCAACAGGGGTGGATGAAATCAGTGTAGATATGATAAAGGCTGCTGGACCTGTTGGTATGCAATGGTTGTATCGACTGCTAATGTGTGTGTGGAAACGGAAATGTGTACCAGAAGACTGGGAGAAAGGGCTAATAATACCAGTGTTTAAGAAGGGGGACAAGAAGGTGTGTGATAACTATAGAGGGATCACCCTCATATCACAGATAGTAAAAATACTGGAAAGGATATTAGAAAGAAGAATGAGAAGAATGGGGGAAGGAGAGTTGCAAGAGGAACAGTATGGCTTCAGGAGTGGAAGATCCACAGTTGACCCTATCTTTAGCTTAAGGCAGGTGATGGAAAAGAACTGGGAATATGGAGAGGATTTGATCATGACTTTCATAGATCTAGAAAAGGCATATGATAGTGTCCCCAGAGAGAAGGTATGGGAAACCATGGTTAAGAAGAGACTGGGAAGAGAAATGTTGGAAATGGTGCAAGCAATGTACAACAACTGTGTTAGCAGGGTACTGACCCCAGTTGGAAAGACAGATTGGTTTAGGAACAAGACTGGACTAAGACAGGGGAGTGTGCTGTCACCTCTCTTGTTCATAACGGTGATGGATGAAATTGTAAAGGAAACAAAGGAAGCATATGGACATAAAGAAATGAAGTTACTGTTATTTGCAGTTTTTTTTTCTTTTTTTTTTCGTGTAGCCTCCTGAGAGGCCGAGTGCAGGTCTTTCAAGTCGACGCCCGTGGGCGACCTGCGCGTCGGGATGAGAGATGGAATGGATGAAGATGAATGAAACTGGGCAAGGATGTGGAAGGAAGCGGCCGTGGCCTGTCAGAAGGTACCGTCCCAGCATTTGCCTGGTGTTGAAAATGGGAAACCACGGAAAACCATTTCAAGGACGGCCGACGGTGGGGCTCGAACCCACGCGTCTACCGAGTCAGCAGAGAGCTTGGCCCCATGACCTAATGCCGCACTTTAGCGAGCATAGCCACTGCTGTCGGTATTTGCAGATGATATTGTGGTCTGGGGAAGAAACACCGAAAAAGTGCAAAAACAACTAGATGCACTGAACGAAAATATTCAGAAGTACGGCCTGAAAATCAGTATAGAGAAAAGCAAGACCATGGTGATGACAAGAGGGGAAAGACAAGGAAAGGGCACTGTGAAAATTGGAAGTCAGAGTTTGGAAATTGTGGACACGTTCAAATACCTAGGAAGTGAATTGATGCAAACTGGTAGGTTGGACATGGAGATTGGCAGGAGAGTACAGCAGAGCAATGCATTCTATCAAAGTGTAAGAAAACTTGTTTGGGATAAGGAAGTACCAAGGAAAAGCAAGGAGGTAATGTATAAAGTGTACTATGTTCCCATATTAACTTATGTAGCTGAGACTTGGACCCTGACAAGCAGGCAAGAGAGTAGAATCCAAGCCAGTGAAATGAAATTCCTAAGAAGTATGATAGGAAAGACAAGGAAAGACAGAGTGAGGAATGAAGATATTAGGAAGGAAGTTGGGATGGGAAAACTAAATGAGAGAATTGAGAAGAATAAACTAAGGTGGTTTGGACATGTAAAGAGGATGGAGGAAAGAATACCAAGACAGATGCTGGAGGCAAAGTGCAAGGGTAAGAGAGCAAGAGGAAGACCTAGAACAAGGTGGATTGATTCAGTGAAGAACAGCTTAAGAAAAAGAAATCTGGACTGGGACAAGATCGTGGAAGAAGAATGGTGGAAGGAAAGAGGAAAGTGGAGAAGTGCCATAAATACCCCGACCCGGCAGGAGCTGGATAAGGGGAAATGATGATGATGATTAGATGTAAAACATGTCTCTCATTTATTTTCAACATCAATTACTCAATAAAGACTTATTCTTCAATTTAAAGGCCATGACGGCCTAAAAGTGCTTCCTCTGGCCCACAAAGGGCAGCAGTATTCAGGAATTACAGTACTTTACTGGAACTAGTTGATTTCTTTGCAGCGTGAGTGCGCTGTGTACGATCTTCTGTTCGCTTAAACAGAGCTAATATTCGACTGAAGGAGAAACTAATCTTCAAAACATTTATGACAAATGAAGTTATTTATTAAACTGCCAAGCTGACGTTTGGTGAGGTCGGGTACAACGCTTATTAATATACATTGTTATTCAAAACAGCAATTAATCTGGTTGGTCTATTCCAAAACGTTAGTGCCAAGCGTAAAAGGAACTGTCAACTGTTTTTCTGCCATCTTCGTAAAAACGACTCGTCAACTGGAAGTAGTAGGTTTGAGACGTGCATGTAGTCGTTTCCCGGACGATGGATTCGAAGAACCTTCTCTGGATGATTAAGAGGCTAGATTGAGCTATATTTCAACGTATTATAAGCCTTGATCGTCTGAGAAATACTGAGAAATGTGTAAAAGTGAAAACCGACGTTGGATGGAAAGTAGCTGCCATTGGCAGAAATGTGATAGTTATGTTTCTTTTTTTAAATTCTAGTAATTGTATGATATGTTTCTAATATTTTATTTGAGTGTCTCCCGGAAATATGGACTAAAGATGTATGTTATTAATTGATTTTGATTTTGTCTAGGTATAATTAGTTGTAAAGGTGATATGATTGAACCAACTGAAGTGTAACTTATTTTATTTTTAAGGAGCTCCGTAGTTATTATTCTTAATTTTTTTATTTCTTCTCGATTCAAATGTGTTACTTGTTAAAATAGATTTTTGTTATTTAATTGTAATTCCGGACATCTCTCTTATTTATTCTCGTTAGATTTTTAGCTATTTCGTTAGTTTATGCCTTCATCTGATCCAAGCCTAGAAAACGTTATGTAAGATTTTCCTTTTTCGAAATTGTATCGTGTAATTTCTCTCAATTAGTTTCTTTTATAAAGGTTCACTATCTCACTGGGGGTTTTAACAGTTTATTATTGAGATTACGTTTTGCGTGAACCGCATTTGTGTACTGCGAAATCATTAACTTAGTTTGTTGAGGTGTCATTTCTAATGTATCTCATGGGGTTGTTGATACATAGGGATCGCTTGGTGTTAGGCACACAAGAAGCCCCCTGCCATCCATTGTTTATTCACCACAAAGAATCTAGTACACCCAATCCACTAGACTAAATAATGTAGTGCCCCAGCAATAGGTGGCCATTTTATATCCAAGTGTACAGTTACATATTTGCCCCCAAGTGATTCTCACAAGTGTAAAGAGTGAGAATTACACACAAAAATTATACATAAATAATTTGAAAAATACACTGCGTCTTACATGATGATCAGGTTCCATCAAGTCTGTGTCGACTCCTAGCGACTGCATGGATGGACTGTCTCCATATGATTCGGTCTTCAGCCATATACTGACATATTCATGTTGGATTTGATGGAGTCGATCCATCTCAATGCTGGCTGCCCTCGTCTCCGAGACCCTTCCACCTTTCCAAGCATAATTGTATTTTCCAACGAATCAGAGCGTCTCTTAATGTGTCCAAAATATGACAGCTGTAATCTTATCAATGCTTCAAGACCAGATCTGGTTTGATTATTTTGTATTACCCCTACATTTGCCTTCTTAGCTGTCCAAGGAATACACAGTATCCATCTCCAACACCAGAGCTCAAAAGCATCAATATACAGTCGAACTTCCATAAGTCAAACTTCTATATCTCGAATTTTCGATAACTCGAAGTAATTTTCATTTACCGGCGATATCGTATCTAATTCACATGTTACATTTGTTCTATAATTCGAAGTTCTATTACTCGAATATTTCGATAACTCAAGGAATATTTCATTCCCCAGGCATAAAATATTTTTCTATATCTCGAAGTTGGGGTGAAAATACAATTGCCTTGAAGACTGGAGTTGTGACTTGGGGCTTGGAATATGAGATTTTTGTTCATCTTGGGTACGGTACGGTACTTGGAGAAGTTATTTCTGTCAGTATTGTGTGGTCTGCTACATTCCAGAGCAGCCTGAGGGCAAGGAGACGGATTCGGGTCAATGTGCACCTGAGACAATAACAGTAAGAGGGAAACTCCGGCTATTTATGGCATGCCCACACCCTTTGTGTCCTTGGCTGATAAGCCTGGTGAGAGAGCACTGTCCTGTAGTTTCTGACATACTGTGTAAATCAGTAATGCAAACACCATGGAGAAGAAACGTGTTCTGAAATGTTTAAGTGCAAGTGAAAAATTTAAGTTAATTTACGAAGTGGAAAAGGGTGTGAGAAGGGAGAACGATATTGCGGCGGAATTTGGCATTCCAGCAAACACACTGTCAACGATTATTAAAAATTAAGACAAGATTGCTATAGAGCATCCAGCGTTTAGAAAAGACTGTGGGTCTTATGGGCTTTTACTTTAAACGGAAACCCTCCCTACACTGGTTTTGTTACCTCACCTTTTACCATGAAGGAACTCTGAACATATATTTTTTTCTTCATACTAGCTTCCTACAATTATCTGCCAATTGATTACCTTTGCTATTGCATACAAGTATCGTTTATATTACGTCTTAGTGATTTAAACATTTTCTAGGTTAGCATGCTAGAAAGAAGAGCCTCGTCCAGTGCTGCATGCTCGCCCGGAGTGGAGCATGTGCTCAGTTCCGCCGGCAACATAAGTTCTGAATCATTATCCGTCATTGGTGTTATTGTTGTGTGTCTGTTTTATTTTCTGTTCGATCGAATCAGGGCTGCCGACAGTTGGGTTCGAACCCACTATCTCCCGAATGCAAGCTCACATCTGCGCGCCCCTAACCGCATGACTAACTCACCACAATATTACAAATATTAATCTAAACAAAACAACAAGAATAGAATTGAAAGAAATTAAATTATATCCTAACGAATAACAAAAACAGTATTGCTGACGTAAAAATTGTTAACATCGTCAGCGTACAGTAGAACAGTACATCCGGGAGGGAAGGGTTGTGCTCTCGACATGTCAATCAGTAATACGTCACATCACAACGAAATGAATGTCGTTATTGGTTCTCTTCGCGTACGGTATCATTAATACTGGTCCAATTCTTTAACACCTACAAAACAGCTCCTTCCTGTTTGTGTTCTACTTCAGGTAGCTGATTGGGTTGTGTTGTCTCGCTAACTTATGAAAGTACAGTACTCGAAGCGGGTGAACATAACGTATGACGTCAGCGCTACCCCTGCCAAGAGTTAGCAACACTGTCGCCATAAGGCTCCACAGTCTTTTCTAAACGCTGGATGCTCTATAGTGCTATTCAGGAGTCACGTTTTTCATCAGAGAGGAAATGTTTTAAGAGCTCAAGTTACCCTCAGTTGGAGGAAGCTATGTTTAAGTGGGTAAAATGTATGAGTGTATGGAGTACAGGCTCTAGATATTCTGGCCGCTTTTCGTCGCTACGTACAGGGACAACCTTCAGTTGAAGAGGATGTTTTTCAAGCTGTTAACCTGTTAGAAAACTTCGTGGAGAACCGGGTGTTGCAGAAAAGAGAGCAAAATAAACTGACGGACTTCTTTTCAAAGATTTGAATTAGTAAGTTCTGTAAAATGAAAATGTACAAGTAATACTGTATAACTGTGTAGTAGTTTAACAAAATAGACACAATGTAGTAAAATGGATTGAAACTTGTAAATAATTAATACGATAGCATTAAACCCTAGCTGGTAGGCCCATAGGAGAAGTTCTAGTAACAATAATATTACAAGTAGCAACAGTTGTCTATTCGTATATTTATAATACTGCAATGGTATCCCTCCTTTTTTTTCTTTCTTTTTGAAGGAAAAAAATCGATATCTCGAAGTAATTTTTTATCTCCGAAGACACTTTGAGATATCGAAGTTTGACTGTACTTCCTATCTCCTTTCCTTATGGTCCAGCTTTCGCAACCATATGTAGCTATGGGAAAGACTACTGCCTTAACCATTCTAATTTTAGTAGGCAAAGATACATCTGAACACTTGAAGATCTTATCCAGGCCCTTAAAAGCTGCTCTTCCTAGGGCAAGTCTTCGGCGAATCTCTTAACTGCATGAACCATCACTACTAATGGTTGATCCCAACAAACAAACTATTCACCTCTGAGATTAACTTATTATCTATCATAATGTTTGATGGTAAACTTGTTGTCATTAGTTTTGTCTTGTTGATATTCAAGTATAAGCCCATGATTTCACTCTTTCTTTAACTTTCATAAAGATATCCTCGAGCTCTTCCTTACTTCAGCAACCAAAGGTGTCATCTGCATACCTCAAGTTGTTTATATTCAATCCACCAAACTTAAAACCATGAGGTGACTCATCCAATTCAGATTTTCTCATGATATACTCAGCATACAGATTGAATAAGTAAGGCGAAAGTATACAGCCTTGTCGCACACCTTTCCTAATAGGGAACGAATCTGTTTCACCATGCTCAGTTTTAACATTGGCTTCTTGCCCCAAATATAGGTTATGCATCAGGACAATGAGATGTTCAGGTATGCCCGTCCGTCCAAGTACATTCCACATCTTCGCAGGATTCACACTATTCAAGGCCTTCCTGTAATCTATAAAGCACATGTACAGCTCCTTCTGGTATTCCTTTGCTGTTTCCATCATCCAACGTACATCACTAAGGATGACTCTGGTTCCTCTACCTTTCCTAAAACCAGCTTGAGTAGCGGACGTTTCACACTCCATGTATGGTTCTAATCTTCGTTGTATAATTTTCAACATCACCTTGCTGGCATGTGGTATCAGAGCAATTGTGTGATATTGGAGCAGTCAAACAGGTCTCCCTTTTTGGATATAGGAATAAAGATGGATTGTTTCCAATCTGTGAGCCAAGTGAATGTTTTCCAAATCTGTTGACATTACAGTTAACAGATGTTTCTTCTGTTGCTTGCTATATTTCAGCTGGAATTCCATCAGATCCAGAGGCCTTGTTTTGTGCCAATGATTTTAAAGATATTCTGACTTCATCTTCTAACACGGGAGGTTCTAGATCAAAATTTGCCTCCTGTTATGAGTCGTCACTTCTTATCACTAGACTGTACAAGTCCTCTGTATAATCTTTCCATCTCTGTTTAATCCCTTCACCATCATTAATCTTATTACCATTAACATCCTTGACCATTCCAATTCTTGGCTGAAACTTCTTTCTTAAAGTGGAAATATGTTGAAAGACCTTTCACAGGTTACCTTTTTTAAATTCTTCTTCCAAATCAGTACAGATCCTGTTATAGAACTGCTGCTTATCTTTGCGAACATTTCTCTGAAAATCTCTACTCAATAGAGACACGAGTTCCCTATCCTTCTGAATGTTGGCTTCCTTCCTTCTCTATTTTAATAGTTTCTGATGTCATCCAATTAGAAGATCTCTTTATCTCAACCCTCAACAATTTGTTCTTACATTCATCCTTCACAATGTCTTTAATTCTGCACCAAATTTCCGGAGGTTCTCGATTAAGGAAATTTAGGATCTCAACGATTCTTAACTGTTGTTTTAAATAGTGTGGGAATGTTTGCAGCTTCATATCTTGGGTGTTAGACTACCTTAATATTCCTTATAAGTTTGACTTTTAATTTACATGTCAGTAGTTCATGATCTGATCCACAGTCCACACCAGGCCAAGTTTTGCTGCTATAATGGAACTTCGCCACCTTCTTGACCCAATTATGTAATCGATTTGATTCCTGAATTTTCCCATCAAGTGATTTTCAGGTATACAGCGGAAGTTTTGGTTGCTTGAAACATGTGTTGGTAATGAAGAGAAACTGATAAGCCACTCTCCAGCCTCGTTTCGATCACGTAAGCCATAAAGACCCACAACTTTTCCCTCTTTGCCTTTCCCAACTTTAGCATTCCAATTGCCAATCAGAAGTAACACATCTTATCTGCAGTCTTATCCATAGCTGCTTGAACCTGAGCATAGAATACATCAATATCATCATCATTTGTTGGGGCATATACCAGTATTATGGTTATATTAAAAGGTTGCCCTTTTAACCTTATGGGGGACCTTATGGACATCACTCGATCACTAATGACGCCTTAGCCCAGAACAGTTCTAGCTGTTCGCTGGTTTATTACAAAAGCCACACCTTTGCTCTCTCCGTTCCTCATGTCCCGAGTAATATATTATCCAGATTTGAATTGACCAAAACCACTCCATCGTAGTTCAGTAATTACTAAGATATCAATATTCAAGCGGATCATCTCATTTTTTTTAAATTTCTAATTTGCCTTGATACATACAGACCCGGCCAGTGGCTGGAAACTGTGCAAGATGAAGATGACATACTCCGCACATTCCATGTGCCCACCATTATTCTGTCCTTGCAACTGCGGATTCTCATTTCTTGAGTGGCAGCATCAGCAGCATTTGCCGCATCATTAGCATCACCAGTATTCTGAAAGATCCCAAGCTCTTCCCCAGTAGCATATTGAGTGCCTTGCAACCTGAGGGTCTCATCTTCTGGCACTATACCATCATAATTTCAGTCAGTCATATTCCATGCAGTTTTCTTGGTAAAATTGTACCTTTCGAAAGTGGTTTACCACTGCCATCTCTGGCACTTAGTGGAGTCTTTGCCATTATCATAAAATGATCATCTGCCGCATACATTCTCGTAACTGCTGCTGCCCAGTATAGGAAACGCTGCCACCCCTAACCTGGGGTACAGACACTGCTTTATGGATTTTGGGGGCATTTCCTCCACCCAGGGGACCATCTCCCCACCTAAAGGGACTCATCCACCCGAAGCTGTTGGTCCTCTTAGGGAGCTGAGTTATGCCGCTCAGCATTCACATATACTGACTAAAACTACCAGTAATCACTATGTTCACATTCGCACACACATAGTAAAACAAACTGAAGACTAAAACCTGTTCTTATGATAAACCTCATAGCTTTAAGTGTTCCAAAATCATAATGAGTCATCTAATAAATCATCTTTACACACATTTCTCTAACACTTCAGTACCGCCTACTCCTCCTAGAAGAAAATCGGCCTCCGCTGCCGCCCGAGTTTCAGTAACTATTATTTCTATTGCTTGTTTATCTTCTTCCTCTTCATTACCAGCTTTCCTTCCTTCTTCCTCTTCACATTCTCCCTCTTTCATTTCTCCTTTCTCTTCTTCCCTTTCACCTGCTTTCTTTCGATTCACCTTTCTCTTCAACCTTTTTCCTTCCTTCATATACTTCCTTTCCTTCTTCAGCTTCTTCCATATCACCTGGCTCATGCCCCCCACCCCTCTGATGATTTTCCTGTTTCTTTTCCTTCTTTTCTCTTTGTTCTCGTAATTCAATGTCTCTATGAACCTTCTTCTCAGCTTTAACTTCTAAGTTCACTCTTTTCTTGGCATCAACTTGATCAGAAATGTCAATACCCTTAGGCTTATTGTCATCATCATCATTAAATTCTTTCTAGTATTGGCCTGTATATCTCATACTTGCTCTAACAGAGCGAACTTCTACTGCTCTTCTGTACCTAGCTCTTATCATTTCTTCTAAAACGGGAAGTTTCCCCAGTACCATTTTCATAATTATCTTGACAGTTTAAGTCACATGTAATTCTAAATGACATTCTACTCCTCCGCCATATAGAAACAGTTTTCTAAAATCCCATTGCAACAAACCAAATTAGGTTTGTCTCCTAACCCTAAACATAATATATATCTAATCGAGGTCGTTCATGCTTCAATGACCCATCAACTAAAGACCTGAAACACCATCTTCTGTTCTGTTGCTTACCTCGAGTTCTACTTAGAACATGTTCTGTTTGGCATGTGCCTTACTGATATCTTATTATCTAGCATAATTCCTGTTCGAACCTTTCGTGTTCGAAAGTCCAGAATACACTCATACGAGGCAAACTATTGCTGTCTCTTTGCTAAAATATTTTATACTGAAACATGTCCGTGGATCCCTGGTCTGCCAGCCAGCGAGAAGAAAGAAGTTTCTCTGTGTGAGGTTGGTAGGCGGTGCTCTATCGAAACATTGGCAGAAGTTGGTATTGCAAAAATGGAAAACAAGAGAAGCGACTTAATTATCAAGCAACAAGAGACTGGACTGATAAAAAAAAAAAGACTATTTAACATGTGAAATCTCAAGTTATTTAATATTTTCAAACGTTGTAGATTCCTGAGTTGTTTGATGCAGAATATTGGCATAACAGCTACATAACTTGAAAATCTATTGAGACCGTAATGTGGAGATTTTACATCTCCGGTCACGTTGGGGAAACTTTTCTGAATATTTGTTTTCTTGTGTACGTTATTTCTGCTTATTGTATGTAACGGAAGCTTAAGGCTTTTAAAATGCGGTTTCACCATCGTGTATGTCGGTACCATGGTTTGACGTTAAGAAAAGGTTAGACGATTGTTGTTTTTTATAGTAAAAAAGTTAGAAGATTGGATTACGACTTGATTGTATTTCAACGTAATTAATTGTATTCTTGGTTGGTTCTTAAGTTTAGGGACTGCAACAACGTGGTCATGTAGCCCCGTGTACTTTTGGTGTGTAGAATCTGTCTGATAACCAGTGTTAATTGAGATGACTGTATTAGTGTGAGTTATCTTTTTTAATTTAAGTACTGCAACTTAGAATTTTTCAAATAGTTCCTACTTTTGTCGCCAAGCGCCACCTTCAACGACTACTAGGCCAAGTTCAGAACTTAGCTACTAGACGCCACCGCAGTCGGCTCTGGGCAACGAATGTAGAAGGAGCGTTGTTTACATTCTTCAACCTATCCAATTTAGCTTCACACAGGTGCAATTAGTGGAAAGTTCTTTAACATGCCATAAATCTATGACATGGGACCACCGGCTTTACTTCCCCTCCATGGGACCACCGGCTTTACTTCCCCTCCGAAGGAAGGCATACTGAGGGATTTTTAACGCTCTTAAAAAATCCGACGGCTTCGGCCGGGTTTGAACCCGCTATCTTGGGCATAGAAGTTCAGCATGCTACCGACTACGCCACCGAAGCTGCTAATTGTATTCTTGAAGTATTGATTGCAAAAAGTTTCCCCGGCAAATGGTATCTTATTTGATACAGTATCGGACCGAGAATTTCCAGATTATTTGTTGTTATTCTGAACAAATGTTAAATGTCATTGGTTGTCTTGTCATTTACAAGGAGAAATCTGTCTCGAGCTTAAGCGAGCTAGTTGGAACAAATTAAAGATAATTTGGGGGTATTTAAATACTATGCATGCGTTCGTTCCGAGGTAGACATTTATTTCGTGTGCAACTGAAAACGATTTAATGTAGAGTGAATTTGATACGTTAGTAACTAGGCCAAGTATTTCGGCGTGATTCACGGAGCCCCGATCCCAAGTGTATAATAATTGTACTTTCCAAAATAAAATACAGTAAGTGATGGATATGTTGATTAATAACCTGGAGAAATGTGAGTACCAACTTAATGTTTTTGGCCTGTGTAATTATTGTAAAATTGCTTAGTGCATGTTAGTTGTATTGTAACTTAAAGAAACTGTGTGTATTGTTTGGATCTAAATGTTTTGGGTATTGACCTGAAGACTCCCTCTCGCTCAAATTAAATAATTTCTGTGTCAGTATATTATATGCTTTTATTATTATTTATCTTGATTGGTCACATTGGACCACTTGAGTCGTTCCACAATCACTTCTTCTTTGAAGGTAGTACTGCTTTGCTTGGTTCTTGCGCTCTTTCCAGTACTTTTTCATTCTTTCAGATCGGGATTTTCTTCTCGTCTGAAATCTTCTTAGGCTTTCTGTGTCATTTCTGCAGAACATTTGAGGCGGTCTGTTCCAAAACTCGTCTTATCCATTTTTTTTAAAAAGGAGTTACAGGTTGCATTGCCTTCTTGGTTAGGTTTGTGATAGTTCTATCACAAAATTACGCACCAAAACTCGCCTTTTCCCATAGAAATCTGTCGCCAAACTTAGGCTATTGTTCCATAACTCGCCGTATCCATGGCGCTTGTCGTTCCAAAACTTGCCTTATACAATCAACCAATAGGACCAACGTGACTCACGCTACAATTTACCCGCGTTTTATGCCAGTCTTTCCACTCATTGAGTTGTTCTTGAACTGTGTTAGTCTTTCATGCAGTTTTGTGCTGTGAACAGAGTGTATTAAGATGACGGAAAATATTGCTCTTGTTGCGGAAGGTAAAGGGAGAAGAAGGAAGAGTGATCCTGATTCATGGAGGAAAACTAAGGAAAAAAGAGATAGGTATGCCATGAATATTACATCCTGATACTGTAGTTAAGTTGAGAGCTGCGACTTTTAAAATACAGTGAAACCTCTCGGCAGATGACCTCGAAGTTCCGCCCCTTAAAACAACAATAACAATAACAACAATAACAGTGAAACCACATAACATGTTTGTCTTCATTAGTTAACAATTTCTCTTCTACATCTGAACTTTCTTGTCAGAACACTGAATACACAAACCCATAGGTAAGGGTTATAGTATTCACAATCTCGACGAGCCTCAAGGTCAAGCTACCTGATTGTTATCTCACAAACTTCGCCCGTCCTGGCCTTGACAAGAGATCAAGGGAGGTTCACATTCCACAAGGGATGGATAAAGAATGCTTTCAGGGCCCCATAAAATGTGATCATACTAAGCAATAAAACGTATTAGGAAGGAACGAGGTTTCACTGTAATGAGAAGTAGCATATTGTTGTATTATGAAATCTTAAAACATCAGCAATTTTGCGATATACAGTACCTTGATGAGAAATCAATCATTTTCATTGCAGGCATGGGCCTACTAGTCCTCCCGACTACCCACAATGTAGTCACAATGGTCCAACCTTCAAATGTCGTAAATTGCGGATGATTGACATTCAGCAGTTTCATGGAAACTTTTATGAATATAACAATAAGATTCAACAAGATACATTCATTTTAAAGTATCTGAGTGCAGAGAAGCCCAAAAGGGAAAGAACTGTCAAGGAGGAAAGTTCAAGAAAAAGTGTCAGTGTTCAGTACTTTATAAAACTTGCTAATACAGAACAGTTTCTCATTCAGGTCTGCCAAAAGACATTCTTGAATGTATTGCATGTCAGCAAAGATCGGGTTCAGAGGATTGCCAGAAATCACTTCACGACAGGGAAACTTCCAACAGAAAAGAGGGGAGGAGCTAGGATCAAACCTGAGTACACTGAAAAGCAGCACTCAGTGAAACGTTTCATTGAAAGTTTGCAGTGTTATGAAAGTCACTATTGCCGTGGAAAGTCACCGGTCAGACAGTATCTACCCGGAAATTTAAGCATCGCTAAGCTTTAGAAAATATATAACAACAAATCGCCTGAAGAACTCGGGGTGAAGCGGTGGTTCTTCCGTGAGATTTTTACGCATTGCTACAACATAGGATTCGGAACACCAGTTACTGACGCTTGCTCAAAGTGCATAGAGCTCAAGGAGAAAATTAAGCTTGAAAGTTCGAACGCATCACTGAAGAATGATTTAATCTTGGAACTTAGAGTACACAAACTAAGGGCCGCAGCTTTTTTCAAAAAACTCCAGGAAGAAAGAGACTGCATGGCAATATTCTCATTTGACTGCCAAAAGAATCTTGTGAATCCAAAAGTTTCAGATCAAATTGCCCATTACAGTCGCCAGTTGTACACCTATAATTTTACCATTGTGAGGGGTACTTCACATGCCAGGTTGACAAAAGAGAATGTCTTTACATACACATGAATGGAGCATGAATTCAAGAAGGGATCCAATGAAACGTCATCTGCAGTTTACCATCGGTTATCACAAACTGATTTGTCAAACTTCACAACTATACGACTTTGTGCGGATGGCTGCGGAGGACAGAACCGCAATTCTACAATGATTGCAATGTGCTCATATTTCTTGATGCACACAGCTCCACCTAATATAGAAAGTGTTGAATTGGTCTTTCCTACGACAGGCCACTCATTTCTGCCCTTTGACAGGGTATTTGCTCAAATCGAGAGAGAGATACGGAAATGCCCCATCATCTGTAATCCAGCAGAATATGAAGACATCTTTAGCAAACATGCTAAAGTCTTAAAGTTTGGCAGAGACTGCTCGGTGAACAATTGGAAAATGGTTGCTGAAAATATGATGAAAAAACCTGCATCTTGGCACTTCAAATTTTCTTCAGTGAAACGATTTGTTATTAGCAAAGACTCATTGGTAAATGTCACCATTAGGGGAGAACCTCATTACAACTCCGACATCAGTTTAGGAAAATCGATAATGAAAAAGGGAAAACGCCTGCGAGATATGCTAATGCCCCCTGAATTATTGCCAGGAGTAAACATGAATCCCGCCAAAGTAAAGGACGTAAAAAGTTTGCTTGAAAAGCATTTTGGAATGGATTGGGAAAGGAATGAGTTGCTTTCTTTTTATAAGAATCTGTTCACCACAATTTCTGTAGACGAAAACAATCTTGTTGAAGAAATAGAAGTTCTTTGTGATGGATCTCAAGAGGCGGGAACAGATTTGAGAGTTTAGTGCATTATAAACTTGATTAACAACAAACTGATGTTTTTTATTGTTCAAGTTACTTCTATTGCGAGTACAGTGTAGCTTATAAAGGAATAATTCTCTCCAAATACTATTGATAGGATGTAAATGTGATAAAATCACACTGCTGTGTTTTATTAATTAGTGAATATCATCATTATACTGATAGCAAAAAGGTGTATTAGTGTCCTAGTGAGTTTTATTACAACATTACATTCACAATTCTTTCATTTTTCTTGTTTTAAGATAAGTTGTGTGAGGTAATATATTTTGATTTTTTTGGATGCTCCAAAACTCGTCTTATCCAAAATACAAATTTAATTTATTGACGTTCTACTAATTATATTTATAATTCTTCAGTAAGACGACCCTATGGCATTGTACTTGAACGTGTGGTAATGCATTTAAACAAGTGAGACTTATATTACAAAAATTACAGGTTTTTCGCATTTCCTGAAAAAACACTTATGGTGGATAAGACGAGTTTTGGAACAGACCGCATTTGTGAGTTTTAAGAATGGTGTTAATTTTATTTTTCTCCTCGGCATCTGTTATCTGGAGTCCAACTGCTTTGAGATCTTGTTGGATTTCTTGGATCCATTTTCCTCGAGTTTTCTTTCCAAGATTTCTCATCACTAGTTGGCATACAATTCTGTTTTCTGGAAGCCGTAAGTGAAAAAAATATGAAATTCTTTTCCTTCTCATTGTGCTGGTGATTGGATCAATTTCACAATAGACAGTTTAATTTGGGAGAATCCTCCAGACTCTCTCAGCCTGATACTTTTTATTTATGCACGTTCTAATGATTCTTCTTTCAGTTTTGAGGAGCTGATCAGTTCTTTGTTCATTATTAATTTGGAACAGTGATTCACAAGCATAAGTGTCTTCAGGGAGAGTTACAGTTTTATAATGTTGGATCTTAGTAGCTATTGATAGGCATTTTTATTACCGTATTTGCTCGCGTATATCTCACACTTTTTTGATCGAAAATACGTGTGAAATTTTTCGGTGCAAGATATACGCGGGGAATGACCATATTCCCGAAAAAACACAAAATTTGCATTATTGAAACAAGGCAACTGGCATACGGTACTCACCCTATTCACTGTCACTGCCGTCACTGCTCCCAATCTCCGAGGTACTCTCGCGTGCATCATTCTGGTCATCATCCCATACTGCTTCATCCTGACTTCCGTCCAATGCATTTGAGATGCCAGTCCTCAAGAAGCTCTTCACAACAATGTCCGTCGACACCATAACCCATGCCCGTATAACCCAATCACACACGAGTTCAACTGACGGCCTCTTTATTTTGCCTGCCTGCGTCAGGTCGTGGACCCCTCCCGCCGTCCATTCGGCGTACAATTTACGCATGTTGTCCTTGAAGGGTTTACTGATGGAAACTTCTAAGGGCTGTAGACAATGTGCGAGTCCACCAGGAATTACAACAAGATCGGTTTTCATTTCTTGAATAAGTTCCTTCGTGTCTTCCGCCAAGTGTCCGTGGAAACTGTCCCACACAAGCATTGCCGGGCGTCGAAGCAATGACCCTGGCCGTGCTCCCCACACTGTACGGACTCAGTCCTGGACAAGAGCTGTATCCATCCATCCTTTCTCTTGCACACGAACATGATGCCTTTGGGAAACTTCGCTCTAGGAATTGTTTTTCTTTAAAAAATAACATACGGTGGCAATTTTTTTCAGTCCGCGGTTATTGCTAGCATGACTGTGCAGCGCTGTTTCTCACACCCAGTTGTACGTACAAGGACGCGAGATTCTCCCTTCTTGTTGATGGGAGTGTTGGATGGCATGTCGAAGTTAATCCGAGTCTGACCTGCGTTGCCAATTTGAGATAACAGGCAATTGTTTCTCTTCCACATTGCTATCACATGGCGATAAAAATCTATAATTTTGTCATCAAAATCACTTGGCATTCTCTGACAGGGAGATGTTCGCCTTCGCAGACACAAGCCCTTTCATTTCATGAATCTACGGATCCAACCCCGGCTCGCTTTTAGATCCGAACAGCTGATACCTCGTTTATTCGCTAGTTCACGCGCTTTGAAATATAGCATCTTGTACCAGATACTAAAGCCATCATTTTGCAACTCCGTAACTTCATTTTATTTGTTCTATTTATCCAAGTTACTTTTTTGTTTAAGTTATGTGTGATAATTTCTCCAAAATACTTAAATTGAGGAACTAGGTTAATTTCATGATCATTTATATAGACTTTATTTATATCTAAGGGTTTCATAGGCATGATTCAGTTTTTTTCGAAGGATATCAGTAATCCTATCCCTTGAGCAATTTCTTGGAGACTAGTGATCTGAGTACAAACCTCTTCCTTGTCTAGTGCTAAAAGAGCCAAGTCATCTGCAAATCCTAAGCAGTTTATTTTTATTGATGGTTTTGTACCAATTTTGATCTTAGGAGGGTTTTCCTTTTGCCAAACCTTCATGATGTAATCAAGAGCCACACTGAAAAGCAGAGGGGATAATCCATCACCGTGTCAGAGACCGGTTTTTACTGTGAAAGCTGTTGACATTTCTCCCCTAAATTTAACTTTAGAATTTGTGTTTGTTAATTCAATGATTTTTATCAATTTAGGATGGAGACCGTATGATCTGAGGATTTTTATCAGTGTCAGTCTATGAATACTATCATAGGCTTTCTTAAATCTATAGAAGAGATAAGAGTTGCTTATTTCTATTTTTGTAATATTCCATTATTAATTTCAGGCTAAGGATTTGGTCTGAACAACTTCTGTAAGGGCGAAATCCTCCTTGATATTCTCCAAGTTGTGGTTCCAGAAGGTTTTTAATCCTGTTGTAAATTATGCGAGAGAAAATGTTATATGTGCAGTCTAGAAGGGTAATTCCTCTGTAGTTATCTGGGTTCGTTTTGTCTCCTTTCTTAAATAATGGATGGATTATTCCTATGGTCCAGTGTGTAGGAATTTCTGCAGTAATCCACATTTTATTTACCAGGTTAATAATTTTAATAATTAGGATCTCTGGGCACGGGTCCAATTCCATCCCACAGGCTTTGTCCTGGTTGCTTCCCACCCTAACTTCATTAGGTAGCAGTGATTATAATTAGTTGGGTTGGGAGTGCAACAAATGTATCTTCAGATTAAGGTGGTACATAATTGAGGTCGCTTTAGAGCGTGGTTGAGTTATTGTTTTACTTAAGGGATTGTCCTTAAATTTTCTTGTGAGTTTTTTGAACGTAGTTGATTACCTTGAGTCATTTTTCCAAAGAGTTTAATTGTAATATGTTAGTGATTTTGTACCTGTGAAATGTTGTTGTTTTATTATTCATCTGATAGTGTATTTCATGATTTTCTTCGGGAGTAATTTGGGTTACGTATATTTCGTTTGCTATTGTAATTGGATTTGATTCCCATCGCTGAACTAGTTAGGCGAAGCCTGGAAAATGGAAGGATATATACCAGACAATTGAAGCCGGTAGTGTTTGTCGGCATGGCCGGTGACAGCTGGTGATTGGGAAGAGTAATTGTTTCCCTTAAATCTACTACCAGGTTAATAATTTTAATAATTAGGATCTCTGGGCACAGGTCCAATTCCATCCCACGGGCTTTGTCCCGGTTGCTCCCCACTTTAACTTCATTAGGTAGCAGTGATTATAATTAGTTGGGTGAGGAGTGCAACAAATGTATCTTCTTATTAAGGTGGTACAATTATCATGCCTTCGATATCTACCCCGTCCATTCTCATTAAAACGTCCTCTTCCACTACGTCGGTGGCGACCTCTACGTCTACCTGCACAACATCTTTCTTCTTCGCCTGTTACAGTCTATCCCAAGTCTGCCTCTACGACCTCTGCGATTTCGACCTCTACCTCCAATCTGCTTCCTCTTCGTAGTCTGTTAACCACCTTTCCGATATATGACTACTACCTCTCTATCTTTTCCACTTCTTCATTTATTTTTCTGTTATTTCTTTTTACCTCATCTATTCTATTATCACATACTTCACATCTCTCCTCCACTTTCTCTAACCTGCTGCTGACTACAGTCTTATTTTCCCGAATCTCTTCGATCAGCTGTCTCTTCTGGCATAAGTTGCCGCTACCTGCTTCTGAACTGATTTATGAACATATTCCTTAATTGCCTCGACTTGTTTAGTAACACTTTCTAACTGCTGACTGACTTCAGTTGTAAGTGATTCTACCTGCTTATCGACTGAATCAATTTTCTTACTCTATTCCTCACTGAGCTGTGTCATTTTACTAATAAGCATTTGGGCCAAGGTCAGGTTCCATTCCCCCCATTATCGTTACTACTACTGCTCATATCTCTTTGTAATTACTATATTTCTTATTTTTCTGTTCGATGCCCCACGTTGAGGTGTCATTTCTAATATATCGCATGGGGTTGTTGATACATAGGGATCGCTTGGTGTCAAGACACGCAAGAAAAGTACTCGCAGAATTAATCATACTACTTTAATTTCTGAAGTGCTGAACCATAATCTTTCAATACATGGTCCACTAAAGTTTGCTCTTCTCTCAACATCAGATCTAACTTATTTTTCCATATCAAAAAAACATAACACCATCTTACTAAGTACTCCTATAACCAAAGCCCCCAGTCATCCATTGTTGATTCACCACAAAGAATCTAGTAGACTCAATCCACTAGACTCCAAGTAGTGCCCCAGCAATAGGTGACCATTTTATAACCAAATGTACAGTTACAGTAGGAAATTATTTTCGGTAACCGGCAGTGAGCTGCTGCTGGCTGTTGTTTTTTGAAGATATTATTTGAAAATGGTCTTCTCTATTGATCGTTTATAAGCCACGTTGTTGATTTGATGTCCAGTTCTAGATAGGGATTTCTCCTAATAAATGAGCTGTTACACCTTCTGTGGCCCTTAAGGTACTTAATGTAAATTTGCATGTGAATTTTCTCCCAGACTCAGCCTATTTACTGTACCTTAGTGAGAATAGGTAATTTTCAGGATAGGGTTATTTCGTTTGTTTTTAATTTAGTAGATGCTCCTCTTATTAACTTATATTTATTAATGTAAATTTCCAAATAGGGTGTGTAAAAGTTTAATTAAATATCTTTTGCCTCTTAAATTAACACATGTGTACTCATTTGCTGGTTAAAAACTTATGTAGGGTGCTGGGGTTTTTAGCTACAGAAACCTGTGGGCTCCAGTTTATCTTATCCCACCTTAGGTAATTACTTCTTCCATCATCGGAGGAGCGAGTGTGGCTGCACACCAGACCTCTGAAGAAAAGGTAAACTAGTTCAACACGCATTACCTTCTAGATTTAAGGTACGACGGGGAGTTCGGCGGTGAAGTTGTCTGTTTCAGGTTTTCCTGCCGGACCGAGAGATAACCGCTCAGGAAGAGTGCTCCCCGATGTCTCGCCCTGTTATCGCCAGGTCTCTCCCTGGGGTGTCTTTTCCTTTCATCTCGCCAGTCTCACCCCCCCCCCCTTTTCAAAACTCTTTTACAATAAATTATTATTATTTATTACGATCGGGAAGGATAGTTTTGTGTTTCAGATTTGGGCTGGCTGCACTATCGAAGAAGCGTACGCAACAATGACACGCTGCCATGCTGCCTTGTCAAAATACACCATTTAAAAGCACAGTTGATCGACAGGTTGTTTCTTATTTCTGGGCATTTCAAGCCAGATTGATGTGAAGCGGTTATTGCATTTGTGGACTGTAATTCTATTGTGGATGTTCCAAATACGGAGCAATGAAAATAAACTGTAGAAGTAGTGGGAGAAATAGTGCAAGTTGAAGTAGTTTAACTCGTTGATATTGGAGCTGAAAACTACTTCTTACGTCTGGTTAGAACATCAACATGCCAAAGGATCAAACCAAAGAGCATAATCGGCAGTCCATCACAAACTAGTCAGCATAAATTTTGAAGGTGCAAAAAAAAACTTTGGTTATTCTCCGATGGCTGCGAGGGTCAGAACAAAAACAAGACTATGATCAGCATGCTATCTCACTGATTACTGCTAGAAGCTTCCGCATGTCTGCAACTTTGCCAAGTGAGTGTAATTGAAAATCCTTTCGGATACATCAAGCACATTGAGAAATTTGCAACAGTAGTTCGCCTGGGACAAGATGAATGTCTGTTAGAGATTGGAAAGCGTATGCGAATGGTATGGTAAAAAATCCGGGTAGTTGGCATTTCCAATTCCAAAAAGTGAAGACATTTTGAGATTGGTGAGGGGAAGAGCATCATGAAAAGGAGAAAGAAATTTAACAAACATCCTGGTACCGCACCAATTCAAGTAGGTGTTGCACTCGAAGAAACTACACTAAAAGACTCGGCAACTTTTCTAGGTTTATGCCGTGTCTTGTGTAGGGTTTCGCCTAGGACACCAAGTTGGCTCATCACCTGTCCATTCTGAAGATGTCGAATTATTCATATTTGTCATGAAATTGCGCAGTTGCGCTTCATAAAGAGGGAGGTAGCGCGCAGTTCGCTACTCTGGTGGGGGTCCGGGCAGGGACACCAAGAGAGCCCGCTGATGAGCCAGCTTGGTGTCCTAGGCCAAACCCCACACAAGGCACGGCACAAACCTAGAAAAATTGCTGAGTTTTAATTCACTGGCCGTGAAAGCCAATATACACAGAAAGATGTTAGACAGCTTTTAGATCTGCACTTCGGCGAAAACTGGCCAGCGAACGGCAACGTAAAATTTTTCAGTGAGATCTTCCAGGAGCAAGAAGCCATTCTCAACAATATCGTCCGATCTCAAGAGGAAGAAGACGAAGAACCAGCAGAATTTGAGCTGGACGTGTTGAGGATGACCTGACCTAACTTAAGTGACATTTTTCTTTGTATTGTGCATATTTTTATTTGTAAAATTTTTATGCTGTCTAAATGATGTTGCACAGGGTTTAAGTATTTTTTTTAAATAATTTTCTTTTTATTGCAACCAAAAAGTTCTATTTTTTCAATATATATATTTTTTAAGAAACCACAATGAAACTAAAATAGTTTTTTTTATTAAAAATCGCAACCAAATGGCATTCGTAAAACAACAAAATAGCGGGTTTTTCACCCGAAGTTTCATTATCGACTCTCGTCATCACGGGTGCAAATGTCGCTAACAGCACAAAACGTGTGCAAAAATTGCTAGGTCAGTATTTTAAATTATGTTTTCGGACAGAAGATCGAACCGTAGATTTCACAGATTTTAGCTGAATAATAAATGTTTTTTAAATTTATTTTCAGGGGTAAAAAATATGGCATTAGCTTCAATAGTTTGGTCGTAGCAGTTTTACGTCATTTAGTGTTTTGTTTAAGATGCACTTAGCGGCTTTTGAAACGGAATACTCATATACGGTAGTGATGTAAAATACCCAGTTATTTATAAATCGGGGTAAATATCCAGGGTATATACTCGGGTAAATACCCAATTTGGGTAAATACCCAGGTATTATAGATTTTTCATTAAAAATCCTGCGTCGTGGTAAGTTGAACCTTAAAAAAGGGTACCGGTATGCAAACTATTCTACATTAACTTTTTAGAAATGTAAAAAACATTAGATAGTTAATAAAATAAAATTTAATTAAAAACAGAATTAAAATTGGGAATTAGATCAGGAGATAAAACTCAGGGTTAGAATTGAACTAGGCTTTTTTGCAAACCTCGAGATAAAAGTTGGGGGAAATTTATTCAGAGCATTGGCCAAGTTCTACAAAAGGTGTAATATACAGTTTTTCAGAACAGTTTGTAATATCATCTCTACTTAGTATAAAACAAAGTCCCCCAATCTTGGATGTCACGGGTAATCTCGAGAACCTCTGGATAGATTTTGATGCGGTTTTCACAATTCTGTAAAGGATATCTCGAGGATGATTTCTGCAGAAAATAATTTATTTATGATCAAAGGAAGCAGAGCAGTAACGATTTCAGTGAAAATATAAAAAATAAAAACCTGGCGTCCGAGCGCTTTGTAAGCTTATTTTGGGCTAACATATCTAAATACTATGAGTGTAAGAATTGTTCAGCATGAAAAGTTCTACATAAAAGGCCAGGATAGCATATCTCTATCTTCAATACATCGCCCACTATAAGTATTTTTACGTTTTCATTTCTTCCAACCATGTCCATTCTAATATTGAGGCGACAGTTTATGAGCTAGCTAAAGGTGAGTCTTATCACCCCTGTTACAGCCTAACTAGCGGGCAAACCTATTACCCCAGATACAGCCAGCAGCGAACCGTCGAGTCGTGTTGAGTTAAGACTTCAGAGAAGGCTGGTTGTGTTTGGAGTTTCCCTTAAGTTCAACTCGGTTTTTCTTCATTTCGCCTGTGAACTTTCCGTTCCGCAAAATACACAGTCAAGTTAAGATTGGACGGAAGAGGGATTTGTGTTTCATGCAACTCGCCATTTCCTGGAAGTGCAACTCGGCTTATCTTCATTTCGTCTGTGAACTTTTCGTTCCGCAAAATACACAGTCAATTTAAGATTAGACGGAAGGGGGAGCTGTGTTTCACGCACCTCGCCATTCTTAAATTACGACTGACAAGAATTCGTTATAATTAATAGTCCAGTCAGTGATGTTAAGCCATCATGCCGAGATGTAAAACGGATATAGGAATGTGCCCTACTTCTTTTGATAGTGCCTGCCACCTGTCCTTATCTGTGAATGGCACACAGTAAACCTAACTGGAATCATGACACTATTGCAGGGAGATAATCAAAATATACAGGTGACGTTATTAGGAATAGTTGCAGTCTTTGCTTCATTTAGGGCTTTTAGACATAGTGAACATCAGCCTCGTATACTGCTTGATTGTGTGTAATCTGCCTGATAATTTGTGTAATTATGATGAGATAAAGACTAGGTTGGAAATGAAATGCTATATGAAGCCGTTCATATGAGCAGACTCGGATGGGTCATGCAAAGAGAATGGGGGAGGAGAGATTACCTAAGAGGTTAATGAGCTCGGAGGTAGAGGATACGAGAAGCAGAGATAGACGTAGGAGGTTATGGTTAGTTAGTTTCAGTGTTTAACGATTTATTAAAGTGAGAGGTGTAGAAGCAGAGGATCATAGAGGTGACTTGTCTGCAAACAGAGGCTTGCAGACTGGACTATAAAAGGCTACATGTACAGTATATAGCCTATATAACATTGCAGTGAATATAATGACTAGGCCTATCGGTTCCCCTTAAGTCAATCACAAAATTGCATTCAATGCACGTTGCATCAAGAAATGCTTCAATCGGTTTACTGATTGGTAGGCTATTTGTGTAACAAATGAATTAATCCACAAATTAATATTGTTCATTTGAGATTTTTTCTTGTTTTTTCTTTCTTCTATGGATATCACAGTAAGAGGGGGGCATACACATAGATCTTACTGCTTACTGTGCTTGGGGTAAATTGTGAACTTCCGAGATGGTCGATTTGTTCTGATGTAAGTTACTGGCTAGTGGCATTCTCCACTTCAAATAACATCTAATATTAGTTCCAGTTTATATATTTATTCTAAATGCACTTTTGTGCATTCATTAAAGCAGCATTATCCTAATATCAAGGCTACAGTGGCATTCACCCAGGGGGTGAGGCCTGTTACACACATCCAGGCCAATTAGGAAAGTAATAATGTTGTATTATTAGTATTAATCGACTGATCACTACTGCAGATTTTTCGATTCTGCAAGTTCCACATCAACCACGGAGAGTGTTATCAACGGAACAGAGGCAGGCCATCAGCCAACGTATGAAGAAGTTTTGGGAAGAAAAGAAAAAACGAAACAATGTACCGTAGTCTTAGGTTCAAAGCGGTCTATAATTGGCCAAATTCTAAATATATATATATATATTAGTATTAATAACAATGGAATTAAAGTGATGGGGTAACTCAGTTTATCCACACTGCACTTGTCCCCTCCTTCTATGAGCAGCAAAAGTTCTATATGTGCATGCTTAACATTGTAACCCAGAGAGTAGCTGGTTACTGTCCTTGTCACAAGTTGTTGCTTGAACATCTTTATTATGAGATGTATGTGTAACGACTATTTAGGTACACAATGTAATTTGTTGTAAGGAATTCACCTTCTGTGGTCTCGGGGTAGAGATATGCCGTGCGAGCCATAGAGTAGCAGCGCTGCACAGTCAATTGGCTACACCAGTTCATATTGAAACTTCATATCCCGAGGTCCCTGCTCTGCCAAGACGTTTAATTTTAGTCTGAGGGTTAAAACGGGATACACTCATCCTCGTGAGGCAGAGCTGAGGAGAGATGTGTTCAAAGTCTCATCTCAACCATCCTAGAAATGGTTTTCTGTGGTTTCCCTCTTATACCCCAGTCAACTGTTAGGATATTTCCTAAATTAAGGTCACAGCTGCCTCCTTCCAAATTCTCGTCTCCATTACAAATACACACACATCTACAGCCATCACAATGTCATGGGTAATCAGACATATCCCATATACACTTTCCAAGTACCATAAAGCCACATGACCACGATGTCGCAAAGCCCCTACAACATTATTAGGATTTTAATTGTATTTTTCTCTTACAGATTTGCAATATGTGTGGCTCTACCATGTGATGACAATTATCTACTGGGACAATGACCTGATGAAATTAAATATTACTCTTTTCATGAAAATGTTCTGTGGATTTCATATCTGTAAAAACTAAGAAAGAAGAATATAATATGAACATATAAACATACTTATTTTTGTCCTCATTTTTTCCTTCAGAATTCTGTTTCCTTCCAGTATCGTATCTCATTCAACAGTGGTTAATAAGTTCATATTTTATAGGGTGTGCTTGGTTTGTATTGGTTTATTACATTCTTCTTAGATTACTGTGCTCCCACAACACTGGTGGCAACTAAACCTCTCTTCTACCTGTCTGATATTATAACTTATAGTACTGTGTAGTAGGTGAATGACTTTCTAGTGTTACAAGGCCATGGGTTCAAAGGCCAAACTCAGCTGAGACTTATGGAAGGAAATCCCGAAGACACCAGTTCATCTCGCATGACATCCTCTGCAAAAGTAA
Source organism: Meconema thalassinum (assembly GCA_946902985.2). Classification (NCBI taxonomy): domain Eukaryota; kingdom Metazoa; phylum Arthropoda; class Insecta; order Orthoptera; family Tettigoniidae; genus Meconema; species Meconema thalassinum. The sequence continues at coordinate 247,306,116 of OX336394.1, read as the reverse complement.
CCTTTAAGCACTGCCATTAAAAAATTATAAACTATAAAAGAAATGTTAATGATAGAAAAACTATCATGAATAAAACATATAATACTAGAAAAATTAAGAGAGGGGACATGGGGAGAAAAGTGGGGGGAGTACTACGCAACTGCCATGGTACAGGTTTCAAATAATAATAATAATAATAAAGGATATCCTGCATCCTATCCTTCACCCTGACCCTGTATCCCTCTCTTTGTAACTACATGTAGTAATATTATGATTTATGTCAATAAAATGTATTTATTCACTGTTCCTATTGTTCTGTTTTACGCAAGATCAGATATCAAAACTAAAGATTTCCGGCTGGTATTTTCTTCTATATTAATAGTAATAATCAATTATTATGAGCCTTTGTTTTGATATCTGCTCTTAAATAAAATAGAACAAAAGGAACAGGAATAAATAAAATACGCCGACATAAATCATATTACTACGTGTAAATACAAAGGGAGCGGTACAGGGTGGGGTGGGGGGCGGGGTACCAGTACGCGATTAAATAAAATTCAAATCACCCGCGCTTAAAATTTAGTACGCTGCCTCACCGCCAGGTAGCAGGCTAGGCTGGTGGATGACGTAACCCTGACGGTTGTAATCGGAATCAAATTTTAAGCCTGAATAACCTTTCTCCCCTATATTCTTTGGTCTGAACCACGATCAGAAACAAGCTTATAACACTAAGAAGGAAGGTAAGATATTTTTTCTCGATGCCCCTGTAGGCACAGGCAAAACATTCTTGATTAATGTGTTGCTCGCCAAAGTGAGGTCTGGTGGCAATTTCTCTTGCCGTCGCATCATCTGGAATTGCAGCCACTCTTTTGGAAGGAGGAAGAACAGCACATGCAACATTTAAACTTCCTTTGAAAGTCAGCAGTAATGATGGAAATTTATGTAATATTTCAAAACAAAGTAACACTGCCAATGTAATCCAAAATTGTTCTTTAGTTGTATGGGATGAGGCTACAATGTCGCACAAAACTTCCGTTGAAGCTGTAGACAGGACCTTGCGTGATCTAAGGAATCGGAACACACCTATGGGTCTGCACAGTTTTGTTCGCCGGAGATTGTCCTCAAATCTTAACAGTTGTTACCTGAGGAACGAGAGCCGACGAAGTGAACGCTTCATTAAAAATATCTTACATCTGGCCGGATATAACAAAATTGGCACTCAAAACTAACATGACAGTAGGCTACTCTTATCTTCAGAAGATAATAGTTTGTTCGCTAATTTGTTACTTAGAGTCGGAAATGGAGATTTACTGGTCATTGAAGGGAAAATTACCCTCAGTGACGATTTCTGTGTTTTAGTAAGCAGTATTCAAGAATTGATTGATAGCATTTATCCTCAAATCACAACGGGTATAACAATTGGCGGGGAAGAATGGAGGAAAGTAGAGAGTTTCATGTGGGAAGCACGGTACAATAAAATGGAAGAAACGACAGAGAAATAAATGAGCGGGGGAGGAAAGCAGAATTATTCAGGAAAAGTGTTAGGAGCCTGGTTTGGAGTAAGGATGTCCCTCAAAACAGCAAAAGGGTTATATATAGGAAGTACTACGTTCCAATCCTGACGTATGCCTCAGAGACCTGGGTTATGAAAGGAAGGGAGCGGGGAGCGAAGCAGAATACAGGCTAGTGAGATGAAATTCCTGAGAAGCAGTGAGTGACAAAGGTGGACAGGTTAAGAAATGAGAAGGTCAGAGAATTAGTCAAGGAGGGAGCATTACAGGATAGGATTGAGGAATCAAGGCTTAATGGTATGGGCATGTTAAGAGAATGGATGGGAGGAGGATACCCAGGAAGATATGCTAGATGAAAATAGAGGGAAAAAGACCAAGAGTAAGGCTAAGAGGTAAGTGGCTGAAGGGTGTGGAGGACTGTGTGTGCGTGCGAAAGAAAGGAGAAGACTGAACCAAGGTGGTGGCGGAGAGATGGTGGGAAGACAGAAGACGATGGAGAGGCTTATGTTCCAAACAGACCCGGCTAGTTGTTGGAAACTGTTCAAGATGATGATCTTGAGCGAAATATTACATAAGATATTTATCACAAAATAACATGTTTTTGTATACAAAAATGGAGGGTACTGAATTGGATGAAATGTTTCAATCGTCAAGCGATCATCATCAGATCCTGCTCATTTAGGCTTAGTTAATGTACAATGTTTAGATTACATAAGTTTGTAAAAACTTGTGTAACGTGTCAATCTTATTTATAGATATTATTGCTCACTTCTATAGTTGTTGCGTTACTATAAATGCAGTTTAAGTATGTTAACTTGTGATCTATTCAATTATTATTGTGACTAATTTCAGGAATGATTATGTCTACACCATTTTATTATTTTTGTTCTAAATCAACCATTCCTATTTTAACTGGTAACCTAATGTGGTGAATACGCAAATCATACATGTTGTCCGTTCTTGTTCACCTTAGAGGTCTGGTTACAAGAGGACTGGTCAGAGGAGAAGGAGGAGGAGAAGAAGAAGAAAGACGGGGTTTTGTTTAATGAATGCATATTCTTCAAAATCATGAACATTATTAATTTTAGGTTGCAAACATTTTGCATGTTACTTCTGTCAATGAATCTATGGATTTCAAGGTATAGGGAGTACATTTTGCCAAAATATCAATATTTTTGTATAAATTCAGGGCATTTACGGAAAGAAATTGCAATAAACCATAGTTATCACAATAAAAGCCTGTCTAAGTTGTACCTGGAGTTAGACCAGCAGCCTGGATGAGTGATGTTGCTTGAGCTATGGTTTCAGCAAGAGTAGCCAAGTCTGCTTGCAACAAAGGTCTTGAGCCACTGGCAGATGGCTGGGAAGCAGAGTGGAGTCTTGGAGAGGTGGCCCCTGAGAATGGGTCCCGACTGTGAGGTAATGCACGAGCTTGTGGAGGCCTGAAACAAAACATTCACTTATCTGAAATTCTCAATCATTGCAATCTACAATTAAGTAAAAGAAAGTAAAAGCTGTTAAATAATTGACCTGGAAAAAGGTAAGATGCCAGGGCTCTGATTCACATATTAGAAATGGGAATGAGAACGAAATCTAATGTTCTCTACAACAGCCATTTTTGTACATATTGGCCCTAAATTCCTTACGTATGAAATGAGCTAATTTTTGGTTTTGCCTAATTAATAATTAATCCATAACTTTTCAGTCAGTCAACACACATTTATGCCCAGCCTAATTGTACGTAGGCTATACTGAAAGTCATGAGCAACATTTCTTTCTTTAATCACAATCCTTTATATAGGTCATACAAATGCCTTTGACATGTTAAATAGACAGCTCATAATCAAGAAAATAGAAGAAATCGCCGGTAGAAATAAAGTGACAAAACTATAGTAAAGCTATCATTACTTCCGACTAGACGTTGAAGTGATACCCTAGAGTTATTTAGTGGTCAGAAGGGAAATCACTTTAACTAGACAATCACAGGCAGCCATTCAAATCGATATATCACGACAAATTGACTTTCATTTGCGATGTCTCGATTTAGCGAACGAAATTCTAGCCTAGCACTGAAACGTCAAGTCGGAAGTAATGATGGCTTTACCATAATATAAAGCATCTAGTCGAATAATCAAATAGATATACAAGGTAGATAACAGAATGTCCAAATCAGACCTGATGAACCAAACCAACGGAGTACTGCAAGGGAACACCCCCCCCCCCCCTTTTCACCTCATAATATACACCACATCGAAAAACCCTCAGACACATGTCTTCCTATTTTTAATGATGAGTTTATATGCCGAGTATCACATCCCCCAATGAAACCAATCGGGAGATATTGCTATTCAATTAAATGCAGGTCTACCCCCTTAACACCCCTTTAGAACCAGAATATCCAAAAATCCTTTCTTAGTGGGCGTTTGCGGCCCTCGAGGAAGCTACATACGAAATTTCATTCCAATCCGTTCGGTGGTTTCTGAGATTTCGTGATGAATGAGTCAGTCAGTCAGTCAGTGGTATTTAAGCTTTATATAGTAGACTAGCTGTTACCCACGGCTTCGCCCGCATTAAGATTTGGAATCCCGTTATAACATTAGTTAAATAGATAAGCATGGGTCCTAGTGGAAAAAACATCAAAATATCATGTTGGTTTCGGACCCTAAAAGACGTGAAAAATATAATAAAAGTATAAAAAAAACTATTTTTTGAAATTTCATTCGAATCAATTTTTATGTCATTCCTGGGACTTTGAAAATTTCGGCCAAAAAGTACAAAATCATTAATAACTCCCTAAGTATTCGTCATATGATGAATTAGCACGAGACAAAAAAGATGTAATGTGTTATTGTCTACAACATAGGCCATGTATAATTTTACACTCAGCCATATTACGTTTCCCCCCCCCCCCTCCCCCATAATTTCACCCCTCCCCATGGGCCCCTTAAATTGGATTTATGAAAAAACGGTCAAAAACCTGTTTAGTTATTTTTTATGCTGATTTTTTTCGGCTGAGTTCCAAACTCCTCGCCTATGTCGTTTAAGAGATACACGCTCCGTTAGGAATCCTTCAACCCCCCCTTTTCACCTCATAATATACACCACATCGAAAAACCCTCAGACACGTGTCTTCTTATTTTTAATGATGAGTTTATATGCCGAGTATCACATCCCCCTATGAAACCAATCGTGAGATATAGCTATTCAATGAAATGCAGGTCTACCCCCTTAACACCCCTTTAGAACCAGAATATCCAAAAATCCTTTCTAAGTGGGCGTTTGCAGCCCTTGAGGACTGCGCCAAGATATATGAAAAGATATTAGAAAGTAGAATACGAGCCAAAGTGGAGAGAAAATTGAGAGAGGAGCAGTATGGTTTCAGACCTGGGAGATCAACAGTGGATCTCATATTTTCAGTGAGACAGCTCCAGGAACACCACTACGAATTTGGAGAGGATCTGTTGATGGCCTTCCTGGACATCGAAAAGGCCTATGATAGTGTGTGTAGGGAGAAGGTTTGGAAAGCAATGGAAAACATGGGAGTGGAAAAAGGGACTGTAGGCAGAGTGAAGGAGATGTATTGTGGAAGTGTGAGTTGTGTGAAAGTTGGAGGGGAAAGAACAGACTGGTTCAGACAAATGAGTGGCCTGAAACAGGGTAGTGCGCTGTCACCCCTTCTCTTTATTGTGGTTATGGACGAGGTAATGACACGAATAGCAGGAAAGATAGGAGAAGATAAAATGAAAGCAATGGTGTTTGCAGATGATCTCATGGTCTGGGGAAACAGGGAGGAGGAAATTCAGGAGCAACTGAAGGCTTGGGAAGAAACAGTGGGAGAGTACGGATGGAAGTTCAACATCAGTAAATGTGAGATCCTGTTAACGACCAGGAAAAAGGACAGACCAATGAGTGGGATAACACTTGGAGGTGGACAGCTGAAGAAGGTGGAAAGTCTCAAGTACTTGGGAAGTATAGTGGAGGAAAATGGGAGAAATGACAAAGAGATTACGGAACGTGGCAGACAGGCAGAAGCATTTCTGAGAAGCATTAGGAGCTTAGTGCGGAATAAAGATGTCCCACAAAAGAGCAAGGAAGTGGTATACAGAAGCTACTATATCCCGATACTGACCTATGCTTCAGAAACGTGGACAATGAAGGAAAGAGACATAAGCAGAATACAGGCAGGTGAAATGAAGTTCCTGCGAAGTAGGATCGGAGTAACAAGAAGAGACAGGGTGAGGAATGAAAAGATCAGGGAAATGGTGAAAGAGGAGCCCTTGCAAGGTAGGATTGAGACATCAAGACTGAGGTGGTATGGACACTTAAAGAGAATGGATGAGAAGAAGATTCCCAAGAGGATACATGAGATGCAGATGCAGAAGGAACGACCAAGGGGAAGACCAAGGGATAGATGGCTGAAAGGAGCGGAGGAATGTGTCAAGAAGAGAGGCGAGGACTGGACCAGAGTGACAGCGGAGAGGTGGTGGGAAGAAAGGACTAAGTGGCGAGGCTTATGTTGCAAACAGACCCAGCCTGGGGCTGGAAACTGTACAAGATGATGATAGTAGATTATGAAAGTTACATTGAACTTTGGTCCCATGGGATGTATGGGATGTTATTTCGAAAACCTGTATAATTCATCATTCGAAAGAAAAATAAATTGTGCCTGTGATAATATTCAAGCCGGCCCCATGGTGTTGGGGTAGCGCGCCTGCCTCTCACCCGGAGGCCCCGGATTCGACTCCCGGCTCCGTCAGGGATTTTAAAACTGACACGAGGGTTGGAACAGGGTGCACTCAGCCTCGTGAGGACAATTGAGTAGCTGTCTGACAGTGAGGCAGCGCCCCGATCACGAAAACCAAGATTAACGGCCGAGGGGACCCGATGCGCTGATCACGCGTCACCCCAATATCTGCAGGCCAAATGGCTGGGCACCGGTCGCTTGGTCGGCCTAGGCCCTCACGGGCTGTGTAGTGCCCGGTGGTTTGTTTTGTTGATCGATAATATACAATTCTTCTCATGTAATATGAAATGGAAGTGCCTAGTGTCACAAGATTAATAGTTGCATAATACTACCAGCTTCCTTATCAAGAACTTACCCTTAGTTATTGTTGTTTTAAGGGGAGGAACAGAGAGGTCATCTGCACTGCAGATTATTCCAATTATAAGGGCAGGAAAGGAAGCTGAAGGGAGGAAGTCCATTGATGTCTTCGACTGTGAAATATTCATCAGAAACGACAATATGGGATTGGGCAGCGGCTGATACACTACATTCAAGGACAGGGAGGGAGATTTGAGCCAATAAAAGCGAGCAGTTCTAGTATACATTAAATTTGTTCTGTTGCAACATCCTGTTTACTTGCCTTGGGAAGTCACTCTTGCTCACCATTTTCCTCTTTCTAGCTTGAAAGTGTTGTCTGTAATTTGTCTTTTTATTATGATTTAAAGAAAATCTCTTACAAAGAGATATTTTCTGGATTGTCACACACACAGTAGGGAAGTACAGCTAAGAACTGATCTGGTAGATTTTGAAAGTGCTCCTTGAATATTCTTCTAACAGTCAATGGAGCAAATAGTGTTAGGAAAATATGAATTTGAAGCGATTATTACTACTTGTACTTACATTGGTAAATCATTGTGACCACCACCACCACCACCACCGTCAGCCTTTACAATAAGTCTCTGTCCAGGAGGGTACTCAAATCCATGCAGCTTGTCACGAGCATAGGCAGCTGCTTGTGGACTATTGTAAACTACTGTTGCTTGTCCTTTACCCTAAAATAATGGTATAGTATTAATCTACAAGGATATTACCACTGATAAAACAAGAGTTATAATATGAAAAGTACTCATAAATACATACATATCTTGATTTTGTGTCCAAATGCAAATAGTCCAGCCCCGGAACAAGATCAAACAACTTCCATAATTGATCTTGATTAAGAGTGGTAGATGCTATCACCCGTAGAGTTGAACAACTCTCGGCATTTGAGAATCCACCAGACTCCACTGAAAACAAAATATTCACTACAGTACTGCATCAGTGAATTTATACAGCAATAAACAACCATCTGTGTTGGAATTCATTCCCAAAGCCTTGAGCAAAGGAGACAAAAGCTAGAGCTGTCAATCGGGCTTGATTAGTCAACCCATTCTCCGACTGGGCTCGCCAGTCCAGACACCAGTCTGGTCAGGCACAGGTCTGCTTTCAGGACTGGTCAGTACAGCCTATCTGGCCCATCCCAGACTCAAAAGGCCACTGGTCAGCCAGAACACTGAACAGTATGATTCTACTCTAAACCCAGTCAAATAGCAGATAAAGGTTACCAATCACCCACTGTCCCATATGTTGGACAGCTTGTGAATTGCCCAGTTTGTAATAGGTTTGGTCTGACTTCATAACAGGTTATTACTCGTAACCACTACATATATATTGTTAAAGATGCTACAGTACTGGATATTTTAGATGGTATTGCCATGGAAACGTACTGGGAATGGAACTACCGCATTTACTCGCATATAATATGCCATCGCGTTCTGCATCCTATATGTTCAATTTGAAATTGCAGGGAAAAAATCCTCTCATCCAGCATCAATTTCTAACAGTCATAAAGATTAACGTAGTATTTTAAATTCGAAGCCCCACTCACTGGACATCACACGCCTTACCCGCTATGTTAATGTTCCTTTCGGCGATGGCTCCTTTCCTTTCTTCCATGGTACTTGTCCATCAGTTGCATTAACAACAAGTACCACTATTCTGTCTTCATGTTTCATTGTAGTTTCTCAGTTAAGTGTAAACGTTTTCTTCTGTAGGTAGATTTTTAAGTTATGGAGAAACACAGAAGTTTTATGGCTGGTTTTAAACTCAAAGTGACAAAATATGTGGAAGAACATGGTAATAGAGATGCTGGTTGAGAAATCAGTATGAATGAATTTAATGTTCACTACAGGCATACACAGAAAGAAGTGCTAGAAACCACTGAAAACATGCAACTCATTCACAGGGACAAAAACTGGTAAGTATCCTGAGCTGGGAGATGAGTTGCAAAATGATGACTTTGGTATCTTACACAAGATGCTACATATCCAAGCACATAAACCAGTGATTAAACGTGGTATAAGCCGTTCGGATCTGAAAGTGAGCAGGGGTTGGATCTGTAGCGTCATGAAATGCAAGGGATTGCGTCTGCGAAGACAAACATCTCTCTGCCAGAGAATGCCAAGCAATAAAATCATAGATTTTCATTGTCATGCGATAGCAATGCGGGAGAAATGTACAATTGCCTATTATCTCAAACTGGCAATGCAAATCTCACCTCTATAAACATTGACATGCCACAGAACACCACCATTAACCAGAAAGGCAAATCTGGTGTGCTGGTATGTACAATCGGGTGTGAAAAACAGTTTTGCCCTGTTGTGCTAGGAATAACTGCCGACAGAAGAAAATGTCCACCATAGATTATTTCCAAAGAAAAACAATGCCTAGAGTGGAGTTTCCCAAAGTCATTTATGTATGGGTTTGAGAGAAAGGATGGATACAGCTCTTGTCCAGGACGCTGTCCATACTGTGTGGGGAGCACGGCCAGGGGCAATGCTTCGACGCCCGGCTACTCTAAGATTCGCTGATGACAGTCCTCTTAGCTGACACACCAGAGGATTTGAATGAGTTTTTACATGGTATGGGTTCTGTCTTGAGGAAAGAATTCATGATGAAAATTAATAAATGTAAAACAAATATACTGGAATGCAGCCGAAAGAAATCAGAAACCCCTATGGACGTTGAATGGCAGGTAAAAAGCTAAAGGAAGTAGGAGACTTCTGTTACTTTAGAAGCAAATAACCAGTGATGGAAGAAGCAAAGAGGATATAAAAAGTAGGTTAGCACAGGCAAGGAAAGCATTTCTACAGAAAAGGAATCTGTTGACATCGAATATAGGTATTATGAAGTCATTTTTGAAAGCCTTTGTCTGGAGCATGGCACTCTATGGAAATGAAAATTGGACTGTTGGATCAGCAGAAAAGACGAAAATTGAAGCGTTTGAAATGTGGTGTAACAGGAGAATGATGAAGATCAGATGGGTAGATAGGGTTACAAATGAAGAGGTATTATTACGATTGGGAGAGGAGAGATGTTTCTGGCAACTGCTAATGAAGAGAAGAGATAGATTGGTACGCCACATACTAAGACACCCAGGAATAGTCAATTTAGTTATAAAAGGAAGGGTCGAGGACAAGAACGGTACGGGTAGACCAAGTTTAGAATATGTTAAACAGATTGTGTCGGATGTTGGGTGAGGTAGCTATGTAGATAGGAAACGATAAGCTCAGGACAGGGAAGCATGGAGGGCTGCATCAAAACAGTCAAAAGACTGAAGACTCAAACAAAAGGCAACATTAAACTTATAAAGTCCTCATACTCGGGGTAGAATACGGCAAGGATACTTCACGGTGTTGTCAAGCTAATCCTAAGTTTATACAATTAATGACTGGACATGAAAAGGAGGAGAGAAACACACAAAAAAGGACAACACAATGACAAAAGGCAGCGTGTTTGGCTGTGGAAATTATCCCTGTCCTTTTTATATGTTTATTTCCCTTTTATCTCTCCCTCCATCTGTGCCTGCCTGCCATCGTGTTGTCCTTTTTGTGTGTCTATACTTTCTTACCTATCGAATGATTATGTGTCTACACCTTGCTGTCTTTATGCTTTATAGAATTATATAGTCAGTCAACAGGCCTCAATTTACTTACTTGAACCAAAAGGTGAGAATGGAGGAGGATCATACGGAATTGATGGCACAGGAGGTCCACTGTAACGGTCAAAGGAGTCAAATGAAGTCTTCTGCTTTTTAGGTTCAGCAAACACAGCCTTGAAGCTACGATCACAGCCTTCAAATGCTTTAGCTGCATGGGAAACTCTGAAATAAAAATAAATAAAAATAAATAAAAAATAGAATGCTTCAAATAATTGGTGAAATGTTTGAATTATATTCACCTAATGTATACATGATATAACAGCTGCAAACCACCATATTCCTTAATAAATAAGAATTTTGTATTTAAGAAATAATTATTCCTCAGTAAAAATGCTAGGTATATATTTCTCATTAAATCTGCATGGAGTTTTCAAGGCACAAAGACTAAAATGACAATTTAAATTATCAAGCAATGTTCCTACATAGGGGGAAAAAATTGTAAACAATCTTGATCCACCAATTAAAATAATCATAGGGAAAGAATAGAAATATGACAAAGCACATACAGAATGAAAGGAGAACCAAAAAGGGAAGACGAGGATAAATAAGAAATCTTCACCGGCCATCTTCATAGATGGGCTTTAATGCAATCAATCCACTTGATAACTATTCTACAATGTTATGCCTACACTGAGTTGTTGTTGTTGGGGCAAATGACCCTACTGTTCTACCCTTTAAAACAACAACTGAGTTGTTGTTGCAAAACACTGAGCTAATATTTCCAAGATGGGATAAAGTTTTGTGATATATAGCCGCATGCCTTTCACCAAGGCAGACTGAGTTCAATTCCCAGTCAATTATGAGATTTCTGAAGTGAAGTATTATGTTCTATGGTTCGGATTCCACGCAAAAAATAGAGGTCCCATGGCTCATGATCACGAGTCAAGGTCACATAAAAGACAGTGCTTCCTTTTTAACCCCGATTACACTGAATGGAAATTAATTCAGATTTTCACTGCTTGAATTGATATCCAGTTTGTTTTTTGTTTCTCCTACCAAATCATTACATCCTCAGATTTTCAAAAATATTGTTTTAAGCACAATCAACTAAAAAAAAAAAACTTTTACCTGTGATATTTTACATAGGCAAATCCCTTGCTTTCTTTCGTTTCTCGATCTTTCACAACAGATACATAATCAATGTCTCCAAACTGTTTAAAGTGTTCACGGAGAAGTTGGTCAGTCATCGTTTTCGGAACAACACAAAACAAGCGCAGCAGCCGCTCTTCTTCATTCATCTCCCGTTTAGATCCTTGCTCACGACTGAAAAAACAAAAATATATTACATACAAAAGTGCATTCAAGACTTGGGAAACAGGAAGGCTATTAATAGAGATGTTTGAAAAGCATTTTATAATTTGTTAAATTTTGTTGACTTAAAATACAGACGGTGTTTCGAGTTTTTATTCACAGGCAAAAATATATATTTACTACTGACCTCAAATGCAAAGAATTACTACAATACAACAAAATAAAATTATTATATTACACTACTTACAAACAGAACTTCCTTTGTAATAAATAAAAGCAGAATATTTTTAACAGTAATTACTAGAGGGGTTTGAAATTGGTGTTACTTTTCTGACAATTTGTTGAATTAAGATTTAGAATATTCTAGAGAGGAAGCTGTTAAAAATATTCACGTTTAATATAATTGCCATGTAAACTTAAATTAAAAAACGTACGGAACGTGTGCCAATTGCTGCTTGTCAACCTAATCAATATACTGGATAATACGCCACCCAATAAAACAATTTTGGACCCAAATTTTTGACAGAAATATTTATTTCTGTCATTTGAGACAGTTGAAATAATTTCATCCCTGGTTATTGGATTATATCGCATGAATACAGGACAGTATTATTAAGACAAATTTGTTTCTTGGGTGACGGGCAGATGACCTCTCTATTCTGCCCTTTAATACAAATTCTTTCTTTGAACTTAAATATCTTTGATTTCCAGATTTACTATAACATAGATGATTCTTATATCTTTCCTTTCATTTTCACTATTGTTTCAATGTAACCTAGGATATGGCACTGCATTGCACTCCTACATAATCCAAAAACTTCTCAAGAGATTACTGCTTTTATGAAAGCTACTCTAATTTAAAGATTTATAGTTAACATCAAAAAGTGGTTGTCTGAGCAGGCTGTTGATATTCTACAATTTCAGATAAGTATCCACATCAGATCTTTCAACACAATAGTGAGTGAGTTTGATGCATCTCTCCAATCCTCCCTGTCTTGAGCTAATCGTTTTATCTCTACATAGCTACCACACCTCGTTAAACATATTCTAACCTTCTACAGTTCTTGTACTCGACCCTTCCTTCTATAAATTTGCTATTCCTGGGTGTCGTAGTATGTCTCAAACCAACATCTCTCCTCTCCCACTCGTCTTAATACCTCTTCATTTGTTATGATACCGACAGTAGTGGCTACGCGGGCTAAAGCTCTGCGTTAGGTCAAGGGGCCAAGCTCTCTGCGGACTCGGTAGACGCGTGGGTTCGAGCCCCACCGTCGGCTGTCCTTGAAATGGTTTTCCATGGTTTCCCATTTTCAACACCAGGCAAATGCTGGGACAGTACCTTCTGACAGGCCACGGCCGCTTCCTTCCACATCCTTGCCCAGTTTCATTCATCTTCATCCTTTCCATCTCTCATCCCGACGCGCAGGTCGCCCACGGGCGTCGACTAGAAAGACCTGCACTCGGCCTCTCAGGAGGCTACACGAAAAAAAAAAAAAATTGTTATGATACTCGATCTAACCATCTGATCATTTCAAATGCTTGTACTCTCGCCTTTTCTGCTGTACCAGTCTTCCAGTTCTCTATCAAATTCTGATCTCAATATTAAATCTCCTTTCTGATCTCCATCAATTTCCACTTCCCTTTTCATTACTTGATTCTCAATCTCCTTTCCTTTACACAAACACACTATGTAAGCTTTCCATCTCTTAACCTATTCTTCCCTATCTTTTATAAGTTTTCCATCTGAGTCCTTAATATTACAGCACTTAAGTCTTCCTTTCCCCAAAAGTACTCTTAATCCTTCGATAAGCTGTATCTACTTTTAGGCAATTTTCTAATACCTTCACATTTCTCTTTCACCCTTTTTTTTTTCTTTTTTGCACTGCTTGTTTACCTCATTTCTCAGATATTTGTATTCTGCTTTCCCCTTTTCATCTCTTGCATTCTTGTGCTTCCACATTCCGCCAATAATTCAAGTATATCCTGAGTTAACCACGTTTTTCTACCTACTCTTTCTTTTCTACCAATGTTTTCATCTGAGGATTTTGTCACAGTATTTCATTCTTCAAGAGTGCCCATTCCTCTGCAATTGTAGTTTGTTCAGGGTTTTCAGTCCATCCTTTATACTGTCTTGAATCTATTGTTCACATCCTCCTCTTTCAGTCAGTGCCCACCATTTTAGGATTTGACTTTTCTTCAACTTTAATCTGCATGATTTCATAACAACCAGATTGTGGTCAGAATTTATGTCAACTCCAAAATTTGGGTACGAAATCTCTGCTTAACCATGATGAAGTTGATTTGGTAATGCCCTGTATGTCCTGGTCTCATCCATGTGCATATTCTTCTATTGTGATTATTGAATAAGGTCTCTGACCAACTCTTGCTTGGTGTAGAATTCCAACAGCCTGCTTCCTCGATCATTCCTTTCACCTAAACCGAAATCATCTACTACAACCAACAAATAATTTCCAGGGGGATACCGTAGTTGAACTAGATGTAGATAAAGACTGCCTTATGTAGTGACTGGTTAAATGGCCTTTCACTAGGGGTGACAAATCAGACTTTTAGGGAGGATATGTCCCCTCTGTCCCCTCCTGGGTACGGTAAACGTTTAGAATCGCCACCACTCAAACTACTACTAGCTCTCTTGTCAGCCATTACAGCTCACAGAAGTCAAACACAAGTTAAACTTTTCCATCTCTATGAACAAATGAATAGCGTAATTCGCATCACCATAGAGATTAACAATACAAAGCAAATGCTTTTATGAACTATCACCAAAGAGCAGGAAAGTCTACTTTCAAATAACATCGCCTCAAAAAACTAGAATGTGGAACTAGAGGTGCGCGCGTAGCGACAACGAATCGTTTCGTCATTAGCCCCACCGCATGGCAGATTTGGTGACGAACCCTTACACCAATAGCACTCGGAAGGTCAAGGGGATTGTTAGGCAGCAACCTGCATTTATTCAGGATATAAAACAGAAATCTTCGGAGCATTAAATATGATAAAGTTAATTTTTTGGGCATAGATCAGGAAGGATCGTTCACAGTAGTTTTAAAATTTGAATTAAAGTTTTTTAGGAAAGGTCGTCACAGCTAATACATACCAGACCCTAAGTGGGTCAAGATTTGTGTATTTTTTCTAACAACCTTGTAATTTGTTATTTATTTAAAATGAAAAAAGAACTGTCTCTTTGCCAAAATGTAGATGATAGCAATGTAAAAAAAAGACCCTCAACCGATCAAGTCTTCCAATATCTTCTAACATCTTATCCTCAACTATCTTTACTAAAAGACCCTGCGGGGGGGGGGGGGGTTACCTCAGGTATCTGTTATACGAGGAGGAAGGCCGCTACACGAGTAAATAGCGAGAGTAGGAACCAAGGTGTCTACCATCCTTTGAATATGCATGCTTTGAAAATATCAACAGTTCTAACATTTGGAACCAATATTTAGGAACATACATTATTGTGAAGGAGACAGGAACATGACTTTTACACTCCACTTGGATGGTTATTGGTCTAGGCAAAAACAACTGGTCTGGATGAAAATATTGGGCTAGGCAAAATCCGTTCTTGATTGAAATTGGAGATCGTTAACTCACAATATCTATATGTCTTATAACTTAAGACTGACACTTGATGCACTGTGACATTAACCTGACGCGCTCTTTTTTTTTATGATACCGAATATGAAATAGTACCGAATGCGTGGGGTTGGAGATACTGTACTTGTGCATAATTAACGCCGATAATGACCAACACAGCTGGAATAGAATTTGGGAAGGCAGTATTGACAGTGGAGGAGTGACCTACATCATTCCTAGGTCAATTTTGAATCATTATAAAGTGTACTGATCGCTAATTTTAGTAGTTAAGATTTTTTTTTTTTTACTAGGTTCTCGCCTCCATCACTGTTACTCATACATTTCATCCACAAAATACCTGTACCACTACGGCCATATTCTCATCTTGATTGTGCTTTCAATCGAGATATAATACAAAGTTTTTTTTTACCTGTGAGCAATCATCACTTTTAACGGACGAGGTTGATTGCCAATGCAACGGCCGTTCATTTCTTCCAAAGCAAGTGCAGCCTCAGAAGTTTTTGAAAACTTTATGTAGGTAACACCTGTAAAAAGGAGAAGGAAAGGGCACCAGAATTACATCATGTACAGTACTGAGTGATAGAAAATTATGCTGGATGATTTACTAAGATTTCAGCCCTGTCTTTGAGGTGAAATTGAAACATTAGTAATATGTTACTTAATGATGCAACAGTAGGGTAGCCTAGATGGTCTCGAATGTACTATCCGAAAGTAATAATAGTAAAAATAATGTATTATTGAGGATTTAAATAACAAAACTGACAAAATTAAGAAACTCGCAAGATAAACAAAGCACACAAGAAAATAAGATCAACAAACAGTCAATAGAAGGGGCGATTTCAGATGAAGAAAGAAGACTGATCAGACAGAATGGACAAGTACTGGGCTGATAGGAAATTCAAAAATCTACCATATAGAATTGACTAAAGCAGTACAATGTAAATAATAACAATAATAATAATAAACTATGCTATTATCATTGTAAAACGACAGATACAGCACATACACCACAAGACAGTATCCCTTGCATTATGGCTGAAAAATGTTACATTCCCAAGTTCCACACAATCAAACAAGCAGTTCTGTGATAAACTAAAGAACCTACTTTTCTTGCAATTTAAGATTCATACCAATGATTGATCTATGTAGATCTATCTAAAACAATGACAAAATAACGTTGGTAAAACTCTTAACTTATTTATGATTTGTTCAAAATATACCTGAAATATTGTAACTTAAGAGAGCACAACAGCTTGCTTGAAATAGTATTCATCCATGGATTCTGAGATACTGTGAGTCTACAGCGGAAATGCTCAGGGAGAATTCTCAATGCCTCTCAAAATGCACACAAACATATTCCTTACAGCATACACTGTACAGTAATTAACATTTGTTAGTTATCCATTACTTGTAATGGAAGTTAGATACAGTTAAACATTGAACCTATCAGCATGCATAGAATTATGTATATAATCGATCTTTACCCTCTTGTCAATATATTTTTTGGTAACACTGAATGAGAAATCATCATAAGATAATTCTTTTTAAAGTACTGAAGTTGGTCAAAATACCGTACATCTTCTAATGATGAAAAAAATCAGGAATTGATGTAATTACAATTATTATATTTTCTATCCTAATTTAGTGTATTTATTTTAGTATAAGTCAATAGAAGACTTTAACTTCTGTCTTATGTTTACAAAAGTTTTTGATACTTTAAGGAGTAGTTTAAATCAACTAAATGTAATGAAGGTAAAAAATTTGGCTGTAGTATAGATCGCGAGTCCCTGCGTTTAGTGGGATTTTAGTGACCTCCATGACGTCACCTATGACGTATTTGAGTTGATGCTCATTTGTTGCCCGTTGAAGTAATGATACTTGACCTGATTGGTCAGAAGACATTCATTGCCTTGAAATTGTAAAATTTGTTGAATCCAGACCAATGGATTTTGTCTAGACCAATGGTTCTGAACCCGTAGAAGTCTGCGGACCACTCAGCATGAAATTGAATCATGTACGGACCACCCCTCCTCCCCCACCCCCATCCCCCCAATACACCTTTTCAGTTGGAACCCTTCCGCAATAACACTTATTTTAAAGATATTTCAATTCAAAACCTGATAGTCATCGCCGCGAATATATTCGGACGATTCTCGTTCAACCCACGTCGTTTTCGAAATCCCCATTTATTGGCCACTTTTTTATACATGCTGGTGGACGCTTTTCTCCCACGGACCACTGCCGAGGCACTCTCGGACCAGCTGGTCTAGACCAATAATTGGCTAATTTCAGTACTTCAGAAAATTTTATAGTACAAGTGATGCCTCATTCAGTGCACACAAAATATTTTGCAGAACAGGGCAAATTTTGTTCTATTTGTAGCTTCTTGTGTCGATTTGTTTTGTTTCACGATTGGGAATTACTTTCGAAATAAAGATGTCAAAATGGAATAAATTCTTGTGTTTGTCAGATGTCATGCATGGAGTGAAACCTGTTCAGCTGCTGCTACCGACTAATATGCGCTATGCGAGTCAGACCCCCCCACTGTTTGTAGTGCAAGCAGTACTTTTCGTCCAGTCTTCAGCTAATGGTTTCATCCAGACGGAACTCGTGCAATGGACGGTATTCGCCGCCATCAAAATACGGAAAATTTTCTATATGAATAGCTAATGTGAGTAAGATACTGGAGTTGAACATTTTATCGCTAGAGCATGTTATTGCATTTTTTCAGTAGTGCCAACATTATTGTTTGGCACTGGTTTTGCCTCTTAGTTCAGAAACATGGAATCGCTGCCGGAGATAGTGTATTCATATCAGTGGTGAATCAGTAATTTTCGTCCAGACAGTCATCTAACCTAGTACAGGCCAATGGTTTTGTCCAGACAGTCATCTAACCAAGAAGCAACCAATGGTTTCATCCAGACGGTCGTCTAACCAAGTAGCGACCAGACACCCTTTTTTTTTAGTGCATCAGTAATTTTTGCCCAGGGAGTCGCCCTTGCTTAACCTCGCTGCAGGGGAGTGTGGTGAAGTGAAGTAGGCAGCATTGCCTACCCATTTCAGTATCAAGTCGAAAGCAGATTGCAATTCCTCTTGGTATCTTGAGGCTAGAACCTTATCCAACATGGAGACTTGTTTTTCGTCAGTTTACAACTTGAAAGTGATTGTCGATAATTTCCTTGCTTTAAAGTGTAAACGAGGCCTTTGTTAAAAGCAGTTAGCTTCAATAACATGGCACAGTAAGTACAAAACAATTTCCAGAGTGCTGCTAACAAAAATAACAAAATTGAAATGGGACACCGTCAACTGCACTAGAGCCTAAATATTTTCCACGATTAATTTTAGTTTTTTTCTTCTTTTTATTTGAGGGGATTTTTTTCCAGGATTGATTTTCGTATAACAATTAGCAACCAATGGCTTCGTCGCACCCAACCCTTTAGATTAATCCTTCAGAAGAGTTACTTTCCCGTTTTCACAACTTTTACAAGGCAGATTATAGGAAATATATTATTTATGATTCACATACCTCTCTGGGAGTCATTAGAAGTTAATTTCAGTTTGAATTGTCACTGCTGCACCGGAAATATTTCTTTTATTACGAATATAAATAATTTTCCTTCTTGTTCATTTGACAACCGCCGCCATGACACATTGACATAGTACACTATGTCATACGCATTGCCAACATATCCGATACAAAATACAGTAAAAATTTACAGAAGGTACCCTGTCTATAAAATTCTTAAACTACTGATATTAAGCAAATTACCTGAATTAATAGTCTGGAAAATATCTGGAGATGATGTAGTTAATCGAGGTTTAGGCCTACTCCTCCACTGTCTGAGACCCGCCCAGCCATCCCAAATATGAAGACTTATATCTAGGCATAAGTCCAGCTATTTCAGCCATTTTAGCATCATGTACAGTCATCATGCCATCATGCCAAACCCACGCATTCGGTACAATATCGCATCCGGCAGACCAATGGTTTTCGCCTGGACCAATAATGGTTAAGGCAGGCCGCGTTAGCTAATACAACTTAAACACCCCAGGTTTTTGTCACACACAGTGAGGGGTAGTCACGTATCAATAATCTTTATCCAGGCCAATTGTTTTGCCTAGACCAACATTTTCATCCAAACCAATGGTTTTGGCCTAGACCAATAATGGTTAGGTAGTGCGGCCCTTGCAAACGGGTGACTTTAACGGGTATGACGTACTGTCGGACGTCAATGTAACATGGCACAGATCATGAAAAGAACACGAAAAAATGCTTTATTTACGTAATAAAAGAAATATTTTCGGTGCAGCAGTGACAATTCAAATTGAAATAAACTTCTAATGACTTCCAGAAAGGTATGTGAATCACAAATAGCCTAATATACCTTTCAATAATCTGCCCTGTGAAAGTTATGAAAAGGGAGGAGTACCTACTCTCAACAATTAACCAAAATATACCACACAACATGTGAATAACTAAATAAAAGGCAAAACCATTGGCCTGCATAAAGATTATTGGTAAGTGACTACCCCCACTGTGCGTGTCAAAACCAGGGGTGTTTATATTAGCTAACGCCTAACCATTATTATTATTGGTCTAGGCATAAAAGATTGGTCTGCCGTATGCGATATAGTACCGAATGCGTGGGTTGGCAATACAGTACATGATGCTTAAAATTGTTGAATCCGCTTGAATTTTGCCTATATGAGTCGTGTTCATATTTGGGATGGCTGGGTGGGTCACAGACAGCGGAGGAGTAAACATCTATTACTACATTATCACCAGATACTTTCCCCGACTATTAATTCAGGTAATTTCAGTACTTTAAGAATTTTGGAGCAAAAAGTACCTCTTCTGAAGTCCCACCAACTTTAGTAAAACAGCAATTTTCGTCCAGTCAGTCAGTGATGCAGTCTGTCGAGAGCTATAAGATATTGTAGGCATTCTTTAAAGTTTTGCGGATGCTCAGTTGAGTATTTTACGGACTTTTAATACAGTTTAGTCATGAGTTTCTTGGGAGAAACAAGAGCCAGCGAGAACGTTACTGCTGCACCATGCTGGTTTTACCCTCTTCCTGAATGTCATGGATACCGTACAGTCTTGTTTTCATTTCGAAGAAGCTCATTTTTCTTCGACTCATTTCACTATCAAGTCAAAAGCAGATTACAATTCCTCTTGGTATCTGGAGGCTAGAACCATATCATCAGCAAACATGTATAGGTTTACGTTCTCTCAGATGATCTCTGTAATATCTGCCATGGCAATGATTAATAATAGGCTAATGGACTTGAAAAAAGGTCCGCTTGATGAAGATCTGTAGTTTGTTGTATTGGCTTTGACATTCTTCCTGCTAACTAAATCAAAAGCTCTGGAAATATAGCATGGACCTTTCCCTTTCGAACAGCCAGAGCTGTCTCAATATCATTTGGAAGGCACCGAATGGCCTCTGTTGTACATCTTCCTCCTCTGACCCAAACTATAAACTACAGTCAACTATGTCCATATGACGCATTTTTTTTCAGAACTAGGTTATCCCCGTTCAACTGAATACGAAAAAAAAAACAGTGAATTTATAAATAAATATGCACCACCAATACTAGCATACCGAAGCCCTACAGATGACAGGTCCAGACCAAGATTAACTAGAAAGATTGACTTACCTTTTGGATCCCCCGAAGTGCGATCCTTAACAACCCAAATTTCTTCAATGGAACCATATTTCTCAAACGCTGAACGAAATTCTTCTTCTGTGATATTTTTACTACAAACAATGAATAACCTTGAGTTAGGTGGATCATCAAGCCGTGGTTTACCGCTGTCCATTCCGTCTCTGTCACTTCTCTCGTGTACTTTCCTACGATCGCCCATCTTGCATGCGTAGAGAAAATTAATCCATTCTTCTTCTTCTTCTACCTTATCCGATACGGACGTTGGCTACCACCATGGCTAACACCTTCTTATCCTGTGCAATCCTGAAGAGTTCCGTGGAAGACAGCCCAAAACACGTTCTTAAATTATCCATCCAAGTTATTCGTCTCCTTCCCGGTCCACGCTGACCTTCAATTTTACCCTGAAATATAACTTGAAGCAGACGGTATTTTGGACTCCTCATCATGTGTCCCAAGTATTCCAATTTCCTCTTCTTAATTGTGTTTAACAGCTCAGGTTGGCTGCTCACACGCTGAAGAACCTCGGCATGATATTACTCACATGTTCTGTCCCAAGTATTCCAATTTCCTCTTCTTAATTGTGTTTAACAGCTCAGGTTGGCTGCTCACACGCTGAAGAACCTCGGCATGATATTACTCACATGTTCTGTCCACGAAATTTTAAGAATCCGCCGGTATATCCACATTTCAAAAGCTCGAATCTTCTTTTCCGTAGCTACGGACAAGGTCCAAGCTTCAACACCATAAAGAAGGGTGGAGACAACATAACACTTCACAATTCTTTTCTTAAGCGTCATACTGAGATCTCGACAGCATAGTAGTTGTTTCATTGTCATAAAGATGGATCTAGCCTTCTCTATACGGCATCTTATTTCAACCGAAGGATCCCAATTCTCAATAATATTCTGTCCTAAATAAACCAAACTCTTGACTCGCTCAATCTGATGTCCATCGACTAAAAGGACTTGTGACAATGCTGGTTTTCGCGATATTATCATATATTTTGTTTTCTTAATGTTGAGGTCAAGGCCATATTTTTTACTCTTTCGATACGCCATAGTAACAATCTCTTGAAGTCCTTCGAAACTATTTGCAATCAATACAGTATCATCTGCGTACGGTACCGTATATTATTAATATAATTACCATTGACCTTAATACCTTGTTGAATGCCATCAAGTGCCTCAGAGAAAATCTGTTCTGCATAGATATTATAAAGAAGCGGTGAAAGAATGCATCCTTGTCTCACACCACGCATTATTTCCACTGATCTCGATATATGTCCATCAATTCTTATGCTAGCCTTTTGACCCCAGTATAAGTTAATGATGATCCGAATGTCTTTCTCATCTATTCCTGAGTTCTTGAGTGCATTATACAACTTATCATGCTGACAACGGTCAAAGGCTTTTGCATAGTCCAGAAAACATGCATATACATCCTGATTTACCTCACGGCATCTCTGGAAAAGAACTTGAAGCGCTAATAATGCCTCACGAGTTCCTAGACCGTTGCGGAACCCAAACTGCGTGTCACTGATATTCATCTCGCATTTCCTGTATATGCGGTTATGGATAACTTTGAGAAATATCTTGAGCACATGACTCATAAGACTGATTGTCCTGAAGTCACTACATGACTTAGCCATCGGTTTCTTCGGAAGAACAATAAATGTAGACAAGAGCCAGTCTTCTGGTAATATGCCCGTGTCGTATATCTTGTTATATAAATTAGTGAGCGTCACAATGCTATCATCATCCAAGATCTTCAATAATTCCACTGGAATGTCATCTTGACCAGGAGCCTTACCATTTTTCGCTATCCTAATCGCATATTTCACTTCATCCATGGTGATCATAGGTCCAACAACTGAAGGAATTTCGGGTCGGGAAGGACGATGATCATCATAACAAAGCTCTTGTATAATTATAGTTCTCCCAAACCTGTAATTTTTCTTCAACTTCAAATACCGTGTTACCTTGACTATCAACTAAGTTGACTGTGTTTCTTTTCCTGTGTCTACCTGAAACTTCTTTGATTTTTTTATAGACCTGGAAAGTATCATATTTACTATTAAGTTCTTCAATTTCTTTGCACCTATCTGACATCCAAGCTTCCTTGGCTTGTCTGATCTTATTCTTTATCAATCTATGAATAAACCAATATTCTTCATTATCTCTTCCTTTGACCTCTCTTCGTTTATCCATTAGATTCAATATTTCATCCGTCATCCATGCCTTCCTTTATTTTTATGTTGTCTCTTGTTCTTAAGAAAATGATCTCCAACCCTCTTCAATGAGGTTTTAAAAGTGTCCCAAAGTTCCAAGGGCTGCATGTCATTTGAATTCAACGTCTTAAGATCAGTGGCAAAAGCAGCAGCCACCTGTGACCTTGTATTTATTTCCCGAAGGGCACCAGTATCATATTTCTTTTGTGTTGTTTTTATCGGAATCTTGTTAAGCCGGACACACATTTTGCTAATGAGAGGATTGTGGTCAGAAGGAACATCTGCTCCTGGATAGGTTTTTGCAAAAATCACGCTGTTTCTAAATCTGTTTTTAATTAGAATGAAATCAATTTGATTTCTTATTATGTTGTCTGGACTATCAGCAGGTGCTTTCCACGTATAAAGTCTCCTGGCAGGAAGCTTAAACCAAGTATTAGCAATGCACTAAACGATCCCCTCTGTTGTTTCTTTGTCCGAGACCCCACTGGCCCACAATGTGTTCTTCAGAACCTTTCCCAACCTTTGCATTAAAATCTCCCATAACAAGGGTTACATCATATTCTTTGGTGTCTTTGAGGACAGTCTGAATTTGGGCATAGAATTCCTCAACATCTTCATCGCTTTTGTCACTAGTAGGGGCATACAATTGAATGAGATTAATGTGGAAAGGTTTACCACGTAACTTTAACATAATTATTCTACTGGAGAATGGTATACAACTGATAACAGCAGACTGCAAACTTTTGTCCACTATAAAACCCACTCCATGCAAATGCCTGGCATCATTATTACCACTGTAATATACCATGCAATCCCCCACATTACAATCTCCTGTCCCCGGCCATCTCATCTCACTTATACCCATTATGGACACACTCATCCCCTTCATCTCATGAATTGTATTGTGAATCTTTCCTGCTTCAAACATACTCCGTACATTCCACGTTCCTATCTTCAGGGCTGACCGGTAGATTCTTCGCACCCTCTGACCACATAAGGTCTGCCAGGGACTAAGGGCCAATGTAATTGGGTTCTCAGCCATGAAGATTATCCTGGGGAAAAATAATTGAGGTGGTTTCCCGTTGCCTTCCTCAATGCGCAGTAACCACATCACATCCCAACATCCAATGAGGCCAAGATATGATGCAGCTGTTTGCTGATGCAAGGTCGACAGATCGGTCTTGTATCAACAATAATGATATAGCTGCTGCCACTATATCATGTCCTCAGTTGATCCGCGGGTGCAAGCACCACTCTCAACAAGAGCCCCTATCAGCCATTGGGACGCGCCGTGTCGGGGTTGAGGACTTCCCCGCCCAGATCCGTCTTCCACAGAGTACAGAAAAGCCCTTACTCAGTTCAGAGCTCCTCCCCCATGGAAGCTGCACCTGGCACGAATTAATCCATAGACTATATATATACAAAGAGTATACAGTACTTACATCTCCTTCAATGAGATGCAGAAAGATACGAATGGATTTTCCATTTGAAAGTTTGTAATTAGGGGCTGCGACAACGCGGTCATGTAGCCCCGTGTATATACGTTGGGTCTGTGTAGAATATGTCTGATAATCGATGTTAATTATTGTGATGACTGCATTAGTGTGTGTTACCTATTTTTAATTCCAGTAAGGACTGCAGACGATAATTTCAAGTAGTTCCTACTTTCGCTACCAAATGCTAACGTCCACGGCACCTTCACTACTACTAGATGTCATCACTACCAGCGCCCGGTGACGAACGTTGGAACTTAAGAGCATTAATCAAACCTAACCTACAAATTTTGGCTTCACACAAGTGTAGTTAGTGAAAGGTTCTTTTTCATTATTAATCTATGACATGGGACCCCCGGCTTTACTTTCCCTCCCTCTGGGTGTCAGTTAACAAAGCTTGCACCCGGCATCCGGGGCCATACGATATTATTATTACTTCCCCTCCGAAGGAAGGCATACTGCAGTGGCGTAGCTACAATGGGACAAGCGGGGCACCGCCCCAGGGCCCCCGAGGTTAGGGGGGGGGGGCAAACCCTAAAAGAAATATTATAAATAAATAATAATAAAAGTAGTACTAGAAAACATATTTGAGAATTCAATTTAGTTCAGGGGCCCCAATTGTACTGAACTACGCGTCTAAACTTGTGTTTAGAAACTAGTCACATTCAGTGCAATCTGTATGTAAGATATATCCATCGATTTGTGTGGTATCCTATGGGTAATTTTTGATACCCGGGCACCCGACCCAGGTGCCGGACAGACAATGCAATTTTCCCCATTCAGAGCATGACCATGACTCATCGTTCCTCTCCTTCCCCCTCCACTGTGACATCACACCACAGCAATGCACAGTAGCAGAGTAGTAGCAGTAGTGTAGTTGGTACGTCGCCACAGCGGTTCCAGGTTAAGTGGCTGAACTTAAGTTGTGACTTGCATTGTGCTATTTTTTAACGACGCTTTGAAATATACTTATGAAAGTTGAGCGAAAAAAAAGGAAGGATAAAAGAAAACAAGAAAAGACGGTTCGTGCTTGTACTAAATCGTTAACTGCATGTTTGCACCCTCAAACTCAATCAGGTTTGGAGTACGTTTCGGTGCAGAAACAAGATCAAAACGAAGAAAATGAAAATAATGAAGTTAAGAAGAAACCAAAGTTAACTATATTGTAAAAGTGTTATAAGTTGGTAAGCAAAGTGAAATTATTGTTATTAAGAGTTCTATTAACAATTTGGTCAGGACGTAATATTTTATAACAAACTAATATCATATTACGTTAATATTATAAAAAGCATAGAATATGTGATAAAAACAAACAATGAAGCGGTTTGAGAATTGCGACGGTTGATTCACTTCACTTGGACTGAGCACATTTGTTTCTTTTTCACTTCACATTAAAAATCACACTGTATTGGGTATACAGTATGCATCGTTTCAACGGACGACTATCATCGGGGACACAGTCTTTTTTTGTCCCTTTAACCAACCAATAATCAGTTATTCGGCTTAGTTCAACAGTTAGTTGAATCTGTTGAATCTGTTTCTACAAATAAAACACTACAATCAACTATAAACCACTACACTAAATTTTATTGCTCAATATTATTCACTATGTATTTTTTCAGACGTTGACGCTCATCAACAGTCTGAAGTACATAAAATCGATGTTCCGATCACTCATAGTGGCCTTTCATGTCTTGATCAGTCAGTCAATAATAACAATGACGCAGTAAGCTTGGCTGAAACTGGACACGATGAAAATTATGTTTTGAAAGACAAAATTGAATTTCCCAGTCCCGTCAATAATCCAGCAATGAAAAGGTTAATCATAGCATCAGGACCTTGTCAACCTCGTGGTCCCTTTCCAAAACAGCCTGATGGCCGAAGAAGTAAAAGATCATTTTCAACCAATTACTTCAGTTTTATATCAGGTTCTGGGATGAAATGTAACAGACTATGGCTTTGCTATTCGCAAAAGTTAGACCGTGTCTACTGTCAACCATGTTGGCTGTTCCCACAGCATTCAGGGAACACTTTCAGTAGTACGGGACTAAACAACTGGAAACATCTTTCTGATAGAATTAAAACTCATGACCAATCGTATGACTACATATTTTCTTGTGTTATATTTGAGAAATGGAAGAATGATGAAACAATGAGTGATGCTTTAGAAAAACAGTTAAAAGAAGAGAAAAATTACTGGAGGAACGTTCTAGAAAGATTAGTTAATGTTTCATTTACTTTGGCCACCTGTAACCTTGCTTTCCGTGGAAGAAGTAGTAAAATGGAAGATCCAAATCAAGGAAATTTCTTGTCCATAATAGAACTCCTGTCTGACTATGACCCTGTACTAAAACGCTTTTGCAAAAGCCAGCAGAAAGTGTAAACTATTTAAGCCCTAGCATCCAAAATGAAGTTATTTCTTTGATGGAAAATGAAGTAATGAAATAAATCAAATATGAAATACAGGGCTCTCCTTTTTTCTCTGTTATTATGGATCAACACAGGATATAAGTAAAGTTGATCAGTTAAGTGAAGTTTTCAGGTTCTCAAAGTGGTAAATGATGAAAAAATTAAACCCAAAGAAATAAAGATTTGCGAGATGTTTATTTATTTTACAAAAGTTGAAGATCAAAGTGCATTTGGTTTGGCAAGTAAAATAGTGGAATCTATTAAAGATCAAGGTCTTGAATTGAAAAAATGTCGTGGCCAAGGTTATGACGGCGCAAGCATAATGAGTGGAGTATACTATGGAATGCAGAAAAAGATTCAAGAAGTTGCGCCACATGCATATTTCGTACAAGTCACATTTTAAATCTGGTGTTGAAAGACGCTGTAGAAGCCAATCGTGAAATATCACAGTTTTTGAGGATGTATTAAATGTCTACAACGTTTTTGGACACAGTATCAAACACTGGCTGGTGCTGCAAGATGCATCTGAAAATGCAAACAAAACGTTAAAAACACTCAACCCAACAAGATGGTCGGGAAGGTACAAAGCAGTTTTCTTTAAAGGAGAGGTTTGGCGATGTATTAAGAGAGCTATCCAAACTTATTTTGAAAAGTAATAAGGCAAAAGAAAGGAATGATGCAATAGGATTGAAAAAGAAACTGGAAAGTTTTGAATTTGCGCTTCTGTTAGTTGTACAAACAAAGATTTTGCAGCATCGTATCTAAATGTCTCCAGATGACGAACTGTTTAAGAGGCAAAAGGTTTCGCCGATACATTTTCTGATGATGTGTCGCGAACATTTCCTGCACAAATTTCCAGCGTGCGTGCATTTTTTTCCCTTTAAAATTATGTACAGCGACTGTCCTCATCGGATGTTAGTGGATGCACAGGAGGAGAAACTGTTTATGTAAATGAACACTTAACTCCTAAAGCTAAAGGCCTTCTCAAAAGAGCAAAGGACCTAAGGCAGAAAGGTTACAAATTTCTTTGGTCAAGGGAAGGGAAAGTCTTTATAAGGAAGGATGAGTTATCCCCAATTACTCACGTAAAAAGTATTGAGGATATTCTCACTTTGGAAACCTTGTAATTCACATAATTTCTATGGAAGTTGTAGAAGAACAGGTAGATAACTTAAAAGAACTAAAAGGAATTAATTCCGGATTTAGAATTTTATATTCAAACTGTCAGAGTATCAGGAATAAATGGAGTCAGTTCAACAGCCTTATTATAACCGATAAAAATTTCCCGGATATTATAGTATTGACTGAAACATGGTTATGTCTCGAAGAGGAGAAATATTTCAATGTAAATGGATATGACGGTTACTTTTGTTCAAGAGTTAATACTAGAGGGGGAGGGATAGCTATTTTCATCAAAAGGCCTCTTAAGACAAATATAGTGATGTCTATTAATGATACTAAAACACCCTATAATCTATTGCTTGTTGAAGTAATCGGTTTTAGTAAGGATTTCCAAATTTTAGCTTGCTACAACCCGAATGTGAATCATGGCACTGAATTTCTTAAAATTCTTGAGGATACTTGGATGAAGTATAGTAATAAAGCATGCTTTACAGTTGGAGATATAAATATAGATAAGTTAGGACAAAGTCGTCTAGCTGAAGAACTTGATAAATTATGTGTTTGTTTCAACCAGAATGCATGTAATACAATATATCCGACCAGAGTTACAACTGATAGTGCTACCTTGATAGATCATATCTATATTAACAAACAGTATTGTTGCAACCTGTATAATGTATTCAGTGATTTTAGTGACCACAACCTTTTAGTATGCGACTTTGAAATTCCTATTACTGGTACTGCTCAAGTTCTTAAAAGGCATAAGCAAATGCAAAGTTGGAATTTACAAGCCATGGATTATTTTATGTCTGTTAATCCATTAGAGATCAAGGATGATGATAGCTGTGAAATAATAATGGACAAATTGATCTATTATTTGGAAAACGTCAACAGTGAGACTAGGGACCTAAGATCGAGTCATAATACAAGTGGAAGATTAAGGCCATCTTGTCCATGGGTAACTCCAGATTTTTTAAAGCTAATTGATCAAAAGAACAGGTTATATAGTAAACTAAAAAGGCAGCAAATCAGAGTAAGATCTGGATGTACATACATACATACATACATACATATTTATTGACGGCTTCGACCATTTTCTTTTATACAACATAAAAGACATTAAGAGTAATACAAAGTAAGGTACCCTACTATTACAATCAACTATATTCATACAGATTGTCTAATGAATAGGAAAACAGATATTTTCTCAGGGGTCTTTCATCGGTATTGAACAGGTCTATGTTGACCCCATTAGAGATTCGCATCATTCTGTCAATGGGACTATTTAGACCATAATTAGTCGGGTGCCAGTTTGTTTCAAAGACATGATGCTTGCGCATCGAACGGGGTGGCACATATATATTGATTTCATTTAGTAATTCTGGGCAGTTTATGTGAGAGTTTAAAATTTTGTACATATTAAGAATATAAAAATTTTCACGACGGGATTTAAGAGTTGGCAGCTTCAATTGCATCATTACTTCAGTGTAGTTATGATTCGTTATTGGGTGTAGGAAACGATATGCATAAATTCGTAGGAATTTGTGTTGTACTTTCTCTAAACTCTCAATTTGTGTTTTATTGAAAGGGCTCCAAATCGGTGTACAATATTCAATTAAGGGTCTGACAAGGGTCAAGTACAGTAGGAAATATATATTAGAGTCACAAAATTCCTTGGAATAACGAGTTATGCAACCTAATCTCTGCAAGGCCTTTTTTTTAATATTTACCATATGCTCATTAAAATTAAGCGTGTCTGAGAATTTTACTCCCAGGTCACAAATACTTCTAACAGCATGAAGTGGAGTAGACGATAGAAAGTGATAAGAGAATTCAATATTCTGTTTCTTCTTTGAGAATCTGACTAGTTTACATTTAGTTTCATTGAGCAGTAACCCATTTAAAGAACAATACTCCTCTAGACGCCAAAGTTCTTCCTGAAGAAGTATACAGTCCTGTAGAGATTGAACTTTCATAAAGAACTTTGTATCATCGGCTAACAGGAGGATTTTGGCATGTTTGAAAACTGTATTGATATCATTAATAAAGATTAGAAATAACAAAGGAGAAAGATGGGCACCTTGCGGAACACCAGAAGAGACAACTATTGGTTGAGATAAGAAATTAAGTATTTTGACAATCTGAGTTCTGCCTTCTAAATATGAGGACAGCCATGATAATAGAGGGCTTTGTATACCATAAGATTGTAATTTTGAAAGAAGAATTTTATGGTCGAGAGAGTCGAAGGCTTTGGCTAGATCAGTGTAGATGCAGTCCACTTGATTGTGCTCTTCTACTGCTTTCAGTAAGTACTCCAAATAAACTAGGAGATTTGTACATGTTGAACGACCTGGCATAAAGCCATGCTGTTGTTCAATTATGTAGGAGGAAAATTGGGGTGTAATTTTGTCAGTAATTATAGATTCAAATAATTTGGGTATAAAGGACAATTTACAAACAGCTCTATAATTTTTAACATTGGATTTGTCACCACATTTCAAGACAGGAGTTACATAGCTACTCTTCCATCTATCAGGAAATTTACCAGTTCCAAGAGAGAGGTTAAATAAGATGAATAATGGTTCTGTTATAATGAATCGACAAGATTTTAATAGAATTGGTGGGAGACCATCAGGACCAAATGATTTGTTATTTGAGAGTTTCTCTAATTTGTTATAAATATCACTCTTTTCAACCTGGCAGGTGGAGACGTTAATAGAGTAAGGAGTTTCAAATTTTTGGGTGTTAACGATTGGTGCCTTATAGACTGAGGAGAAATGTTTAGCAAAAAGATTGACAATACCTGGTCCATCACTTTCATTCACATTGTCAAGATAAACTGTACCAGGAATACCTTTATCATTCTTTTTTGTCTTGATAAAAGCCCAAAAGCTTTTTGGGTCGCTGTATAGATTAGATCTAATTTTGTTTAAATATTCAGTATAACATAGTTTAGACAAGTGTTTACATTTGGCTCTAAGCACCGAGAAAGCATAATAATCATGAGTGCTGCCCGACTTTTTGTATAAGGCATGGGTCGCTTTCTTCTGTAAGACAATGGCTCTTAGTTCACTGTTAAACCACTGTGGGAAACATGGGTCCTTATAATAAGCAAGAGGAATAAATCTATCAATGCCTTCATATAGAATAGAGTAAAAAATGCTTACAGCAGAATTTATATCTTGTTCCTTCAATGCAGAGCTCCAGTCTATTGTAGCTAAGTAATTATTGAGACCGATATAATTACCTTTATCAAAATTGTGATAACTATAATTACTTGAAAGAGGTTGATGATCAACCGCCAACTTAAAATCAATATCTAGAGGAGGGTGGTACTTATCCTCAGGAATTAGAACATCTATGCTAGGGTTAACAGTTAAGGAAAAATTGGAGAATATTAAATCTAGATTACGGTTAAGAATATTTGGAATGTTATTAAACTGATATAAGTTTAGATAGCAAAAGGAGTCAATAATTTGTTCTGATTTGTCAGTATTAATTCCACATGGGAGGAACCCTATACAGTCTTCATTTGATTGAAACCATGTTATATTCGGGAGATTGTAATCGCCCATTAACAGAAAATGGCAATTTTCATTTTGAGATTCCAATATGTCTTCAACTGTAATATGCTCTATGTACTTTTGCAATTCTAAGCTTGGTGATAGATATACAGAGCCTAGAATGAATGTTTGGTCATGAATTTGGACTTCAACAAAGACTTGTTCAACAGATTTAATTTTTAGGGATATTAGTTTAGATTTGTGAGTTTTCCTGATTGCAATTAAGACACCACCTCCTGATTCTAATTCACTAGCATCTATGGAACGATCACAACGATAAACATCATATTGATCTAGAGCTAACTCACCGTTACCTATGGTTTCACAAAGGTTAGATTCAGTAAGGATTATGAAATCGTAATTCGCCATATTAATTGATTGAGAAAGAACAGTTAATTTTGACCTTAGTCCATTTACATTCTGATAATAACCACTGATATTAATATCTTTAGATGAAGAACTATTCCTTTGTGTTGTCTTGTTTATTTGGTGAGTGGGCAAAACCATAAAAAATCTTCATTTCGGGTGGCTGTCTTTTTCTTTCTGCAGGACATGCGAACCGAACTACAACCTGGTTGTGCATTTGTTGATATGTCAATGTCCTTGATTGCATCAGAGATCATTACTTGACTTCCTGATTCACGTTGGTAGGTGAGATCACTTTCCAGGTTAATACATTTTTCTGCCTTCTCATTACTGTCCAAACTTGGTTTAAACTGGAGAGGGATGGCTGTTCCCTTGGAATGTAAGATAGAGTGCATCCAATCAGCTAATATGCTACTTAACTCAGATTTCCCCCTAGAGTTTAAATGGAGCCCATGCCTAGTGTAACAATTCCTAGGCAATTTAATATCAAGAAATGTACAGTTAGGGTGGTATTTCGTCAATATTTTAAGTTTTTTGTTAGTCTTCCTAATTTCAGTGTTTACACATGACGTTGGTATTAAGTCATACCTGTGTGGAAGGCCAATCACAGCAACGTTTGTTCCTAATAGGGTTGGCAGTACATTTCGTAGAGTTTGAACTACGTCATTTGCCTCATGTGAGTATCAGTCAAAGGAGCTAATTGCAGACTATAATGCACACTGTAAGAAAGTAACAAAAATGAGAAGAGAACTAGAAAATGCATATTTTTTGAATAGATTTAACAACACAAATAATCACTGGAAAATTATCAATGAAATATTATCTACAGATACCAAAGCCAATAATAATAGTAATATTAACCTGGAAGTAAATGGTAATTTGGTTACAAATCCAACTGAAGTCTGTACAATTTTTAATGAACATTTCACAAGTATTGGTAAGTCACTTGCCGATAAAATTCCTATCAACGATTGAACCAAATCAGTAACAGGACCTGTCAACTCTGTTTTTCTTGAGCCCACAGATGAAATTGAAGTCTCACGAATAATTAATGATCTTAAAAAAGGTAGTAGTTTGGATGTTTCTGGCTTAAATAATAACATAATTAAGACCCTGTTTCATCAGTTAGTACCGTATATCACAAAATTAATAAATAAATCCTTGAGCGAAGGGAAAATTCCTAAGAAGTTAAAAGTGGCCCGAGTAGTACCAATCTATAAGGGAACAGATAAACATGATGTTAATAATTATAGACCTATCTCAATACTTCCTGTTATTTCTAAAATATTAGAAAAGGTAGTGAAGGACCGGCTACTAAAATTTCTTCTTCGTAACCATTATTTCTATAAGCATCAGTATGGATTCATTCCCAACTCTAGTACAAACAATGCAGTGGAAGATATTATTGTTAGACTTCAAGAGGCTCTAGATTCAGGATTGCTTGCTTCAGGTTTATTTATAGATTTAAAAAAGGCTTTCGACACTGTGGATCACTCTCTACTGATTCATAAATTAGAATCAGCTGGTGTGAGAGGAACTGCACTTCACTGGTTTGTAGATTACCTTAAAGACAGGGAACAATTTGTTAGTTGCATGAATGCTGAGAGTAGTTGCCAAGCAATTACTATTGGGGTGCCACAGGGATCTGTTTTAGGCCCAATATTATTTTTAATATTTATCAACGACATTGGTAGACTAAATTTAAACGGTAAGATATCCCTATTTGCTGATGATACCAATGTATTCTATGTTGGAAAGTCTGTCCATGAACTCGAACAGAAAATGCAGGAAGATGCACATCTGATTCTATCATGGGTGCATGAAAACCGTCTAACAGTTAACTTAAGTAAAACTAACTATATCGTCTTTCACAAGCCTTCCTACAACCTACCTTTGGACATGCAATTATTCTTCCACGGCCAATGTCTACCCCGAGTTAAATCAACCAAATTTTTGGGTTAGTCATTGATGAGCTACTCTCATGGCATGATCATGTCAAAGCTATTGGTGGAAAAATAATTCCAGCTATAGGAGTTCTAAGCCGAGTAAAATACAAAGTTTCTCGAGCACTACTGAAGTCTATATATCACGCACTTATTGAAAGTCACATTGCATACATGATTCACATTTGGGCCTGTTGCAGCAAAGGATTATTCAATAAAATTAATATATTACATAAAAGGGCTTTGAAAATACTTTTCAATCTTCCCATGTTAACACCTACAATTCAATTATACCAACAATGTAATGTCCTATCACTAAATTGTCTCCGTCAAAGAGCCTCAGCAATAATGATATATAAAATTAAACATAAAATAACCAATTCAAATATCATACGCACAACCAATTCAGATACTCACTCACACATCACCAGAAATGCAAGCAATATCCACTATAATGTAATAAATACTAGCAGGTTTGGAAATAATTCTCTATGGCATTACTCATCATTTATATATTATAGACTGCCTGATGGCCTGAAAATTATCTCCTCACTGAGAACTTTCAGGAAAGAACTGTTTAAATTCTTAATGGATTCAACAATGTAACTTACATGTAATTTCTAAAATACCATTGTTACCTTGATGTACTGCACTATCACGAGTCTCGGCTCAGGTGCCCCTTATGAGATAATAAATAAAAAAGAAAAAAATGTCGACTGTTAAGCAACTGATAGATCTCCTCTACATTGAAAATCACATTCTGGTTGCAAGCTATCCTGACGTGTGTACTGCTTGTTTTAGTTTCTTGCCTGTACCTATCACAGTGGCTGAAGCAGAAATATCTTTATCCAAGCTGAAAGTTATCAAGTCCTACTAAGAAGCACAATGAGCCAAGAACATTTAAGTAGGTTGGCCATTTTATCGATTGAAAATGAAAGAGCTCGAACACTTAACTTTTCACATGTAATTAACATGTTTGCAGATGCAAAGAGCAGGGGAAAAAGTTTTGTGTAAATTAGGTTAGTTGATAAGTTTATTTGTTTTAAATAGATTGTTTAATACTAATAATAACAACTCAACAATTTTTGTAAACAATGGGTAAAAATGTATAGATTTATTTTATTTCTAGTTATTTGTACGAATACATTTATAATTTTGAGCTTTCGACCTGGCGAGTATTTTATTTTTAAAGCCTAGTACTTCATAGACGATCCTATCTGTTCCCTTCTGTTTTTTACGCTACCGGTAGCTTCATTATTGTCAGTAATAAAAGAACAAATATGTGTAATTATAATATTTCTTTACATGCAGTTCTCTTCTCTTTCTAATTGATATTTGTGTAGACGTATTTTTCTTATTACGATATCACAATTTCACAAATTAAAAAGCTATAGCTATTATTTGTCATAATTATATATGACATTTTAGGGAGCCAACAGCTAAAGTATAAATTAAATATTTCTACAAAAAGGGAAGTGGCAAGGGGGGAGGAATTCGAAAAGTGCATAAAGTGATAAGTAATAAGTTATTATCCTCGAACATTATTAATATTAAAGGCCAGCAGTTAGTTCAGGTTTTCAAAAGACAGTGAGGGGACCCCATTTAAACTACTTGCCCCGGGGCCCCATCAAGTCTAGCTACGCCACTGGCATACTGAGGGATTTTTAACACACTTAAAATATCCGACAACTTCGGCCGGGTTTGAACCCGTGACCTTGGGCATAGACGCTCAGAATAATAAATAAGTTAGTCGACGGTAGGCTCCAATTAACGCTGGAGCCAAGCTTTCTTTTCCCAGAGTAGTAGTTTAATACATCATGTTAGTGAGTACTAAGAGATGCCGCTGCAGTAAAATATCTGTACCAACACCACCTAGAGAGAAAGCCTTGCGATACAATTTATGACGTCATAGCCTTCCGGCCGTCAGCGAGCGCACTACCCAGCGCTGCTGCTATGAACAACCTGTGAGGAAACGCGACTGTTTATGTACCAAATTACGTTCTACAGACGCGAATAAATAAATAACGTAACCATAAATGAAACATATGGTCAGAAGTTGATGCGATCGATACATTACTCTAACTAATAAATCGACGTTTTCGATCATAATCGATAAGTATGCATTTCGAACCTTGCGAGTGTGAACTTGACCGAAAACACTGATGTCTCAATAAATGCGATATATAGAAGAATTCAATAAAAAACTTGACAAATATTCACCCCATTTTAACGTGAGATGTCGACTACACAACGAGAAGAAAAGACACAACAACAAATAACCAATTAATCTGTAACAGTTAAAACAGAAATTAATATATACAGTATAGTCAATCATATCTGTCCAAAAGTCTAGGTTTGATTCCCATCTCTGCCGAGAAATATAATTCTAGTTAGTTATTGTTGATTATTGTTGTTTTAAGGGGCGCAATTACGAGGTCATCTGCCCCTAAAAATACAATTCTGATTTGATTGTGAAACGAAATTCGCTCAGCCTCATGAGTTAAAACTGAACTGAGAAGAAGTGGGTTCGATTTTTCCTTTCTCCTCCAGGTAAATGCTGGGATTGTTCCTAGCAGAAGACCATGGTTACCTCCTTTCCAAGGGCAGATGACCTCGTAGTTACTCAGCTTAAAACTACAATACCGTACCTAACCTTCCCAATTCTAGCATCACAATACACACATACAAATTCTACCCTTATCCAAGTACACATGGCTGATGACAGTGATGTCATAACCCACTTACAAAACAACAACAACAACAACAACAACTAGCCACACAAAGTTTTCATGCATGATATGAAAACAGGTAGTAATGGCATGCCTATGACAGAAAAGGTTAACTACTGAAATGGAACAGAGCACCAGTCATGAGACATGAGAACATTTACAAAAGAGGAAACTTTTTGTTTTTGATGATTCATATAGGGGCATGATGATGTGGTAATAATTTAGAAACAAACACTTGATATAGAGTAATCCTACAGTAACAGTTTCCATATGGCAATATTTACAATATCAGGCATGGCATAAGCTTACCCGACAATACATTAAACATGCTAATTACCAGTGATCTTAGCACTTTGTTCTCAACAGAATACAGTGAGTCATCTGCAAAAACATGTTGTTCTCATATTTTCTATGTTACACAAACTGTGCTGTTTTGTAAAAAATAATAATAACTAAAAGATGACCATACCTATCCTTCACTAGTTAAATAAATATCCATATCCAAGTACACATGGCCGATGACAGTGATGTCCTAACCCACTCACAAAAAAAACAACAACAAGTAGCCACAGAAAGTTTTCATCCGTGATAAGAAAACAGGCTAGTAATGGAATGCCTATGACAGAAAAGGTTACCTACTGAAATGGAACAGAGCAGCAGTCATGAGACATGAGAACATTTACCAAAGAGGAAACTTGTTGTTGATTCATAAAAGGGCATGATAATGTAATAATTTAGAAACAAACACTTGATATAGAGTAATCCTACAGTAACAGTTTTCATATGGCAATATTTACAATATCAGGCATGGCATAAGCTTATCTGACAATACATAAAACATGCTAATTACCAGTGATCTTAGTACTTTGTTCTCAACAGAATACAGTGAGTCATCTGCAAAAACATGTTGTTCTCATATTATCTATGTTACACAAACTGTGCTGTTTTGTAAAAAAAACTAAGAGATGACCATATCTATCCTTCACTAGTTAAATAAATATAGCCTTTTCAAAAGATCCTTTCCACTTTTCAATACAAAATTGTTGTATTCCCTATTATATTGGTAGCACTGAATGAAAGTAGAACGAGCGATAACAATCTTTATAGTACATGAATTAGCCAAAATACCTCATCAAACGATGAGAAATAAATCAGGGAATGACGTTTTAATAGATGTTTCCTCCTCCACTGTCTGTGACTCACCCAGCCATCCCAAATAGGATCACGACTTATGTAGGCAGAATTCCAGCTGTGGCCACCATTGTCCACATCAATCATCATCAAACCGGTAATGCCAACCTTGCCCTTACTGTACTATGCTGCACCAACACCCTTCGATTTGTCCAATCCAATGGTTTTTGACGCGTCCAGATCAATGGTTTTGTGTCAACCGTGCCCCGCTGGCTGCGCTCGGCCAAAGCCGATCCTACACCGACCATTCTAACCTTCGTTTTGTGGTATCCAATGGTTTTTGACAATGGTTACATCCTAACGTGTCCAGATCAATGGTTTTGTGTCAACCGTGCCCCGCTACCTGCGTGCAGCCAAAGTCGCACCTGCACACGACCATTCTAATCTTCGTTTTGTCCAATCCAATGTTTTTTTTTTTTGCAATGGTTACAGCCTAACGCGCCCAGATCAATCAGTTTTGACAATGGTTACAGCTTAATGCATCCCGATGATTTCTTTGATCAACAGTGATTTTGTATCTCACATGTTGGGAACAATGTGTGCGCCCCGGTGCGTGCAGCTAGAGTGAGCCGTGATGACAGTTGAACGAGATGCAAGCGCTGTAGAAACATGGTAGCCGTTTTTAAAATAGCAATAAATAAAAACACATATTTACGAACATTGGTACATATATGAGGTTCAGTAGTGACAATTCGAATTGAAATCAACGGTAGCGATGAATGAAGATAGAACGCGCGATAAAATTCGCTACAATACATGAATTAGCCAAAATACCTTTTGAAACGATGAGAAATAAATCAAGGAGCGATGTTTTAATAGATATTTCCTCCTCCGCTGTCTGTGACCCACCCAGCCATCCCAAATAGGATCACGACTTATATAGCCAAAATTACAGCTGTCAGCGCTAGATGACAGTTCAGCCGCTAGTGCGCATCTTTAGTGCGCACCACTTAGTTCATTACATCATGCCCCGAATTGAATCGTTTATTCACCATGGATTGTGGAAATTGCCTCATAACGATCTGTAATTTCAATCGGCGATTCTATGATCAACTGTAGTAAATATTTGTTTTTTTCCCGCACAACTGTGGTTTTGAAAATGTTTACAGCCTAACGCACCCAGCGTTTTGGGTCAACCGTGTTCCACTAGCTGCGCGCGGCCAAGGCCGACCATTCTAACCTTCGTTTTGTCTAATCCAATGGTTTTTGACAATAGTTACAGCCTAACGCATCCCGATGAATGTTTTTTTAATCAACAGTGTGTGCTGCTAGAGTATGCCTTGTTGACAGTTCAACGAGATGCAAGCTCTGTCAGAACATAGCAACCGTTTATAAAAAGAGCAATAAATATAAACACATATTTATGTACTTTAGCACATAACTTATATGAGGTGCAGTATTGACCAGGTTTCCTAATTTCAATGTTGATGCAAGTGTATAAGCCGCATTCTACTTTCATTTAGTATTAATATTATATTATTTACAGGGTGGATACATTTTTAGGCATTTGCACCTTCAACAGTCCTTATGCGAACAGTTCCTAAAAATACTCTCTAGCACGTATGTTACATTAGATTAAAACTTTTAAAATAGGCCTACATTAACGTTCATCCAATGAAACTAGTTGTAAAGAAACTTGCAAGACTTCATTCAGTCCATTGTTAAAATTCTGAACAAATAAAAATTTGTTCCAGTGAAACATTCTTCAGATTGTGTTCCATTTTATCTGTGAAATTGAAACAAAAGACCTCTTAGAAATTGTATGTTAAAATTGCATGAAATATCCCATTTAAAGCGTACACTTACCCTCTCCATTCTAACCTTCGCTTTACAACCAACATTCTCCAAAACACTCTGCTGGTTGTAGAGCTATTTACCACTTTCTGGACTGGACGTTTAATGTGACTATACACAGAGGTTATTAGTTGCATTTTAAACTGACATCTCCACTATAGGACAACTTCTTGCAATCAGTTCATCGTTTGGTATGCTAACACTACATGCCTCAATAATTTCAAGAAATGGTCACCTATTGTAAATTCCAATTCATTGTTCATCCTATTCTTCAGTGGCGGCCGGTAATAAGGTTGCAGTGATACACAACGACCAGATTAATTCAATAAAAACAATTAATACCGTAATAATATTTTTAGTAATAAAAGCTGTACGTTTCCTTTTATATGCATAGGAATTCATAATTCTGTTCTTTGATAATTCAGGAAATCTTATAGTAAGTTACTGTGAACTGTCAGAGAAAGCAAAGCGCGCCAACCGTTTAAGAGTGCTCGTTACCAGGCCCGAGTACCGACCGGATCTCAATAGTGAAGGGTATGGCAGAGATGCTAGACCGAGTAGGTCCTATCCCAACAGTTAACTCGGCTGATCGTTGCTTGCTGATTGCAACAAGGGAGCCGAGGAGCGGACGGAGACATCTGAGATGCTTCGTCAACTGCCGATACCATGTCTTGCAGGTTTTCATGAAGCCTAACTATTTAATCTGGTGATCCAGTGGAAATGTGATGTTCTCTGAACTGCGGCATTCGTGATGAATGAGGTACATCCGTTTTACCGCACAATGTCATACAGTTTTCTTAGATATCAAGCAGTCTTTTATCCCCCCCTTAATGAAAAAGGACACACCCATAACAATTATCCACCAGCCGCCACTGCTATACTTACAGATTAATAATTAGCCATGTACAGAAGTGGATCAAGTAACACAATATTAATTGAACCAGAGGGTCATTATCATGGTGCGCCCTGGAAATCGCGGCAAACTATGGCGTCATTTGGCTGGTCAGGTGCGGAGCGAGTGGACCTCACAATACCCTGCTCCGCTGAC
Organism: Meconema thalassinum; assembly: GCA_946902985.2. Classification (NCBI taxonomy): domain Eukaryota; kingdom Metazoa; phylum Arthropoda; class Insecta; order Orthoptera; family Tettigoniidae; genus Meconema; species Meconema thalassinum. Next base: position 247,265,446 of record OX336394.1, on the reverse strand, counting down.
TCATATCGTTAGTTCACACGTGTTTTGTCATTTATATGGATGTGTATCTGCAAAGCTTAGAAGGTAGTGTTGCACGTTTAGTGAGTATTGTGATTACTGTGATTGTTGGTCATGCCTAGACACCAATTGACACAGCGCGAACGTGTGTATATCCATAATTCATGTATGAAAAGCAGAAAGTCTTGTTCTTAAACAAGATTAAAATGTCGAATCAAGTTTCCAGGAAGACCTGTGCATAATGCCAGTACAATTAGGAGGCTCGCCAAACGATTCAAGAAAACAGGCACGGTAAATAATAATCATTTTAACAGACAACGTTGTGTTCTTACAGAACGGGGACACCGAGAGCCAGCTGATGAGCCAGCTTGGTGTCCTAGGCGAAACCCCACACAAGACACGGCACAAACCTAGCAGAATTGCTGAGATTGTTGTCCATTCTTTCATCAGAAGATGTCAGGTGTGTTACAAGAGAGGGAGGACATTTTCTGCATCGACTATGAGCACTGTACATATTATTGAACATGGTTGGTAAAAGTGTTCAAATGTGCACCAACCACCGACTGAACATTGTATGCGTGCCCGCGATCAGCGCCAGTCAACGCCGGCTTAGCTTGCCGTGTTTACCGGGGCGCACAATGATAACGACACTGTACATACAATGAAAGAATATTGTAAAATTCCTAATTTCTACTGAACGGCCATGAACAGTTATTGGACAAGCTTCCTCCTCTTATGCTGAGCCAAAGTTTTGGGTGAAAACCTGTCTTTAACATTGTGTAAAAATTATTAATCAAGATATTACTGGCAGTGCCCAGTACAGACTTTTCAATTAATGCCCTGGCATGCTTTGGGCAGCAGTGCCCCATAAACAGTACAGTGGGCAGACATCTTTGTGTTACATTCACCAAAACACTCTGCTGGTTGCAGTGATGCAAAAATTCTGTCTTGTAGCTATTGAGTAGCTTACTCATAACAACAAAAGTAAATGCAGCACAGTTGACTACATCTGCATGGGGATAGCATAGTCCTCCTCGGTTATTGGCATTTATTAGGCTGGCGTGATTACTCTGGCCTGCCTCATCGCAAAGAAAGACTTTGCATTAATTGCAATCATATCGCTTAAAAAAACATACGAGCAATAACCACTGATATAGTGTAAGAGAGGCCAATACTCATCTTGTAGGACTTCTATATCACTATCATCAGCAACACAAGCATCAAAAGCACTTATATCACATGTCTTATCTCCTTCAAAATACTCGCTCACTGCAGCATTGAGGTCCAGGATGCTCTGAAGGCGCAATTTATTCTCCACCTCAAACACTTGCCTCAGGGAAATATTGTACTGGCTCCCTGCCAGTTGGCGATATTTTCCAAATCGAGCTTCTAGGTTATCTGTCTGTATTTTGCCTGGTAGGAAGAAGCTATGGCCTTTCTCAGAAAGACAAAATTGTGCCATTTCAATCATGCACTTGGTAGAAATGGTAATTGCCGCATGTGTTTCCTTGCTCAGCTTTCCAGGCGAGTCAATTGTTTTCCACCTATCTAGCCATGACACGATTTCCTGGAGGCACTCGATATGAGAAGAGTTGGTCGTTATTGGTTCCTGAAGAGGATTCCTAAGGCGTTTTCCTTTCCATAGGGTATTGACGTTCATGATGTCCCACCATCTGCAAATCAACTCAATAAACTGTGCAGTACTGTCCCAGGAGGGCAAGTTCTTCTTCGGCCCAATCTCCCTTATTACCACAGCTAGAGGTTTATTAAAAAATTGCAGAGCTAGTGGAACATTCTGTCGTTCCAAATTGGTAGGGTACAGGGATTTCAGAGTCAAGGTAAATCCATTTTTCAGGAGATTGTTCTTCTCCAACACATGCAACTCCTTCAGTGAACCAAATGATGCAATCTGTAGTCTGTCATGCTCTGTCAAATCTGGAAAATGCAACTCTTGGTGCTTTGCATTCAGCCAGTTATTTCTAATACATTTGAGAATGTGCACAGTGTCAATTGCAAAGATAAGCTTTCTGTGTGCATCTTTGGGGTGACTATAAATGTAATTTAATTCGGGTGGATCGCTCAGGAGAGATACAGCTTTCCTATTAATAGCGCTGTTGTCTGAAATCAGTGCTAGAACTTCAAATCCGACTTCTTCCAGTCCAAGAATGACTTTCTTCATCATATTGAATAATGCCTCACCTCGAATGTTCACAACGGGCATGATGTGAGCAACATCCTTGTATGAAGAAAGCAAGCTGTGGACCATAAACACATAAGCACTTGTTGCACTCTCATTGCTAATTACAGCACTACCTACAACCCTACCCTTTTTGTAGTCTAACCGGGGTTTAATGTGAACCTCATCCATCGAAAGGAGGACTAGTTGATCTTCTTCTGATAAGAGCGAAAACTTCTTTCTCATATACAAAAGAAAATTATCATTTTGCTCCTGTATAGGATTCGTCAAAAGCTTGGAACACACTAATTTCAAGGTACGGGGTGCAGGAAGAGTGACATTTCCTGAACCTCTTATAAATCTATAACAGTGAGGAGAAATAGAATGAACCAGCGATGAGAATACAAGCAATTCCCAGGAATAGTTTTTACTTTACGCTTTGTTAGCAAGTGAACTTGCTCTTTTAAGAAGTCTAATGTATCCTTCTTCTCAGGGAACTTACTCTCCAAGTTCTTAAATAAATTGTCCATAACAGATACAGTATCCTCAACACTTTGATGTTCATATGAATCAGGATCAGCATACACTGAATGGGCATTCCTTATAAGTTCTTCAATTTCTAGCACTGTACCTAAGTGTCTTGGTAAAGACATGTTATTACAACGTTTCACTTCTGTATTCGATACATACAAGGAGGCACTCAAACCTTCTGTTAGCTTAATGCAACAACGCAAGTGTGGACTAGGATTTTCCTTCATTAAAATAAAATATATACAAGATTCCTCTCTAATACAATTCCACTCAGGATGAAGACTCACACTGATTAACTTCACCTTCAGTTCCTGAAAGTTTCTAAATGAAACTGCTTCCAGATTCTCCGCCAATGTCTGCATACTTTCAGCGAGAGCCTTCGATAAACTTTCATTATCAATCCTACGCCTCCTATCATCTGGATCTTCTCGGCAGACAGTTGCAGTGTCAGTTAAATACTCTGGGCAGTTGGGGAACTGAGACGGGACTGCTCCTAAGAATTTAATTCGAACATTAACTTACGATACAATCATTTTATCACCTTGCATTACATTAATTACTCTATTTATTCTAAATTTATTCAATCTCCAACCTGATTCACATACACCTCTTCCCCCACCCCAATAAGAAATGTAGCCTACTGAATTAGATTACTGCAATAGAAAAAAATAGATTAATCAGGGCCTGCTACAGGTTATCGGTCTCTAACCTCATGCAGTTAGCTTGCAATTTCAACCCCAATAGAAATGTGAATACTATCCATATTACCACCCATTTATACCTCCCACTTGAAATTGATAGCCCCATAAAACAAATAAACCTAACCTACATTAGCCTGTAGCACATAATTTAGGTTAGAAAATTCTGACTTCTACGTCTAAATGAATTTTCGTGCACAGAAGAGCTGGCCTATGCTAAAATTTAGGGGTAGGACTATTTGCTTACTAACCTTTAATCAGTCTCGGTTTATACAACGGATCAGTAACTAGCTTTCCATTCTTTTCATCATACATACTAGTGGTCCATTGAATTTCATGTGGCTTGAAATGGATACCACAGACCTACAAGAAAAGAGACTTGGTTACAAAGTTCCTTCCTCCCGTTTGAGAATTGGAGCATAAGTATTGATGTAACACGTACCATGGAATATTTCGTAGGAATAAAATCCTTGCGGTGAATGGCTCGTATCCATTTCGACTCTTCTCCTTCATCATTAGGAAAAGAGAAAACGTTTACTTTCGGTCCATTGGCGTAATTGCCTTTACAATTTGGAACGCTGCACTTATTAGGCATAACTTTACACTCCACTGATAACCATTAAGTATAACTGGGTAGGAAATCTGAGCAAATCAGTAACTGGGACTGTAAACACGACACATAACACGCGGAAAACACACCATAACCTGCAAACTAGAATGTTATGTCTCAATGTCCACGGCCGGGCTTCCGTGACATCACTCGCTTGTCAACTTCATATCGCAAGGCTTTCTCTCTAGGTGGTGTTGTCTGTACATTCATCTTGCATTGTATATTGAATATTATTTCCAACTTCCTAAATATCAGTTTGCTTTTCGGCGGGGAAAAAGTACGGCGGATGCTCTTAACCTCTTTATAACTGATCTCGTTCTCGCTCGCAGTCGTAAACAATCGACGATCGCAGTGTTTTTAGATATTCAAGGTGCTTAAGACAATGTTCATCTCCCACAACTCTTCTCAAAATTATATTCTTTCCACTTCCCCAGATGTATTCGTTCCATTCTGCTCCAATTACTCACGAACCGTCAAATCATGTTGAAATACCACGACCCGACCTCTTCGATTCGATATACTTCTCACGGCTTGCCCCAGGGTGATATCATGAGCGGGTTTCTCTACCTTCTCTACACCGCCGATCTTGAACGTTTAATTTCTCCTCATGCTCGACTTATTCAATTTGCTGATGACATTCTGCTCTATAAAACTGCGAACACGGTTGACGAATGTATTCTATCTATTCAAGATGCCTTATTACTCCTGCATAACTGGTTTTCCGAACATGGCTTTCAAACCTCTTCACGGAAAAATGCCGCTATGCTTTTTACCTCTACTCGCCGCCCTCCCCCTCCACACGTATATATTGGCCCTCATACCATACCTTTTCGCACTTCCTTTAAATATCTAGGGCTTCACATTGCTACTAAATTAAACTGGAATGCCCACTTCTCCGCCTTACAAACACTGCTTCATCCTAGAATCAACATCCTTCGCTCGCTTACTCGCCGTCATTGGGGCTATTATGTATCTAGTTTATGTCCTCTATGGAACTTGGTCGGAGTGTATATATGCTTTTACTCTGTGACAATGTTAGTTGTAAGTTGTTCATTGTGTTAAGATGTAGATTCAGATGTGTGTGCATATTAAAGAGTTATAATATCCGTTATCCAAAACATAATAGCTATAATGTGCTTTATTCAAACATAATAGTTGGCGACGAGGAATTGGGACTTGATTCTCCGGTACAGATATAGCCTACATCAATGAAGTACGGTATTTACGTCGTCTGTTTCAACGGCCACGTGAGTAAAATCAAGAATCAGGCAAATCGACATGAAATGTACACAGAGTACTTGTAAACAATCCTAAGCAACTCATCGTATATTCAGCTACGTGTGCCTGCATGCCACATATTCAAAATAATATTTATCGCAGTTCGAACTTTGAGGTTATGCAATGTTGTTTTTTTTTTTCTCTCAAGCCCAGGACAATATTCGGTCATCGATCACTACCCAGTGTGTTTTAAATCTGTTATCTTGAAACATTTTATTATATTTGAACTGTGACTTTTAAAATTATTTCTAAGTTCCGTCAAGATGGACGCAAATCAGTTTCAACAATTACTGAACATTTTTACTGATTCTCAAGAGAAGTTACTTGAAAGGTATCAAGCTCACCAGCCCGTCACAACCCCACAAGCCACTAACATCACACCTTTTGAAAAATTTGATTCTGAAAAGGAAAAATTCGTGTCGTATTTAGAACGATTTGAAAATTACGCAAACTTCAACAATGCCACCGATCCAACAAAGAAAGCTCAGCTCTTGTGTACATCAATAGGGGCAATTCATTATAACAATCTCTCTGCATTTTTAGGCCCTGATAAACCAATCAAGTCTCTTGGTTATAATGACCTAGTAAAGCATTTCAAGCAAATACTGTCACCCCAAGTCTCAACCGTAGTTTCCCAACACTATTTTTTGAACGTCAATCAAAGAGAAAGTCAAAATATTGCAGGATTTGTTGCCACTCTTAGAAGCCACTTACTAGACTGTGACTTTTATATTCAGTGTACATGTGACGCCAGAATTTCAATCGCGGATGTTTTTCTTCGTGCACAATTTATACGTGGCTTGCGAGATAATTGGATCAGAGAGAAACTTCTCCAGTCTAATGACACGAAATTTGATGATCTCCTGAAGAAGGCTATAGCCTTGGAAGCATCGCGGTATGAGAGTAATCAGCTGTCAAAACAGCTCACTGCACCGTCAGACACTATAGAGGACACAAACAAAGTAACAAAAGCCACAAGTTCATATAATGACCGAAGTAGGAATCAATATAGCAGTGATACTCAGTCACGTTTTGTTCAACAGCCTAGCCCAGGCTCTCACTCACGTTCACAGTCCAGGGGCCGCCGTAGTTCTGTCAATTATAGAGCACTAGGTATTGATGGATTATGCCTGAATTGTGGAAATTCAAACCACAGGTCAAGAGATTGTCGCACAAACAGAAACTCTCTTAAATGTAGGTCATGTAGGAAAGTGGGACATGTTGCAAAAGTTTGTATCACTACACTTCTTCAACAGTCAAATACACACAACATTGCAACTGAGAACATAGATGACAACTTGCATGACCACCCTGAAACCAATTTCGGGATAGGACAACTGGAATGCATCGAAGATCTCTTTGAAGTAGGACAAGAATCAGATAAATATTTTATCAGTGTTAAACTCAACAATAAATCACAAAGATTTGAAGTCGACACGGGAGCAAAATATTCACTCATCTCAGAGAACGAATGTTCAACCTTGGGTCTTGGTTTGCCATTGCAGCCAACAAATGTCTGTTTTCGATCATATTCTGATCATGTTATCAAACCCAGAGGAAAAATTGTTGTCACAGTATCATACAAAGGGAAAGAAATTGTTGCAGATCTTTTTGTAGTTCCGCAAGGTCATGCCGCATTGCTTGGTCGTGTTTGGATCAGGGGCCTCGGCCTTGATCTGAAGGAAATTGACAAGGACACAAATCAATCACTTCACACTGAATCTGTCAACTCAGTGCAGTCAATTCAGGATATTTTACATCAGTATAGTACAATCTTTGAAGAAAAAATTGGATGCGTTCCCAATATTGAAGTAAAACTGCAACTCAGAGAGGGGGTGAAACCTGTCTTCAATCGTGAACGTGATGTCCCTTTTGCTCTTCGGGAACGCGTTGAAAAGGAACTCGCTTCATTGGAATCAGAAGGAGTTATTTCTCCCACAGCTTTAAGTGATTGGGGATCGCCTCTTGTTGTTATCCCAAAACCAGATGGGGGAGTTAGGTTATGTGTTGACTACAAATGTGGAGTAAATTCAAGGTTGATTTCTGCAAACCATCCCATAAGACCAGTTAATGATGTTCTACATAGTCTTAGAAACTCAAAATTTTTCTGCAAGTTAGACTTATACAAGGCATATCTACATCTGAAGGTTGATGAAGAAGGTAGTATGATTCAAACTATATCCACTCACAAAGGAACCTTCAGGATGCACCGACTGAGTTTTGGCATCAAAACTGCCCCCTCAGAATTTAATAGGATATTATCACAGATCCTTCATGGTCTTCCAAAAGCTGAAGCTTATTTTGACGACATCATAATACATGGTACAACGAAGGAGGAGTGCACCAAGAACTTAATAGCCTGTCTAGAACGGCTTTCGAAAAATAATCTGCATTTGAACAAAAGCAAATGCTCATTTTTCAAGGAAAACATAGACTACCTAGGGCATATTGTATCATATAATGAGATCCGCAAGTCACCAGAGAAAGTTCAAGCTGTGTCACAAATGCCACGCCCTAAAAACAATGAAGAAGTGAGACGCTTCCTTGGTATGGTGACTTATTATGCAAAGTTCATTCCTAATTTTTCAACGAAGTCCCACCCATTACGGCAGTTATTGCGGAAAGGTGAACGGTTTTTCTGGTCTGCAGCCTGTGAAGCAGCTTTCTTGAATCTCAAGTCCGAGTTATGTAGTGAACGTGTCCTTACCCCATTCAACCCATCACTGCCTATCATCTTGTCAACCGATGCCAGTCCTACTGGTGTTGGAGCAGTATTAAGTCATGAGATGGATGGCCAAGAAAGACCCATCGCCTATGCATCTCGTGCCCTAACACCAGCAGAATGTAATTACAGTCAGCTTGACCGAGAAGCGCTGGCAATAATTTTCGCCACAACACACTTCTACAACTATATTTTTGCAAGAAATTTCATTCTTGTGACAGACAATGAACCTCTGTCTCGTATTTTTCATCAGAACAAGGGCCTGCCACAAATGACATCCGCAAGGCTCCTAAGATATGCATCGTTTCTCTCCGGGTTTGACTACACGGTAAGAGTGAAAAAAGGGAAAGATAACGAAAATGTTGACTGCCTATCCCGAGCCCCTGTTGCATCTACCTCGCCAAACATTGAAACATCAATAAATGCAGAAGTTTCACAACTCTGTGCTGAAACGATTCTTCAAGTGTCAAGTGAAGCCATTACGTACGAAACTATCCGTGATGAGACTATGTTAGACCCAGAACTTAGTGCCACCCTGCAACGTCTTCAAACTCAATCCTTGGATGAACCATATACAGTTGAAAATGGTATTCTATTCCGTCAAGATCGAATTGTTATCCCAAAGAAACTACAAAGAAAAATATTGGAAGAGTTACATTTAACACACCTCGGCATTGTGAAAACAAAACAGTTAGCAAGACGATATGTCTACTGGCCGCAATTAGACAAAGACATTGAGAAGCTTATCAAATCTTGTGAAGAGTGCGCACAGACTCGTTCAAATCCACCAAAAGCTCCAATACACCCCTGGGATGAACCAGAAGAAAATTGGGAACGCATACACATTGACTATGCGGGGCCATTTGATAACCACCATTTCTTGATGTGTGTTGACGCGAAATCCAAGTGGGTCGAAGTACGAATGGTGAAAGACGCTCCATCCACTGCAACTACTATCAGTCTGCTTGACAATATCTTCACCGTACATGGGTACCCGAATGTCCTTGTGTCAGATAATGCCACTATCTTCACGAGTGATGTATTCAGATCCTATTGCAAGGAGAGAGGGATTTTTCAGAAATATATTGCACCAGGGCACCCAGCAACCAATGGGCTAGCTGAGAGAAACATCCAAACTTTGAAGAGGCGACTTCGTGCTGCTGTAAATGACCCGGCACCATTATCGACTAAGTTACAGAACATCTTGTTTCAATACAGAGCAACGCCATTGGCATGTGGACAGTCTCCAGCTGAACTATATTTGAAACGTCGGCTACGTATCCGGTTGGATGCTCTACGTCCAAACCAAAAGAGCTTGACTACATCCAGTTTCTTACCCCCTGTTCGCTCTTTCAAAGTGGGAGAGAGAGTGCAAGTCCGGATTCACCAGAAAAACCGTGATATTTGGCAGTTTGGTGTTATACAAACTAAACTCGGCCAGCGTCACTATGATGTGAAATTGGATTCGGGACGAATTTTAAAGCGGCATGTTGACCAGTTATTATCGACTCTCGTGCCAAAGAAAGATAAGCATGTCACTTTTGCTCCAACAAATCCTCCTGTGCGTGGTGTTCCAAACATACCAACACCAACCCAGTCAAGACTAGAAAATGAGGATATTCCTCCTGCAACCCACACTTCAGATGATACAAGGCAGACCATCGTGCAACCAGATGAACGCCCTGATCGAAACAGCCTTCCACCACCTGCTGATAATTATTTAAGAAGATCAGCCAGAGACAGGCGACCTCCTCAGTATCTGCAAGACTATGTGCCCAAATGAATATGAGTAGTTCCTTTTATTTGTTTTTATATAAGTGGGGGAGACTATTATGTATCTAGTTTATGTCCTCTATGGAACTTGGTCGGAGTGTATATATGCTTTTACTCTGTGACAATGTTAGTTGTAAGTTGTTCATTGTGTTAAGATGTAGATTCAGATGTGTGTGCATATTAAAGAGTTATAATATCCGTTATCCAAAACATAATAGCTATAATGTGCTTTATTCAAACATAATAGGGGCGCTGACCCTTCTGTCCTCCTCCGTGTTTATCAAAATATCATTCGCTCTGTCTTAGAATATGGGTGCCATTTCTTCGACTTAGCCCCTCCTCGGTCGTTGCAAAAACTAGATACGCTAGAATTCCAAGCTCTACGCATAATAACTGGAGCTTTATCTTCTTCCCCCACCAACGCCTTATTAGTCGAGACAGGCGAATACCCACTCCATGTACGTCGAACTTTTCTCTCTAGCAAATATCTTTTAAAAAATTTATCCTTATATAACCATCCTATACTTCCCAAACTTCCACTCATGAGTGAATACCGCCTCCAAAACCGGTTTTAATCTGCCCGTTCCCCTTCGTTGCTCCTTGCTTATCAATTTCTTCTTCCCCTTAAGCCGAATATCTTACAAACCCGCACTCATTTGTCACACAGCGGCAATTATCCCGTTCAATTTTTCTCCCCCTCCGTCTTTCTGAATGTTTTTCAATCCTTACCACCTCCAGTTAGAAACCTCCCTCACCTCTGTCACCAACAGCTTCAGGCTTTCCTTCATCACTTCCCTAGTCACATCCCCTTTTATACTGACGGTTCCAAACGGTCTCCAGCCCCCGTTACAGGCGCATCAGTCTACGCCCCTGCTCTTGATCAAACTTTAACATTCTCCTTACCGTGCGATATTTCGATTTTCACCGCAGAAGCCTTTGCTGTTCGTCATGCCTTACAAGTTATTAAACAATTATCCATCAAACAAGCTATAATATTATCTGACGCTCACAGTGTCTTGTCCGCTCTCCTTTCTCCCTATTCATCACAAAACTGGTATATTCATTCCATTCAAAGATTATCTTACGAATTATCCCACGCCAATTTTGACATCCTTTTTGTATGGATTCCTGGCCACGCTTCGATCCCTGGTAATGAAACAGCTGATACACATGCCAAATCCGCGACCCTTGGACACGGCACGTGCTATAATATTTCTGTCGCGTCGAGCGACTTGCTTTTAAAATCCAAACAACACTTCCAACAATCATGGCAAACCATTTGGGATACAACCTCTCGGTCCAAGGGTACCTTTTATTACAGACTTCAGCCCCATATCCCGATCACACCTTGGTTTTCCTCCTGTATTTACACACGTCGTCATATAACTACCATAATCCGTCTCCGATTTAATCACTCCCTTACCCCGGATAGGTTATTCAAATTCAAACTTCGCGCCACCGACCGGTGTGACTGTGGACAATCTATCGGTACCATCCAACATCTTTTATTCCAATGTACTCTATTCGAACGCCCTCGTATAAATTTCATTCGTGAATTGCTCCAACTTGGATTTGTATAGCCCTTGAATATTACATGTTTGCTACACACTCCGACAATTCCTATTGTTCGTGCGATCGTCTCTTTTTTAGACGCCTGCCACCTTCAATTATAACGTTGTAAATAAATGGTTCCTTTATCTGTTGACCCGGTGTTACCCAGTTTTGTAGTATATAGTCGCCTTGGTGGGTCACTAGGCGTGAAGATTTTGCACCTTGTGTTATATTCCTTCCTTTTCATCTATCCCTTTCTTAAATTTTTTACATTACAACGGTTCTGTATCATAAGTGAGTTTATTCTACTTCCAACCACATCGCGCGGTTCTCGCCCTCAAGAAGTATTAATCCCCTCAACTGGTGACTGGGTGAAGGGCTCTCTCAGGCCCAAAAAATCTCCTGAAAGAAAGAAAGAAAAAAGATCTTGCATTGTGCTTCGCTCCTTTTTGTATTTAGTCTTTGGATGGCCAGAAAGAAATGCTATTTGGCTTCCATAGATAGCAGCACTTTTTGTAATGGAATCGTGTTTAAGTCAAATATGGAAGGGTTGTGCTTGTATGGTTTGATGAAAATATTGACTAAAATTTTGAAATGTGATGTCACTAACTAGGTGAAATTTTAATTTTTCATCGCAGACGAATATTGTATCTTTTATTCAACCAACCATGACATCCGCACTATATTTGGAACATTATCTCGACAGTAAGTTGGGTTTGGCTAGTTTTAAAATTATTTATTCATCCATGGTTTCTTTGGATACAGGTGCATCATTAATATAATTGTGAAAGTATGAAAATTTTAAATGAGATTATTAAGTGCTGTGTTAAATTGTATATATGTGTATAGGTCTATTTAACCTATGAAATCTCTCTTGCATGTTTCTGGTTGTTTTGAGGCAGTGCGAGAAGTATAACCTATTGTATAGTACCGTAGTATTATTGGCAACTCAAACTAACACTTGGGGCGCTGCGGTCGGTCTGAATAAGTAGGGTTTAAAATACTCAATAACACGCGTTTGATATGGAACACTTTTTATTTTTCGGTTATAATCAGTAAATATGGTCTCTAAAGTAATGACAGTGTTATTTTTAATTGTATATATGTATAACTGTGCGATACACGTGATCTAATTTGTGTGTTCCACTGGATTTTTTGGTGTCATTTGCATATTATCAAGCATCAGTTCTTATGGGTGATGTACATCAGCTGATTCAAATTTACACAGGGCTACACTTTGGACATTATTTCGGTACTATTATGCGCAATATAATGTAAATGTCGATCCTGAGTCAACGCCGAGGACATTCAAATAGAGAAATACGGTACATAAAAAAATAAAGAACACACCGAAGCTGTGCTACTTTTATCATTCCGAGACTAGCATCCACGCAAACCAGACGCCACTGTTCCAAGCTCCGACTTATATCGTGAATTGATGTCAAACTGATGATCCGCCAGCCTTTCCGCCAAGCCTACACCTCGTAATCGCTAAGTTCTTCGATATTCGAGCTATTCCACTACGAGTCATATAGGCCTAATTTGCCTCCCCGTGGGCACTGTAGAATGAGTGATTCCGCTACCATTTAAATATTCAACACCAAACCCACCTTTTAACCATCAAATCAAGCAATTCCTGTCACCCCACGAGTTTTAATACAAGTTAAACTCATCCCTTCTCCATACCAAGCAGCCAATAATTAATTATTTAATTAATTATTCAAGTAACTTCAATCTTACCAGAGCGCCCATCGTAACAGCTGTTTTTAAACTGAATAACCTTCGCTGGCTTTACGTCGCAGGTCTTCTGTCTGTCTACCTCGACAAGTGTTAGATCCTTCCCGGGGTGGAAAGGTATTATTATTAGGTATTATTAGGTATCATCACATTTCGGCTATTGCTATTTGCATCTTTTGGAAAGTAATGAAAACGTATATCCGCAGCCCTCTTATACATCGACTTACAGCCGTAAACTGAGCAATACAGTTTGTTTTTACTCATTTTTCACTCTATCCACGAGTAAAACTTATTACTTATGTATAAAGACACGAACAATTTACCACGATCTGTTTACCAATACAAGAAACCATATACAAACAGTCACCACGTGACAAATGTACCCTACTTGGTAAGTTTCTTATTTTTACCGCTAGATGTCATATCAGATAGCTGGAGTTGCCAATAGTGTATAATAGTGTGTATAGTACAGTGTTACAGTACATGGAGCAGTAGTGGTATCTTGTATAGTATATGCACTAGCAAGTGTGCCTGTATAACCTACAGTGTGTATAGTACAGTCACAATGTGATGCAACATAAGGAAGTGTGATGTTACAGGGATAGTCTCAGTAGAATAAAGTAGAGAGTGATAGAGGAGTAACACCTATTTAAAAAAAACTTGGTCCAGCTGGCCCGGCTGGTAGTACCTTGTTAGGGTCCCTTGCCAGGGTTACGGTGAAGTTCTCAACGGTACCTGCAGTGGAAGAGGTGATCTCTGGCACAGTGTGGTTGGCGGATGGGGCAGCCCATTGCTCAGGTTTAATAGGGCAAACTATTGTCCATATGTATGATGGGGCAGATTTTGGCCCAACGGCAAAATGAGCGGAGGAGGAGCCAATCACCCTTATAGCTCCCAACGGTCATAGAGGCGGAAGAGGTCAGGCCAGACGGACTGGCTGTAAAGGCGCACCTCGTTAGTACTTGAGTATGCGGCAGTTCGTTGCAGTCTCTGTGTTCAGTCCTGCATGTCTCATTCTTTGTGAGCCTCAGGATAAGGCTCGGAGATCATAGTGTGTGGGTCTCGTCCTGGCAAGATGAGATCCACCAAAAACAAATTCACGCCAGTGGCACTTCTTCTGAACGTCACTTACTTTCAAAGTCCAACGGCGATGGGATATGGATGGTGGAAGCCCCTAGTTCGGACCTGCACGTTGGCAGCAGATGTGTGATGGTCGTCTTCCGGAGACTCTGTTACTACTCAGGAATTCAGTCCTGCATCTGTGTTTGGGCAGGCCTATTTAGGATCACCGCTGCCCACCCCGCATGGGGAAGGCCCTAGATAAGGTGGGCTAAACATCGGAAGTCACAATCTTGGTCCGGCTGGGCAACCGCACTCAGCAGGTCACCCCTCATGCGGTCGAAACTCGAAAACAGTAAAGAATCACAAATTGATTATTGGATTATGGAACATCAGAACTTTGCTTGATACGGACAATAACGTTAGACCTGAGAGAAGGTCAGCTCTTGTAACCCATGAGTTATCAAGACTCAACGTTGACATTGCTGCTCTCGGTGAAACTAGGCTATCTTCTGAAGGCAAGATTACTGAATCTGAAACAGGATATACCATCTTCTGGAAAGGAAAAGAGGAGGGTGAATGTCTTATTCATGGTGTGGGCTTCGCTGTGAAGTCCAAACTGGTAAATTATCACCAACTTACGCCCACTGCAATCAGCGAAAGGCTCATGACTCTCCGCATACCACTCTCAGGAGGTTCCTTTAGACACTCATCTCTGCCTATGCTCCTACCTTAGGTTCTGATGATGAAGTAAAGGCTCAGTTCTATGATCAACTAAGTGAAATCATCTCTAAGATACCATCTGCAGATAAACTCTTGCTCCTCGGTGATTTCAATACCAGAGTTGGGAAAGATCACAGGCTATGGAATAATGTGATGGGCAAACAAGGACTTGGAAAATGTAATCCCAATGGACTGTTGCTTCTTGGTCTTTGTGCAGAACACAAACTTTTCATTACCAACACGCAGTTCCGGCTACCTGACCGCTTCAAAACCACGTGAATGCATCCTCGTTCCAAACATTGGCACATTCTTGATTATATCATTACCCGGCAATGTGATAAGAAGGACACTCTTAATACCAGGACAGCAAGGAATATAGACGATTGTTGGACAGATCATAAACTCAGGATATCCATCAGACCTAAACCACCTAGGAACATCAAAAATTTGCCAAGAAAGAAGTTTAATACATCCAAACTTCAGGATGAATCCATCTATAAACATTTTGGAAACAGGATCGTCACCCAGTTATCAGAAAACCCAGTAACAAATGACATTCAGCAAGAATGGGCCACACTACAGAGGATTATCACACAGTCAGCTGAGGAAACGATTGGTTTTATAGTGCGGAAAAGACAAGACTGGTTTGATGACAACAATGAAGAAATTCTGTCTCTCATCAATGCCAAAAGGAATGCCTATCTTGCCCATCTTCAAGACCCAACTTCCAACACAAAGAAAGATAAACTACTGGAACTCGAGGGTAAATGTCAGACGCAGATAAGGCAGTTTAAAAATACTTGGTGGCAGCAGAAGGCTCAGGAACTGCAGAGACTATCAGATGCTCGAGACTTTAGGAACTTCTATGCAGTACTCAGGGAAATATATGGACCATCTCGCTCATCATCAGGTACACTGAAAAGTGCTGATAATTCTACTACCTTGACTGACAGTCAAGAAATCTTGGAACACTGGAAGGAGCACTTCTCCAATCTCCTAAATCGTCCATCAGCGGCTGCTGAAGACTTCTTTGTGATGTGCCGCAACAACCTGAACAACTGTGGTTGGCAGTACCTCCTACTTATAATGAATTCACTGCAGCTCTCACCCAATTGAAACCCAGAAAGGCACCTGGCCCAGATAACATCCCTCTGGAACTAATTCAAGCCGCAGGTCATTCCCTCAAAACAAGGATTTTCACCCTTATCCTCAGAATATGGGAATCAAGTACTTAGGTACCTGGAGACCTAAAGAATGCCACTATCATCACTATCTTTAAGAAGGGTGATCGCAGTGTTTGTGGCAACTACCGCGGTATATCACTGCTCTCAATTGTGGCGAAGATTCTTCCAAGAATTCTACTTAACCGCCTCAAGGTTATCTCTGAGAAGATCCTCCCAGAGTCACAATGCGGATTTAGAGCTTCCAGAAGCACAATTGACTTGATTTTCTGAGTGAGACAGCTGCAAGAAAAATGTAGAGAACAAGAGAATCCACTCTTCTTAGTCTTTTATGACTTGGAAAAGGCATTTGATTCGGTTCGAAGACCAGCTATGTGGGCGGTGCTGAAGTGGTTTGGTTGCCCTCAGCGTTTTGTAGATCTAATCAAGGCTCTCCATGATGGCATGACAGGTCAGGTTTGCCATCAAAATAAGATGTCCGATGAATTTCCTATTACCCATGGACTGAAACAAGGATGTGTACTGGCTCCAACGCTTTTCGCGCTGTACTTGGCTGCAATGCTTTATGATTCACCCACAAACATCCCAGGTGTGGATGTCTAGTATCGTTTTGATGGAGGGCTTTTCAACCTAACTCGTCTCCGCTCCTTGAGGAAAACTCAGGTTACTAATGTTACTAATATGTTGTATGAAGATGATGCTGCGGCACCAACTCTCACACCAGAAGAGCTGCAAGAGTCAGTTATTTGTTACAAAAGTGCATGTGATCGCTTTGATCTTACCATAAATGTCAATAAGACTAAAGTCTTGGCACAACCTTCACCAGGCACACCTCTTTCTCAGTTCAATATCTCCATCTCAAATTTGCCATTAGAGCAGGTAGACCACTTCTCGTACCTGGGCAGTACCATTTCTGTGAGCTGTACCTGTGAGCAGGATGTGGATAAGAGAATTGGCGCAGCCCATGCAGCATATGGACGATTAGCGCACCGGGTCTTCATGAATAAAGATCTGTCCATGAGTACAAAGCTAATGGTGTACAAAGCAGTAGTCATTTCTACATTGTTGTATGGCTGTGAAACGTGGACCCTTTACCGACGTGATCGTAGGAAGCTTGAGCGCTTCCACCTACAAAAACTTCGATCAATCCTGAGGATTAAATGGGAAGACCGCATTACCAATATTGCTGTTCTGGAAGAGGCTCAAATCAACAGCACAGAATCATCCATAATAGGTCACCAATTTAGATGGATTGGTCATGTCCATCGGATGGATGATGTGAGATTACCTCGTCAAATGCTATATGGTGAGTTATGCTATGGCACCAGACCTCATGGGGGTCCTAAGAGGCGCTACAAGGACCAATTTAAGCAGACCCTGAAATTGACAGGTCTTGATTCACAAACCTGGGACATGCTGGCTGAAGATTGCTCAACTTGGCGCCCTACCATCTCGGATACCGGAAAGACCTTTGAAAGGGATCGACGCACACATGAAAAGGCCAAGCGTCAAGCTAGGAAACTTCGAGCAGCCCAACCACGTCCTCCTCCAGCAATACTATGTGACTTGTGTGGATGCTTGTTCTATGCCAGGATTGGACTCTTTAGTCACCGTAAACACATCCACAAACTAGACTGAAGGAAGAAGATTTATACTCGGATTCGAGTTAAAGCCGATGATGATGATGATTATAGGAATTAAGTGGCTATGCAGAATTTATAAACAAAGGGCAATTGGGAAGATTACTTCTTGTTATATAAAAGCAGTTTTCGTATTGATTTAATGGCAGCAAAACAGAAAACACTAAGTTACTATCAAAGAACTCGACTGCTCTAAGTAGCCAACCTCCATGAAAACCTTCATAATTTACAATAGGAATAAGTGAACTCAATGAGAAGAAGTTGGAACATTTTATCTAGGGGGTGTTGTACTTTTTTACTAGTGCCAACATTATTCATTTTGGCACTAGATCATACGAATTGGCACTCAGCATGAATCATGAGTTCATTTAGGACAGTTGTTTTTAACTGTTAAATGAGATTAAATATCCAAAGTTTCCAACCGAATATAGACAGAAAGTTTTGGGGCTAAATGGGAGTTGCAAATAATATTTTTGTGTGGTGCACAAGTCAATCGCATTGGTGAAAGCAGGAACAACAGTGGTGTTTTTTTCTTGTTATTTTTTTCCTTTTTCTTTGTATTTTTGTCCTTAAGGCTGTACATACAATACGGCCTATCTTGGGGCTTTCGCTCCAGACCCTCCCCATGTGTTTAGTACAATACAGTAATTTCGTCATTAAAAGTGCATGAGATAAGAAACTGCCTTTGACATTCACAATTTCATTAATTCGGATAAATTATTTTCATACCTTTTTTCATAACCTGGGGGACAATACCAATTGGAATTACTGTCCATTATCATTAGTATGCTGGAAATGTGTGTGAAATTAAGTAAATATGTGTTTTTGTTTCTTGCTCAATCAACGACGGCAGCCTTGCTCATCAAGCGCATGAGGTCTCTTAATCTGTCACCAAGGCACCCACATGTCGAACATGGCTGCCGTTATTAATTGAGCAATTAATAAAGACACATATTTATGTAATTTTCCATCATCATCCTCCTTTCATGTGTTAGTCCTAGAAGAACTGTTACGGTCTACACAAAAGATTTGAATTTTCACGCCATTCTTTTCCTGGGGAGACCTAGAGATCTCTTCCCACTGGGGCAGTAGTTGACGACTGCTTTAGAGATCCTGCTTCTGTCCATCCTGTTGAGGTGTCTTTGGTATTCATGGATGTATTCCAATATAGGTCTGCTGTTAAGACCATTCAGCACTTCTGTGTTTCATTTGTGATCCCACTTAGTGACTCCTGCTGTTCGTCGCATATATTTCATTTCGGCGGTAGTTATTCGTCTCTCATCACATTTCTTCAGGGTCCACGCTTTGCTACCATAGCAAACTACTGGTCTTGCTAAGGTTTTGTAAATTCTTGTTCGGGTGTGTTATTGAACTAATGATGGTCTAAAAACTTTATTGATGATTCCTAAACATCTGTTGAATTTAAAGATTTTCTTGGGTATGTCCATTTCTTCAAGGAAAGACTGTAACCAAGGTATTTAAAATCGATTACTCTTTCCAAAATGTTATTATCCAAGCAGATCTTACTCCTTACTTGTTCTGTGCCACAGAATGCCATTTTATCTTAGTTTTCATATGCTTTCAAGACTCACAAAGATTATGTACAGTAGTGGCCAAGGTTAGTAATTTCAATTGTTAATGTCCCCCAGAAGAAGAAATAAGGTATGAAAATCATATACAGTGAAACCTCTCTTAACGGACACTCCTCCAAGGCGGACACCCCTTCATAACGGACGATTGTTTAGGTCCGTGACCAAACCCCTATTAAGTTAATTAGTAATTATTCTCATATGGACACTCGCTATTAGGGACACCCCGACCGCATTAAAAAGAAATCAACCGATCTCTCTTAGCAGACAAAGGTTTATGAAAAGAAATCACATCTCCTTAGGTCTATTAGTCTTATGTGAACACTCTGTTCTGTTAATATACTTTCAACACATCCTGTGCTTGCCACGGTGGGTGAGTGGATATTGTGTCGGTCTACTAACCCCAAGATTGCAGGTTCACTCCTGGCCGTGGTAAGTGATATTTGAAAGGCCGCAAAAATACGATACGATGTTGGCATGTCAAAGAACCCATTAGAATTCAGTAGGCCGAGTTCGTAATTTTCAAAATTAATCTCGGGAGTTTCCGCCAATACAAAGTTCCTCATTTCTCTACTAGAAAGTGCTATAGTGTTCAAGGAGCTTAGATATCTAACCTCCTTGACTTTCATAGTCAAGGAACAACGAAATTCGACATGCAAGCTACCCTCTGGGTGTCAAATAACAAAGCTTGCACCCGACACCCGAGGCCATACGATATTATTATTATAACACATCCTGTGCTTCCTGGAAGCCAGTTAGCACTGACCTTTCCATCCCCTATCTTCTGCACTGCTCCAAAAATAAACCTAGGCCTAACGGTATCGCTTTCATTGTTCTCTCGAACTTTAAATGGTCGGGATAAGAGAATTCTAACGTTCACTATATGGTCAGTTTTACTGTGAAACTTCTTAAATCTATTGTAAGACTTTTGCGTTACAGTAGCAAGTGAATGTGTTTGAAATGGCTCCTCGTAAAAGTTTAACTTTAAGAGAGAAAGTAGACATCGTAGATTATCTCAAACCTGAGAAATGTGTACGGAAATTATCTGAAGTGTTGAAGATTGGAAATACCCAGGCAGCTGAAATTGGGAAAAAACTAGAAGAGATAATTCAGGTATGGCATTTTAATGGTAATGAGCTGCAAATAAGACAGTTTCAAAGTGGTAATGGTGCTGTTATTGGTAAGGCAATGTTAGAGAGGTTCAGCAAAATAAGAAGTCAGAACGTCCCTGTGTCCGGACCAATGATACAAGCCAAAGCATTAGATTTCGCGGCAGAATTAGGTATCGGAGATTTCAAAACCTCGAACGGCTGACCCTAGAATTTGAGAAATCGCCACGATATAAAATTTAGAGCAATTTGTGGAGAATCCTCCACTGTACATATGGAAAATGTTTGAAGCTGGGAAGAAAAATTGCCTTCCATCACTGACGGCTATTTGCCGGAAAACATTTTAAATGCGTACGAAACTGGACTGTTTTACTGCGCGTAACCCTATGTTTTCATGAAAGTACACATACTGCGCAAGTACATGTGCCATATTGCAATCATTTTCTCGAACCCTCTCTATAGTGGACACCCGTCTTTAGCGGACAGAATTTACGGTCCCAAGGGTGTCATAGAGAGGTTTCACTGTATTATCAAAATGAAAGTAAAAAAGAAATTAGTGATGTTTCATTTAGAATGTCCAGATATTGTCCTGCTTTAAGTTACCACATTTCAATAATTTGTAATTTTGTATCACTCTGAAAGGTGTTTGCACGGATCGATGATCTAGCAGCGTAGCAGTACAGCAATATGTCTCTTAGCAGCGAGTCGCCTGGCTACACAAATTTTGCTGCTATGTTGCTAGAGCTCGAGTCAGCCCGGAAGGCGGTGCGCAGAACACAACGCTACCAGTACGTCATGCCTCTCTTCCATCACACCAATCACATTCAGTCTGTCTTGAGAATCTGAGCTAATGTGTTGTCAGGAAAGCTAAGTGTAAAGCAGCGTGAAAGAGACAGGCTCGATGAGCTAAGCGATGGTGTTGCCACACCGCAGGAACTCATGACAGCAACCTGCGGTGTGGGAACTCGGACATGGTGGACCTGTTGCAACAGTGGACATGTATCTCTTTCTCTCTCTGCGCAAATCCCAGAGAGCCGGCCGCCTTCCGAGCTGACGCGAGCTCTAGGATGCTGTACTTACTGTACTAGGTTATTGAAGCTAATTGCTGTCATTAAACGCCACATTCACACTATGAACATTTTACCCTTACAGCAATACTGTACATGAGGTCAATGCATGTGAGATTTTCAAAGTGAAATGCCATGTCCTGTGGTTCGGATTCCACGTATAAAGTAGGTCCCGTGGCTCATGATCTCGAGATTAATGTTCACGTAAAACTACAGTCTTCCTTCCTTAATACTGTACATGAAAATCTGCAAAGTCTGCTATAGGCAAACTTACTAAGAGGAAGGAGTTCATCATTTTATTGCTAGGGTGTGTTGCTGTATTTTTTTTTTTTCAATAGTGCCAACATGTTTTAGTTTGTTGCGGTTCAAGTATAAACCACAATTGTTAGTGTTGTCGATGACGTCGCTGATGCCATGCAGATATTGATGTTCGTTTGTTAGATGTTTCGGCTTGAAATGCCGCCATATTTGTCAGCTGTATTAGGTTTCAAACATTCCATCGTTACGTGCCATTGTAGTGACAATTGTTAAAGTTCGATGTATAGTGGTGAGTTATGAATGTTCATAAATCACTTTTAGTTGTTCAATTTACCGTAATTGAAAAGTTGCACTGTACTCTTCTAAAGCTGTCTGGATGAAACCATTGACCGCTACTAGTTGGGACGACTATCTTGACAAAAATTACTGCTTGTACCACAAGCAAGGGGATCTGCGACGTATGCCCCAGGTTAGGTTTGTGTTTCTATGTAAAGCCTTATTAACAGAATTTAAGATGTATGCATCGTTTAAACCTTCAGTGCCGTCCATGACGTCAAGGATGCTGTCAGTTTGTGTCTAGGGGAATTTTGTTGTATAAGGTATCGCGATCTATACTTCTCCCATTGGTGGATCACAAAAATTGGCTAGAAATCTTGGAAAGAATTAGAATACCGGTAGGTTATAGAATAACTCTGGTTGTTAGTTGAAATGTGTGTAGCACTCTTGTTTCTCAGAATTATTATTATTAGACCTAGATTTAAAGCTGTATATTATTGTTGTGCAGTAAGTGATTGGTTTTAAACCATACTTGTTGTTGATGAACCTTTTGAAATAGGTTCTCGTTCAAGCAGGTTGTGAATTTAATGGTTATATTCTGGTTTTAGTTGCACTGGGTTAGCCTATTGCATAACCTAAGTTCTACCTGGTGTAGATCTTAAAAGTTGAAGCCATTTGAATGATCTACTCCCCAATTTCAATATCGCTCTTTCACTGCCACCAAGCAGAAAAACCAGAACTCTCAGTTGCATTTCTGTGGTGGCTGTAGTAGTGCAAAGGAATGTGGAAAACCACACTCAGGATGGCAGCGTTGGGGGTTAGAACTGATCTCTAGATTACTGCTGTTGCTGTGTGTGAGTTAATGAGCAAGACTATGCTGTAGGATGTAAGTATT
This sequence comes from Meconema thalassinum, assembly GCA_946902985.2. Classification (NCBI taxonomy): domain Eukaryota; kingdom Metazoa; phylum Arthropoda; class Insecta; order Orthoptera; family Tettigoniidae; genus Meconema; species Meconema thalassinum. The sequence goes on along the minus strand of OX336394.1, from coordinate 247,242,576 downwards.
CTGCCTCCATAATTGTTAGAACCAATATTTTAAAACCTTAAGAACAGGGATACTGATTGTGATAGCAGAATACTTAGTACTTTATCTAGAGTATATGACTAAAAGATGAAGATGGAAGGACTGTGTGTTATACTGAGGAGGGGGTCTTTGGTCTTTAATACTATCTCAATTACAAAAGAGATAGAGATAAGAGTAATATATTCAAAAGGGTATTGTTTCATAGCCTAGCAATTGCGCAAACTAATGGCAGATTCAGTGCTAGTCCAGTAATCCTTTAAAAAGGTGCTTTATCAGAAATATATCTGGTCCAAAAATTAATCATTAAAAGGAAGGCTTACCGAAAATGGCTCCAAACAAGGAATCTGGCAGACAGAGAGATTTATGTAATGGAAACGAACAGAACCAAACAAATAATAGTAAAAATGAAATCGGGGTTTGATTTCGGAGATAAATTAGAAACATTAAGGGTGGAGGCTGAGAGATGGTGGGAAGACAGAAGACGTTGGAGAGGCTTGTGTTCCAAACAGACCCGGCCAGTGGCTGAAAACTGTGCAAGATGATGATGATGATGAAGCCATGTGTCAGGAAAGCTTTTTTGGAGTGTTAAAAAGAATCTTACAAATAGAGGAAAAAGAGAAATGAGTAGCATTTTGGATAATTCAGGGAAACTCATTGTAGATGCCAAGGAAGCACTGGGAAGATGGCAAGAATACTTTGAAAACTTGCTGAATGTAAAGGAAGACTTATCTGACAATGTGGCAGACTTTGAGATTATGCAGGAGGAGAATGAGGACAAGAACAGGATCTTGTTTGAGGAAGTAGGGAGGGAAGTAAGTGCTGTAAACTACAATGTCACAAAGTGGCAGGGGTAGATGAAATTCGGCCAGAAATAGTAAAGTATAGTGGGAAATCAGGGATAAAATGGTTGCCTAGGATAATCGAATCTGCATGGGTTTTAGTAAAGGTACCCTCTGACTGGACAAAAGCAGTAAATAGTTTATAAGCAAGGTATTAGACCTTCAAGATACGAATGCTGCTGAACTTGGCTGCACCATAGTTTGTTGATCATAGCAGCTGGAGCCTTGGAGGATGAGGAGGGGGACACAGCGGTGATGGCATGCAGTCTGCACATAATAGTTCAAGCAGCATTGCGCGCACTACTTGTGTTAGAGCCTGACACACCAGTTGCTGCCACATCATGACCGTTTAGCTGGCGAATATTTGAAGAACATCAAAACTTTGCCTCCTGAGAAGAAGAAAGAACAAATGAATTCTATTCAGAATTTATTTAACAAGGCAAAGGAGTATGGTGATGATAAAGTGCAACTCTTCTAGCTCAGCTGATCTCTCACTATTAAAACTGAAAATAATTTTCATGTACGCTGGTGGATCAAGTTTGGCAGAAAACAGTTTCTACATATGAGTAGAGTGAAAAGCAGCATTTTCCTGAATATATAGAAACATGAATCAAAATTCTATGCCCAGTAGTTAACTTTTTATGTTCTATTAAAATAATTTCAAAGAGGACACCACTCATCGACATTAATCACTCGTTCCTGGCTGCTGCAGAGTGCACGAGGGAATGCAGTGTTGCCAAAGTCGTTACACACCAATGAGGTGGGTGAGCGAATCTCTCCTTTCATTGCGTTAGCATTATGTTCCCACCTTCAAGTCCAAGCTAAGAATTAATTATGTTGCTACATCATGACTCGGGAAGGCAGGACATGCCATGTTCTTCAGAGGAGGCGTTAAGGATCTCAAATGCGTTACTGCGAGGCTGGTGTGTTGGGTTCTAGACGAAACTTATGTGAATAGTGAACAGGAAAAATAATAATCGGGGAATGAAGAATGGTGCATTTCTAATTGTTTTGCAACAGCACCGTGAAGCTTAACAGGAGCTTATGTCACCACAGATAGTAACACGATGACAGTCTACTGGGACTGAGGCACAATCTTACCCACACAACTGTACCTGTTAACCAAACAGGCTGACAGCATGACACAAAGGACCGTTTTAAGTACTTAGGCTGTGTATTTTGTCAGGATGGTGGTTTGGGGAAAGAAATAGGCTAGTTGAGGTTCAGAAAAGACAATGCAGCGAGTTCTCAGTTGTGATCTATTGTATTTTTGCAAGAAAGAAGTTAGTGTAGCGACAAAATTCTCCCTTCATCGCTCAGTATTTAGACCAACCTTGCTGCATAGATTCAGTATATCTGATACATAAGCTAGAGATAATTGATATGAGGGTAGCACGAATGATTGCTGGTACAAATAGATGGGAGCAATGGCTGGACGGTACTCAAAATGGAAAGATAAAGGCTTAGATTAGAAATGAACACGGTTCATATGAGCCGACTGAAATGGTGGGGTCATGTGAAGAGAATGGTGGAGAAGAGATTATCTAAGAGGTTAATGAATTTGGCTCTAGAGAGTAAGAGAAGCAGAGTTAGACCTACGAGGCGAAGGTTAGATTCAGTGCTAACTGCTAATACGGGATCCTGGAAGCGAGTTGTTTGCAGAATAGACTGGTCACTGAAAGGCAAAATAGTCTCAAATGAAAATGTTTGTATGTATTTACTGCAATCATTTTTCCAAGCATTATTCTAATTATTAAGTGGTTACCCAAAAAGTGTTTGCTGATTCTGAATGAATATGGTGTTTCCTTTCTAGGTCTGGAGCATTTACCCATTGAACTCCAGAGGAACTTCACACTGATGAGGGATCTTGATGCAAGGGCACAAGGTCTTATGCGCAATATTGACCGTTTAGCTGGCGAATATTTGAAGAACATCAAAACTTTGCCTCCTGAGAAGAAGAAAGAACAAATGAATTCTATTCAGAATTTATTTAACAAGGCAAAGGAGTATGGTGATGATAAAGTGCAACTCGCCATTCAGACATATGAACTGGTAATTGTTATGTTTAGTCACAATAGCTGTTTTTATCATTGTACGAAGGGCGATTGGAAAGTTTCAAGAATTGGCTTGTAATTTTACAATGGCGGTACTTACATGCTACTGTGATGCATCTCCTTCAAAATAGTCCCTTTCTGACAACACACAGACTCCAACAGTGTTTCCACTTTTGGAAACATTCCTGGTGGTTTTTTTTTTCTTTTTTTTTCTGAAGTGTATTAAGGACGTTCTCCGTATTTGCCTGGATGTCTTCAATCTAGTCAAATCGCTTCCCTTTCAGTGAAAATTTCATTTTAGGAAATGGGTAGAAGTCTGCAGGTGCTATATCAGGGGAATAGGTTGGTTGTGGAATCACAGGAATTTCAACGATTGAGAAGGCAATATGAGCTGGAGCATTGTCTTGGTGGCGCACCCAACTCCTGTCTTACCCCAATGCAGGCCTTTTCTTCCACACCCTTTTGCGCAAACGCTCAAGGACACATTTGTAGTATTCCTGGTTAATTTTTTGTCCTCTAGGGGCAAATTCATGAGGCACAATACCGGTAGAATCGAAAAAAATCACCGACATTGTCTTGACCTTCACTTTGCCATGCATTTTTCGGTCGTGGTGAACCTGGACTCATCCACCGCGAAGACTGCACTTTGGTTTCAGGATATTTTTTTTTGTGTGGTCTCCTCAGAGACCTAGTGCAGGTCTTTCTATTCGACGCCCGTGGGCGACCTGCGCGTCGGGATGAGAGATGGAATTGATTAAGGTGAATGAAATTGGAGAAGGATGTGGAAGGAAGCGGCCGTAGCCTGTCAGAAGGTACCGTCCCAGCATTTGCCTGGTGTTGAAAATGGGGAAACCACGGAAAACCATTTCAAGGACGGCCGACAGTGGGGCTCGAACCCACGCGTCTACCGAGTCAGCAGAGAGCTTGGCCCCATGACCTAACACTGCTCTTTAGCCAGCGTAGCCACTACTGTCGGTGGTTTCAGGATGATATCCATATATACCCACGATTCGTCACCTGTAATTACCCTAGTTAACAAATCTTGGTCATTTTGAACCCGATTAATCAGTTCTTGGCACACTCCAAGTCTGTGTTGTTTCTGGTCGATTGACAACAATCCTTCAAGAAATCTTAACAGACCTTGACTCAACCAGCTGCCACAGCAAACTGAATAAAGGAAACTCAATTTCCTGTCAGAGGGCATTCAAAGACAAGTCAATGATCCACTACCCACCCTCGGTGTACCTGCCTGCCAAACCAGTAAGCAGTGGCGGATCCATTCTCCAATCATACCTCGTAAAAGTTTCCCACCACATGAAAAGTATTTTCCTTTTTTTATTTTTTGGCTAACCATCTGTGACCCTATTTTAAAAACAAGAAGTTATATTCTTGTGGTTTAACTTCCTCAATTGTAACTGTCGGTCTCATGGTCTATAATCACTAGATTATCAGTTTAGACCTCACAAAACTATACCGTAAGATTGCTTTCTTATTTTCTAACTTGTATAGCTCATAATATTTTAATTGGTCTTACTGTAACTTATATTATGGTATATCTTAACTGTTAATTTTAATAATGAGGGTGCTTACTTAATTCCAGGTTGACAAACATATTCGAAGATTGGATTCGGATCTGGCCAGGTTTGAAGCTGAAATTCAAGACAAAGCTATGAGTAACTCGAGAAACCAGGATGAATCGGGAGGTACTAAAAGTAAGGAAGACTTATTTAGAAATAGTATTCTGAACATTGTTTTTTATCTTTATCTCCGTAGACTCCCTTTTATTGATATATAAACCGCAGCCAATGGCCATTTGCTGGGCCGTTTTGATTGAACGCCCAAGGGCTCCCAACAAGTTGAATTTCAAGTAGTTCCAACTTTGGTTACCAGATGCTACTGTCACTAACACTAGCGGCAAACGTTGGAACTTGATACCGTGTTTCTTAACCAGCCAAATAACCTACAAATTTTGCTACACACCACCAATTGCAGTGGTAGATTCTTTTACGTGCCATAAATGTATGACATGGGCCCTCCGGCTTTACTTCCCCTCCGAAGGAAGGCATACTGAAGGATTTTATGCCTTCAGCCGGGTTTGACCCCGCCATCTTGGGCATAGCAGTTCAGCATGCTACCGACTACGCCACCGAAGCCACTTTTAAGGATGCATGATAAAGAAATAAATAAACAGGAATAAGATAACTGATGTTGTACGAATTATGCTGAGTTGCAGTCTGCCAGCCAGTACAAAATTCTATGGTTATTTGGGAAAAGCTAAAATATCAAAATAAAGTCGAAAGTTATGTTATGTGTTTGGGGATAGGTTTCATTGATCTGCCAAAAACTGACAAGGCACTTCGACATCCTGGAAGTATCAAATTTTGCATTTCTACATTATACTGTAGTCTCCCTCACCAAAAAGACAATTTTTATATATTTATGTACAAACATTTAAATAAAAATTCTTTTCTTCTTCCATTATTCAGAGCTCTTTTCTTGTTTCTCTTTGATTGTTTTATATTATGTCTTTACTGTCATTGTTATTATAGTTAGTTGGTTGGTTCCTCAGTTTAGGGGTTGCGACAATGCATTCATGTAGCCCCATGTACTTTGGGTGTGTGTAGAATCTGTCTGATAACTGATGTTATTTTTGATGACTGTATTGTGTGTTATTTGTTTTTTAAATTCAAGTAAGGACTGCAGACTTAGATTTTTCAAATAGTTCCTACTTTTGCCGCCGAACGCCACCGTCAACGACTACTATTTCAGAACTTAGCTACTATACGCCACCGCAGTCGGCTCCCAGCAACGAACGTAGGAACCTAAGAGCGTTGTTTATATTCTTAACCTATATAATTTAGCTTTACACAGGTGTAATTAGTGGAAGGTTCTTTAACATGCCATAAATCTATGACATGGCTTTACTTCCCCTCCGAAGGAAGGTATACTGAGGGACTTTTAACGCTCTTAAAAAATCCGACGACTTCGGCCTGGTTTGAACCGCGATTTTGGGCATATAAGCTCAGCATGCTACGAACTACGCCACCGAAGCTGCCCTTATTATAGTTATTGTTGTTTTAGGGGGCAGAAGTACGAGGTCATCTGCCCCATCTTTACTGTGATCAGTGTGCATTTTAAAGGTATTTTGGCTGTATCTGATTGTTCATGTTTACGACAAGCACAAGTAAGATGCTTTACAGAACCGTATGAAGTAAGTAGTCAGATTGTCAAAGATTGAATTAGAAACTTTCTGCCCTATAACAGCTCTTTAACATCAGTGTTATAAATTAACAACTCGGAGGACTTTTACTTTTTCCTGACAGAGAAACTAAAAACGTACTGTACGTAATATCTTTTAAATGTTCTCTTTATAATGTTTTGCGGACTATTTTCATTAAATAATACAGCATTATTGGAAAAACTCCTAATTATTTAGAAATTATGTTGGGTTGGACTACTTTGAGGTCTTCCACAGCCAGTACATAATGCAACGAGCCTATAATGGCATTAATTTATTCAGAGTGTCTTAATTGCCGTTATAGGCGAGTTGCATACGACTGTTTATGTTCGACGATAATTATAACTTTATTTTATATTCGAACAGAAATATTCATAAATATCTCTCGAGATCCAATCACCTGAGTTTAGTTTAGGGAACTGTGTTCCCAGTAAGGATCAAAGACCTTCTCAATGTCATGTTTCCAAGGCTTTGAAACATTGTTTATTGTACATTAGGGATATCCTGAACTAGCGCCAAAAGATAGCGCAAAGGTACTATGTGGGATCATTTTGTTATTTACTTCAAATGACACAAAATAGGCTGTTACATCATCTTCATCATCATCATCATCTTGCACAGTTTCCAGCCACTGGCCACGTCTGTTTGGAACACAAGCCTCTTCAATGTCTTCTGTCTTCCCACCATCTCTCAGCCTCCACCCTTGTCCAGTCTTCTCCTCTCTTCTTCACGCTTCCTTCCACCCCCTTCAGCCACCTGTCTCTCGGTCTCTTTCCTTCCCACTTCTTCTCGTGTATCCTCCTGGGTATCCTCTTCTCCTCCATTCGTTTTATATGTCCATACCATCTAAGTCTAGATTTCTCTATACCATCCTGTAATGGTTCCTCCTTCATTAATTCTCTGGTCCTCTCATTTCTTATTCTGTCCATCTTTGTAGCTCCAATACTGCTTCTCAAGAACCTCATATCATTGGCCTGTATTTTGCTCTTCTCCCTTCCTTTCATTACCCAGGCCTCTGAGGCATACGTCAGGATAGGGACATAGTACGTCCGATATGTGATCTTTTTGCTGTTCTGAGGGACATCCTTGCTCCATAACATGCTTCTCTCACTCCTCCGGAATGCTTCTGCCTGCCTCCCCCGCTCATTTATTTCTCTATCGTTTCTTCCATTATCTTGTATCAGGCTTCCCAGATACTTGAAACTCTCCACTTTCTTCAGCTGTTCCCCACCAATTGTTATTCCCGTTGTGGTTCTTTCCTTCTTCCTTGTTGTGATAACCATCTCACTCTTATTTATGCTAAATTTCATCCCATATCCTTGTATTATTCCTTCCCACACGTCCAACTGTTCCTGTACCTCCTCCTCCTTGTTTCCCCAAATCATCTAATCATCTGCAAACACCATTGCTTTCATCTTTCCTTCCCCAATTACTTGTGCCACTCGGGTCATTATGTCATCCATCACCACAATGAAAAGTAACGGTGACAGTGCACTTCCTTGTTTCAGGCCGTTTCTCTGTTCCAAGCAGTCCGCTCTCTCTCCTCCCACTTTCATACAGCTCACGCTTCCCTTGTACATCTCCTTTATCCTCCTTATAGTCCATTTTTCCTACTCCTCTATCCTCCATGGACTTCCATACTTTGTTTCTGCATACACTGTCATATGCTTTCTCAATGTCCAGGAAGGCCATCAGTAGCTCTGTTCCATACTCATAGTGCTGTTCTTGTAACTGCCTTACAGCAAAAATCAAATCCACTGTGGACCTTCCTGCTCTGAAGCCATGTTGTTCTTCCCTCATCCCTCCTTCTATCCTTGTCCTAATTCTCCTTTCCAAAACTTTCTCAAACATCTTTGCACAATGACTCATCAGTGTTATTCCCCGATAGTTTCTGCATTCTGTTCTACTACCTTTCTTGAAGATCGGGACAATTATTCCCTTTTTCCAGTTTTCTGGGGTCTTCCTTTCCTTCCATGCTGTCTTCATCACTCGGTACAACCATTGTATCCCCACCTCTCCTGCTGCTCTCACCATCTCCACACTCAACTCATCCACACCCGTGCCTTCCCTCCTTTCATCTTCCTCACTGCATCTTCCACTTCTTTCCATGTTAAGTCCTTTTCTGTTTGCATCCCATCTTCCTCTTCCCCGATTTCTTCCTCCTTGCCGTGGTATCCATTTGGGTTCAGAAGTTCTTCAAAATATTATTTCCACATTTTCTTCATTTCTTCCCTATTTTCTATCTCTTGTCCACTTTTGTTTACCATTCTAACATAATCCGTCCGATACTTCCACCTCTTATGTTTTACCATCCCATACAGGACCTTTTTCGTACCTTCACTATCCTTCATCATCTTTGTCCACTCTTCCATCCACTTTCTTCTCTCCTCAGCCACTACTCTCTGTGCCTCCGTCTTTCTTTCCTGGTACTCTTCCCTTGTCTCTACCGTCCTATTTTGATACCACCTCCTAAAGGCTCTATTCTTTTCCCTTACTATATCTTTTGTCTTCTCATTCCACCATGGTGTTTCCTTCCTCCTCTTCTTACTACTTGTCCTCCCACATACTGGTTCTGCCGCACCTACTAGTGTCTTCGTAAATCTAGCCCATTCCTCTTCCACCCCTCTTTCTTCATCTGTTGGAATTCCTTTACCATTTTCAGGTACTCGACCCTTCTATCTCCTTCTTTCAGTTTCCATATCCTTATACGTATTTCCTGGTTCTCAGTCCCTTTCTTATCCTTAGTCCCTCTCAGGTTCATTATCAGCAATCGATGGTCGCTATCCAAGTTCTCCGATGATATAACCTTGATGTTCTTACTTAATTCTCTCTCATACAGTATATAGTCGACCACTGACTTCCTGGTCAAGTCATCACTGTACCATGTGATTGTGTGGCTCTCTCTTTTCTTGAACCTGGAGTTCCCAACTAGCAGGCTGTTCCTTTGACAGAAGTCCAACGATCTCTTTCCTTCCTCATTTCTTCTGCCCCAACCCTCTGGTCCAAGCACACTCTCATACCCTTGTCTTTCTCTTCCTACATGGGCATTCAGATCCCCCATTACAATCATATTCCTTCCTCCCAGCTGCTTCTGCATTTCGTCTTCAAACTCCTCCTTCCCTTCAGAGGCGCAGCCTACCTGTGGAGCATACACTTGTACTATTTCCATGGTCTCTCCCCTCAGTGCTACTTTCACTTTCATCATCCTATCACTTATTCTCTTCACTTCTTCTTTTTAACCATCTTGTACTACCACTCCCACTCCATTCATCTTGTACTACTACTCCCACTCCATTCCTCTTTCCCTCTTCATTCTCACTCCAGTATAGTCTATAGCCTTTTCTCAGTTCTCTCCTTCCTTCCCCTTTCCACTTATTTTCTGCCAATCCCAATAAATCCAACTTCCTTCTTTCCATCATATCCACTATCTCCTCCACCTTCCCCGTCAGCGTTCTTATGTTTAAAGTTCCAAATCTTAGTCCGCGTTTACAGCCGTGTGGTCTATTATATCCGTCACGTCCAAGGCTCGTTCCATTCTTGAAAGCATTTGGTTTCATCCACTACTGGCTTGCTGGGCCTATCGTAGTTTCACCAGAGCCCCGTTAGCCGTCACTTTTCAGGGTTCCTGTAGGAACTTCACAGCTACTGTAATGGTCCCGGGGCACACAAAGTCCCCACTGTACTTTGCCCCTACGGCAATCCCCCTACTTTGTGCCGTTGCCCGTCTCCCACGGCGTGGTCGAGGGGTTGGACTTATGGGAGACATTATATAAAAAATATAAAAATCCATAAAAGATATATTCAATGTTCCATAATTTGCAGTTTGGCACATCTATGATAGATGAACACCACTGTTTACAAGTAGAATTCCGGATGATAGGGTACCAGCTTCCAAACTCATTCTTGGAAATAAATAAATTAGATAATGAGCACAGAACTCTCTTCTTTCAGGGCATAGGGTGATCTACACTGACTGCATAGTACCGGTATCTTTTTTCAGGCGGTGTTGTTTTATTATTATTAAAACCAGTTAGATTGAAATATTAATTTATTTAAATTCCCTAAAATAAAAATTAAATAAAATGGAAATTCGAATCCATCCAAAAGAAACTGACCCAGAAATTGTCGTAGCTCTCTCGAGGTTGATTTTTTGGTTGTTTTCTTGATGTTCGTCCTTGGGTGGAAGATTGCTTATGGGGTAGAAAAGGGGTATGTAGCATGGCAGTACTTGACTGTTTATAGAGAGTGACCTTGTCACCTAGTTGTCAGATTCTAAGACCAGAATCATACTCGAAGTAGTTGCAGTAGAATAAATAAATGGTAGGATACCTTAATTAAAAACTACTAGGTAGTCAGTACTTCACTGACCTTAGCACCGGAAAATGAAGTGAACAAGTAATGGTAGACCACAGTCGAGGAGTTGCTAATTCTTCCTTCATATCCAGTCTTCTTCTACTTGCTAGCATTAATCCCTTGCAGGGTCTGCTATTTTGCTATATCTCCTCCACTTCTTTCTGTCGTTGACATCTTCTGGTGTTAGACCAACAGCGTGCATGTCCACAGCTTTGCAGGTCTTCCATGTTGTCTTGTTCCACCTGGGTTGATGTGGAGAGCTGTTTTTGCAACTGAGTTGTTCTGTCTTCTCATGACGTGACCGTACCAGCGTAGACGAGCCTCCCTCACCTTCTCGCCGGACGTCTGTGTTCCTTGCGTGGTCACATCGGGTCAGCTCCATCGACCATCTGAGCATCTTCATTTCCATTGTATTCAAAATTTGGTCATGTTGTTTGGTCATAGGGCGAGATTCAGTCCCATAGATTGCTGCTGGGTGTACCACTGACTTATAGACCTTTGTCTTTAAATGCAGAGGCATCTTTTTATCACAGAGAACTCCAGTGACTTGTCTCCACTTGAGCCAGGCTGCGTTTACCCTCATCCGAGTATCAGGAGTGGCGTCACAATTTGAAGTGGCAATGGACCTTAAGTTCTTAAAATGCATGGTTTTCTGCAGATTTTCTGTGCTGATACTGATGGTATCTCTAGTTTGGGGCCACATTCCAGGTATTCTGTCTTCTGGATATTGAGGTGTAGTCCATTTTCAGCCAGTCTGTCGTTCCACGTTTGAACCCAGTGCTGGGGTTCAGGGCGGGTTTCTCGTGCAAGTACCACATCATCCGCATAGAGAAGGGTCCAGGGATGTGAGGTCTGTATATCTGCCGTTGCTGTATCCATGCAGAGGATGAATAACAGTGGTGATAGAGCAGAACCCTGATGAATACCCACAGTGATTTCAAAAGGTGGGGAGACTCCAGCTTGACTCCGAACTACACTAGTGGCATTGCAATACAGAAGTTGCAACCAGCTTACATATTCCTCGGGGACCCCATGACAATGAAGAGCTCGCCAAATACGATCATGAGGGATACGGTCAAAAGCTTTCTCTAAATCGAGAAATGTAAGGTGTACACTTCGCTGCCTCTCTCTGTGCTTTTCCATTAAAAGGCATGTGGCATGGACAGCATCGGTGGTACTGCATCCCTTAACAAACCCACACTGGTTTGGTGTTACAGTGACAATATTTCTGAGTCTACAATCAAGCACACGGTCAAATATTTTAAACGTATGACAGAGGAGTTGAATGGAGTGATAAGTTGAGCAGTCACCCTCATCACCTTTTCCCTCCCAGATTGGAACTGTTAAGCTAGTTGACCATGCATGTGGAAGTTGGTTCTCAGCTATGATCCGGTTAAAGAGTGTGGCAAGGAATTCTGAGGCAGGCTTTTTTTCCATATCCCCGTGTGGGTGCGGGTTAGAATACACCCACGGTATGCCCTGCCTGTCGTAGGAGGCGACTAATAGGGCCGACATGACCTAATAACTTGCCAGTTTGGATTTGTTCAGACCCCCTGTGGATGGGGAGGGCAGAATTCATCCACGGTATCCCCTGCCTGTCGTAAAAGGCGACTTAGAGGGGGCCTTATAAAGGTCAATTTTGGTTTTCTGGTCCCAGCTCTGGTTTGACCAATAGAAATAAACATGCGTGCTGTTAGGGGAAGGGCCACCAGCTTGGCCATCTGGCCAGAAAGCCTAGACGGTATGCCCCATCCCGTCAGGTGGGTGCGCCATGTACCCTACAGTAGTATCCGCCTTACAACGAAGGTCCCTGCATGGCCGAATACTGGAGCTGAATAAATCCTGTGCATGCCGAGGGGGAAGTGCCTGTCCGAGGCACTGGGACCCCGGGCAATATCTGCTATGCCAGGTAGGTATTGCCTTGGCTGGGTGGCACGCACAGTGATAGCCCCCGTTCGGAGTGGGCAGTATTCGGGGAGGATTTCGTCCAGGATGCCTAGTAAGCGATCACGGACACCTGTACAGGGTGGCACCCTTAAAAAGCCGTCTCTGGAGTGTAGACCGAATCCCAAGGTGTATACGCCTTGGGATGAGGCATTTAATAAGAAGTTCCCTGTTGACAGGTCTCCTCGCTACCTGGTAGCTACCAGGACAGACGGGGGAGATTTTAAACAGGTAAAATCGATCCTATTTTCAGAGGAAATCGAGGGGAAATATCGCGACCTTAACGGGATTTCCAAGCTCCGGAACGGGCAGCTCCTGCTGCATACCGTTGACCGGCAGCAAACCAAAGCGCTGCTGGAATGCACGCATTTCGGCGAAATTCCCGTTAAGTCGAGAAGCACGATACGCTGAATGAGGTCCGTGGAGTTATATTCCATCGCGACCTCATTTTAAACAGCGACGCGGAATTGATGCGGGATCTGGGGAAGTGAGGCGTCACCAGGATTAGGCACATCACCCGGGAAATTGGAAATGATAGCGTCGATACTGGCGCTTTCATTCTCCATTTTGAGGGTGATGTAGTGCCTAAGCAGGTGAAGGTCACGTCGTACCATTGCGACGTTAGACCGTACATCCCGCCACCTATGCGCTGCTACAATTGCCAGAAATTCGGTCATGTTTCTGCCAGGTGCACTGCCAAGGCGGTGTGTAGAGAGTGTGGCAAGGGGACACATGATGGTGTGGGGTGTACGCCGCCCCCGACGTGCCCTAACTGCCAAGGAAGTCACTCTCCGCGGTCGAAGCAGTGCCCCGAGTTCTGCAAGGAGGCAAAGATCCAAGAAATCAGAATATTGGATCGGCTTTCATATCACGACGCTCGAAAGAGATACCGTGATATGACTGCACCCGAATTTCCGGTATCTTTCGCGGCTAAGGTGACGCCACCTATCACCCCTGCCACTTTCGTTCCCCGTGCTGTACCCTCGACGACGAACTACTCTGAGATCGTAAAGTCTCCCCTCGCTGTCCAAGCGAGACCTGTCAGCCCGAAGAAGGTTACACAACCTTCTTCGGCCATTGTGAAAAAGGTGCCGGTTATACCATCTGAACCGGCGCAATCGGAGAAGAAGTCATCTTCCTCTCCGAAACGGTCGGAGAAGAAGTCTTCCACTGCCAACGAGGCAAAGAAGACTTCTGCGACCGGGGCTGGATCGTCATCCAGCCCACCTGATAAGACAAAGATAGTGGAGAAGAGGGGGATGGAGCGGCGCCGTCTCTCTCGACCTCCGGCTGATGGGATGGCTCCTTCATCTGCTGGGCCTTCAGCTCCCTCGACCATCAAGGGAGTGATGCCCGCAGAAGCCAAACCCATTAGAGTGGAGGAACTCCCCTATAGGAAATATAAGTCTCCGGCGGAGAAGAGAGGGGCGGTTCAGCGCCGTTTCTCTTCCTCTCCTGCATTCAAGGCAGCTCAGCCATCTGCTGGCCATTCCGCTCCTACCATCACCAAAGGAGCGGTGCCAGCTGGAGCGGCCTCGTTTTGCAAGGACCTGACGTCTGTGGGGAAGGGACCACCTACTTCCCCGAATAGACGTCTGCGTCGGTCTAGAAAGAAGCATGCTCGGGGCGTGTCGGGGCCAAGTACCCAGTCTTCGGACAGGGAGAAAGTCCCTAGACACCTCTCTCGCTCTTCTCCAAGAGCGAGACTCGTGAGGTCCGACGACGACCGCGCGCAACCCAAGAGAGCGCCCGCTCCATTTTCTTCGTCTTCGGAAGGAGATGTGGAGATTGAGGTGTGCTCTCCTGCCCCATCATCTCCAACTAGAGATGGGGAAGGGTGGCAAACGGTCAAGCATAAGTAGAAGACCCACTTCTACTTAAGTCCACACCATGGCACTATTACAATGGAACTGTAATAGCTATTCTGTTCATCTCGCTGAGTTACGACAATTAATATCTTCGTTTTCGGTAACCATTGTCTGTCTTCAGGAATCCAGGTTTCGTCCTGGATATGAGACAACAATGCGTCACTTCAAACTCTTCTCTAGAGACCGGGTGGACGGAGCTGTGGCCGCTGGTGGCGTCTGCACTCTCGTCCACTCTAGCCTCTTTAGTGAAGAGGTGCCGTTGCGTACTCAGCTAGAGGCAGTTGCAGTTCGTACTTCGTTGCCAGTAATGGCAACGGTATGTAACGTGTACATCCCGCCTGATTCTCAGCCGGATTACGACCAGCTGGTGGATCTAGTCTCTCAGCTCCCCCCCTCCTTTCCTCCTTCTGGGAGATGTTAATGCCCACAACACCATCTGGGGCTCCACTACCACTAGCGGCAAAGGGAGAGATTTTGAGAGGCTGATCAGGCGGCTGGACCTGTGTCTGTTGAACACAGGGGAACCTACGCACTTCTCTATTGCACACGGTACTTATTCAAGTATCGATATTACCCTGTGCAGTCGTGCGCTGGTTCCCCTGCTACAGTGGGGTGTACACGATGACCTTTGTAATAGTGACCATTTTCCAATTATCGTTACTCTTCCGAACCAGAGAGCCATCGAGTTACCAAGTCGATGGCTTCTCCGTCGGGCTGATTGGCCAACTTTCACGGCACGTGCGGTGTTTGCCGAAGATACCTTTGGGAGTGTCGACGATCATACCATTCACATAACGAATGGTATTTTGGCTGCTGCTGAGGAAACAATACCTTCCTCATCCGGCAACTCACGCCGGAAGCTTGTCCCTTGGTGGACAGCCGAGATTGCAACAGCCATTAAAGATCGTCGACGTGCTTTCAAATGCTATCGGAGGCAATACACCATGGCCAACCTTATCACCTTCAGAAGGATGCGTGCCAGAGCCCGATATCTGATTCGGGAGAGTAAGAAAACGACGTGGGAAAAGTATGTGTCGTCCATGACGGCGCATACTCCTTCATCTCAAGTGTGGACTAAGCTTCGTCGGATCTCCGGACTCCCGACATCACTGTCGATACCCGGAGTGTCCATCAATGGAGACATCATCACGGACCATCTCGCCATTGCCAACAGCATTGGGTCGCACTTCTCCGATGTATCCTGCTCCGGGAGTTACGATCCTACATTTCTGACTCTGAAGCGGGAGGCAGAGACTCACCCCTTGTCCTTTGCCACTGCTGTTTCGGAGTCCTATAATGTACCATTCTCTGAATGGGAACTGCGCAGTGCGCTTGCACTGTGCAGGGATACGGCTCCTGGACAGGATAACATACATAATCAAATGTTAAAGCATCTGTGCGAATCCAGTATAAAACAACTGTTGATCCTCTTCAATCGTATATGGATTGAAGGGGAGTTTCCATCTCAATGGCGAGAGGGGATCGTGATACCGATTCCTAAGGCTGGAAAGGATCCCAAGTTTGTAAGCAGCTATAGGCCCATTTGTTTGACAAATGGCCTATGTAAGCTGCTCGAAAAGATGGTGAACCGTCGACTGGTGTGGTTCTTGGAGGATAAAGGTCTCCTGTCTGAGTACCAATGTGGATTTCGCTCTCATAGGTCCACCACTGACCATCTGGTGCGACTTGAGAGAGCCATACAGGAGGCTTTTTTCCGAAAGCAGCACCTAGTCACGGTTTTCTTTGACCTCGAGAAAGCCTACGACACCACATGGCGCTACGGGATCCTTTCCACCCTTCACAAGTGGGGACTCCGTGGTAACTTACCGACTTTCATTGCGAATTTCATGTCCGTCCGACTCTTCGGTGTAAGGGTCGGTAGGACATTATCGCAATACTATACCCAAGAAAATGGAGTTCCTCAGGGTTTAGTGCTGAGTGTCACCTTGTTCGCGATTGCCATTAATGGCATTGTTGCTGCCGCCGGGTCCGCGGTAGTTCCATCGCTGTATGTAGACGATTTAGCTCTGCATTACAGCTCTGGAAGTATGGCAGTCGTGGAACGGCAATTGCAGCTAGCTATCAACCGGGTCGACAGGTGGGCTCACGACCGGGGTTTTCGTTTTTCAGCAGCGAAAACCTCCGTCGTCCATTTTTGTCGGCTCCGGAGGCTACATTTACACCCTGAACTACATCTCAGGGATGCTGCGTTGCCGTTGGTTGACACTTATCGCTTCCTGGGGCTCCATTTTGACAGCAAGTTAACGTGGCAGCACCATATACGGCAATTGAAAATGACATGTCTCAGGAAACTGAACATGCTCAGGTTTCTTAGTGGCACTACGTGGGGGGGCTGACCATGCAGTGCTGCTACGGTTCTACCAAGCCCTCGTCCTGTCCCGGCTAGACTATGGTTCTGCGGCATACGGTTCAGCAAGGCCGGCAACCTTGAAAATGCTGGACAGTATCCACCATAGTGGCGTTAGGCTGGCTACCGGTGCCTTCCGGACCAGCCCGTTACCCAGCCTACTCGCCGAATCGGGTGTTCCACCTTTAAATTATAGACGCCAACATATGCTGCCAATGTGCGTCAAATGCCGCAACACCCGACCTATCAAGCTCTCTTCGGTACCCAAAACCACCAGGGTTACGCCAACCGGCCTCGTGCCACTCGGCCGGTTGGTATTAGACTTGATAGCTCGTGTACTGAAATAGGAGTGGCTGTAGGTCCCTGTATGATCCGGACATCTAGCGAGGTGCCTCCGTGGCAAGTCCCGCGTCCGGAAATTCGGTTAGATCTGCACCGAGGTCCTAAGGTGAACACGGATGCCTCCGTTTACCGGAGGCAGTTCCATAGCATAGTTCACCAATTTCCGGACGCTGGTATTCTATACACGGATGGTTCGAAGGTGGACGAGAAAGTGGGTTGTGCTTACGTTATTGATGGTGCAAATACCAAGATCTCTTTGCCTGAGGCCTGTAGTGTGTTTACTGCGGAGCTCGTTGCCATCTATGAAGCTCTGCAGTTTGCACTACAGGATGCTCGAATCCACTTTCTCGTGTGTACCGACTCTTTGAGTTCGTTGCAGTCAATTGCTACATGTTTCCCGCAACACCCCCTAGTGCAGCGAATCCACGACCTACTAGCCGGGCTGTGCCAGGCTGACACTCGAATCACCTTTCTGTGGCTTCCAAGCCACATGGAAATTGCGGGAAATGAGTTAGCAGATCAAGCTGCAAAAGAGGCGGTATCACTACCACCTCGACCAATGGAGGTACCCGCTAGAGATATTCGCTCTCAGTTACGCCTACAAGTTCTGGCTTTTTGGGAGAGTCAGTGGCTAGCTGACCCTCTGCCCAGTAAACTGAGAGCGATCAAGGGAACTACTCGCGTGTGGCGGAGCTCCTTCCGGGCCCGGAGAGAGTCCGTCATTTTGTGTAGGCTAAGGATAGGTCATACAAGATCCACCCACTCGTACCTAATGAGAAGGGAAGACCCCCCCACTTTGTACCTGTGGAGCCGTATTCACCGTGGCCCACATTTTTACCGAGTGTGTGGATCTTGCTGACTTACGAAGAAACCTTGGTTTGCAGACGACACTCAAACTTATATAAGCCGATGACGCGGTGGCTGCTGATCGTGTTATCCGCTTTATAAGTGAGAGTGGGTTAGGGCCAGCAATCTAAATTT
Source organism: Meconema thalassinum (assembly GCA_946902985.2). NCBI lineage: Eukaryota > Metazoa > Arthropoda > Insecta > Orthoptera > Tettigoniidae > Meconema > Meconema thalassinum. The sequence goes on along the minus strand of OX336394.1, from coordinate 247,224,571 downwards.
TCCAGTGAACATTGACTCAACGACTTGTTCGTTTTTGAATGATAATGTTTTTGTTTTTTCCGTAATTTTTGTTTATTTTTATGATTTTGTTTTTTATTTAATTTCTTTTTGTTTTTTATTAATTTTTGGTCTTTTTAAATTTAGATGTCCACCTCAAAATTTTAAATTCAATTCAAAATTTGTATTCTTTAATCTGTGTTAAGAGGGGCAGATGACCTCGTAGTTCTGCCCCTTAAAACAACAATAACTAACTAACTATTTTCCATATTTCCATCGGTACGTCATCTGGGCCAGTTGCTTTCCCACTCTTTATCTTGCTTATGACAAGCATTACTCTCTCAGATGTAATTGAAGGAACAGGTCCTAAGGTCGGATCAGGACTTGCAATCGGTGGGTGTGGAAATTCTTTGTTGCAGATGCCAAAAAAGTAGTCTGCTCAACGTTGGAGGATAGATTGCTGTTCTCGTAGTAGCTTAGCGTTCGCATCCTTGATATGCATGACATGTCCAATGGCCTGAGTTGAACGGTTACGGGACTTAGCAAGACGGTAGACATTGTTTTCTCCTGATGGTGTGTCAAGCTGGTCGTACAGGTCTTAATTGTCCTTTGCAGCAGCTACTGCTCTTTTTGCTGCTGATTTTAGGTTACGGTATTGCTGAGGTACCGGGTGAGTTAGCCGTGGTCGTTACGGCATGACTGCTGGCAGTCGCTCACATCCGGGAGGCGAGGAGGTTCGAATCCCCTTGCCGGCAACCTTGAAGATGGTCTTCTGTGGTTTCCCATCTTCCTTCCAGGCAAATGCCGGGGTTGGTCCCGAACTATAGGCCACAGCCGCTACCTTCCAACTCCTCGACCTTCCATTCCAACTTTCCTCCCCAACGGTACTTGTAGCTGGCGAGCCGAACATGTCCTCGGACACTCCCGGCACTAAAAGCCATACACCAAAAAAAAAAAAAAAATGCTTGAGGTCAGTATCAAGACGTGAGTTCCACCAAATCCTGTAGGCCATCTTTTTCTCCCTGATAACTTGCTTGACTTCATCACTCCACCACCAGGTCTGTTTATCAATGTATTTTCGACCGGGTATAGTTTTTCCCACAGTTTCTTTTGCCGCCTGCTGTTTCACAGCATCCCTCCACATGCCATCAACTGATTGATCAGACTTCACGGAGAGGTTTGCCAACTCATTGCAGTGGGCATTCAATCTCCACCACTTGATACGCTCAGGCCCAGTTTTAGGTTTTGTTTTGGGTCGCTTAACACTTTTCTGAGTATCAAGGACAAGCAATCTGTGTTGAGGGGCAACGCTGTCATATGGAATCACTTTGGTATCTGTCACCAGCTTCATATTTTGTTGCCGAACTAGCCAGTAATCAATCTGAGTAGCATGACCTCCACTGGTATAAGTAGCCAGATGTGTTAGCCTCTTTTTGAAATATGTGTTGGTCACAATCAAGTTATGAGCATCTGCACAGTCAAGTATCAGACATCCATCATCATTGCGCGCACCAAGCCCATGTCCTCCATGGCATCTCATATATCCTTAACGCTAAGTATCCTCCAAGAATAATGGACTCACCCTGGGGGGATTGCTCGAAGGTGGGTATCCAGACTGTTCCAGAATTCATCTTTCTCATCCTCTGTACACCCAGTTTGAGGTGCGTAGCAAGATAAAACGTGGGCAGTGATTTCTGTTGAATCAATCTTGATGGGCATAAGCCTATCTGACACCCTGTTGACATTGGTGACACTGTTGCGGTAGTGCTGGTCTACGATTATTGCTACACCGTTTTGTGCTGCGCTGGTACCTTGATAGATGAGTTTGTAGTCATCTCCAATTTCTTTCGCCTTTGAACCCCTCCGCTTGGTCTCCTGAATGCAGGCAATGTTGACATGTCTGTGTTTAAGCATTTCTGCTAGCTCACGATGTCGGCCAGTCAACGTTCCAAAATTGAGGGTAGCAAATCTTAGTCTTAGTTGTTTTGGTTGAACTAACTTCTTTAACCTACCCCGTTCATGAGTAGGTAACCCTCGCTCATTTCTTACGTCACTCGGGCGCAAGTGGCGCGCGTCGCTTAGGGGAACGCCCTAGCGTGTTCCGAATTTAGAAGAGATTTAGCAATTGATGCAACAGAAAATACCTCAACCGGCGGGTCACTTCGTCTGTCGTTGAGGGCATTTTAACGCTACTGCCAGCATATAATTCGGCCGCCCCTAACATGGGGTACAGACGCCGTGTGTAGCCGCCTGCTCCGGGTCAGATGCTACAACTGATATCTACCCCCAAAATGAGGATGATACCTTTTACTCAATTACACATCTGCCATCTTCACTGTACCAAGGATTATCCTCTCCACTGTTGGTTGGTTCCTTAGTTTAGGGGCTGCGACAACGCGGTCATGTAGCCCCGTATACTTTGGGTGTGTGTAGAATCTGTCTGATAACCGGTGTTAATTGTGATGACTGTATTAGTGTATGTATCTGTTTTAATCTGTTTAAGTAAGGACTGCAGACATTAAATTTTTCCAAGTAGTTCCTACTTTTGCCACCAAACGCCACCGTCAACGACCAACTAGTCCAGAACTTGGTCACCAGATGCCACCGCAATCAGCTCTTTACAACGAACGTAGGAACCTAAGAACGTTAGTCAAATGTTTAACCTATATATAATTTAGCTTCACACAGGTATAATTAGTGGAAGGTTCATTAACATGCCATAAATCTATAATATGGGGCCGCCGGCTTTACTTCCCCTCCGAAGGAAGGCACTCTGAGGGATTTTTAACGTTCTTAAAAAATACGACGATTTCGGCTGGGTTTGAACCTGCGATCTTGGGCATAGAAGCTCAGCATGCTACCAATTACGCCACCGAAGCTGCTCCTCTCCACTGTAGCTGCCGTTGAGGTCTTCACTGTAACTGTAACCCTGGCAAGGGACCCTTACAAGGGACTACCAGCTGGGCCAGCTGGACCAAGGTTTTTTAAAGAGGTGTTACTCCTCTATCACTCGTCCTTTGTCCTGACTTGTGACAGGCGGGGCCTGGCTTCCCAAACATTGGGTCCCAGGTTGGTGGTGTATCCAGTATACCTGTATATATAATTGACGTTCCACCTCTCCAATTTCTCCTTCCTTTGTTTCATAAATATCATCCCTCCCAGAGATCTGAGGGTGTAGCTTGAAGTTGGCAGGTCAATTCTGTCATGACTATTTGTATAAATTCTGACGTCGCCGCATGGTGCTTCTTCCTGGAGAGTGGCACAAGCCACTCTTTCCCCGATGAGACAGACTTCTCGGGATATTGAATCATTTCCCTCAAGTGTCCAGGACTGCACAGCATCCTGACATTCGCGGAAAGTGGGATTAGTATTTCCACATCGTTACAGCAATTTCTACATCTTGCCCCCTTCATATCCTGCTTAACTTCCTTGTTTGTTATTACAGCAACTTTAACATCCATCTTATGAATTGATACATCAGTCTTAACCCTCTCAGTGCCACGCGCCGATCAGATCGGCTCTCGCTGCTTGCGCCGAAAGTGCCAAAGCCGATTCAATCGGTGCGCCGTTTATCTTATACTAGCAGAAGTATCCATTCTTCGAACGGTCTTCGGTATTAATAACCAGAGGTTATCAATTGAGCTACTGTTGCAATGTTTAGAGGCTTGGAACCTGTTTGTTGGCAAAGAAAAATGATAAAATGTGCTCTCAAACTGAATTTACCTAACTTGTTCTTCCTGGCGTGAAAATAAAATTGAAAACCTCGTAGACGAATCGCAATACACGTCACATACGAACTGACCCTAACCGTTGTGTCAAGTGCCCAACTACATCATCATCTTGTACAGTTTCCAGCCCCAGGCTGGGTCTGTTTGGAACATTTCAACGATTGTCAAATGAAGCATCATACGCTAAATAAATAAATAAATATACAGTTCCAGTTTCCCGGGTACTGTTTATGAGCCTCTTCCACTTCAACCTGTCCATATACAACTTGTCATGGAGAACATCATCCACTGTCCATCCTCTCGTCGCTAGACCAACCTTGATCATGTCCATCCATCGGGTTCTAGGTCTTGCTACAAGTCTTATTCCATCCATCTCATCATCATCATCTTGTACTGTTTCCAGCCCCAGGCTGGGTCTGTTTGGAACATAAGCCTCGCCACTTAGTCCCTTCTTCCCACCACCTCTCCGCTGTCACTCTGGTCCAGTCCTCGCCTCTCTTCTTGACACATTCCTCCACTCCTTTCAGCCATCTATCTCTTGGTCTTCCCCTTGGTCGTTTCTTCTGCATCTGCATCTCATGTATCCTCTTGGGAATCTTCTTCTCATCCATTCTCTTTAAGTGTCCATACCACCTCAGTCTTGATGTCTCAATCCTACCTTGCAAGGGCTCCTCTTTCACCATTTCCCTGATCTTTTCATTCCTCACCCTGTCTCTTCTTGTTACTCCGATCCTACTTCGCAGGAACTTCATTTCACCTGCCTGTATTCTGCTTGTCTCTTTTCTTCATTGTCCACGTTTCTGTAGCATAGGTCAGTATCGGGATATAGTAGCTTCTGTATAACACTTCCTTGCTTTTTTGTGGGACATCTTTATTCCACACTAAGCTCCTAATGCTTCTCAGAAATGCTTCTGCCTGTCTACCACATTCCGTAATCTCTTTGTCATTTCTCCCATTTTCCTCCACTATACTTCCCAAGTACTTGAGATTTTCAACCTTCTTCAGCTGTCCACCTCCAAGTGTTATCCCACTCATTGGTCTGTCCTTTTTCCTGGTTGTTAACAGGATCTCACATTTACTGATGTTGAACTTCCATCCGTACTCTCCCACTGTTTATTCCCAAGCCTTCAGTTGCTCCTTAATATCCTCCTCCTTGTTTCCCCAGACCATGAGATCATCTGCAAACACCATTGCTTTCATCTTATCTTCTCCTATCTTTCCTGCTATCCGTGTCATTACCTCGTCCATAACCACAATAAAGAGAAGGGGTGACAGCGCACTACCCTGTTTCAGGCCACTCATTTGTCTGAACCAGTCTGTTCTTTCCCCTCCAACTTTCACACAACTCACACTTCCACAATACATCTCCTTCACTCTGCCTATAGTCCCTTTTTCCACTCCCATGTTTTCCATTGCTTTCCAAACCTTCTCCCTACACACACTATCATAGGCCTTTTCGATGTCCAGGAAGGCCATCAACAGATCCTCTCCAACTACATGAAGACCCCTTTTAAAAATTACAAAGGCATGAAAATTCAGTTTTTTTTAGCCTCCAATGGCCCAAATTCCTAAAATAAGCAGAAAACAGTCTACTATTTCAAAACAGGAATTTTTGAAAATAATGTTGCTGTTTGTAGATATAATAGACCTTCTGTACGACATATCGCACGTGTAAGTCATAAAAAAAAATCTAGGGTACTCCTTGAACCCCTTAAGAGCATTGATGAATTTTACAGTTTTAGTTGGTTCCGTGATAACCTTATAGCCATTTGCAACCTTTCTCAGAAATGTAATAAATGGAGTGGATTTACTTATTCCAGAAATAGATGGAAAGTTGGATGCCACCTCTTGAGATACTGTTGTCATGGTTATTGGCTTGCATTCCTTCTTTAGTTTGTTAAATGAAATTAGTTTTCTGGGAATATCTAAGAAACTGTTGGGTTTAGAGCCTTAAAATATAGTTTTCGGGGACCCTTTACGGCTCTTGAGGGGCCCCTAGTTTTGTTTCTGACACCAAGGGTTTGAAAATGAGCTTTGTCTCGTCGTTGTACGCAATAATAATGATAATAATTAAAAGAATAGTAATAATAATATAACAATATAGGGATAGGGATATAATAGACCTTCCGTACCATACCGGCACGTGTAAATCGCGTTTAAAAATTCTAGAGTACCCCTTGACCCCTTAAGCGCATTATATGTATTGATGAATATTTCAGCTTAATTTGGATCCGTTATAACCTTATTGCCGTTTGAAAACCTTCACAGTATTGTAATAAATGGAATTGCATTGCGTCTTACAGAAACAAATGGACCTCTGAGATTCAGTTGCCATGGTTACCGGCATGCATTCTTTCATTAATTTATTAAGTGAAATTAGTTTTCAGGGAATATCTCAAAAACTGTTGGTTTTAGGGCCTTAAAATGTGGTAGAGTTTCGTTTCTAACATTGAGGGGATGAAAATGAGCTTTGTTTCACCCTTCTACGCCTATTTCAGCATGTATTTTAAGGGGTTAGGGCCCCTTTTATGAGAGGTATGGAGAAGAGTTACATCAATGATTAGTGTCGTGCCTCTGAAGGATATCAGTATCAAATTTTACGTTGATCCACTCCCTGTTCTCGAGTTATAAAGAGACAAAAAATTGTCCACAGACAGACAAAAATTTTATTTTTGCGCGCATCCATCATAAAACAGTCTGAAACGCGGAAATATCGCAAATTTCCGTGGAAATTCAGAAAAAACAGACAAACTTTCATATATAGAGAGATTTGTAGATTTCTGTAGACATATATCCGTGATTATTTCATACTGTTGGAAAGGTGAGGTTTCAAGCTTGCCTGTGCAGTGTTTACTTTTTTTCCTTCGAAGTCCATTACACGATAGGTTTGAGTTTGTATTCACGCCCTCCCTTTGCGCTCCCCCAATCGCGCGTGTTCTCACCAAAATTGCGGTGGAGTTGTTTTCTTCTTGTTGAAATTTTCTGCCTACAGATGTATCTAAGAACTTTCTACAGCTGGAAACGTAGTATTTCTTCGAATATGACTCTTAGGTGTCCTTAATTTAGGCGCAAAACTGATTTTTTACAACAAAAGAATGAAAAATTGTACAATTATCAGAATAACCTCAATTTAAAAGATTTAGATGCTGTATTTACTTTTATGAACATAATGTATGAAAGAATGAAGTTGTATTGGTTATAATGCAAAGCAAAAATAATGATTCTATCGTTGGAAATGTGTTTTTTTCGAATAGTCTGCATGACCATTGAAAATGGCTTGGCATTCTTGGCAAGTATTTCAGGAAATGGCTTGGCACTAAGAGGGTTGATATAGGCAAATTAATTTGAATTAAGGCTGATATAATATGATTGATTAAAATGGACATACATTATTCTAAATATAAATTCAATTACCCTTCTAATATTATATGATAAAAAATATTTTTGTACTTTTTCTGGCAAGAGTTCTTAGGACCAGGAAGAATGTCTATTGCGATAGTGAGGAATGATGTAAATTTATGTACCACAGTGTAAAAGCTGTCCTCATCAAATTTGCTGTCTCTATTGCTGTGATTGTTTCTTTGTCTGATCTTTCACTCTTCACAATTCCATTCAGCATTTTCGTATTCCCTATACTATCCTATTCCAATTTAGGTGTAAATTCATCCAATATTTCTCTTTTTCTTAACGTCCAATTTCCTGTTCCTATGTTCTTCTGCAATCGACCGACAGTGGCACAGCGTTAGGCCATGGGGTCAAGCTATCTGCAGATTCAGTAGACTTGTGTTCAAGCCCCACCGTCAGCTGTCCTTGAAATGGTTATCCGTCGTTTCCCATTTTCAAGTCCAGGTAAATGCTGGGACGGTACCTTCTAATAGGACACGACTGCTTCCTTCCAACTCTTTGCCCAGTTTCATTCATTTCATCTCTCATTAACTCCTCTCATGAAGTTGGCATCAGGAAGGGCGTCTGACCGTAAAAGCCACCCACCACAAAGCCTTTCACCGCATCTCATCCTCAACCCTGTTGAAAACGGGAATAATATGGGGTAGACATACTTATTCTTCTGCAATCTCTTCCAATGTGCTATTTACTGCATTGTCTCTCTTATTCCTGTTTGTTAAATCTAGAGCTTTCTTGATTCGTTCCTATTTGCTATTGCCTCTTTCACTCTATCATTCCACCATGAAGTTCTTTTCCCTTTAGCTCTACTGCTTGATCTTCCACATATTTAGTCTGCACTGTTAACAAAACTTGCCCTGAAATCATTCCATTCTTCTTCTCTTAATCTTTCTAATTAACAACAATCCCGTGTATTTATGACAAGATGTTAACAGATTTGATGAAGGGGACGTACCATGCTTAATATTGTTGGTTGGATGACCAGTGGTCATATATTAGGTCTCAATGAAAACTGCATCTTATTCTAAATTTATTTTTGTGTGTTTTTATTGATTAAGATATGAAATTACTTCTTTCAAGTAAACTGTATGACATGTTGACTTGCTATTCTAGAAGGTCGTAAGAAGCTCAAGGACAAGGAAAAGAAGAAGCGAGTTGGTGGTGGGAGTTCAGAAGAGGAAGCAGCGAAAGCTGCACGCAAGAAGCAGAAGAAGGGTGGTGCTAGCTCCACCTCCGGCAGTGGCACAGGATCGGGTGTTGGCTCCAGTTCGGGTACTGGACCGGCTGGTTTGGAGAATCCACTCATGTCCGTTCTTCCTGGACTTGCCCATCCGGCTGATGTACTCGATATGCCCGTGGATCCCAATGAGCCCACGTACTGTCTGTGCCATCAAGTCTCGTATGGAGAGATGATTGGCTGTGATAATCCAGATGTAAGTATACAAAAGCTTTATTTGGTGCAGCACAAATTACTTATGAGCATATTTTAATGAAAGTACATTTGTATAATTTAGCATTTGTACTTTTGTTTATCTATATATTTAAAACAGTAAGGTGATTTTTGTTATCACGAGATAGAGAGAACGACAGAACCAATTTACTTCGTAGAGCACTCTAACGAAAGCTCTTGGCCTGTAGATTTGCAGAGTGTCTCTAAAATAAACAAATATATTACGGTATATTTTTAAATAAATATAGAAAATAGCAGAATTCTTGACCCTCGCGCATGCGCACAATCCGCCTGGGCTCATGACAAAATGGTGGTGAGAAGTCCATTAAAATGTAAGTTATTTAATAAGCTTGCATGTAATTGAAAACATACATTAACCAAGTTCTGACAATAAAATATAATAACAGTATGAACGTATACCAATGTGCAACATTGATTTATTTGGATAATGAAATGGATTATTTCCTTCAGACAGCTGCTTTTGATGATAATGAACGGCTGCGTCTGCTTTAATACAAGAGTGAGCGAGTAGCTATGTGGTTAAGGCGACAGACTGTGGTTCCCAGGTTCCAAGGTTCGATCCCAGCCCTCGCCGATATATATATATTTTTTTTTTACCACTGAAATATTGTTTAATCAAGGAGTATTAGTAAGGTTTTATGTCTGTTAAAGATACATATTTCTACATTCCCTCTCGGTATATTTTTGAATTAATATAGAAAATAGCAGAATTCTAGCGCCTCACGCATGCGCACAATCCGCGTGAGGTAATGACAAAATGGCGGTGAGAAGTTCATTAAAATGTAAGTTATTTAATAAGCTTCCATGTAATTGAAAACATACATTAACCAAGTTCTGACAATAAAATATAATAACAGTATGAACGTATACGAATGTGCAACATTGATTTATTTGGATAATGAAATGGATTATTTCCTTTAGACAGCAGCTTTTTAGGATAATGAATGGCTGCGTATGCCACTAAACGAGAATGCGTGAGTAGCTATGTGGTTTAGGCGGCTGACTGTGGTTCCAAGGTTCAACGGTTCGATTCCAGCCCTCGCCGATATATATATTTTTTACCACTAAAATATTGTTTAATCAAGGAGTATTAGTAAGGTTTTATGTCTGTAAAAGATACATATTTCTACATTCCCTCTCAAAACGTTTTATTTCCGTTTTACCATTGCATTACAGCATTTGATCAAAAGAGCAAACTGTTGTCCTCAGTACGCCGTTTAAATATCTGCAATCAGTTCCTATAACTGACAACAGATGGCAGTACATCGCCCATATAGTTCCAGTAACTGACAGCAGATAGCAGCACCATTGCATCGGTGTATTTAAAACCCAAGACTTGGCACGTTTTCACGTGATGGAGAATTATAAAGGAGGGGAATATTTAAGAAGGGAAATTTTGAGGAACATTAACCGACAGTTGAATGTGTAGGCTATGTTGTTTATGTACCTTAATATTGCAATTTCTTCCCAATGCTTCGGTGGTCAAGTTATTAGCGTCCTAGACTAAAAGTTATAATTATGCATCGTCGATATACTCTTAAATTATTAAAGAAAAAAGTAGTTTTCCAGGCACTCGCGCGTGTCCACAATTGCTTTCGCCATAAGAGACACTTGGCAAACATAATTCGTTTGAGGGGCTCCGACATCGTGGTCACTCAGCCCCGTGTACTTGGGTGTGTATGTGTGAAATTTTCTCTCATAACCTGTGTTATTGTGATGGCTGCATTACTGTGTGTATTTGTAATTAAGGTGGTAAATGGCAAGGAGACGGCCAAGGCCTTAAGTTAGGAACCATCCCGGTATTTGCCTTAAGTGGAAGTGGGAAACCACGGAAAACCACATCCAAGATTGTCGAGGTGGGAATTAAACCTTCCTCTTCTTAGTTATACCTCAAGAGACTGAATGTGCCCCGTTTTTGCCCTCAGACCAGAATTCAATTTCTTGGCAGAGCAGGAAATGTAACCCGGGTCTCCGGGGCGATAGACAAGAATAGGTGGGGCTCCATGTGTTAATACGATGTTTGACATGCACGGGACATATAATTCATAAACTGCCTACATTAGGGTGACTGCCGAAGTGAGTATTGAGTATAGTCCTATGGTCGTTCCAGTAGTTGGCGAAGTGATTTATGTTCCCCTGCAAAATGTACTGTCATAACCTATAACAGGTGATGGAAATTGCTTATTTAGAGCAGTTTCGTACTGTTTATAACAAAATGAAGAACGTCATTCTGAGCTGCGTTTTCAAGCTATCGCAAAAAATTTCGCTGGCAGGAACAATTATAAGGAATTTATTTTAAGCGATCAGTCTCATCGCATTCTCCTCACCAACCATCTTGAGTATGAAAGTCTCTGGACGGTCATGTTGAACTTAGTTGTATAAGACAATTGTTTAATGATTATTTGTTTAGAGTACTGAGTCTAACTACGCAGTTGATTTCGGCAATGGAAGTATTATTTGCCATTTAATATTTAGCGGTTCCGTTATTGCAGGACACTATAGTGTTATCGAATAATACGAAGCCACATTTAAAATCCAATATAAATAGGCCATTTCAGAAACAATTCCAGATATTATGCAGTACAGTGTACTGTAAGGTCTTTGACGATCAAATGTAAACATTATTCTACATTGTATTTCTCTTGCGTAAAATCTATGCGTGGTTACTTTGGTCTTTACTGTTGTGAGGGTAAAATTGATCTGCTGGAATATAAAATATTTGCCAAGCTGCAACAATGTAATGATATTAATTTAAAAGTCATTGAACTTATATCCAGTAGTTCAAACACATACATGAGCGTTAACAGATTGGATACTGAAGATGAAAGCCAGCTACTTCAGTTCCCTATTATTGAATTTTTCAATTCCTTGGAAATAAGTGATTCGCCTCCACATACTCCAAACGTTTGAGCCATAGTTATGCTCCTTAGAAATCTGAACGTTTCCCAAGGACTCATATATGGTAATATATTAATTGTAAGAAATATGTAAGAAATTGCTTGGATTCGGATATAATAGGTGCAGTAATATTAGGCAGAGAGCTCAAATCCTACAACTTGATTTAACACCTTCCGATAAAACACTTGCAGGTACAGTACATTTTCTTTTAATAGGCAACAATGTCCTATTCGCTCGGCCTACTTTATCACAATCAATCAAGCTCAAGGAGAAACTCTTGAACGTATTGGGCTATTTACCTCATCACGTTTTAAGTCATGACCAGCAGGATAGTGAAGGTACAAAAAAGGTCCTGTATGGGATGGTAAAGAATAAGAGGCGGAAGGATCCTACGGATTATGTTAGAATGGTGAACAAAAGGGGACAAAGGATAGAAAATAGGGAAGAACTGAAGAAAATGTGGAAAGAATATTTTGAAGAACTCCTGAACCCAAATGGAAACCACGGCGAGGAAGAAGAAATCGGGGAAGAGGTACAGTAGATGAACTGCAAACAGAAAAGGACTTAACATGGAAAGAAGTGGAAGATGCAGTGAGGAAGATGTAAGGAGGGAAGGCACCGGGTGTGGATGAGTTGAGTGTGGAGATGGTGAGAGCAGCAGGAGAGGTGGGGATACAATGGTTGTACCGGGTGATGAAGGCAGCATGGAAGGAAAGGAAGACCCCAGAAGACTGGAAAAAGGGAATAATTGTCCCGATCTTCAAGAAAGGTAGTAGAACAGAATGCAGAAACTATCGGGGAATAACACTGATGAGTCATTGTGCAAAGATGTTTGAGAAAGTTTTGGAAAGGAGAATTAGGACAAGGATAGAAGGAGGGATGAGGGAAGAACAACATGGTTTCAGAGCAGGAAGGTCCACAGTGGATTTGATTTTTGCTGTAAGTCAGTTACAAGAACAGCACTATGAGTATGGAACAGATCTACTGATGGCCTTCCTGGACATTGAGAAAGCATATGACAGTGTATGCAGAAACAAAGTATGGAAGTCCCTGGAGGATAGAGGAGTAGAAAAATGGACTATAAGGAGGATAAAGGAGATGTACAAGGGAAGCGTGAGCTGTGTGAAAGTGGGAGGAGAGAGATCGGACTGGGTGGAACAGAGAAACGGCCTGAAACAAAGAAGTGCACTGCCACCGTTACTTTTCATTGTGGTGATGGATGACATAATGACCCGAGCGGCACAAGTAATTGGGGAAGGAAAGATGAAAGCAATGGTGTTTGCGGATGATTTGATGATTTGTGGAAACAAGGAGGAGGAGGTACAGGAACAGTTGGACGTGTGGGAAGGAATAATACAAGGATATGGGATGAAATTTAGCATAAATAAGAGTGAGATGGTGATCACAACAAGGAAGAAGGAAAGGACCACAACGGGAATAACAATTGGTGGGGAACAGCTGAAGAAAGTGGAAAGTTTCAAGTATCTGGGAAGCCTCATACAAGAGAATGGAAGAAACGGTAGAGAAATAAATGAGCGGGGAAGACAGGCAGAAGCATTCCGGAGGAGTGTGAGAAGCATGTTATGGAGCAGGGATGTCCCTCAGAACAGCAAGTTGATCATATATCGTACTATGTCCCTATCCTGACGTATGCCTCGGAGACCTGGGTTATGAAAGAAAGGGAGAAGAGCAAAATACAGGCCAGTGAGATGAGGTTCTTGAGAAGCAGTATTGGAGCTACAATGAGGGACAGAATAAGAAATGAGAGGACCAGAGAATTAATGAAGGAGGAACCATTACAGGATGGTATAGAGAAATCTAGACTTAGATGGTATGGACATGTAAAACGAATGGAGGAGAAGAGGATACCCAGGAGGATACACGAGACGAAGTGGAAAGGAAAGAGACCAAGAGGGAGACCGAGAGACAGGTGGCTGAAGGGGGTGGAAGAGAGCGTGAAGAAGAGAGTAGAAGACTGGACAAGGGTGGAGGCTGAGAGATGGTGGGAAGACAGAAGACGTTGGAGAGGCTTGTGTTCCAAACAGACCCGGCCAGTGGCTGGAAACTGTGCAAGATGATGATGACCTCATCACGTTTTCAGTCATGACCAGCAATATGTTGCAATGCTGAGAGTGCTATCTTTTGACGCCCTTAAAGTTGCAATAGTGCTAAAAAGTAATCGTACAAAGAATGTAACTTATATAAGAAGCTTCTTCAGTAAATTTGTTTTCCATTGTCCGTCATGTTTTGACGGGTTTCATCTAGTTTTAATTAAATGACTGACCAGTTTCAACTCAATGAATCATCATAGAGTAGTGGTTATTGTTAATTTATTTTTGGGCTTGGGCCATCTAGGTCATCAGCCCCATGTAGTTGGGTGTGTGTTGAATTTGTCTGATAACTTGACCTCGGATTTTAGGGCAAATGCCTAAGGAAAAGATGGAAAGTAGGCGATGAGATATCTTTGAGTTTCATGAAAAGTTATCAATTCCTGTGAAGTTTATTAGTGCCCTAAAATGCCTATTTGACCTGTTGGTGCCTATTTTATATTTTTAGTGCCTAAAAGGCCTAAAGGTGCATTTTCAGTTTATTGCTTGGAAGGTTTGGTGTAAATTGATGGTGTTTTAAAATAATAGTAATGCAAATAAGCTTCTGTACTGTGGAAACTAATTGAAAAAGATTAGAATACATAAAGGAGAAATAAGTACTGAATCCAGTCTTTCGACTACTGCAGTTTATTGCCCTCCGAAGGTCACTTTCGTAGAGAATAAAGAAGGTGGCTAGATGACTGAAGTGAAAGTTGTCAGGAATGCAGATAAGAGGGTGCAGGGTGCAACATTTGTTTCAGTTGAAAGGTGTTTTTCCACTGTACTCTAGGTCTTCCTCCTCTCTTTTCAGTCATCCGTCTCTCCATTACTTGTTTCGACATTCTTTCATCATTCATCCTTTTCTCATGTCCATACCATCTCATCTGTTCTACTCCAGCTTATCATTCAGCTTCTGTACATTCACTTCCTTTCGAATGTCTTCATTTATCTCTCTCTCTCCTAGTCTTCTGTACCATATTTCTCAGGAATTTCATTTTGGCTGCCTGTATTCTACTTTCATTTCTCCTCACCATCGGCGAAGTTTCAGCTCCATACATTATTATTAGCCTTCAGTAGTATGTCGCCCCAAATTAATTTCCCCTGATATAAAACATTCCTACATTGTATTCTCTTATTGATATCCATATCCAATCTTGCACTTTCCATCAATTCACTTCCTAAATACTTAAAGTGCTCAACTACTTCCAGATCTATGTCTCGAATTTTAACAATCCCTTTTTAGCCTATTTTCATTTATGAAAAAAAAATAGGCTTATGAGATCACCTTTTGTCCGCGTGTGTGCATATGTGTGCCCCCTCCCTAATAAAATCTAAATGGCTTGACCGATTTCAATGAAACTCTATAAGGTCATAGTACTATTTCGTCCGACCCCGACCGTGCCCTACAAATTTTACTACATCTCACCAATCCAACATGGCGGATGTGCGAAATATTTCACCGGCATTCTATATCTCCAAAACTATTACTGATTTCACCCTGAAATTTTGAACGATGTTAAAGGCCACTACTAGAAGTTCACCTATGTGACTTTCAAAAAACCTGTTAAGTACAAAACGAACATGGCGACCAAGCGAAGTTGAAACATTTAAATAAGACTTTCCTTGCCATTTAGGCATCCCTGTGCAGTGGAACATGGTACAGCAATTGTTTGTACACATTGTAATGCACCAACATCCAATTTAGTTAAATTGTTTGCATAACCTCAAGTTGGCGGCTGTGCAAAATTTTCAAATTAATTTTTTATTTCTTTTGCACGAATCATGCGATCGAAGTCAACGTTTTAATTATAAACCTATGCAATAATCGTCATCTAATAGTGCATAACTCTATGGCCTACATATATAAAAAACCAACATAGCGGTCATTCGAAATATTTAGACGGTTCTCAATATCTACGAATAGTTTACAGCAACCAAACTGAAATTTTGATTGTTGATAAAGGCTATGAATATAAGTTCACCTATTGGACTTTCGAAAACCTTTTGAGCACAAATCCAACATGGCGACGATGCTAAATTTAAATATTTAATTCGACGTTTCTTGCGATTTAACCATCGGAGTGCAGTGAAACTTGATACGGTAAATGCTAACAAACATCTTAATCCACTGATATCTTATTTATTTAAATTGTTTTCATAACCACACGATGGCGGTTGTGCGAATTTTGAAATCACTTTTTTATTTTTTTTATTTTTTTTTCGTGTGTCCTAATCGTGTGATTGAAGTTTGAATAATACACCTACGCCATAATCTTCCTGCAATAGTACATAACTCTATTTGCTACATATATCAAAATCCAACATGGCGACCATCCAAAATATTTAGACGGTTCTCAATATCTACGAATCTATTACAGCAATCAAACTGAATTTTTTTAATGTTGGTTCCTTAGTTTAGGGACTGTGACAACGTGGTCATGTAGCCCCGTTTGTATGTTGATAGAGGTAATTAACATAAGTAGGATACATGAAAAATGGCTACTTAGTTCTTCACGGAACTACTTGTTTTCTTCTTTCTTTCCTCTTGTCATTACCATTGTCTTACTTTTCTCTACACTGATTTTCATTTTCCATTTCTCGATATTTTCCTACAGTACATCCAGCTGTTCTTGGACCACATTCTCTTCCCAAAACATATCATCAACAGCAAATAGGATTATGTTCATTCTTGTACCTGTGTACAGTTCCTTTATTGCCTTTAGTATATCATCCATCACCAGTATAAATAGCATTGATGAGAGTAAACTCCCTTGTTTTAATCCTTGTTCAATTTCAAACCATCCAGTTTTACCTACTTGAGTCTTGACATAGTTGCAACAATATTACTGTACATCGCTTTTATAATTTGGAATCGTTGCAACAATATTACTGTACATCGCTTTTATAATTTGGAATCTTTTTTTTTTTTTTTTTTTTACTTTCCCAAACTCTAGTCTTTAGGGACACCATTATATGCCTTTCCTAAGTCAATGAAGGTCATTATCATGTCTTTTTCATATTCCCAGTCTTTTTCCATAGTTTATCTTACAACAAAAATAGGTTCCACAGTTGATCTTCCCCTTCTGAACCCAAACTGTCTGTCATGAATTCGGTTTTCAATCTTTTTTTTTTTTTTTTTTGATTCGCCTCTAATACTCTTTCCATGATCTTGGCAGCATGAGAGATTATAGTAATTCCTCGGTAGTTTCCACACACCTTCTTGTCTCCTTTCTTTAATATTGGTGTAATAATCCCTTTCTACCAATCTCTGTAGCTTGTTTTGCTCTTCACACACTCTTGAGTACTCTGCAAGTCCAGTATATACCAATGGGTCCCGCAGCCTTTATCATTTCCGCGGCTACTACTTCTACTCCCACAGCTTTTCCCATTTTCATCTTACTGGCCAATTCCACCTCTGCCATTGTAATGTCTGCCTCCATTTCTTCGTATCCTTCTTCTTCTTCGTCATCCTCTCCTTCTTGCACATTAAATTCCTCACATGTAGCTGTTCATGAAAATATTCTCTCCATCAGTTTTGAATCTCTTCAGGTTCCTTCAATGTCATTCCTTCTTTGTATTCCACAAATCCAGGGTTCACATGTTCCTTCCTTTTATTCTTGACTATTATAAACAATAGTTTATTTACACACTGACAATCATCTTTTATTTCCTGTGTGAATATGTCCCAACTTTTCTTCTTCTCTTCAGCCACTACTGTCTTGCATATTTGTTTAGCTTCTACATCTCATTGTACTTTCTTCTGTCCTTTTTATTTTCCACTCTTTCCAACTCTACTTTTTTCCCTTCCCTTTTTCCTTTACTCTTTCATTCCACCATGATGTTTCATTATCTTTCATCTTTCCTGATGTTCTTCCACATGTCTTCTCTGCACAACTAACAAATGCATCCTTAAAAGTTTTCCATTCTTCTTCCACATGTCCAACATCCATCTTTGGTATTAGTTGTTGCAATTCCCTCTTAAACTCTTCTTGCACCTGTCAGTCCTTCAATCTCCATGTTTGTTTAAGGGGCAGATGACCCCGTAGTTCCATCCCTTAAAACAAACTAACTAATCTCCATGTTCTTATTTTTCTTTCCTTCAATTTTCTGATTTTTCCAACTTTTAACTTGGCTATTACTGCCCTATGATCTCCCCCAAAAGGCTCCTCAGGCATGGTTGTAACATCCATCAGAATTTTGTGTTGTCTTTTTTCTACCAGAATTTAATCGATCAAGGTTTTTGTTTCTCATTTTCCCCAACCATATTTGGTAATCTTCTGGCTGTTCTTCTTCCTAAACCATGTATTCCCTACCATTAGCTGATTTCTCTGGCAGAAAGCAATTAATATATCCCCTTCTGGGTTTTTATTCCTATACCCATATGGTCCCAATAGTAAAAGCTGTTTTTTTTAATATTCAGAACATTAATCTCTATCAAAATTGCTTATTTTCTAATTTACCGCAAAATCATGCTGGCCTGTTTAATCAGTCAATGTACAGAACAATTAAACCAAAGTAAACTTTGAAAACATAGCATCGACTAATAGGCCTACCATATTTTTTTGAATACTCGGCACTCACTTTTTCAGAAAGTGGGCTGTATGTCTTAATTCAATATGAACCTATACAGAAAAATTCAACACGATATCATTATACAGGTAGAAACACAGATAAAAGACAAACCCAATGACAGCCAGGAGTGGAAGGAGAGATGAAAGGGTAAAAGGACAAACACCTTTAAAAAAAAGGGTCAAGGGCTATCTTCACAGCTGGACACACTGTAGTCTTCAAGATATTTTGTCTTGTAGTGGATGTACACTCATCTCCAGGAAAGGTAGGCAGGGAAAATAAAAATATAACAGGACAAACAGAGAAGGAGAAAAGAACCATGTAAGTTTTTCACACCATCTTATACTATCCACTTCAAGTAATCTCGTTGAAGAATGCCCCCTTTCTTCGCACTGTTTCAAGCAACAGAATTGGTTGCTGCCTGCCCTCCAAATAAGACTGGGAGGTCAAATTGGGCTCGTCGGGTGCTATAGCATTGAAGAGCTATTGATCCGTTAAACTATGTTTCACTATGTATGGTCACTACTATTAATAGAAAGTTTGATTCGTAAATCATTGCCCTCGAGGTGTGTAGGCTCGCATGAAGCTAGACCTAGCAAAATTGGTGTTGAACAGTCTAGAAAACTGGATAAAGTCTGAAAATGTAGGACTATCAAAATCCTCAAAAGTTAAGGTACTTCATTTTGATCTTTTTGTGTTTAGGCTGAATTTGAAACTAAATGGAAAATCACCACTTGTCAACACCGAAATGTATTAAAAAGTTTAGTACATGTTTTGGACCAACAACTGTTGTCCTTCCTCAGCTTTGCATAATGGAATATCAAATTTAAAAATTACTAAAATAGATTCTTGCACCAAACATCATCCCAAATTCAATGAAACGTCACATGACACTAATAAGAAGAAAGAAGGAACACCAAAATATGACCTCCCCAAACAGCCAGGAGCTCCTGAGTTTTATCAAACAGCTGTGTCCCACTAAAGGTCAACTATGCACCAGCCAAGAACAGAACATAAAGAGGGGCCGATAACCTATATGTTAGGCCCCTTAAAACAACAATCATCATCATCATCAGAACATAAAGAATGGACCCCCAAATTTTTACCCACCAATCGGCCCTGGCTGAGCCGCTAAGAGCTCTCGTGTTTTATCAGAAAGTCCCCCTTCTCTAACTCCCCAACCAAACCCCATTCAAAACAGAAAATAACAAAAGAACCCCAAACTTTGTCTGAGTTACCAAGAGCTCCGCAGCTTAATCAAAAATCTCCTTTCCCCTAATCCCCACCCAAAAATAGGAATTGACAAAAGGACTCTAAATTTTGACTGAGCCCCCAAAAGCACCCAAGTTTAATCAAAAAACCACCTTCTACTATCCCAACCAAACTACACCCACACCTAAATTTGGAGCCCTTCCAGCCATCACTGACTGAGCCACAAAAGGTCCCAAGCTGATGTAATTATGTAAATTACTCCAAACTTTGACCCGCCCCCAACTGCCAAGAAGCAAAGGAAGGAAGCTTTTAGTTTTACGTGACCTCATGCGATCATGAGCCACAGGACCTCCTTTTTACGTGAAATCCGAACCACAGGACATGGCATTTCACTTCGAAAATCTCACATGCATTGACCGAGAATCGAACCCAGTCCACCTTGGTGAGAGGCCAACAGCTTGACCGCTGCCCCCCCCCCCCCAACCAGTGGCGGATCCAGAGGTTCACCTCGGAGGGGGCACTCTAGGATTTCCGAGTAGCTACAGAAAATATGTAATAAAATTACTAAATTTGTATATCATCTACACACACTACACTACATCCAACCACCAAATTTTATAATTCTACAAGAAATTCATTATATTAAAATGGTTTTTTGGTTTCAATTTCAAGTCATTGTCATTATGTAAAAAAAACTTTTAATTGTTCAAAATATGTAGCCTACATTTCCACATTGTAATGCACATTACTCAGTCCAATATGTATTAAAACATTTGCAATCATAGTGACTATCTGAAGACAATATAGGCCTACAAGTCGACTACACAAATGTTACAAAATATGTGCATAGTACCAACATTGTCAGTCACTGAGTCACTACTAGTCACACAAATATAAATTTAAAAACCAATTGTATTGAATACTGATTGGGATTCTATTCGGTGACTATCCTAGGCAAAATACATGCCTATTACAAAATAAAATCCTGGGCGATCATTCGTTTACCCCCTTTAGAGAAACGTTCTAGAACCTTTTCAACGTCAACATTTATATCACGATGAACAAATAACAGACAAGCCATTCAACCTTTCCTCTGTCATTCGCGTTCGTAGCCATGATTTGACAAGTTGTAGGTTGCTAAAAGATCTCTGCACTTGCAACACTGTCGATGTAGGGATTATATTAACAGTGTTGCCATTACATACTATATGATAACAAGCATTGACCACATAGGCTACATGAATGCAAGCAATAGAGCAAAGATTTTACTTGCAGTGCAGTTTGGAGAAACAATCATTTTTATCGGCAATATCAATGTAGCAAACAACTGTTTTTTCGGGGAGGGCACTTGCCCCCTCTGGATCCACCACTGCCCCCAACTGCCAAGAGCTAGACCGACTGAGGGCCGATCCACACAGGCACAAACATACACGTGTACAAAAGTTGATCCTATAAGCCTATATTTCACATGATGATAATAGGGTACCAATTAATTTAATTCCTTAGTTACTTGTATTTTTAGTATTCAGAACACAAATAGTTTTTTAAAGCATTTGTTATTCGTGTTTTGTTTTTTAAAAATCTATTTTTCTTAGAATATCATGCAATACCAACATTCAAAACTTGGGATCATCAAGCAGGAATATGTCCAAACAGCTTCTAAGCACAAACAAAACTTTCATGCTTCAGGGCAAGAACAAATCTTTGAAGTTTGGAATTAGGTGCTTTGTATTACAGTAAAACCTGCCTAAAGCGGAACGCAATCGTTCCAAATTTATTTTTCCGTTTTTGCAGGTTTCCGTTTTACAAAGGGTTGAGTTTTAGTAAGACAAAGTACAGTACAAAGAATTACTGTACAGTACGGTATTATCGCATAGGATTACTATGAAATCATTTGAGTTTTTCCCACGTTAAACGACACAATTCTTTAGCCGGATGTTTGTTTTTCTTGTGTTCTTCAATAACTTTTAATTTTCTCGTCCAGTGTAAATGTCTTATGTTTAGAAGTCATTGTCACTAAATTACAGTACAGAAATAAATGCAGTGCACAGTAAAAAGAACACTTTTAAAGATAACTCAGTGCACTGTTTTCTTCTACTCTCGGAAGGAAACTGTGTGTATTACAAGAGGTTTGAAGAAGTAATGATACAGGTGTTGTGAAATGTAGCATACCTGCTGCTGCATCTTCGAGGAAAAATTAGAGTTAATGTTTCCTAGGACTTTGTTGCAAGTAGGCTACAGTCACGCTTAAAATGTAGTACATAGCTTTGTATAGTGGATAAGATAATCCATCTTAGGTTATTTACACCTACAGTTCCAGAATTTCTTTCCGTTTCCGCGTTAGGCAGTTTTCCGGTTTACAGTGTCATTTTACATAGGAAATACCTCATCATCAACTTCTAAAGGCAATGCCTTGTCTCCACAACCATTGCTCTCTGTCTTCAGCACCTCGTTTCATCTGACAGTAGGAACTGTATTGAAGAGTTAGTGTGATGTCTTGCAGGAAGGAAATACCTCCGTTCCGAATTTTGTTTTCCGTTTGTCCAGGTTTCCGGTATATAAAGTGACCGGTTTAGGCTGGTTTTACTGTATATCAACAGCCCTATTTCTTTCTTGCATGATAAACATACACATAACCACAGAAATAAGGAATCGTAAATGTTCCAGACTAAATTTAGATCGACTGGAAGTTTTACAGATCTTGATGTTCCACCCCTTAAAACAAACACTATTATCATTGACAAATCACAAAGATTATCCTTTGGTAACGTGAGGCTTGAATATAATCTTCATACTGTGCATAGAGGAAGCCATACAGAAGATGAAGAGTGGTAAAGCAGCAGGAGTGGATGAGGTGACCACGGAAATGATAAAAGCAGCGGGACCAATAGGGATACAGTGGCTGTATAGATTATTTAGAATAATTTGGAAGAAGAAAGAAATTCCAGAAGAATGGGGAAAGGGTTTAATTGTCCCGATTTTTAAGAAAGGCGACAAAAAGGAATGTAATAACTACAGAGGGATCACTCTTATTGCTCATGTAGCTAAGATCTTTGAGAGAGTATTGGAAGGCAGACTGAGGAGGAAGATAGAAGGAGAGTTGGAGGAAGAACAGTATGGTTTTAGGAAAGACAGATCAACATTTGACCTAATCTTTACATTAAGGCAAATGATGGAGAAAAGATGGGAATTTGGAAAAGACATGGTGATGACATTTATTGATATTGAGAAAGCATATGACAGTGTGCCTAGACAGGTGGTTTGGGATGTATTAAGAAAAAGAAGAGTTATCAGAGCAGAAGTCCAAATGTTAAAAGCTATGTGTACAAAAATTGTGTCAGTAGCGTGAAGACCAGTATAGGAGAAACAGAATGGTTTAAAGTGGAAACGGGTCTCCGACAGGGAAGTGTATTGTCCCCATTACTATTCATCATAGTCATGGATGAAATCCACAAGAATGTCAAACAGAGATTTGGGACAAGAAGCAACAAAGGCCATGCTGTTTGCAGATGATATACTGTAGTTATATGGGGTGAGGATGAAAAGGATGTACAAAAACAACTAGATGTATGGAACCAAGAGATAGAGAAATTTGGGTTGAAAGTAAGCACAGAGAAGAGCAAGATAATGGTAATGTCAAGAGGAAGGAAGAAAGGAAGAGGAAAGATAGAATTGAATGGCAAAATTCTAGAAGTCGTTAAAAGTTTCAAGTATTTGGGAAGTGTGATCGCAGAAGATGGAAAGATAACTGAGGAAATTGGAAAGAGAATACAACAAGCGAACAGTTTTTACCAGAGTGTAAGGGGTATTGTGTGGAACCGAGATGTCCCAAAGAAATGCAAAAAAGTATTGTATTCAACCTACTACAGACCCATACTAACATACGCAGCTGGAGCGTGGACTACTACAAAAAGAGAGGAGAGTAGAATACAAGCCGCAGAGATGAAATTCCTAAGAGGTATAGAGGGCAAGACCAGAAGAGATAGTTAGAAATGAAGAGATTAGAGAAAGGACAGGAATATTGAAGCTGCAGGACAGGATAGAAACAACAAAGTTAAAGTGGTATGGACATATGATGAGAATGGGAGAGGAGAGAGTACCAAAGAAAACTTTCTGTGAAAAGATGACAGGGAAGAGACCACGAGGAAGGCCCCGGAAGAGATGGGCAGATACAGTGTGGGAGTGTGTAGAAAAGAAGGGAGGAAAACCCGAAGATGTACTAAAATCAGGAGAGGAGTGGTGGAGAGACAGGCAACGATGGAGGTCCTCAATTCACAACCCGACCCAGGAAGCTGGAAACGGGAAATGAAGAAGATGATGATACTGTGCATTCTGTGCCTTCTGAGACTATGGTATTGCTAAAGGCAAGAAGGCCTAACTCACAGGTAGAAGAATTCTGCAACAATCTATCTGTTTCATTGAATATGTATTCTTCTGGAATGTCTTGGTCAGGATCTCAAAAATATCTAATTTATCCTCTTCCCATAAAATTATTGATAATAGCCCTCATGGAGTGAAGGACATGATTAGACAGAAGTTGGAACAATTGTAATGCTTCACCAAAAGATTTATCTTTGTATACTGTAAAACTTATTATTGCATTGTTAAATGATATTATTTTGTAAATATTTATAACTTTTATTTTTCACGAGGCATGGTCCTCGATGAGGCCCATCTCTATCTGTATATATGACTTGACCCTTTGTTGAGGAATGCAGCTGTTGAAATACCTATATTCCAAAGCTAGGTATTAATGTTGGGCCTGAACATGTAAACACAGCACTTAGTGGTGTTTCATATTCTTATGCTTTTCCTTTGTAGAGTAATCTGGTAGTGGTATACAGTACTGCAAAACTTTTCTTACATGTTATTCCATGATCCTTATTTTCAGTGTCCAATCGAGTGGTTCCATTTTGCCTGTGTTGGTCTTACAACGAAGCCTAAAGGAAAGTGGTTCTGTCCAAAGTGTACAGCTGATAGAAAAAAGAAGTAAGAACATTTCACTGTCCATTCACTGCATCATCACATTTTGTATGTACATAATCATTCATTAGGTGTTTAGTTGTTGAGATGGTCAATACTATCAGACTGCTCATGCCCTCTACCAGCCAGAATTGAAAACTATCTAAAGATAGCCTTGAAACCATTTTCAGTGTTGCCTAGTTATCTATTAATATTAATCATTATATTGGAATGATTCTTATGTTGACAGACTGAAATCTGCAATATTAATTGAAAACTATCTGTCATTCCATAGCTACTTCTAGTGCACTCTAACCTCGCGTTGGAACCTTTTACGTGTGACTTGTGCGCTGCAGATAGTTTCTGTAGTAGCACCCTAATCAAGTGTGACTTGCGATGTATCAAAAACACCTGATCTGTGGATTGTCTCGAATTGCCTAATGGGGATTTGCAAAACTGCCTGGATACAGTCAGCATCGCTGCTGCTTAAATCGAACCTTAAGATCAGACGTATATGCAACTAGCTTCACTTAATATCACGGGTTGAATATAGTTGTATATGTGTCTGATCCCAAGGTTCGATTTAAACATAAGTGACGCTGGCTGTGTCCAGGCAGTTATTTGCACATCCCCATCATGCAATTCGAGATATCCACAATACAGTACAATATCTCGCAAGTCACCCTCGATTAAAGAATAAGGTGCTGCTACTACTGAAACTATCCGTGGCAAGCAAGTCGCATGCAGAAGGTTCTAACTCTTGCTGTTCGAGTGGTTTAGAAGTAGGTTGTGGAATGAAGATAGTTTTCAATTCTGGCCAGTAGAGGGCATGAGCAGTCTGTTTGTTTTGACTGTCTCGGTTGTTTTATTTTGTCAAGCTGAACATTACTTTTCTCTGAATTTGTTTTGTACAAGACATTCCTTTTTACATGAAATTTAGGTAATTTCTAGATATTATCATATGTTTTTAAAAGTCTGGTGTATTTATCCAGTATAAGCAGGAGAAACAACTAGAGTGATATCTATTTTTTGTCATTAAGTTCTATCTAAACGAGAAATATATAGATTTGGAGCAATTTTCTGCCCCAAGCATCCCCAACTTCAATATTGTTCAGCCTTTGAGTTTAGCAGCTAATAACAGTATTAATTTCAAATGCATGTACGCATCATGCAGATGATTGATACCATATTTAAAAAAACATTAATTATATCGTAGTTATTTTTGTGGTCTGCTAAAATCAGCATGTTCTTATTTGGCTGTCACATTCTTGTATAGCTAGGTTATACTCATGATTGAGTGGCCCATTGAAAGTTGCTCCTCTTTCCCTATTTTATATTAGGTGTATATGTGTGTTTTGTGTGTAGATGATTACCAGTATTTTATTGTACGTATTTTAATGACTAGGCATTGTCGAGCGATAAGTTTACATGATTGTATTTTTAATTTTCTTAAAATATTTGGATATTTGCAAACCAAGAGTTATCCTCCAATTATTTACCGGTTACTTCCAGTTCATTTATGAAATATCCTGAACTGATTTTTTTTTCTTTATAAAAGAAACTGCACTATTCAAAGTAAAGAAGAGGAATATGATAATGAAATAAGTCTTTTATATATGAAAACTGAACTCTGATTGCTTGGACTTTCCAGGCAAGCTGGCCTTTGCCAAACCACCTGGTGCAACATTAATGATCATTTTCAAAACTTATTTGTGTGACAATGTATTTATGTAATCATAATTTTTGAGGAGTTTTGTTTATGAACTGATAATAGATCAATATAATCTCATATGGGTAACTCCTCAAGTAACATTGTTCTTTTATTTTATGAAACATTTTTACAAGTATATTAATGATGCTGTATTTCATGTGTTTGTATTTTGTTTCTTATAACACCATGTATTATTAATATATGCAAATATCAAGATTCTATTACACAAACATTGATTTTAATTGACAAATCTGATGAAGAGTTTAAAACAAAAAGTGTCAAGTATGGTGAAATATGGAAGACTAGCTATACAAGAATTTGAGCTTTACCAAGTGAAACTGCTGACTAATGGAGTCAATAGGTAATATCACACTAACACTGTACCTTTGATTGGAAAACCTTTGGATTCACAATGGTAAATATGGAAATAAAATGCTAATTGATATGAAAGTAAATCTATATAGGTAATTAGAACAAGGTAGACATTCAGACAACCATTGGACAGCAAAAGATAGATACAATCATGAGAAATCCTCTATTGTCTTAGATTGGCACTCTTTAATGTTACTATTGGAAGTTTATAATGAAAAAGGCTATGCCATATTCATATTTCATTCTTGTAATCTCCTTATTTTGTATTTTAAGTGTATCTGGAGGTGGGAATAGAAAAATCATTTACAAACAACCTTTAAGTTGCTCTGGATGACTCAGAAGGCAGGTGGGTTAAAACTCATCATCAACCATGCAATAAATAGTGTTCCCTGATATCCCTTTGGGGATGATGCCTCTCTCAAGGCCATGAATTCTTCCATGCCTTTCCTAACCCAATTGCTGAACACAGACCCATATAAGAACCAAAATAACACTATCAGTCATCTCACACATGCTGTAAGTTCATTTGACTGTTAAACATATTATCCCTGGGCGCTGATGAAATGCTAAAATAGCAGGCTTATCAGTCAAAATATCGCAGCATATAGTTCTTATATATGGTGGGGCTTGCCACGGTGGCTGAGTGGTTATCGTGTCGGGACTACCAACTCCAAGCTTGCAAGTTCGCTCCTGGCCGTGGTAAGTGATTTTTGAAAGGCGACAAAAATCACGGCATGCATGTCATACATTGTTGGCATGTTAAAGAACCCATTTGAATATGGTAGGCCGTGTTCATAATGGCAAAATTAATCTCGGGATTTTCCGCCAACACAAAAAGTTCCTCCTTTCTCTACTAGAAAGTACTATAGCTTAGATATCTAACCTCCTTGACTGTCATAGAGCTCCAAGCAGTGATAAAATTCTACATGCAAGCTGCCCTCTGGGCGTCAATTTACAAACCTTGCACCCGAGGCCATATGATATTTTTAAAAATATACATGGTGGGGAGAAATGGAGTTTGTTAACTTCCTCTTTGAAATAGCTTGAAACTTTTGAAGTGTAGATTCACTGAATAATCCTGCATACGGTATTTCATGGATTTAAAAGGTACAAAACACTGAAGTACTAAGGTGAGCATGATTGGACTGAGAATTACAAAAGGCAATAAAGATTGATTATATCCTGTAAGGAACTAAATTGCCATCTTTTGCAACTTATTTTACAAAAACATAAATATATACTGACTAGAAGTCCGCCGTGATATCTGGTATTCCTTTCTATTCCAATACTGCTAACATGGGGCCGTTGCTCAAACCACTGTGATGTTACGAGTGAGTGAGTCACCAACCAACGTATTTTATTCTGTACTATGCACGGACCGAGAAACCTCATCACTCGTCAACACCACTTCTCATAGTCCGCAATGCACATTCCTCTCAGGTTCACCCAGCTTAGACCAGAGCAGTAGGTTTGACTATCCATACACAATATTAAACATGTTTTCTTCATGGCCATCAGCAAAAATGTAGCAACATTATAATGAAATTGCTTTTGAATTTTTATTTGTTTGTTTTTGTTTTGCAAAAATGTTTTGTCACTATTACCTGTGCTAGAATATAAATAGCTTGCCAATTGATCACACCTCCCCTTCCCAATTCTTGATGAAGTAGTGGTTCTTAGCTTGTGCTGGTAGTAGTATACTACTCCATCCTTAGGCATCACCTTCTCCCCTTTTTTGGTTCCTGTTGAAGAAGTAGCAGTTCATAGTTTGTACTAATTATCACTTTGCTTGAACTGAGGACATTGGGTGAAATTTATTGTCTGTTTCATGAAGGAACACCCTGCAATCCTGTAGCCTATAATTGTGTTCATCTTTCTGTCAGTATTTTCCTTCCATGTTTATCATATACCATAAATTATTATACAGTATTTCAGTGTACAGTAGTTGTTGAACATGTTAGATTACAAATTTTAGCATTTCTTTTCAGGGGAAAGAGAAATGTATTGAAAGGTCTCTCAGAATCTCTATTTATCGTCCTAATAGTGTGTGTATATTCTCTCCGAATTTTAGAGCCATAGATTTTATCAATCTGCGGATCGTGATTTTGTCATATCCATTTCATTCTGAAATCCTTAAATACCCTGTTCCCGCATTAGTAAAAAATTGGCTGGAATGTATTCCTTTATAAAGTCAATTTTGAGACTACTGACAAAATTTATTTATACAGTGAAACCTCGTTAGTACGTTTTTTAAGGGACTGAAAAATTTGGACGTCAAAAGCGGGAAAACGTACTAATGGAAAATAATAATTAAACCTCATAAATTTGTATCAGTAAGGGAAATGTAAAAAAAAACGCGTTAATCAGAAGCGGCGCGTGCTACTGTCTTACTTTTAAGAGTCGCCTATACCTGTTAAGTCGCAACCCTCACCCGCTTGTTGGCAAGGAATGTTATCTCAGTGCGGTTGGTCTCACATTCCACTAGGGTTGGACAAAGAATGCTTTCAGGGCTGACGAAAATGCGATCGTACTAAGCGATGCGCGGCAAAATGTGCGACGTGATAAATTAGGTACTTTTACATTATTGTCATCAGATAAGAATCGGGACTTGAAAATTACGACGTGATATGCGATAAAACGTACTAATGAGGAACGTGTTAACGAGGTTCTACTGTACATAAATTGAAATCTCTGATCATGACAAAAGGCTGTATTGTCCTTCTCATCTTGGTAAGGATGCTGTTTGACACGATAATGTTTATTGCCCCTTGTCTAAACAGTAATGCATACTGTTGATGTATTCTTTCTCTCATCTAGGGTTGGGTACCCAGTGAATAATTTACACCCTCAGGTTGTGCAGCCCGGTGATCAGTGGTACCTTAGTAATGTACCTTCTTTATTCAATCCTCTACCTTAATTTATGAGTGGAAATTTTCTTTTTATATATGGATCTGAAAATAATATTGTATTACAGATGGTGTATTTAATTATTGTAATTAAGAGAACTATTGTCATAATTAAAGATGGTTTTGTTTTTTAATGGTGTTTTATTGTTTTTTACTCTTATTCTCCATACTTCCTTAAATCACTACAGTTGGTGGATGCCTGTGATATAAAGATGTTGTTTCATTTCAGGAGCTTGGACTTCGTGGCCATTTAACCCCATATATTTGGATGTGTGTAGAATTTGTTTGATAACTTCTTATTCTGGGGTATGTAGTAGTGGATGTATTTATAATTCAGGTGAGGATTGAGAAGGAGGCAGACATGGCCATAAGCTAGGATCTATCCTGGCATTTTCCTGGAGCGGGGAAACCCTGGAAAAAAAACTTCCAGAATAGCTGAGTGGGAATCAAGCCCACCTCTTCCCAGTTTTACCTCATGAGGCAGGTTGTACTCAATTCCAACCCTCATACCAGAGCCAGGAATCGAACTCGGACCTCTGAAGCGACAGCCAAAAATGCTAGCCACTACACCATGAGGTAGTATGTGATGAAAAGAGACAGCAGTAGCTGACTTAAAGATGGGACACTGGCATTGTCAGACATTAGTCATTGGCTCATGTCACATCGGTGCAAGCAGAACAGGACAGCTTGTTTAGGTGGTCGAATAACATTGCACATCGTGTTGCAGTTGGAGCAGCGACTGAACACCAAGTTCTGTTCTAAAATCTTGTGGATCACTCCACAGGGGTATGGTTGTAGAACCACAATCTGATTATGCATCTTCTAGTGGTGCCTGTATTTCATAGAAGATAAAGATGGCACACTTTCTGCAGATGTAGTAAAGCTAATACCATAGCAGTGTCCAAGTCTTGCCAACACACGCAATGGACATCAAAATACACACTGGCAAAATTGTTCAGTTAAAATATGTCTGCTGCCTTAATCACATGTGATAACGGGAACATACCTGAAGTGAGGAAGAGAATTGTAATGGCAAAGGAAGTCCTCCAAACTAAAAAGTAATTGCTGACCACAAGCACATCAGTGTTGGTTATGAAAGGCCTTTGCAAAAACTTTGTTTGCTACTGTATGTCCTTCTGTATGGATGCGAGAGATTAGGCATTAGAAAATGGAGGGTTAGAGGAGAATGAATCGGGCAAATTTGACAGAAAAGAAGAGCGATCTAGAAGTCCCGAGTGAGATGAAAACGAAGGAAGCTTTTAGTTAACCCTCTTAGTGCCAATCTATTTCCAGAAATACTTGCCAAGAATGCCAAGCCGTTTTCAATGGTCATGCAGACTATTCGAAAAAAAATCATAAATACCACATTTCCAACGATAGAATCTTCATTTTTGCTTTGCATTATAACCAATACGTCATTCTTTCATACATTATGTTCATAAAAGTAAATACAGCATCTAAACCTTTTTAATTGAGGTTATTGTGATAATTGTTCAATTTTGTTGTTGTAAAAAATCAGTTTTGGGCCCAAATTAAGGACACCTAAGAGTCATATTCAAAGAAACACTAAGTCTCCAGCTGTAGAAAGTTCTTAGATACATCTGTAGGCAGAAAACATCAACAAGAAGAAAACAACTGCACCGCAATTTAGGCGGGAACGTGCGTGAAATGGGAGGGCGTGAATACAAACTCAATGTGTGTAGAATTTGTTTGATAACTTCTTATTCTGGGGTATGTAGTAGTGGATGTATTTATAATTCAGGTGAGGATTGAGAAGGAGGCAGACATGGCCATAAGCTAGGATCTATCCTGGCATTTTCCTGGAGCGGGGAAACCCTGGAAAAAAAACTTCCAGAATAGCTGAGTGGGAATCAAGCCCACCTCTTCCCAGTTTTAC
Organism: Meconema thalassinum; assembly: GCA_946902985.2. Lineage (NCBI taxonomy): Eukaryota > Metazoa > Arthropoda > Insecta > Orthoptera > Tettigoniidae > Meconema > Meconema thalassinum. Next base: position 247,193,359 of record OX336394.1, on the reverse strand, counting down.
CTCATGAGGCAGGTTGTACTCAATTCCAACCCTCATACCAGAGCCAGGAATCGAACTCGGACCTCTGAAGCGACAGCCAAAAATGCTAGCCACTACACCATGAGGTAGTATGTGATGAAAAGAGACAGCAGTAGCTGACTTAAAGATGGGACACTGGCATTGTCAGACATTAGTCATTGGCTCATGTCACATCGGTGCAAGCAGAACAGGACAGCTTGTTTAGGTGGTCGAATAACATTGCACATCGTGTTGCAGTTGGAGCAGCGACTGAACACCAAGTTCTGTTCTAAAATCTTGTGGATCACTCCACAGGGGTATGGTTGTAGAACCACAATCTGATTATGCATCTTCTAGTGGTGCCTGTATTTCATAGAAGATAAAGATGGCACACTTTCTGCAGATGTAGTAAAGCTAATACCATAGCAGTGTCCAAGTCTTGCCAACACACGCAATGGACATCAAAATACACACTGGCAAAATTGTTCAGTTAAAATATGTCTGCTGCCTTAATCACATGTGATAACGGGAACATACCTGAAGTGAGGAAGAGAATTGTAATGGCAAAGGAAGTCCTCCAAACTAAAAAGTAATTGCTGACCACAAGCACATCAGTGTTGGTTATGAAAGGCCTTTGCAAAAACTTTGTTTGCTACTGTATGTCCTTCTGTATGGATGCGAGAGATTAGGCATTAGAAAATCGGAGGGTTAGAGGAGAATGAATCGGGCAAATTTGACAGAAAAGAAGAGCGATCTAGAAGTCCCGAGTGAGATGAAAACGAAGGAAGCTTTTAGTTAACCCTCTTAGTGCCAATCTATTTCCAGAAATACTTGCCAAGAATGCCAAGCCGTTTTCAATGGTCATGCAGACTATTCGAAAAAAAATCATAAATACCACATTTCCAACGATAGAATCTTCATTTTTGCTTTGCATTATAACCAATACGTCATTCTTTCATACATTATGTTCATAAAAGTAAATACAGCATCTAAACCTTTTTAATTGAGGTTATTGTGATAATTGTTCAATTTTGTTGTTGTAAAAAATCAGTTTTGGGCCCAAATTAAGGACACCTAAGAGTCATATTCAAAGAAACACTAAGTCTCCAGCTGTAGAAAGTTCTTAGATACATCTGTAGGCAGAAAACATCAACAAGAAGAAAACAACTGCACCGCAATTTAGGCGGGAACGTGCGTGAAATGGGAGGGCGTGAATACAAACTCAAACCTATCGCGTAACGGACTTCGAAGGAAAAAAGTAGACACCGCACAGGCAAGCTTGAAACCTCACCTTTCCAACAGTATGAAATAATCATAGACATGCCTACAGAAATCTACAAATATAAGATAAACAGCGCGCCGCACTTTTGGCACGAGCGAGAGCCGATCTGATCAGTGCGTGGCACTCAGAGGGTTAATCTCGCAATCTGGTTTCACATAGAATGCAAACCACAGGACGTGATATTTCACTTCAAAAATCTCGCATGCACTGAACAGGAGACAAGCAGTTTGACCACTGCACCATCATGCACCCTCTGAGTGAGATATTGAAACATGAAGCTTTGTAACTGAAATCTAGAAGTTTAAATATATTGGTCATTCTACTGCATGACAATTTCCTTTACAGTATCATTGTAGTAAGGATTGCCACTAAGAGAGGAAGGCCTAAAACATCTTACTTCAAAAACTTGCTTATGATGAACTGCAAAACCTTAGAGCTTGAAGAGAACAGCTCAAGACTATATCTATGGTTATAGCGACATGGCCTGACCTTTAGAATCTCTGTGACCGTTCCTTCAATCATGAGGTTTAGGATCTCCAATGATGCCATGCTGCATTCTTCTACACCGTTTGTAATCTTCTGAAAGCCGTACTGCTCCAAAATGTCTCCTGGTTCCCAAGGACATTTATTAAAACTATTACGGTAACATGCGTCAATTAACAAGGAATGGTCTCATTTTGGGACCATCTCTCTGCCATAAAAATTTCCTGCTCATGCATTGCTCCGTTATGACTGTGTGCATGTGTAGCGCCATGATCGAGAACTATCAGTTGCCATGACATTTCGTCAGTCTTTGCTATTGAACAATTATAGTGTTGTATAAATCTGTTTTACCCACCAGAAATTGACATTTTCGAAACTGGTATGAAACATGGACCCGATTTATTCTAAAATCTCTAAATTGTGGTTGTAACTGTTAAATCAAAACTCGTCAGGCTGTGATGCCATAGTACTGCCAACTAAAACTTGGGACTCATCTTAGGTAAGGAGGTAACACATTATGTCATGTGTTAAGGTGGCTGCACTGCTACTTTGATTCAAAGATTTCCAAAGCTACTCAGTTGGGTGCGAACCAACGTGATTCTTATCCAGCATTTTTTGCACCCAGATGTATTCGTATAAGTTCCCAAGCGGGACCCTACCTAGTAGGCTCTGCTCTGTCCCTTGGGGCCTGAGTAAAACTAGAAGAAAATACCAGTGGACCACGTAAGTTACGATTCTATTAAAACTCAGCAATTCTTCTAGGTTTGTGCTGTGTCTTGTGTGGGGTTTCGCCTAGGACACCAAGCTGGCTCGTCAGCAGGCTCTTTGTGTCTCCGCCCAGATCCCCACAGGAGTAGCGAACTGCTCGCTACCTCCCTCTTTATGAAGCGCACCTGCACTTTCTTTACTGCGAGAACTAAAAGCTCAAGCAGCAATAATCTCCCTATAAAAGCTGCCAGGACACTGCACAAACCTAGAAGAATTGCTGAGTTTTAATTCATTGGCCGTGAAAGCCAATATACCATCTTTTTTCTTAAGTTGAGAAATCCACATTTCTTTTCTTGTTGTAGCTGCAGTGATTTTGAGGAGGCCAACCTTGGGGTGGCTGGTACATAACCATACAGCGGGTGAGATTGTTGATGAACTTGTGTAGTTCTCTCTGCATTGGCAGCTACCTCACGACCAATGTCTGGTGGCGCTATCCTTGCAAGCTGCTGACGGCTTTACGAGTGGTGTAGGCCTCAAACCACCTAAGCCTACATGTTTCATTGAGCACCTTGTGAACTTTGTGTCAGTAGATTTGTACCAAACTGGGCACACATATTCTACAGCTCTCTAGTTCTCAAGGATAGTGGTTGAGAGCCCCTAGTGTAATCAGTGATCTTATGAAGGATGTTATTCCTAGCTTCAGCCTGGTATTCCAGCAATGCTGCTTGTAAGTCAGAATACAAACGAGAGAGACGGCCAGATATTTTGGGTGAGGTGTGTTTACTTAACATAATCCTTGTCATAAGATGTTAAGTTCACAATGTATCTAATATTGTCCTCAAGATGAAATGCACACAGGTAGGTTTGGTTGGATGTTGATTGCCAGAGTAATAGGCATCCAACTTTCTCAACGAATCTGTTAGGTGGGCTTCAACATCTTTAAAAGATTTCCCCTGACGTGCTAATGCTAGATCATCAGCATACAGGAAACTTCTAGTGTTCACTGGAAGTCGTAGACGTTAAACAGCATTGGTGAAAGAACACTTCCTTGTGGTAAACCATTTCATTGACATCTCCATTAACTGCATTGTCCCTGGAATTCCATATAAAATCTCCTGTTTTGAAGTAAATTTTCAATAAGTTTGGTGAAACCATAATCCTTTGTGTTCCCATAGACCTTCTGTGACAATGCACAGTGGTTGACAGTGTTGTAGGCAATGGTCAGATCGATAAAAGCTACTCCTGCGATTTTCATTATACTGCTACGAGTTAGATTGCAAGTACAGTACTAAAAGCTTTGAAGCTATTTTTAGTGATGCCTTATTAACAATTAATTGATATCTTTCAGTTGGGAACATGTATTTATGCTGCATTATATTAGGCAAGATTTATGAGACTATACCTGAACAAATTTACATGTGGTTGTTATTTGCAAAGATTATAGATGATTTGACATAATCATACATAATACAGGGAAGTCAGCACTACGCAACTGTTACCAGCGGTTGCATCTGCTGCGGGGTGGCCAGGAGAAGGCACGGCACAATCTGCGGTCTGACAGTTGACAGACAGTATGGTGTCAAAGGCACCACTCCTTAGCCATTGAAAAGTACCATAATGTGGTTATTTAAGTGGAGAGAGACTCGCTCTGTAACCGATAGGAAGAATTGGTACCTTCATACGAGCTCTCACCGAAGAACGGCTTCAAGATATCCAAGCAAAGATGGAACTTATTCCGATAAAATTGCTCCGGCAGCTCTCCCAAAAATGTGGTACTGTATGTCTTAAGGTTCTGTGTAGCCCCTAAAATGCTCAAGGTTCGCCTGAATATAATCTGGTAAGAATTAACTTTTATTATAGAACTTTTGTTTTGGCAACTATTACATGGCAGATACAAGGCCCGATGAAAGTTGCGTAGCTCTAGGCTCTGATCTCCATGTATATGCCGAATTATTCATATGTAGCAACAGTAATAGAATGAATCATTCTACAGAAAATGCAGGGTAGAAACATGACAACAGATTGACACAATGACATGCAGGTAGGAATAGGGGGCAAAAAATTACAGGAAGGAGAAGGTCAGACTACAAAAGAGCACACCACTGTCTTCATACATAGGCAGTCACACATTTAATCCACTCAATAGCTCTTTAATGCCCTCATCAGGAGGGCAGGCATCAACGAGAGCTATTGAGTGGATTGAAGACGAGAAGGCTCAACCATGAATATGGTGGTGTGTCTGACTGTAGAGTTGGTACTTGTCTGTCACTGTTTCTCCCATTTTCTCACTTGCTTGTCATGTGTCCATTAGTTTTATTTACAGTACATTTTTCTATCCTTTTCCTGAACAATGCCAATTTATATTTTCCTATATAGATTGTATTATTACACTGACACACACAGTCGCATGCACAGGACTGATCTAAGAGTATTTTCAATGTATGTAATTTTATTTTTATGGAATCTTTTCATCTGATCTTATACAACATTGGGATGGGGGTACATTCCAATTATATATGTATGACATCCTTGCTTTGAACTCCACTTCGCACAGCTTGCCATCAGTCTGAAGGTTCTCGTACAGCATGGTCTGTTCTGTTTCACTTTGTTTGTGCGTCACGAGATAGCTGTTGGAACACCCTCGAGATCTATACTCTGTGTCAAAGCGTGGATCATGGAGCCTATTGACATCAGCTTTATTGGCAAGCCAAACGCCAACAGATACATCTTCACTGTTGAATAACCTGAAACATCATCATCAAAATTATTTAAAACATCTACAGAGTGGGCCTGGAATTTGCCATGCAGTAGAAATACGATTATTAACAATCTGAAATCAGTGAATTCTGTATTTTTCCATTCAATTATAGATCCTATATATGCAATTAAGGAGAGAAAAACAGCATTCTTTAAATTAGAAGCCTAATTACTGTATTCTTGCTATGCATATCTAGTGGAATAACATTTTTAGAACTCAATTACTTCCTTTTCTCTCCGCCATGCAGTTAATGAAAATTTCAGGCCATAAAAATTAATGATTTAAGGCATAAATATCTTTTAATAGATAGCGTGCACTAAGTTTTATTTTCAGTGGAAGGAGTGGTGTACCTTTAAAAGTGAACTTCGGAACAGAATTGCCCAAGATTGATTATTCCTTATGAGATATCTCTTTATTTCATAATATAAAACTCACCTTGGAATTTGAAGCAAGCAAGCATCTAGCAAAATAATGATCATAAATAACAGGATCTGTTATTTTGTTAGGAATCCAAACCACAGGAATGTAACTTTTAAACTAAAAAGATTTTGAATTGACCAGAATTCCAATCATGGCTGACCTTGGGATTCACCAATAGTGACTGAAATCTTGTCTTGTTCAGATTATATAGCCTATAATATTTCCTGCTTGCAAATTAATTATGCCTGGATTATATTAATTATGCAAAACTAGATTTGGTCTACACATCACCATTAATAAGCTAGTTTAAAAATGAGAACAGAGTGATGAAATGAAACTGTGTGGGACCCTGTATATAGTCCCAACTACTATTCCTTAATCCTTATCCAGGCCACCAGGGTCTGCTGGACCCAGTTGCCGGTACGTTTGATGCTGTTATGGGATCTATAGTCATGCCAGGACTGAAATTCCATGAATTTGTTCATTTTCATGCACTGTATTGAAATGAAAATCCACAGCCTGCTTCCAGTCTCCGACCGGGTCAGGAATGGAATGAATGAAGCCCCCATCTAGCGGCGAGGATATGGACTGTGCCGGCTGCCGAGGCCTGAGGTACTCCTCTGGGGCAATGATTAAATGAATGACAGATGAAATGAAATGATAGTGGAGAATGTTGCTGGAATGAAATGTTGACAGGGAAAACAGGAGTACCCGGAATTTTCATGCACTGTATTAATGTCGGAAAAGTTTTTGCAACCTTGAGACCTTAGATAATATTTTAAAGTGCAATTTTCTCGATTTTACCTTAGTGCCCTATGTTCCCAAACCAAGAAAATCAGTGGTACTTATTTCTACTGAGAATTTATCCCATGAAAATGTTGAAGAACAAAAGAATACAGAATAATCGATAATCATATTCCACTATAACATCACAAAAGGTGAAGTTGACTTCTTGGGTGAGATGCACAAACCACTAGTAATTCGCCTTTTTTAGTGTAGAAGGGAGCAGTTTTGCTGCCTTTGTCGAGTGGAAAACACTTCATCTAAAATTAAATTCCAGGAAGTAGCTATTGGATGGCTGTTTCTGGTAAATGTAGCCGAGAACTTCATCAAGCCTCATAAAGAGAAAATCCACCATAATATTTCAGAAGGAAAACCAATGTATAATGGGTCAATATACTGAGAGAAATTAACACCCACCTTCCCAGTCAGAAGTTCATCAACAGGATACTAAGATGATGTTGATTTAGGAGCTTTGCGACGTCGTGGCAATGTAGCCCCGTGTACTTGGGCGATTGGAATTTGTCTGATAACCTGTCTTATTGAGATGGCTGTATTAATGTGTTATTGTAATTCAGATAAGAATTGGGAAGGACGTGGCCATGGCCTTAATATAGGAACCACGGGAAACGATGGAAAATCACTTCCAGGATGGCTGAGGTGGGAATCAAACCCGCCTCTTCTCAGTTTTGCCTCATGAGGCCGAGTGTACCCTGTTCCAGCATTCAGACCAGAATTAAATTTCTTGGCAGAGTCGGGAATCAAACCCGGGCCTCCGCGGTAACAGACAAGTGTGCTAGCCACTACGCAACGAGGCGGACGATACTAAAAAGAGGTATTTCATGTGCCCTTAGGATGGGGGCAGCAAGAATCGGACCCCTCTTGCCCGACTGTGCCACAAAATAGGCTTGTCCGGAAGAGGGTTAATGATAATAAATCTCCAAAATTTTGACTCACCATTTAAGCCAATCAAATTTCCACCTAGAAATTGCTTTTAAAAAAGCTCAGGTTTAATATGACAGAATTACTTTCGAACCAGTGATTTGCCTCCTATGAGAACAGTTTAAATGGGCACATATGGGGCAAAATAATAGTTAAGCTTAAACTCTCATAACAAAGTGTCTAATAGAACAAAACTGTAAAGGGGAAGAAGTCACCATGAAACTAATGAAATCGGTTGAACTGAATCTACTCACACTAGGTCATCTGCATTGCGGGCAATATAACTGATCAGTCTTTCTGATAGGACATATCCTCCACCTAATGCATATGGCAAGTAATAATCGCATAAAATCCATCCAGTTTCTTTCCATTTCCCGGATTTTTTCACACCTGCACGACCATTGAAAAAGCCCCAATACAAATACCTCCCACTACCTTCGTTATCAATTGTTTTCAATTTTCTAACAAGTTCTTTCACTAAGACAAATGAATCGTCATCACACTTGAGAATATATTGAAATTTAATATTTTTTTCCATCCATACAAATGAAGAAAGAATTTTTTTTGTTAGAAAGGTGTAAGTATCAAGTATATTTTCAAGAATTAAAATATCACTGTAAATATTTTGTTCCGATTCAATTTTAGAAGAAATGTCACTGGGTAAACTATTAGACCCAATTACAAAGTAATATTTTATATTGATATCTGTACACATCTTCAGCCAAGTTTCTCGTAGAATACGTCTTCTCGTGAAATTATCAGGACTAGACACTATTAATACCACCAAGAAATGTACATGTCCTTTATGCCCTTTGATTCTCTCTAGTTGGCTTTGTTCGTGGGGTTTGTTTGAATTTTCCGGGCATGAATCTAAATTTAAAAACACCAGTGACAACGTACAACCAAAAATAAATGAAAAGACACCGACAAAAGCATACGTTCTATATTTAAATAATCCGTAAAACATTATTTCTGTCTTTAAAATGCAATGTAGCAAGATAGATACACAGACGATGGAACGAACAAGCTACTCTTCGTTCGTAACGATACCATTTTTTATCGGACCAAGGTCAGACAAAACTCGCCGCGGGAGAAGGCTGATGTTTAAAACCACCAGCTAATTGCAATACAACTTCAAATAGCAATAACTTGTTTCGTGAGAAAATATTTTGAACGAGTACACCTTCTCAAAACAATTTCAATTCTGTGATTGAAATTTTAAGATGAATAATGCTACCGAGAGGGCAAGCTTTATATGACAGTAGTCACATCCTTGTACTTTAATGAAATACTTTCGGGTCGCAGAATTAGATGGATTTTCCTAAGCTGTAACTTTCTTTTACACATACATATACATAGTATACAAACACTGTTCAACAGCTGTTCAGCACGGTTCAGCATGGCAAGTGACAAGTGCAATATTGATACTCCAGTACTGCCAATATTTTCTCTGTAAACGTGGTCGTAGTTGACGCCATTGAACAAGTGTAGGTGACGCATTATTAAAGAGCAAGTGAAATGAAAATCCACAGCCTGCTTCCAGTCTCCGACCGGGTCAGGAATGGAATGAATGAAGCCCCCATCTAGCGGCGAGGATATGAACTGTGCCGGCTGCCGAGGCCTGACGCACTCCTCTGGGGCAATGATTAAATGAATGACAGATGAAATGAAATGATAGTGGAGAGTGTTTCTGGAATGAAATTTCGACAAGGAAAACCGGAGTACCCGGAGAAAAACCTGTCTGCCTCCGTTTTGTCCAGCACAGATCTCACATGGAGTGACCGGGATTTGAACCACGGATCCAGCGGTGAGAGGCCGGCGTGCTGCCGCCTAAGCCACGGAGGCTTCTAAAGAGCAAGTGCCTACGTTTAAATAATCACTAAAACTCTAGCTAAACAATACTAAATTTCGCCAAAAATATCCAGTCACTATGTAGTGGCATATTCTTCAAGTTAGTTAAACTGTGTCACTAATCAACAACCGTCAGAAAACCAGCATGCTTCTGACCTTTAAAAATGAATAGGACTGGATTTTTTTAAAAAAAATATTTATTAAGTAGTAAAGCATTTACATTTAGCCGAACCGGACACGATTTTCATCGCGTTTGTTATATTTAAACAATAATTTCCCAGCATCAATATTCGTAACACATTCGGAAAACGTAAATACTGTAACTGCAAAATAAAGATGGTTTTTTGTAAAATGCATAGGAGTTCGAAAACTCCACCTAATTCAGTGATGCGTTGACACTCCCGAGGCACTTCTTCATAAGGTTTACAGTGGTCGTAGTTACCGATAATCACGTACGAGAGCTTCAAAATGAGGCCAAGTTTCCTGCTATACGTTCATCCTGGGCAGAGAAAACGTCACTTCAGAAAAAGTATAAGAACTTTTTCTTGGGTAGTTGAAAAAAAATAAACTTGATATTTACACTACCAATACTTGTGCCTATAACATATAACAATTTCATTACTCTCAGCTAATAAGTAGGTTTCCATGTAGGCCTATATAGTTTTAAGTGAGCGGTTCCTAGAAAAGAAGTAAAAAAACAGACAATTTTTCATACAACCACAAATTAAAAAAGAATTATTAAACTTGAGAATAATTGGCTTATATAGCCTAACGCAAAATTAAACAAGGAAAAGATTGGTATAAATCATTTTTCAATACGTCCGTTGGTTTGATTGTTAATAGGGCCAAAACTCGAGTATCTATAATTTTAAAAAACTATAGTAATTTCTATAAACACATAAGACCACATGCTGATTTTTATTCATAAATATCGTTTATTTTGATGTGACAGCATCTAAAGAAAGGTCGTACTAACTATTTCAACACCCGTGAAATTCCTCCTGGTAAATCAGACCTGCTGAAAGTTGTAGAAGTGAGTACTTCCCGTATTAAATTGTACCGGTATGTGTAACCAATGGCTGGTACTGTACCCGAAATTCAAATAGCCACCACCTATTATCCGAGGATGGGAAGCATCGCAAGGACTGCTGGTACCCAGCTAGATAAACCAATAAATCCCGCTAGATGGTTAATTGGGAATCCCTCGGTGCATTATGTTTAAAACACGGTCGTACTACTAACTAGCTACTTACAAGAATTCCTACTACTAAGTATGGTAGGACAAGACTCTCGGAATCTCGAGGTTGAACGGTTAAAATTAAGTGGGCGTCTGTATCTAACCAGTAGTACCACCGCCTTTAATTGTTAAATGAAGAAATCGTGAAATTCTATAAAAGGAACAGGCTGTCTAATAAGTGCCTGTCGATGTTTATTCAAATAAATCAACATTAAACAATTAACAAATCACATGCTCGAAAGCATTCCCTGCATAAATAAAATAATATCTTCATCTTATAATAACTAAAACATTTGTGAATTTCGTCATCACTTAGGACCTCACCTTCTCCTTATTTACGATAAATGTCTCCTCAAAATAGACATCATGTCTAAAATATTTAAGCGTGGATCAACTTATTGATCATACTGTACATCTGAGATTCGCTTCTTCTCAAGCTATTTCTATCATTTACATTCTAACATTCCTAAATTATACAACACTTTTCGTTACATCACATCCCTAACGTTCTCAAATTGTATTTAAAATTAATTTGGCTTATTAGCATTACTCCTATTTAAAAAATTTACAATACGGTATTTACAATTATATCACGACCTGCATGATATCTCCTTCCTAGATCTCCTTAGATCTCCCCTAGATCCTTCCTCCACTCATATTTCTCATTAATAAAGAATCACAACTATCTCTTCATTTCCGGTAAGTATTTCTGTTGAAATTTAATTATGTTTACAACTGACTATAACCTCTACTGTAAATCTAAGTTGGCAACAATATGATCAAAAATGTATTTTACTTTTATAAGTTGGCAATTGTTTTAAACCAGAAGAAGATGTACAGCTAATGGCGGAATGTATGTGTAAGATATTGTATGTGAAATCTGAAGCCATCAGCCATCAAAATTGTATCTATATTGAATGTAGGGAAGTTTATGATAACTCATAAACATGTGTTATGCTGTAGAGTCAAAAGGCGCCTTTTGATGATACTTGCTGTTTAATTTTGATAAATAAAAGGACGTCATACATATTGACAATGACTTGATCATTCATCACTGCTCGGAGCATAAGAATTACAACAGGTTATCGGCCCAGAAACCGCTCATACGTCAGACACGCCGAGCATTACCGGACACAATTTGGACGTCGAGAAAAAGTCAGCTGAGTCAGTCGTTGTCGTCCAAGTCAGAAGTCGTCAGGCCAGTCCAGTCAGCCGAGAAAGTCCACGTCAGTCATCGCAGACAAAGTCAGCCCCGTCGAAGAGGACGTCAACCACATCGTCAGCCCAAGAAACGTCAGCTAAATCAATCTAACCTCAAAATGTCAGTCAAGTAGGCTATACATGAGTCAGAGTAAATTGATAAAACTATTTGAAAATAGATAGTAAAATCTTGTGAAATCAAACGTTTGTAAATTTGTCATATTTTTTAAACTTAATTTTGCTTTTTAAGTCAAGTCATGGATACAGTAAAGGTACATATAGAAACTTTGACTGAAGATTTGCATGGAAATGTCAATTATGATTCTTGGCGTTTCAAAATTAATTTAGCTATGAGAACAAAAGAATGTTTTGATATTGCAATTGGTTTGACTGTCAAACCATCAGGTACAAACTCCGATCCTGTACGTAATTGGATAAAGAAAGATGTAGAAGCTCAAGCGCTTATAGGTTTAAATGTCAGTAGTAATATAGCGAAAAAGCTAGTCAAATACCAAACTGCAAAACAAATGTTAGATAAGCTAGAAAATGTTTATGGTAAAAAGTCTGATATTACTGTTGAGGGTTTGCAAAGGAATTTTTTTGGTTATGTTTTTGACAGCCAAAAATCAGCTGTTGAGAATTGCTTGGAGCTTCAACAGATAGCCGAAGACCTGTCATCAGATGACGACAGGGTGAAAGACAGTTGGAACATGACACGAATGCTGAGTATGCTACCACCTAAGCTGCACCATTTCAGAACAGCCTGGGACAATGTGACAGGAGCCAACAAAACTATTGAAACACTCATCGAAAGATTTGGGCTGGAAGAGGATCGACTCAATGAAGGTAAAAAGGAAAGTGGAGCAACTGCAGTCAACGCACTCATCGCAAAGGAGAAGAAAACTGGAAATCAGTCTACTCACAAAAATAGCAACAGACAAGGTGGAAGCGCACCAGTCAGCTGCTTTAATTGTGGACAGAAATGACATGTGAAGAAACACTGCAGAAACAAACCCTGTGCCAAATATCTTGCCTATTGTAAAGAAAACTACCCTTGCCATGTGTGTGGACAGAAAGGTCACTTCGCAAGAGACTGTACTAAGAAGGATGACAACAAAAATGAAAATGAAAGGTCAGAACGGAGTGAACAGAAGAACACGAATCGCCCATACCGCGCACTAGCGTCAGTGGGACTGTCAACTGCAGAGCTGAACAGTCTAAATTCGAAATGTAACACACGAAATCACTGGTACCAGGACTGTGGAGCTACACAACATATGACATCACACAGGAACTGGTTCGTCAAATTGATTGAATTGGAAACTCCATCTCCTATTGTCATCGGAGATGCGACTGTACTAGAGGGCGTTGGCATCGACAACGTTCAACTTTATGTGTTCAACGGAACAGAATGGTACAAGGTCATCCTTGAGGATGTGCTTTATGTGCCTAAGCTCAACTACAATTTGATATTATGTCAGTCAGATACTCGACAGAGGTTATGTCCAAACTGCAAACAAAGATAAGTCAATATTTTAAACGTCTGATCATCGTGAAATTGTGGCCATGGCAGTCAGAGAAGGTGACCTGTACAGAATGATGCTACGCCAGGAGAAGTCGGAAGCCTGTATGGTAGCCACCTCGATCGTAACCTGGCACGAGAGGCTCACACACCAAAACCTGAAGTATGTGAAGGATGCTTTGGACAGGAATGGCATTCCATATGTTGATGATTGGAACGAGGGAGTCTGCGAAGGATGCACCTACGGTAAACAACATCGGGTATCTCACCCAATGAACGAGAAGGTTGCTACCCAACCATTGGATCTGGTCCATGTAGATATTGGAGAGATGGCGACCCCATCGCTAGGAGGAGCAAAATATTTCTTGGTTTTCAAGGATGATTTTTCCCATTTCCAAACAGTATACTTCTTGAAGACGAAGGACGAAGCCGCAGCCAAACTGGATGTTTTCATGAAGCTGGTGGAAAACCAATTCGGAAGAAAGGTGAAAATTCTAAGATCAGATAATGGAACCGAGATCAAGAATGCCAACACACGTAAGCTGCTGGAGGAGCTAGGTGTCTTTCACACTTTTTCAACAGCTTACCCCCCAGAACAGAACGGAAGAGTGGAACGTGAAATGAGAACAATTGTAGAGTCAGCAAGGACAGCAATTAATGCACGAAACCTGAAGGACAATTTGTGGGCAGAAGCAGTGAACTATTCTGTGTTAACGATCAACCAGACTGGCACAAGTTCAGTGAAAGGAAAGAGTCCAGCCAACCTATGGTTTGGACGACAGGTCAACATGAACAAACTGAAAACTTTCGGATGCGACTGCTACGTTTCGACTCCCAACCACAAGAGAAGCAAGCTTCACAAGAAGTCTAGGAACGGTATATTTGTTGGATACGACATTGACTCTCCGTCCTACAGAGTATATCTGCATGAAGAACGTGATGTTGTAAGTTCAGACAACGTCGTGTTTAATGAAGGATAAAAAGATGAGCGAAACCTGACAGATGTTGAAATGGCCATGAACGAGAACGAGTTGATTGAAGAAGATGAGTATGAAGACAGCATAGACCTTAGACAAGACAGAAACGAAGAAAGAGATTAAGCCAGAGAAGAAGAAGAACATCCAAGAAGACCAGGACTACGCAATCGTCAAAATATTCAGCTACCTGCCAAACTATCAGACTATGTCATGGGCTAACTCCGGGGAGGAAAGAGTGCCAACTTAGCCATGATACGAGAAATCCAGGATATCTCTATTTCCAAAGCGTTGAAAGATGCCAAGTGGCTGAAAGTCATGACAGAAGAATTTGAATCGATACAGAAGATGGAAACTTGGAAATTAGTGAAATGTCCAGAAGAAGTTCGACCCCTGACCTGCCGCTAGGTGTTACGAGAGAAGCCTGATGGGAGCACGTGGCTTTGAGCAGGAAGAAGGAGTTGACTATTCAGAAACATTTAGTCCAGTAGCAAACCATGCTTCAATTAGACTGATTCTCAGTCATGCCGCTACTGAGAAGATGAAACTTGTTCCCTTTGATGTGAAGACAGCCTTCTTGCACGGAGACTTGGAGGAGAACTTGTACATGTATCAACCTGAAGGATTTGACGATGGTACTGGCAGAGTCTGCAAACTAATGAAACGCATATATGGACTAAAGCAAGCACCAAGAAAGTGGAATGAGAAAATGTCAGATTTTCTTGAGAAGAAACTTGGACTAGTGAACACCGACGATGACCCCTGCATTTACTATAACGAGAAGAGAACTTTGATGATGGCTCTTTTCGTCGACGACGGGCTCATCGCTGGATGTAATGAAAAAGAAATATTTGAAGTCTTGGATGTCATAAATCGGGAATTTGAAATCACTTACCAACGATCAGTTCAGAAGCAATTCACGTACCTAGGCATGGAAGTCAGAATAGTGAATGAAGGAATTTTTGTGAACCAGCCTGAATACACCAGAAAGATCATCAATCGTTTCCGGTTCGACACTTGCAACCCAAGTTCAACACCCATGGAGAAAGGAATGGTGGCAAACGAAGAAGATCGAATCAACGACAGACCAGCGCCACCTACAACTCCATATCGAGAAGCAGTGGGAAGTCTACTCTACCTGGCTACATTATCCCGACCGGATATCTGCTACGCAGTGAACTACTTGAGCCGCTTCAACGGCAAAGCCATGCAGAGCAACTGTAAAATGGTGAAGAAGGTATTTCAGTATTTGAAGCGAACTCCAGACTATGGAATTTTCTTCAATGGAGACGACAAACTTGTGGCATATACAGATTCAGACTACGGTGGGGACACCGTAACAGGGCGCTCAACAAGTGGTGTTCTACTGTTGAGAGGAGGACCAATCATTTGGTACACACAGAAGCAGCGACTCGTTGCTACGTCAACAGCAGAAGCAGAATACCGAGCAGCTGTCTCATCGATAGATGACATCAGCTGGATCAAGAGAATTGGACTGGAACTCGAAATTTTGAAGTCAGACAAACCAGTCACGCCGTTTGTTGACAACCAGTCAGCAATCCACATGCTGCACAATGCACACGAGGGGAAGACTACAAAAGGAAAGAAACATATAGAGATTCCACGCAAATTCATCCAGGAACACGTGGGCAAAACTGTTGCTCTCAAACATGTTGAGAGCTCCAAGCAACTTGCTAATATCCTGACCAAACCCCTCAATAGAAGATTGTTTGAATCGCTTCGTTGTAAAATAATTAAGGAGGAGTGTTGAAATTTAATTATGTTTACAGCTAACTATAACCTCTACTGTAAATCTAAGTTGGCAACAATGTGATCAAAAATGTATTTTACTTTTATAAGTTGGCAATTGTTTTAAACCAGAAGAAGATGTACAGCTAATGGCGGAATGTATGTGTAAGATATTGTCTGTGAAATCTGAAGCCATCAGCCATCAAAATTGTATCTATATTGAATGTAAGGAAGTTTTTGATAACTCATAAACATGTGTTATGCTGTAGAGTCAAAAGGCGCCTTTTGATGATACTTGCTGTTTAATTTTTGATAAATAAAAGGACGTCATACATATTGACAATGACTTGATCATTCATCCCTGCTCGGAGCATAAGAATTACAACAATTTCATATCCAATTGAACATAAGCAACAATCAACAAAGGTAATTTCCGTTCTAAAATGTCATAACAATTAATAAAACGATAACAGATGAGCAATATAACAGATTATCTTCGTGGTAAACTTTATCTCTTTCCATCGTGGTTTGTGGTGCTTATTACAACATTGCACACATCGCAATAACTTTGTTGTTCCATAGACAACATTAATATTACACACATTACTTCATATATGAAGAAATAGAAAAAGCTATTAGTAGAGTACAGGGTGAGGAAAACCTTATGAATGCTGTAGTCGGAGAAGGAGCGGAAGATAACCTAGTAGGAAAATATGGATTGGGGACGAGGAATGGAAGAGGCGAATGACTATTAGAATGTTGTGCTAAATATGAAGTAATCACCAATACATGGTTTAATCATCATAAAAGAAGAAGGTACACTTGGAAAGCACCAGGTGATATCAATAGATATCAAATTGATTATATACTAGTTAAGAAGAGATTTATGAATCAAGTCAAAGATAGTAGAAGCTATCCGGGTGCTGATGTGGAAACAGATCATAATCTCGTTATGATGAAGAGCAGGCTGAAATTTAAAAGAATACAGAAAAGAAATAACAAATCTTGGCAAATAAATAAATTGAAAGATGAGAATATTGCTGAGGCATACGAGCAGAAAACTGATGAGTTAACTAACACAGAAATAGGGAATACTATAGAAGATTCATGGGCTCAAATTAAAAAAGATCTGACAGAGGCAGCTGATGAAAGTTTGGGGAGAACAGAAATACCTCATAGAAAGGAATGGATCACTAAAGAAATTCTAGATATGATAGATCAAAGACGGTTACTCAAGAGCTTAACAAGATTGGAAGACAAAGAAGAATATAGAAGATTGCGAAATGCTATAAACAGAAAAGCAAGAATAGCAAGAGAAAATTATTACGAGGGTATATGCACAATGATAGAAGAAAAAACTACTAAAGGACATGTAGATTCTGCATATCAGATGGTAAAGACTTTCTTTGGTAAGAGATGTAACAAGAGTAATGCCATAAGTAATGCAGAGGGAGTAATTCTCGACGATCATAGCGATATTGCAAAAAGGTGGAAAAATTACACTGAAACCCTATACGAAGGTGTACATTTACAGGAAAATGAAGTTCTTGAGGAACAAGATGAAGTAACAGAAGATAATTTAGGCTTCCAAGTACTGAGAGAGGAATTTGAATTAGCTCTACGAAGACTGAAGGATAATAAGGCGCCAGGCATTGATAATGTCAAAGCTGAACTCCTCAAGAAAAGCGGACCTCGAATGAAGGAGAGATTGCTCCAACTTGTACGAAACTTCTGCATGGACGGACAAATACCGGCTGATTTTGAAAAAAGTATAATGATCCCTATACCAAAGAAAATGGCAGCAAAGCATTGTGAACAATATCGCACTATCAGTTTAGTCGTACATCCATCAAAAATTATCACCAACATAATATTAAGACGAATTGAAAAGCAAATTGAAGAATTTCTGACTGAAGATCAATTTGGGTTTGTTAAAGGTAAGGGTACTAGAGAAGCTATATTGGCAATGAGACTTTAACTTGAAAAAAGATTGGAAAAAACATAGAACTTATTTATGCTTTGTGGATATTGAAAAGGATAAAAATGTTTGAAATTCTTAAAACATAGGAGTCCCATATAGAGATTGAAGAATAATCTGGAATTTGTACAAAAATGAAATTGCAGTAATTAAAATTGGAAATGAACAAGAGGAAGCAAAAATAGGGAAAGGAGTTAGACAAGGCTGTGCTTTGTCTCCCATGCTTTTTAATGCCTACATCCAGGATGCATTGAATAAGGTTCGAGAGGATTTGAATTTAGGAATAAGGATACAAGGTGAACAAATAAATATAATTAGATTTGCAGATGACATTGCCATAGTTGCAGATAGTGAACAACATCTCAAACAAATAATAGTAAAAATGGAGGAAATCATGGGTAATGAATACAAGATGAAAATAAATAAGTCAAAGACAAATGTTATGGTCTGCGATAAAAAGGCAGACTCAAGTATGAAATTAGTGGTGGGCAACAAAACACTAGAAAATGTTCAAGAATTTAAATATCTCGGAAGCAAAATTACCAAAGATGGAAGAAGCAAGAAAGAAATCAAATTTAGAATTTTACAAGCCAAATTAGCATTTCACAAAAAGAAACGTTTATTCACTACAAATTCCATTAATCTTAAAACCAGAAAACGATTATTAAAGGCGTATGTTTGGAGTATTGCCCTTTATGGTTGCGAAACATGGACAGTTGGAAAAGAAGAAAAAAGGAGGATAAATTCTTTTGAACAATGGTGTTATAGAAGAATGCTAAAAATTAGCTGGACAGAAAAAATAACGAATGCTGAAGTTTTTAAAAAGGTGGAGGAAAATTATACCTTATGGAAAAGCATAAAGAGGAGGAGGACTAGACTGATAGAACATATTTTGAGACACGATAGCCTACTGAAAACGGTATTGGAGGGAATGGTTGAAGGCAAAAGATGTCGAGGAAGACCACGCCTACAATATGTTCAGCAAATCATATCTGATGTAGGATGCAGAAACTATGAAGAGATGAAGAGGAAAGCTATAAATAGAGCCGACTCGAGAACTGCCGCAGACCCATCCATGGATTGAATACTTAAGAAGAAGACTTCATATATATATATATATATTGCTTGTACTCGTATACATAATATTTTACCGTTACGTTGAACAAGTCCCTTAAATTTGCGTCTTAACACCTGCGCAAGATAGCGTCACATTGTAAGTGTAGTGAAATAGCAGCTAGTGTAAGTATTTGATAAGAGTGGTAAAATATTATACAGAGGTTTAAAATCTAAAAAGTCACTTTCATTAGGCCAAGTGAAATATGGAATATTGATAGTATTTAGAAATTCGTATCGATAATTTAATGAACTATGTTGTGAGAACGTGTATCCAAAGATTCTGTGACTTCTTCAATCACTGTTTGAATCAAGTAGAGCAGTGGTACTTTTACGAGATTTCACCCGATTGGAAGATATACGTATTTCACATTCTTTCTTCATCAGTAGGTAATTAGATTAATTCATTTAGGTAGTAATAAATAAAATAAATTTGGTGTAATTTGGTGCAAACATCTGGGCTAACTTAGGTCTCTAGTATTGAGCCCGAATAGCTCATGCTGGTGATAGCTTGTACACGACCATGCAATTTATAATGTTCCAGAATTAAGAACGCATCCCAGATGTATGCCACTACATCAGAAGTTCTTTTGACATCATTAAGAAGCTATGAAAAATTACCCTACATGATCAAAGAAGTTTTCTTTGAGTGCAATCTAGAATTTATAATGAGAAGTCATTCAGCTTAATTAGCCACATTTTTATGGGCTTATAATATTTATTTATGATTTACAACTGAAGGTATACCACCGCAGACACGCGGAAGGAATGAACTTAGTCGCTAAATGACTAGGAAGTGATCGAACTGAGCACGCCTACTTCCGTGAAGGAACGACTCTAATCCGTGCTCGCATGGCGAGCAGACGTTAAATTGTGAAGGTCCAAGTTGAGCTAGTATTAGTATCATCGATATTCAAATTTGTGAAGTGAATAGAATAAAGTATTGATTGTAGCACGAAGTGTGCTGGTGACGCGAAAAGTCCGTCCAAGATCTTGAATTTTGTTATATTTCCACTCAGTGAATTGATTGACCACATGGTTGCAGCATGCTTAATGGCTGACCAGTGTGACAAGTGATTTGTGTACCAGTAATACACGAGTGGAGAATCTGATCGAAATATTCAGCAGTTTCAGTGAAATATTTACGAGCCGTGCAAAGGCCGAATGTGAAAACGGATAAGATTGATTGAGCTGATACACTTAGATAAGATATCTACAACGCGTGAAGTGTTAGCTTCAGTGGAAAGACACGTGTTTGGTGTCAAAGCTAGTTTCTGTGATCTTAGCAGACAAGGCCATTTTTGAATATCGTCTGCTGGTTAAAAAGTGTAAAAGCTGTGAATTTGAAATACGCTAGAAGCAGTGTCTATAATTCTACAAATTTCTACGATTCTACAAAATGCCTTCATTTAACCATGTGCTGAGGCATAATAGTCCTATACTCAAGAAGAAGATGACTATGGCTTAAATATCCAAATGGGAGGAATGCCGAACACCTAAGCCACACTACGACTATGGGGAACCACCAGTGGATAACCATGCTTATGGCCAAGCAGAGAAGATATTTGTGGATTGCCTGGACGAAAGGCAAACTCCTCAATCTTCGTGTCTGGATAATAAACTGCAATAGCTGTGAGTCATGATTTTCTAATCTATTTCTGTACGGTGGATAGTCATGGGTGGATTAGTTTGTAGCATCCGTAACGTATTGTCAGTCATCAAGGTAGGGTTCTTTCATTCTTTTGACCACCTTCTTAAGGTGATTTTCACGCTTCTAAATGCTTATTTGCATTTCGTTACTCGACACTGAGTTAGTCACCTGATTGTGTGCGTTCATACGGTGCAATTTTGTTCTTGAAAGGTAATTCTGCATGACGGAAGATCATTTAGTCAATTTGTGACAGGGGCATATTTTTAATTCAGCTCCAGCTGATTATTTTGTCAAAGTTTCTGAAATCCCCGTTTTTCTATTATTTTGAACGCCACTGACGTCTATTACTTAACATTATGGCGTATCGTTTAGACATAGAAAGGATCCAGCCCAATTGTTATTGTAAAGTACATTTTTAAAGAGTGAGCAGTTTGCCACCAGAATTCAGATATTTCACATCGCTGTACATGAGTCAAGTAATGTTTTGAACTTACTCATACATTTTCTGTTACAGGATATTCGTATCATTTCGATTATTTCCACCTAAGGTTAAGGTGTGAAACCAGTATTTATTTTCATTTAAACGTGTTTTTTACGCAGCACCCATTTGTTGTGAGCTTCGGTGGTGCTACACAATGTCAAAGCCTTTCAGAAGGAGAGATATATCTTTCTGTTACGTCTATTTGGTTTTTAGAAGCCCAACATATCATTCTTATTGTAATTTATTCGTCTTTAATGGTATCATAATCTTTCTTACATGTGTATAATCCTATAGAGTGAATGCTAAGAACACTCAGCCTTCATTTATTGTGAATTTAATGTGTTTTAATTATCAGTGAAAGACATTTCTTTGAGAACTAACTGACACGCTATAACGCGTAGTGCAGGGCGCTGGAATCATAATGACAGATGCTTGTCCAGTTCACGCCGATGACATTGCCCAAGGTTATTTACGATCTCTCTTGTGAGACAATTGACTAACGACATCGTTTTTATTTTTATTTCTAGACCTGGTTAGGAATGTTCGTACGCGCCATGCTTTGTTTATGCGCATGCCTTTGACCTTGATTAAGTATCGATTTTTGTCAAGTTGTTCTGGTACAGGTGTACTAATAAGTAATGCTAAATATTTAATATACTCGCAGGTATTTGTGAGCGAGCCCCGATATGTTTTGTCATGATTTATATTTAATTTGAGTAACCATTTGATAGGTTGGAACCTTAAGGCCATTGTGTAATCTCACTTGTAAGAGAATGATTATTTACCGTGTTTTAATACACGTCGTCGGGTTGGCTACCATGTTTATTAGTGCATGCCGGCAAATCTATGTTACAGAACAAGTTTGACCGAGGAGGAAAGGTATGGTCTCTTACGAGTACCGATTGTGTTATTGTTAACGTGCGAGCCACGTATTCTTTGTTGAGGTGTACCACGTGTTGGTAGCACGCTCTTGTGGAGCCTTGCATTTGGTCAACTATCTTAATAATAAATGGACTCATAAATCTACGGCATTAAACTTAGGACTAAATCATGAACCATCAATTTATTTCCTAAACATACGATGCTAATAATACAGTTAAACTTTAATCGTTGTTAAATCTTGATCTTGTTTCTTTAGTGGAGCGGACCAATGCATTGAGCTTTCGTTTGTTCTTACTAGTAAGTCTAGTAGCTAACACTGATAGACTTTTGACAGAGATCGCACGAACCCAAAGTTCAGAACTCGTGGGTCGTAACCCGATCAAGGGAATGCGGTTCTTGCACAGTTGGATTCTCAAGTTTAAATACACTGATAGATGGCGGTGGACAACAAACAGTCGTTCATCTGAATGTAAGCAGGAATAATAAGATGTTTATTTGTGTGTACAACTTATTTATTTACTGATATGTTTTCCCACTGTTACCCTACTGTCTCTTGTAATATAATATCTTTGTTGTTGTATATAATTTTACCATTGTACTGTAAATGATGACCAACAATCATTAGTTTTGTTTAGTTTGTTTATCACGGACGTCTAACGCCGTTGATCAGCTTAAAGCAGGCTTAGTTCAAATTAATTAGAGTCTAAATGTAAATATGGGATGGTACCAGTCCTTTAACTTTGCTGTCATGTTTGACATGTTTTGATGACATGATGCCTTCTTCCTAGAAGCATCATTTATTCTTGTATAACTCTTTTTCTTGCGGTACCATTTCCCCAGCTTTGTTTTTTGTTTTGCTGTATTTAGGACCTGTCGAGGGGTTAACTTTAGGAGTTGTTTATTTTTTTTCTTTGTTTATTAGCTACGGAATAGCC
Organism: Meconema thalassinum; assembly: GCA_946902985.2. Taxonomy (NCBI): domain Eukaryota; kingdom Metazoa; phylum Arthropoda; class Insecta; order Orthoptera; family Tettigoniidae; genus Meconema; species Meconema thalassinum. Next base: position 247,170,416 of record OX336394.1, on the reverse strand, counting down.
GTTTTACCAAACCCTCCGACCGTAGAACAGGGGTTTGACATTTCAAATAAACAAACCATGAGTATGTCTTCAGTCTGGATGTAATTATTTAGTAGTTTTGACCTTTTTGGGGTGCATTTTCTTTGGGTGTCTATGACAATCACTGTGATGGGAACCTGATCCTTAGGGAAGCAGAGTCTTGTGCCGGCTAGTCCCATAAGAAGTGCATTCCGAACCTCTCCGGCAATGTGTCTCGAGGTAAGGGTCATCTGGGAGGCCACGTTACGGTTGGTGGTAACCAGATAACCTCGTCCAACGGGCACATGTCGTCAGTAAACAGTGTTAGTGTCTCGTCAGGTAGTGTAACCATTTGGGATTTATGCTCGTCGTGCAAAATAAAAGTTAAAAAAGCAAATAAAATCATCGCAAGATCTCAGGTAAAATTGAATGAGGAGAAAAGTGAAACTGATTGTCGTAACGTACCGGTACCGACATGCGAATGTCATAACCTGAGAAACGAACTGTCCTCAAAAGATGACATTATAAAGCTGCTAGAGGAAGATATTGCTAAGTTAATGGAAGAGAAGAGGTGAATAAATTAAAAGGAAACACAGAAGAAAGCAAGGAAACTTGGTCAACAGTGGTTGCTGCTAGTGTAAGATCAAATGAGCCTAGGCCTAAAATTGGAGTACCGGTAACTGAAATTCCAGTCTCAAATTAATTTGGAGTGCTTGTCGAAGAAAATGATGACTTTCTTCAAGAAGAAAAGAAGAATGTGATAAAGAGAAAATCCAAGAAGATGCGGATATTTGCGGATAGTCACGGGCGAGATATAGCAGCAAACGTTCTGGAGAGAAGAATAGAAATAGAGGTCACTTCGACAGTAAAACCAGGAGTTCCCATTGCAGCGGTCACGGACGGGATGGTAGGAGATTGTGCGTCCCTAACTATAAAGGATTATGCAGTCATCATCGCTGGAGCAAACGACGTGTACAGAAACGAGAGTAAAAAGGTAATCAAAGATTTAAAGGGTACATTGCCATCCATGCATAACACTAATGTAATTTTTGTAAACATTCCGCAGAGATATGACCTAATTCCCACATCATGTGTAAATGTAGAAATAGAGGCTACAAATGGAAAAATTAATAACATTTGTAAGAGTTTACCAAATGTCCGAATCATAGATGTAAGTAAATTAGACAGGAAATTCCACACTCGGCATGGCCTACACTTAAATAGGTTAGGAAAAGAGTATCTTAGTGATGAAATCTGCAAAATTGTAAATTCAAATGGTAAGAATAGTTCAACAGTAATATCTTTAGAGTGGAAGCAGGGAAACTGGTTAAAGAAGCCAAACGTGAGGTTTGGCATTCAGATGAGTATCTTTTGATGTCAAATTTAACTGAGTGCAACAGTGGTATTTTGGATTTGTCTAGCAACAATAATAATAACAATTATGATAATAATAATGTAAATAAATCACCAAAACAAGCTTGCAAAAGTAACGAATTTAAAATTTACCACCAGAATGTTCAGTCTCTATAATAAAATTCATTACTTAAATCTAATGCTTAAAAATGAACTTAAAGACATCTTAGCACTATGTATTTCAGAACATTGGCTGGAAGATGAACAACTCGAAGTACAATTCCCAGGGTTTATACCAGCTAGTAAATACTCTAGATCTAATATTAGCCATGGTGGTACTTGTATCTTCTTAAGAAATAATTTAGATCATGAACAGTTAACAGCTTATGATTATCTACTTATGGAACAGAATTTTGAATTCTCTGCCGTAAAAATAGATCAGTTTAAGTTAATAATTGTATGAGTATACCGTTCTCCGTCAGGAAATTTTCGTTTATTTAAAGATAAATTAGAATTGTTACTCAATAACATGAGCAAAGTAAATTTCGATATAATAATTTGTGGGGATGTAAATGTGGATTTCCGAAAATGTGATAGAAACACAGTTGCTAATTTCCTATGAACTGAAACCTACAATCAACACCCCAACAAGTACAACAAAATTTAGTAAAACCACTCCTCATCAAATTTTTATAAATACAGATAAATATCACCATTCAATAGAAGTCTATTTCCCGGGTTTTAGTGACCACCATGGACAAATACCGAGTTTTGAAGTACCCGAAAAAATCAATAATAATGAAAATGAAATTGAAACAAATGTTACATATTTCAATGACTTATTAAAATTAATAAGGAAACATGGTCAAAAATGTATAAACTAGAAAATGTAAATGATAAATTTAATGCATTTAACAGTACCCTAAAACACTATTTTGAAATAGCATTCCCCCTTAAACAAAGAACTATTCAAAATAACAAAGCTAGCAATTGGATAACAACAGGGATTATAAATTCATGTCAAAGAAAGAAATTTCTACACAAATTATATAAACAATACCACACAACACCTGAATTCAATTTATACTACAAAAATACACTAGAATATTAAGGTAATAAGACTAGCAAAGAAAATGCATAATGATAATTTTATATCCCAATCATCTAATAAGAACAGGGCTATGTGGTCCGTGATAAAGAAACTGTAAAATCTGCTAAAATACAAAGGAGCATTACACTGACCTGCAATAATAAAGTGATTAATAATCCAGAGGAAATAGCAAACACTTTTAATTACTATTTTCTGGAAATTCCACAAAAATTATTAAATAATTCACAGGTAAATATACTAAATTCTAATAATAAAATAAATATATGCAGCGATTCTTTATTTATAAGTCATGTCACAAGTGAAGAGGTAAGAATAGTTATAAAAGAGCTAAAAATAAATTCTGTGCTGGTATTGATGGTATCCCTGATGCAATTTTAAAGAAATGTGCAGAAAATATAATAAATCCACTTACACACTTGATAAACAGTTCAATTCTCTCAGGAACTTACCCAGATATTTTAAAGTTATCAAAAGTAATTCCAGTGCACAAAAACGGTTCTAAATATGAATTAGTTAACCATCGTCCTTTTACCTTACCAACTGGTATTGCAAAAATTGTGGAAAAAATCATGTATAAGCGACTGATAAGTTTTATAGTAAAAAATAAAATACTATCAAACTCACAACATGGATTCATAACGGAAAAATCTACACATACAGCAATTTATGAATGCATTAATAGTATATTGAAATTAATTGACAATAAGGAACATTTAACTGGCCTATTCTTGGATTTATCGAAAGCATTTGATGTTGTTGACCATAAAATTCTCCTTATAAAACTAAATCAATATGGTATTAGAGGTCTAGCTAATAATTGGATAGAGTCTTACTTAACAAGGCGTAAACAAATAGTAAGCTTGAGACACAAGGATGATGGAACCAGATTACATAATGAAACATTGTCCAATGAGGGTATTATTAAATTTGGAATACCCCAGGGATCGGTTTTGGTCCCACTACTCTTTCTTCTAGATATCAATGATATAACACAGAACGTTGATTCTCATAAGGAAATTTTGTTTGCAGACGATACAACACTCGTAATAAAAGGTGAAACTAAACAGATCATACAGCAGTCTGCTGACTCTGTTACCGAAGAGTTAACCAAATGGTCACAAGATAATCGCCTCATAATAAACTATAAAAAAACAGTAAGTCTAAATTTCCACACTGTACAGAATAGAAATCCTGCGACGCCCAATATAACATTAAATGGTCATCAAATAGAAAATAAATCAGAAACAAAGTATTTAGGTCTATGGATACATGACTTGAAATGGAATAAACAAATACAATATCTGAATACTAAACTGAACTCGATGTGCTTTGCGTTACGTATTTTGAAAACTTGCAATAGCATGAACACATTAAGAAATACTTATTTTGCTTATTTCCATTCATACTTAAGATATGGGGTCATATTTTGGGGTATGTCACCATATGTGCTAAGAACGTTTAGGATACAAAAGAGGGCGATTAGAATTATGGCAAATGTAAACACTAGAGTATCATGTAGACCTCTGTTTAAAGATTTAAACATTAACCCACTGCCCTGCATTCATATCTTTGAAAGTATTATGTTTTTTAAAAAGAATTTAATGAATAAAGAATAAAGCCTACGCTGGACATCTCACGGACAATTGTTAACCTGACCAATCGCCACCTGCTAGAGCGGGAAATCTCTATACTAGTGAAAGGAGGAAATGACGCAGTGACCTCTCCTTCGATTCCCGTGGAAGACATTGTCGCTAATATGGAAGCGGTAATCCGTGAGCTACCATCTGAACAAGCAGATGAAATTCGTCATGAAGCCTCACGTATAATTAAGAAGGTACCGGCACCGCAGAGTAACCTCACACCTCAGGAGAGGAAGGCTATAAAGACTCTCAATATGGACGAGAGCATAATCATTCTTCCTACAGACAAAGGGAACGCAACGGTTATCTTGGACATGACGATTACACAGGCAAGGTTTTGGAACTTTTAGACCCGGGTACCTATCGCAAACTACTGAGAGATCCTACCAACCGGATTCTTCGTGAAACGAACGGCCTGATCAAGGTATCTTCGCTACCTGAAAACGTAAAGAAGGGAACCACCAGAAGTGAGGCTTTACCACCAAGACTATATAGCTTACCTAAGATACACGAAGATAATGTTCCTCTTCGTCCTATCGTGAGTGCTATTGGATCACCAACTTATAGCATTGCCAAACATCTAGCTACCTTACTTCAACCACATATCGGCGGTAAACAGTCGTACGTCAAAGATTCTGGCCATTTCATTGAAAAATTGAAAACTATTCAACTAGAAGCTGGTGACTTACTAGTCAGTATGACGTGGTCTCTCTTTTCATGAAAGTACCTATAAAGGCAGCCCTGGAGTACATCGCACGGATTTTTTCAGATGATATCGCTGCCTTATTCCGCCACTGCCTCACCGCTAGCTACTTCCTGTGGAAAAGTGATTTCTATGAACAAATTGATGGGGTTGCCATGGGCAGTCCCCTGAGTCCGGTGATCGCGAAATTCTTCATGGAAAAATTTGAACAAATAGCACTCAAGACCGCACCTTTGAAACCTAAGGTGTGGCTAAGATACGTGGACGATACTTTTGTAATATGGGACCATGGTAAAGATCAATTAAATCTGTTTTTACTACATTTTAACAGCCTGAACTCTAACATTCAGTTTACCATGTTAGACTGACCAGAGCCTGTTTCCAGTCATCAGGAGATGATATTGATTTATTATCTAGGAGGAAACAGGATTTGGAAGAGAAGCTAAAGAAATTAGAGGAATACGGGGAGAGATTAGATTGACGATTACTCAGTCAAAAACGAAGTATATACTAACATCTAGGAGAAAATATAATGAATTAGAAAAAAATGTGAAACTGAATGAGAAAGAATATGAACGCTGTAAAAATGTTAAATATTTAAGGTCAATGATAGCTGAAAACAATGACATGAGAGAAGAAATACATGCGAGGATAGCGGCTGGAAATAGGAGTTACTATGCTTTAAGCAGAATTTTTAAATCAAGAAGTCTTAGTAGAAATCTGAAGCTGACTGTATATCGTACGGTACTGAAACCTGTGGTGATGTATGGTTCGGAGACTTGGACCATGACACAAGGTGTTGAGGAATTCTTAAGGAGATGGGAAAGGAAAATACTTATGAAAGAATATGGTAAGCCAGATATAGTAGTGGAAATAAAGAGTAGTAGACTGCGTTGGTTGGGACATGTAGAAAGAATGACAGAGAACAGGGTAGTAAGGAAGGTCTTCAATGGGAAGCAAGGAGGACGGCGTGTGAGGGGAAGGCCTAGGACCAGATGGCTGGACAACGTGGAAGAGGATCTGAGAAGGATGGGAGTCAGAAGATGGAGAAGCAAAGCAGTCAACAGGGAAGAATGGGCGGAGATTGTCCGGGAGGCCAAGGCCCTACAAGGGCTGTAGCACCAAGGAGTAAGTAAGTAAGTAAGTAATTTTCATCATGTATTCTTTCCGTAAGACGGAGTCCATACCATTCAAAAACTCATTCAGATCCTCAGGCGTATCCGCCAAGATGACGACGTCATCAGCAAATCTCAGAGTTGAAATTATTTCTCCTTGAATCTTCACTCCCACTTTAAATTTTTCTCCAATTTCCTTCATTGCTTGTTCAATGCAAAGATTGAAAAGTATGGGTGATAAGTTGCATCCTTGCCTTACACCTTTCTGAATACCAGCTTCTCTCTCATGTCCTTCAGCTCGAATGACTGCTGTCTGGTTTCTGTATAGATTGTATATCACCCTCCTATCCCTGTACTTTATTCCAATAGATTTCAAAATGTCAAACAATTTAGTCCAATCAACGTTATCAAAAGCCTCTTCTAAGTCTACAAATGCCATGAACGTCCTATTAGCTTTCCTTACTCTACCTTCCAAAATCAGCCTAAGACTTAGTACAGCTTCACTTGTTCCTACATTTCTCCTGAAACCAAACTGGTCTTCACCCAACTCCGTTTCTATCTGGCTTTCCATCCTCTTGTAAATTATTCTAGACAGGATCTTTGAAGCATGAATAATCAAGCTGATTGTATGGTAATCTTCGCATCTGTCAGCTCCCACTTTCTTTGGTATAGGGATAATAACTTTCTTCTTGAAATCAGGGGGTACCTCACCTGTCTCATAAATCCTACACACCAAGTGAAATAACCTGATCAGACCTTCATCTTCTATGCAGCGTAGCAACTCAATCGGGATATCATCTATGGCCGGTGCTTTGTTCCTGCTTAAGTCCGTCAAAGGTCTGTCAAATTCTGATCTCAATATTAAATCTCCTTTTGCATCCTCATCAATTTCCTCCTCCCTTTCCATTACATGATTATCAATCTCCTTTTCCTTATACAAACACTCTATTTAAGCTTTCCATCTCTCAACTTTCTCTTCCTTATCTGTTAGAGGCTTTCCATTTGTGTCCTTAATATTACAGCACTTAGTCTTCTTTTCCCCCAAATTATTATTAATCCTTCGATATACTGTGTCTACGTTTCCTAAATTCAGACAATTTTCTATACCTGCACATTTCTCTTTCAACCATTCTTCTTTTTCTTCCTTGCACTTCTTGTTAACCTCATTTCTCAGACGTCTGTATGCTGCTTTCCCCTTTTCATCTCTTACATTCTTGTGTTTCCGCCTTTCATCCATCAATTCTAGTATATCCTGAGTGATCCACGGTATTTTACCTATTCTTTCTTTCCTACCAATATTTTCTTCTGCGGATTTTGTTATTTCATTCTTCATAAGTGCCCATTCGTCTGCAATTGAAGTTTGTTTAGGGGTTTTCATTAGTCCTTCCTTTATGCTCTTCTTGTATCTTTCGTTTACATCCTTCACTTTCAGTCTGTCTATTGCCCACCTTTTTGGCTTTTGACTTTTCTTCAGTTTCTTCAACTTTAATCTGCATTTCATAACAACCAGATTGTGGTCAGAGTTTATGTCAGCACCAGGATATGTTTTGCAATCAAAAATCTGGTTTCGAAACCTCTGCTTGACCATAATGAAGTCGATTTGGTAACGCCCTGTATCTCCTGGTCTCATCCATTTGTATATTCTTCTATTGTGTTTATTGAATAAGGTGTTAGCTATGACCAACACATGCTCGGTGCAGAATTCCATCAGCCTGCTTCCTCGATCATTCCTTTCACCTAATCCGAAATCTCCTACTATCTTCGCTTCTCTCCCTTTTCCTACCACAGCATTCCAATCTCCCATTACTATAACATTTTCATCACCCTTGATATACCTCAGAATTTCATCTATTTCTTCGTAGACCTTTTCAACATCTTCATCGTCAGCTTTTCTGGCTCCAATTCTATTCAACATCTATACCAACGATCAGCCACTGTCCCCAGACACAAGAAGCTTCTTGTATGCAGACGTCCTAGCCCTTGCTGCTCAGAGCGCACGTTTTTAATCAGTGGAAAGAGATCTGACATCTGTCCTGAGAAATATATCATGTTATTACAGTTGGAACCAACTCAGACCAAATCCATCTAAGACACAAGTATGCGCCTTCCACTTAAGGAACAGGGAAGCTCATCGTGAGTTACGCATAGAATGGTCAGGTATCCAATTGCAGCATTGTCACACCCCTAAATACTTGGGAGTAACCCTTGATAGAGCTCTTACATTCAAAACCCACTGTAAGAATAACAAAATGAAAATCTCCACACGAAACAACCTGATTCGCAAACTAGTAGAGACACAATGGGGCTCAATCCAGAGACTATTCACACTTCTGCAATGGCATTGTGCTTTTCTACTGCTGAATTTGCTTCCCCAGTTTGGTACAGGTCATCTCATGCCAGACAGGTAGATACAGCTCTGAACGAAACCTGCAGGTTGATAACAGGTTGCTTAAAACCTACCCCAACAGATAAGCTCTACTACCTGGCTGGAATAGCACCACCTTGTGTTCGCAGAGAGGTGGCTGCCAACAGGGAAAGGCTAAGAGTGGAAGAGAACAGCGCCCACCCTCTGCATGGATATAATCCTCCTCAGCAACGGCTGAGGTCCCGAAAGAATTTCCTGAGGACATCTGAGATGCTTACCGTTTCACCGGAGAAGGCAAGGCTGGATATATGGAAGAAGTCGACCCCTCACTCCTGCGGTTGGACGCCAGTAGCTGAAGAACTACCACCCGGACACAATGAAAGCTGGTTGGTGTGGAAATCCCTAAACAGGTTACGATCAGGAGTTGGAAGATCCCGAGACAATCTGAGGAGATTTACGTGTCAGTAAATGTGACACGTTTTGCGAATGTCGACAAGAACAAACCACAAGACACATGCTTCATTGCCCTCTGTGCCCTTCATCTTGTGCAGAGAAAGATATCCTGTTAGCCACTCCGAGCGCCTTGGATGTTGCTCAGTATTGGGCACGTGTTATATAATTAGACAGTTTTACCCTTGTATGTACTGCACCCATGTGAGTAATCTCCATGGAAAACATGCTTCTGCCTCCAGCTAGCATCAGTTCTCAGGCGTGTACCGTCCTCCCACTGAGCAGTTGCATATTTTTGATTTGAGACTAAAAGGTATCAACTCTACAATGATAAAGCACAACTCTATTCTAAAGACTTTAATTCAGTTCTAAATCATGGCTTCAAGCACATAAAAACACAATCCCAACAAATATCATACAAAACAAAGCAAAATTACTCTCACAATCCACTAATATTCACACTTTATCCTATTAAATCCAGATGATTATTCATACATTTACCCTGAGATCGATATCAAATTCACACTCAAGTGCGCTGATGCACATGTAAATTACACATAAACTGTACTTATAATCTTATGTCACCTGCTGTGACCTCTTTCATTTCACAAGATTAATTGTTTATTTTCAACACCTCTTACTTTACATTATGTGTACCTTTGTGTTTTGTTTCTCTCTTCCCAACAAAATGCTTTACCATGCATTAGCCAATTTATGGGTTGCACATCAAATTCACTTGCAACTCCACAATCATATGTAAGAATTCTACAGTTCCCTTTCCTACAGTTCCCCATTCTACAGTTCCACTGTATGCCGTTGTGATTTCAACTTCAGAATTCCGTTACCGCTGTGTCGGACGATATATTATGCTACCCTTGCGTGGCATAGCCTATGGCATCTGGTACCGAGCTCCAGTGCTAAGTAATGTAACGTTAATTAGTGCCCCATGTTGGTAGCGACAAATGTAATGGTTTTGCTAGCCCACACTGTTGGGTGAAAAATGTAACTGTTTACCTTTGCCTATGCTATGTTGTTTTAATGGGCGCCAAGACTTCAACGCAATGCTGAAATCTAAATTTGTATTTAACAACGTCTAGCTCTGGCAGAACACATTCAAGACTCTATTCACTCAGATCGTGGTATGATTTGATCATTAACCCAACAAACAATTGTATCAGGAGAAGGAATTGGTCTATATCTAATGCTACCTACTGAAAGCAAAGATTGCATTGTAAAAGAAATGAATTTATTATATAAAACAAGTATAGCAAAATTAATAATAATAATAAGTTTAAAATTTAAATTGGAGCGTTGTGATTTGAATATTACCGATAGAAAATTACGTGAAAACGGAGTCTGATAAATCGATTTTACTCTTATTTCCAAGCTATGAAGTTACTGAATTATGAAATATAAAACAAAGAAAAATGAGAGATTGCGTATTTCTGCGTCATTAGCGCTTACCCCTGGACATTGCCAAAGCATTTCCCTCGTTCTTGATGATGCTGTGTGCTTCCCACAGTCTCCTGGACGTCGTCATCTCCGTCGAAATTTGATGATATTCTGGTAGATTAGATAATTCTATGGTCCGTACATCGGACCCAAACTCTCGTAAAACCGCACTGGTTACGTTTTACAAAAGTTCGTCGCTAACTCCACTGAACATCGGAGCGTCACGCACTTGCGACCGTACACTGCAAGTTCTACACAGATTGTCCGCGTTTCACGGCGCGTCGAACGATATATCCACATGCCGGCTCCCCACTCTTCAGTCCCAACTAGCTTACGTCGTCTCCCCTGATTGGCTGAACCACCACGCGATCTTCTCCTCCTCCGGGTCATTACACTCGGCGACAGGGTTCCGTTTCAACAATTCGCCTCTTCTTGACGATGCGACCCAAGATTGCGTCATGCTCCTCGACAGGAATCAGCTTGTATTAGAATTCCCAGTGAGTCACGTCTCTCGATATACCCTAACTGACGAAAACTCCGTAAAATTCCGTAATCAGATAATTTTCTATGATATCGTCGTTCGTAATAATTTGCTTGTTAGCGTTTTCTAAGACATAGAAAACCTATCTGTATGCTTATAATTTTTATAAAATGCTCCGAAAATACCTTAATAATAATTATAATAAATTAATAATAATAATAAATTAACATGAAAAATTCTCTTGGCTGAACAATTTGCCGCGTAAATAAATATAGAATGGCTTCCTACTGACTTATGCCAGTTGCATAAAACCCCTCGAAAAACACGTTACATATTCGCCTCGGATCATCGGATCATTTACCGTGACGACGGTCCATTATCCGATTATCCCAGACACGTTAATAAACCCCATCCAAAATACATATTACATAAATGAAATCACCCTAAATTACAGATATATACACTCATATTTTTTCTTCACGCACTTTGCGTCAAAGTTTGTTGTCACTATGGATTGCACTTTGCAACCAGTCCCATGTTTTACATATGGAATAGTGTTCCACGGATATTTCCGCCTCTCAAATTTCTCTATGTTGGAGAAATAGACATAATTAATGTGTGAGCACTATGTATTTATGATGTCATATCACACGCATTGAAGGTGTTCTGATATATTTATATCACCATAGAACTTCCTAATTTCACTGGAGGTCCCCTCCTTATGGTGACATTTAATTCCACATATCACTGAGCACACGATCACACTATTGTGGCAGCGCCTCGTGACCATAATACTTAATCTCTCTTTGAAGTAGATTAAATTAATATTGACTTCTGAAAAAAAAACAGTAAATGCGCATTACATATAACACCAAATATTTCTGTGCCGTAATCGCCCTGTCTTCTTAAGTTCCCGTACACCATATTCTACTTAATACTAGTTCTCAACACAGACCATTTCTCCTCACACAAATAATACCATTGTACAAATTATCTTAAATTACACACTTACAAATCTTACATGGCGAGGCCGTAAACAGAAATCACGTGTGCTGATATGTATGAGTTTCATGAAGGACTGTCTCGCATTCTGATGGCCCATCTTTTATCTCGTGGACGCCTTAAGCTAACAAGCCCTATTCAAGCGCTCCCCCATCTCTTGGAGATAAATGGGAACCCATCAGCGCTGCCAAAATGGCCTTGGTGCATCGAGACAATTTAGTGCTCAACAGCACCCGACAATCCCGTCATATTTCCCTGTACCTTAAAAACTCTCATTTACTTACATACTACCCCCCTGTGTGACTTCTGATACGCCTGCCTGGAAGACCAACTCCTCCCACGCACCAAATACCACACTTACTCATTTGATAGGCTGGCTCGCCAGCTAAACACACTCACTTTATGACACATATGTTCGTAGACTATGTATATTATACGTTCCGTATAATCTGTTTCCCTCACTATTCTCCAGCACATATGCTGTTTTCCCAATACGTTTGGAAACTATAAATGTTTCTGCGTCACCTGCTTCCAACCTTGCAAGTGGCTCCCTTAACTTAACGTCATCACGTTGCTCCACTAGCATATTTCTCAGTGTCTGTAACGATGCCCTGTTGCTACTGTCCACCCATGCTAACCCTACCTTCCTATGGTGTCACACCTCTACTCGACACACTATGACCTAAAAATGTCACCTCTGACTGACAGAATGACGACTTAGACAGCTTCAAAGTGAACCCTGCCTGATCTAACTTCTGAAAAACTATATCTAAATGACGTAGATGCTCCTCAAAACTGCGTGAACTAATTACCATATCATCAATGTAAATGGTTACAAACTCTCCTGTGTCATCCCCTAATGCGATGTTTAAAGCCCTAATTAAAGCTGCTGAACTACTCTTTAACCCATAAGGTGTTCTACAAAATTGATATAGGTTATATTTATGACTAAAAGCTGTAAATGGTCTATCTTCGTACATAAGTGGCACTTGCCAAAAACTGGAACTCAAATCTACACAAGTGAAATACTTCTTCCCCTCAAATGTTTGCATTAATTCCTCTATTGACATAGATTTCAGCTGATCTGAACTAATTCTACTGTTAACCAAACGAGCGTCTAAACAAATACGAACAGTGCCGTCGGTCTTGGGTACCGTTATCAAAGAATTAACATATGGACTGTTCGAGTGCTCAATAATCCCATCTTCAAGCATCTGGTTAATTTGTGCCTCAACTGCACTCTGATAAGCGAAAGGTACAGGATATCTATGTCCTGTGAATACTGACCTATCAATAACGTTCAATGAATGGGTATAGCAATTGGCCATACCAATGCGATCCTCAAACACTCTCCTATTACACCATAACACATCATAGAGCCGAACACACTGTTCATCCTCTATATTTCCCTGAAATGCAGCCTCACGTAACGAGTCCTCTAGACTTCCGTTCGTAATCACACTGCCCACAAAACATGGAGAACCCCGCTCTACGGCTGGCGATATCTCATTTAAAGTACAAATCACACCTACAATACTACTCCTCTGAATACGGTCATTGAACGCTACTTCTACTTCAGAATCTCCCCATTTAAATTTCAAACTCCCTACATCATAACATAAGTTACCAGACACTCTACTTAGCCACTCTGAACCCAAGATAACACTGAATACTAAATTTGGAATTACAAGGCAAATCTGCTTCTCTACATGATTATTAATTTTAATGTCTACTAAAACTTGCTTAGAAATTACTTTAGACCTCTTCCCAACAGCTGTGATAACAAAAGTGCTTTTAATTGGCATCTCCTCAAAATTTACTCCAGTTCCTTTCATTTTATCATAAAATGCACTACTTATGCAACTCTTCATACAACCACTATCAATTAAAACATCTGTGTACGCCTCGGACACGTTAAATTTAACTATGGGGCTCTTACTAACCACTTCCTGAATAATACCTTCATCATTTAGTTCATGTAATAATTCATTTCTTACATTTAGGTCATAGGGTTCCTGTATAATTGTATGGACAGGGCATGCTACAGACTGAGATTCTGACCTTACTTCGCAGCCTGGTTCGCGTTTAAAGAACCGCTACAGCTGGCCGTAGTACTACTAACTACTAAACTGGTCTGGTTGTTCTGGGCTGTGTTGTCATTGTTTGGCTGTATATTACTACCACTAGGCTGTCCTCTTCCTTGACCCCTATTCTGGTTGTAATTATTGTCATTATAATTTCTCCCTTGATTTCCCCTGAAATCATTGTTTCTCCCTTGATTTCCCCTGTAATCATTGTTCCTCCCTTGATTTCCCCTGAAATCATTGTTCCTCCCTTGATACTGATTACCATAGCCATTTCCTCTGTTCTGATATAGCTGATTATTATTATTTCTATTTTGAGCGTTGGCCCCTTCGCCACCGTTCCCTTGAACTTCTTGATGCCTGGCTTCATTAGGTCTATTATTATTATTACCCTGGTTCCGATTGAAATTGTCATCATAACCCCCTCTCCCTAGTGCATCAAATGTGCTTAACAAATTTTCTACTTGTGATATAGTCTTTACATTCTGGATACAAGCAGCCTCCTTGATCCTATAGGGAAAGTGCCTAAGTAGCAACCTTACCACATCACTTTCCTCCTTCAAGCCATCCAGATATTTACACACTAATACCTGCCCTAAAAAGTATTCGGTCATGGTGGAGCTTCCTTTAGGGTTATATTTACCACACACTACTCCCTCACGATGCTGCGACTGAATAACCTCATTCCAGAACTTTTCACAGAATTTCATTTTAAAATCATTGATATCAGTAAACTTGTCTCTGTAGACAGCAAACCAATTCCTCGTTTCCCCCACAAACACTTGTTCTAAAATTTCAACTACCTGGCACCACTCAATACTACCATTTTCCAACCTTTCCCCGAATTTATTTTCTATAGTCTTCATGAACTCCATTGGGCACCCCTGTCGATTGCTGAACTTACCCAGTTCTACCTCCCTGTGTGTGCTATTCACAAAAACTGGCCTATTCTGACTATTTTCTTGCCTGATCCTAGCTTTTAATTTTAACTCTAATTCTGCGATTTTCTCCTCAGCCTTCCTCTCAATACTGTTTACTGTTAATTTAATGTTTCCTTCTGATTCTTCTACTTTATCATATAGCTTTGCTTGTTTCTCCTCAATCTTGCTAATGCTCTCTCTATTACTCTCTCTTAAATCATTTACTTCTGCAACTATTTGCGAGTGGACTTTCTCAATTCTACCCCCCAGCTGTTCCTTAACCTCTTTAGTAGCTACCTGAATTTTGTCAATTTCTCCCCCCAATTGCTTTTTGACCTGCTGTGTTTCCAGTTGCACTAGTTCTTTTAAATTTTCAGCCTGTGTACTGATTCTAATTTCCAACTCCTCCTGTACTTTTCCTAATTTTCTGTCTACATCTGCAATAATCTCTTTAGCCTTTTCTTCCATCACCCCCCTCATCTCGCCTCTAATCAGTTCGAATTTGTCACTCATTTCCCTACTGTTTTGTTCTAATTTAGCATTTAAAGTTTCAGTACTCTCTCTATTTTCCTTACTGTTTTGTTCTAATCTGGCGTTTAAAGTTTCATTACTCTCTCTATTTTCCCTACTGTTTTGTTCTAATTTAGCGTTGTTTTGTTCCAGTTTTGCGTTGTTTTGTTCTAATTTAGCATTTAAGGCATCTGTACTTTCTTTATTTTCCCTACTGTTTTGTTCTAATTTTGCATTTAAGGCATCACTACTAACTTTGTTCTGATACATGAACTCGAGAAGTAAAGTTTTTAATTCTGGTTGACCCCCTACACTCCCTGTTTCAGTATCGGGATTTACCTCCGCTACCCCGGTACTACCATCACTCGACATACTGCTCGTATCATCATTCTCCCGTTGATGACCACTACGTAACCTCATCTGTCTTTCTTTCTCATCCCCCATAATAATATACACTGATACAGACAAATAACCCCCAAAATACAGGCACAGAAATATATACCCTTCTCCTTCCACAGATGTTATTAGGTTTTCATCCCCAAGTTGTCGGCGCCAAATGTAACGTTAATTAGTGCCCCATGTTGGTAGCGACAAATGTAATGGTTTTGCTAGCCCACACTGTTGGGTGAAAAATGTAACTGTTTACCTTTGCCTATGCTATGTTGTTTTAATGGGCGCCAAGACTTCAACGCAATGCTGAAATCTAAATTTGTATTTAACAACGTCTAGCTCTGGCAGAACACATTCAAGACTCTATTCACTCAGATCGTGGTATGATTTGATCATTAACCCAACAAACAATTGTATCAGGAGAAGGAATTGGTCTATATCTAATGCTACCTACTGAAAGCAAAGATTGCATTGTAAAAGAAATGAATTTATTATATAAAACAAGTATAGCAAAATTAATAATAATAATAAGTTTAAAATTTAAATTGGAGCGTTGTGATTTGAATATTACCGATAGAAAATTACGTGAAAACGGAGTCTGATAAATCGATTTTACTCTTATTTCCAAGCTATGAAGTTACTGAATTATGAAATATAAAACAAAGAAAAATGAGAGATTGCGTATTTCTGCGTCATTAGCGCTTACCCCTGGAAATTGCCAAAGCATTTCCCTCGTTCTTGATGATGCTGTGTGCTTCCCACAGTCTCCTGGACGTCGTCATCTCCGTCGAAATTTGATGATATTCTGGTAGATTAGATAATTCTATGGTCCGTACATCGGACCCAAACTCTCGCAAAACCGCACTGGTTACGTTTTACAAAAGTTCGTCGCTATCTCCACTGAACATCGGAGCGTCACGCACTTGCGACCGTACACTGCAAGTTCTACACAGATTGTCCGCGTTTCACGGCGCGTCGAACGATATATCCACATGCCGGCTCCCCACTCTTCAGTCCCAACTAGCTTACGTCGTCTCCCCTGATTGGCTGAACCACCACGCGATCTTCTCCTCCTCCGGGTCATTACACTCGGCGACAGGGTTCCGTTTCAACAATTCGCCTCTTCTTGACGATGCGACCCAAGATTGCGTCATGCTCCTCGACAGGAATCAGCTTGTATTAGAATTCCCAGTGAGTCACGTCTCTCGATATACCCTAACTGACGAAAACTCCGTAAAATTCCGTAATCAGATAATTTTCTATGATATCGTCGTTCGTAATAATTTGCTTGTTAGCGTTTTCTAAGACATAGAAAACCTATCTGTATGCTTATAATTTTTATAAAATGCTCCGAAAATACCTTAATAATAATTATAATAAATTAATAATAATAATAAATTAACATGAAAAATTCTCTTGGCTGAACAATTTGCCGCGTAAATAAATATAGAATGGCTTCCTACTGACTTATGCCAGTTGCATAAAACCCCTCGAAAAACACGTTACAGTAAGACTGTCAGTAAAAAAATGTAACTTCCAACAACTCATAAGTTTGCTAAATATTAAATCATCAGGATGACCTTCAATTATCAATGTGTTTCAAACCACACAATTACATTATATAATACAACACTGACTCTTTCATTACAAACAGGGTCTCAAATCTGTTCCTTTTAAATGTCAACCTTCACGGGTCGTTTTAAAACTCTGCCCCTCAGAGCTTACTCGTATACAATGGAACGGAGCCGAGCGGTCACAACACGTGCGCCGTCCCTCCTGACTCATGGCTTTTATCTCCAAGCAGTAACCAGATTTCTAAATACGATAGTGCAGTCTCACTGACCCACATATCCCATATGATTTAAACTGAATGGTATGCAAGACGGGTGATGGACGTGTTTAAATATTTATTCCTAACCTTAGGAGATTAATAACTGGCCTCAATAGGTCCATTTCATTATACGAAGGAACGAGATTAATCAAACACTGGTCGAACTGGCTAGCCGGCATCTTAATAACTGCTACGGTCAGGCACATGCTGCCGCCAATTAGATTCGCTTCTCAAGAGCTGAATCATTTCAATAACAAGTTCTCGGTCGATCAGTTATCATGCAGAGGTTTCCATTGTTGTCCTCCAATATACTACAGGATTCGAACCCGGAACATTCCATATACATCCTCAGAGTTAGGGTACATCACTAAATACACTCTGGCAAATAATAAATTTCTCTGTATACCCTAGGCTATACGAGATTTCACACGTCGATAGACTACCTGGCTCCCTGACCATTATGCTATGTTCTCGTCCTTTAATTAGTAAGATAAATCTATCAATTACTCTACAAGCTTATTCACAAGCTGCAAATTCAATTCACTATTAAACTCTTCCATTCCCTGAATTCTTGCATAATTATACCCCTTATTCCAATATTTTCTGATATTAAATTGCTTTTCTTAGCCCTTCATGTATCATATTACTGCTTGGATAGATAAATATTCCAATTAGCATATATATTTGCTTACATCATTTTTCCCTGATGTATTCGTTTATTCCTTTTATTATTATTATTATTATTATTATTATTATTATTACTGACATGAATTACAATAACCCGACACAACGTAACCATTTTAATAACCGAACATCCGTGTCCGTTACGTTAAGTTTTATATAACTGAACTGCCATTTACAATAGTGGTAACGATTTATCCACTCCATGATGTACAAAAGACATCTCAACTTTACTAAAATCAACACAACAAATAATAATTTGAGGTTCTCCCTCCTAATATTGACTCTTACTGGCATCTTTTATAGTTTTGAAATCACAAAACACACAGTGGACTACAACTGCTATAAAATCATGGTTTTTGGGTACTTACATCGGCTATCCCGGTGGCTCCAACCACTCATTCCTTCCATTAATGCCTGCCATAATTGCAAAATTAGCAAGACATTCTTACACTGATAACACACCTTTTATATAACTTTGGCCTCACAAGACACACGGCACTATTCCTTTCCATATTGAGGCTATTGCTTCCTTATACACATAACACTTTATAGCACTTGTTACACTATTAATTTTAGAGATATTTAACAGATCATCACTTCACTATTTATACTTCTTACTGGTTGAATTTCCCTGGCAAGATATCAGAAATGCAGACGCTGAAGATGGCCTTCTCGCTGCTATCCGTATCCTGATTGAAAGTCTCGATTATCTGCTTAAGGATTCCTATCGATTCACCCAACTGTCTATCCATCTCTATCCTGCGATAAACTTCCTGATCTAGCATGAATATGCTTGCATATCGTCCTGAGCGTTAATTATATTGGTGTTCTATGGAATTCCACCACTCACATAATAAAGTTTATTTCTGCGAAGTCCAGCAGCCTAAGATCTGCATACTCAATATTTACATACTGCGCTCAACCATTGTACATTGTACTTGTACAGATTATTACTCTCAAATGTTCTAGCTTGTCTATCACACGGTACTTTCCCTATGTGCATAATAACAATCGCTCGTACTGCCGACTATACAAAAATGGCACGACTGTCCTTAATAAATGTTTCACTGCACGGCTCTTCATGCTGAAGTCCGAGAATCCCTTCTCGACTTCGGTAACGCGCACTTCGCCTAATAAAGTTTACTGGTTACATCTGACGACTACTGACGACTGACTTCTTTATGATGCTTTCCTAACTCGTACATACTTATACTGCACGGCTAATACACTTAATAATACTAAAAATGTTCAAGTCTTTGTGCGCGCGTTCTTTTCCTGGACCCGGGCAGCATACGCTCCGCGCTAGAGTCTGGTACAACTGACCTCTTCTGTCATGGGTCCATGCCTTATATTCGTTTCGAGAGAAAAAGTAGACCGCGAATTCCCCCGCAGTGTCATCTTCTCTCCCAGGATGATTCTGGTCTTGAAATAATGCTCATATGGTTCCTTTTTCCTCGCTGGTCACAGATCTGTATGCGTGCTCGAGGGTCGATCGGCCAATTAATTAATATTAATTGCCTTTGCCATGGCGTGGGCACGCCAAGTCACCTAAAAAACCCCGGCGACCTAGTCAGATCTCACCGCTAACACCAAATATACTGTGTCATTGCGCATTCCATTAAATATGCCTCGATTTCAATGTTTAATGGCTTGATAATTAGCCTCCCTGCTAAACATTCACATGGGTGAAAACCTCATGTCACTGCGTTGCTCCAATCACGAGTAATCATTAAATAACGATGGTAGCTCCTCACTCCAATAGAGTTTCTATTCTGAAACGGGGAATAACTTGGCCATTATTTAGCTCCCTGACCTGCTCCAGACGACTTAAGTAGGTCACACAGATTGACACGGCTCCAAGAATCTCCTCCCACTTTTCTGGAGTCATTAGCCAAACATCAAGCGTTCCAACTTCTGTGCTCAAGTCCAGAATTGTATACTCCATACAGCCCAATAATGCTGTATTCTACTAATATTCCCCGCATTATATTAATAAATAATGTCAGCATTCGTTGCTATCACAGCTATTTAATATGTACTTTCTCTAGGGGTTTTTATAACTTCAACTCCTCCAAAAGATCTCGTGTTCGTTCCTTGCCGGAACCTTTATTCTGAGCTCAACTAACTCTGAGATCCACGTTCGACACCAGTCAGCTTAACCCCGTTAGGTTCAGTACATGTGTAGCAACTGTACATTTGTATGTTTCCGACTCGAGAAATATATAAATCATCAGCTTGACTGGTAGGCATATAGACTTGTACCACTGTGGTGCACGTAGGTTTAGTATTGATTTTTGCTACAATAATCCGTTCACTCATAATATTCCACCCCCTGTCCAAGTTTCTACTCAATATGAGACCAACCCCTGCTTGGCCATTGTTTGATTTAGTGCTAATGACCCTATAGTCACCTGACCAAAAGTCCCGTTCTTCCTGCCAGCACATTTCACTAATCCCAACCAAATCCAACCTCAACCTATCCATTTCCATTTCTAAGTTTTCTAACCTTGTAATGTTTTCCTAAGTAGCTTCCTCTGTAACCAACCATGAAGAGTCCCTCCAGCAAGCAGAATATAAAATAGGGAAATCCCGTTGGGTGCCAACTCCAATACAAATGTATTAGAGTAATATACTTTAGTTCAAAACAAGATAAACACAAGGTCTCTATGATATCAGGGTGTAGGGTAAAAATATATACCAACCCGGATACAATCAGTTTGGGAAGTAGTTCTGATATTCACTGTAATATACAAGCATTTACTGAGAATATTACTTACATAATATATGTAGTACTGCAGTGTAATGATATGATTTTATAGATTTTTATTATAAGTACTCTTCTTAGTTAGAAGATTTATGGTATTATTATAATCATGTAGTCTAGACACCTTCATACAATTTATAATCACTTCCAGTTTTTAATACAAGACATCATTACTTCGTTTAAGATCCAATCCTTTTTTTTAACTTCATATATAAACAACTATCCCCTTACTTCCTTTGTCTTTTAATACCTTTCTCTGCCTTCTAAAGATATGCCACACAACCTAGTGTTGGATCCTCTTCTATGGACTCCACAGATATGCACTCACAAACACCTAGTTCATTATCTCAACACCTAAGCGCTCTTATTACATACCACATACAAATAGCAAACATCTTCTATGGCTTCATAAGAATGTCACATTCACCCCGAGAAATCTTTACAACAATGTTATTTTGGAGGGATTTCTAACACACATTTTACCCAAATATCCATCATTACATAAGATACTAAGTCCAAGACCATATACATCTCCATACACTGTTTCACCAAACACTCCACTGTAAAATACTTGGCAGCATTCAATCTCCAGGAAGAAATAGCAGTTACTTGGCAAACCAAATGATATACAAGGTTAGTTCGTGCAAAGCCAGAAAATTGTCAGAACCACAATCATAATCTCCGTCACAGAAGAACATATTTTCCATGGCAAGCAGCAACTCATCAAGGCCTACTCTTCCAGATTCCTCCACATCTTCTTTGTAAGACCAAAATGTTCGATGTCCCAACCAACTTCCTTGAGGGCAGGCTGCACATCCAGATTACCATAAACATGAACAATCTCTTCTTCTTTTGATCCTTTCCAAGAACTCCTAGTAATTCAAGTGGATGACCAAGTTCCTCACCATCATATAGGGTCTAAAGGTCCTTTTCTTGAAAAGCTACACTTCTGAAGATGCTAACTTTTATAGTACATTCCACAAAACTGGTGTATATAACTTCCATCATGAATTTTGTTATTGAAATACAGATGCCACATCCGTTGCTCTGATACAGATTCACACTTGTCTATGATAACCAATCTTCATTTCTCCAATTAGACTTCTTGAATCCAAAAACTTAGAAATCATATCTCGATTAAACAAATTTAGAGTACAAAATCAAATAATTAGATGCAAAAATCAAGTTCAAATTACGGTCAAGAGATGAATCAAAATCAATGTATTGACACAAAATAAGAAAGAAAGTTAAATAACATTCTCATCAAAAGATATGTACATTACAGCGAACCAACAAATGTACACTGTGCAAATGTATCCTAGGATAGATCACAACATAGACATAAAATGCCTAAAAAAATATAATCTATAATAATAACGAAGTCTCGTAACACACCCCCTACACATTTAATTCCAAATATACATCCATCACATACACACTTCTTACACACATAAGAATATACATGAATATAATTAACTAAATCATAAACTCTGCATACATAATACCTATCTCTAAATGCCAGGCATAGATGTTCATATTCTTCCTGTCTCCTTTTCTCGTGCTTCATTTTCCTCCGTCTCTGATCTTTTTTTTCTCTGCTTTCCATCTCGTCTTTCTCTTCATCCGCCATGTCATTCCGTACCTTGTACTCCTCATCTTCCATCTCCACCGTTCCTGTCTCCTTCCCTTCTTCCTTTTCTTCTGTCTCTCCTTCGTCTCCATTCTTCATCCGCCATGTCATTCCGTACCTTGTACTCCTCATCTTCCATCTCCAACGTTCCTGTCTCCTTCCCATCTTCCTTTTCTTCTGTTTCTCCTTCGTCTCCATTCTTCCTTCTTTCTCTGCCTTCCATCTCGTCTTTCTCTTCATCCGCCATGTCATTCCATACCTTGTACTCCTCATCTTCCATCTCCACCGTACCTCTCTCCTTCCCTTCCTCATTTTTTCTTATTATTATTATTCTTCTGATCCTTCACACTCTTATCTTCCTTTGCCTGACATCTCATCTTCATCCTACTTCTTTTCTTTGCTTTCCAACTCATCCTTTTATCTATCCTCCTGGTCCCCCTTTTCTTCAATCTTAACCACTTCTTTCTTCTCTTCGTTTTACCTCTCATCCTTTTCATCTCAATCTTCCTTCTCCAACGATTCTTCACCTCATCTTTTCCCATTTTGTTGTCTTTTTCATTATTCACTCCTGCACTTTCACCCTCATCTTTAACCTCTTTTTCTTGACTGCTACTGTTCTCCTCATGACCAACCTCATCTGCTTCTCCTTTCTCTTCTTCAGTTTCTTCCATCTCACCTACTTTCTTTCTTTCTTTCTTTCTTTCTTTCTTCCATTTCACCTTCTCCGTTATACGTTTCTCCTTTCTCTTCTACCTTGCCCTCTATCTCATCTTTTTCCCTGTCCTCAGTTTAGTTTTCCTCCTCCATTTGACGTCCTCCTTCACCTTCTTCTCTCTCTTGTCCATTTTCATGTTTAATTTGAGACCTTAATCTCACTTCCATATCTAATATCCTCTCACCAGTCGCCTTTTCAACCTTCTCAATTTTCTCTAGAATATGTTCCTGTACCCTTTCCAATTTATTATCTGCTTCTACAGTCATATCATTTAATTTCTCTGATATTCACGCTTCCATTTTCATCGATTTCTGATCTACTTCTTTTATAATTGCTTTCGCCTTTTCTTCCACCATACTCCTTACCTCTCCTCTAATCTCTTGTCTCACTCCCTCAATACTATGCTGTAACGATCCATACTTCCTATCTAACTCCTCACTAACATGCATTACTTTATCTAATTTCTTACTCAACTCCTGATCATTCTTATCAAATTTTTCATTCATTTGTTTTATCATCTCCTGATTATTATTATTATTATTATTATCATATTTTTCATTCGTTTGCCTTAACATCTCCTGATTGTTCTTATCAAATTTTTCATTCATTTGCCTTAACATCTCCTGATTATTATTATCAAATTTGTCATTAATTTCCCTTAACATATTTAGGATATCTTGCACCGGCATTAACACATCCTGTACTGGCCTTACAACATCCTGTACTGGTACATCAGTCATCTCTCCTTCCATCACACTACTGCCAGTCTCATTCCCATCACTCTCCATCATTCACACCACCACATTTTCTCCATTCATCTCCATCCTGCTACAACTCACTCCATTCTCATTCGTTCATCCTCTATGTAAATACGTACACAATAACCTATCCCTCAGATAGCACTTGCACAATTCACACTCTCCTACTCCCACACTGATGCATCCTGGTTCTCGAGTCCCACGTTAAGGTGCCAATTGTAATGTATTCCTAAGTAGCTCCCTTTGTAACCAGTCATGAAGAGCCCCCCCCCCCCCAGCAAGCAGAATATAAAATAGGAAAATCCCGTTAGGCGCCAATTCCAATACAAATGCATTAGAGTAATATACTTTAGTTCAAAACAAGATAAACACGAGGTCTCTATGATATCAGGGTGTAGGGTAAAAATATATACCAACCCGGATACAATCAGTTTGGGAAGTAGTTCTGATATTCACTGTAATATACAAGCATTTACTGAGAATATTACTTACATAATATATGTAGTACTGCAGTGTAATGATATGATTTTAGAGTTTTTTTTATTATAAGTACTCTTCTTAGTTAGAAGATTTATGGGATTATTATAATCATGCAGTCTAGGCACCTTCATACAATTTACAATCACTTCCAGTTTTTAATACAAGACCTCATTACTTCGTTTAAGATCCAATCCTTTTTTTAACTTCATATATAAACAACTATCCCCTCACTTCCTTTGTCTCACAGAACCACAGAACACCAAATATAATAGAAGTGAATGCAGCATGGTAAAGCATGGAAACAAGAAACTAATGCAGCACGCCTAGTGGTGTGGCAGCCAACTACCAGTATGAAAATATTAGCTCCCAAATATGTTTTCATTTTATGTTTTTTTTTACTGGATCACTCCAATCCGTATTTTATTTAAGGACACATTTCCATTTTAACAAATCACATCAACATGAGACGTTGGGCTGGGTGGTTTTATTCAGAACTGTTCACGCCGATGTCGTATGACTCGTATTCTTTGGCGTGAGCAACATCCGCATTTGACAAATACGGTTTACGAATGAAAAGTATGTATCACGATTATAAGCTGCAGAAATACGACAGTATCGTGTTACCTAGGAACAATATTTGCTATTGCGAGTAGTTTTAGCGTATAAGTGACTTAAATATATCTTAAAATCAGGATAATGAATAGTTACCGTAACGTGCTTCAAGCATGCGAAGCCGCCATTTTATCAACAACACAGAACACCAAATATAACAAGGTTGGAAAGCTCTTGTGGAAACCCTTTGCTCCTTGGAGGACATAAGTCAAGTAAGTCAAAATCAACCAATCACGAGGCGAACTTTTGCCTAGCAGCGCTCATAGTGGGGTGGCGCTGAAGTACTCAGTGTTGTCAGTTACTCGTATCGTAGCTTCACCCCGTGCACAGAACACCTATATAATACCTTTCTCTGCCTTCTAAAGATATGCCACACAACCTAGTGTTGGATCCTCTTCTATGGACTCCACATATATGCACTCACAAACACCTAGTTCATTATCTCAACACCTAAGCGCTCTTATTACATACCACATACAAATAGCAAACATCTTCTATGGCTTCATAAAAATGTCACAACCTTCCACTTCCTAGCAGACTTCTAACATTACACGCTCCGATTCGTAGAATGTCAGATTTCCTCTTTGCCACTTCTGTGATGTTAACCCCCTCTCGAGTAGTCCCCACCCGGAGATCCGAACGGGGGACTTGTTTACCTCCGGATTGACATTTTACAAGGGAGGAGGCCATCATCACATTTAATTATGCATAGAGAGGTGCATATCCTCGGGAAAAGCATTACGGCTGTAATTTCCCATTGCTTTCAGCCATGCAGCAGAACGCTGTGGAATCATTAGTTGGCTAATATGATCAATATCTTAACCATCTATAAGACAGGTAAAGAATTGATTTATTCTGAAAGGCTGCTACTCCCTTTCAGAA
Organism: Meconema thalassinum; assembly: GCA_946902985.2. Taxonomy (NCBI): domain Eukaryota; kingdom Metazoa; phylum Arthropoda; class Insecta; order Orthoptera; family Tettigoniidae; genus Meconema; species Meconema thalassinum. The sequence continues at coordinate 247,144,487 of OX336394.1, read as the reverse complement.
TAAGTAAAGAGCAATTCTACTAACAAAAATACTAACCTTCAACTAACAATTAAATACCAAAATTCTACTAACGAAAAAAAAAAAAAAATACTAACGTTCCACCAACAACAAATACTACCACTAAAACAGTCTGCCACCAGGCACTCTCACGTGCACCCTCACACATCACAGTCTAATGAAACAATGAACTATATCTAATAAACAATGCAACTGCCACCAGACACACTCACACATCACAGTCTAATAGAACATTGACATATATCTAATAAACAAACTAACTACATACTTACAACTAAAACTAATTACATACTTACTGTAGGCTACATTCTAGAGGAGGAAATGGAAACAAAAATAAGAGTAAGGGAAGCAAAAGACAGGGGGAAAGGAAATTCCCTCAACCCTCAAAAAAACACTAAAAAACTTACATGAGATTAATAAATACAGTGGTAATATGGAGACATGTTGGTCGCAAGAGTCCATGAAATATGCCCCATCATCGATCACACCTAGATCTCTCGTCCAATCTTAGTTCGCAAAGCTGAAGATGCTCTGCGTTGCAATCTCACATGCCACGTGCTCAGCTGAGCCTGGGGCCCGTACGGTGTGTTGATTAGAAGTTAAGTTGTGTGCATTAATGCTTTAGTGATATCAACTAGTAGAGGTTTTTGGAGGGGACTAATTATTGTGGCATACCGTACCGCAGTTACTGTCGATTACATGTCAGTAGTTTTGGGTGTTTACTCACACATGATTACATTGCTTTTACTCACACATGATTAAATTTTGATTAAATTCCTCTCTCTAATTCAAGGTACACGATGATGATAGTTGTTTTGAGGGGCATCTCTGCCGTAAAAATACAGCAGTTTAAGTTAATAATTGTATGCGTATACCGTTCTCCGTCAGGAAAGTTTCCTTTATTTATAGATAAATTAGAATTGTTACTCAATAACATGAGCAAAGTAAATTTCGATATAATAATTTGTGGGGATGTAAATGTGGATTTCTTAAAATTTGATAGAAATTGTGAATTATTAACACAGTTACTTATTTCCTATGAACTGAAACCTACAGTAAATACCCCAACAAGAATAACAAAATTTAGTAAAACCACTCCTGATCAAATTTTTATAAATACAGATAAATATCACCATTCAATAGAAATCTATTGTCCGGGTTTTAGTGACCACCATGGACAAATACTGAGTTTTGAAGTATCCGAAACAATCGATAATAATGATAATGGAGTAAAATCAAAGTGCAGGTCATTCACTGAATCAAATGTTACATATTTCAATGACTTATTAAATAAGGAAACATGGTCAGAAATTTATGAACTAGAAAATGTAAATGATAAATTTAATGCATTCAACAGTACCCTAAAACACTATTTTGAAAGAGCATTCCCCTTTAAACGAAGAACTGTTCAAAATAACAAAACTAGCAATTGGATAACAACAGGGATTATAAATTCATGTCAAAGAAAGAAATTTCTACACAAATTATATAAACAATACCACACAACACCTGAATTCAATTTATACTACAAAAATACACTAGCATATTAAATAAGGTAATAAGACTAGCAAAGAAAATGCATAATGATAATGTTACTTCCCAATCATCTAATAAAAACAGGGCTATGTGGTCCGTGATAAAGAAAGAAACTGGAAAATCTGCTAAAATACAAAGGAACATTACACTGACCAGAAATAATAAAGTAATTAATAATCCACAGGAAATAGCAAACACGTTTAATGACTATTTTCTGGAAATTCCACAAAAATTATTAAATAAATCACAGGTAAATACACTAAATTCTAATAATAAAATAAATATATGCAGTGATTCTTTATCTATAAATCATGTCACAGGTGAAGAGGTAAGAATAGTTATAAAAGAGCTAAAAAAAAAAAATTCTGTGCTGGCATTGATGGCATCCCTGATGCAATGTTAAAGAAATGTGCAGAAAATATAATAAATCCACTTACGCACTTAATAAACAGTTCTATTCTCTCAAGAACTTACGCGGTTATTTTGAAGTTATCAAAAGTAATTCCAGTGCACAGAAACGGTTCAAAAGATGAATTAGATAACTACCAACTGGTATTGCAAAAATTGTGGAAAAAATTATGTATAAGAGACTGATAAGTTTCATCAAACTCACAACATGGATTCAGAACGGAAAAATCTACACAGACAGCAATTTACGAATGTAGTAATTGTATACTGAAATTAATTGACAATAAGGAACATGTAACTGGCCTATTCTTGGATTTATCGAAAGCATTTGGTGTTGTTGACCATAAAATCCTCCTTACCAAACTAAATCAATATGGTATTAGAGGTCTAGCTAATAAATGGATCGAGTCTTACTTAACAGGGCGTAAACAAATAGTAAGCTTGAGACACAAGGATGATGGAACGAAATTACTTAATGAAACATTGTCCAATGAGGGAATTATTGAATTTGGAGTACCCCAGAGATCGGTTTTGGGCCCACTACTCTTTCTTCTATATATCAATGATATAACACAGAACGTTCATTCACATAAGGAAATTTTGTTTGCGGACGATACAACACTCGTAATAAAAGGTGAAACTAAACAGGTCATACAGCAGTCTGCTGACTCCGTTACCGAAGAGTTAACCAAATGGTCACAAGATAATCGCCTCATAATAAACTATAAAAAACATTATGCCTAAATTTCCACACTATATAGAATAGGAATCCTGCGAAACCCAATATAACATTAAATGGTCATCAAATAGAAAATAAATCATAAACAAAGTTTTTAGGACTATGGATACAACAAGACTTGAAATGGAATAAACATATACAATATCTGAATACTAAACTGAACTCGATGTGCTTTGCGTTACGTATTTTGAAAACCTGCACTAGCATGCACACATTAAGAAATACTTATTTTGCTTATTTCCATTCATACTTAATATGGGATCATATTTTGGGGTATGTCGCCAGATGTACTAAGCACGTTTAGGATACAAAAGAGGGCGATTAGAATTATGGCAAATGTAAACTCTAGAGAATCATGTAGACCTCTGTTCAAAGATTTAAACATTCTCCCACTGCCCTGCATATATATATCTTTGAAAGTATTATGTTTTTTTAAAAGAATTTAATGAATAAAGATGTTTTTCTTAAAACAAACAATGATGTTCATAGGCATAACACAAGACAAAATCAAAACATTCATATTTCACACACACACACAAGCATATATCAAAAAGGAACTTTTCACACTGGAGTTAAATTATACAATAAACTACCCGAGTATATAAAACTGGCCCCAAAAATAAAAACCTTTGATAGAATGTTGAAAGCTTATCTGCAGTGCCATTGTTTTTACTCAGTAGTTGAATATCTTAGCGTATGGGAGCGATGAAATCTATAATTATATTTTACTTTTTTAATTTAATTGAATACCTAGCTGTATGTTGTTGTATTTATAGAATTAAGTTTTCATATTATGATAATAGAGTGAGGCGTAAATAGTTGTGCAATAAGATTGTATCTATTAAGATTTGCTATTATAATAAGTTAAATAGTTATAATATTAGTAATATATACCTGTTAGTTCTTTTATTTTATAGATGTAAATTCTGACGTGTCCTATGTCAAAAATGTATTGAATGCATGTATTTGATCAAATGGAATTAATACAAATCTATCTATCTATCTATCATAACATCTAGTATAGCCATGACGACTGTCGAATGTGACATGTCACCACAATGAACCAATACAAGCTTATTGGCAGCATAATGACTCGTTGGTAATAATTGTTGTGAAAGCTAGACTTACTACAATAAACTGTATACATGAATGTGTAGGCTTAGAAATTAAACAATTTTATAATCAGACAACACACAATCTAAATTCTTCACTAATATTTCATTAAAATATTCCAGATGCCTTGGAAGTGAGCCTGGCTGTAAGGCAAATTATGGCAGCACTATTAAAATAACTGGTTACGGTATATCACTACGTTTTGATCACTACAGCGAGGTGGACTTTCAGCGCCTAGTAATTTGGGTTTGGTGTGGCCTCTATATTCCGGTACATTATGAACTGTACTCAGTTGGCAAGTGCCTTTAGGTAGATTTCATTAGAAAGTGACCAGTGGAGCATTATTTTAGACTGTCAACATTAAGCATGGAGGACTATTGTGCCAATGATGAGTGCATCTGTGGACAAAAAGTGAAAAATGTATTATCAAAGGCAGTCTCTAAGTTTGTAAAAATAGTCTTAAATATTTTTTCTGAGTGCGTCAATGACGGCAGTGAGCATAGCAGGTTAGCAGCAAGAAAAGGAAACTTCAGACATTGGGACAGTACAGCCTTTCATTATTACCTTATCGGGAATCGACAGTAAGTTACATAGCATGATAATACGGTGCGGTATGTATCCTTTATTTGTGATATTTGTGTGTAGATTTAGCGGACATTATATTCTGTTGTATTTTGGGAAACATTAGGCGTCAAAATCTATGTGTTTACGCAGTGTTAGCAATTACCGTGTGCTTGGGCTAGGCCTCCCAGATGACAAATGGGCGGTGTTGCCAAACGTTATGACACGGCTTAAGAATTACAGACGTCGTTGCGTCAAGCCAATGAGGTGCTCTTCAGCTTGTAAGTGTTTTCAACAGAATAATACGTACCGGTCGATAGTTTTTGGAAGCCCTGTCAGTGCATTGTTGATAATTTCCTTGAGAAAGCATTGTCTGACAAACAATCCATTCTCATTTTGTGGGAAAATAATGGAGCCTTGCTATAGGTGTATTTTCCAGAGTTGGAATCTGACAGATCGGCGCCACTGGGTAAAAACAGTTGAAGACTAGATCGCACGCAAGGCTTGTTGCCATGGAAACCATACAGCGCTGCCAATTTGAATGATGCTATTTGGCCACGTTATTGTCACCGACCAGTCGCTTGTTTGGTTGCCTCCAGTGCACACGCACCTAGCTGAGTTTCATAATCTGTTGTCTGTATGAGTTACCGGTATAAGTGTTTTGATTTAATTATAGTTAATTACTTTTTCGAGTAGGATTTATGCTTATTTATACTTTATACTTATAATTCATTAGTGTCCGTTATTTATATATTTATGTAGCAGTGTTAGTGTCAGTTTAAGCTTAGGTTCGTGTTCATAGGCTACAGCGAATTAGATTAAGGTTAGCTTTCTTTTTGCTTGCGAGTGGCGACGTTTTAAAGGATGACTTATCGCAGAGGTAGACCGAGGATACATCCAGTTCGGGAATTGTCAAGACCTGGTCAAGGAATACCTATTCGAAGCCATGAAAGGAAAATGATTATCGCCGCGCGGGATTTTTTATTTTTTTTGAAAGGGAGGGTGAAAATATCCGAGCATCTGGCGAACCATTAATAATTCCATTCAGTCGCACGCTGGGCTCAAGTTAAGCAAGAGCGAGAGGGGGAAGTACGCACCTGGTGGCCATCAGCATTCGTGGCAACGCTGCCTTCAGTTCAACAGTTCTCCGCCGAACTGTCAGATTCCAACTCTGAATAATACACCTATAGTTCCTATCGCATCAGAGTGGACAAGGTGAGTTTCAATGTAGCAGACAAGGTTAAATAATATTCTACTTTTCCCGCAATATATCAAGAATGTTTTGTTTATTTCTACTTAATTTCAGATACAAAATTGTTCACAAATATAAAATATATACCCGTTTGAAATGAGTTTTCCCCAATGATTACTTCTGAGTTGCTGATACAACAAATCGTTTATCTAGAAATTAGGATCAAGATGCACCACCTTCAACCTCTACTCTGTTTACAGACACCTCCAATGCTGATGTGTGTTTCACGACATCCTACCCATTCCTCAAGTAATTAACACAAATGATGTTGAGCTTGACATTAGGTGCAAGAGCCGCATGGTACGACAGCTGTAGTTTTCAGAGTAACTGAAAAGGATAAAACAACAGAAAAAGAAAGAAAGTGGCAAAAAGGAAGGCATAGAAAGTCAAGAAACAACTCTTCCCTTCGAACAGTGAAAACAACACGAGCATCAAGCTAGATGACAGAACTGAGTGAGCCGACTTACTCTCTTCAGATGAAAATGAAGAAGACAGAAACAACAACCATATCACCACACACGACATAATTAATGAAGGAAGCTGGATTTCTGTTAATTGTGGACATCTCTACCCAGTTTTAGTTGTAAAGCAATCTGCTGATTGGGTAGTGAGCTCTTCCTTTCGGTTTGTGATGTATGATTTTTAAATGAAGATTCACTAACATTGAAAGAGAGTTAAACATAATCCGTCAAAAACCGAAAGGAAGAGCCCTTTACATAAAGGAAGCAATTGAGATACACTTTCCTAAAATAAACAACCCTAATAATTTAAACTAACACACATTCTTGGAGAATTCACCCCTCTTTACACCTCTGGAAAATACCCCCTTCGGAAACTAGTAATAACATAATGTTGCAGCCAGGCTAGATAAGGAAGGGAACACGTTATTGGATTATAATACACTTTGTACCATATCTTCAATAAACCAAGGCCGGCATTTACACCAGTATTAAAGTGTCAGAGACATTCTCAATAGATCGGGTGCGCTTAAAGAGGCTATTTAGCTTATGCACGGCGAGAATGAAAACTGGCCTTTAATAGTTGAAGATGTACAGATTACAGTAACATACACCATATTAGGATTATCCAGACTTAGTGGCACACATGTTAAATTGCGAGATGAGCATATACAGGTATGAATGTGGGGAAAAGGCCAAGGAGGGTAAGAACGAGACAACACAGGGAATTCCTTCCAGTTCAGGCAGTGGTGAAAAGAGCTGCGTGGGACCAGACAACACATCGCCCAATAAGCTAAGTTCACAATCCACTCCAACCTGGCCATTTAATAACAATCACATAATCGCTCAAAGCAAGCCAACTTGAAGGCCAATCACATATAACCAACAAATATCGACTAGTTGCGCTAGTTAAATAACTAATGCAACTAAATAAGTGTATATTGTTACAGTCCGTGGGTCAAATCATAAATTAAATACATCCACTTCCTAATTCTAGCATTTATTCAACCACAAATTGCTAATACCATTGCTCCATTAATCTCTCTTCACAGAGTCTCTAAAACCACACGGCATACTCGAAGCGTCACTTCCCTTCTCCTTGCACAGTCTTTGCAATCTCGTCTTTGTAGTGAAATAAACATTTTCCTCGCTTTACCGCAAAGCACTGCTTTATGCTTGTATAAACATTGCCCCCTCCTTAAGCCTGTTCCGTTCCGGAACCGTCCAAAGTTATTACGGAACCATTGTCGCCGTCGAATTCGCTCTTCATAAGGTGCTAGTCGGTTGAAATGGACCACCTTAGGCTTCCCGTGTGGATGTCTTCGTATCCGGTAGAAGACGTCGTTGATCCTCTTTATCACCTCGTACGGTTCAACCCAGGATCGCTGCAGCTTGGGGGACAGATCACGTCACCGTTGAAGGTCGTTAGTGACTCATGGCAACCTGCGGAACTCCAGAAGGTTCAGAGTGAGGACGCAGATCTTGGTAACATCATCCAGTGGCTCAAGAGAGGACGCCGGCCTACGTGGGAAGAAGTCGCTCCGCTTAGCACAGTGGTTGCAGTCCTCACGTCATGGTCTTCTTGACAGTGTGTCCGTGTTCTTGTGGCTGGTCCCAGCTCAATCTGAAAGTCGTACTCCTGTAGGCGTTCAATCCATCGAGCAATTTGTCCCTCGGGGAAATTAGAAAGCTTCGTTCATACAGGTACTTATAGAAGTGTTCCACAGACTTCACCACAGCCAGTAACTCCCGTCGAGTGACGTAGTAGTTCCTCTCGGGCATGGAGAGTACTTAGCTGAAGAAGGCGTTTACTTTCTCCCGGCCTCCTGTATCATTGACAAAACTCCAACAATGTCTTTATTGCTAGCATCAGGGTCTAGTATAAACATGCCAACGGTGCACGGATAACTAAGGATAGGTGAAATAACCAGAAACGTCTTCAGCTGTTCGAAGGATGATTGGCAGTGTTCGGCCCAACAGTAGTCCTTCCTCGGTGAGCGTCGTCAACGGCTTGACTATGCTGGCGAATCCGGGTACGATGCGCCTGTAATAGGAGCATAATCCCAAGAAGCTCCGTAGTTCATGTACATTCTTGGGGATTGGCCTTTCTCTCACCGCGCTGACCTACGGCTATACAATTCCTAGATACGACGTGTCCCAGGTAATTGACATCCTCCAGAAAGAGCTGACATTTCTTCGGGTTCAACTTCAAGTTGGCGCTCTGCATTCGCTTGAAGGCCTCCAGGTTCGTCGAAAGTCTTCACAATCAGGGTCATTGTCTTTGTGCACCCTGGAAATCGCAGCAAATTATGGCGTCATTTGGCTGTCCAGGTGCGGAGCGAGTGGACCTCGCAATACCCCACTTCACTGACTCATATTGTTAGTTCACACGTGTTTTGTCATTCATATGGACGTGTATCTGCAAAGACCAGAGGTTAGTGTTTATGATGATGATAATTGTTGTTTTAAGGGGCCTAACATCTAGGTTATCGGTAAAGCCCTCGCAAAATTTTTCGCCTCGCGGATATAGTTTGTATGGCTGTGCGGATAGAGGATACGCTGCGGATAATGTTTCAAGTAAATTTGTGGATAGTTTTTAGAATAAAATGTGGAATGATAATATTACATATTTGATATGCCAATCTACAGCTTCATGCTTAAAAGAGGAATTCTCTTATAGCCTATTGCGTACGAAATATTCAGGCACGTCTCTATGTACTACACGAGAAGATTATTTTACTCATATGCTTTCAACTACATTTTATTAAGTACCGTATGTTTCTAGTAGATGGTCTTGACATCTCATCAATTCCCACTGCCAATATTACTATACGTACGAGATATAATGCTGTCAATAAGCCTGTTAGTTCATCGTGGTGACATCATTAACATTCCTCAAGTCAGCTACTTCGCGGGCTAAGCTATCTGGTTCCATGTCTAGCCTATCTGTAGATTTATTTCCAACTTGGCAATGAAGCACGCTGACTGTGATATTGCAACGGATAGAGTTATGACATCAACTATGCGGACATGGATGGGTCAAGAAGCAGATGGATGATGACTGACTTGAAATTTCCGGCCAAATATCAATCCCTTTCTCCAAGCGTATAGAGAGATCACTTATTATTAGTGAATGTTACCGCGACCGTGAGTATGAACATTTCACCAACATGGATAAACTATCTATTAAAATAAAACAAGGTGAATATTCAATAGTGCGTGAAACTAAGCTCAAGTCAACGATATGGCAGATATTTGGTTACGTTTTCAAAGGAAACGAAAAGGTGAACGATATAGTAGGATGTTTTACCTGTAAGAAAGTGTATTCATACTTAGGACACAAATCAGGCACATCAAACTTACTAAGGCACAAGTGCAAAAGTAGCCAAAAAAAAGTATAGCCAGTTTTTTGTCTAAAGCGGAGGTCAAGAAACCTGAAGTGCCATCGAACTTGAAGCTCCTTGCAATGAAGCAAATTGCCAGGAACGACTCACTTATCAAATGTCTAAATGTGTTGGTTAAACACTTTATGCTTTATCTAATAAATTAAAAATAGTATTGAAATATCAGCGGATTTGGATAAAAGTCATGCGGATGCGGGGCGGATAACAGTCATGCGGATGCGGGGCGGATGCGGATAACAGTCGTGCGGATGCGGATAACGTTTTGTTTATCCGCGCAGGGCTCTAATTTCGGCCTCTAATGGTACGGGTCAAGCTGTTCCAGCCGAGTTGCTCGCCGGTGAGCAGAGGAGTACTCGCCGCCTTGCGTGAGTAAACCTTCCACATGCAATACAGCTCTGCTGTGGGGGCTGCCGTCACTGTGCTGTGGATACATCAAGACTGGCAGGAACTTGTGTTATGACCTTCGCCCAGTGACGTATTGGCTATCACCCCCAGTCCCTCTCGAACCGTGCTCCGAGCATCACTGCTGAGTACTCGCGTGTACGCATACTCAAACTCGTGGATTTGGAACAGCCTGGTCTGGGTGATAGCGAAAATAACAATGAAGTGGAAACCAGAAAGAAAATTAAGTGAGTTACAAAAAGGAACTCAGATCAAACTATTCACAAAATGGAGAGCGGCAATACTTACAAAAGAGAATTTAGAACGAAAATACTCACAAAAGGAAGAGATTGAAAAATATGCACAAATTGTAGTTTAAGTTCAAAATACGTACAAAATGCAATGTAGAGTCAAAAACTTACAAAATGCAATATTGAAATTCAAAATACTTACAAAATGCAAATGAGATCGAAAATACGTAAAAAGTGCAATCGAAGTTCAAAATACTTACAAAATGTAATTGAAATTGAAAATATACAATGCAATTTAGATTGAAAACCGCCCATTTCAGATTCTAAATACTCACAAAGTGCAATTGAAATTCAAAATACTTACAAAATGCAATTGAAATTGAAAATGCTTACAAAATGTATGGTAGATTCTAACTACTCACTTGGATTGACAATACTTACAACATGCAATTTAGATTGAAAATACTTACAAAATGTAATCTAGATTCAAAATACTCACAAAATGCAATTGAGAATCAAAATACTTGCGAAATGCCCACCATACAAAATGCAATTTAGATTTAAAATTCTTGCGAAATGAGGATTAGGCTGAAAATACTTACAATGTGCAATTGAAATTCAAAATACTCACTAATATGCCCTGCGCCTACATTGAAAGACTTACTAAAAAGCAATTTAGATTGTCAATCTTTACAAAATGCAATTGAGGTTGAAAACACTCGCAAAATGCAATTTAGATCGAAAAGACTAACAAAATGCAACGTAGATTAAAATACCTACAAAACGGAGTGTAGATTAAAAAAAATCGCTAAAGGGTATTTAGATACACGGGAGTCAATTAACAAAAACAGTGCGGGAATCTTAAAGAGAAAATGAAATATAATGAAAAGAAAACAAGAGGTCGGCCCCCTCGCAGAAGGGCCAATTAAGGCGGGAAAGTGAAAGACTCCCTAGGCCTCGGATACCCTAATGCCGTCGTGTTTGGAAAGGAACAAGAGGTGACCAAGGGAGGTCGACAGGAAAGAAGATGGAGAAGAGCCCGGCCAAGTAAGTGGAAGCAATGCCGGACGCAGCTGGGGTCCCGTGGTCACCAACCCACGTCCCACTAGATGTGAGCCCCTGGTGGACGTTAGTTTTGCACAATTAGTGAGTATTGTGATTACTGTGTTTGTAGGTCATGCGTAGACACCAATTCACATTGCGCGAACGTGTGCATATCCATAATTTGTATGAAAAGCAGAATGTCTTGTTCTGAAACGAGACGAACATTTCTAATCAAGTTTCCAGGGAGACCTGTGCCTAATGCCAGTACAATTAGGAGGCTCGCTAAACGATTCAAGAAAACAGGCTCCGTAAATAATAAAAAAAAGTTAACAAGACAACGTTGTGTTCTTGCAGAACAAAAATTAGATGAGATTGTTGTCAATTCTTTCATCAGAAGATGTCAGGTGTGTGTTACAAGAGAGGGAGGACATTTTCAGCATCGACTATGAGCACTGTAAGTACACATTATTGAACATGTTTTGTAAAAGTGCACGCCAACCCCCGACTGAATCCTATACTCGCGCCCGCGATCAGCGCCAGTCAACGCCGTCTTATAGCTTGCCGTGTTTACCGGAGCGCACAACGATAATGATCCTGTATGACGTCGCTCAGGTAGATCCAATGAACTGTAGGTACTACTGGAACGACTCCTCCCATGGTAACCCTCGCTGAAAACTGCTTCCTGGTCATCGCCTCCTTGACGTGCACGACCAAGTGTAACTAGTCGCACCAAAAACTATCATACCATTGAACTCTAGAATGCAAGTCAGCTGATATGTCGTGATTCTTTTCATATATTTGATCGTACGTAACTCTGTGCAACGTTATATGTATGGTATTTTCCTATAATACGGTAGGTATACGGTCTACTTTATTTTCGAATTGAGATTTGTAATGAAGTAACTTAGCCTATTCTGCGTTTATGGATACGTCTTACATCAAATTTTGACACAATAGGCCAAAATAGCATATGACAAATACACGTAGGCCCTATTATAGGTTATAAGTTATTAGTCACAGAATTATAACCTAGGCCTAGCTTATATTACAGATTTCCATGGAAACGTCCAGATGTAGGCCTATTAAAGAAATGGCAAATGGGTTATAGCTGTGAACACTTTTATAAATAATGCTACTTGTTTCATTCAAATAGAAACAAACCACTGCTTAAAGATGATGCGGTACGGTAAATGCAATTTTCAATTTCCCACATCTGCTTCAGCCACCCAAGAAAAGACCGAAAGTTATTGAACTACAAGTAGCCTACAAGTTGAAGTATGTAGACCTAGGCCTAATATTTACTGTTACTTTTTTCATCAGCATAGGCATAACATTTCACATTTTCCAGTATACTTTTATTATGTCCGTTTTGGAGACGATACAAAGAATTCGCCTTAAGGGATCTTTCCTGCAGGTCCCTGTTCGTTTGCTGTATGACTTATGTGTGGTCTAAGCTTCGACCTGCTTTGAAGAAAAAAAAGCTTGTAGTTTTACGTGACCGTTAATCTTGTGAACATGAGCCAAGGGACCTCCATTTTACGTGGAATCCAAACCACAGGACATGGCATTTCACTTCGAAAATCTCACATGCAATGGCCGGTAATCGAACCTGGTCCACCTTGATGAGAGGCGAATAGCTTGATCGCTGAGCAACATACACCATTGCCTTTAAGAGTATTGAACATGTGGTTGTTTTGCAAAAGTAAAGTATGTAGTTTTGTTCACTAAGCATCAATTTAATTGTTTAGTTGTAGGCTTATGCATATTCACACACATATGAATGCTGCCTTTGAGTTAATAAAAATGTTGAATACAAATTATCATATATTTTGTTCTTTATTCTTAGTTATTCCCTGTCTAACCTTATTTTTTTTTATTTTAATGTACGTACGGCTTGTATTTTTTGCCAGTAGGCCTATAGTTATTGTGTATGCTGCCTTTGATCTAAGGATAAAAATGATGAACAATTAGGCTGCAATATAATATTTTATGTTGGCGTATATTCCTAGCCATTTTAAGTATCAAATTACTATGATATTTTGAAATATGTATTTCGGCGTAAGTTCCGTTTAGTTTACCGTTCGCCTAAATGTTCAAAAGTACCTCTTTTACTTGTATCTCGTCGTACGTACGTACATCATCCTTTCGTTCGTATACGTCAAACTCTCCTCCTTGACGTGCACTACCAGGCGTAACTAGTCGCACCAAAAGCCGCACTTTGCTCCCATACAGTCGGCATTCCAGTATTACCTAGAGTTCAATGGGTAGATCAGACAAGTATTCCATGAGAGGCCTCATAGCACCGTCTCCATCAACCTCTCGAACGTAGCTGGGGCATTACATAATCCAAAGGGCATCACATTGAAGTGCCAGAGCCCAGACCCAATGGAGAAAGCCGTATTCTCTTTATCAAGAGGTTCCATCTCAACCTGCCAGTATAGACTCTTCAGGTGAAGTGTGGAGAACACTTGGGACCCGAAGTGTCATCAATCCTGGGCAGTGGATAGCTGTCCTTGACGGCCTTGTTGTTGAGCTGTCGGTAGTCCACACAGATTCTTGTAGAGCCATCCTTTTCATTTACGAGCTCAAGTGGTAAAGTCCAAGAGCTGGCAGAAGGCTCGATAACACCGTGTTGGCGCATGTCGGAGATTATCTTCTCGGGCGATATCGAATTGGCTGAGCATCTCCGATGTTAATCCAATGCTTCACCGCATTCGTCCTGCCGAGCTGGTTCTTTTCGACGGCGAAGACGCCAGATATTTCGTCAGAAGTGCCTCAATTCTGGTTCTTTGATCCTTGGTTAGCCTTGCTCGTTCAAGTTGTAGAAATTCAGTTAGCTTCCCATGCACAGTCGTTGATACCGGGCTACACCAGGTGACCTGAGTGCCTTTCTTCATGGTGACTGGGTACTCATTCAGGTTCATCATTCGAACCGGCAGCTCTCCCTAGTAAAACCCCTCGACAAACCTCTTGCAGTTTCAATGATCCCAGTAGCCTCCAGGTTATCGCTGTCCGTTCGAACCAGGGTCACGTTGTCGCTTCTGGGAGGAAGAACTTCATCCGTGTTCAGGACCATTCGCACAGCTCCATCGGCACGTCCGTGAAGGATGATTTCTTAATCAGCGAATCTGAGTCTTCTATGTTTCAAATCTACGGTTAGTCCTAATTTAATCATAAGGTCCATGCAAAGGATGACATCTTCGGTAATATCGGCCACTATCACTCGGTGGTTGATCTTCCTGCTGCCCAGTCCGAAGTTGACGTTGATTTCGCTGGCTCACACGTCGTTGTATTCAGTAGAACTCTCGTCAGCTGGAGGACTCATTTAATAGTGCCTTCCTTCACGATCGTGGTAGTAGCTCCAGTATCCAGGAGCATGTCACGTTCCATACCATTTGTTGGGAATTGATAGACTCTGCAATCCCTGGACTGTGCTGTGTTATATCCATCCTAGTTAATGTCATTGTAAATAAGTGTACTATCTTAGTAGTTGAGCATTTTTGGAATACAGTTGTGACGGAGATTACTAAATTATGGTGTTTACTATTGCTCTCCCAATGCCACGATATAAGTTGATGCCGAACACACGAGAATAAATATATTCCAGCACGAATGGACACTATACTTCGCGGACCAGAGACTAATACTGTTTGAAAGGCTTCCTTCACGCTCCGTGAAGAGACTACTAGGAAATTGTGGTGCAGCAGAAGCAACACAAAACGTCAAGCCAACAACGATCAGCTTATTAGATGAGTATTACGTTGCATTTAATATCTGAGATTCTTAAGAGACTAGTACCGGTACAGTAAAATACTACTAAATGCACGCGAAAGCCTTAAAACAGCAGAAAGATTGTATGTTTAGAAGTGTAAACGTATGTATGGCTTACTGGTGAAGTTTGAAGGGAAGCCACATTGTTTAACCACGTCACCGGGGGAGGGGCTACGCACGACTGCTAGGCTAGTGCAGCGATCTACTGGCTTTCCTTAAACTACGTCGCACTATAAGTTGCGGAGACTCCACGCACGACTGGTGCTGCTATCTGCTGGCTCTCCATGAACTACGCAATATTAACTGATTCTCGCACATACAAGCACGATCGACAATAGATCAAAGAATACTAGGTTTGTACACTATCACTGCCCCAGTCAAACACATTATTTTATCATTTTAAATGATCTTGTCGACTTCGTCGTTACGCTGGGGTCTGGCGTTATGTTACGGTGACGGACGGACAGATGCACTGAGGTGTCAGACGTCATAGTACCGCTCGGTGCATGTGTACCCCGACAATCTCTACTTCGTTAGTGTAAGACAAAAATCCCCGATTCTTGGATGTCACGGGTAATCTCGAGAACCACTGGATGGATTTTGATGCGGTTTTCACCATTCTGTAAAGAATATCTCGAGGAAAGATTCTATAGAAAATAATTTATGTATGATCAAAGGAAGCCAAGCAGTAACGATTTCAGTGAAAAAGTCGAAAACAAACTTGGGGTCCGTGCGCTTCTTAAGCTTACGCTGGGCAAACCGTTAAAAATATCAATATACTATGAGCGTAAGAATTGGTCAGCATTAAAAGTTCTACAAAAAAAAGTCCGCGAGAGCATATCTCCATGTTCAATACATCGCCCACTATAAGTGTTTTTAGACTGGATGGAAGGGGAAGTCACCGCGCGCTCTGGTGAGCGTGCGGCATTCCCGCGCTGGACCTTACTTTGCCCTTAGTTTGCACTTGCCCTTCGCGAGTAATTTGAAACAAGATAAGTATTATGCAGATCATTTTCTAACATGCCAAGAGTCTTTGGCTTCGAGCGAAGCCTGAAGCCTCCAGCCTTTCTAGCATTTTTCAGCATTTGTAGCAATTAAAATGATACAAAGTCTAGTCTTTCAGACTGACTGTCACTTTTATTATAACAAATCACGTCAAGAAACTCAGTATGGAAGGCAATGACACTAACACAAGACTACACCAACTGAAAAGAAGACGTGCAAGGGGAAGAGGGAACATAACACGTCTCGTTGAGTAAGCACGAGAGTTTACCGAGTCTACTTCTTCCGAGGATCACGAGTACTGTAAGGATAGGCTACAGGAGACTTTGGATAAATTAAGAGGCCTTGACTATGAGGTTCACGAACTCCTGGATGACACCACGTATGCCGCTGACATAATTACATAAGAGGAATACATAGAGAACGCCAAGCGTGTTATTATACACATTTCGCATAATATGAAAAAGGAACTGGAAAGCGCGATGAGAATATTACACTCACGAACACAGAAACGGTACCAACACTCGCCTCATCTGTTCCTTCAACCACATTAAGACTCCCTCCAAATACAACTGGAACCTTTCTCAGGCAATATAGAGACATGGGCACTTTTCTGGGAACAGTTCGAACAGTCAGCCGATAAGGACACGTCACTATCTACGATTCACAAACACATATTTCTGCGAGGTTATTTAGAAGGGGAACCGAATTACTTAATAGAAGGCATCGCTGGCACTGCTGCGACATATGAAGAGACTACCCTGCAAGCTCTCAGGGAAGATGTGAATGCCTATGGCCGAGTACTTACACCGAAGATTCTCAGAGCATTTCCTGATGACATATGCCGTCGCCTCCATATCACCAATTTACACCCCCACGGCAGGAGCTCTTCACGTCCGTGCCGATCCTAAATGGTTACCAGGAAAAGAGGTCAAGGGGCCGGAACAATTTTGCGCCTTTTGTGAATCCCGAGGTCACTGGGCCCAGGATTGTAAGAAAATCACAGACGTCACGGAGCGAAAAGAGAAACTGAAGAAAGCTCACCGATGCTTCCTGTGCCTCAATCGAGGACATACAGCGTTCAATTGTAGGAGGAAAGGGAAATCACAGCGCGCTAACTGCAAGAAGTCTCACCATAAGTCCATTTGCGACAACGGAAGGAGTCACAGGACCTCAGGAGTTCTGGCCAACAACGCGTCTGTAGGGAAAGTACACATCGCTACACCAGGTTTCGCGTTCTTGCAGCCAGCTCAAGTGGGCATCACAGGACCTACAGGGCTAAGCCGACTTACTCGATGTATACTAGACAGCGGAAGTCAGGCAACATTTATTTCAAGCTCACTGATAGACGAGTTACAGTTGCAAACCACCAACAAAAGAGAATTGACTGTTTGCACATTCGAGTCCCAGATTAACCCGTCAAGTCACCGCACAGTCGTTAAATTCAATATGAAGGGAGTTTGCACAAAATCTACGGCTGCCATCAATGCTTATAAAAGTGCACACTCATTCTTATCTCAACCAGCAGTTCCACAAGACATTAAGATCTTGGCACACCTACGCAAATTACAGTTAGCGGACCCCAGGGCTGATTCGAAAGAAAACCTGCCCGTGGAAATCTTAATTGGCAGCGACCAATATTGGAAGATTGTGAAAGACAGTTCACCGATTCGAATCTCTGAATCGATAGTCCTGATTCCATCGATATTTGGATGGATCGTAAGTGGAAGCCGATCCGGAATCTGTGTGAATCCTACTGTCGTGAACTTCATTCAACACGCTAGCTCACCTTCGGACGATGAACTAAGACAATTCTGGGATCTAGAGACAAAGGGAATAACTACAAATCAAAGTCGAGACCTAACTGAGAAAGACTCGGCTATTCTTCAGGAATTTAGAACAAGCTATCGCGTTGAAGGTCACCGGAGAGTGGTCTGTCTACCAAGAAAACAGAATGTTTTTCCTTCAAGTAACAAAATAAATGCAGAACTTCGATTTAATTCCTTGAGCTAAAGACTTAAAAACAATAGTAACTTGAGGGAGGTGTACTACAGCCAAATGCTGGATCATGTCGTAAAAGAGCAAGTAGAAGTCGCGCCTACTGGAGATCCTAAGAGCACCACGTTTTATCTTCCTCATCGGGCTGTAAAGAAGGAGAAACTGGACAGAACAAAGTGGGGGATAATTTTCGACGCGTCTTCTCACGATACCAACTCGCCCTCTCTAAACGATACTCTAGAGGCAGGTCTAAATCTGCTACCGGAGACGTTGGCTATTCTAATACGATTCAGACTACATCCCACAGTCTTCATTAGTAATATCACACAAGCAATCCTTCAGCTGGTTCTGCACGAGAATGACAGGGACGTGACCAGATTCTTGTGGTACAGAGTCACACAGGATAGCAACGGAAGTTATCACACGACAGGCGAGGTAGTAACCTACCGTTTCACCAGGTTTCCATTCGGCCTGGCCAGTAGTCCGTTCTTGCTTTCAGCAACACTGAGGGAACTCGCCGACAGACATAAGACGACATTTACTATCGCAGCACCTCTCATAGATAACAATACCCTCATGGACGACTTCGCATCCGGCGCAGAGAACGACAACGATATGATTGCTATGTATTACGAATTACTGCACTGATGAATTTCCACCTAGCGAAATGGGCTACTAATTCAGAGTCACTGAAATCCATCTGGAAAGCCGAAGATCAACAGATCAACGTAGAGACACAGGTATTAGGCCTTTACTGGAATACTGAAACGGATACCATGCACATTGACCCAGATGAGATCACCAAGGCATTACCTGAAGGACCAATCACGAAGAGGAAGCTGTTGCAAATTACGGCTAGATTCTACGATCCACTCGGATTGTTATCTCCCGTATCCCTTGTCGGCAAGATGTTATTCCAGGATACATGGTGCAGGGGAATCGACTGGGATGAGTTGATACCTCCTGATATTGGAGCATCATGGAGCACTTGGGCATCCTCATTGTCCTCGCTGTCACGGGTACACATTCCGTGGTGGTTAGCTACTTCAACGGAGCGCAAGGATCAGATCCGCGTATTCTGTGATGCCTCAAAAAGGGCATATGGTGTGGTTTTGTACATTCGCACGAACACAGAAGGCAACATCCTCGTACATCTGGTCTGCAGCAAGAATAGGCTTACACTGGTCAAGAAGGTAACCTTGCCATGGCTCGAGCTTCTAGCGGCATTAGTAGGGGCACGACTACAGTCATATTTCTGTACAGCCACAGACCACGATATCACTCGGGTGGTATTATGGACGGATTCTACTGTGACCTTGGGCTGGATACGTTGTGACCCAAACAAATGGAAAACCTTTGTATGCAACCGAGATTCAATCATACGCTACTCCAAGCCAATGGAGACACTGCCCTGGACAGGAGAACCCGGCGGACCACCTTACACGAGGACTTACTGGATATCAGATACAGTTTAAGCACAAGTGGTGGAATGGACCACTATGGCTTTTGCAACGTGAGGAATGCTCGGCATCCGGTGCTCAAACTCCAAGCGAGCAACTTCCTGAGGAGAAGAAGAGGAACATAAAATACGTTATGACAACGACCACATATTCCAGCGTTATCGGCATTTCCAAGTTCAGTTCCTACTGGAAGCTGATACGTACTACTGGTTGGATTATTCGATACGCACACAACATTCGCCATGGAGAGACACTTACAGGGGAGTTAACAGCGGTGGAGCTCGCAAAGGCGCGTACCTACTGGATAGGAGCGGATCAACGGGAATGTTTTGCACTAGAACTTCAAGCTCTCCAGGATAGTCGACCGATTCCTAAATAATCCAAGATAGGGCCCTTCATTGAAGACGGAATCCTTCGTCTCGGACCTCACTAGGAAGCAACGGCATCCAATACTTCCGGACGGCTCTCATCAATTCATGATTCTGCTCATTCGGCAAACACACATTAGACTGCATCATTTTGGAGTCCGAGTAATACTGTCAGAGCTCCGGAAAGAGTTCTGGATCCTCAGAGCTCGTCAAACTGTTAAGAGGGTCTTGCACGCATGTCTCCCATGCAGAACCCCGGGAGGCAGCAAATCGAAGCTCCATTACCTGCGGATAGAGTGAGACCGTCGAAGCCCTTTGCAGTTACTGGGATAGACTTCGCTGGTCCTTTCTATATCAAAATAGCATACCTGCCAACTTTTGAAAAGGGCTATCAGTAAAACTCACGCGCGACAAAAAATTTAACGATTTTCGACATACCCCGGCTTGACGAAAATAATAATACTTCTGGGCAACAAAATACAATAATTCATGCTTTAAACAGGATATTTCAATGAAATCATATCTACTTACATGATTTGTAGATGAACATAACAATCAAGAAGAAATCGATGTTAATCAGCAGCAGGCGTGGTGAATATTGGTTTGGAGCATACATAACAGGACTTCCTTGATAAATTAAGCCGATATACGATATTTGAAAAAGGTTTTACACAATAAAACTTGTTTAACGTAACACAGGCAAGAAATAATATAATACACACTGCAAATCACATGCTAGTTCGACTTTAAAGTCATGGTTGTGGCCTTTTTAGCTTCCAGCAAAAAGTCTTGAGAAAATGCTTTGTCATAACAGGGACCAGAACTCCTGGTCTTCAAAATAGAAATAGACTCCAGAGATTCATTGGACATGGATGACCTGAACTGTGTTCTATTTTTCTTCACAAGGCTGAAAACACGTTCACATTCTGCATTGCTATGGGGTATGGTGAGAATAGAGAGCATTACTCTAGAAATTCGGTTATACTTAAGAAGTCCATCGGCTCCACGAATTCTTGATATTTGTGCCCAACTGGAATCACTTGCAGCATCTTGATGTGCAGCCAAAGTGTCATCTACCTGAAGAGCTGTAAACTGCCTCTGAAGCTCATTCACCACCTCATCGGTAGTTTCATTCTCTTCCTTGCATAACATGATAGGAAACTTTTCCAAGAAAAAACGAACGGAAGAAAACTGTGCATCTTCAATTTTGTCTAACCTAGCAACTTGAGCATTCTTTAGCACGTCATCCTTGAGTGGAAACTTGTTGATGATGTAGTCACAGGCAGTACAAAAGTAGTTTCTCACTGATGAAAAGAAAAGGGATTTATCTGTATCCTGGAGATCATTCACTATGTTCGAAGTTTGAATGCCAATAACTAACTCATCATCACTTCTTTGATTTTGAATCAAGTTGTACTCAACTTCAAGCAATGAGGAGCTTTTGACAATTTTGGGCTTAACAAACTTGGTGAACAGCTGCTTTAGCAAATCCATTAGAAGTTCTAATAACAAGTGAACTTGTGGGGAAGAAGTCTGAAGGGCAACATTCAATTTGTCAAATACAGGAATAGTCACATGAAGAAAAGTGCAAAAGGCCTTGTTCAAGTTTGAGGACAGGAACATAAACAATTTTTCCTCACGAGTTGTAGCAGAAGTCTTATTTTTTAGGATGGGTTTGTCACATTTGGAAGAATATGCTATTCTTTTAGGGGCATGTGTAGTAGCAGAATCAAGAATTCTCTTCTTCTGATACTCTTTGGATCCACTTTGTTCAACTTTAGGTATTCTGAAAGATGTCAAGCTTGTGGAAATGTTTTGGGTACATAATATTACTTCCTCCTTGAAGAAAGAAAGAAAGAAGAGGATCCCACTGGTCCAGTAGTCTATCCAAACATCTGCCTAAAGATAACCACCTAGTACATACATGCTTCAGAATTTTCTTTGCTTCCTTATTGTGCAAGTTCTGAAATTTCTGAAGGCGTTCTTTTCTCTTTACACTCTTCTCTAAGAAATAAAATATATCTACAAGGATCTCATCCACTTTAACTGGTAATCTTCCAGCACCTTTTTCAGCTGCTAGATTAATCAGGTGGCAAATGCACCCTATGATGGCAATACCTGGTTGAACTTCCTTCAGAACTGCTGAAACCCCATTTTTGTGTCCTATCATAACAGGAGCATTGTCGGAGCAGAAAGCCACACAGTTTTCAATTGGTATATTATGAGAACTCAGCTGTGATAACATCAGGTTACCTATGTTTCGCCCTGTTGAGTCCCCGTCCAACGCTGGTATGGATAGCACAGTGCTCACTACTTTTACCTGCCGAACATCATAGAATGTAACAACAATAGGATACAACTTGGCATTCGTATCATTGCTTCCATCCGTTGCCAAAGAAAATGGTCCGTTCTGAAGGCACTTAACAACTTCAGATGATGCATTTTTTGCCATTTTATTTACAATGCACGTCGTTTTCGTGCGACCACAACTATATTTCTTTGCAACTTCTGATGTGGGAAACATCTTCTTAAATAAAGCGCCAGCATGATCAGCCGCACTTAAGGGCACATTGTGTTCCACCAAAAAGGAAGTAAACAGACACTCGGCCCTAATTACGTCACTGTCAACGTTACCAGCCTTGGCAAAAAAGGTGTTGATTTTCTTGCTATCTTCCTTCGATTTAACATAACTTATGTGTTTACCGCACTTCACATGATTACTTAAATCGTTTTTTCCACCATGAGCAATATTAATATCACACGCACATACCGTGCAAAAGGCAAATTTTTCTCCCTTTCTTGATTTTAGTATGCACGGAAAATCAACCGAGTATGATTCTTTAAATGTCTGGAAGTACTGTTTCTTGTTGTATTTGTTCATTCTCGATATCTACTAAAACATCGAAAGGAACCTGGATCACTAAACGTCACATAAAATTATAACATAAATCGCATAAAACACAGCCCACACTTCATTAAAACAAGTCAAAGCACACAAGTCAAATGAACACGACGCCAACCTCGTAAAGAAAGAATATGCACATGGTAGAGAGAAAAAAACACACACGTGGAACGAATGTAATTAGTCCAAGGAATACAGGAAACTGCGAAGCACGAAGATATAGCACAAAAACTCGAACACTTCATTAATATATGCCATAACCTTAAAATACGAAAACATTCAAAGAACGCCAACTTCGCGAACAATAAACAACTCAACTCACGTGGTCAAAGAATATCGTTTAAATCGCAACGAGCGAACGTAGGGGAACAAAGAATTTGCGAAGCAGAGCGTGTTGACACCTAAGATTCACATGGAAGAACGGTTATCCCGGCTTCAAATTCAATTACAATGACGACACAAACATGACACGGTCAAAAGTACAAATCAACTCAAAGAACGAGGTATCGACTATCGCGGACTTGCCTTCGACCCACGCAAACAATCGATTGTACGGAAGTGGGAGGGATTATCGAATGTTAATTATCGTTTCAAATTTTTGTCCGCGAAATCGTAAAATGACACCGTTCATCCGTAAAACCGTAAAATGCTGCAATTTCCGTAAATTTTACGGATAAACCGTAAAAGTTGGCAGGTATGAAATAGGCATGACTATGGTGAGGGCCTACATAGCACTTTTCACTTGTGCTGTTACACGTGCGGTGCACTTAGAGTTATGCACCAGTATGACCACTGACACATTTCTTATGGCCCTTCAAAGATTCGCTGGTAGGTGCGGACTGCCTCTTACCATATATACGGACAACGCAAATACATTTCAGGCCACCAATGCAGAACTGTCGGAACTTTGGAAGGCACTGTCGTCCTCGGAGACCCATCAATTCCTCGCCAAAGACGGTATCACTTGGAAGTTCATCGCCCCACGGGCATCTTGGTGGGGGATGATGGTAGGCACAGTTAAGCGAAGTCTACGAAAGGTGCTGGGACAATCAAGGCTCACAGAAGATCAGCTTAACAACACTCTCGTGAATATCGAAGCTGCGGTAAATTCAAGGCCGGTCTCCATGGAGAAGACGCTGAACACCTGACCCCGGCACACTTTCTAGTTGGTGAAGGACTCATGACCGTGCCCACAGGACCAGAACCGACTACCAGATCTACCTTGACTAGGGAATTCAAACTACAACAGAAGCTAGCAGACGATTTCTGGAGAAGATGGACCAAGGAGTACCTCTTAGAAATCAACAGTTTTCACGAAGTTCGAGGAGCATCTGGGAGATCCATTGAGTTCCGACTCGGAGATCTGACGTTGCTTCAAGGCGGACGACCACGTCATCTATGCAGAAGGGCAAGAACAGAGAAGCTGCTAGAAGGAAGGGACAACAAGATAAGGACATCAAATAGTCCGACCAATTCAGTTGGTCATCCCCCTAGCCTCTTAACCGGGCATGACGAGTTAATTCGTCTACTACCTGTTGCTACTCAATCGGGTAATGACGAGGTAACTCGTCTAGAGCACTTGAAAATTGTTATCTGCAGGGGGGGGGGGACGAGTATTCGTGTCTCTTACGCTGTTGAGTGTAGTTCTATGATTGCTCCGTAGATGTCAGTAAGTTTCAGCTTTGCTGCGCCACAATGCGCGCCAATTTCTCAATACACATAAATATTGTCTTCAGTGCAGTAATGGCGAAACGTGCTCGTTTGGATGATGAAAGTATTCTTCATCTCATTGACTCAGATGATGAATTAGATGATGAATTATCTTTGGATAGTGACGTTATCGACACAAGTGGTGCAAGTGACAGTGAGGTTGCTTCTGAGAATGAAGAGGAGGGAGAAGATACTACTACCTTGCCTACAAGTGATGCAGCCACTTCGCCTTGGCTTAGCCAAGGTAATCATCGTGTTCCGTTTACGTTTGTATCGGACAGTAGAATAAATATTGACGTAAGTGATGCAAACAAAGGTAGCCCATTGTTCTATTTTCACCAGTTATATTAGATTGGTAAGATCCTCATCTTTAGTGAGCAGACAAATAAATATGCAGAACAGATTTTCGAAGCCCATACAGTGCTAAAACAACGGTCAAGAGCTCAGGATTGAACTCCGACTACCACAGGAGAGATACAATATTATTCCTATCTCTTCTCATTTTTCAAGGAATAATAAAGAAGCCTTCTTACGAAATGTACTTTACTCGCAGGGATTCCATCTCAACACCATTCTTCAGCAAAGTGATGAGTGAGAAAAGGTTTTCATTATTGTTGAAATCTTGTCACTTTGCTGACATGAATAAGACCGATGCCAACATGAGAGGAAAGTTGTTCAAACTCTCGCCTATTTTGAATCCAATTCGCAGGAAGTGCCAAGAATTTTACATACCGCAGGAAACATTTGTGTGGATGAATCGCTAGTGTTGTGAAAAAGAAGACTGCAGTGGAAGCAATTCATACCATCGAAGAGGAGTCGCTTTGGTTTCAAATTGTTTGTTCTTTGTCAGGGTACATTTGGAATTTTATTGTATATACTGGGAAGGATACAGAATTTGGGAACTTGTATCCCAATACTCCTATATCAAGTAGAGTAGTTAGAGTAGTCCTCGAACTGTCACATGATTTACTGAACAAAGGATACACATTGTATCTAGATAACTGGTATTCCAGTGTCCAGTTAGCTGAAACTCTGTGTAGCATGAACGCTGATATGGTGGGAACGATGCATATAAATCGCCGTGGGGTACCTGATGTTCTCAAGAGTAAAAAGATGAAGAAAGTTGAGCACATTACCAGATGTAAGGATAAGATTATGGTCCTGCGCAGGAAAGATAAGAGGGAAGTTACTATGATTAGTACAATTCACGACGATACTTTTATAGATGTTGAGAAAAGGAACAAAACTGAACGGAAACCCAAGCTAGCAGTGGACTACAATACGAATATGGGTGGAGTGGATAAGAGCGACGGGCAAATGGAGGCATATGCTATTGCGCGAGAAAGTACTACTTCAAACTCTTCATGCATTTCCTAGACATTGTTTGTTTCAACGCTTATCTGCTGTACACAAAAAATGGAGGAAAACTAGACAGGTTGCATTTTCTGGTTGAGCTGGGCGATCAGAAAGTTGAAGGGAATCGTGGAGAAGCAGATAATGGAGTTAGAAACCCACAAGTAGGAAGGCCATCATTGAAACCTACACCAACACGATTCACAGAGAGGCATTTCCCAGACTTCATTCCGTCCAGTGACCGAAAGAAGTGTGTGACAAGGAGGTGCAATGTGTGGTACGACAAAGGTCTTAGAAAATAAAGTCGATTTTGGTGCCCAGATTGCAAGGTTGGACTTGTGTAGTCCCGTGCTTCAAGGCGTACCATTGTAAATAGACTATGAGGAAAAACTATTTTGAAGATTATTGTCTTACATTTCTTTTTGTAACATGATGTACAGTACAGTCCTTTACTTTCATTTTGTGCTGCTTTTCAAGCTATATTGTTGTAGAACACAGTCATGTACTGTACCCGTAAATCCGGAAAGTAACCTGTTGGAATATCCATTGCCTCAGCTGGATTGCCTATTTCTAACAGCACCGGCCAATTACTTCATTAGAAATCGCTCCCAACATGGCCTTTAGGGATTTACATACAGCAGTTACAAGAATATTGTGGATCAACAACAAACTACACGGGGCACACCTACCTTTACTTACCTTCTCGGGGACTGGGAATTCAGCTTCGCCTACAATACATCCACAATACTCTACTCGCTATAAGTTATTTAAAATGAATCACACGCCAACACCGACAGATTACGAACTGAATAAATTTATTAACCATGGTAAACTAACCTAAATAAACAAAATAACAATAAACTAACCTAATAACAAAAGAAAAAACGCAATCATACACACCTCCTTTCTACTACACATCTTACTACCATGATGTGTAAAAATATGAGCATACAAATCTTGGCTTGTTTAGGCCTACGCTGCGTAAACAGAAAACGTTTAAGGAAGGCTCTTACATTCATGGCATTCCTGGCAACTGGTTACATTTACTAGCACGCGTTTGGAGAACGTACGTGCACTGGCCTGTTTCATCAATGAAACACTAGCACCACGCTGCACTCGGAACTAAATACAATTTATACAAGGCGGTGAGTCTTCACCTGTTCATATTATGTCACACCACTCTCCAACTCTAACGGTGAATCATTCAAGCTAGCCCACACCGAAACTGCTTTGTGTGCGTTTAGAATACACGCAAAATTAACATACAGATCTTACAAAAATGCTCATAACTATGATGTTTCTTTAACAATTATTCTGAAAATTTGTATACACTCTTTCATTCGCACCCCGAAATTGTTCATGACCAATCCGGTTCAACAATTACTCTTAACAGTGGGCAATCATTCATACAAAACATCTGCTCACAAAACACACGCTATTCCAAAACATTCGATTAATAAATCCTACCAAAAATTATTTAACTAATTAAATCATTTTCGAAAAAATATTTACATATAATTTGTTCATAATAATATATACTATTTAGTGTTGCTAACACGTTACTTTCGAGATTCTGGCTTCTCTGTTACAATACAATTCTCAATTTATTATATACACTGGTTTTCCACATAACCATTCTCTAACATTCCGTAGTTTTGATATACTGCTTACACATCGTCTTATATAGGTTTCATTGCATTGTCGGTCTAATACAATCGACTGATTAAGGTTAACTGTACGTAATTACATAACTTCGGGTTTAATAAAAATATAATAGTTGTATTATAGCCATGAGTAGACAATCGTTCTCTAGTTGTATCTCCGCTAAAACCCATCCTGTCAACACAGCTAAAACGTTACTTCACATGAACTGGACTACTTGTATACAACGACTCTTATCATAATCCATGCCTTTCTTATCAAAGAACAATAATACTTTGACTTCCTTTAAAATGCGGAACCCCTTTCGCACGAGCACTCTTCATAGCTCTACAAATCCTCATATAACAGTATATATGGCATAAACAATTATCATCCACTATGTTAAACAATAACCAAAATGGATTAATTGTTATTAACATTTCTTCTATAGGAACTTCTCTCAAATAAAGCCATGACCCTCAGTATCATTACACATGACTACTGAACTACAGTTATACATACTTGTGTTCTTCAAACGAAACTTCCAATTGTAATGAACGATATTCGACTGTCGTGATTGACCTCCTAAAGTTTACTCCACAAAGAGATAATTAACTGTTAACCCGTCTGTCGCAAATACATGTAATAAAAATAATACTCCTGTCTCATCTCACTT
Organism: Meconema thalassinum; assembly: GCA_946902985.2. Classification (NCBI taxonomy): domain Eukaryota; kingdom Metazoa; phylum Arthropoda; class Insecta; order Orthoptera; family Tettigoniidae; genus Meconema; species Meconema thalassinum. Next base: position 247,116,441 of record OX336394.1, on the reverse strand, counting down.
GTCAAGCTTAAATTGTTTATCGTTGTAATATCAGGTCGACATAATGACGTGATGTTACACAAAGTGTAAAATAACACACATGCTATTTATAGTGTCAAATAGAATTCAATCTTGACCGGGATAAACTAGCTTTGAATTCCTAGCCAAAGATTTGAATAATCTTCTATCAAAAGGTATTTCCTCTAACATATTAAATGAACAAAGCTCTCAGCTTTACAAATAATAAAAAGGTTTGTCAACGTCGTAATGTTCTTCCACTCTACACAAAGAATGTTTATAGGGATTAAGACGTCAGTCTTATCAAACGACTAGTATTTCCTAGATCGTCAACGGTTTATGTACAATAATGATATAACAATATCATTCGATGTTTCTTGAAGTTAGATGTTGTTACATTGAAGTGCTCAAATTAAATTTTAAAAATAATTTAATTTGAAGCTATGACACAATGCCAGAATACTTGGTTTAATCAACTTATTAAAATTCGAGAGTCGAAACGACTAGTCTTCTATGAGGCAATATGATTCCTCAAACAAAATTTTTAATGTCAGTTCCACAACTGATCCGTAGAATAAAATTGAAAAATAGATGAAAGGCAATCATCTCCTAAATAATCTTGAAGCATAAACATCTTAGCACACATCTGAACTGTAAAATACATGAAAACACTGAAATACATGAAATGTGAAAATATGGAGTAAGATCGCTGGCTCAGGATGTCACTAATCAAGCTCTATACTATAAATAAGAGACACTGCTACCTTATTTGGACGAAAACTTGAAGATCTATTTAAGTGTTCCCACAATATTGTAGATGTTTCCTCAGTTCAAGATACTGAGATAGATCTGCATTCGAACCTCGGATCTGCGACCTCAGAGATAGGAAACGTCCCTCTCTGGAATTCACCAACATTCGCCTGGGCTCGAACGACATCCTTCTGGCAAATTCTTCTGTGGTTGCTGGGCTACCCTAGCATCTTGACAAATCTCTTCTGTAGAATCTTCATTCTCCGTCATAAATATGTATCAGCCTCATCATTGGAATAGAATGTATAGAAATATTCATATAAATGGTGAATGAAATATTTCCATTGCTAATTGATGTTACATTAGTGTTCGTAGACTGACGAAAATGTACAAGATGGACAGTACACTACGTCTGTATTCAATAATACGTCGTCTAACGAAGTTCCATCGTTGTATCTCAACTCCAGTTATCGAATATGTCTCTGGCGCATGACTATTTAGTTCATCATATCAACAATGTTAATTATGTTGAATGAGAACACTTGAAGAATAATGATAGTCATTCTGTTAATATTTATATACTGCGCCAATGTTACAAGTTCTTCGCTACTGTTCACTTGACTGCGTTCGCCAACTTCACGTTGCAATCTAAAATGATATTCAGCTTTATTTCCAACACATTTGAAAATCTGTCTTAACAGGCTTATATTGTCGAAACGGTAAGTTTTAGAACGCTGGACTTTCCAAAGAATGTAGTATTCGACCTGTTCTTTATATATATTCGCTTAGTTAAATTCGGATCTCAATTATATAAGAGATATAATTATTTCAATGTTCCTCACAACTTCACATAAAATGGAAGTGCGGCAATCTCCTACGTTCCACCTAGCTATCCCCGCGTCTCCACAAGTCGACAGTCGTCGCACTCGGACAAAGCCTTGGGATCTCTGTTAACCCAGTAAAAACACTTCCTCACTCTTCAAAGACTGCTGGAATAGGAACCCCGATCCTTGGATCTCCCCCTCCAAGTCGAAATTTTGGCGGCCATATCAATCTCCCACCATAATTTTAGCGCGTAGATTACTAATGCTTATTACTGCGTAGATTAACCGATCTGCGGTTTTTAAAGGATCGGACTTAATTTCTTTTAATATTCTCTTCATTACCAAATAAGAAAATCTTCTTCTAAGGGCCTAAATGCATAATTTCATCAAATTATGTAGTTGAAGTTGATCCAGTCTTCAATAAGACCTCTTCTCATTGGCTCTGGGCTGGGATCAAATAGCATAATTTATAATATTAATTCCCAAACTCACTGTTGCTACGCCAATTTTAGCCTTCTAGAAGAGTCTATTGTGCAATATATCTCGTGATCGGGCTCTCCCACGGCCTCGAGCTTGTAACACTACCCTCCTGTGTCACACTTCCAGAATCTATATTTGCTGGTTAAATTTTATCATGGGGACGGAAAATACTCTCATTTTGTCCCAGAATAATTCAATTTTCGGGGGCAGTACCTCGTGTAATTACTTTATTACAACAGTGACATCATTTTCTAGGTTGCGTCAGACGAAGTCTCATTGTAATGTAGTTCCAAGAAGTCTAATCAAAGATTAATTAAGGTTTGAATTTTAAAACAAATAAAATCAGGAAGGACTAGATAAATTTTCATGCTTGCACTCATAATGGACGGGACGAGTTCCTTCGTCATTCGCGGAAGTGTAATGGGCGTGACGAATTAACTCGTTTTCAGTCAAAATATATTCCCTACTACGAATGTTACTTTGTCGGTGGAAACTCCCCGGTTAAGAGGCTCGAGGTTGACCAGGGTGGGGAGAATGTTGGGAATTGATAGACTCTGCTGTGTTATATCCTTCCTTGTTAATGTCATTGTAAATAAGTGTAATACCGGTATCTTAGTTGTTTAGCTCTTTTGGAATACAGTTGTGACGGAGATGATTACTAAGTATGGTGTTTACTATTGCTCTACCAATACCACGATACCATTGATGGTTCCATCCACGAAATAAACTCTGTGTCTGACGCGTTAGTGAGATAACCTGCACATGTTCTTTCGAGGCAGTAGGGCCGTTCCACGATGCTCGCCCCTTAGCACCGGCCCAATCTACTTTTCCAGGTTCTTGGTTTCATTATGGCAGCGGTTTCTCACATGACCTAACTCACCACAGTTCGAGCAGCATATCTCCCTGCTCCAGCGCAGAAGTTTCGAGACGATCCGGTCGACCTTCTCATCAATGCATCGCAAACGTGCGATCATCCTTGACGTCTGCGTGGCAGCCCCGAACTCCAATGCACGTGCCAACGCGTCGACTAGCGTCTGAGGATGAGCAAGACTGAGGTCTCGTTGCAGTTCCAGGTCGTTCACGCCCATGAGAAAGGTTCCCACAGACAGTCGCTCGACGAAATCATTCGGGGTGGAACAAGACGCGCGATACATGGGCGCCCACAGGATTTTTTCCAGGGAGAGGCAAAGTAATATTTTTCATTTCATTACCCATCTGTCACTAGGTGATGAGACGTACCTCCCCACCGAAATTTCCGTTTAATTTCTTGCTTGTTTCGAGATATTCTCATTTGGCTGCTCTGAAACAGTTGGGTACATTATCTTTTTGGCATGAATGGGAGGAATAGATTTTTTAGTTCAGAGTTTTTGCCCATATAAGTTCGCTTTTCTTGGTGAATCATCGTCATAATATTAATTTCTTAAAACTGGGTAAAAAGAAGTTGTATCACCATGTATCAACAAAAATAAACATATCCTCGGACACTCCCGGCACTAAAAGCCATACGATAAATAAATAAAAAAGAAGAGGCTCATTAAAATGATAATGTTCGCAGATTTTCTGATTAACTGCAGATATTTTCAAATAATCCCAAATTACTAAAAACTGTAGGATTATCCCTACATCTAAACCAGTTACTATCAATTTATGAAATGAACTGGTGTGACAATGAATAATCAAAATATTCTCAGAATTCCAGGGGAAGGCCACGGCCCCTCCCCTGAGGGGGCGCCCATGGCGCGATATTTGCCTCGAATTCCTGCAGTGTCGCTCCGCTTTTCTGTCGTCTATTAATCAGCTGGCTTAGATGTTTGCCCCATACCTCATTTCCAATCTTGCCACCAGGGATGTGTAATCCTTTTGCTCGTTGTCTGGAATGTTCTGTAGAATATTCAGCGAGTCTCCACGGAGTGCAGTTACCAGGCTAACGGCTTGATCTGCTTCTGTCCATCTGTTGGCAGTTGCTGCGGCCTCGGAATTGCTTCAGGTACGTGGACCATAGGGCTTTCCAGTCATACGGGGGTGGCTTTATATGGACGCTCTTAACATTGACTCCGGATTCTGGTTTAATTTCGTTGGTACCTGTTTCCATGGTCTTCTGGAGGAAATCAAATTTTTCTTAGCTGGCGGTAATTTTTAACTGAACATCCTTTTCAATTTTCTCAAGTTCATCTCTGAACGCCCTAGAATTTTCTAAAGTTCTTTCTTCTAACCGCTGGTGAATCTCCATCTTTCCTTGGAGTAATCTTGAAGTTTGTTTCCTTTCTGGAAATTTCACTTATCTTTTCTTCTATCGGTCTGGAGCATTCAGATGGGTTCTTCATCATTTTGGCAAGATCCTTCATGCTTGTGGCTCTTTACCTTACCTTTAGCCTCCAAGGCCGAGCGAAGTCGCATCTGTAAAACGGCCTTGTTTCCAGTAATGTCTAGATCGCGTTCTTCCAGCTCCTGTTTCAGTTCACTTAATTTTACTCTCACAGTAGCCATAATCCCAGAACGAAAACAGTTTCAAAGTTCAAAAATAAAAGTCACGCTGACGGCCAATTTCTATCCCACATCTGACACCAATTGTTACAGTCTGTGGGTCAAATCATAAATTAAATACACTCACTTCCTAATTCTAATATTTATTCAACCACAAAATGCTAATACCATTGCTCCATTCATCTCCTCACAGAGTCTCTAAAACCACACAGCCTACTCGAAGCGCCACAACCCTTCTCCTTGCACAGCCTTGGCAATCTCGTCTTTGGAGTGAAATAAACATTTTCCTCACTTTACCGCATAGCCCTGCTTTATGCTTATATAGACACGTAGCAATAAATTGTAAATTCGATCACCCATACTTTTAGACATAGATTTAATACCCTAAGTGTAACGGATGTGATGATCGCTTCTAGTCATCGAAGTGTATTTATTAATCTCGTGTAAATTTCTTTCAGGATTAGGAAAACACCTTTTAAATTGTGTAGACTGAGTAAAAAACATAACATTTCTATTACTAAGGCAACACTGAAAAATGGCTTCCAACACAATAGTAGAAAAAAACATGAATTATGGAAATGTAATAGAAGAAGGGCGAGATTGAATTGGTCAACTGAAAGTATAGTGCGATGAGAAGCTATTCTCTTGTATTATTTAGAATTTGTGGCGAATGAAAAACACAGTTGACGCAGACATGGACCCAGAACTTTAAAAAAAAGTAGGAACAAATGGAAACAGGTCCACAAGTGTATTGTGAATATGATATTGACACTGGCATCAAATAATCTTCCTTTTCGAGGATATAGGGAAGAACTTGGAAAATTTTTATAGCAATAATTATTATAGAGCCCGGATGTTGATGACCCTAAAATTATCGATAAGTGACCTGTAAAATTCTATTAAAATGACCTAATTAAAAAAAAAAAAGACCTAAAAATGATCAATTTCATACTGATTGTCTTGTACAAATAAAGGTTCTATTAACGAACATTGTTAGTAGAATTAGTGTATTACTACTAAACTATTAATCAATAGATTAACAATACGTCACTTCTACTACAAAGTGAAAAAATCTATTGCTAACTAAACATACCTTAGTTAGCGTTGCAATACACCACCATCATCATCCTCAAGTTATCAAAGATGAAGGAACGGTGGTTGTCAGCCAATACTGTTTTATATTTCGAGAAGCTTCTCTCCACTTCCACTGATGTAATAGGATCATATTTGAAAAACACTATGTCACTGGCTGTTAAATCCTCCTCAAAAATGTCAATTCTGAAGTCTTCTCCCGACAAAATACAGCCATTTGACACACTGTCTGATACCCTTTATTCTTGTCCAATACAAATTATATTTTCTGTCTGACTGTGTCCTTAATGCCACCTTTTAAATGTTTTATACAACCTTCAGCATTTCTGACTAACTCTATTGAATTGGCCAATACCATGCCACTTTCTTCTAGGCAGGTTATGGTTTCTGGCAAAAATGAAAAAATTGATTTTATGCAAGCCAATTTACCTTCTATTTGAGGATCAGAAAGCAGATCCTGTGCACTCCCAATAGCCTCAGCATATGTCCTATAGTAACCATTCACTACTTCTCTCGCTATCTGAAAATTGTCACAATAGTATATGCATGCAGTCAACCAGGTACCACAGCGCGTTAAAACTGGTGCGGGGGCAAAGCTACATCAGGGGCCTTGTCTTTGAAATATTTAGTGCGGGATGATGCTTTGACAAAGACTTTCTTTACTGTGGAGACTAGTCTATCTACTTCTGAAAATTTTGATCGGACCTCATCTGAAATTCGATGGGCCAGACAAGTAACATGCACCATCTTATTGTAAAATTCTTTATAGATTTTGCTGCCTTTACCATGTAAGGTGCTGCATCTGTTAGGAAGAGGAGCACGTTCTCGAGTTGTATTCCCCTAGGCCATATTAAACACAGGGATTTATCGAACAGTTTGCATATCTGAGTGTGGTTAACCACTTCCGAAACCTGTGAGGTCAGAAGAAAAGTTTGCCCGGCACTGTTTGTTTCTAGGGTTCCTATCGCGACATTTCTTACATAATGTCCCTCTGAATCGGTAGTTTCGTCAATTGATACGTTTTTTTTTTCTCATTCACACATTCACGTATTCGGTTTAACATGTCTTCGTAACATTTTGATAGGTACATTTTACGCAATGTTGATTCGTCTGGAATAGTATGACCAGTGTGGCGTTCGAGGAAGTCACTTAATTTAGGATTGCTTAGTTTTCCTAGTGGAACATTAGCACTAACAAACACTTCACATAATTCCTTACAAGATGACTTTTTATTTGATATCTAAGCAGTTTGAGAAACTCCCTTTTTCCACATTTTCAAAACCTTGCAAATGTTTATCGCGCCCAACATGTTGTTGTATGGTGAACCGTTTATCTGCAGCGACTTTAATTACGCAAACTTTCCAGAACAAAATAGTTCCATCAGTTGAGAATATGTTTTCACCGAAAACTGACACATACCGTTTTAACTGAACTGCAAACAGAAAAGGACTTAACATGGAAAGAAGTGGAAGATGCAGTGAACAAGATGAAAGGAGGGAAGGCACCGGGTGTGGATGAGTTGAGTGTGGAGATGGTGAGAGCAGCAGGAGAGGTGGGGATACAGTGGTTGTACCGAGTGATGAGGACAGCATGGAAGGAAAGTAAGACCCCAGAGGACTGGAAAAAAGGAATAATTGTCCCGATCTTCAAGAAAGGTAGTAGAACAGATTGCAGAAACTATCGGGGAATGACACTGATGAGTCATTGTGCAAAGATCTTCGGGAAAGTTTTGGAAAAGAGAATTAGGACAAGGATAGAAGGAGGGATGAGGGAAGAACAATATGGCTTCAGAGCAGGAAGGTCCACAGTGGATTTGATTTTTGCTGTAAGGCAGTTACAAGAACAGCACTATGAGTATGGAACAGATCTACCGATGGCCTTCCTGGACATTGAGAAAGCATATGACAGTGTATGCAGGAACAAAGTATGGAAGTCCCTGGAGGATAGAGGAGTAGAGAAATGGACTATAAGGAGGATAAAGGAGATGTACAAGGGAAGCGTGAGCTGTGTGAAAGTAGGAGGAGAGAGATCAGACTGGTTGGAACAGAGAAACGGCCTGAAACAAGGAAGTGCACTGTCACCGTTACTTTTCATTGGGGTGATGGATGACATAATGACCCGAGTGGCACAAGTAATTGGGGAAGGAAAGATGAAAGCAATGGTGTTTGCAGATGATTTGATGATTTGGGGAAACAAGGAGGAGGAGGTACAGGAACAGTTGGACGTGTGGGAAGGAATAATACAAGGATATGGGATGAAATTTAGCATAAATAAGAGTGAGATGGTGATCACAACAAGGAAGAAGGAAAGAACCACAACGGGAATAACAATTGGTGGAGAACAGCTGAAGAAAGAGTTTCAAGTATCTGGGAAGCCTGATACAAGATAATGGAAGAAACGATAGAGAAATAAATGAGCGGGGGAGGCAGGCAGAAGCATTTCGGAGGAGTGTGAGAAGCATGTTATGGAGCAAGGATGTCCCTCAGAACAGCAAAAAGATCATATATCGGACGTACTATGTCCCTATCCTGACGTATGCCTCGGAGACCTGGGTTATGAAAGGAAGGGAGAAGATGATTATGATAATTGTTGTGTTAAGGGGCCTAACATCAAGGTTATCGGCCCCTAATGATCTGGGTGATAGCGAAAATGATAATGAAATGGAAACCAGAACAAAATTATCTGAGACGGAAAATACGTACAAAAAGCAACTCAGATGGAAACAACTCACAATATGGTCTTAAAAAAGGGAATTTAGAACGAAAAGTTGCACAAAAAGAATAGATTGAAAAAAAGACCCACAAGATGTAGGCGAGATTCAAAATACGTACAAAATGCAATGTAGCGTCGAAATACTTACAAAATGCAACTGAAATTCAAAATACTTACGAAATGCAATTGAGATCGAAAATACGTACAAAATACTTACAAAATGCAATTGTAATTGAAAATACACAATGCAAGTTAGATTGATAAAAGCCGGTTCAGATTCAAAATACTCACAAAGTGCAACTGGAATTCAAAATACTAACAAAATGCAATTGAAATTGAAAATGCTTACAAAATGTACGGTAGATTCAAACGACTCATGTGGATTGACAATACTTAAAAAATGCAATTTAGATTGAAAATACTTGACAAAATGTAATTTAGATTCAAAATACTCACTAAAAGGCCAGTCTACCTGCATTGAAAGACTTACTAAAAAGCAATTTAGATTGTCAATCTTTACAAAATGCAATTGAGGTTGAAAACAATCGCGAGATGTAATTGAGATCGTAAAAACTTACAAAATGCAACGTAGATCAAAAATGCCTTAAAAAAATGCTAAAAAAGGAATTTAGATACACGGTGAACCAAGTAACAAAAACAGTGTGGGAATCTTAAAGAGAAAAGGAAATATAAGGAAAGGAGGAGAGGAGAGGGTCCGCCCCAAAGGTAAGGGACAAAAGGGGAAAACGGACCCAGCTCAGGAATCCCTCGGGGTCGCCAACTCCCGAACTCGCCAGCCGTGAGCCCCTGAGGGTGTAGCATTATCTAGGGTGCACCAGAAGTGGTGGGGCTACATACACCCGGCCTCCTCGAGGGCCTTGAGCAGAAGGCAGGAGATAACAGGAAAAGAAAAAGAAGGCTGACCCCTCGCAGAAGGAGGGAATCAGAAAAGATGAGACAAGGGCCAATTAAGGCGGGAAAGGAAGAGACTCCCTAGGCCTCGGATAACCTAATACCGCTGGGGTCGGAAGAGAACAAGAGTTGACCAAGGGACGGAAGGGAGAAGAGCAAAATACAGGCCAGTGAGATGAGGTTCTTAATTAATGAAGGAGGAACCATTACAGGATGGTATAGAGAAATCCAGACTTAGATGGTATGGACATGTAAAACGAATGGAGGAGAAGAGGATACCCAGGAGAGTACACGAGACGAAGTGGGAAGGAAAGAGACCGAGAGGAAGACCGAGAGACAGGTGGCTGAAGGGGGTGGAAGAAAGTGTGAAGAAGAGAGGAGAAGACTGGACAAGGGTGGAGGCTGAGAGATGGTGGGAAGACAGAAGACGTTGGAGAGGCTTGTGTTCCAAACAGACCCGGCCAGTGGCTGGAAACTGTGCAAGATGAAGATGATGACTGTTTTAAACGGCTTGCAGTTGACTGATTTTGTTTTGGCATTTCAATTGCACAACAAACCGTCACACACCTACAACACAAACACGCCTTAAAAGTCCTATAGTTGCCGGGTAACGGAGTGAACGATCGGAGGCCAGAGTTGCATCAGAGCTGTCAACACTTCTAATAAAGATAAACTCGACACAAACCACATGGTGCTGAGGGGATTACCCCGTTTCGTTTCTCAGATTGATGCAATACTCACGTGCACGTGAAGAAATCGGTGATGCAAACTGTACACACAAATGCATCATGGTCAAGGAAAATTAAATCTGCTGCGTAGAGAAGAAACAGGTAATGAAAACAGATGAGCACTACATAACTACAGGAATGTTAACCCTGACATGTTTAGAAAAACAGATACTAAAAAAATAACCTTAAAAAATCTATCATTTAACCATATTCGATCAAAAAAAAGACCTATAAACGTATAACACATGAAAAATGACTTAAAATGCACCTAAATGTTAGAAAATGACTTTATTCTGGAAAATGTAGGAAAAATGCATTTTGATGACTTTTAAAAACCCCATAACATATTTATTGTAGAATACACTTAATTCCCACTAAGCATAGTCTCCGTGTACTCAGAAAAAATATGACTTTTCATCAAAATACGGGCCCTAATTATAAAGAAATAAACCAAAATATTCACAAAAGTACCTAAATATTCCATTCAAAATGGGATAATAAACTTTCTATCCCGTGCAGTTGAAAAAGAAATCATTAATGAGATTGAAGGTGCAGTATATTTGTTCACGATTGCAGAAACAACACAGGGTATAAAAAAAGAAAAGAAAGGAAAGGAGTCAACTACGTGAAATATTTAGATACCTCACCTTACAGTTTCACATGTCTCCACAAGAAAGCCTTGTGATATGAAAATCAATGAAAGCTTTACAGGTTTTTGCAAAATAGAAGAGTGAAAAGGAAGGAGAAAAGCTTGTAGGTTTACATGACTTAATCTCATAATCATGAGCAATGGGACTTCCTTTTTTATGTGGAATCTGTCTCAGGACAAGACATTTCACTTCAAAAATCTCCCACGTAGCCTAGTATCCAAGAATAAAACCCGGTCAGCCTTGGTGAGGGACTGTGCTATCAAATAAAAGATCAAAGCAAATTAAGAATAGACAAGGGACTAAATACTCTGTGCAATAGCAGGAAAGGGACTGTTATTAACGTAATACTGTGGATAGTGGTGTGTGTCCCAGGACAGCTTAAGTTATCTGAAAGAAAGAAAAAAAATTGATGAATCGAGGAAGTATTTTTCCTAGAGAGGATTGAGGTTATGTAAACTAATCAAAGAAATGAAGCGACAGAATGGCAAAATTTTATGATAGCTCAGTTAAAACAAACTTGATTTTTATAATTTAGTAAAGCCCCTTATTTTTAGGAGGGTGTCCCAACTTTAATTTTTTTAAAGGTTGGGACCCTACACAAGTTGACTTACTTGACTATTTCCTTCTGCTCCGTGCGGAGCATAGGGCATCCAATAATGATTTCCATCGGACTCTGTTTGCTGCCAAGTTCTTCACTTCCCTCCAAGTCTTTCCAGCTTTCCTGGCCTTCCTTTAATGGTGCGTTTCCAGGTCTGCCTGGGTCTCCGAGCCCCTTGAGGATTCCAGTCCAGAGCTCCCCTTTCAACTGCATCATTTTGTTTCTGCAGAGTATGACCAATCCAGCCCCATTTCCTCCGTTTAATTTGGACTTCTATAGGTTGTTGGTTGCCGGCCCCGTGGTGTTGGGGTAGCGCGCCTGCCTCTCGCCCGGAGTCCCCGGGTTCGATCTCCGGCTCCGTCAGGGATTTTAAAACTGACGTGAGGGCTGGAACGGGGTGCACTCAGCCTCATGAGGACAATTGAGTAGCTATCTGACAGTGAGACAGCGCCCCGATCACGAATACCAAGATTAACGGCCGAGTGGACCCGACGCGCTGATCACGCGTCACCCCAATATCTGCAGACCAAATGGCTGGGCAGCGGTCGCTTGGTCGGCCTTAGCCCGTCATGGGCTGGATAGTGCCAGAGGTTGACTTTTTTTTGATAGGTTGTTGGTTAGCCCTTTGCCGCAGCTCTTTGTTTGGGATTATATCTGGCCATCGTATATCCAGAATTTGACGCAGACAACGATTGATGAATACTTGAAGTTGGTGGCTAATAGGATTGGTAACTTTCCATGTTTCACATACATACATACAAACAATAGGACAGCTTTCACATTGCCTCTATCCTCCTATCCCTGCCAACTGATTGTATGTGCTTGTATTTTCCTATGTAGATTCATGCATCCTATAAAGTTAAAGAATTCCTAAGTTATATTCAATATTCCTCTTTATTTAACCAATTTTCACTCTGTGAATTCTTCACCTTCGGGCAGTCCCCATTTCAGAAAATACTCCCTAAAGATGTGGTACTGAGACGTAATATTAAAAGAATTTAAAATGAACACCAAGTCATAGCCCTCTAAAATGAAAATAAATAAATAAATAAATAGAGAGAATGACAATGGATGGAGATAGAAGGAAAAGGGTTTCATCCAAATAATTTTTTAATGCATAGAACAATTTAAAACAATACAATGTTAGAATTAGACCTGGTCACTGGTCAAGATGTGCATAGACTCTCCGCAACTTTTCCCTCTTATTCCTCTTCTTATAATGGTCCTTCCATGGCTTGCTTGGGCCTAGACTCTGTGTGGATCCGCTTACAGATGTACTCGAACTGAATCAACAGGAACATATGTTGGAAAAGGACCTGTAGTTATCACATGGGTTCTGACCATGATCTGACTTATCAACTGCTGAGGCTTTTGAAATGCTGGGGTTAAAGATTTTGTGCCCTGGAGAGGTTCTTATAAGTGCCAGTAAACTATCAACATGAGCTATTAAATAACATACATTAACTGGCAACAACATTTCTAGAACATACTTTATATTTAAATGCTTGCCAGTAATTTGCTCATCTGGCATCCCACAATAGTGTTCTGTCCACATTCCATAATACCATGGTTAAGAGCATGCTAGGTTCTTATCAGAAGCCTTCTAGGGAGGCAGTTACCATAGACATAATGAAATAAGTGTATAGGAACTTGTGAATTTTGAATTAACTTAATTATATCCTGTAAAGTGGCGAAGTATAAAAGTTTCACAGTGGAATACAAACAGCATGTAATCATTCTTGTGGAAAATAATGGATTGCAACCCGCAAGTCGAGAATTTTCTGTTGATCCACAATTTGTGCAGTACTGGTGAAACCCGGAAGATGATGATGATGATGATAATTGTTGTTTTAAGGGGCCTAACATCAAGGTTATCAGCCCCTAATGATCTGGGTGATAGCGAAAATGATAATGAAATGGAAACTAGAACAAAATTATCTGAGACGGAAAATACGTACAAAAAGGAACTCAGATGGAAACAACTCACAATATGGTCTTACAAAAGGGAATTTAGAACGAAAAGTTGGACAAAAAGAATAGATTGAAAAAAGACCCACAAGACGTAGGCGAGATTCAAAATACGTACAAAATGCAATGTAGCGTCGAAATACTTACAAAATGCAACTGATATTCAAAATACTTTCAAAAATGCAAATGAGATCGAAAATACGTACAAAATGCAATTGAGATTCAAAATACTTACAAAATGCAATTGAAATTGAAAATACACAATGCAATTCAGATTGAAATAGGCCCTATCCCAGTTCCAATCCAAATTATTCACAAAGTGCAATTGAAATTCAAAATACTTACAAAATGCAATTGAAATTGAAAATGCTTACAAAATGTACGGTAGATTCAAAGGACTCATGTGGATTGACAATACTTACAAAATGCAATTTAGATTGAAAATAACCACAAAATGCAATTGAGAATCAAAATTCGTGCGAAATGCGGTTTTGGTTGAAAATACTTACAAAATGCAATTGAAATTCAAAATACTCACTAAAAGGCCCGTCTACCTGCATTGAAAGACTTACTAAAAAGCAATTTAGATTGTCAATCTTTACAAAATGCAATTGAGGTTGAAAACAATCGCGAGATGTAATTTAGATCGAAAAAACTTACAAAATGCAACGTAGATCAAAAATGCCTTAAAAAATCGCTAAAAGGGAATTTAGATACACGGTGAACCAAGTAACAAAAACAGTGCGGGAATCTTAAAGAGAAAAGGAAATATAGGGAAAAGAGGAAAGGAGAGGAGAGGGTCCGCCCCAAAGGTATGGGACAAAAGTGGAAAACGGACCCAGCTCAGGAATCCCTCGGGGTTGCCAACTCCCGAACTCACCAGCCGTGAGCCCCTGAGGGTGTAGCATTATCTAGGGTGCACCAGAAGTGGTGGGGCTACAAACATCCTGCCTCCTTAAGGGCCTTGAGCACAAGGCAGGAGGTAAAAGGAAAAGGAAAAGAAGGCTGACCCCTAACAGAAGGAGGGTATCAGGAAAGATGAGACAAGGGCCAATTAAGGCGGGAAAGTGAAAGACTCCCTAGGCCTCGGATAACCTAATACCGTCGGGGTCGGAAGAGAACAAGAGTTGACCAAGGGAGGACGACAGGAAAGAAGACGGAGAGGAGCATGGCACAAGTAAGTAAACCTGGAAGAAAAAGTAAGGGTGGCCAATAAAACAGCGATGTCTTATCGTGGCCCGAAAACCGGTAAGTTTCCACTTACTTTTGCTAACAGGAATGGTGATGATGATGATAATTGTTGCTTTAAGGGGCCTAACATCTAGGTTATCGGCCCAAACAGGAATGGAGACCTAACTCCCATAATATTTTTTAATATACTGCAGGACACAACAATCAATACAAAGGGTGCTTAGAATCAAGGGTGCAGAAAAACTGAGGTGTTCTATGATGGGCAGATGGTAGGAAGCTACTAAGATACTTAATTTTAAAATGGAAAACTATTCCCTTGGGAAAATGTCCACACAGGAAAAAGCGTGGATGGCAGACTATTAAACACAGGACTGTTTAAGCCTCTAGATGTGTGTAATAATAAGCCATACAAAGACCATCTATTTTTATACCAATTGTGGATGGCAAGATATGAGCAATTTCACACCAACAGGATGGATCCACAATCACACAGATGTGCTCCTTGACTATCAGTGAGTGGGTGGCCCCAGAGCAGAAAGTAACTTAAAAAAAACCTGCACATAACAAATACTCTGCATAGATCGGTGGACGACTTTAAATGGAGGAACATGCTGGGCGAGTAAAACGACGATGATGATGTGCTACGAGTGAATCATCAGAGGAGTCATCCAGTTGCAAACAAATGTTTCAGGGACCACAAAAAACTGTCATTTGTTATGGAATAAAGCTAGGAGTTTGACATTTTGTAATTGGACTGTAAACTTACATCTTCGTCATTCCACAAAATCTTAAAAAAATGCAACTTATAAAACCTGTGTTATTTCCAAAAAATGTTTGGTCATGAGTTTTGCAGCAGTTCTATGGATCTATATATATGGAGTAGTATGTGTAAATTCATGATGAGATTAATTTATTGGCTGCAATTAACAATAGTAACAATTATTACACATAGGAAAATATCATGAATAAGTTTTAAATATAATAGCTGTTTTGAAATGTAAACTCCACTCTTTGATTTTAAGATACCATCCAGAAATCATTCTTTCAAGAGGTTTTATAAGTTCTTTCACATTTATATTAACAATTCTTCTTCTTCTTTTACGGCCTCATTGGACCACTTCAGTCAATCATTTCTTGGTCCGCTTCTTCAGTAAGTTTCCTTTCCAAGTCGCCCAGTAGCTCTTCATTCGCTCTGATCTTCTCAGGCGTTCCTCATCTGTAAATACCCTTTTCACTGTATTACGTTTGTCTATTTTAGCCTGAAATCTTATTTTTATATCTCTCAGTTTTTTTAATTTTGTTGTTTTGTTTTGCAAGTCATCCAAGGTTATTTCCAATTCTTTCATATCTTCTCTAATTTCCTTAATCCATCCTACTTGTTGTTTCATATTCCAAAGTTTCACTACAATTTTTCTAGATAACCTGGTTTCTGGTGTCCTCATGATGTGACCAAAGAAAGAAAGCCGTTTCTTCCGAATAGTATCAGTGATGGGCTCCAGTTCTCTGTATACCACTTCATTTGGTACTATCCGCCACTGTCCATCTTTCTGATATTTTTTATTTATGCATGTTCTAGCTATTCTTCTTTCTACTTTTAAAATTTTGTCGATTCTGTTTTTCTGAGTAACTTCAAAAAGAGTTTCACTTCCATAGGTCACCTCTGGTTGAACCACCGTCTTGTAATGTTTTAATTTTGTTGCGATTGATAGACATTTTCTTTTATATGTAGACCATGTTAATTTTTGGGCTTTTATCATTTTATTAGTTCTTTTTTGCCAAGCAGGTTTCTCATCCAAGTTGTAAGTTATAATTTCTCCTAAGTATTTAAATTGCTTCACTATTTTAACTTTCTTGTTATTTACTGTTATGTGATTGATTACAAGTGGATTTGCTACCATTATCTCTGTCTTTACTGTTATTTATAGTGGTGATGGATGAAATCATACGAAAAGTGGTAAATAGCATTGGGGAAAGGAAAATGAAGGCAATGTTGTTTGCTGATGACCTTCTGGTATGGGGAGAGGATGAGGAAGAAGTACAAGAGCAATTAGATGAGTGGGAGAAGGTAGTGTTATCATATGGGATGAAGTTCTCAGCACAAAAGAGTGGTCATCACAACGAGGAAGAAGAACAGACTGGATATGGGCATAACACTTGGAGGACAGCAGTTGCAGAAAGTAGAATGCTTCAAGTACTTGGGAAGCATAATTGAAGAAAAGGGAGGCAATAGGATGGAAATAAATGAAAGTGGAAGGTGCGCAGATGGATTTTTCAAGAGTGTTAGGGGTATGTTATGGAATAAAGATGTACCACAAAAATGTAAAGGAATCATCTACAAGACCTACTTTGTGCCAATTTTGACATATGGTTCAGAAACATGGGTGATGAAGGAAAGGGACAAGAATAAAATACGAGCAGTGGAGATGAAGTTCCAGAGGAGTAGGGTAGGAGTGACAAGAATGGACAGAGTAAGGAATGAGAGAGTCAGAGAGATGGTAAGAGAGGAACCATTGCAAAATAGAATAGAGCGATCTAGGCTACAATGGTATGGACATGTGAGGAGGATGCAAGAGGAGAGGATACCGAAGAAGATGTTTGGAATGGAAATGACGGGAAGGAGGCCAAGGGGAAGACCAAGGGACAGATGGACAAAAGGAGTTAAGAAGAGTGTGGAGGAAAGAGGAGTGTGCTGGGACACAGTAAATGACGAGAGATGGTGGATGGACAGGAAACGATGGAGAGGCTTATGTTCCAAGCAGACCCGACCAGCGGTTGGAAACTGCTCAAGATGATGATGATCTCTGTCTTTTCAAATGATATCTGAATTCCAATTTTTTGTGCTATATTTTGTAGGCTTATTATTTGATTTCTGGCTTCTTGAATATTATTAGCCAGTAACGCTAAGTCATCTGCGAATCCCAAGCAATTTAAGTCTATTTGATCTTTCTTGGTTCCAATTCTTATGTCCCTAGGATTTTCCCTGTACCATTCCCTCATTACATATTCCAAAGCACAATTGAAAAGTAGAGGCGATAAACCATCTCCTTGTCTCAATCCTGTTTTAATCGTAAACGGTTCAGATATTTCTCCTCTGAATTTTACTTTAGATTTGGTGTTTGTTAGAGTTAGTTTTATAATTTTTATTAATTTGGGATGAAGTCCGAAATTCCTTAGTATTTTCAGCAATGAAGATCCATGTACACAATCATAAGCTTTTTTGAAGTCGACGAAGGTTATGTCTTGCTGTTTTTGTCTACGTTTGTAGTAGTCCATTACTAATTTTAAGGTGATTATCTGTTCAGGGCAGCTTCGCCATGGCCGAAATCCACCTTGATATTCTCCTATTTCCAGTTCTAATTGATCTTTACAACGATTATATAGAATTCGTGACATGATTTTATTGTGATATCCAAAAGGGAAATTCCTCGATAGTTGTCAGGATTTGATTTTTCTCCTTTCTTGTGTAATGGATGTATTATAGCAGTAGTCCAATGGTCTGGCAGTTCTTCTTTGATCCAAATGTTCACTATATTAACAATATTATATAAGTTTAATTTTTTTTTGTTGAGTGGGACATAATGACTTCTGCAGTAGCTCCAATCCTTCATCAGCTCTTAACATGCAGATGAATTAGCACATAACTGAAATGTATATCTTGATGTACATAAAATGATGGTCTTAACTCATTTTGAGAAATAAATGGACATAATGAGTTTTGCAACTGGATGACTCAAATGAGAGTGATGCTGCATGAGAAAAGTAAGTGTGCAACAATTTCTTTTCTTTTGTGTGTAATAATAATAATTTAAAACTGTGAACTTAGCTTAGATTAACGTCAGCAAGATCATCATCATATTAACACATGTAAATTATCTTAGGCAGAATTTGCATACTAAGACAGTGGCATAATCAGGGGGTGTTACTGGGTGTTATAACGACCTCCTTTGGAATTTTTACAAAATAACAGGAAATGATAATAATCAATAAGCTAAATAAAGATGTCTTAAATTAAATAATGACACTAGCAGATGATGCTGTAACTCAGGCTTTGTGTCTGAATCACCACCACGTTGGTTGGTTGGTGATGTACTATTGTCGCCTTTGGCCCGGCAACACGTCTTCATGACAAGGCATAACTCCGTCCTCCAAGGGATGCCAATCTAGCTTTTCCCCGCTAAATAGGCCTATAGCTTTTTTCAAACTGAGCCTAGCGCCAGGTAAATTCAAATCCCGCCTAGCAGGGCAATTAGCTTTCTTTCTTTTCTTAACGGGAGGCAAGTTGTATATAAATGAATCTAGTTTTAATTTTCAAAAAATTGTTTTAATAATGGCCTAGAAAAATCTATGGGTACAATAATACTAATTTGGAGATAGTTGTTAACTTCTTGAGTGTGAGAAAGCCTAGTTGATTCATATTACTATGTCCTGTAATTCCCAGAATTAACGTTATCCCCCAGTTACTATCACCCTTCCTATTGGTCAATCTTGGCTACGCTACTGTAATAAGATAATTAGCTAAAGGAACAATTCTTGATAATATTATTCTTTATTACGTTTACATGCTAAACACAAATCTATGTTAATATCATCGTATATTTAGTTCAATGCCCATTTACATGAGTTAGTTTCGGTTCTCAGAGGTTAACAGACACATATTTACAGGTATTCAATGGCTATAATGTATTGAATAGTAAACCAAAATCTCTGAATTGACAAATATTGATAAATAGTTCAAAAATGAAATGTCAGAGTGCGCATGATTACTTTCTATGAAATATGTGGTTTTGGCATATTCCTGGTGTCTATGTCTGAACACTGTATGATCTCACAACATTTCCCTGTCGATCAACCTCGGAATTCTGTATGTTCCTCCAAATTGTAACCGTATTCAATACGCTAGGCCTAATCAAATTAATTTTGAGTTTGACATGTACACGCACTACCACAATCAGTTTTATCATTGTTGGCTATGGATACGAACTGCTAAGTGATTAGATTATGTTATCTTTGTATACTGAAGGCAATGTGGAAATATGGTGTTAATAATATAATAAAACTAGCAGTAGTGTCCGGCTTCGCCCGGTGGATTTGTTTGTTTTATGGATGATAATGAATACTACTACAGAACTGGCACATAATACTTAAACTAACAGAAAAAAATATTTTAAAAATATAACTTGTGGTGGAGGTGGTGGTGGTGGAGGTGATAAGTAGTACAGTATAATGGACGTAAAATTCAGGTCATTATCCCGTAATGATAATGACAATAATGAATAGGGAAACGGCTATTTACTAACTACAGTACTGACACATGTAATTTACGAAGGAATTGAAAAATATGATTAGAAAGAGGAGTATGTGAAATAAAAGACACTGCCTAGGGCCTATATCTCATTGGCTGTTAGAAAAGTAGAGAGCAATAGTGTAGTCTTTTGTCAAATAGTGCCATAGGAAAATTATCAGGTCATTTCGGAAAACTTCGGCTGTTCCGAGCTCCTGAAGTAGCAATAGTGTCATTTATCGCCACATACCACTCAAGGATAAGGATCTGAATAAATGAAAGTGAATTTGAAAGCACCAGCGCTTATTGCAGCTGATTACCTCTATGTACTGCACCAATACCATCACACTTATACAGAGGCATAATACTTTCATGATGATAACTGTTTCAAGGGGCCTAAGAAATCTTCTTGCAATAATTACTCACAGTGACTCAAATTTAGAAGCAGCGCAAGTTGTAACTATTTTCGCAATTCTGGTATGGGTGACGTGATGCAGCTCGCATTGCCAGCCATCAATTGACTTATTAAAATATTCTTAGAGTTACACTATACGGACATTAATGGTTCTAGGACCTTAAAACATGGTTTTCAAGTTCATTTTGTCTGTTGTTCTAAATGTAGGGAATGGAGAGAGTTGTCCAAAATATCAAGTGGACAGTGTTACCTGCAGGGTTCCAAAGGGTAAGTACATTAAGTTTGGTTAAGATCGAGGAAACGATGTAGACTTGTGCCAAAGGGCCTAAATGCAGGGAATGGAATGGTCTGTCCGAAATTTCACGTAGACAGTGTTATTCGTCGGGTTCCAAAGGGTAAGTATGTAAAATTTGGTTCAGATCGGTGAAACGGTGTAGATTTGTGCCAAAGTTCCTAAATGTAGGGAATGGAGTGGTCTGTCCAAAATTTCATGTAGACAGTGTAGTTACTCACAGGTTTCCAAAGGGTAAGTACACAAATTTTGGTTCAGATCAGTGAAACGGTGTAGATTTATATAAATAACAGACAGACAAACCAACATTGAGCTTTACACCGTATTTACACATGCTTGTGCAACAATCACAATAACGCAAGTTATCAAAGTAGGAGATAAGGAATTGGAAGTGGTGAAACACTTCAAATACTTGGGAAGTGAACTGACTGAAGATGGAAGACTAGATTTGGAAATAAGCAGAAGAATACAACTCGGGAGTGCTTTCTACCAACAGGTACGGGGACTAGTATGGAACAAGGATATACCAATTAAGGCTAAAGAAATTATGTACAAAGCATATTATGTTCCTATAATGACATATGCAACAGAAACTTGGACAATGACTAAGAGGGATGAGAGTAGAGTACAAGCAGCTGAGATGAGATTTCTGAGAAGTATGGTCCAGAAAACGAGGGACAAAGTGAGAAATGAAGATATACGGAAAGAACTGGGAGTACAGAAACTAAATGACAAACTGGAGCAAAACAGATTGAGATGGTTTAGACGTGTCAAATGGATGAATGAAGTAAGGCTACCAAGACGAGCACTGGAACGACGGATGACACGGAAGAGAGGACGAGGAAGACCAAGAATGCGTTGGATGGACTCGGTGGAGAATAGTATTAGAAAACGGAACCTGGATTGGAACTCTGTGTCGGAAGAGGAATGGTGGAACGACAGAACAAAGTGGAGAGGAACCATATTTGCCCCCACCCAATGTCAACTGGAAAAGGGGAAATGAAGAAGATGATGATCACAAAAATTCTACACACACACCCATTGACACGGGGTAACATGACCACGATGTCTAAGCCCCGCAAATGAAATATTAACTGTGGATACGATAGCATAGAGAATACTACAATCCAATACATCCTTGAGCAACACTGAAAAATGGCTTCAAATACTATCTCCAATTTACACATGCTAGTGTAACAATCACAATAACGCAGGTTATCACAAAAATTCTACACACACACCCATGTACAAGGGGCAACTGACCACGATGTCTAAGCCCCGCAGATGAAATAACAACTGTCTACACATGAAAACTGCAAAATGGTGATAGGAGAATGTAGGAATGTTTGACACTATGTTTCTCTGACAGGATAGCATTACATTACATTTTGCTAATATGCTGATTAACTGTGCATACGATAGCATAGAGCAGCGGTTCCCAAACTTTTTCGGTCACGGAACCCTTCAGAAGTCATGATTTTCCCGTGGAACCCTAACTCTATCCCTGATTTTTACTCAGCATTGTGAACCCACAACGTTCTTCTTGCTTTCATCTATTCTTATTGTCTGGGTGTTTTGTATAGCCTAACGCTAACGTGGTAGGTTGGGAAACAAAGAGAAAACATTTTAAATGTAGATGCAAGCCTTATTTTGGTACAAACATATAAACAATATTATTTTAGAACAATAAAAATTGGATTTCCATCTAATTTCTAATGTGATGAATAAAATTGTTCCATTTTCGTTCTTAAAATAGCTTTGAAATCGGACTTTGTATCCGCCAGCTGAGTACGTAAATCCGGGGCAGCATTCAACTTACTCCTAAATTTGTTTTTGGTGTAAGCATAAGCAGAAAAGCCTGCTTCGCAACGATAGATGGACTCGAAGGGGTGCAGAGCTCGGATAGCCTTTCGGCTACTGACGGATATTATGTCTACCAGTCCTACCCAAAAGTCATTCAGCGGCACTAATTCAAATTTCGTTTTAAAAGCGGAGGTACATTGAATTTCAATGAGATCTTCATAGTCAGGCACGGACATGTGAGGTTTATTTCGGTTGGCAAATAGATTTTGCACCCACTCGATGTCCTCTATTATTCTGGTATCTGGGAAGTACTTCGTCATAGATTTCGAAAGATTTATTAAATGCTCACAAATGCTTTTGTGCACATCAGCTTCGATTTCCATATCATTTTCACTCAGAAATTGTGCTAGGAGAGAAAAGCATTCAAAGTTTTTCTCATTTACACATTCGATCCAAAAGTTGAGTTTGGTTTTAAATGATGCTATTTTGTCTCTGAATGTTAAAGTGCTTATATGTTTACGCTGCAAAGATGCAGTAACTTCAGTCAGTTTCCAGACTATGTCAGCGAGGTAAGCACATCGAATGAGCCACTTCTTGTGGCGTAAAAATTCAGCATGTTTGCTAGGCACGGAAAGGTCTTCTTTCCCTACGAAGAAAACCAGAAGCTCGTTGCGCAGCTCAAAAATCCTGGTCAGGACTTCGCCTCATGAAAGCCATCTAATTTCTGTGTGCATTAAAAGCGATTGATGTTGACTTCCAATTTCTTCACAAGCCTTTGCAAAAAGTCTACACTGGAGTGGACGAGACTTAATATAATTGAGAATTTTTACAACCTCATTAAGAACGTCCGTCAAGTCTGGTGGCATGTTCTTCGCCACAAGGGCATGTCGATGCAAGATGCAATGGCTACTGGTACAATTTGGCGCCATATTTTTTATTCTTGATACAGTCCTTTTCAATTTTCCCACTATCGCTGCAGCCCCATCGCTGCTTACGTTAACACACTTTTCCCAATCAAGATCATGTTTACGCGTGTAACAATATCTGGTTTAAAAAATTTCTTCCCCAGTTGCATTGGTCTCCAAAGGTGCTCATAGAAACAAATCTTCATCCATACTTTCTTTGAATGGATACCTCACGGAAACTTCGTTCAACAGAGGACTATTTGGTGCGGTCTGGAATCAACCTAAAAGTTTTTTCATATTGGAACTACTCAAATGGGACTACTGGTCCATTTCTGTTCCCTATACATAACAGTAGGACTCCCTTCGCTAAATGAAAGACATTATTGCACATTCAGACAAGAAACCAAGAAACAGCTAAATGGAACAGGACAAAGATCTCCAATCATAACGGCACATATTCAAATGTTGACGATTGAACGAGTCAAATGGACTTGCAGTACTTTTAATATGTGTTTTTTAATATGTTGTACAGTTTTAATGGAATGTTTTAATATGTGTTTATGAATGTCTTAGTGTGCATGCATTTTATTTTTGATATTGTTCAGTGTTTTTGATGTGTTTGCCATTCATGTGATATGTCGAGACTGATGAAGGACCGATTTTTGTATGGTTCGAAACATGTACCTTACTTAGCGTATTAATAACGCAAACACAATTTGTATTGATTCGGCGGAAAGCTGCAAACTGATTAAATGATTGACAGATGTCGAGAAAACAACTCTTCTTCCTTCTCGGATGTATGCTGACGATGTTAACAATTTTCACGTCAGCAATACTGTTGATCATCACCTTTCTTGTTATTAGTTAGGCTTAATTTGGTTTCTTTCAATTTTATTCGTGTTGTTTTGATTAATATTTGTAATATTGTAGAGAGTTAGCCGTGTGGTTAGGGGCACTTAGCTGTGAGCTTGCATTCGGGAGATAGTGGGTTTGAACCCCAGTGTCGGCAGCTCTGAAGATGGATTTCCGTGGTTTCCCATTTTCACTCCAGGGAAATGCTGGGACTGTACCTTAATTAAGGCCATGGCCAAGTATACAAACCTTAAAGTGTGCTCATTGGGACTTTCCATGAATAAAGAAATATAATGCCTCGCACAAATCATCTGATGAATGAGCTGTTTCATATCCTACAGGATGAGTTCATTCGTTGATAATAGCCTGCGCGCGATAGGAATATATAACAGATTCTATCCTCCCCATTAGTATTCTTATGAGGGACAAGACAGTACTTATATAACTAATAATAATAATAATAATAATAATAATAAAAAAGAATAAAACAATAAATGAATTTCATTTGGGCTTTCCAGTCGTTCTACGTACCATGTAATCCTTCACCCGGCCGCCGGTGGCTCGATCCCTTTCATATCCAAGTCGCTATCACGGTCATTATTATCAGAGGTGTCACTAAACTTGAACTATCTTCCAACTGAATTTTAAGGGTTCAATATCTTCCTGCAGCTCATCTGCCTTCCACATATTGATTTCTATTTCTTTCACATGGTCTACGTAATTACTCCAGTTTTGATTTGAAACAATTCCGAAAGAATGTGAATCAATTTTTCTAAGGCTTTCGTTTTGTATGTTGTGTTATTCATTCCTACATAACGTTTAATTTGAGCCCACACAAGTTCAATGGGGTTCAGTTCACAGTGATACGGAGGTAGGCGAAGCACTTCATGTGCCAGTTCTTTCGCCATTTCGTCTATTTTATAGGCATCATATTTCCATTCGATGGAAGTCACAAGTTCCATAAGATGTTTCTTGAGCATGTAGTCTTCATAATGGACACCTTTGGACGTATGCCATTCTCGCATGCTTTGCAGTTTTCATGACATTGTCGGAATGCGCTCTTTCTTCCTACTGTGGTACGATGCATTGTCAAGCACAATTACTGACCGAGGCAGGAGATTGGGGAGTAACTGGTGTTTAAAACAATGTTCGTAACATTCTCCATCCATTTTGTCGTGCGCATCGGCGGTATTCTTTTTACACAGGAATACTAACTTTGCGTCGTTCACAAATCTGCCTTCGTTACCTGTATGGACAATAGCGAAGCGGGGCCCATGGGCTGTTGGTGCCTTTAAGCCAGGGGAAAGTCCAGCCAGAAAAGCCTGCCTTGATGACTTAACTATACTGTCTTGCCAGTGTCTTTCAATGCAATGTCCCGTGTTTACCCAGGTTTCGTCTGTGTACACGATATTCCTCTTCTCCGCTCGAAATTTCTTTATTTGATATAAATATTTATGGCACCAAGCAACTAGATCGTCTCTTTCCAACATAAGAGCTTTGTTACCCTGATTTTCGTAAACGAAACCAAGACCTTTTAGAAGGGCATGAAATGTGCTTCTTTTAAAATTCAGAAGTTCGGGATCTGTATTCACGGCCGTTAACACAGATGATAATGCCGGTGGCTGGTTTCTTAAAGAGAAACCAGCCACCTTGCGCCTTATAGCACTTTTAACAAAATCACTAAATTTCGTAAGTCTATTGTCTTTTCTTATCACTTTTCTCTCCTGCTTCTTATTAGGTTTTACCAGGGGGCCACAAGCTGATTCACTGTGCAGTTTGACACCAATGATCTGGATGTACCTGTAGCAACAGCAGTTTCTTTGGCGATCCAACTCACACTTTGGCCGGGATTTCTGCTCTTTAAATAAGCCATCTCTTGTCCAAAGGCATACACGCTTGCGTTTGTATAACACATTAGCCAGACCAATCCTATGCTATGGCAGCGAGGCATGGACAATAAGATGTCAGGACATCTCCAGACTCACAGCACGCGAAATGACCTTTATGCGCCGAACAGCAGGCTATACTAAATGGGATCATAAGAGAAACGAGGATGTGCTGAAGGAACTAAAAGTGAAACCAATAACTGCATACATTTGTGACTACCAAGAGAACTGGAAGCATCATGTCCAAAGGATGGAACCTGGAAGATTTCCAAAGGAGATCCTTCGCTACCAGCCACGGGGAAATAGATCGATAGGACGTCCGATGAAGAGATGGAGGGAAAGTGCAAGACCGTAACGGGACATTTGGCCCAATACTTGGAAGGAAGATGATGATGATGAAATAATTGAAAACTTTTACAACTATTGTCCTCTCCTTACTTCTCAGCATCTCACCTCGTTTTCGTTTCACCAAAACACCAGCCATTTCGATTCGATCAAACAGAAAATAAAACAGACACACAACAGCAACACCAATAACGGATAGTGCTTCTAAACTTATGTTGCCGGCGGAACTGAGCACATGCTCCACTCCGGGCAAGCATGCAGCTTGGGATGTGGCTCTTCGTTCCAGCGTGCAAACCTCGAAAAATTTTAAATAACTAAGACGTAATATAAACGATACTTGTATGCAATAACAATGGTAATCAATTGGCAGATAATTGTAGGAAGCTATTATGACGAAAAATATGTATGTTCAGAGTTCCTTCATGATAAAAGGTGAGGTAACAAAACCAGTGTAGGGGGGTTTCTGTTAAAAGTAAAAGCTCATAAGACCCACAGTCTTTTCTAAACGCTGGATGCTCCATAGGGCTCGGATATTTTAGGTAAATAAATATTTTCTTATGTTTATACATATATTAAGCATTTTTTCTATAAATACATAAATTCCTGCTTTTCACTTATAAGCACATAAAAAGACATAATATTGACATTTTTTAATATCAGTATGCTATATCTTTCAGTTTATTGCATTTTTCTTCTGTGTTACTTCAACGGGGAAGAACCTGTGAGCTATCTTATCTTCATGCAGAGCGTATGTCAGCATGCAACTGTGTTATTCTTAACTTGTCGCCCCATGCCACTCACTCTGGAAGCAGGGCATTTCCTTGTCCATAGCCATATTGCACTACGTGCTAGACCTCCCCCTCCCCCAGCTACCTGGAACCAGTGTCACTCACATGCAGTTCATTTCTGGCACTGTGAAGTGTAAGGCAGTTCTACGATGCCTAAAGTATAAACAACTACAAGTTATAGTCTGTTGCAGAATTTGAAGATATTGTACTTCTGATTGGGGCATTCTGTTCTGCCAACCATGTGGGGAAAGCGGTCAAGACTGAACAGTGATCTCAAGTTACACAACACCTGAAGGGCAAGAAACATATTGCCGCAGTTTCACGCCTTCAGAATAAGAGTTTCGCGATAATCGTCAGTCATTTGTGATGGACAACCTGAAGATGTATCTAGTTGTGTATTGTAATGCTTCAGCAGTCAGAGTCATAGAATAAATTGCATTCGTGAGTATTACATATTGTTTATATTCACAATAATAAACTAAATTATAATTAAATATTTTTACTTTTTTGTCACATATTTCAGGTATATTTAATAAGTTTACATAAAAAATAAATATTTTCCCGATTTTTAGCACCTAAAAATCTGAGCCCTACAATAACAAATCCTAATACAGTCATCACAATTAACACCGGTTATCAGACAGATTCTACACACACCCAAATACATGGGGCTACATGACCGCGATGTCGCAGGCCGTAATTGAAAAACCCAACAACAGGTAAGACCAACTGAATCCTTGACTGATCGCAAGGATTTGCCTACGGTGACATTAGGCTTGAATATGATTTTGATATCGTGTCTTCTGAGAATATTGCTAATCCTGTCCATGACAGATTGCACGTATGGCAGATATGCTAATTTCGCAGGAGTAGGATTCTGGGATAATCTGTCTTTCGGTTTAGGATGTAGCACTTCATTAATCTGTCTTGTCGAGTAACCATTTTTCTGGAAAGTATCAGCCAGGAACACAAGTTCACCGTCTAACATCCTTTTAACACACTGCCCTTGCTCTGTTAACAAGAGTGTTAAGGGCTTTATGAGCTTCATTTACTCTTAAGTCGGACATTAGAGGTCATCATCATCTTGTACAGTTTCCAGCCACTGGCCAGGTCTGTTTGGAACACAAGCCTCTCCAACGTCTTCTGTCTTCTCACCATCTCTCTGCCTCCACCCTTGTCCAGTCTTCTCCTCTCTTCTTCACACTTTCTTCCACCCCCTTCTGCCACCTGTCTCTCGGTCTCTTTCCTTCCCACTTCGTCTCATGTATCCTCTTCTCCTCCATTCGTTTTACATGTCCGAACCATCTAAGTTTAGATTTCTCTATACCATCTGGTAATGGTTCCTCCTTCATTAATTCTCTGGTCCTCTCATTTCTTATTCTGTCCATCTGTGTAGCTCCAATACTGCTTCTCAAGTACCTCATCTCACTGGCCTGCATTTTGCTCTTCTCCCTTCCTTTCATAACCCAGGTCTCCGAGGCATACGTCAGGATAGGGACATAGTACGTCCGATATATGATCTTTATGCTGTTTTGAGGGACATCCTTGCTCCATATCATGCTTCTCACACTCCTCCGGAATGCTTCTGCTTGTCTCCACCGCTCATTTATTTCTCTATCGTTTCTTCCATTATCTTGTGTCAGGCTTCCCAGATACTTGAAACTCTCCACTTTCTTCAGCCGTGAATACTTTTAATCGCACGGACCTTGTGTCTTACATGACTTCTATGGCACAATATTCCACTTCTAAAGCTAAGCAACTATCCAAATTTTCTCGACTTTCATGCCATTATACCCATTCTGCTCTATGCTTGGACTCTTCCAAAGTTGAGGTTAATCTATCTAGCACTGATTTGGATAGTTCTTAAATGTCTATGCTTCAGAAGGGATTAAATTTTGCGATTTCACCTCTTTCACTTCCGTCTGAGGGAATTATCTGTGGGGTTGAAGGTTCAATTAAACATCTATCGGACCATGTCACTGAGGAGGTTCATCTGGGAACCACTGCCATTATCAAACACTTTGTTCAGCTCTCATCAGTCACTCTTTAATATTAGTTCTATAGTTCACCACTAGATGGTATGTATCCACTTTGTGAACTAGTCTTTTATCTTTAACTTGTTTTGTATTCTCTGTGTCAAGTAACAATGTGCATCCATCATGTCATGTGTTTTTGTTTCCCTCTTATTAATATCAATATATACATTGAATAATCTGCCTTCCGTATATTAAGCGCCTATACAGTCCACTAGAAATACATCTTCAAACCACAACACACTTCAAGCCTCCTCGTCGCAATATTACTTTTCAAGAGCGATATGCTCTTAGAGAGCTAAAAGGCAACGATGACGTGGTAGTTTTGAAAGCAGATAAAGGCAATACTACCGTGGTTATGAACACAATTATAAGAACAGCCTCTCTTCTTAAAGCTAGCTCTATCTCGAGTGATGTTTCTCATGGTCTCGGACATCAGGCTTCTACAGTACCCCTTTTATATGGACTTCCTAGGAACCATAAAGAAGGGATTCCTCTTCGACCCATTGTTAACAGTATAGATTCTCCAACTTATAATCCGGCCAAATATCTTAGTAATCTTCTCAAGTTGTACATAGGTAGCAGGGTCAACATTAGGAATTCATTGCATTTTATTGAGATTCTGTCCAGACTGCATACATCACCTGATGATATTCTGGTCAGTTTTGATATTGTGTCTATTCACTGTGGTTCCCATCAAGGATAACAAACTTGTTAGAGGAAATTTTCACTAGTGATATAGTTAAATCTGTTTCACCATGTCCTCACCCCCACGTACAGTAGAACCTCGTTAACACTTTCCTCATTAGTACGTTTTATCACATATCACGTCGTAATTTTCAAGTCCCGATTCTTATCTGATGACAATAATGTAAAAGTACCTCATTTATCACGTCGCACATTTTGCCGCGCATCGCTTAGTTCGATCTCATTTTCGTCAGCCCTGAAAGCATTCTTTGTCCACCCCTAGTGGAATGTGAGACTGACCGCTCTTAGATAACATTCCTTGCTAAAAAGCGGGCGAGAGTTGCGTCTTAACAGGTACAGGCGACTCTTAAAAGTAAGACAGTATCACGCGCCCTGCCGCGCAGCGCATCGGGTAGTACGATCGCATTTTCGTCAGCCCTGAAAGCATTCTTTGTCCATCCCTAGTGGAATGTGAGACCGACCGCTCTGAGATAACATTCCTTGCCAACAAGCGGGCGAGAGTTGTGACCTAACAGGTATAGGCGACTCTTATAAGTCAGACAGTAGCACGCGCCGCGCATCCCGTATTACGATCGCATTTTCGTCAGCCCTGAAAGCATTCTTTGTCCACCCCTAGTGGAATGTGAGACCGACCGCTCTGAGATAACATTCCTTGCCAACAAGCGGGCGAGAGTTGCTACCTAACAGGTATAGGCGACTCTTAAAAGTAAGACAGTAGCGCACGTAGCGCATCGCGTATTACGATCGCATTTTCGTCAGCCCTGAAAGCATTCTTTGTCCACCCCTAGTGGAATGTGAGACCGACCGCTCTGAGATAACATTCCTTGCCAACAAGCGGGCGAGAGTTGCGACTTAACAGGTATAGGCGACTCTTAAAAGACAGACAGTAGTGCGCGCAGCGCATCCCGTATTACGATCGCATTTTCGTCAGCCCTGAAAGCATTCTTTGTCCACCCCTAGTGGAATGTGAGACCGACCGCTCTGAGATAACATTCCTTGCCAACAAGCGGGCGAGAGTTGCGACCTAACAGGTATAGGCGACTCTTAAAAGTAAGACAGTAGCGCGCGCAGCGCATCGCGTATTACGATCGCATTTTCGTCAGCCCTGAAAGCATTCTTTGTCCACCCCTAGTGGAATGTGAGACCGACCGCTCTGAGATAACATTCCTTGCCAACAAGCGGGCGAGAGTTGCGACCTAACAGGTATAGGCGACTCTTAAAAGTAAGACAGTAGCGCGCGCAGCGCATCGCGTATTACGATCGCATTTTCGTCAGCCCTGAAAGCATTCTTTGTCCACCCCTAGTGGAATGTGAGACCGACCGCTCTGAGATAACATTCCTTGCCAACAAGCGGGCGCGAGTTGCGACTTAACAGGTATAGGCGACTCTTAAAAGTAAGACAGTAGCGTGCGCAGCGCATCGCGTATTACGATCGCATTTTCGTCAGTCCTGAAAGTATTCTCTGTCCACCCCTAGTGGAATGTGAGACCGACCGCTCTGAGATAACATTCCTTGCCAACAAGCGGGCGAGAGTTGCGACTTAACAGGTATAGGCGACTCTTAAAAGTAAGACATTAGCACGCGCAGCGGATCGCGTATTACGATCGCATTTTCGTCAGCCCTGAAAGCATTCTTTGTCCACCCCTAGTGGAATGTGAGACCGACCGCTCTGAGAAATCATTCCTTGCCAACAAGCGTGCGAGGGCTGCGACTTAACAGGTATAGGCGACTCTTAAAAGTAAGTCAGTAGCACGCGCCGCGCATCTCGTATTACAATCGCATTTTCGTCAGCCCTGAAAGCATTCTTTGTCCACCCCTAGTGGAATGTGAGACCGACCACTCTGAGATAACATTCCTTGCCAACAAGCGGGCGAGGGTTGCGACTTAAGAGGTATAGGCGACTCTTAAAAGTAAGACAGTCGCACGCGCCGCGCCACTTCTGGTTATCGCGTTTTTTACATTTCCCTTACTGATACAAATTAATGAGGTTTAATTATTATTTTCCATTAGTATGTTTTCCCACTTTTGACGTTCAAATTTTTCAGTCCCTTGAAAAACGTACTAACGAGGTTTCACTGTATTTCAGTTTACAAAGCATGATCTTTGAAAAATTGGATGGTGTTGCCATGGGCCATTGGCCTATCTGCCATGGACAGGATTAGCAATTTTCTCAGAAAACACAATATCAAAACCTTATTCAAGCCTAATGTCACCGTAGGCAAACCCTTGTGATCAGTCAAGGATTCAGTTGGTCTTAACTATGCTGGAGTATATAAGATTCCATGTTCCTGTGGTTACGTATATATTGGTCAGACAAGTACGAGAATCACAAGGGTCAAGGAACATTGTAGGCATTTACGTCTTTGCTAACCAGAGAAGTCTTCTGTGGCTGAACATGCCATACAGAAAGACCATCGAATTCTTATTGATGCAAGTTCCGTCATCTGTATAGAGAAACATTTCACAACTCGAATCATTCGGGAGGCGATAGAAATGAGTACAGTAGAACCTCGATGCATCGTTCCCGGAACTGTCGTTTTCCCGTATGTATCGTTCAATTTATTTAGTCCCGAAATTTTTCCATATAAACTATGTTAAATTTCCCCGCATCAATCGTTCCTCGAACTATCGTTTCTTCGCATAGATCGTCAAAAAATCACCAGTCCTTGGCCACAATTTTCCCACATTGATCGTTTATGAGAAAATATATGCAAACGTTATTTTGAATTGGAAGCGGCATAGAATAGCGGCAATCTGTTACGCGAGAATGTACGAGGTATGAACGATTAAGAGTTCCTAGGCTTGAGCAAGGTTCAAGTAGGCTGGACTGCAGTGTATTACAGCTGAAATGCAGTCAATCGGTGCTGAGGAACTTCAGAACGTAAATTACAATTTCATAAAGAGGTGCCAGGGATGCGTAGCAGTGAATGGCGAACATTTTCAGCACCAGCTGTGAACTACAGGCTACTCAATGACTGAGTGCCGTGCGAGCTACGCATTACGGCAAAGTGCCGGCGGGAGACAGGCTCGCAACGCGGGCGGGCGGGCTAGAGAGGGTCCCCGTTAAGAAGTGAAAAACAAGAAATAATATAACGATTGTTTAACTATTATCGGCAATATGTAACAAAACAACTACACGAGATATGCACCCAGATACAACAAAACAAAGAAAATTGAGTCACTTTACGAAGTAGTCTGTTATCTTGACTTATTTTTTGTTGCCGCGGCTACGGCGTGAACAGTATTTTCAAACCGATATAATTCGGCCATTATTTCCTCAGAAACGTTGAGGCGCGTCACAAAATGTTTGATAGTCCTTAGAGCATTGACAGTATCATTAAAATCCACTGTATTATGCTGGGGCTCTTCGTCATCGTCAATGATAAAATACCGTAGTGTAGGCCTAAATTAATTTATGGATTTTCATTTGTCTGAAGACTTTGTTTATTATTACATTCTGTCAATACGGAAAAATGTGCGACTTTAAAAGTCAAAAAGAAGACGTAAGATTATTATAACACAGAATCAATCGCGTATTTTTAATGGGTTGACGAGAAGTCCTAAAAAAAAGCAAATAAAAATTATAAAAGCGGAAATAATAAAATGTTTAATATATCGGTGATTGTAAAACACTTCCGCTTTCTTTCGCTCATCTTAACGCAAGCTTCAGATGCTGTCTGTGTTCTTTGGCTGCTTCCTGTTATTTTGAGAGGTCAACAACACTTTGGCTAACACAAATAGCGCTCGCTTATTACGCGAGCTGTTCTTCCTTGTTGCGACACTGACAAGCGAGTGTCGCCGTGACCACCGGTGTCGCTCAAGGCCATCGTAACACAAATAATAGCACGCGGTGCATCCTTCGGAGTGGAAGTACAGGCTGTACCAAAAGTTTGCATTCAACCATACATACTTTCTCAGAACACGCAACGTATAAATGACGCTTTATATTGCAAGGGACTTAAAATATGATCGTATAAGCGTGAAAAACATATATTGGAAAGAAATTAACATGGAAAGTATAGGGATTTCGCAGGGACCAGGAAGAAACGTTTTTTTACTATTTTTTTTAATGTTACCCGCAATTATCGTTTTCCCGCATCCATCGTCATTTTCCCCCTCTCCCTTGAAAAACGATGCATCGAGGTTCTACTGTAAACAATCAAAGAATTTTAATAGAGGTAATGGTTATCCCTTAAGTAGATCATGGCTGCCCTCTATAGTTTCATTACCAACTTCCTCTTGGTCTCGGGAAGTCATGGAGTAACTATTGGTTACTATGGAGGCTACATGCCATTGTTTACTCATTCCTTCCTTCATTACAAACCTTGACAAAGGGACAAGCAGTTGTCTCGAAACGTTGGTACTTAAAATTTCCTCTCGACCTGATAGCCCCAAAGCTATATAATTAACATGATAATATTCAAAAACCTACCTGCCATGGGACTGTGCCTGGCTGCTTGCTGATGAACCTTTGGTGTGAACACCTACAGATGTTTTCTTGAAAAATGCTTGATCTAAGTCTTGTCCTGTTATCCTGTTGGGCTGAAGAAAAAAAATACACATACATTAGTTATGGTGGCGATAATTATGAGGGGCAAAACATTGAGGTCTGAGAGATTGGTCTTCTAGTTACTGAACAATTACAGCCTTGAGGCATGGAGCAGGTCTTTCAAATTTGACGCCAGTAGGCGATGTGTGTTCCAAGATATTTTTACTGCGAGTCGTATTCCATATTACACAAGATCCATTTCAAGTTTTAGTATCCTGTCGCTCAAAATCCTATTGTGTGGAGTGTATATACTAATTAACTCATAGGGGCGTGGTGGCTCATCGGTCTCGCTGTATGCCTCTCACCAAGGCATGTGAGATTTTCAAAGTGAAACGCCATGTCCTGTGGTTCGGATTCCACGTAAAAAGGAGGTCCCGTGGCTCATGATCTCGAGATTAACGGTCATGTTAAACTACAAGCTTCCTTTTAATTAACTCATAGAGAAATAATAATACTAATTTCTCATCTTCAAATAATTTTATAAAGAAAGCATAAGGTTTACTCACAAATTTAAAAATAAAATAAAAAATGCCCATCTAAATTGAAAAGAGGAGAAATATAGTCTAATGGCAAAACTTCTTGGAAGTTCTGAGCTATGACACATCTTATACCAGGGACCTGACTTACCACCAGAGCATTTACAGTACTTCGATAGAAATTGGGTGCCAGGATCACACATGTTGCCTACGACATAAATAACAAGGTGATTATACTTTTGAAAGTTTCATACTAATCGGTAGTTACAGTATAATTTATTAAAATATGCACTAGGAAGTGTTTTGGAAATATAGATTTTTCCCTTCTTCAGCTTCATGTACAGTACAAGTACAGTATTAAACAAGAGCATTAGTGGAACATATTAAAACCACATAACATACCATGCTTACAAGTGTAAAAATATAATAACTTGCAGTCTACATTTATACATTGTTTGGACTTGTTAAAACAAATTCAGGTTAAAAAAATCCTATCTTCTAAACATACCGTATATCCTCATGTAATCGTCGCACCCTACTTTCCAAATACATAGCACATTCGTATTTGTGCACCGGTCGGTTGCACACGCTGCCGCAAGCTTATAACCTGGCGTTGCCTTGTCAGAAGAAAGTAGTCACGTCTCTGTGCCTGCGGCCTATGACCACGCAACGCGAGCGGCCAGCATCGTCACTTAACACATTATATTTGTGTGATGGTCGGTTACACATACTGCCACAGGCTTATAACCTGGCATGGCCTTATCGGAAGAAAGTAATCTCATCTCTGTGTCTGCGGCCTATGAACATGCAACGCGAACAGCCAGTATCGTCACTTAGCACATTCATATTTGAGTGCTGGTCAGTTGCACATGCTGCCACAAGCTTATAATCTGTCGTGACCTTGTCAGAAGAAAGCAGTCTATCTCTCTGCCTGCATGCTATGACTCACGCTACGCGAGTGACCCGCAAACAGCACGTTAGACAGCGGTCGTGCTCAGCGGCAGTCCAGGGAAGTGAAACTTGTATGGACCCATCGCTTCCGCGAGTTGGCTTCGGAATGACGAGATTCAATAAGCCGTCGTACGAAACGCTGCTCTTCTCAGTGAAAACAGATCCAACTGTTATTGGCAGAACCTTGCAAGAGGGACATCCTGCGCCAGTCTAGCTTCAGCTACTTCCATGGGAACATCACAAGAGAGACCCGTGAATGATATTACACACGTGGTGTTCACATTGAGAAAATTCAAGAATTATAAGGCGATCTTGATGAAAGAGAAATACGCGGGATTACAAATTAAGCAAATAATATTAAGAAAGTGCACAAGCGTGCAGCATATAACGATACAGTATATACGAGGCACGTCCAGAAAGTAAGTTCCGTTTGGTAATAAAATTAAATTGTGTACAGATACAGAAAAATTATTTATTGCACAACATTCTACACCTCTTAAACTACTTTTCCACATAACTTTTTCAGGCATTTGTCATAGCGTGGCACAAGTTTTTTG
The DNA here is from genome assembly GCA_946902985.2 of Meconema thalassinum. Taxonomy (NCBI): domain Eukaryota; kingdom Metazoa; phylum Arthropoda; class Insecta; order Orthoptera; family Tettigoniidae; genus Meconema; species Meconema thalassinum. The sequence goes on along the minus strand of OX336394.1, from coordinate 247,080,214 downwards.
ATACCTTCTTCATAGAAGTTTGCCGCCTGTGTCTTCAACCAGTTGGAAACATCTTCTTTCAGCTCGTCGTCATTGTTGAAGTGTTGACCGCCAAGGAAAGACTTGAGATGTGTGAACAGATGAAAGTCGCTAGGAGCGAGGTCAGGGCTGTACGGAGGGTGGTCAAACACGTCCCAGCCAAATCCCTGTAGGAGGTTTTTCGTCACATTTGCAGTGTGTGGTCGTGCGTTGTCGTGAAGAAAAACAACACCTTTTGACAGCAACCCTCGGCGCTTATTCTGTATTGCGCGGCACAATTTCCTAAGTGTCTCGCAGTAAGCATCTGCGTTGATTGTTTGACCACGCGGTAAGAAATGAGTAAGATGCCATTCCAGTCCCAGAACACTGTGCACATCATTTTCCGAGGTGTCAAGATTTGTTACGGGTTAACCTTTGCTGGGGATGAAGTGTGCCTCCATTTCATTGATTGCCGCTTACTTTCAGGGGTGTCGTAAGAAACCCAAGTTTCATCTCCTGTGACTATCTGTGTCAGAAATTCTTCGCCGCCTTCATTGTAACGGGTCAAAAACTGAAGTGCACTACCCATCAGTTTTGTTTTGTGTTGCTCCGTATGAATCTTTGGTACCCAACGTCGGCGAAGTTTACGAAAGTTCAGTTTTTCGGTAACAATTTCATGAATTAGTGATCGTGAGATTTGGGGAAATTCCATAGCGAGAGCACTAATTGTAAACCTGCGGTTTTCCCGGATCTTGTCATCAATCACGTGAACCAGTTCTTCTGTAACCAAAGATGGATGCCCACTTCGTTCTTCATCGTGCACTTCACTATGTCCTTCATTGAACTGTCGGATCCATCTTCTCACCATTGAATCACTCATCGCATTTTGTCCATACACTTCGCAAATTTGCCGATAAATTTCAATTGGTTTCCCTTTCCTAGCATTCAGAAAACGAATCACAGATCTGATTTCACAAGCGGCGGGATTTTCAATCAACACCAACATTGTACGAGTAAACATGCACAACAACGCGTACGTGGCTGACAGCGCTCTCCAAATGGCACACGTTTCTTCTCCTTGATACAGAGTGTCTACCGCGCATATGCGCTGCAGCGGAACGTACAACTAGTTGAAGACACAGGCAGCACACGTCTATGAAGAAGGTATACAAAAACTCGTGCTACGCTACGACAAATGCCTGCAACATTTCGGCAGTTATGTGGAAAAGTAGTTTAAGGGTTGTAGAATTTTGTGCAATAAATAATTTTTCTGTATCTGTACACAATTTAATGTTATTACCAAACGGTACTTACTTTCTGAACGTACTTCGTATATATATATAAAAAAAAAAAAAACAATTAGTTTTTCTTTTTTGAACTTAAATATTATTCATATAATCATCGCACCCTGCTTTTCTTCCGCGAATTTTAGCTAATAATATGCGGCAATTATGCGAGGAAATACGGTATTTGTTCAACCGATGGCGATCTCAAGTATTAAATAACGGAGGTAAAAATGTTGGAGCTATGCTCAATTAACGAATGTCTGTAGTTAAGAACTATTTCTTATGTGGTGTAACTCCATATGTTGTCCTGATGAATTCTGAAGTTGAGGTTGATTGTTGAGAAAGTTTTTCTTTATAATCTTTCATGCAATTTAAATAAGATTGTTTTTAATATCTGACACATTGACATTTGACTAACCGGGAATCATACTGATGTGGATCTTGCGACGATATGTCGTGATCGCAAGGTAGGATGTTATCTTTTTCACCCTCTCCTTTACACCCTCATTGCTTCTGTTCCATCCTATAACACATTCTCCAAGGTATTTAAACTAGTCTACCATCTATATGGTGCCTTATGGTGTTTTCCAATCCCCGCTGGTATTTAGAGTTTTTGTTGAAGGCAATCCACAGTCCTATTCTTCTGGCTACCTTGCTCAAGTTGTTGAGCTGCTTCACTGCGTCATTTTCCATCTCGCTTACAAAGGCAATGTCAACTGCAAAGGCTAGACAGTTCACTCATGATGTTATTCTTCTTATCCCCCACATATATGTTCCAATACATCAATGCTCACCAAAATTGGCATTCAGGAAGCTTCATATGATGCACATAAGTTAAACAAGTTACTAAGTACTGCCACAGGCATGCTTTATTGTTGCCATAAGATTTTTCAGGAGTAGCTAGGAGTGCAACATTGCTCTACAGCATACTTAGGTAGGCTGTAAAGCTTTCATTAAAACAATCTTAGCCTTCAGTCCTGTTTTATAACATCAAATTCCCAACAACATGCAGATCAGAAGAAAAAGAAAAAAAGACCATTGAAAGTATTAAGCAATTCTTACTTTGAGTAACCTGCTGCCTCTCTCAGTCAGTGGCCTGTTCTCGACTGGTTTTGATCGTTCAGGGAATATGTGGAACTCGCCTTGAACGTATCCTTGGGGAGCATGACAATAGAGTAGCTTGCCATTCACATAATCTTTCAAAATATAACGAGCTGAACGTGGATTGTCAGGCTGTCCATTTTGAGTCATGAATCCACGATTATCTGAAAACAAACAGCATTTAGAAAAATATAATAATAATATCGTATGGCCTCGGGTGCCTGGTGCAAGCTTTGTAATTTGACACCCAGAGGGTAGCTTGCATGTCGAATTTCGTTGTTCCATGAATCACTATGAATGTCAAGGAGGTTAGATAACAGATATCTAAGCTCCTTGAACATTATAGTGCTTCCTAGTAGAGAAATGAGGAACTTTGTGTTGGCGGAGACTCCCGAGATTAATTTTGCCATTATGAACTCGGCCTACTGAATTCAAATGGGTTCTTTGACATGCCAACATCATATGACATGCGTATGGTATTTTTGCCTCCTTTTCAAAAATCACTTACCACGGCCAGGGGCGAACCTGCAATCTTGGGGTTAGTAGACCGACACGCTATCCACTCACCCACCGTAGCAAGCTATTTAGAAGAATAATGCACAATTACTAAATATCCTGATTTTGCACCTTTCCCAGCATTTAATATGAATTTCTTTTAGTGCTCATAACATCGATCATCTTGACCTTAGATAGCTTTGAAGTCAATTTTCAATGTTTCCTTATTGACAATTTGCTACTGTAAATTTATCAATATAACCTACTTATGTTAATTCCCTCTATCAACATACAAAATTTCAGTTTGAGTGCTGTAATAGATTCGTAGATATTGCGAACCGTCTAAATATTTCGGATGGTCACCATGTTGGATTTTTATATATGTAGGCCTTAGAAATATGTACTATTACATAAGGATTATTGTGTACTGTAGGTGTATTATTCAAACTTCAATCGCATGATTAGGACACAAGAAATAAAAAAAAAGATTTTGAAATTTCGCAGCCGCCATCTCGTGGTTATGAAAACAATTGAAATAAATTAGATGCCAGTGGGTTAAAGTTTGTATAAGCATTTACCAAACCAAGTTTCACTGCGCTCAGATAGTAAAATCGCGAGAAACATCCATTTAAATATTTACATTTCGCATCGCCTCCATGTTGGATTTGTGCTCATCAGGTTATTGAAAGTCCCTAGGTGAACTTATGTTCATAGCCTCTATCAACATACAAGCCTCTATCAACATACAAAATTTCAGTTTGATTGCTGTTATTGATTAATAGATATTGAAAACCGTCAAAATATTTCGGATGGTCGCCATGTTGGATTTTTATATATGTAGGCCATAGAGTTACGTACTATTAGATGACGACTTTTGCGTAGGTTCATTATTCAAACGTTGACTTTGATCGCATGGTTAGAACACAAGAAATTAAAACTTAATTTTAAAATTTCGCACAGCCGCCATCTTGATGTTATGTAAACAATTGAATTAAATTAGATATCAGTGCATTACAATGTGTATTAACATTTGCTGTACCAAGTTTCACTGCGTTCGGATGGTTAAATCGTGAGAAAAGTCTATTTAAATGTTTCAGCTTCGCTTGGCCACCATGTTAGTTTTGTAGTTATCAGGTTTTTTGGACGTCACATAGGTGAAATTCTAGTAGTGCCCTTTATCTTCGTACAAAATTTCAGGGTGATATCAGTAATAGTTTTGGAGATATAGAATGCCGATTAAATATTTCGCATAACCACCATGTTGCATTGGTGAGACGTAATAAAATTTTAAGGACATGGGGTCGGGGTCGGCCAAAATAGTACTATGACCTTACCAAGTTTCATTGAAATCCTTCCAGCCGTTTAGATTTCATTAGGGGAGGGGCTTTAGACCAGGAAGGTGTACTATTGACTTGATCTTTGCTGCAAGAATGCTTATTGAGAAACATCTTGAAAAAGGGAAAGAATTAGTAATGGTATTTCTAGATATAGAAAAAGCTTATGATAGCATTGCAAGATCAAAAATTTGGGAATGTTTAGAAAGGCACAATGTCCCAAAAGGCTTGATAAACAAGATCAAAATGCTGTATGAGAACACAAGGGCATGTGTAAAAATAGGTAATGGGGAAAGCAGATGGTTCACAACAAAACAAGGAGTCCAACAAGGAAGTTCACTGTCTCCATTACTATTCATCACAGTGATGGACATAATCCTGAAGAGGATAAAAGAAAAACAGGGTAATGAAACAAATGCCCTTGTCTTTGCAGATGACGTCATGATTTGGGGGAGAAAGTGCCAGAGAGGTACAAGAAAAACTGGATTCATGGGACAAGCTGTTCAAGGAGTATGGGTTGAAAATAGCCAAAGTAAGACAGTAGTGATGACAACAGGACTGTCTAATGCAACCATTTACCTGAATAATCAGCCTCTACAAATTGTTGATCAATTTAAATATCTTGGTAGCACAGTGTGTAAGGATAACAACAACAACAGTGAAGTAACAAATAGAACTAGTAATGCAGCCTCCTTCTATGCACAAGTTAGAACACTACAGTGGGATAATAAAGTGCCCAGGAAGTGTAAACATATACTGTTTAAGACATACTACATCCCAATTCTAACTTACGGAGTAGAAACATGCATCCTGTCCAGAATAGAAGAAAGTAGGATTCAGGCATCCGAAATGAAGTTTATAAGAACAATGCTTCAAAGGACAAGGAGAGACAAAGTAAGGAACGAAACAAACAGGACAGAAGCTGGCATAGATATCAGTGCTACAAAATATTTGCAGAAGCAACGATTAGGATGGTATGGGCATCTTCAAAGAATGGGAGATGAGAGGACACCAAAAGCTTATTTCAACAAGATTATCCCAGGAAAAAGACCAGTAGGAAGACCAAAGAAGAAATGGTTGGACCAAATCAAGGATGATCTTGAAGACAAAGGGCTAGACTGGAGAAGGACCCATGAAGACCAACTATTCATGGACAGGCAAAGGTGGCAAGGGCTCGTTAACAGCACCCGGGCGACTGGAGCTGGAATTTGATGATGATGATGATGATGGGGGAGGGGGGACGACGACACACATACACATACGAACACACGGACAAAAGGTGTTCTCATAAGCCTATTTTTTCATAAATGAAAATAGGCTAAAAAAAATACATGTGATTAAGATATATATACCTCTATATATATATACACCCTCTGTCTGAAAAGTTCGGTGAATGGGTCTATATTACTAACGGATTGTTGGCTTACTTGAAACAGCCGTTACTATCCTTCGAAGTAATCTCCGTGGATGGTTATGCACTTCTGAGAACGACTGAACAAGTCCTGGAAACTCCTGGCATAGTCTTCTTCAGGAATAGCCTTCAGTTTGGGTCGTCAAAACTCTAAATTGAAAGCAAGAGAAAAGCGTGAATTTATGCAACCTGCCTTCCACACCTGATAGACGGGCGGCAGTGAGAAGGGTGAATTTATGCAACCTAGCGTGCACACCTGTTCGAAGGGTGGCAGTGAGAAGGGTGAATGTTCCGTGGAATGGAATGGTCCTGAAAACCATCGTCATGGGTGACGAGCTCTGGTGCCTGAGGTACGACCTTGAAGGCAAGCGTCAAATTATGGAGTATCGGGGTCCAGGGTCGCTGAAGAGCCGTGAAGGGCCACAGGTTTTCGGACATTTCAGATATACAATGTAATGTGACGACCCAACTGAAGGCTATCCCACAGGAAGACTATGCCAGGACTTGTACAGCTGTTCTAAGAAGTGCATAACCACCCACGGGGATTACTTCGAAGGATAGTAACGGTTGTTTCAGGTAAGCCAACAATCCATTCGTAATATAGACACATCCACCGAACTTTTCAGACAGAGTGTATATTCCAGTAATTAGTATTATATTGTGTTGACCAATGGAAAAAATTATAATATCAATAGTCTTGAAATTAAAATTTTAGCATAGAAAGTCTTAACAGTTTCTCTTTTATCAGAGAGTGTGATGGCGCAGAGATAAGCCGCTTCCCTCCCACCAAGGTAGATTGGGTCCAATTTCAGGCTAATATACAAGGGATTTTTAGGTGAAATATCATGTCCTGCTGTTTAAATTCCATGTAAAAATACAAGCATTCTTCCTTTGCGGTTTTCTTATTTGTATTTTTTTTTATTTCAGCACAAAAAACACCAGTACATTCATTATTAAAATCATCCACAGTGTATGCACATTTCAAAATAATAGTGGATAGGCAATTTTTAACTATAAATATTAATGAGTTATTCAGAGCAAGGGCTTCAGGAATAGCTACTATTTGAGCAGCAACACTAGTAGATTGAAACTGTAAATGAGACCACAGTTGGATCTTCAACCTAAACCTCCTTGGCAGGTGTTTTCCATCTATGCTACCACTACAGCCAACTTGTAGTCTTAGACAGAGATGGCATTGCAGAGTGATGTGCTGCACAATTGATGATACCCTTCATCCTGATGAACAACAACCAGAGACCATGTGGCACAGTGCCGTGTCAATCACCAGACCCTGGGATGAATTCTACTGGGCCGTGGGATGATCTTGCAAAAACCACTAACATATTGGCAATTGAATAAATAACTTGCCTAAAATTCACGAAGTCTAGAAATATACTGAACTTAATTCAAGCTCAAATTTATAATACTTTCCTGACAACAATGGAGATTCAAAACAGTCGTCGCTAGAGACTGGTTAGTACAGGTTCCATTTTATTGGTCCAGCAAGATAACTATCGGCAATGAGTCACCCGGCTATGCATACATCTTGCCACTGCGCTATGTTTCTAGACTGATAAAAATGACCATGTAAATGCTGTGAAGGCCACTTATAAGGCTCTTATGAGCCATGAGCAGTGCCCATGTATTACACAAGACATACCGTAGCTCATTTCAAAAAAATTGCCTGATTGGTGGTTCCAGTTGTATTTCTTTTATTTCTGAAGAAACTTAGAAGACTTTATACTCAGACTAAGACGAATCAAAATTAATTCAAATTGATATGTCGAGACAATTTTAGTGTCTTTGAAATTTGAATCAATATTGATTCAGCTCAATTGGAGTATATTTCTCTTTAAACCAATATTTAGCCACCAAACAGCCCGAGACAGATGGGCTCAATACGTATATACCCGAAAATTACCCGCACCCTCATTTTTGTATGGAAATTAAAAGAAAAAAAAATGTTTTGTTTTTGACACGCTATTTTAAACAAAAATGTACACTATTAATACTGCTATACAGTAAAACTCGGTTAAGAAGTTCCCGCATAAAAAGCTTTTCCACTCAAGACGTCCGATATTCTCTGTCCCGTGATCGGTCCCATAAGATACATGTATATTTTTCCCGTATAAAGTGTTCCTGCATAAGAGGTTTTCCCAGTTAAATAGTTCAGATTTTGTATCCCCTTAAAGTATAAGACGTTAGAATCAAAACTCTCCAATCTCCGAGAAAGATACTTCCGGTGTTCCGAGTGAAAGAATACAGCAGTTCCGAGTGTTCGCCGGTCTCCAGTGAATCATCTAACCGGGCGAACTACGTCAAGGCTACTTGACATCACACCATGACGGCACCAGCTCATTCGACAGTACAGGGGCTTGGTGGCTCAGCGGTCTAGCTGTATGCCTCTCACCAAGGCGGTCCGGGTTCGATTCCCGGTCAATGCATGTGAGATTTTCGAAGTGAAATGCCATGTCCTGTGGTTCGGATTCCACGTAAAAAGGAGGTCCCGTGGCTCATGATCTCAAGATTAACGGTCACGTTAAACTACAAGCTTCCTTTTTTTTTTCATTCGACAGTGTTAACCTTGAAACATGAGTGAAGGGGGATGGAAAACATATGCTTTCATTCTTGTTCTGTGTGAGTGGATCTCAGATGAAAGGCATCAAAAGAAAGGCACTTTCGATTGAAGATAAAGTGGTCATTATAAGGAAAGTGGAGTCGTCTACTCTTTCGCATGTTGCTCTGCCGAAGGAGTTCGGAATGCCGCCATCTACTTTGAACAAAACATAGCAAAAAAAGAAGGGATCTTGGCTTCTGCCGGGAATACTTCGGCAAACTGCAAGAAAATTAAAACCGGGAAATACGACAACGTAGAACAAGATCTGCTGGTATGGTTTAAACAACAGCGAAGTTCTAACATTCCAGTGCGTGCGCCGAGTTCAAGGTTACACAGTGTTGCAATGTTACGCGGCAACTACCCGGAATACGAAAGATTTGTTTTTTAATACCAACCGACTTTTATAAAGTACTTTGCAGTGTGTGACCTATGGCGAGATTTCATGTTAGCTATTTCGAACACTTGTTTTACGTTTACTGATGCAATGCTATCACGCAACTAACGAAACTGACGCTTGTGTTAGGCTTGCGCGACCGGTCAAGCCACTAAATGGAAATAAGCAAGTACACCCAGACAAGCACCATATAGCGGAAAATCAAGCTTGGCGGGCAATTTAAATCTTCAAAATTTGGATGACTCAATTAATACCCGCACCCTAATTTTTCACGTCCAATTTTGTACAAAAATGTGAGGGTGGTATTCGGGTATATGCGGTAGAGACGACAGTAACGCATTACATAAGCTTTAGGCTACGACACTGCACTTTTGCAATCATCACATTCAGGCATGTATCCAAGGATGAAGGGCCTAGAGCCTCCCCCAAAATGCCTTCAAAATCCAGAGAAAATATGAACCTTTTAATACAATGTAATTTTAGCCCTAATACTATTTTGTTGTGATACTTTGGAAGCACTTTACATTTAATACATAACGATTGACCCCTTAAATTTGGTTAAGAAATATTTAGAAAAACAATAGAGAACTAAAATCTGAGTCACAGGATTGTTCAAAATAAAATTCTTGGGCTGTGGGCTAATAAAGGTTGAGAAACACTCATGGTATGAACCCGACTTTAGATTAATAGAAATTACATCAAAGAATAGCTCTTCCTAGAGCAGTAGACTGTACTGCAGTCAGGACTCAAAACCAAGCCATTTCCCATTCCAGGCAGGTGTATTTTCCAAGTCACTTCAAGTCTAAGAAGGAACTGCAGAGTGTGGAATTATTTATAATATAAGAACAGCATCAACAGCTGTATCAAATACTGTATAGTACAAGTTCTGGAATCACAACTTAAGAACTGGCGACTAGGTGTATGGACACACCTTGAGATGCAGACTGGAGAAGTTGTACTTTGTCTTAATCCCAGAGTACCTTCAGTTACTGTGTTTGTCTTCTTTCCTGCATCTTTTTCATTCTAATCCAAATTCATTGATTTTTTTAAGAAAATCTATGTACGTTTACCCCTTATTATTCCCATTTCTACAGAGCCAAGTAGCAATATTCTTTTATGGCAGAATGCCTTTCCTGACACTAGCCTCAAAGAAAGGAGTTACAGTAATAAGAATGAAGATAAAGGAGTTGGAAGTAGCCATAGCCTATTGGAAGGGGTATCATCCCTGCATTTGCCTGGAGTTGAAAATGGGAAACCAATTCATGGCTGCGTATACAGTGTACTCCCGATGATTCACTTTGCGGTTAATTTGCGGGTCTCTAAGAGTATTTTTATAGTAGTAATTCTTACAGCAATAATCTCTCCGTCGCCTAAAAGAATTTTAACGCGATATGATACGTGGAGACAAAATCATTGAGAATTGAGAACACTAACTGAGTTTCTCAGAGATGTAAAATTAGACCTACGTGCGCACTGCTACCAGAATGTTTCAATCTTGGACAGATATGAGCATGTCGCCGAAGGGGATATCTTTTATGATCAATGCTGAGACAGTGCAAAGTGGAATGCACTTTCACTCAGAACCTACCCTCCCTTTCCAACAGCCACACCCCAAGGTCGCTGGCCTATAAGTTGTGAAGAGTAGATGCGCGGACAGCGTATTGTAAGCGATTATTGCCCGATGGTGCAAACATACGCGACACAGCGCCGAGTGCGTGTTTGTTAGATGATCTTCATGCAGTCAACATGCTACTTCACTCGTACAAAAGCAAGCGTTCTGTGTCGACGATATTTCGCATGGGCAAGGTGGTCTCACAACGATGGCATTAAGGCAAAGCTGGGTGAACGTCAAAATGCAGAAGAAAGTGACATGCTGTAATTGAGTAGTTAGACGTCGATACAATTATGGTTTCAAACATGAAAGCGAGGAGAATATTGTATGGAATTAGACTGTCGGTGAGGAAAACGGAGATCTAGTGCGGGCGGAAGTGATCCAACGAATATTCTGAAAGTTTCCCACAGTCAACCTAATGTGTCTGGTTGGTTGGTTCCTTAGTTTAGGGGCTGCGACAACGCGGTCATGTAGCCCCGTGTACTTTGGGTGTGTGTAGAATCTGTCTGATAACCGGTGTTAAATGTGATGGCTGTATTAGTGTGTGTATCTGTTTTTTAATTCAAGTAAGGACTGCAACTTTGAATTTTTCAAATAGCTCCTACTTTTGCCGCCAAACGCCACCGTCAACGACTACTAGGCCTAGTTCAGAACTAGACTATTAGACGCCACCGCAGTCGGCTCTTGGCAACGAACGTAGAAACCTAAGAGCGTTGTTTACATTCCTAACCTATACAATTAAGCTTCACACAGGTGTAATTAGTGGAAGGTTCTTTAACATGCCATAAATCTATGACATGGGACCGACGGCTTTACTTCCCCTCCAAAGGAAGGCATACTGAGGGATTTTTAACACTCTTAAAAAATCCGAAGGCTTCGGCCGGATTTGAACCCGCTATCTTGGGCATAGAAGATCAGCATTCTACCGACTACGCCACCGAAGCTGCTACTAGTGTGTCTATAGTCATACTTATCCCACAATTATCCCACAATACAGTAGAAAATCAAGATGAATATTTGTATTTTTTTCTTCAGAAATATACAATCTAAAATTAGAAAAAATAAAAGATCTAAGAAACAAAAAATGATAATTTTATTATTTCTTAGATATTAATGTTGGCATAACCATATTTGCAATCATTTTAGGCTATTATTAAGATGGGGTTGCCACTCCCAAATGCATTTTATGATCTACTGCCAGGTATGAACTAGGCCGCTCCTAACATGGAGAACAGACGCCTTTTGTAGCCGCTCCTCTAGAGTACAGACGCTACGAGTGTCCATAATATGGACAAATATCTTTTACTCTATTAACCCCGAGCCCCGGGTTGCCTCATCCGCCAACTTCGCTGTACCGAAGGACTCCTTCACCACCGCAGGTGCCATTGAGGTCTTCACTCATACCCTGAGGTGGGCCCTCCATATTTATAACCCCTGGAGAGAGGGTACCCCATTCAGTAAAACCACTTTATACCAGTACATTTCCTTATGTCACCCTTATTGTTCTTAATGGTGATGGATGACATCATGAAGGCAGCAATGAAAGACTATAGTAGGGCAAAGATGAAGGTAATGTTGTTTGCAGACGATGTTGTGATCTGGGGCGAGGATGAGCTGGAGGTACAGGAACAGTTAGGCATAATAAATGAAAAGATTGAGCAATGGGCATTGAAGATAAATGTGGAGAAGAGTAAAACAGTGGTGATGAGTAGAGATAAGAAAGAAGAAAAAGGAGTAATCAAAGTCGGAGGTAAGGAATTGGAAGTTGTGAAACACTTCAAATACTTGGGAAGTGAACTGACTGAAGATGGAAGACTAGATTTGGAAATTAGCAGAAGAATACAACTCGGGAGTGCTTTCTACCAACAGGTACGGGGACTAGTATGGAACAAGGATATACCAATTAAGTCTAAAGAAGTTGTGTACAAAGCATATTATGTTCCTATGACATATGCAGCAGAAACTTGGACAATGACTAAGAGGGATGAGAGCAGAATACAGGCAGCTGAGATGAGATTCCTGAGAAGTATGGTCCAGAAAACGAGGAGAGACAGAGTGAGAAATGAAGATGTACGGAAAGAACTGGGAGTACAGAAGCTAAATGACAAACTGGAGCAAAACAGATTGAGATGGTTTGGACATGTTAAACAGATGAATGAAGTAAGGCCAGCAAGACAAGCACTGGAACGACGGATGACAGGGAAGAGAGGACGAGGAAGACCAAGAATGCGTTGGATGGACTCTGTGAAGTATAGCATTAGAAAACGGAACCTGGATTGGAACACCGTGTCGGAAGAGGAATGGCGGAACGACAGAACAAAGTGGGGAGGAACCATATTTTCCCCCACCCAGTGTCAGCTGGAAAAGGGGAAATGAAGATGATGATGATTAATGTTGGCATAATCCACACTCCTCTAGTCTAGTGTGTCTTACAATGCAATGTAGCAAATAGTTACAATTTTTGTTTTCATGTTCATAAATTAAACATTTCAATAATCAATAGTTCTGTTTCTACTAGGCTTAAAAATCATAACTACAGATACTTCACGGTTTTCGATAATTTGCGGAAGTGCTTGTATTAATTACCGCGAATTATCGGGAGTGCACTGTATTTCAAAATGCCTATTACCTATTCATTATTAAATTCACCTAGCATTAGGATTAGAGAATGAGCAAAATACTGACCCCCTCCCTAACTACTGTATCAGGACTGTTGCTTCCTCTCTTTTTCCAACCATCACACGTCTCCGTCAGTACACAAATAACATTTTAGTTAACAATGTTTGTGCAATTAGTACCTACATCCATACACATTGAGCAGTTCCTCTGATGTGGGTGGTCTCGATGGATCTTCCCCTTCGAGTGGTGTGGGTATCATGATGCCATAAGTATCTTCCAGAATGTGTCTTGGGATGAGACTAGCAACTAGAGTGATGGGTGGCACATGATCTCTCATTTGGTCTATAGGTAAAATTCCATTTACTACCATCTCAGCTTTAGTGAATACAAAGCTCGGCATTACAAGACCAGGACAATCACACAGGAGCAAGTCATTATCCAGGAACAGCGTCTGAAAGCAACAAACAACTACCAAGAATGATCCGTATTGCATCAAAAATCTATTCCACATAAAGGAAGGAGTTAAGTAAATGATGTTCTCTTAAAAGGAAGGAAAAGAAGCTTGTACATTAGTTTTATGTAACGATTAATCTCAAGATCATAAGCCAAGGGACCACCTCATTATGAGAAATATGAACCACTGGACGTGACATTTCACCTTGAAAATCCCACTGGGAATCGAAACCAGTAAACCTGGGTGGGAGGGAAGCAGCTTAATCATGCTTCCCATCATGCCCCTTCTATTTGTCCTAGTCAAGAACTGTGCATAGGTCTACAAATATATTATATAGCACAAATTTCCACATAGAGTAAGTTGTCCCTTATAGTTCAATTAACACCTTTACTTCGTCTAGCATGACCAGATGTCTCATTTCTGATGGAATTATCCATTCTTTCAGTAGCTGGTCCCATGATAAAAGTTTTTTAACAATGCAAGATGTTCTGTATTTTTAATGCAATATTTGCTGATGGTTTATTTGATAAGAAATTAACAAGCAAATGTAAGCCTTAGTTAATGCCCTAACTCCTTGTGTCTCATTCAAAATGATCAGTTAAATACAAAAATAAAAACACTGTATGTAGCAAATATGATTGACACAATAAATCACTATAATTAGTTCCAGTTCTGAGAAATCTCTACTTAGTATAAAACAAAGTCCCCGATTCTTGGATGTTACGGGTAAACTCGAGAACAACTGGATGGATTTTGATGCGGTTTTCACCATTCTGTAAAGGATATCTCGAGGATGATTTCTGTAGAAAATAATTTCTTTATGATCAAAGGGAGCCGAGCAGTAATGATTTCCGTGGAAAATGCGTAAAAAAATAACCTGGTGTCCGAGCGCTTTGTAAGCTTACGCTGGGCAAACCGTTAAAAATATCTAAATAGGCTACTATGAATGTAAGAATTGTTCAGCATGAAAAGTTCTACAAAACAGTCCGGGAGAGCATATGTCCATCTTCAATACATCGCCCACTATAAGTGTTTTTAAGTTTTAATTTCTTCCAACCATGTCCATTCAACTACTGAGGCGACAGTTTACGAGCTAGCCAAGGGTGAGTCTATCATCCCTGCTACAGACTAGCTAGAGAGCGAACCTATTGCCCCAGATACAGCTAGCAGCAAACCGTTGAGTAGTCTTGAGTTAAGACTTCTGAGAAGGGTAGTTGTGTTTGGAGATTCCCTGGAAGTGCAACTCGGGTTTTCTTCATTTCGCCTGTGAAACACAGTCAAGTTAAGATTGGATGGAAGGGGGATTTGAGTTTCATTCACCTCACAATTCCCTGGAAGTGCAACTCCCATTTCGCCTGTGAACTTTTCGTTCCGCAAAATTTACAGCCAATTTAAGATTGGTCAGAAGGGGGATTATATTAAATCATACTGATTGGCGTATAATCTCTACTTAGTATAAAACAAAGTCCCCGATTCATGGATGTCACGGGTAATCTCGAGAACCACTGCATGGAATTTGATGCGGTTTTCACCATTCTGTAAAGGATACCTCGAGGAAGGTTTCTGTAGAAAATAATTTACTTATGATCAAAGAAAGCCAAGCAGTAAAGATTTCAGAGAAAAAGTCGAAAAAAAATCCTGGTCGTCCGTGCGCTTTTTAAGCTTACGCTGGGCAAACCGTTAAAAATATCAACATACAATGTGGGTAAGAATTGTTCAGCATGAAAAGTTCTACAAAAACGAACATGTGAGCACATCTCTATATTCAATATATTGTCCAATATAAGTGTTTTTAGATTGGACGGAAGGGGCATTTGTGTTTCATGCACCTCGCCATTCTTAAATTAAGTCTGACAAGAATTTGTTGCACATGCATCTCCATGATAATATAGTTAATAGACCAGTCAGTGATTTTAACTCATCATGCCGATATGTAAAAAGGATATAGATCGTAGTTCATTGACATCGTAAAGAAGCGCTTATCACGTAATGCATTCACACTGTTCTCGGGCGAAGCTGGGCCGGGTTGCTAGTTACATATAAAATGAAGTGGTTCATATAAGACTGCTGGAGTTTCAAGCCTTTCTAGAGAAACATTGATAACATTGATAGCATTAAAATAGCAGTAATCATACTTAGCAGTAATAAACAAATATCACTTCAAAAAAATTGTCAATATATTTACCTGAAAGTGTTTTGTCTTGCCAGGTGTAGCAGATACAGAGACTTTCTTGTAGGTGAGTAATGCATTGATAGTGGAGCTTTTGCCAACATTTGGGTACCCAACCAAGCCAATGGTAGTAATACCATCTGTAACCTTGGGCCCAGTGTGTAGACTACGGAACAATTCTATTAACTCTTGACGATTTAAAAGTTTACTAGAGTTGTGTACTCCACTGACAGAGTCATCAAGTCTGACACCCTCAACCTGAGTTGTCCTCTGCACACCACTAATTTCACTTTCCTCACCAACAACCAGACTGTCTATTTCTTTTGCTACGTTCTCAACAGAGATGTCCCTTTCTCTTACTTCAGAGGTATGTGTTGATGTCACAGGATCCGTATCCCCAACTGTCTCTTCTTCTGCATCAGAGTTGTGTGTTGATGTTGAAAGGTCAATATCCCTAACAATACTTTCTTCTTCTTCCTCCTCCTCCTTTACTTCCATGGACTGGGTGGCAGAAAAGAAGGCAACTCGAACATTCAGGTCAGAAAAATAATCTGCCCAGATTTCACGCTGTTTTGGGGATAAGAAATCAGCTTTGTTCAGGAGAATTAAGTTCATTTTATGAGGACTCACTTCAGCAACATAATGTTCTAAGTCTGGACAGCGAAACAATAATGGATTCCTTGCATCCACAATCTGAATCACCACATCACTGCAACAAAGAAGCAAATTATCAAATTTAGCAATTTGGACTACAAAAGAGTAGGCAGGAAGTGAACATCATGCCTCAAGAACATTCAAGACTTAACTGGCATAAGAATCATTGAACAACTCTACCATGTTGTTGATAATAGGAAAGCATATTGATCGTCAACGTTTGGAAGACTGGACAGAGCACATGGAAGAAGAAGCAACATCATTTAACAACAATGAGATAGAAAAATAACAAGTGATCTCTTCAAACAGAAATACAAAGTTACAGTTTTTGATGTGTAACATCTTTCCACTCGGTTGCTGGATATTTTTGTAGGCGGCTTCGATGGCGTAGTCGGTAGCATGCTGAGCTTCTATGCCCAAGATAGAGGGTTCAAACCCGGCCGAAGCCGTCGGATTTTTTAAGAGCGTTAAAATCCCTCAGTATGCCTTCCTTCGGAGGGGAAGTAAAGCCGGCGGTCCCATGTCATAGATTTATGGCATGTTAAAGAACCTTCCACTAATTGCACCTGTGTGAAGCTAAATTGGATAGGATAAGAATGTAAACAATGCTCTTAGGTTTCTATGTTCGTTGCCAAGGGCCGACTGCAGTGGTGTCTAGTAGCTAAGTTCTGAACTTAGTCTAGTAATCGTTGACGGTGGCGCTTGGCGGCAAAAGTAGGAACTATTTGAAAAATTCTAAGTTGCAGTACTTAAATTAAAAAACAGATAACACACACACTAATACAGTCATCACAATTAACACCGGTTATCAGACAGATTCTACACCCACCCAAAGTACACGGGGCTACATGACCGCGTTGTCGCAGCCCCTAAACTTAAGAACCAACCGATATTTTTGTGGGAGTGATTTTGAAACATGGGACGGAAGTGTGTAAGACGCACTGCCAGTTGGATCGCATCCCTCCTGGCTCCTTTAGCAGCCAGAAGGGATGTGATCCAGCTGGCAGTGGTACCATGTGGAATGTTTATCACAAATGTATTACTTTGTAACAGCAGAGTATCAAGAAGGCAGTGCGAGAGTAGAAATATCAAGTAGGCAGTGAAGAAAAAAAAGTCAGTCTGTGTTAACATAACTTAGTTACTGGCAGGAGAGTGATGTAACAGCAGAGTATCAAGAAGGCAGTGCGAGAGTGGAAATATCAAGTAGGCAGTGAAGAAAAAAAAAGACGAGTCTTGGAATTATTATGTAATATGAGAGTGTAAAAAATAAAAAGATTTTTTGTGTGTTGATGAATGTCAAGGATAATATAAACGGTAACAACTTCAAGGTAGGATAACATGTCAGATGTTACACGTCATATTATGCGACTACTGTAAGGCTCGTATATTTTTTTTTTTTTTCAAGTACATGACATGTTTTGTTTGGTATTGAACAAAGGAAATTTGCTGACATCAGACATATTGGAAAGTAAATTTTGAAAACCTTTGTTTTGAGTGTGACTTACTATGGAAGTGAAACATGAACTGTTAGTGCAGCAGAAATGAGAGAAGAAGTGTTTGAAATATGATGTTATGAAAATTAGACGAGTGGAAATAGTAACAAATGGAGAGGCAAGTAGAGGAGGAGAGATAGCTTTGTGGCAGGGCCAATTTTACTAATAGACCACCGAGGCCCTGGCCTAGGACAGCGAATTTTGAAAGGCACAGTTTTCCAATTACGTTTTAAGAAACCTGATTGATTTTGTGATTGATTCACCAATTTTTCAACACTGATACAGTGACCCATTAAACATTCTGGACTGTTTAAAAAGAGAACTTACGAAGAGATGTTTAGCGTACAAATATGAGGGAAACTGTAGGTCCGGCAAGGTTAATGGACTAGACAATTGAGAGGTAGGGGACCGTGCAAAAGGAATTGTTACCCAAGTGATTTGAAAGATTTCTTCATCGATGAATGCCTTCACTTACATGCTCATCTTACACAAACTGATAAAATAAGCAGAGCAATAGAACTCCACATTGTGCATCCCAGTGTATGTTACTCTGCACAGCTGTTAGTAATATATCAGGCAAGTGCTCTTGGGTGAATTTGAATTCCTCATTTTCTCCCATATTATCGTGATTTGAATCTTTGCCTTTTGTTCACCCTTCTATCATCCTGACTAGGTTTGATTGAGGCTATCTACTTTTTGAACATGTTTTGTTTCAGTGACCCTTGGCCTGTTTCCTAGATGGGTGCATATTAGTTCTCTGCCCACTTGTCAAAGCCTTCTATCCTGTCTTAAGATATGTCTTCATTTTGATTGTAAACCAGTTTCCAATAATGATTAAAATGGAAAAACCGTTCAGAAATAGAATTAAATAATTTTGTAGAAGTATAGTTATACAATGTCAGTACTGTAATATGCTTCAGAATTTACATGACTTAATGTCACTGACCAGCAGCTGGATTATCTAGTTACCTCCTCTCAACAACTCTCCACAGCTGCCTCCAAAATTCTAGATTCTTTTCGTATGGGGTTAGGAGTAGGCCATCCACCTCCTGCAAGAGAGCCAGTCTCCTCCGCCACTCGAGGAATGTCTCCCTCTCATCAGCCTGCAGTTGTTCAGCAGTGGTGGTCTCGTCCCACTTCGGCCTGCACAGGGAATAAGACTGTAATATGTGACAGCAATCTACATTTACAAACAATTCTGGGTATGGATCAAAGGGATACCTTCTTGGAATTCCTAAAGCTTCTTTGTTTTTCTTATGGGCTTCTTTCAATTTGGCCTTTTCTTCTTTGGATAGGAGACCAATTCCACTATTGGGATTAACAAAAGTTATATTCAGCTTCTCAGCCTGAAACCAAATTTTTTTAAATTAATGGAAAAGAAATGTACCCCTTTTTCCACCAATTAAAAGAAAAATTGAGTGGGTGCTCGCAAAAACGGGCTAACCATATTTTTTTCAGAAATTGAGTTATGTTGTGCAATCTATGGAGAAAAGTGTGAACTATCTTCTCTGAAACTGGCTAACATCAGAGAGGCTTATTTAACAAAGTACATGACTTTGAAGTTTATGCTATTTTGAAAGTTTCAACTTCACCTTGGCCGCCAAGTTCGTTTTGTACTTAACAGTGTTTTGAAAGTCACATAGGTGAACGTCTAGTAATGCCCTTTATCACTGTACAAAATTTCAGGGTGATCAGTAATACTTTCAGAGATATAGAATACCGGTGATTTTTTCCCCCTACCCAAACGCAGCTTTCTCAGCTTTAGCTAAGTGATGGTCAGCCCGTTTTTGTGATCACCCACTCAATTCCTGATCAATGTTTCATAGCATTAAATAGGATTACTAAATTTCCACATTACAAAGCACATTTGAATATTAAAAACTCTGAATTCAGACATAACGTGCCTTCTTTCTGAATAAAAATAAATAAATAATGAGGAAATGCATTTTACAGGAGGAAATTTATAAGGGTCGCTAAAAATTATTATAGTGTACTTAAGATAGAGAATTGCTATAGCTTTCAATACAATGGTAGGCTATTGTTAATGACAGTGTCAAACATACGTTTCTGGGTGCTACGCCTCACACTTTCATCTTCCTTTTACATAAGCTGTTTTTATCGCCACATCAAGTCATTTCAGTATGATTAAAATAGTTGTGTTTATAGTACATTTGTGTTAATAAATAAGTGACAATGGAAATGATTTGTTAACTGAAGGCAATGAAGAAGAGGCAGAAATAAAGTGGGTGGTTATTTCTCAGTGGTTTTGGGATGTAATAGGAGTAGGCCATCCACCTCCTGCAAGAGAGCCAGTCTTCTCCGTCACTCGAGGAACGTCTCCCTCTCATCAGCCTGCAGTTGTTCAGCAGTGTATCTGTCTGATAATCTCTTGTGGTGTTACTACCATGCGTATACTTAAACTGGGTTAAGAATGGGAAAGAAGAAGAAAGCAACAACAAAAACAATAATAATATAATGGCACGAGTACATGTATGTGCATCTGTCTGTTTTAATGTGGTATTACTACTTGTGAGTATACAGTACTTGAACTGGGTAAGAATTGGGCAGAAATGATGATGATGATTCCTTTTAACTGCTATGGCTCTAGAGACTCAGTGTGCAGGAATTTTGTTGTTGATTATTTTGAGAGCTCCGCGACATCATGGTCATGTAGCTCCATGTACTTGGGTGTGTGTGTGCGCACGGAGAGAATTTGTCTGATCATCATCATCATCATTTCCCCTTATCCAGCTCCTGCCGGGTCGGGGTATTTATGGCACTTCTCCACTTTCCTCTTTCCTTCCACAATTCTTCTTCCACGATCTTGTCCCAGTCCAGATTCCTTTTTCTCACGCTGTTCTTCACTGAATCGATCCACCTTGTTCTAGGTCTTCCCCTTGCTCTCTTACCCTTGCACTTGGCCTCCAGCACCTGTCTTGGTATTCTATTTTCCTCCATCCTCTTTACATGTCCAAACCACCTTAGTTTATTCTTCTCAATTCTCTCATTTATTTTTCCCATCCCAACTTCCTTCCTAACATCTTCATTCCTCACTCTGTCTTTCCTTGTCTTACCAATCATACTTCTTAGGAATTTCATTTCACTGGCTTGGATTTTACTCTCATGCCTGCTTGTCAGGGTCCAAGTCTCAGCTGCATAAGTTAATATGGGTACATAGTACATTTTATACATTACCTCCTTGCTTTTCCTTGGTACTTCCTTATCCCAAACAAGTTTTCTTACACTTTGATAGAATGCATTGCTCTGCTGTACCCTCCTGCCAATCTCCATGTCCAACCTACCAGTTTGCATCAATTCACTTCCTAGGTATTTGAACGTGTCCACAATTTCCAAACTCTGACTTCCAATATTCACAGTGCCCTTTCCTTGTCTTTCCCCTCTTGTCATCACCATGGTCTTGCTTTTCTCTATACTGATTTTCAGGCCATACTTCTGAATATTTTCGTTCAGTGCATCTAGTTGTTTTTGCACTTCTTCGGTGTTCCTTCCCCAGACCACAATATCATCTGCAAATAACAGTAACTTCATTTCTTTATGTCCATATGCTTCCTTTGTTTCCTTTACAATTTCATCCATTACCATTATGAATAAAAGAGGTGACAGCACACTCCCCTGTCTTAGTCCAGTCTTGTTCCTAAACCAATCTGTCTTTCCAACTGGGGTCAGTACCCTGCTAACACAGTTGCTGTACATTGCTTGCACCATTTCCAACATTTCTCTTCCCAGTCTCTTCTTAACCATGGTTTCCCATACCTTCTCTCTGGGGACACTATCATATGCCTTTTCTAGATCTATGAAAGTCATGATCAAATCCTCTCCATATTCCCAGTTCTTTTCCATCACCTGCCTCAAGCTAAAGATTGGGTCCACTGTGGATCTTCCACTCCTGAAGCCATACTGTTCCTCTTGCAACTCTCCTTCCACCTTTCTTCTCATTCTTCTTTCTAATATCCTTTCCAGTATTTTTACTATCTGTGATATGAGGGTGATCCCTCTATAGTTATCACACACTTTCTTGTCCCCTTTCTTAAACACTGGTATTATTAGCCCTTTCTCCCAGTCTTCTGGTACACATTTCCGTTTCCACACACACTTTAGCAGTCGATACAGCCATTGCATACCAACAGGTCCAGCAGCCTTTATCATTTCTACACTGATTTCATCCACCCCTGTTGCTTTTCCCATCTTCATTTTCTGTACTGCTACTTCCACCTCCAGCATTGTTATATCATCTTCTGTTATAGAGTCGTCAGGTTGTGTCACTTCCATCTCACCAGTACTATTGGTTACATTCAATAGCTTATCAAAATACTCCTGCCATCGTCCCTTTATCTCTTCTGGGTGTGTTAACAACTCTCCATCTTCCTTTTTCACTAGCTTTGTAGTAACTCTTTCTTTCCTCTTACTTCTTAGAAGCCCATACAGCATCCTTTTACTGCCACTTACATCTGTTTCCATTCTTCGTGTAAATTCTTCCCAACTTTTCTTCTTTTCTTCTCCTACCACTTTCTTACACCTCCGTTTGCTGTCGTGGTACTTCCTTTTGCTTTCTTCTGTTTGATCTCGGTTCCATTCTTTCCATGCAGACTTCTTCTCTTTTACTGCTTTCCTCACTTCCTCATTCCACCACGGTGTCTCCTTCTCTTTCACTCTTGTTGACGTCCTACCACAAGCACTCTCTGCTGCACCAGCAAATGCCTTTTTAAAGTGGGACCATTCCTCTTCTACATTTTCCACTTCAGTAACTGGGATTTGTTGCTTCAATCTCTCCTGAAAATCTTCCTGTACAGCTTTGTCTTTCAATTTCCATACTTTTATTTTACTTTCTCTGATCTCCTTTAGGTTTTCCAATTTTTCCCATCTAAATTTTGCCACCACAGCTCTATGGTCCCCATCAAATGCTTCACCTGGTAAAGCTGTCACATCCATCAGCTTTCTGCGATTTGCCCTTTCCACCAGGAAGTAGTCAATTACTGATTTTGTTCTTCTATCACCCCACCCATATCTCGTAATTTTCCTGCTGTTTTTCTTCCGAAACCATGAATTACCCACTATCAGTCCATTCCTTTCACAAAAGTTTACAAGTTCTTCTCCTTCCCGGTTCTTTTTCCCATATCCATATGGTCCAACGACTTCTTCCTTTCCTTGTCTCTCAATTCCGACTTGCGCATTCATGTCTCCCATGATCACCACTTCTACATCTGAGATTACTCTTTCTACATCCTCCAGGAATACTTCAATATCTTCTTCTCTGTTTCCAGTCTGTGGTGCATACACTTGTATGAAGTCCATCACGTCATTCTTCATCTTCATTCTAATTTTCATTATTCTGTCACTCACAAACTCTACCACTTCAACATACTCCTCCAGTTGTTTCGAGGTTATCAGTCCCACGCCATTTTTTGCCTCTTGGCCACCACTCCAGTATAATGTATATCCTTTCCTCAATTTCTTCCTTCCTTTACCTTTCCATTTCACTTCACTCAGCCCCATCATTCCAACCTTCTCCCTCTCCATGAAGTCTACCACCTCCTCCACCTTGCCTGTCAGGGTCATGACATTCATGATTCCCACTTTCATTTCGGTTACTGGTCGCCCATTTCTCACAGTTCCCCCAGTACCAAAGGAACTGCGCGTCGCCTGCAGGGTACGCCCTAACCTTTTCCGAATCATTGGAAGTGCCATATCCATTTTAGGCTATTATTACGATGGGGTCGCCACTCCCAAAGGCATTTTATGGAGCTACTGCCAGCTATTATTCAGGCCGCCCCTAACATGGAGAACAGACGCCCTTGCAGCCGCCCCTAACATGGGAAACAGACGCTGCCGATTGATGCTGTACTCATACTATTCCCTGAGTACTGGGTTGCCTCTTCCGCAATCTCCACCGTTCTGAAGTCCATCTTCTCCGCTGTAGATTCCGTTGAGGTCTTAGCACGTAACCCTGTGCACGGGGCCTATGTTATACCCCATAGGACTGGGTCCTCACCAGAACTTAGCCGGTACTGTAGTTCCATGGTCTATTACAGTACCGTTGCCCACCCCCGCGACGTGGACGCGCCTGGCAAGAATTATCCATGTAGCCAATTAGGATTGACTCATGGACCGGGTTAAGGAGCTGTCTAAATCCAGCCTCCAAGGCTGTCTGATAACCTGTGTTATTGTGATGTATTTGCAATTAGAAGACCTGTTAATGGCTCCCTGTTGCCACGCCAACATCGGTTAGCCCATCGGAGAGCAAATCCTACGAAAAAGAATTCCTAAACTACTGAAATTAGCCAAAAATACCTTTAGTAATGTAAAAAAAAAAAAAAAAAAAAGTAAAAAAAAAAAATATCTGGAAAAGATGTAGTAATAGAAGTTTACAACTCTGCTGTCCGTAACCCACCCACAATCCCCTTTATCGATAACAACTTATAGATAACATTCCAGCAGAGTCCACAATTATGACCAAATATAGTATTGCCAACCACACGCATACGGTACTACTATATTGTAAAACAAAGCGTTCTTTAAAAATAATATCTGATCTGTATCCTCCCATCTGCTGATACTGAAATCAGCCAAAAAAGCATCAATAATCTTTATCCAGACCAATGGGTTTTGCCTAGACCACTAATTGCTAGGTAGCACGGCCTGCTACACTCCTGGTTTATGTCATGCACAGTGGGGATATTCATGCATCAATAATCTTTATACAGGCCAATCAATGGTTTTGCCAATTAATGATTTTTCACATAATTACAATATTAGGTGTGGTGTATTCTGTATCCCACATGATAGCAACACTAATGTGATGTCAATGTATGCGCCTGAGTAATAATTGAGGAGACCTCATGCGCCTGAGAAACAGGGCTGCCGTCGTCGAATGAGCAAGAAATAGAAACATATATTTACATAATTTATCATATATAGTATATCAGGTAAAGTAGTGATAATTGACAGTAATTTCAATTGCTAATGACTCCCAGAAAGGTATATATTATCAATAATTAGCCAAGTAGAAATGGCTCTACTCCAGAATTAATGATTTCTCTCAAGGTGGAATCATTTGTCATACATTTTAATTGGTAGGGGACGTATTTTTTGGTAATAGCGATACGCACACACGTTTTTCATATCTTCTTTCTTGCCTATATATGACCTTCTAGGTACTTCAAGTACCATATTTTAGCAAAATGAACTTGCAAAATATCCCGAAGTCTTATTTTTTGTGCGAATTGCGCAAATATTCACGAAATATACTCCACTTGGTAAGAAAAATCTCTATATATATAAAAATGAAAGTTTGTCTGTTTTTTCTGAATTTCCACGGAAATTTGCGCTTTTCAGACTGTTTTATAACGGATGCGCGCAAAAATATTTTTTTTGTCTGTCTGTTTGTTTGTTTGTCTGTCTGTGGACAATTATGAGTCCTTATAACTTGAGAACGGCTGGGTGGATCAATGTAAAATTTGATACAGATATCCATTTGAGGCACGACACGAATCATTGATGTAACTCTTCTCCGTACCTCTCATAAAAGGGGACCAACCCCCTTAAAATACATGCTGAAATAGGCATAGAAGGGTGAGACAAAGCTCATTTTCAGCCCCTCAATGTGAGAAACGAAACTCGGGGGGCCTAAAAGGACCCCGAAAACCACATTTTAAGGCCCTAAAACAAACAGTTTTTGAGATATTCCCAGAAAACTAATTTCACTTAATAAATTAATGAAAGAATGCTTGCCGGTAACAATGGCAACAGAATCTCAGAGGTCCATCTATTTCTGTAAGACGCAATGCAATTCCATTTATTACATTACTGTGAAGGTTTGCAAACGGCTATAAGGTTATAACGGATCCAAATTAAGCTGAAATATTCATCAATACATATAATGCGCTTAAGGGGTCAAGGGGTACTCGAGAATTTTTTTACGCGATTTACACGTGCGGGTATGGTACAGAAGGTCTATTATATTCCTACCCCTATATTGTTATATTATTATTATTTTAATTATTATCATTATTATGGCGTACAACGACGGGACAAAGCTCATTTTCAACCCCTTGGTGTCAGTAACAAAACTCGGGGCCCCTAAAGAGCAGTAAAGTGTCCCCGAAATCTATATTTTAAGCCTCTAAAACCAACAGCTTCTTAGATATTCCCAGAAAACTAATTTCATTTATTAAACTAATGAAGGAATGCAAGCCAGTAACCATGACAACAGTATCTCAAGAGGTGACATCCAACTTTCCATCTATTTCAGGAAGAAGTAATGCCAGTCCATTTATTAAATTTCTGTGAAAGGTTGCAAATGGCTATAAGGTTATCACGGAACCAACTAAAACTGTAAAATTCATCAACGCGCTTAAGGGTTTCAGGGAGTAACCTAGATTTTTTTCACACGACTTACACGAGCGATATGTCGTACAGAAGGTCTATTATATCTCCAAACAGCAACATTATTTTCAAAAGATCCCAATTTGAAATAGTAGACTATTTTTTGCTGATTTTACGAATTTGGGCCATTGGAGGCCAAAAACCTAAATTTTCATGCACCACAAGCATTTATAATTTATAATAGGGGTCTTCCCGTGGTTGGGCACTTGACACAACGGTTAGGGTAAGTTTGTATGTGACGTGTATTGCGATTCGTCTACGAGGTTTTCAATTTTATTTTCACGTCAGGAAGAACACGTTAGGAAATTTAGTTTGAGAGCACATTTTAACTAATCATTTTTCTTTGTCAACAAACAGGTTCCAAGCCCCTAACCATTGCAACAGTAGCTCAATTGATAACGTCTGGTTATTAATACCGAAGACCGTTCGAAGAATGGGTACTTCTGCTAGTACTAAATATTATCAAAAAAGGTCTCCAATAAACGTTTAAATGCTTCTGAGGAATTGACCGTCTATACAAAGAAAGGCCTCAAGCACGGAAGTGCATTATCACCATTATTATTTATTATAGTGATGGATGAAATTATAAAACGTGTAAAACAGAGTATCAGTAATGATGAAGTGAATGCTTTGGTATTTGCAGATGATGTGGTGATTTGGGGAAAGGGAAAAAAGGAAGTACAAAAGAGACTGGACATTTGGAATGAAAATTTGAGGGAGTTTGGAATGGTAATTAACAAAAAGAAAACTGTCATCATGTACTGTGGAAAATAGAAAAAGAAAAGTCAAGTGAACATATATGGGGTACGGTTAGAGAATGTAGAAGAGTTTACATATCTAGGTAGCACTATAAATGGAAGTAATGACATCAACATTGAAATTAATAACAGACTAAGTAAAGGTACAACATTTTATCACCAAGTCAGAGAAATTTTATGGGATGACAAAGTACTCAAGAGAACGAAATTAATCTATACTAATATAATAAAGCTGACGAGTTTGTGTGTTTAAACGCGCTAATCTCTGGAACTACCAGTCCGATTCTTAAAATTCTTTTTTTATATGATAGCCAGATTCAAGAGGAATAGTTTAGGCTATGTAGCATTAGGCTACACCTCTCAGGTAACCTTAAAGATTGAATTTTGTTCAGTAAGTCGGTAGAACAAGCGCCCCCGAAAAGTTCGATCCGCATGTGCTGGCGTTATCATTAGTGATACGTACACCGTTCCACCGATCTGAACCAAAATTTGTATCCTTACCTTTTGGAACCCTGCGAGTAACTCGGCCTACATGAAATTTATGACAGACCACTCCATTCCCTGTATTTAGGCCCTTTGGCACAAATCTACACCATTTCACCGAACTGAACCAAAGTTTGTATACCCTGTGAGTAACTCTGCCTACATGAAATTTATGACAGACCACTCCATTCCCTGTATTTAGGCCCTTTGGCACAAATCTACACCATTTCACCGAACTGAACCAAAGTTTGTATACTTACCCTTTGGAACCCTGCGAGTAACTCTGCCTACATGAAATTTATGACAGACCAGTCCATTCCCTGTATTTAGGCCCTTTGGCACAAATCTACACCTTTTCACCAATCTGAACCAAAATTTGTAAACTTACCCTTTGGAACCCTGCGATTAACACTGTTTACATCAAATTTCGGACAGACCACTCCATTGCCTGCATTTAGGCCCTTTGGCACAACACTGTCTGCATGAAATTTTGGACAACCACTCCATTCCCAGTATTTAGGCTCTTTGGCAAAAATATACACTGTTTCACCGATCAGAACCAAATTTTGCATACTTACCATTTGGAACCTGTCGAGTACACTGTCTGCTTGAAATTTCGGTCTGACCACTCCATTCCCTGTATTTAGTTCCTTTGGCACAAATCTACACCGTTTCACTGATCTGAACCACATTTTGTATACTTACCCTTTGGAACCCTGCGGGTGACACTGTCCTCTTTAAATTTTGGACAGTATACTCCATTTCCTGCATTTAGGCCCTTTATCACAAATCTACACCGTTTCTCCTAATTGCACCAAATTTTACATACACTTTGAAACTCTGCTGGTAACACTGTCCACTTGATATTTTGGACAACGCTCTCCATTCCCTACATTTAGAGTAACAGACAAAATTAACTTGAAAACCACGTATTAAGGCCATTCATGTCCGTAGTAGTGTAACCGTAAGAGAATTTTAATAAGTCTATTGCTGTCGGGCAGTTCGGGCTGCATCACGTCACCCCTACCAGTGTTCTGGTGCAGAATTGCAAATATAGTTGCATCTTGCGCTGTTTATAAATTGCAGTCACGGGGAGTAATGAGAGCAAAAAATTTCTTAGGCCCCTTAAAACCGTTATCATGAAAATATTATGCCTCTGTATAAGTGCAATGGTGTTGGTGCAGTACATTGAGGTTACCAGCTGAAATAAGCGTTGGTGCTTTCAAATTTACCTTCATTTATTCCGAACCTTTTCGTTGAGCGCTAAGTGGCGATAAATGATACTAATGCTACCTCAGTAGTTCGGAACAGCCGAAGTTTTCCAAAGTGTTCTGATTATTTTCCTACGGCGCTTTGCGACAAAAGCCGACACTATTGTCTCTACATTTCTAACAGCGAATGAGATATAGGCCCTAGGCGGTGTCTTTTATTTTACTTACTCCACTTTCTAATCGTTTTTTTAAATGTGTTTGTAAATTACATGTGTGAGTGCTGTAGTTAGTAAATAGCTGTTTCCCTATTCATTATTATCATTAAGCTTGCCATGGTGGGTGAGTGGTCAACGTGTCGGTCTACTAACCCCAAGCTTGCAGGTTCGCTCCTGGCCGTGACAAGTGTTTTTTTTAAGGCGGCAAAAATTGCGACACCATGTCATACGATGTTGGCATGTCAAAGAACCCATTTGAATTCAGTAGGCCGTGTTCATAATGGCAAAATTAATCTTGGGAGTTTCCGCCGACACAAAGTTCCTCATTTCTCTACTAGAAAGTGCTATAGTGTTCAAGGAGCTTAGATAACTAAGCTCCTTGACTTTCATAGTGCTTCAAGGAACAACGAAATTCGACATGCAAGCTACCCTTTGGGTGTCAAATAACAAAGCTTGCACCCGTCACCCGAGGCCATACAATATTATTTATTATTATTATTATGGGAAAATGACCTGAATGTTACATCCATTATACTGTACTACCTATCACCCCCACTACAACCATCACCACCACCACAAAAATGTATATTTTTAAAATATTTTTTCCTGTTAGTTTCACAAAAATGTATATTTTTAAAATATTTTTTTCCTGTTAGTTTAAGTATCATGTGCCAGATCTGTACCTAGGGAGTAGTATTCATTATCATCCATAAAACAAATAAATCCACCGGGCGAAGCCGGGCACTACTGCTAGTATTATATAAACAGTATTTCATACCAATTGTAACATATGGACTGGAAACACTGGTAACGAATAAAAGGCAAAATAGTAAGATACAAGCAGTAGCAATGACATTTTTAAGAACTTCAGCTAAAAAAACAAGAAGGGATAGAATTCAAAATATTAAAATCAGAGAAGAGTTAAACATGGAACCGTTAAATCAGAATATACAGAAAGCAAGGTTACGTTGGTTCGGACATGTAAAACGAATGGGTAAAGAAAGAGTAGCAAGAAGGGAATTAGAAAGAGAAGTCAAGGGAAAGAGACCAGTTGGAAGACCGAGAAGAAGGTGGTTGGACCAAATTTTGAAAGACATTGGAGAAGCTGGGTTGGATGTGGCAGAAGTGATGGAACAGGAAAAATGGAAGGACCGAAAGGAGTGGAGGAGGCTTGTAAACCACACCCGGATGACTGGAGTGGGACTTGGATGATGATGATGATGGTTTCCTTCTCATTTGATTGATAGTGCTACATATTTTCTACACAAATGCCAACAAAGCCGGAAATATGTGCATTCAGTTCCACGATCGCCGCGATCTCTAAGGCTATCTATTACATCAAATGGCGTTGTGGTCGTAGATACAGCAGTGCGAGTACGCGACTGATAAAACTTTATTGGCAAGTATAAATATGCCGAAAACTAAAGTCACAACAGTTTTCTCGAGGGCCAAGTAATACAACAGTGAGGGGTTCTATGTATTTGATGCTGCGATCACATAAGTCATTAGATATCAGAAGAAACATTAATTATGTCAATTTATTTCGCGAAATACCCACCGGAATAGTGTAGTTTTGACACTGAAATCAACAGTTTTATTTCACCAAAAAATAAGGCCCTTATTAATTGGATATGTATTCGTGTTGACTGACGAAGTTGACATTCAATTCTTAGTGAGGCAACACTGAGAAATGGCTTCAAAGCTTTCTATGCAAACGGCTTCTGCCAAATTTGTTAGGGAGTAAAACTTAATACATGAAAATATTTTGAAATTTATAATTCCAGATACCTATTATTTCTGTAAATTTCCTCGTGGTGCAGAGGATAGAATCGTTGCCTGCCACCCCAGAGGTCCCGGGTTCGATTCCTGTCTCTGCCAAGAATTTGAAAGTTGTAGTAGTGATTGGCACAGGGTCTTCCCCAGCCTTACGATGCTGAATGGGAGCCTGCCAGAGGAGGAGAAATGGAAAGGAGCTGGCCACCCTACCATTCATAAACTCAGACTCAGAACGCCTGGTTAGTGATCCCTTGGCACAGCTAGGGACTCGAATCAGGTTGCCTACATCCCTTGTGGATATGGCACTCTTTGAACTTTGATTATTTCTGTAGCTGTATTTTATATACCACTACCAACTTCGAATAAGGACAGAGCAATGTGCTTTGTTTGCCATGCTTTTGACTGATAGGCATGCCAAGTCACGTGGACTGAAGTTGTTGACTAAATATGCATACCTAAGACACTAATTGAAGTGACACCATCAGAAAATATAGGCTATTTTAAGAAAACGTAAGAGTGGCATAATATATATGCCGTAGCCTACACTGAATACTAACGATTGGACTCGAGACATGTTAAACTTACCATAAGGTCTATGAACGTCTATGAAACTAAAATAATAATAATAATACTGCTATGACCAATTCTCTTAGAATACCTGAAATTCTGTCCCAGCAAGTTCTGCAGTCGAGAGAAATTCTTGAAAGGAACTCTCTTCTGTCACAGATTGCAAATTAAGGCGACCCCAGTCATAACCATCTGGTACTTCGGAAGTGTGGAGCTGTAAAAAATAACAAAAACAAACAAAAAACAGAGGTTTAGGAAAATACAGGAAAGATGTGTTTCAAAATTCTTAATTAATTACTTTAAAACGCACAATGTGCACAATCACTACGTGCAGAACCTAATATAAGTAATTGTCCTTCCTGCACAACTCAGTATGTGATAACTAGACCTGGGATTTTAGGCTCTAAAAAAATTAGTTTTAGGTGCCTAAAATAGGCTTTTAAAACAAGTAAATAGGCTTTTAAAAGAGAAATTAGGCACTTAAAATATGTTTTCAAAATGTGTGGATAGGAAGGAAATAGACTTTAAAATATTACAATATACACTTAAACTGTAACGTGATACTTTATTTCTTTAACAAACGTGGTATCCCTATTCTTAACCGAAATAACTGCAAAATTAAGACAGAATAAAAAAGACATTTATGAAAAACAATATAAAAAGTAATGTGTCAAAAAATGTTTTGGATTATATGATATATCATTATCAGTACTGATCTAAAACCTTAATACTAAAATCACTGTACACAATTACAGCACTGTAGGCATCCAATAACGGTGGAAACGCGAATGGAGTATGTGTTTATTTATTTGTGAGGAACATTCCTACAGTACTTTCATTCATAGTTTGCTTTACAGTACATAACAATAATCTTCTCCAAATTTTCCAAAGTCAGGCTGTGTCTTTTGTCTGTTAAGATCGTTTTGAAAGCAGAAAAAGAGCGCTCCACACTCACAGATGTTAGAGGGGCATAGGAAAATTTACCTCCATTTTTCAATTCAATTTCACTTGGTAAGTCTACCTTTTCCCCATCCATTACCTGATGTACCCTTTTCAGCATTGAATAACCTGGGTTCTTCAGCAGTACACTAGACCACTTGTCTCTTATTTTATCTCCTACCTTGCCCCTAGCACTTTGTATGTTATTCTCAGCTTCTTAAATTACAGAAAATTGCTGTTTGAGACCGTTTCCTTTTTCCTCCATTTTTGTAATGGTGACTGGAAGAAATGAAAAATTTGCCTGAATATACGCAATGTCTCTCTGAACACTGGAACAATCATTTAACAGTTCTTTGACAGACGACACACATGCAGAGTTGTCCGTTAAAGGCACATTGTCTATCACAGTCATGATTTCCTCAAGATGTTCTGCATAATACAGGGCAGCTTCCATCCAGGAACCCCAACGGGTGATGATTGGCTGTGGTGGAAGGGGAATAGAGGGGAGTTTCTCTCGAAAGATGGCTATTCTTGATGGAGCCTTACAGAACACTTTCTTCATTGTTGAAATGAGAGTATTTACTGCAGGAAACTCGGCCCTAACTGTTTCTGCGAGTCTATGCAAGGCATGGGCCATGCAAGTAACATGAATTAAAGAAGGATAGAAAGTTTTGAGGAGAGGTGCAGTGGCAATCATGTAGGAAGCAGCATCGGAGACAAGGAGAAGGACTTAAGAATCATCAACACCCCCAGGATACAACAATTGCAACCCCTTGTTGATGAAGTATGCAATGCTTCGACTATTGACTTTCTCAAGCTGTTTAGAGCAAAGAAGGTGAGCGGTAGATGCCTGATTGGGTTCCAGTTTTCCTACTATAAGGTTAGCAATGTACCTGCCCACAGAGTCGGTGGTTTCGTCCACACACAACCATATGCAAGACTCCCCAATATCCTCCCTGATTGACAAAATGACCTCATTGTAACAAATATCTAAGTAGTTTTTCTTTAATGTAGATGCTGATGGGATGTGCTGCTTGGTGTATTTCTGTAAAAAATCTCTGAAAACCGGATTATGCACAGCATTCCAGGGGATATTTGCCGCAACTAGGGCTCTACACATATCAGCATAGAAACCATTATGAGTTGTAGGAGATATAGTTTGTGTGAGCAGAGTCTGTCTAATGTTACTTTTCATGGCTGCTTTCGCTTTGTGACTGGCACTATCTGCATGCTGCTGAAGGTGGCATTTTTTCTCATGTGAAATCTAAAACACAATAAAGTGATGTCAATTAGAGACTAAGATGAGGAATAGAAAAGGTGAGCTATTGAATAAAATTTGTAATTTTGAACTATTTAAATTAAGCCATTATTACTCTAAAGTTAATTAAGAACAAGAACACTACAGTCCCCGAAGGGCCTTGGCTTTCAATAACGGTTGCTGCCCAGCTCATGGCCTGCAGATATTGGGTGGCGTGTGGTCAGCACGATACATCCCTCAGCCGTATTGCCTTGCCTCCGTGACCCCTGCCCACCGTAGTTTCTCAATTGTCCTCACGATGCTGGGTCAACACCCTTCCAGACCTCATAGATTTCTAAATTACTGCCGGTACTGGAAATCGAACCCAGGTCGCCTGGACTACTGTCGGCGCAGAAAGTATCTGCAGTCGAGTTTAAACGCTAATAAAATTTGAACCAGTCCACCAATCTAAAATACAATCACTCCATCGTAAAGCTTGTTTTATTCTGCATTCTTTGCTGGTACATGCATATTTTTATTATGTTTCCTGTGAAAGTTATGTTAGGTGGAATGCAAAAAGTACCTATTTTCTTGCCCGTTTTTTGTAAACAACAAGTTTGTAGTACCGTTACATGAAAACGTACTGTTCGACTTTCATGAAATTTAGGTGGATTATGGAATGCACTATTATAAATATATTTATGAAGTTTAATTACTCTACACACGTTGGAAAAAAGTTATTGTTTTTGTAAAAGACTGTCCGTTTGATACTGGGTGGTCTTCCGAAATCGAGACTGAGTTCATCAAAGGTCTGAAGGTTTTTGTTTCAAATCGTTGTATACCGAAAACTTACAATGATTTCTGTATTTTATACCGATTTTTATTTGAAATCGAGCGACAGGCTCTCCGTTTTCATGTAATTAAACTACAAAGTTGTTGTTTACAAAAAACGGACAAGAAAATAGGTTTTTTTTGCATTCCGCCTAATATATCTTTCACCAGAAACACAATAGAAATATGCATGTAACAGGAGATAACGCAGAATAAAACACGCTTTACGATGGTGTATTTATATTTTAGATTGGTGGACTGGTTCAAATTGTATTAGCGTTTAAACTCGACTGCACATACTTTCTGCGCCGACAGTAGGTCTCTACAATTAATTAGAGAAGCCAATATCAAAACCTTAATTTTAGATTAATATGAAATTTAAGATATAGGCACATACCTGTTTATTGCAGTACTGGCAGAAAATAATCTTGCCATCAAAAGTCATCCCTGGAAATTGTACAAGCCATTGTTGTATAAGCGCACTCTTAGATGATTTCGTTTTAGGCATGATGAACTATATTCACTTAAACAGATGTTCTTTCACAGGCGACTTGACACAGTATGTCGCTTCTTACTACCTGCTCCTTGTTCTTCCTAGATAATCCTCCCCCTCACCCTGTCACTCGACACAGTACGTCCTTGACTACCTGCTCGTTGTTCTTCTGAGCTAATCCTCCACATCCACCCTTCACTCAGCATTCCTTTGGTGACAGTTGTCTGGGAAGAGCACATTTCTGTGAAAAACCCACCCTCTGCTGTTCTGCTTGTTCCAGGGATGTCCATTGTGTGATTGTAAAAATTACAGAAGTTGAATTTTATTTTAAATGTAGAAAATAGGCATTTTTAGGCACTAAAATAGTAAAATAGGCTCTAAAGGTCCAAATAGGCATTTTAGGGCACTATAAAACTCTATTAATGTAAGGGATTTATCATGAAACGTCAAGATATTTTTAAAAAATCATGTTATTTCGTAAGGAACGAAATAGGCATTTGCCTTAAAATCCCAGGTCTAGTGATAACTAGAGACCGGATTATATGCATTTGCATATTTAGCCCCTTTTTACCGGTTATTGCATATTTGAACTAAAAACTGATGATTATGCATATTTTGGAGCTATATTTACAATACTTTAGAAATCTAAAAGGGCGGGCTCAAGCTTGATCTTGTTTTGATGTTTTATAGTGACAGCGACATATAACTGCGCAGAGTCAATGCACCTGCGCTCCTGCTTGATCCCCTTGCCTGTCTTAGCACATGGGTCGAAAACAATGGAAATGAATTACGCAAGTTGTTTGTCGCACGTCCATTGTTTCAGTTTAATTTTCTATTTATTTGAACATGCAGTTCAACATGCAGTGTGTAACGTGCAGTGCGCCATGCCATCTGAAAAAAGAGATGCTATTTTGTGGATAGCTGACCATCCTGGAACATTTACTTGTGACGGAAGTAAGTTATACTGTTGAGTTTGCCAGAAAAACGTTGAGTGGACAAAAAACTTTCAAATAGACCAGCATGTCGAGACAAGTCTTCATATCGCAGGAATGCAAAAGAAAGGTCCACAACAACAACTTTTAACAGCAGCAAGTAACAGTAGCAGTGATTTAACCTTCAGAGGAAACCAAAGAAATCGCTTTAACAGGGATCTATGTGAGGCATTCATTGCGAGTGATATTCCTCTTCACAAACTTACAAACCCTACCTCAAAGGATTTCTGCGCAAATATTGCTTAAATCAAAATATACCAGATGAATCAACATTACGGAAAAAATACATGCCGACAATTTATCTACATGTTCTGGAAGAAATATGGGTTAAACTGTACATTGCGATACGGCCGCGTCTAGGGAATTTATAGGGACCTCAGTGACGTCACCGTGATGTAACGGCACGTATCGATATTGACTCGCTTTGGTGGCCTACAAAGAATTACAAAATGTATATCATTCTACGATCGCCAGATTTGTGAATGAGGGCGTTAAAAAGATATTTCCAGAATCTTCTGCAGATGATAGGATGTTTGTGTTTCTCTGAGATGCTGCTACCTACATGATAAAAGCAGGAAAAGCCTCCAAGTATTTTACACCAATATGATTCATGCGACGGGCTACGCTCACGAAGTACATCGCCTCACTGAAGAAGTATGACCCACGTTTGGGAATGTAAACAAACTGATTTCATCAACAAAGAAAGTGTTTCTTAAGACACCTGCTCACATCAAGGCCTACAAAGAAAAACTACAAAATGTGCCTTTACCTCCCGAACCAGTGGTAACTCACTGGGGTATCTAAATCGGAGCTGTGTTGTTTTACAATGAACATTTCGAGGCCATCAAAGGTGTAGTAAAATGACTTCGATAGTGCACAGGGTTTGGCGTTTGTCAGTGCAAGGAAGCACTGAACAATTCCAGTATTCAGAAAAACATTGCTGTGATTAGCAGTCATTTTTCCCATATACCATACCTGCAAGTATTAAAAAGCTTGAAACTCAAGGTTTGGAGTCAACTATAGAGACAGAAGTATCATGCTTCCACTTGTGTAATAGATCAGCCAATCGTAAACTTGACTTTGAAGGAAGTACTCTCAGGCATAACGTGCAACCAAAATACCTCGGAATCACACTAGAAAGAACATTGTCCTATTGACGTCAGAAAAGTTGGATGGCGCAGCCACGCGGTAGAATGTTGAAGCTATAACATTGTGACTGGTGATATTTATTTAGATGGTGAAGCATTGACGTCGTGATGGAAACAGAAAGAAATTTGTCAAATTCGAGGAGGTACTGCTCTGTATATGGTTGCAAATCGTATAAAACGGGTACGAAATATCTTCACTACTTTCCTGTACAAAAAGTTCAGAGAGAAAGATGGGCTTCGGCGCTGTCAATTGGAAAACGTGTTACATGTTACATGACAGTGTGCAGTCTGCATTTTTGTGAAGACGACTTCTTTCCACCGGTACTGTTGATTATTGATAGTTATTGTCTCTAATTTGTATTCACATGGATTTAGCTACATTAAAAATACTGATAAACTTGTAGCCTATTACTTCTGTGCCGTACATAGAATGTAATCCGCTCTTCATAAACTTATTTTAGGCGTTCTTCCGATTGACAATTATAGCCGAATGGTTAGTAAACTTAAGAAAAATCTGTTCCTAGCCTTAATTTGCCAGAGAATTTATATTCTTGCCTTTGAACAGCATGTATGATTTGGCTTAAATTGTGTTTTTGTCTATGAACTCCCTACTGTTGAATTTAGTTGATTAAAGTGTAAAATCTTAGTTCTAAGTACCGGTTTGGTGACCCATCATCCCAGGCAGGCAGGTAACACCTATACTACTCAGGCAGATAGGTCACTTAGCCGTAATTTTGACGTTATAGTGATGTTAAGTATACATATGCGGTAATGTTGCAGGAGACCGGATCGGCCTAGGCTATTCTAACTTCAATTAGTTCCCATTTCAGGGTTTTTCAGTTTTGAGTGCGAATAGTTGGTTTGAAAGTTGTACAACAGTAAGGAGAGTATGTTTTGTATAGGTTTTAATTGGTATTATCGTTTATGTCGAGCTGAGGAGTGAATTTGGTTTGGCTTAAAGTGTAGTTTTTGATCTGTTCCGTTTGCTTATGACAAGTTCAAATGGAGACTCCAGCTTTGTTAAATATCTGTATTTTAAATACTTAATTAAATATATTGATAAAGAGGATGCCTCCATTTTAACTTGTCTGTGGCAAGAGATTAATAATTTAATATTCTTGCCTTTGAACAGCAAGTATGTAGGTCAATATTTGCAATATTGAAGTATGATTTGAACATCCCAAGTAACGCTTCTTTGAACCCAAAACATTCATGCAAATTCAGGGTCGCTTGATTCAATTTATTATCAGGGAGTCTTCCTTTGTGTTATGTGATATATATATATATATATATTGTGAAATTAATAAAAACCTCGATACCGCTAGGCTCCCAAGTACAGGCTTCATATATGTAACAGCAGACAGTAAATTAACTTTCTACATGTGGGTAATATTTTTAACTGGTAGTAATTAGGCACTGCATTTAAATTGATTATAAAAATATTTCTATCAATGAAAGAAAATATGTAGTATTTTGCCATCATAAATTAGAAGCCATAACAAACGCACACCCAATTACTTCCCGTCACTATCTCGCCGCCATATTGCAAACAGCTGACCGTAAGCTCCTCCCCCGTTTCGGACGTCAATAGAGAACACCTGGTCAAAACAGCTACCAAAATGGGAAACAGAAATAACATCTTGCATAAGCTTTGTGGAACAAGTTGGGGGTCATCAACAGACACATTACTTGTGTCAGCACTTGTCTTAGTTTACTCCGCAGCCGAATTCTGGTTGGTTCTTAAGTTTAGGGGCTGCGACAATGTGGTCATGTAGCCCCGTGTTCTTTGGGTGTGTGTAGAATCTGTCTGATAACCGGTGTTAATTGTGATGACTGTATTAGTGACTGTTATCTGTTTTTTAATTCAAGTAAGGACTGCAGACTTTTGAATTTTTCAAATAGTTCCTACTTTTGCTGCCAAACGCCACCTTCAACGACTACTAGTTCAGAACTTAGCTACCAGACGCCACTGCAGTCGGCTCTTGGCAACGAACGTAGGAACCTAAGAGCGTTGTTTACATTCTTAACATCTGTGCCCCAGTATGGATCAACAGTGCACATACAAAAAGAGTCAATGTTGTATTAAATGAAACATTGCCCATCATTAGTGGAACAATACGATCTACCCCCACTTATTGGATGCCTGTTCTGAGCCATATACCACACCCACAAGATAGAAGAAAGAGTGCCCTTATTCGGGAATATCGGAAGATTGTTGATCTACAACTGCCTGTTCTTACTGACGTTCCGATCATCGAACGAAACAGGCTTGGATCCAGACACCCAGCCATTCTCACAGCAAAAGCACTACATGAACAACTCATGGAAGCAACAGTGGTTAGAAAGTTGCCCCCCACAATGCAGAACTCTACCATGCTTGACAAGAAAACCTCCTGGATTCGATCAACCAAGCACAGTTTAGTCCACTTTGAATCACATCCTTACGAGCCATGGTAGATGTGCTGATGCTCTCTTCAAATGGGGGAAAATACAATCCCCAAGATGAGACTGTAATGCTGAAATCCATTCTGTTTGGCATATTGTGATGGAGTGCACCAAGAGAGCCTATGTTGGAGAATAGGGATGTAGCGGGAGAAAGTTCGCGCCAGATAGCGCTCGTGTAGTACTGGGTAAGCGCATGGCGATCGTTTTATGTTTCTCCCAGTCAGCTGCGAGGAATCTATAAATTGTGACCGAGTTTTCTAAGCTAAAGTAAATTATATCTTCTCTAATTATACTCCAAGACTAAATTATTTAATTATATAGGTATATCTCCTAATATATTATGGACGATTTTCAGTGTTTAAGCATTAAACAGCTGTAAAATGAGCTACGGACTAGAGGCACTAAAACTAGCGGGAGGAAGGAAGAATAGCCTACAGCGGTAATAACAAAATTCTAACACGCTTTATTATTCAAATAATGAATATGAGTCAGCATGCTTTCTCCTAAAGATTACAATTACTGTACTTGAGTATTGTAGGCCTATATTCATAAATATATCTCCATAAGACTTAAATCATAAATAGGGATTTAAATATTCACTTGCTCCCCCTGCTTACAGACTTCGATTCATGTATTTTTTAGGTTGATAGCTTACATGAAACTGTCGTGTTTTAAGGTAAACATAATCAAAGAAAGTTGATACCGGTAATGTGTACCTCGAAAATGCATCGCAACGTTTGGTTCTTATGTAATTTTGTCAATTTCTCAATATGAATTGTTCCCTTACCCCTGGGAAAGGACTTGGGGGTAGGCATACAGTTTTTTAAAAGTTTGAGAATCCCTGCTTTAGGGTCATGAACTGTTTCCATTCATCTGACTATGTCTCAAGAATGTAGAAGTCAGTCGCTACCACATTCTCCGTCGGGCAGATGGAAGTTGACGATTAATTCTGATTTCAAGAAACCAACCATAATACGTTTGTGACTGTTAATGTTGCGACATTTATTCTTGAAGTATTTGACCGAGTATTGATGTCTTTGAAAATGGGAGTCCGAAATGTTACTTTCATTTCTTCGTGTATATTGCGATTTCTTCCCGTACTTCAATGGAGATGATTTCTGCAGATTCCGATATTGTAGGCTTATCGTGATAATCCGGCAATTTTCTTGTGTATGGCCTCTTCCTAAATAATTATTTTTGTTGTGTTTGTGGTCCACGAAAAAAGCGATGGAACTGCGCCCGGTTTTAATCTTGCTCTCTCACCTTCAAATACAAACGCATAAATTCAGTGGTTGTTATCGAAATGTCTAATCAGTTTATAGGTACAAAATAGGAATTATTTCCCTTTGTAAGTCACACTTATCCAGCACAGTTTTCGTGAAGTCATCGGGTTGTAAATTATGGAAACACACTTTAATATATTCGGTCAGATTTTTCTCACCGAAATTTTTCCTTCTAATAGCATGTGACCATTTCTTCCTCATTTCTTTATTTTGTGGAAATTGGTGAAACGAAAACGGGCTTCCCTGATTTTTGCAAAGAGGAACACTGCAATAGCTCGGCATAGTCACGAAAATAACAATTTAAACAACTTAAATTCGTACATATTAGCGGCATGAGAACACAGGAGACAAATGAAGAGCGCCTTGCGCTTACCCAGTACAACAGCAGTGCGCTCTATCGGTGCTAGTTCTATACATCCCTATTCCATGACTTCCTGAACGCTACAGCAGAAGCTCTTCAATACATAAGTCATATGGACTTATCTTTGTAGTACATCTGTTTTCTATTTCAATGACATTTATATTTTACTGATGTATATATGCCGTACGATAACTAATAATAAGTCCACCCTTCCAGAAAATCATGTGCACAGTCATCTCTGTATTAACTTGCAATTCATTGTGATCAGCCCAGTTCTCCAGAGCACAGGTCGCATATTGTAGCTCTTTGATGTCAAGGGACCCCATAACCACGTCATCTGCATAGATGTATGTCTTAGTTCCACTTGAATTTTCTCGAATTGCTTGAACAATGAAATTGCTGGAGACATTGAACAGCAGGAACCTGAGAGGTCTCCCTGGAGTTCATCTGTATGACTTGTATAGAATTCGGTAAGTTATGCTGTACAGTAGCCTAGTTGGTGGTAAGGGGAACTTTTCCCATACTTCCATCTACAAAATAATTTGGTTGAACTATATCTTCCGATACACCGGTGTCTGGGGATTATTTAGGGAGATCAGTGACGTCACCGTGATCTCACGGCTGGCGTATTGCCGTATTGTAAAGCTATTGGTTGGCTGTCGTGACGTTAGGTTTCATGTCATGTCGTAATCGGAACACTATTGGTTGTTCGGTTGTCGGCTGTTTGATTGGTTATTCCGTTGTCGGCTGTTGATGGTTGAGTGCGCTGTTGGTGTTGAATTGAATGGTGATTCGAAGTACCGACGTTTCTTGGTAAGTAGTGAATGATTATTAATTACTTCTCGTTTATATCTGTGTATGAATAGTCGGCAGTAGTTCGTATAGTTATGGATGTGGCCGGGCCAAGTGGATTGTGTAGGGCTAGGGAAAATGTTTCATCTTCTGAAAGTGGTGGCGAGAGAGAAGAGGTTATGGCGCCTCCTCGATCCGCAATGAAACTACTCGTCCTTGCCGGATTATTATCGACGGTGGAAGGAGCTGTTGCTTTTGCTAGGGAGAAAGGCCTATTGGCTTCGGAATATGCATGTCCGAAGTGTTCTCGACATATGAAGGAGACGAAGGTGTCAGCCCAACGTACATCTGACCTTGTCATGTGGCGTTGTTCGAAGTGTTCGGTATGGCGTACCATTAGAAAGGGGTCTTTTTTTGCAAAGGCCCGTTTAACCATAAAAGATATTTTATTGATGGTATATTGTTTTTGTTGGCGAATGCCTATTTATCAGGTGGTGCATGAGTTGGATGTATCGACGGTAAGTGTGATTGACTGGTTTGTGTTTTGTAGAGAGGTATGTGGTGCTTGGTTGTCTGAACGGGGGCCTGTTGGGGGGGAGGGGGTTATCGTAGAGATAGATGAGAGTTCTTTTGGGAAGCGTAAGTATAATCGGGGTAAGAAGATGAAGAATACATGGGTTTTTGGTGGGGTAGTTCAGGGGAGTAATGGGAGGGAGTGTTTTTTTGAGGTTGTAGATAAAAGGGATAAGGTTACTTTATTGGGTTTAATTAGGAAATATATCAAGGTAGGGTCTATTATTTATAGTGATATGTGGAAGGGTTATGGGGGGTTAAATGATGAGGGTTTTCAACATTTTGCTGTTAACCATACTGTTCAATTTAAAAATTATGATACTGGGGCATGTACAAATACTATTGAAGGGTTCTGGTCTGCAGTGAAGTATAGCATTGGGAAGGGGAAAAGACGGGAAGGGTCACTGCAGAAGCAAAAAAGGAAGGAAGGAAGCTTGTAGTTTAACGTGACCGTTAATCGGTAGATCATGAGCCACGGGACCTCCTTTTTACGTGGAATCCGAACCACAGGACATGGCATTTCACTTCGAAAATCTCACATGCATTGACCGGGAATCGAACCCGGACCGCCTTGGTGAGAGGCATGCAGCTAGACCGCTGAGCCACCACGCCCCCCACACTCACTGCAGAAGCATTTGGATGAGTATGTGTGGCGGAAGAATGTGGACCCCGGGGTGTGTGTGTTTGAAAGGTTTCTGGTTGATTGTCGGAGGTTATATCCTCCAAGTGTGAGAGATTGAGTGTATGCTGAAGTTTGGTGATTGTTTTGTTTTTAGTTTTTCATTCTTGGCAGGGATTAGTTTGAAGGCTATTGGGATGGGGGAGTTGGGGACTGGGGATTAGCCTTTTGTAATACTACAAGTGGGAAGGATGTACGCTGTACCACATTTTCAACAAACCAAGGCCTAAATTAGGCAGTTATTAACGAGTTCAAGAAGCCCCATGATGTAAAGACTGGGATTTGTCTGCCTTATTCGCTTAAATATGGCTTTTTAGCTTATGCGTTGGCGGGGTCGAGATTGGTCGTTAATAGTTGAGATCGTCCTTATCACCTGGGTTCAATTTATAATGGGTGTGTCCCTGCTGAATGAT
Organism: Meconema thalassinum; assembly: GCA_946902985.2. Classification (NCBI taxonomy): domain Eukaryota; kingdom Metazoa; phylum Arthropoda; class Insecta; order Orthoptera; family Tettigoniidae; genus Meconema; species Meconema thalassinum. The sequence continues at coordinate 247,036,978 of OX336394.1, read as the reverse complement.
TTCTTTTCTGTTTCTGAATGAATGGAAAAGTAATTATAATTTTCCAATGTGCCAAGTTGAGTATTTGTTATATTTTTTTAAAGTTGTAATTGCTTTTGGTTACACACGTTTATGAATATTGTTAATTTTTTGTTTTTGTTATACCAGAGGAATGGGTTTGATTTTGTGATTATTTTTATCGTTAAGGAGTTAAATTTATTTAATTATTGTTCATCTGACATTGGCAATTAGCAATGTTCAGTGTGTTCATGGAGTTATATAATTGTTTCAATTACTTATTTTTCTTTTTAATGAATCTTTTTATCTTAGGTTATTTCTTTTAACCAGAATAATGGTTCATAAAATTTGAATAATTTCATAGGCAAGTAGTCTATATATAGTTAGTGTGAAACTTGTGAGTGTGTATGTATGTGGTGTATGTTGTGTGTCTGCTGAGAATGTTTGGGTATGGATGGTTGACTGATGTTCAAGATTTTTGATTCTTTTATTTTTGATTGACAGGGCCTTTGAAAAGAAAGATTTCTTTTTTTTTGGTTATGTCATTCCAACATTTGTGCTGTCTGTTCTTCACGTCTCTAGTTATGTGGTAAGTTGCACTTGATATTGCGTTCATACTACAGATTAATAGAAATTGCGAAATTCCTTTATGAAATTGAATCTTTGATGGATATATGTCGATCGATGGTATATTTTGATCATATGTCTTTGAAATAAAAAAACGGTAGTTGGTTGTCAGCTGATTACTACGTCATTTCAGTGGTGAGTTTGTCTCCGCAATTTGTTGGACATTTTGGTATTATCGTTAGTGATTTCTAACTGTAATAATTAGATAACTATTCTTGCGTATCATTTATATTAGCAGTATCGTGTGCTTGCTTGTGTATCAAAATTTTTAAAATTTGAAATTGTTGCATTAAACTAAAATCTGTTATTTGTGGAAAATCAGTGCTTCTGCTTGTACATCATCATCATCATCATTTCCCCTTATCCAGCTCCTGCCGGGTCGGGGTATTTATGGCACTTCTCCACTTTCCTCTTTCCTTCCACCATTCTTCTTCCACAATCTTGTCCCAGTCCAGATTTCTTTTTCTTACGCCGTTCTTCACTGAATCCATCCACCTTGTTCTAGGTCTTCCTCTTGGTCTCTTACCCTTGCACTTCGCCTCCAGCATCTGTCTTGGTATTCTATTTTCCTCCATCCTCTTTACATGTCCAAACCACCTTAGTTTATTCTTCTCAATTCTCTCATTTAGTTTTCCCATCCCCACTTCCTTCCTAACATCTTCATTCCTCACTCTGTCTTTCCTTGTCTTTCCTATCATACTTCTTAGGAATTTCATTTCACTGGCTTGGATTCTACTCTCTTGCCTGCTTGTCAGGGTCCAAGTCTCAGCTGCATAAGTTAATATGGGAACATAGTACACTTTATACATTACCTCCTTGCTTTTCCTTGGTACTTCCTTATCCCAAACAAGTTTTCTTACACTTTGATAGAATGCATTGCTCTGCTGTACCCTCCTGCCAATCTCCATGTCCAACCTACCAGTTTGCATCAATTCACTTCCTAGGTATTTGAACGTGTCCACAATTTCCAAACTCTGACTTCCAATTTTCACAGTGCCCTTTCCTTGTCTTTCCCCTCTTGTCATCACCATGGTCTTGCTTTTCTCTATACTGATTTTCAGGCCATACTTCTGAATATTTTCGTTCAGTGCATCTAGTTGTTTTTGCACTTCTTCGGTGTTCCTTCCCCAGACCACAATATCATCTGCAAATAACAGTAACTTCATTTCTTTATGTTCATATGCTTCCTTTGTTTCCTTTACTATTTCATCCATCACCATTATGAACAAGAGAGGTGACAGCCCACTCCCCTGTCTTAGTCCAGTCTTGTTCGTAAACCAATCTGTCTTTCCAACTGGGGTCAGTACCCTGCTAACACAGTTGTTGTACATTGCTTGCACCATTTCCAACATTTCTCTTCCCAGTCTCTTCTTAACCATGGTTTCCCATACCTTCTCTCGGGGGACACTATCATATGCCTTTTCTAGATCTATGAAAGTCATGATCAAATCCTCTCCATATTCCCAGTTCTTTTCCATCACCTGCCTCAAGCTAAAGATTGGGTCCACTGTGGATCTTCCACTCCTGAAGCCATACTGTTCCTCTTGCAACTCTCCTTCCACCTTTCTTCTCATTCTTCTTTCTAATATCCTTTCCAGTATTTTTACTATCTGTGATATGAGGGTGATCCCTCTATAGTTATCACACACCTTCTTGTCCCCCTTCTTAAACACTGGTATTATTCTTCTGCTTGTACATATGGAATAATATAGTATTTGGAATATATCGGTGAGTTTTTACGTTGTTAATACATATATTTTGGTTGTTGCATTTAATATGAAAGTTGACTAAACGATAATATTACGTCAGTAATGGTGTTGGGGAATACGCCTGTTAAAATAGTAATGGATTGAGATAAATTGGCATGTACATGAAAACCTGCAAAATAGATATGACAATGTTTTGTATTAGATTTATCGGCTTATAGGTCTTGTTTTTGTGTTTGCAGGCAGTATTGGAAAACATAAAAATGCCAAACTATCGGAAGTTGGGGGAGGGGGGGGGGGGGGGGGACGCAGCCCCCCCAGCAAAAACAACATTATTCACCACAATGTTTTATGACGTGAATTTGCGAATTGTTTTAATGTATTGGAATCTTTAATTGAACTACATAGCTCAAATATAGATTTCGATACATAGAAAAAAATTGACGGTTCTTGTGTTTTTCTACCCAAAAAACTCCTCTTACGTGAATTTGCGAATTCTTTTTATTTATCGGAATCTTTAATTGAAGTATATAGCTCAAATATAGATTTCGATACATAGAAAGAAATTGACGGTTTTTGCGTTTTTCCACCCAAAAAACTCCTCTTACGTGAATTTGCGAATTCTTTTTATGTATCGGAATCTTTAATTGACCTATATAGCTCAAATATAGATTTCGATACATAGAAAGAAATTGACGGTTTTTGCGTTTTTCCACCCAAAAAACTCCTCTTACGTGAATTTGCGAATTCTTTTTATGTATCGGAATCTTTAATTGACCTATATAGCTCAAATATAGATTTCGATACATAGAAAGAAATTGACGGTTTTTGCGTTTTTCCACCCAAAAAACTCCTCTTACGTGAATTTGCGAATTCTTTTTATGTATCGGAATCTTTAATTGACCTATATAGCTCAAATATAGATTTCGATACATAGAAAGAAATTGACGGTTTTGCGTTTTTACACCCAAAAAACTCCTCTTACGTGAATTTGCGAATTCTTTTTATGTATCGGAATCTTTAATTGACCTATATAGCTCAAATATAGATTTCGATACATAGAATACGTGAATTCGCGAAATTTTTTCATGTATCGGAATCTTTAGTTGAACTATGTAGGTCAAATATAGATTTCGATACATATATAGAAATTGACGTTTTTTACGTTTTTCCACCCGAAAAATTCTCTTACGTGAATTTGCGATTTCTTTTTATGTATCGGAATCTTTAATTGAACTATAAAGCTGAAATATAGATTTCGATACATAGGAAGAAATTGACGGTTTTTGTGTTTTTGCACCCATAAAACTGCTATATCATGTATCGGAATCTTTAGTTGAACTATATAGCTCAAATATAGATTTCGATACATAGTATACGTGAATTCGCGAAATTTTTCCATGTATCGGAATCTTTAGTTGAACTATATAGGTCAAATATAGATTTCGATACATAGAATACGTGAATTCGTGAAATTTTTTCATGTATCGGAATCTTTAGTTGAACTATATAGCTCAAATATAGATTTCGATACATAGAATACGTGAATTCGCGAATTCTTTTCATGTATCGGAATCTTTAGTTGAACTATATAGCTCAAATATAGATTTCGATACATAGAATACGTGAATTCGCGAAATTTTTTCATGTATCGGAATCTTTAGTTGAACTATATAGCTCAAATATAGATTTCGATACATAAAAAATTTGACGTTTTTTGGTGTTTCCCCACCCAAAAAACCCCTATTACCCAGGCTTTTCCCGTAAGCTTGCCAGAGGAGTATTTCGTGACGTCGTTGATGACGTCACGGAAGCCGCCATTTTGTTTTAGGGGAATTTTATACGCGGCCGTATCGCAATGTATAGTAGTCCCAATAATTTCCCTAGTTAGCTCATATACCAGCCTCGAAGAGGTAAAGTTTGATAAACATAGAGTCCCCTTTAGAAATATCACCTTAACCTGTCAGATAGGCTACTGGAAATGCTGTAGGTTATTACTAGTGATGGACAGAAAAACGCCCAACTGTTTGGAGAAAACAGTTGTCCGATGAAAAACGAACGAACTGTTTTTTAATGTTACACCAAACAGTTTTCCTTCCGTCTATTACGATTGGTTGGAACGAATCCACTGTTTGTCTTGCACTGTTTGCTACTCACTGGCACTGCTGTAACCTTGAATGAATAGCTCCGCCGGAGCTATTCGGCTAAGGTCGTCATTATTCGACAGTTAACCACTCCCATCCCCTCTCTGTCAAATCAACTGTTTGTCCCGTATTATTAGCAGCCAGGATACAAGAGCTGTTGGGAAAAGCAGTTCTTAGCCAAACTGTTCTTCTTCAACGTTTTCGCTTATTGCTGTTTGCGAGCTGTTGGCTGTGTTCTTAAATCTCCTCAAAGCTCTCGTATAGCAGCATGGGCACCCGCCCGCAGGGGTTCGGGTGTTGGGGAGAGGTAGGGGGTGGATTACCGAGAATATTTACATTCTTAATTTTCACACCAGTTTATTACATAAATTGAAGGAAGAAAGATTGTAGTTTAACGTGACCGTGAATCTTGTGATTATGAGCCACGGGACCGCCTTTTTACGTAGAATCCGAACCACAGGACATGGCATTTCACTTCGAAAATCTCACATGCATTGACCGGGAATGCTTGTTGGCGAGAGGCCAACAGCTTGACCGCTGCTCCACAAGGCCCCTATTACAAAAATTGAAGTTACTGATAGTTAACTCATAATTCCACAATTTTATTTAACTTAGAGTAATTTGGAATTATTTGAAAATATCTGCAGTTATTTAGAAAATCGGCGAACTGGATTAACATTTAACATTACCATTTTAATGAACTGCTTGAATTTTATTTTTGTCGATACATGGTGATACCACTAAAGAAATGAACATTATGACGATGATTCACAAAGAAAAGCGAACTTCTAAGGACAAAAACTCTGAACTAAAAGAAAACAACTATTCTTCCCATTCATGCCATAAAGATAATGTACCCAATGGTTTCAGAGCAGCCAAATAACGAATATCACGAAGCAAGTAAGAAATGAAACGAAAATTGCGGGGGGCGATATGTCCTAGTGACAGCTAGGTAATTAAATGAAAAATATGACTCTCCCCCCTGGAAAAAAAAGCTTGTGGGCGCCCATGCATAGAAGGTCGCGTGGTGTCTGAGAGACACCTTTAGCATTCTGAGAAATGTATTTAATTCCAAGTTTCATGTGAGAATTTAAATTAATTCCTGGCTGCGACAACGCGGTCATGTAGCCCCGTGTACTTTTTTGTATACTTTAATCTGTGTTGAGAGGGGCAGATGACCTCGTAGTTCCGCCCTTTAAAACAACAATAACTAATTTGATTGCATTGACTTTGCCTAAGAGTTGAGTCTCACTCATCTTCCCGTTCTACCCGAGTAGCCTTCATACAAGTATTTTGTCAGCCATCAGCTTGTGTTGCCTGTCAGTGTCTAATAATAATAATAATAATAATAATAATAATAATAATAATAATAATAATGTTATTTTTACGTCCCTTTTAACTACTCTGGCTCTTAGAGACGCCGTGGTGCCGGAATTTTGTCCCAAAGGGGATCTTTAACGTGCCAGTAAATCTACTGACAAGGCTCCCTCGCATTTTTGCACCCTCAAACGCCAATTGGCTGCGCCAGGATTCGATCCTGCTACCTGGGGCTTAGCAAGCGAGAACGTTACCCCTGAGCCACGCAGCCAGCCTCAGTGTCTACTGTGTAGATATAACGCAACGAATCAAGTTACAGTGAAAGGTGGAGAAATATATTTCCTATCTCACAGCTCTTGTGCGTGTGACTCACTCGTCTATCACCGAGTCCCGTTATGAAGTGTCAAGGAATGACCTGTTGTCTTCAAACTGTTTGCGAAAACATTACTGCGTTGGTTAATCAGCTTCTGCCGTACTGTCTTGTGAACGAATTTTATAACCTGTTGTTTTCAAACTGTTTGGGAGAACAGTTGTTTTCAACAAACGAACAGTTCGTTGGCGTTTTCCTAAAACAGCAGAAATGACCATCACTAGTTATTACGGGGTTATTTTGACTCAAAATACCTTCAACGATGTTGGGAGAGATATTCTTTGCAAGTATTGGATATTATTTATGGCTGTCATTGCTGCTGTTAACCTTAAAATACGTACAAGAGACAAAGTCAGTACTTACCAAAGATGAGTCTTTTGCTCTTCTTCCTTTATTTGACGGTCCAAATCTGTCTTTGATCAATGATCGCCCGAGATTATTTCCTGATTTAGTCTTCTTGCCCATTGCAAATACCTTAATACCAAAAAGAGACAAGATACTCTATACAGAATGCCACTGTAAATTCAATACAATAACATACAAAACTGGCGACTCTGGCATAACATCGTGCAACAGCTATCGCACAATCAACATTAAGCAGGAGGTCGCCATGTTCATTTGTACATGCGATGTACTGTTATCATTAGCATTAGATTTGTCTTCTTCTTTTTCCTCTAATGTTGAGAGCCGAGAGAGAGGAAAACACCAATGTCACCAACTGATTTCTGTTTCTGTTGTAAACGTCCATGGTGATGAATTATCAACTTGTAAATGTAATATAAAAGAAATCTCGTCGACCATTGCTTATATTGTTCGACATGTCATATGGCAGAAAGACATGTTCTGCTTATGCGATGTACTGATATCACTAACACTAGATTTGTCTTCTTATTATTCTTCTACTGTTGAGAGCTGAGAGATAGGAAAATACCAATGTCACCAACTGATTTCTGTTTCTGTTGTAAACGTCCATGGTGATAAATTCTCAACTTGTAACTTGTAGATTCCCGTCGCTTTTTCTGTTCGACATGTCATATGGCAGAAGAACATGTTGTGCTTATGGTCATGTGTGCCTGTGTTTATTAGAAGATTTTGATACTCATGAGTTTTATTGTTTCATTCCGTTGCAGTATTCTTAATTATTCAATATAGCTTTTAGCTAGATTATTATTAGAATAGTCTGGTGAAGTACTCTTGAGAGCCCAACTTAACCTATATGAATGGGACAGTCTTTTTAAAATTTATTTAACCCTAGAATACTAACATCATTGAATTCATGTTTAATACTAATAATACATTTAATTTACGTATGGTACATTACGAACTTTGTGCTAAGGCACCAATTTGTTAAATGGTTGAAATTAATATATACTTTGCATGTAACACTATTTACATACACTGAATTCTCTGTGGTCTTTGAAGTTTAATATGCTAAGTTCTTATATACAAGAAATACAGAAGTCGTTTACTTTGACGTAAAAATCAGTATGTAATCTCTCCAGCCTCGTATACTTCTCTGGTTTTTATAATCCCTCTGAAGTGATGTGACATCTACATGAAATTCCCTACCTCTTTGTTATTGTCATGGTGAAACCAATATGTTGTTAAATTCAAGGATAATTTCTAGGCAATTCCTTGCCCCATGATTATGCCTCTAGAACTGATTGTCATTAATAACAAAAGCATTTACATCACCAGAGTGGGGACAGATATAGAGGGAATTCTAAGCAGTTAAGTTATCCATACACGTACATTTTACATATGATTGAAGGGTTAATCACTTATTTACATAGGTCCCAATGAGCCAGAGCTCAAGTACAGGGTGCAGCAGAAATAACTCTCAAATTTCAAGCAGCTTCGGTGGCATAGTCGGTAGCTTGCTGAGCTTCTATGCCCAAGATAGCGGGTTCAAACCCAGCCGAAGCCGTCGGATTTTTTTAAGATTGTTAAAAATCCCTCGGTATGCCTTCCTTCGCAGGGGAAGTAAAGCCGGCGGTCCCATGTCATAGATTTATGGCATGTTAAAGAACCTTCCCCTAATTGCACCTGTGTGAAGCTGAATTGGATAGGTTAAGAATGTAAACAACGCTCTTAGGTTTCTACTGTGGTGGCGTCTAGTAGCCAAGTTCTGAACTTGGCCTAGTAGTCGTTGACGGTGGCGCTTGGCGGAAAAAGTAGGAATTATTTGAAAAATTCTAAGTTGCAGTACTTAATTTAAAAAACAGATAACACACACTAATACAGTCATCACAATTAACACCGGTTATCAAACAGATTCTACACACCCAAAGTACACGGGGCTGCATGACCGCATTGTCGCAGCCCCTAAACTTAAGAACCAATCTCTAATTTCGAACATAAATAATACAGCAACGCAACACGAAATTTACAAATTTATTGCGCAGTTTAAAAGAGGAATGTTTGCCATTTATGATATCTAGCACCTGTATTGGCCACAGCGCTTAAGCAGGTATTATTGTCGATGTGCGTGTGGCCTTGGAGAACACGTGCATCGCCTCGTCTCATCAGTTGCTAGCATGGCGTGTTTGAAAGGAACTGGTTCAAGTGTTGGAGCGAATCCATGTGGTAGGCCTCGTGGCGTCAGAGAACATCCGTGCAGGGAGGAATTCCTTACTCTCAGATCGCACCGTACGGAGACTTTTACACACCGGTATGAAGTTCCGTATAAAATGGTAGGTGTGCAGGAACTCGGTGAATGTGATTGGGCCAACCGCAGAGCGTATTGTGAGACTATCCTGGAAGCTGTGACAGCTGACTCCAGGCTACTGGAAAGTGATGAAGCGCACTTTCATTTGTCGGGCTACGTTAGTAAACAAAATTTTCGGTACTGGTCCGCAACCAATCCTAGACAGAACCTCCACAGCGAACGTGTGACTGTTTGATGCGCTGTCCTTGATTTTAGTATTGTAGGCCCTTACCATTCTGAAGAGGAGGCCAAAACTGTGACAGTAACATCTGCACGTTACGTACGACTTATGGCATCCTCCTGTGTTGTTTAAAAAAGATGGAGCCACTGCACCTGTGTGCACACTGCCGCAAAGGTTTCTGAATTAGAAAAACCATTTGGTAGTAGGTAGCATACGAGTAGTTTCAACAAATGATTGTCGGCCAGCGAATCGTTTCAGGAGAGTCCTGTAAGCGTTCATATACAATTCCGCCAATTGCGATGAAACTTTGGTGAGTTGTTGTGCACACTCCCACCAATTTTTCTGAATAAGTAAATCTATTTTACATTAGATGGCACATGAGTAGTTTCAACAAATGCTCACATGGTCAGCTGGGTGTGGCGTGCTCATGCGTCGGAAAACCTTTGGATTTATTTATATACGCACCAGACAGAAACACAAAGAATATTGTTATCCAACGGCACTTCAGTAAACGAAATTACAATTCAAACACTTATTCTTATTCTTTCTTGGGCTGGCTGCGTGGCTCAGCGGTAATGTTCTCTCCTGCTGTGACCAAAGTTGCAGAATCAAATCCTGGTGCAGCCAGTTGACATTTGAGGGTGCGCAAATGCGAGGGGGCCATATCAGTAGATTTACTGGCACGTTAAAGACTTCGGGCCAAAATTCCGTCACCCCGGCGTCTCTAAAAGCCACAGTAGTTAAGAGACGTAAAACCAATAACATTATTATCTTCCAGTCTTTCTATCTGTCTTTGATTGGCATCGCAACGCATGCCGGGTATAGCCAGTATAATATAAAAGTAATTTTGTGAAAATTACATATTTCTAAATAGTTGGTATTTGTATATTCCTGTAAAAAAATCCACAGCCTGCTTCCAGTCTCCAACCGGGTCGGAATGAATGAAGCCCCCATCTAGCGGCGAGGATATGAACTGTGCCGGCTGCCGAGGCCTGACGCACTCCTCTGGGGCAATGATTAAATGAATGACAGATGAAATGAAATGATAGTGGAGAGTGTTGCTGGAATGAAATTTTGACAGGGAAAACCGGAGTACCCGGAGAAAAACCTGTCTGCCTCCGTTTTGTCCAGCACAGATCTCACATGGAGTGACCGGGACTTGAACCACGGACCCAGCGGTGAGAGGCCGGCGTGCTGCCGCCTAAGCCACGGAGGTTTTGTATATTCCTGTAAATTAGTCTAAAATATTTATCTTTAAAAACATCTTGATATGGTCTATGAGATGAATAAAGGCTGTTTGCAGAGTGGTTGGAATATGTACTGTATTTATCTTCTTGCTCCAATGGAAATTTTGAAGTGATATGGAAATGTTTACGGTCCTTGATACTATTATCTATGAACAACATCAACCTTACAAACATACTCAAACCTCCTGTAAGAAAATTACCTCTAGCTTTCAGTCATTCATACAGTCCCAAATGTTCAAGAAACATTAACATTATTTACAGAAAATTAAAAACTATCTACATTAAACAGAAACCTGGAGACACAGAAAATGTGTACAAAATGGGAAAAATATACAGTAAATGAAAAGCTAGAAAGAAAAAGTTCCAGAAACGGGAAAAATTATATATACAGAAGTGACATTTAGGATCGAAAAACAAAAGATTACATTACTTCGCTCGCTCGTACATTCAATCGAAAAATCAATCAACTATTCATTCCTCATATTCAATCAATATAACAACAAACCAATCAAACACAAATAGAAATGAACACAATATGCATTACAAAATATTACAGCTCCTCTTCTCATAACAGTTGACAGAGAGCCGAAGTGAATATTAGCAGCCCTGTTACTCTTGATCAAGCTGTATGTTGACTGCAAGGGGATGAGACATGAATTGTTGTGAACATTAATTCTCAATCTGACCCCATCAAACTTGTACTTCTGTTTTTGAAAATCTCACATGCATTGACCGGGAATCGAACCCGGTCCGCCTTGGTAAGAGGCAAACGGCTTGATCGCTGCATCACCATGCCCTCGGTATAATTTTAAGGTGGTCTGTCTAATATCACAGCAAGACAGGGTGCACAAGGACCTTTCCACATATTGTGCTTGCATTAAATTATGTTGTAGGCCTATTTGTTCTAATGTAAGTTAATGGCATTCTTCTTCTTCTTCTAGCCTTTTGAGACCACATAGGATCACTTGAACCAACCATTCGTTCGTCGACTTGTAGGAACTGTACAAGCCTTGCAGTCATCCCAGTACTTCTTCATGCATATTGATCGTCTTGCCCTTTCTTGGGTGGAAAATATTCTTGTTGAAATTTTCTTTCTTTGTGAGTGGAAAATGAAAAGTCATATTTTTACTTCCTGGCATTCAATATGACTACCTAAAATCAAGGCTTCAGGTGCATTGAGGTGGCTGGTAAGGCCTATTACACTCCTCCAGAGCAATGAAGAATGTATTATTATTAAAAATAATTCATCTTCTGCCTTCTGTGTACGTGTAGATCCAGATGACTTGGCCATGCCAAGACATATAATATGGTCTGAGGGTTGAGACTAGATGCACTCAACCTCTTGATGCAGAACTGAGAAGAGATGGGTTCAGTTTCCATCTTAGCCAACCTAAAAACTTTTTCCCACCTCTACCCCAGGCAAATGCTGGTGTGGTTCCTAAATTAAGGCCATGGCCACCTCCTTCCAAACCCTAGCCTCCAATACAAATACACTTACAGCCATCACAATGACACAGGTTGTCAGACAGATTACACACCAACTACATGGGGTTAGATGATCCCAATGTCGCAAGGCCCCTTAATGAATGAACAACATTATTAAGAGTGGTATGTTAACTTAATATTTTTCTCTTGCAGGTTTGCAATGCACGTGGCTCTACCATTCAATGACAGTTCTCTACTGGGAAAATGACTTCATGAAATTCAATATTGCTCTTTTTATGAAAATGTTATGTTGCTGAGTTTTGGATTTTATTTCTTTAAAAAATAGAAAAGAAGAATATAAACTATGTGTAATACAGCATATGCACTTATTTTTGTCCCAATATCATTCCTTCATAATTCCTTATGCACATCCTGATTCCTTCCAGTATCATACTTCATTCAACAGTAGTTAATTATGTTATGCTGTATAGTGGTTCACGGTGTAGTCACGTCTTAGTTCGTGAACCATAGGCAACAGCTGAGTAGCCTAGTAAGGGCTCCTGACAGTCTGGTTACCAGTTACTATGGAATGAGTGGGCATCTTGGACATATTCTGAGTCATGGCCCTCCTTGTGCTTAGGCAGCTAGACTACCCAACTCCCTTGTTTATTCCCTGAGGTGAAACTCGTGGGGCCCTATGTAAGTAAGGCTAGCAACCTGCTTCACGTGTACTTCTTAAACCTGCTAAAAATGTCTTGAGCATGCCTCGGACCTAACGGAGTGATGAAGTCCCACTCCCATCTGACAGATCAGGGACTCCTTGGAAACGAACGAGCAATAGATTGGGTATTCGATGAGGTGCTATTAATATCGACGGGGCTTATGGAAGGAAGAAAGTAAAGCTAGCTGAGTCAGCAATTGGGAAGGGATTGGATATTCTAGGGATTAGTAAAGTTCAGATAAAGAGAGCTAGAGAGGAGGAAGTGGGAGATTACAAGGTGTATCTGTCAGGTGTAAAACGAGACAGGGCAAAGTGGGGAGTAGGGTTGTATGTCAAGAGAAACTTAGAGCGTAACATAGTCTTTGTAAGGTATGTAAATGAACAATTAATGTGGATAGATTTGGAAATTACAGGATTGTTTCAGTGTACGCTCCATATCAAGGTGCTGAATATGAAGTAGTCCGATTTTATGGGGCTCTGAGTGATATGGTAGTGAGAGTATAACAATAAAGATGGTGTAGTACTGATGGGAGATTTCAATGCTAGAATAGAAAATGGGTATGAGCAGGTAATGGGTAAGTGGGGTGATGATAGAGAAGCGAACACCAATGGAGAATATTTACTAGACTTATGTGCTAACATGGGGTTAGCTGTTGCGAACTCATACACAAAGCACAAGGAGATTCACAGATACCAAGTCGATAATACACTATATCATTACTCGCTTTCAATTTATAATGTAATGAGAGCAGCCAATGGCAAAAATATACATAATCAGTTAGTACAAAGTCGTAAATGAAATCTTCAGCACTACTGCTTTTCAATACAAAGTTCTCAGTCTTCTGTGCAAAACACTGTTAGGGATTCTGCTTGTTTATGACACTTCATGACGTGATATCTTTCACATTTTTCATTGCACCTTTCACATTCGCAGTCCTCGGCAGGATTTTGGTAAGTCTTCTTTCGACATTGTAATGAAAACCATAGAGCCTGGTGAGCATGTGTCGCAACTCATAGTTTGCCCTACTCCAGCCTCTTGACGTCATGACGACTGATTTTCAATTTAAGGAGTTGCAGGGTATTTTTTACTGAAACAGACCACAAACTGATATGGTGTGAAATAAGCTAGTGCAGATGGATTATAGTTGGAAATCTTCGCGATAAGGAACTTGGCAGAAATATATTGATATGATTGATGAAATATTCCAAAGAGTAGAGGGTGAAGAATTACAACACAATGAAAAGGAGAGGTCAGAGAACAAGGATGTCTTGGGGAAAACTGGGTCAAGACAGAAAATAAGCACACATCCTCGTGAAATGGCATAGTGAATTCGGCTTGTAAATGTCAAAGAATGCTTTAAAAAATGGCTCCAAACTAGGAATCCAGCAGACAGCTTTATGTAATAGAAAGAAACAGACCAAACAAATAATAGTACAGCTAAAAGGAAATAAGGGGGGAAATGCTAGGCCAAGCGGCAGGAAAGCTTTTTTGGAGTGTTATAAAAAATCTTAGAAATGGAAGGAAAAGAGAAGTGAAAAGTGTCTGGATAATTCAGGGGAACACTTCGTAAATACTAAGGTAGCATTGGGAGGAGGGCAACAGTACTTTGAAAATTTGCTAAATGTAAATGTGGCAGATTTTGAGATTATGCAGGAGGAGAATAAGAACAGGATTCACGGTTGAGGAATTAGAGAGGGTGGTCACAAAGCGGCAGGGATCGGCAAAATTCAGCCAGAAATGGCAAAGTATAGTGGGAAAGCAGGGATGAAATGGTTGCATAGGATAATAGAATTGGCATGGGAATTAGGAAAGGTACCCTCTGACTGGACAAAATCAGAAATCAACCCAATTTAAAGCAAGGTAACAGGAAAGATTGCAACCATTATAGAGGCATTTCTTTGATAAGTGTCCTGAGCAAAGTGTACACAGGTATTGTAGAAAGGAGAAAGTGATAATTGGTCGAGAATAAGATGGATGAAAACCAGTGTGGCTTTAGACCACAACGAGGATGTCAAGATCAATTTTTTAATAATTATGTGCCAAGTTATTGAGAAATGCTATGAGAGGAATAGACGTTTGTGTTTTGTAGATCTAGAGAAGGTGTTCTATAGAGTACCCAAGGAGAAGATGCTGAGCATCCTGAGGGATTATGGTATTGAGGGAGGGCTGCTACAGGCAATCAAAAGTATTTATATTGATAATCAGGATGCAGTGAGAGTTGATGGTAGGATGAGTTATTGATTTGAAGTTATTTCAGGAGTGAGGCAAGACTGTAACCTCTCACCTCTACTGTTTATTATGGACCATTTGCTGAAGGGCATAAACTGACTGGGCGGGATTCAATTAGGTGGAAACCAGGTAAGTAGTCTGGCTTATGCTGAAATGTAGGGAAAATGCATGATAAACAGCATTTCAAAAACAGGTTACGTCTATAGGGAAGAAATGCAAAAAGTAGGTGATGGTTCGATTCAGTGTTGAATGGTGTAGAAGCAGAGGATGTCACAGTGTTAACTGCTAATAGGGGATCTCGGAGTTGACATGTCCGCAAACAGAGGCTTGTAGGCTAGACTGGATGCTGAAAGGCAAAATAGTTTCAAATTAATATGTAGTATTGGCAAGGCCTTTGGTTTGCTGTGTGCTCCTTTCTTGATATGCTAATAATACAGTGTAATAATGTAAGTTTTGTCAACACCTGAGGTGACCTAAACAGTTGTTTACTTGAGGCCATGTATGTTCTTGTGCCATTGGATTAAGGGATTGCATATCTTATATCCCTGCCAACAGGCTAGAAGCAATCTCACTACTGCTAACACTGGTGGCAACTAAACCACACTTCTACCTGTCTGGTAATATAATATAACATACTACTGTGGAATAGATGATTGACTTACTCGCAACTAGTGTTACAAGGCCATGGGTTCATAGCTCGTCTTCAGCTAAGACTTATGAAAGAAAGTCCCATGATATAAAGGAACCTATTTCAACTCGTACAACATTTAAAAGCTACTTCGATAGCATTTGTCAAAATCCAACCTCCAAATTATAATAAAGAAAAAGTAATTTTCTGTCACATATCACGATTACCAGGGACCAGGATACTCAGACAGCTATTCCAATACTTTTGGAAAAGTAAAACCAAAAATCATTGGTTCAAAGAAGTCCTAGATGATCTAGATCAGGGCCATCCAGTCCTTGTGCTCTGAGAGCGCAGCCACGCTCGGGGAGCACTGGGCAGTCAGACTAGCGCTCCTCCCCCTACCACCACTACACTGTGGCAGCGAGGAGGCATGAGACAGACGGGCGCTGATCGGTCCGCGCTGACTGGATACATACGTACAGTCGTGCGACCGACGCCTTTTGAGGGATTGTTGACATCATACTGATAGGGCCGTTTTGCCATAAAAAAATATACTGCATATACAAATCGAATGGCACTCCGATATATGGAATGTGCAGGAAATGAACGCAAGTGTTAAGTAAAGAATATTGTGATCTATTCCAAACTAAAATTCGAACATATTAGAGAGAAAAATTCAACAACATTTTACCAATATGAACAAATAATACAGACCTGGAGTGACTTTTTCTTCGTCAGTTTTACGAGCTTTTAGTTTTGGAGGAAACAATCTTCTCCAATTTGGGTACAATATTTCTGGACACAGCTATCCGTAAACAATTGCGCTAGTTTCTATCGCTCATCGTCGCACGATGCTTACGTTTGGTAAGCTTAAGAACCGCAAAGAAACGCCCACAAATGTAAGTTGAGCCAAACATTGACAGAACTTAACATGCATATTTATACAAAAGGGGGTATTCTTCTTGCGGAAAGCTGCTGCTTCAACACTCCTTTTTTTTTTGTATGATGTTCAGTCATGACCACTGCAAAACTGATTTACTTACACGCTGTCAACAAAGCGCATTGGACTAGACTACCGACTGATGGATCGGCTGCTCACTTCGGCGCGGCGGGCAGACCGCTCGCTTAGCCAGCCATGCTCTTCCCACCATGACCGAAACTACCACCCACCAAAGCTCTCGGAGCACTGGCTTAGAGTGCGGCCGGAGCGCTGTGTGGATGGCCCTGATCTAGATGAATTAGGCTTGATAATGCAACAAATTGAACACCGGGAAGAGAAGAGGATCCTGAGAAACAAAGACGTGAGACCTAGTCCAAAAACTTCTACACGCAAACAATACACCATAACGGACGAAGAACGGGCCGTCAGGTCAGACAGAATGAAACAGTTCTGGGAGAAGAAGAAGAAGCCAAATTTGTAACTAATATTCCTAAGACTTGACTGTATATAGATTGAATATAGTGCTCCAATCACTCCCTAGAGGTTGCATGACCTTGACGTGGTGGGAGTGCTTGCATGATCCTTTGGGCTATGCCGGTGGTAGCATAGCTACTGGTAGGGCCTCCCTTGCCGGACAGGCCAAGGGTGAAAATCCACACTAAAAAGCAACCCAGAACCCTCAAGTCCTCAAAGGCAACGAGGGCGGAGAAGATGGTCTTTGGTACGGTGGAGCTGGCGGAAGAGGCAGCCCAGCTGACCAGGGTTAAGAGGTTAGGACCACCACTGCCTTGTGGACAGAAGTGGGAACTTCAAAGGCTAAGGGAAGAAACCCTGATAGAAAATCAGTAGGCCTGGATACTTAGAAGGCAGCCCCTTCTCCAGGCTTTGGGTGCTGAAGGCCAATAACCTACACACCCGAGATTACTCCTATTACAGAAACAGAAATGAATAGAAGCCAGATGGATAAAACGGATTTGACCTTTAGCATGAAATCGGACACGAGAATTGGAATTTGTAGCGTATAAACAATGTGGCAGACAGGTAGACTGGCCGAAGTATCTAGGGAGATGAAGCGCTACAGGTTGGACTTACTAGGTTTGAGTGAGATGAGATGGAGTGGGTTCAGGCAGATAAGGTTTTACGTGACAGTTAATCTCGCGATAATGAGCCACAAGGCCCCCTTTTTATGTGGAATCCAAAGCACAGGACATGGCTTTTAACCTTTGAAAATCTCACGTGCATTGACTGGGAATCAAACCCGGTCCGCCGTGGTGAGAGGCCAAGAGCTTGACCGCTGCATCCCTCTCTCCCCTTGCCCTACAGAGAGTATCACCCTGAAAGAAAAAAAAAAACATTTCAAGGAGACTAACTGTGGGATTTGAATCCTTCGACCTTGCACGTTAACGAGCCATCAGTCCAGGTCAATAATATCGACTGTATATTATACCGACAGCAGTGGCTACGCTGGCTAAAGCGCAGCGTTAGGCAATGGGGTCAAACTCTCTGTTGACTCGGTAGACGCGTGGGTTCGAGCCCCACCTTCGGCCGTCCTTGAAATGGTTTTCCGTGGTTTCCCATTTTCAACACCAGGCAAATGCTGGGACGGTACCTTCTGACAGGCCACGGCCACTTCCTTCCACATCCTTGCCTAGTTTCATTCATCTTCATCCATTCCACCTCTCATCCTGACGTGCAGGTCGCCCACAGGCGTCGACTAGAAAGACCTGTACTCGGCCTCTAAGAAGGCCACACGACAAAAAAAAACTGTATATTGTTTTTTTTTTTAATGAAAGAAAGCATATTTTATTGAAAGTATTTTAAAATATTATTTTGTATCTAAAATACATTTTGGGAGTATTTTGCCTAATTCTGACTATACTACCGGTATGTTAGTAGCCTGCAGTGTGCTTTTTATTCCAGAATTGGATTTCCACTCTAAGTTTGACTGCGATATGATGACAACGGTTCAATGATTGTTACCTGTTAGAAGCAAAGTAGGATTCATTTTCTTATGGTATATTTAGGATAAATGCATACATCCACCCTCTCATCAGGCCTGGTGTGGTAGCTATGTAGAGATAAAACGGTTAGCTGAGGAGAGGGTGCCATGGAGATCTGCATCTAACCAGTCCAAAGACTGAAGACTCACACACAGCACGTGGTAGTGTAGTATTTATTATGTTGAGGGTTAGGAAGGAGGTGGATCCGGGCTTACGTTAGGAAGCATTCTGGCATGCGCCTGGAGTAGATATGGAAAACCACTGAAAACCACTTCCATGGTGGCTGAAATTCTAATTGAACCCAACTTTTTCCCAGTTTTGCCTCTAAGTGAAGCCCGTTCCAGCCCTCAGATGAGAATTAAATGCCATGGCAGAGCCGGGAATCGAACCTGAACCTCAGGGGTACCGCCAAGAATGCTAGCCACTACACCACACTAGGCAGAATAAATGGAGGGCAAAGCCTCATTCAGGCCTAACAGATGGGGATGCCCCTTGTCAAAACTACTGGGGTGAATGGATAAGCATTGGTATTTAAGTAGAAGGTATCCCTGGAAGAGTACCAATCTACAAATCGTTTGAATAATACTCTGTGGGGAAGGCGTAAAAAGGAAGCCTTAAATAGTTTTGGGGTGTAATAAGGGTTGGTTTAGTTCAGAACAAAAGTCACGGAAAATGTATTTACAGTATGAACATATTCAGCCTATAATACTTCCCGTGGTGTTGGGGTGATGCGCCTGCCTCTCACCCGGAGGTCCCGGATTCGATTCCCGGCTCCGTCAGGTTTTAGAAACTGACGTGAGTGCTGGAACGAGGTGCACTCAGCCTCGTGAGGACAATAGAGTAGCTGTCTGACAGTGAGGCAGCGCCCCGGTCACGAAAGCCAAGATTAACGGCCGAGGGGACCCGATGCGCTGACCACGCGTCATCCCAATATCTGCAGGCCAAATGGCTGGGCAGCGGTCACTTGGTAGGCCTAGGCCCTTCAAGGGCTGCAGTGCCAGGGGTTACTTATAATACTTACAATGGAACAAACTCTTACTGAGATACATTCTAAATGCTGCCCTTTCAAGAAATTGTGTATTCTCTGAGACGCACTGTGATAAAGTGATATATACATTTCCTCAATCATACTCCTTACTTCTCTGCAATTTTCATGTTTAATGTTTATTGTTCTCCAAAATTCGTGGCTAAATGGTTAGAATGCTAGACATTGGCCCGATGGGCTACAGGTTTGATCCCCGGTTGGACCATGCAGATTTTAATCTCCAATTAATTCTCCAGGATTGAGGACTGGGTGTGTGTGATGTAATCGTCATTTCATTCTCATTACGACAGGATGGTCGCCTATGGACACCTACACCAGGACTTCAGGAGGCCACACAACATTTAAAATATAGTTGTTGTGGTCACCCTAACTTCACTTCTTAATCAGCACCTAATTCTACGCAGAACAATGAACAGGCTAAAATTTGCGAAATCACCCGAGTGGTGACCAAACAAGGTCCACTAAGTCTGACAGAGCAGTCACAGCTAACCTCCTCTCACCAGTGCCATGAGCATTGACGTCAACTATTGTTGTTATTCTGACAACATGAAACCGTTAACGACGACAGTCTTTTATATAATACAGCTTGCGACTGCACGTAACTTTTAATACAACAGCCTTGTGACTTAGAGATGTTGAGTGTATTTTTACTTCCTTTGTACCTAGTTTCATGGCAAATGCTCTCTAATCATTTTTTCTAATGGATAAGTCGAAAGGGCTGCTGTCTTGAATGTATTAAGCTAAGGAATTTTTAAAATTTGGGCACTCTAAGTATCATATAGTCACCAACCTCTTGACCGAATTTCTTTATTGTAGCTTTATTAATTCTTTCTTTCTTTCTTTCTTTCTTAGTCAGTTTACCCTCCAGTTACGCTTTTCCCATGGATTCAGCGAGGGATCCCACCTTTATTGCCTCTCGGGCAGTGTCCTTGAGACATTGGATGGTGGGATACAACTGGGGAGGCGGGACTATCACCTCGCCCAGGCGACCTCACCTGCAAAGCGATCAGGGGGCCTCATGAGGGATGGGGAAGAATGGGAGGGATAGGCAAGGAAGAGGGAAGGAGCCGGCCGTGGCCTGACAGTAGGTACCATCCCGGCATTTGCCCGAAGACGAAGTGGAAAACCACTTCGAGGATGGCCGAGGTGGGAATCGAACCCCCTCTACTAATTTGGAGCAACCCGAGGCTGAGTAGACCCCGTTCCAGTAACGAACTCGACGGAGATTTTATAGGTATACATATTCGGCAAAAAATTCAAAGTGATTGGTGCAAAATTACGGCAGTTATCGTGTCCACAAGAAACTGATATACATATATACATACATAAATTATATATAAACTTTTGAACTGACGGTGGTTTTGGGGTCTGGGGGATGTGAAATGCGAAGATATGTCGAAATTTTCCGGAAGTCGAAACATGGGACCTATTGCAATAGTTAGCTTTCTAATGAAATCTACCTAAAAGAACATTTTCATTTGAGACTGATTTGCCTTTCAGCGTCGAGACTAGTCTGTAAGCCTCCGTTTGTGAACAAGTCACCTCCATGTAGCCCTGATAGCAGTTGGCACTACGGTCCCCTCTGCTTTTCGGTCTCTTACTTTGAAATCGTTGAAAATTGAATCCAACCATCGCCTCCTAGGTTTACCTCTGCTTCTCTTACCCTCTACAGCCGAGCTCATTAACTTCTTAGGTAATCTCTACTCTTCAGGATGTGAGTCGGCTCATACGAACAACTTCATCTAACGTGTTCATTGCTAACTTAAACTTTATCCCTTTATTATGAGTATCTTCATGCCATTGCTCCCATTTATTCATCACAGCAATCATTCCTGACTTTACCAAGCTCTCACTTCCTTACAACAAGGTCGGTCTAAACACTAAGGGATGTAGAGAGTCTACACCAACGTCCTTCTTACAGAATTGGCCTACTGTAGATCGCAACTGAAAATTCACCTCATTGGCTTTTATGCACCTCGACTATTTCTTCCCCCATACGACCATCCTGAGAGAATATGCAGCCCAAGAACTTAAAATGGTCTACCTACTCCAATTTAGTTCCTATCTAGCATTCTATTTTTTGCATTTCTTCCTTACAGATGTAACCTTAGTTTTTGAAATGCTGATT
Source organism: Meconema thalassinum (assembly GCA_946902985.2). NCBI lineage: Eukaryota > Metazoa > Arthropoda > Insecta > Orthoptera > Tettigoniidae > Meconema > Meconema thalassinum. The sequence goes on along the minus strand of OX336394.1, from coordinate 247,015,565 downwards.
TTCATGCCATTTTTCCTACATTTCAGCATAAGTCTGACTACTTAACTGGTTTCCACCTAATTGAATCCCACCCAGCCAGTTTATGCCCTTTAGAAAATGATCAATAGTAAAGAATAGTGGTGAGAGGTTACAGCCTTGCCTCACTCCTGTAATAACTTCAAATCAATAACTCATCGTACCATCAGCTCTCACTGCATCCTGATTACCAATATAAATACTTTTGATTGCCTGTAGCAGCCCTCCCTCGATACTATAATACCTCAGGATGCTTAGCATCTTCTCCCTGGTTACTCCATAGTATGCCTTCTCTAGATCTACAAAACACAAGCTCAACTGTCTATCCCTCTCGTAGCATTCCTCAATAACTTGGCGCATATTAAAAAATTGATCTTCACATCCTCGTTGTGGTCTAAAGCCACTCTGATTTTCATCCATCTTATATCCAAACTCCTTTCAATACCTGTGTACACTTTGCTCAGGACACTTATCAAATAAATGCCTCTATAATGGTTGCAAACTTTCCTGTTACCTTGCTTTAAATTGGGTTGATTACTGATTTTGTCCAGTCAGAGGGTACCTTTCCTAATTCCCATGCCAATTCTATTATCCTATGCAACCATTTCAGCCCTGATTTTCCACATACTTAACTATTTCTGGCTGAATTCCATCTACTCGTGCCGCTTTGTGGGATTGTAGTTTATTTACCACCCTCTTTACTTCCTTAAGCGTTATCCTGTTTCCATCCTCATTCTCCTCTTGCATAATCTCAAAATCTGTCACATTGCCAGTTAAGTCTCCATTAATATTCATCAAGTTTTCAAATTAATCCTGTCATCTTCCCAGTGCTTCCTTGGTATCTACAATGAGTTTCCCTGAATTATCCAGGACACTACTCATTTCTCTCTTTCCTCCATTTCTAAGATTCTTTATAACACTCCTGAATGGTTTTCGTGCCACTTGACATAACTTTTCTAATTTATTTCCAAACTCCTCCCATGATTTCCTTTTGAACTCGACTACATTTTGATGAGGAGCGTGATGGTACAGTGATCAAGCTGCTTGCCTCTCACGAAGGCTCACCGGGTTATATTCCCGGTTAGTGCATGTGAGATTTTTTAAGGTAAAATGTCACCTCCGTTGGTTCGGATTCCACGCTAAAAGGAGGTACCGCGGCTCATGAAGCGAGACTAACGGTCATCTAAAACTACAAGCTTCCTTTCTACTATCATTTGTTTGGTTTTGTTCCTTTCCACTACAGTTGTTGTTGAATCTTTTAATGGCATTTCGACATCGTATTTATACAGCCCCATGTATTCATGTGAGGATTGGAAAGGAGGAGGCCGTGGCCTTAAGTCTGTAACCATCCCAGGATTTTCCTGGAGTAGAAGTGGGAAACCACAGAAAACCACTTCCAGGATGACTGAGGTGGGAATCGAACCATCCTTTCTTCAGTTTTGCCTCTCGAGGCTGAGTGTTCCACCCCTGAGACCAGAATTAAAAATTCTTGACAGGGCCGGGAATCGTACCCGGACCTCCAGGGCGACAGCCAAGAATGCTAACCACTACAAGTAGGGCGGCAAAAATCTACGCACTGTTGTACGATGTTGGCTCGTGAAAGATCTCTCATATTACATTTTGTGATTAGAGTCTAAAATTAATTAAATCTCAGTCACATGTAGCTCAGTAGAGTTCTGGTTTTCACTACCAGATGGCAGTGTTAAACAGAACGTTGAAATTGGAGTTTAGATCGCCTCAATGGATCCAAGTCAAAAGGTCTATATCTTGCTGTTTGGGAAGCAAACGTTGTGTCGCTTCTTTAATGATGCACATTTCACGTTTTGCAGTGTAAATTGCTAACGCATGTCTGCCGCTACAGGTTCCTCACAAATGTTACAAAATAATACAGTTCTGTCAGTCCCATGAAGGGCCTAAGCCTTCCAAGCGATGAGCCATTTGGCCTCAGATATTGGGGTGATGCGTGATCAGCGCATCGGGTACCCTCGGCCGTTAATCTGGGTTTTCGTGACCGAGGCGCTGCCTCACTGTCAGACAGTTACTCAATTGTCCTCACGAGGCTGAGTGCACCTAGTTCCAGCCCTCACGTCGGTTCTAAAATGCCTGATGGAGCCGGGAATCGCGCGGTACCCCAACACCATGGGACCGGCCTAATTACATTTTATTGTTACATATTTGATCATAATGACATTTTATTTACATATATTTTTTAAATGTAAAATTACATATTCTGTCTCTTACTGTAAAAAAATACATTAATTAATGAATCGATTATTACGATACCATTTGTACAAAACTATAGATAGATCGATAGTTTCCAATCGATTGTTGCAAATCGGGAGATAATACAATATAATAGTCCAACTAGTTATTGACTTAAGGTTTTATAATTTACTGACTATTTTAAACTTCGTCAATAAGGCTTTCACTTTCTCTAAGTCTTTCAGGTTATTTTTGCTTAAATTAACCCATATTATATCCAATCCATACGTTGCAATTGGTGTAATTTTTGCTTTAAAGAGTCTCAGTGCCGATTGCAAAGACATATCCCTGAGATGACTAATGTCGTTCATTGACCTGACAGCACAGATCATTTTATCTTTGATGTGACGTGTAAATAATTTCCCTTGTATTTGCAAAGTAATTCCTAGGTATTTGTAATGACTGGTTTGAAGCAAAGGTTCATTTCTGAGGTAAAGAATGTCATCTTTGGCAGTTCTCCGCCCTTTCTGAATATCATTGCTGCCGTTTTCTGAAGGTTTATTTCAAGATCATTGGTTTGGGCCCATATTGCAAGTTGATTCAAGCTGTCTTGTAGCTCTTCTCTTGACGACGAGGTCAGAGCCAAATCATCGGCATATATGATGATTTTTACTTTCTGGGAACGTAAGAGATATACCACATCTGCAGTCGCGACATTAAATAGAAGAGGACTTCGAGGGTCACCCTGAAATACTCCCATTGTTTGATCGATAGGATTAGATATAGTTATTCCGTTATCTATTTCTACCTGGTTGTTATGTAGAATATCCTTAATCAATCTGATGATGTAGTGGTGCTACAGACCAATAATTTCTATGAGTTCCTTTACTAGTATGCTTCTATTAAAGCGGTCGAAGGCCTTAGAGAAGTCTATGAAGACTGCATATACTTTCTGTTTTGGAAGCCTTAAAGTGTCCTGTACTATGTCGAGCAAGTAATTGACAGCTTGCAGTGACGATCTCTGCTTGCGGAAGCTAAACTGCTCTTCCGGAATTTTATCGTCTATCAGTTGTGTCAGTCTTGTTGTAAATATTTTCATCATAAATTTGAAGAGAGTATCTTCCATTAGGATCACTGGAGTCACCGTTCCCTTTATACAGCATTTTTATTCTGGATCGTCTCCATGAGTCTGGTATCCTTCCCTGACATAAGCATTCGTTCATAAGATCGGTCCACGTTCCCACGAGCATCGGTGTGGCTTCTTTAAGATGTTCATTATAAATCGAGTCTGGCCCACATGCCTTTCTATCTTTACTGATTTCTATTGCAAGTGAAAGTTCCTCTACTGTGATGGGATCGAAAGCACTTATGTGAGGGTCAGTGTCTGGTCTGGTGTCTTTTTCTTGCAAAACGAGACCAAGGTATTGTTCCCATGTTTCAATTAGTATGTCCTTTGGAAATTTTGGATGTATGGGTTTCAGTGCTCTGAAGGGATCCTGTTCAATTTCTTCAATTGGTATTTCCTCCTTCTTTTCTAAAAATACTTTCTTAGCCTTTTTGATGATGATCTTATAGTGTTTCCGTAGATCTGCATATGTTTTCAGTGTTGTTTCCGTTTCCTGCTTTCTCACAGCGTGAAGAGCATTGATTGTTCGTTTCCTTATTTAAAAGCATTCTTCATTAAACCATGGCTTGGCTTTCCTCGGTCTTTCTTCAACTCAGTGCGCAGAATTCCGCATGGAATTCTCTAATTTCCATAGTGCTTCATCAATGTTTCCTTCAATTATGGTATCATGTATGTCTGAGACCTTAATTGTTTGCAATTTGGTGAGATCCAATTTCCTCGATACTTTGCTTTTGGTTGTTAGCAAAGGAGTCATCGGTATTCCCTGATAGAGAACTGTGGCAATGGGTAGGTGTTTTCTGACGGTGACATTGTCAATCGCATGCTGTTGGAGAATGGTGAAACCCTTATTAATGAATACAAGGTCAATTGTACTTGACCCATTTTGACATATGTAGGCCTATGTTTTTGTTTCTTTATTGTTAGTCAGTGTCAGGCCTTCTTGTTCCATGTAATGCAGAAGTGTGGACGTTTTACGAGAAGGTACATCAATGCGACAGTTGAAGTCACCAGCTACTATTAGCGCATCATTTCTCGCTACATGACTTATCACTACAGTTAGATCATCTATTAAATCTTCTTCTCGAAAATCTGGTTGAAAGTACGCATAAATTATGTATAAAATTTGTGTCTTCACGATTAGTATGTTGTTTGTTCGGTGCTTCACTGTAAAAGGATATAGGCTGGGTTTCAGCAGACAAGAGATACCTCCTTTAGGCCTGCCAATGTTACTTTTGATGGTGGTATTATGGATGAAGTAAAAACCGTTTGTTCCCCAGTCTTCTGTAAGAAAAGTCTCTGTTAACAGTACTATGTCATAATTAATAAAAATATTATTTAGAGCTAGTTGTAACGCGTTTTTTATACCTTCAATGTTCCATAGAATAATCCTTAATTTATGTTGCCTTTCTGCTATATTATTACTAGAAGTTCTAATTTCTTGTACTGGACACTCGTTTTTTCACACTTGATTATGCGAGTCGTACTCCCTCGAAAAAGGGGTGACGAAAGGAAAAACGTTTAACCAGTATGCGTTCCGGCCAGATTTCTGGTGTCATTGCACTTTCCTTGTCCTCAAATGGAATGCCTATTTTGAATGCTTTGCTTTTTCCTCTTGTTTCTATTTGCTCACATAATATTTCCCCCAGTATGCCTATGTTTGTGAGGTGTGAAATAAGTGTCTTTGCTTCAGTTGTTGAATGAAGTCTGCCTTTGAAAAGCCAAGGTTTACGCTCCACTGCTCTTAGGTTACAAGTTATATCAAAAGGTTTAGTCCCCTGAATTCCTAAGTGTCTTGGTGAGGGAGTTCTCTCCACTTCTGCTATAGTATATTCTTCATTATCCTCCCTTAGTATGGAGTGACGTTCATTTTTACTACCTCCTGGATCCCTCTCATCCTGATTCTGGAGATTGTCAGAGTTTCTGTGGCTGTTGTTGGGCTTTTGAAAGCTATGCTGTGCAGTCGGTGGGTTTGGAGCTTTCTCTTTTATTACTGAAGGTCTCTGATCGACAGCTGTCAAGAATTCTGTTTGTTGCAGTTGCGTTTCAAGCAGCAGTGACATTTTCTGCATCATAGTTTCTGAGACTTGGTCCATTTTAGTTTTCAGCTCCTCATAGTTTTCCTTGTTTTGATTTATAGATTTCATATTCTGATCACATGCACCAACCATGTCTTCGGTAGTTGCTTGTGTTGCCATTTCGCATATCTGTTTTGTGGAGGAAGCGTTTTTCTTTCGTTCATTATCTTCCTGTTTCGTGGAATCCGATGATCTATTGTCCCTTGAAAGACATAGTCTTGTAAGTTTAGATATATTTTTTGCCATTTCATCCATTTTCTTGCACATTTCTGCACGCATCTCTTCTAGTTCTTTTTGCATGCTTCTTCCCGATTTATATAGAGTGAAGTCCTGTTCACAATTAAAACATAACCATAAATGTTTTGATTTTTTCTTACTAGTTGACTTTAGTGCGTTAAATTGGCCTTGCTGCAATTCTGCACACGATAGATGATGCCATCTCTGGCATGGCCAGTCACTGGTCACAGCTGTTTCGTTTTCTTCTACCCTCTTTTTGCACACAGAGCAGAAATCAAGTGTTTTGTCATCCACTCCAGTTGGAACATGTATTTTGTATCTCAACTGGTATCGAAAATACTTTTCATGAGTATTTTGTATTTTCAAAATACACAAAATACATTGAAAAATTCATTGTTTTGGGTGATTTTTAGTTCAATCCTCCATCATCTTCCTGTCTCATAACTTGAGTTAATTGCTAGACATGGCACAGGCAAGTTTGAGAACAATACAACTGTTCTAGCATCACACCACCCTTCTGAGACTATGTGCAATGCTGTATATTTAGGATGCATTTAGAACAAAATCTCTTGAGGAATGTCTGCCGGATGCTCTGTTACCAGTGTCGTTAATCTTGGAAACATTTCCAACCAGTAGCCTCAGGCTACCTAACTATGGAATTCCAAAATGTAAGTAGTTGTCTGAACCTGTTCACTAGAATTCTCCAAAATTCCCAGAAGTGCTCTCATAAGGGCTGTACAAAATGGGGCAAGTTGTTTCATTTGAGGAACTTGGGACATTGTGGTCATTTACAGTAGTCCCATGTACTTGGTTACACGTGGAATTTGTCTGATGACCTGTGTTATTGTAGAATCTGTAGTAGTGTGTGTATTTGTAATTCAGGTGAGGTGGCCGTGGCCTTAATTTAGGAACCATCCCGACATTTGTGTGGGGTATAAGTGAGAAAACAACAGAAAATCACTTCGAGGTGTCTCCCTCTTCTCTCCCTAAGCTGAATATACCCTATTCCAGCCCTCAGGGCCAGGATTAAATTTCTAGGCAGAGATGGTAATCGAACCCGGACCTCAGGGATGAGAGTCACGAATGCTAGCGACTGCACCACGAGCCACCGTAACATAAGTATAAACCAAACAAAATTCCGTGGCACTGCAGCTCTACCAAGCGACCGCTGCCCAGCCATTTAGCCTGGAGATTATGAGGCGACATGCGGTCAGTGCGCCGGGTCCCCTTGGCCATTATTCTTGGTCTCCATGACCGGTGCACTGCCTCACTGAGCTGAGTGCACCCCGTTCCAGCAATCCCTAATGGAGGCGCGAATCGAACCCGGGACTGGCTGCAAAATATGTATGCCGGTTGTTATGGGTACGCCTAAATCTTGATCGTAAGCCCCATGTATGTGTTTTAATTTTTCTGATAACGTGTGTTTGTGTGGTGTCTGTAATAGTTTGCGTGGCTGAATTCATTATGGTCTAGAAATGAGCAGATGCCCCAGGACTTGAAGTATGTTGCCATTCCGTCATGTGCCTAGACGGAGAGTGGGAAAAATCCAAACACCACACTGAGAATGGTTGCTGTCAGTGCAAGAATTCGAAACGCGAATCTTATCTCTTAAATTTCCTTGGTTAGTTGTCTATGTTAACAAAAGATAATAATAATAATCAAATGTATGTCTACCCCTTATTGTTCCCGTTTCAATGGGTTCGGGGATGGATTGCAATGATGTTTTTCTTTCCTGTGGTGAGTGATTTTACGGCCGGATGCCCTTAATGATGCCAACCTCATGAGAGATGAAATGATTGAAGGTGAATGAAATTAGGTAAGGTGTTGGAAGGAAGCGGCCGTGAGGTGCTTCTCTATAGAATGGAACCTCGCAATCACCGCGTGATGTCCGGACCACTGTGTGTAGGTACCTGTCGAGCAAGGCGTTAGCAGCAGCGTAGTGCCCAATTAGTTTGCACCATCGTAGGAAGTTTTGGTACACTCGCTGTAATTTACCCTCGCTGATATATCATATCGGTGCAGTTATTTTGTTCTCGAGAGCCTCCAGAGTACGCGGATTGTTTCTCGATACTTTTGTTTGAGGTTCCCCCCACAAGTAAATTCGCAAGGCGTTGAAACTTATGAATAGATTTACGGTAAGACTTCTTGAGAATATAAGTTTACACTTGGAAATTTCGATGTTTTGTTCTATACCTAACCCTGTTCACGGGATACGAGATAGGCTACAGTACTTCACCACAAGTCTTAACTCTCCCAAGTAAGGTATCATGCCAGCTCCAAATGCTATGACAGCATCTAGAGCTTCCTGATCCGCTCTTGTGTAATCGGTAGATGCTAGTCATCTGGCCATAACGTATTGCTCTCCACCCGTCACACGGGCCTGGCGAGGTTCCGTTCTTTGGAGAAGAACGTCATCCGTGCTGTTGGGGCGGCATGCCTGCCTCACACCTAGAGGCCCCGAGTTCGATTCCCAGCTTCGTCGGGGATTTTAGAAACTGACGTGAGAGCTGGAACGGGGTGAACTCAGCCTCGTGAGGGCAATGGAGTAGCTGTCTGACAGCGAGGCAGCGCCCTGTCGAGGTGACCAAGATTAACGGCTGAGGGAACCCGACGCGCTGATCTGCAAGCCAAATGGCTGAGCAGCATTCGCTAGGCCTAGTGCTATGGGGATTTGATTTGGTTCCTTTTCACTGTAGAAGGAACCCACGGAAAAGTATTTGAAGGGCGGTGTGGATCGAGCCCACGTCTCCCAAAGTCCGAGTCCCAGCTGCCGCTGTCTGTTGGTAATAATGATAATAAAAATTGACCCAACCTTCCCAGGTCTGGATAACTACAACCCTGAAGAGGTAGGATCATTTAATTTAATTTTAATGTATTTATTTATTTATTTGGTTGTTTATAATGTGTTGTCAATTGGACTGTGTTGTTCCTTGGTACAGATGTCTTTCAGCAGCGCTGTAGGATCTCAGAAGGCAGTCCTGAATGATATGCCTCACTTTTTGTCTGTCAGCATTACAATCGTAGCAAGAAGGTACTACTCAGGCAACACTGATAAATAGCTTGTAATATGTCAATACACACTAATACAGCCATCACAATAACACACGTCATCAGACAAATTCCTTACACACCCAAGTACAAGGGGCTACATGTCCACGAAGTCCCAAAGCCCCTAAATGAATCAACAACAATAACAAACTATTTATCAAACTGGGGCACATTATTCAGAGATAGAACAGCTGGACAGTGGAGAGTATTGGTGCTAAACCTGAAGTGGTACCACAAAGGTTCCAGAAAATGTTATTCCATGTCTTGAGTTTGGTAGCAGTCTTTGTTAGATGAACGTCGAAAGATACCATTCTGTCAGATGTTGATGGTGGGATTTGAACCTTTGGCCTCGAACGTTAATGCGCATATCCGTCCAGGTTAATAATAAGAGTAATATCTATATTCTCTACTTAGTGTAAAACTAAGTCCCCAATCCTTGGATGTAACGGTAATCTCGAGAAACACTGGAGGATTTTGATGCGGTTTTCACCATTCTGTAAAGGATTTCTTGAGGACAGTTTCTGTAGAAAATTATTTATGACGAAAGGAAGCCAAACAGTAACGATTTCAGTGAATCGAGTTGAAAAGAAACCTACCGTCCGTGCGCCTTTTAAGCTTATGCTGGGTAAACCTTTAAAATATCTATATACTATGAGTGTATGAATTGTTCAGCATGAAAAGGTCTACATAAAAGTCCTGGACAGCATGTCTCTATCTTGAATACACCGCCCACTATAAGTGATTTTACGTTTTCATTTCTTCCAATAATCTCAATTCAATTACTAGCTTCAGAGACAGTTTGCGAGCTAGTTAGCGAACGAGCCTATCACCCCAGTTTCAGCCTTCGTTCTGCAGAGTATACAGTCGAGTTTAGATTGGACGGAAGGGGGATTTGTGTTTCATGCACCTCGCCATTCTTAAATTACGTCTGACAAGAATTTGTTGCACATGCTATCTCCATGATAATATAATTAATAGTCAAGTAGATGATTTTAACCCATCATGCCGAAACGGGAAACAGATATGGATCGTATTTCATTGAAATTGAAAAAATACGCCTTTTAAGTTTACACTGGGTAAACCGATAAAGATACCGGGTGAAGCCGGGGCGGGTTGTTAGTAGTAATAATATATAGTTGTTATTTTTAACAGTTCGAATGGATGAGAAGCATATTTTAATGAATGTATTTTGTATTGTATTTTAAAATACTATTTTGTATTTTCCGGAAATTTATAAGTGTATCTTGTGTTTAAACTTTTGTGTGAGTATTTCGTATCTAAAATAAATTTGGGGAGTATTTTGCCCAACTCTGTGTAAGAGCCCCGGTGGCTCAGTATGCAAGGCGTTAGATTCACAACTAGAAGGACTGGGTTTGATATCTGCTAGTGGTGAGATTGTTAAACTGCCCTTCACTACCAGTTGAATCCTGGTCAACTCAGCCAGCTGTAAAAAAAAAATGAGTAGCCTGAGAGATTTCCTCTGGGAGTAAAGGCCGGTTGAGACCTTGTGTTCCCCATTGGGTTGAGTTTATTCGTATCGTACCACAGGTCAAAGCAAGTGAGAAGCATTACTTTCCTCCAACCCCATTGGCCAATAAGCTGGGTATAGGGAGTTATTTTAAGGGGCAGAACATTGCTGTCATCTAGCCCTATCAGCAGGAGGAGAATGCTAATCTTGTCTGTAAATGTCTCCTACTGTTTGTCAGAGTTATGTGATACTGATCGTAAATTTTATCCTGTAAATTTTTAATTCTGTAGCTTTGTCAACTATGTGCATATGGGAGGCTAAAACTATTTTACAGCACATTTGGGAAAGGAAGGATTTCCTCATATGGAGTCATATGATGTGTGAATACCCAAATAACATTTAATCACTTGGAGGTTTATTTGTATGTTAATTTACAAAGACATGCACGCTAGACTGGATGGTTGGTTGGTTGGTTGGTTCTTAAGTTTAGGGGCTGCGACAACGCGGTCATGTAGCCCCGTGTACTTTGGGTGTGTGTAGAATCTGTCTGATAACCGGTGTTAATTGTGATGACTGTATTAGTGTGTGTTATCTGTTTGTTAATTTAAGTACTGCAACTAAGAATTTTTCAAATAGTTCCTACTTTTGCCGCCAAGAGCCACCGTCAACGACTACTAGGCCAAGTTCAGGACTGAGCTACTAGATGCCGCCGCAGTCGGCTCTTGGCAACGAACATAGAAACCTAAGAGCGTTGTTTACATTCTTAACCTATCCAATTTAGCTTCACACAGGTGCAATTAGTGGAAGGATCTTTAACATGCCATAAATCTATGACATGGGACCGCCGGCTTTACTTCCCCTCCGAAGGAAGGCATACTGAGGGATTTTTAACGCTCTTAAAAAATCCGACGGCTTCGGCCGGGTTTGGCTAGACTGGATACTGAAAGGCATAACAGTCTACAAACAATGAATTTCTTTTATTTCCTTCTTCAATGTAGATTGCCTGCAAGATAATTCCAAGTAACTACACAATTTATTGAGCCATTTGAATGAATTAATTGCAATATTCTAATCAACATTCCTCTCGTAACTAAACTAATGTAAATTCTGGAAACTATTGTTAGGCTTTCTTTGGGTTAACTACGGTAATTGGTACTTGTGAAAATACACATCACCATCGTGCTTATTCTGGGTGCATGAATAATATTTAGGCTGGACTGCAAAATGGAGTGGCGTGGGGGATTCAATACTGGCAATGGATGTCGTTGCATATTCTGTTAAATCCAAAAGTGGGTGATCTATTGAATTGTAATGGCCAGCGCTTGATTTGTAAAAAAAAGAGGTTCCGGTACTGTGGGCTTCCGAGTGGGGGTGGGAGGGGGGTGAGGGCTTTATGGAATATTGAAATATAGAGTTATAAAAACGATATTTTTACGCTTTCCTGAACACCTTTATAAATGAATCAGTAGGCAAAAGAGCAATCTAATTTTGATTCGACTTTTCCCCCGATCAGAGGTTTTGGTACGGCGTACCGGTTCATACCGTCACAAATCTAGCCCTGGTAATGGCTAAAAACCACATTGAGTTGCATGCAAAATAGATACCCTGAATACAACTGCATAATATTCATGACCAATGTTACTGCAGTTGTCTCTCATGATTTTTCCTTTAGGGATGTACTTTGCCATTTTTGGTCATACTACCTTTTTCTCTTGATTCGTAATGTGTGGTGGCACTCCTATGGAAAGACAAATCTATGTTGAAACGATAATTTGATGAAATGAAGTACTCTAAATGTAGGCTATGTAAGACAGAGAAATGTATAATAAATATACCACAGTAGCCTATATAGACTTGATTTTGTAATTATCTTTTTACTTCCAAGTTCCTTATTTACATCCTGATTTCCTTGAAGTATTCCATTTAGTAAGGGCAAAAATTTGGTGTATTTTGTATTGGCGATGGTTTTATTCATACTTATTCACTTCCTATGTTTCTTTTCTTAATCTATTTATAACAGTGTAGGCCTGATTGCCACGGTGGGTGAGTGGATAGTGTGTCGGTCTACTAACCCCAAGATTGGAGATTCACTCCTGGCCGTGGTAAGTGATTTTTGAAAGGCGGCAAAAAGACGACAAGCATGTCATACGATGTTGGCATGTCAAAGAACCCATTTGAATTCAGTAGGCCGTGTTCATAATGGCAAAATTAATCTCGGGAGTTTCCGCCAACACAAAGTTCCTCATTTCTCTACTAGAGAGCGCTATAGTGTTCAAGGAGCTTAGATATTTAACCACCTTGACTTACATAGTGATTCAAGGAACAACGAAATTCGACATGCAAGCTACCCTCTGGGTGGCAAATTACAAAGCTTGCACCCGGCACCGAGGCCATACGATATTATTATCATTATTATTCTTAGTGTAGGCCTACTGTATATTAACTTGATGTTAGGTCTCTTAAAACAATTATCATCATTAACTTTTATTCCTCACAGGCAAGGGCCTAGTTGTATAAGGTTATTCTATGAAGCCAAAATAAATAAATAAATGAGATTGATACAAACCATCGAAATGCACATTCTCTGGAAGAGGGGAATAGGGAGCCGCGGGCGGCCGCGGGGGGTGCAGGTTACGGTTCAAATTTCCCGCGCAGAAACTTTAGTTTCATGTGTTGCCTAAAGAGGCGGCACTATGCATGCGTGGGCGGTGGTGGTTATCGGTCTTAAATTTAAACCTATATTCTTTGCTGCTGACATCTGAGGAATATATTGTGACTTTCTATGGTTATATTCAACGTTTTAAAATGTTCGTAGAAAACCAGGACATTTATTCTCGGAATAGAAAATCTGTCCAGACGCATTTTAAAAAATAATTATATGTTCTTGGAAAAGAGGTCTTGTGGTAACCACGTCCGATACATGTATGGATCCGTCACTTTTGACATATGCAATTTTAAATAAGAAGATCGTTGTACGTGCTCAAGAGGCGCTGTTCACCCATGTGAAAGCAAGCCAGGCTTCCTATTGGCTAAAGAGCCCAATGTTCGCTCCTATTGGTGAGCGTTCCAACATGGCGTCACTCTGTTTAATTTGAACTCAGTTTGTGTGTCTTTTAGTCATCAGCTGTGAATGGTTCAAATGTGATATTTCTCAGGATTATTATCTAACAAGGTAAGAATTCTTTCAAATATATATATTATTTGATGAATAATAGCACCTAACTTACTTGTACTTCAAAGTGATGTAAAAAATGTAAGTACCGGTAATACTGTGTGTAGCCTATTCATTAGGGCCCTGTCCTGAGATACTGTACTTTTACCAGAATATTATGGGAGTAAGCAAAAACAATAGGTAACAATGGCCTGTTTCTTTTTGTTTTACAGGTAATGGGACACCGTACAACTGCAGTGCATCCTAGTCTATCACAGTTATTCAACAGCGAGACCTGATACGTGCTGTATAATGCACCCACTCTGATTGAAGGTAAGTTATTTCACATGTCTTTAGGTTATGTAAGAGCCCTGGTGGCTCAGTATGCAAGGCGTAGGATTCACAACTGTTAGGACTGGGTTTGATTCCTGCTGTGAGAAAGATGAGTAGCCTGCTTGAGGCTACCTTCCTCAAACTGTATCAGCCAATAAGGTGGGTGTGAGGAGTTGTTTTAAGGGGTAGAAAATTGCTGTCATCTGGCCCCATCAACAGGAGGAGAATGCAAATCTTGTCTGTAAATGTCTGCTACTGTCTGTCAGTATTATGTGATACTGGTCTTCAATTTTATCCTGTACATTTTTGTGTAGCTTCATCAACCATGTGCATATGGGAGGCTAAAACTATTTTACAGCTGCTTTGGGGAAGAGAAGGATTACCTCTAAATGTCATATGTGTGAATACCCAAATGTCATTTAATCACTTGTAGGTTTATTTGTTTGTTTATTTACAAAGGCTTGCATGCTAGACTGGGTACTGAAAGGCATAACAGTCTGCAAACAATGATTTTGCCTATCTTATTTTCTTCTTCAATCTAGAATCCCTGCAAGATAATTCTAAATTAGAACATTGTTCTCCATTTTTAGGTCCGTATTGAATATATTACTAACAAACTATTAATAATTTCCGTTCTGTTCAATACGATGTTGTGATTATCTATTTAACTAATTAGGTACATGTTTCGAACATCATTATGTTCTTCAGCCTCAATACATAGTTAGAACTTGGGCAAGTAAGATACACACTATCAATCACTTATAATAAAATTGACACTTACACTAACATAGTACAGTCTAAAATTTAATACTACACGTTAAAATTAGTTAAAACACATAAAACTTTGTTCGTAGGTCCAATATTCTATTACTAACATAGAACCTTCTTGTTTATTAAAAGGTTAGACACTGTGTGTTGTTGCTCCAGATGAAAGTTTTGACAAACGTCCTTGAAACTTCTCATTTCTTTTGGATGGAGATGGTGAGATAATAAATGTGCTGTGCTGCTGTTTGTTGAAAACCGGAAATTAAAAATAGTTCGAGGATGGAGTTCATCTTAAATAAAATAACTCGATGGTTGGCGACATCTTTATACTGTAAATGTTGTATGTCATCTCCTAGATGTGATGTTACCCCATTCGAACAGTGAGCAAATCTCCTGATGCGAGTCGTGTGGTGTCGAAGTTGTGACAAGTTCACTTGTTACTTTGATACCGCGCAAGTAATATGGCTGTATTTATTCACCAGGGCTCTGTCCTGACATACTGTAGTTTTACCAGCATATTATGAGGGTAGGAAAAAACAATAGATAACAGTGGCCTGTTTCTTTTTGTTTCACAGGTAATGAGGAACATAAACAATGCTCGACTGCAGCACATCCTGCTGTATATCGAACCCACTGTGATTGAAGGTAAGTTATTTTACATAATTTTGTTAAGCTATGTAAGAGACCTGGGGGCTTAGCATGCAAGGTGTTAGATTCACAAATGGAAGATGAATGTATTAGTGTGTGTAGGCTATTTGAAATTCAGGTGAGGATTGGGAAGGAGGCTGACATGGTCGTTAGCTCCCAGCATTTGCGTGGAGTAGAAGTGGGAAACCACGGAAAACCACTTCCAGGATGGCAGAGCTGGGGGTCAAACCCACCTCTTCTCAGTTTTGCAACACGAAGCTGAGTGGATCCCGTTCCAGCTTCCTTGGCTGTGCCGGGAACCTCCGGGGCGACAGCCAAAAATGTTAGCTTCTAGACAATGATGTGTGATACCTGGTCAACTTGGCCAGCTGTAAAATATTAGTATCTAAAGGATTTCTACTGGGAGCAATGGCTGGTTGAGGCCCCGTGCTCACACAGAGTTTTGTTTAGTTCCCTAGTTATTGTTTTAAGAGGTGGAACAGTGAGGTCATCTGCCCCTAGGGTTGTGTTTATTCATATTCATACCACAGGTCAAAGAAAAGTGAGAAGCAGTACCTTTCTCATTGTTTGTAGACTGTTATGCCTTTTAGTATCCAGTTTAGTATGCACGACTTTGTAAATACACATACAAATAAATAAGTTATTAAATGACTTTTGCGAGCCAAAAGGGGTGGGGTGACCCATGGCCATTAAGCCGAGAGGGGGGCGAGTTGTTTTAAGTGGCAGAGAATTACTGTCATCTGGCCCTAGCACTAGGAGGAGAACAGAAATTGTGTCTGTAACTTAAATGTCAACTACCATTTTCTAGTGTTTGGTTGCCCTCAGCGTTTTGTAGATCTAATCAAGGCTCTCCATGATGGCATGACAGGTCAGGATTGCCATCAGAATAAGATGTCCGATGAATTTCTCATTACCCATGGACTGAAACAAGGATGTGTACTGGCTCCAACGCTTTTTGCGCTGTACTTGGCTGCAATGCTTTATGATTCACCCACAAACATCCCAGGTGTGGAGGTCAAGTATCGTTTTGATGGAGGGCTTTTCAACCTAACTCGTCTCCGCTCCTTGAGGAAAACTCGGGTTACTAAGGTTACTAACATGTTGTATGCAGATGATGCTGCGTCACCAACTCTCACACCAGAGGAGCTGCAAGAGTCAGTTAATTGTTACAAAAGTGCATGTGATCGCTTTGGTCGTACCATAAATGTCAATAAGACTAGAGTCTTGGCACAACCTTCACCAGGCACACACCTTCCTCAGTTCAATATCTCTGTCTCAAATTTGCTATTAGAACAGGTAGACCACTTCTCGTACCTGGGCAGTACCATTTCTGTGAGCTGTACCTGTGAGCAGGATGTGGATAAGAGAATTGGTGCAGCCCATGCAGCATATGGACGATTAGCGCACCGGGTCTTCATGAATAAAGATCTGTCCATGAGTACAAAGCTTATGGTGTACTAAGCAGTAGTCATTTCTACATTGTTGTATGGCTGTGAAACGTGGACCCTTTCCCGACGTGATCTTAGGAAGCTTTAGCGTTTCCACCTACAAAAACTTCGATCAATCCTGAGGATTAAGTGGGAAGACCGCATTACCAATATTGCTGTTTTGGAAAAGGCTCAAATCAACAGCATAGAATCATCCATAATAGGTCACCAATTTAGATGGATTGGTCATGTCCATCGGATGGATGATGTGAGATTACCTCGTCGAATGCTATATGGTGAGTTATGCTATGGCACCAGACCTCATGGTGGTCCTAAGAGGCGCTACAAGGACCAATTTAAGCAGACCCTGAAATTGACAGGTCTTGATTCACAAACCTGGGACATGCTGGCTGAAGACCGCTCAACTTGGCGCCGTACCATCTCGGATACTGTAAAGACGTTTGAAAGGGATCGACGCACACATGACGAGGCCAAGCGTCAAGCTAGGAAACTTAGCAGCCCAACCACGTCCTCCTCCAGCAATACTATGTGACTTGTGTGGACGCTTGTTCCATGCCAGGATTGGACTCTTTAGTCACCGTAAACACATTCACAAACTGGACTGAAGGAAGAAGATTTATACTCGGATTCGAGTTAAAGCCGATGACGATGATGATGATTACATTTTTAATCATGTAGCTTCATCAACCTTGTCCAAATGGGAGGCTAAAACTATTTTACAACTAAATTGGGAAGAGAAGGACTACCCGGAGCCACATGGGTGAATACCCAAATGTCATTTAATCACATGGAGGTTTATTTGTGTGTTTATTTATAAAGTCTTGCTTACTAAACTGGATACTAAGGCATAATAGTTGACAAGCAATGAATTTCTTTTATTTACTTCAATGTAGAATGCCTGCATGATAATTCCAAATAACTACACAATTTGTTAGGCTACTTGAATCATCATCATCATCATCATCATCTTGAGCAGTTTCCAACCGCTGGTCGGGTCTGCTTGGAACATAAGCCTCTCCATCGTTTCCTGTCCATCCACCATCTCTCGTCATTTACTGTGTCCCAGCACACTCCTCTTTCCTCCACACTCTTCTTAACTCCTTTTGTCCATCTGTCCCTTGGTCTTCCCCTTGGCCTCCTTCCCATCATTTCCATTCCAAACATCATCTTCGGTATCCTCTCCTCTTCCATCCTCCTCACATGTCCATACCATTGTAGCCTAGATCGCTCTATTCTATTTTGCAATGGTTCCTCTCTTACCATCTCCCTGACTCTCTCATTCCTTACTCTGTCCATTCTTGTCACTCCTACCCTACTCCTCTGGAACTTCATCTCCACTGCTCGTATTTTATTCTTGTCCCTTTCCTTCATCACCCATGTTTCTGAACCATATGTCAAAATTGGCACAAAGTAGGTCTTGTAGATGATTCCTTTACATTTTTGTGGTACATCTTTATTCCATATCATCCCCCTAACACTCTTGAAAAATCCATCTGCGCACCTTCCCCTCTCATTTATTTCCATCCTATTGCCTCCCTTTTCTTCAGTTATGCTTCCCAAGTACTTGAAGCATTCTACTTTCTGCAACTGCTGTCCTCCAAGTGTTATGCCCATATCCAGTCTGTTCTTCTTCCTCGTTGTGATGACCACTTCACTCTTTTGTGCTGAGAACTTCATCCCATATGATAACACTACCTTCTCCCACTCATCTACTTGAATCATTTAATTATAATGTTCTAATCAACATTCCCCTTGTGTCTTAACTATTGTAAATACAGTACTGGGAACTATGTGAAAATTGTGTTTTGTCTGAGTGCATGGATTACATTTAGGCTGGATTGACTAATATCAGAGCGAAAAGGGGATTCAATACTGCCTATGGCTGTCACTGTAAATCCTGTGTTAGATGCATAGGTGGGGATGTAATGGCCAAAGACCAAATAGAATTCAGTTTGTGGTGCAAAATAGATGCTCTGAATAAGAGTGAACAATATTCATGTTACTGCAATAATTGTGTCTCATTTATTTTTCCTTTAGGAATGCTGTACTTTGTTGTTGAGACTGACATGTTTGGTTATACTACCCTTTTTTTTCTTGCAGGTTTGTAAGGTGTGGAGGCAGTGCGTTGGAATGACAAATTAAATTGAAGCAATAATTTGATGAAATTACATACAGTATTCTGGAATGTAGGCTATATGTGTAAAAATGATAAAAGTATAATATATACTACTGTAAATGGACTTATTTTTGTACTTATTTTATTACTTCTAAGTTCCTTATTTGCATCCTGATTTCCTTTGAGTATTTCATTTAGTAGGCTAAGGGCAAAATTTGGGTGAATTATATATTGGTGATGGTTTATTTCATATTCATTTATTTGCTGTGATTTTTCTCAATCTGTTTATAACAGTGTATATTAACTTGTGGGCCTATAACCTAGATGTTAGGCCTATTTAAACAATATCTTGTATTCCTCGGAGGCAAGGGCCAACCTTCAGGTTGATTATGCAAGTTTACTCTATGAAACCAAAAGAAATAAATAAGAATAATGTATACCAACGTAAAAACAAAACATATTCCGGGAAGAGTGAGGATGATGGGGGGGGGCTACATCTGGCCGCAGGTTACGGTTTAAATTACCCGCGCGTAAATTTTAGTTCGTGTCGTGGCCTTATGAAGTGCTGCTGTGCAGCGTGCGCAGCGGCGTGTGGGCGTAATTGGAATTGAATTCAAACCCGGAGTAACCGTTCTTACCCATATTCTTTGAGCTCGTCTATGCCCAAACCCCAACGAGAAGAAGAATTTACATGGCAAACTCATATCAATTTCAATACGGTTACGTACTAATTGCGTTGCCCGCTTAAATGACATAAATTCTAATTTGAAATCGATAGGAACACATTTACTGTAATGGTGGCCAATCGCAGCCAATCACAATTTTAATGCAGATTAGTACAATAATAAAACTTCAGAGTACGCATCATCGCTTTTGAACAGCCAATTTGTTATATGAATTAGTACAAAAATGTAACACCAGAGTGCGAATTATCGCTTCTGTCTAGAGCTATGAGAGCTGCTGTGTAGAGCTATGAGAGATAATGAAGTGAGCACTGTTGAGTTGGTAGCACTACTCCACTGCACCTTCAACTATCTTTCATCAATAGACCTAGTGATATCAGTACTACACATGTTCTGCTTGTGGTCATGTGTGCTTGTGTTTATTAGCAGATTTTGATACTCATGAGCTTTATTGTTTCATTCCGTTGCAGTATTCTTAATTCAATATATCTTTTAGCTAGATTATTAGAATAGTCCGGTGAAGTACTCTTGAGAGCCCAACTTAACCTATAAGAATGGGACAGGCTTTCTTAAATTTATTAATTGAATTAATGCCTAATACTAATAATACATTAAATTTACGTATGGTACATTACGAACTTTGGGCTAAGGCACCAATTAGTTAAATGGTTGAAATTAATATATATTTCGTATGTAACACTATTTACATACACTGAATCCTCTGTGAGTGTGGTCTTTGAGGTTTAATATGCTAAGTTCTTAACCCTGCGTAAGTGTGGCGAAATGATTCGTGTGGCCGGTCTCAAAGACCGGGTATTTTATTTTGTTTATTTATTAAATTGTGAATTGTAAGAATAGATCAGATTTCACACAAAATGTATTTATTCAAACTCACAGATGGAAAACAGACTTGCAAGTAAAATCAGACCCATAGAGATAACATAAACAAAGGAAAAAATCAGAAAAGGGAATCCCAAGTAAAATCAAATTATTTAAATAGCAAGAACTACAAAAGAAATAATTTGATACAAATATATCATACTTATAGTTGTGTCAGTTTTGGAAATGTGGCACATAATAAATCTCGTCTAAGCCTGTGGCTTATGAAGTAAGGTCGCCCGTAAACATTGCACATTTATTTTGAAAATTCATTCACAGTCTTTGCATAATACTTCTATGTGCCCTAGGCACATGAACTTATTGCACTATCTACAATACTATTTTGTTTTTCTGTTCTGCTTCCAAGTACACGTTTGACATCGTCCAAAGAGACGTACAGGCCAATCATCTTGTACCCTTTCAAGCTTGCAGACGACAGGAATCCTCTCACGCAGAAGGTGGCTTTGTAAAATGCT
This sequence comes from Meconema thalassinum, assembly GCA_946902985.2. NCBI lineage: Eukaryota > Metazoa > Arthropoda > Insecta > Orthoptera > Tettigoniidae > Meconema > Meconema thalassinum. Next base: position 246,994,895 of record OX336394.1, on the reverse strand, counting down.
CATTTCCAACCCTGTGATAAATTTTCGCCATACTATATTCTGGGTTGGTGCATTCTGACTTATAATAACTTGACTGTTTGTGCCAGCAATGTTTATGAGAGAATAAAACACCACAATGATAGGCCAACGTCTTGTATTTCTGGCCCAGCATAATTTGCAGATAGCTGGTCTACGACATCGACACTGCCTTTAGTTCTATTGTAGTCCAAAATCATATCTGATTTCTCTGTTTCTTCATCGACGAAGTCATCACCGTGCATCGATAAAATTAGTAACACATTCTTTCGTTTGTTAGGAATACCGTATATGACAGACGAGTACAATCTTCATGAAATCCAAAGATGTTGGATGGGGTAGGCCTGGACTGTCCTTGAGTGAATCGAGGTAGAAGCTGGCGCTTGATTTTTCAAATGGTGCCTAGCAGCATGAGTTTGTACTGACTGGTCAAGATTTCACAGAGCTCAACGCTGGTGAACCAGTTGTCCGCTGTAACGTTTCATTCTCGTCCCGGAAATGGCTGTATTAGTCTCTCCATTGCATTCTTCGGGCTGTTACAGCATACTGTGATCCTTCTGGCTGTTTTCCAACGTAGACTTCCATTTTTTAAGTATAAAATACCTTTGCATCACAAGGCATATATACCTTGATGCCGTACTTGTTAGGTTTCGAAGGTCTGTACTTCCGGAAATCAGCCTTTCCCTTGAAACCTAATAGCATTTCATCAATTGTAACAAACTGACTCAAGCTGAAATATTGTACACACATGTGAACAAATTCGAACAGATCACGAATTGGAGCCAATCTATCTGACAGTAGCCTCTGCTGCCTGGTCTCAATATTGTCAAAACGTATATGGCCAAGTAGGAAAGAGAAACATTGCTAAGACATAACTAGCCGAAAGATTTCTGGGAAGTTTCCATCTGTAAAGAACAGTTCTTCTAAATTTAACCTATTGGACTTCTTTACTCCACTCAAAATTAGAAGGCCCAAGAGAGCTTCCATGTCATTACAGTCGACCTCACAAACGTGATATTCTTGATTATATTTTCTTTTGCGTGAGTGATAATATGTTAGTTTGTAAATTTTACAATAATTTCCATTATCTCTCGATCAAAGAAATGTCTCCAAACCTCGAGAGGATAGGTCTTTCCTCTAACTGATCCTCTGACACCTGGAAGGTGCGTTATAATATTCTTCTGACTTTTTCTAATATTTTTGGGAGGGGGATAAATTTTCCGCTTTGTGTAATCCCTGCCATAATAAAAGTAGAGTCTTCACATCCGTGATAATAATGACGTCGCAAGGATTCTGCATCCTCATCAGGATTCAAATCTCGTTCACTTTCCGAATTCTCTTCTCGAACTTCCAGCACGTCCTCTTAAGTCATCTTCTGAAGAATCATCATGTTTCCGGTTCAGAATCAGTGGAAACAGTTTCAAGTAGCCTTTGCAATCGTTTTTGTTCTCTTTCATAGCCCATTTTACCTAAAATACAGTAAAATATAAGCTTGAACAAATAATTCGATAACTCTTCAATATGAAAGCAAAAATCATCTCAAGAAATAAGCCATAATAAAAATATACTAATTACCTCATAGGTACACTGAACGTAACGCAAAAAGTGTTGCTGGTCTCGGGAACCATGTCGTAGTGAGTTGTCACAATGGTCAATTTCCCATGACTGGCAATATTAGTTGCACGTGCGGGGTCGCAACAGAGGAAGGTACAACAAAGTACAGCTTCTTAGCCTCAACAGTCGGAAATTTAAATAGCATTGTTGTGAGGCCCGGAACAAGAGACCGTGCCATACTTATGCAGGGTTAAATACAAGAAATACAGAAGTCGTTTACTTTGACGTAAATAGCAGTATGTAATCTCTCCAGCCCTATCTCTGGTTTTTATGAGGTTTTTTTTATAATCCCTCTGAAGTGATGTCACATATCTACATGAAATTCCCTACCTCTTTGTTATTGTCATGGAGAAACCAATATGTTGTTAAATTCAAGGATAATTTCAAGGCAATTCCTTGCCCCATGATTATGCTTCTAGAACTGATAATCATTAATAACAAAAGCATTGACATCACCATAGACCAGCAGAAGCACTGCTGGAACAGATATAGAGGGAATTCTAAGCAGTTAAATTATTCATACATGTAAATTTTACATAATATGATAGTATTGTATGCTTAATCACTTATTTACATAGGTCCCAATGAGCCAGAGCTCAAGTACTGGGAGCAGCAGAAATAACTCTCGAATTTCAAACATAAATAACACAGCAACGCAACACGAAATGTACAAATTTATTGCGCAGTTTAAAAGAGGAATGTTTGCCATTTATGATATCTTGCACCCTTATTGGCCACAGCGCTTAAGCAGGTATTATTGTCGATGTGCGTGTGGCCTTGGAGAACACGTGCATCACCTCGTCTCATCAGTCGCTAGCATGGCGTGTTTGAAAGGAACTGGTTCGAGTGTTAAAGCGAATCCATGTGGTAGGCCTCGTGGCATCAGAGAACATCCATGCAGTGAGGCATTCCCTCCTCAACGTAAGCACGCACGTGCTATGCCACTCTCAGATCGCACCGTACGGAGACTTTTACACACCGCTATGAAGTTCCGTATAAAATGGTGGGTGTGCAGGAACTCTGTGAATGTGATTGGGCCAACCGCAGAGCGTGTTGTGAGACTATCCTGGAAGCTGTGTCAACTGACTCCAGGCTACTGGAAAGTGATGAAGCGCACTTTCATTTGTCGGGCTACGTTAGTAAACAAAATTTTCGGTACTGGTCCGCAACCAATCCTAGACAGAACCTCCACAGCGAATGTGTGACTGTTTGGCGCGCTGTCCTTGATTTTAGAATTGTAGACCCTTACCATTCTGAAGAGAAGGCCAAAACTGTGACAGTAACATCTGCACGTTAAGTACGACTTATGGAATCCTCCTGTGTTGTTTCAAAAAGATGGTGCCACTGCACCTGTGTGCACACTGCTGCAAAGGTTTCTGAATTAGAAAAACCATTTGGTAGTAGGTAGCATACGAGTAGTTTCAATAAATGATTGTCGGCCAGCGAATCGCTTCAGGAGAGTCCTGTAAGCGTTCATATACAATTCCGCCAATTGCGATGAAATTTTGGTGAGTTGTTGTGCACACTCCCACCAATTTTTCTGAAAAAGTAAATCCATTTTACATTAGATGGCACACGAGTAGTTTCAACAAATGCTCACATGGTCAGCTGTATGTGGCGTGCTCATGCGTCGGGAAACCTTCGGATTTATTTATATATGCACCAGACAGAAAAACAAAGAATATTGTTTATCCGACGGCACTCCAGTAAACGTAATTGCAATTCAAACACTTATTCTTTCTTGGGCTGGCTGTGTGGCTCAGCGGTAATGTTCTCGCCTGCTGCGACCAAAGTTGCAGGATCAAATCCTGGTACAGCCAGTTGGCATTTGAGGGTGCGCAAATGTGAGGGGGCCATGTGGGTAGATTTACTGGCACGAAATTCCATCACCCCGGCATCTCTAAAAGCCGCAGTAGTTAAAAGAGACTTAAAACCAATAACATTATTATCTTCCATTCTTTCTATCTGTCTGTGATTGGCATCGCAATGCATGCCGGGTATAGGCTAGCCAGTATAATATAAAAATAATTTTGTGAAAATTACATATTTCTAAATAGTTGGTATTTGTATATTCCTGTAAATTAGTCTAAAATATTTTTCTTTAAAAACATCTTGATATGGTCTATGAGATGAATAAAGGCTCTTCGCGGAGTGGTTGGAATATGTACTCTATTTATCTTCTTGCTCCAATGGAAATTTTGAAGTGATATGGAAATGTTTACGGTCCTTGATACTATTATCTATGAACAACCTCAACCTCACAAAGATACTCAAACATCCTGTAAGAAAATTACCTCTAGCTCTCAGTCATCCATACAGTCCCAAATGTTCAAGAAACATTAACATTATTTACAGAATATTAAAAACTATCTACAGTAAACAGAAACCTGGAGACACATAAAATGTGTACAAAAGGGAAAAAATATACAGTAAATGAAAAGCTAGAAAAAAGTACTTCCAGAAATGGGAAAAATTATACATGCGGAAGTGACATTCGAGGATCTAAAAACAAAAGATTGCATTACTTCACTCGCTCTTACATTCAATCGAAAAATCAATCAACTATTCATTCTTCCTCATATTCAATCAATATAACAACAAACCAATCAAACTCAAATAGAAATGAACACAATATGCATTACAAAATATTACAGCTCATCTTCTCATATCAGTTGACGGAGAGCCAAAGTGAATATTAGCAGTCCTGTTACTCTTGATCAAACTGTATGTTGACTGCAAGGGGATGAGACATGAATTTTTGTGAACATTAATTCTCAATCTGACCCTATCAAACTTCTACTTCTGTTTTTGAAAATCTCACATGCATTGACCAGGAATCGAACCCGGTCCTCCTTGGTGAGAGGCAAACAGCTTTGATTGCTGCACCTCCATGCCCTCGGTATAATTTTAAGGTGGTCTGTCTAATATCACAGCAAGATGGGGTGCACAAGGACCTTTCTGCATATTGTGCTTGCATTAAATTATGGTGTAGGCCTATTTGTTCTAATTTAAGTTAATGACATTCCCCACTCCGTGGCATTCTTTTTCTTCTTCTACTTCGCCTTTTGAGACACATAGGATCACTTTAACCAACCATTCGTTCGTCGACTTGTAGGAACTGTACGAGCCTTGCGGTCCTCCCAGTACTTCTTCATGCGTATTGATCGTCTTGCCTTTTCTTGGGCGGAAAATATTCTTGTTGGAATTTTCTTTCTTTGTGAGTGGACAATGAAAAGTCATATTTTTCTTCGTGGCATTCAATATGAGTATCTAAAATCAAGGCTTCAGGTGCATTGAGGTGGCTGGTAAGGCCTATTATACTCCTCCAGAGCAATGAAGAATGTATTATTATTATTAAAAATAATTCATATTCTGCCTTCTGTGTACGTATTGAGACTTTAGATCCAGATGACTTGGCTGTGCCAAGACATATAATATGGTCTGAGGGCTGAGACTAGATAAACTCAATCTCATGATGCAGAACTGAGAAGAGATGGGTTCAGTTTCCATCTTAGCCAACCTAAAAACTTTTTCCCACCTCTACCGCAGGTAAATGCTGGTGTGGTTCCTAAATTAAGGCCATGGCCACCTCCTTCCAAACCCCAGCCTCCAATAAAAATTCACTTACAGCCTCACAATGACACAGGTTGTCAGACAGATTACACACCAACTACATGGGGTTACATGATCACAATGTCGCAAGGCCCCTTGATGAATGAACAATATTATTAAGAGTGGTATGTTAACTTAATATTTTTCTCTCACAGGTTTGCAATGCACGTGGCTCTACCATTCAATGACATTTCTCTACTGGGAAAATGACTTCATGAAATTCAATGTTGCTCTTTTTATGAAAATGTTATGTGGATTTTATTTCTTTAAAAAAATAGAAAAGAAGAATATAAACTATGTGTAATACAGCATATTCACTTATTTTTGTCCCGATATCATTCCTTCAGAATTCCTTATGCACATCCTGATTCCTTCCAGTATCATATTTCATTCAACAGTAGTTAATTATTTTATGCTGTATAGTGGTTCACGGTGTAGTCACGTCCTAGTTCGTGAACCATGGGCAACAGCTGAGTAGCCTTGTAAGGGGTCCTGACAGTCTGGATACCAGTTACTATGGAATGAGTGGGCATCTTGGACATATTCTGAGTCATGGCCCTCCTTGTGCTTAGGTGGCTAGACTACCCAACTCCCTTGTTTATTCCCTGAGGTGAAACTCGTGAGGCCCTGTGTAAGGCTAGCAACCTGCTTCACGTGCACTTCTTAAACCTGCTAAAAATGTCTTGAGAATGCCTCGGACCTAAGGGAGTGATCAGGGACTCCTTGGAAACGAACGAGCAATAGATTGGGTATTCGATGAGGTGCTATTAATATCGACGGGGCTTATGGAAGGAAGAAAGTAAAGCTAGCTGAGTCAGCAATTAGGAAGGGATTGGATATTCTAGGGATTAGTAAAGTTCAGATAAAGAGAGCTAGAGAGGAGGAAGTAGGAGATTACAAGGTGTACCTGTCAGGTGTAAAACGAGACAGGGCAAAGTAGGGAGTAGGGTTGTATGTCAAGAGAACCTTAGAGTGTAACATAGTTTTTGTGAGGTATGTAAATGAACAATTAATTTGGATAGATTTGGAAATGACAGGATTGTTTCAGTATACGCTCCAAATGAAGGGGCTGAATATGACGAAGTAGTCAGATTTTATGAGGCTCTGAGTGATATGGTAGTGAGAGTTGAACAATAAAGATAGTGTAGTACTGATGGGAGATTTCAATGCTAGAATAGGAAATAGGACCGAGGGGTATGAGCAGGTAATGGGTAAGTGGGGTGATGATAGAGAAGCGAACACCAATGGAGAATATTTACTCGACTTATGTGCTAACATGGGGTTAGCTGTTGCGAACTCATTCACGAAGCACAAGGAGATTCACAGGTACCAAGTCGATAATACACTATATCATTACTGACTTTCAATTTATAATGTAATGAGAGCAGCCAATGGCCAAAATATACATAATCAGTTAGTACAAAGTCGTAAAAGAAATCTTCAGCACTACTGCTTTTCAATACAAAGTTCTCAGTCTTTTGTGCAAAACACTCTTGGGGATTCTCCTCGTTTATGACACTTCATTTTTATTTTTATATCGTATGGCCTCTGGTGCCTGGTGCAAGCTTTGTTAATTGACACCCAGAGGGTAGCTCGCATGTCGAATTTCGTCGTTCCTTTGAATGCTATGAAAGTCAAGGAGGTTAGATATCTAAACTCCTTGACACTACAGCGCTTTCAAGTAGAGAATGGAGGAACTTTGTATGACGTGATATCTTTCACATTTTTCATTGCACTTTTCACATTCGCAGTCCTTGGCAGGGTTTTGGTAAGTCTTCTTTCGACATTGTAATGCAAACCATGGAGCCTGGTGGGCATGTGTCGCAACTCATAGTTTGCCCTACTCCAGCCTCTTGACGTCATGACAACTGACTTTCAATTAAGAAATTGTTAAGGAAATGCAGGGTATTTTTTACTGAAACAGACCACAAACTGATATGGTGTGATCTATTTGCAGATGGATTATAGTTGGAAATCTTCGGGATAAGGAACTTGGCAGAAATATATTGATATGATTGATGAAATATTCCAAAGAGTAGAGGGTAAAGAATTACAACACAATGAAAACGAGAGGTCAGAGAACAAGGATGTCTTGGGAAAATTGGGTAGATACAGAAAAAAGCACACATCCTGGTGAAATGGCATAGTGAATTTGGCTTGTAAATGTCAAAGAATGCTTAAAAAAATGGCTCCGAACTAAGAATCCAGCAGACAGCTTTATGCAATAGAAAGGAACAGACCAAACAAATAATAGTACAGCTAAAAGGAAATTCTAGGCCAAGTGGCAGGAAAGCTTTTTTGGAGTGTTATAAAGAATCTTAGAAATGGAAGGAAAAGAGAAGTGAAAAGTGTCAGGATAATTCAGGGGAACACTTCGTAAATACTAAGGTAGCATTGGGAGGAGGGGGGCAACAGTACCTTGAAAATTTGCTAAATGTAAATGTGGCAGATTTTGAGATTATGCAGGAGGAGAATAAGAACACGGTTGTGGAATTAGGGAGGGTGGTTACAAAGCGGCAGGGATCTGCAAAATTCAGCCAGAAATGGCAAAGTATAGTGGGAAAGCAGAGATGAAATGGTTGCATAGGATAATAGAATTGGCATGGGAATTAGGAAAGGTACCCGCTGACTGGACAAAATCAACCCAATTTAAAGCAAGGTAACAGGAAAGATTGCAACCATTATAGAGGCATTTCTTTGATAAGTGTCCTGAGCAAAGTGTACACAGGTATTGTAGAAAGGAGAGAGTGATAATTGGACGAGAGTAAGATGGATGAAAACCAGTGTGGCTTTAGACCACAACGAGGATGTCAAGATCAGTTTTTTAATATGTGCCAAGTTATTGAAAATGCTATGAGAGGAATAGACGTTTGTGTTTTGTAGATCTAGAGAAGATGCTGAGCATCCTGAGGGATTATGGTATCGAGGGAGGGCTGCTACAGGCAATCAAAAGTATTTATATTGATAATCAGGATGCAGTGAGAGTTTATGGTAGGATTAGTTATTGATTTGAAGTTATTACAGGAGTGAGGCAGGGCTGTAACCTCTCACCTCTACTGTTTATTATGGACCATTTGCTGAAGGGCGTTAACTGACTGGGCGGGACTCAATTAGGTGGAAACCAGGTAAGTAGTCTGGCTTATGCTGAAATGTAGGGAAAATGACATGGAAATCAGCATTTCAAAAGCAGGTTACGTCTGTAGGGAAGAAATGCAAAAAATAGAATGAAAAATGAAAATCCACAGCCTGCTTCCAGTCTCCGACCGGGTCAGGAATGGAATGAATGAAGCCCCCATCTAGCGGCGAGGATATGAACTGTGCCGGCTGCCGAGGCCTGACGCACTCCTCTGGGGCAATGATTAAATGAATGACAGAGCAAAAAATAGAATGCTAGATAGGAATTAAATTGAAGTAGGTAAACCATTTTAAGTAATTGGACTGTATATTCTCTCAGGAAGATAGTATGGTGAAAGAAATTGAGTTGAGATGCAGAAAAGCCAATGCGGTGAGTTCTTGGTTGCCATCCACAGTATTCTGCAAGAAAGAAGTTAGTAGAGCTATGAAACTATCCCTATATCGCTCAGTATTTAGACCGACCTTGCTGGATGGAAGTGACAGCTCATGCATAAGCTAGAGGTAACTGATATGAGGGTAGCACGAATGATTGCTAGGACAAATGTGAGCATTGGCAGGGAGGTACTCATAATTAAGAGATAAAGACTAAGCTAGAAATGGACACGCTAAATGAAGCTGTTCGTATGAGCCAACTCAGATGGTGGGGTCATATGAAGAGAAGGGGGAGAGGAGTTCAGCTGTTGAGGGTAAGTGAGGTAGAGGTAGTAGGTGTGGTTAGATTCAGTGTTGAATGGTGTAGAAGCAGAGAATGTCACAGTGTTAACTGCTAATAGGGGATCTTGGAGGTGACATGTCCGCAAACAGAGGCTTGCAGGCTAGACAGGATGCTGAAAGGCAAAACAGTTTCAAATTAATGTGTAGTATTGGCAAGGGCTTTAGTTTGCTGTGTGCTCCTTTCTTGATATGCTGATAATACAGTGTAATAATGTAATCTGTAAGTTTCGTCAATACCTGAGGTGACCTAAACAGTTGTTTACTTGAGGCCATTTACCATTGGATTAAGGGATTGCATATCTTATATCCCTGCCAACGGGCTAGAAGCAATCTCACTACTGCTAACACTGGTGGCAACTAAACCACACTTCTACCTGTCTGGTATTATAATATAACATACTACTATGGAATAGATGATCGACTTACTTGCAACTAGTGTTCCAAGGCCATGGGTTCATAGCTCGTCTTCAGCTAAGACTTATGATATAAAGGAACCTATTTGAACCCGTACAACATTTAAAAGCCTCTTCAATGGCATTTGTCAAAATCCAACCTCCAAACTATAATAAAGAAAAAGTAATTTTCTGTCACATATTACGATTACCAGGGACCAGGATACTCAGACAGCTATTCCAATACTTTTGAAAAAGTAAAACCAAAAATCATTGGTTCAAAGAAGTCCTAGATGATCTAGATCAAGGCCATCCAGTCATTGTGCTCTGAGAGCGTGGCCGCGCTCGGGGAGCACTGAGCAATCAGACTAGCACTCCTCCCCCTACCACCACTACACTGTGGCAGCGAGGAGGCATGAGACAGACGGGCGCTGACTGAATATGTACGTAAAGTCGTGCGACCGACGCCATTTGTGGGATTGTTGACATCATACTGATACTGCTCTTTTGCCACTAAAAAATATACCGCATATACAAATCTAATGGCACTCCGATGTATGGAATGTGCAGGAAACGAACGCAAGTGTTAAGTAAAGAACATTGTGATCTATTCCAAACTAAAATTCGAACATATTAGAGAGGAAAATTCAACAACATTTTACCAATATGAACAAATAGTACAGACCTTGAGTGACTTTTTCTCCGTCGTTTTTACGAGCTTTTAGTTTTGGAGAATACAATCTTCTCCAATTTGGGTACAATATTTCTGGACACAGCTATTCGTAAACATTTGCGCTAGTTTCTATCGCTCAACGTCACACGATGCTTACGTTTGGTAAGCTTAAGAACCGCAAAGAAATGCCCACAAATGTAAGTTGAGCCGAACATTGACAGAACTTAACATGCATATTTATAAAAAAGGGGGTATTCTTCTTGCGGAAAGCTGCTGCTTCACCACTCCTTTTTTTTTTTGTATGATGTTCATTCATGACCACTGCAAAACTGATTTACTTACACGCCGTTAACAAAGTGCATTGGACTAGACTGATTCAGTGAACACTACCGACTGATGGATCGGCTGCTCACTTTGGCGCGACGGGCAGACCGCTCGCTTAGCCAAGCTCCTCCCACCACAACCGAAACTACCATCCACCAAAGCTCTCGGAGCACTGGCTTAGAGCGCGGCCGGAGCCCTGTGTGGATGGCCCTGATCTAGATGAATTAGGCTTGACAATGCAACAAATTGAACACTGGGAAGAGAAGAGGATCCTGAGAAACAAAGACGCGAGACCTAGTCTAAAAACTTCTATACGCAAACAATACACCATAACGGATGAAGAACGGGCTGCCAGGTCAGACAGAATGAAACAGTTTTAGGAGAAGAAGAAGAAGAAGCCAAATTTGTAACTAATATTCCTAAGACTTGACTGTATATAGATTGATTATAGTGCTCCAATCACTCCCTAGGGGTTGCATGACTTTGACGTGGTGGGAGTGCTTGCGTGATCTAATGATCCTTTGGGCTATGCCGGTGGTAGCATAGCTACTGGTAGGACCTTCCTTGCCGGACAGGCAAGATCCAGACTAAAAAGCAACTCAGAACCCTCAAGTCCTCAACAGCAACGAAGGCGGAGAAGATGGTCTTCGGTACGGCGGAGCTGACGGAAGAGGCAGCCCAGCTGACCAGGGTTAAGAGGTCAGGACCTCCACTGCCTTGTGAACAGAAGTGGGAACTTCAAATTCTAAGGGAAGAAACCCTGACAGAAAATCAGTAGGCCTGGATACTTAGAAGGCAGCCCCTTCTCCAGGCTTTGGGTGCTGAAGGCCAATAACCTACAAACCCGAGATTACCCTTATTACAGAAACAGAAATGAATAGAAGCAGGATGGATAAAACGGATTGGACCTTTAGCATGAAATCAGACACAAGAATTGGAATTTGGAACGTACAAATAATGTGGGTGACAGGTAGACAGGCCGAAGTATCTAGGGAGATGAAGCGCTACAGGTTGGACTTACTAGGTTTGAGTGAGATGAGATGGAGTGGGTTCGGGGAGATAAGGACCCAGGAAGGGGACACGTTGTTGTAGGCCTACTCAGGATCAGAAGGAGAACATAGAGAGGGTGTTGTTTTACTGATCACACAAAAGACAAGGAGGAGCTTGATGGAGTGGTATCCAGTCTCAAAAAGAATAATAGTAGCCCGATTTGCATCAAAAGTTAGACCAATCACAGTGGTGCTATGCAACAACAGAGACAGGAGAAGAAAGAAAAGAGCAATTTTACGGCCAGTTACATCGAACCTTGATAAAAGTGAAGAAAATGGATATAGTGGTCGTGATGGGAGACTTGAATGCGAAAGTCGGAAGTGATAATCAAGGAATAGAAAATATAATGGGGAGATATGGTATAGGTACTAGAAATGAGAATGGCGACAAACTTATTGAATTCTGTAGCAACCATAGTTTGGTGACAGGAGGTACAATCTTTCCTCATAACAACTGCCATAAAGTGACTTGGTTGTCCCTGAACCATATAACGGAGAACCAGATTGACCATTTCACTATAAGCAAGACATGGCGAACTTCCCTGTTGGACGTGAGGAACAAGAGAGGAGCAGATGTGGGAAGTGACCATCATTTAGTGATAGCTACGCTCCTATTGAAGATAGCAAATATTAGGCACATTCATCAAAAGGGGAGGATAAGGTACAACCTCGATAAATTAAAGGATAAGGAGGTGCAACAACATTTGTCACAAGAGTTGAGAAACCCATTTCAACAGCTGAGAGAGGAAGAAGAAGGAAAGGATATTGAACATAACTGGAAGAACATAGAGACTACCTATATCAATACATGTGAAAAGGTTTTAGGCAAGAGAGAGAGGAAGGGAGGAATGGGTTACTTCTGAGACATGGGAAACAGTGAACAGCAGGAAGGAATAGAAGAAAAGACTTAACAATGCAAGGACACAAGAATAGAAAGTACAAGCTAGAACAGATTTCAACCAACTTAACAAAATAGTGAAGACGAGTTTTCGACTTGATAAAAGAGTATTTATCAATAATTTAGCAACACAAGCAGAGATGGCAGCACAAAACAACGATAGTAGGACCCTATATCACATAACCAAAAAATTAACAGGAAAGTTGGGGCAGATGACCTCGTAGTTCCACCCCTTAAAACAAAAATATCTAACTAACAGGAAAGTTCTCTAGTTTTGATAAACCTGTGAAAGCCAAAGATGGGAGATTACTGTCTACACAAAAGGAAGAACTAGAAAGATGGAGAGAACATTTTCTGGAGAAGAGCAGGAATATAGGGCTATAAGCACAGAACCACCGTCAAGAACAGAGATACAAAAGGCAATAAACAACTAAAGAACAGTAAGGCGGAAGGTATGGACAACATTCCATCGGAAGCCTTGAAAGTAGATATGGACACTACAGTTGAGATTTAGCTCCCATTTTTTTGAGAAGCTCTGGGAAGAACAGAAGATTCCTACAGACTGGAAGAAAGGACTATTGATCAAGCATCCGAAGAAAGGAGATTTATTGGAATGTGACAACTGGAGAGTGATTACTCTCATTTCAATCCCAAGTAAGGTACTCTCGCAAGTAATTCTAGAAAGGATAAAACAGAGAGTTAATTTAAGGCTGAGGAAAGTACAAGCAGGATTTAGAGAAGGCTTTTCTTGTAGAGACCGGATCAATACGCTGCGCATAATTATAGAACAATCAACGGAACTGCAATCGTCACTGTACCTACTATTCGTTATTTCGAAAAGGCGTTTGATAGTATAATGAGAGAGAAGATTTGGCAAGCCATGAAAGAGTTTGGGATTCCAAAGAAAATTATAAAGATTACTCAAGAAATGTATGAGAATTACGACTGTCAAGTTTTACATCAGGGGATGTTGTCGGAGCCCATTCCAGTAAATACAGGAGTTAAACAAGGATGTTTGCTGACTCCAATACTGTTTCTCATGGTGCTGGATCTTATCAAAAAGAAAGCAATGAATTGCCGAAGAGGTATCCAGTGGGGACTAACAGACAGGTTGGAGGATCTGGAGTTCGCAGACGACCTGTGCTTGCTTGCCAGCAGTTACAAAGGTATGGAAGCAAAGCTGAATGATTTAAGAACTGAAGCATCTGAGGTGGGATTGAAGATCAATGGAAGGAAAACCAAGGAGATGCGCCATAATAATCGAAATAAGGTATCATTATTTCTCGGGAATCAAGAGATCGATCAAGTCAAACAGTTTTGCTACCTGGGAAGTATGGTCACCACTGTGGGAGGTACTATGGAGGATATAGGAAATAGAATAAATAAGGCTAAAAGAGCATTCGCAATGTTGAGACCAATCTGAAAAAAAGGGAACTTAACACCTATACCAAACTTCGCATCTTCAATTCAAATGTCAAGTCAATATTGTTAGAAATATGTAACCCAACAGGTGATCTATGGTTTAAATTAAGCGCCATGAAGCGCAACGCCATTGGTGGCGGTTCTATTTACGAGAATGTTCTCGTTGATTCATTTGTCTGCTTTTGTATACATACGCCTGTATGTTACCTAGTCGTTCAGTTCGTATTAAATGTTCATCCTGAATATACGCCCAGTCTTCATTCCCCTGCCATATACTTCTACAAATTTTGCTCTACGGGTGTGAAACTTGAAAGACCAACAAACAACTCATTAACAGACTCTAAATATTTGTGAATAGATGCTTGAGGAATATCCTGAGGATATAGTGGCCACAAGTTATCTCCAATGAAGAGCTATGGAGAAGAACACAGCAAACACCCATTTATATTGAGATGCGTCGTAGGAAATGGAAATGGATTGGGCATACATTACGACGAGATGGAGACAACATAGCAAAACAAACCCTGGAATGGAATCCACATGATAGTAGGCGAAGAGGCAGACCAAGGAACACTGGAGGAGGAGTGTAATAACAGAAAAAATGGAGAAAGGAGTGAAGACCTGGAACGAGATTAGGAGGATGGTGCAGAACAGAGTCTGATGGCGGAAATTCATCGATGCCCTATGCTCCACTTAGGAGATAAAGAAAATAAGTCAACTAAATCAGTAAGTCATAGTGCTCCAATGTGGGCATAAAATAAATGAGGAAAAAAAAAAGTAAACTACTTGCTATCAATAAACATGATGTCTTCACTATGGTTACTAAGAGGTTCCAATGAAAAAAATAACAGAAGGAAGTTGAATATACACATCCAAGGATCACATTATGCCTATTTTTAATTTGTAAAACCTTTCATTGCCATTAAGTCTACATCAAAAAAATGATGATAATCTGTAGAATTATTATTCTTGTATCAGAAGCATACATATTAAACACAGCTATATTATTTTTGCCCGCCACTTCCAATGCTTTTTCTGTTCCTTGATGAAAATCGTCTTCTGTACAGGAGGCTGGATATAGTCGACATTGAAGCCCACTCCTATCTTGATCTGTGTAGTTTACCAAATTATTCTGTGGAATGAAGTGCAAGTATAGTACAGTAATGTCACTCATATCCATTTATGTTTTATGGGTCATATACCAAGTCATCATCATCTACCTCGTTATGACAAAAGTACTGTCCGCGCATTATATCTCTGCCGGCGACGTACGTCATCACTTCCAGGAAAGGTCTATCGACTGTACTAGCCTCAGCAAAAACATTTCTAAAATCACTATTGTATTTATAATTATTATTGACATCGCCATGAACAGTTCTCCTTAATACATAATGGTCAAAGTCGTCGTAACAGTATTACTTCTCGCACGAGTTTTATCAGGAGTTGCAAACGAGTTTGATTCTCCTTCATCAATATCGCCCAACTCTCTCTTTATAAACAGCACCGTTCTTTTAGATACACCTTTTAGATAGCCTGTGCTTGGTTAACAGGAATATTGAAATCACCGCAAGCCGCTTCATTTTCCATGAATTTTAGTACATTAGCCACCATCTCCCTACTTTGGCTGTTCAGTTTCTTGGTTTTAACTTTAGAGATGACAGGTGCCATCTTTAACTTTACTTAAAAATGTAACTTAAAAAAATAACACCAGCTTAACACATTAAATAATAAAAAAAAGTCAACCCCTGGCACTATCCAGCCCATGACGGGCTAAGGCCGACCAAGCGACCGCTGCCCAGCCATACGGCCTGCAGATATTGGGGTGACGCGTGATCAGCGCGTCGGGTCCCCTCGGCCGTTAATCTTGGTTTTCGTGATCGGGGCGCTGTCTCACTGTCAGACAGCTACTCAATTGTCCTCACGAGGCTGAGTGCACCCCGTTCTAACCCTCACGTCAGTTTTAAAATCCCTGACGGAGCCGGGGATCGAACCCGGGGCCTCCGGGTGAGAGGCAGGCGCGCTACCCCAACACCACGGGGACGGCACATTAAATAATGCAAAAAAATAATTCAACGGTACTGCCGAACTACATACACTGACAATAGTCTGGCAAGTACAAGGGCTGTTTTTTAATTAAGGGCCGTTTTTTTATTTAAAATTAACCGAACATTTTATTTTGAGACCACATTTATTTTTAGGTTTTACAGACCTTCCTCTATTTTTCTACTTGGTTGCCTTGTTTATTTTGGCACTTGTCATACCTTAAAACTAAGTTCTAAAATCCCTCTGCATAAAAGTTTGCCGCATGCTCTGACAACCAAGAATTCACACTTGAGGAAAATCCATTGATAGAGTGGTTATCATGAATCTTCGGTCCTCGTGAATTTTCGTGTCAATTGCAGTCAACAAGTCATCTGAGATCACAGACCTGAGCGTTCATCGTCATGAAGTATCACAGATGGTACCTCACAAGCGGCGGGCGAATCAATAATCTTGAACATTGTAAAGATGCACAGTTCAGCGTACAGGTTAGCTACACAGTTGCAACTGACGCCTGCTTGTTCGCCAAGGATGCTGGGAGGATGCGTGCACGCTTGTTGCGGAGTGCGTACTGACTACGGGCTTTGAAAAAAAACGGCCCTTACTTAGAAAATAGCCCTCGTACTAATGAAATGTGCTGACTGCATCAGGCTAAGTCGGCCGAGTATACCGTATTGTATCGTCCAGGCGCGGATTCAGGGGGGGGGGGGGTCACGGGGGTCATGACCCCCCCAAGCGGGGACCAAATTTTTTTGCAAAAACTTATTTGTCTGTTTTCTTCAGACAAATAAAACTTAACGAATTTTAATTGAAAAACAGGTTTATTTTTCATTTTATACAATACTGAAAATATCTTGATTGCAA
This sequence comes from Meconema thalassinum, assembly GCA_946902985.2. NCBI lineage: Eukaryota > Metazoa > Arthropoda > Insecta > Orthoptera > Tettigoniidae > Meconema > Meconema thalassinum. The sequence continues at coordinate 246,978,143 of OX336394.1, read as the reverse complement.
TTATTATGTTCTGTTACAACTGTACATATTTACAACTTCATACCTGTTATATAAAAACGATTATTTATATAACAAAATCAACTCGTCTATTTTGTTTAGCAAACCTTGTGATTACCGAATCGATGTCTATAGTGATGTCACGATGAATGTGCAGCAATGCACGGAAAGGAATTTGGGGCTTTTTACACACCAAAAAATTTTGCCCACGTCCAAACTGCAAGCTTGGTTGGCAATTTAAGCTATGACTTTCTCCCTCTGTCGGTACCAACTCGACTTGCCGAAACTGTAACGTACCTTGATACTTTTCTCGAAGCTCGATGTAAAAGTCGCAAAACACGCCGTTGCAATTTGTACGAATATTTTTGGTGCACTAAATGCATCAAATTTCTATCCATGTAGCTTGCAAAAAAATTGGTCTGGTTTTGTACGTTTGGTTATTTTGTGATTGCGTTCGTTGTTAGTGATACCATTTTTCTGAACAATTTCGATTCTGTGCCCCCCCCCCCCCTCCCCAAAGCCAAACTCTAGATCCGCGCCTGGTATCGTCAAAACTCCCGAGCCCCAACATGAGGGGTAATGTCACGTAATAAATAGGAGTAGAGAAATTGACAGGTCGATGACACTTCATATTCTTAGAAATACAACGGTCGTCAGAGGCAGAGATATAATGCACGGACAGTACTGAAGTTAATGAACAATTTAATAATTTGTAAATACATTTAAATTATAAGTGTTGATCATGAAGTTGAAGTTTGTAGTTTTACGTGACCGTTAATCTTGCGATCATGAGCCACAAGGCCCTCTTTTTACGTGGAATCCAAACCACAACACATGGCATTTAAACTTTGAAAATCTCACGTGCATTGACTGGGAATCGAACCCGGTTCGCCAAGGTGAAAGGCCAAGAGCTTGACCGCTGCGTCACCACACTTCTTCCCCACCCCTCCTTCCCCTTGCCCCCCCACCCCCTCCTACAGGGAGTATTCTCCTGAAAAAAGAAAAAAAGACATTTCTAGGAGACTAACTGTGGGATTTGAACCCTTCTACCTTGCACATTAACGAGCCATCAGTCCAGGTCAATAATAATATCTAGAATAGTAACACTGTATATTGTTTTTTGAATGGAAGAAAGCATATTTTATTGAAAGTATTTCAAAATATTATTTTGTATCTAAAATACATTTTGGGAGTATTTTGCCTATCTCTGACTATACTACCGGTATGTTAGTAGCCTGCAGTGGGCTTTTTATTCCAGAATTGGATTTCCACACTAAGTTTGACTGCGATATAATGACAACGGTTCAATGATTGTTACCTCTTCGAAGCAAAGTAGGATACATTTTCTTATTGTTTATTTAGGATAAATGAATACATCCACCCTCTCGTTGGGCTTGGTGTGGTAGCTATGTAGAGATAAAACGGTTAGCTCAGGAGAGGACGCCATGGAGATCTGCATCTAACCAGTCAAAAGACTGAAGACACACACAGCACGTGGTAGTGTAGTAGTCATTATACTGAGGGTTAGGAAAGAGGTGGATCCGGGCTTACGTTAGGAAGCATTCTGGCATGCGCCTGGAGTAGATGTGGGAAACCACTGAAAACCACTTCCAGGATGACTGAGGTGGTAATCGAACCATCCTTTCTTCAGTTTTGCCTCTCGAGGCTGAGTGTTCCAGCCCTGATACCAGAATTAAAATTTCTTGACAGGGCCGGAAATCATACCCAGACCTCCAGAGCGACAGCCAAGAATGCTAGCTGCTACAAGTAGGGCGGCAAAAATCTACAGCAAAGTTGTACGATGTCGGATCGTGAAAGATCTCTCGTATTACATTTGGTGATTAGGGTCTAAAATTAATTAAATCTCAGTCACATGTAGCTCAGTAGAATTCAGGTTTTCACTACCAGATGGCAGTGTTAAACAGAACGATGACATTGGAGTTTAGAACGCCTCAATGGATTCAAGTCAAAAGGTCTACAACAGGTAGCTGAGACCATAGGATAATGATTATTATTAGGAGGAGTAGTAGTAGTAGTAGTAGTAGTTGTGCTTGTAAGAGTAATCCGCAGCGTTTCATTGAACTCCATTACCAGAAGGAGGAGCTGGATGTTCAGAGATCGAAAGTTTTAATCCCGCCACTAACAGAGGCATAAAAGCCCGGCACAATGAAGTGGAAGGAATGCCGTGCTTAGCTGTGGTCCCCCGGTCACCAACCCACGCCCTACTATTTTTTAGCCCTTGGGAGAGATACAAGAGATATGAATGTGGGAGATGTGTAGGAAGTTTGTTAGGATATGGATCTTTTAAAGACGCGAGCATACTGAAATACCTTGACCGTAAATAGTAATGAGATTCAGGTGAGCTTAGGGCTTTTCACGATATGGTATGATTAACGGTAGAATAACTATTCTCCCAAAGAGTGAGTCAGTCCTGACCGTCCTGGCCTATAAAAATAGCAATATTCAGTCCGAGCTGCAGCTGAGACAATTCAGCGGCCCTACGCTGCAATAAACAGAACACTGGTAGTGACCTACTCTTTATCTCTGCTATAATACAGTACATCTCAATGTAGAAACAACCAATTGGGATGGCAGTTTATAGAAATTCTACTTTGGGGAATGCCAAGATCGTTATGTGTAGTGTTTGTCCAATAGCATATGTTATTCTTGTAAAGTTTTGTAGTGTGTGTGTGTATTTGTAACTGAGGCTAGGAGTTAGGAATCATCCCGACATTTCCATGGAGTAGAAGTGGGGAAACCATGGAAAATCACTTCTAGGATATCTGAGATGGGAAGGGAACCAACCTTCTCTCGGTTTTGCCAATCAAGGTAGAGTGTATTTCGTTCTAGTCCTCAAACCACCGGTTTGAGGCCTGCTTAATAGACTTGGTGTTTGTCTTGTTCTTATTATGTAAGATTGTTTTTGTACGACCTTTATCATAATACCACTAGAAAATTGAGGCTGGCTGCGTAGCTCTGTAAGACCTGATAGCTAAATTACTGTATCACTATAGAAATGAATGTTACCTGATAGTATCTTAGGTATCCATAGGCTACAAAAGAATGTTTGTTTGTTCATCTTTTATCCGTTCATATACCATTCATCCCATTGTGATGAAGCTTTAGTGAGTTGTTGTGCACACTCCCATGACGGTTTCTGAATAAGGAAATCCACTCTACAATAGATGGTGCATGAGTCGTTTCAACAAATGATCTTTTCTGAATTGCGCGCACACCCGCGAAGTAAATCCATTTCATAATAAGTAACACGCGAATCATTTTAACAAATGAGTGTAGGCTATTTCATACAGTTTAGCGGCAGTTTCTGTGTTTTCGTTGTATGATTTTCTCAATGTGTTCCAATACCAACCTCCGATTGCGATGATACTTTGGTGAATTGTTATGTTCATGCCCACAAAGCTTTCTGAGTTAGTAAATCCATTTTTCAATTGGTGATGCACGAGTCGTTTCAACAAGTGAGTGTTGCTGCGCAAATTATTCCAACAAATTAAATTTGGTGAGTTGTGGGCAAGCACGTGAAGTCTTCTGTATAAGCTGGGCCCGGATAATTTTGTGCTTAACTTTTCGTAAATATGTATTTATATGCTTAGTGGAAAATATATGATAGGGGTATCCAAAATATGTTTGTAAATTTGTCATATTTATGTCCCCCAGTTACTCAAAATAGTTGAAACGTACAGCTGCTTGAATAATCCAGTCGACAGTACAAATATTCCCACTTAACAGTGTACTGTGTCAGAGTAATAGTTCTTACGCAGTGTTGACTCGTCAGGGAGAGGAAGTTCGACGTAGGCCTACATTTCTAACGTACCATGTAGTACTGGATGCTGCAATTTATTTAGTGGTATATCAGCCGCAAGAAATGCATGACAAATATCTTGTTAGAACTGGCTGTTTGATGGACCATGTCTCACATCTCGCAGTTTGGGAAGCAAACGTTGTGTCGCTTCTTTAACGATGCACATTTCACGTTTTGCTGTGTAAATTGCAAACGCATGTCTGCCGCTACAGGTTCCTCACAAATGTTACAAAATAATACAGTTCTGTCAGTCCCATGAAGGGCCTAGGCCTACCAAGCGACGAGCCATTTGGCCTCAGATATTGGGGTGATGCATGATCAGCACATCGGGTACCCTCGGCCGTTAATCCTGGTTTTCGTGACCGGGATGCTGCCTCACTGTCAGACAGCTACTCAATTGTCCTCACGAGGCTGAGTGCACCCCGTTCCAGCCTTAATGTCGTTTCTGAAATGCCTGACGGAGTCGGGAATTGCGCGCTACCCCAACAACACGGGACCGGCCTAATTTAATTTTATTGTTACATACCGAATTTGATCATAATGACATTTTGTTTTTACATATTTTTGCCTTTTTAAATGTAAAAAAATACATATTTTGTCTCTTTATTTTACATATTTGATCACAATGAGATCTTCTTCTTCTTCTTCTGTTTCTATGGCCTCATTGGACCACTTCAGTCAATCATTCCTTGGTCCTCTTCTTCAGTAATTCCTTTCCGAGTTGCCCAGTAGCTTTTCATTCACTCTGAACTTCTCAGGCGTTCCTCATCTGTAAATACCCTTTTTATTGTATTAGGTTTGTCTATTTTTGCCTGAAATCTAATTTTTATATCTTTCAGTTTTTTTTTTTTAATTGTTTTGTTTTGCAAGTCATACAAGGTTATTTCTAATTCTTTTATATCTTCTCTAATTTCCTTAACCCACCCTACTTGTTGTTTCATATTCCAAAGTTTCACTACAATTTTTCTAGATAATCTGGTTTTCAGCTCATAATGAGACCAAAAAAAGAAATCCGTTTCTTCCGTATAGTATCTGTATATCACTTCATTTGGTACTATCTGCCACTGTACATCTTTCTGATATTTTTTATTTATGCATTCTTCTTTCTACTTTTAAAATTTTGTTGATTCTGTTTTCCTGAGTAACTTTAAAAAGAGTTTCACTTCCATAGGACACCTCTGGTTGAACCACCGTCTTGTAATGTTTTAATTTTGTTGCGATTGATAGACATTTTCTTTTATATGTAGACCATGTTAATTTTTGGGCTTTTATCATTTTATTAGTTCTTTCTAGCCATGCAGGTTTCTCATTCAAGTCGTAAGTTATAATTTCTCCTACGTATTTAAATTCCTTCACTATTCTAACTTTCTTGTTATTTACTGTTATGTGATTGATTACAAGTGGATTTGCTACCATTATCTCAGTCTTTTCAAATGATATCTGAAGTCCAATTTTTTGTGCTATATTTTGTAGGCTTATTATTTGATTTCGGAGGAGTGTGAGAAGCATGTTATGGAGCAAGGCTGTCCCTCAGAACAGCAAAAAGATCATATATCGGACGTACTATGTCCCTATCCTGATGTATGCCTCGGAGACCTGGGTTATGAAAGGAAGGGAGAAGAGCAAAATACAGGCCAGTGAGATGAGGTTCTTGAGAAGCAGTATTGGAGCTACAAAGATGGACAGAATAAGAAATGAGAGGACCTGAGAATTAATGAAGGAGGAACCATTACAGGATGGTAAGGTGAGTTGGGGTAAGTGCATACCCAAAAAATGCAAGTGCAACTTTGAATTTTAAATGCATCTAAACTAGTTGCAATACCAAAACAAGACTTTTCTGCATATTGACTGGTTAATTGTGTGTGACTGATGCATCTTGAATGTTTGCTTCGAGAATGTATATTCCATTAGGAAATTAAATATCACTATAATGTCCAGGGTATGCACTTGCCCCGTGATATGGGGCAAGTGTAACTCTAGCCTATATTCTTCCATTAAATGTTTCACACATAATCGCGGGGCAAGTTCGTGTTCTCTACTTATTAAGCTATTAGATGCATATTTCAGAATTTATAAAGTTATGTTTTCTATTAAATTCTTCACCTTAGAATGTTGGGGTGTGTAAGATGCAAAATTACAGCCATTGGAAAACATCACAAGAATATAAAAATTAAAGACAAAAACTGGCGTTTACTTACATTTTATTAGTAGGTACGTTGCTTAGGGTTCAACACAATTTATTAACTTAACAGTAACTAAAAACAAATTGTAAAATCAAGTTAAGTTATACCAAATAAGTACAAGGAAAATAAATGTCGACAGAAGATACACTGTATCAAGGCACATTAAAAATTGTTTATCAAATTTTTAAAATAAAGAAACGAAAATTAAACATTGTCACTAACAGTAGATATTCATTTAAATAACAACATGATGTGTTTAAATCTCCTTATTAATAAATCAAAAGTAAGTTTCATTCGTGGTCCATCATAAAAAATCGTCAAATTAAGTTTCACTATTACCCATTCACTGAATGTTGTTCTGAGTAAAGGAAATGGGAAACAACAGTTTTCCCCTGCGGTCTACAGATGGCGGAGGGATAATAGACACTATTTCGTCTTCTAAAATATCACTGATATCTTCATTGTCTGGATACGCACTTGCTCCGTTGGGCAGGGGCGAACTTACCCCGCATACTTGTTCTGACGGGGCAAGAGCAACCCCTCATGTTTTTGTAATTAGTTACGTGGTATTTCTATGATTAAATATGTTTATGAAAAGAGTACACTTATAACTTTAGGAAAAAGAACTCTACAAAAAATAACTAGGTATGGTTGGGGAGACAGAAAGACAAAGACAATGATTGATCTTATCCTGGTGGAAAAGGATAAACGAAGACAACTGGTAGATGTGACGGCTATGCCAAGAGGAGATTTTGAAGGAGACCATAAAGTGGTGATAGCCAAATTAAGGCTGGGAAAAATCACAAACCTTTTGGAAAAGAGGGAAAGAAAAATAAAGGTGTGGAAGCTAAAAGGGTGGGAGACAATGGACAAGTTCCAAGAGGATTTAAAAAAGGAAGTTCCCAAAGATGAAGCAAAAAGTGTAGAAGAGGAATGGGCATGTTTTAGGAATGGTTTTGTGAAGTGTGCAGTAAACACCTGTGGAAGATTATCAGGGAAGAAAAAGGAAAGGGAGACTCCTTGGTGGAACGACAGGGTAAAGGAAGTTGTTAAAGAAACGCAAATGGCATGGAGGAAGTGGATAGGCAGTAAAAATGCAGAGAAATTACAAAAATATAGAGAAGCAAAGAAGGCATGCCAAAAAATTGTACAAGAAGAAAAACGGAAAAGTTGGGAAAGATTCACAGAAACTTTGAAGGAGGATATCCAAGGAAGTAAGAAGGTGCTATATGGATTCGTTAAAAACAGTGTAAAAGGTAGGGAAAATACAAAATTTGTAAAAACTGAATCAGGGCAGATATTGTAACAAAGAGATGATATATTAAATAGATGGGAAGAATACTTTTCAAAGCTACTAAATGTGAAATACATTGAACTGGAAGATGAAAGGGAACAAGAAGAAACAATGGAGGAAGAAGAAGAAGAACAAGAAAAGGAGATAACTATGCTAGAAATAGAGGAAGCCATACAGAAGATGAAGAGTGGTAAAGCAGCAGGAGTGGATGAGGTGACCACGGAAATGATAAAAGCAGCGGGACCAATAGGGGTACAGTGGCTGTATAGATTATTTAGAATAATTTGGAAGAAGAAAGAAATTCCAGAAGAATGGGGGAAGGGTTTAATTATCCCGATTTTTAAGAAAGGCGACAAAAAGGAATGTAATAACTACAGAGGGATCACTCTTATTGCTCATGCAGCTAAGATCTTTGAGAGAGTATTGGAGGGTAGATTGAGGAGGAAGATAGAAGGAGAGTTGGAAGAAGAACAGTATGGTTTCAGGAAAGACAGATCAACATTTGACCTAATCTTTACATTAAGGCAAATGATGGAGAAAAGATGGGAATTTGGAAAAGACATGGTGATGACATTTATTGATATTGAGAAAGCATATGACAGTGTGCCTAGACAGGTGGTTTGGGATGTATTAAGAAAAAGAAGAGTTATAAGAGCAGAAGTCCAAATGTTAAAAGCTATGTACAAAAATTGTGTCAGTAGCGTGAAGACCAGTATAGGAGAAACAGAATGGTTTAAAGTGGAAACAGGTCTCCGACAGGGAAGTGTATTGTCCCCATTACTATTCTTCATAGTCATGGATGAAATCCTCAAGAATGTCAAACAGAGATTGGGACAAGAAGCAACAAAGGCCATGCTGTTTGCAGATGATATAGTTATATGGGGTGAGGATGAAAAGGATGTACAAAAACAACTAGATGTATGGAACCAAGAGATAGAGAAATTTGGGATGAAAGTAAGCACAGAGAAGAGCAAGATAATGGTAATGTCAAGAGGAAGGAAGAAAGGAAGAGGAAAGATAGAATTGAATGGCAAAACTCTAGAAGTCGTTAAAAGTTTCAAGTATTTGGGAAGTGTGATCGCAGAAGATGGAAAGATAACTGAGGAAATTGGAAAGAGAATACAACAAGCGAACAGTTTTTACCAGAGTGTAAGGGGTATTGTGTGGAACCGAGATGTCCCAAAGAAATGCAAAAAAGTATTATATTCAACCTACTACAGACCCATACTAACATACGCAGCTGGAGCGTGGACTACTACAAAAAGAGAGGAGAGTAGAATACAAGCCGCAGAGATGAAATTCCTAAGAGGTATAGAGGGCAAGACCAGAAGAGATAGAGTTAGAAATGAAGAGATTAGAGAAAGGACAGGAATATTGAAGCTGCAGGACAGGATAGAAACAACAAAGTTAAAGTGGTATGGACATATGATGAGAATGGGAGAGGAGAGAGTACCAAAGAAAACTTCCTGTGAAAAGATGACAGGGAAGAGACCACGAGGAAGGCCCCGGAAGAAATGGGCAGATACAGTGTGGGAGTGTGTAGAAAAGAAGGGAGGAAAACCCGAAGATGTACTAAAATCAGGAGAGGAGTGGTGGAGAGACAGGCAACGATGGAGGTCCTTAATTCACAACCCGACCCAGGAAGCTGGAAACGGGAAATGAAGATGATGATGACAAAAGAAGTTATTTCAATGAGCGATGGTCCAGATACAGCGTGGATTCGGGAAGCACGGTGAACTCGGATGCTTCGTTGACGGCATTACTTTCGGAACTGGCCTATACATCCGCTTGTTAGTCGACTTCACCCGCGACATCTAGTGTTAAATGAACGCAAGACAACTTACCCTAACTCCCCAAGAGATGTCAGAACGAGTTTCAAACGGACAAATATATCATGGACCAGTGATGCTCTTGCCCCGAAAATGCTCTTGCCCCAACTCACCTTATAGAGAAATCTAGACTTAGATGGTATGGACATGTAAAACGAATGGAGGAGAAGAGGATACCCAGGAGGATACACGAGATGAAGTGGGAAGGAAAGAGACCGAGAGACAGGTGGCTGAAGGGGGTGGAAGAAAGAGTGAAGAAGAGAGGAGAAGACTGGACAAGGGTGGAGGCTGAGAGATGGTGGGAAGACAGAAGACGTTGGAGAGGCTTGTGTTCCAAACAGACCCGGCCAGTGGCTGGAAACTATGCAAGATGATGATGATGATTATTTGATTTCTGGCTTCTTGAATATTATCAGCCAGTAACGATAAATCATCTGCGAATCCCAAGCAATTTAAGTCTATTTGATCTTTCTTGGTTCCAATTCTTATGCTCCTAGGATTTTCCCTGTACCATTCCCTCATTACATATTCCAAAGCACAATTGAAAAGTAGAGGCAATAAACCATCTCCTTGTCTTAATCCTGTTTTAATCGTAAACGGTTCAGATATTTCTCCTCTGAATTTTACTTTAGATTTGGTGTTTGTTAGAGTTAGTTTTATAATTTTTATTAATTTGGGATGAAGTCCGAAATTCTCTAGTATTTTCAGCAGTGAAGATCTATGTATACAATCATAAGCTTTTTCAAAGTCTACGAAGGTTATGACTTGCTGTTTTTGTCTACGTTTGTAGTAATCCATTACTAACTTTAAGGTGATTATCTGATCAGGGCAGCTTCTCTATGGCCAAAATCCACCTTGGTATTCTCCTATTTTCAGTTCTAATTGATCTTTACAACGATTATATAGAATTCGTGACATGATTTTATATGTGATATCCAAAAGGGAAATTCCTCGATAGTTGTCAGGATACGATTTTTCTCTTTTCTTGTGTAATGGATGTATTATAGCTGTAGTCCAATGGTCTGGCAGTTCTTCTTTGATCCAAATGTTCACTATGCATTGGTGTAATGAAATCTTTACTGGTTCTGCTGCATATTTCCACAATTCTGCAAATGTTTGATCTTCTCCACTCGCTTTGTAGTTTTTGAGCTCTCTCAGAGCTTTGTAGACTTCTTGGGTTGTGGGTGGATTTATGTTTTCTGATGGTGTTTTAATAGTCGTGTCTGTATTTATTTGAAGCAGTTCTGGTGGATCTTCGCAATTTAACAACTTGTTAAATGTTTCTGCTAAAATTTCTGTATTTTTTTACTATGAGCTAACTCACCATTTTTGTCTTTTAACATTAATGGTGGAGGTTCATATCTTTGTAGTTGTTTGCTAAAAATTTTGTAGTAATCTCTTGAGTTTGTTTTCGCGCTATTTGTTTCGATCATCAGAAGTATATCCTTTTGGTATTGACGTTTAACCCTTCGTATTATTTTTTGAGTTATCTTCTTTTGTTTTATGAGTTCCAAGTGTGATTCATCTGTTTTTTGACTCTGATACCGTAGCCAGGCTTGATGTCTATCTTCCACTGTTTTATCACACTAGAGGATACCCAGGAGAGTACACGAGACGAAGTGGGAAGGAAAGAGACCGAGAGGAAGACCGAGAGACAGGTGGCTGAAGGGGGTGGAAGAAAGCATGAAGATGAGAGGAGAAGACTGGACAAGGGTGGAGGCTGAGAGATGGTGGGAAGACAGAAGATGTTGGAGAGGCTTGTGTTCCAAACAGACCCGGCCAGTGGCTGGAAACTGTGCAAGATGATGATGATCGTTCCACCATTGGTGTTTCTTCCTTGGATTTATTGGGGCTACTTGTTCAGCTATTTGTTTCAATTGGGGAACTACTTCCTCTAGATCATCTGTTATTTTAATATATTTAGTTTGTTTGTTGTATCCCTTATTATTTATTAGTTTATGAGGGTCGTATGTTCTCTTTCTTTTGAGGTGAGTTTTTTTCTTTGTCAAAGGGGTGAATTTAATTTTAATCTTTATCATGTAATGATCCGATCCAGTATCGGTTCCTCTCAGAACTTTCACATTGTAGATCTCCCTGTGATAGTTCTTATCCATACAAACATGATCTAGTTGCCATTCACCTTTTTTCCAATCTGGATGTTTCCAAGTTTTGAGTTTATTTGGTCTTCTCTTGAAGTAAGTCGATTTGGAGATCATATCATGGTTCCTGCAAAATTCCACCAGTCTTATGCCATTCCTCTGTTTGTTCTTCTCTGTGCTGGCCATTTTCCTATTATGCCTCTATATCTTTTTTCCCTTCCTAACTGGGCATTAAAGTCTCCAATTAAAATTTTGGTGTGACTTTTATTTATGTTTGTTGCTGTCTGATCCAAAAGCTCCCAAAATCCCTCCACATCATCTTTGTGTTCTTTCTTATTATTTTTATAATTAGTTGGGGCATGGGCATTTAGTATGGTATATGTTCTATTTGCAGCTTTTAGAGTTAGTGTCGAGAGCCTAGGGGATAATGCTTTAAATTCTATGATGGACTCAATTATTTTGAGATTGACTAAAAATCCTGTTTCGAATTGTGGACATTGCTTCATTACTCTTTTTCCTGGTATTCCCTTGTAAATTCTATTGGTTCCTGATCGGTGTTTCTCATTTCTTGAAGCCCAGTTATAAGAATCCCACTGCGATCCATTTCGTCTGTCAAAATTTTGAGTTTCCCTGGCTGTATGATGGAATTTATATTGTGTGTTGCTATATAGTTTATCTGTCGTGTCTTCAGTCTAAATTTGGGTTTTCTATCTGTTTTTTCTATTTTTAGATGCTCCGACTCATCTAGGGTATCTTTCAGGTGACTGCCCACCGTATCCGAATGCAGACTGCCTTGGCAATTGCAAGGCGGTGGAATATTCCTTAAACGATTTCCTTCCATGTTTGACTTTCAAAGGTATGGAGGAAGCTCTGAGTTACAACTGCGGTTGTTAACCGTAGAGGTTGTTGTGTGTTTGGTCCATGAGAGCTATTTTATTTTGTTCAAGTCCGCCGGCAAGATGGTGAGGACCCCCGTATCCGTCACCTGGGATGCGCCACGCCGGAGTATCACCTCACCGCCTACTACGACACATATTTTTACTTTTTTTAAATGAAAAATTACATTTCTGTCTCTTACTGTAAAAAATGGGCTGTTTGCCATTTCTTGATGAATGCAGTACATTTGCATTTGTCTGTTGGCACAGGCTAGAGTAAAATGTGACTTTTCACTGATGTCTCAGTCTCATGGCTGTGATTATACGGAAGCTACTGAGGTATGGGTGGTGCTTAGTAATGACAATCAGGGCACAGTTGGTGCCTGTGAATGCTGTGAAAGGTTCTATTCAAAGGGTTAGTACTGCCGTTCTAACTCAGTGAGGAAAGTAATGACAAACTACCTCACAACTCTTCTTGCCTAGTATGCCTCAGTATAGTGCTGCCTTGAGTTTTTGTGGGTATCTACCCACATAACCTAACGGCGGTACTTTTTGAGGATCTAACCAGCCTTCGGGCTGACTACCTTATAACAGACAGACTGTAAAAAATACATTAATTAATGAATCGATTATTAACAGCTGTACAAAACTATAGATAGATCGATAGTCTCCAATCGATTGTTGCAAATTCGGAGATTAATAAAATATAATAGTGCAACTAGTTATTTATTGACTTAAGGTTTTAATTTACTCAATATTTTAAACTTCTTCAATAAGCCATGGTCATATTATTGGCTTTTCATAATAATAGTATCAATGAGAATGAAACACGTACTCCAGAGTGTGCATGATCGCTTTTATAAGATATCGATTATTACCATATTCCCTGCTATTCATTATTCTTTGTCGCTATTGGTTACGCCACAGTATAGTAACCATACAGTATGGACACTTCGGCAAAACCGGAAGAACGGATTTTCAAAAAAACAATTGATAAGGGGGAGCACCAATACACCTGTAAGCCGCTAGGTAGCACCACTTATGGACAACCACATGATAAACAGCTGATTGATGAATGTATATTTTATGTCATTTATTTAACTCTATTTCAACACACTAGCTCTCATTATAATCAGATATTTTAGGAAAATAAATAACAAGAAAATAGAAAGTGTTAATACTACTGTGTTTTAATTCTAAGAAGTGTGGAATTTAATGTTTAACACCACATTCCTCCTCCAGTCCTGTGGTGTCGCATTGTGATTGCATCGTGACGATGAAAGGTTATGATATGTTTTTAATGATTAAATTAACACACGATATATTGAAAAGTGTGGGGGAAATGTGGATTTTGTTTCTTAAACTTTTGTAGTCTGAGATAATGCAATTCAAGTTTTCTACAGAAACTGTAAATAAGTGTTAATTTTTAATGTTCTTAGCTTCCTAACGTAAATACCCGGGAATTTATTTAGTCAATAAAAAGTCATGTTGATGGGTGGAGACAGCCTTATTATGCAGTGTTATTTTCACATTTCATGATATGCCTAGGCTACTTCTTACTCCTTATTTCTTAGCCTACTCACACTTCCGTTCATTATCTTGTATTCCAAGAAGAATTCAATACCGGTACTGTAAGTCATGTGCTAAGGAATCTCTTTTCATTACCTTTATTAGTTCCACGTCTTTGTATGCCTATTATAGGAGCAACAAGTAGCTTTCAGATTCAACAAATAGACTATACATTTACTGGTAGATTGTTTTGTTTAGCCTACAGATGGCCTAAAAATAAGTAAAGTAAAGCTGAAATACAAGCTCAGGGCTTACAGTAAGTAAACCGGCCAACCACCCTTCGTACAGAGGCCTGCTTCTTTAATCCTAGAAGCCAAGGTCACACCCAGATCTCCATTCGGAGATCCTAAAGTCGTCATATTATAGTTTTGGACTGGGTTTTGATTCTTGGTTAATGCATGTTAGAATTCCAGAGTTGCATCCCGTGGTTCAAATTCCAAATATAAAAAAGAAAGGTTCTGTGGCTTATGATCACGAGAGCCACGTGAAGCTACAAGTTTGCTTTGCTTTCTGTCGCTAGTGAATGTAATAAAGTAATATAACTGGTAAATAACACTAAGTGCAATGGTGTCGCCAATCAATCAAGTAAAACGCTCAGTCCTAAACTTGCTCTAACCATAGCTTAACACCAATCAGACCTAACTTTAACCTCGTCACGACTAATAAGTTGCCATCTATCCGCACCGCACTTTTTACTTGTCAGTGGTATGTCAACTCCTTATTCTCCCCATTCTGCAGAAATGGAGATAATGTAGGATGAGTTTTCCATGCGATGGATGGTTTTTACACCTGGATGAGAGAAATGTTAGGCTCATAATGCTGTGTTGCTTTTGGAGAGGCCTGGGGCAGGTCTTTCCAGTTGGTACCTGTAAGCGACATGTACATCATAGCAGAATTAATACTGGTCATTAGGAGGCCTAACTACATGCCATAGTTTCAGTTACTAGGCCCAAGAGTTAACAAAGGGCTATCGTGGTGTTATCAGTTCACACTCTGCGCAGAGTGCTGGGATTCAGTTTCAAGTCGTAAGAGCAGTCTTATTTTAAAAACTAAAGTTTCAAAGTATGTATAATTTTATTAATGCAGCCAATGGCCATGTACTTTACTTTTCAGGACGGGTCAGGGAAGGGATATTGGAGGGAAATTGGCCGTGGATTTATTGAAAGGAACCGTCCCGGCATTTGCCTGGTAGTGAAAATGGTAAACCACGAAAACCATTTTCAGGACGGTAGAGGTGGGATTCGAACTCACGCTCTCCCGATGCCAGCGAGGCACGAGATAGCACATTAGCGCTCTCGGCCACCAAGGCCGGTTCAAAGTAGGCCAATGTATGTCTCTTGGTAAGCTATAATCTGGAGTCATTTATATAACCATATTTTTTGACATACCGGTACTGTATATATTATTATAGTTCCAATTAGGACCTCTTTGGTCTATGACCCGTGTACTTGTGTGTGCATGGTATTTGATAATCAGTGTTGTGGTGAATGTAATGTAATTGTTGTTTTAAGGGGCGGAACTTCGAGGTCATCTGCCCCTAGAGTGTTATGGTGACTAGCAGTGTTTGTAACTTGAACAGTACTCCAAAAAAGGTTTTGCATATTGGGATTTAGTGTTTTGCTATGTGTACTATCCTACCAGCGAATTGTTACCGGTGGCGGAAATCGGAACTAATGCACTCCGCCCAGCCACACTCCTGCGATAGACGTGCAGTTGTCGCCAGAGAAACCTCATCGCATGTCATTTGTGTGCATGATTCGTGCTGGGTCGTGCGCTGTGCGGTGTGTTCTCATTGTACGACTGTGCATGCGTTCCCCCTCTTGGCCAGCAACCGCTCGCGGCAGCCATAGCGAGGCGAGCTGACGTAATGTATACACAACAGCCGTGCTCCACGTCTAGCAGTAACAATTCCCTGGTAAGGTAGTATGTAATGGCATACAAAGAAAAACAACACACAATATGTTGTGCAAAAGAGACAAACACTAAAAGCTTAACAAAAGTGGCAATCTTTTTCTAGTTGGGGCATATCAATACCATGTATGGCCACCACGAGCCCTAAGGCATGCTTGCCGACTAAGAGGCATACCGAACTACGAACCAACCGGGTTTGGGGCAGATTATCCCACTCTTTGAAAGCAGCTTCAATCAGTTGCTGAATGTTTGTTTGTTTGTTAGAGGATTGGGACAGTGCGAAACTGCACTCTTAATCTTTTCCCATGGATGTTCGATACTGTTCATGTCCGCAGAATATGCAGGCCACTCCATTCTCAGTATGCCTTGCATCTGAAGGAACTGATGACCACCCTAGCTCGATGAGCATTATCGTCCACTAGTGTAAAGCCCTCACCCATTGTGGCAGCGAATCCTGTAACGACAGGTTTGAGGATGTTGTCTCTGTATACCAGACCGGTCATGTTACCGTGGATAGGAATTAGAGGCGTACGTCGACCAAACATGATCCCACCACAAAACATGACAATTTCCTTGCTGTTGGAGGCGTTCCTGGATGAAGAGCTTGTGAAATCTCTCACCCACCCGTTGCCACACTCGATTGCTCCTGTTGTATGGGTTTCTTCTCACGCCCAAGTACACAGGGCTGACGACCATGATGTACAACCTCCTACATGAAACAACAAGCATTAGCATAGCCACCTGGCTATGGCTTCATGAGACAGTGACGGCAGAGAATCCCAATCTTCGTGCTCCAATAGAGGAACAGTTCGACTATGGTATAATGCGCCGGATGTTACAGCCATTCCAATAGACCAAGAGGCACTAAGGAGCGATCTGGCCACCATGTTAGACAACTTCTGTACATCGACTGCAATCTGTTGTTTCATTTCAGGGGCCTGGACATCGTGGTCATTTAGCCCCGTGTACTTGGACGAGTGTGGAATTTTGATTGATAACCTGTGTTATTGTGATGCCTGTCTGAGTATGTGTATTTGCAATTCCGGTGAGGATTGGTAAGGAGGCGGCATTGGCTTTAACTTAGGAACCATTACAGCATTTGCCTGCAGAAGAAGTGGGAAATCTCGGAAGACCACTTCCAAGATGGCTGAGGTGGGACTCAAACCCTCCTCTTCTCAGTTGTGCCTCACGAGACTGAGTGTGCCCTGTTGCAGCCCTTAGACCAGAATTACATTTCTTGGCAGAGCCGGGAATCAAACCCAGACCTCTGGGGCAACAGCCAAGAATGGTAGTCATTACGCCACAAGGTGGTCCATGACTGCAATCTAGATCTGCTGTAAATATTCTCAGAATTGCTCATTAACATCACACATAGTATGGATATTTATTGTTATTTATGGGGCGGAACAGCAAGGTCATCTGTCCCTCTTAACACAAAATAATACAAATTTTAGTTGAGTTAAAATTTATAGGTGGATGCCTAATATTAATTTTAAAAATAATAATAATAATATGTATGGAATAAAAATTCAGAAAAGAAAAAGTTCTTTGAGCAAATGCACATACAGGTAAGGTATTTTTCTCACCAAGATACGATGAACTATATTATTAGTAGGGCCATGATTCTTATGCAAGATATGTTTACGTAATAGTAATAATGTGTGAGTCCTCCAGAGAGACTCGTGCGGGTATTTTTAAAGTTAACACCCATATACTGTACATTCTAAGAAGACTATTGAAACTGTAGTCTCCGAACAACCATTAAAACGAAACAAACAAACAAACCCCGTGGCACTACAGTCCATGAAGGGCCTAGGCCTACTAAGCGATCGCCACCCAGCCATTTGGCCTGCAGATTATGTGGTGACGCGTGGTGAGCGCCTCGGGTCCCCTCGGCCGTTAATCTTGGTCTCCATGAGCGTGGCGCTGCCTCATTGTCAGACAGCTATTCAATTGTCCTTGCGAGGCTGTGTACACCCAGTTCCAGCCCTCACGCCGGTTTCTGAAATCCCTGACGGAGCCTGGAATCGAACCCGAGGTCTCCTGATGCGAGGCAGGCGCGCTACCCCAACACCACCCGAGCTATATTACTCCATTTAATTGGGCATGCAAAATAATTTGAAGATGGAATGTTTGGTGCATGGAGCATTCTGGGAGGGGGGAAGGGGAATTAGAAACCATAGAAATTCACTTCTATTAGGACCAAGAGGTGGATTAGAATCCATCCCTTTTCACTTAGATCACCTCGTGGTGTAGCAACTAGCATTCTGGTCTGAGGGCTGGAACGGGATACACTCAGCTTTGTGAGGCAAAACTGAGGAGAGGTGATTTGATTCCCATCTCGGCCATCTTGTAAGTGGTTTTCCTTGGTTTTCCACTTCTACTGCAGGTAAATGCCGAGACGGTAAGCTACCCCTAACGTAAGGCCATAGTCGTCTCCTTCCCTATCCTCACCTAAAATTATAAATGCACACACTAATACAGCCATCACAATAAGGCAGTTTATGAGACAAATGATACACACATCCAAGTACACATGACTACAGGCCAAAATTTAAATTCTCCTTGGCAAAACCAGGATTCAAAACTGGGCCAACCAGTTAGAAGGCAGCTATGCTTACTTCCAGACCATGGCAGTAGCTGTGGAAACAATGGGCTTATATGTTTGGCTATTTTTATTTCTTGGATATGAATATTTATTTTATCCCCGTACTTCACTCCCAAAGTCTTTATCGTCATAATTGACAGTGTCATGGAGCCCTTTCATTCTAGAGAAAAGGATCATCCATGCAGCCTCAACGTAGATGGAAAGTAGAAGAGGCTAAGAAAGGAATGGGGAAGTGACTGTGGTCTATGGGAAAGCCACCATCTCAGCATTTTGAGATGAGAAACAAGGAAGCTAACTTGAAATGACAGGTGAAGGGACATGAACCAACTTATTTCACAAACCAGGTCTTCAGTGTGGTGATGTGATTTGCAGTTAATGTTGTACAACATCCTTAGGCCTCAAACCCCAATCCTTCCATTTTCTAACGGGATGGGATAACCCAGAACTAATGGATCGTTGCACCTGTCTAAAACCATGGAGGATTATGTTAAGTCCTTTGGCTGTCCAACAATAAAATTGTAAGTTATTTTGATTTAGAAGTTATTGCTTTATGAGATTACTTCCAAATCCTTTGTTGTAATGCAATAAACAAACATTCCTGATATCGCCATGATCTCAAATCACTGATTTGATTTCTGATAGAGAGAGTCAGTTTTTGAAATAATGAACTGCTTCAGACCTGTCTATCACATTTGTTGACAACAAGACAAAACTATAGTTATCAGTCACAGAAGCTGCAGGTTATCTGACATGAATTCTAGTTTCTCCACTAAAAGGTAGCGATAAACAATATGTTGGTTTTTGGTGTAAAGATTTGCCTAGGTAGCTCCATTCAAAAATTGCACATTAATTTTCTTAGTAGGTAGCTAAAACCTTACAGGTATAGTATTATTAAATTTCTTTCGTGTTAGACCAACTTAAATGTTACAGTATTTAGGAAGTTAAATTTGCTCCTCAATGACAATGCCAGGGCATTAAAAATCACTATTGAGAAAACCTCTTTACGATTAAACACTCGCTACCATATTTTATATACTCTAGGCTTCTAGGCCAACCAACTTCAGGATGTAGTCACAAAATTGGTGAGCTTCACCTCTGAAAATTGAAAACAGGAAAAAATAATGTTTCTTAAAAAAAAAAGTCAAATGTTTCCATGAATATATATCAGAATACCCAAACATTTGCAGAAAAATATGCCTGTTTGAGTTGGAATGTTTAGGCTTTCATGGCCAGAAAATAAATTACTGCAAATTCTTCTAGGTACGGTACTATGGATATGATGGGGCACAGACATAGAATTCACTGTAATATTTGTACGAGTTGATTCTACATAAACCATGTAAACAAGTAAGTAATACTGTAATGCAGAAAAATGTGCGATTGCAAGCAGAAGTTTGTTCTTGACACTTTTCATTCTCTCTGTGGAGTTACTTCAGGAAGAATATAGTGGTCGTAACCAGATGTGGCTGGTTGAACAATATAGGGGAAATCTGCCGGGACCTTTCCTTTTAATAGGTCACAGGCTTTTCCAGTACCTTGCCCAGTTTCATTCATCTCTAATTAACTCTGATGAGTATAATATTTCTTGAATTGTAATCTTCTGTAAATCTTTCTGCCTAATCAACCCTTAAATGAATAAATAATGTGCAAATAGTAGGACATGTTCTGGATATTAATTACATCCTTCATCAGCCATTACAATTTTAGTATGTCATTATAAAGACACACCACTCTGTCCTTCACACATCCTTAAAAAGAAAGGAGACAACTTTTCCTAAGCATCACTTCACAAACCATATGATTCCTGACCCCCACAAAAATATGAATAATCAAACGGTAGAAATTAAAATTGATGCACATTCTGAAATTTATACCGTACCACATACTATGACAAGTGTAGCAAGCACAATGCCTATGCAACATTGACATAGAGGTACTGGTACTGGATACTTGAGATAAACATTTATACCAAATTCTACACCTTTAGCTTGTATCACATGAAACCTTGGCCATGTTTACAGCTAGTATTAACCAGATTATTTCTGCAATGATGAGAATCAAGTCCTTGCCCAACAATAGAATAGGATGTGAGTTGCAGCTTGCCATTATCTGAGGAATTTCCGACATCCCTGAACAGGTTTGAACAATGTGGCTTAATGTAAACATTGAAATCTGTTGCTATGACTTAAGATAACTGTAAATTTTAAAACCATTGAGCTTTAAAATGGTATATGAAACTTAAATTTATGAAAATGTTTGGATAGGGAGTAGGCTATTTTCATGTAGATTTATATAGAATATATTTATGACCAAGACATTACATTTTCGCGAGACCACCTCGTGGTGCAGCAGATAGCTTTCTTGGCTGTCACCCCCCTAGGTCTGGGTTTGACTCCCGGCTTTGCCAAGAAATTTTGATTCTGGCCTTAGGGCTGGAATGGGTTACAGTCAGCCTCGTGAGGCAAAACTGAGAAGAGGAGGGTTCGATTCCCACCTCGGCCATCCTGGAAGTGGTTTCCCTACTCAAGGCAAATGCAGGGATGGTTGTTAACTTAAGGGCACAGCCACCTCCTTCCCAATCCTATCCCCTATTTACAAATACACACACTAGTACAGCCACCACAGTAACAAAGATTATCACACAATAAGCCCACCCAATTTCTCAATTCCCGAGTGATATAAGTGCAAGGCTTGTTGACACCCAGAGTTTGGTGTTACATCTCCTCACTTATGCAAGGCTCCACTCTTGTATGATTATTATGTACCGGTATTCATTTTCAAATAACATGGACCTATACAGTATTGCTTTAGTGGTACCATGTTCTGCATGTGACATAGTGAAGAAAAATCATCCCTAGGATCATTGCTGAAAGTATAGAAGTATCCAGGAATTTGATCAGTGTGTATCGAAGATACAGTCGTTGTTGCTTATTTTAAGGGCTGAGACATCGTGGTCATATATCCCCGTGTATTTGGGCGTGTGTGGAATGAGAGGGAGGTATCACTTGAGAAGAAATTGGGTGGGCTTATCATTTACATGGGTGGGCAAACTTTTAGTGGTCTCACAGAATTAAATAAAATTAAGGGCATTGTGATATGTCTATGAGTTAGGAACATCAAGGTTAACAGCCCTGGTTTTTAAGTCACACAGCCTTAATGCCATGCAGAGCGTAGTGAGGGGTTGCTAACCTCAATAGTTTGTCTCTGAAAGCAACACTATTTACAATTTTGATGGACTGGAGTACCTTGTCATTTCATGGGATTGTAGCTTTGGGTACACGACAATCCAAACTTCTCCAGAACTCTTCAGGAATAGCACAAAGTCCCATAGGTGAGGGAGCAAATGTTAAATCCGATTTGCATTGTAGCTTGTAATTAAAGCTCTTAATTCACTGTAAAGGGCTGCAGCTTAACAAATTACAGTTAATAAAACACATCAACTAACTTCAGTCAGGAAACCATTTACCTCCTAGGCTAAGTGGGGTTAGAAAACGGACACATTAAAGGAGACAATAGCTTCTCTAGGGTGGAGATTTAATGTTTGTTGGGCAATATTACCTAATCTCAGCCTAGCACTGCCCTCCTTGTGGTTTAAAACACTTCCTTTGAGAAATAAAGGCTACATACCCTATATATTGGCGTGTAGATTTGCCAAGTTTGCCAGTAAATCCTCCTGATTACAGGCCTTTATCCAGTCATTATATCTGGATTAGGAATGAGGAATTTGTGAATTAATGGATAGGTGTTTGAGGGACTGACATCTCATGGATATTAAAACCAGAATCATTCGATGAAACGTGTGATATTTGTATTTACCGCTCCAATGCACGAGAAACCGGAATGCTGTTATGTCCAGTGTGACAAGAACTGCGCAATAAATTACCGCACAGATGTTGGTTTCCCACATTTCTGCCATTGGTTAAAATGCAAAATTATATTTCTGAGTTGATTTTAATAATTACAAACAATATTTTCTTCAGACAAAATCGACAGGCCGCACTCAATGAATACGGGTAGACTGCTCTCTCGCGGATACATGGTGAACCGTCGCCGCCATGCGTGCGTGCGTGCGGTGCTTCCGGAACCGGCCGATTCAAAACCATGACGAAAAATTTACATGGTAAAGGCCTGATGTGTCCTTACTGTATGGTTACTATACTGTGGTTACGCGTTCCAATATGGCGGTACTCTGGTTAATTTGAATTTGCTGTTGCCATCAGCTGTTAATATTAATGGTATAAAGGTGATATTTCGCAGGATTGTTCTTTAACAAGGTAAGAATTCTTTCTAATATATATTATTTGAATAATAGAACCAACTTGTACTTCAGTGTGATGTAAAAAATGCTACTAATGTGGTTGTTCAGTCCTTATTAGATACTGTAGTTTACTAGAATATTATGGGGCAAGCATAAACAATATATAGTAGCCTGTTTCTTTTTGCTCAACTGCAGTGCATTTTCTAGTCTATCACAGTTATTCAGCAGTGCCATCTGATACGTGCTGTATAATGTACCCACTTTTATTGAAGGTACCGGTAAGTTATTTTACATTTTTTTTTGTAGGTTATGTAAGAGCCCTAGTGGCAAATTGTTAGATTCACAACTATAGAGCATCCAGCGTTTAGAAAAGACTGTGAGTCTTATGGGCTTTTACTTTTAACGGACCCCCCCTACTCTGGTTATGTTATCTCACGTTTTATCATGAAGGAACTCTGAACATACATAGTTTTCGTCATAATAGCTTCCAACAATTATCTGCCAATTGATTACCTTTGTTATTGCATACAAGTATCGTTCATATTACGTCTTAGTGATTTAAGCATTTTCGAGGTTAGCACGCTGGAAAGAAGAGCCTCGACCAGTGCTGCATGCTCGCCCGGAGTGGAGCACGTGCTCAGTTCCGCTGGCAACATAAGTTCTGAAGCACTATCCGTCATTGGTGTTACGGTTGTGTGTCTGCTTTATTTTCTGTTTGATCGAATCAGGGCTGCCGACAGAGGGGTTCGAACCCACTATCTCCCGAATGCAAGCTCACAGCTGCGCGCCCCTAACCGCATGGCAAACTCACTACAATATTACAAATATTAATCTAAACAAAACAACAAGAATACAATTCAAAGAAACTAAATTATAGCCTAACTAATCAAAAAAGTGATGATCAACAGTATTGTTGACGTAAAAGTTGTTAACATCGTCAGCATACATCCGAGAAGGAAGGAAGGTTTGTGCTCTCGACATCTGTCAATCAGTAATGCGTCGTCATATCACAACGAAATGAATGTCGTCGTTATTGGTTCTCTTCGCGTACGGTATCCTTAATACTGGTCCAATCCGTTCACACCTGCAAAACTGCTCCTTCCTGTGCGTGTTCTATTTCGCGTAGCTGCTGGGGTTGTGTTGTCTCGCTAACTTATGAAAGGACAGTACTCGAAGCGGGTGAACATAACGTATGACGTCAGCGCTACGTCTGCCTAGAGTTAGCAACACTGTCGCCATAAGGTTCCACAGTCTTTTCTAAACGCTGGATGCTCTATAGAAGGACTGGGTTTGATTTTTGCCAATGGTGGAGATTTTTAAACTACCCTTCACTAACAGGTAAACCCTGGTCAACTCAGCCAGCTGTAAAATAATGAGTAGCCTGAGGGATTTCCTCGGAGCTTAGCCTCCAATAATAAAAAGCCTGGCCAATAGCCTCTGGGAGCTGCCCGCCCTGCAGATGCTATGTTTGCCGTTAGAGGCGCTGAATACCTCCCTACATGATCAGTTCAGTTGGCAGTATTTATACGCATTGTGTACGCACGACTCGAGTTATGTTACTGAAATAAGGTTATTGTATTATGGTGGTATACTGTCGCGTGCCGTTTAGTAAACAAGGCTATAGAAATAATGTTACTGGAACTAGTTTTCATGAATTTCTTTTTCGAGAGCCAACTAGGAAATTATGGATTAAAGCAATAAGCAGACAAAGTATGTAGCCTATGCTGACCATGCGACTGAAAATTAGGTGATCTTGTATTATTGCTCCAGTTCTGATGATGATAATTTCCTGACCACCTCGTCAAGTAGTGGCTAGCATTCTTGGCTGTCGCCCCCAGAGATCCATGTTCGAATCCAGGCTCTGCCAATAAATTTCATTCTGGTCTGAGGGCTGGAACGGGGTACACTCAGCTACATGAGGTAAAACTTAGAAGAGGTGGGTTAGATTCCCATCTTATCCTTCCTGGACAGGTTTTCCGTAGTTTCCCACTTCTACTCCAGGCAAATGCCGGGATAGTTCCTAACTTAAGGTCACCTTCCAAATCATCACCGGATTTGCAAATGCACATGCCGCAATAACATGGGTAGCAGACACGGGGCTAAATGACCAAATTTCTATGACGAGAGCTGTCTAGTCCGCCTCGTTGCATAGTGGCTAGCATTCTTGGCTGTCACTGCGGAGGCCCGGGGGGTTCGATTCCTGGTTCTGAGGGCTGGAATGGGGTACACTCAGTCTCATGAGGCAAACCTGAGAAGAGGTGGGTTCGATTCCTACCTCGGCTATTCTGGAAGTGGTTTTCCGTGGTTTCCCAAGTCTACTCCAGGCAAATGCCGGGATGGTACCTAATTTAAAACCAAGGCCGCTTCCTACCCAAATTTTACCTCAATTACAAATACACACACTAATACAGACATTACAGTGAGACAGGTTATCAAACAAATTCTACACACACCTATGAACATGGGGCTACATGACCACGACGTTGCAATGCCCCTAAAGAAACAATAACAACGAGCTGAAGACCATAACCTATCTATATCATGCCAAGACATGGTGTCCACAGGCAGGAAAAGTCAGGAATTTTGTTTTTGATCAGGAAAAAGTGTGAAAATATAGCGTGAGTCAGGAAAAATGTCTAAAAGTATTAGAAAGTCAGGAATTTTATATTAACCATAATAACTCTTCAAGTTCTACTTCAGGAACTGTGTGTGACATCTGTAGAATCTTTCTGTTATAAAGATGAAGTCACAAGTGCCGAAATAAAGTGGGCCTTTAATGTCGTCCAAAATAAATTCTCTTAATTCTTGTATAAATATTTCAGAAACCTTCAGGGAAATGTTTCCTGATAGTGCAATTGCAACAAAATTTCAATTGGGGAACACGAAATGTTCTTATGTCATCAATTATGGATTAGCTCCATACTTTCATAATTTACTGCAAGATGAAATTCTTTCATGTGATAATGTTATCTGTTTTGATGAGGCATTGAACAAAGTTAGTTAGTTATTGTTGTTTTACGGGACGGAACTACGAGGTCATCTGTCCCCATTGAACAAAGTTGTTCAGCGAGGTCAGATGGACCTATTTGTGCGTTAACTTGACATCAACTGCAATGAAGTTAACACCAGATATTTCAACAGCATCTTTATGGGACACGCAACAGCTCAAGACATTTTAGAGGCTTTCAACCAGGGAATCTCTCCTCTTGCTAGAAAGATGGATGGACCGAATGTTAATTTGAGTTTCATAAAAAAAGTTCAGTGGCCAAATAATATAAGATAATGCAGATGGCAAACAACTCGTTAACCTTGGTGTTTGCGGCCTTCACGTTGTCAATGGAGCCCTACAAACAGGAATGCATTCTGTCAAGTGGGACCTTAAATTATTTTTTAGAGACATGTATTATGTATTGAACGACTGTCCTGCACGCCAAGCAGAGTACTTGGATTTATGTATTATTGCATTTTAATTTACTTTATTTTGTATTTTAAATAAATAAAGAGGTGAGCGTTGAGCAGCTATGGGGATGGTGGAGGCTGCAAATAAAAAATAATATTTGTTTGCTCAATAAACCTTTTTTCCGATATTACGATGACTTCATGAGTCAGGAATTTTGTTGAAAAATGGTCAGGAAAAGTCAGGAAAATTGACATTGAAAATTCTGTGGACACCATGCAAGAGTCCTTGATAAAATTAGTAGTATCTGGAGTTAGTTAGGTATTGTTGTTTTAAGGGACGGAACATCGAGGTCAACTGCCCTTCGGTATCCAGAGCTCATCTCCAGTAATATCACTAATAAAACTCAAAGACAGAGGTGGTCTCCGGTATCATAAGCCAGGTTTTGTTTTGCTGGAATTGAAGTAACGGACAAAATGATATCGGTTATGTCGAGCAGTCCAGGAATAGCACAAACATTAACTAGAACACTGTTGCCACAGGTTGCTAAAAATCATATTCTATAGTGTGGAGTACGTGATCATCCTGAGTAACTGAGGAGGGTAATATTGCAGAAGTTTCTGCACCCGTCTGTCACTAACTACACCATTGACTACGTCTTGAGAAGAGAAACAAATTGTGAGAAAAAAGAATCACAATAATTACGAAAAGTCGTTCCTTTTCATTGGAACTCGATCATGGTACACTAGTAAAAATATTCAGTGGAACCATATACAGTACCTTTGTGCATACCAGACTGTGAGCGTGCTATCTAATAAGGAAAATCTGCAGTTGAAACAAACTTCTACTACTAAAAGATGAACATCTCTTATATTTTACTTCATTCTACTCAACAATTTATATTCATGTACTGTATAGTGTATAGGTACATTTTTGCTGGTTTTAGCTTGCGATAGCAATGCTATTAAGTTACATGTTAGGTGGTTACTCAGTGCTGCAGTGGTCAATAAGCGCACTGCTATGAGGACAGTGTTGATGCAGAGAACGCCATGCAGGCTTTGTATTATTAGAGGCTAAGCTCGGAGTAAAGGCTGGTGTTCCCCATTCGTGAACTCAAGCGACTGTGCTGCCGTTATCTGATGGAAACAAACAGATGCTATAATTTTATTAATGCAGCCAATGGCCATGTATTTTTCTTTTCAGGACGGGTCAGGGAAAGGATTATGAAAGGAAATCGGCCGTGAACCTATTGAAACCATGTGATTTGAGTTGATGGGTGTGCTATTCTTTAGTTTTTTCAGTTATTTTCATAATAATTGAAACTAAAAGATGAGTAATATAATTACTCAATTCCACTGCACTCTTCAAATTCAACATTTGCCATATCAATGCACTACTTCCACAAAAAGAAAGCTTTTCAGATGGAATGGAGTCGATTACTTTGTGTCGCAAAACCGATTTCGAAGTATATGATCGCATGTGGCTGGCATTATACAAAGGAGAATTATTTATTAATAAATACTAATGAATTTCTTACAATAACCAGTACCCTACATTCTGCCCTGCACTACAAACTAGGCAACTTAAATGCAGGGTCGATTTGACAGCTGTTCTTCCCATGTGGCAAAAATTACATTTAGGGGTCGCTTTATCGTAGGCCTACAGGTGGTTGTCTTTCTTTAACTTGCCCCATTGCTACTTCAAAACTGAGAAGCTCAGTTCTTCTAAGTTTATAATCAGGTGCCTATTAAAAAATTAAAACATCTTGAGGCTA
The DNA here is from genome assembly GCA_946902985.2 of Meconema thalassinum. Classification (NCBI taxonomy): domain Eukaryota; kingdom Metazoa; phylum Arthropoda; class Insecta; order Orthoptera; family Tettigoniidae; genus Meconema; species Meconema thalassinum. The sequence goes on along the minus strand of OX336394.1, from coordinate 246,950,529 downwards.
TAGTCAACTTGTACAGTCTTTGATTTATTGACTTCAACAGTATTAGGCTATATCTTCCAAATTTAAATATATGTATAGCAATATACCGACTACATTAACAAATTATTTTTATCTCGGTAACTGGTGACCGAATTCCATTTTGAATCTGAATTGAATTTGTCTAATTACTAGTTTGTAAGCATAAATCTTCAAGTCTCTTGGTGTTTTTAGCACTTTCCCCACACATAATTATATGTCTGGCATCTAAAATTGCCTGTCCTTCAACACGAGCCCGCCTAGAATTGCGGACAACCTTCAATACATATATGGAATGTAATGGCTAATGACCACATAGAGTTGCATGCAAAATAGATACACTGAATACAAGTGCATAATATTCATGACCAATGTTACTGCAGTTGTCTGTCATGATTTTTCCTTTAGGGATGTACTTTGCCATGTTTGGTTACACTACCTTTTTTCTCTTGCAGGTCTGTAATGTGCGGTGGCATTGCAATGGAAAGACAAATCTATGTTGAAATGATAATTTGATGAAATGAAGTAGGGCCTACTCTAAATGTAGGCTATGTACGAATGAGAAATGTGTAATAAATATACCACAGTATATGGACTTGATTTTGTAATTTTTTAAAATTCCAAGTTCCTTATTTACATCCTGATTTCCTTGAAGTATTCAATTTAGTAAGGGCAAAATTTTGGTGTGTTTTGTATTGGCGATGGTTTTATTCATACTTATTTATTTCCTATATTTTTTCTTAATCTATTTATAACAGTGTAGGCCTACTGTATATTAACTTGTAGGTCAATAACCTAGATGTTAGGTCTCTTAAAACAATTATCATTAATTTTTATTTCTCACAGGCAAGGGCCAAGTTGTGTAAGTTTGTTCTATAAAGCCAAAATAAATAAATGGGATTGATACAAATCATCAAAATGCTCATTCTCTGGAGGAGGGGAATAGGGAGCCGCGGTGGTGCAGGTTACGGTTCAAATTTCCCGCGCTGAAACTTTCATGTGTTTCCTATGCATGCGTAAGCGGTGCTCGTTATCGGAATTAAATTTAAACCGTTCTTACCAATATTCTTTGGTGCTGGAATATATTGTGATTTTCTATGATTATTTTCAACGTTTAAAAATGTTTGTAGAAAGCCAAGACATTTATTCTCCGAGTAGAAAATCTGCCCGGACGCCCTTTCTATATAAATAAATAAAAATTATCGTTATATAGTTAAATAGTTATATGTTCTAGGAAAAGATGTCTTGTGATAATCTCGTCCGATACCACTAAATTTACACGACAAACTAATATCAATTTCAGTACGCTCCAGTATTAACTCGTATATAGTGTATACTAGCAGAAGTACCCATTCTTCGAACGGTCATCGGTATTAATAACCAGGCGTAATCAATTGAGCTACTGTTGCAATGGTTAGAGACTTGGAACCTGTTTCTCGACAAAGAAAAATGATTAGTTAAAATATGCTCTGAAACTAAATTTACCTAACGTGTACTTCCCGACGTGAAAAAAAAATGAAAACCTCGTAGACGAAACGCAATACACGTCAAATAAAACTGACCTTCACTGTTGTGTCAAGTCCCCATCCAGAGGAAGACCCCTTTAATAAATTATAAAGGCTTGTGGTGCATGAAAATTCAGGTTTTTTAGACTCCAATGGCCCAAATTCCTAAAAGAAGAAAAGAAAAAAACTACCGTATTTCAATTCAGGAATTTTTGAAAATAATGTTTCTGTTTGGAGATATAATAGACCTTCTGTACGACATAACGCACATTTAAGTCGTGTGAAAAAAATCTAGGGTGCCCCTTGACCCCCTTAAGCGCATTGATGAATTTTACAGTTTTAGTTGATTCCGTAATAACCTTATAGCCATTTGCAAACATTCACAGAAATTTCATAAATGGAGTGGCTTTACTTCTTGCAGAAATAGATAGAAAGTTGTAGGTCACCTTTTCAGATATTGTTGTCATGGTTACTGGCTTGCATTCCTTCATTAGTTTATTAAATGAAATTAGTTTTCTGGGAATATCTCAGAAACTGACGGTTTTAGAGCCTTAAAACGTACTTTTCGGGGACCCTTTACTGCTATTTAGGGGCACTGAGTTTTGTTTCTGACACCAAGGGGTCGAAAATAAGCTTTGTCTCGTCGTTGTAGGCCGTAGTATAATAATTATAATAATAATATGACAATATAGGGATAGGAATATAATAGACCTTCCGTACCACACCCGAACGTGTAAATCGCGTGAAAAAAATATCTAGAGTACCCCTTGACCCCCTTAAGCGCATTATATGGCATTGATGAATTGTACAGCTTAATTTGGTTCCGTTATAACCTTATAGCCGCTTGCAAACTATCTCAGTAATGTAATAAATGGAATTGTATTGCGTCTTACAGCAACAGATGGACCTGTGAGATTCCGTTGCCATGGTAACCGGCTTGCATTCTTTCGTTATTGTATTAAATGAAGTTAGTTTTCTGGAAATATCTCAAAAACTGTTGGTTTTAGGGCCTTAAAATGTGGTTTTCGGGGGCCCCCGAGTTTCGTTTCTCACATTGAGGGGCTGAAAATGAGCTTTGTCTCGCCCGTCTACGCCTATTTCAGCAAGTATTTTAAGGGGGTAGGCCCCCTTTTATGAGAGGTACAGAGAAGAGTTACATCAATGATTAGTGTCGTGCCTCTGAAGGATATATGTACCAAATTTTACGTTGATCCACCCAGGCGTTCTCGAGTTATAAGGGAACAACCACTTTGTAGACAGACAGACAAAAAATTTATTTTCGCGCGCACCCGTCATAAAACAGTCTGAAACGCGTAAATAACGCAAATTTCCGTAGAAATTCAGAAAAAACAGACAAACTTTCAATCTTATATATAGAGAGATTATGGGGGTCAACCCCAAATAATATTTAATATTGAACAGCCAATCACAATTTTAAAGCAGATTAGTACAAAAATGTAACTCCAGAGTACGCATCATCGCTTCTGTCTAGAGCTATGAGAGCTGCTGTGTAGAGCTATGAGAGATAATAATTTAATAAGTGCAGCTAACTGCCAAAAGGAATATATACATGACCGTGCATACAATAACCTAAATAAAAACCACACATTCAGTCATTGCAGAAATCTGTCAACGAGACTTTCCGTTTGGTGCACAAAAGCAGGTGATAACGGTCACAGGTTGACCCACACAGTTTACACCTGCAGTTATCGTCCGGGTCGTGGAAATTCTCAGTCTGGCATATCCGGTGGTGGAAACCATGCACGGCGTATCGCGTCACTACATGCCGTAGTTCATATCCAACTTGAGTCCATTCTCTGTAAATCATGGCATCTGTTGAAAAGAACGTTGGCCATATGTCTTGCTGTTTTGCATTGAGTTCTTGTAAAAGTTCTGTGTAGGCGACGGTTGATGGTAGTAATAGGTTAAGGCGAAGATCTTCGATGAAAAATTGCTCTCTTGCTAGCACGTAGGTGAGGCGAGACCGTGTGAATTTCGACAGGCACAATGTTCTTTTCAGGAAAGTGGCTTTGACTCTTTCTATTTCTTCTAAATTTCTCTTCGTCAGTTGTAGCCAAATTGTCTCTAGACCATAAGTTATTATTGGTGTAATTTTAAGGCGAAACAGGGTGATGGCTGTGGCTAAAGATAGCTGTCTCAGATTCCTTATAGTGTGAACAGCAATCTTTGCCGCGGCGACCCTTTCCTTGACGTGTTGGCTATAGACATCTCCTCTTGTCTGAAAAGTGATTCCCAAGTATTTGAAGTGTGATACATTCTGTAGCGGGACATTCTTATACATAATGAAGTCATTTGTTGAAAGTCTACCTCCTTTTCTGAATGTCATTTTCACAGTTTTAGTACCGTTTAGTGTTAATTCATTGTTTTCGGCCCATGTTGAGAGTTTATCAAAAGCAGATTGAATGCAATCTAAGTTTCGAGAAGTGAGGACCATGTCATCTGCGTAAGCGTATATTTTAACGTTTTCAACTGCAATTTCTCCAGGTAGTTCCGCAGTGGCTATGATGAAAAGCAGTGGACTCATGGGGTATCCCTGCAGTACTCCGTTGGTCTGGGTCATCGGGTTTGACTTAGACACTCTGTTGTCTATTTCTACTTGATTGTTCGACAAGATATTTTTTATTAGACGTGTCACTTGATTTCTTCCGGCGATGTCTTCTATTTTCCTGATTAATAGTTGCCTGTTCAACAAGTAGAAAGCTTTTGTATAATCTATAAAAACTGCATGGAGCATCCCTCCTGGGAGCCTGAGTGCCGCCTCAATATCTTCCTGAAGACATTTTACTGCCTGAATTGTGGATTTCCCTTTAATGAACCCAAATTGCTGCTCAGGGATTGCGTGAGATGTCAGTTTGCTAAGTCTGTCAGTTAATAGTCCTGTCAGAATTTTCAGTGGTGCACACTCTAAAGCTATCCCCCGGTATGAGTTCGGGTCCCTCGAGTCACCTTTCCCTTTATGAGAGATAATGGAGTAAGTACCGTTGAGTTGGTAGCACTGCTCCACCGCACCTTCAACTATCTTTCATCATTAGATCTAATTTTATCAGTACTACACATCATTTGTACATGTGTTGTTTTCCTTCTTTTTTTATTACGAAGCAGGAGAAGAAGAAGAAGATCATTATTGCCAACGCAAATTTATAGGAAAGATGGAGCTGTGAGGCCATGGCAAAAATCCTCATCTTTCACTTCTTATAAATTTACTGAATCCATACTCAAACATCAAGAATTTGATGAAAGGCAATATTTTCGAACTAAACTACTGTCCCAGCAAAGCAAGGATTCTATAATATTCAAAGCGATTATATCAATCAGATTCAATAGCGTTGGCGAACTTGAAAGGAAATGCATTCATTTGTTTTATTGGCATTCCACTGTCTTTCACATTCGTCCAGCACGTGAATATTTGGACTCGCGATGGATGATATATTGGAAAAAGTTGTTAATGATGCTGAAAAGCAAAGATCTACAGAAGTGCATAAACATTTGGATTTAGATTTCGATCTTGGAACGCTTCTTGCTACGGACACTAATGAGCTTGACCTTAAGACCTTGAGGTTTGTTGTTAGAGCATCATTTTTTTAGGTTATGGTGAATTTTGTGTGACAGTTCTCGTTAAGTATATTTGCTTCGGTTTTAATTTCAAAAGCTGTTTAAGGTAGATAAGTTAACTTAAGTGCAATTCTGTATTCCATGCAATCAACGTGGGATTATTTTGCCTGAAAAAATAAAATTGGCAGAGGAAGTGTCAAGAATCAGAAGAACCTAATCATTCTAAAGATTCGTTAATACCATATTGGTCCTTGAATTTGTTAAAGAATACCGTGGCACTTTTTCCCTAATGTTGGCTACTGAACCATTAGTGGGCAGTTTCATACCATTTTACCTTGATATTTACCATCTAAGTTAGGATACATACATAGACTTGAAGGTTGGGTTAACAAAGAGACCTTCACGTCGTGCATTCTACAAAATGCCAAGGGATTGGTTACTTCAAGACTAATAACTGATGTGTGTTCATTTACTGAATTTTGATTCTTAGGAGTTTTTTTTCCTATGCCATTGCAGAGAACTTCTCTTGATGACCAAGGAGGCTTGATGCAAATAGGCTAGTTCATGCATTGTACAATGAGTAAAAGTTACACACATTCTAAAAAGGTTTTAATGTCTGACGCATGCAGACGTCAAACTGGCAACCGTTGGCTGCCGATGCTGTATCAACTAATGCTCAGCAAGTTAGTTCTTAGCCTACTTAGTAAGAAATAGTGTAGTTAGACTAATGTGTGGAGAAATGTTTGTGATTAGCCTATGTATTGTTTTATTGCCATTTATGTGTTTCATCATTATTTCAGTTAGGCTCCTACTGCCTTGTAAGCTAAACAAGATACAGGTAGGATACGTCCATTATTTTAGGTCCGTATTGACATATAGACTCTTTGAATTGGTAATGAAAATCTCCAATCAATCAATACTTAAAATTACCTGAACACAATTAGGCTATTTAATCAGGTACATGTTTCGGGTAACTGTTTAAACCTTCCTCAGCTCCCCCAGCAAAAGAACCATTATTGACTACAATGTTTTATAATGAAATTATAATGTTTTAGTTTTTAGTTATTTTTGCGGATGTCTTTGTGTTTGCGTATTTGCAGCCAACTTTGGAAAAAAAAACAAAAACGAAACTTCACAAAACCATTTCTTGCTATGGGGGGGTCAATAACATTATTGACCACAATGTTTTATAATAATAACTTTATTAAATACAAATTGTGCACTTTTACAAACAAATATTCGCATTGTGCAATAATTAATAATTGAGCAAGGTCGCTGTGTGCATTTTTGAACATGGTACCGTTCACAATACTGATCACACAGCTGACAAACACATTCAGCAGAAGGCTCGTGATAGGACTTGAACTTGCAAACTTTATGGTGATAGCCATGCACGGCCATGGAGTTGACGAAGGTCCTGGTTCACATCTGACCATGTCCTGTTCATCATGGCTTCAGTCGAGTAGAACTGTAGCCAGATGTTCTTTCGTTTATTTTCCCTTTCTTCCAACAATTTCTTCCAGCCATCCGTAGAAGGGAGAGCAAACTTGAACCTCAAATGTTCTATGAGGAAAGGTTCCCCAGCAAGCTTATATACTAGCCATGATCGTGTATATCGAGATACACCAATGGTGACCTTTAAAAATCTTGCCTTGACTTTTTCCAAAGTGAAGAGGTCACTCTTGGTTAGTTTAGCCCATGTAATATCTATTCCGTAAGCAATAATAGGTATTATTTTTGCATGAAATAATGCCATGGCAGGCTTGAGAGATAGTGTATTTAAGAACTTGATATCGTATATAGCTTTCGTAGCTGCTGCTCTGGATCTTGTGTGTAGTCGGAAAGAATGTTTTATAAGAATATTATAATGTGTTAGTGATAGGTTGTGTTTGTGGTTTTGATGGAAATTAATGCGTCTGCCAGCAGCTAGGTTAGGTTTGTGTATGCGTGGGAAATGTATTTTACATTTACGTTACTGCTTGTGGTCAGAGCAAGGGGGTGTTAATGTATTGATGCCAACCGGCGATTATTACAGACCGCAATCGTTTGTGAATAACTTTTTTATAAAAACAAATTGGCTGCTTTTGTGATGTTATCAACCACTTGACGAAATGCTTCTCTGGCAAGCTTATGGGAAAAGCCTTGGTTATAGGTTATTTTGGGTGGTGACAACTTAATAACAGAAATGAGCATTATAAAAAACTTCGAAACGCATTTTGTTTCGTCATCTGTAATTGATTTATTGGCCTACCTCAATTTGATACGCCGTACATACGAAAATGTTTTAATTTAGGGTTACATTTATAAGATTTTGTATTGGAATGGGTAATTGGTCTACTTAGCTAAATTATTGTCAGCGATACTTACGAAAATACTTACGAAAATATTGTGATTTAAGGTTATATTCTAAAAATTTTGTATCTGTATCTGTAATTTGCCTATATAGCTGAATTTTAGATGACTATAAACATTGTAATTTATTTTAATTTTATAATTATAAAACATTGAATCGAAATCTGTAATAGCTGAATTACAGATTCCGATTTATACGAAAATGACACAATTTAAGTTTATATTTTTAAAATTTCGTTTCGGGATCTGTAATTCGCCTATGTAGTTGAATTACAGATGACTTTACACGACGTAATTAATTTAATTTTATATTTATAAGACATTGTATTGAAAGCTGTAATTGACCTATATAGCTCAATTAAAGATTTCGATGCAATGTTTTATTATTATGAAATTAAGATAATTATGATGTGTATCATCATCCATAATTGAGCTAATTGGCCAATTATAGATTTAGATACGATTTTTTTTTTTAATCTAACCTGAAATTGCGACATTTGAATATGCATCGGAATCTTTAATTGAGCTATTTAGGTTAATTACAGATTTCGATGCAATGTTTTTTAATTATGAAATTACAATAATTACGATGTGTATCGGAATCTGTAATTGACCTACATAAGTTAATTACAGATTTCGATACGGAAATTAAAAAATATACCCCTAAATTGCAAAATGTTTATATGCATCGGAATCTTTAATTGAGCTTTGTAAGTCAATTACAGATTCCGATGCAATGTTTTTTAATTATGAAATTACAATAATTACGATGTGTATCGGAATCTGTAATTGACCTACATAGGCCAATTACAGATTTCGATACGGAAATTAAAAAATATAACTTCAAATTGTGAAATTTTTATATGCATCGGAATCTTTAATTGAGCAATGTAGGTCAATTACAGATTTCGATGCAATGTTTATCATTATAAAATTAAAATAATTTCCATGTGTATTGGAATCTGTAATTGACCTACATAGTCCAATTACCGATTTCGATACGGAAATTTAAAAATATCAGCTAAAATTGCGAAATTTGTTTATGCATCGGAATCTTTAATTGAGCTATGTAGGTCAATTACAGATTTCGATGCAAGGTTTATCATTAAGAAATTAAAATAATTTTGATACGGAAATTTAAAACTATAAGCTCAACTTGCGAAATTTTTATTTGCATCGGAATCTTTAATTGAGCTATGTAGGTCAATTACAGGTTTCGATGCACACTTCGTTTCGAAGGTTTTTGTTTAATGCAGCTTTGTTTTTTGGCGTTTCCCCATCCAAAAACCCCTATTACCCAGGCTTTTCCCGTAAGCTTGCTGGAGGAGTATTTCGTGACGTCGTTGATGATGTCACGGAAGTCGCCATTTTGTTTTAGGGGAATTTTATACACGGATGCATCGCAATGTATAATAGTCCCGAATAGGATGATTTTTCCCACTATGTAAATCAATGCACGGTAAACTTAATTAACAAAAAAAGATGAATGTTTTGGACATCAAATTCACTCGTCTTTTCAACGAGAGTAAAGATAACAGCTTTTGCATTGCGGACCCATTACACATACATCCCAGAAGCCCATAGAAAATCTTTCTAAAGTCGATTTCACTCGATCAGAAATGTTAATTCTGGAAAAGGGGGCAAATTTTAATTGGGACAAGAGTTACAATAAGGTCAATTGTACCTATTAATAGCCGAAACAGAAGCTATTATGACAATCAGAACGGGGCACGCTATGAGGTCAATAAAAATCAAAAGAATCCTTTAAAAAATCTGGTGAAAAACAATAGCACCATAAAAAGTGAATTGAAAGAACTTAAGAACAGCATTGAATCTAATAGTCACTAAAGCAGACAAAGGGAACTACAGTCATTATTCACAAGAATGACTAAACTTACACCAGCTCTAATTTCACCATTGTAAACAAAGATCCAACCCCGGTTACTCGAAGAAAGCTCTAACAAATCCTAAAATATACCATATTCATTATGGATGGAAAACAAGCAAATAGACTTATAGACATGAATCCAAGTGTTCCTACTCTAAGATCCTTGCCTAAAATCCACAAAGATAATATACCAATCAGACCTATACTATTATAGAAATAGTCCAATTTACAAAACAGCACAGTTTATTCAGGGATTCTTGAGTTCATACTACACCTTTAAAAATAAGTTACAATTTTGCGAAAACTCCTAAAATCTTGTAATAGAGGAAAATCATTCGCTCCATACTATTGACATCAAAGATATGTTTACAAACATTCCTATCCAAGCTACAATTAAAATTATAAAAGAAAACTAAATATTTTTCAAGGTAGAAATAGAAGAATTTATTCAAATATTAAGTTTCATCCTAAACAACAATTACTTTAAATTCAACAGTAAAGTATATCAGGAGAATGAAGGTTTGGTGATGGGCTTTCCAGCTTCAGGCATATTAGCAAACATTTACATCGATCAATTGGAAACCAACGGAAAAACACCAGAGGCGTTACATTTTGGGGGAGGTATGTCGATGACATTGTCATCCTCGATAACAATTCCATTAAAATTGATCAATTTTTGGACAAATTAAATAAATTAGATAACAATATTCAATTCACTGCAGATTCAGAAACAAAACGAATGGATTATAGCATTCATAGGAAACTTACACAAACCAATACAGTAATCAGGAAGGAATCAAATCACCCACAAGGTTACAAAAGGGCAGCATTCACAAGTTTCATCAATAGGGCGATCAGCATTCCATTATCAGAACATGAGTACAAAGAGGAACTATCTATATTCTACCAGATTGCAGAAGCAAATGGCTACAAAAAGGAGATGTCAATAAAATAATAAGTAAAGAAATGGGGACTATTCCACATAACACTTCTATGGACGAAATATTTTATTTGTTATAGGGTAGTTAATTTAATATGGATGTTTCATTTCAAGTTTGTATTGAACTGGCTGATTAATGTAAAATGTGCCTGTTTGTGTACCTGTAGAAATAAAATTTTGAATAAGAAAAAAAAAGAAAAAAGTAAAGTAAAAAATAAGCCAAAAACAAAATTGATATCGGAAAATGAAGAAAAATCCACATATTCAGTTTTCACATACATCAATCGCTAAACTTATGACGTGATAAGCACATTTAAAAAGCACAATATGAAAATTGCATTCAGAACAAACAACAGTAACCATAAAAAGAATTTTAATTCCACAAAAATAAACAAAACCAACAAATATAATTTGTCAGGAATGTATAGACTTAAATGCAACCAATGTAAAGCCGACCACATTGGACAGACCGGCTGCAGTTTTGCCATGAGACACATTGAACAGGAAAAGGCTGTCAAATACAACAAATTTTCGGCAATGGGAAATCACATGTTGGAAAAAGTCACTTAAGTTCACGGGGATTCCAAACTACATGGAAATCATACACTGCATGAATAAGGGTAACATTATGAATATTTTAGAACAGATAGAGATAAACAACACGCAGAAGTTCAACCCCACACATAATCTTAACGAAATAAATTTTGATATAAACATCTTTTATGAGAATATTGTAAATTTCTTTTAACAGAAACCGTTAGTTAAAAAACTCCTACTTCCAAACCCTTCCTGCACCAATTCCGCCCCCTCAACACCCTCCTTCCCCATAATAATTGACCCTCCCTCCACCCTCTTCCCCCACCACCCCACCCCTTCCACTCCCCCTACAGCCATTCCACAGCTGTTCATTGACTCGCGTAAGCCAAGCTAGGGGCTACCCGCACACCACCTTTCACTTCAGTCAGCATGACACGTTGAGAGGTTGCATCAGGCAAGGCCACACACAGATAAGATTTCTTCAAGGTAAAATTGTCTGCTCAGGCACATAGTTCCACTATTATCTACATTTGCTGACGCTTGTTCGATTCATTACAGAACAGGAAGAATACGGGTTCCTGTGTCCGCGCAAGTTTTTTCATCACGTTTGTGTAAACTTTTGTCCAACATAATGAATATTTTAAACAATGGGTTGTTGCCTCTCACACGTGATTGTTTCCTTTTTTCATTACAGGGGAAAGGGAAGTAATAAAGTTAAAGTCTTAAACCACTCACTGCACCGGGCATTAGGAAGATCTGTTATTTATGGTCAAATCAAGTTTCTTCCGCCCAGTAAAGATTGTTTTAAGGGGCGGAACTACGAGGACCCCATAGAACAGTTGAAAGGGGCAATTGACATTTCGATGTTTCGGATCATCCCAATAATTTTAAAGTGTACATTTTAAGCAATGTGTAGAAAGATGTTTTTAATCTATATATTTAAAACACTAAGCTGATTTTTGTAACGACGAGATTGAGGGAACGGTAGAACCGATTCACTTCGTAGAGCAATCTGTCGAAAGCTCTAGGCCTGTAGATTTGCAGAATGTCTTTAAAATAAACAAATATGTTATCATATATTTTTAAATTTATAAACAAAACTGCAAAATTATTGGCTCAAGCGCATGCGCAGAATCACCTCGGTTAATGACAGACATGGCGGATGTCCACCGTGTTTTAGTGTAATAGTTATTTATAAGAATTATAAAGGACGGGATTATTGTTTATGAAGTTTCCACGATATGAACCGGAATAGTATTATAAAAGACAGGAAATGTAGAAGAACTTATACTGACTGTTGAGTGTGTATAATGCTTACCTAACTTAATATTGCGCCATATGACTAGTGATTTGGTAGCTCAGTGGATGCGTTACGAACTCTGAATTTATGCATCGTAAAATGGTAGGTGTTCGATCCCCACCTCTGATGAAAATGAAAATCCACAGCCTGCTTCCAGTCTCCGACCGGGTCAGGAATGGAATGAATGAAGCCCCTATCTAGCGGCGAGGATATGAACGTGCCGGCTGCCGAGGCCTGACGCACTCCTCTGGGGCAATGATTAAATGAATGACAGATGCAATGAAATGATAATGGAGAGTGTTGCTGGAATGAAATTGTGACAGGGAAAACCGGAGTACCCGGAGAAAAACCTGTCTGCCTCCGTTTTGTCCAGCACAGATCTCACATGGAGTGACCGGGATTTGAACCACGGACCCAGCGGTGAGAGGCTGGCGTGCTGCCGCCTGAGCCACGGAGGCTCCCCACCTCTGATATATTTTTTAATTTCCGTATTCTTCTCTCTTGATATTGGAATTACGTAGACAAATCATACTTAACTTTTTAAATTCCCCTAAAGTAACGAATTCTCTTTAATGAAGAAAAATATAATATTTGTCGCCCCGCGTTGCGCACAATGGCTTTTTTTTTTTTTTTACACGAGCGAAATGTTGCATCCCACCGCGTCTTACTGAAATCTTTGTTTACAAGAATTAAAGAGGGTTTATGATGTTTCCACAATATACATTGAAATAGAATTATAAAATAAGGGATGTATTGAAGAACTTCAATAGCCACTTGAGTGTATATGCTGTTTAAGTACCTTAATATTGCACTTTCTTTCTATTGTCTGGGTGGCTCACGGCCAGCGTTAAAGTTTACAAATTTCATTATGCATCATCGAGGGAGTTCGAATCCCACCTCAGACATGAACTTTTATTTCCCAATTATTCCTTCTTGCTGTTGGTACAGTATTACATTGTGTAAACATATTTTACTTTTATTATTCACGTAAAGTAAGGAATTCTTCACGATTTACGTTGCCATATTTATTTATTTTTTAAATCGAGTTTACCCTCCAGGGTGGTGGCTCCCACGGACTCAGCGAGGGAACTCACTCTTACCGCCATTTTTCAGGCAGTGTCCTAGAGCTGGGAACATCTAATCGGAGTGGATACAACTGCTGAGGTGGGAATAGCACCTCGCCCAGGCGGCTTCACCTGCAAAGCGAACAGGGGCCTCATGAGGGAAGGTAATGGATGGTTAGGATGGATAGGCAAGAAAGAGGGAAGGAGGCGGCCGTGGCTTTGAAGAAGGTACTGCGCCCGAAATTTGGATGATTTATGATGAAAATGATGTTATTATCTGAGCCCATGATAAAATTTAACATTAGGATATAAATCTTGGAAGTTGGCTCAAGGCGAGTTTTGTTAGCGAACGCAAGCAATGGGAGAAACCCATCACGTGATCAGAGACACCCAGAATATTCTCGATCATTGGAATGTGCATAGCAACAAGGAAATTGTGCGAAATATTACCAATTAATTGTTATAAAATATATCATTGGATATGCTTACAGCCAATGAGAAGAGGGTTTATGAAGCAGACATGTATTTTTGCCTAGTTGATGTGATTAACTATGCCATTTAAGCTCTATGTAACAATTTTACTCCATTGAAAACATTAAGATAATTAAAAGAAGATATTACTACTACTTTGAATGACGTTAAACGGAAGAATTTCACTGTAATAAGGAATATTACAAGTGTGCGGCACTAACAATGGCGCGTAATTCAGATAAGTTGAAGGAGAGACGACAGCCAAGAGCGTTCTTCTCTCGACTGACTTCATAGCGACAAGACGTATCGTCCGGAGGTTGTTCATTCCTGTAGACGAGATACAGTGCGAGGTCCTACGAGACACTATAGACTGCGGTGTTGCCGGCCGACATATTCGAGAGCCCCGTTTCAAATCTAGGCGTAGTTGAGCGGTGGACATTTAGGTGAATAGCAAACAAGTGTTTTACTTTGTCGGAGATATAAAGTAATAGTTATACTTATCCAGTGATGAGGCTTCACCACACGAGAATTCCGTAAAATCCATTGAATATTTTACGAGATAATAGACTCTTTGTGTGTTCGAGCAAAGTTACTCAACTCCGGCGGTGTTACCGGCCGACATATTCGAAAGCCCCGTTTCAAATCTAGGCGTAGTTGAGCGGTGGACATTTAGGTGCATAGCAGACAAGTGTTTTACTTTGTCGGAGATGTAAAGTAATAGTTATACTTATCCAGTGATAAGGCTTCACCACACGAGAATTCCGTAAAATCCATTGAATATTTTACGAGATAATAGACACTTTGTGTGTTAGAGCAAAGTTACTCAACTCCGAAGGGAGATTATCATTTTTGTGCAGCGAGATTTTAAGACAGGCAAGTCTACGCTCCAGCACGAAGTACAGTGATCTTGTATAAACATTGTGACTTTATTGTGTATGAACATTATGATGGCTACCGACAATTATGAAGAGGAATTAGTTTATGACTTATTAAATATGTGTGAGATGTCGTATTAAACTATAACGCATACGGGATATATCAAGGCATAGCTGTGGTAACAGCAATGGAACAACGTTAGAAGCAAAGAGAATATCTATGACATCTAGATAGATAGAGTGCCAAGACAACATGATGCATTAACCCATGAACGCCCGAATTAATACTTTTTGAAAATTTTGCTTTTTTATTAATAAGTCATACCATAGGGAGTTATTAAGCTGCTCAAACCATATTTTACAAAGGTGGCATCTTAAGTTCCGGAAATACAGGGCGTTACATATATGTAACGCTAGGCGCTTGTGTTGTCACAACCCTTACTGCATATTCTGAATGGTGATTTATAAATACAGTAATGTACCAATTTCATATTTGTTGCTAAATACTTATCTTGATAATATTACACTTAAAAAGCTCTGAGCAAGTATTTTGACACCTTTGAACCTTCGATCGTACAGTCTAGTGACTAGTTTCATGGTGTGGAACGGCAAGAAGCATGATATGCACGGTCCCACATCACATTTACAACATGCAGTGCAGACACTGCTTACACACAATTCACCGGCACACCGCCTCCGCTTATGTCCTAGGACGTTGATGACCAGAAGATTGCGTCCATCATATCACAAGTCTTCAATGTCGCGGCCCTGTACTGCACGTGCTGTTGAGAGCCACCTGATTCTACGTGGTTCTATGCCGTACGGTTTCACGTAGAATTGCGCCACTTCCCACTTGAACTCCAGTTGAGTTGTCCTTTACCGTTACATAGTAATAAGGTACCATGCGTTTTGGAGACTCTCGTCAAGATGCCAAGAAAATATGGCCCACCACCACCTTTTGTTTCTTATTGACAGATGATATCAGTTCACATTTTCATCCATAAGGTTCGTTCCCCCCATAAATATGTTATAGGTGCCGATCAGGAGAGGATGTGGGATTGTAACTATTGTTCTTTTCAGCCCGAGAGAATCTTCCGACCTGGTCGAGGGGGGAAGAACAGGGAGACTCGTGGAGGCAACAGTTACTGTGCTGTTTTCAAGCCAGCAAGCAATAATCATGTCGTCATTACTCCTTTTCCCCTTCCTCCAATATTTCTGTTAAGGTTAGACTTCTAAATAATGTAATTATTTTATTGGATTTACGTCCCTTTTAACTGTTCTGGCAGGGTTGCCGGAATTTTGACCCAAAGGGGATCTTTAACGTGCCAGTAAATCTACTGTCATGACTCCCTCGCGTTTGCATACCCTCAAATGCCAGCTGACTGCACCAGGATTCGAACCTGCAAGCTTGGGCACAGCAAGAGAGAACGTTGCCGCTGAGCCACGCAGCCAGTCTAGACCTCTGAAATATCGAAATAATTCAAGCATTGTATTTTCTGAAACACTGCCTGCAGCCAGATATCTTGGCAAAGGTATGGTCTTGAATATGGTACTGGCATTAAAAAATATGCTACGGTGTCATAAAACATATTATATCAAGTCACGCACTGTTAAAAAAGCTGTATATGGAAAAACGTTTTGCGTATAAATGCATGAAATGTATTCTAACTCATTTCATATGAATGTGCTACAGAACATATCTTGCCTTACCACTGACCCTGTATCCGCCTAGTGTTACTATATGGTAACACTGGGAAAATTAGTCCCGGGCATGAGCCGGTGGAAAGATACACGTAAGATATGTTACTGAATTATAAATTAGATATGTTGACTACCATAACCCTGAAGACAAAGTAAACTATCTCCATTTAACGCAATGATTTAGCATGCCGTACCTTTTTTGGATGCCATCACGACGGGAGAAACAAACCTCGAAATGCACACGATTGTTGCGACATCACCCAAGACATTCCCTAGCGACTAATGCGCGGGAAATGAATAAATAGACCTTCCATGATCATATAAGCGCAAAGTTCGAATATCTTTAACTGGCAAAGGTCCTGTAGAGCAATAAATGCAATGATCGGTACTGCGTTACCATATGGTAACGCTAGGCGTTTATGGGTTAAGTACACTTCCATCCAGTACATTTAATGCATTGTCATGTACATTCATTCTCGACTATGAGCAGATAAAATCTATCATTGACCAACCAAATGAACTTTAACATCTACGATAGTGAATCGACATTCGACTTATGAATTCATTTTGTAAAGACGATGCTATCCAGAATATATTGCTCAATGATGATGGAGGAACTTCTAGAGATGTCGGCGATGGAAGAAGCATCAACGGATGACAGAAGATATCAGTACGATGATGGTTTGAGTCCGAAGAACGATGTTCGATACCAGGAGGAGACGAATATGCCGAGAAGGAATCCTTTCCATTCTCGAGGTCGCAGTCCATATCCGATGGAGGGGACCGGGTTTGATTTCAGTAAGTCATACCTGCATGAATATCCAGCCGGGTATTTTCTATACCCGACAATGAACTTCAATTGTCTACAAGATCAAGGTAGATGTTTTCCATTATTATTCTTGTTTGAGTGTGTTTGACGGCATTTGGAAACAACAATTCTCCATATTTGTTTGATGTATTTTCACATCGATGTTTAGTAAATTTTATTCTTTCAAGACTGTTTGAGATGAAAGTCAGTTTATCATCTATACTTGTTAAAAATATTCTTAATTCAGTTTCTGAACTGAAGGCAACTGTTAGAGAAATTTATTTTCCATTGGGAAAATTATTAAGGAAGTCATTATTCTAAGATTTCAATTTTTATTCAAGACTTCAGACTCCATTAAATTCATTTTATTTCGAATGAACTTGGGTGTTCTTTTTGTAAGAAGAATCTAGCATTATGAGAAGAAATCTACGAGTGATACTTGTGTAATATCACGATTATTATAAACATTTCAACGATCTAGGAAGCTATATTCGTCATGAATACAATGTGAAAGTGAATAGTTATGAACATTCTTTGTGTAGAATGCAGATACATTCAGCGAATGACTAACTAATATTGAATTGAAGGAAGACTTTGATCTTCATTAAATATAAATTGTTTGAGACATATCTTTTGGAAGATAATTCACTAATTCTGCAGACTGTGAGAACATGCCTTTTCGTAACTTTTAACAAGGTAGCCTATATTATTGAAAATGTAGTATTTATGATTGACAACCCTTTCTCGGAGTTGTTGGGAGCCGTTTCACAATTTCAATTGCCACTGCTGCACCGGAAATAATTACCGTTAACGTAAATAAAGCATTATTGGTCGTGTTCATTTGAACAAGGTCGGCCATTTTCCATTCACCCCGGTCACTACGACGTACCAACGTGACACGTTGCCAACATGAATAATGAAATAATAGACAAAACCATTGGCCTGGATAAAGATTATTGATACGTGACTTCCCCACTGCGCGTGACAAAAACCAGGGTGTATGTGTAGAATCTGTCTGATAATTATAGTCTGTGTTAATAATTTTGATGGCTGTATTAGTGTGTGTTATCTGTGATTCAGGCAGGGTGTCTGCGACCCGGGAATACCGGGAAAATCGGGAATTCTCAGGGAATAATGAATTTCTGGAATAATCAGGGAAAAATCAGGGAATTTCTTTGTTAATCAGGGATTTTTCTCAGTTTGGTTATATCCCGTAAAAGTGCAAGCAACACTTTCTAATTTCGCGGGTAGTTATCGCTCGCTACTGATGACAGTGCTCAGCCAATGAGCAGTGCCTTCTCAGGCTCAACTGAACGCATGATGTGGCAACCTTTCCGTTCGCCTTCTGCGCAGGAGCCAAGTACGCCATTTTATTGGGCCTTGAGCATTTTGTTCGTTGCGATCAGTATTGCCAATTTAGCGATTTTGTCGGTAGATGTAGCAACTTTGGCGACAAAATATTTTAAATTTAGTATCGTTTATACTAGCTTCGCTCGGAAACAGTTATGCGTGCATTTCGTGACAAGCGCTTTTTTTTTTTCCGATGTAAATGAACTACGACCTAGGCCTATATCCGTTTTACGTCTCAGCATGATGGGTTAAAATCACTGACTGGACTGTCCATTATATCATCATGGAGATAGCATGAGCAACGAATTATTGTCAGACGTAATTTAAGAATGGCGAGATGCATGCAACACAAATCCCCCTCCAGTCCAATCTAAAAACACGTACAGTATAATGGGCGATGTATTGAAGATATATGCTCTCGCGGACTTTTTTGTAGAACTTTTCATGCTGAACAATTGATATTTTTAACGGTTTGCCCACCGTAAGCTTAAAAAGCGCACGGACGCCAGGTTTCTTTAGACTTTTTCACTGATATCGTTACTGCTTGGCTTCCTTTGAACATAAATAAATCATTTTCTTTTTATACTAAGTAGAGATTTAGGGACTATCTAAACTCCCGTTAGCGATCGGATTTTGACTACTACTGGGTGATAACGGGCTACGTTAATTTACGTAGTTTTGTATTGGTGCGCGGATAACCGGCTACGTAAATTAACGTTTTCTTACAGTGCTTCATTCTTGTGTAATTTTCTCCTCTCCGCCGTTCATTAATCAAAATACTACGTGTTATTTACGAACTAAGGTCTTTGTTCAACGAAATGCAGATAGGTATATTGTTGTCTTGATAATGCTTTCGGTACTGGAAGTGAGGTTTTATAACACTCAGTTACCGCGTGTATTGGTGTTAGCAGGGCGCGCGCGGAACTGACAGTGCGATAATCAGTTCAGACGAGTCTGTTGACGATAATAATCGAGAGAAATTGACAATGATAGCAGTGAAAGTAGTGACGATGAGGTTGATGGATGGACAAGTAAGTAAAATTACACGTATTTATGTTCCATCTTACTTCTCATGCTAGGTGTACTTCAGTTGCCCGGTCCGCAGTAAGGAATAGAGTAGCGCGCGCCCGGGTAACACTGTGTTGACAATACTGTTTGCGCGGCTTTTCCATCCCGGTATTCTTTGAGTATTGTCTGCTCCTACGTTCCTTAGCTAGGCTAGATCTTAGTCCAATTTTGTTTTTAATAGTGCCCAGGAAATGTTTTTGCAACACCTTTCAAATTCTAACTTGTATTATCAAGCAGACTTGGTTAAATTATTTTTAGCGGCTTCGGTGGCGTAGTTGGTAGCATGCTGAGCTTCTATGCCCAAGGTCGCGGGTTCAAACCCGGCCGAAGTCGTCGAATTATTTAAGAGCGTTAAAAATCCCTCAGTATGCCTTCCTTCGGAGGGGAAGTAAAGCCAGCGGTCCCATGTCATAGCTTCACCTGTGTGAAGCTAAATTAGGCTTAAATGTAAACAACGCTCAGGTTCCTACGTTCGTCGCCAGGAGCCGACTGTGGTCGCGTCTAGTAGCCAACTTCTGAACTAGTAGTTGTTGACGGTGGCGTTTGGCGGCAAAAGTAGGAACTACTTGAAAAAATCAAAGTATGCAGTCCTTAACTGAATTAAGAAACAGAAACACACACTAATCCAGTCATCACAATTAACACCGGTTATCAGACAGATTCTACACACGCCCAAAGTACACGGGGCTACATGACCGCATTGTCGCAGCCCCTAAACTGAGGAGCCAACCAACGTAAATTATTTTAGACTGATAATAGTGTGTTCTGGCCTGTTGAAACATCATTTATAATGATTTCCTTCATTTAAATGTATTTATAAATTAATAAATTGATGAACTCAATTACTTCTGTCATGACGAGATGGACCTAATTGAGAGTGAGAACTTGGAATATGCCTCCCTTTGTCCCTTGGATATGTGTAAATTACTGTGTAGGCCTATATTCAGACTTATGCTACCGAATATCATCATTCCTGCGACGTAGGATCAGTGATTTCAATGGTAATGAATGGTTTTACAAATTAAATATTGGTCTAAGATGATCACACTCATATGATACACACCTTGATGTGTGTATTCAACCTCCCGTTGTCCCTTTTATTGGGGGGATTTACCGTAGGGAAAGCAGCATGACTTCACAAACCTTGCTTATTTTACTGGACAATAAGTTCACTTATAATATTCTATTGAAATACATTTATTTTCACAACTGTTTCCCTTGTGCAGCCATTGCTCAAATCTGTTTGGCTCCTAGAATTTCCGAGAACAGGAAACATAGAACTTAATCCTATTTTCCATTTGCTTTCCTGGGTTACATTTTGCTTCTTGTTCCTGGAGAGCGCTTAAATGAACCCAAAAATAGCGTGCATTTCATCACACTTCCTGTTCCCGGCGAATGTGTAGCAGTCTTTACTCAGGGAATTCTCTCATTAATCCTGGAAAAATCAGGGAATATTCAGGGAATTCTTTTAAGATGAGTTGGTAGACACCCTGTATCAGGTAAGGACTGCAGATGATCAAATTTTCAAGTACAGTAGTTCCTACTTTTGCTACCAAGTGCTACCATCCACGACATCTAGCTGCGGACTTGGCTACTAGATGTCATCGCAGCCAGCACCTGGCGACGAACTTTGGAACTAATATAGCGTTATCAAATAATCTAACTTACAAATTTTGGCTTCACACAAATGTACTGTAGTTAGTGGAAGATTCTTTCTCATGTCATAAATCTGAGGCATAGGACCGCCGGATTTACTTTCCCTCGATGGAAGGCATACTGAGGGATTCTTACAACAAAAAATTAACAATGTAATGAAATCAACTTATATGTCATTGACCTTCTATCCAGTAACATAATTCAAAAACATACACCAGCATTAACAGATTAAAATACTGAAGATGAAAGATTGCACTCTCGACATTGCAACATACTGCTGGCCATGACTGAAAACTTCATGAGGAAAATGGAGACCTGTACGTTTATTTCAGTTTCCTACATAATTCTTGAATTTCTTGGAATTAAATGATATGCCTCCACATAGTCCAAACGCTTGACTCATAGTTATGCTCCTTAGAAATCTGAACGTTTTCCAAGGGCTCCTAAATGCAGCCATATTGCTTGGATTTGGAAATAATAAGTGCAGTTAAAATTAGGCAGAGGGATCTAATCCTTCGACTTGATTTAACACCATCCGAAAAAACGCTACCATTTTCATTTAAGGCGATTCACCACTGAAAATAGTGAAAAATCATGAAATTTTCAACAACAAAAAAATGCCCCATTTTGTCATTTGGAACCTACTGAACAAGAATATAGTACCTTAAGACCTATATCTTATTTATTTATTTGGATTTATTGTGCTTCTAACAGGCATATGCCTAATAAAAAGAAACACATGTACATTTGGTTACACAATTCTATCAAATTATAATATAATTGACAGACATAATGCTGAGATTGTAATGCAAATTAATTCTACAACTAAATACGAAAATATAATAATTCGCGTGATCGCACAGCAGGCAGAAACAAAGGAGCTATATGTGTAACTGAATAAGTCGAGGTTGTTTGCTATTGAATGTTCATTGTATAATTGAATAGCACTTATTATTGGGGAATTTTTATGCTGTTCAGTTCTAGTTCTTGGGCAGTAAAATGTAATAAACTTAGGTCGAGTTGAGGGAGGTGGGACACGTAAATTAAACTGTGATATTAAATACGGACTATACAAAAGGTTATTGAATACTTTGAAGACAAAAGCAAGAAATGCAATTTTTCGTCTGTTAGCCAGAGATGTATAATTCAGGTAGCTATCATATTTCGGATAAATACCCGTCATTTTATACTGCAGATATCTTAGGAATTTATTCTGAACCATTTCAATTTCACTAATGTGGTTCAAGTACCAGGGATTCCAGATGCTGGATGCATATTCTAATCTGCTTCTAACAAAATAATTGAACAATAATTTTATACTTTTTGGGTTGACGAAATCTTTAGAATTTCTTCTTATAAAGCCTAGCATTTTATAAGCACTAGCTACCATTTCATGAGTGTGCAATGAAAATGTTAGCTTTGAATCAAAATGGACTCCTAGGTCTTTGATAGAATTAGTAATAGTGAGATACGCATCCAATATCCGGTACCGAAACATCACCTGGAATTTGTTTCTAGTAAACTTCATAACTGAGCATTTCTTTATGTTAAGGTTCAAGCGATTTAATTTACTCCAGGATGCCACATTATTGAGATCTTCTTGTAGTAATTGACAGTCCTGCTCTGTCTGAATATTTCTAAAAATTTTGACATCATCCGCAAATAACAAAACGTTTGAATATTTAATACACCTTGTAAGATCATTAATAAGCAGCAAGAATAATAGAGGGCCTAGGTTTGAACCTTGTGGGATGCCTGATCGGGCATAGTATGAATAGGATTCACATCCATTGCAAGCAACAAACTGTTTTTGTTCACTGAGATATGAGGTGAACAACTTCAGCAAATTATAGGAGAAACCATAATATGCTAACTTAATTAAGAGGATATCATGATCTACCTTATCGAATGCCTTCGCATAATCTATATAAATTACATCAACTTGACTTCCTTTGTCCATTGCTGCTGATACTTTGTGAGTAAACTCCATTAGATTAGTTACTGTTGATCTTTTAGGCATGAACCCATGTTGAAAGTCACTTATAATGTACTGTGCGTGCTGAAATATATGCTGATATAACAATTGTTCAAAGAGCTTTGCAATGGCTGACAGTATTGCCACGGGTCTGTAATTATCAAAATCAGACTTATGTATGGGACTTATCCTGGTAATTTTCCAATGACTGGGAAAAGTACCAGTTTGAATGGCTATATTAATTAATATAGTTAAAGGATAGGCCAGCACCTCTGCACAACCTTTGATTATGTATGGAGGAATTAGGTCTGGGCCAGCGGCTTTATTTTGATTTATTTTTAGTATCGCATTCTTAACACCAGAAATACTAATCTGTTTAGAATCCAGTACATCAAGCAATGGGTGTATGTCCTGGTCACTTGCACCTAAATTGTCATACTTGGCGCATTCCTTGGAATAAACTGACGAGAAATAATCAGCAAAACCGTTGACTATCTGCTTATCATTTTCTAATATTTTCCCATTAATTTTCATTACGGGTATTGCCGGGGATCGTTTCTTGTGTCGAATAAATGCCCAGAGGCGATTCGTGTCCTCTCCGATTGCATTTTCGACATTACGTACGTATTGTCGGTAAGCGGATTGAATATCACGTTTTAGAATTTTCCTGAGATCTTTAAACTTTTTGCAATGAAAGTCCTTGTTGGCCTGTTCCCTACGAATTTTCTTTCGATGGTAAGATTTTCTTCGGATGTTTTTTATTATATCAAAATTAAACCAGCATGGATACAGTTTGGTCCTCTTACTAGTGCTTACAGGTACACTAGAATCCAGAGCCTGATAGAAACGGAAATAAAAATTATCTACCGCCCGTCTACATGGGAAAATTGCGAGAGAACACTCCAATCCACTTCTTGTAATCTATGTATATAAAGCTCAATGTTTGTCTGTCTGTCTGTTATGTATACAAATCCACACCGTTTCACCGATCTGAACCAAAATTTGTATACTCACCCTTCGGAACCCTGCGGGTAACCCTGTCCACTTGAAATTTCCGACAGCCCACCCCATTCCCTGCATTTAGGCCCTTTGGCCCAAATCTACACAGTTTCACCGATCTCAACCAAAATTTGTATACTTACCCTATGTAACCCTGTGAATATCACAGTCCACTTAAAATTTCGGACAGACCACCCCATTTCCTGCATTTAGGCCCTTTGGCAAACATCCACACCGTTTCACCGATCTGAACCAAAATTTGTATACTTACCCTTTGCAACCCTGCGGGTGACCCTGTCCACTTGAAATTTCGGACAGACCACCCCATTCTCTGCGTTTAGGCCCTTTGGCCCATATCTACACAGTTTCACCGATCAGAACCAAAATTTGTATACTTGCCCTTTGGTACCCTGCGAGTAACACTGCCTGCTTGAAATTGCGGACAGACCACTCCATTCCCTGCATTTAGGCCCTTTGGCCCAAATCTACACCGTTTCACAGATCTCAACCAAAATTTGTTATTTACCGTCTGGAACCCTGCGTGTAACACTGCCTGCTTGAAATTTCGGACAGCCCACTCCATTCCCTGCATTTAGGCCCTTTGGCTCAAATCAACACCGTTTCACCGATCTGAACCAAAATGTGTATACTTACCCTTTGTAACCCTGTGAATATCACTGTCCATCTAAAATTTCGGACAGACCACCCCATTTCCTGCATTTAGGCCCTTTGCCAAAAATCTATATCGTTTCACCGATCTGGACCAAAATTTGTATACTTACCCTTTCGAACCCTACGGGTGACCCTGTCCACTTGAAATTGCGGACAGATCACCCCATTCCCTGCATTTAGGCACTTTGGCACAAATCTACACCGTTTCACCGATCAGAACCAAAATGTGTATACTTACCCTTTGGTACCCTGCGAGTAACACTGTCTGCTTGAAATTGCGGACAGACCATTCCATTCCCGGAAAGAGGACAGGGTCCGTCCCAAAGGCAATAGAAAGAAGGGGTAAAACCGGACCCGCTCAGGAAACCCTCAGGGTTGCCAGCTCCCGAACTCACCAGCCATGAGCCCTTGAGCATGTAGCACTATCCAGGGTGCACCAGAAGTGATGGGGCTACACACACCCTGCCTCCTTGAGGGTCTTGAGCAGAAGACATGAGATATTAAGAAAAGAAAAAGAAGGCTGACACCTCGAAGAATGAGGCTATCAGGAATGATTAGACAAGGGCCAATTAAGGCGGGAAAGTGAAAGAGTCGCTAGGCCTCGGATACCCTGATACCATCGGGGTCGGAAGAGAACAAGAGTTTGACCAAGGGAGGCTGACAGGAAAGAGAACTGAAAGGAGCCCGGCACCAGTAAGTAGAAGCAATGCCGGACTCAGCTGGGGTCCCGTGGTCTCAAACCTACGTCCCACAAGTTGTGAGACCCTGGAGGGGGGAGGAGGGGGCAGGTGTGAGAATAGCTTGCTGATTCATCGCGAGGTGATATGAGAGAAATGTCCAGACCCCGCCGTGTTACCTGGTATTGCTGACTATGCTGATGTTCATACAGGGTCTTTGGTCAATCCACTGTAGTGTTACGAAAGAGTGAGTGATTCACCGGTCAATGTGAATAGGACCGGGAACCCCCCCTCCCCCCCGAACGTCTGTCATCATATATCGTCATCATCTGCGATATTCTCAGGTTCGTGCAGCTTTCTGGAAGCTTCTCTTTGAGGAATTGCTTCAGACATTTATCGTACAGTTTAAACCTTAACAAGATGAAACTTTTAACCAGATAGCGATCTAAGTGGGAGCTCTTTGGCAAAAAATAATCAAGTCTTTCCCGAAATGTGAGTCCTAAAAATAACTTTTTCTATTATTTTCTAAGTTTCATATGTCAGTTATGTAGTAATTTTCAATATCATCCTGATCAGTAGGGCAAATTACCTAGATGTTACGCCCTCAACGTCATTGGGGGGAAAATGACCTAGATTTTAAGTCCATTATATTTCTAATCACCAACATATAAAGTCTTCTACGACTGAGATGTCACGAATTCTAGGACCGCTAACGACATATCTCGACTCGGACTGAAGACAAATATCACGAGAATGATCATTATTTTACAGAGCCTTCCCATAGTGACTTAAGTATAAACATTGTCACTGGGTTTGATAATGTAAGAAATAAATACATAAATAAATATAATTTATGACGTTGAGTGTTAAGGAGACTGAAATATTATCATCATTCCGCCGGGCGAAGCCGGGTACTACTGCTAGTTTTTTATAAAGTTGTTCGAAATTAGCCTTTTTAAAATTGTATGTATGAGTTTGGTGAATATTGTGTCTAACTTCTCTCTGCCAGTATCGTACATTAATGTTTAAGGGGGGATGATTATTGTCTTCCGGTACAAGGGGTTGTTCCTCTCTATTGACAGCAATAGAGGGTGGACAGTACTAGATCGAGTGTTCTATTATTCACATTCACGATATTATTAAAACTTTTCAAGTTCATCATATTTATAAAATTATTTAAGGAGGTAGAAAACCGAGATCCTGTTTTTAAATCAAATGTTGGGGTTATTTCCGGAATGTTAAAGTCTCCCAAAATAAGAACAGGATTGTTGCTTATGAGTGAGTTCGATTCTATACTTGTGTAAAATTCCTCGTATTTCTCTGCCTTCGACTCCGGCCGAAAGTAAACTGAACAGATAACTATGGTAAAATAGTTGTCTATGAAGAGTTTCACACAAAGACTTCCGTTTCCAGACCCAGGTCAATCTCCACAGCTTTATACTTGTTATGGACAGCGAGGACTACACCCCCTCCTAGCCTCTTGCCAGTTATATTTTCGTCACGGTCATTTCTAAATACAGCATACCTCTCATCAAAGAGCTCAGACGAATAGATTGACGAAATAAGCCAAGATTCTGTTAAAACCACTATACCGTAGCTCTCGCTGGTCATATTTGTATAAAACTGAGTAGTTTTAGTTCTCAAACCCCTACAATTTTGATAATATAAATTTAGCGATTTATAAGAAGAAGACATTTTACTTAAATGAGAAGAGAGGCACCTGCAGTGAGGCTAGGCCATTAGTAGGGATTTCCGTTAGGCGAAACAATGGGGCAAGGAAAGAGGAAGGCTCAAGAAACTGTCCAGAAATAATCTGACTGTGACCCTCCAGTACTCTGTGTACAATCACTATAGACCTTACAAAGTATTTCAAATGAGACCTTACGGGTTGTCACGAATTATGATAGCTTCCTGAGATCATTACTCTCATTTATGATATAAATATTTGACCCCTCACTCTTCCTGAGTTTTATCACACCGTTACGTACCCATAAGAACTTGTAGCCGTGTTCCCTCTTAAAGTTCCGCGATAGAGCCAGCAGTTTCTTCTGTTCAGGTGACAGACTTTCATTTATGTAGATTATGTTCTCTCCAGAAAGCCCCATGTGCTTGGTTGACAGGTTACACTTCACACGCCTTAGAAACATGAAGTCTTCCTTGTCGAACCGCCGGACAAATTTCACGATGATTCCACCATGAGGCTGATCCGGTCGCTTAGGCAAGCGATGACATGCGTCCACCATCTGATTTTCAATGTTCATGTCCATTGCCCTGCCAACGGCTTTAATGGTCTCTAGCACTTCTTCATTGTTGGTTTCAGGGACCCCAAATATCTCCACAGTGTTACGGCGTGAATACTGCTCTCCAACCAAGAGGCGAGTCTCCAATGTCTTCACACGGGCCCTGAGATCAGTGTTCTCTTGTTGTAGGGATAGAACCTGCTGCGCGATTTCCTTCAGATTATCGTGCTGTTTGATACTCTTCGCATTTTCATCTACTCCCTCATGACAAAAGTTCAGAGATTTTGTGAGGTCCTGTTCCCGAGATTGTTGTTGTTGCTTCATCTCCCTGATTTCTGCCTGCATTTCTAATAGGAGTTTTACGATATTCTCCAATGAATAACCCTGCGCAGCTTTCACACAACACTCGCCATTTCTTTCTTCCATGCACTTCGTGTGGTTCCACTTTTCACACGCTACACACTGTACCTCCTTCTTCCCCAGGTCCTTGTCACAGAAGGCGCAGGTCGGCATGTTTCTTGGTGACACAGCTCACTTCAGTAAATAATGATTACACGGATAAACGATGGTACACTGATTAAGCAACGCACACTCAGTTTGTCGAAGTAATTAAAAGGAAGTTTTTTCTTTGCTGTAGTTGCAAAATATTCAGATTAGTACACAAAATAATACACAAAGTTCGGGAGCTGAACAACACGCCACTCTTACTCAGCCGCCATCTTAACCCTAAGTATGAAAAAATAACATTTTTTGCATATGCGTCAATGGCCAAAATTTTAAATTTTTACTAGATTCCTTATTTTTTGCTAAAAACATCATAATCTTTATTTCTTTGATTTATTTTCATCTCGAAGAAAACTAGAGATGCAGGTCTGCGAAGCAGTATGCCAGTATAATTCTGGCTATAGGCAGGCAATATCTGATCTTCAAATGTCAATTGGTACTAGCCCTGGAAAAAACGCTGCCAAGATTGCCAAGCGCTTCGACAATAAAAGACTAGCACTGGCACAGAAACGTAAAAAGATGAACTTCACAGAGTACAAAAGGAAGTTGAGACATGCACAGCTTGAGGAAGAAAACAGGAAAATAGAAGCGGAGGGGGTAACATATGGTGCCGGTGAGTTTTGAACGTCAACGACCATACTCTGTTTTATTTTACGATGTATATATATATTTTTTATTGAACACTGATATGATAATGTGACCTAATATTGATGTATAATACAAGCTTTTGACCTAATATATTGTGTAAATTTATTTCACAACCATAAACTAAAAAATATACTTGAAATATTAGTGTTGAACATACGTTTACTTTCAAACGCAGTTTTCCGAAAGTTTGAATTTCGACAAATTTTCAGACAAAAATCTATATATCTTGAGAACCAATTCAGATAGAGAGTTCATATTTTCACCACATATTCATTAGATTTTTTACTAAATATTTAGGTAGAATTAGATTTTTAGGTGAATATGTTGCATAGAAACATAATTTTATATATATGCATGTTTTTTTTTTAAAAAAAAAGTCTAAAGTTTACTCTATGATGTTTTGAAAACCACTAAAGCTACCAAGATAAATCTACCTAAATATTTAGATTAGATAATTATCTTCAAATTGAGACCATGGGCAGTGCAATATGTTGGATAGTTTCTTAGATATATCACTTTGAAACATGGTCTGAAAAACGTGGGGGGGGGGGGGGAAAAAACAGTTTTTATTCGCTGTAGCCTGTATGTGACAACTTTTTGGCCATTTCATATTTTTGTTAGCCTACTACACACTAGAAAAAAATAGTTAAGCCATTTTTATTGTGTATTTCAAAAAAAGTATTTTTTCAGTGGTGAATCCCCTTAAGAGGCAACATTTTCCAATTCGCTTGGCATACTTTATCAAAATCAATACTCAAGGGGAAACTCTGGAACGCATAGGTCTCAATTTATCTCATCAAGTTTTCAGTCATGGCCAGCAGTATGTTGCAACGTCGAGAGTGCAATCTTTTGACGCCCTTAAAGAATCAATAGTGTCTAAAAGTAATCATACAAAGAATATATATAAGAAAAATCCTCAGTAAATATTCTCCCATAGACTGTCATGTTTTGATGGGTTTCGACTGAATTATCTTTTGTTACAATCTATCTATGTATGGTATTTAAAACACTAAGCTAATTTTTGTTACCGCGAGATTGATATAACGTCTTAACCGATTGACTTCGTAATACATTCTAACGCGAGTTCTTAGAATGTAGATTTGCAGGGTGTCTTTAAAAGGAAAATATATGTTAGAGTGTATTTTTAAATTATGAAAGAAAAATGTAATATTTGTCACTCCAGCACTTGCGCACAATGGTTCTATTCTACCGGAGAAATGGCGGATCCCACCGCGTCTTACTGAGATCTTTGTCTAGGACAGTTAAAAAGGGGGAAATATTGTTGTGGCTCTATGGCTCAAATTTTTAGAGTAAGTATATGTGTAGGCAAATCACTTAATGGGCAAAAAGCTATAATCCTTCGACTTGACTTAGCATCTTCTGATAATACACTTCAATTTTCCAATTGAAAATTGGAACATATAGGTCTTTATTTGCCTCATCAAGGTTTCAGTCATGACCAGTTACATGTTGCGAAGTCGATTTTCGACGCCCATAAAGTTGCAACAGTGTCAACAAGTAATCGTTCAAAAAATGCATACTGTATCTGAGAATCCTTCAGTATTTTCTCAATGACCATCATGTTTTGATGGGTATCAACTAGTATATTTTAATTGTGTAATGTAAATTCAAAAATGACTGAATTCCGATGTGTAATAGCACTAATTAAGTCTAGTTAACCGGAGACACATGGACAAGTGGACTATATATGTGTGTTTTAATTATAGTGTGTTTTTGAGTAATTTGTGAATTGACAATAATGATCTGTGATAATAATTTGAGGAAGGGTTAAAAAGTTACCCGAAACATGTACCTGATTACACAATTGTGTTCAGGCAATTTTAATTATTGATTGGGCGGAGATTTTCATTACCAATTCGAAGTGAAGTAAAGGTATGCTAACTAAATTGTTTAACATATTGGAAAAATCAATTGCATACTCGAAAATTGGAGGATATATCTGCAAATTATTTTTTGTGCAATGGTGCTCTAGACTGGAATCCTCAAGGAGCTCAGAGACAAGGAAGACCTGGAAATGCACCATTGAAGAGGAGACCAGGAAAGCTGGAAAGACTTGTAGGGAAGTGAAGAACTTGGCAGCAAACAGAGCCCGATGGAAATAATTCTTGGATGCCCTATGCTCCACACGGAGCAAAAGGAAATAAGTCAAAGTTATACGGTCGGGGTGGGCCAAAATAGTACTATGACCTTACAGAGTTTCATTGAAATCGCTCCAGGCGTTTAGATTTTATTAGAGGGACACTCACACACGGACAAAAGTTAATCCTATATGTCTATTTTTTCTTAAATGAAAATAGGCTAAAATATTCTCACATGTAAGGATCCATGTTGAATATCTATGACTTAAGTCATTTTTCCAAGTTTTCCCGTATTGATTTTGATATGTTATGCAAATGTCCACTTTACAATCCAAAATTATCTTTTTATATATCACTTGATGTCAATATACATTTTGAGACATGTTTCGACTCTGTGAGCCTTCTTCAGTCAAAATCACTAAAAAATTCTCCTAAAACAGTCTTAATGGTATCTCAATAAAAATGTTAAACATTTTTACATTGTCAAGATAATTAAAACACATGAATATAAAATGCTTAAAGAATTTAAAAAAATTAAAAATGTACAAAATTTTGAAACGTGGGCCACATTCTTGTTGATCCATTTTCAAACGGGATCTGGAACAATAAAAAATTACCTGACAATCTACGGTTCCTACTTGGAAACATAAAAACATGACTCTACTTGGGTAAAAAAACTTACCCCATTGTACGAGCGTCTTGAAAAAGGATCATGTCTAAATATGTCATGTAGAAACAGGTAATCGGAAGTTGTTTATTTAGTGCTTTGCAAAATGTTTTCAACAACCTGTAAAGCGGAAAACTAAATGAAATATGAAAAAGTAAACAAAAACAAAACCCACGTATGAATGACCAATGTTTACATACCACAGTTTGGAGACCATGCATGAACTGTCACCTCACAACTTTGAAAGAGATACCACAAATATGTCCATCTTTGTTGTTCTGCCTTTAATCACTGGTTGACTTGATACTGTAAGTGTGAGGTCAACGGTCGCGGTAGGGGGAGGCATAGCGTACGTCAGAACCTTACGTTATGGAGGAGGGAGGGCCGCTTCCTGTTTATGTCGGTCTCTTCGCCTTAATTTAGAGATTGTGTTAAATAAAATGTTGTCGTTGAAAGTTAATTCGTTCAATTTATTTACAGCGTCTGTTTTTTGGGCGATATGAAATTCTATGTTCTCTAACACATTAAGTTTTTTACTTTTATTAACAATGTGTACAATTTCCAAATCCTTATCTGTCGAACTGAAATTGATGTTTTTTCTCGTCCATGTGGTTCGCCATGGCCGAGAACTTGTTATATTTCAACGCGGTGGTACGTTGAACGCTCTACCCGTTTGTCCAAAATAGGTGGAATCGCAATCCTTGCATTTTAGCTTGTACACTCCCGATTTGCTGAATTTATCGGTCTTATTTACACTATTGTGATTAAAAAAGACGTTGCTGTTATTATTTTGTGTTTTGTATCATCATCATCTTGCACAGTTTCCAGCCACTGGCCGGGTCTGTTTGGAACACAAGCCTCTCCAATGTCTTCTGTCTTCCCACCATCTCTCAGCCTCCACCCTTGTCCAGTCTTCTCCTCTCTTCTTCACTCTTTCTTCCACTCCCTTCAGCCACCTGTCTCTCGGTCTTCCTCTCGGTCTCTTTCCTTCCCACTTCATCTCGTGTACCCTCCTGGGTATCCTCTTCTCCTCCATTCGTTTTACATGTCCATACCATCTAAGTCTAGATTTCTCTATATCATCCTGTAATGGTTCTTCCTTCATTAATTCTCTGGTCCTCTCATTTCTTATTCTGTCCATCTTTGTAGCTCCAATACTGCTTCTCAAGAACCTCATCTCACTGGCCTATGTGGAAAGAATATTTTGAAGAACTTCTGAACCCAAATGGAAACCACGGCGAGGAGGAAGTAATCGGGGAAGAGGAAGATGAACTGCAAACAGAAAAGGACTTAACATGGAAAGAAGTGGAAGATGCAGTGAAGAAGATGAAAGGAGGGAAGGCACCGGGTGTAGATGAGTTGAGTGTGGAGATGGTGAGAGCAGCAGGAGAGGTGGGGATACAATGGTTGTACCGAGTGATGAGGACAGCATGGAAGCAAAGGAAGACCCCAGAGGACTGGAAAAAAGGAATAATTGTCCCGATCTTCAAGAAAGGTAGTAGAACAGAATGCAGAAACTACCGGGGAATAACACTGATGAGTCCTTGTCCAAGGATCTTTGAGAAAGTTTTGGAAAGGAGGATTAGGACAAGGATAGAAGGAGGGATGAGGGAAGAACAACATGGCTTCAGAGCAGGAAGGTCCACAGTGGATTTGATTTTTGCTGTAAGGTAGTTACAAGAACAGCACTATGAGTATGGAACAGATCTACTGATGGCCTTCCTGGACATTGAGAAAGCATATGACAGTGTATGCAGAAACAAAGTATGGAAGTCCCTGGAGGATAGAGGAGTAGAGAAATGGACTATAAAAAGGATAAAGGAGATGTACAAGGGAAGCGTGAGCTGTGTGAAAGTGGGAGGAGAGAGATCGGACTGGTTGGAACAGAGAAACGGCCTGAAACAAGGAAGTGCACTGTCACCGTTACTTTTCATTGTGGTGATGGATGACATAATGACCCGAGTGGCACAAGTAATTGGGGAAGGAAAGATGAAAGCAATGGTGTTTGCAGATGATTTGGGGAAACGAGGAGGAGGTACAGGAACAGTTGGACGTGTGGAAAGGAATAATACAAGGATATGGGATGAAATTTAACATAAATAAGAGTGAAATGGTGATCACAACAAGGAAGAAGGAAAGAACCACAATGGGAATAACAATTGGTGGGGAACAGCTGAAGAAAGAGTTTCAAGTATCTGGGAAGCCTGATACAAGATAATGGAAGAAACGATAGAGAAATAAATGAGCGGGGGAGACAGGCAGAAGCATTCCGGAGGAGTGTGAGAAGCATGTTATGGAGCAAGGATGTCCCTCAGAACAGCAAAAAGATCATATATCGGACGTACTATGTCCCTATCCTGATATATGCCTCGCAGACCTGGTTTATGAAAGGAAGGGAGAAGAGCAAAATACAGGCCAGTGTGTTTTGTATGCAATGTTAATATTAAACTTTCTAATTGAGTTTGTTATAGTATGTGCTTTTGGGTTTACATACGTGAAAGTAGCAAAATTTTGGTTCTTTTTGCGATCTTTTTCTAAAGTTGTTTCATATTTGTTAACAATCTTATTTTTGATGCTGTTGACGTAATTTTGTGAATATCCATTTTCCTTTGCGAAGTTGGCTATGATTTTTAGTGTTATGGGTTCTGTGTTCAAGTATAATTGGACCCAAACATATGATGAATGCACAATCACTAATACTATTGCTGAAATAGAAGTAGCCATACAGGATCCAAGCCAGGAAAATAAAAACGTAATAAGGCTCGAGACTAGCAGAAAAATAGAAAAGATTCTTATGAACACAGAACCCATAACGCAATCTGATAAGCAAAGCATCAACCAACTAAAACGAAAAATTAACAGTAACAATATAATAGTTACAAAATCAGACAAGAGTAATACAATAGTCCTTATAAAAAAAGAACAATACATAGAAAAAGCCTTTTTTTTTCTTTTTTCGAAAGCACAAAGTTTAAAGTGGTTAACAAAGATCCAACTGCAAATATCCAAAAAAAGCTAAAACAAGTCATTAAAAATGTAGAAGTTCTGTTTGATGGAAAACAACCTCCAAACTTAGTGAACATGAACCCCAGACTCCCCTCAGCCAGGGCACTACCCAAAACCCAAAAAAAAGAAGTAGGCTACCTATTAGACCCATAGTTAACTCTAAGAACAGCCCAACGTATAAATTAGCAAAGTACATACAGCAATTTCAAAAAAAACATAAAATTTGAAGCTAATACAGGCTCCATTAATTCCATCGATTTCAGCAAAAAAACAAAAGAACTAAACATAGAAGATAAACACACTATGCATTCGTTTGACGTACAAGACATGTACTCGAATATTCCAATAAAGAAAGCACAAAAAATAATCCTAAATAACTTACGAAAGTAAGGAAAAGTAAGTACAATAGAAATTAATGAGTTTATGTCACTACTTAATTTTTGTTTAGAAAACACTTTTTTCACCTTTAAGTTAATAATAAAATATGTCAACAAACCAATGGTTTGGCAATGGGATCTCCGGCTCCGGTATTATAGCAGACGTTTATTTGGATTTCTTGGAACAAAATAAAATCATTAACCATCTACCAGGTATTGTGTTCTGGGGTAGATATGTGGGCGATGTGTTCACTATAATAGACGAAAAAAACTGTAAAAGCAGACTAATTATTGGATATGTTAAACAAGTTAGATAATATAAAATTCACGCTAGAATCCCAAAAAGAAAATTGCTTAAATTACTTGGATCTAAAAATAAAGAAAATACAGAATAAGTTACATTTTGAAATATATCGCAAGCCAACCCAAACAGACATAACAATCAAGAAGGATTCTAATCACCCAGACAGCCATAAGAAAGACGCTTTTTACAGCTATATTATTAGGGCGCTAAATATTCCATTCAGTGAAGAAAGTTTAAGCAAGGAACTAAAAATCATAACCAACTTCGCAAAGAAAAATGGATATTCACAAAATTACGTCAACAGAATCAAAAATAAGATTGATAACAAATTTGAAACAACTTTAGAAAAAGATCCCAAAAAGAACCCAAATTTTGCTACTTTCACGTATGTAAACCCAAAAGCACATACTATAACAAACTCAATCAGAAAGTTTAATATTAACATTGCATACAAAA
The DNA here is from genome assembly GCA_946902985.2 of Meconema thalassinum. Lineage (NCBI taxonomy): Eukaryota > Metazoa > Arthropoda > Insecta > Orthoptera > Tettigoniidae > Meconema > Meconema thalassinum. Next base: position 246,914,802 of record OX336394.1, on the reverse strand, counting down.
CACAAAATAATAACAGCAACATCTTTTTTAATCACAATAGTGTAAATAAGACCAATAAATTCAGCAAATCGGGAGTGTACCAACTAAAATGCAAGGATTGCGATTCCACCTATTTTGGACAAACGGGTAGAGCGCTCAACGTAAGATACGGGGAACATACCAGCGCGTTGAAATATAACAAGTTCTCGGCCATGGACGAGAAAAAACATAATTTCAGTTCGATAGATAAGGATTTGGAAATTGTACACATTGTTAATAAAAGTAAAAAACTTAATGTGTTAGAGAACATAGAAATTCATATCGCCCAAAAAACAGACCCTGTAAATAACTTGAACGAATTAACTTTCAACGACAACATTTTATTTAACACAATCTCTAAATTAAGGCGAAGAGACCGACATAAACAGGAAGCGGCCCTCCCTCCTCCATAACGTAAGGTTCTGACGTACGCTATGCCTCCCCCTCCCGCGACCGTTGACCTCACACTTACAGTATCAAGTCAACCAGTGATTAAAGGCAGAACAACAAGATGGACATATTTGTGGTATCTCTTTCAAAGTTGTGAGGTGACAGTTCATGCATGGTCTCCAAACTGTGGTATGTAAACATTGGTCATTTATACGTGGGTTTTGTTTTTGTTTACTTTTTCATATTTCATTTAGTTTTCCGCTTTACAGGTTGTTGAAAACATTTTGCAAAGCACTAAATAAACAACTTCCGATTACCTGTTTCTACATGACATATTTAGACATGATCCTTTTTCAAGATGCTCGTACAATGGGGTAAGTTTTTTTTACCCAAGTAGAGTTATCTTTTCATGTTTCCAAGTAGGAACCGTAGATTGTCAGGTAATTTTTTATTGTTCCAGGTCCCCTGTTTGAAAATGGATCAACAAGAATGTGGCCCACGTTTCGAAATTTTGTACATTTTTAATTTTTTAAAATTCTTTAAAGCATTTTATATTCATGTGTTTTAATCATCTTGATGATGTAAACATGTTTTACAAATTTTTATTGAATTTTAGGAGAATTTTTTAGTGATTTTGACTGAAGGAGGCTCACAGAGCCGAAACATGTCTCAAAATGTATATTGACATCAAGTGATACAGGGTGGCGCAGAGAAACGGGAAATTTTGAAATAATCATAATTAACCAATTAATTGAAAACAAAATTTTTTAATGCTGAAAATGTGTAAGGCAAGAGTGGAAATTACAATACTCGTTAAGTTAAAAATCACTTTTTAAAAATCACATCATTTAAGTGCTGTCCATTATTTCTAACACATTCATTCAATCGGTTTTGAAGACTTATCATTAATATTGTGCGACGCAATGTGTCCACTGGGATGTTGGCGACGTGTTCTTGGCCTAGTCTGGTACACAACGCTCTTTAGATGTCCCCATAGAAAGAAGTCGCATACTGAAAGGTCTGGAGACCGTGGAGGCCAAGCGATGTTAGCGTTCCTTGCAATTATGCGCTCTCCAAACAAACGTCTCAATGCAACCATTGACAGCCTGGCAGTGTGTGGGGTGGCTCCATCTTGTTGAAACCAGGTTTGCTGAATGTCAATACCTGGAAAAGCATGAAGCCGTGGAGCAAAAAATGTCTCCAGCATTTGAATGTAACGTTGAGATGTGACAGTTACAGTGGAACCATTTTCATCTTCAAAAAAGTAAGGTCCAATCACCCCACGACAAGACACTGCACACCATACAGTAACTTTGGGGCTGTGTAACGGACGTTGATGAAGTTCAGCGGGATTTCTGTGAGCCCAGTAACGCATGTTCTGCTTATTGACATGTCCATTTAAATGAAAGTGGGCCTCATCTGACATCCAAACATTTTCAATGAAGTTTGCGTCTTCATTGATTTTAGTCAGTAGCTGTTCACAAAACTGCAAGCGTAACTCACCGTCATTTGGTTTTAGAGCTTGAACAATCTGAAGCTTGTAAGGATGAAAGTGGAGGCCGTGCAATATTCTTTGCACGCTCCGACGGCCAAGTTGCAATGATGAGGCGATTTTTCGTACAGAACGACGCGGACTCCTTTCCACTGCGACTCGCACTGCTTCAACGTTTTCTGGGGTTCGAACAGTCACTACACGCCCACGAGGTTTCTTCTTTAAGGCCGAACCAGTCTCTTCAAAATTCCGAACCCATGTTGATATGGCATGTGAAGAAGGAACTCGACCGCGGGGAGGAATATCATAATGGCGTCGGAACACTCGTTGTGCAGCTGTTGCACTGTCGCCATTTTTGTAGTACACTCTCACGGCGACTGCGCGCTCCGCACCACTCCACTGCTCCATCTCAACTAAATGTCCGTTACTACTTGGCGTCATGACTTCTGTCCCCCACTCCTACGAGACGCACAGGTATACCAACAACAACTTCAAAATTTCCCGTTTCTCTGCGCCACCCTGTATATAAAAAGATAATTTTGTATTGTAAAGTGGACATTTGCATAACATATGTAATGATCCAGGTAGAAGAAGAAAATAATGAACAAAGTGGAATTGTAACGGCTTTCAAGAACATCGTGGAGAACAATCTGAGTGAAATTTACCCAAATAAAAGTACAGTATTGCTCATAGAATAGTTCATACTATTCCCGTCACAGTTGTGGCTGCCAAGAGAAGTTAATTAAAATTTATTGAAACCTATCTTGGAAACACCATGACCCAAGACAGACTCTCAGCACTCGCAATAGTTTGGACTATAAAGGTCTAATAAAAGACTTCAGCCAGAAAAGGAGCAGAAGAGTTCATTTTTAGCATTCTTTGTTTCTGTAAGTTTTTGAAATGGTAATACTGTACTGTATTTTAAAATTACAACATTACAATTCACTCAATTTATTTCACTTATTTTTATTCCTAGATGGTATTGATCCCCAGAACCCCCACCCCCACCCTCTCGGAAATAAGGGCCTCACAAATCTTGTACCGCACAGGGCCCCCACAATGGTTAGCGCCGCCACTGCAAGGTTCTATAGTCCGCATCTCCTTAAATAACTTACTATTTAACTTTACCATTTGTTCCCCATCACTACTTTAAACATAATGACATGATATAATTTCCTACTGTTTGTTTGAATCAGGGTCGTATTCATGGTTGCCACATGTTTCAAAGCCAGTGTTTGCAGACACTGGAACTGGCATTTATAATGTAATTTGAAAGTTGGCAGCCATGTGCTGAATGCCTTTTGTCGCTGTGACATCATTCCATGTTCGCCAACCTTCGCACTTAAATGTAGGATCTCCTCGGCCCGGCCGGGAATCAAAATCCGGGACCCTTCAAAGAAGCATATATACATCGTGCGAGCGTGTGATAATTTAAGTTGAGTCTTTCTACTAGAATCTGAAAGCAAATGTCTGTAGTTGATTTTTTTTGTAACTCTGACTGGGAATCTTCAAAATAATGAATTGTGGTACTGCCTGATCATATTTTTAAAGTCTTTAACAGTATATTAAGTGTAGGTATATAAATCATTATGCTTGACGTAACATATCCAAACTTTCAGTTTGAAGTAATTAAATTTACCAACAAGAACATTGATTAATTCTGAATGAAGTATCGCTTTTTTCTTTTTCGCTTTCATTTTGATAATATATGATTTTCATACCTTATTTCACCTTTTGCAGGGACATTATCAATTGTAATTACTAACCTTGGTCACTTCTGCACCGGATGTATGTGCTAAATTTCATAAATATGTGTTTTTATTTATTGCTCATTTAACAATGGCAGCCATATTAGACAGCATATTTAGTATGATAAACTGCCGCCAAAGCGCTCACGAGGCGCACACATTGATGTCACTAGTTGCCAACATGTCTGATACAAAATACACAACACATGTAACATTGTAATTATGTGAAAAAAGAAATAATTGTCATGGCCTGAATAAAGATTATTGATGCGTGTCAAGAACCAGGGGTGTTATTATTGGCTGTGGCCGGCGTTACCTATTAATTATTGGTCTAGGCAAAAACCATTGGTCTGAATGAAAATATTGGTGCACTTTCACATTAACTTGACGGTGTTCTTTTGTTTTATGATACCGGATATAAAATAGTACCGAATGCGTAGGGTTGGCAATACTATATTTGTTAACCACGCGCATAATGGTGGACCCAGCTGGAATTTCACCTATGTAAGTCATGATCGTATTTGGGACAGCGGGTGGGTTATAGGCAGCGGAAGAGTATCTATTACTACTTCATCTCCAGATTTATCCGTCCTTTACCACGGGTATTGTGGCTAATTTTTGTACTTTAGAAAAAATTATCAAGGAGTGATATTTCATTCAGTGCTACTGAAATTTGTGTGAAAGCAATCTTGAATTATGTTTACTGTATTTCATCAAGATAATTTTCTGTATCACAGGACATCTACGGATAATTACTTGAAGAACATCGCCAGAGATAATGCCCAACTGTTGTTGAATAAAATATGGGACTTGCCTACTGAGAGGGTCGAAGATGTCATAGTCTGCAAGCTTCCGACTCCCAAATATGTTCTTCCCAGAGAACAGCCTGTCCCAGGGCCAAAGCAATTGACAAAATGGCAGAAATATGCCCAAGAGAAGGGAATAACAAAGTCAAAGAAATCAAAGTTGGCATGGGATGACATTCTTCAGGTTGGATACTGTGTACAGAATGATTTTCTCTTTTCCATGGTTATTCTCTAAACGATTATTGCTAAATTTCATACCTTTTTGTTCTTGCAGAAGTGGGTACCCAAATTTGGCTATAAGCGAGCTACGGCTGAGAAGGAAAAAGACTGGTTGTTAGAAGTACCAAAAACAGCAGATCCCATGGAAGATCAGTTTAAAAAGAAGACTGATACTAAAAGAGAAAAGGTTGCCAAGAATGAATTCCAGAGATTAAGAAATATTGCATCATCTAAGAAAATAAAAGTACCTAGAGCTGGATTACCGCCTTCAGAATTTCTTGATGCTACACAGGTGAGTACATATGTTTTCACCTATAAGCGTATGTGTGATTTTTATTGTTAAAACTGTCACCCAGACGAAAGAACAAAGCAGAATATTGCAGTGTGATACTTACCATACTTTAGAAAGAGACTCGGCTTCGATCTTCTTGGTTTCTAACGAAGGTGTTAAGTGGTGGAAGCGAAATGTAGTTTCGTGCTGGTCCCAATGAGTAACAAAATCTAATCTGAGTGAAGGAGCCAAGAAGCCGAGCAAAGATAAACCTCAGGCCAGGAGGAACAAGTTTGATCGAAACCACAATTGTAACTCTTTACTCTTGAGCCCAACATGAAACTCAAAAAGATAGGATGCAGGCAGGTATCTAGCTATTCAAAAAGTCACAGAAACTAGAAATAGTGAGTATATTGAAAATAAAGCAACACACATCCGACGAGGGGAACATGTACAGACTAAGACATAAAGGTATGATTTGTTTAATTTATTCGTATCAGAAGTATACATTTTACATTAAAAAATATGGTACTTAATAATGCACATATCATATAGTGTCTGTCCAAAATTTTGCCAAGTCACAGGCATTAGGTGTCGCAGCTGTCAAGTCCTCCATTGTGCAACTTAAAGGACACTTATTGCAATTCATGAAATGGACTGTGGTTTGGACTTCACAATCACATAGCCTGGATGTGCCAGAAAAAAAAACACTTTAACATATTGGTTCTTGATCTACCAACACCAGTGCGAAGCCTGTTCAATGACTTCCACGTAGACCCGTGTTCCTCATGTCCTGGAGGGAGATGTTCAATTGGTAACATCCAGCCATCAAGTTGAGTATTTCTAGACCTCCATAATCTTAACCTTGCGGACTTAGCAGGTTCATGTAGATCTTCTGTTGTATTCAGGAAACTCCTCCTAGACCTCAGTCGTCGATGGGCAGGTTCATATCCGTACAGTGGGTGTGCGCATGAGGTAATTGCTTTGATTTTCTCAGTTATAGCTGCAACTTCTCTTCTAATATCTGGTGGGGCGATTCCAGCCAAACAGTAGATTCTATCTCGTTGTGTTGGTCTCAAAAGGTTCTTGTGGAAGAAAAGGTAGAGCGCAGGGGAGGAGGATGGACAGAAGAGAGAAAGGTGCAACACTGAAAGAATGAAGGAAATGAGGAGGAGGAAGGAAGAAAGAACGATGAGAGGGAAATAAAGTGATGTTTGCGTGGTCCTTAGTTTTGGCCGGTGGGGGGAGGAGGAGGAGGAGGAGGAGGAAAAAGGAACGTTGAGAATATATGAATGTACCTCAAGCATACCACACCAAACTGTGCAAGAGCATGCTGGGTAAGAATACAACTGTATGTGGAGAAACCGCAATAGGTAATTAATTTTAAAAATGCCAGGAGGGCAGAAGGAAAGACCGGGCAAGAAGTGAGTCATTGAACAGGGTAGGAGGGTAGTAAAACACCATCAAAAAATTATGTAATGACTTACGAGCACATCACAATCACACACAGAGAGAAAGCTTGCTCAGAGAAGGGACACAAGGATTTTGAGAGATGTTTCAGCATTGCTTCAGCAGCAACTAAATTGAGGAAATAGTGTACTTCTGGGTTCGTCATGAGTTACAAATCAGGTGTGACGTCCATCAGAAATATTGCAATCGCGGAGAAAGCCCGACTAACTTCACAAAGACTTAGGAGCATTTCAGAGCGACAGGTAAGACCAAATAGGCGCACCTATGCCCCAATTTGGTTTCAGGAGAAGAGTAGGAACAAGAGAAGCTATAAAGTCTTAGGGCGGTATTCATAGTCGTCAATTATTCGCTCTCTAATCTCCGATTCCTAAATCAGTGATTATGTGTGGATCTCCAATTATTCATCTCATGTATTCATAGTCGTCCAACAATCTGTGATTCTTGAATCCTTGATTCATCGATCTCCGATTATTTCCGACAATCTCTGATTCCTGAATTACAGCTTCAATCATAGATTATTTGAAGTACTATGAGAACGTTATCGGTCGGTATCGAAACCAGCATGAAGAAGGCGGTGACAATCAGGAAAGTGATCGGAAATCTTTCAATGGAACGCACTTCCGTATGGATAAGCCGAGCAGAAGCCGAGTTTGTGCAGTTGTGACTGAATTATTTCAACATGTTGACCAGGAATTTCTTCAATTTGTACCCAGCAATAATATCAGACTGCTTCAACATTTAAAAGTTTTTGTACTTTTTCACTCAGTGACGAAACAATTGTATAGTTGGATTGAATTACATTACTTGGATGAAGAGGATTCCCAAGAGGATACATGAGATGCAGAAGAAACGACCAAGAGATAGATGGCTGAAAGGAGTGGAGGAATGTGTCAAGAAGAGAGGCGAGGACTGGACCAGAGTGACAGCGGAGAGGTGGTGGGAAGAAAGGACTAAGTGGTGAGGCTTATGTTCCAAACAGACCCAGCCTGGGGCTGGAAACTGTACAAGATGATGATGATGATGATGATGACTTGGATGAAACAAATCATTCAAAAGTCCAAATAAAATGTTAGCATCACTTGGGGACATGTGCATTTCAATTTTCTTTACAACTAAGACACTATCATTTTGGAAGAAGAAAGTCGCTTCACTTATCAACGATTCACTAAACTCTTCAATAATCTTAATGCCGCCCCATAAAACAACAATAACTAACTAGGTCACACACATGGCCAGAAGCAATTACATTCATTATATCCTTCAGTTGTGTTATTTTTGAAACAAGCAGTTGAGAATATAGAAGTTAATTAGACACTTCTAATTCCAAATCAACGTCTGCATTCAACTTGCAATTTTCAAAAACTAATGCTGCTTGGAATTTTACCAGTTTGCAAAATCTGGTATCTTCCATTTCTGCCAACCAGTTTACCACTGGTACAGGTTTCAGTGACAACTGTTTGAAAAATGAGTGGCGGATATCTAATTTGCATGTATGTAAGAGGCAGCCAACTTCCCTATCTACTCAACACAGGCTCAGGATGCAATGAAATTGACATATCTGGGAAGTATTCGTCTAGGTATGAACGAAACATGTGTTTGATTTCCCTTGACATATGAAAACAGTTCTTTAAGTTCTTCACTCGCAAACTGTTTAGCTCTGCTGTGCACCGTAACACATGTCGAGCAACCCATCTTCGCTACTGTCTTTGATCACTTTCTTTAATTTTACCTCATCACGAAGCTGAAATACACCAGTCAATCGTGCTGCTTGTAGACGTCATTAGGGATTCCAGGATTGCACAGTGCCATGAGGAGACAGGCTGGTGTGGGATTACCAGTCACCCCAAGAAAAATATTCCAAACATATCATTTAGCGAGAAGCCTGGAGCCAAACCCTTTTCATTGATGTCATGCCTTAAGTTAAAGAGATTTTCCATAACATTAAAGATAACAGATATTTCTGTCCTGTTGATGAGTCTTTGTTCGCTCTTCCCTTTCTTTTCATACGTAATCTTGGAACAACATTTCAAGCTCGTTATTAACTACAGATTTCGCTGTAATGTAGTGCGTATCGTGAAATAATTTAATTTCGCTTTAAAATGGCCTTATCGCTTTAATTCGTGAACATTATCTTAACCAGAAACATATGATACGCAAAGATATCGCAAAATCACTTCAATATATTTTTTGTTCTTGATGCCAAAGAATGTAAAACTTATGAGAATTAAATGCGATTTTTAATTACATGAAGTATTGTTTGGTTTACTACATCACGAATACCAGTACATGAAAACGTGAATATTAGTCACAGTAGTTTACACTTTAAAAACATTGAAAATCAGCCTAGCCTACACATGAAGACCTGCTCTATTGAATTGAAGTTTCATGACAATAGTGCCACTAGTCCAAACTTCAAAATTCCTTTTCGTTGAAGACAAACCACATTACGCTCCATCATCTTGAAAGTACAGACCTCTTGTCTTGCTGCCAGACCATCTGCAGGGAGATTCCATGCCGGTTGTATGGTGGCGTTTGGCGGCAAAAGTAGGAACTATTTGAAAAATTCAAAGTTGCAGTCCTTACTTGAATTAAAAAACAGATACACACACTAATACAGCCATCACAATTAACACCAGTTAGCAGACAGATTCTACACACACCCAAAGTACAAGGGGCTACATGACCGCATTGTCGCAGCCCCTAAACTGAGGAACCAACCGGTTGTACAGGCACTTCTTCAGGGTGCTCCTCTTCGTCTTCAGTCCAAATATCATTAACAATTAGAGACCTGTTATGCAGGACGGCTGAGGCAATATAATAGATGTTGTAGTCACAAGCTTAGTGGCTAATCCTTTAGAAATACAAGGAAATCGTCTTTTCCACACTCCAAAAGCTCTTTCAACAATGTTTCTCCCCATCCTCTGGGCTCTATTGTACCTGCAAAGAGGAAGCCCTAAATCATTAACCAAATTCCAGTAAATTCTCATGCATGAAATAAATTCTGGATCCACAGAATTGCAGGGGAAAAGGAAAGACTTGCCATACTTGAAGTCTTGTATCAGGATTAGAGTCCCGGATTTTTGGATTTAACGATATCAGAGAAATATTTTAGCAAACATGCATATGTTATCACAACGACATATTTACCCCAAATATGACATTTGTTTCGATATTGAAGTCTCGAAATATCGCGAATTTAAATTATTTTGCGAATTGTGTTGTTTTCGCCCTAAAATGCTAAATAAAGACGAAATGTTGGTAATAAGTTTATTTTAAAACAATTTACTTCAAAATTAATTGAAATAGTTCCACTATCTGTCGTTTAATAGAAAATAAGAAATAAATGTTTCATGAGATAAGAGATAAGAAATTCTCTTCTTGAGTTAGGTTGGTTGAAGTCCTGAAATCATGGAAGAAATGCTCTACGTATATTTTGGAGACAACATAACTGTCACGAGTTAGTGAGAAAAGGACTATGGTAGTCATGGTGAATATTTGCTGAAGTACATGTTGGGTCAGGGGTTCCCAACCTGGGGGAGGGGGGGGAGGAGTGATTTCCGAATTAAGTTTTTTAACTCGAATATTACAATTTTGAAAAATAAACATTTTTCGAATCTCTCAGAGTAATTGTCGCACCAAGTCAATCGTTCAAAGCACTGGTAATTGCCAACTGTCGGCACAAACCTCTGCGGAGCTGCGAGGTTGGAGTTGAAATAAGAAATTTGCTGTGTTGCAAGGAGCAAAATCATGCCAATTTTATCGTCTCGTTGGCATATCTTGTGATTTCTTTGAAGCTTTGAACAGTTTGAACTTAAATCTCCAAGGCAAAAACTCCAATATTATGCATTCCTGGAAAAAAATACAGTTATGGAAACGCCGGCTTCAGTTGAACAACTTCTCATCCTTTCACCGCCTTAATGAAATGTTGCCGGAAGATAACGTGATCGTAATAACCTCAGGTGCAAATTCAGTCACATTTGGATTCCCTGGCACAATAATTCAACTTCTACTTTCCAGATACTGTATCTCATCGGATGAATGGTCCTGGATGTTAACAAGAAATTATTTTGCCTTTGACATTGAAGCACTGTCAGCTAGTGATGTGGGCCGGGTAAATACCCAGTGGGAAGGTAAATATAAATTGGGTATTTACCTGGGTATATACCCAGTGGTCATTTAAATACCCAAAATGAGGGTATTCTCAGTTTATTTAGCTTTGTACACACTTCTTAATGTGTTGATGAAGTGTTGGACAAACAAGGACTGAAACACAGGTATTTCATGCCTTAAATTGAAATCAGGAACAATATTGATCCTTCAAAACTAAAAGAAAAGGAAAATGGACGAACGGGTATTTTTGGATATTTATATGTTTTGGCACTGTAACCTTGTCTTTAAGTGTGGTTTTTTTTTCCTTTAAATTAAAGTAAAATATTGGATAAAACCTTTTGGTTGTTTTGTGTTTTAAATTTTTAATAAATACCAAGATATTGAGAAGGTAGAGTTTTATTACGATACTGGAAATGAGCAACAAAGACGTGGGAGGGAAAAGCTACTTTTGTAGTAATATGAGTAGGCTATATGCATATTAATTGAAATGTGTATGCCAAAACTCAAAAGGTAGTAAAATATATTCAATAGAAAGGACATTTGGAAAAAAAAAATGCTTAGTACAAGTGCATTGAGTTATTTTTCATTCAATTTTAAATATGAAAAAAAAATCTTAATTTCTAAAATGCATGTCAGGAAGTTTTTGTAGTATGTGGGTCCTAAATGGGTGAAGATGTATGCCAGCAAGCATATGGGTTGGCAACACTGCTCCGCTCATCCTACCCAGAATTCAAACTGACACTGTACTTCCCTCCCATTTTCTATTCTTTGTTTGATGCCTACTGTACTTAACCTAACTTTTGCAGTGTAGTGCAGTTGTTAGTTTATATCTCCCGATCTAATTCCCAATTCTAATTGTGTTTTTAAGTCCCAATTCTAATAATATTTAATTTGATTAACTACCGGTATCTAATGTTATTACAATTCTAAAAAGTTAATGTAGAATAGTTTGCATACCGGTACCCGTTTTTAAGGTTCAACTTACCACGACACAGGATTTTTTATGCAAAATCTAAAATACCCGGGTATTTACCCAAATTGGGTATTTACCCGAGTATATACCCTGGGTATTTACCCCGATTTATAAATACCTGGGTATTTTACATCACTACTGTCAGCACAGCTTCATGAAGAAGCCATAGATTTGAAGTTTGAATCAAAGCTAAAAGATGACTGTCTTACAGTGTATCCTGTAATAGCCAAATTTGCATTGCATGTCATTGTCCCACTTTCAAAGACATATGTATGCGAGTCAGGATTTTCAACGCTGAGTGTCATAGAAACAAAGCAGCGCTGTCGGCTTGATGTTCCAAGTGATCTCCGCGGTGTTCTGTCAAATATCAAACTGAATATACCGAATCTTACCAAGAGAAAACAGTGCCAACCCTCTCACTGACATTTGTTGACTACCGGTAATTTAAGGATTTGCTGTAAAAGTGTGTTCTTTGTATTGTGCTAAAATTAAGTTAGTATGTAATAGATTGGCCTATTCCATTATGTAGTGTTATTAGGTTTGGTCTATAACCTCCTCGTCAATCGAAGAGGTTATAGAAGCGATGAGTGGTGGGGAAGGAGGGTGGGGGTGGGGGTCGCGATGAACTCCCGTATCTGAAAAGGGGGGGGGGCATCAGCTGACAAAGGTTGGGAACCACTGTGTTAGGTTATATAGTATACATAGAAAAATTAATTCATTTCAGTTTTTGTTAGAAAAATATAACTAGGATATTTATTATTCCTCCAAAGATGTTTATGGAGTTCATTATTTAACCAAATCCCTTTTTTATATCACTGCTATGGATATTTTATTTCACCGCTTTGAAGCCTTTTATATCACCATAAATCAGGGTCCCTAATCAGGATCGAGAAATGGAGTGAACATGATTGGTTCACTCCTGTAGCCTGAATCGCCCAACAGAGCTCCAGGCAATTCTCCTGTGCTGAATCGGTGATGAATGCGGCTGTTTTGAAATATTCTTCTGCCATGTGTACTACCTGGCCAATTGGGTACTAAATCGACAAATTCCATCCGAAGTCTAACAACTGCCTGTAATAAAAACAGACATTGCTAGTTAACAGCAGCTCCCAACTTTAAGCAGTGGTATTGTAACACACTATTGTTTGCTTCTCACTTACCTGGACATTCAAAGAGAAATAAGATTTCCTATTTCGGTACACTTCACCAATCTGTTGGAGTTTTGTCGACGTTATCTTACATGACTGCAGTCTATGGCACCCAAAATATTCGGTATGACCCTGTCGCCTGGATGATCCCATCTTCTCTGCAAATCACTGAAGAGACGCTCCGTTGTGGCTTGTTCCGCAGTGCCAGGCATTGCTATGCAATATGGTAACTGTTGGGCCAATAGTCTTGAAATACGAGCTACGATTCTGCTTGCAGTTGCCTGTGATATTCCAGTCAAATCACCCACAACAACCTGCAAACCACCATACAGTTAAAACAAGGTTATTGCATTTATTATTAATAAAGGTTTTGTTATCCAATGCATGCATATTCGAAAATAACATTTCCATACCTGGATGGAAGCTGTGGCATAAAATCGAAGGGCAAGCCGCAATTGAAAATTTGGTGCAATTGGAAGTCCACGGTTATTATATTCTTTATAAAGAGGTTCTGCACTGAAACGCTGGTGAAGGGGAACCGTTGTCGAAATTCCTCCTCAGAATAGAACTCCAGTGGATTTTGAGCATCTCTGATGTACCGCTTAGAAGCCCGAACATTCACTTCTGCCACGTCCTCTTCATCCATAACTTCTAGCTCCTCTTCCAACATAACTTCCACTCAACAATATCCATTTCGAAGGAAACCGTGTAGTTTTTTGAGGTTATCCTTTAGTTTTGTCTGCAGCAACGAAACACCAATAATTACGGTCGGGACCGTAATTGATGAATCTGTTATTATTTCAACGAATAATCAGAGATTGTCCGACTATGAATACTTGACAAATAATCGGATAATCAACGATTATTTAACGACTATGAATACATAGAAATCAGAGATTGGTCAATCACAGATTCATGAATGCGAGATTGAGGGCGAAGCAACGATCGTTGATTGTATGACGTCTATGAATTGAAATCTGCACTCGATGAGAGATTCAATCGGAGATTGATAATAATTGGTGACTATGAATACCAGGCTTAGGCTGATCTTGGTAGGCAGAATAAGGAAATTTAAGAGAATGTTCATGGCATTTATAGACATAGAAAAGGCTTTTGATAACGTTGATTGGAGTAAGTTGTTTTGACATATTGATATGGATTGGAATAAAGTACAGGGATAGGAGGTTTTGGTTAAGGAATCAGTCAAACACTTCGGGGTCCAACAGGATACCACTGGACAGACACCTGCAAATGTTCTCTTCGGTCGAGAACTCGGGTCGCCGTGCGACTGCAGTTCGGTTGCAAGCCAGATGATGATAGGGTCGGTGATGATTACGTCTCAAGACTTAAGAAACGTATGGATAACATCCATAACAGAGTCCGTAGTAACATACAGCATGCGAGTGACAAATGAAGACACGTTATGACGTCAAGGCGGACAGTGGAGGTTATCAGCCTGGAGACCTCGTATGGTTTTAAAACCCTAGGAGACATCGTGGGTACTCCCCTAAACTGCAACGATCATGGGATGGGCCTTACAAGATTATGACCAGGATCAATGATGTAATCTATGCCACGGTGGGTGAGTGGATAGCGTGTCGGTCTACTAACCCCAAGATTGCAGGTTCGCTCCTGGCCGTGGTAAGTGATTTTTTTTGAAAGGCGGCAAAATTACGACACGCTTGTCATACGATGTTGGCATGTCAAAGAACCCATTTGAATGCAGTAGGCCGTGTTCATAATGGCAAAATTAATCTCGGGAGTTTCCGCCAACACAAAGTTCCTCATTTCTCTAACAGAAAGCGCTATAGTGTTCAAGGAGCTTAGATATCTAACCTCCTTGACTTTCATAGTGATTCAAGGAACAACGAAATTCGACATGCAAGCTACCCTCTGGTGTCAAATTACAAAGCTTGCACCCGGCACCCAAGGCCATACAATATTATTATTTATTATGTAATCTATGGGATTAAGAAACAACCCAACGGGAAACCTCGGTTTGTCCACATCAACAAAGACAAAGAGTGAAATCTAACCAGGAGTTCTGTTCCATGAGGTGATAGATGGGGGGAAGAAGGGTTATATCAGAGGTGAGGAATTTGATAAGCTACCTAATGTTGGGCTCAGGGTCAGTTCTAGAACTCTGAACAAACTGGTGTATCATTATTCCAGAGTCTTTCAAAACAGTTGTGCTGTTTGCAAGTACTTTGTGTGGTTGTCCATTTTGTTAGGGGTAGTTATGAGGCCAAAGAATGGTAGAAAGCAGAGCAGTTCTTGTATTCTAACTGGTAGATGACGTTTTTAGAGTAGAATTTACTGGGACCTTTCATGGGTTAAGGGGAGGAGACACTCATGTTGAATACCAAAAGTTTTACACCCTGGTCGTTCACATCATGAGTCGCACAGGAGAGGAAATTGGTGGAACTGATGGGCTAGGATGTCTTTGGGGTTTAGCGGACATCTATAGGTGGCAGTGAGAAGGTCTTTAGTGATAGAGAAAGTGAGGAGCGGATATGAAAACCTCGACATAGGAGAGGAATTGGTTTATATTATGGAAGCCAGGATGGGCTCAGTATCAGTCGTTCAGTGGGTAGCCTGATCCTGCTCTACTATGTGTGTGCAGTAGTTGTCCGCTTACCCCAGTAAGCCTCTCTTGCACTCTATTTTTCCCTTTACCGTTTGCTTATGGTGCCTGTACTTTGCCTTTTTATCACAATCAAATGTAGATGCTAGATTTCCAGTGTTGGCACATTTTTGGGAGATATAAACACACTTACATTCCTTCTGCCATCCACTTCAAAACTGATCGTTTCCCCTGCTTTGAGTGACTGTCCACCCTCTTGATGAGACTTGGAGGGAGCAATGGCATAGAAGAGTTATTAAATGAATTAATGCCGTGAATGCCCACCTTTGAAGACGATGCTGTGCTTGGCTGTGGAGATGGTCTTTCATTTACTTGTGTGTTTGTCTTTCATTTTGTTTCTCTCTCCTACCTCACCTACCTGCCAGTTTCTCAATCTTTGGTGCTTCTATGCTTCTTTTTCAGTCTTACAATGTTTCTATATCTGCCCTTTGGTATTTTCTGATGTAGATTTATTTCTTTATTGATTCATCCATTTCATTATGTTCCATTCTGCATTGACATTTTGTTCATACACTTTTCTTTTTCACTTACATTTACCATGATTAGATATAAATTAAATGCTTACATGGTAAATAATGTTTCTATTCTTTTCCAACAGTTAGGTGCTGCTGTTACTGTCTCTAAGGCTTCCACAGCTTCAGTTGGGAAGTTTCAGGCCCAACTTCCAAAAGAGAAACCAGCAAAAAAAATTGGACCCCTTCTTCCCAACCCTAAAAAGAGAAAGCGTCCTATGTTGGCTCCAGAGAAAGAAAGAAAATCTCATTTGGAGATTTTAGATGGCATTTTAAAGAAGAAACCAAAACTGGACGTGGAAAAGGCAGTCAATAAGCAGATATATCAGGAGCAACAGGCGTAAGTGTTCTGTTTCTGGATACTTACAAGTAGGCCAATACTTCCCAGCATATAAGTAGTTAGTCTTGAAGTATGCAATTTGGTGATTATTTCAAAGATCTATATCAGAAAAGATTGATTCAAGCAAGATATACTCCAGTTGATAAATACCCAAACTAATCTCATAAATCACTTTTAGTTTACCTTGTAACATTATTGACCTGAGATCATGAAATATTTTGGGTAGTCTTACCTAATTTCCTGGGTAACTGAGAAAAATTCTTAGATAGGTATAGAAAAATCCTTAGGTTGGTCAAACATTTAGTGGGTAAAATTATCATGATTTGATTGTACTTTAACTGGTGAATCATTTAAGGCCCAGTTGTACGAACTCGGGTTATCCATCGGAATAACTATACCTGGGCTAGCGTCTTCCTTGGTATATCTCCAAGGGTGGGTTGTACGACAAGATTTTATTCCGGGTCTCGCTATTCCATGTTTGTCTGAGAGACTAGCTAAGTTGGTAACAAACGGAGCTAACCTTGTGGACATATTGACACGAAATTTGAACTTCTTTGGAAACAGATGAATATTGAATTGACCACTGCGATACTCCATGAGACGCCGTGAGAATAACAGACATAATAAATACAAGCATTGGTTACGAGTCAGTAAATAATGGTACCTAGTATATCGTATATATAAATATAATGCAAACTAATATAGCATATCCAAGAATTAAGTACCGGTAGGTGCTGGCTAGGCTACTACATGTTACCATAAATTTTACCTGTCAGTCATATGTTCCAGTCCATCGATAATTTGATCTAATAACCTCAAAACTGTGTATTTTTCCAGTCTGAACCCTATAAAGAATTAATTTTCATCACAGTTCTGAAAATGATCCGACCTCTGTCTGTTCTTCTTTGCTTTTCTCCTCCGCAGAAATATTCTTTCTATTAAGGGATCCTCTGCATCAGCATTAATGCTCTCTTGAATAATTATGAGTAGCCTATGCTCTTGACTGATGCGAAGTTATTATTAATACCCTGTTGAACGAAGGATCACCCCAAATGATTACCGGTACATATAAAATATAATACAGAAACACCAAGCATAACATAAAAACAAAAAAATAATAAGCAAAAAAAGTTGGACCTGGCGGGATTCGATCCACAAAATTTGGAACTTCATACTCGCGAGACTAGCTCGCTAACCACTGGACCACAGCTACCTAACGTAATTTCCTGAAGACTGCGCATATGATGCTCATGTACGTAATTTCAGTGACCCGCTTTTGTTATATTCTGTAAAAATATGTATGTAATTACTGTGCTGCTATTAAAATTATACATTTCCATGTACATATATGAAGAACTGAAGAAAATGTGGAAAGAATATTTTGAAGAACTACTGAACCCAAATGGAAAAGATGGTGAGGAGGAAGAAATCGGGGAAGAGGAAGATGAACTGCAAACAGAAAAGGACTTAACATGGAAAGAAGTGGAAGATGCAGTGAACAAGATGAAAGGAAGGAAGGCACCGGGTGTGGATGAGTTGAGTGTGGAGATGGTGAGAGCAGCAGGAGAGGTGGGGATACAGTGGTTGTACCGAGTGATGAGGACAGCATGGAAGGAAAGGAAGACCCCAGAGGACTGGAAAAAAGGAATAATTGTCCCGATCTTCAAGAAAGGTAGTAGAACAGATTGCAGAAACTATCGGGGAATAACGGGAGTCATTGTGCAAAGATCTTCGAGAAAGTTTTGGAAAAGAGAATTGGGACTAGGATAGAAGGAGGGATGAGGGAAGAACAACATGGCTTCAGAGCAGGAAGGTCCACAGTGGATTTGATTTTTGCTGTAAGGCAGTTACAAGTTAGTTAGTTAGTTATTGTTGTTTTAAGGGGCGGAACTACGAGGTCATCTGCCCCTCTTAACACAGATTAAAGAATACAAATTTTGTATTGAATTTAAAATTTTGAGGTGGACATCTAAATTTAAAAAGACCAAAAATTAATAAAACAAAAACAAACAATTAAATAAAAAATAAAAATTATAAAAATAAACAAAAATTACGGAAAAAACAAAACATTATCATTCAAAAACGAACAAGTCGTTGAGTCAAAGTTCACTGGAAAATTTAGATTGCTGGCCCTAACCCACTCTCACTTATAAAGCGGATAACGCGATCAGCAGCCACCGCGTCATCGGCTAATATAAGTTTGAGTGTCGTCTGCAAACCAAGGTTTCTTCGTAAGTCAGCAAGATCCACACACTCGGTGAAAATGTGGGCCACGGTGAATACGGCTCCACAGGTACAAAGTGGGGGGTCTTCCCTTCTCATTAGGTATGAGTGGGTGGATCTTGTATGTTACAAGAACAGCACTATGAGTATGGAACAGATCTACTGATGGCCTTCCTGGACATTGAGAAAGCATATGACAGTGTATGCAGAAACAAAGTATGGAGGTCCCTGGAGGATAGAGGAGTAGAGAAATGGACTATAAAGAGGATAAAGGAGATGTACAAGGGAAGCGTGAGCTGTGTGAAAGTGGGAGGAGAGAGATCAGACTGGTTGGAACAGAGAAACGGCCTGAAACAAGGAAGTGCACTGTCACCGTTACTTTTCATTGTGGTGATGGATGACATAATGACCCGAGTGGCACAAGTAATTGGGGAAGGAAAGATGAAAGCAATGGTGTTTGCAGATGATTTGATGATTTGGGGAAACAAGGAGGACGAGGTACAGGAACAGTTGGACGTGTGGGAAGGAATAATACAAGGATATGGAATGAAATTTAGCATAAATAAGAGTGAGATGGTGATCACAACAAGGAAGAAGGAAAGAACCACAACGGAAATAACAATTGGTGGGGAACAGCTGAAGAAAGTGGAGAGTTTCAAGTATCTGAGAAGCCTGATACAAGATAATGGAAGAAACAATAGAGAAATAAATGAGCGGGGGAGGCAGGCAGAAGCATTTCGGAGGAGTGTGAGAAGCATGTTATGGAGCAAGGATGTCCCTCAGAACAGCAAAAAGATCATATATCGGACATACTATGTCCCTATCCTGACGTATGCCTCGGAGACCTGGGTTATGAAAGGAAGGGAGAAGAGCAAAATACAGGCCAGTGAGATGAGGTTCTTGAGAAGCAGTATTGGAGCTACAAAGATGGACAGAATAAGAAATGAGAGGACCAGAGAATTAATGAAGGAGGAACCATTACAGGATGGTATAGAGAAATCTAGACTTAGATGGTATGGACATGTAAAACGAATGGAGGAGAAGAGAATACCCAGGAGTGTACACGAGACGAAGTGGGAAGGAAAGAGACCGAGAGGAAGACCGAGAGACAGGTGGCTGAAGGGGGTGGAAGAAAGCATGAAGAAGAGAGGAGAAGACTGGACAAGGGTGGAGGCGGAGAGATGGTGGGAAGACAGAAGACGTTGGAGAGGCTTGTGTTCCAAACAGACCCGGCCAGTGGCTGGAAACTGTGCAAGATGATGATGAAGATGATGATGATGATATGAATAGTTCACTCGAATTAAGAGTTTGCGATGATTTAACTTCGGTTGTTTTGTAATAAGTGAGCCTGGCATCATCAGAATGATTGTTCTCTTGAATATGAGTAGATTATGCTCTCGACTGACGCGGAGTTATTATTAATTACCCTGTTGATCCTAGGATCACCCCAAATTATTACTGGCAGGCTACACATAAAAGATAATGCAGAAACACCGAACATAAACATAGAAACGAAAACTAATAAGCAAAAAAAGTTGGAACTGATGAGATTCGATCCACAAAATTTACGTTGCTTTTTCGTGAGTCCGGCACACTAACCATTGAACCACTGCGACATGGCGTTCAGTGCTGAAGACAATGCATATGATGCTTACATTTGTTATGTCGCTGACTTTCTTTGGTAATTTTCCTGTAAAAAGGTGTCTGTAATTATTGTGCTGCTATTAAAATTATACGTTCTCATGTACATTTATGAATAGTTCACTGGAATTAAGAGTTTGCGATGATTTAACTTCGGATGTTATTGCAGTCTCTCCCGTCCGCCATATATACTCGGTATAAGCAGATAGCCCGCCATTCCATGCCCGGTTAGCTATGCCGTCGTTTATACCCGGATTATCTCTTATACCAATGTTGTACAACTCGATTCTGCGCTGACTACAGAGATAACTTTAGCCGAGGTATAACCCGAGTTCGTACAACTGGCCCTAAATAATTTTTGGAGGGATTGCTCATCAAAATTGCTTTGTATGGAAAAATACAAACACTACAAGACCTACAATAAAAATGAACAAGAATATAAGTAGCGTAATCTTTAAAACAATGTACTGTAAATTCTCACGGCACCACCTTCATCCATATTGCAATAAGCCCAATCAATTGCAACAGCGCACATCAGTTTCAAACATTATGTTGGTCGATCGGGGATGTTTTCGTGTGACATTGGTCTCTTCACACAATCCTATTCGACGTTGAATGGTGCGGTCTTCGATTACCGATATTCATTTTGGTTTATAGTGGGTCTTAGTCAACCACTAAATCACGCATATGCTGTATTGAGAGGAGAAAATACATAATACTCAGATTTGTACCAAAAATTATAATTACACACTTGAAATTCAGTTATCAGATATTTTCAAAATTTGCGAGTTGAAATGTATTGAAACACAATTATTACCCATTTACAATGCTAATTGGTAAATTTTGAGGTTTTTACCAATTTCATGAATCGCAAAGTTTCCAGTTTAGCATTTCTATCATCTCCCAAGTAGTTCCCTCTTGAGGCTGGACAGGTGCTACCACAATTGGAAGCATTCCTGGAAGTCATTTGATCACAGTTTGTTCTAAAACAATGTGTGTTTCTTTTTGAATTTTCACCACTGTCTGAAATCTTCACCCGATTAGCTGCATTTTCATTTTTGAGAATAGGAAGAACATAGAAGTTGACTACATTTTACTGTAATATGAAGTATAAATCAGCATTTGTGACCACTAAATTGGGCAATGTTCAAAAAAATCAAACTGCTTTCACTATGACCATTCTTGATTATTTTTGTGCTAATTTGCTCGAGTGTGACCCTCCAAGCACTATGAGGAATCATTCGAAAAGGTTTTTTTCTTTTTTATAGCTTCAGAGTTAGATTTAGGGGTTAGTAAAGGTATGTTGCATAATGCCAAAGATACTAGCTAGTGGAATGATGAGGCAAAGGAGAGAGTGCCATTGAGGAGGAATTCCATACAAATTAAAAAATGTAAATGAAACAACGCAGGCGCAGCTGAGTTATGGAAGGCTCTGCCGGCCAATGGCATGTTATGGCTAACTACTTTTCAACATCTTGTACTCTACATCCTGATCTACACTGAACATATTTAAAAGACTTTTATCCCATATCTATCTTTAATATTTCTCAAGTACAAGTACTAGTTGATCAAATGTGATCGTGTGTAAGTGATTTTTCATTTTTAATTAGAACACTACATTCTGATCCTTGTAGGAAATCATATTAAGTGAATTCCAATCGAAACTTCTTATCAAATGCAAGATTTGGCTGATCTAATGTGACTGATTTTAAAGTTCTTTTTATTCACTGACTAGCAACCCAGGGCTTCGCCCGGAAACGGAAGCATCATTTATATAATTTATGGAGGAATCATAATTCATAGCAGAATAATTCTCTTTATCGGACCACAACCATACAACCATGAACATTCCTTCTCTGTCATAGGAACTTTGGGGTCGACTCCCTTTGTCCTCGTGAATTCTTTCTTTCTTCTCTTGTGACAGTCTAGAAATTGTGTGTTGCTCAGTGTCATTGTTAAGTGTTAAGCGTAATTTTTTCGATTTCATTGAACTACGACCTATATCCTTTTTCAGTCTCAGCATGATGGATTAAAATCACTTACTGTTTATATTATCACTGAGATAGTATGTGCAACGAATTCTTGTTAGACGTCATTTAAGAATGGTGAGGTGCATGAATCATAAATCCCCCTTCCGTCCAATCTAAACTTGACTGTGTATTCTTTGGAACGAAAAGTTCACAGGTGAAGTAAAGAAAAGCTGAGTTGTACTTCCAGGGAAACTTAAAATACATCCACGCTTCTCTGAAGTCTTAACTCGACATGACTCTACAGTGTCTGGGGTGATAGGCTTGCTTGCCAGCCAGCTAGCTCGTAAACTGTCTCAAAGCTAATAATTGAATGGAGATTGTTGGAAGAAATGAAAATGTAAAAACACTTAAAAGTGGGTGATGTATTGAAGATGCAGTCACGGACTTTTTTTGTGGAACTTTTCATGCTGAACAATTCTTACACTCATAGTATATAGATATTTTTAATGCTTTGCCCAGCGTAAGCGTAAAGAGGACACGGACGCCATACTTTTTTTTTCTCTCGACTTGATCACTGAAATCGTTACTGCTTGGCTTCTTTTGTTCATAAATAAATAATTTTCTATAGAGACCTTCCTCGAAACATCCTTTACAGAATGGTGAAAACCGAATGAATATTCAACCAGTGGTTCTCGAGATTACCCGTAACATCCAAGAATTGGGGACTTTGTTTTATGCTTAGTAGAGATACGTTGTATTACAACCTTCCTACATTCAACTGAACTTCAAATATAATGATGTACTCCAACCATGATACATTTGGCTGATGAAGACTATAATTAATAGATAAAACATATCCCACTACCTGTGCTTAATGTAAATACAGTAAGTGTGGAATTCACTATTTGGTGTAGTGGCTAGCAATCTTGGCTTTTGACCTGGAGGTGTAGGTTCGGTTCCCGGCTGGAGAACTGGAACGGGGTACACTGAGGCAAAACTGAAAAGAGGTTGGACGATCCCACCTTGGCTATCCTGGAAGAGGTTTTCTGTGGTTTTTCACTTCTACTCCAGAGAAATGCTGGAAGGACTCATAATGTAAGGCCACAGCTACTTCCTTACCTGAATTGGACGGTGTTATGCATCATGCGGCTATGCGCCAATTCTTAGTTTTGAGCTAAACGCGTTCAATGATTTTTATACTTAATACCATATAGGAAGATGCATTTTAGTCGTGATAAATCAATATTTGGCACAGTTACGTATTGTATTGCGCGTAATGTGATTATTCACACAAAAACTCACTTGGTGCAATATTTTCTTTGTTTTTCTCAAATTTAACTTAGCCGTATTTGCAGTTTGCGGATCGCAGTTACACATCAAGCGGCTAAGCACCAATCTGTGGCGGTTAACGTGTTGATGCACAGGGCTCAGGGTTTATGTAGTTATGTAACAACAAGTTAAGTGCTACTTTGTGAGTTTTGTTGTTAATAACCAAGATCCGGTAACATTTGATTTTCAGTCAACGTATTAATATGTTATTACATAAGAATTTCACAGAAATATACAGTACATTAATATGACTATCAATAGTGGAAAGTGTTAACATTCAGATTTTAAATTCAATACAATCTATAGTTACAGGGAAACATAATCTCTTACACATTGCAATCACACGCGATAGTTTTTTCCATTATCACACATTTTCACTTTGCAGTGTGAAATCAAGGTTTTCATTGAATCCATCTATATCATCATAGGTTCCACCTTTTGAATAAAAGTTTTCATAGGAACCTTTACAGTCACTTGGAATGAGATGCATGATACTCTTCAAGTCTTGCAGTTTGGGTTCTGATATTGGCTTTCCATTAGGCCACCGGAGTTCCAGATTATCATCCAGGAATATATTGTGATCACTCAGACGTGAAGTGTTTCTTCTTTTCAAACTAACTTCTTGACCCTCGCTGTTGAAAGAATTTTTCATAATGAGAGAATATGATTTTCTCCTTTCGATCTCAATTTCCCTGGTTTGGAGCCAACTCACAGTCTTACCCTCAACGTCCTTCTTACTGTTCCTTATCTTCTTTTCTAAACTAGCAGATCCAACGAAGTCTTCCTTCTTCATCTTCTTTACAATCATTTTATTTTTGTTACGGCAATTCTTCATTACTTGTACGTAATCATCCGGGGTGTACAATTGCTGCTGATTCTTTAAGGAGCACTCTATATCTCCGAAGACGTCATCGTTGGACAAGAAACTGTGCCCAGGTATTAGAAATTTCATTCGAATGGTTTTTAATGTTGTGATGTGAAGCCAGGATACTCTTCATCGTAAGTACAAGCTTAATGTTCCTGATCTGCCCTCTCCCCACAAGAATCAGACCACAATATTAAATGTTTCTTTCCCTCGTATACATTTTCCATGTGATGTTAGTTAGTTATTGTTGTTTTAAGGGGCGGAACTACGAGGTCATCTGCCCAACCATGTGATGTTGACGAAGACAACTTCTTGTGCTCCACGACCAGCTTGCCCTTCTAACCAGACTTAGCAGTACCTTTTTTTGAACCCCCATCGTGAACTCCACAGTTGTGCAGCCACAATAAGCGTTTGTAGAGTACAATAATAGTGGGGATTCTTGGCAAAGGTAAAGTTCACTGCAGGTCAAATGTCACGACCGCTAAATCTCTGTCCTTAGCAGCACGCTTCATATCATGCTTCATTTCTGAACGCACCATTTCTGCCATTTCTTGATAGATCTCCAGATGTTGCCTTAGATAAAGCGAATCCTCATGATATTTCAGTTGAGCATTCAGAGAATCGCAAACATTACAGGTGTCTTTTTTCCATGCTTTGCGCCTCAGATTGAATTTAGAATAAAATATTTTCTTATAGGAGGAAAGTAACACAGGCTCCAAATATTCACTTTTGTATAGACTGTACATGACCGGAATGGTGACATATGATGGGAGAAAGTCACTACTTGTCTGTGCTCTGCAATAGTGTGACTTATAGGCTACCTAGGGAATTGGTTTTATTGCGTATTGCCAGCTAATACGCAGGGACAAAAGAAACGACATGGAATGTCGCTTAGCCGGATGTTATAGAACGCCATAACAATCTTAGTGAGATTAATGCGGATAGACGGTTGATGCAAAACTTTCAACCCCGTATTATGAGAATGGCGCTTACGTTTTTCTTCAATTACAACTGTGTAAATTCAAACAGAGCTTTGTCAATATGCGAGCAGTTAGTTGGACCACTTAGGCGACAGATGGCGTTAGTATTCAGTTTTTCGAAAATTGTCGCTTAGCCGGTTGATGCATAACACCGTCCATTTACAAATGCACACACTATTACAGATGCCACAATAACACAACTTATTAGACATGAAAGAAAACTGTATATACACACATCTAAGTGCATGGGGGCTAAATGACCACGATGTCCAAGCCCTTCAAACAACAGTAGTACTTGTTGAATAGACAGATAAGTTTTACATATCATGTAAGATTTCAAGTAATTTATTTCAATATGGACCCATTACAAAGAAGGCAAACAGGGTTTGTTTTATGTCCATGCACCTGTGATACAATGCCCAACCGGTGTAGAAAACAGTAAATTGGTATCTTTTTACAAGAGTAGAGGAAATGTGGGGTAATGCAGAGATTTTCGAGGCATTAAACACACCCTGAAAATATGGGGAAGTCATAAATAAGCACCTACTTAAACTGGTAGCTCTAACTGATGACCAATTTCAATTCACACAGGGTGACGGACACAATAACTGCTTTTAGAGCAGTCGTGAAAAAGTCGTCTTCAGCATTTCATAAACTTCCGAAGCTCCTCTGCTTGAGGCAGAATTTGATTGAACATGCTGTTCACATGAATACTTCATTTCATAATTTGCAGAGAGCAAGTGTAGTTTAACATACTCTGCATGCAGCTACACAAAAGACTGCTTTTGATGGGTAGATATGTCTACAACACTCCATGTGAACATGGGATGTACTGTGCAGGGATTTAATGACTGGACTACATGTTTAAGTTAAACAATGTTTGTTTCTTATTTTTTATAAATAAATAAATAAAACAGCCTTGCAAATCTCCCAAGGGCTATGGCCTCCTGCATTGCAGGGATAATGCTCATTTTAAGTCATCAGGTAAGCAAGTTCCAAAGAGCATTATTATATTCCTTCCTATTTTGCAACATCTTACTCTCATATCTGTCTATAATCTTAATAATTTTTTATTAGCAACTAAAATTACAATTCTTTTTGACTTACCTAATGTAGCTCAATATTATAGCAGAAGCCTATTAGTTGTGGCTTAGGCCTATTTTATGGCTCCCAGCTCATGATCCTTGTTGTGTGAGGGAGGGAAAGTTGAGTGGGGTGAGGGTATGAGAGAGTGTGTTGCTGAGTGATAGATGAGGTAACGTTTGCAAATGATAATGGTTGGTTCCTCAGTTTAGGGGCTGCGACAATGCGGTCATGTAGCCCCGTATACTTGGTGTGTGTGTAGAATCTGTCTGATAACCGGTGTTAATTGTGATGGCTGTATTAGTGTGTGTTATCTGTAATTCAGATTAGGACAGCAGACATTCAATTTTCAAGTAGTTCCTACTTGTGCTACCGAATGCTACCATCAACGACAACTAGTTGTGAACTTGGTTACTAGATGCCACCCCAGTCGGCTTCTGGTGCCGATCGTTGGAACTTAAAAGCGTTAGTCAAATATAACCTATAATTCAGCTTCACATGAGTGTAATTAGTGGAAGGTTCTTTTACATGCCATAAATCTATGACATGGGCCCCCCGGGTTAACTTCCCCTCCGAAGGAAGGCATACTGAGGGATTTTAGTGCTCTTAAAAAATCTGACGACTTTGGCTGGGTTTAAACCCGCGATCTTGGGCATAGAAGCTCACCATGCTACCAACTACGCCATCGAAGCATTTGGTGCAGAGGCTGAACTGTCAGTATTCATTGGTCATTATGTTACCGTAGTATATGAGTAAAGTAATTTTTACCAAGTATGCCTTTATCTTCAATAATGTCAAAAGGAGTCTGAACTAACAGTTTCACTGTAAACTTCAAGTGAAATTTTACTGCACCGTTAGTATTAGTATTAGCCTTTCTCAGGCTGTCAACTGATGTGACACAAATGGCGCCGTCGCATTCCTCTCTGGAATCATGAATGAGAGCCGTACAGTAGTATCTACTACATGTTATTGGAATTCTAATGACACCTCATTATGCCATCTTTGACCTAAGTTTTGGTCTTGGATCTTGGATTTACTACAATCATGAGAGTCTAGAGTCAGACATATGGTGGCTTCTAGAGGTTAACATTACATGACTTCCACCATGCCATGGTATTGACTAGGGATGTGTTCTTTTTTTTTTTTCAGGAGGTCGGCTGAGAAGGAACAACAGCCTCATCAAAAAAATAGACGTGGGGGCAAGAAGAAACGTAGTGGTCCTAACAAAAAGGGCAAAGGAAAGGGTCCCATCCAGAGGACTGGTGCAAAGCCTAAAGGTGGAAGGGGTCAGCGTAGCCAGGCTGGTGGCCGCAAGAGGAGATAGTGTATTGTGCTGCAATTTGTACATAATAAATATGTTTAAATGTTGGAATGACCTGTATGATTTTGATTTAGAGAAAGACTTCTTTTTCCATAAGGTGCGTTCAAAAAGTAACGAGCCGGAGGCTGGAATGCGCAAACAGGTGACGACATTGGCTAATCATGGCGTGTGTAACGAGGTGTGGTTCCGACCAGAGCGTGGAAGGTCACAGCCCGTCGCTAGAGGGCACGCGTGCATGTCACGTGACGATACAAAGCGAGCAGCAGCATGCATCAATCGTCCAACGCTGCCAGTCGCATTGCAAACAGTGACATGGAGGCATCAACCATAGAGCAAAGAGGTGTTGTTCGGTTTCTGACAGCGGAAAGAGTAGGGGGAACTGACATTCATCGCTGAATGTCACAAGTGTACGGCGAACACTGCATGTCCCTTGCAAGGGTCAAGGCGTGGCACAAGCGCTTCAGGGAAGGATGGGTGTCGTTAGCCGATGATGCCCGGTCTCGGGCACCCCCTTGCATTACCGATGACAACGTCCAGCTGGATGATGCACTCATTACCCAGGACCACCGAGTGACAGTCAACGCCATAGCCACTGTGGTCGGATTGAGCGTCGGAAGTGTGCACACCATCATGAAGGAACGACTGCACTTGCGCAAAGTGTGTGCCCAATGGGTGCCCCAAAGTCTTCAACCACACCAGGAAGCATGTCGAATGGCCCACTGTCTTGGTCATCTGCAGCGCTATGCGAGGGAAGGGAATGGGTTCCTGGCACGAGTGGTGGCTGGAGATGAGTCATGGTGTCATCACTTCGAACCAGAATCTAAACGACAAAGCCTCCTGTGGAAGCATCCAGGGTCACCACCACCCAAAGAAAGATAAGGCCATCCACACGAGTGCAGGAAAGGTAAATGCTGACGTTCTTCTTTGACCAAGATGGCCCCCTTCTGGTACACTTCATGTCGCACGGGACAACAGTGAATGCCCAGCGTTACTCACAAACCTTGACCACCCTTCGCCAAGCGATCAAAACAAAACGACCAGGCATTCTCACCCGTGGGGTCATTCTGCTCCACGACAATGCACGACCTCATACGGCCAACACAGTCGCGGCACTCCTGCAGAAATTCAAATGGGAGGTTCTCGGCCACCCTCCATACAGTCCAGACCTCTCTCCCTGTGTTTACGCCATGTTTGGTCCCCTTAAAGGGCTTTGCGGGGCCAACGATTCACCTCGGACGTCGACGTCCAGCTGTACGTGCGGAACTGGTTCACATCACAGCCCAGGGAATTTTATAAGACAGCCATTCACCACCTCGTGTCACAGTGGGACAAGTGCCTCAACAGCCAGGGCCAATACTTCTAACATACAGGTACTGGTTTCTGTAATTATGCCTCCGGCTCGTTACTTTTTGAACGCACCTTATATTTTGAACTCGTAGCCTAAAGGAGGAAACAACCAGAGTAGTTATTGCACTGCCTAAAAAGTTATTGAGCATATGTGTAAGAATAAATATTAACCACGTGATGGTTTACCATTTTACCTGTCGTTGAGTATGCCCCTTCTCAGTCTTCTTTACCCTGTAAATGTTGTAGAAAGCAGTGGAAACAAGTACCTACGTTTCACTCTGGGATCAGTATAACAGAACATGAAGGGTGAATATAGAAGGCTGGAATGTCAAGGTAAATGGGAGAAATGAAAGTTCAATAAGAAATGTTAAAGGGGAATCAAATTCAGATAAGAAAGCAGAGACTAAGTACACCTATGATATAAATGAACTCCCAGGTCCATCCTATCGACCTGGGTAGGTGTGTTGAGGCACAAGACCATGGGACCAGGCCATCTCCAGTGGGTTCTAACCCTACCGTTGACCATCCTTGAAATGGCTTTCCATAGTTTCCTCTATTTCAGCTCCAGGCAAATGCCAAGATGGTACCTTCCAATAGGCCATGCAAGGGTGTCTGTCCGTGAAATCCATTGCCATGTAGAAACTGAACTTACTTCATCCCTGACCCCTGACCATTGGAAATAATACATTCACTTCTGTTATCCCAACTTAGTTTCTTATGCTGGTTGTCATAACGTATATTTGCTTCAGTGATCTTTAAGCCTGCTGCCTAAATTCTTGTACAAATACAGCTCTCCTCCCACTCATCACAGCCCCATGTCACGTATATGATTTATGCATTAGTTTTGATAGTACTGTATTCTCTCTTTTCCAGTATACCAAAATACAAAACTGATTGGAAATTCAATTAACATGCTATTTTATGGAAAGTAGCCTGCTAATTGTTAAATCATTTCAGTATCATGCAATTCTACTAATTACCATGGGTCATAATTATTAATATAATTTTATTAACGTCACATAACAAAAGAACCAGGTGCACAATTTCCTAATTGGGTTTTGGCTTGCGTTTTCCTGGAATATCCCAGCCTTGACTGGGATCTCGTGTAACTGCCATGTAGACAAGCGCCCCTCGACCAGGTATGGGCTTAGCAGCCACGTAAGTTCGTCTGTCAGGAGACCAGTGACTCATGAACTGGGGAATATCCTGTTGTTTCATGGCATCTTGCTGCCATTGCCACTGCGTTGTACTAGCTTGGGATACTGCCATTTCCTGGAAAGTGAGAAATATGTAACCTCTCTAATTGGATGAAGAGGAGTGATAAAATATGCAATATATGATTTTCTTTATTTTCCTTAAGCTATTTCAGTTTTTAATAGAAGTGTATTATACTTTCTCTGTCCCAAACTAAAATAAGTCACATTTCTTTCAATAGTACCGTAATTTATTGGTAACTAACAATACAAACATGGATTTACTTAGAGCACTAATACAAAACAAGAAGAAGAGGCTTTTGGCAGTACTCGGGAGCATCCAGTCACTAAATGAATTGTTGGTTTCAGAAACAGTTTTTCTATATTTGACAGTACAGTAGTCTCTCGATTATTTGCAGTAATATGCGGTTGAAAAACCACGGATAATCCACAAATTAGAAAAAAATTATGATTAAGAAGCCGTTGGTTACATTAAACCATTGGCTTTAAATAAAATAAAAATATCCATTCTAACATTGCTTTGTCAAGCCATGTGTAAGTGCACGTTTTCATAGTTTTTTTGTTTCGATAAACCCATAGACAAGTCGGAACTGCTGGGAAAATTAATTCTCTTGCCTTTAGTCTTTCGTATATGCTGGATTGTTGTTTCACCTACGCCATAAGTCAAAGTCGGGGCATGTAGATATGTGCCGTTTTTAAGTTTACACACAATTTCTAGTTTCTGGTTGATCGTTAACACTATTCATTTGTGCTTTCAGACATTGTTCAGCACCAACAAAAATCCATTATATTTACTGAAGGCAAAACTGAACCTGCAAACAGAACAAGAACCGTAGAAATGGTCAAGGTCATTGCAGGAATTTTCCCATTCCATTAGAGGCAGGGGAGGAAGGAGGTAGTGTGCTAACCCTTCTGAGATACCGTCAATTTTCTTTGGAAAAAAAATCCTCTGTGTACCACGGATTATCGAGAGTCCACTGTACATTATTCAAGTTTCAGTTACAAAATAGTTCATGTATTTTATCACTGTACTGGCAACCGACCCCGACTTCGCCTGGAAACTGAAGCACCATGTATATAATTTATGGAGGAATCGTAATTCATAGCAGAATTCTCTTTATCTGACCATGAACCATGAACATTTTTTCCCTGTGTCATAGGAACTTTGGGGATGACTCCCTTTGTCTTTGGTTGGTTCCTCAGTATAGGGGCTGCGACAACGCGGTCATGTAGCCCCATGTACTTTGGGTGTGTGTAGAATCTGTCTGATAACTGGTGTTAATTGTGATGGCTGTATTAGTGTGTTAGTTAGTTAGTTAGTTAGTTATTGTTGTTTTAAGGGGCGGAACTACGAGGTCATCTGCCCCTCTTAACACAGATTAAAGAATACAAATTTTGAGTTGAATTTAAAATTTTGAGGTGGACATCTAAATTTAAAAAGACCAAAAATTAATAAAACAAAAAAACAAACAATTAAATAAAAAATTATAAAAATAAACAAAAATTACGGAAAAAACAAAACATTATCATTCAAAAACGAACAAGTCGTTGAGTCAATGTTCACTGGAAAATTTAGATTGCTGGCCCTAACCCACTCTCACTTATAAAGCGGATAACGCGATCAGCAGCCACCGCGTCATCGGCTAATATAAGTTTGAGTGTCGTCTGCAAACCAAGGTTTCTTCGTAACTCAGCAAGATCCACACACTGGGTGAAAATGTGGGCCACGGTGAATACGGCTCCACAGGTACAAAGTGGGGGGTCTTCCCTTCTCATTAGGTATGAGTGGGTGGATCTTGTATGACCTATCCTTAGCCTACACAAAATGACGGACTCTCTCCGGGCCCGGAAGGAGCTCCGCCACACGCGAGTAGTTCCCTTGATCGCTCTCAGTTTACTGGGCAGAGGGTCAGCTAGCCACTGACTCTCCCAAAAAGCCAGAACTTGTAGGCGTAACTGAGAGCGAATATCTCTAGCGGGTACCTCCATTGGTCGAGGTGGTAGTGATACCGCCTCTTTTGCAGCTTGATCCGCTAACTCATTTCCCGCAATTCCCATGTGGCTTGGAAGCCACAGAAAGGTGATTCGAGTGTCAGCGTGGCACAGCCCGGCTAGTAGGTCGTGGATTCGCTGCACTAGGGGGTGTTGCGGGAAACATGTAGCAATTGACTGCAACGAACTCAAAGAGTCGGTACACACGAGAAAGTGGATTCGTGCATCCTGTAGTGCAAACTGCAGAGCTTCATAGATGGCAACGAGCTCCGCAGTAAACACACTACAGGCCTCAGGCAAAGAGATCTTGGTATTTGCACCGTCAATAACGTAAGCACAACCCACTTTCTCGTCCACCTTCGAACCATCCGTGTATAGAATGCCAGCGTCCGGAAATTGGTGAACTATGCTATTAGTGTGTATTATCTGTTTAATTCAAGGACTGCAGACATTGAATTTTTTCAAGTAGTGAAGTAAAGAGGGTTGCATAACGTGTAGGCGTTGAATGTTCATACTTCTGCCCTTATGTCTTGTACTTCTTTACTCCAAAATCTCTTTTGCAACGCGTCTGCAAATTCCTCAAAATTGGTGTAAGTATATCTGAAAGCTCGATGCCAAACTAGTGCTTCAGATTCAAGAAATTTCTCCACAACTCTCATCTCTCTGTTGCTTGGTATCCGATTATCATTCAGGTAACATCTCATGTCGCGTAGAAATTCT
Organism: Meconema thalassinum; assembly: GCA_946902985.2. Taxonomy (NCBI): domain Eukaryota; kingdom Metazoa; phylum Arthropoda; class Insecta; order Orthoptera; family Tettigoniidae; genus Meconema; species Meconema thalassinum. The sequence continues at coordinate 246,881,976 of OX336394.1, read as the reverse complement.
ACTGCTGTTATGTTCCCAACACCACTGAAACGTGACTACATGATTACATTCTGGTTGCTACGTTTACCTCCCTGATCATACATTCCTCCTAGGCCTCCATATTCCCTGTAAATACGTTCAGTTTCCTGTGTTACATTTGGTCTATCATGTATGTGGCTATAGATGCTTTCTCTATCATCTTCTGCTCTATCTTCTTTGGCTTCAAATTTCCCTAACTCTTATCTTATCATCTCTATTTTGAAAAAATCCGCCAGGTCTCTCCTCATTCCTAGTCGAACTTCTTCCTTCAAACCTTCATGATCACATGGTTCTCCAATAGAAAGTGATTTCAGTTTGTTACTAATATCAAGTAGTTCTTTCTCCTGACTAGATTTAATTTTCGCAAGCTCTACATTAATATCGTTTACGGTAGTTCTAATAACGTTCAATTCCTCACTTTCTTCCGAATCTGCTTTACTTACAAATTATTTTATTTCGGTAATGCTCGATTCTTTTATTGCGTCATTACGTCTATTTAACTCCTGCTTAAGAATATCTCTATTTACATTGGCATTTGTTTCGATTTCTTTGACATCCTTTAATATTTTACCGTGTAATTCACGCATATAATCCCTATTAGAACTTATTCCTTCAACTCTTTTACAGATTTAGATATACATGATGCAATATCAACATTTATACCCTCACTTATAAGTTTCTTTTGGTCTTCCAACTTACCTTGTAAATCACCAACAGTACCATTTAAATTGTTAAGCTGGTCGGTGAGTCTCTTCTGGGAACCTGTAACATGTTCATGGTGTTCTCTTTGTTCTGAAGTGGCACTACTTATACTTCTCTGAATCTTCTCTTCTAGGTCTAAAATATTTTCGCTACACTGTATTTTAGCTTCAACCACCTTTCTAGTGACTTCTGATCTAAGGGTGCCCATTCCTGTTTTGGTAGAGGCCACATCCTATTTCACTTGATTGAAAGCTGATTTGGTCTCTTCCAGGGCTTTCCTACTTTCGTCTACTGAAAACCTACTTTCCGCCTATGTTAACTTACTCTGTTCTTGGGCTTTCTCTAAGGCTCTCTTAATATCTTCCTGTGTTTTTCGATTTTCTTCTTGTACTCTGCTCACCTCTTCTTGTGCTTTTTCCTGTGCTTTCCTAGCCTCTTCTTGTGCTTTTCTAATTTCTTCTTGCACTTTCCTGGTCTCTTTTTGGACTAATCTATCCTCCTCTCGTGTCTTTCTATTTTCTTCTTGTACTTTTTCCTGTGCTTTTCTAGCCTCTTCTTGTACGGTACTCTCGTACATTCTTCCTGTACTAACGTGATACTAGCTTTAGTTACGGATTGGGCTACTGCAAGTTCTGCCTTCATCTCACATTTAACTATGGCAGCTGACTGCTTAATCTCGCTTTCTATCTTTTTAGTGTTATCGTGTGTGAGTTTATGTAGGGCATCCATATCCCTTGTCAACTGTTTCTGGTTCTCCTGCATTAACTCCAATAATAGATTTGATCCGAGTCAAATCTCCCGACGACATATTTAATATACTTGAGAAAAACGGGAAGTACCATCTACACTACTTTGTGGAATTTCAGAGTGACCAACTCATACATTTTTCTTCTTCTTCTTCTTCTGCTTTTACGGCCTCATTGGACCACTTCAGTCAATCATTTCTTGGTCCTCTTCTTCAGTAAGTTTCCTTTCCGAGTCGCCCAGTAGCTCTTCATTCGCTCTGATCTTCTCAGGCGTTCCTCATCTGTAAATACCCTTTTTACTGTATTACGTTTGTCTATTTTAGTCTGAAATCTTATTTTTATATCTCTCAGTTTTTTAAATTTTGTTGTTTTGTTTTGCAAGTCATCCAAGGTTATTTCCAATTCTTTCATATCTTCTCTAATTTCCTTAATCCATCCTACTTGTTGTTTCATATAATTTTATAATAATGGAATACCCCGATAATCGTAATTTAAAATAATAGACTGAAGTCTATGATCCTTCCTAACCGTAATCTAATAAACTGATCCTCTCTCATTCAACAATCCCTACTTAAATTAATTTACATCAACATGAATTTAACTATCTCTTTATTGTTATATGACCAAAATATCATCAGCTGGTTTAACAAATATGCCTCTTAACCATATTGTACTCCTCAAATTCGTCAGTGTTTATTCACTTAAACAACTTTCTAAATTTTGGGATCGGCATTTCTCATGATTTCTACATTCCACAAATATATCCGCAAATTTGCTGTTGAACACGATTGTGTCCCAACACAATCGATGCCGAACACATTGGGCGCCAAATAAAATACCCCTATATGTGCCCTAATCTCGCATAGCCACCACCTATATCCGCTGAGATGGAAAGGATTGTAAGGACGTTGATACCCAGCCAGATAAACCAACACTTCCCTACTAGGTGAATAACTATGAAACTCTCGGCGCATATCGGTAATGCAATAACACTACTAATCAGTTACATACTAGCAAACAAACATTTATAACATGATAGTAGGACGAGAATCTCGGATCTCGAGCGTGAACGGTGAAGTTGAGACTAAGTGAGTTCTAGTAACTAACCAGCAGTATTACCGCATGTCGATTGCGAAATGAAAAGATGATCAGTTTCTATTTTAAAAAAAAGGGCAGGCAAACTAAACAGTGCCTGTAAGTTTATTAAATAAATATTTTGCCTATGAAACCCTTAGATATAAATGAAGTCTATATAAATGATCATAAAATTAACCTAGTTCCTCAATTTAAGTATCTTGGAGAAATTATAACACACAACTTATGAAAAAGTAACTTGGATAAATAGAACAAATAAAAAGAAAAAGGTACAATCTCTAACCTGGTCAACATATAATAAAAAATGCCATCATTAGCTGGTTGGTTCTTAAGTTTAGGGGCTGCGACAACGCGGTCATGTAGCCCCGTGTACTTTGGGTGTGTGTAGAATCTGTCTAATAACGGGTGTTAATTGTGATGACTGTAATAGTGTGTGTTATCTGTTTTTTAATTTAAGTACTCCAACTTCGAATTTTTCAAATAGTTTCTACTTTTGTCGCCAAGTGCCACCGTCAACTACTACTAGGCCAAGTTCAGAACTTAGCTACTAGACGCCACCGCAGTCGGCTCTTGGCAACGAACGTAGAAACCTAAAAGCGTTGTTTACATTCTTAACCTATCCAATTTAGCTTCACACAGGTGCAATTAGTGGAAGGTTCTTTAACATGCCATAAATGTATGACATGGGACCACTGGCTTTACTTCCCCTCCGAAGGAAGGCATACTGAGGGATTTTTAACGCTCTTTAAAAATCCGACGGCTTCAGCCGGGTTTGAACCCACTATCTTGGGCATAGAAGCTCAGCATGCTACCGACTACGCCACCGAAGCCGCTCTATCAATAGCTACTAAGATCGAACATTACAAAACTGTAACTCTCCCAGAAGCCACTTATGCTTGTGAAACACTGTTCCAAATTAAAAATGAACAAAGAACTGATCAGCTCCTCAAAACGGAAAGAAGAATCATTAGAACGTGCATAAATAAAAAGTATCAGGTTGAGGGAGTCGGGAGGATTCTCCCAAATGAAACTGTCTATCGTGAGATTGATCCAATCACCAGCACAATGAAGAGGAAAAGAATTTCATTTTTTTTTTTTTTTTTACATCTTTCGGCTTCCAGAAATCAGAATTGTACGCCAACTGGTGATGAGAAATCTAGGAAAGAAAACTGGAGGAAAATGGATCCAAGAAATCCAACAAGATCTGAAAGCAGTTGGACTCAAGATAACAGATGCCGAGGAGAAAAAAAAAATTAACACCATTCTTAAAACTCACAAATTTTCTGCAGAAATGACACACAGAAAGCCTATGGAGATTTCAGATGAGTTGAGAAAATCCCGATCTGAAAGAATGAAAAAGTAATACCCCGTTTAGACGTCCCAGTTGCGATCGCGATCAGGCGCCGATCCAGATTAAGTTGGGACGTCTAAACGCAACAGGATAACATTATCGCGATCAACTTTCCCTCCAACAAGATCATCCCGATCCCGTTCCCACAACGAGATAATCGCGTTCGCGGCCATTGCGATCGTCGGGGTGTTCTATCCTCCTGTTGTGCGAGTGAAGTAGGCAGTGGAAATGATGGCCATTTTGTATTATCTTGTGTTTTGAAAGCGAGATGTACGTAATGTTGGCCATGATGGTTGTGTTTATGTTGGTTGATAGAGATTATGAAGATTGAGAGAAACGAAATGATGGATGGAGACAAACATACCAGTGTTTAAACGCTGAAAAAAAAAAAATGCATTGGGGAAAGTCGATGAAGACGATTAATAAAGACATAAATTTATTTTCATAGACATAGAAGGGATTCCGATAGGGCCAAATAACTCTGGACGAACAAGAAGTATTTATGAAATAAATAGCCTGGACCTGTTTATAAATATTTCAAAATAATTTTATTTCCACTTCCCCTACACGTCTCCTCAGGATTTGTATATATTTACGAATATGCATTAGCAGGTTGAATTATGTATAAAGAATAACTGAAATACTTCAAAACGGGAGGAAACAAACTACTGTAAATTTCTGCTATAACACTTGGAATTCAAAAGTTGGCAGACCTTAGCGATGTCATGCTGTTTTACTCGATTATCCTGTTGTTTCATGATGGGACGTCTAATCACGTACCAATGGCAAATGCCGTTGATCGCAATTGGACATTATCCAGATCAGAGATAATCGGGATCGCGACCGAGACGTCTAAATGGGGTATAATGGAAAGAGCGCAAGAACCAAGCGGTACTACCTTCAAAGAAGAAGTGATTGTGGAACGACTCAAGTGGTCCAATGTGACCAATCAAGATTAATAATAAATAAATATTTACATACTGTAAAAATATTCCCTGTCACAAATAAAAATATTTAAGATCAAAAATAATAATTTTAACATAAGTAGATAGTCCTTCTATCTATAATCCACTTTCCAAGCGAAAGCATTCTTTACACAAAATTATTCGCAAATAATAATTACTGTGAGTTTCTTCTAATGGTCACCCTGTGACTCGGATGTAATAAGCAGTCTGATATGATCAGCTGTTATCAAATAAAATTGTAATTTATAACAAATATCACCCTATATTATACATTTATCGACTTTAAAAAATATCAACATTATATGAATAAGAATTATTAAATTATTTAAGTATTTACATAAGTCGAATTATCATGTCCAGCACGGTATTCTAACAAATATTTACAAGATCATGCGTTTCTGTCTACTAAAACATTTCCTTTAATACTGTTCACAATCAATGTTTTACCTGTATTTAATGGTATCTGTCAAGATCAATAGAACCTTTGTAACAAACAATTAAGCTAATTACGGCTCTGTAATGTCAGTATCAATCAATAATTACGATATCTGAAGAACGATGCGGGACTAATCTCTTACCTTAATAAATTTCGTGGATCTCGGAATTACACTTTACTGACATGTAAAACACAAATAAATACTCAGATGTCAGTTAACTTCTTCGACATACTGAATCAAACAATTTGCTCTTCCAGGCAATACACTTATAAACCTTCCTATACAGCGAACAATTTCTCAATAGTGCGTTAACTACACGCATACATTTCTCAACACATTCCTTTCCTTCCGACGATAATAATGCACGGTATTCTTCCACTAAAAACCCATTTTAATACATTCCAAACATATATAAGAATCAGTGACCCTACTAGATAATCACCAACCTGTGAAATACCTTTCATGGTGCACTCTAACAACTCCTCTCAAACTAATTACCTTCGTACTCTATAAACTTCAATAACATTTCTGTTCACATCATTACATTCTTGTACTACATTCCACTTTGCTTCATTTGACAAAATTCCGTTAATAACCTTCATAACATAATATATACCACGTTACAATAATAATGTCAACATTAATAGACTTTAGTCCGCTCGCCGTCGTATTTAATAAAAATAAAACATTTCCTCCCTTTCTGGTATTTCTTAATGAATTAATTATTCATTTACAAATGTGTTTCGTTTTCAAATAAACCTCAGGTTGATCTACAAATCACCTGGTCTATGGTTTCGTAATCACCAATTACTTCAATACAATTGTTTCCAACTTAAGGCATCATCTTGACTCTATCTGTCAACATAATGATCCTATTTTCATTTATTTCTCCGTTATACCAATGACTATAACAATGTCATGTTTAATCATATTCCGATATTAGAATTGTTATACAGGGTATCTATAAAAGAACTCCGGGGTTTTAAAAATGCATATCTTAATAACTGTAGAAGATAGCAACATGTAGTTAATTTCTCTGAAACGAGCAGCTCATCAAGTTTTACTCATACCAATTGGGAATGTTTTCATCACCAGTTGACAGCGCTGCGGAGCGTTGATCTTGAAACAACGTAGCGGAGGTCTTTGCTGTCTGGATTGCCGCGCTATGGCGACGCCGCAACAAAAGGCTCAATGCGTTATTTGGCTAATAGAGACCAATTCTGTTGTTACGGTACAAAGAAAATTTCGACGTAATTATGGTGTTGACCCGCCTACGGATAAAACCATTCGCCAATGGTTAAGTGCTTTCAAACAAACAGGAAGTGTTTTAAAAGAAAAGTCGCCGGGTAGGCCGCGTGTCACAAGAGAATGTGGACAGAATCCGAGCTTCATATCTTCGAAGCCCTAAGAAATCCTTGACAAGACGCAGTCTGGAGTTGGGGGTACCAAGATCAACAATTCATAAGGTAGTTCATAAAAGACTTCGTTTAACTGCTTACAAAATTCATCTGATACACCACATTAAACCAGCAGACAAGATTAAGAGATTAGACTTTTCTGTTTCTATGCTAAACGAAATCAATGAAAATAACGATTTTTTTAATGTTATTTTTAGTGATGAAGCGACTTTTCATGTGAACGGGTCTGTAAACAAACATAATTGAAGAATTTGGGGATCAGAGTATGAACGTGACACGCCAAAACTAAATGTTTGGTGTGGTCTTATGCATGCGAGAGTAATAGGTCCCTTCATTTTTGTTGAAAGAAATATCAATGTTGATGTCTATTGTGACATGCTAGAGGAATATTTTTTTCCTCAGTTAGATGACATTGAGGCGGAGAAGGGTTTAGTCCACTTCCAACAAGATGGGGCACCGCCACACTTCAGTTTGTGTGAGGCACTTGACGCTCGACTCAGCAACGGATGGATTGGAACGGAAGGACCTATTCCATGGCCTCCAAGGAGCCCTGATATGACTCCGTTGGACTTTTCTTCTGGGGGCATATCAAGAATCTAGTGTATGCGGAGATAATTCATGATGTTGGCCATCTCAGGGAACGAATCATCAATTGAGTGGCAACCGTCCCCCCAGACATGCTGGGAAGAGGTGGAATACCGTTACGATGTGTGCTGTGCCACTAACGGGGCTCATATTGAACTTTATTAAATTGTTAAAAAAAACTTGAAAATGCAACCTGTCCAATCATGTATTAAACATTAATATAACTATTTTACTTCATTACAACATTTTGCCTCAAAACCCCGGAGTTCTTTTATAGACACCCTGTACTTCAAAAAGAATTTTATAAATATTACACTTACTTTATGACCCATTAAATTATATCTAACAAATACTTCAGCATATTTCACTTATGCTTTCTCTATTAAACGATGCGAACTAGCAATATTGACGCAGACTATAGGTATTTACGCATTCCATCGAAGAATTCCATTTATAAAACAGTTTAGTTTTAAAGTGAGTATAATTAAAAACGTATCAGAAAAATTCAAATATGAAACATTTAAAATCCAAACAATAGTTAAAATATGTCAAAAACGACACACGCTGACGTTGCATAAAATTTACAATTAAATTTTAAAAATTGACAACAAAATAACATGGGTTATGAGTAAAGAAAAATCTACATATAAGTTGGTCACATCTGAAATACCCCCAAAATACAACAAATTACTGACATATTAGTACAATCTTTCGACTACCTTCGTGATGATCAGCTGTTGCGGTACCAGGCCTGATATGTAAGATGTTTCCCCCCTAGCTCGGCACGCGTCTGTCGTGCGCTAGCAAAACGGATTCCTCCTTGCTTGCGAGAAGTCAGCTGGGCGGTTCTCTCCCCTGCGTGAGCACGTGGCTGTGTGACCTCGAACCTCGCCAATGGGTCTTCAGGCTTCTCGATTAATCAGGAAACTCGTAACCTGGTCGAAGGAACTCTTCTGACGACTGGTCTCTGGTCGCATTTCTTCATCATCGTAGATTGAATGTCTATTGTTGAAATCTCCCAAGTTGGTAATGGGAATCTGTGTAGTATCTATGTTGGTAAATTCAGATTACTGCTTGATAGAATTGCAGTTGTAGAATCATGAACTCATTGTTGCCTGGTCCACTCTGAATTTCCACTCCGTGAATGTAGATTAGCTTCCCTCCATTGGATTTAGTGCTGCATTAGAATCTTCATAACAATTTCAAATTGGGAACTTCCCCCCTGACTTGAAGTCTTTATCTCATAGTTGTTTGATAAATATACTTTATAACAAATTATTCTTTGTAGCAGTCGATATATAATAGGCTACTCGTAATGCTGTAGTAGTATGTATAGTTCAATAATGAAAGCTTCCTCTTGTGAGCGACGAATTGTAAACTGTCTATTCCTGTTTCAAATTACTGCTTTTCATTTAATGCCGGCATCTCCTACTGTTCGTCGGCAAGTGTGGCGTCTCCTCCGGCCAAGTATTTATCTCCTTGCCGTACCTCGCTTATAGATGTGAGCTCTTCTCAGACGATCAGTGACACAGGTCCACTCTGTACTTGTCACTATGAAGGAATGAATTTTGAGCTTTTCATTGCCGCGCTCTTGACTGTCTGAAATGGCAGGGTAGCCTCCAACACAGTCCTAATTACTGTAATTCGCTCATGTCTTTTCTTCTATTCATAAATATTTAATTCTGTTTTGATAAGAAAATATCATTTCGTCTTTGCTAACTGTAGAAGTGCTTATATCGCTTTATATATTAAAATTTAATATAATAGCGATTCCCTCAATATTTTTGTGGTTCATTCTGATTGGCTCCTGAGTTATCAAGAAAACTCATTGTTCTGGCCTCTTATCCAAGTGCCGTGTGCACGATTTTGTTATTGTCGACTCTTGCGAACAAAAACTTGTCCTAGGCTTGCTAACTTGAAGCCTTGGTCATATTCCAGTGACTTGAAGATTGGACTCTCCCTTGGTTAAAATAATATTCACTGAAATATTTCCAAATATAATTCTCTAAAAATGCTTCAAATTTTTCCAAAAACTCATCATTATATTCCATTCACCTCCATAAAATAGGTATGTGAATAAAATATTGTTCCATTCCTAACTTCCCTTTCTTGTATCATTTTGGTGCGCAAGTCGGTTCGATACTGGGCTCCTTCAATGCCTTAAGTCGAACTGAATTAGAGTTCAGTAGGAACCTAAGAACGTTAGTCAAATGTTTAACCTATATATAATTTAGCTTCACACAGGTGTAATTAGTGGAAGTTTCTTTAACATGCCATAAATCTATGACATGGGACCGCCGGCTTTACTTCCACTTCGAAGGAAGGCATACTGAGGGATTTTAACGTTCTTAACAAATCCGACGACTTCGGCCGGGTTTGAACCCGCGATCTTGGGCATAGAAGCTCAGCATGCCAACAACTACGCCACCAAAGCCGCCTTTTTGTCTTTGTGAATTCTTTCTTTCTCTCTCTTGTGACAATCGAGAAATTATTTGTTGCTCAGTTTCATTCTTACTTGATAAGCGTATTTTTTAGCTTTCAATGAACTACTACCTATATCCTGTTTCCGTCTCGGCATGATGGATTAAAATCACAGACTGAACTATTAATTATATTATCATGGAGATAGCATGTGCAACGAATTCTTGTCAGACGTAATTTACGAATGGTGAGGTGCATGAATCACTCGTCAGCCAGCTTGCTCGTAAACTGTCTCGAAGCTAGTAATTGAATGGAGATTGTTGGAAGAAATGAAAACATAAAATCACTTACAGTGGGTGATGTATTTAAGATAGAGATATGCTGTTCCGGACATTTTTGTAGAACTTTTCATGCTGAACAATTCTTACACACTTAGTATTGTACCCTTAGGAAAAGAAGCACAACACAAGACTGAGATTCGGGGTCGTGATCGGTTCTTGAAAAGTAGTATGAGGAGAAACGTGCTTCTTATAATTTCCAGGATACATAGGGGAACTTAAAATTACAAATAAAATATATGACAGGTTAAAACAAATAACAATTTAATACGGAATTATCTGACATGACAATAAATTAATTCCACCCTTATGTGGAACCATGAGTCATTTGCCTACCACAAGTGGCCTGCAAGTAACCCAGTAGCCCACATGTGACTTCCAGGCATCCGACACTATGTAAACAAATCAGTCAAGGACCCGGAAAGTCCCGCACGTATTTGTTCCCAGAGTGTCCTCAAAACGTGTTGGCTGACAAAACAAATGACTGACTCAAAACATCAGTCCATAAAATAGCTACCTCAAAAATAAATCAGCTTAAACAGCTGTACAACACGAGGTGTACCAAGACGTCAGAAATTCGCATCGTGGCAACACACATTTCTAGAATTCGCGGGCAAATATCCTTCCCGCTGAAACTTGGCGTCTCGATGTCATTGGCTGATCATTCAAATAATTTGAAACACTTAGTTCGTGAACTCCTCCCACCACATGACGTCGGTCATTACTTCTATCCTAACTTGAACCCTACTCTCTCTCTCTCTCTTCCGTCCTCGAGACAAGGAAAATCAACTGACCTCGTTTGAAATGAGCAACGGATTTACATCTCGCAACTGCCTTTCTCCCTTTCTTAGAATTGGTTATATTTAGCCTGGCCGTTGGTCTTGCTGGCGACATGGACAGGATAATTTGTTCAACCAGACAGACTACTATTACAAAATATGGCCCTAGCTTCAAGTCGGCTGAATCAGAGCTGAAGAAATAAAATATTTGAAGACTTAAATATGGTCATATATTTAAGGGTTCAGTATATAGATATTTTTAACGGTTTGCCCAGCATAATCTTAAAACGCACACGGACACCAGGTCTTTTTTTTTCGACTTTTTCACTGAAATTGATACTGCTTGGCTTCCTTTGGTCATAAATTAATTATTTTCTACAGAAAACTTCCTCGAGATATACTTTACAGATTGGTGAAAACCGCATCAAAATCTATCTAGTTGTTCTCGGGATTACCTGTAATATCAAACAATCGGGGACTTTGTTTTATACTAAGTAGAGATTTGCTAATATGTCCTTGAACAGGGCCGGTCTTAGGGGTTTCAGCGCCCTGTGCGAAATTCGATATTGCGCCTCTCTGTGTGAAGAGGGTTATCTAACTCTGGCAAAAATGATGCGGTATCATAAAGAGGAATCTTGAAAATATAAAATAGAAAATGCAGGCAAAGACAAGGCACCGAGTTATCGGACGAAATTAAATAAATGAACCTAAAGTACATTTACCCATTTACTATATTACTTGAACATGCTTTGCTTGCGCTGTAGTAAGGAAATAGTCAAGGTAACATACAAAATATCGGCTGTAGGCTACGCTTGCATGATGCAAAAATACTGGACTTTATTATCTAATAGGTGATTCGTAACATATTACAATAACTATTTTTTCAGTTGTGATGCAAAATGTCAGCATAACAAAATCACTGGAAAAATACACTTACAGGAATTAAGCTTTACTAATTCAAACGGCTACGACACACAGGAAAAAACACACTAAAACCCAAAACCTTATGAGAAGGGAGCTTTCCGTGCTTTGACTGAAGCAAGCTGTTTTACTAACTGGGCTAAATCGAGTGAACGCGCAACATCGTTCTCTATTGAAATTAAAGCAAGTTTTGACAGTCACTCTTGGCCCATTGTAGCACGCAGGTAGGTTTGAATCAACTTCAATTTTGAAAAGCTACGTTCACCCGAAGCGACAGTTACCGGCAAGGTTAGGAGAATTCGCAAACCTACATCGACGTTTGGAAAAATGTCAATCATATTCGTGCTGCAAATGAACAACAACGCAGCGCGAGGGTTTTTTGCGTTTGGTGGTAGGCATGGGCTCAAATGTTGCAGCTCAGAACATAGATCCATCCCACTTTTGTCAGACTCATTATTTCCACTAGAAAGCGGCTTTTGCAAGTTCAAGCAACGATCCAAGAGTTGACTACTATCTTTAATAGACCCAGGCAGTGCCTTCAGTTCGTACAAATATCCCCACGTATCGGAATGTTCTTTAAAGAGTTTGTCAAATAAACTTTTTTTTGAAGCGTCGTTGTGGCTTCACTTGATTGCGCTTAACCTTAGCCTGAGCTTCAGCCTCCGACTCTGACTCAGAACTGTCACTCTCAGTGCCTGACTCGATGACTCGGTCCGAGTCCGAGTCATCTTCTTCAATCAACCGTTTAGGGGATCTAGTCTTCCTTTTCCGTCTACCTTCTTCGACCTCAAGAGACACAGTCACAATGATTTCTTTAGCCGAAGTTATAGCGCTTCTTGGGAATATTTTTCAAGGTACGCGATACAACCTTCCGCGAAAGAAGACTCCTTTTGTATATCAATTGCTTCTGCTTGCATGGCTTTGTTAACTATGTTTACTTGAAACAAAATGTCGTGCCATACTACAACAGCAACGACAAATTCGAATGTCAGATTTTTTTCGCCAAGTATTCAGCTTCATGGCGTAGTCCCGGATCAAAAGCAGGGTTCTCCTTAATGACCTTTAAGGCTGCCACTGCCCCATTCGTATCGTATCTAAAAGGCCTCACTGCATCTATGCGACACTCCCAGCCCCGCTCAAATCTTTTAGAGTCAAATTACAAATGTGAGCCAACAAAATAGACCACTGGCCAGGAGACGACGAAAATAAAACATATATGCGTTGAATAATGCCAAATAGAGTAACGCAGTAAGGACAGCATTCGGCTGAGTCAGATAAAACTAGGTATAAGGAATGGCTACCACATGGAACATATTTTGCGCGCGGGAACTGTTTTACAACGCGAGCTTGAACTCCTTTATATTTATCTTTCATATCCGCGCCGTTATCAAAGCCTTAACCTCTAAGGTCTTCTAACTTTAACCTCATTTCTGTCAAAGTATTAATCATCAGATCGGCAAGCGCCTCACCATCAGTTTTTTCGGCCACCACAAAACCAAAAAAGTGTTCGGTCAGATTTACACCGTCGACAGATGTATGAACGAACCGTAAAGTGATCGAAATTTGTTCTTCTTTAGAAAGTTCTGGTGTGCAATCGGCAATAACGGAGAAATATTTAGCATTAGACACTTGAGCTAAACTATCCGACAGAATCGCATCACCTAGCAAATTTATGAGCTCGTTCTGGATTCTTTTACTGCAGTAGTGATCACTTGTTTTAGAACCCATCATAACGGAATCGTTTTTGCCCAAAAATTCAACAAGTTGAAGGAAATAACCATTGTTTTTCTCTGAAAATATGTCAGATGAACCCCTGAACGACAAATTGTTTTTACTTAGAAACATTGTTATCGATAACAATCGTTCGAGTACGGACCTCCAATGTTCTTCCTCAGCACACATAATTCGTTGATTAGCAACATCAACGACCTTTTTCGAGGATAAACTCAACTCTGTTCAGCCCATAATTAAGAACATTTAAAATGAGAAGGGAATCTTGCATGAAACTCTAAGGCTTGCGAAAGATGTGCCCAGTCACAGAATCCCGAAGTGACGAGAGCTGCTGTGGACTTTCTGTCAAAGAGCTTACAACAAAAGCAAAAATAAAATAAAATTGTTTAATGAGTCAGGATATTGGAGCCAACATCTTAGTACTTTTTCGTCATTCGGCAACTCGCGATAACAATGACACATAGTAAAATGACGGCCACCTCCAGCATCTTTTTTAAAGTTCCGATCTTTTATTTTAACTGGTTCTTGAACGATAATGTTATCAGTACACAGGCGCGGATTCAAAGGGGGGTCATGACTCCCCCCAAACGGAGACCAATTTTTTTGCTAACTCAAAAAACAAAAACACAATAATCAGACAAATAAAACTTAACGAATTTTAACTGAAAAACAGTTCTTTTTTCATTTTATTCAATACTGAAGATATCTTTATTGCAATTATTATGTTCTGTTACAACTATAGTCTACATATTTACAACTTAATACCTATTTCTTACACAACTAATTTTTTATATACTTGGCGCAACAATTAACGGGCTACTTGATCTTTAAAATGCATTGAAAAGTGGCCCGCTATATATTGGTTTATAAAAAAAACATTTTTTGTTTGTCATATAGGTCTATATACACGGATAGGAATTCGGGGATTTTTACGCACCAAAAAATTTTGCCGACGTCCAAGCTGCAAGCTTGGTTGGCAATTTACGCTGTGACTTTCTCCCTTTGTCGGTACCAACTCGACTTGCGGAAACTGTAACGTACCTTGATACTTTTCTCGAAGCTCGATGTAAAGGTCGCAAAACACGCCGTTGCGAATTTGTACGAATATTTTTGGTGCGCTAAACGCATCAAATTTCTATCCATGTAGCTTGCAAAAAATAGGTCTGGTTTTGTATGTTTGGTTATTTTGTGATTGCGTTTTTAGTGGTAGTCTACCATTTTTCTTAACAATTTCGATTCTCTGACCCCCTCCAAAGCCGAACTCTAGATCCGCGCCTGTCAGTACATTCCGTGCTTCGGACCGGAGTCCAATAGGCAGGGTCTTAAAGTTGGCTGCTATCACTAATGAAGGGCACAATGCTTAATCCATTCCCAGAACCAGTACCGACACCAGAACCTTCATCGACTTCACCGTCACAAGTTAAATCAGCACCGCAACTACCACATTCGACTGTATGTCCATCACCATTAAAATCACCAGTGTCGAAAGGTTTCCTCGAATCCTTCTCGCCTTCACCCCTGTCGCAAGATCCAACACCGTCCCCACCACCAGCAGTGCCACAGTCAGAGTCAACTCCTATTAAGGTGCTCGCACCCGTCACCGCAGCTGAAAAGAGATCAACAATCAGGCCGGCACCAAGTCGAAACGCATTTCTGCCTACACGGATTATTAAGCCCATTCTACATTGGAGGTTTTTAGTGGTAATAAGGGAACTGTTTCCGATTTTAAGGACCGGTCTAAAAACGTAATTTTACTTTGTTTTTATGATTGCTTAAACAAGAATTACCGAATAAATCTAAAATAGCACACTTTAGAAGATAAATAACATAGCGGTCTGCGTTTACTTAGCGTTATCCACACAAGCAGTGCTTAAAACAGTCTTTGCGACCTTACGACCATGACATAGACTACGACCAATGAGGAATGTCGTTTAAGGAAAATATAGCCTACAGTGTAACACGCTTTTATGAGAGTAAGAAAATGTTCTTGTTGAGATTAAAATATATATCTTCATCTTGCTCTGCAACTTGACGGGTACATCATTGGACTGATCAGTAGAATTTGTTTGAGAAGATCTCCAGTCTGTTGATGTTGAAGGTCGGACGAATTATGTAAAAGCATCTGCTGCCTTCTTGTCTTCTTCTGCGTGCTGCAACCTTCGTTTTTTGTTTGCAGCTCCACTAGCCTTTGTAGGATTTCTCGTTCTTCGTCCCGACTTTACACCATCCGCACCACGCACTCGAATGAACGACAATCAGCAAGGGCCATAACACTCCCGTGTATTGTGCTAATACGTCCTGCCATCTACGAGCGGTCGACGCCCAGCCACACGTGCAATTTGTTATGATTTCTCTTTCTTTGCCTCTGTCTCCAGCTCGTGCCACACCCGCACCCCTTCCTCCAACCTCACTCCTCTCTTTCCCTGCCTTCCTCACTTTATTTCTCTCTCCTTCGCCTTGCTACAGCTCTGCTACTACAGCGGACCTAAATATCACGGAAATGCCCGAGCGCTGCCGAAGGGTGATTTGGTTGGTCCCGGGCCCGGGAGTCGAGCCGGGTTGCGTTTCTGCGACAGTGAAAAGGCAAGGCAAGGGAGAGAAAGATATAGTCTAGTGTTTGCTAATCACTATTTCACCCAGTTTAACTTCGGTCCGTCACGGTCTACGGTTGTCAGTCGTGAGAGATAACACTGGTTGAACTTAAAAAAAACTGATTCCCTTATTTGTTTGACGAACTAGCATTTACCTATCTTGCCATTTGTTCAATAGGAAATAAATCGAAATTTGCCTATATTTAGGGGACGCCTTCGACGCCCCCCAAACCGTTGGCGCCCTGTGCGACCGCACATGTCGCACACCCCTAAGACCGGCCCTGTCCTTGAATTACTAACAATTGGAGAACTTTCTGTTTAAGAGGAACTAAGCTCACTTTTGCTATATCTTTAGATACACACATCAAAAAAAGTTTTGCATCACCTCGGTTCCAAGAGTTCCGGAACCGTTAAATACAAAGGGAATAGAGATCAACACAAACAACATTTCAGCTCGTTTTATTGCTCATGAGACCCACACATTGCATGTTGTACCATCATACAGCTAGACTTTCAGCATTTGTGGTCCAGATTGCAGTACACACCACTACCTCTAATACCCAGTAGCACGTCCTCTTGCATTGATGCATGCCTGTATTCGCCGTGGCATACTATCCACAAGTTCATCAAGACACTGTTGGTCCAAATTGTCCCACTCCTCAACGACAATTCGGCGTAAATCTCTCAGAGTGGTTGGTGGGTCAAGACGTCCATAAACAGCCCTTTTCAACATATCCCAGGCATGTTCGATAGGGTTCATGTCTGGCGAACATGCTGGCCACTGTAGTCGAGCGATGTCGTTATCTTGAAGGAACGCATTCACAAGATGTGCACGATGAGGTCGAGAATTGTCGTCCATGAAGACAAATGCCTCTCCAATATTCTGCCGATATGGTTGCACTATGGGTCGGAGGATGTCATTCAGGTATCGTAAAGCCGTTTCGGAGCCTTCCATGACCACCAGTGGCGTACGTCGGCCCCACATAATGCCACCCCAAAACATCAGGGAACCACCACCTTGCTGCACTCGCTGGACAGTGTGTCTAAGACGTTCAGCCTGACCAGGGTGCCTCCAAACACGTCTCCGACGATTGTCTGGTTGAAGGTATATGCGACACTCATCGGTGAAGAGAACGTGATGCCAATTCCGTGGGGTCCATTCAGCATGTTGTTGGGCCCATCTGTACCGCGCTGCATGGTGTCGGGGTTGCAAAGCTGGACCTCGCCATGGACGTCGGGAGTGAAGTTGCGCATCATGCAGCCTATTGCGCACAGTTTGAGTTGAAACACGACGTCCTGTGGCTGAACGAAACGCATTATTCAACATGGTGGCATTGCTGTCAGGGTTCCTCCGAGCGGCAATCCGTAAGTAGCGGTCATCCACTACAGTAGTAGCCCTTGGGCGGCCTGAGCGAGGCCTGTCATCGACAGTTCCTGTATCTCTGTACCTCCTCCATGTCCGAACAACATCGCTTTGGTTCACTCTGAGACGCCTGGAAACTTCCCTTGTTGAGAGCCCTTCTTGACACAAAGTAACAATGCGGACGCGATCGAACTGCGGTATTGACCTTCTAGGCATGGTAGAACTACAGACAACATGAGCAGCGTACCTTCGTCCTGGTGGAATGACTGGAACTGATCGGCTGTCGTACCCCCTCCGTCTAATAGGCCCTGCTCATGCATGGTTGTTTACATCTTTGAGCAGTTTTAGTGACATCTATGAACAGTCAAAGGGACTGTATCTTGGATACAATATACACAGTCAACGTCTATATGCCGGAGATCTGGGAACCGAGGTGATGCAAAACTTTTTTTGATGTGTGTATGATCATACAGAGAAGTGCTGTTTCAGAAACAATCGATTCATTTACAGTCTAAAACAGCACAACCTTAATTGACATTGGAGTTATATTGAAGAACTAAAGGCAAACACCTGTTCTATCCGGGGGGTGAGATGGGATGGACGAAAAAGGGGTGTAAAATGTCAAATTTAGGGGTGATGTCCAAAAAGGTGCAGGTTTCCACGTATGTGCGGAAACTGCGAGTGTGGGTGTTTGTAAGGGAGTGTGCGTGAAATGGGGGTTAACTCTAAAGGGGTCTGATCGGCCCTCAAAGGATGCGCAATCAAGATGTGGGCTGATTGCAGCGCTGAACAAACAATCGTGTGTGCGCTATGAGCCTACCTGCTGAGTTGGCCGGACTGCCTGGCAGCTGGCGTTCTTCAGTGTTAGCACAATGTAAATCCTTACTTAGCACTTATATAAATGACGGTCACGGGCAATTAGGAATGTCAGGCGGGGAGTCGGAACGTGAAGACAAGAGTAAGGGTTTCAGTGATAACAAGTAAGTGTACTGGTCAATGGTTTATTGGACCAGCACTGTGGTGTGAAATGTCCCTTTATGTATGGGAGCGTGTAGAACAATGTAATTGGTGACAGAGTAATAATAAGGGTGTAAAGTGATAGGATCACAAATGTAATGTGTTCAAGGAATCTGAGAGCACCTTACCTTCAGGCGATGATCGGGAACCAGACCAGCAGAGCCACCGGCCGCGATAGACAATGGGTTCGGACTTGCTGAGTGGACGTTTCCTCACTCTTGTTGATGCTCCAGTTAGCTCCCGTGTAAGTGTGTGTGGATTATGCAACTTGTTAGGCAAGAGCTGAGATTTCAACTCTGTCTAGCTGCGTGTAGTGAAGTTGTATGGCCGGCTGTTGGCTTCGGCCTAAGGTGTGGTTTTGGGGAGAAACTGGTGTAAGATGTTGGGCAGATTGTTGATGGGGTTTACTGTTGAGGGATGTGTGTTTGTATGGCCGCCTGCAGGTTCAGGGGTGTAGGACACATTTCCTTAGAGGTGCGTGAGTTCTTAGGGATGAAGCGAAGCTTCTCCCTTAACACACCCCTGCTGTTGTCTTCTATGGTTCCCCAAGTGAGGCAGTGTGTGTAGTGGTTCTGTGTTAAGCTGTGATTGTCTGTTAGGTAGTCAGCCCGAAGGCTGGTTGGATCCCCAAAAATTACCGCCGTTAGGTTATGTGGGTAGATACCCACAAAAACCCAAGGCAGCGCTATATTGAGGCGTACTAGGCAATATGAGGAGTGAGGTAGTGTGGAAACAATGTGGCACAACACAATCAATAATCAATCAATCGATCACGGCAATTATTTATAAAAAATTAAAAGTGCACCTGCAGTGCGTATGTGTCCTTTCTTTTTGCATCCTATTCCTATTCCGAAAGACTGGAGTAGGGCAAATTCAGCACTTTTCTCCTGTTCATTAATTGGAGATCTTTATACTTTCTAAATTCCGTAAATTCGAACCTAAAATATTTTAAGTCATGAAAAGAAATAATATTCATTAAACTTTGGGAAGAATACAGGCCAGCAGTGAGGCAAGATGTTGAAACTCACGCATGACTCAAGGCGATAGAGGTTCACTATCTGAGTTATCGGATGCAAGCCGTGTATGAGTCATGAGCACACGCACGCAGAGGAAAATTTTAGTCGTGTAGGTAGTTTGGGGATCCACCGAGCGAGACCAGTCAGCATTTAATTGGCAACGCTGTATTGCCACAAGACCCAGTAATGTTGTGAAATAACCTGTTTTCTCGGAAACCACGAATAATTATTGAAATCTCGGGTCGCCAATGAGAATCATTTTGGAAATAAGGAATTTAGAAAGTATAAAGATCTCTAATTAATGAACAGGAGAAAAGTGCTGAATTTGCCCTACGTCATTGTGGGAGGGACAAGCCTGTCTTTCTGAATAGGATGCAAAAAGAAAGGACACCTACGCACTGCAGGAGCACTTTAATTTTTTATAAATAATTGCCGTGATCGATTGATTGATTGATTGATTGATTGTGTTGTGCCACATTGCCCGTAAAATGTTCTAAATTACGGCAATATGGGTGAAATCTTTCACGTGGGAGGTCCATGGCTACCAGATGAAAATACCATTGTGAAAATATCATGTGCAAAGTGATATAATTTAAAGTGTCATTAGTAAAAATGCATCTTGTAAAGATCAGCCTAAATAATGAGAGCCGCGTAAATGAATTATATATTTCAAAAAGAAAGAAAGAATGAAAGCTAGAAACCCGAAATGCACGCAAGCAATTATAATGTCGGAAGAGGGAAGGAATCAAAATTGTTGTTAAAATAACAAATGAATTTATATTAAAGATAAAACTAACTCTAACAAACATCAAATCTAAAGTAAAATTCAGAGGAGAAATATCTGAACCGTTTACGATTAAAACAGGATTAAGAGAAGGAGATGGTTTATCGCCTCTACTTTTCAATTGTGCTTTGGAATATGTGATGAGGGAATTGTACAGGGAAAATCCTAGGAGCATACGAATTGGAACCAAGAAAGATCAAATAGACTTAAATTGCTTGGGATTTTCAGATGACTTAGAGTTACTGGCTAATAATATTCAAGAAGCCAGAAATCAAATAATAAGCCTACAAAATATTGCACAAAAAATTGGACTTCAGATATCATTTGAAAAGACAGAGATAATGGTAGCAAATCCACTTGTAATCAATCACATAACAGTAAATAACAAGAAAGTTAAAATAGTGAAGCAATTTAAATACTTAGGAGAAATTATAACTTACAACTTGGATGAGAAACCTGCATGGCAAGAAAGAACTAATAAAATTATAAAAGCCCAAAAATTAACTTGGTCTACATATAAAAGAAAATTATCAATCGCAACAAAATTAAAACATTACAAGACGGTGGTTCAACCAGAGGTGACATATGGAAGTGAAACTCTTTTTAAAGTTACTCAAAAAAACAGAATCGACAAAATTTTAAAAGTAGAAAGAAGAATAGCTAGAACATGCATAAATAAAAAATATCAGAAAGATGGACAGTGGCGGATAGTACCAAATTAAGTGGTATACAGAGAACTGGAACCCATCACTGATACTATTCGGAAGAAACGGATTTCTTTTTTTGGTCACATCATGAGGACACCAGAAACCAGGTTATCTAGAAAAATTGTAGTGAAACTTTGGAATATGAAACAAGTAGGATGGATTAAGGAAATTAGAGAAGATATGAAAGAATTGGAAATAACCTTGGATGACTTGCAAAACAAAACAAAAAATTTAAAAAAATGAGAGATATAAAAATAAGATTTCAGGCTAAAATAGACAAACGTAATACAGTAAAGAGGGTATTTACAGATGAGGAACGCCTGAGAAGATCAGAGCGAATGAAAAGCTACTGGGCGACTCGGAAAGGAAACTTACTGAAGAAGAGGACCAAGAAATGATTGACTGAAGTGGTCCAATGAGGCCGTAAAAGCAGAAGAAGAAAAATCAGGGACGGTTAATATAAAATTAAATGGAATTAAGGTTAAATATAACTTAATAAAATACGAATGAGCGGATAAGCAAATAAATAAAGTCAATGAAAATATAAATGAAAGTCAAATGTAATTGAACGTTGAAAGTAGAAATAAATAAATAAAGTTGTAAACGAACCAGGACGGTTAATATACGCTAAAGTAAAATTAAAGGCATGTGACCTTAGTAAATGAATAGGTGAAAGCGTTAAGGCCTAAATAAAAGTAAAATGAATAAGAACGTACCACCGTAAATGAAGTATTGAATACATACAAATAAGTTCGCTATTCTTGATGAGGATACCGAACTGAAATGTTTGAAATAATTGAAGATCCAAGTTGAAAATATATATTGTTGCCAAACATAGGCTAAAGTAAATGTAAGCTCCAGAGTAAGGCTCTATAAATAACGAAGTTTAAGTGCTAGTAGGAGAAGTGTTAAGACTGTTGGGAAGTCGTCGAAGTGAACCGGGGCGGGTTTTGTACGCCATTATTATTGTAGCAGAGTAAATGTACTTCTCACTACTGAAATTTTGTGTTGATTCTCACGCAGCGCGTGATGGAATATATGGGTAAGTCTGGGTGGACGATTATGTGTATGCAGATGACCGAATTGCAGTGAAATTGATTCCCAATCTCGCGTTATTCTAGCAAAGTGACCGGACAAGGCATGGCGCACTTGGATCGGATTGCTATATTTTGAATTCCCACCGCAGCATATGTAATTGAAGCCAATGCGGGCTAATAATACGTAAATGTTAAAAATCCCGACAGCAGAAAACCTTCCTCCGAAGAACGCACGTTATAAACTTAAATATGCTAATTGGACTGTAAGCAGTCAGAAGTAAAAGAATAGGAAATAAAGTTCTTGGATTTTCAATATTGTGATGTGGCCGCTTGAGGCAGTTAAAACATATGGTCTGTGAAGGCAGGGGATACGGGCAGACCCTAGACAGCAAGGTCGTTGGTTTGTTATGGTAGGACAAAGCCGCTCGCCACTTCTCCAGACGGAGAGGGGGAGTTGAGTTACTAGGGTCGTGCGGAGAGCCGGGTAAACTCATAAATCTGTCACTGAATCAGTTAATGAGAAAAATACAGCTGGGCTCTTTGAAGCTTATATTGAAAGAAACAAATAAGGGCAGAAGTGTAATTCCTGCTAAATGTCGTTATTGTGCGCGGAGAAATTCTCCCGTACCATAATGATAATAATAATAATAAATGCATTGTAGTAAAATGTAAAAATTGGTTCCTTGCCCTAAGTATTGAGACGGGTTAAGAAAAAACATGAGAATTGGACTCCAGGAAATGCGGGTTCCATGAAGTCAAATTCCAAAGGGGCACAATGGTTACAATAAAAATGTTTATAATGAAATGGTACTCGTAGTGAAGTTTGTAAATAGTTACGACTGAGGGATAATTTTTGTTTTTAATTATGTGGAGAAGGAAGAGATTGATTTAAACAAAGTGAAAGGCATAGAAGCCTAAAATGAATAGCCAAATGGAGGCATTGTTCATGTAACGAAAATGTCTTGAGATCGAAGCCTGAACAAGGTGGAGACTCAGCGCAGGGTGATTTAAGAAAACCAAATATGAGAAGGGTTAAATATTTGAATATTGATTAAAGTAATGTAAAGATGTCATGAGATGGATTATGAATAAATCCAAGAGTCATAAAGCAAGATGTGTATGACGAACATTAGGGTCATTGTTTATTGAATTTATGGCATTATTTCAGCCATTGTTTATGTTTTGTTGTAATGTGTGTTTTAAGTTCCTTTGATGAATTAAAACAGTAATAATAGTAGACCGTATTATAGTTTTCTTTATAGCTTGTACATCCTTGTTGTTCACATTCTAAATACAAGGGTCAGACGGTGGGAATGTACGGTACACCCCCGGAACTGAGCTGGTACGGAAGATGACCTTGTATTTCCGCAGATCAGACGGGTACAGTAGTTTGTCATTGCTTACCTCACTGAGTCAGAACAGCAGTACTAACCCTCTGAGTAGAACCTTTCACAGCATCCACAGTCACTGACTGTGCCCTGAATGTCATTACTAAGCACCACCCATACCTCAGTAGCTTCCATATAATCACAGCCATGAGTGAGACTGAGACATCGGTGAAAAGCCACATTTTACTCTAGCCTGTGCCAACAGACAAATGTAAATGTACTGCAATCATCAAGAGATGGCAAACAGGCCAAAGCTGTGATCAATAGGCATCTTATGTCATTAAGGTCAAGGAATCAGTATAAAACATGTTTGTTAGTACATAAAGGCGCGTCCACATACACGTTATTTGCCGAGCACCGAGCTCCCTAGATGCTTGCCAATTACTCGGCTTGATATTCACCAAATAGCGATGACTGGTGTCCACACATGCGGGATTGCCCGAGCTGTCAATTGTAGTGGAAACAGCAAGCAGGTATTCTCCAAAATATCAGTTTGTTTCTATATTAATGCAATAGTTGTACAAAAGCTGTAATTCAAAAGCTCTTCTTTACAAGAAAAGTAACTTTGTCATGGATAACAGGGTTGAAATAATTAGTGCGACTGCATCGGTGATTTTATGTTGTGGACATGCACTAGTGAAGAAAAGGAATCTGTTGACATCGAATATAGATTTAGTATTAGGAAGTAATTTTTGAAAGCCTTTGTCTGGAGCATGGCACTCTATGGAAGTGAAACTTAGACTATTGGAGCAGCAGAAAAGAGGAGAAGTGAAGCGTTTGAAATGTGGAGTTACAGGAGAATGATGAAGATCAGATGGGTAGATAGGGTTACAAACGAAGAGGTATTAAGAAGAGTGGGAGAGAAGAGATGTTTCTGGCGACTGCTAATGAAGAGAAGAGATGGGTTGGTAGGACACATACTACGACACCCAGGAATGGCAACCTTATTTATGGAAGGAAGGGTCGAGGACAAGGACTGTAGTAGACCAAGGTTAGAATATGTTAAACAGATTGCCTCGGATGTAGGTAGCTACGTCGAGATACGATTAGCTCAGGGCAGGGAGGCATGGAGAGCTGCATCAAACCAGTTAAAGACTGAAGACTACAACAAGAAGGAGATGGTGGTTGGCGTCGTTGAACCGAAGCAGAACAAGGTAAATAATATACTGTATATACTGGATCAGTAAATTATGGGTTGTTAACAACTTCAAAAAGTAACGCCATTAAATTCAGTAAACTGTTAATGTTGACCTAAAGGGGAAAAGAATACTATGTGTATACAGATAACTATGAACTGCTGAACACATGTTCAAGGCTGTAATTTTTTAATTTATAAAATTGTTTTGTATGATGTTAGGTACAATGGCACGGACTTGTTGGTAGACCATCAGGGAAATTTGGAAATTTCTGCCGAATGTCGTTCGAAGATTGTAGCTTTCTGCTGAATAAAATACAACCTTTTATTGCTAAGAAAGACACCAACTGCAGAAAAATGAAAAAAAAAGAGGAAGCTTGTAGTTTTACCTGACCATTATTACAGCAAATGGACGTATAGCCATAACTCTCTGGTTTTTTTTAGCAACAGGAGACAGTTTCAAAAGTCTCTATTACTTGTTCAAATTATCACCCCAACTCATTTCTGAAATTGTCCCAGAAGTATGCAAAGCAATAATCCAAACGTTGAAGGAGTATATTATGGTAAAAGCAAAGCCAACTCCATACAGGCTTCCACTGGGAGTAGTGGAAGGTAGAGGCTTCCACTTTTTGTGACATCGGACTAGGGATGGAGTTGTCAGCTCCACGCCCGGCCGTCTTTGCCCCCAGGAATTGCCATGGTACTCATTTCTGGTGTAGGCTGAGTGAACCCCAGGGCTATTTGCGTTTCCGAAAGTGGTAGTTTTGTTTCTAAAATCCACTACCTGGGTGGGGATCGAACCCACTCCCCTTCAGTTAGAGGCTCAGCGCCTCTACCGACTGCGCAACGCAGCCCCCGTATAGTAAGGTAAGCTGTAATTTATTGTTAATGCTTTTATTTATACAATTGACAAACACTCTTCAAAATACCTGTAGGCACTTTAAAATATCAGAAAAAGTAAGAACAGATTACAAATTCCAATTACCTTTTTGGAACCTACACATGAAACTCGTTAATAATTCTTTTAGAACCTTGAATATGTTCAAAATAATCTGCAGCGCGAAGATTTTCCGTCATGTTTGCACATTGCGTTGTGTAGGCTTCTTCTGCTTGACGGGCACTTGAATGAAATGTAGTACCAGGGCGTTTAGGAGATTGCGAAGCTGACAGTGCAGAACTGCTATGGTGTGATGATGATGGGGATGAGAGTGACAACAGCTGATTATCGTTGAAGTTCTGATTGGCCGTATTAGATGCCATAGTGTCAAGCATTTTCATCTCAAACAGTACATTATCAATACGATTCATGCTTATTTCCCTACCACGTTGATCCATAGCCTTCAACTTTGCTGCTACTAACTCTCCGTATATGTCGCATACATATATTTGTGGAGCTTTGAGATCTGCAGATTGCAAAATTGCATAAGTGTGGTCTATCTTTTTCTTTATGTCATCTTCATCTCTGGTTTGTCTTTTCTTGTTCGGAGGATGTTTAAAAGCATACGGAGACATTGGAGGCAAGGATGGCTACACAAAAAGAGGGAAAAGTATGTAGTTTGAGTTAAACATTAAAAAATGTGAATATAGCCTACTACTTATTAGTATTTAATTCCGGTAAGAACTTACCATCATTTTGCGCACCTTGGTCAAGGCTCTCAGCAGCACTGTTGTTTTGAGAAACATCTTCAACGTGTGTTTCATTGTCCTCATTATCGTAATGTAATGCCTGAAAGAGTAAGAAAGTTTACCATAAAACGCACCGAAATCCTCATTAGATATTTCAACACTTCTATTCAAAAATAAAATTATGTAAGTCCCCCGAACAGCCCGGTGGAGATCGCGCGTTTACGTGGAAAATTTCTCATTGAATCTTATTAATGCCTACAGTAGTTGAACTAATTTAAGACATATTCTATATTCCAGCTCCCAGCCTCAGAAGACGAATGGAAACTGTTAGCCAAAAGTTCAAAGAATTGTGGAATTTCCCCCTCTACCTTGGTGCTATAGACGGAAAGCATGTTGCTGTTCAGCCTCCAGTCAACAGTGGGTCCGAATACTACAATTACAAGGGATTCCCTAGCGTGGTACTGATGGCTTTAGTGCAGTGGTTCTTAACCGGTGGTCCGCGAGTGCCTCGGGAGAAAAGGGTCCACCAGCACGTATTAAAAAGTGGCCAATAAATGGGGATTTCGAAAACGATGTGCGTTGAACGAGAATCGTCCGAATGTATTCGCGGCGATGACTATCAGGTTTTGAAATGTCTTTAAAATAAGTGTTATTGAGGAAGTGTTACAACTGGTAAGGTGTAGTGGGGGAGGGGGGGACGTGGGGTGGTATGTACATGATTCAATTTCACGCTGAGAGGTCCGCAGACTTCTACGGGTTCAGAACCACTGCTTTAGTGGATGCCAAGTATTGCTTTTTGTTCGCTGATTGTGGTTGTCAAGGAAGACTTAGTGATGGGGCGGTTTACCGAAATACTGTAGCCTACTGAACGGGAAAATTCTAAATATCCTACTTCATTTTTCTGCACCAGAGCCATTACCAGGTAGAAAAATACCAATGTAATAGTTAGCGATGATGCATTTGCAATGAGCGATAGAATTTTAAAACCTATTCCTGGTCAACATGGAAAAGGTAGCAAAGCAAGAAAATTCAACTACCGCCTCTCACGTGCTCAACGAATTGTATAGAATATATCTGGGGATAATGTCTGGTGTTTTCCGTGTACTAAGAAAACGAAAGCTACTTCACCCTGATATAGCAGCTTTGATTACTATGACTTGTGTTCTCTTGCACAACTTTTTGAGAAGGAGCAAAACATCACGATTCTAATACTCACCGCCTGGTACCTTCGATTCTGAAGAAGATGGAAATATTGTAGAAGGTTCGTGGCGTAAAGACAACGAGGATATGTCGTCCCTTCACCCCTTGCGAAGAATTCCTAGAAATACTCCTATTCAAGCAAAAGAAATTAGGGATGAATTTGCACAGTACTTTGTTTAAAATGGAAGTGTTCCGTGGCAAAGTAACTATTGAGCCTACCCACGATCTTATGTTGTACAATCAATAAGCATTTCTTGGATTTTTGGTAAGTAATTTATACGAAACAATAATAAAACATAAATAAAAAATGAAGTTTCATCTTGTTCCTATCATTTCTCAGTAAATCCAACTTGTATATACAGGGTGTTTCGCAAAGAATACACGTATTTCGCATGTATATATTTATTAAACTTTAAGACATACAGTACGAATATAAAACTTTACACACATATTTACGAACCTCTCAAGTTTGGATTACAGATGTTCAATATGTCCTCCATAAGCGACACGAACAATATCACACCGATACTCAAATTCCTCCCATACTCGGTCAAGCATGTCCTTCTTCACTGATGTTATGGCAGTACGGATCCCTTGTCTTTAACGAAACCCCTCAGCAAGAAGTCACAGGGTGTCAAATCCGGTGGCCGTGAAGCCCAGCTGAGACATGCTAAGTCATCAGCTTCTTGACGACTAATCCAATCGGTAGAGTTTCATTCAGAGATTCACGTACTTGGCGACTCCAGTGAGGGGGTTGAAAAATGAAGTTGTCTTTGTGCAGCCTCGGAAACAACCAGTTTTGTAACACAGCGAGTTACTGCTGACCGTTAACCGTGTTTCCATCAAAGAAGAATGGGCCGTAAACAGATGATCGGGACATTGCACAAAACACATTGACTTTGGGCGAATATCGTACATGTTCAATGACTGTATGTGGGTTCTGTAGGCCCCAAATTCGAACATTGTGTTTGTTTACCTGACCACTAACATGGAAAGTTCCTTCATCACTGAACACGAAGCGTTTTGCGAAAGTGTTATCATTGTCAATAGCATCATGAATCTCGTTACAAAATGCCACACGTTTGCGTTTGTCATCAGGATGCAGAGCTTGTATCAGCTGTAAATTGTACGGCTTCATAACCAACAGACGTCTCAAAACACGCCAAATTGTTGCTGTAGGCAGTTGTAACTCCCGACTGGCACGACGGGTTGACTACGCTGGAAAGCAGTTTGAATACGTGCAACATTTTCTTCAGAAACACGATGGCGGCCAGGACTCTTCCCTTTACATACACATCCTGTATCTGCAAACTGTCGATACCATCTGCGAATGTTCCACCCATTCGGAGGATCAAGTTGGTATCTCAATCTGAAACGTCTTTGCACTGTAACCAAGCAATTGCACTTCGCAAACTCGAGAACACAAAATGATTTCTGCTGTGGAGTACCGGTAGCCATTTTAAACATATGACGATTACAAAACAAAACAGAAACAACTGACATCAAGCGGCTATTAATATAAACTAGACTATGTAGCCTATTCGTTTCTCCAATAGCCGAGTCGAGGCGCAGCGATCGATAGTTTGGAGAAAATAATACTTTGCAATACGTTTTTTTCTTTTTGAAACACCCTGTATGTATATCCACCAATTTGAAGGGTAAAGTCAACCCATTAGTCCGACTTTTCTCTTCCTTCTCAATATCTGGTGTGGAACACACAATGTACCTTGTCCTATTTTTCTCATTTTTGCTTAAACCCCGGTATCTTAATAATATTTTGTTAGTTAAATACAAAGTTTTACATACCTTTGAACTACATGTCTCTTTGTTCCGGAGGAACGCAGCCATTCTGCTGAAGGCAAACCAATGGGGTTTATATACATCGTCGCCACTTGCCCCGCTTTTAATGCTGTCCTCGATTTTCTTCAAACATGCTCTAAATGCAGTCATCGAGAATCCTTCTTTTTCATTTCAGCCACAGGGTACTGTTGGCCCATTTTCGTTTGAATCCATTTCCACTCTTCGAACACATCGTTACGATTTTTGTGACTGGGATGCAAAGGATCACAAATCACAGGTTATGTCTCGTACAAGTCGAGAAATTCAATCACATTATCGTTTGACCACTCCATTCCTAAACAACATAGGAAAACTACGGTTTTTAGAAGTTCATTGGCGTTCATTTTCATTTCCACTTTTTTGAACCACAATCCAAATCGTAAACATCACGATAAATGGGTACTGAATGGTTTACGCATATAGCTCATGTGATGTATGTACTGTAGTTGCTTACAAATTCATTACGTTTAGCAGAACAATAATTTTAAGTCAAAAGAAAGATCACTTACCGACTGACAAGCACATTGACAAATGTGTGTGTGCCTTCAAACTCGTGTACTTGGCGAGTATTCATCTCCTTTGAAGCGGGAAGCGTACCGATATCTATCGGAGCACAGCGAGCACTGATGCGCGTTGCTTGGCAAGTAGCCGAGCGCCCATCCCCACTATTCGGGATTCGCCATCTTTTGCTCAGTGCTCGGCAAATACCGTGTGTGAGGACGAGCCTTAAGATAAATTATACATTAAGTTAGGATCATGAAGATTGAATATAATTCTTTGATATTATTTCCAGTGTTTGTTTTAGAAACTGCACATCTCTATCAAAATTTAACATTTTTCAAGAAGTAGATATTGAACTTATTTACATCAATTTAATGTCTGAAATGCTGCTGCCCTTTGTAGGAGATCAAATGAAAAAAAAGTGAAATATAAATCATGCCTCAATTTTTTGTTCGGGTTTCTGAAAATATGTTCATATGGAGAAACGCTGTTTCAGAAACAATCGATTCAATTACAGTCTATAACAGCACGACCTTGACATAGGAGTTATATTGAAGAACTAAAGACAAACATCCCTGCTGTTGTCTTCTATGTTTTCCCAAGTGAGGCAGTGTATGTGGTGGTTTTGTCCTTCAATCTTCATGTAACTTATTCAATTATGATTTCCTGCAAAGTCAGGCAACATTATTTGTTTCGGCAGGAAAGTCTACGCTGGATTTTCAAACAGCAGTAAGAATAAACCTTTGTAAAAAATTTAAAAGAAATAAGCATTAGCTATAAAAAATACAGATAAAAATCAAGTAAGCAATTTGTTTTGCCAGTTAGTTTATATTGGTGTGTTGATAAGGAAGTCCTTTGGGATTTTGCCATGCTTAAATAAGAAACAAAAAGAATACTCTAGATGTATCAAGAGGAACGTCTGCTTTCTCATTAGCAGAATGTGTTGATTTGTTACTTAGTTATTGTGACTTACTGAACAGATCCTACTACAGTTGGGGTTACTGCCTTCAGTAGGATCATCTAAGAAAGGGTTGTCTAGAACTCCATCTTGTATGATGTGAAGGAAATACTGGAAGAAGGCGTTACGATTCTTCTTCACATTTATATCATCTGACCGAAGACTGCACAGTTTTGAAATCCATTTTGCACATATCCTGCGATCTATGGAGGGAAAAAAATCGATTAACATATTTGTAGTATCTCATTTACTCAAACCAGATACTGCCAATGTTATATATTTAGCGAAGTTCTAAAATTTCATTTCTTAAGGGGTTTCTAGTTTTTTACCCTCTAACCCGTGGGATTGCAAGCTTGCAACATCCTGCAATAGAAAGTTCTGGAACAGAGCTCTGTCTCATGGTTAAGACATCAAAACAGATTTTTAAAGGTAGTAAGAACAAGATGTTCAGGAAAGAACATATAGCCTACTTTCTCCTAAATGCATGGGTATTGTTATAACTCTTTGTCCTTTTCAAGGAGTATAATTGAATGTTGGCTGTAGTAGCTTGTTGAAATACAACGTGGCATACGGATATTAAACATGAATATGAGGTGCCCTTTGCTAGTGCTAACTCTGTACAACATTTCGTTGAATTCGATTTCACCGTGTTTGAATATATAGGGGGCCATCTGCAAATTATTGGGCTGATGACCTTGTAGTTTGGTTAAAAGATTCTTTATACATGAAGGTATAATGTTGCAAAATTTGGTAGAAATCAGATGATTAGGTTGGTCGTAATTTTATTAAAGCTTTTAACATTTGGGTAGCCGCCATTACGTTTTCGTCAAGATGGCGACGATATAAAACATGACACTGAGGTGCCCTCTGTTAGTGCTACCTCATCAGCAAATTTCGTTCAATTCGGTTTCACCGTGTTTTAATAGATAGGGGGAATCGATTTGCACACATACATGGCCGCCATCCGCAAATTTTTGGGCTGATGACCTTGTAGTTTGGTCAAAAGATTCTTCATACATGAAGGTATAACGTCGCAAAAATTGGTAGAGATCAAATGATTCGGTTGGTCGTAATTTGATTTAAGCTTTTAACATTTGGGTGGCCACCATTAAATTTTTGTCAAGATGGCGGCGATATACAACATGACACTGAGGTGCCCTTTGCTAGTGCCACCTCTGTACCAAATTGCGTTCAATTCGGTTACACCGTTTTTGAATTGATTGGGGGAAACGATTTGCACACATACATGGCCGCCATCTGCAAACTATAGGGCTGATGACCTTGTAGTTTAGTCAAAAGACGCTCGCCATATAAATATATGTTTTTGCAAAATTTGTTAGAGATCGGATGATTAGGTTAGTCGTAATTTAAGCTTTGAACATTTGGGTGGCCGCCATTACGTTTCCGTCAAGATGGCGGCGATATAAAACATGACACTGAGGTGCCCTTTGCTAGTGCTACCTCTGTACCAAATTTCGTTCAATTCGAATTATGGGGGCGGGGGACAGACATTCAGAGTACACACACTCACAGACAGACACACAATTTTTCACCCTGTGTTGATCTCATAAGTCTACTTTCATATTTTGCAAAAATCGAAAGTAGGCTAAAAATGCAAATAGAAAATCAGATTATCATAAACAACAATGTTGGTGACAAGTTCATGTTGCTATTTCATTGAAATGAGCTATTTATATGTTCAAGCAAAATATCAATTGACGAGCGTTTATTTTTACATCCAAATTATTCCATAAATATACGGTAATCTAGTGTAACCATTGCCAATTTTATTTGAATGCAGATTTTCATAAAATTGTCATTAACGACACTGGCTATCTAATTACGATACGGTAATCCTGCACGTACAGTTCAAGACACAAAGTGGGGGCTGGAAATAATCAAGTTCTCTAGTACAGGTACAGTCAAGACAGCATGTTAGGCAACATTATAATTAGTTTTTAACCTCTATTCAATACACGCAGGGTGTGTATTGGGATAAATCTTTAATATTCATGTTCCCAAAAATGTTATTTAAGCTATTATTTATCTGCATACTTTTGTGGGAAAACTGTAGATGAATCCTAATACACTCTCTGGGTGTATTTAATTGATTAATAAACTATTATAATGTTGCCTAACATGCAGTCTTGACTCGACCTGCACTAGAGAACTTGATTATTTCCAGCACCCACTTTCTGTGTCTTGATTAACATGCTAGAAGTTGCATTAACTTTGTGGTTTGTAGGGTAATGGATATGGTGCACAACTGTAAGCAAAAGCATTTTGAGTTCGAATCTCCACCAAGATGGTTATTTTTATTTCCTATATATATATTATCTACGGTATATCATTACAACAAAAGAGTAGTGTCTCTTAATGCGAAACTACGACACTACAACACGGTTGTTGTGCCAGAAGGCTTGTATGCGGCAGAAACAACATTAATTGGAGGGATGACAAGAATTCTTGACATCGATAAACGAGAACGGAAAATTCTTAGAAAGATACACGGCGCTGTTCTCCGAGACGGAACTTGGATCAGACGACCTACAAAAGAACTCTACGGAAACACAGACACTGTCTCAGAGAAATTTAGGAAAAGACGCCTACAGTTCTATGGACACCTGTGGAGGATGGATAAAAACAGACTCGCTAAGAAAAATTTTAACATCATTAATACAAGTAAATTAAAGACCAGTTGGATGAGAGAAACACAGGAGGACCTGGAACGATTCAAAATCTCTGAAGACGATATTAAGGACAGAAATTAATTCAGAAATAAATTCAGAAACAAGGAATTTGAACAAGTCTCAAGAAAAGAAACAATAGGGAAAAAATGGACAGAGGAAAGGAAGAAAAAAAACAGTGAAGAGGTTTTGGGAGGAAAAGGAAGTGAAGACATGATTGGCTCAAGTTCGCACGCTCTCCCAAAGGGGAAATATCGATGATAATAATAATAATAATTATCTATATATTCTTCTTATCCTTCTTCTGCTTTTACGGCCTCATTGGACCTCAATCATTTCTTGGTCCTCTTCTTCAGTAAATTTTCTTTCTGAGTTGCCCAGTAGCTTTTCATTCGCTCTGATCTTTTCAGGCGTTCCTCGTCTGTAAATACCCTTTATACTGGATGACGTTTGTCTATTTTTGGTTGAAATTATTTTTATGTCTTTCAGTTTATTTTTAATGTTTTGTTTTGCAAATCAACCAAGGTTATTTCTAATTCTTTCATATCTTCTCTAATTTCCTTAATCCATCCTACTTGTTGTTTCATATTCCAAAGTTTCTCAACATTTTTTCTAGATAATCTGGTTTCCGATGTCCTCATAATGTGACCAAAAGAGAAATCCGTTTCTTCCGAATAGTATCAGTGATGGGCTCCAGTTCTTTGTTTACCACTTCATTTGTTACTATCCGCCATTGTCCATCTTTCTGATATTTTTTTTATTTATGCATGTTCTAGCTACCGGTATTCTTCTTTCTAATTCTAGAATTTTGTCGATTCTGTTTTTCTGAGTAACTTTATAAAAAGAGTTTCGCTTGCATATGTCACCTCTGGTTGAACCACCGTCTTGTAATGTTTTAATTTTGTTGTGATTAATAAACATGTTCCTCTATATGTAGACCATGTTAATTTTTGGGCTTATATCGTTTTATTAGTTCTTTCTTGCCCTGCAGGTTTCTGATCCAAGTATTAAGTTATAATTTCTCCTAACTATTTAAATTGCTTCACTATTTTAACTTTCTTGATATTTGCAAGTACCGGTATGTGGTTGATTACAAGTGGATTTGCTACCATTATCTCAGTCTTTTCAAATGATATCAGAAGTCCAATTTTTGTGCTATATTTTGTAGCCTTATTATTTGATTTCTGGCTTCTTGGATATTATTAGCCAGTAATGCTAAGTCATCTGCGAATCCCAAACAATTTAAGTCTATTTGATCTTACTTCATTCCAATTGTTATGCTCCTATGATTTCCCCTGTACCATTCCCGCATCACGTATTCCAAAGCACAATTGAAAACTAAAGGCGATAAACCATCTCCTTGTCTTAATACTGTTTTAATCGTAAACGGCTCTGATATTTCTTCTCCGAATTTTACTTAAGATTTGGTGTTTGTTAGAGATAGTTTTATATTTTTTTTTAAATATGGGATGCAGTCCGATTCCTTAATATTTTCAGCTATGTATCTATATCTATCTATATATACAGGGTGCTTCAAAAATGTATACACACTTTGAACTTCCATAGAAAATTTATTTACCGTTCTACAAAGTTAAATTTCAGGAAATTAGAAAGCTGAAAGTCCAATGTAAATGAAACATAAATAACAAATGTTAATACTGTTCAAATTGGCGACCTGCAGCATCAATACAATTCTGAGTACGAGTCACCACTGATTCTGTACATCGTATCAAAACGTCCAATGAGATTTCTCTACACACGGCTTGAATCTCATTCCAAAGCATGTCTAGGTTACGTGGTTTACGTTTGTACACCTCATCTTTTACTGTGCCCCATAAGAAGAAATCCAGTGGTGTAAGGTCTGGAGAGCGTGCTGGAAACTCGATTGGCCCCCTGCGTCCTATCCACTGGCCCGGCAAATTTTGATCCAGGTAAGCTCGTACGTCCCTGTGATAGTGCGGCGGGGCACCATCTTGTTGAAAATAAAAAATATCATTACCGTATAATGCACGAATGGCAGGAAATATGGAATCAGCAAGCATTGTTAGGTAAGTTATACCAGTTACAGTGCCTTCAAATCGAAAAGGTCCAATGAGTCCCCTTGAAGACAAACCGCACCAAACATTTACACCAGGCAAATTTACAGCTTTTTCAATTGTAATGTGAGGATTTTCTTCACCCCAGTAAACACAATTGTGCCTATTGACAGTTCCATTAAGTTTGAATTGGGCTTCATCCGACCAAATGATGCTACCCATAAATCCCGGTTCACGTATCACCATCTCCTGAACCCATTCACAAAATTGCAACCTTCGATCTGGATCGTCGTCATTTAGCTGTTGCACCAGCCTTGGAATGTAAACACGATACTTGCCTCTCTTCAGAATGCGTAGCACGCTGCTAGCACTTACATCACTTTCACGTGCCCCTTGCCTTGAAGATTTGTTAGGAGAGCGTTGAAACAGTTCCAAGACTGCCGTTGATGACTCATCACTTGTAGCTGTTCGAGGTCGACCTGAATGACCTTTATGCACATCACACACTGTTCCATGAACTTCGAATTTGTCTCGTATGCGTGTAATTGTTAATCTTGAAGGTGGTTCTGTATCATACTCCCTTCTCCACTGTCTTTGAACTTCATTTACATTCTCAAACTTCCAGTAATACTTAATAACCTGCTTACGTTCTTCAAAACTCAAACGTACGTCCGCCATGTTGATATTACAAATTCCAACTGACAATATAACATAGAGGGACGATTATGCTACCACCTGGCGAAGAAATATAACATTAGCCTTGTAGAGCGGGAAAACTACGATAGTTTAAAATGTGTATACATTTTTTTGAAGCACCCTGTATATATATAGCTCAATGTTTGTCTGTCTGTTAGTTATACAAATCTAAACAGTTTCACCGATCTGAACCAAATCTTGTATACATACCCTTTGGAACCCTGCGGGTAACACTGTCCACTTAAAATTTCGGACAGACCACTCCATTCCCTGCACTTAGGCCCTTTGGCACAAATCTACACCAGCTTTACTCTCAAATTAAGACAAGCAGCAACACACTGTGAGTACAGAGAATGTTTAGACCGCATGCTAATTGAGCAACTGCTTAAATGTTTGGAATTGAAGGACATGTGTGACGAAATTATTGCCAAGAAACCAGAGAGCTTCACCGCTGCGTAAGAGCTATCCTGCGCACTCGAAGCCACCCGCAACACTGCTGACGAGGTTAAGAATTCGAATATAACCTAAAAATCTGATTCAACCAATCGGATAGGCTGCGAAAGGCCACAGTCTCGGAGGGGTGGTAACCGATGGCAACGTGGGATATCGACCATTGTCAACAGAAATCCGACCAATCAAGGCCTCAAAGGGATCGCATCCATCAAATCAGGGAACATCAAGTAACCAATTGTTGTGTGTTGGGTAAGACGGGGAACGCCTACGTAGTCAGTGTAGGTTCCTCAACGCTGAATGCCATACATGTGGCAAGAAAGGTCACATTGCTAAAGTTTGTAGGTCCAAACCCAAGCATAGGAATACAAATATCGTGATCGAAGGAGAACAACCAGCTGACAGCGATGATGTCTTACATCATTTCAACAAAGTTGAGGTCATCGGAACAACACAGTCTCCAGGGAAGCAGTTGATAGATATCATCATAGAGGGAACCACCGTCAAGATGGAAGTCGACACCGGTGCCCTCAGTTCGATGATGGAGTAAATTGAGGTTAGGTATGATCAAACCAAATTGTGTTTTACAGAAGGTATTCGTATTTTTGTGAGCTGCTCTGGCCACCGTATTAACTGCATTGGCAAGACACCAGTCACCGCCACCATTGGCACCATCTCCGGGAAACTCGATCTCTACATCGTTGACTTGGTCGAGAGTGGATCTCTGAGTTTGTGCGAGAGATCAATTTCGAGCAGCCTTTTGGAAAACCAGAACCGATCCACCATCTCTCCGTCAAACAGTCTCTGTCCTTGGACCAGCAAAAGGACCTTGACGCCACCCTCAACCGTTACCAGGATGTCTTCAGCGATACCCCCGGGAAGCTGTCAGGCCCACCAGTGAAGATGCACCTGAAGAATGGCGCCACCCCAATCTTCTCCCGAGCACGTGACATCAACCTGTAGCCCTGCGAGATGCCTATGCCAAAGAAATCGACGGAAAAATCTACAAGAGGGTAGACTACTCAGAGTGGACGTCAACAACTCATGTCGTTGTGAAGAAGAACGGCAAGTTGATAATCACGGGCAACTACAAACCTACTCTCAACCCGCGGATCATCATCGATGAACTCCCGATTCCGAAAGTGAAACTCTTATTCAACCAACTGCGTGGCGCCACCCTCTTCTGTCACCTGGACGTCAGAGACGCGTACACTCATCTCGGGGTAGACGAAGAGTTGAGCCAAGCCCTCAAGCTCAATACTCCAACTCATGGCCTGATCCGTCCAACTCGTGCTGTCTATGGAGCAGCCAACATCCCCGCTATCTGGCAACGGCGAATGGACACGGATTTGCAGAAACGCCCAAATGTTGTGAGTTTCTTTGACGACACCATTGTTTTTGCTGATAGTTTTGACAATCTGATTGAGGCCCTCACCGTGGCACTGGAGTGCTCTCGCCAACACGGTCTCAAGCTCAACCGAGCAACATGCAGCTTTGCACAACCTGTTCTGGAAACTCTTGGCCACAAGAACGATCACCAGCCCCTTACGCAGATCCTACATTCAGAGGCGTCACTACCAGTCCTGTGGATTAGTCGCATGGCCAATTATGCTGACTACCTCGCACACTTTAACTACACCGTGGTTTTTTAAAACGTCGAAGCAAAACGCCAACGCTGACTACTAGTCCAGAGCACCGTTACCATCGACCGTCAACAAGATCCAAAACTCAATCTCGCAACAGAGGGAAGAAACAGAGGATTACGACGACTTTGATTGTTTTACAGTTCACCAGACGCAGCAGTTAACCGTCAAATCCGAAGCCATTGCACGAGAGACGAGGACGGACCCTGATCTCGGCAGAATTGTCTAACTTCTGCAAGGAGGCCAATACCTCACCCGCTATGATTCAAGGCACCCGAGGTGAAATACACGCTCACCGCCAACTGCTTGATGTTCGAGCACAGAGTAGTGTTTCCACCTGCACTGCGAGATGCCATCCTCAACGAACTGCACGCAGCTCACCTGGGGATCGTCAAAATCAAGGGAATGGCACGTTCCACTGTGTTTTGGCCAGGCATCGACTCTGACATCGAGAAGCTCGCCAAGCCCTGCACCACATGCGCACGCTCACCCAAGTTCCGCGAGCATCACTGGGAGTAACCAAATGCACCGTAGGAACGCATTCACATCGACTACGCGGGCTCAGTAGCTGACAGCATGCTTCTGATTGTTGTAGGACCCTACAGCAGGTGGCTCGAGGTCAAGACAACGACCTACCCGACACCTGCAACAACAATCACCCTGATGGATGACTTGTTCACAGCGCACAGCACCCCAGTCACCGTCGTTTCAGAGAATGGTAGGCAGTTCATCGCAGAAGAATTCAAGGCCTTCATGCAAAACAGAAGTGTGAAGCAGTGGCGATTCCTCCATGTAGAACGTGAGGATCATCCTACAGTCAGCTCTCAGCTGTAACTGTTTAAAAAAAAAGTTTTGTAAAATAGTCTTTGGGGCCATCTTGTGCGCCCTCTCGATATGCTCTGTCTCACTGTTACTGTCAGTACTTGTAACTAGTTCTACATTTCACCCCTAGATGGGTGAAGTGTGACCTTCACCACCCGGAGTAGAAAGCTGTGAGGAAGTAAGCCTTGCGTCCTCAAAGCACGTGTTTATAGCCTTAGAAATGTGTGGGTAGCCCATGAGGGGGAAGGGGAAGGTTTGGTCTGTTTAATGGCATTCTGAGGACGTCGACTGAGATCCTCAAGTCTCGCTATTGGTTGAATTTTAAACCAACACTACGGGCTTATTGGTTATGATTTTGCGCGGTCAGAATGGATAGTCTGTTTTCAGCGTGTGCACATCTTTGGAGTGGTATTCGATTGTATTGTATTGTGTAATGTGTTCGTAATAGTGCTGTGCGACAGAATAACTGAGTCTAATATCTCAATTTGGCCCAGCGATAATAATTATCTTAGGTTAATAAGTAGCCTATCTTATTACGTCCTACACATTGTGAAAATTAAGAGTCGCCACTGGTGTGAAGTACTTCAAGCTTACAGCACGTACCATCCATCAACCAATTGCCAAGCAGAACGATATGTCCAAACGGTGAGGACCAACCTGAACGAGTTCCTTCGCCAATTTAGAAGAGCGCCGCACTCTACCACCGGACAATCTCCATCTCAACTACAGTATTTCTGGGACGAGAACATCGGACACGTCTCAAGCTGGTGAGACCCGACGACGTTCGCACTAGAGTCTGCGAAAAACAGAAAGCAGAAATGGACTCGACATTCCGCACCTTCGAAGCGGGTCAGTCAGTTTACTTCCTGTCTGGCAACCCGAACCTGGACGAGTGGCTCCCCGGTACCATCGCAGCCCACATCGGAGATCTTCACTATGCTAT
The DNA here is from genome assembly GCA_946902985.2 of Meconema thalassinum. NCBI lineage: Eukaryota > Metazoa > Arthropoda > Insecta > Orthoptera > Tettigoniidae > Meconema > Meconema thalassinum. The sequence goes on along the minus strand of OX336394.1, from coordinate 246,842,030 downwards.
CAACTACCGGGAGAAACGAATAAAGCGCCGCATTGACCAACTTAGGCCATTTCCATGAATACGGCCAAACACAGAGAACCAGGAACCGACCAGCTATGAACCTATCAAAATTCCACCTAGACCACGACGTGTTCTGTTCTTCCAAGCACCAGCCGAGAGGATGCCACAAGTGATCTGTGGAAACCGAACACCAACACCAGATACTCCAGTTATACCCCACATGTGTATACGCAAACACCGCCCACCATTTAGATTGTCACTATAGACATAACAAGTACAATTTAAAAGAGGGAGGCAATGTTGTGTATTCGAACTCACAGAATTGTACATGTATGTTCCAAAGAAATTTCACCCTCAACAGTTGGTAACACACATAGACACCACCAGAGACTTGAGTTATCGATTACTCGATCTTACGAGAGCCATTCATTGTTGTGAACTGATCTGTACATTGTTCGGTTTCCTCATAATAAATTGTGTATGGTTGACCGGTTCGTGGAATTCTCAATTTTAGAAAATACGAAGCTTAGAAAACACAAAATCATTAAAATCCATGACTAGTTGGAGGGGTTTACGACTTGAAGCATAGGAATAACCATGTTCTTGCTACTCCAAGTGGGCGTGCCGTTTGGCTTCAGCAGCTTGCACTAGCCAGCGCAGCGAAGGCATCTCCTCCTGGTTCTTTCCTCCATGCTCCTTACACAGTATTGCCAATTATACCAACAGCCAAGACCGACTACAATATCTCAGACCGTAACATCAAAACAAATATGGTGGCAATCGTAGGGGAACAGTTGTTGACACCGGCGGGCATGGCGCCATCGAAATAGCGGCAAATTCGAAGACACAACTTTCGCATAATTGATTAAATTCCACCAGAAATGACAGAATTTTATGTAATAAGGCACAAATTCAATATGAGACCCTGACGTACTTCGCTACAAGCAACGCGAACAAACACTAGCTAAAAATACAGACATAAATAAAGCAGAGATAAGCAAAATATTTAAAAATGCAAATTCTTCTGAATGGAGCTACAAGAATGCAAAAAAAATAATTTGTAGTTGCTTATATTAGGGGATACCACATCGTGGCCTTGTAGCCCCATGTATTTGTGTGTGAAATTTGTGTGATAACCTGTGTTATTGTTATGGCTGAACTAATGTGTTTGTAAATTGGGGATTGTAGTGGAAAAGAGGCGGCCATGGCCTTAAGTTAGGAACCATCCTGGCATTTGCCTGGAGTAGAATTGGTGAAACCACGGAAAACCACTTCCAGGATGGCTGAGGTGGGAATCGAACCCTCCTCTACTCAGTTGCCTCATGAGGTTGAGTGCACCCCGTTCCAGCCTTCACACGAGAATTAAATTTCTTGGCAGAGCCGGGAATCAAACCCGGACCTCCGGGACGACAGCCAAGAACGCTAGGCACTACACAACGAGGTGGTCTAAAATAGAATGGTAGCACTGAATGAAAGTAGAACGAGCGATAACATTCTCTATTTTAACACAAATTATGATAAAATGGTCCGGCTAACCTTAACCTCCAATAATATAAAGCCTACTCAATCGTGGCGTTCTCTGCATCAACACTGTCCTGTGCGCGTATTGACCACTGCAGCGCTGAGTACCCACATTACATTTATATGCAATAGCATTGCTATCGCAAGCTAAAACCAGCAAAAATATACCTATACACTATATTTACAGTAGGCTTCATGAATACACATTGTTGAGTAGATTGAAGTAAAATATAAGAGATGATCATCTTTTACTATTAGGAGTTCGTTTCAACTGCGGATTTCCCTTATTAGATAGCACGCACAACTGTCTGGTATGTAGGCCTACAAGAGTAAGGTACGGTTCTGTCAGTAGATGGTTGCATTGAATATTTTTACCATTGCATTTCTGTGAAAAGGAATGACTTTTCTTAATTTTTGTGATTCTTTCTTTTCATAATTAGTTTTTCTTCTCAAGACGTAGTGTCTTGTCATTGGTGTAGTTAGTGACAGATGGGCGCAGAAACATTTGCAATTTTATCCTGCTCAGTTCCTCAGGAAGATCACTTACTCCACACCGTAGAATGAGATTTTTAGCAACATGTGGCAACAGTATTCTAGTTAATGTTCATGCTATTCCTGGACTGCTCAGCGTAACCGATATCATTTCGTCCGTTACTTCTTCCAGCGAAACAAAACCTGGCTTACGATACCAGAGACCACCTCTCCCTCTGTCTTTGAATTTTAAATTAGTGACATTACTGGAGATGGGCTCTTGATACCGAAGGGCAGTTGACCTCGCTGTTCCGTCACTTAAAACAATAACTAACTCGCGACACTACTAATTGTATCAAGAACTCTTGACATGATATAGGGAGGCTATGGTCTTCAGCTCGTTCTTATTGTTGTTTCTCTAGGGACGTTGCAACATCGTGGCCATGTAGCCCCGTGTTCTTGGGTGTGTGTAGAATTTGTCTGATAACCTGTGTCACTGTAATGTCTGTAATAGTGTGTGTATTTGTAATTGAGATAAAATTTGGGTAGGCAGTGGCCGTGGCCTTAAAGTAGGTACCAGTACCATCCCGGCATTTTCCTGGCGTAGAAGTGGGAAACACTTCCAGAATAGCTGAGGAAGGAATCGAACCTGCCTCTTCTTAGGTTTGCCTTATGAGGCTGAGTGTACCTCGTTCCAGCCCTATGAACCAGGAATCAAACTAGGGCCTACGCAGTGACAGCCAAGAATGCTAGCCAATACGCAACGAGGCGGACTCGACAGCTCATACCAAATACCCTCCAATATATGCCATTGCAACTCTCGTTTTAGAAATTTGGTCATTTAGCCCCGTGTCTGCTACCCTCTGTCATTGCGGCGTGTGCATTTGTAATTTCGGTGATGATTTGGAAGGTTACCTTAAGTTAGGAACCATCCTGTCATTTGCCTGGAGTAGAAGTGGGAAACTACGGAAAACCTGTCCAGGAAGGATGAGATGGGATTCTAACCCACCTCTTCTCAGTTTTACCTCATGAAGCTTAGTGTACCCCGTTCCAGCCCTCAGAACAGAATTACATTTCTTGGCAGAGACTGCATTCTAACATGGATCTCTGGGGGCGACAACGAGGAGGTCAGGTATCATCATCATCAGAACTGGAGCAATAATACAAGATCACCTAATTTTCAATTTCAATCGCGTGGTCAGCGTAGGCTACATACCTTATCTTATTGCTTTAATCCATAATTTCCTAGTTGGCTCTGGACTAGGAAATTCATGAAAACTAGTTCCAGGAACATTATTTCTAGAGCATTTTTTACAAAACGGCACGCAACAGTATACCATCGTAATACAATGGCCTTATTTCAGTAACATAACTTAATTCGTGCATACACAATGTGTATAAATACCGCCAACTTAACTGATCATGTAGGGGGGTATGCAGCCCCTCTAGCGGCAAACATAGCATCTGCAGGGCGGACAGCTCCCAGAGGCTATTGGCAACTCAAACTAACACTTGGGGCGTTGCGGTCGGTCTGGATAAGTAGGGTAAAAAATACTCAATAACACGTGTTTGATATGGAACACTTCTTATTTTTCTGTTATAATCAGTAAATGTGGACCCTAAAATAATGACAGTCTTATTTTTAATTGTATATATGTATATCTGTGCGATACACGTGATCTAATTTGTGTGTTCCACTGGATGCTATGTGTCAATTGCATATTATCATGCATCGGTTGTCTGCTGGTATTTGTTTTTGAGCAGTTCGAGTCATGGCGCTGTTACGTTTAAAAGCTACCGTATATTTGAGTTTGCTCACTGTACCATAGACTCTAGAAATTATTTACTGCTTGGTAGGGCGAAGGGATGAGTTTAACTTGTATTAAAACTCGGGGAAGACAGGAATTGCTTGATTTGTTGGATGGTTAGCAGGTAGGTTTGGTGTTGAATATCGGACTAGTAGCAGGTTCTTGCAGAGTAGATATTTACCCTGCGAAGTCAAATTAGGCCTATATGACTCGTAGTGGAATGGCTCGGATATCACAGAGCGAGATGATGGTGGTTGGTAGGGTTATTGGAAATCAACTAGGGAGCGGGGAAGGATACCTGACTGATGAAGCTTGGCTGTCCGCGGCTGGTGTAGGCTTGGCTGTCTTGGTAGGGCTTGGCTCGGCGAGACTGTACTTGGCTGTCTAGGTGCGGCTTGGCTCAGCGTAACAGTGAACAACCCGTCATGTCGTCAGTGTGTGTAGTGGTGAGTGGTCCAACCCGCTCCTGTTGACCGTATTTATTAGGTATCGTCACCTTTCGGCTATTGCTATTTGCATCTTTTGGAAAGTGATGAAAACTTATATCCGCAGCCCTCTTATACATCGACTTACAGCCGTGAACTGAGCAATATACTTTGCTTTTACTCATTTTGCACTCTATCAACGAGTAAAACGTATTACTTATGTATAAAGACACGAAGAATTTACCACGATCTGTTTACCAATACAAGGAACCATATACAAAGAGTCACCACGTGACAAATGTAGCCTACTTGGTAAGTTTCTCATTTTTACCGCTAGATGTCATATCAGATAGCTGGAGTTGCCAATTGGACAGGCTTTTTTTAAAATTATTGGAGGCTAAGGGCTAACTCAAACAAGTTGCTAGGGTTTCGCCCCAGTGTACCATTGGGCCCTTCAGTTTGTACGGTACATATCACCAAGATGCGTAGCTGGTGCACACTGAGAAGGCCATTGCAAGACGCTCAATACGTATGTAGGCTATCTACATCACGAGAAATGCCAGTGCACTACGGTAGTCAAGCTCCCTTTCTCTATAGTACATGAATTACCCAAAATACCTTATCAAACGACAATAAATAAATCAGGGAATGATGTTTTAACAGATGCTTCCTCCTCCGCTGTCTGTGACCCGCCCAGCCATCCCAAAATAGCATCACGACTTATATAGGCGACTTTCCAGCTGTGGACGCCATTATTCACATCAACCATCATCAAAACAGTACTACCAACCTCACCATTACGGTGCTATACCGCACCAACACCCGACTATTCTAACCTTCGATTTGACCAATCCAATGGTTTTTGACAATGGTTACAGCCTAACGCGTCCAGAACAATGGTTTTTGACGATGGTTACAGCCTAACGTTTCCCGATGACTGTCTTTTTTTTTAACAACGGTGATTTTGTATCCCACTTTCTTTTTAATCAACAGAGATTTTGTATCCCACATGTTCGCAACAATGTGTGCGCCTCGGTGTGTGCAGCTAGTGTGTGCCTTGTTGTTGTTGACTGTTGAACGAGATGCAATCGCTGTTGGATCATGGCAGCTGTTCTTAAAAGAGCAATTGATAAACACACATATTTACGTACTTTAGCATATAGGCTTATATGAGGTGCAGTAGTGACCAGGGTTCCTAATTTCAATACATAATATCGCCCAGAAGATGAAACAAGGACACAAGGTATGTAAAAGTCACATTCATGTCTGATGCACGCGTATAAGCCGCCGCGTTCTACTTTCAGTCAGAATTAATTGAATAGAATGACTGCAATGCAAAGTTAACAAACGTATCACTTTATATAGTGAAATTTCAGTTGTGTGGGCCATTGTAAGCGTGGCTTGTTTGACAAATAAGGTATTGCCAACACCACGTATACGGTAAACACGACCGAGTGTTTTTTGTTTTGAGCGGAGAGAGCGATATTAGCGCACTCGCTTCTTTTTGTTTGTATAGGGACATCGTGAACTAGATCCAACAGATAGTGCACAGGCAGGGATATTTTTTTTTCTTTATTTCAAATAGCATTTGACAATAAGACACAACTGACTGTTACACACTCTTTAAAATGAACATTTACTGTATTATCAACTTGACATTCTTCAAATTCGATGTGTATAGAATTCCAACGGAAGGCAAATCAATTGGGTCATGAAGGCTTTACATACAAAAACAAACCTAACCTGGGGCTTACGCCAGACCCCCTTGCTTGTGATACGGTAAGAGCAGTAATTTTTGGCCAGACAGTGGCCGACATAAATTCTATCTTGTTAATGTTTTACATTAAAAAAAAAACTAACCTGGGTCTTACACCCCAGACCCACTTGCATGTGGAACAGTGCTAGCAGTAATTTTCGGGCAGGCAGTAGCAGACATAAATTCTATCTTATTAATGTTTTACATACCTACTTCCATCAGACTGCAGTATCCAATTAAATTTCTCCACAGGCACACAGAGATTCTTATAGAATAAATACATTTACACTTTAAAAACTTGACACTTTAAAATACACTGACACTGATGGTACCGGTATGTCATTAAAACTACCATCATCTACTTTAACAAACAGGACACAATCATCTTTCATTATCACTGCCTCTCATTAAGCTTACTTCGAAAGGTATCGAAAGTAGAAATTGTATCCTGTTCACACCACTCAGCTAAATGTCTCTTCGTAACACATTTTGCAAACGCTTTTCCGGATTTTTCCTGTCTTTGGGAAGTGCAGTTGTGCGGTAGGACGGTTGATTTGGGAAAATCGTCGGAATGGCATCAGGGGTTAGTTTGGGAATTTTCCTGGGAACACGAATGGGTTCACCATTTTCAACTGGGAATAGATCTTCCCTAACCCACAAATACAGGTTCGAAATGTTTTAACAGATACAACTGTTTGCTTTTACTTCGAAATTATCCCGGTGAATATTTCTTATCCACTTCTCTTTCAAAGATTTGTCTTTAGGAAATTTAAAAGTTGAAGTATCTGCAGCAGTATAATTAAATTTACAGCCGGGTACACAGCAACCCGTGTTTTGAAATACCACAATGAACAGACAATACTTCTCACATTACGTATTACCGGAATTTATAATTATTCACAGTGCACTACACTACGTAAGGTACACTATTACAATACATAACAGCATGAAATCACTTGAGATATGCGAAATTTGAACGAAATTTTGACAGCAGACACACTTAAACGTTGGTTCACCAAATGTAAACAAACCATATCCCCTCTCCAATTCCCCTACGAAATCCGCCATTTTCTACGCTATCGATAGTGGCATTGCGGTCTGATACAGTCTTGCAACGTCATGGCTTGATGCCTACTGTCGACCCAAATATTATTGTGATGTGATCGATTCTCGATGTTCATTTGTCTCTTTGTAACCAATCTCCTTGTAGACAATGCAGATGAAATATATGGCTTCTGTGTTGTATTATGATGTTGCGCTGCTTTGCAACAAACTCTGAGTTGTCACCGAAGTGAGATTTACTCACTAAACGTTGAGAATCTGTAGATACGCGGGTAGGGTAATACATAATATAACGTAACATTGTGGCGATCTTTAACAGGACCGTGTATGTTCTGACAATATTGTGTCTCGAAGGAAGTCTTCCGATACAGAAACATCCTGCTTATTTTAAACTTCTTAAGGGTAGAAAAAATGTCAGAGGGTTATTTACCCACTTTATGAAGGTCTATTACTGCTACACGATTTTCATAATCGCTCCACTCCATCGCTACAATATACAGAAACACACTTTCCCTTCTGCAGCTCTACTCACAATGACATTCTCTTAATTTACACACATGAAGGTTGGGCGTGACCTTCAAAACCGGTTGTACAGCCTGTGCCAAAAGTTTGTAACAGTATTTATGGTAGAATGCCGGTGAAATATTTATCACAGTTGCCATGTTGGGTTGTTGAGACGTAATAAAATTTGAAGGGTACGGTCGTAGTCGGACAAAGAAGTACTGAGTTTCATTGAGATGGCTCCAGCCATTTAGATTTTAAATGGTGGGGGTCAGACAGACACACACAAGGACAAAAGGTGATCTCAAAAGCCTATTTTTCATAAATGAAAACAGGCTAAAAACATTAAGAAATTTAAAACTAATCAAAAATGAAAAAGAATCCTTTTTAAATCTGCCATTGGAGGTCGAAAGCCTTCATGAGAAAAGCTGATGTGAAATATTCATGTCCTCTTAATATCATTTGCTTGAATTAAATGATGAAGTTAATCACAAGAGAAACAAATAGAGTACATGAAGAATGTGGGCAATACATTACCATCAGACTCGTTACAGGAAGGAAATGTTGAATGGATTAGATTTAAAGAAAGTATTGTCGGGGCTGCTGTAGAGTATGTGGCAAGACTAGCAACAAAATAAAGGCAAAAGAAACCCCTTGGTGGAACGATAGGGTGAAGAAAGCCGTAAAGAGAAGAATGAAACCAGGAAAGCCAGATATAAAGAAATGCAAAAAGGAAGTGGAAGAAATGAATCAAGTGTGAATGAATTACAGCAGAAATACAGAGATCTGAAGCTACAAGTTAAAAGAATTGTGGCCGAAGAAAAACATAAAACTTGGACTGATTTCACAGATAAACTGGAACAGGACAGCAAAGCCAACTCTTAACTACTGTACCGAACAGTAAGAAATATAAGAAGAGACTTTGAATACATAACAGCAATAGAGAAACCAGATAGCAACATAGTCAGGGAAGAGACAGAAATAAGGAAGGTCATGAAATCTTATTTCAAAAAATTATACAGCAATACAGGAGTAGACCCCAACGATGGAACCACAAAGGTCAGTTTATGCTGTAATGATGAACTAGATCAAGAGAATCCACCAACATGGAAGGAAGTAGAAATAGCCCTTAATAGAATGTCCAAAGAAAAATCGACAGGATTTGATGAAGTCAATGCGGACATGATCAAAGCAGCTGGTCCACTAGGAATACAGTGGCTTCATAGAGTAATAGGTGCAATGTGGAAGGATGGGAAAGTTCCAGATGATTGGAAAAAAGGAATAATAGTACCTCTCTTCAAAAAAGGAAGCCGAAAGAAATGTGGAAATTATAGAGGGATCACTTTATTGTCTCATGGCCTGAACATATTTGAAAAAATACTTGAGAAAAGGCTAAGGAAAATAATAGAACCTCAACTGTAGGAAGAGCAGTATGGATTCAGAGAACACCGTGCAACTATATATCTCATATTTTCCCTCAGAATGCTGCTAGAAAAGCACTGGGAGAAGGGTAGACCCCTAACACTTGCTTTTTTTAGATCTTGAAAAAGCATTTGATAACGTCCCAAGAAAGACTATATGGGAATGCCTAAGAAAGAAAAACGTACCCGCGGGGCTAATCCAGAAAGTTAAAATGCTTTACGAAGGTTGCCACAGTTGTGTTCAGATAGGAAATGGTAATTCTGACTGGTTCCAAACAACTAAAGGAGTTCAACAGGGCAGTGCCCCCTAGCCATTACTTTTTATCACTGTAATGGATGAAGTTATGAAAGGAATAAAGCATAACAACAATACAGAAATCAGCGCATTTGCATTTGCAGATGATGTAGTAATTTGGGGTAATACAGAGAAAGAAGTACAGGAGAGGTTGGCCACCTGGAATAACTGTCTAAAAGCACACGGATTAACAATAAACAAATCAAAAACGGTAGCGATGTCAGTCAACAGACAGAACAAGAAAGGAGAAATAAGGCTTGAAGGTACACAGCTTGAAACAGTAGACCAGTTTAACTATCTTGGGTGCATTATTTCAAGCAATAACAGGATACAGCATGAGACCAATAGCCGAGCCCAAGTTCTACCATCAAGTTCGGAACCTACTCTGAAACGAACAAGTCCCCTTGAGATCAAAACAGACGCTCTTTCAATCATACTTTACCCCCATAATAGCATATGGCCTAGAAACCTGTACAACAACCAGACAGATAGAAAACTACAAGCTGTAGAAATGAAGTTTCTACGAACAATGGTCCAAAAAACTAGGAGGGATAGGGTAAGAAATGAAAAAAATAGGGAAGAAGCTGGAGTGTACCCAACTTTGAAAGAAAAAGTGACAAGGGCCCGTTTGAGATGGTTTGGCCATGTCAAGCGAATGGACGAGGGAAGGATAGCAAAACAAAGACTACACACAGATGTGATTGGTAGATGGCCAGTAGGAAGACCAAGGAAGAGATGGCTAGATCAGGTGAAGGAGGACATAGGAACAAGGGGAGTTAGCTGGGATAGAATCCTGAAAGAAGAATGGTACTTGGACAGACGCAAGTGGAGGGCGCTCGTAAACTACACCCGGGCAACTGGAGTAGAAGACAGATGATGATGAATTACAATTTAATTTTAAATAGCGAAGGAAGCTGCCCATGCAATTCCAAGTGAGGCGCGGCATTGCGCGTGGTTTTGCCCCATCTCGGCAACGCTGTACTGCTTTCCCCGTATCGGTTAGCTTCCGAAAAATGTCATTATATCCCGTACAAATACAAAACCAATATATTATATAATGTACGTATTTGACAGTCATATAGCATAACCTTTTGATAAGGATTATAACGCGACCAAGAACGCAATTTTTCAACCCCCCCGAGCCGAGAAAAAGTTACCGTACCTTACAAAAATGATAACTTTGTTTCTTCGACACACAACATTTCGAAATAAATAAATAAATCAGTGATAAAACATCCAATGTACATTGTGTTAAAAATTTGTATTCGATCTGATGATGGGTTTATGAGAAATTAATGTACTTGAAGGTGATGCATGGTTGAAACACGCTTAAAACTGGGCACTTTTTGTGTTCCAACTGCGATAAAAGAATATTAAAATATAAATTACAAATTCCAAACATACATGAACGAAAGTAATATAGAATGACGAAAATGATGATGTTATTGGATTGTATGTAGGTTAGTTGGTTCCTTAGTTCAGGGGCTGTGACAACGCAGTCATGTAGCCCCGTGTACTTTGGGTGTGTGTAGAATCTGTCTGATAACCGGTGTTAATTGTGATGACTGTATTAGTGTGTGTTGTCAGTTTTTATTTCTAGTAAGCACTGCAGACGATAATTTCAAGTAGTTCCTACTTTTGCCCCCAAATGCTACCGTCCACGACACCTAGCTGTGAACGTGGCTACTACTAAAGGCCATTGCAACCAGCGCCCAGTGACGAACGTTGGAACTTAAGAGCATTAATCAAACCTAACCTACAAATTTTGCTTCACACAAGTTTAGTTAGTGGAAGGTTCTTTTAGATGCCATAAATCAATGACATGGGCCCGCCGGCTTTACTTCTACTCCGAAGGAAGGCATACTGAGGAATTTTAACGCTCTTAAAAATACGATGACAAACAACCTTCAAACTCAGTACACATCATATTTTGGTCGACAGTAGACGCGAAGACTGCTGACCATGGCTCGAAGGTTATTATACGTCTTTGAAAAATATAAATTGTATTCCCAGGTACGGTACCGGTACGTGACTTTTACCGCCTTGGACAACACCAGGTTTTCTTATCCCTTCTACTTCAAGCCTTGTAAATAGCGAAAACAACACTTTGGTGCTATTCACAATCATTGCCCTACATTCCCGTGTTCTATCCTGGAGTAAAGTCATCAAAAACCGCCATTCGGGGAATTCTAGTGCCCTATCAACCTGGTCATGAATATTGTCGATTTGAAAGATTTGCATCAGGCCTCTTCGGAGGACAAAACAACTTCATTTTCCACGAGATATTCCAATGGGAACCTAGGAACAGCATTTTAAAAGCGTTCTACAAGCTTATGAAACACGACCTGATCTGAGGAAGGAAAATTATCAACCCTTCACAGTGAAAGAAGTAGTATATCCGATAAACGCGACAACACACAAAAAGGCCTGCGGACCGGACGGAATATATTATGAAAATAAAAAAAGTACTATCATTCACCTCAGGGAAGTGTGGACAGAACTCTCGAAGCAAGAAGGAAATCCTCGATATTGGAGAATTGCCACACTAAAAGTACTAGACAAAGGAAAAGGTGCCGTGATAGATCCAAATTCATGTCATGGCATCGTACTAGAATGCACAGCCTATAAAGTATTAACTCGATTACTAACCGACCGACTCTACACTCTAGTAGAGGGAGCGATAACAGAGGAACAATTTGGGTTCACATTGGGAAAGTCAATGTTACAGGCAATAAAATGTTTCTTAGAGGATATCTACGACGCATTAAGAATTTCTAAAGAAAAACTACATGTTATCTTCGTAGACTACAAGAAAGCTTTCGTTCTTTTATCCAGGGATATGATCATTGTAAAATTAGAAGCAATTACTGGTAAAAACTACATCACAAGAATTCTAAGGAATATCGGTAAAATTTTACACTAGGTACTCCTTTCTATAAAATTCTTAAACTACTGAAATTAACCAAACTTTCAACAATTAATGAAATTTCCTGATAATAACATGATACATATAGATGACAATGTGCACGTGTAAGATCCACTATAGCAGAAGATCGGAATATTACAGGGCGATCCAATTAGCCCGTTGCTCTTCAATATTGCGACTGCAGACATTTCCAAGATCATTATATCAGGAACTGCTGATGATTGCACTGTAAATTGAAACGAATCTCTTCTCAATAGAATATCTAGGAATGTACCGTATGGTGATTACCGTAACTGCCGGTTAATTCAAATAATGTAACCGTACCTTATACCTAGAGTTCCAACGACATAATACTGCACTGTATATGTAATTTACAAGGCTAGCAGCCTACATTTGTTTAATTGGAGAGATGGTTTAGAAGTGCCCAACGAAATTTTCAAACACTCGAGGATAAAAGCCTGAAAAGAACCAGGCCCATGTTGCGAAGATAGATTGTTCAGAAATGTAGGTTGGCATAAAATGACTCAATTGAGTGGCCTCTTAAGTTGTCAATGAAAAGAAACCGAATTAGTTGTTTTCAGAAGGGGAGGAAAACTATCGAAGGATGATTATATCCTACGCAAAGGACAAAAGCTACGAACTAGTAACCAATACAAATATCTAGGGATTTTATTACAGGTAACGGGAAAATTTTTCACAATCCACTTAGAAGAGAGAGTTATCGCAGCTATACAAAACATTAGTGATATTAATAATAAGAACTTTATTGCAGCCAATGGCTCAACACCTCTCAAAGCTATCTTTGTTCAACATGAAAGTTACTCCCACAACAATATATGGTCTGGAGATAATATGGGAACATCTCTCGAAAAGACAACTACAAGAGCTGGAAAGTCTGAAGGCCAGATTCCTGAAAAGAGTTCTATGTGTCTCTAAGTATACAACATCCAGACTAGTATACATTCTCGCAAAGGAGACGTATTTCATTGAAGACATAAGACAGACTGCTACTTCCGACAACAAAGAGTTACACGGAATTACTACACGAACTACAATTAAAGAGATCCATGATATGGGATGAGTTTTACTACTCTGACGCGATGATCAAAGGGAATGGATGCGCGGAGGATATGATCTGGGGCATACTCTGACCAGATTTGCTGTCCACGGGTTCCACCATAAGGTATGCATAAACTTAGGATTTCATAAGCCGGGACCAAGCTGCGTATGTGTCTTTTGCGACAAATAATGTGATGTATATCATGCAATGAAATGTGCTAGTAAACAAGGAACCTTCACAAAACTGTGTCAATAACTGACAATGTCTCCAAACATTAACGATATAATTCTTTTTGATGTATACCTGAGTGTATTGAAATATTTATATTACGACCATTTGGTTGCAATAAATTATTGTTATTATTATTAGAATTTAGTATGAATTTATTGCAGCCATACGGCCATAGATGTACAGTATATGGATATGTTCCAACCAACCCAATGTTGTGGATCTTATGCACATAAGTCTACCAGGGATTTCACTCGCTTTTTACAGCTGGTCACGTGGTAACGGTCACAGGGCTGATCGCACAATTCACAAACACAGGTATTCCCGGGATCGTGAAAACACTTGGTCTTGCATACCTAGTGGTGGTACCCATGCACAGCCATTGAGGTCACCAGGTGTCGGAGCTCCTGATTCGTGTCGGCCGAGGATCTATTTATCATGGTTTCTGTTGTATAAAAGTCCAGCCAAATCTCCCTTCTTTTCTTTTCTCTTTCAAGGAGCAGTTTATTCGAGCTGACGGTGAATGGGAGTTGTCATTACAAACTAAAGATATAAAAGATCTTACTTTCTACACTCACCTTCTCTGTCACTCAACCGTTTTATAAGTGATTTTGCTAATATCATGTAGTGTTCAAACTCTGCATCATAAGAATCTGCCATTTTAAATACGAGTTAAATTTCGTGGCCTAAATATCAACCATTTAATTATAGGTCTTCTAATTGTAAGAATTGTCATATAACGACTAAATCACTTGTATACATGAATTTTTATTTTTATCTTGAGCGGAAGCCAAGCATGGTCATAGATCACGTACGGCATTTTTCGATGTTCCTTTCTTTTAATGTAACAGACGTGCACAGACGTAAAACGTCGTGATAGCACGACCAACGAGAAAGACAGACCATGGCGCGTAAACCAAATCATTTTGTGGCCCTGGTGCGCTTTCGTGACGTCAGCAATGTAGTGTGCACGGCAACGTCACACAAGGATTAGGTTTACGCGCCTTGGCCTGTCTGCGAGATTGCATTTTCTAGTTCACTTTTAGCATTATACTAGCTGAAGTACCCGTGCTTCGCTACGCGTCATAAATAAAATAAAATGTGAAGGTGACAGTTAAAACAGGGGATAGGCGAGGTGCTTCGCAGAGGGAGATTAAGGATGGAACATTTTGTCCAACTACACCGCTCGGCGTTGACCGTGTTTTATAGCACAAATTTAGGTTTTACTCGCTAACGGTTGGAGATACCTTTCGGACAGGAAATGTAAGTTTAAACCTCGTGTATGCCATCAAAAGTTTGCTATTTCTTAGCGTTCTCTTTTTATTTGAAATGGAAATATGAAAGTTTGACACCAAAGGGTGTAGTGACGTCACTAAAATGGTCGCCATCTTTAAATAGTGCAAAGTATTGAAAACAAAAGTAACCTATATGCTAACCAGGTAAATCAGCTACTTCCATGTAAAATTCATGTAAATCGGACCAGTGGTACTTGCGTGATTGAGTAATACACAGACACACACCATCTCATTTTTAGCTTCGATTCGCTCGGGTCATAGTCGTGTCATATTGTTATTCAATGAAATGCAGGTTTAACCCCGTTAACACCCCTTTAGAACCTGAATATCCAAAAATCCCTCCTTAGTAGACGTTTTCGACACACAACAAACATATCCCCAAAATATCATTCTGCTAACATTAATAGTTTGGGTTGGTCGATGAGAGTGAACATACAAAAATCCTTCCTTAGTGGACGTTTTTCTTCCAGAATGTCACCCCTCCCCATAGGCCCCTTAAATTGGATTTATGAAAAAAACGGCCGAACACCTATTTATTTTATTTATTTATTTATTTATTTTTAAGCTGCTTTATTTCCTCCGAGTTTCAAACTCCTCGCCTATGTCGTTTAAGAGATACACGCTCCGTTAAGAATCCCTCAACCCCCAATTTTCACCCCTTTCACCTCATAATATACACACATCGATAAACCCTTAGATATATGTCTGATTATTTTTAATGATTAGTTTATATACCGAATATCACATCCCCAAAGAAACAACTCATGAAATATCGTTATTCAATGAAATGCACGTTTACCCCCTTAACATCTCTTTAAAACCCGAATAAACAAAATCATTCCTTAGTTGACGTTTTCGACATACAGCGAACATATTCCCAAAATTTCATTTTTCCAACTTTAATAGTTTTTGCTGGGCGTGATGAGTGAGTGAGTCAGTCAGACAGGACATTTTCTTTCAATTTTCTTTTTTCAGAATTTCACCCCTCCCCATGAACCCCTTAAATTTGATTTATGAAAAAAAACTGTCGAACAGCTCTTTACTTACTTTAAAGCAGTTTCCCCCCCCCCCCTGAGTTTGATGAGTGAGTCAGTCAGATAATCAGTTAGGATACTTTCTTTCCTGTTCCCCCCATAATGTGACCCCTCCCCATGGGCCCCTTAAATTGGATTTATGAATAAACGGTCAAACACATATTTACTTATTTTTATGCTGATTTTTTCCCCGCTGAGTTTCAAACTCCTCGCCTATGTCGTTTAAGAGATACACGCTCCGTTAGGAATCTTTCAAACCCCACTTTTCACCCCTTTCACCTCATAATATACGCCACATCGAAAAACCCTCAGACTCGTGTCTTCTTATTTTTAATGACGAGTTTATGTGCCGAGTATCACATCCCCCAATGAAACCAATCGGGAGATATTGCTATTCAATGAAATGCAGGTCTACCCCCTTAACACCCCTTTAGAACCTGAATATACAAAAATCCTCTCTTAGTGGGGGCATTTGCTGCCCTTGGGGAAGCAGCATACCAAATTTCAATCCAATCCGTTCGGTGGTTTCTGAGATTTCGTGATGAATGAATGAGTGAGTGAGTGAGTGAGATGTATGTGACAAATATATAGTAGAAGATAGTGTCAAGTCTTTGTTATGCTAAACTCGGTTGACAGTGCTGTGTGAGTAGGTGAGTAACTAACGGGGTTTCAAGTAAAGATGCTCATTTTCTATACCGGTAGTGCAGAGCGCAACTGGCATCCAGACGGCCGTGTCTCGACTTGAGCTATGTTGCCATGGAAACTATCTGCCTTGCCATTCCTTCATGAGTATATTTTATGATTTGATTAGCCTGTGCTTGAGTGCAAAAGGGCCGAAATCAGAAGAATGAGAAAGAGTATCGAAAATTCATGTAGCCAGCGGTTCCTTCTGGGTCCTAAACTATGTGTATGCAAAATTTGGTTGAGATTGGTGGAACGGTGTAGATTTGTATACGGAACAGATCCACATACATACATACATACATACATACATACATACAGACTTTCACTTTTATATATAAGATTGGTTGAGATTGGTGGAACGGTGTAGATTTGTATACGGAACAGATCCACATACATACATACATACATACATACATACATACATACAGACTTTCACTTTTATATATAAGATAGAGAGCGATACGGCTTCTTGATTGGCTGTTCCGACAAAACACTACTGCAGCAAGGGCTGTGATTAGTCAGCGTAGTTATAGAGTGGAACCTATCAGCGATGTCGTTCCAGGTTTGAACAAAATATATAGAACTTCCACCGTTTTAACTTCGTATTTTCTTGGTACCTTCATAAATTGTAATTCGCCTAGCAATAGTTGAATGATCATTGTTCCTAGGCCATAAGTATTTTCAAATCTTCTTATGTCTAGAATTGCGGTGAATGGCGGCTTCGGTGGCGTAGTCGGTAGCATGCTGAGCTTCTATGCCCAAGATAGCGGGTTCAAACCCGGCCGAAGCCGTCGGATTTTTAAGAGCGTTAAAAATCCCTCAGTATGCCTTCCTTCGGAGGGGAAGTAAAGCCGGTGGTCACGTGTTTTAGATTTATGGCATGTTAAAGAACCTTCCACTAATTGCACCTGTGTGAAGCTAAATTGGATAGGTTAAGAAATTAAACAACGCTCTTAGGTTTCTACTTTCGTTGCCAAGAGCCGACTACGGTGGCGTTTAGTAGCTAAGTTCTGAACTTGGCCTAGTAGTCGTTGTCGGTGGCGCTTGGCGGCAAACGTAGGAACTATTTGAAAAATTCTAAGTTGCAGTACTTAAATTAAAAAAACAGATAACACACACTAATACAGTCATCACAATTAACACCGGTTATCAGACAGATTCTACACACACCTAAAGTACACGGGGCTACATGACCGCGTTGTCGCAGCCCCTAAACTTAAGAACCAACCAACCAACCAACCAATGGCAAGCTCATCGTTCGGCCCCGTGTTTGCCATTCATGCCATTCAGGCCGTCAGAAATGAAATATTTTGAGCCACCTCCCATGTACATACAATTCTTGATCGGGAGTGGATGATAAGCTACTTCCGCGTTCGTACAGAGTAAATGAGCTAATCGACGAAAAACATTCTGGTAATAATTCTTCTTGACTTAAGAAGATACGGAAACACTTATGGCCTAGGAGCAATCATTATCCAACTATTGCTTGGCGCATTACAATTTATACGGGTACCTAGAAAATACGAAGTTAGAACAACGGGAGTTCTACATATTTTTTCAAACCTGGAACGACATCGCTGATAGGCTCCACCCTATAACTTCGCTGACTAATCACAGTCCTTGCTGTAGTCGTATCTCGTCAGAATAGCCAATTAGGAAGCCGTGTCCTTCTCCAATGCTAAAAGTGAACTAGAAATAGCAATCTCGTACTTAACCATCGCCGTCTATAATTCTCAAGCCGTTCTGTCGGTAGAATTGGCAACGTTTAGAAGAGTCCGTAAGTTCTATAAGCACGTAAGACCACATGCTAAGTTTTATTCAAAAATATATATTATTTTTATATGACAGCATCTAAAAGCAGTTCGTACTAACTATTTGAACACCCGTGAAATTCCTCGTGGTAAATCAGACCAGCCGAAAGTTGTAAAGTATTTCCCGTATTAAGTTACATGTGTAACTAATACCTACTAGGCCTAATGCATTTAACAAACAAATTCTTCACTAATATTTCATTAAACTATTTCAGATGCCTAGGAAGTGTTGTGTGCCTGACTGTAAGTCAAATTATGGCAGCACTATTAAAATAACTGGTTATATCACTACGTTTTGATCACTACAGCGAGGTGGACTTTCAGTGCCTAGTAATTTAGTTTTGGTATATATCTTCATGTGGCCTCTATATTCCAGTACATTAGGAACTGTACTCAGTTGGAAAGTGCCTTTCTAATGAAATCTACCTATTTTAAAATTAAGTGACCAGTGGAGCATTATTGCTAGACTGTCAGCATTCAGCTTGGAGGCCTGTTGTGACTATGATGAGTGCATGTGTGGACAAAAAGTGAAGTCGAAGTTGGTTTTAGTTAGCGAGAAGCGAGAGGAGATGACAGTTAACTAATGTATCTCAGGACCGGGAGGTTTTCGGTGGCGCCAACGTTTATCAACGTCGAGCTTTTACCGCCCAGCGGTGGGCAAATTCGTGACGTAAGGCCTCGAAAAGACAAAGATATGGGTGGGGCCTAATTGCATCCAAGGAGAAGAATTGGCATAATTATTACACGGATGAACCAAATTTAAATGGAAAAACAGCGATGGGTTCAGAAATTCCGAGGGCTAATTTATGTACGAAGAGATTCAGTAGAAAGGGTTTCATTCACGACAGACGCGGGAGAGAACTAGGTTGGCTTGGGGGACGCTAAGACGGAGACCAGAGTAGAAGAATACTCTGCTGGGGTAACGTCTGATTTGAGAAGAGGCGCGAACCCGATAATTAATTAACTGGTGATCGGATATTACTCCGCCAAGCATATTTGAAATCAGCAGGAAATTAAGATGATACCAGGATGAAGACGATAACCCAACTGAATCAAAAAGGAAGCTCCGAGAAGAGAAGCGTGGGGGACTACTTCGTCCAAGTCGTTTAAATAGAGGCCCCAGACCAGGAGAGGACATAAATGTCTAACATCAGACTGGGAACCTGTGACACTCCGCGGTCCCGATGACGCGCTTAACGCAACGCAAAGTGAACATTATCATAGTGATTGAGTAATAAGTGAAATCTATATTAATAGTGAACAGTGATTAAATATCATAACTGACATACAGTTATGAATTACCTTATAACACTATTCAACACGAAGTTGAAGCTTCGGGAGTCACGGGTCACGCCACTCGACAGTGACACCGTGAGAGAGTAAATAAGTTGAACGAGTACAGAAAGTGAACGGTACCGCGAAGATTCAATCAAGTGTATATTCACATTCGAAGAGGTCATATTCGTGCCCAATTGATTATCGTATGAACACTAATGAACCAGGAGAGATGTATTGCTCTAGTGAACTTTAAGCATAAAGTATACTTAATAAAGTGCGTTAAATTGTTCAGCAACTAAATAAGTGAACAAATCAATGATATTTGGACACGAGTGTAAATACAGTAGATGCACAGGCAGGATATAGTAGTCCAGGGAAGTACGCAGCGAGGCATAATTGAGCATTGAACTGCATAATTAAGTGATGGTATCCAGTATCAGGGAGGATCCGTGGCAGTAGCCAGAGAACTGCCAATATCGATACCAGGTGTAGGACGAGTAAATTTCAGGAAGAGTACTTAGGGGTTAAAGACTCGCGGCGGGGCAGGGTAGGAATGACTTTCCAGGGCAACGCCAGACTTACCTGTATGGAAGGAATATGCAAGGAAATCTCGAAGAGGTAAAGGAATAATGTGAAGTGTACAATGAAATGGCATGTATAATAAGCTAAAATGTATAGAAATTACAAGTGTAATTGACAACGGGGGAGGAGCTTACGGTCAGCTGTTTGAAATATGGCGGCGAGATAGTGACGTGAAGTAATTGGGTGTGCGTTTGTTATGACGTCTAATTTATGATGGCAAAATACTACATATTTTCTTTCATTGATAGAAATATTTTTATAATCAATTTAAATGCAGTGCCTAATTACTACCAGTTAAAAATATTACCCACATGTAGATAGTTAATTTACTGTCTGCTGTTACATAGGCCTATATGAAGCCTGTACTTGGGAGCCTAGCGGTATCGATGTTTATTTTAAATTAATTTCACAATATATATATATCTCACATAATGGTGACTGGTACTTACAGATGTTGGTTTCAGCAGTGGCGACCTATCATCATATATATTATTTCAGTAGTATGCATCCCTCCTGCGGCGCTCACAAGCGACCAATAGTGACAAATGAGCATTCAAATGAAAGAGAATAGACATTAGCATTGACTTATTGCACTGTAATTTCATAAATATCTATAATTTCTTAAAAAATGACTTTAAAAAATGTACGAAGTGTGCGATTTGCAAACACCGTTGATGTAGGAAAATACACTCCATAATTGCTGTCCACGGGCCACTGTGACGCCTGTTTCATGTCATATTAACATTTTGAGGTCTTTCCTTTATCCTGAAATGTAAATAGTGTACTATAATCATTTGGTTGAAATAAAAACATAACCTTTCTCCTTAAGTGTCTCATTATAAACCTATTGGGGAAAGTGTGGTTTATGAAGATGCGAGATTTCTTGCACGGGTCCGCTAGTCTCTACTAATTCTGGGGCAGGTTCTCCCAAATAATTAGTCCTCTATACTCGCAGCACAACTTAAATTTGTTTCACACGCCAGCTTTGTAATTATGAAGAATATGTATGTTACTTTGATGGTCAGCATCCAACGATTCAAACTGCTTCGTGGATCTGATTAAATTTACATGCTTATAATCCGAGTGTTGGATCTTCGCATGTACTCCGGTCATGAACTTACTAATGCCTAGCATATTTGACTAGCATTCGTTGAAGAATAAATTTGCCGTTATAGTTTCGGAATACTGATGTACAGATACCAGATCACAATACCGTGTGCTGTTCGCGATAAGTAACCTTGGCGATAAACTTAAAACTAGGCTAATCATTCACTAAAGAACTTATAGCCAGCAACTCAGTTATTGTATTTTAAACACAACTAGTGTTACTCTGTAATACTACCTCCTCGACCAACAAAAACACACAATACCAAAAGAACAAGTCCTTCTCCCTCGTGGAGTACCGATCCACCCAGGATCCTAAAATTGAGTTCCGCTCCACACGCGGTCTGAAAATTGAGTCTACTCCCGCCCGGAGTTCAAGATTGAGTGTCTCCCCTTGCCTCCACAGATCTAAGTAACAGTCATCATCCCCCTCCACAACCACTGGTTTACCTGGCTTGAACCTCTGATACAACCAATCACAACAACAGAATTAAAATATGACCATATTTGGAACAGCCTTCCTGGTCTCCAAAATACCCTGGACACATCAACAGCCCCTGGTTGTCAAGTCTCTCTAATGAGTCACCCAGCCACTAGGCGCTTGGGAGAAACCCCGCCTCAACAACAGGTCAATTTCCTTGTCATGAACACAATTCCAGCTTCTCAAACTTTACATTATTTCAATGTTAAAATATACAACTATCCCTAGATTCAGATCCTGCTAAATTACTATACTTAAAATCTAAACAAATTAATTGTAAATCAATCGCGTCATCATATACACTCTAATAAATAATTCAAAGACATAAAAAAGCATCAAATAAAGATATACACATGATTAATAAAATTGCACCCCCCGAGAGTAAGGGTTCGATTCTTTGTAATCTGGGACAGTTACAGTGTCTCAAGTGTATTATGGCTCTTGATAAAAAATGTTAAATTGGGAGATAAGAGAATCGAGTGGGGCGGGCGAAAATGACCCTTGCCACAACAACAACGCAGCTCACAGATGCATGTAAGTACCAATTTTGTATAATGTAAGAGTAGAGAGACGCACCAGGACGTAAATTTGTGTTTGTAAGGTAAGATTGTGTTGAAACACAAATTTTGTGACATCACATTGTAATGAAATGTTTGGGACGTCAATGTTTAGACGTAGCTTTACGATGGATGGGAACCAGATATCAATAAATGATCTTGAAATTCGGTGATTAATAAAATGATAGGATTCGGATCGACTACCGTGAAAATAGAAAAAAATGATGAATATGGATGGCTCGAGTGAATAACTACTAATGCTTCAGATGAAATAGGTGACCAGTCATAAATGAGTTAAGAATTGCTTGAAGGATCAAGGTTATTCATTCATTCATTTATTTGCAATTGGGGGTGTGTCCCCCGGTGGCAAATTAGATATACATAACAAATAAATAATTGTACATAACAATTCACTAACAATTAAACTGGAGTATTTACACAAATAGTCAGTCTTTTCTTAAACACACCTATATGTTTGGGAAAATGCTCTAAGACTGCGGCAGGCAGAGAGTTCCAACTATCAATGGCACGGTTTACGAAAGAATATTTACCATAATTTGTTCGCTGTGGTCGGCCCTTAACTTTGAAAGGGTGATCGCTCCTACCCATGTAAGTAGGCTTTTCCATACGTTTGCTAAGCTCACCCCATGCTGGTTGATTTGTATACGTGTTGTACATAGCGCAGAGTCTAGATTTCATCCTCCTAGCCTCAAGTGATTCCCACCCAAGTTTCTTTAACATACGGCTCACACTGCTCCTGGGATTAAAGTTACTGAGCACAAATCTAGCGGCCTTTCTTTGTATCATTTCCAACTCATTTATGAGCCCTACTTGATATGGATCCCAAACCGCCGAGGCGTATTCCAGAATAGGTCTTACAAGTGACAACTATCCTAATTCTTTAGCAGAGGTACTACTTCCTTTTAATACCCTCATTACAAAGTGCAGGGATTTGTAAGCTTTAGAAACTATACATCCTATATGACTACTCCATTTCATATCATTTCTTACGTGAACGTCCAAATATTTGCAAGAATCTTCTTCTAAAAGAATTTCCGAGCCAATGTTATATTGAAAATCTTGCCTTCGCACTTTCCCTATTTTTTATTAGACTACATTTTCTTGTGTTTATTTTCATTTTATTTTCAATCGCCCACTTATAGACCAGGTTCAGGTCATCTTGAAGTACTGCATTGTCTTGTGAGTCATGTATCTTTCGATATATTACACAATCATCCGCAAACAATCGACAGTCACTGCGAATCCCATTTGGTAAGTCATTTATAAACGCCAAAAAATAACAAAGTTCCGATTACGCTGCCCTGAGGGATACCCGACGTTACGGTAATTTCATCGGAGAATCGGCCTTCAACTTTCACTTTCCGGGAACGACCCGTTAAAAATTCTTGGATCCATAAAATTACTCTTCTTTCAATCTTCGTCGAAGCTAATTTATGGAGTAGCATGTCATGCGGCACGACATCAAATGCCTTCGCAAAATCTATAACTACGGCGTGGACTGAAACTCCATCGTCTAACGATTCGCTAATATTTTGAAAAAGTGATAGCATCTGACTCTCGCATGAGTAACCTTTCCGAAATCCATGTTGCCTATCATTAAACCATGATAATGTTTCCCACTGTTCCCTCAAGTATTCGCAAATGAGATGATCCATCTGTTTACAAACGATGGACGTAAGACGTACCGGCCTGTAGTTGCCCAATTCAAGTCTGCTCCCTCCCTTAAATATTGGCACTACCGTAGCTCTTTTCCAGTCATCCGAGATTTGCGCATTGTTTATGGACACATTAAACATCACCTCTAAGTACCATGCCACGGCCCTACCTCCTAGTTTAAGTACTTCACTAACAATATTATCAGGACCCTTCGATATATTGTAACGTAATTTTTGTATTAGCTTTACAATTGCTGACTGGTTTATTTGGAGAAGTGGAGCCCCTGATTCACCGTTAAGGTCCAACACACAGCTATTGGATTTATTGAACACACTACCATAAAAGACATTTAATTCATTAGCAATGGCCTGCTTCTCAGTAATTAATTTACCATCACCGGACATTATCATCGACAAATTATTTGAATTTCCCTTTCTTCTCCTAACATAACTGTAATTTTATTGTATAATTTCCTAATTTTCCGTTTAAGACTCCTGATTTCCCGTGTGTAATACTCAGGATCTGGGTTTTGTTTCAGTAATTTAAATGGAACAAATTTATCAATAGCGCTATTTAAAATTTTCTAAAAAGTTAGTCCACAGCATATTAATGTGTTTTCCTTCCGATGCCCATCCTACAAATAGTTCATTCAAATTCCCCTGAAATTTGCCCTGATCCGCCCTGCGATACTGGAATATGATCTTATTTGCTACATCAGAGTCTAATTTTGTAATGTCACCGTATCTAATATTTAATTAAACCCCAGAATGGTCACTAATTCCTGGTACTTTCAGACAGTTAATATACAGCTCTACAGGCCTTACGAGATAAACATATAAGGTATTATTGCCTCTAGTTGGGAAGTCACCTACTTGGGAAAATCCCCCTCCCTAAGAATTAGTTTGCCGCACTCTGAGCTTGACCACAGCTAGTTGACTCACCAGACCAGTCTACTTTGGGGAGGTTTAAATCTCCGGCAATTATTATGCTCTTTTTCATAGCATTACCCGTACAAGTTTTATCATACAGTGTGTCCAGAAGCGAAAAGTTACGCCCCTATCACCTGAAGAGGGAATTTATTCCCTTTATCCGAAATTTGTACACATGACATTTCATGATCCGTATCAGCCCACTTTAAGAAACTAGTTATATTTTTGCGCACACAAATAAATAGCCCACCACCTCGCTTCCCCCGATCCCTTCTGTACATTTCGTAGGTCCCTTGAATTATTTCATTACTATTTATATCCTCATATAACCAAGATTCATTAGCAATGACAATGTCCGGAGAATACGTCTCTACAAGATTCCAAAATTCAATTAATTTATTTCCTAAACTCAGACAATTAACCTGCAGTAATCTTAGAGTCTTACCTCCGCAACAAATATCCCGAAGTAGCTCCTTCTGTTCCCGTCGGCTGGCAACCTCTGGACCTGCTCCTCCTCACAATGGCCGGCACGAACCGATGACCCTGTCATGTAGGCTCCCCATGTTGAAAGCGCCCCGTCAATTTAAATGCAGCCCGTCTCAGGCGAAGTCACGGCCACCAATCCAGCAGTCAGCATCTACGTACACTAATTCCAGTTGTGCACAAACCCAGTCCTTGCGGTCATTTACAGTCATAACTCGCCTTAACGGAACATCTCCCCGCCGAACAATGCCACTCATTATAATTTTTGCATTTCCAAACTTGCTTTTAGCTTTTCTGCCTAGTTCATAGAGCTCCCCCATGATGTAATCAGCTGCAGCCCTCTTCTTCAAATCGTTCGTCCCAACATGGAGCAACAACACTTTAACTTTGTCACAGTCCTCTACATTTGCTTCTTCCACTTGTTGGGCAAGCTGGTCAATTTTAATCCCCGGATAACACCGCACTTTCGCACCTGATTTCATCGAGATATTCGCACTCCATCGTATCATAGAATCACCCATTATGATAACATCATCCTCAGTTTGCTCCTGCACGCCCTCTTCCACACTGATCCCAGTAGAAAGCCATTCAGTCACATCCTTCGCCGTTTCCTCTGATTCACGAAGCTTTGTTCTAAGTTCCTGTATTATTTGATCCCTTGCTTTGATTTGCACCCTCAAACAGTCCGGCGTATCACATACTTTACAAAACCAATTCCCGACATCACAATCCTCCTTCTTGACCTTAATACAGCCGAAGTGAAACCATTTCTCACATAGTCCACACTGAACACCGTTCTTCAATGTTTTACTGCTCGTCGAACACTTTAAAGCTGCCACTGGATCATTTGCCTGATTCACATTTGGAGTAACAGGGCCTGGATTCACTTCCACTCCACCAATAACTAGTAACTCAGCTATCACTAGGGCTATAAACCACAAGTTACTAGGTCACGTACGCACATACAAACACCGGAAATCCCGACTACCCTTCACATACCACAGTCCGATCCTCGCGCGATAACACTCCAGAGAACAACCCATTTCAGCACACCTGAGAGCTCGGGAAAAACACAACCTTTCACTTTGACTACCAACTGCCAACGATCAAGTTTGACGAGATGTTAAATTAGGGAGACGCAATTGCTGTGTAATTAAATGTATGAATTTTAGAAGTGGATCGCATAGTTGGGCTAATATTGTATGCGTGCTAAGGCACAACGCAGATGAATCACGAGTCCCGTGAGTATTAATTAGTGGCAAAGGCTTAAATAGTGCAAGTGGTGTACCAGTTATTTGAGTAATGTATTAATAGCGCAACGTAAGCGCCCAGTAAGAGGTATAAAGTAGTGTGCCCGTTTAGACCGGAGTCCGCACGACCACATATGCATTTTACCAATAATCAGTCAGCACGAGAGTCAAAATATCCCGGAGCGCCAGATGGGTTAAAGCTAATCGCAAAAACGACATCAAATAAAAAATGCTTTACTGATTTTTGGCTCAATGCAACAATAAGGATAGAAGGAGATTCAATTGGGCGTAACACATCAAGTAAAATTATCTCATTTAATTTTGAATTTAAAATTGACTGCAAAAATGCTCGAAGCAGCATCATTCACGTGTGGCGACCCACACTCCTATTTACACAATGTACATAAATTTTCCAAACACATTTGACAATTATTTTTGGAAACACAAGTCTGATTATTAGTCCTGTAGACTGTGTTCCAAAATTATTTATGATTAAATCCAGTTCAAATTTAATTGTCTCTACTGGAAATATCGTAGTTCACTGTTTGAATTTTTACATAACATTAACACTCGTAGAATAAATGTTCATAGAATTTTTAACTTTCACTTATTTTTCCAGTTTCAAAAATATATTGTCGAAAAATATTATTATTTCTGAATCAACACAAATTATTTACACATATTAATAACATCTGAAAAGTATTTGACCTTGAGCATAGCATCGAAGAACTGTGCGAAGCACAACAAAAATTAATTGTTCTTCTGACATTAAATGTTTCGAGAAGTGACTCGATTATGAACTTCAAGTTCCTAACAAAATACATGATTTCTGAATCATCAACTTGATCAATAAATTGTTGAACCATTCAACTATTTGATTTTCCACTTGGAATCATTATTATGAAAAATATTTATATTCATGGTCATTTTAGTAACTTTCACAACTTGCAATTCTTCGACAGAATGCGGAAATAAGAATTGTAGCTTCAAAATAAATTCATTTAGTTCATGGCACAAGGATTGAAAACATCCTTCAAATTATTCGTGGTTAAGGAATTATTTCTAATTGGCAGTGACCTATTCTATTATTTGTGTAAGAACACAATATTACAACAACAACGGCAAAGGTCTTCCTCTGAAGAAGAATAAACTACTATCATGACAAATCCGGGTTCTAGCAAAATCAAAGTCTAAATGGAATTCGTAAACAAGGTTGAAATAAGAACTGATGGTTTCTAAGAAATAACCTTCGGGTCATTCATACGACGAAATGTGTAGTTCCAATACTCCTTCTATAAACCTGAGCCATCGAACCTGCTATTTGATTGATGCTCGAAAAAACCTCCTCATTCCTGCGACTTAAACATGCGCACCTGGGAATGGCATTTCAACTACTCCTCACACATAAATTTTCTTCCCAAAATTTATACAATAAATCAAGCCTCTGCTTGTTATCAACACTGGAAGATTAATAAACTTACAAGTTTATTTTATTTTACCATTCAGTTCAACCCGTGAATTTACCATACTTATGAAAATCTTTATTTCACTTTCGAGTGTATTTACGTCATGATTTTATATAAACACAAAAATATCCTATTTGATACAATTATCATTTGCTTCCCGTTTCATGCCTCTCCGTGTTATCTGAAAAATATACTTTGCTCATTGCAAATATCAACTGTTCAACCAGAACTGAAATGTTGGTTGAATGCGGGCTTGCGCTAACCACTCTCCTTCGGAAAAACTCCTGTTCCAAACTAGAAATGATTAAACTATTTCATAGGCTCTCTCTCAATACATATGATTATTAGAAAATATAATATCCAAGAATTATTTAGAAAAGTTATAAAATTATTATTATTATTATTATTAGTGGATTATTATTATTATTATTATTTGTTATATTATTTTAAATATATTTAATTATCATCTCATTATGTGAGAATCCACATGTTCGAACCTTCGAATATGGAAAAAATATCCATTCCTCAACAAAAATAATTATTAACTTTACAGTTACATCGGCTGATTACCGTGATTTCCCAAAAATATGGAATCTTCAAATAAATGCTCGATATGCTCGGTCATCGATCCTAAACTGTTCTGAGTGCTGAAAATACTCAGAATAACTCTAACAAGTCTTGCGTAAATCATTGCAAGATTTAAATACGAAGAAAAATAAATGTGTTGGTCATCTGCCGAAAAATAGTTTGTTCCAATTAGCTAGGCATAATATAATCCAAATGTGGCTTACATTTCTTGATGGTCTTGAAGCGTAGCGAACCTGGTTTGTACCAGATTTATCCATAAACATGCCCTATCGGACACGCACGTATAATCCTTGTATCGGCCGCCATTATATACCCACAATCTGTCTAACAAGACATAGTGGTAATATCTCTTGACGTTTGAAGTAACTGTTGATCCATTTTAATATTGTCTCCTGTTAAAGCCATAACAGTTTGCTTAAATGGGGTCAGATCTAAGTGATCTATTCTCAGATATGTCAGTTGTAACATAACTCACGGTAATCTTTTCAGTACAAGAAAACACTGACTGTCTAACCAATCAACGGCTGTTCTGAAGATCGTTCCCTGGGCATGGCTTCACACCATCTACCATGCGCGAAGCAACATGTAGTTTCCCTGCGTTGGCTAATGAACACCACCGTGATAGACTGGTCTTCAATGTACTGATAGATCGAAGTGGTTATTAAGTTACAAATTTGAAAACTGACTAAAATGGATTAAAGTATCCAAGTATTAGGTTATTACTGGTCTGTGACAAAGTACTAATTCTAGACAAAGTCTAGCATATGTCCATGTGAAAATAAAAATATTTCACCAGTGTCTGTAGAAAAATATCAATCACCTTAGTGATTCTCCCTGCCGGAAACTTACTAAGTTCCACTCGTAGCGCAGCACTTTTGTGACTATCACAACTTTGAAAATAACTTCTGCGTAGATCCGGCAACCATGTGCCTTGGCTCAGCGTAGTAGCACCTTGCTAGGCAAGTGCTTGTGTCGAAGTGAGCTATTGATGCCTGAGCCAGCCGGCTTTTATTCAAAACAGCCAGGGTCACGCGTCATCACGCTGAAATCTAGAAATCCTCATATCTCTGGTATCCCTGGTCCGATTTACTTGATACTAAGTGCATTCTCTTTCATTTGGCCGTGCCAGTAATCTGATCCCAGTCTCAAGTCTCTACTCCATGGTTAACTATTTAATCAATAAATAGCCTCGACCTCTGCTATTACTCGCTACGTCACTTGACATGCTCTTTGCGGTATATTCTTTCCAATTGCTTCTGGAAGCAATGGAGCGCGATATTCAAATATCTCAACTTTCAAAAGCGGCTACAGTCTTTCCCTTGATATCTAGGTGTCTGAATCTTGGAATAACCATTCCTAGAGTTGGGCACATCCACCCCACACCTAGCAAAAAATTAAAAAGGTTTTTATTTTATTTTTCCTATTGTTTGCTCTCAGGGAGAATTATATAGTGTTTTATTTCCACAGTTGGTAACAGATACATTTATTATGTTTAGGTTGGCAGCAGTGACCTGGACAGGGAGTGATGTTGCCATCATGGCTGAATGTGTTTGTGTTTCGGAGCAACAGCTCCTTCGCATATCAAGTGTTGTGTCTTTTGTAACATGTACATTTTTGTAAATACAGTCCACTAGAGTTTATTCGTCATTTTCATTTATCCCCTGATGTTTCATCTGGGGCACGTATGTCGCAGACAGACATATGTTTTGGTCCAACACGGGCAGGATTCCCGCTATATCAACTGACGCCATGTGGTCTCGACAACCGCTAAAACTGCTGTATTTAAGTGAACCAGTGCGAAATACGTATGTAGAGACAATACTAGTACATTATTGTGAACAATGCAGGCGCAATTGCAATTTATTTATCAATGTTTGTGAGTTCGATCTAACTTATTTTGAAAAGTGAGCATTGTGGCTGCGAAACAAAGCCACCAGTGTGCTTTGGCTTCGTGTCGCTTCGGCTAGCATCGGTAAGCTTCGATACACGTGCTGATGGCAGTGCCAGCAGGCAGCGCCAGCAGGCAGCGCTCGCCAGCCTGTTTGATTCATTTTTACAACGCGGCTGTTGTAATACAAGTTTAGTATTTGAATAAGTTAATTCATGCAGCGGGACTTGCAAAATTAATCATGATGAATTGTATATTCGTAAAAGCATATCCAGTATTGTGAAAGTTTCGGTGTGCAGTTGAAAGCATCAATGGACGCAGTTCCATTCAGTAGTGCAGCCTTCGATTCCTGACGGACACAGTTCCATTCAGTAGTGCAGCCTTCGATTCCTGACGGACACAGTTCCATTCAGCAGTGCAGCCTTCGATTCCTGACGGACGCAGTTCCATTCAGTAGTGCAGCCTTCGATTCCTGACGGACACAGTTCCATTCAGCAGTGCAGCCTTCGATTACTGACGGACGCAGTTCCATTCAGCGGTGCAGCCTTCGATTCCTGACGGACGCAGTTCCATTCAGCGGTGCAGCCTTCGATTCCTGACAGACGCAGTTCCATTCAGACGTCCTGACTTCGATATCCAACCGTTTGGTGACGACGCAGACTGAAAGAACCTCTACACCAGATAAGTTAACAAAGGCATTTCATAGCAATTCCTTCCCATACCAAGCAATCCTTCCTGTGCATGAACCATTTTAAGCATGTCTACTGAACGTGAGATAAAGTCACTGACCAAGCGCAGAGGTGTTCTCCGAGCATCCCTCACGAGACTCCATACCCAAATTAATGAATTTAATAATGAGACTCCTGCTGAAGTATTAAATGTGAAGAATGAACGTTTATTAGCTCTATTACCAGAATTTAATGAAATTCAAAGCAAATTGGAGGATTTGGATGACAAAAATCTTCATGAGCAGGTCCGGTGTGAATTCGAAGATGATTATGATGAACTTAGGGCTAAGCTACAACAGTTACTAAATACCCATTGCACACATGCCTCATCTGTCTCTAGCAACGGTAGAGAATCTACAAGTAGTAATACAGGTTCGTACAGTTTGCCCAAGATACGGTTACCAGAATTTTCAGGTGATGTTACACAATTCATGCATTTCCATGACCTGTTTGATTCATTAATACTGAAGAATCAGTCGTTGGGTAATGTTGAAAGGTTCCATTACTTAATGTCAGCACTGCGTGGCAATGCTCATCAACTCATTCAAAACATTCCTCTTACTGCAGATAACTTTGAGCTAGCTTGGGAAACGGTCTGCAAGCGATACCGCAATTCAAAGGTAATAGTAAATGCACATATCAAATTACTGTTATCTCCAGATATCGTCCAAAGGGAATCATCTTCTAGTCTACGCACACTTTTGAATCAAGTACAGTCCAATTTAAAGGCTGTTGGGTCTTTGAATTTGAATATTCCCCTACATGAAATCATAATAGGTCAAATCATACTTGACAAGTTACCTGAAGCCACACGTAAGCAATGGGAAATGAGCAACAAATCCAAGGAACTATCTACACTTACGGAATTGTTAGAATATCTTGAAAGGCGGGCTCAAACCCTTGAATTAATTGATTTTTCACCTACTAAGGGTCACAGTGATAAGATCAGCAGATTGTCTCAAGATAAAACTTCTAAGCATGGTTTCAAGCATGAGAAACAACCATTTACAAGTAGTTCATACATTGCAATTAACAATAATTGTGAAGCCTGTAAGGGGCAACATCCAATCTTCAGATGTGATAAATTTTTAGGTTATGATGTTAATCGTAGATACAACCTAGTTAAGCAGCATAAGCTTTGCTACAACTGTTTGCATGAATCACACGCTATAAGTTCTTGTCCTTCGAAGTCAACATGCAAAACTTGCAACGGTCGTCACAACTCACTGTTGCATTTTGATTCTGGGAATCAGCAATTCAATGCCAACTCGTCTAAACAGTCTCAGCAAGGAGCTATCAGCAGATGCTCAAACCCCGAGTCCAACCAGGCTCACAATGCTCAAGTTCGTGGTAACTCCTCCAGTTATTGCACCATGAAACTCAAACCAAAAACTCAAGTTCTACTTTCTACAGCAGTAGTAAAGGTAAAGGATAGTGCTGGTAGGCTACACTTAGCTCGTTGCTTATTGGACAGTGGCAGTCAAAGCAATTTTGTAACCGAGAGTTTGGTTCAAAATTTGGGCTTAAGAAAGGCCAAGAATCTCACACCCATCGAAGGTATTTCTCAGTCCATGTCTGAAGCCAAGTATAGTGTGAGCGTTGAAGTGCATTCTTCCATAAGCAACACACGTCACAATGTTGAATGTCTGGTCCTATCCAAAATTACTAGCGACATGCCTAGTCAGCAGGTACCCTATGAAGAGTGGGAGCTCCCTAATGATATTCAGTTAGCAGATCCGATGTTTTATGCCCCAGCCAAGATAGACATGCTTCTCGGTGCTGATGTATTCTTTAGAATTCTACAGAGGGGACACAGGACGAGACCAGGGAAGTTTCCAGTCCTACAAAACACAGATTTTGGATGGATTGTGTCAGGTTCATATGAATCCACCTCGAGAAAGAGAAACAATGCAGCAGGAACGTTTTTCCTTCGTAATGATGTTCACCTTCATAACCAAGTACAACGATTTTGGGAGATCGAAGAACTTCACGAGCCAGTCAAGTCGCAAGAAGAGATCGAATGTGAACAGCATTTTTCTGACCATGTGACACGAGATGTATCTGGGAAATACATAGTCAGACTACCATTTAAGCAGGATCCAAGTATATTAGGCAATTCCTTACAAACAGCAACTAGCAGATTTCAATACCTTGAGCGTAGGCTTAACAATGATACGCAACTGAAGGTAGATTATGACCAGTTTCTCACTGAATACCAGGAACTAGGTCACATGGATATTGTTAATTCTAGTATGGCAACATCGGTAGCATACTACATGCCGCACCATCCGGTATTCAAGAAATCCAGCACTACTACAAAAACTAGAGTTGTCTTCGACGCTTCTTGTAAATCGAGGTCAGGAAAGTCACTTAATGATATTTTAATGACGGGTCCTACTATTCAACAAGATTTATGTTCGATTGTCGCTAGATTTAGAACTCACGCCATAGGCTTTACAGCTGACATCGGGAAGATGTACAGACAAGTTAAGGTTGATTCCAGAGACAGCAGCCTTCAACGCATCCTTTGGAGAGCTTCTCCTAATGAGCCTATCAAGCAGTACCAACTTCAGACGGTCACATATGGCACATCATCAGCTCCATTTCTAGCAATAAGATGTTTAAGGCAATTGGCATATGATGAGGGACAACAGTATCCGCAGGCAGCATCTGTCCTTCTTCGTGATTTTTATGTAGACGACTGCATTTCAGGAACAAGTAAGGTTGACAATGCATTACTCCTACAACGTGAACTGATCCAATTGTTATCCAAGGGAGGCTTCAAGCTCCGCAAGTGGTGCTCTAACCATCCAGCATTGTTAGAGGCGGTTCCAAAGGACTGCAGAGAAACGCAGCTTCCCCTTCAGATTGATTCTGGAGAAAATATAAAGACTTTAGGTCTACTTTGGCATCCAGCGACAGACAAACTACAGATATCCAGTGGTGTGCAGAAAGAACAAGGAAGTGGATCTCCAGTGACCAAACGCAAGGTGTTATCGATTGTGTCGTCAATTTATGACCCTATTGGGCTAATCAGTCCTATTGTCATCGCATTCAAGATGTTTCTGCAGCAACTATGGCAAGAGAAGATAGGATGGGATGATGAACTTCCAACGGAACTTCTTACAAGATGGCGTACTGTGCATTCTCAAATACCCTTGATTGACAATATATATATTAACAGATTTGTGCTTCAAGAAAATTGTACTCAGGTGCAGTTGCATGGCTTCGCTGATGCATCCTTGAAGGGCTACGGTGCATGTTTATTCCTACGCTCGTCAACAGATCAAGGTCACGTAATAACACATTTCCTGTGCTCCAAGTCCAGAGTGGCTCCACTGAAACAGATCACGCTACCCAGACTAGAGTTGTGTGCAGCAGTACTATTGTCACAAGTGGTTAAAAAGATGTGTCATGTTCTCAATATTGAATTCCATAGTATTCATCTGTGGACAGACTCAAAGATTGTTCTCGCATGGTTAGCAGGTGAACCGTCAAAATGGAAAACTTTTGTTGCGCACCGTGTGGCTGAAGTGCAAGGCAATACTTCAGTCAAGGATTGGAAGCACGTAGCATCAGCAGACAATCCTGCAGATCTAATTTCTCGAGGAACTGATCCTACAAACCTTTTAAATAATCATCTTTGGTGGCATGGCCCTGAATGGCTACAGTGTTCGGAACGGAACTGGCCCACTTCCAGTGAACAACCTGAATCAGAGATTCCTGAGCAACGCAAGATAGTGCTTAGTTGTTCAGTCCACTGTAATCCTGCAGACGTGCTCACAAGATTTTCTTCCCATCTCAAGCTACAAAGAGTGTTAGCATACTGTTTAAGATTCGTGCACAACACTAAACACAAACCTTCAGAACGGAAACATGGTCCATTAACTATAGAAGAGTTGCAGCAAACTAACATGACATGTGTTAGACTAGTCCAGTCAATAGCATTCCGCGACGAAATAGCTGATCTTTTGAAACACAATGCAGTGTCAAGACGTAGCAAACTTCAAAGTTTAGTACCATTTTTAGACAAGGATCAAATCCTGAGAGTTGGAGGAAGACTAGAGAACTCCAATCAAGACTACGATTTCAAACATCAGATGATTTTGCCCGCTAAACATCAGTTTACTGATTTAATAATCAAGAGGGAACATGAAAGACTCCTACATTCAGGAAACCAGTTGACTTTAGCATCCATCAGACAGTGCTACTGGATCATCAATGGAAAGTCGGTGGTTCGAAGAGTTATTAACACTTGTACAAAATGCTTCGGGTTCAAAGCCAAAACTACACAGCAAGTAATGGGACAGTTGCCCTCAGTTCGTGTGTCTCAAGCAAGACCATTCCGCAACACCGGCACAGACTTCACGGGCCCTTTCTACTTGAAGATCGGCAATCCACGTAGCAAGACCATTGTCAAGGGTTACATATGCATATTCATATGTATGTGCACCAAGGCCATTCATTTAGAAATAGTTTCCGACCTAACCACTCAAGCTTTCCTCGCAGCACTCAGGAGATTCATCGCAAGAAGAGGATTATGCAGCAACATGTACTCCGACAATGGTACAAATTTCCAAGGTGCTAGTAGAGAGCTAAAGGAGCTCAAGAAATTGTTCACTCAGGAACGGACTAGAGAGGAGATCAGTAACTTCGCCAGTAGTTGTGGAGTTAAGTGGCATTTCATACCTCCTCATGCCCCTAATTTTGGAGGGCTTTGGGAGGCCGGAGTAAAATCCCTCAAACATCATCTAAGAAGAGTTCTCGGAACACTTCATTTCACATATGAAGAATTGGCTACATTAACTGCGCAAATTGAGGCTTGCTTAAACTCACGTCCCCTTCTAACCCTGTCAAATGATCCTTCAGATGCATCTACCTTGACACCAGGTCACTTCCTTATAGGCGAACCCCTCACGACTCTTCCCGAACCCGATTTAACATTATGTAAACGGCCTTTGTTAACTAGATATAAGGTTCTGCAACAAAGACTCCAATCCTTTTGGAAGAGATGGTCATTAGATTACCTCACCCATCTGCAACAGCGCAGCAAATGGACGACCTCCTCCAGCAACGTATCACCAGGTACTGTGGTGCTGATACGGGAAGACAATGTTCCCCCACTCCAGTGGTCCCTTGGTGTTATCACAGAAGTGCATGGTGGTAAAGACAATGTGGTAAGAGTGGTTTCAGTGAAGTGCAACAGTGGTATTTTTAAACGACCAGTTTCCAAGGTAGCTCCGCTACCAATTGAGCAGACACATAATTTTGACTGATAATATGTCAGTGTTTTAACTTAGTGAATATTTTAGTGTTTTATGTCCTTGTCATTGGAACATTTCAGTGTTTCTATTTCAGATTATTGAAATCCATGTATTTCAAGGTGGGGAGTATGTTTGCTCTCAGGGAGAATTATATAGTGTTTTATTTCCACAGTTGGTAACAGATACATTTATTATGTTTAGGTTGGCAGCAGTGACCTGGACAGGGAGTGATGTTGCCATCATGGCTGAATGTGTTTGTGTTTCGGAGCAACAGCTCCTTCGCATATCAAGTGTTGTGTCTTTTGTAACATGTACATTTTTGTAAATACAGTCCACTAGAGTTTATTCGTCATTTTCATTTATCCCCTGATGTTTCATCTGGGGCACGTATGTCGCAGACAGACACCTATCTACACATTAAATCATCTGGTTCTTGAATAATAAATCTTCAAATTCGATGCATTATAAGTTCCCACGATGTTACCAGTTCGTGTATTAGCGACTTCATAGCTTCCATTGCTGTTTACTTCCACGATAAGATATGGTCCAGCGTAAAGGCTTGCAAACTTCGAGTACACTCGATTTTGCACGTCAGAGGGTGTAGGTCTTTTCACTAAAACAAGAGTTCCTACGCGCAAGGGTCTGCGAAAACGCTTTCCTCTCACTCTGCGCTCTCTTTTCTCAGCTTGGCTCCTCAACTTGTCTAAAGCTAGAGTTTCCCTCATCTGACGACTTGGTTCAATCTCAGGTGGAATAGAGATGATTCGATCCCATAATCTTGTTGGTTTAATTCCATGATGAAGCAACATGGGAATCTGTCCAGTACTCTCATGAATTGTAGAGTTGATGGATTCGGATGCTAAAGAGAGAACATCCATCCATTTCCAATGCTCATTTGGACAATAGAGGCGGCAAAATTTTGCTATCTCAGCCATCACGCGTTCTGCTGGATTGCTCTCTGGATGTCTGATAGAACAAAACAATTGTCTAATCCCAAGATTATTCATGATGGTTCTAAATTCTAAGGATGTAAATTGAGGTCCACGATCTGATAAAAGGAATTCCGGTTTGCCTGCTTCCGGAATTGCATTGTCTCTAATTCTCTTCGCACAATACTTTGCGTTTGCCTTCTGGATTGGGTGTAACATAGTGTATTTGCTGAATACATCCATGGTCACCAGAATATATCGGTTACCTCTTTTAGACTTTGGGAGAGGACCATATAAATCAGTCGCGAAGATTTCACAAGGCTTAGAAGGAATAATAGGCCTTGGTAATTCTCTCAATAATCTAGAATTAAGTTTACTCCTTTGGCATAAGTCGCATTCTCGAATAGTGTTTCTGACAGTTTGTCGCATTCGCTCCCACGAAAATTTCTCTTGAATCATGTTGACCGTCTTATCTACTCCAGCATGACCTGCGAGTCGATGTGCCATCCAGATAATGGGTTTTTGCAATCGTGGAGGTATCACTACTCTCAGCTTCGTATGGTCGGGATCTGCAAACTTGTAGATTAAACCATCTAACATCATAAAATCTCTTGAAATTCTTTCAGTTTCCACAAAATCATCATCATTTGGATCCATGTCTCCCTGTAGAAAACGAAAAATGTTTCTAAGACGTCGGTCTCTCCTCTGGGATAAATGCAACAATCTTAACCTTCTCAAGGTATCTTCATCTTCCTGCGTCGGGTTAACTTGAAAAACCTTAGATGTAGACTCCACTGCTCTACTCAATAAATCAGCTCCAACGTTCAACTTTCCAGGAGTGTGTTCAATAACTAGGTTGAATTGTTGAATAAAAAGTGACCATCTAGTTATTCTATCACTGGCAAAGTTTGTTCTCAAGATAAACTCCAATGCGTGGTGATCAGTCCTCACTATTACTGAATGTCCAATCAACATTTTCTTCCACGACTCCAACGCGAATATTACAGCAAGTGCTTCTAACTCTGTGGTGTAATAATTCCTTTCTGATGGACGAAGTTTCCTGCTAATGAACGCTAGGTAACGTCTCTTGTGATCGTCATCTTCTTGAAGAAGAATAGCTCCAATCCCTACGGTGGATGCATCAGATTCTATGATGAAACTCTTGGTAAAGTCAGGATACTCCAATTTCACACTGTTTACCAATAACCTCTTGGCATCTTGAAATGATTGTTCACAATCTTCATCCCATTTCCATTTGTTTCCTTTCTTTAATAATTCCTGCAATGGCGCTACCGTCTTGGTGAAGTTTGGACAATGCCCTGCAAAGAATTGGCATGTCCCGAGAAAACTGCGGACATTCTTCACTCTAGTAGGTCTAGGGAAATTTGCAATCGCCTGTATCTTCGTCTCATTGGGACGGTATCCTTCTCCATCCAAAATGTGACCCAAAAAATTTATTTCCTTCCGAAAGAACTGACATTTTCGAAGGTTTACTTTAAAGTTCGCTTTTCTCAAATCTGCGAATAACATCTGAAGATGTAACAAATGTTCCTCCTTAGTCTCAGATGCAATTAGGATATCATCTATATAACGAATTGCTATCTCTTTTATTTCAGGACTCAAATTTTGTTCCAGTGCTCTGATCAAAACAGATCCAGATGTTTTGACTCCAAATGGTAGACGGCGGAGTACATATGTCTGCTGGTCAAACATAAATCCTGTAAACTTCTTAGAATCTTCACTAAGCCTAATGTGATGGTAGGACGAAGTGAGATCAATATTAGAGAACCAGACCTTGCCTTGGAATTTCCTTAACAGTTCCCTAATGATAGGTGGTCTGTCATACTCTGGCAGTAATCTTGAATTCAAATTTCGCGCGTCTAAACATAGTCTCAGACTTCCATCTTGCTTTGACACTACTGCTAATGGATTGACATAAGATGTAGTGTACTTTTCAATCACATTGTTGCTTTCCATCTCTCTGATAAGCACTTTTACCCTTTCTCGATGCTTTTCCGCAACCGGATACAATTTAGCATGAAAAGGTGCATCATCATTTACACGAATACGATATTCAAAATCTTTAATTTCACCAGGTTTAATATCAAAAATATCGTGATACTCTTCTAAAATTTTCCCTAGCTCTGGGGACTCCTCCTCAGTGTAGACTTCTCTTCCTTCAGCTTCATGAAAAATCAGAGACCATTGAGCATCTCCCTCGATGTCATCCTCTTATTTTTCCTCGAAGTTAATCTCTTCGGTATTCTTAAATCTGATCGTCTCTGTCTTCATGTCTATCACTGCTTGATATTTCTGAATGAAATCCGCTCCCAATATCATGTCAAAAGCCATGTCCTTCATTACTACAAACACATGTCGGAAATCATGTCCTCCAATAGTAATACATAAGTATAATTGGGTTTTACACAGAGATATTTTGTTGGGTATTATTCCTTGGATCTTAATTCCTGATACTGGAATCTCCTCTAAATTCTCTTTGAGCTTCCACAGAATATAAAGCTTCTCACTCACAAGACAAAGCATAGCCCCAGTATCAATCAAAGTATCGACAGGCATACCGAATACTTCGCATGATATGATCGGCATTCTAATTCTTGTACCCATTTCTTTCTGTTCGTCATTCTGTTGAATTAAGTCATCATCCTCTGCTTGCCATTTAATAATTCTGGAAGTGAAAGTGTTCAGAATTCTATCTTCTACTGTGAATTCGAAGTTTTTTTTTTCGTTTCCATTCCCTCGGGATTGTTGTGTTCCCGATGGACCTGGTTCATTGGGCCTCTGCTCCAAAAACTGCAAGTTATCTTGGTGTCTTGCTTCTAAGTTCTTCCTCGTCTCCTTATTGAACTATTCATTGGACTGACGAGTATCCACATTCCCTCTGTTATTGTAGTTGTTTCTACCATAGTACCTTCTTTCCTGGTACCTTCCTTGGTTATCCCGTGGCCTTCTCCATCGAGTATTATATCGATTACCACCATCCGGTCTCGCATAAGGCTTGTAACTGTATCTGTTACTGTACTGATTCCATCCTCTTTTATTGGGATCTTCCCTCGGCGTTTTCTCTTCTCGCCCCTCTCGAATCTCCCGAGGTGTTTGAGAATAACTATCGGCCATAACAGCGTACACAGCGTTGTTATTCTTTCCTCCCTTCTGATGGAAGAATTGAGCGTTCGTATGATCCAGCTTCTGTAATACCTCGTCAAATTGCTCCATATTATAGATGTCAGCAGCGATCAAAGTCCTTTGGACGTCTGCTGGAAACTGACGTATCAATGCAGTAATTAATTCGTTATCTGGCATCGGCGGATCTAAATGTTGCAGTTTAGAAAGCTGTCCAGAAAAGTACGTAGAGTATCGAGTAGGTTGTGACGTCGAGAATCTCTTAGAATATAATTCTGCTCTGACTTGCTGTTGGGTTTCCGGGGACCAAAACTTTTTCAATAACCCACGAGAAAACTCCTCAAAAGTGGTTAGAGTGGATCTAAAAGCTCTAAACCAAAGAAGTGCAGGACCTTCCAAAAACTTCCCTATCACTCGTATCTGTCTTTCTTTAGGGATCTTGGAATCTTTCAGGTAATCACCTGCTTCTCTCAAAAATTCCACGGGTGTCACAGAACCTCGCCCTGAAAATTTAGAAGGCTTATCCTCTACATTCTTGAATACAGTTATGGGGTTGGATTGAAATACTGTCCTGACCTCATCCTGTCTTTGACTATCAGTTTCTCTAGTTGCTCCTAGATTTATCTGTATTTGTTCTTTTCCCCTTACACTTGGCATTTTCAACAGATGGTCAGACTGTTTCTCGTCCTTGATTTGGGTTTTCATAGCCTCAAGTTCCTTATGGTTTTCTTCTGCCATTTTCTTAATTGCTTCAGTTTCTTTACAATTCTCCTTGACATCAGTGGATATCTGGTTCATAACAGCCTCGTGACTTTTCAATGACCCTGTCATATCTGATATGTCCTTCTGAGTTGCTTGGATATCTTTGGAAATCACTTGAATATGGGATGACAAAGATTCCCTAATCTCCTTGATTCCCTCTTGGTTCTCCAGCTTGAGTGTGTCTTTAATTTCATTGACAACTGTGGTTTTAATTTCAGTTTGTAACTCATTAATCACACCTTCTCTTATTTCTCCCATTACAAGTTCTTTGAATTGTTCTGTCAACCGTTGAACAACTAGAATTCCCATCTCATTACTCTCTTTCTTCACTCTGACATCTAGGTTAATCATGTCTTCACCAACTTTCCTAAGACCATGTTCTATCCTATCAGCTAAGCTTTGAGATCTAAGATCGGCATCGCGAAATTTATCGTCCATTAAACTTGCGTTAGTAGCTAATGAAGTTTCGAGCTCGTGTGTTTTTTCGCATAATTTAGACATTTTACTCTCAAGTGACATTTTCAAAATTTCAGAATTCTCTTTAAATTTATTCTCCATAGAATTAAATTTACTATTTAAATTTTCTTTCAAGTTACCTTTTAACCTGCTTTCTAAAGAGTCAGAATTTTATTTAAGTTTATTTTCTAAAGAATCGGAATTTTCTTTAAGTTTATTTTCTAAAGAATCAGAATTTTCTTTAAGTTTATCATTCAAATTTTCTTTAAGTTTATTTTCTAAAGAATCAGAATTTTCTTTAAGTTATTCGTTTAAACTTTCTTTAAGTTTATCAGAATTTTCTTTAAGTTTCCTTTCCAAAGCCTCAGTATTTTCTTTCATAATGGCTGCTACACGCAGTCCAGCTTCTTTTGAACTCTCCTCCAAACTCCTCATCATCCTCATCATCTCTTCCATAATTTTCAATTATTATTCAAAACTTAGGGGTATACAATATTGGCAAACACAAGCTTATAACTAGAACAAGAAATATGAATAGCTAATTGGAACACACTAATAAAATGAGATTTGTCCTAATGTCGACGTGATTGAAAAACAAAATTCTCTACTTTTACGAATTACATTTACCACAATATCACAAGAAAAATATGCAAGTTCTCAAATATCCTCCACCTGGATTCTAATAATGCGTATGTCCAGTCATCGAACGTTTACTTCTGAATTTACTTGACGCCCTAATGGTTAAGCCATTATCAAAAATAATCAAACCCATTCTAATTATTAACCAAGTTAAATTTTTAATTTTCCCCACTAATTGGGTTTCCTACTAATTTATTCCTCCAAACCAGACATCTCTCAACTCCCAAAATATTTATAATAAAAAAATTATCACAATTTAAATCGGCATGCGATTGACCGTGTCTAACTCGAGACCCACGTTCGAAGCCATTTCTCTCTCTATCTTATTTTATGTGCCCGTTTAGACCGGAGTCCGCACGACCACATATGCATTTTACCAATAATCAGTCAGCACGAGAGTCAAAATATCCCGGAGCGCCAGATGGGTTAAAGCTAATCGCAAAAACGACATCAAATAAAAAAATGCTTTACTGATTTTTGGCTCAATGCAACAATAAGGATAGAAGGAGATTCAATTGGGCGTAACACATCAAGTAAAATTATCTCATTTTACTTTGAATTTAAAATTGACTGCAAAAATGCTCGAAGCAGCATCATTCACGTGTGGCGACCCACACTCCTATTTACACAATGTACAGAAATTTTCCAAACACACTTGACAATTATTTTTGGAAACACAAGTCTGATTATTAGTCCTGTAGACTGTGTTCCAAAATTATTTATGATTAAATCCAGTTCAAATTTAATTGTCTCTACTGGAAATATCGTAGTTCACTGTTTGAATTTTTACATAACATTAACACTCGTAGAATAAATGGTCATAGAATTTTTAACTTTCACTTATTTTTCCAGTTTCAAAAATATATTGTCGAAAAATATTATTATTTCTGAATCAACACAAATTATTTACACATATTAATAACATCTGAAAATTATTTGACCTTGAGCATAGCATCGAAGAACTGTGCGAAGCACAACAAAAATTAATTGTTCTTCTGACATTAAATGTTTCAAGAAGTGACTCGATTATGAACTTCAAGTTCCTAACAAAATACATGATTTCTGAATCATCAACTTGATCAATAAATTGTTGAACCATTCAACTATTTGATTTTCCACTTGGAATCATTATTATGAAAAATATTTATATTCATGGTCATTTTAGTAACTTTCACAACTTGCAATTCTTCGACAGAATGCGGAAATAAGAATTGTAGCTTCAAAATAAATTCATTTAGTTCATGGCACTAGGATTGAAAACATACTTCAAATTATTCGTGGTTAAAGAATTATTTCTAATTGGCAGTGGCCCATTCTATTATTTGTGTAAGAACACAATATTACAACAACAACGGCAAATGTCTTCCTCTGAAGAAGAATAAACTACTATCATGACAAATCCGGGTTCTAGCAAAATCAAAGTCTAAATGGAATTCGTAAACAAGGTTGAAATAAGAACTGATGGTTTCTAAGAAATAACCTTCGGGTCATTCATACGACGAAATGTGTAGTTCCAATACTCCTTCTATAAACCTGAGCCATCGAACCTGCTATTTGATTGATGCTCGAAAAAACCTCCTCATTCCTGCGACTTAAACATGCGCACCTGGGAATGGCATTTCAACTACTCCACACACATAAATTTTCTTCCCAAAATGTATACAATAAATCAAGCCTCTGCTTGTTATCAACACTGGAAGATTAATAAACTTACAAGTTTATTTTATTTTACCATTCAGTTCAACCCGTGAATTTACCATACTTATGAAAATCTTTATTTCACTTTCGAGTGTATTTACGTCATGATTTTATATAAATACAAAAATATCCTATTTGATACAATTATCATTTGCTTCCCGTTTCATGCCTCTCCGTGTTATCTGAAAAATATAATTTGCTCATTGAAAATATCAACTGTTCAACCAGAACTGAAATGTTGGTTGAATGCGGGCTTGCGCTAACCACTCTCCTTCGGAAAAACTCCTGTTCCAAACTAGAAATGATTAAACTACTTCATAGGCTCTCTCTCAATACATATGATTATTAGAAAATATAATATCCAAGAATTATTTAGAAAAGTTATAAAAATTATTATTATTATTATT
Source organism: Meconema thalassinum (assembly GCA_946902985.2). Classification (NCBI taxonomy): domain Eukaryota; kingdom Metazoa; phylum Arthropoda; class Insecta; order Orthoptera; family Tettigoniidae; genus Meconema; species Meconema thalassinum. Next base: position 246,797,425 of record OX336394.1, on the reverse strand, counting down.
ATTAGTGGATTATTATTATTATTATTTGTTATATTATTTTAAATATATTTAATTATCATCTCATTATGTGAGAATCGACATGTTCGAACCTTCGAATATGGAAAAAATATCCATTCCTCAACAAAAATAATTATTAACTTTACAGTCACATCGGCTGATTACCGTGATTTCCCAAAAATATGGAATCTTCAAATAAATGCTCGATATGCTCGGTCATCGATCCTAAACTGTTCTGAGTGCTGAAAATACTCAGAATAACTCTAACAAGTCTTGCGTAAATCATTGCAAGATTTAAATACGAAGAAAAATAAATGTGTTGGTCATCTGCCGAAAAATAGTTTGTTCCAATTAGCTAGGCATAATATAATTCAAATGTGGCTTACATTTCTTGATGGTCTTGAAGCGTAGCGAACCTGGTTTGTACCAGATTTATCCATAATCATGCCCTATCGGACACGCACGTATAATCCTTGTATCGGCCGCCATTATATACCCAACAATCTGTCTAACAAGACATAGTGGTAATATCTCTTGACGTTTGAAGTAACTGTTGATCCATTTTAATATTGTCTCCTGTTAAAGCCATAACAGTTTGCTTAAATGGGGTCAGATCTAAGTGATCTATTCTCAGATATGTCAGTTGTAACATAACTCACGGTAATCTTTTCAGTACAAGAAAACACTGACTGTCTAACCAATCAACGGCTGTTCTGAAGATCGTTCCCTGGGCATGGCTTCACACCATCCACCATGCGCGAAGCAACATGTAGTTTCCCTGTGTTGGCTAATGAACACCACCGTGATAGACTGGTCTTCAATGTACTGATAGATCGAAGTGGTTATTAAGTTACAAATATGAAAACTGACTAAAATGGATTAAAGTATCCAAGTATTAGGTTATTACTGGTCTGTGACAAAGTACTAATTCTAGACAAAGTCTAGCATATGTCCATGTGAAAATAAAAATATTTCACCAGTGTCTTTAGAAAAATATCAATCACCTTAGTGATTCTCCCTGCCGGAAACTTACTAAGTTCCAGTCGTAGCGCAGCACTTTTGTGACTATCACAACTTTGAAAATAACTTCTGCGTAGATCCGGCAACCATGTGCCTTGGCTCAGCGTAGTAGCACCTTGCTAGGCAAGTGCTTGTGTCGAAGTGAGCTATTGATGCCTGAGCCAGCCGGCTTTTATTCAAAACAGCCAGGGTCACGCGTCATCACGCTGAAATCTAGAAATCCTCATATCTCTGGTATCCCTGGTCCGATTTACTTGATACTAAGTGCATTCTCTTTCATTTGGCCGTGCCAGTAATCTGATCCCAGTCTCAAGTTTCTACTCCATGGTTAACTATTTAATCAATAAATAGTCTCGACCTCTGCTATTACTCGCTACGTCACTTGACATGCTCTTAGCGGTATATTCTTTCCAATTGCTTCTGGAAGCAATGGAGCGCGATATTCAAATATCTCAACTTTCAAAAGCGGCTACAGCCTTTCCCTTGATATCTAGGTGTCTGAATCTTGGAATACCCATTCCTAGAGTTGGGCACAGTATCAGTATGTTAGTGTCAGGGACACTCAAGTTATTTAACGCTGCCTGAACCGGTTCGAGTCCCGACCAGAGCAAGCCAAGTCGTCGTGTGTGCAGGCAGCACTCAGAGCACAGTGTAGTGTCAATAGTCGAGTATCACCTAAATGCGCCGGTATGAGTTGTAATGCCACATGGAAGTTAGCAAGAGAGTAGTACTCTCGGCATGTAAGAGGAAGTCAGTAGCCAGATCCACCGTTAAAATATCTAGTAATGTTGTTGTTAAATAACAAGCTAGTATTAAAGATTTGGTGATTGAGTTACCATATGAAAAACGTAATTAAATAACATAACCCGTAGACAATGGTCAATAATTACAGTAAAAATTAAGCGGTCAGTTAGGTCAGCCATTGAGTGGGTCACACAATGGAAACATATGGTCTTGAGCAGCCTGTGTAAGAGGGACGGCCTCTCTGGATGACGGCCTTTGTCGTAAATCTCAGCCAGGGGTATGCGACTGACAGAATGTACACAGAGCTCAGGTCAGAAATGCTGTTACAGTAGTTGGAAGAAAAGTTTGCGATGTTTTAATAATAATAATAATAATAATAATAATAATAATAATAATAATAATAATAATAATAATAATAATAATAATAATAATAATAATAATGCCTTGTATGACAATTAGATGTGACATCTATGCCATTAGCATATGTCCGGTAATGTCGAGCCCGATCAAAACATCATATAATCGAATCAGGGAACAAATGATAAATATTCGATAATAAGAATAAGAATAATAATACCAGTAAAAGGCGATTGTCCGCAATTGAGTTAAGAAGGATACGGGTACTCTCAAAATGCATAAATTTTTGAATGTCGTAAGAAAGATCGGAAGTCCTGGTCAGGGGCGGATCGAGTGGGGGGGTTGGGGGGCTATCTCACCCCCCTCGGGTATTTTCTCAGTCGGCAAATACCACATCAGTCGGCAGTCGGCAAACCCTGAAGAAGTCGTAACATTTCCCAAAACAGCATTTAAAAAGGCAAAACGGGGCATGGCCATATAAGATTTGGTCCGATGTCTTGAAAAAATATTTATTATACTGACAGTCGGCATTTTTACCGAGAGTCAACACAAACGGACGATGCAATAATTTCGTGCAGCCAGGCAATAGCCCAGTGTGGCAAGAGGAAGAGTCGGCAAAATAACCATTTTAAAAGTTTCACTTCCAGTCCTCGGTGCACCTACTGCCACTTGCCATTTCGTTTCTGTGTATGGAAACTGAAGAAAGAATGACAGATGAGCAAAATGGGACCAAGGACAAGGGATGAACTCATCGGCACGTTCCTGGGAGGGAGTAATATCCCGCGTTCATTATGCAGAGTGACTCAACTTCACAGCGAAGCGAGCCCAGCATCTGTGCCATGTGGCTAGACAAAAGGTGTTGGTGAGCGCATTGATAACTTCAGGTCAAGCCAACTCATTGCGATGTTGTCGGAGGAATGTCATGACCAGCTACCGCTTGTCTCGGCGCGTCCTCACATATCCGCGCTATTGTGACAAAATTGACAGGTTTATGGTTCCTAGGTTCCTCAAGGGGTGGAGTGCTCACTATGATCAGTGCAGTGGTCACTGAGAATGAGCGAAAGCAGTCGTTCCTGAACCAGCAACTTTTACAGTGATAACTAGGTAGGTGCAAATACAGTGGCAGTGGGACGTGAGTTTTCGCCGGCACGGAACATTTTCACTAGCATCGCATACCCATGAAACGTACGTAATAATAATACAATAAATACATGCATATTTTCAGTCATGTTTATATTTAATTGTGTTATCAAGAAAAAATACCCGATAAATCCATAAAAGTCTACATTTGTGGGGGGTGAGTTGTTCTCTTTTAAACCATCTTTTTTATTTAAATAAAACTTACAGAGTGTTTTAAAACCCAATGAAAAGAAAACCGGGTCGGGGTGGAGGAGACAAGTCGAAGTAACTTTGTCGATGGAACGAATATTCGGAAAATCACCCCTGCGACGCTCGACGTCTTCAAAGGGTTGAACTTAATGCCCATCGGGTAGCTAAGGTAAAATTAAAATCAAAATCTACCGTTGAGGCATCGCCTACCGTTGAGCCATCGTCCATCGTTGAGCCATTTACCACCGTTGAGCCATCACCCATCGTTAGCCATCATCTACCGTTGAGCCATCGTCTACCGTTGAGCCATTGACCACCGTTGCTCATCGCGAACCACCACTATCCCCCAACACATCTGACGTTCGCAAGTTACGAGCAGCTGGAACTTCATCAGATGCCAGTTGTAGTGGTGACGGTCCTACACCGCGTAGTAGCGAATTTTCGAGGAATGTCTTTTCTGACCAAGTTAGTGAGTATATAACGCATTTCAAAAGAGTTGAAGGTATTTTGAAAACAATAAAAGAAGACGCTATTCCGAACTCAAAACTTTTTATGGTAGAAATGATAATACTGCTTATCCAGAATCCACGATTAAGGCGGTCAGTTGCTTCAACGAGCAGGAGAGGAGGAAAATAACATGCATGCAGACTCAGTACCCGTTCAAGCGGGCGATTTACCTGTTAATCGCGATCCTGCAAAACGGAAAAGAATTATCACGGGAAACGAACAACTGTACCTGACTTCACTTGGGGCCTTCAAGACAAAACGTAGTGTATTTCCAGCAAATCCAGACATACCAGAAAATAAGCCGGCCTGGAATACGGAATTTTCCCATGTTGAAGTACGGCATTGAAAAAGACGCGGTGTTTGGTTTTGCCTGTGGCTTATTTCCAAACGGACGAGGAAGGGCGTCCTCAAGTGAAGAATGGTCGCACGCTGGAGTACGTCAGTGGCTCAAATTGAAAAGTCGCGGAAAGGAGATAAAGGGCAAATTACAAGAACACTTCACTTCAGAAGCTCATCAAGCAGCTATGACAGATTTGTGCCACTTTGTCAATGCACAAGGCCACGTAGACGTTCTCCTTGATAAACATTTACGGACGATCAGAATTGAGGAAGAACAAGAAAAGGAGTTCCACTAAAAAGTTATCCGGATACTAATTGACACTGCAAGAACCCTTTGTCGGCAAGGTTTGGCTTTCCGAGTTCACGAGGATGGAATCACTCAAGATAATGGAAACTTCACGAAAATTGTGAAGTTACTTTCATGGCATAGTCCGGTCATGAATAGGTGGTTGGAAGAAGTGAATACGCGGAAGCACAACGTTACGTATATGAGCAAAGACTCTCAAAATGAATTCATCCGTCTACTTGGAGGGAAAACTCGTGACATAATTGCAGAAGAGATCAAGAACGCCGGTATGTTCTCCGTTATAGCAGATACTACTCCCGATATGTCACATAAAGACCTCCTCGCGTTGAATATCTGATACGTCTTCGAAAAAGATGAAGAGCTCGTTCCTGTGGAGCATCTTTTAAAAATAGACGCTGTTTTAACAAAAAAGACTGGAGAGGAGTTGGCAGAAAAAATATTTTTAATTTTAAATTCAAAAGAACTTTTACTTCCACTCGATAAACTAGCGTTTCAATCGTACAACTTTGCTAGTAACATGTCTGGCATATACAACGGCACTCAGAAAAAGCTATCAGAGAAGTGCAAAATATATATTCCGTACGTTCCATGCCAAGCTCACAGGTTAAACATTTTCGTAGAGACAGCTTGTAATGCTAGCTCACTTATACGAAAGTTTTTGACACTCTTGAAGCATTGTAGGTTTTTTCGGGTAGCACGAAACGACATTTAAGCTTGCAGAAAGAGCTGGATAAAATTGAGCATTCACTTCAACTTAAGAATTTATCAAAAACAAGGTGGACTGCGCGCGCTGAATCGATGAGAGCTGGTTCTACGTCTTACGAAGAGATAGTCACAGCATTGGAAACGATGAAAACCTAATTCGATTCTGAATTTGACAATAAAACCCGAACTTTTGCGTCAGGCTTGCACAAAAAGCTTCTACTTTGATTTTGTCTGCGGCATGTACTTTACCAAAAGCATCATGTTTAAAATTAAGAACGTAACCGAGCTTTCAGAAGCGGAGGAGCTGAATGTAGTAGACGCGATGCTGCTGATTCAGCGCGCTTTGAAGTCTTTTGAAGATATCAACGACGACGGCAAGATGGACGCATTAATAAAGAGTGCATCGGGATTTGCGAAAAGTATGCAAGTAAATGCGGAGGAAGACTTCTTAAAGCACCACAGGACCCGGAGACTTGCAAAGAAGTATGACTTGCATGCTGAAACGACACCAGAAATTTCTTTTCTTACATTCTACAGAAAGGATGTGGATGTACTTACTACAAGCGTGCAAGACAATCTCGCAAAACTAATTTATTTCCTAGAGCCATTCCACATAATTATCAAGATACCCGCTGATAGAAAAAACTGCACCATCGAGCGCGTCCGATCTATAAAGCAATCACACTCGAAAATCATCCTTCACGATGAAGAGCTTGTGCTGGCTGAGCTTGAAATCCTGCTCGATGCCAGTAAACAGTGCTCATCTTTTAAAGAAATCGCAAAAGTTGCTGTTAAATTAAAGAGGATTATCCAGTGTGCTTAACAAGTAGTTCGACTGATTTTAAAATCCCCAGAGTATTCTGCTTCTTCCGAACGGTCCTTCAGCAAGTTGAAGCTCATTTACAATCATTTGCGCACATCGATGGGTGACGACTGCTTAGACTCCCTCATGATGTTGTTTTCAACGAAAGATAAGGTCGACGACATTGAAATTACGGAGATAGTGGAGAAGAAGTCCTTGTTACAACATCGTAGAGTACGGTTTTAGAAAGAATAACTAGATTTTCTTTAATTCTTGTAATATTTAAACACTTATTTTGTTCATTTATCAAATTTTCCTGCGATTCAAAATTCTGGAACTAATAAAATACATTTTAAATGAAAGCCATTAATTAATTATATTTGTCTTGTGTATCGTTTGCCCCCCCCCCCCCTCTCCCACATCCTCCACTCCCTCCCGTTGCTCAGTTTTTAAACGTATAGTCGGCAATGTTAAACAGCCAGTCGGCATTTTTTTAAATTCTCACCCCCCCCCCCTAGATGTACAAGGTCGAACCGCCCCTGGTCCTGGTGCGTATATAATGAAAGTTGATTGGTACTGAAAATTGTGCATGGTGTCTTACATGTGAATTGAGTGGTAATAATCAGACACTACGATTTGCTTCATAATGATAAGGATAACAGAGAATAGCAACTGGTTAATAATAATGATAATAATAATAATAATAATAATAATAATAATAATAATAATAATAACAATAATAATAATAATGTGGGCATATTCATATAAAAGCTAGTTGAATAATGGTGTGATTGGTGTTGGAATAAATATGGTTGAGAATCATGTAAGAGTAAATGTTGAGCTAAGACTCACAGTTTTGAATATGCAATCTAAATGTTGTCTATGTAAAGGGAGTTGCCTAACTATAGGGGAAATGATCCTGCTTAAAACCGAGTCGGAACGTGACCACAAATCCTTGATTCAATACCTCAAATGTACATCACCAGCGGTGGAAGAACGACCGTGCCTGAGTTGAGCTGCTGGACAGGTGGTGGTACATATTCATAAGGTGAGATGGGTACACTATGAAGACAAGTGATAAATGAATACCAATGTATATACAGGTTCAATGATGTAGATAAGAGGACTACCAACCGGCAGTAAATCGAAGACCATAGAATATTATGTTCGTGAATATATTTCTATTATAAGAACGTTTGATGCATCTATATATATCGTTCAATTATAAGATTTATACATGCATACATTGTCCGGTGCCATTCATAGCTTTTCATAACCTTCCTGAACACTTTGGTTGGATCCTCAGTTTAGGGGCTGCGACATCGCGGTCATGTAGCCCCGTGTACTCTGGGTTTGTGTAGAAACTGTCTGATAACCGGTGTTAATTGTGATGGCTACATTAGTGTGTGTTATCTGTTTCTAATTCAAGTAAGGACAGTCAATTTTCAAGTAGTTACTACTTTTGCTACCAAACGCCACCGTCAACGACCAACTAGTTCTGAACTTGGTTACTATATGCCACCGCAGTCGGATCCTGGCGACGAACGTTGGAACCTAAGACCGTTAGTCAAATCTAACCTATAATTTAGCTTCGCACAAGTGTTAGTGGAAGGTTCTTTTACATGCCATCAATCTATGACATGGGTCCACCGACTCTACTTCCCCTCCGAAGAAAGGCATACTGAGGGATTTTTAACGCTCTTAAAAATCCGACGACTTTGGCCGGGTTTGAACCCGCGACCTTGGGCATAGAAGATCAGCATGCTACCAACTACGCCACCAAAGCTACCCCTGAACACTTTGTAATCGTCAAGTAATTCTACACAATTAACAAGCAACCGCCAGGGAAAGATTACATTCGTTATGTGTATTTTGTATATTGTCCTGAAAAGTATTATCTTGTGATCAACTACAACGATTAAAGATGAATAGTCTACTGGTTGTACATAGAGTAATGGATAAATAAGTAAATTGTGGCGCAGTATTGGACTTCATAGGATTGATCAGTGTAAGACTTGAATTGTAATTACCATGTATGTTTTGCCAGAAGCCATGGATATGTTGGGTCAATGCTTCTTACAACGTGTTTTCTGAAATGATATGGGTTAAGTAGTCCGGCTTCGTGGCTAAATGGTTGGCGCGCTAGGCTTTGGACCGCCGTGTCCCGGGTTCGATTCCTGGCCGGGCCATCATGGATTTTAATCTCCTGGGGTTAATTCCCGTGGCTCGGGGACTGGGTGTATGTGCCGTCTTCATCATCACTTCACACTCAGGTCCCCCACGGGCGTCAATTAGAAAAACCTGCACACCACAGATGAACGAGACTTTGATACAAGAGGACGAATTTTGGGCTATACCCTTGTCGATGCTATCCACCATCAACAGTATGGGATTGCCACCTATGCCAAATCCAGTCTTACATGAGTTCAAGTTGTTGAGTCAAGTGTCAAGGATTTCATATTCTCTATAGTTATACAGGTTAATAACCTAACAGTTGTTAACGTGTATAAACCTCCTAGCATCAGTTGGCCTCCTAGCATTTTGCCAACTTTCAGCCATCCCTGCATTTACACTGGAGATTTTAACAGCCATCATACTAACTGGCGATATGACTCTGTTGATGTCGATGGTGAGGCATTATCTCAGTGGGTTGAAATATCCGATCTGCACCTAGTTTTTGATGCGAAAGACAAGGGCACTTTCCATTCTGCTCGCTGGAGAAGAGACTACAGCCCTGACCTAACATTTGTTTCCAAGGATTGATTTGATTAGCCTCTCAGTATCACACGTACAATATTGTCGAGTTTCCCAAACAGCCAGCATCGACCAGTTCTGTTGGAAACAGGTATGAAGATACCCCTGGTGACCTCAGTACCTGTACCCAGATGAATTTTAATCGTTCAAACTGGGATAAATTCTCTAAAGATATTGACCAGAAGGTGTCTGTTATAAATCTAGATCCAACTACCAGAAACTATGCTGAATTCATCAGCTTGGTCATTTCAACTGCCAAATCAAATGTTCCGAGAGGTTTCAGAAAATATTATGTGCCTGGTTGGAATCCAGAAAGTGAGGCTCTGTATGAAGAATATCAAACAACAGGTAGTCATGAAGTAGGTTCACAGCTTCTGCAGTCATTAGACAAGAATAGGAGAGAAAAGTGGGAAGCAACAGTGAAAGACATGGACTTTGCAAAATCGAACAGGAAAGCTTGGAGAGTCTTGAATCGACTTACTGGAAAACATTATTCTAAAAAGCAGTACAATAACTTGAGTCCAGATGCCATTGCAAATAGATGGTTGAAGTCACCCGAACCAAGAGAGATGAATGCCATACGAAAAATGTGAAGCGTAAGCTCACTGAGCTCAAACATGGATCACAGAAGAATGAGGATCTGTCCACGCCATTTTCTATTCAGGAAGTTGAAGCTGCTATCAAAATGCTGAAGACCGATAAGGCTGCTGGCCCAGATAATATCTACAACGAATTCCTTCGATATATGGGTCCATATAGTATAAAGTGGATCACTTCTCATTTTTCTTTCGTTCATCAGACTAACAAACTGCCAAAGCAGTTTAAACGATCAAAAGTGATAGTCATTCTGAAACCTGGAAAGTCGGAGCAGAGACCTGAAAACTACCGTCCAATAGCACTTCTTAGTTGCATTTGTAAACTCTTGGAACGAGTCCTCCTCACTAGGATTGCACCACTCATTGAAGATGTAATCCCTCCAGAACAAGCTGGTTTCAGAAGAAATCGTAACTGTACTGAACAAGTTTTGGCTCTTACCACTCACATCAAGGCAGGCTTCCAAAAGAAGTTAAAATCAACAGCTGTCTTTATTGACCTGACAATTGCATATGATACTATCTGGCGACATGGACTAATTCTTAAAGTGCTGAAAGTAATTCCTTGCTTGGAAATTGCAAACCTAATTTCCAACATACTCTGTGAGAGAGAGTTTGTAGCATTCCTAGGTAATTCTAAAAGTCGTAAAAGAAAATTAAATAACGGTTTGCCACAGGGATCAGTATTGGCCCCAGTTCTCTTCAACCTCTACATCCATGACTTGCCATCAACCTCAGCTACTAAGTTTATCTATGCAGATTACATTGCACTGGTAGCTCAAAGCAGAAATTTTGAGGATGGAGAAGGCATTCTTTCAGCAGACTTGGACAAAATGGCTACATTCTTTGGAGGCATGGTCCTCGTTAGGAAGGCGGGGCCATGGAATCCAACAAGAAAAAAATCATGGCCCCACCATCCTAATAACTGACGGAAAACCGTTGCTAATGTGTGCATGTTCCAATGCAACTGGTTTCTTGAAACCGATTTAATGAAACCAGTTGCATGAAACAAGTTTCTCCAGTGTGCACCGCGCCTTATTAAGGAATCCAGTGTTCCTTTAATCTATACAAGAGTAGTAGAATATCTTTCAACCGCTGGACTTTGCATCTTGTCACGCATGTGTAGTTCCGTTCATTCCGTGCGATCTGAGCGCACATGCCTACATCAACACTACAGCGCACTCTATTAACAAGGTCTTAAGACCTTCCACGGACCTAGCACGCCCTCTGTCAGTCCTTAAAGGTACCGGTGCAGTACGTAGCACCCCTATCCCTGCCCGCTCTCCGCTCACTACGTCACGTCTGGAGAGAGGCCGGTCAGTCAAGCTTAAGATTTATTGCACCCATTATGCCTACGGAATAAGAGACCGCTACTGCAGCAACCCTGCACAATCTGAAAAGGAAGAGGACACGTGAGAGAACAAATGCCACACGCTTCATTACAGCCATTAACAGCCTAACAGAAGACACAGCATTAGAAGACTTCACATTCCACCGCGATAGACTGCAGGAAACACTCACCAGCTTAACCCAACTGGACGATGGTATTCATGATCTATTATCTGACGCAGACTACAATGCTGACATTACTGTATGTGACGAATATATTGACAATGCAAAGCGCGCCATACAGAAAGCTACCATTGGAGCGGACAAGAAACTTTACTCTGTCACCTCTACTCTGTCCATAAACGAAGCTCCCACCACTCCCACTGCCTTGCCCACGTCACAACCAATTAAGTTACCCACCATAAAACGTAGCCCCTTCACGGGAGATATAGAAGAATTGTCTCGCTTTTGGGAGCAGTTCACTACTTCCATTGACCAGAATCCGACAGTATCCCAGGTCGACAAACACGTCTTTCTGAGAGGTTACTTAGAAGGGGAACCCAAGCATCTCGTCGAAGGTATAGCTATCACAGCCGGCACTTATAATTACACAAAGAAAATTCTCATTTCCAAGTACGGAGATGAAAATAGAATTATCCAGGCGCACTAAGACTATCTGGAAAACACACCGCCGATACACTCCGCCACCCCCGAGTCCCTAAATTACACTTACGTTGAGTGCAACCGACGGATTCAAGCACTGCAGGCTCTGGGAGAAAATATTGCCAACTACGGTCGCGTGCTAGACCCTAAGATACTCAGAGCGTTCCCAGATGATATCTGCCGACGTTGGATCATCCACACGCGCAGAGACAACGTTTGTGAAGGTGACATCATCAAACTCATGTGTTTTTTGAACGAAGAGGTTGAAGGCGCCCTCATCAGTCAAAAGATTCGGGGGGAATCTTATCAGCACCCGGCCTCTATCTATCAGCACCCGGCTTCTGTTCCAGCAACAGCGGCGTTCCAGATTGACACTCACGCGAAGAAAGGGAAGAAGAGAGAAGGAAAGACTACAACCATTCTGCGTCTTTTGTGAGGGAAGAGGACACTGGGCTCAGGATTGTACTAAGGTAACCGGGACTGACGCTCGAACTCAGAAATTGAAGCAGTCATCGCGTTGTTTCCTCTGCCTTAAACGAGGCCATCACACAAAGGACTGTAGCAGGATAGGAAGAGCTTCGTGTTCCCAGTGTGGAAAAGGTCACCATAGAGCGATTTGGAGCAACTTAAATCATTCCCCTGTCACGAATTGCACAGAAACAACTGCCGTTGGTAAAATAAACGTCACTACTCCGGGATTTACCCATCTCCAGACTGCTAGAATATGGATCTCGGGACCAAAGGGTTCGAGTAAGCTGATGAGGTGCGTTCTCGACGGAAGTAGTCAACCCAGTTTCGTCAAAAGTTCCTTGGTCGATGAACTGGGTCTGGAAGTCATTGGAGACGCATCATTAAAGGTCCACGCGTTTGAAACACCATCCAACACATCACATTCACATAGGCACGTTCGCCTGAAGACGAGTGGATTTTGGGACAGTTCCCAAGTAACCTTGACGGCATTCGAAACCATCCACTCCTTTTCTCACCACCCAGCAGTACCACGAGATATCACGATGACCGGACAACCGCGGAAACTGCAATTGGCTGACCCTACAGATGATTCAGCTGACCTTCCAAACGAGCTGTTAATCGGAGGACATCAGTATTGGACAATCGTCAGTGACTCTGCCCCGATACGACTCTCCTCGTCAGTTGTGTTAATTCCATCGAAATTTGGATGGATATTCACCGGAAACCGCTCAGGTGTATCAGCTACTAACACGGTTGTAAACTTAGTCGATGCATGTCACTCCATGCCCTGTGACGACTCTCTTCGACGTTTTTGGGATCTGGAGTCCGTTGGGATTGTAGCTGAACAAGACCAAGCAATGAGCGCTAGACACCTCACTTCTAACACAATTTCACGAGTCTTACAGTATTGAGGACCAAAGAAGGGTCGTCCGATTGCCACGCAAGGAAACTATGGAACTTGCCAACAACTATCACGTTGCACAAAAACGATTCCAATCACTGGAAACCCGATTCCGGAAGAACGAAGCCCTGAGACAAACATATACGAACCACATGATGGACTACATAAGGAAAGGCCACGTGGAACTAGCTCCAGAGGAAACCCGTACGGATGAGTTTTATCTTCCTCATCACTTAGTAAAGAAAGAGAAACATGGAACCATTAAATGGCGTATAGTCCTCGATGCATCATCACACGAAGAAAACGCGCGCCCACTCAACGAGACCCTGGAAATGGGACCCAACCTACTCCCCGAACTGTTTGCAGTATTGCTGCGGTTCCGTTCATTCCCCTACGGTGTGATAGGAGACATCAGCCAAGCGTTTCTTCAGTTGTCCCTTCACGAAGAGGATAAGGACTTGACCAGATTCCTGTGGTACCGTTTTGTCGAAGATGAGAGTGGTGCTCTAGTGGCTTCCAACAAGCAAGCTATTTTCCGTTTCACAAGACTCCCATTCGGACTGACTTGCAGCCCATTTTTCCTTTCAGCTACGCTGAGAGAACTGGCCACTAGAAACAGATCTCAGTTTCCTTCCACGGCTTCACTCATAGATGAAAATACTTCATGGACGACATTATCGCAGGTGCCCGAGGAGAAAATGAAGCGATCGCACTCTACTATGAACTCACCTCTCTCATGAAGAAGATAAGTCTACCCATGTCGAAATGGGCCACAAGTTCCCAACAGCTGAGCCAGATATGGAAGGCCGAAGGAAGAGAGATCACCACGGTAACACACGTTCTCGGCGTTCCATGGAACACAGTAACAGACTCGCTCACTTTAGATGTTACAGAAATCACAACGAGACTGAAGGACCGCCCCGCTACGAAACGGCACCTGCTCCAAGCGACTGCTAGTTTCTACGACCCACTGGGCTTAATGACGCCGGTATCAATACTGGGGAAAATCCTATTTCAGGACACGTGGCAAAGAGGGCTAACATGGGATGAACTCCTACCACAGGACCTTGCCAGTCGCTGGCACAGCTGGACCTCAAGTCTACCCCAACTCTCGCAGATCACCGTCCCAAGATGGGCAGGAAAGCCCGAACGCGACATCACAGATGTTCATGTGTTCTGCGACACTTCAGAGCGAGCGTATGGAGCTGTTTTGTATATACGATCTCTATGCAATGGCACCACATCTGCCCACATGTTGTGCAGTAAAAGTAGACTTGCGCCAGTCAAGAAGGCGACACTACCACGTTTAGAGTTGCTAGCAGCGGTGATAGGCGTTCGACTCTTGAATTGCTGCGATAAGGCGCTGCCCTTCGACACAAGCAGAGGGACGTTGTGGACGGACTCAAGAGTAACCCTAGGATGGATTCAGAATGATTCGAGTCGTTGGAAAACGTTCGTCTGCAACCGCGTGACCGAGATTAAATCTTCTACCACTCCGTCACAGTTGAGACATTGTCCAGGCAAGGACAATCCAGCAGATCACTTGTCACGAGGATTGACGGCAGAGAAGATCAAAACTCTTCAGGCCTGGTGGAAAGGACCATCATGGCTATCTCTCGACCAATGCCATTGACCCCACAGCTCACCCATTTCTACGCCCCTCCCTGAAGCAAGAACTGCCGCTCAGGATGTGCTCCAAATTGAATCACCAGACCCAGTAATTGAAGCTACCTGATACAGCTCCTATATCAAACTTCTTCGCGTAACCGCATGGGTTCTTCGCTTCGTACGCCTACTTAGACATGAGGACCAACCAACGGGGGAACTGACAGCAGAAGACATAAATGGAGTCCTCCGCTATTGGATAAAGGCAATGCAAATGGGATGTTTCCCTACAGAAATTGCAGCTCTCGAACGGAAGACCCCTCTGCCTGAGAAATCGAAGATCAAACGTTTCAATCCAGTTCTCGACAATGGCATACTTCGCCTCGGTGGACGCCTACAATATGCTGCAGTTTCAGAGAGTGAACGGCATACAATCATCATGGAAGGACGAAATCACTTCACACAACTGCTGATAAGAGACAAGCACATACTGCTCCATCATCTCGGAGTACAGATTGTTCTCTCTGACCTCCGAAGCACCTACTGGATCCTTGGTGCTCGCCGTGCCATCAAATACGTCCTTCACCAATGTTTACCCTGCAAGATGGTAAAAAAATGTTGGCGGCCAGGCAATAGAGGCTCCACTGCCCTCCGAACGAGTGACCCCGAGCAAGCCATTCGTTGTCACAGGTATCGACTTCGCGGGCCCACTGTACGTCAGGGCAGGAACATCAGCCAAAAAGTGTTATATCACCCTCTTTTCGTGTGCCACTACACGGGCCCTGCATTTGGAGTTGAGTGGTGATATGAGCGCCGAAAGATTCATGCAAGCACTACAGAGATTTGTCGGTAGGCGCGGTCTGCCACACACTATTTATTCGGACAACGGCCAGACCTTTCACGCGGCTAACAAGGAACTGAGTGGCATTTGGCCTTCATTGTCGGCGGCGAAGACTCACCGCTACCTCTCCAAGCACGATGTAACCTGGAAATTCATCGCCCCACGCGTGGCTTGGTGGGGAGGATGGTGGGAGAGGATGGTTGGATCGACGAAGTGGTGCCTACGGAAGGTACTTGGACGCTCCAGTATCGACGAAGAAGGACTTCAAAGAGTACTGGTCAGCATCGAAGCTGCACTGAACTCTAGACCCTTGACTCGCAATGGAGACACCGGCGATGTGTTGACTCCCGCACACTTCCTTGTGGGAGAAAAACTCACTACAGTTCCATCTGGACCTGAACCACCTGTTCGAGAATTCCGACTGCGCCAACAACTGGCAGACGACATCTGGAAGAGCTGGAGTAAGGAGTACCTACTGTTGCTGCAGAGCTTCCATCAAGTCCAGTAGCCCAAGAAGAACTCCACGCTGAGGGTAGGCGACGTCGCGCTCCTTCAAAGTGACCTTCAGCCGAGACATCTCTGGAGAAAGGTCCGGATCCACGAGCTGCGTACTGGAAGGGACGGGATTACAAGAACTGTAATCCTTTCCACAGCAGATGGAAAACAGCTGGCCCGACCCGTTCGGCTGGTTGTACCTCTAGAGGTAGACCAGGATGGGAAGGATGTTGGGAATTGACTTCCAACCTGGCCACAGATGGTGCCACCTCCCAAGTTCCATAGCCATTGACATTATGTTGGACTGCAGTGTGTGTGTGTGTGTGTGTTATATATGTCCCTCCCTGTTCTTTGTATTTTGTTACTTTCTATTCTGTGGTGTGCAATACAAGATTGCGAGTTTAGAATAGTGACCAGTGTGTGTTGTCTGTTTACACCTCCCTATCCCTCAACAATGGACGAAGAACGGGCCGCCAGGTCAGACAAACCAAATTTGTAACTAATATTCCTATGACTAGATGATAGATTGATTATATAGACCTTAGCCTCGTTGAGACAGACCAGCGCAGCGGGACAATAAGAACGTTCCCGTAACTTCACAACCTAGACCGATCATAAGGGCGAGGATTCTTATGTAAATACATATTCTTTCCCCCTGCTTATACATAATATAACATACGTTCGTCACGATTGTCGATTGCCATGGTGCTGTTACGTAGGTTATGTCACGAAACGTTATCTGAAGCAACATGATGGGTCTTTATTTACAAAATAAATCTTGACACTAGGGAAATTAACCTCACTAAATCATCTGAGTCTATTGTAGACTATTCATAGCCTGTGTTCTTTCGTCCTCATTTATCATTACCGTTCTCAAATCCGTAATGACGATTACGGTACAAATTATTCGCTAATTCTTGGATAACCTTCAATATTTGCAATGTGAATAATCATAGGAGCGTATTAACCTCGAATATTGTGTGTAATTTCGATATTGCAAGCGCTTCGTTTTCACCAAGTAATAATTCTAGTGCAAATATGGATATTAAAAGGACGGATGGTGAGTAGGCCTCTCTTGCCTGGGCAGATGCTATATTTCTATATTTCTTGTTTATGGGCTTCTGGTTCAGTTCCATTCCTGGAGTGATAATGATTTCATAATTTCTGGTATGCATCATGGATAACTTCAGACATTGCTTTTGTGGAAAATTGGTCTTAAATGAGGACCCCATAATTCAATGTGATGGTTGTCAAAAATGGTTTCATGCCTCTTGTGTCCACCTCTCCAGTCTGAAAATCGAAATCTTAGGCTCAAATAATGATTCTAGGCATTGCTGTGACTGAATCCTTCAAGGGTCAACGCTACAAAATCAGCCTGACACTCTATCATCGACTAATTGGATTTCCTGCCCGAGATGTAGGCCTACCCATCAGAACCCCGAAAAACTATACAAAGGCATTAGTGGGCTTAAAATTCATTACTCTCGAGAGCATAAGGAATATATCTCCTAAGTTCATCCCCCAACAACAGCTGTCGATAATGTGAAGGAATTTCGCAGCTATTAGCAAGGATGAAAAGGGAAATAAGGGTTTAGAAACGCATTCCAAATGCAGCTCGTATGGTGGTAGCATTCCGTCTTTCCCACCTTATTGACGAATGCCAAAGGAAGAATTCATTTGATTCTTGGAAGGATCTACTGACATTTTGCTACGTAGCTTTACAAGTTCCTGAAAATAAATCAAAGAATCTAGTCCAATTTATCAAGAAAAATGTTTCTCATCCACCAATCGACTTTTCTCAGCGTGTTCCACAAAGAAAACCTCAAACTTCTTGATCACGAAGAGTAGAATCTAAAATGGCAGAAGGAGACATACGTGGAGCCGTGAAACTCCTTTCATCCTCAGATAAACTCGCACCTGATAAAGAGGATACGTTTTTACATCTAAAGGATAAACATCCTGAACCAACTAGAACACTTATTTTTCCCGATCCTCCTAATGAAGAAAATACGTTCACAGTATCAGAAGATGTGGTGATAATTGTCAGCTAATTCCGAAATGGGTCTGTAGGTGGTATTGATAGTTTACGCCCACAACACCTCAAAGACCTAACTGTAATGGTTAATGGTGTGGCCGGAAAAAATTACTAACTTTTTTAATATCCCTCTGCAATTTTATGCTATCGGGTCAGATGAATTCGGATATCCTTCCAATCCTATAAGTGGCGAGTCTGTGTGGGCTGAACAAGGAGGGTGGCGGGCTTCGCCCTATTGCAATTGGTTGCACTCTAAGAAGGTTAACGGCAAGTCTAGCATGTTATTATGTTCGTAAAGATTTGGCTGAATACTTCAACCCTATCCAACTTGGCTTTGGCACGAAGGGATCCTGTGAAGCTGCAATCCATTCTTCTCGAGCTTTTGTGAACAAAAATGTCGGAACCGACAAGATTGTACTTAAGATTGACTTCAGAAATGCGTTTAATAGTGTTGATCGAGATGTTCTGCTGACACGTTTCAATGACAAAGCCCCTTCACTTTACAACTTCTTCTGGCAATGCTATCGAGAACCATCTTATCTAGTGTTTGGAGACAAGATTATCCTTTCTCAATCTGGTCCTGAACAAGGTGACCCTTAAGGCCCCTTAGGCCTTTGCCTGGTCATTCAGCCAATTATGGAGAAGCTTTCATCTGAACTAAATATTTGGTATTTGGATGATTCAGTCTGTCATTCTAGATGATTTTTCTTCGATTATTGCGAAATGTAAATCACTTGCTCTTGACATCAACTCCAGCATATGTGAGTTGTTCTTCTGCGGTGACAATAAAGATATTTTCTCGTTTCAACGAGTTATCTCCAGGCATTGAAGTGGTACCGTCTCTAACTTTGCTGAAGGCTCCAGTCACTGGAGGCGCCATTGAATCCTCTTTATCCAGAAAATTTGACGAGTTAACTCTTCTGCTTGGGCGTCTGAAAGATTTGAAGTTTCACAATGCTAACTTTCTCAAAAAAAAAAAAAAAAACTCTTTCCTTATTCCTAACCTCATATATTAGCTTAGCAGTACTCCTCTATGGAAGATTAGACCGTCAGTACAGAGAATGGATGATTTTGTGAAATGCACACTTGAGTCAACTCTTAATACAAATTTAAATAATAGATCATGGACAATAGCCTCACTCCCTGTTCGTTACCGTGGAATAGGAATAAGGGAAATTGAAGATTTAATGCTTCCAGCTTTCATGTCATCGGTGAATAATGTTTTCTCTCTCGTCCAGTCAATGTTTCCGGTTGTTTCGGACTTTGAGGAAATTACTTTTTATGCTGAGGCCTTGGAATTATGGAACTACCCGTTTAACGATCCATCTATCTCTTCAGCTCCTGCGTTCCAACGAAATTGGGACGGTCTCGTTTGCAAAAATAAAATAAAAAAATAATGGACAACCTGGAATTTCACTCAGATGAGGAAAGGGCTATTCAATTGGCTAGTTTGAAGAAATAATCTAATTCATGGTTAAATGCCATCCCATCGAGAACAATAGGGACATTACTGGACAACAATAGTTTCAGGATCTCGATGTCTCTCCGCCTTGGATCAACTCTTGGTATAAACCTCATACTTGTGTATGTGGTGAGCTCGTTTCCGCACGTGGTACACACGGTCTCTCTTGTAAAAGGAGTGCTGGACGACATTCTCGTTATTTCTCGATAAATGAAACGCTTCGGAGGGCTTTCGCTACTGCGAAATTCCCGTCAATTCTTGAACCATCTGGAATTTGCAGGGACGATGGTAGCCACCCTGATGGGATGACCATAATTCCGTGGTCGAATGGCAAATGCCTAGTTTGGGATGCAACTTGCTCAGATACGTTGGCTCGTTCCAATATCTCATTATCGTCAAAAGAAGAAGGATCTGTAGCTGAGATCGCCGTCACACGGAAGCATAACAAATATAGGAAGATCATGGAGGACTATACAGGGTGCTTCAAAAAAATGTATACACACTTTAAACTATCGTAGTTTTCCCGCTCTACAAGGCTGATGTTATATTTCTTCGCCAGGTGGCAGCATAATCGTCCCTCTATGTTATATTGTCAGTTGGAATTTGTAATATCAACATGGCGGACGTACGTTTGAGTTTTGAAGAACGTAAGCAGGTTATTAAGTGGTACTGGAAGTTTGAGAATGTAAATGAAGTTCAAAGACAGTGGATAAGGGAGTATGATACAGAACCACCTTCAAGATTAACAATTACACTGGGGTGAAGAAAATGCTCACATTACAATTGAAAAAACTGTAAATTTGACTGGTGTAAATGTGTGGTGCGGTTTGTCTTCAAGGGGACTCATTGGACCTTTTCGATTTGAAGGCACTGTAACTGGTATAACTTACCTAACAATGCTTGCTGATTCCATATTTCCTGCCATTCGTGCATTATACGGTAATGATAATTTTTATTTTCAACAAGATGGTGCCCCGCCGCACTATCACAGGGACGTACGAGCTTACCTGGATCAAAATTTGCCGGGCCAGTGGATAGGACGCAGGGGGCCAATCGAGTTTCCAGCACGCTCTCCAGACCTTACACCACTGGATTTCTTCTTATGGGGCACAGTAAAAGATGAGGTGTACAAACGTAAACCACGTAACCTAGACATGCTTTGGAATGAGATTCAAGCCGTGTGTAGAGAAATCTCATTGGACGTTTTGATACGATGTACAGAATCAGTGGTGACTCGTACTCAGAATTGCATTGATGCTGCAGGTAACCAATTTGAACAGTATTAACATTTGTTATTTATGTTTCATTTACATTGGACTTTCAGCTTTCTAATTTCCTGAAATTTAACTTTGTAGAACGGTAAATAAATTTTCTATGGAAGTTCAAAGTGTGTATACATTTTTTGAAGCACCCTGTATATTTGAGGCCTTTGCTGTGGAGTCAATGGGTTCTTGGAGTGAGGACGCAATAAATCCAGTAAACAAGCTAGGAAGAGTAATAGGTGGAGTCTCCGGTGATCCTCGTTCCAAAACCTATTTGATGTAGAGAATCAGCATAGCAATTGAAAAGGAAAACGCAGCCTGTGTTATGGGAACTATTCCACTTCAATGGACGTAATATTTTATTTGTTATAGTTAATTTAATACGGATGTTTTATTTCAAGAGTGTGTTGACTAGGTTATATTTGTAATGTTTTTACATATCTAAAATAGTATACTCGACAAAACTAAATTTTATAAAGGTCCATGAATTAGAAACTTAGCTATCATATAATTACATTTTATTTTTACATATCTGATCATAATGACATTTGTTTTATGTATTTTAATACCTAATGTAAAATTACATATTCTGTGTTTTTATTTTACCTATTTCATCAAAATGACACTTTCTTAAAAATAATTTTACTTTATTTATTTAAAATTACATATTCTGTATCTTACTGTAAAATAGAGTATTTTTTCGCAAGTGAAATAAACGGTAATTCTAAACAGTTTGTATGACAATATTTGTTCACTAGAAACTCAGGTACGTGAAACAGATTTTCCAAGCAATTCATAAGTTGTTGAGAAAGGGCCAGGGAAGAATATCAAGAAATATATTAGATAAGGGGATGGGAACAGTAAAATGTAATTATATGATAGCTAAGGTTCTAATTCATGGACATTTATCATTTTTAGTTATGCACAAGCAAAGGTAAAGAATATGTGTTTAGATAATTATCGGTCTAGGCATCGCCATCTACAATTCTCAAGCAGTGCTTTTGGTAGAATTGGCAACGTACAGAAGACTAGAAGAGTCCGTAAATTCTATAAACACGCAAGACCACATGCTATGTTTTATTCATAAATATCGTTTATTTTGGTATGACAGCATCTAAAAGCAGTTCGTACTAACTATTTCAACACCCGTGAAATTACTCGTGGTAAATCAGACCTACTGAAAGTTGTAGAAGTGAGTATTTCCCGTATTAAGTTGTTTGTGTAACCAATGCCTTGTAATGAATTTAACCAACAAATTCTTCGCTAATATTTCATTAAACTAGGAAGTGTTGTGTGCCTGGCTGTAAGTAAATTGTGACAGCACTATTAAAATAACTGGTTTATATTACAACGTTCTGATCACTACAGCGAGGTGGACTTTGTGTGACTAGTAGGCCTTATTTAATAGACCATTCACACGAAATAAATAATGTTATAACCACACAGGCACAGTATAGGCGGCCGTTCATAGTGAACACAATATACACGAAGGAAAAGTATGAGCATGTAAATTACAATATGTCTTTGTAACATTGCTCAAGTGTTTATAAAAAAGCGAAAGCGCGCCATCATAACTGAGATATTTAGGATGCTATTTAACCTTAGTTATTGTTGTTTTAAGGGGCGGAACTATGAGGTCATCTGCCCCATATTTAACCTTCCGGTGGGCGCAACTGATCTGACAGGCACACGAATTAATTCTTATCTCGTATCCGTCATTAGCGGGGGCGAAGCTACTTCCACCTTTCAGTTTCTACCTCTATCCACATGACATTCCAATCCATATCGGCCAGTTTGTTAATGACCCTCCAACACATTTTCTGTTGTTGCAAAAGTGATCTGCCAGGCTCATTGTGCCTGATCGTGCACCATTACGTAATATGCAGAGAATGTATTAGTGTATTCACTATTGTAGCAAAACTGTTCTTCAGCAAATATTGTATTTAAAAATAATGATCTGATTTCTGAGGTGTGCCATACAGGCTTAATGCGCCCACTGCCAGCATATTTAATATTGTGCCCACTGCCACTATATTTAATATTGTGCCCGGCAGAAAGTTAAATATCTTAACTATTTATATTTAGCACAAAATTAATTAGAATGAGCACTTTTGTAAAAGAGTTTGTTCTCAGTCTGTTTTTCATATTGTTTTAATTTTTAATTTTTTTAAGTGGAAATATATAATCATGGGATCGAGTTGTCAGAATATAAGGTGTTTTATTCAAGATCCGAAGCTCCACAAATGCATTGCCCTGTTGTAGCGCACTCTACTGTGACTGGCCGTACACTACTCAAGATGGAGTCAAAACGCATCTTAAACATTTCTCGTAAACTGAATGAAAGCCTACTGACTCAAAATACCGACAAGTTCATCCACTTGAACACTAGATTTGAAGCAAGTGAACTTGACACTGTTGCCTCTGCCCTAGAGGACATTATTAAATCATCAGTTTGCTACACCATTACGGGCCGAAAATCGCAGAAATGGTTTAACCACACCTGCTACCGGTATTTCGAGAGAAAAGGAGTATTACAGGCCCTTCACGTAGCGCGAGCAAACAATAGACATGAGGACCTGGCTACTGATATCGCGCCAGGAGATGGCAGTTGGGTTTGAACCGCAGAGGTCTTCCCGCTCACTACGTATCGCGCATTCCAAAAACATTCAGTTTGTCACTACTTGCTTCACTCACTCAGCACATTCCTTCTTTCACTGGCTGCGTGTCGTCTGCTGCAATAATAACCATTGGCATGCGGGTAGCCGATATATTTAAGTTTGGAATAGGTGGTCCATGCATACGTACTGCAAGACCCCCCCGCACCCCGGCGCAGCGTGTTCAACTGCCATCTCCTGCCGCGATGACAGTATATGCAGCACTCTGAAGCAGGGGCGAAAAACTCCTCGCAAACTTGGGGGAGGGGTCATATTTATTAACTGCATTTGCCTACCTACCAGGGAGAACTTTTTTCAATTTAGGCTTTAAAGATTGAAATAACATGGTAATATAGGCCTGACGCTACATTAAAAAAAACGTTAATTTTATTCATTATTTCTAATTAACCATTCGGACACCAATCTAAGTTGAAAGACATCACAAGTTTTTGATAAGCATTATGTACTATCTATAATGTTTATAAGATAGAACGTTGATATTTGTCTGTAGGAGGTAAATATAGTACATGAGATGCTAAATTAAAACAGTGTTTCATTAAAAGATACTTCAATTTTTTAAATAATTTCAAATGGACATTTTAAAAAATCGTCATTATGAGTCGAAAACGTACTCTCACACGCTTGACTCAGCGTTAAAACCTTATTTATTTCTTCATCGTTCAAAGAGCTAGCCATATTTATCACCAAGTTTCTTAATTAGCCCCGAGCAAGAATGTAAACAAACATACCTTAAAAAGATCACACGTGTGGGTAATCAGCTGACTGCAGCATGTTCAAAGAATACTGTTATACCCTGAGGTGCCCACAGGATACGACTACCCCTATCAACTCCAATCTCACACCCAATGCATCAAGAAAGCAACAGCTACAACCATCTCATTACAAAACTTCCATACAGACCTAACAAGTTACCTACAACATGTAGCAATTATTACCACATCTTTGCCGCACTAACTAAACACCAGCTACAAGTGCTAAGGAGATCAACTATGTGCTAACTCTATTAATCAGCAGTAACGAATCCTATAAAAACCCATTTACGCCACCCATTGGGGTCTGTCTGCAGAACTACTAGCCCACATGCCAGCCAGAGGCTCCAGGCGTCGACCAACTGAACAAGGTTAGTGTGTGCAAGGGTAATCCCATAACTATTTCCTTCCCATAGACCAAACCTTCAGAACTTTGTAATCATCTTCACCATTTATTGTACACTGCACTTCACCAAACATAAGTAGTGAAGTTTGCTCACCTCTACAGTCACATAATTAAACTTTCCACATTTTATTACAATTGCTTTCTGTCTACTTTATTCAGCGCCTATCACAAT
The DNA here is from genome assembly GCA_946902985.2 of Meconema thalassinum. Classification (NCBI taxonomy): domain Eukaryota; kingdom Metazoa; phylum Arthropoda; class Insecta; order Orthoptera; family Tettigoniidae; genus Meconema; species Meconema thalassinum. The sequence continues at coordinate 246,772,905 of OX336394.1, read as the reverse complement.
TTACCGCTTGTTAACCAACCTTTAGATTCTGTTAAGTCAAGTTTATTGACAAGCTGCTTGCCGTCATAACTTCGCAAGCAGGGCTATCCTCACGTACACCGACAAGGTCGGCTGGTCAGCACTTCTCTATCCAGCCTGCACTGCCGCTCTTCGCTTTCAGTTCACTAGCTATTACACTTATTTAGAAAACCGGATTCATTAACAATTAACGCTTAGGGATCCTTTCAACCCTCAACAAGTACTAAGATCTCCAAACACTCGGAGAGCTCAGCCCCCCAATAATTGATTAAGCCGTTAGTTTAATTTCAACACTTAACACATTATCAAAACACACAGTTAGGGCACCAAATAACCCCCAACCGTAACAATACGTATCTTGAACCCAGTTATTCACAGAACACAAACACATAGATATCCAGAGAAATAATAATTCCTATATTGTCTTGGTTACAACACTGATGGCACAGCCTGGCTTGAATTAATAATAACACATTTACAAAAACAGGGCCGATAGATCGGCCCGTGGCATTTTTAGCAGAAGCGCCCTGGGCCAATATATCGCCCCCTGGAACTATAAGGGTTAAAATACAATCACAATATGAATACAAAACATAAAACAACTGTCAACGTCGAGCAAAAGACCCGAACACTGACTGCCGTCGATCTTTGTTTACAAACTCTTGAGCATGACGCGTCATCGAGCTTGTCAATAATTTCCGACTAGGTGGCCAGTAGACAGAAACGATTCCGTATAATTTATCCCATCGCAGATCGGAGGTGGTCTTTAACACTTCTCATCACCGAAAATCGTCTCTCTGCAGAAAGCAGGTACAACGAGCAGATGATACGGGCATCACAGTGACATGGTACAAACTTAAGTAATTTAAACGAAGTTATTATCCAAGTTTAGACAGAAACTGGAGAAATTCTGGAGCTCCACAAATTTAGGTAAACAAGGAACAAGCGTAGCACCAAATGTCAAACTTCTAACGCCACGTGCATCATTGCTTTTCGAACCTTGTTGACGCAATGTAGAGCATGCGTAGGGTGTGCTTAAAACGCGAGGGAAAGTCTTGTAATTTTAGCTTCTTTATTTGAATAAACGCCACACGCGCTCTTGTTTCCGGACAGGAGTAATGATTTTGTGTGTCCCAGTATACCTCAGTTTTAAACCAGGGCTCAGAAATAATAGTTCGAAAATGCACCTTTTCGGATCGTCGTGTTAAGGGGACAAACCTCAAATAGCCTCGGTTCTCGTCTCAGTTGACGCCACGACCGGAAATGGGCGAGGGGGAAAAATTAGACCTAATGTAGTATTACAGGGTGTCTACTGTAAGGATGAAGTAACAAGTAGTTCCGTGAAGAACTATACAACCTACTGTATTTCATATATCCTACTTATGCTAATTGCCGATATCAACATACAGCATTTCAGTTTGATTTCTGGAATAGATTCGTAGAAATTGAGAACCATCTAAATATTTTGGATGGTCGCTATGTTGGATGTTTATATATGTAAGGCTTAGAGTTATGTGGCATTACAAGAAAATTATTGTGTAAGTATAGTATTCAAACTTCAATCGCATGATTAGGATACAATAGTAAAAGCGAGATTTTAAAATTTCGCACAGCTGCCATTTTGTTGTTATGAAAACAGCTGAAATAATTTAGATGCCAGTGGATTAAAATTTGTATAAGCATTTACCGTACCAAGTTTCACTGCGCTCGGATGGTTAAATCGCGAGAAAAGTCCATTTAAATATTTATATTTCGCGTCGCCGCCATGTTGGATTTGTGCTCACCAGGGAATTGGAAGTCCCATAGGTGAACTTATGTTCATAGCCTCTATGAACATTTAAAAAAATAAGCTTGATTGCTGTCGTAGATTAATAGATATTGAGAACCGTCTAAATATTTCGAATGGTCGCCATGTTGGATTGTTATATGTATAGGCCATTTGGTTATATACCATTAGATGTCAATTATTGCGTAGGTTCATTATTCAAACGTTCACTTCGATAGCATAATTAATACACAAATAAAAACTTAGTATTAAAATTTCACACAGCCGCCATCTTGAGGTTATGTAAAGAATTGAACTAAATTAGATGCCAGTGCATTACAATGTGTATAAACATTTACTGTGCCTTATTTAACTGCGCTCAGATGGTTAAATCTCACGAGAAAAGTCTATTAAAATGTTTCAACTTCGCTAAGCCGCCATATTCGGTTGGTACTTAACAGGTTTCTGAAAGTTACATAGATGAACGTGTAGTAGTGCCCTTTATCACCGTACAAAATTCCAGGCCGATAACAGTGATAGTTCCGGAGATATAGAATGCAGATGAACTATTTCGCACAGCCGCCATCTCGAGGTTATATGAACAAATGAACTAAATTAGATGCCAGTGCATTGCAATGTGTATAAACATTTGCTGTACCAAGTTTAATTGCGTTTAACTGGTTAAATCGCGAAGGAAGTCTATTTAAAGGTTTCGACTTCGCTTGGCCGACACGTTCGTTTTGTAGTTAACAGGTTTTTAAGGGTCTCATAGATGACCTTTTAGTAGTGCCCTTTATCACCGTACAAAAGTTCAGGGTGATATGAGTGATAATTTTGGAGATATAGAATGCCGGTGAAATATTTCGCAAAGCCGCCATGTTAGATTGGTGAGACGTAATAAAATTTGAAGGGCACGGTCGGGGTCGGCTAAATGGTCCTATGTCCTCGCCGAGTTTCACTGAAATCGCTCCTGCCATTTAAACACACACACGGACAATATGTGATCTCATAAGCCTATTTTTCTCATACATGAAAATAGGCAAAACATTAGATACTTTTTAGCTATCTTTTAGTTACCTTCTATCACGTGGAGATATGCGTAAAAAAAAAACAATAACTCTTTTGGACCTGTGTACTCAACACGAAGGTTTTTATGCATGCACATTGCATATTCCGTTGTTAATTAATTCAAGATGCGTCTGCGGTCTCATCTCGCATTGAAAAGGCAACAATGAACTAAGTTTAAAGCGGTAAATAAAATTAAATTGTGGTGTTTTAAAAACAAAATAAATAATAAATAATAATAATTGACACATTGGCCAACATAAGGAAAACACTAAATCCTTACATAAGTAAAAAACAAAAACAAAAAAACAAGAAGACAAGTTACTAGAGAAGGAATGCGTGCTGAACTACCACCTTCCATAACCCAGATTAAATGAGACTAAATACACTAATATCTACTGTCAAGAAAGAACACTGAGTAGTAATTTTCAGGGAAAACAATATAATCTAATATATATATATATATATACAGGGTGCTTCAAAAAATGTATACACACTTTGAACTATCGTAGTTTTCCCGCTCTACAAGGTTAATGTTATATTTCTTCGCCAGGTGGCAGCATAATCGTCCTTCTATGTTATATTGTCAGTTGGAATTTGTAATATCAACATGGCGGACGTACGTTTGAGTTTTGAAGAACGTAAGCAGGTTATTAAGTGGTACTGGAAGTTTGAGAATGTAAATGAAGTTCAATGACAGTGGAGAAGGGAGTATGATACAGAACCACCTTCATGATTAACAATTACACGCATACGAGACAAATTCGAAGTTCATGGAACAGTGTGTGATGTGCATAAAGGTCATTCAGGTCGACCTCGAACAGCTACAAGTGATGAGTCATCAACGGCAGTCTTGGAACTGTTTCAACGCTCTCCTAACAAATCTTCAAGGCAAGGGGCACGTGAAAGTGATGTAAGTGCTAGCAGCGTGCTACGCATTCTGAAGAGAGGCAAGTATCGTGTTTACATTCCAAGGCTGGTGCAACAGCTAAGTGACGACGATCCAGATCGAAGGTTGCAATTTTGTGAATGGGTTCAGGAGATGGTGATACGTGAACCGGGATTTATGGGTAGCATCATTTGGTCGGATGAAGCCCAATTCAAACTTAATGGAACTGTCAATAGGCACAATTGTGTTTACTGGGGTGAAGAAAATCCTCACATTACAATTGAAAAAGCTGTAAATTTGCCTGGTGTAAATGTGTGGTGCGGTTTGTCTTCAAGGGGACTCATTGGACCTTTTCGATTTGAAGGCACTGTAACTGGTATAACTTACCTAACAATGCTTGCTGATTCCATATTTCCTGCCATTCGTGCATTATACGGTAATGATATTTTTTATTTTCAACAAGATGGTGCCCCGCCACACTATCACAGGGACGTACGAGCTTACCTGGATCAAAATTTGCCGGGCCAGTGGATAGGACGCAGGGGGCCAATCGAGTTCCCAGCACGCTCTCCAGACCTTACACCACTGGATTTCTTCTTATGGGGCACAGTAAAAGATGAGGTGTACAAACGTAAACCACGTAACCTAGACATTCTTTGGAATGAGATTCAAGCCGTGTGTAGAGAAATCTCATTGGACGTTTTGATACGATGTACAGAATCAGTGGTGACTCGTACTCAGAATTGTACTGATGCTGCAGATCGCCAATTTGAACAGTATTAACATTTGTTATTTATGTTTCATTTACATTGGACTTTCAGCTTTCTAATTTCCTGAAATTTAACTTTGTAGAACGGTAAATAAATTTTCTATGGAAGTTCAAAGTGTGTATACATTTTTTTGAAGCACCCTGTATAAATACATGCATGCAACAAGATATAAAAACATTTCATTGTAAAGGAAAAATCAAAACAAAGTTGAGAATCAGAGAAGGTGGAATCGTGAAAAGCGGAATAAAAAAATAAATTTACAGACTGTTTGCAGAGTCGAAACGAGGGTAAAATAAATAATAATAATTTAAGTGTCAGTAGACACACGTCACAGAATCCAAGGTGGATATACTAAGGTCCAGGGAGAGGGTAATTGAAATAAAAAACATTAAGTAGAGAAAATCCCATGGACCAACAACATGATCACTGGTATCGCAGAACAGAGTGTCTGGACCAGCTTATTAAATTAAATACCTTAGACAGAACATCTTTTACATGAGAAAACCAGAGAGATGAAGGTAATTGTTTTCATGAACCAAAGTATACCAAGTCATGCATATTTAAACACAAATTGTGCTAAATGTTCCGGCATAACTCAACAAAATGACAGTGTTTCGCCCCGGTGTGCTATTGGGCATTGTTATTCTTTTGAAAATTATATATTCAATGCCAAGGTAAGGTTATAATTGCTTTGGAGTGGAGTTTCGACTCCCATAGTGCACTGGTTTGCTCATGACGTGGATACATATGTATCAAATACGTCTTGCAATGGCCTTCCCAGTGTGTGCTAGACAGTGTCTTGGTGAGGTGTGCTTTAAACCAACTGAAGAGCCCAATAGCACACCGGGGCGAAACACTGTCATTTTGTTGAGTTATGCCGGAACATTTAGCACAATTTGTGTTTAAATATATAATGGCTCAACGGACAATACATATTTCTCTTTTGAAAATTATATAAGTCATACATAACCTACAAACATACACGCGATCAGACACCAATAATATGTGTGGCCAAAGTCACGACAATAAATTGCAGACCACGAAGGTCACATGCGAGGCCACTACATAACAACCACACTGACAAACATACCAAACTACATCGTACACCTATAGCAACCAAACATCCATCATAAATAAGGTCTATGTCACCAGTAAATAAATTACAAACCTGAAGCTTAGGTTAAGATGAGAGACCAAAACATAACCCCTTCAAAACATAAAGTTATACCAACCCTTGACTAAATCCACTCATATGCCGAAGTCAGAATCATGAATAGCGAACTACCAACCCCTAAGGTTAAAACATGTTAGCCTAAATGGTAAACGCATATCATCCTTACAATCACATATCCTGCCAACGTAACACAGCAATCATTCCAACATCTTTACATTACAAATGTTCACGAACACAACTACCCTTTCATATCCACATTAAAACATATGAACATACCTTATCTGCTCCCAAAACAGTTATCTTTTGGTAAATATTAAATAATGATATTTAATTCTTCTTAAGGACAACTTCGCCACATGCATAAAATGTCATACGTATCATACGATATTTAAAGTTTTCAGAATGAAACAGGGTTCCAACGGTGGTAGATAATATGTGTAAGTATGATGTTGAGTCCACATTAAGACTTAAAAGCTGTAGGCGCGGCCTAAGCCGTCCTAAACTCCTCCTTTCATAGATTTTGTCAATTCACATCTTTACTCTGCTGATGGAAAATCTCAACTCATTATTATATAAGGTATTTATTGCAGCCAATGGCCATGAGGCAATATAAAAATAATAATAAAAACCCAAAATATTCAAGATCACATTCAACTGTCATTGACAACAAAAGCTATTAAGTGACTCAACCCTCCGTCCGCATGTCATGGCATGATACCTTTCACAGACACATCCACACAATTTGCAAATGCTTTCCTTACTAGGCTCATGATACCCTTCCATTTTGCATAACTTGAAATGGAATCCATGTATTGCGAAACGAGTGATTGTATGTCTCAGGTCGTAACATGGACCCTTCCACTCATCGGACGTCATTGCGGCTATTAAATAAAAGTCACTCCATATATGCATCCTCTTCGTTTTGAGCTCTTTTAGAAGGTCCTCGTACTGGGCGGTAGATGGGAGCAATAGTTGACACCTTAAATCGTCGATGTAGAAAGTCTCTCTTGACATTTCATAACACAGTCGCGATGGGGTATACTTTGAGATACACAGGACTGTTTTCATGAAAGTTGCCTTGACTCTTTCTATGCACTTCATGTTGTTTTTCGTGAGATTCTCCCATATAATGTTCAGACCGTAGCTTATTATTGGGCTGATTTTTACTCTAAATAATGTCATAGCTGTCTCTAAAGATAGTTTATTAAGATGTTCTATTTCATGCATTGCTTTTATGGCATGTATTGTTCTGTCCTTTATATGTACGGTGAAAGTATCCCCATGTGTCTGAAAAATTAGTCCTAAGTACTTAAATTGATTTACAATACGTAACGCCTTGTGCTCTAGATATAGGGACTCTCCTGCTGCTATTCTACCTCCTTTGCGGAAGATCATGGATATGGTTTTATTTAAGTTTATATCGAGTTCATTTTTTCCGGCCCAAATTGCCAACAGGTCTAGGGACGACTGTAGACTTTGACGTGAAGTTGAGGCTAGAACTACGTCATCTGCGTTTATGTACATGCTAACTCCATCTAGCTTCACGGATTTTACTATGTCTGCTGTAGCAACATTAAACAGTGTTGGACTTAGGGGATCGCCCTGCAATACCCCAATGCATTGTTCTATGGGTTCTGAGAGGGTGACACTGTCGTCAATTATCAGCATGTTATTGTTGAGTATATTACGTATGAACGCAGTGATATAGTGATCTATTCCAATCATCAATCCTAGTTTATCCAGCAGTATTCTTCTGTTAAGAGTGTCAAAAGCCTTGCTGTAGTCAACAAACACAGAGTATAGTTTCCCTTTCGGGTGTCTTAAGGCCTCTTTAATGTACGTTTGATGAGGTGGAAACGAAGCTGACTACAGCCCTCGAAGTCCTGGCAGAGTACTATGACAATAACCACCTAAAACCTAATCCAACCAAAACACAGGTCTGTGCGTTTCACTTGAGAAATAGACAAGCTAGGAAGAAACTGGAAGTGACTTGGAGGGGAAAACAACTACAACACTGTGACACCCCTACATACCTCGGAGTAAAGCTCGACCGCTCACTCACGTTCATAGACTATTGCGAGAATATGAAGCTCAAAGTCTGCAGCCGAAATAATATCATACGCAAGCTCACTAACAGCACAAGGGGGCCTCAACCAAGTGTACTACGTACGTCTGCTCTAGCTCTATGTTTCTCCACTGCAGAATATGCAGCACCAGTCTGGCAGAACTCCGCACACGCCAGGAATGTTGACACCGCTCTCAACGAGACAGGCCGCATTATGACAGGTTGTCTACGACCAACTCCAGTTGACAAAATCGACCATCTTGTAGGCATAGCACCTCCGGATATTAGAAGAAGAACAGCGGCAGAGGCTGAGAAGAAAAAAACAGGAAAATGACCCTAGGCATCCAATGTTTGGAAGTGAAGCATCACGTCCCAGGTTGAAGTCAAGAAAGAGCTTTCTTCGAACAACTGAAGCAATTGCAACAACATCTTCCGCTCGCCGTATAGAGCTATGGCGAAACAGGACACCTGGAAGTAATGGCCAAAACCGAAAGGAAGAGCCGGCTGCTGGTATTCAACTACCTTACCAGACGTGGAAGGCGTTGAACAGACTGCGAACTGGAGTGACGCGGTGCAAACAAAATTTGAAGCGATGGGGCTACATTACTGAAGATGCAACCTGCGAATGTGGAGATATTCAAGATTTTGAACACCTCTTGGTCTGCCCGAAATTGCCTGAAGTCTGCACGCTGGATGACCTGGTTTCAGCAAATGCTCGTGCAATCAAGGCTGCCGAGTTCTGGGCCTCAAAATCGATTTGATGTGGTCACAAATTGTGTGTATATTGTAAATATGTTTTGAATTGTAAATAGCTGTATTGAACTGTCCTGGATACGAACATATATATTATGTCTTCCTGGAGGCAGCAAACTGCCTGAATGGTCGACCTGCTTACCCGGAATCCAAATTGCTCTTCCGGCATACTGTGATCAGTCAAATTAGTCAAACGGCCTGTTATTATTTTGGTGAACGTTTTGAAGAGTACATCTTCCAGAGCGATACCTCTATAGGCATCTGGGTCATCTACAGTAAATCTCCCTTCCCTTTGTAGAGCATTTTTATTACTGCAGTTCTCCACTCTGTAGGAATTTGCCCTGATCGTAGGCATTCATTCATGAGCGCTGTCCAGGCAGGCACCATAGTTGGGGCTGCGAGTTTTAAGTGTTCATTTGTGATGAGGTTTGGACCTGGCGCTTTGTGTGCTCTGCTCAATTGTATTGTTTTTATGACCTCCTCTTCCATGATGGGCTCGAAATCTACACCTGGTGACAAAACGGCGCTAGGGCGTGTGTCTTTAGTCCCTAATAGATTGCATAGATGTTGCGACCATGTCTGTATAGGTATATTTTTTGGAAATCTAGGATTCTTTGTTTGAAGTGCCTTATTTGGATCAGTTTCTGCTTCTTCTACTAAGTGCTTTCCTTTATTCAGATGATAGGTTATTTTTGCTTGTCTTACAACTTCTTTGTAATCTCGCCTTTTGTTCGCATAGTCGCTGTAGGCCGCCTCTGTCTTCAACTCTCTGGCTCTGTGTAGGGCATTGAGCGTCAATTTCCTTTTACTATAGCAATCAGTGTTGAACCAAGGATTGCCTTTTCGCAAATTGTTTTTGCCAGGAGGAATGGCTTTCTTGATGTGTTTGTCCAGGGCTTCTAGAGCAGTGTTCACGTCCCCTTCTTTGATGGTGTTCATTATCTGTCGCAAGTCTACTTTCTTAATTATTTCGACGTCAAGTTTCCTTGGAAGTTTGATTCTTGAAACTGCATTGAGTGTATATTTCTCATTAAATTGTAGAATGGTCTCTATTGGTAAGTGTTTCCTCACTGCAACACTTGTTACAATATTTTGAAATATCACTTTAGCTCCGTCATTAATGAGAACCAAATCTATTGTACTGCTACCATTTGGGCTGTAGTAGGGTTTCTCCATTTTGTTATTCGTAACTCTGAACCCTTCATGTTCCAGGTAAGATATTACTGTATCTGTTTTAGCTGATGGTATGTCTAAACGACAATTCAGATCGCCCGCTATTATAAGAGGGTCATACCTTGGTATTTTAACTAATGCAGCTTCGATTTAGTCAATGATCTCCTCCTTGAGATATGGCTGGAAATACACACCCATTAACGATACTGATTTGCATTTTACTAGTAGAATGTTCTCTGTTTGATGAAGTGTCTGGAAAAGTGCTAGCATGGGTTTTATTAGCAAAGATATCCCGCCTTTGGGTTTGCCTCTACATTCCTGTGTTGCGAGGCTGTGGATAGTATAGAAGTTTTGGATATGCCATTCATGCATTAGCAATGTTTTTTTTATTATCTCATAAGGGGCACCTGAGCCGAGGCTCGTGATAGTGCAGTACATCAAGGTAACAATGGTATTTTAGAAATTACATGTAAGTTACATTGTTGAATCCATTAAGAATTTAAACAGTTCTTTCCTGAAAGTTCTCAGTGAGGATATATTTTTCAGGCCATCAGGCAGTCTATTATATATAGATGATGAGTAATGCCATAGTGAATTATTTCCAAACCTGCTGGTATTTATTACATTATAGTGGATATTGCTTGCATTTCTGGTGATGTGTGAGTGAGTATCTGAATTGGTTGTGAGTATGATATTTGAATTGGTTATTTTATGTTTAATTTTATATATCATTATTACTGAGGCTCCATCTGTTAGAACGACTGCATCATAATTTTGGAAGATGATATATGGTAGCATGGACGTTGCATTTATTAGTCCTTCACAATTCCATAGAAGAGTCCCTAAAAACCCAGTTGTCACCGAACAATTCGTATCGGCGCCCTTGTTTATTCTTTTGTGGTTAATATCTTCCAAATTCCCCTGCTGGAGAACGTATGTCCATTCGTCTGCGTGAGAAACGAAAACGTCTCACCAGTATTCCTCTTGGCCAAAAAATGGGGTTTTCGGTTTCTTCTAAATGTTGCATAGGGATTCCTACTTTGAATGATTTATTAATCCCCGTTGTTCGCAGTTCTTCGCATACTACTGATTGCGAAAATCCTTTCCGTTGAAGGAAATTCTTTATTTTGTCTGAAGTTGTACGTTGTGATGTGCGCCCCAGGTACAACCATGCCATACTCTCTCCAGCGTCTAGAAGGCCGTCCTCTGTAGCCCCTGTTCCAATAGTGTAGGAACGGTGTTGCAGTCGTCGACGACTCCTTCTGGAAATCACCTCCGTGAAATTTCCCTCCTCTTCTTCCACAGTATGATTGATGTTCTCAACATTTGTCTTTGGTAGTTCTCTGGCGTCATCTGAAGAGTGGTCATTATTACTATGGCTTATTAATTTTGGTATCGTCTCTGCTGTTGTGGTAATAATGTCACTGTCCATGCGGTGTCCTCTGGGCTCAAATTGGGCCTGAGTCATGATCACAGAATCACGTGAATGCCGTATAGGGCGTTCTACGCGTAGTGCCTGTGTTGTGCGCTCTTTCTTTAGCTTATTTATTGCTGTCATCATTGTGTCTAGTTTTTTTGTTCATATCTGTTTTTAAAGATTCTATTTCCTTTTGCATACTCTTTCCCGCTTTATAGATCAGGTAATCCTGCTCACAGCCACAGTAGTTTGGATTTCTTTTTGTTGGTAGATTTTAGGGCATTGAACTGACCTTGCTGTAGTTCAGTGCATGCTAGGTGATGCCATCTCTGGCACAACCCGTCACAGGCAACAGCTGACTCACCTTCCACCTTCCGTTCACAGATGGGACAAGTATCAAGGCTGCTTTCCGACGCACAATCCATATATGTCATGGGTTGTCAACAACTGTTACCGAAGCAACGGGTCGAAGCAATCGAACGTAGGTCGATATATGACGAAACGATACAACGTCACAGAAGATACATGCCACGCTATCTCGCGTCGGCTCACATAACCTTAGGTACCAATAGCACCCGCTAGGTTTGTAAGACAAGTCCAGGATGTAGTAATTTGTTGACCTGAAGTACTTTTCGAAGAATAGAAACGGGTCAATAATAGATATTTAACATCAAATGAGTTGTTTCACCTATATAAAATCTTGTGTTTAGGAAGTTGTTATGATTATCAAGAGGTTGCTCTGCTTGAAGAGATTCCCTTTATCCCAGCGGAAGAGCACGAATAAATATATGCGACGTTACGTGATTGTCACCGAATTCTGTCTTCGCAGTCAAGTACAGAGATATATTGAAATATTGCACGATCGGCGCTGCTCTCAGCCGTTTGGCGAGATTCCCGTAGTCTTCACGGTATAACACGGAGAAATATCGCGATTTACACAATCCGTGTCACCTTTAGTCGTTTGACAGGGATTTCCATTGTGCTTTTGTCCACGGGAAAATATAGCTTTATTACGCAATCGGCGCCGCTGATGGCCATTTGACAAGAATCCAGTTGTTTCCGTCATCGAATAAGGAGAAATATCGCTATGTAACGCAATCGCCGACACTCTCGACCGTTTTACGAGATTGCCGTTTGGACATTGATAACGCGATATTATCCAATCGGCGCCGCACCCGTCCGTTCAACGATCGTCTGCCTATCTGTCCTAGCAGAATGGCTAAGGCGAGATCGAGGTTGGGCATGGTTAAAATTCATGAGCAGTAATGGACATGTATGGTCGGCGCCGCTCGTAAGTAGAGTGCCATGATACCCGCTGTCCCTATGCTGTGGCTGGGAGTTCGTGGTGGATCACGAGGAGAAATGAGTACGTAGTTAATGCCATTTTTTGGTTGATGTACTTCTCGCTCCCCGTACGCTTTTAAGAACACGGTCATGAGAAAAGTGGCGAATAGGTTTCGTGATGGGCGCCCAATCACCTTTGACAGGATTCCCACAGTCAGCGTGGTCAAAAGTTCGCGATCGGGAAGATGTTTTATGATTTAACGCAACCAGCGTCGATCTCAGTCCGTCTGACGAGATTCCCGCAGGCAAGTATTGAGGATGTAGGCTACACTCGAAGTAGGTATCGAATATTATGAATTATTGTGAGAGAATTGCATGAACAATACCACAAGAGGGCACATTTTCTTTCGAATGATTTCACGAATAAACGTCTCGCGAAAAGTCAGGGTCCCTAATACAGAAAAATATTTCACACTAAACTATAAAGTCTTCTTGATACCGAAAATATATGTTGAACCGATGTATACCACTCAAGGTATCCTCAGTATGCATTTCCATAAGATTGGGCACGTGAAAATATATCTTTATTACGCAATCGGCGCCGCTTGCCCCTCCCTCAATTTCACGCCCCTGTCACTCGTAGTCCAGAAGTAAGTCAATACAGAGATCAAACCCGGAAACCAAGGTTAGTCTCGTCGGTCTCGTGTTTATGAACACGACAGTCAACATCAGGTATTTCCGGAGACGTCAATTACCTTGATATAGTCTACGACGTCATAGATACCAATTTTCCCTGACTGGCTGTGTGGCACAGCGGTAACGTTCTCGCCTGCTGTACCCAAGATATCCGGATCAAATCCCGGTGCAGTCAGTTCGGGACAAAATTCCGGCACCCCGGCGTCTCTAAAAGCAGCAGTAATGTGACTTACTTTCAAGAACTTAACTACAAAACGAACATGGCGGCCAAGCGAAGTTGAAACTTTTAAATGGTCTTGTCTCGCGATGTAACCATCCAAACGCAATCTGTCTCCATGTTGCTTGGCAGACGAGTGTAAGCTCGGCTCCTCAGTGAAAGTGAATTAGAAGGTGTTATTGTGTAGGCACATTGAAAATAAGTGGTACACGTGTGAGTAATATAATAAGTGTAAACTGTGTTAAGTTATTTTGTGTGATAACTCCGTAGTTATATAGTAAATATATAACTTAATTAAGATGACCAGAGGCAAGGGTAGTGCCAACTTAGTTGAGGAGGCCGTAAATAAGATGCTCAACGAGACTCGCAGTTCGGGTAAGTTCCTCGATACAATTATCTCTGCCATATCTGAGAGAGTGACTGAACTTGTCGTCAAACAACTGGAGAAGTCACTCCAGTTCAATATGGACTTGGTGTCAGATCTCACCAAAAAGCTTGAGAGTCACGAGAGTGAAATACGAGCCCTTAGAAACGTATGACTCCCTAGAACAATATAGCAGGAGATCCAACATCAGGATATTAGGCGTGCACGAAAGTGACGAAGAAAATACTGATGAACTAGCTCTAAACATCTTTCGCGATATCGGCGCAAGTGTTAACCTGCACGATATTGACAGGAGCCATCGAGTTGGACCTAAATCCCCGGGAAAAGCGCGGCCTATTATTGTGAAATTTGTGTCATTCCGTATCAGGCAGGAGGTGTTTCTCAAAAAAAGAATGCTTAAAGGTAGCAAGGTGACAATTCGCGAAGATCTCACCTCCACCAGGCTGGCCATTTTGAAGACTGCAATTTCTCGTTTCTCTGTTAGAAATTGTTGGAGTTCGCAGGGCGATATCCTAATCAAGCAACCCGATGGTAGCAAGATTAGGATTAACCGCATGTGTGACCTACCAAACTAGTTAGAAACTGTAGTCAAAGAGCATTCACCTAGCTGACAGCGGCCACTGTATGTTACTTTAGTTTTAATTAATATTAGTTCACCTGTATAGTGTAATCTTAGTCTTAGTTCAGTATAGTACAATTTGGTTAGTTTAGTTCTCATTTCCCAAGTTGGCAAACCTACTATGTGGGTCTACGACCTCTGACAGCAGCTCGGTACAGCTTACCCCCTGCAGTGAAAGGTATTCCACCCGTCCCACCCCTCTCTCACCGTGGCCTTGTGAAGGTGACAGAGTGCCAGAAGTAGCTCCAGGGAACAATGACTCCACCGCAGCCCGTGATTACCTGTTCGAAAAACTGTTACTTCATCCGACAGGTCTTCACATAGCGCACGTAAATGTACAGTCCTTATCGGCACATTTTCATGAACTAGAACTTATTATACGTGATGTATTTCATATTTGCTTGATGAGTGAGAAATGGCTATCGCCACTCCATCTTTCAAAATCATTTAACTTGTCCGGCTACACACTATTACGCAACGACCGAGTAGGAAAGAAAGGAGGTGGGGTTGGAGCTTTTGTTAAGACGAACTTAAATCCTAAAATACTAGCATGCTCAGATAGCCAGTACAATAGAAGACCCGAATTTATGTTATTCGAAATAGAGACCGCCCGTCAAAAGTGTGCTGTCTGCGTTGTTTACAAGGCACCTTCGCTGGGTCATTTAGAGGACGTAGAGAACGCGTTATTACGCATCCTGCCTTCAAAGCTATAAATAAAATATCAATTTTAAACCTTAGTAGTATCCTACTCCTTTAGAATTGCAGTATATTCATAACTTCAGTATCATTGATGCCCTACAGTTTTTACAGTAATAATTGCACGTAATAGTCATGGGCGATTTCAATACCAATATAGGCGATAATACCAAAGCTGAAACTCGGCAACTCT
Source organism: Meconema thalassinum (assembly GCA_946902985.2). NCBI lineage: Eukaryota > Metazoa > Arthropoda > Insecta > Orthoptera > Tettigoniidae > Meconema > Meconema thalassinum. The sequence goes on along the minus strand of OX336394.1, from coordinate 246,757,726 downwards.
TGAATATGCTCGCGTCACGTGACATGAAAATATTAGACCTACTACCGACACATCACACACGACAATTCACCTGATATCAGTAAAGAACACAGACAAAGTGCTTCAATACGGGCAGACATCTGTACCTGGAATTTCTGCCCACGACTTAATCTACTTGTCCTACTCTTTAAAATATAAGAAGACCAAACCAAGGACCATCACGTACAGAGACCTCTCTAAAATTGACACGCTATCCTTGATAGAAGACGCTCTCAATGTACCATGGCATGACATACTGAATATTCACAACATAGATGATAAAGTGCACAAAATGAACGACTACTTGACAGGACTATATGATAAACATGCTCCAGTGAAAACTGTTCGAGCGACGCGACCTCCAGCACCCTGGCTCAGCGCGGAACTGAAAGAACTAATGGCTAAGCGAGATTCTGTGCACAGAAAGTTTAAGAAATTACCCACGCAACAGAATTATGATGACTTTAAAATGCTCCGAAACAGAACATCCCAAGCAGTACGTAACGCTCGAACCAGGCATGCTCACAACTTGCTCGGGAGTAATATCAAACCCTCTGCGGCGTGGAATGAACTAAGAAACATGGGAATAGGCAAAGGAAAAAATGACAACCCCATTAATCTACCTCTTGACACACTCAATGACTATTTTACTAATACAGGACATTCTGTCAACCCAGACATAAAACACAGAACTCTCACCAACAACTACAACACCCCCACCCCCAACAGAGAAAAATTCTACTTCTCGCATGTTACCCCGTCACAAGTCAGACGTGCCATTCTTAGAATCAAATCAAAATCGAAAGGGATCGACAATATAGACATATTCAAACGAATCATTGACATTATACTTCCCACAATTACACACATATTAAACTACTCGTTAATGACCGGTACGTACCCATCGCTATGGAAAGCGGCTATTGTCATTCCAATCCCTAAAAACACACAAGCCAAAAACGTGAGTGACTATCGCCCAGTGAGCATATTATCTGCCATCTCCAAATCTCTCGAATTTATCGTGTACGAACAACTCTCCTGCTATTTGCAAGCGCACAACATCCTTGATGAGCACCAATCTGGCTTCTGGAAAAATCACAGCACTACTACGGCACTACTTAAGGTCACGGATGACATAAGAAAGGCTATGGACAGTGGGCAAGCAACAATCATAGCACTGCTTGATTTCAGCAAAGCATTTGATTCTGTTGATCATGACATATTACTCTCTAGCCTATTCAAAATTCATCTCTCTATGAACAGTATCCAATGGGTGGACTCATATCTACATGGGCGCCAACAGCGCGTTAAAAGTAATTCAAATCAAATGTCTTCTTGGCGCTCAGTGGTGAGAGGAGTCCCTCAGGGATCAGTTCTAGGACCCCTTCTATTCTCGATCTACATAAATTATATCACTTCATCGATAACTAAATGCAAATATCACTTATACGCTGACGATGTACAACTCTATCTGCAGAAAGACTATCGCAAGCAATCAAAGCTTTCAATGAGGACTTAACTGAAAACACAAGCTATCATAATCTCCCACCCAAAAATTCTCCGTAAAATAAAATAAAATAAATAAAAAATAATCCCACCCTACCAAACTTACGCTTGCGCGACTCCCCAATCGAATTCCGAGAATCAGTCAAAGATCTGGGCGTGATAATTGACGAACAACTCTCTTGGACGCAGCAAGTCCACAACGTCTCTAGAAAAGTATTTTCCGCATTGAATTCATTGAGACGATTTGGGAATATTTTCTCTCGCGTGTTAAAAGAACGACTTGTTTCCTCCCTAGTACTGCCTCAAATTGACTATTGCGATGTGGTATGCAATGACATGTCTGCTACTCTTAAAAACAAACTCCAACTAGCACAAAATGCCTGTGTACGCTACATATGCAACTTACGGTATTACGACCACGTCACCCCTGCGTACGAACAACTCAGCTGGTTGCGACTAAATCAACGCCACGATCTTCATTCTTTATGTCTTTTCCGACAAATACTCTTAAGTTCCTCTCCAGCTTACCTGCATTCTCAGTTTCACTGCCTCTCACACGAACATAGTCTTGGTACACGGTCAAAAAATGATTCACTCATGCTCATACCAATACACCGTACGGTACGCTACACTAACTCCTTCGTAGTTTCTACTGCACGACTGTGGAACAACCTGCCGCGCTCTGTCAGAGGAGCAACCCCGTCTAGCTTCAGACAGCAATGCCAGCTGTACATATCACAAAAGAAATGAAACCTGAACTCAACACGTCAAATATTTGAATCCTTATGCTGAGTTATATTCGTGTTTCTAATTTACGTTTTATTTATTTTCTGTTTAGTTACCTAAATGTTTTCTTACATCCTTTTAAATGCGCATTGCAAAATCAATATTAGGCTATAGTAATAACTAATCCATGATGCTTATCATCATCATCAGGTTCTGTTTTATTAGTGTTTGTGTTTCCCTATTATTTCCTTACTTTAGCTATAATTAACTAATTACAATAATATTTCCTACGCCATGCTTACCTGCCATTATATGTATTGTGATCAAATCTGAAATGTATTCCTGTAAGATTTAAGTACCATTGTTAAGTTTTGCAAATAATGTAATAATGTATTAATTGTAAAATCTGGTTAGATGGAAGAGAGGGCCCAATGGCCCTAATCTTGCCAGACAAAATAAATCTATCTATCTATCTACAGCGAATGTTTATACACATTGCAATGCACTGGCATCTAATTTAGTTCAATTGCTTACATAACAGGGGCAAATGACCTCGTAGTTCCGCCCTTTGAAACAACAATAACTAACTGTTGACATAACCTCAAGATGGTGGCTGTGCGAAATATTTCACCGGCATTCTATATCTCCGAAACTATTATTGATATCACCCTGAAATTTTGTACGGTGATAAAGGGTACTACTACAACTTTATCTATGTAACTTTCAAAAAACCGCAAAGTACAAAACGAACATGGTGGCCAAGCGAATTTGAAACATTTTAATAGACTTTTCTTGCGATCGAACCATCTGAGCGCAGTGAAATATGGTACAGTAAATGTTTATACACATTGTAATGCATTGGAATCTAATTTAGTTTAATTGTTTACGTGACCTCAAGATGGCGGCTGTGCGAAGTTAGAAAAATAATTTTTTATTTCTTGTGTCGTAATCATGTGATCGATGTGAAAGTTTGAATAATGAACCTACGGAATAAGTTTCATTTAATGGTATATAACTCTTAGGCCTATACATATAACAATCCAACATGGCGACCATCCGAAATATTTAGATGGTTCTCAATATCTACGAATCTATTACAGCAATCAAACTGAATTTTTTAATGTTCAAAGGGGCTATGAACATAAGTTCACCTATAGGACTTTCAATAACCTGGTGATCACAAATCCAACATGGCGGCGACGCGAAGTATAAATATTCACATGGTCGTTTCTCGCAATTTAACCATCCGAGTGCAGTGAAACTTGGTACAGTAAATGCTTATACAAATTTTAATCCACTTGTATCTAATTTATTTCAATTGTTTTCATGACTACAAAGTGGCAGCTGTGCAAAATCTTGAAATCTCGTTTTTATTTCATGTGTCCTAATAATGCGATTGAAGTTTAAATACTACAATTACACAATAATTTTGAAGTAATAGTACATAACTCTAAAAAGACCTACACAATAAAAATCCAACATGGCGACCATCCAAAATATTTAGACGGTTCTCAATATCTACGAATCTATTGCAGCAAACTGAAATTTTGTACTTTGATAGAGGCAATTACCATAAGTAGTATATATGAAAATAGGCTGCATAGTTCTTCACGGAACTACTTGTTAAATATGGCAGTTCCTTTTCTTTTTACATCTGTTATATAAGTCTTCTCTGATTTGTTTTTACCCACATAACCTATGCAAGTGCTTTTGAAAGATCCTACCAGCCTTTGAGCTATTTACCTTACAGACAGAATTTAATTGAGCTCCTACCATCTTCCTGTTTGACTGGAGAGCAACCTAGGATACTTTTAAACTTAACTAACCTAGGATCATGCATGAAGTTTACATTTATGAACAGAGGTTTTCAAGGAATATAGAAAGGCTAATTCAAGGAACATTTAGGGAGACATGTAAGTATCAAAAATGTTATAAACCATAAGTACAAATTCATTTATAATGTACGGTAGGTCTAATATTAACTAGGATGGCAATTTCTTCTAACAACAAACTGTTTTCCATTTCTATCACTCATTATATCAATGTTCAGGCACACAGGATATTAATCAATATGAATAACTTTTCGACTTCATTTTCCTCTGCTGTTCATATATTCTTCCTTAATAATCTCTCGCTCCTCAGGATGTGGTAAATAAGGTTGAATACCCTTTGCTCTTCGGTCAGAACGTATCTTGCCCTAAACAAAATGTAAAATAATATATATATACATTCAAGACCATTCATATTGTACAGTGTATTATTTTGCTACACTTTATGGCATAATAATATAATATTGAGTAAAATAACCATTATTACTTGTAATGGAAACTTTTAATAAATCTGCTCCTACTGGTCAGTACCATTATAAAATGATGTTAAAGATTATTTGTACATACTATTTCAAATTTATCAGTACTTCATCAGGAAATGATAGAAATTGCAAGCAAAACTAAACTGAAGAATATACAGTAACAATGTTACGGGCTTTACGTCTCTTTTAACTACTGTGGCTTCTGGAGATGCTGAGGTGCCAGAATTTTGCCCAGGAGGGCAAATCTCCTGACATGGCTCCTTCGCATTTAAGCTCTCCCAAATGCCATCTGACTGCACCAAGATTTGATCTGCAATCTCGGATTCAGCAGGTGAGAATGTTTCCGCTGCGCGGTGCAGCCAGTTGTTGATCTGAAAAATGGGTAGCACTTGATAGAAAGATGAAGTCCATTTTGAAAGTCTCGAAGAATGATACACAGAAAATATTCATATTAAATACTGGAAAATCTTGAGGAGTCTTAAAATGAATAAAGCTTTTGAGTTGTTGAAATGATACAAACTTGATGTAATCAATTTCTTATCATGTGCTAACCATTTTTCATAGCAGTGATTGTTTTCTATTCATATTTAAGTATGACATGCTTTTTCTCTAATTTGCTGATGAAAAACCCATTAAGATCAAAACATATAAAAATAACCACTGACTTTGTATTCAGATTGCATCGACCAGATAGAATGGCTTTAATCTTATTTTCCATTATTAACATGCCAATGCAGACGATTATCAAACATGATTAAATTCATGTCATTTTACTTATAGAGGTATCCCAATCTTGATTGGGGGGAAAAAAGACAAAATTGTTTCTGAGGTTTGCTAAGTATATTTTAATTCGTTAACTGAGTTTTTGCCCTTACCGTGGAGGGCATTTTTAAGGTAGAAAACACAAGTTGCTGATGGTAAATAACTTGGATTTACAAACTGATGCGAGTTCGATCATAGAATGATTAACACATTGGGTAACCAATTTAATCAATAAAGGAAAACACAAGGTGGATACAGCTTACAATCACTGGACAGGATTGGAGCAAAGAAACATGAAAAGAGTATTGAAGAGCTATTGATTGGAATGATGGCATATGAGCCCACCTGGTCATGGAGATCTTCCCTGCCCCTTGTATGTTTTTCCCTTTTATCTCACCCACCATCTCCACCACCTGCCAGTCATTGTGTTTATCCTTTTCTCATGTTTCTATCATCCCTTTCCCGTCCATTAAAAATATATACACCTTGTGTATTTCTATATAGATTCATTTAATCTTAACAGGGTTTTCTTTCTTATACAGTGAGATTCTTTTGCTGGAGCGGGGACGGCGGGCGACAGCCGGGCGCGTGGGCCTTCTGCCAGCCAACCAAGCTCGGGCCGCAGGGTTACACGAGCTAACCAAGGTCATTAAAGTCATTAACTTTCATCAACGAGCGTGTGAAGTGTCAGGGCACAGATAAGAACGTAACATAAACAGCTTCTTGCAAGATTTAATTAAAGAAGCACCCGTTTTTTTATTTCTTGGGAATCTGGATGACCTCACGTCACCCAGTTAAAGGTTAGTTAAAATGTTGTCCTTCAGCTGACAGTCAGTAACTTTGGAAGTTACATCGTTACATTATGTAGCTACTCCTGTACCCCCTTGCATGTTTACTGTAATTAATCGAAGCACTGACCTAACAAGGGAACTGTCCATACGGTCGTATCGAAACCGACAATGATATTTCGTTGAGGTGATGAGGAAACCATAAATTAGCGATGAAGCGTCAACAAGTGGTGTTAAAAACTTAAAATGATGAAAAAGGCAGCTAACAACCAAGTTAATGAGGCCAAAGAAGAGAGCAAGGGTTACCTATCTCAGGTCTTTTACTAAAAGAAAAGGCACTACACTTTAATAAGGAAATTGGAGGGGATGAACAGTTTAAAGCAAGTGAGGGGTGGTTGGAAAGCTGGAAAAATCCTCATGGTGCGCGGAAACTACAGATCAGTGGTGAAAAGCTATCGGCTAACCAAGAAGACGTTGAAAAATTTAAAATATTTTTACACAGTCTAATTGATCAACATGGGATTACTGGAGAGCAGCTCTACAATTGCAACGAGACTGGGCTCAACTATAAAATGCTTCCCACCTACACTTTGGCTTCCAAGAAAGAAGACAGTGCACCGGGGTATAAGAAGAAAAAGGAGAGGGTCACCATTTTAGCCTGCAGCAACGCTACAGGAGATCACAAGCTTCCATTAGGATTCATTGGAAAATCCAAAAAGCCAAGGGCTTTCAAGAACTTTAAAGACTTGTCTGGCCTACCAGTTTGGTACAGAAACCAGCGCAGCGCATGGATGAACTGCGAAATATTTAGTGATTGGTTTCACAAGCAGTTTGTGCCACAAGTGGAAAAACATTTGTTGAAAAATAACTTGCCAAGAAAAGCAGTGCTCCTACATGACAATGCAAAAAAAAAGAAGGAAGATTGTAGTTTTACGTGACCGTGAATCTTGTGATTATGAGCCACGGGGCCTCCTTTTTACGTGGAATCCGAACCACAGGACATGGCATTTCACATCGAAAATCTCACATGCATTGACCGGGAAACGAACCCAGACCGCCTTGGTGAGAGGCATAGAGCTAGACCGCTGAGCCACCACGCCCTTACATGACAATGCACCCTCACATCCAAGTGAAGACGAACTTAAAGATGGAGATATAAAGGGTGTGTTCTTACCACCAAACGTGACATCACTTGGTCAACCTATGGATCAAGGCGTGCTTGAGTCACTAAAGCGAACCTATCGCGGTAGGTTACTTTCTGTGTTGATTGCTGGAATGGACGAAAAAGAAAGTGTTACAGAGACGTTAAAGATGGTGGACATGTTAGACGTGATAATGTGGGTATCCCAGGCATGGGATGAAATAAAACCGTTGACGCTGGTAAGGTCATGGAGGAAGCTCTTAGATCACAAAGCTACTGATAAATGGACGGGGGGAACAGAAGACGTCAATGAAACTTATGCCTGCAATGAAGAAAATCGTCAGATTGCAGAGCTTGTGCAATGCCTGCCTGGTTGTGAAAAAATCAACAACGAGGAAGCCATAAATTGGTTAGTAAATGAAGATGAAGTCAACGAAATTACAGACAGTGACATTATAGAAATGGTGTGCAATGATGAGGAAAAAATCTTTGAACCCGAAGAAGAGGACAACGCCCCTATAATGAGTCACTCTGAGGCATTCAAGACCATAGAATCTTTAATCACTTATGTAGAAAATCAAGATGAAATGAGTGAGACTGAAGTGATGCTTTTAAGAAGATTGAGGGACATGGCATCCAAAAAGCGTGTACAGTGCGTGAAGCAACAGAAAATCACAAACTTTTTCAAAAACTAATGTAGAAACAGTAGGCCTAAGTGAAGTGCGTGAAGCAACAGAAAATGACAAACATTTTCAAAAAATTATGTAGAAGCAGAATGTACAGTGTATTTATGTAAGTACATGTACTGTAAAGCATAATATTATAATTTAATTACTGTATTTTAATTTAGTTTAAAGCAATTCTATTTCTTAGCCTATGTACAGTATACAGTTAATAAAATGATACTAAACCGTTAAAAACATTAAAATTAATCAACAAACTCGTGAATTATTTCTGGTCACCCAGCTATTTGTAAAAATAGCCTTGTGATATCCGGATTTTTCTATATCCGGATCGGCCGGTCGCCACATTAGTCCGGATATGACAGGTTATACTGTATCATCATTTATTGCACGTATGGACCTTTAAGGCCTACAGCAGAAGAACATAAGAAAGAAAAAGAAGAGAAAAAGTTATAACAAAGAAATCAGGTCACGAAGGAGGAGGTATCTACTGCAGATGGCATTTCAACGCTGCCGGTCTCTAGCTTCATCTTCCACCGCATTCGGCTTCACTTGCTGAAGTAGTGTCAATACTCGATCCTTCCATCGCGTCCAGGGACGCCCCTTTGGGTGTCTTCCAGCAGGTTGTGAATGAAGGACTTTGTTTTGGATGGATTCATCAGCTCAAAAGATGTGGCCAAACAACTGTAATCTCTTGTCCTAGTACTCGGCCAATTTGTGGTTTTCCAAACCGCTGATACAGGTCATCCGTCGTTCCCGATAGTCTAGATTCCATCATGGTCCGTATTGACATTAAAGTTACATACACAAGTGTAATTGATAGACGGGATTTTTATTACACTTGTGTATGTAACATCCTTCGTTCTTCGTTCCCATTTACCTTACATGGCATTGAAAACGGGCCCATATATCTTTCAAAGTACCTTCCTCTCGAAGGCAGAGATGGCTTCCTCGGCTGTTGCTGATATCACCCAGGTTTCACAATTTGTATAAGACGTGGTGAATTAAGGATCACTCCTAAGTTGATATTTAATTAGCATCTAATGGTAGCCTACTAAGGGGGAAAATAAGATAGAAAATTAAGGACAATTCCTAAGGTGGTATTTAAGTGGCAACTAAGAGACATACATATTATGATCATATATTTTTTTGATTAATATATGAATTTGTAAGTAAATACAGATCCAACAAAATTGATTCATGTCATACCTACGTATTTAAGAGACACCAACAGGAAATAAGGTGGCAGATTAAGAACTTCTGAAGTGGTACCGGTATCTAAGTGGCCTATAAGTGATACTAGGGAGAAATGCATTAAAAAATTAAGAATCACGGCAAAAAATATAACGGGGCACTTAAGGACAAGCATGCAGTGAAATGACACATGAGGGTTTAGATACAGTTTGCAGCATGCTGACGTTTAGTGAGATTATTATGCCTTTAGTTCACAAGAATGTTCAGCATGATTCTCATGATATTTAGTGGGAATATCATTGTCTTTGGTTTCTAGTTCATGAGGATGTTCGGCACCATCCAAACACTGTTTTCTGGGAATCTCACTAAAGAGTTCACAAGGATGTTGAGATCGCTTCTGCACCATTTAGCGGATAAGTCCTAACATAATGTTGGCATTTGGTGCATATATTTCTTCTACTGCTATGATTAGCCTACTGCAAAGATGAAAGTGTAAAAGGTTTCCATATATTTCCCAGGGATTCTGCTATAATATGGTAATCATTTGCATTCAGAGTTCTTATTAACATCTCAAGGCTGTTTGACGTATATGCATAGCAAGTTCCAATCCTATCCCAGGAGTGGTTTAACGTACACCCATACATTCAGAGCTGGCGATAGGGAATCCATAGACTTGCATGCCACCTGTTAGTTGTCAATGTGAACTTCTAGCACACACTGCAACACAGGGTATTTTTCTATGGAGGAGAGCAACTTCTACACACGGCATTGTGTGGCGTAAAAAGGTAATTCCAGACAGGTAGAATTATTAGTTTTAAAGTTAATGTAATTTCATTAGGAGTCATCTTTAAAATATGTTCACTCGAACAGAGGGGGTTCCTTACAAGAATGTGACAAAAGTGTACCATGCGGAAGTGTTCTGTAATTGGTATCTGTAATTGTATTGAGAGTTAAGATCTCAAGAGACGAAATGTCACTCTCTGAACTTGGTGAGGCGACAGCTGGTGACAAGAGGTTTTGTTTCGCTCCCAGTGGCACAGCAGTAATGACTCCCTCCACTACTTTCCCCTCCAAGCCCTAGAGTTCACGCAGGTCTGCTCCATCAGGTATCAATTGCTCTCTACCAGCTTGGGGTTTAAATAATGTACAGCACCATAGGCTCTATAGGCTAAGTTATTTCTGTAATGTTTTATCACACTCCACGAATGGGGCCTTGTTATGCAGGTTCTAAACATTTTGTTTTTTAATATCACTAAACTGAACTTACCGGTACTTCCAGAGAGGTAGAAATGTTAGTTTTAAAGTTAATATAATTTCATTAGGGGTCATCTATAAAATATGTTCACTCAAACAGGGGGTTCCTTACAAGAATGTGACAAAAGAGTAGCATACGATAATTTTAGGGGGGGATCTGTTCGAAACTATGTACGTTTGACAGATTTTTCTTTATTACCCATTTTGCAACATCCAAATTAACTTTCTTTTTGGCATTTTCCATACAAAACTTCTTTTGAAAGTTGATTTGTGGAAGGAAAAATTCATCCTGTTAAGCATTCTTGCGATTTGAAAAATATATTTCCTGCTTCTGGCGCTAGAGCACGAGCTGCCACCTTGGTACCTTTTAAATGCTGCTTTGTAAGGAGTTAAGTTCCCCATTATTTTTCCTACCTCCTTATCCTTTGCTACCACCTTGCTGCCTCTTAACTACCTCCTAAATGGCCTATCTACACCTAATTATCACCAGTATACTTTTAATTAGCTATTTAAAAACCACCTTATTTGTTTATAGGTTTGCCAGGTCAGGACATGGTACGCAAATAAAAATTTCTTAAATATTAAATAGAAATGCCCATTTGCATGTACTTTCAAGGTCTAATGATTACATCAGATCTTTCATTTGAAGTAAATAATAAGAATGATGGTGCAGGCTTAATGACCACTACGATGTATATGGTGTATATTTTCCTACCTTTTTCTACATGCACAAACACACCTCATGCAATATGACCCTGTTCTTAAAAAATACAATGCTTGAACTTATGGTGGCTCAACTAACAAGAGATTCTGGTAGCGTCTACTTCTCGATTGGATTGTAATTATACGATGGTGGTAAAAAAAATCGGTCAAAATTACCATGAGCCCTGTGGAAAGCAATTGATAAGTTGTGGTTGCCTGGTTGCTTTAACAAGGGAGTGCAACATTGGTAAAGGGCCAGAGGGAAGAGAAGGCGATGAGTTGAGCTGTTGACCACCAGCCGTCCTCATGCTGCCTTGTCAAAGTGACCAGGCAACCGCCAGCCTTCCACTCCCATGCGCTGACACCCTGTTTCGCATCTTTTCAATCGCCTTAAATAGAGGCTTAATGTTAACCCCTCAAGCCGGTTCGCCGTACACTGTACGTCCGCTGGACTCTCCTCGTTCAGCCAGTTGGACATACCACGAACGACCGATGGAGGCGGAAGTTAGAATGCCTATTACACATGAACCACTGCTGTTTCGCGGGATCTTTTTTCACGTTATGAACTGAGAAGTTATGTACTTTCATGCCATCTCTGTTTCACAATTAGAACTAATACGAAGTTGGTCGATATACGTTGCTTTTGACGACTGATATCGATCAGGGAAATAACATGAAACTCGCTCTACTTAGTTTCAAGTTAGTTGCTTTAGAAGGTACCACAGTCTCTCCTGCCATCTCGAGAATGTTTTGTGAACTATGTCTAACTTGATAATTTTTGCCACTTATGAAGGGGAAGCACCGAAAGCAAATAATACGTAGATAATTTTTTGCTTCGTAGGCTAGAGGCTACTCAGTCGCAGGAACATAATTGCCGGGCTGTCTCATTCATTATCTTACGGGTGCAGAGATTATTCGTTTGATAGATGACAGTAGTGGAAGTGATGTACAGGGAGGTGATATTTTCGGTAGTGATACGGACTATGCACACACAGCATGATGTTATTGGTGAAGCGGCAGACAGCGCTGATGAAGAAGAAAGAGATTCAGCTGTAATAACAACGACCGTTGTTCAGTGTTTGTGGCGAGAGGTTCACGGGTATGCCGCGAACAGGAAAGCATTTCACGTCTGTTTCATATTCTTTTTATCTGTTTTTCGACGACAAAGTGATTGAAGTAATTGTTTGAGAAACAAATATGTACGCGGCAGAATGTATAGTTGGCTCGCGCTTGAAACCAAGGTCGCGCGCCATGAAGTTGGAGTCCGTGACAGGGGGCTACATTTATGTATTCAATTGAGACTTGTAATGTTGATGGGGATAATGCAGAAACCTATCCTAAATAGCTAATTCACCAGGGATGAATTTTTAGAGACCCCTATATTCCCTCAAACAATGCCAATGGACAGGTTTGAACTAATATTGCGATATTTACATTGTGTTGACAATTATACACGGGATACAGATATGTTCAAAAGACGGAAAGTGGACATTGCCTGCATTGAAGAAACTCGTTGGAGAGGACAGAAATCTCGTGAAATAGGAGATGGGTACAAGCTCATCTACCATGGGACAAGCAACCGAAATGGGGTTGCTGTTGTTGTTTGTGCCAACTTAAGGGATCAGGTAGCCAAGGTCAATCGACAGTCAGACCGCCTCATGACTGTCATCATAGATATGCCATCTTGTCGCTTACACATCATTAGTGCATATGCCCCACAAACTGGCTGTGATGAGAGTGAGAAAGAAAGGTTTTGGCAAGAACTCCAGGATCTTGTCTTGTTGTGCCCAGAGGAGGAGTTCTTACTCGTATGTGGTGACTTAAATGGACATATTGGTCAAAATAAGAATGGTTATAGTTGTCATGGTGGAAATGGCTATAGTAGACGAAATGATGACGGATGCCGAGTCCTTGACTTTGCAGAAGCAAACAGCCTTCCCATAAGCAACACTTTCTTTAAGAAGCGCACCAGTCATCTCGTAACATACGCCAGTGGTGGCAGCAGAAGCCAGATCGACTTTGTACTGTTACGGCGATGTAACTTCCGAACAGTCTTAGATGTGAAGGTTATACCTTCCGATTGTGTTGCCACCCAACACAAACTACTCGTTGCAGACCTGAGGATCAGTAAGCGCAGGATAGGTGGATGTACAAGAGTCTCAACAAAAGTAAAGTGGTGGAAACTACGCGACCAGAAATCAGCATTGGTTAACAGTATAACATTTCCTCTTGTCATTCCAAATTCCATCGACACTACATGGACTGATCTCTGTGAGTCCGTGACTACTGCTGCAGCAGAAACATTGGGTACAGTACCACAAAGCCAGGGCGTCGCCTTATTGACAAGCAGACATGGCTATGGACAGATCAGGTACAAGATAAGGTCTGTGATAAGAAGAAAGCATATAAAAGCTGGCTTTCTCTAAAGACAGACGTGAGCAGAGAAAGGTACGTCACTGCTAAACGAGAGGCAAAGAAAGCCGTGGCTGAAGCAAGAGCCAACCACTACAACAACCTCTATCACCAAAGATGGTGAAAAGGATATTTACCGTCTGGCCAAAGCCCGAGCAAGAACAGCAAGGGATATTGAACACTATGTGTGCATAAAGAGCAAGGAAAGCCAAAGACTACACAACAAACATGCTATTCTCAAGCGATGGAAAGAGCATTTCGAGGAGATTTCAAACATAGAATTTCCGCATCCAACAATCCCAGAAGGTGTCCCAACTAGTGGGCCTATCCCCCAAATCACTCCACAGGAAGTTACCACTGCCCTAAAAAGCATGAGAAACCATAAATCTCCTGGGCCAGACAACCTCCCTGCTGACTTCTGGAAACTTCAAGAACTGCAATCTACTGCCATAGATTGGCTTGTTACCTTTTTCAATGCCGTATTGGACTCTGGCCACATCCCTATTAACTGGGCTACAAGCATTACAGTACAGATTTTCAAGAACAAAGGAGACCCAGCGGAATGTTCAAACTATCGCCCAGTACGTCTTCTCTCACATACAATGAAGATCTTTGAAAGGATTCTTGATCGACGCCTACGTGCCATCACCAAAATCAGCTCCAACCAATGCGGGTTTGTCAAGGGGGCTGGAACCGCTGACGCCATCTTCGCAGCACGGTTACTGATGGAGAAGCACCGTGAGAAAAGAAAGCCTCTGCATATTGCCTTTCTTGACCTTGAAAAGGCCTTCGATCGTGTTCCTCATGAGTTGATTTGGTATGCGCTCCGCAACCATGGTGTGCCAGAGTCATTTGTAAATGTGGTCAAGATGTTATACACGAACACCAGCAGTAGAGTACGTTGTGCTGTTGGCACCTCCGAAAACTTTCCTGTAAATGTCGGCGTCCACCAAGGCTCAGCACTATCAACAACCCTTTTTGTTCTTGTGATGGACACCATCACTCGTGACCTGCAACGGAATGTTCCTTGGACCCTTCTGTATGCAGATGATATAATGGTTGCAGATGACACCCGAGAAAAACTCCAATGTCAAGTTTAAGATTGGAATAACCGCCTCTCCCAGTACGGTCTATGTCTGAATGTGAAAAAGATGGAGTATCTGGAGTTAAACCCAAGCGACGGTACCATTCAAGTCGCTGGACAAAATCTAGTCAAGACAGAATGCTTCAGGTACCTTGGATCTCGTCTTCAGAGTGATGGAAACTTCAATGATGAAGTAAGAGCCAGGGTAAACGCAACCTGGTTGCAGTGGAAGGAGGTCACGGGTGTGCTTTGCGACAAGAAAATGCCACTTCGTCTCAAATCGAAAATATATCAGACAGCGATACGGCCAGTTGCGCTGTATGGAGTTGAATGTCGACCATCCGACAAAATTTCAGATCGTCGCCTGCACGCCATGGAAATGAGAATGCTCCGTTGGACAATGGGCATCTCCCTTATTGACCATGTCAGAAACGACACAATTTGGGAGCAAATGGGTGTCGCCCCAATTGTGGACAAAATGAGAGAGAAACGGCTCCGATGGTATGGCCATGCCCTGCGTGCAGCGCCTGATACTGTTAATAACTCTGTCCTTCATTTTGAGGTTGAAGGCCTACGCCCCAGAGGACGACCGAAGCAGCGCTGGCAAGACACAATAAATGGTGATTTAAAAATTACCGGCCTAAATCCAGCTGGCGCACAAAACCGGACGAAATGGAGGTCAATGACCAAAAAAGCGGACCCTGCACCAGCGGGACAACGCTAGGAAGAAGAGGATACACATACGGGGCCTAAAATGCTTTTCAAATTCAGCTTTTCCTGGAAATTTTACCCGAATATTATGTAGATTGAGCATTATCATGTAAATATCTTGCTTTCATTGTAAACATACTTGAAACAAATACCAAAAGTGGAACTTATCAAATTATCATATTTTTGTAAATATTGCGTGTGATCACGGACAACCCTGAAAAGCAGTCGTCATATATATTACCGAGAAGCATTGGACATGATCTCGGTAAGTATTCCTAAAATTTTCATTACGTTATATTTCATAGATTTACCATTATTAATTTTTTACCTTGTTGATGTCTAAACCTCTGCTGAGCTTCAATTTAAATACCACCGGAGAAGTGAACACCTCCGGATTAAATAGCCGGCCTGAGGGGTTAATTTTAGCTTCTTTTTTTTTACCACCATATTTAGAGTGACCTTCCAAGAGTATCCTCCGTTAATTACAATCCGATTGGGGAGGGTGTAAGCGCTACCAGAGTTCCCTTGTAAATGATTATGGAGTGAATCTCTAGTGCATTTAAGCAATAATATCTCACCCAAAATTCTTTACAGCCCTTGTAGTTAGCAAATTCAAGGGAACATTTTTCTCTGTCGTAACCATTGTCACTCAGGCACTTGAAAGACATTTCTTGTTCCTAGAAAATGAAATACACTATAATCAGGATGGTAATTTATGGTTATGAAAGGCATGGTGCATAAAACAAATAAATTGCTACAACCTTTTGGCAGGGATTATTGTAGTCATTATTTTGTTGAGCTTTTCGTATGATATTATCCTGCCATTCTCGTGTGTCTTTTGATTTTCCAACTCCAGCAGTATTGTCATGCATATTAATTCTATTAAGAATTAGCACTAAGCTACAAATACGCTAACAGAGTCTTCTTCCTGTCACACTTTTGCATAACTCAGGAAGACCTTACATTGAAAACTATTATTTTTCTGTCCTTTTCAAATATTCCTCGTTTATTTACGCACAAAATTAAATATCATGGTTAAAGGTGGAAGACGGTAAATAAGCACTCAAACACTCAGCTGATCACTGGATCCAAGGAGCATATAATAAGAGAGACGACACTCAATGCTAATTTTCTGGACGCTTATATTGGCTAGAATTTCGTAGAATTTTAGGTCCACGTGGCAATGTTTGGGCTACAATGGCTACCAATCTCGCATATAAAGTAACTACGATTGACTGTGATCATTACGAACGCACATTACTACGTTCGGAACCGATTTTTAGTGTCGGACATTGAATCAAAAGCATTCGTTATTGCACCTCAGGAGGCGATATCGTTCCAAAAATGAATACCAATGATGAGTTTTGGTGTGACATGTTGGTATGACTTCCAAATCTACGAGAACCATTTTTCCATTTATTTGCCTATTTGAAAGCCTACCGGTGCTTTTAATACAATATAAATGTTCTTAATAATGACTAAAAGCTGTTAAAAATGATATAATCACGAGTAATTAGAGTTTCCTTCATTATACCATCATAACCTCAAAACATTCGTAACCCCTCGTCGCCCCCAACCATGCTGCACTTTATTCACCAGTAATGTAGCTGCAATGAAATGCTATGTTCATATATTTCATTCTCCCATAAATTCTACCCCCACCCTCCTCTACTGCATGAGATCAATATAACCTCAATATTCTATACAGTAATGTGGATTCAGGATGAGGAGTAGGTTTCGAGGAATGATAATTACTTTGTGAAAGACAGATTTCATTTATTTGAATACCGCTTTCTGCATGTTTACATTTTGTCTTTTACATTTGATTGTGCAGCTGAAAACAACCTTCAGAGATGTGAATACCAATGGTTAAGCTCGTTGAGAACACAGAAACACATGAGATCTTGAACGTGGTCAGTACGCTACTTGGATGGTTGATGGCACGCTGTTTTAAGCCACCAGACCGCCAACTCCAGCCTCGGAAACCCTCTTTGGAAAACTGGACCAGCCCCGGGTGGAAGATAAACTGCAAATGTCCAAAGCACAAGTCGAAGCAAAAATTAAATTTCAATGTAGGCCTACACAGATAAATGCAATGCATGTAGTAGTATTATTGCAAATCAACACCACATATATGCAAATGGTCGGCAATCTGCCTTTCAATATAGCAGAGGCAGAGTGGAGGAATGTTTGTTTGCAGTAGGACTGTGAAGAGGAGCAGCACACGTGAGTTGCTCTTCTGCCCAGTCCTAGTGTAGGCTGGGCGCCTGATACTTGTTTCATTTATTACCCCTTATCTTCATGAAGCTAGAGAAGGTCTCAAATGACGAATGTGATAAAGCTGAAACAGAATTGTGAACAGAAAAGTTTGGCCAGGGGTCTCTTATAGTTCAGAAGTTTTCAACACTGTAGCGCGACCACTTTTAACACAAGTTGTTTTGTTGTTGCTTTTATCATTCGAGGGGCTTGGACATGGTGGTCATTGAGACCCATGTACTTAGGTGTGTGTATTTTTTTACGATAACATGTTGTAATATGGTGACTGTATTAATAATATATTTATTACAGCCAATGGCCAAAGCAAACAAAATAAGAAATATAACTACATAACTAGTCACAACAAATTTCCGTCAAGGACTTATTCCTCTTCATGCAAGTAGCAAGGTGATAACGCTCACATGTTTTCTCGCAGAGAGAACAAACACCGTTTATATCAGGTGTGTGAAACTGTAATGTGCGGCAAACTCTGTGGTGAAAACCATGTGCCGCATATCGGGTAACAAGAAGTCGCAAATCGTAATTGGCAACTGACCACTCTCTGTTTATCATAGCATCAGTAGAGTAAAAATCGCTCCAAATCTCTGCTTTCTTCTGATGATGCTCTCGCAATAGTTCTTGATATGGTGACTGTATTAGTGTGTCTTTGTACTTTAGGTGAGGATTGGGAGGGAGGCAGCCGTGGTCATAAATAAAGAACCATCGTGGCATTTGCCTGCAGTAGACGTGGTAAACCACTTCCAAGATCGCCTAGTTGGGAATCGAATCCACCTCGCCTCAGGATTGCCACATGAGGCTTAGCATACCCCGTTTCAGACCTCAGATCAGAATTACTTTTATGGGCAGGGCCAGGAAACGAACCCAGACCTCTGGGGAAAGAACCGAGAATGCTAGCCACTACACGAGGTGGTCAAACAAGAATTGTGTCCAGGCATGTATCTAGGCCTAATGGGTAAGACTAGGGAGTTGTGTGTCTACAAGGTATAGGGGAGCTGAAAACATGGTAGCCTTCCTTCCTGGAACTACAAACTGTCATTCACTCATTGAGAACAGTTTCCAGCTAGACTGTAAAGAACCCATTACAGATTTGGGTGCTATTCAGCACCTAGAACAAATACTAGGTACTGAACTCCATTGTCATGCACAGGAATACAATGCTAACTTTCTTACATATTTCGAGTGATCAAGCTAAGAGAACTTTAACCCTCAGTGTAAGAAAAATGTCCCTACGATGCCAGAACAACCCTTGTTCTCTCAGCTATAAAATGCATGTTAGCAGGCTCCACCATCAAATAGGGAGGTACAATTTGACAAGCTGCATACATAAAATGATGATTACTAACACAGTAAGACTGAAACCTACAATGAAGCAGCACTCAAAAGGAGCTACAGGCTAACGTACACTACTTAATAAAGCCCTACTGTACTCCTAGGCTTTTACATCCAACAATGTAGTAGGCCTATGCCTTGCAGGCTCTAGGCTAAGCATAATAGAGGACCAGAGGGAAGATAACAAAGTAGCCAATAAAGCCTACTATTATTTTGCTGCAGGGTATCTGTATTAATATCTTCTAGCAAGTACACAAACAAACAATATTAACATATATTTCTAGAGCCAACAAACATTCTTTGTTGACTTCATCGCCCATGCCTAGGATTGTATCAATCCTTGCCTTATTCCCTGGTGCATAGGACACCAGAAGTCACAGCCATGCAGAGTGTATGTCAAAATAGGACCAGGGTCCAAACCTGGGTGCTTCCATCACAAGTCACTTTGTATCTTTAATACTGTACTTGTAGTATTTGATTAAGACAGCTGCATGCATGCATGCATGCATGCAAGTATTAGCATAGATAGGAAAATTATGGACATGGATAGGCCCTACCGCATATCAAATTACTTAAGTAGCCTACCGTTAACTAAACTAAAGCTGATCCTGCACAAAGACTTGACAGAAGTCTTCAGCAAGATGAAAACAATTGTTTGGTACATTTGGCTGGAATAAATTACATATTGTCCAATATGTACAAGACTATCGTACCTATATTCGGATTTTTACGGTACGCGAAAAACAAACAAATAAAAGTAAATCCATAAATTCTGATTAGTCAGTATAATTATACCGACAGAAACTATGACATAGGTTTACATCTTAGCAATTAAAACCTACCCTACATATCAATTATGTTGTACCACGTTTAGAGCGAACGTAGCTGTCGCCATTTCTAATAACACCGCTAGTCACTTGTTATTCAATTTAGTATTGGATCCAACATAATACAGATTAAGTCACTAAAAATGGAGTATACTGCAACAGCTGTCGGCATGCGGGCCCAAACAGTAAACAAAACGCACATGGTGATCTTTGTTTTGATTCTAATCGCCCATAACAGTGTCCCGCGCCTGACTGGATCACTGATACATGAATTTTACAGGGCTGACCAACAGGCAGACACATCACAATCCATATATCCTCCTTGGACACGAAGCAGACAGCAACCAAAGAAGATGACAGCAGCCGAGCGTAAGCCAATACCAACCACTGCGTATGATAGAGACTTTCTTTGAAGCTATGAGGAAGTATTTGATTTGGAAATATTAAAAATATGGACACAACTGGAATTTGAAACCAAATTTTCAGCCTTATATATGCGGTGCTGATCAAATAAATCAAGACAGTCATGTTTGGGATAATTCTGGCGAAATTCCCTAGGTAAAATTTAAGGAACACGT
Source organism: Meconema thalassinum (assembly GCA_946902985.2). Lineage (NCBI taxonomy): Eukaryota > Metazoa > Arthropoda > Insecta > Orthoptera > Tettigoniidae > Meconema > Meconema thalassinum. The sequence goes on along the minus strand of OX336394.1, from coordinate 246,737,423 downwards.
TACCAGTTGGCAATAATGGTGAGCTCCTACTAATAAAATACTTCGCTAATAAAGTAGTCTTAATATTTTAACAATGAAACATTTTAGTTTAATTCTTAAAGAATTTGATATCTTATTTACATTTTAATCCTCCTTCGTTCTGATAATTTGATATAATATTGACACTCTTTTCTACTTTTGGGTTTGAGATTCAGCAGGTGCTAATGACGTCACATCACTCATTTGCTGGCGAGTTGTGTTGTTAAGTGCGACGAGTTATGTTAAGAATTATAATGTGAGCAATTTTGATTGCGTGTGATATTCCTGTTTGTGTGGTTTTAGTTTAGTAATATGGTTTTGATACTGTGCGGGAATCACAGGTGAAGTGTAAATGTTTTCGCTATGTCGAAGAACTCCAAAACGCAACTGAAAGTTGACAGCGGCACAGTGGAGGTGAAAAGCAAAGTAAGTTTTGTAGATATATAGCTCTTTTCAGCTAACTAGTTCAGTTAGCTCTGTTTTAAGTGTTTTTTTTTTCGTTGACTGCAATAGTTACATATTTGTATACGTTGGTTATGATAGTGGACTGAATTCCTCTACCAGTAGACACCGATGTCATTTGACATAACCTAGTTCGGACTAGACTTTTGGAGGAAATCTATCTTATGTGTACGATGTACTATAATCGGAAACTAAATCGACGAATTCGTTTTTTCGAACCTCGGAAATCTTTTTATAGCTTCTGAAATTACTAACAGTGTATCGGTAACACTTCGGGAGTGATGAACTAAGTAGAAAACTAGTTAAATTAGCCGAAATACCTCGTGTAATGATGAATAATAATTGTAGGAGTGATGTGGTAATAGACGTTGTCTCCTCCGCTGTCTATAACCCACCCACCTTCCCCAATTAATAACACGACTTTTATAGTGAAATGCCAGTTGAGTCGTCCATTGTAGGCGTGGCTTATTTGACAAATAAGATATTGCCAACCCCACGTATACGGCAAACATGGCCGTGTGTTGATTGTTTTGAGTGGAGAGAGCGCACTCTTTCTGTTTGTATAGGGTCATCCTAAACTAGCTCCAACAGATAGCGCACAGGTAGTAACTTATGTGAGATCATTTTGTTTTTATTTCAAATAGCATTTGCCAATAACACACAATTATTGACTGTTACAAACTCTTTAAAATGTAAATTTACTGTATTATCAACTCGTCATTCTTCAAATTCGATGGGTATACAATTCCAACGGAAAGCAAATCAATTGAGTCCCACATAGAACAGTTACGACATCTGGTGGAAAATTTTCGCATACGATATCCCTATCCTTTGATGTTGCGATTGTTGATACTCGTATTCGAAAGGCAAAACCCTAATTCTATGTTATAAATGTTTTACATACAAAAACAACCCTAACCTGGGGCTTACGCCCCAGACCCCCTTGCTTGTGGTACCAGCAGTAATTTTCGGCCAGGCAGTACCTAACATAGTAGCAGACATATTTTCTATCTTATTAACGTTTTACATACAAAAACAAACCTAACCTGGGGCTTGGGCTCCAGACACCCTTGCTTGTGGTACAACAGTAATTTTCGGCCAGGCAGTACCTAACATAGTAGCGGACATGAATTATATGTTATTAATGTTTTACATACAAAAACAAACCTAACCTGGGGCTTACGCCCCAGACCCCCTTGCTTGTGGTACTAGCAGTAATTTTCGGCCAGGCAGTACCAGCCAGCATAGTAGCGGATTTGAATTCTATGTTATTAATGTTTTACATACAAAAACAAACCAAACCTGGGGCTTACGCCCCAGACCCCTTGCCTGTAGTACTAGCAGTAATTTTGGGCAAGACAGTGCCTAACTTAGTAGCGGACATAAAAGCCAGTAATATCTAACTCCGCTTCGTAAGCCAACAGTTCCTCGCTTCGCTCGATTAACTATCTACGCTCCCGCTTCGTAAGCCAATAGTTTCTCGCTTCGCCCAATTACTCTCTACGCTGTCTTAGCTCGCTACACATGACCTGTGTCGTGTATTTTGTGTACCATACATTGGAAACAGTGAAATGACGTCTCGTTGACAATTGAACATGCCCAATGCGTATCCTTCAGTAGCAGTTGAGCAACGACAAGCCATGACAATTGCCGTCGTTCGCCGTCGTTCAATGAACAATAAATAACTACTTACGTCACATATTTACGTGATTTAGTACTTATTTCCTGAGCAGTAGTGATAATGGACAGTAATTTCAATTCTAATGACTCCCGGAATATCAAATAAGGTATGAAAAGCATATATTAGCTAAGTAACAATGTAGGATCTTGGTTCATCACTCCCGAAGAATTACCATGCAATTCTTCCCCCCTGGATGAGTCTTCAGTTCTGTTTGATCCCTCGTGCCTCACATGTTCCTTAAGAATATCAACCTGCCTGTCCTTATACATTTTGACAGCGCAGACATCATATCTAAATGTTACAAGGAAATGTAGATTGCCTTGGCCAAATTTTATAAGAACCTCTATGCTTTTACCTTAACCTGACTCATGGATTGAAGCAGCAGTTGGATATCATTAAGCATTATGAAGAATAAATCACCTGCTTCATTGCAGATATAAGCCTACCTTCTGTCAAGCCGAGGATTAAAATATGTGCTTAACACCCATCACAAATCTGCTGCATGGTGATTCTTTTGTGAGACAAGCAAGAACGTTTTGTACTGCCCTTGCAGGTTTACTTCCCCGCCAGTTGAAGTATCAATGAATTGGGCTATTGCATCAATACATCAATAGTGTGTAGTAATGTCTGAAACCATCTTTTCTTACCTGCAACAATTCACCTGATGGAGTTGGACCGTTTACCTGAACAACCATTTTAAAAAATCTAGGCCATTTGCATACATATTGCAAACATAGGGTGACTGCACCCATGGTTGAATGGTTGCCAGTGGATGAACAGTATCAATTTAGCTAAAGTTGATAAGGTTCAGTAGGAAGGCAAACCTGAACGTGAAACGGGCCTTGTGCCAAGATGCTGTAAGACATCTCCTGCAGTTTATTAGAAATAACATTCATTTTTCAGGTTCCGTATTGACAGTATTATAAATATCAAACTAATTAAAATCTACTAAAATGCATGCAAAGGTTGTCAGCACTCAGGTACACATGAAAAATTAAAATCCACAGCCTGCTTCCAGTCTCCGACCGGGTCAGGAATGGAATGAATGAAGCCCCCATCTAGCGGCGAGGATATTAACTGTGCCGGCTGCCGAGGCCTGACGCACTCCTCTGGGATGATTAAATGAATGACAAATGAAATGATAGTGGAGAGTGTTGCTGGAAAGAAATTTTGACAGGGAAAACCGGAGTACCCGGAGAAAAACCTGTCTGCCTCAGTTTTGTCCAGCACAGATCTCACATGGAGTGACCGGGATTTGAACCACGGATCCAGGGGTGAGAGGCCGGCGTGCTGCCGCCTAAGCCACGGAGGCTTGTTCACTCAGGTACACATAATGAACATAATTAAATCCTGCGTCAATGAGGAAAATATCGTCCAACACCAGAAGCACCATTTGGAATATCAATTTAGGTCACACCTCATAATGAGTGAGTGGAAAATAGAATTACAGACAATGAAAAATCCAAAGCTCAATACATGAACTTGTATTCCCGTCACACCTCATAATGAGCGAGTGGAAAATAGAATTGCAGACAATGAAATATCCAAAGCTCAATACATGAACTTGTATTCCCGTCACACCTCATAATGAGCGAGTGGAAAATAGAATTGCAGACAATGATAAATCCAAAGCTCAGTACATGAACTTGTGTGTTGAGACGATATTTTCCTCTTTGACGCAGGATTTAATCATGTTCATTATATGTACCTGAGTGCTGACAACCTTTGCATGCATTTTACTAGATTTTAATTAGTTTGATATTTATCATGTGTGTACAATGTTGTTTAAGAGTTCGATGTTGTTTGTCAATGATGTGTTCCAAGTGCAAAAACATGGGCTGAAAAGGGGACCAATGTAGGCACCGAATCATGTACTGTAGCCTACCTATTTGTAAAGTTAAAAAAAAAAAATTCAAGTATTGACTAGGCAGAAAATTGAAAGATTAATTCTTATCTCCTGCAGTTGAAGAGTCTTACGGCATCTTGGCACAAGGCCTGTTTCATGTTCAAGTTTGCCTCTCTACTGAACCTTATCAACTTTACCTAAATGGATACAGTTCATCCACTGGTAACCGTTCAACCATAAGTACACATTGACTGAAAATGAATCATGTAGGCTATTTGAATTCACTGGGTGGAAAAGTATAATCACTTAAGTAATTTGCAGTGAATAATTTTCAACCGTACATCACTTGCCGAATATGCTGTAGGCCTACAAGAGTTTCATTTCATCATTTAACAAAATGATTAATTCTGAATGAAGTATCACTCTTTTCTTTCTAATTTATTCAGTTGAAACTTCCCGTATTTTTTGTATTGATCTGACGGGAAGTTTCAACTGAATAAATTATTCATATACGTCAATACGGACCAGAAATGGCAACTAGTATTCCCATCTTTTCTTTCTCGCTTTCATTTCAATAATATATGATTTTCATACCTTATTTTATCTCCTGCGGGGACATTATCAATTTGTAATTTCTAACCTTGGTCACTTTGCCACTAACTGCACCGGATATATGTGCTGAATTACTTACATACAGTAGAAGTCCAACAGTCCGGAATGCCTGATAGTCCGGCATCGCTCCGAAAAATTGCAAAATTTTGGTTTTCTCTAAAAGTGTGCCTTTAAAGCAAAAAAAAAAAAAACGCTCGAGAGCTATTCGGAAGTTTTCGGGGGTAGTTCGGGATCATCCGGAAGCGCTTGGTATTGTTCGGAAACAATTAGCTGTCACAACAAATACAGGTGCAGTGCAGCACAGTTAATCAATCACGAAGCGTCTTCGCCATTTTTTTGTGTGTTGTTGTTTTGTGTCCTTTCACATCGCAGTAAAATGTCTCAGTACTCTCTACTGTAATACAGTAGGCTACATCTGTAGTGACGTACGTAACTTTTGAAACTGTTTATAAACAAAGTGAGTTTCGTTCTAACTGTACAGTGACCCTGTTTTCAAAACCTAAGCCTTCGAGTTCAAAAGGAGAGAAACGGAAACACGACACTGACTCTCTATCAGAAACTAGAAATCATCAAACGGCTAGAAAAAGATGAGAATAGAAATGTTTTAATGAATGAGTTTAATATTGGCTTATCAACTATTTATGACATTAAAAAACAAAAAGATGAACTAATGAAGTTTGCTTCTCAATCGGTAACAACTGAAAAATTGGCTTCTAGACAAACATTAAAAAAACCAAAACTGGAACAGCTTGATAATGTATTGTTCAAATGGTTTAGTGCAGTACGTTCTGAAGGAAAGCTGGTAACAGGGCCAATGATTGTTGAAAAGGCAAAGAAATTCGGCCAAGATTTAGGAGTTGCTGAAAGTGAATGTAATTATTCTGATGGTTGGCTCAGAAACTTTAAGTTTCGGCATGGAATTCGAAGACTTGATGTAACTGGAGAAGCACTTTCAGCAAACCAAAACTCTGCAGAAAAATACAAAGATGAGTTTGAGAAAATCGTGGCTGATAATGATTTAACACCTGAACAGATTTACAATGCTGATGAAACAGGGCTATTGTGGCGATGTTTACCAACATCTACACTAGCTGTGGGAGGAGAAAAAGCAGCCAAGGGTTTTAAAAAAAAACAAAGACAGATTAACCGTTTTGCTATGTGCTAATGCGTCTGGAAACCACCGAGTGACCCCTTGTGTGATAGGTAAATCTAAAAAACCCAGGACTTTAAGAATGTTACACACTTGCTTGTCCAATACGATGCTCAATCAAATGCGTGGATGACTGCTGCCCTCTTTAAAGACTGTTTTTTTTTTCACCACTTTGTGCCTCAGGTCAAGGAATCCTTCAAAAGCCTTGGTCTACCAGAAGATACTAAAGCCATCCTTCTTTTGGACAATTGCAAAGCCCACCCGCCAGTAGATGAGTTCGTTTCTGGAAATATTGTTGCTACTTTGCTCCCACCTAACGTAACATCTTTGATTCAACCCATGGACCAAGGGGTTATTCAAAATTTTAAATGCTTTTATAGAAGGTCTTTTATTCAAGGCCTGTTAAATGCCGACTGTGATGTGACTGATTTTCAAAAAAGTTTACAGTAAAAGATGCCGTCTATGCTATTGCACTGTCTTGGAACCAGGTAAAAAATACAACACTCCAAAAATGCTGGAGAAAACTTGGCCAGCTGCAAACCCTGCATCTGACCTAACTCTACAGACTGATGAGGAAGAAAACCATCAAGACGCTTTGACCAAAGTCTTGGATGTCGTTAGAAGTGCTGACAATCCCTTGAAAAACCTGCCTGAAGATGAGGTACAGGAGTGGCTTCTAATCGACGAGAATGAGCCTGTTGAACAAGAACTAACCGATGAAGACATTATCAACAGTGTAGTAAACCCTCAGCCTACTCAAAATTTTGAAGAAAGTGACTCAGATGCCGAAACGGAAGAAAAGGAAAAAATCAGCTGGGCAGAAGCTGCAGAATCACTAAATAAGTTTATCCCTTTTGCTGAGGCTAGTACTAGCTACAGTGCTTCAGAAATTATTGATTTCCATATCATTAGAAATAAATTTATACTAAACGCCAAAAGTCAAAAAAACAGAAAGACATTTGTGACTTTTTTAAATCTAAGTGAAATATGTTTTACAGTATGTGTACATACATTATATGAAATGTAAAATAAACTTTGTTGTACTGTATTTGCATACTGTATTTGTAGTTTAATTATGTATTAACCTAATTGTTCTTATAATTACGATTTATGTATGTAGTTAAAAAAACAAAGTACATTTGTTTTACGGCAAAGCCTACACTAAAAAGCAGGGGCACCGCCCGATAGACCGGAATTTTCGGTAGTCCGGCACCGAGCCGGTCCCGAACGTGCCAGATTATCGGACTTCTACTGTATGTGTTGCTCTTTTATCAATGGTAGCCATGTTCCGAAAGCGCTTTAATCTCGTTCAACTGTTAATAAGGCGCACTGGATGGCACACACATTGTTGCCAACATATGGGATACAAAATCACTGTTGACAAAAAAACATTGATCTGGACGTGTTAGGCTGCAACCTAGCCATTGTCAAAAACCATTGGATTGAACAAAACAAAGATTAGAATGGTCAGGTTATGGGACAAACAACCATTGTTCTGGGGGTATTAGGCTATAACCATTGTCAAAAACCATTGGATTGGACGTGTTAGGCTGTAACCATTGTCAAAAACCATTGGATTGGACAAGACGAAGATTAGAATGGTCAGGTTACGGGAAGGTAGTGGGGCACGGTTGACAAACAACCGTTGTTCTGGGGGTGTTAGGCTGTAACCATTGTCAAAACCATTGGATTGGACGTGTTAGGCTGTAACCAGTCAAAAACCATTGGATTGGACAAGATGAAGGTTAGAATGATCAGGTTAAGGTGTGGCCTTGGCTGCGGGAAGCTAGCGGGGCACCATTGACAAAAATGCATTGAGTAGTACAGTACCGTAAGCGTTGGGTTGGCAATACTGTTTTTGACGATAGTTCACGTGCATAATGGCAGACATAGCTGGCCTTTTAGATATAAGTTGTGATCAAATTTGGGACGGTGGGAGGGTTATAAACAGAGGAGTAAACATCTATTACTACATCATCTTTAGATGTTTTCCCAGCCATTACTACTATTTTGGCTAATTTTTGTATTTCATTTTTTTTTAGCATGGAGTGATACGCCATTCAGTGTTACCAAATAAATCCAATATGAAGAGGGATGTTTATCATGCGGCAGTGTTTGTTAATATAAGCCCAAAACAGTTCTGGTATATTAACTGTTATCGACTAGTGCAATCTGCTTCCAAATGTGTGTTAAACAAATTTCTTCGAATGCTGCATAATAAATCGTGTAATTTGGCCTTAGAATATTGTTTCCTGATATTTGGAGCAAAATAAAATAACAAGGGTGTTTTTTTTTCAACCTGCGATGGTTCATAAAAACGACTATTGTACATAACAAAATTAATTTATTACTTAAAGTTATGTACCATCTTGGTAACTTTTAGACATAATCACCGTGAAGATCGAGGCATTTGTCATAGCTGTGAAGAAGCTTTCCAATTTCCTCTCCATAGAATGTCTCTGCCAGTGAGTTGTTTTTAAGCTAGTCATTTATCTGGAATTTCAGCCCTCTCTCCAAGACACTTTTATCAATTCAGGGAAGAGGTAGAAGTCGCTTGGCTCAAAGTCGGGTGTTCAAAAACTTCTCATCGAAATCACTGAAGAAGCTGTTGCATTACAGAAGCATTGTGAGGGTTGGTGTTGTCATGATTCGAAAGAACTCATTCTTTGATACATTTCGGTTGTGCTACCCTTCTGCTTGAAGAAACCGAATTACACGACTCGACTTGCACTTGGAAGACTCAATCGTAATGGTTCAAGTATATACCACAATACATACGTGTCTAGGGGAAATTTTTAGTGAAGTGAACATCGTGTGGACTTTGATAATAAATACTCTTGAAAGTAACCCATAGAACGAGAATAAATTATTATGCCACAATTTGAGGAAAAACTCCGTCAACCAATAAGGTATTCATTGACGGAGTTTTTCCTGAAATTGTGGCATAACATTTCTTGTTAATACGGACCTAATGGATTCCATTATGGAGTCGAATAAAGCTGAGAGAATAAATTATACCATGTTGACTATAAGAATTTGTTTGATGTTTTGGCTTGAATTGCTGCCATGTATGAGGTTTCAAACAGTGAGTCATTACATGCCAATGTACTCAAGTGTACAAATTGTGCGAGGTTTGGCGGTGAGTTCGTATGTTCATAAATTAATTTTAGTTCAATTTAATTGAAAAATTGCACTGTACGGTATTCTTCTAAAGTCGTGGTGAGACAAAGCCATTGGTCACTACTTGGCTAGATGACAGTCTGGGCGAAACCATTGGTCGCTATAGATTAGAGGACTGTCTGGATGAAACCATTGGCCGCTACTAAGTTAGACGACTATCTGGACGAAAATTGCTGCTTGTTCTACATGCAAGGGGTCTGGGGTGCAAGCCCCAGGCTAGGTTTGTGTTTGCATGTAGAGCCTTAGGCTATTAACACAGAATTTCACATAAGTGCCTTTAGTGTCACCTATGACGTCATGGATGCTGCACATTTTGTGCCTAGGGAAATTTTTTAGTGTAATGTATCGCTATCTACAGTATACTACTCCCAGCCATGTTTTGGTGCCTCTAACTCGGCATAAAATAGCGTAATGACGTTGAAAGTGGTGGTGGTTATAGTGGGGGAGATTAGCAGTCGCCCTCCGAATATACCACCACCTACCATTCGACTGGCTGTTTAGTGGCACTATTGGTGGTTTAAAAATATTATTTATGCTGGTGGGTTTGCGTTGATGTACTCGCTACGTACAATGATAAGAAGTTGCAGCAATGAATGAGAATTGATTTTCTGGAAACTTTCACTATCCAGGGTGCCACTTGCACAATGTCAGTCTGATTTGTTTTTACTAGCTAACCCGTGTTTCTGTAGGCCTAATTGTTGCACACTATATCTGTATATGGACATAATATAGCCTACTGGATTTCTTATTACTGACCATAAAGCACATTTCTAAAAAGCGTCTTACAATAATTTAATAATGGTGAGTTATTTTTACATAATTTATTTATTTATTTATTTATTTATTTATTTTATTTACACTGTTTACGCCCACATTGGAGCACCAAAATCAAACCTTATATACAAAGTCTTCAAATACTAAGATCAGTTCTTAATTCATGATAATTTTTTTCCTTTCCCAATACTTCATTCTGGAAGATCTTGCAGTTCGTTCTTCTGCTGATATAACATATTGCTTACGCTGTGAAATTTTGAATGTTAGTCGAGTGTATTTGTTATTCAGAAGCCGTTTCTCCTCTCAATGTTCAATATGATGCTTAGTAATTTTCAATTCGTCTAAGTCCATTTGTATTTCTGTAAACCATGTGATTTTTGTTTTACTGTTCCAAAAGAAGTCAGAAAGTTGTTACAGGAGTAGAGTATTTGTCAAGCGGGATATGTGTGCAAAAACCGCAATCCTTCGTTTTCGCATCATGTCGATGATAGATTCATTTTCCTTGTAAAGTATTGAATTGGGCAAAAGTCTCCACTGGCCCTCAACCTGGTGTTTTTTATTGATTACTAGCAACCCGCCCCCCCGGCTTAGCCCAGGAACAGTTTTGAATGCATTACGAATAAGCGCCTTTATTTTCTATGTCGATGAACTACGACCTATATCCGTTTTACGTCTCAGCATGATGGGTTAAAATCACTGACTGGACTATTAATTATATTATCATGGAGATGCATGTGCAACAAATTCTTGTCAGACGTAATTTAAGAATGGCGAGGTGCATGAAACTCAAATTCCCCTTCCGTCCAATCTAAAAACACTTATAGTAGGTGATGTATTGAAGATAGAGATGTGGCCTCGCGGCATTTTTTGTAGAACTTTTCCTGCTGAACAATTCTTACACTCACAGTAAGTTATATTGATATTTTTAACGGTTTGCCCAGCGTAAGCTTAAAAAGCGCACAGATGCCAGGTTTTTCTTTCGACTTTTTCACTGAAATAGTTACTGATTGGCTTCCTTTGATCATAAATAAATTATTTTCTACAAAAACCTTCCTGGAGATATCCTTGACAGAATGGTGAAAACCACATCAAAATCCATCCAGTGGTTCTCTAGATTACCCATGACATCCAAGAATCGGGGACTTTGTTTTATACTAAGTAGAGATTATACGCCAATCAGTATAATTTAATATAATATAATCCCCCTTCCGTCCAATCTTAAATTGACTGTGAATTTTGCGGAACGAAAAGTTCACAGGCGAAATGAGAGTTGCACTTCCAGGGAATGGCGAGGTGAATGAAACTCAAATCCCCCTTCCGTCCAGTCTTAACTTGACTGTGTTCCACAGGCGAAATGAAGAAAACCCGAGTTGCACTTCCAGGGAAACTCCAAACACAACCACCCTTCTCAGAAGTCTTAACTCAGCACAACTCAACGGTTTGCTGCTGGCTGTATCTGGGGCAATAGGTTCGCCCGCTAGCTAGGCTGTAACAGGGATGATAGACTCGCCCTTGGCTAGCTAGTAAACAGTCTCCTCAGTAGTTGAATGAACATGGTTGGAAGAAATTAAAACCCAAAAATACTTATAGTGGGCGATGTATTGAAGATATATGCTCTCGCGGACTTTTTTTGTAGAACTTTTCATGCTGAACAATTCTTACTCTCATAGTATTTAGATATTTTCAACGGTTTGCCCAGCATAAGCTTACAAAGCGCTCGGAAGCCAGTTTTTTTTTCAACTTTTCCACTGAAATCGTTACTGCTCGGTTTCCTTTGATCGTAAATACATCATTTTCTACAGAAATCATCCTCGAGATATCCTTTACAGAATGGTTAAAACCGCATCAAAATCAATCCAGTGGTTCTCGAGTTTACCCGTAACATCCAAGAATCGGGGACTTGGTTTTATACTAAGTAGAGATTGTCCGAAGAATCCGTCTATCAACCTTCTGTAGTTTGTCAGTTGTTGATTGGGTGTTTAGTTTAAATGAAGTTTCATTTGCATATGTTGCTTCTGGCTTAACGACGGAGAAATAATGTCAAAATTTAGCATTAATCGAAAGAACCTGTTTCTCATATGTTGACCAGGTAATCTGTTGTGCTCGTCCTAATTTTAGTGTTCTACTATCTATTGATGCTCTTTCATTGTCATTCCAAGTGATGATCTCACCAAGATATTTAATTTTTTTCTCAATCCTTATTTTCTGGGCATTATGCAGTACAATATGTGATCTGTCAACTTGAAAAGAAGGCATCATTTCTGTTTTCTCAAAAGATAATTTCAACCCAACCTTTGCTGCTAATCGTTCCAATTCCTCTACCTGAAATTTAGCTTCTTCGATACTAGTTGCTAATAATACTAGATCATCTGCAAAGGCGAGACAATTTAGTCGAATATTTTTTCCAATCTTAACATTCGGTGGACATACCTTATCCCATTGACGCATAACTTTTTCCAGCACACAATTAAACAACAATGGTGATAATCCATCTCCCTGCCGAAGACCAGTATGGATTTCAAATGACTCGGAGGTTTCACTTCTAAACCTAACTCTAGATTTAGTATTCTTAAGAGTGACCGCAATAAGGTTAACAAATTTTCGATGTAAACGAAATTCAGTAAGGACATTTAATAGAGATTCGCGATGGATACTATCATAAGCTTTTTGAAAAATCAACGAATGTGATCACTAAATCTTTGCTCCTAATCCTGTGATGTTTTATATGCTCCAGCAACACTCTCCACTATCATTTCATTTCATCTGTCATTCATTTAATCATTGCCCCAGAGGAGTGCGCCAGGCCTCGGCAGCCGGCACAGTTCATATCCTCGCCGCTAGATGGGGGCTTCATTCATTCCATTCCTGACCCGGTCGGAGACTGGAAGCAGGCTGTGGATTTTCATTTTTCCTGTGATGTTTTATAATCCATTTGAGACTGGTAATTTGATCTGGACAGCTTCGTCCTGGACGGAAACCACCCTGATATTCACCAAGTTCATTATCAAGTTGTTCGTGAATTCTGGAATATAAAATCTTTGAAAATATCTTATAAGTGACATCCAGCAACGATATTCCTCGATAATTGCTAGGATCTGATCTATCGCCCTTTTTGTGTATGGGGTGTATAATTGCAATATTCCACTATTCAGGCAATTTTTCTGTATTCCAAATGTCAATAAGATGTTTATGTAGGTTATGAATAGTCTGTACATAAGCATTCTTCCAAAGTTCTGCTACTACTTTATTCTCTCCTGCCGCTTAAAAATTCTTAAGTGAATCAATCGCTGTATGCACTTCATCGTAAATCGGCGGTATGATCATTTCCAGGGGTGTTTTATTTCTAGGATAGGGATCGAATTCAAAAGAATCTTCAGGTTCATCACTATTAGGTAATTTTATGACGTAATCAGCCAAAATTATTGCATTGTCATAATCGTTATGGGCCACCTGCCCGTTCGTATCCTTCATCAAAAGAGTAGGGGGAGTAAATTTTGATAGGTATTGTTTAAATGTCCTATAATAGTCTCTTGTTTTATGGCGATTGAAAGCTTCATCAATAGATTTTAATGTTTCCTTCTGATATTCTCTTTTAACCCTCCTGATATATTTGGCCGTTAACTGTCTAGCATTGATTAATTCTTCCCTAGAACTTACAGTTTTTTTGTTGTTGGTCCTTCAACTAAGCTGTATGCCGGCGTAGAATTGCAATATCACAATCCTAAATCCACCATGCATGTTCGTTTCATTTTTTTAATGGGAGCAACATCTTCTGCTACGGCTTTTAATTTGTTAACAGTGGTCCCCAAGTTGTCACTTAAAAGCGTGATGGATTGCTCAAAATGTACTGGATTATTGATAACTGAACTAGGATCATACAATCTTTTGCTATTGAATTTTTCCTTTTAGGAGTCAATTTGATTTTAATCTTGGAAATGTAATGATCCGAATGAACTTCAACACCACGAAGGAATTTTACATTATACATTTCTTTGTGAAATTTCCGATCCATGGCCACATGATCTATCTGAAACTCTCCTAATATTAGGACATTTCCAAGTCATTAATTTATGTGGTCTCCTCTTGAACCTTGTTATCTGCATAATTAGACCATGGTTAATACAAAATTCAATTAACCGTTCAGCATTCCTGTTTGTTAAATTATGTGCTGGCCATCGCCCCACCACTAGACGAAATTTCCTCTCACGTCCAATCTTTGCATTGAAATCTCCAAGTAAAATTTTAATATTAGTATCAGGTATATTTGTTACCAATTGGTCAAGTTCATCCCAAAATTGATCCGTTCCATCAGTATCAGTTCTATTTTTATCATTTGTTGGTGCATGAACATTTATCAATGTGTATATCTTGTTTTCCACTTAAACTGTTAACAATGCAACTCGTGGGGAATTTGAGGAAAAATCCGTAATGGAATCTAGTATTCTATGGTGTACCAAGAAACCTATGGTACTCCAAATTGAGGGACATTTTTCATTACCCTTTCTCCTGGAGGCCCTTTATAGAGACGATACTCACCTGATTCAATTGGGTTCTGATCAGTATTTTTATGTAATTCTTGAAGAGCAGTGATCACAATTTTGTGTTGATCCAAGATATCAGTTAGATGCTTTAACTTACCAACCTTCATCAAAGAATTAACATTTAATGTTGCCAAATATGAGAACTTTCATAATTTATTAAATTGAAAGAAAAAAAAGAATAAAGCTAGCCACAACACCACTAGGTGGTTCAAAGATTTGTTGAGTCAGAAATAAAGTTGTTTTTTAATGTCAAAATTACATTGAAGATATTCCTTAATTTGTTAATTTAGTTTTACTAATTGAACACACTCTGGATGGACAAAGTGATGAAACAAGGATGGAGATAGTTCCCACACATGTATTGTGCGAGTGCACAGAACAAATTACTGCCTGAGAAGTTCCTGTAATTCATAAATAAAAATTTAAAAAATGGTGGTTGTCCGAAATAAAAATACAGCTAAAACACAAAGTCATTTTTAGAAAGTTATACTGGATATTATGTATAACTTAGTAGCCCATATCTAATTTCGACTTCATCCATAGAATTTGCGACCCATCAAACACTTCAATGGGATCCGACTGTTGATTGTGACCAATGGATTGAGAAACATCACACTACAAGACACTTTGGAGAAAGACATTGGGAGGTTATCTGGCAACATTGGGTTCATGAAGAATGTAATTTCATTGTAGGCTAACTTAATAGTCTGGTACAATTTTTGGTAACAGCTCAGGAGTGATGAACCTTCTAAAAAACTACTTAAATTAGCCAAAATACCTTTTGTAATGATGAATAATAATTGTGGGAATGCTGTGGTACTGGTAATAGATGTTTTCTCCTCCGCTGTCTATAACTCCCCTTTTTAGATCATTATTTATACAGTAAAATTCCAGTTGTGTCCGCCATAATACGTGTGAATTATTGGACAATATTGCCAACCCCATGCATATGGTAATACTTGTCAATAAACTTGATCTATCCAGACCAATGGTTTTTGTCTAGACCAATACTTGCTAGGTAGCGCGGTCCACAGGACCACGTTAGCGAATGTATGCACCCCTGGTTTTTGTCACGCACATTGGGAGTACTCGCACATCAATAACCTTTATCCAGACCAACAATTTTCACAATTAATGCCTTTATACATAATTACAAGGTGTATTTTGTATGTTGGTATCAGTAATGTGGCATCAATGTGTGCGCATCGGTAATAGTTGAAGAGACCAAACAAACATGGTAGCCTAATTGTCGTTGAATGAGCAAGAAACAAAAACACATATTTACGTAATTTAGCATATATTCCAGTGCAGTGGTGATAATGAACATTTGGTAATGACTCCCAAAATATAAAATAAGGTATGACAATTATGAAAATGACATATATTTTCCAAGTGCAAACAGAATCCAGGTTCACTACTCCTGAACAATTACCCCACTTTTCTATAGGTGTACAGGCATCAATAATTCAGAATTTTAGTATACGGTAGCCTAAATCACTCTTGATGATGTTTGCACTTCCTGTGTTCGGTTGTTGTAGCACACTAGTTTCTGGTAAAGGACCTTGGTGATTACATTTTCAATATTTATACTTAGCAGTAATAAACCGACAAAAACATTAGCCTACTTGGTGTGTTAGATCTGTGACATCACATACAACACCAGTGCTTAAAATTTTCATAGTCTAGGCCTATTTAGTATATAATTATATATCTTATATATAAAAGTGAAAGTCTGTATGTGGGTATGTATGTATGTATGTGGGTCTGTTCCGTATACAAATCTACACCGTTCCGCCAATCTCAACCAAATTTTGCATACATATAGTTTAGGATCCAGAAGGAACCGCTGGCTACATGAATTTTCGATAGTCTTTCTCATTCTTCTGATTCCGGCCCTTTTGCACTCAAGCACAGGCTAATCAAATCATAAAATATACTCATGAAGGAATGGCAGGGCAGATAGTTTCCATGGCAACATAGCTAAAGTCGAGACACGGCCGACTGGATGCCAGTTCTGCTCTGCACTACCGGTATAGAAAAAGAGGATATTTACTTGAAATCCCGTTAGTTACTCAACTACTCACACAGCACTGTCAACCGAGTTTAGCATAACAAAGACTTGACACTATCATCTACTATATATATTTGTGAAATACCACTCACTCATTCATTCATCCATCACGAAATCTCAGAAACCAGCGACGGATTGGAATGAAATTTGGTATGCAGCTTCCCAAAGGGCCGCAAATGCCCCCTAAGATAGGATTTTTGGATATTCAGGTTCTAAAGGGGTGTTAAGGGGGTTGACCTGCATTTCATTGAATTTCAATATCTCCCGATTGGTTTCATTGGGGGATGTGATACTCGGCACGTAAACTCATCCTTAAAAATAAGAAGACACGAGTCTGAGGGTTTTTGGATGTGGTGTATATCATGACGTGAAAGGGGTGAAAAGTGGGGATTGAAAGTTTCCTAACGGAGCGTGTATCTCATAAACGACATAGGTGAGGAGTTTGAAACTCAGCGGAAAACAATCAGCATACAAAATACGTAAATATGTGTTTGACCGTTTATTCATAAATCCAATTTAAGGGGCCCTTGGAGAGAGGTGAAATTCTGGGGGGGGGGGGGGGGGACAGGAAGAAAGTGTCCTAACTGATTGACTGACTCACTCACTCATCAAACTCAGGGGGGAAAACTGCTTTAAAGTAAGTAAATAGCTGTTCGACAGTTTTTTTATTAAATCAAATTTAAGGGGTTCATGGGGAGGGGTGAAATTCTGAAAAAAAAAATTGAAAGAAAATGTCCTGACTCACTCACTCACACACTCATCATCGCCCAGCCAAAATTATTGAAGTTAGAAACATGACAGTTTGGGGATATGTTCATTGTATGTCAAAACCGTCTACTAAGGGAGGATTTCCGGATATTCAGGTTCTGGAGGGGTCTTAAGGGGGTTAAACCTGCATTCCATTGAATAACAATATCTTCCGATTGGTTTCATTGGGGGATATGATACATGACATATAAACTCATCTTTAAAAAGGAAGAAGACACGTCTCTGAGGGGTTTTCGATGTGGTGTATATTATGAGGTGAAAGGGGTGAAAAGTAAGAATTGAAAGATTCCTAACGGAGCATGTATCTCTTAAACGACATAGGCGAGGAGTTTGAAACTCAGCGGAAAAAAATCAGCATAAAAAATAAGTAAATATGTGTTTGACCGTTTTTTCATAAATCAAATTTAAGCGGCCCATGGGGGGGGGGGGGAAATTCTGGGGGGGTGGGGGGAAACAGGAAATAAAGTGTCCTAACTGATTGACTGACTGACTCACTCCTCAAACTCAGGGGGGGGGGACTGCTTTAAAGTAAGTTAATAGCTGTTCGACAGTCTTTTTGATCAATCATATTGAAGGGGTTCATCGGGAGGGATGAAATTCTGAAGGAAAAAAATGAAAGAAAATGTCCTGACTCATTCACTCATGATCGCCCAGTCAAAAATATTGAAGTTGGAACCATGGCATTCTGGGGATATGTTCGTTGTATCTCAAAACCGTACACTAAGGGAGGATTTTTTGATATTCAGGCTCTAAAGGGGTCTTAAGGGGTTTAAACCTGCATTTCATTGAATAACAATATCTCACGAGTGGTTTCATTTGTGGATGTGATACTCGGCATATAAACTAATCATTAAAAATAAGCAGACATGTGTCTAAGGGATTTTCGATGTGGTGTATTATTATGAGGTGAAAGGGGTGAAAATTGGGGGTTGAAGGATTCCTAACGGAGCGTGTAGGCCTATCTCCTAAACGACATAGGCGAGAAATTTGAAACTAGCGAAAAAAAATCAGCTAAAAAATTAAGTAAATCGGTGTTCGAACGTTTTTTCATAAATTAATTTAAGGGGCAATGGGGTGGGGTGAAATTCTGGGGGGGAAAAGGAGAGTAGTGTCCTAACTGACTGACTAACTCACTCACTCATCAAACTCAGGGGAAAAAGACAGCTCAAAAATAAGTTAATAGGTGTTCAAGCGTTTTTTCATCAATCCAATTTAAGGGGCCCATGGGGAGGGGTGAAATTCTGGTAAAAATAATTGAAAGAAAATGTCCTGTCTGACACACTCACTCATCACGCCCAGCGAAAACTATTCATGTTGGAAAAATGAAATTTTGGGAATATGTTCGCTGTATGTCAAAACGTCAACTAAGGAATGATTTTTCTTTATTCGGGTTTTAAAGAGATGTTAAGGGGGTAAAAGTGCATTTCATTGAATAACGATATCTCATGAGTTGTTTCTTTGGGGATGTGATATTCGGTATATAAACTAATCATTAAAAATAATCAGACATATATCTAAAGGTTTATCGATGTCGTGTATATTATGAGGTGAAAAGGGTGAAAATTGGGGATTGAGGGATTCTTAACGGAACGTGTATCTCTTAAACGACATAGGCGAGAAGTTTGAAATTCGGCGGGATAAAACAGCTTAAAATACAAGTAAATATGTGTTCGACCGTTTTTTTTCATAAATCCAATTTAAGGGGCCCTTGGAGAGGGGTGAAATTCTGGGGGGATAAAACAGGAAAGAAAGTGTCCTAACTGATTGACTCACTTACTCACTCATCAAACTCAGGGGGAAATCAGCTTTAAATAAGTAAATAGGTGTTCGACCGTTTGTTTCATAAATCCAATTTAAGGGGTTCATAGGGAGGGGTGAAATTATCAAATATAAATGAAAGAAAATGTCCTGACTGACTGACTCACTCACTCATCATCGCCCAGCCAAAATTATTGAAGTTGGAAACATGAAATTTTGGGGATATGTTCGTTTTATGTCGAAAATGTCCACTAAGGAGGGATTTTTGGATATTCAGGTTCTAAATAGGTGTTAAGGGGGCAAACGTGCATTTCATTTAATAACAATATCTCACGAGTGGTTTCACTTGGGGATTGATACTTGGCATATATACTAATCATTAAAAATAAGCTGACACATGTCTAATGGTTTTTCGATATAGTGTATATTATGAGGTGAAAGGGATGAAAAGTTGGGTTTGAAAGATTCTTAACGGAGCGTGTATCTCTTAAACGACATAGGCGAGGAGTTTGAAATTCGGAAGAAATCAATTAGCTTAAAATAAATAAATAAATAAATAAATAAAATAAAATAAATAGGTGTTCGACCGTTTTTTCATAAATCGAATTTAAGGGGCCTATGGGGAGGGGTGAAATTCTGGAAGAAAAACGTCCACTAAGGAAGGATTTTTGGATGTTCACTCTCATCGACCAACCAAAACTATTAATGTTAGAAGAATGATATTTTGAGGATATGTTTGTTGTGTGTCGAAAACATCTACTAAGGAGGGATTTTTGGATATTCAGGTTCTAAAGGGGTGTTAACGGGTTGAACCTGCATTTCATTGAATAACAATATGACACAACTATGACGCGAGCGAAGCGAGACTAAAAATGAGATGGTGTGTGTCTGTGTATTACTCAATCACGCAAGTACCACTGGTCCGATTTACACGAATTTTACATGGAAGTAGCAGATTTACCTGGTTAACATACAGGTTACTTTTGATTTCAATACTTCGCACTAATTAAAGATGGCGACCATTTTAGTGACGTCATTCTACCCTTTGGTTTTAAACTTTCATATTTCCATTTCAAATAAAAAGAGAACGCTAAGAAATAGCAAACTTTTGATGGCATGTACGAGGTTAAAAATTGCATTTTCTATCCGAAATGTATCTCCAACCGTTAGCGAGTAAAACCTAAATGTGTGCTATAAAACACGGTCAAGGCAGAGCGGTGTAGTTGGACAAAATGTTCCATCCTTAATCTCCCTCTGCGCAGCACCTCGCCTATCCCCTGTTTTAACTTTCACCTTCACATTTTAATTTATTTACGACCCGTAGCGAAGCACGGGTACTTCAGCTAGTACAATAATGAAAGGAAGCTAGCCGGTAACCATGGCAACAGAAATTCACATGTCCATCTATTGCTGTAATATAAGACGCAATACAATTCCATTTATTAAATTACTGAGATAGTTTGCAAACGGCTAGAAGGTTATAACGGAACCAAACTAAGCTGTAAAATTCATCAACACATATAATGCGCTTAAGGGGGTCAAGGGGTACTCTAGAATTTTTTCACGCGATTTACACGTGCTGGTGTGCTACGGAAGGTCAATTATATCCCTATCCCTATATTGTTATATTATAATTATTATTATTACACTACGGATAGGAAGAACCCAGGGGACTGGAAAAAGGGAATAATTGTCCCGATCTTCAAGGAAGGTAGTAGAACAGAATGCAGAAACTATCGGGGAATAAAACTGATGAGTCATTGTGCAAAGATGTTTGAGAAAGTTTTGGAAAGGAGAATTAGGACAAGGATAGAAGGAGGGATGAGGGAAGAACGACATGGCTTCAGAGCAGGAAGGTCCACAGTGGATTTGATTTTTGCTGTAAGGCAGTTACAAGAACAGCACTGTGAGTATGTAACAGATCTATTGATGGCCTTCCTGGACATTGAGAAAGCATATGACAGTGTATGCAGAAACAAAGTATGGAAGTCCCTGGAGGATAGAGGAGTAGAAAAATGGACTATAAGGAGGATAAAGGAGATGTACAAGGGAAGTGCGAGCTATGTGAAAGTGGGAGGAGAGAGATCGGACTGGTTAGAACAGAGAAACGGCCTGAAACAAGGAAGTGCTCTGTCACCGTTACTTTTCATTGTGGTGATGCATGACATAATGACCCGAGTGGCACAAGTAATTGGGGAAGGAAAGATGAAAGCAATGGTGTTTGCAGTTGATTTGATGATTTGGGGAAACAAGGAGGAGGAGGTACAGGAACAGTTGGACGTGTGGGAAGGAATAATACAAGGATATGGGATGAAATTTAGCATAAATAAGAGTGAGATGGTGATCACAACAAGGAAGAAGGAAAGAACCACAACGGGAATAGCAATTGGTGGGGAACAGCTGAAGAAAGTGGAGAGTTTCAAGTATCTGGGAAGCCTGATACAAGATAATGGAAGAACCTATAGAGAAAAAATGAGCGGGAGAGACAGGCAGAAGCATTCTGGAGGAGTGTGAGAAGAATGATATGGATCAAGGATGTCCCTCAGAACAGAAAAAAGATCATATATCGGACGTACTATGCCCCTATCCTGACGTATGCCTCGGAGACCTGGGCTATGAAAGGAAGGGGGAAGAGCAAAATACAGGCCAGTGAGAGGAGGTTCTTGAGAAGCAGTATTGGAGCTACAAAGATGGACAGAATAAGAAATGAGAGGACCAGAGAATTAATAAAGGAGGAACCATTACGGGATGGTATAGAGAAATCTAGACTTCGATGGCATGTGTGGAGAATGAGTGAAAAGGAGCACAGGGAAACACACAGCTTACTAACATAACGCCATCTTATTTAACTCCAAAGAACTTATGTACAGATATGAACACTTTACACTATATACACAAAGTACAACACACACAAAGATATGTCAGTCCTTCACAGCATGGACATGTAACACGAATGGAGGATAAGAGGATACCCAGGAGGATACACGAGACGAAGTGGGAAGGAAAGAGACCGAGAGGAAGACCAAGAGGAAGACAGAGAGACAGGTGGCTGAAAGGGATGGAAGAAAGCGTGAAGAAGAGAGGAGAAGGCTGGACAGGGGTGGAAGCTGAGAGATGGTGGGAAGACAGAAGGCGTTGGAGTGGCCTGTGTTCCAAACAGACCCGGCCAACGTCTGGAAACTGTGCAAGAGGATGATGATAATGATGATGATACTACGGCCTACAACGACGAGACAAAGCTCATTTTCAGCCCCTTGGTGTCAGAAAAAAAACCTCGGGGCCCCTAAACAGTCGTAAAGGGTCCCTGAAAACTACATTTTAATGCTCTAAAACCATGAATTTCTGAGATATTCCCAGAAAACTAATTTCATTTATTAAACTAATGTAGGAATGCAAGACAGTAACCATGACAACAGGGTCTCAAAAAGGTACATCCAACTTTCCATCTATTTCTGCAAGAAGTAATGCCACTCCATTTATTAAATTTCTGTGAAAGTTTGCAATTGGCTAAAAGGTTATCACGGAACCAACAAAAACTGTAAAATTCATCAATGCGCTAAAGGGGGTCAAGAGGTACCCTCGATATTTTCACAAGACTTAAACGTGGGATGTGTCGTACAGAAGGTCTATTATATCTTCAAACAGCAACATTATTTTCAAAAATTCCTGAATTAAAATAGTTTATTTTTTATTTTATTTTTTAGCTTTTAGGAATTTGGGCCATTAGAGGCTAAAAACCCTGAATTTTCATGCACCACAAGCCTTTATAATTTATTAAAGGGGTCTTCCTCTGGATGCGCACTTGACACAACAGTGAGGGTTAGTTTTTATGTGACGTGAATTGCATTTCGTCTACGAGGTTTTCAATTTTATTTTGACGTCAGGAAGTACACGCTTGGTAAATTAGTTTCAGAGCATATTTCAACTAATCATTTATCTTTGTCGACAAACAGGTTCCAAGCCCCTAACCAATGCAACAGTAGCTCAATTGATTACGTCTGGTTATTAATACCGACGACCGTTCGAAGAATGGGTACTTCTGCTAGTATATCATATGGCTCACCTGCCCCTTCACAATCTAGTTTTATACAACCAGCTGCGTTTATTGCAATTCTGAAAAAGCTTCGGTTCCTCTTCCTATTTCAGGGTAATATGAGAGGTGTGGTTATGAACTAGAATCGTGAGCATCATTATTCATAATGGGTACCTGTATTGAAACTGTAAAATGGTTGTGGATACAAAGAACACATACTTAACAACAGGAGGTACACTCACACAAACCAGGAACAGGTATTCTATATGCTGGGAATGAGCCACTGTGTGTGAAGCCTTGCAATAGCATGGAGGTTCAAATCCCATACAAGTAATGTTTTTTTTTTCTATCACCAATTTCCTGGGATGTGATAAGGTTGCATGTGTAATAGTCTTCACAGACTGATTTGCTTATGTGGCCGAGAAAAGGGCCGTTGGATGAGGATATAGGCAGTGGCTAGGAAACATGTGACATGTCGTGCACGTTACAACATATCTGGCATAGGCCTACTGGATCGGCTTGCCTTGACCAGGATTGGCCGACTCCTGTTCACATACTAGTTGTTTTAAATGGCCCTGCAGGAGAAAGTCCACGTGTATAAGATTGGGTAGTCTGGTAGGCCAGAGGACAGCAATTTATCAGGATATGTCTCATGGAGATGGTTCCAGATGACCACTGCCGCATGTGGTGGAGCCCCGTCATGTTGAAATCACATCCTCAAGGATTGGGACATGTTTCAACTATGGTGGGAGTTCATTGTGGAGAAACCGCAGATAGCGTATTTCTGTCAGATGACCCTCAAAGAAATGGGGACCAATGAGGTGATCACCCACGATTCCACACCACATGTTCATGCCCTATTGTATATGAAAAGCTGCATATCATACCCAGTGGGAATTATCCACACTCAAGTAGTACATATTGTGGAACTAGAATTCATCCTTATATGAGATGGTTGCTGAAAAAGGCAAGATCCATGTCCTCATGGTGTTGGGTCCATTGAAACTGCCTCCTGGGCTTCGAAATCATGACCATGGAGCACCTGGTGAAAGTGCAGATAGCACAGGTAAAACCGATGGATGTGCAATATCTTCATAACAGATGTTCATCTCCTGTTCCATGGCCTGTTAGCTTGTATGAGGGTTATGCCGAATAGTGCCCAACACCTCCTCTTCATTGTGGGCAGACGTAGCAAGACATAGCAGGCTGTGTCCTTCCCGGGGACTTGGTTGCACGCAGACACCTTTCCACATTCTGAAATGTCATACCTGTTGGTTGTCATGTATCCAGAAAGTGTTCCTTATACAGGCATTGTGCCTGGTATGCATTCTGTCTAGTTTCTCTATAGATGAGTAACATGTCCAAATACTCATTACTAGAATACATCATAAGGGAGTGAATAACCTTTTTGTTATGTTATGTTGTAACCTACAGTACTACCAACAGCGGTGGGTACGCTCGCTAAAGCGCAGCGATAAGTCATGGGGCCATGTTCTCTGCTGACTCGGTAGACACGTGGGTTTGAGCCCCACCGTCGGCCGTCCTTGAAATGATTTTCCATGGATTCCCATTTTCAACACCAGGCAAATGCTGGGACGGTACCTTCTGACAGGCCATGGCTGCTTCCTTCCACATCCTTGCCCAGTTTCATCCATCTTCATCTATTCCATTTCTCATCCCGGCGCGCAGTTCGTCCACGGGCCCTTATTAGAAAGACCTGCACTTGGCCTCTCAGGAGACCACACAACAAGAAAAAAAAACGACAGTACTACATCTCAGGGATACTGAATTGTGGTTGACATCGCTTCCTGGGTCTCCATTTTGGCAGCAAATTAAAGTAAAATGTGTTCCTTTCTATGATTTATTCGTTATGTCTCTTCTGCAAGTCCTGCCAAAGGTTTCCAAACCGTTTCATTGACCTACGATCACTCAATTGTCGGGAGGACCCTCAACGGTAATTAAAAATGGTGCGTTTCAGTAAACTGAACATGATCAAGTTTCTTAGTGGCACTATGTCGGGGGCTGACCGTGCGGTGCTGCTATGGTTTAACCAAGATCTCTTCGTGTCCCGATTTGACTATGGTTCTGCGGCATATGGTTCAGCAAGGTCGGCAACCTTGAAAATGCTGGATAGTATCCACCATAGTGGCGTTAGGCTGGCTACCGGTAACAGTAGGCTACACATTCAGACATACATTGTTGTGAACACTTAAGCAATAAGCCCCAACCAGAATTATAACACAAATATGCAGCAATTTTCTTACTATGTATTGCTGATATACAGGGTGGTTATAATTACACTTGCGCTACTTGCGAGGTTCCTCCAGACGATTGAATGATCGTAGGACAATGAAACGGTTCGGAAACCTTTGGCAGGACTTGCGGAAGAGACGTAACGAATAAATCATTGAAAGGAACACATTTTAATTTCCACATGAGCTGGTAACAGGTGAAATTCAAATGCCAACATAATGTCAGTGTCCTGTTGTTACACCCTGTCCTTAAGGTAACCCCACAGCCAGAAATCACAAGGGTTCAAATCTGGCGATCTTGGTGGCCATGTAGTGGGGAACGATCGGCCGATGATGCGGTGTCCGCCATGTGTGTTACGGAGTAACCGCCTGACCTCACGAGCAATGGGACATTGCCACTTGTTGGCATTTGAAGGTGAGCATCGCAAGGGAGGTAGCCAACATCCCACCTGCGACGTTGCGGGCAGTGGTGGAGCACTCGCTAGTGCGGTTCCAGGCTGTGGTGGATGCATCGTTTGTAACCTAGACTGTCAACATGGTACGCCACTCATGTGAAAATTAAAATGTGTTTCTTTCAATGGTTTATTCGTTATTTCTCTCCCGCGTGTCCTGTCAAAGGTTTCCACACCATTTCATTGTCCTACGATCACTCGTTTGTCCGGGGGGCCCTCGCAAGTAGGGAAGTGTAATTATAACTACCCTGTATATCAGCAATACATAGTAAGAAAATTGCTGCATATTTGTGTTTATAATTCTGGTTGGGGCTTATTGCTTAAGTGTATCACAGCAATAGCAGCCACACCTTCGTGGATTAGTTGTGGATGGCATTGTGATTTTTCAATTTTGCAACCTTGTAGATGTTAAATGAACAATTCAGTTTTTTAAATTTATTTTTTATGGATATTTTTATTCAGTATTTCACAGCAGTACTAGCTGTACTTCATTAAGATTTTGCTGTGTCTTGGCAGGGGGTGGAGGGCCGTGGTGATTTGTTGCTTCCATGTTCTACAGAGATCACCAGAAAAATGTAGCATACTTAAACTAAAGAAGTCATTGTTGAATGTCAACACTTTATATATCACAAGGTGCATATGCTACCTTTAACATCTACAATCTGGAAGGACTCTTGAGTGATTGCAGTTAGTGGTCAGGCTCACTTATTAAAATGACTAATTATTGCTCAGTCAACATACAAAAGTCCTTATGGGGATTGCTGCACCTAGGCTGCTAGGTCATCCAACATAGCTGGTTTTCTTTGATTCACATTAACATTTAGAGTCCCTCATAGATAAAGGCCTAGTGGAGTTAAATCAGGTGAACATGCTGGAAACTTGATTTGTCCCAGGTGCAAGACAAAAATTTTAAGCACTGTTAAAAAAGTAAAAGTAAAATAACCTGCAACTATTCTATAAATTATTTTATACTGCGTTAGGTAGAATATTGGAAAAGCCATCTTATATTGCTTAGTCGTAATTTCTTTATTCTACCGAATAAATAGAGCCGGCCCCGTGGTGTTGGGGTAGCGTGCCTGCCTCTCACCGGGAGGCCCCGGGTTCGATCCCCGGCTCCGTCAGGGATTTTAAAACTGACGTGAGGGTTGGAACGGGGTGCACTCAGCCTCGTGAGGACAATTGAGTAGCTGTCTGACAGTGAGACAGCGCCCCGATCACGAAAACCAAGATTAACTGCCGAGGGGACCCGACGCGCTGATCACGCTTCACCCCAATATCTGCAGGCCGAATGGCTGGGCAGCGTTCACTTGGTCGGCCTTAGCCCGTCATGGGCTGTATAGTGCCAGGGGTTGTTGACCGAATAAATAATCTGTTTTCTGCTGAGGTGCTTGGTCCCCTTACCATGACTATTCGAAAAGGTGAATTTTTGAAACTGTTGAGAAATTAAATTAACTGAAATATATTCAGGATGAAATGAAGAAACTGCAAAACAATGAATAAGATGATGAAAATATAAACTATAAAAATATTTGTGTAATATATAAAATAATAGAATCAAATACAATGGATATCCTTAAAAATAATTTGATTAAATAAAGATTCTAAATATTTAAATATAATTTTCAAAAACACTTTGGAGATGCTGTTTCCAAACTGGTCAATTTTTTAGTTAAGTTAATACTTTCATTGTTCTTATTCATTGTTTTCCACTTTCTTCATTTCATCCTGTATATACAGTACTAACAGAAGTACCCATTCTTCGAACAGTCTTCGGTATTAATAGCCAGACGTAATCAATTGAGCTACTGTTCCAATGGTTAGAGGCTTGGACCTGTTTGTCGACAAAGAAGTATGATTAGTTAAAATATGCTCTGAAACTAAATTTACCTAACGTGTACTTCCTGACGTGAAAATAAAATTGATTACCTCGTAGACGAAACGCAATACACGTCACATAAAAACTGACCTTCAATGTTGTGTCACGTCCCCATCCAGAGGAAGACCCCTTTAATAAATTATAAAGGCCTGTGGTGCATGAAAATTCAGTTTTTTTTAGCCTCCAATAGCCCACATTCCTAAAAGCAAGAAAAAAAAAAACTATTTCAATTCAGAAATTTTTGAAAATAATGTTGCTGTTTGGAGATATGAGACCTTCTGTACGACATATCGCACGTTTAAGTCGTGTGAAAAAAATCGATGGTAACCCCTGACCCCCTTAAGCGCATTGAAGAATTTTACAGTTTTAGTTGGTTCCGTGATAACCTTATAGCCATTTGCAAACGTTCACAGTAATTTAATAAATGGAGTGGCATTACTTCTTGCAGAAATAGATGGAAAGTTGGATGTCCCCTTTTGAGATGCTTTTGTCATGGCTACTAACTTGCATTCCTTCATTAGTTTATTAAATGAAATTAGTTTTCTGGGAATATCAGAAACTATTGGTTTTAGAGCCTTAAAATGTAGTTTACGGGGACCCTTTGCGGCTATTTAGGGTCCCCGAGTTTTGTTTGTGACACCAAGGGGCAGAAAATAAGCTTTGTCTCGTCGTTGTAGGCCGTAGTATAATAATAGTAATAATAATTATAATAATAATATAACAATATAGAGATAGGGACTTAATAGACCTTCCGTACCACACCCGCATGTGTAAATCGCGTGAAAGAAATCTAGAGTACCCCTTGACCCCCTTAAGCGCATTATATGTATTGATGAATTTTACAGCTTGATTTGGTTCCGTTATAACCTTATAGCCGTTTGCAAACTATCTCAGTAATGTAATAAATGGAATTGTATTGCGTCTTACAGCAATGGACCTGTGACGTTCTGTTGCCATGGTTACCGGATTGCATTCTTTCTTTATTGTATTAAATGAAATTTGTTTTCTGGGAATATCTCAAAAACGGTTGGTTTTAGGGCCTAAAAAGGTGTTTTTCTGGGGCCCTCGTTTCTCGCATTGAGGGGCTGAAAATGAGCTTTGTCTCGCCCTTCTACGCCTATTTCAACAAGTGTTTTAAGGGGTAGGCCCCCTTTTATGAGAGGTACAGAGAAGAGTTACATCAATGATTAGTGTCGTGCCTCTGAAGGATATCTGTACCAAATTTTACGTTGATCCACCCAGCCGTTCTCGAGTTATAAGGGAACATAGTTGTCCACAGACATACAGAGAGACAAAAATTTTACTTTCGTGCGCATACATCCTAAAACAGTCTGAAACGCGTAAATGACACAAATTTCCGAAGAAATTCAGAAAAAACAGACAAACTTTCATTTTTATATATATAGAGATTTTAGTTAATTTTGTGTCTCAACACTTTGTTTTATTTGAGTAGTTTTTTAAGGTTTGACTCTAATTTTGCAGAAATAGGCCCCATTGTTGGACCGAAACATGTAAGTTACTAACAGAATAGAAATTTTATTGATTGGCAGAGCATTTTAATTAAATATTAATTTGACTGATTCTGTTTTCACCCCTGTGAAGTACATGATTTCAGCTACTCTTCCTCTGAGTTGTATCACACTATGAGTGTAGTAACTTGAATGGTTCCCTTGTGAGATGTAATTAGCCTATATATGCTGTATAAATATGTATTGCAGCTTTTTTTATTACAATTTCTAGTTTGATGCAGAGTTCCGGCGCTTCTCCGTGTCACGCCATGGCACTGGGAAATATGAAGATTTCAGAGTGCTAATCGAACGCTTACATCGTCTGGGTGATGTGCCGTTTCTCATCTCCTACACGGATCCTCGAGATGGAGACCTGTTGCCCATCAATAATGATGACAACTTGGGTCGAGCCTTGCTGAATGCGAGACCACTCCTTAGAGTCATTGTGCAGAGAAAAGGTAGGAAATTGTTTTGAAGTTCACTAGCTCACCTCTCCCCACTGTGTAACTCGAGTGGCTATGATTAGAACCCTGCATGGATAAACAAAACATTATCTGCCCCGCATCCGCACGTTTCTTATCTGAACCTACTGGCATTTCAATAATATTTTAATTAGGAGTTTTTTTTTTTTTTTTTTTTTTTTGTCGTGTAGCCTCCTGAGAGGCCGAGTGCAGGTCTTTCTAGTCGACGCCCATGGGCGACCTGCGCGTCGGGATGAGAGATGGAAGGGATGAAGATGAATGAAACTGGGCAAGGATGTGGAAGGAAGCGGCCGTGGCCTGTCAGAAGGTACTGTCCCAGCATTTGCCTGGTGTCAAAAATGGGAAACCACGGAAAACCATTTCAAGGACAGCCGACGGTGGGGCTCGAACCCACGCGTCTACCGAGTCAGCAGAGAGCTTGGCCCCTTGACCTAACGCTGCGCTTTAACCCGCGTAGCCACTACTGTCGGTATATTAGGAGTATTAAACAACACATTTAAACTTTTAAGGAGAAAGTCGTCCCCTTGGGCTATGCATGTCATGTGCTATGTTTAAAATGAATGTTATGCAGCCAGAATTGCAACTCTTTACAGTTCGGAGTGTTAATTATGCTTAATGACATAGTTTGAATGAGATTCAAGTAAACCATCATGTTACATCTGTCATGAAAAAAAAAAAACATAACTTAACAGAAAAATATAGCCTATGTCATAAACATCCGGGTTCTATTAATGATATTCAACAAGATCGGATTGTATTCTAAAAACTATCCGCAAATTTGCTACAAATATTATCCACTATCCGCATAGCCATGCAAACTATATCCGCATAGGGAAAATATTTGCGGATATCCGCGGTTATCCACATCCCATCCGCGCAGGGCTTTACCTAGGGTCAAAGATGCAGCTGACACATGAGATAAATTATTACCCAATTGAATTTCATTCTAAATTTGTAATATAAAGCTTTTAAGCTTAGGCCTGTCATCATCATTATCGTCTCCATTTCCCCTTCACCAGTTGACACTGGGTGGGGGCAAATATGGCTCCTCTCCACTTTGTTCTGTAGTTCCACCATGCCTCTTCCGACACAGTGTTCCAATCCAGGTTCCGTTTTCTAATACTATTCTCCACCGAGTCCATCCAACGCATTCTTGGTCTTCTTCGTCCTCTCTTCCCTGTCATCCGTTGTTCCAGTGCTCGTCTTGGTAGCCTTACTTCATTCATCCGTTTGACATGTCCAAACCATCTCAATCTGTTTTGCTCCAGTTTGTCATTTAGTTTCTGTACTCCCAGTTCTTTCCGTAGATCTTCATTTCTCACTCTGTCCTTCCTCGTTTTCTGGACCATACTTCTCAGGAATCTCATCTCAGCTGCTTGTACTCTGCTCTCATCCCTCTTAGTCATTGTCCAAGTTTCTGCTGCATAGGGTGGATGTACCATTAATCGGCACTGTCCGAGTGATCGGCACTTTTGCGATTAAATGCCTATATCAAGGCTTTAACTGAATAGGTTTGCCATCTGCTGGGATTTTCACAAACCTTAGGTACACATGATTCATTCAAACTCCACTAGAGGCGCTTGTGTCGAAGGTGTTCTGCCACGTTGCCAGTTGAAGTGAAGTCGGGTGATGTCACTGTCATTGCCTAACGTGATTGTTAAGGAGTAGGACTTCAGTGTTCGTAACATCGGCGTGTTTTGCAATGTAAGTACCGCTGAACTTTGAATTATTATGTTGCGAAACTATGTGTTACATGAGTCAGACTACATAGAACATGATTTTAATTATTTATATTATATTTTCGGTCAGTGCCGAATACTACTTCAAAGAAAATCACAGCCGTACCGGTTATCGGCAGGTG
This sequence comes from Meconema thalassinum, assembly GCA_946902985.2. NCBI lineage: Eukaryota > Metazoa > Arthropoda > Insecta > Orthoptera > Tettigoniidae > Meconema > Meconema thalassinum. The sequence continues at coordinate 246,706,098 of OX336394.1, read as the reverse complement.
TGCCGATAACTAGTGCAACTGAGGCTTCCAGGAAGTACACCTTTTCTTAATATATAACTCCCGCATCATAACCCTCCGTTTGAAATATCAAAAAGAAATACATTGAGAACAGTTGAACTAGTAATCGGCATATACATTCTCCACTCAGTTTCTATTTATATCTTGATAAAAGAAATGCCGAACACTAGGACATGTATGTGCCGATCATTCGATGTATTTAGAAAATCACGATTTCAGTGAATTTGATGGTGTCCTAACTAACATTCTAAATGAGATTTCCCATCCAAGTGAGTGTGTGAATACTTCATACTCAGGAGGACTATTGAAGAATTATCCGGGCACATATCTGATTTAGATAGGGGACTGTTTGAGTATCGGATAACGTCAACAGAGATTTACCACTTCGAATGTCAAAGAAGTGCTTGCTTCCAGAGTTTAACTCTGTTAAAGGATGCATCGATCCCTCTGTAATAAATCGTGAAGAATCCAAGTGTCATGCATCCACGTCAGAAAGTAGATTTATCCCTCTTTCTCGTATTTTTAATCATAGCAATGGGATAGTTTCAGAATCTGCAACCAGTGCAACTCAAGTTTCTGGAGATACATTGAATGATAATTCTCAAGCGGACAATATGATAGACGATAGACCTACATGTTCAAATCAGGAGACAGCGTCGGATCAAACACTCGATAAGTGCAACACCAGGAATTTCAATGAGTTGGGTTCTAAACACCTCTCTACTCCACCTCCCACGTCTCAGGTAGTTATGTCTCCTTTTAAAAGCATACTTTTCTAGCCAAGAGATCAGCCAGTTCTGAAGAAGAGAAAGAAGGAGAAGATACCAGCAGTAGCAACATCTGTACAATGGATGAGATACTATCAAATGAAGGAAGATGAAAAAATTAAAAAACAAACTGAGCTAGAGGAACGTAGAATGAAAAGGGAGCGAGCAAAATCAAAAAAGGAAGAACAAGGAGAGGAAAAGAAAACTTTGCCTAAAACAGCAACTCGTAATAAAAAGGTTCAGGAAGCAAACGACAAGGAAGCTGTACATCAAAATAACGTTCAGAAGAGGGTTTAAAAATTGATATTTTATTTATAGCTTTGAAGGCTATTAGTTTAATTAACTTAAAACCCAAGGAGTAGGGAAAAACCTTTGGATGTTGCAGAGGATTCATGGTATTGCGAAATATGTGAAGAAGACAAAACATTACCTATGATACAGGGCGTACAGTGCAAAACATGGTTTCATGAAGAGTGCTGCAGTATGAATAAAAAAAGTGCTCCCATGACATTCACATGCCACAGTTGTGTAAATGAATAAACCTTTCAGTGTCAGTGTTTCTTATGGATGAAACGTACGCATAATTATAATATTATGACAAAGGTAAACATTGTTTAGGCTTACTGTACTTAAGACCACAAATTTGTGTTGTAATGAAATGTGTCCTTGTGCGTGTGATTTAATGGTGCTTCAATAGTACATACTGTTTCAATTTTTAGGGTGAAATTTTGTATTATTAAGGTAGAAATAAAATCTGTCTTGACTTAACAGCATTTTAGTTGCCACTGCCGATTAATGGTATACTTGAGTGTCGATAACCGGGTCCCAGCTTTTCTTGCGCTGTCGATCATTGGTACACAGGGTGCACCTCGTAAATTAAATAACTTTGAAATGAACGGATTGTACTTGCAAGCACTTGAATATATCCTTTCGAATACAAAGGTATGTATGTGCCATATCAACGTAAGTTGCAACCAGTATTGTAGATATTAAAGACTTTACACATGATGATGTAACGCGGTTCGTCTTAAGGTGCCGATTAATGGTACACTTACCCTATGTCATTATAGGAACATTTGTACATAACTTCTTTAGCCTTAATTGGTATATCCTTGTTCCATACTAGTCCCCGTACCTGTTGGTAGAAAGCACTCTCGAGTTGTATTCTTCTGCTAATTTCCAAATCTAGTCTTCCATCTTCAGTCAGTTCGCTTCCCAAGTATTTGAAATGTTTCACCACTTCCAATTCCTTATCTCCTACTTTGATTACTCCTTTTCCTTCTTTCTTATCTCTACTCATCATCACTGTTTTACTCTTCTCCACATTTATCTTCAATCCCCATTGCTCAATCTTTTCATTTATTACGTCTAACTGTATGTAAGTTACTGTAAATGCAATGAGAGTATGGCATGTGGAGGATGATGTTAGTTCAGGAAGGGAGCTGGTCTCTTGTTCTGGCAGCTAATGGAGTAGATGTTGTTCAATGAAAATGCTACATTTTTTTACTAATTTCAAAATATGACTCTTTCTTTGCAGTAGTAGTTGTTATTTTGCACGTTTACTATCAAAGAGCTTTAATTTGATATGATTCCATGTGTGGTAGGTTTGACTGCTCCTTCAGATTGCTGTTTCAAAAAATTGCTGCTCCGTATTAACCCTTTCAATGCTAAATCCGTAGATATACATTGTGCGATGACAAGCCGCCCCTGCTAAACCCTTAAATATACATTTTAGTGCCGTGCTCACTTTGCTAAGTCTGAAAAAATGCATACAGCGTTCAATCAGTTCAAATGGCACGCCAGAAGTTAAGGAAGTTCTAAAGTAGCGGTAGTTCACTTTTTATGCGCACCTACGTAAGGATTTTGTTTCCTAGCAGTGATGAAATATTGACCATCTGTGCTTCCAACCACAACCAAAATGGCTGCACCGGAAAGGGGAGATGTCTTGGCAAATGATGAAATTGAACAGTTTTTAGTTGATAGTGACTCGGATAATGACTTTATGGACGACAGTGACAGTGAATATGAGGTTGGAAATGTTGTGATACAATGTAAAGCTATTTTTCAATATTCAGATATTCTTGAAGAGAAAAAATAACAGCACAGAGGGAGCAGGTCTACATAAAAACCTAGCATTGAAAGGGTTAATATGTAAATAGTATTATTATTTCTGGACACAGATCGAATAGAAACATAGGAAATCTGGAATAGAAATTCAATAGGAATGTCTCAGTCCTTTCAACTGAACTCACTGCTGTCAACATTTATTTTATAACTTGGTTTATGTACGAATTATTGTTGGTAGGTTCATACTGTAGTGCAAGTCTTCTTAATAGGCTGCCTGCATCCAATTCCAACCAGTGAAATTATTTTTGATGGTTCACAATGATGGCACACATGAAAACTAATCAGTGGGGAGAGTTAACAGAAATTAAATAATCAATACAGCACATTTCACACATCAGTTATGCGACTTAATATGAGGATTTAAAAGAAAAATGTTAACCTGCCTCTTTTCATACTAAAGCACTGGGCTAAGATGCCTAAGTTGAATTCTTAAAACTACTGGACCCGTGCGAGAACTCTCGCATGTGTATAAACCACCCACCTCTTATGCGGGCTTCTATAAATATGTTTATTTGTTTAAACTCACTTTTTAAATAAATTGTTGATATTTATGAAATCAGAGAGCAATTTATCACTGCTGCTGGTTGCACAATGAGTTGTGTGCACCCCATGTGTACAGACTACCCGCCCAGCGCTGGTGCTATGCGGCTGTATGTGACACAGTGCTGCCAGGGGCAGTGACTTGTTTATTTGTTTACAAGCACTTTATAAACAAATTAATATATTTCCATTGACTTTTCAAGAAATGCAGGCTTTTCCTGTACTATTGAGACGATTTGGAGGAATTTGGTACAAACCACACCTTCTAACTCCCTCTGGTTTTGGAGCTTGAGTTTTGTGAAACATACACCTTAGTGTATTATATATATAGATTTAGGTTTTTCCTGCTCACTCACAGTTCCAGCAGATTGATGCACTTCAGGAGCATTGTTCCTGAGACGAAACAACATACTTTTAAGTGGTTATGGACATTGAAAAGGCTTATGATAGTGTCCCAAGAAAAACAATCTGGGAATGTCTGGAAGATATGCATGTGCCAAATTACTTGATTGACAAAGTGAATATGCTATATCAAAAGTGCTATAGTTGTGTCCAGATAGGAAATGGAAGATCAGAGTGGTTTGAAACACAGAGAGGAGTCCAACAAGGAAGTGCCATATCTCCACTTTTATTCATCATATTAATGGATCCTATCCTTAAATCTATTAAGGATGCTGACAGTGAAGCAAACGCCTTTGTATTTGCAGATGATGTTCTGATATGGGGAGAAACGGAAGCTGAAGTACAAAAGAAGCTAAATTCCTGGAACAACAAATTTAAGGAGTTCCAGCTAAACATCAGCAAAACCAAGACTGTAGAAATGACTATCAACAGAGATGGTACCAATTCTAACATCTTTTTGAAAGGAACTAAATTAGACTCTGTCTTCAACTTCAAATATCTCGGAAGCACCATTTCAAAGGATAACACTGTTCAGCAAGAAGTACTCAACAGGACACAGAAAGCGTCACATTTTTACTATGGGACAGCAACATGCCCCTGAAAGCAAAATTAACCATGTCCAATACTTACTTTGTACCGATTCTGGTGTATGGACTGGAGACATCATTGTACTTCACTGGATAAAGACCTTAACAAAATCCAAGCAACAGAAATTAAATTCATTAGAACTATGAATCAAAAGACCAGAAAAGACAAGATCAGAAACGAAACAAATATAGGAAAGAAGCTGGGATACAGGAAACTGTTGCAAATGTTATAGGGAAGCGTAGACTCCAGTGGTATGGACATGTGATGCAAATGAATAACACTAGAACAGCAAGGGACTACTTCAATAGAGAACTGAAAGGAAAAAGACCGAGGGGAAGACCCAGAAATCGATGGAGACTGAGATCAGAATTGGAGAAAAAAGGGCTGAAATGGGACGAAGTTGTTGAACGAAAATTGTACAATGACAGAAAGCAGTGGCAAGTGCTTGTCTACCGCACCTGGGAAACTGGAAACGGAAAAGGATGATGATGATGGCCAAAGATACAGCTGACTTTTTTATAAGATGAGATAAATTGTTATTCCAATTGAATTTCATTTTCAATTTGTAATATAAAGCTTATAAGCTTATCTATTATATAGAACTAAGTGTCCTGACTGACTGACTGACTGACTGACTGGCTCATCATCGCACAGCCAAAACTATTAACGTTAGAAACATGAAATTTTGGGGTTGTATTCTTTGTATGTCGAAAACGTCCACCAAGGAAGGATTTTTGGATATTCAGGTTCTAAAGGGCTGTTATGGGGGTAGACCTGCATTTAATTGAATAACAGTATCTCCCGATTGGTTTCCTTGGGGGATGCGATGCTCGGCATATAAACTCATCATTAAGAATCAGAAGACACATGTCTGAGGGTTTTTCGATGTAGTGTATATTATGAGGTGTATGTGTGAAAAGTGGGGGTTGAAGGATTCCTATCGGAGCAAGTATCTCTTAAAAGACAGAGGCATAAAGTATGAAACTCAGGGGGAAAAAACAGCTTGAAAAATAAGTAAATAAGTGGTCGACCGTTTTTTTTTTTCATAAATCCAATTTAAGGGGCCCTTGGAGAGGAGTGAAATTCTGGGGAAAGAAGTCCACTAAGGAAGGATTTTTGGATATTCACTCTTCATCCCCCAGCCAAACCTATTGCAGTTAGAAACTTGAAATTTTGGGGATATGTTCGTTGTATGTCGAAAACGTCCACTAAGGATGGATTTTTGGATATTCATGTTCTGAAGGGGTGTTAAGGGGGTTAAACTTGCATTTCATTGAATAACAATATCTCACGAGTTGTTTCATTTGGGGATGTGATATTCGGCATATAAACTAATCCTTAAAAATAAGCTGACACATGTCTAATGGTTTTTCAATGTGGTGTATATTATGAGTTAAAGGGGTGAAAAGTGGTGGTTGAAGGATTCCTAACGGAGCGTGTATCCCTTAAACGACATAGGCGAGGAGTTTGAAACTCAGAGGAAAACAATTAGCTTAAAAATAAATAAATAATTAAATAAATAGGTGTTCGACTGTTTTTTCATAAATCCAATTTAAGGGGCCCATGGGGAGGTGTGAAATTCTGGAAAAAAAAACGTCCACTAAGGAGGGATTTTTGGATATTCACTCATCATCCCCCAGCCAAACCTATTGCAGTTAGAAACTTGAAATTTTGGGGATATGTTCATTGTATGTCGAAAACGTCCTCTAAGGATGGATTTTTGGATATTCATGTTCTGAAGGGGTGTTAAGGGGGTTAAACTTGCATTTCATTGAATAACAATATCTCACGAGTTGTTTCATTTGGGGATGTGATATTCGGCATATAAACTAATCATTAAAAATAAGCAGACATATGTCTAAGGGTTTATCGATATGGTGTATAGTATGAGGTGAAAGGGGTGGAAAATTGGGGGTTGAAGGATTCTTAACGGAGCGTGTATCTCTTAAACGACATTAGCAAGAAGTTTGAAATTCAGCGGAACAAATCAGCTTAAAAAATAAGTAAATAGGTGTTCGACCAATTTTTTTTTTTCATAAATACAATTTAAGGGGTTTATGGGGAGGGGTCAAATTCTCAAAAATTAATGAAAGAAAATGTCCTGACTTACTCACTCACTCATCATCGCCCAGCCAAAATTATTGAAGTTAGAATCATGAGATTTTGGGGATATGTTTGTTGTATGTCGAAAACGTCCACTAAGGAAAGATTTTTGGATATTCACGTTCTAAAGGGGTGTTAAGGGGGGTAAACGTACATTTCATTAAATAACAATATCTCAAGAGTGGTTTCATTTGGGGATGTGATACTTGGCATATAAACTAATCATTAAAAATAAGCTGACACATGTCTAATGGTTTTTCGATGTGGTGTATATTATGAGTTAAAGGGGTGAAAAGTGGTGGTTGAAGGATTCCTAACGGAGCGTGTATCCCTTAAACGACATAGGTGAGGAGTTTGAAACTCAGAGGAAAACAATCAGCTTAAAAATAAATAAATAAATAAATAATTAAATAAATAGGTGTTCAACTGTTTTTTCATAAATCCTATTTAAGGGGCCCATGGGGAGTGGTGAAATTCTGGAAGAAAAACGTCCACTAAGGAGGGATTTTTGGATATTCACTGTCATCGACCAACAAAAACTATTAAAGTTAGAAGAATGATATTTTGGGGATATGTCAGTACATTTACTGGCACGTTAAAGATCCCCTTCGGGGCAAAATTCCGGCACCCCGGCGTCTCTAAAAGCCAGGGTAGTTAAAAGGGACGTAAAACCAATAACATTATTATGTTTCGAAAACGTCTACTAAGGAGGGATTTTTTGATATTCAGGTCCTAAAGGGGTGTTACGGGGCTAAACCTGCATTTCATTGAATAAAAATATGACACGACTATGACGCGAGCGAAGCCGCGGGTGCCTGCTAGTGTACTATAAATGCAACTTTCTCGAAGGAGAAAAGTAAAAAGGAACTTCAAGGTTGGTCAGCATCCAATAAATAAGTCTTTAGGAAGCTCCATATCCTAGGGGCGTGATGGCTCAGCGGTCTAGCTGTATGCCTCTCACCAAGGCGGTCCGGGTTCGATTCCTGGTCAATGCATGTGAGATTTTCGAAATGAAATGCCATGCCCTGTGGTTCGGATTCCACGTAAAAAGGAGGTCCCAACTTATGATCTAGAGATTAACGGTCATGTTAAACTACAAGCTTCCTTCCTTTCCTTCCTTCCATATCCAAGTGACAAGTGGCCCTTTGCTCCTTATGCTCTCGTGCTTTGTATTTTGACTTGTGTTTGTCCCTGGAATCTCAGATAATTATGAAATTAATCCAAGCAAATTCAAATGCCAATAATGTAGACAAAAATATTTATCCAGGCCTTTAAACTCTTTGGGCGCCACGTGTGGGACTTCTAGTTTTTGTATTACATACTTTTTACCTGAATTAAGTGCCGAAGTTGAAAATTGAGACACCTTGTATTGTATTTTACTTCACCAAATTATTGCTTAGGGGTTGGAAGTTGGTGTGTGTCATGAATGAGGATTGACTGCTATAATTCTTCGCATTTGTGCCATATTTTTATTAGATGTTGAATTGGGATCCACTTGCTATGGGTTCGCCTTATTGCGTAGTGGCTGTCGCCGCGAAGGCCTGGGTTCAATTCCCGGCTCTACCAAGAAATGTAATTCTGGTCTGAGGGCTGGAACGGGGTACACTCAGCCTCGTGAGACAAAACTAAGAAGAGGTGGTTTGATTCCTAACTCGGTCATTCTGGAAATGGTTTTCGTGGTTTCCCAATTCTACTCCAAGCGAATGCCGGGATGGTTCCTAAATTAAGGCCACGGCTGCCTCCTTCCCAGTCCTCATCTGAATTACAACTACAAACACTAAGAGTGACACAGGTTATCAGACAAATTCCACACACACCCAAGTACATGGGGCTACATGACGACGATGTAGCAAAGCCCCTCAATGAATCAACAACTACTTGCTATGGTTGTGGCTAGCCATATTTCAAATTCAGATTATTATTTTTTCTCTTATTGACTGCCATTATTTGTCAGGGTTTGCTCGTTTTATCATAACATCAATCTATATAGAGGGTGTTTCTAAATTCCCATTACAGACTTTGAGGGCCATTAGTGGGGACCAAGATGGTTAAGTTTAGCATAGGAACTTGTGTCTGGAAACGTACCGTCTTCCCGCTACCTGCAAAAATCCACTGCAGCACTATGGCTATTCTAAGGGTGGTTTTTCCACATTCTCTCTAGATAAATTTGGAGATGGTACATCAATGCATACTCGAGAACATGGGACAGTTGACCAATATGTACCAAACCATTAAGTTAACACAACGGATGGTTTCTAAATCGTCATTTCTTTTCAGTTCCATTTTCTATTTTCCTAAAAATGTTGATGATTTTCCTGCGGTAATTTTTTCCTTAGTCATCATCATCATCATCATCATCTTGAGCAGTTTCCAACCGCTGGTCGGGTCTGCTTGGAACATAAGCCTCTCCATCGTTTCCTGTCCATCCACCATCTCTCGTCATTTACTGTGTCCCAGCACACTCCTCTTTCCTCCACACTCTTCTTAACTCCTTTTGCCCATCTGTCCCTTGGTCTTCCCCTTGGCCTCCTTCCCGTCATTTCCATTCCAAACATCTTCTTCGGTATCCTCTCCTCTTGCATCCTCCTCACATGTCCATACCATTGTAGCCTAGATCGCTCTATTCTATTTTGCAATGGTTCCCCTCTTACCATCTCCCTGACTCTCTCATTCCTTACTCTGTCCATTCTTGTCACTCCTACCCTACTCCTCTGGAACTTCATCTCCACTGCTCGTATTTTATTCTTGTCCCTTTCCTTCATCACCCATGTTTCTGAACCATATGTCAAAATTGGCACAAAGTAGGTCTTGTAGATGATTCCTTTACATTTTTGTGGTACATCTTTATTCCATATCATCCCCCTAACACTCTTGAAAAATCCATCTGCGCACCTTCCCCTCTCATTTATTTCCATCCTATTGCCTCCCTTTTCTTCAATTATGCTTCCCAAGTACTTGAAGCATTCTACTTTCTGCAACTGCTGTCCTCCAAGTGTTATGCCCATATCCAGTCTGTTCTTCTTCCTCGTTGTGATGACCACTTCACTCTTTTGTGCTGAGAACTTCATCCCATATGATAACACTACCTTCTCCCACTCATCTAATTGCTCTTGTACTTCTTGCTCATCCTCTCCCCATACCAGAAGGTCATCAGCAAACAACATTGCCTTCATTTTCCTTTCCCCAATGCTATTTACCACTTTTCGTATGATTTCATCCATCACCACTATAAATAACAGGGGTGAGAGGGCACTTCCCTGTTTCAGACCACTCTCCAGTTGAAACCATTCCGTTCTCTCTCTTCCCACCTTTACACAGCTTTTGCTTCCCTCGTACATTGCTTTCACTCTTGCCACTGTCTCCTTGTTCACTGCTTTTGCTCCCATTGCTTCCCATACCTTGTTTCTATTAATACTATCATATGCTTTCTCAATATCCAAGAAGGTCATCACCAGATCTTTCCCATATTCATAATGGTGTTCTTGTAGCTGTCTTACTGCAAAGATGAGGTCAACTGTTGATCTTCCTGGCCTGAATCCATACTGTTCTTCCCTCAGCCCATCTTCCTTAGTAGCTTACATAAATTATAGAATTAATTCTATTTTAATCTTTAACTCCAGGGAAAATATTGCTCTTGGCAATTCTACCTGTACACTGTCTTTTTTTTTCTGCAGTGAAGGAGGAAGGAAATACATTTGTCCCAATTTAGAATTTCAGAAAATGTGCATCATTATAAGGAGAAAATGTTTTTAAATAGTAGGGAAAGAGGTTATGAAAAGCAAAAAAATGCATTAGCCTGTTACACATTCCTGTGAGACCATTCAATTGTGAAGTAATCTTTCTGGATATTTCAAAGTTTTACTTTGGAGTTCTTGGATCCATTAAAGTAGATTCTCTTTGGTGAGCAGGCAGTAGCCTACACAGAGCTGGAGTCAATATTATCAAAAAGCTTGTAGTTTAACGTGACCGTTCATCTCGCGATCATAAGCCACGGGACCTCCGTTTTACGTGGAATCTGAATCACAGGACATGGCATTTCACATCGAAAATCCCACATGCATTGATCGGGTCAATATTATCATGTTTTGCATTGTACATGATCCATTTTCGTTCCCACCTCAAATTATGACAGGTGATCTGTCTTCTTAGTGTTTGTTTTAACAAAACTCTGTAGTTTTCCTCCAGGTTTTTCCACACTGCCTACAGTCGTGTTGTAGGATGGTACCTTATTCCAAGCCACGGGTCATCTGTCCCAATCGCTTATTCTAATAATTGTAGGTATTCACAACTAGTCACCACAGAAATACAGGTCATCAGACAAATCCAACACGCACCCGAGTTCATGAAAGATGATGGCCTATACCTCCCTAGCCACTAAAATGAATTAACATTGACATTTGATTTCCTGTCAAAATATGTTATGATATTTTAATAAAGTGTGCTTTGGCATCGGTAATTTACTTGCTTTGATGTGAGAGCAAGTTATGTAGAATACTGTGTTGCAAGATGCAGGAATTAACAGTATCTCACCAACTGGCAATTTCATAATAATCATAGTTTTTTTTAATATAGGAAAAGGGATTTCACCTAATCCAAATGTTATCGGAGATAATGGCTAAGTATCGGAATCTGTTGGATTTTGGCTTCATATTTCCAAACATTTGGCGTTTCTAGTTGACAACACTGCTGTTTGACCCCCAATGTGTTCCCAGTGAATTTTTTCTGGAAATGGCTCTGACGAATATTCGGTGCTGATGAAGCCTCATAGAGTTCATCTATGTTATTGTTGGATTGAAGAAAAAGGTAAAGCATCGTAATTAGTCGGGGAATGGGGTAATATCTGTCTGGTCTCTCCCTCAAAGAAATCTGCACTGCTGTTAATAGGCGAGCTTCCTTCATTGTCACCCCTATCAAATGCAATGATTCTTGTCATTTTAAGTCATTCATCTTAATATGTCCCTTTTCCGTCCATCACTCTTTCTCTGTTTATTCTCATTTTAGACCACCTCGTGGTGTAGCGGCTAGTAATCTTGGCTGTCGATTCCCGGATCTGCCAAGAAATTCTTATTTCTAGTGTGAGGGCTGGAACGTGGTATCCTTAGCCTCGTGAGACAAAACTGAGAAGAGGTGGGTTCGATTTCCATCTCAAGTCATCCTGGAAATGGTTTTCCGTGGTTTCCCCCGCTTCTACTCCAGGCAAATGCTAGGATAGTTCCTACTAAAAGGCCACGGCCGCCTCCTTCCCAATCCTATCCACAATGTACAAATACACACACTAGTACAGCCATCACAATAGCACAGAATATCACACAAATTCGATGCGGCTATATGACAGAGCTCGCAGCTCCTAAAATAAGCAAGAACAGCAATTCTCATTTGAATGTTGTTGGTACTTCAGTTGGAGCTAAGTACAGCTTTGGTCATCAGCACCGTGTGTGTATGGAGTAACATGTGTTATTGTAGTGACATATTAAGTCTATGATTGTGGTGGGAGCCCTGGCACCAGTCTAAGAATTACCTGGAGTGAGAGTGGGGGATAAAACCACGCTTGGGATGACAGCTATCGAACTTCGAATCTCCGATCGAGCAACTGCCCCATCTAGTCGTAAAGCAGGGCTTGCGCGACCCGTTACACTCGTCGCGTCGGTCTCATTGTAATTTTAATTTTACAACCGTCGACTAAGTGCTGTAGACATTATAATTGTCAGCTAAGTACTATGGACAATGAACAGTCAGCTAAGTACTAGAACCTCTGCAGTATTGGAAGTTGGCAGTCCTATCGAGTTAGGAAGGTTGGCTATTTAGCGATGCAAGAGCGAGTGCCATACCGTACCCGTAAAGGAGGCAGCAATGGACAGTTCGCCTTGAGTGGAATGGGTTATTCATGGCAGTCCTGCTGGAGGTGACCCACATGTTAATGAGCTGGACCTCGGTACTGCTTGAGCTTGACAAAACCTATCCGGTATTGGTCATCGGCCATTCTTATCGTTGTTTCTACCACCTCACTCGGAATTTTTACTAACTGAATCCATACGAAAATAGTGCAGGAGCCTGATGGCCACAGGTTGACCCCGGCGTCACCTCCCTCGAAGATCTTACTGACAGATACACAAATGTATGAGGCTGATGACAGGTTGACTTCGGCCATCCTGAATGTGGTTTCGCCCACCTCCCTCGGGAGTTTTTGCTGATAGATACATAAATAAGTGCACGAGGCTGATGACCACCCGAAGTATCACCATTTAAATTGAAGTCCACTTCCTGGTGTAACGGCTTGCGTTCTTGGCTGTTGTCCCGTTGGTTCGGGTTCGATCCCCCGTTCTGCCAAGAAATTTAATTCTGGTCTGAGGGCTGGAACGTGGTACACTCAGCCTCGTGAGGTAAAACTGAGAATAGGTGGATTAGATTCCCACCGCAGCCATCCTGAAAGTGGGTTTTCGTGCTTTCCCACTTCTACTCCAGGCAAATGCCGAGATTGCTCCTAACTTAAGGCTACGGCCGTCTCCTTTCAAATCTTCGCCTGACGTACAAATACACATACTATTACAGATATCAAACAACTACAACATTTAAATTGAATAGGCTACCAATTTATTTTATGGGTTTAGGACAGGTGAAGATTCCGGTAAACTGGAAAAATAAATAATATCTGCTCACAGTTAATGTAAGCAGCTTCAAATTAAGACATAATTTATCAAAGCAGTTCAGACACTCATTCAATATGCTTTCATTCTTAGGAGAAGAGTGGCAGCTTATATTACACTGACTTAGCAAAATGTCATGGGATAGTCACCTAATAGCGTGTGGGGGCCTCCTCTCGCCCTGGGGACTGCAGTGAGACGCCGTGGTTGTGAGCCGACAAGTCCCTGATAGTCCTCTGGACGCAGTTGACACCAAATCGTTTGCAGAGCGGCCGCCAATGCTTGTCCGTTCGTGGGTGCAGGATCCGGCTGCGTTCCATGACATCCCAGATATGCTCGACAGGGTTCATATCGGGGCTCCTGGGTGGTCATGTCAGTCGTTGTACGCCATTGTTCCAGTGTCCTTCCTAGTGATTGGCGACAAATGGGCGTTGTTGAGTCCGATGACGTTGGGTTAAAAGTGGCACCCGTGTGCGGCGCCGGCCCCCATACCTCATGGGACTCGCGTTCATACGGATTGTCCACTGGGAGACGTGTCTAGCACAGCCTGTCTTGAATTGATCCGTGATTTGTTGCACTGTTGCCCTTCTGTCACCATTGACAATCCGTCTCAGATGTCGCCGGTCACGGTCATCGGGGGTGGCTGGACGTTCGTCTGTTGTGGACGGTGACACCCGCATTCAATCATTCACGATACACCCTCGACACGGTCAACCGTGTGAAGCCGAATTCCTGCACCACGGCCGAAATCTCACTTCCCTCCGTCGGGTACCGACCACCGTACCCCATTCGAACGGTGTCAGCTCACGACGACGTTCCATGTTACGTCTGTCAAGTGCAAAACCACTTCTCACAAGGACTGGCTGCGTGGCTCAGCGGTAACGTTCTCGCTTGCTGGGCCCAAGGTTGCAGGTTCGTATCCTGGCGCAGTCAGCTGGCATTTGAGGGTGCGCAAATGCGAGGGAGCCGTGTCAGTAGATTTACTGGTACGTTAAAGATCCCCTTCTGGGCAAAATTCCGGCACCCCGGCGTCTCTAAGAGCCAGAGTAGTTAAAAGGCACGTAAAACCAATACCATTATTATTATTTATTCTCACAAGGTCCCCTATACAACTGCCGCTGGCATAGGGGATGTGTGGTGCGAAGACAACACACTTGCGCATCAGTGCGCCACTATCCCATGACTGTCTGTCAGTGTAGGCCTACTGTACTTGTCTTTCCCTTTTCGAGCCTATTTTTACAGTGAACAACAGCTTGAACTTGGAATTATGGAATTCTTCTTCCGAAATGAATGAAAACAAAGAAGCTCGTTATAAATAGTCAAAGTTAAGGCGGATTTCTAGAAGCTCCACACGAAATCGGGAATGTACTTATGACGCAATATCGAATGCATGCTTCACTTCATTTAACGCATACCGTACTGCACACACGCCATTAAGTTGTAAAATAAACTTTCCTTAAATATAGTAAAATGTAAGACAAACGGGACTAATATCATTTTAAATAACCAACAACTAATCAGTTAAACAAAAGGAGAGAGAATACGCTGGAGTTGGTCGTCCCCCACTGTGACGTCAAGTCCTGACCACCAGAGGCTCAAGGCGGCAAGCCAGGGGCGTATATAAGGGGGGTGCTGAGGGGGATCCAGCCCCCCCGAAAAAAAAGCCAATAAAAATTAAGAAAGTGCTGCTTTGGTAAGAGCATAAAATAATTGTAAAGTTGGTTGTACCCTAATCTTAAGTTATCGGCTAAGTTATAAACAATATTAAAATTGAAATTATACTAACTCGTGGTGTAGTGGGTAGCATTCTTCGCTGCCGCCCCGGAGATCCGAATTCGATTCCCGGTTCTGCCAAGAAATTTTAATTCTAGTCTGAGGGCTGGAACGGGGTGCACTCAGCCTTGTGAGGTAAAGCTGTGAATTCCACAGTATGTTTTTTGAGAAATACGTGTAAAAAAACTGTTTACCTTTTTGCTTAGTAAATTGGCAAATATAGATATTTGCCATTCATACTCCATAGGCCATAATAGAATGTTCATTAAGTATAACATTTTATTTGTGTGTTGTGTTGTATTTTACAACTTTTTGTATTGCCAGTAATAATTGTAGGCTTTATAAACTTTGAATCTTATCTAAAATAATTACACAAAGTTATATGCCCTAAGGTATTGGTGGATATTTCTGGGTATTTTGTGGTGACAATCCCTTGAGTATACTCACAATTTTCCAGGATAGTCAGCCCCCCCCCCGATTTTTTTTTCTATATACGCCCCTGCGGCAAGCTCTACATCAAAGCAGTGGACCAGCCCTTATTTCTCTAGTTCTGGGTTTCACCTCCCGTCCTCGGGAGTTTTTACTGACCGATACTCAAATAAGTGCGTGAGGCTGATGACCACAGATTGACCTCGGCCATTCTGAGTGTGGTTTCACCTCCCTCCTTCCCTCCCTCCCTCCCTCGGAGTTTTTCCTGACATATTCCACAAGCAGCCAAGTGCGAGAGGCTGATAACCAAATGTCCTGAATCCTCTAAATAAAACAATACAATTCATAGCAGGAGATCCATCATATCATCTCTAAAGGGAATATAACACCCTCGTCCCGGCGGCGCCATCGAGAATAACATCAAGCTTACACTTTCCTTTTTATTTCCTTGTGCCATTAGTGAGTTATTTCAAGAAATGTTTTTCTTTTACTATCGCATTGATTACCGACGAAGCTTTCAGCTAGGTAGTGTTGTGTAGGTTGAGTGCAAGCCATATAGATGTAAGGTAAACAATTTAAATATTGGTTGCTAAAGCCGAAGGGTGAGTTCGATTTCTGTATATTTAATGGCATTTTAATTCTCTACCTTATACATGGTGGCCACTACTCCAGGAAATCCTGGAAAATGACAAAAAAAAATGAAAACTCATGGAAAATAGCCACTGTTAATTAATTATAAAAATCCTTCCATCTTAAACCATACTCCCGCTGGAGTTTTGAGTGAGCACTCTATCGTTAACGAAAGAAATTTCGTCAGGCTACCTGTTTCTGTGTGGGAGAACACGCGATAGTAGGTATTTTTGTAAAACATATTGAGTCTAGTCCACTTCACCGCAATAAAATTCCAGGCGGCATTCTTTTCTCTTTTTTTTTACCGGATATTTCAGTCACAAAGGCTTTTTTAAAACAATTACATCATTTGTGTGTAGACTTGCGTATCAATAACGCAATCACCACTAATTTTTGTCAACATCTGTATAAGTAAACCAATCACAACTGCTTTATTTTGGTCTTGATGTAGGCAACCGATAAAGCACCCCCTCCCTCCGGCTCGCGCTTATTTTTAAGTCTGGAAAAATGAGAATTACTCCTGCAAATTTCCTGGAAAACTCCTGGAAAATCGTTGACCGATTTGAGTGGCCACCAGGCTTATATCTATAATGACCTGTGCTCAATGTACACTGCACGACCTACTAGAAAGTCTCCTCAGTACATTACTTCGAGGCCCACTTGATCCAAAAATTCCCGTACTTTTCTACAATCTGCCTGGAGTTCATCAAATGACGAAGATATTTGAATCCCCACTGATTATTCTAGTTCTTGTGACCTCCTCGTTGTATAGCGGCTAGCACTCTTGGTTGTCGCTCCGGAGGTCCGTGTTCGATTTTCGGCTCTGCCAAGACATTTAATTCTGACTTGTGGGCTGGAATGGGGAACACAGCCTCGTGAGGCAAAACTGTGGTTGGTTCGGTTTTTCCTACCTCAGCCATCTTGGAAGGGGTTTTCCGTGGTAACCCACCTCTACTCCTGGTAAATGGCAGGAAGGGTCCTAACTTATGGCCACGGGCGCCTCCTTTCCAATCCTCACTTGATTTACAAATACACACACTAATACAGCAGGGGCATATGACCTCGTAATTCCGGCCCTTAAAACAACAATAACTAACACTAATACAGCAGTCCGCCTCGTTGTGTGTTCGATTCCCGGCTCTGCCAAGAAATTTAATTCTGGTCTGAGGGCTGGAACGGGGTACACTCAGTCTCGTGGGACAAAGCTGAGAAGAGGCGGGTTCGATTCGTACCTCAGCCATCCTGAAAGTGGTTTTCCGTGGTTTCCCACTACTACAGACAAATGCCGGGATGGAACCTAACTTTTAAGGGGGCAGAAGGTTTAACACCCACATTAAAAAAAGAAAACTCCAAAAATCACTATAAACACGGGGGATATCAGGGAAACGGCGAAGGTCAGCACAAAACAAGAACCAATTTTGAAAAATTATCATTTCAATTTTGAAAATGTTTAACTTTGCTTCTAATAGCAAGGTGTGTGTGCTTCCTTGGATATGTATATCATTGTTGTACAAGATTTGTGGCAGGCACAGTTATAATATTAAAATCGTTATTGTTGTGGCTCCTTGAGCTGTATGTGCCCCCTTAAGGCCACGGCCGCTTCCTACCCAAATTCGACCCAAATTACAAACACACACTAATACAGACATCACAGTGACACAGGTTATCAGACAAATTCTACACAAACTCAAATACATGGAGCTGCATGACCACGATGTCGCAAGGCGCCTAAAACAATCAACAAGATCTAATACAACCATTACAGTAACACAGGTTATCAAACAAAATCCCCCCCCTAGACACACCCAAGTACACGGGGCTGAATGACCACGACGTCCAAGCCCCTCAAATGAAACATCTAGTTCTTATTTATTCAGTTGTAGACTGCGGTGGGAAACGTGTTGCGGGCGAGTCCTTGGAGACTACGTGTGCTATCACATTGGCGAAGTAAGTCTGATAGCTCGTAAGTGGGCTGCCTTTTTCAGGACAGGACAAATCCATTTGTGGATTTAGGGAGAGAATGAGCCGGAAGTGTGCCTTCCTCTGCACTTCCGGTCTCTAAGGGTTAGTTTGCCACACCTCCTTTATCCGAGAACTAACCTAGTTCTTGGTCATTAAATGAAAAATCAACCCTTCTCTAAACCAAGGGTTTCGAAAACTGCTGAAACTTGGTGGATGTTCATGAAGCCCCGATCTAAGCCTGGTATTACTTCCTTTCTTTCATTTCTTATTGAACCTTGTTGAAATCTTCTGGCCCTAATAGGCTATGTCCAGAGTTTCTGTACCAGTTGTTGCCATATTGCCAAAGTTTGCACTTCGTACTATATAAGAAGCTTTTAGTCGGTCAACACGAGTGTGCCGAAATTAATTCTACAAATAGATTACTTCGGCAACACTGAAAAATGGCTTCTGGTATTTCAATATCGACTTCAGGCAAATCATTGAGGCTAACTCATGAACTCGAACAATTTGGTTCAACAAAAAATGCATTCAATTGAACATAATCCCGAAATATGTAGGCTACCAATCAAAATTAATCCGCAAACACCGGTGGTGGTCATTTCAGCTAAACATTTTTGACACTCACCGCGGAGGTGGTTTTCTGTGGTTATCCACTTCTACTCCAAACAATACTAGCGATGGTATCGCTAACTTAAGGTCAAGGTCGCTTCCTACCCCAAATCCTACCTCAATTTCACACTAGTCAGTTACAAACATCAGAGTGACACAGGTTATCAAACAAATTCTACTCACAGCCAAGTAGGCTACGCGGGGATATAAAACCACGATGTCTCAAAGGCCCAAAAAGATTCAACAACAACGATTGTGAGATGCAGTAAGATATTCAGTGCAGTTTTCATACCGAATGCAATGAATGATAGCCAAGTGTGTAAATGTCAGAGGTGGTTCAAGTACGGGCGAGTTTCGGTCAGATCGGCAATCTTTAATCAGCTACGCTCGACGCCAAAATCGATGAAAGCAAACGAAACACAAATTTCCATTCATCATATGGCGAGATTTTGTATTCCCTCTTCAGAGAAATCGGCCACTTGCGAGGAAGTCGACATTTACAAACACAAGTGTTTTACAGAACTGGCGTTGAGATTTCACATTTCTGATACCGAAATAATCCACGTGCTCCGATTTGGTTTCCCCAGTTCGGCCTAAAATAATTATTTTGTAGCACTGGTGGCTGTTTATTGATTGCTGAGCGATCTTTCTGTTCCGGTCGAAGACTTGTTAATTCATTCTATGTGCCTGAGACATCTTGGTCAGTCCACTTCCTGGTGTAGCAGCTAGCATTCTTGTCTGTCGTCCCGGAGGTCCGGGTTTGATTCCCGGCTCTGCCAAGAAATTTAATTCTGATCTGAGGGCTGGAGCAGGGTCCACTCAGCCTCGGGAGGCAACATTGTTAAGATGTAGGTTTGATTCCCACCTCAGCCGTCCTGGAAGTGGTTTTTCGTGGTTTCCCACTTCTACTCCAGGCAAATGACGGAATGGTTTCTAACTTGAGGCCACGGCTGCCTTCTTCCCAATCACCTGCATTACAAATACACCCACTACTACAGTCACCACATTAACTCAGGTTATCAGACAAATTGTTTATATGTATACACTCACCCAAGTACACGGAGATAAATGACCACGATGTCGCAAAGCCCCTAAATGAATTAACATCATCTTGGCCATCAGTGGGAAACATTATCATGGTTTAATGACAGGCAACATGGATTTCGGAAAGGTTACTCACGCGAGAGTCAGATGCTATCACTTTTTCAAGATATTAGCGAATCGTTAGACGATGGAGTTTCAGTCGACGCCGTAGTTATAGATTTTGCGAAGGCATTTGATGTGCCGCATGACATGCTACTCCATAAATTAGCTTCGACGAAGATTGATAGAAGAGTAATTTTATGGATCCAAGAATTTTTGACGGGTCGTTCCCAGAAAGTTGAAGGCCGATTCTCGGATGAAATTACCGTAACGTCGGGTATCCCTCAGGGCAGCGTCGGAACTTTGTTATTTTTTGGCGTTAATAAATGACTTACCAAATGGGATTCGCAGTGACTGTCGATTGTTTGCGGATGATTGTGTAATATATCGAAAGATACATGACTCACAAGACAATGCAGTACTTCAAGATGACCTGAACCTGGTCTATAAGTGGGCGATTGAAAATAAAATGAAAATAAACACAAGAAAATGTAGTCTAATAAAAATAGGGAAAGTGCGAAGGCAAGATTTTCAATATAACATTGGCTCGGAAATACTTGTAGAAGAAGATTCTTGCAAATATTTGGGCGTTCACGTAAGAAATGATATGAAATGGAGTAGTCATATAGGATGTGTAGTTTCTAAAGCTTAGAATTAGGATATTTGTCACTTGTAAGACCTATTCTGGAATACGCCTCGGCGGTTTGGGATCCATATCAAGTAGGGCTCATAAATGAGTTGGAAATGGCACAAAGAAAGGCCGCTAGATTTGTGCTCAGTGACTTTAATCCCAGGAGCAGTGTGAGCCGTGTGTTAAAGAAACTTGGGTGGGAATCACTTGAGGCTAGGAGGATGGAATCTAGACTCTGCGCTATGTACAACACGTATACAAATCAACCAGCATGGGGTGAGCTTAGCAAACGTATGGAAAAGCCTACTTACATGGGTAGGAGCGATCACCCTTTCAAAGTTAAGGGCCGACCACAGCGAACAAATTATGGTAAATATTCTTTCGTCAACCATGCCATTGATAATTGGAACTCTCTACCTGCCGCAGTCTTAGAGCCTTTTCCCAAACATATAGGTGTGTTTAAGAAAAGACTGACTGTTTGTGTAAATACTCCAGTTTAATTGTTAGTGAATTGTTATGTATAATTATTTATTTGTTATGTATATCTAATTTGCCACCGGGGGACACACCCCCAATTACAAATAAACGAATGAATGAATGCCACCCCTGACGGCTCTGTCAGGAACTTTAATTCTGGTCTGAGGGCTGGAATGGGGTACGCTCTACCTCGTGAGGCAGAACTGAGAAGAAGTAGGTTCGATTGCCACCTCAACCATCCTAGAAGTGGTTTTCCCACTTCTACTGTGATTAAGGCAAATGCTGGGGTTGTTCCTAACTTAAAACCAGGGCCTCCTCCTTCCCAATCATAGGCCCCAATCAGAAATACGCTCACTGCTACAGACACCACAGTAACACAGGTTATCAGTCAAGACCTCTATAAGCTTACACATGCGTACACACACTCAAGTTCATGGGGGCTAATTGACCACGATGTCTCAAGCCCGTAAATGAATGAACGACAACTTAAAGCACTTCTGAGCCCTGCCAACTTTTGCAGAAGTGAAGTGCTGATTCACCTTGAATAGTCACAATATTGCGAGTGCAATCAGCCCGCAGCACGTGCTAAATGCAGGTGTGTTTATAGTATCGTAACCAGGAGCAGTTGTTTGTTTCATAACGCCGACTTGTAACAACCTCCAGTTTCATGTGTTTCTCAGCTACAGCAAACTGTTATACTCTATTATATTGTAAGTACAGTCCCTGGATGCGAATTCAACTTTATGGTGGAGATACCACGGTAGTAAGCTTTTCACATAAATAATAATAGTAATATGCCTCTGGAACACCGATCATAGGGAGCAGATACCTAATTAAAAACACGTAAACCCTGAAAGAAAAATCTTGAACATTTTTGGCCCAGTTTGTACGGAGGGAATGTGGATGAAAAGGAAATCCCAGGAGTTTTATCAGCATTTGGAGAAAATGTTGGGGCACATTCAGGAAAAAACTTTTAAATTTTTGTGGGCATATTCTCAAAATGAGTGATCACAGGCTGACTAAAAGAATTCTAAATCTTACTCTCTGAATGAAAGCTAAGAATAGCTGGCTGTTTGAAGTTGAAAAAGGCCTTCAGGAAATCGTGTGTGATTGTTGCGTCTGGGAAACACCAGGAGAGGTAAAGAATTATATAACGATTGCGCTGATGACTAATAGAACGGAACGCAGCAGAGAACCAAACTGGTGGGCGGTACCTAGTCTTCATAGAGTTCGTCAACGACTCCTAACGTTGCAGTCATGTATGGAAGGCGTTACTTTTCCCTGGAATACCCTCTTTGGCTGTGGGTCGTTGAATCATGAACAAACGGTTGGCAGGAAGTGTGACACAGCCTTGAACTGCAGGTAGTACGAAAGCAGCGTAGACATTCGTTACAGGTGAATCACGACATTGACTTCGCAGCAGGCTTGTTCCGGTTCAGACGAAAGCCTAGTCCTCGGAAAGCACTTCTTTTGGGCTGAATCAGCGTTATTGTGCACCTTACAATATTACAGGACTACCGTACCTGGTTTATTATCTTCTTTTCTTCATTTCATTCTACCATTCAGAACAATCGAGCAATATTCAATGGCCGTGTGGAAGTGTGCTTTGACTCACCTCCTTGAGTCCAAACAGTACAGTCGCTCAAATAATGAGTGCACTATTGTCCTTTTTTTTCCGAGCCCTGAGCCGAAACTCGATGGAATGAGTAGAATAGTCTTGTAAAATAAATATGTACACACATACACCTCAGTAAAGGTTTCCGTGTAAACTCCCCTTTGGGACTTGGCCGAAACAGTTACGAAGAGTGCGTCGTTTTTGTTTTTAAATGGAGGTTCGAGTTCGATCCCCGGCTATGCCAAGAAATTTCATCCTGGTCTGAATACTGGAATGGGGTTTACTTAGCCTCGCAAGGCAGAACTGAGAAGAGGTGGGTTCGATTCCTACGTAATCCACCCTAGAAGAAGCTTTCAGTGGTTTCTCAGCTAATGCTGGGACGGTACCTAAATTAAAGCCACTGCCGTCTCCGACCCAAATCCCAATTGCACACACGTAATGGCACAGGCTATCAGACATGCTTCACACACGCCCAAGTACACGAGGCTACATGACAACGATGTTGCAAAGCCCCTGAATGAATCATCAAGAACTGATTGAGCTACTGTTCATACGGTACTGCGTGTATGCTCTCCATAACATCGGTAGGAAATGCAAATACTGTAAGTCTTATGCCGTTGACAGATAGCGTCTGCAGTACATCGTTCACAACCTTGCCCTGTAGCAGACCTGTTGATCATATGTTCCTCTTATTATTCCTGTTCCTGTGTGGTCTGGAATGAGGTGTAATGAATCATGTGTCAAGTGGATTTTACGCATGGATGGCCTTCCTGGCGCCAGTTTAATCAAAAGAGTTAATGACAGATGAAATTATTGTAATGGAACTGTGATTTACAAGGAAACGACCGTCGACTCGCATCTGCATTTGATTGAAGTTTAAAAAAAAAAAAGGGGGGGGGGGGGGGAACCTTGGAAGACTATTTCAATAACAGCTGACGATGGGGTGCGAATTCGCATGTCTTCAAAGTCCCGAGATAGCTTGGCCCAATGGTCTTGTATCTTTAACGCACTGAGCTACTTCGATCACTCCGTGTCCACGTCAAATGTTATTAGTTACGTAACTTAAGTCCGGATGTTTATCTAATATTATCCTACGAATATGTGCATACTATAGATATTTAACAAAGAAGTTCAAAGTGTGTGCCAAAATATTTTAAAATTGCTCTGGGACTAAAAATATTGCCTTTTTTAAGGTCAAATTAAACAAAAGATGTTTCAAAAAATATTTATTTAAATTAAAGATTATAAAAAGGAATTAATTTGACAAAATGGCACATTTACACAACTCACATTAGTTCTTGGTGCAATCCTGTAGTAGTTTTTGTCTCATTTGAGGGCCTTGGACGTCGTAGTTATATAGCCCTTTGTACTAGTCTGATTTTGTCTGATAACTTTTGTTATTGTAATAACTGTATTAGTGTGTTTATTTGTGATGCATGTGAATAATGAAAAGGAGGCGCCCTTGGCCTTACGTTAGGAGCCATCCCAGCAATCGCCTGTAGTAGAAACTGTAGGGAAACTGCGGAAAACCACTAAGTTTACGTAATAGGCCTATAAACACAACATTTTGTATGATTCGAAACTTTAAATTAAACGGCATTTGTCTCAGATGTTAGCTTTATGTAGTTATAGTTAAAATATTGCGCTAACTATGTAAACATATGTAAAATTAAATATAATAGTCCTAGATGCCCAATTCGTCAACAATTTAAGTTTTCATGCACATACTTACGAAGGAAAAATCCTACAGTAATTATATAAAAATCCGGACTTGAATTATTACTGGCCAGGAATCATTACTTGCGTCCAAATTATATCGTTTTGCTGCTTTCCGTGGAGAGATAACCTGTCCAGAGGTCGGTTCAAAATCCACAATCGGCTGATGTACAAGAATTCATGGCAGGAGGAATATTGGCCTACATGGTATCAGAGAATGTGAAGATCGGCATTAGGCATGTGGTCGGAGCTTCTGTCCCTGAAGACGAGACGGATGCTGAGTGGCACCGCTAGAAAAATCTGGCCTTCAAAGTCAAAGACGACGGCTCAGTCCGATTGCATTTGAGAGTTTTAAGAAGGACGTTGAAAGAACGGCTCCAGGCAATAATTCCGGCAACCCCGCCTTTTCTAAAACCTACCCCCGCAGTGTAGTTGTGCGTTTTAAATCGGCCACAACGTCCGCGATGGGCAGCGACAGCAAGTCCAGAGATCGGAGGTTCGAATCCCGGCGCTGACAGCAGCTATCCTGAATGAACCCCATCCCTGTCCCTAATACAGCTGTACAGTACTACAGTCATCGCAGAAATACAGGTTATCAGACAAGCTCAACACACACTCAAATACACGCGACCAATGGCCAACATGTCCCAAAACTACTAAAATGAATTAACAACAGTCTCTTAAAACCTCTACATTCATAATTATTTGGAGAGATGGATTGAGAAGCCAGCCACCATTTTATCGTCTTGCATGCTATTGATGTTCAACACATACGATATAAAATGTTTTCGGAAACACATGACTCCTCGGTCACTGGCCGGTGGCTGCTCTATGTGGCCCTGCTGTACAAATCCAAATTCTCATTTATATATTTATTTCACTTTGTAAATGCATTATTCGTGGTACGACTCCAAATCTTCATTATATTATTTTCTTCGCTTTGTAAATGCATTATTTATAAAACTCACATATACAGTATATAATATTAATACTGTATAATTAAACACTTGGTTAGAATTTCTCTAATAAAGTGGCAAAGGAGTTACATTTCTCTCTAGAGAGAACTCACGTGAGACTTAGAAGATGAGTTGGTCTTGGAGTAGTTTGTCGGACTCAAACTTGGGACGTTTGTACATCACCTTGGAATTTTTCCTGCCATCTCCAGAAGAGGATTTAGTGAATGATGCCTCTCTGTGAAAGAAATTCGATTTGCCTTTTCCCAATGTTAGTAATTTTTCTATCTCACCAGATGATTGTGTTAAAGACCCGGTAACCTACCATATAATATAAAACCGAAATAACTACAGCATAATGATTTTCGTTCCATGTAACGTTTTAACCAAAGACCGAAACAGCCTTGAAGTCAACTGAAGTGTGCAACTGGAGTGTTTCCGCTAGCCATATTGCTTTCTCTTGAGCCTAAATTATGTTCCAGACAACCCGACCCAACGATCCAGAGTAAATGAGGATGTAACAGGTGGGTTTGAGCGTGACTATGCAACTATCGTTCGTAATCGGGGGGAACAACGCTGGTTATATGCCAGAGAACTGTTTCTCAGCGGAAGGAATACCTAATAGGCGAAGCAGGGAAATAAATTATGGGTCAAATTATGCACAAGTTCGTACGCAACTCCATATCACCCCGCTTCAAATACCGTGAAGGGTCTTTGAATAGGGATATCCTGAACTAGCAACAACAGATAGCGCACAAGTACAAAGTAGGATCATTTTGTTATTTAGTTCAGATGACATTTGCAAATAACAGACAATATTATCAACTTGTCATTCTTCAAATTCGAAGGCAAATCAACGGAGACCCACATAAAACAGTCATGACCTGACAGAAAAGTTTCGCCTAGATAACCCTATTGATCAGCAGAGTAGATTATTTCCTTCAAAATCCAACGTTTTTGATTCCATCCCGGTTCAGGCCGATGGTTTTTAAGTGGCTCGTATCGGTAGGTTTCCTTCGGTACCCACGAATATCGGATGGGGTGACGTTACATGTGAGTTTTAGGTTAGTCGAAGCGATGCATTTCAGTTTAATATGCAAGTATATTGGCTGTATGCGTTCTAGATATGCTACCAAGTCTGTATAAAATAGTCAATAAATATTAGTTGTGGAGTAATGAGTTTTTCATGATAATATTAATAATAAGTTGATCGTGTAAAGTCACGCTTCACTGTAATTTCAGAAATCTGAGGTAAAATCCCGAGCAACCTGAGGTTGTCCTGAGTGTGTTACCTCCCCCCCCCCCCCCCCGGTTTTTCCCCCAGTCTCGCTTGGCTAATGTGATGATACCTTTTTCAAAGCCTGAGGCCGCCACACACCAGCCCTTGGCCTGCTAAAGCTACACACAATACTATAAACACCTCTAGAACACACGTTATCAAAACAATACCATACACACCCAAGTACAGTACATGGAAGTGATGAGCAAAATATTTTAAGCCCCCTAAATGAACACTTTTTTCTTCTTTTTTCAAGGCTTTCCTGGATCAGTGAACAGATGGTTGTCCATGCATAGGATGTATACTTACGAAGATATTTGAATGCCTGGTCTGAATTACCATGTATCAGTCCTCGAGAGGAAATGCCGCAGCGAATATTTCGCATGTCTCAAACAAATTTTGACCTGGAAGCTCGTGGTAAAAAAAAGGCGAATAGTGACGAACAGAACTACGTTTTAGTACTGGAATGGACTACATATTCTGTCAAGAGTTCAACAAAATGTGGGTCCGAAATCTCGCCAGGTCAATACAAAACTCATTTTGTGATCGTGTTCTAATGACAGTCTGTTCTTGAAGAGTTGGTTTATTGGTTTCTTGCGTTTTATCGATTAACGACTAAATTCAGTGGAATCGCGGGTCTGAACTACTTTACTTTCCTTCCTAGCCGTGGTGGTACCCTCAGAGGGTTAAGAGGCACAGTTCAACGGTTCGAACTCTAGGTAGAATGTTACCTTATTTTAGGTTCTGTGGCACCGATCATAGAAAACACTGGGCATTCTTTCTTTTGGCCTTTCTTGGCACTCGACTTTTCTAGTACAGTAGTCATTACTCATGAAGTTGTGCGCGGGACGAATGAAGGCCATGTAGTTCAGTTCATGATAACTACTAATGCTTCTAGCTGTTGTGTTGTAGTAAGCTATCTCCGTATCTGTGCCGGCCGTTTTAAATACAGTTATACTAACTTACGGGTACCACAATTTCAGACTGCGAAATCGAGACTATTTTAGTTCGCTGACTAATTGAAAGCTGGTCTACGGACCCTAGATTTTCGGTAAATAAAAAATCAAAATAGCATTGAAAATAAAACAATTAATGGTGTTTAGAGCGGTAAATAGAATTCACTTATGGTGTTATTTCACAAAGAAATGATCATTATTTAATGATTACACTTGTTTAAAATGCACTTGACTCTGTACACAACTTATAAATAAGTTAGATCATTTTGTGGACCGCTTTAGAAAGAGAACATTTTATGAACAATTTTAAATAGATAAATCATAAACTGTGTACACAAATAATTTAATAAGTAGCTTAAGGAGTAAATAATAAATATACAATAATAGTAATTAATCGGGGGCGTGGTGGCGCAGCGATCAAGCTGTATGCCTCTCACCAAGGTAGACTGGGTTCGATTCTCGGTCAATACATGTGAGATTTTCGAAGTGAAATGCCATGTCCTATGGTTCAGATTCCACGTAAAAAGGAGGTCCCGTGACTCATGATCGCGAGATAACGGTCCCGTAAAAGTACAAGCTTCCCTTTAAAAGTAATTAATGAAGAATAAAATCATTAATAACTGAATAATACATACATTTTAAATAATTAATCAAATATATAATGAGTAGAGAGTAGCAAATGAGTTGCTTCAGCTATTGGGTGGTTTTGTGTACAAGAATTTACTATCCCGAGGTTGCAACTTGACTATTGTACTCTGAGGTAATAATAATAATAGATGGATTTGACCTTCCTCGGGATTGGCCAAAATTAAAGCGTATCAGGACCGACTTTGGTGTTTGTACAGACTTTGTTCAAGTGACAAAACGTTCATCTCTGAGGTATGATTGCTGTGTTGAAGTACATTGTCCATAACATTCGAGCCTATAGAGGAGACGTGTTGGAAAGCACCTTTGTGACTCTGAGCACGGAAAAATATCACAATGTGACGGATTTGTCGCCACTCGTGGTTTGTTTGTTGGGAATCTTGTGCTTGTTGTCGGACGCAGCGATTTGTCGCGATGTCGCGCAATCGGCGCCGCTGTCGGCCGTTTGAAGAGATATGCGCTGTCCTCTCGGTAGGACATGGAGAAATACTGAACCCGGCCTCTCTACGGGATTCCCGCAGTCCTAGGAGAGTGTTGGTCATAAGTTCGAGGTTGGGCATGGTAAGAACTCGCGAGGTGGTCACCATGGTATGTGATCGGCGCTTCTCGCAAGTGGGTTGAAGTGATTCCCGCTGTCCCAGCTATTACTAGTTCGCGGTGAAACACTTGGAAATTGATCGTGATGGTAGGTTACTCACAAGAGGAGGATACGATGCATGGGTCACCGATTCGAACCCAGGTGCAAGTAGTAAGGTGCGCTTCTCAGCCGTTTCCGAGAAATTAATTATTCGCAATTGCAGTGCGACGTCTATGTGCGTTGTACGCTTGCAATAAGCCAACGAGTGCGTGGTGCAGTTGTAATAGCCCTGCTTCGTAAGCGCGGGATCGCTGGATCGAATCCCACCGGTGAGCATTTGCTGTGTGTTGTGTTTTTGTTGTTGTTGTAAATATTGGCAATTCGTACAAATTTAGGTGTCACGAACAATGTTTATTTTGCTGTCAATCGTAATAACGTGTTATGTGAGCGGGAAAAGGGATTCTGAAATAATCGCAAGGGGGTCAACGTTTGTGACATTACATAATGTACAGTATTGGCATTGCAAATACATTGGTATTATACACGGTCAGGTGTATTCTATTATATGTACCGTACCGGTATACATTGAAGGACCTGTCTGTTCCGTTCATTGCATGTCTGTGAACCATCAGACCACCCCATACCCCGAAAGCAATGACTCATGCTATGCGTATTAATTGGAAAATGCCAATGGTTACAAAATAAAAAGAAAGAAAGAAAAGAAAACCCCTACACACTGCAACGGCTCACCGGTGGGATTCGAGCCAGCGATCCTGCGCTTACGAAGGAGGGCTCTCACCACCGCACCACGCGCTCGTTGGATTCTAGCTAGCGTACAACGCACATGTACGCCGCACTGCAATTTCGAATAATTAATTTCTCGGAAACGGCTGAGAAGCTCACCTTATTACTTGCATCTGGTATACGCCTGATCATGTCCTACACGTGTACTAAAGATGGTTCGTATCGGTAACCCATGCATCGTATCCTCCCCTTGTCAGTGCCGTTTTTGAATGGGTTGTCTCATGTCTCGCTCTCCGCACGCTTTTAAGCTCACTATTGGGTATGGGAAAAGTAGCTAGTAGGTTTCGGGACAAGGATGTTTCGTGATCGATGCGATTATTTTGGAATGAAAAAAAAATCCACAGCCTGCTTCCAGTCTCCGACCGGGTCAGGAATGGAATGAATGAAGCCCCCATCCTGCGGCGAGGATATGAACTGTGCCGGCTGCCGAGACCTGACGCACTCCTCTGGGGCAATGATTAAATGAATGACAGATGAAATGAAATGATAGTGGAGAGTGTTGCTGGAATGAAATTTTGACAGGGAAAACCGGAGTACCCGGAGAAAAACCTGTCTGCCACCGTTTTGTCCAGCACAGATCTCACATGGAGTGACCCGGATTTGAACCACGGACCCAGCGGTGAGAGGCCAGCGTGCTGCCGCCTAAGCCACGGAGGCTTATGATTATTTTGGAATAATTATATGAATTTTTTCCTGGGAGGGTGCATTTTTCTTTCTAATTATGAATTGTACAGGGTTTTGAAATAACCAGGTAATCTTATATTCACTGGAACAGAAGTTTGAAGGAAAGTTCGAAACATAACAATATCGAATTATAGAGTTTTGAATTAAGGGTTTTCTGTACTTGGTTTGAAGGATGTCGCTAACTTGCGTGACAAGGATTTTTTTTTAAATTAATATTATTTCGTGACTTCAATTTGGGGTATTCTCCAAATGTAGTGCTCTACGACGGAATGACTGGTTTCTGATGAATTGTGGAGGATTTCGCGAATAAACCTCTCGCGAAAAGTCAGGGTTCCTTCTTCTTCTTCTTCTTCTTCTTCATGTGCAATCTCCTCTAAGAAGGTTAGCGATCATCACAGCAATCCGGTTTTTGGATCTAGTAGCACCGAAAAGTTCACTGGAACTACACTTGAGGCATTTTCTTTAGGTTGTCCAACCAAGAGATCCTTCTTCTTAGACTTCTTCTGCCCTCAACCTTCCCTTGAATAATTTCTTGTAGAAGACGATACCTGTCTCCTCTCATTATAATGACCCAAGTAGCCTATTGTAACTTTCCAATTTCCTGGATTAACTCCTTACCTTTACCTATCTCAAGATTTGTGATTCTATCCATCCAGATTACTCGTAAGATCCTACGATATGTCCACATCTCAAACGCCTAGTCTGTTAATCATATCTTGTTTGAGTGTCCAAGCTTCCATACCGTAGAAGGGTACCGAGAACACACAACATTTTAGCAACCTTAGTTTTAAATTTATACTAAGGTCTCTATTGCACAATACATTTCTCATTTGATTGAATGCACTTCTGGCTTGTCCTATCCTTGCCTTAATTTCTTGAGAGCAATCATTGGTATCAATAACTATGGTTCCTAAATATATGTAGGCTATTTCTGAATTCTTTGAACTGCTTCACCTTTGATTATCAAATTTCCTGGATTATTCTCTTTCGAAATGACTGTGTAACTGGTTTTCTTAACATTTAGAGTTAAACCACTTTTATCGCTGGCTTCTACCACTCTATCTGTCAACAGTTGTATCTTCAAGGCATCCAGCGATTAGTAGAGTATCGTCCGCAAATCTTAAATTATTTACAAGTTTGCCATTCACCTTAATCCCTGATATATCACACAAAAGGGCAGTTTGAATTACGTCTTCAGAGTAGGTGTTGAATAATAATGGAGACAGTAGGCTACACATCCTTGTCTCACACCTCTTTCAATTTTTATTTCATTTGAAACCATGTTGCCTTCTCTTATTACTGCGGTCTGATTATAGTAAAGTTGGGTAATCATTTTCATATCCCCTGTCTAATTTTTTTCTTCTGAGCAACTGAATCAGTTGATCATGTCGAACTTGTCAAATACTTTATTATAATCCAGAAAACCAACATAATGTTGGCTGATTAATTTCCAGGCATCTTTGTGTGAATACATTAAAGGCAAATAATGCTTCTCGTGTTCCCAGGGCATTCCTGAAACCAAACCGAGTTTCATCTATATCTTGTTCTAGTTTACTATGTATTCTTTGATGGATGATCTTCAAAAATATTTTCATCATGTGACTCATTAAACGAATTGTCCTAGGGTCATTACATTCTTTCGCATTATTTATTTTTGGTATAGCTATGAATGTAGATTGAAGCCAGTCTTGAGGAATAATACCGGTTTTATAAACCGTATTAAATATATCTACCAACAACCCTAAATTTTCTTGATTAATGAGTTTTATTAATTAAGATGGTATTGAATCTGGACCTGGTGCTTTGTTGTCTTTTGCATTTTGAACTGAGTGAAGTATTTCTTCCTTTGTAATGTCTGGGCCAGTCATTCTGTTGTTCCTAGAGGAGAATAAAATAGCCCGATTGCTACTCTGTCTATAGAATCGTAATCATATTCCTTCACTAAGCTTCGGGTGTCAACAATTCAATTTGAAGTCATGTGCCTCTTAATAGACACTTCATCAGGCTACACTTCCCCTCTTGCATTTAAAATGACACAGAAACTCCATTTGGAAGGACAGAGGATTTTTGATTTTGCCACTTTTGAAGATTTTCTAAATCAATATATAGGCCTATATATATATATATATATATTTTAAATAATAATTGAAACTGCAGATTTAGTTCCGTGTTGTCCATGCATGTTTGAAGGGACTAATTTAAATAAGTAAATTATTACTTTGGTAAATAACGATTATAATTAATTGTTAAAAGAATAACATCCGTAGCGATGGAGTCCAGTTCCATCTTGGCGCAAGCACACGCATTTTGCGAATCTTGGATGTCTTGTCTCACAAGACAACACTACACATCTGTTAGCAATTATTATTTTAATGAATGGATATATAATAAATAAGAACGAGCCTGACTGTGGATTGGAAATAGTCGGGACATTTTCGTGCATCGAATGTGTCCGGAGAGAAGAGAGAAAGACACCTCCTCGGACTAAATCGGGACATCTGGTAGCTTTAATCACCCCCTCCCCTCTTACGTCCTCTTCATTACTGCAGATACATGCCATAATGCGACCTTATTCGAACTCCGACCATAGACTCATAATAACAGCAGTACTCGGTCCAGAGCTCCAGATGCCGCAGTAACTCATGCTAACAGACAAGAGTACGGGGTTGATGG
Organism: Meconema thalassinum; assembly: GCA_946902985.2. Lineage (NCBI taxonomy): Eukaryota > Metazoa > Arthropoda > Insecta > Orthoptera > Tettigoniidae > Meconema > Meconema thalassinum. Next base: position 246,673,356 of record OX336394.1, on the reverse strand, counting down.
CCGTGGTGTATCTAGCCCTTGAAGCAACCACATTTGCATGTCTACATGTACTAGATACCGTAGCTATTGTTTACAGTTTTGTATTTCTTGTGTGTGCTATCTGATTGTGCTCCTCCTTCACAAACGTCGATAAGGCACGCACTCAGTTTAAAATAGGTGGTTCATGAAGGCTTTGATTGTGAATGTAGCGAAGTTTGTAAAGGTCAGATGTAAGGCATAAGCCTGATTTGTCTGCGAGTCTTTCATGGCTGTGCTTTTTTTTCCAAATCTCTCATCCCTCGAGGGTTGTTGGCATTTCATTTCGTTCTCTTTAATTTTATTTATATCTTCTTCTAGTGAGCAAGTTTATAAATCAGCGTTGCCCCCCAGGGGCTCACATCTAGAGGGACGTGGGTTGGCGACCACGGGACACCAGCTGAGTCCGGCATTGCTTCCACTTACCTGTGCCGGGCTCCTCTCCGTCTTCTTTCCTGTCGACCTCTCTTGGTCAACTCTTGATCTCTTCCGACCCCGACGGTATCAGGGTATCCGAGGCCTAGGGAGTCTCTTCCTTTCCCGCCTTAATTGGCCCTTGTCTCATCTTTCCTGATACCCTCCTTCTGCGAGGGGTCAGCCTTCTTTTTATTTTCGTGTTATCTTTTGCCCTCTGCTCAAGGCCCTCAAGGGGGCAGGGTGTATGTAGCCCCACCCCTTCTAGTGCACCTTGGATATTGCTACACCCTCAAGGGCTCACGGCTGGTGAGTTTGGGAGTTGGCGACCCCAAGGGATTCCTGAGCTGGGTCCGTTTTGTCCCATTTTTCCTCTGACCTTGGGGCGGGCCCTCTCCTCTTTCCCATTACTATCTGCCTTTCATGGCTTTCCTTCCTTCCAAGTCCCTCAATCCTAATTCTTCGAAGGTTGAGGGCATTTCTTTTCTTCCTGTCCTTTATTTGCCTTATCCTTTATTTACCATTTCTTCTTCTAGTGTGTAAGTTTGTAGTTAGTATTAGTTATAGCTTTCATACCCAACCCATTAGGGGCCGATAACCGAGATGTTAGGCCCCTTAAAACAACAATTATCATCATCATCATAAATCAGCGTTGGTAGATTATTATTAATATCACTATTATATCATCATGCATCCGCTTGCATGTTGGGTACTGTACCTTTAAACTACTTTCAAATAGTTTGCAACCGTACTTCCAGCGTTACTACAGTAGGCCTATTACTGTCGACCAAAATATTATGTGCACTCGAGTTTGAAGGCTGTTTGTGAAGTAACCAATAGACCTACATAAAAACCAATGACATCATCATTTTCGTCGTTCTATTTTACGTTAGGCCATGTGGGTTTGGAATTTTTAATTTATATTTTAATATTTTTTATCGCAGTCGGAACACAAAAAGTGCACGTTTTTAAGCGTGTTTTAACCATGCGTCACATTTAAGAATTATCTCAAAAACCCGTCATCAGATCGAATCCAAATTTTAACACAATATACATTGGAATGTTGTATAACTGGTTTATTAATTTCAAAATTGTGTGTGTCCAAGAAACAAAGTTGTTATCATTTTTGTAAGGTAACTTTTTCTCGGCTCGGGGTGGTTGGAAAATGTAGTTCTTGGTTGCATTGTAATCCTTATACATCGAAAAGTTATGCTGTATGCCTGTGAAATACGTAAATTAATTCACTTATTATATATCGGTTTGTATTTCTACGGGGAAATAACACATGTTTCACCAGCTACCCGCTCAGGGAACAGCTCTACAGCGTTGCCGTAATGGCGCCCACACGCATCATGGCGCGTCTCGCTCGGAAGTGATGGGCTCCATCTCAGCAACGCTGTACAGCTGTTCCCGGAGCGGCTAAATGGTGAACCATGTGTTATTTCCTCGTACAAATACAAACCGATATAAAATCTATCTATATATTTAAAACAGTAAGGTGATTTTTGTTATCACGAGATAGAGAGAACGACAGAACCAATTTACTTCGTAGAGCACTCTAACGAAAGCTCTTGGCCTGTAGATTTGCAGAGTGTCTCTAAAATAAACAAATATATTACGGTATATTTTTAAATAAATATAGAAAATAGCAGAATTCTTGACCCTCGCGCATGCGCACAATCCGCCTGGGCTCATGACAAAATGGCGGTGAGAAGTCCATTAAAATGTAAGTTATTTAATAAGCTTGCATGTAATTGAAAACATACATTAACCAAGTTCTGACAATAAAATATAATAACAGTATGAACGTATACCAATGTGCAACATTGATTTATTTGGATAATGAAATGGATTATTTCCTTCAGACAGCTGCTTTTGATGATAATGAACGGCTGCGTCTGCTTTAATACAAGAGTGAGCGAGTAGCTATGTGGTTAAGGCGACAGACTGTGGTTCCCAGGTTCCAAGGTTCGATCCCAGCCCTCGCCGATATATATATATATTTTTTTTACCACTGAAATATTGTTTAATCAAGGAGTATTAGTAAGGTTTTATGTCTGTTAAAGATACATATTTCTACATTCCCTCTCGGTATATTTTTGAATTAATATAGAAAATAGCAGAATTCTAGCGCCTCACGCATGCGCACAATCCGCGTGAGGTAATGACAAAATGGCGGTGAGAAGTTCATTAAAATGTAAGTTATTTAATAAGCTTCCATGTAATTGAAAACATACATTAACCAAGTTCTGACAATAAAATATAATAACAGTATGAACGTATACGAATGTGCAACATTGATTTATTTGGATAATGAAATGGATTATTTCCTTTAGACAGCAGCTTTTTAGGATAATGAATGGCTGCGTATGCCACTAAACGAGAATGCGTGAGTAGCTATGTGGTTTAGGCGGCTGACTGTGGTTCCAAGGTTCAACGGTTCGATTCCAGCCCTCGCCGATATATATATTTTTTACCACTAAAATATTGTTTAATCAAGGAGTATTAGTAAGGTTTTGTCTGTAAAAGATACATATTTCTACATTCCCTCTCAATACGTTTTATTTCCGTTTTACCATTGCATTACAGCATTTGATCAAAAGAGCAAACTGTTGTCCTCAGTACGCCGTTTAAATATCTGCAATCAGTTCCTATAACTGACAACAGATGGCAGTACATCGCCCATATAGTTCCAGTAACTGACAGCAGATAGCAGCACCATTGCATCGGTGTATTTAAAACCCAAGACTTGGCACGTTTTCACGTGATGGAGAATTATAAAGGAGGGGAATATTTAAGAAGGGAAATTTTGAGGAACATTAACCGACAGTTGAATGTGTAGGCTATGTTGTTTATGTACCTTAATATTGCAATTTCTTCCCAATGCTTCGGTGGTCAAGTTATTAGCGTCCTAGACTAAAAGTTATAATTATGCATCGTCGATATACTCTTAAATTATTAAAGAAAAAAGTAGTTTTCCAGGCACTCGCGCGTGTCCACAATTGCTTTCGCCATAAGAGACACTTGGCAAACATAATTCGTTTGAGGGGCTCCGACATCGTGGTCACTCAGCCCCGTGTACTTGGGTGTGTATGTGTGAAATTTTCTCTCATAACCTGTGTTATTGTGATGGCTGCATTACTGTGTGTATTTGTAATTAAGGTGGTAAATGGCAAGGAGACGGCCAAGGCCTTAAGTTAGGAACCATCCCGGTATTTGCCTTAAGTGGAAGTGGGAAACCACGGAAAACCACATCCAAGATTGTCGAGGTGGGAATTAAACCTTCCTCTTCTTAGTTATACCTCAAGAGACTGAATGTGCCCCGTTTTTGCCCTCAGACCAGAATTCAATTTCTTGGCAGAGCAGGAAATGTAACCCGGGTCTCCGGGGCGATAGACAAGAATAGGTGGGGCTCCATGTGTTAATACGATGTTTGACATGCACGGGACATATAATTCATAAACTGCCTACATTAGGGTGACTGCCGAAGTGAGTATTGAGTATAGTCCTATGGTCGTTCCAGTAGTTGGCGAAGTGATTTATGTTCCCCTGCAAAATGTACTGTCATAACCTATAACAGGTGATGGAAATTGCTTATTTAGAGCAGTTTCGTACTATTTATAACAAAATGAAGAACGTCATTCTGAGCTGCGTTTTCAAGCTATCGCAAAAAATTTCGCTGGCAGGAACAATTATAAGGAATTTATTTTAAGCGATCAGTCTCATCGCATTCTCCTCACCAACCATCTTGAGTATGAAAGTCTCTGGACGGTCATGTTGAACTTAGTTGTATAAGACAATTGTTTAATGATTATTTGTTTAGAGTACTGAGTCTAACTACGCAGTTGATTTCGGCAATGGAAGTATTATTTGCCATTTAATATTTAGCGGTTCCGTTATTGCAGGACACTATAGTGTTATCGAATAATACGAAGCCACATTTAAAATCCAATATAAATAGGCCATTTCAGAAAAAAATCCAGATATTATGCAGTACAGTGTACTGTAAGGTCTTTGACGATCAAATGTAAACATTATTCTACATTGTATTTCTCTTGCGTAAAATCTATGCGTGGTTACTTTGGTCTTTACTGTTGTGAGGGTAAAATTGATCTGCTGGAATATAAAATATTTGCCAAGCTGCAACAATGTAATGATATTAATTTAAAAGTCATTGAACTTATATCCAGTAGTTCAAACACATACATGAGCGTTAACAGATTGGATACTGAAGATGAAAGCCAGCTACTTCATTTCCCTATTATTGAATTTTTCAATTCCTTGGAAATAAGTGATTCGCCTCCACATACTCCAAACGTTTGAGCCATAGTTATGCTCCTTAGAAATCTGAACGTTTCCCAAGGACTCATATATGGTAATATATTAATTGTAAGAAATATGTAAGAAATTGCTTGGATTCGGATATAATAGGTGCAGTAATATTAGGCAGAGAGCTCAAATCCTACGACTTGATTTAACACCTTCCGATAAAACACTTGCAGGTACAGTACATTTTCTTTTAATAGGCAACAATGTCCTATTCGCTCGGCCTACTTTATCACAATCAATCAAGCTCAAGGAGAAACTCTTGAACGTATTGGGCTATTTACCTCATCACGTTTTAAGTCATGACCAGCAGGATAGTGAAGGTACAAAAAAGGTCCTGTATGGGATGGTAAAGAATAAGAGGCGGAAGGATCCTACGGATTATGTTAGAATGGTGAACAAAAGGGGACAAAGGATAGAAAATAGGGAAGAACTGAAGAAAATGTGGAAAGAATATTTTGAAGAACTCCTGAACCCAAATGGAAACCACGGCGAGGAAGAAGAAATCGGGGAAGAGGTACAGTAGATGAACTGCAAACAGAAAAGGACTTAACATGGAAAGAAGTGGAAGATGCAGTGAGGAAGATGTAAGGAGGGAAGGCACCGGGTGTGGATGAGTTGAGTGTGGAGATGGTGAGAGCAGCAGGAGAGGTGGGGATACAATGGTTGTACCGGGTGATGAAGGCAGCATGGAAGGAAAGGAAGACCCCAGAAGACTGGAAAAAGGGAATAATTGTCCCGATCTTCAAGAAAGGTAGTAGAACAGAATGCAGAAACTATCGGGGAATAACACTGATGAGTCATTGTGCAAAGATGTTTGAGAAAGTTTTGGAAAGGAGAATTAGGACAAGGATAGAAGGAGGGATGAGGGAAGAACAACATGGTTTCAGAGCAGGAAGGTCCACAGTGGATTTGATTTTTGCTGTAAGTCAGTTACAAGAACAGCACTATGAGTATGGAACAGATCTACTGATGGCCTTCCTGGACATTGAGAAAGCATATGACAGTGTATGCAGAAACAAAGTATGGAAGTCCCTGGAGGATAGAGGAGTAGAAAAATGGACTATAAGGAGGATAAAGGAGATGTACAAGGGAAGCGTGAGCTGTGTGAAAGTGGGAGGAGAGAGATCGGACTGGGTGGAACAGAGAAACGGCCTGAAACAAAGAAGTGCACTGCCACCGTTACTTTTCATTGTGGTGATGGATGACATAATGACCCGAGCGGCACAAGTAATTGGGGAAGGAAAGATGAAAGCAATGGTGTTTGCGGATGATTTGATGATTTGTGGAAACAAGGAGGAGGAGGTACAGGAACAGTTGGACGTGTGGGAAGGAATAATACAAGGATATGGGATGAAATTTAGCATAAATAAGAGTGAGATGGTGATCACAACAAGGAAGAAGGAAAGGACCACAACGGGAATAACAATTGGTGGGGAACAGCTGAAGAAAGTGGAAAGTTTCAAGTATCTGGGAAGCCTGATACAAGAGAATGGAAGAAACGGTAGAGAAATAAATGAGCGGGGAAGACAGGCAGAAGCATTCCGGAGGAGTGTGAGAAGCATGTTATGGAGCAGGGATGTCCCTCAGAACAGCAAGTTGATCATATATCGTACTATGTCCCTATCCTGACGTATGCCTCGGAGACCTGGGTTATGAAAGAAAGGGAGAAGAGCAAAATACAGGCCAGTGAGATGAGGTTCTTGAGAAGCAGTATTGGAGCTACAATGAGGGACAGAATAAGAAATGAGAGGACCAGAGAATTAATGAAGGAGGAACCATTACAGGATGGTATAGAGAAATCTAGACTTAGATGGTATGGACATGTAAAACGAATGGAGGAGAAGAGGATACCCAGGAGGATACACGAGACGAAGTGGAAAGGAAAGAGACCAAGAGGGAGACCGAGAGACAGGTGGCTGAAGGGGGTGGAAGAGAGCGTGAAGAAGAGAGTAGAAGACTGGACAAGGGTGGAGGCTGAGAGATGGTGGGAAGACAGAAGACGTTGGAGAGGCTTGTGTTCCAAACAGACCCGGCCAGTGGCTGGAAACTGTGCAAGATGATGATGACCTCATCACGTTTTCAGTCATGACCAGCAATATGTTGCAATGCTGAGAGTGCTATCTTTTGACGCCCTTAAAGTTGCAATAGTGCTAAAAAGTAATCGTACAAAGAATGTAACTTATATAAGAAGCTTCTTCAGTAAATTTGTTTTCCATTGTCCGTCATGTTTTGACGGGTTTCATCTAGTAAGTGAATTAATTTACGTATTTCACAGTCATACAGCATAACTTTTTGATGTATAACGATTACAACGCAACCAAGAACTACATTTTCCAACCACCCCGAGCCGAGAAAAAGTTACCTTACAACAATGATAACAACTTTGTTTCTTGGACACACAAAATTGTGAGATTAATAAACCAGTTATAGAACATTCCAATGTATATTGTGTTAAAATTTGGATTCGACCTGATGACGGGCTTTTGAGATAATAATTCTTAAATGTGACGCATGGTTGAAACTCGCTTAAAAACGTGCACTTTTTGTGTTCCAACTGCGATAAAAAATATTAAAATATAAATTAAAAATTCCAAACCTACGTGAACTAACGTAAAATAGAACGTAAAAAATGATGTTATTGGATTTTATGTAGGTCTATTGGTTACTTCACAAACAGCCTTCAAACTCGAGTACACATAATATTTTGGTCGACAGTAGTGATGGGCGATATAAGCTTTCATGGCACATGGTAGTTCATTGTTGATTGCTATTTCTAAAACTAAACTAGAAATAGATACTAAATCATTTATTTTCACGAGCAAAGCTATCTCCGGACTCAGTAAATGAGTAGATTCAAACCCCTCCGTCGCGTCGGCCGCCCTTGAAATGGTTTCCGTGGTTTCCGATTTGATCTCCAGGCAAACGCTTGGACGATACCTCCTAATAGGCCGCGGTCGTCTCCTTCCTTGGCCAGTTTCATTAATTTAATTCATTACATATCTCATGAGGTTGGCGTCGTGAAGGGTATCCGGCCGTAAAATCCACCCGCCACATTGGATAATTACCGCATCTTATCGCTGACCCCGTTGCAGCGGGATTAATAAAGGATACAAATATTTAGTATAGGCCAACACACTAGATTAATTGAAATGGCGTTTTCGTTTATATTGCGTCTTTTGTTCCTTTTATGACCTCGCTCTGAGAATTTCCTTTTTAACCGAGTTGTGTGGTGGTAATCGTTGGTTTATGTCTGAGTTTGATAAGAAGACCATTCAACCCCAATTCCTCCAGTTTATTATTGTTTCCTCTTCGTGCGGGCCTGGTTTCTGACGTATAACTTAAGGAGACGTTGCAGTGTTACCCACATTATCACCTGCGACTTGAAAATACGCGCCTATCTAGTCATCTGGAATACATTTGTATGGAATAGTCTTACTGACTGGCCGTGAAATGAGTGCCTTTAGTGGGCTGGTGGCGAGTCGAATAGCATCGGGCACGCGGATTTGTGAAAGCATTCAGTTAGCTTGTTGGAACATCTTGGTATGGTTTCATTCATGCTATTGACCGACTTGTGCTCAGTGGGTTGATTGGAGCGGGAAAAGGCCTTCGTTCTAGTCATAAATGCTACTACTGTACCAGCAGACACCAGTTCCGTTTAGGTTTCAGTGTTCACCCATATGTGGCTCTACCTTTACGGGCGTTAAGTCACTGACAATGAAGACTCGGAAGCGTAAATCGAGTGGTCATCATCATCATCTTCCTTCCAAGTATTGGGCCAAATGTCCCGTTACGGTCTTGCACTTTCCCTCCATCTCTTCATCGGACGTCCTATCGATCTATTTCCCCGTGGCTGGTAGCGAAGGATCTCCTTTGGTAATCTTCCAGGTTCCATCCTTTGGACATGATGCTTCCAGTTCTCTTGGTAGTCACAAATGTATGTAGTTATTAAATCGAGTGGTGTAATTGCAATTTATCCAAATCGAATGAAAGCCATAGGAATATGCTGGGATGAATTCTTTATTTCAAGTCTCGGAGAACTTTTCCAATTATATCCCAAAGGAATTGATTTAACTAATTCAATTTAAAAAAATAATACAAAAAAAGCTTGTAGTTTAACGTGACCGTTAATCTCGCGATCATAAGCCACGGAAAAAAAAAAAAAAAAAAAAAAAAAAATATAAATGACTGTTACCAGTAATTTTTATACCTCAGTTCGGTTATTGGTAAGATCTGAGGTCCTTGTGGGCACATCCTTGCGAATTTATATGGCTCTCGTATTGTTTTATAGGCCTACATTATCAGTAACCGGAGAGAACTACACGGCACGTACCGTTGACAAGACACGTTCTCCAGAATTCATTCAGGACGTGTGTCTATCGCCGTGAAACAGCAGACACTGTAAACATACGACAGAACATAGGCTACAAATAGTTTGAACCTACAACTACAACATATAAGCGAATCACAGTCTTTTCTTAGACCTCATCATGATGTAGTAGTTACCATTCTTTGCTGTCATCCCTGAGGTCCGGGTTCGGTTCACCGATAAGAAATTTAATTCCGGTCTGAGGGCTGAAACAGTTTGCACGCAGCTTCGCGTGGCAGAACTGAGAAGATGTGGGTTCAGTTCCCGCTTCAGCCGTCATATAAGTGGTTTTCTCACTTCTACTCCTGCAAATGCCGGGAAGCGAACGTAAAGCCGCGGCCGCCTCAATTACAAATACACAAATTACTACATATTTCGCAATAACACAAGTTATCAGACAAATCCGACACTTACCCTAGTGCATGGGATGGAAATGTCCCTTATTTTGAAAAGTTGACGTATACATTTGAAGAAAAGACTTATATCGTGCAGTTTTTTCGGCGATCCTTCAGAAGATCATACAAATCGCAAGGAAATATAGCTACAGTATCGCTTAAAATAATACGTTGGGTTAATTTTCTTATGTTATTTGATTGCATTTCGTTTTTCTTCCCTGATCGATTAGTATTAATATTTTGCAAAAGTTCCGCCTAATCAATACCTTTATTGTACTAAATATAAATGATCACTTAGTGGTCATTGGTACATGTTTCGGGGCCTAATTGTTTTGGCCCCTTCATCAGCCTATGTAGATAAAAAGTCAAGGCAAACAGGTGGTCGGATAGCTAATCACTCATAAAACATTCCCTTCAAAAAACCCTATTATGGTGCACCATAATGAAAGGGTAAAGATATTTATCCAAAAAAACATAAGGAAAATACATAAATAAAAAATTAAAAATAAAGAAGGAAAGAAAGGAAGAAAGAAATGGTTGAAATTTGGAAAAGCAAACAATATAGTGTGAACACACTCTAAAATTTGACCCTTTCTTGTTGATCACAGAAATTGTGCACTCTTCAAGTAGTCCCAAATCTTCTGAAATACAGTATGTGGACGACAAAAACACATTATACATAAACCATACGCTATACCGTGGCTTGCAGATGTCAACGAATATACAATGGCTCAGCTTTGTGGCAGTTCCAACTTACTGCGGTCTGTAGATGCTAAATGAGACATAATCTGCTCCGTGGCAGCATTCCAGATTATATTAATATTCCAAATACAATTCACCAGTGATAAATGTCATGGATCACAATGCTTCACCATAGATGAGCCCCAAAAAAACCATGAAGCTGCAGTGCCGAAACATCATCTTGCCAGAATGCTTTGGAATAATTAATGAAGGAACAGGCCTCCAGTTTAAGATTAAACCATTAAGAATGGAATATGTCACCTATAAGTCTATATCTGTGATGATATTTAGCAATATGTCAACTTACTTTAGGTTAAACGATAAGTTTCTTTCTTTCTTTCTTTCTTTCTTTCTTTCTTTCCTTCTTTCTTTCTTTTTTTATTTTTATTTATGTATTTTCCTTATGTTTCTTTGGATAAACATCTTTCCCCTTTCATTATGGTGCACCATAATAGGTTTTTTTGAAGGGAATGTTTTATGAGTGTTGAGCTATCCGACCACCTGTTTGCCTTGACTTTTTATCTACATAGCCTAGGCTGATGAAGGGGCCAAAACAATTAGGCCCCGAAACATGTACCAATGACCACTAAGTGATCATTTATATTTAGTACAATAAAGGTATTGATTAGGCGGAACTTTTGCAAAATATTAATACTAATTGTTGCATCAATACGGAACCAGAATGAACCATTCAAATACTCAAATTCCCTGATCGAATCTTCAAACAGCACAAAAAATAAAGTTTATGTCGGCTACTCTATGGTAAACTCTGATATGGCAAAATAAAATCAAAATTATGAACATGGCGTACTTTACTGTGGATTTTTAAAGGCCGTAACAGGAGTGTTAGTTTTGAGAACGTCTTCGTGACTACGTCTTATAGACCATATCGGAGTTTCAAGTCTTCTTTTTTATAGGTTTATTTTCTGAAACGCATCTCATAAAAATTCTTGCCGTGGTATCCTTCATCCTGTGCGATGGATTTGCATTTTATCCTCTCAGTAAGCGTTGGTTGTTGTGTGCTCATGTTTTGTCAATGCATGAGGATGGGTACGCAAGGCTTCACGAGGAGAAGACTTACAAGCCATGTGGGAGGCGTGATCCCCAAGTAGTATTGTGGGGAATACGTGAGATTCACAGCACGGTATGTCGGTTGGACCTTGCCGGTTGTGGAAGTGTGCCCCACTTCCCTCAATTAAGAATATATAGTGAAAATGATGTGAACAATCTGTTTCGTCCTACTTGGGAGCCATTTGAACGTGCGGTGAAGTGCGTTACACATCTGACGAATAAGCGGAAGCTTACATTTTAATATTAGGGCAATGGCTGGTCGATTAGTTTGTTAATATCATAGGGGGCAGTTTTTCAATTCCTCTGACTACCTAAGTAATAGGGACTTTTATTTCTTATGGTGGGTGGGGTTAAAATGGTTTATAGTGGTCTACATCGGTTATTATTTTGCGTTCAACTTCATCACTGACCATATTTATGGAAAAGAAAATTAATAAACGTCTCTTTTAGATCACTGGTTTTTAACCGGTGGTCCGCGAGTGCCTTGGGAGTGGTGCGAAGGATCCACCAGCACGTATAAAAAAGTGGGAAATAAATGGGGATTTCGAAAACGATGGGCGTTGAACGAGAATCGTCCGAATGTATTCGCGGCGATGACTATTAGGTTTTGAATTGAAATATCTTTAAAATATGTGTTATTGAGGAAGGTTTACAACTAATAAGGTTTATCGGGGAGGGGGTACATGATTCAATATCTGGCTGAGTGGTCCGCAGACTTATACGGGTTCAGAACCACTGCAGATGCTATAAAATTGAATTTTTGATTTAATTTTTAATGTATTTATTTTCTAAAGATTCTTTTAATTTCATGTAAACTGTAGGCTTAATCTAAAAAAAAAAAAGGTTTTCGGTACTATGCCCATTTTGGTGCTCTGAAAGAAAACAAAGTGCTCTTACATATAGGTACAGTTGAGAACAGATTAATATCTGCTATATTTGGTCACATCGTTCGAGCCCTATCAGGACCAATAAGTGTTCGGATCTGGTCTTCCTATGTTACAAATCTACCGTCACGGTGGTCGTTAAATTCAAAATGAAATCAATGTCTGTCACTTCAGTAGAATACTTGAGAATTTATTTTGGCCCTATTTTGGAACATTTTGCTATTACATCAGTTAGTAATAACTGGCCTGCTAAGTTACGTGATATTTCCATCTTTCAAAACGTTAACAATTTATTTAAGACTAGCGGACCCGTGCGAGAAATCTCGCATGTTCATAAGTCATACTTTCCTCAATAGGGTTATTAAGAGTGACTTAGGAGAAAGGTTATGTTTTTATTTCAACCAAATGATTATAGAACACTATTTACATATCAGTTAGAATTTCAAGCTGTACGTTCTCTAACTTAAGAAGGCGATCGCTGAAAATTGGATCATCATAGCACTCACCAGTTATTCGATATTTATGAAAGCATCTTGGTCAAGATTTCCTGCTTTATCTTGTTGGCTGAGGAGCCTCCTTCTCCCTTATCAGGACAGTCCTCGTTGGAAAACTTCTTCACGCCACGCTTACAGTGAGGCTTCCTTGTTCCAAGTGCAACGATCAGCGTTAAACTCCTTCGCACACTCCCTGCAGGGCAGCTTTCCCGGTTCTGTGTGTAGCGCTCAGCGCTCAACTCCTTTGCACGTTACCTACAGGGGTGCTTTCGCTTTGAGTGGAGCGTCAGCATGAGAGCGTGCCGTGGCTGGTTTATTTCTGTGAGCATTGTATACTGCTTCTTTGATCTGATTTTTCATGTTTTCCTGAAGTCGGGTTTTGATGTACTGTGTTAGGTCCTCGACCTTTTCGGCAAGGGCGGCTATTACCACCCTACAGGATTTTTTTCATGTCCAGTGCCTCAAGTTTACATATTTCACACAGCCATATCAGTTTCCTGTTCTTTCTTTCAATGTCTTTGACTTCCTGACCAATGAGGCCAGTACAGTTCTCGTGGGTCTTTTCTCTGCACCTATCGCATTCGATTGTGCTGTCCTCATTAGTGCATTGCCTCTGACATATCGGGAAGAATCCCTTTTTTGTTGCTTCTGGGTGCACTCCGGGCAGAAATCATCTTGGTCAAGATTTCCTGCTCTATCTTGTTGGCTGAGGAGTCTCTTTCTCCCTTATCAGGGCAGCCCTCGTTGGAAAACTTCTTCACGCCCCGCTTACAGTGAGGCTTCCTTGCTCCTAAGTGCAACGATCAGCGTTAAACTCCTTCGCACACTGCCTGCATTGCAGCATTCCTTGTCCTGTGTGTAGCGCTCAGCGCTAAACTCCTTTGCATGTTACCTACAGGGGTGCTTTCGCTTCCTTGAGTGGAGCGTCAGCATGAGAGCGTGCTGTGGCTGGATTCTTTCTTTGATATTTATGAAATTAGTATGCAATTCGTCACTGTTGATTCCATTTGTGTGCTGAGTCCATTGATTGAAAGCTTAGCCATAACACTCACCGGTTATTCGATACATTTCAGTCAGAATTCCAAGTGTTTAGTGCTTTTCAGTCGGTCAACACGAATGTACCCAAAAGAGATGGGTTATGCCCTAATCCTGAAATAAATTACATGAGATTAATAAAACACTAGGATGACCAGTTTCGATCGTCAAGCGATCATCATCAGATCCATTACACTTAGGCTATAAAATCTATGTTTGAAATACAGGTGAAAATATTTACAATATGTACAGTTATTTAGTTGCAGTATTGGTACTGCAACTGTCAGTGTATGCTAAATGCAGTATATATGTTAGGTGAAATGCTAAATGGTGATAGCTATCCGGAGATTGTACTTTAGAGAGATTATATGGTTGTAAACTATGGTTAAAGTATAAAATTTTAGGCTAACTACTTATCTGATTGTCTTCCGTACTACAGCTACTCGCAGTTTTCGTGTTTACTAGAACTCACTGTGCGGTCGACTGCGGTGGTTATCTTAACGACTGGTTTTTCCCTCCCTTCTCCCCCCTACCCCTACGTGCTGTGGGGAGTGATCGCGATGTGTTTATGTGAGGTGTTGCCAACCTAGATAAGATGTATGTTATTGAATGAGGTGGGTCTGCAACTATTAAAGACCGTGGATTAGCCCTCGCCACGCGTGGAGCATAACCCATTCGAACTAAGCGTTGACGGTCTTATGAGGACGTCCCGGCACCTTTAATACTGCCGCGAATATGGGCCTTGGTTTATTGCAGAAGAAAAGTACATCGTACACCTGATCCAGATAACATTTACCTATTAAAACCCCCTAATTTCCCCCCTTTTTTTTATCTAGCTTGGCTGTGTCGCTAAATTGTGTTTTGTTTCCGACAGGGTGTGTTTTTAGTAGCGTGAAGAGGGGTGAGCTCTCCATGAACGTGTGTTCATTTAGATTGTTGGGACAGTAATGAGAAAAAATTTGCGCGTTTCAACTATGTGAATGCGAATACATATAAAATCACTAACCTATTCAAAAAGCAAGGCATAAAGATAGCTTTCACGACGAAAAACACAACCGCTAGGCACCTCCTAAATAGTAATCTAAATAAACGTGACCCGTATTCAAGGTCAGGGGTATATTCTATAACGTGCCAAGACACCGATTGTCAAGCTAATTACATCGGGCAGAGTGGAAGGCGAGTAGACACACGTTATAATGAACATAGGAATGCGATAAGATACGGAACACATTCAGCCGTGTGCGAACATATGTGTGACGCAGGGCACAGCTTTACCAACATAGAGTCGGATCTTAAAATAATCCATCACGAATCGAAAGGCAGAGCTCTTGACATAAAGGAAGCAATCGAGATACACCTAGCCAAACGAAACAATCCCAACAATCTAAATGAACACACGTTCATGGAGAGCTCACCCCTCTTCACGCTACTAAAAACACACCCTGTCGGAAACAAAACACAATTTAGCGACACAGCCAAGCTAGATAAAAAGGGGGGAAATTAGGGGGTTTTAATAGGTAAATGTTATCTGGATCAGGTGTACGATGTACTTTTCTTCTGCAATAAACCAAGGCCCATATTCGCGGCAGTATTAAAGGTGCCGGGACGTCCTCATAAGACCGTCAACGCTTAGTTCGAATGGGTTATGCTCCACGCGTGGCGAGGGCTAATCCACGGTCTTTAATAGTTGCAGACCCACCTCATTCAATAACATACATCTTATCTAGGTTGGCAACACCTCACATAAACACATCGCGATCACTCCCCACAGCACGTAGGGGTAGGGGGGAGAAGGGAGGGAAAAACCAGTCGTTAAGATAACCACCGCAGTCGACCGCACAGTGAGTTCTAGTAAACACGAAAACTGCGAGTAGCTGTAGTACGGAAGACAATCAGATAAGTAGTTAGCCTAAAATTTTATACTTTAACCATAGTTTACAACCATATAATCTCTCTAAAGTACAATCTCCGGATAGCTATCACCATTTAGCATTTCACCTAACATATATACTGCATTTAGCATACACTGACAGTTGCAGTACCAATACTGCAACTAAATAATTGTACATATTGTAAATATTTTCACCTGTATTTCAAACATAGATTTTATAGCCTAAGTGTAATGGATCTGATGATGATCGCTTGACGATCGAAACTGGTCATCCTAGTGTTTTATTAATCTCATGTAATTTATTTCAGGATTAGGGCATAACCCATCTCTTTTGGGTACATTCGTGTTGACCGACTGAAAAGCACTAAACACTTGTTTACTAAGGCAACACTGAAAATATGGCTTCAAACACCACAATGTCAGAATTCCAAGTTGTACGTTCCCTAACTTTAGAAGGCAATCACTGAAAATTAGATCAACATAACACTCATCGGTTATTCGATATTTATGAAGTTATACGATTTGAGTACCCAATCCATTGATTTACTAATTCTGAAATTCATGGGAAATGATGGAAGAAAAACCTGTAAAAGAATTAATGTTTAATAGTTCTAAGGTTTTAGACGCTGTAACACGCCGGTTATAGGATTGAGAGTACTCAATCCATTGATTTACTGTTTCTGAAAACCAAGCGAAATGATCGATATTTATGAAATTAGAATGCAGAAGAAAAACCTGTAAAATAATTAACGTTTAATAGTTTTAAGGGTTAGACCAGTGTTTCCCAAACTTTTGTGTGTCCGTACCACTTCAGGAGATGAGAATCTCTCGCGTACCACCTAATGGTTGGGAGATATTGTAACTATAACCCCCATCACCTCTACGCACCAGACCAAAAGATGGATTGTAAATTGTGTTTGTTCGAGTTAGACTGTTGGAGTTCAAGTTCAAATAATAAAAAGTGCGTCCAGTTGTTTTATTATTTATTACAATAAGTTTTTAATTCAGACATTCAGAAATAACATTGTAGAAATAATATTGATATGAAAGATCTTAATAATTAAACATACAAACCAAAGTTCAATTAACAACTTCAGTGTGAAGGGTGAGCTTGAAGATTAGAAGCCAACTTAGGAATGTCTGATTTAAGGTTGCTGAGTCTCAAACGAAGATAGTTTTCCACTGTGAACAGCCTATTCCGGTATTTATTCTTGAGATAAACAAGTGAAGAAAATGCAGTCTCACACAAGTACAAAGTAGTGAAAGGCAGTAAAAATCTAACTGCTTTGTCAGCTATGTGTGCATAGTCTGCACGCCTTTGAACCCAAAAGTTCACAAGAGCCATTTTTGAAAAAGTTTGCCTTAGTTCTGAGTCACAATTCAATTCATAAAACTGCTCCTTATTTTTGGTCTCAAAGTCCTCATATTTTTAAATTTAATTTTTTATCTTTTTATATTTTTTATACTTTTCGTAACATCACCGCGTACCACTGCAGCAGTACGAGCGTACCACCAGTGGTACGCGTACCACAGTTTGGGAAACGCTGGTTTAGACGACAACTCATAATTGCAGCATGTTAGAGCATCAGTATTTGCAAATCGCACACTTCTTACAAAAATTTATAATTATGGAATTAGAATGCAATTCGTCGCTGCTAATTTATGAAATTATACGATTTGAGTACACATTCCTTTGATTTACTGTTTTAGAATGCAGAAGAAAAATCTGTACCCAGTCCATTGATTTACTGATTCTGAAAACCAGATAGAAGAAAAACTGTAAGAGAATAAAGCACAATTTTTACAAAAATCTATATTTATGGAATTAGAATGCAGAAGAAAATCCTGTATCGCGGCATATTAACAAATCTGGAATATAATAAATCCATTGTTTAGACGGATGAGCTTAAATCATGTTTGTGCTGAGTCCATTGATTGAAAGCTTAGCAATAACACTCGCCGTTTATACTATTTGAGTACCCAGTTTAGCCTACTGATTCTGAAAACCATGGGATATGGTAGAAAAAAAAACTGTAAATGAATTAACGTTTAATAGTTCTATGGTTTTAGACGACGTAACACTCTCCGGTTATACGGTTTGAGAACTGAATCCATTGATTTACTGTTTCTGAACACCATGCGAAATGATAAAAGAAAAACCGTAAGAGAATTAACGTTCAATAGTTTTAAGGTTTTAGACGACAACTCATAATTTCAGCATGATACAGCAACAGTATCTGTAACACTCACCGGTTATTCGATTGGAGTACTCAATCCATTGATTTACTGTTTCTGAAAACCATTTGAAATTATCGAATACAAAAATTGATATGTATAAAATTAGAATGCTATTCGTCACTGCTAATTTATGAAATTATACATTTTGATTACACATTCCTTTGATTTACTGTTTCTGAAATCCATGCAAAATTATAAAGGAAAGTCCTCATAATGCTAAAACGACATGAAACGGGCGTCACAGCGACCAAAATGTGAAGTGGACAGAAATTATGGAGCGTATCTTCATGCACCAACAGTATCTGCAAATCGCCCACTTCGTACATTTTTTCAAAAGTCAATTTTTAAAGAAATTATTGATATTTATGGAATTAAAGTGCAATTCGTCACTGCTAATGTCTATTCTCTTTCATTTGAATGCTCATTTTCACGATCGGTTGCTTGTGAGTGCCGCAGGAGAGATCCATACTACTGAAATAATATATACTAGCGGACCCGTGCGAGAAATCTCGCATGTTCATAAAACACACTTTCCCCAATAGGTTTATAATGAGAGACTTAAGGAGGAAGGTTGGTATGTTTTTATTTCAACCAAATGATTATAGAACACTATTTACATTTCAGTTAGAATTCCAAGTTCTACATTCCCTAACTTAGGAAGGCAATCACTGAAAATTGGATCATCTTTACACTCACTGGTTATTCGATATTTATGAAATTATACGATTTGAGTACTCATTTCTTTGATTTACTGTTTCTGAAATCCATACAAAATGATAATGGAAAGACCTCAGAATGTTAAAATGACATGAAACAGGTGTCACAGCGGCCAAAATGTGAAGTGAACAGCAATTATGGAGCGTATTTTCCAACAACAACAATATCTTCAAATCGCACACTTCATACATTTTTTAAAGTGATTTTTTTAAAGAAATTATAGATATTTATGAAATTAGAGTGCAATTCGTCACTGCTAATGTCTATTCTCTTTGATTTGAATGCTCATTTGTCACGGTTGGTCGCTTGTGAGCGCCGCAGGAGGGATCTATACTACTGAAATAATATATATGATGATGATGATGATGCATCAAGATATGAATTAATTCAAACGTGCTAGAAGAGACATTGGAGATGTTTTTCTTGTGGCCTGACCAACATTTGTGCCAAGTTTCATCAAGATCGGGGAGTTCACGTTCGTGATGTTCCCTTGTTGGTGTGCTTTAAAAATATTTCCATGAGTAATAATGCTAGTTGCGACATGTATGTTTTCAATATATTAAAAATTACATTTCATTTAAAATCGAGCCGTGCGAACGTACGGTTCACGGGAAATTATATGTGCTGTAGATTGTCGATTAAAGACAACTTTTCAGTCGGTCAACATAAATTGTGCCCAACGACATAAGGCGGGAAAACAAGTATTTATGCACCCTGAAAGTAATATTACATAAGATATTCATCACTAGGGGGCGGATTTCTATGACCTCAAAATGTATGAAATATGTATGCATTTATGACCTATAAAATTCAAAATATGACTTAATGAATAGCATCTACGTGACATAGAAACACTTCTATTACGATTGCTACAGGCTACAATTAATTAAGAGTTAAGTTAAAATAGTTTTAATTCTTCGAAATCTTTAATCCAAAATCAACTAAAATGATGAATATTTCATGAACTGAAGGTTACACTGCATACTCCTAGGCAGGGACGGACTCTGTGGAAGACATAAAAACCACAGTTACTTTCACTGTTCAATATTCAATCAGTTTTAATTTATACACAAAACATATGTTAATTGAATGAAACTTTCATACCTGATCTAGTCTCCATTATTCTGATTGTTGCAACTTATGACCACATGCATCTTAAGATTGTTGAATGAGAATCCCCTCCTGTTGTCGCTGAGTATCGTCTTGTAACGAGAAAAACTTCTTTCGACATCGCACGATGTAACGGGAGCGTACTTGAATAGAGTTAAATCACTTGGAGAAAATTCCAGGAAATCTGCAGATGAAGGGCTTCCACAAAGAATGTCTCTTATTCCACGCAGGTACACAAGTCCGCTATTTTTACAGTACATTTTCTAATTTTCTACACACCCTAGATGCTATTGTTCCTTTCGCATGCTTTAATTCCTGTTCAATGCACTTTACAACATCCAGTGCATCGCTTAGTTCTGCACCTGAAACTTCCAGTTGCGTGATTGCTCCAGATAAAGAATTAAAATTGGACTTTATGTAAGCCAGGACCGTTTTTAATGTAGTACTTGAAAATAAATCTTGAGTGATTTTTATGGAGGACGATTCTGCAGGATCAAAAGACTTCACGATCTTCTCCACGACATCTAAGTTGTTGCAATAGTACACTGCGGCATCAAGCCAAGTCCCCCATCGCGTTATAACTGGCTGGGGAGGTAGGGGTAGTGAAGGTGCTTCTCCTTGAAATTTCTGAACGCGAAGTGGAGCTTTGACAAACACTTTCTTACAGTTCGATATTAATTTATCAACTTCAGGGTAGCTACTTCTAACTTCTTCAGCTGCCATATGCAAGGCATGTGCAAGACATGTCACATGTATCATTTTCGGATATAACATTTTAAGTCCCTTGGCTGCCTTCACCATATACGGAGCAGCGTCAGTAACAAATAGAAAAATGTGCTCTCTCTTTGCCCCGTTTGGCCACAACAGATTCATTGAATTGTCGAAGAGAACTGTAATGGTGGAATGGTTTGTCTTCTATAGCACTTCACATGTCAGAAGGAACGTATCTCGAGGCCGGTCTACCTTCAGCGTGCCAACGATCACATTTGCTACTTATCTTGCAGCCACATCTATGGTCTCGTCTATTGAAACCCATATCTTACTGTCTCCCACGCCACGCCTTATTATATCCAACATCTCTTCATAACAAGGGGTCAGATAGTCCTTCCTGAGAGTAGATTCGTTGGGAACAGGATGCTTCGTATATTTTTCAAGAAACTGTCTGAAGCTTCGGCTATTAAGTTTCTTAAAAGGAATATTAGACGAAACCATCATCTTGCAGAGATCTTGTGAAAATTGTGAACATTGTGAACTTGATGTCGGGGTTTCGAATAGCAGACGTTGCCTATTTTCTAGTGCAGAATATCTAGTTACACAATTCTTATGTTTTGCAGTATTACTGTGTTGTATCACAGGGAAACGTTTTTCGGCAGTAACTTTTACCTCACACAATTTACAGAAAAATATCACTCCATCCGTACTGAATATGTTTTCACCGAATTCGCGAAAAAAACTTCGCAACTTCCCACAAATTGAGACTTTCGTTTTAGGCATATTGAAAGGAACTGAATGACTGAAGTTCCCTAATGAGTGGCCAAGGTCATTCAGTGTGTTGAAGGTGGAAGAGGGAAGGGCGAAGGAGAGAGATAAGAACGATGACAAATAACTGCGGAATTACCTCTGCTTCCGTGTAAACAATAGCCCGGTTTCCAGGAATTGACCCAGCTTGCAAACAATAGCTCCTACCTGTTAGAAACATTCCATACACAACTTTAGAATGATTCTTCAGTAGTATATTCCAGTCTATCCTGAACAATAATTTCTAGAGCTTATTCTGATTTTTATAAGACGAAATTTAAATGAAAATTACCAAACTATGCCGTTTATAATGATATTTTGTTCAAAACATGCCATAAAACTTAAGAAAGCCTAAATATGCATTTATATGCCCAATAAAATCTGTTTAATTTTGATTATCATGCTTGGAAACGTGTTGAAAATACAAGACTATAAGATATGTTAAGGGAAAAAATATGACTTGTCATTGAAATCCTCCCCCTGTTCATCACAAAAGTGTATAAGTGCATAAGTATAATACATAAACATTGTACATTATTTAAGCCAAAATGAGCAAGATCTGATAATTATCGCTTGACGATCGAAACATGTAATCCAATTGTACATACAAAATGTGTTATTCTGTGATAAATATGTCATGTAATATTTCTTTCATGTTAGGGTATATAAATGTAAATACTTGTTTTCCCGCCTAATGTAATTGGGCACACTTTGTGTAGTAACTAGAATTCTCCTACACAACTTCCCTATACACCGCCTCGACTCTAGTGCCTAGTATTCGTGGCTGTCGTCCCGGAGGTCCGGGTTCGATTCCAGGCCCTGCAAGAAATTTAATTCTGGTCTGAGTTCTGGAACGGGATTCACTCTGCCTCGTGAGACAAAACTGCGAAGAGATTGGTTCAATTCCCACCTCAGCCATTCTGGAAGTGGTTTTCCGTGGTTTCCCCACTTCTGGTTGCTAACTTAAGGCCACGGCCGCTTCCTTCCAAATTCACAAATACACATACTAATAGTCACCACAATAAACAGGCTATCAGACAAAATGCCACTCTCACCCAAGTACACGGGGATAAATGGCCACGATGTCCAAACCTCTCAAATGAAACAGCAACAACAACTCGATATATGCCGACAGTCCGCTTCGTGGCGCAGTGGCTAGCTTTCTTGGTTGTCACCTTTGAGGTCCGGATTGGATTCCCAGCTCTGCAATGAAATTTAATCATGGTCTGAGGGTTGGAACGGGGTACACGTGAAGTAAAAATGAAAAGAGGTGGGTTCGATTTCCACCTCAATAATCCTAGAAATTGTTTTCCGTGGTTACTCACTTTTACTCCAGGCAAATGCTGGGATGGTTCTCAACTTAAGACCATGGCCGCCTCCTTCCCAATCATCACCTAAATTACAAATACACCGTACTACGGGCACCAGAGTATCACAGGTTATCAGACAAATTGTACATACACCTAAGTACAGAGGGCTGAATGATCACGATGTCCAAGCTCCTTTAATCAAGAACCACCGGTGCCGACATTTATGTGACAATACTTTGGGTCGTGGCTGTAGACTGGGCAATGCGTCTTTCCGACCGTAGGTTCTCTTCGGCGATCTGTCTATTGTGGTATTGTTACGTGCCACCCCCCTAGTGGCACTTTTGTTAACTGGATTACGGTGGGTAGAAAACACAACACCAATTACTGCTTTAAAGAGAAGTTAGCTTTATTTCTTGCAGGAAGATACAGCACTCATCAGCAAATACAAGCAATTGGAACCTTACTCCAGTTTCCTCAAGTCTCTTCCTTGAGCGCTCTTGGCCCTTTCACTTGTCAACAGACCACATAAGTTAATCCGTCCTAATGAGTACGGTGGCCTTGACAGAAACTACCTGCTCCTCTCCCTTATTGTACACCGACTACAGTTACGATCACTTGCTGCAGGCTGTTCACAAGCTGGGAGAAACAATGTCACTGGATTTCGTAACTCGCACGGCACTTCGTCACCACACTTCTGTCGCTCAGGAAAGCACGCACTAGCTCAGAAAAACACACCCACAGAAAGCTCGGCTCCTTACTGTTGAAGCCGCTTATATAGCAGGCTGGTGACTGAATTCTAGAATCGTCCAGGACACACGGCTTCTCGACGTTTCCTTCACTGGCGGGGTCATGAATATTCTGGACCATCCCTTTCACTTCGCAGCCCGTTGCATAACGCGCACGTAATACACTGAGGCAGAGCACACACAGCCCGGGGGAGCTGTGACTCATGCGGCGAGCGACAACACAAACTCACAGTCGTAACACCACCCCCTTCCTAAAAGGTTGATCGTCCCGATCAATCATTGGTCCGTCTGTGTCCTTCCGTAGGCTGCCAGGCGATCTCGATGCACGATCTTCATCTTCGCCCTCGGGCTCCGCTGGATCCTGTAGACAACATCGTTGATCCGTTTCACGACTCGGTACGGGCCCTCCCAGGACTTCTGCAGTTTGGGTGACAGGCCTTTCTTCGGTAATGGGTTGAAGAGCCAGACCAGGTCGTCCTCGTGGAATCCTCCGGCATCCGTCTGCTGGTCATATCGGGTCTTCATTCGGTCGGTCTCGATCCGCAGTTTCCTCCTCGCGAACGCGTGCACGTCCTCCAGTTGGTCGACCAGTTCTTGACAATACTGGCTTACCGGGACCGGATCATTCCCAGGTCGGCCGAAGGCAAGATCGACAGGTAGACGGAGCTCCCTCCCAAACATGGCCCGGGCTGGTGTGCACCCGGTGGCTTCATGCACGGCGGCGCGGTAGGCCAGGAGAAATAGTGGAAGATGTTTGTCCCAATCCCTCTGGTGCTCGCTGACGACTATTCGGAGATGGTTCTCGATGGTGCGATTGAATTGCTCTACCATCCCGTCGGACTGAGGGTGTAGCGGCGTTGTCCTTGTCTTCCGGATTCCCAGCAGCTGGCATAGATTCTGGAACACCTGCGACTCGAAGTTCCTCCCTTGGTCGGAGTGCAGCTCCAGGGGTACTCCGTACCGGCTGACGAATTCCTTCACCAGGGTCTCTGCGATCGTCGCGGCTTCTTGGTTAGGGAGCGCATACGCCTCCGGCCATTTGGTGAAGTAGTCGCTGACGACCAATATGTAGCGGTTCCCTGCCTCGCTTAACGGGAATGGCCCAGCAACATCGATGGCCACTTTCTCCATGGGGCCGCCCACGTTATAGGTCTTCAGTGGACCCCGTCGACTTCGTCCTGGGCCCTTGCTGGCTGCGCAATCGTGGCACCTCGCGCAATGGTTCTCCACGTCAGTTCGGCATCCGATCCAGTAGAACCGCTCTCTCAGCTTCTCCAGGGTTTTCTTTATCCCTAGGTGTCCACCAGATGATCCTCCATGAACTTCCTTCAGGACTTCCTCCGTCATAGCCTTTGGAACGACGACTTGTTCCCGAGATGTCTTCCCGTCGGTGCTCTCCCAGGTACGGCAGATGAGGCCCTCCCTCACAACCAGCGAGTCCCACTGCGCCCAGTAGGACTTAAACTTTGGGCTGCAGTCACTCACAATGTTCCACCCGGGTCTGGGGACACAGGCCCTCTTCAATTCGGCTATCAGTCCCAGGTCATCATCTTCTGCTTGTGCCCGCGTGAAAGATTCGCGGCTCCAGTTCCCTTGAAGTTCCACAGTTGTCCGTCGGCACTGTATCCCGGTGTTCTCCTCCCTCCTGGTACAGAAGGTGCAGTGTTCGGGGCACGGTCTTCATAACAGGGCGTCGGCATTAGAATGCAGTTGGCCTTTCCTGTGCTGGAACTCGAAGTTGTACCGTTGAAGCCTCTCTAGCCACCGCGCGAGTTGACCCTTGGGCTGCTTGAAGTTCAGGAGCCACCGCAGGGATGCATGGTCGGTCCTGATGAGAAATTCTTGTCCGTACAGGTACTTGTGGAAGTGTTCAATGGTCTTCACGATGGCGAGCAGCTCCTCCCTGGTGACGCAGTAGTTCCTCTCTGGCTTTGACAAGGCTTTGCTGAAGTAGGCCACTACTCTCTCCTCGCCGTCCACTATTTGCGACAGGATTCCCCCTATGCCAAAGTCGCTGGCATCGGTATCGACGATGAACCTTGTTCCAGGTCTGGGGTAGGCCAGAATAGGCGCGGTGCACGGAGCCTGCTTGAGTTGTTCGAAGGCACTATGGCATTCTGCTGTCCACGTGAAGAGTTGGTCCTTCTCAGTCAGTCGATGTAAAGGTTTGGCGATGTCGGCGAATCCTTTCACGAAGCGACGGTAATATGTGCAGAGTCCCAGGAAGCTTCGTGGTTGGGACTTGTCCTTCGGAACTGCCCACTCCCTCACAGCTGCGGTCTTCTCTGGGTCGGTGCGCACCCCTTCCTCGGAGACGATAAGCCCAAGGTACTGGACCCGCTTCTGGAAGAGCTGACACTTCTTGGGGCTCAACTTCAGCTGGGCAGCCCGTAGCTTCTACAAGATCTCCTTCAGGTTGCTGTAGTGCTCCTCGAAGCTTCTCTCCAGAACGATGACGTCGTCTAGGTAGACCAGGCAGGTCTTCCAGTGTAGTCCCCTCAGAATGGACTCCATTAGCCTTTCGAAGGTCGCAGGGGCTTGCACAGACCGAATGGCATGACGGTGAACTGCCAGAGCCCGCTGCCCACAGAGAACGCAGTTTTCTCGCGGTCCTTAGGGTGGACCTCCACCTGCCAGTAGCCACTCTTCAAATCCAAGGTGGGGAACCATCTCGACCCTGATATGGTGTCCAGGGTGTCGTCGATCCGGGGTAGAGGGTAGCTGTCCTTATTCGTGACGTCATTCAGCCGCCTGTAATCCACGCAGAACCTGGTGGAACCGTCCTTCTTCTTCACTAGCACGACCGGAGAACTCCAACGACTATGTGATGGCTCGATCACCCCTTGCTCCTTCATCTCTTCTACCATCCGGTCGACTTCGGCTTGCTTGGCGAGCGGGACACGTTGGAATAGGGCCCTAATCGGTGCGCTGTCCCCAACGTCGATTCTGTGCTGGACCAAGCTTGTCCTGCACAAGTCTTTGCTCCCCACGGAGAGGACGTCCTGGAATTAGCGTAGCAGGTCCTGAAGTTGGCGTGATTGTTCCTCGTCTAAATGGTCCTGGGATCCTTGGTACAGCTTCTGTAGTTCTTCTGGCAGTGTGCGTCTTCTTCGGTTGTCCGTCTGCAGGTGACCGTCCGTCGTATCTGTGATGCGGGCAATCCAGGTAACGGGCTCGCAGACACCTAGGTTGGTGTCCCGGTGAACCGTAATGTCGTAGTCGTTCGGGTTGGACAGGCGGACGTACGGCCGAGACGTCGTGTTGATGAGAGTCTTGGCAACTAGCAATCCTTTTGTCTGGATGTCCTCATATTTTGGCTCGATGACAGCCGCCACTCCCTCAGCAGTTCCGTCGACAATTACGGCAGCGCTGACTTCCGTCCTGGCGGGAACGATGACGTCCTCTCTCAGCCTTACTCGTCGTGCGGCGACGGCCTTGTGTGCTGGTTGCAAAGCAAGTTCCTCACTTCCGAAGTGCAGAGTGTTAGTACTCAGATCCAAGATGATGTTGTTCTGGTCCAGGAAGTCCAGTCCGATGATCACTTCATTTGATACGTCAGCCACAAGTACTGAATGCTTTATCGCCCGTCGACCAATGACGAACTCCAGTGATGCTTCGCCATGTACCGGTGCGGTCTCTCCGGTCGCGGTTATTAGCTGGAGGTTCCTTTGTGTGGGTCGCGCTCTCCACGTCGGGATCACGGTGGGACTGACGATGGTCCTCGATGCTCCCGTGTCGATTAGCATGGGCCAGCTCTCTCCGTTGACGACTCCGTCGACCATCAGGCTGCTATTGTCCCTCCGTAACATCGTCACACGAACTTGGACTGCCGGGGCTTGACGACTGTCACAAGCCAACCTTTGCCCCCCAAGGCTGGCTGATACTTGCTTTCCTGGGCCGCGCGGTTTCCCTACGACTGACTGTCCCGACGGAAACCCTTGGCGGCGGCGATCACCGCAGTCCTTGCTCAGGTGGCCTCTCTTACGGCAGGACCAGCAGGTCGGTAGTCCTCTTCCGGGCCGCCTCTCCGGATGTCCTTCGGCTACGTTTTTGTTGGTGGTGCCACGACTATCGAAGAAACGGCTTAGCGCCTCCATTAATTCGTCCGCCAGGGGCTTGGTCTCGTTGGTTTTTACTGGTTCGTCGACGTCCACTTGACGCACCCGCGCGCGCATTCTGGATGCCTGTTTTGCCGTCTCGAGCTCAAGTGCGTGGCTCATTGCATCTGTCAGGGTCCTATTGCGCGCGAGTCGCAGCGCCTGTTGAGTGTCCGAGTCCCGTAGCCCGTCGGTGAAAGTCTGCGTCGCTATCTGCTCCTGAAAATCGGCCGGCGCTGTTGGGTAGGCGAGCCTTACGAGGCGTGCGATGTCCATCTCGAACTCCTGCAGGGTTTCCGCGTTCTTCTGTACCCGGGTCCGGAGCTGCATCTGGTAGGCCTGCTGAAGATGGCTATCTCCATATCGGGACTCCATATGGGCGATCAGTGAAGCGTAGTCCTGGGATCCAGTCAGGATGGCCTGAAGGACGTTAAGGGCGTCACCTCTCAGCGCTACAATGAGAGCTGTAGCCTTTTCTGTGTTGTTCCAGTTATTTATGGAACAGGCCGCCTCGAACTGACGTAAGTAGGTGCTCCACGGGACCTTTCCGTCGAAGGTTGGGGGCGTCACTCTGCTATGTCCCGTTCCTGATATTCCCGGTGTAACGGTGGGCGGGCGTTGGCGCAGCTCGGCAACTTCCTCTCGTAGAGCGTTGAATTTCTCTTCCACCCCCGTCAGTGGGCGTTGGCGCAGCTCGGCAACTTCCTTTTGTAAGGCGTTGAATTTCTCCTCCACCCCATCAGCGGGCGTTGGCACAGCTCGGCAACTACCACTTGTAAGGCGTTGAATTTCTCCTCCACCCCCATCAGCGGTCGTTGGCACAGCTCGGCAACTTCCACTTGCAAGGCGTTGAATTTCTCCTCCACCACCATTAGCGGGCGTTGGCGCAGCTCGGCAACTTCCACTTGTAAGGCGTTGAATTTCTCCTCCACCCCCATCAGCGGGCGTTGGCGCAGCTCGGTAACTTCCACTTGTAAGGCGTCGAACTTCTTTTCCACTGCTGCGACTTCTTCACGTAGGCCCTGTTCTAATTTCCTTTGGCTCTCCTCTAATTTCGTCAGCAGACACTCGTCCAGATTTTTCTGGCCATCCAGAAATTTGGCGGTTATGTCCTCTGCTAACTTATTCTGGCCGTCCTTCAGGTCCTCTGCTAAACTTTTCTGGCCGTCTCCCATCTTCTTCAGGTCATCCTTCAGGTCCTTGGCTAATTTCTTCTGGCCGTCTTCCATGCCACTTAACTTTTCTAGCAATGCTGCCAATTGCGCCTCCATTTTAGTTGTTTGTCTTGTAAAGGGCATGCACTCACAGGAAAATTAGAGAAAATGACCTGCTCGGGTTTTGAAACCAGGACCGTCAGGTGTTGTGCTTGTGCTTGAGTTCGTAATCCGGCTTCTGACACCAGTTGTTACGTGCCATCCCCCCTAGTGGCACTTTTGTTAACTGGATTACGGTGGGTAGAATACACAACACCAATTACTGCTTTAAAGAGAAGTTAGCTTTATTGCTTGCAGGAAGATACAGCACGCATCAGCAAATACAAGCAATTGGAACTTTACTCCAGTTTCCTCAAGTCTCTTCCTTGAGCGCTCTTGGCCCTTTCACTTGTCAACAGACCACAGAAGTTAATCCGTCCTAATGAGTACGGTGGCCTTGACAGAAACTACCTGCTCCTCTCCCGTATTGTACACAGACTACAGTTACTTACGATCACTTGCTGCAGGCTGTTCACAAGCTGGGAGAAACAATGTAACTGGATTTCGTAACTCGCACGGCACTTCGTCACCACACTTCTGTCGCTCAGGAAAGCACGCACTAGCTCAGAAACACACACCCACAGAAAGCTCGGCCCCTTACTGTTGAAGCCGCTTATATAGCAGGCTGGTGACTGAATTCTAGAATCGTCCAGGACACACGGCTTCTCGACATTTCCTTCACTGGCGGGGTCACGAATATTCTGGACCATCCCTTTCACTTCGCAGCCCGTTGCGTAACGCGCACGTAATACACTGAGGCAGAGCACACACAGCCCGGGGGAGCTGTGACTCATGCGGCGAGCGACAACACAAACTCACAGCCGTAACAGTATTTTGAAGCTAGTCGTGCAATTCAACGTTCTTAATGAGTACCTGTCATGAGGTCTGAGAGCTCAATTGACAAGTGAGTTTCGCATTTCCTGCTCTCGCCCCTTTCTGTTGAGTGATTCTTAAAGAAAGGTGTACTAGAGAATGCAGACCTGATCGTAAAACACGAAAGTAGAGCGGATAGAGAATAGGCTAGTCTATGCGTTTATCTCCTTTTGAAACGGAAGTATTTATGTTTTATTTCCTATTGTGTAGGATTTCCCATCTCAATCTTCTGGTTTGTAAAGGTTTTTGAGGTGGGTACAATGCCGGCTTATTCCTATCTAATGGTATTCGTTATTGTTAACCTTAAGTTGGTCACCATTTCTGAGGTCTCGAACACAGATATCATCTAGCTTCTTGCTGCTTTTTGTCTGTTTCTATTCTGAATGCCGTAAATGTGACGAACAACTTTCAAGCACGCCGTGTGATGGTTTTATTTCATAATGTTTGTTGAACAGAAATATACGTGGGCTCGGGATGCACTCTAATGGTCTAAGTAGACAATGTATTTACAGGTCGCAATGTTACCAATTGAGGCGACATGTTACCAGAACTAACTATTTTTACATATATTTAGTGTATTATAATTTACTAAGTAAGGTGGTGGTGGTGGGGATTGCTGTTTTAAGGGACGAAACGTCTAGGTGTCGCTGCCCCTAGTTTAAATAAGGATTTATCGATTCCGCAAGTATTTTGAATGACAGGAATAACTTTTTCTGTATTGATAACAGCGTCTTTTGACTAATACTTAATGATTTTTAACAAACATAAGTTGGCAATGCGATTGTCAAAGCGGGAACTAGAGGTGTTATGATGTTGAGTGGAGTTGGTTTTCTGCTGGCGCTCATGTCTGTAGATACTACTCAGTGGGGGAATTGGAAGTCCGGAGATGTGAGGTTCGAATTCCGGCGCTGCGTACTTACATTTTTTTCTCCCTACACGTCCTTCCGGCATGTACCGAGATGGTACTGCCCCCGTAAATTGAATTATTTAGGGACAAAATGAGAGTATTTTCCGTCCCCATGATAAAATTTAACTAGCAAATATAATTTCTGGAAGTGTGACACGAGTGTCGTTTTACAAGCTCGAGACTGTGGGAGAGCCCGATCACGTGATATGTTGCACAATGGACGCTTCTAGAAGGCTATTCTTAGCATAGCAACAGCGAGTTTTGAAATTAATATTATAAATATTGTTATAAATTATGCTATTGGATCCCAGCCCAGAGCCAATGAGGAGAGGTCTTATTGAAGACGGGATCAACTTTAATTACACAACATGAGGAAATTATGCATTTAGGCCCTTAGAAGAGGATTTTCTTATTTGGTAATGAAGAGAATATTAAGAGAAATTATGTCTGATACTTTAAAAAACACAGATCGGTTAATCTACGCAGTAATAAGCATTGGTAATCTACGCGCTAAAATTATAGTGGGAGATTGATATGGCCGCCAAAAATTCGACTTGGAGAGGGAGATCCAAGGATCGAGGTTCTTATTCCAGCAGACTTTGAAGAGTAAGGAAGTGTTTTTACTGGGTTAACGGAGATCCCAAAGTTTAGTCCGAGTGCGACGACTGTCGACTTGTGGAGACGCGAGTATAGCTAGGTGGAACGGTAGAGATCACCGCACTTCTGTGTGAAGTTGCGAGGAACATAGTATTGATTATATTTCATACAATATTGAGATTTGAAGTTAAATAAGTGAACATTTATCAAGAACAGGTCGCCTATTATATATTGTGAAAAGTCGAGCGCTTAAATATTCACCGTTTCGACAATAGCAGCCTGTCAAGTTACATTTCCAAATGTGTTGGAAACAGAGCTGAATATCATTATAAATTGCAACGTGAAGTTGGCAAACGCAGTTCAAGTGAACAGTGGCGGAGGACTTTTAATATTGGCGCAACACATAAACATTAACAGTATGACTATAATTATTCTTCAAACATTATCATTCAACTTAATTAATATTGTTGATATGATGAACTAAACAGTCATGCGCCAGAGACATATTCGATAACAGGAGTTAAGATACAACAATGGACCTTCGTTAGACAACGTATTCTTGAATACAGACGTAGTGTACGGTCCATCTTGTGCATTTTCGTCGGTCTACGAACACTAATATAACATCAATTAGCAATGGAAACATTTCATTCACTATTTATATGAATATTTCCATAATTGTATTCCAATGATGAAGCTGATACATATTTACGACGGAGAATGGAGACTTTACAGAAGAGATTTGTCAAGATGCTAGGGAAAGGTAGCCCAGCAACCCAGAAGAAATTGCCAGAAGGATGTCGTTCGAGCCCAAGCGAATGTTGGTGAATTCCAGAGAGAGACGTTTCTTATCTCTGAGGTCGCAGATCCGAAGTTCGAATGCAGATCCATCTCAGTGTCTTGTACTGAGGAAACATCTAAAGTATTGTGGCAATACTTACATTGATCTTAAGTTTTCGTCTAAATAAGGTATTAGTGTATCTCATTGTTATATAGAGCTTGATTAGTGACATTCTGAGCCAGCTATCTTATTCCACATATTTCTATGTTTTCACATTTCATGTATTTCAGTGCTTTTATGTATTTTACACTTCAGATGTGTGTTGAGATTTTTATACTTCAAGATTATTTAGAAGATGATTGCATTTCATCTATTTTTCAATTTTATTCTACGGATCAGTTGTGGAACTGACATTAAAATTTTGTTTGAGGAATCATATTGGCTCATAGGAGACCAGTCGTTTCGACTCTCGAATTTTAATAATTTCATTTAAACCAAGTATTCTGACGTTGTGTCATAGCTTCAAATTAAATTCTTATTAAATTTAATTTGAGCACTTTTATGTAACGACATACAACTTCAAGAAAAGAAGAAACAATATTGTTATACTATTATTGTACATAAACTATCGACGATCTAAGAAATACTAGTCGTTTGATAAGACCGAAGTCTTTATCCCTATGAACATTCTTTGTGTAGAGTGGAAAAACATTACGACATTGACAAACCTTTCTTATTATCTGTAAAGCTAAGAGCTTTGTTCATTTAATATGTTAGAGGAAATACCTTTTGATAGAAGATTATTCAAATCTTTGGCTAAGAATTCAAAGCTTGTTTATCCCGGTCAAGATTGAATTCTATCTGACACTAAATAACATCTGTGTTATTTTATCCTATTTGTGTAACATCAAGTCATTTTGTCGACATGATATTACAATGATAAACAATTTAAAGATTGACAAGTGAGATGAAACAGGAGTATTATTTTTATTACATGTATTTGCGACAGACGAGTTAACAGTTAATTATCTTGTTGTAGAGTAAACTTTAGGAGGTTAATCAGGACTGTCTAATATCGTTCATTACAATTGGAAGTTTCGTTTGAAGAACTTACGTATGTATAATTGTAGTCCAGTAGTCATTTGCAATGATACTGAGGGTCATGCCATTATTTGAGAGAAGTTCCTACATGAAAATGAAAATCCACAGCCTGCTTCCAGTCTCCGACCGGGTCAGGAATGGAATGAATGAAGCCCCCATCTAGCGGCGAGGATATGAACTGTGCCGGCTGCCGAGGCCTGACGCACTCCTCTGGGGCAATGATTAAATGAATGACAGATGAAATGAAATGATAGTGGAGAGTGTTGCTGGAATGAAATTTTGACAGGGAAAACCGGAGTACCCGGAGAAAAACCTGTCTGCCTCCGTTTTGTCCAGCACAGATCTCACATGGAGTGACCGGGATTTGAACCACGGACCCAGCGGTGAGAGGCCGGCGTGCTGCTGCCTAAGCCACGGAGGCTTTTTAGAGAAGTTCCTACATAAGATATGTTAATAACAATTAATCCCTTTTGATTATTGTTTAACATAGTAGATGATAATTGTTTATGCCATATATACTGTTATATGTGGTTTTGTAGAGCTATGGAGTGCTCAGGCGAGGGAATTCCGCATTTTAAGGAAGTCAAAGTATTGTTGTTCTTTGATTAAAAGGCATGTATCATGATAAGAGCCGTTGTATACAAGTAGTCCAGTTCTTGTGAATTAACGATTTAGCTGTGTTAACAGGAGGGTTTCAGCGGAAAAACAACTTGAGAAAGATTGTCTACTCACGTCTATAATACAATTATTAAATTTTATTAAACTCGAATTTATGTAATTAAGTACAGTTTACCTTAAATAGCCGACTGTATTATACCGATAATGTAATGAAACCTATATAAGACGAGGTGTATGCAGTATATTAAAACTACAGAACGTTAAAAGGATGATTATGTGAAAAACCAGTGTATATATTTAGTTAAGAATTATATTGTAATCGAGAAGTTAGAATCTCGAAAGTGTCGCAGTAACAACACTAGATAATGGATATTAATATAAACATATTACATGTAAATAATTTTTGTGGAAATGATTTAATTAGTTAAACAATTTAATAGGATTTATTAATCAATTGTGTGTGTTTATGAGCGGATGTTTTTGGTGTGAATGATTATTCATTTTCAAGAGAAGATGTGGAACCGTATTGGTCTAGAACAATAACGGAGTGCGAATGAAAGAGTGTATAAAAATGTTAGAATGATTGGTTAAGAAACAGGGCAGTTATATGAACTTTTGTAAGATCTAAATGTTAATTTTTACGTGTTCTATAAATGCACACACATGCAGTCTCTGTGGGCTAGCAAGAATGATACACCATTAGTATTGGAGAGCGATGATATAACAGGTGTAGACTCACAGCCTTCTGTTTATTGTATAAACCAGTTTTGAGTACGGCGTGATGCCAGTGTTTCATTGATGAAACAAAGCCACGGCACGTGCGTTCTACAACGCAGGTTTTTGAATGAAATCAGGTGTCTGGAATGCCATTAAGAGGCTTCACTAAACGTTTTTATTTTATTTTTACGCAGTGCAGGCCTATAACAAGCCAAGATTTATACTCATAATTTTTAATACAGCATTGCAATAAGATGTAGAGTTGAAAGGAGGTATGAATGTTTGCGTGTTTTTAATTTTTAATGTTAATTGTTAAATTCATTTATTGTTATTTGTTTATAGTATATTAGTTTACCTTTTTGTTAATAAATTTGTTCAGATTGTTTTCCATTGTTGTTGGAGTGTGATTAATTTTAAATATTAGGTGCAGAGTATTGTGGATGTAGTGTAGGCGAAGCTGAGTCCCAGTCCCCGAGGTAAGTAAAGGTGAGTGCCCCGTGTAGTTGGTTGTTGATCCACAATATTCTGGTAACGGCTGTCTGTAAATCCCTAAAGACCATGTTGGAAGCGATTTCTAATGTTGTAGTTGCCGGAGCAATTAGAATTAGGCAATCCAGCGGGGACAATGGATATTCCAACAGGATCCTTTCCGGATTATCGGGTACAGTAGGAATGGCGCCCTATGAACTTTGGGGCTACGAAATTAGCTTCGTAGTGTCTCTAAAGAAAGTTGGTTTGAACATTTCTAGTGAAAGAAATAATTACCAGACTTGTGGGATGTCATATCCAATTTTGGATGGATGTGAGTGTAATTATATAGGCTTAATTTAAATTAATATTAGGAAGGCTACACTCAGATAAAGATCAGATCTTAGAAAACAGAGAGGAGGAGTAGGTAGACAGTTTCGATAAACGACCTACGATCTAATATCTATTTTATTTCACCGGTACATGACGATTGCTAAGGTCATGTGTAAACTAAAGCTAACTTGTTTTGATTATTGTAATGGTAGAATTTCTTTGTGGTAGTATTTTTAAAGTGAATCACAGGAGAACGAACATTTTAAGTGAGTTTATTCAACATAGGGTGTATAATAAGTTAATGCTAAGGTAATTGTAAGTTACTTTTAGACATTAAAGTGCTCAAAAATATATATGGAATAGGACGTTGCTCAGATGTTGTTATTTTGCTCTGTTATTGTTTATGTCTCTATAGCACTATAGAGGTTATTGCAATAGGGTTATTGCAATGGCAAGTAAGGATGTTAGAGGAGATGCAGATGAAGCTGCAAGATGCAGTTGAAGCTGCAAGAAAGTATGAAGCAGAATTTGAAGGAGCAACTGCAGAGCAGTTTAAATATTGTCAAAGGTGAGATAAAGGAGAAATTCTCTGCGAATATGGTATATATGGAAGGTGAATTTCAGGAAGCCAAGCAGGACCTGGAACAACTGAAGCGGGAACGAAAGGAGGACCTTAACAAAGTGGTTGTTAAAGTTGTTGATTCTCTTTCAGATTAAGTTGCAGAAAGTGTTAAAGAGAGTTTCAAAACTGAAATTCAGGAAGTTCAAACTTCTTTAGAGGGTTTGCATACTAGTGCCCCGTGTAGTTGGTTGTTGATCCACAATATTCTTGTAACTGCTGTCTGTATATCCCTAAAGACCATGTTGGAAGCGATTTCTAATGTTGTATTTGCCGGAACAATTAGAAATAGGCAATCCAGCGGGGGCAATGGATATTCCAACAGGATCCTTTCCGGATTATCGGGTACAGTACCTTCTTTGAAGTCCCGAGGTGCCTGCCCAAGTCTTAGGTCCAATTAGTATAGTTACCCACACTATTACAGTTACCACAAAAACACTGAATCAACACATTCAACTCACAACCTACAGTGGTCCTTCTCTAAATGACGGAACCTCTCAGAGGCCGCGTTGCGGAACAAGTTTTTTCCCCCTTATAACTCGAGAACGGCTGGGTGGATCAACGTAACATTTCACCAATCATTGATGTAACTCTTCTCCGCATATTTCATAAAAGGGGGCCTACCCCTCCTAAAATACACTGTGTAGCAACGTGTCGAGCAAGACACTGCCGCTATTAGCAGCGTAGAGCCCAACTAGTTGAACACATTTACACTTTTTAACTTATTTAATAATCATGATTACTTACATGAATTACAGAGTAGTTTGCTGAAAATGCTGTCCTTCATTTCTAGACTCACGTTGCACCGACGTAGGAAGTTTTGTTTCTGTGTACTTCTTGTTTGAGGTTACCTCACAATTTTAAAAATCGCACGGTGCTGAAACTTGCGAACACACATACTGTATTTTTTTCTTTGCGGTGATAAGCTACCACTAGGAAAATTCCTTGTTTTGTTCTCTCTCAACTAAGGTATATTTCCAGCTCCGTATGTAATCAATGCTATGACAGCATCTAAGGCTTCCCGACCCGCTGTTGTACATGCTAGTTATCTGGCCGTGACTCATCGTGATCTGTCCGCCGCGCGGCCCCAGCAAGGTTCCGTCATTTAGAGAAGGACCTCACTGTAGTACACGGATCTGAATGTTCCAAGACCCTTAAATAAATTAACAACTAGAGGTTATTTTTTTAACCAAGGGAAAGCCTTCAGATTGCATGGAGAGTGCAGTCGTGCATTGTACAGAAAATACTAGAGTATTAGATGGAAGTAGAGAATTATAATTTTAACTCAGGTCCTGCAAGTGTTAAGGGGGCGTGGAGGTGCAGTAGTCAATCGGCTTGCCGCTCACCAAGGTGGACCAGGTTCGTTTCCCGTTCAATGCATGTGAAATTTTCGAAGGAAAATGTCACGTCCTGTGGTTGGGATTCCACGTTAAATGGAGGTCCCGTGGCGCATGATCGCGAGATTAACGGTCATGTAAAACTAAAAGCTTCCTTCCCTCCTTCCTGCATGTGTCAGAAAAACATAATTCTTTGCCTTCCATCTAAATTGCTTGAACATATGCAAATCATTCAATATATTGTCTATAGACAATGAAGAGAGAGTATAAACCACTTCACTGTTGTCACAGGTAGTGATGTAAAATACCCAGGTATTTATAAATCGGGGTAAATACCCAGGGTGTATACTCGGGTAAATACCGGAGTATTTTAGATTTTTCATTAAGAATCCTGTGTCGTGGCAAGTTTAATCTTACAAAAGGGTACCGGTATGCAAACTATTCTACATTAACTTTTTAGAAACGTAACAACATTAGATAGTTAATAAAATAAAATTTAATTAGAATTGGGACTTAAAAACAAAATTAGAATTGGGAATTAGATCAGGAGATAAAATTCAATAGTTATAACCTGAAAAACTCAGGATTAGGATTGAACTAGGCCTTTTTGCAAACATTGAGATTTGAGATAAAAGTCGGGGGAAATTTATTCAGAGCATTGGCCAAGTTCTACAGAAGGTGTAATAGGCTATACAGTTTTCAACACATTGTATATGTTTTTTTTAGAACAGTTTGTAATATATCTCATATATAAAATAAATAATCATATAAACAAAATGACTAGCAAATAGAAAATTAACAGTTACGCTAAAAAAAGCTCTAAAAATATAGGCCTTATTTTATTTGGGTTTAATGAAGCTCAACAAATGTATTAGGCTATTTATACATAATGAATCTCGTTAGGCTTAGGCCTATATTCCAATTTACAATGGAAAATATCTATTGAGTAGTACAATACAACAAGGGTACAATACAACAACGGTCAAATCAAATTGAAATTTTGTTTATTATAGTTTTTTTTTTTACAAAAGAAATTCAAAGTACATCGCAAGAAATACAACATCTTTTGATGTAAAAATAATAATCACAAAGTAATAGAATATGTTCTAATCTGAGTTTTCATCACGCCCCGAGATGTACTCTTCATCTGAGGGCGAAATGTGGCCATCATCGCTGTCCTCGCCATCATCGCTACAGGAAACTTGCATTTGATCATTATTGGTGTTTTCAACTTCTTTTTCGCTGCACTCACCTTGTTTCCTAGGTCTCTTTTTAAAATTTTATTTTCTTGGTTTTGGAGTTTTGTTTAGCAGATTCCAGTTGTGTGATAAGTAAGCTATCTGTCCTGCCCTTTCAGTTGTAAGTCGGTTTCTTTTCTTACCCAAAAATACCCGGATGTCCATTTTCCTTTTTTGTTTTTGTTTTGAAGGATGAATATTGTTCCAGATTTCAATTTAAGGCATCAAATACCTTTGTTTCAGTCCTTGTTTGTCCAACAGTTCATCAACACATCAAAAAGTGTTGTACAAAGCTCAGAAAACTGAAAATACCCTCATTTTGGGTATTTAAATGACCACTGGGTATATAGCCTTCCCGGGTAAATACCCAATTTGTATTTACCTTCCCACTGGGTATTTACCCGACCCACATCACTAGTCACAGGTGATTGGGGCAGATGACTTAATAACTGAAAGCTGTCATTTGTCATCAATACGATCGTGAATATACAACCTTTATGCTGCGATCAACCCTTCTGCTGAAATGAAAATCCACAGCCTGCTTCCAGTCTCCGACCGGGTCAGGAATGGAATGGAATGAATGAAGCGGCGAGGATATGAATTGTGCCGGCTGCCGAGGCCTGACGCACTCCTCTGGGGCAATGATGAAATGAAATGATAGTGGAGAGTGTTGCTGAATTTTGACAGGGAAAACCGGAGTACCCGGAGAAAAACCTGTCTGCCTCCGTTTTGTCCAGCACAGATCTCACATGGAGTGACCGGGATTTGAACCACGGACCCAGTGGTGAGAGGCCGGCGTGCTGCCGCCTAAGCCACGGAGGCTGCGATCAACCCTTCAGCTATTTCTTATAATGTTCTTCCGCTACTTCTGTGGGGCTCCGGGCGGGGTCATCAAGAGCCCGTTGATGAGCCAGCTTGGTGTCCTAGGTGAAACCCCACCCATGACACGGCACAAACCTAGAAAAATTGCTAAGTTTTAATTCACTGGTCATGAAAGCCAATATACCATCCTTTTGGAAGCCTTTATAGGGAGGTTATGGCTGCTTGAGCCTTTAGTTCTCGCAGATGCGCTTCATAAAAAGGGGGTAGTGCGCAGTTCGCTACTTCTGTTGGGGCCCGGGTTGGGACACCCAAGAGCCCGCTGATGAGCCAGCTTGGTGTCCTAGGCGAAACCCCACACAAGACACGGCACAAACCTAGAAAAATTGCTAAGTTTTAATTCACTGGCCGTGAAAGCCAATATACCATCTTTTTGTTTGTATTGTTCCCTTTATTTTGTAAATGTTTCCTGGACACGTAAAATAAATAAATAAATGTTTCAATTCTTTTATTTCTCTCGTTGTACCTTCCAAGGTTATTAAGATAATACATTAATTCACAAGTCAGTGGAAGTTGGATTATAATAATACGAAATGTGAGGTAGAAAGCACTTTCGGGCGCTTAATGGAATGTTTCGTGCCAAGATTTGCAATACGATACGTTCCAGAATAGCAAGCTTTAGCGATCCGGAACATTATAATGATTAATCTTCCTAGCTGACATTGTTTTTCAGCTACTTTTCACGTAACGTAACGATTGCAATAGAACCGTGATACTGTTGGTGATTCACCTATTTTACAATGTAGCACACTGAAAGAAAGTCATTTGAATATACTTAAATGAGTGTATTTTATCTAGTGTTATTTGTTGTGAACTTACTGGCGTAAGATGTAGTTATATCCAGTGGCCTATTAATACGGGCGTCGCTGACAGGCTGACTGACACCCCCGGCAATAATTTCGTCCCAAAAGCACCGTGCACTCCAACAGTAAATTTAATGAACACACTCTCGGTTTGAGCGCGAGAGAGAAATTGACTACGCTCGGCTAATAATGTGGAAATGATTTACAATCTTCTTCTAGTACAAATCAATAATCATCCTCCCTATTATGTGTTATGGTCGTGTGTATGAGGTGAGTTGTGAAGTACATTTATGTAAAGCATTCAATATATTGTCTATAGTCAGTGAAGAGAGTAAAACCACTTCACTGTTGTCACAGATGATTGGGGAAGATGACCTCACTGTTTCGGCCCTTAAAACAACAATAACTACAGTATGTTAACAGGTGTAGCCTGGGGCAATTTTTGAAGGAAGTATTAAAATACTAATGCTCTAAAATAATAGGTTTACATACAGGTTCCACACACAAAGTAAACGAGGATGTTCATAGAACGCATGTTAGGAGCTGTTCCTAGCCCACTAACCATTGCCTGAGGGGTGTTCCCCAAAAAAGATACAACAGCGATGGACGCCAGTGTCTTATTATCACCAACCAGATTATATCAGAGACCAGTGGATTGGAACTCTACCATAGATTGTCCTTGAAATGGTTTACCGAGGTTCACTTTTGTCTAATAGGCCACGGCTGCTTCCTTTCAACTTCTTCTCCATTCACTGAGTTTCGGGAAGGGCATCCGACAGTAAAAAAAATACCATTTAGAAACTAATTGAACCTCATCCTCGACCCCGTTGAAAAGGGAATATACACACATCAAAAAAAGTTTTGCATCACCTCGGTTCC
This sequence comes from Meconema thalassinum, assembly GCA_946902985.2. NCBI lineage: Eukaryota > Metazoa > Arthropoda > Insecta > Orthoptera > Tettigoniidae > Meconema > Meconema thalassinum. Next base: position 246,632,582 of record OX336394.1, on the reverse strand, counting down.
AAGAGTTCCGGAACCGTTAAATACAAAGGGAATAGAGATCAACACAAACAACATTTCAGCTCGTTTTATTGCTCATGAGACCCACACATTGCATGTTGTACCATCATACAGCTAGACTTTCAGCATTTGTGGTCCAGATTGCAGTACACACCACTACCTCTAATACCCAGTAGCACGTCCTCTTGCATTGATGCATGCCTGTATTGCCGTGGCATACTATCCACAAGTTCATCAAGACACTGTTGGTCCAAATTGTCCCACTCCTCAACGACAATTCGGCGTAAATCTCTCAGAGTGGTTGGTGGGTCAAGACGTCCATAAACAGCCCTTTTCAACATATCCTAGGCATGTTCGATAGGGTTCATGTCTGGCGAACATGCTGGCCACTGTAGTCGAGCGATGTCGTTATCTTGAAGGAACGCATTCACAAGATGTGCACGATGAGGTCGAGAATTGTCGCCCATGAAGACAAATGCCTCTCCAATATTCTGCCGATATGGTTGCACTATGGGTCGGAGGATGTCATTCAGGTATCGTAAAGCCGTTTCGGAGCCTTCCATGACCACCAGTGGCGTACGTCGGCCCCACATAATGCCACCCCAAAACATCAGGGAACCACCACCTTGCTGCACTCGCTGGACAGTGTGTCTAAGACGTTCAGCCTGACCAGGGTGCCTCCAAACACGTCTCCGACGATTGTCTGGTTGAAGGTATATGCGACACTCATCGGTGAAGAGAACGTGATGCCAATTCCGTGGGGTCCATTCAGCATGTTGTTGGGCCCATCTGTACCGCGCTGCATGGTGTCGGGGTTGCAAAGCTGGACCTCGCCATGGACGTCGGGAGTGAAGTTGCGCATCATGCAGCCTATTGCGCACAGTTTGAGTTGAAACACGACGTCCTGTGGCTGAACGAAACGCATTATTCAACATGGTGGCATTGCTGTCAGGGTTCCTCCGAGCGGCAATCCGTAAGTAGCGGTCATCCACTACAGTAGTAGCCCTTGGGCGGCCTGAGCGAGGCCTGTCATCGACAGTTCCTGTATCTCTGTACCTCCTCCATGTCCGAACAACATCGCTTTGGTTCACTCTGAGACGCCTGGAAACTTCCCTTGTTGAGAGCCCTTCTTGACACAAAGTAACAATGCGGACGCGATCGAACTGCGGTATTGACCTTCTAGGCATGGTAGAACTACAGACAACATGAGCAGCGTACCTTCGTCCTGGTGGAATGACTGGAACTGATCGGCTGTCGTACCCCCTCCGTCTAATAGGCCCTGCTCATGCATGGTTGTTTACATCTTTGAGCAGTTTTAGTGACATCTATGAACAGTCAAAGGGACTGTATCTTGGATACAATATACACAGTCAACGTCTATATGCCGGAGATCTGGGAACCGAGGTGATGCAAAACTTTTTTTGATGTGTGTATATGTAGTGACCTATTATTATTATTATTATTATTATTATTATTATTATTATTATTATTATTATTGCCGTTATGTTAATTATATATCGATGATAGGGGGAGGGGGACGGGGTTAATGTTGCGTACGTTTGTTAGAAGTTTTCAAATATATTTTAACGTTTAGGAAATGGGACGCTGAAGCGTTATGTTTGGTAAACAAGGTGACTGTGAGTTCCGGCCCATTACCTGTTCGGTAATAGAGTTTTCTCCTTGTCTGTCCAAATGAAGGTCAAGGTGAAGGCTCAATGATGTCACCGCTCGTAGCTTTGTAACTTTGTCAGCCTAAACTAGCTTGATTTCGGTGGTGGGGTAGATTGGAAAGTTTGAATGAATGGCAGTTATTTACAACTACTGTAATTACCAGTAGGCCTACAGTACTACTAAATATTACTTTTCTGGAAAGTGATGAGTAAAGTTACTGCTAATTTGGCCTCAGTCATTCTGTATTAACTTACTTGAAGATCCTGTCATGTAACTTAGAACTCTATGAAAACAAGGTATGCTTGTCCGCCATTTTAGTTCTTTCTTAAGTTCTCTATTGCCTTCTATAGATTACTAGCCAGCGCAAACTGTATTTCTATCTACTCGTACATTTCTTGCTGCTCCCTTCATAAAAAGATAAAGTACGAAACTTGGTCTATTTCTATACGAATGACATAACTTTTTAAGTCAGTTAGTTATTGTTGTTTTAAGGGGCGGAACCACGAGGTCATCTGCCCCAACTTTTAAGTCACTAATTGCAAATTATATACTTCATCCACGGGATATGAATCAGGCTCCACGATCTGTGAAATCCGACAAGATATTGGGAAGGAGTCGACCGTGGTCTTTTAGGAAGGTGAATGAGGACGGAAAACCCACTGTTGGATGAAGGTGGGATTCGATCCCAGCTAACGCGCAATTTCGGGCTTCCACTGCCAGCGCTTCATCGCATTGAGCTAACCTGGCCGATACAATTAGAGTTTTAGAAACGTAAATCACGCGTTCCGTAGATTCTATTAATCAAACCTAGACCAACACGTTTAGTAACACGCGTGCTCAGCTGCCACCTTTTCATTGATAATTGTCCGCCTTTCTTTCAGTATTAGCATGCAATGAGCTCCTTTTACCGATTATTCTACCAGCAGGACGTCATTGGCGAGAAATAGAATTCATGTAGTCCACTTTCTAGTGTAGCGGCTAGAATTCTTGGCTGTCGCCATGGAGATCCGGGTTCGATCCCCGGTTTTGCCAAGAAATTTCATTGTGGTCTGATGTTTGGAACGGGGTACACTCAGCATCGTGAGGCATAACTGAGAAGATGTGGGTTCGATTCCCATCTCAGCCATCCTGGAAGTGATTGTCCGTGGTTTCCCACTTCTACTCCAGGCAAATGCCGCGATGGTTCCTAACTTAAGTCCACTGTCGCCTCCTTCCCAATTTATACCTGCATCACAAATACACACATTACTACAGACACCATTATAAAACAGGTTATCAGACAAATTCTATACAGCCCAAGTACATGGGGCTAAATGACCACGATGTCTCAAAGCCCTATATGAATTATTAACAACTAGCAACCCGGCCCGGCTTCGCCTGGGAACAGTTGTGAATGCATTACGTTATAAGCGCTTCTTTACGATTTCAATGTACTACGATCTATATCCGTTTTACGTCTCGGCATGATGGGAAACTCCAAACACAATCGCCCTTCTCAGAAGTCTTAACTCAACACGACTCGACGGTTTGCTGCTGGCTGTATCAGGGGCAATAGGTTCGCCCGCTAGCTAGGCTGTAACAGGGATGATAGACTCGCCCTTAGCTAGCTCGTAAAATGTCGCCTCAGTAGTTGAATGGATAAGGTTGGAACAAATTAAAACGTAAAAACACTTATAGTGGGCGATGTATTGAAGATAGACATATGCTCTCGCGGACTTTTTTGTAGAACTTTTCATGCTGAACAATTCTTACACTCATAGTATTTAGATATTTTTAACGGTTTGACCAGCGTAAGCTTACAAAACGCTCGGACGCCAGTCTTTTTTTTCCCGATTTTTCCACTGAAATCGTTACTTCTCGGCTTCCTTTGATCATAAATTAATTATTTTCTACAGAACTCATCCTCGAGATATCCTTTACAGAATAGTGAAAACCGGATCAAGATCCATCCAGTGGTTCTCGAGTTTACCCGTAATATCCAAGAATCGGGGACTTGGTTTTATACTAAGTAGAGACTAGAATAATTTATGTTGGCCTTGCCATAACGTACAATTAGTCCGCTTAGCTTTTTTGCATACTAACAGTAGTACCCGGCTTCGCCCGGTCCGATGATCATGAAGTCTCTAAGTCTCCTTAAACTTCCTGGTCTGATAACGCTCCGTGTGATGTATGATATTTACTTAGCTATCAAATACTATGTTCATACTAAAATGAGTCATAGCACAATGGTGACAAAGTCAACAACACTCAGGGTATAATGGTGGATGAGTTCTGGAATTAGCCACTGGAGGAGTTCCTCAACTGATGATTTTCCTTTTTTTATCCAGTGACTGGGATGGTCCTTGCCTTTACCTTCTGCATTTCATGGCCCTATTTTCTTAAGTCCCGCATCCTTGTCTTTGATGGTTGAGGACATTATTATTATTGGTATTTTAAGCTAGTTGTGAGGTAGAAGCTGTGGTTGTGATTTATCTAATAATCAGCATTAGAAAAAATTAGATGTTACGCTGCTTAAAGGAACAGTCATCATCAAAAGAAGCTCTTAAATATGGGTCTACCCCTTAGCGTAGCGTTGTTGGCTGTCACGGTGGAGGTCCGGGAGACAAATTACACACCCCAACTACACGGGGCTAAAGGGACACGATGTCGCAAAGCCCCCTAAATTAATCAATAAAAAACAACCTAATTATTGCACACTAGACCTGGCCATCAAGGAGTCTACAGTCGAGTTTATAGTTCAGGATAATGATCTTGCAATGTTCGATGCCCTTTGCCAATCCGACCTAACTTCACAATTTTTTAAAGTGAATAATAATAGTCAGTCCTAGAATTAGTTTATGGCTTTTAAAGAACATTTTGTTTATAAAGGTTTTTCTGGGACGCGTTGGGTCTTCTAAGTTCAGTGTCCAAAAATATCTTCACATTCACTGAAGTCTCTCTACAGGAGCACTGAGATAATAAGGTAGCCATCAAACTCGCCAGATTGATCATTAAAAAAACGAGATACGCTTTGAAAGCGTATCTGTATAAAAATACTTGTTTTTGCATATTTTATAGATTTTGGCACTTATTGCACATAAAACATTAATTTATTTACAAATCATGTTGCTCTTCATTATTTTTTTAAACTTCTCAACATAAAAAGTAATGTGCCGGTTTTACTTATGAATGAATTAGAAAATGTTGTTCCCCCTGACATTTGAACCCCAAAGTCTCACGATTTTTAGATGGGCATGATAATTTGTTCGAATTTGTACACCCATTTATAGGCTCCTAATGTTCGGGTTAAAATCTCGATGTCGTTGAACATTCCAACTTATCCCCATTTTGAAAAAGCATTCGAAGCAATTCTATTTGCGAGACCCATTTTCATCCTACTAGTTTACAAATAATTGTACATGCAGGCAAAGCAGGCATTTGGAGTGCCATATCACACATTTTCGTCAGGCTTGGACAATTAGAATATTCCGAGAATATCTCAATGCATTATAAGAAAAATGGAGATAAAAAAAATCAAACTGGAGACTTTTCAGATACTAAGTCACTATCTGTAGTCCGTGTCTATCCGTGCACAGTCTGTAAACAAATGCAGGAATATTCCGAACTCTCATCCAGATATGATGTACCAGCGCTACCCAAGGACGCGCTCCCAGATGTGGTGCGTATCACCTCTGGCTGTCAAAAGGAAAACTCCATCTACTTGGAAAAATACGAAAAACATGAGTCATCTACTACACAGAACTTGAAAACAAAAGGTTTTGATGCCATAGGCAGTTTAAAACAACATATCAACCTCCACAAAGCATAACATTAGGTTGTGATGCCCTAAATATGCCTAAGCAATCGAAATATGCGAAACCTATCATCAAATTCGTCTGGGTTGTTTCCCAGTTAAGCGGGTAAATGCTATTTTTGGCCTATTTTCATTTTATGTGTGTCCCCCCTAATAACTTTTAAACGGCTGGAGCGATTTCAATGAAACTCTGTAAGATCATACCACCATTTAGGCCGACCCTGACCGTGCCCTTCAAATTTTACTACGTCTCACCAATCCATCATGACGGCTGTGCGAAATATTTAACCAGCGTTCAATCTCCGAATCTATTACCGATATCACCCTGAAATCTTGTACGGTGATAAAGGGCACTACTAGAAATTCACCGATGAAACTTTCAAAAATCTGGTAACTACTAAATCAACATGGCGGCCAAGCGAAGTTGCGACTTTTAAATAGACTTTTCTTGCGATTTAACCATCCAAACGCAATAAAACTTGGTGCAGCAAATGTTTATATACATTGCAATACAGTGGCATTTAATTTAATTCAATTGTTTACATAACCTCAAGATGGCGGCTGTGCGAAATATTTCACTGGCATTCTATATCTCCGAAACTATTACTGATATCACCCTGAAATTGTGCACGATGATAAAGGGCACTACTGCACGTTTATCTATCTAACTTTCAAAAACCTGTAAAGTAAAAAACGAACATGGCGGCCAAGCGAAGTTGAAACGTTTTAATAGATTTTCTCGGAATTTAACCATCTGAGCGCAGTGAAATATGGTACAGTATATGATTATACATATTGCAATGCACTGGCATCTAATTTAGTTAAATTGTTTACAAATCAAGATGGCGGTTGAGCGATTTTTTTTTAATTTCTTGTGTCGTAATCATGTGATCGAAGTGTAACTTTGCACAATGAAGCTACGCAATAATAATGACGACTCCGAGGTCGAGATGTACTACAGTACAGTACTATGTTTTTTCTTCTTTTAAATATTGGAAACATGTCTGCAAATAGTGTACTTATTTGTAAGTCTCAAAATGTATTTAATTGATTACTTTCTAATTTTAAAAGGTACATTTTTATGATAGAGGCTAAGATTCTTCGAGAATTTCTGTCTCATTTCTGCCCGAGTCTGTGACTGTTCGACATGCCTCCACAAAGTGGAGAAGGACAGAAAGAAAACATAATACGGGCTTTTTATTTTGGATGTAAGTGTAACATTGTCGACATTAGGGATTTTTTGGCCGAAAAGCTAGGAAGGATAGATGGAAATTTTCAACAGGACTCCAGATTACTGGCAGATTGCAGATTGAAGGATTGCAGTGAAAAAGAGAACGTCGAAATTGGTGTATAGGTCGCATAGTTGGCAAGTCTTCAAATATCTACACAGGTAACTGAGGTCGTATTGCTATTACTATTATATTGCAATTTAAAATTCAACTTCTCAGATATTTTAATGATACATTAATCTGTGGGGTGTAACAAACATGATAAATCTGCATTCTTGTTATTTGGCTTATTTTTCTGATTAAACTATTATTACTAGATTTTCTGTGGCTTCGGTGGCGTAGTTGGTAGCATGCTGAACTGCTGTGCCCAAGATAGCGGGTTCAAACCCGGCCGAAGTCGTCGGATTTTTTAAGAGCGTTAAAATTCCTTCAGTATGCTTTCCTGCGGAGGGGAAGTAAAGCCGGCGGTCCCATGTCATATATTTATGGCATGTAAAAGATCCTTCCACAGACTAAACTACTGTGAAGCTAAATTGTTAGGTTAGATTTCGTCGGTACGCTCTGTCAAAAGTTCCAACGTTCACTACTAGGTATCATTGATATATGGTAGCGAAAGTTGAAACTACGTGAAATTGAACGGAACAGGCGAGCCGAACATGTCCTCGGACACTCCCGGTACTAAAAGCCATACGATAAATAAATACTAGAATTTCTAAGAGTAGCGTAGGGCTACGTTGGTGGCACATGCGCGAAGCTATTTCCTGGCTGGTGGGTACACTTTTACTCGGCATTGAATGTGTCATGCTAGCGAGGATGGTACGTGAGATAACGAGAAGGCTCGAACAATGGAAGAATATATCGACTGTCCCTTTGTTTGTAGCACCAAGAACATATTTTAATCTTCAATACAATGTCTATGTGGTTTTTGTTGACATATAAGACAACAGATTTCCCAGGAATTCGCCTGTTGGCTTCCTGGATTTCATATGCCTGGGTTCGTGGGCCGCTTTGGATAGCAAGAAATGTTTTCTTGATAGTGTTCAAAACTGTATCTTCTGACTCAATGCCAGTATGATGGAAATCAAAGGAATTGTGATGTGTTGAGTGTAATGGACTTTCCCACAGTAATGATAACCACAAACAAGTAGTTCCGTGAAGAACTATACAGCCTATTTTCATATAGCCTATCCTACTTATGTTAATTGTCTCTATCTACATGCAAAATTTCAGTTTGATTGCTGTAATAGATTCGTCGATATTGAGAACCGACTAAATATTGCGGATGGTCGCCATGTTGTATTTTTGTAGGTCTTAGAGTTATGTACTGTTACATGAAGATTATTGTGTACGTATAGTATTCAAACTTCAATCGCATGATTAGGACACAAGAAGTAAAAACGAGATTTTAAAATTTCGCACAGCTGCCATCTTGTGGTTATGGAAACAATTGAAAAAAATTAGATGCCAGTGGATTAACATTTGTATAAAGATTTACGGTAACAAGATCACCGCACTCGGATAGTAAAATTGTGAGAAACGACCATGTGAATATTTATACTTCACGTCGCCGCCATGTTGGATTTGTGATCACCAGGTTATTGAAAGTCCTATAGGTGAACTTATGTTCTTAGCCCCTATGAACATTACAAAATTCAGTTTGATTGCTGTAATAGATTCGTAGATATTGAGATCCATCTAAATATTTCGGATGGTCGCCATGTTGGATTGTTATATGTATAGGCCATAGAGTCATGTACCATTAAAGGAAAATTATTGCGTAGGTTCATTATTCAAACTTTCACTTCGATCGCATGATTACGACACAAGAAATAAAAACTTAATTTTAAAATTCGCACAGCCGCCATTTTAAGGTTATGTAAACAGTTGAACTAAATTAGATACCAGTGCATTACAATGTGTATAAACATTTCCTGTACTAAGTTTCATTGCGGTTGGATCATTAAATCGCGAGAAAGGTCTATTTAAAATTTTCAACTTGGCCGCCATATTCGTTTTGTAGTTAACCGGTTTTTGAAAGTCTTACAGATGAACTTCCAGTAGTGCCCTTTATCTCCGTACATAATTTCAGGGTAATGCCACTAATAGTTTCAGAGATACAGAACACCGGCGAAATATTTCGCACAGCCGCTATCTTGAGGTTATGTAAACAATTGATTGAAGTTAGATGTCGGTGCATTACCATGTGTATAAACATATACTGTACCAAGTTTTATTGCGTTTGGTTAGTAATATCGCGAGAAACGTCTATTTAAAAGTCGCAACTTCGCTTGGCCGCCATGTTGGTTTTGTAGTTACCAGTTTTTCAAAAGTCACCTAGGTGAACTTCTAGTATATCCCTTTATCACCGCTAAATATTCCAGGGTGATATCGGTAATAGTTTCGGAGATATTGAATGCTGGTTAAATATTTCGCACAGCCGCCATGCTGGATTGGTGAGACGTAACAAAATTTGAAGGGCACGGTCGGGATTGACCGGAATAGTGCTATGAACTTACCGAGTTTCATTGAAATCGCTCCAGCCGTTTAGAAGTTATTAGTGGGGGACACACACCATATCACACACACACGCACACAAGGACAGAAACACGGACAAAAGGTGATCTCATAAGCCTATTTTTTCATAAATGAAAATAGGCTAAAAAGAACATTTGCTACTGAAAAGTTTAGCTTTTGTATAGCATAGTTTCATTGGACTGATGTGTTCTTGCAGAAAATGTAGAAACTATAAAATCAAATGCACTGCAATGTGGTTGGAATGAGATGTGTCCCTGACACCAGTCTGGTTCCTCGTTACCTTGAGCGTGACGCGTATGAAACAAAACCATCTCCATTTGTCATAACTTCGGTGAACTTTGCTGCAACATACAGAATTATTGCTATTGGCCGTGCACACAACAAGGGATATACTTGATTCGATAGTAGGGTCTACGATTTGAGCAGAATGTGAATCAAGCCAAGGAGGTCGATTTAGGAAAGAAATCATATTATGAGCCTTGCTCGCATCCAAGAGAAGTGTGGCGTCTTAACCTGGGAAGTCATTGGATTATTTTTGGAGCAAGATTAGTGATTTCGAAATTCACAGTAAATATTTTCGGAAAACTAGGTATCAATTGTTGAAATTGCAGTTACCGTCTCTAAATATTTTTAGGGATACATTGCCAATTATTGTTAAAAATCACCTATATACAATGTTTCGTAATGAAGTTCCCATTACGAGATGTCCTCAGCCGGTTGGTCATAATTATTTTCGTTCAAGGTACATTTTCTTTACATCTTTTCTTAATTGTTCTACTGAATTCATTGGTAAGCTGTATCTTTACGGTAACCCACGGCTAAGGACAGATATCCGTTTTGGGATTCTCTCTCTCTCTGGACCATATATTCGGCACGTCCAGAAAGTAAGTTCCGTTTTTGTGCGTTGCCCCAACATCGCTGCAATCGCAATTCGGCGCATGTATGGTTGCTCTGAGTCAATATGTAGCAGATGACGCCATTTTGAGATCGCTGTTTGTTGTTTACGCTTTATAGTCCTTCGTTAGAATGGCGAAGTTGATTGAAAATCCTGCCGCTTGTGAGATTGAATCTGCCATTCTTCTGAATGCGAAGAACACTAAACCTGTTGACATTCGACAGATTTGCGAGGTGTACGGAGAAAATGGGATGAGTGATTCAATGGTAAGATGAGTCAGACAGTTAAATGAAGGACGTGATTAATTGCACGATGAACGAAGTGAGCGTACAACGTTGGTTAATGAAGACTTGGATTGTGCAGTTGAAGAACGCGTCAAGGAAAACAGTTCTTACGAACTTTCCGCACATTTCACGATCATTCATGAAATTGACAACTCAGGCGGCAACGTTTTATGAAGAAAGCATATTATAATTTGTGGCACGCCATGACAAGTGTCTCCAAAATGGCTATATGGAAAGATAGTTTACGATGTGTAGTTTGTTTTGCAATAAATAATTTGTATCTGTACTCTCTTTGTTTTTATTACCAAACGGAACTTACTTTCTGGACGTACAGCGTATTACGCGCCAATTTTGTAATGTGTCACACCAAATCTCAAGTGCATAGTTACAAATGTCTTTAGCTATAATATTTTATTCTTATTTGAGTTATCCTAAAATCACACCTTGTGCTACAGTGCTTTATGTTCATGGTGGGGAAATATTACAGATTTTAATTTATTATTAGAATTTCACAATTTTTATGTTGTCGTATGAGTGAAAGGTCTATGTTTGTGCGCCGCAGCTCATTACGTACTTCCAGTAATTATTTTCTCCGTGCTTAAAATATGTGTAAGTGAATTTTTTACAGGTATTTTAGTGACCACTGTACATTCAATTGAATGGTGATTTTCAGTCAGTCAACACGAATATATGGACAATTAAAAAGGGATGTGATACCACCTGAAAAAGAAATGTGATTAAATAATAATAGCACAGATTAAGAAGATGACATGTTTCGCTAGTCAAGCGAGCATAATCAGATTTAAAGAAAATTACAAATCTGCAAGACAAATAGCTCTACAAAACACAACCAAAGCCCACATAAACAAACACGAATGGACGTGGCCCTCCATAATCAACCCTCAAAGGTGCGACAAGTCTTAATATAAAGTGGGGCAATACTGCTGTGAAATGCTAAAACGATAAGCTCCCTAAAAATAACTAATTTAATATATACAATGATGCAAGGTTGAAAATCACAAAGCCACCCACAAACAGTCGCTCTCCAACGAATCCACGAAGGCTTGGCTACTAATAGTGCTGAGATACACCTAAGCGATAAGCCCTGAAACTAGAAATATAAATAGTAATATGCGATAATAGTCTACGAGTGTGTTGAAAAGTTGACATGTGTTAATTTATCTGAATCTGTTCTGTTACCTCAAGCCATCAAGCCACTATTTTAGGCACTGATTGTGACTATGTGAAATACGTTAGTACCATCGAAACAAAAACAAAAAAACTACTACAACTGTGAACATACTGAATTGTCAGTCTACCAATACTGTGTTAAATGATGTGAAATGAAATCTTGGTTGGTTGGTTGGTTGGTTGGCTGCTCAGTTTAGGGGCTGCGACAACGCGGTCATGTAGCCCCGTGTACTTTGGGTGAGTGTAGAATCTGTCTGATAACCGGTGTTAATTGTGATGGCTGTATTAGAAGAATGAAATCTTATCTTAATGTGTACTGTCTCTTAGTAATGTCTTAGTAACGTCGCTTCAAGCTGCTCTGACAGTAACTGGTTGATGAAATGTTAGTTAGTTATTGTTGTTTTAAGGGGCGGAACTACGAGGTCATCTGCCCCTATTGATGAAATTATTATTATTATTATTATTATTATTATTTGTTTGCCAAAAATTGTGCCTACAATTTATGGACGGCAGATAGAGAAAGGGCAAGCCCCACATACACAGCAGTGTCTCCATCTCCGTTCATTAAATCTATACAAATCTGAAATGTTACATTATACGATTTATAACTTTACATTTGCTATATATACACATAATCTGCGGTACATGATGTAGTATAGTTAGTTATTGTTGTTTTAAGGCGGAGCAGCGAGGTCATCTGCCCCGAAATGAGTAGTCTCCTGTGCTTTAGTACAACCTCTGTGCTGAACCACTATCAAATCAGGGAAATCACAATTGAGGAAGAAAATTATTATGGAACTGTTTTTACCTTTATAAAGGCTAAACAGAATGGAGATTAATATGGTTACCAAGGGAACATTGAAACAATACTTTAATAGTACATTATGCAACGAGCCTATAATGGCTATAATTAAGACACGAGTATTTTTTATAAAACGAGCGTATGCGAGTTTTATAATTTCCATACGAGTGTCTTAATTACCATTATAGGCGAGTTGCATACGACTGTTTATGTTCGACGATAATTATAACTTTATTATATGTTTTAACATAAATATTCATAAATATCTGTTGAGAGTCAGCTACTGGAATTTTGTGATCGCAGAGCGAGCGTTGGGTGTTATATCTCTGCCTTTCAAGAGCTTTGAACGACCGACGCATGCGCTCAGTGTGTTTGCAATGCCATATGCAAACCATATGTTTACATCTGCCGTTCCTCGGTAATATTGTCACCGGTGTCAGTTGAAGACAATGCGCTGTGTAGAAATTAGTGTTGGTGATTTTAAGGTACAGTGCTATTTCTTGTCTCATATTCGCCAGTTTATTTACGCGAACATATGGACGGTGGGTATTCCATGTCGGTAATTTATTATAGTTGGATGTTGTATTTATGTCCGACATGTTGGATTTTGAGCGCATGCGCGAAGTTATCGTTACCTAATTGGTCAATGAACGAGCTCTGATTGGCTGGAGAAACTGTATCATAATGGAAAACAGTGTTATAATGACCATCATTATGATACAGTTATCTGACACATAATAGTGAGGGTCGAACATAAAAGAAAGAAGTTTATCTTAGGGCAAACTTCACATCAAAGACATTAGAGCTCAAAGAATGAAAGTCATAGGCATTGGCCATAAGAGGAGAGGAGACAAAAATAAACTTGGATGACTAGATGGATGAGAATAAGTGCTCAAATACTGTACTGTCCGTGTAAACTAATGTTTGTGTATGCCAAATGGTTCTGGACCTTCACGATCTACTGTAGGGGCAGATGACCGTGGTGTTTTCCCCCTTCCTGCCATCCTGCCATGGCGTAGATATAATTCTTATAAGCCAACACGAAATTGTTTCTACACTGTACATTCAACTATGGGAATTAACTGTGGATGATTATTTAGTAGATTCAGAGGGTTAAGTTTGTAGCCCAAATGTAACAGCATGAAATGTCCCCAATGCAAAATTCGGAAAAGCGACAAATTCAAATTTTGGACATCTTACCTTTATAAACATAGTTTATCTTTTAGTGAGAAGTATTGACAATTTTAAAATAATGTGTGTTCGGTTACATTGTTTTTCTCCACAATTTTGACGAAACTAATGTAGGAAGATCAATGTCATCCCATATGGGGCGTGGTGGCTCAGCGGTCTAGCTGTATGCCTCTCACCAAGGCGGTCCGGGTTCGATTCCCGGTTAATGCATGTGAGATTTTCGAAGTGAAATGCCATGTCCTGTGGTTCGGATTCCACGTAAAAAGGAGGTCCCGTGGCTCATGATCTCAAGATTAACGGTCACGTTAAACTACAAGCTTCCTTCCTTCCTTCCTTCTTTCTTCGTCATCCCATATTACGGATGGACACTTTTTGGACATTATTAAAGAAAAAAAATATTGTACCCTTATTAATGATACTTATTTATAATCAATTATAACTCTTCCCAATTTACTTGTAGGCTATATAACTAAGAATCTGATAAAGTTGTTTCTTCAGTTATACTAGTGGCATGGTGGTAATCGGCCTCATGTACTGGTACATATATTTGTGATAGTTTTTTTTTTCACCCTTGGTATAGAGCTACTCGGTCGGTACATTTTAAACCTTATTGGCCCATAAATATTCTTGCAGCCATTACATATACGTGATAAGGGATATTGATGTTCATTTTTGGGAATTCTTGTCTTGCATATATTAATTTGCTAACCTACGTTTTGCGAAAAATGAACAATATACATAGCGGCCGTAAAAGTCTCGAGGCTAGTTGAAGGTTGCTCGAGTGTGCTGTACCTATTCCTCAGATTACTGTTCTAGATGTTAATGGTTAATGATAACCTAATGTTCTACTGTATTTATACAAATTTATTTTACATCCCCGCATTTTCTTGTTAAAAACAGCTGCTCGTCTGGTAACATTTTGCATTTATGAATTTTAGAAAACATCGACTAGCCTATTCAAGAGAGTTTCAAACATTCAATTTTCTGGAAATCTTAAAAAAAAAAAAGTTTTTCCCGCCCTGGGTATGCTAGTTGAATATGAAGTCCATGTACGTGGTTTTTAAGGGCAGAATACCTCGTTATTTCGCCTCTTAAAACATCAATCACCACTATTCTGTGGGAATTAATATACAGATTTGTGATTCTATCCTCGTCTTCTGACTGTGTTTTGTCGATGAATGAATTACATAGGAGACGAATATTTATGCTGCTTGAAACGAGTTGGTTCCACGACGATGCTAACGTTTCGTACGGAGATATGGCTACAAGAGCTATTGGTCCGTGTCGCTTCAATCGACGTCATCAGGTTCGGTACTGTAGCTGGAATTAAATGTAATTCTTCATTCGGCGTACTAAGGGGGGTTGGTTGGTTGGTTCTTAAGTTTAGGGGCTGCAACAACGCGGTCATGTAGCCCCGTGTACTCTGGGTGTGTGTAGAATCGGTCTGATAACCGGTGTTAATTGTGATGACTGTATTAGTGTGTGTTATCTGTTTTTTAATTTAAGTACTACAACTTTGAATTTTTCAAATAGTTCCTACTTTTGCCGCCAAGCGCCACCATCAACGACTACTAGGCCAAGTTCAGAACTTAGCTACTAGACGCCACCACAGTCGGCTCTTGGCAACGAACGTAGAAATCTAAGAGCGCTGTTTACATTCTTAACCTATCCAATTTAGCTTCACACTGGTGCAATTAGTGGAAGTTTCTTTAACATGCCATAAATCTATGACATGGGACCGCCGGCTTTACTTCCCTCCGAAGGAAGGCATACTGAGGGATTTTTAACGCTCTTAAAAAATCCGACGGCCTTGGCCGGGTTTGAACCCGCTATCTTGGGCATAGAAGCTCGGCATGCTACCGACTACGCCACCGAAGCCGCACTAGGGGGGGGGGGTAAATTGTTGATCTTGAAGGATATCAGAAATAATGCATTGAAAGACTTTTCAGTGGTTTCTCTGACGGCAGACTTTTAAAACTGAAAGGGACACTAATGATACTCAAAATCCGCAGAGGGCGTATCTGGTATGGTAGTTGTCAAAATACTATTGTTTGAATGTACAAGGAGTGGAGCCACACACTTTTTTATTTACATAGATGTCAAGAAATGTAACTACAATTAAAAGCTCAAATTTTGTTTAAAAAAAACTTCCGCAATACAGTGAAATATTTCCGTCATTTCTTGACTTGACATGTTAGAGAACTGAAGTCAGACATGGTGACTAGGCACCGTCAATGCAGGCTGATGGGTAGGTACGTAACAACTGGGAGGGACAACTTCCATATTGTCAAAAGGAACTGCCTGTGTGGCAAACAATAGGAGTAGCGCAACAGGTTTTCTATTGTACTGAGTTCCCCTGCACGCCGGGGCCAATTTCAACCTGTGCTTATCCTCCACAGTCTAAAATCTGAATGCCGGACAACGAACTCGTTATTAGGACTTCTTTCCTCTGTCTCTGTCGACGAAGAAATAATCACTGTGTAAGCTAGCTTACTTGTGTGTTAAAATTATTTTCCCGTTCCTCGAGCAGAGATATCTTCACTATATTATATTGATACTAGCAACCCAACCCGGCTTCGCCTGGGAACAGTTATGAATGCATTACGTGATAAGCGTTTTTTTTTTCAATATCAATGAACAACGACCAATATCGGTTTTACGTCTCGGCATGATGGGTTAAAATCACTGACTGGACTATTAATTATATTATCATGGAGATGCATGTGCAACAAATTCTTGTCAGACGTAATTTAAGAATGGCGAGTTGCATCAAACACAAATCCCCCTTCCGCCCAATCTTAACTTGACTGTGAACGAAAAGTTCCCAGGCGAAATGAAGAAAAGCCGAGTTGCACTTCCAGGGAAACTCCAAACACAACCACTCTTCTCTAAAGTGTTTAACTCAACACGACTCGACAGTTTGCTGCTGGCTGTATCTGGGGCAATAAGCTCGTCCACTAGCTAAGCTGTAACTGGGGTGATCGACTCGCCCCTAGCTAGCTCGTAACCTGTCGCCTCAGTAACTGAATGGAGATTGTTGGAAGAAATGAAAACGTAAAAACACTTATAGTAGGCGATGTATTGAAGATAGAGATATGCTCTCCCGGGCCTTTTTTTTGAGAACTTTTCACGCTGAACATTTCTTACACTCATGTTATATAGATATTTTTAACGGTTTGCCCAGCGTAAGCTTAAAAAGCGCATGGACGCCAGTCTTTTTTTTTTTCGAACTTTTCACTGAAATCGTTAGTGCTTGACTTCCTTTGGTCAAAAATAAATTATTTTCTACATAAAACCTTCCTCGAGATATCCTTTACAGAATGGTGAAAACCGCAACATAATCCATTCAGTGGTTCTTGAGATTACCCGTGATATCCAAGAATCGGGGTCTTTGTTTTATACTAAGTAGAGATTATACGCCAATCAGTATAATTTAATATAATATAACCCCCCTTCCGTCCAGTCTTAAATTGGCTGTAAATTTTGCGGAACGAAAAGTTCACAGGCGAAATGAGAGTTGCACTTCCAGGGAATGGCGAGGTGAATGAAACTTAAATCCCCCTTCCGTCCAATCTTAACTTGACTGTGTTTCACAGGCGAAATGAAGAAAACCCGAGTTGCACTTCCAGGGAAACTCCAAACTCAATCACCCTTCTCAGAAGTCAACTCAACACGATTCAACGGTTTGCTGCTGGCTGTATCTGGGGCAATAGGTTCGCCCGCTAGCTAGGCCGTAACAGGGATGATAGACTCGCCCTTAGCTAGCTCGTAAACTGTTGCCTCAGTAGTTGAATGGACATGGTTGGAAAAAATTAAAACGTAAAACACTTACAGTGGGCGATGTATTGAAGACAGACATATGCTTTCGCGGACTTTTTTGTAGAGCTTTTCATGCTGAACAATTCTTACACTCATAGTATTTAGATATTTTTAACGGTTTGCCCAGCGTAAGCTTTCAAAGCGCTCGGATTTTTTTTATTCGACCTTTCCACTGATAACGTTACTGCTCGGCTTCCTTTGATCATAAATTATTTTCTACAGAACTCATCCTCGAGATATCCTTTACAGAATGGTGAAAATTGCATCAAAATCCATCCAGTGGTTCTCGAGTTCACCCGTAACATCCAAGAATCGGGGACTTTGTTTTATACTAAGTAGAGATTCAGTCCTATTGAACAATTCATTTCTGTTTACTTCCTAGTGGTAACTAGTCCTTACAGCACAATTGTTTTGCGCGACTGTCCGTCCTTGACGGCAAGGGCTATGTGGACAATCGTGAGGGAAAGCATACTAAGACTTACCAGTAACGCAATGTATTTTCAGTAGATAAAAATAAGTAAAGTTGCTCTAACCTATTAACTCATCCTCGTGTTATTAGAAAATGTCAATGGAATTTCGCGGACCCCCTATTGTAGCGTCTCAAGGAGGTGGATTGAAAGTGTGCTGGGAAAATATCCCGCAATAGAACATAAATCTACTCGTTTCGAGTTAGTTGTTGTTGCTTATTAGTCCCGTGTATTTTGGTATCTTTCATATCGATATATCACATTGAATGTACTTTCATCACGTAATCGCTACGTGTTAAAATCCACCTTCGCCGATTAATAAAAATATGCGAATAGAACTTCAGAGTTTTAAAATGTATGCTCGTTCAACATTCGTGTTCCCAACACCAAGCAGTGTTCTCTTCCGTTATCGCCAGACCACATGGCCCACCAATAACTAGCCAACTTGAAAGTCCAGCATGCTCAATGCGCCATAAAGTGCTGGAGAATGATGCTGGCTTTGCACCGAGGAGATTAAAACTGGTAGTGGCTGGGGGCCATGTTTATTCATAGTATACTAGCTGTTTTTACCAGTCATCAGTGTTACCAACTTTAGTGACAAGTCGCTAGATCTAGCAATTTTGACATGTTGGCGACAAAATGTTATGTATTTAACATTGTGTAAATAGGGACAGTATTTTTTTGTGAGTATCATTAGCAACAAATACGATTTTTTTTTCTATTATCGTAAGAATATAGCAACTTTTTACTACTACGTAGTGATTCTCAAAAACAAGTATAAGTTGGCAACACTGCCCGTTATGAATATGTTGATACATTTGCACATTCCTTACGTAGTCTTGGGGGGGGGGGGGGGGTTGGAACGTCACACACACGGCCTCATGAGGCAAAACTGACAAATGATGCGTGATTTTCCGTAGTTTCACCTCATGTACTCCAGATAAATGCCGGAATGGTTCCAAGGTCAAGACCACCTTCCTATCCTAGCCTCAAACTCAAATACACGCAGTACCACATACTGACACTGATTATCAAATCGTACACATACCAAATTACATGAGATTGATGACCACGACGCCCAAACCTCTAAATGACACAATAACACTCCTTACGAGAAATTATTAATTTGCCATCAGGGCAACATGATTACAGTAGAAGGAACTACTGTATTCTTTTTTCTTACTATTTATTTAATTATTATGACACGAGTGGAATGGATATACAGTATTTGATATCAGTAGAATATGGGAGCTACTTTGGAAAACAGAACCGTTCAAAGATATACCTCAATATCAGTTTCGTACGATTAATTCCATGTGTCGAGGGCGGGCTTGTTTTGGAAGGTATATGTACAGTCGCTCAAGCATAAAATGTGCGCACTCTTGGTAGCTGTTTTGACTAAATCCTAACGGTGGGTTTACAAGAGAACTTTGACAGCGGTGTCGTATTATCAGTACAGTTGAACTTAGTAATAACGACATCGGTTTCAGTGACAACTCTGCTTTAACGTCATGTGCTTTTTTTTTCTTTCGGTACGGACGTATTCCTCATAAGTAATATGTTTCTCAGCTTTGCTTATTACGACAAACCTTTATGCATGTACGTCGCATATAACGTTATGTACTGTAACCGTACATACTTATTTCTGGGTTATCGGGGCGTGGTTGTTATTTCACAATTAGGGAGTTTTCTTTTAAAAAATACATCTTTCTCCATTTTATTCTTCTAGTATTTAACACTAAGCATCAATCACTAACACTTCACTTCTCGGGATCTTTTCACACAAAACCTTATCTACTTCCAAGACCAAAAACACAATAATCATCTCAATTCTTCCTACTCCTACGTTTATACAATCGCATATAATCTGACCTCTGACACACTAAACCTCACCAATTTATTTTTTTCATGTAACCATCACAACAGATACTGACATGCCTTCCTACAATCTCCAAAGATAATCCGGACAGATACTCTAATACAAAATCCCTCAGTACGGACTCCCAACAAAAACAGCCAAAGATGTATATATAAACAGAATAGCATAAAAAAAGGAACATTTAAAAGAAACTTCATTGGCAAGGCCACCTGCCATGCCACACTGAGATGCAAACAGCACTCTCAGAAGCGCCATTTTCCCAACCCAATCTCCTTGCCTTATACCCCGTTTAGACGTCCCGGTTGCGATCGCGATCAGGCGCTGATCCAGATTAAGTTGGGACGTCTAAACGCAACAGGATAACATTATCGCGATCAACTTTCCCTCCAACAAGATCAGCCCGATCCCGTTCCCAGAACGAGATAATCGCGTTCGCGGCCATTGCGATCGTCGGTATGTTCTAACCTCCTGCTGTGTGAGTGAAGTAGGCAGTGGAAATGGCCATTTTGTATTATCTTGTGTTTTGAATGCGAGATGTACGTAATGTTGGCCATGATGGTTTTATTTATGTTGGTTGATATCAGATATATGAAGATTGAGAGAAACGAAATGATGGATGGAGACAAACATACCAGTGTTTAAACGCTGAAAAAAAATATTAGCGTTGAGGAAAGTCGATGAAGACGATTAATAAAGACATAAATTTATTGTCATACACATAGAAGGGATTCCGATAGGGACAAATAACTCTGGACGAACAAGAAGTATTTATGCAATAAATAGCCTAGACCTAATTCTAAAGATTTCAAAATATTTTTATTTCCACACCAAGGGTAGGCCTCGCCTACACGTCTCTTCAGGATTTGTATATATTTAAGAATATGTATTAGCAGGTTGAATTATGTATATAGAATAACTGAAATACCTCAAAACTGGAGAAAACCAACTACTGTAAATTTCTGCTATAACACTTGGAATTCAAAAGTTGGCAGACCTTAGCGATGCCATGCTGTTTTACTCGATTATCCTGTTGTTTCATGATGGGACGTCTAAACACGTACCAAAGACAAATGCCGTTGATCGCGATTGGACATTATCCAGATCAGAGGTAATCGGGATCGCGACCGAGACGTCTAAATGGGGTATTAGAGCATGGTCTAAGCTCCTTGCAATCAGAATGTTTGCAGTACAGTCTCAGTTGCAATATGATTTTCCATGAACCAATGTACAAGGAAATCTGTTGTTGAACTCTGGCAACCAGGCAAATTATTTTCCTTCCCTTTCTGTCAGTAATGCATCCTGTGATCACAACCTGCAAGGTCCCAGGCCTGCCTCAAGACCAAGGTCAATACTGTGATTTTCCCATTGTAACCCTTGCGCATTCTACAGAGCTTATTAACAATACGTTCCTAAAGTCAGTTTCCATAGCATGTTTTACGAAGTGCACACATTTTAGCGTAGCATGGTCAGTAAAAGAAAAGTTTTAACGTTGGACGACAAATGTAAAATAGGTGAACTGATTCATTGAAATTGGGAATGGATGCGCTTTAGAGGCCATTAGAATGAACAAGTTCTATGAAGCTAGGGGAGAGGGCAGTGAATCTGCAACTGGAATAATGAACATTGAACGTAATTTAGAAAGCGAGTGTAGGGCAAATAGAAGACAGCTTAGTAAAATAACTGATTACTTCACTCCTAAATAAGAAAGTTTTTTGAGTGCCCGGTAAATTGTTTTCATTGTTGTGCATGTTCATGTAGGCTTAGTGTGAGTACGGTATATAAAATAAAATACGGTCTTCTCTTTCATTTTCCACCTCATTGGACTGAAAATATGAATCTCGGTTACGACACTCTTTTATAACTGCATAATGCTTAAGGTCCCTTTTATGTCGTTATAACCAAGTTCAACTGTGTATATTACGAGCTTTCTGTACGCATTCCTTCGAGTTTCGTCTCAGTTCGAGATCTACTGTGCATTTGTCAAAATTGCGCTCATACTTTGGCTAACATGTTTAAAATAAGAGGCTTCGTGGTGCAGGAGTAAGGTTTTCGCCTGCTTGAGCCTAAGGGATCGAATCCCAGCGCTGTCTGTAGGCATTTGAGGGGGCTTAAAATGCGTATCAGTTGAGATACTAGCATATTGAAGATACCCTTCAGGCAAAATTCTGGCATTCTGGCTTATCTACACCCGCAGTAGTTAAAACGGATTTAAAACCCATTATTATTATTATTATTATTATTATTATTATTATTACTGAATGAAAAAAAACTTGGCCAGTAGACTTAGGCATACAAGTAAAACAAAACACTAAAATGATCTTCAAAGCACCATTTTAGCTTTTTAGTGACACTATTACTGGTATTCAGAATGCTTTGTATTAACTTACTGGCAGAAGTACCCGCTCTTCGAACGGTCTTCGGTATTAATAACCAGACGTTATCAATTGAGCTACTGTTGCAATGGTTAGGGGCTTGTCATTCCTTCATAAGTTTATCAGAACGAAGTTAGTTTTCTGGGTATATCGCAGACACTGTTAATTTAAGGGCCATAAAATGTGGTTTTCGGAGACCCTTTATAGACTCCCTAGTTTTGTGTCGCACATTGAGAAGCGCAACATATGCTTTGGTCGTCCTTCTAGGATAGTTTTTATTTTTCGCCTATTTTTGCATGTATTTTGAAAAGTTGTTCCTTATACCCACCCTTCTATGAGAAGTACGTTGAAGAGTTTTATAAATGATTGGTGTATTGACTCATTGTTAAAATACCTAATTTTACGATGCTCCAAGCACCCGAACATGAATTATAGGCCGACATAAACATAAAGATATATCAACCACACAGTATCAAACAAAATCATCTTTACGATGAACCCGTTTGTCGACAGTTAAAATGTGCTCTCAAACTAAATTCACCTAACGTGTACTTCCTGACGTGAAAATAATATTGAAAACCTCGCAGACGAAACACAATATATGTCAAATTAAAACTGACCCTCACCGTTGTGGAAAGTCCCCATCCCCAGGAAGAACCCTTTAATAAATTATAAAGGCTTGTGGTGCATGAAAATTCGGGATTTTTAGCCTCCAATGGCCCAAATTCCCAAAAAGCTGCAAAGACACTATTCCAATCCAGGAATTTTTGAAAATAATGTTGCTGTTTGGAGATATAATAGACCTTCTGTACAACATATCGCACGTGTAAGTCACGTGTAAAAATTGTAGGGTACCCCTTGACCTCATTAATCGCATTGTTGAATTTTACAGTCGATGTTCGATTCCACGATAACCTTATAGCCATTTGCAAACTTTCACAGAAATTTAATAAATTGAGTGGCATTGCTTATTACAGAAATAGATGGAAAGTTGTGATATGCCTACTGTTGTCATGGTTACCGGCTTGCATTACTTCATTAGTTCCTTCTTCTTCTTCTTCTTTCGGATGGGCCAGCTAAGGACCACGACATTCAACTTTTCAGCTTGGCGAGGGACTTGATGTTTGCCCAATATTCGCGCATTCTCTGGCTATGTTTCTCCTTTCCCTCTTTTGTCCAGATGATGCCGGTTTTCTTACAGGGTGGTCTGTCCTGAAAACTCTTCTGTTTAAGTATCTTTCTGAGATGTGATCGGCTTCTAATATCACTTTTCATTATCTTCAGTTCTTGGATATCCTTGTTAACTACTGTTAGCGACGGTGTCACGCTCTTCTATTCCCCCAGTAGTTGAGAAGCCGGTTGGGTTCATCCATGAGGCATGTCCGTAGAAAGCCAGACGTCTCTTCCTGGCCACATCTGTGATTTTCTCAGTATATCTACATAGCTCCTGATTTGGTCTTCTTCTGTACTCGTCATCTATTTATTAGTTTATTAAATGAAATTAGTTTTCTGGGAATATCTCAGAAACGTGGGTTTAGAGCATTAAAACATAGTAGCCACCGAGGGGCTGAAAATGAGTTTTGTCTCGTCCTTGTATGCCATAATATAATAATATCGTATGGCCTCGGGTGCCTGGTGCAAGCTTTGCTATTTGACACCCAGAGGGTAGCTTGTATGTCAAATTTCGTTGTTCCTTGAGTATGAAAGTCAAGGAGGTTAGATGTTAGATATCTAATCTCCTTGAACACAATAGCGCTTTCTAGTAGAGAAATGAGGAACTTTGTGTTGGCGGAAACTCCCGAGATTAATTTTGCCATTATGAACTCGGCCTACTGAATTCAAATGTGTTCTTTGACATGCCAACATCGTATGACATGCGTATCGTATTTTTGCCGCCTTTCAAAAAATATCACTTACCACGGCCAGGAGCGAACCTGCAATATTGGGGTTAGTAGACCGACACGATATCCACTCACCCACCGTATATAATAATCAAAATAATAATTAAATAGTATAGGGATAGGGATATAATAGACCTTTCCACATCCGCCTGTGTAAATCACGTGACCCCCTTAAGCGCATTATGTAGGCCTACGTATTGATGAATTTTACAGCTTAAGTTGGTTCCGTGATAACCTTATAGCCGTTTGCGAACGTTTACAGTAATGTAATAAATGGAATGGCATTGCGTCTTACTGAAATACAGTAGATGGACTTCTGAGATTGTGTTGCCATGGTTACCAGCTTGCATTCTTTCAATAGCTTAATAAATGAAATTAGTTTTCTGGGTATATCTCAAAAACTGTTGGTTTTAGGACCTTAAAATGTGGTTTTCGGGGCCCGTAGGGCTCTCGAGTTTTGTTTCTCACATTGAGACGCTGAAAATGAGCTTTGTCTCGTCTTTCTACGCCCATTTTAGCATGCATTTTAAGGGGATAGGCCCTCTTTTATGAGAGGTATGGAGAAGAGTTACATCACTGATTACTTTCGTGCCTCTGATGGACATCTGTACCAAATCTTACGTTGATACACTCAGCCGTTCTCGGGTGAAACGCGTGCTAAGTTGTACACACACACAGACAGACAGACAGACAAACATTTTGTTTTGCGCGCAACCGTCATAAAGCAGTCTGAAACGCGTTAATAACTCAAATTTCCGTGGAAAATCAGAAAAAATAGACAAACTTTCATTTTTATATATAGAGAGATGTACAGTAGTCGAGCTGAGTGGCGTAGTTGGCTTACAGTACCTTTAATACCTAAGATAGTTGGTTCGATGCTGGCCCAGTCCAACAACCTCATATTGGTAGATTTAACGGCACGTTGGAGAACCCCTCCAGGACAAAATTCCGACAGTCCATGATCTTCAAAGCCACAGCAGTTAACAGGGACGTTAAACCCAGAACATCAAGCTACAGTGTATACGGTATATGGGGATATTATAAATCTCACTAGCGACGCGACGTCAGTTTTTTTTGGGTTGTTGGATATCGCATGATTGCCATAGATTAAGGGGTGAGCTATAAGAAGTTATCTGCTCCTTCGTGCAAAAATAGATTTTCCTGCATGTTGGCCCGGTCGGTCAGCGATCTGAGAACCGGTCTGATGCGTTGGCTTATTAACTTGCCGGGCTGGGAAAGTATAGCAAGAAGGGCTGTTACCATTACCTTACGGACATTGACATTCCATTACCATAATCATAATATTCATCAATATCATCTTTTTTTCTCTCTCTCACCAATAGTGGCGTTTAAGTCATTCTTCTTCTTCTTCTTCTTCGGTTATTGTACCCTGTTCTTGTTCATGGGCTGGAGTATTCTTTGCATTAGAGTATAGGCCTACTTTACGCGATTACATTCTTTCTCACTTTTATACGATTACTCTTTATTTTCGTCCGACTCGTTGCGTAGTGCTGTCACTACGGAGGCCCGGGTTCGATGCCCTGCTCTGCCAAGAAATTTAATTCTGGCCTGAGGATTGGAACGGGGTTCACTCAGTCTCGTGAGGCAAAACTGAGAAGAGGTGGGTTCGATTCCTAGCTGAGCCATTCCGGAAGTGGTTTTCTGTGGTTTGCCCCATTTCTACTCCAGACAAATGCTGGCTGGGATGGTACCTAACTTAATACCACGGCCGCCTCATTTCCATTCCTCACCTCAATAACAAATATACACTCTAATGCAGCCATTACAGGTTATCAGACAAATTCCACACACACCCAAGTACAAGGGGCTACAACAGGACCACGACGCGATGTCGCAAAGCCCCAAAAAGAATCATCAACAACTTTTTTTTATTTTCAGACAGTTCATTAATTTGTGTGTACTCTTAGCGGGTGAATAAACTACGACTAGCATTTCACGCCAATATTTAGGGAGCACGAAATTTAGTAGTCTACAATACCTAAATCACCTTGTTGAGAGCAATAAAATACTGTGTTGATATGTTATTTATTTTATGGAAGTATTACTTTTGTGTGTGTCTTCTCATATAACATTCCATAATATGCTACGTTGAAGAGATTGAAAATTTTACAAAAGCTTTCATTGAATTGTGAGTTTAATCACAATTTGAGCTGACCCAGACCAAAACGCCGTGTACAATAATAGTGTAAGATTTCCTTTTTGCCCAAATATCGTGGTATATCTAGATAACATTTCGGCTCACCAGTTATGGCATTATGGAATCGGATATCGCTTGCTTCAGATTAATTCTTGTGTCCAGACATGTTATAGATGGTCACCATTCCTGTGCCATTCGCTCACTCAAGTTGTGCACTTGTTACTTTCTCGCAAAGTATTCGGCACGCAGACACATGCCATGCGTGGCGCTCTTCGTTACATCACTATTCCTTACCTTGCCCACCGGCTGGCCTGTTGACGTCAACTCTTTCACAGCGTTATGGTGTTCCGTAAAGGCTCTGGGTATACTCGCTCACCATTTTGGTTCTTTTGTTAACCCCTCCAGGGGCTCACATCTAGTGGGTTGCGGGTTGGCGACCACGGGGCCCCAGCTGAGTCCGGCATTGCTTCCACTTACTTGTGCCGGGCTCCTCTCCGTTTTCTTTCCTGTCGACCTCCCTTGGTCAACTCTTGTTCTCTTACGACCCCGACGGTATTAGGTTATCCGAGGCCTAGGGAGTCTTTCGCTTTCCCGCCTTAATTGGCCCTTGTCTCATCTTTCCTGATACCCTCCTTCTGTGAGGGGTCAGCTTTCTTTTTCTTTTCCTTTTACCTCCTGCCTTGTGCTCGAGGCCCTTAAGGAGGCAGCGTGTATGTAGCCCCACCACTTCTGGTGCACCCTAGATAATGCTACACCCTCAGGGACTCACGGCTGGTGAGTTCGGGAGTTGGCGACCCCGAGGGATTCCTGAGCTTGGTCCGTTTTCCCCTTTTGTCCCTTAACTTAGGGGCGGACCCTCTCCTCTCTCCCCTCTCCTCTCCTCTCCTCACCGCCTTTCATTATGTTTCCTTTTCTCTTTAAGTTTCCCGCACCTTTTTGTAGGTATTCTTGATCTACGTAGCATTTTGTAAGTTTTTTCGATCAAAATTGCATTTTGTGAGTGTTTTTCAACCTCACTTGCATTTTGTAAGGATTGCCAATCAAAGTTGCTTTTTAGTAAGTCTTTCAATATAGCGGGGTCTTCTTGTGAGTATTTTGAATTTCAATTGCATTTTGTATTTTCAACCTACCCCGCTTTGTTCAAGTAGTTAATTCTCAATTGCATTTTGTGGGTATTTTGAATCTAAATTACATTTTGTGCGTATTTTCAATCTCATTTGCATTTTGTAAGTATTTTGATTTAACTTGCATTTTGTAAGTATTTCGACTGTACGTTGCATTTTGTGAGTAGTTTCGTTTGAAATTCCCTTATGTAGCCTACGTATTACCGCTCTCCATTTGGTGAGTAGTTTCAATCTGAGTTCCTTTTTGTAAGTATTTTTTCTGCTACATAAGGCATAATTGTTGGGGCTCACTGTCTATTTTATCTAAACCATTTTAGTTTCATCCATAGCAGTGAGCTGTTTTTATCTTCATCCGTTCATTTCACGCCATTTCATTTCGTCAGGGGCCGATAACCTCGATGTTAGGCCCCTTAAAACAACAATTATCATCATCATCATCATCATATCTTTTGTTAACGTGAGACAGTTGATCAAGCATCAGTTTCTCTCTACTCCTTCTTAGGGTCTACTCTAATATCCTTCATTTCTCCATTACTAAATTCAATACTTTAGTCGTAAAAGGTGCAAATTTTAAATGGAAATATTCATACGAACATTACCAAAACCAATTTTACATCATATGTGAGGATACAAAATTCACTCGTGTATTAAGTGTCTGCCTAAAAACAGTCCCAGAACGCAATGTTAAAATCACACATCAAGAACACTGTTAAAACATATAGCATTCAGTGTTATTCTAGTGAGGCTGCATCTCCAGTCCATCTGTCTGTTAGGTAGTCAGCCCGAAGGCTGGTTGGATCCTCAAAAAGTACCGCCGTTAGGTTATGTGGGTAGATACCCACAAAAACCCAAGGCAGCGCTATATTGAGGCGTACTAGGCAAGAAGAGGAGTGAGGTAGTTTGCCATTGCTTTCCTCATTGAGTCAGAACAGCAGTACTAACCCTTTGAGTAGAACCTTTCACAGCATCCACAGGCACTGACTGTGCCCTGAATGTCATTACTAAGCACCACCCAGACCTCATTAGCTTCCACATAATCACAGCCATGAGTGAGACTGAGGCATCGGTGAAAAGCCACATTTTACTCTAGCCTGTGACCCAGTAAAATATAGTAATTGTAAATACTTCTTGCAGCTAGCGGGCCAGCCAAGTTGGTTTAGCCTAACTGCACTAAAGCGAAATTAATGTAATGTCGCACACTTCCGTTTCGCCTTGTTTAGTTTTTTAAGGAATACAACGCAGCAGATGAGCCACAAAATGTATTAGAAGGTGCGAAAAGGAGCTTGCGTTGAGAAAAGGTGCAACCATAACTCAATTAGGGGTGTTCATTTTCTTTGCAAGACAAGCTAATTTGGGCACTTCGATATCCAAAAAAAAAAGTTAAAGTGCAGCACCTAAAATTCTTAGCTCTAGTCATCACATTCGAGGACAGGAAGGAGCTTTGATGAAATAGCAATCTTCCAATATAATCTGTGCGCGTGTCTGCATAGTAATGGCGTGTTGTTGTGCACTTAAGTTTGTATTGCCCGTTTAAGACACGGGTTTCGCCGGCCAAGTTGGAACTTCCAGCTTGCACTATTGACTATAATCCAGTCGCGCAGGTGGGAAATGCCTCAGCTCCAGTAGCCTCGGTCATCGTTCTCTCTGTGGTGATTTGAGCTCCTGTTGCGCTGAGCAGTGCTGGACTTGTGGACGTTCTACTCCATCAAGGCGGCTTCGGTGACGTGGTTGGTAGCATGCTGAGCTTCTATGCCCAAGACCGTGGGTTCAAACCCGGCCGAAGTCGTCGGAATTTTTAAGAGAGTTAAAAATCCCTCAGTATGCCTTCCTTCGGAGAGAAGTAAAGCCGGCGGGCCCATGTCATAGATTATGACAAGTAAAATAACCTTCCACTAACTACAATTACGTGAAGCTATATTATATTTGATTAACGCTCTATTAAGTTCTAGTTGTCTAGTGGTTCGGTAAATCTTCGGATACAAGACTGGGTATGTAGATACTCGTAAATACTATTGGGCTGAGTCGAGGTGGAACCCGCGATATAACAGTGTGACTCGGAGTGCCGTGGATTTTCCCTAAAAAAAATCAGGCTTCCTCGACCGGGAATCAAACCTGCGATTTTGGAATCGACCGAGGAAGCAGTAAGTTGAATTCAGTGCCTGCGACAAGGTTGTGCGTGTAACTGTGTCACTTCTCGGAACTGTTATACAGTACCGTCTGGCTAGAGATTTGAGGCTACAGAGAAAGCATTGTTTTCCAGAGTCCACTTTCCCACAGCAGCTGACAATGGCATGTGTGGTCCTCATTAATGTCCCCTTCATTTCTCCGTTCAAGCATGTGCTCTTGTTTCGTTGAAGTAGAAGTAGGAACACACTCAAGTGTCTGCGTGGCTCACTTGGCCGAGTTCGATCCCAATGCAGTCTCGTGTTATAAATATAGTTAAATACCGACAGCAGTGGCTACGCTCGCTAACGCGCAGTGGTAAGTCATGGGGCCAAGCTCTCTGCTGACTCGGTAGACGCGTGGGTTCAAGCCCCACCATCAGACGTTCTTGAAATGGTTTTCCGTGGTTTCCCATTTTCAACACCAGGTAAATGCTAGGACGGTACCTTCTGACTGGCCACGGCCGCTTCCTTCCTCATCCGTGCCCAGTTTCATTAATCTTCATCCATTCCATCTCTCATCCCAACGCGCAGGTCGCCCAAGGGCGTCAAATAGAAAGAAGACCTGCACTCGGCCTCTCAGGAGGAAAAACGAAAAAAAAAATCGTTAAATTACTTACGCGTCACCTTGATTCCGGCGTAGAGAATGAATATACTGTATTTGACAATCACTAAAGATAGCCTAATTTGTGATATGACAGAATGAAGTAACGAATACACACATTATAATCGTATCGTAGTATTTTTTTTAATATACCATCATTTGTTCAGAGATTACATTGTCCATGCCCGTGCTAGGATTCCAAAGATCCTAACACAAAGAGGCTGTACTAGTTCAGTCTTCCCATCCTCCCCACCCTGGTAATAAGAAGGAAGTATAGAAAGACAGAAAGGACAGCCATGATCCCGTCTCCTTTACTATTTTAGCCTATTTTCATTTTATGAATAAATAGGCTTGTGAGATCACCTTTTGTCCGCGTGTGTGTGTGTGTCTGTGTGTGTGTCCCCTAATAACTTTTAAACGGCTGGGACGATTTCAATGAAACTTGGTAAGGTCATAGCACCATTTAGGCCGACCCCGACCGTTGTCTTCAAATTTTATTACGTCTCGCCAATCCAACATGGCGGGTGTGCGAAATATTTCACCAGCATTCAATATCTCCGAAACTATTACTGATATCACCCCGAAATTTTGTACGGTGATACAGGGCACTACTACAAGTTTATATTTGTAAGTTTCAAAAACCTGTAGAGTACAAAACGAACATGGCGGCCAAGCGAAGTTGAAACCTTTTAATAGAAGTTTCTCGCGATTTAACCGTCTGAGCGTAGTGACATATGGTACATTAAATGTTTATACATATTGTAATGCACTGGCATCTAATTTAGTTCAATTGTTTACATAACCTCAAGATGGCGGCTGTGCGAATTTTTTTTTTCTTGTGTCGTAATCATGCGATGGAAGTGAAAGTTTGAATAATAAACCTATGCAATAATTTTCCTTTAATGGTACATAACTCTGTGGCCTATACATATAACAATCCAACATGGCGGCCATCCGAATTATTTAGACGGTTCTCAATATCTACGAATCTATTACAGCAATTCAACTGACATTCTTTATGTTCATAGAGGCTATGAGCATAGCCTGGTGAGCACTAATCCAACATGGCGGCGTCGCGAAGTATAAATATTTAAATGGACGTTTCTCGCGATTTAACCATCCGAGTGCAGTGAAACTCTGTATGGTAAATGCTTAGGCTATACAAATGTTAATCCACTGGCATATAATTTATTTCCATTATTTTCATAACCAGAAGATGGCAGCTGTGCGAAATTTTAAAATCTCGTTTTTACTTCTTGTGTCCTAATCATGCGATTGAAGTTTGAATACTACACCTACACAATAATCTTCATGTAATAGTACATAACTCTAAGACCTACATATATAAAAATCCAACATGGTGACCATCCGAAATATTAGACGGTTCTAAATATCTACGAATCTATTACAATCAAACTGAAATTTTGTATGTTGATAGAGGCAATTAACATAAGTAGGACATATGAAAATAGGCTTTAGTTCTCCACGGAACTAACCTACTTCTCTCTCTCTCTCTCTCTCTCTCTCTCTCTCTCTCTCTCGGATAAGGAGGTTAAGGTGGTTGGGACATATAGGCTTACAGAAACTGGTTGACCAGAGTATAGCCTACCAAGGAAGGCGGTAGTTACCAGAGGGTAGTCGGTCGGTGGGGTGACCAAGGTTACGGTGGCAGGATGACGTAAAGCGGACTTGAGTAGATTAGGAGTGCGGAATTGGAGAAGCCTGGCGTAATCGAGAGTAGACTGGAGGTGACAGTTGGTCGACAAGCCCCGGACCCTACATGGGCTGTAGCGCCGGATAAGTAAGTAGGTAATATGACGAATGCGGGAGTCGAACCCGCGACCTTTGGATATTGTCGTCATTTCTGTGCGTTCGAGTACCGTATTAATCAGACATGTTACTTCTGCACCTACCATGTAGTCTTACTGGCCGTGATTACCCGTTGTTGAGGGTTCATAGGGCAAAGGAAGGCAACTTGAGGGTCAAATCCCCGTTACCGAAGATAAGATAGCAACGTTGTATGTCAGACAACTGTATGAGAACCCTTTGGAGGACTGCCTTGCCCTCTAAATCGCTGATAGTGGAGCAAATTGCACTAACTCGATGTTCCATGAAGAATAAAGTACTTACTAACATTGGAATCCGTAGCATGAAATGAATGTTCGCACATCCTTTGTCGAGAAATACTAGTGGAGTAGACGCAGCAATAAACGTAAATTGTTGTGAAGAGAACAGATCATTCCCACTCATGGCCGGAGACAGAGTTTAGCGTGCGAAGTAAAATATATATTGTGGGGCGTGGTGGCGCTGTGGTCAAGCTGTTTGCCTCTCACCAAGGTAAACCGGGTTCGATTTCAGGTCAATACATGTGAGATTTTTGAAGTGAAATGCCATGTCCTGTGGTTCGGATTCCACTTAAAAGGAGGTCCCGTGGCACTTAATCGCGAGATTAACGGTCCTTCCTTGAAGATAGCCTATATTGCGACTTCCTATCTGTTTAATTGTGACACGTGCATTGGAGCTGTGGTGGTAGTTGGTAGCATGCTGAGCTTTTATGCCCAAGATCGCGGGTTCAAACCCGGCCGAGTGTTAAAATTCCTTAGTATGCCTTCCTTCGGAGGTGAAGTAAAGCCTGCGGGCCAATGTCATAGATTTATGGCATGTAAAAGAATCTTCCACTAACTACAATTGTGTGAAGCTAAATTTGTAGGTTAGATTTGATTAACGCTCTATTAAGTTCCAACGTTCGCCGCCAGGTGCCGGTTGCGATGATATCTAGTAGCAAAGTTCGCAGCTAGGTGTCGTTGACGGTAGCATTTGGTATCAAACGTAGGAACTACTTGAAAGTGATCGTCTGCAGTCCTTACCTGAATTACAGATAACACACACTAATGCAGCCACCACAATTAACACAGGTTATCAGACAGATTCTACACACATCCAACGTACACGGGACTATATGATCGCGGTCGCATCCCCTAAACTGCGAAACCAACCAACCAGAACAGTGGTGGGATGAGGACGGTATCCTCACCTCGCGATGTCAGCAAGCCCTTTTTACACCCGGCCTTGTCAAGACTAATTTCGTAACAGCCTTACAACCACGTCATCCCTTTGTATTGCATTCATAATTTGCTGCCTAGTTTTATTTTAAGAGTGTCTTTTACTTACGAATTGTTATGCCATTCGCTTTCAACCCATAACAAACCACCCCACGGTGTACAGTGCACGTTAAATTACTCCCCATGGCCGCGATGGGGGGCTGAAGCAAGTTTGGAGATCGGAGGTTCGAATCCTGGGGATGATAGTGGTTATCCTGAGTATGGCTTTTCCTTTTTTTTTTTTTTTTTTTCACTTCCTCCTTGAAAATGTCAGTATAGTACCTTATTTCAAGTCCCGGGGTACCCATTCCATCCCCGACCCTAATAATTACAGCGACACACTACTGCAGTCACCATAGTAACATAGGTTGTCACCCAAGTTCACGAGGTGGATGTTCAAAGATGTTCCAAGCTCCTAGAACGAATGTACAACCACCAACTCCATAATAAACGACTAACAAGCAAGCAAAATATTAAATATATTTTGTCATTATACACCTCATCCGGGATGGATCATAGGGTTCTAACTGAAACCAGCATTTCGTCCACCAACTTATGTCAGTTTTGTCTCATAGACCATCCTATTTGACTTCCTTTGGTCAATTCTTGTTCTCTTTCCAACCCGACGGTATTGTGTAGAATGACCTAGGGAGTCGTTCATTTTTCCGCCTTTCATGGCCCTTCTCTCTCTCTTTCTTTCTGTCTATACCTTTGTATTTTGTATGATTGGAACTCTTCTGTTTATTCGTCTAAGTAATTTGCGAACAAGGAAACCTAGCGAGCTTCAAGCTCCCTATATCGGCAAAACTTTGCACATGTGATGGCACTTCGTTAGCAAATTCATTTGATCATTCCTTAGAGATGGCGAAATTGTACGTGTGTGAATACTGATGCGAGCCTTGGTACGGCCCTGGTGGATGCGCACATTGAGTTTTCATATCCTCTCCGACCAATCGGGACTACTTAACCTTTCCGCCAACAGGCGGTCTATAGTGATAGAGCCTATGGTACTTGCTGAGGGGCGTAGTTGAAGCAGTGCGATTAGTCGGAGTGTATATGAGGTGAGACGTTTGGGAGAAACTAGTTGTAATGCAGAACAAATTTCCAAAATTAGAATCAAATCTTTGGCTAATAATCTCTAAATTGTCAGTTATAAAATCGGTTATTTACATTGAGTTTGAATCTTCTGTCCATATAGTCGGTCTGGTTTGATGTAGCTTCATGTTCCTATGACCTGGGCTAATCGTTTCATCGCTAAATACCTACCACACCTACATGCAAGGCAAACTTTTGTAACACATTATGACTATAGGCCTTCTTCTGAAAAGCTTGTCCCCCACTCTTACTACTATAACTAATTAGCTAGTCCTCATGCCTTAGTGTGTGCCTCACCAACCTCCTACTTCTTTTCATTAGCTGTCGCTAGAAACATTTCTCCTTTCCCACTCGTCTTAATACCTTGTCATTCGTTCCTCTATCTCCTGTAATGTCATATTTCAAATGCTTCTATTCCCTTTTCTGCTGCGCTATCCGTCTTGAGTTTCGCTGCCATACAGCACCACGCTCCGGACAAAGGCATAACAAGTGCATTTTAAAGTTTCTATTGGATAACTTGTTCCTTGTAGGTGCAAGGACGAACCTACTCTCGGAGAGTAACCCCTCAAGTGTGAACTGTGAAAAACTGGAGGCTGATATTGTTGACATGCCATTAAGTTTCTGATCATAGTAAAATGATGCCAGCAAATATAGAAATCCATTCTACGGTATGGCGAAGGGGATAGAAATAATTTTTTTATTTTGTAATTTGAACTGATCATTATTTTATCTTTTCGAGTAATTTACTGCATTGGGTACTAATTTGATGATTTGGATACAGTTTAAGATATTAAATATCCTTCACGGTCAAGTAAACTAACGAGTAGACTAAGTGATTAGTGAATAAGAAGAGCATACATATTTTGCTGGTTTTGTTGAATTTTCATTGAAATGTCAGACGATTAACGTTTAAAGAGTATTTTAAGCTAAATGAATACTATGTAATGTTTTACAGTACATCTAATTAATTACGAAGTATTACTACCGTATTACGACTGGCGGCGGATGGCTTTGATGTTCCTCCCCTTAAAACAGCAATCGCCATCAACGTTATTGTGATTGAGTCTTTATTTTTGCCATCAGGAAATCTATTTTGATGTATGTACGTTTGAAATATTTGGTTCAGAATAAATTTTTGTTTTATCGTTAAGTTATATTTTAACTATTCGTGCACTGGGGTATGTGCACATTTTGGCTGACAACCTATGTTACTGTGGTGACTGCAGTAGTGTATCGCTGTAATTATTAGGGTCGGAGATGGGATAGGTGCCCCGGATTTGAAATAAGGTACTATCCCGTCATTTTCCATGAGTAAATGTGAAAAATAACGGGGAAAAGCCACACTCAGGATAACCACTATCATCCCCAAGATTTGAACCTATTATTTCAGTTAATTACAAAATACAGTCTTTATAAAAATGTAAATAATTGCTCAGTGAATGAAACAAAAATTTATATAGTCTTTTTAGAACAAAACAGCTGTAATATATTAATCACAAGCACAGGTCATTGCAATAACGCAAGTTATCAGATAGTTAGGGGTTCTCAAACTAAAACATAAAATATCTAGCCCCTCCCCCCCCCCCCCCCTCGCCCTTTATTTTTTGTTTTTATTAGGACTGAATATTTCCCAAGGAGGGCAAGCACAATCACTTTCATTGGGTCTCTCTTTCCCACTGCTAATAAGCCACTTATCCATGGAAAAACGGAACACACGTCCCAAAACAGGTATTTTTAATCAAAGTTCTTAAATGTTGTAATAAATAATACGCATATGTATTAAGTTAAATAAGCATAACATAATCAAATACCCAAAATCAAAGCTAAATATTGCTGACATATCATTTAAGCCTATGACACCAGCAACTTACAAATGCTTTTCATTTGAACGACCCTTTGTAGGGAGCTTTTATTTGTAAATACCTTGTAATAAAATTCACTACAATTTTCGTCATAATTGTAATAAGTGAACAATTCTTGTTTTATCAAACTAATGGAGCTTCTGTTTCTATCATCTCTCCATTTGATATTCATGACAGAAAAAACTCTCTCCGTAAAGGCATTGGAGGGGAAAAAGGACTAAGATATTCCTTAATTTTGTTGCCCCTAATAAATATATAACATGTACCCATGCATCCGACACAGACATAGAAATCATTTTCTCTTTCAAACTTGCACCCGTGCTAGAAAACAAGCTAGATATTACAATCAATTCTGATGTGGGACATTTGAACACTGGTGCGAAATTGAATATATTATCA
This sequence comes from Meconema thalassinum, assembly GCA_946902985.2. Classification (NCBI taxonomy): domain Eukaryota; kingdom Metazoa; phylum Arthropoda; class Insecta; order Orthoptera; family Tettigoniidae; genus Meconema; species Meconema thalassinum. The sequence continues at coordinate 246,596,051 of OX336394.1, read as the reverse complement.
AATTAACCAAAAAACGGAATATTTGGCGTTCCGTTAAAGATTAAAACGGAACGCGGAACAAAACAAGAAAAAACGGAACCTCTGGCAACCATATTGGGTAATGGCGTTACTTGTATCAGTTTATTGTAAATTGGGTTAACCACTTCCACTGAATCCGTACTAGAATTCACCTGTTCACTCAATGTCTTTAAACTGACTACAAAGGCCTGGCTGAATTCGAGTCGACTATGGCAGAAATAGAAGAATCTATTCTTGTAAGGAAGTGGCGGTCACATTGCCAGGCGGCTTATTGTCATTAGTGGTCGTTTGGGAGTGGCGGGTGAAAGGGTGCTGTATGGGAAATGTTTCTCTACACCTTTTCTGAGAATTCCTGCTGGCAGGATCTACTGGTCAGTTCTTTTGAAATAAGACAGCAAAAGTTCGAGTTTATTAGTTTTGAATGGTCGTGGGAGCTTCCTGCCTATGATAGGTTCATGGATATGAGGATAGCAAGAAAATATGTAGAGTAACATTTCCCACACAGCACCCTTTCACCCGCCACCCGCAGCGATATCTCCGTACCAAACACTTCATAACCACTAATGTCAGCCGCTTGACAATGTGACCGCCACTTTTTTTACTAGAATAGATTATTCTCTTTCTGCCATTGTCGACTTGAATTTAGACAGGCCTTTGCAGTCAGTTCAAATACAGCGAGTGGACAGGTGAATTCTATTGCGTGTTCAGTGGAAGTGGTTAGCCCGATTTACAATGAACTGATACAAGTAACGCCACATGAAATAAACAAAATTTGTTCAATTCCAATAATTTCACATGCAGCAGTTTTTTTATAAGCAAGGAGAAATAGTAATTTTTCAACACCTTTAGACAGAAGCAATTACTGTAGTAAGCTACTGTAGACCTGGTGATCCGATGTTTTTGTGCGAAGTAACCTATGAGAAGTGCTAAGAAAGGAAAAGAGAAAGGGGTTGGGGGGAGGAGGCGCTAGATATGTCATGTTTCAGAACAGGGGTGCGACAGAAAAGGTTTGAGAAACCCTGCTTTAGAGGACGGTTGCCTTTGGATTTAAAGAATTAATAAGAACATAGTTAATAATCTTCCTTCATTATTTCCCCACCTCTGAATTTTAAACCCATCTTCTGTAAATAATCGCTTCTGTTGTCGTTCGCCATTTGGATGAAATTTGAAATTTATATCAAGATATTTATTGCTTCTCCGTAAAGTGTGTTAGTGATCCTAGGCGGCGAGAGCGTGTCAAGTTAGAATGAACCTGTGAGCTGGCAGGAATTTGTGGAACGTAGTTCCATGCCGAGCAGATGAGAAAGTGTGTAGGAACTGTGAATGAAATCTGTTGCGGAGCACGTGTATCGCACAGACAAGGCCGCGTTACGTAACTTGTCAGACGACCCCTCTTCCCTTGCGGTGGAGGAACCAAATTTGCTGATGCACGCTCCTTTCTAGGAAACTTGTATGATGCACGCCTTTGAACTCGAAGGAATGACTCGCGCCATCAGTGATATAGTGGTAAATTAAGCAGATCTGGTGCGCTCTGTTACAGCTGAAATTAACGAGTGTTTCTTTCAGCAGAGTAATCAATGGAGTGACGTGCATTACTCCGCACTCCCGGCAGATAAATCACCTCTTGGTGTAGCTGCTAGCACTCTTATTAGCTGTCACCCCGGAGATCTCTGCCAAGAAATTTGGTCTGAGGGCTGGAACGGGATACACTCATCTTCGTGAGCCAAAACTGAGACGAGGTGGGTCTGATTTCTCTGGAGGTAGATTTCCGTTATTGTTTCTAAGTTAACGCCATCGTCGCGTCGCCTCCATCCAAATCCTCACTTAAATTACAAATATATACACTACTACAGTCATCGCAATAACACAGGTTACCAGACTAATTACACTCACAAGATCACAGGGATAAATGACCACGATGTTAAAGCCCCTCAAATGAAACTACGTCAGACAAATAGGGGGTTTAATTTGGTCTTAACTGTAACAATACTGATACGTTCCGAAGAATATACTTTCATTAGGAGCATGTTTGTTGCATTATTATTATTATGATTATTATTAATATTACTATTTTCTCATATTCGATTTGATGGTGCTCGGTTGCTTGGTATGACATAAGGGTAGTGCTCACAGTCTCGAAAGGGTTAAGAACGCCTGCACTCTTTATAACACAACGTCAAACAACGTGTATTTAACATATAACTAGATTGTACAGTATTTGTAAACAATGAGTTGTCTTCATCACTGCCTGGTGGGCTTGGCTTAGGTGATCACGAGTCCCTCGAGCCCATTCCACTCTTCGCTTGGATAGGATAGAATGAGATATAAATTAACAACACATATTTACTGAGTATAACACAAAACATGCTATGCATTTCTATCACCACTCAATTCTAACGCATAATAATTGCATAGAACGTTGTTGGGGCTCATTTCTCTGGAATATTGGCTATATCTCAATTCAACGTGTGTTTCAACCAATGGGCTACATATCTCTTTTCTCACTGCTCTTTTGAGTACGCTCTATGCCATGAGGGATGCTCTAACCGCTTAATGCCTCTGTTAGGCGGGTAGCAACTTACGAGTCGGTAATAACTCCTTGAACAGGGGTTAGTTTTATGCCATAACTTAGCTCTGATAGGCAACCCATTTAACTTCTCTGTAATGTATTTAACATATAACTAAATTGTATTTGTAAACAATGAGTTGTCCTCATCACTTCTTATTTGTCTGAGAATTTAAGGGGGTGATCAGGGGGAATCAATCCCCCCCCCCCCCCAGAGCCAAATAATGACATATAAAAATCGATGGAGTTTTTCTTTTTTTCTTTTGCATAAAGCCATCCTTCGGATTGAAGACAAATGATTGGATTGTGTTTCAAAGCATTTATTTTCGTTCGTGTAACATTTTCGAATATTTGCACATTAAGTGCAAATACAACTTATCAATTGCTAATGAAATTAAACACGAAAGAAATATAGATCGAAGATTTTGAAACTTCGGGATCATATTTGCTTTAATTGACTATTTTTCATTATGTCCGTGACCCCTCCCCCCGAATGTACAGTCATTTTGACTCAGCTCATCTCCCTCCAAAAGCAAACCCTGGTTACGCTACTGGGGTGAGGGTACAGGAGATATATCGCAGTAATCTACTAAATATTCTGATAACGCTACTGGTTCAGGGGGACCTTGGCAGTCATCCGCTCCGCTGGCTTTAGAGCAGTGCCGAGTAGGCCTATATAATGTACACGAAAAATTGTGAAGTGGTCAGACACTGGCGAAGTGGTTCGTGCCCGGTCTCGGCTCATGAACAGCCAGTGCATTGGGAGAGACCCCATGGGAACTATTCCCACGCGTCCCGACCTTCAAATGACAAGGTTACAAGGCTCAGGTCATCGCCGCCCTAGCTCCTTAATTAACCGCGGCCCAGTTCCATTCTCTGCAACATGCAGCATTTCTATAGTACTTTACGATGTAAAGAGCAATTAGTGTACATGGCGATCAAATGAAGTGCTGTCAAAATTTTGATACAGACGTTACCAGGTAAAATAACGTAATATTATTTTATTTTGCATGTAATAATGGCGAACATCTTGATTGTTCGAGGTTGTTAAAGGTTTTCTAAAGAAGTAAGAGGGGGAGGAGGAGGAGGAGGAGGAAGGCATGTAAGGTGGGAAACTGAAACACCCCAAGGCACTCAAAAAGGGATGAAGAAACGTGAACCAGTGAAGAGTCTCGAACAAATTAGTGGATGTAATGTAATGTCGGGCTCAGCTGCTGTCCCATGATCGCCAACCCACGTCCCACAAGCTGTGAGCGCCTGGGATGTTTGAATTAGGTAGTGACAGCAAGGAACCACAATAGTAGGTTATCGCCGCTTATTTCATAGTTTTCCCGTACCTTCAAAGAGTACCTGACTGGGCCGAAAAAGCCTAAATTCTATTAACACGGACTGTCTTGAGTAAATCTAGTATACTAACGTTGTGCATGCGGAAAGATAATACTGTGAAGTGAGCAACTCCAGAAAATTGAGATGATTTTCCTGTATGAGGTCATTCAGAAAAAAAGATGGAAATATGCGGAAGAAACATCACAATTTATTGTTGATGATGATAATGATGATTACGATAATTGTTGCTTTAAGGGTCCTAACATCTACGTTATCGACCACGCACCACATTGTTTGCTGTCATTGACGAATGTTAGATATTACCACTCAAGCTGCCCTGCTTTTGAAACAGTGCGATTAAAGAAATATGTCATGGAACTCATTTCTATATCTGCAGTATACATGAACAACCATGGTTCAAGAAGACATATTGACATAAATATCTAGTACACGAACATGGCCAGCCGATCAAAGACCATTTCTATTAGTGACACACTTCCTGAATGCAATAATATCTGACTTAAGAAACCATCAGGAGCTCACAACTTGTGGGACGTGATTCGGCAACTATGGGGGCTGAGGCCGGCACTTACCTGTGCCGGGCGCCTCTCCTTCCCCTTTCCTGTTGACCTCCCTTGTTGGCCAAGTATTGCTCTCTTCCGACTCCGATGGTATCAGGGCACCTGAGGCCTGTAAATTATTTCATTTTCTCGTCTTACAAAGCCCTTATCTTTTCTTTTCCTGCTACCCCCATTTTTGTAGAAGGATGGGGGGTTCAGATTCGTCCATTTTTTTCCGTCTGTAGCATATTTTAAGGGAGATCCTTTTACATTGAGACTGTTATTATAGGGTATTTTATGGGGATACTTTTGGGAGTTGGTGGTGAGTTCTTATTTACACCACTGGATGACGTGAGTATCAATTTACCCATAGAATGCCGCATCTTCGTCATTGTTAAAAGAAAACTTAAATATCAGAGTAATTGTAGGTAAAGCCCTGCCCGGATGAGGATATCCGCGGATATCTGCAAAATTTTTCGCCATGCGGATATAGTTTGCATGGCTGTGCGGATAGCGGATAAGCTGGGGATAATGTATGGAGTAAATTTGCAGGTAATTTTTAGAATAGGCTACAACCCGAACTTTTTGAATACCATTACTAGGAAGGAAGCTTTTAGTTTAACGTGACCGTTCAACATGCGATCATGAACCACGGGACCGCCTTTTTACGTGGAATCCGAACCACAGGACATGGCATTTCACTTCGAAAATCTCACATGCATTGACCGGGAATCGAACCCGGTCCACCTTGGTGAGAGGCCAACAGCTTGACGGCTGCGCCACCACGCCCCCTACCATTACTAGGACCCGTATTTTTGACATATTTTTCCGTTATTCTTTTTTATGACAAATGTAAGTTGATTTACACTAATCTCGTTCAAGTTATGTCATTATGCACAACTAACTCTCCGAAATGTACAGGGTTGCAATTCTGTGTGTATAACATTCATGTTAAACATATCACATGACATACAAAGCGTAAGGGAACGACGTTCTCCTCAAATGTTTAAATGTGTTGCTTTAATTCTTTATCTAATTAAAACTATTATTGTAATGCCAGTAGATTTGGATAAACGTGCGGATAACAGTAATGCGGTTGCGGGGTGGATGCGGATAACAGTCATGCGGTTGCAGGGCGGATGCGGATAACAGTCGTGCGGATGCGGGGCGGATGCAGATAAGGGTTTGTTTATCCGCGCAGGGCTCTAATTTAGGCAACTTGAAGTCAATCAATTCATACTTACATTTCCTTATTTTTTTGGGAAACATTTCCTTATTTTTTTGGGAATCTGAAGAAAGATTTCGGTTCACGTTGTTGATTATAATTATTACAGCCGTATATGGCACAAATACTCCCCGAACCAACCATTACAATTGGATAATTAGATCATCTGCATCGATATTTCTTTCAATGTTTGGATCTTACAGTTGTAAATGAGCTTATCCTTTCAGTTCCAACTCGAACCGCTAGGAGGTGCTGGTAAGCATTGTCGCTCGTTTTGGCGAGGAGTTTCCGCTATTATCTTTATAAGCTATTTGATTGTAGTAACTTGTTGAATAACAACGTGCTATATTATATATTGATTGAATCCTCGCCTAAAGTATGGACTACCGAGTAAATAATAGCCTCCATTTTGACCCAACGGGATAGCACGGCTCAGCACGATACGGCACGATCGACCTGAACTGTTAGTAACTGCTATGGTATATTAATTATATTATAAGAAGTTAATATCCTACGTATCACCTCCTTGAGGACAGTTTAAACCACCCTCTGGATGATAAACGGATTTGGTGAAGCCGGCCCTTGTTGAATCGTAAGTAACGGTTAGGCTATAATACTTGCATGATTCATATGTCCGCCATCTTGAAACTATTTGGCTGATGACCGTGTTGTTTAGGGGCAGGTGACCTCGTAGTTCCGCCCATTAAAAAAAACAATAACTAACTAACTGACCTTGTAGTTGAGGCAAAAGACACTTCTCACATTAAGGTACATTTTTTTTGTAAAATTTTGTCGAGTTCGGATGATTAGATTAGTCGTAATTTGATTAACGCATTGAACATTTGGGTGGCCGCCATTACGTTTCCGTCAAAATGGTGGCGATATAAAATGACACTGAAGTTTCCTTTGCTAGTGCTACCTCTGTACCAAATTTCGTTCAATTCGGTTTCGTCGAGTTTGAATTGATAGGGGGAGAGGGGGGCTGGGCAGATAAAGACACTCACACACACAGACAGACTGACAATTTTTGACTCGTGTAGATCTCATAAGTCTACTTTCATTTTTTGCAAAACGAAAGTAGGCTAACAAAAAGTGGATTCAAAATATTATGCTTAAAATATAAAAAAAAAATGTATCAAGGTGTGAGGAACTCCCCTATATTAACAGAAGCAGATGACCTTGAAGTTGTTCCCCCTTAAAACAACAATCATCACTCATACCAAGTTTGGTTTCGATAGCTGAAGCCGTTTAGTAATTTTAGGGACCGACACTCAGGACAGACAGACACACACACACCTGCCCGGTTATTTCATAAGTCCGCTTTATCATCATTTTTGCAAAATGTGAAAAGTAGGCTAAAAGTTATTTTGTTTAAATTAATCAAAAATTAAAATGGGAACAATGTTTTTACGTTGGAGCCCCAGGGAAAAACTTTGTTTGCAATTGAATGTGGATATAGCAACAGTTGTAGCAATTTTTACAAATGGCTTGTCTGAACGACTGCACTGGATCTGCGACACTCAGGTTTTAGAGTTTCATGTATTGTGTCAGGAGATATAGATGTATGGATATCTTGAAAAATCAATAGTTGGCTAGCTTGTACTGAATACATTTTGCGCCTGATTAGTCTCTAGCATATAGCCAGAACGTAAACCGTGAAGTACCGGTCCTGCGGTTCTTCTGACAATTGAGTCACTCTCTTTATCATTCTTCTTTGTACCTGAAGATGTCTGGCTTTCTGTGAAGGCTTGATTCATAACCAAAACTAGCTTCCAGGGTGGATCAGCTCTAGTGTTCGATATTTGGCTAGTGTTGCCAGATTATTTTACCTGGTGGGTACATTGTATATTATTACCAAATAATTATTAAGATATCATCATCATCATCTTAATTTCCCCTTTTCCAGTTGACACTGGGTGGGGGCAAATATGGTTCCTCTCCACTTGGTTTTGTCGCTCCACCATTCCTCTTCCGACACAGTGTTCCAATCCAGGTTCCGTTTTCTAATACTATTCTCCACAGAGTCCATCCAACGCATTCTTGGTCTTCCTCGTCCTCTCTTCCCTGTCATCCGATGTTCCAGTGATCGTCTTGGTAGCCTTACTTCATTCATCCGTTTGACATGTCCAAACCATCTCAATCTGTTTTGCTCCAGTTTGTCATTTAGTTTCTGTACTCCCAGTCTGGCTGCGTGGCTCAGGGGTAACGTTCTCGCTTGCTGAGCCCAAGGTTGCAGGTTCGAAACCTGGCGCAGTCAGCTGGCATTTGAGGGTGCGCAAATGCGAGGGAGCCGTGTCAGTACATTTACTGGCACGTTAAAGATCCCCTTCGGGGCAAAATTCCGGCACCCCGGCATCTCGAAAAGCCAGGGTAGTTAAAAGGGACGTAAAACCAATAACAATAATAATCATAAGTTTCTGTACTCCCAGTTCTTTCCGTATATCTTCATTTCTCACTCTGTCCCTCCCCGTTTTCTGGACCATACTTCTCAGGAATCTCATCTCTGCTGCTGAAATATAATTCAATGGAACCAATTGAACGAGAATTGATATATTATCTCAGGGTTACTCAAAAGGGGAGGTCGCCAAATGGTTTACTAGAAAAGCGTTCAAATTTGGAGGGTTTGCTCTTCATAAAAAATATTTTGGCCCTGTTCGAGCGTTTGTGCCAATAGGCCTTAGTGTGTTCAAAATTGAACGGTGAAAATCAATCCCCAAACTTTGGTAGCCTTATTCCCACACACGTTTCCGGCTCGTCTCCGTAGCGTAGTCGCTAGCGTGTCGGCGTTGGAAATGGAAGTTACCGTGTTCGGAACCTACCTTGATCGTTTTAAATTATTTCCTTTATCTTTCTTTGACATTTTGCTTTTATTTTGTGTTTGTGGTATAATATTTAAGTTGGCAGATTACATCAAGTACGGTACTTGATTATTTGTTGTTGCCTTTTCTATTTACAATATTAATACATTAATATTTTTATGTTATTGTTTACATACAGAAAGTTTAGCTTGATGGTGGAGCAGAGTGGAACAGGGGAAAGGGCTCTTGCGTTTCTGCATTAGACTCGGCGCAGTGCGAATGAACGTAGCGTCGCCGGCCACGCTGCATTTAAATTCTAACAAATAAAACTTACAACACGTTCAAGCGTCACGGACGAATAATGATGTTGAAATATTGTACATAGCTCCAAAACCGAAGAGACCACAGCAAATACATGATAGAGAACGTAAAAGACAATAAGGGATGCATCAGTAAAAGAAACGAAAATGTGCTGGCCAAGCTCCGACTCGAACTCGTAACCTTCAATTCTCCACGCCAACACGCTAGCGACTACGCTACGGAGACGAGCCGGGAACGTGTGCGGGAATAAGACTACAAAAGTTTTGAGGATTGAATTTCAACGTTCAAATTTGAACACACTAGGGCCCATTGGCACAAACACTTGAACATGGCCAAATATATTTTTATGAAGAGCAAACCCTCCAAATTTGAACGCTTTTCTAGTAAACCACTTGGCGACCTCCCCTTGTCAGTAAACTACTGATTTGGGCTCGAGCAGGAACCATAGCTATAATCATGCACCACACAAATATTACACTACACAAAATATTTATTCTAATAGAAGGCAAATTAAAATTGGTGCAATGGATATGCCAAAAACTGTCTGGCCGTAATACTCCGTTTTATCTCCAATGATATGATGGTTTAATTATTTAATAATATTGTCAGTCTATGGGCATAAGTTCATAATCAGTTGTTGATAATACCTTAGAAGTTCATTCGATGTTGGTTAGCTGAAACTTCGTAGAAAGGTCCTACATTGAATCCTCTACAAGAGTAGGTGCACAAACTCGCTGAAAATAACTTCACGAATACTTGGCAAGATCCGCTTACTTCAAAATAACATCACCCGCGAACTTGCAATAAGGAAGCCTTCACTAGGACTTTTTAAAGATTTGACCACTGATGGGCTCACAGACAGTTTTAGCTCGACACAATGTAACCTTGCGTCCTCATAGTAAATAAGTGGATGGAGCTTCCATCATCATTGTTCTCACCTGTTTCAGGGTCTGGGTTTAAATACTCTAAGGAAGTTTCCAGATTCCTCCGGGCTAGCGAAATGACATTGATACTCTTGAGGATGTAAACAAAGGTGACTTTCCAGAATTATCACATGACAAAGACCTTCCCGGACAAAGATGAGCAACACTAGCAATGTTCCCTGACAGGCTCGGGGAAAGATGCAAAATACCGAGAAGCAGCACTGCAGTCGACATCATTCATTAAATTCCAGCCGTCTTCCTCTTTCCCTCTCACTCTCTCCCGACACGTGGACCCGCCGGCCAGTAGCCCGTTGCCGAAGATTTAGTTTTTTTTCGAATTCATATTAGCTTTCGATTTTGGTGCAATTACATGAATATTTTAATTTTAATGCAGATCTTCTCATTCCTGTGGAACAAGAAGTCAACAACAACCTGGGTACAATAAGTCAAAAAGGATTTGTAAAGAAACAATATCAGAGAAGAAGATACACCACAGAGAGATATTTTTAGGCAAAAAGTGCTAAAAATTGGGAGTATTCCAAGGGAGGAAGGGAAAGAAAACTGGCTCGAAATGGTCCGAGGAAGGGAAGAGGAAACATAGTGAGATGATGAAGGAATACTGGAGGAAGAAGAAGGAACAGCAAAGGACAAAGCATTGAAATTGGCTCGTGATCTCTAGACGACCGAAACGAAAATAATAATAATAATCCTACAGTTATTGGAAAAATAATATTAATATATAATCAGTTTGCTCTTGATAGTACTGGTGCTGTTAAAATGCCTTTAAAAGAGGCGGCATGTGTGGGATAAGATACGCATCCTGCAGGTTCGTGAACATGTATCCAGAAAGCAGAAAACGCCACGGGTGGAATAACAGAAAATGTCCGCAAGGTACAGCTGTGGGCGTGTAGCCCTGAACTCTGGCTGTGTGTACAGAAATCTGTGTTTAAGTGCCCTTATCGGTTTACAGTAGCCGTGTCTCACAAAGCCGGATTCCTGTTCAGTTGAGTCACCCTCCTGAATGACTCCGAGCGTTGTGGGAGTATTTCAGAATGTCGCTGCGCCGTGTAACCTGCGAGATTGCGAAGCATTGACTTGTGTGTTAGCCTGATACGCGTCAATATCGCGACAGTATAAATTCTTATATTTTGCTCGTGTTTGGGAGATGTTTATGTACGGTTCCGTTGCTTAAAGTTTTGTTTAATAATAATAATAATAATAATAATGGTAGGGGAGACTTTGCTAACTCCGGACTACGGCTAATTCCGCAGTACTTCATATATTATTTTAATGCAGAGATACCCCCAGCGCATCTCACCAGATGTATTGCGTTAACTATTTAATTTCTCTTGGCTATGAATTTCGAAACGACAAATGAACCACCTAGTGGGAAAATCGTGAAAACCTGTGTTGTAGAAATATTATTTTATAAAATATATTGTTTTTCGGTGACACTATAGCGGTAGAAATAGGCTACAGCATATTATTAGAGTTATCGAATTGTAGATTTAGACAAGCTGTCGCGGGTTTAGCCCTAGTACCACTATTATCAACAAATACCCTAAAAAATACTAAATAGAAATTTCTTCGAAATTAATTGATTTAGACAACCTACTCTAGATGAAATTTTAAGAACTGACCTTATGTCCGAAATACGTAATAATTTAATTTCTATTTTTGAAACCCTTTCCCTTATTATATCATGTTTACCATCAACCTCTTTAGGAGCAGATGACCTCGCTGTTCCGCCCCTTAAAACAACAATGAAAACAATCCCTTAATTTTGCGGATTTAGCCGAGTCTCCCCTATAATAATAATAATAATAATAATAATCATCATCATCATCGTACGACCGCTTCCTATCCAAATCCTACCTCAATTACAAATACACACACCTAGGTACACGGTGCTACATGGCCAAGAAGTCGCAAAGCCCCTTAAGAATCAACAGCAACCTTCACAACCACCACCTTATTGAGGGAGAAAACATTAGCCTACATAATCTGCATTACTAATGCATTATTAGTAATACTTACCACACTTTTTAAGTTTTTCATGTTTTTGTGTGTTTGTTTTTGGAGGACAATATTATCAGTGAGGCAACACTGAGGCTTCAAATAAATATCATTTGCGACATCGTGGTCATGTAGCCCTGTGTACTTGTTGGTTTTTTTTTTTAAATATAATTTGGATTTAGACAGCTCCTTAACCCGGTCCATGAGTCAATCCTAATTGGCTACATGGATAATTCTTGCCAGGCGCGTCCACGTCGCGGGGGTGGGCAACGGTACTGTAATATACCATGGAACTACAGTACCGGCTAAGTTCTGGTGAGGACCCAGTCCTATGGGGTATAACATAGGCCCCGTGCACAGGGTTACGTGCGAAGACCTCAACGGAATCTGCAGCGGAGAAGATGGACTTCGGAACGGTGGAGATTGCGGAAGAGGCAACCCAGTACTCGGGGAATAGTATGAGTACAGCATCAATCGGCAGCGTCTGTTTCCCATGTTAGGGGCGGCTGCAAGGGCGTCTGTTCTCCATGTTAGGGGCGGCCTGAATAATAGCTGGCAGTAGCTTCATAAAATGCCTTTGGGAGTGGCGACCCCATCGTAATAATAGCCTAAAATGGAAATGGCACTTCCAATGATTCGGAAAAGGTTAGGGCGTACCCTGCAGGCGACGCGCAGTTCCTTTGGTACTGGGGGAACTGTGAGAAATGGGCGACCAGTAACCGAAATGAAAGTGGGAATCATGAATGTCATGACCCTGACAGGCAAGGTGGAGGAGGTGGTAGACTTCATGGAGAGGGAGAAGGTTGGAATGATGGGGCTGAGTGAAGTGAAATGGAAAGGTAAAGGAAGGAAGAAATTGAGGAAAGGATATACATTATACTGGAGTGGTGGCCAAGAGGCAAAAAATGGCGTGGGACTGATAACCTCGAAACAACTGGAGGAGTATGTTGAAGTGGTAGAGTGTGTGAGTGACAGAATAATGAAAATTAGAATGAAGATGAAGAATGACGTGATGGACTTCATACAAGTGTATGCACCACAGACTGGAAACAGAGAAGAAGATATTGAAGTATTCCTGGAGGATGTAGAAAGAGTAATCTCAGATGTAGAAGTGGTGATCATGGGAGATATGAATGCACAAGTCGGAAATGAGAGACAAGGAAAGGAAGAAGTCGTTGGACCATATGTATATGGGAAAAAGAACCGGGAAGGAGAGGAACTTGTAAACTTTTGTGAAAGGAATGGACTGATAGTGGGTAATTCATGGTTTCGGAAGAAAAACAGCAGGAAAATTACGAGATATGGGTGGGGTGATAGGAGAACAAAATCAGTAATTGACTACTTCCTGGTGGAAAGGACAAATCGCAGAAAGCTGATGGATGTGACAGCTTTACCAGGAGAAGCATTTGATGGGGACCATAGAACTGTGGTGGCAAAATTTAGATGGGGAAAATTGGAAAACCTAAAGGAGATCAGAGAAAGTAAAATAAAAGTATGGAAATTGAAAGACAAAGCTGTACAGGAAGATTTTCAGGAGAGATTGAAGCAACAAATCCCAGTTACTGAAGTGGAAAATGTAGAAGAGGAATGGTCCCACTTTAAAAAGGCATTTGCTGGTGCAGCAGAGAGTGCTTGTGGTAGGACGTCAACAAGAGTGAAAGAGAAGGAGACACCGTGGTGGAATGAGGAAGTGAGGAAAGCAGTGAAAGAAAAGAAGTCTGCATGGAAAGAATGGAACCGAGATCAAACAGAAGAAAGCAAAAGGAAGTATCACGACAGCAAACGGAGGTGTAAGAAAGTGGTAGAAGAAGAAAAGTTGGGAAGAATTTACACGAAGAATGGAAACAGATGTAAGTGGCAGTAAAAGGATGCTGTATGGGCTTCTAAGAAGTAAGAGGAAAGAAAGGGTTACTACAAAGCTGGTGAAAAAGGAAGATGGAGAGTTGTTAACACACCCGGAAGAGATAAAGGGACGATGGAAGGAGTATTTCGATAAGCTATTGAACGTGAGCAATTGTACTGGTGAGATCGAAGTGACACAGCCTGACGACTCTATAACAGAAGATGATATAACAATGCTGGAGGTAGAATTAGCAGTACAGAAGATGAAGATGGGAAAAGCAACAGGGGTGGATGAGATCAGTGTAGAAATGATAAAGGCTGCTGGACCTGTTGGTATGCAATGGCTGTATCGACTGCTAAAGTGTGTGTGGAAACGGAAATGTGTACCAGAAGACTGGGTGAAAGGGCTAATAATACCAGTGTTTAAGAAAGGGGACAAGAAAGTGTGTGATAACTATAGAGGGATCACCCTCATATCACAGATAGTAAAAATACTGGAAAGGATATTAGAAAGAAGAATGAGAAGAAAGGTGGAAGGAGAGTTGCAAGAGGAACAGTATGGCTTCAGGAGTGGAAGATCCACAGTGGACCCAATCTTTAGCTTGAGGCAGGTGATGGAAAAGAACTGGGAATATGGAGAGGATTTGATCATGACTTTCATAGATCTAGAAAAGGCATATGATAGTGTCCCCAGAGAGAAGGTATGGGAAACCATGGTTAAGAAGAGACTTGGAAGAGAAATGTTGGAAATGGTGCAAGCAATGTACAACAACTGTGTTAGCAGGGTTCTGACCCCTGTTGGAAAGACAGATTGGTTTAGGAACAAGACTGGACTAAGACAGGGGAGTGTGCTGTCACCTCTTTTATTCATAATGGTAATGGATGAAATTGTAAAGGAAACAAAGGAAGCATATGGACATAAAGAAATGAAGTTACTATTATTTGCAGACGATATTGTGGTCTGGGGAAGGAACACCGAAGAAGTGCAAAAACAACTAGATGCACTGAACGAAAATATTCAGAAGTATGGCCTGAAAATCAGTATAGAGAAAAGCAAGACCATGGTGATGACAAGAGGGGAAAGACAAGGAAAGGGCATTGTGAAAATTGGAAGTCAGAGTTTGGAAATTGTGGACACGTTCAAATACCTAGGAAGTGAATTGATGCAAACTGGTAGGTTGGACATGGAGATTGGCAGGAGGGTACAGCAGAGCAATGCATTCTATCAAAGTGTAAGAAAACTTGTTTGGGATAAGGAAGTACCAAGGAAAAGCAAGGAGGTAATGTATAAAATGTACTATGTACCCATATTAACGTATGCAGCTGAGACTTGGACCCTGACGAGCAGGCAAGAGAGTAGAATCCAAGCCAGTGAAATGAAATTCCTAAGAAGTATGATAGGAAAGACAAGGAAAGACAGAGTGAGAAATGAAGATGTTAGGAAGGAAGTTGGGATGGGAAAACTAAATGAGAGAATTGAGAAGAATAAACTAATGTGGTTTGGACATGTAAAGAGGATGGAGGAAAATAGAATACCAAGACAGATGCTGGAGGCGAAGTGCAAGGGTAAGAGAGCAAGGGGAAGACCTAGAACAAGGTGGATTGATTCAGTGAAGAACAGCGTGAGAAAAAGAAATCTGGACTGGGACAAGATCGTGGAAGAAGAATGGTGGAAGGAAAGAGGAAAGTGGAGAAGTGCCATAAATACCCCGACCCGCCAGAAGCTGGATAAGGGGAAATGATGATGATGATGATGATGATGAATTTGTCTGATAACCTGTGTTATTGTGATGGCTGTATTAGTGTGTGCCATGAGGTCGATGCCAGGCCATTTAACTCGGCTAGTCGTTGCCGCTGATTGCAATAAGAGAGGAGAGAGGTGGACGAAGACATCAGAGATGCTCGACTACTGCCGATACCATGCCTCGCAATGTGATGTGCGCATGAGTGCGGCGCTTGCGGTTCTTTCTCGTGAAGTTTTTCAAATAACTTATAATCCATTTAAACTCGACGTGAATGTGATGTTCTCTGGACTCCGACATTCGTGATGAATGAATATGAGCTACACCAGTTTTACCGTGCACTTATTGTACCCAATTGTCATCGTGTGGAACATGTGTTCGTATCCCAGCTAACTCACGGTCTTTCGAGGTATGGGACGTTCCTGCCCACCATACGACCACATGCTCAGGATTTGAGTCTACCAGGTAACTACTCTACATGAAAGAAACAACATATTCCTAAAATAAAACATTTACTGATATAAAATCATGGCTATACAACAAATACAAACAAAGGATAATTTACATTTAATTCCCACAATTAAAATCAGGGTTATTTTGTGAGTCTCTTCTTAATTAGTGCTACACTGCACTCAAATCTATTTCTAGCATCCTATCATTGATACTTTCAGTCTTCTACGAGTCTCCATAGTGTTCATCATGTGACACAATTTTACATAACTGGAGTATCCCAACACAAAAGTCACATATCACATCTAAATGACATTAATTCTGTAATAATAAAACATTAATCCGTTTCTTACGGCATTTACTTTGATTAGCATAAATTCATTATTTTATGCCTTAATTACCAAATGTTGTGTCGAGTGAATCATCTTCCTTCTTTTCCATCAATATGAAACGCTTAAAAAGTGGTACGTTTCCCTTCCAAAATACACATGGATAGAAATGTTTACAGTTTCACCATACAACGATTTTCTGGGTCTGGTCGAAATCATTATCGTTACAAACGTGTCATGTTCTTAGAAATCACATACCCGTCTGCATAAATTAGCGTGAACTGGGCAAAAGTGCACTTTAAAAAGATGCCTAACAATTTATTTGGTTCAGTGTTCCTCCTCAGAGAATAACGGGGCCAAATATTATCCAATTTCATTGATCCGACAATATATGTGTGTTGAAACACATCAATTAAATCAATTGGCATCATCATGACAATCATATCTTAATTACATATCGAAATACCGAGATTCTTCAGTGTCCCACTATGACTCTAATTTAAAGGGACTGGCCGACCGACCTCCCCTTCCCCTAGCAGGCAATAAAATTAGTTCCAGCTGGCTGCGCAAGATGGCCGCTTGTCTCAGTGGACTACTCCCCCGCCTCTTTCATCTGCTAGCAAGGTCATCTTTGTTTACAATTGCAGTACAATGGAGTTACGCTAAGTGTTGTTCTCAAGTAATTGAGTCATTCTAATTATTTAACACCTATATTTATAGTGTAATGGGCTCAACTCGGCTCCTTAATTAACATTCATGGCTGGGGATGGATTCTGTAATAGCCTTGCCGTTCTATGGTGAATACTAGTGGCTTTGGACGCGCATCATAATGAGAATACAAGATTCTCACCAGCAGCTGTCTCAATAATAACATAATAAGGAAATCTGCGTTTCCTAAACGACGAACTTGATTCTTACCTCTCAGGGCAGATCATTTTATACATGTGCTCACGGAGTCTCGAAGGACATCCCTTGTGGCAACTATTCCTGCAAGCGATGGATACAGACAGGCTCTGTCCAATTCGCTGCGAATAATAAAAGTATGCACAACGGCGATACTAATTCGTAGATTAGCCAACTTTTCACCTAACGTGCAAGCTATGCTAGTTTGGTCCCCGCAACTTTATTTACGTAAATCACTGGATTCTACGTTACTTCGCTCGCTCTATGCGGCTCAAACAATACTTCTCATAGATGACTCAATCATTAAGGCACCCGCGTTCTCTCTGCAATTACACTTAAGCCAAAGCTTTAAATAGCTCCTAAAAACAAGTATAAATTTACTGGCTTACATTACTTTAATGGTTCTCAAATACAATCCTAAGAATTGACCATATCAAATATTCATTCAACACTTCACTTGACACTGAAAAACTCTCGTATCTCGCTATATTCCACGTTACTTTCTTACTGTTTACCAAAATACAGTATCTTTATATTAGACCTGACACACTTTGAACGTTATTTAGGCCACAAATGCCTTACTTTACTGTTACCGACCACAGATTATTATTATTATTTATCATTTAACGTTACCATTACATTCATCACTATTTTAGGCCTGACTGGCCCTAAACAAATCACCTCCCAAGCCATATTCTACCAAATACGAGTGGTGAAAAGCTCGTACAATAAGTGACTGTTACATCTTAGTCTCAAAGTGATGCATCGTTGTATGGTGAACTATTTAGTTAGAATAACATTGTAAATTGGTACTCACTTTTTCATTTTTCGCTGGATGATACCAGCACCCCAGCTCCGGGCCTACCATGACGCTTGATTTAAGCCATCATGCTATATCTCACACGACACTTGATTTCACATATTTCCCACATGATAATCATACTCTTATCAGTGGCTTCTCTCACTTTTACACAATACATATTAATCACAATACACATAAACACTTTTGAAATCACTATAATAAAATTTATATACACTTTTTCACTATTTCACAGGTTGATCCTTAATCGGACTCCTCCTAACGCCTGACCTCAGAGATGCGATGAAGCTACGACATCCGCTGGTCTCCGTGAAAGTCTATCTGCGTGTACGTGCGTTCGATTCTCGTCACCTTCAATACCGTTCAGTTCACTGTCAAGATTAAATGGCGATGCCTCCCAGGCCCCCATAATTGTAGTGATCCTGATGATAATGTCATATACAACTCTGACGATACCTCCTGGTATATGTAATGTCCAAAAACATTATAAATTACTCTTTCGCTGTAGCGAATTTATATTTGCGTCAGATAATGGATAAATATCTGTATTAGATTAACTCTGACGCACTTCATGATTATACTTATGAAGCTGTATGATGTGCTTCCATTGTTCTTCAACTGCTGAGCGTCGATACTGTAACATTTCGCGCGCTTACTGGCAGCGTATTAGTTACGTGTAGATTGGAGAAAAACTGGAGAAAAGACTGACTTGGTCTGCTCTGCTCCCCCTTTTAAAGGTTTCTCGTAAAAAGTAGTCCACGGGACATACGGGTGCGACTCTTTTCTTGAATAATACATTTTCAGCCGAAATGACATATACACCTTGTTTATTTAGGCGTGGAGGTTTCATAAACGTTCGCGTGCCGGCGATCGCTTCGGCCAATTAATTACAATTAATTGCCTTATTCCATAGCGTTAGGACGCCACCATGGTGATTCCCCTCTGGCTGGTCACCAAATCACTCCTCTCGAGCGTAAGTCCGGTGTTAATAGGCTTATTTAGAGATATAGGCTTTAATTTAGGCGTGAAATCACTCCTAAATTATCTCTCCTTGAATATATTCACCTGGGTGTACATTTCACTCCATTTCAATGCTCACTTGGCTGTATCAATTAATTTCCGTGGGCAATCATCCCCACTACAGCCTCCATCGTTGTCAAGCGGTGAATACCCGAGTCATTAATTTCGAGCTGTCTCCACGGTCCAGACGGAAATAGTCCTTCCGGCTCCATGAGTCTCCTCCCATTCGCCGGGTGCAATTAGTAAAATGTCAAACTGGCCTGCTTTCGTTCTTGTATGCTTCGAAAACGTATATTTGCTTGCATTTGCTTACAATTCTTCACCTTAAACTGCTATGATATTCACATA
This sequence comes from Meconema thalassinum, assembly GCA_946902985.2. Taxonomy (NCBI): domain Eukaryota; kingdom Metazoa; phylum Arthropoda; class Insecta; order Orthoptera; family Tettigoniidae; genus Meconema; species Meconema thalassinum. The sequence continues at coordinate 246,576,844 of OX336394.1, read as the reverse complement.
CTGGCCGTGAAATCATGCTATATTATTATGTCATTATTTAACGCATTGCTCTTCGGGTTCCCTGTAACTGTTCCCCCTCAGAGATCAATGGTTCGATTCTAGTTAGAATCATGGGCATGGTCTTCTCTGACAAGACCCGAGTTCGATGCCAGTCTGCCGTGTCCTCATTGGGCACATCTCTCCCTTGCTAAGCTCGGAAAATTCATTTTACAAGTGAATTTTTCGTGCCTACAGATGGCATCGACTCCATGCTTTGTTTACCTTAAGCGGTCAGTGCTCCTGGCAATGGGATGTCTTGTTCCCCCACTCCACTATGTCTGCCGTCTCGTATACTCTTGTTCTGCTTTCTCAGTTGTTCATTCATCTCCTCTAGTTCTGTAGCGGCCTCCCTTAACTGGTCGTAAACTTCTTTCAATAGACAGCTGCACTCACCCCTCGTTTCCCTTGGGTCTGCGAGCCGGTCGCCTCGCTCCGTTTCTTCCTGGGTCTGCAAGCTTTTCTCAAGACTCTCTGCTTGCATACGTAATGACTCCCCGTCCATTTGGGTGTGCATTGCTTGCTCTTCCCTCGTATCATAATCCTCTGGTGGACTATATAACTTTAGATTAGCTGCGTTTACAACAACTTCTCTACCTGTTGCTTCGTCTTTGATTCGGTATGCATTATTTTGCAAGTCCCTTATAATCAGGTAGGGTCTGTGATAGCTATGCTGAAATTTTTTAAATTTCCTGCTCTCTAGATCTGAACTAGTGGGTTTTTTCAATAAGACGTACTCCCCCACGAGTAGTGGTCTATGGTAGCGTTTTCTCCTATTTCTCCGCTGCCGTCTGTATGCTTGTTTCTTGAGATACTCGAATGTTCTCCGGATCCTCAACTCACGTCCAGGCTGTGCATCGACGGGTGTCCGAATGACATTATTCCATGGCCTCTCTGGTCTTCTATCAAGATGTAGGCTCACTGGCACTTCTCCTGTCGCTTCATGCACGGTATTGTTGATACAGTATTCAATAATCTCTAGTACATCGATCCATTTCCAATTCTCCGTAGAGCAGTATATCTTCATGTACTTTTGCAGTTCCCTCATCACTCTCTCAGCGGAATTCGACTTAGGGTGTCGAACTGTGGACAAAATCTGCCTTATACCCAGATTTTCCAACTCCCTGCGAAATTCCACGCTGGTAAAACAGCTCCCATGATCAGATAATATGTTCTCCGGCTGCCCTAATATAGGAATGATTCTTTCCTTCAGCCTCTTAAGTACCTGTTTTGTACTGGTTTTCTGAATTGGACAGAGGACTACCATTTTAGAAAACACGTCTAGTGCAACTAGGATGTGTCTATTTCCTCTTCTAGCTCTAGGAAGCGGCCCAAAATTGTCCAATGCCAGAAGCTGACATGGCTTCTCTGGTAAGAGTGGTATAGGTTTTTGCCTCATTAAATACGAGTTAGGCTTTACTCGTTGGCAAATATCACATGTCCTGATTGTATTCCTGACTGTATCTCTAAGGTTTGGCCAAATAAATGCTTCTTTAAGCAGGGCAACAGACTTGTCTACGCCAGGGTGACCAAAAGCTCGGTGTGCTAACCAAACTAGCCTTCTCTGCAATGCTGGTGGTACAACAATCCTGGGTCGTGTGTGGTCTGAGTCGCTCCATTTATGTAGCATCTGGTTAAACCATAGATACTCCGTTGATAGTGCTTCGGCTTCCACATACATCGGGGTTCCTCTGACCAGCTTTCCCTCGAAGTAATTAATCATCAACCGTATCCAGGGATCTTCACGTTGAAAAACGGTGATGTTCCTCAGATCATCTAAGGTCTTCTGGTCTCTATCTTCTATGTCGATAGCTAGAGCTTCCTCTTCATCAGCTGTCGGGTATCTGCTTAGCAAGTCAGGTATAATATTGTCCTTTCCCGGGCAATACTCGATTTCCACTTGAAATTGCTGTATGTACAGGGACCACCTCGTCAGTCTTTGACTCGACAAGTCAGTTTTCAACAGGAATGTTAGGGCTTTATGGTCTGTTCTTAATATAATTCTAAAACCATAAATTAGCTTTCGCCAATACTGTAAGGCATACAGTATCGCGAGTAATTCGATCTCCGTGACCGTATAATTCTTTTCATTAGGTTTCAACCTCTACTTATGAATGCAATGTAAGTTTTCTCCTCTGGCCTGTCCACATTTTCCTGGTATACAGGGTGTCTACCGGTAACGAAAGTAACGAAAAAGTAACGAATTTTACAAATGGGTAACGAAAGTAACGAAAAAGTAACGAATTTTACAAACGGGTAACGAAAATTTTCTGAAGGCGGGTTGAATCATTTAAACTCGCGCTGGCAGGCTCAGAGATCGCGAGTTTCACGCAAGCGGCGCCGTGACTATCGCATATACTAAGCTATATGTCTCCGTGCCCGTCCTCAAGGAAATACATACCGAGGATACCTTGAGCGGTATACATCGGTTCAACGTATATTTTCGGCATCAAGAAGTCTTAAGTTTCGTGTGAAATATGTTTCTGTGTTACTGTATTAGGAAACCTGACTTTTCGCGAGACGTTTATTCGCGAATACTTCCGAAACTAAAAAGAAATCTCTCATTTATGTTATTTGGAAACTATGTCAAATTGAAGTCCAGAAATAACGCGAAACAATTTAATGTCGCAATCTTGCGAAATGTTACCGTTTCGAAAAAAATGCTAAAAATCTTCGAAATACATATAACTTATTTAAAAAATATGTCAAGTAAATTTGCGACATTCAGTATGGTTAATTCGAAATTCCGTTATAAGTCGATTTTTCCTTCGAACTTTCGTTCCATCGGATATATAATCTAACCGATTATTTCGATAACTTGTTGATAATTCGTGGTTCTCAATCGAAATAAAACTTGCCCTCTTGACGTATTATTCGTGCAATCCTCTCAGAACAATTCGTAATATTCGATACCGTACCTACTTCGAACGTTTATCCTCCAAAATCGCATCCTGAAGACGGCCGGCTGACCGCACGACTTGCCTGCGGGAATCTCGTCAAACGGACCGAGATCGACGTCAGTTGCGTAAAATCATAATACCCGTCCCCTATCGTGAACTTGTGACCACGGGGACTGCGGAAATCCTGTTAAAGGTGATTGGGCACCCATCACGGAGCACCCATCACGAAACCTACTTGCCACTTTTCCCATGACCGTATACTTAAAAGCGTGCGGGGAGCGAGAAGTGCATCAACCCACTTAAAAATGGCAGTCTACGTAGCATCGAAATACTAAATCCTCCTCGTGATCCACCCTGAACTCATGAACTCCCAACCACAGCATAGGGACAAAGGGAATCACGGCGCCGACCGAACAACATGTTCATAACTACGCGTGAATTTTAACCATGCCCAACCTTGAGCTTGCCTCCGCCATTCTATCAGCACAGATAGACAGGCAGACAATCGTTGAACGGCCAGGTGCGGCGACGATTGCATAATATCTCGAGGACAACGTAAAACGGCCGAGAGCGGCAGCGATTGCGATACATCGCGATATTTCTCCGCATTCAATGACGAGGACATTACTGTATTCTTGTCAAACGGACAGCAAGTGGCGCCGATTGCGTAATAATGCTATATTTTCTTGTGCCCGAACTCAAGGACAATGGAAATCTCGTCGAATGACTAAAAGTGACGCTGATGATTTAAATCGCGATTTTTCTCCGTGTTCTATCGTGAAAACTACGGGAAGTTCACCAAACAACTGAGACCAGCGCCGATCGTGTAACATCTCGATATTTCTCCGCATTTGACTGCGAAGACAGAATTCGGTGACGATCGCGTAACATCGCATACATTTCTTCGCGACCTACCGCGGGGACGAAGGAAATCTCGCCAAATGGTCAAGAGCTGAGCAACCTCTTGGTACCGTAATAATAACAACATATTGTGGACAAGACGACATATTAGCTGAAACAACTCATTGGATTTTAAATATCTAGTATATATTTATTATTTTTTAAATGTTTATAACAACATGTGAATTTCATTTAAAGCGGCTTCGGTGGTGTAGTTGGTAGCATGCTGAACTGCTGTGCCCAATATAGCGGGTTCAAACCCGGCCAAAGTCGTCGGATTTTTTAAAAGCGTTAAAAATCCTTCAGTATGCCTTCCTTCGGAGGGGAAGTAAAGCCGGCGGTCCCATGTCATGGATTTATGGCATGTAAAGGATTCTTCCACAGACAAAACTTGTGTGAAGCTAAATTGTTAAGTTATATTTCGTCAGAACGCTCTATCAAAGTTCCAACGTTTACCACTAGGTATCATTGATATCTGGTTGCAACTTGAAATTGAACGGAACTTGTAGCTCACCCTAAGGGTGTCCGTTGGAAGCAGCTACAGACTCAGACGTACTGAACATGTCCTCGGACACTCCCGGCACTAAAAGCCATACGATAAATATAAAACTTCTTTAAAAACAGTTCATTGTTGTTTTTCTTCACCGCGTGATGAGCGCCTATGCTTGTAGACCGCAGACGTAACTTGAATTCAAAGGTAACTAAAATTAACTAAAAGGTACCTAAAAAGTAACTAATTTTTACTTCATCCTTACAGTAGACACCCTGGTATAACATCGCTCCAATGCCTATAAATGATGCGTCAGTCTGGATAATAAATTTCTGAGTGTAGTCTGGATATCCCAATTTTACATAATCTAAAAGCATCTGTTTAGATTTCACAAAGGCTTTCTCGCATTTTTCCGTCCACCGCCACCTTCCTCCTTTCTTCAGTAAGTCTTGGAGTGGTGCTACGGTCTCGGTATACTTCGGGCAATGGCTTGAAAAGAATCCAATAACGCCTAGATATTGCCTGACGTTCTTTACCTTCGTTGGTCTCGGGAAATGTTTAATAACTTCCAATTTTCCCGGATTAGGCCTAACTCCTTGTGCATCTATTACGTGGCCTAGGAATTTAACTTCTCTCTGACCAAAGTTAGATTTCTTTATATTGACCTTAAAGTTAGCCTGACTTAGGTCATACAACAGCTTGCGTAGATCTCTGACGTGTTCTTCGACTGTTTCAGATGTCAGTAGTATATCATCTACGTAGCATATGGTTGTTGCTTTTACTTCTTCAGACAGGTTCGGATCTAGCGCTCGTATCAACGCTGAACCTGCTGTTTTCAGTCCAAATGGGAGACGCACGTAAGAATATGTATGCTGGTCGAATAAAACCCAGTTAATAAGCTTGTTTTCTCCTCCAGAGCAAGATGGTGAAAACTTGCCGTCAGGTCAAGATTTGAGAAAACAGTCTTTCCTTTGCACCTCCTGAGGACCTCCTTAATGGGCGGCACTTGGTCAAATTCTGGTATGGCCTTGGAATTCAAATTTCGTAGGTCCAGGCATATCCTTACACTTCCGTCCTGTTTAGGTACAACTACTAGTGGGCTGACATAAGGTGTGGCCGTCTTCACAATGACGCCTGCCTCTAGCATCTCCTGTATAGCTTCTTTGACCTTTAAATAATGTTTCTCGGCTACAGGATACGGCTTCTGTCTGAATGGTGTCCAGTCGCTGACTTGGAACGCATATTGGAAATTCTTGATCCGGCCAGGTCTCGAATCGAAGACTCCTTTGTACTCAAATAGCAGTTCCCTTAGCATTTGCTTATGCTCTGGATCAATTTTAGCTTCCTCTATCTTTCCTTCCAGGCATTCTTCAAATTTTGGTTCGAGGTCCTTTTCAATGTCTGCGGCCAGTGTTGCCAACTCTTCCTCGATGTCTTCTGTTGTCAATACTGCATCCCCAGTCATATCTCCGTATGTATGCCATACGTACTCTTCTGGTCTCGTTTCATTGTGCTTTAATGAGAGCTCTAAATCTTCCTTTCCCTCACTTGCGCGAAACATAACAATGTCTTGCGAGAGATCTATTATGACCTTATATTCTCTTATGAAATCCATGCCAACAATAATGTTAAAAGGCAGCTTATTCACAAGTAGGAAGCTCTGTGAGAATGTAGAGTTCCCTATCTGCAAATCTAAAAATACTTGGTATCTGCATATCATAACTTTATCTGGTATCACACCTTTTATTTTCACGCTTGAAATAGGTATTTTCAATACGTGGATTTTACTTTGGATTTCATTATATAATGCCTGGGTTATCAAACATACCGTTGAGCCTGTATCTATGAGACTTCTTATCTTCATGCCTGCGATGTTTACAATAATAATGGGTAGTTCCCTTCTCACATTGACCGTCCCTTCATCTAGGTCTTCAATAAGCTCCTCAGGTTTGGCAATCCAGTTAACTACATTCACTGTATTCCATCCTGTATTTATCTCTATTTGGTCATTTAATTTTGGTGTTTTTTTCCCATTGCTCCATTCTTTGTGGAGTTCTTCTGTCTGTCTTCGTACTGCTGAAGTTCCAGACTCTTGGCACCGTCATCATTTTTATAGATGTCGGGTGACCTTCGATTCTTAATCGCTTCATCCCAATGAACTCGCGATTGTCTCTGGTCGTCTCCACGCTTTTCCATGTATCTTACAGATGGGTGATAGCGTTCTTCCGCCTCTTCATCGAACCCGCGACTCTGTTCTTGGGATCTCCATCCTTGGTTGTTCCCATTTCGGCCGTAATTCCTTCTGTTATCAGCCTGCTGGTCTCTTGTACCGCGCTGATTCCAGGCTTTCCTTCCTCGGTTTCCACGGTTCGATCCTCCTCGATATGCTGGCCTCCAATTCTGGTTTTCCCGTCCTTCACGTTGCCAGTCTGATTTCTCCGTTTCGGTGCTCGTAGACTTACTTTTTGTCTGCACCTTAGTCGGTGTAGTCGTCATGTTGACTTGTTCCATGTTCCGACTTTGCCTTGTGTGCTGCGCTGTGGTGAGATCGAGTTGTCTCAGCACCTCCTCCATATCGATCGCAGTCTTGGCGTTTGCTGAGATTAATAGACGTTGTACTTCATACGGTAGCTGCTTGGCTATCGCTATACACAAATCTGACTCTCTAATTCCTTCATCAAGTTCGCGGAAACGGCACAATTGACCCACAAAGAACTCTGCGTACTTCGTCGGATTATTAGTACTATAACGCCTGGAATACAAGTCCAATCTGAGGTTCTGTTGTATACTTGCGTTCCAGTACCTGCTTAAAAATGCCTGGCGAAATTCGTCAACGGTGTCGAACGTGTACCGAAAACTCCTAAACCATAAGGCACACTCGCCCTCAGTCAGTTTTTCAATCGCTCTCAACCTTCGCTCTGGCGGTACCTTCGCGTCATTCAAGTACTCGGAAACGTCTTTAAGCCAGTACTTGGGTGTCATGTTAGAATTACTCCCAGAATATTTCTTCGGTTTCTCGTCACTAGCCCTCACAACAGTGACTATTTGATTTTGAACAGCATTTTCATGCGGTGTTGACATGGCAATTGGCATACCAGGCGTGGTATACGGGCTGTCACTTGGCATGGCTGCATTCTTTGGAGTGGGCTGTATCTCTATATCTGCCCATTTATTTCTCCTATTCTCGTCTATACTTCCTTCGCTAGACCTAGGATTCCGCAACATGGCTTACTCCTGTGCGACCATTCTAGTTTCTATTTGGCTGTGCCTATTTTCTGCCCTTTCCAAACGAGCTAATACCTCTCGTTCTATTTTTTCTAGGCGATCCCGGTTTTTCTCTGCCATAGAAAATACCTTTTCCTTGTCATCCTTAAGGTTTTCCTTCAGGTGGGTAATTTCCCCCGCTAGACTTTCTCTTACCTCGGCAAGAGTTTTATCGCTGGCTTCAGTCTTCAAGCCTTCTCGAAGTTCTAATTCTTCTCGTAAGCCGGTGACTTCTTTTTGTATGTGACCCTGCATGTGCGAGATTTCAGTCCTTATTTTCGTGATTTCTCCCTGGTCCTCATCCTGCCTTTTATGAATAACTGCTAGGTCGCTCTGAGTTTGTTCTAACTCTTTTTGCACCTTCCCGACCTGCCTCTTCATATTTGACATTATTTCCTTATTCTCTTGATCAGAAGTTTTTATTTCATGGATTTCCTTGCATTGGTCAAGGATATTCTGATCCTGATTTCTTAAGGCTTCGTCTACCGCCTTTGCGTAGCCTGCCATTCGCGTATTCCATTTTACGTCGCTGTCTTCGAGCCTTTGATCCACGGTCTGAGTGAACGTATTAAATTGCTCTAGCTGACGCTTAGTATTTGCTTCATTCTGACTCTGAATGTCTTTAAGCTCCATGGACATACTGCTTAAGCTATCATTAATCTCACGCTGTGACTCTCTGCACGCTTGCAGATTGTTCTCTAGTTTTAGCTGTATAGACTCAAAGCGTTTATCGTTATCAGCTTGCATCTCTGAGACCACGCTAACAATATTCTTAGTTACTTCATGCTTAACAGACTCTTTAACGTCATCCATTTTTTTTATTAACCTCTATTAGGTTTGACTCTAACTGCGTGTTAACTGTAGCCAACATCTGGCTTACCTCAGTTTGATTGGCATCCAATCTACCCGCTATTTCATCTTTAAATGCTTTAGCTTCTTCCTTACTCTTAGCATTAGTATCATCAAAATGTTCTCTTAACTCAGCGATACACCTGAGTACGTCCTCGGTTCCAGCCATCCTGTATTTCTTAATTTGAGATTCAGGTAGGCCGCAGCTGAACATGCTGGCGCGTTCTATTGGAAATAAAAGGATTCCGATCTCGCGACAACAACAACAACATATTACAATGTGCCGAAACCACCTATGGAATGGGTATAGACCCACGTACCCGTCTGACAACAGTGTCTGACGTCTGAGTATCATCTAGAAAGACTCACAATCGCTCAAACAGAGTTTGAGGAAAAATACTATTATTATGGTTTTCCCCATGAAAACCATGCTATTATTATGGGGTTTTCTGAATCCCATAAGCCTTCCACGTCTCTGGGCGCCATGATAATGAAAATATAGTATGTGTAAAGTGGTGATCCATGGCCAGTTTGCGCATTGCCAAGATCGCTCATATTGCACTGATGCAGGCGGTTCCATAATGAATTAATACCGTCCCACGTTGCTTGGGCCATGATAATTAAAGAGTTGTGGTCTACTTAATGGTTTGGTGTGATAATTAAAAGGGTTAGGTGTAAAGTGGTGACAAGTTACATTTACATTTAAGCATGTCTTACGGAGGATTATCAACATTTATTTTGACGTGAAGGCTTATTAACAAATGGGACGCGGCCTTTTCCTAATATATCCTAATTTCTCTGCTGTACTTGCTTCTACCATTAATATCTTGGCCGACTTTTAGTAGTACCTGCGACTCAATCCTAGTACAGTGACATCTCCCCCATGTACCCAATTGTCATCGTGTGGAACATGTGTTCGTATCCCAGCTAACTCACGGTCTTTCGAGGTATGGGACGTTCCTGCCCACCATACGACCACATGCTCAGGATTTGAGTCTACCAGGTAACTACTCTACATGAAAGAAACAACATATTCCTAAAATAAAACATTTACTGATATAAAATCATGGCTATACAACAAATACAAACAAAGGATAATTTACATTTAATTCCCACAATTAAAATCAGGGTTATTTTGTGAGTCTCTTCTTAATTAGTGCTACACTGCACTCAAATCTATTTCTAGCATCCTATCATTGATACTTTCAGACGTCTACGAGTCTCCATAGTGTTCATCATGTGACACAATTTTACATAACTGGAGTATCACAACACAAAAGTCACATATCAAATCTAAATGACATTAATTCTGTAATAATAAAACATTAATCCGTTTCTTACGGCATTTACTTTGATTAGCATAAATTCATTATTTTATGCCTTAATTGCCAAATGTTGTTGTGTCGTGTGAATCATCTTCCTTCTTTTCCATCAATATGAAACGCTTAAAAAGTGGTACGTTTCCCTTCCAAAATACACATGGATAGAAATGTTTCACCATACAACGATTTTCTGGGTCTGGTCGAAATCATTATCGTTACAAACGTGTCATGTTCTTAGAAATACTATACCCGTCTGCATAAATTAGCGTGAACTGGGCAAAAGTGCACTTTAAAACGATGCCTAACAATTTATTTGGTTCAGTGTTCCTCCTCAGAGAATAACGGGGCCAAATATTATCCAATTTCATTGATCCGACAATGTATGTGTGTTGAAACACATCAATTAAATCAATTGGCATCATCATAACAATCATATCTTAATTACATATCGAAATACCGAGATTCTTCAGTGTCCCACTATGACTCTAATTTAAAGGGACTGGCCGACCGACCTCCCCTTTCCCTAGCAGGCAATAAAATTAGTTCCAGCTGGCCGCGCAAGGTGGCCGCTTGTCTCAGTGGACTACTCCCCCACCTCTTTCATCTGCTAGCAAGGTCATCTTTGTTTACAATTGCAGTACAATGGAGTTACGCTAAGTGTTGTTCTCAAGTAATTGAGTCATTCTAATTATTTAACACCTATATTTATAGTGTAATGGGCTCAACTGGGCTCCTTAATTAACATTCATGGCTGGGGATGGATTCTGTAATAGCCTTGCCGTTCTATGGTGAATACTAGTGGCTTTGGACGCGCATCATAATGAGAATACAAGATTCTCACCAGCAGCTGTCTCAATAATAACATAATAAGGAAATCTGCGTTTCCTAAACGACGAACTTGATTCTTATCTCTCAGGGCAGATCATTTTATACATGTGCTCACGGAGTCTCGAAGGACGTCCCTTGTGGCAACTATTCCTGCAAGCGATGGATACAGACAGGCTCTGTCCAATTCGCTGCGAATAATAAAAGTATGCACAACGGCGATACTAACTCGTAGATTGGCCAACTTTTCACCTAACGTGCAAGCTATGCTAGTTTGGTCCCCGCAACTTTATTTACGTAAATCACTGGATTCTACGTTACTTCGCTCGCTCTATGCGGCTCAAACAATACTTCTCATAGATGACTCAATTATTAAGGCACCCGCGTTCTCTCTGCAATTACACTTAAGCCAAAGCTTTAAATAGCTCCTAAAAACAAGTATAAATTTACTGGCTTACATTTCTTTAATGGTTCTCAAATTCAATCCTAAGAATTGACCATATCAAATATTCATTCAACACTTCACTTGACACTGAAAAACTCTCGTATCTCGCTATATTCCACGTTACTTTCTTACTGTTTACCAAAATACAGTATCTTTATATTAGACCTGACACACTTTGAACGTTATTTAGGCCAAAAATGCCTATTACTTTACTTTACTTTACTGTTACCGACCCCAGATTATTATTATTATTTATCATTTAACGTTACCGTTACATTCATCACTATTTTAGGCCTGACTGGCCCTAAACAAATCACCTTCCAAACCATATTCTACCAAATACGAGTGGTGAAACGCTCGTACAATAAGTGACTGTTACATCTTAGCCTCAAAGAGATGCATCGTTGTATGGTGAACTATTTAGTTAGAATAACATTGTAAATTGGTACTCACTTTTTCATTTTTCGCTGGATGATACCAGCACCCCAGCTCCGGGCCTACCATGACGCTTGATTTAAGCCATCATGCTATATCTCACACGACACTTGATTTCACATATTTCCCACATGATAATCATACTCTTATCAGTGGCTTCTCTCACTTTTACACAATACATGCTTGCCACGGTGGGTGAGTCGTTATAGTGTCGGACTACCAACCCCAAGATTGCAGGTTCGCCCCTGGTCGTGGTAAGTGATTTTTGAAGGCGACAAAAATCACGACACTCATGTCATACGTTGTTGGCATGTTAAAGAACCCATTCGAATTCAGTAGGCCGTGTTCAATAGCAAAATTAATCTCGGGATTTTCCGCCAACACAAAGTTCCTCCATTCTCTACTTGAAAGCGCTGTAGTGTCAAGGAGTTTGGATATCTAACCTCATTGACTTTCATAGCGTTCAAAGGAACGACGAAATTCGACATGCAAGCTACCCTCTGGGTGTCAATTAACAAAGCTTGCACCAGGCACCCGAGGCCATACGATATTATTACACAATACATATTATTCACAGTACACATAAACACTTTTGAAATCACTATAATAAAATTTATGTACACTTTTTCACTATTTCACAGGTTGATCCTTAATCGGACTCCTCCTAACGCCTGACCTCAGAGATGCGATGAAGCTACGACATTCGCTGGTCTCCGCGAAAGTCTATCTGCGTGTACGTGCGTTCGATTCTCGTCACCTTCAATACCGTTCAGTTCACTGTCAAGATTAATTGGCGATGCCTCCCAGGCCCCCATAATTGTAGTGACCCTGATGATGATGTCATATACAACTCTGACAATACCTCCTGGTATATGTAATGTCCAAAAACATTATAAACTACTCTTTCGCTGTAGCGAATTTATATTTGCGTCAGATAATGGATAAATATCTGTATTAGATTAACTCTGACGCACTTCATGATTATACTTATGAAGCTGTATGATGTGCTTCCATTGTTCTTCAACTGCAGAGCGTCGATACTGTAACATTTCGCGCGCTTACTGGCAGCGTATTAGTTACGTGTAGACTGGAGAAAAACTGGAGAAAAGACTGACTTGGTCTGCTCTGCTCCCCCTTTTAAAGGTTTCTCGTAAAAAGTAGTCCACGGGACATACGGGTGCGACTCTTTTCTTGAATAATACATTTTCAGCCGAAATGACATATACACCTTGTTTATTTAGGCGTGGAGGTTTCATAAACGTTCGCGTGCCGGCGATCGCTTCGGCCAATTAATTACAATTAATTGCCTTATTCCATAGCGTTAGGACGCCACCATGGTGATTCCCCTCTGGCTGGTCACCAAATCACTCCTCTCGAGCGTAAGTCCGGTGTTAATAGGCTTATTTAGAGATATAGGCTTTAATTTAGGCGTGAAATCACTCCTAAATTATCTCTCCTTGAATATATTCACCTGGGTGTACATTTCACTCCATTTCAATGCTCCACTTGGCTGTAATCAATTAATTTCCGTGGGCAATCATCCCCACTACAGCCTCCATCGTTGTCAAGTGGTGAATACCCGAGTCATTAATTTCGAGCTGTCTCCACGGTCCAGACGGAAATAGTCCTTCCGGCTCCATGAGTCTCCTCCCATTCGCCGGGTGCAATTAGTAAAATGTCAAACTGGCCTGCTTTCGTTCTTGTATGCTTCGAAAACGTATATTTGCTTGCATTTGCTTACAATTCTTCACCTTAAACTGCTATGATATTCACATACTGGCCGTGAAATCATGCTATATTATTATATGTCATTATTTAACGCATTGCTCTTCGGGTTCCCTGTAACTGTTCCCCCTCAGAGATCAATGGTTCGATTCTAGTTAGAATCGTGGGCATGGTCTTTTCTGACAAGACCCGAGTTCGATGCCAGTCTGCCGTGTCCTCATTGGGCACATTATATACCGTTTTCTGTGATATTCAAGTCATCTTTTACCTTTAACTCCCCTCCTTAGTGAAAATAGTGCAACACCCAGGACTATTATGTGTCAGAAAACTGTATCATAATGAGGCTCATTATAACGCTATTTTTCATTATGAAACAGTTTCTCCCACCAATCAGAGCTCAAGAAACAGTTGTGTGACCAATTAGATAAGGATACCTTCGCGCATGCGCTCAAAATCCAACATGTCTATATAAATTACCGAAAGTGCACCGTCCATATGTTCGCGTAAATAAACTGGTGAATATGAGACGAGATATAGCACTGTACCTTAATATCCCCAAATCCAATTTCTACACAGCGCGTTGTTTTGAAACGACTTCGGTGACAGTTTTACTGAATACTGGTGCACAATCTGAACATATGGCATTGAAGCACACAGAGCGCATGCGTCGGTTGGCCAGAGAGCGTGGAAAACTGAGATTTACTACCCAGCGCAGCACCCGATCACAACGTTCTGGTGACTAAACAGATATTTATGAATATTTATGTTAAAGCATATAATAAAGTTATAATTATCGTCGAACATAAACAGTCGTATGCAACTCGCCTATAATGGTAATTACGACACTCGTATGGAAATTATAAAACTCGCATACGCTCGTTTTATAAACATACTCGTGTCTTAATTATAGCCATTATAGGCTCGTTGCATAATGTACTATTATATACCGTAATAGTGTAGACTTTCATGGCCGCATGAATAATCTTCAAAATGGCTTTCTGTGTTGTTGGGCCGTGTTAAACGTTTATTTATATCATTTATATGCCGTAACTAGAGGACCTGTGCGAGAAATCTCGCATGTTCATTAACCCGCCTGGCTTTACTGTTATGTGGGCTTTTATAAATATACTTGTTTGTTTAAACGCACTTTTTAAACAAATTGTCGATATTTATGAAATCAGAGTGCAATTCGTCACTGCTGCGGATAATTCTGTTTAGATATTCTTTTCAATGCACAATGGGTTGTGTGCGCCCCATGTGTATAGACTACCCGCCCGGCTCTAGTGCTATGCGGGCTGGACGCGACACAGTTCTGCCAAGGGCTATCGTCTTGTTTATTTGTTTAAACACACTTTTTAAACATAATATAGATTGTGTAGATTTCATGGCCGCATGAATAATCTTCAAAACGGCATTTCGTGTTAGGCCGTGTTAAACGTTTCTTGATATCAGACGCTTCCCCACCAAGTGCAGCTGGCATTTTCATAGATTTGTTCTGGTACAGAAAAAAAAATCCTCTAATACGGCCCAACAACTCGAAAAGCCGTTCTGAAGAGCCTAAATATTTGTTTCTAAAATGTAGAATTTTACTCTTTTTTCTCTTCTTCTGGACAAGGATTCTCTAATTTTAGTAAAAAATATTTGACATCCTTAAATTTGATTAAAATTTAAATTGACTGTTTGTAACTGGACTATAATATACCCAGAAGTGAGGCTGCCGTGAGTAGTGTCGTATTGACCAGCTGTACACCTTGTGCAATCTTCAAGACAACATTCACCTTTACGTAAGACACACCTGAGTGAGGTAGGGTCATTGATACATGCGAATAGATCCTCTTAAAGGTCATCATTTCAATTTAGCGTGCCAATAGGGTTAGCTCAGATTAAGTAACTTGACGGTCAGTTGGCTGTCGCCCGTATACTGCAGGTGAAAAACGCGCCAGCTCGGAGAGGCAGCATTTAATATGAGCCAGTAATCAGAAGTCATAACTAAGATTGCGACCTGGCGTAACTTGTAAACCACATTTCTTTATTGGACAAATGCGACGATAGGGATGGAAGTTGACGAGGTCAATTTCTCTCTCTTCACGTTTTTAGTTCCGCCCCTTGAAACCTCAATAACTAACTCTCTTCACGTTAATATCAAGTAGAGTGGAAACTATCTACTACTACTACTTGACCCTAGACTACTATTACTATCACTTTTAAAACTATTGTCGTGTTATTTTGCCATAACGTAAATTATGTTGAACCATCTGAAGCCCTTTAATCCCCCATTCATAAAGTATAAATCTTTTCTTTCTTTTTGTCCAGAGAGCGCATTGGTTGTATCAGAGCAAATGCAATATTGTAAAACATTTATTGGTGATTAAATAGGACTCCTCTCCCCCAGAGACGACGCCAACAACAATAATAATTTAAAGCATATTTCCATGTAAAACTCATTCATTGTATATTATATTCCACATATTAATGTAGTGCTCGAATTTAATTAATGTGCACTCTGCATCCACTACCCTAATATTTTCGTAAAGTTCCTGTGCTCCGATAATTATAACACTCCAAATTTTCATTGTGATCGGAATAGCCATAGACACCAATCCCGGTTAGAAAACGTCGACACCTTGAAGCCATCCTCAGCCTTCTACTCATCTTTTGGGTATGAAATACAATTAAGGACCGCGCGGAGTAGCCATGCTCGTTAAATCGTGCGCCACATGGCCGCGAGGGCAGTTGCAGCAAGTCCGGATATCGCAGGTTCGAATCCCAGCGCTAGGTCACAGCTGCTATACTGAGTGTGGTTTTTTTTTTTCAGTTTTTCTTACGCACTCCCTCCAGGTAAATGCCGGGATAGTTCCTTACTTCATCCCTGTCCCCAATACAGTTGCACACCCACACACTACTACAGTCATCAGATCTCATAAATACAGTTTATCAGGCAAGTTTAACACCCACCCAACTACACGGGGCTGATGATCAAGATGTCCTAAGCCCCTGAAACGAATTAACAAGAATTAAGGAGTTGTTTTTGTTGTTGTTTGAGTCTTCAGTCATTTGACTGGTTTGATGCAGCTTTCCATGCTTCCCTGTCTTGAGCTAATAATTTCATCTCTACATAGCTACCACACCCTACATCCGAGGCAATCTGTTTAACGTATTCTAACCTTGGTCCACCCCTAAAGTTCTTATCCTCGACACTTCCTTCCATAACTAAGTTTGCTATCCTGGGTGTATAGTATGTGTTCTACCAGCCTATCTCTTCCCTTCATTAGCAGTCGCCAGACACATCTCTCCTCTCCCACTCGTCTTAATACCTCTTAATTTGTAACCCTATCCACCCATCTATTCTTCATCATTCTCCTGTAACACCGCATTTCAAACGCTTCAATTCTCCTCTTTTCTGCTGCACCAACAGTCCAAGTTTCACTTCCATAGAGTGCCACGCTCCAGACAAAGGCTTTCAAAAATGACTTAGTAATACCTAAATCTATATTTGATGTCAACAGATTCCTTTTCTGTAGAAATGCTTTCCTTGCCTGTGCTAACCTACTTTTTATATCCTCTTTGCTTCGTCCATCATTGGTTATTTTGCTTCCTAAGTAACAGAAGTCTCCTACTTCCTTTAGCTTTTCACCTGCCAATTCGACGTCCATAGGGGTTTCTGATTTCTTTCAGCTGCATTCCAATATTTTTGTTTTACATTTACTAATTTTCATCATGAATTGTTTCCTCAAGACAGAATCCATACCATTTAAAAACTCATTCAAATCCTGTGTTGTGTCGGCTAAGATAACGATGCCATCAGCAAATCTCAGAGTTGAAATTATACCTCCTTGAATCTTGACTCCTACTTTGAATTTTTTCTACAATTTCCTTCATTGCTTGTTCAATGTATAGATTGAAAAGTATGGGTGATAAGTTGCAGCCTTTCCTTACACCTTTCTGAATACCAGCTTCTCTCTCATGTCCTTAGGCTCGAATAACTGCTTTCTGGTTTCTGTATAGATTTTAGAGCACCCTCCTATCCCTGTACTTTATTCCAATCGTTTTAAATTTGTCAAACAACTTACTCCAATCAACGTTATCATAAGCCTTTTCTAAGTCTACAAATGCCATGAACGATATCTTATCCTTTCTTATTGTAGGTACCAAAATCAGCCTAAGACTTAGTACAGCTTCCCTTGTTCCTACGTCTCTCCTGAAGCCAAACTGGTCTTGACCCAACTCTGTTTCTATCCGTCTTTCCATCATCATCTTGTAAATTATTCTAGTCAGGATCTTTGAACCATGAGCAAACTGATTGTACGGTAATCTTCACATCTGTCAGCTCCAGTTTTCTTCGGTATAGGGATGATAACATTCTTCTTGAAACCAGTGGGTGCATCACCTGTCTCATAAATCAGACCTGATCAGACATTCATCATCTATGCAGCGTAGTAACTCAATTGGTATATCATCGGTGCCTGATGCTTTGTTCCTGCTTGAGTCATCCAATGCTCGGCCAAATTCTGATCTCAATATTAAATCTCCTTTCTCATCCTCATCAATTTCCTCTTCCCTTTCCATTACATGATTCTCAATCTCCTTTCCTTTATACACTATGTAATCTTTCCATCTCTCTCAACCTTTTCTTCCCTATCTGTTAGAGGTTTTCCATCTGAGCCCTTAATATTACAACACATAATCTTCCTTTTCCCAAAAGTACTCTTAATCCTTCGATAAGCTGTATCTACTTTTCCTAATTTCCGACAATTTTCTTTACCTGCACATTTCTCTTTCAACCATTCTTCTTTTGCTTCCTTGCACTTCTTGTTAACCTCCTTTCTCAGACGTTGGTGTTCTGCTTTTCCCCTTTCATCTCTTACATTCTTGTGCTTCTGCCTTTCGTCCATTAATTGTAGGATATCCTGCGTGATCCACGGTTTTCTACTTATTCTTTCTTTCCTACCAATGTTATCTTCTGCGGATTTTGTTATTTCATTCTTCAAAAGTGCCCATTCCTCTGCAATTGAAGTTAATGGGCTTTCATTAGTCTTTTCCTTTATACTCGTCTTGGATCGTTTGTTCACGTCCTTCTCTTTCAGTCTGTCTATTGCCCACCTTTTTTGGCTTTTGACTTTTCTTCAATTTCTTAAACTAAGTTTGCATTTCATAACAACCATATTGTGGTCAGAGTTTGTCAGCACCGGGATATGTTTTCCAATCCAAAATCAGGTTTCGAAATCTCTGTCAGACCATAATGAAGTCGATTTGGTAACGCCCTGGTCTCATCCATGGGTATATTCTTCTACGTATAACAAAATTTCTCTTATATCGGTTCGCCTCGTTGCGTAGTGACTAGCATTCTTGACTGTAAGAGCACACAAATGCTTTTGCAACTTTCAGAATTCTGATCAGATTTAGGTGTTTATTTTTGGTAGCAGTTTTCAACGAAACGACGGGTGTATTTCACGAAAGTTATGAATAATAATAATAATTCATCTAAGAGTATTTGGGACATCTCCGCCATCAACCCCGTGTACTTGGCGTGTATTGAATTTGTTCCTGTTTGAGGGCTGTAACGGGGTACTTTGCCTCGTGAGGCAAAACCGAGAACGCAAAACCGAGAACAAGTGGGTTCGATTCTAACCTCGATTATCCTAGAAGTGGTATTCCGTGGTTTCCCACTTCTATTCCTGGAAAGTGCCGCAGTAGGACCCGTTGTTGGCATCAATGACGCAGTGGAATAGCCCCCTTTCCTTTCATCCGAACCGATCGAGGTTCGACTTTCGGTGACATCGAGGTGGCATGTTCACCTAAAAAATCACGTAGTGTCAGAAAGGACATCGGACCTTCAATCCTCGGCCAAATACAACATGAGCTAAGCTATTGAAAGTTTGTTTATTTATTTATTTACATAGACATATAAGTGATTCAGTTGTAGACGATGATATTACCAGAGGGTTGGTTTAGGAGACGATAAGTCTGTTCGTCTGTGTGTAGATAAGGGGCAGACAACCTCGCTGTTCCGCCCCTTAAAACAACAATAACTAACTCTGTGTATAGATAGATTAAACTATAATGCCAACAACAAAGGAGGTGGGGGCGGCTTGCAGATTAAATTGAAAGGCATAAGCATAATGGTATTTATTAAAATCTGTGTATTAAATATTCAAAGTATTTCTCTCAACGTGAAAGAGGCCGTCCGATTTTTAAGAGCGTTAAAAATCCCTCAGCATGCCTTCCTTCGGAGGGGAAGTATAGCCGGCGGTCCCATGTCAGATTTATGGCATGTTAAAGAACCTTCCACTAATTACATCTGTGTGAAGCTAAATTGTATAGGTTAAGAATGTAAACAACGCTCTTAGGTTCCTACGTTCGTTGCCAAGAGCCGACTGCGGTGGCGTCTAGTAGCTAAGTTCTGAACTAGGTCAAGTAGTCTTTGACGGTGGCGTTTGGCGGCAAAAGTAGGAACTATTTGAAAAATTCAAAGTTGCAGTCCTTACTTGAATTAAAAAAACAGATACACACACTAATACAGCCATCACAATTAACGCCGGTTATCAGACAGATTCTACACACACCCAAAGTACACGGGGCTACATGACCGCGTTGTCGCAGCCCCTAAACTGAGGAACCAACCGACGTGAAAGGGATAGAATGACGACATTGTAATTTTTTGAATGATTGATGGTTTGATTTTAAGAGGCTTGAATATATAAATCATTGTGATTAATGAAGCACAGTACGTAAGAGTCGAAGTAAACAGAATATACCATCCACCTGGTAGTACTGTACATATTGGAGAGAGAAGGTTGACGAAGCTATGTCGGAGAGGAAAATACTGCGTATTAACTGACCGAAATTCAGAAGAGAAGGTCGGTTGAACCTATCTCAAATAATTGGACATATTGTTAAGCTCAGTTCTGAGCCCCGTGTGCGCTATTCTCCTGTTAGATACTGTGGAGCATGAAGTTTTACCGTTACTTCAAGATCAGACGAATCAATCTTTCTCATATTGAAGAGATGTAACCATTTAGTGAGAGGTAATTATCTCCTTCACTGATCCATTACGCAGCACCCTTCTGGATTGTGTAACGGCTAGGGCAGATGAAGTATCCCCCTGACACCTCGGATGTTTAACGGTGAACGACTGTGTAGGGGTGTATAAAAATTAGGTTTTCTCGCCCACCATTTTGTTTCCTTGTTGCTTTCCGTTTTGTCGGTAATTGCCAGTGCAAACATTATATCTCTCCACCTTCCCTACTACGCCCCCTCCCTGTCAACAACAATCATGTACGAAGCAATTACAAACATCTGCGTGTATGTAACCTATTAATTTTTCATGACTTTTTTGCGTGGATCATTGGTGGTTGCATGTAGACACTTGTCTTAAGGATCAATATACCGGTATCCTAAAATTAACATTTACCAAGTGGCTAAATATTTTATTACCCAATAATGGATTGCCTGGATAACATATCGAAATTCACGTATGTGTTGAAAACTACACCCATACAAATTATACTAAGACAATATTTTGCAGGAAAGAAGAGAGAAAATATTAGAGCAGAGCTATTGTTTGCTCATTTTATGATTACATACGTTGAACTGAAAATCCCCATTTGATGTACATGATCCGCTCTCTTAGATAAATAAAAAAATACCGCATGTTCAACAATAATTTTATTTAACAAAATATAATTAACAATAAAACTACACTTACATAACTATGTAAATCCATTATGTACTTGCCACGATCTTGTAATCCTCTTTGTCACTTAGAGAGGCTACGTATAAGGGGTTAAATAACAAATAGCAAATTTGTCCGCAGGGTTTGAATCAGTAACGTCTCACCATAGCTTTAAGTCTCCGCGCTCGATCCGATTCGACAATGTATTGGAATAGAAACAGCCGTAGTCGACTGGCAAGGATCCATAAATTGGGGGTGGGGGATGAACGGAGTACTTATGTTGTTCTGTGGGGTGTTACAAGAAGTAGTCGTTGTTGCAGCTGCTGCTTTGTCTATTAGCTGGATATGTCTGGATCACAGTTTTATCAGGAATCTATTTGACCTATATTATTGGTGTGTCGGTATCGTAGTAGTGCTTGATAAGTGAAATTATTAAGATCTTCTAGGATGTTAGTGGGTGGTCTGGAACTTGAAATACGGCACAGTCCCAACATTTGTCTGCACTAGATGCGTAGAAACCCACGGGGAAATCACACCGGAATTTGTCGCTGTTAGTGTTGGGGCCGAGACTCGAATTTTGGATCTCCAATCATTTCGTTTCGTGCTAAAAAAAAAAATGATCTTTAACTTTTCGGACCCTTAGCTACAACTCTGCGAGGAAATATGGAAAGAGGTTTCTATTAATCCATTCTAACGAAATTTCTTAATTTAAAACACAACGGACACTTAACAGAATTTAGCAACAATTTACTTAAAAGTTAATTATCATTTTGTGTGTGTATTATTGGGAGTGCTTCAGGGGGGTGCGGAGGTGACAGCACGGGGAGCCCGAGCACCCCAATAAGTATCCTTGGCTGTGTCCTTGTTTACTAGAAAAGCTACCAGATGGCCAATGCTCGATGCCCATAAGTGGAATAGAAACCCAGCTTTTCGCAAACTCTGGTCTCCACCATAAGCGCCTCATCGCGCTGAGTTAATCTAGTTGGTATGAACACATAATCCTGATTTTTGCCTCATAAAATCATTGGTATAAAGCAGTACATCATGTAAACGCGCGTTCAGTTATTGGTAGATGGCAATTTCGTCATTATAATATTTCAATTTTGTTGGAGTGTCCTCCTATCCTCTACATGCTATCGTAAGCAAGACATGTGGATAGGAACTAAACGGTTATCAACTGCCCCGCGTTTAGTGAGCTAGTATACGGTACCTATTTGTTACCCCTGGCTCTGTAGAGCTTGATTAACTACTGCAGTTGCCTAATCTCCTTGAGTTGAATTTTGTAATGGCATTCATTGAGTCATCGGCGAGCTTTGAGTTTCCCTGCGGGCATATTCTTTGAGTGCGGGTGTGCACCTGTGCGTTACTACAGGGTGATCCTCAAGTCGTGCACGTGCGTAGGTGTGTCATAACGAGACCGTCCTTCGCCGGGCAATGCGAGGTCGCAGAGATGCGCGGACCCGTACAAGGTCTTCGCTGGCGACACAGGTGAGTTAGGCAAGCTGGAAACCACGTGTGGGTCCAACACATTCTCCAAGGGGATGAAGAATCGTATTCCGTTGTTTGGAGGATAACTGTGGCTAGTATATTAACTGTGAGACCAGGTGCAAAAGTTACTTCGGAGTACAAAACGGTGAAAAAAATTAGGACATTCCATTAATAATGGACAAAAAATGAAGTAACAAATAATACACTACGGTACTCTGTTTTTTCGTTTAAAAATAGTATTATTGAGCAAATCATTTTGCGCCCACACCTCTTCCCAAAACTTGATTTTTACTTGCACTGTATATTATCTCTTGAATATTATTTCACTAAGGATTGCGAACGGTTTCGAACAAATATCAAGAAAACTATAAAACGTAATTACTCACATGCACATTCATTAAAAGCGTCAGGACACGGGTTGTGTGACTAATACATTAATTCGACGGTTCATTACTCCAAGTAATACTAAAGCCGTTTTAATTAAAATACGGTACGAAACTGCATTTTCATCCACCTCGGGAGCCACTGTAAGGGATCAATCCTCGATGAGTAGATGTTCCCATCCTGAAAGTGTATCAAGTAGGAGTGGAAGCTTCCAACCTGGAAGTGTGTATAAGAAGGGATAAAGTACACCACAGTAAGGAACTACAGTTAAATACCACGTATACTCCATATAAGAAATCCACCAACTTCTCTGTGGAAAAAAAAAAAAATCTCCTGGCATGTATGGCGGATTTGGAACTGTGGAAATAATTGTCACGGGTAGCAGACCACGACGCGAAAGACTCTTTTGGATCTCGTAAACAACGGCGATGTCGAAGTTAACAACCATTTATTTTTATTTTTATTATTTTATTTTCCTACTAGTGTACTCGTGTGAAGTTTCCAATAAAACATGAGCAGAAATATCATTAAAAAAGAGCCAAGTTGTCGTAGAAAACTAATTTAATGATTTAAAAATTAAACAAAGTAAAATACACTTATATACGGTACGTTCAGACACTGACATGTTTTACACAATTTCCGTGTACTCAATGTTGGGCGTAAGTGGAATCTACAGCTAATTCTGCATGGCTCAGCGGTGACGTTCTCGACTGCTGTACCCAAGGTTGCAGGATCGAATCCTAGCGCAGTCGGTTGGCATTTGAGGGTGCGCAAATACGAGGGAGCCGTGCCAGTGGACTTACTAGCACGTTAATGACCCCCCTCGGAGCAAAATTCCTCCATCACGGCGTCTCTAAAAGCCGCAGAAAATAATGGGACGTAAAACCAACAAGATTATTATTGTTAGTTATTGTTGTTTTAAGGGGTGGAACTGAGAGGTAATCTGCCCCTAATAACATTATTATTATTATACTACTTTTTGTGTCAAGTGGCTCTCCTGGTGGTTGGTTTTATTTCAAGTGGCTCTCCTGGTGGATGAATGTGGAATTCTGGAAATTCATTTTAATTAAGTCTATTTTACTACTATTTGGAGTCATGCAAACTCAGGTTGCTTGCTGCAAACTCTGCAGCTAGCAAAAACCCAAAGTCCGTGATCCTGCTGGGCAAACCTGTTTTGAGACCGTGATAGTCTTGTTTTAAACCAACCCTGACAAAGAAATTTGTAATTTTTTTAAATTGCCATTGGTTGCTAATTAATTATAATTATTCGGTCAGGTGTTTTGTGTGATTGTAATTATGTGGAGTTAATTCATTGACCAATTGCTTTGTACTCTAGTACATTAAGTTTCTGTAGTTTTCTTAATAAACCTTAACAGTGGATAGATAGTTTAATAGCGCCTTAATAAATCTTGAGAAAGCGCAACAGCTCTCCTTGGGGATGAAAATGTAATTACGGAAACCTGTTATAATTGAGTCTCTTTTATTATAACAGGTTAAGCTTGGTGTTAGATTACATTTCATTTCATTTCATTGAACGAGCCCATGTGCACTTCTCTGAACCGTACAAAGAACTCATTTCCATCACATTTCTCAAAATGGTTTGCCCTCTGCCATATCTACTTTCCTTTTCTGTCGGTATGTTCTTTCCAATAATAATTCTTCTCCAACTCTATTCTACATTAATTCTTGCTATATAAACCGAAATATTTCAACACTTGCTTGCTCTCTTGACTGACTCCAAACCTTTTTGTATAACTTACTTGTTCAGAACACAGCCACCTTTCACTCATTTACAAACATCCCTGTAGTGAACCAAGAATCAACACAGAATTTGGAACAGAAATGGTTCCTAATGTAAAAATATTTCTAGGAATTTGTATGCTATAATTAAATACCATATAGTAAAACACCAAAGCATGAAAAGGAAAGCTAAAGATATCAGCCGAGGTAGGATTTGATCCACCTATACTTAGTCCCTTATCCTTGCTCAAGCATACTATCCACTAGACTACCATTACATCGTGCAAAAAGTTGAATCCAAATGTAACTTCATACATTTAATGTCGCTGAGCATTAGCTTTTAATAATTTAGTATAAAATATGTGTGTAATGATTGTGCTACTATTAAGATTATGCATTATTAATTATCACTGGAAATTAGGAATAAGGAATTGCCAACCATTCCATGGCCAAAGCACAGTTACTCCTAAGCATGATGAAAATGGAAATTTGTAAACTTATTTTAAATTAAATCGGTTTTATTCTTACTTGGAGTTATGAAATGTAGAGTTATTGTGTCCTGATGGCCGGCCCCGTGGTGTTGGGGTAGCGCAGCTGCCTCTCACCCGAAGGCCCCGGGTTCGATTCCCGGCTCCGTCAGGGATTTTAGAAACTGACGTGAGGGCTGGAACGGGGTACATTCAGCCTCGTGAGGACAATTGAGGAGCTGTCTGACAGTGAGACAGCGCCCCGGTCACGAAAACCAAGATTAACGGCCGAGGGGACCTGATGCTCTGACCACGTGTCACCCCAATATCTGCAGGCTAAATGGATGGGCAGCGGTTGTTTGGTAGGCCTAGGCCCTTCATGGACTGCAGTGCCAGGGGTTATGTTATTGTGTCCTGATGCTTCTAACGAATGCTCATTTGGTATTTGCTTCAAACCGTTCACAATCTCTATTGAAATAATACACAGGAGATAATAATATACTAGTAAAATCAAGTTTGGAGAAGAGGTGGGGTGCAAAATTATTTGGGCCCAGAGGTGATGAATTAGTTAAATCACTGCCAGAAGTAAGGATTTTTGTATGGCTTTTTTTTAAAGAAGTGGACGGTACCTATGCAAAACATTTCATGTACACAGTGGATGAAAATAGAATATAACATAACATATTTATTATATAAGATTCTTGATCAATAAAAATCAAAATGTTATAATATAATGTAAGGTGTTAAAATGAATAATTTGAAGAAAAGGACAGAATACTGTAATTTTTGTGTAATATTTATTACAATGAAAATAAACATAAAAAAAAAAAAGTCAACCCCTGGCACTATCCAGCCCATGACGGGCTAAGGCCGACCAAGCGACCGCTGCCCAGCCATTTGGCCTGCAGATATTGGGGTGACGCGTGATCAGCGCGTCGGGTCCCCTCGGCCGTTAATCTTGGTATTCGTGATCGGGGCGCTGTCTCACTGTCAGACAGCTACTCAATTGTCCTCACGAGGCTGAGTTCACCCCGTTCCAACCCTCACGTCAGTTTTAAAATCCCTGACGGAGCCGGGGATCGAACCCGGGGCCTCCGGGTGAGAGGCGGGCGCGCTACCCCAACACCACGGGGCCGGCGAAAATAAACATCAGTTAATGCATTTACTTGGAACAAATTAATATTGCAACATACTTTATCTTAACCCCCTGGATCTTGAGCATCTGCCCATAAAAATCTCGACTGGCATAGAAAACCTTCTGCACATCACTTAGAATAAGGGGAGGGGGTATTTACTGTAAAACCATAACAGAAACAACAGAAGATTAAGTGGATACATAATTTAGAGCTGTGTTGACTGTTAGTTGTCCTAGTGTGGCTTAAATATTATCTGTTGTGATGTTTGTGTTTTATGTGTAATTAAATTTGTGCTTCCTTTTATTTTGCAGGGGAAAGTTTAGAAGAGCTGAACGGTTATGGAACATATAAACCTCGTAATCTCATATCTTCTATTTTGGGCACCCCAGGCCGTCCAAAATCGCACCTTTGCATATCTAACCCCCATGACTTCAGACAGGTAAGTTTTATTTGTTGAGTAAGTGATGAAATTTCAATGTGATAAATCTCTTGCTGTAATTTTTTTGAAGTTTTTATAAATTTGTTTAGTAAAAAATTGATTTGAAGTTATTCTCGAGTATTACTATTTATTTAATTATATTTTTTAAGTATTACAAATACAGTATATACGGTATGCAAAATATTTTATATTGATATAATTAGTTGTGTTTTTTTAAGGTTTTATGAAGAATATTGGAATTTTTTATATTATCTTTTATTTAATATATGGTAGTATTTTTTATTTGACATTTCACTGTTGTCTGTCTCACTCATGGCTGTGATTATATGGAAGCTACTGAGGTATGTGTGGTGCTTAGTAATGACATTCAGGGCACAGTCAGTGCCTGTGGATGATGTGAAAGATTCTACTCATAGGGTTAGTACTGCTGTTCTGACTCAGTGAGGAAAGGAATGGCAAACTACCTCACTCCTCTTCTTGCCTAGTACAGCTAAATGTAGTGCTGCCTTGGATTTTTGTGGGTATCTTCCCTCATAACCTAACGCTGGTACTTTTTGAGGATACAACCAGCCTTCGGTCTGACTACCTAACAGATAGTATTTTTTTAAGATTTCTGTAAAAATTGAAATAGTTTTGTAATTTGTTAACCTTTTGACAGTTGTGCATTGTTGTTTTGTTTCTGTGTTTGTTTGTCCAGGATTGGAATCTCACTAAAGTAATAAATGATAATGTGTTAGAAAGGTCTAAAAGAGATGGAAAATATGTTTTAAATTTCAATCATTATCAGTGTTCTCGAAATTTTATTGTATTATCTCTACAGTATTCCTTGCCCAGAATTGAGTAGAAGAGTGATTTTGGGGGTTTCAAGATAGTTTTGCTCATGATTTCATTTTAAAGATCTTTGTTTATCAGGGTTCATTAAGATATACAAGGTGGTTTTTGGCATGGTCAATGGGTCTTGTCCAACCCGTTGGTCAAGACTTGGTGGCTCATTGCCCGACTCATGTATTCCTGGCTGTGTCAGCCAGGTGCGACGCAAAGACTTCTTGCATAGTTCAGTCTGTTGAAGTATTTTTTTGTGTGTTGGCTATGCTGTGATTATTACCTAGTGCTTTTAACTAGCCATAACCAGGAATGCTTATTTTCTTGTGATCATTAGTAAAATTGGAATTAGGATGGACTTGAAAGATTTACTTTGAAACATCATATGCACCTTGTACAATTGTTTTGCATAAAAGTGTAGTGATGGGAAGAATGTTTTCCCAGGTGTAAAAGCTGCACACAATTCACTGTTCATAGGTTGGTAAAGAAAATGGGGCTTTTGTCAACAAGAAACTGCATTTTAAAGACTGACTTATTACACAGGAGGCACCTTCTGTGGTTTCGGGGTACGTATTGAGACTGGATCCATAGGTCCTGGGTCCCAACTCTGCCAAGAAATTTAATTCTGGTTTGAGAGTTGAAATGGGATACACTTGGCCTCTTGAGGCGAGACTGAGAAAAGGTGGCTCCGATTCCATTCTCAGATGTACTGTACTAGAAGTGTTTTACTATAATTTCCCCTCTCCATGCAAATGCCAGGATGGGTCCTCACTTATGGCCACAGTCACCTACTTCCAAATCCTAGCTTTAATTAGAAATTTCAATGACACAGTTTATCAGGCAGATTCCACATACACACCCAAGTGCATGGGGATACATGACTGTGACACTGCAAAGCCCCTAAAATGAATCTACAACAATCAAAATCTTACACAGGAGATGGTGGATGAAATACATGTTAGTTATGAACGCTCTCCTCGAAAATCAATGCAACATTTTGCTCCATCATCTGTTCGAACTGCAACGGTAGTCATGTGAAATTAAAAGAGTTTTTTTTTTACGTCTTTAAAGACAGATTAATTAGAGCATTATTCTCCATTTTAGGTCCGTATTGAATATATTCACTAACAAAACTATTAATAATTTCCGTCTTTTCAATACAATGTTGTTGATAATCTATTTATCCAACTGGGTACATGTTTCGTACAGTCGTCTGTACTTCTTCAGCCCAAATACATATTTAGACATAAACAAGTATGATGCACACTATCAATCACATACAATGAAATTAACCCTGACAAAAACATAGTACATACTAAACATTGATACTACACGTTAAACTACGATGTGTCGGTACAATTGGTTAAAACACATAAAACTCTGTCCGTCGGTCCAATATTTTCCTGATAACTTAAAATCTTCTTATTTGTTAAAAGGTTAAGAAACTATGCCTATGTTTCTCCATGTACAAATTTTTATATGCGTTCTCTAAAACGCTGGACAGTCCAGCACGAGGTTGCGCCAGTTCACATGTAGCTACGACCTCGCATGACTCACGTCAGGAGATTTGCTCGCTGTTCAAATGGGATAGCATCATATTAGGAGATAACACACAACATTTTCAAAGATGTCGCCAACTATCGTGCTGTTTTATTCAAGAAGATTTCCACACTCGAACTATTTTTAATTTCCGCTCCTCAACAAAATAGCAGCATAAGACATTCGCCATCTCACCATACTCTGACGCAGCAAGAAATGCTGTTTGTGATGTTACAACAAAATACATAGAAAGATAAGAGTGAAGAGTGAAGTGCAAGTGAAAGTAATCTGTGGAAATGAAAGTAAATTGTCAGAAAATCTGTAATCCCTGGGATGGCCAATTGGGGTACATTTTGTCCCCCAACCCCATTTTTCGAAGGTATGTACTAACAAAATAAAATCTTGGTGCCAGTGACTTTTAGCCTACTATAGAGCATCCAGCGTT
Source organism: Meconema thalassinum (assembly GCA_946902985.2). NCBI lineage: Eukaryota > Metazoa > Arthropoda > Insecta > Orthoptera > Tettigoniidae > Meconema > Meconema thalassinum. The sequence goes on along the minus strand of OX336394.1, from coordinate 246,547,521 downwards.
TAGAAAAGACTGTGGGTCTTATGGGCTTTTACCTCTAACGGAAACCCGCCCCCTACACTGGATTTGTTACCTCACCTTTTATCATGAAGGAACTCTGAACATATATTTTTTTCGTGATAATAGCTTCCTACAATTATCTGCCAATTGATTACCATTGTTATTGCATACAAGTATCGTTTATATTACGTCTTAGTTATTTAAAAATTTTCGAGGTTTGCACGCTGGAAAGAAGAGCCACGTTCCGCGCTGCATGCTCGCCCGGAGTGCAGCACGTGCTCAATTCCGCCGGCAACATAAGTTTTGAAGCACTATCTGTCATTGGTGTTACTGTTGTGTGTCTTTTATTTTCTGTTCGATCGAATCGAAATGGCTGGTGTTTTGGTGAAACGAAAACGAGGTGAGATGCTGAGAACTAAGGAGAGGACAATAGTTGTAAACGTTTTCAATTATTTAAAGAGGAGAAATCCCGGCCAAAGTGTGAGTTGGATCGCCGAACAAACTGCTGTTGCTACAGGTACATATAGATCATTAGTGTTCAAACTGCGCAGTGAATTCATGTATATACTTTCTTTGGCCACATTGTTTGATTCCATTGAAAAAGGAGGCAAGGTTTCTCCGAAACGTATGGTTCTAATTTAATTTCACACGGCATTAGCCCAAAAAACATGAATTATTTATAAAGCTTTTTTTGTTGGGGTCCGAAATGTACCCTGTTTGGCTCTATGAACTTATGCCTGTAGTGTGTGTTCCTTTATTTCTACATGATGGCAATGCACATGAACTATTAACTACAGGGTCTTTCATATAAAATAAGAGCGCCTAGTGGCGGCTTTGTTAACCGCTGCTGCGGTAACCTTGGCCGAGCTTTTGGCGCGCCAAGGCCCCCTGCTTAAAGCGTGTGTACAATCCTATATGATGCAGCGGCCTTGCTAGCGTGTGTACAATGCTGAAATCTTACTTTAGTTAGTTAGTTATTGTTGATGAAACCAAATCCCTACAGAATTGAAAGCGCGCGCATAGTACATACGATGGCTGTCTTTTTTTCTCAAGTTCCGATGGACTGTATAAAAATAACAGATTGACATTACCAAACTTGACCTTGAGCGTGCAGTTGCTCAGTCGCCAGTCTAAACCTCATGTGCTAACATGGTGAGACAGTTATCATTGCAACATCCTATTTTTTATGTAAAACTTATTTCAAGTACGAGTCGGCTCGACGGGTACGTGATGCATTTGTTCAGCAATTTCCTGATGAAGTGCCACCTTCACTAGCACAGATTCACGTAATTGCAAATAAGTTTGACAACACTGGCTCGGTGCTCAATAAGAAACATGCCCGCACACGAACAGTTTTAACAGAGGATTAGCTAGATGACATTGGCGAGAATCTTAAACGGTCTCCGAATAAATCACTCGCAAAATTAGCACAAGTAGGGGTTTCGGTTTCATCAACAATAACTAACTAACTGAAGTAAGATTTCAGCATTGTACACATGCTAGCAAGGCCGCTGCATCATATAGGATTGTACACACGCTTAAAGCAGGGGGCCTCGGCGCGCCAAAAGCTCGGCCAAGGTGACCGCAGCTGCGGTTAACAAAGCCGCCGCTTGGCGCTCTTATTTTATATGAAAGACCCTGTATGTGCAAGAAAATAGTTTCAAGTGTGTGAACTGTTGTAAAAGAGAACTGAGCTAAAGTGTATTAAGATTTAGTCTGTTTTTGCTTATAGTGTGTATTTTTCTTCTACTTGTTCAACAATGCAATACATATTGTTTAACCTCACAAATATGTTAAATGTATTTAGAAATGACGTTTTGACTATTTAAGAATTGCACTGATTAAATACATGTATAACTAAAATAATTTGGGGTCTATTCTGTACCCCACTTGGCACTCGATGGGTGTTAAATTACTTGGCCCTCCAAGGGTTTTTAAAATTACTGTACTAAAGTTCATAAAATTAGTATTTTAAAATGTCAACCCCCTTCAATAAACCATCCCTCAAAAGAAAAAAAAACTTACGAAATAGCCGTTGGTTGTTTCATACAGATTTCTCTGTGTGTTGTTTTTTAATGTTGCTATCTTTCAACAAAAGAGACAGAGCAGGATTTGGAATACATATATTTTTTGAGGTTTTAAGGGGCGACTACCTTAGGATTAAGCTTGCTACTGTTTTGAATTTGATGATATCTTTTTTTACATACCAGGTGTCGGCGATCATCGATGTTGACATTGTACCGGAAACGTGTCGCCGTGTACGCCTCCTGAAGCATGGTTCAGACAAACCACTAGGGTTTTACATCCGAGATGGTACGTCTGTACGTGTCACACCAGCTGGCCTCGAGAAGGTACCCGGAATCTTCATCTCGCGGCTAGTACCTGGGGGGCTGGCAGAAAGCACTGGCTTGCTGGCTGTCAATGACGAGGTGCTAGAAGTCAATGGTATTGAAGTCAATGGGAAGACACTCGATCAGGTTTGTGTCATTCTCTTCATCGGCCAGGATAACTCTCAATGGTTACACATACATACGTGCATGGATTTGGGAGACCGAGGGTTTCTTCCCTGTATTTGTCATCCTCTGAATGATTTCCTATGGCTTCATTTCTAGTATCTTTTCAAGGGCTATTATTTCCCTTCCATTCTCAGCCTCATAATTGCAAGACATGTTAGAAAAATTTCCTTTCCCTTCACCAATTATTTTTCCTCCTCGCTGTAATATTTCTCAAATTATCATTACCTCCAGATAAAATATAAAATACAACAATGATCCCTCTAGATCAGGGGTTCCCAACCTGGGGTGCATGGGGCTTTATCAAGGGGGGCGTGAAGTGATTTCCGATTTTTTTTTTTAAACTCGAATATTATAATTTTGTATAATAAACATTTTTCAAATCTCTCCAAGTGATTGTCACGCCAAGTCAATCGTTCAAAAGCACTGGTAATTGCCAACTGTCAGCACAAACCTCTGCGGAGCCGCGAGGTGAAATGAGGGATTTGCTGTGTTGTAAGGATCAAAATCAATGCCAATTTTATCGTCTCATTGGCATATCTTTGTGATTTCTTTGAAGCTTTGAACAGTTTGAACTTAAAGCTCCAAGGCAAAACCTTCAATATTATGCTTGCTTATGATGCCATCAGATCATTCCTGGAAAAAAACACAGTTATGGAAACGCCGGCTTCAGTTGAACATTTTCTCATCCTTTCACCGCCTTAATTAAATTTTGCCAGAAAATGAACATGATCGTAATAAACTTAAGGTGCAAATTCAGTGACATTTGGATTCAGTGGCACAAGAATTGAACTTCTACTTTCCTGATATCTCGTCGGATGAATGGTCCTGGATGTTAACAAGAAATCAGTTTGCCATTGACATTAAAGCACTGCCAGCACAACTTCAAGAAGAAGCCATAGAGCTGAAGTGTGATTCAAAGCTAAAAGATTACAACCGATTACAACATTTCAGTGCCAGAATTTGGAAATCTGCTCTATTCTGTTGCCTAATTCAGAACCAGAAACAATTTAACATTTTATAAAAACCTTGTTTGAGCATACCCAATAATCAAACAGCTACACTTGATGACAAGCTGCAGAAATAAAGTTGTTGAGGAGCATGCCTTATAAATGAGCAAGACCAAATAAAGAATGAAGGGCTTGGGGAAACGGTACATTATACATAAAATGTGACAAACTGGTGAAGTGGGAGGAAGATTGACAAAAGTTGTGACTGGAAAGAGAGATTGGAGGAAGAAGTCTAGTAGGAAGACCTAGCTAGGACAAGATGTTTAGAGCAAACTATAATTAACATGGGAGAAAGACACATCAGCTGGGACAAAATCTTTATAAGAGGAGTGGTACAATCATAACTTTATATATTAATAAATCGGAAGGTTGGTCTGTTTTGTTTCTTTCATGCAAAAACTTCTTACCCAATTGAGCAAAAATTTTGCACGGGTATAATTTTTATGATTGGCCAACAATAGGCTTATTGCGATTTTGATAGTCAACCATTTTAAAATGTATGTTTTATATTAAACTTGCTCGTATCCTACTTACTGCAAACCAAAAAATGGGTTAACAGTTAATTCCGTCAATAAATGAGGCCAACCAGGTGTATTTAAAATTCACTTTTCTACACTAAACATTTTATGCATTTCCTTCATATCTTAATGGTTTTCAGGAAATCTTGGTTTTCCGAAAGCTTGCGACTGCCTTATCTCCTAAAAGACAACATTATGAGTAAATGGTCAATCCTATCATATTATGGAGTCCACCATACAAAATTAAAATTCAATGATGTACATCAACAAAAGAATGTCATTGCATTTTCTTCATAATTCTGTGTCAAAGCTTTGTTAAGTCCTGTACACAACTTGAAATCTTGCCTGACAGTTCCTTCCACACAAGAAACTACTTAGTCAATAGAGCTGACATTTTTCTGGCTGTAGTTTTTATATTCGGCTAGAGCATAGGCCTATTCAGATTTCCGTTTTAAAATGGCAACCATCTACATATAGTTCTTTTTACTGAACTTTCTCATATCTCATCTACTAAAAACCAAAATAGTGGACAAACTGTTACTCCTATCACAAAATAAAACCTAACCATGTACTGTACTTAAAATGCATTTTCTGTATCCCCTTCGAGTGCTGCACACAATGGAAAAAAATTATTGCATGGTGGTTCCCTTCTATTCGTAGGCAAGGAATAAAAGAGGGATTTTAATCCCAAGGGTTGATAAATACGTGGTTATCTTTTTTCGAAACTGCTAGAGTTTCAAACATTAATCTTGCCAACCACCTCGTTGTGTACCGGCTACCATTCGTAGCTGTCGCTGTCCAGTTTTGATTCCCAGCTCTGCCAAGAAATTTAATTCTGGTCTGAAGGCTGGAACAAGGTGCATTCAGCTTCATGAGGCAAAAATGAGAAAAGGTGGGTTCAATTTCCATCTCGGCCATCCTGGAAGTGGTTTTCCGTGGTTTCCCAATTCTATTCCAAGCAAATGCCAGTATGGTTCCTTACTCATGGCCATGGCTGCATCCTCCTCAATCCTCACCTGGATTGCAAATACACACACTAATACAGTCATCACAATAACACAGGTTATCATGCAAATTTTTTCGATTCCCAGTCAATGCATGTGAGATTTTCGAAGTGAAATGCCATGTCCTGTGGTTCGGATTCCACGTTAAAAGGAGGTCCCGTTGCTCATAATCACAAGATTCACGGTCACGTAAAACTACAATCTTCCTTCCTTCCTTATCATGCAAATTTCACCCACCCTCCCAAGTACACAGGACTAAATGATCATGATGTCCAAGCTCCTCAAATGAAACATTATCATTAATCTTGACGAAAGTACTGTCATCGCGGCAGGAGATGGCAGTTGAACACGCTGTGACGGGGTGCGGGGGGGTCGTACAGTACGCATGCGCGGTCCACCTATTCCTAATTTAAATATATCGGCTACCCGCATGCCAATGGTTATTATTGCAACAGACGACACGCAGCCAGTGAAAGAAGGAATGTGCTGAGTAAGTGAAGCAAGTAGTGACCAACTGAATGTTTTTGGAATGCGCGATACGCAGTGAGCGGGAAAACCTCTGCAGTTCAAACCCAACTGCCAACTCCTGGCGCGATATCAGTACTCTTTGGTAATATTGACATTTAATTTTAATAATATACTCCCTATTCCTCCAGACTCGAAACCACCAACAACAAATGAAATTAAAGAAATTATTAACGAATTTAAAATTAACAAATCATCTGGAGAAGATAGTATAGTTGCTGAATTACTCGAGTGACAACATGATCCTAAGTTTAACGGAAATCATAAATGACATATGGAAAACCGACAGTAGTGGCTACGCTGGCTAAAGCTCAGCATTAGGTCATGGGGCCAAGCTCTCTGCTGACTCGGTAGACGCGTGAGTTTGAGCCCCACTGTCGGCCGTCCTTGAAATGGTTTTCCGTGGTTTCCCATTTTCAACACCAGGCAAATGGTGGGGCGGTACCTTCTGACAGGCCACGGCCGCTTCCTTCCACATCCTTGCCCAGTTTCATTCACCATCATTCATTTCATCTCTCATTAACTCCTCTAATGAGGTTGGCGTCAGGAAGGGCATCCGGCCGTAAAAATCATCGCCACACAGACTTCCATCGCATCTCATCCCCGACCCCGTTGGAAAACGGGAATAATAAGGGGTAGACATACATAAATGACATATGGAAAACACACAGTTTACCATCAGAATGGACATCTGCCTTGATACATCAACTACATGAGAAAGGGGAATCTCCCTCCTGCTAGTGACTAGATCTTATCCAAAGCACTTTTAAAAAGAGCAGAAAAAATACTTGATCCACAGGATTTAGGCAGGGACGATCATGTACGGAGCAAATACTAAATTTAAAGAACATATTAGACATGGGGAAAATCAGGAACTTGAAATATGTAGTTACTTTTGTGGATTTTAAAAAAGCCTATGACTCCATTGACAGAAAGGCACTTATTAACATTCTGAAGGAATTTGGACTTGATAACAAGACAACTGAAATAATTCAAGCAACATTAACGAACACAACTTTCAAAGTTAAATTTAGAGGGGAACTTTCAAAATTAAGTCAGGTGTGAGGCGAGGAGATGGTCTGTCACCTCTGCTTTTCAATTGTGCATTGGCAAAGGTCATTCGAGAGTGGAGGAAAGCCATCAATACTAAAGGCGTTCAACTAGGAAGATATCCAAATAAAATCACTGTAGATTGTTTAGCTTTTGCGTATGACATTGCATTACTTACTGACTCATTGAATACTGCCCAAGAACAAATTAGAGAGCTGCAAAAACAGGCAGCCAAAGTCGGACTACAAATCGTTTGAAGAAACTTAAGTTCATGACATACATCACCGATGTCCCGAAAAGTAGCACAATTTATGACACTTCAGTATGTAAAACAAATTCCTTTAAATACCTAGGAGAGTGGATAATGAACAACTCACAGGAAAAGACAGCTATAGAAACGTGTATGCATAAATTACAAAGGTGTTTTCATATGACAAAAGATATATATAATAAAATAAATCCTATCCTGGAACACTAAATTAAGGCACTATCAAACAGTGGTCAGACCTGAAACTCTGTATGCAGCAGAAACACTTAAATTAACAAGATTTGGTGATTTAGACAAATTAGAGAAGACTGAAAGACGAATTCTGAGAAAAATACTGGGAGCTAAATGAAATAAGGCAGGATATAGATTACAACCAAACAGAGAGTTATATATGAAATGTGAAAAATTAACTGATGTAATGAGAAAGAGAAGATTACAGTTTTTCGGGCACGTTTATAGAATGGAAAATAGTAGACTACCTAAACAGATCTTCAACTTACAGAATAGTTACAAATCCAAACCCACATGGTTCATTGAAATTGACAAATGCCAGAATTCAGATAGACACAATAGCAAACAAATCACTCTTCAGAGAAGCTATTCAAAAGGCAGAATTTCAAGAAAGGAAGTAACAAACAACTCGCAGAAAGTGGACTCGAGGAGAAAGATCGACACTCTAACAGGATGAAGGAAATTTGGAAACAAAGGAAATTGAATACAATGGACAATAGCAAACGTTGATTCATCGTACCCTCCAAATGGGTTATTCGAAAGAAAAAGATATTTGTAGGGGTGCAAGTGGGTGTTGAAAATTAACTTAGCACTGTGGACAAGATATGCAGAGTCAGTATGCACACAGTGCCATAGCAAAATTTCAGAAATTTGTTCTTCTCTCGTGAGGGACCACCAAAGTATTTGTAACTGCCGGGGACCCACGGTGACTCCTGTGACTGACTGCGGCGCAGCCGTACCCAAGGTTGCAGAATCAAATCCTGGCTCAGTCAGTTGGCATTTGAGGTGCTCAAGTGCGAGGGAGCTGTGTCAGTAGATTTACTGCCACTTAACCCTCAGAGGGCAGAATTTAATATATTAAATCGCAAGACAGGCTACCTGCGAGTGGAATTTATTATATTATATGTTCAGAGATCCGCTGATACCGGGTGCGCTAAAAACTCAACAGATGGCAGTAAACTACACTTTTAGGTCTGGCCTAACAGGGAATCCCCGAATTGAGTGGTGTTATGTCTCGGCTAGCTTCTCACAAGCTGTGAGAGATTATCGTGTTCAGTCGAGTTTGTGTCGCAAGTTCTAAGAACTGCTTTTTGTGATTTATATAGTTATTTTGCGACATGTGCAGTAAAAAGGAGGGTCAGTGAGCAAGAGATTGCTTCAATTTTGTACTTCACGGAAGTAGATGAAAGTGATTTTTCATTTGAAGAGTGCGAAGATGAATATTCAAGTAGTGTCGCTTATGCCCTTTATGCACTAAAAAATGTCGATAATATCCTACGCACTTCTGAGATCCAATAATCAAGGTAAGCCATTAATATTATGTACGTAAGCTTGTTTATTGTTAGTGTTCGATAATTCTGGACGAGTTTTAATTTGCTGTATTTTCGGTCCGTGTACAGACAAAGCGCATCTGCCCGCGTAGGGTTAAAAGATCCCCTTGAGGCCAAAATTCCGGCACCCCGGTGTATCTAAAACCTGTAGTAGTTAGAAGGGGCATCAAGCCAATAACATTATTATGTGACTCCTGGGTGTAACTACTGTATCTAGAGTGGATGTTGTTGACTGAGATTGAACATTTTCAGGATTTTAGGCAGTATTAGGTGTTGTAAAATATTAAATGCCTTTTCCTGTTTTAAGTTATATTTTTTAGTGTATTTGCATTTTCATACTTGGTATGACTAAGAGCTGTTCCCATATAGCATTTCATCTCCTACACTATACTCATGTGGCTGCAAACTAAGTAACTTCATTGTTTGTGTTTTTGTAGGTTACGGATATGATGGTAGCTAACAGCTCAAACCTGATCATCACAGTAAAACCTGCCAACCAGCGCACCCTAGCGATCCCCCATCGAGGTTCTCCCTCGCGTGGTAGCCACATGTCATCCAGTTCACACCAGTCCACGCAGTCGGCTGCCACCACAGGCTCCGATGACGACCGCTACGACCAGGACGAAATTGTGGATCTCACGGGCATCACGCTGGAGGACTCTCCAACCGCTACGCTTGTTCCTGGCAGCAAAGATGAGGGCATCCTACACCTTTGAAACATTCCGTCCTCTCATCATGCTTCCTGAATTACAAAGCATTCAGTGACACTGTGGAGGGACTCACAATATCGTTGAGAAGTGGTACTGAAGCCTAATGGAACAAGGCAGTCTCTTTCTGGTGATATGTGAAGAGGATCGATAGCAGTCGATGCTTCTTTTTGTTGAGTGGCCTTTTCTTCAAGTTGCATATGAACTTTCTTCTAAGGCTTGCGAAGATTGCATCAGTGTTGTGAAAGCCTTTTGGGATATTTTATTATCCATAACATTTTTCTAAATATGGAATACCAGTGTATTTAATAAGGTATCTCAAAAGACTTGGCAGCAAGCAGGTGTTAACAATACTTGTTGCCAGTAGATCTCTCTTGGGTGAAATCATAAAAATGGCCGGCTTTGTTGTTACACGAAGAATGTTTCATATAACCGTCCAATGAATTTTCTTTTTAATATCCTTTATATATTTTTATAAGCATCAGTTTTCTCGAACCATGTCTAAATTTTTCAATCTGTGGGCTTGAGACTTATGTTATGAGATTTCTGATTTTTAAGAATATCTGTAATATATTATTTTATTATGTGTTTAAGCAATATTAATGTGATGGGAAACTGCATAAGCCTAAAGAGTAATAAGCTTGAATTATGTCCCTACAATATTTAAGTCTGATTTTATAAAGCAGTTTTGCTTTGGAGATGTTGGAGAAGAGTGGTGTTGAAATTAACTTGCAGCTTATGTTTAATCAGATCTGTATGTTTGTACAGAGCATGTGTGTATAATGTAGACTTGATTATCTGGTGTCCAACGAAATCCAAGTGACTTAACTTAGGGATATGGTAGGGTATTAAATGATAGCCAGTTCATGGGAATCATCTCGCAGAGGTACGTGTCTTGGTCAGTGTAATGACTGCCACCTCAGAGTGCAGGTTTGGTTATCTGCTCTGCCAAGAAATTTAATGCTGATTTTAGATACTGGAATGGTACCTGCCATTGACATGCAAGTCGCCCAAGTGGTGTCACACTCAAAGATTTTTTAAATTTGGTAGCCTCATAGTGAATGCTGCTTTTGGGGTAGAACATTGAGGTCGAGTCATGGGTCTGTAGAGAAGTATAATACTAGTGTTGGCGGGTAGAATGGCCATACATGATTTTACCTCTATAATATAAATGCACTAATAATTGGTATTGCACTACAATTTTTCCTGTTTTGCAAAAATTAGAACCAGTTTTGGGTAAAATCAATCCAATAAATATTGCCATTTCTCCAAAAGCAGATACATTAATTTGGTTTGTAGATTTATCCAATAAGGAAGCTACTGGTATCAGCTATAAGCCACAAGTCTATTCCTTTAACTTGCCTGTGTATCATGGATTGCATGCACACATTGGGCAATTGCAAATGTTGAAGTGAGTTTCTTTGTGCACCAGCTAATCTAGTCTAATGGGAAGTGAGTGTAAACATATTGTTTGTGAGAAGATTAGTGTACATAAGTGACAATTGAAGAATTGTGTATATAAGATCAAGAAGCAGATATTTTGTAGATCTTTAGAGTGACTAAGGAGGAGTGGTGCAACAATTTCATCCACATTGTGCCCCAAGTTGCCTTTGAAATCTCATTACCATTCATGAAGAGGCATGTTATGGACTATGTTACATATTATATCCAAGGAATTCTACCATGTTAAATGCAAAATAAGAAATATTAACAATGCATTGATATTTTTATAAAATATAAAGTACATTTTTTGTTAAAAGTTTGGAAGTATTATTATTGTTGCAATATTGACAATTGAAGTAGAGTTTAGATAATAGAGACTGATGTGATGCAGCTCTATCATTGGTTGGAGGGATACTATGTGCTCTTTGTGACTGACTGGCTTTTGTATGACTCAGTGTGTTTAGTTTCTTGTCTTGGTTTCACTCAAACTGCCGTACTGTATATAGAAGATTTAGTGAATATTTTTGAAAGATAAACTGCTTTTCTGTGTAACTTTATGCAATTCCTGTAGCTTATACCCTCATTTAGATGGTTTTCTCTTAATGTTATTTTGTTTCAGTATAAATATTTCTATAGAAATCAAAATCTATTTTTGCTGGTGTCCTTGCAGCTTGCACATTAAAGCAAGTCGAGAAGTCTAGCAGTAGTCCACTGGAGATGCTCCACATGTAACTGGTGATTAGCAGAGCACACAGCACATGGTTTATCAATGATTGTTTTACAACCAAGCTGTCCGTGCTACTGACAATTTATATATCAGTGCCCATGGCCCAGAATTTAAGGTTCGGAGCATGTCTGGTATCCCACAGCGCGTCCAGAACGCACCTGCAGAAAATTGTGGAGTGAACTGTACAACCAGTTTAACCCAGTGCTATAACTCACAGGGTAAATGTGGTGACTGGTAAGACGCATCATTCAGAAATTTCCCCCCTCCTCTACCACACTTACTCCCCTCTCCAGGTTTTAGTTCAGTTAACTGTAGGTCAGGGCTAAAAGAATCTATTACAAACCATGTGACACACTCTCTCAGACAGCTCATTAATACCGGTAATCAATCCGCCACTGAAACAAACACATTGGAACCGTAAAATATTTGGTTGTAAAAGACAATATAAATATGTGCCCTGGAGAGTGAATATGTTACAGAAATCTACTGCGTTCAAGGCGACGTTTAGGGCGTTCTTACAGAACAACCTTGTGTCAGTAAATTTCCTTGCACATAAAAGGATTTCCTCCATGGGCAAAATTCTGATGCTGTAAGATTTCCAAAGCCTCAGCAGTTAAGAGATTCTATTCCCATAACATAATTCTCATAATTTTCATTCCAGTCCTGACCCGGTCGGAGACTGGAAGCAGGCTGTGGATTTTCATTCATATACTATATCAGTGTGTTCTCTTCCTCCATCATTTATAGTAGCATTAATTTGATGGTGGTGATCATAATATTGTCATTTTTAATGTTGAAAGTAAATAAATCTTTCTAGAAACCAATTGAAGCTAAACACACTGAACCCTGTTTCATGCCTTACGAAGAATTATGACCAAGAAGCATTGAAATCTGCCTTTAGGCCTAATAGGCTGGTCCGTCCTATTCTGAAATGAAATAATATGAATACTATATCATTATTATAGTTATGGTATTATAAAATAATAACATCCATTCCTTCCATTGTGTGTATTGCTGTTGAAATAATCATTCCACTGTTAATTTTATACAATTAGTTATAGAAATCATGATGAATATAGCTTAGAAGAAGAACATCACAACAATGACATTCATTAGCTTATACAACATTGTTGTGATTCATCAATCATCTACATATGTAATTATATTCATATTCATTTTCTTCACAGAATACTCCCTTATTATGCCCGGTTCATGTTGCTGATTGTTGACATGGTGTGAATGTGTGTTCAGAATTTGTGTAAACCTTAAATAATAATATCGTATGGCCTGGGGTGCCGGCTGCAAGCTTTGTTATTTGACGCCCGGAGGGCAGCTTGCATGTCGAATTTTTGTCGTACCTTGGAGCGCTATCAAAGTCTAGGAGGTTAGATATCTAAGTCCCTTGACACTATAGCGCTTTCTAGTAGAGAAAGGAGGAACTTTTTGTTGGCGGAAACTCCCAAGATTAATTTTGCCATTATGAACACAGCCTACTGAATTCAAATGGGTTCTTTAACATGCCAACAACGTATGACATGCATGCCAAGAGTTTTGTTGCCTTTCAAAAATCACTTGGTCACGGTCAGGAGCGAACCTGCAAGCTTGGGGTTGGTAGTCCGACAAGATAACCACTCGCCCACCGTGGCAAGCTGTGTAAACCTTGAAGAGGGTTCTGTATAATAGAGAACAATTAAATAATTGGAAACCAATGTTATAATAAAAAGTGTAGTGTGAGATTGGAAGTGGTTATTGTATGTGTTGTCCAGTATGTGACCGACTTAATGGTATGTAGCACCTTGGTCTCTTTGGGAAGCAGAACGCATATTCCAGTTTATTCTGGGTGCATCTGAAAACTACCGGACTGTTAACACTAGATTTTTAAAATTTTTATACTGTCCTTCTCCACAATATTTATTTATGCAGGATACGGTAAATCATGTGTTCTCTCTATTTTTCCTTTTTGAGCTTTATAATTTTGTCTTTTTTTTTTTTTTTTTTTTCCAGGATGCTTTGAACTTACTGCTATAAAATGTCTTCCCTAGGAGACTGAGGTGCTATTGTGCTTGGTATAATTATTCTCTCTCACACAAAAAGAGGCAGATAATTTCTGGATACACCATGAATGTTACTGCATACTTTTGCTCTATTAAATTCAGTGGTGGGTGTAGTGTCATAAAGTCAAGGCTACTTATGATGCGGTACATGTGACCCATGCCTTTCAAATGGCAACAAAAATTATGTATATTAAGGTTTGTCAGTGTATGCTATGTTGCACAAATTCATAAAATTTAAATGAACCATTGGCACGTTACACCACCACACAAGGGCTAACTTTGAGCAGAAGTGATATAGAATGTATTGATTGCTTTATACCGTACACACAATTGACCTGAAAATGTTCAAAATCTTAGTTTTGGCATATGTTGACAATAGTGTGCAGGAAACTTTTATTTGTGTATTGAGTGTAACTACATACTGCATTTGACAACATAATCATTCCAAAACTGTAGTTTGGTAAAGAAAAAGAAAAAGCATTTTACCTGCTTGTGGCTCTGGCAAGAGACCGTTGATATTAAATAGTACAAAGTTTCATTCTTCAAGCTATTAGATTGTGTATTGTCCGAATCGTACAAGCCATTATTTATTTATTTATTTATTTATCGTATGGCTTTTAGTGCCGGGAGTGTCCGAGGACATGTTCGGCTCGCCTGAGTCTGTAGCTGCTTCCAGCGGACACCCTAAAGGGCGAGCTACAAGTTCCGTTCAATTTCAAGTAGTTCCAACTTTCGCCACCAGATATCAATGATACCTAGTGGTGAACGTTGGAACTTTGATAGAGCGTTCTGACGAAATCTAACCTAACAAATTTTGCTTTACACAAGTTTAGTCTGTGAAAGGATCTTTTACATGCCATAAATCTATGACATGGGACCGCCAGCTTTACTTCCCCTCCGAAGGAAGGCATACTGAAGGATTTTAACGCTCTTAAAAAATCCGACGACTTCGGCCGGGTTTGAACCCGCTATCTTGGGCACAGCAGTTCAGCATGCTACCGAATACGCCACCGAAGCCGCTACAAGCCATTTAAAGGAAGAATCAAAATGTCCCAACACATGACCGCCTAGAACCCATGACCTCTGGCTTTCTCCGCCATTGCTCTACCACTGTGCTAATGTGGTAAGGGTACAACTGTGACGTTACCCTGTGCTGACCGATCACTGTTATTTTTGCTTACTGTGAGCTAGGTTCTAGGAATTTATGGTTGGTTCCTCAGTTTAGGGGCTGCGACAACACGGTCATGTAGCCCCGTGTACTTTGGGTGTGTGTAGAATCTGTCTGATAACCGGTGTTAATTGTGATGACTGTATTAGTGTGTGTATCTGTTTTAATTCAAGTAAGGACTGCAGACATTTAATTTTTCAAGTAGTTCCTACTTTTGCCACCAAACGCCACCGTCAACGACCAACTAGTTCAGAACTTAGTTACCAGATGCCACCACAGTCGGCTCCTGACAACGAACGTAGGAACCTAAGAACGTTAGTCAAATGTTTAACTTATATATAATTAGCATGCCATAAATCTATGACATGGGACCGACAGCTTTACTTCCCCTCCGAAGGAAGGCATATGTTCTTAAAAAATCCGACTTTGGCCGGGTTTGAACCCGCGATCTTGGGCATAGAAGCTCAGCATGCTACCAATTACGCCACCGAAGCCGCTTCTAGAAATTTAAATGGTTATAACATAGGTTATCCTCTATTCCTCCCTGAGTTCTAATCACACTTCAAATTTAATGAACCTAATAACACATCTTCAACATTCATGCAATTACAATTATTCTTCAGTGACATAAAATTTGTTCAATTAAATATTGACAAACTGCAAAATCCATAATTATATTCGCATGAGTAAAGATTAATTTCTTAAGGGACATGAATTTGGCCATTAATTCGATATACACTCATGAGCCAAAACATTATGACCACCTGCCAGGTGATCCACAACCATTTTAACATACTCCACAGCTTTCATAGTACTTTCGACCACTACCACAGGTCCCATAGAAGCCCAGGTGAATATCCTCCCTAGCTTAATACTGCCCCCACCGGCCTGTGTCCATGGCTCGGTGCATGTTCCGAGCAGCCGTTCGCCTGGACGACAGCGTACCTGGACACATCATCAACCTGATTTAACAGGAAACATGATTCATCCAACCGGGCGACATGTTTCCATGGATCCCATGCCCACTGCATTCATTTATGATATTGAGTGAACAAGGAAACACATAGGGGCTCATCTGCTGTGGAAACAAATGTTCAACAATGTGCGCTGAACGAAGTGCTCCAAAACACTTGTGCCTGCGTCATCATTGTACTCTGCCGTCCAATCAGCCACAGATCACCGTCTATCCTGCTTTACAGCATGGGCAAGCCTCCAACTTCCAGGTTCGTTGAAGAGACGTCCAACAACTTGTCACCTGCTCGTGGTTTCACCATCCTTCAACCCCTTTCCATAGAAGCTCATGACTGTAGCACGCGAACAGCCAACCAGCCTTGCCATTTTTGAGATGCCCGTTTCCAGCCATAACAATCTGCCCTTTGTCAAAGTCACGTATGCCAGTGGATGTCCCCATTTTCGGCAAGTATTGCCATTAGGATGATTCCTCATTTGGCTCTGCTCCATTTATATACTTTCCTTACAGCATCATGTGCCAGCAACGTCACCAGGCGGCATTCAATCTCGTGGTTGGCAATGGTCATAATTTTGTGGCTCATGAGTGTATATTTTATGAAGTGAGAGTAACAACATATCCCAAGAGAATAAAATAGTTTGCTGCTTTTGGCAATGAGCTAAGACATAAATCCACATATACAGGGCGCCCGAGAATGTTATCTGCAGTGGGTACGTGCAGCTGAGAGTGGTTGAGTCATAAGTTTAGTTGGCTGCACTGTTTCCTTGAAAGGGGGACTTCCGCGTGTCGGCTGTCAGTGTGTATTGCGGTAAGCGAGCGAGCCTGTATGTCTTCAGTGTGTATTGCAGTAAGCGAGCATTCAGATAGATTATTGGAAGAGTGCAACAGTATACAGGCGGTAATGTTTACTAATGAAGAGAGAGGTTTTTTGATGGAATTTGTTTTTCGCGAAGGCGATCGGTTTACAGAAAATGTAAAATTAAGATTTGAGGCGCGGTTTTCTAATTCAAAGTGTCCAAATCGTGATACCGTTCGGGATTTGGTAAGTAAATTTTGTGTGACTGGCTCAGTTCACGATGTACCGGGAACAGGCAGACCTAGGCTTTTAACAGACTAAAAATTTGATGAAATCTCCGATATAATGCTGCGTCGTCCAAGTAAATCAACACGAAAATTAGCTCAACAAACAGGAATCTCTAAGTCGACAGCACATAAAGCTGTAAGAGACAAGCTTCAGTTGTTCCCTTATAAAGTTACTGTGGTTCATGAATTAAAACAAACTGATTACGGAAAAAGAGTGATATACTGTGATTGGTTCCAGCATCTGTTATGAATGGCTGTGGTGAGTACAAAGTTTACTGTTTATTTGTTATAATGCAAGCGGGAGCCGTGCTACCAACGTAACTGCTGTAGCTAGCTCTCGCAGACGCATGTAGGCGCTATGGAGAACATTCCCGGACTCACTGTATATGCATGCAGTGGAATGTTGTTAATTACAAACTTATGCAAATTGAAATGAGCTTGGCTTTTCTAAATAAAATTCCATTATTGTGTGTATGAGAAACTCGCAAATTTAAGCCAAAGTTTTAACCCATTCAAAGGCTTAGCAGAGGTTCAACTAAGCTCTGACTGTGAAACCTAGCCCTAGTCGTGTACTCCATACTGTTCATACTTCAAACTCACCATGATTACAAAGTAAAATTAAATCTGCCAAGTAAGCACTCTAATTTACTGAATTGAAGTAGGTTTTTTTTTTCTTCGATATATAAAGTGATGGAGACCTAGCTTAGGTTGTAATACTGTACGTGCAAAATATCTCGGTGAATATTGAATTTTTCTTTTACGGGAAATAAAATGTTGTCCTGGTCGTCCTATAAGAAAACAATTTTGAACAATGCCCTTTTAATCCATTGATACACCTAAAATAAAAGAGCATTTCTTGCAAATTGTAACTGAAAAACTTTTCAACTTAAGAGCTGTAGCCTATGTGTATTTCAACAACCATTTTTCACATACTCAGTAGGGTGGAAATAAAAATACTATTCAGTGCTTTTCTTTCTCAAGAGAAAATATCTTAATATTAATCAGTACAGCTCATCATCATCACCATCATCAATGGCTGTTATTTTTGACAAAATTATTATATGGGTATACAATGGAACACACTCACACTATGTCACTGCCTTTAATGTGAGAAACTGGTAGAATGGTTCATATTGCACTGTCAGTTTTGTAAGGTATTAGTTCAGATTGTGTATGTTGGCAGCTACTTTACAGCTCGGTATAAAATAGCCTGTAGCTGTAGCCTATGGAAGGTTATTGTCATTACAGTACTTATATCAAGTGAAATTTTTCTAAAATTATATATATTTCTCTGTGATATAACCAAAGCTATGCTTGGTTTCTTTTAGCAGGTTGAATTTGGGCATGATATTTTATTATAAAATGCCAGTGTATATTAAGGTTAGTCCACACCAAAGTTAATGAACAATGTTCATGAACAATGTTAATGAAAACATTTCTCAACATGTTTACTAAACATTTGTTAACAAACTTCTTCAACATTATGTCCACACCAAATAAACTTTTGTTAACAAACATCTTCAACATTAAATAAACTGTTTGTGAGGTTATAATGGATAGGGTCAGGAAGAAGAAAGTACTTACAGCTGCATCTTTCATTATTTTAGTGCGTACAAAATTAGAGAAAAGCGCAGACGCAAGGTGTGGAAAAGAAAAATATTGGAAAGGCGTTTAGAATTAAGTTAATTAATATTCTCATGTGCTTCCTGGTATTTCATAATTCCGCGCAATATACGAGTCGCTTGCGATTCGATAGTCGATTTTAGAGAAGTAAAAGAGCATCGTATTCCGCCCTACGAATTTACAACCTTAATTGCGTCTTTGCGCATGCGCGAACCAAAATGTTAACGAAAACACGAAAAGTTAGTGAAAAGTTTCAATCACAAAAGTTAAAGATATTTTGTTCATGAACATGCTCGAAAAGTTAACGAACACGCTATTTTGTTAATGAACAGTCAAAAATGTTCATGAACAGTGTTCATTAACAAAGTTAACGAAAACATCTTGGTGTGGACGTACCTTTACTTCTTCATTCTGGTTGCACTAGAGTTAAACTGCCTTGGATTATT
This sequence comes from Meconema thalassinum, assembly GCA_946902985.2. Classification (NCBI taxonomy): domain Eukaryota; kingdom Metazoa; phylum Arthropoda; class Insecta; order Orthoptera; family Tettigoniidae; genus Meconema; species Meconema thalassinum. Next base: position 246,528,853 of record OX336394.1, on the reverse strand, counting down.
AATTTCTAAGTCCTAATTTCTAAGAATTCATAAATGAGAAGGTTAACATGGATAGCAGTGTGTTGTTTGATCATATGTAAAAATGTACTATAATTTAAAGGATAATTTACAATTTATGTACCTATAGTGTGTTAGTATTCACCATCTCTGTTCTCCATGGCACAGATGCAATACCATCTTGCTTTGTGCCTGGGGAAAAAATTCAGATCTGTGCTATTTCACAAATCAAAGACCTTTTCTAGAAGGAAAATTATCATTTGAAGGGAGAGCTTGACAATACAGAAATCAATTATTTTAAAAATTATTTTTATAACTGTGGAGAGGATGTAAACAGTTGTTTTGAAAGAATGAATGATTGGCTGCAATATAATTGTTTAAATGATACAACTGCTATCAATTCTAGATATTTTGAAGAGAGTTCTGCTGTTTATCTTCTGTTTTTTTGTAACACTCATAGGCGACACAAGCATGAATTTTTCGAGGGGGAACAATCCAGAATCATATACCTGTATATGCTTGAAAATGATTGTTTGTCTGTTTGCAAACTAATCAGTTGATTTGTGGTTAAACTGCTTCAGGGATAACCATATTCATATATTCTCCTCCCAATCACCTCTGCACACTTTCGCACAATATCCCATGTGAACAGAACTTTGCACCAATATCATTAAAAGCACTGGATTGTTTTGTTAGTAGTTTTCCTTGGGTCCCAAATTTGACTGTCACGGATGTTAGTAACAACTAATATTTTGAAACTATTTACATGGTTGTCAATTGTGTTGTCATTAAATGTGGAAATATTATAAATTAAATTATAACATTTCCACATTTGATTTCATTAAATTGAATTAAAACAAATTTTGCATTCTTTAAGTGTAATGGAGATGTGGGTTTAAACAACTTCATGATACAAATGAAGTTACACTTACAGCTTGTGTTAAATGATGATTAAGGCAATTTCTCCAATTGTTCCTTCTAGATTATAAGTTGTGTGAACAATAGTACTTGTACATGGTCTATGCCAAAACAACAACAACAACGATCATCCAAGCACATGAGTAGGGACCGGATTTTTTGGAAATGCATATGCGCATATGTAAAGGCATATTTTGTGGGTTTATTGGATTTATTGCATATTCTGAACATAACAGCATATTTTAGCATATACATTTGAAATTATGTATGTATTCTTTGTCAGATAGGCTCCACTAGTGACAATATAATAATTAACAATAAAATTTACAAGTATAAACAAAAGGAAAACAGCAAACACGAACAAAAATAGAAATACACTATTATACATCAACAACCACAACCATACAGACACTCACTCAAACATCCTATATCTAGCATTCATTCATACAATTTAAAACATCTTGAACAAAATTGGTTTTGCCTGCGTGTTGCACATTCCCTGTAAGCAACTTTCTGAGCAACAGATAACGAGATAACAGTATTTTACGTCAGCCATTTCAAGAAATGGATGGGGTGAGACATTTCTTTCACCATTTGGGCAGTATCCCTTGTAAGAAACATTCTGAGAAGCAGATAAAGAGACAACAGTATTTTATGCAAGCATGCCGCCTGGCTATTTCAAGAAGGGAATGTGGTGGGACATTCTTTTCACCATCTCGGCAGCCAGTAGCCCGGGGTTAGTTTTGTGATGAGTTTCTTCAGTTAAAGTGTTACCGTATATACCCGAATGTAAGACGAGGTTTTTTCCCACTTTTTGTGTTATAAAATTTAAATTGTTATTATTATTTGCAAAGTAGTATGTGGTGTTGGCATCTTGTAACTTGCAACAAATCAATGCGTTAATGACGATTAAAATATGGTTTGTTATGTTTAATTACCATGCATATATGAATAGCGTACATTTTGAGGTTAGGATTTATGCATACACGTCATTTTAAGCAGATAAATTATATGTTCGAAAGCATACGGAAATATGTTTTAAAACAATCTTTACAAGAACAATCAGTCAGTTTTACGAGCAGTAATTGAGTGATCAACGTATCTTAATTTAATAACGTCTCCCATTCTTGAACAAAGAAATTATAGAGTATGTCTTGGAAAAGCGGGCAGAGGGATTTCCGATAACACGAGACGTTATAAAAATGAAAGCACGACCTTGAGGGCATATATTGTGCAAGTTATGAGTTAGCGAGTATTTTTTTGAAAAAAATCTGTAAGAGGCAGTTAATAACTAGGCCTGGTCTTATATTCGGGGTCGTCTTACATTCGGGTGTATACGGTACTTTAGTCTGCATATCCTAAAGAAAAGAGCAGCAGAAAGTATTTATTAGTGGGTGTCAGGTAATAGTGATGTTTCAACTGATGGCGTTGTCGTTTGTTGTCAAATATGCTCGAAGGAAGTAAAATGTGAATAGGAATTTCAACTTTAACGACATGCAACGACTGCACATATTACGGCAAAGGAGGGAAAGAAGAGTGAATTCCATTAGCTTATTGTTTGTACATATTTTTCAATTTTTAATGCATATTTTCTACATTTTTAGCACATAATTGCATGCATATTTTAATAGATTTTAGTGCATGAATGTCCGATCCCTACTCGTGAGAGTGACCCTGGAGAGTTTGCCCAGCATGAATAAACCAAATAGACCAAGTAACATACAGTACCAGTACCAGAAATGTGGCTTGAAATCTGACTATAGTTGTTAGTGGTACAATCTAGTGGCATGGACTGAAATTCACACATAGAGATTTGTTCGATACCTAGTCCGTGTCACCTTAAATAATACAACCTTACTATTTGTCCCCTAGCATAATCAACATGATCAATATACAAGGTGGTGACCGAAATATCAGGGAAATGTCAGGGAATTTCGCAAAGGTGTAGAAAAAAATTGAAGAAACTTAAAAAAAAATTAATAAATCTAAAAATAAAAATTGTGCGTTCAGAGTGTGAGAATTATTTTGCAGCCGTAATCTGGTACAGCAAATATAATTTCTTTTAAACTATAAATCATCTCTAATTGTTAGGAAAGAGGGGAGGTACCATATAAGCAAGATTATATACTAGTTAATACATTATCCGCTAAATTAATATCAGAATTTTGTGCCAACATCAGGGAAATATATATGTTAAAATTCGATGCATAATATACTTGCATATGAAGGGATTTGTGTGGGAAAGACCGTATTCCTGAAAAGATGCAAAATTTACATTATTGAAACAAGATAACTGGCATACTTCGCCTATTCTTTGTCACTGCTGCCAATCTCTGATCCACTCTCGCGTACATTATTCTGGTCATCATCCTGACTTCCGCCCAATGCATTTGCAATATCAGTCTTCAAGAAACTCTTCACAACATCTGTCAGCATCTACCACAATGAATACGGCCACATTGAAGGCCCAGTCATGCTCCAATGTTGATATGCCATCAGAAGAGTGTTCATACGATATCAGCGAGGAGACATCCGATTTATCGCTGTTAGGACAATTTTCCTGCACCCAGCAGAAAGAAGAGCAAGAAGAGGAGGAACAAGAAGAAGAAGAGGAACAAGAAGAACAAGAACATGAAGCAGAAATAATAGATGATTCCAAATAATTTCCCCCAATTTCTTAAAATTCACACCGTTTTGATCATTTCCAATAGTACCATTTTTTTTATTATTAAATATTATTGAATTAAATAGGATCACAGTAGATAGTAGAATAGGCCTACTGGGTGAACCACGTTAAAAAAAACGCGCCAAGTACACTACCTCACATGTGGCGTGGAAACGTGTGCATATTATGAAGAATTCAACTTTTTGAATCGTTATATCTCAAACCCGGTGACTCTTAGGAGAAAAGGTGTTGAGACAATTTTTATAGATAGTTGCATGATCTAAAATTTTAGTCTGATCTATTTTTATGATAAAACTTACCGTTTCGCTGAAAAACGCAAAAATCCCATATTTGCGAACTTTGACCTTGAATATTTCTTTTGCCATTGTCGGACAGATGGGACTTTTCACATTTCATCTATAATGGTGTTTAGACTATTAGTACAAATTTTCAGCTCTATGCGAATTTTGGTAACCTTACCCCTATTTTTTTTTTGGCTAACTTGACCGGGCTATGCAGTAAGTAAAAATTACCCTCATTCTGGTTTTCACTCATTGTTGAAAATATAGAATAAAGAGAGTCAATGATAAGAATAGTGGGTTCCAGTCCAACTTGCGACGTGGTGCCACTTCCATGAATCGTCACCCATCTACATGTTAAATCCACTGAGTTTCTGGTAATGGTACTGGGATAGTATTTGGTAATCCTTGAAAATGGGACTGCTGTCAAGATCTTATTTATATATGACTGTGTAAAGGGGAACTATTCTTGAAAGTCAATTCTACGTGTTCTTTTTAATCTTTGTTTTTCACTTCTTCAATTACTGACATCTCTGCTCTTATTAACAAGCCATTCGATACTGCAGAGTTCTTTTCAAAATGTGTGGCATGTAAGGTACTGTAATTGTATCATTTACTAAGACTTCTGTGTCTAGTATTGTTTCGAGGAATGGAGACAGATGAGCAGCTTCTGAGGGGTGAGTGTGCTAGTGCTATTGTTTGAAGAAGTGTTCACTGGCTCCCCAGTACTTAAATTTGTGATGTTTGTACATTCCAGACAGCTATGTTCCTTCCTCCTTCCTTTCTTTACTCTATGTAATATTTACAATTTAATTTTTATATTTTACAGATTAAAAAAGAATATTAAAGTTGAAAATTTCCAAACAAAATTTGTCTCATGTTGTTTTTAATCACCATCACTTCTGAGTCAAGATGTGGTTATTGCAGGGACAGATCACATTGGTGTTTTACCCCTTTACAAAAGAACAGACATGCTTATTGCTCATGATGGGGTTATACCTACTTCTTCCTAGAATTTAACCTCTGATGATGGGGAGCTTGTTTCATTTGCATGAACCCTTGGTGAAATGCAGCATCTAGGTCTAGGTGTGAGCTATCCTATGTATAGCTGTTTTGTCCTCCCATCATTACTTGGATCTACTATGTAGGTGTTTGCAATCAACGTTAAAATTCGGAGAAGGAATTAGGTTAATTTACGATATTTGTAAACTGGATGTACTAATACGCGTCTGACCAGTCCTTGCCGCCGGCAGGGACGTTGTGCCCGTTTACCCGAAGATAAACGCCCACATATGCGGGAGCCTTGATCACAGTTGAACACAAGACTCTGAAAATCTCAGGGGTTAACGGGTAAGGGCTAGGTGGTGCTGGCTGTGTTCAAGACTCGCGCATGAATATAGCAAGGATGAAATTCACACAAAATGTTCTTAAAACACACACCACTTCTATGGAATAAAAGAAAACTAATCATGTGAGTAGTAGAAAACACTTCCTACCTAAATCTACAGGGTGTAATAATATCAATTTCTCACCCTGAGATTCCTGATGAAAAAGAAAGAAATTAATCTAAAGGCACTTTCTATTAAATGTCTTACTATTTAGGCATGTCCATCATGTCCACATTTATGAATTTACATTGGTCAATATCTACACTTGTTACAATTTTATTTTCCACACGAGGCACTGTTGAAAGTCTATTTCATTTCACTATTTCATTTCATTATTCAGAAAATACTTGAATAAAGGCTCATTATCTACAAAATATCATGATTTATCCATTCATAATTGATTAGCTATTTATCAAAAATTTTGTTGCAAAAATTATTTTTACAAAATCACCAGCATGTTAAAAAAAATTAAGGATTCGATCTGATCCTAATGTAATAATTCTTCCTCGTAATTTTCAGATCAATAGCAAGACATATTATTCTGATCTTAACTACGTCAGATGCCATTTGATTATACATGAAAGAAATGATTCCTTTGTATTTCAGATCTATTGCGACCTCCACATACTTATGCATTCAGAAAAATGAATCTTCACTGTGTGTCCCACATATTCATTATTAACAACAACCACTACCCCAAAATGTTTGGTGCATTCAAGCTCCACTGCCTGATGCCCAAATATAACATTACCTATCGGTGCAATGTCCACGACATGCCCATTCAGAAAACTGAATACTCATCATCATCATCATCATCTAGTACAGTTTCCATCCCCAGGCTGGGTCTGTTTAGAACATAAGCCTCGCCACTTAGTTCTTTCTTCCCACCACCTCTCCGCTGTCACTCTGGTCCAGTCCTCGCCTCTCTTCTTGACACATTCCTCCACTCCTTTCAGCCATCTATCCCTTGGTCTTCCCCTTGGTCGTTTCTTCTGCATCTGCATCTCATGTATCCTCTTGGGAATCTTCTTCTCATCCATTCTCTTTAAGTGTCCATACCACCTCAGTCTTGATGTCTCAATCCTACCTTGCAAGGGCTCCTCTTTCACAATTTCCCTGACCTTTTCATTCCTCACCCTGTCTCTTCTTGTTACTCCGATCCTACTTCGCAGGAACTTCATTTCACCTGCCTGTATTCTGCTTATGTCTCTTTTCTTTATTGTCCACGTTTCTGAAGCATAGGTCAGTATCGGGATATAGTAGCTTCTGTATAACACTTCCTTGCTTTTTTGTGGGACATCTTTATTCCACACTAAGCTCCTAATGCTTCTCAGAAATACTTCTGCCTGTCTGCCACGCTCCGTAATCTCTTTGTCATTTCTCCCATTTTCCTCCACTATACTTCCTGAAAACTGAATACTAAATTCAAAAATTACACATTTGTCACGATCTGATTTGTCATTCCATTCTGACAACAACAGAGATATTAACTTTCATTTTTTTATACCAAAAAAAACATCTACAGTCAATCCAGACCTCAACTACTTTTAGCTGTTGTTTGAAATATTATCTTCTATTCAAGTCGGAGTTATTATTCATTATCTGGTCTGAGCTATTTATCAATAAATAAATAAATTCTACAACTGTTTCTTTCATGGTTCCAACACCAAATTTGAACTTATTGAATTATCGTGATCACACTTAATGATTTTCTAATTTATTATTATCATTAACTTTACTCCATTTGCAGTAATAATTTGTAACTGAGAGATATTTACCATTTTTATTAATATTATTATTATTATTTGCATCCAACTGCCTGATATTTATTTATTCACAAAAAACATCCTCATTTGATATATCCACTCATGAATAACCAACATTTTTCCTATCACTATCACGAATCAGGAAGCTCCACATAATGCGATAATATCCGCACAAAGTTTCAAAAGTGAAATATGAAAAACCGTTTACTGGCAATCCCTGCCTGTCTAAACTTATGCGACATAGAAAGAAAAATAATTCTTGAATACGCTGACCTAAGAATTTGGGAGAATACATGACTAGACTAGAGCATGACTGCATAATATGTAGAGATCTTACTTCATATCTTCCACGATGTGAATTTGTATCGGCTGCCAGATGGTGAAAATTGCAGTAAATAGTTCCTCCATGCGGCGGAAGTATGTCCACACAGGTCTCACCATGTCGGCGACCTCGGGTTGAGCTCCATCTTCCTGATGCCCCAACATGATGTTCTGGTATCGGTGAAGTCCTTTCCACATTTCCTTGGATCGACCCATCCTTGGTTTTTAGTGCATGGTCATTGTATCACACAAAGTCCCAATATGCAACTCCAAAAATGACCACGATGTTCTGCACACATATTTTTCGAGTGTCCTTCACTGTCTTTACACCATATGGTTATTCGTTCCATTTGATACTGGTATCTCCCACACTTCATTAAGCATGCTATGCTTACAGTTGCACACACAATTTACAAGTTCTGAGTACGCACGGCTAATGGTTGCATGACCAGTTAACACCTGTGTAAAGTCCTATCACACATGACCAAATTTTATTAAAGAGCATTTCGACTTTCATCTGCTTTATTAATTTAAAGTGTCGTGGCCTGATATCCTCGACCTAACAATTCATATACAACTATGCGGCAATACTTTGAATTTGCTTCTTCATGACCCCAAATTACCTCCATCATTCAACAGTAGCAGATGGAAGCGAGGCACCAATCCAGATCTGATATTTGTGAGTGAAAACGTGGCTCAACAATGTGTGAAATCAATCTGTAATCCGATTCCAAACACCCAACACCGGCCCATGATGTTTCAACTCTGGGCAGCAGTTCGACCAGCAACTATTCCTTTCCGAAGGAGATATAACTTTAAAAAAGCAGACTGGCTGAAGTTTAGCACAACTCTTGATATAATGATATCAGACATCCATGCAGTGCCGGAGAAATATGATGAGTTTGTCGATTCCGTGAAGAAAGCTTCCAGAGTTTCCATACCACGAGGATGTAGGTCCAGTTACATACAAGGCCTAACATCAGAAACAGCAGCCCAAATGGACAATTACTTCTCATTATTTCAAGAAGATCCTTTAAGCGAAGAATCTATTTCGGCAGGAAAATTGCTCCTTGCTTCTATTTCAGTAGCTAAGACAGATGCTTGGATACGCCTTATGGAGGAAACAGACATGTCGAGAAGCAGCCAAAACGCTTGGAGATTGTTAAAACGACTCAGTAACGACCCAACTAAAGGACCGCTCCACGCCAATGTTTCGGCGAACCAAATTGCAAATCAACTTATCTCGAATGGAAAGACCAATCACCCTATCAGAAAAATGGAACACAGAATCCACCTAAGTGAGGACGCCAGAACTAATGACATGTCTCAACCATTTAAGCTGAGTGAGTTAGAAAAAGCCATTCAAAGCTGCAAAAACGGTAAGGCAGCAGGGCTAGATGATATTACGGTAGAGCAGATCAAACACTTCGGCACAGCTACGAAGGAATGGCTTCGGAATTTCTTTAATAGCTGCTTGGCATCCTCAAAGATTCCCAAAATATGGAGAAAAGCACGGGTGATTGCTTTTCTCAAACCTGGCAAGGAAAATTCAGATCCTAAACATTTCAGACCAATCTCTTTACTATGCCACCTATATAAAATAATGGAAAGAATGCTACTTAACCGTTTGACGGGAGTTGTAGATGAACTGCTTATACCGCAACAGGCTGGTTTTAGACCGGGAAAGAACTGCACAGCACAGATCCTGCACCTAACCCAATGCATTGAGGACGGTTTCGAGATGAGAAAAGTCACAGGAGTGGCATTCGTAGACCTTTCCGCTGCTTATGATACCGTAAATCACCGCATCCTACTACAAAAACTGTACTGCACAACTGGCGACATCAAGGTGACGAAGATGATAGCTACTCTCCTGGAAAACCGTCGCTTCTTTGTTGAATTTCAAGGACAACGGAGCAGATGGAAGAATCAAAGGAATGGCTTGCCTCAAGGTAGTGTGCTGGCTCCTATACTATTTAACATCTATACAAATGACCAACCACTATCAAAAGGCACTAAAAGCTTTATTTACGCTGATGACCTTGCACTTGTCACCCAATCTAACAGTTTTGATGAAGTAGAAATCTCTCTGACACATGCATTAGAAGAGCTTGGAACATACTACGACCAAAACCAACTGAAACCCAATGCCGAAAAGACTCAAATATGTGCATTTCACCTGCGACACATTCAGGCATCCCGAAAACTCAAAGTGTATTGGAAGGGAAAGCTACTAAATCATTGTTTCACTCCAAGATATCTAGGAATCACCTTGGATCGTACACTGACCTACAAGAAGCACTGCCAAAACATCAGGCAAAAGGTATCCGCAAGAAACAACATTCTTCGCAAGTTGACGGGAACTAATTGGGGAACCCAGCCACAAACCCTTACAACATCAGCTTTAGCTCTGTGCTACTCTGCGGGCGAATATGCCAGTCCAGTGTGGTATAAATCAGCACACACTAAACAAGTTGACACTGCACTCAACGAAAGCTGCAGAATCATTACTGGTTGCTTGAAGCCTACTCCAGTTGAGAAAGTCCACTGCTTAGCTGGTATTGCTCCTGGGGAGATACGCAGGGAGGTAGCAGCGAACAAGGAAAGATTTAAGGCATCCACATCAAAAACACACCCACTATTTGGATATTCCCCCGCCCGAACTCGCCTTAAATCTAGGAAAAGCTTCCTTCGGACAACAGTCAGCCTTAAAGGCAATGCTGTCACTGCTAGGGCAAGAATGTGGAAGGAAAGAACTGGTCATCTGTCCGGCTGGATGACCCCAAAAGAAAGCCTTCCTCCGGGCCATATGGAAGGTTGGGCAACATGGAAGGCACTCAACAGACTGCGGACTGGAGTTGGAAGAACCAAGATGAACTTGCAGAAATGGGGTTTTCCGAGTGACTCTCTCCTCTGTGATTGTGGGGAACTACAGACAATCCAACATCTTTACCAGTGCCCACTATGTCCAGCAACATGCACAATGGAAGACTTAACATTTGCCAACCCGAATGCTATTGACGTCGCCCGTTACTGGACAAAGAACATTTAATTTGGTTGCGGGCTACCTGGCAGTCAAATGTTTGTGTGTTGTACAACTGACTTGTATGTTTATGTCCTCACTTAATATTAGATCTAGAATAGTTTGTGTCTTTATTAATTATCATTATTATTTTTTATTTGAATTTGATTCTCACTGTTTACCATTTGTGATATATATTTGTGATTTGTGCTCCTGATACGAATAAAGAAAGACTGAATAGCTGTCCGCATATTCCCTTCACTGTCTTCTCACACAAACGTGATGCACTGTCCAAAAACGAAGTTACTGGCCCATTCCTAGGGACTAGCACTTCTGACATAATAGTTCACAAAATTAATAAAGTTAGTTAAACTCACTTTGGTTTGAAGAATTTCTAAGTCCACCAATCCACAAGCAATACAGTCATAGTCAACACTTAGAAAATAATATCTGTGTAAATGCAGGGGCTATTTCATGACATAACATTCTTCTTTCCAGCATAAAGAAACAGGATAGCTTACAACCTTCCAGCACCTTCGGCATCTCCTCATTCGCCACGCTAGCTCGCGCGCTCCTTCCATTGGATCTCCGCCCGCGAGCGCTAGTTCAAAACTCCGCTCGGCGCTCCATTCAAAATAGGATGACGACATGAAGCCCCTGGACCACGGGTACAACGTGAACTACAGGCAGTCAGTGGTATGACAATATATTTTCCTGATGATGGCGGTACAGTCTGTACTACGAGGGTGATTCCAAAAGTAAGGTCCGATTCGCCGTAAGTATTTGAAAGCGGCGCCAAGGGCAAAACACGCATGCGCTCCAACTCCTGGCATGCCTTGCGCGGCAAAAGCCGCCAGTAGCGTTGTTACTGTTGCTGTGGATAGTGTCAGTTCACAATGTTTAGGACAATCAGCCTGCCGATTGTGAAGTAAGGGCAGTGATACGGTTTCTGTCTGCAAGAAACATTTCAAATAAGCGACGTGGTCTTTTGTCGTCTAGAGCAGGGGTCTCCAAACTACGGCCCGGGGGCCACATCCGGCCCGCGGACAGATTTTGTCCGGCCCGCGGAGAGCTAGCATACTTGAAAACTCCTTTTAGAGAACATATTTTTTTATAGCAAATTAAATTTAGTTTACTGAAGTATTCTAATTTTATGTAGAATAATTATTAATATGACATCTACATTGATATGGTCATGGGCTAACTACTCATAACATTGTTGTAGGCTTATTGTTATTGTTTTTGTGATAAGTTGGATAAAGAAACACAGAATTGTAATGAGTAAAGACATGTATAACATGCAGACATATGAAATACTAATGAGATGTATGTAATTGAGATTTTCCACTGACAATAGTTTGTAGTTTTGGACTAATTTTACTTGTACCAATTATTAAAAGAGATTTAAGATGCTCATCAGTTAATTTAGATCTGTAAACATTTTTTGTGTACTTCATTTTGGAGAAGGTCTTCTCACACAAATAAGTAGTACCAAAAACAGAAAACAGCCCACGAGCAAATTTATGCAAATTATCAAATTGTGTCAGTGGAAGACTCTTATAAAATTCCAACAAAGATGAGTTTTGATATTTGTTCTTAATTATATCACTGCACTGTAGTTCAATCATTTCCATTTGAAGTTCCGGGGCTAGGGTTTCAATGTCAGTATCAAAAGGATCCTGAAAAATCTTAATTTGATTCGCAAAGGCATCGAAGTCCGAGAAACGAGTATCAAAATTTATTTTCAAAGCACTCAAAGTTTCGATTGCAAAATCGATAGGAAACTCAGTCTCAGTGGTGTGGCTGAATATTTCACATGTTTTAAAATGTGAAAAACATTTACTTCGTAGTTGTGATTGAAACAGTATCAATTTCTTCCGGAATGATTTGATATTAGTGTATAAATCAGGAAGATGCTGGTTTTCTTCTTGCAATCTCAAATTCAGTTCGTTCACATGTTTTGTCAAATCAACATAGAATGCTAACTTCCACAGCCATGCGTTGTTTTGTAATTCAGTAAGAGGGCGATGCTTTTCATTCAAAAAAATTTCGATCACTGCTCGAAGTTCAAAAAAGCGCTGAAGGACTTTCCCACAACTAAGCCAACGTACGGCAGTATGATAAGGTAAGTCATTTTCTCCAATCTCTTCAATAAATTGTCGGAATTGTCGGTGATTCAGCCCAAAGATCTCATAAAATTAACAGTTGATATGACTGGTTTCAGAACTTCAGACATATCCAAACATTTTCCGCACAAAGACTGTTGATGAATGATACAATGTAAGACTAATGGTTTTGAACCACCGTCATTTTCTACAGCCTTTGACACAAGAGCAACCATTCCTTTATCTTTCCCACTCATGTTTTTGCCTCCATCAGTTGTAATACATTTCAAGTTTTTCCATAGAAGGTTCTTTTGATTAATGGCCATTTCAACTCCTTTAAAAATATCTGTACCAGTAGTTGTGCCATGAATACTATACATATCAAGAAGTTCTTCATGCACTTCATAGCTTTTATCTACTCCTCGAATATAATTCAACACCTGAGCAGTATCTGACACATCCGTTGACTCATCCAAGGCCAAAGAAAACCACTCAACATCTCCATTTTTGTCGAACAGTTGAGAGGATATATTTTCAGCGATGTTTTCTACCCTTCGAGCCACAGTGTTTGCTGACATACTGACAGTTTTTAATAAATTTACCTTTTCAGGGCACATTTCTTCGGCTGCTGCAATTATGCATTCTTTGATCATTTCTCCATCGGTGAATGGTTTTCCACGTTTTGCAATATCAAGAGCCACACGAAAGCTGGCACGAGTTGCAGCCTCTTGTTCGGTTTTGAGTTTTGTAAATGATGATTGCTGCGATTTCAATCCGCGCTTCATAGCTTCGAATTTTTCTGTCCGCAAACTTCCTGTATATTTTGAGTAATTTTGAAAATGTTTTGTTTCATAATTACGTTTAATGTTGTATTCCTTGAGAACGGCTATGCTTTCATTGCAAATCAAACATAGCGCCTTGTTACTGGACTCAATTACGAAATACTGAATGTTCCACTCATCTTTGAATTTTCTGCATTCACTATCAATTTTTCGCTTCTTTTCCATACTACTAAATCACACACAAAAGCAACAATTCAAATCAAAATACTGTTACAAAGATGTCTTAAACATAAACACGCACAAACACGTTTTAAGGAGGTACGCATTATTTTATTTCACAACAGTGTCATAGGAACTGACTTGTGGTTGCGCAACTAGCCTTCTTATATATTCCAATTACTGCCATCTAGAAGTGAGTGGAAGACACCAGAACTCTCTCGAACCAACGAGATTACTCTGTACGTGCTATTAGCGCCATCTGTTAGCGATAGAAGGTACTACCTATTTCCGCTTGTGTCCACCAGATGTCGTGTCACGTTACTCCTCATGGCTCGTACTCTACGACTAATCTAGAAATTACAGATAATGACAGGAAAATTAATAATATGCAGTGTTGCCGTTTTGCGGACTTTAGTCCGATTTGCAGCCTTTTTTCAACGTTGCGTACTTATTCGGACTTTTTTTCATCAGTGGACTATTTCACTTTATACCACCGGCAACAATGATAATATGGTTTTGGCCCTCGGAACTTACTGGAGTAATCAGTATGGCCCTAAGGCTGGAAAGTTTGGAGACCCCTGGTCTAGAGTGTTGTTGTTGCATGACAATGCCAGACCCCATACCGCGAATGACACGCAAACTCTAATTACGAAATTTGGATGGGAACAGATGGACCACCCACCGTACAGTCCGGACTTGGCGCCAAGTGATTTCCACCTGTTCCGCTACCTAAAGGAGTTTCTTGGCGGTAAGCGCTTCGACACAGATGATGAAGTGAAAGAAGCTGTTAAAGACTGGTTAGCTTCGCAGGAAGCCGAGTTCTACGACTTAGGCATTCAAAAGCTTGTGGAACGATGTGACAAATGTGTAAATAAGTATGGAAATTATGTAGGAAAATAGAGAAAGAGGTAAGGAATGTCAATAAAACAATTGTTTTGGAAACAATTTTTATTTTGGATGTTTTTTTTTTACCGGACCTTAGTTTTGGAATAGCCCTCGTACATGTCAATGGATAGTTGTGACACGAACATGGGAACGGAGTGCTAGGAAACTTATAGGCTCAATATTGCATCATTGTTCCAGGGATTGAATTTTCACAAGCATATTTTGGGACAAAAATTGTGATATTCATTGTGATGCGGAAGGAAACATAAACAGGTGGACGGAATACATACAAGATTTGTATGCAGATGAAAGACAAATTGATCCGGCATATGAAGAACAACAGAATGACTGTGGCCCAGACAATACAAAGGAAAAAAAAAACTTCACGCAGTTCACAATGCAAAAGACAACAAAGCACCAGGTCCAGATTTAATACCATCTGAATGAATAAAACTAATTAATCAAGAAAATTTAGGGTTGTTGGTAGATATATTTAATACAGTTTATAAAACCGATATTATTCCGCAAGACTGGCTTCAATCTACATTCATAGCTATACCAAAAATAAATAATGCAAAAGAATGTAATGACCATAGGACAATTAGTTTAATGAGTCACATGATGAAAATATTTTTGAAGATCATCCATCAAAGATTATAGTAAACTAAAACAAGATATAGATGAAACTCAGTTTGGTTTCAGGAATGCCCTGGGAACACGAGAAGCATTTGCCTTTAATGCACTCACACAAAGATGCCTGGAAATGAATCGGCCAATATATGTTTGTTTTTTGGATTATAATAAAGACTTTGACAAAGTTCGACATGATCAACTGATTCAGTTGCTCAGAAAAAAATTAGACAGAAGGGATATGAAAATTGTAACACCCACTACGGTACCTTAGTCACAGAAAAGGTGTTCAATTAGAATAAAGAAAAAGTGTGATGCGTGTCCAATCTACCCAGGGGATCAAGATTTATAATCTATGGGAAAAATAATATCACCTATTTAAAAAAAAAAAAAAAAAATAGAAGAACTCAAATCAATTTCAATCATATTAGAATATATATTATTATATCTTTCAAAATACATAAACAGGAGGTGAAGGTTGTATTCACAAGAGAAAGGAAAACTACGACTATAATAATTACCCCAAAATAAAAATTAAGGAATCGGAGAAAGCAAAATCAAAAAGAGATTAAATTAAATACTTTTTTAAAACGAATTAATTAGATATCGAACCTTACGTTGACTAAACGCAGAAGGAAATTAAAAGACAAGGTAGCATACTTATGGGTTTAGTTTAGATACGATTCCAAAACAGAAGTTCTAGACCAACCTATAATAAGGTTAATGGAATTCGGAATAATTATCCTCTTTGTTAAATATCTTTCGTATACCCAAGGTATTCATAATCTCATGAATATTTCCCTTTTAATACTTATAAAACATATCATTTATCGGAGCGCATACTAGGTTTAGCATACGTCAATCTAGATTAAAATCGCAAAACAATCTCCTCGCAGAAAAAACTGAAGAAACATATTTCGGATTGTTAGATTTAAGATTCATGGAAAACAATCCACCACGTTTACATGGCAACGAATAGGAAAAAATAAAGTTCAAGGACATAACAGAGGCTTAAATGAAGCAAACTCCAGTGTGGTCAAGGGAAAGAAATTACGGAAGAAAAAGAATCAGAGGTTAAGAAACTTGAACCACACAAACAAAATGATGTTACCATGAGATGGAAATCTCAGGACAGCCATAAAACTCGAAAGGAAACCCAAATAACTTCAGAAAAACATGCTACAATCACGAAATAACCATATAAACACAACTTACGTAACCCAAGTAGTCACATCTTAAACTACGGTAACAAAAACTTCGGTTCACATGCCGAAAAACATATATATTATTTCCTGTTGGCAAATCTGTAAATTTAATATTATATCTTTAAAATCTTATCTCCCGCGACGGTCGAATTCAAATGTTATACCAATTCCATCGTGATGAAATAATAATTAGAGGGTAGAATAGCCAAGAGGGCTTAGAATTTTTCCAGAGATTCTTCCTACATCTTTTCGGCTCGTCTCTTCAACACATAATAACAATTCCTTCCAAAGACGTAGCAATCAATTCAAGATAAACTGAAGATCAACCAGCGTACGCCATGTTTGCGTGAACATCTGGTCAGAACAGTTGAAAGATGCAGAGCGTTACCGACAGTTCAAGCTTGCTCCGCTAGGTCCAGCGAGAGGTAATACAGCACAGAAAGTCCGGGAAATTCAAATAACTATTGAATCGTAAGCAAATTACGGCTCAAAAATTATTACCCAACTTCACTATAATCAGACCGCAGTAATAAGAGAAGGCATCATGGTTTCAAATGAAATAAAAATTGAAAGAAGGGTGAGACAAGGATGTGTACTGTCTCCATTATTATTCAACACGTACTCTGAAGACTTAATTCTAACTGCCCTTTTGGGTGTTTCATCAGGGATTAAGGTGAATGGCAAACATGTTAATAATTTAAGATTTGCGGACGTTACTCTACTAATCGCTGGATGCATGAAGATCTACAACTGTTGACGGGTAGAGTGGTAGAAGCCAGAAGACATACAGTACAGTAGGTGTTTATTGGGATGTGCGTGCATATATTCTTTGAAAGACTGTTACGAAAATTTTTCTAATGATAAGGTTGCTCGAAGAGGAAGAAGACGATGATGATGTGTTGTGAAAGACACCAAGAAAACCTTGAGTTCAATATTCAAAATCAGACGCGAAGAAGGATCTTTCTGTTTATTAATAAAGAATCATTTATCTTTAGAAGAAGAGAAGTTCAGGAGTTACTTTAGATTAAATCGTAAGCCGTTTGATTACGTACATTTTATTTCCGACATTTTATCACTTCATAAAACACGTGCTGCGTCCGCTTGTCGCGAGACACTACTGTTCTGAGAGCGGTCTCTACGGTTCATCTCAGTCGCCGATCTGTGTCGCCTGTCTCCGTCTCGCGCTCTCAAATGTACTTCATATGGTTGAATGGGGAGCAGATAGAAAGCGACCGGTCTCAGTCTCGAAACTCTGTCGTCTGTCTCGGTCGCTTGTCTCTGTCGTGTGCAGCCAAATGGTACCTTAAGAGAAACCAATGAGACTGGAAAAGCAAAGAGCAGCAAGAGCTGACTCTAACTATCCGTGTATTCCAGAGAATACACCAAGCTGGGGCCGACACCAACAACGAGGAGAAAAAATAAATTAGTTTTCCACAGGTAGGGGAGAAATTAGGGAAATCGGTCTTACAACATGACCATTGGAAGTGAGAAGCTTTACGACCCTAATTCTTCCATCCCTTCCCGGATAACATTCCACCACTCTGCCGGAGATACAAATCAGTGGGGGAGAAGCGTCCCTTATAAGGACCAGGGTTAGAAAGATTAGAAAGAAGCCACTTCTGTCTTCTCTGTAGAAACGTTAAGTACTCCAACTTCCTCCTTTTCCAGAAAGAATTACGAAGGGCTTCGATTTTACGCCAAGCAATAGGCAAGTGAGAATTTCTATGATAATTAGGCATGGGGGGGGGGGGGGGTGGCGGAGAGAGAACTTCCAATAAGGAAATGGCCAGTAGTTAATGGAAGTAAATCATCAGGATCATTAGAAAGTGGGGTCAAAGGGCGTGAGTTAACAACACCTTCGATTAGGATGGACAGTGAGTTGAATTCTTCATAAGTTAGAATACTATTACCTAAAACCTTTTTTAGATGACGTTTTGTGAGCTTGACACAAGACTCCCACCTGCCGCCGTGATGAGGGGCGTAAGGGGGTATGATTCGCCATTTGAAACCTTTGGCATAGGAAAAGTTAGAAATTTGTTCCGTGGCAGGATAAGATGTAAGAGCTTTTTTCCACAATGAAGCTGCGCCTTGAAAGGTAGAGGCGTTGTCAGAGAATATTTCAGAAGGGACTCCACGCCTAGCAGTAAACCAAGAGGCAGCTGAAAGGAAATACGAAGTAGAAGCATTTGTTACTAGTTCCAGATGGATCGCACCAGTAATCATGCAGACGAAGAGAGAAACAAAGACTTGACCAAACAATTTGTGTTTAGCTTCAGGGGAATTACGCTGATATTGAAATGGACCCATATAATCCACGCCAGTTAAAGCGAAGGGACGACAAGGGGAAGAGCGAAAAGAAGGTAGATCGCCCATAATTTGAGTGCTAACCTTAGGTTTCACCTTAAAGCAAGAAATGCATTTGTGTATCACTGAAGAAACTTCATGAACTCCATTTATTATCCAGTACGTTTCCCTTAGTAAACAAAGGAAGGTACGAGTGCCAACATGCAGATTTCGATAATGGAAGTCACGTATAATTACGGAAGTTACGTGATGCTTGGAAGGCAAAATAACACGATGCTTTTTGTCTTCGGAAAGTGGAGAATGAGAAAGCCTTCCGCCTGCTCTTAGCAACCCATTTTCATCAAGAAAGGGAGCTAGGGCACAAAGACGACTGGATTTTGGAAGAACTTGCTTAGCTGAAAGTAAAGACAATTCGATAAGGAAAGCTTCTTGTTGGGTAAGTTGCAAAACTTTGGTAGTAGCGAGGGTTAATTCATGATTAGTTAGATGCGGTTTAGGAAGAACGGGTTGGTCAACAACGAGATATTTCCATCTAAGTAGATAGGCAAAAATCCGAATTAGTTTATGAAAGGAGGAAAAGCGTGACAATAAGGGAAATGAAATGCTGGAAATAAGACACGAAGCAGTAGATTTAGTTGCCTTGGCATCGGGAAAGTTGGACATTGGTACTGGAGGTTTTGAAGGCCAGCAAGAAGAGTCTTCGACTAACCACGTAGGCCCGTGCCAGTACAGTTGAGATACGGCTAACTGAGAGGGTAAGCAACCGCGTGAGATAATGTCAGCGGGATTATCAGCTCTAGGAACATGTCTCCATTGACGTCCCAAAGAAAGGGTTTGAATTTTAGAAACTCTGTTGGCAACGAAAATTTGCCAGTGGTTGGGGGTTTTGGCTACCCAAGAAAGAGTGATCATGGAGTCGTTCCATAAATAAATTTGAGAGAATTGAATTTTTAAAACATTTTGCCGTTTTTTAGAAAGTTCTGCGGCCATTAGAGCGGCTCACAATTCAAGACGGGACAAGGTGATATTTTTAAGCGGGGCCACTTCGGATTTAGCACAAATAAGACTTGAGCTAGAGATTTCGGTTAGAGGATTACAATAAACAAGGTACGCACAGCATCCATAAGCTTTTTAGGAGCTGTCGGCGAAGACGTGAAGCACAAAGGGTGTACCGTATTAGAAGAAGCGTTAATTATATTTCTATGGATTTCAATAAGCGAAAGGTTAAGTAAACCACATCGAAAAGAAAGCCATCTATTAAGGAAAGAAGAGGGAACAGCTTCATCCCATCCACACTTAAGAGACCATAGCTCTTGCATAAAAAGCTTAGCGATAGCAATAACTGGAGCAAGAAATTGAAGCGGGTCGAAAATGTTAGCTATTTCAGACAAAATTTGCCTTTTAGTGTTCGGAAAGTGAGACTTTATAAATAAGAGTATCAGTGCGAGTGCACTCCTGTCCTAACGTTTTTATTGAGTCGGAATCACCACCAATTTCGACAGAAGAGGGATCTACAGCTTCGACGGGAAATTGAGCAAGAAACTCGGGTGAATTTGAATTCCACTTATGAAGTGGGAATCCTCCATTCTTTAAAAATGCTTTTAGTTCAAGAGATATGAGAGAAGCTTCTTCAAGAATTTGAAAGGATTGCAGATAATCATCTACATAAAATGAAGAGGTTAATGCTTCTGAAGATTTAGCATGAAACAAATGACCATTTTGTGAAGCTAGCATATGTAAGGAGTAGATGGCTAGGAAAGCGGAAGGTTCAAGACCATACGTAACGGTTTTCAAACGAAATATTTTAATGGGATTACTTGTTTCGTCGCGCCATAAGATTCTTTGAATATCTTGCTGTTCAGATTGAATTAAAACTTGACGGTACATTTGCTTTATATCTGCCATGACGGCTATAGGGAATAGGCGAAAATGCAAAAGTATAGTGGAAAGATCGGACTGAATAGCTGGACCGGAGTGAAGAGTATCATTAAGACTATTGCCATTAGCGTCTGGTGATGACCCATTGAATACAACTCGAACAAGAGGGTTTTTCCACACAGGATGGTGATTTATTGACAACTTCCATGTGATCTAAACTTTCATACTCTTCCATGAATTCTGTATATTGTTGTTGGACAAGGGGTTCTTTTTTTGAATTTACTCTCAATGGCGAAGAGAGCTTTATGCGCTTTGGGTTGAGAATTACTTAGTTTTGGAGGATTTAAAAGTCTCGGCATTTGGACTATGAATCTGCCTTCGGGTGTGCGAGTAGTGGTAGAAGTGAAGAGTTGCTCGCAGAATTCGTTTTCTGATGATGTTGAGCTAGGGGTATCGATATTTTCAAGTTTCCAGAACTATTCCAAATCTGTGCTTACGAAATGACATTGCGACATGGGTTGAGTGGTATAATGATTGAGTTGGCCTGTGACAATCCACCCAAATTTAGTGTCTCTGGCATACTCATAAGAAGATAATTGACGAATTTGTTTACGTAGGCAATTCCAGAAGACATTTGCACTAAAGAGTATATCAATAGGGCCTTGTATATTCAACAGAGGATCGGCAAGCCTTAGCGGGAATGTTTAAGCAGGAAGTGTCAACAGAGTGACTAGGGGTATCTTCACGTATACTGTTAAGAATAAAACAGTTCAATTTGAGGAAATTATTTCTCTGACAGGTATCCTTTATGGTTAATTTTGATAATTGCAAACCTTGTGATTTTAAACTATCAATGCCTGATACATTGATAGAAGTGGGGTTTACTGGAAGACCAAGTGTTTTGATTAAAGAATTGGAAACAAAATCATGGGTCGCCACCGAGTCGAGAAGTCCTCTGGCACGAATCCAGTTGCTTGATTTATCTTGAACCTCAATTTGAACCATAGACAATAATACTTGAGCTCTACGCAAAGACTTGGCGTTTTGAATGTAAGATGACGCATTGGTTTTGCTAGGATTGCCACTTTGCTTAGAAGTAGAGGGTACTGATGACCTCGGTTGATCATGACGATGCAATAGTGTGTGATGTGCTTTTTCACAATGAAAACATAGTCTAGTAGATTTGCAGTTAGAAGCAGAATATTTAGGTGAAAGAAAATTGAAACAGTACTTATTTTAAGATACCAATTTCCTTAGGTCATCAACTGATAGCTCCTTAAAGGATTTACATAAGTATAAAAGGTGATGATCTTTACACAATATGCACTTTATTGGAGCATTAAGACTCATGCGAGGTTCGTCTTGCGTATACGGTATTCGGTGGACCTAGTTTTGTTATCAGTGACGTGTGGGTTGGATTTGGAAAAACTAGACCCAGGTTTTTGAATACCGGTACTAGTAGATGCATATTCGCGTCTAGATTTGGGTGGCGTGGGTTCACGTTTAGAATTGGAAGAGGCGGGTTCACTTTGGTTAGCTAAGGCAGTTAAAAGATGACGTCTGCTATTTATGAAAATGACCAAATGTTCATATGAATAATCATCATTATTTGAAAGTTCAATCTCCCATGCTTTGAGAGTGGCAGTATCGACTTTTGAAATCACTAAATGTATTAAGAAGGTGTCCCAATGTTCAGTGGGCTGATCTAATTGGGATAATGCCTAAACATGAAGCTGGGTTATATCAACGAGGGTACGCAGGCTAGTAACGTCATTATACTGTGAAGGGGGCAGGTTAAATAAGGCTTTCATATGACGCTGAATACGTAAACGTACGTTGCCGTATCTTTCTTTCAGTAAATTAAAGGCGATAGGGTAGTTTTCGGTGCTTAATGGGCGTGCTTCGACTAGCTGTAATGCTTGGTTATCGAGGGTAGCTGTTAAGTAATGACACTTATGGAAAACTTGAATATCCTCATTGTCATGAACAAGAGAACAAAAAAGCTCATAAAAGGAATCCCATTCGGATTCATTACCTGAAAAATGAGGCGAATTTATTTTAGGGAGTAAAGGTTTAGGTTTATGAGTGCCCTCACGAAGCGAGGTTTGTTGTTTTTGGGATGAACTAGGAACTGAAACGTCCTTTTTTGATCTTCCTCAAGATGACGTATTATTGTGAAGACAGCGCCTTTACCTTCATAGTATTGGGTTTCTACATCCACTCGATCGTCTGTTTGACCGAGCATGCATGTATCAATTTATGTTTGAACCGTGTTATAATTCTCATAAGACCGTTCATAATCTTTTAATTACGTCTAAATTAGACACCGAGGGATCCAAATCCCTGATATATTTTTTTAAATCTCATAATTTGCCCCTTATAGGACGCTCGTTTGGCGATGAGCTTATCATCCCTATCTTTGTCCTTGTCCTTATCCTCGGGGGCCATAATGAAGTTGGAAAATTGGAGTAAGACTTACGATACTGTGGAGTTTGTGGAAATGCTGTCAGGTTGGCAGGTGATAGACACTGTACGATACAGATGTGACCACTTTCTTCTTCCACCAGACTTGCGCAGTATAAGTTATAGCTGAAAAATTCAAAGTAGATATTAGTGATTTGCAAAATATTGACAAATTGGACTCTCCCGGGTTTCGGCACCATGTATTGGTAGGTTAAGCCTGAGCTCCAACACTACCTAAGGGAAGATGATTGGAAAAGAAAATGGAAAAATGGTTTAGGAGTGGAAACGATTTTAGGCAGAGAGGAAGAGAATCCAAGCAAAATAATAAAGAAATAGTGGTATAAATGATAATTATCCTGCGCAAAGCCCGTGTAGTAACTAAAATAAGCGGGAGCTTGAGCACGGTTAACGGAGAGAGCGGCGTGAGCTACGGTTACCTGCAGGCTATCGCTAAGTGCTCTTTCCCTCCCGATCAGGTATTTGGGTACTATGGGGATAGGTAGTGCGCTGGCAAGCAAGGATATATAAAATTAAATATATTTATGTACTTTCCCTTCAAAAGGGTGAGATTTTCTGAAGCATTCTGAAATGCTAGAAATACTTAAATTTGCCAGAATAATTTTATTTCCTGACACTGTTGGATCTCCAACAGAAAGGCCGAATGCCCCCAGAGAGGGCAAACTGTCTCTATCACTCCGAAAGGTTTGACCCACCGCTGCATTGGTGAAGTGACCATAGAAGATTGGAGAAAAGTGTGTGCTCACGTTAGGAGGACTATTGGCGCTTGATGAGGAGTGTACCTGCCCCTCTCCCCCTTGCCCTGCACTACACAAACTCGCTGATAGACACATGTACACAGAGAACAGTGCACTTGCTTCAAAACTCAAAGACTCGTCAAACGAGTAACACTAACAAATTCTTCATAGAATCTTAAAACTTATACTATGAAAATTATCACGTGTCGAAATATCAGATGATGCATAATGGACACGCGGCACTCTTGGTAACTGGCCAGAATTCTTGATTCATTTAGAGGCACAGGATGTACCATATGAGGAGCGTTGAAAATGTAAATTTCACATGCTTATGGCAGGTATATTAGCTTTTATCAAGTGACTCGGTACAATTCTAAGAGACACAGATATACCACACTATTATTCAACATAGTCGCCCAGTCTCTGTAAACAGTGCTCTAAAGGTTCTACCAAGCTTGCTTGCATTGCTTGATGTTGAAAAGGGAAAAAAGTTCATTAATTGATTTCTTCGTTGGGTTAGGATACTCCCCTCAGTCAAAGCCAAATAGCAGCCAGTGATGCCTTAGTCTGCGTGAACCTACCTTTGAGTGTGGAATCACTTCAAAGATAAAGATATGCATTTAGTTTGCAAGCAGTGAAATCTATTTCCTCCGAACTGTGTACAAAATCAAATGGTGGGACAACCCAGTCGAGATTAACTCTGGAAATAGATGGAAACTATATAACTAATATATATATATATTGGGGGTTGATGTTGCTCACGTCCGTAGGTGTAACCTATAATTTAACCCTACACGTGACCCCTGGGTGGTGCTAAACGAGCAACAATATTAGGTGAACTATACATATAATGCCAAGAATGCAATGTAAAAATGGTTCTTTTCAGAACCACCAAACTAGAGATATTGGACACTCAATACGCATTATGCAACTCAATATTGAAGGCCTAAGTTCAGCCAAATGTGTTTATCTGCATAAACAGCTACAGGATCTTGATATTGGCATCGTTAATATCCAAGAGACGCGTACCAAAGATTAGCAGGACTTCCATAGAAGAGGACACCTTCCAAGTTATACCCTAGTAAATGCCATCCACCACCCACAGTATGGTATAGCCACTTATGCCAAGTCCAGCTTGACTGCAGTCCAAGTTCTTGAGTCCACAGTCGTAGACAATACCTTCCTATTAGTGATTGAGGTTAACGGCCCAAAAATTGTCAATGTGTACAAGCCTCCATTGCATAAACTGGACTCCAGCTGTATTGCCTTCTTTTGACCATCCATGTATCCATACTGGTGACTTTAACAGCCACCACACATCATGGGGTTATGATACAGTAGATGATAATGAAGAGACATTATTTTTATGGGCAGAAATATCCAATTTACATCTGGCCTTTGATGTAAAGGACAAAGGTACTTTCCATTCCACACGCTGGAATAGGGACTACAACCCAGATCTAGTATTTGTTTCTATGGATCAACTATCGCAACCCTTATATACCGTACAGTGGTTTAGTTGGACCGGAACGGGCCGGAACGCCGTTCCGGAAAATATCTTCCCGCTTTAGAATGACGTAACAATTTTACATTCAGTAAGAAAATCGTTTATAATCTATACATAGCGCTGAAACATCACGGGTGTACTCTAGCGGACTAATATCGAACCTTACGGTTTTATGTTCATAAAATACGGTCGCTTTTACACTCCTGGGCGTTTTTCTGGTTCTCTGAGGTTGGCTACACTGCTATTGGATACGGAGAGCGGGAAGTGAGCACAACAACTTTCTTCCGCTCGTTATGTTTGTGTGAATCCAAGTTTTATTTTATGTTTTGCTCGATGTGTTGCTGTGAAGCAGATATTACGGAATATCTCTGCAGTTAATGAACATCAGTAGCCCCGTAGTACCTTTCAAGTTTTCCCGTGACTGTGAAAGTGAGTTGTGAGTCACAACTTGTGACAATGAGTTTACTTAAGTGGCTGGGTTCAAAAAAACGTGCTGGGGATGAAGATGAAGAATCAAAGAATACTAAAAAGGTGTGTGATGGCTCAAGTAAAAACGAAACTGAATGGAGTTCCGAGAACATTAGTTTCATTAAAGACGTGAGTATAGAGATAGACCCTGGGTTAAATGTTGCTGAAGCGTGTGATGCAGATTCAAGGGAGAATCTAGGTTATGGTTCTACACCTTCTACCATCGACTGTGAAATTCAAGGACCCACCTACCGAAAACAAGATTTTCCAGACTGTTGGAACGAGTCTCAGTACCGTTATTTTTTGTCAGAGAACGAGTGGTTATTTGCAGGAAATAAAAATTTAGGCTGCAATATATGTAAAGAGGAAAGTAAATTAGGATTAGGAGTTTCTAAAGGGGCAGGACTTAAGCTAATGAAAGTATGGGTAGAATGCAAGGTTCATCCCAACGGAAATAATATTAATCAACAACAAACAAGCCTTAGGTAAAAAATATTTGAGCACAAAAATTCAGAATCTCACAAAAAAGCTATGTTGCAAAAATCAGAATCCAATAAAAAGATATTTGAAAGTTTCTTGGACACTATGAATGTCAAACACCTAGAAACCTCCGTTCGAGTGTTTCGAACAGCATACCCAATTGCGAAAAGAAATAGACCCTTCGTAGACCTACAGGTTTATGTTGAACTTCAACAATTAAATGGTTTAGGTGTGGGAAGAGTTCTTCATACAAATTTTAGTTGTGCTAATATTATTGAACACATTTCACAGGAAATGAGAAATAAAATAGCAAAATCTATAACAGAAAATCAGATGAAAATCAGTATTATGATTGACGAATCAACAACAGTTAGTGTAAAATCTGTGTTAGTATTATGTTTGAGATGTGCTCTTTCAGATAACTCTGAAGTTGTTTCCTTTTTCTGGGACTTGATATAACTTGAATCAACTACAGCAGATGCTATTACTCGAGAGATATTGAAGAATCTTTCTTCGTATGGGATGAATGAAAACTTTCTGGCAGAACATTTAGTTGGTCTAGCATGTGATGGGGCTCCACCAATGGTATCCTTACCTTGACGCGGTGGTGGAGCTTGCGTGGTCAAATGATCCTGAGAGCTATGCCGGCGGTAGCTTAGCTACTGGTAGGGTCTCCCAAGCCGGACAGGTCGAAGGTGATGATCCAGACTAAACGGGATAATCTGGCCCTCCAGGTTGGGGGTTGGACGTGGGGATAACAACCCCACACCATAAAAAAGAACCTGTTACGAAACAAGGACAATCGCCTCGGAAGGACGGATTTAACAGAAGACAACCTCGGCCTGGATTACGGAAAAGAGATTTGTATATTGCGACGTGGAATGTAAGAACGATGTTGAGACCAGGAAAGATGAATGAAATAGGAGAAGAGATAACTAAATTTAATTTTGACATTGTAGCGTTACAAGAGGTAAGATGGCAAGGACAAGGAAGGATAGATAAAAGGGAATATTCACTATTGTATAGTGGTCCAAATAGCAGAACAGGACAACATGGTACAGGATTTATGGTATCCAAGTCAGTAAGGAATAGTATTATGGAATATGAAGCCATAAATGAAAGATTTTGTAAATTGCGCATCAAAGGAAGATTCAGGAACATATCCATATTGTCAGTGTATGCACCAACTGAAGAGAAAGATGAGGATGAGAAGGAAGAGTTCTATTAACAATTGGAACAGATATGCGGTGAGATACAGAGATACGATACATTGATAATAATGGGTGACTTTAACGCAAAGATTGGGAAGGATCTATTGATGAGATGTGCAGGGGAACATACACTACATGATGTTAGTAACCAGAATGGCACACTACTTGGGCATTTTGCCATCAGGAACAATATGGTGATCAAAAGCACATGTTTCCCACATAAACGAATAAATCTAGGTACTTGGAAGGCTCCTGATTCTACAACCGTGAATCAAATAGACCATGTGTTAATCAATGCAAGATACTCTTCGTCAATTATAGATGTGCGGAGTTGTAGAGGACCAAATTGTGATTCAGATCACTATCTAGTCAAAGCAGTACTTAGAGAAAAGCTGGCTAAAACGAAAACAGAAACTGAAACCTGGAAGAACAGTATAAACGTTGAAAGACTAGGAGATGAAAGAATTAAGGAGGAATATCAGAGTGAAATACAAAAGAAATTATAAGAAGAAAAAGAGAGAGATGATCTCAATGAAGAGTGTAAGAAAATAGAGGAAGTAGTTAAACTGGCTGCAGAAGAAATAATCGGAAAGAGGCAGCAAACCCGGAATGAATGGTTTGATCAAGAGTGTAGGGAAGCAATAGAAGAGAAGAATAGAGCAAGTGAAAAGATGATCTTGAGAGAAACAAGAAGCAACTGTGAACATTATAGGCAACTGAGGTTGAATGCCAACAAAGTATGTAGAAAAAAGAAAAAGGAACACATAAAGCAACAATTTATAGAAATAGAAGAATTAAACCAGGGAAGTGAAGTAAGAAAATTCTGTGCGGCAATTGGTAAAATGGGGAAAGGTTTCCAACATAGGGAAAGAAGATGCAAGGATAGAGAAGGGATGATACTGAATGATGAGAACAAAGTGTTAGATAGATGGTCTGAACACTTTAAGGAACTTCTAAGTGAAAGTGTAGAGCCAGAAATTGAACAACATATGCAACAAAACGAGAGACAAGAAGTAATTAGATCAGATCAGAGAATGAGATTGCAAGTATTACGAGTCCTACAGAATCAGAGAATGAGAATGCAAGTATTATGAGTCCTACAAGATTTGAAGTGGCAAATGTAATGAAGAAAATGAAAAACAACAAATCACCTGGGGAAGACAGTATAGTAGCAGAAATGATAAAATATGGAGGAGCGGCATTGGAAGATAGAATACATAAACTATTGGAAAGAATATGGGAAGAAGAGAACATGCCAGATGGATGGAGGGGAGGAATAATATGTCCTATATTTAAGAAAGGAGATAAACTAGCATGTGAGAATTACAGAGGAATTACTCTATTGAATGTTATTTACAAGATCCTATCAGGTATCCTGAAAGAAAGAATGAAGATATTTTCAGAAGAAATTCTGAGTGAATATCAGTGTGGTTTTAGACCCAACCGGAGTACAACGGATCAAATTTTTGTAATTAGGCAGATGATGGAAAAGTTTTATGAACAAGATATTGACCTCCACATGCTCTTTATAGATTTTAAACAAGCTTTCGATAGTGTATTGTACAGGCCCGGGGGGGCAGTACCCCCTGAAAGCCACCCCCCATCTTTCACTAAAAACACCCCAACTGGCAACATCATAAGACCAGAACATTACCTTTACACAGCAAGAGGCGGCCACCCAGCTTGGGAGGTTAGCCAACTACTTGCGACACATACATAAACATCTACACAACAACTAACTGGGGCAGCTACGTCGGCGGAATGCTGACCACGCAACGCCGAGAACTATAAGAAGTGGAGTCCTAATTGGAGCCATTATCTGTTATACAGTGTGCGTCGCCGAAGGCCCTAGCCGACATCTGCTCCAGTTGCATCATCAGGCGAGACTCAGCAAGTGCTCAGAATCCTTTACTTTGTAAACACCCACTCATAATTTTGTACACTCTACTTGTATAATTACCTACATTCCCCCAAGAGGGACTTGCAAATTCACACTCACTGACCAATAAACACATGGTCAGTAAACTACACTTGTATTGTCAATTACACGCCTCTTTACATCCGCATACCCTTCCTGACCTTCGTCACGATTGACCGTGACCATAGTAGCCAGTAACTGCTTTGTCAGACTGCATTGTGTTTCCCGCACGCGACCCGACTACGTAACGTCGAGCCGCTGACATCAGCACGCCTATTGTATTACCCACACCGTCCAGCTGGCAGGCCGGTACAGTAGCCTGCGTTTAGAGGTCCATCCCCTAATCAACACTTGCATCTTTGCAGGAACACCCCCTAGCGTTTAAGTACCAAACAACACATTACACAGGTAAGCTCTCCCAGCTACGGGAAGCTACTAACTCCCAGGAACTATCTTCCAAATCATCACGGTAACACAAGTGTTTTATCCCTAACTCCCCCCCCCCCCAACTAAGGGATCTAAAACATATTGGTGGAGGCGCTGCTACCACGCACAATAAGGGTAGGACTCATACAACGAGCCCTCGTGGTAGAAACGACCCGTACCGCACACAGCCAAGCGAGACTAAATTTTTTTCTCCCACATTACGTCCCACATTTTTTCTTTATCACATGGGGATTTGTATTACTACACCCACCCCCACCCGCCCCATAGTGCAAGATCGTTGGAAATTAAATGACCACGTTTAGAACCACACTAAGAGACTTTGCGCACCATTTGTCGGCTAGTACAACTCCACTCCTGCCGAAGTTAAAAATTAAGAACAGTGACTTGATAACTTACCAGACAGCAGTACAACTTCTTAGGGAACTCGAATTCAAGGCATCAGAGATCCGCGCTCAACACCCTGCAGTGGCAGCACAAGTCACACATTTTACACGATCCCAGGCCAGTGAACACAGACAAGAGTCACCAATATCCAGCGCTAGTGAAGTAGATTGCCTGCCAACGCTCCACCCCTATTGTTGCAGCAACTACAAATCACAGAGCAGAAAACTGATAATCTGCTCGAGCGCATCACACAGTTACTAGATACAAACACTGTTAAATCAGACTATCACACGACAGAGGCAGTCCTAGACATACACACTATTTTGGAAACGGTGAAACAGGATTTAGACAGGACTGTAGACGTAGTCAAATCCACACAGTACGACAACACACCATCAATCAGTACCGATATATCAGGTGACGAGCCACCTGGTAACGTAACACAAGTGTCGTACACGGGGAGTGAGGCTAATTCCCCTCAAAACAACACAAACACCTTGTCACGCGATAGCGTAAACAGTTTAGAACCTTTACACGGCCAACGAGTGACAGACGAACAAGAAATGAACAGACACGCAGAATATCCCATGATCCACCCCACAAAGTTCACGGGGGAAGGCCAGGATCCCGAGGAATACCTCAAGGCCTTCAATAGAACGGCTCGGATCAATGGCTGGAGCGATGAAGTCAGAAAACGGCTCCTCCCTGCATACCTCACAAAGGCGGCCATGACATGGTATGAGCTTCATGAGGACAACCTAGAAGATGCCACATGGGAGGAAATCACTTTATTGTTGAAAAGCGAATTCCAGCTCATACCAGATGATGAGGACCTGTATGACCAAATTAGACAGAGGTCACAGGGACCTAAGGAAAGCGCCCAGTCGTACGTCAACGCAAAGTTGCTAATGTGCGATAAATATAACGCAGCTATGACAAATAAGCAGAAAGTTAAGCTGCTAATGCAGGGCCTCAGACCATCCATCGTGGACAAGTTGTGCATTATGAACAACCCCACGGTCCAACACATGCTGAATAACATAAAGATAATAGAGGCAGGGAAAAAGATCACGGAAAAAGCTACGGAGAAAGCCGTGAATCAGCACTTTCATCCACAAAAGGACGACACTAGTCAAAAAATGGATGAATTAGTGGACAGAGTGGAAAAATTAACGATAGCTGCTATCCAAGCAGGCGGCAGACCTCCTAGGGATGAACAAACAGACACAGAAGAGCGCTATTATCCTGAAAGGGACAGGGGGTACACGGAGATGAGACACTACGGGAGGGAGGACATTTACTACCCTCCACAGCGGCCAACAACACCACACACACAGGACAGGCCACACTACCCTCCGCGGTACTCACCGATCATACGCGGACGTAGAACCGACATACCCCTCACGGCGACCACCATCCCCGTACACACCGGAATACTACCCCGAAGAGTACGAACACACCATCCCCCGGCGAAGCAGCCCGCCACCAAGCAGGCAAGGCTATGCAGCCCCGCAATATAGGGGAAACGGGGAATATCGGGAGAACCCGACCCCGCGCAGGCAAGGCTATGCAGCCCCGCAATATAGGGGAAACGGGGACTATCGGGAGAACCCGCCCCCACGCAGGCAAGAGTATGCATCCCCACAACACAGGGGAAACGGGGAATACCGGGAGAACCCACCCCCAGGCAGACAGGGGTATGCACCCTCCCAGTACAGGGAAAAGGGGAATCGACGGGAAAAACCGCCCCCGCAGCAGCAAACATACACCCCACCCTGGCGGAGACAGGAAAACGAACCACCGGGCAATAACCGCCAGACAAAAAAAAACATAAAAGGACGGAAAACTAGAAACACATACCCAAAGGGCCCGGAACACTATCCCCTCCCCGACGAACACCCGAGGGAGTGTAGGGATGAGGCACCCCGCCGGGCAGACAAGGGGGCAATACTCCCCACACCTAGCTACACACCGCAAGCGGGGAGTTGGCGCAGCCACCCCGAGGGGGGGGGGGCGTACATACAGTACAGGGAGACGAACGCCCACGTTTCCAAAAAACGCTTAGACGGGGAGGTTCGGCCAGCTGATAAAGCGGCTGAGGTTCCTCCCCTAACACAACACCAGAGAGGCCCTTCCCCTAAACAAACTCGCAAGAGCAAGGGGAAGAAACAGCCAGCTAAAGCCAAGGCTGACGATCCGCCCCCGGGCCGTTTCCAGACACACCCCGTACAAGGAGACGGCAACTGCCTGTTTAGAGCCATTAGCTTTTTAGTCCGGCATACCGAGGACCATCATAGGGAATACAGGCAGAAAACGGTCCAACATATCCTGGCCAACTGGAAAGAGTACCGGGATTTTGTATCGGACGAGCGGGAAAACCCATTCCAGACCGGGGCGGACTACCAAAAATACATGGGTAGGGACGGTACCTATGCCAGCGCCGTAGAGGTGACCGCTCTCGGCAAGGTGCTTAGAGTAAACATACATGTATACACTGATGTGCACTCGCCCCCGCTATTTACAACTGCGGGATTTGACAGGGACCTACACATACTGTTTATAGGGAACCCTAGGGCGGGACACTATACGCCCCTCACAATCACGCACAAACAAGACGGAGGAAAACCCACACCCTACAAACAGGAAACCATACCCCCTACACCACCACACAGGGCGGGAAGTGACCCCACACAGGCGCAGGGCGCGAGCTCACTCGGCATAGGGAAACCAGCAACAGGAGTCGAACTCGCGACCGCCTGGAACAAAAAACGGGGTAACAAATGCAAACGTAGAGTCACATTTACAGACACACCTTCCCAGGAGGGAGAAAACAGCAACACACCTACACAAAAGCTGGGAACGGTCAATACATTAAACGTTCGCCAGAAGCCCTCTATTTTCACAGCGCGGGCAGTTAAGAGAGCAGGCAATGTACTCAGTGGACGCACTTCGCTGACCGAGGCAAAGTACTCGAGACAGGAGGTAAGCCGAGAGGCCAAGCGTGCCAGGTACGATAAGCGGCCAGCTCCATGCCTTCCCAGCCCAGACATTACGCTAGCAACAACAACAACAACAACAACACATACCCTATATAACACATCTTTGCAGGGCAAGGGACTCCAGGTATCGGCACTCACGATACACGCCAGCATAAATGGCCACAGGGTGCAGGCCCTAATTGACACTGGGGCAGCGGTAAGTTGTGTAAACAGAAAACACGTTACCGAAGGGCAAATACACGGTGTCACGGGTGACATCCGGCTGTTAGCGGCCAATGCTCAGACGCTAGAAAACGCGGGGGTGGCAAACATACATCTCAGGCTAGACCATTTTGCCACAACACACCCCATGTTCGTTATAGAACATCTTTCTGCGTCAGCCATAATTGGCATGGATTTCCTCGCTAAGTATGAAGCTAGCATAAATTTTGCTAGCGGTAAGATGCTTTTAAAGCATGACCAGAGGCTCACCACACATCCCATGATATACACCAGAAACACAGATGGGATTCGAGCGGAGCGAGAAACTCACGAGCACCAGGCCTCTACACTGCACACAATCAGCCAACACACACACACAC
Organism: Meconema thalassinum; assembly: GCA_946902985.2. Lineage (NCBI taxonomy): Eukaryota > Metazoa > Arthropoda > Insecta > Orthoptera > Tettigoniidae > Meconema > Meconema thalassinum. The sequence goes on along the minus strand of OX336394.1, from coordinate 246,495,256 downwards.
ACAGATCAGGCGGCCAATCAGAATCACAGACAGGACCTGACACCGGAGCAAAATTAAAGGCTCACGGAGCTCCTGGAGGCCAACAGGGATATCTTTGCCCATTCGATGAAGGATCTCGCAGTGACAGTCCTTATCGAACACCACGTCACACTCACCAGTGACCGGCCAGTACACCAGCCTCCCTTCAGGGTGAGTCAGAAGGAGAGACACGCCATCGACACTCAGATCACAGAGATGCTCGAGGCGGGGGTCATCGTCCCGGTAATTTCAAATTACAGTGCTCCGGTCTTGCTGACCAAGAAACGGGACGGTTCCCACAGGTTCTGTACTGATTACCGTAGGCTCAATAAGTTAGTCGAAAATGACAGTTATCCACTACCAAGGGCCGACACCTACTTGGATGCCCTCGGCGGGGCTAGCTGGTTCAGTTCGATGGATTGTTATAGTGGATTCTATTCAATCCCCGTCTATGAACCGGATAGGCACAAGCTGGTGTTCGTTACAGAGAACGGTCTATACACCTATACAAGGTTACCAATGGGCCTCCGTAACGCCACCCAAACCTTCCAAAAGCTAGTGGATAAAACATTTTCAGGGCTAAAATGGCGTTCCGTATTGGTCTACGTGGACGACATAACGGTCTTCTCCAACACCTTTGACGAGCATCTCGTACATTTGGAGGAGGCTTTCGCAAGGATTGGAGAGGCCAAATTAAGGCTTAAACCTGCGAAATGTCAATTTGCCAGACAGCAGATTAACATATTGGGCCATATTGTAAACAGAGAGGGCATTATTCCCGACACAGCGAAGACTGTCGCAATAACGGGCATCCCAATGCCCACAAATTTGAAGCAATTGCGCAGTTTCATTGGACTGGCCTCGTATTACAGAAAATATATCCACAGATTTGCGCACATCGCCCACCCCCTAACCGAACTCACACGTGAAAAAACGCCCTTCAGCATTAAACAGGAACACATAGATGCTTTCAACACACTGAAGCAACTATTGACCTCACCACCATTACTGCAACACTTCCATAGTGATAGGCCCACCTTTTTACAAGTGGATGCCAGCCAGTACGGGCTGGGGGCGGCCCTATTGCAGGAAGATGCAGAAGGGCGCATACGGCCCATAGCTTATGCTAGCAGGAAACTAACGGCCGTAGAGACTAGATACTCTGCCACAGAGCGGGAAATGCTGGCATTTTCATGGGGTGTGAACTATTTTCGGGTATACCTCTATGGTATCCAGTTCACGGTAGTGACTGACCACGCGAGCCTGCTTATTTGGGACAAATTCAAAAACCCAAATTTGCGGCTCAATAGGTTTATATTCCGCCTGTATGAATATAACTTCGTGGTCAAGCACAAGAAAGGCGCTACACACCTAGACGCAGATGGGTTGTCTAGGCTGCCAGTAGCCGACCCCCCAGATGACAGCAAGGACCACGAATGGGACAACATGCCCACTTTTGCCCTGACGGTGGTTAACATCAAACAGGAGCAAGAAAGTGATCCATACTTGAAACAGATTCTATTGGCACAAAAAAACTTGGATAAAGTGTCTAGGCGATTTTTCCTAGACAAAGACGGGGTACTGAAATTTAAGCCCACAACCATGCACGACAATGTACCTATAGCGGTTCCGGAGTCATTGAAAGAAAATATCATGATCGGACACCACAATAGCCCAATGGCAGGGGCACATTTGGGTACGCATAAAACATACCATAGAATCCGGGACAAGTATTACTGGGTAAACATGAAGGCTGACATAGACACCTTCGTAAAGACATGTCACACTTGCCAGCGATTTAAAACAAGGCCTGGCAAGCCTCATGGATTACTCAATCCTATTCATGTAGGAGAGCTATTTCATAGAGTCGGGATAGACGTTAAAGGCCCCATTACGACATCTGAAAAAGGCAATAAATACATACTGGTAGCCACAGAGTATCTCACCCGGTATATGATCACAAAGGCTGTCCCCAAAGCAGACACGAACAGCAGTCGAATTCCTAATCGACATAGTCACACGATATGGCCTATTCTAAACCCTACTATCCGATAGAGGTACTATTTTCACCTCGAGAGTGCTCCAACAGTTTTTGGAGATACTCAGGATAAGGGCATACACGACCACGAGTTTTTCCCCACAAACAAATGGGCTCACAGAGAGTATGAACAAAATAATTGGAATAGCCCTAGCTAAATTCACAGGGGACACAGGGACAGACTGGGATGATTATCTGCAGTCCATCACATTTAGCTACAACACCTCCACATCCACGGCCACAAAACACTCTCCACACTTCCTGTTGCACGGATATACACTCAGAAGTCCCATAGAAAATATATGCATCCCACAGGACACTCTCCCGGACAATGCAGCCCGGCTAGAGCACTTGCAGATCGCTCGCATGGACGCCAGAAAAAACATAGCCGAGGCACAGAGAAAACAAAAAGAACGGTACGATCGGCAAAGAAAGACCGTGGAATACACACCCGGGCAATTGGTTATGGTTTCCAATTCCGCCCGTAAGAAAAATGTGTTCGAGTTCCTCCTGCCACGTTGGTCAGGTCCCTTCAAAGTTTGCAGGAAGGTATCTGACCTAAATTACATAGTCAGCGTGTGCCATGGACGAAAACTCATTAAGGACACTATACACGCCCGCCGTATGAAGGCATATCACACCCGCAAAACGTCACCTACACGTAAAGGAGGGAACACTGTCAAAAGGAAGGGAAATGATTCCACTGGCAGACGTGGAAAGAAGGCCAAGAAATAGCCTTTGGACCCCGATGACCTCACCGGGATACGAACCTAACACTTGGCAGAACTGTCCCGGAGACACAGGCCTAAAAAGCACCAGGAATAATTACCCTGGACAAAGACTGTCTCGAACCCGCAACCTTCTGAATACCAGGAATGCAAGGTCGGGTAACTATCCAGTTGAAGGATAGGGCAATAAGGGACAGTCACACTGACAGACATTCATATGCACAAAATAATAAAATCACCTCCGACACCTAGTCACCAAACACGCAACTAGCGGCCCGGTGACACACATACATAACGACATCTAGTTGCCACTAGCAGGAATATATTCCCCCCACAATAATACAACAAATTTGGGGGACACAATATATATAAATCGCAGAAGTTTCTTTTTCATGACTGAAAGCCATGCTCACAATAAGAGAGCGAGCAACCAAGCCCACACACACGTGCTGGACACATGCACATCGCTAGACAAGTAACAGGTAATGCCCACGTCAATGAAATTAGACACTATCGCAGTCAGCGATAACACACTCGTGAGCAGGCGACTTTTACCAGCCGCAGACAACCCAACAGTGTTTCAGTCCTGGCTGTAACATACACAGTCATTTACGCCAGTTTTAAAACCCTATAACTCCCAAAATTAGAGTACGAGGGTCGTCCAGAATAGCAGCAAACACTCACACTAACGTATATTTTCATACTCGTGTCGCAAAAATACAATACACGTGCCATGGTACATACAGTACAAAAAATGTAACACCGGGAGCTTAAAACAAGGCGGGTGCGAACACACGATAACACCATACATCGTGCCAAAAAAACTAACCAATGGTATTTTTTGGCGCGAAAACACAATCAGAAACCACACTAGGGACGCTCAAATCCCAACAGACAACGCAGACATGAAACACGGAGTATTACCCGGGTCCGAATACCCAATAATGGCGGACACCGTGGAAAACAATAAGTGTCGACCAACGAAAGATCACTTACATACAAAACACGGTTTTTTTCATCATGACAGGTCAGAAAACTCAGCCAGCACGACTAGACACCGAATAGACCCATTTACAGGGGAAAATTCACTCCCACTCAGACGGAAATCGGACCGTATACACGTACATAAGCGGTTGAGCCACACGATTTTAATGACAGGGAGGTTCTTTACCATACATACGGGAACATAGATTCGTTCCAAGATATTCGCCACCACAGCCTACTTAGGGCATTAGCGACCACAAAATACTTTCCTCTGAACCATAGCGCCCAACACCTAGATACAGGTAACACCACATGTCGTCCGGCAAAAAGCCATGCAAAAATTTCGATTACCCCAAACATAGGAAATAGACTTCCTAAACACAAGTTATAAAAATTACACAAGACAAAGGTCTTGCAGGATAGATGTCTACACAACATCGGTAAGCAAAAACGGGACAGATTAGCACACTGGCCCTCCCGAAATACACAACAATATCAATACACAAACATTGGCAAAAGTCACGTTCCGGCAGCCGCCATACGTAACATCAAAGACTTCCCGTATACAAGGACATGAAAACAAAACACGACAAAACACTGAGTTGCGAATTCTAGAGCATTGCAACACTGCTGTCGGCAGACACACTTGTTATAACGGAAGTGATAATGAAATGCAGACATGATGACAAAAAAACAATAACAATAGCATACAGTGACACAGGATTCAGCGCTATCATAATAGGCCTGGCATTCGGCAATGTACAGATACTACAGGCCGGATTTATCTTAGGGCCACAGGGGCATGTTTACAAAGATGTTGACAAGCCACACGCGCCACCTGACACTCAGCCACGCGACACACGATAGGACTTAGCCGATATCAGCCCGCCCGCCAGCACGCTGCAGCGGAACGCAACCACAGTCACGCAAGCCTCAGTAACCTCAGCCACGGGCACCTCCTGCCCACACCCGACCACTAATCAGGGGCGAATACAGACAGATTCCCTCAAGGAACAACCCCCCCCCCAATAACTACTTCTCTTCTTGTTTTTTAAAATCTTAAAACCATCATAGGCGATCAGGACATGACTAGTTACACTACGATCACTTGCTACCTTAACACTATAAATGAGAGACCAGATTAGGCCATGACGTCACAGCGTCACAGCACTTCGCTATCCCAAGGAGCGGATAGAAAGCGGATAATGACCAAGTGAGGATGACAGGAGCAGAGATGGATAATGCCAGCAGAATGGCCAGGACACCACCTACGGGCTACCATTATACCACCCTTCTCCTTCCATAACCTTATCACTCACAACACTAGCCAACACAAACACTTGGACACACAAAAACAGCTTAACTACATGCAAAAATATACATCGGCGTTGATAGACTTCATGCGTCTAAGGAGAGGGTCCACTACGCCCTGGATCTCAATGCTTACACCCGAGTATTAGGGGTGAGTCGGAAAACGACATTAAGCGTAATGCACATCTCCATGTAAAGAGATGAGGCCGCACTTAAAATAACAACTCTTTTTTTTAATAATCTCGCATGCAAGGAACATAGGATTATTATACCTCAGCCCACACCTATCCACAAATGAGAGCGGATACGCCTCATATCCAGCCACATGCATGGAATATCCTACCCACATACCAGGGATATTATTATTACCATACCTGCATGGAATTTTTAAAATTTTTGCAAACCCGGGAAGTGCCTACCCCGTCCACTCACTGTAAAAACATCCTAGTAGCATCACCGGCTCCCGGCCACCATTAACATGGAGTCCAACGATGCGCAACCCTCTCCTACCATGCTTTAAGCCCATTCAGCAAATAACACCCCCGGATCCTAATAACAAGGGACCCAACGCCATAAAAACCCACTAACGCCTCCAAGAAAATTACCAAGGCATTACCGCTGGAAGTCCGACGTGGCAACAGAAGGCCTGAAGTAGTCCATGCATCTAGAAGATTCTACAACCCCAGGACACTTAAAATTTTTACATAACTACATAATAACCATACACTTATTTTACATATCACACCCATTTTTTAAAGGAATCTGAGTCACGCTGAAGGGTGATGACAGCGTAAACAGAAGGGCAGAGGCGCCACACGGGAACGGAGGGGCAGGGACGGGGCAAGACGCCAACAGATCCTGACCCAGACCAAAAAGACGGAATTACGTAAGGTCGAAGCGCCGATGACCTAGCACGGGCAGACTTCGGAAGCCCGGGAGTACCTAGCCTGGCCCCGGGACAAAGAAACGTCACACCCACTATGTGCTACGGGCATCGAAGCCAGACCTGCTGGGGAGACTTTTGACAAACGGGGGGAGAATTAGCCAACTCCGCACCGGACTCAAGAGAGGAACCAAGGCCTTGCCCCGCGTGGCCAAGGTGAAGACAACCAAACAAATGAATAATGAATAAACAAATAATGAATAATATGAAATATGAATAATGTGGAATGAACGCGATCATTCGTCCCGTGCCAACATAAATGGCTGACAGCGGATCACCACAGCCTAAATGGTAACGCAGCGAGCGGCCAGAGATATTAAATAGGCATGCAGCGAGCTGCCAAGAGGGGTTCGAGTGGGCAAACCCAGCAATGCCAATATAGGCGAAGAGGATGCCCGGACGCTAAAATTCCCGGATGATATTATTCTATCGGACGATGTCCAGTGCCCACATAAATGGTAACGCAGTGGGCGGCCAGTGATATTAAATAGGCATGCAGCGGGCTGCCAAGAGGGGTTCCGTGGGCAAACCCAGCAATGATGAATACATCAATGAATGACACAGGGAGAAGGATGACAACACAGGCAAGTATAACGGCGATGCGTTTGCCCTCCAGCAGCGCAGGCGTCCGGAAATTTAGTAATTATTAGTATTAATCACTAATATAAATGTCGACAACTAGTATTAAGGGAGCGGATTCCGGTGGTTTTAGAGACAACCGGTGTTTCTATAATACACGCGGGTGGTGATCTGGGGAGGTAAAACTGCCCCGGGCGATCGCTCCGGTCGAAATTTTAGCATGTAAGACAGTTGCATTTGGAACGCAACTTAGAATTAAGCAAATTTAATAACCACTGTTGCTAAATAATAGCACAGCACATTTAGGCACTAGAGTAAGATAAAACCATTCGACTTGTAAATACCAAATATTTTCTTTATCTATCATAATTTAGACTAAGCACCTTAAGACTAAGGCAAAACATTTCGGCACCTGGTTACCAAAAACCGGTACCAGGGTAAGCCCGATAACACAATATATTAAGATAACAATACATTAGGATAAGTAAGATTAAGATAACAACATTAGGCTAAGATAGAAATCTAGCCGGCATAGAATAAGAATAGAGTAAGGCGCCAAGGGCGACTAGAAGATATATACATGTATGAATGACAACAATGCATTGTCTAGTATAACCATACCCATGCGTTCTCTTTCAGGATTGCAGAAAGAAAACATGGACATCAGCACACCCACTAACGAAATATTTATGTCTCACAGGTCAAGATCATTGAACTGTACATACACCCTGTAAATACATATCCCGAAGCACACACAAATGTAAAACACTGATGTCACACAAACACATACACTTTGCTACATTATCAAGTCGCGCCGATAAGGTGACGGCGACGCGATCAGCAACGTGAAGTGATCGTGGGACACTTAACGCCACTGACGCAACTCTTAGAAAGCGCTTAAATAACGAGCGACCTACGGCAGCCAGGGACAGCGCAAGGGTTGTAAGCGCTCACCTTGGCTTCCAAGGTGCAATTTTTTCACCCACGAGGGAAAATGCACGACAGGTGTGAATTAGCGCACAGCCACTAAAACACAGTAAAATGGCTGGGTAGAAAATGGCCATGGACGAAAAGGTAGGACCAAGGCCAGATGAGAGCGCTATGAAGTGACCACATAATGAGAAAGAGGTACCAAGCTCACGGGAAAAGCGTATTATTATTATTATTATTAGTAGTAGTAGTAGTAGTAGTAGTAGTAGTAGTAGTAGTATTAGTATAGCTGTTACCATGTCATCATTGTAAAAAGAAAATGTAAATGCAAGAAGTAATATGAAAAAATTGCAGTATAACCTACACATCAGGAACACAAATCTGTTACATCTATGCATATAACCTTACGGTCACACCATTTAACCCTGCCACACTATGTATACACTTTTGTTTCTTTCATTTTTCTTTCTACTAACGCCCAAATTTGTGAAGGTGTCCCGTTTCATCCCAAGAACAATAAACCATTACGATATATCCCTCTAACTTATACCCGGGGACACCTGTTTTTCTATTCTCTTCCATCTTTTAAACTATATATCACAGGGAGCAATTTTTTCCTCCACACAGCGCCGGACGGTACAACCACCCGTCCAGCCATAGGTTTTTTCCTCCCTGGACAATACCAACATGTATACTTAATGTCATGACCAGGTATTTTCTTTTGTTTTTGTACCTTTATTATTAATGCTTCAAATGTCAACTTCCAAAAATTAACTACTTCAAATTTACTATGTATAACATGTACAACCCCAAACCTACCCCTCTGAGCACAAGCTGAACTCACATCACCACGACATCGACACGCCTACATCAACACGGAAGAAAAGAAGAAGAAGTACAAGAGGAAATCGAAAACGACCCATCACATCGACACCCCCACTCTACGTTCCGTTCCCGTTCGCGGGGACGCGAACTAATCGAATAAGAGGACTTGTACAGGCCCGGGGGGCTGTACCCCCTGAAACCACCCCCCTTCTTTCACTAAAAACACCCCAACTGGCAACATCATAAGACCAGAACATTACCTTTACACAGCAAGAGGCGGCCACCCAGCTTGGGAGGTTAGCCAACTACTTGCGACACATACATAAACATCTACACAATAACTAACTGGGGCAGCTACGTCGGCGGAATGCTGACCACGCAACGCCGAGAACTATAAGAAGTGGAGTCCTAATTGGAGCCATTATCTGTTATACAGTGTGCGTCGCCGAAGGCCCTAGCCGACATCTGCTCCAGTTGCATCATCAGGCGAGACTCAGCAAGTTCTCAGAATCCTTTACTTTGTAAACACCCACTCATAATTTTGTACACTCTACTTGTATAATTACCTACATTCCCCCAAGAGGGACTTGCAAATTCACACTCACTGACCAATAAACACATGGTCAGTAAACTACACTTGTATTGTCAATTACACGCCTCTTTACATCCGCATACCCTTCCTGACCTTCGTCACGATTGACCGTGACCATAGTAGCCAGTAACTGCTTTGTCAGACTGCATTGTGTTTCCCGCACGCGACCCGACTACGTAACGTCGAGCCGCTGACATCAGCACGCCTATTGTATTACCCACACCGTCCAGCTGGCAGGCCGGTACAGTAGCCTGCGTTTAGAGGTCCATCCCCTAATCAACACTTGAATCTTCGCAGGAACACCCCCTAGCGTTTAAGTACCAAACAACACATTACACAGGTAAGCTCTCCCAGCTACGGGAAGCTACTAACTCCCAGGAACTCTCTTCCAAATCATCACGGTAACACAAGTGTTTTATCCCTAACTACCCCCCCCCCCCAACTAAGGGATCTAAAACAGTATGTAGAGAAAGACTATATGAATTACTAGGAGAAATGAGGATACCTGGAAAGATAATCCGGCTGATAAGGATGACACTAGATAACACATGGGCACGAGTGAAAAATGGAAATAAGCGGAGTAAACCCTTTACAATTAATATGGGTGTAAAACAAGGAGATGGATTGTCTGCAGTACTCTTTAACCTTGCACTACATAAAGCAATCAGTAAAGTGGAGCAGGGAGACACTATTTTTAACAAATCAAGTCAGATCTGTGCTTATGCAGATGATGTAGTGATCATAGCAAGAGAGAAGCGTACACTGAAAAGAGTAATATTTAGAATTAGAGAAAGAGGCTACAAATATTGGGTTATTAGTGAATGAGAGTAAAACTAAGAGCATGGTAATGTCCACATCTAACACAAGAAGAGCCCCGCATGATATTAAAATAGGCGATAAGACATTTGAGGGTGTGACACAATTTAAGTATCTAGGAGTACTTATTAACAACCAGTGTGATATGACAAACTGTATTAAAGATCGATTATTGGCTGGAAACAGAGCATACTATGCAAACATCAAGATGCCCAGGAATCAACTTATATCGCGAACAACCAAAATGAAGATATATAAGACAATGATAAGACCAGTAGTGACCTATGGCTCTGAAGCTTGGACATTAACTATGGATGATGAGAATACTGTGAAGTGTTTTGAAAGGAAAATACTGCGAAGAATATATGGCCCTGTTAGAGAGGAAGATGGATGGAGAATACGATATAACCATGAACTGAACGAATTGATTGGAAAACAAGATATCGTAAAGTTTATAAAGGCACAGAGAATCCAATGGTTGGGACATATAGAGAGGATGCCGGAGAGCCAGATGCCCAAGATAATGTTGAAAGGGAGGCTATTCTCCAGGAGAAGGCAAGGACGTCCTAAGAAGAGGTGGTTGGATGGTGTGACTGCAGACCTCGTCGCAATGGGAGTGAGAGGATGGAGGAGCAAGGCGATGGATAGACCAACATGGAGAGCAGTTGTCCAAGAGGCCGAAACCCACCCCGGGTTGTAGCGCCATGGAGTAAGTAAGTAAGCATGTGATGGGGCCTCTGTAATGTTAGGTAGAAAAAATGGAGTTGGAGCACAGTTTTTAAAGTTATTTCCAGATATAGTAATCTGGCACTGTTTAAACCACCGCTTAGAATTGGCCGTTTCTGATACAAGGAATGAAGTTACAGGTGTTAACAATTTCCATTCTTTCTTTGACAAATTGTATTCTTTATACAGCATGTCTCCCAAAAATCAAAGGGAACTCAACATTTGTGCTGCTTCACTGGAACAAAGAGTTAAGAAGATTGGGAAAATATTTACAATAAGATGGGTAGTTTCAAGCCAGAGAACTGTAAAAGCTGTCTGGGAAAACTACAGCGCTCTAGTAAATCATTTTAGTGAGGCCAAAAATGACCACCAGAGAGACTCCAAAGAAAGGGCAAAATTCCAAGGTCTAGAAAATATGTTAACTTGTGTAGAATTTCTAGAAAATAGTGCAATTATGTATGCTGCTCTTGTTGAGTTAGCTGATTTGTCATTAGAGTTGCAGAAAAGAGAGACAAGTCTGACAGAGGCTCAAAATGCAATCAAGCGCACTATAAAAGTGTTTGAATCTATATGTAACTCAGCTTCTGGAGAATACTACAGAACAGTTTTTAATGCAGCAGAAAACAAAAAGTTTAGAAACATGGGATTACATGATTCTAAAAAAGTTGTAAAAATTGACAGAAAGCAGTTTTTCAGAAGTCTTGTGAACAATTTAAATAACAGGCTTATGGAAAATGTGTCCACATCATCTCATCTCCAGCTCTAGTCAGCAGAGACATGAGAGAATGACAAAAGTTATCAGTGATTCAAAGGTACTATACAAAAATAATTGGCCCTCCACTTCTACTTTGGATATCTGCTATGGTGTTGAGAGTGTCGGCAATCTTTGTGACTTTTTCCACATGTCAGACAAGAGGAGGTGCATTAATGCTTTTAGAAAGTATGTCGAGATCAAGGAAATTCCAGTGGAGCTGATGCCTTTAATCAAGACTGTACAGACCATTCCCATCTCTTCATCAGAAGCTGAAAGAGCTTTCAGTACCATGAATGAGATCCACACCGAAAAGAGAAATAGGCTGCTGGTTGAAAGATCAAGCGGACTTATTTTCATAAGCAGCGTAGGACCTCCTGTGCATTTATTTAACCCACAACCATATGTCAAGTCATGGCTACGAAAGGGGAGACGTTCAGCTGATTAAACAACTTGTCGGAAACACGAGGCCGCTTATTTTGACACCCAATACGAGTCCATTTGGAAATTGCTGAATTAATAAGGTGAGTTCCTGTAAATATTTTTTTCCAACTAAATCACTGCTTATATACCTCACGAAATGTTCTGTCTAAGTTTCCAAACAGCCAACACCGTCCTGTAATTGTAGAGGTAGGGCTGAAAATCCCTCTTGTGAATTCGATGCCCTTACCCAGATGGAATTTCCAACGCGCTAATTGGGACGCATTCTCTAAGGAACTTGATAAAACCTTAATTGAGAAGAACTTACAATCAACAGCAACCAACTATGGCGAATTTGTTGAACTCGTTATTAAGGCTGCAAAAGCAAACATTCCTAGGGGTTATAGGAAGGAATATGTGCCTGGATGAAATATGGACAGTGAGGACTTGTATAAAGAGTATCAAAGTACTGGAGATGAATCATTAGGCACTCAGCTACTACTGTCCCTCAATAAAAGCAGGAGAGAGAAGTGGGAAGCAACTGTTACAGAAATGAATTTTGTAAAGTCGAGCAGAAAAGCTTGGAGAATACTTCACGGACTGACTGGTAAGAAAAACTCCAGAAAGACATACGGTACTTTAAGTCCTGACACCATTGTTAATAGAATGGTAGATCTTACAAGGGCAAAGCGAGACAAGTGTCACACCAAAATGGTGAAACGTAACCTCACTCTCCTCAAAAAGAACGCCCAGAGAAATAATCAACTATCCAGGGCGTTTTCTGTTGAAGAAGTGTAGCAGCTATCAAGCAGTTGAATACCAACAAGGCAGCTGGTCCTGATAACATCTATAATGAATTCGTCATACACATGGGTCCACTCAGTATAAACTGGATTACTTCTCTTTTCACATATATCCTTGAAAAGAATCACCTACCCAAACAGTTTAAACTATCCAAAGTTATAGCTATTCTGAAACCAGGTAAATCTGAACACAATCCTGAAAGCTATCGTCCCATTGCCCTGTTTAGCGCCACGTTTACATTTCTGGAACGTGTCCTTCTGAACAGGATAGCACCGTACATTGAAGATGTCATACCACCTGAACAAGCTAGCTTCCGAAACGGTCGTAGTTGCACAGATCAAGTTCTTGCCCTTACAACACATATTGAATCAGGTTTCCAAAACCATCTAAAATCCACAGCCGTCTTCATTGATCTCACGGCAGCCTATGATACTGTCTGGAGACAAGGGTTACTTTTCAAACTGTTTCAAGTTACTCCTTATTTTGAAATTGTGAATTTGTTATCAAGCATTCTCAGTGAAAGACAGTTTGAGGTGTTCTTGGGTGACTCTAAAAGTCACAAGAGGAAGCTGAATAATGGACTCCCACAAGGATCTGTTTTGGCCCCAATCCTTTTCAACCTGTATATTCATGACTTGCCAAATACTAAGGCAAGAAAGTTCATTTATGCTGACGATATTGCGCTTGTAATGCAGAGCAGAAATTTTGAAGATACAGAAAACACCCTTACTGAAGATCTTAAGAGAATGTCAGCTTTCCTTCAGTCCTGGAGATTGATTCCGAGCCTGAATAAAACAGTAGTATCTTGCTTCCACCTTGCACATCGGTTTTCTAATTACAAACCAAATATTTTGCTTGACGGACAACAACTTAGATACAATCCCTTTCCTACTTATCTTGGAGTGATTTTGGATAGAACCCTGACCTACAAAGAGCATCTCACCAAGCTCTCCCATAAAATTGCTGCAAGAAACAACATCCTACATAAACTTAGTGGTACTTCCTGGGGAGCCTCTGCCGACTGCTTGCGCCTAACTGGCATTAGCCTTGTCTATTCAACAGCAGAATACTGTGCATCCGTGTGGTTGGAAAGTGCACATGTGCATAAAGTAGACTCAAGATTAAATGATAAACTGCGATGCATGACTGTTACTATTAAGTCAACGCCTTGCCATTGGCTGCCTGTGCTGAGCCACATTCCTCCACCACATTTAAGAAGGAAACAAGCATTGTTGAGAGAGGCTAAGAAGATCAGGGCTTCACCTACTTTACCACTATACCATGAATTTTGCCATCCCTCACAACAGCGACTACGGTCTAGGAGGCCAACATGTGTTACTGCAGAAATACTATATGTGGATGGGTTTAATTTAAACCAAAGTTGGAGAAACGAGTGGTCAACTAAAACAGCGGGGACACGTGCCCATTCTCTTGATCCTACAAAGGAACTGAAAGCTTCTGACCTCCCAAGGAAACTGTGGTGCCGTCTTAACAGATTCAGAACCGGCCAAGGCTGCTGTAAATTCTTTCAACACAGATGGGGCTGGACCAATTCAGCAATGTGCGAGTGTGATCAAGAGGAGCAGACAATGGATCATCTGCTCCGACGCTGCCCTCTGTTCTCGTTCCCTGGGAACCCTGCTGAACTCTTTCATGACACTCCAAATGTCATAACTTGGTTGCAGAATGTGGATAATGTTGTATAATGTAAATTTTGTATATAATTCACCATACGATTAAATAAATATATATATTGCAATCTTGATGAGTTAACACAAGTTCAGTTTTTCAACGTACCCAGATCTTTATTTCCTGCCAGATTAAGAAGAGATGGAAAGTTCGACAGGCCTCCTTTCTGAAGTACAGGAAGATGTAAATTTTCTCTTAAAGCCTTTCATTTTATCAGTTGAGAAAATTGTTGTTTCCTGTCAACCCTGCATTGAATGTGATTCCTGGGAACAAGTGACAAGTGACAATTTCATCACCTAAAGACAACATCAAATTCTTTCATTGGTTAATTTAAGAACAACTTTACAGAAGACAACCAATACAATGAGTTCACAAGACTAGATAAATTTAATACGTCATGAGTCAAGAACAATAAATACATGTATTAATAAATGATATAAATCAACAACTTCAACTTGAATCTAAAACAGTCAATGCAATAAGGAGTTCACAATAAGACAAGATAAATTTAATACATTTCGTCAAAAACAATAAAGATTAATATATGACATAAATCAACGACTTCAACTCGAATCTAAGACTTCACTAATAACAGTCTCCAAAGACTTAAAACTAGGGCCACATCACGAACCGATCCATTTGATAATACTTGAAAATCAAGATACTAAAAATGTATACAGGGTCTTTCACTCAAAGTGGGGCGGCCTCACAGCGCGGCGCATGGAGATTCGGACGAGCACATGGCAACTCACTGAGTTTGGGGTCGAGAGGGCGCCCGTGTGAATCGCATGTAAATAACAAGCACACATAACACAAAGCAAAATCATTGTCACAGAAAATGTTAAAAATGTCCTCCACCCGCATCTACACATTTCTGGCAACTTCTAAGGAAATTTCGTTCACACGGATTAGTTCATCTACCGAGATGCCTCAATTTCTCTCGTGATATTTAGTTTGAGTTCATCTAGAGTGTGAGGGTGTGTTGCATATACCTTATTTTTCAATTTTCCCCATAAATAATAATTGAAGCAATAGGGTTTAACACTTATCAATAACACGTTATAAAATTATCAAACACAATAACAATTAAGCAATATAACACGTGTAACTTAAAATAGGCCATAAACGAAATAACGAAGTTAACTTTACTCGTCAAATCCTGCGTCGCAACTGTCTCAGCTCCGTGTTGCAATGTGCTCGTCTGACCTTTAGCTCGACCTTCTACCTGCAGCACTCAGTGAAAGACCCTATATACATACCATAGAATAATATTTTCATACAAATTATTTTCTGGAATTTAACAGCTGAAAAACATTTTCAGAACTGAAATTGAAAGGACATCCATTTTATAGTAATGTAAATTAAAAACTCGGCAATTCTTCTAGGTTTGTAAATTTAAGTTGTCATTCTTTTCATCAAATACCCTATGTAGTGTAAGTTAAGCAAAGCAACCAAAGCTGACGAAGGACGAAAACATGGCACTGTACCCGAATAATTCAAGGAGCCGCCTGCTGGAAATCCGGAGATGAATATGTATTGTAGACTCTAGAAAATCGTCTAATGCCTACCAGCAAGTTTACCTTCGTTATTCACAGCGGCTATGATTGTGTTATGGCATATAAAAACACTGGGTAGAAAACATGAGATTCTTACCAAATTTCTCGGGTGATAGAGGGTTGGAAGGATTTCCTTACCTGTTCGGGTTACCTATAACACAATCTCTTGACTATAGATGAAATAAGCCACGCTACGATAATGTATAAAAGAACGAAATGAAACAAAAGTTTATTAACAAAAACCTACAGACTAAATAACAATAAATAAGTATAACAACATATATATATACACACGCGCGGAGACTCGAACTCCTGCCTTCTACATCCATTCATATCCCAGTCCTGATGACTGTATAACTCGTATACAATTAATTTTATACATGTGTTAGATATTTGGAACTCCCCACAGTCTAGAAAAAAGAAACTCTTCCTCATTCCGTTAATACAAGGAAGCAAACTTACGCGTCCTTCACGAGACAAGCCTTTATTGACAAGGCCAGACCATTCACCCCAGGACACCTGCTCTCTGTTATATAATATCAGCTATACAAGAATGCTCCAGCCGTCAAAACTCGTTCCATTTATGCACCTGCGTGTCTGTCAATCACACACACTAGAGTGGCTCGCTGCTCTCATTCAACATAGCTATACTGCGTTCCTTTTACATTCATAAAATAAAACCTTTTAAAATACACTCACTCTTGCAACTGGTTCGCGTCGTTCATGACCAACGGAACTTTATACGCCCTCTCGCTCCATACAACAACTATACACGTCTACCCTGTCATTTCCTTATGCCGTCAAAATAATTAAAACACTGAAATAATAATTATTAAAATTAATTAATTAAATAATTAGAAACAACATGTTTACAAAATATTTACACTAAAAGTTTTATCACGTCTGTTTAATTGTTTAAAAAAAGTCGACTCATGATTATTAATATTTACACGGATAATAGTTTACGTTGACTATTTAAAATAGTATTAATGTTTCCTTCCACTTTATTTAAATCTATCTCAGATTTAACTATCTCTAGCGAGATACTAACTTCCTATAAGCTCATCTTATTTAAGATTACTGTGCCTTTGGTCATTTTTAGGTAAAGTAGTCGTTAATAAAGTCTTCAATGACCGATCAATTAAGATTAGGCATTTGATTATTACAATTCCGGGTTAATAAAATTTAATAATGGTTTAATACACAAAGATTATACTCCATTTCTCAATTACTGTTCCGCTCAATCAACTCTACTGTCGTTTCCCCTCAATGTCGGATCTATACTCACTTCTCTGAGTATTTATGAACGCAATACACTTTCAACAATGTTTCATATATAACACAACAGTATTTAAATGCACTCTCAGCTAATACGGCATACACCTTCGTATTGCGACAATATCAAATCTCTCTACAGAGAATTCTCTACTCACACACGTTCTCCAAGCGTTACATACGGCATTAACCTTCGTATTTCCATTATACAACTCACACACTTGAGTTACAAGGGTTTCTTTCAACCTCACTCTACCATGGCATTAATACAAACTTACTGTTTCAAATTATCGTTGTCTATACAACTGCTATACATTGTTGACGCATCTCTACTGATATTATGCAGTACTTATACTCTTGACATATGAAGTTTCAACTGGAGAGACCTACGATGGTTTACTAAGTAAATGCTACTCTGTTTTAGTAATCTCTGCTTCTAAAAATGTAATAAAATATTATACACTGTCTCTCCTTACTGGTGTTCTTCAATACAGTGTTGCAAAGTTGCGTTCACAAATTACATAACGTTGCAAACTGTTATAACAATTAAAGTTATAGAAGTATCGAATTTAGATCAATTTTCGACTGGAATAAGGATTACCCTAAAATATCCTAAGTCGGTTGAAATAATGTCTTCTAAGAAGACTTCCTCACTAATATGTTACATTTATGAAAACTAAAGCTTTCTTCCAAATTAAATGGTTAGTCATAATTGAGGAATAATTCCGTGAAGGAATATCATTGCATATCAATGTTCCTTGCTTATAAAAGGCGAATAGTTCTTGCCAGATCATGGAAGTAATGTATTACTGTAATGCTACACGTATATAGTCTTCTTCCTACTCTAATTGTTTCTTACAAATAAGATACCCAAGTCATTTAATCTAAAATGAATTTAATGGGCATCTAAAACTCAAAAACTGTCTGAAAATCTCTAAACTCCGAAATACTGACTTCGTAGAATAATTTAAGAAAGTCTTAAATTATTAAGAATAATTAAATAAAATTCTAAAATATCAATTAATTAATTTAATAGCTGCATCTCTGAATATTTATGTACAGATGAATAAGGACAATCATCTCACATAATGCTGAAGAATAAATTCAATAAACGTCGACTGAAAAACATGGAGAAATGTTGCTCTGAAATGTCACCAAAATACTATAACCACAAAATAATTGGCTTCTCTCTACCTTACTGAAGTTTCATCTCGAAGGTCTAGTAATGTATTCAAAGAATACATTGCTGTTGGATGCAAAAGGTTCCTCCCCGGCATGACTCCCCTGGGAAAAAAACTTCTTTTCACTGGGATAGCACTAGTGATCTTCATTCTTGTTAAGACGATCTATTAGATGTTCCCTTGTTCTGATAAACCATGCCATATTCAAACTATACTGACGATAGATCTCGATTGGTGAAAATATACTTCGAAAACTAAAGATCGAATCGTTTTTCTCGATGAAATGTTCATATGGATGTTCTATGATTTGAGTATTTTGCTTATATTCTTGTAGTCGATGTACATGAGAATACATTAATGTTCAAGGTTGATAAGTACATAATGTATTCGACATCTCAGTTATGCATAATGTCGTACAATGGTTGGATGTTATGTGTTGCTCCATATCGTCGACTCATATCTTTGTCATGATATATCCCTGTCGCATACTAATCTACTCCATATCTGTAGTCACTGTTCTATGTCCAAACGTAGATTTCATAATAATGTTCATATTCGAATTCATAGTGTAGAATATATCTCGAAATAATTCACTGCAATGTTCATTTACACTTAAGATTGTTCAAACACTTACGCTCTCTTGATGCTGTAGTGTTATACGCACTCGCGACCAACTTGCTATTCTCAAAAGCGTTCCATTCTGAACTGAGATACGCAAATTTCTATTCCAGATTTAGGTTTGTTTAAAACTGCTTTATTGGCTAAACTGTGCTAAATTTCTTCAATTATTTAGTAGTGGATATTCGTCTCAATGTACCCGTCTCCTTACCCCCATCCTATCAGCTCGACAAACTCCTCTAAGGGTCTGCCAACTCGAAGGAAGACTTACCAACTGCGTCCCCAAGATAGCCTTTACGGGACTTGTTGGCTTTCACTCGGCGGTCGGTGCTGACGACGTGCCCGGCTTTCCTCCCAGATGGACAAGAGAGGAATCACGTTGGTTTGCCCACAGGCTGAAATTTTCGGGAAGGCTTACCTGTTGAGGGTCAATTCCGCTGCAGCTGTTGTGGAGTTAGGGATGGGACTTTAAGGTCAAATAAGGTTACAATTCTAAAAATGATGGGGTATATATTCTTAAGATATATGACAATAAAATAGGAACAACACTTTTAAGCACTTACAAATATTACAATTGGGCGTATTGCCTCCGAGAGGACGGTAACTAAACGTCGGTGACACCACGTGGTTCGAAACACCACTTAACACAGTTATGAACCACCCAGAGAGTGGAACCATCAAGTACACCAAATTAAATATATTTTACAAATATCCAAATGCGTTAAACAACACAGCGATACCCCTAGCAATAAATACACAACGTTTGGCCTTGGGGACTCGTGCAAGCAAAAACCAAGAAAACAATCACAGAACATTACACAGCAAGGGAAATAAAATAATTTAGCGCGACACTACAAGGAAATCGCACAGAACAGACTTACACATGTATCAAATTACGACTCCAAGGGTTGCGCAATACAAGAACAATTTACAAGTTACATACACGGAAGAAATTCCGTGAAACAAAACACACATATGAACATAGCAAAGTGAACGCAAATGGATAAGACCAAAACAAGGTGAAATTACTACATTAGTAATGTATACGCTCCACGGAAACGGAGCGGATGATAACACACAACCGCAATGTACGCGGACACCAATGCGACTCCCTTAAAATGGCGGAGGATACCGGGAACCTATTGTCCGCTTACACAAAGGACGCCACCCCGAAAAATTGGGATTTCAACTAACCCCTCAAGTTCCGCAGAAATACGAAGTTTTACAAGTACCAAAATGAAACGCGCATGAGGCGAAAGGAGGAAACCAAAGGAAAATGCGTCAGCGAAAGTTACGAACAACACGTGAACCAACAATAAGAACGTAAGATGACAAAACAGAGAATAAAGGGACCCCTTGAAACTTAAACAAATAAACAAATGCATGGCTGCGCTCGAGCTAATTAAGGAAGCGTGTTAACGCAGGAATTACAATAATTTAGATCAAAACCAAAACAGACGCCATGAGGATGACGCAACAAGTGGCGAGCATCGATAAAAGGAGAAGAGCCTCCCCCACTATATAATCAGGGCCTCCGACGAGGAAAATTGGTTAACAATTTAGATATAATACAGTGGCGGACACCCTTTCTGAGCGAAGTCCGACCGCTACACTGCGACCACCAGGCAACTTACGACGCAAAATAACACGCAAGGAATTCAAGAAACACAAGCCAAAATATGCCGAAGGGCAAGTCAAAAGAATATCACGCTCCCTCGAATACGCTCAAACACAACTACGCCTAGAATCACTGTACCAACTTAAAATTAAAGCCATCCCAGGAGGAGGCTGATACCTGAATTTAAGGCCGGTTGATCCGAGCACCCGGAGCAAGTGTCCTGTGAGACGGTCAGATCATAAGAACGAGTCACCCACGCCAAAACCTGTTCATATATCAAATGCCATAATAATTTTTTCAAAGGGACAGTGGTAGTAACACACTCACACTAAAATCTTCATTCTTCCTTGACCATTGTCTATAAGACAATGCCGTATTTGCGTCGTGCAGGTTGGTCATACTGGTCGCCCGCTTAGCGCTTTTCTTCTGTCACCTGGCTGCTGACGATGTACATCGGATTGGTGGGATCGATAATAATCGATTCAAGCAAGGATGAATTTTGAGGTACATATTGTCACATGTTTCCACTTTGAGGTTAAGGAAGGCTAAATTGCCGAAACAGTGCACTTAAGGTCCGAAGTTATGCCTTGCGCTTTTAGACGGAAAGTTCATTTATAAGGTGTTCATTGTCCTGATTTTTCAACTGAAGAATATGCCTCAATATTTTCTTTTTGGGTTAGGTGAGTAAGGAAATTGTTGATGCAAGCTTCGAACTGGAAGAACAGTGATAGGTAGACTTTGGTAGGGATAGAACATTTTAGGTTAGGGTTACTTTCATGTCATTTAATGTGACGTGCAACACGTCACATCCTCTCCCCCCGAAAGCAACCTGCGGGGTGAACAGCATTTGCATATGTAGATGTAACTGTCCAGGAGTAGATCCTCTGTTATGCATTTTTGCAGATTTACAGAAGTGCAGATTAGTTTGAAGCAATTTTTGGCACCAAATCCACAGAATGGCGGGTAGAATGTTCAGAGTTCCAGATCACACAGCGACAAGCCGAAGTTGATAACACTGTGTCGGTGATAGTTCCGTTCCCCATGTTAGCTGGAAGGGTCTAGGTAGAAATGTCCTGATGACCCAGTGATAGATGGAGAAAGGGCGATGACGAGCCCAGGTCTTCGCCAGCAGTTCCCCAGTCACGCCACCATCCACACGTCCACCAAGTGTTTCTTTGACGCCTCGAGCTGCATCAGATCCCTCGTAGAAACAGCACAGTCCGACACATCCTCAGGAAGCTCCATTTTCAACGGGCCAAGCACTGAAATGCTAAGCACACACGAGCAGCGGAACATGCCAGAGAGACAGATACAGTTCATGGCACAGACGTTAGGTTTGACCACCAGAAGAACAGGTACAGTTCATTACACGGAAATTACTCGTCACCAGAAGGGCAGGTACAGTTCATTACACGGAAGTTAATCGTCACCACAAGAGCAGGTACAGTTCATCACACAGAGTTGTTCAAGTTGCCACCCGGGTACTGGTCGCGGTATATCAGAGATTTGATTTTTAAGCAGATACTAACATTCTAAAACATACAAATTTTAAGGGGGGCCCCTGTTACCTTTAAATAACCTTACGTTTACAAAATCAATGAAGTTAACACACCCAAAGCAATCCCAATTCACCAAACATGACCCAAGAAACACAAATTACATCATGTTGCCCCGACAATGCTGGCATAAAAATTTAACACCTCCACATCAATGTCACCTTGACTTTAAACTCACACCAACACCACCTTCAACTTTCAAGTAAGTCCTACCAATCTTGGGAAAACCTATTACACTCAGAAAGACCGATAAACGATCCATTTGCTCATGGAACAAGGTGCAACAAACTTCTCACACTATTTTGGGTAAGCAACGCTTCCAGAGACACAAGTTCTCTGTAGATTTGGGGGAAAACTTAAACGAAAGGTCACATTACAAGTAAAGAAATAAAATAGGGGCAAGAGAAACCAACGATACCACCAGTTTTAGTCGTCGACTAGCCCGAGACTCGTTTGGGCACCTCGTGTGCGGGTTTGCACTGTGAAAGGTTAGTCCTGAAGATCCTCTTCCGTTCAGGTCGCTCACCAGCACTGAAACAGGACTGACAAGGGACAAACTTTTAAATGGCCCGCGAAAACGTGGGTGCAGTTTTCCTGATACTTGGTTTCCTAGAAACTTAGGCGAATGGTTCTGGACATTATCATGTCTCCCACGTCGAGGTTGACGGGTTTCCGTCCCTGAAATTACCTTTGAGCGAGTCGCTCGTGAGAAACCTGAATGGACTTGCGCGCCTCCTTCCAGATCTGCTTCACCTTGTCGGCAGATGGCTGATCACGCAACAGTTCATGAATCGACCACAGATTAGTCAACGGAGAGTGAGGTACATGAGCGAACATCAGAGAAAACGGAGTAGTGTTATTCGTTTCATGGACAGCAGTGTTAAACGCAAAAACTAGCCAATTGACTGATGAATCCCACTTGGCGTGATCATCATGATGGTAAGCAATCAACGCGGAACGCAGGTTCCGATTGACACGCTCAGCCAACGACAGGTTGGGGTAATATGGGCTCGTGGTCACATGGGAGATACCATATTCGAAACAAAACTTTTGGAACTGGTGAGCTGTCAAGGTTTTGGCATTGTCCGATACCAGGAACTGGCATGGACCAAATGAAGTGAAGATGGAATTTAGTCATCTGATGACCGTGTGGGTCGTCGACAATCTAGTTGGGAAAATCCAGCTAAAACGGGTGAACCCATCAACACAAACCAGTGCGAACCGGTTTCCCAACATCGACCGAGGGAATGGCCCAACGAAATCGATAAATATCCTCTCCATAAGGCGGGAGGCAGGCTCGGAAAACAATACTCCAACACGAGTATTGACGGCAGGTTTACTGATACTACAATGCCTACAGGATCTGACCATGTTACGAATATCACCATCCATTGACTTCCAGATAAAGTTCGTCCTGATCTTTTGGCGAGTCTTGAAAACACTTAGGTGACCCCCAACAGGAGACTCGTGAAAGTATTTGAAAATTTCGGGAACAAGTACAGCAGGCAGCACGATTTTACTTCTCTTGTCGTGGCGAGCTACGCAAAACAGTATACCTCTTTTCAATTCGTACGGCTTTACAAGTTCTCCACCTGATATCTTGGTGATTAATTGTCCCAACACATGGTCCTCTTTCTGATACTCAGCTAAATCCCTGAACAACAAAGGTGTTTTGGTAAGGACAGGCTCCACTGCAACTACTGAAACTGAAGACACGGGGGATTCTACATCAGCAGATCCAGTCTGATCCCTAGGAGCTTCCTCAAACATTTGACTCAGCGAGTCTGCGATTACATTTTCAGTGCCACGGATGTGGCGAACAGTGAAACTGAAAGAAGAGATTCTGGTCGTCCAACGTGCAATACGACCAGTGTTACGGGTTTTTTCCAGAACCCAGTTGAGAACCTGACTGTCAGTCTCAAGCTCAAATGAAAAGTGTTCGATATACTTTCTAAAATGCTCAACTCAAGAGCGAACAAAACGGCGAGCCCCTCCAGCTCGTACACAGAGTACTTGGTCTCAACAGGAGAGAGGGGACGAGACGCTTAAGAAATAAGCTGCCTACCCAATTCTCCTACTTGGAGAGGGACGCCAGCAATTCCCGAGCACGAAGCATCGGTCGGCAAAATGAAAGATTTTGAAAAATCAGGGATGGCAAGAACAGGAGCCTTACATAAAGCAAGTTTGAGGTCTTCGAAAGCAGCCTTCTAAGAAGGACCCCAACTAAATTTCTGGTCTTTACGACAGAGTGAGTACAATGGAGCTGCACGCTGTGCAAAATTGGGGATAAACTTCCGGAAGAAGTTAACCATACCGACGAAGCGGGCTACGCCCTTGGCATTAGTGGGAGGTTTGAAATCACGGATACCCTGAGTCCTGGACTGATCAATGTACACACCGGCAGCTGACACAATATGACCAAGAATGGAAATTTCTGGTTTCGCGAATGGAACCTTGTATAGTTTCACAGTAAGACCAGCACGCTTCAGTCTTTCCAAGACTTCCTGAATGTGCTTCACATGTTAATCGACCGTCTCACTGTAGATCACAACATCGTCAAAATAATGGTAAAGAAACTCAAATTTGATACCTGAGAAGACATTATCGAGCAGTCGGCTCAACACAGCTCTACTTGTTTACAAACCGAAAGGCACACGGTTGAACTGGTACAGATTCCAGTCGGTGGCAAATTCAGTCATGGGTTTTGATTCCTCGGCCAATCGAATCTGAAATCAGGCCTGGTTTCAATCGAGAAGTGTAAAGAATTTAACATTGTGGAACCACGGAAAACAAGAATGCAGATCAGGCAAGGGAATAGATTGAAGTGCAACCTTCTGATTCAGTCGCCTATAGTCAACGACTGGTCAAAAACCACCATTAGGCTTAGGCACAAGAAACATCGGGGATGAATACGCAGAAGTAGAAGGACTGATGGCACCTCAGCAAGCATTTGGTCGATGATTTCCTTGAGAGCCTTCATCCTGGGCGGAGCCAAGTGATAGGGAGGATGTCTGACAGGGTTACTGTCGGTGACTTCGATCTTATACTTAAGCAGTTTGGTCACGCCCAACTCATCAGTGAACACCTCCGGATACTCCCGGCATAAGTTTCGAATCATATTGGCCTGAGAATCACTTAGGTTACTCAAATCGAGTGTATCAATGGTGACGGGATCAGAAGTCTGGTTGACTGACCTACCCAACGGCTGGGGATAAGGTACAATGAAATTAAATAAAATTTAGGTTGAAATCTGAATTTTAAAGTCCCTGCTTGGAGGTCAAGGATCAAGCCAACGGACGACATGAAATTGGTCCCAGTGAGAAGGGGACACGAGAGATTTCTAACTACCCGCACAGGAAATTTCCAAGTGAACCCTTGGTTTCTAAATTTAACGGAAATACTACCAAGGACATCTAAAGGCGAGCAATTTGCTGACACCAGGCGGGTTTGCAACGGATTCATTTTGGAGAAGTAACAGCCTGTCTTCATGGAATTGTACCACTTTTCGCTCAAAAGCGATAATACACTTCCAGAGTCAAGAATGCCACAGACTGGCTCGTTATTTATCAAAACGCCAATGACCGGAGAAGAATGAGAAACAGGAGAGACCTTATTACAAGAATCAATACACAGAACGTTCCCCACGGGGTCTTGGTCTACACAAAATGAAACACAATCAGGTTCTTTGCCATCACGAACATCTCTTACAGACACGGAACAACTCGTTTCATCATGTTCGTTACTTTCACAGACATAACTCACGGGAAAATTAAAATTGGACACAGCAGGCTCACCACCTTCGCAAGCCACATTGACAGACAACAGAAGGTTACACTCAACGGACACAGAATTACTAGGGCCAGGATGTGGGACCCCTCCCACAGGTTTAACTTCAATGCGCCCTTCTGAGGGTTCAGCCCAGCTCCTGGCGAATGGCAGTCAATTAGAGGTACGTTTAGGCAGGCCGCAATTCCTGGCGACGTGGCCCACGCCGTTACAGTTATAGCAGCAACTATTGCCGGACCCGGCAGGACGAGCAGGGCGCACGAAGCGAGGTGCAGGGGGAGGAACACTAACGACACGCTGTAAGTCACCATGACGAACAGATTCAGCAGAAATGGCAGCAGCACTTAACTCTCTAAATGTGGTGGGTCGGAACCCCATACTGAGATTGGACCGGAATTCAGGTGATATTCCATCAACAATGGAAGACACAATATAATTTTCGGAGAAGTCGAGTGCGAAGACCTTCGCATAGTTCCTTATGTCCTGAACATAAGCGTTCAGACTCTCATCAAAGCGCTGAACCCTGTATAAATACCGTTGTATGCACGAACCCGTGAGACGGGCAGGAATAAAAGGGACATAAACATCACACAGAAAACTTTGAATGGAAACAGCGGATGACATGGCCTCGACCACTCTGTCGTGCATAGCACCTGACGTGTGGGGGAAAAGTAACTGAAACTCCTGGCCTTCAGATAAGGCGAACACTGCTGCGTACTCGTTAATCCTAACTAGCTCTCTCAAAAACTGGATGACTCCAACCACACTGTAGGTATTGAACTCCTTTAGTTTTGCAAGCGATGCTCTTGATGGGTGATTTAAGTTGCCAAAACCACCAATTGGGTGAACTGTGCGCTCAGAAATAGCAGACGCAGGTCGGGGAGCAGCCACAATTTGGTTATGAGGCAGAGGCACAGGAGCCAAAGAATGACAAGAATGCGCACATTCACAAGATGGGCATCTGGCCTGGATACAGGTTCTGAGATAGCTACGTTGCCATTGGGGCGAGGAGCAGTGACGTTACAATTATGGTGAAGCACCAAGTTCCTTTCAGAACGGGGCATGGCGATATTTTCATGAGTAGTAGGATTAGCACCAGGAGTGATAAGGCGTGAAGCGCAGGAAGCCGAACCACTGACAGGCACTCGAGACATACAATGAGAGTAATTGACGTCAGAAAAGTTGGATGGCGCAGCCACGCGGTAGAATGTTGAAGCTGTAACATTGTGACTGGTGTGGTTTATTTAGATGGTGAAGCATTGACGTTGTGATGGAAACAGAATGAAATTTGTCAAATTCGAGGAGGTACTGCTCTGTATACGGTTGCAAATCCTATAAAACGGGTACGAAATATCTTCACTACTTTCCTGTACAAAAAGTTCAGAGAGAAAGATGGGCTTCGGCGCTGTCAATTGGAAAACGTGTTACATGTTACATGACAGTGTGCAGTCTGCATTTTTGTGAAGACGACTTCTTTCCACCGGTACTGATGATTATTGATAGTTATTGTCTCTAATTTGTGTTCACATGGATTTAGCTACATCAAACATACTGATAAACTTGTAGCCTATTACTTCTGTGCCGTACATAGAATGTAATCCACTCTTCGTAAACTTATTTTAGGGGTTCTTCCGATTGACAATACCCGAATGATTACTTTGAACAGCAAGTATGTAGGTCATTGAAGTATGATTTGGCTTAAATTGTGTTTTTGGCTATGATCTCCCTACTGTTGAATTTAGTTAATTAAAATATAAAATCTTAGTTTTAAGTACCGGTTTGGTGACCCATCATCCCAGGCAGGCCAGTAACACCTATACTACTCAGGCAGATAGGTCACTTAGCCGTAATTTTGAAGTTAAAGTGATATTAAGTATAAGTTACATATGCGGTAATGTAGCAGGAGACCGGATCGGCCTAGGCTATTCTAAGTTTAATTAGTTCCCATTTCAGGGTTTTTCAGTTTTGAGTGCGAATAGTTGGTTTGAAAGTTGTACAACAGTAAGGAGAGTATGTTTTGTATAGGTTTTAATTGGTAATATGGTTTATGTCGAGCTGAGGAGTGAATTTGGTTTGGCTTAAAGTGTAGTTTTTGATCTGTTCCGTTTGCTTATGACAAGTTCAAATGGAGACTCCAGCTTTGTTAAATATCTGTATTTTAAACATTTAATTAAATATATTGATAAAGAGGATGCCTCCATTTTAACTTGCCTGTGGCAAGAGATTAATAAATTAATATTCTTGCCTTTGAACAGCAAGTATGTAGGTCAATATTTGCAATATTGAAGTATGATTTGAGCATCCCAAGTAACGCTTCTTTGAACCCAAAACATTCATGCAAATTCAGGGTTGCTTGATTCAATTTATTATCAGGGAGTCGTCCTTTGTGTTATGTGATATATATATTATGAAATTAATAAAAACATCGATACCGCTAGGCTCCCAAGTACAGGCTTCATATAGGCCTATGTAACAGCAGACAGTAAATTAACTATCTACATGTGGGTAATATTTTTAACTGGTAGTAATTAGGCACTTCATTTAAATTGATTATAAAAATATGTCTATCAATGAAAGAAAATATGTAGTATTTTGCTATCATAAATAATTAGAAGCAGGCGCGGATTCAAGGGGGGGGGGGGGTTCACGGGGGTTATGACCCCCCCCCCCCCCCAAACGGAGACCAAATTATTTTGCAAACTCAAAAAACGAAAACACAATTACCAGACAAATAAAACTTAACGAATTTTAACTGAAAAACAGTTTTTTTTTTTCATTTTATTCAATACTGAATTATCTTTATTGGAATTATTATGTTCTGTTACAACTGTACATATTTACAACTTCAAACCTCTTGTATAATAACTATTAGTTATACAACAAAATCAACTCGTCTATTTTGTTTAGCAAACCTTGTGATCACCGAATCGATGTTTATAGTGATGTCACGATGAATGTGCAGCAATGCACGGATAGGAAACTGGGACTTTTTTCGCACCAAAAAATTTTTGCCGACGTCCAAACCGCAAGCTTGGTTGGCAATTTAAGCTGTGACTTTCTCCCTTTGTCAGTACCAACTCGACTTGCCGAAACTGTAACGTACCTTCATCGTTTTCTCGAAGCTCGATGTAAAAGTTGCAAAACACGCCGTTGCAATTTGTACGAATATTTTTGGTGCGCTAAACGCATCAAATTTCTATCCATGTAGCTTGCAAAAAAATTGGTCTGATTTTGTACGTTTGGTTATTTTGTGATTGCGTTTTTAGTGATACCATTTTTCTTAACAATTTCGATTCTCTGACACCCCCCCCCCCCGCCTGCCCCCCCCCTCCCGCAAAGCCAAACTCTAGATCGATTCTCTGACCCCCCCCCCCAAAAACCAAACTCTAGATCCGCGCCTGATTAGAAGCCATAACAAACGCACACCCAATTACTTCACGTCACTATATCGCCGCCATATTGCAAACAGCTGACCGTAAGCTCCTCCCCCGTTTCGGACGTCAATAGGGCGCGGTGCTGGTACTCGACATGCGTTGCCCACTCAGTGCCGCACTGACATTAAATGTGGAAGAAACAGGCAGGTTAGACAACGGGGCTACATTACTTGCACCGCACGATTGAGACTGAGAGGCCACATACTGCTCGAACCCGGTGGACATGATAGGCGCGGTGGGCATAACCGGTGCGGACGGGTGGCACATGGGAACCAAAGCCGTGACAGAAGTCTTTATGTTTTCACCTAGAAGCGCACTAGACAAGGACACGCTGGACATCGATCCGCCACATCCGGGGATGGCCAAAGACATATCTGCCATCTCACGCACATCGTGGGCGTTATCAGGGTGGGTTATTGACTGACAATGGGATTGCACAGCAGGAAGATCTTGCAATATTAGTTTACACAAGGAAGTGAACAGGGGACAATTAACGTCAGAGCACTCGTGGTGATGTGAAACAGAAGGATACTCTCCAGCTAAATTTAACATGGCATTTGCACCCTCGCTCGGTTGCCCTCGAGCCAAGTCGTGTGGAACGCTTGCATTCAGAGGCACAGGTCTCGATTCAGAAGTTACATTTGACGCGCTGTTATTCAGCGGAACAGAAATGGAATGGGGGCTTTCCCCTGACACGGTTTCAAAATACATTTCACAATCTTCTACCTTCATGGTACATTCGCAAAGAGAAGTATTAAGGTCAACCAATTCTTTAAAGGTCGGCACGCTGCGGTACCAGCGACCGAAATCTTATCGGACACCCTCCCAAACAGATGTTGGACAGAGGCGCGCACTTGGGCTAATTCACCCTTACTGGAGCAATGTATTTGCAGGTGATTACACATGTTAATAAGATGGGCCACTTTCAAACCAATCAGGGACATACCACGATCAAGCTCTTCCTCTGTGAGTTCCGGTAGGCACACTGGAATTTCCGAAGCTCCTTCCAGACTTTTCTGATCTTGGATTAGATCGCCTGAAGACTGCAGGTTTCGTATGGCCATCTCATAGTTTACCTCCTCTCGTGTAAGCTGAGTAGCAAACTTCACAATTCTCGCAGCAGACATTTTTACATGAAACAATTTAATAAGGTAATTAAAACAGGTTTATACGCTAGACACTTTTACCACCGAAATAGAGACAAACAGATTTATGCACGGAGAATTTTAACAGACAAACCCTCACCCCTCGACAGCAGCAAGTGGAAACCCGAGGAACCACTGCTCTGCTACAAATGTACCCGTCTCCTTACCCCTTCCTATCAACCCGACAAACTCCTCTAAGGGTCTGCCAACTCGAAGGAAGACTTACCAATTGCGACCCCAAGATAGCCTTTACGGGATTTGCTGGCTTTCACTCGGCGGTTGGTGCTGACGACGTGCCCGGCTTTCCTCCCAGGTGGACAGGAGAGGAAACACGTCGGTTTGCCCACAGGCTGAAATTTGCGGGAAGGCTTAACTTTTGAGGGCCAATTACGCTGCAGCTGTTGCGGAGTTTGGGATGGGACTTTAAGGTCAAATAAGGTTACAATTCTAAAAATGATGGGGTATATATTCTTAAGATATATGACAATAAAATAGGAACAACACTTTTAAGCACTTACAAATATCACAAATGGGCGAATTGCCTCCGAGAGGACGGTAACTAAACGTCGGTGACACCACGTGGTACGAAACACCACTTAACACAGTTATGGACCACCCGGAGAGTGGAACCATCAAGTACACCAAATTAAATATATTTTTCAAATTTCCAAATGCGTTAAACAACACAACGATATCCCTGGCAATAAATACACAAGGTTTGACCTTGGGGTCACGTGCACGCACAAACCAAGAAAACAAACACAGAACATTACACAGCAAGGGAAATAAAATGATTTAGCGCGACACTACAAGGAAATCGCACAGAACAGTAGTAGTATAGCTAGGATGGTCCTGGAACAATTTCAAGGTCATCCGGGATTTCTCGTGGTCACGTGTGCCTCCAGGCGTCCCTGGGGGGTTTGTGGAGGGTGGGGGTGGGGGTTGGGGAGGGGTGGAGGGGGTGGTTATGGCCTGTGGTGGAGAAGGCCGAGGTATCCCGGCCTGTTCCGGCCGGCATAATGACTTTGGTGTTTTTTTTCGGGGGGGGGGGGCCCCCGAAAAGAGTACCCGCACCCCCCGCGTGACACCCGACCTTAATATTGGTGCCTCCGACATGCAGTTAATCTACGATAGTAGAAGAGAAAGCATAGGGGATTGGATAAAAGGAATGTATTTTAGGACTTAGTGCCTGTCCCATCGAGGTCGCGATCTACCAGGCATAATTAATAGATATTAACATAGGTATATATTATATATGAACACATATAAATATGTACCCATATATAAGGGTAAGATTGTAGGGCCAGGGAAAACCGCATAGGCAGAAAGGAAAGATTGCCTACACGTAAAACCTGGCGGCTTGGTTATTGCCACATGCAAGGATAATGTGGGTATGGAAATGAGTAGGTATGTTAGTTGGGAGAAGGTATCATGCTCCAGATCCATGTCCGTCTTCTCGCCAGTTCGTCTCCGGGGAATCCGTTAGAACTCGGCACTGCTGGGATCAGCGCGGGCCTTGCCGGCTACCGAGCAATGGTACAAGTATCCGGAGAACCTGCGCCACTACCCGATCTCCATGGGGTCCCTGGTACCGAGCCTCCGTCACCGGAGAGTGGAGGGGGGGCCTCACCTGCCGAAGCAGGGGCCTAGCGGGTGGTCCATGGGAACGAGCCACCCTCCTCTCTGCTCTTGCCATGGACCAGTAGACAGGGCAACTGCGATGGGATGACGGATGGTCACCCATGCAGTTGGCACACACTGGCGCATCCCGTGGCACCGTGCAGCCGGTGTGGTGGTGGCCACCTGAGCACCGGTTACAACGGACTGGAGAGCCGCAGGATCTCTGGGAGTGGCCCCATCTCAGACAGCGGAAACACTGTAAAAGCTGGCCTGAGCGGAGCTTCATACGACCTGATTGTAGCGGCTGTTCCTGGCTGCGGCTGGTGGCTCGCGGCGTCCTGGTTCCCCCTCCTGGGGACGCTGCGGGCGACGGTCCTCTGGGCTGCTACGCTTCGTCTTCTTCCGCTGCTTTGCGGCCGTCCTGGTGGCCACGGCCGTCTCTGGGGTCCCCTGCCTGGTGGTGGTGGCGGGCGCGAGTTGCCCCGCTAAAGGCCCCACCTGGGGCTCTGGTTGCTGCACCTCCTGGATGGCGGGCGCGGGTTGCCCCGCTAATGGCACTGCCTGAGGTGCTGGAAAAGGCGCCTGCGTCGTCTTGGAGAAGGTCAGGGGGCCCACCTGGGTCCCAACCTCTGCCTGCGTCGTGGTGGCCCTCCACTCTCCAAAGTCTGGGCGAGTCTCCCCCGCGTGCCGGAGGATGTGCGGAGAGGCACCTGGCGCACAGCCTGGTACCACCACGACCTGCCAGATCTTGGAGATTTCTGCCAGGTAGATGATAACCACGTCCTTGTGAGGCCTGATCAGCACTCCAGTGGGGAGGTAGGCTTCGATGTCCGGGCGGACACGTTCAGCTCCTCCCGTCGTGACTTCATGGGCCTGGTCAATGTAGGCCCTGATGACGTACCTTTCTTCTTCCTGGTTGACGCCTGGCCTGTAATAGACAAACAGAGCCAGGAGGCTGGGATCGTAGCCACTTGCTCGCTCGGAGCCTGGGGAAGTGGCCCCAGGGTGCCTATGCACGGTGTCCGAGCTCACATCGCTCGCCCAGCTGAACCTGGCGTCCGGGCTGCTGCTGCTCTCCTGTCGCGGGGAGCTAGCCTGTCCTGGCGTCCAACTCTTCTCGGACTCGGCTAGCTCAGAGGGCCCAGGGGAGGCGTCGGTTGACTCGGACCGCAGGGACACCTGCGTTATGTTCGAGCTACCTGTGCTCCCCGGGCCGGGAGCTACTCCAGCGTTGAGTGCGCCAGCCGGGATGTGAGGCACCCCTACCTCTTCAACGGCTGGCGGCTTCTGCGCCGCTGACGTCTTCTCACCAAGGGCCTGCTGGCGTGCCCGCGTGACCGGAGGAGAGGGCCCTGTGGAGGTTAACTCCCCACCCAAGGAGCCTGCCGATCGTTGCCCTCTACCTCTCCGGGCGCGGTTGCGCCCGCCCTGGCCCTTGGCTGGCTCGCCGGTCCTCAGCTGCTTCCTCCACTCGATGGTACCACTGCTCGTAGTCTCCATCCTGGTGAGCTGTTATAACAACTTTGCTTGGCTGCTGCTGCTACTGACAAGGTGTCCTTCCTCTTACGAGTCTGAGACGAACCTTCAACTGTGGTGGCTTCTGTGAACCTGCTTTATAGTGCGGAGGCTATGGGGGGAGAGTGGGGGAACCGGTTGGAGATCGGAGCTGTTCGTTTCCCGAACCAAGTAGAGCCGAGGCTTTCTTTACCCTCCGAGCCGAGGTTCCTTTTGGAGCTGT
This sequence comes from Meconema thalassinum, assembly GCA_946902985.2. Classification (NCBI taxonomy): domain Eukaryota; kingdom Metazoa; phylum Arthropoda; class Insecta; order Orthoptera; family Tettigoniidae; genus Meconema; species Meconema thalassinum. The sequence continues at coordinate 246,461,575 of OX336394.1, read as the reverse complement.
TTTTGTTCTGAACCAGCGAGCAGCTACGCATTCACACTGGTTGTGAGACCCTGTGCCATTTCTCTGATATAATATCATGCGAACAGCTACTTATTAGCACTGGTTGTGAGCCCCTGTACGAGCTGCTACTAGTTGGCGCAGGTTGTGAGCCACTGTGCAAGCTGCTACTTGTTGGCGCTGGTTGTGAGCCCCTGTACGAGCTGCTACTTGTTCGCGCTGGTTGTGAGCCCCTGTGCGAGCTGCTACTTGTTGGCGCTGGTTGTGAGCCCCTGTGCGAGCTGCTACTTGTTGGCGCTGTTTGTGAACCCCAGTGCGAAGGGCTACTTATTGCCATTGGTTGTGAGCCCCTGTGCGAGCTGCTACTTATTGCCATTGGTTGTGAGCTCCTGTGCGGGCAGCTACGCATTCACACTGGTTGGGAATCTCTATGTGAACCCCTGATATTATGACATGCGAACAGGTACCTATTTCCACTGGTTGCGAACCCCTGTGTGAGCGGCTACTTATTGCCATTGGTTGTGAGCTCCTGTGCGAGCTGCTAGTTATTGACACTGGTTGTGAGTTCTTGCGTGGGCAGCTACACATTTACACTGGTTGGGAACCTCTGTGTGTACCCCTGATATTATGGCATGTGAACAGGTATCTATTTCTGTGCCGATTGCATCTGCACATATACCCTTGCCCGAACTCTCGCCAACCCTGCTTGTGGGAAATAAACTCTGGACCCAGTTCTAAGCCCAGGGGTCACTTAAACCCTATACCCAGCTTCTGACCCAGTGGTCACTAAAATGATTTTTGACCCCAAGAAGAAGAAATAAAACATTCCCTAATGGTCCTAAAGTGAAATCTTCCTATAAACTACATTGTCTCAATAATGTTTGTTGACGACAATAGAACTTCCATTAGCCATTATTGTCTCCTGAGGCAATTATTATGAAAATTCATGTACTGAATTAGCCGCTCTATTCGAATTTAAAACAGAAGTGGCCGTGTGACCAATTAGCACCACGAACCTTCCCGCTCTTTAAATACCAACATAAATTGCGAGCTGGAGTGTTTTCGGCCATTTAAAAGGCGACTTGTGTGGGAAATTGTGTTGGCTAACCTGCAGAAACATTATATGTCTTCACTTGTTAATTTAGTTCGAATTCTGCCACTATCTGCCTTCGGCAGCACGACTTGAGTTGCGCGCATGCGCGAGGCCGCTCTGGCGGGCTAACTGCTTGTTGGAAAGGTGACGCTCTGCGACTCTCAAGATGACTTGATTCGTAAGTGGACGTTGTGGCTGGGCCTCGGCCCTGGCCGAGGTCAAAAGGTATGAGTGGACCTTGATATAATCTGATTACTTGGAAACACATTATTTGTTTGAACTTTATTTATTTTTAATTGCATTTTACTTCATATATTTAGATTTTGATCGAATCATTGTGTCGTGGTGATTCGTTTGACCCACTTAGGGATAAGAAAGACTTTAGTTTTCTTGGCATTGCAAACAAGCCTTCATAAGCTAATTTTCTTGGTATCATTTACTATGATATAATAATTTTATTTTAAACGGTCCAAAACATTGCGCAATGTTGGTTCCAACTTGTTAAATTTATTTTCTTCTTTTAAATGCTTGCTGCCGATTATTTAGTGGTGTCAACGTAAATTAGGTTTTAGCTTAAGATTAATATGTAACACTGTTTTCCTAAATTCGGTATGAAGAACCTGTGTTCTTTTGGTGGGAACTATGTTAATTACTAGTGGCGGTCCTTTGTTTTCGTCACTAGTTTGTTTTCCATTATTATTGTGTGAGTTGCTTGGCAGCATGGCCATACGTTCAACGTATTAGAGTTCCGCTCCGTATTAATGATATTTCGCAGTCTTTTGAGATTAGAATGATTTTAATTCTTGATGAAAACGTGTTTTAATGAATTGTCGTGTGGTGGAAATAGATATTTCTTGGTGGAAGCCTTCTGTTCGCCAGAATTCTTGAGTTTTGATGTTCATGCCTAATGTTTGGAGATAGCGTCGGTGGTGACGCCATCTTGGGAAAATTCGCATTTTCAAATTTTAATTTAGTTGATTTAATTCTCTTGTCACCGTGTGCAAGTTTTCTATTTCTCAAATGAGAGTCCGCGTGTTATTTGAGTGAAATTAATATTTCCTTTTGAGTTGCCGAAGTTTCTTTCGGCTTGGTACTTAACAATATTACGAATGGACGTGGCCTTGTAAGTTATCCGGCTTTGTCTGGTTTTATTTCGTTCTATTAATATTATTTGTTTTTTTTGTTTCTTGGTTTTCCGCGGTTTCCCGCGCGTACTTGGCCTAGCCAAAAGCTCCTTAGTAAGGGGTTCCTCCCACACTATCTTAGGAGGGTATCTCAATAATTTTGTTCAGCTGTTAAGACTGTATTTTATATTTTCTCAATATATTTCCATATTTAAAAAAATCTTGTTGGTTACGTTATTCTTCAAGCGACCATTCAGCCACGGCCCTGGACAAATTTGGGTTCCCTCCACTCAACGAGCCTTGTCTCGAAAATCCCTTTCGGGGGTGTCTGGCCTATATAAATTATTTTATATGGTACAGAAGTTATGGTAGCAGAGCGTGGTTTTCGATTTTCTGAAAGCCGGCTGATTTTGTCATGCATCTTTATGTTAGAAAAAAATGGTAGCTCCGTCTGTAAGTATTTCGTGCTGTTGGTCGTAAGAAGGCTATCGTAATGGTTAAAATGTGCTTTCAGGCATCAGCTAATGTGATGCAAATGTTATTCAGTGAAAATATTAAATCGATTGACAGTTGAACAAGTGAAACTAGTTCTGAATTATTCATTAGGTAGGGCTCTGATTGGGTTATATTCTATTACTTGTGTTTGTTTCTCCTTTATCATGGCGGAGAGATATGTTCCTGATCCCAAGTATCTGTATGAGGATGAAGTAGCTTATGAGCTACAAATCAGAGGCATGGTGGTGCCGTCAGACTTGGTGTTGGCTCGTGAGAGGCTGAATGAGAATCTTGACGTTCCTGTGGAATTGCCAACCTTCGAGCAGGATGCAGAACTCAACCTGAGTAAGTTCCAGATGCAATATAAGGTGGATTTGTGTAGTAGTATTGTTAATTTATTTTTCTTGGAAGAGTATGGTACTTCATCTCAGTATGATAGACTGCGGGCTAGGCTGCGTTATCTGTTTACACGTTGCGAGGACATTTTTGTCGTCTCAGTTCATAAGTCAGATGAGGAGTTAGAGGAGATAATTGAGGCTGAAATAAATCTCGTTAAATGTGCTGAAAAGGTTTTTGATGAGTCAGATCCTGTGTTTACGTCTGAAGATTTTAAAAGTGTTAATCAGTTGTTGGATGATCGAAGTCAATCTAGTATTGATAGTGGGGATCGGGGTTCGGTTAGATCGGTTGTTGGAGAAGGAAATGGTGATGTACCTCACTCTCTCAGAGATAGAAATGTTGATGTAGCTAGTGTAGTGCAACGTAATGGTATTGTAGTACCTGGTTCACATTTGTATCCGGTAGTTGATGCAGTGCCTGTAGATGGTGATGGTATGAATTTTGCTACCGTGGCTGATCCTGTATTTAAGCAACCTGTTAATGTTATAAATGTGTCTGTACGTAGAAATGGTCGGAGTGACGTTGTTTTCAGTAAGGAAAGTACTCGTGATTCTGCTATGAGGTCGGTAGTAAATAGTGAAGTGACACGGATAAATCAGTTGAGTCTTGGGAGGCGCATCAAGCTGAGTTGAATTTAGTTAGGGAAACTTCTGTGTTGTCAGATGTTAGGTTAGGAGTGCCAGCTTCCTCTATTGTGTATGGTGGTCGTGCTGACGACAGGAGCGCTGAATTTGATGCTAGGCCTAACCTGAATGAACGTCGTTCGTTGTTAAGAAACGAAGCTGTGGGTAGTGTTGCCAGTGCTAGATCTGTGAACGTAGGTAACGTACTTCCTGTCTATACTATGAGTAACTCGTATGGTGGTGTTAAGTATTCTTATTCAAATGCAAATTCTAGACTTGTGTGTTAGGTATCCAGTAGTGATAGTATGCGTAGACGTGTTAATTTGGTTGATCGGCGTGATAAGAGAGAGTTGCCTAGGACGGATAGGCTTACTGTTAGTCGAGTTGATCAATCTACTTTATCGGATGGTCAGAGAGTTCCTTTATCGTCATCAGCAGAAGGGCGTAACCGAAGGTCAAGGGACAGATTCAATTTCTATGATCGCGGTGATTTCGATGATCAAACTGTTGGTCGAATGGGACGTGGAGAAGGATTAGCAGGTTTTGGTGATTCGAGAGAAGGAAATTCGGGTCGTTCTGTGTTCACGCAGAAAAATTTTGGAAATTTGGCTCATCCGTTGACAGCTTGTGTGGCAAGGTTGAAAAATATGAGTATTGACACCACTGACGGAATTATTATGTTTTTGAGAGAGTTAGTTGAAATTGAAGAATATGCAGAGGGTTTCGATGTAACTGATGCCCAAATATATCAATTAATGTTCCCACTTACTAGTGGACTGATGAGGAAAATGGTGGTTGAAGCTATGTCAAGAAATACTAGAATTATGGTTTTTATTGGGTTGGTTTTAGAAAATTTTGTGCCATCAAGATCGATAGGTCCGATTGAACACCAGTATTTTTTACCGTCTCCAGTGTGTTGGGGAGTCGTTGACTTCTTACGTGCCAGATATTCTTAAGTTTGCGAAGGTATTTTCTGTCAATTTCACTGAAAGAGAAATTGTTTCTCACATATTGGATGGCATTACTCCCGAGTATAGGTCCGTATTGAGGGTAGGATACCGTGCTCGAACTGTGTCGGAGTTAAATGAGGTTGTAGTCCATGCTGAGTCTGTTATACAGAATGAATCGCAGAGAGGTCATGTGAGTCAGTTGAATCGTAATAGGCCGAAGGAAATGTCGCCTCGTTGGAATAATAATAATAGATTTCAAGGTAGGAATAACCGTTGGGGAAATACTCATCCTCTAGCAGGACAGGATAGAAATCGTGAAGTGAGAGCTACTCAGAATCAGGGACGTGATGGAAATGCTCGTGTGCCGAATGGTCAGGATCGAGGAGGTGTGATTGTTGGACAGGGTGCCACAGTTCGTGAAGGAGTTAATGTTATACAATGTGATCGTTGTGGTGGAAGTGGTCATTCTGATCGAGAGTGTAATTACAGGCAAGATTGACAGAAGGAAAACTGGCATCGTGACCATGCTGATGAGGTTTTATCGATGTCAGGTACTGTTTGTGAATCAAAGGTTGGTCAGGAAAATTGTGCAAAAATATCTTTAAATTCATTATTACCTTCTCCTGTGATCGGGATTCTTGTGAATGATGCTAATGTGAGTGCTTTGCTTGACTCGGGTAGCGCAGCATCATTAATGAGTGAAGATTGGTATCAGGCCATGAAAGGGATTTGTAAGTTTCCGGCATTGTCCAAGGTGGACGTTAAACTTGTGTCAGCAAATAATTCTTCGTTAGAAATTCTTGGTTCGGTTAAGTTGAAAATTCGCATCCACAATTTTACTTGGAAGTTTCCATTTTGGATTATTGCTAAGTTGTCTTGTCCTGTTATCTTAGGGGCAAATTTTATGTCTCATTCTGGAGTGACAGATGTGGGGAGAGAATCGTTTTGGTTTAACTTTTGACTTGAGATGAAGTTGAAATTCTCGGCTTCCGAAAGATATGATATTAGAACCGGTCATGTGGACGTGGACGAGAAAGTTGAGGATGAGGCAAGTTTTGGGGTTGATGACCTAGATTTGGGCAATCTTTCTGACGGTCAAGCTTGTGTGATTAGAAATTTGTGTTCAGAGTATCCTGAGGTATTTACTGATAAACTAGGCGTTACCAATTTAATGTCATACAAAATAATTGTCGAAGATGACATTCCTGTTCGTCATCCGCCTTATCGGTTGAGTCCACCCAAGATGGCAGAATTAAAAAAGATTATTGATAAAATGCTGGCTGACGGTGTTATTCGTTCGTCAATTTCCGCATATTCTTCGCCGATGTTTTTGGTTCCGAAACCTGACGGTGGTTTTCGGCCGGTGGTCGATTATCGGAGACTCAATATGAAAGTGGTTCAAGAGTCCATACTTTTGCCGGATTTGCACAACTGCTTCTGTTGGTTTAAAGATGCTCGTTTCTTTTCGCTGCTTGATTTAACACAAGCATATAATCAGGTACCGTTGGCTGAAGCATCAAAGCATTTGACTGCGTTCGCCACGGACTGGAATTTGTTTGAGTATAATAGATTACCGTTTGGTTTGAGTACTGGAGGAGCTGTTCTGAGCAGGTTATTGGATCGTGTTTTCTCTGGCGTAAAATTTAAGTTTTTGTACTGTACCCGATATCCGGATAGTAGGCTGTCAGATATCCGCCCCCTCAATCGGATTGCCAATAATCAAACGCACCGGCACAGCTACTTCAATGAAAATGGCACTGACAGATACTATCGAGATTAGAGCACAATAGTTAACAAGAAAATTATTGTGGAACACACCAAAATATACGGGGGTTCATACTTACCTTTACTTACCTCTTAAATTTATCTCGGGGACTGGGTTGTCAACTGGATCACTTAAAGTATGCCCACACAATAACCTCCACCATGATATTTAAAATGAACCAGAACGAAGACGAGAAACTTTAAACTGCACAATAATTTATTTCACATAAAGAATGATTTAACAAAAAAAAATCCACGTGGCAATCAGAAGCCGTCGACCATATAACCATGTCCTCCTGTAGGACCTGTATTCTCTACATATAATGTTTCAGCTTTCTCAAGCTCATAGCAACGTAAAAATAATAATGCACTGGGGATGGAAACGGGATTTGGGATGAGACACATATATCAATTGTTTTGCGTGTTTATATACTTCACATTTTATTTATAGCCACAAGGCTATTATGGAACGTCCTTGGCCTCTGTAACACAGTTGTCCGGGCCAGCTGCAATGCACCTGCATTGTCAAAGCGGACTCCCGTTCGTTCAACCCTAGCATAAGCGTGTTACCTCAGAGCTTGGCTCTCCTTTTCAAATACGTAAATGTTCACATCTCAACTGAAATATTATCACGCAAATGTCTTACATGCTTCATTCAAACACCAGTGGATTACTCCAACAATCCCAAATCATGATTATTTGTTCAAACCACTTGCTTAACTTGCGTTGTTTAGAGTAGAACAAAACTCTAAATGTTAATTAATTATTTATAACAATAATAAATTGTTTATAACAATGTCAAATGACAATTGAAAATTTTATACACGCCTGTATTAATCACTATCATTTCAAATTATTTAACAAAGATATTTACAAAATTATTTTACAATATTATATTGTTTATATTATTTATACAAGGAATACATTAAACCACACGTTTATCCGGTTGATAATTACTCAAATCGTGTTGATATAATCGACCAATGAAGGTTAGTTATATTTAACTGTCAAATTCAGGTTTAATAAGGTTTAATAATAATTATTAATATTTGTGACGGTAACCTCCATTCAAAATCTTTATCTCAAATTATTTAACACTCTTGTTAATTTTAACAGTATCTTCCTATGAATAACCTTTCAAAGAACAAGAACAATACAATCAGCGGGAAAATACTTCGCTTATAACGCACAAAATTGCACAACAATTGGCCCAAAATTCATCATATATCTTCATATATATGGCATAAAAATCTTCCAAACTACACACAAAAACCTCCACTTATTAATTCATCAACTTCATTAATTATTGTGGGAACCTCCTTCATTATTCAAGGGCATTACTCAACAGCGACTTTTACACGTCCACTGAACTAACGATTATACATCCATTGTTCCTCTGTAAAAATTCTTATATTCATCAATTGTAATAATGACTGTTATTATTTAACCTTCGTGGGTTTCATTCATGAATCGATATGAAGTAAAAATTTGCCAATCACAAATAAATTTAATAGCGAATACGATTAGACACTCCTGCCTGGTCTATCAAAATTGAGATTAACATCTTCAAAGTAACGCAGTATAAAAATACTATCTTCAAACAAAGTTCATCTAAACTGCAAAATAGTCGAATAGAATACAATTAGACTGTGGAATGCAAACATTATTGTTCCAATCTAGAATTGAGAAAAACTCCTATCAAATGTTCATTACTATAGTGTATTCAATAAATCGAAATAAAAGTTCATATTTCAGAAAATTGTCTATAATGCAATGATAAATGTCTATGTTGCAATCATGTTCATAAGACGACTAGTATTTCAAAGATCGTCGATATCGTAATCGATTTTAACGCTCTAAAATCTTTTAATCATTCTTCTTTCTTGAGGATGACAGAAAATTGGTCAAAGTAATTTACTGAATAGAATTACTTTAATAAAATGACACGCTGTCTGAATTCAAATCTGCCATAGCAAATCGTTAACTTTACAGTCAAATCGTGACTACAAAAATATGCAAATTACTGAAAGAATCTAAATCATCAGTCTCAACTGATCCAAAATTATTTAGTATGCCAATGACATAACAATGTCTCAAAAATCGAAGAAAAAGGCATAAATCATCGAAGTGTACTGAGTACAGAAATATCAATCAAGAAAATGGGGCAAAAGATAGGACAGAAAATATGGGAAGAATGGTTGCTCAGATATCGCTACAAGACTCAAATAATACAAGAAACGTTCACGACTACCTTATCTGTTGATTGAAGATCTAGAGGAAAGTTTTCAAAGAAAACTGCTGTTGGTTCCATTTCACCAGCGTAAAGATGTGCTCCGTCCTCGAATCTGGAATCAGCGTCCTCGGAGAATCGAACTGCTTCCTCCTCCGAAATTGCACTGCTCCGTGGATACGAAAAACATCCTTCTGGCAAAACTCTTCTTTGTGCGCCGGGACAACCCTGGCCTCTCTTGAAAGTTCCCTGAAGTTCTTGCAGGAATTCGCCATGAAGTTTATTGTAGTTATTTCCGCAGAAATATTCATAGTTGTGGAGTATGAAAATATTTCCACTGTTATCTGGTATAATTCAGCGATGGATTCACGATGCATGAGTGTAGTTGGATGTTCACTACATGCTCGCTTTTGTAGAAAGACGATTAACGAAGTTCCATGCTGCTACTTTACTCCAACGATATATGTCCCAATTGCATTAAAGCCTTAGCCTTCCATCTCAACTACTGTTATAATCAATGAAAGCACTGCAAGATTATAATGTTCCATAGTCGAATGTATCGTTGTAATACCAAACGTATTCTCCAATATCACTGTTGCACTCCACGTGTCAGCCGTAGTGTATAATGTGGAATTTTAAACGTGTTTCTCATGTGGCGAGAAAATCACTTTTGTTGGCAGCCTTAAAGTTCCAATATCTTTCGAAGTATAACTGTGAAATTGTTCAAATCTTCTACACACCTCAATGTTATACTGCCCAATAGAATTATAATCCAGGCTGAAGTTAGCGCTTGATATCTTGACTGGTGGAAACGTTAATGTGAGCGTTTCAACTTCACCTAGTTTTGAGCAGCGTAAAATGGAACTGCTCCGTGTTCGTTCGATGCGCCGGGCTTTAACCACGCTAAAGACAACTTACTTCACTGAATCATTTGAAAATAACTATATATCACCAGAAATATATATATGCGATCTGACATATGAGATCTGAGTTCTGAGATCTGAGAGCTCCTCTCTCCTGTGCACGACCTTTTATCAACTTCTTAAGGGGCGTATCCATCCCTTCCATAGCCTGTTGCTGCGTCATCGCTAGAAGTTTTAACTTTGGCTATACTTGATGGATTTTCAAATTTCAAAAACTCAAAATTAATTTCTTCAAAATTCCAAATCAATGCCATAACTAAAAATAGATTTCCACAAATCTGCATGCCAAAAGTAATTAAATATCGTAGTTTCAGCAATATCCGTCTCCCTTCCAAACTATCGTTCATTGGTTCGAGTCTCTCCTCCAATAGCGTAGCTTCTTCCTTAGCACAATACCTTGTTTCCTGCGACTGCGTCGTAAATCTAAGATCTTTCTCGAACAAAATCATGACGTCACCAAGAATCTCAGCTCAATCAGCCTACTGGCATGGATTCTACGTCATCCGTGCCTACGTCATGAATATCCACGTCATAACTATGACATTCATAACTTTACTCACATTTGCCAATACAGCCATCGTGGTCTCAATATAATTCAATTTCCGGGGGCAGTACCACTATTTAGACGATGTGGTGGTGTTCAGTAAAAATTTCGAGGATCATGTTCGTCACTTAAGAGAAGTGTTTGAGAGACTCAAAAATGCTGGGTTAACTGTGAAAATTTCTAAGACTTCCATTGCTAAGTCAGAGATCTCGTTCTTGGGACACATTGTGTCAGCCAAGGGAGTTTCTGTCGATCCATCTCGTACGCAGAGTATCAGAGACTACAAGGTGCCTGTAAATGTTAAAGGAGTAGCTCGGTTTGTGGGAATGATACATTTCTTTAGAAAATTCGTCCCGGATTTTGCTCGTCGTGCCATTCCGTTGAATCAGTTGAGACAGAAGAATGTTCCGTTTGTGTGGGGCGAGTCGCAGCAAGCTGCATTTGACGATCTTAAGGATGCATTGTGTAACGCACCTGTACTGGCTGTCCCAGATTTTAACAAAACGTTTATAATTCAGACCGATTCTTCACTGGGAGCTGTTGCCGCTGTTTTACTTCAAGAATGAGATGATGGTAGGAGGGAGATTGCTTTCGCATCTCGGACTTTAACTAAACCTGAATCTTCGTATTCTGTCTATGTATTGGAGGGACTAGCAGTGATGTTCGCGTTAGAAAAATTTAAGTTGTACATCGAACATGTGGAATTTGAGTTAGAGGTTGATAATCAAGCTCTGAGTTGGGTGTTAGCAAGGCCGAGGATGACAGGGCGCATTGCAAGGTGGGCAACACGTATATCATCATTCAAGTTTAAAGTGCGCCATATCAAAGGTTCTGAAAATGTGGTGGCAGATTCTCTGAGTAGGATGTATGAAGACGTTCCGTTAGGCAACAAGGGAGTTGATACAATAGCTGTGAGTAATATGGTGGTGGGAGCTAATTCCGCTCAGCACATGCTGAACAACTCACCCTTACTTTTCAAGGACATTGCTGTTCACCAGAGAGAGGATCCTAATTTAGAAGGGATCATCAGTAAATTGTCAATGGAGAGACTGTTCATCCTTATGTTCTGCGTTCTGGAGTATTGTGTTGTGTTGCTATACACGACAGGAGACCTAAGGTCGTGTTGCCGGTTCAGCTGGTTGATGGTATGCTTCGGTATTTTCACGAATCTCCAGTGGGAGGTCATCTGGGGATATTTAAGACTAGGCAAAAGATTCGTAAATCTTTCACTTGGAAACAAATGGATCATGATATTCGAAAGTTTGTGCTAGGATGTCGTTCGTGTAATGTAAGTAAACCCGCAGTCTCGAGCAAGATGGGGTTTCTATCATCTGAGCCCGCGTCAAGACCCATGGAACGGCTATACGTGGATTTCGTTGGGCCTTTTCCGAGGTCCAAGGTTGGTAATAGGTTCGCGTTGGTTTGTGTCGATGGATTTTCTAGATTCTGTTGGATTTTCCCCACTAAAGTTAGTAATTCTACTTCTGTGATTAAATGTTTGCAGAGTATTTTCACATCTTTTGGTCCGTGTCAGTATCTTATTTCAGTCAATGCTAAGACTTTCACATCCGTTCAAATGAGAAACTTTTGTTTTGATTATTCTATATCTCACATAACTACAACTCCCTATTACCCTAACCCCAGTTTGGCGGAAAGAGTAAATAGGAATTTGAGAGCTGCTCTCATTGCTTATCATAGAGACAACCATGCAAGGTGGGATTCATCACTGCATTGGTTGGCTTATGCATTCAATACGGCGGATCATGAATCGCATGGAAAGACACCGTTCTCCTTAATATGTGCTTTCGCACCGAACTCGTCATCGACTAATCTGTGGTCGTTGAATGATTTGTTACCTGATCAGCCGTCGCCTGAAAGAGTAAAGGAAATATGGAAAGAGGCTCAGGAAGCAATTAAGGTGTCTCACGACAAACTCGCTGTTCGTTATAACAAGGGTCGAGTTCAAGGGAAGTTTAAGGTGAATGATTTGGTGTTTGTCAAGAATTTCTGGAAGAAAACCCCTGGAAATAAGGTCTCAGGAAAGTTACTTCCCAAATATACTGGTCCGTATAAAGTCTTGTCATTTCCGACAGAAGTAACTGTTTTATTAGAAGATGCAGAGAGAAGACGCATATTTCGAACTCACCTGTCGTACTGTAAAGCTGCAGGAGAACGTGAGGCTGGTGATCTCGAGGTTGCTGCCAGTCATTAAGTAGTAAGATGTAGTTTTGGAGGGTCTCGTCTCGGGAACTGGTAGATGGTAAATGGTGAAGAATATTGCTCATTGTTGTTGGAACTGCTAGAGTACTGAACTGTGTTGTCGGAGTGAGTTGCCAGTGAAGACTGGAGTTGTGATTTTGGTCGAACTTGAGCACCATGGTACCGTGGAGATGTTGGTTGTAAGAAATGGAGTCGAGTTGCTCGCCGAAGCTGATGTGGGTGGGTGGTTAAGTGCGACATGACTGAGTTAGTTTCGTCGACAATTAATTTTCTTTTCCTTGTTGACGAAAGCCTGCTATAGGCGTTCTCACCGTCTCAGGTCTTTCTTCTTGATAATCTTTTGTATCTGGATAACAGTCGTGTGAACTGTCTTTCCTTGGTTGAGTGTAAGGGATAGAGTTGTGATCAACTCATTTGAGAATAGGATGACCTGCATTTGCTCGTGGGCATTCTTGTTCTGTGATGGTTGAAGGGGGTAAGTTGATTCGTTGTGGAATACTGGTATCTTACATTGGATGACCTAGGTTGTCTAGTCAAGTGGTTGCATTGGGTGAGCAGAGCGATTTCAGTCGACATTGTACGTGAAGTGGTTGCGGCTTATAGCTGTTCATTGAAGTTGGTGCCATGGGTGTGTCTGGTTTTCCTAAAAGATCACTGTTGTTGCTGGTGAAACGTGGGTAAAGAATGGGTTCTGAAAAGGTACTCTTGTTCGGTAGTTGTGTTGACGTTGAAATGTGAGCATGTTTTGTTCTTATCTCGTGCAGTGTGTGGAGAGTGTGTTCTGTCCTTAAGCAGCTAAGATGAATGAGATAGTGTAGTTTGGTACGCAGTCTGATTTCTGTTATCTGAAGTTTAATTTTCTTAACTAATGTAATTGATTTAACTTGTCTCAAAGCCTGGAGCTGGCTCGGATGATTTTGTTATCCTTGTCTGTTCTCATCTGCCATGTCACCATGTTCTGAGGGGTAACATTATGGGTCTGATTGCTCCCGTCAATGATAATAGTAAAAGCTATAGTGTAATCGTTAGGATTTTGGTTGGGGAACCAGTTAGCTTCCCGAACATAGTGTTGTGATGTTCTTTTCTTAATATTCTTAAATTTGTTAACTAAATTTTAACTTATACTTCAAGGCCAAAGTTCAAACTATTAAGTCTCTTACCTGAATATTCAAGTCATGAGAGTAAAACAAGTAAATACACGTGTGCTTCGTATGCGAATTGTGACAAATAAATGGTGACAAGGTCGACTGAGAAGAAGAATCCTGTGAGAGAACTTCAAGTGTTTGTGCCCTCTTCTGCTGTTTTGATTTTGTTGCAGTCTGTCCATGATGAGGGGAATGCTCCTCAAATAAACGTGATAGTAGCCAGTGCACGGGTTACTGTCGCCTTCGTTCGAGCCGCTGTCATCTGGTACCTGGTTCTGCAGCCTTGCTGGTCGATGTTGGAGACATCTGGTATCACGCTCAGGAGATGGAACAGCTGTGACAGGTTGCGACTGTCAGTCGGTGAGCTCAAGCCAAACTATGCATGGATCTTCCAAACGCTCGTCTGCCCTCTCTCGTCACCCCTGGTAGACGTCTCGTGGTGGGAGGCTGTGCCGATTGCATCTGCACATATACCCCTGCCCGAACTCTCGCCAACCCTGCTTGTGGGAAATAAACTCTGGACCCAGTTCTAAGCCCAAGGGTCACTTAAACCCTATACCCAGCTTCTGACCCAGTGGTCACTAAAATGATTTTGGACCCCAATAAGAAGAAATAAAACATTCCCTAATGGTCCTAAAGTGAAATCTTCCTATAAACTACATTGTCTCAATAATGTTTGTTGACGACAATAGAACTTCCATTAGCCATTATTGTCACCTGAGGCAATTATTATGAACATTCATGTACTGAATTAGCCGCTCTATTCAAATTTAAAACAGAAGTGGCCGTGTGACCAATTAGCACCACGAACCTTCCCGCTCTTTAAATACCAACATAAATTGCGAACTGGAGTGTTTTCGGCCATTTAAAAGGCGACTTGTGTGGGAAATTGTGTTGGCTAACCTGCAGAAACATTCTATGTCTTCACTTCGAATTCTGCCACTACCTACTATCTACCTTCGGCAGCACGACGTGAGTTGCGCGCATGCGCGAGGCCGCTCTGGCGGGCTAACTACTTGTTGGAAAGGTGACGCTCTGCGACTCTCAAGATGACTTGATTCGTAAGTGGACGTTGTGGCTGGGCTCCGGCCCTGGCCGAGGTCAAAAGGTATGAGTGGACCTTGATATAATCTGATTACTTGGAAACACATTATTTGTTTGAACTTTATTTATTTTTAATTGCATTTTACTTCATATATTTAGATTTTGATCGAATCATTGTGTCGTGGTGATTCGTTTGACCCACTTAGGGATAAGAAAGACTTTAGTTTTCTTGGCATTGCAAGCAAGCCTTCATAAGCTAATTTTCTTGGTATCATTTACTATGATATAATAATTTTATTTTAAACGGGCCAAAACATTGCGCAATGTTGGTTCCAACTTGTTAAATTTATTTTCTTCTTTTAAATGCTTGCTGCCGATTATTTAGTGGTGTCAACGTAAATTAGGTTTTAGCTTAAGATTAATATGTAACACTGTTTTCCTAAATTCGGTATGAAGAACCTGTGTTCTTTTGGTGGGAACTATGTTAATTACTAGTGACGGTCCTTTGTTTTCGTCACTAGTTTGTTTTCCATTATTATTGTGTGAGTTGCTTGGCAGCATGGCCATACGTTCGACGTATTATTAGAGTTCCGCTCCGTATTAATGATATTTCGCAGTCTTTTGAGATTAGAATGATTTTAATTCTTGATGAAAGCGTGTTTTAATGAATTGTCGTGTGGTGGAAATAGATATTTCTTGGTGGAAGCCTTCTGTTCGCCAGAATTCTCGAGTTTTGATGTTCATGCCTAATGTTTGGAGATAGCGTCGGTGGTGACGCCATCTTGGGAAAATTCGCATTTTCAAATTTTAATTTAGTTGATTTAATTCTCTTGTCACCGTGTGCAAGTTTTCTATTTCTCAAATGAGAGTCCGCGTGTTATTTGAGTGAAATTAATATTTCCTTTTGAGTTGCCGAAGTTTCTTTTGGCTTGGTACTTAACAATATTACGAATGGACGTGGCCTTGTAAGTTATCCGGCTTTGTCTGGTTTTATTTCGTTCTATTAATATTATTATTTTTTTTGTTTCTTGGTTTTCCGCGGTTTCCCGCGCGTACTTGGCCTAGCCAAAAGCTCCTTAGTAAGGGGTTGCTCCCACACTTTCTTAGGAGGGTATCTCAATAATTTTGTTCAGCTGTTAAGACTGTATTTTATATTTTCTCAATATATTTCCATATTTAAAAAAATCTTGTTGGTTACGTTATTCTTCGAGCGACCATTCAGCCACGGCCCTGGAAAAATTTGGGTTCCCTCCACTCAACGAGCCTTGTTTCGAAAATCCCTTTAGGGGGTGTCTGGCCTATATAAATTATTTTATATGGTACAATTTCCACTGGTTGTGAACCCCTGTGCGAACGGCTACTTAGTGACACTGGTTGTGAGCCTCTGATATCATAACGTGTGAGTAGTTACCCATTCGCACTGGTTGTGAGTCCCTGTGCGAGCAGCTACTGATTTGCACGTATTTCCCAAGAGGTGTGAGCCCCCGCTGAATAAATAATAATAATATTAATTATACACTCTAGAGTCAGTGGTTAGAAATAGCCTTCATGAATGCCTAGTTCCAGGTCGTTAGTAGGTTGTCCTTTAGGAATGAAAAATATAACGTGTCTATATGGAAGGCCGCTAGCCCGGAACAGCCTTCATTAACGCGGTAGTAAATATCCATCTAACCTAGTTCTAAGATTGAATTATTGCAACTGCGTCTAGGTCGTTTCTAGGTTAACCTTTAAAGATAAAAAATGAAACGTATATATATATATGTGGAACACTGGTCTAGTTAGCTATACAAACCAGCTTGCGGATTACACGTGAGTACAGAATACACATTATAGTCACCAGACTATGCTTGTCTTACTGCAATGGTTTGTCATGCCATAACTTGTGGCAAGGGGATATCTTGATCATCAAACCTGAGTGTATATCATGTGTTTAATAACCCGTGTTTTTGTGATGGCTGTAACAAGGGAACATCTAGATCATCAAACTTGTATACTTGTTTAATAACCCGTGTTATTGTGATGTCTTGTATAATCATTGGGGAGGTGTGAAACTTCGCGGTTATCAGTCCCATGTATGATTATTGGAGGGGTTTGAAACATCGCGGTTATCAGTCCCATGTATCTGTGTCAAAGCCTTATCTTGTATTAACCTGTGTTACTGCGCTTGTCAATCCCGTATACCTGAATGATTATCAAGTGATTCATAACCTGTGTTATGGTGGTGGCTATATACGTGAATGTGTATCTTATGTTTAATAATCTGTGTTATCGTGACGGCTGTAAATTGGGGACATCTTGATCATCAAACCCGTATACTGGAGATGCCTTGTATAATCATTGGGGATGTGTGAAACATCGCGGTTATCAGTCCCATATATGATTATTGGAGGGGTTTGAAACATCGCGATTATCAGTCCAATGTATCTGTGTCAAAGCCGTATCTTTTATTATCCTGTGTTACTGCGATTGTCAAACCCGTATACCTGAATGATTATCGTGTGATTCATAACCTGTGTTATGGAGGTGGCTATATTCGTGAGTGTGTATCATGATATGAATAACCTGTGTTATTGTGACGGCTGTACCATGGGACATCTTGATCATCAAACCCGTATACTGGAGATGTCTTGTATAATCATTGGGGAGTTGTGAAACATCGCGGTTATCAGTCCCATGTATGTTAACGCGGTTAATCATCTGTGTTCGGCTGTACCATGGGACATCTTGATCATCAAACCCGTATACTGGGGATGTCTTGTATAATCATTGTGGAGGTGTGAAACATCGCGGTTATCAGTCCCATATATGATTATTGGAGGGGTTTGAAACATCACGGTTATCAGTCCATGTATCTGTGTCAAAGCCTTATCTTGTATTAACCTGTGTTACTGCGATTTTCAAACCCGTATACCTGAATGATTATCTTGTGATTCGTAACCTGTGTTATGGTGGTGGCTATATACGTGAGTGTGTATCATATGTTTAATAACCTGTGTTATTGTGACGGCTGTACCATGGAGCATCTTGATCATCAAACCCGTATACTGGAGATGTCTTGTATAAGCATAAGGGAGGTTTGAAACATTGCGGTCATAAGCCCCCATTAATGTTAGACTGTATTACTTGATAAAACAGACTCCCCAGTGATAAAAACCTTAAAGGGAAAAAATCAGTATCTCCGAAACCATGAATCCCAAAATTATGAACCATCTTTCAAAAGAATTCTCTTGATTCACCCTTTCGCTTCGATAGATCATTTCAACCCAAAAACTTTAAATATAGATTTTACAGGGAAAAGGTTTTAAACACTTAAAAATGAAAGATTAACCTAAGATCTTATGTTTTTTATGAAAACTAGTAGGGGTGAAAAACTACCCCAAAATTGAAACCTTGGAAACTAAGAACCCTAAAATTATGTGTTATATCTCTAAAAATAGGCAATCCAATTCTCTTTTACCTAGATAGGTCATTTCACCCCTAAAACAGTTATTATAGGTTTTACAGGGAGAAAAAGGTGTTAAACATCTAAAATGGTAAATTAACCAAAGATCTTTTGTTTTTGATGAAAACTAGTAGGAGGTGAAAACTATCCCCAAAATTGAAAAATTTATACTTTGGAAACTAAGAGCCATAAAATTATGTGTTATAGCCCTAAAAATAGGTAATCCAATACTCTTTTACCTTGATAGATCACTTCGACCCTAAAACAATTATGAAAGATTTTACAGGGGAAAAGGGTGTTAAACATCTAAACATCTAGGAAGGAAATAGCAAGGTTTGATGATTATATAGGACTTGAAAATAAATAAAACAAAAGGACAATACATACTAGTTCTTTATTTACTATATATGACATACACATGGAGTATATAATACATAGGGATGTTTTGATTCACAGATAATAGCGAACACATGAACATACATAACGCTTGTAATAAAGAACAACAAACTATTATTGGTTTACTCATTAAGGGCGTAATGACCCCATGGCAATCTTGTGAGCTGACCATTTACCCATGACCGTTTATCGTTAAACAAAAGCAACGAGCGTCGCATTTGCTCGACAAGAAACACTTCATGGGTACGGGATGTTAGACGTGCCTATTTCGCATACTGTTCAGTGGGATTATATAATGCCTCACGATAACGAGCCATGCATAACGTTCGGATAACACTGGAGCGGAAACCCTTGGTTCGATTGACATGTCGTGAACTGTCGCAAGTATAGCAGTACATTTTTGATGCCAGACCTAAAAATTCTGTCATGACATCGACGCCACATTCATCCTTCATGAGCCCCCATGACTTTATTGTTTTGAGGTAACAAGCCAAAGACGTTGCCATCAGGAAAAGAGGAAGTATCAAAATGCTCAGGATGGTCACGCACCACCTGATAAACGTCTGTTGCTTTAATCTGATATACGTAACTGACGGTATCCATGTAAACAAGATGACCATCATTAAAATAGCGACGAGCAAACCCATAATGAAAGTCATACATTGTTAATTTTGAAAACTCCAAAATTTTCATCCCTAAATAAATAGGTTTATTGTAAAGAATTTCAACCTTTCCTAATTCGACGGTAGCCAACGCATCAGTAATAATTTTCATGGTTTTAAAATGGGGCTTGGCAACATATTTTCGAGCTCCATACCTACCTTCCCACGAATTAACTAAAAGGATTGACCGGTGTTTGCGTACATTTACAAACGTTTTTCCGTATGCGGTATTATTCATCAATTGAAAAAAAATGATTTCAAAAGTTTGGGTAGCACGCTGCCGATGGTGAGTATTCAGGTACATGTAAGGCTTCAACCACGTCTTTTGTGCAAACGACACAATACGATGGATCTTACTCAACACGAGTCCATACGTTAAGCATCGTAAAAGCACTTGTATGTGAACCACATCCCTTGTTTTAGGAAGAAGCGTTCCCAGTAACTTTGGATGTTTTGAGCTCGAATTCGGAGGAATCCTACGCTCGACACAAAACGGTAAATCAGCGTGATCGTACAGCTCATGTGCGGGGTATTGTAAATCCACCTCCAGCACAAAGCCGAGATCTTCTTGCCGAGCAGCGGTGTGCACGTCAAAGCGTTCGATTTCCTCGTTACTGAGCCAGACAAAATCTTTATACCGGAGTGGTTGACTCATAGCATAGCCGTACAAATTATTCACTTCGTAGTGTGTTAAATAGGAAATGGGTTGCTGTGCATTATACGCTGACATGTAAGGATGATTGGCATGGACATGTCTCTGAACTAGGGAAAAAAATCCTCCACGAATACCTTTTTCTAAAAATAATAACATGTCATATCTACAAGTAAATCCAGCTCGATACCTGTGTACAATAACATGGCATCCCATGATAAACCCGGTGCTGTATAATAGTGGCACGGGTCCAGCTTGTAAATCTGTATACACATGCGACGGAATTTCTAAAAATATCCGTTAATAGCAAGGTATCCATAGTGAGATACAGATCAGCATATTCACCGAGGGTGGTACAACCAAAGGTATCCCACACGTTGCAGGCGTGGATATAATCGGTATCGGTAATGGTAGTATTATGCAACGTGCTAAAAATGCAGCCTGCGGGGGGTAATTGCGTTTCGTTCAAGGAAGACCAACTGTTGACATGTTCATAAGGAAAAACTCCCTTCCGGATGCAAAGTATGAATTTAGCATAATCCGAAAAATGGTTTCGTGTAAAGTGCAATTCATCAGAGGCCATAAATCGATAGAAAATAATAAATCACAAAACAGAACTAATTAAATATATCTTAATACCGAATTGATATACCCTAGTAGTAGACCGAAAAGGATATAAACCGCTCATGATTTTGCGGAATAATGGAAAAATGTTCCTTGTCTAATGTGGCAAACTCACGAATGATAAAGTAGGAGTCACAATTGGTGAGGCCGTGAAAAAAGACGGGTATATACTCTGCTGCACGAAACGTTAAATTACACGTGTTGTGTGCAGCTCCTCGATAGACACCCATGTAATGACAATGGTCGCGCACTTTAATGAGGTCAGATGAGATAGGCTCCCTACAAATATGACACGTTGCCGTATCATGACGTATCATTTCATCTAGCGGCATCTGTATGGGATGTGAGTGTGAAAAAGCCGATGGACATGTACAGCTAACTGTTTCTGTTCCTGTAACAACCACTGAATACAGGTAGGTCCTCGAAACAATTTGAAATGGGATTGGCTTGCATCATAATTACCAACAATTTGAAAAGCCACCGAAAACGGGGTATGTCTTTGAATAGCATCCGTGTATGTGGAAGACGGATTCGGTGGACACCGCTGAATGGGGGACAGTTAGAGTTTCAATGTCCGCATACACAGTATAGGCCACTGGATCCATGCGTTGACAGTTTTTAAATGACATTTTAGACTCTTCTGGTTTTGGAAATGTAATCTTAACTGCTGGCTGCGTAGAACAATCCACCATGTGGCTATCCAGCTTGATATGCGTTGAAAAGTATTGCAAACACCGTTCATAAATATTTTTTTAATTTTGTCTAGATGAAAGTTGACTTCTAACAAGCTTGGAGAGGTTCTTAATTAAACAATAGTGACTCGTTTGCTCGTTAGTAATGTATAATAAATGTATATGGTGCACCTTATGCTGCTGCGTACAATAAAGCGGTCCAATAACCGTATTCTTATCAAGATCATAAATCATAAAGGAAAACTAAGGATTAAGACTTTCAAATTTAGCCATTAGAGGTAAGTTCTATAGGAAATGAAATAGTTGCAAAGTTGAGCGTGGAGAGTAACCTGTTAAACATGACCAGGTAGGTGGCTGTTTGAGTAACATCACGTTGAACAGGGGCTAAAAATGCAGCCATGCACCATAAAAACAATAGTCGTCCTCATTTTGAATATTGAGAACGGCTTTTCTACGTTGAACAGGAAGAGGAAGTGGAAAATACAGAGCACCTGAATTTAAGGGGTCAAAGCAACATACATTGACTTGGAGAAACGGGATGACCTCGAGCGATTTTCCACTTTCACCTTCAAGAAAGGCGTCAAAGTTAGCAACCAAAGCGTCAACATGTTGGTTATACCAAGCTTCCCTGTCATCCGTCCGTTAACATGGTCTCATTTTTGTTGTCAAATAAATGGTTTCTCGTTTTTGTACTCCATTGACTTAAAAAATACAAAGGTACAAACTAATTTTGTGTTCACCTTTAATGATGTGAAGCGCATAAAAAGAGTGGCAAATTGTAATTAAAAACGGGCAAACATGCCTGTAAAAACAATTTTGGATGTGAAATTGTGTTGGCATTGTATATTCGTCCACTGCACAGTCGTGTTTGGAAGCAGTCACGAACATCTTCCCAAACAATTGGCAACATGAGGTTATGTTCTAATAAACACTTATAATAATAAAAATATATAAACAGTCAACTGCTATATCTCTAGTATTAAATTGTTTCTTTAGGGGGCGGAACAGCGAGATCACCTGCTCACACACGATGTGACTAAGAGTTAAATGGTTTCTACTTCAAAGAGGACTAGGCATGCATTATTGTGCATGCCTAAATACTTCAACACCAAGGGGGGGGGGGGGGGGGGGGGTGAATTTAACGCTGTCAGCGTCTCGTTGGCTATGCTGGCAAATAGACTTGGTAGAAACACCATAAACTCTTGGCAGTGGCAAGGAAGTCTGGTGCCGAATCGAGTCTCAATTCTTTGCAGACTCTCTACGGGGAACGGCAGGTTAACTGGGAGATCCCTTAGTCTTCTTGTTTCCAACCCAGCCTGGGCCCCTATTCTGTTTAACTGTTGATGAGCATCCATGTTAACTATAAAAAGATAGCCCCCATATAGCCTATAATCATCTACTAACTGTTGAACAATGATAAGAAAACCAATACGTTAACTCACCTTGTACAGAGCAGAACGATGTTCACGCCAAAAGAGACTTGATGCGAGTGAGATTGTTTACGACACTTACACCTGTATATATACGAGCTTCGTGGCTGTGCTCACCACTGTCGAAGGGAATATAATTATGCCAAAGTTGTTTACTCGACATAAAGCTATGTCCTGTAATGCATCAGAATCAACCTTTAAAGAAAAATGGCAGTGTGATGCATATAATGAATGTAAACACACAACGCTATTTCCATTTGGAGCTGTAAGCGGCCGGAGGCCATATGGCACCGTGCTCTACGCGCAGCATGGCGACCGAAGGTTACATTGCCGTCATTGGCGAACATGAGATAATTGATAGCGCGGAAATAATTCATAATCTTCACTTAGTAACGTTAACGACTTGAAGCGAGGTCAGATAAAGAAATGCTCAATAACGTGTTTTTATTATCCAGTAATAACCTTCGGAAGCCCCTGTATATATATGTAAGGGAGTGAGGCCGGTCCGAGCTGGTCATTCGCTAGTGTGGTGTGTTAGGAAACAAGCGAGCGAGATTTTGCTGCTATATATATATATTACTTGTGTGAATGTTGTGGGATAACTGTATTCCGTTTTTGTCTTTCATTGATACCCATTCAATTAACAACGTTTGGTGAGTACTATGGCTAACCAATCTGAAACTTTTAGACAACACTTTTCTACACCAAGTAACTGGATATTATATGCAACAAAACATGGCCATCGCAGTCAAATATATAACAGAACATATAACGAATTTCGTACAACATCCACATACACTAACTATTTGAACAGTACTTTCAAAGAATGCCCATTAAACTATATTTCAGCACATCACACAACTCGATTTGACTAAAAACTACATTATTCTATGGGGCCAGACACCATCATTTTTCCACGACAATTCAAAGAGTTACAGTGTGTGACGTACATTAACGACTACCACATCCCTGTCACAAATGATACCTACGAAAATAGTGACGGTGAAATTGACTACATTCATTGTCATAAGATGTGTTTAAAATGTTTTGTTTCATACCATGGATTAGAACTTGCTATGGAAGATGAAGATACAGATAGTGACAACATAGACGACACGCTTCCCCTCCCTAATAATACCCACAGTTAAAGTTATTTGGTAAAACGCAAAAATTGGCAGTATCTCTTAGACGATTTGAATGAGGAGGACATATATTGGTGCCATAAATATGAAATGAAAATCCACAGCCTGCTTCCAGTCTCCGACCGGGTCAGGAATGGAATGAATGAAGCCCCCCATCTAGCGGCGAGGATATCAACTGTTTCGGCTGCCGAGGCCTGATGCACTCCTCTGGGGTGCCATAAATATACAAGATCCAAATTTGTTACGAGATGTGTATTCCCAGATGGAAGTAAAACGGATAAAATATATCCAAACACCCATGATTTCTTATATTATTCATACATTTCCTCAGTTGGTAAATTTACATTACATCCCACGAACCAACTAACATCACTCAGAAGTAAATATCAGCCCTACTAAAATGTAAGTTATATTTATTGTGTGTCAGATTTACCACAGACCTTCCAAACTCAAATTGCAATAGCTTTTTCTCTAAAATGGAATTTCGTTCCAGTGCAAACAGCAACCACGTGGGAGATGATATGGAAGAAGAGGTAGTAACAACTCCTACGCTTGCCACCTGTTTTGTTCCAGTGAGGAGTCCAACTCATCAAGACACCATCCCCATCACAACACCATTCACATCGCAATAACTTAAAAACTTATATATAGTTTTATGATACCTATGAGTTTTTTAAATAAAAACAAAGTTAAACTTTTGAGTTTTTGATTTAACTATTGGTTACATGCATGCTACCTCGAGTATGTGTTAGAAAAACAAACAGACATTTTAGTTCATTTGTTTATTTTCATCGTTTGCACATAAACATGTTACCACTTGTTTAACACAAGGTAAGTATATTCTAGAGTTTATTTTTGCTTTGATCTTTTTCCTTTCACATGTTTTGTTTGTAAACGTTCAGCACTCAACACGAGCTTCCCCTTCATAGCTCCTGCTACCACAAAGGCCGCCATTTTTTCTGCAACAGATGCGGAAGCTGACGTCACACATTCCATAGCCTTTCTCAAAATTATCTCGTCGGCGGCACGTCTTAGTTCAGACATGTTGTTCTCACGCTTCGATGTTCTGTACGCTATATCATGCTGCTTGCAGGCTGCGTCTAAAGCATTAATTCTAGGATCACCACGTGCCAGTCGAACGTCTAAGTTTGTACCAGGGCTACAGTATTGATAACCAGGTAAGTGCAACTCAAAGGGTAAAATATCTATGACTTTGTCAATGAGACCATGACCAGTACAGATCCGGCATATTTTTTCAGTCGGTGACGCACACGTTGGTTCTTTTTCCGCTGCTGCGGAGGTTGCTTCTTTCTTACCATCACACCCGTGGAATGAAGACGCATAGTCGTTGCATGAGGTTTTATTTCCATGATACAGTTTAATTAACTGACACGATCTACAATTTTGAACCGATGGCATTTTGGAAATGTACACTTGTTGATGATGTTCATAATCGGTGCATGGTTGAAGTTCACACAGCACAGGATCCCGTGTCCAATCACTCGGCACACTACCCCAAATCTCCTTTACAGCATTTGACGCAACATAAAAGAGAAACGCTTTGGGTAAAGCATTTAATTCTTCTGGGATAAAATTGTGCAGTTTTTTCTTACAAGCGAAAAACTTAACAATAGGTTCAATAGGGTTAGATTTTAAGCCTTCGATGGTAGCAATTATACACAGAAACGTCTGTACTAGACATATGTCTCTGTCTCACTGTTCTGGTCTGCATTCATGTACAACGTTTTAAACTCATCTTCCAGGTACCGACATGCATTGCGACTTAGCCAATCAAAGAGTTTCGATACGTGTAGGAGTGTCTTCTTTCGTACACGTTCAGCAGGCTCACAGAAGGTGTGTAGTGCAGGACATCCCATCTCGTGTAGAACGATGAGTTGACAAGTTGGAGAAACATACGGACGTAACCATTCCTTTTTTCACCTCCTTTTACAAAAATTGGGTTGACACCGAAAAAATAGGCTTTTAAAACAAACGGCAGATAATGATAAGGAATGTTTCATTGATTCCAGTTCAATACTAAATGATGTTGCAGCCACTCGGTTTGTCTTCTATCCTCGTCCGACTGATGTGCAAGGGAAACGGTGGTTCAAAAGTGAAAACATTTACTGTGGGCACCCACATGGTTGTGCAATCTATAATTGCAACGTCTTTGAAAACAAACTTGTTTCCATTGAATTTGAAGCCTTGCATATCGACAATCAGTGTTCTAGGCATGGTTACTGCTCGCGGATACACACTCCTTTCTTCAACACTGCTATCTGACAACTAACCAATATTTATCTATAGTCCTACTAGTTAAGGGGTTGGGAAAAGGAACCGGATTTGCTAAAAGGATTAAAAAAACAGAAATGGATTATACTACTTTATTCATAAAAAGATTAGAATATTGTTTACAATCTTTTATCATAGGATTTGGTCCATCCCAATCGGTGCGAGATTCTCCGAGATGCATGAAATGCCTACGACAGGCGCGGCAGGCTGCAACATCCGCTGACATACGGAGATGTAATGGTAACTTATCCCAGTTGAGATCAATGTCGTGAGCACCGTACGTGGACAGAAATCCAGCTGGTAAATAGGGCATCAGATGCTGCGGCATTTCACGTAGAAATTCTGCTTTATGGTAAGCTTGAATAGCTATACTCACCATGGTGCGATAAATCTCAAATACCGCATCGGCGTCTCGACTTATTGAGCAACGATCACCCTCCAACATGACGACATGAGACTTCGGTGACGTCATCCTTGTTTTTCTTTTGATTGTAGCACTGCTTGTATGCCCTGTCCTAGTAGCCGAACGTAGAAATGAATCCATCGGGTGGATAGGAAACCAGGTGCGGTGATATTCCTTGTACGGAGTGAGCCTTGGAATAGGCGGTAGTAAATTCACTCACCGGGGAGCGATAGACTATAAACCTCGAATCCTCATCTGTACTGTGCGACCGGCGTTCACATTTAAGGTCTGTTGTTCCCCTTCGAGAGGGGGTAGTGACTTCATCGTAGCTTTCCATGACTGAGCTGGGCTCTGCAGGCAGACCTTCTATTTATAATCTGGTCACCATGTTGGACAGCGGCAGATAATACAGTACACCTGCGTCTCGTGAACAATCAGGCAATAGGCTGTTTTTTTTCTGGAATAACTGCAGATGTTTCAAATTCTAGTCGGATATCGATAGTCGTTTCCTTCATGGCCTCCTCCAAATATGAAGAGTCTATCACCACTAGAGGTGCTTTGGTCTGAAAGTCTTGCGGGGATAATAGCGGACATGCTTCTTTCTGATAATAGGATGACTGAAAGTTTGTAAACATGTCATAGAGCTTACCGAATTTGTTCTTGGTAAAGTTTAAATCCATTCCTTCATAGGGGAAGGTAACTCCGTTCAGGAAGAGTCGTATATTTCGCAATTGGATGTGAGCAAATTGTGATGCATATTTATTCTGTTGATATTTGCGATCCGTTTGAAATCCAACCATGACGTAGAGAGGTCGCTCTGTGTACCGTGAGGTTTTTATAGACCAAGTATGTGTATCAGTGAGTGGTAATGTAGCAGTAATTAATGCCCCATGTTGGTAGCGACAAGTGTAGCAGTAATTAATGCCCCATGTTGGTAGCGACAAAGTGTAACGGTTTGGCTGCCCCTAACTGTTGGGTGAAAAATGTAACTGTTTACCTTTGCCTAAGCTATGTTGTTTTAATGGGCGCCAAGACCTCAACGCAATGTTGAAATCTAAATTTGTATTTAACAACGTCTAGCTCTGGTAGAACACCTTCAAGAATCTATTCACTCAGATCGTGGTATGATTTGATCATTAACCCAACAAACAATTGTATCAGGAGAAGGAATTGGTCTATATCTAATGCTACCTACTGAAAGCAAAGATTGCATTGTAAAAGAAATGAATTTATTATATAAAATAAGTATTGCAAAATTAATAATAATAATAAGTTTAAAATTTAAATCGGAGCGTTGCGATTTTAATATTACCGATAGAAAATTACGTGAAAACGGAGTCTGATAAATTATTGATTTTACTCTTATTCCCAAGCTATGAAGTTACTGAAATATGAAATATAAAACAAAGAGAAATGAGAGATTGCGTATTTCTGCGTCATTCGCGCTTACCACTGGAAATGGCCGAAGCCTTTCCCTCGCACTGGATGATGCTGTGAGCTTCCCACAGTCTCTTGGATGTCGTCATCTTCGTCGATGTTTGATGATATACTGGTAGATTTGAAGATTGTATGGTCCTATCATCGGAGCCATACCCTCGTACAACCAAACTGGTTAAGTTTTAAACAGATAGTTCTCCACTCCACGGAACTTTGGAGCGACCCACACTTGCAACCGAACTAGTCAAGTCTTTCACAGATTGTCCCCCACTCCACGGAACATCGGACGATATATGCCCCTGTCGGCTCCCCACCTCGGTACCGACTTCCAGCTTACGTGGTCTCCACTGATTGGCTGCTCCCCACGCTCTATTTCCCTTTCTCTGGCTCATTACACACGGCGCGCGGATGATGAAGTCGACTTCAGTTCTAACTATCCGCCTTTTCTTGACGTTGCAACCCCGCTTGCGTAATACGTCTTGACAAGAATCAGCCCGTATCTGAATTTCCAGTGAGTCATGTCTCTCATAATATCCTAACTGACGAAACTCCGTAAAATTCCGTAATCATATAATTTTCTATGATATTGTCGTTCGTAATAATTTGCTTGATAGCGTTTTCTAAGACATAGAAAACCTATCTGTATGCTTATAATTTTTATAAAATGCTCCGAAAATACCTTAATAATAATTATAATAAATTAATAATAATAATAAATTAACATGAAAAATTCTCTTGGCTGAACAATTTGCCGCGTAAATAAATATAGAATGGCTTCCTACTGACTTATGCCAGTGGCATAAAAACCCCTCGAAAAACACGTTACATATTCGCCTCGGATCATCGGATGATTTACCGTGACGACGGTCCATTATCCGATTATCCCAGACACGTTAATAATCCCCATCCAAAATACATATTACATAAATGAAATCACCCTAAATTACAGATATATACACTCATAATTTTTCTTCACGCACTTTGCGTCAAAGTTTGTTGTCACTATGGATTGCACTTTGCAACCAGTCCAATGTTTCTCATGTAGAATAGTGTTCCACGGATATTTCCGCCTCTCAAATTTCTCTATGTTGGAGAAATAGACATAATTAATGTGTGAGCACTATGTATTTATGATGTCATATCACACGCATTGAAGGTGTTCTGATATATTTATATCACCATAGAACTTCCTAATTTCACTGGAGGTCCCTTCCTTATGGTGAAATTTAATCTCACTTATCACTGAGCACACGATCACACAATTGTGCCAGCGCATCGTGACCATAATACTTGATCTCTCTTTATAAAAGATGAAATTAATATTGACTTCTGAAAAAAAACAGTAAATGCGCATTACATATAACACCAAATATTTCTGTGCCGTAATCGCCCTGTCTTGTTAAGTTCCCGTAAACCATATTCTACTTAATACTAGTTCTCAACACAGACCAGTTCTCCTCACACAAATGAAACCATTGTACAAATTACCTTAAATTACTCACTAAAAAATCTTACATGGCGAGGCCGTAAACAGAAATCACGTGTGCCGTTATGTATGAGTTTCATGAAGGACTGTCTCGCATTCTGATGGCCCATCTTTTGCCTCGTGGAGGCCTTAAGCAAAAATACCCTGTCCAAGCGCTCACCCATCTCTTGGAGGCAAATGGGAATTCACCAGCGCTACCAAATTCTGGCCTTGGTGTATCGAGACATTTTAGTGCTCAAGAGCATCCGACAATCCCGTCATATTTCCCTGTACCTTAAAAACTCTCATTTACTTACATACTACCCCCCTGTGTGACTTCTGATACGCCTGCCTGGAAGACCAAATCTTCCACGCACCAAATACTTACTCATTTGATAGGCTGGCTCGCCAGCTAAACATCCTCACTTTATGACACATACTTTCGGAGACTATGTATATTATACGTCCCGTATAATCTGTTTCCCTCACTATTCTCCAGCACATATGCTGTTTTGCCAATACGTTTGGAAACTATAAATGTTTCTGCGTCACCTGCTTACAACCTTGCACGTGGCTCCCTTAAATGAACGTCATCACGTTGCTCTACCTAGCATATTTCTCAGTGTCTGTAACGATGCCCTGTTGCTACTGTCCACACATGCTAACCCTACTCTCCTTTGGTGTCACACCTCTACTCGACACTCTATGACCTAAAAATGTCACTTATGACTGACAGAATGACGACTTAGACAGCTTCAAAGTGAACCCTGCCTGATCTAACTTCTGAAATACTATATCTAAATGACGTAGATGCTCCTCAAAACTGCGTGAACTAATTACCATATCATCTATGTAAATAGTTACAAACTCTCATGTGTCATCCCCTAATGCGATGTTTAAAGCCCTAATTAAAGCTGCTGAACTACTCTTTAACCCATAAGGTGTTCTACAAAATTGATAAAGGTTATATTTATGACTAAAAGCTGTAAATGGTCTATCTTCGTACATAAGTGGCACTTGCCAACAACTGGAACTCAAATCTACACAAGTGAAATACTTCTTCCCCTCAAATGTTTGCATTAATTCCTCTATTGACATAGATTTCAGCTGATCTGAACTAATTCTACTGTTAAGCAAACGAGCGTCTAAACAAATACGAACCGTGCAGTCGGTCTTGGGTACCGTGATCAAAGAATTAACATATGGACTGTTAGAGTGCTCAATAATCCCATCTTCAAGCATCTGATTAATTTGTGCCTCAACTGCACTCTGATAAGCGAAAGGTACAGGATATCTATGTCCTGTGAATACTGACCTATCAATAACGTTCAATGAATGTGTATAGCAATTGGCCATACCAATGCGATCCTCAAAAACTCTCCTATTACACCATAACACATCATAGAGCCGAACAAAATGTTCCACCTCTATATTTCCCTGAAATGCAGCATCACGTAACGAGTCCTCTAGACTTCCGTTCGTAATCACACTGCCCAGAAAACATGGAGAACCCCGCTCTACGGCTGGCGATATCTCATTTAAAGTACAAATCACCCCTACAACACTACTCTGAATATGGTCATTGAACGCTACTTCTACTTCAGACTCTCCCCATTTAAATTTCAAACTCCCTACATCATAACATAAGTTACCAGACACTCTACTTAGCCACTCTGAACCCAAGATAACACTGAATACCAAATTTGGAATTACAAGGCAAATCTGCTTCTCTACATGTTTATTAATTTTAATGTCTACTAAAACTTGCTTAGAAATTACTTTAGACCTCTTCCCAACAGCTGTGATAACAAAAGTGCTTTTAATTGGCATCTCCACAAAATTTACTCCAGTTCCTTTCATTTTATCATAAAATGCACTACTTATGCAACTCTTCATACAACCACTATCAATTAAAACATCTGTGTACGCCTCGGACACGTTAAATTTAACTATGGGGCTCTTACTAACCACTTCCTGAATAATACCTTCATCATTTAGTTCATGTAATAATTCATTTCTTACATTTAGGTCATAGGGTTCCTGTATAATTGTATGGACAGGGCATGCTACAGACTGAGATCCTGACCTTACTTCGCAGCCTGGTTCACGTTTAAAGAACCGCTACAGCTGGCCGTAGTACTACTAACTACTGCACTAGTCTGGTTGTTCTGGGTTGTGTTGTCATTGTTTGGCTGTATATTACTACCACTAGGCTGTCCTCTTCCTTGACCCCTATTCTGGTTGTAATTATTGTCATTATAATTTCTCCCTTGATTTCCCCTGAAATCATTGTTTCTCCCTTGATTTCCCCTGTAATCATTGTTCCTCCCTTGATTTCCCCTGAAATCATTGTTCCTCCCTTGATACTGATTACCATAGCCATTTCCTCTGTTCTGATTTAGCTGTTTATTATTATTTCTATTTTGAGCGTTGGCCCCTTCGCCACCGTTCCCTTGAACTTCTTAATGCCTGGCTTCATTAGGTCTATTATTATTATTACCCTGGTTCCGATTGAAATTGTCCTCATAACCCCCTCTCCCTAGTGCATCAAATGTGCTTAACAAATTTTCTACTTTTGATATTGTCTTTACATTCTGGATACAAGCAGCCTCCTTGATCCTATAGGGAAAGTGCCTAAGTAGCAACCTCACCACATCACTTTCCTCCTTCAAGCCACCAAGATATTTACACACTAATACCTGCCCTAAAAAGTGTTCGGTCATGGTGGAGCTTCCTTTAGGGTTATATTTACCACACACTACTCCCTCACGATGCTGCGACTGAATAACCTCATTCCAGAACTTTTCACAGAATTTCATTTTAAAATCATTAATATCAGTAAACTTGTCTCTGTAGACAGCAAACCAATTCCTCGTTTCCCCCACAAACACTTGTTCTAAAATTTCAACTACCTGGCACCACTCAATACTACCAATTTCCAACCTCTCCCCGAATTTATTTTCTATAGTGTTCATGAACTTCATTGGGCACCCCTGTCGATTGCTGAACTTACCCAGTTCTACCTCCCTGTGGGTGCTATTCACAAAAACTGGCCTATTCTGACTATTTTCTTGCCTGATCCTAGCTTTTAATTTTAACTCTAATTCTGCGATTTTGTCCTCAGCCTTCCTCTCAATACTGTTTACTGTTAATTTAATGTTTCCTTCTGATTCTTCTACTTTATCATATAGCTTTGCTTGTTTCTCCTCAATATTGCTAATGCTCTCTCTATTACTCTCTCTTAAATCATTTACTTCTGCAACTATTTGTGAGTGGACTTTCTCAATTCTACCCCCCAGCTGTTCCTTAACCTCTTTAGTTGATACTTGAATCTTGTCAATTTCTCCCCCCAATTGCTTTTTGACCTGCTGTGTTTCTAATTTAACTAATTCCTTTAAATTTTCAGCCTGTGTGCTGATTCTACTTTCCAACACCTCCTGTACTTTTCCTAATTTCTTGTCTACATCTGCAATGATCTCTTTAACCTTCTCTTCCATTACTCCTCTGATTTCTCCTCTAATCTGCTCCATTTTCACACTAATTTCCTTACTGTTTTGTTCTAATTTAGCATTTAAAATTTCAGTACTCTCTCTATTTTCCCTACTGTTTTGTTCTAGTTTAGCGTTGTTTTGTTCCAGTTTTGCATTTAAAGCGTCTGTACTTTCTTTATTTTCCCTACTGTTTTGTTCTAATTTGGCGTTTAAACTATCGCTCAATTCCCTATTACTCTCTTTATTTTCCTTACTGTTTTGTTCTAATTTTGCATTTAAGGCATCACTACTAACTTTGTTCTGATACATGAACTCGAGAAGTAAAGTTTTTAATTCTGGTTGGCCGCCTACACTCCCTGTTTCAGTATCGGGATTTACCTCCGCTACCCCGGTACTACCATCACTCGACATACTGCTCGTATCATCACTCTCCAGTTGATGACCACTACGTAACCTCATCTGCATTCTTTCTCATCCCCCATAATGATATACACTGATATAGACAAATAACCCCCAAAATACAGGCACAGAAATATATATCCTTCTCCTTCCACAAATGTTATTAGGTTTTCAGCCCCAAGTTGTCGGCGACAAATGTAGCAGTAATTAATGCCCCATGTTGGTAGCGACAAGTGTAGCAGTAATTAATGCCCCATGTTGGTAGCGACAAAGTGTAACGGTTTGGCTGCCCCTAACTGTTGGATGATAAATGTAACTGTTTACCTTTGCCTAAGCTATGTTGTTTTAATGGGCGCCAAGACCTCAACGCAATGTTGAAATCTAAATTTGTATTTAACAACGTCTAGCTCTGGTAGAACACCTTCAAGAATCTATTTACTCAGATCGTGGTATGATTTGATCATTAACCCAACAAACAATTGTATCAGGAGAAGGAATTGGTCTATATCTAATGCTACCTACTGAAAGCAAAGATTGCATTGTAAAAGAAATGAATTTATTATATAAAATAAGTATTGCAAAATTAATAATAATAATAAGTTTAAAATTTAAATCGGAGCGTTGCGATTTTAATATTACCGATAGAAAATTACGTGAAAACGGAGTCTGATAAATTATTGATTTTACTCTTATTCCCAAGCTATGAAGTTACTGAAATATGAAATATAAAACAAAGAGAAATGAGAGATTGCGTATGTCTGCGTCATTCGCGCTTACCACTGGAAATGGCCGAAGCCTTTCCCTCGTACTGGATGATGCTGTGAGCTTCCCACAGTCTCCTGGATGTCATCATCTTCGTCGATGTTTGATGATATACTGGTAGATTTGAAGATTTTATGGTCCTATCATCGGAGCCATACCCTCGTACAACCAAACTGGTTAAGTTTTAAACAGATAGTTCTCCACTCCACGGAACATTGGAGCGACCCACACATGCAACCGAACTAGTCAAGTCTTTCACAGATTGTCCCCCACTCCACGGAACATCGGACGATATATGCCCCTGTCGGCTCCCCACCTCGGTACCGACTTCCAGCTTACGTGGTCTCCACTGATTGGCTACTCCCCACGCTCTATTTCCCCTTCTCTGGCTCATTACACACGGCGCGCGGATGATGAAGTCGACTTCAGTTCTAACTATCCGCCTTTTCTTGACGCTGCAACCCCGCTTGCGGAATACTTCTGGACAAGAATCAGCCCGTATCTGAATTTCCAGTGAGTCATGTCTCTCATAATAACCTAACTGACGAAACTCCGTAAAATTCCGTAATCATATAATTTTCTATGATATTGTCGTTCGTAATAATTTGCTTGATAGCGTTTTCTAAGACATAGAAAACCTATCTGTATGCTTATAATTTTTATAAAATGCTCCGAAAATACCTTAATAATAATTATAATAAATTAATAATAATAATAATAAATTAACATGAAAAATTCTCTTGGCTGAACAATTTGCCGCGTAAATAAATATAGAATGGCTTCCTACTGACTTATGCCAGTGGCATAAAAACCCCTCGAAAAACACGTTACAGTAATACCGGGTATCCATGCAGCTCCCAGCTTCTAAATTGTATGGGTAAAGCTGTATCTTCTCCACAATCATGAGCAGACTCATTTTTTTTCTGGTCAGAGATAGAAACGTGCGGTACTCTCAATAGAATTCGTTGCAATAAAATTTTTAAATCTATTGCAGCTCCATCAACACCCTTCAGCGCATTATAATCGCTCCTATCTCGGACAAGAATCAGATCTTGTCTTGCGTTCACAACGATGCGCTTATGGTCCTCTGCAAAGCCTAATATTAATTTTAGGGGTAAATGACTGGTAAATGTACCATCACCATTAATCATCCAGTCCTTTGTCGAGTCGGGACACCAACCGGCCATACGAAACGCTTTACTCTCCTCACTTCCGTACGAGGGATAAAGTTTCATAGCGCTTGTTATACCGACATTTCGAGTCGTATCCATTTCGATTCCGTTGATGACGTAGCGAACCTTGGAAAACAAAACAGCCAGAGCATGGTTAGCCAATTTTGACGTTGTCGGAATGGTACCATCTGATTTGGTGAGTTGGCCTTCAATCTGGATGTAACTTTCATGGGGTAGGGTGTAGATATCTTGTTGATTAATGGTAATACGAATTTCGTCATTATTTGGTCCCTGAGTATACGGTTGGTAGGAATGGTGTTCAATTCTTACGATACCCTCCTGTACTTCAACCGGGTTGGTCACGTCGAGGATCGAATTCATGACGTAGGGTGTAACCCAGTTGTTGTAAGATCTGCTCGTTCACACGTGTTAACCTGTACACACGTTGAGAACAACTAACACCCACCCTCAACGTTGTTGTTGTTTTATACACGTGCTTCATGCTGGCTTCAGATACAATTTGTAGATCACAGGTGTATGAGGGTTTTATTGGATGAGACGTTGGTTTCTATTCACCAGTCTCAAGGTAATATTCCTGATGTGGGTAACACTCACAGGGTGATAGAGCACCACCGACGGGTTTTCGCGGATGATATAGCCACCGGGTGAAGTGACAATGAAATCATAGAGCGAATGCGAAGGTTCCTGATTGGTGTAAACGTCGGTGATGATGTTACACGTGACAGATACGTGATGGTTTTCAATAATTTTCTCTGGTTGGTCAGACTTGTGCAACACGTTTGGTTCTAACACTCGTGCTGAAAAGCCTAGCAATGGACCAATTGAGTCTGGTTCTGATTTAAAATCAATCCTAAAGCATACCTGCCAACTTTTGAAAAGGGCTATCAGTAAAACACACGCGCGACAAAAAATCGAACGATTTTCGATATACCCCCGGCTTGACGAAAATAATAATACTTCTGGGCTACAAAATACAATAATTCATGCTTTAAACAGGATACTTCAATGAAATCATATCTACTTACATAATTTGTAGATGAACATAACAATCCAGAAGAAATCCATGTTAATCAGCAGCAGGCGTGGTGAATATTGGTTTGGAGCACACATAACAGGACTTCCTTGATAGATTAAGCTGATATACGATAATTGAAAAAGGCTTTACACAATAAAACTTGTTTAACGTAACACAGGCAAGAAATAATATAATACACACTGCAAATCACATGCTAGTTCGACTTTAAAGTCATGGTTGTGGTCTTTTTAGCTTCCTGCAAAAAGTCATGAGAAAATGTTTTGTCATAACAGCGACCAGAACTCCTGGTCTTCAAAATAGAAATAGACTCCAGAGATTCATTGGACATGGATGACCTGAACTGTGTTCTATTTTTCTTCACACGGCTAAAAACACGTTGACATTCTGCATTGCTATGGGGTATGGTGAGAACAGAGAGCATTACTCTAGAAATTCGGTTATACTTAAGAAGTCTATCGGCTCCACGAATTCTTGATATTTGTGCCCAACTGGAATCACTTGCAGCATCTTGATGTGCAGCCGAAGTGTCATCTACCTGAAGAGCTGTGAACTGCCTCTGAAGCTCATTCACCACCTCATCTGTAGTTTCATTCTCTTCCTTGCATAACATGATAGGAAACTTTTCCAAGAAAAAACGAATGGAAGAAAACTGTGCATCTTCAATTTTGTCTAACCTAGCAACTTGAGCATTCTTTAACACGTCATCCTTGAGTGGAAACTTGTTGATGATGTAGTCACAGGCAGTACAAAAGTAGTTTCTCACTGATGGAAAGAAAAGGGATTTATCTGTATCCGGTCCGTTCTGAAGGCACTTAACAACTTCAGATGATGCATTTTTTGCCATTTTATTTACAAAGCATGTCGTTTTCGTGCGACCACAACTATATTTCTTTGCAACTTCTGATATAAAGCACCAGCATGATCAGCCGCACTTAAGGGCACATTGTGTTCCACCAAAAAGGAAGTAAACAGACACTCGGCCCTAATTACGTCCTGTCAACGTGAAGAAAGAATATGCATATGGTAGAAATAAAACACACACACACACGTGGAACGAATGTAATTAGTCCAAGGAATACAGGAAACTGCGAAGCACGAAGTTATAGCACAAAAACTCGAACGCTTCATTAAAATATGCCATAACCTTAAAAGACGAAAACATTCAAGGAACGCCAACTTCGCGAACAATGAACAACTCACGTGGTCAAAGAATATGGTTTAAATCGCAACGAGCGAACGGAGCGGAACAAAGAATATGCGAAGAACATGGAAGAACGGTTATCCCGGCTTCAAATTCAATTACAATGAAGACACAAACATCACACGGTTAAAAGTACGAATCATATCAAAGAACGAGTTATCGACTATCGTGGACTTGCCTTCGACCCACGCAAACAATCGATTGTACGGAAGTGGGCGGTATTATCGAATGTAAATTATCTTTTCAAATTTTTGTCCGCGAAATCGTAAAATGACACCGTTCATCCGTAAAACCGTAAAATGCTGCAATTTCCGTAAATTTTACGGATAAACCGTAAAAGTTGGCAGGTATGCTAAAGGAAGAAAGAATACTGCAACGATGTGTCACGTTGTTGGCTATGAGTTCGAACTTGTATGTCCCGTCAAGAAATGCTTTTAGAGTAAATTCTCTGATGAGCGTTGTGTAGATGTGATCGTGAATATCATCTACCGTGTAGCTGCCAGACGGTAGAGTTCACTCATCGTCATCGTAGTAGAACTTATCGTTGACACCTTCGTGTACGTTGTAGATTCTATTATAACCTTCAAACGAAACAAGTCCCAGCACGTAGGGTCGTTGTCCCAATTCAATAGGAGGATAAAAGTCAACGGTTACTTCAGCTCCTTGTCCGTGCACTGTAAACGCTCTACTTTCTGCCATTATACTGCTCACGTTACCACCTGCGCTGAGTCTTATATAGAAAGGTCAGACAGAGACGACCAGTGTTGAGTGTTGAAATTTTGTACTCGTTTTACATTATAGTTTATTGTTGCACTGCTTCCGTAATAGCGAAAAAGCTCTGTCGGCGGAGGAAGGTTTCCAAAACTGCCAAAGTAGCACACGGTGTGACCATGCTTGACGTAGGCCACGTAATGTGTTTCCGGTCCATGACTGTCATTCAAAATTAATAACTGCACTCTCACGCTTCCAAGGTTAAGGCGGTGATTGGTTGCGCATAAATACACCCCGAAAGTGTGCAATCTTCAACTGTTTTGCATATTTTATGACATCTCCGTGTGTCATGGCTCGCCGGGGCAGTGCATCGATTAAGCGTTTTTTGGCGACATGTAAATGCCGAGTCCTTTTTTATAGGGTGCTAGCTTCATGTTCACTCCCTTCCCACGCAGTGCTATAGCTTCCATCGTTTTATTGTGTCTCTCACTTCCTTCAACTGTTGCTTCGCCTCCTCGACAGCTTTCAGCGTTCGCGCTACCGCACTTGCTCCACCAAGAAGTGAACCAAGAGCTGCCAGTCCAGCGAACAGCGCGGACAAAAACCTACCTCGTTTCGGTACAGGAATAACTCGGGCACGTTTTTTAAAACTTAGTTTACTTTTGGAGTTCACATGCAATCGTGCTGCTCGGAGTGCTTTCTTAAAGGCCAACTCGCTATTTGTTTCTTCGCGTGAAGCGTGACGTGCCGCATGGAGAATAGCTTTAAAGCCTCCCTTTCTTGACAACTTCTTCCTCTTCTTCACCGCATATCTCTGTTTCACCATCGCGACTAAGGGAAAAGACAACCTCACAGTGTAAAGGATAGACAACAACTAACGCTCCTCGGGAAGAGAACCTGCAATTATTTAATCGATGGTGGCGGTATATTCAAGTTCTCTATACAGCGGAAAATCGTTTATTGTTTTTCCCGCCTCTTTTTCTTCAGACGACAGTTTCAGTTGAAATTATAATTTGTCCTCGGCTTTCACCGCAAGTTCGATGAGTGATGATGATATAATACCACCGTTTAATAGTAGCTCTAAATGTTTGAAATCCGGTGTATACTCGATAACACGAATGGCACCATCATAGGGTAAACGGTAATTGATATGCCCCGAACGTAGTATATAGGTGAGGTTATTGGGGTCTTCAAATGGTTGTCGGTTTACAATGTGAACCAAAAATAAGTTTGGCATCGTTTTAATGAAATGCGATAATCGTTGTTCCAAAAATCGTTTAGTCGTCACGTCATAAGGATGTACAGGATCGGCAACATCGGCTATTCGTTTTCGCTTCATCTGAAGAGTGTTCTCTCTGATTTCCCACACCTTCTCTATTTCAGAGAACAATTACCGTTTTGTACAAACATCTTGATCATCCTCGGGATCGGCCACGTGTACAAGGCGTGCATTATTTGCAGAATAACCATTTACCGTTAGGGTCAGTACAATATGGTGTAGCTCTTTTATCTTATCTACATAGTCCTTTCTAGCAGCGTCCGTGTCGTTCGTTGGAAGTGCCAGCTGAGTGATTCGACGTTGGTGTACATCATAGTCTTCCTCTTTTTTTAACACCACAGCATTGGTTAACATATAGGCTTTGGTGCACACATCTTGATTGTTCACGGGGTCTGCAACGTCTGCGTCCGTGTCGTTCGTTGGGAGTGCCAGCTGAGTGATTCGACGTTGGTGTACATCATAGTCTTCCTCTTTTGTTAACACCACAGCATTGGTTAACATATAGGCTTTGGTGCACACATCTTGATTGTTCACGGGGTCTGCAACGCCCATGAGATACGTCTATTCTGTGCCTCATAGTCTCCCTTGATACGCCGCAAGCGATAATAATCTACATACCTTTTTTGAACATGCGTCCGAAGCTAATTGAGGTTCTGTTATATTGGTTAATCGATTTCCATTAAAGTCGTAATGACCATCCGTTGTGCGTGGCAGTGCATTTGCATCGACATATCGTTTATTAGCCGGATCTATATCATGTTTTGGATCGTTTGTCGAAGCAGATGACTCATTTCCTTTCTTTGTTTTATGTATTCTCCCAAAGGCATCCATGGTTACACTAGATCTGAAACAGCCACATGCTTCATGTATATAGAGACCACCGCTTCCCGTTTCACGTTCAGTCGATATGCAGATTATTAAGCAACAACATTCACTTCCGGTGGGAGATTTGGTTTCTCGCCTCTTCTCGACAACGTCCGAACGCCGCCACAGTTCACTCTTCTCGTCTTCCATTCGCTGTCTCATCGCCGGACCATCGGGATGTGGAACAAACAATCTTCTGCTTACCTTAATCACCTCCTTAAACGGAGTACGATTTCAAAATATCTACATTTTTGCCAAGTCGCTATATCAACCTCTTTATGTGTTCTTGGAACAGGTCATGTCGGGTCTTCGCAACATGGGTTACTTCACATTCCCCGCGCACGAAGATGTCTCACCGGATCATGTTCGCCCGAATTCGCTCATGATTTTTGATGATGTGTCCATGGAACGACAGGCTATCATTCAGACCTATTTTAGCAAGGGACGTCATAAATATATTGACTGTTTTTATCTGGCTCAAACCTATTCCCGAATACCCAAACAGCTCATTCGCGACAATGCCAACGTGATTGTTCTCTTCCGGCAGGATGAACGCAACATGCGTCACGTCTACGATGATCACGTGAACCCAGCCATGACCTTCCCAGCCTTTACACAGTTGTGTTCCACGTGTTGGAACGCTCATCACCACGGTTGTCTTGTTATCGATAAGCAGAGTGACATCAACAACGTACGCTACCGCGTGGGGTTTGGTCATTTTATACGTATTTAAGGCACTGCATGGCTTTATCAAACGTCATTTATTCAGCTATCAACGCAACAGCAGGAAGCCAATTAAAGAAGCACATTATCCGTGCGCGAAATAGTTTACGGCACAAGTACCGTGAGCTGAAACGCACGCATGCCGATAGTGAGCTGATTGTCGAAAAACATTTCAAATCACCCCTGGAAGCCATGTTGAAGGAAAAATCAAAGTCCAAGAAGCCTCATACATTATCGAAAGGAACGCAAACGATCGAAGAAGAGGAAGAAGATAACAAATAATAATAATAAGAAGAAGCTGACGATGTTTTTTCTCCGTCGATTCCGTCTTCTAGCTCTAAAGAATCACCGCTGCCCAAGTTTCTGAAAACATCAGTCATTGATGAAACTCCCTCTAGCTCTAGAAGGAAACCTACTCTGTCAGAAATCTTAGCTACAACTGAAAAATTTGTGCAGCTGAATAGCATTCTGTTAGAGCATTTTGGACAGTTGGTAACCCCCTATCTCGAAGACCTATTTACTAGAAAAACTGATACGACCTACGGTGTTCGGTATGAAAATAAGTTGATTACCTATGATAGTTCAATATTTTTACGTTCGATGGTTAACTTGTTTATTCACTTAACTACCTCGATAACAAAAATGTTTTGGGTCGTGTGTTCCGTTTTTCCATTCTTGAAATCTGGCAACCCTACCTGTGTACCATTGAATTGAAGCCCTATAACTTTTGCACGGAGGGATGGTTAGATTGATTGCCATTTGATGGCAATGTTTGTGTAGGTTTTCGAAAGTTGATTACCAACGTATTTGGATCGTTCCAATAGGCGAAATCAACGAAAGGTTTTAACGTTTTAAACGGAACGCCGGAAGCTGAATGTCCCCGGCGAACACTCTCATAGGTAGGAAACAATTTCGATATGATGGTTTTATATTTGAAAACTTTATTAGCATTCATTGCTTCAGAATATTTATAATTACGTCTAAAACCATTTGTAGTCCATAAGATATTCTTGTACGATCAAGAGAGTGGGGAGCGAGGAAGCGTGGAAGCATCGCGCTTAAATTTTGCTTACACTTCTTGAAAAGCTTATATATGTTAATTTTGGACTTTCAGCGACTTTTAAAGTATTATTATATTCCTTTTCTTATTTTCTTCATCATTTTAATGCATTACATTTCCTTTTTATGGCCTAAAAGTGAATATTTCATAATGTGTACGAGGCT
Organism: Meconema thalassinum; assembly: GCA_946902985.2. Taxonomy (NCBI): domain Eukaryota; kingdom Metazoa; phylum Arthropoda; class Insecta; order Orthoptera; family Tettigoniidae; genus Meconema; species Meconema thalassinum. The sequence continues at coordinate 246,419,504 of OX336394.1, read as the reverse complement.
TTCGATAATAATGCTGTCTATTAGACCTCTCCTCATTGGCTGTAGACTCCTATCCAATGGCATAATTTATAACAATCGATTTTACATATCCGCGGTAAATAGCGTTGCTATGGGTCGGGTGACCTTGGCGTGAGCTAACTCTTGCCTGCATATCACGTGACTGGGCCGTGACTCTGCCCGTAACTTGCCAACTAACCAGTTTTATGACACTTCACAGAATCCATTCGCCTGTGTTAAATTATATCATGGGCTTGTAAAAATACTCTAATTTTATTCATAAATAATTGAAAATCAGGGCTCGGTACATTAAAGATGATAACATTTTAATAAGTATTAACAGGTGTCGGATCCAAGTGAATCAAGTTTTCGAATTGGTGACTCAGAGATCAAACTAAAAGGTACAATCATGAGATTGTTAACTCAGTTCGATACACATTGACGCCAGGTCTTATAGAACTCTTATTTAATCGTACGCCTTCTAAAGAAGGCTATGACGATAACGATCTTCGAACGTAGTTAAATGTTGTAATTGACACCCCCCCTTTTGTGTGTGTGGAACCACTGAGCATCTGCAAACCATACCCGAGGAATATCTTTGGAAATGTCATCGAGAACTATTACTTAGAAATGATACACTTATACCAATTTCGACATCATCTATTCTGACAAACATTTTAACAATAATAAAACACATGCACATAACCTAATTAACATGCACTTTAAAAACATAAGGTGTGAAACTTAAACTTACATGCATTCCTGAAGTACCATTCATGTTCCGTCAAAAACCCAACATGCATCCTTTAAATAAATCAAAGCCTGTTTCATGCTCCATTGTTCGACAAATCCAACATGCAATAGTCAAAATATTTATAACGTACGTCTTCATGCAATTCGGCAGAACAACTTCCAACGTCCAACTAATATTCTTAAAAACGTCGTACAATCATATATAAATAATTATTTAAAGAGATCAGCATTCCATTTTACATATTGAAGCCAAGTATCTCGTGGCATACATAAGAGTTTCGGTCCGCACATATTAAATGAAAATATTAAGAAGTCAACTTATTATAAATTCTCAAACGACGTCACACGACTTCGACATCATCATACAGGCTTCATAATTAAACATCAATCGTCGACTATCTTTAAATACGGACCACTCCAGAAAATACGTCAATCACGTCTTAATGGATCCCAAAATCTCTATTTCACAAAAACATCTGATCTCCAACCATAGTTGGACAATAATCATCTCTGCCCATCACATCAGACAAAACAGACAAGAAAAACCTCAAGGAATAATAAGGAGCATAGCTGATCCGAGATGCTCTTAACTAGCATCAGATATATCATAATCTCCCCAAATGAACAAACAGAAAAAAAACAAACTTACCTCATACGACAACGACAAACAAACGACAACTTACAGAAACGACAAATCTAAGAAATAATAATAAAACAGAAAATTCTCGGCATGTTCATCATCGGGGAAACCATGTTTAATCCGCAACCAATCAGAACATCTCGTGTCTGCCAATCGCACTGATGCCATATACTAATAAATTTAAATACTATCAAGTGAATCCCATACTAAAAGTTGACGTACTAGAATAATCTAACTTAAGTGCCGACGTAAGGAATTAGAACGCAAAAGAAACCAAATACTTTCTAACTTTTGCTACATCTCGGTGCAATACATAATAAGGTCTGCACAAGTGTTTCCTTTCAGTTGGCAAACACGATTCGTAGACAACTTTACACAAAGACAGTTGAGGAACGCAGCGCGCTAATTACAGGACGACGACCAATATCTTCTTTCTCTCTCAGAACTATGCTACCCTCTAGTGAGCATTTGTACAAATACATCTTTTCAAGCTGGAAGGAGCTGCCACCTAGTGAGAAACGACGTAACTTCAACTCACTGTCATCGCTCGAGACGAAATGCGTACTTTAGAAGAATACTGGGTACAAACGTGACTAAATAACGGCACAATCACCCCCTCCTGAAATTCGTCGATGGTTGAAGACCAAGACGACGTGACATGTGGAAAGAAAGTTCATGCACTCCATACAAATACTTCAGTATAAAGTTTCTCTTAAGCATGCATCAATTAGTTTTGTTTAGAACAGACCCACTACTTAAAATTCATCTCCGATACCAAAAAACCATTGTACACATGCTAGTCACACCATCTTTTCCAAACAATAGGAGTCCATGTCACAACAGCGGAAGATTCACATGCTTATACAAGTTCAACACACACTTCAGTATACAATACAATCAGGTAGCAATACAGAGTTTTCCACAATTATTTTTCAACGTCATCTTGATGTGCGCAGCAGAGTTCCAATCCAACAAGGGTCAAGTAGATCGTTTCAAATTCCATTCCAAGAAATCTTCACTCTCAGCCAGTAACCTCAATGTAGACAACACCACGTAGAAAATCGAGCTGTGAACAATCACATCTCCGAAAGCATTTTGTTTTGGATTCACTTAACATCTAACAAGTAAAATAACAAGAAACATGACCAAAAATTCACTAACTATGGCATCAGCTACGTTTTTCATTAAAATATTACCCCATGTTCAAGTTTCACACCTTTACAAAGCAAAAAAATATAATTATTTAAACCAAAATGTTACAGAATTACAAATTAATCTCGATTGCTCGACAGGAAGAAAATAAATTTACAAAATCAATCCCATACTTCATATTTAAATTAGAAAATAACTAACTGAACAGAAAACTATCTCTCTTATTAACTCAATGAAGAAAAATAAAATAAAATATATTCTCAGTGAATGCAGGCATTTGTTCAACACAGTACCTCTGTTCCACATTACTAAGAAGACTAACGAGAAAACCAGAAAATCCTAAGAAATACCAGAAAAATATCATCCCAGAAACAACTCAACTACTAAAAATAACAGGCAAGAAATAAAACAAAGAACATACCGAAACCAAGTCCAACAATACCAGATTAAATGAGCCAACCACCTCAAAAAACACAAACTTTCATAACCTCCATTCATAACCACAAAATCCCACATAAAAAATAGTCACACGTACCACCCACAAATTCCCAAAATTGCCAGAACATAATTAGAGCTCGTTAAAACATCGACATACACAAACACATATATATACCCTTAAAATAAACACTTCGACAACGACGACGACAACAACGACGACAACAACAACACCTGAAATCCATGTCATACTCGTTTGGCAATTCAATACGAGCATGATCTCCATCACCAAAAAAAAATACTTAATACTACCTGAAATCCATGTCATACTCGTTTGGCAATTCAATACGAGCATGATCTCCATCACCAAAAAAAAATGTAAGTACTTACTTTCCAGTAATCATCCACCACAGGGAGAAACACGGAACTTGTTTGTAAATACTTACCACAAAATACATACTACCTGAAATCCATGTCATACTCGTTTGGCAATTCAACACGAGCATGATCTCCATCCCAACACAAATATAAGTACTTACTTTCCAGTAATCATCCACCACATGGAGAAACACGGAACTTGTTTGTAAATACTTACCACAAAATACATAATCGACTTCTGTCACCTAGAACGCAAGTCCCATACCTTGATATAATAGGATCGTAAGTCGAAGATAGACATTCTAACGAAAACCCCAATTATATACTCGGCTACTCGTTTTAAATAATATTACAAATTAATAACAATAAAACCTAACCTTATTTCAAAACAAGAAAACAACCAACTCCCACCCAATAACAAAACAAAGCTAAATACTCACAATCACTCCAAAATACACAATTACACCATAAATCACAAACACAAACTCCCAGAGTCACTACACAACCAAGAAGATTGAGTATCACTCGTGCAGACAAATACACACTCACAGCACGCACACAATATGCACGCCAGAAGTAATGCAATTACCATACACAATTTTGCAGATATGCACCTCAGGACAGAAAATGCATCACACGTGCAGACAAATACACACTCACAGCACGCACACAATATGCCCACTAGAAGTAATGCAATTACCATACACAATTTTGAAGATATGCACCTCAGGACAGAGAATGCATCACACGTGCAGACAAATACACACTCACAGCACGCACACAATATGCCCACTAGAAGTAATGCAATTACCATACACAATTTTGAAGATATGCACCTCAGGACAGAGAATGCATCACACGTGCAGACAAATACACACTCACAGCACGCACACAATATGCACGCCAGAAGTAATGCAATTACCATACACAATTTTGAAGATATGCACCTCAGGACAGAAAATGCATCACACGTGCAGACAAATACACACTCACAGCACGCACACAATATGCACGCCAGAAGTAATGCAATTACCATACACAATTTTGAAGATATGCACCTCAGGACAGAAAATGCATCACACGTGCAGACAAATACACACTCACAGCACGCACACAATATGCACGCCAGAAGTAATGCAATTACCATACACAATTTTGAAGATATGCTCCTCAGGACAGAAAATGCATCACACGTGCAGACAAATACACACTCACAGCACGCACACAATATGCACGCCAGAAGTAATGCAATTACCATACACAATTTTGAAGATACACGTTTACCAACAAAACGATCAACTAATATTTCCTATACAGATCAGCATCACACCAACGACGTATATGATCATATGATCCACACAAGTCACACCTCTTACCTTTGTTAGTGATACCTCCTGTGTATCGCTGTATCTCACGCCCCTGACAAGCATCAGCTGGCACATAATCAGGAACAAAAGCAGACCTACCCTGTAATACATTTCCTACTAAAACATTTCCATCATTCATAGGACCTTGATGCTGGTTCCTCAACTGATCTGCTGCTCCCCACTGTAAAACGTTAGGCAAAGAAACATAACCTAGAGGATATTGAGTAGTACTACGAGTTGGAGCAGAATCATAAATTCGGACTGAATCGGCTTTCTTAACCTTTTCTGCTGTCAGAATCAGATCATTAAATTCAATGTAACTATTCGGTTTGGCTTGCATAGTGAATAATGAACGGTAAATGGGATTAATTAAATTATCTGAGATCGAAATACCCCCTAGTGACATTACTGACGACACTGCTCGACCGACTACATCAGAATCATGCACAACGTGAGAACTATTCATGATCGATCCAATACTCTTCAACGATACAGATACTAAATCATTAATAAGGTTATCCTCTACACCCAATTCACACGAATTACAAGATTCAGCACTAACACTATCACAACACACGACAGCCTCCACAGGATTATCATTAGTCACACGAGGGAATAGCCTAGAGTATTGTTCGGCCAACTTACAACGCAGGTTAAATAATCTCTCAGAAAATTCAGCATCACTATTTGACCAGATCTTTACCAAATCACCCAAACGATTGATCCAATGTAACGAACGGTACCTGATTCTGTTCAACTTGGACGCAGAAGTACTACCAACATCACTCGAAGAACAAATATTTAATAAATCGGAGACAGTAGGTACAATGGTGAACTTACCTAGCATCCAATAAGAATTGTCCTCAGTAGGTAAAATTATAGGGGCAGCTCTCAAGTCTTTCAATACATTCAAATCCAAATCTCGATGAAAAAATGGTACTTTTCCACGTATAATGACCTCATAGGAAACTTCATCTTTCTTTAAATAAGAGATAGCCTTCAAAGATCTCTCCTCCATTCAAATAAAACAGGAACATGAAACAAACAAGTACAATTTCATTAGAACATATATATAAGTGCACAGTCACCTCTTTATAGTTTAGGTTTGGTACCATTCCCAAACACAGCTTCAATGACACTTCCAAAATCAATTAATTGTGGTTTAAACACGAAACCACGCTCTCGATACAATTTGACACCCCCCCTTTTGTGTGTGTGGAACCACTGAGCATCTGCAAACCATACCCGAGGAATATCTTTGGAAATGTCATCGAGAACTATTACTTAGAAATGATACACTTATACCAATTTCGACATCATCTATTCTGACAAACATTTTAACAATAATAAAACACATGCACATAACCTAATTAACATGCACTTTAAAAACATAAGGTGTGAAACTTAAACTTACATGCATTCCTGAAGTACCATTCATGTTCCGTCAAAAACCCAACATGCATCCTTTAAATAAATCAAAGCCTGTTTCATGCTCCATTGTTCGACAAATCCAACATGCAATAGTCAAAATATTTATAACGTACGTCTTCATGCAATTCGGCAGAACAACTTCCAACGTCCAACTAATATTCTTAAAAACGTCGTACAATCATATATAAATAATTATTTAAAGAGATCAGCATTCCATTTTACATATTGAAGCCAAGTATCTCGTGGCATACATAAGAGTTTCGGTCCGCACATATTAAATGAAAATATTAAGAAGTCAACTTATTATAAATTCTCAAACGACGTCACACGACTTCGACATCATCATACAGGCTTCATAATTAAACATCAATCGTCGACTATCTTTAAATACGGACCACTCCAGAAAATACGTCAATCACGTCTTAATGGATCCCAAAATCTCTATTTCACAAAAACATCTGATCTCCAACCATAGTTGGACAATAATCATCTCTGCCCATCACATCAGACAAAACAGACAAGAAAAACCTCAAGGAATAATAAGGAGCATAGCTGATCCGAGATGCTCTTAACTAGCATCAGATATATCATAATCTCCCCAAATGAACAAACAGAAAAAAAACAAACTTACCTCATACGACAACGACAAACAAACGACAACTTACAGAAACGACAAATCTAAGAAATAATAATAAAACAGAAAATTCTCGGCATGTTCATCATCGGGGAAACCATGTTTAATCCGCAACCAATCAGAACATCTCGTGTCTGCCAATCGCACTGATGCCATATACTAATAAATTTAAATACTATCAAGTGAATCCCATACTAAAAGTTGACGTACTAGAATAATCTAACTTAAGTGCCGACGTAAGGAATTAGAACGCATGCTCGAAGACTTTACACAAAGACAGTTGAGGAACGCAGCGCGCTAATTACAGGACGACGACCAATATCTTCTTTCTCTCTCAGAACTATGCTACCCTCTAGTGAGCATTTGTACAAATACATCTTTTCAAGCTGGAAGGAGCTGCCACCTAGTGAGAAACGACGTAACTTCAACTCACTGTCATCGCTCGAGACGAAATGCGTACTTTAGAAGAATACTGGGTACAAACGTGCCTAAAGAAACGGCACAGTAATAAATAATACACATTGTATAAAATAAATATTACATAATCAAATACACAAATTTAAAACTAGATATTGCTGGCGTATCATATAGTCCTGTTACACCAGCAACTTACAAATGCTGTACTTTCCATTTGAACGACCCTTTGCAAGGATTTTTTTATATCTCTAAATACCTTCTGATAAAATTCACTATAAATTTCGTCATAATTGAAATATGTGAACAATTCTTGTTTTATCAAACTAAGTTAATGGAGCTTCTGTTTCTATCAACTCTCCATTTGATATTCATAACAGAAAAACCTCTCCGTAAAATCAAGGAGGGGAAAATGCTGAGTATGAACTTCACAAGGAATAAGATATTTCTTAATGTTATTGCCCCTAATAAATCTATAAAATGTACCCATCTATCTGACACAGATATAGAAATTATTTTCTCTTTCAAACTTGCACCTGTACTCTACCACTCAGTAAAGTGAAGCAACGCGGCCGGCGTGCCGGTGCGGATGCTATTTGACGTCACTGAGAACAATCGCCAATCACGTTAAGCATGGATTACTCAAGCGGGACATTTGAAAATTGGTGCGAAATTGAATATATTAGCCAAAAAACGAAATATTTGGCGTTTCGTTAAAGATTTAAACGGAACGGGGAACAAAAGAAGAAAAAACGGAAATGTTCCGGGTAAAACGGAACGTCTGCCAACCCTATAACCCAGGGCATTAAATATACCCATTTCAAAAGATAATTCTAACAAGGAAATCAGAATAATCAAGCAAATAGCTAAAGGAAATAATTTTCCATCCAGCAAAATAGATCAAATTGTAGCCAAGCACAGAAATAAAACAACTCAAGAGCTGGACAATAATGAGAAATTTGTTCGTTTCAATTACATAAACGCGAATACATACAAAGTCTCCAATTTATTTAAGAAACAAGGCATTAAAATAGCATTCACAACAAACAACACAACCGGAAAACATCTGCACAACAGTTATATAAATAAACAAGACCCATATTCAAAGTCAGGGGTTTATTCTATAACGTGCCAAGATACAGAGTGTGAAACAAATTACATTGGTCAAAGTGGCAGAAGAATGGACCCGCGATACATGGAGCACAGTAATGCGATAAAATACGGGACACACTCGGCTGTATGCGAAGACATGTTTGCCGATGGGACACAGCTTCATCAACATTGAAACCTGGCTGGCTTGCGTGGCTCAGCGGTATCGTTCTCGCCTGCTGTTCCCAAGGTTGCAGGAACGAATCCTGGCGCTGTCAGTTGGCATTTGAGGGTGCGCAAGTGCGAGGGAGCCGTGTCAGTAGATTTACTGGCACATTAAAGATCCTCATCGGGGCAAAATTCCGGCACCCTGGCGTCTCTAAAAGCTGCAGTTGTTAAAAGGGACGTACACACTTAGTGATGGGCAAAGGTCTCGTTCGAGATACTCGAGACTGACGTCAGTGCTCTCGATGCATCTCGCCGTACTGATGACGTAATTCCCGTTCGAGATACTCGAAACTTACGTCAGTACTCTCGATGCATCTCGAGTCAGTCTTGAGACATGCTCGATTCGGACCTCAGCGGTGGAAAGCCGGTATTACACAATGAAAGAAATATGTCAAAGACCTTTTATAAAAGATATGGCAGTCTAATGGGGAAATAATTTATAAAAGGTGGTTTTCATTTTATAAAATGTATGATTACCATGCTCTCTTTGATGAAAGATTCAAACCGAAATGGCGGATCATAACAGCTGGAATATTAGCACAACAAAGATGCTCATATCAGAGTGCGAAATGCATGAAATGTTACATAATATGTTACATAATGAATTTTACACAATGTAAAACATATATAACAGATATAAAGTGTAGGTAAAATAGCCGAGTCTATAAGCGCTACCCACAAAGGACGCACATTTCAGGATATAAATAAGACTTAAATATTTAAATAGGCTGAAATAAGCCATGAATAGCAGTGCATTTTATATTGTAATATTTGTATTGTAGGTAATTCGTCAAGTTCACTTATGGTATTACAAGCGAGTGTAAATAGGAATGTTATCTTTACCGGTAGATAATATGATATGTAACACACCGCTAAGAGCAAATGGTCGTTGGTAGAAAGGTTATAGCGCTCGACTCCCGTGCGATATGGCCAAGGATCTAATTCCATTTATTGTGTCACTCCTTACTAGCCCTTCTTGGGCCACTGATTTAAAACTTCCCAAAATCACCCTCCTATTGGTGATCGAAAGTACTTTACCATCATATTTGAAATGGCAGGGTCGTGGAGTGTTGGACACACATTTAGTCAACCTAACTGGTATCATTTGAGCGTTCAACTATTAGGTGTAATTCCCTATAAAGAAAACTAATGATAACTTTCAAAATATATGTATTAAAATCAACTTTAAACATATGGCGGGGACTCTCGTCGAACAGACTATGGTTTCCTATCTTCAATTCTCCTCGGCAATGACGAAAACATGTGACCCAAAATGAATGTTGGAATATAAAGATGTTTGTTACTCACTCACTGACGATCTTGCAGATAATCTTCGAGACATGCTCGATAGATCAGTTCTCCCCAGCTTTCAAAGATTTTCCACACGTGGTTGCTAATAGAAGCTCCTACTGTTACCTCCCAGCTGATCATGTTTTGTATGCTCTGCACTAGCAGACTTTTATACAAATTGAACAAATAGCACTAGAGACCGCACCTTTGAAACCTAAAGTGTGGCTACGATACGTAGACGATACCTTTGTAATATGGGGCCATGGTAAAGATCAATTAAATCTGTTTTTACAACATCTTAACAGCCAGAACTCGAACATTCAGTTTACCATGGAGTTAGAAAATGAACAGAAAATCGCGTTTCTCGACGGTATGGTAACGAAGACCGCTGATCTAACTTTGGGACATACAGTTTACCGTAAGCCGACCCATACTGACCGATATCTACATAAGACGTCCAACCACCACCCACGACAGAAATACGGAGTTATAAAAACACTGGCTGACCGCGCTAAAAGAATTTGTGAAAAGCAGTGCCTAAAACAAGAAATTGAACACCTCAACGAGGCCTTACGCGTGAATGGGTACAGCCAGAAAGATATCCAGCGAGCACTCCATCCGAGACGTCCAACTACAAGGGTAATTGGAGACAAGCAGCCCCTGGCTAGAGCTTTTCTTCCATATATAAAAAAGGTCACGGACAGAATAGGGAGTCTACTCGAGTCCCATGATATAAAGACCATATACAGGCCTACACGAAAAATTAAGGACATGTTTAGGTCCGCTAACGATAAGCGACATCCTCATACCGCGGCAGGGGTTTATAAAATCCCGTGTGATTGTGGCCAAGTATATATTGGAACAACGAAAAGAAGTATTGCCACTCGCCTCAAGGAGCACGAACGACACAGCCGGCTGGGACAAACAGATAAATCCACTGTAGCAGCACACTCGCTACTTGCAGGGCACGATATAAGATATGGAAACACCGAAGTTCTGTCCACCACGGTGTCTTATCATGCCAGGCTACAAAGGGAGGCCATTGAAATCCTGAAGCATACTAACAGCTTCAATCTTAAGGAGGAAGCAGAACGTGTGAACAGAGTTTGACTTCCAGTCCTTAATCCCCTCAAGCCTGCCCTTATTGACCGTCGTAGATGAGAAGATGCAACAGACGAGCAGCCCTGTCCTTGATGCATTACTTTTATGTGGTACGCCGTTGCTATGGTAGCCTCTATGTGTGGGTTGTTGACTATTTATATATCTTCTGTTTACTTGTTTTACCTCGCTTTATGTAACCTGTGAACATGCTGAACGCAGTATTCAGCGAAACGTCAGGACGACAAAATGTCCTTGGAACACGACCTATAAGCCCGCGAAACAGAGATTCCTATTTCAACGCCGGTCGTGAAAGTCTACATTTTTCGTTAGTGATTTCTTACTATGCCGAATAGTGATCAGTGACACCTCTTTCCTTTTATTTTCTCTTTTTCGTCACCTGTAACAACCCTTTGTTACCCTCTCGAGCAGTCTTCTGTTTTTTCTATCCTAGTAGGACCATTTTGTTTGTGATCCCGCTCTCGTATTCGAGATGCATGCCTTTATTTCGGGTTTCTCCCCTTTTTATGGTTATTTATATAAAGGTGCGCGTGGAGACGTGAATTTAGTTTGTTTTCGTACTAATTCGTGATGTCGGATAAGCTGAATCCATCAAGGCGAGTCACGGCTTAATATTCCTTGTGTGTGAGTGTGGTTATGTGGCTTGTGTATGGAATACTAGGGCATTTAGCCTTTCTAGTATGTCCATCGTGTACCTGTATCGTTCCTTTATCTTTTATCTCGTTATCGTCGTTCCTTTTATGTTGGTTATGGTTCGGTTTACTGGATGGTGCGTACATCACAGTAAGACCAGCACCTTACCTTTTATCTTTATCGGTCTACCTTATCTTTGGATTGCGTTTTCATACGCAAGTCCATGAGATTGACTTACCTTTTTACGGAACTTATCTTGATGGATATCTTTGTAATGTGTAACGTTAACTTTCCTTTATATATTTCATTTCGGTTTCTGGCGCCTAATTTTTATGTTTGTTTTGTTCACATCATATCTACGCGTACTTTTATTTATTCTCCGACCTTTCTTATACTGTAATCCCTTACCTCTTGCTTTCTCCTGGGCTATCAGAGTTGCCGATCCCTCTTTGACGGCAGACTCACGTTTCCTGACTTCTTGTCTAGCCCTTATAATCTGTCTCCCTTCACAATGTAATTTTACTCATTATTTACGTTCCCTCCCTTATCTTTACCGCATATTCCCACATAACCTTAATGTTACCGTTCCTCGTTCGGTTAGGTTACCTCTTGTCTTATGTTAGACGATCATATTACCTTACCTTACCATATATACGCTCCCTCGTCATTTCTCAAGACCTTTTCCTTTGAGAAAATATATATTATCGTTCCTCTATTTAAGTGTGGCGTTTGCGTACCTTATTTACTACTTTGTTTAGATCTTCATTTCTTAAGCAATTAGGCTAAGCTAAGCTAGGCCAATGGTTCTTATGATTAGCGCATTCGAATAGACCTTGCATTCACATCGCAGTGAATGTACGTTTAATCCATCGCCTCTGATACCTTCTTTACTTTAGTCCGGTTTCATGGGCCCAGCGTCAGACTAATAAGAACACACGTTTCCACTGCGTCAACATCAGCGAGCAAGGCCAGACGGCACAAAATTGTGGGATATCTTCGAATTTGAGAGGGGTAAAATTCTCACTAACATCACGATTAAATACAATACCTGTAAGCAGACGGCATTCACGCAAAGTACATAACCGGCTCAGCGAAAGGAGAGGGGAATAGAGCGGTGCGAGGAGCTTGCCGATTACTTCCCAATCTGAGAAAATTGGCGCGCGTGACAGTATGTTCTCACAATCAGACAGACACACTCAGCGTGGCAAATATTTTACGCTGCAGTAGTATACTGGGGGAGTGGGATGGGGAAGTGCAGAGCTAACTGCCGGTAGTGTACCTAAAATTAATAACGCGTTGTCCATTATCCCCTATAAGACATGTACAGTGCCAACACCATAGGTCAGACATGGGCAAACATTTTAGGGGCAGGGCCAGATGCAATGCAAAATAATCCAGGCAGGCCGAAAAAAAAAAGAACAACACATGTTTATAGATGATAAGCTTCTTATTTCTGAATTTTAAATCAAACAAAACTTATAGGCTACATATTGTTGCGAGTGCTGGGTTGCATCATTACCTCGCGCGTGACTCACAGCCCGTCCTAGGCTATCCCTGGACTCAGTGTCAACCAGCCGCTTACGCAATGAGCAGCGATAACAAAGACACCGTCTCGAAACTTCACGGCTCACCTGGTATTGGAATTCTCGGGAGGGTCCGAGAACCCTGTTCTACTCTGGAAACATCTGTTGAGTCACCAGCGCCGATATAAAGAGCGACCCTGGCCAGTGGGAGGCGAGCATGTTTTTAGGCAGACTATTCTGCTGCAGTGCTACAGAGGTGTTGTGGTTACGAGTGACTGGAGCGACGTGCCATACGAATTGCGATACCGAGTGATAGACTGTTTTCTAGTTTGCGAGATTCTTCAGACAGCGAAGCAGTGTGAATTATTCAGGAACTGTGATGAAGACAAGCATTTGGTGGTGAGTGACAGACTATTGCAAATATATGTGGCTTGTGTACCAGCTGAAGAGGTGTGGGTATTTCTAGCCGAGACACGGGACTAATTAATTAGTGGAGGATTAGCTGCTAGAGAAAGTGAAAAGTGGTGAGTGTGCTCTGTAAGGAAGAAGCTTGAGTAAAGACTGCTAATGGTTTCTGTGTATTTATTGTACGGCGTATGTTTCTAGACCTGCATTAAAATTATAGTACATTATGCATCGAGCCTATAATGGCAATAATTAAGACACGAGTATGTTAGAAATATCTAACCCAACAGCTGATCTATGGTTTAAATTCAGAGCCAGGAAGCGCAACGCCATTGGCGGCGGTTATAGTTACGAGAATGTTCTCGTTGATTCTTTTGTATGTTTTTTGTATATATACGCCTGTATGTAACCTTGTTGTTCAGTTCGTATTAAACATGTATACTGCATATACGCCTAGACGTCTTTCTCCTGCCATATACTCCTACAGGTTATGGGCCCAGCAGGATCATTGACGAGTGTATAGTTTTCTGACCAGTGTGATTCTATTTGAATTAACAAAACTGTGATCGCGTGCAACAAGTGTGTGCATCATGGCGGAATCAAGCACCGGTTCTCTTTATAACTTCGAGAAACTGAAGGGGAGAGAAAACTACATTGACTGGCGTTTCCAGATGAAGAATTATCTTATGCATGATGATCTTTGGAAGTGCATATATGGTTATGCAGAAGATGATAAAACGGGCGCAGAGGTTAAGGTACGGCGCGACGAACGTGCTTTGTGCAAGATTAACCTTATGGTGGAAAAGAGTGTTTTTCCGTACGTCATGGAAGCAAAAACGGCGAAAGCAGCATGGAATTCGCTCGAGATGGCATATGAAGATAAGGCGCCAACAGGCACACAAGAATTATTCGCCAACTGTGTTCCACCAAGCTTGAACAATTCAAGACTATGGAAGAATATGTCACCACAGTTTTGGGGCTTTCCCAGCGGCTAGCAGCAGTTAAAAAACCACTTGATGATGAATTTCTAGGTGCCTTGCTCTTGCAGGGACTACCTGATGACTATGAACCTATGATTATGGCATTGGAAAATTCAGGCGCAGAGTTGACTAGTGACTTTGTGAAATGTAAACTGCTACAGGAAAACAAACGCAGCTCCAGCAAAAAAAACAGCACTCTACACCAACAGGAGTGGATTCAAGAATACTAAACTCAAGAAACCATTCTGTTGGAACTGCCGAAAAACTGGCCACTGGAAACAAGATTGCAAACACCAACACAGGACAGCAGCACATCAAGCAGATGCCAAGCCACTAGAGAAGAAAGAAGAAAAGAAAAAGGGTAGGGCTCTGCTCACAGCACTTGGAGTTGATACCCAATCAGCAGACAGCTGGTACATGGACTCCGCAGCCTCCAAACACATGACTGGTAGAGTGGATTGGATGTCAAAATTTGATGATAAAAGGGAGGTTGGATATGAAGTCACCGTAGCAAACGATTGTAAACTATATAGTGGCGGCATAGATGATATTCCAGTACAAGCAAATGTTTTTACAAAGGTGAGCGATGTTCTGTATGTACCTAACCATACAGCAAACTTGCTCTCTGTGAACAGTATTGTTAAAAAGAGTCATGTAATTGTTTTTGATGAAGAAAGTTGTAAAGTGTTTCAAGACAGTGACTGTCAAGTTACAGGTGATGTGCAATTATTGATTGAAGAGTCAAATGGACTTTATATCTTAAATAACTCAGGTTCTGTAAGTGCAAATGCATCAGCAGTGTCTTGTTTAAGTGATGCTAAAAGTGTTTGTTCAAAAAGTTCTAATTCTAGAGAATTGTGGCACAAAAGGTTAGGCCATCTCAATCACGTGGGGATGGACTTGTTAAAAAATGGTTTGGCTACCGGTATTGATTTTTCGGGTGAAAAGCAGCTCTGTGTTCCATGTATAGAAGGGAAACAAGCTCGACAGCCCTTCAAGACCACCAAACATCGTGCCAAGAACCGACTGGACCTGTTGCACAGTGACCTGTGTGGACCGATGCCTGAGGAATCCTGGGGAGGAGCCAGATATTTTCTCACCTTCATCGATGACCATACGAGGAAGGTTTTTGTCTTTTTTCTAAAAAGGAAAAGCGAGGTAAGAGAAATCTTTGAACAATTTGCTAATTCTGTTGAAATTGAGTGTGAAAGGAAAATCAAGGTCATACGCTCTGACAATGGTGGGGAGTATTGTAATAAAGCTATGGATGAGTTTTTCAAACAGCGTGGCATCAAGAATCAGCTAACAGTAAGGTACACACCAGAGCAAAATGGAACTGCAGAACGCATAAACAGGACTCTGAATGAAAGAGCACTTGCTATGATGCAAGGTGCAGCTTGTGACAAACGCATGTGGGCAGAAGCTGTCAATACAGCTGCATATCTTGTCAACAGGTCTCCTGCACGGAAAACACCAAATTCAACACCAGAACAAATGTGGACTGGAGAGAAAGTAGACCTGACGCACTTAAAAGTGTTTGGATGTAATGCCTTTGTTCATATTCCAGCTCAGCTAAGAAGAAAACTTGATCCCAAAACTGAGAGAATGGTATTTGTTGGGTACTCGGATGAGAAAAAGGCGTACCGGCTCCTGCATCCAGTAACCCATGAATTAATTACAGCGAGAGATGTGATTTTTGATGAGATGTCTTTCTCCGCTCTATCAGATCCTCCAGTGGTACCAGGGAATACAATAATACCCCTAACCACTGAAGTCAGTAAACCACTATTGACTGCATGTGATAGGGATGTTCCAGATCCAGCTCCACAGCATAATGAAGAAGTGGAAGTTGAGCCTGATCATCAAGATAATCCATCACAGGACAATGAGGAAGCGCGTCGCTACCCCCAGCGAGAAAGAAGACCAAGACAATATCCTGATTACATTTTGCATTACACTCATTGTTCTGATCAAAGTGAACCATGTACAGTAAGTGAAGCCTTGTCATCACCTTACTCTAAGGAATGGCATAAAGCCATGAAGTGCGAAATGGATTCCATGATGGTTAATAAGGCGTGGGTTTTAGTTCCTAAGCCAGAAGGTAAAAACATTGTACAGAATAAGTGGGTGTTTAAAGCTAAGCGTAATACAAATGGTGATGTTGTAAAATATAAAGCAAGATTAGTTGCAAAGGACTTTACACAGCAATTTGGCATTGACTTTGTTGAGACATTCTCACCAGTTGTGCGGCATGGCACACTCAGAATGTTGTTTGCTTTAACGGTTGAATTAAATTTACAGATTGATCATCTAGACATTGAGACTGCTTTTCTCAACGGTGAGTTACAGGAGGAAATATTTATGTGTCGGCCAGAGGGCTTCCAGGTGAAGGGAAAGGAAGACCAGGTTTGTTTGCTCAAAAAGGCCATTTATGGACTAAAGCAGGCTGCACATATGTGGCACAGAAAGGCTCATACAGTTCTGTCTGCTTCGGGCTACACAAACAGTCATAATGAGGCATGTGTTTACAGAAAGAGTATCGGTAATACTGTAATTCTTGTTGCTCTGTATGTTGATGATTTCTTTGTGTTCCACAATAATACGCAGGAAGTTAGTAAACCAAAAGATGTCTTAAAACAAAATTTCATGATGAAAGATCTTGGACCTGCTGCTCAGGTTCTTGGAATGCAAATAGAAAGGGACACAGATAACAATATACTCAATTTCTCAGACGCTGGTCATAAAAAATCTGCTCAATAAGTTTGAGATGACTAATGTTAATCCCATCGGTACTCCTATGGATGTAAATATGAAATTGTCTAAAGCCAAAAGCGTGGACGATAAACCTTATCAGCAGCTGATAGGTTCACTTATGTATTTGAGTGTGTGTACTAGACCAGATATTGCCTATGCATTGTCATATTTAAGTCAGTTTAATTCTTGCCACAGTGAGGAGCATTGGCTTGCAGCCAAAAGGGTACTTGGGTATCTTAAAGGTACGATAAACCAAGGACTCATTTTTAAGAGCACTGGTTTAGATTTGGTAGGGTTTGCAGATGCCAGTTTTTCCACAGATAGTGATAGTAAGTCCTATACTGGTTATCTTTTCAAGCTTGCTAATGCTGCCATATCATGGGAAGCTCATAAGCAGAGCTCAGTTGCTACCTCATCGACAGAGGCTGAGTATGTAGCTTTGTCAGAGGCTGCAAAGGAAGCAGTTTATCTTAAGAATCTGATGTTTCATTTGATTGGTTCTAATCAAGGTCCAATAAAAATTGAATTTGTTAAAGGTGAATGTGATTTGCAGCGTGTGTTGATGGATTGTAATCAAGAAATTGATTTGTATAATGACAGTCAAAGTGCACAGAAAATTGCAAAAAATCCTGTTTTTCATAGGCGCACAAAACACATCAACACCAAACATCATTTCATTGGGGGAAAATGTTCAAGAGAGAATCATTTCATTGCGCTATTTGTCCACACAAGAAATGATTGCAGACATTCCCACCAAACCTTTAACTAAACCAAAACATGTGTATTGTACCCAAGGAATGGGATTGAACTGTTAATTAGTATTTTAAGTATACATTGTGTTCAAAAATGTTTTCAGTAATTGTATTATGTCTATGTAGGGTACTCTATGATTGAAGTCTGATGATAAATGTCTATTGCATTCTAGATCAGCTATTGGTTTAAGTGGGTGTGTTAGAAATATGTAACCCAACAGCTGATCTATGGTTTAAATTCAGAGCCAGGAAGCGCAACGCCATTGGCGGCGGTTATAGTTACGAGAATGTTCTCGTTGATTCTTTTGTATGTTTTTGTATATATACGCCTGTATGTAACCTTGTTGTTCAGTTCCTATTAAACATGTATACTGCATATACGCCTAGACGTCTTTCTCATGCCATATACTCCTACAGAGTATTGTTTATAAAACAAGCGTATGCGAGTTTTATAATTTCCATACGAGTGTCTTAATTAACTTTATAGGCGAGTTGCATACGACTGTTTATGTTCGACTAGAATTATTATTGACACCCCCTACCACTTAAAGGAAAATAATAATATGTGTTGTGAGTGTGGAGCCACTGAGCTTTTGCAAACCATACCCAAGGAATATCTTTGGAAATATCATTGAGAACCAGTACTCAGAAATGATACACTTATATAAATTGCGTCATCATCTATTCTGACAAACATATTTACAATAATTAAAAACACATGCACTTAACCTAATTAACATGCACATAAATAACTTAAGGTATGAAACTCAAACTTACATGTATTACTGAAGTACCATTCTGCATCGTCAAAAAACCAACATACCATCCTTTAAATAAATCAAACCCTGATTCATGCTCACTTGCTCGACAAATCCAACATGCAATGGTTAAAATCTTCATAACGTACGTCTTCATGCAATTTGGTAGAACAATAACCAAGAAACTACTTCAAACATCTTAACTAATATTCTAGAAACGTCGTCGTACAATCATATATCCTTATTTGAGGAGATCGGTATTCCATTTACAGATTGAAGACAAGTATCTCGTAGCATACATAAGAGTTTCGGTCCGTACATATTATAGAAAATATCAAGAAGTCGACTTATTATGAATACCCAAACAACGTCCTACGACTTCGACATCATCATATAGGCTTCATAATTAAATATCAATCGTCGACTATCATCAAATACGGACCACTCCAGAAATACGTATTTCGTCTCAATGGTTCCCAAAATCTCTTTTTATACAAAACATCTGATCTCCAACCATAGTTGGACAATAATCATCTCTGCCCATCACATCAGACAAAACAGAAATGAAAACAAAGAATAACAAGGGGCACAGCAGACCCGAGATGCTCATAATTAGTACCAGATATATCATAATTTCCCCAAATAAACAAACAGAAAAATACAAACTTACCTCGTGCGGCAACAAACAAACAAACAAACAACAACTTACAGAAACGACAAATAGAAGAAATAAATACACAAGTTAGATATTCTCGGCATGCTCAACATCGGGGAAACCATGTTTGATCTGCAACCAATCAGAACATCTCGTATCTCCCTATAGCACTGATGCCATACACAAATAATTAAAATACTATTAAGTGAATCCCAGCCTAAATGTTGACGTTACTAGATAATCTTACGTAAGTGCAGACATAAGGAAGTAGAACGCAAAAGAAACCAAATACGTTCTAACATTTGCTACATCTCAGTGCAATACATAATATGGTCCGCACAAGTGTTTCCTTTCAGTTGGCAAACACGATTCGTAGACAACTCTACACAAGGACAGTTGAGGAACGCAGCGCGCTAATTACAGGACTACGATAAATATCTTCTGTCTCTCTCAGAACTATGCTACCCTCTGGTGAGCATTTGTACAAATACATCATTTCACGCTGAAAGGAGCTGCCACCTAGTGAGAATCGACATAACTTCAACTCACTGTCATCGCCCGAGACGAAATGCGTACTTTAGAAGAATACTGGGTACAGTGTGCCTAAAAGAAACGGCACAATTATAACTATTTTATGTTCGAAGATAAATATTCATAAATATCTATCGATATTTCGCCAGTTTTATGAACTGAACAGAGCGCATGAGACGCAGAAAATGCCTTGTATTTGACCATGGCCTTCTCGATTACCCCACTATGACACTAGGCAACGCAGTTTAGAAGGCCTTGGAACTCCACGCAGGTACGATGCTAACCTTATCTAATTGGTCAAACAACTGTTTCTTGAGCTGTGATTGGTGGGAGAAACTGTTTCATAATGAAAAATAGTGTTATAATGACCATCATTATGATACAGTTTTCCGACACATAATAGTCAGGGTCGAACATAAATATTTTTAGAGGATCATTTGTGTTCTGCTTTACCTACTGTAATCCAATTAGCACGTAACAATATGGTAGAAAACTTAGGAATAAAGAACACACCTTCCTGAGTATGTGAGAAGTGAAACTGTGACTGTGCTTCTAAAAACTGGGTATGTCAATCCATTTAATAACGTTTTACTGCGCACAAGTTGTGCAAAATTACAAATAATATGCAAGGTAAGATGCACTTTAGTTAATGCAGAAATCTATGATGGGTCTCCCTCTATTCTTACAATGAAGAACGTGAAAACGTTCACAGATTCCGTCACACAGCTCACAGACACAGGTCGGGTCCGGATCATGGAATGTCTTTGTCTTGCACATTCTATGGTGGAAGCCGTGCACAGCCAAAGAGATCACACAGTGCCGCAAGTCCTGGTTCGGTTCCATCCAGGCTCTGTTCATCATAGCCTCGGTCGAGTAGAACTCTTCCCATATTTCACCTCTTTTCAACGTTCTTTCTGCTAGAACCCTCTTCCAGCAGGTCGTAGTATGCAAAGCAAACTTGAATCTGAAATCCTCCATCAAGAAGGGTTCCCGAGTGAGCACATACACTAATCTTGATAGCGTGTATTTGGATACTCCAAGGACAGCCTTCAAGTATCTAGCCTTTACCTGTTCCAATGCTCGGAGGTCTCCTTTGCTTAACTTGTCCCAAATTATCTCTATTCCATACGTGAGGATTGTTTTTTTTTTGCATCGAGGAGTGCAATGGCGGATCTCAAGGATAATCTTGTAATGGCTCTGACGTCCTGAGCTATCTTGACCTCGCTTGTATTCATAGTGCACGCTAGTTCAATTTGCTCTAATTTAGCTAACACCGTTTCATCCAGAATGCTAAGTTTTTGATCAAAAATACTTTCTATTTTCTAAATCTGATCTAATTGTTTTTCATTGTTTTTACTAACATCTAGGGCCAGCAATACCATCTGTTGATTAGTGTGATCTTTCATCTCTGCGGTTAATGAAGCTAATTGGTTCGTGTTTTTAACATTCTGCGCCTCTAACTGCGAATTTATAGTGTCATTGATTTCATTTTTTAGTAATCTAGCTTGTTCCGCCTGATATTCAATTTGTTCAATCCTACTGTTATTTAATTGTGTCCGCAATGATTCACTTTGTTCAGATAATTTGTTTATAGACTCACTTTGTTCTAACATAGTATTGTTTATTGCTTCACTTTGTTCAGCTAGTTTAGTTTTTAGCGATTCACTCTGTTCAGACAATTTGTTTATAGACTCACTTCGTTCTAACATAGTGTTGTTTATTTGTTCAGATAACTTCGCGTTTAATGCCTCACTTTGTTCTAACATACTAGTGTTTAATGATTCACTTTGTTCTGATAGTTTAGTGTTTATTGATTCACTTTGTTTCGCCAATTTAGTGTCCAACAATTCCTGTGTTCTCCTAGCCGCGTTCTCAATGATTTCTTGAATCTGTTCCACCTTAGCCATCTTATACACTTTATATGAGACATTAGGGAAATGGCATAAAGCAATGCCCTTTGACACACACATACAATCCAATGCACATTTAATTTCTTTACCCTACTCAGTTCATTTATTTTTACATTTAATCCCACTAGTCGATTGCATCTCTGAGTGGTTCTAATTTTACTCAATTTAATTTAAACCCAAACACATATTTAGTCATTAAATTGTTATCCTGATCTGATATTAACACTGACTAATTAACAAAGTATTAATTGTCATTTAAGGCTACCAGCCTCCTAACATTTTCATGAGTTTGACTTTCTAAACAAATCTAGTTTTAACTTTAATCATTGGGCGCCCGGTATCACGTATATTACATTTTACTTTAATTCAATAGACAAAAACATGAACCGTATTTTACATTGCAAACTCCTGATTTTAATTTATATTTCATACATTTGGCGGTATCCACTTCGCCTCAATTACTTTTAATAAAATATCACTTTCCGGTGATTAAAATACTGTCATATCTGCCTGCACTTGCGGCATGTCAGTTTTACTCAAATACGCCACTTAAATGTGTTCCAGCAGCGAAACAGCAACAAAATTACACCTTCATTGTTGCGTCAGTTTGAAAACCCAACTACGCTTACATTGACATGTGCAAAATCTTTGCCGTTACACCACAGTGAACCGCCCCACGCTTGGCCGCGCCAGTTTACCTCCTATGAACCCTTCAGAATAGCAGTGTTTATATTTAAGAAATCTTAATCAAGGGGTCGCGCTCAGTTCCTATGTGATGTTTACGTTCGCCAAACAACATGCTGTACTGAGGTAAGGGTCATAGGATTAAAACTATAATTAAGAAAGAAAGGTGACAAGATGTAAAATAATAACATGATTTAATGACTAATAGTGCATAAAAAGAATATAAACAACAATAATAAAAAAAAATCCTCCCTGAATTTTCCCATGACAGGAATATCTATCAATGCTGAGGAGTCAGACGGATCTCCCCTTTATTAAAATGTGGATCCTGGTTCCACTAACTTGCAATTTGGATTTTATGTACGCGTAATGACTAACTACGAGGAATGAGTACTTTGGATGACTGTTCGTTTACAACGGGTTAACAGCCACGGTGCTCACGAACAATCATCTCGTAAATCAACGTTTACGGATATGGAACATGACACTAATAAAAACCCTTAAAAATGTAATGCTGACACACACACTAAAATCTACTATTTACAGGTATCTCTCTCGAGACCCTCATTTAGCGCGATGACGCACTTGACAATGAGCTGCCAACACCGGCCAATTGCTCAATACACAAGCAAGGAAATACAGCATAGCACGTGACTTCACGGGTCACTGAATGGAATATAAACATGGACTAAACCAACAACAACAAAAGCCTGACCAGCTGATATTACTTTATATGAACAAAACTGCATGTTAAGCTAATGCTTCGGAGATTATCGTGATTCGTAGGCAACTCCCATTTATTTAAACAATTTTTTTTTATCATTGATCAGTTCTTAATTCTGTATTTCAAGTAATACGGAGCCAAACAAGCATTCTCCACTAATGACCTCGCTAGCAACCTTCAGTCCGTCTTGTGAAACATCTCCCCCTTTCCTCAATACGTCATTGTCCCAACTCCAGTGTGTAAAAATAACTGACCAGCTGTGCCGTTATCTCAAAAAATCAACAGCAACAAAATCTCAACCACCTCAACAAATGGTCAGATATTAATCAAAATATCCACAATTGCCCTCGCAAGGTTACAATATGGACCTGGCACCAAGCTGACAGAAATCAGTCTACGCTGAAATTCCCGCTTGTAATGACCACAAAATACACACACACACACACATCTGGGAATGAATTACGTTTTTCACACAGGTCGGCTGAATAGGTGCTCGCAAACTATTTAAAAAAACTATTATAACCTACGATAGAGCTGACTGCTCTTCGTCACAAATCACATTGCTCCAAAGGCAATAATTTCACTGAATCTGATCAATAATAAACAAAAAAAAAGGATTAATTACCCTCCAATCTACTGTACAATTATATTACTTCAGTCCTACTTCTGAAACACAACATATCTCCGAGAGACGTTTTTAACCGCATTGCGTAACATATGCAAACACGGTCGTCCACATAGCTACGTTAGTTAAAACAACAAACAAAAACAAGAACCTTCCACTAATAACATATGCGAGCTGTTTCCATGCAAACGGTGTGTCAGACCAAAACTAAATATACTACGTTAATCACACAAGCAAATTATTTACAAAACAAAATATGTCCCATACACCATAAGTTAATCTATCAGATAATAAGAATATTATTCAGTACTCATCCTCAGCTAGTCACCCGTCAAAGAACATCAGCAGCCATCTCCCAACTGGATGCTTCTTATCTCATCTCAACCATCTTGACGGAGTGTTGATAGTTCCAGGCTTCTTCAATGGTAAGCGATGTCATCTCTCGTGCTGATTCAAAAAGTTAAATTATTATATACTTGATATCTGACTACTAAATTCGCCGTTTCAGGTACTACTTTCCCCGGAACTGTTCGTTGGCGAATTATCGAAGATACTGCCCCTACAAAATATAGTACTGTGACTATCTAACACTGAATTTAACACATTTATTAATAATTTCTGTGTCCTTGATGACACGCAAAAGTATATGTGCTTCCGTCCTCAGACGAACAAAAGTAATACGCCCTACGTCCTCAGACGTACAAAAGTAATAGCAATGTCTTGGCTCTTCACGCCACTTATAAGTGAACCGGCCCTAGGTCTTGATGGAGGGGGAAATTATATACAAATTTTTCAAAATAATAGTGGTACAGGAATAAAATAAATATCATTGAACTCGAAAAATAGCGCAGGTCAAGAATATGCCCATTAATCCTAGAATCGATCGTAGAGATGTTGTCTAGCCGATCTCCCGCGTTAATGCTAGCCATAGCGTGCCCAAGCTAGACTTGCCGCGCTGGTAAGCATTCTTCTCCCATTGGTTCCACATTTTCTGTAACTTGGCGGTTTTTATCAGACCTTGGCCTAGTAGGAGTGTCTAGTATTTTCATCAGCCACTCACGTTACTGCATCATATTTTTTCTAGGCGCGAATATTACAATGAACATACCAGAAGCGTGTCTCACTGCGCGTCGCTTCTATTTTGAGGTGGCCACCACCTGTCCTTCTGAATCATTGCTAGGTCTTTCTTTTCACAATCCTAAGTATTTAGCCTTTTGTCAAACTGCTGCAGGTATTTCCTCATTGTCTCCAACAAATGCTTGAAATTTCCTCATCTCCGTCTGGCTATTTTCATGATGCTGGTCAAAAACAACAAAAACAACCCCTGGCACTATCCAGCCCATGACGGGCTAAGGCCGACCAAGCGACCGCTGCCCAGCCATTCGGCCTGCAGATATTGGGGTGACGCGTGATCAGCGCGTCGGGTCCCCTCGGCCGTTAATCTTGGTATTCGTGATCGGGGCGCTGTCTCACTGTCAGACAGCTACTCAATTGTCCTCACGAGGCTGAGTGCACCCCGTTCCAACCCTCACGTCAGTTTTAAAATCCCTGACGGAGCCGGGGATCGAACCCGGGGCCTCCGGATGAGAGGCAGGCGCGCTACCCCAACACCACGGGGCCGGCTTCATGATGCTGGTGGAAATATTTATTAATTGAAGAAATAAAACATCGAATCATTTATCCATCAGAGGTTAAAGGGTTCAGTAGTTGTTGTCGCTCTTTGTTTTACGTGGATTTTGAACGAGTTCATTGTCGTTTGTTACGTTTCACCCAGATATTTAAAGCTACTGACAGTCTTCAGTGGTTTACTTTTGAAAATTATTCTCTGTTCTTGGGAAACACGTCCACCTTCCTGAAAATCATATGCTCGGTCTCCTCTGTATTAACTCGCAATTCATTCTTATCTGCCCATTTCTCCAGAGCATGGGTTGCAATTTGGAGGTCCCTGATGTCTTGCGACCCCAAAACCATGTCGTCGGCGTAAAGGTATATCTTCGTTTCCTTTGAAACTTCTCTGACTGCATGAACAATAATGTGCGTGGCGACATTGAACAGCAGGGGGCTGAGGTGATCTCCCTGAAGTACACCGTTCGATTGTATGATCTGTCTGGAAATGGTTACTTTGTCAGAGATTTTTGTATTATTGCTCCTTAACATGTTATGCACCAGAATTGGGAGTGCTTTATTTTCTGTCACTACCGAATTTAGTTTCGTGGAGACGATGGTCCTGCTTAGATTGTCGAAGGCTTTCGAGAAATCAATAAATATTGCATGGAATTTTCCTTGAGGTGATCTAAGGGTGTTCTCTATGTCACCTTTATGATTTCTAATTGCCTGAAGCGTGTTTCTCCCTCGTCTAAAACCAAATTGCTCTTCTGGTATTTTAACGTCGATTTCTTCAGTGAGTCTGTTCGTCATGAGCATTGTAAGTATCTTTAATAAATTGCTTTCTAGGGCAATCCCTCTGTAGGAGTTGGGGTCACACACATCTCCTTTTCCTTTGTGTAGCACCTTTATTGTAGAAGTTTTCCATGACAATGGGGTGTCTCCTGATCGCAGGCATAGGTTCATTAGGTTTGTAATAGCTGGGAGTAATACCTTAACTGCTGTCTTAATATTGTACAGGCCCGGGGGCTGCACCCCCTGAAAACCACCTCCCATCATCTATTAAAACCACCCCTAACTGGCAAACATCATAAGTCCAGAACAGTACCTTTTACACAGCAAGGGCGGCCGACCAGCTCGGGAGGCTAGCCAACCACTTGCAACACACTCATAAACATCTACACAATAGCTAACTAGGGCAGCTACGTCAATGGAATGCTGACTGTGCAACGGCAGGACCTATAAGAAGACAGGCCTTTTGGGAGCCGTATCTGTCATACAGTGTGTGCTGCCGGAGGCCCTGCTCCAGCTACTATCATCAGGTGAGCATCAGCAAGTGTTCAGATATCCTTCACCTTGTAACACCCATCCACAAACTTGTACACTTAACTTGTACCATTATTTACATTCCCCTAAGAGGGACTTACAATTTCATACTCACTGACCAATAAAACACTTGGTCAGTAAACTACACATTGTATTCATAATTACACGCCTCTTCACATCCTAATACCCTTCCTGACTCTCGTCACGATTGACCGTGACTAGTAGCCAGTAATTGCTTGCTCAGACTTCATTGTGTTTCTCGCACACGACCGCCTAGCAGCGAGCCGCTGACACAAGCAGGTCTGTTATATAACTCATTCCAACCAGCTGGGAGGCCGGTACGTTAACCTGCGCCCAGAGGTTCATCCCCTAGCTGACTCTTACATCTCAGCAGGAGCACCCCCTAGCATTTGAACACCAGACAACACTCTACACTGGTAAGCTTACCCAGCTACGGGAAGCTGCCCTCTCTAGGAATCACCTTCCAAATTAGTACAATAACATATATGTTTTAGCCCTAGCTAACCCCCAACTAAGGGATCTAAAACAAACTGGTGGAGGCCGGGTACCACACACAGTAAAGAAAGGGCTCATACAACGAGTTCTCGTGGTAGAAACGGTCCGTACCGCATACAGCCAAGCGAAATAGTTGTGATTTTTTTCCTGACAGAAAGCATAATTTTTCCTTCCCCCTAGCTACACGAGGGAAATTTTTCTCTTCCCCCCCTTTATTACACGGGGACTTGTGTTATTATTAACAACCCCCAACTAAAATCATTTTTTTTCTCTTTCGTCTTCCACACAATATACAAGTATGAACTCACCTGCACGACAGGCCACGCTGAGGAACATTGACTTGTACCAGGGGATCATAGCATCCCATAGCTGAATTAGGGCCCAGCAGGACCGCTTACGAAAAGTGCAAAAGTTCGTACGGATGCATTATGGGCCGATCATGAGGGCACTCACTAGCCCGCAGAGCTCTAGTAGAGAGTCACGGGACATCAGAGCGCGAATAGCCACAATTCGCACACAATTAAATATTACACACTGGCGGCTACATAAAAGACATGATGAATTGACACAACAATACTACAGGCTGAGGAACACCACAGGGCACAAACACAGAACACGAAGGTAGCTGACCAAGCCAAAGAGCTCACGAGCGATTACGCCGAGCTTTGGGGCGAATTTGTAGAGCTCCAAGCCACTAACATTCATTTTGAGCTGGCAACTGGAAAACTGACGAAGCAAACAAACGACATCTGCGTGGACACATTAACGCAGCAATTTGCACGAATGTCCACCTTAGTCACCAACAACACAAAGGGGAGGGAGGCAACCGTGGCCATAGGCCAGAAATCGGGCAGACCACCCTCCAACACATTGCGGGGGCAGACACACACACACAAACAATTACCGGAACCGGCTAGGAAGCCCAACAGGACAGAGAACAGGCGAAACCGGGGACATGTCCCTCCCACACCAATACAGGGAGGAACGGGGCTACCCACCCCGACGTCACGTAAAAGGACAGCCAAAAAAACAACCAGGGGGACAAGGGAAGACACATTAGGGAAGAGCGGGCGAGGGCTCATAGGCGAACACATTACCGGGACTATAGGGACCCAACTAGGACGACAACAGGAGCACACGCCACGACAAGGGATGAAACCCGCGATCGGCGGCGATACGACCGAGGGGGTGGGCGAGAGCGACACTTACACGACATTTGGACATCCACGGTACAATACGACGACAGGGCATATATGTGCACCAGGCACACGGGCCTGACTACGCACGCAATGGCTAATTCGATGCCAGGACCACGAGTGCAAGTACAGACGTTGACACATACAGAGGTCCACACCCGGCACACATACATAACCACACACAAGTGGTAGCATATTATCCCATCCACACGAAACCACGTCCCAAAATTAGGGAAGAATATAAGGAACTCCGGGCTAACAAGGCCATTTTTGAGTTCATGGTAGGACCACAAGCTCAGTCTAGAGAGGACATAAGCGTAGACACGCTAACGCAGCAATTTGCGAGGATGTCCCTCTCAGACACTTACACAACACAAGGGAAGGAGTCCACCGTGGCTACAGTCCAGAAGACGGCCAAGCTAGGCTCCAACGCATCACAGGGCCAAAGTCACATCAATACACGTCCCTCAGCTCCGGACCAGAAGGCAATTTTGCCAAACCGAGGAGCAGAACCTAGGCCAACCCCCTCAAAACGGACGAACGAGAGGGAGTTGACGCCAGGACTCTCGAGTACACATGACATAACAGGGAGAAAACGGGAGGTAACCATGTCATGGGCTGAGAACGTACAGCCCGCCCTACAGCACATTAAGCCCACACACACCTACACAAATTGGCAAACACAAGGGCAGGAGTCTACCGTGGCCATAGGCCAGAAATCGGTAAGACTACACTCCACTACATCACCAGGAAAACAACATACACCAATGTCACTTGCACCACAATTATAGATACAGGGAGGCTCTTTTACACGTGAGAAACACGATAATGGATACACAAAGAGCAGGTTCCATCCCTGTAAACGGTAGACACACGGAGACTCACGGACAAAAACTGCATATTTTTCATGTATATACAGTGGAACATGGCTAAGTCAAAATTGTATGATTCATAATTCTTCTTAGTTTTTCCTGGCCCCTTGCATTTTTTTAGGCCATCAATGGTTTACAATCGTGGTTAACTCAGGACATATTTCGGACAATGCAAAGTTTTTAATATGCAGAGCCGAGCGGAAGCCAATCAGGCGGGCCGCGCGGCTTAGGGTCGGAAAGAGCTATTCCGAACAAAGCCTAAGCAACAAACCACAGCATAGAGCCTAGGAGGGTCTTTCTAAGTAGAAATGACTATCCTGTTATATTTTCCGGTCCCACAGTTTGATAGATTCTCTTGTGATGGCCGAGAGCCCTAATCGTAAGCAAGAATTGAGAATCTCAAACTATTTTTCAAAAATGGTAGATTTCCCTGAGACGTAACTAGATTACTGTCGTACTAACGTCGCCAAACAGGTGAATAGTACACTCAGGTCCTACCTTTCATTTTGAAACTTTTGACATTATTCACGATACAATCTTTACAGATTACCGCCGCCTGGCAACCCGCTTTGATAAGCATAAAGCATTGCGCAGACGGGATACAATATATTTTCTTTACTCCTTTCAAAGAGCTCTCTTAATTCGGATCGTTGCATAACTCAATTTTTTTTTCTTACGCCTCTTTCACTAATCCCGTGAGAGGAAAGTTATCCAAGTTGAACTGTATGTATTTAATCCATAGGTATGCGTGATATATTACAATGCCTATAACATGAATTTTTCTCGCCCCCCATAACAGCGCGCAAACTAAACATAAACACCATGGGGTAACACTCACAGCTCAAGGGGGAAACACCATTACTTATTTTTGGAAGGCACACAGTCAACTCACATTGCCACATAACAGGCTAACACTTGGCAGAACTGTCCCGAAGACACAAGCCTAAAAGGCACCAGGAATAATTACCCTGGTTAAAGACGGTCTCGAACCCGCAACCTCCTGGATACCAGGAGGGCAAGGAAGGGTAACTATCCAATGGGAGGATAGAATAATAAAGGACAGTTCCACTAACACATATACATACGCACAAAACAATCAAATCACCTCCGACACCTAGTCACCAAACACGCGACTAGCGGCCCGGAGACACTCGTGCATAGACACAGCCAAGTACCACTAACAGGGATATATTCGACCCACGCTTACATTAACACAAAACTTGGGGACACAATATGTATTTAGTGGAAGGTTGTTTTCCATTACGGAAAGCCATGCTCACAACAACGGAGCGAACAATCAAGCTCCCACACACATACGTATTGGACATATGAACATCGCCAGACAAGTAATAGCTAGTGCACACGTCAATGAAATTAGATACTATCGCCGTCAGCGATAACATACTCGTGACTGGGCGACCTTCGCTAGCACAGACAAACTAAGAGGACTCCAGGCCTGGCTGGAACATACACATTCATTACGGGAGTTTCAAAACCCTATAACTTTCAAAATTACAATACGAGGAGCATTCCAAAAGACCAAAATTTTTCACGCCAAAGCATATTTTCATCTGCGTGCCTCAAACTCACGATACACGTGCCATGGGACATACAGTACGAAAAATCGTAACACCAGCACCTTCAACCAAGGCGGGTGCGAACTCACGACCACACAACACAGTCGTGCCAAAAAACAAACTAACCAACGGTATTTTTGGCACGAAAAACACAATCAAAAGCCACACTGGGGACAATCAAATCCCAACAGACAACGCAGACATAGAACACGGAGAACTACATGGGATTGCGGGTCCGAATGCCCAGTAAAAATCGGACACCGTGGAAAACAACTATCCAGAATCCCAATTAGACTGAAATTGGCCCTAGACAAGCAAATAAGTGGGTCAGATACATGTCTATAGTGACAGGAAGGTTCTTTTCCCATACATAATGGAGCATAGATTCGCCCCAGGGTGCTCGCTACAACAGCCTACCTCGGCATTGGCGACCCAGGAATTCCCAACAAGAGGGCGCACCGAAAATTCTAGGCCTCCAAGGGGACCACAATAGACTTCCCAGACATGGATTACACATAGTTACACAAGGCAGAGGTCTTGCTGAAAACAAGGTACACACAACATCGGTAGGCAAAAACGGGACAGATTAGCACACTGGCACTCCCGGAATCCCAAACAATGACAACATTCCGACATTCGCAAAAATCACGTTCCGGCAGCCGACACACGTAACGTCAGAGCCTGCCATTACGCAAAGCAAAACACTGACTTGCGAATTCCAGAAGCATTGCAACACTGCTGTCGGCAGACACTATTGTTATAGCGAAAGTGACCATGAAATGCAAACATGACCACATAAACAAACCAATAATAATGGCATACATTAACACAGAATTCAGCAACGCTACAATAGGCCTGGCATTTAGCGATAGGCAGATACTGTGGGCCATATTATCATAGGGCCACAGAAGCTTGTTTACAACTGCGATAACAGGTTACACGCGCCGGCTCACAATTAGCATCATGAGACACGATAAGACGTATCCGATGAATGGCACGCGCGCCAGCGCGTTGCAGCGGAACGCAACTACATTCACGCAGGCCTCAGTAATCACAGCCACGGGCACCCCCTGCCCACACACGCGACCCCTAATCAGGGGCGAATACAGACAGATTCCTTGAAGGAACAACCCCCCCCCCAATAACTACTTCTCTTTTTACTTTTAATCCCAAAACCATCATAGGCGATCAGGACATGACCAGTCACACTACGATCACTTGCTACATTAACATTACAAATGAGAGACCAGATTAGGCCGTGACGTCACAGCGTCACCACACTCTACTATCCCAAGGAGCGGATAGAAAGCAGATATTGACCAAGTGAGTATGACAGGAGCAGAGAGGGATGGTGCCAGCAAGATGGCCAAGGCACCACCTACGGGCTACCATTCTACCACCCTTCCTCCTTCCATAACCTCGTCACTCACAACATTAGCCAACACAAACACATAAACACATAAAAACAGCTAAACTACATGACAAAATATACATCGGGGTTGATAGACTTCATGCGTTTAAATAGAGGGCTCACTACGCCCTGGATCTCAATGCTAACACCCGAGTATTAGGGGTGTGTCGGAAAGAATAGCAAGCGTAACGCACATCTCAATATACAGAGATGCGGCCAAACTTAAACTAACAAATATTTTCTTATTAAATAATCCCGCATGAAAGGGACATAGTATTATTAGACCTTGCCCTATACCTATCCTTAAATGAGAGCGGATACGCCTCATATCCATCCCCACGCATGGAATAATCCCACCCACACACCTGGGTTGTTATTAGTATTACTCCTGCATGGAATTTTTATATTTTTGCAAGCCCGGGAAATACCTACCCCCGTCCACTCACTGTAGAAGCATCCTGATAGCATCACCGACCCCAGGCCACCATTAACATGGAGTCCAACGATGCGCAACCCTCTCCTACCATGCTTTAAGCCTATTCAACAAATAACACCCCCCGGATCCTAATAACAGGGAACCTAACGCCTCCATGAAAATTACCAAGGCATTACAGCTGGAAGTCCGACGTAGCCATAGCAGACCTAAAGTAGTCCATGCATTTAGAAGATTCTACAACTCCAGAACACTTAAAAAAATACATTTTTTACACAATAAATTATTTACATAGTACACTCATTTTTTTATATAAAAAGGAATCTGTGACACGCTGAATGATGATGACAGCGTAAGCAGAAGGGCAGAGGCACCACACAGGAGCAGAGCTGGGGAAGGCGATGATAAGCCCTACCCCAGTTGGCTCAATGACCCAGACCAATAACAGACGAACTACGTAAGGTTGAGGCATTCATGGCCTGGCACGGGCAAACTTCGGCGCCCCGAGTCTACCTAGCCTGTCCTCGGGACAATGAGATGTTACACCCACTATGTGCTACGGGCATCGAAGCCAAGACCTGCTGGGGAGACATTTGACGAACGGGGGAGAAATAGCCAACTCCGCACCGGACTCAGGAGAGGAACCATGGGACGACCAAATTAGGACTAGACTCCTAGTTAGCAGGTAAGTAAGTAGAGCTTCTAGGGCGAGAAGCTAGTCTCCTATTCGAAGGAGTGAAGCAGGATCTTAGGGTTCAGCGGGACCAATCCTGGATCCGACAAGTCCTTGGCCCGCGCGGCACAGGTGAAGAAACCAAATAAACAAATGATCAATAATATATATGGGATGAAGGCGGTCATTCGGTCCCGCGCCAACATAAATGGCTGACAACGGGTCGCCAGAGCTTAAATGGTGACGCATCGGGCAGCCAGAGATCTTAAATGAGGAGCATAGCGAGCACTCACAGGGGTTTTAGTGGGCACAACCCAACAATGCTGAATACAGCCATGAATAACAAAGGAAGAACAATGACAACATATGCAAACACAACGGCAATGAACAGGCAAGTACAACGGGCGATGCGGTTTGCTTTGTGGCACCACAGTCGCTTGCGACTTTATTAATTAATACTATTAATCATTAGCATAAATGTCGACAACTAGTATTAAGGGAGCGGAATCCGGCGATTCTAGAGACAACCGGTGTTTCTAGGATACGTGTGGGTGGTGATCTGGGGAGGTAAAACTGCCCCGGACGATCGCTCTGGTCAAAATTTTAGCCTGTAAGACAGTTGCATTTTGATACGCAACTTAGAATTAAGCAAATTTTATAAGCGCTGTTGCTAAATAATAGCACAGCATATTTCGGCAATAAACTAAGGCAAAACCATTCGGCTTATAAATATCATTTTTTTTTCTCATTTATAATAATCTAGACTAAATATTTCGGCACCTAATGACCAACAAACCCGTCGTCAGGTAAGCCCGATAATACATTAAGTTAGATTATACTAGGATAACTTACATTAAGGTAAAATATTTCGGCACCTGGCGGCTAGTCGTTGCCAGGATAAGCCCGATAAATCGATAAATTACCGATAAAAACATAACAGGGCGGAGGCACTGAAGCCGTTCGACCCACCAGCGAGGTATACGGTACAGCCACTGGAGCTGACCGACCCCGATAATACACGTGACGTCCGAAGAGGTCCCAAGGGCAGTGGCACCATCCAAGCCAACCCTTAAAACAGCGCTGCGCGATAGGTGTGCAATATATATATTTGGCCAAGGGCATGTATACCACATATCTTTGTTTTTCAGCAAAGAGCTCCTTCACTGCAGCATCATGGGAATGCTAACAACGTGATTTACCAGGTAAAGGTGACGTCACACATACACTACACACAACTGGAGTACACTGAGGAGACATACAATTACACATGTACACAAAAGAGTAGAGTAAGTAGGCTAAGATAGGACTCTAGCCGGCATAGGTCAAGGTACAGTAATATAAAGTGCCAAAGGCAAGCGATATCGGCATGCGCCTATAAATGGTATATATGACTTATATAATATTTCTATGCTCTATTACAGATCACCCGAGCGGCAATCCACTAATATACTTTGTCCACAGGTCCACAACGCAATAAACATGTCTTTTGTAAATATATTTCCAACACCAACTTGTACACACTCTCCTATGTCACAAACATATACACTCTCCAAGACTTTCAGTTGCACCCCTTAACGGTGACAACACAGTGGTCAACGATGCACAGTAACCGTGGAATACTGAGTATCAATGAACACAAAAACACATTATGCACGCAAATGAAGCGTGGATTCAGTGTCTAAGGGCGGCACAACGCTTGTAAGCGCCGCGCCTTCGACGCTAAGGTGGAATTCCTAACCACGGTGGGAAAACCACTAGGGTATAAGAGAAAACAAAATGAGACAGCGGATTAGCCACTAAACCCTAGCAGGAACGGCCACTTAAGGACGCTTCAGAAGCAAGGTAGAGAATTAACAGCGCAAGAGGTATAAAATAACTGGCCACTTAAAAGAGCTCGATAAGGTAATATATAATAGTTGTAAATTATTTTGTATTTTATAGTTATATCATGATAACGTTACACACGTACATGTTCCACATGGTTGGATAATATACCTATACATAGAGCACCAACATGCCAACCATCATTACTACTATGGTCATTATTATTATTATGTTTAGTATGTTTATTTATAAATTATAATAATATTATAAATGTCATGATTATTATCATTATCAGGACATGCCTGTCATCATCATCATGATTACCAATGTCATTATGCAATGCTACCATAATTACCACAGGACTATCACCAGCCTGTATGCGGCACCATTATTGCCATCATCGCCACGGCGAATATTGTTATATTTTTTTCCAAGGTATATATATACACGCACACTGATTATGCTTTTGTTTCATTCATTTCCTTTCTACTAACGTTAGAATTTGTGAAGGTGTCCCGTTTCATCCCAAAAACAATAAACCATTACAATATTTCCTTTAACTTATACCCTGGGACACCTATTTTTTTCTATTTCTTCCATCTTTTACACTAAAGCATTGCAGGGAGCAATTTTTCCCCAATACAGCGCCGGACGGCACAACCACCCGTCCAGCACTGGGTTTTTTCCTCCCTGCACAACACCAATATATTATATAATGTCAAAACCATGTATTTTTTTGTTGTGGAACTTTTAATATTGCAAATGTCAATTTTTTTTTAATGAACTGTTTTAAACCATCATATGCATACCCCAAAACCTACCCCTCTGAACACAAGCTGATCTCACATCTACACGACATCGCTACATCTACACGACATCGCTACCTCTACACGACATCAACACAGAAGAAAAGAAGAAGAGGTACAAGGAGGATTCAACAACGATCCATCACACCAACACCCCCACTCCACGTTCCGTTCCCGGGGACGCGAACTAATCAAAGGAGGAGACTTGTACAGGCCCAGGGGGCTGCACCCCCTGAAAGCCACCCCCCATCATCTATTAAAACCACCCCTAACTGGCAAACATCATAAGTCCAGAACAGTACCTTTTACACAGCAAGGGCGGCCGACCAGCTCGGGAGGCTAGCCAACCACTTGCAACACACTCATAAACATCTACACAATAGCTAACTAGGGCAGCTACGTCAATGGAATGCTGACTGTGCAACGGCAGGACCTATAAGAAGACAGGCCTTTTGGGAGCTGTATCTGTCATACAGTGTGTGCTGCCGGAGGCCCTGCTCCAGCTACTATCATCAGGTGAGCATCAGCAAGTGTTCAGATATCCTTCACCTTGTAACACCCATCCACAAACTTGTACACTTAACTTGTACCATTATTTACATTATTTACATTCCCCTAAGAGGGACTTACAATTTCATACTCACTGACCAATAAAACAAAGGAAGGAAGGAAGATTGTAGTTTTACGTGACCGTGAATCTTGTGATTATGAGCCACGGGACCTCCTTTTTACGTGGAATCCGAACCACAGGACATGGCATTTCACTTCGAAAATCTCACATGCATTGACCGGGAATCGAACCCGGACCGCCTTGGTGAGAGGCATACAGCTAGACCGCTGAGCCACCACGCCCCCCGACCAATAAAACACTTGGTCAGTAAACTACACATTGTATTCATAATTACACGCCTCTTCACATCCTAATACCCTTCCTGACTCTCGTCACGATTGACCGTGACTAGTAGCCAGTAATTGCTTGCTCAGACTTCATTGTGTTTCCCGCACACGACCGCCTAGCAGCGAGCCGCTGACACAAGCAGGTCTGTTATATAACTCATTCCAACCAGCTGGGAGGCCGGTACGTTAACCTGCGCCCAGAGGTTCATCCCCTAGCTGACTCTTACATCTCAGCAGGAGCACCCCCTAGCATTTAAACACCAGACAACACTCTACACTGGTAAGCTTACCCAGCTACGGGAAGCTGCCCTCTCTAGGAATCACCTTCCAAATTAGTACAATAACATATATGTTTTAGCCCTAGCTAACCCCCCAACTAAGGGATCTAAAACAATATGCTCATTAAACATACCGTCCGGGTGCTTTCTATTTCTGACGCTATTTTTG
Organism: Meconema thalassinum; assembly: GCA_946902985.2. Classification (NCBI taxonomy): domain Eukaryota; kingdom Metazoa; phylum Arthropoda; class Insecta; order Orthoptera; family Tettigoniidae; genus Meconema; species Meconema thalassinum. The sequence continues at coordinate 246,382,060 of OX336394.1, read as the reverse complement.
CGAAGCTTCAATGAAGAAAACACATGTTCACAGATATAGTAAGATGCGAACATGGCAGTTATCTTTTGTGCATGAGATTTGAAGTTTGGGAAGCTTGATTTTGGTAGGGCCTTGTGGAACTCAATTTTCGAAACGTTGAGGATTAGTTGCCTTAATTCGTTGTTACATTGTAACTCAATCAGTTCTAGTTGCAACTCTGATCTTACTGTTTCACACTAGTTGCAACTCTGATCTTACTGTTTCACACTTTACATTAAATGGCATGCTGCTGATGATGATCGTGTGGCCTCCGGAGAGGCCGAGTACAGGTCTTTCGAGGTGACGCTCGTGGGCGACCTGCGCGTCGAAATGGATGAAGTGATGATGACATCACATACACCCAGTCCCCGAGCCACGGGAATTAAGATATCATAAGATATCACCAATTAAGATTAAAATCCCTGATGGCTCGGCCGGGAATCGAACCTGGGGCACTTCGAGCCAAAGCCTAGCGCGCTAACCATTTAGCTGAAACATGCAGAAAACGTTCAAGTCCTGTTCAATAACTTTGAAGTTTTGAAATCTTCATTCAAATTCGTCGTGGAGATTTTTCGCACAAAAATATATTGCACAAAACCCATGAACACAATGAGATTGAAATAGTTTTTTACTTCTTGGTACACAGAACAGGAAATATGACCTATGTGTAGCATAATTATTCGAAACCATGTCGCGGGCCGTATTAGACTAGTTCAAGGGCAACACTTCCCGCGGGCCGTACTTTGCCAATTATTGCCATAGGTGGTGTTGATAAGGTGTTGACAGTGCACTCGTTGTTCCTTGGCGACCGATCAAAACATCTGCGAGGATACGTTTTGTAATTGGTCAGTCCATGTGAAACGGGCCAATCACTGCAGCTGCAGCTACAGGCAATCCACAGGCGAGCTCTGGATAATTTGTTTTGATCGGACGATATTATTTTAATTTAGAGTATTAATTTGTAACATAATAATCATAAAAACAACAACATTGTGCTCTTCTACTCAAAACAAAGGCGGATTGGTGTGGAAGTTGGGCACACTGTCTCAAACTATAGTCCGTCTTTTTATTTAATTATATTTTCGTACCGTATGTTTAATTTTGAAAACTGTTTTATAGAAGCTGTTTGTTAGAGTCTGTATTTATAATAATAAAACAATCTTAGAGCTATACTTGTATTTAAACCTATTTTAAAATCATCATCTGTTAACAGTTTTCATATCACCAACTCAACCAAAATGACTTGACTTATTGCTAGACACCTAGACAACTTGCGTAAGCGTAGAAAATAATAGAAATTACGAGACCTAGCTGCGCTCTTCTGCGCAGTGCGCGCACGCTGGAATTGTGTAAAGCTGCGGTTTCCTCCAGTAGCGGTACCGCTTTCTAGCCGCCGTAATGTGACGGCGAATGACGTCATAAAAACGTTCCGCATAGAAACAGAGGCGAGTGGTTTTCTAGGAAGCGTTGACTACTACAGACACATGTAGTTGCGGTGGCGTCATTCATATGACGGTGGTGAGTGCGGTAGCAAACAGTTCGTCACCGTTTTTGTACGGTGTACGGTGTGTGAATTATTATACAATGGCTGATAATATGATATATTGGAGTATGGAAGGAAAGGAAACATTAATAGATTAATAGAATGAAGAGGCATTGTCTAATGTGAAGAGTAGTTTCTGTTCAGGAGACAGGCCTATTGGTCTTTTGTTTGTTGTACGGCACTGAAGTTATGCCAACCTTTACGTACCTCAGAAGATAATCAAATAACACTGGTGTCAACCGAAAATATTCTCTGAATGTATCTTCATTGCAGTGCAGATGACGATGCACTAAATTCCATATGCACCTTCTGTAGGACGCCTTTTAAAAACCTCACTTCCCCCCAAACGTTCAATATCGTCTTCGGATGACTCTTCTTCCAAAAAATATCACGAGCGCCATGTCAAGATAATCCATTTCTCATTTAACTTTATGACAACATGCCGTCACGTCACACACCGATTATTAGCTCTAACTTTACACCATTGTTCACCGTCAAGACGGTCCCCAGTTTCTATACGTCATTCGCAGTCACAATACGGCCGCTAGAAAGCGGTACCGCTACTGGAGGAAACCGCAGCTTAAGCGTAGAAAATAATAGAAATTACGAGACCTATTTACGCTCTTCTGCGCAGTGCGCGCATGCTGGAATTCAGCACTGAAGTCAGCTGTGAAACTTTTCTTGAGGTATCTTTCGTCATTGTAGTTATCATTATTATGAGAGACGGAACATTCGTATCCTAAACATTTTATCATACACATTTCTGTAAAATAAATGTGGATGGTTGATTTTCTCTATTTCGAATGTCGCCTAGTTCAGTTAAATAACAAAATATATTACTCCCCGAGTGTCCGCGATTTTGTTTATTTAAACAAAAATGCGATTTAAACTAACCTGCAAACAGCGTTGACTGTATGCTCACTCCCGTACCAATGCAGAAAGTAATTTCTCATTGGTTAAAAAGGTAACTGCTAACCTTTTATAATGCCTAATGTGTTAAAGAAGTCTTATGGTGAAACTTTATTGATGTCTCAAAAATATATTTTGCGAGTAAGTTATAGGCTGTTAATGTGTTTTGTTTCAGAAACCATGACGAATGCCATGGGCATTTTATGGCACCCACACTATTCGAATCAGTGCGGAGACTGGGTTTTATTCTTCAGAAGCCCAAGGTAGATGATTTAAATTCTGCAGATATGCAGAGTACTGATAAGTCTTGTACATCAGGACCAGAATCTTTCTTATGGTTGCACAGCATTGCACCTGGATTTCCCGTAAAAGGAAGTAAGGTATGTTTAAAGTTTATGGCAATCATTAAATGACACTAAGTTTGCCAATAAATGAAACCATCAAATAATTTTCTGTGTAGGGTTAAGAACCATTAAGTTACGGCACCGTATTGTGTTTCGAGTATGTCCCAGTAATGTGGTATTGTAGTTTTCTCCAAGGCAAACCAGTATGAATTAATACTACAAATGTCTTGCATGGTGTAGAGGTCGAGCTGTTTGTGTGTCAGCAAGGAGAGCTGGGCTCTATTCCTGGATATATATATATATATTTATATTTCGTATGACATACAGAAGATACAGTAATATACAATATATACAAGTAATAAATATCTAGTAACATCCACGAACGAAACTAGAAGTCACAGTTGGATGTCCAGAGCAGTAATCCACTCCACTGCATCATCAGTTGCATTCTGCAGGTCGTCGTATCCTCCCTTGAAGGACCGCGAAGGGCATTCCGACACAATATGATGGATTGTCTGCACTGAATCGCCACAATCGCACGGAGGACTAGAAATTTTCCCCCATTTGTGGAGCCAAAAGTTACATCTTCCCTGACTGGTCCGCACTCTGTTCAGTGACGTCCATATCCTTCTTGAAAGGAGGTTTCCTGCAGGGGTCGGTGATCAATCCTAGCTCATCAGGGTTTGATGCAGTCCATTCTTCTCGCCAAGTTTCGTCCATATTGAACTTAGATTCGACAAGCATCTTGCCTAGTTGCCATGACGGATGTCGAGATTAATCTCCCTTGCTTCTGTGGATTACAGACCTGATGTATGGGTAAGAGATCATTTGCTGCGCATTTTGACCATTCCCTTTTTAGAGCTGTTAGCCTTCGCAGGGGAGGAGGGTGAATGTTGTATAATACTGGTAGCCACTTGAGTGTGTGGATTTGAGAATGCCCGATATTGTTCTCATTGTATCATTTAACTGGACATCAACTTATCCTACATGTGCACTATTGATCCATACACAATATTCAGCAACCGAGTATACTAAGGCGAGAGCTGTTGTGCGAAGAACAGTCGCATTTGCTCCCCAACTTGTACCATAGAGTTTGTGCAGGATGTTGTTAAGTATTCTGATTTTAGCTGCTGTTCTGCAGAGATGTTCTTTGTATGTCAAAGAGTGATCCAGCACAACACCCAAATATCTTGGTTGGGTGCAATATTTTAGCTGTTGACCTCTGAATTGTACACGGGGAATGTAATGGGCCCTCCTATTATCCAGCTGAAAGGTACTGACCTCTGTTTTGCTGATGTTGGACTTCAGTCGCCAAGTGTCAAAGTAGCTGTCCAATTTTAGGAGATATTGTGTGAGAATTGTTTCAGTAGTCTCAAAATCTGTGGACTGGGCTATCAGGGCTATATCATTAGCATATATGAACTTTCTGCAAATAGTAGGTGGAAGATCTGCAGTGTAAAGATTGAAGAGACGTGAAGCGAGGACTGAGCCCTGAGGTAATCCATCATTTAATCTATAGGGCCTGCTTATATTTCCATTTAGGTGTACTTCAATTAGTCGGTTGCTGAGCATGTTGTTGAGCAGTGAAGCTAATGTCTTGCAAGGAATGATTTTCAGGAACTTCAGGATCATTCCTTTTTGCCATACTGTATCGTACGCTGATGATAGGTCCACAAACACTGCAATGGTTTTATTCTTTTCTTCAAAGCCTTGTTCAATATGACTGGCTAGTGCTAAAACCTGATCACAGCAGTTTCTTTCGGGTCTAAAACCTGCCTGATCGACCGGGATTTACTGTAGTACAGTAGCTGAGATTCTGTTTTAAACCTGTCTCTCGAGCAGTTTATAACAGATACTCGGTAGAGCAATAGGTCGGTAATCTTCCGCATTGCATCCGCTTTTACCAGGTTTTAGTATGGCTACAATTTTAGTTCTTTTAAAAAGAGGTGGAAGTCTTCCTCTCCTTAGGATGTCACTAAAGAATTTAGCAAGCCATTTCAGAGTTCTAGGGCCACAGTGTTTCAGAAATTCCGGGTAAATGCAATCCAAGCCTGCTGCTTTTCCTAATTTTGTTTCCTTCAGAGCATGAGACACCTCCAAGACAGAGAAGTCTTCTGAAAACCGAGTGTTTGTTTCTGCTCTAGATAGGTTGATCTTCAACTCTTTTAGGATTTGTCTTGTTTCAATCTTGTTTCTGTCTTTTGATGTTTTGGCTAAGCCAACTATTCTTCTTGCTACCTGTTCGGGCTTTATTTTTGAGGTTTTGCTACAGTAGTTTGGAGTACTAATGCCCAGCTTCCTAAGTAGGGACCATGCTTTCCTGCTGGAATGTTGGAAGTTCATGCTAGATGTCAAAGTATCCCATTTCTCCTTCCTGGCAGAGTGTAATAACTCATCAGCGATCTCCGTCTGATTGCTGAGATGTTATTCTTCATATAGCTCATTACACTTTGCACTCCATCCTGGAATATACTCTTTCCTAAATGCTCTGGGAATGTGGTTCTTGCTATAGCGCAATGGCGCAATGAACCCCCATTAAATTTGACAATATTTTTAGCATTTTTTCCCTATACGTAACAGAAATATTTGTCAGAAAACAGCGCAGAGTTCAAATACAGTTAACGAGCGCCAGGATGTGAAGCCGGCGGAAGATCTGGTTTGAACCCCCAGTCTTGGCCAATCTTTCCTGCAGAGAATAGGCGAGTAAGGTAGGTGGGACATGTAGCGGGGATTAGAAGGGAAGGGAACAGTGCATACATGCCAAACTTGTATTTGTCCTACATGCATGCGCAATAAGATTGCTGAATTCGTTCACTAGTCCAGCGGCGCAAGCCCTTCAAGGTTGCAGAAAAGGTATACACTCCGCTATCTCTTGACTTGTTTGTAAAATAAAGCGGCCAATGTGAAAATACAGCGAAAGTGCTCACTAAGGGCGCTTCATGGCTGCCACATTAGATTGTTCATATGCGTCTGTAATTTATCCATGAATTTATCTATATAAAGTTTTTTTTTTTTTTTTTTGTCGTGTGGCCTCCTGAGAGGCAGAGTGCAGGTCTTCCTAGTCAACGCCCGTAGGCGACCTGCGCGTCGGGGTGAGAGATGGAATGGATGAAGATGAATGAATCTGGGCAAGGATGTGGAAGGAAGCGGCCGTGGCCTATCAGAAGGTACCGTCCCAGCATTTGCTTGGTGTTGAAAATGGGAAACCACGGAAAACCATTTCACGGACGGCCGACGGTGGGGCTCGAACCCACGCGTCTACCAAGTCAGCAGGGAGCTTGGCCCCATGACCTAATGCTGCGCTTTAGCCAGCGTAGCCACTGCTGTTGGTTCTATATAAAGTAAACTACCTAGCTATTTGTTGTATTTGAAGGCTAATTAAATAAACAATTCAGTTGGATTGAAATAATACCAATAAAATAGCGGAAGTTGTTACGCTCCGGAGTTACACAACTCACTACTGTAGTTCCACTATTTTCTCAGGTTTAAGTTAGTCACACTGTCAGGAGCTGGAACGTAAATTACTTTCAGTATTTCCTTGTGCCTATTAACTGCGTGAAATTAGTGACTGTGTAATTCGATTATTTTTTTCCACGTCCCCCAGGGGCTCACATCTAGTGGGACTTGGGTTGGCGCCTATGGGACCCCAAGCTGAGTCCGGCATTGCTTCCACTTTGTGCCGGGCTTCTCGCTGTCTTCTTTCCTGTCGACCTCTCTTGGTCAACTCTTGTTGTCTTTCGACCCCGACGATATTGGGTATCCGAGGCCTCGGGAGTCTTCTCCTTTCCCGCCATCATTGGCCCTTCGGTCATCTTTCCCGACCCCTCATTCTTCGTGGGATCAGCCTTCTTTTCATTATAGTTCCTTTTCTCTTTAGGATTCCTGCCCTGTTTTTATGAATTGGCTACCGGTGTCTCTAAATTACATTTTGTGAGTTTTTTTTAACTCAACCATATTTTGTAAGTTCTTTCAATCTACATTGCACTTTGTAAGTATTTTTGACCTAAACTCCATTTTGTAAGTATTTTCAATCCCAATTGCATTTTGTAAGTACAGTATTTTGAATCGCGGGCTTCCACATATTGTGAGCATTTTGAATCTACCATACATTTTGTAAGCATTTTCAAATTCAATTGCACTTAGTGGGTATTTTGAATCTGAACCGGCCTTTTTCAATTTCACTTGCATTGTGCATTTTCAATTCCAATTGCATTTTGTAAGTATTTTGAACCTAAACTACATTTTTTGCGTATTTTTCAATCTAAATTCCTTTATGAGTATTTTCCTTCTAAATTACATTTACCTTTTATAAGTACTGTATATCCATTCTTCATTTTGTGAGCCATTTCAATCTGATACTTGATTGCTGTAAGATTTGAAGTGTTGCATGTTCTTAACCAGGCTCATTACCAGATGGAGCCTGTCATACAGGTGAGTGTTTGTGCGTGTGTTTGAGAGAGAGATCGAGACAGAAAACTTTGATCTTCACTAATAATGCTGATCCAGGGTTCAAGTTCTGGTTGAGGCGAATGATTTGAACTCACTGGGCCGATTGCAGAGACTGTATTTAGACGCTGTTTAAGGTTAAACAATGTCTAAATATGGCTTCCGCATTACGAAGACGTTATTTATCACTTAGACATCGTCTAAAGTCGCCGTTTAAGGATCCATGTTTAAACACTGCCGAGAACACTGTTTAACCCCAAATGTAGGAGCGAATCTCAGCCGGTGGTTGTTTACTATGGAGCATGTAAATTATATCGCTATGTTGAGACGGTTCAGGAGAGAGTTGTTAGTCAGACTGCCTCCTGTACGTCGGATGCTGTGAAATCGGAGCAATCCTTTTGAAATGTACGGAGATGCACAGTTTAAAATAAGATTTCGCTTTCTAAAAGAAACTGTGAGGGACTTGTTGCGTGACGTGGGAGATTTTCTCGAGCACGACACCAGGGGTTACCCATTACCTGTCACCCTACAGCTCCTTCTGACATTACGATTTTTGGCAACCGGTGCATTTTATACTATGAATGGCGATACTGTAAATGTCAACGCAGCGACTGTGTGCCGGACAGTAGATCGTGTTGTGACTGCCATCAATAGTTTCAGGAGGAGATTTATCAACTTCCCTAATAATGATGAGTTACCCACTATCAGGAATGATTTCGCTGTCCTATCCAGGTAAATAATTGTTCTTTCTGTGGATTGTTAACTATCAGCTCTCCTTGATAACGTGTATAGACTACATATATATAATGCGAACTCCAGTGTTATTTCTTACACTGTGGAACGTGATTATTTTATTATTTCTAGGGCTAACTTCCCCGGAATAATAGGTGCTATTGACTGTACCCATATCAGAATAACTTGTCCCGATCGTGAGAGGGCTGTCACGTACATGAATTGGAAGGGATTCTATTCTATTAACTGCCAAGTAAGTACACACAACACTACTACACATTAGTTCTTTTTCCGTTGTCGCTGTTATTTGTACTCACCCTACGACAACAATATAATCAAAACTACATTTCATTATACGGCATGCACAACAGTGGATAAAAATACGGATTAACGAGTTCATGTTAACGCTCCTTTACAACACGTAGCAGCAGCGGCAACAAAATAAAGTATTACTACCACTATGGTTTAAACCTACTACTCTATACAGCGGATTTTTATTTCATTTCAGGTGATATGTGACACAAAGATGAAAATAAGGAGTATTGTTGCTCGATGTCCTGGCTCGACCCACGACAGCAGAATATTTCGCAATTCCACTATTCACGGCCGCCTGGAAAGAGGAGAGGTTAGGGGACATCTTGTCGGAGATTCTGGCTACACTTGTAAGAAATACTTAAAAAATTCCATCCGATTTTGAATCCAAGGAACGCAGCTGATACGCGTTATAACCGAGCGCATGTCCTGGCCAGAAATGTAGTAGAAAGAACTTTTGGTTCGTGGAAAAGAAGATTTCCTTGTCTTGCACATGGTCTGTGAACGAAAGTACGAAAAAACCTGAAGATCATCATTGCAACTGCTGTGCTACATAACCTCGCTGTGCAGCGTGGTGAACTTGATCTGGAAGCAGACTTACCGGATGATGTGCCTGTTGATCCGAATGCTGATGATATGACAAAACAGATGGCGTCAGCTCGTAATTGATAATTACTTCAACCGCTAGAAATCATGCCAAGACAAGATCACCTCAAGTAAAATAAAAATATATTTATTAATTATTATTTCACTTACATTATTCTGTTCACTGTTTAATTCACTGATTCGTGCCATTGCGGCAGGTTATGCCCTTTCTTTATAATCCCTTTCTCGATTAAATATATGTCCAACAAAGCCTTCTTCTCCTGTAACTCTTAAACCCGCAGCTGTTAGGAATGGATTTCTTTCATCATCAGCTGATTAATGATGGTGCCAGCATCGATGAGTTTTCATTGGTCGCAGCTGGCAAAGAGTAGCATGGAAGACACTTCTATTTCCGTTTTCGTACTGAAATCGAAACATAAACGATGTCTAGCTAGACACCGGTTAAACACTGTCCAAGCAACGGAACATCGATCATTACTTAGACATCGTCTAGGTAGACATGGTCTAAGTCTTAAAACTAGTCATCGTTTCTGCAATCGGCTCACTGTGTTTGAAATCGCTCATTGCAATGTTCATAACTATCTGCACGAAGTTTGAGGTACCGTACCACATGTATACTGTTTATCTTTGTAGTAGATTAAGGGTCCGCCATTTGAAGTGGGTGCTCTTTTCTATTGAACCCTCAGTCCAGAAAGTCATGAGCCGCCACTGAACAGGTGGTATCCATTGGATATTGAGTTCCATCTCAGTGGTGAAAGAATACCAATTCGCTTTTGTAAAGTTCCATCTAGGGACAGGATTTGATCTTATAATTGGGACTTCAATGCCAATTTTTAAAAGAACTGGTATGTTTGTTACCTTGTAAAAAAGGAAGTCCTGGCTTACAATCACAAGAGCAAAACTATAAGTGTGCTTTGTTTGTTGACTTCGTGGGAAATTGTCTAATACTTTTCTTCTACACAGTGCATCCTTGGAAACAAAACAAAGGTCTGGGTTATAATCCTGTTTCCATCTAGCTGAATGAAATGTACCCTTTTCTTTAGCATCATACATAAGAAAAACATCTTCAGCCTCTACCCATTCTAATACACTATCACCATCTGAATTGGAATCTTTATATCCCCAGAGCATATGATGGCTGTTGAAATCTTCCAGGATGACAGTAGGGTGCTGTAAGTTCTGGATAATTCCGTTAACCCAGGGTTCGGTAGGTGGTTTATAGACGTTAATAATCTCCATGCCAGCAATCCTGGTTTTGATAATGAACATATTATTATCAGAGTTTGTACTTAGGACTTCCACCTGTTCGATGTTGTACTTAGCACAAGTTGCTGTGCCATAGCTGGATAAAACATGTAAGTTAAGCAAAATGGAATGTCATTTTTTGTGGGTTTGTTACCTTGTAAAAAAGGAAGTCCTGGCTTACAATCACAAGAGCAAAACTATAAGTGTGCTTTGTTTGTTGACTTCAAGTTTACAGGAGATTAGATATACCCTACGCAGCTTTACTCGCACAACCTTTTGTACGCTTTCATAGAAGTGCTATTATAATCATGTAGCCCTCTGGCCTGGAGCAAGCCTTAGAAACAGTCACCACTGGGTAATTTGTTTGTGATCAAGGTACCGTTCCAGTACCTCTAATCAGTATTAAATTCTTTGGTGGGGGACTTGATGTCACAGTGGCAAGCTGGTTGCCTCTCACCAAAGCAGACTGGGTTCAATTCTTGCGTGTGAAATTTCCGAGGTGAAATGTCATGTCTTGTGGTTTGGATTCAATGTAAAATAAAGATATAACTTAATACAAAATTCTCTTTTTAAATTCCTTGGAAGAGCTGAGTATCAAACCTGGGACTCCAAGATGGCATCCAACATTGCTTACCACTACACCACGAGGAGTACAAAAATGGTGCGAGGCCTCCAAGGAGACCTGATGCTTGTCTTTTAAGTTGATGCCTACGGGTGACCTTATGCACACCATGATAAGGATGAAATTAATATTGAAGACATAACAAATACCCAGTCCCTGAGCAAGGGGAATCAACTATAGGAGATTAAAGTCCCTATGGTATGGCTGAGAATCAAACCTGGCACCCTTCGGGTCAAAGCCTAGCAAGCTTTAGCCAGGGTGAGTGGATAGAACAGGAACCCGGCTTCGATTCATAGCTGGATGTTAAACAAATATCCACTTTACAATACAAAAATTTTTGTATTGTAAAGTGGATATTTGTGTAACCTATCATAATCATTACGGGAAAACTTGGAATAATGACTAAAGTCATAGATATTTATCATGGCTGGATTGTGGGATTTTAACTTCATGTGGTTAATTCCCCTGTCTTAGGAACTTGGCTGTTAGTGACTTCTTTATTTATTTCATCATCACGACGTGCAGATTGCCTATGAACTCAACTCTATAATCCTTTACTAGGTCTCTCTGGAGGCCATATGCCATTGTTAGACATATTATTTTATGAATTTAGAGTTTTCTTTTTACTTTTTAATTGTGTCCAAATGTGTTTCAGTATCGATATTTAACTTATCACTGCAATTGAGTTCCTTTTAATATTTTGACAGATTGAGGGAATCAGTTACTGAGTACACTGTTCTCTAGGATTAAATATAATTCATCTTTAGTATGCATCTTTTTGGATCATTGAAGGTGTCGGTCATCAGTGAACCAAGCCAGTTTTATGAAGCCCTTCTTCAAAAATGCCACACTGCCAAGAAGAGAATAACTTTAGCATCATTGTATCTTGGAACTGGAAAACTGGAAGAAAAATTGGTGAGTTCAGTAGTATTTTAATCTTTCTTTATCCACCTTATGAATGTTCTCTGAGCAGTTGCTCTAATGTAAGCATAGGCATTACAGGTGTGTATTTAGGCCTACTTGAGGGGATGACTGTTCTCTTGATTTGCTGAAATTTCTTATTACTTAAGCACAACAACAGCAACAACAACAATTATTATTTGATTTTATTTCATTTCATATTTTATAGCTATGTGATCACTACGATCAATTATACAAAAAGTTTGCTTTTCTATGCTTCCAATATTTCTTCATCCTCTCAGATGTGAACATCCATACTTCAGTGGAAAATATCCTTAGTTTTCCCCTTTTATTTATTTATTTATTTATTTATTTATTTATTTATTTTGGTTTGGAGTCTCGCATGTGAGTTGTGTAGAATCTTGACTGTACAGGGACTTTGTTTTATATGCAACGGGGATTTTTGCTCGCCCATGTTGTGAGCCTGTCTCCCGCCAAGCACTTTGCCGAAATGCAGCGCTCGCCCGGCACTGAGTCATTGAGTATAGGAATTTGTACTTACCTAGTTCACAGCTAGTGCTAAAAATGTGCCGGCGATGTGCAGCAGTGAATGACGAATGTCTGACAAGTCTGTATTTGTGAAAAAGTCATCTCTATGATTCCCTATTATAGCTTGAGCCAGCCGGGAAGGCGGTGCGCAGAACACAACGCTACCATTACGTCATGCCTCACTTCCATCCCACCAATCACAGTCAGTCTGTCTTGAGAATCTGAGCTAGTGTGTTGTCAGGAAAGCTAAGTGTAAAGCAGCGTGAAAGAGACAGGCTCGTTGAGTAAGCGACGGTGTTGTCATACCGCAGGAACTCGTGGCAGCAGCCTGCGGTGTGGGAACTCTGACATGGTGGATCTGTTACAACAGTGGAAATGTATCTCTTTCTCTCTCTGCGCAAATCCCACAGAGCCGGCCGCCTTCCGGGCTGATGCGAGCTCTAGTAGTTAACAACGTGGTCTCCTCTGCTGGTACACCTCTAACTTTGAAATAGTTTAACATTGAATCTAACCATCACCTCCTAGGTGATAGTATGTCTATAGGTAACACAATCAACACAAATTTGTAAATGTTTTGAACAGGTTTAATCTTGAGACATGGTAACCCATTCTAATCACAGTAAGTTATTTGTACTGTAAAATTATTTGCAAACTTATTTATATAACAAATTTAGTTTTCTATCTACTAAAAACAAAACAGATGTGATGTTATTTCCTTAAGTGAGGTAATAGAAATTAATTGTTGTACTATAGTTTAATCAGTATTCATCAAAACCAAATGCTTGTAATCAGATATATTTCTTCCACTCTTTAACTGTGGTATGCTGTGCTCTGAATCCGAAGTGTAAAGTTTTGAAACCATTATTTCAGTGTTGCATATATAAACTGTCGGTTTTAACTCTTCAGTTGGTCAACATAAATGTGCCTATTGAATGAGCGGGGTATAATGTAGGCCTATATAGTATATAAATATTAAGTAAATAACATTCTTGGAAAAAATTACATGTATTAGTTGTGATCACTAGCCCCATTATAATAGTGTACCTGGGTACGCTTCCTTTGTTGCCAGGGCAGATGACCTCGTAGTTCTGCCCCTTAAAACAACAATAACTAACTTCCTTTGTTGCCTTAAGTATATCACCCATCACCAGTATAAATAGTAATGGTGAGATTACACTCCCTTGTTTTAATCCATGTTCAATTTCAAACCATCCAATTTTACCTACTCGAGCCTTCACACAGCTCCAACAATTACTTATTATTCATATATTATATACATTATACCCCGCCCAGTCATTGGGCAAATTCAAGTTTGTCTAACTGAAGAATTAAATATGAAGTACGATGAATTGATATCAATGTACAAATTCTGAATAATTGTAATTGTCCCATCTTCCAATATATTCTTTCATACGACAGGGTGGAAAATGTCCAAAATATTAATTCTGGGAGCATTTCTATCAGGGACACCCTTTGTTTTCCAGGTGTCAGCTATACATGAGAACCTGGACCGATCTGGTGGGAAGCTCAAGGTGAAGGTGCTACTGGATTACATGCGAGGGTCTCGAGGGAAGCTGAACTCGCGTCACATGTTACTGCCTCTACTGCAACACCATCAACAATCTTGTGTGGTAAGTGTTCTGAATGATGGCTGCGAGCATGAAGAATTTCACTTACCCATTACTGAGTGTAGCTGAACTCAGAACATCCAGTGCCACATATTATATTTACTGGATACACAGTCTTACCATATTGGACTCCGATTTAAAAACCATAGAAGGATGGTAGATGAGGGACTGGTGTCTGAAAGTCTTAACGCCTGTTTTTGAGAAATTTCCACTTTTAAGAAAACTGTCTTAAATGCCTCAGATAGACTAAAGTTCATTATATGGTTGTTGTCAGGGTATTTAATGCAATATGACATATTTTTGATGCAAGTTATGAATTTGATTAATTGACTAAGATCAAATTAATGTTCAATTAATTACCAGCTATGAACTTGTCAATATAAATTCGGTGTTGGCAGGGAACTCGAGACCTGTAATAATTATAACACATTACATTGTGCTGTAAAACACACTAGACTAGAGGTATGTGGATTATGCCAACATTAATATCTAACAAAAATCTTGTCATCACTTTTTGTTTCTTAGATCGATTATTCTAATTTTGGATTGTATATTTACGAAGAAAAGAATATATGAGAAAGAAAATTCATCTCTATTTTCTATATAGGAGATCAGTGTGACTGTAGAGACTAACTGTGGGAAACTTCCGGGATTTGCGTTGCATCACTCCCACGCTTGATACCAACTAGATCTCCGTTTTCGTCACCAGCAGTCAAATTCTTTATTATCACCGTCTAACTACCCAATTGTGTCACTTTCTTCTGTATCTTAGCATTCATCCATGTTTTGCAGTAATGCCATCGTAGTGAGTCCATCTTGCCCGTTCTAAATACCGCCGTCACAGAAGCCAGTAAAAGCTTGCTTTTGTGCAAGCATAGTAGCAGTAAATTTCTCCCATGACTTGTTGATTTCATGAAGAGCATCCAACATGATGTTCTCGGCATCAAGCTGGTTTACACCATCAGACTGTCCGTGCATCTACACTTCACAACTCATAGGTCAGCGACCTTGGGGTGTAGCTGTTGGGAAAGGGAGGGTAGGTTCTAAGTGAAAGTGCATTCCTCTTGTATTGTCTCGGCTTTGAAGATAAAGGAAATTTGTGCTATACCACCCGCGGCAACATGCTCATATGTTTCCAAGATTGCAGCATTCTGGTAGCAGTGCACAAGTAGGCCTAGTGTTACATCGTAGAGGAATGCAATTCAGTCTTCTCAAATCTCAATGATTTCACCTTCATGTATCATGTTAAAATTCTTTTAAACAATGGAGAGATTGTTGTTCTTAGCATAATGATTAGTTGCTGTAAAATGTTGTTGTTGTTGTTTCCTATGGCTAGCCCGGATTCCAATCCATCAGCTTTCTTGCGTTCCTATAGAGTTGTGTGAGGTTTCCAGAAGTTCTAGCAGTCACATCAAGTTTGTTGCAATGTAGCAGGTGCCCCTTATCCATTTTACTTCCAGGTTCGTGACAAAGTGTGCATTCTTCAGATCTCAGGATGTTGATTCGTTTCAGATGAGCTGCAAGGCAGTCATGGCCAGTGTTAAGTCTGAAGAAGGCTACAGCTTCTCTTCTTGGTGTTAATTTATATTGATCCCATTTAGCATCAATGTCTTTCCATAATTTGGTTTCTGCTGTTTTCTTTGCCATTTCTTCATACCTGTTTTTGATAGTATTTTTCAAGATCCTCTTTGCTGACATAAAATCAGTCTGACAGGTCGTTGTAGTGTGGTACCTTTTTTTGTTAATCTGTCTGCCTCTTCATTTCCTGCTATTCCAACATGAGAAGGGATCCACTGAAATGAGATCTGTTTGTGGAGTCTTTGAAGGGTATTTATCATACAAAAAATTTCTTTCAGTTCTTTATTTTGACGAGATGACTTGGATGGCTGCTTTTGAATCTGTAATGATAACACATTTTTGATAATCAATGTTTCTGCCTAATAACTGATGGAGTGCATGTGAAATTGCTCTTATTTCAGCATCAAAGTTTGTTTTGTCTTGGCCTACTGGGAAGTAGAGTGAGAAGAGAGATGAATGCATTCCTGCTCCAGTTCTATTTTCTTTGTCTTGTGAGCCATCTGTAAATATTTTTAGCCATTGATTAGATGGATATCTTTCTTCTATTGTACAGAGGGCCAGTTGTTTTAGATCTTGTGGTGAAGAGTCTTTCTTGCAGACCTCTTCTAACAAAGTAAGATCTGTAGTCACTAGTATATATTCAATGTAAAATTTACTACTTAAAACAAAACCTCTTGGAGACCCTTCAAATTAACCATTGTCCACGGTGTTGCCAGGTATCCCTGTATCACACTCCAGCTCTACGAGGGCCTCTACGTGCTCTGGTGCCTTCACGATACAATGAGTTGATTGGGCTGCAGCATATGAAGCTCTATCTGTTTGACGACTCGTTGCTAATCAGTGGGTAAGTAATGCTGTTAAGTGCCTCCCTAGTTGTACCATGATACCTTCTTCAGGTTGTTTCCAAGTCCCCTTTGCAGTAAGAGATAGGGGTAAGCTAGGAATGAATGTTGTTCATAAAGAGTCTCCTCAGATAAGGAGCCATGTGGTGAGAAGAGGGGAGGAGAAATTACTTAGGAGGCTAATAAACTGAGCTACAGAAGTAGATCTTGGAGCCGATGGTTGGATTCAGGGTATTAGCGATTCAAAGTGAGAGGTGTAGAAGTAAAGAAGCTGCAGTGCTAATTGCTATTGGGGATTATGGAGGTGCCTTGCTTACTCACAGAGACTTGATGGATGTTGGAAGGCATAACAATCTTGAATTGAAATTAATATGTTATCGAACTTCTAAGTGTGTACCTATCGTCTAATTACCCAAGTAAGTTACTCTTCTTCTCTATTTTTCGCTTTGTAGCTTTATAATGTTGCCTCTATTTTCCCCTTTAGTGGGTGTTTTAATTTTGTCTACATTTTTGTAATTATACGTATTTGATTATTTATTCTCGTGCAGACCTGCACCGTCCTTTGCCATGAACACTTCTCTACGCAGACGATGTCATGTTGGCCTCTGAAACTCAGGTTGATCTTCAACGCCAAACCCAAAAATGAAATGATCGGCTGACGTATTTACGACCTGCGCCTCAATGAAAAGAAGATTGAATATATGACGTCAGATCCATAAGCAATCGGAACCATTCAGGTAGACAATGAGGAGTTGCCGCGAGTGACGAGATTTAAGTATCTTGGCTCCGCCATCGTGCGACCGGAGGATGCAAGACCATCTCAAATCAAAAATCTATCATACTGTCACCTGACCTGTCGCACTGCACTTTATGGCTGCGAATGTTGGTTGACTGCGGCAGAGACGGAGCATCAATTGGGCGTCATATAGACTAGGATGCTGAAGTAGATAGTTGACATCACTAAGCTGGATCGCATCCCCAATGAATCCATTAAGGAAAGATTTGGCATCACATCAATTCAAGACAAAATGCGTGAGAGTTGTTTGCGACAGTTTGGACATGTGGTGAGGACACATGTTACTATGACTATCGCGAAGACGGGTTACATGTTAGAAGTCGCTGGTAGGAGACGTCCAAAAATAATGTTGGGGCGATACCCTTCACGAAGATGTGAAGAACGTTGATCTCCACCCTGATATGGTCAAGGTTCTAGGTAGTCAGCCCGAAGGCTAGTTGGATCCTCAAGGACAGAACCAAATAGAGACAACACATCCATGTAGCGGACCCTGCCACCAGGAGGGACAAAATTGAAGAAAAGGAAGAAGTTTCTCTTTTTTTTTTGTACCTTTTCTGAATTTTATTTTTCTGTTTTGATTGCATTCTGTCTAATTTTACAGTGTTTTGCATATTATCCTCAATTTTAGTAAGGTACTTAATTGTTTTCTCATGGCTTGAGATAACCATTTTTAAACTTGTTCTTTTACCCCCTGAGTAGCACGTTAGTAGAGCTCAATTATATTGGGCAGGATAATATTAATATAAATTATACACTTGTAATACATAAAATATAAATAATACATAAATGTTGATCCAGCACTCAAAATTCTTAAAATTACTGCACTTAAATAACACTATTACAGTAGAGCGTTGTTTATCCGGACTAATTGGGACCGAAAGTGCTCCGGATAACGATGTTTCCAGAAAATCAACCATGCGTTTATTTCATAGGAAAAAACATGCACAGTCATCATCATCATCATCAATTCCCCTTATCCAGCTCCTGCCGGGTCGGGGTATTTATGGCACTTCTCCACTTTCCTCTTTCCTTCCAACATTCTTCTTCCACGATCTTGTCCCAGTCCAGATTTCTTTTTCTTACGCTGTTCTTCACTGAATCAATCCACCTTGTTCTAGGTCTTCCTCTTGCTCTCTTACCCTTGCACTTCGCCTCCAGCATCTGTCTTGGTATTCTATTTTCCTCCATCCTCTTTACATGTCCAAACCACCTTAGTTTATTCTTCTCAATTCTCTCATTTAGTTTTGCCATCCCAACTTCCTTCCTAACATCTTCATTCCTCACTCTGTCTTTCCTTGTCTTTCCTATCATACTTCTTAGGAATTTCATTTCACTGGCTTGGATTTTACTCTCTTGCCTGCTTGTCAGGGTCCAAGTCTCAGCTGCATAAGTTAATATGGGAACATAGTACACTTTATACATTACCTCCTTGCTTTTCCTTGGTACTTCCTTACCCCCAACAAGTTTTCTTACACTTTGATAAAATGCATGGCTCTGCTGTACCCTCCTGCCAATCTCCATGTCCAACCTACCAGTTTGCATCAATTCACTTCCTAGGTATTTGAACGTGTCCACAATTTCCAAACTCTGAATTCCAATTTTCACAGTGCCCTTTCCTTGTCTTTCCCCTCTTGTCATCACCATGGTCTTGCTTTTCTCTATACTGATTTTCAGGCCGTACTTCTGAATATTTTCGTTCAGTGCATCTAGTTGTTTTTGCACTTCTTCGGTGTTCCTTCCCCAGACCACAATATCATCTGCAAATAACAGTAACTTCATTTCTTTATGTCCATATGCTTCCTTTGTTTCCTTTACAATTTCATCCATCACCATTATGAACAAGAGAGGTGCCAGCACACTCCCCTGTCTTAGTCCAGTCTTGTTCCTCGTACATTATGGTAATAAATAACCACCAAGCTTCTCATTTAACTGCAAAGCTCTCTCACATAACAACGGTCCAGAAATGGGATCTCCCTTTCTTCTTGTCTGAATAAACCATAAGTACACTGCTTCTTCCAATTTTTATCCCTAGCTGATCTCATGGTTCTACTCTTTTTAGACCCTTCTTCACTATATAATTTCGATGCATAATTCAGAATTTCACCTTTCCTTTCTTCAGATCATAATTTGTGGATTTTCCAACACTTAAGTTTTCATTAGACACTGCACACTCTCACCTTTATCCAGTTTATTAATGATCTCCACCTTCTTCTTTTTTGTCACTCTTAGAAGCCATTTTCACAACGTAATACAGTTCTGTACAGTATAGTACACACACTTACATACTATAACACATTGAAACATTATAGAGTAAACAAACGGAAGGAGACAACAATTAAAAACGAGAACCGACTCACTACTGTAGTGAGCGCGCGCTGCTCCGTCTTTTTTTTTTTCTCTTCCGGATAATTGACATTCCGGTTGTTTGACGTCTGGATAAACGGCATTCTACTGTATAATGAAGGCACACTTCATCTTGTTTTATTATGTCTGAATTATTAGCCCATAATGGCTGAATATACGAGGGTTATATTTTTCGGTAAGGTTAGTTTTATAAATACAAACAAAACTAATATGCATATTGTAAAAAACTTTTTTTTTCACTCTTTACACTTCACCTACCTAGTAACCTTGTTTGTTTAAACACTTATCATAGTGGTATGCTATTTTTTTAAATGCTCATGTTATAGAAATCAGTTGCCTATGAACACACACCATCTTCAATCATTGTTTTCACTTCTTTATGGGTATCAAACTGCTGTCTGCCAAGAAACTCCTTAAGTAGGGGAATAGGTGATAATCGCTCAGCACATCTGGGCTGTATGGTGCCAGGTCTATTTGCTCCCATCGAAAAGATCTTATTAATTCTAGAGTTTGAGCAGGAGAGTGCGGCAACACTGCTCCAGGTGACAATAGGCCATGTCACTTATACAGTATGGCACATCGCTACATCCTCAAGGTCACACAGTACACAGCTGAGTTTGTTCTTTGTGGCATAAAATCGATTAACAGGATGCCATGTTTACCTCAAAACACAGTGGCCATAATCTTGCATATTGACATTGTCTTTTTAGCTTTCTATCTGACCAGAGATGTTGAGTGTCGCCATTCCATTGACTGCCACTTTGATTCTGGAGTCTGGTGAGAAACCCATGTCTCATCCCCTATGACAAGGTGCTCCAGAAGTTCATCTACTTCCTCACTGTATTGGATCAACAGTGTTATAGCACTAGCCACTCTTCTTTTTTGGTGTTCCTCAGAAAGCAGCCTGGAAACTGATTGCAAGGACAGTTTTCTGAACTGCAAGATTTTAGAAAAAGTTTTGTATAGCATTAACCTTGAAACCTAGACAAAGTGGAAATCGCAAATTGCTGGTCTTCACAAATTTTTGGATTAACTACGTGTACCAAATTTGTGATTACAGAAGGTCCAATTGTGGTTCATCGTGGACATTTTCCCCCATCCTTGACAATAACACCCATTTATGCACTTTGATGTCACTGCATTGGGGCTGTACACCTCACATATTGCATGATGAATGTCTGCTGACACACATTCCTTGCTACCAAAATTGAATAACAAATCATATTTCACCCGGGAAAATGGAACTGTAAATGGATGATGATTTCACAATCGATAGGCTGCTTGATTATTTGAACCGCTTCAACCTCACAATATAAACCATACAAAGTGACGCTATGACTGCAAATGGTGTTTGCATAAGGGATGCTGGGAGCTGATGCGCTTGCACGTTTCAACATGCGCACGGTATTTACATAGCTACAGTCGATCGGACCTTACTTTAAAATGAATTGCCCTTGTAATTTAATGTGTACAAGAATTAGGCATCAAACAGACACTTACTGATTGACAGTGCCAACTTGAGCAATGATTACTTCACAAATCGTCAGGATCGGTACCTGTTGATCGAAGACTGTGAGCCCCTGGCAGACTTTTATGATGGCCTGGTGTCGCGCGTGAGTGAGTTCTCCTTGCAACTGAACTCCCAGGACCAAGTACAGCTACACTCCTCGTGGAGACAGCACCCATTCAAAGGAAAACGAGAAGACTTCACATCGGCTGCTCACAAGAACATCTGGGATCATTACAGTGCTGCTGTGAAACAGCAACAAGACCTGACATCCTCAAGTAAGACAAAGTATTCACTTCTACATATTTATTATCAAACAGCATCCAGTCTGCATGACACTAAGTAATAATGCAAATGCAAATTATTGAGTTTTATAAATCATAGGGATAGATAGGCATTATTTCGATCACTTTCTCTATCACCTGTAAGCATGTCGTTTCAGTGAGTTTTACCCTACTACCTAAACTGCCCTGCGAAGCAGAGCAGTGTTTCTTTTAGGGATGCACATTATGTTTTGGGTCCACTGCATGTTCATCTATGATAGGATCTGATTATCTGTAATTTGAACTATTTTAAAGTAGATGGGGTGGGGCCACTTAAACAATAATAGTTAATAAATAGCTATAAGAGAGTTCATTTTCTTAGGAGCACGGGACAATAAAATAATCTGGTCCATTTGTTTACATTGTTGTTAATAGCTTGTATTGTTGTGGTGTGTATCATCATCATAATCATCACTCTTATGTTTCTCTGCTCCAGCAAGTTGGGCATGGAAATGTTGCCATCACTTTCCTTAGGATATTCTCCCAATTTGGACACCTTCTGGTCAGATTCTTTCTTCATCTGTTTCATCTAGCCATCTCTTGGGGTCTTTTGCCAGTTATTTTCAATTCATGTTCTCTTTAACACCAGCCTCATTGCATGGCCAAATCACTTCAGCTGTGAGACCTCTAGTAAATCAAGTATGCTCCTGGTTTTCTGAAGGTTTCATCTGAGAAACTTCATTTCAGCTGCTTGTATGCAACTGTTGACCTTCAAGTCCAGGCTACAGCATCTTGTCCAAAGGTTAAAATGGGAATGCGGTAAGTTCCGGTGTTGTTTCTTTTGGGGAGAAGATTTTGTTCTACAGGAGTTGACAAACAGAACTGAACAAATGGCTGCTGATCAAACTGGGTAGTTAAGCTCTTGAGTTACTCTGTCTGTTGAAATAACACTTTGAAGTGCTAAACAGCTTCAAATTCGTGATGCTCTAACTTTGTCTTGATTTTATTGTTCCCTCTGCTCATCACCAGGAATACCATTGATGTTTCACATATTTTGAGATCAAATCCATCAATTACCTTTTTCTGCAAGTTCAGTCATTTTACTTCCACTTCCGCCTCACTCTATACCATGACATTGTCTAAATACAGTGTTGTGATGGT
This sequence comes from Meconema thalassinum, assembly GCA_946902985.2. Lineage (NCBI taxonomy): Eukaryota > Metazoa > Arthropoda > Insecta > Orthoptera > Tettigoniidae > Meconema > Meconema thalassinum. The sequence continues at coordinate 246,359,695 of OX336394.1, read as the reverse complement.
ATTGATGTCCTTCTTCTTGCCTTGCTTGTTGATGTCATCTATGATGCTGATGAACAACAATGGAGACAAGTATAGTAGCATCCATGCTGTAGGCTACTCCACTTTGTCTCAAACCATTTTGACCTACTGGTCTTTACTTGGGCAAAGCTGTTCACCTCTTGACATACATTAATTTGATATTGCATCTTTTCAATCAGTCCACACAATTTGGTGAAAAGAATAAAACCTGGTTAGGGCAAACCTAAAATTAAAGACACTAGAGTTCAAAGAAGCACATGCCTTAATAATGCCATCATGTTGACTTGTAAACTGTTTGTCTATGCCTGGGTAGATTATTAGCTTGGGAATAACCTAACCCCCAAGGGAAGATGATGAAGAAAAAGAAGTGGGTTTCGGACTGGAGAAAAAGGATGGAAAAATAGGACGAGAGTCCAACAGAAGTTATAATTTTAACTTTAAGTATACTCAAAGGCAGCTGCCACTGCAAATCCGCTCTCCGACACCTAAAGAGGGTAGGGACCTGGGCGAAGCTAACAGGAAACACAGCTGGAACTTGGGCTGTTCGCAAGAAAGTTGCTGTAGCGTATTCCCTCTCAAGCATAAATATACCTACTATGGGGAAGGTAGGCAAGACAAAGAGTAACAGATTTATTGTGTATCTGTTCAAAGGAGTTTGTTTCTAAACAAGTAATTTGAAGAGTACAAATAATTTGAATCAGCTTTGATATTTTAGTTTTTGAAATTGCAGAATTTCTAAAGAGCGACCAAATGCTTCCAAGAAGGATAGGGATAAAGCAATTATACCCTTGGGAATAATTTTGGTAAGTATACCAATAGTTACATTTAGAAATGACTAAGCTTTTACCCAGCAAGGCGACGACTAAAAATTTAGACAATGAGAAACACTTAAATTTTGAAAAACCAACCATAAGTGGTAGAGTGAATCTCCACAAGCAGGAAGCTGGCGTAGCGAGCTATGCTTGCCTTACTGGCCAGTTAGAATTAGCTATTAAAGCTAAGAGAGACTTTTACTAAGTTAATAACTAAGAGTTCTTGCTCAAATGCAACAAGTGGTGAAAACCCTATCAATGGATTTATTTTTATTAAAGAGGGCATAAACCTAGGAAGAGCAAAGGAAGACAGGATCTTGCCTAACCGTTATGTTAGAGAAATGATAAATCAAAAGAACAAATCTTAATTTATTTAACAATGTAAAATGAAATAGTTTATGTAACATATATATAATTTTGATTTTTTATAAACAATTGGTGTCGCAGACCTCCGAAAACATCTAAAGCTTGCGCCAGGCAATTGACAATTCTTTTGGTTTTAAACCTTTTATATGCTTTAAAATCTTCGTAAGATTTTGAAATGTTGTTAAGATTAACAATGGGAAATTTAAATATAATTGACGTAATTAAGGTTAACCAATAAATCAAGTACAAGATGTGTACTTTAAGGATTTCCAGATAGGCATCCCAGAAACATGAACAAATAACAACTTCGAAAGCAACAACAAAAAAACAGGAAGAATGAAATAGAAGTTTCTATAACTTCTTGTATTAATGCAGAACTACGCTTAATGATTATACATAGGAGATTATACAAATAGGGCAGGTCACTTATTGTGAAACCTGAAGAGAAAAATTGAAAGGAAGTTTCTAGAACTCCTATGTTTAAGAAGGGATAACGAGAAAAATGGGGCAAGTTTCTCTTTCGTGAAACCTAGAGATAACTCACTTTTGAGTAGAAAGAATTGTATTCCCTGATTAGAAGGGAGAAACAATATAATTTAAGGCGTGTACTAGACACGAAGTTTTACAGACATTATTTCGTTATACGTGGAGCAAATATGGGAGGGCACTTATGTAGAGTGACACCTCATTGAAAAAAAGACCTAAAGTAACAATTTTATTATTTTAGTTTGTTAGTAAAGGGTTTGGGAAAGATCAAAAGGGATTGTGGAAGAGTGTTCATGGCCGTATTTATTGTACTCGGACGAGCACGACGCGGATGAAAAGTTGAACAGGCACTGTTTTCACTATAGTCTGTTGATATAGATGAAAAGTTCACTGTAGTAGCACAAAACGTTGATGGCAAAGAAAGTTATTGCAATGGTGGAAAATAACTAGTTACACTAGATTTGCGAGAGTCTATTGCTTGAAAAACTTGTAGGTTATAGTTGAATGCACCAGAAAAATCCCAACGGAGGAAGAAAAATTCGATATTGAATAGCAGTTCATAAGGAAGATTCCTTAGTTTGAAAAAGTATTCCCATATGAAGTGGAAAATACATGACAGTATGACTGGTAGATAGATTGTAGGTTCTGGAAGGTTCCAGAGCAATGATGAGTTGTTTAAATTGCGTAGAGAATCCCTCGGCGGAAAACTAGATTATATAGACAGTGGGTATTTTAGAAATATCCCTCGATGCGAGATAGCATCTCAGAAAATCTTTCATTGTGAAAGTTAGACTTGATAGTTTGGGTTTGATCAAGATCTCTTGAAAGCAGTTATTATCACATAGCAACTTTCACTGTCTATAAAATCCAAATAAAAGCATTGAGCCTTTTAAAAGAGATGAAAATGTGGTTAAAACATGAAGTCGGTACTTATCTTTGCTTCATGAAGAAGGCGATGTTGCTGTTGACGGTTGGTTTTAAAACTCGAACATGGCGTCGAATTTAAAAGTTTGCCTCTTGAGTAGAGGATGCGAGCTTTAATTAAGCTCCAACTGACTGGTTTGACTTCCGACGTACAAGTGAGGGCTGCTAGACGCAGCGAAAGTACACTAGCCTAGACGGCATGTCCAACAAGAAGTTGAGTGCACTTGAGAGGGTGAGCGGTTGCTCACGGCACGGAGACAAGTCGAGAAGAAGTGAACGAGCAAGCGAGCAGTAGGAGGAGGCGAGAAGAGGGGGAAGCGGGCGAGTAAGGGGAGGAAACAAAGAGGTTATACATAAACATGAAAAAACTTTACAAAAACAAAATTCTTCTTGGAGCGGTGTCTTCATGGAATAGTTGGTTGGTGAAGAACACGACGCCCTGCGGATTAATGTAGAAGTCTTCATGGCTTGAAGCAATGGAAGTTCGGAAGGCAGCGATGGGACGCTGTCAGGCTGGTTCAACGGAATATGCATTTCTGTAAAAAACTGACAGAAAAAATGAACAAATGCACGGGGCAAACAGGAGGTAACAGTCGATGTTGGTGTGTGCGGGAAAGAAATGTAAATAAATGGACTGATATAAAGTAATGAAGAACAGCATAAGCTAATTCTTTTTTTCCGTGTATTTCCAAAAATACACCAATGCCAAATGGTTGTAGACTTTCACAATCTACTGGAAACCAATCTCCCTTCCTGCCATGGCCAAGGCCAAAGGACACATATAAGCCAACAACTGGTCTTAAAATGTGGGATATGGACTCTACAATACTGCCTCATTTTAGGCCTTGGTTTGTTTTGAAAAATACAAAGTATATCCTTCCCTTTTGACATTTTTCACGTTTCTTTCCCATTCCTTCACCCCATCCATGCCTACTAGTTCAAGGTAGCATTACTTCTTGCTGTCAGGTTTCATATAAAGAGAATTAAGGTGACCTTTCCAAGCACATGTGGCCGTTTGAATTTGAAGGGATATTCTTCTTCGCAATATTGTGTTAGACCTTTCCAAGCTCATTTGGCCGTTTAAATTTGACGGGTTATTCTTCTTTGCAATGTTGTGTTGACCGACTGAAAAGTTGCAATGTTAATTTTCAGTAAGGCAACACTGAAAATATGGCTTCATAGCAACTATCTATGGTACAGTAAATTCTCAATTATCCAAGCACAGATTTTTCAGTTTGTGGATAGTGCATAGTTCAGCAAAAAGGAACCCCTTTCTGTGCTAACTTAAAAAAAAAATCCCATTTAACAAAAACTTCAGTTAAATGGTGCTGATAAAAATGCATTGTTGATAGTACTGTATTTACCACACCTCAGGTAGTCTACCAATTATCTGGTTAGTTGTTGCAAATGCTCTTCAGTAACACTCTTGACATTGTGACTAAAGTCACTTAGCAAAACATGGCAGAAAAGCTTAAACATGCTCTTTTGTCTGTAGAGAAGAAATGAGAACTGTTAGGTAGATTTCATTAGAAAGCTAACTATTGCAATGGGTACCATGTTTCGACTTCTGGAAAATTTCGACATATCTTCGCGTTTCACATCCCCCAGACCCCAAAACCACCGTCAGTTCAAAAGTTTATATATAATTTATGTATATATGTATCTATATATATATTGTTACGTGCCACCCCCTAGTGGCACTTTTGTTAACTGGATTACGGTGGGGGTACAAAGCACAACACCAATTACTGCTTAAAGAAATAATTAACTTTATTGTGGCCAGAAAATTACACTAATCAGCAAATACAAGCAATTAGGAGCCTTCTCCAGTTTCCTCAAGTCTCTTCCTTATGCGCTCTTGGCCCCTTTCACTTGCAACAGACCACAGAAGTTAATCCGTCCTAATGAGTCCGGTGGCCTTGGCAGAAGCTACCTGCCCCTCTTCCTCAGGTACAACAAATACAGTTACTTACGAGCACTTGATGTACCCTGTTCACAAGCTGGGAGAAACAATGTCACAGGATTTCGTAACTCGCACAGCACTTCGTCACCACACTTCTGTCGCACAAGATAATCGCTCGCACTAGCTCGTAAAACACAACAACCACAACTGTTTCACGGGTCACTCTTATATAGCCGGCCGGTGACTCAATAAATGCTTCTAGATCCATCCAGAGTCCACGGCTTCTCGAGGTTTCCAGCGCTGGTCCAGTCACGAATGTTCTGGACTATCCCTTTGTCCTAGTAGCCCTGTTGCATAAGGCGCGCGCAATACAGGAGGCAGGGCACAGCCCAGCCCTGGGGTAGTTGTGACTCACGCGGCGAGTGATGACACAAACTCACAGCCGTAACACCACCCCCTTCCTAAAAAGGCTGATCGTCCCGATCAATCATTGGTCCGTCTGTGTCCCGTAGGCTGCCAGGCGATCTCGATGCACGATCTTCATCTTCGCCCTCGGGCTCCGCTGGATCCTGTAGACGACATCGTTGATTCGTTTCACGACTCGGCACGGGCCCTCCCAGGACTTCTGCAGTTTGGGTGACAGGCCTTTCTTCCGTAATGGGTTGAAGAGCCAGACCAGGTCGTTCTCGTGGAATCCTCCGGCAGCCGTCTGCTGGTCGTATCGGGTCTTCATTCGGTCGGTCTCGATCCGCAGTTTCCTCCTCGCGAACGCGTGCACGTCCTCCAGTTGGTCGACCAGTTCTTGACAATACTGGCTTACCGGGATCGGATCATTCCCAGGTCGGCCGAAGGCAAGATCGACAGGTAGACGGAGCTCCCTCCCAAACATGGCCCGGGCTAGTGTGCACCCGGTGGCTTCATGCACGGCGGCGCGGTAGGCCAGGGGAAATGTGGAAGATGCTTGTCCCAATCCCTCTGGTGCTCGCTGACGACTATTCGGAGATGGTTCTCGACGGTGCGATTGAATCGCTCTACCATCCCGTCGGACTGAGGGTGTAGCGGCGTTGTCCTTGTCTTCCGGATCCCCAGCAGCTGGCATAGGTTCTGGAACACCTGCGACTCGAAGTTCCTCCCTTGGTCGGAGTGCAGCTCCAGGGGTACTCCGTACCGGCTGACGAATTCCTTCACCAGGGTCTCTGCGATCGTCGAGGCTTCTTGGTTAGGGAGCGCATACGCCTCCGGCCATTTGGTAAAGTAGTCGCTGACGACTAATATGTAGCGGTTCCCTGCCTCGCTTAACGGGAATGGCCCAGCAACATCGATGGCCACTCTCTCCATGGGGCCGCCCACGTTGTAGGTCTTCAGTGGACCCCGTCGTCTTCGTCCTGGGCCCTTGCTGGCTGCGCAATCGTGGCACCTCGCGCAGTGGTTCTCCACGTCTGTTCGGCATCCGATCCAGTAGAACCGCTCTCTCAGCTTCTCCAGGGTCTTCTTTATCCCTAGGTGTCCACCAGATGATCCTCCATGAACTTCCTTCAGGACTTCCTCCGTCATAGCCTTTGGAACGACGACTTGTTCCCGAGATGTCTTCCCGTCGGTGCTCTCCCAGGTACGGCAGATGAGGCCATCCCTTACAATCAGCGAGTCCCACTGTGCCCAGTAGGACTTAAACTTTGGGCTGCAGTCACTCACAATGTTCCACCCGGGTCTGGGGACACAGGCCCTCTTCCATTCGGCTATCAGTCCCAGGTCATCATCTTCCGCTTGCGCCCGCGTGAAAGATTCGCGGCTCCAGCTCCAGCTCCCTTGAAGTTCCACGGTAGTCCTTCGGCACTGTATCCCGGTGTTCTCCTCCCTTCGGGCACAGAAGGTGCAGTCTTCGGGGCACGGTCTTCGTGACAGGGCGTCGGCGTTAGAATGCAGTTGGCCTTTCCTGTGCTGAATCTCAAAGTTATACTGTTGAAGCCTCTCTAACCACCGCGCGAGTTGACCCTCGGGCTGCTTGAAGTTCAGGAGCCACCGCAGGGATGCATGGTCGGTCCTGATGAGAAATTCTTGCCCGTACAGGTACTTGTGGAAGTGTTCAATGGTCTTCACGATGGCGAGCAGCTCCTTCCTGGTGACGCAGTAGTTCCTTTCTGGCTTTGACAAGGCCTTGCTGAAGTAGGCCACTACTCTCTCCTCGCCGTCCACTACCTGCGACAGGATTCCCCCTATGCCAAAGTCGCTGGCATCGGTATCGACGATGAACCTTGTTCCAGGTCTGGGGTAGGCCAGAATAGGCGCGGTGCACAGAGCCTGCTTGAGTTGTTCGAAGGCACTGTGGCATTCTGCTGTCTACGTGAAGAGTTGGTCCTTCTCAGTCAGGCGATGTAAAGGTTTGGCGATGTCGGCGAATCCCCTCACGAAGCGACGGTAATAAGTGCAGAGTCCCAGGAAGCTTCGTAGTTGGGACTTGTCCTTCGGAACTGGCCACCCCCTCACAGCTGCGATCTTCTCTGGGTCGGTGCGCACCCCTTCCTCGGAGACGATATGCCCAAGGTACTGGACCCGCTTCTGGAAGAGCTGACACTTCTTGGGGCTCAACTTCAGCTGGGCAGCCCGTAGCTTCAACAAGATCTCCTTCAGGTTGCTGTAGTGCTCCTCGAAGCTTCTCCCCAGAACGATGACGTCGTCTAGGTAGACCAGGCAGGTCTTCCAGTGTAGTCCCCTCAGAATGGACTCCATTAGCCTTTCGAAGGTCGCAGGGGCGTTGCACAGACCGAATGGCATGACGGTGAACTGCCAGAGCCCGCTGCCCACAGAGAACGCCGTCTTCTCGCGGTCCTTAGGGTGGACCTCCACCTGCCAGTAGCCACTCTTCAAATCCAAGGTGGAGAACCATCTTGACCCTGATATGGTGTCCAGCGTGTCGTCGATCCGGGGTAGAGGGTAGCTGTCCTTCTTCGTGACGTCGTTCACCCGCCTGTAGTCCACGCAGAACCTGGTGGAACCGTCCTTCTTCTTCACAGGCATGACCGGAGAACTCCAAGGACTATGTGATGGCTCGATCACCCCTTGCTCCTTCATCTCTTCTACCATCCGGTCGACTTCGGCTTGCTTGGCGAGCGGGACACGTCGGAATGGGGCCCTAATCGGTGCGCTGTCCCCAACGTCGATTCTGTGCTGGACCAAGCTTGTCCTGCCGAAGTCTTTGCTCCCCACGGAGAAGACATCCTGGAATTCGCGTAGCAGGTCCTGAAGTTGGCGTGATTGTTCCTCGTCTAAATGGTCCTGGGATCCTTGGTACAGCTTCTGTAGTTCTTCTGGCAGTGTGCGTCTTCTTCGGTTGTCCGTCTGCAGGTGTCCGTCCGTCGTGTCGGTGATGCGGGCAATCCAGGTAACGGGCTCGCAGACTCCTAGGTTGGTGTCCCGGTGAACCGTAATGTCGTAGTCGTTCAGGTTGGACAGGCGGACGTACGGCTGAGACGTCGTGTTGATGAGGGTCTTGGCAACTAGCAACCCTTTTGTCTGGATGTCCTCATATTTTGGCTCGATGACAGCCGCCACTCCCTCAGCAGTTCCGTCGACAATTACGGCAGCGCTGACTTCCGTCCTGGCGGGAACGATGACGTCTTCTCTCAGCCTTACTCGTCGTGCGGTGATGGACTCGTGCGCAGGTTGCAAAGCAAGTTCCTCACCTCCGAAGTGCAGAGTGTTGGTACTCAGGTCCAAGATGATGTTGTTCTGGTCCAGGAAGTCCAGTCCGATGATCACTTCATTTGATACGTCAGCCACAAGCACTGGATGCTTTATCACCCGTCGACCAATGACGAACTCCAGTGATGCTTCGCCATGTACCGGTGCGGTCTCTCCGGTCGCGGTTATTAGCTGGAGGTTCCTTTGTGTGGGTTGCACTCTCCACTTCGGGATCACAGTGGGATTGACGATGGTCCTCGATGCTCCCGTGTCGATCAGCATGGGCCAGCTCACTCCGTTGATGACTCCGTCGACCATCAGGCTGCTATTGTCCCTCCGTAACTTCGTCACACGCACTTGGACTGCCGGGGCTTGACGACTGTCACAAGCCAACCTTTGCCCCCCAAGGCTGGCTAATACTCGTTTCCCTGGGCCGTGCGGTTTTCAGACGACTGATTTCCCGTCGGATACCCTCGGCGGCGGCGATCACCGCAGTCCTTGCTCAGGTGGCCTTTCTTACCGCAGGCCCAGCAGGTCGGTAGTCCTCTTCCAGGCCGCCTCTCCGGTTGTCTTCCGGCTGTGTCGTTGCTGGTGGTGCCGCGACTATCGAAGAAACGGCTTAGCGCCTCCATCAATTCGTCGGCCAGGGGCTTGGTCTCGTTGGTTTTTGCTGGTTCGTCGACGTCCACTTGACGCATCCGCGCGTGCATTCTGGATGTCTGTTTTGCCGTCTCGAATTCAAGTGCGTGGCTCAGCGCATCTGCCAGGGTCTTATTGCGCGCGAGTCGCAGAGCCTGTTGAGTGTCCGAGTCCCGTAGCCCGTCGGTGAAAGTCTGCGTCGCTATCTGCTCCAGAAAGTCGGCCGGCGCTGTTGGGTAGGCGAGCCTCACGAGGCGTGCGATGTCCATCTCGAACTCCTGCAGGGTTTCCGCGTTCTTCTGTACCCGGGTCCGGAGCTGCATCTGGTAGGCCTGCTGAAGATGGCTATCTCCATATCGGGACTCCATATGGGCGATCAGTGCAGCGTAGTCCTGGGATCCAGTCGGGATGGCCTGAAGGACGTTAAGGGCGTCGCCTCTCAGCGCTACAATGAGAGCTGTAGCCTTTTCTGTGTTGTTCCAGTTATTTATGGAACAGGCTGCCTCGAACTGACGTAAGTAGGTGCTCCACGGGACCTTTCCGTCGAAGGTTGGGGGCGTCACTCTGCTATGTCCCGTTCCTGATATTCCCGGTGTAACGGTGGGCGGGCGTTGGCGCAGCTCGGCAACTTCCTCTCGTAGAGGGTTGAATTCCTCTTTCACCCCCGTCAGTGGGCGTTGGCGCAGCTCGGCAACTTCCTTTTGTAAGGCGTTGAATTTCTCCTCCACCCCCATCAGCGGGCGTTGGCACAGCTCGGCAACTTCCACTTGTAAGGCGTTGAATTTCTCCTCCACCCCCATCAGCGGGCGTTGGCGCAGCTCGGCAACTTCCACTTGTAAGGCGTCGAACTTCTTTTCCACTGCCGTGACTTCCTCACGCAGACCCAGTTCTAATTTCTTCAGGTCCTGTGTCATTTTATTCTGACCGTATTCCATCTTCTTCTGGCCGTCCTCTATCCTCTTCAGGTCCTCCGCTAGCTTCTTCTGGCCGTCTTCTAGTTTGTCAGTTAGGTCCTCGGCTAATTTCTTCTGGCCGTCCTCCATCTTCTTCTGGCCGTCCGCCATCTTCTTCAGGTCCTCCGCTAACTTATTTTGGCTGTCCTTCAGGTCCTCTGCTAACTTCTTCTGGCCATCCTCCATCTTCTTCTGGCCGTCTTCCATTTTGGCAGTTAGGTCCTTGGTTAAATTCTTCTGGCCGTCTTCTATGCCATTTAACTTTTCTAGCAATGCTGCCAATTGCGCCTCCATTTTAGTTGTTTGCCTTGTAAAGGGCATGCACTCACAGGAAAATTAGAGAAAATGACCTGCCCGGGTTTTGAAACCAGGACCGTCAGGTGTTGTGCTTGTGTTCGTAATCCGGCTTCTGACACCAGTTATTACGTGCCACCCCCTAGTGGCACTTTTGTTAACTGGATTACGGTGGGGGTACAAAGCACAATACCAATTACTGCTTAAAGAAATAATTAACTTTATTGTGGCCAGAAAATTACACTAATCAGCAAATACAAGCAATTAGGAGCCTTCTCCAGTTTCCTCAAGTCTCTTCCTTATGCGCTCTTGGCCCCTTTCACTTGCAACAGACCACAGAAGTTAATCCGTCCTAATGAGTCCGGTGGCCTTGGCAGAAGCTACCTGCCCCTCTTCCTCAGGTACAACAAATACAGTTACTTACGAGCACTTGATGTACGCTGTTCACAAGCTGGGAGAAACAATGTCACAGGATTTCGTAACTCGCACAGCACTTCGTCACCACACTTCTGTCGCACAAGATAATCGCTCGCACTAGCTCGTAAAACACAACAACCACAACTGCTTCACGGGTCACTCTTATATAGCCGGCCGGTGACTCAATAAATGCTTCTAGATCCATCCAGAGTCCACGGCTTCTCGAGGTTTCCAGCGCTGGTCCAGTCACGAATGTTCTGGACTATCCCTTTGTCCTAGTAGCCCTGTTGCATAAGGCGCGCGCAATACAGGAGGCAGGGCACAGCCCAGCCCTGGGGCAGTTGTGACTCACGCGGCGAGTGATGACACAAACTCACAGCCGTAACAATATATATATATATATATCAGTTACTTGTGGACACGATAACTGCCGTAATTTTGCACCAATCACTTTGAATTTTTTACATAATATGTATCCCTATAAAATCTCGGTCGAGTTCGTTAATGGGCAAAATCGGTCGAAGGGGGTGAAAATGGGGGGCTTTTTTCGAAAAACTGAAATTTCGCTATAACTCTCTTAATACGTGAAATATCGAATCCCTTCAAAGTTCATAATAGGTGTCGGATAAGTGCCAAAAATTTATGTCAAATAAGTTTTTTGATAGCACCAACCATTGACATACCTGCCAACTCTCCCGATTTAAGCGGGAGACTCCCAATTTTATACCATTTCTCCCGCCCTCCCGCTTAACGTATTAAATCTCCCGATTTTTTAAAACTCTCGCGCGTAATATCGGACCTGAAGTGCGAGATGACAAACTTCAGTCATCCATCGAACAGGTCGATTTTACGTGTGTAGAAGTGTGTTTCAATACCACAGTTTCACTTCGTATCGATAATTTAATAACTACTCGTACAGCTTAGTTGGGGGGCCAAGCTCTCTGCTGACTCGGTAGACGCGTGGGTTCGAGCCCCACCGTCGGCCGTCCTTGAAATGGTTTTCCGTGGTTTCCCATTTTCAACACCAGGCAAATGCTGGGATGGTACCTTCTGACAGGCCACGGCCGCTTCCTTCCACATCTTTTCCCAGTTTCATTCACCATCATTCATTTCATCTCTCATTAACTCCTCTCATGAGGTTGGCGTCAGGAAGGGCATCCGGCCGTAAAAACCATCGCCACAACGACTTCCATCGCATCTCATCCCCGACCCCATTGGAAAACGGGAATAATAAGGGGTAGACATACATACAGCTTAGTTGGATTTGAATCTCTCTTTGTTTGAAATAGTCGATGGTTAATTCAGCGTGTGTTTTCATAATAGCCAGTGGGTGAGAGATAGTTGTAAGCCTGTTTAACACGTGAAATTATTTGTGTATAATGTAGATGTTGGCATTAATATGCCGGTAGGCTATTGCAATTTTTTGGAGTGATTTTGTCGGTTCCTCGGTAACAGGCTATGTCGAAGAAAAATGATTAGACATCGATCGTCTTCAAAGTCTCCCGATTTTTCAGCTTGAAAGGTTGGCAGGTATGCATTGACCAAAGGGGTGGAAAAAAGTGGGTTTTTCGGGAAACATTATTCATATCTCTCTTAATAGGCACAATATCAAAACCGTACAAAATGGAAAATATTCCCCTAATAATTACTTAAAACTTTTGTCTGAAAGAATTTTTGATATGACCCACCATTACGCCAAGGGATGAGAAAAATGATTTCGGAATTTAAAAAAATGCCAAGTGCCATCAGAGGTTACCATAACAACGCTTTTAAATTGATAAGGGATGATCTATCAGAGGTTGCCAAGACAACGCCATTGACGTGATCACATTCATTTTTAGCCTACTTTTCACATTTTGCAAAAATGAGGAAAAAGTAGACTTATGAGATCGATCCGGGAAAATGTGTGTCTGTCTGTCTGTCTGTCTGTCTGTCCTTCTGTCTGTCTGGCTGTGTGTGTGTCCCCCCCTATCAACTCCTAAACGGCTGCAGCAATCGAAACCAAATTTAGTATGAGTTAAGATGTGTACCGGAATAGCTCACGTCCATATTTGAAAATGGTCAGTGCTACCAACTGCTGAAAAAACGCACTAGAAATTTGAGCTCCATGTTGGATATCTTGCAAGGTATGCATGGGAGCTATTCCAAAATTGGGACACATGTAGATAATACTATTTCAGTTTAATTTCCAGGAGGCCAACCATGACAGTGTTGCCAAAATAATAAGCCTTCTGATAGGTCCAATGTTTAAATGCATATAACTTCTACACTATCAATTGGATTTCAACCAAATTTTGTATGTAATATCTGTACATAAACAGATATGACTGAGCGTATTCCTAAGAGCCACCAGGGCTGCCAACTGTTAATAATTGCTCTCTCTATTTTTTAAAAATCCAAATACCAATATATCAGAAAGTATGCAAGCCAACAGCTTTAAACTATGCACACGTATATTCTGACATTTTAGATTAATTTGGAGTAACTTATATCCGTCAGTTCTACCAACATGATTATAAGCCTGCTGATAGGACCAATTTTTAAATACATGTAACTTCTATACTATCAGTTGGATTTCAATTAAATTTCGTATGTGATATGTGTACCATAACAGATATGACTATAAGTATTGTTAAGAGCAATCAGGGCTGCCAACTGTTAATAAATGCTGTCTATATTCTTTTTACCCTAATATCAATATATCAGAAAGTATGCAAGCCAACAGCTCTATACTTTGCACACGTATAGCACCTGACATTCTAGATTAATTTGGAGTAATTAATACAAGGCAGTGGTGCCAACATGATTCTATGCCTGCTGATATGTCCAATTTTAAAATACATGTAACTTCTAACTAACAAATGGATTTCATCCAAAATTGGCACAACAAGATATCATAATAATTCAGATTATTTCTGTCCAGCACACGCATGGTATTGTTGGCAACATGCTTTTACGCGTGCTGATAGATCCAGTGTCTAACTGCATGTAACGTCCATTGGACTTCAACCAAATTTTGTATTCTGTACCTTAAGAGGTGGAACTAAGAATATATTCAGTCACCAGGGCTGCCAACTGTAGTGCTCTATTAGGCTACATTATATCAGGTATATTTTGAACTAATTAGATATTACCAACTTAATTTCGTCATTATTCTAGATAGGTTCATATACTGTAGAATAATCATTGGCATGAAAAGTAGGCTGTATAGTTCTCCACGGAACTTCTTGTTAGCCTACTTTTCACACTTTTCAAAAATGAGGAAAAAGTAGACTTATAAGATATATCCGGGAAAATGTGTCTGTCCTTCTGTCTGTCTGTCGTCTGTCTGGCTGTGTGTGTGTGTGTCCCCCCCCCCTATCAACTCCTAAACGGCTGCTGCAATCGAAACCAAATTTAGTATGAGTAATGATGTATACCGGAATATCTCGGGCCCATATTTGAAAACGATGCCAGTGCTACCAACTGCTAAAAAAACGCACTAGAAATTTGAGCTCCATGTTGGATATCTTGGAAGGTATACATGGGAGCTATTCTAAAATTGGCACACATGTAGATAATACTATTTCAGTTTAATTTCCAGGTGGCCATACATGACAGCATTGCCAAAATAATTTTAAGCCTTCTGATAAGTCCAATTTTTAAATGCATATAACTTCTACACTATCAATTGGATTTCAACCAAATTTTGTATGTAATATGTGTACATAAACATATATGACTGAGTGTATTCTTAAGAGCCACCAGGGCTGCCAACTGTTAATAATTGCTCTCTATTTTGTATCCAAATATATCAGAAAGTATGCAAGCCGACAGCTTTAAACTATGCACACGTAAATTACCCGACATTTTACATTAATTTGGAGTAACTTATATACGTCAGTTCTACCAACATGATTCTAAGCCTGCTGATAGGTCCAATTTTTAAATACATGTAACTTCTATACCAACAAATGGATTTCATCCAAAATTGGCACAAAAATATATAATATTTCAGATTATTTCTGACCAGCACTCGCATGACATTGTTGCCAACATGCTTTTACGTGTGCTAATAGATCCAATGTCTAAATCCATGTAACGTCCTTTGGACTTCAACCACATTTGGTATTCTGTACCTTAGGAGATGGAAGTAAGAATATATTCAGTCACCAGAGCTGCCAACTGTATTGCTCTATTAGGCTACATTATGCCTAGTATATCTTATGTCGAACTAATTAAGACATTTCGATATTACCCACTTAATTCGTCATTATTCTAGATAGGTTCATATGAAAATGAAAATCCACAGCCTGCTTCCAGTCTCCGACCGGGTCAGGAATGGAATGAATGAAGCCCCCATCTAGCGGCGAGGATATGAATTGTGCCGGCTGCCGAGGCCTGACGCACTCCTCTGGGGCAATGATTAAATGAATGACAGATGAAATGAAATGATAGTTTAGAGTGTTGCTGGAATGAAATTTGACAGGGAAAACCGGAGTACCCGGAGAAAAACCTGTCTGCCTCCGTTCTGTCCAGCACAGATCTCACATGGAGTGACCGGGATTTGAACCACGGACCCAGCGGTGAGAGGCCAGCGTGCTGCCGCCTAAGCCACGGAGGCTTAGATAGGTTCATATACTGTAGATTAATCTATGGCATGAATCTTAATTTTAAGAAAAGTAGGCTCTTTAGTTCGTCACGGAACTTCTAGTTCCATCTGACCATGAGGAAAGCGGCTAACTGGTAGCATGCTGAACTTCTATGCCCAAGGTGCTGGTTCAAAGCCGGCCAAAGTCGCCGAATTTTCTAAGAGCGCTAAAAAATCATCCATCCGATGGACATGACCAATCCATCTAAATTGGTGATCTATTATGGATGATTCTATGCTGTTGATTTGAGCCTTTTCCAGAACAGCAATATTGGTAATGCGGTCTTCCCATTTAATCCTCAGGATTGATCGAAGTTTTTGTAGGTGGAAACGCTCAAGCTTTCTAAGATCACGTCGGTAAAGGGTCCACGTTTCACAGCCATACAACAATGTAGAAATGACTACTGCTTTGTACACCGTAAGCGTTGTACTCATGGACAGATCTTTATTCATGAAGACCCGGTGCGCTAATCGTCCATATGCTGCATGGGCTGTGCCAATTCTCTTATCCACATCCTGCTCACAGGTACAGCTCACAGAAATGGTTCTGCCCAGGTACGAGAAGTGGTCACCCTGTTCTAATGGCAAATTTGAAATGGAGATATTGAACTGAGGAAGAGGTGTGCCTGGTGAAGGTTGTGCCAAGACTTTAGTCTTATTGACATTTATGGTAAGACCAAAGCGATCACATGCACTTTTGTAACAGTTAACTGACTCTTGCAGCTCTTCTGGTGTGAGAGTTGGTGACGCAGCATCATCTGCATACAACATGTTAGTAACCTTAGTAACCTGAGTTTTCCTCAAGGAGCGGAGACGAGTTAGGTTGAAAAGCCCTCCATCAAAACGATACTTGATCTCCACACCTGGGATGTTTGTGGGTGAATCATAAAGCATTGCAGCCAAGTACAGCGCAAAAAGCGTTGGAGCCAGTACACATCCTTGTTTCAGTCCATGGGTAATGGGAAATTCATCGGACATCTTATTCTGATGGCAAACCTGACCTGTCATGCAATCATGGAGAGCTTTGATTAGATCTACAAAACGCTGAGGGCAACCAAACCGCTTCAGCACTGCCCACATGGCTGGTCTTGGAACCGAATCAAATGCCTTTTCCAAGTCATAAAAGACTAAGAAGAGTGGATTCTGTTGTTCTCTACATTTTTCTTGGTGCTGTCTCACACAGAAAATCAAGTCAATTGTGCTTCTGGAAGTTCTAAATCCGCATTGTGACTCTGGGAGGATCCTCTCAGAGATAACTTTGAGGCGGTTAAGTAGAATTCTTGCAAGAATCTTCCCCACAATTGATAGCAGTGATATACCACGGTAGTTCCCACAAACACTGCGATCACCCTTTTTAAAGATAGTGACGATAGTGGCATTCTTTAGGTCTCCAGGTACCTTTCTTGATTCCCATATTCTGAGGATAAGGATGAAAATTCTTGTTTTGAGGGAATGACCTCCGGCTTGAATTAGTTCCCGAGGGATGTTATCTGGGCCAGGTGCTTTTCTGGGTTTCAATTGGGTGAGAGCTGCACTGAATTCATGATAAGTAGGAGGTACTGCCAACCACAGTTGTTCAGGTTGTTGCGGCACATCACAGAGGAAGTCTTCAGCAGCTTCTGATGGACGATTTAGGAGATTGGAGAAGTGCTCCTTCCAGCATTCCAAGATTTCTTGACTATCAGTAAAGGTAGTAGAATTATCAGCGCTTTTCAGTGTACCTGATGATGAGCGAGATGGTCCATATATTTCCTTGAGTACGGCATAGAAGTTCCTCAAGTCTCGAGCATCCGATAGTCTCTGCAGTTCCTGAGCCTTCTGTTGCCACCAAGTATTTTTAATCTGCCTTATCTGCGTCTGGCATTTACCCTTGAGTTCCAGTAGTTTATCTCTCTTTGTGTTGGAAGTTGGGTCTTGAAGATGGGCAAGATAGGCATTCCTTTTGGCATTGATGAGAGACAGAATTTCCTCATTGTTGTCATCAAACCAGTCTTGTCTTTTCCGCGCTATAAAACCAATGGTTTCCTCAACTGACTGTGTGATAATCTTCTGTAATGTGGCCAATTCTTGCTGAATATCATTTGTTACTGGGTTTTCTGATAACTGGGTGACGATCCTGTTTCCCAAATGTTTGTACATGGATTCATCCTGAAGTTTGGATGTATTAAACTTCTTTCTTGGCAAATTTTTGATGTTCCTAGGTGGTTTAGGTCTGATAGATATCCTGAGCTTACATATAAGAAGTTTATGATCTGTCCAACAATCGTCTATATTCCTTGCTGTCCTGGTATTAAGAGTGTCCTTCTTATCACATTGCCGGGTAATGATATAATCAAGAATGTGCCAAAGTTTGGAACGAGGATGCATCCACGTGGTTTTGAAGCGGTCAGGTAGCCGGAACTGCTTGTTGGTAATGAAAAGTTCGTGTTCTGCACAAAGACCAAGAAGCAACAGTCCATTGGGATTACATTTTTCAAGTCCCTGTTTGCCCATCACATTATTCCATAGCCTGTGATCTTTCCCAACTCTGGCATTGAAGTCACCGAGGAGCAAGAGTTTATCTGCAGATGGTACCTTGGAGATTATTTCACTTAGCTGATTATAGAACTGAGCCTTTACATCATCATCAGAATCTAAGGTAGGAGCATAGGCAGAGATGAGTGTCATATAGGAACCTCCTGAGAGTGGTATGCGGAGAGTCATGAGCCTTTCGCTGATTGCAATGGGCGTATGTTGGTGATAATTTACCAGTTTGGTCTTCACAGCGAAGCCCACACCATGAATATGACATTCACCCTTTCCTTTCCAGAATATGGTATATCCTGTTCCAGATTCAGTAATCTTGCCTTCAGCAGACAGCCTAGTTTCACTGAGAGCAGCAATGTCAACGTTGAGTCTTGATAACTCATGAGTTACGAGAGCTGACCTTCTCTCAGGTCTAATGTTATTGTCCAAATCAAGCAAGGTTCTGATGTTCCATGATCCACTAATCAATTTGTGATTCTTTACTGTTTTTGAGTTTCGACC
Organism: Meconema thalassinum; assembly: GCA_946902985.2. Taxonomy (NCBI): domain Eukaryota; kingdom Metazoa; phylum Arthropoda; class Insecta; order Orthoptera; family Tettigoniidae; genus Meconema; species Meconema thalassinum. The sequence goes on along the minus strand of OX336394.1, from coordinate 246,341,548 downwards.
GCATGAGGGGTGACCTGCTGAGTGCGGTTGCCCAGCCGGACCAAGATTGTGACTTCCGATGTTTAGCCCACCTTTTCTAGGGCCTTCCCCATGTGGGGTGGGCAGCGGTGATCCTAAATAGGCCTGCCCAAACACAGATGCAGGACCGAATTCCTGAGTAGTCACAGAGTCTCCGGAAGATGACCATCACACATCTGCTGCCAACGTGCAGGTTCGAACTAGGGGCTTCCAGTTACACCCATAACCTGCCCCCACCGTCCATATCCCATCGCCGTTGGACTTTGAAAAGTGACGTTCGGAAGAAGTGCCACTGGCGTGAAATTGTTTAGGGTGGATCTCAGCTTGCCAGGACGAGACCCACACATTATGATCTCTGAGCCTTATCCTGCGGCTCACAAAGAATGAGACATTGCAGGACCGAACACAGAGACTGCAACGAACTGCCGCATACTCAAGTACTACTGAGGTGCGCCTTTACAGCCAGTCCGTCTGGCGTGGCCTCTTCCGCCTCTATGACCGTTGGGAGCCATGAGAGTGATTGGCGCCTTATCCGCTCATTTTGCCGTTGGGCCAAAACCTGCCCATCATAACTATGGACAATAGTTTGCCCTATTAGACCTGAGCAATAGGCTGCCCCTTCCGCCTACCACACAGTGCCAGAGTTCACCTCTTTCACTGCAGGTACCGTTGAGGACTTCACCGTAACCCTGGCAAGGGACCCTAACAAGGTACTACCAGCCGGGCCAGCTGGACCAGGGTTTTTTAAAGAGGTGTTACTCCTCTATCACTCCCTACTTGATCATACTATATATATACATACTGTAACACTGTATAACACTACACTATGTGCTATTGCACCACACTGTAACACTCCACTAGTAGCAATACCAACACTGTACAACACTACACTAGGTGCTATTGTACCACACTGTATAACACTACACTAGGTGCTATTGCACCACACTGTAACACTCCACTAGTAGTAATACCAACACTGTATAACACTACACTAGGTGCTATTGTACCACACTGTGTCACTTCACTAGTAGTAATACCTACACTGTATAACACTACACTATGTGCTATTGCACCACACTGTAACACTCCACTAGTAGTAATACCTACACTGTATAACACTACACTAGGTGCTATTGTACCACACTGTAACACTCCACTAGTAGTAATACCTACACTGTATAACACTACACTAGGTGCTATTGCACCACACTGTGTCACTCCACTAGTAGTAATACCTACACTGTATAACACTACACTAGGTGCTATTGCACCACGCTGTAACACTCCACTAGTAGTAATACCAACACTGTATAACACTACACTAGGTGCTATTGCACCACACTGTAACACTCCACTAGTAGTAATACCTACACTGTATAACACTACACTAGGTGCTATTGTACCACACTGTAACACTCCTCTAGTAGTAATACCAACACTGTATAACACTACACAAGGTGCTATTGCACCACACTGTAACAATCCACTAATAGTAATTCCAACACTGTATAACACTGCACTAGGTGCTATTGCACCACAGTGTAACACTCCACTAGTAGTAATACCTACACTGTATAACACTACACTAGGTGCTGTTGCACCACACTGTAACAATCCGCTAGTAGTAATACCTACACTGTATAACACTACACTAGGTGCTATTCCACCACACTGTGTCACTCCACTAGTAGCAATACCTACACTGTATAACACTACACTATTAGCTATTGCACCACACTGTGTCACTCCACTAGTAGTAATACCTACACTGTATAACATTACACTATGTGCTATTGCACCACACTGTGTCACTCCACTAGTAGCAATACCAACACTGTATAACATTACACTATGTGCTATTGCACCACACTGTAACACTCCACTAGTAGCAATACCTACACTGTATAACACTACACTATGTGCTATTGCACCACACTGTAACACTCCACTAGTAGTAATACCAACACTATATATCACTACACTAGGTGCTATTGCACCACACTGTGTCACTCCACTAGTAGTAATACCAACACTGTATATCACTACGCTAGGTGCTATTGCACCACACTGTAACACTCCACTAGTAGCAATACCTACACTGTATAACACTACACTATGTGCTATTGCACCACACTGTAACACTCCACTAGTAGCAATACCTACACTGTATAACACTACACTAGGTGCTATTGCACCACACTGTGTCACTCCACTAGAAGTAATACATACACTGTATAACACTACACTATATGCCATTGCACCACACTGTGTCACTGCACTAGTAGCAATACCTACACTGTATAACACTACACTAGGTGCTATTGCACCACACTGTAACACTCCACTAGTAGCAATACCTACACTGTATAACACTACACTAGGTGCTATTGCACCACACTGTGTCACTCCACTAGAAGTAATACATACACTGTATAACACTACACTATATGCCATTGCACCACACTGTGTCACTGCACTAGTAGCAATACCTACACTGTATAACATTACAGTATGTGCTATTGACGTCAGAAAAGTTGAATGGCGCAGCCACGCGGTAGAATGTTGAAGCTGTAACATTGTGACTGGTGTGGTTTATTTAGATGGTGAAGCATTGACGTCGTGATGGAAACAGAAATAAATTTTCAAATTCGAGGAGGTACTGCTCTGTATACGGTTGCAAATCGTATAAAACGGGTACGAAATATCTTCACTACTTTCCTGTACAAAAAGTTCAGAGAGAAACATGGGCTTCGGCGCTGTCAATTGGAAAACATGTTACATGACAGTGTGCAGTGTGCATTTTTGTGAAGACGACTTCTTTCCACCAATACTGTTGATTATTGATACTTATTGTCTCTAATTTGTATTCACATGGATTTAGCTACATCAAAAATACTGATAAACTTGTAGCCTATTACTTCTGTGCAGTACATAGAATGTAATCCGCTCTTCGTCCATATCCCATCGCCGTTGGACTTTGAAAAGTGACGTTCGGAAGAAGTGCCACTGGCGTGAATTTGTTTAGGGTGGATCTCAGCTCGCCAGGACGAGACCAACACACTATGATCTCTGAGCCTTATCCCGCGGCTCACAAAGAATGAGACATGCAGGACCGAACACAGAGACTGCAACGAACTGCCGCATACTCAAGTACTACTGAGGTGCGCCTTTACAGCCAGTCCGTCTGGCGTGGCCTCTTCTGCCTCTATGACCGTTGGGAGCCATGAGAGTGATTGGCTCCTCATCCGCTCATTTTGCCGTTGGGCCAAAACCTGCCCATTATAACTATGGACAATAGTTTGCCCTATTAAACCTGAGCAATAGGCTGCCCCTTCTGCCAACCACACTGTGCCAGAGTTCACCTCTTTCACTGCAGGTACCATTGAGGACTTCACCGTAACCCTGGCAAGGGACCCTAACAAGGTACTACCAGACGGGCCAGCTAGACCAGGGTTTTTTAAAGAGGTGTTACTCCTCTATCACTCCCTACTTGATCATACTATATATACTGGAACACTGTATAACACTACACTAGGTGCTATTGCACCACACTGTAACAATCCACTAGTAGTAATACCAACACCGTATAACACTACACTAGGTGCTATTGCACCACACTGTGTCACTCCACTAGTAGTAATACCTACACTGTATAACACTACACTATATGCTATTGCACCACACTGTGTCACTCCACTAGTAGTAATACCAACACTGTATAACACTACACTATATGCTATTGCACCACACTGTGTCACTCCACTAGTAGCAATACCTACACTGTATAACACTACATTATGTGCTATTGCACCACACTGTGTCACTCCACTAGTAGTAATACCTACACTGTATAACACTACACTAGGTGCTATTGCACCACCCTGTGTCACTCCACTAGTAGTAATACCTACACTGTATAACACTACACTATATGCCATTGCACCACACTGTAACACTCCACTAGTAGTAATACCTACACTGTATAACACTACACTATGTGCTATTGCACCACACTGTAACACTCCACTAGTAGCAATACCTACACTGTATAACACTACACTAGGTGCTATTGCACCACACTGTAACAATCCACTAGTAGTAATACCTACACTGTATATCACTACACTAGGTGCTATTGCACCACACTGTAACACTCGACTAGTAGTAATACCTACACTGTATAACACTACACTAGGTGATATTGCACCACACTGTAACACTCCACTAGTAGTAATACCTACACTGTATAACACTACACTAGGTGCTATTGCACCACACTGTAACACTCCACTGGTAGCAATACCTACACTGTATAACACTATACTAGGTGCTATTGCACCACACTGTAACACTCCACTAGTAGTAATACCAACACTGTATAACACTACACTAGGTGCTATTGTACCACACAGTAACACTCCACTAGTAGTAATACCAACACTGTATAACACTACACTAGGTGCTATTGCACCACACTGTAACACTCCACTAGTAGTAATTCCTACACTGTATAACACTACACTAGGTGCTATTGCACCACACTGTAACACTCCACTAGTAGTAATACCTACACTGTATAACACTACACAAGGTGCTATTGCACCACACTGTAACACTCCACTAGTAGCAATACCTACACTGTATAACACTACACTAGGTGCTATTGCACCACACTGTAACACTCCACTAGTAGCAATACCTACACTGTATAACACTACACTAGGTGCTATTGCACCACACTGTAACACTCGACTAGTAGTAATACCAACACTGTATAACACTACACTATGTGCTATTGCACCACACTGTAACACTCCACTAGTAGCAATACCTACACTGTATAACACTACACTAGGTGATATTGCACCACACTGTAACACTCCACTAGTAGTAATACCTACCCTGTATAACACTACACTAGGTGCTATTGCACCACACTGTAACACTCCACTAGTAGTAATACCAACACTGTATAACATTACACTATGTGCTATTGCACCACACTGTAACACTCCACTAGTAGCAATACCTACACTGTATAACACTACACTAGGTGCTATTGCACCACACTGTAACACTCCACTAGTAGTAATACCTACACAGTATAACACTACACTAGGTGCTATTGTACCACACTGTAACACTCCTCTAGTAGTAATACCAACACTGTATAACACTACACTAGGTGCTATTGTACCACACTGTAACACTCCACTAGTAGCAATACCTACACTGTATAACACTACACTAGGTGCTATTGTACCACACTGTAACAATCCACTAGTAGTAATACCAACACTGTATAACACTACACTAGGTGCTATTGTACCACACTGTAACAATCCACTAGTAGCAATACCTACACTGTATAACACTACACTAGGTGCTATTGTACCACACTGTAACACTCCTCTAGTAGTAATACCAACACTGTATAACACTACACTAGGTGCTATTGTACCACACTGTAACACTCCACTAGTAGCAATACCTACACTGTATAACACTACACTAGGTGCTATTGCACCACACTGTAACAATCCACTAGTAGTAATACCAACACTGTATAACACTACACTATGTGCTATTGCACCACACTGTAACACTCCACTAGTAGCAATACCTACACTGTATAACACTACACTATGTGCTATTGCACCACACTGTAACACTCCACTAGAAGTAATACATACACTGTATAACACTACACTATATGCCATTGCACCACACTGTAACACTCCACTAGTAGCAATACCTACACTGTATAACACTACACTATGTGCTATTGCACCACACTGTAACAATCCACTAGTAGTAATACCAACACTGTATAACACTACACTAGGTGCTATTGCACCACACTGTAACAGTCCACTAGTAGTAATACCAACACTGTATAACACTACACTAGGTGCTATTGCACCAGTATGATAACCTGTGTTATTGTGATATCTATAATAGTGAGTCATTGCTGGCCATATGGATCAGAAACCAATAATATTTTCCACTAAAATCTGGATTCCTATAATCAGGTTGTCTCAGCCAGGAATGCTGGTAGTGGGTTGCATATTTGGAGTCCCTCTTGGCAGTGGGCAATTGTGCAAAGTTTTGTGTTTGAATGGACAACTCAAACACAATGTTTGATACTTGTAATAGGTGCAGACACATGGATCTTCCCCCTTATCGAGATGGGCCAGTTAGGTATTCACCACGATAGTCAGGTGACAACACGACTCCTAAACCTTGCCCAGTCAGACTCGCTCATCCACTTGGCTACCGGCTACTTCAACCTTACTCGGGAGTATATGGATACCATTATCCATCGTTCAGCTGCAAGTTACAGGATCCTGATGGCACATCCCAGTGTAAGTACACATTGTAATAAACATTATTGGTTTCAACATTGTTTGTTTCACAAATAAGAACAAAGAATGATCACACTCTTGGTAACTGTTCTGGCCAGGTTTATTTGATAACCTTTGCAGTGGCATTAGGTATTACAAGTATATGTTATGAGGCTACTCGACTCATTTCTGCAATTGTGGCTCTAGGTTCAAAATCTTAACATACACAGTCACGGTCTTTTTTGAAGTTGCCAAGAGTATCTTGTTCTTGGGGGCGTGGTGGCTCAGCGGTCTAGCTGTATGCCTCTCACCAAGGCGGTCCGGGTTCGATTCCCGGTCAATGCATGTGAGATTTTCGAAGTGAAATGCCATGTCCTGTGGTTCGGATTCCACGTAAAAAGGAGGTCCCGTGGCTCATAATCACAAGATTCACGGTCACGTAAAACTACAATCTTCTTTCCTTTAGTATCTTGTTCTTAATTTGAATGGCTGTACATACGTTTTATCACATATCACGTTGTAATTTTCAAGTCCCGATTCTTATTTAATGAAAATAATGTAAAAGTACCTCATTTATCATCATCATCATCATCATCATCATCTTGTACAGTTTCCAGCCCCAGGCTGGGTCTGTTTGGAACATAAGCCTCGCCACTTAGTCCTTTCTTCCCACCACCTCTCCGCTGTCACTCTGGTCCAGTCCTCGCCTCTCTTCTTGACACATTCCTCCACTCCTTTCAGTCATCTATCTCTTGGTCTTCCCCTTGGTCGTTTCTTCTGCATCTCATTTATCCTCTTGGGAATCTTCTTCTCATCCATTCTCTTTAAGTGTCCATACCACCTCAGTCTTACCGACAGTAGTGGCTACGCGGGCTAAAGCGCTGCGTTAGGTCAAGGGGCCAAGCTCTCTGCTGACTCGGTAGACGCGTGGGTTCGAGCCCCACCGTCAGCTGTCCTTGAAATGGTTTTCCGTGGTTCCCATTTTCAACACCAGGCAAATGCTGGGACGGTACCTTCTGACAGGCCACGGCCGCTTCCTTCCACATCCTTGCCCAGTTTCATTCACCATCATTCATTTCATCTCTCATTAACTCCTCTCATGAGGTTGGCGTCAGGAAGGGCATCCGGCCGTAAAAACATCGCCACTAAGACTTCCTTCGCATCTCATCCCCGACCCCGTTGGAAAAACGGGAATAATAAGGGGTAGACATACATACATACATACCACCTCAGTCTTGATGTCTCAGTCCTACCTTGCAAGGGCTCCTCTTTCACCATTTCCCTGACCTTATCATTTCCTCACCCTGTCTCTTCTTGTTACTTCGATCCTACTTCGCAGGAACTTCATTTCACCTGCCTGTATTCTGCTTATGTCTCTTTTCTTCATTGTCCATGTTTCTGAAACATAGGTCAGAATCGGGATATAGTAGCTTCTGTTTAACACTTCCTTGCTTTTTTGTGGGACATCTTTATTCCACACTAAGCTCCTAATGCTTCTCAGAAATGCTTCTGCCTGTCTGCCATGTTCCGTAATCTCTTTGTCATTTCTCCCATTTTCCTCCACTATACTTCCCAAGTACTTGAGACTTTCCACCTTCTTCAGCTGTCCACCTCCCAAGTGTTATCCCACTCATTGGTCTGTCCTTTTTCCTGATAGTTAACAGGATCTCACATTTACTGATGTTGAACTTTCATCCGTACTCTCACACTGTTTCTTCCCAAGCCTTCAGTTGCTCCTGAATTTCCTCCTCCTCGTTTCCCCAGACCATGAGATAATCTGCAAACACCATTGCTTTCATCTTATCTTCTCCTATCTTTCCTGCTATCCGTGTCATTACCTCATCCATAACCACAATAAAGAGAAGGGATGACAGTGCACTACCCTGTTTCAGGGTATCATTTATCACATTGCATATTCTGCCACTTTTAGCTTAGTATGATCGAATTTTCGGCACCCCTGAAAGCATTCTTTGTTCGTCCCTGGAGGAATGTGAGCCCATCTGCTCAGAGATAACATTCCTTGTTATTGACCATCAGGCGGGCGAGGGTTGTGACATAACAGCTGACAGTGCAACTTCGCTTGTCATGCTGGTAAATACCCTAACCCATTGTGCCTATTTATGGATTTGTGTATTCAGCAAGTTTTGAGTTCTGAGAAGGCTAGGTGTCAGTAGGAACTTGCATTACGTATCGAGTTAACTGTGCCGAATGTTTATATGAGTGAGTACTGTATTTACGAAAGTACGCATTAGCCTAGACTACCAAAGAAGTTGTGTAAACTAGTGATAATTTTGTTGCGTCGTATTGAAATAATGGAGAAGAAAGTACAGTGGAATCTCGTTAGCACGTTCTCGGTTACGACGTTTTCCCGTTTAACGCGATGATTTTCTCAAGTCCCATTCCTACTAAATACATGTTGATAAATCCCCTTAATACGTTTTTATTCCCGCTTACGACAATCAAATTTTTGTTGTACTATTTGTTAGGGAACCTAATTTTATTCTTATTTCATTATAAAATTCGGCATCTTGAAAACACGATGCGATATTGTGTCCTATTCTCAGATAGTTATTGACAGTGTAGACGATTAGTGTGTTTTGACGGCGTGGAAGTGGCTTGAGGTATGACACAACACAGAAGGTAGCTGACGGTGTAGAAGTGGCTTGAGAGCTATGACGCAACACGGAAGATAGCCGACTTGTCTCCCTCGCGCCAGTAGAACATGCAGGCTGAATACAAAATCGCTACCTATAACACGTTCTTTGTTTCGAAATACTCCACAGATAGGCGTGCGTATGCTGACCGACCACTAGTGTCTTGTCCTTCCGTGAATGCGGCAGCGTGCGTTTAACAACTGGCCGTCCCGTCATCTGTCGCTTAGCGTGAGTTATATAGCCCGTACGCACAGAACCTTTAAACAAGATCATGTTGCATATTTTGCAGCGCATAGCTTATTACGGTCACATTTTCGTCAGCGCGCATAATCGCTTTCAATACGATATGCGTTTATATGTTCCTGAACACCAGTTTGGATACGATCCGATCACACAATTTTATCATATAGACCTTGAAACTCAATACGATCTGATTCACACAAATACGCATTACACTACCGTAGAAGTTGTGAAACCTAGTGATAATTTTGTTGTGTCATATTGAAATAATGGAGGTGGTGTCCCAAAATAGGAGAACCTTTGTATAATCCTCACCTTAAGCGCGTGGAAGTTTTTTTTCTGTACACGCCCGAGCATGTCTAACGTAAAAAAAACTTCGGTTATATCCAATCGTTCACGCTAAAGAATACGGCACTTCTTTTCCACAGAATATCATAAAAAACATGTATTTAAGCCAAAATCAATTATAGAAAACTAAATATTTCAACTCGTACTACTGGTACAGTACTTGAATTAAGAGTGCGGTACAGGTATAGTACATTTTTCTCTTGTTTTAATTGCTCTCGTTTCTCTTTGCTGTGTAAACTAGTTCTGTAATACAATAATTCTGTAGGTTGTTTAAAATTGTATATTCAATAGTACATACTTCCGATTAACACGTTTTTTTTACTTTTCCCTCACTGAAACAAGTTAATGAGGTTTAATTATCATTTTTCATTAGTACGTTTTTACGCTCAAATTTTTCAGTCCCTTGAAAAACGTACTAACGAGGTTCCACTGTAGTTAAATCATTAACTAGTGATGTCTGTTAGATAGTGAGCCCGGAGGCTGGTTGGATCCTCAAAAAGTGCTGCCATAGGCAGCACTATAATGAGGCGTACCAGGCAGGTGAGGTAGTTTGTCATTACTTTCCTCACTAACTTACTTACTTAGTTGGCCACACGAACCGAAGTCGGGTCATTGCCTGACTCCATCCTGCCATCTCAACTTTCTTCTACCGAGGGGTCTTTTTCCTTGTGGTTTTCCTCCTAGCACTCTTTTTACCATCCCTTTTTCCCTTCTCAGTACATATCCCAGCCATTCTATTCTTCCTCACCAACTAGTGATGAGAAAATGAAAATTCTTGAAGAAGTAGACTGAAATCCTCACCTTAAGCGTGTGGAACTGGCACAAAAGTTAAAACTCTTTCCTTCAACATCAAACACTACTGTCAGCAATCGAGGCAAAATAATAGTTGCATACAAAGAGATTAGGAATGGAAGGAGAAAACGAGTAATTTCTAATTTAATTTACCGATAACAACTACATTGAAAAACGTTTTTACAGAAACAGATATTATTTCATAAGTTTTGAACTTCAAGGTTTTTATTAGCAATATTTTTACAATGTTTTTTAATTTTTATTAAATACTAGCAGAAGTACCCGTTCTTCGAACGGTGTTCGGTGTTAACACCAGACATTATAATAATAATAATGTTATTGGTGTTACGTCCCTTTTAAGTACTGTTGCTTTTAGAGACGCATCAGACATTATCAATTGAGCCACTGTTGCAATGGTTAGCGGCTTGTTATTCCTTCATAAGTTTATCAAAACGAAGTTAGTTTTCTGGGAATATCACACACACTGTTAATTTAAGGGCCTTATAATGTGGTTTTCGGAGTCCCTTTATAGACTCGCGAATTTTGTGTCTCACATTGAGAAGTGCAACATATGCTTTGGTCGTCCTTCTAGGATAATTTTTATATTTCGCCTATTTTAGCATGTATTTTGAGAAGTTTTTCCCTATATCCACCCTTCTACTGTATGAAATGTACGGTGAAGAGTTTTATAAATGATTGGTGTATTGACTCATGTTTACCATACCTAATTTTACGATGCACCAAGCATCCGAACATGAGTTATAGGCGTACATAAGGATACACAGAAAGACAGACAGACAGACAATTCTATTGTCGACAACATATCACCCAGAAATCCAAATATGGGTATATCTACCACACAGTATCAAAGAAAATCATCCTTACGATGAACCCGTATGTCGACAAAAAAAAAGAAAAGAAAAAAGATTAGTTGAAATGTGCTCTCAAACTAAATTCACCTAACGTGTACTTCCTGACATGAATTAGAATTGAAAGCCTTGTAGATGATACGCAATACACGTCACATAAAAACTGACCCTCTACATTGTGTTGGGTCCCCATACACAGGAAGACCTCTATCATAAATTGTAAAAGCTTGTGGTGCATGAAAATTCAGGTTCTTTAATCTCAAATGGCCCAAATCCCTAAAAGCCGCAAAAAATGCTGATTCAATTCAGGAATTTTTGAAAATAATGTTGTTGTTTGGAGATATAATAGACCTTCTGTACTATATGTCGCACGTGAAAATTGCATGAAAAAAATCCTAGGTTACCCCTTGACCACCTTAATTGCATTGATGAATTATACAGTCTACGTTGGTTCCGTGATAACCTTATATTTGCAAACTTTCACAGAAATGTAATAAATGTAATAAATTGCTTCTTACTGAAATAGATGGAAAGTTGGATGCCACTCCTTGAGATAATGTTGTCATGGTTACCGATTTGCATTCCTTCATTAGTTTGTTAAATTAAATTTAATTAGTTTTCTGGGAATGTTTCAGAAACTGTTGGTTTTAGAGCCTTATAATGTAGTTTTCGAGGACCCTCGAGTTTTATTTCTGGCACCGAGGGGCTTTGTCTCGTCGTTGTACGCCATAATATAATAATAATAATAATGTAATATAGGGATAGGAATATAATAGACCTGCCATACCACACCCGCAGATGTAAATTGCGTGAAAAAATTCTAGACTACCCCTTGACCCCCTTAAGCGCATTTTACGTATTGATGAAATTTACAGCTTAATTTGGTTCCATAAAAACCATCTAACCGTTTGCTAACTTTCACACTAATGTAATTAATGGAATTGTATTGCGTCTTACAGCAATAGATGGACCTCTGAGAATCTGTTGCCATGGTTATCGGCTTGCATTCGTTCATTAGTTTATTAAATTAAATTAGTTTTCTGGGAATATCTCAAAAACGGTTGGACGTAGGACCTTAAAATGTGCTTTTAGGGCCCCCGAGTTTTGTCTCTCACATTGAGGGGCTGAAAATGAGCTTTGTCTCGTCCTCCTACTCCTATTTCAGCATGTATTTTAAGGGGGTATGCCCCCTTTTATGAGAGGTACAGAGAAGAGTTACATCAATGTTTAGTGTCGAGCCTCTGATGGATATCTGTACCAAATTTTACGTTGATACACCCAGCCGTTCTCGAGTTATAAGGGAACAAAGTTGTCCACAGACAATCAAACAAACAGACAGACAGACCAAAACATTATTTTCGCACGCATCTATCATAAAACAGTCTGAAACGTGTAAATAACTCAAATTTCCGTAGAAATTCAGAAAAAAACAGACAAATTTTCTTTTTTATATATGTAGAGATATACTGCACCGCTCGGTGTTGACCGTGTTTTATTGCACAAATTTAGGTTTTACTCGCTAACCGTCGGAGATACACGGAAAGTGATAAGAACCTTTTGGATAGAAAATTAAATGCTAAAGCTCGTGTATACCATCAAAAGTTTGCTATTTCTTAGCGTTCTCTTTTTATTTGAAATGGAAATATGAAATTTTGAAACCAAAGGGTGTAGTGACGTCACAAAAGTAGGTTTTACTCGCTAACCGTTGGAGATACACGAAAAGTGATAAGAACCTTTCGGATAGGAAATTAAATTTCAGTGCCATCAAAAGTTTGCTATTTCCTACCGTTCTCTTTTTATTTGATATGGAAATATGAAATTTTGAAACCAAAGGGTGTAGTGACGTCACTAAAATGGTCGCCATTTCTTAATAGTGCAAAATATCGAAATTAAAAGTATCCTATATGTAAACCTGGTATTTCAGCTACATCCATGCAAAATTTCATTTAAATCGGACCAGTGGTTCTTGCGTTATTAGGTAACACACAGACAGACAGACAGAAAGACAGACACACACCATCTCATTTTTATATATTAGTATGATTCCAATGTAGATTGATGTAACAGGGTGATTGGGTCTTGCCTGCAGGTTACCACCGTTTGCCTAAACATCATCAGTTTTGTTGTTGAGTTTCATTCACTATATTCTTACTGTACCTTTTAATAACCTGCTCCTGCTCTCCTATTGTAGGCTAATGGATTCCTGGGAGCAAAGGGACCAGCCGGTGGCATTCCTGCTGCATACACCGAGTTAGCAACCAGGTTCCTGAAGAAAGTTCAGTCGTCAGATCAGTTGAACCGAATACACATGTTTGAGTACCAGAAACAGGGTTGGACATACCATGCGAAAGGTTTATGGTATACGTTACCTGGAATGGCGCTTCCTTCACTGTCTTTAGTCGGTTCTCCAAATTTTGGTAAGTCTGGGTTGAACAAAGAACATACGTTCTTCAGGCTTCTGTGACACATGGTGGATGACACTTAGCATAAAGTCATTTGTGCCTGACAGGGAAAGTTTGCATTTACCAAGAAAGGAAAATAGTAGGCTATAACCAAGGCCAGGTGACCTCATGCCACTCAAAAAAGTTTATTGATTTGAGTAGTACTACTAACTAAAGAAGAAAGTAACGACTGTACTTTTGATAATGATTTCATGAATGTTTAAGAAATAAAATCAGATTTATTAGGGCCAAATGTGCATTTGATTTCCATATCTTAAGATCTTAGAGAACAGTTGCAGATATAAGAAAATATAAGCTTATTTGAAGTATTCTTATCCATGAATCATTTGCTGCCTTCTGTGGCCATGGGGTACTTACTGAGACTCTGTCAAGAAATTTAATTGTGGTCTGAGGGCTGGAATGCTGCACACTCAGCCTCGTGATTCAGAATTGAGAAGAGGTGGGTTGGATTCCTACCTTAGCTACCCTAGAAGTGGTTTTCTGTGATTTCCCACTTCAACTCCTGGCAAATGCTAGGACGGTTCCTAACTTAAGAGCATGACTGCCTCCTTTTCAATCCTAGTTTCAATTACAAGTGTAGCGGTTTAACAGGGACACAACTCATGCTACCATTTTGTAACCCACCACTTGGGGTGAGTGGAGGGGGCCCTAATCTCAGAGGTCCGGAAAGAGGAATACAGGTTGCCTAGGGATTGTCGCTAACTAAAAGATGAAGTTAATTTTACACACACACACATGTATTTTCTGTTTAAAACAATACAGAGAAAAGAACCTTAATACTATGTCGCGCCCAATTACATATACTTCAAATTTAATTTGGTATTTGATTTTATTCATTTACATATTGGTGCGTTGCCTGGAACATTTGCATGGAAGACACGACGACCAAAAATACTGCTCAAGCAAGGCGCAAAACTTAACCTAACCTGAAAAAGAAAAAACATTCATTCATACAGCCGGCAAACTCACACCATACACTAAACTAATATTAGTAAATCAGAAATTAACAAATGGGAAGCCCCCACGAATGCAATACAATAACAGACACCAAAAGCAAACAAGAAGAAGACGTCCCTCCCACGCGACTGAGTAAAGAAATAATTGAAACTGAAGGCAGGGGTCAAAGGCTACCTTCACATCCTCTCAAAAATGACACATCTGTCATCACAGAAATCCCGCACAAAAGTATTAAAAGGCCTATCTCGAATACATCACTTAACCATTTACCACTTAAACACACTAGGACGATATTGCCCCGACAAGGACATCTACATGAGAAAGCACGAAGCTTCTTGCCTACAGTCAATCCCCCCCTATCTTCCCAACACTTAGGTCTTGCACTGACCCTTCACAAATCAGCACATCACAAAAGGCCTATCACTTACATCACAACAAATCCCCCCCCTGAAGGCAATAAAACGACCTATATCTCAACGATCCACCAATTATTTGTTTGGAACGCAGAAGATCCAAACAAATACCACGCCAACACAATTACTGTTAGACCAAAACACAACCCGCGGACACATCAACCTCACGCCGACAAATTAGTGACTACCAAACCCCCCATCAAAACCAATTTTACCCATCGAGAACCGAATATTAAATTATTAAATTATCTTATATGAATATGAAAGACAGCTGGTGTTTTTCTACGAGTGTGCAAATGGTCGGAACAAACAAAGACTGCCTTCCTTAAAACCTACGAAACAACTTCACAATTTAAATTCAAACAGATTACCACATCAAAACCAAGGTCAACTAACCTCAAACATTAAATATAACTTAACCTACAAACAACACTTACCTATTCATTGACAACGTGGACACACCATTGAATATTTACCCCATTACAAAATTACATCATTGATCCAATAAAATAAAATAAAATGATTTTAAATCAGTCCAGTTCTCTTCTCTTTTACTCACATTCTTTCTTGTTCGTATTCGGGGAAGTATCCGAGCCTCCCCATTTTCAATGCACACGCTAAGCTTTTGTGTCTTCGAGATTTGAGATTCTTCAAGTTGAAGAATAAAAGTCGAATGAATAACATACCCTTACACCAGCCGCCCGTGTTCGCGCCCTCTCAAGTCCAATAGGGCGCGCCACAGCAAAGTTTATCAGACCAAAAGTTTTGCCACAAGCAAGTTATGCAATTTTTGTACTTACCTTGTTATCTCGGAAATATAACAAATGCTCCATTGTGAAATTGCAGTTTTGACGGAACTTACCGTTCCAATTAACGCGTGGCAAGGTCAACACGTGGCCTACAGGGTGCCACACAAATTCATGCACCACATAATTACACAATATGCGTAATTTAAGAAATTCACATTTTGGTTCATTTTGGGGGAAAAGGAAGTTTCATATTTTATTTTCAGGGTGAAGAATATCCTGAACGTGCCGTGGTTGGTACACGCAAGTACACACACTACTGCAGACATCACAATAACAAGGGTTATCTCAACAATCGATATATATGCACACATATACACCCCCCTCCCCCAGTACATGGGGCTGAATTTGAGGCAGTTAGGTTGTCAGTATCTAATGTATAGTGTGATCCCCCCCCAACAATCCAGTAATAATTTCATGATAGTTTGCTAAATAATACTGAAATACCATTAGCCAAAGGTCCTTTGTTCTTAGGTCTTGTTGTTTTTCAGGTGGTCGGTCAGTGCATCGAGACTTGGAGACTCAGATAGCTGTGGTAACATGTGACAGAGAACTTCAGGAGGCTTTGCTGCAAGAACAGCAGAGATTGTTCAGTCTGGGTTCTCCATTTACTCAAGACACGTACATGTCTTCTGAGCGGACAGTCCCTCTGTGGGTCTATGCCATAGTGTGGTTGTGTCGGAACTTTTTCTAATTGTGCTGTGCTTTGCATTAATTATTGCTTTGTTTTAAAAGTCAATATTGTGTAGATGTAGGCAATAAGGATGTGTTGATGTGAGAATCATCACACTCTCTAGTCAAGAAATGCCATTGTAGTATGAAATATGCCTATCTTGTCATTCCTTGGAGTACCGGTGATGGTATACAATGTAGCTTTAATTTCAGTATATGATCAGCGTAGTGATCAAGGTATAAAGAGGCATACGTGAATAAGGTCTCGTGTTCTTTTTCTTTTATTACAAAATTCCCGGCACTAAAAGCCATACGCTAAACAAATACATTCAGTGAATGATTGTATGTACGACAATGTTAAAAAGTTTTGATATCCTCTCCATAGCATATAAATGACTACTAAACGGAGAAATATCAAGGCTGTCCATTTTTTTTTGCTTTAATCTGCGAAATACAGTATTTAACTTTTAAATTATGTTGAACCCACTCCAATGTAGGACTGCGAATGAGCAGTGGGACTTCAAGGGTTAAACTGTTGTAATATATTCTTCCAATTTCAGTTTTGTCAATTGTTTTAGTGTATTTTTCTATCCATGAAAGATAATTTTCAGCAAGTCTTATTTCTTTACCCTTGTCGTAAACATTCTGGAAGTACTGTATGTTACCTTCACCTCTTTCCTTCTATTATGTAAATTCTTGGGAAAAAGTACTCCATAAATGAAGTTGCTGCTAGTCCAGTAATATGAAAGGTTCTTGTGCCTTTACTAATGAATGTATGTGCACTACAGGTAACCAGTTCCTCAAATCAGGTAATTTTAGTGTTGAGTAAGCATAACCCAGAGCCTTTTAACATGTTCCGGTTATGATAGATGAGGTGTAGACAGAATTAAACATCAGGATTAATGAAATAATTGCATCCTTGAAAGATTTTCATTTAGCTTCCAATATCTTGTAAGGGTGTGATAAGAAAGAAGCGACTTAAGGTCGCATTCACCTACAATACCACCTTGGCAATGAATGGTCCTGCCAAGTGAAGACTGCTCAACTTTGTGATGATTTCTATAGTGCACAGAACACATTCAGTAAAATATTCTGAGTACTGTATTACTAAAAATAAATATATATAGAAAAATGCCAAGGATTGATTTACAAACAAACTCAAGGCAGAAAAATAAGGATATGAACACGATAATGGACATCGGAAGGGGAAAGACAATCTCTACAGCCAGACACATTCTTCTTCAAAGGTGGGCATTCACACAATCAATCCACTTGGTAGCTTTTCATTGATATAGCCCCTGAAGAACCAGTTTCAACCTTCCTTAGGAGCATCTCTACAGTCACTGATGTTATATTATACAGCTTTTCTACTGGGAGATTTGTCTTAACAAAAGTGCTTCAGCAATTTCAACCTTCCAGTCTCATTACAAGAACAGGCTGAATCCAATTCTTCTGTTACTCAAAACATCGCATAGCAGAGGGGCCTTCTTTAACGAGGCAGGCGCGGATCTAGAGTTTGGTTTTGGGGGGGGTCAGAGAATCGATAAGAGTTTGGCTTGGGGGGGGGGTCAGAGAATCGAAATTGTTAAGAAAAATGTTATCACTAAAAACGCAATCACAAAATAACCAAACGTACAAAACCAGACCAATTTTTTTGCAAGCTTCATGGATAGAAATTTGATGCGTTTACCGCACCAAAAATATTCGTACAAATTGCAACGGCGTGTTTTGCGACTTTTACATCGAGCTTCGAGAAAAGGATCAAGGTACGTTACAGTTTCGGCAAGTCGAGTTGGTACCGACAAAGGGAGAAAGCCACAGCTTATATTGCCAACCAAGCTTGCAGTTTGGACGTCGGCAAAAATTTTTGGTGCGAAAAAAGCCCTAGTTTCCTATCCGTGCATTACTGCACATTCATCGTGACATCACTATAAACATCGATTCGGTAATCACAAGGTTTGCTAAACAAAATAGACGAGTTGATTTTGTTGTATAACTAATAGTTTTTATACAAGAGGTTAGAAGTTGTAAATATGTACAGTTGTAACAGAACATAATAATTCCAATAAAGATAATTCAGTATTGAATAAAATGAAAAAAAAAAAAAAAAAAAAAACTGTTTTTCAGTTAAAATTCGTTAAGTTTTATTTGTCTGGTAATTGTGTTTTCGTTTTTTAGAGTTTGCAAAAATATTTGGTCTCCGTTTGGGGGGGGGGGGGTCATGACCCCTGTGACCCCCCCCTTGAATCCGCGCCTGTAACGAGGTGTATTGTCTCGCAAAAGATAGTGTGGGCATGAATAGCAGACAAGTACAGGAAAGAAAGATAGAAAAAACAAAAGGAGTAAAGTAGGGTTACACAGGACAAATATGGGAGGAAAAAAAAATCTTTGTATCTTAAGATTGTTTGAAAAATAAGGTAATAAAGAAAAAATAGTACACTGACTGGCAAAAAAAAGTGGAACACTTCAATTTTTTATGTAATTTCTTAATTTATTCCACTAAAATGTATCGGTTTTCCAATATTTGCATTATTCATGTAAATGTTAGATGGAAGCCTCCGTGGCTTAGGCGGCAGCACGCCGGCCTCTCACCGCTGGGCCCGTGGTTCAAATCCCGGTCGCTCCATGTGAGAACTGTGCTGGACAAAACGGAGGCAGACAGGTTTTTCTCCGGGTACTCCGGTTTTCCCTGTCATCATTTCATTCCAGCAACACTCTCCACTATCATTTCATTTCATCTGTCATTCATTTAATCATTGCCCCAGAGGAGTGCGTCAGGCCTCGGCAGCCGGCACAGTTCATATCCTCGCCGCTAGATGGGGGCTTCATTCATTCCATTCCTGATCCGGTCGGAGACTGGAAACAGGCTGTGGATTTTCATTCATGTAAATGTTAGATGGCTGGCTACAGAAAATACTGAAACATGTTTTACAACACGCTTTAACTCACAAATTTCGTTACATTTCACAAATCTAACAATTTTCTATTTTTTACTAATGTTCTTTTGGGCTGGTTTTTTTTTTTTGCCAAACAAAACAGTGTTAATGTTTGCACTGCACTGCACGGGAACACTGGTCACTAAAACGAGTGTTTCCACCCTTAGCGTCCATGACAGCTTGTTAGGCTCATCGAAGATTGGGGGTAATTGGTGGTAATAAACCACCCTAAGAAATGTCAATTTCTATTCACGGATGTTTCAGATGTGTGTCCTAATGCGTGAAAAGCTTTTAAAATGTGATTACATCTTTTTCATGGCTAATTTTATACTTTTTAAATTACTGTTCCACTTTTTTTGCCGGTCAGTGTATATAGTCTAACTTTAAATACTGTTAAAAGATTTTCATTGAATTGATGTAAGAATGTGGCCACCTTCCACACAGGCACAAAACCCGCATCTCTACAGCCACTGATGTTACTTCTTCTTTCGAATAACCCATTTGGAGGGTACGATGAATCAACGTTGGCTATTGTCCATTGTATTAAATTTCCATTGTTTCAAAATTTCTTTCATCCTTCTAGAGTGACGATCTTTCTCCTCTTGAGTCCACTTTCTGCCAGTTGTTTGTTTCTTCCTTTCTTGAAATTTTGCCTTTGGAATAGCTTCTCTGAAGAGCGATCTGTTTGCTATTGTGTCTGTCTGAATTTTGGCGTTTGTCAAATCTTTGTCACTGATGTTACATTATACAACTTCTTTGGTTGGTTGGTTCCTTAGTTTAGGGGCTGCGACAACGCGGTCATGTAGCCCCGTGTACTTTGGGTGTGTGTAGAATCTGTCTGATAACCGGTGTTAATTGTGATGACTGTATTAGTGTGTGTATCTGTTTTTTAATTCAAGTAGAGACTGCAACTTTGAATTTTCAAATAGTTCCTACTTTTGCCGCCAAACGCCACCGTCAACGACTACTAGGCCTAGTTCAGAACTAGCTACTAGACGCCACCGCAGTCGCTCTTGGCAACGAACGTAGCAACCTAAGAGCGTTGTTTACATTCTTAACCTATCCAATTTAGTTTCACACAGGATACAAACTGGGAGATTTGTCTTCACAAGAGTGCTTCAGCCTGCTGACACCAGGACTCCTTATATGCTTAGTCTTTTAGGGAGAGTTGGGACATGCGTGTGATCCATCCTGATTTGCTGGATCCAACCAATCGATGAATCATTAAACGACTCCCTCAAGGTTCTACATCTTTGTCTTGACTTCATTTAAATTAGTGCTTTTAACTGTTGCCATAAGAAGAACTTAATTTCCATATTTATATGAATATTGGGTAATTCCAGTGTTGTCGTAGGATAATGCATTTAGAGTGATCATTTTTCTGACATGGTAGAAATAACATCCTATTTAGTATGGGGTGATGCTCATGATCATCATCATGAACCGGCTCGTTTCCCGGGTGCGGTGAATGAGTGATCTCCATTTAGTTCTTTCCAAGAACTGCTGTTGTCATGGAAATCCACATACACAGTACTGCCATAAGTTCTGTCAGTAAAATCTAAATGCGCTGTACTATGGTAATTGTGAATTGAGAAGCGTGGCAATGCTGTATGTTGTCCACAAGTTCACCTTCACGACTCCACTAGTAACCGGCTTGCAGTGTGCTATTAGCAGGCAGCAGTGAAAGAGTGAGTGGGAAATGTATGAGAATCTTATTGCTGTATTCGAGTTATTTCGTTGCGGACAGCGAGCTAAGGAAATTGATTCTACGCTGAAACCTCTCAGTATCAATGAACAATTTGTGTTTCGGACAATATTACGGTTTAAACAAATGGGTGCAACTGTTGATTGTGTCAGATCGGGCTGTCTTAGGTGTGTATGCAGAAAAGAAATGTGAATGCTGTTCGTGCAAGGAGAAAGTTCCATGTGTGCAGCGCGGACATCATCCTGCTTCTGAAGGGCAGATGACCTCGCTGTTCCGCCCCTTAAAACAACAATAACTAACTAAACAACCCTGCTTCTGTCGTAGTATTCTTTACATCTGCTTGTTTTAGATTTTAGACACAATTTATTTTTGTCTTGTTCACTAATCCGTTATGTTTGCAACATTTCATTGCCTTCCATCCACACATCTCATTTTTAATGTGATACAGAAGTGAGAGAAATTTATTAATTAGTACAGTATCATTTCTATTAAAAGTTTTGTCATATTATCTGTCACCCGCCAGTCAAATTTCCTCTTCAGTGTTATTTATTGTTTCCAGTTAATCACCTCTTGTGGTTTACCATCGATTCTCAACTATAAAAAATAAATAAATAAATTAGGATGCTGAGTTAGTAAGAAGCATTGAATGACCTCATGTCTGTCAGATGGAAATAATTTTATTTCACATTTATCTTCATTTATTAACTTGTATATTACATTATAACAACCACGTCGCTCCATTTCACCTTTAAACATCCCCTTTCGGAAATGATTGAAGTCTATGACAGCACAGCATTTATATCCATCACCGTACACTCCATATTATATTTGGCAAAAGAAAGCCAGGAGAATCATATTATTTGTAACCCTCCAGCCAAATTTCCTCTTCAGTGCTATTTATTGTTTTCAGTTAATCAAATGTTGTGGTTTACTATTGATTCTTTATTACTGGACCAGAATACTGTACATATTTATAATCTTATCGAAAACTATCCTCAATATCAGCCACATTGTTCTAGTTCCAATGATTTATTGTAGGAATATCTTTAATGGGGCCTCCAAACCTTGAAGTAAACCGTATGCGATATACATTCCACATAGGGCTGTATGTTGGTTGAAAGTACCTCGAATGCTTACATTAAATAAGAATACAGCAAAAGTGTGAAGATTAATAAATCATAATTGTTTTCAGCAAATATGATATAATGAATATTTTCACACCAAGGAATGACAACTTGAAGATGATTTATTGTAGGAATATCTTTAATGGGGCCTCCAAACCATGAAGTAAACCTTAGGCGATATACATTCCACATGGCCGACATGCGCGAACCGTTCAGGATTTGGCACTGGAGTTTTACAAGTAGTTATTTCAATGACCAACAGAGTTCACTGTTAACAAGGGATTTGCGCTCCTGGCAGAAACATAGTAGGATAACATGTCACATGTTACACTTCATATGTGACTAGTGTAAGGCTCTGAATATTTTCACACCAAAGAACGACAACTTGAAGATGATTTATTGTAGGAATATCTTTAATGGGGCCACCAAACCTTGAAGTAAACCATATGTGATATACATTCTACATAGCCAAAGGGCCGACAGTACGTTGTGGTACCAATATCCGCCACCGCGTACGTTCATTGTTTCCGTCCCATTTCCAAAATCACTCCCTCAAAAAATATCCAGCTACCGAGTGGAAAGATGTTACACATCAATAATTTCAGGATGCCAAGATGTTTGAACTCTTACCTGATGGAATTTGTATATGGGGATTTTAGTGACACCTATACTAGGGTGCTCTTGCACATCACGTCCTCAAGCACAGATCACATATGTAGGATTGAGATTCTACATACATGGAGATTATTCTGTCTCCACTCCTGTAGTCCATTCTTGCAAGCGAGTCGTGTGTGATTAAATTTGTTCAAGTATGTTTCTTGAAAGACTGAGAGTAAATTACCTGTAAAAGGTAAATGAATACCATTTGTATTTAAATTTTCAACTACTATTTAAATAAAAGGACAAGAAAGAATGTTGGTAATTTTTCTTCCCTCAAAATTGTAATAGAACTTGACCCTCATTTATTTTTAGTACTCCCCAGTAATTAGTAAAATTTTAAGATACATACAGTGAGTCTCTCTCACAACTCGGCCGGCGCGCCCAGCTTATCTGTCTCCGTTGACTCATAGCCTCAATTACGGAAGACGAACTTATGCGTGTGAATCGGAGTTTCCTAAGATGATGCCGGAAATTTGTGGATGTAGGAGAACATTTAGACCATCTCCTGTCATAAGGTAGTAGCAGCTTATTTTATTAATTTTAATTGTTATCTCCTGTCATGCATGGATAACGTTAGTGAAGTGCTATGTTATGCCGAGCGGGGAGTGATGAGTCGACGGGAGACAGATAAGCTGGGCGCGCCGGCCGAGTCGTGAGGGAGACTCACTGTAGAACTGAATTTGTGAATATCTGCTGTTCAAGTAGTAATTCCTGAAACTTAATACTCTCCCTACCAAGCCCGTAGTTTGTAAGGACCTCAATTCTTCCGAAGATCGCTAAGCCCGTAGTTTTTACGGGGTCGCTCGTTCAAACAAAAGCAAATTCCCTCTCCGGCATTTCTTCAGGCCTGGTTAGCGGAATCTCATCCTTGTACCGTTGGTAACATCTTTCAACCACAGATGGCATCCTATGTCTGTTTTACCGCGATTGTTCTTAAGGTTATGACCACTGGCGCGGTCGTGTCATGTCATTCAAAGTTATCATACAGAGAGGCAATTTGATTCACAGTAAATGGGTGTTCAAGATAATATCAAATAGGTGAAAAATTCATTACACACACATTTCTCAGTGAAGATAAATTAATTTGAACAGTATTGTGAACATTGAATATTTGTTTGACTCTTTTTTTTTTAATTTTTAAATGTCAACATCAAGAGTATTTTATTTCACAATTCAATAGGTATGGTATGTATATTATTGTAGAAACATAGATCTATAAAATAAAATTAATTTCGTCAAATTGTCTTTTGTTTGCGGTGATAAGAATTAATGAATATCGTTTAAATTGACTGGTGTTCAGCATTTGGTACAAAATAACAGCCTGGTATGGAGAGTGTTAATATTGTAATTGAAAATAAGACCACCCTTGAAACTTAAACCCAAATCCCCTGCAGTCTGAGCAGAAACATTTTTGGCTTCTGCTAAGAGCGGCTTTGATGGCATAGTTGGTAGCATGCTAAGCTTCTATGCCCAAGATCGCGGGTTCAAACCCGGCCATCGTCGTATTTTTTAAGAGGATTTTAAATCCCTCAGTATGCCTTCCTTTGGAGGGGAAGTAAAGCCGGCAAGCCCATGTCATAGATTTATGGCATGTAAAAGAACCTTCCACTAACTCCAACTGTGTGAAGCTAAATTTGTAGGTTATATTTGATTAACGCTCTGTTAGGTTCCTATGTTCGCCGCCAAGCGCGGTGGCATCTAGTAGCCAAGTTCACAGCTATGTGTCGTTGACGGTAGCAAAAGTAGGAACTACAGTAGAACGTCGTTTATCCGGAGTAATTGGGACCGAAAGTGTCCCGGGTAACTATTTTTCCGGATAATCAAACATGCGTTTATTTCATATGAAAAAACGTGCACTGTACATTATGCTGATAACTAGAGCCCTGTGCGGATGAACAAAACGTTATCCGCATCCGCCCCGCAACCGCACGACTTTTATCCGTATCCGAATGTTGGTTAACCAAATCCGCTGACATTACAATTATATTTTTAATTCATTAGATAGTCTGGCTGCGTGGCTCAGGGGTAACGTTCTCGCTTGCTGAGCCCAAGGTTGCAGGTTCGAAACCTGGCGCAGTCAGCTGGCATTTGAGAGTGCGCAAATGCGAGGGAGCCGTGTCAGTACATTTACTGGCACGTTAAAGATCCCCTTCGGGGCAAAATTCCGGCACCCCGGCGTCTCTAAAAGCCAGGGTAGTTAAAAGGGACGTAAAACCAATAACATTATTATTAACATTATTAATTCATTAGATAAAGTATTAACGCAATACATTTAGACATTTGAGGAGAAATTCATTCCCCTAGGCTGTGTGAATCGCAAGACAATGTTGACTGAGTTTCGTCCCTTTGAGTAACGGCAAGTGAAACGGGGCTTAATCGTCGGATATACCTACGCAGGCAAGCGCAGGTATACAGAATTATTTTTTTTGGGATAATTCATCACATCACTAATTGAGGGTATTTCCATGACTGGCTTCTCTCACTTCACTATTATTCTCATACAATCCGAGCGAAAGCAAGTAGGTAAATAACAAGAAACGCTTAATGAAAACTAAAATTATTAAAAAAAAATTCAGTTCAACATCATATTATAAAATCTATCCGCAAATTTACTCTAAACTTTATCCGCAACTTATCTGCTATCCGCACAATCATACAAACTATATCCGCAAGGCGAAAATTTTGGATAACCGCATCCGCGCAGGGCTTTAGTGATAACCACCAAGCTTCTCATTTAGCTGCAAAGCTTTCTCACGTAACAAAGGTCCATAAATGGGATCTCCCTTACTTCTCGTCTGAATAAACCATAAGTACTCCACTTCTTCCAATTTTTTATCCATAACTGATCTCATGGTTTTTCTCTTTTTAGACCCTTCTTCACTATCTAACTTCCATGCATAATTCAGAATTTCACCTTTTCGGTTCTTCAAATAATAAATTGTGGATTTTTCGGCACCGTAAGCTTTTATTAGACACTGCATACTCACCTTTATCCAGTTTATTAATGATCTCCAACTTCTTCTCAATCGATAAAAGATTGTGATTTTGTTTTTCCTTCTTGCCTCTCTGAACATTCTCAATTTTCTGAATTTTTACGCACACTCACATACTGTAACACGTTGAAACATCATAGCGTAAACAAACTACAGGTAAAGCCCTGGGCGGATGCGGATATAGTTTGCATGGCTGTGTGGATAGCAGATATGCTGCGTGGATAATGTTCATAGTAAATTTGTGGATAGTTTTTAGAATGTTGAACTGGATTTTTAGAAAATACTTTTAGCTTTTGTTAAGATCTGAGTCTCTCACGTTTCTTGTTATTTCCCTATTTGCTTTCACTTGGATTGTATGGGAATAATAGAGAAATGAGAGATGCCAGTCATGGAAATACCCTAATTTAGTGTTGACTTTTATAAAAATAAGGGGAACGAATTTCTCCTCAAATGTCTAAATGTGTTGATTTAATAATTTATGCTTTATCTAATAAATTACAAATATTATTGTAATGTCAGCGGATTCAGATAAGTCGTGCGGATTCGGGGCGGATAATGTTATGTTTACCCGCGCTGGGCTCTAACGATAGGAGACAACAATTGAAAACCAGAACCGACTCACCGCTGTAGGCAGCACGCACTTCCGCATGACAACAGTAATAAACGCGCGCTGCTCCGCTGACGTCCGGATAAACAACGTTCTACTGTACTTGAAATTGATCGTCTGCAGTCCTTACCTGAATCACAGATAACACACACTAATACAGCCATCACAATTAATACTGGTTATCAGACAGCTTCTACACACACCCGAAGTACACAGGGCTACATGACCGCGTTGTCGTAGCCCCTAAACTGAGGAACCGTCCACGCTTCTGCTAAGGTTCTACGCCCTAGGAAACTCTTAGATCTTGAACCGGTGATAAAGTTGGTTGTGACCATTGTTATATGCGGTTGAATATGGAGGTTATCAGAATCTTGGTTGACTGTGATGCAGTCTGCTCTAATTTTATAAGGTGATGATTGCAAACTCATTGATCTATGATCAACCACTGCTAATGGTAAATTCACAATACATAGAACCGTCTTTAGAACAGAGATTGACAACTGAACATTGTCCTGTTGCAAAGCAGCTACAGTAGATGTTTCAGAGTAAATGGTTGATATTGAAGCCACAAACCTATATGCATGGAAGCAGTGGCATCATGGAGGCTTGACAAGAGTAACTGTGCCTGTAAGCAAGGGAGTAGTGTTGATTAGAATAGTGGAGGTCCATGGTGAGAGTATGAATCTTAGATCCACTTAATGTAGAACAGGGTTGTCACCAAATCCTGGAATATCCGCAAAAAAATGGCGAATTTACGAAGAAAGATATAAGACAAACCAATTTGAACATTAATTTTTTTAAATCATAAATTCATAAATTTCATAAAGAACAGAAGCAAGAAAAACTCTTGAGGATGCCTTATTTATTGCCACCATACCATCAATATATCCTGAAAATTGTTTATTAATTCATTTATTTATTTCCTTTCAAACACATGTTAGACAATAAGCTATATGAAAAGTTGAATTTCTAATCATATTGTTTCTTAAAACTAAACAATCGCTCTTTGTCATTGTCCAGAGTGAATTTTGTCAGGGTAAAAGATGCAAAATCACAAAATATTTATTCATTGCCATTATATCAAACCAGCGTTAAACCACTCAGTTTTGGGAGGCAACTGGGGATGAATAATGAATTTCACCTTCGGTGTGTATTGTTCTATTGATGAGTCCATAAACAAATCTTGATTCAGTGATAGAAGCAGGAAAAACTCTTGAGGATGCCTTATTTATTGCCACCATACCATCAATATATCCTGAAAATTGTTTATTAATTCATTTCTTTATTTCCTTTCAAACACATGTTAGACAATAAGCTATATTTTGAGCCACCCAAGTCTTGGTCATTGAAGTATGAATCTCCATGTCTCCATGTATCCCTGACATCTTCTGATGTTAGGGGATAAAACATAATCCACCCTGGGCACAAGGAATTATTGAGTTTACCCTGAAAATTTCATAAAGAACTGTCGAGTCGTTTAGGCATCTATCTCAGACAAAGAAACAAATCCATGGGCAGTATCTTATTTTTTACATTATTAGATATATGTAAAGAAAAGCCTCTGTGGCTTAGGCGGCAGCATGCCGGCCTCTCACCGCTGGGACCGTGGTTCAAATCCCGGTCACTCCATGTGAGATCTGTGCTGGACAAAACGGAGGCAGACAGGTTTTTCTCCGGGTACTCCGGTTTTCCCTGTCAAAATTTCATTCCAGCAACACTCTCCACGATCATTTCATTTCATCTGTCATTCATTTAATCATTGACCCAGAGGAGTGCGTCAGGCCTCGGCAGCTGGCACAGTTCATATCCTCGCCGCTAGATGGGGGCTTCATTCATTCCAGACCCGGTCAGAGACTGGAAGCAGGCTGTGGATTTTCATTAGATATATGTAAAGAAGAGGCAATCAGATCCTTAGGCACACAACAAAGTTCAACACAATTAGATGACAATGTTATGATCTCTCTGCTCTGCCCTTTAAAGCAACAATAACAAACTATAGTAGGCCTATGTTGGGGGGGGGGAAACAACAACGTGTGTACATATAGCTACTAGCAGGGACTAGCATTAGCATGGGAGATATTGCTTATTAGGATAAGTATTGTGGGGAATCATTCAAATAAAACAGCTATATTTAGTGTTCTGTATTTATATGCTCATGTACATAAATATATTGAAGACAAACAATTTTAGTTTTATCATCATCATCACAGGTTTTAACCTCTTCAGTCCTGAAATGCATTTTTTGAATTTCTTTCTGAAAGATTAGGTTTCTAGGCAGGTTAAGGACCTAAAGTAAGGAGAAATTGGTTCGGAAAAATTATTACCATATTACTATAGATTCTATAGTAGGTATCATATGTGATACTTCAGGACTCAACTCGGTTAATTTGGTAATAACCAGAAAATTACACTTTAGGTATATATTGTATCTTAAACACTAAATATTGAACAGACTATCTAAATAGCATTACACAATATATTTATTTATCAAATCAAAGTAAAATTGTAAAGACACAAATTTTGGCTAAGTACAAAAAATAGATAAAACTGACAAACTTATCAACAATTAGCTGCAATTTTTAGTTTCGAAGAAAATGTTATATCATCAGTACAACACACAGAAGAGTTCAAACAAAAATGTAACAGGCAGTCGAACAGGTGACAATATATTTACATTAGTTAGAAGAATAAAATAAATCATAGAAAACAAGAGACAAATTACTCAAATTACTAGTTGAGGATGTGATGAAAACATCAAGTACAGTGTACAAATTGAACACAACATTTCATTAGTACAGTGCTTCTATGATAGAAAACTCTTGAAAATTGACTGATCTTACAACACATTACAACTTATTTCTTGTGGAAATCCATGAAACAATTACGTGCAGTTGTGAAACACTTTACATGTTTCGCACTGCACAAAAGTCAAACTTTTACATCCTGGGTTCCTACATTTGGACCTGTTTTTCTGAATCTGATCCATCATCTGGGGTAAATGTTGTGCTTTGTACACTCTCATTTTAGGGGAAGGCAAGACATTTGGGGTCCTTGGCCTCTTCCTTTGGGGAGATTCTTGACCTTCTTCATTTTCAGGATCACTTTCTTCATTGTCATTCTCTTCCTGTTGAAAGAAAATCAAATTTTCCGCAATGTACAGCTTGAATAGGTAGTAAGTTATGTCAGGATATCCTTTCTCTTCCATCCTTGTTCTATTGCAGCCTGCCGATACTGTAACCATGATGCAGCAATAGCAAAATCGAAGAAATAGTGGATTACCTTTACAGTCCATTTCTTTGTTCGAGCCTTCATGCCATACTTTGCAATAACCCTGTTCAGTAAGTCAACCCCACCCATTTTAAGGTTGTACATTTTCACTAAGTGTGGTCTTGGAACACTAATGAACTGACCATGCTTCTTTGACCAACGTCGACATTGTTCAATTGGTTCCACACCAAATTCTGTTGATGCCATGAAGACAGCTTTGTTGTCGAACAACTGTGATTTTATCGTCCTGATCATGGGAGCCCCTGGGCTCCTTCCTCATGTCCACGTCTCTCTTGAATTCAATAGAACGAGGCAGACGACTAACCATTATTGTGCCACAAGCCAGAATACTTCTGTGATCCAACAAGCTGTCTAACAATCCTATTGAAGTGAAATATCTATCCATGTAGATTGAGCAACCAGATGGTAATGTATCTGCCAACTTTAGCACTACCCGACCACCTATGTCAAGTTTGTCTGGTAAGGGAACCTTTTCTGAAATTATTTCTCTTCCTTTGCCCTCGTACAATAAAAAATCTGAGGGCAATCCTTCTTGAGTTGCCACAACGAAGTTTTTCAGACCTACTGGGTGGGGTTTCCCTCTAACATATTGTCTCATTCGAACCTTGCCAGTGAAAGGAATCATCTGTTCGTCAATGCAAACATCTTTGTCCCCCAGGGGCTCACATCTTGTGGGCGTGGGTTGGCGACCACGGGGCCCCAGCTGAGTCCGGCATTGCTTCCACTTACTTGTGCCGGGCTCCTCTCTGTCGTCTTTCCTGTCGACCTCACTTGGTCAACTCTTGTTCTCTTCTGACCCCGACGGTATTAGGGTATCCGAGGCCTAGGGAGTCTCTTCCTTTCCCGCCTTAATTGGCCCTTGTCTCATCTTTTCTGATACCCTCCTTCTGCGAGGGGTCAGCCTTCTTTTTCTCTTCCTTTTACCTCCTGCCTTGTGCTCTAGGCCCTTATGGAGGCAGGGTGTATGTAGCCCCACCACTTTTGGTGCACCCTAGATAATGCTACACCCTCAGGGGCTCACGGCTGGTGAGTTCGGGAGTTGGCAACCCCGAGGGATTCCTGAGCTGGGTCCGTTTTCCTTTTTTGTCCCTTACCTTTGGGGCGGACCCTCTCCTCTTTCACTTTCCTATCTGCCTTTCATGGCTCTCCTTCCTTCCAAGTCCCTCAATCCGCCTTCTTCGAGGGTTGAGGGCATTTCTTTTTCTCCTGTCCTTTATTTGCCTTACTCTCCTTTAGTTTTCCATTTCTTCTTCTAGTACGTAGGTTAGTAGTTAGTTTTAATTTTAAGTTCGCATTTCATTTTCATCTTCACGATCACCCAAACCATCGGGGGCCGATAGCCTAGATGTTAGGCCCCTTAAAACAACAATTATCATCATCATCATCAATTTTCTTATCTCATCTGCAGTGCAATCTAATGAACTTCCTGTAATTAAAACATGCCTGATATTCATGTTCAAACTCATATCTTGAAAGAATGATGGCTGGATGTAGCGACTGAAGTACTCGAAAGGAGGATGCACAGGAGGATGCTGATCAATGGGTGGAGCATCATTCACAGAGGCAGTCCGGAAGGGATGAAAACTGGAAGAATGATAAATCAAAATGAGGCTACACAGAACTTCTGAGATAGCCTATTCCTACTGTAGCATGATGTACCCACATACACCAAAATTGTTCATGGTATTTATTGGCATACGCAATTACGCCTAAAACACATTGTCATTCGTAGCTCTTCACTTGGTCAACACGATTTTGCTCACTGTTAAATGGGGATATTAAGAATGATAATTAACTAATGCATGTAATTTTTTTCAGGAGTATTTTTTATATTTTTATATTTATATCTTGTACCCCGCATGCAATGGGCAAAATCGGGTTGACCGACTGAGGAGCTACAAATGGAAAATTTGTATTAGCAACACCTAAAGAATGGCTTCAAGTCTCTAAATTAATACATATTTGGAGGGAGTAACTTACTCACGTTTGTGGCGCCAACCATCATTCCTCTTACGGCATGCCTGAGTGGGTACAAGCTCCTCTTCACTGTCACCTGCATCAGATTCATCAGCGAACTGGGATTGTAGTGGAGCAATAACATTGTCATCCTCACCATCACTATCATCATCCTGCAGATCCATCTCTACTTCAGAATCATTTGGATCAATTGTAACCAACTCTTCAATCTGTTCTTGAGTCAGCCCTAAAATGGTTAAAAATAATAAAAACATTAAAAACTACTAAAGAAGAAACGTATACGTAGCACTTACTGTGTTTACTGCAACTAAATTCGTGGAGAAAATATCGTGAAAACACTACGTTAATCGGACAGAGTATTAACTCCGTGAGATACATTTTATTCTAAAATATGTGAATTCCAGGAAAATCATTATTTAGTCCGTAGGTATCATGTGTGATACCACGGATAAAACTTGTCACTATCACTAGAAATTAACTTTTTAAACTAAACTTATATCTCTATATTACTCCAGATGGGTTATGTAACATATTTAACAAGAGCTAACATGCAATAAATAAAAATATTCCGCAACTTACCTTTGTTTATTCCAGCCATGCTGATTAGGAGACTTCCCTCTGTTTATATCCGCCTGTCTCTACCTAGCGAGTAATGCAGGAAGCCGAAACAAGTGAATAACGCGCGTCGCACACGCTGCGGAACATGATACCTTAGGTCGCGCGAGTCATGAGCGCGGCAGAGCGCTGTAAAAAATAAAGACCCGGAGTATCATATATGATACCTACGGCCTGAAGAGGTTAAAACAACCTCATCACAATACCGTATATTAATTATATGGGTAAGAAGTGAAACATAATGGGACAGAGCTTTTCTGTCAATTCATATTTTGAATGTTTGACACTTTAATTACTTTGGTTGACTTATTTCTAGAAGAAGCAATTATGTCCCAATTTGTTGTTGTTATTAAACTTTCATCATGTCTGTAGGTTGTTTTCAACCACAACTTTTACTGGATCCTTTCTCGCATAACTGGGCCACCCGTAGATTTCCTGCCCTCTTTGGCAGCCTTAAAACTACCCAGACATTAAATTTAATTGAGATTGAGAGACATGGAATTTCCTTTTCTCTTGTGCCACTCTCCAGTTCTTTAAGAGAATGACATTTGTAAAAAAATACTTAAATACTTCTCACCCAACTCTAGAAAGGAAACTTAATTTAACATTTCTATACTTACTATATCTTTATACTACTGTAAATCTATATAGGAGAATACAACAAGGTAGACACACTGAACATTCATTGGACAGTGAAACATGGATAGGAACACAGAAGAAGACTGGTAGATGGGGACAAAAGGTGAGAAAAGGAATAACTGGGACAAACATAAATAGAACAAGGAGAATCTCCACAGCCAGACACACTGCCATCTTCAAAGGTGGGCATTCATGCCATCAAATCAATCAATAGTTAGTTAATGTTGTAGACCCCAATGAGCTTGTTTTTCCCCCCAGTCTCATCAGGAGGGTGAGCAATCACCAGTTCTTCTGTTGCTCAAAGTAGTGCCTAGCAGGGGCATATTTTAACAAGTAGGAGTCCACGGTGAGACGGTGGCGCAACATAGCGGCGAGCAAGATGGGTAAAAATCTCAAATAACAACTTCGTTGCGGCAAGGCCTGCGGATTTGTATTTCGGACATTTGACCCGATTGCGTGGAAATGTAGGAAAATTATAAAATGTTATTCTAGGCAATGCTGACGCCATCACATGGTTATGAAAGCCGGACGTCCTCGGAAATGGAAAATATCTTACAGCTTTGAATACATTATTTAACTTATTGAAAAGGTGAAAACGGGTTATTATAGATAATTTTCCGTAGAATTCAATGAGACCATCAGTTGAATTTTTACAAATTATTATATTCATTTGGGCCCCATTTTTGTTTCAAAAACCAAAAACATTTAATATCATCAAAACGGTGAGAGATTTCAAAATATGATAAGGGGTAGAAATCTTGGTAATTACTGAGATCTTACACCTGTAGATTTAACTTTTTTCTATAAGACCGACTGTTCCCGAGATATAACGATTCGAAAAAAAGGATGAAAATCATGGCCCCAAAAATAGAAAACGGTAAAAGATATCAACTAACCATCCGGGTCAAAAAGTTGCAAATCGCAGAGATCTTATACCTGTAGATTTAACTTTTTTTCGATAGGACCGATTTTTTCTGAGATGTAACAATCGAAAAAATGATGAAATTCAGGGCTCCAAAAAATGAAAATGGTGAGAGATATCAAAAAATCATAAGGGTTAAAACAGTTGCTAATCACTGAGATCTTACTCCTGTAGATGTAGCTATGTTCGATACGACCAACTGTTTCCCATATATAACGATTAAAAAAAAATGACATTCAGGGCCCCAGAAAATGAACACGGTGAGAGATATAAAAAAATCATAAGGGGTAAAAAAATTGCTAATCGATGAGATCTTACTCCTGTATATTTAAGTAATTTCGATACGACAAACCGTTTCTGAGATATATCGATTCCAAAAAATAGATGAAATTCAGGGCCCGTCCCTGCACTGATTCTAACTCCCAACAACAGGGTTCCTCACAGGCCGCGTCCCTTTCGCCGTACCAAATTTCAGCTCGAAATCTTGGAAACTGCGACCAGTACATTGCTAGGGGCTAAAACGTCACGCACACACGTACATTTCAGGGCCCCAAAAAAGAAAACGGTGAGAGATATCAAAGAATCGTTATGAGTAAAAAAGTTGCATACCAAGGAGGTCTTGCACCTTTACTTTTAACGTTTTTCGATACGACCAACGATTTCCGAGATATATTGATTCAAAAAAAAAGGATTAAATTCTGGGCCCCAAAAAAAGATCCGACCCTGCACTGATTCTTATGCCCAATAACAGGGTTCTTCACAGGCCGCGTCCATTTCGCTGTACCAAATTTCAGCTGGAAATCTTGAAAATTGTGATCAGTACAATGCTAGAGGCTATAACGTCACGCACACACGTACATCTTCAGGGCCCCAAAAAAAGAAAACGGTGAGAGATATCAAAAAATAGTTTTGAGTAAAAAAGTTGCATACCGAGGAGATCTTTCATCTGTACATTTAAAGTTTTTCGATACGACCAACCGTTTCCGAGATATATTGATTCGAAAAAAAAAGATTGAAATTCAGGGCCCCAAAAAAAAGTTCGGCCCTGCACCGATTCTTACACCCAACAATAGGTTTCCTCACAGGGCGTAACTCTTTTACTGTACCAAATTTCAGCTCGATATCTTGAAAATTGCGACCTGTACTTTGCTAAACGCAAAAACGTCACGCACATGCGTACATAAAGACTTTTTTTGAATTTTTTTTTTGACTCCAATGCGATTGGTAGAGGTTTGAACCCTGGGCGATGCTTAGTTTCCGAGATCTCGAAAAAACCTACCACGGCTATATGAAAGCCTATAGGATCTAGATCCGGCTTTCATAACAAGTAGGAGTCCACGCAGCACGACCTGCTTTTGATCAGACGGTGGCACAACATTGCGGCGAGCAAGAGGGGTAATAATATCAAACAACAACTTCGTTGCGGCAAGGCCTACGGAATTGCATTTCGGAAATTCGACCTGATTGCGTGAATTGTAGGAACATTATAAAATGTTATTCTAGCCAATGCTGACACCATCACGTGGTTATGAAAGCCGGACGTCCTCGGAAATGGAAAATATCTTGGAAATGGAAAAGTAGGAGTCCACGCCTCACGACCTGCTTTTGATGAGACGGTGCGGTTACATAGTGGCGAGCAAGAGGGGTAATAATCTCAAACAACAACTTCGTTGGCAGCTAGGCCTGCGGCCTTGCATTTCGGACCTTCGGCCCTATTGCGTGGAAATGTAGTAAAATTATAAAATGTTATTCAAGGCAATGCTGACACCATCACGTGGCTATGAAAGCCGAACGTCCTCGGAAATGGAAAATATCTTACAGCTGTAAATATATTTGAGGATTCATAGGCAATGCTTAAACCATCACATAGTTATGAAATATCTGTAATAGTTTTCTTCCACCCGTCCACCTTGAATACCCTGTATATTGTTTTACCCTAAAGTAAAGAGCCCCTGGCTGCCCTATGGTACAGGCCCCGCTGGCTTAATCCGGCACTGTATCTAGCTTTTTGCATTTCATGATGCCGATAAAGAAGAAGAAGAAAGGTTTGTTTAACCTATGACGTATGGTAACCTTTAATAATAAATTGTATGTCAAAATTTGGGGCTCATTGTAATACGTGTATGCTTTTTCATTGAATACGGCTGTACAGGTGGCGCCTTTTCGATGTATTTGGCGGGTATCTTGGAAACAAATCAAGATAGAGCAAAACGGATTTCGCAATTCCGTGCCACTTTTTTATGAAACAAACCGATGGTGCAATCGAAATCATCGCTGCCCTCTTGGTTTTCGAACTACAGGGTGTTAAGAACAAACTACAGGGTGATTGTGAAAAGTATGCATTTTGGGAACCCCCCTTGTATTTCGAGCATTTTTAACTTCTTGAAAAGGTGAAAACGGATTATTATAGAGAATTTTCCGTAGAATTCAATGAGACAATCAGGTGAATTTTTACGAATTATTATATATTTTTGGGCCCCAATTTGTTTTTCAAAAACCAAAAACATTTAATAACATCAAAACGGTGTGAGATATCAAAATATGATAACAGGTAAAAAGGTTGCTAATTTCTGTGATCTTACGCCTGTATATTTAACTTTTTCGATAGGACCGACGGTTTCCAAGATATAACGATTCGAAAAAATAGTATGACATTCAGGGCCCCAAAAATAGAAAACGATGAGCGATATCAAAACATCATATGGGATAGAAAAGTTGCTAATCACTGAGATCTTACACCAGTAGATTTAACTTTTTCGATAGGACTGACGGTTTCCCAGATATATCGATTCAAAAAAAAAAAAAAAGGATAAAATTCAGGGCCCCAAAAAAAGAAAATGGTGAGAGATATCATAAAATCATGAGGGTTAAAAAAGTTGCTAATCACTGAGATCTTACACCTGTAGATTTAACATTGTTCGATACAGCCAACCGTTTCCCAGATATAACGGTTTGAAAAAAAAGGAAGAAATTCATGCCCCCTGAAAATGAAAACGGTGAGAGATATCAAAACATCATAACGGGTAAAAAAGATTCTAATCACTGCAATCTTACTCCTGTAAATTTAACTTGTTTTGATACAACAAACCGTTTCCCAGATATATCGATTCAAAAAAAAACGGGATAAAATTCAGGGTCCCAAAAAAAGAAAATGGTGAGAGATATCAAAAAATCATAAGGGTTAAAAAAGTTGCTAATCACTGAGATCTTACACCTGTAGATTTAACTTGGTTCGATACGACCAACCGTTTTCAAGATATAACGATTCGAAAAAATAAGGAGGAAATTCAGGGCCCCAGAAAATGAAAATGGTGAGAGATATCAAAAAATCATGAGGGGTAAAAAAGATGCTAATCACTGCGATCTTACTCCTGTAAATTTAACCTGTTTCGATACGACCAACCGTTTCCGAGAAATGTCGATTCAAAAAAAGGATAAAATTCAGGGCCCCAAAAAAAGAAAATGGTGAGAGATATCAAAAATTCATAAGGGTTAAAAAAGTTGCTAATCACTGAGATCTTACACCTGTAGCTTTAACCTTGTCCGATACGACCAACCGTTTCCTAGATATGACGATTCGAAAAAAACGAAATAAATTCAGAGCCCCATAAAATTAAAACGGTGAGAGTTATCAAAAAATCGTTAAGGATAAAAAAGTTGCTGCTCATAGAGATCTTACACCTGTAGATTTAACTTTTCAGGATAGGACCAACCGTTTCCTAGATAATACGAGTCTGAAAAAAAAGGATGAAATTCAGTGCCCCAAAAAAAGGTCCGGCCCTGCACCGATTTTAACGCCCAACAAAAGGGTTCGTCACAGGCCCCAACTCTTTCATCGAACCAAATTTCAGCTCGATATCTTGAAAATTGTGACCTGTACTTTGCTAAACGCAAAAACGTCACGCACATACGTACGTACATACATACAAACAGACTTTTTT
Organism: Meconema thalassinum; assembly: GCA_946902985.2. Classification (NCBI taxonomy): domain Eukaryota; kingdom Metazoa; phylum Arthropoda; class Insecta; order Orthoptera; family Tettigoniidae; genus Meconema; species Meconema thalassinum. The sequence continues at coordinate 246,303,566 of OX336394.1, read as the reverse complement.
TGAAATTTTTTTTTCGACTCCGATTTGATTGGAATCGGTTTGAACACTGGGCGACGCTTAGTTTCCGAGTTCTCGAAAAAACCTACCACGGCTATACGAAAGCCGATGCCGGATCGGCTTTCATAACAAGATTCTTGGCTTGACATGGATGGTGAAGGAGGGACTGAAAACCGGACAAATACAGAAAAGGTATACTTTAAAAGTAAAATAGGAACACACAGGACAAAAACTGAGGAAGAACAGAACCATATTGGTTATATAAATCTATTTATGAAAATACAATAAGATAGACATTCAAACAATCACTGGAAAGATGAAAACCTGAAGAAAAGGGCGAACACAATGACAGGCAATGCGTTGTACTACACCCAATTAGAGTGCAATCAGATAAGTTCTCCATAGCGCAGTTTCCCTGTGAAGGCGTGCAAGTTGATGAGTGCCGACAGGTTGTACTTTCATAAATAAAAAATGTATAACAAAATATATCGAATTCAAGGGAAAAGAGTTTTTCTCACTTATCCATTAGATTTGTAGGAATAACATGACAATATTCAAAGCTTGGACCATAATACATGCGTGCCATTTGACAAAAACACAATTGTTTTGCAAAAAAATTCCTTGCATATACCTTATTGGATATGGGCATCGAATGTGAGAGAAAGTTGGCTGCATGCTTCATAACTATAAGGAAAAAATGGTGAACTGTCAATTGAAAATCCAGAAATTTTTGGGTACTTTGCATTAGAAATTAATATTTGTGATCTGACATAATTAAAAGAAATACACACAGAACAGTTCAAAACATATGTTATCACAAATTGATTGACTGTCTCTGGTTATCACTGCCACACACTGCCTGATGGGAACAGTGAATGTGAATCTCACTGCCATACAGACCTATCTGAATGCACTGTATTATGGCATACTGCAGGGCCACATCAGGAGAAATTCTCAGTGGAGACATCAGTGTCATATTACCGGGTGAGTTAGCCGTGGTCGTTACGGCATGGCTGCTGGCAGTCACTCACATCCGGGAGGCGAGGAGGTTCGAATCCCCCCGCCGGTAACCTTGAAGATGGTCTTCTGTGGTTTCCCATCTTCCTTCCAGGCAAATGCCGGGTTGGTCCCTAACTATAGGCCACAGCCGCTACCTTCCAACTCCTCGTCCTTACATTCAAACTTTCTTCCTCAGACAACACTCCACAGGCGACGGTACTTGTAGTTCACCCCATGGGTGTCCGCATAGAAGTACCTACAAACTGGCGAGCCAAACATGTCCTCGGACACTCCCGGCACTAAAAGCCATACACTAAAAAAAAAAGGTGTCATATTATGGCTATAATATGTAAAAAATTGGTATTCATGCAAAGAAGCATTCTTGTTTTACTCAAGATGTTTTTTAAAAATTATATTAAAATTATACTAAAAGAAATGTTACCGTACTTTTTCCAAAGGATTTTGAGTTTGGGAGTTCAGCTGCTACTCATCAGACACTCATTGAGAGAATTTCACATGCCTTTGGTGTGCTTAAGTCTGGATATTTGATGTAATAAGTACATTTTGGGGATTGTAATATTTAACAATCACCTGTACAGCAAAGCCACAAAAATGGGAGATCTCAGGTTTGCATCTAAATCCCCAAAGCTTCATAATTAATACCTACAGGAACATCAGTCTATCAGGTCGATTTCTTCATTGATTTTGAGGAACTCCATAACGACCACAAAATGTTATCCTCTGTTAAAGCAAATCATGATTCTCTACAGCAGTCATGATCATAGATGCTGGTCTGATGCCTGGCTCAGGGCATGGCCCACAAGAGGATAAATGGAAGTGTATCTAGCACTGTCCACTAGAGGGTATCAAATGGAACACTTTACTCTGGAGAATGTTGGTGTATATCCAAATAAATAATTCTCATATTATAATGCTAATGTAATCGCTGTAACTCACCCTACCTGTTTAACATAATATGCTGAGTACATCATGAGAGGAGCTGGATTGAATGAGGCCTCTTATACCTGCAGTATTTTGACTATACCACTTTGTTAGCCTAAATCAGGGATGATTTTGAGGGCATTGTAAAGAAAGTGAATAAGAGAATGAGGGAGTGTATTGACTGCATGCTTCATAACTATAAAGGAAAAATTGTGAATTGTCAATGGAGTGAAAACTGTTGATCACATAACACAACATATCACAATGTATTTCTTTCATAGTGGGAAATTTGTCATGAAACATTCCTTGAACTCTTTCACTGCTTCTTCTACTTGAAATATATTTCTGAAAGAAATTTCTGCCATGGTTAACATTCTCTCACGCTTGAATTAATATGAACCCAGAGAGACAATCTAGCAAATGAGAAAATGCTCATGGTTACACCAGGATATATAGATGACCTAATTGCAGCCACTCCCAATGCCATCAACATCACCCACTTCTGGGCAGCTAACATCTAGCTGCTAAACTGCCAGCCCTTACCTTATTTTATTTTTTATTTTTTTAATAAGAATGTAAATATGTATATATGTCATGTAAAGAAGGTGCCTTTGACATGAAAAAAAGAAAGAAAGACTAGGAAATAACTACCAGAATGTTATTATTCATTTATGGGCTTTGCAACATTGTGGTCATTTAGCCCCAATTACGTGTGTATGTGCATGTGGAATCAGTCTGATAACCTATGTCATTGTGATGACGTGTGTATTTGTAATTGGGGCTATGATTTGGGTATGAGGTGGCCATGGCCTAATTTAGGTACCAGTTACCTGGAGTAGAAGTAGGGAACCACGGAAAACCAGTTCTAGATAAGCTGAGATAGGAATCGAACCCACCACTTCACTTCTCAGTTCTGTCTCATGAGGCTGAGTGAACGTAGTTCCAGCACTCAGACTATTTCTTGGCAGGGCCAGGAATTGAACGTGATCTCCACAGTGACAGCCAAGAATGCTAGTCACTATGCTACGAGGCATGTACAGGGTCTTTCATATAAAGTAAGAACGGCAAGCGGCAGTTTTGTTATTCGCTGCCGCAGTGGCCTTGGCCGAGTTTGTGGCGCGCCATGGCCCCCTGCTGTACTATTGAAAGCGCGCGCATAGTACATATGAGGGCTTTTTTTTTCTTCTTTCCCCCCCCCCCCCCCCCCCTCAAGTTCCGATGCACTGTATAAAAATAACAGATTGACATGCCAAACTGATTTCACTACTAAATGCTTGCTTGTTTTATTCTTATGTCCACAATAAACCAACGTTACGATAGACTTTTACAAAGTGGGATTTATAAAGAATTCAAGTGTGAAGTTTTGGACCATCTGCCGTTTAGTCCAAACCAGCATTGAATGATTTTCACCTTTTTCGAGAATTGAAGGTATGGTTGGGCGGCAACGCCTCGTCAAAAAGGAAAAACTTCAGAAGACTGTCCAGACATACCCACCTCAGTGGCGGCAGAATATTTTGCCGAGGGCATTGGAAAGCTGGTGTAACGATACGACAAATGATTCATTCGTTTTGGCGATTATGTTGAGACATACGAATAAAACAAGCAAACATTTAGTAGTAAAATCAGTTTGGTATGTCAATCTGTTATTTTTATACAGTCCATCGGAACTTAAAACAGCCCTCGTATGTACTATGCGCACGCTTTCAATAGTACAGCAGGGGGCCATGGCGCGCCACAAGCTCCGCCAAGGCCACCGCGGCAGCGAATAACAAAACTGCCGCTTGCCGTTCTTACTTTATATGAAAGACCCTGTAACAATCTTCAACCAGTTGTATTGCACAAATCTAATTCAGGATCACTATGACTAAAATATCTCACAATAATATGAAATTCAAATACACATTCGCAGAATAATAACGGCAGGCCACGACTGTTTGTAACACTAATAATGGTGTATAAGTGTTATATAATTATGCGATGAGAATGTGGAAGGAGAGATTACCTAAGAGGTTAATAAGCAGAGTTAGACCTAGGAGGTGATGGACAGGTTCAGTGTTCAACGATTTCAAAGTGAGAGGCGTACAAGTAAAGGAGGCTGCATTTCTAACTGTTAATAGGGATCGCAGAGGTGGCTTGTTTGCAAACAGAGGCTTGCAGACTAGACTGGATGCTGATGATAAGCCAAACAGTCTGAAATAAAAATGAATTGTTGGATTATTTACGGCTTAACATGTGGATTTGTGACAAAAAGACCCAGATGTCATTGTTCAGATACACTTTGCTTATTGACAGTAATTGTACAGTCATGTGACACATGCCCTACACCATTAATGTTATAAATCACTGCAAATGTGGTATATACTATTTTTCCCCCTACTTAACGGTGCTTTACAGAAGCAAATTGTCAAACACATTGTGCTAGGCTATATGTATCATGTATAGGTTGTTTACCAGGAAATACAAACCACCTTCTCTCTTGCCGAAGATCTCCTATTGTGAAAGGCCTGCGGCATCTACCCATCAGCCTGAATGGCTGGAGATTCATTGTTATAGAAAGCTTTCTATAATAGAACTAGTCAACAATGAAAAACCTTTCTAATAGTTCAATGGCGAGATTTAACAACAGTCCTCTATGGTAGCTGAACCAGAGGCAAACTTTGTGCAATGCTCGCTCCTCCCATGCTGCAAGCAGTTTTTAAGTGCTGCTACCTGCGGACAAGGGCAACTGCAGGATTTTTTCCAGGGGAAGGGGGGGGGGGGCAAGTATTACTTTGCATTTTATTACCTACCTGACATTAGGTGATGATGAGATGTATCCCCCATGCAATTTTCGTTTAATTTCATACTTGCTTTGTGATATTCATTATTTGGCTGCTCTAAAACCGTTGGGTGCATTATCTTCATGGCATGAATGGGAGGAATAGTTTTGTTTTTGTCCATAGAAGTTTGCTTTTCTTTGTGAATCATCGTCATCATGTTTATTTCTTAAAAACAGGTAAAATGTAGTTGTATCACCATGTATCAACCAGTTCATTAAAATGGTAATGTTAATCCAGTTCACCGATTTTCTAAATAACTGGAGATATTTTTCAAATAATCCCAAAATACTAAGTTAAATGGGGCAGATGACCTCGTAGTTCCAGCCCTTAAAGCAAAAATAACTAAGTTAAATAAAACTGTGGAATTATCCCTACATCTGATGAATCAGTTAACTATCAGTAACTTCAATTTACGAAATAAACTGGTGTGACAATGTACAATTGAAATATTCTCGGGATTCCAGGGGAACCATGGCTCCACCATGCCCCCCACTTCAGGTGCCCATACCTGTGGACACCCATGCTTGCGGTGGATTGCATTTCCGGGCAAACTCCCTGTAGTTTTGTGCAGTAGGTACTTTTTACACTGTAGACATGAAAAATGAAAGGAAATGTTAATATCTCAGAGAAAACTTACACAATATTTACATCTATAATCCCAATCCCTAACTTTAGTGAAAACTGGGAAAGGCTGGAAGCAGAGAACTGTGCTGCAATGTTCCATTATGCTGCACCACTACAAAATGAACGGAAGATATTGAAAACTGAACCTGAACTCTCTTATTCAGGCTGCAAGTTGAAGTGGTTTATATACAATTTCAACAACATGCAGTAATACCATATGTTGTCAGAAATCACAGTGGGAGCAAATTGCTCTTGTGGGTGGCCCTGGCATGCAAACAGTATTGAATCCATCACATTGACTTGAATCGTTCCATTCTCTCCTAGACACATTATGTACAAATACTTCATACACATTGTTTTGAACACACAATACAGGGTTATATATTTTACATTTTAAACACTGATAATGCAATAAACTTCTACTTTTCTAACTGTACAAGATCTTCCAGTGAGGTCCTTCACAGCTGTCGAGGATGTTGTACATGCTTCAAATCTGTAATGTACAGTACAGTAATATTTGTATTGAAATACTTGAATGTGCCTAATATGGAAAACTTGACTGTGTATTGTATTTGTATTTCTATCCCAGATTATTACGTTTTATTTCTGAGATCAGGAATGATATCTGGCACATAGGTTTTGTAGTTGGATGCCCTTCCTGATGCCAGCCTCAACACAGAAGTTAATGAGAGATAATGAGAAATAGGACAAGGAGTTTAAAGGAGGCTTGGTGACCTATTAAAAGATACCATCCAACATTCGCTTGCAATTGAGAATGGAAAACCACATAAAACCAAGGAAAGTCAACAGTGGGAATGGGAATAAAAATACATTTGTTACTGAAGTTCAAGTAATTAAATGAGTATGGTATTGTTCCCCTGCACACTCATCAATTCACTTTTACCTTTAAATTATATATATATACATTCAAAATGCCATGATGATCCAACCAAAAGTGTTCTGCAACTCCCCTTTGGGATGCAAACTACTGGTTTAAGGAGTTCTTTTGCTTGAAGTTTGTATACTGTACAGTATAAGTAAGTAGCTTTTCACTATCACTGTGCGACACACATTGGATATTTGGTTTGAAGATCGTTCTAGTTTTTGACTGTGGTGTGAATGTGATGATATCAAAGTATCTACAGTATTACTTTCTTCAACAGCCAAGTCAGATACATCCTCATATACAGTTTTCTTTCTATTTCTTGACTATGAAAGACTACAGACAAGGTATATAACAACTGAAAACATTAGAGCATGTTTGCAGCTTTACATCTAAGATACTTTCTACACTTTGATTAATATGTTAATGCTTTGAGTCATAATACTTGTATGGTAAACGTACTGTTTATGATTAATGCCGTAAAAAATGGACAGATTCTGAGCATTTTGAAAAATTGTTCTTAAATTTTCATCTGTAACCGTAAAATAATTTACAAGAAATATAATTTTGTTTGGCAATATTGACTGGTAAATAGTACCGTTGGCTTTACTTTGAGCAATGAGAATATGATAATGAACCCTGTTTCATCTGATCCTCTTGATATGGTGTTTACACACAATTCCCAGTGTCGTGGTCACAGAAGGTGATGGCTGGCGCAGACCGGTGGCTGCGATCACAGTGTGCATTGAGTTGATGGGGCAGGAACATGTTAGAACAACTTGCCGCACTTCCTGAAGGGAGGTCCTGTAGAAACAACACAACATTTAGACATGACAGGGAGTAACCATTGTTTTGCAATCCATCTCCCCAAATGTACCATTTATTTCATACGTTCATATTAGATATTTTATTCAATTAATTCCAAAGAGCCATAGGCTCGTACAGAGGAATTGTACAGTAATATGTGTGTTTACACACCAAGGAAGAAAATTCTGAAGATAACACAAATTGATGAATAAGGACATAGGCCTATTATAAAGTTGATACCATATCTAAGATTGTTTAGACCAAGGTCCCTTAAAATGATAAGCACTTAGGATTTTTAATCTTATACATAACTTATTTGATGTATTAAGATGCATCGAATTTTTCCCACAATACTTTCATAGTTTTCCTCTTAAATACTGACAAATGAAGTTCTGGAATATTAATAGGTTTGTGTTTGATCTCACTGTAAATTCCAATAAATACTAACACAGGTAAAAACGTACAAAGAGACACTACTTTCAGATGTAAATGTTGTACTTTTGGACATCCCATACAGATATGATCTGATTGGAAGATAGCTTGCCACGGTGGGTGAGTGGTTATAGTGTCGGACTACCAACCCCAGGATTGCAGGTTCGCCCCTGGCCATGGTAAGTGATTTTTGAAGGCGACAAAAATCACGATACTCATGTCATACGTTGTTAGCATGTTAAAGAACCCATTTGAATTCAGTAGGCCGTGTTCAATGACAAAATTAATCTCGGGATTTTCCGCCAACACAAAGTTCCTCCATTCTCTACTTGAAAGCGCTGTAGTCTCAAGGAGTTTAGATATCTAACCTCCTTGACTTTCATAGCGTTCAAAGGAACGACGAAATTCGACATGCAAGCTACCCTCTGGGTGTCAATTAACAAAGCTTGCACCAGGCACCCGAGGCCATACGATATTATTATTATTATTATTATTATTGGAGGATCATGTGTCAACAAGGAGAATGAAAGCTCAGAGCAGGAACAGGCAATCTGAAGTTTTTGACGATGTATTAAAAGATTCTCACCATTTGAAGTGATCTACCATTCTACCCTTACAATAACCATTACTGTCAAGCCATTTTTATTTTAGAAAACAAAATATGACATCATAATGGCATGTGTCCTCTGGAAAGGCCAGTAGTTGACGCCCGTAGTTGATCTGCATGCCACGATGAAGATGAAATGAATGATGAAATCGTCACAAACACTTAGTCCTTGAGCCAGAGGAATTAATAATTCGAAGTTAAAATATCATAACCCAGCTAGGAAACGAACCGGAGACTCGTCGGGCCAAAGGCGAACGGTCTATCCATTTCCCCACAGGCCAAACAACATGGTATTAAGAAACATTTAAGGCGCCTGTAACAGAATTTTATTAGAGATAATAATTTACAGAGATAATATATTACAAATAAGCCTAATGGGCATTTATGAATAATTAAAATACAGCCATTTTCTACTTATGTTGTTTCATTTGAGGGATTAGACATTATGGTCATTTAGCCCTGTGTACTTACGTGTGGGTAGAATTTGTCCTATAAACTGTATTATTGTATTTTCCACCTAAATAGTGAGAAATTTGGTAGGAATAATTGATTTGATATTTATTGAATAGAAGGACGAAATGCGAGATATAATTTCCCATTACCAGAATTTGGTGCAGTCGATTCAAATAAAATCAGGAAACAATGTTCGCGACCCACTAAATATATTCTGATGATCTATTGGTAGATAGAGCTTTGGAGCCATTTTTCAGATGTTGCCTTATTAACAAATAGCTTTTAGTTGGTCAACACAAAAATCATTCCAATTACTAGAATATGTGAAAAATAACCTGAAATAAAATATATGTGGTTAAGATTTATATACAGGATGTATCCGTGATGATGTTACAAACTTTCAGGCAAATGGATCTATTTGAGATAAGGACCCATAGTCCAGAAACGTTCGAGTCAACAGTTATTAATAATCGCAGTTGTTTAATGTCAGTCCTCAATTCTAGTTCTAGTTCGTCCCACAGGCAATCTCTAACGTGCCGGAAGCTAACGGCATGGGGTTGGCATGTGCAAGCACCCGTAAACACCACCAACGTGTGCAGGTAAACGGTATAAAATAAGTAGCATTTTGCTTATAACTTGTGACTCGATCGTTTCCGTACTATGGTTCCTTATCTCACATTGATCCATTTGTCTTCCTCCATAATCCGTGGAAGTTTGTAACATCATCACGGATACACCCTGTATATGGTTATGGACTGTTGAAGAATAAGAAAACTAAGGGATGTCATGTTTCGCTCGTCAAGTGAGCATCATATCATAATATGCAAGACATATATTGTATCTGTACAAAACACTACCGAACCTACAGTGACACCCACCGACAGTCTCTGCCCTCAAAAACAAAATACAAGAAAACCCATCAGAAAACTACACTACATCTACATACGGCTGTGAGTCGTAAGGAAAATAATGGAAAAGAAGAGTAGGTCGATATGCAGTATAATATAAGATCCCCAGTGCCAAAACCCTGAGTAAAGGCTTGGTTTCTCAGAACCGACGCATGAGAGGTGCGAGGCCCGCCTAGTACATATCCAGACTACACGAGCTTAAGGCAGTGGTTTCTCAGGCTGCGCGGTGCGCAGTCTGCACAACTTCGCAATGAGACCTCGCAGCGTCACCCTGCACTGATTCATCCCGCCAGATTTGTGCGAGGCATCATTGTTTCTGTCCTTATTTCCACTATTAATAAGCAACAAGATGAGTTTCACAGACGAAATGGACGAGATACTGATCGAAGAAGTGAGAATACTTTTGAAGACATCGCTTCCTTCTCCGCCGAAACAACGCATGATAATTTCTCCCTCATCATCCGCTTCCTCTTCCAAGACTAGCACACAGGCTGCGAGATCCATTTGACACAAAGCCTTTTTTACGTAGGGGTTACCACCTGAAAATATTCATTGCTGTGAAAAAGAACTGAAATTATGTAGCCATGTGCTCGGCAACTGATCCGCTTCGCAGCGTGGGAAACCACAAGCCTCGCAGCGTCATTGCGATGAAAGTACGCAACGTCGGCCTCGCACCTAGCATGTGTCGGTTCTGAGAAACCAAGCCTTAAGATGTGCAGTACTGGACCTGGGCATGCTGACTGAAGCAGGCATGCATGGCTCTGAGATGGAGTTGATGGTGCTGGTGGCAGATCTGCAGAGGGCAGTGAAGAAGAGCTGGTTCAGAGCCCTCATTTCCAGGTAGAAGTTCTGTACCTGCTGGGCGTCTCAGTAGGTCTGGAGTATCCAATCCACTCAACCCTATAATCATGAAGATTCATATATTTGGAAGGCTTAATGAATTTAGAAAAAGAATTGACAAAAAGGATCGAGCTAAAAGATAATTTGTCAAAAATCAAATAGAATCTTGGAATATTTGAAGATGTATGAAGTCACTGACTTTTCAAATCACCCTCGTAACATCATTTTATATGATTTCTTTTTACTAGCTCAATATGGTAATAATCTGTAGCTGATTCATAAAGCTTGGCAAGTACTTCAAAATCAGCCAAGAAATATTGTGCTAATGTATAGGGTGTATGGTATATCAACTCACTGTCAGAACTGAGGCTGCCAAAGGAAGAACCCAGCATGTGTTCTCGAATTCGTGCCAGCCTCCAGGCAGGATCTTCTCCCACCAACCAGTATGTTCGCATCACTCCTTTCCCCTGGAAGAGCACAACAGCTATTTTATCCAAGGTCCAATGTACCTTTTAATAAAATTATCATGTTGGAAGCCATTTTTCAGTGTTATCTTAGTAAACTAAATTTTAATGCTTTTCAGTAGGTCAACATGATTGTACCCAATTGTAATGCGTGTTATTACCTAAACCTGAAAAAGAAAATTACATGAGATTAATAAGTTCACTTGGATTACTAGTTTCGATCCTCAAGCGATCATCATCAGATCCCTTATATTTGTGCAATGTATGGCAACTCACTGTCAGAACTGAGGCTGCCAAAGGAAGAACCGAGCATCTGCCACGAGTTGATGATGATCGCTTGATGATTGAAACTAGTAATCCAAGTGAATGTATTAATATCATGTACCGTAATTATTTCCAGGTTTACGAAACAACATCCATTACAATATTGGGTACAATCATGTTGACCGACTGAAAAGCATTTACATTTTATTTACCTTATAAAATAAATAAAATTACTTCCAAACTCAGTATTTCCATCTTTTGTAAAGACATCTATTTAAGTTATATTGAACTGATGTCCTATGTCGTATACTTCTGACGCCTTACAGTCTTGATTCTGTGTACATATGCTTACAGTGAGTAATGATGGTTGCAAGCTGGAAAAGTCTTATTTTGATTGCAAGATTAACTGCTCTGTAAAACTACAACCTTTCTTGAAGGAAATTTCTTTATTTTGCACTTGCAAAATAGCATGAATATATGTTGTTAATGCAAATTTCTTTTCAATAAAAAATGGGCCATTTCTAAGTACATTTGCAACCAAGATATGGACTTGGCTGTATTTCTTGTTAGTAATGCATTTCAGTGTTGACAGCATTGCACTTAGTATTAATATTTTGCAAAAGTTCCACCTAATCAATACCTTTATTGTATTATATATAAATGATCACTTAGTGGTTATATATAATAAAATAAAGGTATTGATTAGGCGGAACTTTTGCAAAATATTAATACTAATTGTTTCATCAATACGGAACCAGAATGAACCATTTAAATACTAAAAGCATTGCACTTTATACTTAACTTTGAACAAAAACTGTTCTGTAAATTTAAAATGTATTTAAATATTCTGAGGTTTGTTATCTTCTGCCACCACTAAAATGTGGCCCTGATGGCAGCCTATCACCTGTATAGTTTAGGATGATGAGCTATCCACAAACAGGATACAGTAATGTGTTAACTAGGCTTCATGTTACTCCTGTTGTTTGAATGATGAACGACCCCTAAACATTGGTTTCCCTTTCCATCTGCAGAGGAATGGTCTGCCCATAGACAGTGAGCACATCTGGCACACAGGTAGGCCCAGGACAATAGAGACATGAGTTGGTGCCTATGGACTCTGGACATGATTTGAAAATGTGATTGCTCAATCTGGGCAATTATTCTACTTTTATTTCCTATTTTCTCCTTGCTTAAAAATACAGTATGGTATTCTACTGTTTTTCAGGCTGATAGTTTTGCAATCTTACCCTGTGTAAATGAAAACAGAGAACTGCTAGCATCAGACAAGTTTGTGTGAATCTGTTCTGGCTGCTAGGCAGTCTCTGTCTGTCTCTTTCTTGATTTGCTACTTCATCACAAAATAGTGGTTGGTCTCTCAGTTTCGGGGCTGCGACAATGCCGTCATGTAGATGTGTAGAATCTGTCTGATAACTGGTGTTAATTGTGTTAGCTGTATTAGTGTGTGTTATCTGTAATTCAGGTAAGGACTGCAGTCAATCATTTTCAAGTAGTTCCTACTTTTGCTACCAAATGTTATTGTCAACGACACCTAGCTGCGAACTTGGTTACTAGATTCCACCACAACCGGCACCTGGCGGCGAACGTTGGAACTTAATAGAGCGTTAATCAAATCTAACCTACAAATTTAGCTTCACACAATTGTAGTTAGTGGAAGGTTCTTTTACATGCCATAAATCTATGACATGGACCCGCAGGCTTTACTTCCCCTCCAAAGGAAGGCATAATGAGGGATTTTTAACGGTCTTAAAAAATCCGATGACTTCGGCCGGGTTTGAACCGGCGATCTTGGGCATAGAAGCTCAGCATGTTACAAACTAAGCCAACCGAAGCCGCCACACAAAATAGTGGCTGATCTGTTTTACACTGAATTTTGTAAGTCTTCCTGTCATTAGACTATAAATCTAGGTCTCATTTTGTTTCATTTTTTTAAAATTATTGCAGCCAATGGCCACTTATTTTATTTCAAGGACGAGGGAGGGAAAGGATTTTCGAAGGTAATCAGCCTTTGACCTATTGAATGGAACCGTCCCAGCATTTGCCTGGCGGTGAAAATAAGATACCACGAAAACCATTTTCAGGATGGCCGAGGTGGGGTTCGAACCCACGTTCTCCTGATACCAGCGAGCCATGTGGTAGCGCTTTAGCAATTTTACAACTTAGATCTTGCCTCTCTGGAAGCACCATTCCACTAGCAATTGTGACTTGATCTTGATTCATATGAACCTGTCAATGTCAAGCATACTCAGCTAATACATAATTTAAAAACTATCCATCAGAAAAAATTGTTGCTCTAAAAGTTAGCCAACATGGCTGTTGTTCTTCATCCAACAGTCTGTTCTGAAAGAGACTTAGTCCAGGCCAATGAAGTTGTTCAGAAGAATGGTATTTACAAGCTATTTATCTCATATTTGTGTGAGTAGTAGAAAAAGTTGTAATGGGAATTTCAAAAGATTCAGTGACTATTTTATATTATTACGTGCTCCCAAGTGATAATCTCTCTTATTCAGAATTTTACTTGCATTTTAGTTGCAGAGTCCGCTACGTGGATACATTGTTTCCATTTACTGTACTTCTGTCTTGGGCCATGTCTGGATGAGATTTTTGCTTTCCAGGTCTCTAAGTATTGTATCAGTCCACCATTGCTCCAGCTGTCCCTTAGGTCTCTTGCCATCGACTTGTAGATTGTAGTCGGTTTTCGCATTTGTATCTTCTACCACTTGCAGCACATGTCCAAACCAACACAGATGGCATTCACACATCTTGTCATGGATAGGTATGACACCAAACCATTTCTTGGTGTTGTTGTTCGAAACGATTCAATTTAGTGGCTCCCTCTGTTCCACCTCAACACCTTGATCTCCATAATGCCCAAGCGATGGTCTGTTTTGGTTGTTGTTGGCCAATACTTGCAACTATAGAATGCGACAGGGCATATGGCATTGCAATAGATTTTTGAGTTATGATGATCTTTCATCCTATAATCGCAGGTGATGCCAGCAATATGCGCTACTTCATCCAGACTGCATTGATTCTCTCATTGACCTCTTCAACAAGATGCTCATCATTAGTGATGTTGGGCCGATAACCTAGATGTTAGGCCCCTTAGAAAAACAATCATCATCATCATCATTAGTGATGTTAGAGCCAAGATATTTAAATTTTATCACTGTGGCATTTCTTCCCCATCTACTTGGATGGTTCCTGTTTCTGTATCTGATGTCATGTACTCTGATTTCTCTTTTGTTCATGTTACCATTGTCTAAATTGTAAAGTTCAGGATCTTTGTGATCATTTATGGATTGTGAACCAACCTAGTTTGAAATATATGGTACATAGGACAGAAGGCACTACAATGGGACCATGGAAAGAGAGACAATATCCAACCTTGATGGGAGTGAGCCCTCGTTCTTCACAGTGGTATCCTCCTAGCCGTTGCAATAGGTTGTATGTTGTTTCTGAGATGTGAATTCTAAAAGCATCTCCTGAAGACTCCATACGAGAAGCTGTGTTGACTGTGTCCCCAAACAAGCAGTAGCGAGGCATCTTCAGTCCTACCACCCCAGCCACACAGTGACCTGAAACAGTACACACACCATTGAATACTGTAGGCAGTTCATGATAGTAACCAGACATTTGACCAAGAGAGAAGAAAACAGATTCTTTGCCAGGGTTTACGATACCTCAGTGATGTGATTTATAGTGTTAGTGGCTTATAGCTTTTGCAATAGTTGGAAAGTTTATCTAAAACTCATCTCGTCATGTTCTTTGACCTCTATGAGTAGATTTGAGCGGTACCATGTTTAATTCTCGATAAAATGTGAAATTGGCCAAAATGTGAAATTATTCTTTTTCTGTGAAGTAAAGAGCGAATATTCTTGGTTGTCTTCAAAATAAACAAGTTTTAAATAAAAATAGTGTATAGTGGACACATTCAAACACCTAGGAAGTGAATTGATGCAAACTGGTAGGTTGGACATGGAGAATGGCAGGAGGGTACAGTAGAGCAATGCATTCTATCAAAGTGTAAGAAAACTTGTTTGGTATAAGGAAGTACCAAGGAAAAGCAAGGAGGTAATGTATAAAGTGTACTATGTACCCATATTAGCTTATGCAGCTGAGACTTGGACCCTGACAAACAGGCAAGAGAGTAGAATCCAAGCCAGTGAAATGAAATTCCTAAGAAGTATGATAGGAAAGACAAGGAAAGACAGAGTGAGGAATGAAGATGTTAGGAAGGTAGTTGGGATGGGAAAACTAAATGAGAGAATTGAGAAGAATAAACTAAGGTGGTTTGGACATGTAAAGAGGATGGAGGAAAATAGAATACCAAGACAGATGCTGGAGACAAAGTGCAAGGGTAAGAGAGCAAGGGGAAGACCTAGAACAAGGTGGATCGATTCAGTGAAGAACAGCGTAAGAAAAAGAAATCTGGACTGGGACAAGATCGTGGAAGAAGAATTGTGGAAGGAAAGAGGAAAGTGGAGAAGTGCCATAAATACCCCGACCCGGCAGGAGCTGGATGAGGGGAAATGATGATGATGATGATACCTTTGCAAGATAATCATCGCCTGCTGTGGGCTACATTTTAAGAACTGGATTTTTACAACCACATTGATGACCAAGGAGAGTATCAACTACTGTATTAGATTGTGCATTGAACAAAGAGTACAAGTCATATAGGTGGAAAGTAAACCAATGGTGGTCAAAGCCGAAGGCTGAGGGTTCAAGTCAACACAAGCTCCACTTCAACATTGTTGACGGGAGGTATGGAAACATCCACCATACAGTCCAAATCTTATTCCATGTGATTTTCATGTGTTCAAAGAATCTGAAAGAACACCTGGGTTGAAGAAGATTTGTCACCGTTTAAACAAATTCAAACAGTGATTCTCCAATGAGTCCAGGACCAAGGAGAAGATTTTTATCATCAGGGAACTGAAACATTGGTAGAGACTGTTTACAGGGACACGGTGTCTTTCTCGAAAAGTAATGAGGTGAATCTGTACCATGTAGCTTTATATTGCGTCACTTGGTGAAAGTTAATTGATCGGTCATGAACATATGTAACTTACTTTCTGAATTCCTTTTGTAGGTGTAGGTGTATGTGTATGTGAGTACAAGCCCAGGGCATCCACAACAAGTTTGTGTTAATAAAACCTAACATAACCCAAGCCCTTCAACAGAGAGAAAGCACAAAGTGTTTGAAAAACAACTGTTAAGAAGCCTTTCCACTAAATTTACTAAGAGGGATACATTTCCACATTTCAATATTTTGTAAGGATTCTTTGTATTTATAAAGTAAGTGAATGTGGATGTGAAGAGAGTAAGTTTGGATTGGTGGCAATTAACCCCTATTGTCATATGCTCTGTCAAACTACCTGAGTGTATCCCAATCCTCAGCTTCAGCAGCTCTCCCTTGCGATGGCGAATCTCAAACCGTTTGATCTTGGTGAGGAGGTGAAGTGCCATGGACGCGATCTCTCCTGCATGTCTATCTCCGTTGCGAACCGGTAGGCCACTAACTACCATATAGGCATCGCCTATTGTCTCCACTTTGTACACATCATAGTGCGAGATGATGGAGTCACAACAGGTGTACAGGTCATTCAGCAAGTCCACCACCTAAACCAAACAAACATACATTACTGTCCACTGTTGTTCTTGTTTTATTTAAGGCTTTGGGTTATTATATCATCAGCCTAGGCCAGAACTTTGCCTGCATAAGATTTATATTGTTAGGCATTATTATTGGTCAACCCTCCCACTACCTGTAAACGATATTTATAGCACACAGTTGCAGTATGTAGTTTCTCCAGAGTTGTGGGTTCTCCTTTACATGAGTGGTCAGTATGTATTTTGCAATGGAAAATATGATAGACCTATATATATATATGTTCTGACATGCAAACTTAACACTCCAGTGGTCGCGCAGATCACAATAGTGATCCAGCCGTTAAGTTTTTGTCGCTCCAGCCTATTGGTATGACTGTTGGCTTTGAGCATCTGTGTACCTTCCTTGCGCCCCATTCCCTCTCTGACATGCAGTAGCCAGGTAAATTTTACTGATGGCTGCCACGTTATGAAGCAATTTATTCTTGTGGATCACAACTGTGATCCATGCGACCACTGACGCGACTTTTTCTTGACTTTGTTCGTTTAATTATTACAGTGTCTAATCTCATTTCCTGTGCATATCTACTCCGTCTTATGAGTTTATATTAATTACTAGCAGTAGTACCCGGCTTCGCCCGGTGGAATGATGATAATGTTTTAAGGTCTCCTTAGAAATATAATGGACTTAAAATCTAAGTCATTTGCCCCCAAAGACAATGAGGGAGTAATATCTAGGTCATTTGCCCTTTTGATAAGGATGATAATAAAGACTACTGTTGAATTGACACGTCAAACTTACAAACTACCGTAATAGAAATACATATTTCAAAATTCACAGGCGAGGAAGACTTATTGTGTGTGGTGATTAATGGTGTAATGGGCGTAACATCTACTGTAGGTCATTTGCTCTTATGATGAGGATGATAAGGGAAACTACTACCGGTATTGAATTGACACTTCAACGTATAATGTACACAATGTACTGTAATAAAAATAACTATATGGCGGCTTCGGTGGCGTATTTGGTAGCATGCTGAGCTTCTATGCCCAAGATAGTGGGTTCAAACCCGGCCGAAGCCGTCGGATATTTTAAGAGCGTTAAAAATCCGTCAGTATGCCTATCTTCGGAGGCGAAGTAAAGCCGGCGGTCCCATGTCAGAGTTATGGCATGTTAAAGAACCTTCCACTAATTACACCTGTGTGAAGCTAAATTGGATAGGTAAACAACGCTCATAGATGTCTACGTCCGTTGCCAAGAGCCAACTTCAGTGGCGTCTAGTACCTAATTTCCGAACTTGGCCTAGTAGTCGTTGACGGTGGCGCTGGGCGGCAAAAGTACGAACTATTTGAAGAATTCTAAGTTGCAGTTTGTACTTAAATTAAAAAACAGATAACACACACTAATACAGTCATCACAATTAACACCGGTTATCAGACAGATTCTACACACACCCAAAGTACACGGGGCTACATGACCGCGTTGTCGCAGCCCCTAAACTTAAGAACCAACCAACCAAAAATAAATATTTTAAAAATCACAGTCGAGAAAGACTTTATGCGGCGGTGATTATTGGTATGATGCGCGTAACATCTAGGTCATTTGCACTTATGATGATAATAATAAGGTAATGAAAAATGACTACTAAACGAACATGGTGTTATTTTAAAACTGATAGGCCTATTGGTAATTCAGGTGTCTAGTTTCGATGTCTTCCAAAGTCTCAACCTTATTTTCTGGCTTAGGCCTGTACTGGATGCGTCTAGTGAAAGAGCGTACTGCTCGGCAAAGACAAAGAATATAGGTCCAAGCTGCACGAACCTGAGATGATCGCAGATGATGACGAAATATGATGACACACGTTCGGGGTTCCCCGTCCTATACAGATTGACCGGGAATCACTCACTGTTTCGCAACGACCCTGTTTTGGCATCAGCATAGACAGCAGGAGATAACACGGCGGGCTCTGGAAAGTACTCTCAAGTCACCTCGCGATGAATCAGCAAGCTATTCTCACAACTGACCCCCCCCCCAGGGTCTCACAACTTGTGGGACGTGGGTTGGCGACCACGGAACCCCAGCTGAGTCTGGCATCGCTTCTACTTCCTGGTGCCGGGCTCATTTCAGTTCTCTTTCCTGTCGGCCTCCCTTGGTCAACTCTTGTTCTCTTCCGACCCAGACTGTATTAGGGTATCCGAGGGCTAGGGAGTCTTTCAATTTCCCGCCTTATTTGGCTTTGTCTCATCTTTCCTGATACCCTCATTCTTCGAGGGGTCTGCCTTCTTTTCCTTTTCATAATATCTCCTGTCTACTGCTCAAGGCCCTCAAAGAGGCAGGGTGTGTGTAGACCCACCACTTCTGGTACACCCTATGTAAAATCTGGTTGAGATCGGTGAAACGGTGTAGTTTTGTGCCAAGGGCCAAAATGCAGGGAATGGAGTGGCCTGTCCAAATTTTAAAGTGGACAGTGTTACTCATCGGGTTCCGAAGGGTAAGTATACACATTTTGTTTTCGATCGGTGAACGATGTAGATTTGTGCCAAAGGGCCTAACTGCGTGGAATGGAGTGGTCTGTCCGGAATTTCAAGCAGACAGTGTTCCTCGCAGGGTACCAAAGGGTAAGAATACGAATTTTGGTTCTGATCGGTGAAACTGTGTAGATTTGGACCAAAGGGCCTGAATGCAGAAAATGGGGTGGTCTGTCCGAAATTTTAAGTGGAGAGTGTTACTCGCAGGGTTCCAAAGGGCAAGTATACAAATTTTGGTTCAGATCGATGAAACGGTGTAGATTTGTGCCAAAGGGCCTAAATGCAGGGAATGGAGTGGTCTGTCCGCAATTTCAAGCAGACAGTGTATTTCGCAGGGTACCAAGGGTAAGAATACGAATTTTGGTTCTGATCGACGAAACGGTGTAGATTTGGACCAAAGGGCCTGAATGCAGGAAATGGGGTGGTCTGTCCGAAATTTTAAGTGGAGAGTGTTACTCGCAGGGTTCCAAAGGGTAGGTATACAAATTTTGGTGCAGATCGGTGAAACGGTGTAGATTTGTGCAAAAGGGCCTAAATGCAGGGAATGGGGTGGTCTGTCCGAAATTTAAAGTTGACAGGTTTACCCGCAGGGTTCCAAAGGGTAAGTATACAGATTTTGGTTCTGATCGGTGAAACGGTGTAGATTTGGACCAAAGGGCCTAAATGCAGGGAATGGGGTGGTCTGTCCGAAATTTTAAGTGGACAGTGTTACTCGCAGGGTTCCAAAGGGTAAATATGCAAATTTTGGTTGAGATCGGTGAAACGGTGTGGATTTGGAACAAAGGGCCTAAATGCAGGGAATGGGGTTGTCTGTCCGAAATTTTAAGTGGACAGTGTTACTCGCAGGGTTCCAAAGGTTAAATATACAACTTTTGGCACAGATCGGTGAAACGGTGTAGATTTGGACAAAAGGGCCTAAATGCAGGGCATGGGGTGGTCTGTCCGAAATTTAATGTTGACAGGGTTACCCGCAGGGTTCCAAAGGGTAAGTATACAAATTTTGGTTCAGATCGGTGAAACGGTGTAGATTTGTATACATAACAGACAGACAGACAGACAGACAGACAGACAGACAGACAGACAAACTTTGTGCTTTATATATATAGATTGGTACATAAGTGCAAAATGGATGACTATGAGAATATAAATCTATGACTGAATGAACCAGACAGCGATGAAGTTGTTGAGGGTGAGAGGGAGAGGATGAAGGTAGAAGGTAGAAGTGCATCCAGATGTGTACAGTGATGCTGATAGTGGTGATGTATGGAGCGACCTGTATGTGACACTTGCAGTGATAAAGATAATGGATTGTAAGAACTTCCCTGAACACAGACTGCGAGCAAAGCGTAACATTTATTGCACCATTATAATTTTATATTACCGGGTGAGTTAGCCGAGGTCGTTGCGGCATGACTGTTGGCAGTCGCTCACATCCGGGAGGCGAGGAGGTTCGAATCCCCCCGCCGGCAACCTTGAAGATGGTCTTCTGTGGTTTCCCATCTTCCTTCCAGGCAAATGCCGGGGTTGGTCCCTAACTATAGGCCACAGCCGCTACCATCCAACTCCTCGACCCTCCCATCCAACATTCCTCCCCAACGGTACTTGTAGCTCACCCATTGGGTGTCCGTCTCGAAGCAGCTACAAAACTGGCGAGCCGAACATGTCCTCGGACACTCCCGGCACTAAAAGCCATACGCTAAAAAAATAAATAAATAAATAAATAAAATATATATATATTTGATGCAATACAATGATTACCTTTTGCTGCATAGTCTCTTTATGAATGAACACTTCAGACTATATCAATATAGACATATAATAGACTGTACCTCCAAGAAACATTATGGAGTGAGTGTATTGAGCAAATATTAGACAAATCACAATGTCCGGTAATTATTCAGGTACTTCTTGTAAATGCATGTATACATTCCCCTTCCTCCATTACCTGTCTCTTGAAGGATTCAACTACTTCCCTTAATTTTGCAAGAGCGCTTTTCAATTCAGCACGCACCCGTGGTTCTGATTCTAATGCTTTGGCTTTCTCTTGATATTTTTCTTCTGCTTGCTGTAGGTTTTGATTCAGTGATTCCCTGTCTGCTTTGGCTTCTCTTAGAGCAGCCTGAAGCTCTAACTTGTCCACCTCAAGTTCTGTTACTTGGTCTCTCAAAATCTTTGTTCTTTCACTCACTTGCTCATACTCTTTTCGAAGAGTAGCGTGTTCCTCCTTCAGTCCCTCAAATTGTGTCTTGATGTTGGGCTCCAACCTCTCACAGTCACTCTTTGAACTGCCAGAGGGTAAAACACCTTCAACTTGCTCTTCTTGATACAGCCTCTTAGGTGAGGGACCAGATGTTTCTCTTTGGCAAGCTGGGCGCATCGGTAGAGTCACTGAGGAACTTTCACAGAGAAGATCCAGTTCCACTACGACTGTAGCTGCACCACAATCTTCAAGCTCAGCTTGATGAGACAGTGGACTGCTCCTACTCTTGTTTATGGCTCTCTAGGTGACACGATCGTATCGGGCAGAGGCAATACAAGCCTTGCGAGACGGCGATGTCGGTCCAGAAGAGTAACCCAGTTCTAAAGTGGGTGCTCAGTCTGGGTTATTTTCATCCCATAGGGCAGCTGGAGATCCTAGAAATGAAATCAGAACATTAGGGGATGAGCACATAACCTCCTCGTCAGCCACAGTGTCAAAACACAACGCGCTCTAAGCAACCTACCTGTCACGAATTGACGGCTGCATACTTTAGTATGAGGTTTCACGGCACGATCTCTCAGGTCTTTCCGATTTATGCGAGAAAGCCACAGTGCTCAGCGTCTCTTGCTTCGTTTCTTCGTAAGTTCGCATTGGCTCTTTATTACTGACGGTATGCTGAAGAAACGTACACCCTCCTTGTGATCAGCTCTATCCTTGTTAGTCCTCGTGTGGCAAGCAACAATTGCACAGCATACCATCTCTAATTCAACGATGATAAGGGCTACTTTATACGCTTTATCACCCAAAATGCAAGTACCTCCCTATTGTTTTCCAACTGGCCCAGTAGTTCTGAACCCGTAGCAGCCTGCGGACCACTCAGCCTGAAATTGAATCATGTACGGACCACCCCCACCCCCTCCCCCCAATACACCTTATCAGTTGTAACCCTTTCTCAATGACACTTATTTTAAAGATATTTCAATTCAAAATCTGATAGTCATCGCCGAGAATACATTCGGACGATTCTCGTTCAACGCATATCGTTTTCGAAATCCCCATTTATTGGCCACTTTTTTATACGTGCTGGTGGACCCTTTTCTCCCGCGGACCACTCCCGAGGCACTCACGGACCACCGGTTAAGAACCACTGAACTGGCCTTTACAACAATATGGAGGATAGGCTGATTCTGAGTATGGCGCATAGATGGCGTTAGCGTCGCAGGGGTAAAAGTAGGCAACCCACACGGCTCGTGCAACCCACCCATTATAAAATATGCACTATATGTAATTGTATGGGTAATTATAAAATAACAAATATAATAAAACACAAATAAAAAAGACTTTTACATATTCGTGCATCGGCTACACGGGTGCAAACCAAGCACCTAGACCACTTGACCAAAGTACCACATTGAGCTAAGAAGTCGATAATGGTTTCAGGAAGTACTATAATAAATGGAAATAAGGAAAATCGTTAGCATAGTATAATGTGCCGGCCCCGTGGTGTTGGGGTAGAGCGCCTGCCTCTCACCCGGAGGCCCCGGGTTCGATCCCCGGCTCCGTCAGGGATTAAAAAAAAACTGACGTGAGGGTTGGAACGGGGTGCACTCAGCCTCGTGAGGACAATTGAGTAGCTGTCTGACAGTGAGACAGTGCCCCGGTCACGGAAACCAAGATTAACGGCCGAGGGGACCCGACGCGCTGACCACGCGTCACCCCAAAATCTGCAGGCCAATTGGCTGGGCAGCGGTCGCTTGGTAGGCCTAGGCCCTTCAAGGGCTGTAGTGCCACGGGGTTAGTTATAGTATAATGTGTAATACACCACATTGTAATTCAACAAGCTACTACAACGAACATTCAATATACTCCTTGATAAGGACAAAGAGTTATAACTATACCTATACATATAGGAGAAAGTAGGCTATATGTTCTTTACTGAACATCTTGTTTTTTGTAGATATATATATCCACAAGTACTACAAAAAATAGCTGCTATGGAGCACTGGAAGTTGTTAAAATAATAAGTATAACGGAACAAGTTAGATCTGAACCTTCCGATGCGCATGTGCGTCCAGTTGCACTACGTCATCCCCCCCACCTGGATTCTTTGTCAACCAGTGAGCACATACTTCATCACGCGCTGGTTAGATGTTGCCAAGTAGTCACTATTCCCAGAACCTTGGCAGGGTACAGACGCTGTCAAGGCATGCGAAGCAAGACTGAGTGGTTCTGTTCTTTGACAAGCACGGCAACAAGCTTGCTGTCAGGAGTGTGTGAAGTGGGCGCGCTCTCAGTTCATTATCACCAATACCAATGCTATGTCACTGAGAATGCTCCTATTGGATACTTTATGCTTGCATAATATAACCACGACGAGCAGCGAGCAGCCCCAAACAGTTGTTGCACCAAAGAGGGGAAATCGCATTTGCGCCTAGTGATCCCACTACTTACCCTCCTAGACGAGACTCCCCCATGACAGGCCAGGTCTAACTTGCCACGCTATAATATGGCTCATTTCTGGTGTTCTCAATTCATTAACACTATGGACAAATTTTGCTATGAGCACTGGCTTTACTCTCTATGTGTGCTGTACAATGCAGACCTCTTAATATAGATTTGCATGTCCAGGGTTGTACAAGACCCACATGAGTGTTTTTTTCTTTTTCTTTTTCGTGTGACTTCCTGAGAGGCCGAGTGCAGTTCTTTCTAGTCGACGCCCGTGGGCGACCTGCGCGTCGAGATGAGAGATGGAATGGATGAAGATGAAGGAACTGGGTAAGGATGTGGAAGGAATCGGCCGTGGCCTGTTAGAAGGTACCGTCCCAGCATTTGCCTGGTGTTGAAAATGGGAAACCACGGAAAACCATTTCAAGGACGGCCGACGGTGGGGCTCGAACCCACGCGTCTACCAAGTCAGCAGAGAGCTTGGCCCCATGACCTAACGCTGCGCTTTTAGCGAGCGTAGCCACTGTTGTCGGTACATGAGTGGTGATTTGCATAGTGAAAATCGTGGAAGTGTCGTAATTTTTCCATAATGTCCAGTGCTCTTTGCAGATCATTTTTGGTAGTCATGTTACTAGTGTAAATGTCAGGACAGTTTTTGACCTTCTCCTGTTGAAAGTTCCCTTGGGAACATGTTTTGGAATTCACTTCCATTTATAACTAACTGTGTAGTCTGTTGGTCCACATCAGAGCAATTGTTGAGGTGTATGAAGTAGGCCTACTGGTAATACCTGCAGAGGTGTACTCTCTGCTGAGAGCTCAGTGAAGCCAACAATATCACTGAAGTATATGGTGACACAGTCAAATGTCTCAGCCTCCACAGGATCCCCTCGCTTTAGTGCTTCGGCAACAGTTCTGAAAACAATCAAGACAAATAAATAGTCACCAAGTTGCTCAGTGTTCTTGGGACAAAGAACTCGGTAAAACCAACAATAACACTGAAATATCCCCTCTCTTTAGCGTTCAGCAACAGTTCTGGAAACAAACAAGGCAAATCACATCACCATCATCTGATATTGCCCTTTGCCTGTACTAGTGAGGGCAATGTTAGTGGATGCTAGTGCCTTATGGCTGCATTTATGCTCTGCATTAAATATCTGGATTTTTTCTCATAAGGAGATGCCACAAGATTGATGTTTCACTTTTCAATAAAACAAAGAAGAATAGAAAGTTCACAAAAAGTAAGGGGACTTGCGTCTGTGCAAGAGACTGTCTCAAGTGGTATTCCCATTACCATATTTTTGGACCATATGATGCACTTTTTGTTACCAAAAATACTGCAGAAAATATGGCTGTATCTTATGGTCCAAAGGTCTATCATATTTAGACATTGAGTACACATGATTTGCTACACCAATGCTCAAAAAATTCCTTAAACTACTCTCAGCAGTTGACCCCTTTTATTACTGCAGTTTAGAGACAGCGGCTTTGGTATACCTGCATTTGTCTCACACAAATGCGAGTTGACAGGACAGCTCGCAACCCCTTCCCCGCCCGCCTCCTCTTCGTACCAGGCAAACACAAAGAGCTGCAACCTTGACTTCCATGGTGAATTGAGTGTTGAGGTCAGAACTTTTCTCTTGTATCCACCTTGCTGTAATTCTACATGCAGACAGACGTTGATTAACAAACTGCATGAAGTAGTTCTTGCACTGAGTCTACTGTTGCCATACTAACAATGCACTTCACTGAAACCAAACTGTTGGCTACTATGGTAAGTGGCGTGAGTATGTCTATAACGATTCCAGGAAGCAATAAAGACGATCGAACATTGTAGAGTCTGAGTTTCTTGACTATTGCTATAACTTACCTAGATAACCTTCAAGACAGTATTGCTTTACCTAATTTATGTTTGTATACAAATTAAAATATTTCTGCAAATTTTTGTTTGAAAATACAGTGAAATTATATTATCTCTTAAATTTTCATCAAAATATCAGCATGCGTCATATGGTCTGAAAAATATGGTTCCGTATGTTAATTAAAGGAACGTGTTAGCAAGACCTGTATCCTTATGCCAGCTTAATTAAATTTTGATCATCTCATGCTGGACTAGTATTAACATCTGGCCGCCGGACAAACAATTTGGACTTAAAATTTATTAAAATTCATCAAAGAACTCCTGTGACAATTAAATATAGGTTATTTAATGTCTTAAGAAAACATCCCATTCTCAGTGGAACCCCTGAAATCGAAACCTCTCAAATCCGAAATCCTGGGAAAACCGAACATCATTTTAATGGAACCACATAACAGAGTAAAGAACAAACTTATTATTAAGTAAGATTATTGTGCAACATAATTTCATTGTGTCAAAAATGAGTCTAAAGTTATTGAAGTACTGAATTGCTATTTAGTTTTCCCTCAATTCTTTTTCCAGTTACTGATGTCGCCTTACCAACACTACATTCGGCAGCCAACTTCATTGAACTGTCCCCTTTGTCTAGTCACGGTAACACTTCGAGTTTATCTTTTAAAGTACACAAACTGTGTTTCCGTTTGCTTACCATAATTTTAGAAAACTGGAAATCCTTCCTTCACTGCTCACTTTAAATACAAAACCAACAAAATTTCAATTGAAACTTGATAAATCTCTATACAGTACAGAAATACGTATGCAAATGGTGGATGGAAACTGTAACAAAGCAGACGAAAGCGAAAGGTGACTGAAAGGAATGCAAAGATTAATAGGCCTGTTGTAGTATTTAAGGTAATTTTTAGCGCACATTTTCGCAACAATGCGTCATGTGCAACCAAAGTCAGTAAAACATGAGGCCTTTTCCCGCCACTATGAAACATTGGGTGGCCTGTACAGTACAACGTAACTGGTGTTGTATTTAGCTTACAGGACATACCACGTACAATTATGGACTTTTCGGCAAATCCGAACTCTTCGAAATCCGAACAAGCAACAGCCCCAATTAGTTCGGATTTCCGGGGATTGGGTGTAGTTCATTATAAAACAATAATATGTTTTTATGTTAGACGATGTCGAAATGTAAATATTATATGTCAGAAAACTGTATCATAATGAGGGTCATTATAACACTATTTTTCCATTGTGAAACAGTTTCTCCCACCAATCAGAGCTTAAGAAACAGTTGTGTGACCAATAAGGTAAGGATAGCATCGTACCTGCGCTGAGTTCCACGGCCTCCTAATTTAAATTTCACTGCGTGACTAGTGTCATAGTGGAGTAATCGAGGAGACCATGGTTAAATGCAAGGTATTCTTCGTGTCCCATGCTCTCTGTTCAGTATATAAAACTGGCGAAATCTCGATAGATATTTATGAATATTTATGTTCGAACATAAAATAGTTATAATTATCGTTGAACATAAACAGTCATATGCTACTCGCCTATAATGGTAATTAAGACACTCGTGTCTTAATTATTGCCATTATAGGCTCGTTACATAATGTACTATTATAAACATTCAAACTTGAAAAGTTATAAAATAATAAATTGATATACACCCTATTACAGTATGACAATGAAATAAAGAAGAAGAAAAGTCTTTAGATTAAGTACCAGCCTAATTTAGGTTGCCTAAAGCATGCCTACAGTGGTTCAAATAGAGCGATAATTATTAATCGGAAAGTGAAATGTAAAATGTAATTATTATTTTTGCTTGATCAGCATTTTTTAAATAATAAAAGGAAATGTCATTAAGCCCATAATTTTTTAAAATTTATGGGAAGGCACCCTGGACCACAATACACACAAATAAAAACTGTATCATAACCCCTAGAGCTCTTTTGATATGAACACTCAGAATAAATTTTAAAATCAGTCAAAAGTGATAAGATGAAAAATGAATGAAAAGAAACTGATAGATGCCATTCATGTTTAAAGGGAATGGAATTCAGATTTTCGTTAGTCTCACAGAAAATGAATTCTTGGAATCAGGAACAAGTAATTTTTTCTAAGCGCTCATTAATATGTTTAACTAAGGAAATTATTTACTTTGGCAACATTCGATGGAGCAGAGCATCTGTTTTCTTTTTTTCTTCTGTTAGCTGATTGGTTCGTTCTTGCACCAGTCCTTCCAAATTATAGGCATATTTTTCCATGATGGCTAGCATGTTATCAAAGATGTTCGGCTTCCTGCAACATAATGCATGTGTGGAATTATTTGCAATTGTGATAGGCAGACCTGGGAAGTTCTTGCAAATGCATGATTTTATTTGATATACTGCATTTAAAGAGGAAAGAAAAGTTGTGTATTTTGAATGAACTACAGTACATCAAATTAATGTAGACTTTCAGAAAAATAAGATGAGAAACTTCTACCAATTATTTAAGAAACAATTCACCAAATTCACTCCTCCAACCTTACAACTAGTCAATCTAAGAATAAAGCAAATTGTTCACTCGAAGCAGGAAAATTGCAATATAATGGCAGATTTTTTTGATGATATACATCACTGTCATAACCCGGGATTTATATTTACATTTAGTAATGATTATATGCAACAGGACGACTCGACAGCCCCAGATTTAAATGAAATTAAAAGATTATATGCAGTAGGTTAAGATGGAATTAAAGCAGAAATGAGGAAAGTTCTCGATGATGATATCATCAATAAACTTAAAGATATCTTAGATACAATCTGGGATAATGAAGAAATTCCAGAAAATTGGAAGGCAGCCATCATACACCTTATACATAAGAGAGGTCCAAAAACTGATCCAAATAACTATAGGAGCATTTCACTTGTGCAGGACTTATAAAATACTCTCGAAAGCACTACTCAGCCGTGCAGAACCACAATTGGATCCGCTAATAGGTGAATATCAAGGTGGTTTTCGGAAAAACAGATCATGCACTGAGCAGATCTGGAATCTCAAAACTATTCTACAAATGAGGCAACTGAGAAACAAGGCAACAACTATTACCTTTATAGACTTCAAGAAAGCTTATGATTCTATTACTAGAGAATCCCTCATCAATGTTTTAAAAGAATTCGGCTTGGATTCGAAAACCACCAACAATATACCAGATACATTAACAAATACCTCATCTAAAGTTAGATTCAATGGAGAATTCTCTGGAACTTTTCAAATAAAAATAGGTGTCAGACAGGGAGATGGGTTGTCACCTTTGTTTTTTAATTGTGCTCTGGAGAAGGTGATTAGAGAATGGAGAAAATCAGACACATAAGGTATATATTTGGGAAGTAAAAAAGATAATATCCATTTAGATTGCTTGGCTTTCGTTCTGATTACAGACACACCAGAAAATGCAAAGATCCAAGTAGAAAACTTAATGGAACAAGCAGGAAACGAAGGTTTACAAATCTCCTTCCCCAAGACAGAATTTATAACGAATGTCCAAGATGCAATAATAATCATAAATGAAAACAAAAAAATACAAAAACAAAGTTAACTCATTTAAGTATTTAGGTGAATGGATAACTATCAACAACAATGAAAAGAACAGCTTAGAGGTCTGAGCAAAGAAAATGAACATAGCATTTCAGATCACCAGAAATGTATACAAGAAAAAGTCACTATCACGGGACACTAAAATTGAACATTACAATACAGTGGTGAAACCTGAAGCACTCTATGGAGCTGAAACATTAAAGTTAATGCGGAAAGGTGACAGAAACAAAATCATACTCATGGAAAGAAGATTGGTTCGATGCATCCTTGGCCCAAGGAAAACAGAAACGGACTATAACTGACCACGACCTAACATGGAAATATACACCCATGTGGAGAACATAATTCACACCATGCGCAAAAGACGAATGTCATTTTTTGGGCATTTAAATAGAATGAATACTGACAGGCTAAAAATAAAAACCCATAACAACAACTTAAAGTTCAACCAGCATGGTTTACACAGACATTAGAGGATCTTAAAGAAGCATATAATAGGAATTTATTTCGGGACAAAATTTAAAAAGTGATCTTCAAGGAGGAACAAGAAAGACGATGAAAGCAGCCACGTAACATTGGACAACTCCGGAAACAGAGATCAGAGAGGATGAAGCGAATATAGGAAGAGAGAATGAAGACATGTGGCAAGATTTGAAGTATTGATTTTACGTGCTCTGTAATAGTGCTATTCGATTAAATAAATAATAATACTGCATTTAGGGAATTTCTAGGATATTTTTCTCCTGTGCATCCCCACTTGATTATTAGCATTTGATTTACAAACTTTTAACTATTTTTGTATTATTTACCTTCACACTCAGCTCAAAAATTACTCATCCAGTCCTCAGACCACAACAATGATAGTGACTTAACACAATACTGGTAACTTTTTGTTTTGCGATAAGAGCTCAAATATAGTTTTCAGGTGAATGAACAATGTTCAGTTTAGACAGTTTAATGGTATATTTCTTCATAGTGAAAGCACGTGGTGGAAATTGGAGTTATGTGGCAAAATGTACATTGCAAGTGATAAGATAGGCACATATGTGCATGTGCATAGTATATATTTATAGATATACAGTACACTCATGAAAATGGAATTTGAAACATGATGAAGGAGTGGTGCTGTACTGCTGCAACTGAACAAACAGGACGAGTGTTTGGCTGTTCCTCAGGTCCCTCTGATCTCAAGGTGTGGTTGAAAATCCATACACGATGTGCCTATCTTGAGCTGCAATACATAGCTGAATTCTTGAGCCAGTAAAATCCTGGATCACTTTCTGAGAATTGTGGTCCATGCTTGCTGCATTGCATGGGTGAGTTGTTCCAGAGATGTGGATGACTAAGGCAAATAGGCCAGATGGTGACCCATCATGCTTCACATATGCTCAATAGGATGGAGGTCTGGGGATTCGGTAGGCCATTGTAAGGTTGTGATGCCATTGAGAGCTTTCCTGGAAGTGTATGCAGGGTGAGTGAGAAACATCCCATTTGCAATGTTTGCCATCATGCAGACAACCACAGGATTGAGCATATTGTCAGCTTACTGGCGAGCAGTCATATTTCCCTTAACAACCACTAATTGTGCCGCATGTACCTCTCATTAATGAGGTCTAGGCCACTCTTCCCCGCTACGTCATCACACACGATTGCGACAATCACTATGGGCATGTCCCAAGTGCAATTCATCACTAATGATGACACTATGTCCACCCCGATCTTTCTCGGCACCACACCAGCTTTCCATGTGATGTTGTGGGGCCAGTGGAACACTGAACCTTCTAATACTGTAAGCCATGACCACTTCCCTTAGCCAGTTTCATTCATTTTCATCTCTAATTAGCTCCTCTAATGAGGTTGGTATCAGGAAGGGTATCTGGCTGAAAATCCACCAACCACATATAAATTTGTTGCATCTCATCCCCGACCCTATTGAAATGGGAATATTAAGGGGTAAACGTACACCATACACATTGAGTACAAGATATTCCGACTTCTAGTGATATTAATATAGTCCTCCAGGAAGTGCCTGTTCTACTCACAAGCCAGCCTGCATCTCCTTGAGCTTGACGCGAACATAGCGAATGTCGGGTCTCAGTTCAGGGTCTTCCTCCCAGCAGCTCTCCATACAGCGTGTCACATACTCGTCTGCTCCTAGTTGCACCGTATCGGGTCTCAACAGTTGGCCACCTGGAGGACTGCGCACACGCTCCACTATTTCTGAAATATAAAAATGTCTTTGCCACAGGGTTGTGAATTAACTCTGCTACTATTCTCTATATTACGAAAGGTAAACGGTGACGGTTGTCCTCCGCTAGAATGGTGAGGTGTGGAGAGGGGTAACGGTCTCCATGGCAACAGCCAGCGGTGTTGCAATGTATGCAGAGACAGCAGTGAGCACATGGCTTGAGGCAGTGTTCTACCGTGCCTTGATTCGTCATTTTCATCCCGTGTATGGCTGACACACCACACCAGGCAGGGGGGCTAACTTTCCCAGTATTTGTGTCTTTTCGCAAGACTCTTGGAATTTTATGAGTCTTGACCTGTCCAAGCGGCAACGCAGTATTTCCTCATGTGCTAGCTTTGACAGCCGTCAACGTTCAGCGTTATAAAAGTAAAGACAAATTCATTAGAGGACAAGGACATTCTCCACAGACAGACACACTGTCGTCTTCACCGATGGACATTTACACTGTTAATCCAAACAATAGCTCTTCAATATTACAGACATAAACGAGTTGTTTCCACCTCCTGTTCTCAGCAGGAGGATTTTGAATGTATTGTTACGGCTGTGAGTTTGTTTTGTCGCTCGCCGCATGAGTCACAGCTTCCCCGGGCTGTGTGTGCTCTGCCTCAGTGTATTACGTGCGCGTTACGCAACGGACAGCGAAGTGAAAGGGATGGTCCAGAATATTCGTGACCCAGCCAGTGAAGGAAATGTCGAGAAGCCGTGTGTCCTGGACGATTCTAGAATTCATTGAGTCACCAGCCTGCTATATAAGCGGCTTCAACAGTGAGGGGACCGAGTTTTCTGTGGGTGTGTGTTTTACGAGCTAGTGCGAGCGTCTTTCCTGAGCGACAGAAGTGTGGTGACGAAGTGCCGTGCTAGTTACGAAATCCAGTGACATTGTTTCCCCCAGCTTGTGGACAGCGAAATAGCGTGTAGCGGAATATCGTAAGTAACTGTAGTTGGTGTACATGAGGAAGAGGTGCAGGTAGCTTCTGTCAAGGCCACCGGACTCATTAAGACGGTTTTACTTCTGTGGTTTGTTGAGAAGTGAAAGGGGCAAGAGCGCTCAAGGAAGAGACTTGAGGAAACTGGAGTAAGGTTCTAATTGCTTGTATTTGCTGTTGAGTGGTGTATCTTTCCTGCAAGCAATAAAGCTAACTTCTCTTTAAAGCAGTAATTGGTGTTGTGCTTTCTACCCACCGTAATTGGCAACTCCAGCTATCTGATATGACATCTAGCGGTAAAAATGAGAAACT
The DNA here is from genome assembly GCA_946902985.2 of Meconema thalassinum. Taxonomy (NCBI): domain Eukaryota; kingdom Metazoa; phylum Arthropoda; class Insecta; order Orthoptera; family Tettigoniidae; genus Meconema; species Meconema thalassinum. Next base: position 246,270,790 of record OX336394.1, on the reverse strand, counting down.
TACCGAGTAGGGTACATTTGTCACGTGGTGACTGTTTGTATATGGTTTCTTGTATTGGTAAACAGATCGTGGTAAATTGTTCGTGTCTTTATACATAAGTAACAAGTTTTACTCGTTGATAGAGTGAAAAATGAGTAAAAGCAAAGTGTATTGCTCAGTTTACGGCTGTAAGTCGATGTATAAGAGGGCTGCGGATATACGTTTTCATCACTTTCCAAAAGATGCAAATAGCAATAGCCGAAATGTGATGATACCTAATAATACCTAATAATAATACCTTTCCACCCCGGGAAGGATCTAACACTTGTCGAGGTAGACAGACAGAAGACCTGCGACGTAAAGCTAGCGAAGGTTATTCAGTTTAAAAACAGCTGTTACGATGGGCGCGCTGGTAAGATTGAAGTTACTTGAATAATTAATTAAATAATTAATTATTGGCTGCTTGGTAGGGAGAAGGGATGAGTTTAACTTGTATTAAAACAGGCGACAGGAATTGCTTGATTTGGATGGTTAAAAGGTGGGCTTGGTGTTGAATATTTGAATGGTAGCGGAATCACTCATTCTACAGTGCCCACGGGGTGGAAAATTCGGCCTATATGACTCGTAGTGGAATAGCTCGAATATCGAAGAACTTAGCGATTACGAGGTGTAGGCTTGGCGGAAAGGCTGGCGGATCATCAGTTTGACATCAATTCACGATATAAGTCGGAGCTTGGAACAGTGGCGTCTGGTTTGCGTGGATGCTAGTCTCGGAATGATAAAAGTAGCACAGCTTCGGTGTGTTATTTATTTGTTTATGTACCGTATTTCTCTATTTGAATGTCCTCGGCGTTGACTCAGGATCGACATTTACATTATATTGCGCATAATAGTACCTAAATAATGTCCGAAGTGTAGCCCTGTATAAATTTGAATCAGCTGATCTACATCACCCATAAAAACTGATGCTTGATAATATGCAAATGACACCAAAAAATCCAGTGGAACACACAAATTAGATCACGTGTATCGCACAGTTATACATATATACAATTAAAAATAACACTGTCATTACTTTAGAGACCATATTTACTGATTATAACCGAAAAATAAAAAGTGCTCCATATCAAACGCGTGTTATTGAGTATTTTAAACCCTACTTATCCAGACCGACCGCAGCGCCCCAAGTGTTAGTTTGAGTTGCCAATCCAGTCAACAAAAGTGCCACTAGGGGGTGGCACGTAACAACTGGTGTCAGAAGCCGGATTACGAACTCAAGCACAAGCACAACACCTGGCGGTCCTGGTTTCAAAACCCGAGCAGGTCATTTTCTCTAATTTTCCTGTGAGTGCATGCCCCTTACAAGACAAACAACTAAAATGGAGGCGCAATTGGCAGCATTGCTAGAAAAGTTAAGTGGCATGGAAGCCAAGATGGAAGACGGCCAGAAGAAGATGGAGGACGGCCAGAAGAAGATGGAGGATGGCCAGAAGAAGTTAGCAGAGGACCTGAAGGACGGCCAGAATAAGTTAGCAGAGGACCTAACCGCCAAATTTCTGGATGGCCAGAAAAATCTGGAAGAGTGTCTGCTGACGAAATTAGAGGAGAGCCAAAGGAAATTAGAACAGGGTCTACGTGAGGAAGTCGCAGCAGTGGAAAAGAAGTTCGACGCCTTACAAGTGGAAGTTGCCGAGCTGCGCCAACGCCCGCTGATGGAGGTGGAGGAGAAATTCAACGCCTTACAAGTGGAAGTTGCCGAGCTGTGCCAACGCCCGCTGATGGGGGTGGAGGAGAAATTCAACGCCTTACAAAAGGAAGTTGCCGAGCAGCGCCAACGCCCACTGACGGGGGTGGAAGAGAAATTCAACGCTCTACGAGTGGAAGTTGCCGAGCTACGCCAACGCCCGCCCACCGTTACACCGGGAACATCAGGAACGGGACATAGCAGAGTGACGCCCCCAACCTTCGACGGAAAGGTCCCGTGGAGCACCTACTTACGTCAGTTCGAGGCGGCCTGTTCCATAAATAACTGGAACAACACAGAAAAGGCTACAGCTCTCATTGTAGCGCTGAGAGGTGACGCCCTTAACGTCCTTCAGGGAATCCCGACTGGATCCCAGGACTACGCTTCACTGATCGCCCATATGGAGTCCCGATATGGAGATAGCCATCTTCAGCAGGCCTACCAGATGCAGCTCCAGACCCGGGTACAGAAGAACGCGGAAACCCTGCAGGAGTTCGAGATGGACATCGCACGCCTCGTAAGGCTCGCCTATCCAACAGCGCCGGCCGACTTTCTGGAACAGATTGCGACGCAGACCTTCACCGACGGGCTACGGGACTCGGACACTCAACAGGCCCTGCAACTCGCGCGCAATAAGGCCCTGGCAGATGCGCTGAGCCACGCACTTGAATTCGAGACGGAAAAACAGGCATCTAGAATGCACGCGCGGGTGCGTCAAGTGGACGTCGACGAACCAGCAAAAACCAACGAGACCAAGCCCCTGGCCGACGAATTGATGGAGGCGCTAAGCCGTTTCTTCGATATTCGCGGCACCACCAGCAACGACACAGCCGGAAGACAACCGGAGAGGCGGCCTGGAAGAGGACTACCGACCTGCTGGACCTGCGGTAAGAAAGGCCACCTGAGCAAGGACTGCAGCGATCGCCGCCGACGAGGGTATCCGACGGGAAATCAGTCGTCTGAAAACCACGCGACCCAGGGAAACGAGTATTAGCCAGCCTTGGGGGGCAAAGGTTGGCTTGTGACAGTCGTCAAGCCCCGGCAGTCCAGGTTCGTGTGACGAAGTTACGGAGGGACAATAGCAGCCTGATGGTCGACGGAGTCGTCAACGGAGAGAGCTGGCCCATGCTAATCGACACGGGAGCATCGAGGACCATCGTCAGTCCCACCATGATCCCGAAGTGGAGTGTGCAACCCACACAAAGGAACCTCCAGCTAATAACCGCGACTGGAGAGACCGCACCGGTACATGGCGAAGCATCACTGGAGTTCGTCATTGGTCGACGGGCGATAAAGCATCCAGTGCTTGTGGCTGACGTATCAAATGAAGTGATCATCGGACTGGACTTCCTGGACCAGAACAACATCATCTTGGATCTGAGTACCAACACTCTGCACTTCGGAGGCGAGGAACTTGCTTTGCAACCAGCACACGAGGCCATCACCGCACGACGAGTAAGGCTGAGAGAGGACGTCATCGTTCCCGCAATTGTCGACGGAACAGCTGAGGGAGTGGCGGCTGTCATCGAGCCAAAATATGAGGACATCCAGATAAAAGGATTGCTAGTTGCCAAGACCCTCATCAACACGACGTCTCGGCCGTACGTCCGCCTGTCCAACCTGAACGACTACGATATTACGGTTCACCGGGACACCAACCTAGGAGTCTGCGAGCCCGTTACCTGGATTGCCCGTATCACAGACACGACGGACGGACACCTGCAGACGGACAACCGAAGAAGACGTGCCCTGCCAGAAGAACTACAGAAGCTGTACCAAGGATCCCAGGACCATTTAGACGAGGAGCAATCACGCCAACTTCAGGACCTGCTACGCGAATTCCAGGATGTCTTCTCCGTGGGGAGCAAAGACTTCGGTAGGACAAGCTTGGTCCAGCATAGAATCGACGTTGGGGACAGCGCACCGATTAGGGCCCCATTCCGACGTGTCCCGCTCGCCAAGCAAGCCGAAGTCGACCAGATGGTAGAAGAGATGAAGGAGCATGGGGTGATCGAGCCATCACATAGTCCTTGGAGTTCTCCGGTCGTGCTAGCGAAGAAGAAGGACGGTTCCACCTGGTTCTGCGTGGACTACAGGCGGGTGAACGACGTCACGAAGAAGGACAGCTACCCTCTACCCCGGATCGACGACACGCTGGACACCATATCAGGATCAGGATGGTTCTCCACCTTGGATTTGAAGAGTGGCTACTGGCAGTTGGAGGTCCACCCTAAAGACCGCGAGGAAACGGCGTTCTCTGTGGACAGCGGGCTTTGGCAGTTCACCGTCATGCCATTCGGTCTGTGCAACGCCCCTGCGACCTTGGAAAGGCTGATGGAGTCCATTCTGAGGGGACTACACTGGAAGACCTGCCTGGTCTACCTAGACGACGTCATCGTTCTGGGAAAAATCTTCGAGGAGCACTACAGCAACATGAAGGAGATCTTGGTGAAGCTACGGGCTGCCCAGCTGAAGTTGAGCCCCAAGAAGTGTCAGCTCTTCCAGAAGCAGGTCCAGTACCTTGGGCACATTGTCTCCGAGGAAGGGGTGCGCACTGACCCAGAAAAGACGGCAGCTGTGAGGGAGTGGCCAGTTCCGAAGGACAAGTCCCAACTACGAAGCTTCCTGGGACTCTGCACTTATTACTGTCGCTTCTTGAGAGGATTCGCCGACATCGCCAAACCACTGCATCGACTGACTGAGAAGGACCAACTCTTCACATTGAAACGTTTTGCTAGCTCCTAACTGTTGGGTGAGAAATGTAACTGTTTACCTTTGCCTAAGCTATGTTGTTTTAATGGGCGCCAAGACCTCAATGCAATGTTGAAATCTAAATTTGTATTTAACAACGTCTAGCTCTGGCAGAACACCTTCAAGACTCTATTCACTCAGATCGTGGTATGATTTGATCATTAACCCAACAAACAATTGTATCAGGAGAAGGAATTGGTCTATATCTAATGCTACCTACTGAAAGCAAAGATTGCATTGTAAAAGAAATGAATTTATTATATAAAACAAGTATAGCAAAATTAATAATAATAATAAGTATAAAATTTAAATTGGAGCGTTGTGATTTGAATATTACCGATAGAAAATTACGTGAAAACGGAGTCTGATAAATTGATTTTACTCTTATTTCCAAGCTATGAAGTTACTGAAATATGAAATGTAAAACAAAGAAAAATGAGAGATTGCGTATTTCCGCGTCATTTGCGCTTACCACTGGAAATTGCCAAAGCATTTCCCTCGTTCTTGATTATGTCGTGAGCTTCCCACAGTCTCCTGGACGTCGTCATCTCCGTCGGAATTTGATGATATTCTGGTAGATTAGATAATTCTATGGTCCGTACCTCGGACCCAAACACTCGTACAACCAAGTTTTACAAAAGTTCGTCGCTAACTCCACTGAACATCGGAGCGACACGCACTTGCGACCGTACTCTGCAAGTTCTACACAGATAGTCCTTAACTCCACCGAACATCGGAGCCACTCGCACGCGCATCCATACTCGTCAAGTATTTCACAGATAGTCCTCGTTTCACGGCGCGTCGAACGATATATCCACACGTTGGCTCCCCCACCATGGTACCGACATCTAGCTTACGTCGTCCTCACTGATTGGCAGAGCACGCCGCTAGTTCCCCTCCTCTGGTTTCATTACACTCGGCGGGAGGGTTCCGTTTCAACAATTCGCCTTTCCTGGACGCTGCGACCCAGGATTGCGTCATGCTTTCCGACAAGATTAAGCGTGTACTTGAAATCCCAGTGAGTCACGTCTCTCGATATACCCTAACTGACGAAAACTCCGTAAAATTCCGTAATCACATAATTTTCTATGATATCGTCGTTCGTAATAATTTGCTTGATAGCGTTTTCTAAGACATAGAAAACCTATCTGAATGCTAATAATTTTTATAAAATGCTCCGAAAATACCTTAATAATAATTACAATAAATTAATAATAATAATAAATTACCATGAAAAATTGTCTTGGCAGAACAATTTGCCGCGTAAATAAATATAGAATGGCTTCCTACTGACTTATGCCAGTTGCATAAAACCCCTCGAAAAACACGTTACATATTCGCCTCGGATCATCGGATGATTTACCGTGACGACGGTCCATTATCCGATTATCCCAGACACGTTAATAAACCCCATCCAAAATACATATTACATAAACGAAATCACCCTAAATTACAGATATATACACTCATATTTTTTCTTCACGCACTTTGCGTCAAAGTTTGTTGTCACTATGGATTGCACTTTGCAACCAGTCCAATGTTTCTCATATAAAATAGTGTTCCACGGATATTTCCGCCTCTCAAATTCCTCTATGTTGGAGAAATAGACATAATAAATGTGTGAGCACTATGTATTTATGATGTCATATCACACGCATTGAAGGTGTTCTGATATATTTATATCACCATAGAACTCCCTAATTTCACTGGAGGACCCCTCCTTATGGTGAAATTTAATCTCACTTATCACTGAGCACACGATCACACTATTGTGGCAGCGCCTCGTGACCATAATACTTAATCTCTCTTTAAAGTAGATTAAATTAATATTGACTTCTGAAAAAAAAAACAGTAAATGCGCATTACATATAACACCAAATATTTCTGTGCCGTAATCGCCCTGTCTTGTTAAGTTCCCGTTAACCATATTCTACTTAATACTAGTTCTCAACACAGACCATTTCTCCTCACACAAATAATACCATTGTACAAATTGCCTTAAATTACACACTTACAAATCTTACATGGCGAGGCCGTAAACAGAAATCACGTGTGCTGATATGTATGAGTTTCATGAAGGACTGTCTCGCATTCTGATGGCCCATCTTTTATCTCGTGGACGCCTTAAGCTAACAAGCCCTATTCAAGCGCTCCCCCATCTCTTGGAGATAAATGGGAACCCATCAGCGCTGCCAAAAATGGCCTTGGTGCATCGAGACAATTTAGTGCTCAACAGCATCCGACAATCCCGTCATATTTCCCTGTACCTTAAAAACTCTCATTTACTTACATACTACCCCCCTGTGCGACTTCTGATACGCCTGCCTTGAAGACCAGATCTTCCACGCACCAGACACCACACTTACTCATTTGATAGGCTGGCTCGCCAGCTAAACACACTCACTTTATGACACATATTTTCGTAGACTTTGTATATTATACGTCCCGTATACTCTGTTTCCCTCACTATTCTCCAGCACATATGCTGTTTTCCCAATACGTTTGGAAACTATAAATGTTCCTGCGTCACCTTCTTCCAACCTTGCAAGTGGCTCCCTTAAAATGAACGTCATCACGTTGCTCTACCTAGCATATTTCTCAGTGTCTGTAACGATGCCCTGTTGCTACTGTCCACACATGCTAACCCTACTTTCCTATGGTGTCACACCTCTACTCGACACTCTATGACCTAAAAATGTCACTTCTGACTGACAGAATGACGACTTAGACAGCTTCAAAGTGAACCCTGCCTGATCTAACTTCTGAAAAACTATATTTAAATGACGTAGATGCTCCTCAAAACTGCGTGAACTAATTACCATATCATCTATGTAAATGGTTACAAACTCTCCTGTGTCATCCCCTAATGCGATGTTTAAAGCCCTAATTAAAGCTGCTGAACTACTCTTTAACCCATAAGGTGTTCTACAAAATTGATAAAGGTTATATTTATGACTAAAAGCTGTAAATGGTCTATCTTCGTACATAAGTGGCACTTGCCAAAAACTGGAACTCAAATCTACACAAGTGAAATACTTCTTCCCCTCAAATGTTTGCATTAATTCTTCTATTGACATAGATTTCAGCTGATCTGAACTAATTCTACTGTTAACCAAACGAGCGTCTAAACAAATACGAACCGTGCCGTCGGTCTTGGGTACCGTGATCAAAGAATTAACATATGGACTGTTCGAGTGCTCAATAATCCCATCTTCAAGCATCTGATTAATTTGTGCCTCAACTGCACTCTGATAAGCGAAAGGTACAGGATATCTATGTCCTGTGAATACTGACCTATCAATAACGTTCAATGAATGTGTATAGCAATTGGTCATACCAATGCGATCCTCAAAAACTCTCCTATTACACCATAACACATCATAGAGCCGAACACACTGTTCATCCTCTATATTTCCCTGAAATGCAGCCTCACGTAACGAGTCCTCTAGACTTCCGTTCGTAATCACACTGCCCACAAAACATGGAGAACCCCGCTCTACGGCTGGCGATATCTCATTTAAAGTACAAATCACACCTACAACACTACTTCTCTGAATTTGGTCATTGAACGCTACTTCTACTTCAGAATCTCCCCATTTAAATTTCAAACTCCCTACATCATAACATAAGTTACCAGACACTCTACTTAGCCACTCTGAACCCAAGATAACACTGAATACTAAATTTGGAATTACAAGGCAAATCTGCTTCTCTACATGATTATTAATTTTAATGTCTACTAAAACTTGCTTAGAAATTACTTTAGACCTCTTCCCAACAGCTGTGATAACAAAAGTGCTTTTAATTGGCATCTCCTCAAAATTTACTCCAGTTCCTTTCATTTTATCATAAAATGCACTACTTATGCAACTCTTCATACAACCACTATCAATTAAAACATCTGTGTACGCCTCGGACACGTTAAATTTAACTATGGGGCTCTTACTAACCACTTCCTGAATAATACCTTCATCATTTAGTTCATGTAATAATTCATTTCTTACATTTAGGTCATAGGGTTCCTGTATAATTGTATGGACAGGGCATGCTACAGACTGAGATTCTGACCTTACTTCGCAGCCTGGTTCGCGTTTAAAGAACCGCTACAGCTGGCCGTAGTACTACTAACTACTAAACTGGTCTGGTTGTTCTGGGCTGTGTTGTCATTGTTTGGCTGTATATTACTACCACTAGGCTGTCCTCTTCCTTGACCCCTATTCTGGTTGTAATTATTGTCATTATAATTTCTCCCTTAATTTCCCCTGAAATCATTGTTTCTCCCTTGATTTCCCCTGTAATCATTGTTCCTCCCTTGATTTCCCCTGAAATCATTGTTCCTCCCTTGATACTGATTACCATAGCCATTTCCTCTGTTCTCATATAGCTGATTATTATTATTTCTATTTTGAGCGTTGGCCCCTTCGCCACCGTTCCCTTGAACTTCTTGATGCCTGGCTTCATTAGGTCTATTATTATTATTACCCTGGTTCCGATTGAAATTGTCCTCATAACCCCCTCTCCCTAGTGCATCAAATGTGCTTAACAAATTTTCTACTTGTGATATAGTCTTTACATTCTGGATACAAGCAGCCTCCTTGATCCTATAGGGAAAGTGCCTAAGTAGCAACCTTACCACATCACTTTCCTCCTTCAAGCCATCAAGATATTTACACACTAATACCTGCCCTAAAAAGTATTCGGTCATGGTGGAGCTTCCTTTAGGGTTATATTTACCACACACTACTCCCTCACGATGCTGCGACTGAATAACCTAATTCCAGAACTTTTCACAGAATTTCATTTTAAAATCATTAATATCAGTAAACTTGTCTCTGTAGACAGCAAACCAATTCCTCGTTTCCCCCACAAACACTTGTTCTAAAATTTCAACTACCTGGCACCACTCAATACTACCATTTTCCAACCTCTCCCCGAATTTATTTTCTATAGTGTTCATGAACTCCATTGGGCACCCCTGTCGATTGCTGAACTTACCCAGTTCTACCTCCCTGTGTGTGCTATTCACAAAAACTGGCCTATTCTGACTATTTTCTTGCCTGATCCTAGCTTTTAATTTTAACTCTAATTCTGCGATTTTCTCCTCAGCCTTCCTCTCAATACTGTTTACCGTTAATTTAATGTTTCCTTCTGATTCTTCTACTTTATCATATAGCTTTGCTTGTTTCTCCTCAATCTTGCTAATGCTCTCTCTATTACTCTCTCTTAAATCATTTACTTCTGCAACTATTTGTGAGTGGACTTTCTCAATTCTACCCCCCAGCTGTTCCTTAACCTCTTTAGTAGCTACCTGAATTTTGTCAATTTCTCCCCCCAATTGCTTTTTGACCTGCTGTGTTTCCAGTTGCACTAGTTCTTTTAAATTTTCAGCCTGTGTACTGATTCTAATTTCCAACTCCTCCTGTACTTTTCCTAATTTTCTGTCTACATCTGCAATAATCTCTTTAGCCTTTTCTTCCATCACCCCCCTGATCTCACCTCTAATCAGTTCGAATTTGTCACTCATTTCCCTACTGTTTTGTTCTAATTTGGCGTTTAAACTATCGCTCAATTCCCTATTACTCTCTTTATTTTCCCTACTGTTTTGTTCTAGTTTAGCGTTATTCTGTTCTAACTTTGCATTTAAAGCTTCTGTACTTTCTTTATTTTCCCTACTGTTTTGTTCTAATTTAGCGTTATTCTGTTCTAACTTTGCATTTAAAGCTTCTGTACTTTCTTTATTTTCCCTACTGTTTTGTTCTAATTTTGCGTTTAAGGCATCACTACTAACTTTGTTCTGATACATGAACTCGAGAAGTAAAGTTTTTAATTCTGGTTGGCCGCCTACACTCCCTGTTTCAGTATCGGGATTTACCTCCGCTACCCCGGTACTACCATCACTCGACATACTGCTCGTATCATCACTTTCCCGTTGATGACCACTACGTAACCTCATCTGTCTTTCTTTCTCATCCCCCATAATGATATACACTGATAAAGACAAATAACCCCCAAAATACAGGCACAGAAATATATACCCTTCTCCTTCCACAAATGTTATTAGGTTTTCAGCCCCAAGTTGTCGGCGACAAATGAAACGTTTTGCTAGCTCCTAACTGTTGGGTGAGAAATGTAACTGTTTACCTTTGCCTAAGCTATGTTGTTTTAATGGGCGCCAAGACCTCAATGCAATGTTGAAATCTAAATTTGTATTTAACAACGTCTAGCTCTGGCAGAACACCTTCAAGACTCTATTCACTCAGATCGTGGTATGATTTGATCATTAACCCAACAAACAATTGTATCAGGAGAAGGAATTGGTCTATATCTAATGCTACCTACTGAAAGCAAAGATTGCATTGTAAAAGAAATGAATTTATTATATAAAACAAGTATAGCAAAATTAATAATAATAATAAGTATAAAATTTAAATTGGAGCGTTGTGATTTGAATATTACCGATAGAAAATTACGTGAAAACGGAGTCTGATAAATTGATTTTACTCTTATTTCCAAGCTATGAAGTTACTGAAATATGAAATGTAAAACAAAGAAAAATGAGAGATTGCGTATTTCCGCGTCATTTGCGCTTACCACTGGAAATTGCCAAAGCATTTCCCTCGTTCTTGATTATGTCGTGAGCTTCCCACAGTCTCCTGGACGTCGTCATCTCCGTCGGAATTTGATGATATTCTGGTAGATTAGATAATTCTATGGTCCGTACCTCGGACCCAAACACTCGTACAACCAAGTTTTACAAAAGTTCGTCGCTAACTCCACTGAACATCGGAGCGACACGCACTTGCGACCGTACTCTGCAAGTTCTACACAGATAGTCCTTAACTCCACCGAACATCGGAGCCACTCGCACGCGCATCCATACTCGTCAAGTATTTCACAGATAGTCCTCGTTTCACGGCGCGTCGAACGATATATCCACACGTTGGCTCCCCCACCATGGTACCGACATCTAGCTTACGTCGTCCTCACTGATTGGCAGAGCACGCCGCTAGTTCCCCTCCTCTGGTTTCATTACACTCGGCGGGAGGGTTCCGTTTCAACAATTCGCCTTTCCTGGACGCTGCGACCCAGGATTGCGTCATGCTTTCCGACAAGATTAAGCGTGTACTTGAAATCCCAGTGAGTCACGTCTCTCGATATACCCTAACTGACGAAAACTCCGTAAAATTCCGTAATCACATAATTTTCTATGATATCGTCGTTCGTAATAATTTGCTTGATAGCGTTTTCTAAGACATAGAAAACCTATCTGAATGCTAATAATTTTTATAAAATGCTCCGAAAATACCTTAATAATAATTACAATAAATTAATAATAATAATAAATTACCATGAAAAATTGTCTTGGCAGAACAATTTGCCGCGTAAATAAATATAGAATGGCTTCCTACTGACTTATGCCAGTTGCATAAAACCCCTCGAAAAACACGTTACAACATGGACAGCAGGATGCCACAGTGCCTTCGAACAACTCAAGCAGGCTCTGTGCACCGCGCCTATTCTGGCCTACCCCAGACCTGGAACAAGGTTCATCGTGGATACCGATGCCAGCGACTTTGGTATAGGAGGAATCCTGTCGCAAATAGTGGACGGCGAGGAGAGAGTAGTGGCCTACTTCAGCAAAGCCTTGTCAAAGCCAGAGAGGAACTACTGCGTCACCAGGAAGGAACTGCTCGCCATCGTGAAGACCATCGAACACTTCCACAAGTACCTGTACGGGCAAGAATTTCTCATCAGGACCGACCATGCATCCCTGGGGTGGCTCCTGAACTTCAAACAGCCCAAGGGTCAACTCGCGCGGTGGTTAGAGAGGCTTCAACAGTACAACTTCGAGATCCAGCACAGGAAAGGCCAACTGCATTCTAATGCCGACGCCCTGTCACGAAGACCGTGCCACGAAGACTGCACCTTCTGTACTAGGAGGGAGGAGAACACCGGGATACAGTGCCGACGGACTACTGTGGAACTTCAAGGGAACTGGAGCCGCGAATCTTTCACGCGGGTACAAGTAGAAGATGATGACCTGGGACTGATAGCCGAATTGAAGAGGGCCTGTGTCCCCAGACCCGGGTGGAACATTGTGAGTGACTGCAGCCCAACGTTTAAATCCTACTGGGCGCAGTGGGACTCGGTGGTTGTGAGGGATGGCCTCATAAGCCGTACCTGTGATAGCACCGACGGGAAGACATCTCGGGAACAAGTCGTCGTTGCAAAGGCTATGACGGAGGAAGTCCTGAAGGAAGTCCATGGAGGATCATCTGGTGGACACCTAGGGATAAAGAAGACCCTGGAGAAGCTGAGAGAGCGGTTCTACTGGATCAGATGCCGAACTGACGTAGAGAACCACTGCGCGAGGTGCCACGATTGCGCAGCCAGCAAGGGCCCAGGACGAAGACGACGGGGTCCACTGAAGACCTACAACGTGGGCGGCCCCATGGAGAGAGTGGCCATCGATGTTGCTGGGCCATTCCCGTTAAGCGAGGCAGGGAACCGCTACATATTGGTCGTCAGCGACTACTTTACCAAATGGCCGGAGGCGTATGCGCTCCCTAACCAAGAAGCCGCGACGATTGCAGAGACCCTGGTGAAGGAATTCGTCAGCCGGTACGGAGTACCCCTGGAGCTGCACTCCGACCAAGGGAGGAACTTCGAGTCGCAGGTGTTCCAGAACCTATGCCAGCTGCTGGGAATCCGGAAGACAAGGACAACGCCGCTACACCCTCAGTCCGACGGGATGGTAGAGCGATTCAATCGCACCATCGAGAATCATCTCCGAATAGTCATCAGCGAGCACCAGAGGGATTGGGACAAACATCTTCCACTATTTCTCCTGGCATACCGCGCCGCTGTGCATGAAGCCACCGGGTGCACACCAGCCCGGGCCATGTTTGGGAGGGAGCTCCGTCTACCTGTCGATCTTGCCTTCGGCCGACCTGGGAATGATCCGGTCCCGGTAAGCCAGTATTGTCAAGAACTGGTCGACCAACTGGAGGACGTGCACGCGTTCGCGAGGAGGAAACTGCGGATCGAGACCGACCGAATGAAGACCCGATACGACCAACAGACGGATGCCAGCGGATTTCACGAGGACGACCTGGTCTGGCTCTTCAACCCATTACAGAAGAAAGGCCTGACACCCAAACTGCAGAAGTCCTGGGAGGGCCCGTACCGAGTCGTGAAACGTATCAACGATGTCGTCTACAGGATCCAGCGGAGCCCGAGGGCGAAGATGAAGATCGTGCATCGAGATCGCCTGGCAGCCTACGGAGGGACACAGACGGACCAATGATTGATCGGGACGATCAGCCTTTTAGGAAGGGGGTGGTGTTACGGCTGTGAGTTTGTTTTGTCGCTCGCCGCATGAGTCACAGCTCCCCCGGGCTGTGTGTGCTCTGCCTCAGTGTATTACGTGCGCGTTACGCAACGGACTGCTAAGTGAAAGGGATGGTCCAGAATATTCGTGACCCAGCCAGTGAAGGAAATGTCGAGAAGCCGTGTGTCCTGGACGATTCTAGAATTCATTGAGTCACCAGCCTGCTATATAAGCGGCTTCAACAGTGAGGAGACCGAGTTTTCTGTGGGTGTGTGTTTTACGAGCTAGTGCGAGCGTCTTTCCTGAGCGACAGAAGTGTGGTGACGAAGTGCCGTGCGAGTTACGAAATCCAGTGACATTGTTTCCCCCAGCTTGTGGACAGCGAAATAGCGTGTAGCGGAATATCGTAAGTAACTGTAGTTGGTGTACATGAGGAAGAGGTGCAGGGAGCTTCTGTCAAGGCCACCGGACTCATTAAGACGGTTTTACTTCTGTGGTTTGTTGAGAAGTGAAAGGGGCAAGAGCGCTCAAGGAAGAGACTTGAGGAAACTGGAGTAAGGTTCTAATTGCTTGTATTTGCTGTTGAGTGGTGTATCTTTCCTGCAAGCAATAAAGCTAACTTCTCTTTAAAGCAGTAATTGGTGTTGTGCTTTCTACCCACCGTAATCCAGTCAACAAAAGTGCCACTAGGGGGTGGCACGTAACAGTATGTTACATCATCCATTTCAAGACAGAATAATTTGTTGAAGAATGCCCCCTTAATAGAAATTGGTTGCTACTGTGAAGCAACAGATCACGCACGCCCGTAAGAACCACAACCTTAAGTCGCCAATCCGTCGGCCAATCACCAACACAACCAAACATATCACAACAGATATGCCGGCCGGGCAACAAGACGGCAGGAGTGACCATCTGATTAATAGCAGTCCCAATGCAAGAGTCCGAGGTCCTGCGTGGATCAAAACGGGTAGGTGACTTAAGGTTGTACTCAGTGTGCGTGGTCTGGTGCATCACATTTTGGTAGCAGAGTGTGGTTTCTCAAATCGTTGCGTATTCACAAATTTATCTTTCGAACAGGGTGAGACAGTCTCCTTTCGTTTACTTCCATTTCCTTGATGTCTATCTTAATTTGGCTGAAGTAAATAATGAGGACTGTATCGACTTTACAGTTTCGATGAAGTTAATGTTTCTGTCACCATACGTCATCCTATTGCCACGTTACAGATACCCACAATTTTTGTGTCCAGCATAATAAAGTTAATAATTCTAGCCATCTTTGCCAAAATCCAAGACATTTGAAACACTGTTTAGCTATAAGGATAATTGAATAATGAGTTGTTATTCTGAAGAACACCACACTATACACCAAGAACTTTGTTTGCTGTTTTGCTACATTCATAGCTTTGAAGAAATATTAGTTTCTCCCTACATTAATAACTTGCATCTCATAAACCTTACTGATGAGGGTCCCAGTTTGGACTCCTCTATTATTACATGGTGCTACCGGGACTTGTTATATGTATGTATGTTTGTATGTATGTCTACCCCCTATTATTCCCGTTTACAATGGGGTCGGGTATGAAATGCGATTAAATTCTACGTGGCTGATGGTTTTTACGGCCGCATGCCCTTCCTGACGCCAACCTCATGATAGGAGTTAATGAGAGATGAAATGAATGAAGATGAATGAAACTGGGCAAGGATGTGGAAGGAAGTGGCCGAGACCTGTCAGAAGGTACCGTCCCAGCATTTGCCTGGAGTTGAAAATGGAAAACCACGGAAGACCATTTCAAGGACGGCCGACAATGGGGCTCGATTCCACGCCTACCGAGTCAACAGAGAGTTTGGCCCCATGGCCTAACGCTGCGCTTTAGCGAGCATGGACCGCTGTCGGTACCGGGACTCGTTATAATGATATATTTAATTTAGAATGAGAAAGCTCCGAGATGCTTTTACAGATTGAGGTTAGGCCATGCAAGCTTGTAGCTTTTCTTATGTGGCCATTAATCTTGCAATCTTGAGCCACGGGACCTCTTTATTTACGTGGAATCCAAACGATCGGAGATGACAGTTCATCTCAAAAATCTCACATGGAGTAACAGGGAATTGTACCCGATCCACCCTGGTGACAGCTTAACCGCTGCTCCATCATATCCCCTAGGTCATGCAAGATCCACTGACTAATACAGTACCTAATGGAAAGACCCTTCCCAGTTTGCACCTGTGGATCCCTATTCACCATGGTTCATATTTTAACCAAGTGTCTGAATTTTGGAGGTCTTCATAGGTACCTTAGTTAGTTATTGAGGTTTTAAGGGGTGGAACTACGAGGTCATCTGCTTGATATGCAGATAGCTCCTGATAGTGTCAATGGCTTTACGGGAGAGAGTGAGTTTGGGAAACACTTCTAAATTTTTAAGTATTGATTGTTACTCAAGGAACTAAATTCCCATTTGATTTGATATTGGCTTCAATTGTATCTTCAACATTATTAATTAATTAATTGCATTTTGATACTAGCATCTACATTTTATTTGTAGAATAACTTTGCTACGAGGGGCAGACGACCTTGAATTTCTGTCCCTTATAACAAAAGTCACTCCGCCTCCACCACCACCTCTGTTGAAGAAGCCCTTATTTACAGCTTGTCTTATCACCTTGTACAGGATGCTGGTGATGGTGAAGGCATGGGAGGGCTTGGAGATTGCAGCCGCTCTGTTGACTTACCTCTTCTGGAGAGAGCGGTGTTTCTCCAGGGTCCAGCTGGCCCTATTACCTTGTACAGGACAATGAAAGTGGAGCAGGAGGGTTTTGAGAATGTAGCAGCAATGTAGACTTACCTATATTGGAAAGGGCAGTGTTTCCCCAAGGCCCAGCTCGTCCTATGACCTCATACAGAACGATGGCGAAGGAGTAGATGTCACCTTTCTGTGTACCTCGAGCGGGTGGGCTCGGGGAGCGTAGCAGCTCTGGAGCTCTCCACAGAAGACGTCTTTCTTCTTTAGCCGCATAGTCTGGTTCCTCTTGACCCACTGCATAGAACAGGATCATGCTAAGTTTTATCTACAGTCCCCCTTCTTGGCAATAATTCATGTTAGTCCTAGAAATCCATGCTTTTTATTACAAAATAAAAGTCCACTCCTGATATGTGTGTCATATTGCAATTACAGTAGATCTGGCTTTGTTCTCGCAAACGTTATTCTTGTGTTTTTAGGATCCATAGCTCCTTAGGGAGAAAGATATGATAGTCGACAACGTACTATCAATCATCAATCAATGAAATAATGAGTAAGCTCCTGGCAATGCAATCTATTTAGTGAAACAAAAGCTAACATAAATTAGTGTTCATAGATGTTTTGGACAGACAGTAGATCCTCCTTCAGCAAAACTTGAAATAAATCAGTTTGAAAGTGGTATACAAGACATGTAAAGTATAGATTAAAAACTAAATATCCTTCGCCTTTAGTCAACGATGATGATGTTAGGATAGACCATGACTTAAAATAAACGTAATTAAATACACATAAAACTTTATTCTAAAAAAAAAACAGCCGATTTTTTTCATAGTACTGGACGCTGAAGGGCAATACAGTCTCAGATGAAAATGTACGTATGTATGGAAAACAAATACTGTATAAGTGGATAAACATCTTTTCTTTAGTAAACTTTAAAAACAATTGCAAAAATATTTATATTAAATTTATATTTAACCATAATGACTTCGTAACAAATAAGCTGTTGAACCTAGGTATTGAAATGGCTGATGAAATGTTGTATTAGGTATTCATTGTCCTTGCAACAACTTACTCTGTATATGCAAGGAGAATATTAAATGTAAAAAAAAAACGAGCCTTACTGTAGTCGCATATGATGTGTAACATCTGACATAGAAGAAAGCTCACGTGAAATTGTTGATACACCGGTATTTTATAGTATTATTGGCACAAATATTAATCTATTGTAAAAGGGAGTGTTTTACAGATATTGTAGTTTATAATACGGAACTCATTTTATTAGATGATTTGTAGCTTCCGTCGCCTCCGTAGCGTAGCGGTCAGCATGGTTAACTGCTGCCCCGGAGGTCCTGGGTTCGATACCCGCCTCTGCCACGAAATTTGGAAAGTGGTATGAGGACTGGAACGGGGTCTACTCATCCTCGGGTGCTCCAAATGAGTAGAGGGGGTTCAATTCCCACCTCAGCCATCCTCGAAGTGGTTTTCCGTGGTTTCCCACTTCGTCTTCGGGCAAATGCCGGTATGGTACCTTCTTCAAGGCCACGGTCGCCTCCTTCCCTCTTCCTTGCCTATCCATCCTAACCATCCCTTACCTTCCCTCATGAGGTCCCTGTTCGCTTTGCAGGTGAGGCCGCCTGGGCGAGGTGCCAATCACACCTCACCAGTTGTATCCATTCCGATTAGATGTTCCCAGCTCTAGGACACTGCCCGTAGAGGCGGTAGTGGTGAGTTCCCTCCCTGAGTTCGTGGGTTCCGCCAACCTGGAGGGTAAACGACTAAGAAAAGAAGAAGAAGAAGTAGCTTCCACCAGCACTAGCCTAAATAAAGAATACGATATGGATCAACTAGATTAATAGACGCGACACCGCTCATAACCTTAAATTCCTTATAAACAGATCCTCTTGATTCACAGACCAACACGTAATTTCATATGGATTCTGTTAAAATGAGTCATATTGATATGATAAATATCGTTTTAAATGTTAATCTGGTAGCAAAAATATCTACCCCGCCCAGGACTCGAACCCAAGATCTCTAGATTCACAGCCATACGCAATAACCCCACGGCTATTTCGACTACGCAAATATTGTGCACAAGATGGTGACTTATTTCCACGTTCCAATAATACTGCATTACGGAATTGAGTTTCATTTTTATTTTGCTTGTTTCGATAATGTTCCTGAGTGACATTGAGTTTAAAATGCCTTATGCCAATGCAATGCCGACTACTTACAATGTTTGATATTAAGGCATTTTACCATTTAAATACTGATACGAAGACTTCGAACATGTACCATGTCATTTGTTTAAATCACTTGACACCAGAGTTCGCATGAGCGTTTTCCGTTCAGTATGTCATATTCATTCCACATGGCCGAGAGTGCGTCATGGTATCAATTTTCGACACCGCGCGCTGATTGTTTCTCTTACCAGTGCCAGCTGGATCGATCTAGTTGGCAGTGCGTCTTATACTTCCGTTCGATCCACCACTGCCAGCTAGGGCACACTTCCATTCGATCGATCGAGCGGGCAGTGCATACTTCCGTTGTCCACCACTGCCAGCTAGTACACTTCTGTTTGATCGATCGAGCGGGCAGTGCATACTTCCGTTGTCCACCACTGCCAGCTAGTACACTTCCGTTTGATCGATCGAGCGGGCAGTGCATACTTCCGTTTGATCCACCACTGCCATCTCGATCGTTCCGATCCACTTCCGTCCCCAATTTTCAAAATCACTCCCACAAAACTATCCAGCAACCGAGCGGAATGATGTTACACATCAAAAATCATAAGCCAGACAATACATTCATAATACTTGTAAGAATATGGAATTTGATAAAGTGTTATTGTATGTGTATTTGGGTCTAAGACTAGGGTAGGTGCCTTGGAACCTCTTCAAACAGGGTATCTCTGGAGTGAATAGATAAATAATTATCCTTTTATTCTTGATCCGCCTAGTCAATACTAGTTAGTACTAGTTAGTACTAGAATAAAAATATCTCTGGAGTGTAAAAAACTTGGGGAAAACCATACTCAGACTGGCTGCTGTCATCGCCAGGATTTGAATCTCAGACCTCTGTACGCTCGCCTATCCAGAGCAGCTGTGGACCACGCCTGAACTGCTCAGCTATGTTAGTGGGTTTAGTTATATTCATAATAATATTTTTTTGGCCACGGTGACCGAGAGCACTAACACACTAAATCGTGCCTCGCTGGCATCGGGAGAGTGTAGGTTTGAATCTCACCTCGGACGTCCGGAAAATGGTTTTCGTGGTTTCCCATTTTCACCACCATGCAAATTCCGGGAGGTTCCTTCCAAAATCCCTTCCCTGACCCTTTCTGAAAATAAAATAAATGGCCATTGGCTGCATTAGTAAAATTATTAATAACAATGTTTTTATGATTCAATCAAACATTGAAACGAAATAATGGCTAAAGAATGCCAAGAAATTACTGGTGTTATTAAAGCCTGAGCTCGTAGGATTATAGGAAGCATTTCAGCGGTGGATGCAGCTCCACCATCTCTCCTCTTGATATGCCAATGCAAGATGCTACTACAGTACCTACATGTGAGTAACACTGTCGAACATTATGTAAAGATGCAAGAGTGCTAAAACAGATATACAGAAGGCTTACCTTTAAATTCATGAAGACCAAAGTCTGTGATCTGCAGAACCCATCTGCTGTCTACCAAACAGTTACTGGAGCGGAGATTTCCATGAGAGACAATCTCGCTATCATGGAGATAAATCATTCCCTACACAAAAGAAACAGAAATTATAAAGAAATCCACCTATGTGGATTGGGGAGTCCACCGTACAGTTAAAAACTTGCCGACATGAAAGCACAGGGACAAACTTTGAGGTGGGGAACGTTAATTACCCCCTTGAATTATCAAGCAAGGGGCATTGAACCCCTGTAAAATTACTGAAGGAACTGCTCTCCATTAAGGATAAGTTTCTCATTTCTTCATAATAGTCTGTTAGTTTGAAAGATTAACTAGGCCAAAGGAAGTTGAAAATTATAATTTTAAGTTATAAGTAATAATGCGCTGAAGTGCAGCACATTTGCCAAATTGTTCTTGCGAAGTTTATGTAGATTATTACTTAAATTACTGTCCGGCTTTGTGGCGCTAGCCTTTAGTCTGAAGAGTTTGATTCCCTGCCGGGTTGTGGGATTTCAGCTTAGTACGGTTAATTTTCCTGGCTAAGGGTTTGGATATTTGTAACATTTTCATCATTCATTTTATCCTCAATACGACGTGCAGATCACATACAGGCATCAATTTGAAAGATCTGTACCAAGTTTCTCTGGAGGGCACACACCATAATTATTACGGTACTTAAATGACTAGTACGGTAATTATAAGTATCTAGAGTGTTCTATACCATGTAATCATCTTCTATTTTTTACTTCAGGTTACGAGTGCTGTCCGTTTTTGTATTTCCTTGTTCCTCTCCTCTCTTAGAACTATATCCTACTCTAGCTGATCCCTTGTTATACCCTCTATCACTTCCTAGGACTTCCAACAGGCCACCTTCCAGCAACTATGGTGTGCAGCCACTGTTTTGTAACTTTTCCTTCTTCATGCACTTGATATGCACAAATATTTAACCTCATCCTGGTTACAGTTTCCTTTAGGGAAAGGTTTATTTCAACATCTATTGTCTTCTATTACTTAACCATAATTCTTAGAAACTGCATTTAAGTCTTCTCTTTTAGTGGTTGTGTATGTTTCTGATCCATACGTTAATGCAATGAAAATCCACAGCCTGCTTCCAGTCGACCGACCGGGTCTGGGAATGGAATGAATGAAGCCCCCATCTAGCGGCGAGGATATGGACTGTGCCGGCTGCCGAAGCCTGTCGCACTCCCCTGGGGCAATGATTAAATGAATGACAGATGAAATGAGATGACAGATGTGAGTGTTGCTGGAATGAAATTGACAGGGAAAACCGGAGTACCCGGAGAAAAACCTGTCCGCCTCCGCATTGTCCAGCACAAATCTCATATGGAGTGACCGGGATTTGAACCACAGACCCAGCGGTGAGAGGCTGGCGTGCTGCCGCCTGAGCTACGGAGGCTCCCCATAAGTTAATACAGGAATGAATTTGATCTTAGGGGCATTTACTTGTTCTAGAGGAGCTGTTGAACATAAAATTGGGATGATTTTCAAGGCAGGTGTAGTAATTAGAGCAAATATTACTAATACCTCATTTTGTTGCGTAGTCCTACCACCCTCCACCCCCACCCCCGTTTCGAAATACAGTATTTGAAAGAATGTTTTACTGAATGGAGGATAGAAGATTAGTAGTGAAAAATACATTGTGATTAAGATAGAGAGATGGATTTTGACATTTTAAGAATTTAAATTATTGTGGTCCATACAGAAATTGATATACTATACAGTTATGGAGTTTGATCATAAGCGAGAGTTCAGCATTGAGATCATAACAAGCATCACCACCAGTGAAGTGTATTTGAAAGTGAACTGCTAAATAAGTCTAATGTAGTAGGCTAAATACACACATTGCTTGTAGTGATACATACAAATGAAACACAGTAGTAACAAATAGGCTGCAGCTATTCAGGGAAGATCAATAAATTACCCCAAATAAATATAACGATGGTCGAAAATTATAAGGTGCGTTCAAAAAGTAACGAGCCGTAGGCTGTAATGCGCAAACCGGTGACGACATCGGCTAATCGTGGCGTGTGTAACGAGGTGTGGTTCCGACCAGAACGTGGAAGGTCACAGCCCGTCGCTAGAGGGCACGCGTTCACGTCACGTGACGATACAAAGCGAGCAGCAGCATGCATCAATCGTCCAACCAAGACCAAGACAGTAGGCCATTCGACATGCTTCCTGGTGTGGTTGAAGACTGTGGGGCACCCATTGGGCACACGCTTTCCGCAAGTGCAGTCGTTCCTTCATGATGGTGTGCACACTTCCGACGCTCAATCCGACCACGGCGGCTATGGCGTTCACTGTCACTCGGCGGTCCTGGGTAATGAATGCATTGATCAGCTGGACGTTGTGATCGGTAATGCAGGGGGGTGGCCCAGACCCGGCATCATCGGCTAACGATACCCGTCCTTCCCTGAAGCGCTTGTGCCACGCCTTGACCCTTGCAAGGGACATGCAGTATTTGCCGTACACTTGTGACATTCGGCGATGAATATCCGTTACCCCTACTCCTTTCGCTGTCAGAAACCGAACAACACCTCTTCGCTCTTCGTTTGATGCCTCCATGTCACTGTTTGCAATGCGACTGGCAGCGTTGGACGATTGATGCATGCTGCTGCTCGCTTTGTATCGTCACGTGACGTGCACGCGTGCCCTCGAGCGACGGGCTGTTTCCTTCCACGCTCTGGTCGGAATCACACCTCGTTACACACGCCACGACTAGCCGATGTCGTCACCGGTTTGCGCATTGCAGCCTCCGGCTCGTTACTGTTTGAACGCACCTTGTAAATAAGGGTCAAGCTGTTGGCCTCTCACCATGGCGGACCGGGTTCGATTCTCAGTCAATGCATGTGAGATTTTCAAAGTGAAATGCCCTGTCCTGTGGTTCGGATTCCACGTAAAAAGGTCCCGTGGATCATGATCTCGAGATTAACGGTCACGTAAAACTACAATCTTCCTTCCTTCTAAAATTAAATATTTTATCACAGCAAAAGGATAAACAAGAAGAACACAATATAACCAAAAACTTCAAAAATCTCGATCAAATTCCAAAAAAAATCCGTGAAAATCCTCGAAAAAATTAAAAATAAAAATAAAAATAAATAAAAATATTAAAAAAAACCACTATTACAAACATTAATGAAAAAGAACTACAAATTTGTGTGTGTTTATATTGGCCAATATACCATTTTTGGAAGCCTTCATAGGGAGGTTAAGGCTGCTTGAGCTTTTAGCTCTCGCATAAAAGAGGCGTGGGTGTGCTTCATAAAGAGAGAGGTAGCGCGCAGTTCGCTACTCCTGCGGCGTCCGGGCTTGGACATCAAGAGCCCGCTGATGAGCTAGCTTGGTGTTTTAGGCGAAACCCCACACAAAACACGACAAAAACCTAGAAAAAATTCTGAGTTTGTGTGTGTTTGTAACCTAAATGTTGAATTTCTAAACATATTGTTTCTTTAACAAAGCATTTAACTTATGCCTCATTTTCATTGTCTGAAGTTTTCACGAAACAAAAAATGTAAAAGCAAATTGTAATTTTGATCGTTAACAGTATATCAATTGTTCCAACAAACTCTTTCTATAAACAAAACACTACTTTTTATTTGTTTTGTTTGACTGTTAAAATAATTTTTTTGGAAAAAGGTGGTTAAATTGTACACTGGTCAAAACAATTAGGGGATCAGGTGAGATATCATACACAAGATACATATGGTAAAGTCTTCTATTCAGATTTCGGTTACAATTGTAATTTGTGTGTGCTACAGTACAATATTTTGCTGTCTCAACTCTTTACTGGAGGTTTACATGGCGATTACTTAGAGCGAGGCACCATGGGGCTACCATATTAGGGAAAAAGTCATTCTCGTTGCCCTCTGATATGGTGTGTGATCACTAGACCTGAGATTTTAGGCTCTAAAAAAATTAGTTTTAGGCGCCTAAAATAGGCTTTTAAAACAAGTAAATAGGCTTTTAAAAGAGAAATTATGCACTTAAAATATGTTTTCAAAATGTGTGGATAGGCAGGAAATAGACTTTAAAATATTACAATATACACTTAAACTGTAACGTGATACTTTATTTCTTTAACAAACGTGGTATCCCTATTCTTAACCGAAATAACTGCAAAATTAAGACAGAATAAAAAAGACATTTATGAAAAACAATATAAAAAGTAATGTGTCAAAAAATGTTTTGGATTATAATTATGATATATCATTATCAGTACCGTACTGATCTAAAACCTTAATACTAAAATCACTGTACACAATTACAGCATCCAATAACGGTGGAAACGCGAATGGAGTATGTGTTTATTTATTTGTGAGGAACATTCCTACAGTACTTTCATTCGTAGTTTGCTTTACAGTACATAACAATAATCTTCTCCAAATTTTCCACAGTCAGGCTGTGTCTTTTGTCTGTTAAAATCATTTTGAAAGCAGAAAAAGAGCGCTCCACACTCACAGATGTTAGAGGGGCATAGGAAAATTTACCTACATTTTTCAATTCAATTTCACTTGGTAAGTCTACCTTTTCCCCATCCATTACCTGATGTATCCTTTTCAGCATTGAATAACCTGGGTTCTTCAGCAGTACACTAAACCACTTGTCTCTTATTTTATCTCCTACCTTGCCCCTAGCACTTTGTATGTTATTCTCAGCTTCTTCAATTACAGAAAATTGCTGTTTGAGACTGTTTCCTTTTTCCTCCATATTTGTAATGGTGACTGGAAGAAATGAAAAATTTGCCTGAATATACGCAATGTCTCTCTGAACACTGGAACAATCATTTAACAGTTCTTTGACAGACGACACACATGCAGAGTTGTCCGTTAAAGGCACATTGTCTATCACAGTCATGATTTCCTCAAGATGTTCTGCATAATACAGGGCAGCTTCCATCCAGGAACCCCAACGGGTGATGATTGGCTGTGGTGGAAGGGGAATAGAGGGGAGTTTCTCTCGAAAGATGGCTATTCTTGATGGAGCCTTACAGAACACTTTCTTCATTGTTGAAATGAGAGTATTTACTTCAGGAAACTCGGCCCTAACTGTTTCTGCGAGTCTATGCAAGGCATGGGCCATGCAAGTAACATGAATTAAAGAAGGATAGAAAGTTTTGAGGAGAGGTGCAGTGGCAATCATGTAGGAAGCAGCATCGGAGACAAGGAGAAGGACTTTAGAATCATCAACACCCCCAGGATACAACAATTGCAACCCCTTGTTGATGAAGTATGCAATGCTTCGACTATCGACTTTCTCAAGCTGTTTAGAGCAAAGAAGGTGAGCGGTAGATGCCTGATTGGGTTCCAGTTTTCCTACTATAAGGTTAGCAATGTACCTGCCCACAGAGTCGGTGGTTTCGTCCACACACAACCATATGCAAGACTCCCCAATATCCTCCCTGATTGACAAAATGACCTCATTGTAACAAATATCTAAGTAGTTTTTCTTTAATGTAGATGCTGATGGGATGTGCTGCTTGGTGTATTTCTGTAAAAAATCTCTGAAAACCGGATTATGCACAGCATTCCAGGGGATATTTGCTGCAACTAGGGCTCTACACATATCAGCATAGAAACGATTATGAGTTGTAGGAGATATAGTTTGTGTGAGCAGAGTCTGTCTAATGTTACTTTTCATGGCTGCTTTCGCTTTGTGACTGGCACTATCTGCATGCTGCTGAAGGTGGCATTTTTTCTCATGTGAAATCTAAAACACAATAAAGTGATGTCAATTAGAGACTAAGATGAGGAATAGAAAAGGTGAGCTATTGAATAAAATTTGTAATTTTGAACTATTTAAATTAAGCCATTATTACTCTAAAGTTAATTAAGAACAAGAACACTACAGTCCCCGAAGGGCCTTGGCTTTCAATAACGGTTGCTGCCCAGCTCATGGCCTGCAGGCACATTGTCTATCACCGTAGTTTCTCAATTGTCCTCACGATGCTGGGTCAACACCCTTCCAGACCTCATAGATTTCTAAATTACTGCCGGTACTGGAAATCGAACCCAGGTCGCCTGGACTACTGTCGGCGCAGAAAGTATCTGCAGTCGAGTTTAAACGCTAATAAAATTTGAACCAGTCCACCAATCTAAAATGCAATCACTCCATCGTAAAGCTTGTTTTATTCTGCATTCTTTGCTGGTACATGCATATTTTTATTATGTTTCCTGTGAAAGTTATGTTAGGTGGAATGCAAAAAGTACCTATTTTCTTGCCCGTTTTTGTAAACAACAACTTTGTAGTACCGTTACATGAAAACGTACTGTTCGACTTTCATGAAATTTAGGTGGATTATGGAATGCACTATTATAAATATATTTATGAAGTTTAATTACTCTACACACGTTGGAAAAAAGTTATTGTTTTTGTAAAAGACTGTCCGTTTGATACTGGGTGGTCTTCCGAAATCGAGACTGAGTTCATCAAAGGTCTGAAGGTTTTTGTTTCAAATCGTTGTATACCGAAAACTTACAATGATTTCTGTATTTTATACCGATTTTTATTTGAAATCGAGCGACAGGCTCTCCGTTTTCATGTAATTAAACTACAAAGTTGTTGTTTACAAAAAACGGACAAGAAAATAGGTATTTTTTTTGCATTCCGCCTAATATATCTTTCACCAGAAACACAATAGAAATATGCATGTAACAGGAGATAACGCAGAATAAAACACGCTTTACGATGGTGTATTTATATTTTAGATTGGTGGACTGGTTCAAATTGTATTAGCGTTTAAACTCGACTGCACATACTTTCTGCGCCGACAGTAGGTCTCTACAATTAATTAGAGAAGCCAATATCAAAACCTTAATTTTAGATTAATATGAAATTTAAGATATAGGCACATACCTGTTTATTGCAGTACTGGCAGAAAATAATCTTGCCATCAAAAGTCATCCTTGGAAATTGTACAAGCCATTGTTGTATAAGCGCACTCTTAGATGATTTCGTTTTAGGCATGATGAACTATATTCACTTAAAGAGATGTTCATTCACTGGCGACTTGACACAGTATGTCGCTTCTTACTACCTGCTCCTTGTTCTTCCTAGATAATCCTCCCCCTCACCCCGTCACTCGACACAGTACGTCCTTGACTACCTGCTCGTTGTTCTTCTGAGCTAATCCTCCACATCCACCCTTCACTCAGCATTCCTTTGGTGACAGTTGTCTGGGAAGAGCACATTTCTGTGAAAAACCCACCCTCTGCTGTTCTGCTCGTTCCAGGGATGTCCATTGTGTGATTGTAAAAATTACAGAAGTTGAATTTTATTTTAAATGTAGAAAATAGGCATTTTAGGCACTAAAATAGTAAAATAGGCTCCAAAGGTCCAAATAGGCATTTTAGGGCACTATAAAACTCTATTAATGTAAGGGATTTATCATGAAACGTCAAGATATTTAAAGAAAATCATGTTATTTCGTAAGGAACGAAATAGGCATATGCCTTAAAATCCCAGGTCTAGTGATCACCTCGGATGGCCAGGACAGTTACTCACCTGCGTGGCATGGACAGTATGAGGTTATCAATCAGCTCTTTAGGGATATTTGGCCATTTTTCCATGAGTGCAATATCCAGCTCGGCAACCGTTGTGGGAGGTGCTGGTCTGGCTGCAATGCATCTGCTAAGTGGATTCCAGACATGCTAAATCGGGTTTAAATCCGGTGAACAATATGGCCACTCCATTCGTTCAATGCCCTCGTCGACAAGCATGTTGTCCAACAGTGCAGCTCTGTGGAGTCGTGCGTTATCGTTAGAGCCCTGCGCGGATAGACAAAACGTTATCCGCATCCGCCCCGCATCCGCACGACTGTTATCCGCACCCGCCCCGCATCCGCACGACTGTTATCCGCATCCGCCCCGCATCCGCACGACTTATCCGCATCCGCCCCGCATCCACGCGACTTTTATCCGCATCCGCCCCGCATCCACGCGACTTTTATCCACAAGTTTGTCATCCGAATTTACTGGCATTACAATAATATTTGCAGCATAATCATGCGCATGGGTTGGGAAATTTTGCGCATGGGATGAGTGTTGGAAAGCCATACTAATGTTGAAACTTCTCCCCACTTCCCTTATCCCCCCCCCCCCCCCATCATCCCTAATTGCACGTAGAGCTTTCTGCACATTTTCTGCTGGGTAGGAGTTTTTCTCCGTTTTCCGGGTATAATTTCTTGGCATCTGGAGAACAAACACGAAATATTTTGCCATTAATGTCGCGTTGTATTTACTCGTATCTTATATGTTCTGCGCACCATTACCCCACTCTTCTTAAAACATAACTCACTGAATCCAGGCAAACTAATCTACTGTATTATATTGAAAAATAAATGCATGCAAAACCACGGTAAAAACTACATTTAATTTTAAATAATAATTGAATCACAACTGTAGGCTTACCTTCTAATATTTTCTGGCTACAGAAAATAACATGCAACGTGTTACGTTTCTTCATCCAAGCCTCACGGTTATCACATAGCGACTGGCATCATGCTGACTGTCCCTATGTGATAGGTACGATGAGAGCTTAAGGGTAGCAGGGAACTGAGTTGCTATTTGTACTACCAACTCGAAAAACATAGGTGCGCACGATTAGCCGCTGCGCATAATTACCCAACTTTCCCCATGATATTCAACAAGTTCGGATTGTATTCTAAAAACTATCCGCAAATTTACTCCAAACATTATCCGCAGCTTATCCGCTATCCGCAAAGCCATGCAAAGTATATCCGCATGGCGAAAAATGTTGCGGATATCCGCATCCGCGCAGGGCTTTAGTTATCGTCCACCAGAATGAACCCATCGCCTATGGCACCAGCGTAGGGCACAACAAACGGTCGAAGGATCTCGTCTCGATACCTCTGAGCAGTCAAAGCGCCATTCTGAACGACATAGAGGCCCGTACGTCCGCCAATACTGACTCCAGCCCACACCTTTAGTCCACCATTATGATATGGTGCTGTTTCCTGCACATAAGCGGGATTGTTCCAAGTTCCACGTTCTCTCCAGATGAGAGAACGACGATTGTCCGCCTGAACACAATATCTTGACTCATCTGTGAACAGAACTCGGCGCCATTCGTTACGACGCCAATCCTTATGTTCCTCCGCCCAGTTTCTGCGGGATAATCGGTGGCGTGGTTTAATGGGACACACACCATAGGCCTCCGTGCGTCGAGGCCACTTTCCCGAAGGATTTCGGACTGTTTGTGTTGATATTTCGCGTCCTGTTGACACCTGGAGGGTGCGTCGCAGCTGAGTTGCATTCAGCCACCTGTCTCGACGGGCTGTTAACCGGAGATAACGGTCATCTCTTGCTGATGTTACCCGTGGAAGACCTTGGCCTGGCCTTCTTTTAACGGTTCCTGTTGTCTGAAATCACGTCCAGGTCCTGGAAATTACATTTCGGGACACTCCAATAGCTGCAGCCCCCTTCCTCTGTGTCTGTACCGCTTCCAACCTCCCCATGGCTCTCTATGCCATTCCTTCGGGTAAGTCACGTTGTTGTTGCATTGCACTACCTGCTCACTACACCATCTGAACCCAACTGCTTGTGTCATTCGTTTGGTAGAGTATACACACGTCCACACCAACCCCCTCTGCAGCAACTTTCTGTTATTACCACTATCTCGGTTGCCGTAATGTTGATGTCTCCACTCCGTAGAACCGACAGAAAGACGTCGAACCATTTTAGGTCATTCTGCCGATGACAATACGTCAGAACCTAGATACCTCAACTGATCCCCTAATTGTTTTGACCAGTGTATAATGATAATGGTATGGGAGGAATAGTCTTACCACGATGAAACCTATTCAATTCAAGAATAAGTTATATAATAATTCAAAATTTTGCGATATTTTAAATTTTACTTCGAAATTTGGTTTCAACGGATGTATGCTGCATATAACATACCCTGGTTATTTCAATAACCAGCATGAC
Organism: Meconema thalassinum; assembly: GCA_946902985.2. NCBI lineage: Eukaryota > Metazoa > Arthropoda > Insecta > Orthoptera > Tettigoniidae > Meconema > Meconema thalassinum. The sequence continues at coordinate 246,240,614 of OX336394.1, read as the reverse complement.
GGTGATTCGTCATTCAAAGGGAAAATGTGCCCTTTCATGTTAATAATCTATCAATTCTCCCCGTATAGTACAGTACGAGTGCAATGCCAATCGTAAAACCAACTCCCGACTTTTCCCCGTAACTGACCGTGAGCAAGCACCCCAGTGGCACCAATTTCAAAATATCGCGGTATTTTCCCGTTTCCGGACGTGATCTCGAAACCTTAGGGACAGCGAGAGTCTCACCAAACGGGTCGCCCTTTAAGTGGATGGCACAGATACCGTACTACCCGCAGCTCATTGTTTCCTTTGGTAGGACAAACGTTTTTCGCCGTCTGCATATACACACATCAAAAAAAGTTTTGCATCACCTCGGTTCCCAGATCTCCGGCATATAGACGTTGACTGTGTATATTGTATCCAAGATACAGTCCCTTTGACTGTTCATAGATGTCACTAAAACTGCTCAAAGATGTAAACAACCATGCATGAGCAGGGCCTATTAGACGGAGGGGGTACGACAGCCGATCAGTTCCAGTCATTCCACCAGGACGAAGGTACGCTGCTCATGTTGTCTGTAGTTCTACCATGCCTAGAAGGTCAATACCGCAGTTCGATCGCGTCCGCATTGTTACTTTGTGTCAAGAAGGGCTCTCAACAAGGGAAGTTTCCAGGCGTCTCAGAGTGAACCAAAGCGATGTTGTTCGGACATGGAGGAGGTACAGAGATACAGGAACTGTCGATGACAGGCCTCGCTCAGGCCGCCCAAGGGCTACTACTGTAGTGGATGACCGCTACTTACGGATTGCCGCTCGGAGGAACCCTGACAGCAATGCCACCATGTTGAATAATGCGTTTCGTTCAGCCACAGGACGTCGTGTTTCAACTCAAACTGTGCGCAATAGGCTGCATGATGCGCAACTTCACTCCCGACGTCCATGGCGAGGTCCAGCTTTGCAACCCCGACACCATGCAGCGCGGTACAGATGGGCCCAACAACATGCTGCATGGACCCCACGGAATTGGCATCACGTTCTCTTCACCGATGAGTGTCGCATATGCCTTCAACCAGACAATCGTCGGAGACGTGTTTGGAGGCACCCTGGTCAGGCTGAACGTCTTAGACACACTGTCCAGCGAGTGCAGCAAGGTGGTGGTTCCCTGATGTTTTGGGGTGGCATTACGTGGGGCCGACGTACGCCACTGGTGGTCATGGAAGGCTCCGAAACGGCTTTACGATACCTGAATGACATCCTCCGACCCATAGTGCAACCATATCAGCAGAATATTGGAGAGGCATTTGTCTTCATGGACGACAATTCTCGACCTCATCGTGCACATCTTGTGAATGCGTTCCTTCAAGATAACGACATCGCTCGACTACAGTGGCCAGCATGTTCGCCAGACATGAACCCTATCGAACATGCCTGGGATATGTTGAAAAGGGCTGTTTATGGACGTCTTGACCCACCAACCACTCTGAGAGATTTACGCCGAATTGTCGTTGAGGAGTGGGACAATTTGGACCAACAGTGTCTTGATGAACTTGTGGATAGTATGCCACGGCGAATACAGGCATGCATCAATGCAAGAGGACGTGCTACTGGGTATTAGAGGTAGTGGTGTGTACTGCAATCTGGACCACAAATGCTGAAAGTCTAGCTGTATGATGGTACAACATGCAATGTGTGGGTCTCATGAGCAATAAAACGAGCTGAAATGTTGTTTGTGTTGATCTCTATTCCCTTTGTATTTAACGGTTCCGGAACTCTTGGAACCGAGGTGATGCAAAACTTTTTTTGATGTGTGTACTGCTCCACAGTACATTTCTTCTTGGAACGAGAAAGCAAACCTTTCGCCGTTATATTCACTGCTATAGTGCGGGACAAACCATTGGAAGCCTGAAGGTCAACCGGTTCTCCCCTCCGCTCTCCACCCCTCGCCCGGCGGTGTTACCATGCTATTGCATCGGACCTTCAGTCGCGTGCTGGATGCGAGAACGTACAGGACAACAGCGCTCCGACTACGCGTGACCTTCAGGCTTCAAATGGTTTGTTCCGCACTATAGTACAGTATCTCATCTCATTTCACGTATTCAATATCTGGATATCCATAGGATAAATAATTAAATAAAATAACAAATGGACAAATAAAATGTAAAAAAATCCACTAATCTGCAAACGGAATCCGTGAATCTATTACAACATCCAAAAATCCGTTAAAATGGCAGCACTGCACTATAATACTTGTTCATAAAATACAGTAGCTTTCACTGTATTTAAAGTACAGCTATATTTATGGGAATTATTTATTGTCATTACTTAAAGGACACCAGAATGTCCTATGTTGCCCATGCTAAGTTCCAACTTTTTGTTTACCTTTTTCTCAAAAACTATTAAAAGGAAGCATTCGAATTTCTTGAGGGATGATCTCCAAAACTATCGTATTACTTTGACGTAGATGTTTTAAAAATAAATGTATTTTTGAATTTTCATGGATCTTTATAAAATTGCATAATTTATTTTAACAACACTTTCATGAACTTTTTCCATCTGGAAAAATTAAACTAAAGTACATTTTGAAAAATGGACTGTCCAAATATAACACATATAAGAAGGAATTTCATTTAGAAATTTCAGATTTGTATGTTGAAAAGTTCTAAAAATAAAGGAAATTTTACATCTAGAAAAACATTTTAGCGAGAAATTGGAGTCAAAGATTTTTCTGGTTTTTAGAACATGCCATTAACATAGTTATTATTATTATTATTATTATTATACATAATATTTGCAAATGTGGGTAATTCCCCGGTGGCAAATTGTACAAATACAGAAAATCACCAACAATAACATCAAACACAATATACACAATTCGCAATTTAGGAACTATAGTAATTACATCCTTGTATTTACACAAAATTTCAATCTTCTCTCGAAGTTAACACATCAATATGTTTGGGGAAAGGCTCTAAGACTGAGGCAGGTAATGAGTTCCAATTATCAATACCACGGTTAATGGAAGAATGTTTCCCATAATTTGTGCGCTGTGTTCTGACCTTGACCTTATATGGATGATCTGCCCTGCTCAGGCAGGTGGGATTTCCCAGACGTTAGCTTAGTTCTCCCCATGCTGGCCGATTAGTGTAAGTGTTAAACATAGCGTATAGTGTGGATTTCGTCCTTCTATCTTCCATTCCTCTTCTTCCAATTGAAGCATTAGCAACCATTTTACTGTTGTTCCATGCCCCTTTGCCCTTGCTTCTAACGCAGCCTCTTTCTATTAAGTTTTCTTGTATCTATTATCTAATAAAAATTCTTTGCACGATTGTGGGAAAGTATAAGGAAAGTAGCCACAGAAATGAGATATGAAAAAAATAAATGTACTGTGAGAAAGCTTAATGTCCGTACATTAATAGGCGCAAAAAACAAAATTTTCAAGATTAAAATGTATTCAAATTTACATGTTAAAATATAAATTTAGTTGTTTATGGTCCTACAATACAAAATACGATCTTTTTGAGCCAGTTATACGGTCCCGTATACCTACGATGTTGACAACGCTTGACTTGCACATGAGAGTCTCAGTTCATTTTACCAGATCCGAATGGGTGTGATTCATGCTGTTGATCAAACATTTACTAACACGACACTAACTAGAATTCTTCCATGCACGGTACGGCAAATTGTAATTTCCAGCATATGCTTGTAATAGCATTTTTATTATAGTATTTATTCTCCTTCATTATTAATTATTAGTCTACACATATCTCCCACATGGTTACAATGATTTGAAGTATCAACCACAGCAAATTAGTACATTATGCAACAACCCTATAATGGCAATAATTAAGACACGAGTATGTTTATAAAACGAGCGTAACGAGTTTTATAATTTCCATACGAGTGTCTTAGTTACCATTATAGGCGAGTTGCATATGTCTGTTCATGTTAGATGATAATTATAACTTTATTTTTACAAACATGGATAGAGGGTTATCATAACCTCAATGTTGTCACTTGTGACCGACATGTTTGATTTTGGAAACAAGTGCGTTGAGTGTAGGTGCGATGCTATCCTTACCTTATTGGTCAAAGAGCTGTATCGTAAAGAAAATCTAGAGTTCTGATTGGTGGAGAACCTGTATCATAATGCAACTTGAACTACAGTAGTCTATAATGAGCCTCATTAGTATGCAGTTGCCTGGCATATAATATTAATATTTCGGCATGGTCGGACATAAAAATATTTTCTACTAGAGTAATCACAGAAATACAAGTTCAACACACACTCAAGTACATGACGCTGATGACCAAGATGTCCCAAGTCCCTAAAAATGAACAAACAACATAAATATTTTGATGTTTGTACGTTACTGATGGTTTTGTGTAATGCAAATGGAAATATATTCGCTATTATGTCCTGACACTTTTCTTTTCTTACATGAAAACATCCTACCCAATAAACAATACCTGGAAGTTGCTTTAAATAGGGCATTTTACGTCCTGCTAGGTACTGAAAGGAGAAAAATCCCACTATAAACGGGACAACTTGTCATCCTGGTCCTACCTTGAGCAAGTCGGCCACTAAAGATGAAACAAACATGTTGTCAAGATGAAGGTCTTCATTGGCCAGCACGTCCTCCAGACTGCCCCTGGCACAGTAGGCTGTCAGCAGGCAGACGTTACCATGGTCAACACAGGCTCCAATGAAGGGAATGATGTTCTCATGTCTCACCTCTCGGATCTAAAATATTATGTTATGGGTTAGCAGTGAGGACACATCTCCTTCAAAGTTTATGAAAAGATTTCAAAAAAAAGATACGAGCCTTACAGTAGTCGCATATGATGTGTAACATCTGACATGGTATCCTACTCGTATACTACACAGCTTGGACATTCTTAAAATGTTAATTTACACTCCATTTTCATACTGGTTGTATAGATTGAATTGGAGATATGCTACTGTCACATTTGTGGCGCAGCGGTCGAGCTGTTAGTCTCTCACCAAGGTAGACCGGGTTTGATTCCCGGTCAATACATGTGAGATTTTCGAATTGAAATGCCATGTCCTGTGGTTCGCATTCCACGTAAAAGGGAGGTACCGTGGATCATGATCGTGACATTAACGGACACGCAAAACTACAAGCTTCCTTCCTTCCTTTTACATTAATAATTCATAATAACAAAGTGACACACAACGTCGACAGTACTCTCAAATACTGTGAGCACATTCCTCAGCAACTATAACATTCATTATTCTCAAGGCTCTCATACAGTTCGTCGTAAACAATCAAAACATGGCTTCCTACAATCATGAAATGACCTAGTCTCACATATGATGAAAATACAGCGTTTATTCCAATCATATAACAACATTCTGTTATGCATTTAATATTTGACTACTCGCCCACAGCTTGACAATAATGCCGATTACTTAAATATCATTTGTCGTCTTTGTCCTACCCCATGTGATATTCAACCTTGAACGTGAAGCTTCATAAACTGCTCAATGACAAATAAAAGTTGGTGAAACATTTGCCACTGTGCTCGTCAAACCAGTGCCTGCTAAATGCACTGCCTACTATATTGCCATAACATTCTCGCGCTACAGAGCACACTGCCTTGTTTCCAATACACACATTTTCAATTGTACATCCAGCTGGCAGTGCGTCTTCACTTCCGTCCGATCCACTTCCGTTCGATCCACTTCCGCCCGATTCAATTCCGTCCCATTTTTCTGGCAGTGCGTCTTCACTTTCGTCCGATCCACTTCCGTTCGATCCACTTCCGCCCGATTCACTTCCGTCCCCAATTTTCAAAATCACTCCCACAAAACTATCCAGCAACCGAGCGGAAAGATGTTACACATCAAAAATTCTCAACAAGACTCAAGTGTATAACAATTTCATGAATTAAGGCAATCCTCGTTTGATTGATTATCTTTCTTTCCTACCAGTTAATTGTGAGAAGCAGACGAAATGTAAAAATCCCCAACATATGAAGACTTATACACAATTTACTACATGCCACAAAATAAAATAAAATAAACTTAAATTGTTTCATGTATATCAAATAATTTTAGACTCAATGTGGTATCAATGTAAGTAGCATATTCATATCAAGGTATGATAAAAGAAGAAAAGCACTTCGAGGTTTGTCCAGTGAATTTACTAATTAATTATGATATTCACTGTATATGTTCATTGGGGAGCGTGATGGTGCAGTGGCTTAGCTGCTTCTCTTTCACCCAGATGGCCGGAGTTCGAATCCCGGTGACAGAAGGGTGAAATTTTCACCTAAAAAATCACACGGCGTCAGGAAGGGCATCCGACCTTAAATCCCAGGCCAAAACCAAAATTGATCCAGGTTGGCTCCGGCGACTCCAATTAATTGGAATAAGCCAAACAAAGAAAAGAACTGTATATGTCCAAAATATTTAATTTAATTTTGATATTCTCTGTTTTTAATTTTGAAAACTTAATTATTTAAATTATGAATTGAGATTATTTAACACTGTTGTAACCCAAATCCCTTATATTTCTTACTTCATACAGCAGCAGAGGGGCGACAATATGCTGCTGCTGCTCAGCGAGACTAGGGAGATCGAGCAAACTGTCTACTCAGTAACTAGTTGAAGTAACAACTGTCACCTTTGTTACATTGTCACCATCAATTAACCTGGAGTTGATATCATAACAGAATAATTTGAGGCCGCTCTTTAGATTGTTAAATAAAATTAATATCTAAAGGATATTTTGTTTGTAATAGTAAACAAAGACATTTCCTGTTTAAACTGATGTTACATGATATAGCCCAGTCATGTGAGAAACGACTGCCCCTACTTGCCGCAGATTATTGGGATACATCTACTGGTGGCACACGTGACCTTTAGCTAATAACAACACATCGACTAGTGTCTTTGCTCTGTGTGTTACATCTGCCAGAAGCTCATGTTCCGTGGCAAATAACTTCACGCAACCGATAAACAGTCTAAATTTGAACTGGTTGTACCTACCCATAAAAAGAAAGCAATTTTATATATCTTAAGGAACACAGCAGAAGAAAAAACTCAGCAAATTTTCCAGATTTATGCCGTGTCTTGTAAGGGGGTGTCCGGGAACGGACACCAACAGCCCGCTGATGAGCCAGCTTGGTTTTCTTCGGCGAAACCCCACACAAGACACGGCATAGACCTAGACAAATTGCTGAGTTTTAATTCACTGGCCGTGAAAACCAATATACCATCTTTTTGGAACAGAAGAAGTCTCTGCTCACTCTTAGGTGAGGCACCTGGCGTGCGTGAAACTGTAATTATTTATAGCTGGCCAAAGCTAGCAAAAATTATCTGGGTTTGATCCTAAAATTTGTTACAAGTGAGGGAGTTGCAGAGGTTGGTGTTTACCTGCTTGAGTTCCTTACGTATGCTGCGAGTTATATCGACGTTGCGCTTGTAGATGGGTTTGATGGCCACAATGTTACCTCGGTACAGTCCGATCTTAGTGTAAGCTCTCTTGGGGCCCAATTCTGCTTGGTCCGCCATGATGCTGCCTGGTGCGTGGAACACACTGTGTCGACACACTTGGATCTGAATACATAGAATACATTTCATCCCGTCAGAATAGCTAATGCTGCTGATGATGAGGCATAGTTTTAACATGATGAAAGCCATTTCAGTTACAGAAATGTAAACCTAAGTAAATCTGACCAACACACATGATCTCACCATGCTTCTGTTTGCTCCTGGGGCCTCAGCTGTTTCCGTGGGAATGATGGTCACATCTCGCATTTCAATCTTCCAGAGTAGACACGCCAATTTCTGTTCATACCGGTAGTGCCTGGAACAATAGACAATAGATAGGTGAGTCGAAGGAACTCATGTGGATTGATGATATACGTTACTGTACTCTTAAAACTACAGTTTATTTAGATTGCGTTGTGAGAAACACTTATAAGCGTCAGGCTATTTCAAATAAGCACCGGAAGTTGCGTCAATCGCTTATAAGCATCCCGTTAATTCTGAACCCTTGTACTATCTGTTGGGAGTTAGTTGCAGTACTTGCTAAGCCTAGAATTCATCCGTAGAATGTTATATTTCCAGGAAATCTTTGCATCATTCCCGCCAAGCTCACATGCTGATGTTATCAGACAGTGAATTCACCATAGCTTCTTGGCAGTGGTATGCAAGAGCAAAATAATCGAGGGATTCAGCTCAAAGTGGCATTGGCCGTACTGATATTCTATTAGATTCAGAGGACAGTAAAGTGATAGTGACAGTTATCTTGTGATGCCAGTGATGATTTTAGTGATTAATTATATTATTAACTTGCTGTAACCGGCATGCGTTGCAATGCCAATCAAAGAAAGTTTTGGCGTTGTAATTTTGTTTCTTGAAGTGCTTTGGAAACAATCTTTTTGGAATTTCCGTTAACTGCCTCTAAACTATCCTAAAATGGATTAACTAATTTAGAAACATTCGCGGGAGCGTGCACAACAATTCACCAAAGTTTCATCGCAATCGGATGAATGGGATATGAACGCATACGGAATTTTGTTTAAACGATTCGTGCGCAGTCACTCATTTTTAAAATTTACTCTTGCGCTACCTTCTTTGAAATGGATTTACTAACAAAGGAAATCTCTGAACCGGGGAATCACAGATCCTGCTGGAACTTTGCAGATACGTTGCGTGAGCCCAAATAGGCAGAACCGTGAAGAGAAATCTTTCGGAAATTAACTTCCCCTTGTACTAGATGAAAAATTAAGAATTACACGTTTAAATTGGCGCGCCAGCGGTATGAGCTTCATTGGCTGCGTCAGAGGTTGCTTCCCGGCCTACGGTGTACAGTCACCGAATGAGAGGCGACAGACCCGGCATACACTTATATTCGTATACGGAGAGTGTCCCATGCATTGCATGATGAATATTAACATTGCAAAAGTTATATGTTGTCTGGAGGAAAAATATGGAAAATGTATGGAAAGGCCTCTCAGCATTCAAGAACAGGACCTGTTGGATAGTTTGGATGGTAGGCTATAGGCTATTGATGGTTTTGTGACTTTCTGGCGTTCATCTCTTGTAACAAGTGTGTTTATTTGTCGTGCTAATTGATATTTACAGGTATCATAACAGTTACCGACAGCAGTGGCTACGCTGGCTAAAGCGCAGTGTTTAGGTCATGGGGCCAAGCTCTCTGCTGACTCGGTAGACGCGTGGGTTCGAGCCCCACCGTCGGCCGTCCTTGAAATGGTTTTCCGTGGTTTCCCATTTTCAACACCAGGCAAATGCTGGGACGGTACCTTCTGATAGGCCACGGCCGCTTCCTTCCACATCCTTACCCAATTTCATTCATCTTCATCCATTCCATCTCATATCCCGACGCGCAGGTCACCCACGGGCGTCGACTAGAAAGACCTGCACTCGGCCTCTCAGGAGGCCTCACGAAAAAAAAAAAAAAAAAAAAAAACTGGTTGTATAGAGAACAGCACTATGAACGTGGACTCCTATTCTACTCTTACTGTCGCCACACATGAGCTACCGGATGACAGTAACACCAACATCTCTGATGAAGATAATATTTGGGCTGTCACCGATAGCTCACCCAGGAAAGTGTCAGATGAAGCTGTAGGTATGGAATACAAACAAAATGCTGTTGATTATTGGAAAAGCGGTAAGAGGCGTCCGCTTTCCTTAACGTCGGTAAAAGGTAAGTTTCACCGTTTAAAAAGCAAGAACATTTATATTTGTGGGCAGAGCAAGTGAAAAGGGGAGGCACCCGCCGCGACAAATTGAGGAGAATAACATGTGTCGTAAAAGCCCAATTTGACATTGCCCATCAGAATAATGAAGTAATACATGACGTGACAATTCAGCAATGGGCTATGCTAGCTGCACAGGACGTAAAATGTACAGGGTTTAAAGCCAGCCATTCCTGGGTGCAGCACTTTAAGGATCGCTATAATATCATTTCGCGAAAAATAACAACTGTGACGACATCAAAGAATGCCCATCGAGAAATGGATATTATGTCAGCAGTAGAAATATTCGTAGAAGAGGTTACATCGGTTCTTGATTCTCTCGGCCCTGGGAACGTATGTAATAGTGATCAAAGTGGGCTCAATTTGGAGATGTGTTCGGGTAGGACACTGGCTATAAAAGGGTCGAAAACGGTTTGCTCCAAAGTGCAATCAGTGGGGGCCACAACGCACAGCTATACAATGAAAAATCCACAGCCTGCTTCCAGTCTCCGACAGGGTCAGGAATGGAATGAATGAAGCCCCTATCTAGCGGCGAGGATATGAACTGTGCCGGCTGCCGAGGCCTGACGCACTCCTCTGGGGCAATGATTAAATTAATGACAGATGAAATGATAGTGGAGAGTGTTGCTGGAATGAAATTTTGACAGGGAAAACCGGAGTACCCGGAGAAAAACCTGTCTGCCCCCGTTTTGTCCAGCACAGATCCCACATGGAGTGACCGGGATTTGAACCACGGACCCAGCGGTGAGAGGCCGGCGTGCTGCCGCCTGAGCCACAGAGGCTTCAAGCTATACAATATGCCTACAATAACAGCAGGCAGCAAGCTACTAGGACCTCTCTTCATAACTTTGAAAGAACCAAAAGGTGTGTTTGGAAAAAGGGTGAAAGAAACTATGTTTGCACATGACAATATTTACGTTGTTCCTACAAAATCTGGCAAAATGGGATCCGCGCAATTGAAGGATTGGTTTCACAATGTGTTCAAACAGCATGTACCGTCCGGCAATGCGGCACTCCTTCTGGATTCCTTTTCTGGACATAAATCGTTAGAAAGTGAAGAGCGCATACGACTGATGATGATACCTCCTGGAGCCACAGCCTATTGCCAACCATTGGATGTATACGGCTTTAGGGTCTGGAAAAGCTTTGTCCGTAGATTTTCGAACACCGTTCGGTTATTGAATTTTGACATCAATTTGGCCCAGAGAAATACAATCTGACATATCACCAATTGTCGTCCCCTCGTTTTACTTCAATGTGGCAATACGCATGGCACCGAAGTCAGTACCTGTCCGACAATCCCGGTGGGTTTGAACACCCTATGCCATATTGTTTCGATATCAGTGCAATACAATGTAGTACTTGCACTCGCCCGTGTTTCATACGGTGTGGATGGTGTAAAACCAGTTTGTGTTTCCAACATTATTACCACGAACATCACTGTTGTCAGAACTATGTGAAGTAGCATGGTCACTTACTCACTTGTTTGACTATTGGTTCAGTTTACTCTGTGTTGTGTTGTAATGATATGTATTTGTGATACCTTACATTGCATGATTAATAATAAAGCACGACGTGCAATACATTGTAAAGATGCAGCATTAATGTCCACGCCGCAGCGCAGGTTGTGAGCGCGAGTACGGGAGGACAGTCATTTGGAACATGACCTTTTCAGCCACCAATCAGGCGTGAGGCACATCCGCGCTTGACCAGCGCGCACAGTTCAAAATTGTTGTACTTATTGCCGTCTAAGGAGGGCAGGAGTTAATTTCCGAAAGATTTTTCTTCATGGTTCTGCCTAGTTGGGCTCAAGCAACATATTTGCTAAGTTTCAGCAGGATCCGCGATTCTCCGGTTCAGAGACTTCCCTTGTAAGTTAGAAACCTTTACGTAAGTGTACATAACAACTCAACAAAGATTCATCGCAATCGATGAATGGTATATGAACGCATACGGGATTTTGTTGAGACGCTTCGTGCGTCGTCACACATTTGTTGCATCTACTCGTACACTACCTATTGTAAAATGGATTTACTAAGTCGAAAGCCTTCCCAGGCGTTTACACAACAACTCATTAAAGTTTCATCGCAATCAGATGAATGGCATATGAGCGCATACGGGATTTTGTTTAAACGATACGCGTGCCGTCACTCATTTGTTGAATCTACTCGTACGCTACCTATTGTAAAATAGATTTACTAAGCCTGAAACTTTTCATGGAGTGTACTCACCGATTCACACCAATGTCTCATCGCAATCGAATGAATGGTATATGAATGCATTTGGGACTCCTTTGAAACGATTCGCGTGCCATCGCTCATTTCTTGAATCTACTCTGCGCTACCTATCGTGAAATGCATATACTAAGCCAGACACCTTCCCTGGAGTGTACACAACAATTCACCAAAGTTTCATCGCAATCGAATTAATAGTATATGAACGCATACGGGACTTTGTTGAAACGATTCGCGCACCATCGCTAATTTGTTGAATCTACTCGTGCGCTACCTATTGTAAAATGGATTTACTAAGCCAGAAAACTTTCCTGGAGTGTACATAACAATTCACCAAAGTTCCATCGCAATCGGATGAATGGTATATGAACGCATACGGTACTTAGTTGAAACGATTCACGTGGCGTCGCTCATTTGTTGAAAAAAAAAATGTGCGTTACCTATTGTAAAATGCATGTGTGTACACAAAGACTCACCCAAGTTTCATCGCTTTCGCCCGAATGGTATATGAACGCATATGGGACTTTGTTGAAACGCTTCGCCCGTTGTCCTCATATGTTGAATCTACTCGTGCGCTACCTATTGAAAAGTGTATGATCTAAGCCAGAAACCTTCCCTGATGTATACACAACATCTCACCCAAGTTTCATTGCTATCGGAAGAATGGTATATGATCGCATACGGTACTTTGTTGAAACCCTTCGAACGTCGTCGCTCATTTGTTGAATCTACTCGTGCGCTACCTATTGTAAAATAGATTTACCAAGTCAGAGACCTTCCTTGAAGTGTACACAACATCTCACCCAAGTTTCATCGCTATCGGACGAATGGTATATGAACGCATACGGGACTTTGTTGAAACGTTTCACGCATCGTCGCTCATTTGTTGAATCTGCTCGTGCGCTACCTATTGTAAAATGGATTTACTAAGCCAGAAACCTTCCCTGGAGCGTACATAACATCTCACCCAAGTTTCATCGCAATGGGATGAATGGTATATGAACGCATGTGGGATTTTCTTGAAACAAACGCACGCCATTTTGTTGAAGCTACTCGCGCGCCATCTATTGTAAATTGGTTTTACTATGCCTATAACTTTCCCGGAAGTGTGCACAACAACTCACCAAAATTTGATCGCAATCGGATGAATTGTGTATGAACGCATAGCCAACACTCATTCGTTTAAACTACCCACGCGCTATCTATTGTAAACTGGATTAACTATGCCTATAACCATCCCGGAAGTGTGCTAAACAACCCACCAAAATTTGGTCGCAATCGGATGAATTGTAGACTATATGAACGCATCGTCAACACTCATTTGTTAAACTACTCGCGCGCTACCTATTGTAAATTAGATTAACTATGCCTATAATGATTTCGGAAGTGTGCACATCAACTCACCAAAATTTGATCGCAATCGGATGAATGGTTTATGAACGCATAAAAGACGAACAAACGAACATCCTTATAATATATAAGACTAGCAGGTACCCGCGGCTTCGCTCGCGTCATAGTCGTGTCATATTGTTATTCAATGAAATGCAGGTGTACCCCCTTAACACCCCTTTAGAAACTGAATATCCAAAAACCCTTCCTTAGTGGGCGTTTTCGACTTACAACGAACATATTCCCAACATTTCATGTTTCTAGCTTTAATAGTTTTGGCTGGGCGATGATGAGTCAGTCAGTCAGTCAGTCAGTCAGGACACTTAGTTTTATATAAGAGATAAGCATCGCACAGTGGGTCAAATCGAAATCTAGGGGGACAAAATTATTTTTACGTTTTAATCATGAATTTAGAGTGAAAGCAACGTATGTAATTGGTTTACTTCATAATAAACATCAGTTAAGACCTTTTTAAGCTACGTCTACACATGCAAGAAAATGTCTATGACTAGGAGTTGGATAGAGCATTCAGTTATCTCTTCAGAACAATTTTCTACCCCTAATTTACTTTTAACAAAGTCACAAAGTTCCACTTTTGACATAAACGTCGAACCCAGTGCCTCAAACAGTTGTAAACGTGTGAGAACTGGATGCGCGATATCTTTTAAAACGTAAAATAACTAAGTAAGTTGCAAAAAGATGCAAAAAATCTTATAACAGGCGTAAACTTCAAGACTTTATCTACATTTTAACATTAAGTAGAAAGTGACGCAGAGTGACGCGACATACTAAAAATCTAAGTGAAAATATAATTTTAAAAATAATAGTTAAATATTATATAATACAAATATAGTTAAAATTACGTAACAATTACGCCCTTTAATAACTGAAACACGTTACAAAGATCATACATTCAGCTGCATATTCCATCTTAAAGCATCACACTAACCACAAAGACAACCAAACCACAGCCACTTACATTCAGCCTCCAATTCAAACTGCTCGAACAGTGGTGACAGATTTACACTAAGATGCGTTTATATCCCAGAATAGTGAGCGGCAATTATATGAGAATGCTGTAGAAGTAATTAATTTTGATTTTTTAATTATGAAAATAAATAATTTTGTCCTCATAGATTTCGATTTTGACCCACTGTGCATCGGTCCTAGTGGAAAATAATTCTATCACCTGAAACCAAAAATGCATGGGACGAAAAAAAAACGTCAAAATATCATGTTGGTTTCGGACCCTAAAAGACGTGAAAAATATAATAAAAGTATTAAAAAAACTATTTTTCGAAATTTCATTCGAATCAATTTTTATGCCATTCCTGGGTCTTAGAAAATTGCGGCCAAAAAGTACAAAATCATTAATAACTCCCTAAGTATTCGTCGTATGATGAAATAGCAAGAGACAAAAAAGATGTAATGTGTTATTGTCTACAACATAGGCCATGTATAATTTTACACACAGACATATTACGTTCCCCCCCATATTTTCACCCCTCCCCATGGGCCCCTTATATTGGATTTATGAAAAAACGGTCAAACACCTATTTTGTTATTTTTTTATGCTGATTTTTTTTCGCTGAGTTCCAAACTCCTCGCCTATGTCGTTTAACAGATACACGCTCGGTTAAGAAACCTTCAACCCCCACTTTGAGCCCTTTCACCTCATAATATACACCACATCGAAAAACCCTCAGACACATATCTTCTTATTAGCCTACTTTCGATTTTTGCAAAAAATGAAAGTAGACTTATGAGATCAACACAGGGCGAAAAAAGTGTGTCTGTCTGTGTGTGTGTATGTGTGTGTGTGAGTCTGTGTGTGTGTGTATGTGTGTGTGTGAGTCTGTGTGTGTGTGTGTCTGTGTGTGTGTGAGTGTGTGTACTCTGAATGTCTGTCCCCCCCTATCAATTCGAACACGGTGAATGCGAATTGAACGAAATTTGGTACAAAGGTTGCACTAGCAAAGGACACCTCAGTGTCATGCTTTATATCGCCGCCATCTTGACGGAAACGTAATGGCGGCCACACAAATGTTCAAAGCTTAAATCAAATTACGACTAACCTAATCATCCGATCTCCACCAAATTTTGCAACAACATACCTTTATGGGGGGAGCATCGTTTGACCAAACCAATAGGTCATCAGCGTAATAGTTTGCGGATGGCGGCCATCTTTGTGTGAAAATCGATTCCCCCTATTAATTCGAACACGGTGCAACCGAATGGAACGAAATTTGGTACTGAGGTAGTACTAACAAAAGGCACCTCAGTGTCATGTTTTATATCGCCGCCATCTTGACGGAAACGTAATGGCGGCCACACAAATGTTCAAAGCTTAAATCTAATTACGATTAACCTAATCATCCGATCTCTACCAAATTTTGCCACAACATACCCTTATAGAGGAAGCATCCTTTGACCAAATGAATAGGTCATTAGCCTAATAGTTTGCGGATGGCGTCATCTTTGTGTGAAAATCAATTCCTCCTATTAATTCAAACACGGTGAAACCGAATGGAACGAAATTTGGTACAGAGCTAGTACTAACAAAAGGCACCTCAGTGTCATGTTTTATATCGCCGCCATCTTGGCGGAAACGTAATGGCGGCCACACAAATGTTCAATGCTTAAATCAAATTACGACTAACCTAATCATCCGAACTCTACCAAATTTTGCAACAACATACCTTTATGGGGGGAGCATCCTTTGACCAAACTAATAGGTCATCAGCGTAACAGTTTGCGGATGGCGGCCATCTTTGTGTGAAAATCGATTCCCCCTATTAATTCGAACACGGTGCAACCGAATGGAACGAAATTTGGTACAGAGTTAGCACTAGCAAAGGGCACCTCAGGGTCATGTTTTATATCGCCGCCATCTTGACTGAAACGTAATGGCGGCCACACGAATCTTCAAAGCTTAAATCAAATTACGATTAACCTAATCATCCGATCTCTACCAAATTCTGCAACTACATACCTTTATGGAGGTAGCATCCTTTGACCAATCTAATAGGTCATTCGCCTAATAGTTTGCGGATGGCGGCCATCTTTATGTCAAAATTGATTCCCCTATTAATTCGAACACGGTGGAACCGAATGGAACGAAATTTGGTACAGATGTAGTACTAACAAAAGGCACCTCGGTGTCATCTTTTATATCGCCACCATATTGACAGAAACGTAATGGCGGCCAGACAAATGTTCAAAGCTTACGTTAAATTACGACTAACATAACCATCCGATCTCTACCAAATTTTGCAATAACATACCTTCATGGGGGAGCATCCTTTGACCAATCTAGTAGGTCATTCGCCTAATAGTTTGCGGATGGCGGCCATCTTTGTGTCAGAATCGATTCCCCCTATTAATTCAAACACGGTGAAACCGAATGGAACGAAATTTGGTACAGAGATAGCACTAGCAAAGGGCATCTCAGTGTCATGATTAATGTCGCCGCCATATTGACAGAAACGTAATGGCGGCCAAACAAATGTTTTAAGCTTAAATCAAATTACGACTAACATAACCATCCGATCTCTACCAAACTTTGCAACAGAATACCTTTATGGAGGGAGCATCCTTTGACCAATCTAATAGGTCATTAGCCTAATAGTTTGCGGATGGCGGCCATCTTTATGTCAAAATTGATTCCCCCTATTAATTCGAACACGGTGGAACCGAATGAACGAAATTTGGTACAGAGGTAGAAACAGCAAAGGGCACCTCAGTGTCATGTTTTATATCACCGCGATCTTGACGGAAACGTAATCGCGGCCACCCAAATGTTAAAAGCTAAAATGTAATTACGACCAACCTAATAATCTAGTCTCCACCAAATTTTGCAACACTATATCTTTATGTGGGAAACATATTCTGACCAAACTGCAAGAACATCAGCCCAATAGTTTGCAGATGGTGGCCAAGTATGTGTGCAAATGGATTCCCCCTATCAATTCAAATACGGTGAAACCTAATTGAACGAAATTTGGTACAGAGGTAGCACTAGCAAAGGGCACCTCATATTCATGTTTAATATCCCTATAGCACGTTGTATTTCAACAAGCTACTACAACCAACATTCAATCATACTCCTTGAAAAGGACAAAGAGTTATAACAATACACATGCATTTAGGAGAAAGTAGGCTATATGTTCTTTACTGAACATCTTGTTTTTAATGATGAGTTTGTATGCCGAGTATCAAATCCCCCAATGAAAGCAATCCGGAGATATTGTTATTCAATGAAATGCAGGTGAACCCCCTTAACACCCCTTTAGAAACTGAATGTCCAAAAACCCTTCCTTAGTGGGCGTTTTCGACTTACAACGAACATATTCCCAAAATTTCATGTTTCTAACTTTAATAGTTTTGGCTGGGCGATGATGAGTCAGTCAGTCAGTCAGTCAGTCAGTCAGGACACTTGCTCTATATAAGAGATTGCGTGACTGTTGACTTCGATAAAGAAAGCTTTTCAGTCGGACCCCCACTGGAGTAACGAACTGCGCGCTACCTCCCTTTATATAAAGTGCAACTGCACCTGTTTACTGCGAGAACTAAAAGTTCAAGCAGCCATAACCTCCCTATGAAGGCTTCCAAAAATATGGTATATTGGCTTACACGGCCAGTGAATTAAAACTCAGCAATTCTTCTAGGTTTGTGCCGTGTCTTGTGTGGGGTTTCGCCTAGGACACCAAGCTGGCTCATCAGCGGGCTCTTGCTGTCCCCGCCCGGACCCCCACTGGAGTAGCGAACTGCACGCTACCTCCCTGTATATAAAGTGCAACTGCATCTGTTTACTGCGAGAACTGAAAGCTCAAGCAGTCTGTCCGTAAATAGTTGACACGTTACACAGTTTTTTTTAACAAACTTATGTTACTTAAATATTGTATATATTTATTTGTGTTTAAATGTGATTCATAAACATGGTACACTAGTTAAGCCTAAGTGAACAGGATCTGAGGATGACCGCGTGACGTTCGAAACATGTCATCCAAATTAAATAGGTATTTGCACATAAAAAACATGTTAGTTTGTAGGGTATGTACTGTATATACTGTAGGCTACTTGTTTCCCACCTAATGTAATTGGGCATAATTCGTGTTGACCGACTGAAAAGCTTTCTTTATTAGAATTAGGCAACACTAAAAATGGCTTCTATCACTACAATTTGTTGACTTCAATTCCGAAGTCTAATCATTGCTTCTGAGTTTTTTTTAAAATCAACGTTTTTAATAAATAGAACAAATGCATCATTATATGCTTTTGGAACTGTTTACATTTTTGTGAAAAAATATTTTATTAAATTCCATGAATAGGTGGCATTGCCTTTAGACATCAATTTTAGGATAAATTGCATTTAACATTGTCAGATCATTTTCAAATTTGGAACAGAAAAACTGTTCTGATATAAATCACTCAATAAGTGCAGGGTTAGATTTAAAAAAAAATACAGTAAGATATTACTACTTGGTTACAGTATTATGAGAAAAAGGAAAATATTGACTCAACGTCCCATTAAGGGCTTTGTAGATTGTGGGGTGACACGTGGTCAGTGTGATGTGTCCCGTCGATCCTCTTCCAGTCCTCACATCACTTCTAAAATCCCTGATGGAGACGGGATGGAACCCCCGGTAAGGTGCAAGTGTGTTACCACTAAACCACGGGGCCAGCCTATTTTAGAACAGGTATTCAAGATACTTATACTCTTATTTATGTACAAGGTATTAATGCATATGTGGGATATATAAATACAAATTACGTTGTTTAATATATCATTTTAACATCTCTAATAACTAATTTGATGAGTTTGAAGTAATAAACGTGTGAGGCATAGTTTGTAAAATTCCCACACTTGCACAACACAACGGAGATTGCTAAAGAACTAAATCGCCCAAGCATAATAAAAGCCAATCCAGCACCCTAAAACTACCATATCTCACGTGGTTACTGATACATCACAATCACTCATTTTATGCAATGCAGCCAAAATATGTGTACTACTGCTGGTATGGTATTGACTATCAATTTATAATACTGTATAGACAAATATTTTAGTGAGGCTAATTTTTCTAATTAAACAAGCACAGCTCCGATTTACATGGGTCGTGGTGGCGCAGCGGTAAAGCTGTTGGCCTCTCACCAAGGTGGAATGGGTTCGATTCCCGGTGAATGCATGTGATATTTTCGAAGTGAAATGCCATGTCCTGTGGTTCGGATTCCACGTAAAAAGGAGGTCCCGTGGTTCATAATCACAAGATTCACGGTCACGTAAAACTACAATCTTCCTTTCCGATTTACGTGTACAGCTCAAATTTTGTAGTAACAAGCGACAAACCCATAATTATTCCGTACACTGAAAATACATCTATTGCTGTGCAGAAAACAATTACTTGACGGAAAATATTTCTTGTTTGAGAATTGATGTTGTATAATCGTACATTTAAGGTAATATACATGGAGTGACACAGCATTATTAATTTTAAGGAGTGATACAGATTTCCGTATAAATTTTCAGTGACCTCGTCCTCTTTATATTATACTCAAAATGATAAGTTTCACACTTATGACCACATCGTTTACATACACAATCTTCGTTGGGGGTGATGCCATCTTTTCTCTGTGTATCGTGTCGGACTTGCAACCCCAAGCTTGCAGGTTCCCTCTTGGCCGAGGTAAGTGATTTTTGAAAGGCGACAAAAATCAAGGCATGCATGTCACACGTTGTTCGCATGTTAAATAACTCATTTGAATTCAATAGGTCGTGTTCATAATGGCAAAATTAATCTCGGGATTTTCCACCAACACAAAAAAGTTTCTCCTTTCTCTTCTAGAAAGCGCTATAGTGTCAAGTAGCTTAGATGTCTAACCTCCTTGACTTTTATAGCGTTCCAAGGAACAATAAAATTCGACATGCAAGCTGCCCTCAAATAACAAAGCTTGCACCCGGCACCCGAGGCGATACAGTATTCTAGCTTACTATGGAAACCGTGGACAGCCAGTCGTGTTACTGCGTGGCGTATCTCGCAGTTTGCCTTTGTCCAGCTTCTATCTGTCGTTGCGGTAGTGACGTAAAAATCCGGATCTATCTCCATTCTTCTCCTAGCCCTATCCTCCAATACCATTTTTTTTACACTTGCTGTGATTGGCAATAAAAATGTCCATCTATGAAAAATGTCTCCCCAGCCAGCTCATATACCAGTCTGTTCAGCGCGTATTTTGAAACTGAGAAAACCTTCTTTAAATATCTCCCTTTAGCTCGTTCTATGTCTACTAGCTGCTTTGCAGTTTATTGCTCCCATTATTTGTAAATGTAAAGTTTTAAAGCCATTCTTTCAGTGTTTCTTATACAAACTGTTATTTGTAGCTCTATAGTCTGTCAACACGAATTTACTCAATGACTGGACGGGGTACAATATATATAATATGTAAATATCTCTCCTGGAAATAAATTACACGAGCCTAGGTATTAGTTAAACCCAACCATCGGGAGAGTAATCCAGCTCAACTCGATGCCGGTCCCAAGCCCGGAAAAATGGGGAACGTAAATCGATGGTTAATGCGTCTCAGTGGAAGCACTAATGCTGAGTAGGTGCCTCTATTATGTACTGAGAAATGTTCTAGTTGGTAGGCTAGCCTACTTATGAAACCATCAAATCCTACCCCTATGGGGACGGATGAAGGTATCGGTGCCTTAAAACGAGACTATCTCAGCTAAGGTACGGTAACCCTGACAGAAGGTTTCCTGGTCCTCCAGGTTGGGGTTTGGGCGTAGGGCTAACAATCCTACACTGAAAAAAAAGCATTGTTACGATACCAACACAATACATGCCTCGGACAAGTGAACTTGAAGACGAACATGGAATGTAAGGACATAGGAGAGGACCTTAAGAAGATGAAGATTAAAGGATGGTGGGAGAAGATAAAGAAGAGAGAAGTTTGGACGTGTTTTGTGAAAGAGACTAAGGCTCACCCAGGGCTGTAGCGCCGAGGAATTAAGTAGGCATTAGTTAATAATTTTCACTATTATAATGGGACAGTCGCCTCCGTATCTTAGCGGTCAGCGTGGTCCCGTGTATTTGGTTGTTTATGTGGAATTTGTCTGATAAGCTGTGCAATTTTGATGGCTGTAGTAGCAGTAGATTCAAATTGCAAATCGCATTATAATCACAAAAAATAAAAAATAAAAATAAAATAAAATAGTTCTACAATAATTTGTAGTTAAACTATATTAGTGAATAATTTAAAAAAATAAACATAGTGATCAGCATGAGTTTGAATAACGTTATGCGCGACATCTGCTATCGAGTTGTAGCTGAACTGAACTGACTGGGGTTGGAATGACTTATTGAATGTATGTCTACCCCTTATTATTCCCGTTTTTCCAACGGGGTCGGGGATGAGATGCGACGAGTCTTTGTAGCGATGGTTTTTACGGCCGGATGCCCTTCCTGACGCTAACCTCATGAGAGGAGTTAATGAGAGATGAAATTAATGATGGTGAATGAAACTGGGCAAGGATGTGGAAGGAAGCGACCGTGGCCTTTCAGAAGGTACTGTCCCAGCATTTGCCTGGTGTTGAAAATGGGAAACCACGGAAAACCATTTCAAGGACAGCCGACGGTGGGGCTCGAACCCACGCGTCCACCGAGTCAGCAGAGAGCTTGGCCCCATGACCTAACACTGCGTTTTAACCAGCGTAGCCACTACTGTCGGTGGAATGACTTATTGAATAATCTCCCATTATTTGTTTCATTATAATTCAGGATTCATTGCGATTCGTCTGTTTGAATTTGTACTGTTATGCCCAGAGGCGTCTTGGTTACAAGATGTCCTGTTGTGCTTGTGATATTAGGATTTCTCTAGTCCGCGCCCGAGGAGACGGGTTTGACTGAGAGGCTAAGCTATTGGTGTTACCTGAAGGCGAACACAGCACCCACGAAGAGTAGAGACACTAGGACGGTGAGAGTAATGGATACTCTCCAGTCTGTCTTGTAGACACACTTCTCTCCCATGAAACCACAGACAGGCTCGGCGCGAGGTTGTACCCCACTGGCCCACTGGATAGGACGGCTTTCCTCCAGGTACTTGAACTCCTGAGAACAAATGAAAGTTTTGTCCCCGTAAGAGCATGTTTCTATCAAGTTGTTTGATTCATTTAGGGACTTTGTGACATTTTGGTCATGTAGTCCAGTGAATTTGGTTGTTTGTGTGAAATCTGTCTGATAACCTGCGCAATTGGGATGGCTGTAGTAGTGTGTGTAATTGTAACTGAGGCTAGGATTTGGAAGAAGGCGGCTATGGCCATAAGTTAGGAACCATCTCGGCATTTGCCTGAAGTAGAAGTGGAAAACCCCGGGAAACCATTTTATTGCACAGCTGAGGTGGGAATCAAACCCATCTCTTCTCAGTTTTGCCTAACGAGGCTGAACGTACCCGTGCCATCTCTCAAACAAGAATTAAATTTAAAAATCTCAGAAATGTTTCTAGGTTTATGCCGTGTCTTGTGCGGTGTTTCGTCTAGGAACACCAATCTGGCTCATCAGCGAGCTCTTGCTGTCCGTGCCCGGACCCCCAGAGGAGAAGCGAACTGTGCGTTTCCTCCCTTCTTATGAAGTGAACTAGATGCGTGGCTCAGCGGAACGTTCTCGCCTGATGATCCCAAGATAGTGGGATCGAATCCCGGAGCAGTTAGTTGGCATTTGAGGGTGCTTAAATGTACGGGAGCGATGCCAATAGATTTACTGGCACGTTAAGGATCTCCTTTGGGGCAAATTTTGGCTCGCAGGCGTCTCTAAAAGTCAAATTAGTTAAAAGGGACGTAAAACCCAAAACCTTATTAGATTATTAGGAATTAAATTTCTTGGCAGAGCCTGGAATCGAACCTAGAACCTTTGGATTTTATTCTCAATAAGTAGTCCGAGGCCATGGAAGGCAGCTGTTTCTATGAAGCATTGCTAATGGCGACATTACATTTTTATTTCTTGATTAAATGGATGAGTTCATGTGTACATTGGACTTGTGCATGTTATACAGGGCAAGTCAATAACAGAGTCTATATCAAATATCTCCAGAACAGTTCTGCTTTTACTTAAATACTAATAAGGGATTCATAAGACAGCATGTCTAGTTATCCTAGTCTATTATCGCCAAGAAAATGGTGCTAACTTTGGTCTTTCAAATAGAGTTTCTGTAACCAGTATAGAAGTCTTAATGAGACAGGTTCAGTGATGTAATATTCTTGCGAGTTAAAACGCACGAATCTTCAGGAGTGAGTACGCCTGGTTTAACGGCGCACTGCTCAGTAGTCTAGCTAGCCACTGATCTCCCAGAATGATGGTGGCGTAATAGAGCAATTATCTTCAGCTGGTACCTCTACTGGTGGAGGTGATGGTGCAGTCTGATCCTCTAACTCATTTCCCGCAATTCCCTTGTGGCTTGTGATGGTCCACATAGTACGTAGTCACTTCTTGGTCGAAGTTTGACCGCCCTCTCCCCATGTAGTCACGCGCAATCATCACTATCATTAGCGACTTTGGTGGTGTAGTCGGTAGCATGCTGAACTGCTATGCCCAAGATCGCGGGTTCAAACCCGACCGAAGTCGTCGGATTTTTTAAGTGCATTACAATCCTTCAGTATGTCTTCCTTCGGACGGGAAGTAAAGTCGGATGGCCCATGTCATAGATTTATGGCATGTAAAAGAACCTACCACTGCAATTGGTAGTGTGTAGCTAAATTTGTAGGTTATTTGGCTAGAAGTCGCCTCCATAGCGTAGCGGTCAGCATGGTTACCTGCCGCCCCGGAGGTCCTGGGTTCGATTCCCGGCTCTGCCACGAAAATTGAAAAGTGGTATGAGGACTGGAACGGGGTCTACTCAGCCTCGGGTGGTCCAAATGAACATAGGGGGTTTGATTCCCACCTCAGCCATCCTCGAAGTGGTTTTCCGTGGTTTCCCACTTCGTCTTCGGGCAAATGCCGGGATGGTACCTACTGTAAGGCCACGGCCGCCTCCTTCCCTCTTCCTTCCCTCTTCCTTCCCAATCTTCCCCTACCTTTCCATCCCTGATGAGGCCCCTGTTCGCTTTGCAGGTGTGGCTGCCTGGGCGAGGTGTTGATCACACCTCCCCAGTTGTATCCACCCCGACCAGATGTTCCCAGCTCTAGGACACTGCCCGTAGCGGCGGCAGTGGTGAGTTCCCTCGCTGAGTCCGTGGGAGCCACCAACCTAGAGTGTAAATCGACTAAAATAAAAAAAATAAAAAGTAGTGAAGTAACAAAATTGTCTAGAAACGGTCTGTCAAGTTACAACGTTCACCGCTGGGTGTCAGTGACGTCTGATAGCCAAAGTTGGAACTATTGAAATTGAACTTGCCCAGTTTCATTAATCTTCATTCATTTCATCTCATCCACATGCAAGATGAGGGCGATACGTGGATGATCTATCAGCTCCTAGCCAAACGTCTGCAGAACAGTTGCTGTCCTGATCTTGCTCCCAGCAATTTCCACCTTTCCTTGCACCTCAAAAAATTCCTGACCTCCGGTCAGCATTTCCACATTGACGAAGAGCTGAAGACTGTCACACGCTGGTTCCATTCGCAGGCGGCAGACTTCTATGACACGGGACTACGAAAGTTATTTTTATTTATTTATCGTATGGTTTTTAGTGCCGGGAGTGTCCGAGGACATATTCGGCTCGCCTGAGGCTGTCGCTGCTTCAAGCAGACACCCATGGGGTTAGCTACAAGTTCCGTTCAATTTCAAGTAGGTCCAACTTTTGCTACCAGATGTCACTGACACCTAGTGGTGAACGTTGGAACTGGGATAGAGCGTTTCAACGAAATCTAACCTAGAAATTTAGCTTCACACAAGTTTAGTTAGTGGAAGGATCCTTTACATGCCATAAATCTATGACATGGGAACGCCGGCTTTACTTGCTTTCCTTAGAAAGGCATACTGAAGGATTTTAACGCTCTTAAAAATATGACGACTTAGGCCGGGTTTGAACCCACGATCTTGGGAACAGCAGTTCAGCTACCAACTACGCCACCGAAGCCGCTACTATGAAAGTTGATAACACACTATGACAAGTGTCTCAATTCGTTTGGTGCCTAGGCCTATGTCGAAAAATAGCTGACACATTGTAGTACCTGTTGCCAATATAGTTATGCATATAGGCCTACTGCAACCATGTTGTCTTAAAATAAATAAATAAATAGGGAATTTTACTTTCTGAACGTGCCTCGTATATATTGGCTAACCAATGCTTTGGACCATATTTGACAAGTGTTTACAGTCACTCAATGGTAGGATATACTGTGCCCGTTTAGACCGGAGTCCGCACGACCACATATGCATTTTACCAAGAATCAGTCAGCACGAGAGTCAAAATATCCCGGGGCGCCAGATGGGTTAAAGCTAATCGCAAAAACGACATCAAATGAAAAAAATGCTTTACTGATTTTTGGCTCAATGCAACAATAAGGATAGAAGGAGATTCAACTGGGCATAACACATCATGTAAAATTATCTCATTTTATTCTGAAGTTAAAATTGACTGCAAAATAAGATACTCAAAACAGCATCATTCACGTGTGGCGACCCACATTACTATTTACACAATGTACAGAAATTTTCCAACACATTGGACAATTATCTTTGGAGACACAAGTCTGATTATTAGTCCTGTAGACTGTGTTCCAAAACTATATCCATTATTTATGGTTAAATCCAGTTCAAATTTAATTGTCTTTACTGGAAATATTGTAGTTCACTGGTTGAATTTTTACATAATATTAACACTCGTAGAATAATTGTTCATAGAATTTTTTAACTTTCACTTATTTTTCCAGTTTCAAAAAAAAATATTGTAAAAAATATTATTATCATTGAATCAACACAAATTATGTATACATATTAATAACAACATCTGAAAAGTATTTGACCTTGAGCATAGCATCGAAGAACTTGTGCGAAGCACAATAACATTAATTGTTCTTCTGACATTAACGTTTCGAGAAGTGACTCGATTATGAACTTCAAGTTCTAACAAAATATATGATTTCTGAATCATCAACTTGATTAATAAATTGTTGGACCATTCAACTATTCGATTCTCCACTTGGAATCATCATTAATAAAATTATTTATATTTGTGGCCATTTTTAGTAACTTTCACAACTTGCAATTCTTCGACAGAATGCGGAAATAAGAATTGTAGCTTCATAATAAATTCATTTAGTTCATGGCACTAGGATTGAAAACATCCTTCAAATTATTCGTGGTTATAGAATTATTTTTACTTGGCAGTGGCCCATTCTATTATTTGTGTAAGAACACAACATTCCAACAACAACGGCAAAGGTCTTCCTCTGAAGAAGAATAAAATACTATCATGACAAATCCGGGTTCTAGCAAAATCAAAGTCTAAATGGAATCCGTAAACAAGGTTGAAATAAGAACTGATGGTTTTTAAGAAATAACCTTTGGGTCATTCATACGACGCAATGTGTAGTTCCAATACTCCTTCTTTAACACTGAGTCATCGAACCTGCTATTTGATTGATGCTCTAATAAAAACCTCCTCATTCCTGCGACTTAAACATGCGCACCTGGGAATGGCATTTCAACTACTCCACACACATACATTTTCTTCCCAAAATTTATACAATAAATCAAGCCTCTGCTTGTTATCAACACTGAAAGATTAATAAACTTACAAGTTTATTTTATTTTACCATTCAGTTCAACCCGTGAATTTACCATACTTATGATAATCTTTATTTCACTTTCGAATGTGTATTTACGTCATGATTTTATATAAATACAAAAATATCCTATTTGATACAATTATCATTTGCTTCCCGTTTCATGCCTCTCCGTGTTATCTGAAAAATATACTTTGCTCATTGCAAATATTAACTGTTCAACCAGAACTGTAATGTTGGTTGAATACGGGCTTGCGCTAACCACTCTCCTTCGGAAAATCACCTGTTCCAAACTAGAAATGATTAAACTACTTCATAGGCTCTCTCTCAATAAATATGATTATTAGAAAATATAAGATCCACGAATTATTTAGAAAAATTATGAAAATCATTATTATTATTATTAGTGGATTATTATTATTATTATTAGTTATATTATTTTAAATGTGTTTAATTATTATTTCATTATGTGAGAATCCACATGTTCGATTCTTCGAATATGGATAAAATATCCATCTCTCAACAAAAATAATTATTAACTTTTACAGTTACATCGGTTGTTTTCCGTGATTACCCAAAAATATGAAATATTCAAATAAATGCTCGTTCTGCTCGGTCATCGATCCTAAACTGTTCTGAGTGCTGAAAATACTCAGAATAACTGTAATATGTCTTGCGTAAATCATTGCAAGATTCAAATACGAAGAAAAATAAATGTGTTGGTCATCTGCAGAAAAATAAGTTTGTTCCAATTATCTAGGCATAATATAAAGTCAAAAGTGGCTTACATTTCTCGATGGTCTTGAAGCGTAGTGAACCTGGTCTGTACCAGATTTATCCAGATACATGCCCTATCGGACAAGCATGTATAATCCTTGTATCGGCCGCCATTATATACCCACAATCTGTCTAACACGACATAGTGGAGATATTGCTTGAAGTATGAAGTAACTGCTGATCCATTTTAGTGTTGACTTCTATTAAAGCCATAGCATTTCGCTTAAATGGGGTCAGATCTAAGTGATCTATTCTCAAATATGTCAGTTGTAACATAACTCACGGTAATCTTTTCAGTACAAGAAAACACTGACAGTCTACACCAATCAACGGCTGTTCTGAAGATCGTTCCCTGGGCATGGCTTATCACCATCTATCATGCGCGAAGCAACATATAGTTTCCCTGCGTTGGCTAATGAACAACACCGTGATAGACTGGCCTTCAATATACTGAAAGATCGGAGTGGTTATCAAGTTACAATTATGAAACTGACTAAATTTGGACTAAAATATCCAAGTATTGAATGATTATTACTGGACTGTGACAAAGTACTTTCTAGACAAAGTCTAGCATATGTCCATGTAGAAATAAAATATTTCACCAGTGTCCGTAGAAAATTGACAATCACCTTAGTGATTCTCTCCGCCGGAAACTTACTAAGTTCTACTTGTAACGCAGCACTTTTGTGACTATCACAACTTTGAAAATAACTTCTGCGTAGATCCGGCAACCATGTGCCTTGGCTCAGCGTAGTAGCACCTTGCTATGCAAGCGCTTGGTTCGAAGTGAGCTGAAGTTGCTTGGGCCGGCCGGCTTTTATTCAAAACGGTCAGGGTCACGCTGCATCACGCTGAAATCTAGAAATCCTCATATCTCTGGTATCCCTGGTCCGATTTACTTGATACTAAGTGCATTCTCTTTCATTTGACCGTGCCAGTAATCTGATCCAAGTCTCAAGTCTCTACTCCATGGCTAACTATTTAATCAACAAATAGTCTCGACCTCTGCTATTACTCGCTACGTCACTTGACATGCTCTTGGCTGCATATTCTTTCCATTTCCTTCTGGAAGTAATGTAGCGCGATATTCAAATATCTCAACTTTCAAAAGCGGCTGTAGCCTTTCCCTTGATATCTAGGTGTCTGAATCTTGGAATACCCATTCCTAGAGTTGGGCACATCCACCCCACACCTAGCAAAAAATAAAAATTGAAAAATTTTTATTTTACCTATCTACACATTAAATCATCTGGTTCTTGGATAGTAAATCTTCAAATTCGATGCATTATAAGTTCCCACGATGTTACCAGTTCGTGTATTGGCGATCTCAGAGCTTCCATTGTTGTTTACTTCCACAATACGATATGGTCCAGCGTAGAGGCTTGCAAACTTCGAGTACACTCGATTTTGCACGTCAGAGGGTGTAGGTCTTTTCACTAAAACAAGAGTTCCTACGCGCAAGGGTCTGCGAAAACGCTTTCCTCTCACTCTGCGCTCTCTTTTCTCAGCTTGGCTCCTCAACTTGTCTAAAGCTAGAGTTTCCCTCATCTGACGACTTGGTTCAATCTCAGGTGGAATAGAGATGATTCGATCCCATAATCTTGTTGGTTTAATTCCATGATGAAGCAACATGGGAATCTGTCCAGTACTCTCATGAATTGTAGAGTTGATGGATTCGGATGCTAATGAGAGAACATCCATCCATTTCCAATGCTCATTTGGACAATAGAGGCGGCAAAATTTTGCTATTTCAGCCATCACGCGTTCTGCTGGATTGCTTTCAGGATGTCTGATAGAACAAAACAATTGTCTAATCCCAAGATTATTCATGACGGTTCTAAATTCTAAAGATGTAAATTGGGGTCCACGATCTGATAAAAGGAATTCCGGTTTGCCTGCTTCCGTAATTACATTGTCTCTAATTCTCTTCGCACAATATTTTGCGTTTGCCTTCTGAATTGGGTGTAACATAGTGTATTTGCTGAAAACATCCATGGTCACCAGAATATATCGGTTACCTCTTTTAGACTTTGGGAGAGGACCATAAAGATCAGTCGCGAAGATTTCATAAGGCTTAGAAGGAATAATAGGCCTTGGTAATTCTCTCAATAATCTAGAATTATGTTTACTCCTTTGGCATAAGTCACATTCTCGAATAGTGTTTCTGACAGTTTGTCGCATTCGCTCCCACGAAAATTTTTCTTGTATCATGTTGACCGTCTTATCTACTCCAGCATGACCTGCTATTCGATGTGCCATCCAGATAATGGGTTTTTGCATTCGTGGAGGTATCACTACTCTCAGCTTCGTATGGTCGGGATCTGCAAACTTGTAGATTAAACCATCTAACATCATAAAATCTCTTGAAATTCTTTCAGTTTCCACAAAATCATCATCATTTGGATCCATGTCTCCCTGTAGAAATCGAAAAATGTTTCTAAAACGTCGGTCTCCCCTCTGGGATAAATGCAACAATCTTAACCTTCTCAGGGTATCCTCATCCTCCTGCGTCAGGTTAACTTGAAATACCTTAGATGTAGACTCCACTGCTCTACTCAATAAATCAGCTCCAACGTTCAACTTTCCAGGAGTGTGTTCAATAACTAGGTTGAATTGTTGAATAAAAAGCGACCATCTAGTTATCCTATCACTGGCAAAGTTTGTTCTCAAGATAAACTCCAATGCGTGGTGATCAGTCCTCACAATTACTGAATGTCCAATTAACATTTTCTTCCACGACTCCAACGCGAAGATTACAGCAAGTGCTTCTAACTCTGTGGTGTAATAATTCCTTTCTGATGGACGAAGTTTCCTGCTTATGAACGCCAGGTAACGTCTCTTGTGATCTTCATCTTCTTGAAGAAGAATAGCTCCAATCCCTACGGTGGATGCATCGGATTCTATGATGAAATTCTTGGTAAAGTCAGGATACTCTAATTTCACGCTGTTTACCAATAACCTCTTGTCATCTTGAAATGATTGTTCACAATCTTCATTCCATTTCCATTTGTTTCCTATCTTCAATAATTCCTGCAATGGTGCAACCGTCTTGGTGAAGCTTGGACAATGCCCTGCAAAGAACTGGCATGTTCCGAGAAAACTGCGGACATTCTTCACTCTAGTAGGTCTATGGAAATTTGCAATCGCCTGTATCTTCGTCTCATTGGGACGGTATCCTTCACCGTCCAAAATGTGGCCCAAAAATTTTATCTCCTTCCGAAAGAATTGACATATTCGAAGGTTTACTTTAAAGTTCGCTTTTCTCAAATCTGCGAATAACATCTGAAGATGTAATAAATGTTCCTCCTTAGTCTCAGATGCAATTAGGATATCATCTATGTAACGAATTGCTATCTCTTTTACTTCAGGACTCAAGTTTTGTTCCAGTGCTCTGATCAAAACAGATCCAGATGTTTTGACTCCAAATGGTAGACGGCGGAATACATATGTCTGCTGGTCAAACATAAATCCTGTAAACTTTTTGGAATCTTCACTAAGCCTAATGTGATGGTAGGACGAAGTGAGATCAATGTTAGAGAACCAGACCTTGCCTTGGAATTTCCTTAACAGTTCCCTAATGATTGGTGGTCTGTCATACTCTGGCAGCAATCTTGAATTCAAATTTCGCGCGTCTAAACATAGTCTCAGACTTCCATCTTGCTTAGACACTACTGCTAATGGATTGACATAAGATGTAGTGTACTTTTCAATCACATTGTTGCTTTCCATCTCCTTGATAAGCACATTTACCCTTTCTCGATGCTTTTCCGCTACCGGATACAATTTAGCATGGAAAGGTGCATCATCATTTACACGAATACGATATTCAAAATCTTTAATTTCACCAGGTTTAATATCAAAAATATCGTGATACTCTTCCAAAATTTTCCCTAGCTCTGGGGACTCCTTCTCAGTGTAGACTTCTCTTCCTTCAGCTTCATGAAAAATCAGAGACCATTGAGCATCTCCCTCGATGTCTTCCTCTTCTTTTCCCTCGAAGTTAATCTCTTCGGTATTCTTGAATCTGATCGTCTCTGTCTTCATGTCTATCACTGCTTGATATTTCTGAATGAAATCCGCTCCCAATACCATGTCAAAAGCCATGTCCTTCATTACTACAAACACATGTCGGAAATCATGTCCTCCAATAGAAATACATAAGTATAATTGTGTTTTACACAGAGATATTCAGTTGGGTATTATTCCTTGGATTTTAATTCCTGATACTGGAATCTCCTCTAAATTCTCTTTGAGCTTCCACAGAATATAAAGCTTCTCGTTCACAAGACAAAGCATAGCCCCAGTATCAATTAAAGTATCGACAGGCATACCGAATACTTCGCATGATATGATTGGCATTCTAATTCTTGTACCCATTTCTTTCCGTTCGTCATTATGTTGAATTAAGTCATCATCCTCTGCTTGCCATTTAATAATTCTGGAAGTGAAAGTGTTTAAAATTCTATCTTCTACTGTGAATTCGAAGTTTTTTTTTGTTTCCATTCCCCCGGGATTGTTGTGTTCCCGATGGACCTGGTTCATTGGGCCTCTGTTCCAAGAACGGTAAGTTTTCTTGGTGTCGTTCTTCCAAGTTCTTCCTCGTCTCCTTATTGAACTCTTCATTGGACTGACGAGTATTCACATTCCCTCTATTATTGTAGTTGTTTCTACCATAGTACCTTCTTTCCTGGTACCTTCCTTGATTATCCCTTGGCCTTCTCCATCGAGTATTATATCGATTTCCACCATCCGGTTTTGCATAAGGTTTGTAACTGTATCGGTTATTGTACTGATTCCATCCTCTTTTATCGGGCTCTTCCCTCGGCGTTTTCTCTTCTCGCCCCTCTCGAATCTCTCGAGGTGTTTGGGAATAACTGTCGGCCATAACAGCGTACACAGTGTTGTTATTCTTTCCTCCCTTCTGATGGAAGAATTGAGCGTTCGTATGATCAAGTTTCTGCAATACCTCGTCAAATTGCTCCATATTATAAATGTCAGCAGCGATCAAAGTTCTTTGGACGTCTGCTGGAAACTGACGTATTAATGCTGTAATTAATTCATTATCTGGCATCGGCGGATCTAAATGTTGTAGTTTAGAAAGCTGTCCAGAAAATTCGTAGAGTATCGAAGTAGTGGAGTAGTGGCGCTTCCAACTCACTCCAGAACCCTCCTCTTACCACTACTAAGCCTCAGCCATGTTAAATATATCTCGAACGCATGGTTCGATTTTGACAAATGAGGTGTCGTTGGACTCGGGCTGACGTCTTCTTTGCTATGGACCACTCGTTATATTTTTGATTTTTTTTTTTGTGTTCGAAAATATGCGATAGTTTGAAAACCAAACAGGATAGAACGTTGTGCCATGGCTCAAACGAATGGTCTTTATGGCCTTTATTTTTTTGTAATAAAACCTTTTTACTTTTTATGTTTTTTTGAAAACAGTCGGATTTTGAAAATCCTATATTTCGGAAACTAGGAAGTTTACAAAAAGGTTTGTTTGACGTAAATTAATGGTCCCTATGTCCTCTACCCCCAAAATAAATTTCAAGTCTCTAGAACAAAAATTTGTGTTTTGTAAGTAGTGGGTTGAGGGGGGAGCTGCTTCCAAAAGCAAGTTGTGAGCCCCTGCGACCTTGGAATGGAAGGAGTCATGCTAGGAAGGCGTGCTTGGATTCGTTTTTTTCGTCTTGTTGCGCTCTTTACGGAAATGTAGATGTCGAAAAGGTGAAATGCTGGAAACATGGTTTTTAGGGGGGGAAAACCATGATTTTGAACTTTTTGCTATATATCGCGAACCAATCATGCTAGAGGTGTGTTCGACAGGTCCAAGTACTCGGGGTGATGTCCTCTTTGCTATGGACCACTCATTGTAATTTTAAAAAATTTGGGAAACTCGATTTTGGGGTAAACACGTGTTTTTTGTGATTTTTGCCGATATCTCACGAACCAATAACGCTGGAGACGTGTACGAGGTGTCCTAGGACTCGGGCTAACGCCCCCTTTCAAATGTGGTAGATATTTTTTCCAGAAAGATAATTCACAAAGGGCCTAACGCCATACATGTTGAAATAACGTTTTCTTTTTCTTTGCCTGTTTATAATGTCCATGAAGCGTGGCGGTTGAGAGAGACGATACGGCTGGGTGTGTGTGTGTGTTTCAACGAACCTGTCGCTAACCACAAGGACCATGCTTAATAGAACAATCGCTATTTCGACGGGTCGGTTTATGACAGAGCTAGGGTGCGTTTTTCTGATATTTTACCTTTGACGTGTAAACGGTGATGAGAACTTGATTCTATGTTGGTCGAAGCGAGTACAGAAAACAAACTTGCCGAGGAGCAGGAGGTGAATGTCAATTGAGCTTATTAGAAGGCATTGATCTGATTTGACAACAAGTGCAATGGAAAATGACAATGACGCTTGAAGGTGAAATAATCTGACCATCGTGGTGGCAGGGGGGTGTGAAAGGCATGCACACACATTTGTGAAACCACATGTATGCTAAACCAGTGACATTCTGTTTTGCTTCGTACGTGACAAAATGCAAGTTCATGTGAAATTTGATCTTCCACAGGTGTTCGCTTGGGTGTTATCTGTCCACGTGCGCGATAATTGTTAACAAGTCACATTCTGTTTTGCTTCGTACGTGACAAAATGCAAGTTCATGTGAAATTTGATCTGCCACAGGTGTTCACCTTGGACGTTAGCTGTCCACGTGACC
Organism: Meconema thalassinum; assembly: GCA_946902985.2. Classification (NCBI taxonomy): domain Eukaryota; kingdom Metazoa; phylum Arthropoda; class Insecta; order Orthoptera; family Tettigoniidae; genus Meconema; species Meconema thalassinum. The sequence goes on along the minus strand of OX336394.1, from coordinate 246,206,043 downwards.
GATAACAGAATGTTCAAAGCGTGGGAAAAAATGATTATACATGCAACGTAGCATATATAAAGACATGTCTTTATCATTTCCACTCTCACTTGGGTGGACTACCTTTGAACACACTGCGTTGCATGAAACCCCTGGTCTTGTTTAACAGTTTTGGTGTTGGTGGAAAATACTTAACCTTGTTGTGGGGTAGGAATTTATTTATATATATTTATTGATTTTTATATAAATACATGCAATTATTTATTGATTAGGTAATTAATGATTTTATTTATTTATATGTTTGCAGATAACCGACATACCTTACATGTCTGAGGGAGAAGAAACCATTGCACTTTTGAGCCCACTAGAAGGGAAGAGCAACAAGTCACTGCAAGTAAAGGTGAGATGATTTTTTTAAACTAACTTGTTTCATTTTTTTGTTTTATGTTTTATTTTATGAAATGTATGTATTAACTTGAATTTAGGTATTTATAGCGGTTTATTTTATTTATTTTTAGAAACTTGGAAAGAACAGCCTTACCGCCGTAGCAGTCGCTGAAAGAAACCAGAAACGCACTAAAGCGAAACCACTGCCAAAGAGTGAACTGTTTAAAACTCAGGTAAGTCCAACTTAAAAATGCTATTCCATTTTACCACTACTGAAAACTCGTAGACAAAAAAAAAATTCATTACCTGTACATGACTGGGACAATGATTGCTTTCTTGATTAATGGCTATGTTGTTGTTGTTGACTGGGAAAAGTACAAGGCCATGTTGGATTTTCTAAAAATAAAAATAATAAATTTAATTTATGGGTGGTTCCCTATGGACTCAACGAATATCCACAGGTTTGAACATGATAATGTGAACAAAATGACATGACATTCATTTTTGTTTATATATTGGTTAAAGGGAGGGTGGGGGAATGTAAATGACTGTAGCTTTATAAAAAAGAAAATAAGTACATGGGTTACTGTTAGTGCCAACATACAGTTTATTTTTAATGGTGTTTTGATATATTAATGCCAATTAACGTTAACGTTTTATTTACAAGTATTGATTGATTGATTGATTGAGTGATGGGTTATTTTGTTTGCTTTTAGGTGTCGTCATGTGCCATTAACGTAATGAACAGACAGTGAACAAGCATGCATTATGCTTTAAAGTACTCTGTGCAATGTTAATAACTTACAATAAGAAAAAGTTTTATTATAACACATGGCGTTAGTACCAAATACAACAAGTGAGCAAGTTGGTTTACCACGTGGGTTAAATTTAAAATCAGAACATGATCGATGGTTAACATTTGAATCCTGGCCTGTAGGCTTTTTGTCGACGCATGAACTTGCAAAAGCCGGTTTTTTTACTTGAACCGAGAAGATGTGGTGCGCTGTGTGTTTTGTCGTATTGAACTTTCACACTGGGAAGAAGGGGATGATCCCTTTAGAGACCATTTGCGATGGTCTCCTCACTGTCCTTACATGCTTGGAAAGCAAGTGGGTAACCTACCCGTGCATTCATTTTACCGAACCACAAGGCCTTTGGCCGCTACTTACGTTGCTGAATCACAAATAAATAATAATAATGATGTATTACCAGCCAACGGTAGTGTCGATATATGTGGTCCATATGCCATAGACAGTGTTGAATTGGCGTGTGCTTTTGAAAAATTGGGAGTTTGCAAGACTAAAGCACTAGCACACTCAGAGTACAGCTCTGTTGAAAAACGTTTCGAATCTTATAAAAATGTTTGGCCATTAATATTAAGACACATTACCAAACAGCTAAGTGAAGCTGGATTTTTTTATACTGGTGAAGGGGATAAAACAATATGTTTTTATTGTGGATTTGCTTTAAAGGATTGGCAAATGACTGATGACCCTTTTGTGCAACACGCTCGTTGGTTACCAAACTGTAAATACATGGTGTTGCTTAAAGGTCAGGAATTTGTGAACACTATTCGTAAAGAAAAAGTGATTGCAGCACAAGACATAAAAGTGCCTTTAGAGTTAGAGCACGCGGAGCAAATACATAAGGCTGAAAGAAAAGACTTGTGTTACGAACAGATACAAAAGTGTGACCAACAATTATGTAAAATTTGTTATCAAGATGAACTAGGTGTTGTATTTTTACCCTGTGGACACATGATAGCCTGTGTCAAGTGTGCATTAGAACTTAACACTTGTGCTATATGCAGAAAAGTAGTATCTGCTACAGTTAGGGCATTTCTTGCATAACTAGTATAATTTATTCGCCATGCATAGTGCAAAATCCCCAATTGCACAATATTATTAAAGCTGTTTTAGAGTGTAATAGGTATGCTTTTGTTTTGTTTATAGACTACTACAATGAATGTTTTGAATGCTGTGGGACAATCATGTGGCTTAGAGACAAAGAAGCTCAGCGAATTGCCAACGCATATTCCATTCCGCATTATCAAGATTCGGAAATTGAAAACAGCATATGGTGATCGTGTACTTTGTGTATGTGAAAACTTTGAGACATTTCTGCCTATACGGTTTAATGATATGTCGGAGAGTGTTTTTGATGAAGTCAATAATGCTGTGCAACCTGTACACTTAATTTATGAAGGTTTTAAAAACAATAGGTGCATGGTTCGTTTTAATTAAATAAATAAATAATGTGAAATAATAATGGAAAATATAAGTAATGACAATATACTGAAAAAGAAAGAAAACATGTGTATAGAATAGTAATGTTTTAGTGTTTAGTGTTGTCTTTAAAAATATTATGATGAAACCAAAAAATAATGTATATAAAGTTTGTAAATAAATGCAAAATGATGTTACAATGCTGTTTTATTTTATACAAAGTTGGTATATTTAACATTGCAGAGTATACATGATTATGACAATAAATGCACACTGAATACAAGCCTTTCTCACTTTACAATAGTCTGTTATAGTTTTAAACACAAGGCTTGTTGTAGATCATTTTATAGCAATGTCTATTCAATGTTGTTTTCGAAAAGTGGGGAAGCCGCAATGGTTGTATTGACATAAAAACCTTATGGTTATTACTATTTAGTCACTTTGATCCCCTTGCAGATCAAGAGCAGATGACCTAGTTATTCCATTCTTTTAAACGACAACAACAACAACACTACCTCTTGCATAGTTTGTGATGTTGATGGCTCTTGCGACGTGGAAGATGGATTAAAAATAACTTTGAGAACAGGGGTTAAACGTTGATCATTAAACAATGCACTATTTTGAGTAGCAATATGGTTTTCTTGATTTTTTGTCGACGGCAACTGTGTTTCATGCGGTACACTACATTGATGATCACTGACACTTAAAACCTCACTATTTTTACTTTTTAGGTCACCGCGACAATGTTTGGAACGTTGCTTTGAACAACGCCAAATAACAGTTCCATTTTTATTGGTTCGTTTCACAATATATGAATATCCTTTATAGTATGCGTAAGGCTTACCATACCTAGTCACTGATACTTCCATATTAACTGTCAAGCATAGACTAAGCTCTAGTAAAGTCAACTTGGTAATAAGAATAATAGTTTAATGTGAGAGCAAATATGAATCCAAAGAGTTCAGGTAAAAGTGAAAGCAAATAAGCAAATATAAGAAACAAGAGTGGGGGGTAAAAGTGGTCGCAAAGTGGCAGACTCGTTACACAATAATTTCAGCACGACGAAGCTCTTGTTCAATTTCTTTGATTTCCCAATCGTGACCGATATGCCCAGCTTGTCGTAAAGCATGCAATTGTCGAAGCCGTTGAATTAGCTTACTGGGTTTGTTCCAGTATACAAATTTAACAAATGATTTTTTAGGTGTAAACAAAGCATTACCATTATCATGATCATTATCATCATCATCATCATCATCATCATCATCATCATCATCATGATCACCATTATCATCATGACCATCATCACTGTTACTATATAGTCCTTTTTGATCCTCTTGCAATTCCACTTTATTTATAGTCTGAGTTGATTTTGATAGTGTTGAAGGTTTCTTGGACGTTGACAACTGTCCTAACATGACGTTTTGAGGACATGATAAGTCCTTTTGAACAAACATTGCACTATTTTTAGCCGCAATATCGTTTTCTTGAACTTGCTTTTTAGCATTTTGATAATTGTTTGTAAACAGTAAGCGTGGTTCGTTTCGAGCACTACATTGATGAACACTCACACTTAAAACCTTTCCATTTTTACTTTTCAGATTGCCTCGACATTTTGTTGACCTCTCTTTTGAGCATCGCCAGAATATTATTCCATTCACATTCTGGCGATTATAGTTATAGGAGTAGCCTTGATAGAGTGCACGTAGCCTACCTTTGTTGGTTGTAATAAGTTCCATAGTAGTAACTGACCTGTCAGTACGATGTTCACACTACAAAGGTTACAACTGTTTTGCTGATGGAGTGACCTACCATAAGCTTATATATTGGCTTATGTGTTGGCTTTTTGTGTTGGCTTTTTGTGTTGGCTTTTCGTGTTGGCTTTTGTGTTGGCTTATGTGTTGGCTTTTTGTGTTGGCTTTTTGTGTTGGCTTTTCGTGTTGGCTTTTCGTATTGGCTTTTCGTGTTGGCTTTTTGTGTTGGCTTTTCGTGTTGGCATTTCGTGTTGGCTTTTGTGTTGGCTTTTCGTGTTGGCTTTTTGTGTTGGCTTTTCGTGTTGGCATTTCGTGTTGGCTTTTCGTGTTGGCTTTTTTTGTATTGGCCTTTCGTGTTGGCTTTTTGTATTGGCTTTTCGTGTTGGCTTTTTGTGTTGGCTTTAGTATTGGCTTTTGTATTGGCTTATTTGACAAGTTATTTGTGTCAATGTATTTAGTGGATTTTTTTCTTGGTGTTGGAAAGTAGTTGAAAGAGAGGGCATATTTAAAGACTTAACCTCAGCTCACTAACCTAACCTAACCTAACCTAACCTAACTTTGCCTAACCTAACCTAACCTTTCAACTCTCAGATGTTAATTAAATTCTGTGCATAGTCGAGTTGGAACCCAAGACCTCAGGGGTTAAAAAAACAATTATTTTTGACGACTTATTTTGGTAACTTATTTTAATGGCTAACCTAACCTAACTTTACCTAACCTAACCTAACCTAACCTCAGCTCACTTTGGATATTACTAGTAAGTGTTCATATCATCTGCTAGGTAACATGCTAGTAGTACAGGTAGTGCTCATATTTACCGCTAGGTAGCGGAAACATACTTTGCATGTTGCATGTGACACTTGTGAAGTTTAACCACATGCAAGACGTGCTTGTATAAGTTCTCTATTTAAACTCAATATACAATTGAGGCGTTGACAGGGGAAAGGTAGTAAGTGCCAAAAATGAAATTTTTCAGGAGAAGCAAAAAACGATTTGCGATCATTTTGTTATTCACTTTATTGCACAAAATACTTCCAAATTGAAGAAATCCACTCACTTAACATATTAAAAAGCAATATTCAGAATTAGTCATAGCATGGTGGAAAAATAATTTGTTTATACAATTTTTAAATAGAGATTTCTACACAATCAGTACTACTACTTGAAACTGTTTTTGTTAGGCACAGATATCCCTGTAAAATGCATGATACTTCTTATTCTGGAAGTCCATCATTGGTAATAAATCGTCCTTTTTTGGTTCATTGTTGAATATTCTTCTTTCAAGGGGTTGCAGAATCTTAATATTGGTGATGGCCTTGAATGACTGATGCCTTTTGAATATAGCATGTTCCTTCAACATTTCAATTTCATTAAATGACTGTCTTGTTTCAGTCACGGGGAATTCTTCTCTTGGAATTCCAATACAGCCTGGGGGCGTGGTGGCACGGAGGTCAAGCTGTTGGCCTCTCACCAAGGTGGACAGGGTTCGATTCCCGGTCACTGCATGTGAGATTTTCGAAGTGAAATGCTATGTTCTGTGGTTCGCATTCCACGTAAAAAGGAGGTCCCATGACTCATAATCACAAGATTAACGGTCACGTAAAACTACAATCTTCCTTCCTTCCTTCCAATCCGTCCGACGGCGCTTATTTTAAGAGCACCCATACTAAAAAAACTTGTCAGATTCAGCAGGAAAGTCAATGACGTTATCATTGTTCATCATAATTACATTATTGGGCTTGAAAACATTAGCACTGCAAATCATTTCAGCTATTTCTTCTGGAACCATTGGCTTACATTGTTTCTTTCTCTTTTCATTGATGCTAAATTTCCTGTCACGGGGCATTTAGGAGTGTCCGGAAACCAGGAATTTTAATTCAACAGAATGAAAATAGTTTATGGCATTGGCATAAATCATAACCATTAACACCATTCGATTCTTATTCTGCCCTTCGCATTGTATTATTGTATTTCCCATTTCTCCTTTTCAGAATGTTGACAACGTTAATCAGACCCACGATAAGTACCTCGCATGTCTGCTATCTGTCTCCTGAAATCGGTGTGGTGTTTGCTTATTTCTTCTTGAGTGAAACGGGGGCACTTGTAACAACATTTAAAAGTTGCCTGGAAAAGTAGAAAATATTGGTTAGATTAGCCTATGTCTCTTTCCTGACCTGCCTGACCCTCGCAAGCGAAGTCGGTGTTCGACGAGTTTGCCTTGTTACACGTCAATTATGAAGTGAGAAAACATATCTCTTAAGAAGTGTCATTTAACTTAACATTTTGAAAGGACCAGGTTTTGGAGGCATGTTGATTTTCACAATAATTTGCGTATCACTTCCACGCAACAAGCGGAAACTTGTTTGGCGCGCAAAGCAGTTACTACGTTCTCTGTGCCAAGAGCCTCGTACTTGCCACAAGAGCGATCTAGTGGGAACAATTTCAAGCTCTTCTAATCATCCAACGACTTCCTACTTTCTCTGCGGTGTTGGCCTTGGTTCTTACTACCTTCTTCACGAAAAAAACGAAAATTTCATTTTTGGCACTTACTACCTTTCCCCTGTCAACGCCTCAATTAACCACTAAATGTTCAGAACTAACATGTATGGCCATGTTTAGGGTATATAGGAGACCCTTAGCAAGAAAGGCTGTCTAACCCACGAGTGTACAGCCTTGTCATACGCAGTAAGCACCTGTTGGCAGAAAACAACAACAACAACAACAATTTGAGAAAGCCAACAACATATCCATTAATGTATTTAAAGGAAACAGTTTTTTGTTGGCTTTCTCAAATTGTTGTTGTTGTTGTTTTCTGCCAACAGGTGCTTACTGCGTATGACAAGGCTGTACACTCGTGGGTTAGACAGCCTTTCTTGCTAAGGGTCTCCTATATACCCTAAACATGGCTATACATGTTAGTTCTGAACATTTAGTGGTTAATTGTATATTGAGTTTAAATAGAGAACTTATACAAGCACGTCTTGCATGTGGTTAAACTTCACAAGTGTCACATGCAACATGCAAAGTATGTTTCCGCTACCTAGCGGTAAATATGAGCACTACCTGTACTACTAGCATGTTACCTAGCAGAGGATATGAACACTTACTAGTAATATCCAAAGTGAGCTGAGGTTAGGTTAGGTTAGGTTAGGTAAAGTTAGGTTAGGTTAGCCATTAAAATAAGTTACCAAAATAAGTCGTCAAAAATAATTGTTTTTTTACCCCTGAGGTCTTGGGTTCCAACTCGACTATGCACAGAATTTAATTAACATCTGAGAGTTGAAAGGTTAGGTTAGGTTAGGCAAAGTTAGGTTAGGTTAGGTTAGGTTAGTGAGCTGAGGTTAAGTCTTTAAATATTCCCTCTCTTTCAACTACTTTCCAACACCAAGAAAAAAATCCACTAAATACATTGACACAAATAACTTGTCAAATAAGCCAATACAAAAGCCAATACTAAAGCCAACACAAAAAGCCAACACGAAAAGCCAATACAAAAAGCCAACACGAAAGGCCAATACAAAAAAAGCCAACACGAAAAGCCAACACGAAATGCCAACACGAAAAGCCAACACAAAAAGCCAACACGAAAAGCCAACACAAAAGCCAACACGAAATGCCAACACGAAAAGCCAACACAAAAAGCCAACACGAAAAGCCAATACGAAAAGCCAACACGAAAAGCCAACACAAAAAGCCAACACAAAAAGCCAACACATAAGCCAACACAAAAGCCAACACGAAAAGCCAACACATAAGCCAACACAAAAGCCAACACGAAAAGCCAACACAAAAAGCCAACACAAAAAGCCAACACATAAGCCAATATATAAGCTTATGGTAGGTCACTCCATCAGCAAAACAGTTGTAACCTTTGTAGTGTGAACATCGTACTGACAGGTCAGTTACTACTATGGAACTTATTACAACCAACAAAGGTAGGCTACGTGCACTCTATCAAGGCTACTCCTATAACTATAATCGCCAGAATGTGAATGGAATAATATTCTGGCGATGCTCAAAAGAGAGGTCAACAAAATGTCGAGGCAATCTGAAAAGTAAAAATGGAAAGGTTTTAAGTGTGAGTGTTCATCAATGTAGTGCTCGAAACGAACCACGCTTACTGTTTACAAACAATTATCAAAATGCTAAAAAGCAAGTTCAAGAAAACGATATTGCGGCTAAAAATAGTGCAATGTTTGTTCAAAAGGACTTATCATGTCCTCAAAACGTCATGTTAGGACAGTTGTCAACGTCCAAGAAACCTTCAACACTATCAAAATCAACTCAGACTATAAATAAAGTGGTATTGCAAGAGGATCAAAAAGGACTATATAGTAACAGTGATGATGGTCATGATGATAATGGTGATCATGATGATGATAATGATGATGATGATGATGATGATAATGATCATGATAATGGTAATGCTTTGTTTACACCTAAGAAATCATTTGTTAAATTTGTATACTGGAACAAACCCAGTAAGCTAATTTAACGGCTTCGACAATTGCATGCTTTACGACAAGCTGGGCATATCGGTCACGATTGGGAAATCAAAGAAATTGAACAAGAGCTTCGTCGTGCTGAAATTATTGTGTAACGAGTCTGCCACTTTGCGACCACTTTTACCCCCCACTCTTGTTTCTTATATTTGCTTATTTGCTTTCACTTTTACCTGAACTCTTTGGATTCATATTTGCTCTCACATTAAACTATTATTCTTATTACCAAGTTGACTTTACTAGAGCTTAGTCTATGCTTGACAGTTGATATGGAAGTATCAGTGACTAGGTATGGTAAGCCTTACGCATACTATAAAGGATATTCATATATTGTGAAACGAACCAATAAAAATGGAACTGTTATTTGGCGTTGTTCAAAGCAACGTTCCAAACATTGTCGCGGTGACCTAAAAAGTAAAAATAGTGAGGTTTTAAGTGTCAGTGATCATCAATGTAGTGTACCGCATGAAACACAGTTGCCGTCGACAAAAGATCAAGAAAACCATATTGCTACTCAAAATAGTGCATTGTTTAATGATCAACGTTTAACCCCTGTTCTCAAAGTTATTTTTAATCCATCTTCCACGTCGCAAGAGCCATCAACAACACAAACTATGCAAGAGGTAGTGTTGTTGTTGTTGTCGTTTAAAAGAATGGAACAACTAGGTCATCTGCTCTTGATCTGCAAGGGGATCAAAGTGACTAAATAGTAATAACCATAAGGTTTTTATGTCAATACAACCATTGCGGCTTCCCCACTTTTCGAAAACAACATTGAATAGACATTGCTATAAAATGATCTACAACAAGCCTTGTGTTTAAAACTATAACCGACTATTGTAAAGTGAGAAAGGCTTGTATTCGGTGTGCATTTATTGTCATAATCATGTATACTCTGCAATGTTAAATATACTAACTTTGTATAAAATAAAACAGCATTGTAACATCATTTTGCATTTATTTACAAACTTTATATACATTATTTTTTGGTTTCATCATAATATTTTTAAAGACAACACTAAACACTAAAACATTACTATTCTATACACATGTTTTCTTTCTTTTTCAGTATATTGTCATTACTTATATTTTCCATTATTATTTCACATTATTTATTTATTTAATTAAAACGAACCATGCACCTATTGTTTTTAAAACCTTCATAAATTAAGTGTACAGGTTGCACAGCATTATTGACTTCATCAAAAACACTCTCCGACATATCATTAAACCGTATAGGCAGAAATGTCTCAAAGTTTTCACATACACAAAGTACACGATCACCATATGCTGTTTTCAATTTCCGAATCTTGATAATGCGGAATGGAATATGCGTTGGCAATTCGCTGAGCTTCTTTGTCTCTAAGCCACATGATTGTCCCACAGCATTCAAAACATTCATTGTAGTAGTCTATAAACAAAACAAAAGCATATCTATTACACTCTAAAACAGCTTTAATAATATTGTGCAATTAGGGATTTTGCACTATGCATGGCGAATAAATTATACTAGTTATGCAAGAAATGCCCTAACTGTAGCAGATACTACTTTTCTGCATATAGCACAAGTGTTAAGTTCTAATGCACACTTGACACAGGCTATCATGTGTCCACAGGGTAAAAATACAACACCTAGTCCATCTTGATAACAAATTTTACATAATTGTTGGTCACACTTTTGTATCTGTTCGTAACACAAGTCTTTTCTTTCAGCCTTATGTATTTGCTCGCGTGCTCTAACTCTAAAGGCACTTTTATGTCTTGTGCTGCAATCACTTTTTCTTTACGAATAGTGTTCACAAATTCCTGACCTTTAAGCAACACCATTTATTTACAGTTTGGTAACCAACGAGCGTGTTGCACAAAAGGGTCATCAGTCATTTGCCAATCCTTTAAAGCAAATCCACAATAAAAACATATTGTTTTATCCCCTTCACCAGTATAAAAAAATCCAGCTTCACTTAGCTGTTTGGTAATGTGTTTTAATATTAATGGCCAAACATTTTTATAAGATTCGAAACGTTTTTCAACAGAGCTGTACTCTGAGTGTGCTAGTGCTTTAGTCTTGCAAACTCCCAATTTTTCAAAAGCACACGCCAATTCAACACTGTCTATGGCATATGGACCACATATATCGACACTACCGTTGGCTGGTAATACATCATTATTATTATTTATTTGTGATTCAGCAACGTAAGTAGCGGCCAAAGGCCTTGTGGTTCGGTAAAATGAATGCACGGGTAGGTTACCCACTTGCTTTCCAAGCATGTAAGGACAGTGAGGAGACCATCGCAAATGGTCTCTAAAGGGATCATCCCCTTCTTCCCAGTGTGAAAGTTCAATACGACAAAACACACAGCGCACCACATCTTCTCGGTTCAAGTAAAAAAACCGGCTTTTGCAAGTTCATGCGTCGACAAAAAGCCTACAGGCCAGGATTCAAATGTTAACCATCGATCATGTTCTGATTTTAAATTTAACCCACGTGGTAAACCAACTTGCTCACTTGTTGTATTTGGTACTAACGCCATGTGTTATAATAAAACTTTTTCTTATTGTAAGTTATTAACATTGCACAGAGTACTTTAAAGCATAATGCATGCTTGTTCACTGTCTGTTCATTACGTTAATGGCACATGACGACACCTAAAAGCAAACAAAATAACCCATCACTCAATCAATCAATCAATCAATCAATACTTGTAAATAAAACGTTAACGTTAATTGGCATTAATATATCAAAACACCATTAAAAATAAACTGTATGTTGGCACTAACAGTAACCCATGTACTTATTTTCTTTTTTATAAAGCTACAGTCATTTACATTCCCCCACCCTCCCTTTAACCAATATATAAACAAAAATGAATGTCATGTCATTTTGTTCACATTATCATGTTTAAACCTGTGGATATTCGTTGAGTCCATAGGGAACCACCCATAAATTAAATTTATTATTTTTATTTTTAGAAAATCCAACATGGCCTTGTACTTTTCCCAGTCAACAACAACAACAAAGCCATTAATCAAGAAAGCAATCATTGTCCCAGTCATGTACAGGTAATGAATTTTTTTTTTGTCTACGAGTTTTCAGTAGTGGTAAAATGGAATAGCATTTTTAAGTTGGACTTACCTGAGTTTTAAAAAGTTCACTCTTTGGCAGTGGTTTCCCTTTAGTGCGTTTCTGGTTTCTTTCAGCGACTGCTACGGCGGTAAGGCTATTCTTTCCAAGTTTCTAAAAATAAATAAAATAAACCGCTATAAATACCTAAATTCAAGTTAATACATACATTTCATAAAATAAAACATAAAACAAAAAAATGAAACAAGTTAGTTTAAAAAAATCATCTCACCTTTACTTGCAGTGACTTTTTGCTCTTCCCTTCTAGTGGGCTCAAAAGTGCAATGGTTTCTTCTCCCTCAGACATGTAAGGTATGTCGGTTATCTGCAAACAAATAAATAAATAAAATCATTAATTACCTAATCAATACATAATTGCATGTATTTATATAAAAATCAATAAATATATATAAATAAATTCCTACCCCACAACAAGGTTAAGTATTTTCCACCAACACCAAAACTGTTAAACAAGACCAGGGGTTTCATGCAACGCAGTGTGTTCAAAGGTAGTCCACCCAAGTGAGAGTGGAAATGATAAAGACATGTCTTTATATATGCTACGTTGCATGTATAATCATTTTTTCCCACGCTTTGAACATTCTGTTATCGGTCACGTGGACAGCTAACGTCCAAGGTGAACACCTGTGGCAGATCAAATTTCACATGAACTTGCATTTTGTCACGTACGAAGCAAAACAGAATGTGACTTGTTAACAATTATCGCGCACGTGGACAGATAACACCCAAGCGAACACCTGTGGAAGATCAAATTTCACATGAACTTGCATTTTGTCACGTACGAAGCAAAACAGAATGTCACTGGTTTAGCATACATGTGGTTTCACAAACGTGTGTGCATGCCTTTCACACTCCCCTGCCACCACGATGGTCAGATTATTTCACCTTCAAGCGTCATTGTCATTTTCCATTGCACTTGTTGTCAAGTCAGATCAATGCCTTCCAATAATCTCAATTGACATTCACCTCCTGCTCCTCGGCAAGTTTGTTTTCTGTACTCGCTTCGACCAACATAGAATCAAGTTCTCATCACCGTTTACACGTCAAAGGTAAAATATCAGAAAAACGCACCCTCGCTCTGTCATACATCGACCCGCCGAAATAGCGATTGTTCTATTAAGCATGGTCCTTGTGGTTAGCGACAGGTTCGTTGAAACACACACACACACCCAGCCGTATCGTCTCTCTCAACCGCCACGCTTCATGGACATTATAAACAGGCAAAGAAAAAGAAAACGTTATTTCAACATGTATGGCGTTAGGCCCTTTGTGAATTATCTTTTTGGAAACAATATCTACCACATTTGAAAGGGGGCGTTAGCTCGAGTCCTAGGACACCTCGTACACGTCTCTAGCGATATTGGTTCGTGAGATATCGGCAAAAATCACAAAAAACACGTGTTTACCCCAAAATCGAGTTTCCCAAATATTTCAAAATTACAATGAGTGGTCCATAGCAAAGAGGACATCACCCCGAGTACTTGGACCTGTCGAACACACCTCTAGCATGATTGGTTCGCGAGATATAGCAAAAAGTTCAAAATCATGGTTTCCTCCCCAAAAAAACCGTGTTTCCAGCATTTCACCTTTTCGACATCTACATTTCCGTAAAGAGCGCAACGAGACGAAAAAAACGAATCCAAGCACGCCTTCCTAGCATGACTCCTTCCATTCCAAGGTCGCAGGGGCTCACCACTTGCTTTTGGAAGCAGCCCCCCTCATCCCCCTACTTACAAAACACAAATTGTTGTCCTAGAGACTTGAAGTTTATTTTGGGGGTAGAGGGCATAGGGACCATTAATTTACGTCAAACAAACCTTTTTGTAAACTTCCTAGTTTCCGAAATATAGGATTTTCAAAATCCGAGTGTTTTCAAAAAAACATAAAAAGTAAAAAAGTTTTATTACAAAAAATAAAGGCCATAAAGACCATTCGTTTGAGCCATAGCACAACGTTCTATCCTGTTTGGTTTTCAAACTATCGCATATTTTCGAAAACAAAAAAAAACAAAAAAAATTTCAAAAATATAACGAGTGGTCCATAGCAAAGAAGACGTCAGCCCGAGTCCAACGACACCTCATTTGTCAAAATCGAACCATGCGTTCTAGATATATTTAACATGGCTGAGGCTTAGTAGTGGTAAGAGGAGGGTTCTGGAGTGAGTTGGAAGCGCCACTACTCCACTACTTATCGAGTATGCTGTGACGTCGAGAATCTCTTTGAATATAATTCTGCTCTGACTTGCTGTTGGGTTTCCGGGGACCAAAACTTTTTTAATAACCCACGGGAAAACTCCTCAAAATTGGTAAGAGTGGACCTAAAACTCTAAACCAAAGAAGTGCAGGACCTTCCAAAAATTTCCCTATCACTCGGATCTGTCTTTCTTTAGGGATTTAGGAATCTTTCAGGTAATCACCTGCTTCTCTCAAAAATTCTACGGGTGTCACAGAATCTCGCCCTAAAAATTTAGAAGGCTTATCCTCTACATTCTTGAATACAGTTATGGGGTTGGATTGAAATACTGTCCTGACCTCCTCCTGTCTTTGACTATCAGTTTCTCTAGCTGCTCTTAGGTTTACCTGTATCTGTTCTTTTCCCCTTACACTTGACATTTTCAACAGATGGTCAGACTGTTTCTCGTCCTTGATTTGGGTTTTCATAGCCTCAATTTCCTTATGGTTTTCTTCTGCCATTTTTTTAATTGCTTCGGTTTCCTTACAGTTCTCCTTGACATCAGTGGATATCTGGTTCATAACAGCCTCGTGACTTTTCAACGACCCTGTCATATCTGATATGTCCTTCTGAGTTGCTTGGATATCTTTGGAAATTACTTGAATATGGGATGACAAAGACTCCCTAATTTCCTTGACTCCCTCTTGGTTCTCCAGCTTGAGTGTGTCTTTAATATAATTGATAACTGTGGTTTTAATTTCAGTTTGTAATTCATTAATCACACCTTCTCTTATATCTCCCATAACGAGTTCTTTGAATTGTTCTGTCAAACGTTGAACAACTAGAATTGCCATCTCATTGCTCTCTTTCTTCACTCTGACTTCTAGGTTGATCATGTCTTCACCAACTTTCCTAAGACCATGTTCTATCCTATCAGCTAAGCTTTGAGATCTTAGATCGGCATCGCGAAATTTATCGTCCATTAAACTTGCGTTAGTGGCTAATGAAGTTTCGAGCTCATGTGTTTTTTCGCATAATTTAGTCATTTTACTCTCAAGTGACATTTTCAAAATTTCGGAATTCTCTTTAAATTTATTTTCCATTGAATTAAATTTACTATTTAAATTTTCTTTCAAGTTATCTTTTAACCTGCTTTCTAACAAACTGGAATTTTCCTTGAGTTTATCATCTAAACTTTCTTTCAAGTTATCTTTTAAAGAATCAGAACTTTCTTTAAGTTTATCATTTAAACTTTCTTTAAGTTTATTTTCTAAAGAATCAGAATTTTCTTTAAGTTTATTTTCTAAAGAATCAGAATTTTCTTTAAGTTTCTCATTTAAGCTTTCTTTAAGTTTATTTTCTAAAGAATCAGAATTTTCTTTAAGTTTATTTTCTAAAGAATCAGAATTTTCTTTAAGTTTCTTTTCCAAAGCCTCTGTATTTTCTTTCATAATGGCTGCTACACGCCTTCCAGCCTCTTTGGAACTCTCTTCCAAACTCCTCATCATACTCATCATCTCTTCCATAATTTTCAATTATTATTCAAAACTTAGGGGTATACAATATTGGCAGACACAAGCTTATAATTAGAACAAGAAATATGAATAGCTAATTGGAACACTCTAATAAAATGAGATTTGTCCTAATGTCGACGTGATGGAAAATCAAAATTCTCTACTTTTACGAATTACATTTACCACAATATCACAAGAAAAATATGCAAGTTCTCAAATATCCTCCACCTGGATTCTAATAATGCGTATGTCCAGTCATCGAACGTTTAGTACTGAATTTACTTGACGCCCTAATGGTTAAAGCCATTGTCAAAAATAATCATACCCATTCTAAATATTAATCCAGTTAAATTTTAATTTTCCCCACTAATTGGGTTTCCTACTAATTTATTCATCCAAACCAGACATCTCTCAACTCCCAAAATATTTATATAAAATTATCACAATTTAAATCGGCATGCGATTGACCGTGTCTAACTCGATCCCCACGTTCGAAGCCATTTCTCTCTCTATCTTATTTTATGTGCCCGTTTAGACCGGAGTCCGCACGACCACATATGCATTTTACCAAGAATCAGTCAGCACGAGAGTCAAAATATCCCGGAGCGCCAGATGGGTTAAAGCTAATCGCAAAAACGACATCAAATGAAAAAAATGCTTTACTGAATTTTGGCTCAATGCAACAATAAGGATAGAAGGAGATTCAACTGGGCATAACACATCATGTAAAATTATCTCATTTTATTCTGAAGTTAAAATTGACTGCAAAATAAGATACTCAAAACAGCATCATTCACGTGTGGCGACCCACATTACTATTTACACAATGTACAGAAATTTTCCAACACATTGGACAATTATCTTTGGAGACACAAGTCTGATTATTAGTCCTGTAGACTGTGTTCCAAAACTATATCCATTATTTATGGTTAAATCCAGTTCAAATTTAATTGTCTTTACTGGAAATATTGTAGTTCACTGGTTGAATTTTTACATAATATTAACACTCGTAGAATAATTGTTCATAGAATTTTTTAACTTTCACTTATTTTTCCAGTTTCAAAAAAAATATTGTCAAAAAATATTATTATCATTGAATCAACACAAATTATGTATACATATTAATAACAACATCTGAAAAGTATTTGACCTTGAGCATAGCATCGAAGAACTTGTGCGAAGCACAATAACATTAATTGTTCTTCTGACATTAACGTTTCGAGAAGTGACTCGATTATGAACTTCAAGTTCCTAACAAAATATATGATTTCTGAATCATCAACTTGATTAATAAATTGTTGGACCATTCAACTATTCGATTCTCCACTTGGAATCATCATTAAGAAAATTATTTATATTTGTGGCCATTTTTAGTAACTTTCACAACTTGCAATTCTTCGACAGAATGCGGAAATAAGAATTGTAGCTTCATAATAAATTCATTTAGTTCATGGCACTAGGATTGAAAACATCCTTCAAATTATTCGTGGTTATAGAATTATTTTTACTTGGCAGTGGCCCATTCTATTATTTGTGTAAGAACACAACATTCCAACAACAACGGCAAAGGTCTTCCTCTGAAGAAGAATAAAATACTATCATGACAAATCCGGGTTCTAGCAAAATCAAAGTCTAAATGGAATCCGTAAACAAGGTTGAAATAAGAACTGATGGTTTTTAAGAAATAACCTTTGGGTAATTCATACGACGCAATGTGTATTTCCAATACTCCTTCTTTAACACTGAGTCATCGAACCTGCTATTTGATTGATGCTCTAATAAAAACCTCCTCATTCCTGCGACTTAAACATGCGCACCTGGGAATGGCATTTCAACTACTCCACACACATAAATTTTCTTCCCAAAATTTATACAATAAATCAAGCCTCTGCTTGTTATCAACACTGGAAGATTAATAAACTTACAAGTTTATTATATTTTACCATTCAGTTCAACCCGTGAATTTACCATACTTATGATAATCTTTATTTCACTTTCGAATGTGTATTTACGTCATGATTTTATGTAAATACAAAAATATCCTATTTGATACAATTATCATTTGCTTCCCGTTTCATGCCTCTCCGTGTTATCTGAAAAATATACTTTGCTCATTGCAAATATTAACTGTTCAACCAGAACTGTAATGTTGGTTGAATACGGGCTTGCGCTAACCACTCTCCTTCGGAAAATCACCTGTTCCAAACTAGAAATGATTAAACTACTTCATAGGCACTCTCTCAATAAATGTGATTATTAGAAAATATAAGATCCAAGAATTATTTAGAAAAATTATGAAAATCATTATTATTATTATTAGTGGATTATTATTATTATTAGTTATATTATTTTAAATGTGTTTAATTATTATTTCATTATGTGAGAATCCACATGTTCGATTCTTCGAATATGGATAAAATATCCATCTCTCAACAAAAATAATTATTAACTTTTACAGTTACATCGGTTGTTTTCCGTGATTACCCAAAAATATGAAATATTCAAATAAATGCTCGTTCTGCTCGGTCATCGATCCTAAACTGTTCTGAGTGCTGAAAATACTCAGAATAACTCTAATATGTCTTGCGTAAATCATTGCAAGATTCAAATATGAAGAAAAATAAATGTGTTGGTCATCTGCAGAAAAATAAGTTTGTTCCAATTATCTAGGCATAATATAAAGTCAAAAGTGGCTTACATTTCTCGATGGTCTTGAAGCGTAGTGAACCTGGTCTGTACCAGATTTATCCAGATACATGCCCTATCGGACAAGCATGTATAATCCTTGTATCGGCCGCCATTATATACCCACAATCTGTCTAACACGACATAGTGGAGATATTGCTTGAAGTATGAAGTAACTGCTGATCCATTTTAGTGTTGACTTCTATTAAAGCCATAGCATTTCGCTTAAATGGGGTCAGATCTAAGTGATCTATTCTCAAATATGTCAGTTGTAACATAACTCACGGTAATCTTTTCAGTACAAGAAAACACTGACAGTCTACACCAATCAACGGCTGTTCTGAAGATCGTTCCCTGGGCATGGCTTATCACCATCTATCATGCGCGAAGCAACATATAGTTTCCCTGCGTTGGCTAATGAACAACACCGTGATAGACTGGCCTTCAATATACTGAAAGATCGGAGTGGTTATCAAGTTACAATTATGAAACTGACTAAATTTGGACTAAAATATCCAAGTATTGAATGATTATTACTGGACTGTGACAAAGTACTTTCTAGACAAAGTCTAGCATATGTCCATGTAGAAATAAAATATTTCACCAGTGTCCGTAGAAAATTGACAATCACCTTAGCGATTCTCTCCGCCGGAAACTTACTATGTTCTACTTGTAACGCAGCACTTTTGTGACTATCACAACTTTGAAAATAACTTCTGCGTAGATCCGGCAACCATGTGTCTTGGCTCAGCGTAGTAGCACCTTGCTATGCAAGCGCTTGGTTCGAAGTGAGCTGAAGTTGCTTGGGCCGGCCGGCTTTTATTCATAACGGTCAGGGTCACGCTGCATCACGCTGAAATCTAGAAATCCTCATATCTCTGGTATCCCTGGTCCGATTTACTTGATACTAAGTGCATTCTCTTTCATTTGGCCGTGTCAGTAATCTGATCCAAGTCTCAAGTGTCTACTCCATGGCTAACTATTTAATCAACAAATAGTCTCGACCTCTGCTATTACTCGCTACGTCACTTGACATGCTCTGGCTGCATATTCTTTCCATTTCCTTCTGGAAGTTATGTAGCGCGATATTCAAATATCTCAACTTTCAAAAGTGGCTGTAGCCTTTCCCTTGATATCTAGGTGTCTGTATCTTGGAATACCCATTCCTAGAGTTGGGCACACAACGTGTGTGCGGATTGAAATATTGTCAAGCAATGCATTGTTTGCATTTATTTTAAAATGAACATTGGCAATACACTTAATTCCTAAATGCAATTTTAGACTAAAAAAATACAACACGCCTTTCCTGGTATCAGGATGTTGGTCACAAAGCATCAATATTAAATGTGCTTGTGGGTGTCGCGTGCGTGGTCGAGGACAGCTCCGACGCGACAGGCCTCTTTGTTCGTCTGGAAGTGACGATGGCAGATACAGTAGATCACTTCACCCTGGAGGGTATACAGTGCCGGTGAACATATGTGCTGTGTGGGTAGCATAGCCTGGACCTTCAAGAGTCATTTATACTACTGTCGGGGAAATAAGTATAGATACTCGAGTTTAGAGGTCAATAAAACCTTTACCCTTAGTCTTACATAAGAATAACCTTCACTAAAATTATCCTTGTTTTATTTGTCGTTTAACGATATAGAGTAAATATTTGCATTGTATCTCTTTAAAATTTTATAGCCGATTGAACAAAAAAAGTACCGGTTTTTCTTACCAAGTTTACGGAGCGCTCAATTAGAAAGATCATTACGTTAAAAGTATTGATTTGATCGTAACGAAACTTTAATACGTCTTAAAGGAACTTATTGTTAACGCGTATATGAAGTTTTAATCTGATCTGACGTTTCTTAAAATAGTTGTTGTGAATTTTGTAAAAGCAACTTTTTATCGGGCCTGGGTGGTCATAGCAGTATGAAATATGGCTTGTTATGAGGCTCATAGCAATGCAAGGCTTAACGTAAAACTACATTTTATCTACTTTTGATTATTGATTTTATATGGATTGATATTTAATTGGACCATTGTGGGCGGCGATAATGCCGTAGCTGCCTGGCAATGTTGCCAGTTGACTACCGTATTTCGAACTCGCTGCGCGCTCGTTCATACGCACGCCAAACTCTGACCTTTGTTCTTCGTTGAGTCATTAGCAAAAAGCAGCAACTATCACTGTCTATATTACCTACATCGGTCAAGATGCCAGCTAAACCGCAGTTAAAAACGGAGGGAGAATTTGCCATGATTTTAAGTGCAATATGTTTTTTTTAGAAGCGAGAGAGAAAGTAATAATGAAAAGAGGGTTTAGCAAAAAGTATCCAAGTGTATTGGAAGGTCGATAGCCACGGTGAAGAGATGTGCCACTGCAATGAAAGATATTCCTCTTCCTCCCAGAATCCAAAAGTATGAAAGTATGATGAAAGCAGAGATAATTGTTCACGCCAAACCTCGCTGTACAAGTGTAATGGTTTTACTAGCGTCCCCACTGTTGTGTGACAAGTGTAACGTTTCACTGGAGAGAGTGTGGAAAAACCACAACAAGTCCCACGTTTGAGGTGATAAATGTAATGTTTACTCTGACTAAGATACGTTGTATTAATGGGCGCCAAAACCTCAACACTATGTTGAAATCTAAATTTATATTTAACAACACCTAGCTCTGGCAGAACACCTTTAAGAATCTTCACACTCAGATCGTGGTATGATTTGATCATTAACCCAACTAACAATTGTATCAGGAGAAGGAATTTGGTCTATATCTAATGCTACCTACTGAAAGCAAAGATTGCATAGTATAAGAAATGAATTTATTATTGTGGTGTTTGAAGCCATATTTTCAGTGTTGCCTTAGTAAACAAGAGTTTAGTGCTTTTCAGTCGGTCAACACGAATGACGTGTTGACCGACTGAAAAGCACTAAACTCTTGAATTTATTATATGAAAAACAAGTAGTGGCAATTTTAAAAATAATAATAATAAATATAAATTGGAGCGTAACGATTTGAATATTACCACTAGAGAATTACGTGAAAACGGAGTCGGATGAATTACTGATTTTACTATTATTCCCAAGCTAAGAAGTTACTGAAATTCTGAATATGAAACAATGAAGCGAGAGATTATGTAGTTCTGAGCCATTCGTGCTTACCATTGGAAATTGCCATAGCATTTCCCTCGTACTTGATGTTCTTTAAGAAAGCTTCCAACAGCCTTCTGGACGTCGCCATCTTCTTCGTCAGTTGTGTAGATTGTTGTAGAAATGTAAAGTTATGGTCCGATCACACCGGAACCAACCAATCGAGTTTTACAATGTTAATAGTCGTCCCTTCTCGGCGCGCAAACAATATATGCACTCGTCGAATCCCCTCTCCGGAGCCGTCTCCATGTCGCCCGGTCTCCTATGATTGGCTGAGACACCACGCGATACTCCCGACATAAGGGTCAATATACTCAGCGCGACGATGTCGATTTCCGGTTCAGGCCATTTCGCCTTTTCTTGATACAGCCAGCTGGAAGTGCCCCACGGCTTTCGTCACGCTTCCCGACAAGAATATACCTGTAGCTGAATTCCCAATGACTCATCTCTCTCACAATAAACTCTAACTGACAAAATCCGTTAAATTCCGTAATCATATAATTTTCCGCGGTAATGTTGTTCGTAATAATTCGCTTGATAGTGTTTTCTATAACATCGAAAACCTATCTGTATACTTATAATCTTATAAAGAACGCTCAAAAAATACCTTAATAATAATAATAATAATAATAATAAGTTACATGAAACATATCTTGGCTTAACAAGTTGCCGCGAAAATAAACATTGAATGGCTTCCTACTGACTTATGTCAGTGGCGTAAAATACCCTCGAAAACACGTTACATATTCGCCTCGGATCATCGGATGATTTACCGTGACGACGGTACATCATGCGATTATCCCAGACACGTTAATAAAATCCCCATCCAAAATACATATTACACAAATTAAATCACCCTAAATTACATATATATACACTCATAATTTTCTTTACGCACTTTGCGTGAAAGTCTGTTGTTATATTGGATTGCCCTATGCAATCAGTCCAATGTTTTTCATTTTGATTAATGTTCCACGGATATTTCCGCCTCTCAAATGTCTCTATGTTGGGAAAGATATACATAAATAATGTGTGAGCACTGTGTATATATGATGTCACATCACACGCATCAAAGGCGTTCTGATATATGTATCACCACAGAACTTCCTAATATCACTGGAGGTCGCTTTCTTCTGGTGAAACTTAATCACACTGATCACCCGAGCACACGATCACACTATTGTGGCTGCGCATCGTGACCATAATACTTAATCTCTCTGTGTATAAGATAAAATTAATATTGATTTATGAAAAAAAAAACAGTAAGTGCGCATTACATATAACACCAAATATTTCTGTGCCGTAGTCGTCCTGTCTTACCAAGTTCCCGTAGACCATATTCTACTTAATACTAGTTCGCCACCCAGACCAGTTCTCCTCACTCAAACAATACCTTTGTACTAATTACCTTAAATTTCACACCTACAGCTCTTACATGGCGAGGCCGTAAACAGAAATCACGTGTGCCGTTATGTATGAGTTTCATGAAGGACTGTCTCGCCTTCTGGTGGCCCATCTTTTGTCTCGTGGACGCCTTGAGCAAAAATACCCTGTACAAGCGCTCCCCCATTTCTAGGAGACAAATGGGAATTCGCCAGCGCTACCAAATTCTGGCCTTGGTGTATCGAGACATTTTAGTGCTCAAGAGCATCCGACAATCCCGTCATATTTCCCTGTACCTTAAAAACTCTCAATTACTTATATACTACCCCCCTTTGTGACTTCTGATACGCCTACCTGGAAGACCAGATCTCCCAAGCACCAAACACCACACTTACACATTTGATAGGCTGGCTCGCCAGCTAAACACACTCATTTTATGACACATACTTTCGTAGACTATGTATATTATACGTTCCGTATAATCGGATTCCCTTACCATCCTCCAGCACATAATCTGTTTTGCCAATACGTTTGGAAACTATAAATGGGCCCTCGTAGAGATAAAAGAACTTGGACATGACTTTCTCTAGCTGATTTGACTGTTTCGGCACTCTAAGTAAGACTCTGTCTCCCGGCTCGAATAGGTCAAATTTAGTTTCTTTTTGTTGGCGAATTCTCTTTTGTGCTGACTTAGATAAATTCTGTTTCGCCAACTGGACAATGTAATCCATCCCCGGTTGTTTTCCCTCATTTAAACCGAACACCCTCACTAGTTCATTTTGTGGTCTCTTTCCGAAGTGAACTTCGTATGGCGTCAATTTCGTGCTCTCATGCTGGACAGAATTCAGCCAAGTCTCGACTTTGGGAAGATGTCCAACCCAGGCCGAATGCTTGTCATGCACCAGAGTCCGAAAAAGACGAGCCACTTCCCTTAATGGACGCTCTGCAGAATTACCCTGAGGGTACCTTACAGAGGAATCAACGTGTGAAATACCAGCTTCCTGCATACTGGTTCTCCATTTCTTTGCAGTAAACTGTGGTCCACTGTCAGATATTATCCTGAGAGGAAGGCCAAACTCAGGTACATACTTATTAATGATCAGACGACTACACGCTAGTCCCGTGGCTTTCCTTAACGGATATAGCTTGACATACTTACTAAAAGCGTCAATAAATATAAAAATGTACTCGTAGCCGTACTGTCCTTTAACGATCGGGCCAAATAAATCCACACACAGTAGTTCGCCGGGAGTACTGGTGAGAACTGCAGATCTCTCCCCCACTAAATATTTAACTGGATACTTGCTCCTTTGATAGGTGTCGCACTTAGCTAAAATCCTCCTAACATCCCTTCCCATTTTACTCCAAATGAAGTCACGACCAATTTCATAGAAGACCTTGGCAGCACCAAAGTGTCCTAATTCCCTATGAATGAACCAAATTAGCTCCTCCCGCAACGTGGCAGGAACACATATTGCCCACCGATTATTCCTACATTTCCGTGCAAAAAGCCCATCCTGCATCTTGTACGTGAACCGCCCTACTTTCACATACTCTTCTTCACTTATTTCCAACCTAGCCAGTGGCTTAACTTAACGTCATCACGTTGCTCCACTAGCATATTTCTCAGTGTCTGTAACGATGCCCTGTTGCTACTGTCCACACATGCACATAATAAAATACCGTCCTCTGCTTTAACAACAGGATAATCCCTACATAAATTAGTGTCCCTTGATAGCATGTCTGCAAGAATGTTATCTTTACCTTTAATATATTTTACTGTGAATTCGTATTCCTGCAGAGCACGAATCCACCTACTAACTCTGTTAGAACTGAGTTTACAAGTCCTCATATACAGTAATACATGGTGATCCGTATGGATCTCAAATTTCCCCCTTACTAAATACATTCTAAATTTCCCCAAACTGAAAACAATACCTAAAAGCTCTAACTCAGTAATCGTGTATCTTTTCTCTGCTGCTGTTAGTCCTCGCGAGGCTAAATATACAATGCACAGATTACCCTCATCATCTTTCTGACACAATACTCCAGCAATGCCTATGTGCGAAGCATCTGTCATAACCACATATTTCTTATCTTTCAAAGGATATTTCAGCACTACAGCTTTCTCAAAACCTTCCTTCAGCGCTCTAAAAGCCTGATCATGCTTGGATTCCCATCTCCACCGAGTCCCACTTTTAAGCAATTCCCTGAATGGTTCTACCAACCCTGAGTATTTAAGAACGAACCTCCTGAAAAAGTTGCAAATTCCCATGTATGTTTTTAACTGTTTAACATTCTGTGGCACCTCTGCGTTAAGTATCTTATTAACCCTACTTTCTTCTGGTGTTACACCTCTACTCGACACTCTATGACCTAAAAATGTCACTTCTGACTGACAGAATGACGACTTAGACAGCTTCAAAGTGAACCCTGCCTGATCTAACTTCTGAAAAACTATATCTAAATGACGTAGATGCTCCTCAAAACTGCGTGAACTAATTACCATATCATCAATGTAAATGGTTACAAACTCTCCTGTGTCATCCCCTAATGCGATGTTTAAAGCCCTAACGAAAGCTGCTGAACTACTCTTTAACCCATAAGGTGTTCTACAAAATTGATAAAGGTTATATTTATGACTAAAAGCTGTAAATGGTCTATCTTCGTACATAAGTGGCACTTGCCAAAAACTGGAACTCAAATCTACAAGAGTGAAATATTTCTTCCCCTCAAATGTTTGCATTAATTCCTCTATTGACATGGATTTTAGCTGATCTGAATTAATTCTACTGTTAACCAAACGAGTGTCTAAACAAATACGGACTGTGCCGTCGGCCTTGGGTACCGTGATCAAAGAATTAACATATGGACTGTTAGAGTGCTCAATAATCCCATCTTCAAGCATCTGGTTAATTTGTGCCTCAACTGCACTCTGATAAGCGAAAGGTACAGGATATCTATGTCCTGTGAATACTGACCTATCAATAACGTTCAATGAATATGTATAGCACTTGGCCATACCAATGCGATCCTCAAAAACTCTCCTTTTACACAATAACACATCATAGAGCCGAACACACTGTTCTTCCTCTATATTTCCCTGAAATACAGCATCACGTAACGAGTCCTCTAGACTACCGTTCGTAATCACACTGCCCACAAAACATGGAGAATCCCGCTCTACAGCTGGCGATATCTCATTTAAAGTACAAATCACACCTACAACACTACTTCTCTGAATTTGGTCATTGAACGCTACTTCTACTTCAGAATCACCCCATTTAAATTTCAAACTCCCTACATCATAACATAAGTTACCAGACACTCTACTTAGCCACTCTGAACCCAAGATAACACTGAATACTAAATTTGGAATTACAAGACAAATCTGCTTTTCTACATGATTATTAATTTTAATGTCTACTAAAACTTGCTTAGAAATTACTTTAGACCTCTTCCCAACAGCTGTGATAACAAAAGTGCTTTTAATTGGCATCTCCTCAAAATTTACTCCAGTTCCTTTCATTTTATCATAAAATGCACTACTTATGCAACTCTTCATACAACCACTATCAATTAAAACATCTGTATACGCCTCGGACACGTTAAATTTAACTATGGGGCTCTTACTAGCCACCTCTTGAATAATACCTTCATCATTTAGTTCACGTAATAATTCACTTCTTACATTTAGTTCATAGGGTTCCTGTATAAGTGTATGGACAGGGCATGTTACAGACTGAGATTCTGACCTTACATCGCAGCCTGGTTCGTGTTTAAAGTACCGCTACCGCTTGGTGTAGTACTACTCACTACTGCGCTGGTCTGGTTGTTCTGGGTTGTGTTAACGGTATTTCTCTGTCCGTTATTACCATTGGGCTGATTCCCTCCTTGACCCCTGTTCTGGTTATAATTATTATTGTTA
Source organism: Meconema thalassinum (assembly GCA_946902985.2). Lineage (NCBI taxonomy): Eukaryota > Metazoa > Arthropoda > Insecta > Orthoptera > Tettigoniidae > Meconema > Meconema thalassinum. The sequence goes on along the minus strand of OX336394.1, from coordinate 246,179,240 downwards.
TTATACCTCCCTTGGTTACCCCTAAAATCATTATTTCGGCCTTGATTTCCCCTGAAATCATTATTTCTACCTTGGTACTGCGTACCATACTCATTTCCTCTGTACTGATTTTGCTGATTATTATTATTATTATTATTAATATTCAGGTTCCCCCTATTTTGGACGTTGGCCCCTTCGCCACTGTTCCCTTGAACTTCCTGATTCCTATTCTCATTAGGCCTGTTATTATGGTTACCCTGGTTCCTACCGAAATTCCCCTCGTAACCACCTCTTCCCAGAGCATCGAATGTACTTAATAAATTTTCCACTTGTGAAATAGATTTAACATTTTGTATACAGGCAGCTTCTTTGATTCTATATGAAAAATGTCTTAGTAATAGCCTGACTACATCACTTTCCTCCCTCAAACCATCCAGATATTTACACGTCAATACCTGTCCTAAAAAGTACTCGGTCATAGTGTAGTTTCCTCTCGGATTATATTTCCCACACACAATTCCCTCACGATGCTGAGACTGAATTACCTCATTCCAAAATTTCTCACAAAATTTAACTTTAAAATCTGAAATGTTCTCGAAATTGTCTCTGTAGACAGCAAACCAGTTTCTTGTCTCCCCTACAAACGCTTGTTCTAAAATCTCAACTACCTGGCACCACTCAATACTACCATCTTCCAACCTCTCCCTGAATTTATTTTCTATTGCATTCATGAACTCCATTGGACCACCCTGCCGATTACTGAATTTGCCTAATTCTATTTCCCTGTGTGTGCTATTCACATAAACTGGCCTACTCTGACTATTTTCCTGCCTACTTCTAGCTTTCAACTTCTGTTCTAATTCAGCAATTTTCTCCTCAGCTTTTCTTTCAATATTAGTTACAGTTAACCTAATGCTCCCTTCCGATGCTTCAACTTTACCACTTAACTTAGCTTGTTTCTCATTAATCTCATTAATGCTTTCCTTATTCCTCTCCCTTAAATCATTAACTTCAGTGATTATTTCTGCATGAACTTTATCAATTCTTCCCCCCAGCTGTTCTTTAACCTCTTTAGTTGCTACCTGAATTTTGTCAATTTCTCCCCCCAATTGCTTTTTGACCTGCTGTGTTACAAGTTGCACTAGTTCTTTTAAATTTTCAGCCTGTGTACTGATTCTAATTTCTAACTCCTCCTGTACTTTTCCTAATTTTCTGTCTACATCTGCAATAATCTCTTTAGCCTTCTCTTCCATCACCCCTCTGATCTCACCTCTAATCAGCTCAAATTTATCACTAATTTCCCTACTGTTTTGTTCAAGTTTAGCATTTAAAGTTTCAGTACTCTCTTTATTTTCCCTACTATTTTGTTCAAGTCTAGCGTTTAAAGCATCTGCGCTAATTTTATTTTGTTGCATAAACTGAAGAAGCAAACTCTCTAACCCTGCTTGACTGTTTTGATTACCCCCCTCAGTATCGGGATTTACCTCCGATATCCCTGTACTGCTTTCATTTTCAAGACTAGCCATACTGCTCGTATCTTCACTATCCAACTGGTGACCACTACGCAACTTCATCTCTTCCTCAGCACTACCCATGCTGATACACACCGATAAATGAAAAACCCTCAAAATACAGGCACAGAAATATATACCATTCTCCTTCCACAAATGTTATTAGGGTTTCGGCCTCATGTTGGTAGCGATAAGTGTAATGGTTTCTTTTACCCTGCCTTGCACTTTAAAATACATATATAAGAATCCCCACGTTGGGCGCCAATTGTAATGGTTTCTTTAGCCCTGCCTTGCACTTTAAAATACATATATAAGAAGCTCGACAATTGGGCGGCATATGTAATGGTTTCTTTTGCTCCACGTTGAGCGTACACGTGTGACGGTTTTACTAGCGTCCCCACTGTTGAGTGACAAGTGTATCGTTTCACTGGAGAGAGTGTGGAAAAACCACAACAAGTCCCACTTTTGAGGTGATAAATGTAATGTTTACTCTGACTAAGATACGTTGTATTAATGGGCGCCAAGACCTCAACACTATGTTGAAATCTAAATTTATATTTAACAACACCTAGCTCTGGCAGAACACCTTTAAGAATCATCACACTCAGACCGTGGTATGATTTGATGATTAACCCAACTAACAATTGTATCAGGAGAAGGAATTTGGTCTATATCTAATGCTACCTACTGTAAGCAAAGATTGCATAGTATAAGAAATGAATTTATTATATAAAAAACAAGTAGTGGCAATTTTAAAAATAATAATAATAAATATAAATTGGAGCGTAACGATTTGAATATTACCACTAGAGAATTACGTGAAAACGGAGTCGGATGAATTACTGATTTTACTATTATTCCCAAGCTAAGAAGTTACTGAAATTCTGAATATGAAACAATGAAGCGAGAGATTATGTAGTTCTGAGTCATTCGCGCTTACCATTGGAAATTGCCGTAGCATTTCCCTCGTACTTGATGTTCTTTAAGAAAGCTAACAACAGCCTTCTGGACGTCGCCATCTTCTTCGTCAGTTGTGTAGATTGTTGTATGAATGTAAAGTTATGGTCCGATCACACCGGAACCAACCAAACGAGCAACCACATCGGTCATGTTTTACAATGCTAATAGTCGTCCCTTCTCTGCGCGCAAACAATATATGCACTCGTCGAATCACCTCTCCGGAGCCGTCTCCAAGTCGCCCGGTCTCCTATGATTGGCTGAGACACCACGCGATACTCCCGACATACGGGTCAATATACTCAGCGCGACGATGTCAATTTCCGGTCCAGGCCATTTCGCCTTTTCTTGATACAGCCAGCTGGAATTGCCCCACGGCTTTCGTCTCGCTTCCCGACAAGAATATACCTGTAGCTGAATTCCCAATGACTCATCTCTCTCACAATAAACTCTAACTGACAAAATCCGTTAAATTCCGTAATCATATAATTTTCCGCGATAATGTTGTTCGTAATAATTCGCTTGATAGTGTTTTCTATAACATCAAAAACCTATCTGTATACTTATAATCTTATAAATAACGCTCCAAAAATACCTTAATAATAATAATAAGTTACATGAAATATATCTTGGCTTAACAAGTTGCCGCGTAAATAAACATTGAATGGCTTCCTACTGACTTATGTCAGTGGCATAAAATACCCTCGAAAAACACTTTACACTACGTGAAAAATAAAATAGCTAAAGTGAATATGATTAACCAGGCGGAGAGAGGAAGGTCAATGGAGGTGATGCGAGATCTCTGTAAAGAAGCTTGACGTAACACCGGAGCTATGGAAAAAATGCATCGAACACACCAAAAAAATACAGAAACATTACTGGGAAAAGGATGGGCTAACAGAAGACGTCCCCGTTGTTGAGCCACTTGTTATAAACTTAAATGACAGTTCATCTGATTCATCGGGCAGTGATTTTTCAGACGGTTAATAAGGGAGCAGTTTTATAATCTTATAATCTCTAAGTGTAAATTACTTCAAACAATTGGATACCTATCAGTAGAAAGGTGCTAAGTGCCATTTTTCTGAACATTGAGTATTATAGTAAAAAGTGTTTAGTCAGTTTATTTGTGAGTATTTATTCTTCTAATTTGAATAACATACAGTTATAGTATTCCTTGCTATCCAGTGGCAGATATAGGTTCATACTATGACAATTGTGGAATTCTGTTTGAGTGAAATGTTAAAAGTTGTGAAAGGTGCAAAGTCCACTAGTCTTTACGAATGTGCTACGTGCTAATTAAACAAAGATGACGGCTTTCCGACACGCAAACACGTAACATACGGTTGTCCATGCATGAAACACTAAAATTCCAAGTTAATTCCACAATCTTCCAACGACTCACCTTGTGATTTGTTGATGGTCATTGCGAAGGCCAGAAGCATGGGAAATTGCAACCGTTTAAAATCGAATAGCACGTTCGGAGGAATCATTGGGATGCGTGGAATCATAAATACTTCTCCATCGATGACGTTGTTCATTTGCTTTTCCACAGCCAGTCGTGTTCCATTGCATAGTCGAAGTTGATTGATGTTACGCAACATGATGATGACTGAGCCTACTTTCAATTGCAAATTGTGAGGTGGTAATCCAGGCAATTCCAGCGAATTCAAAAATTCTGTGAGATGGCTGACTACCTCATCTTGGTTGATAACTGTGCCAACCGATTTGAAGGAAAACAACTGTCCCGGAATGAAATTTTGAATGGTCTCGTTGGGATCTTTATTTTTCGCTGCCAATATGGCTCATTCGCTCAGCCAATTATGGTTTTTGAAGTTCTGCGCTACGTTTGGAAAAACAAGCCGAATGAGCACCTCTTTTGATTCGGTCAACTGATCTTCCAGGTTCATAGGAGCATCGCGTCGGCGCAATCAGTCATGTCCATTGTGTCGTGCTCGCTGGCGTTGTGTTTGATATTCACGACCTCATTGCATTCTGAATCTATTCGCTGTTCGTTCATTTTCAGTCGCTCTCGAACGTAAGTCAGACATGCCCATACGACTATTTTCATTATCCGTCGCTCTTTGGTCATCAGTGCGGTTTGCACGTGAAGTAGCACGCCGCGCATTTAACTGGCATCGACGACCTCTGTCAGCTCTTCCTCTCCTTGGCATTGTAATGGGCACTAAAACGACATGGAATTTTAGTAATGTAATGTACACTGTAAAACGACACGGAATTGTTTTCATAGTAACTCAAATCTATCGAACCTACCTTGAGAACTTGACAATATTGCCATCCTTTCCGTTAGTAGTACATTCTCACATTAGATATGTTGGTCGAAACACATTAACATGAAATGTAATATTATTATAACATACTTTAATATGCTGTAATTAGATTATACAATAAGATTCTGTTACGTTACGTATTATTTTATTGCACGTATTGATCAAAGGGTATGGTATGGGATGTTATCTTTGCTCATAGAAGATTTTGAAGTGGATGCAATGTGTCACCATCTGTCAGTCAAGTTATTAGATTCAATATTGGCATGGCTTTTTAATGTAAATAAATTAAAAAATACTGCCAATTCGATTTTTTCTCAAACCACTTTCTAAACACTGTCTACCATAATGAGAACAAATTGTAAAATTATCATGAAATCGGAGCAGTAGTTTACGAGATTTTGCGAGACTAATGCACGGCAAAGTCGCGTTTCCAACAGGAAACAAACTGTGCTATCCGTACACAGGATCCCACCAGTACGAACTGCTAATAATTGAGTATTCTAAGTTCCTTGAACAATTCTGTCAACGATGCCCATATTGGAGGGAAATGAGAACAAATGATTGGCACATTGCACCTTTCTTTTGAAAGAGCTGCAGGACTTACCACTAGTGCCATCTTGTGATGCTCTTGGAAGGTCCTTCGAAACCACTGAGGAGTTAGCCCTTTTGATATGTAATGCTACATCGCACATAGCACCATTCGAGCAAAAAAACGGCTTTTTTCAAAAAATGGCACTTAGCACCTTTCTACTGATAGGTATCCAATTAGTCTTATAATAATAGCTTTTCAGCTGACTCACCATTTTTAAACCTGCCAATGGAGGTCCAAAGCCCTCATTAAAAATGTGTTGGGAAATGTTTCACTTCTTGCGGAAATGAAATAAGACACGTTTCTCTAACTTGTAGGTAAAATTAGCAGAGGATATTAGCGCTGTACATAAGGGACGCATATTTCAGGATATAAAGAAGAATTAAATTGTTAAGTTAAATAGACATGAATGATAGTGTATTTTTTTATTTATTTTTTCTTAGTCATATTACCCTCCAGGGTTGGCTACCCTCGGACTCAGCGATGGATCCCACATTTACCGCCTCCATTTTGAAACTTCGGGATCGGGGATACAACTGGGGTGTGTGACCAACACCTCGCCCAGGCGGCCTCACCTGCAAAGCGAACAGGGACCTTATGAGGGATGGGAAGATTGGGAGGGATAGGCAAGGAAGAGGGACTGAGGCGGCCTTACGTTAGGTATCATCCCGGCATTTGCCTGGAGACGGAGTGGGAAACCACGAAAACCACTTCGAGAATGGCTGAGGTGGGAATCGAACCCCCCCCCCCCCTCTACTCATTTGGACCACCCGAGGCTGAGTAGACCCCGTTCCAATCCTCATACCACTTTTCAAATTTCGCGGCAGAGCCGGGAATCGAACCACGGACCTCCGGGGTGGCAGCTAAGCACGCTGACCACTACACCACGGAGGCGAATATATATTATAATATTTGTATTATAATACACCAATTTCACTTAGGGTTTTTAATTTATTTTAATTACTGTTAATTTTCAAGTCCTCGTACTGCAGCTCCTTCACCAAGATTTTACTCGTATACAATACTATCTTCCTTGTCACGTGAGCGACCCATGGTTTAACCCATAGACATCCACTTGATCTTTCCGTTTCTTTTAAATACCGGTATTGCCACCACAAAATTTCAACTACCATAATATAGTTAAGTGAACAAGGAACTGTCCTTCATCCATTTTGCTGAACTATCATAAAATATTTGATGTAGTGTAATGGTGTGATGATTGCTTTGTATAACTTTGATAAAAGTTCAGTTTTATAAAATATTTGATAACATTTATTTGACAAATTTCTTTGGTAGTGTAATACCGGCCTAACACAAATTACAAAACAACAACAGAAATTCACAGACCTTACGGCTTGGAACGCGCGCGTATTATGTTTCACAGGGCAACGTCGCACAAGGTTCCTCGACCGAGCGCATTGTTCCCGTCGCTTGCTACTATACATTCTTCTCACATAACCACCTGATTAAATATCAATCGATATAAAAGCAATTATCAAAAGTAGATAAAATGTAGTTTTTCGTTTTGGCTTGCATTGCTATGAGCCTCATAGCAAGCCATATTTCATACTGCTATGACCACCCAGGCCCGAGAAAAAGTTGTTTTACAAAATTCACAACAACTATTTAAAGAAACGTCAAATCAGATTAAAACTTCATGTAGGCTACGCGTTAAAAATAAGTTCCTTTAAGACGTGAGTTTCGTTATGATCCGATCAATACTTTTAACGTAATGATCCTTCTAAGTGAGCGCTCCGTGAACTTGGTAAGAAAAACCGGTACTTTTTTTTGTTCAATCTGCTATAAAATTTTAACGAGATACAATGCAAATATTTACTCTATATCGTTAAACGACAAATAAAACAAGGAAAATTTTGGTGAAGGTTGTTCTTATGTAAGACCTCTAAACTCGAGTATCTATACTTATTTCCCCGACAGTAAGCACTGTTTTTTAGGGGATCGGTTCATCTTAACACCTTCATGTTAGCAATTTTAAACAATTTTTATCTCCGATTCTACCATATACAAACCAAGGAAATTTTTACATGACAACTACCTCGTGTGGAATTTTTATATCTGCCATTATCACAGGTAAACCTTTTAGTAAAAAATCAAAACGGACTGTTAAGTTGTCTGTTTTCACCGTTTTCCTGATAAGTGAGACGTTTATTAACCCACGTTTGCTCTGTTTCTCGGAGGCTGCTTTGTAAAGTAACAGCTACAATACTGACCTCTTTAGGAACTCTATTATTAATGTTAGTATTTTTAGCCTACTTTTCACATTTTGCAAAAATGAGGAAAAAGTAGACTTATGAGATCGATCCGGGAAAATGTGTGTCTAACTGTCTGTCTGTCCTTCTGTCTGTCTGTCTGTCTGGCTGTGTGTGTGTGTCCCCCCCTATCAACTCCTAAATGGCTGCAGCAATCAAAACCAAATTTAGTATGAGTAAAGATGTGCACCGGAATAGCTCACGTCCATATTTGAAAATGATGTCAGTGCTACCAACTGCTGAAAAAACGCACTAGAAATTTGAGCTCCATGTTGGATATTTTGCAAGGTATGCATGGGAGCTATTCCAAAATTGGCACACATGTAGATAAGACTATTTCAAATTAATTTCCAGGAGGCCATCGATGACAGTGTTGCCAAAATAATTTTAAGCCTTCTGATATGTCCAATGTTTAAATGCATGTAACTTCTACACTATCAATTGGATTTAAACCAAATTTTGTATGTAATATCTGTACATAAACAGATATGACTGAGCGTATTCTAAAGAGCCATCAGGGCTGCCAACTGTTAATAATTGCTCTCTCTATTTTTTTAAATCCAAATACCAATATATCAGAAAGTATGCAAGCCAACAGCTTTAAACTATGCATACGTATATTCTGGCATTTTAGATTAATTTCGAGTAATTTATATACGTCAGTTCTACCAACATGATTATAAGCCTGCTGATAGTACCAATTTTTAAATACATGTAACTTCTTTACTATCAGTTGGATTTCAACCAAATTTCATATGTGCTATGTGTACCATAACAGATATGACTATAAGTATTGGTAAGAGCAATCAGGGCTGCCAAATGTTAATAAATGCTGTCTACATTTTTTTTTACCCTAATATCAATATATCAGAAAGTATGCAAGCCAACAGCCCTATACTTTGCACACGTATAGCACCTGACATTCTAGATTAATTTGGAGTAGTTAATACAAGGCAGTGCAGCCAACATGTTTCTATGCCTGCTGATATGTCCAATTTTAAAATACATGTAACTTCTATACTAACAAATGGATTTCATCCAAAATTGGCACAACAAGATATCATAATATTTCAGATTATTTCTGACCAGCACACGCATGACATTGTTGGAAACATGCTTTTACGCGTGCTGATTGATCCAGTGTCTAACTGCATGTAACTTCCATTGGACTTCAACCAAATTTTGTATTCTGTACCTTAAGAGATGGAACTAAGAATATATTCAGTCACCATTGCTGCCAACTGTAATGCTCTATTAGGCTACATTATACCAGGTATATTTTGAACTAATTTGATATTTCGATATTACCAACTTAATTTCGTCATTATTCTAGATAGGTTCATATTCTGTAGAATAATCATTGGCATGAAAAGTAGGCTGTATAGTTCTTCACGGAACTTCTTGTTACATTGTGGGGTTTGAAGCCATTTTTCAGTGTTTCGTTAATAATCAAGAGTTTAGTGCTTTTCAGTCGGTCAACACGACTGTACGTAAAAGAGCTGGGTCATGCCCTAATCCTGGATTATTATTAATCTCATGCAATTTATACCAGGATTAGGGCATAACCTAGCTCTTTTGGGTACATTCGTGTTGACCGACTGAAAAGCACTAAACTCTTGTTAGTATTTTAAATTATGTGATAAATTAACATAACATATATTTGCATATTTTATTCCTGGAAACATTTCTTTTCTACAACCAACCATTCAACCATGGCTCACAATATTGTGGTCAGGTTTGCAGACCCTATCACTGAGACACATGAGAGAAAAATCATTGTAATATACTTTAGGAGTTACAAGGGAAACGGATTTGCAAAATACAGTTTGGAGAAAATAAACGACAAATTTATCTGACTCCTTAAATAGCCTGGGCAATGCCTAGCTTTAATAATCGTCACTCCTAATGAATATATTTATAAAATTCTTTCACCAAAATAGACTAGAAGAATCGGATTCTATTTTTAAAAATAATTTAAGAAATAGAATTTTCAACGTGTTAAGCTGTAGACTACCAACCCCCTTAAATAAATAAATAAATAAATAACTGAAAAAAGAGAGGGCAGGATATTAAGAAAAATCATAGGTAATAGATGGGTTGATGGACAGTGGCGAATGAGAGCAAATGAGGACTTGTACAACAACACAGACCCTATCACAGCATCAATTAGGAAGAGACGGCTACTATTTTACGGTCACCTCTTGAGGATGACTGAGGATCGATTAACGAAAAGAATATGGAGGTTCATTAAGTCTAAGGCAACAAGGCCGAGATGGTTCGAGGAATGCGAAAAAGATCTCAGGCAAATTGGTATTCCAGACCGAGAAGTTCCTGACAGGAACACATTTAGAAGATTGGTGAACAACTACCAAGGTTTTAAAATGGTATCAACTTACGGAAGATGTCGAGGACATTTGTCCGAAGAACATAAACAGGCACTCGTCGCTGGAATCAGAAGATACTGGCAGGAAGTCAAAGCCGGAACAAGAACAAGACCAAGACACTAAAGTGAAGTTGGTTGTTACCAAGCAGTCCATAGAGGCTCAAATCGATGTATAAAGTAAATGAATAAACAAATAAATAAATAAATAATAATGGTCTAATACAGCAATAATAATAATAATAATAATAATAATAATAATAATATTTTTTTTTTTTTTTTTTTTTTAGTTTTTTTTTTTTTTTAGTTTTTTCGAGGGAAACGTGGGGAAATCTTCAAAAGACAGATTGCAAGCTTCCGGACTTACAACTGTGCAGGATTCTTACCTACTAAAAACCCACAAACCCTATACTTGGCTTAAGGCCACCCCGGAACTGCCTGTTCAGCCTTACTTCAGGGTGGAGCCTCTGTTACGACCAGAAGTCTCAGTCAATTTCATTAAATGTGATGATAATGAAATTACTCATCATCATCTTCACTGTCTTCAGCAACCAATCTTCTCGGTTCCTCTTCTTTTATTGTTTTCAGCAGCTCAGAGATGTAGACTGCAATCTGTGCCCAACTTTCTCTGCTGCTGAGCATTTTATCCACCACATTGTCTGGTGTAATGACACCTACTTTTGTCTCCAGAAGCCTTCGAAGATTTCTCCACCTCAAGCATGCAAAGAATGTGTGCTGAACATCGTCCCATTGATCATCACAATAACGACAACGTGAACTCGGTGAAATTCCCATTCGATGGAGGTATGCTTCATAATAACCATGGCCAGAGAGAAACATGGTAATGTAATAATTAACCTCACCATGTTCCCTCGACAACCATGGCTTCAGTTGCTTGATGAGCCTAGCGGTCCACCTGCCACGATTTTCACGTTCCCATTCTTCCTGCCATTCCAGAAGAGATCTGTCTCTTTCCTCCCTCTTCACGCGTATCTTAGAATGCTCGTCTTTGCGCAAGTATATACGGCGCCTTTCCTTGGCCAGGATGTAAATGGGTATCGCCCCAGCTATTACTAGCACTGCCGGTCCAGACACTGTACGATAGGCAGAAGTTATTCTGAGGGCAGCTCTTCTGTGAACAGAGTTTATCCGCTTCCTATACATCTCAGAGCCAAGAGCTACTGACCAAATCTCTGCACCATAAACAATAACTGATTCCGCCACTCTCATCAGCAGTTTCCTCTTCAATGGTGAAGGGCCGCCAATATTAGCCATGAGCCGCGACAAGTTGTTAACAATCCTTGCAGCCCTATCAGCAATCTTGCTGATATGATTCCAGAATGTTAACTTGCTGTCAATCATAACACCCAAGTAACGAACAGCAGGAGCTGTTTCTATCACTTGATTATCTACTAGCATGGGTACAACTCGTGGAACTCTCTTCTTAGTAGCAAGGACTAGTTCTGTTTTATGAACTGCTAGTTGGAGACCATGTTCATTCATCCAGGTGGAAACTCTCCGCATTACCTGATTCAGTTTAAGTTGCAGACCCTCCATGGAGCGCTCCATAATGAGCACAACGAGATCATCAGCATATCCCACCAAAGAAGTGTCCTCTGGCATCTCCATCCGTAAAATACTGTCATAATTTACGTTCCATAAATCAGGACCTAACACCGAGCCTTGAGCCGCCCCCGCTGTTACCTTGCGACACTTGACTCCTTCATCTGTGTCATACTGTATCCAACGATCACAAAGATAATTCCTCAGAACAGACGCCAAGTAGCGAGGAATGTTAAATGTTGTTTCAAGTGCAGCTATTATGTCAATCCACCGGGCAGAATTGAAGGCATTTTTCACATCCAGAGTAACCAGTAAGCACATTTTTCTAGAGAAATGGTTGCCATGCTCAATGGATCTGACAGCCATCACCACTTCTTCAATGGCGCTGATGGTGGACTTACCCTTCACAAAACCGTATTGTTTGGGGGACAGACCTCCTGCAGCAACAATCGCTGCCTGAAGCCTTCCTTTAATCATCTTCTCAAACAGTTTGCCAGCCATGTCCAACATGCATAGAGGTCTCTGACCTGAAGCAGTAGTGGGATCTCCTTTGCCTTTAGGCATGAGCACAAGCCTGGCCACTTTCCACGGGGTCGCAAAGACTCCCTGTAGTAAACAACAATTATACATATTCAGCAAAACATCTGGTTCCTCTTCGGATATCATCTTTAACACTTCAGCAGGAATTCCATCCGGCCCTGGTGCCTTCTTATTCTGAAAAGATCGTGCTGTAGTTTGTAATTCCTCCCTAGTGAATAGCGGAATATCATCTAGCATCACCGGCATGTGATCGGGAAATCTCTCTGGATGATTAGGAAATAGCTCATCTATAATAGCTTCCTTCTGGGATGCCGTCATAGCAGCAGTAGACACCATAATGCCGCCGAGCTTCTTACTGACAATTTTGTAGCCCAGACCCCATGGGTCCTGATCCAGATCGTTAATGAGCTCGTTCCATTTATGTGCCTTACTTTGAGCAATGGCCCGTTTGAGAGCCCTCCTCGCTACTCTACACTCTTCTATCGCATTTCCAAACTCTAGAGAATCTCTGCAGAGCCTTTGTGCCCTTCTCCTTAATCGAAAACACAATCGTCGAGCCTCTGCTATTTCGACATTCCACCAATAGGCTGGCCGTTTGTTTGGAAAAATCTTCTTCTTGGGCATGGATGCTCCGCAAGCCTTAACAATGAGATCAATGGTCGACCTAACCAGGGTTTCTGCAGAGCTCGCGGGGCTATGTTGAAACAAATCCTCCAGAACTTGTTTCCCTTGTGCTATTACTGCAAGAAGAATTTCACCATCCATGTGATCAACGTTCCATCTAAACGGTATCGGAATTTCATGGACTAGGCCTCCTCGAGGCCTAGTATTAAAAAGGATGTATCTATGATCACTGTTGTTATAATCTAGCATTACATGCCAGTCTGCAATGCAAGCAGCAAGATCTGCAGAGGCAAACGTTAAGTCTGGTGTGGTTTCGTTTTGCCCAGGCCGACAAAATGTTGGAACAACACCGCTATTTAGCAGCACCAAGTCCAACCTAGCAGCCATCTCCAAAATTCTATGGCCTCTCCCGTTTGTATGAGCCAAGCCCCACTCAACTGCTCGACCATTAAAATCACCGGCCGCCAGAATACCCCCAGTTACTGTACCTAGGAAATCCTCAAGGGCAGATAGTCGGGTCTCAAACTGCCGAATTGATTCATTGGGTGTTAAGTAACAGCTTACATAAGAAATATTTCTGCTCTTGACCCAGACAAATCCATTTCCAGCACCAAACTTTTCAATAAAAACTCTGCTTGGATCCGCTACCCATATAGCAGCCGTCCCACTTTCATCAGAGTACCACGATGGAATATCCCTGTTCTTATATTGTTCGCTAATAAGCACAACATCAATATTCTTTTCCGCGGCAAACTGAACTAGGAGATCGTTAGCCACCCTGCTACGATGAATATTGCCTTGTAGAAATCTTAACATTTTGACTGTTGAGCACTCTCCAATGCACGTCGAAAGACAGCACACATACCTGACCCGATCACATGGTCGTCATTCTTGCCTTCACACGCGCAGATCGAGCATTTTGGGGCAGACGTGCAGTGAGCAGCTTTATGCTCCTTTCCCCCGCATCTGTAGCACAACTTCGACCTGTCAGGACCCGTACATTGTCTTGCCATGTGACCATAGCCCATACATCGGAAGCATTTCAGCACATAATAATAATAATAATAATAATAATAATAATAATAATAATAATAATTTTTTAGGGGAAGAAATGCATTTACGCACAGAGTGTCGGGCTCCTGCTCCTGAGTAGCAGACTACCGACTAAAACTCCCCCGTTACTTCTGAACACTAGCCTGGAACCGTTTAGCACATTACTTCTGGCCAGAGTCATTTTATATTTGCCCGTAGGGCACACTCTTCCGTAATGAATCATCTTCAGTGGCGATCCAGATCCGTCTTCTTTGTTCGGAGGATATCTTCAACAAAACTTGCTACAAGTTTCCAATGTTCTTCATTTTGTAGTATTACCGCAACAATATTGTCGGGAGATATCTCTACACCAATGTGATCTTGAAGAGGCTGCCTATTTTGAACCCACCGTCCACAAGAGAAGAAGGTGTGATTAACATGATCTACCTCATTAACACAGTAGATACAATCTGGTGAATCCACTTTCCCCATCTTCTTAAGATAAGAACAGAAGTACCCATGGCCAGTCAAGAACTGAGTGAGATAATAACCAACCTCACCATGTTTCCTCTCTGTCCAAACCTGCACCTGGGGTATCATTCTCCTAGTCCACTGGCTTCGGTGTCCTTACTCCCATTTGATCTGCCAATTGTGAATAATAATAATAATAATAATAATAATAATAATAATGGTCTAATAAAAATAATAATCCATAAAGAAGAGAAGACTATTAAGAATGCACGAAATGTGATTGACTAACAGAATTTTCACCATACTTGATGGCAGACCTAAAACCTCTGATAAGTGATTCAGGGAGGTCAGAAAGGATCTAGAAAAAATGGGTATGAAGCTCGAAGACATACTAATAGAATCAAGTACCAGCAAGAGATCTATAACTTAAAGGGCTTTCACGAAGAAGGCAAGCTGAACAACGAATGAACGGTGGAAAGGAGACAGGCTGTCAGAGAAAGAATACAACGATACTGGGCTGCAAAGAAGGCTTCAATGAATGTAACAGTTGTTTGTCGTGGTCTATAATGGCTGTAAACGAAATAAATTAAAATATTAATAATAATAATAATAATAATAATAATAATAATATGGGTGTTACGTCTCTTTTAACTACAGCGCCTTGAGTGACGCTGGGATGCGGGAATTTTGACCTAAAGGAGATCTTAAACGTGCCAGTAAATCTACCGATACGGCTCTCTTCCTGTAATGCCAATTGCGCTGGTATTCAATCCCGCAATCTTGGGAACAGCAGGTGCGAATATTACCGTTGCGCTACGCAGCCAGTCTACAGGATCAAGGTGAATTTTTATTCCATTTTCCATCATATCATATTGGATCGGACAACACTTGATGTCCATACAATTCTCAAAACCAGTTTTATCGCTATAGGACTCAGTGTTTCACGCCATGCTAGTCTGTTCTCGCATATTTGAGACTGTGCTGCACTCTGATAAATCTACTTTCGTTTCCATTCACTATGATGTCCAGCGGTCACTGAGCTATATTAGGGTTGTAGTTTAATAAATTACAGGTTGCATATTATATAAGGCATTTTACAAAGATACTTTAGAGTAAATGTGATGTGTGAATGTAAAACATTGTAAAAACAAGATTTTTGAAAAATGTGATAAAGTTGTTTTGTTAGTTCACTATTACAGTATTTCAAATGGTGATTCAGCTTATATATTTCTCTTTCGAAGGCAGGACAGTAAAATAGGAGGTGACTTATACTTTGAGATGATCCACAGATGCAAGAGTATTCGTCTTATACTTTAATTTTGAGACGTTCGAAGTAAAATTGAAATTTTCAATGTCCGGAAAGGAATTCTGAAAGCTCAATGGTTGGTGTCACCACTTTGCATTGCAGTTGGTCGAAAACTTTGGGCAAGAATATATTCCTGGTAACTGCGCCCTTTGAAGAGGAAGTCCATAGGTGATTCAACTGATCGAAGGTATATTGTTTTATCTGAACTCTCACATAACATACTGGAGATTTATCATACGACACCCAGCAAATTAGACATGGCAGCAGATTTTGGAAGCTGGTCTGCGCTTTCATTTTCAACAATTATGTGACAATATGGTTATTATGTGACAAATACTTTGGGGGAACAGATGGCACACCCTGGTGAATCCTGGTACGTCTGCTAGTTTAACTATGTAATTATCTGTTTATTATTCATTTTAAGGAGTTTTTATCTGTGACTATATGGGGTTTTGAAGTATAGTATAATGTGGGCTCGTAGGGACATTATATGACAGTGTCTACTCCCACGGGAAGAAAGGTGTACGCACCGGTAGGTCATGAGGGCCACTGCCTGAGTGTGGAGGGTACTGAAAATACCCCACCGGCTGCATGCTCATCCTCAGGCTGCTGTTCATCTCATCATCATCCAGTAGCGCCATCACTGTGTAGTTGCCTTCCGCGTCACCATTGCTATCGATGAACACCTGAAAAGCAGATTACTATTGCTGATGAGAAATATATGCGTTAAAACCTGAAAATATGCATTAAATAGCTAATACGAGTATTCGCACTAAATGGATGGATAATGCCCGAAATGTCTAATATATGCACGAAATATGTCAAAATATGAGCTCAACATTCTGCATAATACTCACTTAAATAATGTCTGTGATAACCTTCTGTCATAGAGATAATTATAATGTATTAATTAATCAATTTATTATCTCCCATTTGGTCACAATCCTCAGGTGGCAAGATCTTAATATTCACAAAAAAATTAACTCACCTAAAGACAAAGCAACAAAATAAGTCCATTCAAATAAATCGCAGGCAATTTTCTGAACAACAAAATCAAAACCAAATTAAAATAATAAAAATAAAATAAAAATGAAACCTTCAAGTATTTTTGTAAAGAATATAATTACAGTAACTTATCCTGATATCAAAAATAAGCCTGCAGCCCATCACACTCATTCACTTTAGGTATGGTATTTAGTACTTTGGGTAATCATACTGGTATATTTTGGCAACAGGAATATCCACTACTCACATCGTATCCCTGTACCGAATGGTAAGAGCGGTTACGTATCTTCTGAAGGATCGCCGAGCCGTTGCGAGGATCTTCTCCGTTCTGGAAGACTTCTGTAAGGGCCCGAGCGTAGATCATCACAGCGTCATACAGGTGTGCAGCATCGATAGGCACCTGAAACATATAAGGAGTGATTGAAAGTGATATACCTAGTGTTTAGATTAAATACATTAACGGACTGGCTGCGTGGCTCAGCGGCAACGTTCTCGCCTGCTTTACCCAAGGTGCAGGATCGAATCCTGGCGCAGTCAGCTGGCATTTGAGGGTGCGCAAATACGAGGGAGCCGTGTCAGTAGATTTGTTGGCACGTTAAAGATCCCCTTTGGGGAAAACGTTTCGGCACCCCGGCGTCTCTAAAAGCCGCAGTATTTAAAAGGGACGTAAAACCAATAACATTATTATTATTATTATTAATATTATTATTTTATTATTATAAAAATTCTCATATAAAATGAAAAAAAATCATGCTCATTCCAATACAGGGTTGTTGTTTCATTTGGGGGTCTTGACATCGTGGTCATTTATCCCCATGTACTTGGTTGTGTGTATAATTTTTGTCTGATAATCTGTTTTATTGTGATAGCTATAAGCATTTGTAATTAACGCGAGGATTGGGAAGGCGATGGCCATTGCCTTAAGTTAGGAATCATCCAGATATTTGCCTGGTGGTAAAAGTGGGAAAATCACGGCAAGCCACTTCCAGGATTACTGAGGGGGAATCGAACTCAACTCTTCTCAGATTTCCCTCTCGAGGCTGAGTGAACCCCGTTCCAGCCCTCAGACCAGAATTACATTTCTTGGCAGAGCTGGGAATCGAACCCGGACCTTCGGGGCGACAGCCAAGAATGCTAGCCGCTATACCATGACGTGGTCCCAATACAGTGTAGTCATGTTGGACTATGATGTGTTTTAATATAAAACAAGAGCAGTGAACAAAACTTCCTGTAATCCTATTCATTCTGCTAAGCGTACTATACTTCATTAAGTTCTTCCACAGTGTCTCTGTCTATCTGGGGGCGTCGTGACTAGCATTCTTGGCTGTCACCGAGGAGGATCGCAATCACATCTCGGGTCGGCCAAGAAATTTAATTCTGGTCTAACGGCTTGAACGGGGTACAATCAGCCTCGCGAGGCATAACTGAGAAGAAAACGTGGGTTCAGTTCCTACCTTAGTTATTCGTAAAGTGCTTTTCCGTGATTTCCTCACTTACAGTATAGCCTAAGCTATTCCAGGTAAATACAGGAATGGTGCCAAAATCAAAGCCACGGCCGCCACCTTTCCCAGACACAAATATACACATTAGTACAACCTTCACAATGACACATGTTATCAGACAGATCCGCAAACACACCCAAGTACAGGGGGATATATGACCACGATGTCACAAAGTCACTAGTAATCAACAACAACAACAACAACAAGTTCTTACACACTTTGTACTACATGTAGACTGTCCGTGGATCTACATAATACAGTACAGGTAACTTGTAAGAGCAGGATATTCTTGTCTCTATCTCCAAATGAAATTTAATTTACTGTACCAAATGTGCCACAGCTGTCTGTACTGTGCCAGAGGGCATTAGGCTGACTGGTGTCAAACCTGGGACACTAAAAAATAGAGAGCCGAGTGGAACTGCCAAAGAGAAACGAACCCAGGGTCTCTAAGGGAGTTTAGTCAAGAAAAACCCCTAGAGACAGAATACATAACATCACTAAGGTGATACGAAGCAAATTCTGCTGTTATAAGTCAAAATAACACAGAAAATATGGAAGAATATGGCATTATATGGTTGAAAAGTGCATGAGTTTGAGAGTCTATCACTAGGATTTGGAGTTTGTGACACTCAACTAATGACTTTGGAAAATAGGCGTGTTTTCGTGGCGTCACGTCAGTCACTTGGATCTTTTTCTCCTGTCTGGAGAGGGTGAGAGAAGCAGATGTGGACCAAAAACTCCCCTAAGCACAAAGGAAGAACGCATTGGAAGGGGGAGCGGGAAAGATGGTTTGAAGATCACTCGCGATTGGAACATGATACACATATAAGGGTTACACCAATGTGAATCAAATTCAAGGAGGCTAATTGTCAAGCCATCACACGTCAGAATTGAATCTGGAATAAGGAAGGTGCGGAAGAACACGTCTTACAGAGGTCAGCGGATGGATTACGGAAGTAAGAGGGGGAATAACCACTGACTCAGCGTCAGGATGCGCGGAAGAAGTTAATTAATTTTCATTAATTGGCTGATCGAATCTCAAGCACGCAGGCAATTATGAAACCAGCGCTACGAGACGGACCAGAAAAACGTTATTTCAAGCCAGGAAAGGCATTGGGAAGAGAGATGAAGCTCCATCGAATTTAGGGATCTACTTTTCGCTTGAAAAGCCATATAAGCTCGCCAGTGGAGTCAGCCAGGACAGTTGTAGCCTACCAGAACTTAGTGCGAAGCGCATGTCACCCGGGTTCAAGAAATAACGCCGCGCGCCAATGCTTTAACTTTGTCAGAGTTATTCAGTATATTAGCCGTACAGTGCAATGTACAAATTAAGACAGTTGTACAAGGAAACTGGGGCAGAGACCATGCCACTAGGATCCATGAAATGACGCCGCGCGTCGAGGCAAAGTATTTTATACATGCGAAACAGTGATTGCAGTCCAGTGCAATATATAAATTAAAGCAGTTGGCGGTTGAACCAACTCGCAGGGCAGACACCACGCCACTCTGATCCCTGAAATAACGCCGCGCGTCAAGACAAAGGTTATAAATAATCAGTGAGTATTATTTTCAAGTGCAACGTACAATGTCAAGTGAATGTAATCACAGTAGGTCAGTAGAACCTTACAATGCAGAGACAATGTATTTTTATACATATGCAAATATATTTCAGTAAAATAGTATGAGTAGCGTCGTAGTTCAGGACATTGTATTATACGCAAGTATAGGTGTGACTATACAGAACACGGTTAGGAGCGGACCGCTCAGGGGAAACAGTATGCGCAGTATGAGAACAATAGGAGTTGTATGTGTGCAAGTGGAATGTACAGTAGACAAGTGCAGCGTAGAAAATGTCAGTTAGCTGAATTTACGTTGTTTAGAAGTGCGCAGGTATAAGTACATTTGTTCGAACGGGTGAAGCATTTTATGCGAATGCCACTTTGTTAATGTTTGTATCGATATTAGAGCACACATATGCTATTATCGATAATGTGCAATTGGATAGGAGGTGATAGACATTGGGAACAAAGGAAATGCTGGGATAGGCATGTTTCCATTGAAATGGAATCTAGGAGCTATAACTAGACTGGAACATTGGGAATCGTGAGGGATTTACCAGGAACAGAGATACACTAGAGATCTTCGTGCAGATGTTACGAGACTTTCAATCAGGAAACAGGATTATTCGGGGAGGAAAGCTCTACGGAACCTGTAGTTCTGAGATAGCACAGGAAGGATCGCCACGTGAGGCCAGTGTACATAAATATCGTGTGTTTTAAGTGTTTTGTCTGTTTTAAAGTGTATGTTGTAAAAGTATAGTGATAAATAGAAATCTGTAAAATGTCAGAATGAAGCAGTAGCTTCAATATTATAAATCAAAGAGAAGTGCATTTCTTAGTGGAAGACCACGCAACATGTGTGTGAAAAGCGTGAATATGCCGTGCTAAGTGCAATTATGGCAGGCATAATGGAGTGTAAGTGGGCGAAGCCACCATGGGAAAACGTGAGTACATGAAACCATGATTCTATTGTAAGATGTAATCCACTGTATGCCGAAAAATGTAAAGATTTAATATATGCCAATGAAAGTTTGAATCTTAGAAGGTATGACTTTCATGCCTTAATTTTGTGTTGAAATATGTTCATGTTAAAGATGTTCGTTTTACGTCAAGTTGTGTGTAACTCCATTACAAGTAATGTAGAAATGGCATTTGCATTAAAGGGTCAAAAATGTAGTCATGGACACGGAAGTTTATTTTTTTGAAGATATAATTATCGTTACGTTGTGTCGGGATAAGGGAAGGTGTGTCAGTAATAATAATAATAAATAAACATCAGGGAAGTTGTATGCAAACATGTGTTAAGGTAAATGACTGTATATTTAAGCAGTGTTATTAAAGTCAAAGGACTGCTCATTGGAAAATCAGGGTTTTGATGTCACAAAGAATCATAAATAATAATGTACGGAAATATGCTAAGAATGTGGAAAATGGAAATGTTTAAAAGAGAATTGAATTGCTGCTTGATAAGAAAAGCAAATAAGAATAATTGATAGTGATTGTATTAATAATTAAGGAAAGGATCATCCTCATGCGTAGTCCAGGTTTGCTAATCGACGTATGAATTCTCGTAGAGCCATCGGCCTACGAATCGAGCGTACATAGTGGGAACCCTAGCTCAGATATGCTAATTGAAGCGGCCAGGATTCCTATCATTGGCGTAGGGAGGTAAACAATGGAAACCTAGCCATTACGCGTGATATCGACCATGAGCCAGCAAATTGTGTGAATTAATTCATCTCTGGTAGAGTGAATTTGACACGGAGGGAAAGTAGTGTCCTTATCGTAGTCTTTAACATTTAGCCACCGACTAATCCGCTAGGACTCCATATGATGAATCTTGTTTCCTCGGCTTGAATTAAATGTGCCAGTGTTAGGCCAGCCATTAAATCCTAATGATAGGTATACATATTTAAACAGTTCCATATTCCAAAAAGCATTCTGTAAGAAATAGGTCACCCGTACATGAGGGTCAGTGAAACCTCGCAATGATTTTGTTATGTCTGAGGACAGCAGACGGTCGCTCGGAGTGAGTGAGAAAGAGAAGTGACAGAAGGGGAGGTAGCGGCCATGTTGGTTGGTACCCCGCAGTGAAGGTCCATTGTATACAGAACTAAAGGTTGGGGGCGAACCTCGATCATTGTTTTACTGTAGTAGGATTTGAGAAATATAAATCTGTGGTACCCTGAATGTTATAAATTGAATATTGTATTAATGAATGTTAATTACATGTGTGGTAAGACACATTGTTAACCAAGAATCGTCCTGATATCTTAATATTTGGCCAAGTTACAAATTGGTAAAAATTATATTCTTGCACTGGCAGAGACACCTAATTTTGAAGGGAGAAACTACATTTTACGCTATACCTAAGCGACGGGTAGCATTATTTCCCACCTCAACACAACGATAACAAACGTATGATTTGGAAGAGAACCCATTACGGCATATAGTGGATATACAATTATAGATTTGGTTGAAGCATGGTAGACTCAGATGTTTTGGTGGGGAGAAAGGAAGGAGACATGCTTGTACACATATTGTATGGATCAGAATTGTATGCACTAGTTAATTAGAAAGTTGTAAGATTAACGTTGTATGTGTTTGTTTAATCAGTGCAATAGCGCACGCGAAAGTGATTGCAATGGCAATTGCACTAGAAACTTGAATCAACAGTTATTTGGATTTGTGATGTGGTAAAGCGTGAATTTTAAATTAGGGAAGGAGTATTATTTTGCATTTTTGTGTAGTGACACGGCATGGTTGTTAAACCACATGGACTGATATAGAACCAGTCAGTGGACTAGAATTCCAGCCATGAGAGTGGAGATGAGTGTAACGTAAGGGATTTTGTGTTTATGTCATATCAACGCTCCAATTTTATTGCTTTGTGTTTATAAATGTAAATGTAATGTTGTATGCTGTGTGATAAGCCATGATATTAGCTCAAATTAAACTCATTAGAACAGAGTTGTGTGTTGTCATTGTAGAGTTGCTACCTATTAGTTTCAAATCCTAAATATGTAACCGCTCAGTGGGTTGAATGGCACACGTCCGAGGACTGCTGCTAGCTGGAGGCGGAAGCATATTTTCCATGGAAAGTCATCACATGGGTACAGTACTAAAATTAATTAATTAATTAAATAAATAAATAAATAAATAAATAAATAAATAAATAAATAAATAAATAAATAAATAAATAAGTGAATCAATGAATAATAATTAATTAATTACATAAATAATTAAATGAATGAATAAACAAATTAATAAATAAATCGTTATTGTTGTTTTAAGGAGTGGAACTACGAGGTCATCTGCCATAAATCAATGGATCAATCAATTAATTACAGAAATACATAAATAAATAAATCGAACAATAAATACACTAATAAATAAAAATAAATACATTATTACATGAGTTAGTTAGGCCTAGTTATTGAGGTTTCAAGGGGCGGAACTACGAGATCATCTGCCCTTCTATTAAGTGAATAAAATAAAGAGAGAAAGAAAGACAGAAAGAAAGAAGGAAGGAAAGAAAGAAAATGCTTTACTTACCGAAATGCTGTCGAAGACCGTGCGGTGGTAGGGCACGCAGAACGGAGGGTTGGTTGAGAAGTTTCTGATCTGCTCGCACAGTTCCCTGTAAGAGTCAAGGAGTGATTCAAGTAGTCTGACTACTTGTCCAAACTGATCTGTAACTCTTTAGACAACAGGTACTCACGTGTAGTTGGGGTTGCGAGGATATGAGGGTGTAAGCTTGAGAACGGAGCGGAACGCCTTCATGTCCTTGGGTTTGAACGCGTTGTAAGCACCTTCATTCAGATGGGGGTCTAAATACACTGTAACAGAACGTTTATTATTTGATTCTACACAAAGAAATTATTTCATTCAAGTTAAATAATTGCTTTTCAGTCGGTCAGCATGTTAATTAAATTGGGAGGGGAGCAAACCTTTTCTACTCAGATCTGCTAACCTGGGTATAATCATGGATTAATTATACATATTTAATTCATTTTTCGAAAGGGGTTAATTAGGTGACGTTTCGTTCTTCAGGTGAACATTCTCAGATCAGGTACATTTATAGGGCGTATCCGCTAATTCTCAGGTCAAGGCTGTTGTCCACCCCGTGACTTAGTTTCGTCCTTCAGGGGGACATTCTCAGATCGTGTTCACTTATAGGGTTTATTCGCCAACCCCCAGACCAAGACCGTAGTCCACCTCGTGGCTTAGTGACTAGCACTAGTGGCTGCCACCACAGAGAACTTTAATTCTGTTCTAAGGGCTGGAATGGAAATCACTTAGCCTCGTGAGACCGAACTGAGAAGAGATGGGATTGATTCCTACCTCAGCCATTCTAAAAGTGTTTTCCCGTGGTTTTCACTTCTACCCCAGGTAAATCACAGCATAATAACTAAATTAAGGCCACGGCTACCTCCTACCCAAATCCTATCCCAGACATCACAATGACAGGTTTGCTGAGCTTCTATGCCCAAGTTCGTGGGTTCAAACCCGGCCGAAGTCGTCGGATTTTTAAGAGCATTAAAAATCCCTCAGTATGCCTTCCTTCGGAGGGGAAGTAAAGCCGGCGGTCCCATGTCATAGATTTATGGCATGATAGAGAACCTTCCACTAATTACACTTGTGTGAAGCTAAATTATAGGTTGTATTTGACTAACGCTCTTAGGTTCCAACGTTCGTCGTCAGGAGCCGACTGCGGTGGCATCTAGTAGCAACGTTCAGAACTAGTTGGTCGTTGACGGTGGCGTTTGGTAGCAAATGTTGGAACTACTTGAAAATCGAATGTCTGCAGTCCTTACTTGAATTAAAAACAGATAACACACACTAATACAGCCATCACAATAACACCGGTTATCAGACAGATTCTACGCACACCCAAAGTTCGCAGGGCTACATGACCGCGTTGTCGCAGCCCCTTAACTGAGGAACCAACAAACCAACCAACAATGACAGTTTATTAGAAAGATACCACACACATCCAAGTACACGGGGCAATTGATCACGATTTCACAAAGCCGCTAAATCAACAACACCGATGAATGTCGAGGTAGCAGTCTCAATATGGGCCCCGAGTTCACAGAGGGTGGCCAAATATAAATGCAAGGATGCCATTAAAGGACCACATTTACTCCAGGGGGACGTCTGTGTCCCAGGGCCCGAAATCACTCTCTAAGGCCCTGCCAAAAGAACCTGATTAGCTAGCTGGCACACCTAGTTTTCTTAGTTTTCCAAAAAGATGGTAGCCTTCATAGGGAGGTTAAGGCTGCTTGAGCTTTTAGTTCTCGCATTCAAGTGGTGCAGTTGCACCTAATATAAAGAGAGGTGGCGCGCAGTTCGTCACTCCTGTGGGGGTCCGGGCGGGGACACCAAGAGCCCACCGATGAGCCAGCTTGGTGTCCTAGGCGAAACCCCACACAAGACACGGCACAAACCTAGAAGAATTGCTGAGTTTTAACACACAGTGTACTTACTTTTCTTTTTTCATCTGTCTCGTTTTCATTTGACTGCCCCTTACAAATTTAATATTTGCATAATTGTAATAATATAAAACCATTCTTCGTACTGATCAAGCTTGGTCCTATAGTTTCCATATTATTCAATAACAAACATATAAAACAAGATAAAATGCCAATAAATCAAACAACGGCAGACGACAGACAGACCGAGAGGTTTGCAGTACCTCGGTAGTTTCCCTAATGTGCGAATAGCAGAGTATTCTGTCAACGAGTACATGAGCAAACAGCTCTTTATCAGTACCTTCATCCTCTGTGACGAGGTATAAATCATAATTAACTATCTGTGAGTATTTGACACCAGTCAAGCGAATGGCCTCGTAATTAATGGGTGAGGATCTACGGTTCATGTTTCATAGTAGCAGGAGAACATCATAGTGGCTGGCAGTTTATTGTCAGTTCTTTTTCATTTTATTGCTTTTATCAAAGCATTCTAAGTCGATAACCTAGCAGTTAGACGTCGTTATCTTTATCATCTAAGGATTTCTACTCACTCACTCACTCACTCACTCACTCACTCAATCAATCAATCAATCAATCAATCAATCAATCAATCAATCAATCAATCAATAAATCAATCAATCAATCAATCACTCAATAAATAAATCAATAAATAAATAAATAAATAAATAAATAAATAAATAAATCAATCAATCAATCAATCAATCAATCAAATAATCGTCCGCCTCGTTGAGCAGTGGCTAGCATTCATGGCTATCACGGTGGAGGACCGGGTTCGATTCCCGGCTCTGCTAAGAAATTTAATTCCGGGGGCGTGGTGGCGCAGCTTAATGACTCCAGCTGTTGGCCTCTCACCACGGTGGTCCGCGTTTGATTCCCGGTCAATGCATGTGAGATTTTCAAAGTGAAATACCATGTCCAGTGGTTCGGATTCCACGTATAAAGGAGGTTCCGTGGCTCATGATCGCGAGATTAACGGTCACGTAAAAGTAAGAAAACTTCACTACTTCACTTCAAATTTAATTCTGATATGAGGGCTGGAACGGGGTATAGCCTACTCAGCCTCGTGAGGCAAAACTGAGAAGAGACGGGTTCTATTCCTACGTAAGCCATCCTGGAAGTGGTTTTCCGTGGATTCCTACTTTTACTCCAGACAAATGCCGGTATGGTTCCTAACATACGGCCACGGCTGCAACCTATCCAAATTCTACCTCAATTACAAATACACACACTAGTAGAGACATCACAGTGACACAGGTTATCAGACAATAACAACACCAACCAATCAATCACTACGTTGTAGAAAATTAGGGTAAACAACGGAGAAGCTAATTGGGTTTATATTTTCCTTCACCATATCCATGCAAACGCTTACTGTATTACTTTACAAGTTGAAGAGTTGGACACACATCATGTTCTGTACAGAAACTTACCTCTGCTGACGATGTTCATCTTGCTGTTGGGGTCGTAGATCTCGTCATCCACTGAGATCACGATGTACTCTCCATTGTCCAACAGACGGCGCCTTTGCAGACAGTGGACAAAGTCAATGAGCGCAATATGCTCGCCCACGAACACATACACTGCACATACAAACAATTCCTATTTGAAAAATTGTAAATCATGTCAAATTTCAATAATAATAATAATAATAATAATAATAATAATAATAATAATAGTAATAATTTATCATTTGAAGCAGATCTCTCATTAAAGATGTCGAGAAACAAGAAAAAAAATATCGAGGGAAATCTTTGGTCCATTCTGATCAGAAGAAATCTGTGTGAAACGGAAGTATCGGGAGCTTTATTGGAATGCTAAAAATATCACTGACACCTTCAGGAAAAGGCAATTGAAGTTATACGGCCACATTCTCAGAATGAACAATGACAGACTCACTAATAGGATTCGCTCTCTCAATGAAAGCCAGCAGGAACTGGCTTAGTGAAATAGGAAAAGACCTTCAAGAAATTGGGATCACACAGAAAATTAGACAAGATCGACTCCAGTTCAAAACAGTAATCATTAACGATCATTTTACTGAGAAAATGAATACCAGGACCAATAAATCATGGACTAAAGAACGGAGGAAGATTTCCAGTGGCTAGATGAAGAGATTTTGGGAGAAGAGAAAAACATCATCATCTAAATAATGTACAGTCCCCCAGGGGTCTGCACCCCCTGGAGGCCATCCCCCCATCATCTATTTAAACTACCCCTAACTGGCAGATCTCGTAAGTCCAGAACAACATCTCTCACACCGCAAGGGCAGCTAACCAGCCTGGAAAGCTTGCCAAATACTTGCATCACACCACAAACAGCAACACATAATTAACTGGGGCATCTATGCCATTGGAATGCCGACGAAGCAGCACCAAAGCCTATAAGAGGTAGGCTTTAAGGAGGACAAGTCTCTCTCAATTACCAGTCTTACAGTGCATCAGCCGAAGGCCCTAGCCGTTATCATCAGGTGAGTCAGCAGTGTTCAGAGTTCCTATATTTTGTGATCTACTCCACAGACTTGTACACTTACATTGTGACATTTATTACATCCCCTAAAAGGGACTCATAATTTCATATTACTGACCAATAAATACTTGGTCAGTACACTACACTTGTCTTACTGTTTACACGCTTCTTTACGTCCTAAAGCCCTTCCTAATTCCCGTCACGATTAGACGTGACATACAGTAGCCAAACGGTGCTAGCTCATACTTCATTGTATTTCCCGTAGCGGCCCGACTGCCAGGAGCAGCGTGCCGCCATATAGCTGACGCGTGCACGTCGGTTATATAACCAGCCAGCCAGCTGAGAGATTAGCACGTTGACCTGTACGCTAAGTTTCATCCCCTGAAATACACCTACGTCTTTGTAAGAGCACCCCCTAGCATTCTAACACTAAACAACACTCTACACTGGTCAGCTTACCCAGCTACGGGAAGCTACCCCCTTTTAGGCACCCCCTTATAAATTAACACAATAACACTTCCGTTTTAGATCTAACTACCCCCCACTAAGGGATCTAAAACAATAAGTTCTATCGCTTTCCGCGGATGGGCGTTAATAATAATAATTATAATAATAATTGCAACAAATATTATAGAAAGCACATCCTTAAAGAGAATGTAGCAGATGATCGATGTCGTAGATGCACCTCAGCGCTGGAAACCATCGATCATATTATCGGTGGCTGCTCTACGCTGCCTGGTATAGAGTATACCAAGAGCCACAATGATGTTGCTAAGATCTTACATCAAGAGCTAGCTATAAAATCTGGACTTCTGGATACGAGCATGGTGTACTTCAATTACCAGCCTGCCAACGTGCTTGAAAATGAGGATTATAAGATGTATTGGGATAGACCTATTTTAACCGACCAGAAAATCTTGGCCATTCGACCTGATATTGTCTATCTCAACAAAAGGAACCAAAAGGCCTACTTGATAGACGTTGCTGTCCCACTTAGCCAAAATATGCAAACTACCCAAGCTAAAAAGACAAACAAGTACGCACCGTTGGCGGAAGAAATGCGAAAAATATAGGGACTAAAATGCGTGAGGATTTTGTCAGTGGTGATCTCTTCCACGGGAGTTGTTCCGAAAACGTTGGCTATGGCTTTGGAGGAACTGCAAATGAAACACCTGATTGCCAGAATACCGAAGGCAGTGCTGCTGGATACGTGCCATATTGTCAGGTTATTTTTATCACAGTAATAAATTTACAGGATACTTGATTCCAAATCCGTATATTGTAAACTGATTTGTACCATAGGCTAATTATGAGAAATTAAAGATATTATTAATAATAATTCCGATCAACGTAGCGAACAAGAAAGACCCGGAAGGAACTGATCGATTCTGGGAAGAATTTGAAGAAATTTTATCGAAGATTCCAGACAAACATAATATCATTTTACTTGGGGATTTCAATGCCCAGGTTGGCAAAGAAAGAAAATTTCGAAACATTGACGGAAATTACTCCGCTCATCACGGAACGAATCGTTATGGAGAACGGCTAATAGAGCTATGTAGGGCCTTCAACCTGGTAATGAAATCCACTGCTTTCAAACATCTGCCCAAGAAACAAAAGACCCGGAAATCCCCAAATCCCAGTCTTGGCGAATTCCAGATTGATCACGTCGCAATTGCACGGAAAGATCAAAGAGACATTCAGAATGTGAAAGTTCTACGAAATGCAAAACTGGACTCGGATCATTATCTATCTAAAATTAAAATCAAACTCCTCCCGAGAAACACACGGATGTTCCGAGCCAAAAAGACTGAAAGATATGATGTTGAAAAACTGGCATCCAGTAATGATGGTTGGTTCTTAAGTTTAGGTGCTGCGACAACGAAGTCATGTAGCCCCGTGTACTTTGGGTGTGTATAGACTCTGTCTGATAACCGGTGTTAATTGTGATGACTGTATTAGTGTGTGATATCTGTTTTTTTAAATTAAGTACAGACTGCAACTTAGAATTTTTCAAATAGTTCCTACTTTTGTCGCCAAGTGCCACCGTCAACGACTACTAGGCCAAGTTCAGAACTTAGCTATTAGACGCCACCGCAGTCGGCTCTTGGCAACGAACGTAGAAACCTAAGAGCGTTGTTTAGATTCTTAACCTATACAATTTTGCTTCACACAGGTGTAATTAGTGGAAGGTTCTTTAACATGCCATAAATCTATGACATGGGACCGCCGGCTTTACTTCCCCTCCGAAGGAAGGCCTACTGAGGGATTTTTAACGCTCTTAAAACGCTTCGGCCGGGTTTGAACCCGCTATCATGGGCATAGAAGCTCAGCATGCTACCGACTACGCCACCGAAGCCGCTGTCCAGTAGTGAGTTTACACGAAAACTACAAACTGTGGATGCAGAGAACTGGGAACAACTGCGAGAGGCGCTCGTTGAAACAGCAAAAGAGACCGTCCTACTAACTAAAACGAGGAAGCATGCTTGGTGGAACAGTGAATGTGACGCAGTAATAAGGAAGAGACTGCATGCCTGGCAGAAATGGAATTCGCAACAAAATCAAGTCAACTGGACAGAATTCTTGAATGAGAGAACGAGTGCAGCAAAAACCATCCGCAAAGCTAAACGTGCCTTTCATAAAAACCAGATGGATCAAATCGAACAGGATTTCCAGAAGAATAATATGCGCAAGTTCTATAGAACATTTAAAAGCAACTTGAGGAAATATAGCCCTTCATGTCTGCAGTTCAGGGATTGCAATGGAAAACTGGTTTATAGCGACAAAGATAATCGTCAGGTGCTTGCAAAATATCTTGAGTCCCTTCTTAACTGTGAGACTCCAAGTTCCATATTCACATTTAATGACCATGCGCAAGTCCACCCAGATTCCTCTTGACCCACGAAAGAGGAAGTCAAACAGATTAACCGATCTCTAAAGAACCATAAAGCTCCAGGTGAAGACTCGATAATCGCTGAACTGTGGAATTTTGCTAGTGACAATACAGTGGATAAATTAACGGACATCATACATGAAATTTGGGATACCGAAAGACTTCCAAGTGACTGGACTTCTGTTTTAATCCACCCCCTTCATTAGAAAGGCGATAAAGCATCGAGGCATCTCCCTCCTACTACTAATAATATCGTATGGCCTCGGGTGCCTGGTGCAAGCTTTGCTATTTGACACCCAGAGGGTAGCTTGCGTGTCGAATTTCGTAGTTCCTTGACTATGAAAGTCAAGGAGGTTAGATGTTAGATATCTAATCTCCTTGAACACAATAGCGCTTTCTAGTAGAGAAATGAGGAACTTTGTGCTGGCGGAAACTCCCGAGATTAATTTTGCCATTATGAACTCGGCCTACTGAATTCAAATGGTTTTTTTTGACATGCCAACATCGTATGACATGCGTATCGTATTTTTGCCGCCTTTCAAAAATCACTTACCACGGTCAGGGGCGAACCTGCAATCTTGGGGTTAGTAGACCGACACGCTATCCACTCACCCACCGTGGCAAGCTCCCTCCTACTGATAACTTACAAAGTCCTCTCAAAAGCTTTTCAAACTAGGGCTGAAGAACAGCTAGATACAGAACTGGGTGATTATCAAGGACGTTTTAGGAAGGGACGGTCATGTGTGGAGCAAATCATGAATCTCAAATCTATCCTTTCATATCTGAAACTAAGGAGCAAGAAATTTGTAGTAACCTTCATTGATTTTAAGAAAGCTTATGACTCCATTGATCGGACTACCCTACTTAAGATTCTAAAGGAGTTCGGCCTAGACAACAAAACCAGAGCGATCATCCAACAGACTCTCACCAACACCACTTCAAAAATTAAGTTTAGAGGCGAGATTTCCAATGTCTGCGAGATAAGGACAGCAGTTCGACAGGGAGATGGTCACTCGCCTCTACTATTCAACTGCGTTCTTGAGAAAGTTATCCGTGAGTGGAGCAAAACAATGAGTGATGAAGGAGTCCAAAATGGAATCAGACTTGGTCACAAGAATCAATTGCAGATGACCTTGCGGTTTTTGCGGATTCGTTGGATACGGCCTGGATACAGATCAACCAGCTTCAAACACAAGCTGCAAAGGCGGGCCTCCTGATCTCTTTCGAGAAAACAGAATTTATTACTAAAGGTGGGTATACACTTGCGCGCCGCGCAGTGCGCGCGGTGCATGCGCGGCACGTGTGTTGCTCGACCAGAATTATTATTTAAACGAACCTCTCGCGATCCATAGGAAACCCACGAACATTCACTAGTCAGTTTGGAGTGTGGTAAATACAATCATGTCTCCGCCGCACGAGGAAAACCTCGCGATTGCGGTGATGAGTGGTGCGGCTGTTTTAATGGCACGTTTGTGCAAAAAGAAAAAGAAACGACGACGACGACGTTGGTGGCACACTGACATGTTTAAAAAAAGGAAAGGTTCGGAGCTAATGATGGACTTGATGTCACAAGAAATAAGCGGCCAGTATAAGAATTTTACTCGAATGTCACCTTCTGACTTTGAGAAACTGCTGCAGAAGATTGGACCCCACATTTCCAAAGAAGATACGTATTTCCTCCCTGCGATTTATTTTACTTTTCTCCAGCCTGTAGGAAGACAGCAGAGATATCACCTTCTTCTTGTATTGGTCCGCAGATATATCCATCTCAGCTTCTATTTCCCTCCAGGCATCTGCTTTTAGTCTATTGGTTTCTTAAAATGATCCTTATGTTGAGGATCCCACAGAAGAGGCTTTTTGCGATAAGCATCGATCAGTTTTATCACAGATTCGTCTGACCACTCCATTACACCACTCAAAACGCACAAATATTGCAATCAGATGCGTGCGAGAAACAAGGAACTTCTCACAATCCCGTCCAAATCTGAACTGCGAACACTCAAAGTGCGCGTGGAAAAAACCGACCGGAGATGGATCGTCGTGCGCCGCGCGCGCGCAGCTTCGAAACCCCGTACTAATCTGGCGAAATTGGTGCGCGCGTGCGGCGCGGCACGCAAGTGTACACGCACCTTAACATCAAAACGGCTCCAAAACATATTGAAGTGAATCATGGGAAAATCAAGCGGGTTGTGAAATTTAAGTATCTTGGGGAATGGATAGACCCTACAATGTCCGAAAACGAGGCTTTTGCGTCACGCTTGAATAAAATTGAAATGGCTTACCATCCAACTAAGAATGTGTACAACAAAAGATCTATATCCCTGAATGCAAAACTGAAGCACTACTGCACAGTCATCCGGCCAGAAGCTTTGTATGCAGCGGAATGTCTCTCTATGAATAGAAAAGGCATAATGGAAAAACTGGAAACCAAGGAAAGGAAGATATTGAGGAAAATCCTGGGTCCAGTCAAAGAACACGGCGAGTTCCGAAGACGCCACAACCACGAGTTGTACACTCACGTAGAGAAAATAACTGACGTGATGAGGAAAGGGAGGATTTCTTTTCATGGACATATAACCCGAATTAAATCAACACGGCTATCCAACAGAATTTTTGCTTTTCTCCGTGAGAAAAAGACAAAGGGGGCCTGGTTCAGTGAAGTAGAGAAAGATCTGTTGGAGATCGGAATAACATGTGAAGATATCCAGGAGCTGGCCCACTTAGGGAAAAACTTCAGAAATATCGGAGTTTTTAAATTAAGCCGAAGCTAAAAACCGGGAAGGCGTGGACGACAGAGAGAAAGGTGCAACATCTATTGCGAATGAAGGAGTACTGGGCCAATATTAAAATGCAGAAAAAACAGTTGACATGACGTGGTCCTTAGTTGGCCGTAACGAAGGAATAATAATAATAATAATAATAATAATAATAATAATAATGAAATGAAAAATTCAAGGGTAGAAAATGTGGTAAGGTTAGGATACAAGTATATGAATCTTACAATCGACTGTCTAGCCTTTGCAGATGATCTAGTGATCTTTTCAGATTCCATTGATACAGCATTGATACAACTTAACCAACTGAAAAATCAAGCACTGTAGGCTGGGCTTCAAATGTCCTTTGAGAAGACACAATTCATGACAAACATAAAATCAGCGCCCAGGGAACTGGAGGTCGGACTAGGAAAAGTTTAGAAGGCAGAAAAGTTCAAATACCTTGGTGAATGGATAGAGCCTAACCTATCAGAGATAGAAGCCTTCATGTCACGCATTAATAGAATGGAAATGGCATACAACCTGACTAAAGACATCTACAATAAGAGATCGATATCCTTAAACGCCAAAATTAGACATTACTGCACTGTTATTCGACCAGAGGCTCTGTATGCGGCAGAGACTCTAATAATGTACAAGGAAGGTCTAATGGAAAAACTAGAGTCTAAAGAAAGGAAGATTCTGAGGAAAATCCTGGGTCCCATCAAAGAAAACAGCGAGTAGACAGAAAGCGTCACAACCACGAATTATACAAGCACGTGGAGAAGATCAGTGACACGATTCGAAAAAGAAGGATTGCCTTTTATAGCCACGTGACACGAATGAGCCCAGGTAGGATATCAAAACGGATATTGACGTACTTTCACGATAAGAAAACCAAAGGGGCATGGTTCACGGAAGTTGAGAAAGATCTACGTGCAATGGGAATTTTCCCTAAAGATATCCAGGAGCGTGTTCCACTTCAGGAAAAACTACGTACGCACAAAGGTTTCCAGGGAAAGCAGAAGCTGAAGACAAGGAAGGCGTGGCCCCAAGAGAGAAAAGAACAACACCGGAGACGAATGCGGGAACACTGGGCGGTAGTTAGAACTTGGAAGAAGAGACAGTTGAACTGACGTGGTCCCTAGTTGGCCGAATCGAAGAAAGAATAATAAAAATAATAATAATAATAATAAACTACAAAATAATAACTTTCAACTGATATCCTGGGTATCATTACCTCTGGTGGTCTCGTACGTAGCCGTCACGATGCGCTCCATCTCTTGGATGTGGATGAAGGTGGAGATGTAATCGGTCTCGGAGAATTCGTGGATATCCGTCACTTGTAGCCCGTGGACCTCTGCTAGCTCCTGTAACAGTCAGAGAGGATGCGTTTATTCTTTTAAGTAGTAGAACATGTCCCAACAGTCATAGAGGACAAGGGGCGTGGTGGCTCAGCGGTCTAGCTGTATGCCTCTCACCAAGGTGGTCCGGGTTCGATTCCCGGTCAATGCATGTGAGATTTTCGAAGTGAAATGCCAGGTCCCGTGGCTCATAATCACAAGATTCACGGTCACGTAAAACTACAATCTTCCTTCCTTCTTCATAGAGGACACCGTTTGTTTTTTCTTAATGGTACATGACATCTTGTTTATCACCCCAGTTCACTGTTCTTCGTCTCAGTTCACTGGGAGCCCGCCCGCCCCCCCCCCCCCCGAAATTTTTGTCACATATATATGATTTGTTTATGATTGTGGTGTTTGAAGCCATATTTTCAGTGTTGCCTTAGTAAACAAGAGTTTAGTGCTTTTCAGTCGGTCAACACGAATGTACCCAAAAGAGATGGGTTATGCCCTAATCCTGAAATAAATTACATGAGATTAATAAACCACTAGGATGACCAGTTTCGATCGTCAAGCGATCATCATCAGATCCAATACACTTAGGCTATAAAATACATGTTTGAAATACAGGTGAAAATATTTACAATATGTACAACGACCTTTCATATTCCATATTCCGGAAAGCAACACAAACCTCGCATGCAATCGACAATCAGTCTAATCACCCCAGTACGCACAAACTAGCGGGTTTCAATTCAATGGTGCACAGGGCTTTAAACATACCCATGTCAAAAGACAACTATAATAAGGAAATAAGAACTATTATGCAAATAGCAAAGGAAAACAACTTCTCGCCAAGCAAAATAAATCAAATTATAGCCAAACATAAAAATAAAGATAAAACGATTCCCAAACCGGACAGTAATGAGAAAAAATTTGCGCGTTTCAACTATGTGAATGCGAATACATATAAAATCACTAACCTATTCAAAAAGCAAGGCATAAAGATAGCTTTCACGACGAAAAACACAACCGCTAGGCACCTCCTAAATAGTAATCTAAATAAACGTGACCCGTATTCAAGGTCAGGGGTATATTCTATAACGTGCCAAGACACCGATTGTCAAGCTAATTACATCGGGCAGAGTGGAAGGCGAGTAGACACACGTTATAATGAACATAGAAATGCGATAAGATACGGAACACATTCAGCCGTGTGCGAACATATGTGTGACGCAGGGCATAGCTTTACCAACATAGAGTCGGACCTTAAAATAATCCATCACGAATCGAAAGGCAGAGCTCTTGACATAAAGGAAGCAATCGAAATACACCTAGCCAAACGAAACAATCCCAACAATCTAAATGAACACACGTTCATGGAGAGCTCACCCCTCTTCACGCTACTAAAAAACACACCCTGTCGGAAACAAAACACAATTTAGCGACACAGCCAAGCTAGATAAAAAAGGGGGGAAATTAGGGGTTTTTTAATAGGTAAATGTTATCTGGATCAGGTGTACGATGTACTTTTCTTCTGCAATAAACCAAGGCCCATATTAGAGGCAGTATTAAAGGTGCCGGGACGTCCTCATAAGACCGTCAACGCTTAGTTCGAATGGGTTATGCTCCACGCGTGGCGAGGACTAATCCACGGTCTTTAATAGTTGTAGATCCACCTCATTCAATAACATACATCTTATCTAGGTTGGCAACACCTCACATAAACACATCGCGATCACTCCCCACAGCACGTAGGGACAGGGGGGGAAGGCAGGGAAAAACCAGTCGTTAAGATAACCACCGCAGTTGACCGCACAGCGAGTTCAAGTGAGCACGAAAACTGCGAATAGCTGTAGTACGGAAGACAATCAGATAAGTAGTTAGCCTAAAAATTTTATAGTTTAACCATAGTTTACAACCATATAATCTCTCTAAAGTACAATCTCCGGATAGCTATCACCATTTAGCATTTCACCTAACATATATACTGCATTTAGCATACACTGACAGTTGCAGTACCAATACTGCAACTAAATAATTGTACATATTGTAAATATTTTCACCTGTATTTCAAACATGTATTTTATAGCCTAAGTATATTGGATCTGATGATGATCGCTTGACGATCGAAACTGGTCATCCTAGTGGTTTATTAATCTCATGTAATTTATTTCAGGATTAGGGCATAACCCATCTCTTTTGGGTACATTCGTGTTGACCGACTGAAAAGCACTAAACTCTTATTTGTTTATGAATTAAAACATTAAAAACTAATATAATCATGTACTATTGTTACTAAGTGACGTATGGCAACGTTGCAAAGCAAGGCGAAGGTAGAACGATGTAAACAATGTGACAATCAGTTTGCTCTGGTCTTATGTGTAACAACAAAACCTCTTGTTACTCTCCAGTGCCTTCCCTCTTATGAACGAACCAAGAACAGCAACAAGTGCCCTTGAAACGTGTGACAAAAGTTTTTTCCCTAACTTTTATACCCTTGTGCTCTGAAAGAAGTTCATTTTCCGTATTGACAGATTCACTATATAACAAAAGAGAAACTGTTCCGCCTAGTCAATACATTTATTTACAACAAGTTATAAACTTGCTATTATATGGTACATGTTTCGGGGCCTCTAGTACTGTTTTAGTTGGTCTAAGTAAAATATGTTTTTTCCATACTTTGACGTCTCCTCATCATGATGATGTATTTCATTACATGACATTCGATGTTTTCCCTCTAATGCAAGACTATAAGCTCAGAAGCCCCAGCTTGAACAGCAGGTTTCAGTCAACAGCATTGTAAACAACAGGCTATAAATCCCAAGTGAAGTGATTTCCACATGCACAAACATTAGAACAGTGCTATATAAGTGTATTCTCAAGAACCTAGCAATACCAATGGTGTTAATTTTTACTGATGTGCACTCACATTACTTCTCATGAGTAATATGTTCTTTTTCGCCTCATTTCATCCATTCACTCATCATTTTATATATTTTTTATTATGATATCTTTAATTATGCTGGATTTTGCAACTTAATTTATGGCTGAAGAAGGGACCAGTACTAGAGGCCCCGAAACATGTACCATATAATAGCAAGTTTATAACTTGTTGTAAATAAATGTATTGACTAGGCGGAACAGTTTCTCTTTTGTTATATAGTTTTATACCCTTATCAAACTTTTGGCAAATTTGCCTCTCTCTGTAGCTACTGGTACTGCCGAACGGAGTTTGAGTTGGTTGAAAACATACTTAAGAAATTCTACTTCTGAAAACAGACTCAACGGTCTAGTATTGTCATCTATTCACAGAGACATACATCTCACTGACGATGAAGTTATGAACCGATTTGGCAATGCTTCAAGAAACCTTGACTTTATATTATAGTGTGAGTTGTAAATCAAAACAGTAACATTAATTCTTTCCATGTAAATACTATCACGAGAGCAAGATGATTGAATTAATAAAAAGTATCTTAAAATAGTCCTAGTTGTGTTTGACATTAACTAAACATAAAACATCACAACAAATAGGTTGAAAAAGTGATGCCAGATAGCCTTAAAACTCATCATTTTGCCCCGAATTATAAAAAAGTTTCCCGGGGAGAACCCCGATCCCCCTATTCTTTGGGCCTATCCATGCCCCCTAACCTCCGGTTGGGCCGCCCCCAAAATAAAACTCTATATACGCCCCTGCTCTAGCTAGTGGTGTAGGATATTAAAATAATTACAATAAGAACTGGGCTGGATGGTTAACTCATTTGACGACTGACTGCGTGGCGCAGCGGTAATGTTCTCGCCTGCTGTGCCCAAGGTTGCAGGACAGAATCCTTGCGCAGCCAGTTTGCATTTGAGGATGCGTATATGCGAGGGAGCCGTGTCAGTATATTTACTGTCACGTTAAAGATCACCTTCGGGGCAAAATTCCGGCTCCTCGGCGTCTCTAAAAGCCGCAGTAGTTAAAAGGGATGTAAAACCAATAACATTATTAATATTATCATTAACTCGTTTGGGATCACGATTGTTATACGGTTCCCGACCGCCATTAAAATCTGAAAAATTACTATAGGAATAGGTACCGGCAATGTGACTAAGATGGAGGAGTTCACATTTTACCACTAGCAGGTGTTAATGCAGTTTTTCAGCTGTGCCAACATTACGTCTGACGCTAGATCGCAGGAACTGGTGCTATGTTTAAAGCATACGGATTGTTGTGTCACTATTAGTAATATTTTGGACAAGAGTGATTTGGGTATCAATTTCACGGGTGTGGGGATAATAGGAAACATAGCCTAACTGCCACTCTTCGTGTGGCTTCGCTCTCTCCGCACATTGGACCCTTCACAGACCAATGGTTTTATCGTAGTATTATCCTCGGGAACCCATGGTTTTAGTATCCACCTACCGTAACATTGGAAGGCCAGAGTTTTTAGCATCTACCAACCCTAACCTTGGGAACCCATGTTTTTAGTATCCTTCTACCCTAACCTCGGCTGACCAATGGTTTAGTATCCACCTGCCCTAACCTCGGCTGACCATGGTTTAGTATCCTCCTACCCTAACCTCGGCTGACCAATGGTTTTAGTATCCTCCTACCCTAACCTCGGCAGGCCAATGGTTTAGTATCCACCTGCCCTAACCTCGGCTGACCAATGGTTTTAGTATCCTTCTACCCTAACCTCGGCTGACCAATGGTTTAGTATCCACCTGCCCTAACCTCGGCTGACCATGGTTTAGTATCCACCTGCCCTAACCTCGGCTGACCAATGGTTTTAGTATCCTCCTACCCTAACCTCGGCAGGCCAATGGTTTAGTATCCACCTGCCCTAACCTCGGCTGACCAATGGTTTTAGTATCCTTCTACCCTAACCTCGGCTGACCAATGGTTTAATATCCTCCTACCCTAACCTCGGGAACCCATGGTTCTAGTGCTCACCTAACCTAACCTCGGCAGAGCAATGGTATTAGTATCCATCTACCCTATTCTCGGCAGACCAATACTTTTAGTAATTTCACCTACCCTAACCTTGGGAACCCATGGTTTTAATATCCACCTACCCTAACCTCGGAACCCATCGTTTTAATATCCGCCTACCCTAACCTCGGGAACTCAGAGTTTTAGTATTCACCTACCTTATCCTCGCCAGACCAATGGTTTTGGTATTCACCGGACCTAACCTGGGTAGACCAATGGTTTTAATATCGAATGGATCTCACCGATAGTGGCTATAAGGGAGTGTGGTTTCGTCTTTAAAATGACTACAGGGGAGTGCGGTGAACTGAAGTTGATGGCATTGCCTGATCCAACATGGCGACCTGGTTTTTCGTCAGCCTATTACTGCAAAGATAACATGTTGATAATCTCTGTACTAAAGTGTGAATGTGGTGTTTCCCAAAATCAGTTAGCCTCAATAACCTGGCACGGTAAGTACAGACAACTTTCAGAGTGATATTAACAAAATTACGAGGGCGGATCAAAAACGTGGAAATCACTAGATGCGAGGTCCGGACTGTTGGTGGGATGGTCAAAACTCTCCCAGTGAAATGACCGGAGCTTGTTGGTGATTCTGGTTGCCACATGTGGTATCGCATTGCCATTGTCCGCTGAAGAAGTTACTGTCAGGACAGCGATTCACGTGCAATGATGACACCAAGACAGCAGTCCGATGATGGTTTCACAGTCAGCCGGCTGAATTCTACCACAGGGGAATCTCAAATTTAGTAGTGCTACCAGTATTAACCTATGGACTCGAAATCATAGGCGAATTCCTGAGTGCAAAGAAACTAGAAGATCTGGAAAAGAATAAATCCAGATACCTGAAGCGAGTCATGAGTGTATCAAATACCACAAGATCCCGACTCGTATATGAGCTCTCGAGGGAGACTTTCTTGATCGAGGACCTGAGATGCAACCTTATTCTACCAGGAGGAGCAGCATATGATAATCTGTTGCATAAGCTAAGAGAGAAAAGGAGGGACATTTGGGAGGACTTCTATTCAACGGAGGCCATGACGGATTGGAAATGGATGGAAACGGGCTACCAACTGAGGCATATAGTCACTAGACTGGCTTTCCACGGGTTCCACTTCAAGATGTGTAAAAACAAAGTTTTCCATGAACCGAACACAAACTGTGTGTGCAGGCTATGAGGCCAGATATGTGAAAGATATCATATCCAGAAGTGTTCCTCGAAGTCAGGTTCGATTAGTGAGTTTATCAAGGACTAACACTTATTGAGAGCTCATTGGTCGTCACGTTGTTATATGTTATACTGTATTTTGATGTATTACTATAATATTGTGATCCTCTATGCACATTGTGCGCAATAAAGTTTATTATTATCTCAAATTCAGCGCTGCGAGGGGACACATGTCTGAACAAATGTGGAGACTATGTGGAAAGATAGTGTAAGGTTCATAGAACAGTACGTATATTTGGTTTGGCTAAAAGAAATAGGGGCAAAGACTTTTCTATCCGCCCTCGTATTTATTATTGAAACGCGGCACCTTACAGAGGTCGATAGCCCTCATTTCACGTACAAATAAAATAAAGCAAAAATAACTGCACGTGTTACATACTCGCTGGTAGTATTCATTTGTTAGAGTGTCTCTTTCTGAAAACAGATTATCACGCTCGCTGTAGTGTCAGACCTAATGACGTACACTTACATCGTCCGACATCAATATGGAAACAATAATTCTTTTTGCATTCAGCTCTCGGAATTATGACAGACTTCATTCATTTCATTTTGTAATACCTTCAAAATTAAGGTACAATTATTATTATAATTAAGTTCGTGAGAAATATCATAGCCACACACACTAATTCTTTTGTATACATATTATTATTATCTTTATATTGTTGTTTATGAAAAAGAAGAAGGGTTTACGATGTTTATATTTAAGTAATTTATTTAAAAGGGAAGATTTAAATCTCATACATATATTAATTTGAACGGGATGGCGAAGCAAGTTAAAACGTAGCATTTTCAGTCAGGTAGGATGTGGGGAAATATGTCGCAACAGAGACTATACTGGACTGCGTGCTCACAGCAGGAGAGTTTCCAAGAATATTGTGAGGACAGGGAACTGACGCTATCTGAGTAGTATTTCTCAGAAATTGGACCAAGAGAGGTCAACTTCATCTATGACAAGGACATCTTGCTACACAACGACAAAAACATCCTTATTTAGCTACGAGACCACCGATTCTCAGAATCCAGACAACGCTATTAAAGGGCGAATCGCAGCTAGGCATCATTACAGATCGTTGGGGGAGGGAAGACTTCGATTTGAAGGAAGAAGTTTGATTGGTTGGAGCTCGTGGAAGTAAGGTACTGGGGTGAGGGAGAATAAATGTTTTATAAGACCTTACCCTGGACTCAAGCGGGCATTCCTTCGATACATACTGTACCCGATACCTAGTTGAGGCTATCGGCTACGCCAGCAGACATTGAGCCGTAGTTGAGGTTTTGGGAAGAGTTAAGAAAAGATAGCGCTCAGATCGAGTCAAGAGGAATGTCAGGATGACGTAGAAGGTCTAGGATCAAGAAGGCACTGTGACATCTGTAAGCGGATGGAATTATGGATGGAATTATGAAGCTTTATTAAGATCTATATGGAACATGGTATTTAAACATCGTAGAAGAGGAGATATAACATGCATTATATGTGGTAATAATTTAAAGGAAGTCAGATAACCCTTAAGTTATTTTATAACTTAATAGCCGAGATGATGGGGGTTCGAGATTATAGTTGTGACGCAAGAGCACAGTGGTGGGGAGAACGCCACGTGACTGCGCCAGGCAGGTAAGGGTCAAGGCAGTCCAGAGACAGTCAGTCGAGCTCTGTGAGCCAAGCAATCAAGATCTGTTAGCAGGAGAGTCGAGCTGAGTAGCACACACCAAGCGCATGGTACAGGTCGCGCAGCGAACAGAAACTGTCACGGAAAGTGAAAACGACAGTTTCAACTTCACCGAGCAGCGAACGACAAGTAGGTCAGTGAGCCGGGCGGACATCCGCAGTAAGCAAGCATAGAAGGCCGGGGTTTTAGGACAGCATTGCGAGTAGTTGGAGAACTTTATTCCAAGCTGTATTTCAACGCAGAACAGCATAGTAGAGCGACATGGCGAGGCCAGCTTTAGGCGGAGATGATTATAGCATTGCAGTAGGACCGAGCGGGTTATTTCCCATTATATACGCAAGCATTATGACAGAAGCTGAACTTCATTACTACATTGAGTTGGAAGGTTTATTCAGCACTTGAATTATAAAAGCAAATAGTTACGAGATACTGCAACTGTGAACTTCGAATGAACATAGTTTTTCAATGACATTACGACTATGCATTTCATAACGCATTCCAAGCAACATTAACAATTTTAGGCAAACGGAATATAGTAAGCATATGCACTTCTGAACATTAGCTCGTGCATTAATGCAATTATTTCTTATGCAGAGTTATGAATTACCGAGTATGAACACAGCTACAGGGTGTTTCATAAACTTAGACACTCTCATATAAAATTTTATTTTATGAAAGTGAGACTTAGCAGTTATTGGAGATTGAACTTTCAACACTCAAACTGAACATTGTATAGAACAGTGGCGTAACGTAGAAGAGGAATAGGGGGTCCGCTGTTTCTATGAACTTTTTCGTGAGGATTTGGACAATATCCGCTATGGATAACCAGAAGTTCATCATGTCGGAGTAAACGCAGACAGAGACGCGATGGCACCACAGAGCGATGGATTCGATTCCTGACGAGGAGGAGGTCCACCAGCTGATTCACTTGGGATTTTGAAGGCAATCGTCATTGCATGGATGGAATGATATTCACGCCGATCTTTCGAGAAATTCATTACATAAGGAAAATCGATGATCTTTGAAATATAATAACAGCTGATTATGAGAAGGTACTGTAAGAGTTATAACTTCCTGATAAGATTATTTTCATGAATACTGGGCACACATGTATATTTTTCTAATAGGAGTGATACGATTATTTAGACATGGCTTTGACTTTATATGCTTCGAATTTTTGCTAGAATATGGCATGACCATATGATATGGCAGGCATCATTATACGAAATTCTCACCATTGGTTGGCTTTATTAAGCAGATGTTTGGTCTTTTAGACATTTTTCCAGCAAGGATAGTTTTCATGAATAGTTTTTTTGTGTGACGAGTATTTCGAACTCGTGATCTGCAATTGATTATCTATATTACTTCGTCAGTTCATCGCATACTAGCGAGTGTGTATTATTCATCAGTAGGGATTTTTCCATTGGATTGTTTGGAGATATTAAGATGTTATTCACTTTAGTGAACGAATATCGCTTTTATATGACAACTAGAGACTTGTTGATTCCTATCTGGTACATTCACTCATTTTAGTCTTCGAGATGGGGTCTTTCGTATTTATACGATTGTATGGTGGTTACTCATCTTACCCATCGTTCAGGGCACTATCATGTTAGTCGACGGGGCGAGGTCTTTCGTATTTATACGATTGTACGGTGGTTACTCATCTTACTTGCCATTGAGGGACTCATTTTTATCATC
Organism: Meconema thalassinum; assembly: GCA_946902985.2. Classification (NCBI taxonomy): domain Eukaryota; kingdom Metazoa; phylum Arthropoda; class Insecta; order Orthoptera; family Tettigoniidae; genus Meconema; species Meconema thalassinum. Next base: position 246,135,146 of record OX336394.1, on the reverse strand, counting down.
CGAGTGTACTTGAGATTGTAAGAGGATCAAACAAGGAACTACTAGTCACATATCAGTCGAACTTTTGTTAAATAAAGTACAGATAAATGTCAGCAGGGTTACATTTAGTAATTCTTGTTTGCCAATCCAATATTTTGTTGCTATACTCTTTTGAGAGTAATTTCAGTTTAACAGCTGGTACAGCTGATGCTTTTGATGATTTTTATAATTGTGTTTGATACCTTTGAGAAGGATTTAAAGTAATTGAATCTTGTAAGATGAATCATTAATGGTCAGATTTATTTTAAGGCAGATCAGTATTGCAGATTTTGATATGAGAGATTATAGCACATTAGTGTTTTTCTGTGATGTGAATTATGAGAATTGTAAGAGAATTTATGCTATTTGAAAGCAGATCTTGAATTACTAAGGTAATATTTTTTCTAATTGTTTAAGAAGTTGTCTAGATGTGATCAGATTAATTACAGTTATTGGAGATTGTGCGCGTTGATAATTTGAAGCCAGTTATATATTTTTTGTAGATCATGCAACATGGTTAAGTGAAGTTTGTGATAGGCATTTTGTGGAAGTTGCCAAGTGATAGTTGCAATGTTGCTAATGTATTTTGAAGCAGACATGAGGTTGTCGAACCCAGTCTAGCGTAATTGTTGAGATTCATGCTGTATGTGCTGAATATTTATGGAGTTTTGTGGAATAATTGTGGTATTAAAATGTGATATTTGAAGAATTGAGGATATATAATGTAGTTGTGGATAGTCAGATCCAACGTGATGTCGTGAAGGCAATAATATTTTTGGCATGAAAATTAAATACGAAATATAACTTGGAAGTGATAAAACTGTAAGACAACGTTCTATAACCCATATTAAACAATTTGTTAGGAAATTAAACAAATAAATAAAGTTGATAATGCAAGATTTTCTGAGAATAATAATTAATGAAATAATAATCTGAAATTTAAGCATATTAATGATCTGACCTAATGAAATAAAAATCAGAATGACTAGATGAAATAATAAAAATCTAAATAACCAGAAGAATACAATTTAAATAAATTGATAAATTAAATTTTGGAATAAATCAATGAATTAAATAAATGGATGAATTAAAGATTGGATAAATAAACTGATTTAAATAATTTAATAGATGATTGGATAGATGATGAATAACTGAATTAGAAGGTGATAATTAACTAAAGAAGCTGATGATTAATGAATTTATATGGAATTAAATAAATTTAATTGAGATATAATTTGAAGAAATTGCAACTTGAGTTGAGGAATTAAACAATTTGTGTTGATGATTTAAGATGATTTAATCTGAAATAGAGGATAAAATAAGAATGTGTGAATAATTGGAAAGCATAATGAAGTGATGATAATAATTTTCATTTAAATGATTTAATGGTGATGAATTAATGATTCTGACAGGAATATGTTGAATTTTGAGATAAGAATTAATGAGAGAAATATTTAATTTTGATGATGATGATAATGATGACCAATGAGCCGTGGATTTTCTGTAATTCACGAACAAGTAATTATTAGTGACAATGTAAATAGTGTAAATTAATTATTCGATGTTTAGGAGCATTTTACTAACATGTTCAACATTTAAATTATGCCATGCAAGCCATAAAATACTTGATATTTAAAATATGTGATTATAATGTGTATGTTTAGACAGATTAATAATTTTTTTCAAATCCACATTCATGATGTTAAATTAAAGAGAAATTAGGTCTCAGGTTTCACAAATGTCAGTGACGAAAGACATAGTGCTACAGTGATCCTGATAACCCAAGAGAACTTTAGAGATTTTTCTTGTTGTATGTGGATGAAATATTTTTGATTAGAAAAGAGATGGTTCGATTTTTGGACAATGACAATTTAACGTTGGCATTCGACCATACTCTCAGGTAGGATGATTATTTAAAATGACTGTCTGACTATCAAAGTGAAATAAATTTGTTTTTATCTTAGTTGTGATCTGATGATGGTGTGATTTTCCTTTTTCTTTCCTTGTCTTGATTAAGGCTTAACCGGAAAGGAGGTGGTTTGCTAGGAATTCAGTTGATGGCGCCCATTTATATTTGCATTATTTTTATTAAACTTAAGCCCGTAACGACCCTAGAGATACTTTGTCTCGTGTTACCCACTGCTTTTTCGATAACTCAGCTGAATTTCCGACACATTCCTTATTTGACTAGAGGTTCATTTAACTCCGCTCTGTCCTGGAACTCCAGGAATGCGATGTAATAGCAGATGGGTCATCGCATCCCCAGGACGAACGGGTACAATACCTTCGTTAGATTCTGATTCTGATTCTGAATTATTTCATTACATTTGAATATTATCTGCAGTACTTTGTATTTACAAGTCGGAAGTATGTCAGGACATATTCTGTCCAGTCGTACAAATAACGATAATTGTGCATTGGGGCTATCATTATTAAAGTGGTTCTTGAAGCTAGGTCTTCATCAGTACATCAATTTAAATTAATCCTAAAATACTTCATTAACGACATCAAGATGGCAGCATTATCCAGCAACATACGGCATCAGATCTTTGTAATATGCAAAGCAAATCTGAAGATATCAGCATCGGTGAGCGCAATCGACAATATTACGTATTTCTCTGTTTCATAATTTTAGATCTTGATTAGTGCACAGTAAATGTAAATTCATAGCTTTTGTAATAATTTTTACTTCATGGCTCCGTCTCCGCTTGCTTCACGCCACTTCGTCAAAAGTAAATTCAGTAAATTTTCTCATATCATGTTCAATATAATTTGTTTTATTATTATTAGTGTCATTAAAGTTGTTGGAACGTCGAAGAATCTACCCGATTCACTACTTCCCAATATCGCTAAAATAATAATTAAACATGTATCTTCTTAATTTTATTGCAGCTTCTGCCTTGCTAATTTTCATAGTCGTTTGTCAACAAATTGCAACTATCAATCTACAAAGAATAAAAAACACGAATGAACAAGATACATCATTATGGTTCAATCAGACGCCATTTTAAGTCCAAGGCCCCTAAGCAAAGTTCTCATTTTCAACAATCTCCCACTTTTTGATTAAAATGTACATGAATCAAAACACCATCTATGAACAACAAATACACAATTCATTCAGAAAATCTCATAGGAAGTTTTATCACTCTGCCACTTCTTGAGGTTTTTGCCGTCGTCAATGAACACTGTGGTACTATCTTTGTTGCCATACTTCCCCTTTCACCAGCAGCTTGAAGTGGTACGTCTACTTCAAGAGGAAAGAGTCGTTGTACTGGTCGAATCAACTCCCCACTAGCTGTCTTCAATTTAGCGACTCTAATATGACCGTCTTTCCCTGGATATACGTCCAAAACACGTGCCATAGGCCAGAATGTCCTCTTCTTATCATCCTTTTCGATCAGAACTACATCCCCAATTTTCAGTTGCGTTTGATCCTTCTCTGGCCGCTGCTGGACCAATTGACCAAGGTATTCCACCCTGAATCTTTTTCTTATTTCCTTTGTGAGACGCTGTCGGTACTGCAACCTCTTGCTTAGGTTGGATTGGTCCAGGTGATCTAAATCAGGCACACCTACTCCTGTCACACTCTGGAGAAACATAGCCGGAGTCAGAGGTCGCAAGTCTTCAGAATCTTCTGACTCATAAGTTAAAGACCTTGAATTCACTGTAGCCTCACAGTCACACAATACACTGATCATTTCTTCGTAGCTGAGAGAAGCTTGTCCCAATACTCGCCTCAAAAGTTTCTTCACCATTTGGATCAATGGCTCCCACCAGCCACCCCACCAAGCAGCAGTGGGTGGGTTAAATTTCCACTGTATCCTCCTGATCGCTGTCTCACTTTCAACTTTCTTCCAGTCAATAGACTGAAACAGGTTGTCAGTACCAACAAAATTTGTTCCATTGTCACTGTAAATTATTCGGGGACGACCTCTCCGAGCAATGAATCTCCTCAAATCAAGCATAAATTCTTCTGTCGATAAGGAAGTTGCAAGCTCTAAATGGATAGCTCTATACACTGCGCAAGTGAACAGTATTATCCAACCTTTTTTTCCATCTCTTAGCATCAAAGGACCTGCCAAATCTACTCCAGTAACTTCAAATACACCCGCGTCACGGACTCTTTCTTCAGGCAGCGTTCCAGAGATCGTAACGATCCTCTTGGAATTGTGACGCCTACATCTGACACATTTGGATATGACCTTACTGATTGTTTTTCTCGCTCTCAAGATCCAGAAATTCTCTCGCAACGTCATCAGAAGAATATGAACTCCTGCATGATTCAGCTTCAGGTGTTGATCTCGAATCGTTAGTTCAACTATTTTGTGATCACTGTGAAGGATTATAGGATACTGGAAACATTCCTTATCGCATCTGCTCGTTAATTTGGTTTTTACACGCAGAATACCTTCAGCATCCTGGAATACTAACAAATTGTTCACATCCTTCCGTTTCGTTGTGAACGCTACTTCTTGTGTTGTTTTCACTATTGTCCTTTCTGCAGTATTCAGTTCTTCTACCGACAATTCATCTTCCTTGTGGACCTGGTTTCCCTTCCGAGCATTGTTGACGAACCGAAGAATCCAAGCTAACATTCTCAGAATCTTTGTATAAGAAGAAAAATATCTCGTATACCACATCTCTTCTTGGACTCCAACTGTTAATGCAACTACCGCTTCCCTTTCTTGAGACACTTCTGCCTCGTTGATGATCAGTTCCGACTTTGGCCAGCGGTCTTCTTCTAACCTAAGCCAGTAGGGCCCCTCCCACCACCGGGATTCCAGAAGCATACTGACATTACAACCTCTGGATGGTAGATCAGCTGGGTTCTCGTGACCCGGAATATGTCTCCAATCCTCGGCTCTGCTGTTGGTACGGATTTCATTCACTCTGTTCTGTATGAAGGTTCCTCAGTGTCCTTCTCCAGTTATCCACAGCAGGACAGCAGATGCGTCAGTCCAATAAAATTCCTTAACGTCTTTTAATCCTAGACTCTTCTTCACATTCGCCGCCAAGCGGGCTCCTATACAGCAGGCTAACAGTTCCAACCTCGGGATGGTGATTTTCTTCAGCGGTGCCACTCTTGATTTGGTTTGTACCAGCTTTACAGAAATCGCTTCCCCATTCGTACACCCTAGGTACACAACAGAAGCATATGCCAATTTTGATGCATCACAGAAAGTGTGCAGGGAATATGTTTTCACATCTGAAATCGGGACCCATCTGGGAATTTTCACATTATTTAAGGCAGTGAGTTCTTCAACCCATCTAGTGAACCTCTTGTTTATTTCTTCAGAAACTTCAGAATCCCAACTAAGTTTACTTTTCCAACTCTCTTGCAGAAGTAACTTAGGACACAGAGTGACAGGAGAACAGAAGCCTAGTGGGTCAAACACTCTTTGCGCCGTGGCCAAAATACTTCTCCTGGTTACAGGCCCTTCTTTCCCAATTATGCCTTTTACTTCACAACATAAGATATCACCTTCCCTTTCCCACAGGTATCCAAGCACATGCATTGGCTCACTGTTACCTTCTGTGGAAGACAAGGCAGAACTTTCCCAGCCCCTCAGAACAAATTTTGCTTCAGCCATCATTTCAGTTGACTCCCCTTTGAACCTCAGTAGCTCTTTTTCTGAGTCAAATGATACAAGTCAGTTGTCGACATAAAAGGAGCCTTTCAGTTTCCTCGCTGTATTCTCTAGATCATCTTTGTATAGGTCTAAGTGATGGTTGATAACTGCTCCCAAAAGAAAAGGACTGCAGTTCACTCCAAAGACTACTCTGCAGTGCCTCAAAACCACGATCTCTGTTTGCTCAGTGTCTCTCCACCAAAGAAATCTCAAGAAATATCTGTCTTTCTTCGCGATAGAGATCTGTAAAAACGCCTTCCTAATATCAGAAACGACACCAAATCTTCGTTGACGGAACCTTAATAGAATTTCCGGAATCCTTTCCAATAGGTTAGGTCCCTTCTCCAAACAATCGTTTAACGAACGCCCGCCTTTAGATTTAAACGAAGCATCAAAGACCGGACGGACACTTGTAGAATTATCCTTAAAAACTCCTCGATGAGGCATGTAATGTGCAGTATCTCTTTCTTCATCTCGAGTGACCTCTTCGATTATTCCCTCAAATAACCATGTTTGAAGTACTTCGTTGTAGACATCAAACTTCCCTTTTTCCTTCAGTTTTGTGGTTGTAGATATCAGTCTCTTCTCAGCTAAAACTCGATTATCTGGAAGTACTTCACAGAATTCTGTCCAGGGTAGACCGATCTCATACCGTCCTTCAGGGTTCCTTTTTACGGTCCTCCTAAAGTGATCTTGCACTGCAGCTTGTATTTCTTCATTCCGTTTTGTTTCACATGGATCCGTTATTCCAAGAGTGTCCAGTTTCCACAACTCTGGTAGGAGATTAGTATGGGTCAGAAGAGTGATTAATGTAGCGGCATGAGTGGCTTTATTTGACGATTCTTTCAATTTTCCCAAGACCACCCACCCCAGCCTTGTCTGCATTGCTGTTAGTCCACACTCTAATTCATGCATCTTTCCAGTGTACAGTTGACCTGCTACATCAGCCCCGATCAAGATTTCGATCGATGGTTGTCCACGTCCAACATCCGTGAGAAATATTCCCTTCCTCTGAAGTTCTTCCACCCACAAACTTGATTTAAGTCGTCTAATAGGTCCACATATAACTGGCTGGTCCATCACTTCAATTGAACAAGAATAATCATCTGTTATACTCCTGAGGCAAATTTTATAACACTTGTGTTCGATATTTTTTTGTCACGGCACCCCCAAATAAGGCATGTATCACAGATTCAGACTTGATGGAAGGAAACTCCATTTCTTGTGCTGTCCTCCTCAAAATATATGAACGCTGTGAACCTGTGTCAATGACTGCTCTTACCGTCCGTGTCCTTCCATTATTTTCTAGATTCACCAACAACGTCTGTAAAATTGTTTCCGAAGTATGCAAGAAGTATTTTGGTTCGACATAATTTCCTCTTCAGTATCTTGTATTTTCTGTCTAGACGGTATATCAGGACACATTATTGTGCAATGCCTCTTTAAACAAAGAATACAACTAAGCCTCTGCTTACAATCTTTGGCCTTATGACCCTGTCTAAGACAGGCAAAACAACCATTTTTCACTTTTAAAACATCTTGCTTTTGTTTACGAGATAGGTTTTGAGCCAAGAAGCATTCCTTGCTCTCGAGCAATTTGTCACAAAACAAGCAAGAATTGTGGCATTTTCTCTTTTCACCTGATAGAAGACTGGATGCTGTGGGGAGCATTTCATCAGCAATCCGTTCTCCTTTGTCATTTTCCTTGCCTAGTCTAAGTCCTGCTTTGGCCAGTAAAATTCTTTCCTCACCGTCTACTTCACCTTTCAGAAAAAGCAAAAGGTTGTTTAATTTATCCTCATACAGTTTATTCACACGTTCTTCTTCATTAGCTCCTTTTGTGTTTCTCAGTCACACCCTTAACATATCTACAGGTATGCATGACTCCACAAGAGGGAATAACATGGCAGCATACTTGTCTGAGGTAACATCTAAAGGTTCTAACGCACGCAGATGTGATGCGAGCAAATCATACATTTGGGCTGTGTAGGGTTTACCCTTTGAATCCATAACATTGCTTATTACTAAACACAAAAGCTCCCTCACCTAGTATTCAATTAGTAGGTCCTCTCTACCAAATCTGTTTTTCAAGCACTCCACAGCCTTCTTATAGTTTTGTGCAGTGCATGGGAAGCTATCGAGAATACCACGAGCCCTGGAGCCCTCTGTAGTAGACTGAATTAAATATTGAAATTTATCTTCATCTGCTAAATCATCATCTTCGTGAATACGCTTGAACTGACTCCAAAACGCAAGATAGTCCTTAATTTCACCACTAAACTTTTTAAGTTCGATCTTGGGCAATTTCATCTTTGCCTGGTAGGTTGTGGAAGATCTGACGTCTTGAACAGTAAGTTGTTGTGCTACCTGATTACATTTTAAAGTGAATGCCTCCATCTTCACGCACACACATTCCAATTTATATCTATATTCTGCAACCGATTCATATTCTTTGTCAAAATCGGACTCAGTTTTATCATCTTCCATGAACTTTGTAGAAATCTGCTCATCAAGTACATTTAATTCACCACATAACCTTTCCAAGAACGCGAATTTTGTTTTTATAACTTCCTCTTCTGGGCTTTCCCCAACTAATTCGCTCATAAGAGCCTCATTAGCCTTCGTGAATGGTTTTCTGACTGGCGTTCGTTTCTTTATATAGCTCGCCATTTCGTACAATACCGGTACTGTCGTAAATATTCAAACTTGAACTTACCGGTATCTATGTGATATTATCACGTCGGGGTCACCAAATGTTGGAACGTCGAAGAATCTACCCGATTCACCACTTCCCAATATCGCTAAAATAATAATTAAACATGCATCTTCTTAATTTTATTGCAGCTTCTGCCTTGCTATTTTTCATAGTCTTTTGCCAACAAATTGCAACTATCAATCTACAAAGAATAAAAAACACGAATGAACAAGATACATCATTCTGGTTCAATCAGACGCCATTTTAAGTCCAAGGCCCCTAAGCAAAGTTCTCATTTTCAACAAAAGTCATTTCCTTAAATTCATTCTGCGTGTTTTCTCCTAGTATTTAGAATTAACTATAAGACGACCCTATTCTCTCTTGGTAAATATCATTCTGGTTGGAAGATTAAAGCTTCCCTACGAGCTGAGAAAGAAGAGTCTTCATGCCGAGGTATTGCGGTGAGTGCTTCAGGTATTTTATTCCGCGTTTCAATGGGATTGAACCCGGTAGCGCCCAACAAAATGAAAGTTTATAGTGGTTTCACAACGGTACACTAGGTGAATACTCATTACATTTGTCCGCTCAACATGTGGCATTGTTGTTGTTGGTATGATTTATAAACAGACTCATCATAACTATTACATTTGGTTGCCCAAGTGCGGCAAATACCATTCAAACTATTACATTTGGCGCCCAATGTGGGAAAAATTCCATTCTAACTATTACATTTGTGCGCCCAAGTGGGACACAAACTAATTACATTTGGCGCCTAACGTAGGGGAGAAAACCAGTGATATTTATAGAGAGAGGAAAGGTTTATATTTATGTTTTTTTTTGGGGGGGGGGTATATATATATTGCGTGCTGTATCAGTTTGTCGGGTAAAGAGGAGGAGATGAGACTTAGAAGTGGACAAATTACGGGTGGTGACGAGGGGATGATAAATGTTGAAGCTACTAATGAGGGCAGTCCGGAGGGGACAGGCTCAATGGGGAGAGCGGAGGTATTCTCAGAGAGTGGAGCCGATAAGGAAAGTGTTCAGAGTACTAATGATGGGATTATGGCATTACTCATGCAAATTAAAAATGATATAGATGTTACTACGAAAGAAATTAATAATACAATGAAGGTTAATAGTACAGAGATCAACACTAAATTAGATGATACTAAGCAGGAAATTAAAGAGGAGATGAAGGTTAATAATACTAAAATCAACACTAAATTAGAAAGTACTAATAGACAAATGGAAAGCGATAATAGAGAGATAAACAGAACATTAGATAAGAATAGGGCAGAAACGAGTAATAAAATTGAGCAATTAAATAAAAGAGTGAACAGTGTAGTGGAAAGTAACGAGGAGGTGCGTAGGGAGTGGGAGAAAATGAAGGAAAGTTTGTCGGAGTTCAAAGAAACAATATTGGAAGAGGTGCGAGGTCAGTTAAAAGAAACCGTAGATGAAGTCAGCGTAGAGGTTGAGAAGAAGATTGAAATTATATACAATAAAGTAGACATGATTAGTCAACAGGTGGTAGAGAGAGTGCAGGAAGTAAGGGCAGAGATTCTGGAACATAATGAAAAAGAAGATAAAAAGACTGGAGAAAAGATAGGAATGGAAATAGGTAAAATAAAGAAAGCATTAAGCAATCAGGAAGTTAAGATGCAAAAAGTAATAGATGAAGAGAATATGCAAATTAGGGACAGTTTAAAAGCAAGTATAGAGGAAGTTAGTTTGAGATTAGCGGAAGTGGAGAAGCGGATGTTAGGCCACAGCCAGAAAGAGATAGTTAAAGAACATGAAGGGCAGAAAGCTGAAATCAGAAATTCAAAGAGTAAAAGAAAATAAAAAAAAACAGAATAAAAGTAATTTATTAGAAGAAATGGTACTCCAGGTGAATACTCATTGAATTTGTCCGCTGAACATGTGGCATTGTTGTTGATGGTATGATTTATATACAGGCTCATCATAACTATTACATTTGGTCACCCAAGTGCGGCAAATACCATTCTAACTATTACATTTGTGCGCCCAAGTGGGACACAAACTAATTACAATTTTTCTCATGAATAATATAACTCCCTGTGGTCTCTAGTATGAGTAAGGTGATCATAGTTCCGTATAACACGATGAATACAATGATAAATGTCTATTATTTTAGACAACACGAATCCACCTCATGTCGCAGAGGGTAGTATTAAGCACCCGAAAGAAAAGAACTAAGCTATGGAGATGTAGCTACTATTGCTGTGATACATTTAAGCAATAATCCCTAAACTTCAGTAGAATAGTAAACTAATACGCGGGAATGACCTACAAGTACTCTGCTGTGAATATGATTAAAAGCTATAACTGTATCAATAACAGTTACCACACTTACTAAGTTTTCTGTTTTGTCTGTGGGTGTCACTGTAGGTTTGGTAGTTTTTTGTAGAGCTATTTGTCTTGTAGATTTACTTCTACTGCTACGTTAATAAACCAAATTAAAGGAGTGTGACTTGGGCAGTTTCGTAAGGTAGATTTCTAAAAAGTTTTCATTTATGCATTTACTAGCAACCCGCCCTCGCTTCGCCCGGGAACAGTTATGAATGCATTACGTGATATGCGCTTTTCTTTCTCGATGTCAATGAACCACGACCAATATCCGTTTTACGTCTCGGCATGATGGGTTAAAATCACTGACTGGACTATTAATTATATTATCATGGAGATGCATGTGAAACGCATTCTTGTCAGACGTGATATATGTATGGCGAGCTGCATGAAACACAAATCCCCCTTCCGTCCAATCTTAACTTGACTGTGTATTTTGCGGAACGAAAAGTTCATAGCAGTAATTGAATGGAGATTGTTGGAAGAAATGAAAACGTAAGAACACTTATAGAGGGCGATGTATTGAAGATAGATATATGCTTTCACGGACTTTTTTGTAGAACTTTTCATGCTGAACAATTCTTACACTCATAGTATATTGATATTTTTAACGGTTTGCCCAGCGTAAGCTTAAAAAGCGCACGAACCCCAGGGGTTTTCGACTTTTTCACCGAAATCGTTACTGCTTGGCTTCCTTTGATCATAAATAAATTATTTTTTACAGAAACCTTCCTCGAGATATCCTTTACAGAATGGTGAAAACCGCATCGAAATCCATCCATTGGTTCTCGAGATTACCCCTGACATCCAAGAATCGGGGACTAAGTAGAGATCCATTTCACCAGTATTAGTCGTACAGTATATTCATTTTTAGTAACAACTTCTTTCTAGAGTGTAAAATTTAATTTGTATGTGAGCTTTTCATTTTTTTTAAATCAAAACTTTGTAAGGATATCCATTTCACCTTAACATGATAATCTATGAAGATATCAACGCTGATGAAGATAACATTGTCATCTCGAACATGTACGTTTAACATATTTTATTAAACATCATTTATAGTATTGTCAAGGTGGACTACACAATACATATTACCATTAGTCAATACGGATAAAACTGTTACCAATTTATAATGGTTATTTACGAGAGGCGTACTATATTTTTTTACCCTTTATTTCTTGTACGTTCGGGCATGGTTCACATTTCACTTTTGAAGGTGGTGACGTGTAACTAGTGGTGGTAGCACACGCACAGGGGCCAACGAATGCACTCGTCATAGCCGACTTCATGGCTAGGCTTGTGACTGGTGATGAGACATGGCTCCATTACCATGAGCCACGAACGAACGAAACAACAATCGATGCAATGGAGGCTTAGGGGCAGCCCACCGCCAAACAAATGTCGAACAGTGCCATCAGTTGGCAAGCGAATGGCGACAGTGTTCTGGGACACAAAGGGCATCATCCTCATTGACTGGCTGGAATTGGGGGCCATGATTAACAGTGGCAACCCTTAAGCGCTTACTTTCGTGCCATTCAAACTAAGCAGCCAGGAAAATGGGCTAAAGGTGTGCTTCTGCAACATGACAATGCCCGCCCCCACTCTAGCCGAGAAACCTCCACTGTCATTGATCAAATGGGATTCACGGTCCTGCCACACCCACCATACTCTCCCGACTTGGCACCAAGTGATTATCACCTGCGTGGTCGCCGTTTTTCAGAACTGGACTCAGCTGTCAAAGCATGGGTACGCAGCACTCCGAAAGAGTGGTTTCAGGAAGGTCTGGAGAGACCGACATATCGATGGTAGAAGTGCATAAAGTTACAAGGAGATTATGTTGAGAAGGTGGACGTAACAACTGATGTGTAATGTGCTTCATTTGGGTAGAAAAAAATAAAGTGTAAAACAATATCGTACGCCCCTCGTAGATCTGGTTATGTTCCCGTGACGAGTGAAACATGCCATCCCTTAGTTTTCTCTTTCTTCATTAAACCATTTATTTATTTATTTATTTATTTATTTATTTATCGTATGGCTTTTAGTGCCAGGTGTGTCCGAGGACATGTTCGGCTTGCCAGAGGCTATAGCTCCTTCAAGTGGACACCGATAGGGTGAGCTACAAGTTCCGTTCAATTTCAAGTAGTTCCAACTTTCGCTACCAGATATCAATGCTACCTAGTGGTGTACTTTGGAACTTTGATAGAGCGTTTCAACGAAATCTAACCTATCAATTTAGCTTCACACAAGTTTAGTCTGCGGAAGGATCTTTTATATGCCATTAATCTATGACATGGGGCTGCCGGTTTTACTTCCCCTCCGAAGGAAGGCATACTGAAGTATTTTACGCTCTTAAAAAATCCGACGACTTTGGCCGGGTTTGAACCCGCCATCTTGGGCACAGCATTTCAGCATGCTACCAACTACGCCACCAAAGCCGCATTAAACCATAATAAATCTTAATCACATGTCATATTTTCAAGTTATTATTTCCGATATGCAGATGACACAGTCCTGATCGCCGGAAACATTAATCATCTCCAAGCATTACTGAATCACGTGAACGCAGTTAGCAATGATTATGACTTAATGGTGAACATTCGCAAAACAAAATTCATGGTTGTCAGCAAAGAAGTAATGGATACCACTTTATCAGTTACTGATAAAACCATCGAACGAGTTCAGTCGCATAAATATCTAGGGTGCCACCTGAATGACAAATGGGACTGCAGCCATAAAATCAAAGCTCGCATTGAGCAAGCCAGGGGTGTCTTTATCAAAATGAAGAATCTGCTGTGTCACCGAGATCTTAGTCTGAGAACGAGACTACTTGCCCTCAAGTGTTACATAATTCGTATACTAATGTATGGACACGAGGGGTGGACGTTAACCAAAACCTTGGAGAAGAAGTTGGAAGCATTTGAAATGTGGCTGTATCGTCGCATGCGTTGTATATCGTGGACCGACAAGGTGAGAAACTCCGAGGTGCTGGATCGGATGGGCAAGGAGATGGAGGTGCTCTACAACATCAAGCGACAGAAGCTACGATATGTTGGCCACGTGATTCGAAATAACGAGTACCGACTCCAGCAGCTAATCATGAAAGGCAAGATTGAAGGACGGCGCAGATCAGGGAGGAGGAGGATCTCCTGTCTCAAGAATTTGCAGGAGTGGTTTGAACTTGACTCAGCATCTCTGTTTCGAATGGCAACCTCGAGAGAAAGGATTACAATGATGATCGCCAGTCTTCGACGCGGAGGCGGCACATAAAGAAGAAGAAGATTATTTCACATATTCCAATAATTGGAATTATTTTATCATTTCAAATGATCTTGTCGACTTCGTTGTTATGCTTAGGTGTAACGTTATGCGTTACGTCGTCCTGTTGTTCAGTGCATATGCACCGAGTCTGAGTTTACTGCTGGGGTCTGCCGTTATGCGATAAGGAGACGGCGAGTGCGTGACGTCAGACAGGAATACAGGGTGACCTAAAGAAGTGTGCAAGATGTCAGACAGGAATACAGGGTGACTCCTAAAGAGATGTACCCGATGCCAGATAAGAATACAGGGTGACCCTTAACGAGGTGTACAAGATGTCAGACAAGAATACAGGGTGACTCCTAAAGAGGTGTACACGATGTCAGACAGGAATACAGGGTGACTCCTAAAGAGGTGTACAAGATGTCACACAAGAATACAGGGTGACTTCTAAAGAGATATACAAGACGTCAGATAAGAATACAGGGTGACTCCTAAAGAGGTGTACAAGATGTCAGACAGGAATACAGAGTGCCTCCTAAAGAAGAGGTGTGCAGGATGTCAGAGCAAAATACAGGGTGACAGTTAACGAGGTGTACAGTATGTTAGATTCAATTCAAATACAGGGTGACCCTTAAAGAGGTTTGCAAGATATCAGATTCAAATAACGGGTGACCCTTAAAGAGTTGTAAAAGATGTCAGACCTAATACAGGGTGACCCTTAAAGAGGTGCCCGCGCGAGAAGCCTACGTTAATGGGTAATGGAGTCTGTTGAAAGAGCCCTCCTGAGCCTTTCTAACATGTGTAGCATTTGTAGCATGCGTCATTTGAAATGATATAAAGTCTAGTCTCTTTTTGTGTTGACCGACTGAATATCAATATGAGTACAGTTGTTGTATTGGTGCTACGTCAAAGAGGATCAGTTTTTTAGTAATTGTAGAAATGTTAGTATGCATTAGTGTACCGACAACGGTTGCTACGCTCACTAAAGCGCAATGCTAGGCCTTGGGGTCACACTATTTGCGGACTCGGTAGACGTGGTTTCGAACCCCACTTTGAGATCGTATTCCGTGGTTTCTCAGTTTCATCTCCAGGCAAATGCCCGGATAGTACCTTCTAATAGCACAGTTTCGTTCGCCTTCATTCATTTCATCTCTCATTAACTCCTCTCATAGCGGCTTCGGTGGCGTAGTTGGTAGCATGCTGAGCTCGGGTTCAAACCCGGCCGAAGTCGTCGGATTTTTTAAAAGCGTTAAAATCCCTCAGTATGCCTTCCTTCGGAGGGGAAGTAAAGCCGGCGGTCCCATGTCATAGATTTATGGCATGTTAAAGAACCTTCCACTAATTACACCTGTGTGAAGCTAAATTGTATAGGTTAAGAATGTAAACAACGCTCTTAGGTTCCTTCGTTCGTTGCCATGAGCCGACTGTGGTGGCGTCTGGTAGCTAAGTTCTCACCTAGTAGTCGTTGACGGTGGCGTTTGGCGGCAAAAGTAGGACCTCCTTGAAAATTTTAAAAGTCTGCAGTCCTTACTTGAATTAAATCAGATACACACACCAATACAGTCATCACAATTAACACCGGTTATCAGACAGATTCTACTCACACACAAAGTACACGGGGCTACATGACTGCGTTGTCGCAGCCCCTAAACTTAAGAACCAACCAACTCCGGTCATGAGGTTGGCGTCAGGAAGAGCATCCGGTCGTAAAACCACCCGCCACTTATAAATTCATCGCATCCCATTCCCAATCCCGTTGAAACGGGAATAATAAGGGGTATACAACGGCCTGGCCATGTTCAAACACTGGATCCCATAAGAACTCCGCAGTTAAGCAGCATTGGGCATAGTTGGACCTTGGATGGAATGCCAGTTCAGTGGGACCACGCGCTGTTGGTGGGGAAATGAGGAGCGGAAAGGCCCTGGCCACCCTACCGCACGTAAACTCAGGCTAAGGAGAGGCTCGGACCTGCCTTCGGGCAGAATACCAATAATAATACTAATACTAATAATAATGATAATACATTCAGTGTACGTTACTCTTAAACCTGGGTACGTATCGTGGTGTTTTACGTACTTTTTTTTGAAGGACAGTGAGATGCATTGCAATGAATGCACATCATACTCAACACCTCCCATGAACAAGTGTTCAGATCTCAGAAAGTAGGCACTGTAGGACCCATGTTTATTAGACATTTGTTCTGATGTATACTATCGCTTCTAAAAAATATTGAATACTCGAAGTATAATCGATAAAGTTTATTCTAATTCTGCCCAGGACTTTGGAATCATGATTTCCGTGTTAATATTCTGCTACGTTCTGGTAAAGCGAGTGGGTGCCATTTATTCTAAGTCATTAACTCCTACATTAAGTCTTTGCTAGACTAACTGTTCACACGTGTACGTCATCCAAGCATACTCAATTTTTGTGAGAGTAATCTATGAGACCTTAGGGTGCTTCCAAATACTACGCAATAACTTTTTGGTCAATGTTTGCCCCCCCCCCAAGTAATCATGCGTAAACAATGCGTCAGCTCCCCCCTCCCTTCTCTATTCCGTAATCACAATGCAATACCTAATAGTTCGTCACAATTTATCCGTATAAATAAATGAAACAAGAAACACAATGTCAGGCACTAAGGGACATCAATTACTGTAAAAACATATAACGCTGCAGTTTCCTGACACAAGAAATATACGAACAATAAAATTGACGCATGTCCTATTTTGTTGTTGTTTGGTCTTCAGTCTTTTGACTGGTTTGATGCAGCTCTCCACTCCTCCCTGTCCTGAGCTAATCGTTTCATCTCTACATAGCTACCACTCCCTACATCCGAGGCAATCTGTTTAACATACTATAACCTTGGTCTACCCCTACAGTTCTTGTCCTCGACCCTTCCATAACTAAGCTTGCTATTCCTGTGTGTCTTAGTGTGTGTCCTACCAACCTGTCTCTTCTCTTCATTAGCAGTCGTCAGAAACATCTCTCCTCTCCCACTCGTCTTAATACCTCTTTGTTTGTAACCCTATCTACCCATCTGATCTTCATCATTCTCCTGTAACACCACATTTCAAACGCTTCAATTCTCCTCTTTTCTGCTTCACCAATAGTCCAAGTTTCACTTCCATAGAGTGCCACGCTCCAGACAAAGGTTTTCAAAAATGTCTTCCTAATAACTAAATCTATATTCGATGTCAACAGATTCCTTTTCTGTATAAATGCTTTCCTTGCCTGAGCCAACCTACTTTTTATATCCTCTTTCCTTCGTCCATCACTGGTTATTTTGCTTCCTAAGTAACAGAAGTCTCCTACTTCCATTAGTTTATCACCTGTCAATTTGATGTCCATAGAGGTTTCTGATTTATTGCGACTGCATTCCAATATTTTTGTTTTACATTTATTAATTTTCATCATGAATTCTTTCCTCAAGACGGAGTCCATACCAAAAACTCATTCAAATCCTCAGGCGTGTCGGTCAGGATGACGATGTTGTCAGCAAATCTCAGAGTTGCAATTATTTCTCCTTGAATCTTCACTCCCAATTTAAATTTCTCTCTAATTTCCTTCATTGCTTGTTCAATGTAAAGATTGCAAAGTATGGGTGTTAAGTTGCAGCCTTGCCTCACACCTTTCTGAATACCAGCTTCTCTCTCATGTCCATCAGCTTTATGAACTGAATACAAGTATTCTTTGAAGGTAAGACTTCTGCTAATTTTATAAGTAAAACAAAAATGACGTTTACATTCAACTCACACGGTAAGACTTCTGCTAATTTTACAAGTAAAACAAAAATGACCCGGTGAATACCCCTATGTCCCGTCGCGTGGTGGCTTCTCTCGCGCCTTCCGTCAGCGCGGCTAGAAAGCCACGTAGAACGTAAAATGAGTTCCTTTTTGTGATTTGTTGAGCGATTACATAATCATTTCGTTTACAACCCCCCTCACCCCTTCCCCGGACGTCATCAACATAATCATAAGCTTCGAGCCCTTCACCCCCCGCACTCATTGTGATCACATAACATGTGGACGACCCCTTACCAACAACATGCTGTATGTTCCCTCACTTTACTGGTTACCGAGAGGCGACTCAAACGTAAGGCAGTAGCACGTATCGACAATAACCATTGTTCCCTACTGACCAATAGCTGACGGTTGTTGACCAATAGTATGCTTCCTCTATCACTCCATGTGGACTCCAAAGTTCGGTCCTGGCGGCTAGCTCGCGTGTCAAGCAGGTGTCCAGTGTTACACACAGTCTCACTGCTTGCTCTCAGTGGCTACGGTGGAGAATTGACAACGCTGTGCCTTGCGCTCGGAAACCCTTGACTCCAGGCAGCCATGGAGTGTAAACATATTCGCTCAGCTAGGTTTCAAAGGTGAGCCGCTCGTTAACGAGGAAAGTGCGAGAACTATAAGCTTGTAAGCATTGCCCTTTCAGCGCAGTCGTCATTGGTGACCTGCGTTGGCTGGGTCTAGAGTAGATACTTTTTTTAGAACTAACAATCCGCCCCAGCTTCGCCGGGGAACAGTTATCTCAGTAATTGAATGGGGATTGTTGGAAGAAATGAAAACGTAAAAACACTTATAGTGGGCGACGTATTGAAGATAGAGATATGCACTCACGGACTTTTTTTTGTTGAAATTATTATGCTGAACTATTCTTACACTCATAGTATATTGATATTTTTAACGGTTAGCCCAGCAAGCTTAAAAAGCACACGGACGCCAGGGTTTTCTTCGACTTTTTCACTGAAATCGTAACTGCTTGGCTTCCTTTGATCATAGATAAATAATTTTCTACAGAAACCTTCCTCGAGATATCCATTACAGAATAGTGAAAACTGCATCAAAATCCATTCAGTGGTTCTCGAGATTACCCGTTTCATCCAAGAATCGAGGACTTTGTTTTATACTAAGCCGCATGGTACATATTGAACGCCCATAACACTTGGGGTCATGACCTCGACAGGGACACATTCCACTTTATAAATGAATAAAATTGAATTGCATTGGGAAAGCCGAGTAATCTGTTATTAATGAGCACTCCATTAGGGTTCATTACTGCGAACTTTACAACTACGTTTCTTCTCTAGGCAAAGCCGCAAATTTAACTTTATCCCGGGTAATTTTCTCGGCAGGTGAAGCGTGTTAATTACGCAGAGCATGTCACTGTCAGAATCGTTCGGGTAATTAATTCTGTGACTCACTTGTCCACGCTCTCAAATTAGTCTTACACACGGTTATTATCCCCGATTATATCAAAACTACCGGGTGAGTTAGCCGTGGTCGTTACGGCATGACTGCTGGCAGTCGCTCACATCCGGGAGGCGAGGAGGTTCAAATCCCCCCGCCGGCAACCTTGAAGATGGTCTTCTGTGGTTTCCCATCTTCCTTCCAGGCAAATGCCGGGGTTGGTCCTTAACTATAGGCCACAGCCGCTACCTTCCAACTCCTCGACCTTCCATTCCAACTTTCCTCCCCAACGGTACTTGTAGCTCACCCATTGGGTGTCCGTCTCGAAGCAGCTACAAAACTGGCGAGCCGAACATGTCCTCGGACACTCCCGGCACTAAAAGCCATACGCTAAAATAATAATAATAATAATAATATATCAGAACTATAATGGACCCAC
Source organism: Meconema thalassinum (assembly GCA_946902985.2). Classification (NCBI taxonomy): domain Eukaryota; kingdom Metazoa; phylum Arthropoda; class Insecta; order Orthoptera; family Tettigoniidae; genus Meconema; species Meconema thalassinum. The sequence continues at coordinate 246,115,543 of OX336394.1, read as the reverse complement.
AATCATCATGTGGACGTTCCTGTGGTTTTATCTTAAACAATACGCGACCTAAAACTCAGCAATTTTTCTAGGTTTATGCCGTATCTTGTGTGGGGTGTCGCCTGGGAACATCAAGCAGGCTCATCAGCGGGCTCTTGGTGTAGCGAACTGTGCACTTTCTCCCTTCTTATGGAGCGCACCTGTGCCTCTTAACTGCGAGAGCGAAAAGCTCAAGCAACCTTTCACTTCCCTATAAAGGCTTCCAAAAAAGATGGTATATTGGCTTTTTCGACCCTTTTCAGATTCACCGAAAGGCGCTGACATACATGTTATTCGATGAATTTGTTGATGTGTAACATCTTTCCACTAGGTTGCTGGATATTTTTTGTGGGGGTGATTTTGGAAATGGGACGGAAATGTCTAAGAGGAAACATCGCATACGGTTTACTTCATGGTTTGGAGGCCCCATTAAAGATATTACTACAATAAATCATCTTCAAATTGTCGTTCTTTGGTGTGAAAATATTCATTATATCATATTTGCTCAAAACAATTATGATTTATTAAATCTTCATACTTTAGCTCTATTTTAATTTAATGTAAGCATTCGAGGTACTGTCGCCCACAGAAATAGGACGGAAATGGGACGGAAATGTGTAATAGGAAACATCGCATACGGTATACTTCAAGGTTTGGATGCCCCATTAAAGATATTCCTACAATAAATCATCTTCAAGTTGTCGATCTTTGGTGTGAAATATTCATTATATCATATTTGCCGAAAACAATTATGATTTATTAATTAAATCTTCTTACTTTTGCTGTGGAATGTATACCGCATACGGTTTACTTCAAGGTTTGGAGGCCCCCATTAAAGATAATCCAACCACGACCTACCTTGCGCATGCGCACAGGTCAGGATTTGTAACTGGAGTTTTACAAGTAATTTCAATGACCAACAGAGTTCACTGTTAACAAGGGGTTTGCGCTCCAGGCAAAACTAATGGGTCATCGGCTTTTTAATATCTCGTGAACCAATAATGCTAGGGACTTGTATGAGATGTCCTAGGACTCGGGGTGATACCCCCCGTTTTCCTACAGCCCCCTTAATTTAACCAAATGACCCAAAACTAATAGGTAATCGGCTTTTTAATATCTCGCGAACCAATAATGCTAGGGACTTGTATGAGGTGTCCTAGGACTCGAGGTGACGCCCTCTGTTTTCCTATAGCCCCCTTTATTTAACCATAGGACCAAAACTAATAGGTCATCGGCTTTTTAATATCTCGCAGACCAATAATGCCAGGGACTTGTATGAGATGTCCTAGGACTCGGGGTGACACCCCCCGTTTTCCTATAGCCCCTTAATTTAACCAAAGGACCCAAAACTAATAGGTCATCGACTTTTTAATACCTCGCAAACCAATAATGCTAGGGACTTGTACGAGTTGTGGTAGGACTCGGGGTGACACCCCCGTTTTCCTATAGCGCCCTTAATTTAACCAAAGGACCCAAAACTAATAGGTCATCGGCTTTTAATACCTCGCAAACCAATAATGCTAGGGACTTGTACGAGTTGTCCTAGGAGTCGGAGTGACGCGTCCCGTTTTTCTATCCCCCTCTTAATTTAACCAATGGACCAAAACTAATAGGTCATCGGCTATTTAATATCTCGTGAACCAATAATGCTCGGGACTTGTATGAGATGTCCTAGGACTCGGGGTGATACCCCCCGTTTTCCTACAGCCTCCTTAATTTAACCAAAGGACCCAAAACTAATAGGTCATCGGCTTTTTAATATCTCGCTGACCAATAGAGCCCGGGACTTGTATGAGTTGTCCTAGGACTCGGGGTGACACCCCCCGTTTCCCTATAGCCCCCTTAATTTAAGGAAAGGACCCAAAACTAATAGGTCATCGGCTTTTTAATACCTCGCAAACCAATAATGATAGGGACTTGTACGAGTTGTCCTAGGACTCGGGGTGACACCCCCCGTTTTCCTATAGCCCCCTTGATTTAACCAAAGGACCCAAAACTAATAGATCATCGGCTTTTTAATCCCTCGCACGGTCACGTAAAACTACAAACTTCCTTCCTTCCTTTTTTTAATCCCTCGCAAACCAATAATGCTAGGGACTTGTACGAGTTGTCCTAGGAGTCGGAGTGACGCTCCCCGTTTTCCTATTGCCCCCTTAATTTAACCAAAGGACCCAAAACTAATAGGTCATTGGCTTTTTAATCCCTCGCAAACCAATAATGCTAGGGACTTGTACGAGTTGTCCTAGGAGTCGGAGTGACGCTCCCCGTTTTTCTATCCCCCTCTTAATTTAACCAATGGACCAAAACAAATAGGTCATCGGCTTTTTAATATCTCGTGAACCAATAATGCTCGGGACTTGTATGAGATGTCCTTGGACTCGTGGTGACACCCTCCGTTTTGCTATAGCCCCCTTAATTTAACCAAAGGACCCAAAACTAATAGGTTATCGGCTTTTTAATATCTCGCGAACCAATAATGCCAGGGACTTTTAAGGGGTGTCCTAGGAGTCAGGGTGACGCCCCCCGTTTTTCTATCCTCCTCTTAAATTAACCAAAGGACCCAAAACTAAACGATCATCGGATTTTTAATATTTAGCGAACCAATAATGCTGAATCAGGTGTTGTAGGACTCCGGTGACGCCCCTTTTTCATGATTTTGGGATTTTCAGAGATGGGTAAATCCAGAGCAGAATATATGCAAAATTATCGACAAAAGAAACGCGAGAAAAAATAAAAAACTGGAGGAGTACAGCCTGAGGGATAGCCTTCAGTTGGGTCATCACATTACGTTGGATGTCCGAAATGTCCGAAAACCTCTGGCCTTTCAAGGCTTTTCGGCGACCCTGGACTCCGATACTCCATACTTTGACGCTTGCCTTCGAGGTCGTACCTCAAGCACCATGTCTCGTCACCCATGACGATTGGTTTCATGACCATTTAATTCCACGGAACATTCACCCTTCTCACTGCCAGCCGTCGAACAGGTGTGCACGTTAGGTTGCATAAATTCACCCTTCTCACTGCCGCCCTTCTATCAGGTGTGCAAGGCAGGTTGCATAAATTCACACTTCTCTCTTGCTTTCAATTTAGAGTTTTGACGACCCAAACTGAAGGCTATTCCTAAAGAAGACTATGCCAGGAGTTGCCAGGACTTGTTCAGTCGTTCTCAGAAGAGCAAAACCATCTACGGGAATTACTTCGAAGGACAGTAACGGCTGTTTCAGGTAAGCCAACAATCCGTTCGTACTACAGCCCATTCACAAAACTTTTCAGACAGAGGGTGTATCTAATGTTATACAGTACTGTATACGCCACTATTGTGTACTCCTTAATTGCAATCCCTTCCTGGAGATTTACAGTATTTGTCATCCCAAATATTCCTTTGCGTTTCCGTTTCATGACTTTTACGCAAATATTAATAGATGCAATATGTTGAGCATTATTTCGCTTTATTTGCAGTGTGAGTAATGTACAAATAAAAAATAAAAAGCAATATCCAGAAATGCAAAATTACGGTAATCAAGCCTGAAGCACTATGCCTATGAAAGGCTAATTATTGGTGGAGGAACATTAATTAAAGATGTGGAAAAGCAAGAAAGGAAAATCCTAAGAAAAACATTTTCGACCAGTCTGTACAGGGGGAATCTGGATGAAAAGAAAATCCTAAGACCTATACCAGCACTCGGAGAAAATCTCAGACACATTCAGGAAAAGATGATTGAAATTTTACGGGCATATCCTCAGGATGGGCAATCAGAGACAGACCAAAAGGATTCTTAACCTTGCCCTGTCAATGAAAGTTAAAAACACCTGGCTGCTCGAAGTTGGAAAAGATCTTCAGGAAATAGGCATCGCAGATGGCATTGTACTAGACAGAGGAACGTTCAGAGAATTCGTCGATAATCTCCGCTTTGCAGACAATCCAAGCACTATCACCAACAAAACATGGTCAGAAAAGAAAAGATGAAGAGATTTTGGGAGAAGAGAAAGGCAATGTAAAAAAAAAAAAAAAAGTCAACCCCTGGCACTATCCAGCCTATGACGGGCTAAGGCCGACCAAGCGACCGCTGCCCAGCCATTTGGCCTGCAGATATTGGGGTGACGCGTGATCAGCGCGTCGGGTCCCCTCGGCCGTTAATCTTGGTATTCGTGATCGGGGCGCTGTCTCACTGTCAGACAGCTACTCAATTGTCCTCACGAGGCTGAGTGCACCCCGTTCCAACCCTCACGTCAGTTTTAAAATCCCTGACGGAGCCGGGGATCGAACCCGGGGCCTCCGGGTGAGAGGCAGGCGCGCTACCCCAACACCACGGGGCCGGCAGAGAAAGGCAATGCCATCAGCTAAATAAGTTCAATCGCGCTCCTTAGTCGGGCATGACGAAGAAAGAAAGAAAGAAAGAAAGACAAAAAACCCTGATAGTCAGTCTGAAAGACTAGACTTTATATCATTTTAAATGCTAGAAAAGCTACAAATGCTGCGTCAAATCAAAGTCCGTTAGCAAAAAATAAAATAAATTTAAATAAATAATAAAAAATAAAAATAATAAAAAATATAAAAAAGCAAGTGCAAACCAAGGACAAAGGAGGTAGCTGGCTGGATGACGTCACGCTCACCAGAGCGCGCGGGGAAAGGAGGAAGCTCAAGCAGTACTATGACGTCACACACCTCAGTGCATTCTCGGTACATTTCGTCCCGTCACCGTAACGTAACGCCAGACCCCAACGAAGTAGACATAATCATTCAAAATGATAAAATTTCCCGCATAGTAACTCGACCCCACGACCCTCGGATTACCGTTCTGTACTCTTTCCGCTGCGCCAACCGCTGCCTGGAAACTACGCTAACACACGTGGCTCATGCCTCACACGACCCGCACCATAAATGCTATTTTAACTAAACGCTTGACCATCTGGAGCTCCCACATCTCTCACTTTAATTTCTGGTCAAGCCCTGCATACACAGTACCATGAATTTGGACGAAATTGGCAATGACAAATAGTCACGGGGCGGCTTCGGTGGCGTAGTTGGTAGCATCCTGAGCTTCTATGCCCAAGATCGCGGGTTCAAACCCTGCCAAAGTCGTCGGATTTTAGAGCGTTTAAAGAGTCTGATACACCTGGAATGCATGCATTTTGTAAATTACTCTATATCTATGGAACCATAACTGGGATTTGAATTAAACTTTGTACACTTATAGTACAAATGCTGGGCTGTCATTTGATGTATACAGTTTTAAAATTCAGTATGTACAAGTGTAATAAAATTTGCATATTAAAATATTAAAAAAATATTTTTTGAATGTTACAAAAAACATCATTTCTTGAAAACTATCAATGTGATTGGCATAAACAATTTTTTTCCTTAAATACAACACTAAATTACCCAGGATAGTCCTCTATGAACTGAGTGGAAGAATAAGTTACCCTTTTATAGGCATTTCATTTGAATATTAAAAAAAAAAAATCACATGGTGTTTTAGATGCACTGAGCATATTTCTCAAAAGAATTCAATAATTGAGATTCATCCTTTATAACTTAGTTCCAACAAGGGGAATTCCAAATTCCATACATTTTGGACCATTAGTTCTTGATTTATTGTGTTTTTTGTGTGAAAAAAAAATTAAACCTTTGGGAAAATGGCTCTAAACATTGTACAGTATATACATTTACACTTACACATAACATGCATGGATTTAAATCGTAATATCTCGGTCAAAATTGGAAATTTCGCTATAAAACTTTCAGATTTAGATAAAGAAATGGTTACTCTTTCATTCGAGATCAAAAACAAACAATGAAAAAAATTCATATTTCCAGGTGTATCCCTCAGTATGCCTTCCTTCGGAGGGGAAGTAAAGCCGGCGGTTCCATGTTACAGATTTATGGCATGTAAAAGAACCTTCCACTAATTACACTTGTGTGAAACTAAATTATAGGTTAGATTTGACTAACCCTCGTAGGTTCCAACGTTCGTCGCCAGGAACAGACTGCGGTGGCATCTAGTAACCAAGTTCAGAACTAGTTGTCGTTGACGGTGGCGTTTGGTAGCAAAAGTAGGAACGACTTGAAAATTGAATGTATGCAGTGCTTACTTGAATTAAAGATAACGCACACTAATACAACCATCACAATTAACACCGGTTATCAGACAGATTCCACACACAACCAAAGTAAACGGGGCTACATGACCGCGTTGTCGCAGCTCCTAAACTGAGGAACCAACCAACCAACCTTGTTGGTCACGGGACCAGAACTGTTCCTGGTGATCACACCTGATTGCAATGGTAAGTTTTATAAACAATAAGTCTCTATCTCTTGGGAGACTGCACCCGTGTTGGATGTATTGTGGAATGGTGCCAGGCCATGATACAGTGAACTTGTTTGTCTAGGGACGGTATTACAATTGCTAATGTGGAGCGGGCACGTAAACAAGGTCACCTTAAGAAAAGTACTTTCCCCTCCGCGAACCAAATTTCCATTAGGGAATTGCTTTCACCACGCAACTCCCACAAGCCTCACGCCTCAATGAGCAGACCTTCTACCTGTGTTCTACATCATTAATGTTAACACCCACGTGAATTGTCGCAAAACAATCTACAGTTCCTTTTAATAGCAGTAACACGGCTAAAAGGAGTGATAATGCTTAAAGAACCAAAACATTAACAATACGAATTGTATGATTGTGCCTTTCATAAGGCTTGCCACGGTGGGTGAGTGGATAGCGTGTCGGTCTACCAACCCCAAGATTGCAGGTTCGCTCCTGGCCGTGGTAAGTGAATTTTGAAAGGTGGCAAAAATACGACACGCATGTCATACGATGTTGGCATGTCAAAGAACCCATTTGAATTCAGTAGGCCGTGTTCATAATGGCAAAATTAATCTCGGGAGTTACTGCCAACACAAAGTTCCTCATTTCTCTACTAGAAAGCGCTATAGTGTTCAAGGAGATTAGATATCTAACCGTCTTAACTTTCATAGTGATTCCAGGAACAACGAAATTCGACATGCAAGCTACCCTCTGGGTGTCAAATTACAAAGCTTGCACGTGGCACCCGAGGCCATACGATATTATTATTATAAATCTTGTACAACAATATTATGGAAATACACACATCTTTGCTTCCAAATATATTTTAGAAAATTCTGACCGCAACTATTGTATTTTATAAATCCAGTTTTCAATTTTCCCTTCATTTGAGCATTCCTTGCCGTTCCCATTGTTGTTTCTAGAAATTTGTACACACATATTTTATTGGTCTCTGTTCTGATGTTCATGCAAAGGCACCCAGTAATTTCCGAGATCTCTGCATTTTGTTGAGAAGACAAGAAAAGAGCTTGTTAAATCTTCAGTTGCAATTACACATATGCTAATTATCATTCTTTTTCATTTTGGGCAACTTAAAATAAATTCAAAAAAGTTGTTTTTAATTGTTTTATTATTATTATTATTATTATTATTATTATTATTATTATTATTATTATTATTATTGAGCACCCGTTTATTAAGAACCCCAATTTTACAAAATTATATAAGTGCTATAGTTCAAACAAACATAAACTAAATTTATTGATAACTAGTTGAAGTACCCGTGCTTCGCTGCGGGTCATAAATACCGTACATTAAAATGTGAAGGTGACAGTTAAAACAGGGGATAGGCGAGGTGCTGCGCGGAGGGAGAGTTAGGATGGAACATTTTGACCAACTACACCGCTCGGCGTTGACCGTGTTTTATAGCACAAATTTAGGTTTTACTCGCTAACCGTTGGAGATACACGAAAAGTCATAAGAACCTTTCGGATATAAAAATAAATTTTAAACCTCGTATATGCCATCTATTTCTTGGCGTTCTCTTTTTATTTGAAATGGAAATATGAAAGTTTGAAGTCAAAGGGTGTAGTGACGTCACTAAATGGTCGCCATCTTTAAATAGAGAAAAGTATCGAAATCAAATGTAGCCTATATGTTAAATTAGCTACTTTCATTTAAGATTTCATGTAAATCGAGCCAGTGGTTCTTGCGTATTTCAGTAATACACAGACACACAGACACACACCATGTCATCATACTAATATACACAAATGAGATGGTGTGTGTGTGTCTGTGTATTACTCAATCACGCAAGAACCATTGGTCCGATTTACATGAAATTATGCATGGATGTAGCTGATTTACCTGGTTAACATACAGGATACTTTTGATTTCGATACTTTGCACTATTTAAAGATGGCGACCATTTTAGTGACGTCAATACACCATTTGGTTTCGAAATGTCATACTTACATTTCAAATAAAAAAAGAACGCTAAGAAATAGCAAACTTTTGATGGCATATACGGGGTTTAAAATTTAATTCTGTCCGAAAGGCCCTTATCACTTTTCGTGTATCTCCAACGGTTAGCGAGTAAAACCAACATTTGTGCTATAAAACACGGTCAACGCCGAGCGGTCTAGTAATTATATGAAGCTCAATATTTGTCTGCTTGACTGTTATTTATACAAATCTACACCGTTTCACCGATCTAAATCAAAATTTGTATATATACCCCTTGGAACCCTGAGGGTAACACTATCCACTGTAAATTTAAGACAGACTACTCCATTCCCTTTGGCACAAATCTACACTGTTTCACGGATCTGAACCATAATTTGTATATTTACCCTTTAGAACCCTGCGATTAACACTGTCTACATGACATTTCGGACACACCACTCACATTCCCTACATTTAGGCCCTTTGGCACAAATATACACCGTATCAGCGATCTCAACCAAAATGTGTATACTTACCCTTTGAAACCCTGTGAGAAACACTGTCTACATGAAATTTTGGACAGACCACTCCATTCCCCACATTTAGGCCCTTTGGCACAAATCTACACAGTTTCACCTATCTGAACCAAATTGTACCCTTTGTAACACGACGAGTAACACTGTTAGCTTGAAATTTCAGACAGATCACTCCATTCCCTGTATTTAGTCTTCTTGGCAGAAATCTACACCGTTTCACCGATCTGAATCAAAATTTGTATACTTACCCTTTAGAGCCCTGCGAGTAACACTGTCTACATGCATTTTCGGACAGACCACACCATTCCCTGCATTTAGGCCCTTTGCCACAAATATACACCGTTTTACCCATCTGAATCAAAATTTGTATACTTACACTTTGAAACCCTGCGAGAAACACTGTCCACATGGAATTTCGGGCAGACTACTCCATTCCCAGCATTTAGGCCCTTTGGCACAAATATACACCGTTTCACCGATCTGAACCAAAATTTTTATACTTACCCTTTGAAACCCTGTGAGAAACACTGTCTACATGAAATTTTGGACAGACCACTCCATTCCCACATTTAGGCCCTTTGGCACAAATCTACACAGTTTCACCGATCTGAACCAAATTTTACATACTTACCCTTTGTAACCCGACGAGTAACACTGTCTGCTTGAAATTTCAGACAGACCACTCCATGCCCTGCATATAGGCCCTTTGGCAATAATCTACATCGTTTCACCGATCTAAACCAAATTTCACATACTTATCCTTTGGAACCCGACGAGTAACACTGTCTACCACAGACCACTCCATTCCCTGCATTTAGGCCCTTTTGCACAAATCTACACCGTTTAACCGGCCTGAACCAAATTTCACATATTTACCCTTTAGAGCCCGACGAGTAATAATGTCTACATGAAATTTCGAACAGACCACTCCATTCCCTGTATTTAGGACCTTCAGCACATATCTACATCGTGTCACTGATAGGAACCAAATGTACTTACCCTTTGGAACACAGTTTTCATGAAATATTATGCCTCTGTATAAGTGCGATGGTGTTGGTGCAGTACATTGAGGTTATCAGCTGCAATAAACGTTGGTGCTTTCAAATTTACTTTCATTTATTCCGATCCTTATCCTTTAGCGCTATGGGGCGATAAATGACACTATTGCTACCGCAGGAGCACGGGACAGCCCAAGATTTCCTAAGTGCTCTGATTATTTTCCTACGTCGCTGTGCGAAAAAAGACGACACTATTGGTCTCTATTTTCTAACAGCCAATGAGATATAGGCCCTAGGCAATGTCTTATATTTCACTTACTCCTCTTTCTAATCAAATTTTTCAATTCATTTGTAAATTACATGCTTTAGTGCTGTAGTTAGTAAATAGCCGTCTACCTATTCATTATTATCATTATCATTACGGGAAAATGACCTGAATGTTATGTCTATTATACGTACTACTCATCAACCCCACTACCACCACCACCACCACCACCACCATCACCACCACAAAAAATTATATATATTTTCTTCTGGTAGTCTAAATATCATGTGCCAGTTCTGTAGTAGCATTCATTATAATTCAAAAAACAAATAAATCCACCGGGAGAAGCCGGGCACTTCTGCTAGTATTTATATAGACCTATTAGTATAGATTATAATCAATATATAATGTTTATGTTCGACCATGACTATTATATGTCAGAAAACTGTATCATAATGATGGTCATTTTAACACTATTTTTCATTATGCAACAGTTTCTCCCACCAATCACAGCTCAAGAAACAGTTGTTTGACCAATTAGATAACGATAGCATCGCACCTGCGATGAGTTCCAAGGCCTTCTAATTTAAATTTCACTGCGTTGCCTAGTGTCATAGCAGGGTAATCGAGGAGGCCATGGACAAATACAAGGCATTCTCTGCATCCCATGCGCTCTGTTCAGTACATAAAACTGGTGAAATCTCGACAGATATTTATGAATATTTATGTTCGAACATAAAATAGTTATAATAATTATCGTCGAACATAAACAGTCGTACGCAACTCGCCTATAATGGTAATTAAGACACTCGTATGGAAATTATAAAACTCGCATACGCTCGTTTTATAAACATACTAGTGTCTTAATTATTGCCATTATAGGCTCGTTGCATAATGCTCTATTATGTTCGACCCTGACTATTATATGTCTGAAAACTGTATCATAATGATGGTCATTATAACACTATTTTTCATTATGAAACAGTTTCTCCCACCAATCACAGCTCAAGAAACAGTTGTTTGACCAATTAGATAAGGATACCTTCGCGCATGCGCTCAAAATCCGACATGTCTATATAAATTACCGAAAGTGCACCGTCCATATGTTCGCGTAAATAAACTGATGAATATGAGACAAGAAATAGCAGTGTACCTTAATATCCCCAAATCCAATTTCTACACAGCGCGTTGTTTTCAAATGACTACGGTGACAGTTTTACTGAATACCGGTTCACACTCTGCACATATGGCATTGAAGCACACAGAGTGCATGCATCGGTCGGCCAGAGAGCTTGGAACACAGAGATATCCTACCCAGCGCAGCACCGATCACAAAATTCTAGTTACTGAACAGATATTTATGAATATTTTTGTTAAAACATAAGTTATAATTATCGTCGAACATAAACAGTCGTATGCAACTCGCCTATAATGGTGATTAAGACACTCGTATGGAAATTATAAAACTCGCTTACGCTCGTTTTATAAACATACTCGTGTCTTAATTATAGCCATTATAGGCTCGTTGCATAATGTACTATTGTCAGTCGGTTAACACGACTGTAATAGGTGCAGGCGGAAACCGTATCAAAGTACATCAATTAATGGTAAATTCACCAGCAAATCATGATTGAAGAACTTACCTGTCCACAGAAGATGCTGAGAGTGTTCTCCTTCAGCTGACAGACAGGCGTTGTACCGTGTAAATAAATTAGCGTTTACACGTTGCGATTCCCTTCTGTTGTGAGGGATATCTGCTGCCGTATATTGTTCTCCAGCTCCACTAGAATACGAGTAATTGATCCGTACACTTTGTATTTTAAATTATCACACAATTAAACATAAAGCGGGCTTAGGTCCGTGCTTCGATTAATCACAGTAAACACGTAGGGGGGATCAGGAGTAGCTACATAATGTAACGATGTAGCTTCTAAAGTTAATGTCTGTCAGCTGAAGGAGAACCTATTTAGTATCCTCTATGAAAAGTTTAGTTCTAACCTTTAACTGGTGACCTGAGGTCATCCAGATTCCAAAGATATAAAAAGACATCTGTGCTTCTTGAATTAAATCTTACAGCTGTTGTTTATGTTACCTTCTTATCTGTGCACTGACTTTACACACCCTCGTTGATGAATGTTTAGTGACTTAATGACTTTAATAACCCTGGTAAGCTCGCCTCCGCCTCACGCAACCCTGTGGCCCGAGCTCGGTTGGCTGGCGGAAGGCGCACGCGCCCGGCATTCGGCCGCCGTACCGCTCCTGCAAAATAATCGCACTGTATTATACTACTAGCAACCCACCCCGGAGTCGCCCGGGAACAGTTATGAATGCATTATGTAATAAGCACTTTCTTTTCGATGTCAATATATCCATATCCTATATCCATTTTACGTCTCGGCATGATGGTTTAAAATCACTGACTGGACTATTAATTATATTATCTTGGAGATGGATGTGCAACGAATTCTTGTCAGACGTAATTTAAGAATGACAAGGTACATGAAATACAAATCCCCATTCTGTCCAATCTTAACTTGACTGTTTATTTTGCGGAACAAAAAGTTCACAGTCAACATGAAGAAAAGCCGAGTTGCACTTCCAGGGAAACTTCAAGAACAACCACTCTTCTCTGAAGTATTAACTCAACACCATTCGACAGTTTGCTGCAGGCTGTATCTGGGGTAATAGGCTCGCCCACAAGCTAGGCTGTAACTGCGGTGATAGGCTCGCCCCTTGACTTAAGTGCTGTTGTTCGCATCGCTGGAACATAGGGCTTCAACGAAGCATCGCAATCGGACTCGGTTTCGTGCCATTGCCTTCACTTCTCCTCACTTTCTCCCCGCTTCTGCAGCTTCCCTCTCCACTGTCCTCCTCCAAGTTTCCCTCGGTCTTCCTCTTCTGCGATGTCCCTGAGGATTCCAACTCAGGGCTTGCCTCTCTATTGCCGTATGGTTTTTGCGCAGTGTATGTCCAACCCACTTCCACTTTCTTGCCTTCAACTGTAAGTCCACGGGCTTCTCGTTTGTAACATTTCATAGTTCTTCATTGGATATTACAATTGGCCAAAACACTCTCAAGTTTCTTCGTAAGCATCGGTTTATGAAGGTCTGGATTTTCTTTAAGATTGATTTTGTTACTTTCCAAGTCTCACATCCATATAGCAACACTGATTTTACATTGCTATTGAATATTGGGAGCTTAGTTCGTGCGGAAATCTCATTGATTTTCCAGATAGGATGCAACTGGATAAAGATTGCATTTACTTTCTCGATCCTACTGCTCACATCCTTCTCTGCTCCTCCAGTTTTAGATACGATGCTACCAAGATACGTAAATTCTTTAACACCCTCTACGTTCTTCCGTTTATTTGAAACTTCCTATCGCTTGTTACGTGATTTAGTCTTCCCTAAATTTACAGTTAACCCTAGCCTTCTTGCCTGTTCCTGTAGATCTTCCAGTTTGACATTCATGTGCCGAAAGCTTTGTGAGAGGAGAGACACATCATCAGTAAAATCAATATCTTCTAGTTGATCTGTTAAATTCCAACTTACTCCTCTTCTTTTACCTTCATTTGATTTCCTCATCACTTCATCTATCACAATTAGGAAGATTGACGGAGAGAGAACACACCCCTGTTCTACACCAGTTCTTACATCAATAGATGGTGTCAATTTCCCTTGGTACATTACTTTGCACGAGTATCCGTTATACATTTGTTGCATAACTCTGATGACCTTTCCCAGAATACCATAATTTGCAATTATTTTCCACATGCTTCTTCTATCCACTGAATCGTAAGCCTTTTCAAAGTCTATACACACTAGATGTAGCCTAGACTGGCCATAAATTCCATGCTCTGTTCAAGGATAATGCGCAGTGTATTAATCTGATCAACACACGATCGATTTCTGCGAAACCCAGCTTGTTCTCTTCTTAGGTGGCTCGAACCTAGCTAGCTCGAAAACTGTTGCCTCAGTAATTGAATGGAGATTGTTGGAAGAAATGAAAACGTAAAAACACTTATAGTGGGCGATATATTGAAGATAGAGATATGCTCTCGTGGACTTTTTTTGGTAGAACTTTTCATGCTGAACAATTCTTACACTCATAGTATATATATATTTTTAACGTAAGAGTAAGCTTAAAAAGCGCACCGACGTCAGGTTTTTCTTCGTCATTTTCAATGAAATCGTTAGGCTACTGCTTGGCTTCCTTTGATCATAAATAAATTATTTTCTACAGAAACCTTCCTTGAGATATCCTTTACAGAATGGTGAAATCCGCATCAAAATCTAGATTACCCGTGATATCCAAGAATCGGGGACTTTGATTTATACTAAGTAGAGATTCCTGCAAATATGTAGCGAATTTCTTGCGTGCAGGGTTTTAATACTTTTCTCAAGGTTGTAACTCAATTTATGAACTCAAAATAATCCTGAAATATCCTACGAATAATACACTTATCCAGTAGCATTTGTAACGGGTGTTTTCATTACTTCTATCCTCTTTCAACCACAGAACTTAATAACACACCGAGTTTATTCATGAACAACTTCGCCTCATTTACCTTGTGGACTCGTCGTCTGTCCTTGAAATTATTGTTTTCCGTGATTTCCCCATTATCAACTGCAGACAAATGCTGGGACGGCACCTTCTAATTTGCCATGGCCGCCCACTTCCCTCTCCTTGACCAGTTTCATTCATTCATTCATTTCATCTCTCACTAACACCTCTCATACCGGCCATGGTTGTCAAGAGCGATAACACACTATCTCGTGCTTCGTGGTTTCGATTCCCACCTCGGACGGCATGAAAATGGTTTTCGTGGTTTCCCATTTTCACCACCAGGCAAATGCCGGGATGGTTCCTTTCAACAGGTCCCCAGCCGATTTCCTTCCAAAATCTCTTCCCTGACCTGGCCTGAAAATAAAATTGATATTGAAATTGATAATAAATGCACGTTAGGAAGGGCATCCGGCCGTAAAAACCACCTCCACATTGAATTTCACCTCATCTTATCCCCGACACCGTTGAAATGGGAATAATAATGGGTAGATATATAGAAGATAGAGCCATTTGAAATGTGGATTTACCGCAGAATGCCGAAGATACCATCGACTGCACGAATAACTAATATTGAAGTACTGCATAGAACGAACAGACAACGAAACTTATTATGCAACTTTAAAAAACGAAAAACTGTATACCTGGGACATATCTTACGGAATACCAATTATCGACTTCTCAAGTTGATACTGGAAGGAAAGATCGAAGGTCGAAGAGGAAGGGACCGAAGAAGGGTGAATAACATAAAACAGTGAACAGGATTACCGAGCATCTATAAATTATTCCACATCGCAGTTCGTAAGCAAAAGATGGATCATGTGGTCGCTATCAACCATTAAAGGATAGGCATCCGAACAAGAAGATATTCCCTTTATCAAGCTCATTAGATGATGTCCAACACAACTGACAATTGAACTGAACTAGACTCTACGCTATTTCCATGCGAAAAGTACAATGCAGCAATGACAAATAAACAGAAAGTCAAGCTGTTGATGCAGGGCCTCAGACCAGCCATAGTAGAAAAGCTATGCATCATGAACAACCTCACGGTCCAACATATGTTGAATAACATAAAGACCATAGAGGAGGGGAGAAAGATCACGGAAAAGGCTACGGAAAAAGCCGTGGATCTGCACTTCCAAACTCAGAAAGACGACACTAACGCCAAAATGGACGAATTAGTGGACAGGATGGAGAAACTGACCATAGCTGCCATCCAAGCGGGCGGGAGACCGCCAAGGGATGAGCAAGCAGACACACGAGAACACTATCATACTGAGAGGGACAGGGGGTACACAGAGAGGAGACGCTACGGGAGGGAAGAAAATTACTACCCTCCACAGCGGCCAACAACACCTCCCCCACAGGATAGGCCACACTACCCTCCTCGGTACTCACCGATAGCATACACGGACACAGAGCCGACATACCCCTCAAGGCGGTCACCATCTCCGTACACACGGGAGTACTACCCTGAGGAGTACGACCACGACATCCCCCGACGAAACAGCCCGCCACCAAATAGACAGGCCTACGCTGCCCCGCAATACAGGGGAAATGGGGAATATCGGGAGAACCCGCCCCCACGCAGCCAAGGTTATGCAGCCCCGCAGTACAGGGGAAATGGGGAATATCGGGAGAACCCGCCCCCACGCAGCCAAGGTTATGCAGCCCCGCAGTACAGGGGAAATGTGGAATATCGGGAGAACCCGCCCCCACGCAGCCAAGGCTATGCGGCCCCGCAGTACAAGGGAAATTGGGAACAGCGAGAAAACCCACCCTCGACCAGACAGGGGTATGCAGCTGAACAATATAGGGAAAAGGGGAACCGACGGGAATACCCGCCCCAACAGCAGCAGACATACACCCCACCCTGGCGGAGACAGAATAACGGACAACAGGGCAATAACCGACAAGGAAGAAAACCCACTAGAGAAAGGGACAACATAGACAAACACAAGAAAGGCCCTTCCCCCAAGAAAACTCGTAAGAGTAAGGGGAAGAAGCAGCCAGATAAAGCTGAGGCTGACGATCCGCCCCCGGACCGTTTCCAAACACACCCCGTGCAAGGAGACGGCAACTGTCTGTTTAGGGCCATGAGCTTTCTAATCCGGAATACCGAGGATTATCATGGGGACTACAGACAGAAAACGGTCAAACATATCTTGGCCAACTGGAAAGAGTACCGGGACTTTGTGTCGGACGAGCGGGAAAACCCATTCCAGACCGGGGCGGATTACCGAAAATACATGGGCAAGGACGGCACCTATGGCAGTGCCGTAGAGGTAACCGCTCTCGGCAAAGTGCTCAAAGCCAACATCCATGTATATACGGATGTGCACTCGCCTCCGCTATTCTCAACTGCGGGATTCAATAGGGACCTACACGTACTTTTCACAGGAAACCCTAAGGCGGGACATTACACACCCCTCACAATCAGAAGCCAACAGCCCGAGAACACGCCCACACCCTCCAAACAGAAAACCCCACCCCCTTCACCACACCACAGGGGGGGAATTGACCACACACAGGCGCATGACGCGAGCTCGCTCGGCATGGGGAAGCCAGCAACAGGAGTCGAACTCGCGACCGCCTGGAACAAAAGTCGGGTTAACAAAGGCAAGCTCAGGGTCACATTTGCAGACACACCTTCCCGAGAGGAAGAAACCAACAACACAACTACACAAAGGCTGGGAACGATTAATACACTAAACGTTCGCCAGCAGACTCCTAGTCTCACAGCAAGACCGGTTAAAGGAGCTGGCAATGTACTTGGCAAACGCACTTTGCTGACCTGGGCAAAGTACTCAGAACAGGAAGCCAGCCGAGAGGCGAAGCGTGCCAGGTACGATAAGCGGACAGCTTCGTGCCTGCCCAGCACAGATGTCACTCCGGCAACAACAACAACAACAACGTACATCTTACACAACACATCGGTGCAGGGCAGTGGATTTCAGGTATCGGCCCTCACGATACACGCCACCATAAATGGCCACAGAGTGCAGGCCCTAATCGATACTGGGGCAGCCGTAAGTTGTGTTAATAGCCGACACATTGCCGAGGCGCAAATACAAGGTGTCACGGGGGACATCCGGCTGGTAGCGGCCAATGCTCAGACGTTAGAAAACATGGGAGTGGCAAACATACATATTAGGATAGACCATTTTGCCACAACGCACCCCATGTTCGTTATCGAACACCTTTCTGCGTCAGCCATAATTGGTATGGATTTTCTCGCTAGGTATGAGGCTAGCATAAATTTCGCTAGTGGTCAGATGCTTTTAAAGCACGACCAGAGGCTCACCACACATCCCATGGTATACACCAGGAACAGAGATGGGATTCGAGCGGAGCGAGAAAACCACGAGCATCAGGCCCCTACACTGCACACTATCAGCCAATACACAGACACACACACGGATAAGGCGGCCAACCAGAACCACACGCAGGACCTGACTCCGGAGCAAAATAAAAGGCTCACGGAGCTCCTGGAGACCAACAGAGATATTTTTGCCCACTCAATGAAGGATCTCGCTGTGACAGACCTCATTGAACACCACGTCACACTCACTAGTGACCGACCAGTACACCAGCCTCCCTTCAGAGTGAGCCAGAAGGAGAGACATGCCATCGATGCCCAAATCTCAGAGATGCTCGAGGCAGGGGTCATTGTTCCAGTTATTTCTAACTATTCCTCTCCAGTTCTGCTGACCAAAAAGAGGGACGGATCGCACAGATTTTGTACTGACTACAGGAGGCTCAATAAGTTAGTCGAAAATGATAGTTATCCACTACCAAGGGCAGACACCTATTTGGACGCCCTTGGTGGAGCTAGCTGGTTCAGTTCGATGGATTGCTATAGTGGATTCTATTCAATCCCCGTCTATGAACCAGATAGGCACAAGCTGGCGTTCGTTACAGAGAACGGACTATTTACCTACACCCGTTTACCGATGGGTCTCCGTAACGCCAGCCAAACCTTCCAAAAGCTAGTGGATAAGACATTTTCAGGGCTTAAATGGCGTTCCGTATTAGTGTACGTGGATGACATAACGGTCTTCTCCAACACTTTTGACGAACACATCGTACATTTGGAGGAGGCTTTCGCAAGGATCAGAGAAGCTAAACTAAGGCTTAAACCTGCGAAATGTCAATTTGCCAGACAGCAAATTACCATATTGGGCCATATTGTCAACAGGGAGGGCATTATTCCCGACCCAGCTAAGACTGACGCAATAACGGGCATCCCAATGCCCACAAATTTGAAACAATTGCGCAGTTTTATTGGCCTGGCGTCGTACTATCGCAAGCATATCTATAGGTTTGCACACATCGCCCATCCCCTAACTGAACTCACACGGGAAAAAACGCCCTTCAGCATCACGCAGGAACACATAGATGCCTTCAACACACTGAAGCAACTATTGACCTCACCTCCATTGCTGCAACACTTCCATAGTGATAGGCCCACATTTTTACACGTGGATGCCAGCCTGTATGGGTTGGGAGCAGCCCTATTGCAGGAAGACGCCGAAGGGCGCAAACGGCCCGTCGCCTACGCTAGCAGGAAGCTAACGGCCGTTGAGACTAGATACTCTGCCACAGAGCGGGAAATGCTGGCATTTTCGTGGGGAGTGAACTATTTTAGAGTATACCTCTATGGTATCAAGTTCACGGTAGTGACTGACCACGCGAGCTTGCTTTTTTGGGACAAATTTAAAAACCCAAATTCGCGACTCAACAGGTTTATATTCCGCCTGTATGAATATGACTTCGTGGTCAAACACAAGAAAGGCGCTACACACCTAGACGCAGATGGGTTGTCTAGGCTGCCAGTAGCCGATTCCCCAGATGACAGTAAGGACCACGACTGGGACGATATGCCCACCTTTGCCCTGACGGTGGTTGACATCAAACAGGAGCAAGAAAGTGATCCGCACTTGAAACAGATTCTATTGGCACTAGAAAACTTGGATAAAGTGGACTCCAAGACAGCACGGATGTCTAGGCGATTTTTTCTAGACAAAGACGGGGTACTGAAATTTAAGCCCACAGCCATGCACGATAGCGCACCTATAGCGGTTCCGGAATCATTGAGAGAAAATATCATGATCGGACACCACAATAGCCCACTGGCAGGGGCACATTTAGGTACGCATAAAACATACCTTAGAATCCGTGACAAGTACTATTGGGTAAACATGAAGGCCGACATAGATACCTTTGTCAAGACATGTCACACCTGCCAACGATTCAAAACAAGACCTGGCAAGCCTCATGGACTACTCAACCCAATTCCCGTGGGAGAGTTATTTCACAGAGTCGGAATAGATGTGAAAGGCCCCATTACAACAAGTCAGAAAGGTAATAAATATATCCTGGTGGCCACCGAGTATCTCACACGATACATGATTACAAAGGCTGTTCCCAAAGCAGACACGAACAGCATAGCCGAATTTTTATTTGACATAATTACACGATATGGCCTATTCCAAACCTTATTATCCGACAGAGGTACTATTTTCACCTCGAGAGTGCTCCAACAGTTTCTGGAGATACTCAGGATTAAGGCATACACTACCACGAGTTTTTCCCCGCAAACCAACGGACTCACGGAAAGTATGAACAAAATACTTGGAATAGCGCTGGCTAAATTTACAGAGGACGCAGGAACAGACTGGGATGAATATCTGCAAAGCATTACTTTTAGTTATAATACCTCTGTATCTACGGCTACGAAACACTCTCCACACTTCCTACTGCACGGATACACACCCAGAAGTCCCATAGACAATATATGTATCCCACAGGACGCCCACACAGACAATGCGGCTCGGCTAGAGCATTTGCAGATAGCCCGCATGGACGCTAGAAAAAACATAGCCGAGGCCCAGAAAAAGCAAAAAGAGCGGTACGATCGGAATAGAAAGACCGTGGAATACACACCCGGGCAATTGGTCATGGTCTCCAATCATGCCCGTAAGAAGAACGTGTCCGAATTCCTCCTACCACGATGGGCAGGTCCCTTCAAAGTATGCAGGAAGGTATCTGACCTAAATTATATAGTGAACGTGCGCCATGGGAGGAAACTCATAAAGGACACTATTCACGCCCGCCGGATGAAGGCATATCACACACGTAAAGCTCACACACCTACACGTAAAGGCGGGCACACTGCTAAAAGAAAAGGAAACGGTCCCGTTGGCAAACGTGGGAAGAAAGCCAAGAAATAGCCTTCAGACCTCACTGACCGAACCGGGATACGATCCTAACACTCACCAGAACTGTCCCGGAGACACAACCTTCATGGTGCCGGAAACAATCACTCTGGGTAAAAGACGGTCTCCAAACCCGCAACCTTCTGAATACCAGGAATATAAGGTTGAGTAGATATCCAGTTCTAGAATAGAATAATGGGAAAGCTAAGACTAATTGGGACAGTCCCACTAACAGCGGGTCATAAACGAAAAACAATAAAATCGCCTCTGGCATCTGGTCACCAATCACGCGACTAGCGGACCAGACACACTCGCGTACAACGACATTTTCTCCAGGGATAAAGAACATACTTGAACCACGATACAGTTAACGCAAAATTTGGGGACACAAATGTAGTCAATGGAAGGTTTTTCTACAGTACGGCCAACGCATATGGGATTTCCGAAGTGAAATGCCATGGCCTATGGTTTGGATTCCAAGTAAAACGGAAATCTCGTGGCGCATGAGCTACAGATCAACGGTCATATTAAACCACAAGTTTTTTTTTCTACAATGAGAGAGGCACTGCTAGCAATCACTATAGACAGCAATCAGGTTCACACACACACACGTGCAGAAAACTAGGACGTGGGCAGAGCATGAAACAAATGAAAGCACACAACATCGTAATTCAACACCGTCGTATCAGCAGTAACATACTCCTCAATGAGCAAGACTGCTCGACATAGACAAGCCGAGCCAAAGCCTACTGGACAGAAATCAACACATCATTCACGCCCGATTTAGAGACCCTATATCTTCCAAAATTACACTACGAGGGGAAATCAAAAACATACAAACTCTACACAGGTATGCATGCTTTCATATGCGCATTGCACATCCACGGGAACGTGCCATATTATATGCGGCACGGAAAAGATCACACCAAGTCTTTACAGACAACCGGATTCGAACCCATGACCACACACCACACGCGTACCAAAAACTAACTATCCAATGGTATTTTTGGTACACGGAACACAAGCAAAACCCACACTGGGAAAGCCCCAAGCCCTGGAACACAACGCAAACATAAAACACAGAGAATGACATAAGGTCACGGGTCTGAGTTCCAGTAAAAATTTAGACACGAAGGAGAACAGCTATTCAGGCGTCCAATCATGCTGAAATTGGCCCATACAAGTGCATGAACAGGGAATACTACATTTCCTCCCACCAAAAAAACCAGACATAAAATTTCGAATTACACCAGGCATAGAGGAATACATTTCACAAACACAGGTAGGAAAATTTCGCAAGACACAGGTCTTAAGGAACAATGGCCACACGACGTCATTACCTAACTAGGGCGAATTGCTACATTAGGCCGCTAGGAATCCAAAACAATGACCACACTTGCATTCGTGCAGAAAGGCACATACCAGCGGATGACAAACAGTAACTTCCCAGCCTGGTATTACACATACCAATTGCTGACTGCAGACTATTCACACTGCAATACTGCGGTGACGAGACACTATTGCGTATCGCCCGTGACCGTGAAATTACACACACATAACAATTATAACGCCATACATTTTTTTCTCCACACTGCAAAAACATTTGGCAATGGACAAGACGTGACACAGCGGAACTTATCTTGGGCCTATAAGGGCACGTTGGCAAGCCACGGGCGCCTTCTGCCCACACAGGCGATACATATTACGACTTGGCCTGCAACAGACCAACCGTCCGCGTGGTGTAGCGGTACATAGGCACACACACGCACTCGCACTCAATAATTAGGAGCAAACACAGACAAGATCTCCCCCCTAATAACTTCTCTTATCGCTCGTAAGGCATAGGAGTCATTACAGATGACTAGCACATGACCAGTCACATTACGACCACTGGCCACATCTACACTGCAAATGGCCGACCAGATTAGGTCATGCAGCTCTACTATCCCAAGGCGCGGATAGAAAGCCAACATGGACCAAGGGAGGACGACATGAGAACAGGCTACCAGCGTACCACCTTACTCCCTTCCCATAACCTTCTCACGCCCAACATAAACAACGTAAACACATCTACACGACCCAAAACAGCTACACTACATTACAAAATACACACAGGGGTTGATGGACTTCATGCGTCTAAAAAGCAGGCATGCTACGCCTTGCGTCACGATGCTAACACCTGAGTATTAGGGGTGTGTCAGCAAACATTAAAGAAGCATAATGCGCCTCTCCAAATGAGAGAGGAGGCCATAGATATATACTAACCATTCTTTAGTACTTAAACACTCCCGCATGAAAGGAACATATGGTATTATGCCCCATCCTACACCTATCCGCACATGAAGGCAGAAACTTCATATCCAGACACATGCATGAGTATCCCATCCAATTACCAGGGATTTTAATATCAAACCTGCATGAATTTTCGTATTTTTGCAATCCCGGGAATTACCTCCCCACTCCACTCACTATAGAAGCATCCCAGTGGCATCACCGGTTTCAGGCCACCACTAACGTGGAACCCAAAGGTGCGCAAACCCTTCCTACCATACTTTAAGCCCACTCAACAAATAATTACCCCCAAATCCTAATAACAGGGTACCTGACATTACAGACCCTACTAACACCTCCATTAAGGTAAAGAAAGCATTATTGCTGGGAAGCTGACATAGCGATGGTAGGCCAGAAGTAGCCTATGTACTTAGAAGATCTACAACCCCGCTACACTGGAAATATTTTACATTTTTACACAGAGATTAAACTATTTACACAGGTTACGACACATTTTTTTTCTTCTTACAAAGGAATCTGATACGACCTGATTGTTGACAACGGTGTAAGCCGAAGGTCGGGAGAACCACACTTTGAGAGCTGGGGAAGGCGATGTGGACCCTTCCCCAGTTGGCTCGACAGCGCAGCGACCTCACTTAACTGACGACTAGACCAAACAGACGAACTACGTAAGGTCAAAGCATTCGCGGCCTGGTCGGGCAAGCTCTGGAATCCTAGGTGCGCATAAACCGCCCCTGGGAGGAAGGGATGCTACACCCACTTTGTGCCACGGTCGTCGAAGCCAAGACCTGCAGGGTGACTTTCTGAGGATGGCGGGAGAAATAGCTCACTCAGCGCCGGCCTCGGGAACTATCCCTAGAGACGACCCATATTATGACTAGACTGTTAGTTAAATTTACATAAGTAGGGCTTCCATAGCGGGAAGCAAGACTCCTGTGCGTTGGAGCAAAACACACTGCGGCCGATACAGGCGAAGAGGACTCCCCGGACGCTCCCTTCCCGGAGGACAAATGAATCATTACTATTGCGGCCGATACAGGCGAAGAGGATTCCCCGGACGCTCACTTCCCGGAGGACATATGAATCGTTACTATTGCGGCCGATACAGGCGAAGAGGATTCCCCGGACGCTCCCTTCCCGGAGGACACATGAATCATTACTATTGCGGCCGACACAGGCGAAGAGGACTCCCCGGACGCTTCCTTCCCGGAGGATATTATGCCATTGGACCACACTGTCCAATGCCCACATAAATGGCGACGCAGCGGGCAGTCAATGGGCATTAGGAGAGGGGCAGTGCGCGCACCTCACAGGAGCCAAGTGGGCGGCTCAACTACGTTAAATCGGAACAGCAAACGGTCATGAACAAGGAAGTTACAGCGGGCGAAACGGTTAGCTTAGTGGCACCGTAAGCGCCTGCGAATAGATTAGTACTAATAATAGACGTCGACACCTAGAGTTAAGGGGATGGAATCTAGCGACCCTAGAGACAACCGGTGTTTCTGGGGCTCGTGCGGGTGGTGATCTGGGGATTTAATTGCCCCAGGCGATCGTCCTAGGCCAAATTTAGTTGTAAGACGGTTGCATTTGACACGCAACCTAGGATTAAGCAAATTTATTCACCGCTGTTGCCAGGTATGGCGCAGCACATTTCGGCAATAGATTAAGGCAACCCTCTCGGCTTAGTAATAGTTTTTTTAAATTATTAGACCATAATTAAGTTAGATAGTATTAAGTAACGCCGGTCGGCACTCGGTGACTATAAATCCGTTACCGAGGTAAGCCCGACAATACTTAGGATAAACTAGGTTAAAATAGGCATAATCAAAGTGGAATATATCGGCACCCGGTAACCACAATTCCGCTACCGGGGTAAGGCCAACTACATATTATTTACGGCATTACGGCACCGTATAGGGTAAGCCCGGCCTTGCAGCTAAGTAACATTAATCATGCTATTTTTTTTCAGTGAAAGAAGAGCTTCAACCAGTACTAATATGTTTTTTTCTAAACCTCGCCATTTTTTTCACAGGCATCGTCACCAGATACAGAAAACTGGTGACAGGAATTTCACTACCATATAGCACTGGCATATTATTTACAGCATGCCATGATGTGTACTATTTTTTTATTTTATATACGTCAACTTGCACTAATCCCGACACACTCGCAAACACTCACCACATTTTTCTTTTTCAGCTACACACTCCAAAATAAATCTGCACAGCAGGACTGGTGCCTGTGGGGTACCAGGCTTACTGGCAGATCAACTAAAATATAAACACATAAAGCGTCAAAATGCGACGCAGATTACGACAATGAGGGCGCAACCGATTTGTGGCAGTGACTCTCATTGTCAAGTGTGAAAGCATTCACCCACAGAGGATGCTTCACAAATTAGGTATTAAGCATACATGCAAGCGGTACGACCACTATACCGTACCAAGAAGTGGCCGTACAGGATCAGCCGTGAGACGGCAAGCGTACGTACAGACGGGTAGCGTGCACGCGAGGTACCTCACAAAAACTATAATTATAAGGGATTAGCGCGATTAAGTAGACATAAGACCACTGTAATTCATAATTTTTAAGGATAAACTTTATACAATTATTCCACTAGACATAAGGTCATTGTAATTTATAATTTTTTAGGATAAACTTTATACAATAATTCCACTGGTAAGCGACAATATTCCTGAATGTCAGAATCGCAACATAGTACATTAAACACTATATATATTTTTGTTTGTTTATCAAGATGCCAATGTACATAATGTGTATGATTTGTTTTCTTTCATCTTTCCTTCTTCTAACTTCCCCATTTGTCAGGGTGTTCCGTTTTTTCCCAAACCAATAAACGCCTTTTGAATATTTCCCTTAAATTATACCCTGGAACACCCATTTTTCTATTTTCTTCTACCTTTCTTATTGCAGGGAGCACTTTTTCCCTAAGATAGGGCGGACGACGCCATCATCCGTTCGGCCCTGGGTTTTTCCTCCCTGCACAGCTATGTAACACATCACCGTCAGAAACCATGTTTTTTTTTAAACTAGCAATATGCCAGCAATAGCAAGGGCAATTTTTTTTTACATGTCGAATTTATTTTAATGTTCAATTTTTCTCAAATGTCAATTTTTTCCCAATGTTAATCAAACCTTTCGCAATGTCAATTTTTTTTGTTTGTTTTTTCACAATGTCAATGTATACATATATCTGTAAATCCCATAACCCTCCCCTC
This sequence comes from Meconema thalassinum, assembly GCA_946902985.2. NCBI lineage: Eukaryota > Metazoa > Arthropoda > Insecta > Orthoptera > Tettigoniidae > Meconema > Meconema thalassinum. The sequence continues at coordinate 246,089,159 of OX336394.1, read as the reverse complement.
TGAACACGGGCTGACCTCACACCCACACTTCGATACGACGCCACCAGGAGATACGAGGGGGTTTCAAGGACCACTACGTCAACATCCCAACTTCCAGTTCCGTTCCCGTTCGCGAGGACGCGAACAAATGAGGGAAGACTCTTGTACAGCCTCCCAGGGGTATGCACCCCTTGGAGTCCATCCCCCCGGCATCTGGCCAAATCCCCTAAAATGGCAACCCTTGGAAAGCCGGGGCAACATCCATTAATACTGTAAGGACAGCTTGCTACTCCATAAAGCAGCTCAAGCCTTACGTAATCATTACACTCAGCGACATAGTACTAACTGGGGCAGCATGCCAACACAATGCTGACAGCAGGACGTCAGAAGGTATAAGAAGGCGTCCTAATGAGGTCAAAGGATCTCTCCATTGTCAGTGCTTCATCGAGACGGCCCGAGGCTACGCTGGTGTCAACCGAGGTGAGTCAGTCAATCGTGTTCAGAGTTCCTACTTTGTAACCTGTAACCCACCACTTGTAATACATTGTGAACATAATTTCATTCCCTACAAGGGACTCACACTCAGAATCACAGACCAATAAAACACTTGGTCCACACTCTACACTAGCATTACTGTTATACGCCTCTTTACATCCCAACGCCCTTCCTTATTCCCGTCACGTAAAGACGTGACAGACGGTAGTCCATTAGCGCTAACTCAGGTACCTTTGTGTTTCTCGAGCCGGCTCGGCTGCCAACAAGCAGCGCGTGCCACTCGGCTGATACGAACAGAGTCAGTTACATAATAAGCAGTCAGCTGAGCTAAGCGACCAGCACAGCGACCCTGTGCAGTGGGTCCCATCCCCTCAAACACTACCACATTATTTATAGGAACGCCCCCTAGTTCCTAGCACACCACAACACTCTACACTGGTCGGCTTACCCTGACAAGGGAAGCTACCCTTTTAGGCACAACCTTATAAATTAGTACAATAACTCTCCCTTTTAGATCCACCCCCAAATAAGGGATCTAAAACACTACTCAGGAAAGACGGGAATCCATGAAAATCTCGGGCGTAAGGATACGGATAAGGTCCCGCGGAAAACTTCCACCCTATAGCACATTCCACTACCATTTAACTACAAAGACAATGCCAGATTTCTATAAAAATTCAGGGAACCGTAGAAACGTGCCTGTCATATTTATTAACATTAAATATACACGCCTCCTAACTTTCGCATTTATAGTATGCGTAACTCACGTTAAAAATGACCAAATGTCATTATTCAGTTTCATTACAGCTTTGTTTCTTCTAGAAACTATTAAATATGTTCACATTGGCTTTCATAAGCTCAAATAAAAATTATTAATATTCGTGGCAAACAACTGCTGTGCCCTAGGTAACGGGAGTTTAACAACAAAAATAAATTAATGTTATTAAGCTTTAAAAAAATCCCCAAAATAAAATGAATTTACCCCTGACGTAGATCTCCGTCATTACAAAACTATTCGTTACTCTATACAATTTATCTCCCGTTTCCTATCACTTAAATTCTTCTCATAGAAGCGATAAAATCTCTATTAAAAATTAAATTAAAGATAAAAGTTACAACACGCATAAATATGACTAGAAACCTTTCGTAAATCCTAAAAATAATTTACATACAACACAAATATCGGCGATGTAATTCAACGACTACTCAAGTTAAAAATAAATTATTTACATTGGGCAAACTGCCTCCTTTACATTCAAAATAGACATAAATCGTCTTCCTATTTCTTAGCTTAAATTCTTATAGAATTTCAGAACAAATCTTTCACCATACTATGTCTTATTCGGGAAACTATTTCAATTCGGGATTCTATAATCCGTACTATTAAGTAAAGACATAGTTCATAGACCTCCTATAACTGGTCTCTCATCAAAAAAATAAAAATACTTAATAAAAATAAACTTTTCCAATTCGTTGAATAATTACCGTAAATTCAATCTCCGATTAGAACCATTTAAATAGAACTTAGTTTACTCTCAGTTTCAACAAAGATCCATTGATCCTATAATTTATATCAGATACAACTAGGATTCACTGTCCTAATGCTTTCAAGGAGTTTCAACTCTATGAGACTATTTCAATAACTTCAAATATTAATAAATACCAACAATACTGCTTCTTCTTAAATCTGTCACTACAGACATTCTTTCAACAATTGACCAATGGCTTCACTATGCTCATTTTCATACTTCTAACAAATGAGAGTTGGTGAAATGACTTTTGTAGATGTAGTATACTTTAACATGGGAGAGACGCGATGTTTATCTCCCCCACGATACTGATGTTATGTCATTTCGAACATTCTCGCTGCCATCATTGCTATGTTCCCATGAACTTTTAGTTCGCCATTACGATCTCTGTAGATTCAGTCGTATTTTCCTTCCTCAACTTCAGCAATTTCTACATGGTAGAAATAGGTAGAATAATTTCAATAAGCTTTAAATATAGTTGTATGTCGACTTGATATACATGCACAAACTAAGTGCCTTCGTTCTCGTTGCTAATTGCGTGCCGTATTCATCTTCTTCAAAGAAGAAGCTGTCAATTCCTCCAAAAGTAATCTGATCTCCCTAAACCGTAATCGAATTCCAACGGCCAACTCTTATCACTTTGAAAACACTCCGATTCCCCGTGTGCAGTGCGTCAAATTTCTTGGACTCAACATCACTTCCAACCTGAAATGGAACACCCACACCGACGCAGTGAGGAACCAAGCTGCCCGCCAACTGGGTATGCTGAGCAGAAATCTACGTGGCTGCCGCACCAAAGTGAAGAGAACCGCCTATCTGAGCCTACTGCGACCGCTACTAATTCACGCGTGCCCTTCATGGAGCCCCGGTACCAAGGGAAATATCCTTAAGCTAGATCAGATACAAAATCGTGCCACTAAATTCATTCGTTCGAAAAACTCCGACGTAGACTCTAAAATGAGGCGCCAAAAATGTAGCCTTCCATCTATTGAGAACCTATTTACCCAAATTGATTTGTTATACCTGCGAAAACTTTTTAATAATACAGACTCATCTGCTATTTTAAACAAAATTTCCCTTGGCTACCGATCAGCTCAGAAGGGCCGCGGAGTTATGCTGTACGCCCCACTACCCAGGACTGAGTCGTACAAACTGGGTTTTGTAAATTGATCGGTTTGTGCGTGGAACAGCTTACCGTGTTCTCTGAAGGGTAGCAACAATAATGCCGTTCAGTTCAAATGGAAGCTGCGGCATAATCTGTTCAACAAGTAGGTTGTTCTTCATAAATTATGCCTCGATTCTTTGTTGTGCTAGTGTTTCCCGTGTATCTCCTTTTTCAATATTTATTTGATCTCTTCTCTTTTTGTTCCTCCCTTATCATATATAAATGTTCATTTACCATCCCCTAATGCATACTGTAAATAATGTAATCATTGCTCGGTTCTCACTAATTGCCATCTTCTGTGCATATGTAAATAAAACCCAGTGTATTGGGGGCTCTGACGCATCGCGAATGCGAAGTGGGGCTTTGCTCTTTTCAGAGACTCCCTTCAATGTACTGTAAATATAGTGTAAGGCACTGATAAATAAATATGAAAATGAAATGAAATATAGTCTAATAATCTCTATCAGCTTTGTTCGATTGTCGAGTATTTGGTTGACACGTCCTCTTCTCATGAAGTCGTAATTGTTAAGAGCCTCGATTCCTCTCTCCGATGTTCCTCCCCAACAATAAAATTACCGTCCCCTTTCAGAACATGGCTCTGATTGGTTCCTTATTAGCGATGATAATATAATCCTTAATTAATCATTTAATTAGCCGCAATGTTAATAAATATTTATTACTTATTATTTAACACCTTCAATGATATTATGATGTGTTAAAATCACGCCGGTAATTAGCTATGCTAATTGCTTTATTTACTCTCTTCTAAGTAAGGTCGCTTATCGTTGGCTGTTCGACACGTGCCAAACTCGAGTCTCCCCTCCTCCGAACCTCTAGTCACACTTCCCTCGCATGCGCTTTTCGGCTCGACTCGGAAGTCTTCGAGTATCTCCGTGCATCATTGTTCCATCATTCTCAAAGAACTGCGCTCCCTAGTGCTAAGTCGCTCACGTGACTGCTAATAATTTCCTCATTGGTCGGCTCGGTTAACTGGCTAACTCCGCGAGATGTATAAACCAGTTACGTGGCTTGGTTCCAGTATCGCTTTTATTTAACATTGGCAAGTTAGAAAACTTTTGAGAATACGGATATTTTCAAGCTTCTCTATACGAGTACAGTACCAATAGGAGAAGTGCGAAGGTGTTAATTTGATTTAGAGCATTATGGTGTGTGAAGCAATTTTCAGTGCTGCCTTAATGAACCAAAGTTTGATGCTTTTCAGTCGGTCAACACGATTGTATTTATTTATTTATTTATTTATTAATCTCATGTAATTTTTTTCAGGAGTAGGGAATAACCCATCTCATTTGGGTGCAATCGTGTTGACCGACTGAAAAGCACCACACTTTCGTTGATTTAGAGCCTTGATGTAGAATGGCAATAAGATGTGCGTTTATTCATCTGGAAATGCGAGGGCAGATCATAAAGTCTTTGCTCCCACTTTATTTTAGCAAAAATAAAAATACATACAGGTAATTACAAATATACGTACTGTTCTACGCACCTTACACTATTTATCCACATAGTCTCCACATTTGTTCAGACATTTGTCCCATCACAGCACTAAATTTGAGATGCCCCTGTGGCAGAATTTAGCCGGCTGACTGTGGAACTATCGTTGGACTGCTGTCTTGGCGTCATCGTTGCACGTGAATCGCGATAACCACGTTGTCCACATCGAGAAACCCTCGGCGCTTCTTCCTGATGGCAGCCCGCAGACTTGACAATGTGGAACAATACCTGTCAGCGTTGATGGTTGCACCTACTGACATGAAATCGAGCAGTCCGGACCTCGCCCCTAGTGATATCTACGGTTTTGGTCCGCTGGAGAAGTTCCTGGAAGGACATCGATTCACGTGCAACGATGACGCCAAGACAGCAGTCCGGCCATGGTTCCACAGTCAGCCGGCTAAATTCTACCACAGGGGCATCTCAAATTAGTGCTGCGATGGGACAAATGTCTCAACAAATGTGGAGACTGTGTGGAAAGATAGTGTAAGGTACGTAGAACAGTACGTATATGTATGTATTTTCTTTGGCTAAAATAAATAGGGGCAAAGACTTTTTGATCCCTTCTCGTAATAATAATAATAATAATAATAATAATAATAATAATAATAATAATAATAATAATAATATCGTATGGCCTCAGGTGCCGGGTGCAAGCTTTGTTATTTGACACCCAGAGGGTAGCTTGCATGAGATAATCAGGCTTGTGGGCGCATAAAAATGAGCCTTTGTAAAGCAGGAACCTGGTGCTCTGATGTGCTCCTTTTGTCCCTTTTTTAAAATGAAATTTTTGGTAAATTGAAAATTGAGGTTTGATAATAAATTATTGTACCTTGCTGAAGAGTAGGTCAGCAGTGGGTACAATGTTTGTTTGAGAATGATTATATATTTGTTTTTATGAATTAATTTTTTAAAAATGTATATGACTATCTCCTATGATTGCCGGCTTATGTTCGAAACAGGGAGTGCCTTTTGGTCCTTAATTTGGGCCAAGCTCTTTCCTGTCGATGCCGTAGATGTTAATATTTTCGCTCGCTCGCCATGGTTTATATGTGTGAGATTTTTCAGGTGCGTGTATTGGTTTTAGTTTGTGCAGCAGCTTCGATATTAATGTGAAAAGTAGTAGAATAGACCACTAGTGGGTAGTAATTTAGTATTGCTTAGAAGTTGAGAAAGTATAGACCTGTAGTAGGTTTTGCATTGTTTGGCTATGATAGCGTTTAAAAGACCTCAGCTTCCGCCTCATATTGTTAAGAAAAAATGAATTTTTGTAGTTTGTGTAATGTAATGTGCTGGAGCAGGAGAGTGCACTTCATTGCATTTTGTGTGTTATGGAGGTCCCTGGTTTGTTGCTCCGCATCCCGGGCGGGGTCGGCCGTGGCCTTAGCCCCCAGGCAGCAGAGCCACTTGCCAGGGAGTAGTTTGTATGTAGGCTGGTGAGTGACTGTGTTTGGGAGCCGGCTCAGGGCTCGGTTTGCCTTAGTTTACTTGTTGGTAGCCGTGAGTTGCAGTAGCAAGCTCAGCAGCTGTGTTAAGGCAGTGGCGGGCTGTGTGGGAGGGGGAGTTAGTGGCAAAGACATGAGGGCAGGGATGGTGGAGTTGTGGCGTTGTCTGGTGTTTAACTGCCTTTGCCTTATGGCTGTTTTTATGTATCGACAGCCGTCATAAGAGGCAGCATGAGATCCTTCACAGTTGGCGCATTTAGGCCTATCTCTAGGTACCTTGCAGATAGAGTGGTGATGCGAATCGCCACATCTATTGCAGCGGGTGCTGTGAGGACAACTTGCCGCATTATGACCCAGTCTTAGGCAGTTATAACATTGGTAGATTAAGTTAGAGTGTGGTTTGGGAGGGGGGCGAGAGATTCCCCGTGTTTTTGGTTGTGGTGGTGAGGCCACCGTGTCAGCGGAAGGGTTAGGGTTGGCTACAGTATCACTAGTGTATGGATTTGTGTGTGGAGTTGGGTTGGCCTGTGAGTTTCGATCTTTGGGTTTATGTTTGCGTTTAGCAGATTTTTTCAGTGGTTTGTCTGTGGTGTGTTTCTCTGGCATCACTGATATTAATTTTGTGGGAGAGAGAGATAGCGTGTGAACTGTTTGTGTTTGCCTAGCATGTTTGTAAATGGGCATAGGTGGCGGTATCGGAATGGTTTGGGAGTCCTGTTCAGTGTTTTCTGGTTCAGTTTGCGTATACTGTTCATAAAAGTCAGGGGCGTTAGGGTTCATGTACATGAGTAGGGGAATGGCTGAATGTTTCTCGAGTGCCTTTGCTATGGTAGGAATGTGTCTGTCATGCGTAGGGATGACCATAACATAGTGGGTAGCTTGCATGTCGAATTGCGTTGTTCCTTGAAGCACTATAAAAGTCAAGGAGGTTAGATATCTAAGCTCCTTGAACACTATAGCGCTCTCTAGTAGAGAAATGAGGAACTTTGTGTTAGCGGAAACTCCCGAGATTAATTTTGCCGTTATGAACACGGCGTACTGAATTCAAATGGGTTCTTTGACATGCCAACATCTTATGATATGCGTGTCGTAAAATTTTGCACCTTTCAAAAATCACGGCCAAGAGTGAACCTGCAACCTTGGGGTTAGTAGACCGACACGGTAACCACTCACCCACCGTGGCAAGCATCCACCCTTGTACATAGAGGTTAAATAGGTTTTATTCTTACTTGGAGTTATGAAATGTCGCATTAACGGATTGGTCACACAATTTGCGTCCTGATGCTTCTAATAAACATTTATTTCTGTAATTTCGTTGTGTAGTTTCCTTAATATTTACTTCAGACCTTAGTGTAATAATAGGAGATTGGAATTTAATATTGAATTTGCATAAAATTACAAGCCAAGGTCTGCACACTTGACATTTATCAAAGAGCTGCTTATTACCAGATCAAACAACTCAGTTATGTTTACAAACACTCAAATCTAATAACTAGCTTGGAGAGTTCACTCACAAGACGTCCTCGCCATGAGAAAAGGAACCGAAGGGAAATCTAATTAAGAAGAAGAAGTGCTTGGAGTAAACGATTTGGAATTAACTTCACGCCTTGAGTTGATGAAGAAAATAACTCTGGAGTTGAGTCTGAAAGACCCGAAGTTCTGTACTGATGCTGCATTTGATAATGTTTAGTTCTTGTTTTATTTGAGGGGCTTGGACATCGTGGTCCTTTAGCACTGTGTACTTGGGTGTGTGTTGACTTTATCTGATAATAAAATGTGTTTTTGTAGTGACTGTACTAGTGTGTGTGTTTGTAAACCAGAAGAGGATTTGGAAGGAGGCAGCCGTGGCGTTAGGAACCATCCCGGGATTTACCTGGAGTAGAAGTGGGAAACCACGGAAAACCACTTCCGGGCACTTCTCCGTTTTGCCCCAAGAGACTGCGAGTACTCCGTTCCAGCCCTCAGGTCAGAATTAATTTTCTTGGTAGAGCCGGGAATCGAACCCGGACCTTCGGGGCTATGGCCAAGTGTGAAAGTCACTGCACCAAGAGGTGGTAAGATGTCTGTTTCAGTATCATTCACCATGGATGCAACTTTAGGGAATTCTTTGCTTCAACGTTCGAGGATTTATAATAGGGATATTAATGTTTGATTGTGTGCCCTTACTGACCCCAATATAATGGGAGAGTAAAGATTGAGATTCCAGATTCAAAAATTCTGAGTTCGATTCCCGGCTCTGACAAATTTATTTTTGATCTGAAGGCTGGAACGAGGCTCATACATACTTATGAGGCAAACATGAGAAGAAATGTGTTCGATTCCCACTTCAGCTGTCTTAGAAGTGGTTTCCACCCCTGGCAAATGTAGTTATTTATTTATTTATTTACTTATTCATTTATTTACTTATTTATTTATTTACTTATTTATTTATCGTATAGCTTTTAGTGCCGGGAGTGTCCGAGGACATGTTCGGCTCGCCAGAGGCTGTAGCTGCTTCAATGCGGACACCCATGGGGTGAGCTACAAGTTCCGTTCTATTTCAAGTAGTTCCAACGTTCGCTACCAGATGTCACTGACACCTAGTGGTGAACGTTGGAACTTTGATAGAGCATTTCAACGAAATCTAATCTGCAAATTTAGCTCCACACAATTTCATTAGAGGAAGGTTCTTTTACATGCCATAAATCTATGACATGGGACCGCTGGCTTTACATCCCCTCCGAAGGAAGGCATACTGAATGATTTTAACGCTCTTAAAAATCCGATGATTTCGGTCGGGTTTGAACCCGCAATCTTGGGCATAGAAGTTCAGCATGCTACCGACTACGCCACCGAAGCCGCTGGCATATGTAGTGATGGTGCCTCATAGTTCTCTCACTTTCCTCGTTAATGACTGGTTCACTTTTGAATCCTAGCTGGGTGGCCATGTTTACATTCCATGTCTGCGTAGAGCCAGGGCTTTCCCAGCTCGAGGCACAGCGTCGTCAACTTTCCACCGTAGCCACTGAGAGCAAGTAGCAAGACTGGACAGAACTGCGTGTGACTGTGCAACACTGGATACCTGACAAGCGAGCCGGCAGCCAGGACTGGACTATGGACTCCACGTGGAGTGATAGAGCAAACATGCTGTTCAAGAACCATCTGCTATTGGTCAGTAGCGACCAATGGTTATTGTCGGCGCGTGCTACTGCCTTACGTTTTAGTTTCCGGTCGTTAACGAGGAAAGTACTATACTTAAGGCCCCGGCTGTCTCCTTCCGATTCCTGGCTTCAATTTTTATACAGTTAAGGACTGTGAGGGAGCCGAGCGAGTGCCCAGTTCGAGAGAATGTGTGGGGTGGTGATACAGACTTTCAGCCAGGCACAAATCATAGCAAGCCTCTATCCCCGTGTGCGGCAGTGTGCGAGTAAGTTGGGACTACTGCTCGAGTCCAAGCTTTTGAACTTGAGGGGTGAGGTGCCACGGGAGGCGGGAAGAGAAGGGCCTGTCAACAGCCTGCCGTGTTATCTGGAATTCCTGACCATTCCAATACTGCTAACATAGGGCCGTTGCCTATATTACTGTGGTGATGCGAATGAGTGCATCGATCAATGTATTTGATTCTGTTACTACGCACGAACCGACAACAGTGGCTACGCAGGCTAAATCGCAGCGTTAGGTCATGGGGCCAAGCTCTCTGCTGACTCGGTAGACGCGTGGGTTCGAGCCCGACCGTCGGCCGTCCTTGAAATGGTTTTCCGTGGTTCCCCATTTTCAACACCAGGCAAATGCTGGGACGGTACCTTCTGATAGGCCACGGCCGCTTCCTTTCACATCATTGCCCAGTTTCATTCATCTTCATCGATTCCATCTCTTATCCCGACGCGCAGGTCGCCCGCTAGAAAGACCTGCACTCGTCCTCTTAGGAGGCCACACGATAAAAAAAAACTACGCACGGACCGGGAATCCCCCACGTCTCTCATCGTCGTCCGCGATCCACATTCCTCTCAGGATCATGCAGCTTGGACTCGAGCAGTACCTAGAGACAAGCAACTGTTGGAGACCCACGGTCTAACCATGAAGTGGGCATGTGTTCTACTGCAACATAGCTGTTTTATCTAGTGACTTGGATATCGAAGTCATCAGTCCCGTGTAGGTGTAGTCCGCCTCGTTGCGTAGTCGCTGATATTCTTGGCATTCTTTGGGTTCAATACCCGGCACTGCTAAGAAATGTATTTCTGGTCTGATGGCTGGAACGGGGTACATTCAGCCTCGTGAAGCAAAACTGAGAAGAGCCGGGTACGATTCTTACCTCAGCCATCCTGGAAGTGTTTTTTCTTTGTTTTCCCATTCTGCTCCATGCAAATGCTGGGATGGTACCTATCTTAAGGCCACGGCCGCTTCCTACCCAAATCCTATCATAGTGGCGCAGGGTATCAGAAAAATTCTGCTCACAACCAAGTACACGGGGCTAAAGTACCACGATGTCACAATCCCCTAAACATAATTAACAACAACAACAACCGTGTAGGTGTGTGGAATTTGTCTGATAACCTGTAATATTGTGGTTTCTATAGTAGGGTGCGTATTTGTAATAGAAGCTAGGACTGTAAATGAGGCAGCTGTGGTTGTAGGTTAAGTTGTTGTTGTTGCTTACTTTAGGGCTTTGGAACATCGTGTTCATGTATCCCCATGTACTTGGTTGTGTGTGGAATTTGTGTCATAACCTGTGTTATTGTCATGGCTGTATCAGTATGTGTATTTGTAAGTTGGGGATAGGATTTGGAAGGAGGCGGCCGTGGCCTTAAGCTTGGAACCATCCGGTATTTGTTTGGAGTAGAAGTGAGAAACAACGCAAAACCACTTCTGGGTGAACTTCGTTTCAGGCCTGAGATCTGAATTAAACTGATCTTGGATTTTGTGACCAGAGTAACAATACGTATCTTACCCCGAGACCATAGAATTTGAATTTTAGCATTTCAATTTGAATTTATTGTTACTCCTGTACAGGCCACTAAATGTACGAAGCCTCTTTATGCAGCTCTCTTCACTCAGAGGGTGGTAAAATACAATAAACAAGAAATAAAACGTAACCTAAACATTCAGTTGACTAAATTATGCTCTTGATACGGGTAGTTCTTATTACCTAGAGATAGTCTTTAAAATTTTTGCTACTGTAACATGAATCCCTACTACGATATTTTAGCTTTAGATTTTTGTTCTCTGTTATTTACGATTTTTAGCATATTTTCTTTTATGAAAAAAAAAAAAAAAAAAAAAAAAAAAAAAAAAAAAAGTAGGCTTATGCGATCACCTAATGTCCGTGTGTGTGTATGTGTCTGTGCGTATGTGTGTGTGTCCCAAATAAAATCTATCCGGCTGGAGCGATTTCAATGAAACTCTGTAAAAACATAGTACTATTTTGTCCAACACCGACCGTCTTACCAATCCAACATGGAGGCTGTGTGAAATATTTCACTGGCATTCTATATCTCCGAAACTATTACCCATATCACCTTGAAATTTGTACGGTGATAAAGGGCACTACTAGAAGTTCGCCTATGTGACTTTCAGGAACCTGTTAAGTACAAAACGAACATGGTGGCCAAGTGAAGTTGAAACATTTAAATAGACTTTTCTCGCTATCCGAGTGCAGTGAAACATGGCACAGCGGATGTTTATACATATTACAATGCACTGATAAAAAAAAAGTTCAATTATTTACATAACCTCAGGATGGAGGCTATGCGAAAGTTTAAATTGAAGTTTTATTTCTTGTGTCCTAATCATGCGGTCGAAGTCAACGTTTGAATAATAAACCTACGAAATAATCGTCATCTAATAGTACATAACCGTATGGCCTACATACATAAAAATCCAACAAGGCGACCATCCGAAATATTTAGATGGTTCTCAATATCTACACACATCAAAAAAAGTTTTGCATCACCTCGGTTCCCAGATCTCCGGCATATAGACGTTGACTGTGTATATTGTATCCAAGATACAGTCCCTTTGACTGTTCATAGATGTCACTAAAACTGCTCAAAGATGTAAACAACCATGCATGAGCAGGGCCTATTAGACGGAGGGGGTACGACAGCCGATCAGTTCCAGTCATTCCACCAGGACGAAGGTACGCTGCTCATGTTGTCTGTAGTTCTACCATGCCTAGAAGGTCAATACCGCAGTTCGATCGCGTCCGCATTGTTACTTTGTGTCAAGAAGGGTTCTCAACAAGGGAAGTTTCCAGGCGTCTCAGAGTGAACCAAAGCGATGTTGTTCGGACATGGAGGAGGTACAGAGATACAGGAACTGTCGATGACAGACCTCGCTCAGGCCGCCCAAGGGCTACTACTGTAGTGGATGACCGCTACTTACGGATTGCCGCTCGGAGGAACCCTGACAGCAATGCCACCATGTTGAATAATGCGTTTCGTTCAGCCACAGGACGTCGTGTTTCAACTCAAACTGTGCGCAATAGGCTGCATGATGCGCAACTTCACTCCCGACGTCCATGGCGAGGTCCAGCTTTGCAACCCCGACACCATGCAGCGCGGTACAGATGGGCCCAACAACATGCTGAATGGACCCCACGGAATTGGCATCACGTTCTCTTCACCGATGAGTGTCGCATATGCCTTCAACCAGACAATCGTCGGAGACGTGTTTGGAGGCACCCTGGTCAGGCTGAACGTCTTAGACACACTGTCCAGCGAGTGCAGCAAGGTGGTGGTTCCCTGATGTTTTGGGGTGGCATTATGTGGGGCCGACGTACGCCACTGGTGGTCATGGAAGGCTCCGAAACGGCTTTACGATACCTGAATGACATCCTCCGACCCATAGTGCAACCATATCGGCAGAATATTGGAGAGGCATTTGTCTTCATGGACGACAATTCTCGACCTCATCGTGCACATCTTGTGAATGCGTTCCTTCAAGATAACGACATCGCTCGACTACAGTGGCCAGCATGTTCGCCAGACATGAACCCTATCGAACATGCCTGGGATATGTTGAAAAGGGCTGTTTATGGACGTCTTGACCCACCAACCACTCTGAGAGATTTACGCCGAATTGTCGTTGAGGAGTGGGACAATTTGGACCAACAGTGTCTTGATGAACTTGTGGATAGTATGCCACGGCGAATACAGGCATGCATCAATGCAAGAGGACGTGCTACTGGGTATTAGAGGTAGTGGTGTGTACTGCAATCTGGACCACAAATGCTGAAAGTCTAGCTGTATGATGGTACAACATGCAATGTGTGGGTCTCATGAGCAATAAAACGAGCTGAAATGTTGTTTGTGTTGATCTCTATTCCCTTTGTATTTAACGGTTCCGGAACTCTTGGAACCGAGGTGATGCAAAACTTTTTTTTGATGTGTGTACGAGTAGCCTCCGTGGCTTAGGCGGCAGCACGCTGGCCTCTCACTGCTGGGTCCGTGGTTCAAATCACGGTCACTCCATGTGAGATCTGTGCTGGACAAAACGGAGGCAGACAGGTTTTTCTCCGGGTACTCCAGTTTTCCCTATCAACATTTCATTCCAGTAACACTCTCCGCTATCATTTAATTTCATCTGTCATTCATTTAATCATTGCCCCAGAGGAGTGCGTCAGGCCTCGGCAGCTGGCACAGTTCATATCCTCGCCGCTAGATGGGGGATTCATTCATTCCATTCCTGACCTGGTCGGAGACGGGAAGCAGGCTGTGGATTTTCATTTTCAATATCTACGAATCTATTAAAGCAATCGAACTGAAATTTTGTATGTTGATAGAGGCAATTAACATAAGTTGGATATATGAAAATGGGCTATTTTGTTCATCACGGAACTACTTCTTTCTACTATGAAATAGTTTAAGTACGAAATAATCATATTCTTTTTTACTTTCAGAAAAGCGGCGGTAAGGATGTTATTAGGTTCCATGTTTAGCTCCGTCGACAGTGTGCGGGACAGTAGTTGTATGTTATGGCCTTCAAGGAGACAGCCATGTGCATCTAGCGAAGCTTTTCAGGAAGATTGAAATCTCCATCCATCCTTCAAGAAACTTATCTTAATTACATTTGCAATTAACCTGCTCGTGTGGAGTAACAATAAGACTCAGGTACGGCACATGCATTAAATTCATTGTACTGTAGAATGGTACATTATGCAACAAGGCTATAATGGCAATAATTAAGACATAAGTATTTCCATACCAGTGTCTTAATTACCATTATAGGCGAGTTGCATACGACTATTTATGTTCGACGATAATTATAATTATTTTATGTTCGAACATAAATATTCATAAATATCTGTCGAGCTTTCGCCAGTTTTATGTACTGAACAGAGCGCATGAGACGCAGAAAATACCTTGTATTTGACCATGGCCTCCTCAAATACCCCACTATGACACGAGCCACGCAGCGAAATTTAAAATAGAAGGCCGTGGAATTGAGCGCAAGTGCGATGCTATCCTTACCTAATTGGTCACACAACTGTTTCTTGAGGTCTGATTGGTGGGAGAAACTGTTTCATAATGAAAAATAGTGTTATAATGACCCTCATTATGATACAGTTTTCTGACATATAATATTTACATTTCGACATAAACGTATATTTCGTGTAGTAGTTCCGACTTACTCGCACACTGCCGCACAGAGGTAGAGGCTCGCTATGATTGGTGTCCGGCTGAAAGCTGAGAGGAGAACAAGAGTTGACAAAGGGAGGTCGACAGGAAAGATGACAATAGTACAAGTAAGTGTGAACAATGCCGGATTCAGCTAGGGTCCCGAGGGGAATCCCTGGAGGATTTCCAGTGTTATTTAAACTTACTGGATAATGCACATGTTCCTTTGTGTTGAGTTAGAAGCGTGATTGTTTTATAAACCTGGCGTGATAACACAGTCATAAAGCACAACCTTTTGATCTACAGTCAGCAACCAGCTGCTGCCCCTTGCCATTTAAATTCAGCGTGGGCGTTATCAGCTACGCTCTGCGGACAGTTGATGTTTTCCACAAATTACATGCGACGAATCTCAATCCAAACGTAATTGTATTTGAGTATTTCATCTGTAGTGGCTAGCACTCTTGGCTATCACCGTGAAGTCCAGTGAAGCAAAACTGAAAAGAAGTGAGTTCGATTCCCACCTTGGAAGTGGTTTTCCGTGGTTTACCACTTCTACTCCAGGCAAATGCTGGAGTGGTTCTTAACTTCAAGCCACGGTCGTTTCATTCCCCATCTTCACTTGACTTACAAAAACACTTATTAATTAATACAACTACCACAATAAGACAGGTTAACTGACAAATTTTGTAAAAAATGAAAGTAGACTTCCACACTGGAGAGGGAAGAGCACTACCGGATGCCATTTATTCTCTCTCACCTTCGATTTATATAAGTTCGTCAACATTGCAAGCACTGCAGCTCGTCTTTTCATCCTGCTTTTTGGAGCAGTATACCTCTCACATCTGATTTATGTTAAAGGGTCATTTTTATGCACTTAGTTTCAATTGTAACACAAGGACAATAACAAACAACCAACCGTAAGAATACGTTAATATATTTCTTGTATATGGTGTTTGTTTATCAGGTTGATACTGGGTCGGTATGCACTCTTATATATAATCGTTCTATTATTATTATTATTATTATTATTATTATTATTATTATTATTATTATTATTGTTATTATTATTAACATATATTTTGCATGCACTCTTTTATTGAAATACAATCTGTATATACCTGTATGTTGTAAATAATAATTCATATGTCTCACAGATAATCTGGATTTGCCTTCAGATTCGTGAGACATATCACATTAATGTAATATCAATAGTATTTAATAAATAAATAAATAAATAAATAAATGAATAAATGAATAAATAAATAAAACTATTATTATTGTTTTATTATTACCATGCTCTTGTTGCTATCATTGATTGACTATTGTTATTTATATTGCGAATGTTGTATGCAACGAATTTTATAATACAGGGGATGTCTCATAAGTAATGTCGTTTTTTAAAGAACATTTTATTTGGATTTTTTTTTGACAAGAAATTACACTATTCTTCAAAGTAGAGACCATCAGATTCTATGCTCTTGAGCCATCTTTCAGCGAGGTTTATTATCCCGTGATGGTACCAGTCTCTGGGTTTTGATGCGAAGATTAAGGCGAGACCCTCTTCCACAGCTTCGATGTTTTCGAAATTTCTTCCACACAAGAAATGGGCCAAGGATCGAAAAAGATTGTAATCTGAAGGCGCAAGTTCAGGGCTGTATGCTGGATATGGTAGCAGATGAGACTTCTCGCAATTCCTGAATTTTTGCCATGGTTGTTCGAGCAGTACGAAGTCTCGCATTGTCCTGATGCAAGAGAACTCTATTTCGGTTAAGTAATGCTGAACTCGTTCCAGTTGTTGAGAATAAAGATCCGCATTGACTGCACGCCCGTTTGAAACAAACAGTGAATCACTCCTTCAAAATTCCACCAGACACACAACATCAATTTGGGCCGAACGGATCCTTTTTAGACTATTTTCATTTATGAAAAAATAGGCTTATGAGATCACCTTTTGTCCGTGTGTTTGTCTGTGTATGCGTGTGTGTGTGTGAGATATGGTGTGTGTCCCCCCTTAATAACTTCTAAATGGCTGGAGCGATTTCAATGAAACTGTGTAAGTTCATAGCACCATTCCGGACGGCCCCAACCGTGCCTTTCAAATTTTATTACGTCTCACCAATTCAACATGGCGGCTGTGTGAAATATTTCACCAGCATTCAATATCTCCGAAACTATTACCGATATCAACCTGGAATATTTTACGGTGATAAAGGGAACTACTAGAAGTACACCTATGTGACGTTTGAAAACCTGGTAACTACAAAACCAACATGGCGGCCAAGCGAAGTTGCGACTTTTAAATAGATGTTTCTCGCGATTTAACCAACCAAACGCAATAAAACTTGGTACAGTATATGTTTATACACATTGTAATGCACCGACATCTAACTTCGTTCAATTGTTTACATAACCTCAAGATGGCGGCTGTGCGAAATATTTCACCGGCATTCTATATCTCTGAAACTATTAACGGTATCACCCTGAAATTTTGTACGGAGATAAAGGGCACTACTGGAAGTTCATATATAAGACTTTCAAAAACCCGGTTAACTACAAAACGAATATGGCGGCCAAGCGAAGTTGAAAATTTTAAATAGACCCTTCTCGCGATTTAATGATCTAAACGCAATGAAACTTGGTACAGGAAATGTTTATGCACATTGTAATGCACTGGTATCTAATTTAGTTCAATTGTTTACATAACCTCAAGATGGTGGCTGTGCAAATTTAAAAATTAAGTTTTTATTTCTTGTGTCGTAGTCATGCGATCGAAGTGAAAGTTTGAATAATGAACCTACGCAATAATTTTCCTTTAACGGAGCATGCCACTATGACCTATACATATAACAATCCAACATGGCAACCATCCGAAATATTTAGATGGATCTCAATATCTACGAATCTATTGCAGCAATTAAACTGAATTTTTTAATGTTCATAGGGGCTATGAACATAAGTTCACCTACAAGACTTTCAATAACCTGGTGATCACAAATCCAACATTGCGGCGACGCGAAGTATAAATATTCACATGATCGTTTCTCGCAATTTAAACATCCGAGTGCAGTGACACTTGGTACAGTAAATCCTTATACAAATGTTAATCCACTGGCATCTAATTTTTTTCAATTGCTTACATAACCACAAGATGGCAGCGGTGCGAAATTTTAAAATCTCGTTTTTATTTCTTGTGTCCTAATCATGCGATTGAATTTTGAATACTACACATACACAATAATCTTCATGTAACAGTACATAAGTGTAAGACCTACATATATATAAATCCAACATGGCGACCATCCGCAATATTTAGTCGGGTCTCAATATCTACGAATGTACCGGGTGAGTTAGCCGAGGTCGTTGCGGCATGACTGTTGGCAGTCACTCACATCCGGGAGGCGAGGAGGTTCGAATCCCCCCGCCGTCAACCTTGAAGATGGTCTTCTGTGGTTTCCCATCTTCCTTCCAGGCAAATGCCGGGGTTGGTCCCTACCTATAGGCCACAGCCGCTACCTTCCAACTCCTCGACCCTCCCTTCCAACTTTCCTCCCCAACGGTACTTGTAGCTCACCCATTGGGTGTCCGTCTCGAAGCAGCTACAAAACTGGCGAGCCGAACATATCCTCGGACACTCCCGGCGATAAAAGCCATACGCTAAAAAAAATAAAATAAAAAAAAAATAATAATAAAAAAAATCTACGAATGTGTCAGCAATCAAACTGAGATTTTTATGTTGATAGAGGCTATTAACATAAGTAGGATATATGAAAATAGGCTGTATAGTTCTTCACGGAACTACTAGTTAACGATGACTTTGGCAGGTAGACGGGGACTGAGCCACAGGTTCGAGGCGTCAGTGTTGCGGTAATAGACCCATTTTTCATCACATGAGACAATTCTCCTGATAAATCTATCATTCATGGGGTTATCGATAAGTTGACGACAGATATCCACTGTACGTTGAGCCTGTTCATGAAGTACAGATCTACAGCTTCTGTTTGATTTTCCAAGTTTCTTAATCTGGCGATGTATGGTACATTTTGATGCACGAAGTTCTTCTGACAGCCTATGAGTACTTCTTTGATGATTTTCTTCCAAAACTCTGCATGCATTCTCAATATCCCATACTTTATGTCTTCCAGAACGCGGTAAATCTGTAATGTTTTCTTCTCCAATGTTGAAACGGTGGAACCATCGTTGTGCCTCACGCTTACTAACGACACCTTCTCCTTCCACTTCAATATTATTCGAGCCGTGGCAGCAGCTTTGTAATCTTGTTTCCAGTAGTGTTTTAGAAGGACCCCAACCTCCAACTTTGTACGTTCCACTTGTGATTGTGTATCAACAACTGACGACTGATAAAACTCAGCAATTCTTCTAGGTTTGTGCCGTGTCTTGTGTGGGGTTTCACCTAGGACACCAAGCTAGCTCATCGGCGGGCTCTTGGTGCCACTGGCCGTGAAAATCAATATACCATCTTTTTGGAAGCCTTCATAGAGAAGTTATGGCTGCTTGAGCTTTTAGTTCTCGCAGTAAAGAGGCGCAGGTGCGCTTCATAAAAGTTCGCAGTTTGCTACTCCTGTGGGAGTTTGGGCGGGGACACCAGGAGCCCACTGATGAGCAAGCTTGGTGTCCTAGGCGAAACCCCACACAAGACACGGCACAGACCTAGAAGAATTGCTGAGTTTTAATTGACCGTGAAAGTCAATATAGCCTACCATCTTTTTGACGACTGATACATTCTCGCAATAAACGCAATTCTAGTGATGGTCTCCTGTAAATAGCATTGGCGAACCAAAGGAAACACCAAACTTAATAAAAAACGACATGAGACATCCTAATATTATACAAATTTAATTGTTTGCTTATGATATACGATATATCACATGTTTTTAATTTTAACGAAATGTACGGCACTATGTTTATAAGCCCTAATCCTATTGTATGTTGGGCACTACTGTAAGGGAGCTCAAGCTCTAAGTGTAGCCATGTAAATAAAATCAATCAATCGCTGGGTGTTTGTGTGGTGCGATTCGCTCCTGTGATCTCCTCAAGACGTTCTTCCTGAGCCGCCGCGTCACTGGTTGAAGACCGTGCAATGGGTGACGGGGATCTGTTTCTTCGGCCGAAGTCGTCGGATTTTATAAGAACGTTAAAAACCACTCAGTATGCCTTCCTTCGGAGGGGAAGTAAAGCCGGCGGGCCCATGTCATAGATATATGGCATGTTAAAGAACATTCCACTAATTACACCCGTGTGAAGCTAAATTGTATAGGTTAAGAATGTAAACAACGCTCTTAGGTTCCTACGTTCGTTGTCAAGAGCCGACTGCGGTGGCGTCTGGTAACTAAGTTCTGAACTAGTTGGTCGTTGACGGTGGCGTTTGCGACAAAAGTAGTTGAATGTCTGCAGTCCTTCTTGAATAACAGATGCACACACTAATACAGTCATCACAATTAACACCGGTTATCAGACAGATTCTACACACACCCAAAATACACGGGGCTACATGACCGCGTTGTCGCAGCCCCTAAAGTAAGGAACCAACCAACCAACCATCCTCTTTACATCGGCAGCAACATATCTTCGGATGTGAGTTGGAGCTATTCCGATGAGAGATTACAACTTCTGTACTTTGTGTTGACTTTTGAAACCTCGAGCATTAACTTGCTTGTTGTTAGCAGAGGCACTCCAAGCTCACTCCCTTCGTAAGCGATGGCGTCTCAAACAATAGGCAGTACCTCGTGCCGACTGTTCGCTGCTAACCAATAGCTGCTGATTCTTGACTAAAGTCATGCTTGCTCTATCACTCCCACGTGGAGTACAAAGTCCAGTCTTGGCTGCCGACTCGATAGTCAGGCCTCCAATGTTGCACAGTTGCACGTAGTTCTGTTCAGTCTCGCTGCTTGCTCGCAGTGGCTACGGTGGAGAGTTGACAACACTGTGCCTCGAGCTGGGAAAGCCCTGGCTCCACTCAGACATGGAATGTAAACATGACCACCTAGCTAGGTTTCAAAAGTGAGCCGGTGGTTAATGAAGAAAGTGAGAGAATTATACTCTGAGGCGGACAGTCTAGTATTCTTAAAGTTCGTGAATGTGCGCTCCACGTCATGTTCTTTAACTCCCGGATTATATTGTTCCCCAGCCCAGGGGTTCTTAAACTTTTTGCTCTCACACCACCCCTAAAAGAAAACTTAAAAATGTCACCTCCCCCCCCCCCCCTCTTTCAAAAAGCAATTAATAATGGATCAAGTACGTAATTAGCATTTTTGGGAAGATACAAAACCTAACTTCGGGAACGTACCTGTTGGAATCGGACTCACTTCTGCTTAAATGACTCCAGCGACCCTCCAGAGCTCCCCGGGTGTACTTTACTGAAATGTTCCCGGAGTTGGGCAGGCCACATATTATCGTTACAAAGAATTTCGACACATAAGGGACACTGCGTTTTAAAAAATTCCATCACGACCAAGGTTGTATATGAACCCATATTTAACATATTCATCACTGTACTTCCTTTTCTTTGACATTTTGCTCTTAAGACTCAGCACTGTAACTTATAGCCTACTTTTGATAGTAGTGGAGATAATAATGAAACAACTTCCTACTTTAAGTAGTAACGACAAACTGTTGCTGGTAATACAGAATTAAAAACGGTCTTGAAAAAATTCATTGTTACACTCATGCAGATTGTGCATTTCAATTAAGAGAAGACTTCTTACTGGAAGAAATACATTGTTGTACCCATTCTAATTACTTATCTCATTAGATCTATTGTTGTGATCAGAATAATTTGTATAAAGAGGAAACTCTTATAACTTAATGTTTTACGTTCAGATTGGTGTAAATTCTTCAAAGCAATAATACAAAATTATAGAGGACAATGACACCTCCCCAGGGCAGGCATATCTCACAAGTTAAGAACCACTGCCCTAGCCCGTACACCGCTAGTTGGGTAGAAAGTAAGAGATGGTGAGATTAGAAGCGTTAGTTTGCCGCATTATTAAAGGGTAAGGCCGGTGCGATTGTGATCGCCTAATAACTGACAGAAGGTAATCGGATGACGCCAACAGCCTAGCCATGTTGAAACACCGGATCCCATGAGAACTCCGCAGTTAAGCAGCATTGGGCGTGGTCGGAACTTGGATGGAATGCGGTTCTGGCGTACCACGCGAAGTTAGAGGGAAAAGGAGGAGTGGAAATAACCTGGTCACCCTACCGCACGTCAACTCCAGCTCAGGATGGCCTCTTCGGAGACACGGACCTGCCTTCGGGCAGAACACACACACAAAATGAAAATAGGAAGATATACTGAGATTTATTACGAGACTAGCAGAAGTACCCATTCTTCGAACGGTCTTCGGTATTAATAACCAGACGTAATCAATTGAGATACTGTTGCAATGGTTAGAGACTTGGAACCTGTTTGTCGACAAAGAAAAATGATTAGTTAAAATATGCTCTGAAACTAAATTTACCTATCGTGTACTTCCTGACGTAAAAAAATTGAAAACCTCGTAGACGAAACGCAATACACGTCAAATAAAACTGACCTTCACTGTTGTGTCAAGTCCCCATCCAGAGGAAGACCCCTTTAATAAATTATAAAGTCTTGTGGTGTATGAAAATTCAGGTTTTTTAGATTCCAATGGCCCAAATTCCTAAAAGAAAAAAAAAGGAAAAAAAGCCGTATTTCAATTCAGGAATGTTTGAAAATAATGTTTCTGTTTGGAGATATAATAGACCTTCTGTACGACATAACGCACATTTAAGTCGTGTGAAAAAATCTAGGGTACCCCTCGTCCCCCTTACGCGCATTGATGAATTTTACAGTTTTAAACGATTCCGTAATAACCTTATAGCTATTTGTAAACATTCACAGAAATTTAATAAATGGAGTGGCTTTATTTCACGCAGAAATAGATGGAAAGTTGGATGTCACCTTTTCAGATATTGTTGTCATGGTTACTGGCTTGCATTCCTTCATTAGTTTATTAAATGAAATTAGTTTTCTGGAAATATCTCAGAAACTATTGGTTATAGCCTTAAAATGTACTTTTCGGGGACCCTTTACTGCTATTTAGGGGCACCGAGTTTTGTTTCTGACACCAAGGGGCTGAAAATAAGCTTTGTCTCGTCGTTGTAGGCCGAAGTATAATAATAATAATAATAATAATAATAATAATAATAATAATAATAATAATAATAATAATAATAATAATAATAATAATAATTATTATAATAATAACCCGGTGGTCCAGAAACCGTAGGTGGCAACCCCACCACTGGACTCGAGCTCATCAGGCTGATATCCTGATAGTTTTAAATTACACTTATCAAAGAAAGAAATAAAGGAAAATACAGGAATGATCTCAAGGTTGACGACAAAGGCTTTATTAAAGGACTGATTGGTTTTCGAATTGGTACATGGAATGTTAGGTCAATCATGACAGGAGGAATGAAGCAGCTGGAATCAGTGCTGGGTAATTACGGGTGTATACTAACAGCAGTCCAAGAGACAAGACTACCGAAAGGGATCATGAATGTTGGAAATCAATATATGATGTTTAATAGTAACGAAGATCGACCTGAATGGACTTCGGGAGTTGGAATTGTTGTACATAATAAGATATCTTCTGCTGTAAGTAAGTGATTGCCCATAAATGATCGAATTTGTGCACTGATCTTGAAAGCATCCCCATATAAGATATGTGTTGTAAATTGTCATGCACCATCAGAAGATGCGGAGGAGGAGGTGAAAAACAACTTTTATGCAGAATTGTAATCTACTGTAGATCATTTACCAAAACATGCTATTCGTCTCATACTGGGTGACTTTAATGCACAAGTTGGACGTGAAGACGAATATCGTCCAACCATCGGACCAGATAGTCTCCATGTCAATAGCAATGAAAATGGTATCAAAATAATCACATTTGCATATGACAGAAGAATGGTCATCAGCAGCACATATTTTCCACGTAAAGAAATACATAAAGCAACATGGATATCACCAGGTGGAGATACGAGGAATCAGATTGATCACATAATAGTAGATGGTACACATCGTGGGTGTGTTGAACAAGTACGAACATTCCGTGGAGCGGATATGAATTCAGATCATCTTCTAGTAGTAATGAAATTGCGCCTCAAGCTGTCTACCAAATGGCGAAAGCGAAAGCAAGAAATGGTCATCCCGGACAAAGATAAATTGGCCCTTACGTCTGTGAGGGAAGAATATCAAGATAGAATCAAGGAGTGTCTATCTACATCAAATACATTAGAAGATGTGGAAGGGCAGTGGTCTGTTTTGCGGAGAGCAGGTCTACAAAGTGCAAATGAAGTTTTGGGACAGCGACCAAAAACCAAAAACAAACCCTGGTTTGATAATGAGTGTCAAGTCGCAGTGAAAAACAGAACAATAAAAAGATTGCGATGGGTGAAATATCCATCGGAAGATAATAATGCAGCGTATATGGAAGTGAGACGTATGACATATCGACTCATCCGACAGAAAAAACGGGATCATGGTAAGGCACTACTGACAGCAATGGAGGAATCCAAGAAAGCATTGAGATCCTTCTTTGGAATGGTTAACCCTGAGAGGGGAATCTACAAGCAACATACACTAATACTAAAAGGACGAAGATGGAGAAATTGTACCTCCTGAAGAACAGGCAGATCTATTTGGAAAACATTTTGATCAGTTACTAAATGTTCATGTTGAGATGGATGCTATAATTGCACAGGTGCCAATAATGACGGCGGAAATGCAAGTACCTGAGCCAACTATTGATGAGATAAGACATATTGTGGAATCTCTAAAGCACAACAAAGCTCCGGGAGGAAGTGGAATTACTGCCGAGTTGATTAGGTATGGTGGAGCAGTGTTAATGGAAAATCTGCAACAATTAATTGTTAATATTTGGAGGAAAGAAGTTATTCCAAGTGAGTGGAAGAGAGCCGTGATATGCCCCATTTTTAAGAAAGGTGATGCCACACAACCTTCTAACTACCGAGGGATTGCCTTACTCGAGATAGGATATAACATTTTTACCTCACTGCTTATGAATCGACTTAGGCCATTTTTGGGATACATTATAGGCTCATATCAATGTGGTTTTGTATCTGGTCGGTCTACTATCGACCACATCTTTACATTGAGGCAACTCATGGAGAAATTCTACGAATTTGACAAGGAATTGCATTTAATCTTTATTGATTTTCGTCAGGCCTATGACAGTATAAACCGTATAGTATTATGGACGGCTATGCACGAGATGGGCATTCCAATGAAGTACATAAGGTTGATCAAGACCTGTTACTCTGACTCTAGATGCCAGGTGCGGTTTGCAAATCAAGAATCAGAATCCTTTAGCGTTCAAAGTGGACTAAGACAAGGAGATCCTCTAGCCCCAGTCCTTTTCAATATAGCATTGGAAAAGATTAAACGTGGAACTGGTTGGAATAGGGAAATGGAGATGGTCGGATCCGACATAATTCTTGCATTTGCTGATGATGTGGTGATCATGGGGAACACTTTGGATCAGGTAACGACTGATACATCTAGATTCCTACTGGAAGCAAAGAAAATGGGGTTGGTGGTTAATGAATCGAAAACAAAATACATGATTATATCACGTCGACAGAATATTCCGATCGCTATCGACGTTGGAATGCACAAATTTGAGACAGTTGAGTCATTCAAATATTTAGGATCAATATTGTCAAACAATGAAGCCTCCGTGGCTTAGGCGGCAGCACGCCGGCCTCTCACCGCTGGGTCCGTGGTTCAAATCCCGGTCACTCCATGTGAGATCTGTGCTGGACAAAACGGAGGCAGACAGGTTTTTCTCCGGGTACTCCGGTTTTCCCTGTCAAAATTTCATTCCAGCAACACTCTCCACTATCATTTCATTTCATCTGTCATTCATTTAATCATTGCCCCAGAGGAGTGCGTCAGACCTCGGCAGCCGGCACAGTTCATATCCTCGCCGCTAGATAGGGGCTTCATTCATTCCATTCCTGACCCGGTCGGAGACTGGAAGCAGGCTGTGGATTTTTTTCATTGTCAAACAAAAGTGAAATAGAAAAGGAAATAAGACAAAGAATCACCAACGCTACTCATGTTTCCTATAGCATGAATCGAATTTTCACTTCACGTCTAATATCTCAGGAAAACAAGATCCACCTATACATGACCCTAGTACGACCTGTTTTAATGTATGGTTGTGAAACGTGGGTGACTCCAAGAACTTTTGAAGAACGCATATGTGCATTTGAAAGAAAAATGCTACGGAAAATCTATGGCCCAAAATACTGCCCAGAAACTGACAGTTGGGAAAGACGGAGTAAAGAGGAGTTATATCGACGTTATAAAAAGGCAGACATCAGTAGAGAGATAGAGAGAAGACGATTACAATGGTTAGGACACATTATCAGAGCAGAAGGTACTCTCCCGAACCGTGTGTTCAATTTTCAGCCAACGGGAAAACGTCCAAGAGGTCGACCAAGAACGAGATGGAAAGATCGAGTTATGTTGGCACTGAACCAGGTAGATCCAGATGCAAGTATGGAAGATGCCAGGGATAGAAATCGTTGGTCTAATATATGCCACCATTATTTGAGAACCGACAGTAGTGGCTACGCGCGCTAAAGCGCAGCGTTAGGTCATGGGGCCAAGCTCTCTGCTGACTCGGTAGACGCGTGGGTTCGAGCCCCACCGTCGGCCGTCCTTGAAATGGTTTTCCGTGGTTTCCCATTTTCAACACCAGGCAAATGCTGGGACTGTACCTATTGACAGGCCACGGCCGCTTCCTTCCACATCCTTGCCCAGTTTCATTCGCCTTCATCAATTCCATCTCTCATCCCGACGCGCAGGTCGCCCACGGGCGTCACTTAGAAAGACCTGCACTCGGCCTCTCAGGAGGCCACACGAAAAAAAAAAAAAAAAAAAAAATTATTTGAGAAGCTGAAATCATTCTTCCTGTTATGAAGTACAATGTTATAGCCTATATTATGTTATGCTTGCTATTTATATTGTAATCAAGAATTGTATACCCTTGTTTTTCTGCTATGGGTCTTAATGGCCTGTCACATGCAATAAATGATGATGATGATGATGATGAATAATATAACAATATAGGGATAGGGATATAATAGACCTTCCGTACCACATCCGCACGTGTAAATCGCGTGAAAAAAATCTCGAGTACCCCTTGACCCCCTTAAGCGCATTATATGACATTGATGAATTTTACAGCTTAATTTGGTTCCGTTATATCCTTATACCCGTTTGCACACTATCTCAGTAATGTAATAAATGTAATTGTATTCCATCTTACAGCAATAGATGGACCCGTGAGATTCCGTTGCCATGGTAACCGGCTTGCATTCTTTCGTTATTGTATTAAATGAAATTAGTTTTCTGGAAATATCTCAAAAACTGTTGGTTTTAGGGCCTTAAAATGTGTTTTTCGGGGGCCCCGAGTTTCGTTTCTCACATTGAGGGGCTGCAAATGAGCATTGTCTCGCCCGTCTACGCCTATTTTAAGGGGGTAGGCCCCCTTTTATGAGAGGTACAGAGAAGTGTTACATCAATGATTAGTGTCGTGCCTCTGAAGGATATCTGTACCAAATTTTACGTTAATCCACCCAGCCGTTCTCGAGTTATAAGGGAACAACTTTGTCCACAGACAGACAAACAGACAGACAA
This sequence comes from Meconema thalassinum, assembly GCA_946902985.2. Taxonomy (NCBI): domain Eukaryota; kingdom Metazoa; phylum Arthropoda; class Insecta; order Orthoptera; family Tettigoniidae; genus Meconema; species Meconema thalassinum. Next base: position 246,061,728 of record OX336394.1, on the reverse strand, counting down.
AAAATTTATTTTCGCGCGCATCCGTCATAAAACAGTCTGAAACGCGTAAATAACGCAAATTTCCGTAGAAATTCAGAAAAACAGACAAACTTTCAATTTTAGCCTACTTTTCACATATTGCAAAAATGAGGAAAAATTAGACTTATGAGATCGGGCAAATGTGTGTGTGTGTGTCTGTCTGTCTGTCTGTCTGTCCTTCTGTCTGTCTGTCTGTCTGTCTGTGTGTGTGTCCCCCCCCCTATCAACTCCTAAACGGCTGGAGCAATCGAAACAAAATTTGGTAGGAGTAAAGATCTATACCTGAATATCTAACGGCCATATTTAAAAATTATGTCAGTGCTACAAACTGCTGAAAAATCGCAATTGAAATTCGAGCTCCATGTTGGATATCTTGGAAGGTATGAATGGGAGCTATTTCAAAATTGGCACACGTATAGATAATAATATTGAAGTTTAATTACCAGGGGGCCATACATGGCAGTGTTGCCAAAATGATTATAAGCTTGCTGATAGTTCCAATTTTTAAATGCATATAACTTCTACACTATCTATTGGAATTCAACCAAATTTCGTATGTTCTATGTGTACCTACACAGATATGAATGAGCATATTCTTAAGAACCACCAAGGCTGCCAACTGTTAATAAATTCACTCCCTATTGTTTTTATCCAAATACCAATATATCAGAAAGTATGCAAGCAGACAGCTTTAAACTATGCACACGCATAGTACCTGACATTCTATATTAATTTGGAGTAACCTATATACGTCAGTGCTACCAACATGATTCTAAACCTGCTCAGAGGTCCAACTGTAAATACTCGTAACTTCCATACTATCATTTGGATTTCAACCAAATTTCGTGTGTGTTATGTGTACCATAACAGATATGACTATGCGTTTATTTAGGAGCAACCAGGGCTGCCAACTGTTAATAAATACTGTCTCTATTTTTGTTACCCTAATATCAATATATCAGAAAGTATGCAAGCCAATAGCTCTAAACTTTGCGCACGTATAGTACCAGGCTTTCTAGATTAATTTGGAGTAACTAATATAGGCCTACGCCAGTGCTGCCAACATGATTCTAAGCCTGCTGATAGGTCCAATTTTAAAATGCATGTAAATTCTCTACTAACTAATGGATTTCATTCTAAATTGACACAACAATAGATCATATTATTTCAGATTATTTCTGACCAATACATGTATGTCATTGATGCCAACATGATTTTACGCGCGCTGTTAGATGCAATGTTTAACTGCATGGAACGTCCATGCTATCCATTGGACTTCAACCAAATTTTGTATTCTGTACCTTAAGAGATGGAACTAAGAATATACTCAGTCACCAGGGCTGCCAACTGTAGTTCTCTATTTGGCTACATTATGCCAGGTATACAGTATTTCGAAGTAATTAGAAATTTCGACATTACCAACTTAATTTCGTCATTATTCTAGATAGATCCATTTAGATTAATCATTGGCATGAATCTTAAATTTTAAGAAAAGTAGGCTCTTTAGTTCGTCACGGAACTTCATGTTATATATATAGAGATAATCAGTTTATTACGAGATAATCAGGGGTAAAAAGAATGCGTGTTGCTCTTACAACCAAAAACACGTCAGTTTCACATGACAGCCGTGAGCTAAAAGCCGCGGTGAAATGTGACGCCGAGAGCCGACCGGAGCGTGCCAAATCTCAACTCTGTAGTCGGTGGAGGAAAATAACAAATTTCATCCCTTCCTAAATATTGGCGGAGCCAATTCATTTTAGAAGGAAGACACAGAAATATTGCCAAGTATGGACTTGGCAAGATGCATATTACAAAATGTTACACCATGGTAACTTCTAGTATCAGCCAATAAAGGCCGAGCTTAAGGAGTGCTGTGAATATTGCAACATATGTGCAAATAACTACACAGATTATGAAATAACTTGCACCAAGCGTTCTTATTTGTACAAATACGTAGAAACCAAATATATTTACGGAATAAATATTACAGGGTGTTGCATCACATTACAAACAAGTAGTTCCGTGAAGAACTAAATAGCCTGTTTTCATATATCCTACATAGCCCAGGCGCGGATTCAAGGGGGGGGGGGGGTCACGGGGGTCATGACCCCCCCCCCCCCCAAACAAAGACCAAATTTTTTTGCAAACTCAAAAAACGAAAACACAATTACCAGACAAATAAAACTTAACGAATTTTAATTGAAAAACAGTTTTTTTTCGTTTTTTCAGTACTGAAATATCTTTATTCGAATTATTATGTTCTGTTACAACTGTACATATTTACAACTTCAAACCTCTTATATAAAAACGATTACTTATACAACAAAATCAACTCGTCTACTTTGTTTAGCAAACCTTGTGATTACCGAATCGAAGTTTATAGTGATGTCAGGATGAATGTGCAGCAATGCACGGATAGGAATTTTGGGCTTTTTTCGCATCAAAAATTTTTGCCGACGTCCAAACTGCAAGCTTGGTTGGCAATTTGAGCTGTGACTTTCTCCCTTTGTCGGTACCAACTCGACTTGCCGAAACTGTAACGTACCTTGATACTTTTCTCGAAGCTCGATGTAAAAGTCGCAAAACACGCCGTTGCAATTTGTACGAATAATTTTGGTTCGCTAAACGCATCAAATTTCTATCCATGAAGCTTGCAAAAAAATTGGTCTGGTTTTGTACGTTTGGATATTTTGTGATTGCGTTTTTAGTGATACCATTTTTCTTAACAATTTCGATTCTCTGACACCCCCCCCCCCCCCCCAAAGCCAAACTCTAGATCGATTCTCTGACCCCCTCCAAAACCAAACTCTAGATCCGCGCCTGACATAGCCTCTATCAACATACACAATTTCAGTTTGCTGTAACGGATTGAGGTGATAGAAGCCACTTTTCAGTGTTGCCTAATTCTAATAAAGAAATATTTCCAGTCGGTCAACACGAATTGTGCCAAATTAAATTAGGCGGGAAACAAGTATTTACATATCCTACAAACTAACACACTCTTTATGCACAAATATCTACTTAATTGGATGACATGTTCGAACGTCACACGTTCATCCTCAGGTCCTGTACACTTAGGCTTAACTAGTGTAGTGTAAGATGATTATGAATCACAATTAAACACAAATAAATATATACTGTACAATATTTATATTACATAAGTATGTAAAAACTTGTGTAACGCGTCAACTATTTACAAACAGTATACTGTAATGGTTGTTGCGTTATTACTATTATTATTCATGTGGATTAATTATGTTTCCTGTTGTCTCTTGAATTGTTATTATGGATAATCTCAGTATTGAAATTATCTGCCTATTACGTTATTATTGTTATAAATCAACCATTCCTATTTAAACTATTGGCTTAATTGTATTGCAATGTCTCGCGTGGCAAATACACAGATAAAAATATACAAATGCAATTTATCTGGTTTTTAGAACTGATTCTTGTGGTCCGGTTTCACTGCGTGTCTCCTGTGGACTGACTGCTCCCACGCTACGCTAATCGTGTCGCCTGTGGACTGACTGCTCCCACGCTACGCTAATCGTGTCGCCTGTGGACTGACTGCTCCCACGCTACGCTAATCGTGTCGCCTGTGGACTGACTGCTCCCACGCTACGCTAATCGTGTCGCCTGTGGACTGACTGCTCCCACGCTACGCTAATCGTGTCTCCTGTGGACTGACTGCTCCCACGCTACGCTAATCGTGTCTCCTGTGGACTGACTGCTCCCACGCTACGCTAATCGTGTCTCCTGTGGACTGACTGCTCCCACGCTACGCTAATCGTGTCGCCTGTGGTGCCTCATGCTGCGCTCTGTTACTTGTTCTGAATACTAGTCATTAATGTTCAATCCACCTGTGACCAGCGCTATCCGTTGTAGTAACATAAAACATTACTTGTTTTTTTGATGTGTAACATCTTTCCGCTCGGTTGCTGGATAGTTTTGTGGGAGTGATTTTGAAAATTGGGGACGGAAGTGGATCGGAACGATCGAGCTGGCAGTGGTGGATCCAACGGAAGTATGCACTGCCCGCTCGATCGATCAAACGGAAGTGTACTAGCTGGCAGTGGTGGAAAACGGAAGTATGCACTGCCCGCTCGATCAATCGGACGGAAGTGTACTAGCTGGCAGTGCTGGAAAACGGAAGTATGCACTGCCCGCTCGATCGATCGATCCAGATACCAGATTATCATTTTAAACGATATTTATCATATCAATATGACTCATTTTAACAGAATCCATATGAAATTACGTGTTGGTCTGTGAATGAAGAGGACCTGTTTATAAGGAATTTAAGGTTATGAGCAGTGTCGCTTCTATTAATCTAGTTGATCCATATCGTATTCTTTATTTAGGCTAGTGCTGGTGGAAGCTACAAATCATCCAATAAAACGAGTTCCGTATTATAAACTACAATATCTGTAAAACACTCCCTTTTACAATAACAATTGAAAATGTGTGTATTGGAAACAAGGCAGTGTGTGCTCTGTAGCGCGAGAATATTATGGTAATACAGTAGGCAGTACATTTAGCAGGCACTGGTTTGACGAGCACAGTGGCAAATGTTTCACCGACTTTCATTTGTAATTGAGGAGTTTATGAAGCTTCACGTTCGAGGTTGAACATCACATGGGGTAGGACAAAGACGACAAATGACATTTAAGTAAGCGGCATTATTGTCAAGCTGTGGTTGAGTAGGCTAGTCAAATATTAAATGCATAACAGAATGTTGTTATATGAGTGGAATAAGACTAGTTCAGTTCATGATTGTAGGAAGGCATGTTTTGATTGTTTACGACGAATTGTATGAGAGTCTTGAGAATAATGAATGCTATAGTTACTGAGGAGTGTGCTCACAGTATTTGAGAGTACAGTCGACGCTGTGTGTCACTTTGTTATTATGAATTATTAAGGAAGGAAGGAAGCTTGTAGTTTTGCGTGACCGTTAATCTCACAATCATGATCCACGGTACCTCCCTTTTACGTGGAATGCGAACCACAGGACATGGCATTTCAATTCGAAAATCTCACATGTATTGACCGGGAATCAAACCCGGTCTACCTTGGTGAGAGACTAACAGCTTGACCGCTGCGCCATAAGTGTGACAGTAGCATATCTCCAATTCAATCTATACATTCATCATAGTACCAGTCTGAAAATGGAGCGTAAATTAACATTTTAAGAATGTCCAAGCTGCGTAGTATACCAGTTGGATAACATGTCAGATGTTACACATCATATGCAACTACTGTAAGGCTCGTATCTTTTTTTAAATGTAGAATTGTTACGTGGCCAGCAATGATCTAGGCTGCATGACTGTATGATTGTATGCTAATTGTGAAGAACTATCTCAACTATTAACGAACAATCTCTCCCCGCTTCGTATAAACTAAAAGTCATTGATCGCTGCAGGAATTGATGGGGGTTCTTGAACTCGTTAACACTGCCTAATGATGGCCTGGGTTTATTGAGATTATGGCACATTAGCATTTTTCCCAGTTACCCCCCACTACCTATTCATTGCCTGGCTTAATTTTCGTTATGTTGTTACCTTATTGTTGACGGGATTCCTGCCTAGTAATGTGAATAGGGGTGAACTCTCCAAGCATGTGTGCTCATTTAGATTACCTGGGTTGTTTAATTTAGCTAAGTGAATTTCTAAAGCTTCTTTAATGTCAAGTTCCCTGCCATTTGTTTCATAGTGTTTGATTTTCAGGTCTGTTTCTATGTTTGTAACGCTATGTGCTGTGTCATACATGTGCTCGCATACTGCTGAGTGTTTCCTGTGTTTTATGGCATTTCTATGTTCTTTATAACGTGTGCCAATCCTCCTGCCTGTCTGTCCTACCTAATTTGCCTGACACCCTGTTTCTTGGCATGAGAATACGTACACTCCTGATTTTGAGTACGGGGTTTGTTTATTTAAATTGCTATTGTGCAGGTGCTTACCTAGTGTGTTTTTGGTTTTGAATGCTATTTTGATTCCTTGTTGTTTGAAAAGATTAGTGATTTTGTACGAATTTGCACTCACGTAATTGAAGCGTGTGAACTTGCTTACCTCACTGGTTGGTGTTTGCAATATACTACCTTTTGCCCTTAGAATTAGGCAACACTGAAAAATAAAAATAAACAAAGCTTTGTTTATTAGAATTAGGCAACACTGAAAAATGGTACTTTGTTCTTACCGAGTTTCATTAAAATCGCTCCCGACGCTTAGGTTTTATTAGGGACACACATACACACATACAAATTACACACACGGACAAAATGTGATCTCATAGGTTAAAAACGGCTCAAGAAGCAAACACGAATTGAAAATAACATGAATAATAAAAAAATACCATGTAACAGTGAAATGAATTCCATTCCTTTGACGTAAGAGCAAATGACGATTTTCAGGCGTAATCACCAAATTCCAATCCGTGTCCTGCTCTTCTCATCAAGGCAATATAAAACGCCATCTCTTTGTTCCTGAAGGAGCATATCTTCCGCCGTCAAACATGTTAGTGGATAAAGAAATACTTCATATAGAGTATTAAAACGCGTTCATGCAAGAATGTTAGAATTCTATACACTGGGAGGTTGTCGTTTAACCTGAAATAATAATTTTGAAGATAATTATGAAGTTTTAATATGGATATAACGTTCATTTAAAAAGAGCAGCAGCGACTTATTTGACATTTAATTATGATAAAATGTAATGTAGAAGCAAGGATCTGTGATAAATACAGTGATGTTTTGTAAATCGAATGCAAGTATTAAATGAAAAGAAACATGAAAAGAAATAATGAAAGAAAAATGTCCATTAATTTTGGTATTTGATAATTTGGTTCATGGTTAGACCTACTGTGCCCAAATCTAGGAATGGGTATTCCAAGTTTCAGACACCTAGATATCAAGGGAAAGGCTGTAGCCGCTTTTGAAAGTTCAGATATTTGAATATCGCGCTACATTGCTTCTCGAAGCATTTAGAAGAATTTTACCGATAGTTGGATGGCAAGTGACGTAGCGAGTAACAGCAGAGGTGGAGGCTATTTATTGATTTAATAGTTAACTATGGAGTAGAGACTTGAGACTGGGATCAGATTACTGGCACGGCCAAATGAAAGAGAATGCAATTAGTATCAAGTAAATCGGACCAGGGATTCAAGAGATATGAGGATTTCTAGATATCAGGCGATGACGCGTGACCCTGACAGTTTTGAATAAAAGCCAGCTGGAGCAGGCATGGGTAGTTCATTCTAACACAAGCACTTGGCAAGCAAGTTGCGTCTACGCTGAGCCAAGGCACATGGTTGCCGTATCTACGCAGAAGTTCTTTTCAAATCGTGATAGTCACGAGAAGTGCTGCGCAAACGAGTTGGAACTTAGTAAGTTTCTGGTGAGGAGAATCACTGAGGTGATTGATTTCTACAGACATTGGTGGAAATATTTATATTTCCAAAAGGACATATGCTAGACTTTGTCTAGGAAATAGTATTTTGTCACAGTCCAATAGTAACTTAATACTTGGATGTTTAAATCCATTTCAAGTCAGTTTTCATTTTTGTAACTAGTTAACCACTTCGATCTGTCAGTACATTGAAGACTAGTCTATAACGGTGGCGTTCATTAGTCTACGCAAGGGAAACTGCAAGTTGTCTAGCGCATGGCAGATGGTGATATTAATAAACCATGCCCAGGGAACGATCTTCAGAACAGCCGTTAATTGCTTAGACTGTCAATGTTTTTCTTGTACTGATGAGATTACAGTGAGTTATGTTACAACTGACATATTTAAGAAGAGATCACTTAGATCTGACCCTATTTCAACAAACTGTTATGGCTTTGATAGAAGCCCATATTAAAATGGAACCACAGTTTATTCAAACGTCGAAAGATACTACCACTATGTCTGACTAGACGAATTGTGGGTCTGCAATGGCGGCCGATACAAGGATTATACGTGCTTGTCCGATAGGGCATGTCTATGGATAAATCTGGTACAGACCAGGTTTACTACACTTCAAGACCATCAAGAAATGTAAGCCACATTTGAATTATTTTATGCCTAGCTAATTGGAACAAACTATTTTTTCTGCAGATGACCAACACATTTTTTTCGTCGTATTTAAAGCTTGTAATGATTTACGCAAGACTTATTAGAGTTATTCTGAGCATTTTCAGCACTCAGAACAGTTTAGGATCGATGACCGAGCATTTCGAGCATTTATTTGAATTTTTCATTTTTTTTGGGAAATCACGGTAATCAGCCGATGTAACTGTAAAAGTTAAATTTATTTTTGTTGAGGAATGGATATTTTTTCCATATTCGAAGGTTCGAACATGTGGATTCTCACATAATGAGATGATAATTAAACATATTTAAAATGATACAAATAATAATAATAATAATAATCCACTAATAATAATAATAATAATTTCTACAATTTTTCTAAATAATTCTTGGAGATTATATTTTCTAAATCATATGTATTGAGAAAGAGCCTATGAAGTAGTTTAAACATTTCTAGTCTGGAACAGGAGATTTTCCGAAGGAGAGTGGTTAGCGCAAGCCCGCATTCAACCAACATTTCAGTTCTGGTTGAACAGTTGATATTTGCTATGAGCAAAGTACATGTTTCAGATAACACGGAGAGGCATGAAACGGGAAGCAATTGATATTTGTATCAAATAGGATATTTTTGTATTTATATAAAATCATGACGTAAATACACTCGAAAGTGAAATGAAGCTTTTCATAAGTATAGTAAATTCACGGGTTGAACTGAATGGTAAAATAAAATAAACTTGTCAGTTTATTAATCTTCCAGTGTTGATAACAAGCAGAGGCTTGATTTATTGTATAAATTTTGGGAAGATAATTTATGTGTGTGGAGTAGTTGAAATGCCATTCCCAGGTGCGCATGTTAAGTCGCAGGAATGAAGAGGTTTTTTTCGAGCATCAATCAAATAGCAGGTTCGATGGCTCAGGTTTATAGTAGGAGTATTGGAGCCACACATTTCGTCGTATGAATAACCCGAAGGTTATTTCTTTGAAACCATCAGTTCTTATTTCAACCTTGTTTACGAATTCCATTTTAGACTTTGATTTTGCTAGAACCCGGATTTGTCATGATAGTAGTTTATTCTTCTTCAGAGGAAGACCTTTGCCGTTGTTGTTGTAATATTGTGTTCTTACACAAATAATAGAATGGGCCACTGCCAATTAAAAATAATTCTTTAACCACGAGTAATTTGAAGGATATTTTCAATCCTAGTGCCATGAACTAAATGAATTCATTATAAAACTACAATTCTAATTTCCGCATTCTGTCGAAGAATTGCAAGTTGTGAAAGTTACTAAGAATGGCCATAAATATAAATATGTTTATAATAATGTTCCCAAGTGGAAAATCTAATAGTTGAATGGTTCAACCATTTATTGATCAAGTTGATGATTCAGAAATCATATATTTTGTTTGGAACTTAAAGTTCATAATCGAGTCACTTCTCGAATGTTTAATGTCAGAAGAACAATTAATTGTTGTTGTGCTTCGCACAGTTCTTCGATGCTATGCTCAATGGTCAAATACTTTTCAGATGTTATTAATATGTGTTAATAATTTGTGTTGCTTCGATGATGATAATATTTTCGACGATATATTTTTGAAAACTGGAAAACAAGTGAAAGTCGAAAAAAAATTTCTATAAACATTTATTCTACGAGTGTTAATATCATGTAAATAGTCAAACAGTGATCTACGTTATTTCCAGTATAGACAATTAATTTTGAACTGGAATTAAATATTAATAATTTTGGAACACAGTCCACAGGACTATTAATCGGACTTGTGTTTCCAAAAAGATTGTCAAATGTGTTTGGAAAATTTCTGTATATTGTGTGTAAATAAGAGTGTGGATCGCCACACGTGGATGATGCTGCTTTGAGCATCTTTGCAGTCAGATTTTAACTTTAAAATAAACTGAGATAATTTTACCAGATGTGTTACTCCCAATTAAATCTCCTTCTATCCTTATTGTTGCATTGAGCCAAAAATCAGTAAAGCATTTTTTAAATTTGATGTCGTTTTTGCGATTTGCTTTAACCCATCTGGCGCTCCGGGATATTTTGACTCTCGTGCTGACTGATTATTGGTAAAATGCATATGTGGTCGTGCGGACTCCGGTCTAAACGGGCACATAAAATAAGATAGAGAGAGAAATGGCTTCGAACGTGGGGCCCGATTTAGACATGGTCAATCGCATGCCGATTTGAAATTGTGATAATTTTTATAGAAATATTTTGGGAGTTGAGAGATGTCTGGTTTGGATGAATAAATTAGTAGGAAACCCAATTAGTGGGGAAAATTAAAAATTTAACTGGATTAATAATTAGAATGGGTTTGATTATTTTGATAATGGCTTAACCATTAGGGCGTCAAGTAAATTCAGTAGTAAACGTTCGATGACTGGATATACACATTATTAGAATCCAGGTGGAGGATATTTGAGTACTTGCATATTTTCTTGTGATATTGTGGTAAATGTAATTCGTAAAAGTAGAGAATTTTGTTTTTCCATCACGTCGATATTAGGACAAATCTCATTTTATTATAGTGTTCCAATTAGCTATTCATATTTCTTGTTCTAGTTATAAGCTTGTGTTTGCCACTGTTGTATACCCCTAAGTTTTGAATAATAATTGAAATTATGGAAGAAATGATGAGGATGATGAGGAGTTTGGAGGAGAGTTCAAAGGAAGCTGGACTGCGTGTAGCAGCCATTATGAAAGAAAATACTGAGGCTTTGGAAAGGAAACTTAAAGAAAATTCTGATTCTTTAGAAAATAAATTAAAAAATAACTTGAAAGAAAGTTAAGATGAAAAACTTAAAGAAAATTCTGATTCTTTAGAAAATAAACTTAAAGAAAATTTGAATGATAAACTTAAAGAAAGTTCTGATTCTTTAAAAGATAACTTGAAGGAAAGTTTAGAGAATAAACTTAAAGAAAATTCTGATTCTTTAGAAAATAAACTTAAAGAAAATTTAGAAAATAAACTTAAAGAAAGTTCTGAGTCTTTAAAGGGTAATTTGAAAGAAAATTTAAATAGTAAATTTAATTCAATGGAAAGTAAATTTAAAGAGAATTCTGAAATTTTGAAAATGACACTTGAAAGTAAAATGAATAAATTATGCGATAAAACACATGAGCTCGAAACTTCATTAGCTACTAACGCAAGTTTAATGGACGAAAAATTTCGCGATGCCGATCTCGATCCCAAAGCTTAGCTGATAGGATAGAACATGGTCTTAGGAAAGTTGGTGAAGACATGGTCAACCTGGAAGTCAGAGTGAAGAAGGAGAGTAACGAGATGGGAATTCTAGTTGTTCAACGTTTAACGGAACAATTCAAGGAACTTGTCATGGGAGAAATAAGAGAAGGTGTGATTAGTGAGTTGCAAACTGAAATCAAAACCACAGTTGTCAATGAAATTAAAGACACACTCAAGCTGGAGAATCAAGAGGGAATCAAGGAGATTAGGGAATCTTTGTCATCCCATATTGAAGTAATTGCCAAAGATATCCAAGCAACTCAGAAGGACATATCAGATATGACAGGGTCATTGAAAATTCATGAGGCTGTCATGAACCAGATATCCACTGATGTTAAAGACAATTGTAAAGAGACTGAAGCAATCAAGAAGATGGCCGAAGAAAACCAGAAGGAACTTGAGGCTATGAAAACTCAAATCAAGGATGAGGAACAGTCTGATCATCTGTTGAAAATGCCAAATGTTAGGGGAAAGGAACAGATACAGATAATTCTAGGAGGAGCTAGAGAGACTGATAGACAGGATGAGGTCAGGACAGTATTTCAATCCAACCCCATAACTGTATTTAAGAATATAGAAGATAAGCCTTCTAAATTTTCAGGGCGAGATTCTGTGACACCCGTGGAATTTTTGAGAGAAGCAGGTGATTACCTGAAAGATTCTAAGATCCCTAAAGAAAGACAGATCCGAGTGATAGGGAAGTTCTTGGAAGGTCCTGCACTTCTGTGGTTCAGAGCATTTAGATCCACTCTAACCACTTTTGAGGAGTTTTCTCGTGGGCTATTGAAGAAGTTTTGGTCCCCTGAAACCCACCAGCAAGTCAGAGCAGAGTTATATTCGAAGAGATTCTCGACGTCACAACCTACTCGATACTCTACGTACTTTTCTGGACAGCTGTCTAAACTCCAACATTTAGATCCGCCGATGCCAGATAACGAGTTGATTACTGCATTGATACGTCAATTTCCAGCAGACGTCCAGAGGACTTTGATCGCTGCTGATATCTATAATATGGAACAATTTGATGAAGTATTACAGAAGCTGGATCATACAAACGCACAATTCTTCCATCAGAAGGGAGCAAAGAATAACAACGCTGTGTATGCTGTTATGGCTGATAGTTATTCTCAGACACCTCGAGAGATTCGAGAGGAGCGAGAAGAGAAATCGCCGAGGGAAGATCCGAATAAGAGAGGATGGAACCAGCATGGTAACAGATACAGTTACAAGCCATATGCGAGACCGGATGGTGGTTATCGATACAATACTCGATGGAGAAGACCACGAGATACTCAAGGAAGGTACCAGGAAAGAAGATCCTATGGTAGAAATAACTACAACAACAGAGGGAATGTAGATACTCGTCAGTCCAATGAAGAGTTTAACAAGGAGACGAGGAAAAATTTGGAAGCAAGACACCAAGATAACTTGCAATTTGTGGAGCAGAGGCCCAATGAACCAGGTCCATCGGGAACACAACAATCCCGGGGGAATGGTAATGAAAAAAAAAAAAAAAAAACTTCGAATTCACAGTAGAAGATAGAATTTTGAATACTTTCACTTCCAGAATTATTAAATGGCAAGCAGAGGATGATGATTTAATTCAACAGAATGACGAACGAAAAGAAATGGGTACCAGAATTAGAATGCCAATCATATCATGCGAAGTATTCGGTATGCCTGTCGATACTTTGATCGATACTGGGGCTATGCTTTGTCTGGTGAGTGAGAAGCTTTATATTCTGTGGAAGCTCAAAGAGAATTTAGAGGAGATTCCAGTATCAGGAATTAAGATCCAAGGAATAATACCCAATAAAATATCTCTGTGTAAAACACAATTGTACTTATGTATTACGATTGGAGGACATGATTTCCGACATGTGTTTGTTGTAATGAAGGACATGGCTTTTGACATGATATTGGGAGCAGATTTCATTCAGAAATATCAAGCAGTGATAGATATGAAGACAGAGACGATTAAATTCAAGAATACCGAAGAGATTAACTTCGAGGGAAAAGAAGAGGAAGACATCGAGGGAGATGCTCAATGGTCTCTGATTTTTCATGAAGCTGAAGGAAGAGAAGTCTACACTGAGAAGGAGTCCCCAGAGTTAGGGAAGATTTTGGAAGAGTATCACGATATTTTTGATATTAAACCTGGTGAAATTAAGGATTTTGAATATCATATTCGTGTAAATGATGATGCACCTTTTCATGCTAAATTGTATCCAGTAGCAGAAAAGCATCGAGAAAGAGTAAAAGTGCTTATCAAGGAAATGGAAAACAACAATGTGATTGAAAAGTACACTACATCTTATGTCAATCCATTAGCAGTAGTGTCTAAGCAAGATGGAAGTCTGAGACTATGTTTAGACGCGCGAAATTTGAATTCAAGATTACTGCCAGAGTATGACAGACCACCAATCATTAGGGAACTGTTAAGGAAATTCCAAGGCAAGGTCTGGTTCTCTAATATTGATCTCACTTCGTCCTACCATCATATTAGGCTTAGTGAAGATTCTAAGAAGTTTACAGGATTTATGTTTGACCAGCAGACATATGTATTCCGCCGTTTACCATTTGGAGTCAAAACATCTGGATCCGTTTTGATCAGAGCACTGGAACAAAATTTGAGTCCTGAAGTAAAAGAGATAGCAATTCGTTATATTGATGATATCTTAATTGCGTCTGAGACTAAGGAGGAACATTTGTTACATCTTCAAATGTTATTCGCAGATTTGAGAAAAGCGAACTTCAAAGTAAACCTTCGAAAATGTCAGTTCTTTCGAAAGGAAATAAAATTTTTGGGTCACATTTTGGATGGAGAAGGATACCGTCCCAATGAGACGAAGATACAAGCTATTGCAAATTTCCCTAGACCTACTAGAGTGAACAATGTCCGCAGTTTTCTCGGGACATGCCAATTCTTTGCAGGGCATTGTCCAAACTTCACCAAGACAGTTGCGCCATTGCAGGAGTTGTTAAAGAAAGGAAATAAATGGAAATGGGATGAAGATTGTGAACAATCATTTCAAGATGCCAAGAGGTTATTGGTAAACAGTGTGAAATTGGAGTATCCTGACTTTACCAAGAATTTCATCATAGAATCTGATGCATCCACCGTAGGGATTGGAGCTATTCTACTTCAAGAAGATGAAGACCACAAGAGACATTACCTGGCGTTCATTAGCAGGAAACTTCGTCCATCAGAGAGGAATTATTACACCACGGAGTTAGAAGCACTTGCTGTAATATTCGCTTTGGAGTCGTGGAAGAAAATGTTAATTGGACATTCAGTCATTGTGAGGACTGATCACCACGCATTGGAGTTCATTTTGAGAACAAACTTTGCCAGCGATAGAATAACTAGATGGTCACTTTTTATTCAGCAATTCAACCTAGTTATTGAACACACTCCTGGAAAGTTGAATGTTGGAGCTGATTTGTTGAGTAGAGCAGTGGAGTCTACATCTAAGGTTTTTCAAGTTAACCTGACGCAAGAAGATGAAGATACCTTGAGAAGGTTAAGGTTATTGCATTTATCCCAGAGGAGAGACCGACGTCTTAGGAACATTTTTCGTTTTCTACAAGGAAACATGGATCCCAATGATGATGATTTTGTAGAAACTGAAAGAATTTCAAGAGATTTTATGATGTTAGATGGTTTAATCTACAAGTTTGCAGATCCCGACCATACGAAGCTGAGAGTAGTGATACCTCCACGATTGCAAAAACCCATTATTTGGATGGCACATAGAATCGCAGGTCATGCTGGAGTAGATAAGACAGTCAACATGATTCAAGAGAAATTTTCGTGGGAGCGAATGCGACAAACTGTCAGAAACACTATTCGAGAATGCGACTTATGCCAAAGGAGTAAACATAATTCTAGGTTATTGAGAGAATTACCAAGGCCTATTATTCCTTCTAAGCCTTGCGAAATCTTCGCGACTGATTTATATGGTCCTCTCCCAAAGTCTAAAAGAGGTAACCGATATATTTTGGTGACTATGGATGTATTCAGCAAATACACCATGTTACATCCAATTCAGAAGGCAAACGCAAAGTATTGTGCGAAGAGAATTAGAGACAGCGTGATTCCGGAAGCAGGCAAACCGGAATTCCTTTTATCAGATCGTGGACCTCAATTTACATCTTTGGAGTTTCGAACCATCATGAATAATCTTGGGATTAGACAATTGTTTTGTTCTATTAGACATCCAGAGAGCAATCCAGCGGAACGCGTGATGGCTGAGATAGCAAAATTTTGCCGCCTCTATTGTCCAAATGAGCATTGGAAATGGATGGATGTTCTTTCTTTAGCATCCGAATCCATCAACTCGACGATTCATGAGAGTACTGGACAGATTCCTATGTTGCTTCATCATGGAATTAAACCAACACGATTATGGGATCGAATCATCTCTATTCCACCTGAGATCGAACCAAGTCGTCAGATGAGGGAAACTCTAGCTTTAGACAAGTTGAGGAGTCAAGCTGAGAAGAGAGAGCGCAGAGTGAGAGGAAAGCGTTTTCGCAGACCCTTGCGCGTAGGAACTCTTGTTTTAGTGAAAAGACCTACACCCTCTGACGTGCAAAATCGAGTGTACTCGAAATTTGCAAGCCTTTACACTGGACCCTATCGTATTGTGGAAGTAAACAATAATGGAAGCTATGAAGTAGCCAATACACGAACTGGTAACATCGTGGGAACTTATAATGCATCGAATTTGAAGATTTATTATTCAAGAACCAGATGACTTAATGTGTAGATAGGAAAAATAAAAATTTTTCAATTTTTATTTTTTGCTAGGTGTGGGGTGGATGTGCCCAAATCTAGGAATGGGTATTCCAAGTTTCAGACACCTAGATATCAAGGGAAAGGCTGTAGCCGCTTTTGAAAGTTCAGATATTTGAATATCGCGCTACATTGCTTCTCGAAGCATTTAGAAGAATTTTACCGATAGTTGGATGGCAAGTGACGTAGCGAGTAACAGCAGAGGTGGAGGCTATTTATTGATTTAATAGTTAACTATGGAGTAGAGACTTGAGACTGGGATCAGATTACTGGCACGGCCAAATGAAAGAGAATGCAATTAGTATCAAGTAAATCGGACCAGGGATTCAAGAGATATGAGGATTTCTAGATATCAGGCGATGACGCGTGACCCTGACAGTTTTGAATAAAAGCCAGCTGGAGCAGGCATGGGTAGTTCATTCTAACACAAGCACTTGGCAAGCAAGTTGCGTCTACGCTGAGCCAAGGCACATGGTTGCCGTATCTACGCAGAAGTTCTTTTCAAATCGTGATAGTCACGAGAAGTGCTGCGCAAACGAGTTGGAACTTAGTAAGTTTCTGGTGAGGAGAATCACTGAGGTGATTGATTTCTACAGACATTGGTGGAAATATTTATATTTCCAAAAGGACATATGCTAGACTTTGTCTAGGAAATAGTATTTTGCCACAGTCCAATAGTAACTTAATACTTGGATGTTTAAATCCATTTCAAGTCAGTTTTCATTTTTGTAACTAGTTAACCACTTCGATCTGACAGTACATTGAAGACTAGTCTATAACGGTGGCGTTCATTAGTCTACGCAAGGGAAACTGCAAGTTGTCTAGCGCATGGCAGATGGTGATATTAATAAACCATGCCCAGGGAACGATCTTCAGAACAGCCGTTAATTGCTTAGACTGTCAATGTTTTTCTTGTACTGATGAGATTACAGTGAGTTATGTTACAACTGACATATTTAAGAAGAGATCACTTAGATCTGACCCTATTTCAACAAACTGTTATGGCTTTGATAGAAGCCCATATTAAAATGGAACCATAGTTTATTCAAACGTCGAAAGATACTACCACTATGTCTGACTAGACGAATTGTGGGTCTACAATGGCGGCCGATACAAGGATTATACGTGCTTGTCCGATAGGGCATGTCTATGGATAAATCTGGTACAGACCAGGTTTACTACACTTCAAGACCATCAAGAAATGTAAGCCACATTTGAATTATTTTATGCCTAGCTAATTGGAACAAACTATTTTTTCTGCAGATGACCAACACATTTTTTTCGTCGTATTTAAAGCTTGTAATGATTTACGCAAGACTTATTAGAGTTATTCTGAGCATTTTCAGCACTCAGAACAGTTTAGGATCGATGACCGAGCATTTCGAGCATTTATTTGAATTTTTCATTTTTTTTGGGAAATCACGGTAATCAGCCGATGTAACTGTAAAAGTTAAATTTATTTTTGTTGAGGAATGGATATTTTTTCCATATTCGAAGGTTCGAACATGTGGATTCTCACATAATGAGATGATAATTAAACATATTTAAAATGATACAAATAATAATAATAATAATAATCCACTAATAATAATAATAATAATTTCTACAATTTTTCTAAATAATTCTTGGAGATTATATTTTCTAAATCATATGTATTGAGAAAGAGCCTATGAAGTAGTTTAAACATTTCTAGTCTGGAACAGGAGATTTTCCGAAGGAGAGTGGTTAGCGCAAGCCTGCATTCAACCAACATTTCAGTTCTGGTTGAACAGTTGATATTTGCTATGAAGAAAGTACATGTTTCAGATAACACGGAGAGGCATGAAACGGGAAGCAATTGATATTTGTATCAAATAGGATATTTTTGTATTTATATAAAATCATGACGTAAATACACTCGAAAGTGAAATGAAGCTATTCATAAGTATAGTAAATTCACGGGTTGAACTGAATGGTAAAATAAAATAAACTTGTCAGTTTATTAATCTTCCAGTGTTGATAACAAGCAGAGGCTTGATTTATTGTATAAATTTTGGGAAGATAATTTATGTGTGTGGAGTAGTTGAAATGCCATTCCCAGGTGCGCATGTTAAGTCGCAGGAATGAAGAGGTTTTTTCGAGCATCAATCAAATAGCAGGTTCGATGGCTCAGGTTTATAGTAGGAGTATTGGAGCCACACATTTCGTCGTATGAATAACCCGAAGGTTATTTCTTTGAAACCATCAGTTCTTATTTCAACCTTGTTTACGAATTCCATTTTAGACTTTGATTTTGCTAGAACCCGGATTTGTCATGATAGTAGTTTATTCTTCTTCAGAGGAAGACCTTTGCCGTTGTTGTTGTAATATTGTGTTCTTACACAAATAATAGAATGGGCCACTGCCAATTAAAAATAATTCTTTAACCACGAGTAATTTGAAGGATATTTTCAATCCTAGTGCCATGAACTAAATGAATTCATTATAAAACTACAATTCTAATTTCCGCATTCTGTCGAAGAATTGCAAGTTGTGAAAGTTACTAAGAATGGCCATAAATATAAATATGTTTATAATAATGTTCCCAAGTGGAAAATCTAATAGTTGAATGGTTCAACCATTTATTGATCAAGTTGATGATTCAGAAATCATATATTTTGTTTGGAACTTAAAGTTCATAATCGAGTCACTTCTCGAATGTTTAATGTCAGAAGAACAATTAATTGTTGTTGTGCTTCGCACAGTTCTTCGATGCTATGCTCAATGGTCAAATACTTTTCAGATGTTATTAATATGTGTTAATAATTTGTGTTGCTTCGATGATGATAATATTTTCGACGATATATTTTTGAAAACTGGAAAACAAGTGAGAGTCGAAAAAAAAGTTCTATAAACATTTATTCTACGAGTGTTAATATCATGTAAATAGTCAAACAGTGATCTACGTTATTTCCAGTATAGACAATTAATTTTGAACTGGAATTAAATATTAATAATTTTGGAACACAGTCCACAGGACTATTAATCGGACTTGTGTTTCCAAAAAGATTGTCAAATGTGTTTGGAAAATTTCTGTATATTGTGTGTAAATAAGAGTGTGGATCGCCACACGTGGATGATGCTGCTTTGAGCATCTTTGCAGTCAGATTTTAACTTTAAAATAAACTGAGATAATTTTACCAGATGTGTTACTCCCAATTAAATCTCCTTCTATCCTTATTGTTGCATTGAGCCAAAAATCAGTAAAGCATTTTTTAAATTTGATGTCGTTTTTGCGATTTGCTTTAACCCATCTGGCGCTCCGGGATATTTTGACTCTCGTGCTGACTGATTATTGGTAAAATGCATATGTGGTCGTGCGGACTCCGGTCTAAACGGGCACACTACCTTTGTGATATGGACTGCACTTAAAAAACAGAAGTCACAGCACTATGTCAGAGTTAGGTAATGCACTATTATACTTTTAGAAACAAGACTCTGTCAAATGGACTGAGCCAAGTCCATGATGTACATATGATAAACATTACTTACACCTAACAGCAGGTACTTAGGAGCTCTGGATTTTGAATTGGAAATCTGAAAATAATTAAAATAATTTGCTTTTCACTAAAAGAAGGTTTTATGTTCGTAAGGGTAAACACCTCCCCTCCCCGGGGTTCACAACTTCTGACATTTCCTTGTATGAGGCTCCTACCTTTGGTCATTTATTTATTTATTTATTTATTTATTTATTTATTTGTTTATTTATTTTATGTCTTCAGTAGTGGCCAAGTTAGGGCTCATGGCCCTCTCTTACACTTCTTGCCTTCTTTCAATTCACGATGTCACAACATGTTTCCGTAATTTATTAGTCTTTCATAGCTATCATCTTAATTAAAAATAAATAAATAAATAAAAATACAGTAGTCGCATATGATGTGTAGCATCTGACATGTTATCCTACACGTATACTACACAGCTTGGACATTCTTAAAATGTTAATTTACACTCCATTTTCATACTGGTACTATGATGAATGTATGTATTGAATTGGAGATATGCTACTGTCACACTTGTTTTAACAAACATCACATATTATATTATAAATTAAGAGGAGGAATGAAACCATAGTCTCTAGCCTATCTATAGACTACTAGAAATAATGTTCAATACAATCAAATTTCCCAACTCCTGCTTGGTGCAAACTATTGTAATTAAAATTCGATAACTCTTAATTTCATGTAGATTCTGTTAAAATGACGCATAATGATATGATCTATATCGTTTAAATCGATAATCCGGAAGCAAAAATAATTGTCGGGTCTGGGGTTCGAACCTGAGACCTCATGATTCGCAGACCAAGATGTTATCCAGCAGCCATTAACACCACAGACATTCGGAGTACAAGACAGGTACGTACTCATTTTCACGTGCCGGTAATAATATGGAAGTATTTTTTTAATGCTCCATTAATATTATGCTTTTTTCGATAATGTTCCTGCGTGGAATTGAGTTTTAAATTAGTTATGAATACGCCTACTTGACAGTAAAGGGAATTCCTATAGTGGTCTATGAGAGGCTAGCCCTGTTCCCGTATAAAATCATCGATATATATTACGTTGATCACTGCAATACCGCAATGTGGGTTAATATCTGAATAGCCATTGTGGAGAAACATAACACCGGCTTTGCCGACTAGTTACAATGTTTCATATAAAAGCATATGATCATTTAAATACTGATACGAATACATGTGGTTTGTGTTTCAATGAGTTGACACCAGAGTTCGCATGAGGAAAGTTACTCGGCGAGTGGATGCCCATCACTTTTATCCAGAGATTAAAAAGCTGACTCTTAATAAATCATCATTGTTTTCAGCAAATATGATTTAATGAATATTTTTACACCAAAGAACGCCAACTTGGTGATGATTCATTGTAAAAATAACTGTAATGGCGCCCCCAAAGCTTGAAGTAAACCGTTTGTTATATACATTCCACATGGTACCACTGCCAGCTGGATCGGATCGCATCCCTCCTGCCAAAGCAGTCAGCTGGCAGTGCGTCTTACACACTTCCGTCCGATCCACTTCCGTCCCATTTTTCAAAATCACTCCCACAAAAATATCCAGCAACCGAGTGGAAAGATTTTTGATGTGTAACATCTTTCCGCTCGGTTGCTGGATAGTTTTGTGGGAGTGATTTTGAAAATTGGGGACGGAAGTGAATCGGGCGGAAGTGGATCGGACGGAAGTGAAGACGCACTGCCAGCTGGAAGTACAATTGAAATTGTGTGTATTGGAAACAAGGCAGTGTGTGCTCTGTAGCGCGAGAATGTTATGGCAATACAGTAGGCAGTGCATTTAGCAGGCACTGGTTTGACGAGCACAGTGGCAAATGTTTTACCGACTTTCATTTGTCATTGAGCAGTTTATGAAGCTTCACGTTCAAGGTTGAATATCACATGGGGTAGGACAAAGACGACAAATTACATTTAAGTAAGCGGCATTATTGTCAAGCTGTGGGTGAGTAGTCAAATATTAAATGCATAACAGAATGTTGTTATATGAGTGGAATAAAAGCTGTATCTGTATTTTCATCATATGTGAGACTAGGTCATTTCATGATTGTAGGAAGCCATGTTTTGATTGTTTACGACGAACTGTATGTGAGCCTTGAGAATAATGAATGTTATAATTACTGAGGAATGTGCTCACAGTATTTGAGAGTACTGTCGACGTTGTGTGTCACTTTGTTATTATGAATTATTAATGTAAAAGGAGGGAAGGAAGCTTGTAGTTTTGCGTGTCCGTTAATCTCACGATCATGATCCACGGTACCTCCCTTTTACGTGGAATGCGAACCACAGGACATGGCATTTCAATTCGAAAATCTCACATGTATTGACCGGGAATCAAACCCGGTCTACCTTGGTGAGAGACTAACAGCTTGACCGCTGCGCCACAAATGTGACAGTAGCATATATCCAATTCAATCTATACGTTCATCATAGTACCAGTATGAAAATGGAGTGGAAATTAACATTTTAAGAATGTCCAAGCTGTGTAGTATACGAGTAGGATAACATGTCAGATGTTACACATCATATGCGACTACTGTAAGGCTCGTATCTTTTTTTTTTTTTCGCTATCGTTTTACCCTCCAGGGTTGGCTTTTCGCACAGACTAAGCGAGGGATCCCACCTCTACCGCCACTGAGGGCAGTGTCCTGGAGCTTGAGACTCTGAGTCAGGGATACAACTGGGGTGTGTGACCAGCACTACACCCAGGCGGCCTCACCTGCAAAGCGAACAGGGGGCCTGATGAAGGGATGGGATGAGTTGGACGGTTAGGCAAGGAAGTGGGAAGGAGGCGGCCGTGGCCTTACAGGAGGAACTATCCCGGCATTTGCCCGAAGACGAAGTGGGAAACCACGGAAAACCACTTCGAGGATGGCTGAGGAGGGAATCGAACCCCCTCTACTCATTTGGGCCACCCGAGGCTGAGTAGACCCCGTTCCAGTCCTCATACCACTTTTCAAATTTCGTGGCAGAGCCGGGAATCGAACCCAGAACCTCCGGAGTGGCAGCTAACCATGCTGACCGCTACGCTACGGAGGCGACGTGGAAAGATGTTACACATCTTATATACAGTATATATAAAAAGGAATGTCTATCTGTTCGTCTTTTATGCGTTCATAAACCATTCATCCGATTGCGATCAAATTTTGGTGAGTTGTTGAAAACACCTTCGGGAGGTTTATAGGCATAGATAATCCATTTCAAAATAGATAGCGCGCGAGTAGTTTAAACAAATGCGTAATAGCGATGCGTTCATATACAATTCATCCGATTGCGATCAAATTTTGGTGAGTTGTTGTGCACAGTCCCGGAAAAGTTATAGGCGTAGTAAATCCAATTTACAATAGATGGCGCGCGAGTAGCTTCAACAAAACGGCGTGCGTTTGTTTCAAGAAAGTCCCACATGCGTTCATGTACCATTCATCCCATTTCGATGAAACTTGGGTGAGATGGTCTGTACACTTCACGTAAGGTTTCTGCTTTGTAAATCCAGTTAACAATTGGTAGCGCACGAGTAGATTCAACAAATGAGCGACGACGGGCGAATCGTTTCAACAAAGTCCTGTATGCGTTCACATACCATTCGTCTGATAGCGATGAAACTTGGGTGAGAGGTTGTGTACACTACAGTCGAGGTTTCTGGCTTAGTAAATCCATGTTATAATAGGTAGCGCACGAGTGGATTCAACAAATGAGCGATGACTCGCGAAGCGTTTCAACAAAGTCCCATATGCGTTCATATACTATTCGTCTGATAGCGATGAAACTTGTGTAGGATGTTGTATACACTTCAGAGAAGGATTCTGGCTTAGTAAATCCACTTAACAGTAGGTAGCGCACGAGTAGATTCAACAAATGAGCGATGACGGGCGAAGTGTTTCAACCAAGTCTTGTATGCGTTCACATACCATTCGTCCTATAGCGACTAAACTTGGGTGAGTTGTTGTGTACACTCCAGGGAACGTTTCAGGCTTAGTAGGTCCACTTTACAATAGGTATCGCACAAGTAGATTCAATAAATGACCGAAGACGCGCGAAGCGTTTCAACAAAGTCCCGTATGCGTTCATATACAATTCGTCCGATAGCGATGAAACGTGGGTGAGATGTTGTGTACACTTCAGGGAAGGTTTCTGGCATAGTACAACCACTTTACAATAGGTATCGCACAAGTAGATTCAACAAATGTTCGACGGCACGCGAATCGCTTAAACAAAGTCCCGTAGCTTTCAAATACCATTCATCCGATTGCTATGAATCTTTGGTTGAATTGTTGTGCACACTCCAAGAAAGGTTTCTGACTTAGTAAATCCTTTTTACAATAGGTAGCGCACGAGTAGATTCAACAAATGAGTAAAGGCGCGTGTATCGTTTAAAAAAAAATCGTATGCGTTCATATACCATTCATGCGATTGCAATGAAATTTAGAGAAATGTTGCTTCCACTCCCGCAAATATTTCTGATTTAGTAAATCCATTTTACAATTGGTAGCGCACGAGTAGATTCAACTAATGAGCGACAGCGCGTGAATCGTTTCAACCAAGTCCCGTATGCGTTCATTAACCATTCATCCGATTGTGAAAAAACGTTGGTGAGTTGAGTACAGTCCTTCGAAGGTGTATGAATTAGTAAATCCGTTTTTCAATGGGTGGCGCACAAGATGATTCAACAAATGAGTGAAGGCGCGTGAATCGTTTGAACAAAATCCCGTATGCGTTCATATGCCATTCATCCGATTGTGATGAAACGTTCATGAGTTGTTGTGTACACGCCAGGGAAGGTTTTCGACTTAGTAAATCCATTTTACAATAGGTAGCGTACGAGTATATTCTACAAATGGGTGACAGCGCTCAAATCGTTTCAACAAAGTCCCGTATGCGTTCTTATACCATTAATTTCATTGCGATAAAACTTTGGTGAGTTGTTGAACACGCTCCCATGATTTTTTTGAGATAGTAAATCAATTTTACAATAGTTTATAGGTGGTTAACGGAAAATAAATAAATATTGGGAATCCAAAAGCACTTCAACAAACAAAGTTACAACGCCAACACTTTCTTTGATTGGCATTGCAACGCATACCGGGTACAGCTAGTAATTAATTAAATAAATAAATAAATTGAGAAAAAGAATTTATATATTAGACGCTTGCGGGAGTTACACGACCTCCACCTTCGGCCACTGTTGTTCGAGCAACTGGGCTAACAGAAAGTACACCTTAAATCTTATGGTCACGGGGCTGAATCCCAATTGCATCAGGCATTTTAATTATCTTCCTTCCATATATACGGTTTGTACTTTTTCTGACAACACACGATCTAATATCTAAAGACCGCCGTGGCCATCAATTCGGTCGTGTAAATCCATTTCTTGGATTAAATCCCACAGCAGATGACAATATTACTGTGCTGTGAGAATGAAAAGCGTCCGCTGCATTAGCTCAGTTATTAGTGGAGCAACGGCGTGTTCAACTCGCGCATGCGTCAGACAATGGCACTCTCAGTCTCTCCCTTCTTTCTACGGCCTTTACACATTGTAGAATGCATGATCTATTAGTCGTAAAACTTCCAGGTCATCAGTGCTGTTATGATAATACATTTCTTGTGATGTAACGTTCTGCTGCCAGTGTTTCTTCCAAGCATGTTTTAGGGGAGGAAGAATTTCGGAATTCAGACTATAAACAGCTCCCTTGTCCAAATCTTAAGACTGCTCATGGTGAGTAGTACAAGAGTCGCTTTCCAGTTCGTCAACACGTTAATTGGTCAATTAAACGGGACGGGGCACATCTACTAATTTGGAAAGAAATTAGGTGGGTTAATTATTTTTTTAACACTTTTTGAAAAGAGGAGGTTAATTGGATGATATGTTTCGTTCGCCATGCAACATCATATATCTTCCTAATTTAAGGAGTAGTGGCTAGCGTTCTTGGCTGTCTCCCCGGAGGTTCGGGTTCGTTCCCCGGCTCGGCCAAGAAATTTAATTCTGGTCTGAGCGTTGGAACGGGGCACACTCAGCCTCGTGAGGCAAAACTGAGAAGAGAAGCGTTCGATTCCCATCTCAGCCATCCTGGTTTTTCGTGGTTTTCCCACTTCTACTCGAGGCAAACTCCAGGCTAACTTAAGGCCACGGCCACCTCCTTCCCAATCCTCACCTGAATTACAAATCACACATCCTACTTCAACACCTGAATAACACAGGTTATCTGACAAATTCTACACTCACACACACTCATATACAAGTACACGGGGCATATGACCTCGATGCCCAAGCCCCTCAAATGAAACAACTCCTAAGAGGAATAGAATGAAAATTAGTCATAAATATGCTAACTTCTTTTATTATTATTATTATTATTATTATTATTATTATTATTATTATTATTATTATTATTATTATAATATTTGCAAAAGGGGGTGATTCCCTGGTAGAAAATTGTACACAAAGAGAAAATTACCAACAATAACATCAAACACAATATACACAATTCGCAATTTATAGTAGAGCCATCATTACTTCCGACTTGACGTTTCAGTGCTAGGCTAGAGTTTCTTTCGCTAAATCGCGACATCGCGAACGAAACTCAATTTGCCGTGATATATCGATTTGAATGGGTGCCTGTGATTGGCTATTTAAAGTGATTTTCCTTCTGACCGCTACATAACTCTAGGGTAACACTGAAATGTCAAGTCGGAAGTTATGATGGCTTTACTATAGGAACTATAGCAATTGCATCGTAGTATTTGCACAAAATGTCAATCTTCTCGTAAACACACCAATATGTTTGGGGAAAGTCTCTAAGACTGAGGCAGGAAATGAGTTCCAATTATCAATACCACGGTTAATGAAAGAATAGTTCCCATAATTTGTACGCTGTGGTCAGACCTTGATTTTATATGGATGATCTGCCCTGCTCAGGCAGGTGGGATTTTCCAGACCTTTGCTTAGTTTTCCCCATGCTGGCCGATTAGTGTAAGTGTTAAACATAGCGTATAGTCTATATTTCGTCCTTCTATCTTCCAGATATTCCCACCTTAGTTTTGCTATCATTTGAGTTACACTACTTCTAGGATTAAAATCGTTGAGCACAAACCTAGCAGCCTTCCTTTGTACCATCTCCAGCTGATTGATGAGCTCTACCTGATATGGGTCCCAAACCGCTGAGCCGTATTCCAGGATTGACCTCACCAGGGTCAAATATCCTAATTCTATTGCGGTAGAGCTACTGCCTTTTAATAAACACATTACAAAATGAAGTGATTTGTACGCTTTGGAGACGACACAACCCACATGAGTACTCCATTTGACATCAATCCTTACATGGATGCCCAAGTATTTGCACGAGTCTTCTTCTACAAGTATTTCCGAGCCGATATTATATTGAAAATCATGCCTTCGCCCTCTCCCTATTCTCATGAGACTACATTTAGTCATATTTATCTTCATGTTGTTGTCAACCGCCCATTTATAAACCAGGTTGAGGTCAGTTTGCAACTGAGCGTTGTCATGTTTGAATTATTCGATGTATTACATAATCATCCGCAAACAATCGGCGGCCACTTCGAATCTCATTCGGAAGGTCGTTAATAAGTGCCAGAAATAACAGGGACCCAATCACACTACCCTGAGGGACACCTGACGTTATCAAAATGTCCTCCGATAATACATTACCCAATTTAACCTTTTGCGAGCGAACAGTCCAGAACTCTTGAATACATAAAATTACTCTTTCATCAATCTTCGTTGCCGCTAATTTATGGAGTAGTATGACATGTGGCACGTCATCAAATGCCTTCGCATAACATTTGGTTCTCTCATGAGTACCCTTGTCTAAATCCGTATTGCCTCCCATTAAGCCATGATAACTTTCTCAACTGTTCCCTTAAGTATTCAGAAATAACGTGCTCCATCAGTTTACATTTGACGGAAGTGAGGCTAACAGGCCTATAGTTTCCCATTGCCAATCTGTCCCCTCCCTTGATTATTTGAGCTATTATAGCTCTTTTCCAGTCTTCGGGTATTTGTGTGTTATTAATTGATACATTAAACAGCACCCCCAAGTATCGCCCAATGGCTGTACCTCCCAATTTTAGCACATCTCCACAAATATTGTCTGGGCCTTTCGATATATTTCTACGTAGCTTTTTAATTCCTGCTAGAATCAACGATTGGTTTATTCGGAAAGGTACGAACGGTCCATTTGCGAATGGACCCAGATGGATCACGCAGTACTTTTATGATTCGCCTTTCTGATCTTCCACACGACTCTCATTCTCTCTCCGTGGGCCATCTGCCTTCCCTCAGTCCACTTGGTTTCTGGTATCTTTGGAGTGTCATTTTTGTGTAATTCCTTTTCTATATTTTAGCGGATGACTTTTAGTGCCGGGAATGTCCGAGGACATGTTGGGCTTGCCAGAGTAGCTGCTTCTATACGGACACCCATGGGGTGAGCTACAAGTACCGCCGCGTGTGGAGTGTTGTCTGGGGAGGAAAGTGTGAATGTAAGGACGAGAAATCGGAAGGTAGTGGCTGTGGCCTATAGTTAAAGGCCAACCCCAGCATTTGCCTGAAAGAAAGATGGGAAACCACAAAAGACCATCTTCAAGGTTGCCGGCGGGGGATTCGAACCTTCTCACCTCCCGGATATGAGCGTCTGCCTGCAGCCACGCCGTAACGACCACGGCTAACTCACCCGGTTGGAGCGTCATTCTCTGGTGTTACTATCCATATATTTACCCTACATCGGAATAGGTTCCTGTCAAAAGACTTCCGCTGTTCTTACTTGGGCCTTCTCCAAGTCCTGTTTAACTTGCTGAATCCACGGTATATTCTTCAGTCTTTCTGCGTAGGTCATGATCTTGTGTGTAAGCCTAGTCGGTGGAAGTCTCTGAACATGTCATAAAATTTCAATCTTCGTTTTCTGATGTCTACCGCAAGATTAGATAATTTCTCAGTTGCTTTTCGAGATTTCAACCTGTATAGCCTACATCTTCTGTTCCTTCTGGGCCATGAATTTTCCTCAAGATCTTTCGTTCTTCCTTAAGAATGCTTTCCAAGTTAACTTCCATAATTATTATTTATTATTTAAGCGAAAATTCCCCTACAGGAGAGCGGTTAAACTTGGATCACATGATGTCATTTGGAGGCGTGTCTCCTCCGCTCCTCCCAAAATCTCTTCATTCTCGTGGAATGTTCCCTCTTCCTCTCATCCGTCCACTTTTTTCCACGCTGTCGTAATGATCTTGGTTCGAACTTAACATTCTTGATTTTCGTCTGGCACTCAGTTCGGTCTTCGAAATTTTGTATACTGATAATTTGTAAGTCTCTTTGTACCTCTTTAAGTCATTCTGTGCCGCATTTGCTCTGTGTTATGATACTGAGTAGTTTCTTGGGCAATCTGGAGGTGGCCATCCTGTGAATGTGAGTGTAAAATTTGGCTCTGCGTTTTCTAATTTCGTCTGTTATCGTAATGGTGTTTTGGTAGAGTTCAGTACTAGGTCTCTTCATCCAAATGCCGTTTCTGTTGATTGCTCCGTAGATCTTCCGGAGAATTTTTCGTTCCTGCTTTTCCAGTTCCCTAATCTTGGAATGACCATCGATTACTATTGTTTCAGCCGTATATGTTGCTTCTGGAAGAATAACTGTTTTATAATGTCGTAATTTGGCGTTTGTCGAAATGCATTTCTTGTTGTAATGGGCCCACGTTAGCCTGTAGGCCTTCTGGAGCTTAGTGATTCTGTCTTCATTGGCGATTCGATTAACTCCTGAGGGCCGTATAATTTCGCCAGGGTATTTAAAACTGCAGACTTGTGTGATTTTACCGTATTTGGTGTTTAAAGGGGATTTATTTTCTGGCCTTCTCTCCATATATTTGGTCTTGTCGTAAGATATATGTAATCCGGTCTTTTGTG
Source organism: Meconema thalassinum (assembly GCA_946902985.2). NCBI lineage: Eukaryota > Metazoa > Arthropoda > Insecta > Orthoptera > Tettigoniidae > Meconema > Meconema thalassinum. The sequence continues at coordinate 246,032,147 of OX336394.1, read as the reverse complement.
CAATCTCATGGAGCTTTTCCACTGCGTAAGTCGCTTCCGATCTGTTGTCTGCGACAATTGCAATATCGTCCGCAAAAGCGAGACATTTGACTTTAGTTCTGTTCTCTTTTTTAATACCGATTTGAATGCCCTTTACAAGAGGTTCCCATTCCCTAATTATCCTCTCCAGAACCATATTAAAGAGGATTGGGGATAGTCCATCCCCCTGTTGGACTCCCGTCTTGATTTCGAAGGGCTCTGATATTTCGCCCATGAATTTCACTTTGGATATTGTTCCTGTAAGTGTCTGTTCTATGATTTTGCGTGTCTTACGATCGATCCCAAATTCTTCCATGATTTTAAAGAGGGTGTCGCGGTCAACAGAGTCGTATGCTTTTCTGAAGTCGATGAATGCAATCACGGTATTTCTACATTTCCTCATGTGTAAGATCGTCTTTAGGCACCAGATCTGTTCAGCACACGATCGTCCTTTTCTGAATCCAGCCTGGTAGTCACCAATGAGTGGATCCATTTGGAGCTCTAACCTGTTCAGAAGTGCTGTGGAAAGGATTTTATAAGCAACCGGGAGCAGGGAAATTCCTCTATAATTGTTGATGTCCGTCTTTTCGCCCTTTTTGTGCAACGGGTGAATCAAAGCACATTTCCAGTCATGTGGTAATTGCTCCGTTGTCCAAATATCTGAAATTATGGAATGGAGTTTCCGCGTCAGTGTGGGATCATTCAGTTTCCAGAGTTCAGCAATGATCCCATCTTCCCCTGGTGCTTTGTTGTTTTTGAGTTGTCGGATTATCACCGTAATTTCTTCAATACCGGGGGCTTGCGAGTCCAAGTGTATGAATACCGGAGGAGAGAAGTCAAGTTTTACTAGAGGTGGTTCACAGTTAAGAAGAGAGTTGAAATATTGGGCTAATAGTTTGCAATTATTTTTGGAGTTAGTTTCCAATGAGCCGTCGTGTCTCTTGAAGCACAGACTGGGTGCTTGGTATCCCCGTAGATTTTCTCTAAATGTCTTGTAGAAATTTCTAGTATTATTTTTGGTGAAATCCTGCTGGATTTCGTGGAGTCTGTTGTTGTCATACCTTCGTTTTTCTTTCCTAATTATTTTTGAGGCCTGTTTTTGAGTGGTAAGAAAGTTCTCCCAGTTTTCCTTTGTTTGGCTACTGTGAAATTTTTTCCAAGCCATTATGCGATTGTCAACTGCTTGATCGCAAATTGTGTTCCACCAGCGATGTTTTCTGGAGCGAGGTGGTTGTCCTAGCTTCATGGCTTCCTGAATTCTCCCCGTTAGTATTCTCCAGTCTGTTGATTCCTCCTGATTGATTTGCAAAATGATTTCTTCCTTGTGGAGTTTCAGATATTCTGGATCTGGTCTGAAATTTTTTGGTGGGCGTTTTGGTCTTCTATTTGGTTGGAATTTTGTCTTTATTTGGAGAAGATAATGATCTGATTCAAAGACGCCTTTACGAGCCCTGACGTTCAAAATTTCTTTTATGTTTTTCTTGGAGATTGCAACATGGTCAATTTGGTACTCACCCTGTTTAAGACTGGGTGATCTCCATGTGGTCAATTTATGTGCAGGTTTTTGAAATCGGGTGCTCATGATTTTAAGTCCAAAGTTTCTACAGAAGTCAATTAATCTTTCCCCATTTTTGTTGGTAGTTTGTGTTTAGTATGAGGGCCTGTGGTATCCTTGAATTTCCTTTCTTTCCCTAACTGTGCGTTAAAATCACCTAATAAAATTTTCACATGGTGTCTTGGTATGTTATTGGTTGTTTCTTCCAAAGTTTCCCAGAAATTGTCCACGGTTTCAGGATCAGTTTTATTGTGTTGATTTGTGGGGACCTGCACGTTGATCAGAGTGTAAGCTTTATTAGCTGATTTTACTGATAGTAAAGAGACTCTCTCTGTTGGAGAAGTAAAGTCGATGATCGAATCAAGCACAGAATTGTGTACGGCGAATCCTGTTCCCAAGAGAGGTAAGTTGTCATTAATTTTGATGGCAGGTTTTCCCTTGTAGATTCGGAAATTCCCTGTGTTGAAGTGTTCTTCGTCCGTGAAGCTTGTCTCCTGGAGCGCAGTGATTTTTAATTCAAATTTTTCCAAGGTGTTGAGAAGTTGTTTAAGCTTACCCGTCTTAGTGAGGGTACTAACGTTAAGCGTGCCAACAAAATGTTTACGTCTGGTCTTGAGAGTATGAAGAGTGCTTGAGAAGCTCCGATTCTTCTCCGCATGGTGTCCCTGATCCCCCAGAATCCGATGAACAGGTGGGTCCAGTCCATCGACTGGTGCCTGGGGCAGTGATTCTATGATCGTCTCTTCCATCATGCGCTCAAGTTGAGTTTTGAGTGTTTGTGGTGGTCTCAATTGAGACCACAAGTATACGACTCGATTTTTGAGTTCGAGAAGATTTAAGTACAGCCGCCTCAACTAGAGGAACAGACACTGACCACTGGTCGTCGGATGCCGAATAAACGCCAGTAGATTTGCTATTTTACGGCTTAGAGCCAACCCTCCTCCTTTCTCCGGGCTTGGGACCGGCAGCAGAAACTACTGAGCTACTCAATCCACCCAGTAGTTACTGCAGGCGAGTTCCATAATTATTATTATTATTATTATTATTATTATTATTATTATAATTCGTTGAGGGCATCTAGGACCACGTTAAGTCTTGCTACTTATGGCAATTTGCTTCGCTTTCCTCTGGGCCCAGAATTCCCTCATTCTCTGTGAGTGGGCCATCTTGCGCTCCAGGTGGTACCTTGTCTCCTTTTCGGTCTCGGTGTCTCATCTCGGGTTAGCCCATTAGTCAGTACCTTTTTGCGGAAGAGATCTCTATTGAAGGCGTCGTCGGGATTTAGATACAGCATTTTGAGGTCGTCTCTGGTATTCATAAACCAGGGCATTGTGGTTTTGGGTTTGGAGTCGAAAAAAAGGAAAAATCTGTTTAGTCAGCCTGTTTCCGTCCGTTCGTTTTGAGATGACTGTAATACCGTGCCCGCCTCTTGCGATCGTTTCTGTAATTTTCATTATTTCACTGTAGACTTCTTTGTTGGATTTTCTTATAATGGATGCCATTATTGTAATTTGATCCCATTATACCTCTAACCATTTTGCGCTCTTTTTTCTCCAGTTCTTCGAGGAGTCCTTTATTAGGAACAGGGTTTCAGCTGCATACATAACTACTGGCTTCAGAACAGTTTCATAATGACGTAGTTTAGTACTTTTGGACAGGCATTTTTGTTTTAGATTATTATTATTATTATTATTATTATTATTATTATTATCATTATTGTTATTAATAAGAATAACATAGGAGAATGTCGGCATATTAGACCGAGAGATTGACCCCGGCAATACCCGCACAGAGAGCGCATGTTACAGACGTCGACTACATACTGTATGAAACATGTATGCTCGGCCGTCATGTGAGGTATAGCTTATTGAGGTCTATGATCCAGACGTGATGTAGGAGCAAATCGGTCGGCGATGGTGTCAGCAGTTCCGCGACGGGCGGGGGAGGGTGTCGTGGAAGACAGTGGAAGGCCATCCACGTCCAATACAGAAGTAAACGACGAACATGTTGATACTATTTTTCACGTCGTCTGACTGACAGAGTGGTCTAGTTTTATAAATGTGACTCTACGACTAACTTATTTTCTGGGAAATTGTTATTGTTTGAGTCTTCAGTCTTCTGACTGATTTGATACAACACTCCATGCCTCCCTGTTCTGAGCTAATCGTTTCATCTCTACGTAGCTAGCACACCTTACATCCGCGACAATCTGCTTAACATATTCTAACCTTGGTCTACCCCTACAGTTCTTGTCCTCAACCCTTCCTTCCATAACTAAGCTTGTTATCCCTGGGTGTCTTAGTATGTGTCCTCCCAACCTATCTCTTCTCTCCATTAGCAGTCACCAGAAACATCTCTCCTCTCCCACTCGCCTTAATACCTCTTCGTTTGTTACTCTATCTACCCATATGATCTTCATTATTCTCCTGTTGTCTCATTAATGCAGCCAATGGCCATGTACTTGTCTTTTCAGAGAAGGGATATTGGAAGGAAATCGGCCGTGAATCGGCATTTGCCTGGTGGTGAAAATGGGAAACCACGAAAACCATTTTCAGGACGGCCGAGGTGGGATTCGAACCCACGCTCTCCCGATGCCAGTGAGGCACGAAGTAGCGCATTAGAGCTCTCGGCCACCGCGGCATTTAACAGCACATTTCAAACTCTTCTATTCTCCTCTTTTCTGCTGCACCAACGGCCCAAGCTTCACTTCCATAGAGCGCCACTCTCCAGACAAAGCTTTCAAAAATGACTTTTTACTACCTAAATCTATATTTGATGTCAACAGATTTATTTTTTGTAGAAATGCTCTCCTTGCCTAGCCTACATTTTATATCACCTTTGCTTCGTCCATCACTGGTTATTTTGCTTCCTAATTAGCCGAAATCTCCTACTTTCTTCAGCATTTCACCTGCCAATTTGACGTCAATAGGGATGTCTGATTTCTTTCGGCTGCATTCCATTACTGGTACAAACTGATTATTTTATTATACAAGGTGTATCACCCAAGAATGCTTGCCACGGTGGGTGAGTGGTCAACGTGTCGGTCTACTAACCCCAAGTTTGCAGGTTCGCTCTTGGCCGTGGTAAGTGATTTTTGAAATGCGGCAAAAATTTCGACACCATGTCATACGATGTTGGCATGTCAAAGAACCCATTTGAATCCAGTAGGCCGTGTTCATAATGGCAAAATTAATCTCGGGATCTTCCGCCAACACAAAGTTCCTCATTTCTCTACTTGAAAGCGCTATAGTGTTCAAGGAACTTAGATATCTAACCTCCTTGACTTTCATAGTGCTTCAAGGAACAACGAAGTTCGACATGCAAGCTACCCTTTGGGTGTCAAATAACAAAGCTTGCACCCGGCATCCGAGGCCATACGATATTATTATTATTATTATTATTATTATTATTATTATTATACCCAAGGATCATCAGAAGCTTATTTTCCATCCGTATTTGTTGCTCAGTTCAATTGATTGATGACTTTTCAGTCCTTGAAAAGCTTTAAAATAAACCATGATGGTTTACTTGGCAAAAGTGGTTCAGTATTGGTTTACTAATGAAATGAAACAATCTGTCCGCCCAGTCAATACAATTTATATATCCTTATTGTTGTGTAACATCTTTCCTCTCGGTTGCTGAATATTCTTTGTGGGAGTGATTTTGGAAAAGGGACGGAAATGTGTAACAGGAAACCGAGGAATCGCGCGCTATTTGATTTGACCAATGAGCGCGCGCGGTGGCGGAGAGATGGCTGTGAGGTGGTGCCAACCCATTTTGCGTGAGGTGACGCCCCCTTAATTTAACCAAAGGATCCAAAACGAAAGGGTCATCGGTTTTTTAATATTTCGTGAACCAATAATGCTAGGGACTTGTATGAGGTGTTTTAGGACTAGGACGCCCCCTTCTTTTCATGATTTTGTGATTTGCAGAGATGTGTACAGTGCCTACCAAAAGTTTAAGACCACTAGCTTATTTTCAACAAAAGCTTCCTGGGCTTATATGTTTGATTCAAATTTTGCCAAATATTTTATGAAAATACTTTGATCTAATATGCATTCACCTGTAACAAGAACATTGTAATATGGCTTTCAGATTTTGAGTTTCATTTTCTTAATACAAGTGGAGTATCGAAGAAAAACGCAATTTTCAACCACAAATTAATTTGTGGACACTAAACCAATGGGGTTACCTTTTTAATTATTTTTATAAGTATTGTAGAATGTATACAAACGTTTTGGTAAATGAAAAGAAAATCCCAAAAATTTTCTTGCCATTTGGTTGTGATTTTTGTATACCTGGCTTCTCAGAATATACGAGGGAAACCGATTCCAGGTACCCGGAGTGTTGACCTTGGAACTGTCTCTTTATCTCTTGACAACATGCTGTGCTGTGCCAGGTTAAAGTTTGGGCCCGCTGAGACAACCCTCACAGAAGCTATTAACCTGTGAAAGCTCATTAGTCTTATCTTCAATTCCTTACCTTTTACAAAAAGTACAAACATCACTACCAAATGGCAAGACAATTTTTGGGATTTTTTTTTTCATTTACCAAAACGTTTGTATACATTCTACAATACATAAGAAAAATAATCAATAAGATAACCTTATTAGTTTAGTGTCCACAAAGTAATTTGTGGTTGAAAAATGAGATTTTCTTCGATACTCCACTTAAAAAAAAAATGAAACTCAAAAACTGAAAGCCATATTACAATGTTCTTGGTACACGAGGATTTCTATTAGATCAAAGTATTTTCATAAAATATTTGACAAAATTTGAATCAAAAATATAAGACCAGGAAGCATTTGTTGTAAATAAGCTAGTGGTCTTAAACTTTTGGTAGGCACTGTAAATCCAGAGCAGAATATATGCTAAATTATCGACAAAAGAAACGTTAGAAAAAATTAAAAACTGTAGGAGTAAAGCCGAAAAAAAATATTGACTTCACATACTATATATCATCTTAATTTCATATTAGGATAACATGTCAGATGTTATGCGACATCATATGCGACGTCTGTAAGGCTCGTTTATTTTAATTTGTTGGACATGTTTCAAGTCTGATTTTTAGCTCTTCTTGAGCAATATTTTTTCAAATCATTGAACATTAAAATTCTAAATTCTTTACATAAAAATCCTCAGGTCCTAATAAATTAAAAGAGTTAAAACGTCTAAAAGACTCAACCAGACACACATATCGCACTACAAACCACATAGGCACTGGGCCGCAAATGAACATTTAAAAGGTCATCATATTTCCAAGCTAGTCCATTCTGTCACTTAGCAAATGGGTGTTCTCATATTCCACACGCGTACTGAACTTTCGTCGGAATGATCTCTCGGTACGTGTGTGTGGTTACCCCACGTGGGGGAGGCCGACTGCGTCAGGTTTTCCCCATCACTGTCAAATGTCAGCCTAACTGTCTTTTAATGCCAGCATCTCAACTTCCCAAAGGAATACACGGCAGTTGAGGTACATTGGTAAGGGTCAAAAATAGTCACTTGCATTACATTTTCTTATAATAAATTTGCATCATTTTCTTGGTTCCGAGTGGAATACGCAACCCGACGATCTGTATTCTTACACCGAAATTAATTCGCTCATGATTATTTTAACATGTCTTGAGGGCCTTACAAAAGAGCGCTAGAACTTCCCAAAAACATCTCTTCATATCTTACGTACTAGTAACATTAGATTTTGTATGAATAAACTTCAATTATTTTTATCCATCCCTGTAACTCTAATTGTTTTGGGATTATAACTCTCCGTGATTTTCCAGCATGCTGAAAAAACTCATTCTCGCGTGAACTTAGAGCGCGTTTACATTTCTCCGTGATACACCGTGATGCAGAGATTGTAGGGAAGTCAGCAAATGATGTTGCATCCAAATAGATTTAGTAGATTTTGAAATATAGAATAAGAAACAAGCGGGATCAATTGTCCTCGTTGTTAACAGGCACAACTTTACGCACCCCTTGCGGGCAGCCCTGCAATCACGCGCGTGGCTGTGTTTACTTCCAGTGTCTCGGCTCGGCGAACATGGACAGTAGGACATTGTCGTTTACGCCTTCAACCTCAAAATTGCATCTGAATTGCCATCGCTGCAGAAGAAGAAAATAATAAGCTTGTTTGAAAAATCTAAAGTATACATAACTTAAGGCTTGATCGCGTTTGAGGGCGTTACTGCAGCGATACCCCGGGCGCTGAATGCTGAACAAAGAGCACACCGGATAGCTGTTTGTCTGCACCACCTGATGCGTTTCAATGTTGAAGGCAACACGCTACTGGAGCGCATTGTTGCAGGTGACGAAGCTCGTGCCACTACTGAGAGCCGGAATCGAAAGCGTTGACGATGCAGTGGTGTCATTCATTGTCTCCTCGTTACAAGAAATTCAAGAGCCAACCATCCGCTGGGAAGGTGATGCTCACCCTGTTCGTTGATTACCGGGGCCTATTGTTTATTGCTTTAAAGGAGCCTGGTGTCTCCATCACTGGGGAACGGTACTGTGCAACACTGGAGAAATTACGGCGAACTATCAAGGCAAAACTTTCCGGAAAACTGCGATTGATGCTGCTTCATGATAACGCACGTCCCCATACCGCAAAGCTCGTGACGCAAAAGGTACACCAACTCAAGTGGGAGATACTCGAGTAACCGCCCTATAGTCCTGATCTCTCCCCATGCGATTATAACGTCTTAGGTCCCTTAAAAAGGCCCTGAAGGATCGAAGATTCCTGTCGGACGAGAATGTGCAGCAGGTGGGTAGGGGATTCTTCACGCAGCAGAACACAGTGTTTTACCACACGCGGATCTTCAACCTGGTGCGTCTGTGGGTTGGACGCCGCAATACTCACGGCGATTTTGCCTGATTGGCATTCTCTGGACTGTATGGCCGTCAAACAGAAACGTTTTGATCACACCTTATATATACTGTAGAAATAAATAAATAAAAACAATAAATAATGTTAACAAACAAAGACTACAATTACAAACTAATTAATTAATATTAGACTACCACTTTAAACTGCAGAAAAATGGTCATTTTGTTCCTTCCGTTAGATTAACCACATGTCAGTTTAGAAGAAATTCCCTAACAAACTCTCCCCTAAAGTGGATGACGTGATCAGCACCATCAGTGTTATCTATGAATTATCGGTCAGGAAGTACTCACTTTGATGGCACCCTTCACCTCCAATCCCCAGGCTGGTCTCTTGCCCACCACCACTACGAACTTGCTCCAGTTGAAGGCCTTCAGCAGGGACACCACGGACTTGGACACTTTGGATGAGGGTGGCAGTGTGCGAGCGAATGTGAAGTACACTCGCTTGTCCGATACTCGAGTGTCGGCACATTTCTGGAACACAACATGGAGGAGTTCAGGATTGAATCCAACATAATAATAATTAAATCACTCAATATAATTATAATCGACATATTAATAGTAGACTAATAAAAGTAATAATAATACTGTAATGATCATGAACATGATCAATAATATCATAATCTTCTTAATAAACATCTTCATAAGCTATGTAATTATAATCTACATCAACGTAATCAGAATTAATGTGATCTGGAGTTGGAAGTAGGAAACCACAGAAAACATTTCATGGACTTAATTATCTAGTCTTACAGGATCGAGCCGCGTCGTGTGTCAGTGATTGTTTCCCGACGTTTCAGCCTTATGAAATTCCACAGCGTGTCTCGAAGGCAGAAACTGTTGCTAAAGGTCCTAGATGTCATAAGAGAATAATTAGAGAGGCAATGTAGATTGTTAAGCATCCCAATAGCTTCAATCGCGAAGACGGATCCAAGCTTAGCAACACGTCGAAAGTTCTCATAGCACGTGACTAACTGGGACTCGAACCAATCAGGGAGCAGCGTGACGTCAATGCTGATCAAGCAGGCATGTCCGATTGACAACCAACGCAACGGTCAGTTTGAGAACAGACACGAACTCGTACCCATGATTAAGGCTGCTACTATGACAGCCGAAACGTCGGGAAACAATCACCAACTCACGACGCGGCTCGATTCTGAAAGCCCAGGTAATAAAGTAGACACCGGCAGTGAAAGCCTACGATCTAAATATTTCATGGACTGTTGGCGGTGAAGTTTGAACACATTCCTCTTCCGAGTGCGAAGAAAGGCTGGCCTCATGCCTTTGCGCTTTAACATGCAGAGCTATCATGCTTGGTCCCTATGAAGGTTTCTTTGGCGTGTTGTTTGATTTAGGGGCTTGGACATCGTGATCACTTCAGCTCTGTGTACTTGGATGTGTGCAGACTTTGTGTGAAAACCTACATTATTGTGATGTTTCTAAGAGTGTGTGTATTTCTATTTTTTGCGTGCCGGGATAAATTAGTTCGACACGCTGCGTCGCGTCGCGGAGCGGGGTTTCGCCCATACGCATGCGCGATCTGTCTATTCCAGACCTAAATATCTCCCACATTTTGCTTGTTGTTCATCCAGCTTTGTAGTCTTTCACTGAAGGCCCCTTTCCACTTTCCCGCGATGTTAGGCCCCTTGAAACAACAATTATCATCATCATCAACCACTTTCCCGAAAGCGACTTCGGTGGCGTAGTTGGTAGTATGCTGAGCTTCTATGCCCAAGATCGCGGGTTCAAACCCGGCCAAAGTCGTAAAATCCCTCAGTATGCCTTCCATCGGAGGGGAAGTAAGGTGGACCCATGTCATAGATTTATGGCATGAGAAAGAACCTTCCACTAACTACAATTGTGGAAGCTAAAATTTGTAGGTTAGTTTGATAACGCTATATTAAGTTCCAACGTTCTCCGCCAGGTGCCGGTTGAGGTGGTATCTAGTAGCCAATTTCACAGCTAGATGTCGTTGACGGTTGCATTTGGTAGCAAAAGTAGGAACTACTTAAAATTGATCGTCTGCAGTCCTTACCTGAATTACAGATAACACATACTAATACAGCCATCCCAATTTACACCGGTTATCAGAACAGATTCTACACACACCCAAAGTACACAGGGCTACATGACCGCGTTGTCGCAGCCCCTAAACTGAGGAACCAACCAACAAACCACTTTTCCCATTTGCAGAGTACAAAGAAGAGAGGAAAAAAAAAGGCATGATTGAGTGAAACTGGTAGTACCGTTTTGAAGTTCTTTTTGAGTGCGTGGTATACAGTTCGAGGGAATGCTCCTGCAGTTGAAACCCAGTTGATTTCTCCTGGCGCGTAGACAATATTTGTGATGAGCATTAGGAAGGAGGTAGCTTAGTTGTGGCCTGACAGAACCATCGCATCATTAGCTTAGTGAGAAATCCCGGAAAACCACCTCTAAGATGGCTGAGGTGGAATCAAACCCGGATCTCCGGAGCGACAGCCAAGAACGCTAGTTGGTAAACCACGGGGTGGTCTGGAGTACAAACAACGAACGAACGATCAAGGAAGGAGTTATCTAAAATTAAAGTACATCCATCTTTTGGATACCTTAATACTACAAACATTTCAGCTACTTTTACGGTATTAGAACTCGTCACTTATTTTAATGACGAGAGGAAGGTGAATGACAGCGGCAAGTTATTCTAGGAACAAGTACCTAAACAAATTATTAACTTTTCAAATTACTCCTCACGAGCTCTTATCATGAATGAACTCCCACGGCTCAGAATTAAATTTAGTTTGTTACACAATTTTTATATCGAGTTTGCTGAGACATTAAATAGAAAATCACGTCCAAGAGTCGGAAGTTTAACGACTCTTAAGTTAATATCGTTGGTGATTGGAACACAAAAGTTTGGTGATTTTCAGTCGATTAATACGAATGTACCCAAATGAGGTGGGTTATTACCTAACCCTGAAAAACATTACATGAGATTAATTTTATTTTATTTCTTATGCGTCCTCGACTTACAAGGTTGCTAATATACTAAGCTTAACAATCATAATGAGGTGAAAGAAGAATAATTAAAGGTAAAAATAAAACCGTCTAATGAACTATGAAACGTATGAAACACATATAAATTAGAATAAAAGAACTGAAGAGTGGGCAAACCGCAACTAAAAATAAAAATACACATAATTTACGAATATAGGTGATTTCTAAAAATACTAATGGATCCATTTTTTTTATTATTTTTTATTTTATTTTAGCGTATGGCTTTTAGTGCCGGGAGTGTCCGAGGACATGTTTGGCTCGCCAGTTTTGTAGCTGCTTCGAGACGGACACCCAATGGGTGAGCTACATGTACCGCTGGGGAGGAAAGTTGGAATGTAAGGACGAGTTGGAATGTAGCGGCTGTGGCCTATAGTTAGGGACCAACCCCGGCATTTGCCTGGAAGGAAGATGGGCAACCACAGAAGACCATCTTCAAGGTTGCCGGCGGTGGGGATTCGAACCTCCTCGCCTCCCGATGTGAGTGACTGCCAACAGTCATGCCGTAACGACCACGGCTAACTCACCCGGTAATGGATCCTTTAAGGACTGTTACTGCTATGGTATACACTAGGGTGACCAGTTTCGATCGTCAAGCGATCATCATCAGATCCATTACACTTAGGCTATAAAACCTATGTCTGAAAGTATTTTTTTCAGGATTAGGGAATAACCCATCTCATTTGGGTACAATCGTGTTGACCGACTGAAAAGCACCAAACTTTTGCTTACTAAGGCAACACGGAAAAATGATTTCGGTTGGTTGGTTCCTCAGTTTAGGGGCTGAGACAACGCGGTCATGTAGCCCCGTGTCCTTTGGGTGTGTGTAGAATCTGTCTGATAACCGATGTTAATTGTGATGGCTGTATTAGTGTGTGTTATCTGTTTTCAATTCAAGTAAGGACTGCAGGCATTGCATTTTTTCAAGTAGTTCCTACTTTTGCCGCCAAACGCCACCGTCAACGACTACTAGTTCAGAACTTGGTTACCAGATGCCACCGCAGTCGGCTCCTGGCGACGAACGTTGGAACCTAAGAGCGTTTGTCAAATGTTTAACCTATAATTTAGCTTCACACAGGTGTAATTAGTGGAAGGTTCTTTTACATGCCATAAATCTATGACATGGGACCGCCGGCTTTACTTCCCCTCCGAAGGAAGGCATACTGAGGGATTTTTAAGGCTCTTAAAAGATCCAACGTCTTCGGCTGGGTTTGAACCCGCGATCTTCGGCATAGAAGCTCAGCATGCTACCAACTACGCCACCGAAGCCCCCCCCCCAAAAAAAGACAAAAAAAAAACAACTTCAAACACCATAATGATTGGAACACGTTTAAAATTATGTAATTTTCTGCTTCTTTGCAGTTAAGAAATACAGAGTGGGAGGAGTATTGCTAGGCAGTCGGCAACACACAATTCCCCATGTCACAAAACACAAAAAGACATAGTCAGTGTGAGAGGTAAAGGGCAGATGACCTCACTGTTCCTCCACTTGAAACAATATTGACTAACTAGTGTGAGAGTTAGGGCCGTTTTCACCAACTCTTTTACTTACGATTAGTTAGTTAATTTCTATTTAACTTAAATACGAGAGTTAATGCACGGTTATCGTCGATGCATTTCACGAGGCCATTCGGGTTCCTAATTTTATTTAAATACGCTTTACGGCTCTGGCGCATGCGTAGACTGGGTTTCACCCTGGAGAAACATGGCGGACACATCAAGAAGCGCGTAGCACTGATCATTGTTTGCAATGCTTCCTTGAGATTTTCTGGAACATAATTATAAAGGAAGGAAATACAGAAGACCTTATTCATGGCAAAGGCTCAGAATGATATGAACAAAGTATTTAGGAATACTGGCAGTTGAGTGTATACATTGTTTACCTAGCTAACTAGGACACATTCCCCCTATTATCTTCTTAGCGTAAACGGTTGTGTTGCAGATTCTGAGTTCATTATGCAGAGCTGTAAGGAGTTAAATCCCACTTCGGATATGTTTCTTAAATTTCCGTATTCTTCTTTGTTGGTATTAGTAACATGTATGATCTCTTATAATTTCATTGTCATAAACATACTGTATGTTATGTTCATATGGATGAAAGTTCGTTTGATACTCGGAAACAAACCAATTCTTCCCGTATTGCAAGATACGCGAGGTAGAGTTCAGCTGATTCCCTCCACTTTTACAATGCTTTAGACCAGAGATTCCCAAACTGAGCGAATTCACCCTGTAGTGGGCGATTTTAGCCCGCCAGAGGGCGAAACTGACAGAATGTGAATTCGATGGGCGATTTGAAAGAAAGTGGTGGGTAAATAATTCAGTTTTTGATGTGTAACATCTTTCCGCACGGTTGCTGGATAGTTTTGTGGGAGTGATTTTGAAAATTGGGGACGGAAGTGGATCGGAACGATCGAGCTGGCAGTGGTGGATCGAACGGAAGTATGCACTGCCCGCTCGATCGATCGAACGGAAGTGTACTAGCTAGCAGTGGTGGAAAACGGAAGTATGCACTGCCCGCTCGATCAATCGAACGGAAATGTACTAGCTGGTAGTGGTGGAAAACGGAAGTATGCACTGCCCACTCGATCGATCGAACGGAAGTGTACTAGCTGGCAGTGGTGGAACGAACGGAAGTAGCCTATAAGATGCATTGCCAAATCGATCGATTGATCGATCCAGTGGGCAGTGGTAAGACCCAGCTGGCAGTGGTACGAGAAACAATGAGCGCGCGGTGTCAGAAATTGATACCATGACGTACTCTCGGCCATGTGGAATGTATATGACATACTGAACGGAAAACCCTCATGCAAACTCTGGTGTCAAATGATTGAAACAAATGACATGGTACATGTTTGAAGTCTTCGTATCAGTATTTAAATGGTAAAATGCCTTAATATCAAACATTGTAAGTAGTCGGCATTGCCGGTATTATGTTTCTGCACAATGGCTATTCAAGTATTAACCCACATAACGGTAATGCAGTCATCAATATAATATAATCGTTGTGGTTATACGAGAATTGAGCAAGTTTTCATGAACTATTACTGAATACATTCTCTTTGCTCACAAGAGGGCCTATTCTTAAGGCATTTTAAACTCAATTTCACGCAGGAAGATTATCGAAACAAGCAAAATATAAATGCAACTTAATTCCGTAATGCAGTATAATTGGAACGTGGAGATAGGTTACCATCTTGTGCACAATATTTGCGTAGTTGAAATAGCCGTGGGGTTAGTGCTTATGACTCCTTATGACTGTAAATCTAGAGATCCTGGGTTCGAATCCCGGACGGGGTAGATATTTTTGCTACCAGATTATCATTTTAAATGATATTTATCATATCAATATGACTCATTTTAACAGAATCCATATAAAATTACGTGTTGGTCTGTGAATGAAGAGGACCTGTGTATAAGGAATTTAAGGTTATGAGCGGTGTCGTGTCTATTAATCTAGTTGATCCATATCGTATTCTTTATTTAGGCTAGTGCTGGTGGAAGCTACAAATCATCTAATAAAATGCGTTCCATATTATAAACTACAATATCTGTAAAACACTCCCTTTTACAATAGATTAATATTTGTGCCAATAATAGTATAAAATACCGGTGTAACAACAATTTCACGTGAGGTTTCTTCTATGTCAAATGTTACACATCATATGCGACTACTGTAAGGCTCGCATTTTTTTTATATATATACAATATGACCGAGAACTTTTTGCCTATAAAAACAAGGAATAACATAAAATTGCAAACAAGTAATTTAATTATGTCAAATAATCTTGCCACGAAATCTAGAAATAGGTTAGAAATTGAAAAGCGAGGAGATCTTAGATTTTTTCTAACAAAAATGGCTCCTGACATCAACAAATTGATTGAAACTCATCAAATCCATCCCTCACATTAATTAGACATTGGTATTCATGTTGTTTAATTAATTAGATATACAAATTAATGCAGTTTCAATTTTAATTTTTTCTTTAATTCATTTCATTAATTGCTATTCCTTTCTTAGACCTAATATTTGTAAATTTTAAGGTACATAATTATACCTAAATATACATGATGTATCTATTACGAAAAATGTCCGTAAAAATCCTCATTTTTCAACTTATATGTAGGTATTTGAATGTATGTGTTAGTAATTTTATTATTTGTGCGTTTTTTGAAATGAGGTGGGCGAAAACAAATTATAAATCTCGAAAATGGGCGATGGTCAGAAAAAGTGTGGAAAACCCTGCTTTAGACAGTTGAGTGGTCTGATTTGGCCACTTAATATAATTCTTTGTTAGTGGTAAATTAACGAGCGTTTCTGTTTGACGAAATGCTCGTGCAAAGTTAAATAACCTCTAACGATGAATTAAGAGATAATTGACGCTGGTGAAAATGGCCCTTAGTGTCACAGTGAATTCGAATTATGTCCACCTCTTATTAATCCCATTTCCAACAGGTTCGAAGATGAGATGCCATGAAAATCCACGTGGCTCATGGTTTCTACGGCCGGATACCCTTCCTGATGCCAACCTCACGAGATGAGTTAATGAGAGATGAAATTAATGAAGAAGAATGAAAGTTCAATATCAAGTAGTTCCAACTATGGCTACCAGACCTTACTGTCACCCAGCGGCGAACGTTGGAACTTGATAGAGCGCTTCTAAAC
This sequence comes from Meconema thalassinum, assembly GCA_946902985.2. NCBI lineage: Eukaryota > Metazoa > Arthropoda > Insecta > Orthoptera > Tettigoniidae > Meconema > Meconema thalassinum. The sequence continues at coordinate 246,015,999 of OX336394.1, read as the reverse complement.
CAAATAAACTACAAATTTAGCCTGCCACGGTGGGTGAGTGGTTAGCGTGTCGGACTACCAACCCCCAAGCTTGCAGGTTCGCTCCTGGCCATGGTAAGTGATTTTTGAAAGGCGTCAAAAATCACGACATGGATGTCATACGTTGTTGGCATGCTAAAGAACCCATTTGAATTCAGTAGGCCGTGTTCATAATGGCAAAATTAATCTCGGGATTTTCCGCCAACACAAAGTTCCTCCATTCTCTACTAGAAAGCGCTATAGTGTCAAGGAGCTTAGATATCTAACCTCCTTGACTTTCATAGCGTTCAAAGGAACGACGAAATTCGACATGAAAGCTACCCTCTGTGTATCAATTAACAAAGCTTGCACCCGGCATCCGATGCCTTACGATATTATTATTATTAGCTACATTACCAATTGTAGCGGTAGGTTCTCTTTCATGCTATAAATCTATGACATAGAATGCCTTAAGGCTTTACTTCTCCTCCGAAGGAAGACATAGCCTACTGAAGGATTTTAAGGCTCTTAAAAACCCGACGACTTCGGCCGGGTTTGAACCCGCGATCTAGGGCATAGCAGTTCGGCATGCTACCGACTACGCCACCGAAGCCGTTTACACAGTGAAATCGAACAGTGAGGGAATATTAAGTTCTGCTCCAAATCGAGGAAAACGGAGACGGATTTGTTGATTCATTTAGGATTCATGTAGCTCCGTGTACTTGGGTGTGTAGAATATATCTGATAACCTGTGCCATTGGTTATTGTGATGGCAGTGGTAGTGTGTGTAGTTGTAATTAAGGCTAAGATTAGAAAGGATGTGATCATGGCCTTCAGTTAGGAATCATTCCGGCATTTGTCTGGAGTCGACGAGAGAAACCAAGGGAAACTACACCAGGGACAGCTGAGATGGGAATCGAACCCATCCCTTCACAATTTTGGCTCACGTGGCTGAGTGTACGGCTATACTAGACTTGCATGATGGAGAAACGACTCCCAATATTGACGGATCTTCTCGTGGACGTTTACAATTTCAGTATTTTAATCGTACACCGAGGAATATATATAATGCAAGTTTTATACACGAAAAAAAAATAATAATAATAATAACACAAATGGGCAGTTCACCGCAAAAAGAAGAGGTAGAGAGTTTCTGGTCATCCCTATGGTCGAATGCTGGAGATTATAACAGCAGCGCTAAATGGATTACGGAGGAGGAGGAAAGAATGTCAGAAATTGACACGATGAGTGACTCTTCGGTATCAACTGAAGATGTGACCCGTGTGGTTAAGGAGACCCAAAATTGGAAAGCGGTAGGACCAGACAACATCCACAACTTTTGGATCAAACGTTTCACTTGCACTCATGAGCATCTTGCCCGCTGCTACACAGATTTCATCCAAAATCCACAGCTTATCCCCTCTTACTTGATGCGAGGTAAAACGTACCTTCTGCTAAAAGGTGATAGAACCAATGATCCTTCCAAATATCGACCTATTACCTGTCTGTGCAGCCTGTATAAGATATTTACATCTTGCATTGCACGTAAGATTTATGAACACATACATCTTCATAACATCCTGGCTGAGGAGCCGAAGGGGTGCATGAAGAAGTCTCAAGGTTGCAAAGAGCAACTTGTAATCGATGCAGTAAGTTACTATGGAAGAAGCAGGAAAGATGATGCGTAACCTCTACATGACCTTTATTGATTACAAGAAAGCTTTTGATTCCGTGCCACATTCCTGGTTAATCCAAACCCTGAAGATATATAAAGTTGATCCTGCCATTATTATACTGTAAGTCTGCAACATATGATGTCCCATTGGGGGACCAATTTATTAATGTCTAATGGAGACACATGTATGGAATCGGGATTTATTCAAATAAAAAGAGGTATCTTTCAGGGTGACAGTTTGAGCCCTCTATGGTTCTGTTTGGCGCTCAATCCGCTATCATCATTGCTGAAAAATGCAAAGTGTGGCTTTCCAATTAAGCACCATGGTATAGTGAAATACAAAATTTCTCATTTGATGTATATGGATGACATTAAACTATATGCATTCTCTGAGAAACACATCGACAATCTAATTGCAATAACTGCTTCATTTTATTCTGATATTGGAATGTCCTTCGGATTATATAAGTATCGCACCCTCACCATTCGGCGTGGAAAATTAGAGGCCCGAGCATTTCAACTTGATGATGGTTGTTTCATAGAGCCTATGAAAGGTAATGAGACCTACAAATATCTTGGTCTCCTGCAATCTAATCGAATAGATGATAAAGGTATTAAAGATAGAACCGTAGCTATCTACAATCAACGCCTTAACAAGATTTTAAAATCAAAGTTGAATGGAAAGAACACCTTTAAGGCTATTAATACCTATGCTGTTCCTGCTCTGACATACACTTTCGGTATTATCAAATGGACGCAGACTGACTTGCAGAACATCCTAATTAGAACACGTACCATCTTAACAAAACACAGATGTCTCCACCATAAGTCAGCTGTTGAGCGATTGACAATCCCGCGTCAAAGAGGTGGACGAGGGCTCACGGACATTATCCAATTGCATGCAAGGCAAGTGAGGAACCTTCAGAGATACTTTCTGGGCAGGCATGACTCTCCCATACACCAAGCCGCTGTGAAGGCAGATGACAAGTGCACACCGCTGGATCTTCTTCACGTAAGGGATATACAGTTATCCACTGATGAGGAATGTTCAGCCATCAAGCTTCAGCAGTGGACGCAGAAAGCTCTGCACGGTCGTCATCCGTATGATCTCAACCAGAAACATGTCGACATTGATGCGTCGATCAGCTGGTTGACTCATGCTGACCTATTCACTGAGACTGAAGGATTCATGGTTGCAATCCAGGATCAAGTTGTGGCTACCAAAAACTACCTGAAATATATTGTTAAGGCAAATATTCAGGATGATAAATGCAGAAGATGCCAACTAGAACCGGAAACAATTCAACATATCACAGGAGGCTGCCAAGCAATCTCCTGTACTGATTACATGAAAAGGCACAACCAAGTGGCCAAAATAATGCACCTACACCTTGCTCAAAAGCACTTATTATCTGATAATAATTTGCCTTACTATCAGTATGTTCCTGATGCCGTTTTGGAAACTTCTAGCCACAAGTTGTTATGGGACCGATCAGTTATTACTGATAAAACCATACCAGCAAACCGGCCTGATATCGTTCTTGTGGACAAGGTGCAGAAGAGAACCTTCCTAATTGATTTTGCTGTGCCCAATTCACATAATCTGCAACAAACCTGCTGTGATAAGATCACCAAATATCTGCCCTTGGCTGAGGAAATACGGTAAATGTGGAGACAGGAAAGTGTAGTGGTTCTGCCCATAGTAATTTCTTCTACCGGCATCATCCCCAAATCATTGGCTCGCAATCTACAAATATTGGGAATACATCCTGGTCTACATATCACCATTCAGAAGGCCGTCATCTTGGAGACCTGTTCCATTGTTCACTCGTTTCTCAATGTGTCACCTTAAGAGATTTAACCATACCGTCTTGTAAACAAGCCGACGATATGTTGATATGTCCCACTTAAGGGGTGAAATGAATGTAAAATAATAATAATAATAACACTACAAATGGCAGTATTGCAACCAGTATGATCCCAATCCACAAGGGAATATTCCAAGGAGACTCCTTGAGCCCATTATGGTTCTGTCTTGCCATGAACCCACTATCAAACCAACTTAATTCAACAAAATATGGCTTCAGTATCAAGAAGAACTCCAGGGAGCTTGCAAAGCTCAACCATCTCCAGTATATGGATGACCTATAGCTATATGCTGCCACCAGAGCACAGCTAGAGTTTCTGTTGAAGATAGTGAAAACCATCTCGCAGGATGTGAAAATGGAATTCGGGCTGGAGAAATGTAAGACGCTGAACGTTATGAAAGGCAAGCTGCAGGAAGGTGTATATGAAACAGCTCAGGACTAACAGATTGCAACAATGCTCACTAGCGAGACCTACAAGTATCTGGGAATGAAGCAAGCCAGACACATAGAACACTCAGTAGTGAAACAAGATCTGACGAAGAGATTTGTCAGAAGTGTACCGTTTCTATTTTCGATATTTTGACGCCGTGTCCATCTAGCGGTCATTTCTAAAAACATCTAAAAGATCGTAATTTCGGCTCGTCTTGAAATGGAAAACGCCCGCGATGAAGAATCCGTCTATACCGAAGGAACACGACTTCGGCGATTGTGATCAGACATCAGACCTAAATTGTTATGACGAGGAGATGAAAATCGAGAACCATGATGTCTAGTTAAAAATCTGTAAGACGCAAAATATTTTGAAATGAAGTTCGGAAATTATATATAAATACGTGTACAACGTCCTCGCTCTCAATTCTATTCGTCATGCTTATTCAAATGGAGACCTGGTTGTAGCATGAAAATATATACATATGTATTTTGAAACTGTCGACGAGATCCTCGGACCGTCTCTGGAAAAGCTAAGTCCTTAGGCCTATGTATTTTGAAGTGTCAACATGCATGAATATGTGTAACGTGAAGTTAGGTTAATATAAAAATGTCCACCTACTTTCAAGTGATAACTTGTCCCATTTCTAGATGGGAGGTCGTTTATATTATGTTTAGTTATTCTGTTGGTACTTGTTCCTCCCTCTTATATAGAAATGCGTGATGAGGAACCGTGCTGTTATTTTGGGTTTATGTCTTAAGGGTTTGTTGTTGTTTCTGTTCTTTTGGTTTTTCCTTATTCTGTGCGTGTTCTTTGCGTGGGTTTGTCACGAAACGTAATTCTAATCATGAGAAGTGTTTCTAACTAATTTCCAATTCCTTGGGAGTATGTGGGTGCTCTGGAGTGCTATTGGGCCAAAATAGTTTTAGTTAACGTGTCTTGACGGAGAAGGGTGTGTGTCCATCGCATTGGATGACCTTGTGTCTATTTATCTGTATTGTTGGGACACACATCTATTTGTTTGCTTATTTAAGGGTTGTTTTATTTAGATGCCAGTCATTTGTGCACCTCAAGAATGCCTTTTCGGTTTTTCCTTTCCTTGAGGACTGGGCTTGCATCGCCTATGTTTGTGTCCGAAACACTGTTCATGTTATAATTACGGTTCTAGACGTGATGTTAAGGGTGGGTTAATGTTAATCGTTTAAGTGGGGCTCGACTGAAAGCCAATGGTCATGTCATTCTTGTTCTTGTTTTGCGCGGCTTCAGTCGAGAAACAACACGTGAACTCATTACGCTTATTAAATGAGATGTATGGGTTAGCCTTTCGAGACGGTGGAATGTGTGTTCGTTGTATGTGTCCGGGACTGCAATCGACTCCCATTTTGTCTTCCGTAAGATAATCGAGTCTCGTGCTTTCTTCCGAAAAGGAGATTTATTCAGGAAGTATGTGAAGTCATTTTGTAATTTATGTTTCTTTGGGTGTGTCTGTAGTAAGCTTTCGTTTTAAGGGATTTGTATGTCATATATGTAGTCTTGTGATTAGTTATGCCTCGTTGGTTTGTTCGTCATTTGCGTGTGTTGGGTTTACGTATTGTTTCTTTGGTTATGTTTGTGGAGTGACATACTTTGTTTTAAAGGGCGGAATTATTTCTATTCTTGGGTTACTTGACTTCATAAGCTTCCTAGAAGATTTCTCCTGACTACGTTATGTAGTCAGCATGTGGTGGGAAGAAAGTACTATTTACATTATTGTTAACTTGTTTTAAATCTCTCCCGTTTATTAATTTGAGTTTATCTTTAAACGACCTCCAATCTACAACACGTTAGGCATCTCTCGGTTTTCTTATCTTTATTACCTGATTTATTTTTATAATTGTATTTACTTTGTTTTGATATTATGTGTACATATTTTATTTCAGGCCCATCATCCCTCATCTTACCATTTCATGCACCCCTCGTTTCCCCTTTTGCTATGTCTTGTTTTTTGATAATTAAATTTTATTTTATTCAACATTGACTCGAAGAATGTGATCATTCCTAATTGGTTCTCCATCTAGTTCTAAATGCGAATGGTACACAACATAGGTTTAAGATCCATGGCCGGTCCCCATTCCGCGCATGCGGGGAACCTTTTCGGTTCCTCAGTCTTGCCATCGACTGTGTGCGTCGGGTGGTGGTCACCGCGCGTGTCAAGAAGAATTAAGCTTGTTTCTAACACCAGCCTCAACAGTAAAAACTTTGTTAAGGCAATCAACGCTTATGCTGTCCCTATCCTTAGTTACTCGTTTGGGGTCATCAAGTGGAGTACAACTGACATTGCAAGTCTAGAACAGAAAATTAGAACATCACTGACCAAATCACGAAAACACCATCCCAGGACATCTGTGGAACGAGTCATGTTACCGAGACATATGGGTGGGAGAGGAATTGTTGATATAAACAACCAATTAGCTCGACAGATCTATGAGCTAAGAAAATACTTCTGTTCTGTATCGAACCATTCGATGATGCACAAGGCTGTCACAGAAGCAGATGATTCAACTCCACTACTCTTAAGTCAGCAAGAGACTCAAATTCAGGTGCGCAGTGATTTGGATAGATTCAATGTCTGGTTGTCCAAGCCTCTACACGGAAGACATCCCAATGAAGTCATCCAAACTCACGTCGACAAGTTAGCGTCGAACGTTTGGTTGATTTCTGGGCAGATGTTTCCTGAAACAGAAGGCTTTATGATGGCTATTCAGGACCAGGTTGTCCCCATGAGGAACTACCTAAAGTTCATAATCAAGGATGCATCTGTGCAAGATGACCATTGCAGATACGGTTGCCCAACATCTGAGACTGTTCAGCATATTATATCACGTTGTCGCCATTTTGCAGGGACAGAATATAGGAAGAGACATGATTTTGTTGCCAAGATAGTACATCAAGAATTGGCTATACAACTTCAACTGCTGAGCCAAGAGAAAGTGCCGTACTACAAATATGCTCTTGAAAGTGTACTGGAAAATGACAGCTTTACGTTGTACTGGGATCGTACTGTATTGACTGATCAATCAGCTGTACACAACAGACCTGATTTAGTTCTTGTTGACAAATGAATGAAGCACACCACCTTCATAGATGTGGCAATCCCAAACAGTGGCAACATGCTAACAAAGCATGTTGAAAAACTGTCAAAATACACAGAGCTTTCAGAACTGATAAAGAAGCAATGGCACATGGCACAAGTCAGGAAAGTTCCTATTATCATCTCCAGCACTGTCGTGGTTCCCAACAACTTAAAGGAATCGCTCACAGAGTTGAAATTAGACCCAGGCCTTTTCAAACTGATGCAGAAAACAGTCATACTTTATACGTGTAGCGTAGTAAGGCTGTTCTTGGGCAATCAGGCCTGAGGGAATGACGGAAAAGTATAAAGCTACTACTCAATGCAGTCGCCAAGAATTTGCTCCTTACGATATATACCGTTTCTGGGATTGTAAATGATTACTTTCGAGCAAATATGCTGAGAATGTGTAAGCGCATGCGCAAAATAAATAATAATAATAATAATAGTAATAATAATAATAATAATACTAAGGAATGGCGTGTGACCTCCGGAGAGGCCTTGGCAGGTCTTTCGAGTTAACGCCGATGAGTGACCTGCACACCGTGTTGAAGATGAACTGATGATGTAGACGTCACAAATACTCAGTCCACGAGCCATGGAAATTAACCATAGGATATTAAAATCCCCAAGCCCAGCCGGGAATTGAATCTGTGACTCTTTGCGCCAAAGCCCTGCCACTTAGCCGCACAAAGTAAACTCTTGTGGCCTACATACACATCTTCGGGATCGACACCACTTGGGTGACATGCATGGATGCCAACGATACTTTGCAATAATTAACCGCAATCCAGAACTTTAATTTCTTGTCAGAGCTAGTGAACCCGGGCATCCGGAGTGGTAGCCAATTACGCCAACTACGTCACTATCAGGCGTACTCATACACGGTGAATATGAGGTTACGCTGTGTAAAATTCTGGGCACCCCTTGAGGCTTCATTTCATGCCGTGTCGGCAGTGGATTGATTTGATTCGACGGCAGAACCTTCGGTGGTTGATTAATTAGGGTTTAGGTCAGTGATCTGTACCGGCTCTAGGCCATTGTTGGGCGACCATTCATGCATGAAGTCCTAACAGTAACTTCGGGTAAAAACGAACCATTGTATTCAATTTATTTTGATGCAAAATACGCGAGCTATGAGCGCCCGTTTCTCGGTGGGTCAGTGGGTAGAGGCACCATCATGATTACAAGATCGCGGGATCGATTTCCGTCAGAACCAATCAGAATTTTGAAGAACGGGAATAATCCACAGCACTCCCAGTCATGCAATGACGACTCGCTGAGGACATCTTCTCAGGTCTTCGATATAATGGCTAGCATTCTTGCCTGTCGGTCCGGAGGTCCTGGTTTGATTCCCAGCTCTTCAAATAAATATATTTCTAGTCCGAGGACTGTAACCAGGTACACTTAGCCTCGCGAGGATGAACTGAGTAGAGGCGGGTTCGATTTCTACCTCGGCCATCCTAGAAGCGTTTTTCCAGGCAAATGTCGAAGTGGTTCCTAACTTACAGCCACGGCCGCCTCCTTCGTTATCCTCTTCTGAATTACAAATATACACACTGATGAATTCCACAAACACTTAAGTACACGGGGCTACTTGGCAACGATGATACAACGCCCCTAAAATCAACAACAACAATAAACAGGTTTTAGACCACCTCGTGATGTAGCGGCTAGCATTCTTGGCTGCTGCCTCCGAGGTCTGGGTTTGATTCCTCGCTCTGCCAAAGTAGTTCAATTCAGGTCCGTAGGCTGGAACGGTTCGTGAGGCAGAACTGAGAAGAAGTCGGTGTGTTTTCCACCTCAGTCATCCTAGAAGTGGTTTTCCGTGATTTCCCATTTCTACTCCAGGCAAATGTCAGTATGGTACAGTACCTAACGTAAAGCCACGGCCGCCCCTATCCCAATCCTGACCTCAATTACAAATACAAACACTCTACTACGGATACCGCAGTAACACAGGTTATGAGACAAATTTTAAATACACACTAGTACACGGGGCTAAATGATCCTGATTGTGCAAGGCCACTAAATGAATTAATATAATAATTGAATCACTTTTCAGTCGGTCAACACTTCAATGTTTCGTGGGTTCAACCCCCGCCGAAGTCGTCGGAATTTTTAAGAGCGTTAACAATCCATCAGTATGCTTTCCTTCGGAGGGGAAAATGCCGGCAGGCCCATGTCATAGAGTTATGACATGTAAAAGAACCTTCCACTAACTACAAGTGTGTGAAGCAAAATGTGTAGGTTAGATTTGATTAACGCTCTATTAGTTTTAACGTTGGCCGCAAGGTGCTAGTTGCAGTGGCATCTAGTAGCCAAGTTCACAGCTAGGTGTCGTTGACGGTAGCATTTAGTAGCAATAGTAGGAACTACTTGAAATTGATCGTCTGCCGTCCTTACCTGAATTACAGATAACACACACTAATACAGCCATCACTATTAACATCAGTTTTCAACCAGATTCTACATACACCCAAAGTACACGGGGTTACAAGACCGCGTTGTAGCAGCCCCTAAACTGAGGAACCAACCAACACTTCAATGCACTTCAATGCACCCAGTTAAATTATACACTTTTACACTTTGATACATTTCTCTACCTGAGGTAGTTTTACTTGTCTCACATGTTTTGTTCGTCATGGAAACATTATCAGAACCAGTTCACTTACTCCTCCGTCGCGTTGGGTGCACATTTGTGAGATTAAGAAGAACTAATTTTTTCCTCCCAGGCTTGGGGTTCTTTCCATGAACTTTCCATGAGTCTCTCCTCCCCCCTCCAGTTTTTTTAAAATCAATGGTATTTGGCGTATAGGCCATACAACCAACCACATGATGAAAATGGAAAAATACAGAGATGTGAGAATATAAAACACTGGCATTTATGCATATTGTCCATTTGTTTTGAAGTAGGAGCAAGTACCTGCAAAAAGAAACAAACATAAACAATTCAGACTCTAACACTGAGGAAATCAAAGAGAGAGTGACACACAAGAAACTAAAGTCTGTTCGCCGAGTCGAGATAGTGGAAGTAAACACAGTTATACACGTGATTGCAGGGCTGCCCGCAAGGGGTGCATAGAGCTGTACCTGTTGAACGTACGCCAACCTCAGTGCTGTGTATAGCCTACATGTGAAGTGGGCTGACTTATCGGTTACATGCTACAGCGCGGTTTATTTATTGTTCGCTTATGTATTTATTTAATTAATTAGTTCGTAACTGCTTATGACAGGCAACAGTATACAATGCAGCACAGCACTAAGGGCAGCAAGTCTTATCTTTTCTGGTTATAGGACATAACGTACCACGGATATAACGTACCACGGATATAACGTACCACGGACATAACGTACCACGGATATAACGTACCACGGACATAACGTACCACGGATATAACGTACCACGGATATAACGTACCACGGATATAACGTACCACGGATATAACGTACCACGGACATAACGTACCACGGACATAACGTACCACGGATATAACGTACCACGGATATAACGTACCACCGGACATAAAGTACCACTTGGCCGGCTGATTACCTGCGAAGAGTCAGCTAATGACCTTAAAATATTTAGGAGAGGACATAACGTACCACTTGAAAGAGTGGGAAGTATTTAGGGTGCATGAAACCCTAACCGCACGGCCACTTCCTCGGTATTGCTCAATTAATCCCGGTAATAAATACGTGGGCAATAACATAACATAAACTATTATAAAATATGATAAGTTTTTGGATTCCCATCACACTTTATCCAGGCTTTGGATTGGAAAAATGTTTATAAACATTTTGGCGTGTTTAAAATTAGCTGTGGTTAAGCTCTGGTCATTTTTCGTTTTCTTTACTTTTTTTTTTTAAATTTAAATTGTTTTTTGTGGGGTTTATATCCTAGCGAATAGCAAGTTCGTCATTGGATGTTTCATTCTAAGTGAATAATAAGTTCGCCATGTGAAGTTTCATTCCAAGTTCTGCGAATATGAGAGAGCTCTCAAGCAAGATTTCAAGTTTCCATTCTCTTCATACTGCTTCATTATTCTGTCAAGCCGTTCATCATACTTGACATATTTCTTCTTTCTCTTTGAACTTTCAATGTACTGTACAATTCGTACTTCATCCGTCGAAGTGCTCAAATAAACCGCCCTTATTCGTTGTACACAACTTCATGTTACAATACCAAAATGTTTAAAGCCCCACAGTGTGATCGCCACTGATGTTTATGTGGTAATGAACCTGTAACTGGAATGCCCGTCTGACATCAAGTGGTACGTTATGTCCTAGCGTAAATATTTGGGGATTACGGGAAAACCGTTCTTAGGTAGATAACGACCTAGGTGGTACGGTATTTCCTCGAAAATCAAGTGGTACGTTTTGTCCGTGGTACGTTATGTCCGGACACCGTCTTTTCTAGGGCTATGGCATGACTAATGATCTCGGAGCTTCTTGGCTACCCCTGTCCGGCAGAGCCGATGACGTGAACTGGGCGTGTTTCCCTGTCCGGGCAGTCAAGTGACCACGTGCAAGTATTTACGCGCGCCATCTCGACTCGGCGAACAGACTTTATATGCGGAGGTCAGTGTTCTTCAAATACTGGATTAATGCGAGGTAGGTCCCTCGGTGTTGAAGGGTAGAGATGCGAGTTGGAAGGTGATGGAGCAGGTCCTGAATCCTCTTGAGAAACGTAGCCGGTTGCGTTCGGAATCGCGCACACGCAAAGAACAAATGATTGATGTCACCAAAAGAAATGTTGTCACACGAACAATACGGAGTGTCAACAACATGTCTCCCCGCCAGTTGCGTGAGGGCAAGGTCGTCCTTATTTCAGTGCCCTTTGCTACTCCGTGGCGAGTCGACTCATCCAGGAGATAAAGTGCGTCTGATTGCGCAGTAAGTTATGCTTTTGTTTACGTATGTGTCTCTATTTTCTTCTAATATTGATTTAAAACAGCCTCCGTGGCTTAGGCGGCAGCACGCCGGTCTCTCACCGCTGGATCCGTGGTTCATATCCCGGTCGCTCCATGTGAGATCTGTGCTGAACAAAACGGAGGCAGACAGGTTTTTCCCCGGCTACTCCGGTTTTGCCTATCAAAAATTTCATTCCAGCAACACTCTCCACTATCATTTCATTTCATCTGTCATTCATTTAATCATTGCCTCAGAGGAGTGCGACATGCTTCGGCAGCCGGCACAGTTCATATCCTCGCCGATAGATTGGGCTTCATTCATTCCATCCCGCTGGAAGCAGGCTGTGGATTTTCATTGATTTAAAAAACCATTCCTTTGTTTTACTTAATTCAATCTGTGGCTTGTTTAAATCTCAGTAGAGAAGTCTGAGTGTAATATGATTGCAGATTTGAGTTTGTTCGTTATATGTACCGGTAGATAATTAGTCTTTTGATTTTATTAAAAATTGAGCATTTCATAGTTTAAACTGAATATTTTCCTTTCCACAATTTGAAAATGCAATAGTTAAATATTTGAACAACATACAGACTATACCCGATAGCTGAAGGATTATTATTATTATTATCATCTTTATTTCTCACTGATATGGTGAGTCTTAACATACAAGATACTGACTTCACAATCAACTGTCTTATAATTATTGTCTGTTGGTAAGTCAGCCCGAAGGCTGGTTGGATCCTCAAAAAGTACCGCCATTGGGTTATGTGGGTAGATACCCACAACAACTCAAGGCAATTTGAAAATGCAATAGTTAAATATTTGAACAACATACAGGCTATACCCGATAGCTGAAGGATTATTATTATTATTATTATTATTATTATTATTATTATTAATCATCTTTATTTCTCATTGACTTGCTCGTCAACAATGATGAGTTCTGTGACTGCAGCATTTTACAAGACCCAGAACACCTGCTGATCTGCCCCTTGATGGAGGACATATGTTCAAAAGACGATCTTTTGGCTGCAAATGCTAATGCTATAACTGTTGCTACTTACTGGCAAAATCTATTTTGATTTGGACACGGAAAATAAAAATTGATATGGTGAGTCTTAACATACAAGATACTGACTTCACAATCAACTGTCTTATAATTATTGTCTGTTGGTAAGTCAGCCCGAAGGCTGGTTGGATCCTCAAAAAGTACCACCATTGGGTTATGTGGGTAGATACCCACAACAACTCAAGGCAGCGCTATATTGAGGCGTACTAGGCAAGAAGAGGAGTGAGGTAGATTGCCATTGCTTTCCTCACTGAGTCAGAACAGCAGTACTAACCCTATGAGTAGAACCTTTCACAGCATCCACAGGCACTGACTGTGCCCTGAATGTCATTACTAAGCACCACCCATACCTCAGTAGCTTCTATATAATCACAGCCTGAGTGAGACTTGAGACCTCGGTGAAAAGCCACATTTTACTCTAGCCTGTGCCAACAGACAAATGCAAATTTATTGCATTCATCAAGAGTTGGCAAACAGGCGAACTTCACAATCAAGTGTCTTATAGACTAATTATTACTGGGATAAAAATAATTGGACTATGTGACATGTATCAGGCAACACTGCCTTCTGCATTCTGGCGGTCAGATGTTTCATTTTGAGTTCCTCCAGACCGGTTATCAGAACCTTATGGAGCTATTCCCGTTGCTGACATTCCCTATGGTAAAATTTTCACCGAGTTTACTCGCCACATCTTCCTGATTCCTTCTGCCAGCGGTGGATATTTGTCGATTTATTGTGCCTGAGTAGTCTTGAGGTTTTGGCTTAGTGGTATCACGATGTCTATCAGATAAACCTTTTTGTTTGTTTTGCTAAGGTACACAATAGCTGGTCGATTGCAAGATTTTCTGGTCCGGTAGGATAGATATGTCCCAGTACAGTTTGTACACCTTGTTTTCAAGTACAGTGAAACCTCTATTAAGAGACCAGTGACGGTTGCATGGAAAATTGTTCTTTTAGAGGGGTGGTCTCTTAATAGGGGTAGGCATTAAAAATAAATTTATACTGAATTATTAATAAAGTACGGTACAGTTGGAACACATACCTGATTACAATTTATCTGCATTGGTTCACATTTAGGTACAAATTAATTACAATTAGTTATTTTCTGAGCTCAGTCATTTAAAAAAGTCACGAATTGATTTCTGTTTCAGATCAACACATCTTTTTTTAACAGTTTCACTTTCTAGAATATCTCTGAGTGAGTTCGAAAGTCCATTAATTTATTCTGGGTTCGAACAATCCTCTAGGAAAGCCGTTTTTTGTATTTTTTATACGTTACATAACATTTTTTTTCTAATGACATTGTGTGCTGATGCAGTTCTGTGCCAACATAACCATTGTTTACATCATCACCATCTCCAATGGAAAGGCAGACGAAAAGTGGTATTTTATAAGAGGTCAGACTGAGAAATTGCCTGGTCTTTGGTCGGGGAGAGGTGTGGTCCTTAAATAGAGGTAACAAATGCATTGACCTTATGAGGTTTTAAATCGGTTCCAAGAAAAATCGGTCTTTGAGAGGGGTGGTCTTTTAGAGCGGTTTCACTGTACGTTGGGCGGCCGATAGGTGTAATACTCTGGTGATTACCAGAAGTCCTCCTGTTATAGCAAGCTCTTGACTTGATGTACGATCTGGGCTACATCATTATGCCTCTTTGTATACTCCACACCAGCTTGAGAAGAGCAGCCACCAATGATGTGGTCAATAGTTTCCATCGCCAAGGTGCATCTACGGCATCGTTCATCGGCCACATTTTCTTTCAGAATTATTATTATTATTATTATTACTGGCAGCGGCAGCTACGCTCGCTAACGCGCAGCGCTAGGCCATGGGGCCAAGCTCTCTGCTGATTCGGTAGACGTGGGTTCGAGTCCCACCGTCGCAGTCCTTTAAATGGTTTTCCGTGGTTTCCCCATTTTCATCTCCAGGAAAATGCTGGGACGGTACCTTCTGACAGACCACGGCCGCTTCCTTCCACATCCTTGCCCAGTTTTATTCCAGCATCATTCATTTCATCTCTCATTAATTCCTCTCATGAGGTTGGCGTTGGAAGGGCATCCGGTCGTAAAAATCATCCACCACAAAGGTTTTCATCACATCTCATCCCCGACCCCGTTGGAAAGCGGGAATATTAAGGGGCAGATATACATTATTATTATTATTATTGTTGTTATTATTATTATTATTACTATTATTGACAAAATGGATTAAATCGGGAAGTCATTTTAAATCGCGCCTAGCTAGCTTGCAGCTATACAACTTCAAACAATAATATGAATAATAAAACATAGATACATACGATTCAAGTTACAAATACATTGCGTACATAAATGTCCTGTAGTTGATAACCAATCATTAGTGTTTCTAGATGATGAACCCTGTAGGTCTGTCCACGTTATCAGCCCGAAGGCTGCTTGGATAATTACTCTAATTGCACCACCGTAGACTACCGGTATGTGGTTACAGAATGCCTTGACTACTCTCTATCTATTTTACGGTGTCGGGGACGAGTTGAGATGAAACAAACCCATATATTCTCAGTTTTGCCTCACAAGGCTGAGTGTAGCTGATTTCAACCCTCAGACCATAATTAAATTTCTTGCCAGAGCCAACAATCAAACCCGGACCTCCGGGGAGACAGCTAAGTTGGTAAGAAGCGGTCTTGATCTATTAGAAGGTACCGACCCGGCATTTGCTTGGAGTAGAAAATGGGAAACTATGGAAAACCACCTCCAAGGGTGGGAATCGAACCAGCCTCTTCTCACTTTTGCATCACGAGGCTGAGTATACCCCGTTCTAGTCCTCATACCAGAATGAAATGTCTTGGCAGAGCCGGCAATCGATCCCGGGCCTCCACGGTGACAGAAAAACATTTAGCCTACTATTACTTGATGCTATATATATATAATAATAATAATAATAATAATAATAATAATAATAATAATAATAATAATAATATCGTATGGCCTCCGGTGCCCGGTGCAAAATTCGTTAATTGACGCCCAGAAGGCAGCTTGTAAGTCGAATTTTATCGCTCCTGGGAGCGCTATGAAAGTCAAAGACACTATAGCGCTTTCTAGTAGAGAAAGGGGCAGATGACCTCGTAGTTCCGCCCCTTAAAACAACAATAACAAACTAACTAGTAGAGAAAGGAGGAACTTTTTGTGCTGGCGGAAAATCCCGAGATTAATTTTGCCATAATAAACACGGCCTACTGAATTCAAATGGGTTCTTTAACATGCCAACAACGAATGACATGCGTACCGTGTTTTGTTTTGTCGCCTTTCAGAAATCACTTACCACAGTCAGGAGCGAACCTGCAAGTTTGGGGTTGGTAGTCCGACACGATAACCACTCACCCACCGTGGCAAGCTGATGCTATATTAATACCAAAGTATTCAAGTTACTTCCATATTAGTGGGTGTGCACAAGTGACCACGCACCACCACTGATTCCACATCTTCTACTGTATGTGGTCGACATGTTGCTGGCCACACTGTTTTTATTCAGTCCACTGAGCCAGCTGTACTGTGGAGTGGACATTTGTCAGATTGTCACACGACTGAACACCATTTGCCAGCTGTCGGCCACGTGCTAAGGCCATTCCTCAACTCTTCTTCTCTGCAGTCTACATCAGTGTCGCAATGTTGGTGGCAGTTGCATTCAGGTTATATTCACAGTAATCAGATTATCATTCAAGTACTTTGTTTCAGAGTGGTTTAGCTATTAATTTTTTAGTTTTGCCTTGTAACTCCGGTCATGGAATGAAAATCAGTGTGGAGACGAGTCAGACGATGGTGATGACAAGAAATGTGCGAGATGGTAGGGGGAATATTGCAGTAGATGGAAACCATTGCAAGTTGTGAAAAGCTTCAAATACTTAGGGGGTATCCTAACAGACGACGGAAGGATAAGTAAGAGGATCCAACAAGCAAATGGGTTTTACCAGAGTGTGAGGGGTCTGGTATGGAACCAGGAATTTCCCGTGAAATGTAAAAGAATCTTGTATTCAACATATTACACACCTATATTGACGTATGCAGCAGGCACGTGGGCAACAACTTAACGGGAGGAAAGTAGAACCCAGGCAGCAGAGATGAAGTTCCTTAGAGGTAGGCTTGCCATATTTTTGGTGGGTGAAACCGGGACACATTAATATGGGTTGGCCTTACCGGGGGGGGGGATCCGGGATTTTTTTTTTCAAAATTATAAGGGAATCTGGCACCCTAAATTGTTAGTTCTACACACCCTTTAAAAATAAAAAAGGAATTTTTGCTACATAGAAATATATACTTTTCCCTTTTTAATGATTTTTTTTCTGGTCTACCATCTAGAAAGAAGTGTTAATTAAGTACAATATAAAATACTTCATAAAATTGAACAATTACTAAGTCTTATTATTTTTTGAATAACTACAACTTTTGGTCCAACTACAAAAACAATTTCAAAAAATATTTTTTTGTCAAACAAAAAAACGATTAATTAATGAGTTAACAATACTTCTGACCTCTTTGACGCTGTGCGCGCTTCAAATCAACGATGTTGATTGTTGAAAAGTAACCGATTCATAAAAGATTCCTAAACACATACATTCATTACTTTTTACATCTTGCAGCCGTTTTCCGGGACATTGATAGAACCGGGCGGGACACCGGGACAAGAGCAAAATACCGGGACTGTCCCGGTCAAACCGGGACGTATGGCAAGCCTACTTAGAGGTATAATTGGAAAGACCCGCAGAGACAAAATCAGAAACAAGGAAATTAGGGAGAAAACAGGATTCCCAAAGTTACAAGACAAAATCGAGACCAGTAAGCTAAAATGGTATGGACATATGATGCGAATGGGAGAAGACCGAGTCCCGAAGCGATTATTTACTGAGAAAGTCACAGGAAGGCGCCAAAGGGGAAGGCCGAGGATGAGGTGGATGGATGCAGTGAGGGAGAGTCTTGAGAAAAGAGGAGTGAAAGTGGAGGATGTACTGGAAGAGGGACGAGAGTGGTGGAGAGACAGAAAAGTATGGAGGTCCTTGATTCACACCCCGACCCAGATCACTGGAACCGGGAAATGAAGAAGAAGAGAACTCCGGTCATTACATCAAGAATCTTCAATGGACTTCCTTTGGGCGCGGGCGAAGTAGTGTAATAGGCAACCTCACCTCCTCGGAATGCAGGGGATTCGGGTTCAAATCTCGATGGCAGTCTATTTTCAACTCAAACAGTTAAAATTATTATTATTATTATTATTATTATTATTATTATTATTATTATTATGCCAAACCTTGAAAATTCGAAACAGGTTAATTTTAAATCGCGTCTAATTTGGAGAAATATTCGTTCCCCGAAACTTTTTCATGTTATTTAGTCTTTAATTCGAAATATGTATAAATCGTAATTTGAAGGCCGATGCCGATCCCGTGTACAAAATTAGAATTTTCAATTTGAAATAATAAAAAATATTCAATATCAACATGATTCTTCCTTTAAAATGAATAATGCCACACTTTGAAATGCGCATCCTCAATAGCCCAACTCCCTAGCAATGGCCATACCGACTTTATACTATACCTATAGAATAAACAATATTTACGAATCACCGAACGAATCGACTGTGCGTCGAAACGATCGATTAGTTGCATTCGATTTCAATTGTGGCAATTTGTTGATCTTCCATCCATTATTACGTTCGATGAAACGATGTTTTTGGGGAAATTATTACGTGTGTAATCTGGATGTGTTAGTAAAAAGAATGTTCTAAGCATTTTTATTTGCCCTTTTTACAGGAAGAGTAGTAAGGTTATGTTTATACTGGTTTATATAGTGTCGGCCACTCATTTAAATGACAATGTTTTTTGTGTTCTGCTCTGTAATGCCTTTTAATATGATAGAGGTAATTTCCACGATATGTGAGTTACAGGTTCTCCTTGTATACTACTGTATTTCAATATTATTTGGATATTGGTGGATAGATAGTCAATAATAGAGTTGCAAAAGGCATAGGCTTTGGATCATCTTTTTTTTCCTTCTTTGCAGGGAAAAGGTGAGGTAATTTGCAGTTAAATAGAAATCTGTAATTTGAAGTCCTCTTTTTTCGTCCCAATCACTTTGAATTATCGCGTTTTTACTGTTTTTTTTCTCCTTATTGTTATAGATTCCATGTATTGGATTTTCACGACAGTTCTGATACAAATGAGAGGTTTTAGCTATTAGGTCGTGTATTTTACAAATAGTACAAACAATATGCTTCCTCAGACTGGCGCAGGCCAGCGTCATAAATGTATCATAGACAAGTGAGAATTGAAGTGTCCCATATAGCTCAGTGGTTAATACGTTATGGTTATAGGTTTTACGTCCCTTATAACTACTGCGGCCTTAAGAGGTGACAGTGTTCCGGAAACTTGGCCCAGAACGGGATCCTTAACGCGCCAGTAAATCTATTGACATCCTTCCAATTAAATACCTTCAAATTCATCTGACTATGGCAGGATTCAATCCTGCAACCTTCGGCACTGGAGGCAATATTGTTACCTCTGCTCCACGCAGCTGAGCGGCTTCGGTGGCGTAGTGGGTAGCACGCTGAGCTTCTATGCCCAAGATCGTGGGTTCAAACCCGGCCGAAGTGGTCGGACTTAAGAGCGTTAAAAATCCCTCAGTGTGCCTTCCTTCGGAGGGGAAGTAAAGCCGGCGGTCCCATGTCATAGATTTATGGCATGAAAAAGAACCTTCCACTAACTACACTTGTGGAAGCTAAATTTGTAGGTTAGTTTGATAACGCTATATTAGTTCCAACGTTCGCCACCAGGTGCTGACTGCGATGGCATTTAGTAGCCACGTCCGTAGCTAGGTGTCGTGGATGGTAGCATTTGGTAGCAAAAGTAGGAACTACTTGAAAAAAATAATCGTCTGCAGTCCTTCTACCTGAATCACAGATAACACACACTAATACAGCCATCACAATTAACACCAGTTATCAGAAAAATTCTACACACACCCAAAGTACACGGGGCTACATGACCGCCTTTTCGCAGCCCCTAAACTAAGGAACCAACCATCCACGCAGCTGAGTGGTTAGGGCACCGGCGTACAGAGCCGGAGGACGTGGGTTTGAGTCCCGTTGGGGTCAGACTTCTTTATTCTCTGGCTTCCATTTACTGTATATGGCTTGCACTATTTATACATTATATGACCTAATAACTGAAAGCTCCAATTTGTTTTATTATTATTATTATTATTATTATTATTAGTCTATCATCATCATCATCATCATCTTCATAATTATCATCATCATTAACATCATCATCATTTTTGTACCGTTACAAATGTTCGAAGAAAAATATGTCACTTGTATCTTTCAAAAAAGTGAACTTTGGTAGTTGCATATATCGACTTCTGCCAGGTGACTGGATTAACTCAGGTTGTGCCTACTAGATGGCAGGTCAGTTCCTATTTGCACTGCTGGATCGATATCGAATATATCGATTAGTATCCCCGTGGATCGAACTGATTGTCTTTGCGATAGTGCAGTTTTTTGTCAGAATAATGGATTATTAACCAGGTTCCATGATGTGAAGAAGAAGCAAAAGTAAAAGCTCTCGATCTTTGAGGGAAGGATTGGCCTCTTCTGGCATCCTAGCCCAGGGAAATATCACAGACATGCATATTTTACTTCACTTCAGTTTCGTTCGGCATTTTTAATCTACTGTATATTAAATGTATTATTTTAAAATTATCATGTCTGATATGAAGATGTCAACCAAGGTATTGTTTGTGTTCTAATTACTCTAATGCTTAAGTCATATCTATCAATCTTCGTGGGTCGTCTGTTGTATTTTGTGAAGACCGTTGCCTGATATTTTAATATTTGCTAACCATGTGTTTAGTTCGACGACCGTGTTCCGGTTTGTAATATACTATGGCTTGACATCGTGGAGTTGGATCAAATGTGGGATAACTAATGTCCTATCCACTGTGACGTGTTTTAAATTTACTTCTTGAAATATGTAGGCCTAACCTGTTGTTGTTGTTGTTTCCTATGGCTAGCCCGGATTCTAATCCTGTAGCTTTCTTGCGTTCCAATAGAGTTGTGTGAGGTTTCCTGAAGTTCTAACAGTCACATCAAGTTTGTTGCAATGTAGCAGGTGCCCCTTATCCATTTTACTTCCAGGTTCGTAACAAAGTGTGCATTCTTCAGATTTCAAGATGTTGATTCGTTTCAGATGAGCTGCAAGGCAGTCATGGCCAGTGTTAAGTCTGAAGAAGGCTACAGCTTCTCTTCTTGGTGTTAATTTATATTGATCCCATTTAGCATCAATGTCCTTCCATAATTTGGTTTCTGGTGTTTTCTTTGCCATTTCTTCATACCTGTTTTTGATAGTATTTTTCAAGTTCCTTTTTGCTGACATAAAATCAGTCTGACTGACAGGTTGTTGTAGTGTGGTACCTTTTTTTTGCTAATCTGTCTGCCTCTTCATTACCTGCTATTCCAACATGAGAAGGGATCCACTGAAATGAGATCTGTTTGTGGAGTCTTTGAAGGGTTTTTACCATACAAAAAATTTCTTTCAGTTCTTTATTTTGAGGCTTATAATTTGACGAGACGGCTTGGATGGCTGCTTTTGAATCTGTAATGATAACACATTTTTGATAATCAATGTTTCTGCCTAATAACTGATGGAGTGCATGTGAAATTGCTTTTATCTCAGCATCAAAGTTTGTTTTGTTTTGGCCTACTGGGAAGTAGAGTGAGAAGAGAGATGAATGTATTCCTGCTCCAGTTCTATTTTCTTTGTCTTGTGAGCCATCTGTAAATATTTTTAGCCATTGATTAGACGGATATCTTTCTTCTATTGTACAGAGGGCCAGCTGTTTTAGATGATGTGGTGAAGAGTCTTTCTTGCAGACCTCTTCTAGCAAAGTAACCTACTTGGGGTTATTTTCCTTTTCATCTTTGAAGACGTCCCAAGCTGTTTTGTTTGGACTAACGTCTACCATCTTTTGTTAGCTATATCGAGCATGTTTCTTTTTAACTAACTTATTTATCTTTAAATTTAATTTTCCTCTTGTTCGATATATAATAGTGTGCCTAATCGGGGTCTGTTTAAACAGTCATTCTCTTGGCGTTTAGGTATTCTTGCTTGGTCAGTAAGTTTTATTTCATAACTGTAGATAGTCAGCTGATCATGTTTGCAGACATATTTGATGGAATTTTCATCTACGTACCGTACGTATTTTGAATCGTTTCTAATTTTGGCTGTGATCTAATTTATTAATTATGCGGGGTTTACATTCTAACGTTATACGATCCTTCGTTTTCTTGGTATTTATCTGAAGTTTTTAACCATTATCCGTCTGGCCTACTGTTTAATTTGCTTCGGGGACATGTTAGGTAGATTTCATTAGAAAGCTAACTATTGCAATGGGTCCCATGTTTCGACTTCCGGAAAATTTCGACATATCTTCACGTTTCACATCCCCCAGACCCCAAAACCACCGTCAGTTCAAAAGTTTATATATAATTTATGTATATATATATATGTATATATATATGTATATCAGTTTCTTGTGGACACGATAACTGCCGTAATTTTGCACCAATTACTTCGAATTTTTTACCGAAGATATATACCTATAAAATCTCGGTCGAGTTCGTTACTGGGCTAAATCGGTCGAAGGGGGTGAAAATGGGGGGCTTTTTTCAAAAAAGTGAAATTTCGCTATAACTCTCTTAATACGTGCAATATCGAATCCATTCAAAGTTCATAATATGTGTCGGATAAGTGCCAAAAATTTATGTCAAATAAGATTTTTGATAGCACCAACCATTGACCAAAGGGGTGGAAAAAAGTGGGTTTTTCGGGAAACATTAATCATATCTCTCTTAATAGGCACAATATCAAAACCGTACAAAATGGACAATATTCCCCTAATAATTACCTAAAACTTTTGTCTGAAAGAATTTTTGATATGACCCACCATTACGCCAAGGGACGAGAAAAATGATTTCGGAATTATAAGAAAATGCCAAGAGCTATCAGTGGTTGCCATGGCAACACTACTAAATTGATGAGGCATGGACCATCAGACGTTGCCATGACAACGCACTTGCACGAGATCAGATTCAGTATTTCCATCTGATTAAGTGGTTGGTTGGTTGGTTCTTAAGTTTAGGGGCTGCGACAACGCGGTCATGTAGCCCCGTGTACTTTGGGTGTGTGTAGAATCTGTCTGATAACCGGTGTTAATTGTGATGACTGTATTAGTGTGTGTTATCTGGTTGTTAATTTAAGTACTGCAACTAACAATTTTTCAGATAGTTCCTACTTTTGCCGCCAAGCGCCACTGTCAACGACTACGAGGCCAAGTTCAGAACTGAGCTACTAGACGCCGCCGCAGTCGGCTCTTGGCAACGAACATAGAAACCTAAGAGCGTTGTATACATTCTTAACCTATCCAATTTAGCTTCACACAGGTGCAATTAGTGGAAGGATCTTTAACATGCCATAAATCTATGACATGGGACCGCCGGCTTTACTTCCCCTCCGAAGGAAGGCATACTGAGGGATATTTAACGCTCTTAAAAAATCCGACGGCTTCGGCCGGGTTTGAACCCGGTATCTTGGGCATAGAAGCTCAGCATGTTACCGACTACGCCACCAAAGCCGCCTGATAAAGTGGGAAGCGGCTTCGGTGACGTAACTGGTAGCATGCTGAATGTCTATGCCCAATGTCGCGGTTTCAAAGCCGGCCGAAGTCGTCGGATTTTCTAAGAGCACTAGAATCCCTCAGTATGCTTTCCTTTGGAGGGGAAGTTCCAACGTTCGTTGCGAGTTGATGGTTGGGGTGGCATCTAGTAGCCAAGTTCACAGCTAGGTGTCGTTGACGGTTGTACCTGGTAGCAACATTAGGAACTACTGCTTGAAATTGACCGTCTGCAGTACTTACATGAATTAAGACTAATACAGCCATTACAATTCACACCGTGTATCAGACAGATTCTACACTCACCCAAAGTACACGGGGTTAGATGACCGCGTTGTCGCAGCCCCTAAACTGAGGAACCAACCAGAGGTAGATTTCGTTAGAAAGCTAACTATTGCAATGGGTACCATGTTTCGACTTCCGGAAAATTTCGACATATCTTCGCGTTTCACATCCCCAGGCCCCAAAACCACCGTCAGTTCAAAAGTTATATATAATTTATGTATGTATATGTATATCAGTTAATTGTGGACACGATAACTGCCGTAATTTTGTACCAATCACTTTGAATTTTTTACCGAATACGTATACCTATAAAATCTCGGTCGAGTTCGTTACTGGGCTAAATCGGTCGTTGGGGGGTGAAAATGGGGGGCTTTTTTTTCGAAAAAGTGAAATATTGCTATAACTCTCTTAATATGTGAAATATCGAATCCGTTCAAAATTCATACTATGTGTCGGATAAAGCCCAAAAATGTATGTTTGAAGAGTTTTTTTTATAGCACCAACCATTGACCAAAGGGGTGGGAAAAAGTGGGTTTTTCGGGAAACATTAATCATATCTCTCTTAATAGGCACAATATCAAAACCGTACAAAATGGACAATATTCCCATAATAATTACCTAAAACTTTTGTCTGAAAGAATTTTTGATATAACCCACCATTATGCCAAGGGATGAGAAAAATAATTTCGGAATTATAAGAAAATGCCAAGACCTATCAGTGGTTGCCATGGCAACACTACTAAATTGATGAGGGATGAGCCATCAGACGTTGCCAAGATAACGCACTTGCACGAGATCAGATTCAGATTTCCATCTAAGTGTGAAGCGGCTTCGGTGACGTAACTGGTAGCATGCTGAATGTTTATGCCCAAGGTCGCGAGTTCAAAGCCGGCCGAAGTCGTCGGATTTTCTAAGAGCGCCAAAAATCCCTCAGTATGCTTTCCTTTGGAGGGGAAGTTCCAACGTTCGTTGCGAGTTGCTGGTTGCGGTGGCATCTAGTAGCCAAGTTCACAGCTAGGTGTCGTTGACGGTAGTACCTGGTAGCAACATTAGTAACTACTGCTTGAAATTGACCGTCTGCAGTCCTTACCTGAATTACAGACTAATACAGCCATCCCAAAGTACACGGGGTTACATGACCGCGTTGTCGCAGCCCCTAAACTGAGGAACCAACCAAAATCTCTGCGGTAGATATAATTTTGCGTGAAGAAGTAACAGACCGTTACATAGTTGCACATCAGTGTCGAAACCTAGCATAAGGACAGTGTGACCACAAGTATAAAAATGGACCCCAAATGACAAGAAGGTTACCGTTCCCATAAGACAATAAAATGTTTAAAATAAGCATAAAATGACGAAAAACAAAGTTAATTAAGCTCCAATTATAAAATACCTTCTCGCATTAAATGAGGTCTGATCCTTCTACGAAAATCTGCATATTCTGCCTATTTTCGCCTATCCCCAAGTTTGTCCGGTGAAATCTACCTCCGCCTTCCGGCGTGCCGAGAGGACTTTTTTTTAAATGTAATTGTTTATGTACATTATATGTGAATGTCCTTGAGTATGACTGCGTTTTATTTATTTTAGCATTACCTTTAGTTATTATCTAAATTAGTGTCCTCCTCACCTTTTGTTTAATATTGAAACCTCTGAGGTTTGTCTAGCACGTCTTCCACGAAATCTTGATTTATTGGTAGCACTGTACGAAAGCTCACTTCTCTAACATAACCTTAAGTAAATATAAACATAACCTTTGAATTTATTTTTCTACTCTGTACAACCATGTCAATTTTCATCATTATAGTTATTATCATCATCATTATTATTATCATCATCATCATCATCATCATCATCATCATCACAAATTGTTAATTCAACACAGAATTTCTGGTCTTCGGTGGGCTTACACAAGAAGCTTTGCTGCTATTCAATTAATATTCAAGAATTTCCTGACTACTGTAGGCTACACTGTATGGCTGCTGTCCAGCATTTCATCCTTCTACATTTTCGGTGTCCGCATCGGTGCGTAGTAGCTAGCACACTTGTCTGTCACTGCGGAGCCCTGGGTTCGATCCCCTGCTCTGCCAATAAATTTAAATCTGGTCTGACGGCTGAAACGCGGTGCACTCAGCATCGTGAGGCAAAACTGAGAAGAGGCGGCTTCAATTACGACCTCAGCCATCCTGGTAGTGGTTTTTCGTGGTTTCCCCCACTTTTACTTCAGGCGAATGCCGGGATGGTTCCTAAATTATGGTCACGGCCGCCTCCTTCCCAATCCTTATCTGAATTACAAATACACACACTATTTCAGTCATCACGATCCACAGGTTATCAGACAAATGGGGCTAAATCATAACATTGTCGCAAGCTGATCAATGAATCAAACACAACAACCTCTATGTTTTCTGATAGATGTTGTGTTGAATGGTAGATTCAGTTGGAGTAGAGCTGGCGTAGAGCTCTTTTGGTATTACTCCTTTGGATGAGATTACATTTGAGGTGACAGCGACTGGTTCTTTTCAGAGGCGTTTGATTTCTGTTGCCAAGTCCATATATTTGGTGCATTTTTCATGGGTCTTATTTCTGATTTCCATATTTACGAATTACCAAAGGATTCGATTATTATTATTATTATTATTATTATTATTATTATTATTTCGTATGGCAAAGGATACATTAATATGAGTCAATGAAGTAATACTTGTTGTTACTTCATGAAGGGTAAGGGGCTTATTAGTCATCTGCCTCCGGTATTTGAGTGTGTGTCCGATAACCTGTGTTCTTAGGGTAACTGTAGTGATATGTGTAACGCATTAGTAACGTTAGAGATTTGGATAGGTGCCCTCAGGACTTGATATAAGTTACCATACCATCTCAAAATTTGGCCGGAAAAATCTGGAAATACTTGGGCTAATCAACATTCAGGATAGCCACTGCCAGTGCCCGGATTAAAACCTGGTCTTCAGATTGCAGTCGTGGAGCGCCACTTAACGTGTTCGACTACACTGCTGGTGTCCGTTCAACACTCGAAATAAACGCATTCATAGAACAGGTCAACAGGACCCGTCCTTGGTGAAGTATTTCCAAGAATGCTAGCCACTACGCAGATAAGCTGAGATAAAGGTGATCTCATAAGCCAATATTTCTCCGTATGAGACTGCATTGATGCGTTGTGTGGTCCACTTAAGTGGTTCATTACTTGTATTTAGCTTTCGCTCAGTAAGTTGTGATATCACCGAAGTGACAGTTTTGTGTGAGAACAAGTCTCAGGCAGACCCCTTAGGCATCGGACGACCCTTCTAGGTTAGCATACGAACTACTGAGAAAGACATATTTTATAGAAGATATACGTCTAAGTTAGCCTCCGTGGCTTAGGCGGCAGCACGCCGGCCTCTCACCGCTGGGTCCGTGGTTCAAATCCCGGTTACTCCATGTGAGATCTGTGCTGGACAAAACGGAGGCAGACAGGTTTTTCTCCGGGTAATCCGGTTTTCCCTGTCAAAATTCCATTCCAGCAACACTCTCCACTATCATTTCATTTCATCTGTCATTCATTTAATCATTGCCTCAGAGGAGTGCGTCAGGCCTCGGCAGCCGGCACAGTTCATATCCTCGCCGCTAGATGGGGGCTTCATTCATTCCATACCTGACCCGGTCGGAGACTGGAAGCAGGCTGTGGATTTTCATTATATACGTCTAAGTAGATTGCTTCCATCTACCGTTCCATACCAAGAAGTATTAAGGAGGAGATGCAGGAAACAACATGACATTAATCCAGCTTTCTACAGCGCTTCTGCGATGACCGACAAAAATTGGATGAAAGAAAACCAAGTGCAAATACATGTCATGAGGCTGTATATACATGGGTTTCATCATAAACTATGTACAAACAAAATTTCACACTCCTGGAGAACACTGCATTTGCGAGCTCTACCAACAAAGGTGTGAATTATATCACATCACAACATGTGGGAAGCGAGTGAACTCCATATCGGAATATAGCAAGGACTGAAATTAAAATAACCTGTATGCTCTTTCGAGCGCTTCGCCCTGGAACAGTTATGAATGCATTACGTGATAAGAGCTTTTTTTTTTCAATCTCAATGAACAACGACCAATATCCGTTTTACGTCTCGGCATGATGGGTTAAAATCACTGACTGGACTATTAATTATATTATCATGGAGATGCATGTGCAACAAACTCTTGTCAGACGTAATTTTAAGAATGACGAGGTGCATGAAACACAAATACCCCTTCCGTCCAATCTTAACTTGACTGTGAATTTTTCAGAACGAAAAGTTCACAGGCGAAATAAAGAAAAGCCGAGTTGCACTTCCACGGAAACTCCAAACACAACCATTCTTCTCTGAAGTTTTTAACTCAACACGACTCGACAGTTTGCTGCTGGCTGTATCTGGGGCAATAAGCTGGTCCGCTAGCTAAGCTGTAACTGGGGTGATAGACTCGCCCCTAGCTAGCTCGTAAACTGTCGCCTCAGTAACTGAATGGAGATTGTTGGAAGAAATTAGAACGTAAAAACACTTATAGTGGGCGATATATTGAAGATAGACATATGCTCTCGCGGATTTTCTTGTAGAACTTTTCATGCTGAACAATTCTTACCCTCATAGTATTTAGATATTTTTAACGGTTTGCCCAGCGTAAGCTTACAAAGTGCTCGGACGCCAGTTTTTTTTTCGACTTTTCCACCGTAATCGTTAATGCTCGGCTTCCTTTGATCATAAATACATTATTTTCAACAGATATCATCCTCGAGATATCGTTTACAGAATGGTGAAAACCGCATCAAAATCCATCCAGTGGTTCTCGAGTTTACACGTAACATCCAAGAATCGGGGACTTTGTTTTATAATAAGTTATATTATATTGTAATAAGCCAATATTTCAAATGAAGAAAATAGATTTTAAGTGATAATTAATGTTACTGGTTTACGTCCATTTTAACATCTGAGGTGTTTAGAGACGCTGGGGTGACGGAACGGGGATCTTTAACGTGCTAGTAAATATACTGACACGGCTTCCTCGCATTTGCGCACCCTCAAATGCCAACTGACTGCGCCAGGATTATATCCTGAAACCTTGGGCATAGCAAGCGAGAACGTTACCGCTGAGCCACGCAGACAGCCAGTTTATAAGTGACCTTGAGTATTAATTTGGGATGATACGGTTATCATCCCAGTATTGAACATTATCTCAAGTACCCCAGGCCTGAATTTCAACACGATGTAGTGCGACAAGACGGTCATGTAGCCCCGTGTTCTTTGAGTGTGTGTAAAATCTGTCTGATATCATTACCCTTTCACGAATTGATTGCCGGCGGTTTAGATGGGAACTATTCTTTGTTTACTTGTGTCACATGTCAGCCTGCTTCGTTGACAGGTAGGATATGATTCAGCTCCAGTAGCCTCAGTCATCGTTTAACTGTCCGTGGTAACATGAGCTCCTGTGACGTTTATCTGACGCAATGCTGCTTGACTTATGAGCAGACTGCACTCTGTCATCGCTGAGTCCTCCTCTTCGCCTCGCGGGACTCCTGTTACAATAAACAACAAACGTTGACGCAGCCACGCTCAGCGGCAATCAAATGTTGAATGGGTATTACATCACGTCCCTTGTGTGAGACATGCTCTCGTGAAATAACTCCCAAACTGATTTAAGAAGTACTGTTTGTACTCGAGGAATATAGCGAAAAAGCGAGGGCATTAAGAGTGCACTATATTTATTTTGTAAACACAGAAGAGTGCCCTTGTGGTTCGTGCCATGGCTACTTTATTGGATTCGTTAGGACGGGCGGGGAAGTGCCTCAGCACCAGTCTGTGTGCACATGCTTGGTTGGGTGAGGAGAGCTGTGTGCTTGACGCAAACTCACCGATCTTGAGGTAACTTCTGACAAGCACTCGTATTTCTACTCCTCCGTTATCTTTCCCGTTCTAGTGGTGATGATGATGATAATTGTTGTTTTAAGGGGCCTATCATCTAGGTTATCGGCCCCCAATGGTTTGGGTGATCGTGAAGATGATAATGAAATGTCAACTATAAGTAACTACTAACATATATACTAGAAGAAGAAATGGAAAACAAAAGGAAAATAAGGCAAATAAAGGACAGGAGGAAAAGAAACTCTCTCAACCCTCGAAGAATGATTGAGGAACTTGGAAGGAAGGAGAGCCATGAAAGGCACAGACGAAAGGTAAAGAGGAGAGGGTCCGCCCCAGAGGCATTGGAAAAAAGAGGGAAAACCAGACCCAGCTCAGGAATCCCTCGTGGTCGCCAACTCCCGAACTCACCAGCCGTGAGCCCTTGAGCGTGTAGCACTATGCAGGGTGCACCAGAAGTGGTGGGCTTCATACACCCTGCTTCCTTTAAGGGCCTTTAGCAGAAGGCAGGAGATATGAAGAGAACAGAAGAGGTCTGACCCCTCGAAGAATGAGGGATCAGGAAAGATGAGACAAGGGCCCAATAAGGCGGGAAAGTGAAAGACTCCCTAGGTCTCGGATACCTTAATACCGTTGGGGTCGGGAAAGAACAAGAGTTGACCAAGGGAGGTCGACAGGAAAGATGACAGAGAGGAGCCCGGCACGAGTAAGTGGAAATAATGCCGAACTCAGCTGGGGCCCCGTGGTCGCCAGCCCACGTCCCACTAGATGTGAGCCCCTGGAGGACGTTCTAGTGGAACCAAGAACCACGGGGACCCCCAGATGAACACGGCACTGCTTCTATTTGCTCGTACTGGGCTCTTCTCTTTCGTCTTTCCTGTCGATCTCCCTTGGTCAACTCTTGTACTTTTGCGACCCCGACCATCCCAGACCCAGAACGTGTTTAATTTTCTTGCTTTGATTTGATCTTTACTTTTTTTTTCTAATCGTTGTTGTTTATTCATTTGAGGGTCTTGGACATCGTGACCATTTAGCCCCGTGTACTTCAGTGGAGAGAATTTTTCTGTTAACCTGTGTTATTGTGGTGGATGTAGACGTGTGTGTATTTGTCATTCAGGTGAGGATGGAGAAGGAGACGACCGTGGCCTCGATTTAGGAGCCATCCCGGTATTTGCCTGGAATAGAAATGGGAAACCACGGAAAACTACCTCCAGGATGGCTGAGGGGGAACCGAGCCCACCTATTCTCAGTATTGTCTCACGAGGTTGATTGTACCCCGTTCCAGCCCCCTTACCAGAATTCAATTTCTTGGCTGAGCCGGGAATCGAACCCGGACCTCCGGGACGACAGACAAAAACGCCAGCCACTACACCAGGAGATGGACATTTCCTTGATATCCTCATTTATCTTGATGATAATGTTACGGCTGTGAGTTTGTTTCGTCGCCTCGCCGCGTGAGTCACAGCTGCCCCGGGCTGTGCTCTGCCTCAGTGTATTACCTGCGCCTTACGCAACGGGCTGTGAGGACAAAGGGAAGGTCCAGAATATTCGTGACCCAGCCAGTGATGGAAATCTCGAGAAGCTGTGATTCCTGGACGGGTCTAGAAGCATTCATTGAGTCACCAGCCTGCTATATAAGAGCGACCTGGCCAGCGAGGTGGACAGTGTTTTTGAGCTAGTGCGTGCTTTTACCTGAGCGACAGTTGTTGGTGACGTGACTTGCGAAACCCTAGTGAAGCTGATTCTCTTGACAGCGAAGGAGTGTGAAGCATACGGAGGGACTGTATTTGAAGAGTGTGTGTTTACCTAGTGCGACAGAGATATTGTGGTGAATTGCGGAAACACAGGGGGCTGTTTCCCTAGCCAGTGGACAGCGAAGCATCGTGTAGTGGTGAGTGACTGGCTATCGTAAATAACTGTAGCTTGTGAATTCAAGGAAGTGTTGCAGGTATTTCTACCGAGGCCACCGGTCCCATTAGCGAGGATTAACTGCAAGACCAAGTGAAAGGGAAGTGTTCCCTACAAGAGGAAACTAGAGTGAGATACTAATTGCTTGTATTTGCTATTGTGTGGTGTATCTTTCTGGTCCGCAATAAAGCTAATACGTTTCTTTAAAGAAACAATTTGTGTTGTGCTTCTACCCACCGTAATCCAGTTAACGAACTTGCCACTAGGGGTGGAACGTAACAACTGGTGTCAGAAGTGGAATTACGAACTCAAGCACAAGCACAACACCTGAAGGTCCTGGTTTCAAAACCCGAGCAGGTCATTTTACCACAGATCTCTAATTTTCCTGTGAGTACACGCCCTTTACAAGACAAACAACTAAAATGGAATCGCAATTGGCAGCATTGCTAGAAAAGGTAAGTGGCATGGAAACCAAGTAAGAAGACGGCCAGAAGAATTTAACCAAGGACCTAACTGCCAAATTAGAAGATGGCCAGAAGAATTTAACCAAGGACCTAACTGCCAAACTAGAAGACGGCCAAAAGAATTTAACCAAGGACCTAACTGCCAAATTAGAAGACGGCCAGAAGAAGATGGAAGACGGTTAAAATAAGCTAGCGGAGGACCTGAAGAAGATAGAGGACGGCCAGAAGAAGATGGAAGACGGGCAGAATAAGTTAGCACAGGACCTGAAGAAATTAGAACTGGGTCTGCGTGAGGAAGTCACGGCAGTGGAAAAGAAGTTCGACGCCTTACAAGAAGAAGTTGCCGAGCTACGCCGACGCCCGCTGACGGGGGTGGAAGAGAGATTCAACGATCTACAAAAGGAACTTGCTGAGCTGCACCGACACCCGCCGACAGGGGTGGATGAGAGAATCAAAGCTCTACAAGAGGAAGTTGCCGAGCTGCGCCAACGCCCGCCCACCGTCACACCGGGAATATCAGGAACGGGACAGAGCAGAGTGACGCCCCCAACCTTCGACGGAAATGTCCCGTGGAGCACCTACTTACGTCAGTTCGAGGCAGCCTGTTCCATAAACAACTGGAACAGCACGGAAAAGGCTACAGCTCTCATTGTAGCGCTGAGAGGGGACGCCCTTAACGTCCTTCAGGCCATCCCGACTGGATCCCAGGACTACGCTTCACTAATCGCCCATATGGAGTCCTCATATGGAGATAGCCATCTTCAGCAGGCCTACCAGATGCAGTTCCGGACCCGGGTACAAAGGAACGCGGAAACCCTGCAGGAGTTCGAGATGGACATCGCACGCCTCGTTAGGCTCGCCTATCCAACAGCGCCGGCCGACTTTCTAGAACAGATTGCGATGCAGACCTTCACTGACGGGCTACGGGACTCGGACACTCAACAGGCGCTGCGACTCGCGCGCAATAAGACCCTGGCAGATGCGCTGAGCCACGCACTCGAGTTCGAGACGACAAAACAGGCATCTAGAATGCACGCGCGGGTGCGTCAAGTGGACGTCCACGAACCAGCAAAAACCAACGAGACCAAGCCCCTGGCCGACGAATTGATGGAGGCGCTAAGCCGTCTCTTCGATAGTCGCGGCACCACCAGCAACGACACAGCCGGAAAACAACCGGAGAGGCGGCCCGGAAGAGGACTACCGACCTGCTGGACCTGCGGTAAGAAAGGCCACCTGAGCAAGGACTGCGGTGATCGCAGCCGCCGAGGGTATCCGACGTGAAATCAGTCGTCTGAAAACCGCGCGGCCCAGGGAAACGAGTATTAGCCAGCCTGGGGAGGGGGGGGGGGGGGGGCAAAGTTTGGCTTGTGACTGTCGTCAAGCCCAGGCAGTCCAAGTTCGTGTGACGAAGTTACGGAGGGACAATAGCAGCCTGATGGTCGACGGAGTCGTCAACGGAATTAGCTGGCCCATGCTGATCGACACGGGAGCGTCGAGGACCATCGTCAATCCCACAGTGATCCCGAGGTGGAGAGTGCAACCCACACAAAGGAACCTCCAACTAATAACCGCGACTGGAGAGACTGCACTGGTACATGGCGAAGCATCACTGGAGTTCGTCATTGGTCGACGGGTGGTGAAGCATCCAGTGCTTGTGGCTGACGTATCAAACGAAGTGATCATCGGACTGGACTTTGTGGACCAGAACGACATAATCTTGGACCTGAGTACCAACACTCTGCACTTCGGAGGTGAGGAACTTGCTTTGCAACCAGCACACGAGGCCATCACCGCACGAAGAGTAAGGCTGAGAGAGGACGTCATCATTCCCGCCAGGACGGAGGTCAGAGCTGCCGTAATTGTCGACGGAACTGCTGAGGGAGTGGCGGCTGTCATCGAGTCAAAATATGAGGACATCCAGACAAAAGGATTGCTAATTGCCAAGACCCTCATCAACACGACGTCTCGGCCGTACGTCCGCCTGTCCAACCTGAACGACTACGACATTACGGTTCACCGGGACACCAACCTAGGAGTCTGCGAGCCCGATACCTGGATTGCCCGCATCACAGACACGACGGACGGACACCTGCAGACAGACAACCGGAGAAGACGCGCACTGTCAGAAGACCTACAGAAGCTGTACCAAGGACCCCAGGACCATTTAGACGAGGAACAATCACGCCAACTTCGGGACCTGCTACACGAATTCCAGGATGTCTTCTCCGTGGGTAGCAAAGACTTCGGCAGGACAAGCTTGGTCCAGCACAGAATCGACGTTGGGGGCAGTGCACCGATTAGAGCCCCAATCCGACGTGTCCCGCTCGCCAAGCAAACTGAAGTCGACCAGATGGTGGAAGAAATGAAGGAGCAGGGGCTGATCGAGCCATCACTTAGACCTTGAAGCTCTCCGGTCGTGCTAGTGAAGAAGAAGGACGGCTCAACCAGGTTCTGCGTGGACTACAGGCCGGTGAACGACGTCACGAAGAAGGAAAGCTACCCTCTACACCGGATCGACGACACACTGGACACCATATCAGGATCAAGATGGTTCTCCACCTTGGATTTGAAGAGTGGCTACTGGCAGGTGGAGGTCCACCCTAAGGACCGCGAGGAAACGGCGTTCTCTGTGGGCAGCGTGCTCTGGCAGTTCACCGTCATGCCGTTCGGTCTGTGCAACGCCCCTGCGACCTTCGAAAGGCTAATGGAGTCCATTCTGAGGGGACTACACTGGAAGACCTGCCTGGTCTACCTAGACGACGTCATCGTTCTGGGGAGAAGCTTCCAGGAGCACTACAGCAACCTGAATGAGATCTTGATGAAGCTACGGGCTGCCCAGCTGAAGTTGAGCCCCAAGAAGTGTCAGCTCTTCCAGAAGCAGGTCCTGTACCTTGGGCACATCGTCTCCGAGGAAGGGCTGCGCACCGACTCAGAGAAGACTGCAGCGGTGAGGGAGTGGCCAGTTACAAAGGACAAGTCCCAACTACGAAGCTTCCTGGGACCCTGCACTCATTACCGTCGCTTCGTGAGAGGATTCACCGACATCGCCAAACCACTACATCGACTGACAGAGAAGGACCAACTCTTCACGTGGACAGCAGAATGCCACAGTGCCTTCGAACAACTCAAGCAGGCTCTGTGCACCGCACCTATTCTGGCCTACCCCAGACCTGGAACAAGGTTCATCGTCGATACCGATGCCAGCGACTTTGGTATAGGGGGAATCCTGTCGCAAGTAGTGGACGGCGAGGAGAGAGTAGTGGCCTACTTCAGCAAAGCCTTGTCAAAGCCAGAGAGGAACTACTGCGTCACCAGGAAGGAACTCCAAGCCATCGTGAAGACCATTGAACACTTCCACAAGTACCTGTACGGGCAAGAATTTCTCATCAGGACTGACCATGCATCCCTGCGGTGGCTCCTGAACTTCAAGCAGCCCGAGGGTCAACTCGCGCGGTGGTTAGAGAGGCTTCAACAGTACAAGTTTGAGATCCAGCACAGGAAAGGCCAACTGCATTCTAACGCCGACGCCCTGTCACGAAGACCGTGCCCCGAAGACTGCACCTTCTGTACCTGAAGGGAAGAGAACACCGGGATACAGTGCCGAAGGACTACCGTGGAATCTTTCACTCGGGCACAAGCAGAAGATGATGACCTGGGACTGATAGCCGAATAGAAGGGGGCCTGTGTTCCCAGACCCGGGTGGAACATTGTGAGCGACTGCAGTCCAAAGTTCAAGTCCTACTGGGTGCAGTGGGACTCGCTGATTGTAAGGGATGGCCTCATCTGCCGTACCTGGGAGAGCACCGACGGGAAGACATCTCGGCAACAAGTCGTCGGACCAAAGGCTATGACGGAGGAAGTCCTGAAGGAAGTCCATGGAGGATCATCTGGTGGACACCTAGGGATCGGATGCCGAGCAGACGTGGAGAACCACTGCGTGAGGTACCACGAATGCGCAGCCAGCAAGGGACCAGGACGAAGACGACGGGGTCCACTGAAGACCTACAACGTGGGAGAGAGCGGCCATCGATGTTGCTGGGCCATTCCCGTTGAGCGAGGCAGGGAACCGCTACATATTGGTCGTCAGCGACTACTTCACCAAATGGCCGGAGGCGTATGCGCTCCCTAACCAATAAGCCGCGACGATTGCAGAGACTCTGGTGAAGGAATTCGTCAGCTGGTACGGAGTACCCCTGGAGCTGCTCTCCGACCAAGGGAGGAGTTTCGAGTCGCAGATGTTCCAGAACCTATGCCAGCTGCTGGGAATCCGGAAGACAAGGGCGACGCCGCTACACCCTCAGTCCGACGGGATGGTAGAGCGATTCAATCGCACCATCGAGAACCATCTCCGAATAGTCGTCAGTGAGCACCAGAGGGATTGGGACAAACATCTTCCACTATTTCTCCTGGCCTACCCCGCCGCCGTGCATGAAGCCACCGGGTGCACACCAGCCCGGGCCATGTTTGGGAGGGAGCTCCGTCTACCTGTCGATCTTGCCTTCGGCCGACCTGGGAATGATCCGGTCCCGGTGAGCCAGTATTGTCAAGAACTGGTCGACCAACTGGAGGACGTGCACGCGTTCGCGAGGAGGAAACTGCGGATCGAGACCGACCGAATGAAGACTCGATATGACCAGCAGACGGATGCCGGCTGATTCCACGAGGACGACCTGGTCTGGCTCTTCAACCCATTACGGAAGAAAGGCCTGTCACCCTAACTGCAGAAGTCCTAGGAGGGCCCGTACCGTGTCATGAAACGGATCAACGATGTCGTCTACAGGATCCAGTGGAGCCCGAGGGCGAAGATGAAGATCGTGCATCGAGATCGCCTGGCAGCCTACGGAGGGACACAGACGGACCAATGATTGATCGGGACGATCAGCCTTTTAGGAAGGGGGTGGTGTTACGGCTGTGAGTTTGTTTCGTCGCCTCGCCGCGTGAGTCACAGCTGCCCCGGTCTTTGCTCTTCCTCATTGTATTACCTGCGCCTTACGCAACGGGCTGTGAGGACAAAGGGATGGTCCAGAATATTCGTGACCCAGCCAGTGATGGAAATCTCGAGAAGCCGTGAATCCTGGACGGGTCTAGAAGCATTCATTGAGTCACCGGCCTGCTATATAAGACCGACCTGGCCAGCGAGGTGGATAGTGTTTTTGAGCTAGTGCGTGCTTTTACCTGAGCGACAGTTGTTGGTGACGTGACTTGCGAAACCCTAGTGAAGCTGATTCTCTTGACAGCGAAGGAGTGTGAAGTATATGGAGGGACTGTATTTGAAGAGTGTGTGTTTACCTAGTGCGACAGAGATATTGTGGTGAATTGCGAAAATACAGGGGGCTGTTTCCCTAGCCAGCGGACAGCGAAGCAGTGTGTAGTGGTGAGTGACTGGCTATCGTAAATAACTGTAGCTTGTGTATTCAAGGAAGTGTTGCAGGTATTTCTACAGAGGCCACCGGTCCCATTAGCGAGGATTAACTGCAAGACCAAGTGAAAGGGAATTGTTCCCTACAAGAGGAAACTAGAGTGAGATACTAATTGCTTGTATTTGCTATTGTGTGGTGTATCTTTCTGGCCCGCAATAGAGCTAATACGTTTCTTTAAAGGAACAACTTGTGTTGTGCTTCTACCCACCGTAATCCAGTTAACGAACTTGCCACTAGGGGTGGCACGTAACAATATACTTAAAGTATTTTAAGAGGACCTAAAACCGACTGCTGGAGCTACACTCGCTAACGCGTGGCCATGGGGCCAATCTATCTGTAACTCGGGGGAAGTGGGTTCGAACTGCACCGTCGGCCGTCCTTGAAATTGTTTTCGATGGTTTCCAATTTTCAACTCCAGGTGGTACCTTCTAATAGGCCGCGACCGTTTTCTTCCATCTCCTTGCACAGTTTCATCCATCTACATTCATTTAATTAACTCCTCTCATAAGGTTGGCATCAGGAAGGGCATCCGGCCGTAAAAATCACCTGCCACCTCGTCCCTCGACTCCGTTGGAAACGGAAATAATAGGGGTAGACATACATGTACATTTTATGAGTAACCCAAGAAGCTGGATGACCACTACAGCCGGGCAAAGTAGCCCTAGTTCCTCTCGGTATCGTTAGCTTCCATATATTATGACCGATATTGTTTAATAGCAAGGGTACTCAAGATCTAGTCTCTCCGCTGTGTGGGAATTTAAAATCTCGATAGTTCCGGAATTCCTTATTCTTAGAGTTATCAGCAGTGTCCATTTAAATGCTCAGTCAAGCCGCTACAACTCGTGATGTAAATCATCCCTCATTAAAATATAAAACACTTAATACCTGATGGCCGAGAGCGCTAAAGCACTAACTCGTGCCTCGCTACCATCGGGATATGAAGCCCACGTTGGCCGTCCTGAAAATGATTTTCGTGGTTTTCCATTTTCAACACCAGGCAAATGCTGGGATGATTCCTTTCAACAGGTCCACGGCCGACTTCCTTCCAAAATTCCTTCTCTGACTTTCCTTAATTAGACCGGTGGCTTCGGTGGCGTAGTTGGTAGCATGCTGAGCTTCTATGCCCAAGATCGTGGGTTCAAACTCGGCTGAAGTAATTGGATTTGTTAAGAGCATTAAAATCCCTCAGTATGCCTCCCTGTGGAGGGGAAGTAAACGCCGGAGGGCCCATGTCATAGATTTATGGCATGTTAAAGAAACTTCCACTTTTTTTAGCGTATGACTTTTAGTGCCGGGAGTGTCCGGGGACATGTTCGGCTCGCCAGTTTTGTAGCTGCTTCGAGACGGACACCCAATGGGTGAGCTACAAGTACCGTTGGGGAGGAAAGTTGGAACGGAAGGACGAGGAGTTGGAAGGTAGCGGCTGTGGCCTATAGTTAGGGACCAACCCCGGCATTTGTCTGGAAGGAAGATGGGAAACCACAGAAGACCATCTTCAAGGTTGCCGGCGGGGGGATTCGAACCTCCTCGCCTCCCGGATGTGAGTGACTGCCAGCAGTCATGCCGTAACGACCACGGCTAACTCACCCGGTAACCTTCCACTAACTACTGTACAATTGTGTGAAGCTAAATTTGTTGGTTAGATTTGATTAACGCTCTATTAAGTTCCAACGTTCGCGGCAAGTTGAGGTGGCATCTAGTAGCCAAGTTCACAGCTAGGTGTCGTTGACGGTAGCATTTGGTAGCAAAAGTTGGAACTACTTGAAAATCGAATGTCTGCAGTCCTTATTTGAATTAAAAACAGATAACACACACTAATACAGCCATCACAATTAACACCGGTTATCTGACAGATTCTACACACACCCAAAGTACACGGGGCTACATGATCACGTTGTCACAGCCCCTAAACTGAGGAACCAGCCAACCCTTAATTAGACCCAAGCTTGCGGTCGCCTGGGTGATCGATGTGTCTCCATCCCCAGTTGTATCTGCTGTCAAAGTGGGTTTAGCTCTCAGGCACCAACCTTACAACGGTATTGATCCCTCGCAGAGTCCTTAGTGAAGCCGAGCTGAGATGATAAGTGATAAAAGAAAAACATATTATACATTAATTATTTCTGTTAGGTAGTCAGCCTGAAGGCTGGTTTGATCCTCAAAAAGCACCGCCGTTAGGTTATGTGGGTAGACACCCACAAAAACCCAAGGCAGCGCTATATTGAGACGTACTAGGCAAGGTGAGGAGTGAGGTAGTTTGCCATTGCTTTCCTCACCGAGTCCGAACAGCAGTACTAACCCTATGAGTAGAGCCTTTCACAGCATCCACAGGCACTGACTGTGCCCT
The DNA here is from genome assembly GCA_946902985.2 of Meconema thalassinum. NCBI lineage: Eukaryota > Metazoa > Arthropoda > Insecta > Orthoptera > Tettigoniidae > Meconema > Meconema thalassinum. The sequence goes on along the minus strand of OX336394.1, from coordinate 245,975,924 downwards.
GAATGTGATTACTAAGCACCACTCATACCTCAGTAGCTTCCATATAATCACAGCCATGAGTGAGACTGAGACCTCGGTGACAAGCCACATTTTACTCTAGCCTGTGCCAACAGACAAATGCAAATGTACTGCATTCATCAAGAGATGGCAAACAGGCCATATTAATTATTTAGAGCACATTAATTCAGGTATGCTTTGGGTGTACTGTATGTTTGCCATCTTCAAAATTGTTTCCTTTCCTCGTAGGGCATACATTGTACAGTAATTATTTTACAGTTGGCCAACATGTTAATGTGCAGAATGTAATTGGACGGGGAATAACACATACCTACTCACACCTAGTATCCTGCAAAACATAAAGGATTAATCCTACACTCTTGAATACAGCCCCCCGCTATATTCTTAAATGACGGCCAGTTTATGTTCGTGTGTACATTTAGTGATTTTATCGCACAGGCACTGACGTAGTGCGAGCCCCGTGACACTGAGTCAATATATTCCCCGCTGTGTTGTAACAAATTCTGTCTGCTCCACGCTTGTGAACCAATTAGCTTCAACATTGTAGACTAATTGTTTCTCTAGTGTCAGAATGTCATTTAAGATCATTGCTGATGTTGAAATTTTTATTTCTTACCTTCCGGGTCCCAAAGGTCTTTCACACTTAAACATAAGAGCAGATGATAAACTCGCTGTTTCACCCCTTAAAACTATCACCTCAACCCTGACAATTATGTACACTCAAATATTAACCGACTGTAACCGGACTCGATCTCCTAATATTGAGCACGGAAGGCGAGCTCCTTACTAACTGAAGCGCACACCTGTTCTGTTAATTGGTGTACCCAACGTTAAATAGTTCTCCACGATCGCAATGGAGAATTGAACCAAATCCGGTGATCGTAGATTCGTATCCCGGCGTGAAAGTAGCTATCATGAGTGTGGGTTTCCACGGGTTTTTCCACCCGCCTTCCAGAAAAATGCCAAGTTAGTACCGGTACCTTATTTAAAGTCTCGAGACACCTATCCTAATACTGTCTGCGATACTGTTATACACACTTTTACAGGCAGCATAGACACACTGCTTATAGGGAAATTGTACACACACCCGAATACATGGGGCTGATGACCATGACGTTCCAAGCCCCTAAAAACGAATTAATAATGGCACAACATAAACTCCAGCAAATCTTCTTGGTCTTTGCCGTATCTGTTGCGTGGTTTGGCCACGGTGCACCAAGTAATTTTATTAGTTAGTTAGTATATTTTAAGGGGCGGAACAGCGAGGTAATCTGTACCTTTTAACACATATAAAATTATACAAAATACAATTTATAGTATAAAAATAATAGAACAAAAATATAATAAGAAACAAAAACATACGGTAAACAAAAAATCAAAAATTCAAAAAATATCAAGTTTATTTGAGTAAACACACACTTGAACAGGTCACGGGGTTCCTCGTGCCTCACCGGCATTGTGAGAGCGTGGGTTCGAAACTCACCTCGGCCGTCTTGATTTCTTTTCGTGGTTTCCCATTTTCACCACCAGGCAAATGCCAGGACGATTATTTTCTTCTTCTTCTCTTATTCTTTCGAATAACCCATTTGGAGGGCACGATTAATCAACTTTGACTACATTTCATTGTATTTGATTTCTTTTGCTTCCAAATTTCTTTCATTCTTCTAGAGTGTCACTCCTTCTCTCCACTTTCGTCTCGTTGTTAATTTCTTTCCCTCCTGAAATCTTGCCATTTGAGTAACTTTACGAAAGAGTGTTCTGTTTTCTATTGAGTCTGTGTTAATTCCAGCGTTTTTCAAGTGTGTGTTTACTCATATATTTTTCCCTTCAATATGTCCAGGGCCGATTTTCTTCCAAGATCCCCTCCCTGACCCGTCCTGAAAATAAAATAAATGGCCATTAGCTGCATTAATACCATTCACAAATAGGCCTACAGTCTTGTGAATTAAGATTGCTGCCGCTAACTCACTCTGGTTGGTGGTTCCTCAGTTTAGGGGCTGCGACCACGCGGTCATGTAGCCCCGTGTACTTTGGGTGTCTGTAGAATCTGTCTAATAACCGGTGTTAATTGTGATGGCTGTATTAGTGTGTGTTATCTGTTTTCAATTCAAGTGAGGACTGCATACATTGCATTTTTTCAAGTAGTTCCTACTTTTTCCGCCAAACGCCACCGTCAACGACTACTAGTTCAGAACTTGATTACCAGATGCCACTGCAGTCGGCTCCAGGCGACGAACGTCGGAACCTAAGAGCGTTTGTCGAATGTTTAACCTATATTTAATTTAGCTTCACACAGGTGTAATTAGTGGAAGGTTCCTTAACATGCCATAAATCTATGACATGGGACCGCCGGCTTTACTTCCCCTACGAAGGAAGGCATACTGAGGGATTTTTAACGCTCTTAAAAATCAGACGACTTGGGCCGAGTTTGAACTAACTCACTCTCACTTATAAAGTAGATGCTAAGAACAGCATCCACTACGTCATCGGCTAATATAAGATCGAGTGTAATCTGCAAACCAAGGTCTTCGTAGATCAGCTCGGTTAAAACGTGGGCCACGGTGAATACGGTTTTACAGGTATAAAGTAGGAGGGGGGTCTCCGCTTTTCATTAGGTACGAGTGGGTGGATCACCAAGTCATTCATTATTCAAAACATTCTATTAACTATAATGTAAAGACACTGTACCTCTAGTCACCTCAAAACCTAAGCGGTCCCTGTGATGTTCTGCTATGTGAAGAGGCTAACGTGCCAGGAAATAGTTCCCACTTTTTCTGCTTGTTTTTGGTGTACAAGATTTTCCAGCGAAATTTGCTGTTTCCATAAGCTGGCTGAATTAAATTCCAGAATGTCCTTTGTAAAAATCAAAGTTTTTACATTTTCACGTTAATTTGAAGCTTTACCAACTTTGCTTTTCATGTGATGAATTGTGCGCGTGAATATAGTTTCTTTCTGTTACTTGGAACAATAGGCAGTGTAATTCGGTACGAATTTGATATTATATTACATTTTGTTGTGTATGAACCGTGTGTGAGCGGCAAAAGACTACCAGAGTAATTCGCTTTTTATGATAAATTAGGCCCAAAGGATGGCAACACTCTTACGATTGCACAAAGTTAAACATGGCTTCCTGAAGTAGACGTGTTTAAACTGCAGCTGTAAAGCTTGTATCACCAATAAAATACTTTAATGGCAAAAAAATGGAGAGAAGTTGAGAAGGACTTTAAATGTACATAGTAGGTTGAGGGATGACAATCTAGAGTTTCCATGATGGAAACACAAGAAGTGACAGAGATAGGAGATTCGCGGAGGGATAATTTCCTCAGGACTTGACTTGTCGATTGGTATAGAGTCATATTTATCTCCTTCCTATCTAATCTATAGTGAGGAGGGAGGAAGCTCTTGATTCCCTCAGTAAAGTAACACAACGATGTGTTAGCAGTATGGGAGGTGATGCAAAGTCAGTTTATGCCGCCCGCGGATACATATTTTATACTATTGAAAACGTGAAATTGTGAATGAAGAGATTTCCCCCATTATTGTACGTCCTAGTTGAAATAAGAAAATTATAAAAATGTTTCGTTAAAAATAAATTGATATTGATGTTGACATTGACCGAGTATTGAAAAATATACAATGCCAAGCATCACTTTAGGAGCATTAGGTTACTACTTGATTTGACGGCCAGTTTGACGACATATATATTTTCATTTTTTATATACTTTGATGTTAAGAATTCTGTTTTTTTGTCAAAATAAAATTTTTACATCCTTGTGATAGTATTTCTTTATTTTATATACCCCTAAACCTTTTCGAATTAGGAGTAAGTTGATTGTAAATCAGTAATTTGATAACTTTTTTTTGTCGTGTGGCCTCCTGAGAGGCCGAGTGCAGGACTTTCTAGTCGACGCCCGTGGGCGACCCGCGCGTCGGGATGAGAGATGGAATGGATGAAGATGAATGAAACTGGGCAAGGATGTGGAAGGAAGCGGCAATTTGCCAAACAAACTTCAAAAATGGATTTAAACCGTATAGAGGACACAAAATTGGTATTGAAACACATTGTTTGTCTGCTGGTAAAATAGGTTATTCAGATAATAGTAAAATTAGCTTTAGCGGTAGGGTTTGGCAAGTGCCTATGTGGAAAGATAACTTGCGGCCCACCACTTAATATTGATACGTGCTACCCCTAGTAGCAAGTTCGTTAATTGGATTACAGTGGGTAAAAGCACAACACAAATGGTCCTTTAAAGAAATATTAGCTTTATTGTAGGACTAGAAAGTTACACCACACATTAAGCAAGTAGGAACAATTAGCTGTCTTACAGAAGCTTCCTCCTTTATGGAGCACACTCACCCTTTCACTTGCTCATGCAGTTAATCCCCTCACAAATTAGACCGGTATCCTCGGCTAGAAGTAACAACAGCTCTTCCTCTTGTACACAAGCCACAGTCTGTCACTCACTGTTCTTGAATACACACTGTTTCGCAATTCTCACGTCACCGTAACACCTCTATCGCACTGGAAAGCACACTCCCAATACACACAGTCCCCGTCACCGGCCAGGATCGCTCATTATATATCGGGGCTGATGACTCACAGATGTTTCTAGAGTAGACCAGGGTTCGCACCTTCTCGAGATTTCCAATACTAGGCGGAGCACGAACCTTCTGGACTATGTCCTTGTTCTTGCGGCCCCCTTGCGTAAGGCGCTGGTAACACACAGTCAGGGATAGCCTGGGGCGGCCTGAGTCACGCGCGAAGCTGTCTGGTACTCGTAACAATATGTACAAATAAACCTGGCCCCCACTTATGAAAAGGTTGTGTACTCCTGACTTAGGCGATATCCCTTAACAGAGACGGTAACATCTAAAACATTTGGTGCAGTTTAAATACTTAATATGTAACCAAACAACATGTTTATTAATGTGATGGAAAATATGGTTTGCAGTTCAGCTTCTTGATCTAGTTTGCAACAGGAGGAGGGCATAATTGCTTAAGTGTTAGCCTTCAAAATCAAATATTGCGGGCTTGATCCCGGTTCAATCCAATAAAATTTAAGGGTATTATAATAATTATTATATAATTATCACAAGTAATTTTGATGAAATTGTTTTATTTTCCTGTGAAGTCAGAAAATACTTTTGCTTTTAGTATGGGCTGATAGCCTAGATGTTAGGCCACTTAAAACAACAATTATCATCTTCATCTTTTAGTATATACTGTACGTGTTTTGTGACAAATTAAGGGGTTCAAGGTGGTTTTAAGGGTCGCTGTAGAGCATTTGTTTGGCATTTTAAGGCGTACATTTTCTTGCTTCTGAAGCTTAAATATTTTGATATGAATAGAAAAGTAATATTAAGGGGGAATATAAACATATTTTCACGTTAAGTATTGTGACATCCGACCCCCTCCCCCATCTCTCTCTTTCTTTGTTTTACAATCCATCGGTCTACGTTGTCATCTAAGAAACAGACAGTTGCGCACGTTATAGACTTAGCATCTACTTTTGCTGCTCAACTGCTGATGTGAGCAAATGGAATATTGATCCTTTGAAATTGATGTCTCGATGATTACTTACACTTGCTACCTGCATTTCATTGTGTATCCTGTTTTAGTTGTGCACGAAGAAGCTTCTATTGCAAAGTCCTTTAAATGATTTTCCAGAAGAGGTTTACAAGCTCCATGCCTAGCGAATGTAATGTGTTCGTGACATCGTGGTTCCGACAGGAGTCGATGTAGTTAATGCCAACTACAATATAAATCTTCTTCAAGATAGCGGTATTACTGGAGCAAAGCAAGGACTCAAGCACCTTTTTGTGATAATAATAATAATAATAATAATAATAATAATAATAATAATAATAATAATAATAATGCTCTGGAAAGACGGAACATTATGACCAATTCAAACAGCAAAGGAAAGACACTGCTAGAATAATAAGGGGAGTTAAAAGATCATTCGAAAAATCACAACTTACTGACCTGCAAGACAGCTTTGTTAAAAATAACTCTCGAAACTTCTATCAGACTTTTAAGAGTCAATTAAAGGGGTATCAAGCGCCTAGCATATGCTTTAAAGATGAAAATGGTAGACTTGGCCTAAGCAATGTAGAGAACTGTGAAATACTTGCGAAGCACTTTGATCAACTTTTAAACTGCCCTGAACCAGATCATAAGTTGGAATTCTCACAAGCAACAGAAAATCTGGAAGAAGATTTTCCACCCAATGCTGAAGAAATTAAAGAAGCAATTAACAATCTAAAAAATAATAAAGCTAGCGGAGAGGACTCTATAACAGCTGAACTTTTGAAATGGTCTCAATCAAAAATCATTGAAGAGCTGCAGTTAATCTTTGAAGATATTTGGAGAACAGAGAGGATTCCAGAGGAATGGAAAGTGGCTCTAATACACCCATTGCATGAAAAAGGGGACAAACAAAACGTTGATAACTATAGAGGCATCTCTCTTCTTCAAATTGCATACAAGGTATTTTCAAAAATATTGCTGAATAGAGTAGAAACATCACTTGACAAGCAACTGGACGAGTATCAAGCTGGATTTCGAAAAGGTAGATCTTGTTCAGAACAAATATTTAACTTAAAATCCATAATTCGCCATAGGATACTGAATTCAAAGGACATAGTTGTGACTTTTGTAGATTTTAAAAAGGCATTTGACTCGGTTGATAGAGAAACCATTGATAAAACAATTCGTGAATTTGGAGTGAAAACTAAATTGGCAAACCAAATACGTGAAACCCTTACTGACACGATTTCAAAAGTAAAATTTATGGGTGAGATGTCAAAATCTATTAAGATAAATTCAGGTGTACGGCAGGGTGATGGTTTATCACCCCTTCTGTTCAACTGTGTTTTAGAGAAAATTGTAAGAATTTGGAATTTAAAGCTAAAAGAACAAAACATTTCACCAGTAACTTTGGGGAGAAGAAACAAAGGCATTGAAATAAGTTGCCTAGCATTTGCAGACGATTTTGCTATATTGTCAGAAAACCTAACAAGTGCAACAACACAAATCAATCTCTTGGAAGAAATAGCCAACAAAACAGGTTTGAGAATCTCCGTAGATAAAACTAAATTTATTACAAACATCAAGAACGCTTCAAAATATTTGGCAACAGATATTGGCCCAGTGGAAAAAGTAAAGAAATTCAAATATCTGGGAGAAATAATTCAAGAAAATGGTTTAGAAAAATCTTCGGTAGAAGAAAGGGCACACACGATGGAAAGACATATGGTATCACTAAGAATATTTATAACAAAATGAGCTTATCTAAAAATCTTAAAATAAGGCACTACACTACAGTGGTGAAACCGGAATGCCTATACGCAAGTGAATGTCTGGTACTAAACTATAGATTAGATAAACTTGAAGTACTAGAAAGGAGAATCATGAGGAAAATTTTAGGTCCAGTGAAAACAGCAAAGTATGGAAATTAAGATCTAATGATGAAATATACATGAACATAGAAAATATAACAGAAACGATAAGAAAAAGGAGATTGCAATTTTTTGGACATATTTACAGAATGGATGATTCCAGATTAACAAAAAGGATATTCAAGTACCTTTGGGAGAAAAGGGCAACAACTAGCTGGATTCAAGAAGTAAAGAAAGATTTAGAGAGAAATAATATAAGTGAAGAAGAAACGGTGAACAGAGAGATCTTTAGAAAAAGTGTATTAAGTATGAAAGGATTCCAAGGAAGATTGCCAAAGAAACCTGGTGCGAAGTGGTCCGAGGACAGAAAGAAGCAGCATAGTGAACGGATGAAGGAGTACTGGAGGGAACGGAAGAGAAAACAACAAAGTGTGAAGAATTGAAATTGGCACGTGGTCCCTAGCAGGCCTCATCGGAAAGAATAATAATAATAATAATAATAATTACAATAATACGGTAAAATCGCCCAAGTCTGCAATTTTAAATACCTTGGCGAAATTATACAGCCCTCAGGACTTAATCGAATCGCCAATGAAGACAGATTCACTAAGCTCCAGAAGGCCTACAGGCTAACGTGGGCCCATTACAACAAGAAATGCATTTCGACGAACGGCAAATTACGACATTATAAAACAATTTTCTTCCAGAAGCAACATATGCCGCTGAAACAATAGTAATCGATTGTCATTCTAAGATTGGGGAACTGAAAAGAAGAAGCGAAAAATTCTATGGAGGATCTACGGAGCATCAACATAAACGGCATTTGGATGAAGAGACCTAGTACAAAACTCTATCAAAAGACCAATACGATAACAGACGGAATTAGAAAACGCAGAGCCAAATTTCTCACTCACATCTTCAGGATGGCCATCTCCAGATTGCCAAAGAAACTACTTGGTATTGTGCCCGTCAGAGGACCTGTCAGGGTTGCCTACAACCGAAATGAGATCCTAAACACCTCACCTGCCGGACCCATGTGCCTAGAGGATCAGGTGAATTTCTTATAGGCCATAGTGGCACGAGAACTATGATCCAAGGGTTCCGTGGTAACATGGTGGCTAAAGGACATAGTCGGCCCAAGATAATACACATTAAAAAGCTAGACCGAGAAAAGAAACATCCAGACTTATGTAAAACTTGTCAAAATATTTATTTAAAATATGCAAGCACCTGTCCTAGTTCGGAGGGTCTTTATCGGCTAATCCGCAAACTAATAAATAAAGAAAAATAATGAACAGGGCCCTACCTGTAAACTACGGTAAACCCTCGCGAATGATCTAATTTACAAAGATAAGCAACAACAGCAAAGCTAGGAAAATGGTACGACAAGAAACCCTAAGTCAAGTTACAAAGATTAAGCTAATAACGGAATTTACATTTAACAGGGTGGCAAGAACAAATCTAAGTCACGATGATACCATTTCCTCATTTACATTTAACATTAATCAATTTAGCTAAGTCCTAACAATTAATACACAATTTACGGCGATGTCGTCCGTAAGACAAAGCAATTACAACAAAAGCTACATGACAAGCCATAAGAAAACATTAAATACACTCTTATGAGCTAAGCGCTCATCAGCACAGCAAGGTAAACATTGGGATGTATACAGTACAATAATGAATAAAATACAAGACCATATTCTGTTATATGCCTGCCTGCACCTTGGATCACCAGTGTGCGTCATTTAGGTTGGCGTCTGCGTAGATAAAACTACGACTTATGTCGCATGAGGGTCAAACAACGAACAAAATGTTGAGCAACACTCCGTCGATCAAAAACAGTGTCATCTGCCCTAGATTATTTCCATCAGGAAATGTAAACATCAGCAAGGCGTCGGTCAGCAGGTCCAAAATGCAAATGGATCAAGTTTAGTAGCAATAAACAATTAGTTATTAGTTTGTTTATAATAATTATGCGCTTGGTTATTAATTTGTCGGTTTAATTTATCGTTGGTGTATGGCGGTAGTGCTGACATTCCTGAATACCTTGGGATCAGCAGTAGCGTCTCATACGAGATCAAATCTCTGCTGTCACATCGACATACAAGTCGGAAACACCTTCATCGAGCTCCCATCGCTCGGACAAACAATAACACAAGTTATTAGTGGCTCGCGGCTCACTTAAATAACTTTGGGCAGGCCTGGCAAACACATCAGTTACCTCCCATAAATACCTATTCTACGGAACAAAGTCTGGACACAGTGCATTACTCGCACTGAAATACATGAATAGCCTCTAACAAGGGCGTCTGCTACTAGCCTCTCCATAACAATAAACCTCAACATAATATGTAATTACACTCTCAAACAGTGTCAAAATGTATTCGCTGTAGTAGCGTACAAGCGTGTGGCGTTTGCCAATAAATCATCATAACAGAAAACATGTCATTGTCACAAAATTGCTGCCTAGACCTTGACCTACAAATGAAATACAAAGGCTAACAGTACATAATGCCTCAAGCATTTGTCAAAGGTCTGATAAATCTGTCTCACATCTGAGTGTTCTCTCGTTGCATGTTGGGAGCCTTACAACACCTGTCCGTGACGTTGAGCTAGGCTCTTAACTTACAGTCACCTCTCGGACGGTTGTAACAACACAATAGACTAAATGCGGCAGTTCTCTCCAAAGAAAGTCCATTAGAAAACTGGCTTTGTTATTAATCCCTGTATAACATTCAAATATAACAAACATAAAGCTTAAAAGCACGCCCTAAAAATATACACAAAGACGTAGCATGTCTTTCACATCAAAGAAAAGTAAAAGATAGTTATGACACTCGTTCTGAATGTCTTTGCAATCTGCAGATATGTCACTTCATAAACTGCTCTGTATTTTATTACCAAACAACATGTGTCTAATCACCTGACACAAATAAACACAATAAAAGGCGCAAACTCTCACATTCGCTGAGTTTGCTAATGATACGATGAGTACAGGGTTCGATGCTAAACTGCATTGAAATATTACTTCCCTGACTATGTTCTACACTTGAACAGGATGGCTTCAAAGCTCATCTTAATGAAAGGTAAAAGTAAATTTACATAACTGATAGTTTCTGTTGACTATCAACCGATACGAACTTATCTAACGAAATCAGTGGCGTGACAAACATTTAAATAAAGGGGGTGTTATAAAAATAACACTTGACTATGACGTCCAATCGCCATGCCAAAGAAAACTGTACTCAAAATCACCCATATCAGGGTTGAACAAAGTAGTATCAAAGACTACAGTCACGTTTAATAGCGAATAGACCTGACATCTATGCGATGCCCACCGGAATGCACCTGATTGAACAGAGTTCAATCACCGGGTGTCTCGCAATCATTGAAAGTGAATGATAAAAAATTAGGCTAACATTACAAACCCTACCTAATGGCTCGTCAAGAAGTTCGGTTGATTCTACAATCTACTCTAATCCAAGCTACCACAAAAGAACCTTACATGGAAAAGAATAGACAGACTCACAAGATTAGGACGTCTACATCTCGCTCATCCCAACGAATTGAGTGATACAAATCATCCTCTGGCTTCTGGACAAGGGTTGTCCAAACTAGGCCTCCATCATAGGCCTTATCCATGACCAGAGTCTTAATTCGTCCTCGTCGTTGACGTCGTGATGTCGTCAGATTCCTTCCCATCATGGTAGCGGTCATATTCCTCGGTTTGGCACGTCCATCTCCTACTCGTGCGATATTCCTGGATCTTCTGTCATGCTGTAGTCCCAAAGAACGGCTCCCTCACATCGTGGGGTCTCTATATCATCATTCCCATCGATGATAAGTGGTGAAATGCGTCGAACACGTGGTCATTAAAGTAAAGCATGTTTGCAGAAAATAGCCACTCGAAAGTATTGAATTTCGTTGCACTGCTTTCACTGAAGCTAGTTTTAATTGTGGTAATAAGCTCACAGAAGTTACACGGCGCAGATTGTTGTAATAATTGGCCATGCACTTATCTGCTTTCACTTCACAGATTCTATGACTATTGGATCTCGTGGCATCGATGTGATCCACAGTAAAATTCACTCGCTCTTGCGGTCATAGTAACATTTACAATTATTAGTGTTGAAATAATGCACTTCAATAAATAGTAGATCACTGTTACTGATATATTTCGTTTTACACGAAGACATGAATGTTTCCACAAGCACGTGGCTGAAAATGTGGTGTTCCACGTTACTGAAATATTCACAAATTTCGTTGAATTTGAAGTAATTACTGCACAAGCCTACACTGGCTTTAATTATCACTCGATAATATCACAAACTGGTGCTAATTAATGCACGATGCAATTTGATAACTTCTTCGCCTACAGGCGGACAATTCCCATCGTCTTTTCCAGACGGACGTAATAACGTGTCCTACAAGGACGAAAAACCATACTTGAGTGCCAGGAGCTCTGTCCCTCGTTGCTGGATCTAGCAAAATACTTTAGTCGTGCAGCGACTGATTCCTTCCGGTTCGCGTGTCAGCGATGATAATACCTTACCGAAAACAATAAATAACATTCTCCAGAATGTTTCAATGATACAGAATGACGAAATGTGATGATCTGAGCCTTGTAGAAAGTTGAGACATGTTAATAAGGACTGAGATAAAAATATAATGGATTTCTCCAAAGTCAAAAGTGCAACCATTAATATCTCCATAGTATGTCAGCGGTATGGCTGGTCTGTGGGTGCGTTCTAGGATGATGCATCCTATTATCAAAATGCGTTGCAATGAAAAATATCACATGAGCCTAAGCTCAGCGGGCTCAGTATCATTACACAGAGTAAATGCGGCACAGAATGGCTTAAAGAGGTACAGAGCATAGCAAATTTCGAAGACTGAACTGAGTGCCAGGCGAAAATCGTGAACGTTAAGTGTGAACCAAGATCATTACGACAACCTGGGAAAAATTGGACGGATGAGAGGAAGAGGGAGCATTCCACGAGAATGAAGAGATTTTGGGAGGAATGGAGGAGACACGCCTCCAAATGACATCATGTTATCAGTCTAATCGCTCTCCTGTAGGGGAATTTTCGCTTAATTAAATAATAATGGCTGGACTGTATAGAAGAGCATACGGAGATCAGAGAACCCCTGCGCATTAAATCGCACTCCACGACCGCAACGGGAAGCTGCAGCAAGTCCAGAGAATGGAGGTTCGAATCCTGGCACTGACAGTGGCTATCCTGATTGTGTTTTTTGTCGGCTTTTTCTACGCTCCCTACAAGTAAAGCATTATAGAAAACTTTTCAGTCGCTCAACACATATTGTGCCTAATTACTTTAGGTGAGAATACAAGTATCTAAACACCCTAACCTGAAAGAACTATTACATGAGATATTAATCACAGAATAACACGCTCTTATGTACAAGAATGGGAGAAGGATGATATTGGATCGACTGATTTTTAGCCTATTTTCATTTTATGAAAAAAAAAAAAAAAAGGCTTATGAGATGACCTTTTGTCCGTTACTACTAGACGTTCACCTATGAGACTTTCAAAAACCTGGTAACTACAAAACCAACATGGCGGCCAAGCGAAGTTGAAACTTTTAAATAGACTTTTCTCGCGATTTAAGCATCCAAACGTAATGACACATGGTACAGCAAATGTTTATATAGGCCTACATTGTAATGCACTGGCGTCTAATTTAGTTCAATTGTTTACATAACCTCAAATGGCGGCAGTGCGAAATATTTCACTGGCATTCAATATATCCGAAACTATTTATGATATCACCCTGAAATTTTGTACGGTGATAAAGGCACCACTACAAGCTTATCTATGTAACTTTCAAAAACCTGTAAAGTACAAAACGAACATGGCGGCCAAGCGAAGTTGAAACATTTTAATATACTTTTCTCTGAGCGCAGTGAAATGTGGTACAGTAAATGATTATAAATATTGTAATGCACTGGCATCTAATTTAGTTCAATTGTTTACATAACCTCAAGACGGCGGCTGTGCGAAATTTTAAAATTAAGTTTTTATTTCTTGTGTCGTAATCATGCGATCGATGTGAAAGTTTGAATAATGAAGCTACGCAATAATTTTTCTTTAATGATACATAACTCTATGGCCTATACATAACAATCCAAAATGGCGAACATCCGAAATATTTTGACGGTTCTCAATATTTACGAATCTTTTACAGCAATCAAACTGAAACTTTTTGTGTTCATAGAGGCTATGAACATAAGTTCACCTATATGACGTTCAGTAACCAGGTGAGCACAACTCCAACATGGCTGCGACGCGAAGTATAAATATTTAAATGGACGTTTCTCGCGATTTAACCATCCGAGTGCAGTGAAACTTTGCACGTTAGAGGCTTATACAAATGTTAATCCACTGGCATCCAATTTTTTTCAATTGTTTTCATAACCACAAGACGGCAGCTGTGCGAAATTTTAAAATCTCGTTTTAACTTATTGTGCCCTAATCATGCGATTGAAGTCTGAATACCACACGCACAAAATAATCTTCGTGTAATAGTACATACATAAAATCCAACCTGGCGACCATCTGAAATATTTAGACGGTTCTCAATATCTACGAATCTATCACAACAATCAAACTGAAATTTTGTATGTTGATAGAGGCAATTAACACGAGTAGGATATCTGAAAATAGGCTGTATAGTTCTTCACGGAACTACTTGTTGATAATATTTATTTACGTTCATTATCGAAAATTCTTCCAATTTTAACGACGACTTACATGCCTTCTTACATATCTATATTCTAAGAAAATAGAAGTCTCCTATTAATATATTTTTCGAAATAATAATTGAATATCAACATAGTATTTAAAGTAGTTTGTCTAATTGTATATCAATTCATATATTTACAAGTTTTTCATTAATTTAAATTAACACTATTTATATGGATATCTGACAATTTTTAACTAGTTATTAAGGTACGATATTTTCCACGCCGAGGATCGAATCATTGATATTCCGAAACATGTACGTCGTTTAATATTTCATTAAACAACTTCTCTTGGTATTGATCTGGCGGACTTTCAATCAATCAATCAATCAATCAATCAATCAATCAATCAATCGACAAATAAATAAATCAATCAATACGGATATATATACTGTATATTTACCATTCTTAGCCTATTTTCATTTATGAGAAAGAAATAGACTGAGGAGATGTGTGTTTATATGTGTGTCCCCACTAATATCGTCTAAAGGGCTAGAGAGATTTCATTGAAACTCGGTAAGGTTTTAGTACTATTTTGGCCAACCCCGACTGTGCCCTTTAAATTTTAGTACGTCTCTCCAATCCAACATGGTGGCTGTGCGAAATATTTCACCGGCATTCTATATCTCCGAAACTATTACTTATATCACCCTGAAATTTTGTATGATGATAAAGAGCACTACTAAAAAGTGGCTTTCAAAAACCTGTTAACTACGAAACGGACATGGTGGCCAAGCAAAGTTGGAACTTTAAAATAGATTTTTCTCGCGATTTTACCATCCGAACGCCGTGAAAATTGGTACAACGAATGACTTTACATATTTAAATGCACTGATGTCTAATGCAGTTCAATTGTTTACATAACCTCAAGAAGGTGGCTGTACGAAATTTTAAAATTAAGTTTTTATTTCCTGTGTCCTAATAATGCGGTCGAATTCAACGTTTGAATAATGAACCTACACAATTATAGTCATCTAATAGTACATAACTCTATGGCCAACATATATTTAAATCGAACATGGTGACAATCGGAAATATTTAGACGGTTCTCAATATCTATTAATCTATGACATAAATCAAACTGAAATTTTGTATGTTGATAGAGGGTATGAAGATAAGTTCACCTATGGGGCTTTCAATAACCTGGTGAGCAGAAATCCAACATGGAGGTGACGCGAAATTTAAATATTCAAATGGACGTTTCTAGCGATTTAACTATTCGAGCGCAGTGAAACTAGGTACGGTATATGCTTGTATATATTTTAATCCACTGGCATCTAATTCATTTCAATTATTTTCATAACCTCAAGATGGTGGCTGTGTGAAATTTTAAAATCTTGTTTTTATTTCTAGTGTCCTAATCATGCGATTGAAGTTTGAATAATATACTTACACAATAATCTTCATGTGGTAGTACATAACTCTAAGGCCTATAAAAATCCAACATGGTGACCATCCGAAATATTTGGACGGTTCTCAATACCTAGGTATCTATTACAGCAATCAAACTGAAAATTTGAATGTTGATTAAGGCTATAAACATACGTAGGATATATGTAAATAGGCTAGATAGTTCTTCACGGAAATACTTGTTTGAGAATGGTTAATGTGTACGCATTCACACTTGTGTTGGCCGACTGAAAAGTATTTCTGTTAATAGTGGGCATATTTTGGTACTACTCACGGCTTCAAAGTTACTCGGAGGGTGGGAGTTTAGATTGTTCCACATTTCCTGAATATTCAGTTTTTCAATGTGTTGTTTTTTACCCCTACGATGATTGCACTGTAGAAAATAGACCTAAAGACTCCTCGGTGTGATGGCTGAAGAAACAGCTTCTTGTTCACCCTCTTCTCCCTCTCTGCAGGAAACAACGCATTAAGTTACTTTAAATCCCCACTAGCCCCTTATTACGACCATAGCACGAGACCAGGTAACGAAGTATAATGGGTACTCAGCTCAGTATATTCAAATTACCTCGCCCCGGAAACTGATCCAATTATAATCTGCGTTAAGTAGAACTTGGTTAGGACTATGGAGAAATTTATGACAATGAGTCCTACAAAATTCCTGCCAGGAAGAAAAGGAATTGCTATTCATGTCGTAAAATTTATGTAATTTGAGTCAGCAAACTCGTGCCTTTCTTCACGAACTCTTATAAGAGTGAGAAGATGGACTGTTTGTTTGTGTGGACCTTATTATCCTCGTTTCCAACGGGGTCCGGGATGAGGGGTGATGAAATTCTATTTAGCGGATGTTTTTTACGCCCGGATGCCCTGCCAGACGCCAACCTCATGACAGGAGTTAATGAGAGATGAAATTAATGAAGATGAATGAAACTGGGCAAGAATGTGGAAGGAAGCGGCCGTGGACTATCAGAAGGTACCGTCCCAGCATTGCCTGGATTTCGAAATCGGAAACCATGGAAAACCATCTCAAGGATGGCCGACGGTGGGATTCGAACCCACGTCTACCGTGTCCACAGAGAGCTTGGACCCATGGCCTATGCTCTGATTTACAAAAGATGAACGGTGAAAGCTGTCATCCGCTTGAAGGGTGAGGTGAGGAGTTGAGACGTTTATAACTTATCCAATAAATTAAGAATAGGGTACAACCAAATTTACAATTATTCTATGTTTTAACCAAAGAAACAAATTCTTATTGGCTTTTTTCGGGGGGAGGGCTGGAGCCCCCACAACTTCCCCTTATATACGCCCCTGACTTCAATATCACTGACAGAACGTGAACCAACGAGAATCAAGAACAAGACATATAATAGCAAGATTCGCCATTAATGGCTTTCATCATAAGATTTGCTTAATCAGATCTTATCACAGTCCGAGTGACAAATGTGTGTGTGTACTGTGCAACAGAAGGTGTTCTAAGTACCATATTATGACATGCCCTAAAAGAACAAAATCACTTAGTGATTACTAAGATTCGGATATTAAGGAAAACTCATTTTTTAGCCTATTTTCAATTTTGAAAAAATAGGCTTATGAGATCACCTTTTGTCCGTGTGTGTGTGCGTGTGTGTGTGTGTGTGTGTGATTCGTGTGTGTGTCCCCCCCTAATAAAATCTAAACGGCTTGAGCAATTTCAATGAAACTCGGTAAGTTCATAGCACTATTCCGGGCGACCCCGACCGTGCCCTTCAAATTTTGTTACTACTCACCAATCCAACATGGCGGCTGTGCGAAATATTTCACCAGCATTCAATATCTCCGAAACTATTAGCGACATTACCCTGACATTTTGTATGGTGATAAAGGGAACTACTATAAGTTCACTCATGTGACCTTTGAAAACCTGGTAACTACAAAACCAACATGGCGGCCAAGCGAAGATGCGACTTTTAAATAGACGTTTCTCGCGATTTAACCAACCAAACGCAATGAAACTTGGTAGAGTATATGTTGATATACATTGTAATGCACCGACATCTAACTTCGTTCAATTGTTTACATAACCACAAGATGGCGGATGTGCGAAATATTTCACCGGCATTCTATATCTCTGAAACTATTACTGGTATCTCCCTGAAATTTTGCACGGAGATAAAGGGCACTACTGGAAGTCCATCTATAAGTCTTTCAAAAACCGGTTAACTACAAAACGAACATGGCGGCCAAGCGAATTTGAAAATTTTAAATAGTCCTTTCTCGCGATTTAATGTTCCAAACGCACTGAAATCTGGTACAGGAAATATTTATACACATTATAATGCACTGGTATCTAATTTAGTTCAATTGTTTACATAACCTCAAGATGGCGGCTGAGCGAATTTTAAAATTAAGTTCTTATTTCTTGTGATGTAGTCATGCGATCGAAGTTAAAGTTTGAATAATGAACCTACGTAATAATTTTCCTTTAATGGTACATGACTCTATGGCCTATACATTTAACCATCCAACATGGCGACCATCCGAAATATTTAGACGGTTCTGAATATCTACGAATCTATTATAGCAATCAAACTGAATTTTATAATGTTCATAGGGGATATGAACTTAAGTTCACCTATAGGACTTTAAATAACCTAGTGATCACAAATCCAACATGGCGGCGACGCGAAGTATAAATATTCACATGGACGTTTCTCGCAATTTAACCATCCGAGTGCAGTGAAACTTGGTACAGTAAATCCTCATACGAATGGTAATCCACTGGCATCTAATTTATTTCAATTGTTTCCATAACCTCAAGATGGCAGCTGTGCGAAATTTTAAAATCTCCTTGTTACTTCTTGTGTCCTAATTATGCGATTGAAGTTTGAATACTACACGTACACAATAATCTGCATGTAAAAGTACATAACTCTAGGACCTTCATATGTAAAATCCAACATGGCGACCATCCCAAATATTTAGTCGGTTCTCAATATCTATGAATCTATTACAGCACTCAAACTGAAATTGTGTATGTTGATAGTGGCAGTTAACATAAGTAGGATATATGAAAATAGGCTGTATAGTTCTTCACGGAACTACTTGTTTTTCCTGAGCTCATTTTACTCGAAATCTGAAAAATAAGCTTAAATGACGTGTCCCTGACCACGTTTAAAGCAATTTGATGTTGCCTATAAATGCATAATTCTGCCATTTTTATTGTTTTCGTCATATTTGGTCATAATTTAGTGATATAAGGTCATATTTGGTTACAATTTCAGCATTTTTGTTTAAATTGAGGCGTCGTTAATAAGGTACGTGTTATCTGCGTCGAGTTTCAAACACAGGATTTCTGAATAGTGTAGTCGATATATTTTTCTTTCTTTTCCCGGGACAGGCAGATAGTAGGTTTAGAAGACCTGATTCCAAGAAGGCGCTCCTCTACGGACGTCTTTTAGCACATCATTCTGGATAAGTTAGATTGCGTACGCTGTACGCATGAGGTCACGGAACATGACGATAGTGTGCTTCCGCCTTTCAATACGATGTCACTCCAGTAGATATATTTAGCTCAGAAGCAATTAGCAAACAAGGAAATGCCATTTTATATCTCGCCCAGTTCTTCCTTGCAGGGCCGAGTGAAAGCTCCCTTGCTCTTTCACTACCAACGGATTTCAACAGATTGGTCACACGTGTAGTACTGCAGTGAACCCCATCATGCCGAAAGGGAAGTGTAGTGAAGCTGTAAAGTTCAGAAAGTATGTGAAAGAGTTCGGTGCAGAGACTTCAGTACTGACGGAACAATTCTTTTAAATGTGTCTGGTGTATTATCGCTGATCACGTTTTGGCACTTAAGACGGTTACTGTATGTTAGTGATACTCTACCTATCCCAAAAATTCATGTCATATTTCATAGTTTTTAAGTCATATTTTATAGTTTTTAGGTCATATTTAGCTAGTTTTTAGGGCATGTTTGCTTGCATATTTTGTACTTATTTAGTCTTAAACTTCCGAACCCTAGTGATTACAGTGAAACTTAATTCCCATTCGGGCGATCCATCTTCCTTATCTTCTATCTATATATTTAAAACAGTAAGGTGATTTTTGTTATCACGAGATAGAGAGAACGACAGAACCAATTTACTTCGTAGAGCACTCTAACGAAAGCTCTTGGCCTGTAGATTTGCAGAGTGTCTCTAAAATAAACAAATATATTACGGTATATTTTTAAATAAATATAGAAAATAGCAGAATTCTTGACCCTCGCGCATGCGCACAATCCGCCTGGGCTCATGACAAAATGGCGGTGAGAAGTCCATTAAAATGTAAGTTATTTAATAAGCTTGCATGTAATTGAAAACATACATTAACCAAGTTCTGACAATAAAATATAATAACAGTATGAACGTATACCAATGTGCAACATTGATTTATTCGGATAATGAAATGGATTATTTCCTTCAGACAGCTGCTTTTGATGATAATGAACGGCTGCGTCTGCTTTAATACAAGAGTGAGCGAGTAGCTATGTGGTTAAGGCGACAGACTGTGGTTCCCAGGTTCCAAGGTTCGATCCCAGCCCTCGCCGATATATATATATATTTTTTTTTTACCACTGAAATATTGTTTAATCAAGGAGTATTAGTAAGGTTTTATGTCTGTTAAAGATACATATTTCTACATTCCCTCTCGGTATATTTTTGAATTAATATAGAAAATAGCAGAATTCTAGCGCCTCACGCATGCGCACAATCCGCGTGAGGTAATGACAAAATGGCGGTGAGAAGTTCATTAAAATGTAAGTTATTTAATAAGCTTCCATGTAATTGAAAACATACATTAACCAAGTTCTGACAATAAAATATAATAACAGTATGAACGTATACGAATGTGCAACATTGATTTATTTGGATAATGAAATGGATTATTTCCTTTAGACAGCAGCTTTTTAGGATAATGAATGGCTGCGTATGCCACTAATCGAGAATGCGTGAGTAGCTATGTGGTTTAGGCGGCTGACTGTGGTTCCAAGGTTCAACGGTTCGATTCCAGCCCTCGCCGATATATATATTTTTTACCACTAAAATATTGTTTAATCAAGGAGTATTAGTAAGGTTTTATGTCTGTAAAAGATACATATTTCTACATTCCCTCTCAATACGTTTTATTTCCGTTTTACCATTGCATTACAGCATTTGATCAAAAGAGCAAACTGTTGTCCTCAGTACGCCGTTTAAATATCTGCAATCAGTTCCTATAACTGACAACAGATGGCAGTACATCGCCCATATAGTTCCAGTAACTGACAGCAGATAGCAGCACCATTGCATCGGTGTATTTAAAACCCAAGACTTGGCACGTTTTCACGTGATGGAGAATTATAAAGGAGGGGAATATTTAAGAAGGGAAATTTTGAGGAACATTAACCGACAGTTGAATGTGTAGGCTATGTTGTTTATGTACCTTAATATTGCAATTTCTTCCCAATGCTTCGGTGGTCAAGTTATTAGCGTCCTAGACTAAAAGTTATAATTATGCATCGTCGATATACTCTTAAATTATTAAAGAAAAAAGTAGTTTTCCAGGCACTCGCGCGTGTCCACAATTGCTTTCGCCATAAGAGACACTTGGCAAACATAATTCGTTTGAGGGGCTCCGACATCGTGGTCACTCAGCCCCGTGTACTTGGGTGTGTATGTGTGAAATTTTCTCTCATAACCTGTGTTATTGTGATGGCTGCATTACTGTGTGTATTTGTAATTAAGGTGGTAAATGGCAAGGAGACGGCCAAGGCCTTAAGTTAGGAACCATCCCGGTATTTGCCTTAAGTGGAAGTGGGAAACCACGGAAAACCACATCCAAGATTGTCGAGGTGGGAATTAAACCTTCCTCTTCTTAGTTATACCTCAAGAGACTGAATGTGCCCCGTTTTTGCCCTCAGACCAGAATTCAATTTCTTGGCAGAGCAGGAAATGTAACCCGGGTCTCCGGGGCGATAGACAAGAATAGGTGGGGCTCCATGTGTTAATACGATGTTTGACATGCACGGGACATATAATTCATAAACTGCCTACATTAGGGTGACTGCCGAAGTGAGTATTGAGTATAGTCCTATGGTCGTTCCAGTAGTTGGCGAAGTGATTTATGTTCCCCTGCAAAATGTACTGTCATAACCTATAACAGGTGATGGAAATTGCTTATTTAGAGCAGTTTCGTACTATTTATAACAAAATGAAGAACGTCATTCTGAGCTGCGTTTTCAAGCTATCGCAAAAAATTTCGCTGGCAGGAACAATTATAAGGAATTTATTTTAAGCGATCAGTCTCATCGCATTCTCCTCACCAACCATCTTGAGTATGAAAGTCTCTGGACGGTCATGTTGAACTTAGTTGTATAAGACAATTGTTTAATGATTATTTGTTTAGAGTACTGAGTCTAACTACGCAGTTGATTTCGGCAATGGAAGTATTATTTGCCATTTAATATTTAGCGGTTCCGTTATTGCAGGACACTATAGTGTTATCGAATAATACGAAGCCACATTTAAAATCCAATATAAATAGGCCATTTCAGAAACAATTCCAGATATTATGCAGTACAGTGTACTGTAAGGTCTTTGACGATCAAATGTAAACATTATTCTACATTGTATTTCTCTTGCGTAAAATCTATGCGTGGTTACTTTGGTCTTTACTGTTGTGAGGGTAAAATTGATCTGCTGGAATATAAAATATTTGCCAAGCTGCAACAATGTAATGATATTAATTTAAAAGTCATTGAACTTATATCCAGTAGTTCAAACACATACATGAGCGTTAACAGATTGGATACTGAAGATGAAAGCCAGCTACTTCATTTCCCTATTATTGAATTTTTCAATTCCTTGGAAATAAGTGATTCGCCTCCACATACTCCAAACGTTTGAGCCATAGTTATGCTCCTTAGAAATCTGAACGTTTCCCAAGGACTCATATATGGTAATATATTAATTGTAAGAAATATGTAAGAAATTGCTTGGATTCGGATATAATAGGTGCAGTAATATTAGGCAGAGAGCTCAAATCCTACGACTTGATTTAACACCTTCCGATAAAACACTTGCAGGTACAGTACATTTTCTTTTAATAGGCAACAATGTCCTATTCGCTCGGCCTACTTTATCACAATCAATCAAGCTCAAGGAGAAACTCTTGAACGTATTGGGCTATTTACCTCATCACGTTTTAAGTCATGACCAGCAGGATAGTGAAGGTACAAAAAAGGTCCTGTATGGGATGGTAAAGAATAAGAGGCGGAAGGATCCTACGGATTATGTTAGAATGGTGAACAAAAGGGGACAAAGGATAGAAAATAGGGAAGAACTGAAGAAAATGTGGAAAGAATATTTTGAAGAACTCCTGAACCCAAATGGAAACCACGGCGAGGAAGAAGAAATCGGGGAAGAGGTACAGTAGATGAACTGCAAACAGAAAAGGACTTAACATGGAAAGAAGTGGAAGATGCAGTGAGGAAGATGTAAGGAGGGAAGGCACCGGGTGTGGATGAGTTGAGTGTGGAGATGGTGAGAGCAGCAGGAGAGGTGGGGATACAATGGTTGTACCGGGTGATGAAGGCAGCATGGAAGGAAAGGAAGACCCCAGAAGACTGGAAAAAGGGAATAATTGTCCCGATCTTCAAGAAAGGTAGTAGAACAGAATGCAGAAACTATCGGGGAATAACACTGATGAGTCATTGTGCAAAGATGTTTGAGAAAGTTTTGGAAAGGAGAATTAGGACAAGGATAGAAGGAGGGATGAGGGAAGAACAACATGGTTTCAGAGCAGGAAGGTCCACAGTGGATTTGATTTTTGCTGTAAGTCAGTTACAAGAACAGCACTATGAGTATGGAACAGATCTACTGATGGCCTTCCTGGACATTGAGAAAGCATATGACAGTGTATGCAGAAACAAAGTATGGAAGTCCCTGGAGGATAGAGGAGTAGAAAAATGGACTATAAGGAGGATAAAGGAGATGTACAAGGGAAGCGTGAGCTGTGTGAAAGTGGGAGGAGAGAGATCGGACTGGGTGGAACAGAGAAACGGCCTGAAACAAAGAAGTGCACTGCCACCGTTACTTTTCATTGTGGTGATGGATGACATAATGACCCGAGCGGCACAAGTAATTGGGGAAGGAAAGATGAAAGCAATGGTGTTTGCGGATGATTTGATGATTTGTGGAAACAAGGAGGAGGAGGTACAGGAACAGTTGGACGTGTGGGAAGGAATAATACAAGGATATGGGATGAAATTTAGCATAAATAAGAGTGAGATGGTGATCACAACAAGGAAGAAGGAAAGGACCACAACGGGAATAACAATTGGTGGGGAACAGCTGAAGAAAGTGGAAAGTTTCAAGTATCTGGGAAGCCTGATACAAGAGAATGGAAGAAACGGTAGAGAAATAAATGAGCGGGGAAGACAGGCAGAAGCATTCCGGAGGAGTGTGAGAAGCATGTTATGGAGCAGGGATGTCCCTCAGAACAGCAAGTTGATCATATATCGTACTATGTCCCTATCCTGACGTATGCCTCGGAGACCTGGGTTATGAAAGGAAGGGAGAAGAGCAAAATACAGGCCAGTGAGATGAGGTTCTTGAGAAGCAGTATTGGAGCTACAATGAGGGACAGAATAAGAAATGAGAGGACCAGAGAATTAATGAAGGAGGAACCATTACAGGATGGTATAGAGAAATCTAGACTTAGATGGTATGGACATGTAAAACGAATGGAGGAGAAGAGGATACCCAGGAGGATACACGAGACGAAGTGGAAAGGAAAGAGACCAAGAGGGAGACCGAGAGACAGGTGGCTGAAGGGGGTGGAAGAGAGCGTGAAGAAGAGAGTAGAAGACTGGACAAGGGTGGAGGCTGAGAGATGGTGGGAAGACAGAAGACGTTGGAGAGGCTTGTGTTCCAAACAGACCCGGCCAGTGGCTGGAAACTGTGCAAGATGATGATGACCTCATCACGTTTTCAGTCATGACCAGCAATATGTTGCAATGCTGAGAGTGCTATCTTTTGACGCCCTTAAAGTTGCAATAGTGCTAAAAAGTAATCGTACAAAGAATGTAACTTATATAAGAAGCTTCTTCAGTAAATTTGTTTTCCATTGTCCGTCATGTTTTGACGGGTTTCATCTAGTTTTGTGTTGAATTTAGTTGTTGTTTCAATAAAGGATCATTCATTCATTATTCCCGTTTCTGTGTGGTCGGGGATGAGATGAGATGGGTTTTCTATGTGCTTAATGAATTCTCTTGCTGTATGACCCCCTTCCTAATGCGAACCCCATCAGAAGAGTTAATGGAAAATAAATAATTCAAACAAATTAATAAGTACAAACGAAACTGATCAAGGAGAGGGAAGGAAGTGCTCGGGGCTATTAGAAGGTATTGTCCTGGCATTTACCTGGAGTCGAAACTATACAGAATAGGCCTAATTTCAAGGATGGCTAACTATGGAGCTGCTTGGACCCCAGTCTTTTCCGAGTCTGGAGATAGTCTGGCTTCAGGGCCTTGTACCTTAGTGCACGTTGCTACCTCAGTCATTAATAATATATATATATATATATATATATATATATATATATATATATATATATATATATATATATTTTAAGGGGAAGAAATGCATTTACGCACAGAGTGTCGGGCTCCTGCTCCTGAGTAGCAGACTACCGACTAAAACTCCCCCGTTACTTCTGAACACTAGCCTGGAACCGTTTATCACATTACTTCAGGCTAGAGTCATTTTATAATTGCCTGTAGGGCACTCTTCCGTAATGAATCATCTTCAGTGGCGATCCAGATCCGTCTTCTTTGTTCGGAGGATATCTTCAACAAAGCTTGCTACCAGTTTACAGTTTTCCTCGTTTTGTAGCATCACTGCAACAATATTGTCCGGGGATACCTCTACATCAATGTGATCTTGAAGAGAATGCCTATTTTGGACCCACCGTCCACAAGAGAAGAAGGTGTGATTAGCATTATCTA
This sequence comes from Meconema thalassinum, assembly GCA_946902985.2. Lineage (NCBI taxonomy): Eukaryota > Metazoa > Arthropoda > Insecta > Orthoptera > Tettigoniidae > Meconema > Meconema thalassinum. The sequence goes on along the minus strand of OX336394.1, from coordinate 245,950,324 downwards.
ATTCGTTGATACAGTAGATGCAATCTGATGAATCCACCTTCCCCATCTTCTTAAGATAGGAACAGAAGTACCCATGGCCAGTCAAGAACTGAGTGAGATAGTAACCAACCTCACCATGTTTCCTCTCTGTCCAAACCTGAGGGATCATTCTCTTAGTCCATAATAATAATAATAATAATAATAATAATAATAATAATAATAATAATAATAATAATAATAATGCGTCGTGGCATGCTATACAGTCCTTGATTTTGAGCTCCTCGCATTTCCGCTTTTTATGTAAGTTTTACACGTTTATATGGTTAGTTTATTATTTCTATGGTGACTTTTAAGGATTCTTGTCGAAAACAAGTGTGTGTTATAGTGCTTGTGGATATAGCCTATCAACGTCATAATCATGAAAATACAACTGCAATATGTTTGTTTACATTCATGTTGTGGTTGCTACATCGTTAGTTACGGTGCCTTATAACCCCAAATGCCTTCTCGAAATGGGTTATCTACTGTGTTGTGTGTGAAATTGGGATGTTTCAAGCCCATTTATTATATACTTCATATCATTTGTGCAGGTAATCGGACTGTTTTCGTGTTAATATTACGAAAGGTGAAGTGTACATCTGCTTAACCTACAAAATTAGGTTACATGTATTTGCTGCATATATTCTTGTAAGTACGGCATTCCTTCTCTGCTGATCATTTGCAGTTAATTGACGTCCACTGTTGTAATATAAGCAATATCCCTGCAAGATAATTATACCGTATAACCTATCTAATGTGAATTGTGAGAAATCTGCAATGACAAGGTATGTGGGGGAGAGGGGGGTACATTTGAACAGTTTTTAGAAAAACACAAAATAACTCGACACATGTGTTATTTTCAATTAGGTTTTTACTGAAATTGATCGCTGAAGATCTGGCAAGCATTCTAACATCTACACTTTCTTCGATACATAACCCATTTGGAAGACCCGGGCAAAAATGTAACACTGTGTAATTTGTTCAAATCTACCCCACCCTGGGGTACATTCGAACAAGCCTGGGGCAGTTTTGAACGGACTATAATTTCATGTTACAGTTCCATTTGAATTCCACTGTGGCATTAATTTTGTACAGAACATAAATGACAGAAACATATTAAAAACCATCACATCTTTTTAATGGATTTTTGGACAAATTTGTCAGTTCAACCCATTTTGAAATTTTCAAAGTTCACTGGAAATGTGAAAATTCTTGAAGTTCTTTTTGTTCCTCCTGATGCTACTGGCTGAGGCAATTTACACACAATGTCAGATAGTGCAACTTGCCAAACATCTGTAGTCTGGGGGAAAATGAATTTCTTCGTACCTTCACCGTCTCTCTTCATAAACATCACAGTGCACTCAATTGCATTTTTCGTGAGAACTTGTCCCACAAAATAAAGTTCCTGTTTTTTGCTAGCAAATTTCACAAGCAGATAGTCATCTGATTTAACAGATTCATAATGAAAATGGTTATTTTCTTTCAGCAAAGGAAGGTCATTTTCAGGAGGTGATGTTTCTGTGCTTGAATCTTCTTCCTCGGAAAAGTCAGTTATTTCTGGACTTGTGTCTGTTTGTGTTTCAAAGAGTTTCCTCTTTGAAACATGCTTTGGAATCTGTAGACCACATGTTTTCTTCATGGAGGCATTAGCTTTCTTGGATTCTTAAGTCTTGTCTCTTGCTCAATACGGTTCTTTTCAGGAGTGCTGGTCAGTATTCATGATTTCCCCTTCTTTCTTCCAGCAATTCTAACCTTTATCGGAAGAGCTTTAGGATAAGGTCGAACAGACTCTGGTGTTACCGACTTTGTTGGCTGTGGAACTGTTCTACCTGGTGTGATGTGATCCTGACTAGTCGAGGGTTCAGACGTCGATGGCCGATTTCCTTCGCTGCTCTCTGAATTAGTGCCTGCTTCACTGGCAACAAGAAGACATGGGCCTGGATTTTCAGGAGTTGAATCACACCAGTCCGTAACTGCTGATTGTTCAAAATCCTCATCGTCAAATGCCGTGGTATTAAAAGGCCAGATTTCAGTTTTTTGAAACCCTGATATTATGTTTTTTTCTCTTGAAAGAAATATCGAAAGCCTCTCTCGCAACACTTGCCAAGTTGTGAATCATTAGAGTTTGCCCTGGATGATTTATTATCCATTCATTTTGCTTGATAGCTAACTTGGTTTTGAATGGTCCCATCACTGACACATCAAGAGGTTGCATGCGATGTGTGCAGTGAGGAAGGAACGTGAGTAAGTCAATGCCATTTTCCCTGCAAAAATTTATGGCATCGAGGCTGCAGTGTGTTCCATGGTTATCAAGCAACAATAAAATTTTATTCTCTCTCGTACACTTAGTGTAATTTTTCACGTGCTCAAGCGTTCTCACAAATAAAGGGCCTGTCATCCAGCCACTCGTGGGCGAGTTGGTCAGCCCTAGACTTCCTTCAGGGGCTCCAAACATCAGGGTTTCATTCATGCGTGCCCTAGGAAATACAAATACTGGAGGAATGGCATTACCTGAAGCATTTACGATGCAACACATTGTGATTAATTGTCCTCGCTCAGCTGAGACAGCTTAACCAACTTGCTTAGTTCCTACTTTGGCAACAACATGGGGCATCTGCAGCACTGTCGACACTCCTGTTTCATCTAGATTGTAAATGTTGGATGCCACAAAGTCCCCGTTTTTTAACATTTCCTCATAGTTGTCTTGGAAAGCTTTCACATTGGTTCTGTTAAAGCTTGTTGCTCGCGAGAGACTGGTATTCTCAGTTTTACGCAGAGTTAAATTTGTATGTCTCTTCATGAAACACTTCATCCATTCTAGTCCAGCAGTACCATTTGTTCTCCACTTTTCAGGACAAGAATTTAATTTCACTGAATAACCATATGCAAGGGAACGAATCAGATGGTAATTTAAACCATAATTCATGTTGGAGCATTTAACTATGTAATCCGCAAGCATATTTTCTTGTTCAGCAGTGAACACTTGATTGGTATGTTACCTCCTTGTCCTCCTTTCTTCCCTTTAAGCGGTAAAATAGCGTTGTGTGTTTGATGCCGTACATTTTTGCAGCTTGTCTGATCCCAACACTTTTTTCCAGAACATCAGTAATGGCTTTCTGCATGTCCTCTTCTATAAAATCCGGTTCTTGCTTATTTTTTTATATAATTACGGACCATGTTCTGTCTGAAAATAAGTAAAATGCTGATATTATGGCTCATTTATTTATAAAACACTGCACAGATAATGTTTAAGACTTTGTTCAAATGTACCCCATACTTTCTGTTCAAATGTTCCCCACCTAACCCCACAAAAAATATAACCTATTTTCTCATTTAAGCAAAAGGTTTTATATATCAATTATACTGTAAACAATAGCCTAAAGACTGCACTTACCTAGATGATATCAATTATTACTTTAGGTCTCGTTGTTTAGCTTTGATGACCTTACACAAAAAATGTGGGAAAGTTAGAATTCATGCACTTAAAACACAAATGCACATCTCCTGTACAACTGAGAATCCAAAGAGGTTACAAGTAAGGTTGCTGGTAGTTTCCTGCATAGCCAATATAACAAAACAAAAATTACCTCACATTCATCACAGAGGGCTATGAGAAATTAGGCGTTCAAAGGTACCCCGTGTTCAAATGTGCCCCCCTTTCCCCTGCTAACCAGAAATGACGAGATATACTAAATGGGGTAGGCAGGACTCCGCAGCCGTGGTGAAGGCAACCTGCCTAGGGGAAGGAAAACCCTGATAACAAACCTTAACTGCAGTACGGTATCTGATCCGTAGCGGGCGCCTGCAAACAGCGTATGTTCTCCATGTTAGGAGCGGCTGAACATGAACACCTGGCTGTAGGTTAAAAACGCACCCACCCATAATATGGAGAAAATAAATTTAATAATTAATGAAAGGCCGCTGCCTGAGGTTCGTCAGGGCATGTCCAGAGCCGGCGATGGACATGACAGCAAGCGAATCGTCGGTGGCAGGATGCTGATGAGGCGGGCTCCTGTCGCACAAGAAGATACAGCCCAACAACTACAACAAAGCCAACCAACGTCAAGTGCTTTGCCTGCTGAAAATGCTGTGCCAGAACCACTTCCGGCACTCACCCAAGCAGGCCTGCCAAGAAAGCGCTTAAAATGGTCAATCGTAATGAACGAGACCATAATGCGCATTTATTATAAGGTGACTCGCATTGGAACAAAACTAACTGGATAGAGACAGAAATTATTCAATGAGTTCCATGAAGCAAACCCCGAACTCCGTGTGACTGAACAGAGAGTGGCGGACCAATATAGGGCGATAGTCCGTAATAATTTAGTGCCAGAAGCAAGACTGAATACAATCAAGCAGGAGGTCAGAAGAGTACTTGATTGTGATCAAGGAACTAATCTGGAGAGTGAATTAGCACAAGAGCTCCATGAGCAGGAACAACATCAAGAAGAACACAATGAGCCAGTCAGTGGCATACAGCCGGATACGCATCATGAAGAAGAGTCACATACCAAGATCTTAGCAGATGAAATGATGACGGCAATGACTCAGTTCAATGGAACAGACCCAATGCTTAGACCTGCCTTGCCTCGAGTTAATTCGTCTAGGAAGGTATCAAAAATTTTAAATATCATGAATCAAGCTATCCTACCCAAACACTTGATAGATGTGAATGACTTAGAATCTCTTCACACTGTTCTGTACTGTGGAGCCGTCACAGTTATCAGAACTATGGGCATCCAACTGAGAGAAAGGAATAATTCCTGCAGTAAGAAATGTGCTCCTGTTATTCCTAAGTGGGAGAGACGTCTGATAGGCAATATCGACAAATTGCGAACAGATATTGGCCGTTTGACTGAGTTTATCAGAGGAACGCACACAAGAAGACTGGTGAGACTCTGTAAGGCAATAATGAGGCGGACCAAAATCCACACCGACCGAGATGATCCAAACACAAAAGCCGAACAGTGTTTAGATACACTCAAACAGAAACTTACGTTGGTAGCGAACAGACTTTCCAGATACAGAGCCAGTAGGAAACGGAAACAGGACAACAACTTATTTGTCAAAAGCGAGAAGAAATTCTACAGAGCACTGAGTGAAAACCATGTATCCTTAAATGCTCCTTGTCCAACAAGAGAAGAAATTGAAGAGTTTTGGAGCAATCAACTATCCAAAGCCACCAATTTTAACTCAAACTCCCATTGGGTTCAGGAAGTAACAAACATCTCTAAAGAGTTTAATCCGATGCAATATGATCCAATAACATCCATCGAAATTTCTTTCCATCATTAAAGGTCTTCCTAACTGGAAAGCACCTGGTTTAGATCAGATACAGAATTACTGGTATAAGAAATTCTGGTGCGTATACGATTTTCTGTCTACTCTGGTGAATGAAGTTGTTGCTCATCCACAGAAGATGCCAAATTTTCTTACACAAGGTGTAACACATCTACTTCCGAAAGACCAACAAAATATGCAAGATCCTGGAAAATACCGTCCAATTACATGCCTTCCCACGATGTATAAGATCATCACGTCCTGTCTTAGTAGGAGGATATATGCCCACTGTGAAAAAAATAATATCATAGCAACACAACAAAGAGGATGCTCGAAAGGGTCCAAAGGGTGTAAAGAAATACTTATCATTGACTCAGTGGTTTCTAACCAGGCCTTTACCAATAACAGAAATTTATTCACGGCATATATTGACTACAAGAAGGCCTATGATTCCGTGCCCCATGATTGGTTGATCCATATTTTGTCAGTGTATAAGATTGATCCTCAGATTATGTATTTCCTGGAACACGCTATGGCAACGTGGCGTACAGTAATGTGCCTTAGTACTACAAATGGCAGTGTTGCAACAAGTATGATCCCAATCCACAAGGGAATATTCCAAGGAGACTCCTTGAGCCCATTATGGTTCTGTCTTGCCATGAACCCACTATCAAACCAACTTAATTCAACAAAATATGGCTTCAGTATCAAGAAGAACTCCAGGGAGCTTGCAAAGCTCAACCATCTCCTGTACAGTGGCGTCGGAGCGGATTTTTTTTATTGGGGGTGCAAGATTTACTCGGCCCAGCCTGTTTTTGTTTGTTTGTTGTTGTTTTTTTAGCGAAGTCAGTGACGACGAATGGTTTGAAAAATTACAACGAAAGAACTATTTTGATTTCGTAAATATTTTGGGTATGAACTAATTCACTAAAAGATACAATGAAAAAAGAAAAATTCTGTTTATTTGTTAAATAGAACTCAAGACGTATGACGTATTGTCTATTCGGCCAATAGTAAAATATTACAAACACTTTTACACCACACATTATAGCCTACAACTCAGTCAGGTTGACTCAAGACTAATTGACCTCCCTTGAATAAAAACAAAAATGAACAGTGGCCTGAACAAGCGACTTTGTAACGTATCGACCAGCAACAAGAACGTCATAAAAATTAAACTTAAAACACATAGCACAAAAAAAAGGATAATATGTACATACGTTTGATTTGTGGCTAGCTTACGCTAAACCTTCCCAAACACTTGCCCTCGTTCAATCTTACGCGAAATAAACTCGCGCAAGATACCCTGCAGATCTATGGCTCTTGTATAGGGTAGTCCTTATGCACATGAAGAAGCAAAGCGTGAGTCAGGCGCTATTGGGTCATGGTACTGGGCAAATAATTTTTTGACCTCCGAAGTGCACTGAAAGATCTTTCTGAAGAAGCAGCAGATGCTGGAACGGTCATGAGTACCAGAACAAGCAAAACTACTTCGTTGAAAAGATCTTTATTGGATGTAGCCAACTCATTCATCTGCTTAACTACATCTGCAAATGCACTTCGGTGGCTTCCCTGGCAACTATTCAACAATTTTAGCTGATTGAGATCAAAATCGTCCTGATGTGGACCCAGCGTTTCCTTCAGAACCTGCTCATATGGAACGATGCCCTGGTATGCCTGAATCAGAATATTTTCAATACTCGCCAAAGTGTCAAAACCTTTCTGGTTAAATCTTTCTTCTACTTCATTCAAAAGGAGGTCCAGAATAGAGAAGTAATCTTTTCTAAGCTCTTCTTGATCTGTTCGCTTTGCTGGAGGAGCTGGATTGCCCGTTTGTTCTAAAGGCTTCGGAATTTTCCTCTGCCGTTTTTTGGGAAGTTTTTGTTCAGGTTTGGGCTTCTTGCTCTGCTTCTGCTTCTTTTTTTTGCTTTTCCTCGGCTTCTTCCTCCTCATCGTCGAGTTTGGATGTGGCGTGGTTTTCTGAAACTTGTTGGTTAGGGTTTGGTAAAGAAGAGCAGTCACGTTCCACTATCTCCGTAGCATAAACGTAGCTTTCCTTGTAGATCCGATCAAACTCCTCTGTCTTTCGAAGAACCTTCATTGCTGACATTAAAATCAGAGCAACTTGCTTTGCTCCTTGTGGCAGTATAACATGGGCCCTAAAGGGACTTTGCAAGTTCATCGCACGGACCAAAAATTTCGACACTCCCTATTCTAATTTCCTTTCTTAGCACTTCTCATAGGCTACTTACCACACAAAATAAGATCACACGAGATCTACTGTGTATGCAACTACTTAATTAAGATTTCAACTACCAGTTACCAGTTACGTTTTGTTAAAAACAAATTTCATGCATATGTATTACTTTTGCTTATAAAAATAAAAACAACTGCTGCACGTGCAGTTATTGGAATTGAGCAAATTTTGTTTGTTTCACTAATTAGCTCTTTAGCTGTGACACCTGTGTCGAGTAATGTTTCTCATATTTGAAAGCTCGTGACTTATAAATGACAATAAAAATAATACATACAATTTTCAACATTTCACTGTGAATTTGAAAAACGTTATGTTAAAATTCTTCACCTATGAAAAAGTAAAACAGGAGAATAAAAGTGTACATGGATCAGAATTCGGTAATTTTCAGACACTTACGGAGTTAGTGTGATGTGTGAGCTTGAATTTGAGATGAAAGTAAATCCAGTCTTGGTTGGATGTTGGAAACAGCAACCCGAGATCCCCTTCCAGCTGCAGCCGAGACCGATGCTTCGTCTTGACAGATGCAATTGCGGAAACTGTTGACTCACACAAGTAAGTTGAAGCGAAGGGTAATAACAGGTCCACTGCTTTTCTTGATAAAATGGGATATTCATTCCGAATCTGCACCCAAAATTTTTCAAGAGACTTCGACTTAAATTCATTTCGAAGTATTTTGTCACTTGAGAGTTCTATTAGTTCCTCCGGTTCTGCCGTTGACAGGTGGGCTGTTACGTTCGTTTCAAACTGACTGCGAATCGAGTCATTCTCAGTTGAAGGTTGTGGAAATCTACCCTCGAATTTTTCACGAAGGTTTTGGAGGTATTCTACAACAATTCCACTAATTTGACAAATATCTAACTCATTTTCTTCCAGGAATTCATTCAGACAATGAAACATCTCACAGTAACTTTTGTCCATCTGGGCTTTCCAAAGTTCAAGTTTTCTCTTAAAAGCAAGCACTTTGTCGCTTAGAATGAAAATATTAATATTTCGTCCTTGAAGTGACACGTTAAGTTCATTCAGTTTTTCAAATACGGTATGTCTGCCAAGTAGCACAGTATTAGAAGCCATTTCTCATCCAGAAACAGGGTTGCGAGTGTAGGACTGCTGTCCAATAGGAAAATACGAAGTTCATTCTTCAACTCCACAACGCGACGAAGGACTTGACCATGAGACAACCAACGTACCTCCGTGTGCAATAGAAGCGAATCATGTGTAGATCCCATCTCCTCGCAAAGAATGGAAAATAGCCGACTGTTAAAAGCTCTTGCTTTCACAAAATTTACAACACTATTTACATCGTTCAGCACTTTATTGACTTCCGGTTGTAGTACTATTGAAGCCAATGCCTCCCTGTGAATCATGCAATAAGTGAATTTTACAGAATTAGTAACAGCACTCACTCTTGCTCTGAAACCCTTTTTAGTTTCAGTAAATGCCGACGCCCTCATCGGTGCATATACCAACACAATTTGTCCATGAGAGATTGTTGTAAATAAAAAAGGAATTCACAAGAGAAAAAATATCGACGCCTGTAGTCCGCCCTTCCAGAGCTTTACAAAATAGAAAATCCTCGTGCATTTCATTTTCATGGTAGTAGCGTACAGAAACACGAAGCTGGGCGCTGTTTAGGATATCAGAACTGTCATCAAGTTGCAGGACAAATTTTGGGCTATCATGAAGAGTGGTAGCAATTGATTTTTTTTATGTCAGAGGCTATTACATCAATACGACGAGTTACTGTATCATTTGAGAGCGGTATCGACTTCAAACACTCGCCGAACCTTTCTCCATGCATGATCGCGCACATTTTCACGGCTGCAGGAAGAAGTAATTTCTCACCAATAATATGTGGTGATTTGGATTTTGCAATTAAATAGAATACCTCCAAGGAAGCTCTTAGCGCTTTCTTAGGAACTGTTGCGTGCTTTTCTAGGAATCTAACATTTCCTTTTAGTTGTTGCTCGTGGCGCTTAAAGATGCTAAAGGTTTACTTACAAAGTCTGGATGTTTAGTCTGCAAGTGTCTCTTAAGTTTCACAGGCTAACTGTCATTTGCTAAAATCTCCAAACAAAGAACGCATTGATGTTGTTCCTGATTATCATTCGAAAGAATGCTGGTAAAGCCTAATGTCAGATAATCGTCTTGATATTCACGCACTTCACTTTGTGTGTAGAATTAATAATCCTGATGGGAGCAGAAGAAGACGCGGAAGAACAATGGACTTTGTTTAAATTCGAACCTTGTTCTTTTTCCGAAGGAGGGCAAGCACTATCACTTTCATGGGGTCTCTTTTTACCACTTCTAATGAGCCACTTATCCATGAGTAATGGCGTCACTCGTATCAGTTCATTGTGAAGTTGGCTAACCACGTACTAGAATTCAACTGTTCACACACTGTCTTTGAACTGCCTGGAAAAGCCTAGCCGAATTCGAACGGCAACGGCAGAAATAGAAGAATCCATTCTTGAAAGGAAGTGGCGGTCACATTGTCAAGCGGCTTACTGTCATTAAGTGTTTGTTAAGGAGATGTCACTGCGGGTGGCGAGTGAAAGGGAGATGTGTGGGAAATGTTACTCGCCACCTTTTCTCAGAATTCCTGCTGGCAGGTTCTACTGATCAGTTCTTGTGAAATAAGTCAGCAAAGGTACGAGTTTATTATTCTTGAATGGACTTGGGAGCTACCTGCCTATGATAGGTTCATGAATATGAGGATAGTAATATTTGTTACAGAATATGAAATATAAATATTTCAATCAAAGTCGGCGCCCCCCCCCCCCTCCCCTTTATCACTCTCTGCGCCCCCCACTTTGAGAACCCCTGCTATAAGGTAGGACACTCCGGTGCCTCTCGCTCCCATTGGTTGGCTGCTACGCTGTGACGCAGCCGGGCTAAGCCAGGCGCATGCCAGCTGATATTAACAATGCATTCTTACGGGAAACACAGTCATATTTCGCTACTTTTTTCCGCTCGTAGTATACAATCACAATAATGGCAATATGCTCGTTATAAAGAGGAAGGTATACACAATATATTGCAGTGGTTTGTAATGCGAAATATACTTCATAAACACACACAAAAATATGTTAGATTAGCCTAACTACGCTACCGCACCTTAGTATAGGCTGAGCTAAAAAGAATCCTCAAAAACACAATAAAGTGTAATGGTACTGTAGTGATATACCATTTATAGGGTATTATTGGCAGCAGGACATGCGAGGACCAGCACATTCGTATTTCTCTTTAAAAACGTCCCCTTTTTTTGCCGTCTAATCATTTAAATTAGCCGCTGGCTGCGCGAGCGAAGCGAGCGAGCCAGCGGCGTGTGGGCCAGGTACGCGGTGTGTCTACGCGCTCCTTAGCCTGGTGTATAACTTGGAAAGGGGGTTGAAAATGAGTTTATAAATTTAATTTACGTGTTATAGATTTTAGGTGAAAATAGGGGTGCCTGCCGGGGCAGCTGTCGGTCGCGGAGCGACCGGCAGCCTCCTCGTAGGGACCTGACTTGCTATCAAGTTGATAAGCTTTAAGCTTGCGTACTGTTTGAATTTGTGATATTTAAAATGTTTAAATGTTAGGTTAGATCAAGTTATTTTTAATTGAGCGTTATATAATGGTGTTATTAACAGCTAGCAATTTACGTCTTGTTTACTCGACTACCGCACACCACATGCCCTCCCGGCCGTGACGTATCGGCAGCAGTTGCCTCCCTTTTTGTTGCCATAGACAGCTGTGAGCTGTATGTTATACATGGTCAGCCGCGATAGTGAATACCCGGTGACGTCACGGAGCAGCCTACGGAATGGCAAACCGATGCGCGGAGCCCCGAGTGCCCCCCAGCCCTGCCATTTCCAGGCTGCCTGCCCCAATCCACACCCTTCTTTCGTTACGGGGATTCCCCTTCAACGCGTTTGTCAGTATATCGTGTTTTTTAAGGAGGTACATTCAAGAAACGTTCTATTTTCAATTAAAGTGTAATGTCGTGAAAGTATAATAAAAAGAATAAATCGGCTTGAATCTGCTCTTCGCACTCACCGGCAGCGTTACCAAACTAACTTTAAGCCAATGTTGCCAACCTCAGCAGAGACGATTGGCATGCATTCACAATCGGCATTCACACTTAGCTGCTCGCGAGTTCGCATTTCAAATTCGCGCCATGTATCTCAAAAAGGTCATTCTTTCTCAATTTTCAACATCATAGTTTTGCATTTTCAAAAGTTATTGGGGGTGTGCCGCACCCCCAAAATAAATATTGAGGGGGCGGCCACAACCTGGCACCCCCCCTTCCTACGCCACTGCTCCTGTATATGGATGACCTAAAGCTATATGCTGCCACCAGAGCACAACTCGAGTTTCTGTTGAAGATAGTGGAAACCTTTTCACAGGATGTGAAAATGGAATTCGAGCTGGAGAAATGCAAGACGCTGAACGTTATGAAAGGCAAGCTGCAGGAAGGTGTATATGAAACAGCTCAGGGCCAGCAGATTGCAACAATGCTCACTAGCGAGACCTACAAGTATCTGGGAATGAAGCAAGCCAGACACATAGAACACTCAGTAGTGAAACAAGATCTGACGAAGGAATTTGTCAGAAGAATTAAGCTTGTTTCTAACACCAGCCTCAACAGTAAAAACTTGGTTAAGGCAATCAATGCTTATGCTGTCCCTATCCTTAGTTACTCGTTTTGGGTCATCAAGTGGAGTCAAACTGACATTGCAAGTTTAGAACAGAAAATTAGAACATCACTGACCAAATCACGAAAACACCATCCCAGGACATCTGTGGAACGAGTCATGTTACCGAGACATATGGGTGGGAGAGGAATTGTTGATATAAACAACCAATTAGCTCGACAGATCTATGAGCTAAGAAAATACTTCTGTTCTGTATCGAACCATTCGATGCTGCACAAGGCTGTCACAGTAGCAGATGATTCAACTCCACTACTCTTAAGTCAGCAAGATACTCAAAATCAGGTGCGCAGTGATTTGGATAGATTCAATGTCTGGTTGTCCAAGCCTCTACACGGAAGACATCCCAATGAAGTCATCCAAACTCACGTCGACAAGTTAGCGTCGAACTTTTGGTTGATTTCTGGGCAGATGTTTCCTGAAAGAGAAGGCTTTATGATGGCTATTCAGGACCAGGTTGTCCCCACGAGGAACTACCTAAAATTCATAATCAAGGATGCATCTGTGCAAGATGACCATTGCAGATACGGTTGCCCAACATCTGAGACTGTTCAGCATATTATATCAGGTTGTCGCCATTTTGCAGGGACAGAATATAGGAAGAGACATGATTTTGTTGCCAAGATAGTACATCAAGAATTGGCTATACAACTTCAACTGCTGAGCCAAGAGAAAGTGCCGTACTACAAATATGCTCCTAAAAGTGTACTGGAAAATGACAGCTTTACGTTGTACTGGGATCGTATTGGATTGACTGATCAATCAGCTGTACACAACAGACCTGATTTAGTTCTTGTTGACAAATGTATGAAGCACACCACCTTCATAGATGTGGCGATCCCAAACAGTGGCAACATACTAACAAAGCATGTTGAAAAGCTGTCAAAATACACAGAGCTTTCAGAACTGATAAGGAAGCAATGGCACATGGCACAAGTCAGGACAGTTCCTATTATTATATCTAGCACTGGCGTGATTCCCAACAACTTAAAGGAATCGCTCACGGCGTTGAAATTAGATCCAGCCCTTTTCAAACTGATGCAGAAAACAGTCATACTTTCTACGTGTCGCGTAGTAAGGCTGTTCTTGGGCAATCAGGCCTGAAGCAGTGAGGAAATATGAAGCTACTGCTCAATGCAGTCACCAAGAATTTGCTCCTTGTGATATGTACGGTATCTGGGATTGTAAATGTTTTCTTTCCAGCAAATGCTGAGAATGTGTAAGCGCATGCGCAAAATAAATAAATAAATAATAATAATAATAATAATAATAATAATAATAATAATAATATTTTTTTTACGAGGGACTGTGGAAAATCTTCAAAAGACACATGTGAAGGGTCCGCACTCCACAGTAGTGTGGGATTCTTACCCACTAAAAACCACCTCCCTTTTCCCACGATGTGTTCATCACCCCGGAACCGCTCTCGCATTACTTCAGGGTGATGTCGTGCTTACTTAGTCATTCAGACTTCTTCTTTCTTCATTTTTTCTTAAGGATGTTCGAACGCATCCATTTCCCTCTTCTTCTGGCGCAGGACACATTCTATGTAAATAGCTATCTGATTCCATGTTTGATCATTTCGGAGCATCATCTGTAGGATGTTGTCCGGCGTGATTGCCCCTATAGAAGCTTGCAGATCTCTTCTATGTGTTGACCAGCGTTCACACACAAAGAATGTGTGGAGCGCATCATCCTCTTCATTACAATAATGACACAAAGGACTATTAGCCACGCCTATGTGATGCAGGATTCTCCGAAAATATCCATGGCCTGTTAGGAACTGTGTCAAATAATAATTGACCTCTCCGTGGTTTCGATCAACCCAGTCAGCCAGACGCGGAATAAGTTTCTTTGTCCATCGACCTCGTGTCTCATCATCCCACTTCTGTTGCCATCGTTCCATACAATGGTTGTGTGCAGACGTCTTTTCCTGGTGTATGTCCAGTTCTTCTTTGGTGCGCGAAACTTCCTGACGCTCTAAGGCAAGTAAATCAATTGGTGCTACTCGCTACCACTAGAACAGCAGGCTCTGAAACAGTGCGATATGCACATGAGATCCTCAGTGGTCCTCTTCGTTGTACTGCTGCTGTCTTTTTACGATATTTCTCGAACCGTAAGGACTCAGTCCAGATCTCAGCTCCATAGAGTAATATGGACTGGACTGTTGTCATCAGGAGACGTCGCACAGTGGGTCGAATCCCATATCTAGGTGGAAAAAATTCACTGCCGCAAATGAAAGCAAAACCTGGCTCATTCGATAGTGAACAAACCAGATGGTGACCTCCGGTCTTCCTTTCCGCTGTCTGGTGCGTAGGAAGGAGGGTATAGGTGCTGAAACGTCTTCCTGGCAATTATCAGGTCATTTGATAGGAGGTGTTGGAGTGAACCGAACGTTGTGATTCTAGTGAGTTCAACTATGTGTTGTCTTCTGCGGCTCATGGAATAGTGAAAAGAGGTACGTGTTCGCACTTTCAGGCGTAATACAAGCTTTCTGCTCTAAATAAATTATTTACTTTATGAGTGCCTCATAGTGCCACTTTACTTTAAACGTCATTCGGTAGGAAATTTAATGTAGATTCAGGATCTGTAGTGGTTTGGTTGCGCACGAATGTGCATGATGGTTTAATTTCGTATTTTCAGTGACTATGTGGGCATTACCGCGAGAAGAATTTTTCAACGCGTTGCGGTCGTGTCGTAAAGAGGGGCGTACAGACATATTTCAATATGTTATGAATACATTTGATCCTACAACTCGTACTGACATTAAGGTGCAGGAGCTAAGAAACAAAATTAAGTTGATATCCCATAATATTAACAACAAGAAGTTCCGTGACGAACTAAAGAGCCTACTTTCCATGCCAATGATTATTCTACAGTATATGAACCTACCTAGAAAAATGACGAAATTAAGTTGGTAATATCGAAATGTCTAATTAGTTCAAAATATACCTGGTATAATGTAGCCCAATAGAGCATTACAGTTGGCAGCCCTGGTGACTGAATATATTCTTAGTTCCATCTTTAAGGCACAGAATTTTAAAAAAATGGTTGACGTCCAATGGACGTCACATGCAGTTAGACATTTGATCTATCAGCACGCGTAAATGCATGTTGGCAACAATATCATGCGTGTGCTGGTCAGAAATAGTCTAATCTGAAATATTATGATATCTTGTTGTGCAAATTTTGGACGAAATCAATTTGTTAGTATAGAAGTTACATGTATTTTAAAATGGGACCTATCAGCAGGCATAGAATCATGTTGGCAACAATGACTTATATTAATTACTCCAAATTAATCTAGAATGGCAGGTGCTATACGTGTGCAAAGTATAGGGCTGTTGGCTTGCATACTTCCTGATATATTGATGTTAGGTTAAAAAAATATAGACAGCATTTATTACCAGTTGGCAGCCCTGATTGCTCTTAAGAATACTTATAGTAATCTGTTATGTTGCAAATAGCACATACGAAATTTGGTTGAAATCCAACTGATAGTATAGAAGTTACATGTATTTAAAAATTGTCCCTATCAGCAGGCTTAGAATCATGTTGGTAGAACTGAAGTATATAAGTTACTCCAAAATTAATCTAAAATGTCAGGTACTATACGTGTGCTTAGTTTAAAGCTGTCGGCTTGCATACTTTGTGATATATTGGTATTTGGATAAAAGAATAGAGAGAGCAATTATTAACAGTTGGCAGCCCTGGTGGCTCTTAACAATACGCTCAGTCATATCTGTTTATGTACACATATTACATACAAAATTAGGTTGAAATCCAATTTAAAGTGTAGAAGTTATAGGCATTTAAAATTGGACCTATCGGAAGGCTTAAAATTATTTTGGCAACACTGACATGTATGGCCTCCTGGAAATTAAACTGAAATAGTGTTATCTACATGTGTGCCAATTTTGGAATAGCTCCCATGCATACCTTCCAAGATATCCAACATGGAGCTCAAATGTCTAGTGCGTTTTTTCAGCAGTTGGTAGCACTGACATCATTTCCAAATATGAACGTGAGTTATTCCGGTATACATCTTTGCTCATACTAAATTTGGTCTTGATTTCTGCAGCCGTTTAGGAGTTGATAGGGGGGGGGGGGGCACACACACACAGCCGGACAGACAGACACACATATTCCCGGATCGATCTCATAAGTCATAGGTGTCGAATGAACATTAGACATTTTGTTATTATTAAGGGGAATGAGCAGGGGCGGATCTAGGGGAGGGCGAGGAGGGCGACCGCCCAAGGCCCCGCGGTCCGAGGGACCCCGCGCCATGGATTTTTCTACATTTAATTAATTAATTAAGTTATACTTTTACCGACAGTAGTGGCTACGCTGGCTAAAGCGCAGCATTAGGTCATGGGACCAAGCTCTCTGCTGACTCGGTAGACGCGTGGGTTCGAGCCCCACCGTCGGCCGTCCTTGAAATGGTTTTCCGTGGTTTCCCATTTTCAACACCAGGCAAATGCTGGGACGGTACCTTCTGACAGGCCACGGCCGCTTCCTTCCACATCCTTGCCCAGTTTCATTCACCATCATTCATTTCATCTCCCATTAACTCCTCTCATGAGGTTGGCGTCAGGAAGGGCATCCGGCCGTAAAAACCATCGCCACAAAGACTTCCATCGCATCTCATCCCCGACCCCGTTGGAAAAACGGGAATAATAAGGGGTAGACATACAATACAATTAAGTTATACTTTTCAAACTAATTTATAATTCATATTCCTTTTTTCAGTGCAGCTATGACCTCCCGTGACCGTTTAGCAAGTTAAGATTTCAGTGAAATAATAGAAGACTTCAGCCGGGAAAAAAGTCGCCAAGTAATATTTTAATATTTCATAGTTTACATAATCTTCTTCAAGGGGACTTAAAGATTTCTTTCATATTATTAAAATAATGTACTGTAGTGTATTCAAAATAATGTAACTATTCTTTATTTTATTATTATTGCCAAACTATTTTCCATTTGATTTGATAATTTATTTTCTATTGTTGTGGGCCCCACCTTATCATATCGCCCAGGGCCCCGCAAGGCCTGGATCCGCCACTGGGAATGAGATTAATAAGAACATTGCTTGACGAATGGACGTTTTCTTTTTTATTTGCAATGGGAGAAATAGGCCTAATATTCAATATACGTTGTCTTTATTTCCATGCTTTTCAAAAGAAATAATATTGTTTTCGTGTGTGAAGTATGTTTACTAAAACTACGCCATTAACAGGACTGTAAAATGACATTTTGTTATAAAGAAATTGTTTGTATGATTTTGACTTTTTTATAAATGTTATTTTTTGTGCATATTGCGTTGTTCTATGTTTAATAACAATTTAATATACATTTTTAATCTGGATGATTTTACATTCGTCTATTCCTTCAAATAAGGTGTAACAAGAATACTTGACTGGAAGTCTCATTGTTATTCATATTGTATCCAGTTTTAAATAGTATGTTTACCACTGTCATAAACTATAATATACATATCCAAATCGTGATTTTTACTACCGAAAATGGATGATTCTTTTGTTGCTTTCGGTCATTTTTTACACCTCCCCTTACCCCTCACCCCTATATATTTACCCCCGAAGATCGTACACTTTAGACGAATCCAGGAATTAATTCAGCGTCCTCGAAAACGGTATATTGCCAACTTTTAATAGAATCCCAACACTATTAACGAAATTATTAATTTTTTCCACCTAGAATTGGGATTCGACACACTGTGCGTCGTTTGCTAGGCTTCGGACCTTTAATATTACCCATTAATCGGCTCAAAGCGGTCAAGATATTTGTTGCTTTATCCGTCACTCTTTGAATATGGGCACAGAATGTGAGCTTCGTATCTAGCGTCACACCCAAGTACTTCGTACTTCTTGATGAATTAATCATCGTCCCTCCCACTTGCATTGGTACAAGATGTTGATTCTCCTTCTTGTCAGCACAACAATCTCCGTTTTATGGTCTACTAATGACAGCTTATGTTCCGTCATCCAATCTGTGACACGTCGCATTACCTGATTGAGATAATAATAATAATAATAATAATAATAATAATAATAATATTAATAATAATAATAATAATAATAATAATAATATCAGTGCTAGGAATTACAGATGACGACTGTCGAGACAGAACACAATTCAGGGAAATACTTTCTAACATAAAGGCTCTTGTGGGAGAAAAGAGAGAACACAGGGGAGGAAGATGGACAGCAGACAGAAAGGCGCAACACTCTGAAAGAATGAAGGAAGTGTGGAGGAAGAGAAAGGAAGAAGGAACTATGAGAAGGAAATGAAATGATATTTGCGTGGTCCTGAGTTTTGGCTGGTTCGTATAATGTAATGTATTGTAATATCAATTTGGGAATGAAATAACATCACATGTGTTTCCTTGCGATCTGATCAGCAAAGGGATCGGGAGATTCACGATGGCGATATTTACTTATCAGACCAGAATTAAATTTCTTTATAGAGCTGTGAATTGGGGTGAAATCCCTAGACCACGAGGGGTTCTTTATATGATTTACAATATGTCTGAGTGGCTCTTTAGAAGATGGATATGCAGATTATGCTGGCATAATCTAGCCGGCCTTTTTTGTGGGCCATAGCCAACTGCTCATCACAACAAATGGAAAACTAATGCTAAATAATGTTACTATAGCATGCATATACTGAACTCTAACGAACAAAGGAGTTTCAGAACATCAGGTAAGAAGGGCTCACACGCTAGAACTTTATTCCACAGGCACATGTAAGGATACATAGTAAAATGAAGGAGGCTTGTTGTTTTACGTGACCGTAATCCCACAAACATAAGCCATGGGACCTCATTTTTACCTAGAATTACCGGACGTAACATTTCACCTCCATAATAAAACAAGCATTAACTGTGAATCAAACCCAATCCACCATGACCGGAGGCTAGCAGATTGACTGCTGTGCTATAACGCCCAGTAATAGGGCATTATACATATTTTGAAGCCAATTGTCATTAAACAATTCTTCACATAAATAAAGAAATAAATAAATTATAAACTAACAAAATGACACATAAATAAATAAATACATAAACTAACAAACAAATAGACAAATAAATAAAATAACAAACAAATAAATAAACTGACAATCAAATAAATGCTCGAGAGGGGGTTAACATCACAGAAGTGACAAAGAAGAAATCTGACATTCTACGGATCGGAGCATGGAATGTTAGAAGCCTGCTAGGATATGGAAGGTTAGAAAATTTAGAAAGGGAAATGGATAGGTTGAGGTTGGATTTGGTTGGGATTAGTGAAATGCGCTGGCAGGAAGAACAGGACTTTTGGTCAGGAAACTATATGGTCATTAGCACTAAATCAAACAATGGCCTAGCAGGGGTTGGTCTCATATTGAGTAGGAAACTTGGACAGCGGTTGGAATATTATGAGCAATATAGTGAACGGATTATTGTAGCAAAAATCAATACTAAACCTACGTGCACCACAGTGGTACAAGTCTATATGCCTACCAGTCAAGCTGATGAAGATGTTGAAAAGGTCTACGAAGAAATAGATGTAATTCTGAGGTATATCAAAGGTGATGAAAATCTTATAGTAATGGGAGATTGGAACGCTGTGGTAGGAAAAGGAAGAGAAGGGAAGATAGTAGGAGATTTCGGATTAGGTGAAAGGAATGATCGAGGAAGCAGGCTGATGGAATTCTGCACCGAGCATGAGTTGGTCATAGCTAACACCTTATTCAATAACCACAATAGAAGAATATACACATGGATGAGACCAGGAGATACAGGGCGTTACCAAATCGACTTC
The DNA here is from genome assembly GCA_946902985.2 of Meconema thalassinum. Taxonomy (NCBI): domain Eukaryota; kingdom Metazoa; phylum Arthropoda; class Insecta; order Orthoptera; family Tettigoniidae; genus Meconema; species Meconema thalassinum. The sequence continues at coordinate 245,930,255 of OX336394.1, read as the reverse complement.
ATTATGGCCAAGCAGAGGTTTCGAAACCAGAGTTTGGATTGCAAAACATACCCTGGTGCTGACATAAACTCTGACCACAATCTGGTTGTTATGAAATGCAGATTAAAGTTGAAGAAACTGAAGAAAAGTCAAAAACCTAAAAGGTTGGCAATAGACAGACTGAAAGTGAAGGATGTAAACGAAAGATTCAAGAAGAGTATAAAGGAAGGACTAATGAAAAACCATAAACCAACTTCAATTGCAGACGAATGGGCACTTTTGAATAATGAAATAATAAAATCCGCAGAAGAAAACATTGGTAGGAAAGAAAGAATAGGTAAAAAACCGTGGATCACTCAGGATATACTAGAATTGATGGATGAAAGGCGGAAACACAAGAATGTAAGAGATGAAAAGGGAAAAGCAGAATGCAGACCTCTGAGAAATGAGGTCAACAAGAAGTGCAAGGAAGCGAAAGAAGAATGGTTGAAAGAGAAATGTGCAGGTATAGAAAATTGTCTGAAATTAGGAAAAATAGACACAGCTTATCGAAGGATTAAGAATACTTTTGGGGAAAAGAAGACCAAATGCTGTAATATTAAGGACACAAATGGAAAGCCTCTAACAGATAGGGAAGAAAGGTCTGAGAGATGGAAAGCTTACATAGAGTGTTTGTATAAGGGAAAGGAGATTGAGAATCATGTAATGGAAAGGGAGGAGGAAATTGATGAGGATGCAAAAGGAGATTTAATATTGAGATCAGAACTTGACAGAGCATTGGAGGACTTAAGCAGGAACAAAGCACCAGGCATAGATGATATACCGATTGAGTTGCTACGCTGCGTAGGAGATGAAGGTCTGATCAGGTTATTTCACTTGGTGTGTAGGATTTATGAGACAGGTGAGGTACCCCCTGATTTCAAGAAGAATGTTATCATCCTATACCAAAGAAAGTGGGAGCTGACAGATGTGAAGATTACCGTACAATCAGCTTGGTTACTCATGCTTCAAAGATCCTATCTAGAATAATTTACAAGAGGATTGAAAGCCAGATAGAAACGGAGTTGGGTGAAGACCAGTTTGGTTTCAGGAGAAATGTCTTAGGCTGATTTTGGAAGGTAGAATAAGGAAAAATAAGAGAACGTTCATGGCATTTGTAGACTTAGAAAAGGATTTTGATAACGTTGATTGGACTAAATTGTTTGACATTTTGAAATCGTTTGGAATAAAGTACAGGGATAGGAGGGTGCTCTACAATCTATACAGAAACCAGACAGCAGTTATTCGAGCTGAAGGACATGAGAGAGAAACTGGTATTCAGAAAGGTGTAAGGCAAGGCTGCAACTTATCACCCGTCATGGGCGCCCATAGGATTGTTTCCAGGGGGGGGGGCAAGTAAATATTTTCGTTTCATTACCTACCTGTCACCCCCCTCGAACCCCCCCCACACACACACAAAAAGAAGGTTTCATATCTTACTTACTTCGTGAAATTCATTATTTGACTGCTCTGAAACCATTGGCTACTTTGTGGCAAGTATGGGAGGAATGTTATCTTTGAGTTTTTGTCCGTTAACGTTCGCTTTCCTTCGTGATTCAACGTCGTAATGTTCAATTCTTAAAAACAGGAAAAATCTAGTGGTATCGACAAAAATAAAAATCAAGTACCGTAGTTCATTAAAATGGTATCGTTAATCCAGTTCGCGAACTTTCTAAATAACTGGACATATTTTCACACGATCCCAAATCATTAAGTTAAACTGTGGAAATATCCCAACATCTGAATCAGCCCAATTATTTAAATAGCACTGTTTCCAAATACGGTAGGCTACGGTATCTAGTTTGTAGGCCTACTAGCCATCACAGCAGATCGTCAGGTCTTTCCTCTTCTAAACAACCAATCGGAAATACTTCGCATTGCTCTTATTAGAATCATGAAACACTTGTAGCCAACCAACTGATCAACTCGAGCCAATGGTTTTAGTAAAATTTAGTTTTGTCAATAAAAATATTTCGCCTGATTATTACTAACCACTAAGTAAAATGGATAAAAACCACTATATCACGTACTTCTTACTACCATTATTCGAATTCTTGACTGAAACAAGAGGAATGGTGATACAGGAATGATGATATGAACATAAACAAACCACTTCTTTCAATGTGCCTTATGCTCAAGCTTTTCTCTGTTTATGAAAATAATAGACGATAAGATGAAACTAACAGATATTGTACAATTCCGTAGAGTTTTATAAAATTAACAAGTGATATATTTCGCCGTATTATTGTACCTGTGACGTAAATAATAAACTGTCTAACCAATCTAATACAAATACTTTTTGAGTTTTTTTTTAAAATTTATGTGTGTTAAGGTTACCCTTAAAGAGGGGAAAATTAACCTTCTTATATTCAATAACTGGCATTGTTTTAAATATTGTTGCTTTATTTGTAAACAGGGTTAAACCTCACCCCTTGTACTTGACTCTGAGTGAAATTCCGGTTTATGTAATAACGTGTCATTAGGCGAGTGTGTATAAGTAATGTTATTTCAGAGTACCGATACCGTAGTTTTGAGATGAGTGCCCCGGAACATGAAACATGATACGTACGTGGTATTTCCCTGAAGGTAGTGTTGAAAATATCGTAGGCCTACTAGGGATGGCTGCTGTCAGCGTCGGCAATCACATTTTGAATATTTAGGTAACCAGTCGTCATCGAGGAGCTTAAATTGAGGTACTCAACTACACAGATGGGCTTAAAAATCAAATTACTACATTCTGTCCTTTCTTACAATGCATGCCACGTATGAATTTACGTTACTGCCCCCGACTTGGAATATGCTGATTTATTAAATGTGTAACCTTCCCAGGTCACAAGGGATCGAACCCTTACTTTCGGGACGTACGATTTTCATAATCGACCATATATTTTTATTTGATGCCTTTTTATGTTTTATAATTATGTAATGAAGTGTATAATATCATGTGATTTATTTCCGATTAATTTGTTTAGGTTTTAAGGGATTGTAATTGGCAGGATCTGAGTCTAGTTATATGTGAATATTTTAACATTGGAATAATCTTCAGTCAGAGAGTCTGGAAGTGTGTGCAAGAACCAGGAAGCAGGCTTGTTGTCACCTGGGTTTTTCTCTCGCAAGCTCAAGTGCATGATGACTCATGCAGGTAGGAGGCTTGGCAACCCTGTGCTAGGGGTGTGTCTAGGGTATTTTGAAGACCAAGAAGGCACTCATTATATGGTAATGTTTTGTTTTGATTGGCTGGACCCGTGAGGGAAGCCAGGTAGGCCAGTGATTTGTGGAGGGGAGATGAATGTTATTAGGACTTGACGAAGCTGCGAGGGCGACTCATTCTTAGGACTCCGTGGGGAGTAGTACGCATTCTTTGGACCGCGTGTAGGGCAGTGTACTCATCCTCTGGACTCCGTGTGGAGTGGTTCGTATTCTTGGTAGGACTCCGTGAGGGAGTGGAACTTGTATTTTGGACTTGTGTGTTTTTGGTGGAGAAGGAAGGTATTTCTGACGATCACAAGTTGGTGTTCGATGTACAATTACTGAGTTGCTGGCTATACATTCTCAAGGGAATTATGAGCCAAGTTTCAAACAAATAGTCTAGATAGTTTGTCTCGAATCGCATGAAGTATTGTAAACTAACGTCTGTATACATTAAATTTTAATAGATATCATACACAACCAATGATCAAAAACAATTATTTAAATACCGGTAACGAGTTTGGAATTTCCTCATTGGTACAATTTAACATTCATGTCAGATCAACAGCAAGAACACCAAGGTGACTAAGACAATCCTTTTATTTATGTCCTTAAATAATCAACAATGCCAAAGTATATTCTCTTGTGGAGGGCTTAAACTTAATCAACTTGACGTTTAATGACCAAGCAGTTTTGTACAGTTTCCCAGAAAATTTTCCGTCCCTAAAACCTGCCGCCTTGGCAGTTGCAAGTTTGTCCCCCCGTCGGGTCTGAATACAGTAAATTATCCAATATTGTAAGCACGACCTTACAGGACCAGAGTTTTACTAGTAAGCGTAGAAAAGCTTATTTTAGGGGTTAAGATACGCTAGCGATGTCGCAATGTCTAAACATATCTCCAGAACGTGCTTTTCATATTGACACTGCCGAAGTGAGGTGGCTAAAATAGTAGCCACTCAAGATAGGGATGGGGAAACACTAGGCATAACCGTATTGAAATTTGGAGCTTACCTAGATGTTATCATGATCATCATGATCATCCATTGGTGACAGAGTGCATGGCATCATTAGAACCATATTTGTATTTAAAAATTATAAATACATATTACGTCAGCAACATTACAGAATTTTGTTGTTGTAACAGTTGTCAGTTGACTATCTGTAACTTCCTTTTATGAAATAAACTGGTGTGACAATGAACAATCTTATTTCAACATTCTCGGAAATCCAAGCCCCCCCCCCCCCCCCCCCCCCTAAGGGCGCCCACGAGTACCAAATGGCCGAACAGGCCCACTTAAAGCTTGAATATTCTAAGAACAATTTTTAATGAGCATCCACAAACTAAGTCCATATCGGCCAGTTTGTCAATGACACTTCTACACATTTGCTGTTGTTGCAAAAGTGATATGCGAGGCAGATTGCGCCTGATCGAGCACCATTACGTAATAGACTATGTAGAGAACGAATTAGTGTATTCACTAATTGAAGCAAAACTATTATTTAGCAAATATTGTAATTTTTAAAAATTCAGATTTCTGAGGTGTGCCAGACAGGCTTAATGCGCCCACTGCCACTATACAGTATTTATTGTTTGGCCTGGCGGAATGTTAAATATGAAAAATGAAAATCTACAGCCTGCTTCCAGTCTCCGACCGGGTCAGGAATGGAATGAATGAAGCCCCCATCTAGCGGCGAGGATATGGACTGTGCCAGCTGCCGAGACCTGACGCACTCCTCTGGAGCAATGATTAAATGAATGACAGATGAAATGAAATGATAGTGGAGAGTGTTGCTGGAATGAAATATTGACAGGGAAAACCGGAGTACCCGGAGAAAAACCAGTCTGCCTCCGTTATGTCCAGCACAGATCTCACATGGAATGACCGGGATTTGAACCACGGACCCAGCGGTGAGAGGCCGGCGTTCTGCCGCCTGAGCCACGGAGGCTGCAGGCGGAATGTTAAATATCTGAAGTACAAATTTAGTACAAATTAATTAGAATACTGTAAGAACTTTTGCAAAAAAAAAAGTTTGTTCTCTGTCTGATTTTCATATCGCTTTAATTTTCAAAGATCCAGGGGGGGGGGCATGGCCCCCCCCTGCCCCCCCGTATGGGCGCCCATGTCACCCGTACTTTTCAATCTTTACATTGAACAAGCAATGAAGGAAATTGGAGAAAAATTTAAAGTGGGAGTGAAGATTCAAGGATAGATAATTTCAACTCTGAGATTTGCTGATGACATCGTCATATTAGCTGACCCACCAGAGGATTTGAATGAGTTTTTGAATGGTATGGACTCCGTCTTACGGAATGAATTCATGATGAAAATTAATAAATGTAAAACAAAAATACTGGAATGCAGCCGAAATAAAACAGATACCTCTATGGACATCAAATTATCAGGTGAAAAGCTGAAGGAAGTAGGAGACTTCTGTTACTTAGGAAGCAAAATAACCAGTGATGGACGAAGCAAAGAGGATATAAAAAGTAGGTTAGCTCAGGCAAGTAAAGCCTTTCTACAAAAAAGGAATCTGTTGACATCGAATATAGATTTAGGTATTAGGAAGTCATTTTTGAAAGCCTTTGTCTGGAGCGTGGCACTCTATGGAAGTGAAACTTGGGCTATTGGTATAGCAGGAAAGAGGAGAATTGAAGCATTTGATTTTTGGTGTTACAGGAGAATGATGAAGATCATATGGGTAGATAGGGTTACAAACGAAGAGGTATTAAGACGAGTGGGAGAGGAGAGATGGACTGGGTATGTGCACAACTGGGATTAGTGTACGTAGAAGCTGACTGCTGGATTGGTGGCCGTGACTTCGCCCGAGACGGGCTGCATCTAAATCGACGGGGCGCTTTCAATCTAGGGAGCCTACATGACAGGGTCATCGGTTCGTGCCGGCTTTTGTGAGGAGGAGCAGGTCCAGAGGTTGCCAGAAGGAGCTATTTCGAGATATTTGCTGCGAAGGTAAGACTCTAAGATTACTGCAGGTTAATTGTCAGAGTTTAGGAAATAAATTAATTGAATTTTGGAATCTTGTAGAGACATATTCTCCGGACATTGTCATTGCAACTGAATCTTGGTTATATGAGGACATAAATAGTAGCGAAATAATTCAAGAGACCTACGAGATGTACAGAAGGGATCGGGGGAAGCGAGGTGGTGGGCTATTTATTTGTGTGCGCAAAAATATCGCTAGTTTCTTAAAGTGGGCTGATATGGATCATGAAATGTTATGTGTACACATTTCGGATAAAGGAAATAAATTCCCTCTTCAGGTGATAGGGGCGTATAGAGCACCGAAAGATAACCTTTCTCTCCTCGAAACACTGTATGATAAAACTTGTACGGGTAATGCTATGAAAAAGAGCATAATAATTGCTGGAGATTTAAACTTCCCCAAAGTAGACTGGTCTGGTGAGTCAACTAGCTGTGGTCAGGCTCAGAGCGCTGCAAATAAATTCTTAAGGGAGGGGGGATTTTCCCAAGTAGTTGAATTCCCAACTAGAGACAATAATACCTTAGATGTTTATCTCGTAAGGCCTGTAGAGCTGTATATTAACTGTCTGAAAGTACCGGGAATTAGTGACCATTCTGGGGTTGAATTAAATATTAGATATGGTGACATTACAAAATTAGACTCTGATGTAGCAAAAAAGATCATATTCCAGTATCGCAGGGCGGATCAGGGCAAGTTTCAGGGGTATTTGAATGAGCTATTTGTAGGATGGGCATCGGAAGGAAATCACATTAATATCCTGTGGACTAACTTTTTGAAAATTTTAAATAGCGCTGTTGATAAATTTGTCCCATTTAAATTGCTGAAACAAAACCCAGATCCTGAGTATTACACACGAGAAATTAGGAGTCTAAAACGGAAAATTAGGAAATTATACATTTTTTTTTTTTTTTTTTTACGAGGGACTGTGGAAAATCTTCAAAAGACACATGTGAAGGGTCCGCACTCCACAGTAGTGTGGGATTCTTACCCACTAAAAACCACCTCCCTTTTCCCACGATGTGTTCATCACCCCGGAACCGCTCTCGCATTACTTCAGGGTGATGTCGTGCTTACTTAGTCATTCAGACTTCTTCTTTCTTCATTTTTCTTATGGATGTTCGAACGCATCCATTTCTCTCTTCTTCTGGCGCAGGACACATTCTATGTAAATAGCTATCTGATTCCATGTTTGATCATTTCGGAGCATCATCTGTAGGATGTTGTCCGGCGTGATTGCCCCTGTAGAAGCTTGCAGATCTCTTCTATATGTTGACCAGCGTTCACACACAAAGAATGTGTGGAGCGCATCATCCTCTTCATTACAATAATGACACAAAGGACTATTAGCCACGCCTATGTGATGAAGGAATCTCCAAAAATATCCATGGCCTGTTAGGAACTGTGTCAAATAATAATTGACCTCTCCGTGGTTTCGATCAACCCAGTCAGCCAGACGCGGAATAAGTTTCTTTGTCCATCGACCTCGTGTCTCATCATCCCACTTCTGTTGCCATCGTTCCATACAATGGTTGTGTGCAGACGTCTTTGCCTGGTGTATGTCCAGTTCTTCTTTGGTGCGCCACACTTCCTGACGCTCTAAGGCAAGTAAATCAATTGGTGCTACTCCCGCTACCACTAGAACAGCAGGCTCTGAAACAGTGCGATATGCACATGAGATCCTCAGTGGTCCTCTTCGTTGTACTGCTGCTATCCTTTTACGATATTTCTCGAACCGTAAGGACTCAGCCCAGATCTCAGCTCCATAGAGTAATATGGACTGGACTGTTGTCATCAGGAGACGTCGTTTGCTAGGCTTCGGACCTTTAATATTACCCATTAATCGGCTCAAAGCGGTCAAGATATTTGCTGCTTTATCCGTCACTCTTTGAATATGGGCCCAGAATGTGAGCTTCGTATCTAGCGTCACACCCAAGTACTTCGTACTCCTTGATGAATTAATCATCGTCTCTCCCACTTGCATTGGTACAAGAGTGTTGATTCTCCTTCTCGTCAGCACAACAATCTCCGTTTTATGGTCTGCTAATGACAGCTTATGTTCCGTCATCCAATCTGTGACACGTCGCATTACCTGATTGAGTTTCAGTTGCGCCAGCTCTATATCACGAGCCACAATCAGAGCAGCAACATCATCAGCATATCCTACCAATATTGCATCTTCGGGCATCTTCAGCCGAAGCAGGCCATCGTATGCAATATTCCAGAGATCTGGCCCATGAATAGATCCTTGAGCTGCCCCAGCGGTTAATCTTTTAGTCCTATGTCCTTCCTCGGTATCGTACTGCAAAATACGGTCCTTTAGATAATCCCTCATTATCCGCATGAGGTATCTCGGTAGTCTAAATTTATCTTGAAGTGCCACCAAAATGTCACTCCACTGGGCAGAGTTAAAGGCATTCATCACATCTAGAGTCACAAGTAGCGTAACTTTACGTGAGTAATGGTTACCCATCTGAGCTCTGTTTGCAGTCTCTACAACTACCCGCACAGCATCAATAGTCGAGTGCCCTTTCCGAAAGCCGTATTGTTGGGCAGATAGATCTCCAGCTGATTGAACTGCCATCAATATTCTAGGCTGTAATAGTTTTTCTAATCCTTTTCCAGCCGTATCCAGCATACATAATGGCCTGTATGATGAAGGCGAATTTCCTCCCAATTTTCCTTTACTAATAAGAACTAGTCTGGCCTTCTTCCAGCAGGCACTAAAAACGCCTGCCTTCAGACATGCGTTATACATGTTCAAAAGGAGTCGCGGGCAAGCTCTTGCTGCCTCCTTAAGTGCTTCTGCTGGGATCCCATCTGGTCCAGGAGCCTTCTTGTTCCTGATAGAATTAATCGCTTTCAATAATTCTTCCTCGGTGAACAATGGTATTTCTTCAATATCAATGCAATCATCAGCTTCATCAATCCTCTCCGGATGTTCCGGAAACAGCGTACTGACTATTTCGTCCATAGTGTGTGCATCCATTATCGGATTAGAAAATGTTCCAAGTTTCTTCAATACAATCTTATATCCTAGTCCCCACGGATCGTTGTCAACTTCTTTGACCATTTCCCACCATTTGTCAGCTTTACTTCTTTTAATTGCATCCCGAAGCGCCTTTCTTGCTGATTTGTGGTCTTCGGAGAATAAGGCTGCCTCTTCTCTTCCTCTCGCTCTATGTGCCCTTCGTCTCATCCTCAGGCAGTGTCGCCTCATATCAGCAATTTCCTCCGTCCACCGGTATGCTGGCTGTTTGTGTTTTCGCGTGTTCTTCCTGCACATGGATTTATTGCAGGCTTGATGAATAAGCAACATAGTGTTCTCTACCCATTTATCCGCCGCCTCTCTCCCCTCAAATGAAAAGCAACTCGTTTCAACTTTCACCATTCCTCTCTGTATTACCTCACAGAACTTTTCTTTATCCATATTTGTGGGATTCCAGTATGATGGTTTGCGTATGACAGCGCTTTGTTGTCGATTTTGCTGAAGTACACAGAAAGTAACATACTGATGATCGCTTCCTGTGTAGTCCTCAATCACCCGCCATTCAGATATTCTTGACAAAAAATCGTCTGAAGCTAAAGTCACATCTGGTATGGTTCCATTGCAGCCAGGTCGTCGAAAGGTAGGCGTATTTCCAACATTTACGGTCGACAATCCCAGCCTTGCAGCCATTTCCAGTATACGACGTCCTCTGGAATCTACATCCGGCATACCCCATTCCAAGGCCTTGGCATTGAAATCTCCAGCTACAATAAGGTTATTTCCCATACCACGCAATGTGTCCTCAAGGCTATCCAACTTGTTCTGGAAATCAGCAATGGGCTCGTTCGGAGTGAAGTAACAGCTCACGTACGTAAGCGTGCCATTCTTAACCCAGACGAAACCATCCTTAGAACCTTGATCTGTCACTGGATATTTTCCCAGATCCGGAATGAAAATTGCTGCTGTTCCAAGGTTGTCCGCAAACCACCCATGATGGTCCCTGTTCTGATATTGCTCACTCAGGAGAAAAATATCCACTTCCATTTCAAATGCCAATTGCGTCAAGAGATCATTGGCAGTCAAACTTCTGTGAACATTTCCTTGAAGAACTCTCACCATTTTTTGCCAATTTTAACCTTCTCGAGAGCATCCCTAAACACTATACAGGCGCCTGAACCAGGAACATGGTTCCGTTTGGTGTCATGAACCTCCTTCTCCGTGCATAGCACACATCGTGCTTCACCTTTACAGTCTGATGCTTTATGTCTGGCATCTCCACACTTGTAACAGAGTTTGCTCCTATCAGGGCCATTACAATTCCTTGCAAGATGTCCATATGACAAACAACGGAAACAGCGAGTTACCATTGCTCTCTCCCTTACCCTACCATATATCCATCCCACTTTCATTCTCCCCTCTTCCAGAAGTTTACCGGCATCTTGCTCTGCTAAATGTATAATAGCCATTTTCTGACTTCTGCTATTGGGTTCCGTGACAAAGATTTTGACTTCTCCGCTAAGTGTTTTAATGTCCCGTCTGACCGCCTCCTCCACATCTGCAATAGTCGTGATGCAGTCTAAGTCCCGCACCTCCAGAGTTATTCGGGGGGTCAAGGTTCTGACATCTTCATCCTGACCAAGAGCCTCTCTCAACGATTTGTTGAGGTTTTCTCGACCCTTACACGTCGTCGATTTGTTCAATTCAAGAAGAACATCTCCAGACCTGGTCTTCCTAATTGACTTAATGTCCACGCCACTGTCCTCTGGTTTGACCTTGCTACGGATATCTTTAAGTACATCCGCAAAGGATCTGTCTTTTGCTGGCTGAATAAGAACAGCTTCAAGGCGCCTTCTTGGTTTAGGCCTCTTCCCTTCTTCCTTTCTTGCAGGGTTCATGACCACAGTTTGAACCTCTGCTACTCGCTGCTGAGTATTTTCAATTTCATTACTCTGTTGTTTCCTCTTCTTCTTGGGTTGAACTCTTGTCCATTCCTCCTTTTCAGTGTTCTCTGGAATTGTTCCCGAAGATATCGGAGACAATTCCTCCGCTCTTGAAGAAAGGTCCTTTTTTTGAAGCAACAGCAACTCTCTGGCTTTCTTCCAGGATCTCCGACTAGTACTCCCTGCATCTAAAGCCTCCTGCAATTTTTTCAACCCAACTTGAATCTCCAGCTTCATATTCCTTTGGGGGATAGCCAAAATGCTCTCCAAAAGCTCCTTAGCAATGTCAAGATACTCCTGTTCTTTGTTTTCATTGTCCGATATCTGCTGTCTTAAGACGGCGAACTTATCGGCATCCAATGCTCCTTGACTCAGTATTTCCTCCATGGCAATGCTACGGGTTAAAAATGTCTGCCGAAACAGAGAGATCTGAACGCCCTTGCCGCCTCCTGGCGACAGAACCTTAACTACTACTAATACCAGACGGCTTTGGAAGTTACGGCAAGACCTTGTACTAACAATACCCTAACCTCTACTTGGACCAAAGATGATATTTCGAGCTCGTTTGTTTGAGATGATTCTCTTCGAGCATACAATAGGATAGAGAGGCCTTGACCAGCGGAACATGGGGCCAGAATAAGATCAGCTGATGTTGGTATAATATGGCGCCTATGCCCAAGTTGTCTGCGTGAGCGTACGGATTATACTTAATAATTATCGATATACGAGCCCATTTTTGCCGTATAATATATTGCAAATATGTAAAATACGCCTTTTCCTTTATGTAAGAGGCTGAATGTGAAGTTATATAGCGAAAATGGTTATATCTTGCGCTGCTTACAATTGCAGTCAGAGGTTTGAAAAGGGAACAGACTATCTTTTCGCGGGTAAGAATTAAAATATATGACCTAAAATACACAGACTTGAGGGATTACATACATTTTCCCAATACAGCTGGCACCCAGCGGCGTAGCCGTGCTCGTTAAATCATGCAGCACGCTCCGATATCGCAGGTCGAATCCCGGCGCTGACTGCGGCTATCCAGAGTATGGTTTATCCCCCAGGATTTTCCACACTCCCTCCAGGCAAATGCCGGAATAGCACCTTAGTTCAAGTCCCGAGGCACCTACCTCATCCCTGTCCCTAATAAAGTTACACACTACTACAGTCATCACATCAATACCGGTACAGGTTATCAGACAAGTTTAACCCACACCAACTACACGGTGCTGATGACCAAGATGTCACAAGCCCCTTAAATGAATTAACAACCACCAATGCAGCTATACACACTACTGCATTCATCACAGAAATTTAAGTTACGGTATCAGACAAGTTCAACACATAGGCCTACTCAAGTACACAGGGCTGATGACCCGGAAGTCCCTAGCCATCAAAAATGAATTTACTAAATATGGAGGGGAAGGGGATAACATTAGGATATTTGTAAGATTTATTGCTGGAGGTGATAAATATTTGGAGTGGGGATATCATTGGTTTTCTTTTAAGATGCAGTGCTGGATATCACTTTGCACGCATAATTAAATGTATTCGCTTATTTCAGTTTCCCTTCAGACCCCGAATTGCTTAAGCTATAAATATGAATATGAATGTTAATTGATGATAGTTGTAATCAGGTTAATAGATACGATCGGATGATTATCGGCAAACTTTCTTGATTTTTAAAGGAAAACCAGCATAATAGAAGCATAGGGCCTACATGTTACTAAAAAGGTAACCTGGTACTAGTATGCTTTGTAGAGTTTATTATTTCAGATATGTAAAAATATTACAAATATAACCACGTCAGACAATTATTACGGATAAAAATTATACGTAAACGTATTTTATTCACCATTTTATAATTTCCTAACCATGTAGGCCCTACACACGTCACCTATGCATTCCAACACTGATATGTCAACACACCAAAATATCGCATATAACGATTATACTTCACACTTTTCATACAAAAAAGAACAGCAATATTCAGAAGGAATTGTAGTTATCGCCATCTTCAACAGAAATAGTCTGTTAATCGCAAGATATACGCTTGAATCGGGATTTTAAGTCACTTCATAATGCTATTCTTATGGGAGACATCTTTGTTTTGCCCAACATCAGCTGATCTTATTTTGGCCCCACGGTCGGCCGGTAGAAGCATAGCTGGCGCCCTCTCTATCCTATTGTATGCTCGAAGATGATTCTACCACTTCTTAACCTCAAATTGGTTATGACATTACAATATACAAGCGATAAAATAACCAAAAATGTATATTGCACCAACAACAGAGATATTTATATTAACTGAAATGTACACTGACCTGTTCCCAATTATAACACAAACCAATGATACCTTCTTCTCATGCAAATGCTCATTTTATACACACCAAATCATCAACACCACTATCGTAATCATGGCACCTAACAATAATCAGGAAATTATACAATAAAAGACATGATAGTGACAAGTATATGTTGAAATTTAAGTCCTTATCAAGAGAGCTCGTCTTAAAAAAGAGGGCTGCTCATGACAGTTATATGCAAGGTTATGTTAGGAGAAGAAAGGGAAATTCAAATAATTTGTCGATGATAATGTCCGGTGACGGTAAATTAATTACTGAGAAACAGGCCATTGCTAATGAATTAAATGTCTTTTACAGTAGTGTGTTCAATAAATCCAATAGCTGTGTGTTGGACCTTAACGACGAATCAGGTTCTCCCCTGTTCCAAATAAACCAGTCAGCAATTGTAAAGCTAATACAAAAACTACGTTTCAATGTATCAAAGGGCCCTGATAATATTGTTAGTGAAGTACTTAAACTAGGAGGTAGGGCCGTGGCACGATACTTGGAGGTGATGTTTAATGTGTCCATAAACAATGCGCAAATCCCAGATGACTGGAAAAGAGCTACGGTAGTCCCAATATTTAAGGGAGGGAGCAGACTTGAATTGGGCAACTACAGGCCGGTTAGCCTTACGTCCGTCGTTTGTAAACAGATGGAACATCTCATTTGCGACTACTTGAGGGAACAGTGGGAAACATCAACATGGTTTAATGATAGGCAACATGGATTTCGGAAAGGTTACTCATGCGAGAGTCAGATGCTATCACTTTTTCAAGACATTAGCGAATCGTTAGACCATGGAGTTTCAGTCGACGCCGTGGTTATAGATTTTGCGAAGGCATTTGATGTCGTTCCGCATGACATGCTACTCCATAAATTAGCTTCGACGAAGATTGATAGAAGAGTAATTTTATGGATCCAAGAATTTTTGACGGGTCGTTCCCAGAAAGTGAAAGTCGAAGGCATATTCTCGGATGAAATTACCGTAACGTCGGGTATCCCTCAGGGCAGCGTAATCGGAACTTTGTTATTTTTGGCGTTTATAAATGACTTACCAAATGGGATTCGCAGTGACTGTCGATTGTTTGCGGATGATTGTGTAATATATCGAAAGATACATGACTCACAAGACAATGCAGTGCTTCAAGAGGACCTGAACCTGGTCTATAAGTGGGCGATTGTAAATAAAATGAAAATAAACACAAGAAAATGTAGTCTCTTAAAAATAGGGAAAGTGCGAAGGCAGGATTTTCAATATAATATTGGCTCGGAAATACTTGTAGAAGAAGATTCTTGCAAATATTTGGGCGTTCACGTAAGGAATGATATGAAATGGAGTAGTCATGTAGGATGTGTAGTTTCAAAAGCTTACAAATCCCTGCACTTTGTAATGAGGGTATTAAAAGGAAGTAGTACCTCTGCTAAAGAATTAGGCTATTTGTCACTTGTAAGACCTATTCTGGAATACGCCTCGGCGGTTTGGGATCCATATCAAGTAGGGCTCATCAATGAGTTGGAAATGGTACAAAGAAAGGCCGCTAGATTTGTGCTCAGTGACTTTAATCCCAGGAGCAGTGTGAGCCGTATGTTAAAGAAACTTGGGTGGGAATCACTGGAGGCTAGGAGGATGAAATCTAGACTCTGCGCTATGTACAACACGTATACAAATCAACCAGCATGGGGTGAGCTTAGCAAACGATTGGGAAAGCCCACTTACATGGGTAGGAGCGATCATCCTTTCAAAGTTAAGGGCCGACCACAGCGAACAAATTATGGTAAATATTCTTTTGTAAATCGTGCCATTGATAACTGGAACTCTCTACCTGCCGCAGTCTTAGAGCCTTTTCCCAAACATATAGGTGTGTTTAGGAAAAGACTGACTATTTGTGTAAATACTCCAGTTTAATTGTTGTAGGCAATAATTGTTATTGAAATGTTATGTATAATTATGTATTTGTTATGTATATACAATTTGCCACCGGGGGACACACCCCCCATTGCAAATAAATGAATGAATATGAAATGTGAATGTTTCTGGCGAATGCTAATGAAGAGAAGAGATAGGTTGGTAGGACACATACTAAGACACCCAGGAATAGCAAGCTTAGTGATGGAAGGAAGGGTTGAGGACAAGAACTTTAGGGGTAGACCAAGGTTAGAATATGCTAAACAGATTGCCTCGGATGTAGGTTGTGGTAGCTATGTAGAGATGAAACGATTAGATCAGGACAGGGAGGCATGGAGGGCTGCATCAAACCAGTCAAAAGACTGAACTCAAACAACAACAACAACAACAACAACAAATAAATAAACTAACAAACAAATAAACAAACTAACAAACAAATACATAAATAATGCGGCGCGACTTGTTATTTACAGCTGAAATGACCGTGGATCTCAGATGGCTAGCTACCTAGTTATCATAGCAGGACCGGATATTTTTTTTTCAGAATCACTGAGTTAACTTCAGAGAAAAAAGGAATCTTGTAGTTTAAAGTGACCGTTAATCGCGCGATTATTAGCCACGGGACCTCCTTTTTACGTGGAATCCGACACACAGGACAAGGCATTTCACTTCGAAAATGTCACATGCATTGACCGGAAATCGAGCCCGGTACTCCTTAGTGAGAGGCAGACAGCTTGACCGCTGAGCCACCACGCACCTTAACGTCAGAGAGTATCTCTTCTTAGAGAGACTTGAAAGTGAGATCTCAGTCGGGATTAGAACCCCAATCTCCTGTATTCAGAAGTGAGCCCAAAGCTAATGAATCAATGTATTTGTTGGGATTGCAGCAGATTGAGTTTCGAATCCCGGCTGCGGTTCAAATTTCAAGTCTGACTTAACAAACTCCAGTATAATCTTTGTTACATAGTAAGTGGCAGGATTCTCTGTTCTCAGTAACCACGTCGCGACCTAGCCTAAAGCTCCATGAGTTGTGACACAATAAAGATGGATTCCCAGGATTACCGCTGAGCCTCTATCTGCTCACAAGATGGATGTTGGATAGAGAGAAGCGCGTGTCTTCGCCTATCTCACAATATAAAACAGTGTGTCCTACTAGTTCCGTTTCAGAGGTGGACAATGTTTAAAGTAACATTTTATTTACACGGTGTTTCATTAATACACATAAATATTTCAGGGTTGGAATCATAGTAATAGGTAAAGGGTCAAAATATGTTACATAAACGTAAACACTTAACATCAAAATGCAAATTAATTGCGAAGTCAGACACGAAAGTAGACGGTGCCCTTGTCCATTTTAATTGTATTTTCTGTAAACATCTGAATGAGCGGTATACTATGCACCGAGTAGATAGAAGAGGACTGATTGCTTGGCCTCCACACTCACCCGATTTAAACCCATTAGACTTATATTTTTTGTGTGTGGGGAAAGTTAAAGTCAATGGTGTGCTCAACTTCTGTGGAGTATGATACAACACCTCATGTACGAATCGTGTAGGCTGTCAAAGAATACGTGCTCGTACCTCAATGCGACGACGAGCAGAAGCCTAAAATAAGGCGGCTGGCTGCGTGGCTCAGTGGTAACGTTCTCGCCTGCTGATCTCAGGATAGCAGGATCAAATCCCAGCGTAGTCAGTCAGCAATGAGGGTGCTTAAATGTGAGGGAGCCGTAGATTTAATGCCACGATAAAGATCCCCTTCGAGACACAATTCCAACACCCCGGCGTCTCTAAAAGCTCCAGTAGTTAAAAGGGACGTAAAACCAATAACATTATTGCGAGGGGTGATCAGAAACTAAAGTTACAAAGCCTGCAGTGAAACGTACACACTTTATTTCATACTAACAATGCAGCCAACTGATACTTCATATATTAGGGTATTTTTGGACATAGTCTCCATATTGGTTTAGGCACTTGTCGCTTCGTGGGGTGAGTTTGAATATTCCTTGATGGTAACAATCCTGTCCTTGCGTGTTCAGCCACGTTGTCGCCAAGTGTTTCACCTCCTCGTCTGAAGCGAATTGTTGACCTCCTAGGTTCTCCTTTCGGTTAGGAAGCAGGTGAAATTCGCTTGGAGCTAGGTCCGGGTTATAGGGAGGGTAGTCTAAAATGCCCAGGGACACCACTTCAACAGTGTGGTGGCCTTCTGGACTGTATGAGGTCACGCGTAGTCATTAAGGAAGTTGACGCCCACCGTGACAAGTCCTGGCAGCGGGTATATGTTTCGCCCACAGGAATCGAATAACTAAGCGGAACTCTTCGTGAGACCAGTTTTCCAAACAAGTCGCCATTAGTTGTTTACCTACAACTAGCGCTATAGGCGGCAGTTGGTTGAAACTCTGCACAGTTACCAACCTTATTTATTCGAATTACCCCATACTAATGTACTAATTTCAAATAATGTGGCGAATCTTTCATATAAATCAATGGGAAGTAGTGAGTACCGTACATGTTGGAAGGGACAACCCTGACGGCCCAGGCACTCAAGGCCAGTGGAAAGCAGCCAGCATTTACGCCACACAACGCAACAACTCCGAATGCCGCAGGGATGTCCATCTCCACCAACCATCATACCTGTGTACCAGGTATACACACAGTCACGTGACAGCTCTAAATGTCGCAGGGATGTCCAGCTCTGCCAACCTTCATGCCTGCGTACCTGGATTTCAATTACGATTTCGGAGCCTTACAGTTCAATCTCGAGGCTTATTTTCCGCACGTTGTCCTCTTTTAGTACAACGATTGCGTCCACATGGTTTCAAGATAGGTTTCGACCTGCCTTACCTGATATTTCCCTTGTTTTTCTTTTTTATAGCGTATGGCTTCTAGTGCCGGGATTGTCCGAGGACATGTTCGGCTCGCCAGTTTTTGTAGCTGCTTCGAGACGGACACCCAATGGGTGAGCTACACGTACCGTCGCGTGTGGAGTGTTGTCTGGGGAGGAAAGTTTGAATGTAAGAACGAGGATTTGGAAGGTAGCGGCTGTGGCCTATAGTTAGGGACCAACCCCGGCATTTGCCTGGAAGGAAGATGGGAAACCACAGAAGACCATCTTCAAGGTTGCCGGCGGGGGGATTCGAACCTCCTCGCCTCACGGATGTGAGCGACTACCAGCAGTCATGCCGTAACGACCACGGCTAACTCACTCTGCACTTCCCTTGTTAGTGGGTCATAATGATATTTCAGAAACAATTAACTTCAAAATTCAACGAACACAGAATAGATTTATCCTTGATGTAGGCCTACGCAGAGAAGAGCATATCACATCATGCTTCATTCAGCTTCAGTGACTTCAATTAAATTTTAACTATACATTTTCCCCGTATGGAGGACGTTCATGGTCGATGTAATAGATTCCATTAAGTCACGATGCAGTGGGTTCGATTCCCAACTTCTGAAAGTGGTTTTCCGTGGTTTCCTCCTTCTACTCCAGGCAATGCCGGGATGGTTTCCACTTTAAGGCCACGGCCGCTTCCTACCCAGTCCTCACCTGAATTACGAATGTTGTTTTTGGTTGATTCAGGGGCTTTGCAACATCGTGGTCATGTAGCCCTGTGTACTTGGGTTAGTATGGAATTTGTCTAATAACCTGTGTTATCGTGGTGGCTGTATTAGTGTGTGTGTTTGTAATTCAGATGATGATTGGAAAGGAGGAGGCCGTAGTCTTAAGTGAGGAACCATTCTAGCAGGTGCCTGGAGTAGAAGTGGGAAACCACGGAAAACCACTTCCAGGATGACTGAGATGCGAATCAAACCCACCTTTTCTGTTTTGCCTCATGGGGCTGAGTGTACCTCGTTCCATCTCTCAGACCAGATTTTTGTTGTTGTCAGCGCAGGGATTGGAACCCGGATTTTCGGGGCAATAGCCAACAATGCTAGCCGCTACACCACGGGGTGGTCGCCTGCCTAATATAATCTATCTATCTATATATATACCGTATATTTAAAGCTCAATGTTGTTTTGCCTGTTATTTATACAAATCTATACCGTTTCACCGATCTGAACCAAAATTTCTATACTTACCCTTTGTAACCCTGCGGGTAACACCGTTCACTTTAAATTTCGGATAAACCACTCCATTCTCTGCATTTACGCCATTTGGCAAAAATTTAAACCGTTTCACCTAATTGCACAAAATTTTACATACTTACCCTCTAAAACCCTGCTGGTAACACTGTCCACTTGATATTTTGAACAACCCTCTCCATTCCCTACATTTAGAATTACATACAACATGAACTTGAAAACCACTTTTTAAGGCCCTGGAACCATTCGTGTCCGTAGTAATGTAACTGCAAGAATATTTTAATAAGTCTATTGTTGGCCTGCAATGCGGACTGCATCACGTCGCCCCTATCAGTGTTTTGGTGCAGAATTGCGAAAATAGTTACATCTTGGGCTGCTTATAAATTGCAGTCACGGGGAATAATTAGTGCAAAAAGATTTCGTAGACCCTTAAAACAGTTATCATCATCAAAATATTATGCCTTTGTATAAGTACGATGGTGTTGGTGCAGTACATTGAGGTTATTAGCTGCAATAAGCGTTGGTCCTTTCAAATTTAATTTCATTTACTTTCATCCCTATCCTTGAGCGCTATGTGGTGATAAATGACACTATTGCTACCTCAGGAGCTCGGTACAGTCGAAGTTTTCCAAAGTGCTCTGATTATTTTCCTACGACGCTATGGGGCAAAAGACGACACTATTAGTCTCTACTTTTCTAACAGCCAATGAGATATAGGCCCTAGGCAGAGTATTTTATTTCACTTACTCCTCTTTCTAATTCGTTTGTAAATTACATGTGTCAGTACTGTAGTTAGTAAATAGCCATTTCCCTATTCATTATTATCATTATCATTACCGACAGTAGTGGCTACGCTGGCTAAAGCGCAGCGTTAGGTCATGGGGCCAAGCTCTCTGCTGACTTGGTAGACGCGTGGGTTCGAGTCCCACCGTCAGCCGTCCTTGAAATGGTTTTCCGTGGTTTCTCCATTTTCAACACCAGGCAAATGCTGCGATGGTACCTTCTGATAGGCCACGGCCGCTTCCTTCCACATCCTTGCCCAGTTTCATTCCTCTTCATCCATTCCATCTCTCATCCCGACACGCAGGTCGCCCGTGGGCGTCGACTAGAAAGACCTGCACTCGGCCTCTCAGGAGGCCACACGACAAACAAAAAAACATTATCATTACGGGAAAATGACCTTAATGTTACGTCCATTATACTGTACTACATATCTCCCCCACTAGCCCACCACCACCACAAAAAGTTATATTTTTTGTTTCTGTGAGTTTAAATGTCATGTGCCACTGTAGTAGTATTAATTATCATCCATAAATCAAATAAATCCACCGTGTTGACGTACTGAAAGTTACAATCAATTGTTACTTATTTAGATCCTAGGCGTCCGGTGTCTAGTCTTTCATCTAGGCTTACAGTTTGAGTAGAGACACGAACACGTACCCAGGTTGCTGCAATGACAGCAATCACCGACACTTGACGCGGCTCCATTCTGTAAGCCTAGATGATAAAAGTTTTAATTATTCGACACTGAAATGGCTTCTGAGCTTTCTGTGTAAATACATTCAATATTCTATGACGTAGTGCACTGGATTCACAACAAAACATTAGCGATGAAGAGTAATAGTAATATGATTTTAAATGTTTCAAGGAAAATGCTTGGAGTAGGCAGATATGTTCACATCTACACTCCTGAACCAAGTGCAGACACGTGCGCGTGACTGAGAACCGCACGGTATCGACGGTTAATATTGTGTTGTTCAGTTGGCAAGCACTACAGTACTCTAGGGTGCATTGCGTGACACATGTTAGGGAAGGGAGTGGGCAAGGGAGTAACGGGAAGGAGAAATTCAAATCACCTTACATTCTTTGTCTATTTTCTGGTGAAATTTCATTCGGTGGACATTAAGAAAACACTGAAGATCGAATTTGGTTCAAAGCAGGATGACCTATTACTATTTTTAGCCTATTTTCATTTATATAAAACAAGTTTATGAGATCATCTTTTGTCCGTGTGTGTATGTGTCTCTGTGTGTGTATGTGCGTCCGTGTGTGTGTCACCCGTAATAACTTCTAAACGGCTTGAGTGAAACTCGGTAAGATCATAGTACTATTTTGGCCGACCCCGACCGTGCCCTTCAAATTTTAATACATCTCACCAATCCAACATGGTGGCTGTGCGAAATATTTCACCGGCATTCTATATCTCCCAAACGATTAATCATATCACCCGGAAATGTTTACGGCGATAAAGGGAACTACTAGACGTTCACCTATGCGGCATTCAAAAACCTGTTAACTACAAAACGAACAAGGCTGCCGAGCGAAGTTGAAACATTTAAATATACTTTTCTCGCGATTTAACCATCCGAACGCAGTGAAACTTGGTACAGCAAATGACTATACAAATTGCAATGCACTGACATCTAATTTAGTTCAATTGTTTACATAACCTCAAGATGGTGGCTGTGCGAAATTTCAAAATTAAGTTTTTATTTGTCGTGTTCTAACTATGCAATCGAAATCAACGTTTGAATAATGAACGTACACAATAATCCTCATCTAATAGTACATAACGCTATGGCCTACATATATTAAAATCCAACATGGCTACCATCCGAAATATTTAGACGGTTCTTAATATCTATTAATCTATCACAGCAATCAAACTGAAATTTTGCATGTGTATAGAGGCTATAAACATAAGTTCACCTATGGGACGTTCAATAACCCGGTGAGCACAAATGCAACATGGTGGCGACGCGAAATTTAAATATTCAAATAGACGTTTCTCGCGATTTAACCATCCGAGGGCAAGGAACTTGGTACGGTATAGGCCTATGCTTATATAAATCTTATGTTTCACCATGGCGAAATGCAAACAGTATGTCAGAAAACTGTACTATAATGAGGCTCATTATAGTACAAGTTTTCATTAAGATAAAGTTTCTCCCACTAATCAGAGTTCAAGAAACAGTTGTGTGACCAATTAGGTAAGGATAGCATCGCACCTGCGCTCACTTCCACGGCCTCCTATCTTAAATTTCACTGCGTGGCTAGTGTCATAGTGGGGTATTCGAGGAGGTCATGCTCGAATACAAGGCATTCTCTGCGTTCCATGCGCTCTGTTCAGTACATAAAACGGCGAAATTTCGGCAGATATTTATGAATATTTATGTTCGTACATAAAATAGTTATAATTATCGTCGAACACAAACAGTCGTATGCAACTTGCCTATAATGGTAATTAAAACACAGCAATCATACTGAAAATGTTGATAGAGGCAATTTATATAAGTTGGATATATGAAAATAGGCTGTATAGTTCTTCAAACTACTTGTTGTAACCTATTGCCAGACGCATTGTATAGTTGAACTACTGTTTGTATTTTATCGCATCTGCCCTTTTCCCATTTCCAGAGATGTCAGAGCTTGTGAAGTCTGCATGCCAATGAGGCGCACGTACCGTGTATTTTGCCCAGGTGCAGTGTTAATGATGTTGGTAATATGGTCACATACCTTCAACAGCTCTGTGATCTTCTCAAATTAAATCACAGTACAGTTCAAGTAAGATTCATATCTGTAACTGACTACTGTCAGTGTCTTGCATGTGTCTCCCTTCTTCATATATTTCTACAGTTTTCATTAATTGTATTGTATTAGCTTGCCACGGTGGGTGAGTGGATAACGTGTCGGTCTACTAACCCCAAGATTGCAGGTTCGCTCCCGGCCGTAGTAAGTGATTTTTGACAGGCGGCAAAAATACGACACGCATGTCATACGATGTTGGTATGTCAAATAACCCATTTGAATTCATTAGGCCGTGTTCATAATGGCAGAATTAATCTCGGGAGTTTCCGCCTACACAAAGTTCCTCATTTCTCTAATAGAAAGCGCTATATCATTCAGGGAGCTTAGATATCTAACCTCCTTGACTTTCAGAGTGATTCAAGGAACAACGAAATTCGACATGCAAGCTACCCTCTGGGTGGCAAATTACAAAGCTTGCACCCGGCACCCGAGGCCATACGATATTATTATTATTATTAATTGTATTTCCTGTGGCGCTTGCTAGGCTTTGACGGGAATGATCCTGAGCTACATTACAGACTGGACCTTGGGGATTTTAATCTCTAATGGTTATTCTCCAATTTTGGGGGAGAGGGTGTTTGTGACGTCAACATTAATTTCATCCTCATAAAGACGCGCAGGCCCGAAAATCTGCATTAGGCCTCCTCAGAGATTACGCGATTATTATTTTAATATTATTATTGATGACATATTGGCTTTTACGACCATTTTTACTCCAGGATACCTTCTAAATTTTTGCTGAGTCTGACGCGGGGTTTCCATTAAATACACCAAGTCAGACTCATCAGCGGACTCTAGGTGTCCCTGCACTGACCACCGCTGGGGTAGCGCATCTTGCACTACATTCCAAATTTTAGCACACCACTGTGTCATCATAAAACGCTGAAGTGTATATTTCACAAAACTGAAGCTCTTAAACCAGAGGGAGTTGGAACGTGCGGTTTGTACCAAAATCTTCCGAATCGTCTGAAGAGGATAGGAAAAAACTTGCATTTCTTGACAAGACAACGGAAATGTAGGTATTTGTTTATAAATTGCGTTTAAACAAATAAACAAGACGATAGTCCCTGTCAGAACTGTGTCGCGTCCAGCCCGCATAACAGTAAACAGTAAATCCTGGACACAATTAACCGATCTTAACAAATGAACATTAAAAGAAAGAGATTACCCTCAGCAGTGATGAATTGCATTCTGACTTATTACATATCGACAATATTTTTAAATCGTACGTTAAACAAAGTAACAAGACGATAGCCCCTGCCAGAACTGTGTCGCGTCCAGCCCGCATAAAAATAAAGCTGGGAGGGTAGTTAAACACATGTGAGATTATTTTTCTCACAGGCCCTCTAGTTGTACAGGGAGATTCTTTTGCTGGAGTGGGGCCGGCGACCGGCTGCCGGACGCGCGCATCTTCCGCCAGCCCACCGAGCTCGGGCCGCGGATAGCGCGCAGGTGGAAACCGTAGCAAAGTACTTTAATTAATGATAAATTCACCAGCAAATCATGATTAAAGAACTTACCTTTTCACAGAAGATGCTGAAAATGTTCTCCTTCAACTGACAGACAGGCGTTGTGCCGTGTAAATAAATTAGCGTTTACACGTTGTAGCCTAATTCCCTTCTGTTATGAGGGCTATCTGCTGCCGTATATTGTTCTCCAGCTCCACTAAAGTACGGGTAATTGATCTGTACATTTTGTATTTTAAATTACTACACAATTAAACATCAAACGGGCCTAGGTCCGTGCTTCGATTAATTACAGTAAACACGCAGGGTGGAACAGGAGTAGCTACATAATGTAACGATGTCTGTCTGTCAGCTGAAGGAGAGCATTTTCAGCATCTCCTGTGAAAAGGTAAGTTCTAACCATTAACTGGTGACGTGAGGTCATCCTGATTCCCAAAAATAAAATAAAAATCTGTGCTTCTTTAATTAAATCTTGCAAGACGTTGTTGTTTATGCTACGTTCTTATCTGTGCGCTGACACTTCACACTCTCGTTGATGAAAGTTTAGTGACTTAATGACTTTAATGACCCTGGATAACTCGCCTTGGCGCTATCCACGGACCGAGCTCGGTTAGCTGGCGGAAGGCGCGCGTGCTCGGCAGGCGACTCACGGCCCCGCTTCAGCAAAATAATCTCCCTGTATTATTATTACAATTACTAGAAGACCCGTGCTGCTCCGCAGCATTCACTTCAATCCTACAGCACTTCTGTCCATATGACATTTGCATGTGTTCATGCTAGTGACCTGAACAGACATTTAACGTACCGTCGCTTTTGGGTAAATGATGAAGTAGACTTATGAGATCAAATGTCCTCTGTGTGTGTGTGGCACTATTTGCCCAGCGTAAGCTTAAAAGGCGCACGGACGTCAGGTTCCAGACGCAATTCTGAAAAGCCGAGGTGAACAGCTAACTCCAAACACATAAGCTATACTCTTCTCTGAAGTACGTGGGTTGGTGACCACGGGACCCCAGCTGAGTCCGTCATTGCTTCCACTTACTTGTGCTGGGCTCCTCTCCGTCTTCTTTCCTGTCGACATCCCTTGGTCAACTCTTGTTCTTTTCCAACCCCGACGGTATTAGGGTATCCGAGGCCTAGGGAGTCTTTCACTTTCCTGCCTTAATTGGCCCTTGTCTCATCTTTCCTGATCCCTCCTTCTTCGAGGGGTCAGACCTCTAGTTTTCTTTTCATTATATTTCCTTTACTCTTTAAGATCCCGCACTGTTTTTTGTTAATTGGCTCCCGTGTACCTAAATTCCATTGAGCGATTTCTTTTGCATCCACACTCCATTTTGTAGGTGTTTTCAGATTACGTTGCATTTTTAAGTCTTTTCGATCTACAGTAAATTGCATTTTGCTAGTGTTTTCAACCTCGATTGCATTTTGTAAGGATCGACAATCTAAATTGTCTTTTAGTAAGTTTTTCAATATAGGGGATGGGACTTTTGTGAGTATTTTGAATCTAAATTGCATTTTGTATGGTGGTCATTTTGCAGATATTTTGATTCTCAATTGCATTTTGTGGGTATTTTGAATTTAAATTACATTTTGTAAGTATTTTAAATCTAAATTGCATTCTGTATGTATTGTCCATCCAATTGAGTAGTTTGAATCTACCATGTATTTTGTAAGCATTTTCAATTTCAATTGCATTTTGTAAGTATTTTGAATTTCAATTGCTCTGCGTGTTTTTTTGGAATCTGAAATGCGCTTTTTTCAATCTAAATTGCATTGTGTATTTTCAATTTCAATTGCATTTTGTAAGTATTTTGAACCACAATTGCTTTTTGTACGTATTTTCAATCTCATTTGCATTTTGTAGGTACTTTTCAATCTATTCCTTTTGTGAGTATTTTCGTTCTAAATTCCCTTTTGTAAGTATTACCGCTCTCCATTTTGTGAGGAGTTTCAACCCGAGTTCCTTTTTGTAAGTATTTTCCTTCTCACTTAATTTTCGTTCTGGTTTCCACTTCATTGTCATTTTCGCTATCACCCAGACCATTAGGGGCCGATAACCTAAACGTTAGGCCCCTTAAATCAACAATTATCATCATCATCTCTGAAGTATTAACTCGACACGACGCGACAGTTTGATGCTGGCTGTAGGTAGGGTGATAGGTCGCTGGCAAGCTCGTAAACTCACTCTGAAGCTAGTAATTTAAATTTCCACTGAATGGAGATTGCTTGAAGAAATGAAAACGTAAAAACACTTACAGTGGTCGATGTGGGAGCTGTCGCGATCTTTCCTGCAGAACTTTTCGTGCTGAACAATTCTCAGAGTATATCTATATTTTTAACGGTTTACCCATAAAATGTAATAAATATTTTTTTTTCTACCTAATCCTTCATCTTAATCGAGAAATCCTTCACAGAATGGTTAAAACCGCATCAAAATCCACCAAGTTGCTCTCGAGATTACCCGTTACATCCAAGAATTGGGAACTTTTGCTTTATACTAAGTAGATAGAGATATCCACACAATTTAATGCTACAGCAGTACAATTTGGTGATCTGTCTACTTATGATACCAATGGTATACATTTAAAATAAAAGATTGGTCTCTTATTTTTGAATTTAGAGATGCACCGTAACTCTTGGGTAACATAATTATAAAAGTGTGCAAATTAATAGAATTAGATAAAATAATTTTAATAAGTCATAATTTCTTTTATTCAAAATCATTTTATTGACCAACTTCTTTTGTTATCCTACTTAGTAGTGTTTCCTCTCCCGTGGAATTACACCTATTCCCATAAGGAATTGCGTCTGGAAACTTTCAGATTATTGGATTCCGAGGGATATGTGAGCTGGGTCCGCTTTCAATTTTTCATTGACTTTAGAATTTAAGTCAGGTGATTTCAATGAATAGTTCATGAATCTTTGAATAGTTCAATAGCGTTCATCAGTTAAAAGACCCCAAATCCCTCTGCTCTAAATTCACACGTAAAGTAGAGTGAAGTAATAAAAACGAAACGTGTGTCATCTTGCATTTGCAAGGCTCCTCTGTTAGTGGAAATTCTAAAAAATCATTTTAATTTGAGTTTCTTAAATTAAAATATAATTAGGAGTCTTGGTTAAACATTTGAAGTAATTTCATCGCCTTGTAAACATAGGCCTACTTAGTGCATTAAACCGTGAAAAGTAAAAATGCAATTTTGGAAAACTGACATCGAATCTAATAATTTGCACACCTCTGTAAAGACAGCTATCGCCTCCACCACTACGGATAGAATAGTGAGTCAAGGAGATTGATGAGAAATGAAAATATAACTCACACAGAAGGAATTAATATTTATTAAGCTGTAAATTTGATTGAGTATATCTTAGTTATAGAACTGAGGGAATGAAAGAACAGGATGTAGGATAGTAATCACCGTTGTAGGACAATAGCACTTTTTTTTACCATTACCACACGACAGGGATTCGGACGTCCTTGTATAATTGTTATTTAATCTTTGCCCCGTTTGATGAGGTCTGTGCTCCTCCGCAACATTCGTTTCAACATTCTAATAGTACTTCCTTCCATACGACATTTGCTGTTCGCTTGCCTTTAGGTTCTATTTGAACTTTGACGTCACGAAAGTATTTTGCTCGCGATAGTGCGACATACAGTTGTCCGTGGCTAAACACCGGTTGAGATAGATAAATGCCTACTTGATCTAGTGTTTGACCTTGAGCTTTATTGATAGTTACACAAAAAGCCAAACGTACTGGAAACTGCCTCCTTTTGAAGGAACACGGCATAGAAGTATCTGATGGCGTAAGGTCAAGGCGAGGAAGTAGAACATTGTTTCCAACATTTACGCCAGTAATAATTTCCAGGTGTAAGCAATTGTCATGCATCTTCCGAACCAACAGTCTAGTACCGTTCAACAGACCTTGGGTAACATTAATATTTCTCAACAAAATCACAATGGAGCCTTCTTTTAGTCGAAGGATATGAGGTGGCAATCCACTTATGTCTAAGCTGTCTAAAAATTCTGTTGGGAATTGTAGAAGTTCACTCTCATCTTCAGTGATTAAATTATTCACACTGATGTAAGTTCTCGATGATCCTGGGATTAGCTCTAAAACTTTGTCATTGATTTCTTTACAGTGTTCATTTTTAGGTGCTAGAATCGCAATTTTTGAAAAGCGTGAAATATCTTTCAGTGTGGAAACTTCGTTTCCATATATTTCAGTGATGATATCAGTTTTAGCAATGGTGGAGGGTGGTAAGTCGACTAGTTCTGAATTTTCTCCATCGACGTGAGGGTATTCACCGTTACCAATTTGTATCAAGAAGTTTGCAATGTCACGTTGATCTATATCCGCTCGCATACTTTTGTTGAGTTTAAAAATTTTGAATAATGGCCACAAAGGAGAGAACCTTACTGACATTTGGACTGAAGCTGCTCTAGATGCGTGAGGCACAACAGGCAATACCTGCCTGAAATCTCCACCTAAGATGATAATTTTTCCTCCGAAAGGCACGTCGTTATTCATGATGTCCTTGAGCAGCCGATTTACACACATCAATGCGTGCTTATTAGCCATAGGGGCTTCATCCCAAATGATAAGTTTTGCTGAACGAATATAAAAAGCTTCCTTGCTGTTAACTTTTATTCTTGATACTGAACTTTCATGTAAATGTAGAGGTAACTTGAACTGGCTGTGTACAGTGCGCCCCTGAGGTAGTAACATTGCTGCAATACCAGTCCATGCAACAGAAACTACATTTAACCCCAAATTTGTGCAACTGTGAATCAAGCATTGGTAAAGAAATGTTTTCCCGGTGGCCCCTGGACCATCAATGAAATATGCATTACTCATCCTTTCATTGCCGTTTTGTACTAACCCCAAAATTTCTGTAATTACAGCCGTTTGGTTTTCATTTGCTTGGTTTATCATCCGACTTAATTGATCCTCATTAAGTTTTGGATAATTCATTGGTAAATTTGTCCGAGGGAAATTATCAATAATAGCTGGCAATTCCAGAGAAGTAATGGGAAGACCATGGAGCTTTAATGTATTAGAAATATGTATAAGAGTGAACTGATATGCAATGTTAGGTTCGTGAAACTGCAGATAATCTTCTGATGATGAATTCTTGAAAATGTCCCATAACTGTCTTACATTTGAAGGGGTCTGAAAGATACATGTGTAAGAAAACAGTTGTCGTAACTGAGAAGGCATCTGAAATTGTGACGCTTCTGCCAAACACCGCTGTCATTGAGAATCATCAATCAGCAAACCTCGCTCCTTAGCTGTTTCTTTAAAAGTAGAATAGACAACGGTTTTGTATGTTCGTAGATCCTGGAAGCTGGTAGCACCAATGACGTGAAGCAATAACAGGCGTAAATAATACCTTTCTGTTTCTGTAGGCGAAACATTATACATTCTGCTTATAGTTTTTGAAACAGTTTTTCTTTTTTGCCACTGGCAGTTGCTCTATTTGCAGACGTAATGTACTGGTGTTTCAGGATTTATATACGGACTTCTGGCTTGCGAATCTTGATTTAACTTGAACCACGCTTGTAATTCCGTGTTGCGCAACTGTGCTTGAAGTAAAATATCAGGAGCGTTATCATTTTTAAAATAGATATTTTGCAAGTTTGGCAAGTGAACTGGCAATCGCACGATAGAATGTGACTGTTCATGCATGTGAAATGAAAATATCCTGTATGCGGCTTCTGTTGGACCAACATATCTAGCATTTAGAAAATAAGTAATTTCATCGTAGTTCACCGTTTCACCTTCAGGACAAATTTTAACATTGCAGCAGTCATGACCTTTATACACATACTTGTGGATGTATTTAACACTCCGAACACTCGAGCATATTTCAACATTAATATGAGCTTGAAAGTAAAGTAAAAGAAATGGATTGTAGGGAACAATGAATCGACTATCGATTTCCATGTCAATACCTCGAATTGTTTTTACAATAATCCGTCCATTATTTCTTCTCCTATACGAAGGATAACCATTGGCGTTATCTTTGGTCTTTTCCTGAAACTGTTTAGGGAAATCTTTCTTGCATACGCCATCTTTCATACAGACTGAAGAAGGATTCAAAGATCCGCAAGGACCATGTACCATATGACGCCTTACCAACTCGTATAGCGCTTCATCCTTGAGATCTGGTATTTCGGCTGACACCACACTGTCAATGTCAGAAATTTCTCGAAACTTACTATCTTCCGTTAACGTTAATAGTAAATGGATGTGCGGGAGACCTCGTTTTTGAAATTCCACTGTATATAGATATGCTTTTACCGAAAATTTCCTTAACATTAATCAATCGTAGCAATACCTTTACTTTGCAATGGAAAACTCTCACTACAATATCAGGCCTATTATTAGCCGTTTCCCAAGGATGAATGCTGTTAAGTATTTCTGGCCATCCCACATTACAGGTGAATGTAATGAATAAATCTGGCTTTCCAAACTTCCTCACTATCGCCATCGCATCCTGATAATTTTGCATCATATTCCTTGGGCTACCTGTAAAAGAAGATGGCAAAACTACAATACGACCGACTCTGAGATTTTCATTTTCTGCTCGTACATGCAAGGCGTCTGCTAAACCGGCATATGCATCAACTCGCAACTTAGTTTGTTGATGACGTATATATTTTAACCGGTCACCTTCCATACGACAGTAGTAATCCACAAATAGCTGTTGAGTCAATTTACCAGCGTTAATAAGGGGATTGAAATCGAACTCAGCTCCTAGACCTCGAATGGCAATTCTATACAGAATATACTCACGCATTGTGACAGTATGACATATTTTAGTTTGTCTCATTCCAGCAGTTGACATTGAAATGTGCAAACCAGACCCTCCGCAAGGCCAAATCAAGGTATAACAATTAGGATCACAGTGCATACTATCATAATCAACATTCCTCAAGCCACATTCTCTCTCATATATTGCAATGTGTCGATGAGATGGTGGAGCTTCATCAACAGTTCCAAATACAGCAGCAATTTCTGAACATGTGGGGTCATTATAACGTCTTGGATCTGAGGAAGGTTCGTGATAGAAGCGCATTACCAATTCCATTTGACGACGATTTTCTTTTAGAGCTGATTTTTTCTCTTCACTTACTTTCTCGTGCATTGTTTTATAAGAGCGCACGTAAGGATTGTGCTGATCTAGTAAACGATTTAAAAGACTGAGGGTATCTTCTCTCAGTTCGTGATTAGCATCATTCAGTATCCTTAAATCATTTGCCTCTGAAAATTCTAATATGTATAATTGGCCATATGAACTGTTTTCCTGTTTTCTGGCATATAAAGGGAAAATTCTATGATGAATGACAGCATTGATTTTGAAACAGTAAGGTCCATGGCTCGGTAGTAGCTCAGCAGTAGCACCAAAGGATACATACGACATAGCATTATTATACTGCCGAACATTTTTCCTAAAATTTTTACTGATTTCGTCACAATTCGTAAACAACTGCTTAATTTCTGGAAGTATTGTGTATGGTGGAAGTTTCACTTTGCCATCGCTACAACAAAAAGAAAAGCGACCACTTGTATTTTTCTCTTTTGAAAAGTATACAGCTGAGCAGTGGTGACAAATGTTACACAGACTTCCAATTGAGAATGGTTCTATGTAGGGAATAGTATCAAAAATAGCACATCGATAAGTGGCTGAGAACGGTTTTGTGACAATCTGTTTCTCATATCGATTTGAGTCGCGTAGTGCTCGTTTCTGTTTCTTGGTATTGACGTTTTCGACCATACTTGACTCTGTTAGGTCTGCGCACACCGGCGCGGGATGCGGGAACGGGAGCGGGAGCGGGAATGTCGCGAACTTTTGCGCACATGGCGGGATATGCATCCACTCAGACAGCTGCGTCAGAATCCCGCCATGCTGCGTTACTGCAGGAGTACGCAGCTTGCTGCGTTTTCCCGCGTCCCGCATCCATTTAGCAATGGCGACGGAACTGTCAGGAAATATCCTGCCTTATATCAATAACATGAGTAATGAAGATTAAGAAATATAAGGAATAAAAGATAAGCTCAGGGACGAAATAGGAAAGGAACTGCAAGTACCTGGTTAGCATCAATTTAAATAATATCACTCTTTGTTTCTGTGTTCATTTGTAACGTGGTGATACACCTAAAGAAAACCGAACGGAACCACCCTAAAACTAAATATAAACTGCACTATCGCATCGTATCGCAGATAGCTTGGCAAACCTCTCTCACGATAGCTCCAACAGTTGTGAATCCAACACGAAAACTGTGGCCAATTGTCGAGAAAGAATCCCCAGTAGCCAAAAATCTAATAGCAATAGCAAGGCGAGATAGCTTCCCGATAATTGGTATATATTTTCCTTATGTTGCACTTCATCAGACGAATTCATTTCGGAACTGTTTCCCGCGCTGGTCAGAATACAAAGACGATTTCGCAGCGACTGCGGGTATCGTGTCAATCCCGCTCCCGTTCCCGTTCTCGCATCCCGCGCCGGTGTGCGTAGACCTTTAGCACTGATATCTAGGACGTCATAGTGACCGTTCCGACCATCTCCAGAATACAGTAAGGAAATTATTCTATTTGGTGGCGTATTTTCGGCGTTTACAGTATGCGTTTTATTATTAGTAACTATGTTAATATTCATTTTATAAACTTGAGCAGCGGCAACTAACTCAACATGACGTCCATGAATACCATTCATAGACATATGCATTTTGTAATCATCGCTCGTATTGATAGCAGTTTCGTACATATCGCTGTTGTCAACAATAAAGGAAGAATACTTATTCCAATTGTCTGTAACATGTTGAAGAATTCGTTTTCTAACCTTTGTAAATTAACTCTGACTGTTGTACACACAATATGCCAATGCCCTGAACAGACAATTTCCGTCACCTTTAATTCTTATCACATTTTGTCTCTGGCTAACTAGTTCTGAGGTTCGCTTCCGACACGATCCTGGGGTTTTACTGCACGCAAACCCACTCTTAGTTTGAAACTGTAAATCAGCCACTGAATCGAGTGACTTGGCAACCACGTTCTCAACTGAGTTAGCACTGATACCGGTATTTAAGACGTCATAATGACCGTTCCACCCATCCCCAGAGTATAGCAAAGAAATTATTCTATTTGATGGCGTATTTTCTGCTTTTACACTATGAGTTTTATTATTAGTGATTATGTCAATATCCATTTTGTAAACTTGAGCAGCGGCAACTAACTCAACTTGACCTCCATGAATACCATTCATAGACATATACATTTTGTAATCATCGCTCGTATTGATAACAGTTTCGTACATATCGCTGTTGCCAACAATAAAGGAAGAATAATTATTCCAATTGTCAGTAACGTGTTTCACAATTCGCTTTCTAACCTGTGTAAATAAACTCTGATTGTTGTAAGCTCACAATATGCCAATGACCTGAACAGACAACTACCGTCACCTTTAATCTTTATAACATTTGTAATTGAGTGTCGCCTCACATTCATCATAATATGATTCATTGTTTTGATTGAGCACACAACCTATAAGGACGAATGATGAAACGAAAAGAAGACAGTTTGTAGCTGGTGAGACCAAAGACTATATAATTGAAAGATCGGATATACAATACAAAATGGCGGTTCCAACATTCGACTGTAGCGGCATCTTCGTGAAATTAGTTGTCTTTCGTATACAGTAAATGTTGTCATTCAAAGAGAAGTTGACATGCCAGTGTCATTAGCAAAATGGCTGCTGATTGTGCATGAGCATTTCAGTCTCAAAGTAATCCATTCTTTGAGAAGTTTTAATTAAATTATGTACACAGAATCCCCTTCTGCTTATTGTATGGACACATGCGACATTAGCGCCCGAGTGGAACAGGTAGAAGTTAACGATATCATGTATGGTTACATGCGACATTAGCGCCCGAGTGGAGCAGGTAGAAGTTAACGATATAATGACGTAATTAGGGAACTCTCGGTTAATATCAAGTTCGATTTATTATTGGGGCGGCGTTGAATATCATGGTACGATGTTAGTCGTTGTCGCCTAGCGACAATATGCCCGTCAAGTCGTTCGAATATTCCATTTTCGTGAGACCTTGAAGGAAGTAATATTCGCTATTATTTTAATACTCGAATGATATAATCAAGTAAGGTGGGTATCAATCGAGAGTGCGTGACAGGCATTACATTTTAAGACAACAAACGTCGTCGTAGCGCAAATACTTCCCGAGATATTTCAGTTTTAGTAAAGGGTAACATTTTTTGAAAACTATTTTAATATATAAGAAAACTATTTTAATATATACGATTATTACTAGTGGACCCGTGTGAGAAATCTCGCATGATCATAAACCACACTTTCCCCAATAGTTTTATAATGAGAGACTTACGGGGAAAGGTTGTTTGGTTTTTATATCATCCAAATGATTATAGAACACTATTTACATTTCAGTTAGAATCCCAAGTTCTACATTCCTTAACTTAAGAAGGCAATCACTGAAAATTGGATCATCATAACACTCACCGGTTATTCGATATTTATAAAATTATACGATTTGGGAACCCATTCCTTTGATTTACTGTTTCTGAAATCCATGCAAAATGATAAAGGAAAGATCTAAGAATGTTAAAATGACATGAAACAGGCGTCACAGCGGTTAAAATGTAAAGTGGACAGCAAAAGAGCGTATTTTTCTACAGCAACAGTATTTGCAAATCGAACATTACCGTAAATCAGGGCTACTTGGACCCACTTTTTTACCTACTTCTGCTATATTTTGTTTTAAAATCATAATTATAAAAGACTGATACTGATAACCATATTTTTCTTAATCTACAACATCTATACTTACTATTTATGATCGCTATTTTTTACTTTTTGAATTTCAAGTTTTAAAAAATGTTAAAATAAAATTGGGTTCAAGTAGCCCGTAAGTTGGGTTACTAACCCATATTCTATTTCCCTATGCAAGTGCATTATAAACGTGTTTAGGGTTCAAGTAAGACATAGGATCTTTGAATGAAACCTAGATGTGCATTAAACAAATTATTTTATTTGAAAAAATATTTTAATAACACAATAAAATAATTAAAAATTAAGAGCTGTGAAAAGAGTTCTTACTTGAAACATTGTCTTTGATTGATGGAACAAAAAATAAGCCGTGAAACACGTTACAAAATCTTAACCAACTCTAAACATTGTCCTTGATTGATGGAACAGAAAATAGGCCCCTTTTGACAAGTTTGGGAGGGTTAATCTTCTCCTTAATATCGCACCATTTATAATGCAGAATGTGTTTTTGTTTAGGCCACATCCAGCATTTTTTGGTTCGCTGCATACACTCAACGACAGCTCCGTTGTTGTCTACACTTGACACTATGCCAGGAAATTCAATATTCTCCCATATAACTGTTACAAAGTTGCCTTCTTTCAATGTCTGTTTAAGCCTTCTCTCTTTTGCACCACTGTCTCCTTTTTTCTTCTAACTTTTTCCACAGTCCATCGTTGCTTGTTCATCCATAGGCCTACTAGTAGATAGCAAATCAAGGTCCCTCACGTCACACGCTTCATACTCACTGTAAAAAAAAACTGAAATCACTTTCTCCTGATGATTGGAGGCTGTAATCATCAGCATCTTCTGATGTTGACAGTGTCGACTTGTTTTGATGGTTTCTGAGTTTTCTTGGTTTTCTTACAGGTGCCTTCTCTTTTTCTGCAGTCTTTTTCTTTGACTCTCTTGACGTTTCACCCTCTTCTGCTTCATCAATATCATCAGCACAAATGCTTTTCCCAGATGGAACTTGCAGTTTTCTCTTTTTAGTTGGCCGAGTCTTGACGAAGTCATGTCGCTTACCTTCAAGATGTGCTATGAATCGGCTACTAAATCAAGATTCACGGATCTTTCCTCTTTAGGAAGATGTTGAAGTAATTGCTCCCTGTCAAGGGGACATATTCCGGCTTTCTTAAAACCTGCTTGTAAATTACTGGCCATTGAAGGTTCTACGTCTTGCAGCACTGTTTTAAGTAAAAATGGAAACTGGTCTTTCGGGAGTGCTGGTACTCTTCTGCCAGCTTGTGGTAAGAACATCCCTCCATTTGGACTTAAGGGGTCTAAAATAGGCGACATCCAGGGGCTGTGTCAGATGGCTTGAATTTGGAGGCAAACACACAAAATTTGATGTTGTTATCTTCACACAACTTCAGAACATTTACACTCAGATGACAGGTTAAATTGTCCCCGATAATGACCTTTGGACCTTCTTGTTTCTTAATTATCGGCAGAAGATGAGACATAAACCAGTCTTCAAAAATTCCCAGGTCAATCCAGCCATTTTTACTTCTGTTATATCTGGCACCTACTGGCCCATTTTCTGTCCATGCGGTCCAGAGATGTTCTGCCTTATAAATTATGTATGGAGGAATCAAATTTCCAGCAGCATTCCCACAAAACATGACAGATATGTTACTTTTCGTAGAATTTATTACCCTCTCTGGGTATTTACAACCCCTACGACAAATAATCTTTTTTTCTTCCAGGGTCATCCGACATAGCAGTTTCATCATAATTGAAGATTTTTTTTTGGGGACTCCATCAATGGAGATACTTAAATTATCCATATATTCATTAAGTGCCTGGACATCAACAGAAGCTCTAACTCTCTTTATATTGCTGGCAAATCTTACTGATAACTGGGGGTGTCGACTCAGAAAGGATTTAACCCAATCTCTTCTTGGAAGATTTTTATTAAAGTTCTCCCATGCAGTTCTAGGTACGATTTTACAATGAATCTAAAATCCAGCTCATCAACTGGAAATCCATACTCGCAAATCTTGTCTAGATGGCTTGCAAATGCTAGCTTCTCCTCCATCGTGAAAGCGTTTGGATCACCATGTTTGTTAGGAACAACATCTTTTAGCCTACGTTTTGTGGTTGACCTACTGAATTTGAAAAAATCTGCTGCTTGCCTTTGGGACATTCCACCTGATCTGATAGCGTATAGGCATTTTTCCGGTTGGTCATCTGCAAAATCCTTGTACTTTCGGCTCCCAGGCAATCTTTTGTATTTAGACGGCATAGTGAGTTCTAAACCTGCAAAGGAAACACCTAAATAGTTTCAAACATATTTTTTATTAGGCAAAACATGCAAATAACTTGTCACTATCTGTAACAGGAGTCATATTTCGATTTGTATAAAGAATATACGCATCTGAGGTCTACTTGTACCAGTAGTACCTAATCCAGTCGTGGATTGAAGTAATTATTCGGTGATTAGTAGGCCAACATGCACTTTGATGAATAACAATTTTAAGGTGATTTACAGTTAATCATTTACATAGAAATTACCTAAAGCATTGTTTAAGGAATAACATTGTGTACTTACCTCATTCAAAAAGTCGATTCTCCACACGTTGGAGAAAGAAGTTGTCAGACGAGAAAAACAGTACACGTGTTATAACATTAACATAGCGTCCACTACACTCTAGCGGCAACTCTTGGAGATATGCGGAATGTGATAGAGACTGCACAGTGCTGCAACCTCATGGATGAACTAAGAATTAGATCGAATATTTCAATAAGCCAGTACCAGGAACGAATTAAATCATTTTAACATTTTGGGTTAAAGTAACACCCCAGGGTCCAAGTTGTTTTTTTTTTTTTTTTTTTAGCGTATGGCTTTTAGTGCCGGGAGTGTCCGAGGACATGTTCGGCTCGCCAGTTTTGTAGCTGCTTCGAGACGGACACCCAATGGGTGAGCTACAAGTACCGTTGGGGAGGGAAGGAGGGAAGTTGGAATGTAAGGACGAGGAGTTGGAAGGTAGCGGCTGTGGCCTATAGCTAGGGATCAATCCCGGCATTTGCCTGGAAGGAAGATGGGAAACCACAGAAGACCATCTTCAAGGTTGCCGGCGGGGGGATTCGAACCTCCTCGCCTCCCGGATGTGAGCGACTGCCATCAGTCATGCCGTAACCACCACGGCGAACTCACCCGGTAGGGTCCAAGTAGCCCAGATTTACTCAATACTCACTTCGGCAGTCACCCTAATGGAGGCAGTTTTAGAATTCTATCACCCGTGAATGTCAAAAATCGTATTAACACATGGAAGCCCACCTATTCTTGGCTATCGCCCAGGAGACCCGGGTTACATTTCCTGCTCTGCCAAGAAATTTAATTCTGGTCTGAGGGCAAAAACGGTATAACTAAGAAGAGGAAGGTTCGATTTTCACCTCAACCATCTTGGATGTGGTTTTCCGTAGTTTCCCACTTCCACTCAAGGCAAATACCGGGACGGTTCCTAGGCCTCGGCCGTTTCCTTGACATTTCCTTGCCTAACCGTCCCACTCTTCCCATCCCATCATCAGGCTCCCTGTTCGCTTTGCAGGTGAGTCTGCCTGGGCGTAGTGTTGGTCACACACCCCAGTTGTATCCCTGACTCAGAGTCTCAAGCTCCAGGACTCTGCCCTCAGTGGCGGTAGAGGTGGGATCCCTCGCTTAGTCCGTGGGAAAAGCCAACCCTGGAGGGTAAAACGATAGCGAAAAAAATAAAAAAATAAAAATAAAGCAAACAGCATGAAAATCGGCCCGGTAGAAGTCGCTGGCGGATTGTGGATAGAATGGATAATTGTCGTATATGGGCGAATAACATTATGTGCAAGTTAATTTCATGAAATAAAATACTAATAATTGTTGAATTAAAGAAAACAATAGTGATGGCACATAGGTACCTTTCATCAAAATAACATTTCATAAAAATCGGTCCAGTGGGAAGTTGTTGGCCATTTACAAAAGAAAACGCATTGTGTTTTAAATATATAGATGGCAAAGGAGAATCCGTTACTTTACTGGAATGATAAAAGTAAAATATGTTTCGACAATGTAATACCAATCGTAAGAAGGAAGAAAACGGAAATAAAAAAAAAATCCGAGATGGGATTCGAACCCACTCGATCGTGCATAACACAAATTATTGGACTGTAATTTTGGCCCCGCGGCCATCAAGACAATTGTCAATTTGTGCAATATCAAGATACCTAACCACCATACACACTCAACCTGCAGTTTAATTTCTTCAATACTTCCCTTATATTATAATTCTACTTCAATGTATATTCTAAAAACATAATTAACAATATTGGAGACTCTGTTTAATTCTCATAAACAAAGACGCGGCGTGAAGCAAGCGCCATTTCCCTCGTTGAAAAGAGTCTTTGGGCGCAAGTGCGGGAGCGGCAAATATAACCTTTTCTTTAATAATTTAAAAATATATCCTAACATATATTTACCTTTTAAAGACACTCTGCAAATCTACATGCCAAGGGCTCTCGTTAGAATGCATTACGAAGTAAATCGGTTCTGTCGTTCTCTCAACCTCGCGTTAGCAAAAATCACCTTAGTGTTTTAAATATATAGAGAGGTATTAAGACGAGTGGGAGAGGAGAGATGTTTCTGGTGACTGCTAATGAAGAGAAGAGATAGGTTGGTAGGACACTAAGACACCCAGGAATAGCAAGATTAGTTATGGAAATAAGGGTCGAGGACAAGAACTGTAGGGGTAGACCAAGGTTAGAATATGTTAAACAGATTGCCTCGGATGTAGGGTGTGGTAGCTATGTAGAGATGAAACGATTAACTCAGGACAGGGTGGCATAGCGGGCTGCATCAAACCAGTCAAAAGACAGAAGACTCAAACAACAACATTATTTAAATCAAGTTGTGGGCTATTCTGTGTTCTTTGGTGAACACAAACTCTTGTTAGTTTGTGAAATTTACAAAATATAGTCGTTGCTGCTATCTTATTTTTAAGGGCTTTGCGACATCATGGCCATGTAGCCCCGTGTCCTTAGGTGTGTGTATAATTTTTTGCCTGAGAACCTATGTTATTGTGATGGCTCTATTAATGTGTGTATTTGTAATTCAGATAAGGATTGTAAAGGAAACAATCGTAGCCTTAAGTTACGAACCATCCCTGCATTTGCCAAGAATAGAAGTGGGAATCGAACCCACCTCTCGTCAAATTTCATCGGCCCGCTTTGAAATGTCGGTCCTCAATTGCAGAGCCCTCCAGCGATACAAACATATCGACGATGTGCTAATGAATAATCGATATCTGTGAATTATCGATCGATTGTATTGACCGCTGAACGATCGATTAGATTTGATCTCCTTCATGAAAGACCGTACGTTGTTCTTGCATTCACGATTGTGGCCGATCAAATGATATTTTGGAGAATATTAATTCGTAGTTTCATTTGGATGGGCAAATAAATAGGAATTTTCTACGCGGTTTTATTTATTCGTTTTACATTTAGGTCGCGTGTTCAAACCCGGCCGAAGTCGTCGGATTTTTTAAGAGCGTTAAAAATCCCTCAGTATGCCTTCCTTCGGAGGAGAAGTAAAGCCGGTGGTCCCATGTCATAGATTTATGGCATGAAAAAGAACCTTCCACTAACTACACTTGTGTGAAGCCAAAATTTGTAGGTTGGAATTGATAACGCTCTATTAGTTCCAACGTTCGCCGCCAGGTGCTAACTGCGATGCCATCTAGTAGGCAAGTCCGCAAGCTAGGTGTCGTGGACGGTAGCATTTGGTAGCAAAGTTAGGAACTACTTGATATTATTGTCTGCAGTCCTTACTTGAATTAAAACAGATAGCGGACCCGAGCGTGAAATCTCGCATGTTCATAAGCCACACTTTCCCCAATAGGTTTAAAATAAGGGACTTAAGGAGAAAGGTTGTTATGTTTTTATTTGAACCAAATGATTGTAGAACATTATTTAAGTTTCAGTCGTCCCTACGGCCAAAATGCGAACTGAACAGCAATGATGTCGTGTATTTTCCTACAGCAACAGTATTTGCAAATCGCACACGACTTACAAAAATTGATATTTATGAAATTAGAATGCAATTCGTCACTGCTAATGTCATTTGTGTGCTGAGACCATTGATAGACAGCTTAGCCGTAACACTCACCGGTTATTCGATATTTATGAAATTATACGATTTGAGTATTCATTCCCTTAAATTACTGTCTCTGAAATCCATGCTAATAGATAAAGGAAAGTCCTCAGAATGTTAAAATGACATGAAACAGGCGTCACAGCGGCCAAAATGTGAAGTGGACAGCAATCATGGAGCGTATCTTCCTGCAGCAAGAGTATCTGCAAATCGCACACTTTGTACAGTTTTTAAAAATTCATTTTTTAAAGAAATTATAGATATTTATGAAATTAGAGTGCAATGCGTCACTGGTAATATATATTCTCTTTCATTTAAATGCTCATTTTTCACGATCGGACGCTTGTGAGCGTCGCAGGAGGGATCTATACTACTGAAATAATATATATGATAATTACTATTAGTCTATTATTATTATTATTATATCTTGGAGTCACTTTAGATAGATCCCTGAGCTACAAAGAACACATCACTAAGCTTTCCCACAAAGTCGCCGCAAGAAACAACATATTGCATAAGCTCAGTGGTACATCCTGGGGAACCTCTGCTGACTGTTTACGCTTATCTGCCAACAGTCTTGTCTACTCGGCCGCTGAGTACTGTGCACCCGTCTGGTTGGAAAGCGTACATGTGAAGAAGGTAGACACAAAATTGAATGATACAATGCGTTGCATTACTGGTTCCATCAAATCAACTCCATGTCACTGGTTACCCATGCTGAGTCACATCCCTCCACCTCACTTAAGGAGGAAGCAAGCTCTACTAAGGGAAGCTAAGAAAATCTTTGCATCACCCTCTTTGCCAATGCACCAAGAATTTTGCCATCCATCCAGCAACGACTGCAATCTAGAAGACCAGTAAGTGTCCCTGCGGGGCAACTCATTGCTGCTGCATTTGACCTAAATGAAAGCTGGAAGCATGAGTGGTCAACTAAAACATTGGGAACAAGTGCCCACCATCTTGATCCCACAAAGAAACCAAACGGCTTTGACTTACCGAGGAACCTCTGGTGCCGCATCAACAGGCTGAGGACTGGACATAGTTGCTGCAATTATTTCAGGTACAAGAGGGGCTGGATCAGCTCACCAATGTGTGAGTGTAACCTGGAAGAACAGACGATCGAACATCTGGTCCAACGCTGTCCTCTTTATTCGTACCCTGGCATTCCTGACGATTTGTTCGCTCTCTCACCTGGTTTAACCGAATGGTTGAAAAGGATGGACTTTAAAGTTTGAATATTACCTTGTTATGTATAATTGTATATTGTATAAATTACCATACAATAAATAAATAATTATTATTAACACAGTATATCAGGCAAATGTTAGTACACAGACACGTTCTGTGGGGTTGATGACCAAGGTATTTCAAGCTCCTTAAATTAAGCAAAATGTACAACATATTCGGTACATATATGGTGCTAGCACGTGGTGCTGGTGACTTAGATGTCCAAAGACTCTAAAATGGAGCAGCAGTTAATAATACTCGTAATAATAATGTTATTGGTTTTACGTCTCTTGTACCTACTCAGGCTTGTAGAGGCTCAGGAGCAGCAGTTAACAAGAACCCCTCATTACAGTTTGAAGTTTGGACATTCCTTGCTCTAATAAGCCCATACAATGTCACATTAATGGATTTTATAACAAGGCAGTAACTTGTATTTCACCGTAAACCGTTATGTGACTGTATTTACATTGTAAATTAGGATGTTGTGAGGGTAGTTAGACGAGATTCTCATTAGTGTTTATTTTATACACAGAGCGAGACACAGTGGGATTAACAGCTACTGCCTGGGGAGATAAAATTTCAGTGAAATTAAAATATGGCACTGGATAACAAATTAAACATCATAGTAACTGAAAGTTTGCAATAAAACAATCTGTTGCGGTTTCTAATGAACACGTTCACAGTCGCGAGTTGATATGTTCATTATTACTGTAAATCGACTTCGAAAAGTCCTACACTGCCCATGTTAATGGTGAACTTTTTTAAATTTACTCTTTTCTCAGACACGTTTAACAGCAAGAACTAATCGAAAATTGTCAGAGACGTTTGTTAAGGTTCTCCCCTTACTTTGGCAAAAACATTCACCATTTTAGGAAAATGTAAGACAATTTCAGTATTGATTTATAGATAATTAATTAAAATACTGTGCCAATGAATAGAAATTGTATTCAAATAGAATAGAATTATAGAATAGAATATGTATTGATTGACGAAGCATTTTAATCAATTATTAAAGGATAGAATATGTATTGATTGGCGAAGCCTCTTAATCAATAATTAAAGGATAGAATAGTATTGATTGGCGAAGCATTTTAATCAATTATTATAGGATAGAATATGTATTGATTGGCGAAGCATTTTAATAAATTATTATAGAATAGAATATGTATTGATTGGCGAAGCATTTTAATTAATTATTAAAGGATAGAATATGTATTGATTGGCGAAGCAATTTAATCAATTATTATAGGATGGAATATGTATTGATTGGCGAAGCATTTGAATCAATTATTATAGGATAGAATATGTATTGATTGGCGAAGCTTTTTAATAAATTATTATAGAATAGAATATGTATTGATTGGCGAAGCATTTTAATCAATTATTAAAGGATAGAATATGTATTGATTGGCGAAGCATTTTAATCAATTATTATTGGATAGAATATGTATTGATTGGCGAAGCATTTTAATCAATTATTATAGAATAGAATATGTATTAATTGGCGAAGCATTTTAATGAATTATTAAAAGATAGAATATGTATTGATTGGCGAAGCATTTTAATCAATTATTATAGAATAGAATATGTATTGATTGGCGAAGCATTTTAATCAATTATTAAAGGTTAGAATATGTATTGAATGGCGAAGTATTTTAATCAATTATTACAGGATAGAATATGTATTGATTGGCGAAGCATTTTAATCAATTATTATAGGATAGAATATGTATTGATTGGCGAAACATTTTAATCAATTATTGAAGGATAGAATATGTATTGATTGGCGAAGCATTTTAATCAATT
The DNA here is from genome assembly GCA_946902985.2 of Meconema thalassinum. Lineage (NCBI taxonomy): Eukaryota > Metazoa > Arthropoda > Insecta > Orthoptera > Tettigoniidae > Meconema > Meconema thalassinum. Next base: position 245,885,735 of record OX336394.1, on the reverse strand, counting down.
ATTATGGAATAGAATATGTATTGATTGGCGAAGCATTTTAATTAATTATTGTAGAATAGAATTTGTATTGATTGGCGAAGAATATTAATTAATCATTGTAGAATAGAATTTTTATTGATTGGCGAAGCATTTTAATTAATTATTGTAGAATAGAATTTGTATTGATTGGCGAGGAATTTTAATTAATTATTGTAGATTAGAATTTGTATTGATTGGCGAAGAATATTAATTAATTACTGTAGAATAGAATTTGTATTGATTGGTGAAGCATTAATTAAATATTGTAGAATAGAATTTGTATTGATTGGCGAAGCATTTTAATTAAATATTGTAGAATAGAATTTGTATTGATTGGCGAAGAATATTAATTAATTATTGTAGAATAGAATTTGTATTGATTGGCGAAGCATTTTAATTAATTATTGTAGAATAGAATTTGTATTGTTTGGCGAAGAATTTTAATTAATTATTGTAGAATAGAATTTTTATTGATTGGCGAAGAATATTAATTAATTATTGTAGAATAGAATTTGTATTGATCGGCGAAGCATTTTAATTAAATATTGTAGAATAGAATTTGTATTGATTGGCGAAGCATTTTAATTAATTATTGTAGAATAGAATTTGTATTGATTGGCGAAGAATGTTAATTAATTATTATAGAATAGAATTTGTATTGATTGGCGAAGAATATTACCTACGGAGATCTGGGAGATGCACATGGAAAACATACTATGTAAACAGGACTTTACACCTATGATGGAAGGAGAGGTTATGCCATGCAGTCCTTTTACTCAAGAAGAAGTCAGGAATGTAATATCAAATGCAAAATGTAACAAGGCAGTGGGCCCAGATGGCCTATACAATGAATACCTGAAAGCATTTCTTCAGTTTCTAGGGACAGTGTGGTTAGAAATAATGAACAAATGTCTAGAAACAAGAAACATCCCAAATACATGGAGGAATTCAGTTGTTAAGATGCTATACAAAGGGAAAGGAGAAGCAAACAAACCAGAATCATATCGTGGAGTCGCTCTAGAACCAGCAGCTTTTAAGATTTTCATTAAACTGATAACTCAGAGAATAAATAAAATAGTAGACCCGGTTCTTCCCGATGAACAGTTTGGATTTAGAACCGGGAGAACGACATTAATGGCAGTGGAATGCCTTCTTCAAGATATCCAAGAAACAACCACGAAAAAGAAAGGCAAAATGTACGTAATATTTATTGACTATTCCAAGGCTTTCGATACAGTTGACAGGTTGAAACTTGTTAGGAAACTGGAGGAAACCGTTAGTCGTACATGGCTTACAAGGATAGTTACCAACATATTATCGGAGAACTACATTCAAATAAGCGACAACATATGTACATCAATGTGGATACGACATACAAATGGGGTATTACAGGGGGACCCATTAAGTCCTCTACTGTTTGATATCTTCACACAGGATGCAATCAAAGAAATAAAGAAGCAAACACAGAAGGTTAACGCATACATATACAGTATGCAGACGACATGGCTCTTGCGTCTGAAAGTAAAGAAGAACTTCAAGTTGCCATGGACTTAATAGCGGAATGGGCCGAAGAAAATAAAATGGATCTCAATGAAAAGAAACCCCAATTAGTTGTTTTCAGAAGGGGAGGAAAACTATCGAAGGACGATTATATCCTAAGCAAAGGACAAAAGCAACGAACTATTAACCAATACCAATATCTAGGGATTACATTACAGGCAACGGGAAAAAGTTTCACAATTCACTTAAAAGAGAGAGTTATCGCAGCTATACGAAACATTAGTGATATTCAACACCTCCCCCCAGCTATCTTTAGAGACAGCCATGGCTTTGTTCAACATGAAAGTTCCTCCCGCAGCCATATATGGCCTGAAGATAATATGGGAACATCTCTCGAAGAGACAACTACAAGAGCTGGAAAGTTTGAAGGCCAGATTCCTCAAGAGAGTTCTATGTGTCTCTAAGTATACAACATCCAGACTAGTATACGTTCTCGCAAAGGAGACGTATTTCATTGAAGACATAATACTGAGACTGCTACTTCCGACAACAAGGAGTTACACAGAATTACTACAAGAACTACAATTAAAGATATCCATGATATGGGATGATTTTTACTCAACTGTCGCGATGATCAACAGGGAATTGACGCGCGGAGGATATGATCTGAGGCATACTCTGACCAGATTTTCTGTCCACGGGTTCCACTATAAGGTATGCAGAAACTCAGGATTTCACAAGCCGGGACCAAGCTGCGTATGTGTCTTTTGCGACATACAATGTGATGCACATCATGCAATGAAATGTGCTAGTAAACAAGGAACCTTGACACAACTATGTCAATAAGTGAAAATGTTTCCAAATATTAACGATATAATTATCTTTGATGTATACCTGAGTGTTATATTATGACCATTTGGTTGCAATAAATTATTATTAAATTTAAATTAAAGTAAATTTAGCAAAACGGCAGTGCTAAAATATAACACACATAAGGAAGCAATATATCTACAAAGTTCACTTCCAGGATGGCTGAAGTGGGAATCGAATCCCTCCTCTTCTCGTTTTTGGTTCACGAGGTTGAGTTCCAGCCCTCACACTAGAATTGAAATTTCTTAGCAGAGCCAGGAATGAAACTCGAATCGCTACTTACAAGGGAACTCTGGTAGCGTCTACTCCCAAATCGGATTGAATTGTCAGAGGATACTCTTGGAAGGTCACTCTATACGCAGATGACCTCAAAGTAGGGGGCACAGAGAGTGTTAAAGGGGGACGCCTGGTCTGATTGAAATATTTATACTTCATATTCTGTAACAAATATTGCTATCCTCATATCCATGTATCACAGGCAGGAAGCTCCCACGACCATTCAAGACTAATAAACTCGTACTTTTGCTGTCTTGTTTCACAAGAACTGACCAGTATATTTGATTTAAAAGCAACACAGGTGACAGCTAAAGAGCTAATTAGTGAAATAAACAAAATTTGTTCAATTCCAATAACTGCACATGCAGCAGTTTTTTTTAATAAGCAAGGAGAAATAGTTAACTTTCAACACCTTGGAGTAGTACAAATGAATGTTCTTTATGTTTTTATTTTTATTTTTCGAAATTGTATGCTTCGTGAATCATTTAAAATTTTAACCTTAAAGCTATGTTACTCTGAATAAAGGTTTATTCTGGACAGTTAGCAATTTTGATGGACGGATTTAGTGGATTTTGATACTAAGCACCTCAGTTCATGTTTTTGTTGTTGTTGCGACATCGTGGTCATTTAGCCACATGGGTTTCTATGAAATGTGTCTGATAACCTGTGTTGTCAGTATTTAGACTCGTAAAATGTACATTGGTCACCCGTAGTTTATTGCACCTTGTCAGTCGGTCGGTCGGTAATTCTTATTAGGGGCTTGGGATATAATATTTGATCATCAGTCCCGTGTACTTGGTGTGTGTTGAAATCGTCTGATAACCTCTGTTTCTGTGCTGACTGTAGTAGTGCGTGTTGGGGACAGGGATAGGATAGGTGCCTCGGGACTGTAAATAAAGTTGACTGCTATCCCAGCAGCAACTAGTTTATTAGCATCGTCAATTAGTTGTTTGTTGTTGTTGATTCATTTTAGAGGCTAGGGATATCTCATGAGTTCCACGTACTCGGGTGTGTGTTGAATTTGTCTGATAACCTATATTATTATGGTGATTGTTTCAGTATGTGTAGCCTAATTCTAATTATTTGGACCTAGGACTGTGGTAAGTATCATACCGGCTTTTGCCTGAATAGAGTGTGGAAAACCTCAGTCGAAACCTCTCACCGGATAGCGGCTGTCACCGCCGAGATTTGAACCATTGATCTGAGAACTTGCTTCAACTCCCCATCGCAGTCTTGCTGCGTGAGTTAACGCGTACGGCTACTTGACTATCTACTGTTAACTAGCTCCTTGAAGTATGTTATAGACCTTTATTTCAAGACAGGAGTACCCCACACTTATTACTATGCAGATTAAAATATATTGGCTCATCCTGTTATTGACAGCTCTCGTTTGATCAAGTCGTATGCTGGAATATATTCAGAAATTTGCATCCTCCCGATGCGTCCAATAGGCTCGTAGTACCTCTGCCGATTTCTGTGTATACAACGAGAAAACTGACATTATATTTTGTCATTCATCCTAAATTTCTGAGAGACCGTGTAGCTGAGCGGATCAATACGCAAAACCACAGGACCAGACCCTCACGGAAATGTCGGGACGATACCTTCTGAAAAGCTCGATCACTTTCTTTCAATCCTTGGCCCTCTTTAATTCTTCTTCAGTCATTTCATCTCATTAACGCCTTTAATGAGGATGGCGTAAAAAAAAGGATCCGTTTTAATTTGAATTACGATTCTCACGTAACCCCTAGCTAAAAAGCTCTTTCTTGGCTGAAACGTGAAGGGCGGCGAAATTTTCATATTTTGACGTCGGTATATTGAGCCCGCCTAGGCTCATGTATCAAATATTTCTTTGAGAGCATACTTACTTTACATGCTAAGTTCTACGGAACACACCCTAAAGCTTCCTCATGAGCAATCTACTATTTTGACTTTGGAGAGGACAGCTTATTTTCCTCCTGGAGATATATTACTTAGTAATTTTATTCTACATAGCTCAGGAGCTTGTAATAATTAATTGTGTTTAATTTGCCATCTTCTATGCCTTTTGGAAATGGTAAATCAATTTAAGGTAAAGGTACTTTTCACTGCACACACGCGGGGGATTATGAAAGTAGTCGCTATTTTGACTAGACTACTTCCTTCGAGTCAGGAAGCCGTGCTATGCACGAACCGCACCGTTTTGATAGTCCGCTGAGGCTGGACGCTTTGTGTCGATTGTCCGTCTAAAAGACGAAGGCCATTGTAGGCAAGTATACCCCATAATTGGGAGGACTCTAATATGCAGCCATCGAGCTGATCTCAACAATTCAGTCTACGAACAGTATTATTTTCGGCCCAGTAAGGCCCGTGCTACGTGCTAGTGAAAGTTATAATTTGATTGTGAAAATTTCACCATTTTTCACTAACCACGAGGACCGTCTGAAGGCAGACGAGTGCAACATTTTCAAAAGACGTGAAATATTCATCTTACGACGACGTCTTATAGCCCAGTGAGTGCCAATATAAAATTTAAGGATGATAAAACTAATTATCGCTCGTACGCGACAGTGATTGCCCAGATTTTTAGTGATTTTGACTTAGTAAAATCTGTGAGCGTTTATCACGTGTTGGTAACAGCAGAATCTGTGGCAGGTAAAGCAGAGCATTTTGATCACCAGCAAATATTAGAGCCAGTGTGCATTTTACAATCCAATTCTTTATTAGAATCAGTGAATTTCGTTAACCACAATGCTTACCATAACGCACCACGTGCTAATACCTCTTCAACTTTATTGTGAGAACATCGTGATGGCGTAATTCACCACGTGAGGGGAACACCAATGAAATACGCCAGCACCATGGAATTGTCCACTCGACACTACCTAGTACAAACCATGTACGAGACGCTAACAGAGGACCACGAGGACAGGCTTAAATCCATAGCCTTACCAATAATAATGCTTGGAACCTTGGAAGCATATAACCCCTTCCAATAGAAGTTCTGAAAGGTGATCTACTGCATAATGTAACCGTGAGTCTTGTAAAGCTTATTGTACGAAGTTTGTCCAGGTTGAGGTAGTAGTTGAATGCATATATTTGAGCCGAAACACAACGATATTTGACCACTTAGGTAGGAAATGTGTGTATTTTCTTTCTTTGTCACTGGGACAATATTTTAGTTAGACACCACAAGTCCGTGTAGTATACGGCTGGTGCGAATTCACATGCATTTCAGTGTATTTTATGTCATGTAAACGACATCTTAACTACAGGAGATGTAGACTTCTGAGAGTGTTAGGGGACACCCCATAGTCAGGTCCCTTATTTAATTTGAGAGCTTAATCCCGTATAATTTTTCAGTCGACCGTTGCTGAAACGTTTTTGTACTCTGTATTTGGCATTTTTGGTGAGTACTATTTACCACGTGAAGTTCGAGAACCCATATTCTGTTTGACTGCTGGGCTAACTAACTTCGTATCATTTCAAACATCGCAGCAGAGGTTAGATGTTTAATTTTTGTTGTGGAGAGTGCCAAACCACACCTATCAAATCCTACATGTATAATGAATGAGTGGCAAATCTTCGAATGTCAGTGCAGTTAGATGCACGAGTGTGATATCTTACTATTAGTACTCTTTGAATTTAATTCTACATTATATCTTTTTGAAGGGAATGTGATCCCAAGGAACACTATTAGGGAAGTGATGAGACATTTTTTAGATAATCTGTAGAGCACTTCAGGACTTTAATTTGTGCCACTACAAGATTATAATGATCATTTCAAAACACAAATTTTTGCTATGCTAAAAAGCTGAACGCGAAGCGATGAGACTTGCTTGCGCGCACCAGCTGACAACCGGTTTACCCGAGATACAAGAGAGAGACGATTTTATTGACTTTTTTGTGTGCTAACTTATGTCACAAGCCTAGGAATTTTGAAGGTCACAGGTATTAATATAACCTTACTTTGGAGTACAGCTATGGGAGCTGTCAACACCTGTTATCACCCCCTCCCCTTTTTATAAGTGAGGGAACGCTCGGTTATGCGAATTCCTTTAATGTTTGAGCCGGTGACTTCGTTCATCTGGCGTGTTGTAGAAAGGTTTAAACAATAATGTTAATTGTCCTTGCTTTGTATAAATTAGGCTAGCCAGCGTAATTGTTGTGTCCGTGAACACATTATTTGGTATTTGGCAGGACGGAATGAATGTCCGCTTTACTATTGGTTTATTCCGGCGTTCTTTGGGCTGCGGCTAAGACGATCGATGCACCGCGCGCAATTGGTGTAAGACGCGCCAACCTGTGTTATTGTTGACTTGTTTAAATCATGTTATTAGAGTGAATTTTAAGTGAGATCACATGTTGCAGCCTACGAATGGTGTCATTAATAGAACTAACTAAATAATATTTAAACCTTCTGATAAATCAAGAGCATAATTATCCTAAACCAACGGATTAATTAATTGTTATAAATAATTACAGCTATAACTTTGCAACCATTTGCTTGTTGTTAATCGACACCGTGACTTCAATCCATTTCCATGAGGGATATGACTTTAAATGAGCTGACACTACTTGTATCGACGACATTGGATCTCCGGGACCGATAATCAGTAACTTGTGGCCCGCGTGATCTAAAGCTTGTAAGACGCAATTGTGATTGCGCTTTGCCAACATAACTTACATGCTTGAGACGACTATTGACTACAAACAGTATGTCAATTCGCGAAGGTAGGCGAGCATAAGAGTGTTTCCTTCTTTATTCCTGAGTTTATTTATCCCATTGTTCCTATTAGACTTAAGAGTGTTATGTAATTTTTTTTTGATAGTCAGTAGTCAAACTATCATTAAATTTGGTAATAAGCATTTGTTTACGACGCATCTCGTCGTAATACTTTCGTTCACATAGGCATTAGATAGAAATTAAATGTAACGTTTAATGTGGACGTGGTACCATCCTAACCTAGGGATTGGTTTGCTAGCTGTTAAATGTAAATTATACCGAGTCATTTATTTGTAAATTTGCTACGCGTTAATTATTCATGTACCACGCGCCTAGTTTGCTTTGCTATTCTTTCATGTAACTAGGATTTCGCGGGGGTCCTTAACATCAAACTAGGGACGACTCATTATTGTAATTAGATTAGCGGATTAGCTGATATCGACCCTCGGAAATAGATTAGGGGTCTTACTTGAATAAATCATGCACGAATCTAACTTAAGACTGGATGTCTTTTTATTGCTAGCTTTGGTATTTTTTCGGATGTATTTCTTTGGGCGTCTATGACTGTTTCCGTGCTAAATGACCCAGGTCCCCTGGATCAAGCCCCTCGTGCTGAGCAAGCCTACAAAGAAATTCACCCGATCCTCAGAAGTTTGGGTTTGAAAGACGGGGTCTTTCGAAGTACATTTTTTTCGGCGGATGGTACCCTGATCACCTCATCTAACGGGCTCAATATCGAACCCTAGACGAAAATCTCTCACTGTATATTTCTTCGAAATTTCATTTCCTGTCCTCATTTCATAATATTAATACTAGATCTGGCTCTTCCCTCGCTATTCCCGTTTACCACTCTTCCAAGTACAATAAATCCTTCGTTGTGACTGGGTCGCGACTTTGGAATACACTCCCAGCCCACGTAAGGAAATGCAAGACTCATACAAAATTTAAGACTGCTTGCAGATATTTCCTTATGAACACCGCTGACTGTTTCGTGTACGATGTATGATAGGCAGCATGATTGAGCCATTTTGGTATGTAAATAACTTTGTCAATTCAAAATTAAAATACGCAGTTATTTACTAGATCTAACACTATCACTTATTATTATTATTATTATTATTATTGTTTCACGTAACTGTTTTATATGTTTCTTTGTTTGATGTGCATTGCTATCTTTATTTTTTTACTTCCTGTATTATTCTAACTTAATTTCTAGTTTACGTATCTTATTCAATGGTAGTATTTGTGTATTTTATTATAACTATGTGGTTAAGTGTAAGCGAAAGCCACGACCCCTAACTTCGCCATTGCAAAAGACAAGAATAAATAAATAAATAAATAAATAAAGCATTCGTCACATACTGTAGAACAGGCCTTCTCAATTAAATATTCTCGAGGGGCTCATAGATTAATTTTACGATTATTTAAGGTACTACGGGGGAGGGGGTCCCCATGCTGCCCTGTCGTAGCGACCAAGCAACCGCTACCTTTCACTCCCACGCACTGATTTTCTGTTCCGCGTCTTTTCAATCGCTTTAAATAGAGACTTAATGTTTATTTTATCCGATTATTTTACTACCATCGTATGCCCCAGGGCCTCTCAAACTCTTTCTGTCGCGCCTCCTTTCTGAAACATGTAATATCTAACCCCCCTCCCCACCCCTACCTTCCCACCACCCTTGGTCTTCCTTTCTTTCGTAGCACTTAGCACTTCTCATAGGCTACTTCGCACAAAAAGAAAGGATCACAAGATCCACAGTATTTGATTCTGTCTTATTTCTGCAGCTATCAGTTACAATAATAATAATAATAAGAATACACAATTTACTATTCTTAGAGAACATTTGAGTTCAACAACTTTTTTATTTTTTTATTTTTCGAAATTGTATGCTTCATGAATCATTTAAAATTTTAACATTAAAGCTATGTTACTCTGAATAAAGGTTTATTCTGGAAAATAAAAATCTTCTGGAATACGGTTTTTGAAAACATTTAAGAAATAATGTTGAGAAAATTTGGATATGGTGGGGTTTGATTTTTAAATTGGGATTTATTGCTGCGGCGTCCAGCCTTTGCACTCTCAGCGTGCTAGCTATGTCACGCCGCACGCCAGCAGGCAGGCTCCTGCCTCTCGTGGCTGGGCTGCCTGCCCTGACTGCCGGCGCTGCGAGAGCTCTTCGCCGCGTCTGACCTAATCAGGTTGGGATCGCTAGCGCACCAGACGTAATGTAAACAAACAAACAAAAAAACAAACAAACTGTTCGTCCAATGCGTTGGTTGTCCGAACATCCACATTGTGTTTCGTGTGTTTCTATGCGTACTTTTGCTTGAAGATTACGTGCTTAGCAGTAAAACAGTCAGGAATACTAATAAGGAATCATGAAACTCATGTAAGGCATTGTCATTTCGGTAACATTTCCCCCCAATGATTTCGTTTTATATCAATTTGTCACATTTACAATATACTGAATACCATTTGACGTTTGACCAATCAGCCACAACACAGTGAAGGCAGTACGGGAGTGAGACGGGAAAGCGAGCAAGAGAGACAGACATTTTAGTTTTCACCCACCATCGCTGCAAGGCCTGGCGTGCCAGAAGCACTCCAGCGTGCTGTATGGACACCTCTGATTTAGCAGGTTTCGTTCAAAATAATTAACGATTTGAAAATACGAATAATGCTGAAGGAGTTGCAATTACCTGTGTAATAAAAATCTTATGATAATTAATGGTTACCAGATTGAACTAATTCAGCTATCATATAATTGAATAGTAGTAAACACACACGCAGTGCATGCTGGGAACTCTGATTGGCGGGCAGGGGTTTGGCGGGCTTTGCCACTACAAAAGTCAATACAGGTGTTGGAGTTGGCGGATATTGAAACTCATACTGTGTATTTCAATACGACGTGTCGGCTTTTGATCCAATATTAAGGTAAAAAGTATCAGGAGCAATGTCTACCTCAATTTCGTAAAACAATGGATTTAGCGTCAGGGCCATAGTGGGCGAAAACGGGCCCTAGGACTAGTTTTTGCGGGCCGCTCCATCTTCGCTCGTCATATGGCTTCCTGGAAGTATCAGGTTTACATTTCAAACGTGAAGTTTGGATTTTTGTTTTTGGGATTGCTGATTCTGTTCAATGTGGATCTTGAATGCAATCTTCGTTGTATCTTGGGGTTGATAACCTTGATGTTGGGCCCCTTAAAACATCATCATCATCACCATCATCAGTTAACACTCACTCTACAAAGCGTTGAATGTTGTGATTTCACAAAGGTTATCTGAAAATTTTGCGCCCTATGAAAGCTTGCCAACTGTGGGAACTTTCATGTTTCTCCGGTAATAACAATATAAGCATAATGGTTATTTACAAAATTCATATTATGATCTCTTTATAATGTTTTGTATTCTATTCTCTGGATACAGTCACATTCCTATAAAAAAACAAATTTGTTTGGGAATTATGATTATTCTCGTGCCAGAAACATACAAGTATACACAGTTTCAAACTTTATTTTACATTGACCACAACTTGGCTACTGTCAGGGCTTTCTCCGAGGCTTGACGTAGATCATCTTCGGTACAGGCAGGGTGTTGGGCACAGTCGACAGTGGACTATGTGTTTTGTTCTCTGATCTCCACGCTAGCGCACAACTTCGTGCCTGGCTGGTATCGGGACAGCGTGAGTTTGAATCCCACTTCGGCCGTTCTGAAAATGGTTTTCTGTGGCTTCACATTTTCACCAGCAGGCAAATGAAGGGACGGTTCCTATCAACAGGTCCACGACCGACTTCCTTCCCTGACCTAAGTCAGCGGTCGTCTGGGCGATCGTCCTGTCACCATCCCGAGTTGTGTCTAGCTCCAAGATACCGTCTTTGTGGCTGTAGAGGAATTCTCCCTCGCAGAGTTCGTGGGTGCAGCCGAGCTAGGAGGATAAGCGATATTAAAAATAATCACACTTGGTGCTATCTTCTTTAGAGTAACCCTATCAGGCTAGGTTATACGAAAAGCAAATGGCGCTTTTGTACAGCTCTATCCAGTCTGTAGAAACCGTAACATATCCAGGAAGACGAAAATCAGACTTTTTAATACCAATGTGAAAGCTGTCCTATTGTATGCATGTGGAACATGGGAAGTTACCAATCCTATTAGCCACCAACTTCAAGTATTCATCAATCGTTGTCAGCGTCGAATTCTGGGTGTACGATGGCCAGATATAATCCCAATCGAAGATCTGTGGCGAAGGGCTAAACAACACCCTAATAGAAGTCCAAATTAATCAGAGGAGAAGGGGCTGTATAGGGCATACTCTGCGGAAAAAAATCATGCAATAGAAAGGAGATCTCTGGACTGGAATCCTCAAGAGGCTCGGACACAGGGAAGACCGAGGAAGACCCAGATACGTACCATTGCACAGTGGGCCAAAATCGAAATCTAGGGGGCCAAAATATTTTTACGTTTTAATCAAGAATTTAGAGCGAAAGCAACGTATATAATTTGTTTACTTCATAATAAACATAAGTTAAGACCTTTTTTAAGCTACGTATCCACATTCAAGAAATTGTCTATGACTAGGAGTTGGATAGAGCATTCAGTTATCTCTTCAGAACAATTTTCTACCCCTAATTTACTTTTAACAAAGTCACAAAGTTCCACTTTTGACATAATCGTCGAACCCAGTGCTTCAAACAGTTGTAAACGTGTAAGAACTGGTTGCGTGGCATCTTCTAAAACGTAAAATAACTAAGTAAGTTGCAAAAAGATGCAACACATCTTATAACAGGTGTAAACTACAAGACTTTATCGACATTTTAACATTAAGTAGAAAGTGACGCAGAGTGACGCGACATACTAAAAAACTAAGTGAAAATATAATTTTAAAAATAATAGTTAAATATTATATAATGCAAAAATAGCTAAAATTACGTAACAATTACGCCCATTAATAACGGAAACACGTTACAAAGATCATGCCTTCAGCTGCATGTTCCATCTTAAAGTATCACAATAATCACAAAGACAACCAAACCACAGCCACTTACATTCTCCCTCCAATTCGTACTGCTCGAACAGTGGTGAAAGATTTATACTAAGATGCGTTTATATCCCAGAATAGTGAGCGGCAATTGTATGAGAATGCTGTAGAAGAATAAATTTTGATTTTTTAATTATGAAAATAAATAATTTTGTCCTCCTAGATTTCAATTTTAACCCACTGTGCATTGCAGAGAAGGCAAGGAAAGCTAGAAAGACTTGGAGGGAAGTGAAGAACTTGGTAGCATGCTGAGTCAGATGGAAATCATTCTTGGATGCCCTATGCTCCACACGGAGCGAAAGGAAAATCAAGTAAGTCAACTTGCGAGGTTAACCCTGGATCTGCCTTTGGAAATTAAACTGAGTGATTTTGTGTGCGGTGCTACAGCCTTGTTTACCCCACCCCATCTGCCTGTTTGGCACCACTTGGTACTACTGTGATATAGGCGTCTCAAATAATTGTGAGCATTCGTTCTTCCTCACAATGTGGTCATCTCTCGCCTGCGCTCGCCCACATGAAAAGATAATAATGGCGTGCGAGATGGGTATGTCAGCTCCATTAGCCACACCAACAGTGTGCTGTCAATAATTCAGCAACGGGCTAGCAAAATATAACATCTGTACACGATCACACGTTTAACACCTCACAAGACGACATCGTATTTCCTATGCTAGGTTATTCAATATCTGTTTTCCATTAAGCCGTGGCGTAGTGGCTATAATTCTTAGCGGTCACCAACTCACCACGGAGCTCCGGGTTTGATTCCCGGCTCTGTCAAGAAATGTATTTCTGGTCTGAGGGCTCGTGAGGCAGAACTGAGAACAGGTGGGTTTGATTAGTTATTGTTGATTTAAGGGGCAGAACAGCAAGGTCATCTGCCCCTCTTACAATAGATAATATTATACAAATTAAGATTAATTTAAAATTTGGAGGTGGACGCCTTAATATGAAAAAAGCCTAAAATAATAAACGTAAAAGAATTAAACTAATAGTTAAAATAATAAAGACAATATACAGAAAACAAAAAATCAGAAATTCAAAAAAATGAACACGTTCTTTGCCTCAGCCATCCCTTAAGTAGTATTCTGAGATCCCCCTCCCCCCCTCACTTCTATTACAAGCAAATGCTTGGTACTTAGAGCAAGGCCACGGCCACCTCCTATCCAAATCCTAGCCCCAGTCTTATATCTTATCTTATTCTTATATATACTGTACCCATTCGTCATCATATGGAACATGTGTTCGTATCCCAGCTAACTCACGGTCTTTCGAGGCATGGGGCGTTCAACCCACTATACGAGCACATATTCAGGATTTGAGTCTGTCAGGTGACTACTCTACTTGAAAGAAACAACATATTCCTAAGTATAACATTTAATGGTAGCAATTCATGGCAAAACAACATAAACACAAAAAAAAACTTTACATTTATTTCCCACAACAAAAATCAAAATTATCTGTGAGTCTCTTCTCCTCAAGATTGGTGCTCCACCGCACTCAAGTCTATCTTAACATCCTATTGTTGATACTCTTTGACATTTGCGAGTGTCCATATTGTTTTTCACGTGGCACAATTTAACACAAATTGGAATATCACAACACAACAAACACAAATTATATTTAAATGACATTAAATCTGCAATTATGAAACATTTATCCGTTTTACACGAAACAATTACTTTAAATAACATTGATTCATTAGCTTATGCCTTGTTTAATAAGTGTTGTCCCGTGCGAATCATATTCTTTTCCCATAAGTTTCAAACGCTGAAGTGGTACACTTTCCCATCCAAAATACACATAGATATACATATTTTATAGCTTCACCATACAACGATTTTCTGTAACATTATCGTTACAAACGTGTCATATCATTCAAATTACGCTACCCGTGTGAATAAATTAGTGTGAACTGGGTAAATACTCTTTACAAAAATGCTTCTATTTATTTGGTGCAGTTAATTTCTCCTCAGAGAATAACTGGGACAAATGTTATCCGATTACTTCATTCCAACACTGCATGTGTATGGAAACAGTGCATCTAATTCAATTGATACCATCATATCAAGCACATCTTAATTACTTTTCGAAATATCGAGATTCTTCAGTGTCCCACTACAATCTTAAAATAAAAGGATCAGGTCTATTGACTTCCTTTCGTGCGAACAATGGATTAGTCATGGGCCGTCCTCGGCAAGATGGCTGCCGGGTTAGTGGACTATACCTGCTACCCCGCCTGACTCCCCGCACGGTCATGTGTTCACTCAATGGTGCAGCTGTGCTAGAGGTACCCTGAATGGGTCGTGTCCTTACGAATTGAGTCAATCTAATTATTTAATACCTACATTTAGAGTATTTAATGGGCTCATCTCGGCTCCTAATTACTATTCAAGGCAAGGGATGGATCACGAAATAGCTTTGCCGTTCTGTGGTCGACATCAGTGGCTTAGCGCGCGTCTCAGACGAGTTTCAGTGTTATCACACTGGACGGCATGCATATAACAAGAGGAAATCGACGTTTCCTACACGAAGAACCATTTGTCTTACTTTTAAGGCCAGATCAATTAATATATTGGCATACCTAGGGTCTCTAGCAGTTATCCCTGGTGGCGAAAACTCTGCGAACAGTGGATACTGACAGACTCTGTCCCAACTCTGTTGCGAATACACATGTATGCTCTAAGGCAATACTATATCGTAGCTTCGAAGATTTAGCCGACTAGATTCGACAACGCGCGAACTATTTTCGGATGATCCCCGCAATTTATTGACGTAAATCTCTTGATTCTACGTTACATGCTAGCTGATCGCGGCTCAAACAATATTTCTTACACATGACTCAATTCTTAAAGCACTCACGTCCTCTATACATTTACTCATAAGCCAAAGTTCTACGTATCTCCAAAACAAGTATAAATTTACTGGCCTACATTTGACTATCTTAATGGCTCTCAAATACAACCCTGTATAATATACCATAATAAATCATTTATTTAACATTTCAAGGACACTGAAAAGCTCTCTTTATCTCGATATTTAACTTTCTTTCTTACTTTTCACAATAACACAGTATTCTTACGCTAGATATGACACACTTTGCACGTACTATAGGCCTGATATGCCGATTTATATATTTATCATTGTTACCGACCCCAGATTATTATTAATATTATTATTTAACGTTCCCGTTACTTTCATCAATGTCTTACGCCTAAATGGCCGTAAGCATGTCATCCTCAAAGCCATATTTTTACCAAAATACGAGGGATGTGATCTCGTACACAAATGACTGTTAATTCTTAATAGCTGAGGGAATGCTTCGTTGTATGGTGAGCTATTAAATCATATCAACATATTAAATTTGTACTCACTTTCATCCTAGCTGGGTTAGTCCAGCATGCCAGCCCTTCGCCTGCCATAATGCTTGTTTTAAGCCATCATGATATTTTTCACACGACACATTGCATAGACTTTACACATGGTAATTATATTTTTCACTACTGGCATTTTCACTTTAACACAATACACATTCTTTTACCGAATAAACATAAACACTTTTAAAGATCACTGTAATATAACTTTTATACATAATTTTCGCACACGGATCCTTGATCGGATTCCCACTACCGCCCGACCTCAGAGATGCGATGCAGCTAACTCCTGACAACCGCTGTTCTCCTTGAAAGTCTATCTTGCGTGTGCGTGTTCGTCTCCCGTCACCTACAGTTTATGTCTCCTCTACTGCAAAGTTGTTCAATCCTAGGTCACAACTACTTGTGATGCCTCCCAGGCTCCCGTAACTGTAGTGTTCATTACAATAGTATATTTTATTTTACACATGATGACACTTCCTGTGGTTATGCTCATTGTCTGTAAACCTCATCCTAAATTAACTCTACGCTGTACTGATTCTATACTCGCGTATACTGTTGCTTATACGTCTGCTGTAGACTAATTATTATATGATGCAGAATTACTGTTATTAAGCTGCGTGATGCGCCGTTCGTTGTTCACTGCTAGTACATTTGAGCGTCAATACTTTATAAATTCTGCGCACTTTCTTGCGTGATCCGACAGCGTGTCACCACACGAGTTGAGTCAAGACGAAGTGACTTCCCTGCTCCAGCTTCTCCCATATAAAGCTTCCTGATGCAAAGTAGTTCACTGGATTTCCAGGTGCGACTCTCTTCTTAAAATAATGCATTTTCAGACAAAGTGAAGTATGATCCTTATTCGTCTATTCATGGAGGTTCCAAATTCACTCGCGTGCAGGCAATCGCTTCGGCCAATTAATTATAATTAATTGCTTTCTTCCACGGCGTCATGATGCTACCCCGGTTCTTCCCCTCTGGCTCCTTTACAAATCCTGACTCTGCCGCGGATTAGGTCTGTGCATAGGTTCCTTTATAGATACAGGCTTTAATTTAGGCGTGAGAACACTCCAAAATTATCTTTCCTAGAATACATGCATCTGGGTGTAAGTTTCATCTCAATTCATTGCTCCATTTGGCCGTAATTAATTAATTTCTGTGAACGACCACCCCCACTCCACTGTTTCGCCTTGTTGAAGGGGATTTTCATAGTCGTTAATCACGGCCTTCAGCCTCCAGCCACGCCAAAAATAGTGCATACTCCACCCACTTTCAACTTCGCTTTGTCAAATGTCAAGCTGGCTCACTTTCTCGAGCTCTTAGCATCTTAAACGTACATAGGCTTGTATTTTCTGCAATAATCCACCTTTAAAGCTATAATATTCCCGTTCTGGCCGTGAAATCATGCTGTTCACTGTGGCTGTTCCCCCTCAGAGATCAATGATTCGATTCTGCGCAGAATCATGGGCCTGGTCTTCTTTGTGATAAAGACCCCGGTTCGATGCCAGTCAGCCGTGTCTAATTGGGCACAATACCTAGGTATAAAGGAATGTTTGTCTGTTCGTATTTTATGCGTTCATACAACATTCATCCGATTCCGATCAAATTTTGGTGAGTTGTTGTGCACACTCGCGGGATGGTTATCGGCATAGTTAATCCAATTTACAATGGATAGCGCGCGAGTAGTTTAAACAAATGAGTGTTGGCGATGAGTTCATATACAATTCATCCGATTATAATAAGATTTTGGTGAGTTGTTGTGCACACGCCTGGAAAAGTTATAGGCATAGTAAATCCAATTTACAATAGATAGCGCGCGAGTAGCTTCAATAAAATTGCGTGAGATTCGTTTCAACAAATTTCCACATGTGTTCATATACCATTCATCCCATTGCGATTAAACTTGGGTGAGATGTTGTATAAACTCCAGGGAAGGTTTCTGGCTTAGTAAATCAATTTTACAATAGGTAGCGCACAAGCAGTTTCAACACATGAGTGATGGCACGCGAATCGTTTCAACAAAATCCCGTATGCTTTTTTATACCATTCATCCGATTGCAATGAAACATTAATGAGTTATTGTGTACACTCCTGTTAAGGTTTCTGACTTAGTAAACGTATTTCACAGTTGGTAGCGCACAAGTAGATTCAACAAATGAGTGACAGTGTGGCAATAATTTCTAAAAAATCCCATATGCGTTCATATGCCATTCATCCGATTGCGATTAAACTTTGGTGAGTTATTGTTTACACTCCTGCAAATATTTCTGACTTAGTAAATCCATGTTACAATAGGTAGCACACGAGTAGATTCAATAAATGGGTGATGGCACGAAAATCGTTTAAACAAAGTTCCGGATGCGTTCATATAGACTACCATTCATCCGATTGCGATACAATTTTGGTGAGTTATTGAGCACGCTCCCACGAATGTTCCTGAGCTAGTAAATCCATTTTACAATAGTTTAGAGGCAGCTAACAGAAAAAAAAGAGTATTCAAAGGCACTTCAACAAACAAAGTTACAACTCCAAGCCTTTCTTTAATTGGCATTGCAACGCATGCCGGGTATAGCTAGTTACAAATACAAACTCTAATATAGCTACCACAATAACACAAGTTATCAGACAGATTTAACACACGCACACCTCCAAGTACACGGGGCTTCATGACCGTGATGTCGCTAAGCCCTTAAATAAGTCAACAACTAGAATAATCTTTGAAACACTCTATTGATGAAGATATGGCTTGCCCGTGTTGGTTTTTCCCACCATTACACTGTTTACATCGTATTATGCATTAGCTGTACCCTACTTGGCAGAGCAAGTATCTATCAAACCAATCCTGGAAAATGTAAATGAAATGATTCACATAGTAATTTCCGAATCAGGATGCGTTCCTTAAAGTGGTCGGATACCTTCCTGCCACCTGCCACAATTATGAGTTAATGACAGTCTGCAGTCTTGGTCCAATTTTATATTATATGTCGATTAGACGGCACGTCCGCGATCCGGATGAAGCTGGTCAGCGGTAACGTTCTCGCTTGCTGTGCCCAAGGTTGCAGGACCGAATCCTGACGCAGCCAGCTGGCATTTTAAGGTGGGCAAATGTGAGGGAGCCGTGTAAGTAGATTTACTGACACGTTAAAGATCCCTTTCGGGGCAAAATTCCGGCACCCCGGCGTCTCTAAAAGCCGCAGAATTTAAAAGGGACGTAAAACAAATAACATTAATTAAAGATTAAGTTGGTCGCGTATTTTCATTATCTAGAACGGGGCCCTCAAACCACGGCAATTTATGTTGTTAAATATATAAAATTATAATTTCCATAACCACTCATGTTTTGAAAGTCAGACAGAGGACGATTCTTTTCATCAAGAGCATTTTGATTATTGCTTGGAGCTCAAATAATCGTGTTTGAATTTTACCGCAGCTAAACCAGCAAGCTGCAGTATAATATGGTAAGTCATTTTCTCCACTCCCTTAAATCGTTAGGGGCCGATAACCTAGATGATAGGCCCATTAAAACAACAATTATCATTATCATCATCATCATCATCATCATCATCTCTCTTCAATCAACCCGCGGAATCGAAGTTGATTGAGCGCATGTGGTCTGATGTAATTAACAGCTGGCGACTAGCTTTAAAACTTCTGACATATTCAAGCAATTTCCGCACGAAGACTGGTGATGACTGATATAAATACTGTAGGCTATGTTTAATGATTTTGAAACACCGAAATTTTCTACGGCCTTTGATACGAGAGCATCGACACCTTTATTTCTTCAGCACATGTTTTTGCCACCAAGAGTAGAGATACACTTGGAAGCTTTTCCATTAAAGATTGTTTATCTCAACAGCGTTTTCAACTTCTTTCAAACTTTTTTCCTCAATCGACGGTCATCACCTCTCGTCACATACAAGGTGACAGCCATCGATTACTGTTTGGTGCGTAGAAGAGATTTGAGACGGGTGAAGGAAATCCAAGACCATTCCTTCAGAGAATGTAGCTCCGCAACAAAAGTCACAATAAGTGGAGGGCGAGGTGGCGAGTGACGGACCCCAAATCTTATAGGGAACAACTCCAGGAAGAAGTTAATAAGTAGGCTAATGTTATTAGTTTTGCGTCCTCTTTAACTCTTGCGGATATTAGAGACGCCAGGGTGCCGGAATTTGGCCCCGAAGAGGATCTTTAACATGCCAATAAATCTACTGATACGGCTTCCTCGAATTTTCACACCCTCAAATGCGCCAGGATTCGATATGCAAGCTTGGGCACAGCAGGCGATAACGTTACCAGTCTCAAGGAGAGGTGTTGTTGTTAATTCATTTAGGGGCTTTGAGATATCGTGGTCATGAAGTCCTGTGTGTAGTATTTATCTGATGACCTATGTCACTGTGATGTCTATACTAGTTTGTGTATTAGTAACTAGCAACCCGCCCCGGTTTCGCTCGGGAACGGTTAAGGATGCAAGGTGATAGGCTACATTTAACCGAGGTCTTATAAGATTTCCTTGTACTGTATACGTCATTACTCGTTTTCCCTCCAGCAGTGAACACTAAAGCTAACTCGTAAACTGTCGCCTCAGTAATTGAATGGAGATCGTTGGAAGAAATAAAAACGAAATGACACTTATAGTGGGCGATGTATTGATGATAGAGATATGCTCTCCCGGACATTTTTTTTGTAGAACTTTTCATGCTGAACAATTTTTACACTCATAGTATACAGATATTTTTAACGGTTTGCCCAGCGTAAGCTTAAAAAGCGCACGGACGCCAGGTTTTTTCTCGACTTTTTCACTGAAATCGTTACTGATTGGCTTCCTTTGATCATAAATAAATTATTTTCTACAGAAACCTTCCTCGAGATATCCTTTACAGAATGGTGAAAATCGCATCAAAATTCATCCAGTGGTTCTCGAGATTACCCGTGACATCCAAGAATCAGGGACTTTGTTTTATACTAAGTAGAGATTGCAGTAGGATTTGGGTAGGAAGCTGCCGTGGCCATAAGTTAGGTACTGTGCCCGTTTCTCCAATGGGACAGGCGATCACCCGGCTAGCATCCCGGCCCCATCAGAAGAAACAGCCAAGGGAGTGGGTAAAAAAATAGGGCATGAATCTTGGTTCATACAGTCAAGACTAAAAGAAAAGCTCCAGCGAGCTAGAGACAAAGGGTCTCGGCTCGTTTACGGGTTGGGATGGCAAATAGACTGAACCAGGATTCACAAGCAAAACCCTAACTTGAATTGACAAACAGAAAAGAAAGGAAAAACCCTCGTAAAATCACATCTGCTCCTTTATTGGCCAAAGGATAAATAAATATGCAACCTGCCTATCACGCACGAGTATAAAGTTAGGGTGGGACAAAGTCAGAGGGAAAAAAAAAAAAAAGTTCATAGTCCCTAAACAAACAAAAGAAAATTACACTTATTCAAACTCGTGGGTGTCCTTTCTTAAAGTTCCGACAAGGAGATCGCCTTTCAAAAGCTAAATTAATCTTAATTTATCGGTGCACACGCATGTAACATCACTAGCCACTTATCACAAAGTTCACCTGCGGCAAAAAAAAAAAAAATCAAAGAAAATATCGAATATCTATGAAAAATTACAACTGACTACCCTTATACAGCAATGGACGGATCTCCTCTATCGAACTGCAAATTAATAATTAAAGAGCATCATATTACATTAACTAGCACTCAAACATCGACTCAGCTTCACATAATATGACATTTCAACAATTAATTATAACCTATCATAAATTATTAACACACCCAAATTGTGCTTACATATTTACACTACTAATTCATATTATTATTACTGATTTATCTTCGCCTTTCCAACAACCTTGATCCACACTGTCATATTTGTCATTGTAATTAAATTATAGCATTGTCTAATGTTTATGAAAGGTTAAGAACCTCGCAATAAGGCGCCCTAGCGTATTTCATACTCACAATAAACATTTAATCGCAACCCTTCCGCCGATCACTCTGTGTGAGGATCCAAGCAACCTGACTGTCGAGCGCACCATCAATTACACACCTGCACTATTCAATACAACTCATCAATGAACGTAGCACGTTCGTCAAGAGGACCCTGTCCTCACAAATTCAATTCCACGGACATACGTCGCCCCGTGAATAACCTCGTCATATATGACGGAATAATACCATATCTAATTACCACATAATTATCACATAAACTTTACACAACATCATTACAAAATAAATCATGCATTATTAGCATGTCTCCAGAACCCACACTAACAGAGCGTATCAACTTTATCGGGACCACGAGGTCGTATGATAATATGGCATCCTATCCAAGGAACCTTATCCGACAATCTTCAACCATATTCATTTGCTATAAAAATCTATGCAATCCGTGACAAACCTTTCAGAATAAAATTCGAATAATGACCTCTGAAATCGACATGCTAGAATCTCCCAGCAAAATGGGCATCTCATATTATCGTTACCCAATTTCAAATTATTATTATTATTATGTCTCAGAGAATAAATACATGTTTTACTCCTACCATTGATGCTGTAAATTTATGTAGGTCAAATGACCCGAAAAGAAAGGCAAGAAAACATCTGCACGACCCTATGAAAAAAAAATGATGCTCTTATTCAATCTGGAATAAATGATTATAAAGGGTGGTAAGTTACACGATCTCAGGTTATCTCATGGCATGGCTATCCGAGGTAGAAGTTCTCTTCTTCCTGATGAACAAGGATGGAAATGAAACGTCTTACTTTATATCCGGTGTCCTCGGAAATCCATGGCGTCGGCGTCGGCGTCGTCGTCGTCTGCGGCATCAGGGCGGCGTCGTTCCTCCAGTGTCTCCGCGATGTGGTCTCCCAGCGTACTGGTAGAGGTATACGCCCCCGGCACCTCTCGATCTCCTGGCGACGCCCATGTTCGCCCACAGGTTGTCCCCTGTCACCTTCAGCAGTGGCGTCTCCTGACGTCCCAACCATGGTCCACTCGTCCATCTCGTTGCGACCGTTCACCCCATTATGGCCCCTTTAGAAGTTCAGTGCAGCATAATTTGCGAGTTAATATGCATGTTGATTCCCAGAATATTTGAGTCCATGGTTATTAAGTTCATGCTGCCGTGTGGCAATACTACATTTCACTATATCAGAGCACTTTCACGCTCGCGCACTATAGCGTCTAGTTCCTGGTTCACTTGAGTTATATGTCTTCACTTTCCTTTAACCCAGTGACACACTTCCTTCCACGAGGAGCTATTTCGAGCTGGCCTTGACCGACATATCAAGTTGCTTGCGGCCTACAGTCTTCCAACACAAGCTTAAAGTAGATGTAGCCTTCCCTATTGCATTCTCACTGCGTTTCTTAAAATGCCACACTGCTATGCTATTTCCGAATGGATGTCTGTTACAATATAGGGCCTCGCGATAATGCTTCGCCTCGACTATCGTTATATAGTTCTTTCCCTGATGCTCGTAATTTTAAACACCTCCTGGCATTCATCTTTAATGAACATAAATTGTCGGCATGAACGGACTTCCTTTATCAGTTCTGACTATTTCCTCACATACTAGCGAGTCCGATATCGTCTTGAAATTCACACTGTTCGACAAACAAACTGACATACTTGACTGTAAAAAAACTCACTGGCAATACATGCACGCTAGTTTCAGGCTTCATGGCCTGCTGGTCACTCACGAAAACCATTCAAGTTCCCGATGTAAAATCACTGTCTACGTGACATGGGCTACTCTTTCGTGCTCCGCTGTATAACATACTCGTCCACGCACTATTGACTCACATACTACTGTTGACTCACATACTGCTGACTCACATACTGAACATTCTGGAACTGCGTCCTTCTTCGAGAAAAAGAAAGTGGGAGGGGTTGGAACCTTCTGGAGCATTCCCCTACTCTCGCGGTTGCCTCGCCGCGTCATGCCATGACGTCATACTGACTCTCCGGTCTCCTCTCGATCTTCTGTCATCCGGGGCCGGTAATTGACCCTGACTGGATCGGTCACAGTACCATCCCGGTATTTGCCTGGAGTAGAAGTGGAAAACCACCTCCAGGATAGCTGAGATAGGGATCAAACCCCCTTCTTCTCAGTTTTGCCTCATGAGGTTGAGTGGACCCCGTTCCAGCCCTCAGACCAGAATTGAATTTTATGGAACGTGGGCCTCCACGGTGGCAGCCTAGAATGCTAGCGACTACGCAATGCGGTAGGAAGGTTCTTCCGTTTAGGGGCTGCGACAACGCCCCCTGTGCTTTGTGTGTCTGATAACCGGTGTTAATTGTGATGGTTGTATTACTGTGTGCTATCTGTTTCTAAATCAAGTAAGGGCTGCAGACATTCAATTTGCTAGTATTTTCTACTTTTGCTACCAAACGCCATCATCGAGGACAACTAGTTCTTATTTATTTATTTATTTATTTATCTATCATATGGCTTTTAGTGCCGGGATTGTCGGAGGAAATGTTCGGCTCGCCTGAGTCTGTAGCTGCGTCCAGCGGACACCCTGAGGATGATCTACTGTACAAGTTCCGTTCAATTTCAAGTAGTTCCAAATTTCGCTACCAGATATCAATGATACCTAGTGGTGAACGTTGGAACTTTGATAGAGCATTCCGACGAAATCTAACCTAACAATTTAGCTTCACACAAGTTTAGTCTGTGGAAGGATCATTTACAGTACATGCCATAAATCTATGGCATGGGCCCGCCGGCTTTACTTCCCCTCCGAAGGAAGGCATACTGAAGGATTTTTAACGCTCTTAAAAAATCCGACGACTTCGGCCGGGTTTGAACCCACTATATTGGACAACTAGTTGTGAACTTGGTTACTAGTTGCCACAGCAGTCGGCTCCTGGCGACGAACGTTGGAACCTAAGGACGTTAGTTAAATGCCATAAATATCTATGACATGGGACCGCCGCGCCGGCTTTATTTCCCCTCCTAAGGATGGCATACTGAGTTTTTTTAACGCTCTTACGCAATGGGGGGGGGGGGGGGGGGAAGGGACAGGAATAAGTCAAGTGTCGATATCTGAATACAGTGTATGTCACACCACATTATTTCAAAGTTATTCATTTCCTTCTATTGAAGAAGAGCAAGTGCCTGAATATTAGGTTGCATAATACAACCGTGACGTCTATCATGCACACAATTCCACCAATGTGTGTGGGATGCGACCTCTCTGTGCTGACGGGGACAGAATCTGGCTGTATATTGTGATGCTATATTCTTCGCTGGCTGGGACTGTGGATGTCTCTTGGCTATTGTTCGCCAGATCATATCCGATATCGCCACGTTCACCTTGTCTTTTTGTCTTTCCCAGAACCAATTTGCTAGTTAGAGAGTGTGTGGGACTCGAAGCACGAGTCTTATTAAACTTCACCTGAGAACACCCCACGTGTAACATTCACTTTCTTTTTGTGACAGAACACTGTTGAGACACTCAGTTTCTTTTTGAGTAAAGAAACAAACAAACATCATTTGCATTTTTTTCGAGTCGTGTCTATTGTTGTCAAGAATAACAGACCAGGGTGACGTCAGCCCTCCCTACGTTACACATCGTGTCGAGTTGGTTATCGAGCTTTCGTTCGATTGCTGATGGTAACTTCCTTGCTTGTTTGTTTCTTGGGTTGCAAAATTTGTTTTTACATAGTTGTGTCAGCGACTTCGGTGGCGTAGTTGGTAGCATGCTGAGCTTCTATGACAATGGTCGCGGGTTCAAACACAGCCCAAGGCGTCGGATTTTTTAAGCGCGTTAAAATTCTTCAGTATACCGTCCTTCGGAGGGGAAGTAAAGCCGGCGGTCCCATGTCATAGATTTATGGCATGCAAAAGAAACTTCCACTAATTACGCTTGTGTGAAGCTAAATTATAGGTTAAATTTAACTAACGCTCTTAGGTTCCAACGTTTGTCGCCATGAGCCGACTTCGGTGGTATCTAGTAACCAAGTTCAGAACTAGTTGGCCGTTGACGGTGGCGTTTGGTAGCAAAAGTAGGAACTACTTGAAAATTCAATGTCTGCAGTCCTTACTTGAATTAAAAACAGATAACACACACTAATACAGTCATGACAATTAACACCGGTTATCAGACAGACTCTACACACACCCAAAGTACTCGGGGCTACATGACCGCGTTGTCGCAGCCCCTAAACTGAAGAACCAACTAACCAACATAGTTATGTCTGTAAATGACGAGGAATTGAGCTTAAAACTATTTGCAGTACGATACCCAACATTTAATACTTTGTGTTTACTTCAATTAAGGCCTTTCGATTTAAAACAGTGATGCCAAATTTCTCATAGCATTATTTATCAAGTACAGTAGTAATACATTTTACATTTGTAAAAAAGATAGCGGTTTTTCATTGTTTCCCACTCTACTCCAGGCAAATGCCGGGATGGTTCCTAATTTAAGGTCACGGCCGCGTCTTTCCTAATCCTCATCTGAATTATAAATACATATATTTATACAGCCATCATAATAACACAGGCTATCACACAAATTCCTCACACACACACAAATGTAAGGGACTGTATAACCACGATGTCGCGGCCCCTGAAATAAGCAACAACAACAACAATACAAAGCAAGCAATCGTTAATCACCTCAAATGGAACCACAAGAGACAAGAATGTTCAGGACTCTCCGTTAGAGCACTCAGTCGAGGGGCCAGAGAGTTTAGTGAGTCCTTACCTTAAAATCAGTATGCCATGAGATGCAGTAATTGCCCCTCACTTACACTCGTATGTCTTGCAATCGGCTTCGTCCTTTTCTATCTCAGCGATGTTGCCTATTTTCCAATAACGTTGTGATAAACCTAATAAAAAATGATTGCATGACCTTATTTTCCTTTCTTTCTGACTATGTAAAATTAAAAGTCAATAACAAGGCCTAATTATCAAAATCCCTTTATTTTGGCGTGAATGTATACTTATGCGGGTAAAAACATATTACGCGATAGATAAACAAGTAGTTCCGTGAAGAACTATACAGCCTATTTTCATATATCCTATTTATATTAATTGCTTCTATCTAGATACACAATTTCAGTTTAATTGCTGTAATAGATTCGTAGATATTGAGAACCGTCTAATTATTTCGGATGATCGCCATGTTGGATTTTTATATATGTAGGACTTAGAGTTATGAACTATTACATGAAGATTATTGTGTAGGTGAAGTATTCAAACTTCAATCGCATGATTAGGACACAAGATATGAAGATCAGATTTTAATATTTTGCACAGCTGCCATCTTGTGGTTATGAAAGGAATTGAAATAAATTAGATGCCAGTGGATTCAAATTTGTATAAGCATTTACCGTACCAAGTTTTACTGTGCTCGGATTGTTGTATCGTGAGAAACGTCTATTTCTATTTTTATAATTCGCGTCGCCGCCATGTTGGATTTGTGCTCACCAGGTAATTGAAAGACCTATAGGTGAACTTATGTTAATAGCCTCTATCAACATACAAAAATTTCAGTTTGATTGCTGTTGTAGATTAGTAGATATTGAGAATCGTCTAAATGTTTCGGTTGGTTGCCATGTTGGATTTTTATATATGTAGGCCATAGACTTATGTACTATTAGATGACAATTTTTGCGTGGATTCATTATTCCAACGTTCACTTCGATCGCATGATTAATACACAAGAAATAATAACTTAATTTTTATATTACACACAGCCGCCATCTTGAGGTTATAGGAACAATTGAACTAAATTAGATGACAGTGCATTAACATTTACTGTACGATATTTCACTGTGCTCAGATGGTTAAATCGCAAGAAAAGTCGATTAAAATGTTCCACCTTCGCTTGGCCGCCATGTTCGTTTTGTATTTCTCAGGTTTTTAGAAGTCTCATAGATGAACTTCTAGTAGTACTCTTTTTCACTGTACAATATTTCAGGCTGATATCGGTAATAGTTTCGGAAATATAGAATTCCGGTGAAATATTTCGCACAGCAGCGTTTGGATGGTTAAATCGCGAGAAACGTCTATTTAAAAGTATAAATTTCGCTTGGCAGCCATGTTAGTTTTGTAGATAACAGATTTTTGAAAGTCTCCTAGAAGACCTTTTTGTAGTGCCGTTTATCACCGTACAAAATTTCAGGGTGATATCTGTAATAGTTTCGGAGATATAGAATGCCGGTGAAATATTTCGCACAGCCGCCATCTTGAGATTATGTCCACAATTGAATTAATTTAGATGCCATTGCATTACAATTTGCATAAACATTTGCTGTACCAAGTTTCACTGCGTTTGGATGGTTAAATCGCGAGAAAAGTCTATTTAAAGTTTCAACTTCGCTTGACCGCCATGTTCGTTTTGTAGTCAACAGATTTTGAAGGTCTCATAGGTGAACTTGTAAGTGTGCCCTTTATCACCATACAACATTTCAGGGTGATATCAGTAATAGTATTGGAGATATAGAATGCCGGTGAAATTTTTCGCACAGCCGCCATGTTGGATTGGTTAGACGTAATAAAATTTGAAGGATACGGTCGGGGTCGGCTGAAATAGTACTATGACCTTACCGAGTTTCATTGAAATCGCTTCAGCCGTTTAGAAGTTATTAGGGGGACACACACACATATACACGAATCACACACGCACACACAGACACACGGACAAAAGGTGATCTCATAAGCCTATTTTTTTCACAAGATGAAAATAGGCTAAAAACCAAAGAATTACCTGATATTGCTATAGTAAATTCTCTTTCCCTGAGCAAGAAAGCTATATTTTTAAGATTATTTATTTAGAGAAATGTGCACAATGTGCATAAGTTAATCGTCCTTACAAAACTGAGTTAAGGAGCAGTGTCATTTTGCATAGTTTCACATGTTACAATTGTCCTCACACAACCTACACACGCACAGTAAGTTCAGATGGTGGTGAAATCCATGCACAGCGAACCTTGTCACTACATGCCTTAACTCGTAAGATCCCTGCATCCACTCGTCCGTAGACATCGCGTTTGTGGAGTAGAAATCTATCCAGATCAGTGGCGGCTGGTGGTTGTCATTATGGGTGTACACTGTTTTAAAAGTTTGTCTAAATTTTATATAAATTCAAACATACCTAACCATACACAATAACAGCTTCATAACGATGTCACAATTTTAATAAGTTATTGTTTATGAACAAAATATTAAATATTTTTACTGCGAAAACTGGTCAACGCAAAATTTTACTTTATCATTATTGTATTTATAGTTCAAGAATTTAATTTTAAACAATTATATCTGAAACAGAAATGAACAAAATGTATAATTTACCGTGCCAATCCTTCCTAATACAGACATGAATCCTATGCTGGGTCGACAGTCTGAAATTTTCTGATGTTTGCTCTGACGAAGTCACTCACATTAGGCTATATTCCCCAAGTTTGCTGGTGGCACTTTGAGTCTATTTACAAGAAAATTTGCGAAATGCATAGATTAATTATTAAGTAGCCTGTATGGCTTGAATAAAGTATAACAATGAATACACAAGTTTAAAACCCTAAATTACGTTTGAATCACTTTTCTGTGAATAATGTTCATTATTCTCTCCTTCTTCTGGGCCTATTTATCGATAACTTTGTCATTGAAATATGGAATTGACCTCACGAGTTGTTTTTCAATCGACAACATTGCTAATGCCGTCAGTCTATCTAGTGACATTGTGCTACGGAAAAATGTTTTTATTCTTTTTAGTGTAAAAAAACACCTCTCTGCTTCACTTATGGTCATAGGTGTGGTAGTCAAGACTTTGAGAACTTTGAGCGTTTCACTGAATATTTTCCCCAAATTCTTCTCAATAATGAATTCAATCACGTCAATTGCACAGGTGACATTCAGGAAGTCCTCACGCATGTACATAACTTCTAATTCTGTTCTCAATTTGGATCTGTTAACAAAATGATATGCTTGGCATGCTTGGAAAATACTTTCTTCTGGAAATTTCTTATCGAACGACTTGACATTTTCCGAAGAAAAAAGATTTGAAGCCATAATATGACCCATGAAGGAGAAACGTTCTTTAGCTTGCATAGAAATAACATCTCACACTTCTTTATCTGCAATTTTTCTTGAAGTTGGAGTCTCCTCACGTCTTTCTTTTTGCTGAAGGGGGTTCTTCTGAAATGTTATCCATGTATCCCGAACACTTTCAACTGCAGATTCAAATGAATTTATTGCTTTTCTCACTGTAACAGTGTCTGGTTGGTTGGTTCTTAAGTTTAGGGGATGCGACAACGCGGTCATGTAGCCCCGTGTACTTTGGGTGGGTGTAGAATCTGTCTGATAACCGGTGTTAATTGTGATGACTGTATTAGTGTGTGTTATCTGTTTTTTTAAATTTAAGTACAGACTGCAACTTAGAATTTTTCAAATAGTTCCTACTTTTGCCGCCGAGCGCCACTGTCAACGACTACTAGGCCAAGTTCAGAACTTAGCTACTAGACGCCACCGCAGTCGGCTCTTGGCAACGAACGTAGAAGCCTAAGAGCGTTGTTTACATTCTTAACCTATCCAATTTTGCTTCACACAGGTGTAATTAGTGGAAGGTTCTTTAACATGCCATAAATCTATGACATGGGACCGCCGGCTTTACTTCCCCTCCGAAGGAAGGCATACTGTAACAGTGTCTATTGTCCTATTTTGGAGCTGTTGATATTAAATATCCGCATGTGGCATTATGTGGTGAAAATATTCAAGCCAGAATAAGAACATAGGCTGCTCTATTTTCAAACGTAAACCTCTTGCCTGTGTGATGGTGTTTATTTGTTTACTTGAATTTTCAATTTTCTCAAAACATTCCATCAAAGATTCTCTATGTTCATACACTGTTTGTACCGTTCGAGATTTGAAATTCCGTCTAACGTTTGAACCTGAAGGAATTCTTCTACCAACCACTTCATCTAACGCATTATCTCTTTAAGATGAGTTTGAAAAGAACTGAGGAATTTCATTGAGATCTGCGAAAAATATACGCACTTGTGTATTTTGGCTACTAGCTTGAGCCATTATTAGATTAAGTTTATGGGCGTAGCAATGTATGTAATAAGCGTACGGATATTCTCTTCTTACAATCTCCTGTACACCGGAGTGCGTTCCACTCATCACATTAGCTCCATCATCATTACTTTTGTGATATGACTTTGGTCTTTTCTGACACCACTTCCTCTAAAGCGTCTTTAACACATATAGCCAAAGCCTGTGCGTCATGACCGCTAGGGTTCTTGAAAGCCCAGAACCTTTCAACAGGCTTGCCATTGGGCAGCAGGTAGCGAAACACTATGACCATTTGGTATTGTGATGAAACATCCGACGTCTCGTCAGCTATTACGGAGATGAAGTCTGCTTGTTGGATTTCTGTTTTAATTTCATCTTGGCTTACGTCAAGCATACATTGTAATAGGTCATTCTGAATTTCTTTAGATGTTCCTCTAAACACTGTTGCACTTTTTAGACGATCCTTCAGAAGCGTATCTAATTCGGGTGTGAAATCTATTAGTCCTCTAAAAATACCAGGGTTTACAGAATCTTCTTTCTCATTGTGCCTTCTCAATGCCAGCTCGAAAATTCCACAAAACTTGATGCATTCAATGACCTGTGACAGAACGTGTCGGTTCTTCTATACCTCGATATTTTGCTTTTCTATGTTCCTCTTGAATGCACAATCAAGCATTCCCTAGTACTTGAAATTCTAATTCGGCATTCATGTGAGTTTTTGTTTGTTAATGTTTGTCCATTTTTTGTTTCAAAAGTCCTAGGTCAGAAAACCCTGTTTTGGTCCAGGTGTCACTGCTTTTGTCTTTGTCACATGAAAACATTAAGCACGGGAAACAATACATCCTGTTGGTTAATTCACAGCCACAAGCCCACTCATACTTGCCATACACTTAATTATGGAATAAGCGAGTCCTAGCCTTGCTTTGCACTGAGTCGTTTGAACTAAATTTAGGTTTGGGATAGGCCTTAACTTTTCTTTTATGGCCACCTTGTCTTGCAGAGTAAGTTGGGGAAAGGTAATGGCTTTTTACTCCTGAAAAGTATTCATAATAATAAATGTATAAATAAATACCTACGTTAATAATAAACACACACTCAAATATCCACAACTTAAAAAACACACATCTGACAAAGTACTTGCCACGGCCAAGATTGCCACCTTCTCGAAAGGAATAAATTTATTTTCTATCATAGGTCATGTTATTCCTCTGATACGGTACATCCAAATACAATTATATTGGGCTTTAAAAATCTGTGAATTATAATAGTACATTATGCAACGAGCCTATAATGGCTATAATTAAGACACGACTATATTTATAAAACGAGCGTACGCGAGTTTTATAATTTCCATACGAGTGTCTTAATTACCGTTATAGGCGAGTTGCATACGACTGTTTATGTTCGACGATAATTATAACTTTATTATATGTTTTAACATAAATATTCATAAATATCTGTTCAGTCATTAGAATGTTGTGATCAGGTGCTGCGGTGGGTAGTATATCTCTGTTTCCCAAGCTCTCTGGACAACCGACGCATGCGCTCTGTGTGCTTCAATGACATGTGTTCAGATTGTGCTCCAGTATTCAGTAAAACTGTCGCCGAAGTCGTTCCAAAACCACGCGCTGTGTGAAATTTGTTTTGGGGATATTAAGGTACAGTGCTATTTCTTGTCTCATATTCACCAGTTTACTTACGCGAACATATGGACGGTGCACTTTCGGTAATTTACATAGACATGTTGGATTTTGAGCGCATGCGCGAAGGTATCCTTATCTAATTGGTCACACAACTGTTTCTTGAGCTCTGATTGGTGGGAGAAACAGTTTCATAATGAAAAATAGTGTTATAATGAGCTTCATTATGATACAGTTTTCTGATACATAATAGTCAGGGTCGAACATAAAGAAATGTTATGAAACTGAGTTAACTGTTATAACTATAGCTTATATAATATCCATCCAGTTGACTGTTCTGTGATTTTTAAATGTACAATGCAATTCAAATGACAAGGGCGCTACAAGCAGAGAAAAGAAACAACCTTTCAAACCTACTTGGTACACTAATTCTCCAACAGATAGTGCGGTAGTTGTTATCGAAGCTCGTGTCTGAGTAATGGTCAACCTATCGTCTGTCACTTATCATTAGTTGTGAAAGAGATGGGAAATTAAACTGAGGATGCGCAGTTCTTTTCACCGGGGAAGAATGTGGCCTCGTTGCTGTTATTGTTAACACACTACCCCTCCTGCTCGCTGCAGCCGGTCTGGCGACAGAGCTGCAAGTGGCGAACGGCGATCACTGGGGGATACCCGAGCCAACATACAGCGAAGAGTAGCACACGCGGTGTACAGGACATATTTTGTTGACGCGTAATAATACCATAAAATCATGTTGTTATTTACATATTTATAAAACTAAAATGCAAAGCAAGGCTAATATTGCACGAATGAGTGTGCACTGGCTCCAGGGGGAGTACCCAGAAACCGCCACTGATCCAGATCTATTTTTAGCCTTTTTCAAATTTGAAAAAATAGGCTTATGAGATCACCTTTTGTCCGTGTGTCTGTGTGTCTGTGTGTGTGTGTGAGGTGTGTGTGTGTGTGTCCCTAATAACTTCTATACGGCTGGAGCGATTTCAATGAAACTCGGTAAGTTCATAGCACTAGTCCGGGCTACCCCGACCGTGCCCTTCAAATTTTGTTACGACTCACCAATCCAACATGGCGGCTGTGCGAAATATATCACCAGCATTCAATATCTCCGAAACTATTCCCGATATCACCCTGGATGTTTTTACGGTGATAAAGCGAACTACTAGAAGTTCACGTATGTGACTATTGAAAAACTGGTAACTACAAAACCAACATGGCGGCCACGCGAATTTGCGACGTTTAAATAGACGTTTCTCGCAATTTGACAAACCAAACGCAATAAAACTTGGTACAGTATATGTTTATACACATTGTAATGCACCGACATCAAACTTCGTTCAATTGTTTACATAACCACAAGATGGCGGATGTGCGAAATATTTCACCGGCATTCTATATCTCTGAAACTATTAGCGGTATCACCCTGAAATTTTGTACGGAGATAAAGGGCACTACTGGAAGTTCATCTACAAGACTTTCGAAAACCGGTTAACAACAAAACGAACAAGGCGGCCAAGCGAATTAAAAATGTTAACAGACCTTTCTCGCGATTTAATGTACCAAACGCAATGAAATCTGGTACAGGAAATGTTTATACACATTGTAATTCACTGGTATCCAATTTAGTTCAATTGTTTACATAACCTCAAAATGGCGGCTGTGCGAATTTTAAAATTAAGTTTTGCTTTCTTGTGTCGTAATCATGCGATCGAAGTGAAAGTTTGAATAATGAACCTACGCAATAATTTTCCTTTAATGGTACATGACTCTGTGACCTATACATTTAACAATCCTACATGGCGACCATTTAGACGGCTCTGAATATCTACGAATCTATTATAGCAATCAAACTGAATTTCTTTATGTTCATAGGGGCTAATAGCATAAGTTCACCTATAGGACTTTAAATAACCTGGTGATCACAAATCCAACATGGCGGCGACGCGAAGTATAAATATTCACATGGACGTTTCTCGCAATTTAACCATCCTAGTGCAGGGAAACTTGGTACAGTAAATCCTTATACGAATGTTAATCCACTGGCATCTAATTTATTTCAATTGTTTCCATAACCACAAGATGGCAGCTGTGCGAAATTTTAAAATCTCCTTGTTACTTCTTGTGTCCTAATCATGCGATTGAAATTTGAATGCTACACGTACACAATAATCTTCATGTAACAGCACATAACTCTGGGACCTACATATATAAAATCCAACATGGCGACCATCCGAAATATATAGTCAGTTCTCAATATCTACGAATCTATTACAGCAATAAAACTGAAATTTTGTATGTTCATAGTGACAGTTAACATAAGTAGGATATATGAAAATAGGCTGTAGAGTTCTTCACGGAACTACTTGTTTTAAAATGAAATAGGCCTCGGATGGCAACACAGAGACGTTAGGGAGAGTATGGAAACTCAGCGTGCACATCCACCTGTGCTGTTAAAAGTCACACTTTACTTGAACTCAATATCACTCTAGTCTAATTTGAGACGACTCTATTAGCTGGATGGCCGGCCCCGTGGTGTTGGGGTAGCGCGCCTGCCTTTCACCCGCAGGTCCCGGGTTCGATTCCCGGCTCCGTCAGGGATTTTAGAAACTGACGTGAGGGCTGGAACGGGGTGTACTCAGCCTCGTGAGGACAATAGAGTAGCTGTCTGACAGTGAGGCAGCGCCCCGATCACGAAAACCAAGATTAATGGCCGAGGGGACCCGATGCGCTGACCACGCGTCACCCCAATATCTGCAGGCCAAATGGCTGGGCAGTGGTCGCTTGGTAGCCCCAGGCCCTCATTGGCTGTAGTGCCAGGGGTTACTATTAGCTGGATAAAATCACACTTTTAACAAGGTTTAATTTACAGTGAGAACCAAAACGTCGTTTCCCATTGACACTGGACATCACGTGATAAACCTTATGAGCAGACTTTGTTAGGGTTAACTTTAACCGCAGATTAAAATAAATTCACAGTTATACCCTTTCAGGCTAGGAACTTACTGTTGAAAACATGACTTCGGAATTAATATTTTAGGACAATAGAAAAGAAAGACATCGCGGGTTCAAACCCGGCCGAAGTCATCGGATTTTTTAAGAGCGTTAAAAATCCCTCAGTATGCCTTCCTTCGGAGGGGAAGTGAAGCCGACGGTCCCATGTCATAGATTTATGGCATGTTAAACAACCTTCCACTAATTACACCTGTGTGAAGCTAAATTATATAGGTTAAGAATGTAAACAACGCTCTTAGGTTCCTCCGTTCGTCCCAAGGAGCCGACTGCGGTGGCGTCTAGTAGCCAAGTTCTGAAATAGTAGTCGTTGACGGTGGCATATGGCGGCAAAAGTAGGAACTATTTGAAAAATTCTAAGTTGCAGTCTGTACTTCAATTAAAAAACAGATAACACCCACTAATGCAGTCATCACAATTAACACCGATTATCAGACAGATTCTACACACACCCAAAGTACACGGAGCTACATGACCGCGTTGTCACAGCCCCTGAGGAACCAACCAACCAACTAAAAAAGAAAGGAAATAATAAAACTTTGCATCAATTTAGTGAACTACCTAGGTACATACGACAAAGAATGTGGTCTAACTGGTGGTGTGCATGACTTGTCAGTCAAAAAGACAGTAGATATTTCGATTTTGATTTGACCGTGTATGGGCCAACACTCATAGTGATAGATTTAGTGAACTACATACGACACAGGATAAGGTCTAACGCTTTTTCAATTTTGAAAAAATAGGCTTATGAGATCACCTTTTGTCCGTGTGTCTGTGTGTCTGTGTGTGGGTGTGTGTGTGTGAGGTGTGTGTGTGTCCCTAATAACTTCTATACGGCTGGAGCGTTTTCAATGAAACTCGGTAAGTTCATAGCACTAGTCCGGGCGACCCCGACCGTGCCCTTCAAATTTTGTTACGACTCACCAATCCAACATGGCGGCTGTGCGAAATATATCACCAGCATTCAATATCTCCGAAACTATTCCCGATATCACCCTGGATGTTTTTACGGTGATAAAGCGAACTACTAGAAGTTCACGTATGTGACTATTGAAAAACTGGTAACTACAGAACCAACATGGCGGCCACGCGAATTTGCGACGTTTAAATAGACGTTTCTCGCAATTTGACAAACCAAACGCAATAAAACTTGGTACAGTATATGTTTATACACATTGTAATGCACCGACATCAAACTTCGTTCAATTGTTTACATAACCACAAGATGGCGGATGTGCGAAATATTTCACCGGCATTCTATATCTCTGAAACTATTAGCGGTATCACCCTGAAATTTTGTACGGAGATAAAGGGCACTACTGGAAGTTCATCTACAAGACTTTCAAAAACCGGTTAACAACAAAACGAACAAGGCGGCCAAGCGAATCAAAAATGTTAACAGACCTTTCTCACGATTTAATGTTCCAAACGCAATGAAATCTGGTACAGGAAATGTTTACACACATTGTAATTCACTGGTATCCAATTTAGTTCAATTGTTTACATAACCTCAAAATGGCGGCTGTGCGAATTTTAAAATTAAGTTTTGCTTTCTTGTGTCGTAATCATGCGATCGAAGTGAAAGTTTGAATAATGAACCTACGCAATAATTTTCCTTTAATGGTACATGACTCTGTGACCTATACATTTAACAATCCTACATGGCGACCATTTAGACGGCTCTGAATATCTACGAATCTATTATAGCAATCAAACTGAATTTCTTTATGTTCATAGGGGCTAATAGCATAAGTTCACCTATAGGACTTTAAATAACCTAGTGATCACAAATCCAACATGGCGGCGACGCGAAGTATAAATATTCACATGGACGTTTCTCGCAATTTAACCATCCTAGTGCAGGGAAACTTGGTACAGTAAATCCTTATACGAATGTTAATCCACTGGCATCTAATTTATTTCAATTGTTTCCATAACCACAAGATGGCAGCTGTGCGAAATTTTAAAATTTCCTTGTTACTTCTTGTGTCCTAATCATGCGATTGAAATTTGAATGCTACACGTACACAATAATCTTCATGTAACAGCACATAACTCTGGGACCTACATATATAAAATCCAACATGGCGACCATCCGAAATATATAGTCAGTTCTCAATATCTACGAATCTATTACAGCAATACAACTGAAATTTTGTATGTTCATAGTGACAGTTAACATAAGTAGGATATATGAAAATAGGCTGTAGAGTTCTTCACGGAACTACTTGTTTTAAAATGAAATAGGCCTCGGATGGCAACACAGAGACGTTAGGGAGAGTATGGAAACTCAGCGTGCACATCCACCTGTGCTGTTAAAAGTCACACTTTACTTGAACTCAATATCACTCTAGTCTAA
Organism: Meconema thalassinum; assembly: GCA_946902985.2. Classification (NCBI taxonomy): domain Eukaryota; kingdom Metazoa; phylum Arthropoda; class Insecta; order Orthoptera; family Tettigoniidae; genus Meconema; species Meconema thalassinum. Next base: position 245,847,908 of record OX336394.1, on the reverse strand, counting down.
TTTGAGACGACTCTATTAGCTGGATGGCCGGCCCCGTGGTGTTGGGGTAGCGCGCCTGCCTTTCACCCGCAGGTCCCGGGTTCGATTCCCGGCTCCGTCAGGGATTTTAGAAACTGACGTGAGGGCTGGAACGGGGTGTACTCAGCCTCGTGAGGACAATAGAGTAGCTGTCTGACAGTGAGGCAGCGCCCCGATCACGAAAACCAAGATTAATGGCCGAGGGGACCCGATGCGCTGACCACGCGTCACCCCAATATCTGCAGGCCAAATGGCTGGGCAGTGGTCGCTTGGTAGCCCCAGGCCCTCATTGGCTGTAGTGCCAGGGGTTACTATTAGCTGGATAAAATCACACTTTTAACAAGGTTTAATTTACAGTGAGAACCAAAACGTCGTTTCCCATTGACACTGGACATCACGTGATAAACCTTATGAGCAGACTTTGTTAGGGTTAACTTTAACCGCAGATTAAAATAAATTCACAGTTATACCCTTTCAGGCTAGGAACTTACTGTTGAAAACATGACTTCGGAATTAATATTTTAGGACAATAGAAAAGAAAGACATCGCGGGTTCAAACCCGGCCGAAGTCATCGGATTTTTTAAGAGCGTTAAAAATCCCTCAGTATGCCTTCCTTCGGAGGGGAAGTGAAGCCGACGGTCCCATGTCATAGATTTATGGCATGTTAAACAACCTTCCACTAATTACACCTGTGTGAAGCTAAATTATATAGGTTAAGAATGTAAACAACGCTCTTAGGTTCCTCCGTTCGTCCCAAGGAGCCGACTGCGGTGGCGTCTAGTAGCCAAGTTCTGAAATAGTAGTCGTTGACGGTGGCATATGGCGGCAAAAGTAGGAACTATTTGAAAAATTCTAAGTTGCAGTCTGTACTTCAATTAAAAAACAGATAACACCCACTAATGCAGTCATCACAATTAACACCGATTATCAGACAGATTCTACACACACCCAAAGTACACGGAGCTACATGACCGCGTTGTCACAGCCCCTGAGGAACCAACCAACCAACTAAAAAAGAAAGGAAATAATAAAACTTTGCATCAATTTAGTGAACTACCTAGGTACATACGACAAAGAATGTGGTCTAACTGGTGGTGTGCATGACTTGTCAGTCAAAAAGACAGTAGATATTTCGATTTTGATTTGACCGTGTATGGGCCAACACTCATAGTGATAGATTTAGTGAACTACATACGACACAGGATAAGGTCTAACGCTTTTTCAATTTTGAAAAAAAAATAGGCTTATGAGATCACCTTTTGTCCGTGTGTCTGTGTGTCTGTGTGTGGGTGTGTGTGTGTGAGGTGTGTGTGTGTCCCTAATAACTTCTATACGGCTGGAGCGTTTTCAATGAAACTCGGTAAGTTCATAGCACTAGTCCGGGCGACCCCGACCGTGCCCTTCAAATTTTGTTACGACTCACCAATCCAACATGGCGGCTGTGCGAAATATATCACCAGCATTCAATATCTCCGAAACTATTCCCGATATCACCCTGGATGTTTTTACGGTGATAAAGCGAACTACTAGAAGTTCACGTATGTGACTATTGAAAAACTGGTAACTACAGAACCAACATGGCGGCCACGCGAATTTGCGACGTTTAAATAGACGTTTCTCGCAATTTGACAAACCAAACGCAATAAAACTTGGTACAGTATATGTTTATACACATTGTAATGCACCGACATCAAACTTCGTTCAATTGTTTACATAACCACAAGATGGCGGATGTGCGAAATATTTCACCGGCATTCTATATCTCTGAAACTATTAGCGGTATCACCCTGAAATTTTGTACGGAGATAAAGGGCACTACTGGAAGTTCATCTACAAGACTTTCAAAAACCGGTTAACAACAAAACGAACAAGGCGGCCAAGCGAATCAAAAATGTTAACAGACCTTTCTCGCGATTTAATGTTCCAAACGCAATGAAATCTGGTACAGGAAATGTTTACACACATTGTAATTCACTGGTATCCAATTTAGTTCAATTGTTTACATAACCTCAAAATGGCGGCTGTGCGAATTTTAAAATTAAGTTTTGCTTTCTTGTGTCGTAATCATGCGATCGAAGTGAAAGTTTGAATAATGAACCTACGCAATAATTTTCCTTTAATGGTACATGACTCTGTGACCTATACATTTAACAATCCTACATGGCGACCATTTAGACGGCTCTGAATATCTACGAATCTATTATAGCAATCAAACTGAATTTCTTTATGTTCATAGGGGCTAATAGCATAAGTTCACCTATAGGACTTTAAATAACCTAGTGATCACAAATCCAACATGGCGGCGACGCGAAGTATAAATATTCACATGGACGTTTCTCGCAATTTAACCATCCTAGTGCAGGGAAACTTGGTACAGTAAATCCTTATACGAATGTTAATCCACTGGCATCTAATTTATTTCAATTGTTTCCATAACCACAAGATGGCAGCTGTGCGAAATTTTAAAATTTCCTTGTTACTTCTTGTGTCCTAATCATGCGATTGAAATTTGAATGCTACACGTACACAATAATCTTCATGTAACAGCACATAACTCTGGGACCTACATATATAAAATCCAACATGGCGACCATCCGAAATATATAGTCAGTTCTCAATATCTACGAATCTATTACAGCAATAAAACTGAAATTTTGTATGTTCATAGTGACAGTTAACATAAGTAGGATATATGAAAATAGGCTGTAGAGTTCTTCACGGAACTACTTGTTTTAAAATGAAATAGGCCTCGGATGGCAACACAGAGACGTTAGGGAGAGTATGGAAACTCAGCGTGCACATCCACCTGTGCTGTTAAAAGTCACACTTTACTTGAACTCAATATCACTCTAGTCTAATTTGAGACGACTCTATTAGCTGGATGGCCGGCCCCATGGTGTTGGGGTAGCGCGCCTGCCTTTCACCCGCAGGTCCCGGGTTCGATTCCCGGCTCCGTCAGGGATTTTAGAAACTGACGTGAGGGCTGGAACGGGGTGTACTCAGCCTCGTGAGGACAATAGAGTAGCTGTCTGACAGTGAGGCAGCGCCCCGATCACGAAAACCAAGATTAATGGCCGAGGGGACCCGATGCGCTGACCACGCGTCACCCCAATATCTGCAGGCCAAATGGCTGGGCAGTGGTCGCTTGGTAGCCCCAGGCCCTCATTGGCTGTAGTGCCAGGGGTTACTATTAGCTGGATAAAATCACACTTTTAACAAGGTTTAATTTACAGTGAGAACCAAAACGTCGTTTCCCATTGACACTGGACATCACGTGATAAACCTTATGAGCAGACTTTGTTAGGGTTAACTTTAACTGCAGATTAAAATAAATTCACAGTTATACCCTTTCAGGCTAGGAACTTACTGTTGAAAACATGACTTCGGAATTAATATTTTAGGACAATAGAAAAGAAAGAGATCGCGGGTTCAAACCCGGCCGAAGTCATCGGATTTTTTAAGAGCGTTAAAAATCCCTCAGTATGCCTTCCTTCGGAGGGGAAGTGAAGCCGACGGTCCCATGTCATAGATTTATGGCATATTAAACAACCTTCCACTAATTACACCTGTGTGAAGCTAAATTATATAGGTTAAGAATGTAAACAACGCTCTTAGGTTCCTCCGTTCGTCCCAAGGAGCCGACTGCGGTGGCGTCTAGTAGCCAAGTTCTGAACTAGTAGTCGTTGACGGTGGCATATGGCGGCAAAAGTAGGAACTATTTGAAAAATTCTAAGTTGCAGTCTGTACTTCAATTAAAAAACAGATAACACACACTAATGCAGTCATCACAATTAACACCGATTATCAGACAGATTCTACACACACCCAAAGTACACGGAGCTACATGACCGCGTTGTCACAGCCCCTGAGGAACCAACCAACCAACTAAAAAAGAAAGGAAATAATAAAACTTTGCATCAATTTAGTGAACTACCTAGGTACATACGACAAAGAATGTGGTCTAACTGTTGGTGTGCATGACTTGTCAGTCAAAAAGACAGTAGATATTTCGATTTTGATTTGACCGTGTATGGGCCAACACTCATAGTGATAGATTTAGTGAACTACATACGACACAGGATGAGGTCTAACGCTTGGAGTCCATGTATTGTTTGAACGAAACCATACGAGTATCGTCCGTCTTCGTCTACTGTTGGCGAGGTTTGCGTTTCTTTGAAGTAATTTCATTTGTAATTGTTGATCGTTCAATGATTACAACGTCATTATCTTGTTGCTGAATCGTTCCAGGTTCGTCGCTGAATATTACTGCTTTCTGATTTTAGCCTACTTTCGATTTTTGCAAGAAAAAAAAAAGAAAAAAAAATTAGACTTATGAGATCTACACGGGCCAAAAGTTGTCTGTCTGTGTGTGAGTGTGTGTGTATATCTGCCCCCCCCTCCCTCCGCCCTAACAATTCAAACACGACGAAACCGAATTGAACGAAATTTGGTACTGAACCCAAATTCACCACAGTTTCAGCTATTGACTGAGTCGAGGATCGAAACGACTTGCGAACCTATTGATTTAAGAAGTGGAAATTGGAAATAGAAATTTATTTTATTCACAGATATGTTGTGGGAAGTAAATAAAAGCATTTGGAAAAGTTTTTGGAAAATTTTGGATTATATGGAAATATATAAATTTGGGAATATTTCTGTGAATGATAATTTAGCCAAGGGAGAGTCAGATCTTTCGATGCTGGAATATGTCCGAGGCTTCAAGTTAGCACGCTCAAGACCGGTTTTGGTTAGTTAAGTTGACAACAACAAGATTATGCACACGACCCTATGATAAGAGGCTAGAACAGGGAGGTTTTTGATGATAAACCAACAGCCAATCTGAATGGATCAGATAATTTTGTGGGAATCGCTATTATATCAAATTTGATTTTATAAAGCGAGATTAGCATTTCTACAGATCCAGAAGAGTAAACGAAATTAATTGGGAAGAACAGAATTATATATTTATGGATAGGAGAGGAGATATTAGCGAAATTCTGTATTAAAGGACTCGACGCGAGGCTAGAACCCAGTCGAGACTGCCACGGGCGCGATAGTAAGAAGGGGAGAATTCATTCCTACTGATATTCTTGAAGCGACCGGACCTGTTTGTCAAAGCGTCACGAGTGAGCGCTGTAGTAATTGAAAGTGCGGCCAGGAGATTCCACTGGACTGCTAGGAGACGGTGCGATTGCCGAGGAAGATATGGAGATCCCGGTGAAAACAGAAAACGTATTAATTGACTATTGAAAGAAGCAACTTTGAAACATAACGCATCGAAAGAAGACTTCGCTTATACAAGGCATATACTACAATAGAACGAGCAGCTTTACCATTAACAAGCTACAACATTACTCCAGAATAAATCCTGAGACTTGTTCATCTATTATTCACCATGATGACAGATTCAAGTCAGAGGGGATATTTGCATTCTACGATTATTAAGAAGATTACAATGAACTACTAAATCATGGAAGGAGGTTAATCTACATTATGGAACGGGGAATTCAGAGTTGATCTAGAAAACCTTGGATCGATGTCACCGCTACTGCACAACCAACTTGCAGTGTTCTGAATACATCGTTAATGCTACTCAAATGTCTACTACAAACATGATGAGATATCGACCAAGGGCGCTCAAAGCTACTTTGAAGACGAGATGCCACATGAAGAAGAGGGATGGAAGATTTCATCATTGCGGGTTCCAGTGTCTAGACCTCAATTCGAGAAGATACTAGAGTCAGACTGCGGGGAGACGGGAGAGCAGGTGTTCGCGAGTCAAACAGAGGGGAATCGATCAGCAGAGTGCCACGCTCCAAGCAGCAACTTGATCCAGACGGACGACCAGCTCATGTCAGCCCGAGGGAGAAACATCAAACCTATCTGATGAGGTATTTCAGAGGCAGATCGACGGAAAGGTACAGAATTGACTCTTCCTCTATCTCAGTAGTTTGTCGTAGTATTTGCATGTATTTCAAGGGTGACCAATTCATATTTTAGTAGATTTTCTTTCGAATAACTCATGCCTTTATATTGTCTATTTTAGAGATTTATTTGTAAATTTTAATATACGTCAACGTGTGTCGTTTTAGACGTAATTTTATTAGCATTTGGACTTAGATATTCCGTTTTAGGTAGATTTCATTAGAAAGCTAACTATTGCAATGGGTCCCATGTTTCGACTTCCGGAAAATTTCGACATATCTTCGCGTTTCACATCCCCCAGACCCCAAAACCACCGTCAGTTCAAAAGTTTATATATATGTATATATGTATATATGTTTCTTGTGCCGTAATTTTGCACCAATCACTTTGAATTTTTTACATAATATGTATCCCCTTAAAATCTCGGTCGAATTCGTTAATGGGCAAAATCGGTCAAAGGGGGTGAAAATGGAAGGCTTTCGTTTCGAAAAATTGAAATGTCACTATAACTCTCTTAATATCTGAAATATTGAATCCATTCAAAGTTCATATTATGTGTCGGATAAGACCCTAAAATTTATGTTTGAAAAGTTTCTTGATAGCACCAACCATTGACCAAAGGGGTGGGAAAAAGTGGGGTTTTCGGGAAACATTAATCATATCTCTGTTAATAGGCACAATATCAAAACCGTACAAAATGGACAATATTCCACCAATAACTACCTAACACTTTTGTCTGAAAGAATTTTTGATATGACCCACCATTACGCCATGGGGTGAGCAAAATGATTTAAATTATTAGAAAATGGCAAGTGCCAAGAGAGGTTGCCATGACAACTTTACTTTTAATTGATAAGGGATGAGCCATCAGCAGTTGCTATGACAACGCTACTGCACGAGATCACATTCAGTTTTCCATATGTCTGTGGGAAGCGACTTCGGTATCGGAACTGGTAGCATGCTGAACTTCTCTGCCCAAGGTCGCGGTTCAAACCCGGCTGAAGTCGTCGGATTTACTAAGAGCGCTATAAAACCCTGAGTATGCTTTCCTTCGGAGAGGAAGTTCCAACGTTCGTTGCGAGTTGATGGTTCCGGTGACATCTAGTAGCCAAGTTCACAGCTAGGTGTCGTTGATGGTAGTATTTTTTATTATGTAGCCTATTTTAGGTAGATTTCATCAGAAAGCTAACTATTGCAATGGGTGCCATGTTTCGACTTCCGGAAATTTTTGACATATCTTCGCGTTTCACATCCCACAGACTCCCAAACCACCGTGAGTTTAAAGGTTTATATATATATATGTGTGTAAATATATGCATATATATAAGTTTCTTGTGGACACGATAACTGCCGTAATTTTGCACCAATCACTTTGAATGTTTTACATAATATGTATCCTCTTAAAATATCGGTCGAGTTCGTTAATGGGCAAAATCGGTTGAAGGGGGGTGAACACGGGGGGCTTTTATTTCGAAAAAGTGAAATATCGCTGTAACTCTCTTAATACGTGAAATATCGAATCCATTCAAAGTTCATAATATGTGTCGGATAAGTGCCAAAAATTTATGTTTGAATAGTTTTTGATAGCACCAAACATTGACCAATGGGGTGGAAAAAAGTGGGTTTTTCGGGAAACATTAATCATATCTCTCTTAATAGGCACCATATCAAAACCGTACAAAATGGAAAATATTCCCCTAATAATTACCTAAAAGTTTGTCTGAAAGCATTTTTGATCTGACCTACCATCACGCCAAGGGATGAGAAAAATGATTTCGGAATTAAAGAAAATGCCGAGTGCCATCGGAAGTTACCATGACAACGCTTCTAAATTAATGAGGGATGAGCTATCAGAGGTTGCCAAGACAACGCCATTGCACGAGGTCACATTCATTTTACCATCTGACTCTGTGGGAAGCGGCTAACTGGTAGAATGCTGAACTTATATGCCTAAGGTCGCTGATTCAAAGCCGACCAAAGTCGTCGGATTTTCTAAGAGCGCTAAAAATCTCTCAGAATGCTTTCCTTTTGAGGGGAAGTTCCAACGTTCGTTGCAAGTTGCTGGTTCGGTGGCATCTAGTAGCCAAGTTCACAGCTAGGTGTCGTTGACGTTAGTATATGGTACGAAATTAGGAACTACTACTTAAAATTGACCTTCTGAAGACCTTACCTGAATTACTGACTAATACAGTCATCACAATTAACACCGTTTATCATATTCTACACACACGCAATGTACACGGGTTTACATGACCACGTTGTCGCAGCCCCTAAACTGAGGAACCAACAAAAATCTCTGCGTGATATAAAATTTTGCGTGAAGAAGTAACAGACTGTCAGATAGTTACACATCAGTTCCAAACCTTGCATAAGGACAGTGTGATCACAAGTATAAAAATGAACCCCAAATGACAGGAAGGTTACCATCCTCATAAGACAATAAAATGATAAAAATATGCATACAAAAACGAAAAAAAGTTAATTAACCTCCAAATGTAAAATACTTTCTTGCAATAAATGAGGTCTGATCCTCCTACGAAAACCGGCATATTTTGCCTATTATAGCCTATCCCCTAGTTTGCCCGGTGAAATCTACCTCCGCCTTCCGGTGTGCCGAGAGGAAATTTTAGAATTTCTTTAGGATCGTTCTGATTTACTCACTTTTAGCTAAAACTGTTCTTGGGTGATAAGCCATTTAATTGGATCTATATTGCTAGAATACACCGTATTCTAATAAAGCACCACTGTAAAATGTTATAACATTGTTAATAACAATTTTAATATGCCAGAATTTAATTGCAACATTTTTAAATATTATAAATAATAATATTGTACAAGAACAATTCCAATTGAGGAATGTCAACATTATATGACGTTAAATAAGGTCATAAACAAATTATATGACAGTAACAAATGGGAGATAGGATCACATTGTTGACAATGGAAGTCCAGTGATGCCTATAATTAGCAACAATTATTTTGCAATAATTTGCTATAACGAAATTATAGACCAGGAGATTTGGAGATCTACCTGAAGTCTAATATGCATTGAAACAAGTTTAAATATGAATAATTGATTCATAAATGTTTGGCAGAAGTGGAAGGACGAATATTATTGTTATTATTTTGGTAAAGACGAGCGGACTACCGAGTTTTGAAGTTAACACTCTATTGTAACGTGGACCTACAAGATGTAGGAAAGGTTTATAAACGAAATGTATTAATGGAATCTACGTGGAATATTATACAAGGTGTCCAGTTGTGAACAAGAATATTATTGATGTTTGAGAGCACGAGGATATTTAACTTAGAGATGAGGAGGGTAGGAGTGCATCATGAACCGTATTACACCGTTAGTGTTTACATAGTAAGATCTTTGATTCTTCTACACGTTTGTAGCAAGATGGTTTTTTGTATGTAAGGAATGCCGTGCAGTATTTATGTAATGATTAGAGACGAGAATTATAGGCACTAAAAACAGATAAAATAGGCAGGCATATAGGCTCTTAAAATAGCCAAAATAGGCATGTAAATAGGCACTAACGTGTAAAATAGGCAACAAAATAGGCATGAAAAAATTTATTGTAATTTAATAACATATTTAATTACTACAAAAAGAAATAACAATAAGCAACTTATAATTTAATAACATACTTATCTTATATATAAAAGTAAAAGTCTGTATGAATGTATGAATGTAGGTGGGTGGATGGGTGGGTGGGTGGATTTGTTCCGTATACACATCTACACCGTTCCACCAATCTCAACCAAATTTTGCATACACATAGTTTAGGACCCAGAAGGAACGGCTGTCTACATGCATTTTCGATAGTCTTTCTCATTCTCCTGATTTCGGCCTCTTTGCACTCAAGCAAAGGCTAATAAAAGCAGAAAGTAAACTGATGAAGTAATAGCAAGGCCGGCCATCCATAGCAACAGTAGCTCGAGACGGGACCACCAAGTTTCCATCTATTTTGGTAAGAGGCATCGCATCCCTCCTGGCTGCTTTAAACTGCCTGTCCATTCAACACAAGATAGGGTACAGCACCAACGCACTGATCGCCGCTGTATTTTCACGCCCAGCTGGGTCGCATCCCTCCTGGCTGCTCTAAACTGCCTGTCCATTCAACACAAGATAGGTTACAGCACCAACGCACTGTGATCGCCGCTGCATTTTCACTGCCAGCTGGATCGCATCCCTCCTGGCTGCATGGCAACAGTAGCTCAAGACGGGACCACCAAGTTTCCATCTATCTCAGTAAGAGCCCATGCTACACCCACTGCCAGTTAGATCGCATCCCTCCAAGCTGCTTTAAACTGCCTGTCCATTCAACACAAGATAGGTTACAGCACCAACCCACTGTGATCGCCGCGGCATATTAACTGCCAGCTGGATCGCATCCCTCCTGGCTGTTTTAAAGTGCCTGCCCATTCAACACTCAGACGCGTACAGGATATACTGTATATTCATTCACCGTTAGGTTGCAGCGCCAACCTAACGCGGCTTTTGAAGGGGACAATACCTGAAACGAAGGGAATTAACTTTGGAGGCTTAATATCGAGATTGAAAAAAACGCGAAAACATGGCACTAAGATAGTTCTTTTGTTATTCAATCAGCATAAAGTTTATGATAATAATTCACACACATACTAACGGGTAAATTTTCAATATAAAGAAAAGCGAAATACAAAACGAAGCGTTGTTAAGTTTGGAGGCTTAATATCGCGATCCCAGGCGCTATTTCTGGTGACTTTCGAGAATTCCCGTTCTTGATCGTGGGGTAAACACATATTGAGAAATAAGAATATAATTCTGTCGAGCACACCAGCTGCAATATAATGCACTTGACAGTCAAAAGGCATCAAATAGGCAATTATACTCCAAATAGGCACAAACCCTTGAAATAGGCATTTATAGGCACAATAAAACCAACGAAATCTTGCCTAAAAGAACCTAAAACGGATTTATATCTCGAAAGCCTACGTTTCTAAACACAGGAATAAAATAGGCAAATAGGCAAATTCCCGTCTCTAGTAATGATTATCATTGAGAGGAAAGGAAAGATGTGTGTCATGTTGAAAGAGTAGTTGACGCTAACATAAGATGTTGTTCACGTATATGAAAGGAAAATGAGTATTGCCGTTGGAGCAAAGTATTGCAACAGTGTGTTGAAAAAGTAACTGACATTAGGAGTGTATTTGTGTGTTGTTCACGTCAGTTAGCGTTATTATCAAATCCGCGACGTCTATTATGTAAATGAGTAGTTCCGTCTCGATCTTTGAAACTATTATTATTATTCATTGCTATGACAATCTAGAACTATAATTAACTTAACGTTTGTTATCAATAGTTCAACTGAATATGACAGAAACTTAAGTGATACTAGAATTACATTATTGGTGAACCAGTGTTGGAAAGTATTGTTTGTAAGACAGGAGCGCTTATAGATTGACAGATCTAGTACAGATTTTTGAATACCGTGCTGGACATGGTCATTTCATTTATGCAAATATTTTATTATTCTTATAGTTGTTATTTTACTCATTTTATGTTCACGTGTGTAACTGATAGATGTATATAGTAGGGCTATGCAATGTAAATATGATTTCTCTAACGAACAGCTGATGTCAGATCAAGCTGCATTTTGTAATCGAGTCACAGGGTGACTGTTAAGTTTATCCATTCGATATTTATTTTGGATTGTAACTTTTTGCAACGCAATTCTTAATGAAACTGCATTTTGAAGGGTAGAAAGTTTATCTACCACCTTAAATATTTTTAATTTCATTTTTATTTAATTTATTGGTGATAGGAAACGTTACTTGTTTGTAAATTTTTAGTGAATAAATCACAGGCCATAGTTCTGGTCTGTATGCTTATTTTATAGAAACTGATCATCTTTTCATTCCGCAATCGACGTGCAATAATACTGCCTGTTAGTTACTAGTATTCACGTAGTCTCAACTTCACCATTCACGCTCGAGATCCGAGATTCTCATACTACCATTTTTGTTATGGAATTTGATTTGCTAGTAAATGTGTAACTGATTTGTAGTGTAATTGCATGACTGTATGCGTCAAGGGTTTCCTAGTAATTCGCCCAGTAGGGAAGTGTTGATGCATCTGGCAGGGTATCGACGTCCTTGCAATCCTTTTCCATCTTAGCGGATATGGGTGGTGGCTAATGCGAGATTCGGGCGCAGTACGGAGGTAGCACTAGCAAAGGACACCTCAGTGTCATGTTTTATATCGCCGCCATCTTGGCGGAAACGTAATGGTGGCTACCCAAATATTCAAAGCTTAAATAAAATTACGACTAACCTAATTATCTGATCTCAACCAAATTTTGCAATAACATACCTTCATGTGGGAAGCGTATTCGACCGAACTGCAAATAGTTGTAAGATGGCGGATGTCTGAATCTTGCAAGTATTATAGCCTAACCGTAACTTACAAACCAACAAGGCCTAGCCTCACCAAATCCGCTTATCGTACATAGGGAGGTTTAAACTGCCCTTAAGGAGGTGGCCGGTAGGATATTAGCATTTTGAATTAGAATATGTAACCGTAGCAGTGACTAACATTTCAGGCTGACCATGCCATGTCGTGCTCGGCAGTGCCGTCCCGTTGGGTAAAAATGGAGGCTATTTTTGATATTTATGGCCTGTCAGACTAACGTCTGGCTCACTGGGCTGGGATATCTTTCATACAGCGGTCTGCCCGGCTGTTCACACTACAGGATACGAAAAACTTAAAATGAAACACTATTAATTTTTACTCTTAAAAGCGGCACTTTCTCGGCCGGTAATTACTTCACAAGACATGATTTTAATTGGTGATCACCCACATTGTCTGAGTCGATAATCGGTCAATATTATTTAAGGGGCTCACACACATCCATATATGACACCTCTGTGTCTACAATAGTCTACATTCCTAAGCTTGAGCTATCTTCAGAAGAGATCAATATTTCATGCGCCGGTGAGGCGGTATCCAGTGCAGACCCTCACGCGCTTCACAATTTCTAGAGTGGGAATCGAACCCAAGCTCTCTAGTATCCACTGTAACTCCCTTTATTACTTTACTTAGATCCGTCTTTTATCGAACTCACCACAACTCCGACCACAATTAACGATCTTGGATATTAGATATGACAATCTATAGACATATATCTTATAATGCGTTTACTTCGCATGCACAACAATATTCTTATTAAGTTTTTTTAATATTCCCGAAATCCATATTTTTCTATTCATATCCTTCAATTTGACATTATATGACTTAGACATCGTCATTAATGAATTTTACAATACACTTTGGCATGAACACTAAGGTTCTAGCAACTTATTATTTTATTTCTAAAGAGATTTTACTCTTTGAATTATTATTATTCATTTCTTTACTTAATACAACTTATTTGCGGTATGTTCAGACCCATATTTCATATTCTTCAACATTTCACATATTCACTCAACATCTCATCTATATTTGTGTGATCTTTCCATATTTTAATGCTTTCACGAACTTCCCTCAATATTTATACACTCATGATTATAAGCTGTACTTACATTTTATCCGGTGGATCTCGAACCTCATGGCTGGACCTTTTCGCCCACATTCTGGGTCTAGTGTTCACCCATAACACTCATTTCACATAACACTTTTCCATTTATCTTACACATGTTGATTACACTAAATTTTCCTCTGGGAGGATTTCCCAACATGATTCAATTACAAAATATACACTGAATAACCCTAATTTACACTCAAAAACAATAATAAATGCAATATAAAACTTTACACTCAAGCTTAACTTTTCACTTGTTTTACACTCGTGGTTTTTCACACGTTCACACTTCCTAACACCTTTTCCAAGGAATGCAGGCCCTAACAACTTCTTTCCATGGTCCTACGTCCTCTTCAACTGCTTGGAAGTCTCTGATTTCAGCTACCCGTGGTCGCTGTTCACCTCGGTTATTTCTATCAGTGTCCCTGCTTTCCCTTTTATCGGCCCTACGTTGTACTGTTGGCACGATAATATCTGATTGCGGCTTTAAGTTTGATACTTTGCCTAGTATCTCCTTACGATACTGTTCTTAGAGTCGCTCTTCTCGATTTATCTAGCGCTCTGTTTCTTCACTCGTTCTGCGTTGGAATGGTCTTAAAAGACTATCGCGCTAGAGTTTGCTCTGAAGTCTTACACTTACTTCAAGGATATCTATCGGTTCTAATTCGTACTGTACTTTCGAACTACCGTTATTCCTAGATTCTGATTCTCCAAGCACAGATGAATTCAGAATCGTTACTACGTTAGACCCACTTTGGTCCTTGATGTTTACTTAACACTCTTAGTGTTTTTCGACTTCTTCGATACTGGCGAAATACTTTATACTTTGTCCGCAGTTTGCTGAACCAATTTCCTATCACACAGTAGAGATTTTATTCAAGTCCTTGTTAACTTGATTCTTTCGCGGTCTAATATGGTAACCCACTATGGTTCCATAGACTAGTTAAGTCTGCTATGAGACGTCTCTCCTCCCTAGAGAAGATCCCAATACTGTATTTGTTGCTCCAGCGTGATGCGCCTCCGCATTCACTGTAGACTGACTGAATATTGTTGTCGAAACAGCGCGTCCCGCCTCGGCGGTTACTGCAGACTGAATGTGTTGTGATGCAGCATGATCTGACGAGGTGTGATGATAACTGCAGGATTGCTGCAGGACTAGCCCGCTATTTATTCATATCTGAATAAAATTAGGACACGCCCTCCTTCTCGAAATTATTTCCTAAACTAGTTACTCTACGATCTTGGAAAAAATATGTTCAGAATCCTTATGGTTCGATTGCCTCAAAATTGTTCTCCTTTTTGAGAATCGATCGTAGCAAATTTATATATTAATTTCTAAATGCTCCCAGATTGTGTGGGTGGCATGCACATTTCCACAGTGGTCATGGGCTCCTCCTACATGACGTAATGCTGACATCGTACTTCTTCCCTGTACATTAATTACTTGATTTTTCTCTTGTATAAATTCTAATTTTCAAAATAATTCACATTGCCGTTCTCTTATTTTATAATTTTGCATGGATCCGGATTTCACACCTATTTCACCATACTGCTTACTCTTTTGGTTGCAACTACGGTAGTTAATTTGCTAACTTGTCATGGATAGGGGACTTCCCTGCCTTCCTCTTGCATCTTGACTCACAATTTACTTGCTGAGTCCGTTCCCTTATCAAATTTATGGGTATGTCGCATACTGGCGTGTTGCTCATATCGTGGTTCAACCTTGCAGCTGCTTAATTGAATTTCGTTGCGAAATATGGTCTTTCTTTTACTGGAGATCTAGTCATGTAGTATAAATCCTCTAAATACCATATCTTTTCTTCCATATAATCATGGATTCGAGCTTGTACTTTATGTTTTACTTCAGATCTATTGACCAGGTCCTTCCCTATCAGTGGGGAATAATACTATATTTTCTCTCATTCATGGCTCTACTTATGAATATCCTAGAGTCCTTTCTCCGTATCCTTCTGAGGATAAATCATAAGGGTACAATACATATATATATATACTTAATAACACCACATATTTCAACACTCGACTACAGCGATTAACATGCGTTGTCCTTGATCTGGGGAAGAGTCTATTTTGTTGATTCTTTAAGGGCTTTGCGGCATCATGGTTGTAGCCTCGTATACTTGGGTGTGTGTAGAAGTTGTCTGATAACCTGTGTCACTGTGATGTCTGCAGCCTTACTAGGGTGTGTACTATTATACGAGGAAGGACTTGGGTAGGAAGCTGTTGTTGTTGTTGTTGTTGTTTCATTTGAGACGCATGGACATCATGGTCATTTAGCCTCGCGTACTTCGGTGAGTGTTGAATTTTATCTGGTATCCTGTATTATTGTGATAGCTGAGGATATATAATTCAGGTGAAGGTTCAATCAATCAAAGTATAATATCCGTATAGCACGTTGTATTTCAACAAGCTACAGTACTACAACCACCATTCAATTATACTCCTTGAAAAGACAAAGAGATAAGACTACAGTATACCCATCCATTTAGGAGAAAGTTGGCTATATGTCCTTTACTGAACATCTTGTTTAATTTTGTTAATTCCACTTTTGATTATTTTGTGTATTAACCAAATGCCTCTTACGTCTTCGCGGTATGGTGACACACACTAAACTGACAAGTCATGGACACCGAGGGTTAGCCCACATCCTTTGTCGTATGAAGTTCAGTAAATCTATCACAACGAGCGCTAGTGTCGATCCATACATGGTCAAATCAAAATCAAAATATCTACTTCCGTTTTGAGAAATTCAAACATCTCCTTGCCATAAATTGAAGATAAAGAATCAAAGTATACATTAAAACAACCAAGCTTTAATTTAAGTCAGTAGTACAAGTTCCATTTTTTAAAACAAGCGTCCTTTTAACACGTATTTTCAAGATGAATGAAAATCCACAGCCTGTTCCAGTCGTCCGACCGGGTAAGCGATGGAATGAATGAAGCCTCCCATCTAGCGGCGAGGATATGAACTTTGCCGGCTGCCGAAGCCTGTCGCACTCCTTAGGGGCAATGATTAAATGAATGACAGATGGAATGAAATGATAGTGGAAAGTGTTGCTGGATTGAAAGTTTTGACAGGGAAAACCGGAGTACCCGGAGAAAAACCTGTCTTCCCCCGCTTTGTCCAACACAAATCTCACATGGAGTGACCGGGATTTGAACCACGGACCCAGCGGTGAGAGGCCGGCGTGCCTCCGCCTAAGGCACGGAGGCTTTTCAAGATATCATTTTGAAATATGCTAGAGCTTTTCAAAACATGCATTTTGACACTTTACCGGGTCTTCTAACTTTTCAACTTTTGCACAATTGTCAAAGTACTGTAGCTTAATTTAACGTTTTTTTTTTAAACTAGACCCCATTAGTCTCAGTGCACTTAGTCAGATTTAAAGAAAATGTTTTTAACATTAAAAAACTCAATTGAAAATACCTTTATAAACACCAGTGAAATGATGACGTCAATAGGAGGGACACTCGGTATTTAATACTGACTGGAAAGTACGGCAAATATCAATGTTGGCAGGTACTTGCTTTCAGTTCGTGTATTCTTGTCTCCAGAAACACGCAAACCACGAACAGAGAAATTGGCATTTGAATTCGGAATTTGCCGACACTCCTGAGGATTTGAATGAGTTTTTGAATGGTATGGACTCCGTCTTGAGGAAAGAATTCATGAGGAAAATTAATAAATGTAAAACAAAAATATTGGAATGCAACCGAAATAAATCAGACCTCTATGGACATCAAATTAGCAGGTGAAAATAAAGGAAGCAGAAGACTCTGTTACTTAGGAAGCAAAATAACCAGTGATGGACGAAGCAAAGAGGATATAAAAAGTAGATTAGCTCAGGCAAGGAAAGCATTTCTTCAGAAAAGGAATCTGTTGACATCGAATATAGATTTAGGTGTTAGGAAGTCATTTTTGAAGGCCTTTGTCTGGAGCGTGGCACTCTATGGAAGTGAAACTTGGACTATTGGTGTAGCAGAAAAGAGGAGATTTGAAGCGTTTGAAATGCGGTGTTACAGGAGAATGATGAAGATCAGATGGGTAGATAGGGTTACAAACGAAGAGGTATTAAGACTAGTGGGAGAGGAGAGATGTTTCTGGCGACTGCTAATGAAGAAAAGAGATAGGTTGGTAGGACACACACAGAGACACCCAAGAGTAGGAAGCTTAGTTGTGGAAGGAAGGGTCGAGGACAAGAACTGTAGGGGTAGACCAAGGTTAGAATATGTTAAACAGATTGCCTCGGATGTAGGGTATGGTAGCTATATAGAGATGAAACGATTAGCTCAAGACAGGGAGGCATGGAGGGCTGCATCAAACCAGTCTAAAGACTGAAGACTCAAAAAAACAATTTGTGCACAGCTTGAGAAATGTGCCAACTGAGTTATGGAGTTGTGGATATCGACTTTCTGTTTGAAAGGGACAGGTCTTTGACCTGCCTCAAACTGAGAGTATTGAGTTCCACACGCTGTCTAGTCTCAGCAAGCAGTGAAAGGTCACATCTTCCTGCAAAGTGGCCAAGTGAAGCGTTAGGAAGACGATCCTTTTAAAGTAGCCAGAGACAGATTACTTTCTATATTATCACTAGCTATGCTGAGACAGGAAAATTAACCATGTCTATAAAGTGATCCTTATTGACAAAGTATAATAGATAACGAAAATATACCTTTAGTCAACAAAATTGAAGATGGCGGCTGTGCGAAATTTTAAAATTAAGTTTGTATTTCTTGTGTCGTAATCATGCGATCGAAGTGAAAGTTTGAATAATGAACCTAGGCAATAATTGGCCTTGAATGGTACATAACCCTATGGCCTATACATATAATAATCCTAAATGGCGAGCTTCCGAAATATTTAGACGGTTCTCAATATCTATGAATCTTTTACAGCAACCAAACTGAAATTCTTTATGTTCATAGAGACTATGAACATATGTTCACCTATAGGACTTTCAGTAACCTGGTGAGCACAAATCCAACATGGCGGCGACGCGAAGTATAAATATTTAAATAAACGTTTCTCGCAAATTAACTATCCGAGTGCCGTGAAACGTTGCACGTTAAATGCTTATACAAATATTGATCCACTGGCATCTAATTTATTTCAATTGTTTGCATAATCACAAGATGGCTGCTGTGCGTAATTTTAAAATCTCGTTTTTACATCTTGTGTTCTAATCATGCGATTGAAGTTTGAATACCACACGTACACAATAATCTTAATGTAATAGTACAAAAATAAAAATCCAACCTGGCGACCATCTGAAATATTTAGACGGTTCTCAATATCTACGAATCTGTTACAGCAATTTAACTGAAATGTTGTATGTTGATAGAGGCAATTAACATGAGCAGGATATATGAAAATAGGCTGTATAGTTCTTCACGGAACTACTTGTTATTAGTTCTTATTATTAGCCTACTTTTCACATTTTGTAAAATTGAGTAAAAAGTAGACTTATGAGATCGATCCAGGCAAATTTGTGTCTGTCTGTCCATCTGTCTGTCCTTCTGTATGTCTGTCTGTCTGTCTGGCTCTCTGTCTGTCGGTAAGTGTTCCCTATCAACTCTAAATGACTGCAGCTATGGAAACCAAATTTGGTATGAGTACGGCAAGTGCAGACCAAGGGCAAAGCAAGGTCAAGTGCGCGGGATGCTACACGCTCACCAGAGCGCGCGGGGACGTGCCCCTTCCATCCAGTCTATGCCTGAATATCTCACGGCTATGTTTGGAAATGACGTCAGTGCTACCAACTGCTGAAAAATCGCAATTAAAAATCGAGGTCTATGTTGGATATGCATGGCAATTGTTCCAAAATTGACACACATATAAATAATATTACATCAGACTAATTTACAGGTGCCCATACATGAGAGTGTTGTTAGCATGATTCTATGCCTGTTGATAGGTACAATCTTTAAATGCATGTAACTTCCATACTATCTATTGGATTTCAACCAAATTTGGTATGTGATTTGCGCACCGTAGCAGATATAATACGCATTTTTTAGTGTCAGCACTGTTGAAAAATGCACACTATACTGTTGATCCTAATCTCAATATATCAGAAGTATGCAGACCAACAGTTCTAAATATTGCATACATATAGTACCTACAAATATAGGTTAATTTTCAGTAACCGATATACGACATTGCTACCAACATGATTCTACGCGTGCTGACAGGTTGAATGTTGAATCACATGCAACTTCTATACTAATAAATGAAGTTCTTTCAAAATTGGCACATATATAGGTCATGATATTTCAATTTAAGTTTGAGCATCCTATTTATGGCAGTGTCGCCAACCTGATTTTACGCATGCTGATAAATTCAATATTTAAATACATGTAATGTGCATACTATCTATTGAATCTCAACCAAATTTGTGCATGATCATTGTGTACCTTAAGATGTGAACTAAGAATATATTTAGAGTCACCAGGTCTGCCAACTGTTGATACATGTTCTCTAATACCGTCGGGGTCAGAGAAGAACAAGACGACCAAGGGAGGTCGAGAGGGGAGATAATAGAGAGGAGCCCGGCATAAGTAAGTGGAAGCAGTGCCAGACTCAGCTGGGGACCCGTGATCGCCAATCCACGTCCCGGGGGAGTTAGAAAAGGAATAAATTATAATGAAGTGTAAATAATAACATAGATGTGAGTGCCGGTGTCACAATGTGTCGCATGACAGCAACGTGAGTCTCATTATGACACTGGACCAGAGGTGTCAGATGTTGCTGTCACAATGTAACAGATCACTTCTGTAACACCTGATGACCTGCTCCCTGGCATTTATGATTTTATAGCTTTGATGGACGGCTCTCCACCAGATTAGAATTATTTCAAATAAAATATTATCCATTATGCCAGGTAAATAAAACGGAAAAATTATGTCTACCATACTTTCAGTGAGTGAAATCAGTACCTGTTACAAATCTATTTTTAGCCTATTTTCAATTTTGAAAAAATAGGCTTATGAGATCACCTTTTGTCCGTGCTTGTGTGTGTGTGTGAGGTGTGTGTGTGTGTCCCCCTAATAAAATCTAAACGGCTGGAGCGATTTCAATGAAACGCAGTGAGTTCATAGCGCTATTCCCGGCGACCTCGACCGTACCCTTCAAATTTTGTTACGTCTCACCAATCCAACATGGCGGCTGTGCGAAATATTTCACTAGCATTCAATATCTCCGAAACTATTACCGATATCGCCCTGAAATTGTGTACGGTGAGAAAGGGCACTACTAGAAGTTCAACTACGAGACTTTCAAAAACCTGGTGACTACAAAACCAACATGGCGGCCAAGCGAAGTTGAGACTTTTAAATAGACTTTTCTCTCGATTTAACTATCCAAACGTAATGAAATTTGGTACAGCAATTGTTTATACACATTGTAATGCACTGGAGTCTAATTTAGTTCAATTGTTTACATAACCTCAAAATGGCGGCTGTGCGAAATATTTCACTGACATTCTATATCTCCGAAACTATTACAGATATCATCATGCAATTTTGTACGGTGATAAAGGGTACTAATGAAAGTTTACCTATGTATATTTCATAAACCTGTAAAGTACAAAACGAACATGGCGACCAAGCGAATTTGAAATATTTGAATAGACTTTTCTCGTGATTTAACTCTCTGAGCGCAGTGAAATGTGGTACAGTAAATGTTTTTGCAGATTGTAATGCACTGCCATTTCATTTTTGGCACTTACCATATACGGTTCGTTTTTTATAAAACACCTTCTTTAGCAGCTTGATTTGTGGAAGGAAAAATTCATCCTGTTTTGCATTCTCGCGGTTTCAGAAATTAGCCCATTTCGGCTTGCAAAAGGTAGGGTATGTTGTATGTATTGCCCCTCTCGTGAATAATCCAAGTTTTAAACCCCCCTCCTTGTGCGTTGTGCACCATCTTGAAAATACCGCCAAGAAAAAGCACGTTTCTCAGTTTTTCCTCCGTAACTCACTTCCAGTGCATTTTAGACAAAGTATTGTGATTACCAATTTCAAAGAACGCTAAATTTACTTCAAGGTTCTTACGTAACCCGTTGGAAAATTTCGAACAGGTACTGAGATATGGGGACGTAAACAGTTGCAAACATGTCAAAGAAAATACAAAATGTCAGTGGTTTCGCCTTAATAACTTTCTTTTAGTGCAGTTCAGTGCAAGTGCATCATAACCAATCTTGTACGTGGACCGGAAACTGAAAACATTAACTGATTATATATACTGAAAATACACTACTAATTCTGTTCAAATCGCAACATTGAAAAAGTTGTTGTTTGAGTCTTCAGTCTTTTGACTGGTTTTATGCAGCACTCCTTGCCTCCCTCTCCTGAGCTAATCGTTTCGTCTCTACATAGCTACCACACCCAACATCCGAGACGATCTGCTTAACATATTCTAACCTTGGTCTACCCCTACAGTTCTTGTCCTCGACCCTTCCTTCCGTAACTAGGCTTGTCCTGGGTGTCTTAGTATGTGTCCTACCAACCTATCTCTTCTCTTCATTAGAAGTCACCAGTCACATCTCTTCTCTCCCGCTCGTCTTTAAACCTCTTCATTCGTAACCCAATCTACCCATCTGATCTTCATCATTCTCCTGTAACACCACATTTCAAACGCTACAATTCTCCTCTTTTCTGTTACAACAATAGTCCAAGTTTCACTTCCACAGAGCGCCACGCTCCAGACAAAGGCTTTCAAAAATGACTCCCTAATCCCTAAATCTATATTCGATGTCAAGTATGGCTTCAAATCTATACATAACTATTTTTATCCATTTTTGAAAATTTGAATCTTGCTTTGTGCTGACCTTCACTGTTTCCCTCATTTGTCCCATGTTTATTGGAATGTTTTGACTTTTTTGTTATTAAAATTGGTGTTAAACATTCCACTACAAAATGAATCATACACATTTCCACATAATTAATTAATAGTGCATTATGCAACGAGCCTATAATGGCGAGTTGCATAGGACTGTTTATGTTCGACGATAATTATTATAACTATTTTATGTTCGAAGATAAATATTCATAAATATATGTCGAGATTTCGCCAGTTTTATGTACTGAACAGAGCGCATGGAACGCAGAGAATGCCAGGTATTTGACCATGGCCTCCTCGATTACCCCACCATGACACTAGGCAACGCAGTGAAATTTAAATTAGAAGGTCTTGGAACTCAGCACGGGTGCGATGCTAACCTTATTTAATTGGTCAAACAACTGTTTCTTGAGCTGTGATTGGTGGGAGAAACTGTTTCATAATGAAAACTAGTGTTATAATGACTATCATTATGATACAGTTTCTGACATATAATAGTCAGGGTCGAACATAAACGTTATTACAGTAGAGTCCCGCTCAACCGACATTTGCTTATAAGACACTCCGTGTTATCCGACATTGTTCCCTTACTGAATTGCACTCCTGGTTGTGAGGATGCTTTGACTCTAGATGTAAGTGGTGTCAACAAGATCAGCTGTTTGAACTAGCTGACCCTGATATTATTTATTTCGTGAATGATAACGAAAATGAGGATGGTGAAGAAGAAGAAGAAGAAGAAGAAGAACGAGGTTTTGCAGAACAAAAGGATAAAACGATGTTTCTCATTGGAGGATTAGGTGAATTGGATATGGCATTAACGTACGTAGAGCAACAGCCGGAGGCAAGCGTAAGGAAGGTGTTGATTTTTCGTCGATGACGAGATTTCGCAGCAAGTAAACGTGAATCAGCAGACATGCAGATATTGTTGACAAGTTTCTTTTCTTAAGGCATTTGGAAAGTTTTTGTTCAATACTGCACGTACAATTAAATTGATAATTCAGTAAATAGAGTACCGTAAAACATGGCATTGTTTTAATAATTCAGTATAGCCTACCCATTTGTTTTAGTTCATTTTCAAATTAATTCTGTATTATCCGACATTTTCGGTGATCCGACGTACTCCAGGTCCAGTTTTTGTCGGATAATCGAGACTTTATTGTATTTCTCTTTTTATCCTGAGCAAAATGTTTCATAGACTAGTTTGAGTGAGGTTCACTTAGTAGCTGAAGGTTCTTAAAAAAATCAAGTCCAAAACTTTCTATTAACATGGGAGATGTGAGGGAAACGGTGAAGATCAGCAAAAAGCAAGAACCAAATTTGAAAAAATTGATAAAACTGGTTAGGACTGAATTTTGAAAATCAAAACTGTGCTTCCAACAGCAATGCGTGTTTCCTTGGAAATGTATATAATTGTAAACAAAAGGTTGGTGCTTTTCAGTCGGTCAACACGATTGTACCCAAATATTGTAAATATTTTCACCCATACTTTCAGACATTGATTTTATAGCCTAAGTGTAATGGGTCTGATGATGATCGCTTGACGATCGAAACTGATCATCCTAGTGTATTTATTAATCTCATGTAATTTTTTTCAGGATTAGGGAATAACCCAACTCATTTGGGTACAATCGTGTTGACCGACTGAAAAGCACCAAACTTTTGTTTACTAAGGCAACACTGAAACATGGATTCAAACATCATAATATACGAGTATATAATTGTTGTACAAGATCTATCGCAGGCACAGTTACAATATTAAAATCGTTATTATATTGGCTCCTTAAGCCCCCCTTAAAATAATAAACATAACCCTACTTTATTTGATCATGATCACCCTCATGTGTTCACTCAATATGGTTCTTCAGATTGACGACATTGACTTCTGGGATCTACGAGGGAGGGAACAGAGTTAGTATTCAGCCCACGGTGAATATTGTCGGAAACTTTCACTAACCCCCGTGTGACACATCACTAATACAGGTGGTTATTGACAGGGACATATTGTTCCTGACCTGCTTGGAATACCGATCACCCGAGTCTGTCATCGTTCTAGTCGGTGAATTCTGTCGAGCTTCTTGCTTTCAGAACTCACGTAAGGAGCACCAAACTGGAGTTAAATTGTATTTTGCGAGTATGTTACGATGGCAATGTTATTTTTCACAAGAAAATCCACTTATGGTTATAAAGCAAGTAGTTCCATGAAGAACTAAATAGCCTATTGTCATATATCCTAATGGTCTTTTCCATTGAAAACTCACCTGGATATTAACAGGATTATCCATGTGATATACGAAACGTAGCTTTTGATACACGACCTATGTCTCCACCTTCACCATTGCATTGAGAAAGTACAGTATGGCTAGAATATAACTTACAGTACCGGAGGTTAAGACTCCTCCAGCGAGATGGCATCTTTCTGTAAGAAGTCATGGGAGTTTATTAAGAAAAGTCTAACGGATGGCTTCTATGATAAAAAAAACCTACATAAATTAGTGCCATTAGTTTAATTAATTATTTAGCGTATGGCTTTTAGTGCCGAGAGTGTCCGAGGACATGTTCGGCTCGCCAGAGGCTGTAGCTGCTTCAATGCGGACACCCATGGGGTGAGCTACAAGATCAGTTCAATTTCAAGTAGTTCCAAATTTCGCTACCAGATGTCACTGACACCTAATGGTGAACGTTGGAGCTTTGATAGAGCGTTTCAACGAAATCTAACCTGCAACACAAGTTTAATTAGTGGAAGGTTCTTTTATATGCCATAAATCTATTGTCACCGCCGGCTTTACTTCCCCTCCGAAGGAAGGCATACTGAAGGATTAAAAAAGTGCTTTAAAATTCAACGACTTCGGCCGGGTTTGAACCCGAGATCTTGGGCATAGAAGCTCAGCATGCTACCAACTACGTCACCGAAGTGCCATTAAATAATAAATTATTATAAAACCCCATCATACGAATCTTCTCTTAAATCGATTGAATAAGATACGAGAAATAAATAAAAATAAGGTTCACATTTTTTTGAAGTGATGGCATTTTGAATTTTTGAAAACAATTGAACATGAGATGTCTCTATACTAAGCTCTGAATAAAGATTTGCTGTGCTAAGTTTCATTGTTCTCGGGTGATTAGAACCCCCAAAATAACCCCTAGCACTACAGCCCATGAAGGGCCTAGGCCTACCAAGTGACCGCTGCCCAGCCATTTGACCTTTAGATATTGGGGTAATAATAATAATAATATGATTCGATTGATAGAATAGCTCTTATTCAAATTCTAAAAGAATTTGGATTGGATAATAAAACCAGGGCAATCATTCAACAGACCTTAGCTAACACAACCTCCAGAGTAAAGTTCAGAGGAGAAATTTCAGACTCTTTCGAAATTAAGACAGGAGTTAGGCAGGGAGATGGGCTTTCACCCCTGCTCTTCAACTGTGCACTTGAAAAAGTCATCCGCGAGTGGCGCAAAGAAATGAACGATGGGGTCCAAAATGGAGTACGATTGGATTACAAGAACATGAACCTTTCTATTGATTGCCTAGCTTTTGCAGATGATCTTGCAATTTTCTCCGACTCTTTAGACATAGCCACAAAACAAATTAACCAGCTGCAGGTGCAGGCAACAAAAGTTGGTCTTCAGATCTCTTTGGAGAAAACACACTTCATAATTAACATCAAGCCAGCAGCAAGGGAGCTAAAAGTAAACCAGGGGAAAATCAAACGGACAGATAAGTTTAAATATCTTGGCGAGTGGGTAGAACCCAACGTATGTGAGAAAGAAACCTTCACTTCGCGCATGAATAAAATGGAAATGGCGTACCAACTCACCAAGGACGTTTACAACAAAAAGTCAATATCCCTGAACGCAAAACTTAGGCATTATTGCACTGTCATACGACCAGAGGCTCTGTACGCAGCGGAATGCCTCACCATGAACAAGAAAGGCCTAGTAGAAAAATTGGAGATCAAGGAAAGAAAGATCTTGAGGAAAATTCTTGGCCCGATTAAACACAACGGTGAATATAGACGACGGCATAACTATGAGCTGTATATTCATGTCCAGAAGATCTCTGATGTAATGAGGAAAAGGAGGATTGCATTTTATGGCCACTTGCTTAGAATGAAACCCACACGATTGACGAACCGGATCTTTAACTATTTTAAAAATAAGAAGACCAAGCCAGCCTGGTTCGAAGAGGTGGAAAGTGACCTGCAAGAGATGGAAATTACCTGTGGGGATATTCAAGAACGCAATCCCCTCAGGAAGAAACTACACGACCACCAGGGTTTTCAAGAAGAACCGAAGTTGAAGACGGGAAAGATGTGGACGGAAGAAAGAAAAGAGCAACACCGGCAACGTATGAAGGAACACTGGGCAAAGATCAAAGCCCAGAGAAGCCAGTTGAAATAACGTGGTCCTCAGTTGGCCGATACGATTAAAGAAGAAGAATAATAATATCGTATGGCCTCGGTGCCGGGTGCAAGCTTTGTTATTTGACACCCAAACAATGAAACTCCAACAAGCATTGAACTCTTGTCTTCGGTTTGCTTTCAATCTAAGATACGATGCCCACATAACCCCAAGCTACCGTGCTCATTCATGGCTTAAACCTGATGAACGTCGTAAATTTCACTTGCTGACATCCATCTATCGATTTCTGCATGAAAACACCCCCATGTACATGTTATCAAAATTTAGTTACTTGTCCTCATATAATAATCGAAGCACTCGATCTGGCTCTTCCCTCGCCATCCCCATCAACCACTCATCCATGTTTAACAGCTCTTTTGCTGTAGCTGGGTCTCGACTATGGAATTCAACTCCTCCCGATATCAGAAATTCCACAACAATAAATAAATTTAACGCCGCATGCCGAGATTACCTGTTGAATACTGCTGATTGCCCCGTGTGAATGGTGATGGATGATAGGACGTATGACTGAGCTAGGATTATATCTAGGATATTATAGAAAGGTCTGTGACATTGTGATTATTATTATTATTATTATTTCTACATTCATTTCACCACATAAGTGGGACATATCAACATATTATTATTATTATTATTATTATTATTATTATTTGTATTGTTATAATTATTACTATCATTATTCATGTGCCTTTTTCACTAATATTAGTATTAGCATAATTAATTTACTCCTTATTTATCATCATAATATTTTTTTGTATTTTCGAAATTGTCATAAGTTATGTACTGGTATCATATTTCGTGGTTAAGTGTAGGAGAGGGCCATGAACCCTAACTTCGCCACTACCGAAGTCATAAAATAAATAGCTTGCATGTCAAATTTCGTTGTTCCTTGAAGCAGTATGCAAGTCAAGGAGGTTAGATATCTAAGCTCCTTGAACACTATAGCGCTTTCTATTAGAGAAATGAGGAACTTTGTGTTGGCGGAAACTCCTGAGATTAATTTTGTCATTATGAACACGACCTACTGAATTCAAATTGGTTCTTTGACATGCCAACATCTTATGACATGGTGTCGTAATTTTTGCCGCCTTTCAAAAATCACTTACCACGGCCAGGAGCGAACCTGCAAGCTTGGGGTTATTTATTTTATTTATTTATTTATCGTATGGCTTCTAATGCCGGGAGTGTCCGAGGACAAGTTCGGCTCGCCTGAGTCTGTAGCTGCTTCCAGCGGACACCCTAAAGGGTGAACCAGTTCCGTTCAATTTCAAGTAGTTCCAACATCATCCACCAGACATCAATGATACCTAGTGGCGAACGTTGGAAGTTTGATAGAGCGTTCTGACGAAATCTAACCTAACAAATTTTGCTTTACACAAGTTTAGTCTGTGAAAGGATCTTTCACATGCCATAAATCTATGACATGGGACCGCCGGCTTTACTTCCCCTCCGAAGGAAGGCATACTGAAGGATTTTTAACGCTCTTAAAAAATCCGACGACTTCGGCTGGGTTTGAACCCGCTATCTTGGGCATAGGAGTTCAGCATGCTACCGACTACGCCACCGAAGCCGCTCTTGGGGTGGGGTTAGTAGACCGACACTTTGACACGTGGTCAGCACATCGGGTCCTCTTGGCTGTTAATCTTGGGGTTTCCGTGACCGGGGCGCTGATCGCCAGAAAAGTCATTTGAAATATTTGAGAATCACAATATGCCATCTCGCGTTGAAATGGTTTGGTGAAGACATAAGTCGTGAATCAAAAGCTATTTAGTATATCGCTTGGAAAATCCTTGTAATAGGCAGGAGAATTTCAATGGGAAAATACCAGTGGGGTATATGAAAATTGGCCATTTAGTTCTTCACAGAACTACTGTACTTGATAGTGCTTGTGTTGTGATTCAGCAGAGATTAATACAAAAGGATAGTTTTAATCAATTGTATATTTGGACATAGATTTGGCATGACCGCCATTACAGGGAATAAACAAAAGAGTACATTTTTATATAACTTAGAGGAGCAAGTTAGTGACTGGCGGTCAAACGCAAGTATAATAGTTCCTCTAGGTTGGCGCTGATCGAAACTGGATTACTTAAAAACCCAATACCCTCACTTAATCCAGTTGTCATTTTATCAATCGGATTCGATCGGCAATAATAAATTCATCAATTTGCAAAAAAACAAATGTTTCGACTTAACTAAGCTTTTTGTCAGAACATCTGCAATCATTTTACTAGTACCTTTAAAATCAACCGATACTTCTTGTTTTTCAACTGCATTTTTGACAAAATGATATTTTACGTCTATGTGTTTAGACCTTTCTTGTATTTCGCTACATTTGGCATTTTTAACAGCTAACTGATTGTCACCAAACAATAAAACTTTACTGTTTTTAAAAATAAGTTTGTAATCGTTTCCCTTTAAAATTTCCTTTAATATTCTATTTAGAATTACTGCCTTTCTTGTACATGTTGCTAAACTGACATACTCCGCTTCCGTTGTTGATAGAGCAACAATATCCTGCTTCTTACTTTCCCAAGCGACGGGGCCATTAGCAAGAAACAAAATGTACCCAGTACATGAAATTCTATCAGCTTTTTCGCTAGCAAAATCTGCATCTGCATATCCTATTAAAGAGCTGCCCGATTTGCTGTAAACTATTTTGAAATCAATCGTACCCTTCAAATAACGTAACACCCGTTTTGCATATTCCCAGTGTTCCCTAGTGTAACATGTGTTATAACGACTTAGTTTTCCAACAGCATAGGCAATGTCTGGTCTACTACAGACCGCTGCATACATTAAACTGCCCAGTAACGCTTGATATGGTACATCAGGACATTTACTTGGATCTCCTTTGGGCGGATCTAACTTAGGTTCCATAGGAGTATCCGCTATTTCGCAATCTAGCATATCAAAACGAGACAAAATTGTTTTTATGTACTGTTCCTGATCTAACGTGATTCCCTTTTCTGATCTCTGCACTCTCATACCTAAAACACTTTTAGCTTCCCCTAAGTTTTTAATTTC
Source organism: Meconema thalassinum (assembly GCA_946902985.2). Classification (NCBI taxonomy): domain Eukaryota; kingdom Metazoa; phylum Arthropoda; class Insecta; order Orthoptera; family Tettigoniidae; genus Meconema; species Meconema thalassinum. The sequence continues at coordinate 245,818,087 of OX336394.1, read as the reverse complement.
AAAATTTTTCTTAAGTGACTTTTCTAGACTGGTAATAATTGTTTCATTCTTACAAAACACAAGGAAATCATCCACGTACACAGCTATTATGCAAAGTAAATTTCCGCTTCCCTGAACATAAATACATGGTTCAGTTGAAACTCTTTTGTATCCTAATGTCATTAGGACATTTCTACATTTATCATACCATGATTTGGAAGCCCGTTTAAGACCATAGATGGCTTTCTTTAATAAGCAAACTTTGTTTTCAGAGCCCAGCTCTGTAAAACCTTCTGGCTGTTCAGGAACGCAGCTGTGACATCCAGATGATAAATATTTAACCCAACTTCAACTGATAGTGCTATCAGCATTCGTAATGCCGAATAACTTATAACTGGAGAAAATGTTTCCTGATAATCCACACCATATCTTTGTGAATATCCCTTAGCAACTATTCTTGCTTTAAAACGCTCCAATTTTCCTGCAGCATCAATCTTTTGTTTAAAAACCCATTTACATTTTATAGGAATCTTTCCATCTGGCAAATTTACCAGTTCAAAAACTCCTTTGTCCTTTACATTTTTCAACTCTAAATTCATTGCCTATTTCCATTGAATTTTATTTTCCGACCCTAAGGCTTCTTGCACTGTTTGTGGATCATTATGAGCGGGTAAGCAGTCACAAAAGTTTCCACTCATTGACGTTAAATAAGTAACGTGATCTGGAAATATCTTAGGAACCCTTGATCTAATAGGATACCGTCTGATTGATTCATCTTGCACAGTCTCTACTGTCTCACTCATATCAGACTCATTATTCTCAGAAGTCTCATTACAAATAATCAAGTCTTCTTCTAAACTTTCATGACCCTGACTATCACTATTTATAACGTTTGCATTTTTATCGTTAACTTCAATATTTTGCTCTAAATTTATTTGGTTCCCTCTTTCCGTATTCGCGTTATCATCTTTGGCCTCACTATTTTCTTCGATTGTAACCGCAAAATCGACTTTTGGTAACAACGTTCGAAAATCTGTTTTGTCACCCTAACTGATTTCAGACTCTCTGGAGATGAAATTGTTAAAAAAAAAAAAAAAAAAAAATCTCTAGATTTTAATTGCTTATATCCCTTTTCTGGATCCACTAGTAGATAACCCTTTGATTCCTCGCAATAACCCACAAATACACATTTCTCGGATTTAGAATCAAACTTGGTTCTATGTTCTTTTGGAATATGCGCATAGGCCACACAGCCAAACACTCGTAAATTCCCTAAATCTACTTGCTTTCCGGACCATTTCTCTTCCGGTACTTCATTTTTTAGCGCTTTAGTTGGAGATCTGTTTTTAAGGTATACAGAAGTCCTGCAAGCTTCTACCCACAACTTTTTAGATAGGTTTGCTTCTAGAAGCATAGGTCTTGCTTTCTCAACTATTGTACGGTTGACTCTCTCTGCAAGTCCATTTTGCTCTGGAGTGTAAGGGATACTAGTTTCGTGCCTAATACCACAGTTTTCAATTTCTTGTTTCATTTTAGAATTGACATATTCTGTTCCATTGTCAGTACGTAGGCATTGAATCTTACACCCTGTTTCATTTTCAACTTTTGCCTTAAATATTTTAAAATACTCATACACTTGATTTTTGCTTTTAAGAAAAGAAATGAACGTTTTTCTTGAGAAATCATCTGTAAACGTTAAAAAATATTTTTCTCCATTAACTGAGGGTGGTGTCATTGGCCCACACAAATCAGAGTGCACTATTTCCAATTTGCGGGTAGTTTTCTCATGTCGAGGATTTTTTGTTTGGAAAGGTTCCCTGCATTGTTTACCTTCAAAGCAAGCGATACATGGTTGAAACGGCGTTGTTCTATCCAGTTTCATACCAGTAGCCCTAGTTTCTAACAAAGCCATATTTTTGTGTCCTAGGTGACCTAACCTTTTGTGCCATAATATTTGGCCATTCTTTTCCTCCATTAAACTAGACATCGCCCTAGCTTCACTACTTTCTTCTTTCCGGTTGAATACAATACTTTTCGCATCTAACGTATAAACTCCACCTTCTTAGGAACCAGTAGCAATTAGTTCCCCTGTAATCTTTAAATTTGCTGCGTCAAATATCTGACAGCTCTTCTCTTTAAATATTACACAAGCACCGTTTCTAGTCATACAACTCACTGAGAGTAAATTAGACGAAAGCTTCGGTACATAATAAACATTTTTAAGCTCCTGATCGTTGCCCTGAACTAAGCTAATAGTTGCACTGCCTTTTCCTGCTGTGCCAATCTTTTCATTATTTGCAACAGTTACCTCAAGATTATCTTTCGAGTTAGAACTAAAGTAATTTAATAAATCAATATCATTTGTCATATGAGCTGAAGAACAAGAATCTACGTACCATTTTTCTGGTTGAACATTAGATGCCTTGGCCATGAGCCACGCATTTGCCTTTCCTTTAGTTTTGCCGTCGGCTCTCTTACTGGAGTCATCTCCTCTAGAAACTTGCGCAACCTTATTATTTTGAGAACAATCCCTTGCTAGATGTCCGTAATTATTGCACCTAAAACATTTAACTTTATTAATATCAAATGTATTATTCTTACGTTTGCCACCATGATTTGAAGGATTAGAGGATGTTGGATTATTAGGTTTGACTTTGTGTTTAGTATTAAATGCCACCGCAGTCTCCTTGACTTCCAACGAACTTCGATAACCTTCTTGAAGTAGCTTTTGCTTGACAGTTTCGGTATTCAGTTTTCCAGTAGCTGTGTTTTCAATTGCCATTCTAAAAGGTTTATAATCTTCTGTTAATCCTCTCAACATGAGTACGGCAACAAATTCATCGTCAACTTCCTTCCCCATACTTCTCAGTTTTGCACTTATTTCGGTAAATCGCTGAACATAGGCCTCCATATCCTTTGAATTCGCCAAACTAATATCAAATAATTGGTCTATGAGAGCAATATGTCGATTAACGCTTTTATTCTCGTAGGTTGTTTTTAAGTGGTCCCATATCGCTTTTGGGGTTTTAATGTTAGCAATTTCCATTTTAGGTCCATTATCTAATAGCATATAAATCTTGGCTCTAGTACGTTGGGCCTGCTTCTTTTGCTTTTCCGACGCAGTCGATGCAAGGTTAAACTCCACATACATCCACAAATCCTCATGCAAAAGATACATCTCCATATCCATCGCCCATGTCTCATAATTTGCGCCTCCATGCAATTTTTCGATTTGCGGCAACGAATTGCCAAATCCGCCATTGCCGGCCATTGAACAATTTTTAAATAAATAAAAGTTCAACACTTACAGTAATATGTCCGTCTACTTCCTTTGTACTCTGGGCCTCATAACCTGTCGTGATTCAGCAGAGATTAATACAAAAGGATAGTTTTAATCAATTGTATATTTGGACATAGATTTGGCATGACCGCCATTACAGGGAATAAACAAAAGAGTACATTTTTATATAACTTAGAGGAGCAAGTTAGTGACTGGCGGTCAAACGCAAGTATAATAGTTCCTCTAGGTTGGCGCTGATCGAAACTGGATTACTTAAAAACCCAATAGCTTGAGATACCTTTGATCATCAACTCCGTGTATTTGAATTTGTGTGATAATGTGTTCTTGTGATGGCTGTTGTAGCGTGTGTAGCTGGGTTATATACGGTAGATTTTTAACTATTACACAAACCAACAAGCAAAACATTTAGTGTTGAGTCTATTATTTAAACCATATTTTCTGTATCTTGTAGCTCTGAGAAGAGCCCTTGAGAAAATTTGATTCCATGTGTATTATAGCCAGGAGATCTTCTTAAGAGGATAAGTCTGGCTACCAGAATACTGTTGCTCGCTTAGCACCACCCAGGGGTCACGTGTAGGGTACTTGATGGTTAAACCTACGGACGTGAGCAAGGCATATTCTACTGCAGAATACTGTGCGCCGGTATGGATGAACAGCCCCCACGTAAAGAAGGTAGACACTCGGCTCAACATAGCCATGAGAACCATCTCTGGTTGTATAAGAACTACTCCACTCGACTGGCTCCCAACACTCAGCCACATAGCTCCTCCGGTGTTAAGAAGACAGGATGCACTGAGGAAGGAATATTCCAAAATAATGAACAACCCTGCACTTCCAATCCATGACGACATTCCCACACTGGCAATAAACCGGCTGCGGTCTAGGAATCCGCCCCTGCGACTGGCTCAACAGCTTGCTGATAGTAATTTTAACATTACAGCTAAATGGCGTGAAACATGGACTAGAAATGCCCCACCCGAAGTTCGTGACCTCATAGATCCTGTAAAAAAATCAACGGATTTGAACAACCGCGACATTTATGGAAGACCATTAACCGCATCCGCAGAGGACATGGAGTTTGTGCGTACAACCTGCACAAATGAGGAAAGCGACCAGACCCCTGCTGTGATTGTGGTTCATCAAATCAGACCATCAGGCACATTGTTGAAGACTGTAAAATAAGAGCATACCTAGGTGACCCTATCGACTTTTTCAGGGCTACACCATCGAGCCTGGACTGGATTAATAATGTGGGGTCGATATCTGTGCTTGTATGTACGTTTTATTATTATTATTATTAATATTATTTGTTATTATGATTGTGTTTTTCGTGTTTCATGTGTAATGTCATACGCTAAATAAATAAATAAACCATATTTTCTGATCATCTACATCGAAAAGTAACGAAAAACGCCATTCAATTAATAATGTTTACTTTTGTAATTTATGCGATGATAAATACTGTAAATATTTGAAGTTTGAGCAGGCTGTTTACGGGGTAATGGCTTTGAACACGTCTAGATTCTGAAGCTTTTCAATATTTAAAGACCTTTCTTTCCCTAAATTGACAGAAGCTAAAATTAAAACTGGTATTTTCGTCGCTCCTCAAATTGCCAGTGAAGAATTTCCTCAATTACTCAACACCCACGAAAAACAAGCATGGTACTGCCCCCGTAATAAAATTATATAGAGACCACGGTGGCTATTTTGGAAAATTATAAAGAAAGTTATGGCTGTCATAGTTATGACGTGGATAGTCATGACGTAAGCACGGATGACGCAGACGTTATGCCAGCAGGCTACTTGAGCTGAGATTCTCAGTGACGTCAGCATTTATTCGAGAAAGATCCGAGATCTACGACGCAGTCGCAGGAAACGTGGAATTCTGCTGAGGAAGAAATTATGCTATTGGAGGGGAGGCTTGAACCAATGAACGATAGTTTGAAGGAAGACGGAGATTGCTGAAACTATGGTAGTTTTTATTACTTTTGGAATGCAGAATTGTGGAAATCCATTTGCAGTAGAGGCATTGTTCTGGAATTTTGGTGAAATTTATTTTCAGTTTTTGAATTTTGAAAATCCGTCATGTATTGACGAAGTTGGAACTTCTAGCGATGACGCAGTAACACGCAATGGAAGGTATAGATACGCCCCTCATGAAGTTTATAAAAGGCCTTGCGCAGAAGAGAGGAGTCTCATTCCTCATTCTCAATCGTCAGATCTCTAATAGTTATTTCAGTGAAACGTCGAGTGAGATTATTAGTGAAAAAGTCGTCTGTATAACGCGTGGTGAATCCACTGCATAAAACGAGAGTCGAGCTGACAAGCAGTGCAAGTTTACTGTGAGGAAATCTAGGTGAAGTTGAAACGCACATTATAACGCTTCTACAAGATTAGCTGTGAACAGTTAGCGGTCGCCTATAAGCTAATTCTATTGTGCATTGCTACAGTAAGGACTGTAGAAAAGTTGAACAATTTCGAGTAATTATTTTGGAAGATATTAGCAGTTTTAGACGACTGACAAAAGTGATTTTCTCGCCAGATAAGAAGCACTTTGTATAGCCAGAATCTACGCTACGGCTGACACGGCTAGTGAAATAGGGAGACTTTAGATTGCTTTTGTGACACAACGCTACAGTATTATGGAGCAGTTTAATATGGCAGTTTGTTCTTCTATTACCATAACCGAAGAGAAGATGGAAGGCTAAAGGACTTTAATGCAATTGGGACATATTTCAACGGAGTAAGATAGCAGCATGGAACTTCGCTAATTGCTATTCCATACAAGCGAACATGTGGTAAATAACCATCTACACCCATGTTTCGTGATTAAAGGCTGAATACTATCAAACAGCAATGGAAATGATTTCATACTCACTGAATATGAATATTTCTTCGGAAATTCCTACAAAAACTTCATGGCGATTTTCAACTGGAACTTCAGGGATTTTTCAAGAGAGGTCAGGGTTGTCCCGACTCACAAAGAAGATTATTGCCGGAAGGATGTCGTTCGTCTTCGTGAAGCAGTTCGATTCTCCGAGGGTGCTGTTTCCTGTTTCGAGGATGGAGCTCAGCTTTAACTTGGTGAAATGGATCCATCAACAGTCTTCTTTGGGGAATTTTCCTCTGGAACGTCAATCGGCAGATAAGGTAGTCGTGAACGTTTATTGTATTTGAGTTTCTTAGCAATATTTGAGCAACCATTTTCCCATATTTTGTCCTCATGTATTTTGCCCTATATTCTTGTTTGAGATTCCTATTCTCAGTTCACCTTGATGAGTTATGCCTTTTTCGACGTTTTATTAAGACATTGTTATGTCATGGGCAGAGTTAAATGATTTTGGATCAGTTGAGACTGATATTTAGATTTTTCAGTAATTTGCTTATTATTTTTGTAGTCTCGATTTGACTGTAAGTTAATGATTTTTATGGCAGATTTAAATTCAGACAGCGTGTCACTTTATTAAAGTAATTCTACCCAGTTTAATTACTTTGACCAATTTTCTGTCATCATCAAGAAGGAAGAACATTTAAATGATTTTAGAGCGTTAAAATCCATTACGTTGTCGACGATCTTGGAAATACTAGTCGGTATTTGAATTGATTGCAACACAGACATTTATCGTCAGTCATGAACGACCATTGCATCATAGACAATTTTGTGAAAGATGAACTTTAATTATGAATTATTGAATGCATTAAAGTCATAAACTTGTGTTAGGAGTTTTCTCATTTAGAGATTTATCTAATGATGTTTGCATTCCCCAGTCTAATTGGATTCTATTCGACTATTTTGCAGCTTAGTCGCACTTTGTTTGATGATAGTATTTTTATACTACAATTCTTTGAAGATGTTAATCTTAAATTTTGATAGACCAGACAGGCGTATATAAGCGTATTCACTATTAAATTTGTTTGTTATTGGCAAAATTTTTATTTCAATTCGATTCATGAATGAAATTCACGAAAGTTAAATGACAACAGTTTTGAAACAATTAATGATTATAAGAATTTTTAAGTGGAACTATGAATGTATAATCGATAGTGCAGCGGACATGTTGAAAGTCGCTGATGTATAATGCCCTTAAATAAATGAAGGAGATTCCCACAGTAATTAATGATAATAAAGATTGTGTTAGTGGAGGTTTTTGTAAAGTCTGTGGAAGATTTTGAGGCCGTATATTTTAATATATGATGAATTTTGGGCCTAATTTTTAATGCAGTTTTGTGCATTATTTTGTAAGCGAAGTATTTTCCGCTAGAGTGTATTGTCATAGTTCGTTGAAAATTAATCAAGTGAATTTACTGTTATAATTAACAAGAGTTTTGAAAGAATTTGAGATAGGATTTTGAATGAAGATTACCGTCACAAATAATAATAATTATTACAACCTTTATTAAACCAGATTGTGACATTTACATGTATAACTAACCTTCATTGGTCGATTATATGGAAACGATTATAAAATTACCAACCGGATGAACATGTGGTTCAATGTATTTCTTAAATTAATAATTTAAATAATTTAAATGTTAATATTGTAAATAATAAATGTAAATATCTTTGACAATAATGTGGAACGAAAGTGATGTTAAAGGCGTGATTAAAATTTTTGTAATTATCTTCGACAATATTATAAACAATTTCTAATTGTTATAAATAATTTATGTGATTTTGTTATAAACATTTAAGAGTGTGTTTTATACTCTAAACTATGCTTATTAAACATTTGGATGATAACTTAACAAGTTTAGGGATTGTCAGAATAATCCAGTGGTATGTGAGTTAAGCATTTGAAAGATTTGCGTCAATATATATGAGTTGTCTTGTAGACATTTAAGGCTTTGAGAGGAGCTGAATTCTTACGCAGTGTGGCGTGACGAGTGAGCCCCATTTGACAGGCATGCGCCAGGTTGAAGAGTAGACCAGCTGGCTCGACATCTGGTTATCAGCGGGCGAGGTCGATACTCTGGCCTTGCGCCTATTAATACAAGTGTCATGTTTATTAAAAGAAACCAAATGCTCTATATATATGTGTCGCATCCCGACTTCCTCATCCAATCCAAATGTGTTTTGAATGTTACGGTATTTTGAGCTCATGGGAGCTAACATATTGTTTGATAACTTTGCAAGTCCTATAGGAGGACGTAGTCAGATTGACATGGGCTACTGATAGCCACATTTATTTTGTTGAGTTTGTTAAAGTCATACCCTTTATTTGAAATAAAGCTTTTGTACAGTTCAAAGTTCTTGCCTTCGTTTTGGTTCATTTTTAAATGTCATGGTGGAGATTATTGTGGGAGCATACTTTAGAGATCCTGTTGTCAACCCAATCCCCGAGATAATTTTTAAGAGGTAAGTAAAAGTAAGTATGAACCCCCGTCTATTTTGGTGTGTTCCACAATAATTTTCTTGGTAACTTCTGTGTTCAAACCTCGGTAGTATCTGTCAGTGCCATTTTCATTGATGTAGCTGAGCCGGTGCGATTGATTGTTGGCAATCCGACTGAGGGGGCGGATATCTGACAGCCTACTATCCGGGTAAACGGGGACAGTACAGTCTTAAGAATCAGAAAGCTGAGAAATACAAAGAGCTTATTTTCACTATGCTTGAACACTTTAAACTAATGGGCTGCAGAATGTTCCTCCAAGTACACATGTTTCATGCTCTTTTTGACCAATTTGAAGATAACTTGGGGGCATATTTAGAAGAGCAAGGCGAACGTTTTCACCAAGACGTGATGGACCTTGAGCAACGTTATCAAGGACAATATAATGAGAACATGATGGGTGCTGATTACATTTGGGGGCTAATATGAGAAAGTTCATACCCACACGTAAGAAGTACCCCAAAATTTTCATTTTAAAATCTTGTTTGTATTGTTTTTTTTTGATTTGTAGATTAATGTTAACTATGTTTTGTAAATAAATACAGTATATAAATTAAAGTTTGTTTTCGCTTGAACTTATGCAATTAGAGAATTTATTTCAAATTTGAACTTTCGTTGTGGTAACTACAAAAGCAAACTTTATTAGGTAAAACTATTTTTTCTTTCATTAGTTATGCATGAAAAATCAAAATCAGATATACAGAACCCGGACTCAAAATTCGTGATGACTTGTTTCCTCCTCCTCCTCCTCCTTCTTCTTCTTCTTCTTCTTCTTCTTCTTCTTCTTCTTCTTCTTCTTTCATTTAGGCCGACTGTGGAACCAGTTCATTTGATTTCAGCTGCTTGTGGGTCTTCATTGTTGCCCAGTACACCTTCATTCTATCGCCCTGCATTCTTCTCCATTCTTCCGTCCATGGTGCCTGGATCCTGGATGTAGGATGACTCTTAAAACACGTGAAATTCTTAATTTTGACTTTCCATGTTTCCCTGTTGCTGATTTCAGCTTCAGATGTTGCCATTTATTCTAAGTCCCTCTTCACCTGTTTTAGGTTTGAGATGTTCATTCAACTGCCCCTTCTAAAGGTATTTGCGCATCTGGGTCAATGTTTATGTTGTTCCTTTTTTGTCGGAAAGAGTTTATCTCTGGTGTACTCAAATCGGCTCCTACTCCATTCCTCAACTAGATGGCAACACACTCCTTGTGTCTGACCCGTGTCTATAGGAGGCACTGGACAAGGAGGCCGTGGATACATTCTGTTTAGTAATCAGAGAGAAGAGGAGTTGAATTGTTGGAATAAGATTGTTTTCTGAACTGCAAGAGAGGCAATCTGTATAAGAAACCTGCTACGTACGCAGTAATTAGTTACCTTTCTCACATATGGCTAACTCAACATATTATCAGCCAGACGCAGTAAATATCTTCCTTCGTTTGACTAGCCTACATTCACACCAAATGTGCGTCTCTACAGAACTATCAGCAATACCATAAGCTTCTAATGGCACCTCCAAGCCACTACAGAAATGTACCAGGTACAGTTGTAGAACTATGAACTATTCATAGGAATAATAAAAGAGTGTTATTTTTAATATTTCTACAAACAAGATACATGTGTGTTACAGTTCATTTATTTAATAAGTATGAAATGATAATCATAAACTGACCCAAACCTACAGTCCACTTTTCAAGTAGCTACATCTAAGTTATTGAGCCAGAGTACAAATTGTTCACACACGATCATTTTATGGTGATCTCCAGGCACGGACATCTATCAGTACGCTGTCTATTGATAATAATTAAGGGGGGCGTGGTGGCTCAGCGGTCAAGCTGTCTGCCTCTCACCAAGGCGGACCGGGTTCGATTCCCGATCATTGCATGTGAGATTTTCAAAGTGAAATGCCATGTCCTGTGGTTCGGATTCCACGTAAAATGGAAGTTCCGTGGCTCATAATCGCGAGATTAATGGTCACGTTAAACTACAATCTTCCTTTAGTTCCAGCGTGAAATGTACACTACGCTCGTCACAAAGAGTATTAGTGGCAATCACCAATCAGAGTGGCTTAGTGATCAAGTGGTAGCATTGTACCAAGTTAGAAGTTGCACAGGTTAGTCAGACAGTGTACCTTTCAAGCATATTCTGTAGTTCCTGTATCTGCTTTGTCCACATCATGGATACAACTCACCGCAGACTATTAATTAAGAAAAGAGGCTCGGCAAAGGCCATCTTTAGACGCATAATGAATTTCGTTAAAAACTTTCAAAGCGATCAAGATCTGGAACATATTCGTATCCGCTGGGATCAATTAACAGAGATATGGCAGAAGTATGACAAATTCCAGTCTGAACTTGAATGGGGTGACGACAGTCAAGATCATGGCGTAGACAGAGATGAGTTTGAAAATTAATTTATTGCTCTTAAGGTAGAGATGGATGCTCTTGCAAAGCCAGCATCATCTGAGATTAATTCAAGTAGTGGCAGCTCAAGCTAATGCTACTTGTCATACCAATAGCATCCGCTTACCGACCATCAATCTTCCTTGGTACGAAGGTGATTACAGGACATGGGTTCAATTCCGTGATACGTTTGACAGCTTAGTCATTTCAAATGAATCCTTATCAGAAGTGCAAAAGTTCCATTATTTGTTATCTTCATTGAAAGGTGAACCTCATGAGCTGTTACAAATCTCACCAATTCCAATGGCAATTTCTAAGTTGCTTGGGGCTTAGTAAACCCGAGGTTATTAGTGGCTAAACATATCACTGAATTACTATCACCTCATCGTGTTAGCACTTCGGAATTACGTCATCTTGTCAATCACATGAAGCGAATTATTAACGCTGTAGAGATATTCTGCACCAAGAGCCAACTCCATGAAGTACTGTTAGTTCAGCTGACTCTAGACAGTGTTGACTCAACTACAAGGGAACCATGGGAATTGGAAACTAGTTCACAAGAAATTCCTAAAATCGATGGGCTTCTGTCTTTCCTGGAAAGTAGATGTCAGGCTTTAAAGCTCAGTCAAGCTAATCATTCATCTAAGGCACACTTCAGTGTCAATCATAAGTCTGGTAATGCCAGTGTGTTAAAATTCAATAAAACAAATAAGCATTCTAGTGCATTTGTTGCCATCAGTGACAATACGTGCTCCTATTGTCAACAAGGCCATACTGTGCCCAACTCTAGGAATGGGTATTCCAAGATTCAGACATTAAACTAACGCAAGTTTAATGGACGAAAAATTTCGCGATGCCGATCTTCGTTCCCAAAGCTTAGCTGATAGGATAGAACATGGTCTTAGGAAAGTTGGTGAAGACATGATCGACCTAGAAGTCAGAGTGAAGAAGCAGAGTAACGAGATGGGAATTCTAGTTGTTCAACGTTTAACGGAACAATTCAAAGAACTTGTAATGGGAGAAATAAGAGAAGGTGTGATTAATGAATTGCAAACTGAAATCAAGACCACAGTTGTCAATGAGATTAAAGACACACTCAAGCTGGAGAACCAAGAGGGAATCAAGGAGATTTGGGAATCTTTGTCATCCCATATTGAAGTAATTGCCAAAGATATCCAAGCAACTCAGAAGGACATATCAGATATGACAGGGTCATTGAAAAGTCATGAGACTGTTATGAACCAGATATCCATTGATGTTAAGGAGAATTGTAAAGAAACTGAAGCAATTAAGAAAATGGCAGAAGAAAACCAGAAGGAGCTTGAGGCTATGAAAACTCAAATCAAGGATGAGAAACAGTCTGATCATCTGTTAAAAATGCAAAATGAAAGGGGAAAGGAACAGATACAGATAAATCTAGGAGCAGCTAGAGACACGGATAGTCAAAGACAGGATGAGGTCAGGACAGTATTTCAATCCAACCCCATAACTGTATTTAAAAATGTAGAAGATAAGCCTTCTAAATTTTCAGGGCGAGATTCTGTGACACCCGTGGAATTTTTGAGAGAAGCAGGGGATTACCTGAAAGATTCCAAGATCCCTAAAGAAAGACAGATCCGAGTGATGGGGAAGTTTTTGGAAGGTCCTGCACTTCTTTGGTTTAGAGCTTTTAGATCCACTCTAACCACTTTTGAGGAGTTTTCTCGTGGGCTATTGAAAAAGTTTTGGTCCCCGGAAACCCAACAGCAAGTCAGAGCAGAGTTATATTCGAAGAGATTCTCGACGTCACAACCTACTCGATACTCTACGTACTTTTCTGGACAGCTGTCTAAACTTCAACATTTAGATCCGCCGATGCCAGACAACGAATTGATTACTGCATTGATACGTCAGTTTCCAGCAGACGTCCAGAGGACTTTGATCGCTGCTGATATCTATAATATGGAACAATTTGATGAAGTATTACAGAAGCTGGATCATACGAACGCTCAATTCTTCCATCAGAAGGGAGGAAAGAATAACAACGCTGTGTATGCTGTTATGGCTGATAGTTATTCTCAAACACCTCGAGAGATTCGAGAAGGGCGAGAAGAGAAAACGCCGAGGGTAGATCCAAATAAGAGAGGATGGAACCAGTACAGTAACAGATACAGTTACAAGCCTTATGCGAGACCGGATGGTGGAAATCGATACAATACTCGATGGAGAAGACCACGAGATACTCAAGGAAGGTACCAGGAAAGAAGATATTATGGTAGAAATAACTACAATAACAGAGGGAATGTGGATACTCGTCAGTCCAATGAAGAGTTCAACAAGGAGACGAGGAAAAATTTGGAAGCAAGACACCAAGATAACTTGCAGTTTTTGGAGCAGAGGCCCAATGAACCAGGTCCATCGGGAACACAACAATCCCGGGGGAATGGTAATGAAAAAAAAAAACTTCGAATTCACAGTAGAAGATAGAATTTTGAACACTTTCACTTCCAGAATTATTAAATGGCAAGCAGAGGATGATGACTTAATTCAACAGAATGACGAACGGAAAGAAATGGGTACAAGAATTAGAATGCCAATCATATCATGCGAAGTATTCGGTATGCCTGTCGATACTTTGATTGATACTGGGGCTATGCTTTGTCTGGTGAGTGAGAAGCTTTATGTTCTGTGGAAGCTCAAAGAGAATTTAGAGGAGATTCCAGTATCAGGAATTAAGATCCAAGGAATAATACCCAACAAAATATCTCTGTGTAAAACCCAATTATACTTATGTATTACGATTGGAGGACATGATTTCCGACATGTGTTTGTTGTAATGAAGGACATGGCTTTTGACATGATATTGGGAGCAGATTTCATTCAGAAATATCAAGCAGTGATAGACATGAAGACGGAGACGATTAGATTCAAGAATACCGAAGAGATTAACTTCGAGGGAAAAGAAGAGGAAGACATCGAGGGAGATGCTCAATGGTCTCTGATTTTTCATGAAGCTGAAGGAAGAGAAGTCTACACTGAGAAGGAGTCCCCAGAGCGAGGGAAAATTTTGGAAGAGTATCACGATATTTTTGATATTAAACCTGGTGAAATTGAAGATTTTGAACATTGTGGAAGTAAACAATAATGGAAGCTATGAAGTCGCCAATACACGAACTGGTAACATCGTGGGAACTTATAATGCATCGAATTTGAAGATTTATTATTCAAGAACCAGATGATTTAATGTGTAGATAGGAAAAATAAAATTTTTTCAATTTTTATTTTTTGCTAGGTGTGGGGTGGATGTGCCCAACTCTAGGAATGGGTATTCCAAGATTCAGACACCTAGATATCAAGGGAAAGGCTGTAGCCGCTTTTGAAAGTTGAGATATTTGAATATCGCGCTACATTGCTTCTCGAAGCAATTGGAAAGAATTTACCGATACTTGGATGTCAAGTGACGTAGCGAGTAATTGCAGAGGTGGAGGCTATTTATTGATTAAATAGTTAACTATGGAGTAGAGACTTGAGACTGGGATCAGATTACTGGCACGGCCAAATGAAAGAGAATGCAATTAGTATCAAGTAAATCGGACCAGGGATTCAAGAGATATGAGGATTTCCAGATATCAGCTGATGCGGCGTGACCCTGACGGTTTTGAATAAAAGCCAGCTGGCCGAAGCATCGATAGCTCATTTCAACACAAGAACTTGCCGAGCAAGTTGCTGCGACGCTGAGCCAAGGCACATGGTTGCCGGATCTACGCAGAAGTTCTTTTCAAAGTCGTGATAGTCACGAAAGTGCTGCGCTACGAGGTGGAACTTAGTAAGTTTACGGCGAGGAGAATCACTGAGGTGATTGATTTTTCTACAGACATTGGTGGAAATATTCATATTTCTACAAGGACATATGCTAGACTTCGTCTAGAATTAGTACTTTGTCACGGTCCAGTAATAACATAATACTTGGATATTTAAATCCATTTCAGTCAGTTTTCATATTTGTAACTAGTTAACCACTTCGATCTGTCAGTACACTGAAGACTAGTCTATAACGGTGGCGTTCATTAGTCTACGCAAGGGAAACTACAAGTTGCTTAGCGCATGGTAGATGGTGATATAATAAACCATGCCCAGGGAACGATCTTCAGAACAGCCGTTGATTGCTTAGACTGTCAGTGTTTTTCTTGTACTGATAAGATTACCGTGAGTTATGTTACAACTGACATATCTAAGAAGAGATCACTTAGATCTGACCCTATTTCAACAAACTGTTATGGCTTTGATAGAAGCCCATATTAAAATGGAACAACAGTTAATTCAAACGTCAAAAGATACTACCACTATGTCTGACTAGACGGATTGTGGGTATATAATGGCGGCCGATACAAGGATTATACGTGCTTGTCCAATGGGGCATGTCTATGGATAAATCTGGTACAGACCAGGTTTACTACGCTTCAAGACCATCAAGAAATGTAAGCCACATTTGAATTATATTATGCCTAGCTAATTGGAACAAACTATTTTTTCTGCAGATGACCAACACATCTTTTTTTCTTCGTATTTAAAGCTTGCAATGATTTACGCAAGACTTATTAGAGTTATTCTGAGCATTTTCAGCACTCAGAACAGTTTAGGATCGATGACCGAGCATAACGAAGATTTATTTGAATTTTTCATATTTTAGGGAAACCACGGAGAACCGTCGATGTAAAGGTTGAGTTAAATTATTTTTGTTGAGGAATGGATATTTTTTCCATATTCGAAGGTTCGAACATGTGGATTCTCACATAATGAGATGATAATTAAATACATTTAAACTGATATAAATAATAATAATAATAATCCACTAATAATAATAATAATAATTTTCGTAATTTTTCTAAATAATTCTTGGATATTATATTTTATAATAATCATATGTATTGAGAAAGAGCCTATGAAGTAGTTTAATCATTTCTAGTTTGGAACAGGAGATTTTCCGAAGGAGAGTGGTTAACGCAAGCCCGCATTCAACCAACATTTCAGTTCTGGTTGAACAGTTGATATTTGCAATGAGCAAAGTAGATTTTTCAGATAACACGGAGAGGCATGAAACGGGAAGCAAATGATATTTGTATCAAATAGGATATTTTTGTATTTATATAAAATCATGACGTAAATACACTCGAAAGTGAAGTAAAGATTTTCATATGTATGGTAAATTCACGGGTTGAACTGAATGGTAAAATAAAATAAACTTGTCAGTTTATTAATCTTCCAGTGTTGATAACAAGCAGAGGCTTGATTTATTGTATACATTTTGGGAAGAAAATTTATATGTGTGGAGTAGTTGAAATGCCATTCCCAGGTGCGCATGTTTAAGTCGCAGGAATGAAGAGGTTTTTTTTGAGCATCAATCAAATAGCAGGTTCGATGGCTCAGGTTTATAGTAGGAGTATTGGAACTACACATTTCGTCGGATGAATGACCCGAAGGTTATTTCTTGAAACCATCAGTTCTTATTTCAACCTTGTTTACGAATTCCATTTAGACTTTGATTTTGCTAGAACCCGGATTTGTCATGATAGTAGTTTATTCTTCTTCAGAGGAAGACCTTTGCCGTTGTTGTTGTAATATTGTGTTCTTACACAAATAATAGAATGGGCCACTGCCAATTAAAAATAATTCTTTAACCACGAATAATTTGAAGGATATTTTCAATCCTAGTGCCATGAACTGAATGAATTTATTATGAAGCTACAATTCTTATTTCCGCATTCTGTCGAAGAATTGCTAGTTGTAAAAGTTACTTAAAATGGCCATAAATATAAATATTTTTATAATAATGATTCCAAGTGGAAAATTGAATAGTTGAATGGTTCAACAATTTAGTGATCAAGTTGATGATTCAGAAATCATATATTTTGTTAGGAACTTGAAGTTCATATTCGAGTCACTTCTCGAAATGTTTAATGTCGGAAGAACAATTAATTGTTGTTGTGCTTCGCACAGTTCTTCGATGCTATGCTCAAGGTCAAATACTTTTCAGATGTTATTAATATGTGTAAATAATGTGTGTTGATTCAATGATAATAATATTTTTCGACGATATATATTTTTGAACCTGGAAAAATAACTGAAAGTTTAACATTCTATGAACATTTATTCTACGAGTGTTAATATCATGTAAATATTCAAACAGTGATCTACGATATTTCCAGTAGAGACAATTAACTTTGAACTGGAATTAATTATTAATAATTTTGGAACACAGTCTACAGGACTATTAATCGGACTTGTGTTTCCAAAAAAAAAAAAAAGATTGTCAAATGTGTTTGGAAAATTTCTGTATATTGTGTAAATAAGAGTGTGGATCGCCACACATGGATGATGCTGCTTTGAGCATCTTTGCAGTCAATTTTAACTTCAAAATAAACTGAGATAGTTTTACCAGATGTGTTATACCCAATTAAATCTCCTTCTATCCTTATTGTTGCATTGAGCCAAAAATCAGTAAAGCATTTTTTTCATTTGATGTCGTTTTTGCGATTAGCTTTAACCCATCTGGCGCTCCGGGATATTTTGACTCTCGTGCTGACTGATTATTGCTAAAATGCATATGTGGTCGTGCGGACTCCGGTCTAAACGGGCACAATACCTTGTATAAATGTCGTTCATTTACCCAACTAAGTATCCATGATCGATACAAGTTTGTGAAACACAACAAACTGTGTTTTAATAGCATGCATGCAATTTTCGTATGAGCACAGGGCTTGCGAGTCTGGTAACTGTAGGAAATGTAGTAAACGACATCACACACTTCTCCATGAGGATCAAGTACGTGGAAGTACCAGACCGCTCAGTCATAACACATCAATATCACAACAATCTGCAGACACTAATCATGTCCCTGCACTTCCGCCCAATAACCAGTTGCCAAATAGCAGTTACTGCACTTTAAGGAGGATGCTATAGTAAAATTGAAAGACCATATAGGGGAGCTACACCCCTGTCGAGCCCTGTTGGACAGTGGTTCTCAAACTAACTTCATCACTGATTACATGGCCCGGCTTCTCAATCTAGACCGATATAAATATGTCATTCCAATCCATGGCATAAACAATGTAGAATCTCATACCACCCACAGTGTCAGGGTCGAAGTTCACTCCAATGTGTCTAATTTTAAGGCGAATATCAGTTGTTCAGTACTGTAATGAATAACTGGGGATATTCCGTCAACATTCATCAACACTGAAGGTTGGAACCTACCTAGTGATGTTGCACTTGCTGATGATAGGTTCTATCAATCTGGCAGGATAGATCTACTCATTGGTGCTGAACTGTTCAGATGTCTTTTGCGGGCAGACAAACGGACGAGACCAGGTGATTATCCAGTTCTTCAAGACACAGAGCTCGGATACATCCTCTCCGGACGAGTACAAATGCAGAACGCAACCAAATATCCACAACAACCCCAAATAACCTTCTTGGTTAGAAATCATGCTAATCTTGACAAGCAACTGCAGAAGGTACCGGGTGAGTTAGCCGTGGTCGTTAAGGCATCACTGCTGGCAGTCGCTCACATCCGGGAGGCGAGGAGGTTCGAATCTCCCCCGCCGGCAACCTTGAAGATGGTCTTCTGTGGTTTCCCATCTCCCTTCCAGGCAAATGCCGGGGTAGGTCCCTAACTATAGGCCACAGCCGCTACTTTCTAATACCTCGTCCTTACATTCAAAACTTTCCTCCCCAGACAACACTCCACACGTGACGGTACTTGTAGCTCACCCATTGGGAGTCCGCCTCGAAGCAGCTAAAAATAAATAAAAATGCAGAAATGCAACTAGAGAAAAACGCTAATGTGAGCAACATTTTCAACAAAATGTCAGCAGAGATGACACAGGCAGATAATTATATAGTTCGCCTACCCATTCGCAACGATGACAGGCAACTAGGTGACTCATATGGCCATGCCAGCGATAGACTTCAACAATTAGAGCATCGTTTATAAAGACAGCCTACCCTGCGTGCAGCTTACAATGAATTCCTTCAGGAGTATGAAGATCTGGGACACATGAAGAAAATATCAAGAGGTCAAGAGAAGGCAGGACAAGTCTATTACTTACCTCATCATGCAGTCTTCAATCCCTCAAGTACCACCACAAAGACTCAGGTGATGCGTCTGCTAAAACAACACTGGTTTGTCTCTCAACGACAAACTTCTTGTGGGACTTACAGTACAACAAGATTTGCAATCCACTATTCTACGATTCAGAACTCATGAGGTCGTATTCACAGCTGACATAACTAAGATGTACAGGCAGGTGAAGGTACACCCAGAGGATACTGGACTCCAGAGAATTTTGTGCAGAATTACACCAGAACAGCCAGTCACTACCTATGAACTTACTACAGCTGTTACATATGGCACGGCATCAGCACCTTATCTTGCAACTCGGTGTCTCCGGCAACTAGCTGATGACGAAAATCACAGGTTTCCACGAGCTGCAGAGTTTTTAAAGCGGGACTTCTATGTGGATGATGTTCTTAGTGGATCAACCACTATCAATGATGCTCAATATCTCCTACATGAACTCATTGAGCTCCTCAAAACTGGTGGATTTCCATTAACGAAATTTTGTTCAAATCATCTAGCCTTACTAGACTCAATCCCTCCCTCTTCAGATGGATACTTCAACTGAAGAGAAGACATTGGGATTATTGAGGCATCCCACATACGACACATTCATGATTGTTGCCAAACCAATATCATCTTCTTGTGCTAGTGATGGGAATACAAGGGATTCACCAGTCACTAAGAGAGATGTGTCATCTGCAGTCACATCAGTTTTTGATACATTAGGGCTTGTGAGTCCCGTCGTGATCAATTGCAAAATCTTTTTACAGCTTGATGGCTTCTGTGATGCCAGCGAGAAGGCATGTGGAGCCTGTCTGTAACTACGTTCTACATCACAACAAGGATTGCTTTGCTCAAAATCTCGTGTAGCCCCTCTCAAACAAATAACACTGCCGAGACTTGAACTTTGTGGAGCTTTGTTACTCGCTCGACTAGTGCACAAAACAGTGCCTATCCTAGATTTAGATATCTCTCAAATCATATTGTGGACTGATTCAATCATTGTGCTTACATGGTTATCATCACCACCTACCAGATGGAAAACGTTTGTTGCTAACCGAGTTGCTGAAATCCAAGATTTACACTACGACAGCACTTGCATGCATGTACCATCACAGGCTAACCCTGCAGATTTGATATCTCGAGGCACTAACCATGTGACTCTACAGAACCTGGAATGCTGGTGGAATGGACCATCATGTTTAATTCTTCCTTCATTAGACTGGCCTACATTCACATCAAATGTTACAGGCACAGAACTTCCAGAAAAACGAACACCTACCATTGTTGCATTATCATTGCAATGTGACAATGTAACTGGTCAAATACTCATCATTAACTCGTTTGCTGAGAGTTGTCAGTTATTGCTTGAGATTTGTTCATAAAACTCAACATCCAGCCAACAAAAGAAGATGCGAGTTAACTGCACAAGAACTACAAACTTCGCTGCATTCGTGCATTAAAATGACACAGCAGGAAGTTTACAGAAAGGAAGTTGAATTTCTTCAAGAGCATACAGAGATCACACCCAAGAGCGACCTTCGGAATCTCCATCCTTTTCTAGATGAAAATGGTTCTCTACGTGTAGATGGACGGCTACGCCACTCACAACTAGCATACGACAGCTCATCATTTAACTAAAGTCATCATCAAAGCTGAACACAGTCGCCTGTTACATGCAGGACCTCAATTACTCATCGCTTCATTACGACAAAGATATTGGATACCTCGCATTCGCCAAGTGGTTAGAGGAGTCATTCATACATGCCTGCCTTGTGTCATAATGAAGGCAGCAACTCATC
Organism: Meconema thalassinum; assembly: GCA_946902985.2. Lineage (NCBI taxonomy): Eukaryota > Metazoa > Arthropoda > Insecta > Orthoptera > Tettigoniidae > Meconema > Meconema thalassinum. Next base: position 245,797,125 of record OX336394.1, on the reverse strand, counting down.
CAATTACCTGTGGCAAGAGTCATGCCTTCTCGTGCTTTCCTCCACGCGGGAATTGATTATTCATATTAAGGTCGGTTCTATCAAAAGCCGGACCACTATGAAATGTTATGTAGCATTATTTGTTTGTCTCTCTATGAAGGCAATTCATCTGGAGTTAGTAAGCTCACTAACATCAGATTCATTTATCGCTGGCCTTAAACGATTCATTGCCAGAAGAGGTAAAGTTCTTGACTTATATAGCGACAACGGCACTAATTTCGTTGGAGCTAACAGGGAGTTACAAGAGCTCCGAAATATGGTTCTGTTGGAGGAACACAATAAAATAATTCAATCATTCGCAGCTGCAGAAGGTATCAAGTGGCATTTCATTCCACCCAACTCTCCTCATTTCGGCGGATTGTGGAGCTGGAGTGAAATCAATAAAATGCCACCTTCGAAGAGTTCTTACTTTCGAAGAAATGTCCACACTCTTAACGCAGATAGAGGCCTATCTAAATTCCAGACCTCTCACCATCCTCTCAAAAATCGGTTAACTACAAAACGAACATGGCGGCCAAGCAAAGTTGAAAGTTTTAAATAGACTTTTCTCGCGATTTAATAATCCAAACTCAATAAAACTTCGTACAGCAAATGTTAATACACATTGTAATGCACTGGTATCGTGCGAATTTCGAAAATTAAGTTTTCATTTCTTGTGTTCTAATCATGCGAACGAAATCAACATTTGCATAATGAACGTACACGATAATCATGATCTAATAGTACATAACTCTATGGCCTACATAAATTAAAATCCAACATGGCGACCATCCGAAATATTTAGACGATTCTCAATATCAATTAATCTACTACAGCAATCAAACTGAAATTTTGAAAGTGTAAGAGTCTATAAGCATAAGCATAAGTTCACCTATGGGACCTGGCGAGCACAAATCCAACATGGCGGCGTCGCGAAATGTAAATATTCAAATGGACGTTTCTTGCGTTTTAACCATCCGAGCGCAGTGAAACCTGATACGGTATATGCTTAAACAAATTTTAATCGACTGGCATCTAATTCATTTAAATTATTTTCATAACCACAATATGGCGGCTGAGCCAAATTTTAAAATCCTATTGTAGTGTATGTAAGTTCGTAGAACAAGAGAAAGTTATTGCAGTTATGGAGAACACATAGTTTAATTTGAGTTTGAATAAGTTTATTGCGTTGGGAAGTTTGTGGGTTGCAGTTGAATGATGCGGCAAAGTTCCCACGGTGGAAAACAAAATAAGTTTGAATAGCAGTTCATTTAACATGAATCCCTCGGTGTGGAAAGGTATTCCCTTATTTGGTGTGGAAAATATTAGATGGCTTAACTGGTAGAAAGATTGGTTCATGTGGAAAGTTCCAGAACTCTGATGTCAGTTAAATAGGGCAAGAAAGTTCCCACGGTGGAAAAAGCTAAGTTTATAAACAGCGGTTAAATTTGAATTAAATCCCACGTTGTAGGAAGGAATTCCCATTTATTTCGTACAAGAAGTACTGGATTCCATGTTATAGAGCCAGCTTAGATAGCTAAAGCCTGACAAAGAAAATACCACGAAGACGGTTCTTGCACAATAGTGAGCAATTCCACACACTCTCTATAAAATTATATTAAAAGCATTTAGCAGTTTAAAACCATTAAAATGAGGCTAAAATCATTGAAGATTTGTACTTGGCTTTTTCTTGTTGATCAGGCGAACGTTCCTTTTGACCGTTAGCTTTAAAAAGTAGACATGGCGTCTATTTTAAAAGCTTCTCATGAAGACAGGAGACTGACGCTAGGGAGGGCTCGGTACTGTACACTTGACGGCCGAACTATAAGAAGTGAGAGCAATTCCTCACACGACAGAGGTAGGTAGACACGGGGAAAGGAGAGGGGAACAAAAAGTTTATAACAGAATATGCAACATGAGAAAAATAAAATTCTTGTACAGGAAATAGAATTCTTCTTGGAGCGGTGTCTTTAAGGAGATGTTAGGTGGCGACAAGGACGACGCCTGGTGGTTTGGTGAGGAAGTCCTCTTGAGTTCAGAGAAATTGAAGAACTTCGGCAGTTAGCTGCTAGATACCGCTAGGTTATCCATGGAAGATACATATCTAGAACAGACTCTAAGACACAATACATTCCTGCTCAAGGAGAAAAAGAATGATATGCAAAGGGATCACTGTTGGTGTTTGCGAAGAAAGAAATTAAATAAATAAATAAACAAAGAGCAGCAAGAGCTAACTCTGACTGAACGTGTATTCCAAGGAATACACCAAGGGTTACACACGAAGAGGTATTAAGACGAGTTGGAGAGGAGAGATGTTTCTGGCGACTGCTAATGAAGAGAAGATTTAGGTTGGTAGGACACATACTAAGACACCCAGGAATTGCACACTTAGTTATGGAAGGAAGAGTCGAGGACAAAAACTGTAGGGGTAGACCAAGATTAAATATGTTAAACAGATTGCCTCGGATGTAAGGTGTGGTAGCTATGTAGAGATGAAACAATTAGCCCAGGACAGGGAGCCAAGGTGAGCTGCATCAAACCAGTTAAAAGACTGAAGACTCCAACACCAATCTTCGGGCTCATTATCTTCCGAAGGATCTTTCTCTCAAACTGCTCTGCTTCCCACAGGCCTGCCTTTCCAGTAATTCGCAGGCATTCACTTCCCTAGAGACACTCGGGTTTAATCACCGTATTTTAATGCCTGAGTTTAGCTTGCAATTTTAGCCTATTTCCATTTAACCCTTTGTCCAATGTGTGGATCCCCATAATAACGTCTAAACGGCTGGAGCGATTTCAATGAAACTCGGTGGGGTCATAGCACCGTTTTGGCTGACCCCGACCGTGCCCTCCAAATTTTATTACGTCCTACCAATCCAACTTGGCGGCTGTGTGAAATATTTCACCGGCATTCTATGCCTCCGAAACTATTACTGATACCACCCTGAAATTTTATGCGATGATAAAGGGCACTATTAGAAGTTCATTTATGAGACCTTCATAAATCTGTTAGCTACAAAACACACATGGCGGCCAAGCGAAGTTGAAACTTTTAAATATAATTTTCTCGCGATTTAACCATATAAGTGAAATAAAACTTGGTACAGCAAAATGTTTATACACATTGTAATGCACTGGCATCTAGACTAACTTAGTTCAATTGTTTACATAACCTCTAGATGGCGCTTGTGCGAAATATTTCACCGGCATTATATATCTTAAACTATTACTGATATCACCCTGAAAGTTTGTACGGGGATAAAGGGCACTACTACAAGTTCATCTATGTAACTTTCAAAAACCTGGAAAGTACAAAGTCAACAATGTGGTCAAGCGAAGGTGAAACATTTTTATAGACTTTTCTCGCGATTTAACCAAGTGAACGCAGTGAAATATAGTACATTAAATGTTCATACACATTGTAATGCACTGGCATCTAATTTAGTTCAATTGTTTACATAACCTCTAGATGGCGGTTGTGCGAAATATTTCACCGGCATTATATATCTTAAACTATTACTGATATCACCCTGAAAGTTTGTACGGGGATAAAGGGCACTACTACAAGTTCATCTATGTAACTTTCAAAAACCTGGAAAGTACAAAGTCAACAATGTGGTCAAGCGAAGGTGAAACATTTTTATAGACTTTTCTCGCGATTTAACCAAGTGAACGCAGTGAAATATAGTACATTAAATGTTCATACACATTGTAATGCACTGGCATCTAATTTAGTTCAATTGTTTACATAACCTCAAGATGGCGGTTGTGCAAAATTTTAAAAATAAGTTTTCATTTCTTGTGTATTAATCGTGCGATTGAAGTGAAGGTTTGAATAATGAACCTGCGCAATAGTCGTCATCAAATAGTACATAACTCTGTGGTATTCATATATAACAAGTAGTTCCGTGAAGAACTAAAGCTTATTTTCATATATCCTACTTATGTTAATTGCCACTCTCAACATACAAATATTGAGAACCGACTAAATATTTCGGACGGTCGCCATGATGGATTGTAATATGTATAGGCCATAGAGTCATGTACCATTAAAGGAAAATTATTGCTTAGGTTCATTATTCAAACTTTCACTTCGATCGCTTGATTACGACACAAGAAATAAAACCTTTATTTTAAAATTCGCACAGCCGCCATCTTGAGGTTATGTACACAATTGAACTAAATTAGATACCAGTGAATTACAATGTGTATAAACATTTACTGTATGGTACCAAGTTTCATTGCGTTTGGATCATTAAATTGCGAGAAAAGTCTATTTAAAACCTTCAGCTTCGCTTGGTCGCCATATTCGTTTTGTAGTTAACCGGTTTTTGAAAGTCTTATAGATGAACTTCCAGTAATGCCCTTTATCACCGTAAAAATCCAGGGTGGTATCGGTAATAGTTTCGGAGATATTGAATGCCAGTGAAGTATTTCGCACAGCCGGCATTTCGGATTGGTGAGTCGTAACAAAATTTGAAGGGCACGGTCTGGGTCGTCCGGAATAGTGCTTGTACTTACCGAGTTTAATTGAAATCGCTCCAGCCGTTTATAAGTTATTAGGGGACACACACACACTCACACACGAATCACACAGACAGACACACGGACAAAAGGTGATCTCATAAGCCTATTTTTTCATAAATGAAAATAGGCTAAAAATCCAGCATGGCGACCATACCAAATATTTAGACGGTTTTCAATATCTATTAATCTGTGACAGCAATAAAACTGAAATTTTGTCTGTTGATAGAGGCTATGAACGTAAGTTCACCTATGGGACTTTCAATAATCTGGTGAGCACAAACCAACACGGCGGCGACGCGAAGTATAAATATTAAAATGGACTTTTCTCGCGATTTAACCCTCTGAGCGCAGTGAAACTTGGTACGGTAAACGCTTATACAAATTGTAATCCACTGGCATCTAAATTATTTCAACTGTTTTCATAACCACAAGATGGCAGCTGTGCGAAATTTTAAAATCTCGGTTTTATTTCTCGTATCCTAATCATGCGATTTAAGTTTGAATACTACACCTACACAATGATCTTCATGTAATAGTACACAACTCTAAGCCCAATATAAAAAATTACGAGCCTTACAGTAGTCGCATATGATGTGTAACATCTGACATAGAAGAAACCTCACGTGAAATTGTTGATACACCGGTATTTTATAGTATTATTGGCACAAATATTAATCTATTGTAAAAAGGGAGTGTTATACAGATATTGTAGTTTATAATACGGAACTCATTTTATTAGATGATTTGTAGCTTCCACCAGCACTAGCCTAAATAAAGAATACGATATGGATCAACTAGATTAATAGACGCGACACCGCTCATAACCTTAAATTTCTTATAAACAGGTCCTCTTCATTCACAGACCAACACGTAATTTCATTTGGATTATGTTAAAATGAGTCATATTGATATGATAATATAATATCGTTTAAAATGATAACCTGGTAGCAAAAATATCTATCCTGCCCAGGATTCGAATCCAAGATCTCTAAATTCACAGTCATACGCACTAACCCCACGGCTATTTCGACTACGCAAATATTGTGCACAAGATGGTATCTTATTTCCACGTTCCAATAATACTGCATTACGGAATTAAGTTTCATTTATATTTTGCTTGTTTCGATAACGTTCCTGCGTGAAATTGAGTTTAAAATGCCTTATGAATAGGCCCTCTTGTGAGTAAAGAGAATGTATTGAGTAATAGTTCATGAAGGCTTGCTCAATTCCCGTATAACCTCAACGGTTATATTATATTGATGACTGCATTACCGTTATGTGGGTTAATATTTGAATAGCCATTGTGCAGAAACATAATACCGGCCGTTCTCGCTTGCTGAGCCCAAGGTTGCAGGTTCGAAACCTGGCGCAGTCAGCTGGCATTTGAGGGGGCGCAAATGCGAGGGAGCCGTGTCAGTAGATTTACTGGCACGTTAAAGATCCCCTTCGGGGCAAAATTCCGGCACCCCGGCGTCTCTAAAAGCCAGTGTAGTTAAAAGGGACGTAAAACAAATAACATTATTATTATTATTATATAATACCGGCAATGCCGACTACTTACAATGTTTGATATTAAGGCATTTTACCATTTAAATACTGATACGAAGACTTCGAACATGTACCATGTCATTTGTTTCAATCACTTGACACCAGAGTTCGCATGAGCGTTTTCCGTTCAGTATGTCATATACATTCCACATGGCCGAGAGTGCGTCATGGTATCAATTTTCGACACCGCGCGCTGATTGTTTCTCTACCAGTGCCAGCTGGATGGATCGATCGATCGAGTTGGCAGTGAGTCTTATACTTCCGTTCGATCCACCACTGCCAGCTAGGGCACACTTCCGTTCGATCGATCGAGCGGGCAGTGCATACTTCCGTTTTCCACCACTGCCAGCTAGTACACTTCCGTTCGATCGATCGAGCGGGCAGTGCATATTTCCGTTTTCCACCACTGCCAGCTAGTACACTTCCGTTCTATCGATCGAGCGGACAGTGCATACTTCCGTTTGATCCACCACTGCCAGATCGATCGTTCCGATCCACTTCCGTCCCCAATTTTCAAAATCACTTCCACAAAACTATCCAGCAACCGAGCGGAAAGATGTTACACATCAAAAAATCCAACACGGCGACTTTCCGAAATATTTAGATGGTTCTCAATATCTACAAATCTATTACAGCAATCAAACTGAAATTTTGTATGTTGATAGAGGCAATTCAATTAACATGAGTAGGATTTATGAAAATAGGCTATATAGTTCTTAACGGAACTACTTGTTAGTTGTGTATATGCAAAGGGAAAAAAATCCTAGCTATAGTCATACACATAGCAATTTCTTCATTTGTTGACCTAGCCTTTTCTATACAAACCGTGCTACAATACATATTTTATTCGTTCTTATTATTCTTGTCCGTGTGTATTTCGTAGCTAGGTTACGGCATGCACGTATCTAAGAGACTGTTGAAAATATTATTGTCCTGAATTGATAGCTATTTCGCTAGTGTCATGCCAGATAAAGCACCTGATAACACCGATAATTCAGATCATTCATCAGGTAGATCCGAGCCGATAAGAGTTTCAATTCTCTCTCCTCCTCAATGTAACCATAATGAAATATTCGATGATAGTAAAATCCGGAACATATTTATTCGTAAGATTTGTTTCACCATAATTTTGCAACGGGCAGTTACAACATTCTTCATAATAATAATGTATTCATACTACCATTATATTCCGACAAATGCATATAAAATATGCATAATAGCAGTTTTGCCATTCGTATGTACCTACTTCATCATTGTAGCGTTTTGTCGCAAACGACGTTTAGATTTCTGCTTGCTTTGTGCTCTAATTGCGTTTTCGTTTTCACTTTCTCTAGCCCTGAGTTTTTCAACTATTTGCGTTAGAAGGAACGAAATACTCATACTTGTCTTAGTGACAGGCACGTCATTTCTTATTGTAATGGGATGCACACATTCTAAAATGTATTATCTTACAAGTAACTATGGAGTGGTTGGTATACTTTTAGCGTTTTCAATACTGGTTGTAATCCCAGCTACTGTGTTTAATTGCTGGATACGTAATAGTACACGTTGGGATATTGTAGCAGAGCTCAGCGCCAGCGTGCTTGCATGTATTGAATCATTTTACCTCTTGCTAGACATGAGGCGAGTTATGTACTCTTTAACTCTTCAAATACAGCCTGAAGAATGTTATTTTGCAGCATTGCAGCTATATATCGACATATTTGTTTTGCTCAAATTTTGTATTCTTTGTAAAATTTGTCGTAGGAAACAAACTGTCGTGTGAATGACTCCCGAAATGCTAAACCTAGAGACATCACAGAAATTGTTCAACGCACATTTGAAGATCAAACTTTAACAATCATAGTATTTGGTGCCAATTGGAGCCAAAACGTAACACGATGTGATGAGTCTTGAAGAAATAAAGGACATGTTTTCTGGATAGTTATATTTCTACAAATCATGGTTTGTTGACCAATGAGGGTTGAATGGCATTACTTTCCTAGTCATTGACTCACAGATTCTTCAGGAAAAGTACGGTAGTTTGGTTAATTTTACCTTCTTCAGGAAAAGTAGAATACACTGCATGGTAAGCAGAATGTACCCTTTTGTTTACCTTAAATATGATCATATATAAAAGAAATGTACATTAAAAACGGGCTGTTCATTAAAGAATTCATGAATGTCTTAAACAAGAGTCTGATACATTTTCTTAGTCAATAGAGGGCATTATCCATAGTTTTTTTTAATGTATCCTATATTTGCTGGGATATCCATTAAGCAGAGCTTAAGGTCCAGCAGCCAATTCCGTTGCTTACTTAGTACCACCCGGGAGACACGTGTAGGACAATATTAGGCACAATCAAATCGACACCTCTAAATGGTTACCCGTCTTATCCAAGATCCATCCCCCTCACATACGAAGAGAACTACAGTAGCTCTTGTAAGAGAATGGCAGAAATGCCGCACTAATCCTCAACTGCCCTTACATCAGGACTGCTACCCTCAGAAACCGAAGAGATTAAAGTCCGGAAACCTATCATGGAAGCTAGGTGAGAAGCTCCTGGAAACACATTTTTATGCTGATGAGATCTGGCATGAAGAATGGTCCTCTTCAAATCCCGACCACCTGGGTTTAATCCATGATCCTTGTAGAGCTCCGCCTGGTTTCAATTTACCGAGAAGGGAATGGACATCTCTAAACAATCAGGACAAATCATGGAAGGTGTAAATTCTGGCTTCATAAGTGGGGAAAATCTGAAGACCCATTCTGCGACTGTGGTAATGTGCCTCAGACCATCCAGCACATTGTTATGGAATGCCCAAAGGGAAAATTCAATGGATCTGCCCAAGAAGTGCCTCTACGGTAACAGTGGACTGGCTGAAAAGTCTGGACATTAAGTTTTGAATGTGTATCATTGATCTGTAAATAATGTATATAAAATTGGAAGATATATGTATTTATAATGTATCCTTGTTTTGCCGTACGAAATAAATAAATAAATAAATCCATAGTTTTATATTAGCGGGGATTTATTATCCCTTGCATGTTCCAAAAGTTCCAAAAAGAAGATTGCTCGAGTATGGTCACATTAAGCGCAGGGATGTAAGCTGTGTAGGATGAAGAATGGAGGTGGAGAGAGAGACCGATGGATGGACTGCGTGCGAGATGACCTCGCAGGGAACGCAAAACATCATTCAAGACCGATGGAAATGTAAAAGACTCAACAAAAATGTTAGTAAAAATGAATGAACGATCACTCCTGCATAACTTTCCTAGTGCAACAAGTAGTTCCGTGAAGAACTAAATAGCCTCTTTTCATATATCCTACTTACATGTTAATTGCCTCTATCAACATACACAATTTCAGTTTCGAAGCCGTCGGATTTTTAAGAGCGTTAAAAATCCCTCAGTATGCCGTCCTTCGGAGGGGAAGTAAAGCCGGTGGTCCCATGTCATAGATTTATGGCATGTTAAAGAACCTTCCACTAATTACACCTGTGTGAAGCTAAATTGGATAGGTTAAGAATGTAAACAACGCTCTTAGGTTTCTACGTTCGTTGCCAAGAGCCGACTGCGGTGGCGTCTAGTAGCTAAGTCCTGAACTTGGCCTAGTAGTCGTTGACGGTGGCGCTTGGCGGCAAAAGAAGGAACTATTTGAAAAATTCTAAGTTGCAGTCTGTACTTAAATTAAAAAACAGATAACACACACTAATACAGTCATCACAATTAACACAGGCTATCAGACAGATTCTACACACACCCAAAGTACACGGGGCTACATGACCACGTTGTTGCAGCCCCTAAACGTAAGAACCAACCAACCACAATTTCAGTTTGATTGCTGTAATAGATTTGTAGATACTGAGAACCATCTAAATATTTCGGACGGTCGCCATGTTGGATAAGTAGGCCATAGAGTTATGTTCTATTAGATGAAGATGTAGGTTTACTCAATCGCATGATTAGGACACAAAACAAACGAGATTTTAAAATTTCGCACAGCTGCCATCTCTTGAGGTTATGAACACAATTAAAATAAATTAGATGTCATTGGAATCAAATTTGTATAACCATTTACCGTACCAAGTTTCACTGCACACAGATGGTTAAATCGTGAGAAACGTCCATTAAATCGTGAGAAACGTCCATTTCAATATTTAAATTTCGCGTCGCCGCCACGTTAAATTTGTGCTCACCGGGTTATTGAAAGTCCCACAGGTGAACTTATGTTTATAACCTTCATAAACATACAACATTTCAGTTTGATTGCTGTCATAGATTAGTAGATATTGAGAACCGTCTAAATATTTCGGTTGGTCGCCATGTTGGATTTTTATAGATGTAGGCCGTATAGTTATGTACTATTTGGTGACGATTATTGCTTTGGTCACTCAACATAAAAGTCTTGATACTCGAGAAGTGGTACTCTCTGCTGATTTAACGACAATGCATGAATACTTACAAAAGTGGAGATTAACACCAAACCCAACGAAGACTGAAGTTAGCTGCTTTCATCTTAACAATAGAATGGCTGATGCAGAGTTAAATGTCAACTATAATGGCCAGGCTCTTCATCATCAACTTTTGCCGAATTATTTGGGCGTGTCTCTGGGTAGAACTCTATCATACAGGAAACATATACAGTAGAAAGCACCGCTGCAAAGCTGAGATCGCGAAATAACATACAGATGTTGTGCGGAACCCCATGGGGTGCAACAGCTCCAACACTATGATGTTCTTCCTTAGGACTCGTCTACTCTGCTGCTGAATAGTGTGCTCCAGTATGGCTAAAATGCCCACATGTGGGTAAAATCGACGTCCAGCTAAATGTAGCAATGAGAACAATAACAGGGTGCAAAAAGTCTACTCCTCTTCACTGGCTACCGACTCTAAGTCACATAGCGTCACCAAATCTGTGGAGACAGAACGCCCTTCTAAATGAATATAAAAATAATTATCAATCCTCATATTCCAATTCACTCTGATCTATCTGTACATAGAAAAAGCCGATTAAAATCCAGACGGCCACTCATCGTACTGGCAGAATCGTTGCAAGCAATGGATTTCAACATGAACAGGAAATGGTCAGGAATGTGGACTAGTGCTGCACATGAGGACTACCAGGCTCTCGTTAGACCAGGTACACAGCCACTTGATATTGTACCCGTTCCGCTCTGGTATGCGATGACCCAGCTGCCATAGCATCGCGTATCAATCGTCCCGGAACAGAGGAAATCGAAAAAACAAAAGTCAAACAAGGAATATGCCGGAGATCCAGTTGACATTAAAACAAAAACAGCTGTGGGTAGCACGAGACAAAGTGTCCCTGGGTCGTTTACGGGTTTAAGTTAGTCAAGATGCAAAGAAAAGGGCGCCATCAACTGGATTCCTAGCAAACCACATTCTTCCTGATGAAGCCTTAATATGACACAGGAAAAGGACTGGGAAAACTACATCATCACGAGATTATTTCAAATCAAATAAAGGACGGTTTATTAAACTTTGGCGACAAGACATAATTTAAAAAAATCCTGCCTAGGATAATGGTAGATAAGAAAGTTATGTTGCAAGTGTTCTTGTACAAATGTGACCATTTCCGATAATGGTAGATTAAGAAAGATATGTTGCAAGTGTTCTTGTACAAATCTGACCATTTCCATCCTAATCAACACATATTTTTGTTCACGTGCTCAAAAGAAAAAGCAACTAAAAGTTTCTAGGTTTCTCAGGGTCACCGAAGCACTGATTCACATGTGAACCATGAGACCTATCATCGTTAATATATTAACATCATGCACGTGAACTTTGAAGATTAATAATAGCATTGCACATATTTACATTTAAATCGTGTTTGAGCACTCATGAAAATGTAGAATGTCTTGGATTTCCAACATCATTGGAATCAATAGAGTTTGTGATTATTCATCGAGAATTCAAATCATCCATTCATCATTCAAATTTATCTGATCCGCATATTCAGATTTATTCATAATTTAAATTATCTTGTAATTTATCTGCCATCTTAATCACAAATCATCCTAATCATTTAATTGTTTATTCATCGATCATAATTAATCTAATCGTCATGTTAATTGTTTAATCATTTTTCTTAACCAACATGACTTTAAGTAGTCATTATTACAAATATTTAACCTTCAATAATTGTTTATATTCATCTTAATTATACTTGTACAAAAATTATTTATAATCACCCTATCACAATTTATTTACAAATATCTTAATCATTTATCACAATTATCTGGCGTTTCAAAAGTATTGAAAATCATTAACACATTGTCATATCAGCTATTACTCAACTAGCTGTTCACTTGACTTCATTAAATTGTCATCAGGTCAGATAAGCTGTTCCGCTATCATTCCGCAATCATTAACCATTAATTATCAAAGAAACTTGGATTATTTTAAATATCCAGAATAACATCTTGGATCAATTTTTGAGGTGTTGTCATACTGTATAATACTGATTAGAAAGTATTATACTTTGACAGTTTGTGCCTATACTGCACTCGATTGCCATATGAACATCATTGCCATAACTTCTTCACATTGGATATTATTATCCACGAATGACCACTTGAATTAACACTTCATAAATCACTTCATTAATTATCACAATTGAACATTATCAATTTACCATAAATTCACCATAAACTATTCAGAGCACAGCATGAATCAAGAATAAGACTGGGTTTACACTAACCTTCAGTCAACAACATTTATATATATCAAAGTGGTAACCTCACAAACAGTGGCAATCTTTACACAAACACTTGGCAAAATACCTCAAGGCAACACATTTAATAATCACCATCAAACCGTAAAACTGGCTTCAGACCTTAATAAAGTCGACCCATCAAAACTATGGTCACTATAACTGCGTTTGACAATCTCTTAAACAACGTGTAAATCAATGAAATAATTATTTATCAAATCCAAGTATTAGTATAACTCTGTAAAATCATTGCAATCTGTGTTAACAAATACCATCTGTGGTTGTACCAAAATCTATTGACTATTGCTTTTTCATTTCTGCCTGTGATATATTTCTGAGATAGTCGTACTCATGTTGGAAGAATTAACCACTTCAAAATCCTTGGTTAAGGCAAAATTTAATCATTAGAAAAATATTAAACTGACTGTTCTCCAAGATGGAACATCACTACAAAATCTATTGGATCTATCACACAAGAATCACGAGGTGTGACTCTGATTACATTTATTTTTACTATATTAGATAAATATCAACCAATACATGACTTTGCTAATTATTGTTTAATTCGCTTACAATCCATATAGCAGTCAGATGATAAAATGATTTTCTTAGTACAGGTTAGACGGTTAGACACCACACAATTGCTCTAGGCGAGAGGCCCTGTATCGACGGCTCAGATCATATTTCCCTAATACAGGTTAGACGGTTAGACGACACACAATTGCTCTAGGCAAGAGGCCCTGTATCGATGGCTCAGGTAGTTGAATGCATAGGACTGGAATCAACAATAACTATAGTGTCAAATATTAGTGACTCTGTTCGCTAAAGCGACTTAAATTCAACAGTTCAAATGATCCAATCAAACTGAAAAATCCCTAATCTCCTACTCCACACATCCACTAGAATGTGGAAAAAAAAATCAATACCAGATTGCCGGCATCGAGCCTCACAAATACTCGATCAAGAAAAGAACTGTACTGTATCAACAACATTCTACAATTCGACTTAAAAGATGATCAAAATCTAAGCTCGCTAAATTCGGTGAATAGCAAAGATCAGTGAAATGCCCCCTTAATCTCACTTGACCTCCATCATGTATCTGCGGATTCATATTGATGATTCTCAAAATATATTATCAACGATACTTTAAAAATATTCATAAAGATATACCAGTGTGCTCACGACCATGCAAATTCATATCAATGTATTCAAGTAAACGCCCACGTTACCTTAGTTATATTCCAGATGACCTGAATAATCATTCTAATGATCGACGGTAATCCTGATATTCGTGATTAATTTCTCGCAAGATCGGTGATTTCTTCATCCTGTACCCTGGATCAGCATTCATCTCACTCCAATGTAGATCTCGGGATCGCCATTCGCCTGGGTAGAACTCGAACCCGTCACTCTGCTCCGCCATCCTGTCTCTTCTGTGCTTAGCACGCCATATTACTGCATAAAGTGTTCATCTCGAATAAGTCCCAAAAATCCACTGGATATCGAAATGTAAATGGTAACCCCATTATGTCTCCGGTGGTAGCACGCCACTGTTCCACAAAATGTCACTCGGCATTCACAAAATAATAATGTTCCCAAGAATAAACGTTGAGTTGCTTGGATCCGAAAAATTTATATTGCATGTTCAAAGTTTTATTGCACACCCTGCAGTTTGAATACCAGGTGATATGCATGTTCGCAAATGTTTATTAATGTCGATTAACAATCGCTTCGTCCCTGAAGAAAATATATAAAGTCATTTCCACTTATCTGGTCGAATGTTCCTTTAAGAATTTGGAAACCCGTGGTAGCCTAAGTCCCACTGTACTAATTCTATCAGCCGTGCCTTCAAATGTATTGTTCATAACGTGTAAAAGTTTCGTCTGCTAATAGGCACACATATTTGAATCATAAAGTTCGAAATAAGAGAAGTGTTCAAACTAGCGGATCGCATAATGTCATTAGCAAGTATATCACGATGTCGCTGATGGTTTGCAGTAGAATACACCTCCTAGCTTGTTACAAATGTCGGCTACGTTAGCTGCACTATATTCCTGGCTATCAGCATGACTGTAACACTATGCTGTAACTGGTTGCACTAGACATTCAATATGCGTTAACATGTCTTACAATAGCTTACTACTATCCCGGTTAATTGTACGGCGTAAAATTGTTCCATTCGAACTAGTATGAAAATCCAAGTTCATTTCTGTAGTGCGGGCTAAAACTGCTCGCTATTCTTCACCGTACGAGAACGCACTTCTATGACCAAACCGTGCTTAACTGTACCGAACTGTACGCTGTTATCTGGGACCTCGTCTTGTCGTCTCCGAACTAACGTGTCCTCGCGTTTATAGTAATGTCACAATGTCGTGTTCCGACCGCACTTTACAGTATATTATAGACTGTTTCAGATTGTAGTTTACTGTCTGAATATGAAGCACATAGTAATAACTCTCTCTCACAAAGCAGCCCTGCTGCTTGCCATCTCGCCTAGTTCCTTCCCCTACCCAGAGTGGGGTAGTCGTTTCGCCTGCATTCTGACGTCATACAGCCTGTCTACGACCAATATTCGTCCATTATAATGAATCAATCTTTCTTTAAGGGGTTATCAACCATCACAAGTAGTAGTAAAACTATATTTCCATGATTATTCCTTCTTCCTGGACATGTGATGAGGTCGTAATTACCAAATTACCAAATAATCTCGTACATTCTTCCCGGCATTCACTTCGTTCGAGGGGTAGCCATTTCTCCTTCCTGTTACTCATACGTCACTCTCCCATGAAGCCACAGTCGCGACGCTAGCGCATTCTTTTCTTTCCAATTAATAATTTTCCAATCTCGACCAGCGTAACCGATTGCCTCTACTACATATCGGGTACATCATGGGACTACCGCGACGTGTTTGGAAGACATTAGGCTCCGTACATACCATGGCATTCGTGCTTATAACTTCCACCGATGGTGTTTGGCGACATCTTCCCAATGTGACTGTGGCAATGATCATCAAACCATCAAACACATTTTAAAATGCTGCAGCAGACTAGCTTATGCTGGAAGTCCAGAAGATTTCTTTGACGTGACGGCTGCAGCCCTTCAATGGATTGAAAACTTAGATATTAACTTGTTGATTTAGTATTTCTAATTTTATACAATTGTAAACTATGTACTGTATGTTAGTTGCTCTTCAGTTGCCATACACTAAATAAATTTTAAACTTTGATTTCGATTGCATGATTAGGACACAATAAATAAAAACTTAATTTTAAAATTTCGCACAGCCACCATCTTGAGGTTATGTAAACAATTGAACTAAATTAGATGTCAGTGCATTACAATGTGTATACACATTTTTTGTACCATGTTTCACTGCACTCGGATGGTTTAATTGCTAGATAATTCTATTTAAATGTTTCAACTTCGCTTGACCGCCATGTTCGTTTTGTACTTAACAGGTTTTTGAAAGTCACATAGGTGAACTTCAAGCAGTGCTCTTTATCACCGTACAAAAGTTCAGGGTACTATCAGTAGTAGTTTCGGAGATATAGAATTCCGGTGAAATATTTCGAACAGCCACCATGTTGGATTAATGAGACGTAATTAACTTTAAAGGGCAGGGTCGGATTTGAACGAAATAGTACTATGTTGTTACCGAGTTTCATTGAAATAGCTCCAGCCGTTTAAATTTTATTAGGGACACTCACACTCACACACACACACGCACAAACACACACACGCATACACACACACACACACACATACACACACTTACGGACAAACGGTGATCTCATAAGCCTATTTTTTTCAAAAATGAAAATAGGCTAAAAAGTAGCCAAAATACCTGTAGTAATGGTCTGGAAAAAATCTGGAGATTATGTAGTAATACATGTCCTACCAAGAGTTTACGGTCATCACATTTTGCTAGTGGAAACTTATCTTCTCAAGAAGCAGTCTTTGCTCGTGTGTTCATACGTTTCAGCGCCTTGCGATATTTACATGTGGGGGAACCTCAAACAAAAGGTATACAGAAACAATCCGTGTACTCTGGAGGCTCTCGAGAACGAAATAACTGCATTGATACGAAATATCTAAGGATGAATTAAAGCCAGTGTACCAAAACTTCGTACGTTGGTGCTATGTGTTTTTAGAAAATTAAGGACTGGATTTCCAGCAAGAATCTGACATTCATGTAATTGAAAATCCACAGCCAGCTTTCAGTCGACTGACAGGGCCAGGGAATGGAATGAATGAAGCCCCATCTAGCGGCGACGATAGGAACTATGCCGGCTGCCGAAGCCTGTCGCACTCCCCAGGGGCAATGCTTAAATGAATGACAGATGAAATGAAATGATAGTGGAGAGTGTTTCTGGAATGAAATTGTGACAGGGAAAACCAGAGTACATGGAGAAAAACCTGTCTGCCTCCGCTTTGTCCAGCACAAATCTCACATGGAGTGACCGGGATTTGAACCAGGGACCCAGCGTGAGAGGCCGGTGGGCTGCCGCCTAAGCCACGGAGGCTTAAATTCATGAAAGTAATGATTGCTATATGACCACGATGCTGCAGCTTCTAAAAATAAGCAACAGCAATCAACAGTTTTCTTTGCGCTTCCTCACTTACTCATGTTTAGACTCCAACAGTGGCTGGAAACTACTCCACGCCTTACTTCGAGAAAATCTCTATCAAGAGAGCTAATGGAAGAGAAAGTGGGTAGTCTTTCCATCTTACGCGGTGCCCAACAACAGTTGTGTGATGGAAAGAAGATAATTTTCAACCGCCGCCAGTATATCTCACAACAAACATTCTTGTTCTGTATCTTAAAACTACTGTTGACAGCTGACTTGAATGCTAAACCAAGAAATATACGGTAGCCGTCGAGAACGAAGCATCTTGCACTCTGACCGAGGCTTAGCTCTGTCTTCCCTACAACATTGCGACATAACTTTTGGAGCGCATAGAACAAAATAAAACAAAACAGCGAGTGATACTGCTCGGATCCAAGCTGTGTGAACCTGAGAGGAATATGGATCGCGCACTATGAGAAGTGATGGTGACGAGTGATTAGATTTCCCGGTCCGTGCTTAGTAACAGAACCAAATACATTGGTCGGTGACTCACTCACTCATTCGGAATACCACAATGGTTTCAGCAAATACCATACTGTTACGTGCCACCCCCTAGTGGCACTTTTGTTAACTGGATTACGGTGGGTAGAAAGCACAACACAGGATGTTCCTTTAAAGAAATAATTAATTTTATTGCGGCCAGAAAGATACACTACTCATCAGCAAATACAAGCAGTTCTAACCTTACTCCTGTTTCCTCAAGTCTCTTGCTTATGGAGAGCTCTTGCCCTCTTTCACTCGTCAACAGTTAATCTTCTCGCTAATGAGTCTGGTGGCCTTGACAAAACTACATGCAACTCTTCCCTATGTACACAAATTACAGTTACTTACGAAAACCTGCTACACGCTGCTTCGCTGTTCTCGAGCTGGGAAACAATGTCACTGGGTTTCGTAACTCGCGCGGCACTTCACAATATCTCTGACGCTCAGTGAAATCACACTCACTCAAAACACAGGCAGTCCCCTGTATGCTTCTCACTTCCTCGCTGCCAAGAGAAACGGCTTCAATAGGAGTTTCGCAAGTCACCACACTTCTGTCGCTCAGGATAAACGCTCGCACTAGCTCGTAAAAACACAACAACAACTGCTTGACAGGTCGCTCTTATATAGAAGGCCGGTGACTCAATAAATGCTTCTAGACCCATCCAGGGTTCACGGCTTCTCGAGATTTCCTTCACTGGTTGGGTCATGAATATTCTGGACCATCCCTTTCACTTCGCAGCCCGTTGCGTAACGCGCACGTAATACAATGAGGCAGAGCACACACAGCCCAACCCTGGGGCAGTTGTGACTCATGCGGCGAGCGATGACACAAACTTACAGCCGTAACACCACCCCCTTCCTAAAAGGCTGATCGTCCCGATCAATCATTGGTCCGTCTGTGTCCCTCCGTAGACTGCCAGGCGATCTCGATGCACGATCTTCATCTTCGCCCTCGGGCTCCGCTGGATCCTGTAGACGACATCGTTGATCCGTTTCACGACTCGGTACGGGCCCTCCCAGGACTTATGCAGTTTGCGTGACAGGCCTTTCTTCCGAAATGGGTTGAAGAGCCAGACCAGGTTATCCACGTGGAATTCGCTGGCACCGTCTGTTGGTCGTATCGGGTCTTCATTCGGTCGGTCTCGATCCGCAGTTTCCTCCTCGCGAACGCGTGCACGTCCTCCAGTTGGTCGACCAGTTCTTGACAATACTGGCTTACCGGGACCGGATCATTCCCAGGTCGGCCGAAGGCAAGATCGACAGGTAGACGGAGCTCCCTCCCGAACATGGCCCGGGCTGGTGTGCACCCGGTGGCTTCATGCACGGCGGCGCGGTAGGCCAGGAGAAATAGTGGAAGATGTTTGTCCCAATCCCTCTGGTGCTCGCTGACGACTATTCGGAGATGATTCTCGATGGTGCGATTGAATCGCTCTACCATCCCGTCGGACTGAGGGTGTAGCGGCGTTGTCCTCGTCTTCCGGATTCCCAGCAGCTGGAATAGGTTCTGGAACACCTGCGACTCGAAGTTCCTCCCTTGGTCGGAGTGCAGCTCCAGGGGTACTCCGTACCGGCTGACGAATTCCTTCACCAGGGTCTCTACAACCGTCGCGGCTTCTTGGTTAGGGAGCGCATACGCCTCCGGCCATTTGGTAAAGTAGTCGCTGACGACCAATATGTAGCGATTCCCTGCCTCGCTTAACGGGAATGACCCAGCAACATCGATGGCCACTCTCTCCATGGGGCCGCCCACGTTGTAGGTCTTCAGTGGACCCCGTCGTCTTCGTCCTGGGCCCTTGCTGGCTGCGCAATCGTGGCACGACGTGCAGTGGTTCTCCACATCAGTTCGGCATCCGATCCAGTAGAACCGCTCTCTCAGCTTCTCCAGGGTCTTCTTTATTCCTAGGTGTCCACCAGATGATCCTCCATGGACTTCCCTCAGGACTTCCTCCGTCATAGCCTTTGGAACGACGACTTGTTCCCGAGATGTTTTACCGTCGGTGCTCTCCCAGGCGCGGCAGATGAGGCCATCCCTTACAATCAGCGAGTCCCACTGTGCCCAGTAGGACTTAAACTTTGGGCTGCAGTCACTCACAATGTTCCACCCGGGTCTGGGGACACAGGCCCTCTTCCATTCGGCTATCAGTCCCAGGTCATCATCTTCTGCTTGTGCGTGCGTGAAAGATTCGCAGCTCCAGCTCCCTTGAAGTTCCACGGTAGTCCTTCGGCACTGTATCCCGGTGTTCTCCTCCTTCGGGCACAGAAGGTGCAGTCTTCGGGGCACGGTCTTCGTGACAGGGCGTCGGCGTTAGAATGCAGTTGGCCTTTCCTGTGCTGAATCTCAAAGTTGTACTGTTGAAGCCTCTCTAACCACCGCGCGAGTTGACTCTCGGGCTGCTTGAAGTTCAGGAGCCACCGCAGGGATGCATGGTCGGTCCTGATGAGAAATTCTTGCCCGTACAGGTATTGTGGAAGTGTTCAATGGTCTTTACGATGGCGAGCAGCTCCTTCCTTGTGAAGCAGTAGTTCCTTTCTGGCTTTGACAAGGCCTTGCTGAAGTAGGCCACTACTCTCTCCTCGCCGTCCTCGACTTGCGACAGGATCCCCCCTATGCCAAAGTCGCTGGCATCGGTATCGACGATGAATCTTGCTCCAGGTCTCGGGTAGGCCAGAATAGGTGCGGTGCACACAGCCTGCTTGAGTTGTTCGAAGGCACTGTAGCATTCTGTTGTCCACGTGAAGAGTTGGTCCTTCTCAGTCAGTCGATGTAAAGGTTTGGCGATGTCGGCGAATCCTCTCACGAAGCGACGGTAATTAGTTCAGAGTCCCAGGAAGCTTCGTAGTTGGGACTTGTCCTTCGGAACTGGCCACTCCCTAACAGCTGCGGTCTTCTCTGGGTCAGTGCGCACCCCTTCCTCGGAGACGATATGCCCAAGGTACTGGACCTGCTTCTGGAAGAGCTGACACTTCTTGGGGCTCAACTTCAGCTGGGCAGCCCGTAGCTTCATCAAGATCTCCTTCAGGTTGCTGTAGTGCTACTCGAAGCTTCTTCCCAGAACGATGACATCGTCTAGGTAGACCAGGCAGGTCTTCCAGTGTAGTCCCCTCAGAATGGACTCCATTAGCCTTTCGAAGGTCGCAGGGGCGTTGCACAGACCGAATTGCATGACGGTGAACTGCCAGAGCCCGCTGCCCACAGAGAACGCAGTTTTCTCGCAGTCCTTAGGGTGGACCTCCACCTTCCAGTAGCCACTCTTCAAATCCAAGGTGGAGAACCATCTTGATCCTGATATGGTGTCCAGCGTGTCGTCGATCCGGGGTAGAGGGTCGCTGTCCTTCTTCGTGACGTCGTTCACCCGCCTATAGTCCACGCAGAACCTGGTGGAACCGTCCTTCTTCTTCTTCACAAGCACGACTGGAGAACTCCAAGGACTATGTGATGGCTCGATCACCCCTTGCTCCTTCATCTCTTCTACCATCCGGTCGACTTCGGCTTGCTTGGCGAGCGGAACACGTCTGAATGGGGCCCTAATCGGTGAGCTGTCCCCAACGTCGATTCTGTGCTGGACCAAGCTTGTCCTGCCGAAGTCTTTGCTCCCCACGGAGAAGACATCCTGGAATTCGTGTAGCAGGTCCCGAAGTTGGCGTGATTGTTCCTCGTCTAAATGGTCCTGGGATCCTTGGTACAGCTTCTGTAGTTCTTCTGGCAGGGCGCGTCTTCTTCGGTTGTCCGTCTGCAGGTGTCCGTCCGTCGTGTCTGTGATGCGGGCAATCCAGGTAACGGGCTCGCAGACTCCTAGGTTGGTGTCCCGGTGAACCGTAATATCGTAGTCGTTCAGGTTGGACAGGCGGACGTACGGCCGAGGCGTCGTGTTGATGAGGGTCTTGGCAACTAGCAATCCTTTTGTCTGGATGTCCTCATATTTTGGCTCGATGACAGCCGCCACTCCCTCAGCAGTTCCGTCGACAATTACGGCGGCGCTGACCTCCGTCCTGGCGGGAACGATGACGTCCTCTCTCAGCCTTACTCGTCGTGCGGTGACGGCCTCGTGTGCTGGTTGCAAAGCAAGTTCCTCACCTCCGAAGGGCAGAGTGTTGGTACTCAGGTCCAAGATGATGTTGTTCTGGTCTAGGAAGTCCAGTCCAATGATCACTTCGTTTGATACGTCAGCCACAAGCACTGGATGCTTTATCGCCCGTCGACCAATGACGAACTCCAGTGATGCTTCGCCATGTACCGGTGCGGTCTCTCCGGTCGCGGTTATTAGCTGGAGGTTCCTTTGTGTGGGTTGCACTCTCCACTTCGGGATCACGGTGGGACTGACGATGGTCCTCGATGCTCCCGTGTCCGTGTCGATAAGCATGGGCCAGCTCTCTCCGTTGACGACTCCGTCGACCATCAGGCTGCTATTATCCCTCCGTAACTGTGTCACACGAACTTGGACTGCCGGGGCTTGACGACTGTCACAAGCCAACCTTTGCCCCCCAAAGCTGGCTGATACTTGCTTTCCTGGGCCGCGCGGTTTCCCTACGATTGACTGTCCCGACGGAAACCCTTGGCGGCGGCGATCACCGCAGTCCTTGCTCAGGTGGCCTCTCTTACGGCAGGTCCAGGAGGTCGGTAGTCCTCTTCCGGGCCGCCTCTCTGGATGTCCTTCGGCTACGTTTTTGTTGGTGGTACTGCGACTCTTGAAGAACCGGCCTAGCGGCTCCATCAGTTCATCGGCCAGGGGCTTGGTCTTGTCGGCTTTGGCTGGTTCGTCGACGTCCACCTGACGCACCCGCGCGCGCATTCTAGATACCTGCTTTGCCGTCTCCAACTCAAGTGCGTGGCTCAGCGCATCTGCCAGGGTCTTATTGCGCGAGAGTCGCAGCGCCTGTTGAGTGTCCGAGTCCCGTAGCCCGTCGGTGAAAGTCTGCGTCGCTATCTGCTCCAGAAATTCGGCCGGCGTTGTTGGGTAGGCGAGCCTTACGAGACGTGCGATGTCCATCTCGAACTCCTGCAGGGTTTCCGCGTTCTTTTGCACCCGGGTCCGGAGCTGCATCTGTTAGGCCTGCTGAAGATGGCTATCTCCATATCGGGACTCCATATGGGTGATCAGTGAAGCGTAGTCCTGGGATCCAGTGGGGATGGCCTGAAGAACGTTAAGGGCGTCACCTCTCAGCGCTACAATGAGAGCTGTAGCCTTTTCTGTGTTGTTCCAGTTATTTATGGAACAGGCCGCCTCGAACTGACGTAAGTAGGTGCTCCACGGGACCTTTCCGTCGACGGTTGGGGGCGTCACTCTGCTATGTCCGGTTTCTGATACTCCCGGTGTAACGATGGGCGGGCGTTGGCGCAGCTCGGCAACTTCCTCTTGTAGAGCGTTGAATCTCGCTTCCATCCCCGTCGGCGGGCGTTGGCTCAGATCAGCTATTTCCTTTTGTAAAGCGTTGAATTTCTCTTCCACTCCCGTCAGTGGGCGTTGGCGCAGCTCGGCAACTTCCTTTTGTAAGGCGTTGAATTTCTCCTTCATCCCCATCAGCGGGCGTTGGCGCAGCTCGGCAACTTCCACTTGTAAGGCGTCGAATTTCTTTTCCACTGCCGTGACTTCCTCACGCAGACCCAGTTCTAATTTCTCCAGGTCCTGTGTCAACTTATTTTGACCATCTTCCATCTTCTTCTGGCCGTCCTCTATCCTCCTCAGGTCCTCCGCTAGCTTATTTTGATCGTCTTCCATCTTCTTCTGGCCGTCTTCTAGTTTGGCAGTTAGGTCCTCGGCTAACTTCTTCTGGCCGTCTTCTAGTTTGGCAGTTAGGTCCTCGGCTAACTTCTTCTGGCCATCCTCCATCTTCTTCTGGCCGTCTTCCATCTTCTTCAGGTCATCCTTCAGGTCCTTCTGGCCGTCTTCCATCTTGGCTTCCATTCCACTTAACTTTTCTAGCAATGCTGCCAATTGCGCATCCATTTTAGTTGTTTGTCTTGTTAAGGGCATGCACTCACAGGAAAATTAGAGAAAATGACCTGCTCGAGTTTTGAAACCAAGGCCTTCAGGTGTTGTGCTTGTGCTTGAGTTCGTAATCCGGCTTCTGACACCAGTTGTTACGTGCCACCCCCTAGTGGCACTTTCGTTAACTGGATTACGGTGGGTAGAAAGCACAACACAGGATGTTCCTTTAAGGAAATAATTAATTTTATTGCGGCCAGAAAGATACACTACTCATCAGCAAATACAAGCAGTTGGAACCTTACTCCAGTTTCCTCAAGTCTCTTGCTTATGGAGAGCTCTTGGTGATACTGCTCGGATCCAAGCTGCATGAACCTGAGAGGAATGTGGATCGCGCACTATGAGAAGTGATGGTGACGAGTGATTATGTTTCCCGGTCCGTGCTTAGTAACAGAACCAAATACATTGGTCGGTGACTCACTCACTCATTCGGAACACCACAATGGTTTCAGCAAATACCCTATGTTGGCAGTATTGGAATAGACGGGAATATCAGGTAACACGGCGGACTGTTGACAGGTTTCTCAATTCTCGCCTGACCCGTCCCTCCCTCGGCCCTTCAGCCCGCAAGTTCACAGAGCTTAGATCCGTGCAGTAATTAAGACTTTTAATAAAGAAAAAGAATACGAAATACGAACTCCATTAGAGTCTCTCGGGCAGTGTCTGCCGAGCGGGCCGATATTTCCAGCTCCTGGTAGTAAAGAGGCTGCCATGGTAAACGCAGCAAGGATGCGTGGAGGGAAGTCCCTTCTTCCCGCTCTCTTCTCTTCATACATTTTCTTTCTGCTAATTGACATGTTTAGTTATAAGTGCCACTCTTATGTTGTTTTAATAGTTGTTAAGCTGGGTTTTAGGTTTTCTTCTACCATATTTTAAACATGAACATACATGTATTATGTGCTACACAAAGAGGCTCAGTGTCAGTTCTTCACTAGCTTTGAAGCCATTTATAGCCTACGTTTGAATTTTTCAAAAAATGAAAGTAGACTTATGAGATCTACACGGGTCAAAAAGTTGTCAGTCAGTGTGTGTGAGTGTGTTTATCTGTCCCCCTATCGATTGAAACAAGACGAAACTGAATTGAACGAAATTTGGTACAGAGGTAGCACTAGCAAAGGGCACCTCAGTGTCATGTTTTATATCACCACCATCTTTACCAAAACTGAATCGGCCACTCAAACGTTCAGAAAGTAAAATCAAATTAAGACTAAACACCAAATTTGGTAACAACATACCTTCATATTATACGCGTCTTGTGTCCAAACTACAAGGTCATCAGCCGTACCATTTCAGGATGGTGAACATTTCATCTTGGAACCGAGCAGTTAATCTAACGTTAACATACAGTATGCATTTTGTGGTAGCTTGGACCATGAGCCAATGAAATATTCTCGGAGAGCCATATGTGGCCCACAGGCCTCACGTTGAAGACCCCTGTTGGAGATGCTTAGTACTCATTTAGTGTCTCTGGACAAAGTATACAGATCCCACCTGGATGTCTCGTGTATTCGAGACAATAGCTAGTATTATGAGCCTTACATTACATAATCCTGCGGCACATTGCGCTGGCACGTCCGTGAGCTTTAAGACGACCTGTGGTCTTTACTTTTATATTCTCGGGAAGGGGAAGAGTTCCAACAACCCTGTTATAACTGCACTCTGGCCTGCTCTCAGTAGTGGGATCTCGGTATTAGCTTAATGACAAATATTAACCTAATTATCCTTTTGACGGTTGTTGTTTGAGTCTTCAGTCTTTTGACTGGTTTGATGCAGCTCTCCATGCTTCCCTGTCCTGAGCTAATCGTTCATCTCTACATAGCTACCACACCCTACATCCAAGGCAATCTGTTTAACATATTCTAACCTTGGTCTACCCCTACAGTTCTTATCCTCGACCCTTCCTTCCATAACTAAGCTTGCTATTCCTGGGTGTCCTAGTATGTGTCCTACCAACCTATCTCTTCTCTTAATTAGCAGTCTCCAGAAACATCTCTACTCTCCCGCTAGTCTTAATACCTCTTCGTTTGTAGCCCTATCTACCCATCTGATCTTCATCATTCTCCTGTAACACCACATTTCAAACGTTTCAATTCTCCTCTTTTCTGCTGCACCAATAGTCCAAGTTTCACTTCCATAGAGCGCCACGCTCCAGACAAAGGCCTTCAAAAATGACTTCCTAATACCTAAATCTATATTCGATGTCAACAGATTCCTTTTCTGTAGAAATGCATTCCTTGCTTGAGCTAACCTACTTTTTATATCCTCTTTGCTTTGTCCATCACTGGTTACTTTGCTTCCTAAGTAGCAGAAGTCTCCTACTTCCTTTAGTTTTTCACCTGCCAATTTTATGTCCATAGAGGTTTCTGATTTATTTCGGTTGTGAATGCGTTAAAACTGTTGTTAGGGACCTACGTCTACCCGGTGTAGGTATAACCAATAAAACAAATTGAATGAAACGCTCAAGACTTCTCATAAGAAAACTTTATATTCTAGTAACCGCCATTACAATATTGTCACTGCCGCCTCGTGTATCAAAGCTCTTAACAACAAGAAACACAAAAGTCATGGAGTAAAGAGTAATCGTCCGTGACATCCTCCCACCTTTGATGCAAATCAAACACAATGTTCATAAACAGAGATGGGAAGGCGTTTTTACTCTTCTTCCATTCCTGGTGAAGTTGAGACTTCTGAGACTTACTGCCTCCGGAACTGCACCACTAAGTAAGGGCACCTCCTCACTCCCACCTCCTGCCTCCAAAGGATATAGGTGTCTCGTAGGTCGGAGGAGTTCTCCTGAGGATGTCTTTACCCTAACTACTCGGGTCACTTTGTCTTTACCTGGAACTGTAGCTGTCACTCTTCCTAGGGGCCAGTCTAACCTTCTCTTGTCATCACTACCAATGATGACTACATCTCCTACCTTCCACTGATGGTCAGACTCCTTGCCCGATGAACTGCATAGAAGGCTACCCAGATACTCCAGTCTGAATCTCCTCCTCAGCTCACCCCTTAGCTGTTGAAGATATTGAAACCTTCTGGTGAGATTAACTTGATCTAGCATGTCTAAATCAGGAGTGCCAACCACGGGAATGTCCTTAAGAAACATTGATGGAGTCAGAGGTACCAATTGATCACAGTCTTCTGAAATGTAGGTAAGGGGCCTCGAGTTGATTACCGATTCACTATCAGCAATCACAGTCAATAGTTCTTCATATGTCAAGATAGCTTTGCCTAAAACACGCCTTAATAATTTCTTGACCATTTGCACAATACGTTCCCAGAATCCACCCCACCAAGGGGCTGAATGAGGACTAAATTTCCACTTGATTCTATCAACTGATACTTCCGCACACAATTTTTTCCAGTCAATGAAGCCAAACAAATTGTTGGTGCCAACAAAGTTTGTCCCGTTGTCACTATAAATCACACGAGGCCTTCCTCGTCGGGCTATGAAACGCCTAAGAGCTAACAGAAACCCTGCAGTGGACAAAGTCATGACTAATTCAAAATGGACCCCTCTCACTAAGGCACATGTAAAAATCACAATCCAAGCCTTGTTCTTGCATTTTAAGTATAGCGGTCCGGCAAGGTCCACTCCCACTACCTCAAATACACCTGCATCTCTCACACGATCTTCTGGAAGGGCTGGCGTTTCCGGAATTGTCTTTTCCATTTCGAATCTTCTGCACAGGGTACACTTGCTGATGACTTTGTGAATGGTTCTTCTTCCCTTTGGTATCCAGTAGTGCTCCCTGAGTATAGCAAGTAAAATCTGAACACCAGCATGAGAGGCTTTCAAATGATGATCTCTGATTATCATCTCAGTCAAAGGGTGCTTTGATGGCAATAACACTGGCGCACGGAAATCATATTCATCCTTCCTGTTGGTAATTTTTGTCTTAATCCTGAAGAGACCCATCTGGTCTTTAAAAAAGCAGAATGTTTTCTGGTTGTCCCTTTCAGTAAACTTCTCTTCCTGAACTAATTTCAGCAGTCGTTTCTCTGCCATTGAAATTTCGAGACAATCTAATTCTGAAGCAACATTTTTCACTACGTCCTTCCTGGCATTGTTGACGAACCGTAACATCCAGGCCACCATTCTAACGATTTGTGAGTACTTGGAAAAATACCTCAAATACCAGTGTTTTTCCTGGGAGACAAGCATAGTATTGGTAACATGGCCTTTTCTTCTTTCTTCATCGACCTCCTCTTCATTAATTTTTACAATGTTCGTTGGCCAGCTGTTTTCTTCCAACTTTAACCAAGTGGATCCCTCTGACCAACGAGAAGAAATCAGCTGCAACGTAGAGCAACCTCTCGAAGGTAGATCGGCTGGGTTGTCCGTCCCTGGTAGATGAAACCAACGCTTTGGGTTAGTTAATGTTCTAATTTCTTTCACACGGTTAGTGACGAACACTCCCCAAGCTTCCTCGCTTCGTATCCAACATAAAACAGAAGACGAGTCACTCCAGTAGTACTCCGGGACGTCCGTTAGATTCAAGCTTTCCTTCACTGTAAAGGCAAGACGTGAGCCTATAGTGCAAGCTAATAGCTCCAGTCTCGGTATCGTCACCTTCTTGAGTGGTGCTACCCTGGATTTTGCTGCGACCAGTTGCACTTCAATTTCTTTCCCATTGAATGATCTCAAGAAAATAACAACCGCATAAGCTACTTGACTAGCATCACAAAATACATGCAAACTCCAAGAGGATCTGTCCTTACAATTAGAAAATCTTCTAGGCACTTTAATCTCAGCAATAGAGGGCAGTTCATGTAACCATTTATTGAATTTGCTTTGGGCGTCTTCACTCAGTGGACTATCCTAACTTATTTTCTCTCTCCAACTTTCCTGAAGCAAAACCTTTGGCACAATGGAAACCGGACAAGTAAATCCAATTGGATCAAAGATACTTTGAGCTACCGACAAAACTGTCCTCCTTGTGAGAACATCAGATTCATTTAATTTTGCTACTTTACAAGTCAAAGTATCAGCCACTGGGTCCCACCACAAACCCAAAACGGGTGTCACTTCGGGAACCTCATCCTCCAGACTCAATCTGGTGTGCTCCCACCCTCGGAGGTCAAATTTTCCTTGCGACAGTAACTCCCTAGACTCATCCACAAATTGTTTGAGTTCTTCCTCTGTGTTCAAGGAAGTGACGCAATTGTCTACATATAGTGAGGTTCTTAGTTTATCTGCTGTCTCAGTGAAGCATGTACTGTTTTTCAGATGACTGTCCAATACGGCTCCAAGTAGAAATGGACTACAGTTCACTCCGAAAACGACCCGTTTGTGGCGGTATATTTTAAGAGTCCCCTCAGTGAAGTTCTCCCACCATAGGAATTTCAGAAAGTTTCGATCATTCTCAGAGACTGAAATTTGAAGAAACGCCTTCTTAATGTCTGCGATCACACCTATCCTGTTTAAACGGAACCGGTTCAAAATAGAAGGAATTACTTCCAACAAATTAGGACCCTTTTCCAGACAGTCATTGAGTGAAAGTCCTCCTTTCGATTTACATGAAGCATCAAACACCGGCCTCACTGCTGTACTCGATCCTTCCTTAAAAACTCCTCGGTGTGGTAAATAATACCCAACATCCTGAGAGCCCTCCTGACCAACTTCTTCGATTATCCCTTCCTGTTCCCAGTCCTGAAGCACCTGCTGGTACTTCTCAAATTTGTCTTCCTTGATCAAACGGTGTGTTACAGAAACTAGTCTTTTTAACGCAACTTCCTTGTTGCCTGACAATAACTGTTGATCTTCTTTCCACGGAAGTGCGACTTCATACCTTCCTTCCTCATTGATCTTAACATTTTCTTGGAAATGTTTCAATGTTGCAATTTCAATTTCCTTCTTCGATAGTGTTTCAGCAGGATCACCAATTCCAATAGTTTCCAGGTTCCACAGTTCACCCAAAGAAGCAGTTCTCACAAACAGAGAGTTCACCATTGACACTGTGCTATCGTTTTCAGTTGTCTTCCAAAGCTGACCCATCACTGTCCAACCAAATGTAGTCCTAACAGCAACCAATCCAGACTTCAACTTGATTGTGTCCCCAGTCAATAAACTACCCACAGTGTCTGCGCCGATTAGTAGTCCAATCTCCGATGGCTCTGGGCCAAAATCAGAGAGCCAGATTTTCTTTTCTCTGATCTCATCCATCCGTGGGATTACACCACAAATTTCCTTTTGTCCCAACACCTTTATTTTGCGAGAAATTGAATGATGTAGGTCGTCTATATCTATCTCATATAGGTTATGATCATTGGCACTGATTGAAGCACCCCCAAAAAGCCTGTGTTCAATTTTTTCAGTCTTTGATGGAATATACCCCATTTCCACAGCAACCTTCTCTAACAGATAGGATCCCTGCGAGCCTGTATCTAACAACGCCCGTACAGTTTTTTCTCTCCCTTGATGAACCAACCTAACTACAAGAGTTTGCAGCAGTACTTCCGAAACATCACTAGTTTGTGTATTAAGGGTTATAGTTGGGACACCAGGCAATTTTGAGCCCCTTTCCTGGTGCTTCTCCTCACCTTTATAATTCCCCCTATTTACATCTAATTTTGGGCACATAATAGCTTCATGTTTACTACTGCACACAAGACACTTCAGTTTCGTAATGCAATTTGCAGCCCTATGTCCAACCTTCAGACACAAAAAACAAGCTTTGTTTTCAGACAGCCTTTTACGTTTGTCCCCTAAGTTCATTTCTTGAGCAAGATAACACCCCTTACTGTTATGTGTTTTTTTACAGAAGACACACGTTAAACTGTTTCCTTCGCCTTTACCAGCAAAGAGAACACTAGCAGTTGCTAAACTACTCTCTTTCCATTCTTTAACTTTAGCACTCCTTGATTCACTAGAAACTCCAAAACCAGCTTGAGCAAATGTAATCCTCTCTTCACTTTCTACTTCACCCTTCAGAAAACCAAGTAATGCAGTCAATTTGTCGGCATGTCCATTGTCTTGATCCCTCATAGCCGTTGACGAACTCCTCATCCAGACACGTAACACTTCCTCAGGCAAGCAGGATTCTACTAGAGGGAAGAGCATTGACCCGTACTTATCTCGGGTAACACCTATTGACTCCTAAGCTCTCAGTTGTGCTTCCAACTTGTCATATAGACTAGCAAGTTGAGTCTTCTTCCTTGTTTGAGAAACATTTTTCACTACAAGACTTATGAGTTCCCTTACATAGAACTCAGTCAATAAATCCTCCCTTCCAAATCTGCCCTGAAGAGATTCCACTGCTTTAGGGTAATTTTCAGCAGTAGGGGGGAAACTGGCAACTAATTCTCTAGCGCGACTATCAACTTTCGTGGATTGGATCAAGTATTGGAATTTGTCTTCGTCCTCAATTTCAGAGTCCTCATGAATGCGCCGAAATTGTCCCCAAAATTCCAACCAATTTTTAATCTCCCCATCGAATTTCATGAGTTCTATTTTAGGTAGTTTCAACTGCCTTTTGGTTTTATTCCCATCTGATAGGACCGATCTTGCTGACACCACTGCCAATACATTGGAATTAGCCTGCAACCGTAGAGCATACTTCTGTCTTGCATCATCCAATCTGTCTCGAAAACTGTCTACATATTCGTACTCACGGTCATACTCGTCCCCTTCCTTTTCCAGCAACATACTTAAAACTTTCTCGTCCAACGGCGCCAGCTCCGTTCCTAACCTCTCCAATTTGGTTAGCAAGGACTGTAAGGTGTCGTCGTCCACGCCGTCTTGAATTTCTTGATTTAAGTTTTGCAAAAGTGCATTGTACGTCTTCGTAAAAGTCGCTCTTACCGGCTTCCGCGCTTTCATTAACTTCTCCATTTCCAATACGAACACAGAACAGGAACACGAACGAACAGGAACACGCGGTCTTTAAATCAACACAATCTTCAAGTGGTTTGAATTAATACGCCATCCTGGCAGGGTCGCCAATATTTTGTTAGGGACCTACGTCTACCCGGTGTAGGTATAACCAATAAAACAAATTGAATGAAACGCTCAAGACTTCTCATAAGAAAACTTTATATTCTAGTAACCGCCATTACAATATTGTCACTGCCGCCTTGTGTATCAAAGCTCTGAACAACAAGAAACACAAAAGTCATGGAGTAAAGAGTAATCGTCCGTGACAAATGTTGTTGTTCCTTCAATAGTTACGGGCTTTGCGACATCGTGGTCATGCAGCCCCATGTACTTGACTATGAGTGAAAATTGCCTGATAACCTATGTCATTCTGACTTGTAATTGCCACTAGAATTCAAGAAAGAGCCGGCCGTGGCCAGAATTTCCCAAGTATAGAAAAGGAAACAAGGGAAAACCACTACTGGAATGGCTGAGGTGGGAATTGAACCCATCTCTTCTCAGGACTGGAACGGGGTACACTCAACCGCGTGAGGCAAAACTGAGAAGAGGCGGGTTTGATTTTCACCTCAGCCATCCTGGAAATGTTTTTCCGTGGTCTCCCACTTCTACTCCAGGCAAATACCGGGATAGTTCCTAACTTAAGGCCACGGCCACCTCCTTCCCAATCGTCATCTTAATTAAAAATGTGGGCCGATAACCTAGATGTTAGGCTCCTTAAAAAACGAATCATTATCATTATTATAATTACGAATACACACACTAGTACCACCATCACAATAACACAGGTTATCAGACCAATTCCACACGCACACTAGTACACAGGACTACATGATCACGATGCCGCAAAACCCCTAAATCAATCAACAACAACATCTTCCTTCTCAAATCCCCGCGTTTATAATATGTTTTGGATTTCATCTTCATCTTGTAAATTGGGCGATCTTAATTCAATAAGGTCTTTCTCGGAGGGTTTGTACCACTTTGGTCTAGTAGCTTTGTTTTCAAGAAATTTGAAAATGTTATGGGAAATCCTATTAGGGTTCATTCTTTCTAAATGCCCTGTATAAGTCACATTAGCATTTTATCTGTGATTTTGGGGATTCGTTGATATATTTCGCAATTGGGTTTAGGGTAAGTCATGGTCCTTGGATTTTTCTCATCATTTTTCTTTCCATATTCTCTATCTTCTTCTTCAAGTGCCGTCTCCTCTAAGAAGGTTGGCGATCATCACAGCAATCCGGTTTTTGGATCTAGCAGCATTGAAAAGTTCACTGGAACTACACTTGAACCACTTTCTCAGGTTGTCCAACCAAGAGATCCTTCATCTTCCTTGACTCCTTCAGCCTTCAACCTTCCCTTGAATAATTTCTTGTAGAAGACGATACCTGTCTCCTCTCATTATATGACCTAAGTATTGTAACTTCCTAATTTTGACACAAGTTATTATCTCCTTATCTTTACCTATCCTACGCAATATCTCAAGATTTGCGATTCTCTATGTTGTTCCTTTAGGGATACTGTGAACCGGTACTCTTGATCAGGGGTCTGAAACTGTTTCTGCTGCACCCCCCTTCTGAAATATAAAATATCTAGCACCCCTCCCCCCTACACAGCTTATTCGTCTTTCCATTTCTTTAACTGACTTTTGTAATTAGAGTTATATCTTTGGGGTAGATATTTTATCATATGGTTTAATTTTATTAAGATTTTGAATTTGTTCATTAATGATTACAGCCAGAGAGTGTGTTTTTCATTATAGGTAATTTAATTCTTTTTTTAAATTAATAATATTGTGTTGTACCTTTTTCCTTTAACAAACTAACTTCAACAATGATAATATTCATTCAAGTCCTACGTATAACCGCGACTGCTGGCACGAATTTTGTCGACCATAAATCAAATAACTAATTCTAAATTGCCTTAATTACTAATATTAAATACTGCGGATAAATAGATAATTATTTAGATCTTACCCACACAAATTTACATGTAAAATATTCAAACAATACATTTTAAGTAAGAATAAAACTTTTATAATATAAAAAATATTCGTTCAAATATAATTTATAAAGTCATCCCCCCCCCCCATGTTAATAATATTAGATCTACCTATAATGTTAACAGCCTTACGATTTATGTTATCAGATTAATAATAGTAAGAGGCATTCTATCACATTAATAAAACTAAGATATTCTACCCTATTAAGACAATTAAGATATACTCTAGGATACAAGATCTAAAGTATTTGCTTCTGTCTAATTTCTGCAACTACCAGTTACAATAATAATATTTCCGAAGGAGGGCAAGCACTACCACTTTCATGGGGTCTCTTCTTTACCACTGCTAATAAGCCACTTATCCATGGGTAATGGCGTTACTTGTATCAGTTTATTGTAAATCGGGCTAACCACTTCCACTGGGCATGCATTACAATTCTTTGAACTGACTGCAAAGTCCTGGCTATTTTCGAGTCGATAACGGCCGAAATTGGAGAACATATTCTTGCAAGGAAGTGGTGGTCACATTGTCAAGCGGTTTATTGTAATTAGTGGTTGTTAAGTGTTCGGTAAGGAGATATCACTGTGGGTGTTTGGTTGTTTGGTTCCTCAGTTTATGGGCTGCAACAACGCGGTCATGAAGCCCCGTGTACTTTGGGTGTGTGTAGAATCTGTCTGATAACCGGTGTTAATTGTGATGGCTGTATTAGTGTGTGTATCTGTTTTTTAATTCAAGTAAGGACTGCAACTTTGAATTTTTCAAATAGTTCCTACTTTTGCCGCCAAACGCCACCGTCAACGACTACTAGGCCTAGTTCAGAACTTAGCTACCAGACGTCACCGCGGTCGGTTCTTGGCAACGAACGTAGAAACCTAAGAGGTTGTTTACATTCCTAACCAATACAATTTAGCTTCACACAGGTGTAATTAGTGGAAGGTTTTAACATGCCATAAATCTATGACATGGGACCGCCGGCTTTACTTCCCCTCCAAAGGCATACTGAGGGATTTTTAACGCTCTTAAAAAATCCGACGACTTCGATCGGGTTTGAACCTGCGATTTTGGGCATAGAAGCTCAATTCACATAATCACATTTGTGAAGATTGTGTATTTCTGGTGAATAAGTGCTTCCGGTTTAATTACTGTTATGCAATGCTGAATTTTATTGTTACAAGTGAACCCGAGGGGAATTAGGCTGACTGGTATCGAAAGTGGATCTCAGAGACTGTGATCTCAGAATGAAGGTTCCACCAGGGAACGAACCCGAGATCTGTTGTGGGAGTTTTAGTTGTAAAAACCCCTAGAGAAAAGTACATATTTAATCACTGGTGTGATATCAACTGGTGCTGACATTATTTATTAAAATAATGCAGGGAAATGAGCGGAATACAGCATTATGGGACTACATGGAGTAGGCTATGCTGGACTTGGAACACAGAAGTTGGGGAGTTTGACATTTTACTAATGGCCCCAGAATTGTAGGAGGAGACTCATGGAGCCATGTCAATCTCGTTGACCTACTTAAGTCGTCTGCAAGGGGCCGGGGGGTTGAATAATGACTCTGTTCTTCCCCGTTTGAGAATAAAACCGAGAAGGGAGGGGAGAGATCCCAAGGAAAATCATTGATTACTCGTGATTGGAGTAATGCAATGACATGAGAGTTGCACACAGGTGAATCTTTAGCCAGGAGGCTAAAAGCCTTTAATCTGTGAAATCGAGGCATATTTAATGGAGTGCGCATGAACACAGGACTATGGGTGTTCGCGGTGTGACCTGACTATGTCACAGGGGATTTCCACTGGAAACCGTGTACCCACGCTATGACAAAGGCAATTAATATTAATTGGCCGATCGATCCTTCAGCACGCAGATAGTTCTGGGACCAGTGAAGAAAAAGGAACCCGATGAGCATTGTTTCGAGACCAGAATCATCCTGGGAGAGGAGATGATATAGCGCGGGAATTCTAGGTCTACTTTTTCATGTGAAACGGATATAAGGGTGTGGACCCAGTCAGGAGGGGTCAGTTGGAAGAGACTCGAGCGCGGAACGTATGTCGCTCTGGCTCAGGAAAGGACGCTCACACAAAGACTTGAACATTTTAGTGTTAATCATTATATTCGCCGTGCAGGGTAATGCACCAAGTGATAATATAATCATGCATAGTCATGAAGTAATAATAAGTACGGTAATCAACGAACTTTATTATGTGAAGTGCGTTACCAAAGTCAAGGAAGGAGGCTCGGACTTCAGCTTGGGAAGCCGTGCAGTAAAACTTTTAGAAGGCTTTTATTAAGGACAGTCGTGCTGCATGTGTATAGGCGGCAGTACGAGCAGTTGTCAATGTTCACATAGGAAGTACCGTGTGATATAAGTTGCAGAACTATTGAAAGTAATAATCTGTGTAAATACTATGTACAATGTTAAGCGCAGTGTGTAATTTATTGATTGGTTATACAAGTCTTAGTACGCTAGAATGCGATGGGAGAAACTTTATGATGCATTTGGTGAAATGTCTTAAGAATACCAAATGGTAATGTTCGTGACGATAAGTAAGCATCTTTATGCACAGCAGGAAGTTTATCGTAGGATAATTGATCGACTGTTGGTAAATCCGTAGGCAGATGTTCGAGACTGTCAGTCAGGAGTTGGTAGGAGCATGGAGGATGCCGTCAATACCTACAATTCTGATATCTTGCCAGGGAATTTCAACCAATGAAGAGTGTAAAAAGTGACGTGTGTTTTGTAGAAATCATATGTAAAATATCTTTTAAATTAATGGTATAACTAGTGTTATAAAGTGTCATGTGTTTTGGAAGCAATAGCTTCATCATAGAAATGAAAAGTGCCGTGTGCTTGGTGAAAGAAATGTATCATAAAATGTGTATATTCAGTATGCAAATGTCGCGCTAACTCTGCAAATGGCAGGCGACACAGGAAGAGATGAGTGGTTGGAGCCACCAGGATAGGCCTATATGTGAGTACCCAACAAATTATGATTATATAGAAGTTATAGCCCACTGCATGTAATGTGATTTCAGAATTATAAAAATGTGCCAGTAAGAATCAGTATTAGGAGACAGACCCTCCAGGTTTAATTATTGTTGTGATGATTTTAGTAGAGTTGAGATGTTGTTATACATCAGTGAGTGGATTAATCGTTACCACTATTAATAAAATGGCAAATCAGTTATGTAAACTTAACGTAACGAACACGGATGTTCGATTATTAAGATGGTTATGTTGTGTTGGATTATGGTAATTTATGTCAGTAATAATAATAATAATAATAATAATAAATAATAATAATAAAAGGTATGAATGAATACATCAGGTAAAATGTTGTCAGCAAGAAATATTTACTCTAATTGGAAGATTTATCGATCCAAGCAGTAAGATTATACAGTAAGGGATGAGAAAAGAGTTTAATATCAGAATATATTGTATTAATGGGAATATAATTATGCAAGGAAATGGAAGAGCTTTCTAGTGAATTGAATTTGCAGCTTGTGTAAAAGCTTATAGAGTAATTGATAGATTTCTCTTAATTATTAAAGGACGAAGATCATAGCATCAGGTCATGGAGCCAGGTAATCTATTCGACGTATCAAATCTCGTATAGCCGTGGGCATACTGAGATATGTACTTTGTGCCAGAGTGTATTTAGTGATTGGATCCTAACTCTGATGATGGATATGGAATTTTCCGGGTTCGAATCCTGTGGTAGGTGATGGGAGAACATTGGACACCTCTGCGCCATACCTGATCGCCCGAGAACTTATTATTGAGTGATTCGGCTCTTGTGAAGCGAATCTTATTGACGGCAGCATGACTGACCGCAGTATTTATTAAGATACCGGTTATCCAGATCGACCAATGTTTTTATGAATCTCGTGCCTTCAGTTGAAATGGACCTATTGAGGCCAGTTATTATTATATCCTCAGGGTAGGAATAAATGTTAAGCTCATCCAGTACCTATTTGCATACCCTGCAGTTTAAATCCATTGGGATATGTGCGTCACTGTGACCACGGTATTGTCTTTAGAATCTTACTACTGCTTGGGGGGGGGGGGGTAAAAGCCATGAGGCAGGAAGTGAGGGACGGTACTGTTAGGACCGCACCACTCCACTCCATTGTATACAAGCCGCTCTAAAGAGGGCTGAGCTGTCAAACGAACCGTGAAGGCTAACGTTTAGAAAAGGGCAGATTTAAGACCCTGTTAGTAATATGAAAGGAAACATGGTTATATTGTGTAATGAAGTTATGTGGTTTAAGGACACATTGGCAATTATAGATCACCCTGATGGTTTAAGATTTTAGCAATCTAACGAATGGTTGGAAGTTGCATTTTTACTGTCACTGACACGAATTTCAGAAGTTGGTTACTTGACGCCACAGGCTACGCTCGCAAGGGTAGCTTAATAATACCATCCGACACAGCGATAACGAAAGTTTTGAAGATGAAATCACAACGGCATGCAGTGGAACTATATAAATAGAGAGAAGTGTAGGGGTAGAGTTACATAATTCTGGAGTTGCACGTAGACTTGTTGTGCAACACCTGAATAGGCTAACGCATGTAAAGCATTTGGTGGGAAGAGAGAGACCAAACACACACGGTACACGTAATTGTCAAAGTAAGACGAGGTTTAAGAAACAAGTAATTTTGTGAAATTAAAGAAGATACACTAGATGACAGAAGAATAAAAGTACAGTTTTGTTTATGAAAGTTGTATGTGCATCAGCGCACTAGAGTGAATTGTGAAGTCAATATAAGGGTAAAGGTTTGAGTAATGATATGAGTTTATTACGATAATATTATGTTAATATTAGTGGATTGTGGAAGTAATTTTGTTTGATTTTGTTTTATGTTTGTTGGGATTGTTTTTATATGTTTGAAGCCATGATTTTTGTGCTGAATTAAAGTCTTAGAATAGAGTTGTGCCTTATCATTGTAGAGTTCATACCTTTTAGTCTCAAATCCAAAATATGCAACTGCTCAATGGGGGAACGGTACACGCCTGAGACCTGACGCTAGCTGGAGGCGGAAGCATATTTTCCATCGAGATTACTCACATGGGTACATGGAAATTGATGTCCTGTACAGTGATTTGAGCTATAGGTACAACTAAAGTCGGTCTAGATTTAGTGCACACAACTCTATTAAAGTAACAATTAACATGAATTAGGGGATGACCGCGCCTAACCTTTGCTAAGCTCCGTTACAAACAATATAAATTTTGATAATCACCTTAATTACCATGATCCAGGTAACATGGGGCGGTATTATTCTATTCGCCTCATTAAAGCAATATGTGTATCTTGGCATTGCAAGACCTGACCTTCATTTTTTTGCACAAGCTCTTATTAAATTACCTTGGCATGGTTAATTTCATTTATCATGGCGCTGGTATGTGGGCCAGTTTTGAATACAGGTCACCATAGGCGCAGAGGTGTATTAAATTATCATGGCGAGACCCAAGTGGGGCATTCGACAGTACAACCGAGACCTTGGATGGTTGCTGCGATGTCTTAATGAGGACACTCTCCTATTTAAATTATCATGTCGCCCGTGTGTGGGCTAAGCATGAGCAATATTATTTATCATGGCGCCCATGTTTGTGGAGCTTATGGGATTTAGGGAAACCCCATAGATTTTTTATGGTATTTCATGGGGAAAACCATAGTATTTTTTTTTGCCTCAAACTGTTTTTGAGTGATTTTTGAGTTCAGTAGGCTTTTGATGTAACGCAGAATCTCTCTACTGAGAAGAGGATTACCCAAGGGTACGAGCGCTACACACCCAATCCACAATTTATCATAAAATTCACAGGTTTAGTACAATCTTACAATATGTGTACCGTGTTTTGTGTCTCTCTTCAAAACGTATCGACACATGTTTCCAGGAAGCCTGCCTGCATCTCAAAGTGTATTATTGTGAGAATGTCTGGTACGGAGGAGATTGTGCAGGTGATTGCAGGGTTAAGACTGCATTTTGACGCTGTGAATGAACAGAACAAGCTGGAAGCCAAGGCTTTCCAAGATTGAATAAACACTCGTTTAGATGCCAATCAGGAGGCAATTAATGCAAATCAGGTTGAATTGAGTAACAGTTTAGATGCTAATCAGGTTGAATTGAGTAATCGTTTAGATGCCAATCAACTGGCAATTAATGCAAATAAGGTTGAAATAAACGATAAGCTAGGTCAAATGCAAGAGACTATTAAGACCGAAGTAACAGAAACTGTTGTAAGCATTATATCAGAAATGCAGGTTAAGACAGATAAACGTTTCGAGGCTATAGAAGCCAAGCTTGAAAGTAATTTACAGGCGTGTAAGCATGCGCAGGATGAAACCAACACTAGGTTAGATGCGTTGTCTAATGACATTAAGGATATTCAAATCCAAAATGAGGCGAATCTCGAACGCCAAGCGAAACAGTTTTCAGAATTTACGAGAACGGTAGATCAGAGGTTAGAAGAGAACGACAGTAAGTGGGACGAGAAATTGAAACGCTATGCTAGAGCAATGAACGGTGATCTAAAGAAACAGGATCAGAACATATTGCATCAATGTCAGGAAATAGGCGAGATTAAGGCTATCGCTAATGAAAGTAAAGAGCTGGTAGGCAACGTGAAAGGTCAGATGAGCAAAGTTCATCAAGAATTGGACCAAATACACAGTGACATTATTATCGTTAATAAAAGGCAAGAGGAGAACAGAGGAGAAATTGTTAAGGTCCGGAATGAAATGTCAAAAGTCAATGGACACATTCAAGAGGAAATTAAAGGGCTTAGAGAAGAACTCGAAGTGAGAGAAGGCCAGAAGACAGAGGCAAGCGACAAGACCCTTGCTCAAATAAAGGAAGATGAAAGGATGAAATCTCCCATATCAAACAAAGCCTGAAAGAAGACAAGAAGAAAATATTTCAAGTGGCCGAGGAAAATAGAGATAGGCTTACCAGAATCGAAAAGGAGGTAATTACTCGACTGGAAAGAGCAGAGATGCACCACAATCAAATGGAGACTAGGATAATCACACAGGAGGAAACCCTAACGAAAGATCCTAAGTCAAGTGAAGGCAGCATGGAAGATATGAGGAAAACTAGGTGGACAGACTTAGAAACCCAACCTATAATAAGGAATGCTACAGGCCCAGGCGAAAGTACTTATATGACGCCAGGTGCACCAGTTGCAGCCTCTACGCCGCATGAAAATGCTATGCACACCCAGGTGATAAACGTAATCAGGGCAAGCGAAGAGAAACCAAGGAAATTCTCAGGTAGCCCCTGTAATATGACACCAAAATATTGGTTGAAGGAAGTGTCTGAATATTTGAATGATGCGCGGATACCACAAGAGCGCAGGCTACGAGCCATCGAGAAACTAACAGAGGGAGAATGTGCGTTATGGTTTCGCAGTTTCCGCTACACTTTCGATACTGTTGAGGAGTTTCGGGAGGCATTTTTGAAACGATACTGGGATCCAGCAACCCAACAGAATTTACGATTGGATTTGTATTCAAAAATATACAGCACCAACAATCCAACGAAGTATGCAGAATTCTTCATCTCACAAATGTGTCGGTTCAAAGAACTTGATCAGAAACCTAGCGAGCTGGAGCTATGTATTGCTATCGCCAAGCAGCTTCCATACGAGATCCAAAGGCTGCTAATCTCGGCAAATGCTAAAACTGCTATGGAAATGGAGACATTTCTTAGACAATTGGACCTCACAACAGCCAATACTATGCGTCAGAATCGAACCGTGGAACAGGTACACGTGACCAACACATAGAGTGACCAGTATCAAGCTCCGAAGAACAACAAAGCTACTAGCACTGAAACGTTAGATTCCAACGGACGTCAATGGGAACAGGAACCCAGAAGATGACAGCCGAAGTATAAAGGGAATGCTGGTAGAGGAAGAGGAGGCCGAAATTTTTGGAATAAACAAAATACCAGGGATAGACCGTACCAAAACAATGGAGGTAACAATGGCCAAGAAGGCAACAATAGGAATTGGAGACCCCAGGAAAGAAGAGGTAACTTCGATGACGAGGTAGAGGAACGATATCACGCTTCATTGCGATACCTCGAGGAAAGGGGAGATGAGCCCCAGAAGCAACAAGTCCGCTGGCAAGAAGCTATGCAGAATAGGACGTCGCCAGACAGATATGGGGACGGAGCTAAGAGTTTGGAGTTACAGCGTAGCGAACAAGAGAGAAGAAATTCTAAGGGGACTGGCGCTATAGAAAAAAACTCCAAAATTAGAAGAGTTAGAAAATGATGGATGGAAGTCAGTTAACATCATCAATTGGGTAGCCAAACCAGAAGAGTTAATCGAGGATACAGGTCATGAGAGAATTACCTATTATAATAGTAAGAGTGGCAGGGTTAAAAATAAGAAGTCTGTTAGACACGGGTTCAACAGTGTGCCTTATGACACAAGCTTTATATAATGAAATAGCCCTGAGAGAGAATGTTTTGAAAATACCGATCTCTAGTGTCAAAATAAAAGATGTGATTCCAGACAGAACGATGATATGCAAATATCAAGTATTCCTAGAGTTACAGATAGGAGGCTCTATGTTTTCACAGAGTTTTCTATTAGTAAACAAACTGCCTTTTAACCTACTTATTGGGGCAGAATTTATAAGGGAATACAGAGTGATAATTGACCTATCACAGGACAGAGTTATGTTCCGTGTGAATGAGGAAGCCGAAGGCTTATAGGTCTCACTCAATCAGGATGAACCAGGGACAGATGAACAAGTATGGCATACATACAGAGACTTGCCTGAGGAAGAAGTGTTAGCTATTGAGCAGTTAGAAGAAGAACTGAAAACACTAGCCACAGACATGGAGAAAGATCTGGAACCCGAACTGGAAGAACATATTTCGGAAAAACTTGAAGAAGACTCGAGCGCGGAACGTATGTCGCTCTGGCTCAGGAAAGGACGCTCACACAAAGACTTGAACATTTTAGTGTTAATCATTATATTCGCCGTGCAGGGTAATGCACCAAGTGATAATATAATCATGCATAGTCATGAAGTAATAATAAGTACGGTAATCAACGAACTTTATTATGTGAAGTGCGTTACCAAAGTCAAGGAAGGAGGCTCGGACTTCAGCTTGGGAAGCCATGCAGTAACACTTTTGGAAGGCTTTTATTAAGGACAGTCGTGCTGCATGTGTATAGGCGGCAGTACGAGTAGTTGTCAATGTTCACATAGGAAGTACCGTGTGATATAAGTTGCAGAACTATTGAAAGTAATAATATGTGTAAATACTATGTACAATGTTAAGCGCAGTGTGCAATTTATTGATTAATTATACAAGTCTTAGTACGCTAGAATGCACTGGGAGAAACTTTATGATGCATTTGGTGAAATGTCTTAAGAATACCAAATGGTAATGTTCGTGACGATAAGTAAGCATCTTTATGCACAGCAGGAAGTTTATCGTAGGATAATTGATCGACTGTTGGTAAATCCGTAGGCAGATGTTCGAGACTGTCAGTCAGGAGTTGGTAGGAGCATGGAGGATGCCGTCAATACCTACAATTCTGATATCTTGCCAGGGAATTTCAACCAATGAAGAGTGTAAAAAGTGACGTGTGTTTTGTAGAAATCATATGTAAAATATCTTTTAAATTAATGGTATAACTAGTGTTATAAAGTGTCATGTGTTTTGGAAGCAATAGCTTCATCATAGAAATGAAAAGTGCCGTGTGCTTGGTGAAAGAAATGTATCATAAAATGTGTATATTCAGTATGCAAATGTCGCGCTAACTCTGCAAATGGCAGGCGACACAGGAAGAGATGAGTGGTTGGAGCCACCAGGATAGGCCTATATGTGAGTACCCCACAAATTATGATTATATAGAAGTTATAGCCCACTGCATGTAATGTGATTTCAGAATTATAAAAATGTGCCAGTAAGAATCAGTATTAGGAGATAGACCCTCCAGGTTTAATTATTGT
This sequence comes from Meconema thalassinum, assembly GCA_946902985.2. Classification (NCBI taxonomy): domain Eukaryota; kingdom Metazoa; phylum Arthropoda; class Insecta; order Orthoptera; family Tettigoniidae; genus Meconema; species Meconema thalassinum. The sequence continues at coordinate 245,753,362 of OX336394.1, read as the reverse complement.
TGTGATGATTTTAGTAGAGTTGAGATGTTGTTATACATCAGTGAGTGGATTAATCGTTACCACTATTAATAAAATGGCAAATCAGTTATGTAAACTTAACGTAACGAACACGGATGTTCGATTATTAAGATGGTTATGTTGTGTCGGATTATGGTAATTTATGTCAGTAATAATAATAATAATAATAATAATAATAATAATAATAAATAATAATAAAAGGTATGAATGAATACATCAGGTAAAATGTTGTCAGCAAGAAATATTTACTCTAATTGGAAGATTTATCGATCCAAGCAGTAAGATTATACAGTAAGGGATGAGAAAAGAGTTTAATATCAGAATATATTGTATTAATGGGAATATAATTATGCAAGGAAATGGAAGAGCTTTCTAGTGAATTGAATTTGCAGCTTGTGTAAAAGCTTATAGAGTAATTGATAGATTTCTCTTAATTATTAAAGGACGAAGATCATAGCATCAGGTCATGGAGCCAGGTAATCTATTCGACGTATCAAATCTCGTATAGCCGTGGGCATACTGAGATATGTACTTTGCGCCAGAGTGTATTTAGTGATTGGACCCTAACTCTGATGATGGATATGGAATGTTCCGGTTTCGAATCCTGTGGTAGGTGAGGGGAGAACATTGGACACCTCTGCACCATACCTGATCGCCCGAGAATTTATTATTGAGTGATTCGGCTCTTGTGAAGCGAATCTTATTGACGGCAGCATGACTGACCGCAGCATTTATTAAGATACCGGTTATCCAGATCGACCAATGTTTTTATGAATCTCGTGCCTTCAGTTGAAATGGACTTATTGAGGCAAGTTATTATTATATCCTCAGGGCAGGAATAAATGTTAAGCTCATCCAGTACCTATTTGCATACCCTGCAGTTTAAATCCATTGGGATATGTGCGTCACTGTGACCACGGTATTGTCTTTAGAATCTTACTACTGCTTGGGGGGTAAAAGCCATGAGGCAGGAAGTGTGGGACGGTACTGTTAGGACCGCACCACTCCATTGTATACAAGCCGCTCTAGGGGACTGAGCTGTCAAACGAACCGTGAAGGCTAACGTTTAGAAAAGGGCAGATTTAAGACCCTGTTAGTAATATGAAAGGAAACATGGTTATATTGTGTAATGAAGTTATGTGGTTTAAGAACACATTGGTAATTATAGATCACCCTGATGGTTTAAGATTTTAGCAATCTAACGAATGGTTGGAAGTTGCATTTTTACTGTCACTGACACGAATTTCAGAAGTTGGTTATTTGACGCCACAGGCTACGCTCGCAAGGTTAGCTTAATAATACCATCCGACACAGCGATAACGAAAGTTTTGAAGATGAAATCACAACGGCATGCGGTGGAACTATATAAATAGAGAGAAGTGTAGGGGTAGAGTTACATAATTCTGGAGTTGCACGTAGACTTGTTGTGCAACACCTGAATAGGCTAACGCATGTAAAGCATTTGGTGGGAAGAGAGAGACCAAACACACACGGTACACGTAATTGTCAAAGTAAGACGATGTTTAAGAAACAAGTAATTTTGTGAAATTAAAGAAGTCACACTAGATGGCAGAAGAATAAAGTACAGTTTTGTTTATGAAAGTTGTATGTGCATCTGCGCACTAGAGTGAATTGTGAAGTCAATATAAGGGTAAAGGTTTGAGTAATGATATGAGTTTATTACGATAATATTATGTTAATATTAGTGGATTGTGGAAGTAATTTTGTTTGATTTTGTTTTATGTTTGTTGGGATTGTTTTTATATGTTTGAAGCCATGATTTTAGTGCTGAATTAAAGTCTTAGAATAGAGTTGTGCCTTATCATTGTAGAGTTCATACCTTTTAGTCTCAAATCCAAAATATGCAACTGCTCAATGGGGGAACGGTACACGCCTGAGACCTGACGCTAGCTGGAGGCGGAAGCATATTTTCCATCGAGATTACTCACATGGGTACACAAGAAAGGCATTGTTTGCTATAAACATTTGTTTGTTTGTGTGTTTGTTGGAAAACTGTTTACATCTTTTGAATTGTTCATGTTATGGATATAATTTCATTAAAATTTTCTGCAAACTCTTCGCCGAGACTTGAAATAACTCCACTCTGGAGATTTAAATAGTAGACCTACCAATGTTAAGTTCATGTGGTGCATTTTTATACAATGATATTCAGCACGTTTCATCTGATACGTGTTGCGAGTTTTCTTGTAATCGGTGCGATCCTTCTCGTTCACAACACGTGAACTTGTGAAGCACATTGTCGCTATTGACGGACCCGTCATTCAGAATTCAAACACCTGTTACCTGTCACTTTTAACGAGGGCGATTCCGAGAAGAATAAATACTGTAGGCATATTGCTAGGGCCAGGGGCGTACCTAGGATTATATTTCGGCGGAGGCTGAATCCTTAAATATATTGTTATTTTCGGTAGCATGCTGAGCTTCTATGCCCAAAATAGCGGGTTCAAACCCGGCCGAAGCCGTCGGATTTTTTAAGAGCGTTAAAAATCCCTCATTATGCCTTCCTTCGGAGTGGAAGTAAAACCGGTGGTCCCATGTCATAGATTTATGGCATGTTAAAGATCCTTCCACTAATTGAACCTGTGTGAAGCTAAATTGGACAGGTTAAGAATGTAAACAACGCTCTTAGGTTTCTACGTTCGTTGCCAAGAGCCGACTGCGGTGGCGTCTAGTAGCTAAGTTCTGAACTTGGCCTAGTAGTCGTTGACGGAGGCGCTTGGCGGCAAAAGTAGGAACTATTTGAAAAATTCTAAGTTGCAGTACTTAAATTAAAAGACAGATAACACACACTAATACAGTCATCACAATTAACACCGGTTATCAGACAGATTCTACACACACCCAAAATACACGGGGCTACATGACCGCGTTGTCGCAGCCCCTAAACTTATGAACCAACCAACCAACATCATATCAGCAGCATGAAATTGTTTGTGGAATCTTGACCCAAGATGAACTTTAATTCTCATAGTAAACTGATACAGTCATGCTTGCATAAAAATCACGGTTTACAGTACGGCAGTTAAAAGTAAAAAGGAAGCAAAACAAATAAAACTTGTGTGTATTTGAGTCTTAGTCTTTTGACTGGTTTGATACAGCTCTCCATGCTTCCTTGTCGTGAGCTAATCGTTTCATCTCTACAAAGCTCCCATACTCTACTTCTGAGGCAATCTGTTTAACATATTCTAACCATGGTCTAGCCCTACTGTTCTTATCCTCGACCATAACTAAGTTTGCTATTCCTGGGTGTCTTAGTATGTGTCCTCCCAATCTATCTCTTCTCAGCCCGGCGTGGTGGCTTAGCGGTCTAGCTGTATGCCTCTCACCAAGGCGGTCCGGGTTCGATTCCCGGTCAATGCATGTGAGATTTTCGAAGTGAAATGCCATGTCCTGTGGTTCGGATTCCACGTAAAAAGGAGGTCCCGTGGCTCATGATCTACAGATTAACGGTCACGTTAAACTACAAGCTTCCTTCCGCTTTTCTTCTCTCCCAATCGTCTCAATGCCTCTTCAATTGCAACCCTACCTAGCCATCTGATCTTCATCATTCTCCTGTAACACCACAATTCAGACGCTTCAATTCTCCGCTTTTCTTCTGCTCCAACAGTCCTAGTTTCATTTCCATAGAGTGCCACGCTCCTAAATCTTTGTTCGATGAAACATGTTGTGAATTTTTATTCCCACAAGGCCTGAATTAATCCAAAGAATAAAACTAGAATTACTTCTTAAAGTATGGAATTTGTCTAATAGTCTAACATTATATTATTGAGGGTGTGGGTAGACTAACGGTATTTGGGGCTCGGACTAGGGAAGGTGGCCTGGCACGTCAAGAAATATGCTGTTGTTAGTGTTTCATTTGAGGGGTTTGGACATCATTGTCATTTCGCCTCATGTACTTGGGTGTGTGTAGAAGTTATCTGATAACCAGTGTTGTTGAGATAGCTGTAATAGTATGTGCATTTGTAATTCAGTAGAAAATTGTGAAGAAGGTGATCGTGACCTTAAGTGAGGAACCATCCCGGCATTTGGAAGAAGTGGGAAACCACGGAAAACCACTTCCAGGATGGGGGGTTGAGTTGGGAATCGATACCATCTCTTCTTACAAGGGGAGTATCAGGTAAGACAGGTCGAAACCTATCTTGAAACATTGTGGACGCAATCGTTGTACCATAAGAGGACAGCGTGCGGAAAATCAGCCGCCAGATTGAACTGCAAGGCTCCGAAATCATGTGGCGAATCTCTTATATAAATCAATAATAATAATAATAATAATATCGTATGGCCTCGGTACCGGGTGCAAGCTTTGTTAATTGACACCCAGAGGGCACCTTGCGTGTCGAATTTAATGCTCCTTGGAGCGCTATGAAAGTCAAGGAGGTTAGATAATATCTAAGCCCCTTGACACTATAGCGCTTTCTAGTAGAGAAATGAGGAACTTGGTGTTGGCGGAAAACCCCGAGATTAATCTTGCCATTATGAACACGGCCTACTGAATTCAAATGGGTTCTTTAACATGCCAACAGCGTATGACATGAGTATCGCGATTTTTGTCACCTTTCAAAAATCACTTACCATGACCGGGAGTGAACCTGCAAGCTTGGGGTTGGTACTCCGACACTATAACCAAACACCCACCGTGGCAAGCATATAAATCAATTGGAAGTACCGAGTACCATACATGTTGGAAGGGACAGCCCTGACAGCTCAAGCACTCAAGGCCAGTGGGAAGCAGTCGCACACTCCAGTCAGCATATACGCCCCGCCACGCGACTACAAGTGCCGCAGGGATGTCCAGCTCCTCCAGCCATCATGTCTGTCTACCAGGATGTCAGGTACGATTTCGGAACCTTGCAGTTCAAACTGGCGGCTGATTTCCCGCACGTTGTCCTCTTATAGTACAACGATTGTGTCCACAAAGTTCCAAGATAGGTTTTAACATGTCTTACCTGATACTTCCCTTGTCAGCTTTGCCTCACGAGGTTGAGTGTACCCCATTCCAGCCTTCAGATCAGTATTACATTTCTTGGCAGAGCCAGCTAACCGCTACACCACGAGGTGTAATAATAGTCCATCTCGTTGCGTAGTGGCTGTCACCGCGGATTTCCAGGTTCGATTCCCACCTGTGCCAAGAAATTTAATTCTGATCTGAGGGTTGGATTGGGGTAAGTTCAACCTAGTGAGGCCGAACTTAGAAGAAATAGGGTTCGATTGCCAACCTCGTCCATTCTAGAAGTGATGTGCCACCTCTCCTCTAGGTAAATGCTGGGATGGTACCTTACCAAGGCCACGGCCACCTCGTACCCAAATCTCAGCTCCACTTACAAATGCACACACTACTAAAGTATATCCGAAATTGCTTGAATCCCTTTATAGGTCCGTATAGACAAATAAAGAAATTGACAACATGACAAATATGCCGAAAATACTTCCATCTGATCAATATCTTTACCGTAAATATAATTCGTTAAGTTGTATCTATATATATAAAAATCAATGTTACTTGATAGTATGTATGTGGGTGTGTGGGTGTGTGGGTGTGTATGTCTCCTATGCGTTCATACACCACCCATCCGATTGCGCTGAAACTTGGGTGAGATGTTGATTACTCTCCAAGGAAGGTTTCTGGCTTAGTAAATCCATTTTACAATAGGCAGCGCACGAGTAGATTCAACAAATTGAGTGACGACGCGCGAAGCATTTCGACACAGTCCCGTATTTGTTCGTAAACCTTTCATCCGATTGCGATGAAACTTGGGTGAGAAGTTGTTTCCACTCCAGGGAAGGTTTCTAACTTAGTAAATGTATTTCACAGTAGATAGCGCACGAGTAGATTCAACAAATGAGCTACGACGCGCGAAACGTTTCAACAAAGTCCCGTATGCGTTCATATACCATTCGTCCGATTGCGATTAAACTTGGGTGAGATGTTGTGTACACTCGAGGAAAGGTGTCTGGCTTAGGAAATCTACTTTACAATAGGCAGCGCACAATAATTAGATTCAACAAATGAGCTACGACGCGCGAAGCGTTTCAACAAAGTCCCGTATGCGTTCATATACCATTCGTCCGATAGCGATGAAACTTTGGTGAGATGTTGTGTACACTCCAGGGAAGGTTTCTGGCTTAGTGAATCCATTTAACAATTGATAGCGCACGAGTAGATTCAACAAATGAGCGACGACGCGCGAAGCGTTTCAACAAAGTCCCGTATGCGTTCATATACCATTCGGCCGATAGCGATGAAACTTGGGTGAGATATTGGGTACATTCTAAGGAAGGATTCTGGCTTAGTATATCCACTTTACAATTCGTAGCGCACGAGTAGATGCAACAAATGAGCGACGACGCGCGAAGCGTTTCAACAAGATCCCGTATGTGTTCATATACCATTCGTCCGATAGCAATGAAACTTGGGTGAGTAAATACATTTCACAGTAGATAGCGCACGAGTAGATTCAACAAATGAGTAACGACACGCAAAACGTTTCAACAAAGTCCCGTATGGATTCATATACCATTCGTCCGATAGCTATGAAACTTGGGTTAGATGTTGTGTACACTTCAGGGAAGGTTTCTGGCTTAGTAAATCCACTTTACAATAGGCAGCGCACGTGTAGATTCAACAAATGAGCTACGACGCGCGAAGCGTTTCAACAAAGTCACGTATGCGTTCATATACCATTCGTCCGATAGCGATGACGCTTGGGTGAGATATTGAGTACACTCTAAGGAAGGATTCTGGCTTAGCAAATATACTTTACAATAGGTAGCGCACGAGTAGATTCAACAAATGAGCGACGACGTGCGAAGCGTTTCAACAAAGTACCGTACGCGTTCATATAGGCCTACCATTCGTCCGATAGCGATGAAACTTGGCTGAGATGTAGTGCACAGTCCAGGGAAGGTTTTTGACTTAGAAAATCCATTGCACAATAGGTAGCGCACGAGTAGATTCAACTATTGAGCGAAGGCACGCGAATCGCTTCAACAAAGTCCCGTATGCGTTCATATAGTCCTACTATTCATCCAATTGCGATGAAACTTGGGTGAGTTGTTGTGCACACTGCAGGGAACGTTTCTGATTTAACAAGTCCATTGTATAATGGGTTGCGCACGAGTAGTTTCAACAAATGAGTGACGGCGCACAAACCGTTTCAACAAAGTTTGATCTGCGTTCATATACCATTCATCCGATTGTGATGAAACTAGGGTGAGTTGTTGTGCACACTGCAGGGAAGGTTGCTGACTTAGTAAATCCATTGTACAATTGGTAGCGCGCGAGTTGATTCAACAAATGAGTGACGGCGCGCGAATCGTTTAAACAAAATCCCGTAAGCGTTCATATGCCATTCATCCGATAACGATGAATCTTTGATGATTTGTTGTGTATACGCCAGGGAAGGTTTTCGACTTAATAAATCCATTTTACAATAGGTAGCGCACGAGTTGATGCAACAAATGAGTGACGACGCGTGAAGTGTTTCAGCGAAGTTCCATCTGCGTTCATATACCATTCATCCGATTGCGATTAAACTTTGGTGAGTTGTTGCGCACTCTCCCACAAATGTTTCAAAATTAGTAAATCCATTTTACGATAGCTTAGAGGCAGTTAACGGTTATTGAAAAATGTGTGTCCAAAAGCACTTCAAGAAACCAAATTACAATGCCAACACTTTCCTTGATTGTCATTGCAACGCATGCCGGGTACAGCTTGTGTTTCATAAAACTCAAGCTCCTAAACCAGAAGGAGTTGGTTGGTTCCTCAGTTTAGGGGCTGCGACAACGCTGTCATGTAGCCCCGTGTTCTTTGGGTGTGTGTAGAATCTGTCTGTTAATTGTGATGGCTGTATTAGTGTGTGTTATCTGTATTTAATTCAAGTAAGGACTGCAGACATTCAATTTAGAAGGTGTGGTTTGTACCAAAATATTCCAAATCGTCTCAATAGTACAGGAAAAATCTTGCATTTCTTGAAAAGTCAATGGAAATGTATTTATTTGTTTAAAAATTGTGTTTAATCAAATAAACAAGACGATAGCCCCTGGCAGAACTGTGTCTCGTACAGCCGCATAGCACTAGAGACGGGCGGGTGGTCTATATGCATGCGAGAGTTCTCGCATGGGTCCACTATCATATATATTATTTCAGTAGTATGCATCCCTCCTGCGGCGCTCACAAGTGATCGATCGTAAAAAATGAGCTTTCACATGAAAGAGAATATACATTACCAGTGACGCATTGCACTCTTATTTCATAAATATCTATAATTTCTTTAAAAAATGACTTAAAAAAACTGTACGAGGTGTGTGATTTGCAGTTACTGTTTCTGCGGGAAGATACGCTCCATAATTGGTGTCCACTTTACATTTTGGCCGCTGTGACGCCCTTTTCATGTCATTTTAACATTCTGAGGTCTTTCCTTTATCATTTTGCATGGATTTCAGGAACAGTAATTCAAAGGAATGTGTACTCAAATCGTATAATTTCATAAATTAGCAGTGACGAATTGCATTCTACTGTAATTTCATAAATATAACTTTTTGTAAGAAGTGTGCGATTTGCAAATACTAATGCTTTTACAAGCTGCAATTATGAGTTGTCTGTATGTCTACCCCTTATTATTCCCGTTTTCCAACGGGGTCGGGGATGAGATGCGATGGAAGTCTTTGTGGCGGATGATTTTTACGGCCGGATGCCCTTCCTGACACCAACCTCATGGGAGGAGTTAATGAGAGATGAAATGAATGATGGTGTATGAAACTGGGCAAGGATGTGGAAGGAAGCGGCCGTGGCCTGTCAGAAGGTACCGTCCCAGCATTTGCCTGGAGTTGAAAATGGGAAACTAGGGGAAACCATTTCAAGGACGGCCGACGGTGGGGCTCGAACCCACTCGTCTACCGAGTCAGCAGAGAGCTTGGCCCCATGGCCTAACGCAGCGCTTTAGCGAGCACAGCCATTACTGTCAGTAACTATGAGTTGTCGTCTAAACCCCTAAAATTATTAAACGTTAATTATTTTACAGGTTTTTCTTCTGCATTCTAATTTCATAAATATAGATCATTTCGAATGTTTTTCAGGAACAGTAAATCAATGGATTGAGTACCCTAATCGTATAACCGGTGAGTGTTACGTCGTCTAAAACATTAGAACTGTTAAACATTAAGTTAATTCTTTTACACGTTATCTTCTATCATTTTCCATGGTTTTCAGAATCAGTCGGCTAAATCATTGGATTGGGTACTCAAATTGCATAACCGGCGAGTGTTACTGCTAAGCTTTCAATCAATGGACTCAGCACACATATTATGCTTTAAGCTCATCAGTCTAAACAATGGATTTATTAAATTCCAGGGCTGTTAATATGCCGCGATACAGGTTTTTCTTCTACAATCTAATTCCAAAACTATCGTTTTTTGTAAGAATTGTGCTTTTTGCTATGTGGTTTTCAGAATCAGTAAATCAATGGATTGGGTACAGGTTTTTCTTCTGCATTCTAATTCCATAAATATCGATTTTTGTAAGAAGTGTGCTTTTTGCAAATACTGTTGCTGTATCATGCTATAATATGAGTTGTCATCTAAAACCTTAAAACTATCATCATCATCATATAGGCCTCATAAATTAGCAGTGACGAATTGCATTCTAATTTCATATATAAGCCTATCAATTTTTGTAAGAAGTGTGCTATCGAACGTTAATTCCCTTACAGTATTTCTTCTATCATTTCGCATGGATTTCAGAAACAGTAAATCTATGGATTGAGTAGGCCCTACTCTAAATCATAAAACCGGCGAGTGTTACGGCGTATAAAACCTTAGAACTATCAAACAATAATTATTTTACAGGTTTCTCTTCTATCTTCTATCATTTCCCATGGTTTTCAGAATTAGCAAATCAATGGATTGGGTACTCAAATCGTATAATTTCATAAATATCGAATAACCGGTGTTATGATGATCCAATTTTCAGTGATTGCCTTCTTATGTTAGGGAACGTTCAATGTGGAAATCTGACTGAAAGTTAATGTATCGAATAACCGGAGAGTGTTGCTGCTAAACTGTCAATCAATGGACTCAACAAATGGCATTAGCTGTGACGAATTGCATTCTAATTTCATAAATATCAAAGAAACCAGCCACGCTGATCGTTGCACTTAAGAACAAAGGAGTTTAGCGCAGAGCGCCTCACACAGGAACGGGAAAGCTGCCCTGCAGGCAGTGTATGAAGGAGTTTAACACTGACTGTAAGCGGGCGTGAAGAAGTTTTCCAACGAGGGCTGTCCTGGTAAGGGGGAAAGAGGCTCCTCAGCCAACAAGATAAAGCAGGAAATCTTGACCAAGATGCTTTCATAAATATCGAATAACTGGTGAGTGTTATGATGATACAATTTTCAGTGATTGCCTCCTTAAGTTAGAGAAAGTAGAGCTTGGAATTCTAACTGAAATGTAAATAATGTTCTATAATTATTTGGTTCAAATAAAAACATAACAACCTTTCTCCTTAAGTCACTCATTATAAACCTATTGGGGAAAGTATGACTTATGAACATACGAGATTTCTCGCAAGGGTCCGCTAGTTTTTTTTATAATACATATATTGATCGGACGGAAGTATTTTCGTCATTTTTGTCATTTTGTCGACTAGTAAGTATAGCCGTCACAATAACGGAGGGAGACCGACTCGTACCTAATGAGAAGGGAAGACCCTCCACTTTCTACCTATGCAGCCATATTCACATTGGTCCACATTTTAAGCAAGTGTGTGAATTTGAATGACCTACGAAGTAACTTTGGTCTCCAGAAAACGAAATAAAAAAAGAAGCTAGTAGTTTTGCGTGACCATTATCTCACGATCAAGCCTCCATTTTTACGTGGAATCTGAACCTCACGTGATATTGCACTTCGGATATCTCACATGCATTAAGCAGGTATCGAACCCTGTCCACCTTGGTGAGAGGCAAGCAACTTGACCACTGCACCTGCAGAATACCCTCGATCATATATTAGCCGATAACGTGGTGGCTGCTGATCGCGTCATCCGTTTTATGAGTGAGAATGGCTTAGGGCCAGCAATAGGCCTATTATGTTCAAGTGTTATTTGACTCAAGGTACTTATTCATTTTGAATTTGTGATTTTTGTATTCCGTTCTTATATTATTGTGTGCCACAGTGGTCGAGAGCTCTGGTTGGTTGGTTGGTTCTTAAGTTTAGGGGCTGCGACAACGCGGTACTTTGGGTGTGTGTAGAATCTGTCTGATTTTAGCTTCACACAGGTGCAATTAGTGGAAGTTCTTTAACATGCCATAAATGTATGACATGAGACCGCCGGCTTTACTTCCCCTCCGAAGGAAGGCATACTGAGGGATTTTTAACGCTCTTAATAATTCCGATGGCTTCGGCTGGGGTTGAACCCGCTATCTTGGGCATAGAAGCTCAGCATGCTACCAACTACGCCACCGAAGCCGCCCGGCCGAGAGCTCTAACGCGCTAGCTCGTGCCTCGCTGGCATCGGGAGAGCTTGGGTTCGAATCCCACCTTGGCCGTCCTGAAAATTGTTTTTGTGGTTTCACATTTTCACCACCAGATAATTGCCAGGACTGTTCCTTTCAACAGGTGAACGGTCGACATCCCTCCAAAATCCCTCCCCTGACCCCAATTAGCAGTCGCCTGGGGGATCGGCCTCTCACCATCCCCTATTGTATCTGCTGACACAGTCCTTGCGACAAATAGAAACTATTAGATTTTATCTATACTGTATTAGTAAAGATGATTTTTAGGGGAGGATAACCTAGATGTTAGGCCCCTTAAAACAACAATTATCATCATCGGCATAGATGAGAACAAAATGCAGGGTGGTTATAATTAAACTTGCGTTACTCGAGCCCGTGTAGACGGCAAAGTAATTTCCGTATGGTTCCACTTGATAGGAACGAAGTTCAGACTATGCGCTGCAGGATGTGCGTCGTTAGTGGTAGTGACATGACGTGCCGTTAGGCCTAGAGTGGACACACCAGCATCAGTGTGCGTTACAGGTGCAGACGGTCAACATTGCTGTGGACAAGGTGAGCAGGGCTTTACTCGTAAAGCTGTTTTATCAAAACAATCGTGCTGCTGCTCTGCGGGCGTATCGACGCATTGCTCGTGAGGTTACGTGGTTACTCCGTAACACATTTGTTGAACACAGCATCATCGGCCGATCTTCGCCACTGCATGTCCACCAAGATCCCCAGATTTTAACCCGTGTTATTTCTGACTGTGGGGTTACCTTAATGACAGGGAGTATCAACAGAACACTGACACATGTAGCTTGCCACGGTGGGTGAGTGGTTATCGCGTCCGATTACCAACCCCAATCTTGCAGGTTCGTTCCTGGCCATAGTAAGTGATTTTTGAACGGCGACAAAAATCACGGCACGCATGTAATACTTTGTTGGCATGTTAAATAACCCATTTGAATTCAGTAGGACGTGTTCATAATGGCGAAATTAATTTCGGGATTTTCCGCCAACACAAAAAGTTCCTCATTTCTCTACTAGAAAGCGCTATAGTGTCAAGGAGCTTACATATCTAACCTCCTTGACGTTCATAGCACTCGAAGGAACAACAAAATTCGACATGCAAGCTGCCCCTGAGCGTCAAATAACAAAGCGTGCACCCGGCATCCGAGGCTATACGATATTATTATTATTATTATTATTATTATTATTATTATTAAAGCCTCCGTGTGTTAGGCGGCAGCACGCCGTCCTCTCACCGCTGGGTCCGTGGTTCAAATCCCGGTCACTCCATGTGAGATCTGTGCTGGACAAAACGGAGGCAGACAGGTTTTTCTCCGGGTACTCCGGTTTTTCCTGTCAAAATTTCATTCCAGAAACACTCTACACTATAATTTCATTTCATCTGTCATTCATTTAATCATTGCCCCAGAGGAGTGCGTCAGGCCTCGGCAGCCGGCACAGTTCATATCCTCGCCGCTAGATTGGGGTTCATTCATTCCATTCCAGACCCGATCGGAGACTGGAAGCAGGCTGTGGATTTTTCAAATGTGCAAGAACATACAATTAATATAAATTTTGCCATAACAGAGGATTCTAAAAATATTCTTGATCCAAAATTTAGAAAGCCAGATCTGTTACAAAATGTTTTAAGAAAAACTATGAAAAATCTTCATAAAAACAGCGTGGAACAGAAGGGATGTGGATGTGAAAATAGATAAGTTCAAATAGTTAGGTTATAACTGATTGGTTGGTATGTATTTGCGAGGTTGAGACATAATGGAATGAAAACGTTAGAAATGAGTGTTGCGAAGTAATGTTATGAAAGGGAAAGGAATGTATATGGACAACATACATTGACTAATACATTTTATTATAGTTACATCGTCATTAAGGTCATTTTTATGCCATTTTATACTTCTGATAATAATATTTATGGCACCTTCTATCGTTTATGTGTGTTTCTGAAACAATAAATTCTTTTTCTAATAAATTAGTTATCTATATGAGTGAGGAGTGTTGTATTTGTATGTTCATCAGAATGGGCTGCATCAAAACCCGACCATTTGGGTTTAATAACTGTTCCATGCAGAGAACCGTCTGGTTTCAATTTACCGTTTACAGTTTCTTTGTCCTTCGATCACTCGTTTGTTCGGAGGGACCTCGCAAGTAGCGAAAGTTTAATTATAATCACCCTGTATTACGCATCGCATGGCGCATTTTCCCTACAAAGGTACGCTCGCTAACGTGCAGAGCTAGGCCATTGGGCCAAGCTACCTACGGACTCGGTAAACGTAGGTTCGAGCCCCACTGTTGGCTGCCTTGAAATAGTTTTCCGCGGTTTCCCATTTTCAATTCTAGGCAAATACCGAGACGGTACCTTATAATTTCAACTCTGAGATTTGCCGACACGTCTGAGGATTTGAATAAGTTCCTGAATGGTATGGACTCCGTCTTGAGGAAAGAATTCATGATGAAAATTAATAAATGTAAAACAAAATTATTGGAATGCAGCCGAAATAAATCAGAAACCTCTATGGACATCAAATTGGCAGGTGAAACGCCACGGGAAGTAGGAGACTTCTGTTACTTAGGAAGCAAAACAACCAGTTATGGACGAAGCAAAGAGGATATAAAAAGCAGGTTGGCTCAGGCAAGGAAAGCATTTCTACAGAAAAGGAATCTGTTGACATCGAATACACATTTAGGTATTAGGGAGTCATTTTTAAAAGCCTTTGTCTGGAGCGTGGCACTGTATGGATGTGAAACTTGGACTATTGGTACAGCAGAAAAGAGGAGAATTGAAGCGTTTGAAAAGTGGTGTTAGAGGAGAATCATGAAGATCAGATGGGTAGATAGAGTTACAAACGAAGAGGTATTAAGACGAGTGGGAGAGGAGAGATGTTTCTGCCGACTGCTAATGAAGAGAAGAGATAGGTTGGTAGGACACATACTAAGACACCCAGGAATAGCAAGCTTAGTTATGGAAGGAAGGGTCGAGGACAAGAACTGTAGGGGTAGACCAAGATTAGAATATGTTACACAGATTGCCTAGGATGTAGGGTGTGGTAGCTATGTAGAGATGAAACGTTTAGCTCGGGACAGGGAAGCATGGAGAGCTGCATCAAACCAGTCAAGAGGCTGAAGACTCACACAACAACAACCTTATAATAGGCTAGGGCCATTTCGTTCCATCTCCATGCCCACTTTCATTTATCTTCATTCATTTCATCTCGGACTCCTTCCATGATGTTGGCGTCAGGTAGGGCATCTGGCCGTTAAATCACCTGCTACATAGAAATTTATCGCATCTCACCCTCGACCCCATTGAAAATGGTAAAAATAGGGGGTGGACATTTTTTTAAACACTGCTGTAGCTAAGACAATGATATACTGTAGTTTATCAGACAGATTCGATCCACACCCAAGTACACGGGGCTACATGACCATTATGGTGCAAATCCCTAAACAACAAAAGTCACGAAATTGAATGATTTTTTAATCGGTCGACACGATTGTAACCAATTGTAATGGGTGGTTCCCTAATACTGAAAAAAGGTACATGAGATTAATAAATACACTTATTCATTCATTCATTCATTCATTTATTTGCAATGGGGGGAGTGTCCCCCGGTGGCAAATTGGATACACATAACAAATAAATAATTGGATGACCAATCATCAGATCCTTTAACTTAGGCTATTAAATCTATGTTTATAAGAACGACAACAGCATTTACATTGCCTTTGCAGCATGGTTTCATTATATGATTTCAGTAGTATAGATCCCTCCTGCGGCGCTCACAAACGACTGATCGTGACAAATTAGCATTCAAATGAAAGAGAATAGATATTAGCAGTGTCTAATATTGCATTCTAATTTGATAAATATCTATAATTTCTTTAGAAAATGACTTAAAAATGTACAAAATGTGCGATTTGCAAATACTGTTGCTGTAGGAAAATACGCTCCATAATTGCTGTCCGCTTCACATTTAGGCCGCTGTGTCGCCTGTTTCATGTCATTTTAACATTCTGAGCTCTTTCCTTTATCATTTTGTAAGGATTTCAGAAACAGTAAATCAAAGGAATGAGTACTCAAATCGTATAATTTCATAAATATCGAATAACCGGTGAGTGTTACAGCAACCTTTCTCCTTAACCCGTTTCAGCCTAGCGTGCCATACATGGCACACTGCAAGTTTGGTACGATTATCACTAGGAATTAAGAGAATTTTATTTTTCTCTTGTTGGTTGCACTTACTTGTAGCATATACTGTGTGGCTCAACTGTCATTACTTATCAGCCGCGTGCCTTGTTGTAGCATTGTATTATTGAAGTGAGAAGTGCGCGCCTTGATGAAAAGAAATGAATTCACAAAAATGGTATGCAATTATTTATGAACAATATAAATTATTCTGCGGAACTTTCTGTTCATGATACGTACTGTGAAGTCCAACGTTTCAGTGCATTATGATGCTTTGTCTGATTGTTCATAATTGACTGAGCTATTTACAAACATATATAGCCGTGCCATATATGGCACACTAGGCAGATCAGTCATTTTACTTTTCGATAGGTTTAGTTTTGCTGTACATGGACACTAGAGGACTAATAAGATGGAAATGAAGGAAATTTGGTGCAGAGGTAGCACTATCAAAGGGCTCCTCAGTGTCATGTTTTATATTGCCGCCATCTATACCAAAACGTAATGGCAGCCACCCAAATGGTCAAAACTTAAAATTAAATTATGACCAAACTAATCATCGGATCTTTACCAAATTTGGTAAAAGCATATCTTCATATGGGACGCGTATTGTACGGTACTGTACAAATAAAAATAATTATTGTGATAAAATGTACTCCAGTTGGCTCATTCGAAGAAAGAAGAAGATGTGGAATCTACGGCCACTCACAGACGCACTAAGAGTGAAATTTATTTCCAGTTTTTATCCAGAGCAAAACCATCCTCATGACGAATGCATGGTAATATATTATGGCAGACATGGCTGTAAACAATTCATAAAAGCCTAGCTTGGGGTACAAGGTATGGTTTTGAGTAGTACCGAAGGACACCTTGTAAATTGTGATGTGTACCTAGAGCAAAATCCTTGTAAAAATCAACAATACGTGAAGGTTTCCGGTAAAGCTGCGGCGCCCTTGATTCAAATTGCAGACGAGTTTTCAGAGAAAGTGAAGCCCCTTGGATTCAGGTGCTATTTTGACAACATATTCACCTATGCTGGGTTACAAACTCGCTTACGAGACCGAGGATATGGTGGTACAGGAACAATCCGCTACAATCGCATCCCCAAAACAGTGAAATGATCCCGTCGAAGCAAATGGTTAGGAAGGAACATAGGGGTTACTATGAGTACAGGAGTAGTGAGGAGAATGGAACAATCATCATACGATGGCAGGACAACTCTTCTGTCACTATTGCTTCGACAAAGTATGGTGTTCAGTTTCTGGCGCGTTTCGGTACTCCAAACAGGGAAGAAAAAGAGAATCGTTGCCCCTTGGCCATGTGTGTTTGGAAATTATAAGCAGAATATGGGTAGAACTGACCAGATGGACGAAAACATTGGAATGTATAGAATACACATCCCTGAGAAAAAGTGGTGGTGTCATACATTTACGTCGTTGATGGATGTGTCCATTGACAATGCTTGGGCCCTCTACCAGAAAACGGAGGTTGTTCTGCGTCAGCTACAATTTTTATGGAAGACATATTGTGCAGTACTACCTGACATCGAACCCAACACTACCCAGAGAACCAGGTCATCCTAGGAACTCCCCAGGGTCTATCTGCATAATAACATAAGACATCTGGCATGGTGGGATAACCCATTTGGTGGCCATGGTTCTACAGAAACATTGTGTTGCTGAAAACTGACAAGGTCGTCCCCACACCATGTTCGTCAAATATGCAATAGGTCTGTGTATAGTGATTATTGTACCATATCATATCAAATAAGGCAGTGGAGGCAAACAAACTAGAGAGAAAGAACAGTGTTGTAATTTATTTCACATAGATAATTATATTGTATAATCTGCCTAGCGTGCCATATATGGCGCATGCTTTATTATCCATGTTACACTCTGTTTTAAACAAATTTCATTAAAATACTGTAGAAATACACTATAAACAGCTTTTGGTACTAATCTTAATTAGTTTATGTCAAAAAAATAATTCAGGCAGAAACGGGTTAAGTCTCTCATTATAAACCTATTGGGGAACGTGTGGTTAATGAAATCCTTTAAACGCATCCAATGAGCACGCAGATATTAGATGGGATGAACTTTTGTCACTTATCTCACCAGAATAACGTGAAAGTTTGAAGAATACGGTATTACTGTATCTCCAACATTTCCTCGCTCATAGCCATCGGTGAAATAACTCTGTGTTTCCAACTGTTCAAATGGTCTTTTTTTTGTTGTCCGCGATGACCTAGATTTTAGGACTTAAATTGAAACCAGAATGTGGGCCACAGTCAGTGTTCGTAATGAATAGTGAAGCAATAAAATGTTCAAAACATGAAGCTTGCAGTGTATCTAACCAGACACATGTCCGGGGGTTGATCCCTGGGCGAGATAATGAATGGACCGTTATTGCTCCATCAATAGCATGGTGTGAAACTGGGTCATACATTATATGGTCGACGGCACGGCACTATCTATACTAACATAGTAAGTGTAGGTATGAAATCAACCCTATCTGAAACAAATAATTGGTCCTTATTGACAAAATGTAATTGAAATCTAAATGGTATTGAATAAAACCACCAATCTCTATATATAAAAATGAATGTTTCTTAATAGTTTATCTGTCGATCTGTATATCCCGTAAGCGTTCATATAGCATTCATCCAATTGCGATGAAACTTTGGTGAGTTGTTGTGCACATTCCCGCGAGTGTTTCTGAATTAGTTAATCCATTTTGCAATATGACGCACGCAAGTCGTTTCAACAAATGAGTGTTCGCACTAATAGTTACAACAAATGCACTTTTCTATTGCGAAGGTTTTTGACTAAGAAAATACATTTATTAATAGATGGTGCGCAAGTCGTTCCAAGAAATAAACTTTGGTCAACTCTTGTGCACGCCCACGAAGGTGTAAAACTATTTCACAATCTGTGGGACAAGAGTCGTTCCAACAAATGAGTTCTGGCACACTAAGTTACCGGTAATCGTTTTAACAAATGAACTTTGGTGAATGTTTATGCGTCCACCCACGAAGATTTCTGAATTAGTAAATCCAATTTACAGTAGGTTGCTCATAAGTCGTTATAAGAATTGAGTGTATCTCATACAGTTTAGTGGCAGTTTATATGTTTCAAAGCGTTTTCAGTTTCCGGTGTGACGCGCATTTGCGATGACCATCAACAAAGCACAGGGACAATCCAAACAAGTGTGTAGACAATTTGGATAAATCTAGGCATCTCACATGGACAACTGTATGTGGCCTGATCACGCTTCGGAAAGCCTTCTGGTTTACTCATCATCAGACGGAAAAACAAAAGGATATTTTGTATCCAAAAGCACTTAAATAAACAAGATCACAATACAAACACTTTCTTTCTTTGATTGATATTGCAAAACATGTGAAATAATTTGTTCACTTTCTTTATTTAACTGTCCATCAATGGATCTATCTAAGAGATTTGTTGATTTACATAGAGTATATCATCTCATATTTCATAACACTGTCTTTGATTAGTATTGCAACGCATGCTGGGTACTGCTAGTAGTCTATAAATATATTATTATAAATTGTTTAATATAACAGGACTAGGTAACTGAACGATTCTCTTCAGTCGCACGCAAACGGTGTATGCAATTTTATGGACATTTAACACGAATGGATGATTCACGTCTGACTATGAAAATATTTCTTATTATCAATGGGAACCAACAAACCAAAATTCGCTGTAGGGTAGATACAGAAATGGACCTTATTGAAGTCGACATTGAACCAATGGCTACAACAAGGACTACATACAGACAAAAGATCAACACCCACAAATTTGCACCCAAGAATCCATCGGAGAAAAGCTTGAAACTCCGAAACTCATGGACACAAGAAAGACGGCAGGCTCAGAGTGAAAGAATGAAGATATCTTGGGCGAATAAGAAGTTCAAAAAGATAAAAAATTCCAGTGCTATTTAATGGTTCCATGCGCCCCTTAGGGGGCTGAATGAATATAATAATAATAACAGGACTAGTTTTGACCACAGTGTGGTCATCATCAGCAATCTTAAGTTGTTGGAAGAAACTATTAATATATATATAGGCTAAAGTTGCGAGTAACTGAAACTACGGTATATGGTGATTTTGAGATTATCGTAAAATATTCCAAAACTATAAAAATCAGATCTGTTACAATGTAATTTAACAAAAGTTATAACCAAAAATAAATCTTGAGAGCGACACAAGATTTTTATAAGATTTTAGAAGATAAGGTACTGTACACTTAATGAATATCGGAGGAATATACAACTAAGAACTTTTCAATATTTTTAGATAACAGTCGTGTTCTATTTTCATGAAAAATGTTTCTGTAATGTGAGAGCATCACATGAAGTGATGGGACAGAACTTTAATGAAACCAGTTACTCTGGTTTTAGGTCTACCGCTTCACGTTTCTCTCGTCGCAGCAAAGGCCTTTTTTTTTTACTATTACTGTCTCATTCCACACATGATTTTGTTGCACAACCCGGTCAAACGTTTCTCTGACAGCAGTTACCTTCCCAAGTGTTTGCTCAAGATTTCCGAGGATTCTCGTTCCAAAAATATTCTCTCTCTAGATGTTGACAAACGGGAAAATAATTTTGTCGTCTACACCAGCTACTGTACAATATATTGTATTGGAAGAAGATTCACTTCTTTAAAAGGCATTAAACAGAAAATTACTCGTATACTCGAAATATGCACGAACGCCTGAAATAGGTATTTATATGCACAATAAAATCAACGTATTTCAGCTTGAAAGGCCTAAAATGGATCTATGTTTTGAAAGCCTATACAGTACAGGGGAATGATAAAGGTAAACAGGCAAATTCTTATCCTTAATTTATTATGAGCACGGCTAGGATATATATGTATTTCTTTATACCCAGATAGACATATTTTTGTAACTTGTATCCATCGACTATGTTGTCCTCTATTCAAATTAAACACATTTATTTTCCATATTTCTGACATTGGTTGTCTACATATTTATATATAAAATTAATATTTTTCCATATTTCGTGATTTCTAATTCAATAATTGTATATATTTTATTCTTAGGAGTAACAAGTACTTCCCTGAAGAACGAAATAGCCTGTTTTCATACATCCTACTGGTCTTACTTGATGATCAGGTGCCATCAAGTCGGCGTCGACTCCTAACGACTGCATGAATGTACTGTCTCCATATGATTCGGTCTTCATCCATATAGGCTACTTCTGATCCTTCACTGACATATTCATGTTGGATTTGATGGAGTCGATCCATCTCAATGCTGGCCGTCCTCGTCTCCGAGACCCTTCCACCTTTCCAAGCATAATTGTCTTTTCCAACGAATCAGAGCGTCTCATAATGTGTCCAAAATATGACAGCTGTAATCTTGTTATCAATGCTTCAAGACCAGATCTAGTTTGATTTTTTGAATTACCCATACATTTGCCTTCTTGGCTGTCCAAGGAATACACAGTATCAATCTCCAACACCAGAGGTCAAAAGCATCAATATACTTCCTATCTCCTTTCCTTATGGTCCAGCTTTCGCAACCATATGTAGCTATGGGAAAGACTACTGCCTTAACCATTCTAATTTTAGTAGGCAAAGATACATCTGAACACTTGAAGATCTTATCCAGGCCTTTAAAAGCTGCTCTTCCTAGGGCAAGTCTTCGGCGAATCTCTTTACTGCATGAGCCGCTACTACTAATGGTTGATCCCAAGAAACAAACTATTCACCTCTGTGATTAACTTATTATCTATCATAATGTTTGATGGTAAACCTGTTGTCATTAGTTTTGTCTTGTTGTATTCAAGTACAAGCCCATGGTTTCACTCTGTTCTTTAACATTCGTAATGATATCCTCGAGCTATTCCTTGCTTTCAGCAACCAAAGTGGTGTCATCTGCATAACTCAAGTTGTTTATATTCAATCCACCAAACTTAAAACCATGAGGTGACTAAACCAATCCAGATTTCCTCATGATGTACTCAGCATACAGATTGAATAAGTAAGGCGAAAGTATACAGCCTTGTCGCACACCTGTACTAATAGGGAACCACTCTATTTCACCATGCTCAGTTTTAACATTGGCTTCTTCTCCCAAATGTAGGTTACGCATCAGGACTATGAGATATTCAGGTATGCCCATCTGTCTAAGTATATTCCACATCTTCGAATGATTCACACTATCAAAGGCCTTCCTGTAATCTATAAAGCACATATTGTACAGGTATTCCTTTGCTGTTTCCATCATCCAACGTACATCACTAATGATGACTCTAGTTCCTCTACGTTTCCTAAAACCAGCTTGAGTAGCGGACATTTCGTCCCATGTATGGAAAATCGAGATAAAATGAAACGAGATTAAAAATTGCATAGTCGCCTTTTTCAAGTTCTCATCAAATTTCACTAAATTAGGCATCAGTATATTAAGGCTTGTATGAAGACAAACCGTGCCAAATTTCACAGCACTCGGATGAAAAGTCGCGAGAAAAATTCATGTAAATATTTAAATTTCCCCTCGTCGCCATGGTGTTTTGTGCGCACCAGGTTATTGAACGATCCATAGGTGAACTTATGTTAATAGCCTCTATCATCATACAAAATTTCAGTTTGATTGCTGAAATAGATTCACAGATATTGAGAACCGTGTAAATATTTCGGATAGTCAACATGTTGGATTGTTATATGTAGGCCATATAGTTATGTACCATTAGATGAAAATTATTGTGTAGGTTCATTATTCAAACGTTGATTTCGATCGCATGATTAGTACACAAGAAATGAAAACTTAATTTTAAAATTTCGCACAGCCACCATATTGGAATCATCAAAACAATAGAGTTTTGTTGGAAGTCAGTAGATTAAATTTTATATGAACATTTACCGTACCAAGTTTCACTGCGCTCGGATGATTAAATCGCGAGTCAGTTCCATTTAAATGTTTGAACTTCGTTAGGCCGCTAAGTTGCTTTCGTGATCACCAGGTTATTAAATCCCTTAGGTGAACTTCAGTCAATAGCCTCTATCAACATACGAAATGTCAGTTTGATTGCTGCAATAGATTCGTAGATATTGAGAGCCGTTCAAATATTTTGGATGGTTGCCATGTTGGATTGTTGTGTATATGTAGGTCATAAAGTTATGAAGATTATTGCATAGGTTCATTATTCAAACTTTCACTTTGATTGCCAGGTTAACACACAAGAAATAAAATCTTAATTTTAAAATTTTTCTTAGCCGCCATCTTGAGGTTATGTAAATAATTGAACTAAATTAGAAGGCAGTGCATTGCATTGTTTAGAAATATTTGCTGTACCAAGTTTCACTGCGCTCCGATGGTTAAATCGCGAGAAAAGTCTATTTAAATGTTTCAAGTTTGCTTGGCCGCCATGTTTATACTTAACAGGTTTTTAAAAGTCACATAGATAAATAATTTATAGTAGTGCCCTTTATTATCGTACAAAATTTCAGGGTGATATGCGTTGCTGTTGCGGAGATATAGAATGCCAGTGAAATATTTCGCGTGGCCGCCATGTTGGATTGATGTAACGTAATAAAAATTGAAAGGTGCGGTCGAGGTCGGACGAAGTAGTAGTATGCACTTACTCAGTTTCATTGAAATTGCTTCGGCCGTTTAGATTTTATTAGTGGGGGGGGGGCTTACATACACAGACACACACACATACGGACAGATACACATACACGGACAAAAGGTGATTTCATAAGCCTATTTTTTTCATCATCATGATCATACATATGGTTTCAGTAGTATAGATCCCTCCTGCGGCGCTCACAAGCGACCGATCGTGACGAATGAGCATTCAAATGAAAGAGAATAGACATTAGCAGTGACGAATTGCACTCCAATTTCATAAATATCTATAATTGATTTAAGAAATGACTTTATGTCATAGATTTATGTCATGTTAAAGAACCTTCCACTAATTACACCTGTGTGAAGCTAAATTGTATAAGTTAAGAATGTAAACAACGCTCTTAGGTTCCTACGTTCGTAGCCAAGAACCGACTGCGGTGGCGTCTGGTAGCTAAGTTCTGAACTAGTAGTCGTTGACGGTGGCGTTTGGCAGCTAAAGTAGGAACTATTTGAAAAATTCAAAAAGTCTGCAGTCCTTACTTGAATTTTAAAAAAACCAGGTAACACACACTAATACAGTCATCACAATTAACACTGGTTATCAGACAGATTCTACACACACCCAAAGTACACGGGGCTACATGACCGAGCTGTCGCAGCCCCGAAACTTAAGAACCAACCAACCAACCAACCAACCAACCAACCAACCAACCAACCAACCAAATGACTATATCAAATGTACGAAGTGTGCGATTTACATATACTGTTGCTGTAGGAAAATTCGCTCCATAATTGCTGTCCACTTCACATTTTGGCCGCTGTGACGCCTGCTTCATGTCATTTTAATATTATGAGGTCTTTCCTTTATCATTTTGCAAGGATTTCAGAAACAGTAAATCAAAGTAATGAGTACTCAAATCGTATAATTTCATAAATATCGAATAACCGGTGAGTGTTATGATGTTCCAATTTTCAGTGATTGTCTCCTTAAGTTAGGGAAAGTAGAACTTGGAATTCTAACTGAAATGTAAATAGTGTTCTATAATCTTTTTTTTGAAATAAAAATATAACAACCTTTCTCCTTAAGTCTCTCATTATAAACCTTTTGGGAAAAGTGTGGTTTTTGAACATGCGAGATTTCTCGCACGGGTGCGCTAGTAAATTAAAACAGGCTAAAAAATATAGTCTATAGTATTGTCGTTTTCATTGACAGAAAATAAAGCAACACACGACAAGTTAACAGTTATGTACTTAAATTGCTTTTGAGCAAAGAAAGATTTCTGAAGTATGTGCCTGTAACAATAGCAAGCATCTCATTGAGTGAGGTACCAGTGCTTATAAACATAGACCTTGACCTTCAATTACGCAAGTTTTCAAGAAATCCAAGTTTTGAGGAAATGTGTAATGTAAAACTAGAATCAGAATATATCCTGCCGATACAGTGAATTTTAAACATGCGCCAATCACCTCATGCGGTAGTGCGAAGGTTCAGCCAATGGAAATCACTTCTGCGAGACAACAGGAGAAGCTTCAAGTTTGAAAATTTAAAACAGCATTTCGTGGCACACTGTTATGGTAGCAGAAATAATGAATAATTGATTGATTGAATGAATGAATGAATAACAAATTAAAAGCAGGTGAGCTGAAAAGAAAATTGAGCAATTTAATTGATGAATCCAGTATCTTTAATGTATTTTTGTGGGCTGTAAAAGTAAAAAATGTAGTGTTTAGTGGTTAAATTAATTTTATGTTCGACGATGTCGATGTGTAAATATTATATGTCAGAAAACTGTATTATAATGGGGGTCACTAAAGTACTACTTTTCATTATAACACAGTTTTTCTAACCAATCAGAGCACAATATCTTCATTCATTGACCAATTAGGTAAGGATAGCTTCGGACATGCACTCAAAATCCAACATGTCGGACATGAATAACATGACTTGAAAGTTGACAATGTAGCCTATATTGGATCAACCATTGTAGTTACAATGCATAAACAAACTGGGCAATATTGCAAAGAAATAGCACTGTACCTTAATATCCACAACTCCAATTTCTACATATTCGTAAGATTTCGCCGACAATTTTAGTGATTGCTGTTATTGACATAAACACACCAGAACGCCACGGAGGAAGCACGCGTTGGACATTAGTTCCAAGGGAGCTTGCCACGGTGGGTGAGTGGAAATCGTGTCGGTCTACCAACCCCAAGATTTCAGGTTCGCTCCTGGCTGTGGTATGTGGTTTTTTGAAAGGCGGCAAAAATACGATACGCATTTTATACGATGTTGGCATGTCAAAGAACCCATTTGAATTCAGTAGGCCGAGTTTATAATGGCAAAATTAATCTCGAGAGTTTCCGCCAACACAAAGTTCCTCATTTCTCTACTAGAAAGCGCTATAGTGTTCAAGGAGCTTAGATATCTAACATCAAACCTCCTTGAGTTTAATAGCCAAGGAACAACGAAATTCGACATGCAAGCTACCCTCTGGGTGTCAAATAACAAAGCTTGCACCCGACACCTGAGGCCATACGATATTATTATTATTAGTTCCAAGGAAAGTATAATCTTGCTCTCTGTTCAGTAAATGGATTTCTTACGCGAAACGTCACCAGATGTCATAACTGTTCTATTTGAGACTCAATTGATTTGCCTTCCGTTGACATTCTATACGCATCGAATTTGAAGAATAACTAGTTGATAATATGATACATTTTAATTTCAAAGCGTTTGTAACAGCCTATATTGTGTTATTTGACCAAAATAACAAAATGCTGCAATATAGTACCTGTGCGCTATCTGTTGGTGCTACTTCAGGATAAACAATGTTTCAAAGCTTTGGGATTCGTATTTGGGTAGAGATCAAATGCTGAGCCCACACAATTCCCAAGAAAAGAATTCAACCGACAGAATCTCGACAGATATTTATGAATATTTATATTAGTTAAAATTAACGTCGAACATAAACAGTCGTATGCAACTCACCTATGATGGTAATTAAGACACTTGTATGTAAATTATAAAACGAACGAAGCGAGTTTTATAAACATACTCGTGTCATAATTATTGCCATTATATGCTCGTTGGATAATGTACTATTATTGTCCATATTTTTAGCCTACTTTCGATTTTTGCAAAAAATGAAAGTAGACTTATGAGATCAACACAGGGCGAAAAAAGTGTGTCTGTCTGTGTGTGTGTATGTGTGTGTGTGAGTCTGTGTGTGTGTATGTGTGTGTGTGAGTCTGTGTGTGTGTGTGTGAGTGTGTGTACTCTGAATGTCTGTCCCCCCCTATCAATTCGAACACGGTGAATGCGAATTGAACGAAATTTGGTACAAAGGTAGCACTAGCAAAGGACACCTCAGTGTCATGTTTTATATTGCCGCCATCTTTACTAAAACTGAATGGCGGCCACTCAAACGTTCAAAACGTAAAATCAAATAACGACTAACCAAATCATCCGATCTCTACCAAATTTGGTAACAACTTACCTTCGTATAGGATGCGTCTTGTGACCAAAATACAAGGTCGTCCGCCATACCATTTCAGAATGGCGGCCGTGCGAATTATGCAAACTTTATAATCCATATCATGGGACCCACCAGTTCCGATTATCGAGCCGAGAATCGTTTTAACTGTTCTAAAGGAAGAGGCACGTTCGAAATTAAAAGTTTATTTTGTAATACTATAGTGCAGACGTGATTTTAAAAAGCTGAGCCGATTCAGTAATAAGACAAGATGGCAGCGGATATCTTGTGCCTGACTTATATTTCACTAATTTGAGTATTGCATGCAATATAGCGTACTGATACAAAATAAATAAACTTTGTATTAAATGCTTTATATATAAATAATATACTCCAGTGATGAAATCGTTTAGTATAAATCATTATTTGCTAACAAGTTCTATGTAAGTCATTTTATATAGAACGATATTTGTTGACACAATTAGCTCTGTGGTAGAGCGTTAGCCTATCGCTCAAATGCCTATGGTTCAAACCCGATCAGAGCTAGGGTTTTTGCTTGAAATGTTATATGTTTATTGTTTTGTAATGACTCAGATGTTTTAAAATTAAGCGTTATATTGTGCATATTATGGTGTAAAATATATATTTAATTAAAACATAATTCGCCAGCAGATTTACTCGAGACATCTAGCTGCCAAAAAGGTAACTGCACGCCGACCTACTTATTAACTTCCAGATTTTATTGAAAAGTTTCTTCTTCTGGCCGCTAGAATGCACTCGCTCTGTTAGGATTATATTGTTCGATATTTCACCACTAGATGTCACGACTAGTCTACGTGGGGCTCCATTGATTACTATACCATTGGCATTCTATGCGCATCGAATTTGAAGAATGACAAGATGATACTACGATACATTTTTACTTTTTATTTTAAAGGGTTTGTAACAGCCTATTTTGCGTTACTTGAAAATGTTATTTGAAGTAAAGAACAAAACGATTTCACATAGTAACTGAATTCAAGCCGTTGGTGTTAGTTCAGGTTATTAATTACTACTTTTATTTCAGGCAAATAGCAATCGAAAATATCCACATAGTTTGTATACACACGTCTCTGTAGGGTCATGGAAAGATTTGTTAATTCAATTAGGGTTTTCGATTCCCGGCCAATGCATGTGAGATTTTCGAAGTGAAATGCCATGTCCTGTGGTTCGGATTCCACGTAAAAAGGAGGTCCCGAGGCTCATAATCACAAGATTCACGGTCACGTAAAACTACAATCTTCCTTCCTTTTTTTCAATTAGGGTTGTGAAAGCCATGCACAACCAGACGTGTAAAGACATGCCTCAACTCAAAGTTGGATGTTGCCCACGGCAGGTCGTATATGTAATAATAATAATAATAATGAAAATGAAAATCCACAGCCTGCTTCCAGTCTCCGACTGGGTCAGGAATGGAATGAATGAAGCCCCCATCTAGCGGCGAGGATATGAACTGTGCCGGCTGCCGAGGCCTGACGCACTCCTCTGGGGCAATGATTAAATCAATGACAGATGAAATGAAATGATAGTGGAGAGTGTTGCGGGAATGAAATTGTGACAGGGAAAACCGGAGTACCCGGAGAAAAACCCGTCTGCCTCCGTTTTGTCCAGCACAGATCTCACATGGAGTGACCGAGATTTGAACCACGGACCCAGCGGTGAGAGGCCGGCGTGCTGCCGCCTAAGCCACGGAGGCTTTCAATAATAATAACATTACCACAAATACTTCGTTTAAAATAGTTTAATCTAAGCCCTGTATTGTGTGTTTATTACTCCGTTTACTCAAGTAGTCCAATTGAGCCCCTATAACAGATATTCATTGTGTAATGTCGTTTATTTCATTAGAAACGGAGGTTACGATCGAGTGAATTGATATCAGTTGGATCACATAATTATGTACAAAGAACCTCGGTCGATCAGTCAAACTAACACACTGGCATTCACAGGAATGTTGTAAACCTTGCCATAGGTATAAAAGGCAATACCCAGTGTCTTACGACAATGGTGAATTCTGAATTAATTAAACGCCCGCTACCGGAGGATCGTCCGGGCACGTCTAGTTCTGGCGCAGGACGTGACAGTTTACAAGCCAGCAGTAATGGCAGGTTGTGGATGCAGCGGACAACTGCCATTTCATCTGAAGAAACCCCCGCTGCCACCGAAAATTCTGCTGATACCCAACATCAACAGATCAGCACCGCCGAAAGTGCTTTGCAGAATTCATTTGCAACCACCAAGGCTGGCCGCAGTAGACAACGCATGCAATGGACACGTGAAATGAATACAGCGTCATGCGTTTCTACTTCCTAGCTACAGACATGGAAAGAAATCTGACTGGATATAGAACTTCTCTGCATTCTAAGTTTATAAGTAAATACTCCCATTTGAATATCACAGAACAGCGAGTAAGTGATCAGCGTAGAACCATAATAAGGAACAGTCTCCTAAGCGAATTTGAAATTCAACAGATTAAAGATGGGGTTCTCTCAGAACTACAACCCATGCAGGAGACCAATAATGAAGTTCATCCTGCCGTTAACATAGACACCACA
Source organism: Meconema thalassinum (assembly GCA_946902985.2). Classification (NCBI taxonomy): domain Eukaryota; kingdom Metazoa; phylum Arthropoda; class Insecta; order Orthoptera; family Tettigoniidae; genus Meconema; species Meconema thalassinum. The sequence continues at coordinate 245,723,938 of OX336394.1, read as the reverse complement.
CCACGTCAAGGTACTGCAAAAAGTAATAAATCTTCCGTAGTCGAAATTGAAGGCAATAGTAACACACTGGAGGATCGTGGAAATGTGATGAATATTTTACAGACAGAATTAATGAAATGGGAAGATAGTGATCCAAATTCAAGGAGTATTATTCCCAAGCTAAGATTTAAAAATAATAGCAGACATATAATTGAGGATGTAAACAATTGCTTGGCAGCTTTCTTAGAAACAGTAGATAATCTTACGGATTTCCATTTGCTCATATACTGCGCAGCTGTTACTGTGTTATCACTCCATAACCAGGTGCCCAGCAACCAAAACTTCAGTCCTCGTACAGAAAGAATACCTCCATGGGAACGACGAATCAATAATAAAATAATGTCGTTGCGTAATGTAATAGGTCAGCTCACACAATATGCTTCAGATAATAGAACTCGAAAGATCACTTCAAAAATCATGACGATAATTCCGAACATAAAAAACAAAGGGAAGCAAGAAATCCTGAATATCATGGACGACTACAAGCAAAAACTGGCAGTACAAGCAGCAAAACTCAAGAGATACAAGGAAAGTTATCAGAGAAGAACACAAAATTATCTCTTCAGAGCTAATGAGAAAACTTTCTACGCGAATCTTGATGGCAGCCGTGAACCAACAATCTCTAAAACACCGAATGAGGAGGAAATAAGCAACTTTCGGCGTAATGATTGGTCAAACCCGGTGCAGCATAAAGAAGATGCAGAATGGATCCATAAAATCAACGAGAAGCACTCACGCATTAATCAAACGCAAGAGTTAGTCATTAATGAACAGGACATCCAAATAGCCATCAGCAAAACACACAGCTGGAAATCTCCGGGACCAGACAAAATTCAGAACTATTGGTACAAAATATTTACTAGCACACACAGAAAATTAGCTGATCTTGTAACTCAGGTAATCTATGATCCCGAAGAGTTCCCACACTTTCTCACAGAGGGACGAACCTACATATTGCCTAAGAGTGCCGACTCAGCTAATCCAGCAAACTACAGACCAATAACCTGTTTGCCGACGCTCTACAAGATCATCACATCGGTCATCACAAATGTAATTTATGGTCACATGTACCAGCATAGCATCTTGACAGAGGAGCAAAAGGGTTGTAAGAGAGGCGGCCAAGGCTGCAAGGAACAGCTCACCATTGACAGTGTGATTATACACCAAGCACAGAAGCAACAACGTAACCTCTTCTTGGCTTATATCGACTATAGAAAAGCATTCGATACGGTGCCCCACAGCTGGCTCATCCATACCCTTGAGATATACCGGGTAAACAAGACACTCATCAACTTCCTTGCTATCATTATGCAATTTTGGCGTACCAAAATCATCTTGAAATCTAACATCACTACCACTGAAACAGAGGTCATACCCATCAAACGTGGTATATTTCAAGGTGATGCCTTAAGTGCACTGTGGTTTTGTTTATGTCTCAACCCTTTATCAGAGATTCTAAAGATGAACAACTACGGATACCAAATAAAAGAAAATAAACAAAATCTTCTCAAAGTAAATCACCTCTTTTATATGGATGACATAAAATTGTATGCAGCAAATAGGAACCAACTGACATCACTCATCAATATAAAAGATAACATTTCGAAGGACATTTGCATGGAGTTTGGGACTGGCAAATGCAAAATCAACAGCATCAACAAAGGACAGTGGTGTAGAACAGAGGGAATCAGCATAAGAGCTGATGAGCGAATAGACAGCATGGGGAAATATGAAACATATACATATCTAGGATTTGAGCAAGTAGTTGGAATCGACAGTAAATCTGAGAAGGAGAAACTCTACCAGAAATTTAATAATAGACTTCGACTTCTGCTGAAAACCAAGCTTAGTGCTCATAACCTAACAACAGCTATCAATTCATATGCTATATCTGTGCTGATGTATTCATTTGGTGTTTTAAAATGTTCTCAAACAGACCTAGAGAACATTAACCGCACAATAAGAACTATGCTTACGAAACACAGAATGTTGCATCCCAATGCTTGTATAGAGAGAGTAACAACACCCAGAAATGAAGGAGGCAGAGGTATTCTTGATGCTATAGCTCTGCACAATCAACAAGTTATACATCTAAGGAATTTCTTTCATTCTCGGAAAGATACCAGTGTTTTACATCGAGCGGTAGCACAAGCTGACTTCAACCACACTCCTTTGAATCTCCATGAAGGAAATTTCGTCATGAAAGACAAGAACACACTGAACAGAGAGAAGGTGCAGAGATGGGCAGGAAAAGAACTTCATGGCAGATTCTACAACCAGTGTAATGACAAGAATATTGACAAACAGCTTTCGAACACATGATTGTCAAGGGGAGAGCTGTTTCCAGAAACTGAGGGATTTAACCAGGCGATACAAGACAAAGTTATCACCACAAAAAGTTATAGGAAACACATCCTGAAAGATCAGACTGTTATAGATGATGAATGCAGGAAGTGCAATACCGGTCCAGAAACCATAGAGCATATTACCAGCAGCTGCAGAATTCTAGCGCCAACATCTTACACTGAGCGGCATAACGATGTTGTCAAAGTCATTCATCAAGAACTCGCCCTAACCCGATCTCTCATACACGACAGGACGCCTTATTACAAATACTCTCCAGAAAGTGTGATGGAAAACGAAGATTACAAGCTGTATTGGGATCGCACTATTCAAACAGACAAAACAACTCCTCATAATAGACCAGACATAACTTTAACTGATAAGAAGAGCCATCACACGTACTTGATTGACATATCTGTTCCGAATGACCATAATATCCACCATAAATACAGAGAAAAGATTGAAAAATATACTCCTCTAGCTATGGAGGTTGCTAGAATCTGGAGACAAAAAAATGGACGATTCTTCCTTTCCTCCTTTCTCCCACTGGCCTGACACCTAAATCCTTTTCAGTAAATCTAGCTACACTAAATATTCTCATATTCACCCATACTATTGCACAAAAGGCTGCAATTCTGAAAACCTGCAGCATCGTTAGAGGGTTTTTGAATACACATTAGGATTTTTCTTTGGATCCTCTTGTGAAAAAGAGACGTGGAGGATAAGAAGAGAAGACAAAATTAACTGTCAAACATCTATGCTATTCGAAAATGTATGCAATAGGCTTAAGTGTTACTTGACTCATTTTCTTGTATGTAATGTACCGATATGAGTCATGGTACCGACTGTAAGTTGAGTAAATAAAGAGATAATAATAATAATGTTATTTGTTTTACGACCCTTTTAACTACTGCTGCTTTTAGAGACACCGGGGTGCCAGAATTTTGGCCCGAAGGGGATCTTAAACGTGCCAGTAAATGTACTGACACGGCTCCCTCGCATTTGTGCACCCTCAAATGCCAGCTGACTGCGCCAGGATACGAACCTGCAACCTAGGGCCCAGCAAGCGAGAACGTTACCGCTGAGCCACGCAGCCAGTCCGGTCGATTATGTCTCCAGATCCATAACATTCTTGATATACTTCTTATCTTTCTTTCTTTCTTTCTTTCTTTCTTTCTTCAATGATGGTAGCAGTTTTTATCTAGGTTGTGGCGTTTGGTAGAGGTAAATCGTTTCTAAGGTCTTCAACAAAGAATAGTTCTATTATACTCTTTGATAATAACAACGAGTTATAACTATACTCATACCATGACGAATGAAAGAGAAAGTGAGAGAACTCTTGAAGTTCAAGCGCGCCCCGCCCGGCAGCGCTAGAGTGGGCAAGTTCCACGCTGCCGGTCAGCTGGTCTTAGGGATAATGCCAAGGGAAACGAATTACTTTGTAACTGATACTCTTTTAAAAAGTAATTAGCTATCACAATTAAAATAACACGGCAGGGTACAATGGAAAATATAATTCACGGAAATAAGTACTACGGTCTCCATTACATGTTACGGAAAGCACAGATTCCTGGAGTTGGCTATACAAACTGTTACTTTTGTTGTTTCTTGTTGTGGCAGTTTAGTTTCCTCAGATTGAGAGTCTAAAGAAGGTGAATTTGTGGGTCTGAATCTAATTAATGAAAACGGGGGAATGGCAGAGCGGCTCTTGAGAGCACTAGTGACAGACAGGGCCGTATCTCTAAATAGGCTGCAGCCTAGAGCGGCAAATTTTCATGGGCGGCAGTTTGGCAATTTATTCAAAAGCTAAAATGAAGTATTTCAGACGTTAATAATATTTTCCGTACGAATTTAAGGATACATGTTACTTAAAAATATGTTTTAGTCCTTCTACAGTTTTTCCTGCCTTAGAAGAGTTAAGAACTCTCTGCGAACTAGTATTTCTGAAATATGGTTATACTCACTTTCATTACTTTGTATTGAGGCAAATACAACGAAAACACTTTCATATGAGGACATTATTAACGAGTTTGCAATTAAGAAATCTCCTAAGAAAGCTATGTAAATTTGAACACTAAGATTACGTGGGGTGAGTTGTTTTAGAGAAGTTTGTATATTTTTCAACAAATAAACCAGTAATTAAGTACATTTTGTGTAATATCATTTCACCGTGTAGGACAACTTAATTCAAATTGAACACAGTTCTTCAATTACGCAAAAGATAGTCATTAGCATTAAAAAATAAAAATATGTGTAAAATAGTGATCACTGATCACCAAGATCAAAATAATTAACTAAGTTCGAAACCCATTTCATTTTTAACGAATCTTAAAAGAAGTACAAAAAACAAGTAGATAACTAATTTCATTATAACATTTATTATGTAGCTAAGCCATTACATTTGTAGTTTTATCTGAACTTTATGTTTAAAAAAGATGAAAAAGCCAATGAACTCTATCCTTTTGTTGTATAAAACAAATGTATTAAGTAAATATGAACTATTGAGGGGGCGGCAAATGGACTTGAGCCTATAAGCGGGATACTCTTAAATCCGGCCCTGGTGACAGAGTTGAGATGGCTATCCTCAGAGGGAGTGATGCCTATGTGGTGATTACCTAATTCCTCAACGAGGGAAATAAATTTGGTTATGGGATTGAGCGCATTAATTACTGCTTGTCTGACTGATTTACAAAGGCTAATACCGATAGGTGGGTGGATGAGCACCATCGTGGTCTGAAGGTTACTGCCATTGGGTGAAGCGTACCACAGCCCTTTCTCGAAATCAAATTTCGGGAATGAGACGTGGCTCAGTGAGGGAAAATGTGAGCTAGAGAGTGAGGAATCTGATTTTGGTGAAGCTGGTTTAAGTGAAACGAGTATACCATCTCGTTTTTTGGTAGGCCCATTCGGAATTAGTGTTTTTGGATTGACAGGGGTATAATTTGGGCTTTTAGGGTCATCAGGGTCCTGAGTTATCAGGAATGTTATGCCCTGGTACGTTAATGTGCGAGGTTTAGTGTCAGTGCGCGACAGGTTTGTGTTCGTGAGTGTATAAGTGCGTGTAATGAGTAAGAGGTGATGAGAGATAGTGGTCAAATACCTTGGTCGACCAGAGAATAAGGAAAAAGAAAAACAAATTTACCAGTCACTCAAAGTTATCCAGTTTAAATACAGTTGGAGCTGTGACGTTGAGTGCGCTGATGAAATTTGTAGTTACTTGAAATAATTAATTAAATAATTAATTATTGGCTGCTTGGTAGGGTGAGAGGATGAGCTAAACTTGCATTAAAACTCTAAGGAGACAGGAGTTGCTTGACTAGGATGGTTACAGGGTGGGTATGGTGTTGGATATTTGAATGGTAGAGGGGTGACTTAATCTGCACTGTTACTACGAGGGATGCAAATTAAGCTTTTAGGAACGTAGTGGAATGGCTTGAACTAGGACTAGGTTTGCTAGAAAGGCTGGCAAGGCTGGCGGATCATCGATTTCGTCAATTGGCATTAGAAGTTGGAGCTTGGAGCAGTGGCGTGCAGTTTGCTTGGATGCTGGACTCGGAATGATGATGGCCTACACAAAACATAAAACGCTGATGTACACAAGACACAATGAACTGAATTTAAGAACTGAAAGTAAAGAAAATTCAATTTAATTCACACAAATATCTCACACAGTAGCTTCCCCCGCACTTTTCTATGACCCGGTTCGACGGAACAACAGGACACGTGTTGGACATAATCGCTTGCAGTGCCTGTAGCGGCGGGACCTCGAACTACCGTTCTATAATGGCGGAGTCCTCACACTAGGTCCTTCTATTCGTCATGCTCATACATTTAGGAGAAAGTAGGCTATATGTTCTTTACTGAACATCTTGTTTGACACGTTTTAGTAGTCTACATATAAATTTCCCTATTCATAACTCATCCTCGACTTGACAGAAGCGGGAACAATAAGGGGTAGCCTACCATACATGAAAAGGGACCAGATCCTATGTTTTTGCTTAAGGATTTAACGAATCCCATTTTGGACACATCGGGATCAACTCTTCCCTCAAATCAACTTATGAGCCTTGTAGAGTAATCCCTACGCTACCACAAACTTAAGGGGGCAAGAAACTAAATGGAGTTAGAAGCAGTAAGAGCTGTGTTCTCCCACAGGGGATGTAAGGAACGGATATTCTAGGGAGAAAACCATTCATTGTGCAGTTTGCGTCTTCGTTCATACAATCCCCGAGGAACGTGACCTGTGGCTTAACGCGCCGCTCAATACGTTCGTCCTTAGCCCTGACCACATGTTCAAGGTCACTATTCTACTCGCTCGCTTTAAAGCCATCCGCTCAATATTTTGATCATGCCGCAACAAGCACACACCAATGAAAATAAAAATAACAACACAGTGAAAGAGTGGGGCTTCACTGCTGGAATTACAGCTTGAAATGGAAACTTCAGAAGCTATTCCTTCAGTGTTGTCTAATACGAATTGTTACTGTTCAGTCGGTCAACACGAATTTGCCCAAAGACTGGGTGGGGGTACAATGTACAGTATATCCCTCCCTATATTATTCTGCTAAGGTCCCATTCCAGTTTTGTACCGAAAATAAGGTCCCATTAACACCAACCTACACATATGGAGTACCTACAGGTTCAGCATAACCCAAAGCGTACGCGAAATGCACTCACTTACTCTTTAAATGCTTCACAATTAAATAAATACCTTAAAACATGTATATTTACAATGAAATAATGAAAGAATGCAACACGGTAACCATGGTAACAGAATCTCTGTAAGACGGAATGCAATTCCAATTATTACATTACTATGAAAGTTTCCAGACTGTTATAAGGTTATCACTGAACCAAATTAAGCTGTAAAATTCATCAATACATACAGTATAATGCGCTTAAGGGGGTCAAGGGGCACTCTAGAATATTTTCACGCAATTTTCACGTGTGAGTGTGGTACGAAAGGTCCTTTTCACCCGACTATAAAGGGTCTCCGAAAACCACATTTAAAGGCCCTTAAATTAACAGTGTCTGTGATATTCCCAGAAAACTAACTTCGCTCTGATATACCTATGAAGGAATGACAAACCCCTAACCATTGCACCAGTAGCTGAATTGATCTGATTATTCATACCAAGGATAAATCAGTCATAGCATTCATGATTGAGATTTTGCTAAGTGTACTCTTTACAACTAGAATATTCGCGGGTGAAGCCGCGACGGGTAATGCTAGTATTATTATTATTATATGAATAATAAATAAAAAACACTCCTGAAAAAAATACACGTATTAGTTATGATCACTATTATAATGTGGCAATTTTATCCTATAATTGCCCCATTATAATTGTGATCGTCAGGCGCGACGAGATGGAGGGGCAAGTGGGGCTGTGGCCCTGGGGCCCGGATTTGCTGAGTGGTCCGAGGCGGTAAAAGGACTTAGAGTGGACAACTTTATTTAAGTTAAACTAAACAATTATGAAATATTCTTACAGGACTCTGTTCGATGTAAATACAGCCAATGGATAGTATCCAAAACATTACAAAGAGAACTTATAATTAATTTTATAAATAACCATTGTGTTTTTAGTTTTTCTTCCGGGGAAATTGCAAAGTTGGCAGAGTTGTCCATTTGATTTATAATGCGCTTAATTTCAAGACCTCTTTGTGGAATATAAAGTTTCTAATTCAATCTCAAAAAAAAAAAAAACTCTTTACTACGTACGTTTCCGGACACAAGTCCCTATGCTAAACTTAACCGTCTTGGTTCCCACTACAAGCACTCAATGTCTGGAATGGGACTTTAGAAACACCCTGTATATTGTAATTCCCATGTCACTCCTAAAGAACATAATTCAACTGTATTTTCACCCCAACATTGGAATAGAGACACATAATTTATGTCCGGGGAACAATATATCATTCGAGTTATCGAAGCATTTGATCAGTAGGACTTCCAAGTTATACAAAAAATAATGACATATACATTGTGTGGAACTTCGCAAGGGAATTAAAATTACTTCGAGATATCGAAAATTCGAGATATAGAAGTTCGACTTATACAAGTTCGATTGTACTTCTTAATTGTATTTCAGTTTAACCCTTTAGGTATCCGAAAATCGTATTTGTCACCACCCTAGAATATTTGGACTTATAAAAAATATGGAAATTTGAAGCCATTCCTTTTTTTTTCAGTGTTGCCTATACAAATTGTCTTTGCTGCTTTTCAGTCGGTCAACATGGTTGTGCCCGTTGAATTGGGCGGGGTACAAAATTTGAATATTTAAATACATACCTAGAAAAATTATACGTATTAGTTAGTTAGTTGCCCATTTAATTGTTTTTATTTAGCGAATGGCTTTTAGTGCCGGGAGTGCCCGAGGACATGTTCGGCTCGCCAGAGTTTGTAGCTGCTTCTATACGGACACCCGTGGGGTGAGCTACAAGTACCGTCACGTGTAGAGTGTTGTCTGGGGAGGAAAGTGTGAATGTAAGGACTAGGAATTGGAAGGTAACGGCTGTGGCCTATAGTTATGGACCAACCCCGGCATTTGCCTGGAAGGAAGACGGGAAACCTCAGAAGACCATCTTCAAGGCTGCCGGCGGGGGATTCGAACCTCCTCACCTCCCGGATGAGAGTGACTGCCTGCAGCCACGCCGTAACGATTACGGCTAACTCACCCGGTATTTAAGTGTGATAACTAACTAATACATGTAATTTTTTCCTGAAGCGTGTTTACATATTTATAATTTTGTACCCCGCCCAATTCATCGGGCACAATCGTGTTAACCGATTGAAATGCAGCAAAGACAAATTATAAAAAAGGGACCCATATCTTAAGTAGCTTAGGGCCTCATTAAGTCTAAATCCTGTCCTGTACAGAACGCATGCATACAACCCCTGACTCCCACACCTCCGTATTTCCTACGACTAACTTCCTGCGTCGTTACCACAACAGCACATTTGGCGAACATAAAAGGGGAGCCGAGAAGTTGCTCGCTTAGTGCCTGAATTAGTTATGAGGAGTCTCCACCAGCACAATAAGACTAGCCTAGATGCAGGGGAAAATGTTGTACTTCTTATGAATATTCAAACAATAATGAGCTTTTATGTACAAGCAATTAAAATCCAACAAAATTTTCTAGTTCTTTTTATTAAGGTACCGTGTCTTTTGCGGTGTTTCACCTGGGCTCACCAAGTGACCATCATCAGTGGTTTTCCCCCAGTGGCTCACAACTAGTGGGACGTGGATTGGTGACCACGGGACCTCAGCTGAGTCCGGCATTGCTTCCACTTACTTGGCCAGTTTCCTATCGACCTACCTTGGTCAACTCTTGTTTTCTTCCGACCATGACGGTTCTAGGGTAGTAGTGGAGTAGTGATGGTTTAAACGCACTCGGCGTTGCTCGGGCGGCGTCCATGTTAAATAATTAATAACTCTCGAACCCGTGGTCGGAGATTCACGAATGAGGTGTCGTTCGACTCGGGATGACGGGGGCTTTGCTATGGACCACTCGTTATATATATATATTTTTTTTTTTGAAAATGTTTGTTTTCGAAAGTAGGTGATAGTTTGAAAACCAAACATGATAGAATGTTCAGCCATGGCTCAAACGGACGGTCTCTATGTCCTTTATTTTTTATAATAAAACTTTTTTATTTTTTTACATTTATTTTTAAAGTGTAATTTTGAAATTCCTATATTTTGGAAACTAAAGAGTTTACAAAAAAGTTTGCTTGACAAAAATGAAAGGTCCCTACGCCCTCTACCCCCAAAATAAATGTCAAGTCTCTAGGATAAAAAAACTGACAGTAGTGAGATGACACGGGTTCTGCGGCACTCAGGAAGTTGTGAGCCCCTGCGACCTTGGAATGGAAGGTCATGCTAGGAGGGCGTGCTTGGATTCGTTTTTTCGTCTCGTTGCGCTCTTTACGGGAATGTAGGTGTCGAAAAGGTGAAATGCTGGAAACATGGTTTTTGGGGTAAAATCGTGATTTTAAACTTTTTGCTATATCTCGCGAACCAATCATGCTAGAGGCGTGTACGACGGGTCCAAGGACTCGGGGTGACGTCCTCTTTGCTATGGACTACTCGTTGTATTTTAAAAAATTGGAAACGCGATTTTTGGGTAAACACGTATTTTTTGTGATTTTTGCTGATCTATGACGAACTAATAAGCCTAGAGACTTGTACGAGGTGTCATTTTTTTCGTCGCGTTGTCCTCTTGCCGAGGATGTTCGTATTGAGCAGGAATGAAAAACTATGTTGAGGTAAAACCGTGATTTTAGACTTTTTGCTCTATCTCTCAAACCAATAACGCTAGAGACGTGTACGAGGTGTCCTAGGACTCGGGCTAACGCCCCCTTTCGAATGTGGTAGATATGTTTTCCAAAAAAATTCACAAAGGGCCTAACGCCATACATGTTGAACAAACTTTTTTTTCTTTACCTGTTTATAATGTTCATGAAGCGTGGTGATTGAGAGAGACGATACTGCTTTGTGTGTGTGTGTTTGAATGAACCTTTCGCTGACCACGGTGGCTGTACACAATAGATCAATCGCTATTTCGACGGGTCGGTTTATGACAGAGCGAGGGTTCGTTTTTCTGATATTTTACCCCCGAATATGATCTTTAACGTGTAAACGGTGATGAGAACTTGGTTCTATGTTGGTCGAAGCGAGTACAGAAAACAAACTTGCAGAGGAGCAGACGAGCAGGAGGTGAATGACATTTGAGCTTATTGGAATGCGCTGATCTGACTTGACAACAGGTGCAATGGAAAATGACAAAGACGCTTCAAGGTTAAATAATCTGACAATCGTGGTGGCAGGGAAGAGCGAAATGCATGTGAACACGTTTGAAACCACATGTACGCTAAACAAGTTACATCCTGTCTTGCTTCGTACGTGACAAAATGCAAGTACATGTGAAATTTGACCTGGCACAGATGTTCACCTTGGGCGTTAGCTGTCCACGTGCACGATAACAGAATGTTCAAAGCGTGGGATAAAATGAGTATACATGCAAGGTAACATATATAAAGACATGTCGTTATCATTTCCACTCTCACTTAGGTGACTACATCTGAACACTCTGCGTTGCGTGAAACACTTGGTCTTGTTTAATAGTTTTGGTGTTGGTGGAAAATACTTAACCTTGTTGTGGGGTAGGTATTTATTTATTATTTATATATTTATTGATTTATATATATTGAATGCAATTATTTATTGATTGTTAAAGTTATAATTAATTGTTTATTTATTTGTTTGTAGATAACGTGTATAGCCTACCTGTTGTGTGTCTGTGGGAAAGAGATTGGAAAAGAGAGAAAAACGGACAACTAGAGACGGAAACCATTACCATACTATCACACGAGACGGGAATAAAGCAAAGCATTACAAGTCAATGTGAGATTTGTTTTTTATATATATAACCTGTTTGATTTTGTTTTGTTTATGACGTGCATAAACTATATGGAATATATATACTTATGGTGGTTTATTTTATTTGTTTTTAGATATTTGGAGAAAAAAGCTTTACCGCTATAGCAAATACAGTTGAAAACCAAGTGGCTTTAGAGTGGAACCATTGTCAAGCAGTCTACAGCTGAAAACTCAGGTGAGAGTGTTCTTTCAAAATAATGTCTTTTACTGCTGCGGATAGTTAACTTGGGAACCCCTAAACAGTTGTTTTAAATCGCGTGTGTGCTTTGGTCGTGTGGTCAATGTTAGAGAAAGTTTGATTCCCAAAGATTTATTAGAATCTTGTTTTGAAATTTTTTAAAATGAAATTTGTATAGCGCAAAGGTTGCATACGGCTTTAAAGGTGAATACAGAACTGGTGTGCGATTTTATATATAAAAAGAAGGACGTAGAGCATAAAGAGACATTTTATATTTGCAGTAAAATGCAAGAGCTTTTGATAGCCGATAATCTGAACGAGTGGTATCAAAGCCATGTGGTGAATGCCTTGCTATCAAAATTTGATAAACTGCAACAAGGACCCTTTGGTTTAGCATTAGACAAAATTCATCATCTACAAATCAACATTTGTCAATTCAACCCGTTGAATGCTGGGTATAGCTATATTAAAACACCACCAGCGATTGCCTGTCAGAGAGCTGTGGTGAATATAAAGAACCATGACAATGATTGCTTTCTGTGGTCTGTGGCTGCGTATTTGCAGCCAGCACAACGTGACAGTTGTCGACCAGGAATGTACAAGGCCAAGATTGATGAATTGAAACAAACATTAAATTTAACTCGAGTATCGTTCCCTATGGACTTAACCGAGATCCATAGGTTTGAAGAAGACAACCATGACTTTTCGTTCATGGTGTATGGCCATGATGGTGATGAGATTGTGGGCCCACTTTATGCTACAAAAGAACCGAAACGACACCACATTCATCTTTTATATCTGTCATACGGAGAGGTGAATCACTATTGCCTCATTAAAAGTCTGAGTAGATTGCTAAGCAGTCAAATGTCCAAACATGTGCGTGCAAAACATATTTGTGATCGTTGTCTGCAATATTTTACAACCCTTACGCTTTTGGAACGTCATAGGGTAGATTGTGTTTCTCAGGAAGCGGTGAGACTGATATTGCCAAAAGGGGACAAGGCTGTGTTGAAATTTAACAACATTCACAAGCGTGACACTGTCCCCTAAGTAGTGTATGCAGATTTTGAATCTCTCACTACACCCATGGCGGGATGTGAACCAGATCCCACCATTAGCTCAACCACACCCATTCAAAAACATGAACCCTTTGCCATAGGATTTAATGTGGTGTGTGCCTATGACCCCACACAATCCGTTTACAAATACCGTGAGGGACCAGATTGTGCCAGATGGTTTTTGGATGAACTTGTAAAGTTAGCTCATGATGTACAGGAATTATTGGACCACCCAATACCCAAGAGCCTATCTCCAGAACAGCAGCAGCAGTATGAGCATGCCACGACATGTCATATTTGCGAAAAGCCTATTTTAAGTGGAGAGGAAAAAGTCAGAGACCACTCGCACTTTACGGGGGAGTTTCGTGGAGCTGCGCACGGCAAATGCAATTTGAACTTTGCAGCTCCTCGTTTCATCAGTGTCTTTTTCCACAATCTGGCAAATTATGACATTCAGTTTTTGATTCGTGAATTGGGTCATGTCAACAAGGGCTCGTTTACCATTATTCCCCAAAACCATGAGCGTTTTACAGCCCTGTAATGGAGGTTGAGCGACTTCAGCATTCGATTTTTGGATTCCTTTAAGTTTATGGCATCCTCGCTAGACAGTCTTGTGAATGGCTTGAATGAGGAGGAATTAAAAAAATACTAGAATGCATTTTAATGATCCTGAGCAATTTCAATTGTGCATTCGGAAATGTATATTCCCGTATGATTTCTGCAACAGCTGGGACGTGTTAAAGCAAAGGAAACTCCCACCACAAGATAATTTTTACTCGAAACTAACACGCAGTACCGTTTCGATGAAGACTATCACATGCATGTCAAGTTTGGCGAGTGTTTGGCATTAAGACGCTAAATGAGTATGCTATGCATTACCTAAAACTGGATGTATTGCTGCTCACCGATGTGTTTGAAAAATTCAGTGAGTTGTGTCAACACATTTACGGTCTTGACCCGGCTCACTATTATACGAGTCCTGGGCTCTCGTTCAATGCCACTTTGAAATACACTCAAGTGGAATTGGATTTACTCACTGACGTAGACATGGTTCTATTTTTTGAAAAGGGCATTCGTGGCGGCTTTGTGTCGCTTAACCAACGCCATGCCGAAGCGAACAATGTCTACATGCCAGATTTTTCACCAGACAAACCAGAATCGTACTTAATGTACTATGACGTGAATAATTTGTACGGTTACGCCATGAGTCAGCCTTTGCCCTATGGGAAGTTTGCTTGGCTGACAGAGAAACAAGTGTCAGAATTTGATGTGAACATGGCTAGCCAAGAAACAGGCCGTGGATATGTGCTAGAAGTGGATATTGCATATCCCTCATCCTTGTATGATGAACATGCCGATTTCCCATTCTGCCTTGAGCAAATGGTTCCCCCTGACAGTAAAGTGCAAATTGAAAAACTCATGGGCACACTTTACAACAAAAATCGGTATGTGCTACATATCCAAATGTTGGTGCAATGCCTCGCCCAAGGCTTGGTGTTGAAGAAAATCCACAGGGGGTATTTCTTTTGCTCAAAAAGCATGGCTTGAGCCATACATGCGACTCAACACAGAGCACCGACAAATGGCAACACAGCAGTTTGAAATTATTTTTTTAAAATTAATGAACAACTGCATCTATGGCAAGTCCATGGAGAATGTCCACAAATACCGTGACATTAAATTGGTCAATGTCTGGGAGGGGCGGTGGGGTGCCCGGCGGTACATTGCCAAGCCAAATTTTAAATCGATCAACATTATCGACGAGATTTGGCTACTATTGAATTGAGTAAGACCAGCGTGACCATGGATAAGCCTATTTACTTGGGTCAAGTCAATTTAGACTTTTCCAAATAGGTCATGTATCGATTCCACTATGAGTTTGCCAAACGCCATTTTGAGGACGTCTCTCTTTTGTATATGGATACGGACTCATTCATTTACCACATTCGCCACTGCAACCACTATGACGTTATGAGGCAGCATAGTGACTGGTTCGACACCTCTTCGTATAGCGTGGACAACGTGTTTCAGCTGCCCATAAAACAAGAAGGTAATGGGCGTTTTAAAAGATGAATGCGGTGATTCCATTATGACGGAATTCGTATGTTTGGCCTCAAAAATGTATGCTTATCGCACACTCGACTATAAGGAAGCCAAAAGAGCTAAAGGTGTAGGTAGGGCAGTGGTAAAATCGCTACGTGTAGACGACTATCTAGAGGTTTTACGTACTGGCGAAGCTATGTCTCATACACAGTGCAGGATACAATCCAGCAACCATCATTTGTATCTTGTAGAACAGAGAAAACGCACCCTCGCCTCCATGGATAACAAACGTGTGTGGGCTGATGACCTGCTCACCAGCCTGCCCTGGGGTTATGATCGCAAAGAGGATAGGTGTGATTTTTCTGTTTAATCGTTAAGGGACATGGCTTTATGTAACTTGCAGATTTAGTATTTTGTAAATATTGGTTTTTGTCATTGCAAATAGTAGATTTTGTAAATAGTGGCAACCCACTTGGACCTTTTTCTCTTTAAAAAGTTCTATGCAACCTTTTTTTTAAAAAAAAATTTGATTGGTAAATAGTTTGATTTTTTAAGCTGTACAAAAGTGTTATTTTTTGTAAATGTTTAATGAGTAATATTATGTTTTAGTAACTTTAATTATTTTTTGTAATGGTAAAATATTAAATTTATAATGAAAAGTTCTTTTGGGATGAGTGTGCATGTCAAGAACGTGCTTTTGGGAATAAATCAAGTGGTTGTGTTTGTTTTCAAAGACAGGTGAGAATGTATGAGTAGAGTAAAAGCTGGAGTGTATGTATGACCAGAGCAAACACGATGAGGTAGGGAGGGTGGGTGGGGAGGGGTAAATTGTCACTTATATACTCATTTTGTTTTCAATAGTTTTGTTTTCTTCGAAAAGTGGCAGACAATAAACATTATTTTTGTAAAAACAGTCTTACCTGCAGTAGTCATAGACCTCGGCGTTTCCGCAATCCCATAAACTCACTGCAGCATCGCCATGATCAAGCACTTGCATCAACATCATTGTCAAATCTCAACTTTCGACATACACCAAATGGAAAAATGTGAAAACAGCAAAATGGGAAATCCATGTTTCCATATCACCAAAAACGCAAAACTTAAAACGGACATTTTTAAAAACTGGAAATGGCCATGTGTGAAATATGAAAATTCAAAAACTTCAAACGAACACTTAAAAAGAAAGTGTCATCAACAAAATGGAAAATCCATATCATCAAAAAGACAAAACTTCAAACGAACATGTTTAAAAACTGTAAATTGCAAATTGGCAAATGGTAATATGTGAAAATGTGAAAATGAACAATCAGCCATCAACATTATGATTTTTAAAAATAAAAAAACAAAACATCGTGCACTGGTAAACCTTTGTTTTTATTTCATAGTCATAGTGAATTGACAAAATCAAAATAGAATACAAACACATCCCAATTCCTCACTCCTCAATTCCTCAATGTTTATGTCCATGCATCATCATCTTTCCTTTCATAGCACTCATCACAATCAGGGCTGCCATCCTTTCACCCACTGAGGCATCGCAGGATGTGAAACGTTGTTTAGCTTTTTTCAATAACAATTTACCTGCCACATGTCTTAAACCAGGATGACTATGGCGATAAGAATGATCATGTTCTTTGCATGCTTGATCCAAAAGATTAATGGGTACATCACCACGCTGCAAACGTTTTTTGAGACGAGTTCCAGGGCCACAGAAACGATAACCTTCAAGATGGATTTCGAAAGGTAAGTATTGAATCACTTTGTCAATGACGCCATTGCCAGTACAGGTCTGGCATATCCTTTTCCATTGATGGTGAAAATGTTTGGTCTTCCTCTTCTTCTGTGGATGATGTTTGTGTTTGTTGTTGTTGTTGCTTTTTCTCGCCATCACACCCGTGGAATGATTCAACAAAGTCTTTATACGGTCTTTTATGACCGTGATACAGTTTCACTAGCTGGCAAGTCGCGCACTGACGCATATAGGGTATTTTTGCCATGGCCACTTGCTTATGGTGATCGTAATCCCTACAGGGTTGCAATTCACTCAACACAGGGTCTTGAGTCCATGATTTTGGTACATGTTGCCAGATTTCTTTCACCGCGTTGGCGGCCACATAATAAATGAACGACTTGGGCAACGCTAAGGGTTCCTCTTTGGTAAAACTGTCTAGTTTCTTTTTGCACACAAAGAACTTTCCGATGGCTTGGTCTGTAGCATTGCCTTTCTCCATGGTATCACGTGCTGTAGATGTTTACTCCTCGCTTGCAGAAATCTTACTGGCATCATTCACAGGTAAATCTTGAGTTATAATTTTGTTCAACAACTCCCAACTGGCATGAGTGGTTAACCAATGAAAGAGATGCCATACATGGGCTAGGGCTGTATGGGTAATGTTGCCACAGTCACAAGTATCCATGAGCGTTTGCAGGGAGGGGCAGCCCAACTCCATGAGGTCGATACATTGGCAGTAAGACGCCAAAAATGGTTGCAACCATTGACGTTTTTCATTACCTTTCACAAATACCACATTGGCCGAGGACAAGTGTGCTTTCATGACCACGTCCAAATATTTATAGGAAATGGTTCCTTGATTCAAGTCTAGTTGCCTATGATTTTCAATCCACTGGGTTTGTTTACGGTCTTTTTCACACAACAAATCAAAAGCATGGGGCGGTTTAAATAGCAAATGCGTAGCTTGCGATATCCAAAACGTGGTACAACCGATAATGGCCACTAGTTTAAATATAAATTTGTTGTCACCAATTTTAAACCCTTGGCAATCCACAATGAGTGTGCGCAACATGTTGACGCTTGCCTGGACCAAGTTCAACTGATGACTGACTGACGATCAATGACTAAGGTGTGATCATGGCATGGACTTACCTGCGATGCTAGTTTGAAAAAAATTGAGGTTAGGGTAGGACATGAGGACATGAAAAAATAAGAATTTAAGAATTACATCATTTTATTATCATAACACGTCTTACAGGCTTTTGTCATTTTGGGATAGGGACGATACCAACTCATACAACAATATAGTATTTTGTGTTTGTAACGTCCATAACACCGATGATGCCCCAATGTCTCTAAACTAGGCGTTTTTGATGGTGAGCTGCTCACTGAAGCACCGTGGACACCATACGGTCCACACGTATCGTAACTTGTACTTGTTTTTTTTTCATCACTCAGAGACACAAGTGAGGGATAGCTTGAATGACAGGGTATATTTCCCACTTCCATTCTACACAGGCAGGGACAGGCGGGTGACCAGCGCTGATGTTCCTGCATGGGTTCAACGCCCTCCTGCCATTGGTCTATGATGATGGGACAAAAGGCACATTTCACTTCATCTCTTGTTTTTAAATAGTAGAATCCAGCGGCCGCCAAGGCTTGAGGGTTTATGAAAGGCACTGGCCATGTTGCAAAAGTCTTGAAACGTTGTTCCTCGGAGTTTAAATTTATGGATGTGCCGTCTCTTGAGGCTTTAAAGCAAGACATGACTGAGCGACTTGACGTGGGTAGACCTGTTATTGATACACTCGTCACTTGGTTGGACAGTGGAAAATAGTTGACTTGTTTGTGATGAATAATCAAACAGTAGGCCGTCGTATTGGCCGGTACATTGGATGGCTTAACAGACTCTTCCAGGTAAGAACAGTCAAAGACAATCAGTGGCGCCCTTGCCTTAAACGCATGGGGTAGCAGAATGGGGCCGTTCTCTTTTTGATAATACGACCATCTAAATTTAGAAAATAAGTCGTACAGGGGGCCAAACTTATTTTTTGAAAAATCCAAATCCAGTCCTTCTTAGGGAAACACAGCACCGTTGAGGAAAAGACGTGCATTTTTCAATTGCAGGTGATCAAATTGCGTGGCATCTTTGGTTTGTTGATACTTGCGATTCGTTTGAAAACCCACGATCAGGTAGAGAGGTCTCTCTGTATAGCGAGCTGTTTTTACAGACCAACTGTGTGTGTTGGTAGTGGGCAATAGCGGGTACTCATGGAGTGCCCAGCTTCTAAATTCCATGGGTAGAGGCATATCTCTCTTTACCATCTTGAGTATGTCCAGTTTTTTGCTATCGTCAAGGGTCACATGGGGCACATTCCCTAGCAAGCGTTGTAGTTGAATTTTTGAATCTATGGGGGCATTGTCGGCTCCCTTGAGTGCATTATTTTCACTCCTGTCTCTCACCAGATAAAGCACTTGCCTTGCGTTGACCACAATGCGCTGGTGATCTTCGGCAAAGCCTAACATCAGTTTAAGAGGTAAATATCCAGTTAAGGTGCCATCGGTGTGTACCATCCAGTCATTGGTCGAGTCAGGGCACCAACCTGCCATGCAAAGTGTTTTACCTTCTTCGTCACTATAAGAGGGATATAGTTTCATGACACTGAAAATACCCACATTTCGAGTGCTATCCACCACGATATCGGTAATGACATGCCGCACTTCAGAAAACAGAAAGGCAAAAGCATGGTTGGCCAACTTGGACGTGGTGGGTGTAGAGCCATCGGCTTTGGTGAGCCGACCTTCAATCTGAATGTAAATATCTTGGTTGTTGATAACAAATTGAATTTCATCATTGTTATTGAGTCCAAATGTTTGAGCTTGATAGGAATGGAGATAAATTCTTACCACCCCTGGTTGCTCCTCGATGCGGTTCGCTACCTCTAGGATAGAATTCATCATGGGGGTTGACGTGGTAACCCAAATGCTGTAAAATCTGCTTGGCTTGAGATGTTAACGTGTATTCTCGTGGCAAACAACTAACTCAATTCCTAGACGGTGTTGTTGCTTTATACACAAACTTCATAGTGGCTTTAGCACCAACTTGTAAGTCACTGGTGTGGTAGAATCTAGATCAATGAGTTGTTGATCTCTATTGATCAGCCTTAATGTTATATTACTAATACTATCGACAGCCACAGAATGAAAAAGCACCACTCGAGTGTTTTCATGAATAATATACCCATTGGGCGATGTCACAATAAAGTCATAAAGCGAATGCGGTGGTTCTTGATTGGTGTACACTTGGCTCATAATATTACACGTCACCGACACATGATGGTCCTCAATGAATTTCACTTCATGGTCTGATTCATGTTTTTTGTTGGGCTCCAACACACGTGATTTAAATACTAGTAATGGACCAATGGAATCGGGGCGTGTTTTAAAGTCAATGTTGAAGGTAGAGAAAATACTGCAGCGATGAGTGTTGGTATTGCCTACAAGTTCAAACTTGCGCGTTCCATCGAGAAATGACTTTAAACCATATTCATTGATCAACACCACATAAATGTGTTCATAAATGTCATCGATCATGTATCCACCAGAGTTCAGGGTGAGCACAGAATCATCATAGTAAAACTTGTTGTTCACATTTTCACGTATGTTGTATATTCGATCGTACGTTTCAAGAGAAGCAAGTCCCAAACCATAGTGTTTTTCAGTCAATTCGATAGGCGGGTAAAATTCTAGGCTGACTTCATTTCCACGTCCATGCAGTGTAAACGTTTTACTTTCTGCCGACATATTGTTGGCGTTTTTGTTTATGCTGCGTCTTATATAAAACAAGTATTTTCATGTATCCTACTTATGTTAATTGCCTCTATCAACATACAAAATTTCAGTTTGATTGCTGTAATAGATTCGTAGATATAGAGAACCGACTAAATATTTCGGATGGTCGCCATGTTGGATTTTATATATGTAGGACCTAGAGTTATGTACTGTTACACGAAGATTATTGTGTACGTGTAGTATTCAAACTTCAATCGCATGATTAGGACACAAGAAGTAACAAGGAGATTTTAAAATTTGGCACAGCTGCCATCTTGTGGTTATGAAAACAATTGTATTAAATCAGATGCCAGTGGATTAACATTCGTATAAGGATTTACTGTACCAAGTTTCACTGCACTCGGATGGTTAAATTGTGAGAAACGACCATGCGAATAGTTATATTTCGCGTCGCCGCCATGTTGGATTTGTGATCACCAGGTTAAATAAAGTCCTATAGGTGAACTTAAGTTCATAGCCCCTATGATCATAAAAAATCAGTTTGATTGCTATAATAGATTCGTAGATATTCATAGCCGTCTAAATATTTCGGATGGTCGCCATGTTGGATTGTTAAATGTATAGGCCATAGAGTCATGTACCATTAAAGGAAAATTATTGCAGTTCATTATTCAAACTTTCACTTCGATCGCATGATTATGACACAAGAAATAAAAACTTAATTTTAAAATTCGCACAGCCGCCATCTTGAGGTTATGTAAACAATTGAACTAAATTAGATACCAGTGCATTACAATGTGTATAAACATTTACTGTAACAGATTTCATTTCGTTTGGAACATTAAATCGCGAGAAAGGTCAATTTAAAAATTTCAAATTCGCTTGGCCGCCATGTTCGTTTTGTAGTTAACCGGTTTTTGAATGTCTTACAGGTGAACTTCCAGTAGTGCCCTTTATCTCCGTACAAAATTTCAGGGTAATATCGCTAATAGTTTCAGAGATATAGAATGACGGTGAAATATTTCGCACATCCGCCATCTTGTGTTATGTAATCAATTGAACCAAGTTAGATGTCGGTGCATTACAATGTGTATAAACATATACTGTACCAAGTTGTATTGCGTTTGTTTGGTTACATCGCAAGAAACGTCTATTTAAAAGTCGCAAATTCGCGTGGCCGCCATGTTGGTTTTGTAGTTACCAGTTTTTCAAAAGTCGCATAGGTGAACTTCTATTAGTTGCCTTTGTCACCGTAATAAATTCCAGGGTGATATCGGGAATAGTTTCGGAGATATTGAATGCTGGTGAAATATTTCGCACAGCCGCCATGTTGGATTGGTGAGACGTAACAAAATTTGAAGAGCACGGTCGGGGTCACACGGAGTAGTGCTATGAAATTACCGAGTTTTATTGAAATCGCTCCAGCCGTTTAAAAGTTATTAGGGGGACACACACCTCTCTCTCTCTCTCTCTCTCACACACACACACACACACACGCACGCACACACACACACGGACAAAAGGTGATCTCATAAGCCTATTTTTACAAAATTGAAAATAGGCTAAAAATTAAACACAAACGTCTACACTGTTGGCTGTTAAACGTTTGCTCACGTTTCACATTATAATATATCTTGATCCTGTTTCCAAAATAGGTTACTAGTTCCATGGGCGGGGGCAGATTCCCAAAACTGTCAAAGTACCATACGATGGATCCCTCTTTGACATAAGCTACATAATGCGTTCCTGGTCCTCGGTGATCATACAAATTGACAACAACACATTCCTGTTTCCTGGGTCGTGGGGGAATTGGTTTCACATAAACACACCTCGAAAATGAGAATGCTTTAGTTGTTTAGCATAGCTTTGCACTTGCTGATGTGTCAGGGCATGTCTTGTTATGGCTGAGGTTATTTTTTTAAATATATCGAAGTGGTGAAATCCCAAATCCTTGTTGATAAAAGGCTGGCTTTAAATTGACATTTCTAGCCCCCATTGCAATCGCTTCCATCGTTTCATTATGTCGCTGACTTTCTTTGAGTTGTTGCTTGCCCTGCTGCGCGGCTTTAATGGTTTTCGCCACTGCACTGGCACCGCCCAAAAGTGAACCCAGAGCAGCCAAACCGGCAAATAATGCAGGTAAAAATCCCGCTCGTTTGGGGACGGGAATCACTCGCCCTTGTTTTGAACCCTGTCGCTGACGTTTTGGAATAACACGTCTCTGTGCTGCTCGAAGAGCTTTCCTTATGGTCAATACATTATTTTTTCTTTTTTTCTTTCGCAACGGCTTGTCCACGAATGTCGTAAGCCCAGGCTTAGCCAAAGACAGGGTCTTATTTTTAGTCTTTCTCACCGCATACCTTTGTTTTACCATAATGATAATGACCAACAACAACCTTTCACAAGAAAGTTTAAGTCACAACTAACGTCAGGTTGTTATTCCATGGCTGTATATTCCAATTCCACATAACGTGGGAAATCGTTTATGGTTTTTCCCGCTTGCTTTTCATCCCATGTCAACATGAGATGAAAGGATAATTCGTCACCTGCATTGACCATTTCATGGTTATGGGGAAACATCCTATGGCCATTTATCTCTATTTGTAAATGGTTCTCATCAGGTATGGCATATTTGATGTGAATGGTTCCATCATAGTGTAATCGATAGTGGCTTAAACCCGAAGCAAGCACATAGGTCAAGTGCTGATCATGGACTAGCGGTCCAGATACACTAAAAATACAAATGGTATAAATTTATAAAGCATTTTCATTTCATAGGTCACGTAACGCTTGGTACAGACATCGTCTTCGTCTTGCGGGCCTTCCACGTGAATAATACGATGGTGATTAGCGCTATAGCCATTCACTGTAAGCACTTTACCATAAAACTCATACACTTTGTTATCCACATACTTTTTCGTAGTAACGTCTGTAGACACTTGAGGATGTTTTACATGGGTTAACCGCTTTTCCTTAAAGTCATAATCTCCCTGTTTTGTGCGTGGCACTACAGACCTATCCACATAGTGTTTATTAGCAGGATCTGTTTCTTGTTTAGGATCAAGTATGGGACAGACCTAGCTTTGGCCATCAACGCACGTCCAAAGACATCCATCGTCAACCGCTAGTACGAGTCTACTGTTTCTATCACAAGGCTCAGTGTCCTGTATATAGACAGCCTGCTAACCTGGCTAAGCCTTAGTTGATATGAAGATTATTAAACAGCAAGAGTCATTCCCCGTGGGGGACATGGTTTCCCATCTCTGTCCCACATCATGTGAACAACGCCATGGTTCATTGTTTCCATCTCCCATCCGCTGCATCATTGTGGGACCTTCCGGATGTGGGAAGACCCATATTTTGCTAACGCTCATTACGGCGCCCAATGGTCTGCGTTTTCAAAATATTTATATTTTTGCAAAATCTCTCTACCAACCCCTCTACGTGTTTCTGGATCAAGTCATGTCTGGATTACAAAAATAGAATATGGGTTATTTTACATTTTCCATGCAAGAAAATGTGATTTCACCGGATGAGCTAAAGCCTGATTCACTCATGATTTTCGATGCTGTATCCACTGAGCGACAAGGCATCATTCAAAGCTATTTCAGCATGGGTCGTCACAAACATATCGATTGCTTCTATCTTGGACAAACGTATTCAAAAATGTCCGAACAGTTGATTCGTGACAATGCCAATGTCATTGTCTTATTTCGCCAGGACGAGAGGAACAGTCGTCACATGTATAATGAACATGTGAATCCGGATATGACCTTTCAAATGTTTACAGAATTGTGTGCCAAGTGCTGGAACACTCAACGTCATGCCTGTTTAGTGATTGACAAACAAAGTGAACTCAACCAAGGACGGTATCGCTTAGGGTTTGATCATTTTATTGCTATTTAAGGCCCTGTCTCATTCCCTCTCAAGTCATTTGTCAAGACACCATGGCGTTAGCAGAGAGTCAATTGAAAAAGCATATTATTAGAGGAAAAATACTATTCGCCAAAAGTTTCGTCAATTGAAACGATCGCGTGCAGATCATGCTTTGTTTATTCAACAACATTTCGCACCTCCGCTAAAAGCCATGTTGAAACCCACTTTCAAGCCATCTGAAACGCTACCCACCGTTTCACAAGCCACGCAGACGCTGCACGAGGACCCTGAGGAAGAGGAAGAGGAACAGGAACAGGAACATTTGACTAGTGTTAGCGCAGTTGAGGATGAGGAGGAACAAGTGTTTACGCCTAAAAAAAGGCCGCACTCCTTGCAGATTTTTTGAGAAAAAAGAAATTCTTTGCCATGGTCGAAACACCTTGCCCATCCAGAGCGTCTCCGTTTTCACAACTCTTGGCCACCCCTCAACATAAAGCTCAACTGAAAACCATTTTAATAAAATATTATGGATCAACATTGGAACCCTACTTCACCGATCTATTTATTGGAAACACAGATACCACGTATGGTGTTCGCTATGAGGATGATAGTTTTAAAATTGGCGTTTCATCCATTAAATTTGCTCGTACTAAAGCTGTCATTAAGAACATCAATTATAAATTAACGCCAGGACTGTTAAAGCTGCTCTTTTCTCGGAATCCCTCTTCCCATGATTATACGTCAGAGGATCTTGACAAATATAAATCCATTTTATTGGATACTCATGCCCACAAAAGGCAGAATGATCCAGCTCAACAAGTGAATGCCAATATATCTCAAAAATATAAAACCATCATTGCAAAAATGTTTCCCACCAGTCAAAGTGGTCGTCGTAAAGTGTCCGCTTTGGGAGTGACATTTAAACCATTAAAACCCGTTGTGGATGTTACCTACTGGCAAAATCCCAATAAGCTCGTCCAGCGGCTACAGTTGATGCATGTCTCACGTCAAGCTGGCCATACCGGTCACGATTGGGAAATTCAATAAATTGAACAAGAACTTCGAAATGCCGAAATTATTGTTTAAGCCCTCGCACTTTAAAATGGGTATTGCTCACGAGTTGCATCACCCAGCTAGGCGTCACTGTGCACGAATCAAGGTGATTTCACGAGGTGTGGATGAACTTTGGCAGACAGACTTGGTTGAAATGATACCCTATGCTGACGTTAACGACGGTGTACGCTATATGTTGACCGTCATTGATGTCTATTCCAAAATGGCCTTTGTTGAACCTGTGCGTCGCAAGTCTGGACCACTGGTCACCAAGGCCTTTCAACATATTATTCAACACTCCAAACGTCAACCTCAGTTGCTACAAACCGACCAGGGGAAAGAATTTTTCAACAAGGATTTCTCCAGTTTTCTCAAATCTAAGGATATTCACCATTACACCACGTACAGCAATCTCAAAGCCAGCGTGGTCGAGCGGTTCAACCGAACATTGAAAACGCATATGTGGGAAGCGTTTACTGCTCAGGGCACGTATCGCTGGTTGGACATGTTACCTGAGCTAGTATCACGTTACAATGACACCAAACATAGAACCATTGGAACCAAGCCTCGCCTCGTGACTAAAAATATTCAGCGATTGGATAAACTGTTTAACCCCATGAAAACAGCCAATCCTAAACGTCACCGACTGAAAATTGGGGATTTTGTTCGTGTGAGCAAATTTAAGTCTGCCGTCAATAAGGGCTACACTCCTCAGTGGGGGACTGAACTATTTCAAATTCGTCAAGTCAACTTGGACAGTCCAGTCACCTATTTACTCGAGGACCTCAACCGTCAACCCATAAAAGGTAGATTTTATCTCCACGAACTTCAGAAAACAGCATTTCCTAAGCATTATCTTGTGGAAAAAGTGTTGAAACAAAAAGGAAATAAACTATATGTCAAATGGTTAGGATTTAACTCTACGTTTAATTCTTGGATCAATAAATTACATGTTGTGTGAACCTGTGTACTTTTTATTCACACATGTTGTACACCACCTATAGCTCTGTGTGTACAGTCCTCGGCTCCACATATTTCTTTCTCTTTCCACCTGTGTTCTCTCATACATCGCCCCTACCCCCTCTCCCCCCTTCACCACCCACCACTGCTGTTCGCAGCTCTTGCCTATCTATTGGTTGTGACATCATTCCCACAAGTTGCATCATACTTTTTACTGATTCAGCGATTCCCACGCTTTGAACATTCTGTTATCATGCACGTGGACAGCTAACGCCCAAGGTGAACACCTGTGCCAGGTCAAATTTAACATGAACTTGCATTTTGTCACGTACGAATCAAAACAGGATGTGACTTGTTATCAGTTATCGCGCACGTGGACAGCTAACGCCCAAGGTGAACATCTGTGCCAGGTCAAATTTCACATGAACTTGCATTTGGTTACGTACGAAGCAAGACAGGATGTAACTTGTTTAGTGTGCATGTGGTTTCAAACGTGTTCACAAGCATTTCGCTCTTCCCTGCCACCACGATTGTCAGATTATTTAACCTTGAAGAGTCTTTGCCATTTTCCATTGCACCTGTTGTCAAGTCAGATCAGCGCATTCCAATAAGCTCAAATGACATTCACCTCCTGCTCGTCTGCTCCTCTGAAAGTTTGTTTTCTGTACTCGCTTCGACCAACATAGAACCAAGTTCTCATCACCGTTTACACGTTAAAGATCATCTTCGGGGGTAAAATATCAGAAAAACGAACCCTCGCTCTGTCATAAACCGACCGGTCGAAATAGCGAATGATCTATTGAGCACAGCCACCGTGGTCAGTGACAGGTTCGTTCAAACACACACACAGCAGTATCATCTCTCTCAACCACCACGCTACATGAGCATTATAAACAGGTAAAGAAAAAAAAGTTTTTTCAACATGTATGGCGTTAGGCCCTTTGTGAATTATTTTTTGGAAAACATATCTACCACATTCGAAAGGGGGCGTTAGCCCGAGTCCTAGGACACCTCGTACACGTCTCTAGCGTTATTGGTTTGAGAGATGGAGCAAAAAGTCTAAAATCACGGTTTTACCTCAACATGGTTTTTCATTCCTGCTCAACACGAACATCCTCGGCAAGAGGACAACGCGACGAAAAAAATGACACCTCGTACAAGTCTCTAGGCTTATTAGTTCGTCATAGATCAGCAAAAATCACAAAAAACACGTGTTTACCCCAAAATCGCGTTTCCAATTTTTTTTAAATATAACGAGTGGTCCATAGCAAAGAGGACGTCACCCCGAGTCCTTGGACCCGTCGAACACGCCTCCAGCATCATTGGTTCGCGAGATATAGCAAAAAGTTTAAAATCACGTTTTTACCCCCAAAAAAACATGTTTCCAGCATTTCACCTTTTCGACACCTTCATTCCCGTGAAGAGTGCAACGAGACGAAAAAACGAATCCAAGCACGCCCTCCTAGCATGACTCCTTCCATTCCAAGGTCGCAGGGGTTCACAACTTCCTAAGTGCCGCAGAACCCGTGTCATCCCACTACTGTCAGGTTTTTATCCTAGAGACTTGAAATTTATTTTGGGGGTAGAGGGCGTAGGGACCTTTCTTTTTTGTCAAGCAAACTTTTTTGTAAACTCTTCAGTTTCAAAATTACACTTACAGAATGTAAAAAAATAAAAAGTTTTATTATAAAAAATAAAGGACATAGAGACCGTCCGTTTGAGCCATGGCACAACATTCTATCATGTTTGGTTTTCAAACTTTCCAAAACAAACATTTTCAAAAAAAATAATTCAAAAATATAACGAGTGGTCCATAGCAAAGCCCCCGTCATCCCGAGTCCAACGACACCTCAATCGTGAATCTCCGACCACGGGTTCGAGAGTTATTAATTATTTAACATGGACGCCGCCCGAGCAACGCCGAGTGCGTTTAAACCATCACTACTCCACTTCGTAGGGTATACGAGGTCTAGCGTGTCTTTCAATTGCCCGCCCTAATTGGCCCTTGTCTCATCTTTCTTGATACCCTCATTCATCGAGGGGACAGACCCCTTGTTTTCTTCTCATGTTATCACCTGCCTTCTGCGCAAGGCCCTAAGGTAGGCAGGGTTAGTACCCAAGAATGCTAGCCACTGCACCATAGTTAATTAGTTATTGTTGTTTTAAGGGGCGGAACTTCGAGGTCATCTGCCCCTCTTAACACAGTTTGAAATGAAAATCCACAGCCTGCTTCCAGTCTCCGACCGGGTCAGGAATGGAATGAATGAAGCCCCCATCTAGCGGCGAGGATATGAACTGTGCCGGCTGCCGAGGCCTGACGCACTCCTCTGGGGCAATGATATGCATGACAGATGAAATGAAATGATAGTGGAGAGTGTTGCTGGAATGAAATTTTGACAGGGAAAACCGGAGTACCCGGAGAAAAACCTGTCTGCCTCCGTTTTGTCCAGCACAGATCTCACATGGAGTGACCGGGATTTGAACCACGGACCCAGCGGTGAGAGGCCGACGTGCTGCCGCCTAAGCCACGGAGGCTTCCTCTTAACACAGTTTAAAGAATACAAATTTGTAATTGAATTTAAAATTTTGAGGTAGACACCTAAATTTGTAAAGACCTAGAATAAAAAAACAAGAAATTAAATATAAATAATAATTATAAAAATAAACAAAAATTCGGAAAAACAGAAAATTATCATTCAAAAACGAACACTATAAATTTAGATTGCTGGCCCCAACCCACTCTCACAAATAAAGCGGATAACGCGATCAGCAGCCACCGCGTCATCGACTAACAAAAGTTAGAATGTCATCGGCAAACCAAGGTTTCTTCGTAAGTCAGCAAGATCCACACATTTGGTTAAAGAGATGGTCGGTATAACATTCAGACTGATGTCTTAAAGAGACTGGGTAACTATGTGGTGTATCTGTGCCACTTTGTGTTGTATCGCCTCACTCAATACAAGTTAAATGATCTTGTTGTTGTTCTTGTTAATTCACTTGAGGGGCTTTGGACATCTTAGTCATCATCCCCATGTAGTCGGGTGTAAGTTGAACTTGTCTGATAACCTGTAGGCTATTCCTGTGATGACTGTACAGTAGTAGTGTGTGTAACTGTATTAGGGACAGGGATGGGGTAGGCGCCCCGGGACTTAAAGTAAGAGACCATCTCGGCGTTAGCCTATAGAGAGTGTGAAAAGAAACCGGGAATAATCACACTCAGGATGGCCGCTATCACCGCCGAATTAAAACCTACAATCTCCGGACTTACTGCAGCTGCCCTCGTGGCCATGGTTACACGGTTACACCGCGAGATAATTAAAGTTCAATGACCTGCCAGAATCATGTGTAACTTATTTCTTTTTATTCCCCACGTATATTAGCACTCACGGCGGTAGAGGAAGGGACATTGTTTATGGGAATGCTGCATGAATGATTACAATGAAGCAACATCCAATAGTGACCTCGAGCCGTAGTCGTGTGTCGTATTTCGTGAGCCACTTCTGCGCTGACAGCGGCCATCCTGAGCGTAGATTTCCCTCTCCACATTCCCACCTGGAGAATGACGGGATACCACAATTGTTAAGGGCTTGATGTCAAACGACACTAACTGTTTGCCTCTCAAAAAGGTCGACTTGGGTCGATTCCTAATCAAAGCATGTGCGAATTTCGAGGTTTAGGGGCAGATGACCTCGTAGTTCCGCCCCTTAAAACCTCAATAACTAATTAACGAGGTGAAAAATCACGTGCGGTGGGGCGGATTCCACTTAAAACTGAGGTTTCGTGGTTTGTGAACGCGAGATTAACAGTCAAGTAAAACTGTATATTTTCTTCGTTGGTACCTTAGTTGAAGTCCCGGGACGCTTATCCTAATACTTACTTACACTGCTATAATCAAAACAGCAACACAGGTCATCAAAAATAAAACACACACTAAAGCACATGGTGTTGTTGACCAAGATTTCTCTAGTCCGTAAAATGAATTAATAACTCCTTCAATGTTTTTTTTTTTTTTGCTGTTGTAGTTTGAGTTTTCAGTCTTCTGACTGGTTTGGTGCAGCATTCCATGCCTCCCTGTCCTGAGCTAACTGTCTCATCCTCACATAGCTACACACCCTACATCGGAGGCAATCTGTTTAACATTTTCTTACCTTGGTCTACCTCTACAGTTCTTGTCCTCGACCCTTTCTTCCATAACTAAGTTTGCTATTTCTGGGTGTCTTAGCAAATGTCCTACCAACCAATCTCTTCTCTTACCGGGTGAGTTAGCCGTGGTCATTACTGAATGGCTGCTGGCAGTCGCTCACATCCGGTAGGCGAGGAGGTTCGAATCCGCCCGCCGGCAACCTTGATAATATAATAATGTTATTGGTTTTACGTCCCTTTTAACTACCCTGGCTTTTAGAGACGCCGGGGTGCCGGAATTTTGCCCCGAAGGGGATCTTTAACGTGCCAGTAAATCTACTGACACGGCTCCCTCGCATTTGCGCACCCTCAAATGCCAGCTGACTGCGCCAGGTTTCGAACCTGCAACCTTGGGCTCAGCAAGCGAGAACGTTACCCCTGAGCCACGCAGCCAGACCCGGCAACCTTGAAGATGGTCTTCTGTGGTTTCCCATCTTCCTTCCAGGCAAATGCCGGGTTTGGTCCCTAACTATAGGCCACAGCCGCTACCTTCCAACTCCTCGTTCTTACATTCAGACTTTCCTCCCCAGACAACACTCCACACGCGACGGTACTTGTAGCTCACCCATTGGGTGTCCGCCTAGAAGCAGCTACAAACTGGCAAGTCGAACATGTCCTCGGACACTCCCGGCACTAAAAGCATACGCAAAAAAATATCTCTTCTCTTCATTAGCAGTCGCCCACTCGTCTTAATACCTTTTCATTGTTACTCCATCTACCCATCTGATCTTAAACAAGTAGTTCCGTGAAGAACTGAATAGCCTGTTTTCATATATCCTACTTATGTTAATTGCCTCTAAGAACATGCAAACTTTCAGTTTGATTGCAGTCATAGATTAGTAGATATTGAGAATCGTCTAAATATTTCGGTTGGTTGCCAAGTTGGATTTTAATATATGTAGGCTATAGAGTTACAGTATGTACTATTAGATGACAATTATTGCGAAGAATCATTATTCAAACGTTCACTTCGATCGCATGATTCATACACAAGAAATAAATACTTAATTCAAAAAATTTGCACAGTCGCCATCTAGAGGCTATGTGAACAATTTAACTATGAAATTAGATGCAAGTGCATTACAATGTGTAGACACATTTACTGTAATGTTACGTGCCACCCCCTAGTGACACTTTTGTTAACTGGATTACGGTGGGTTGAAGCACAACACAGATTGTTCCTTTAAAGAAATAATTAACTTTATTGCGGCCAGAAAGATACACTTCTCATCAGCAAATACAAGCAATTAGAACCTTACTCCAGTTTCCTCAAGTCTCTTCCTTATGGAGAGCTCTTGCCCCCTTTCACTTGTCAACAAACCACAAGAGTTAATCCGTGCTAATGAGTCCGGTGGCCTTGACAGAAACTACCTGCACCTCTCTCTTATGTACACAAACTACAGTTACTTACGATAACCTGCTACACGCTGCTTCGCTGCCCACGAGCTGGGAAACAATGTCACTGGATTTCGTAACTCTCACGGCACTTCGCCACAATACGTCTGTCGCTCAGTGAAATCACAATCGCTCAAAACACAGGCAGTCCCCTGTATGCTTCTCACTCCCTCGCTGTCAAGAGAATCGGCTTCACTAGGAGTTCCGCAAGTCACCACACTTCTGTCGCTCAGGATAAACGCTCGCACTAGCTCGAAAAACACACTCCCTCACTGCTTGACAGGTCGCTCTTATATAGCAGGCCGGTGACTCAATAAATGCTTCTAGACCCATCCAGGGCTCACGGCCTCTCGAGGCTTCCATCGCTGGCTGGGTCACGAATATTCTGGACCATCCCTTTGTCCTGGTAGACCTGTTGCATAAGGCGTACGCAATACACTGAGGCAGAGCACAGCCCAGCCTTGGGGCAGTTGTGACTCATGCGGCGAGCGATGAAACAAACTCACAGCCGTAACAGTAATATATTTCACTTCGCTCATATGGTTAAATCACGAGAAAAGTCTATTAAAATGTTTCACCTTCGCTTAGCCACCATGTTCGCTTTGTACTTTACAGGTTTTTGAAAGTTACATAGATGAACTTGTAGTAGTGCCCTTTATCCCCGCACAAACTTTCAGGGTGATATCAGTAATAGTTTCGGAGATACAGAATGCCGGTGAAATATTTCGCACAGCCACCATGTTGGATTAGTGAGACATAACATTTGAAGGGCACGGTCGGGGTCAGCAAAAATAGTACTATGACCTTACCCAGTTTCATTTATTAGGAGGGGGGAGGGAGACTTACACACGGAAGTACACACATACGGACAAAAGGTGATCCCATAAGCCTATTTTTTAGCCTATTTTCATTTTATGAAAACAAATAGGCTTATGAGATCACCTTTTGTCCGTGTGTGTGCATGTGTGTGTGATTCGTGTGTATGTCCCCCTAATAACTTCTAAACGGCTGGAGCAAATTCAATGAAACTCTGGAAGATCATAGCATATTCTGGCCAACCCCGACCGTGTCCTTCAAATTTTATTGTCTCTCACCAATCCAACATGGCGGCTGTGCGAAATATTTCACCAGCATTCAGTATCTCCGAAACTATTACAGATATCACCCTGAAATTTTGTACGGTAATGAAGGGCACTACTAGAAGTTCACCTATGAGACTTTCAAAAACCTGGTATCTACAAAACCAACATGACGGCCAAGCGAAGTTGAGATATTTAAATAGACCTTTCTCGCGATTTAACCATCCAAACGTAATGAAACTTGGTACAGCAAATGTTTATACACATTGTAATGCACTGGCGTCTAATTTAGTTCAATTGTTTACATAACCTCAAAATGGCGGCTGTGAGAAATATTTCACTGGTATTCTATATCTCCGAAACTCTTACAGATATCACCGTGAAATTTTGTACGGTGATAAAGGACACTGCTACAAGTCTATCTATGTAACTTTCAAACACCTGTTAAGTACAAAACGAACATGGCCGCCAAGCGAAGTTGAAACATTTTAATATACTTTTCTCGTGATTTAACCCTCTGAGCGCAGTGAAATGTGGTACAGTAAATTATTATACATATTGTAATGCACTGGCATCTAATTTAGTTCAATTGTTTACATAACCTCCGTATGGGGGCTGAGCGAAATTTTAAAATGACGTTTTTATTTCTTGTGTCGTAATAATGCGATCGAAGTGAAAGTTTGAATAATGAAGCTACGCAACAATCCAAAATGGCATGCATCCGAAATATTTTGACGGTTCTCAATATCTACGAATATTTTACAGCAATCAAACTGATATTTTTATGTTCATAGAGGCTATGAACATAAGTTCACCTATAGGACTTATGAAACCTGGTGAGCACAAATCCAACATGGCGGCGACGCGAAGTATAAATATTCAAACGGACGTTTCTCGCAATTTAACCATCCGAGTGCAGTGATACTTTGCACGTTAAATGCTTATACAAATTTTAATCCACTGGCATCTAATTTATTTCAATTGTTTTCATAACCACAAGATGGCATCCATGCGAAATTTTAAAATATCGTTTTTACTTCTTGTGTCCTAATCATGCGATTGAAGTTTGAATACCAACGTACACAATAATCTTCATGTAATGGTACATAAATAAAAATCCAACCTGGCGACCATCTGAAATATTTAGACGGTTCTATCACGAATCTATCACAACAATCAAACTGAAATTTTGTATGTTGATAGAGGCAAATAACATGAGTAGGATATATGAAAATAGGCAATTTACTTCTTCACGGAACTACTTGCTTATGTTTTGCATTTATTGATGTTCGTCATGAATTCTTTCCTCAAGACAGAGCCCATACAATATGAAAACGCATTTAAATCCCCTGGTGTGTCGGCTAAGATGACTATGACAACAGCAAATCTCAGAGTTGAAATCATTTCTCCTTGTAAAGTATCTTTACTCCTACTTTAAATTTTCCTGCAATTTCCTTCATTGCTTGTTCAGTGTATCGATTGAAACGTATGGGTGATGCTGCAGCCTTGCCTTACACCTTTATGAATGCCAGCTTCTATATCATGTGTTTCAGCTCGAGTAACATCCGTCTGGTTTCTGTAGAGATTGTGGATCACCCTCCTTTCCCTGAACTCTCTTGCATTCCATTTCAAAATGTTATAAGACTACTATAAATATATTTGGTCAGAATTCTGTTTTACTGTCGTTTTACATTAACTGTTCTTTAATGTCACTGCCTGCCATCGGAGCCAGACATGTAGTTCTTAGAACATCAAGTCTTGAAACTATATAAGTGTTTTCAGGACATTAATCATGCAGAATAAACTTCTCGAAGAGAGAAGATGAGAAGACTGCATAATCTATCTTTATAAAGGAGTAGTTGGAGGTCTTTATTTGGATTCTCATCTTATTGTAACATAAGAACACGTAACAACATCCTTCACAAACTCTGTGGTACAAGTTGGCGAGCAACTGCGACTGTTCTTCGCATAACAGCTCTCGCCTTAGTATACTCGTTTGCTGAATATTGGAGCCCCATATGGATCAATAGTGCACATGTAGGAAAGTTGATGTCCCGTTAAATGATACAATGAGAACTCTCAAATCCACACCACTCAAGTGGCTATCAGTATTATCCAACATTCACCCTCCTTCCCTGTGAAGGCTAACAGCTCTAAAAAGGGAATGGACAAAATGCGCTGCAAATGATCTCTTACCCATACATCAGGTCTGTAATCCACAGAAGCAAGGGAGATTAAAATCTCGACATCCGTCATGTCAGCTAGGCAAGATACTGGTTGAATCAAAGTTCAATATGGACGAAACTTGGCGAGAAGAATGGACTACATCAAACCCTGATGAGCTAGGATTGATCGCCGATCCCTGCAGGAAACCTCCTGGTTTCAATCTTCCAAGAACGATATGGACGCCACTGAACAGAGTGCGGACTGGTCACGGAAGATGTAACTTTTGGCTCCACAAAAGGGGGAAAATTTCTAGCCCTCAGTGTGATTGTGGCGATGCAGTGCAGACAATCTATCATATTGTGTAGGAATGCCCTTCACGGTCCTTCAAGGGAGGTTATGACGACCTGTAGAATGCAAGTGATGATGCAGGGTAGTGGATTATTTCTCTGGACATTCAACTGTGACTTTTAGTGATCATATGATCACGAATAGTGGATGTTAATAGATATTTATTACTTGTATATAGTATTACTATATCCTCTGTATGTCATACGAAATATTATATATATATATATAATTCGTTGAGGCCATCTAGGACCACGTTAAATCTTGCTACATTTGGCAATAATCTTCGCTTTCCTCTGAGCCCAGAATTCCCTCATTCTCTGTGAGTGGGCCATCTTACGCTCCAGATGGTACCTTGCCTCCTTTTCGGTCTCGGTGTATCATCTCGGGTTGGCCCATTAGTCAGTATTTTTTTGTGGAAGAGATCTCTCTTGAAGGCGTCGTCGGGTTTTAGATGCAGCATTTAGAGGTCGTCTCTGGTATTTATAAACCAGGGCATTGTGGTTTTTGGTTTGGAGTAAAACAAAATCTGTTTAGTCAGCCTGTTTTCATCCATTCATTTGCGATGACCGTAATACCGTGCCCGTCTCTTACGGACCGTTTCTGTAATTTTTTCTATTTCACTGTAGACGTCTTTGTTGGATGTTTATAATGGATGCCATTCTTGTAATTTGATCCCATTATTATATATATACATATTAGCAACCCGCCCCGACTTCGCTCGGGAACAGTTGTGAATGCATTACGTGATAAGTGCTTCTTTACGATGTCAATGTACTACGATCTATATCCGTTTTACGTCTCGGCATGATGGGTTTAAATCACTGACTGAACTATTATCTATATTATCATGGAGATCCATGTGCAACAAATTCTTGTCAGACGTAATTAAAGAATGGCGAGGTGCATGAAACACAAATCCCCCTTCCGTCCAATCTAAAAACACTTATAGTGGACGATACATTGAATATAGGGATGTGCTCTAGCGTATGGTTTTGTAGAACTTTTCATGCTGAACAATTCTTACACCCGTTGCATATTGATAATTTTAACGGTTTGCCCAGCGTAAGCTTAAAAAGCGCACGGACGCCAGGATTATTTTCGACCTTTTCTCTGAAATTGTTACTGCTTGGCTTCCTTTGATCACAAATAAATTATTTTCTACAGAAACCTTCCCCGAGGTCTTCTTTACAGAATTGTGAAAACCCCATCAAAATCTATGCAAAGGTTCTCGAGATTACCCGTGACATCCAAGAATCGGGGACTTTGTTTTATACTAAGTAGAGATTATACGCCAATAGTATAATTTAATATAATATAATCCCTCTTCCGTCTAATCTTAAATTGACTGTGAATTTTGCGGAACGAAAAGTTTACAGGCGATATGAGAGTTGCACTTCCAGGGAATGGCGAGGTGAATGAAACTCAAATCCCCCTTCCGTCCAATCTTAACTTGACTGTGCTTCACAGGTGAAATGAAGTAAACCCGAGTTGCACTTTCTGGGAAACTCCAAACACGACCACCCTTCTCAGAAGTCTTAACTCAACACGACTCGACGGTTTGCTGCTGGCTGTATCTGGGGCAATAGGTTCGCCCGCTAGCTAGGCCGTAACAGGTATGATGGACTCGCCCTTAGCTAGCTCGTAAACTGTCGCCTCAGTAGTTGAATGGACATGGTTGGAAGAAATTAAAATGTAAAAACACCTATAGTGAGCGATGTATTGAATATAGACATATGCTCTCGCGGACTTTTTTGTAGAACTTTTCAAGCTGAACAATTCTTGCACTCATAGTATTTAGATACTTTTAACGGTTTGCCCAGCGTAAGCTTATAAAGCGCTCGGACGCCAGTTTTTTTTTCGACTTTTCCACTGAAATCGTTACTGCTCGGCTTCCTTTGATCATAAATAAATTATTTTCTACAGAAATCATCCTCGAGATATCCTTTACAGAATGGTGAAAACCGCATCAAAATACATCCAGTGGTTCTCGAGTTTACCCGTAACGTCCAATAATCGGGGACATTGTTTTATACTAAGTAGAGATAGAGATTTTAACATACCAAAGTGGCCAAATTATTATGACAAAGTTGAATAGAACCAACTTCTTTATTGCAAATGAAGATTCCGTACAATGCAATGGAATATTCTATTTGAGTCAATTGCTGGACATTTCTTGGTTGTACGAAGGGTTACTAAGGGGTACTAAAGTTACAAAGCCTGAAGTGAAACAGGTACATTTTATTTCATACACCCAATACAGCCAACTTATAGTACATCTTCTTCGTAAGACGTCTTCTCCAAACGGAGGTTGACCATCCACATAGCTAGCTGTGATCTTGACATGGCTGCATGAAAAGCCTCTTATGTTGTGCAACAATGTCATCTTCGGATATATTTCAGACACGAGTTTCTTCGTCTTCCAATAGACCTTCTTCCATGAATGTTCCCTTCAATAATTAACTTAGATGTGGTAAATGGTAAAATGGTAAATGAAGTCAATGGAAATCCATTGGAAATGGTAAAAAGCTTTAAGTACTTGGGGAGCATACTCCCAGAAGATGGTACAATAAATGAATAAATTGGAAAGAGAATTCAACAAGCTGATGGGTTTTACCAGTGTGTGAGAGGTTTAGTATGGAACCAGGAAGTCCCAGAGAAATGCAAGAAAGTTCTATTCTCAATGTATTACACACCAATTTTGACATAAGCAGCAGGTACTTGGACCACAACAAAACGCGATGAAACCCGAATCCAAGCAGCCGAGATTAAGTTCCTTAGAGGAATAATTGGGAAGACACGGAGGGATAAAATCAGAAATGTGGACATGAGGGAGAGAACTGGGTTCCCAAAACTGTAAGACAAGATAGAGACCAGTAAGCTGAAGTGATGAGATGATGAGAATGGAAGAATATAGAGTACCAAAAATAATATTTATGGAGAAAATACCAGGAAGAAGAACACGAGGAAGGTCCAGAAAGAGGTGGATAGATACGGTGAAGGAAAGCATAGAGAAAAGAGGAGTAAAACGAAAAAGAAGTATTGAAAGAAGGAAATGAATGGTGGAGGGATAGACAACTGTGGAGGTCCTTGATTCGCAACCCGACCCAGGGAACTGGAAACGGGAAATGAAGAAGAAGAAGAAGAAGTGGTATTTTTCTTCACCTCTCATATCATGTCCCAAGTATTTTGTTTCTTTCCCCTAGGGGTTCACATCTAGTGGGATATCGGTTGTCGACCACGGGACCCCAGCTGAGTTCGGCACTGCTTCCACTTACTTGTGCCGGGCTCCTCTCTGTGATCTTTTCTATCGACCACCCTTGGTCAACTCGTGTACTTTTCTGACCTGGACGGTATTAGGGTATCTGAGGCCTAGGGAGACTTTTACTTTCCCGCCTTAATTGGCCCTTGTCTCATCTTTCCTGATCCCTCATTCTTCGAGGGTTCAGACCTCTTCTGTTCTGTTCATATCCCTTGCCTTCTGCTCAAGGCCCTTAAGAAGGCAGGATCTGTGAAGCTACATCAATTCTGGTGCACCCTGGATAGTGCTACACCCTCAAGGGCTCACGGCTGGTGAGTTCGGGAGTTGGTGACCCCGAGAGATTCCTGAGCTGGGTCCAGTGTTTTTTCCCTTTTTCCATTGCCTTTGGGGCGGACCTTCTCCTCTTTCCCTTTCCTATCTTCCTTTCATTGTTCTCCTGCCTTCCAAGTCCCTCAATCCTCATCGGTCGAGGGTTTAAGGCATTTCTTTTCTGCCTGTCCTTTATTTGCCTTATCCTTTATTTGTTTACCATTTCTTCTTCTAGTACGTAAGTCTGTAGTTAGTACTAGTTATAGTTTTCATTCTCATCTCATCTTTCACTATCACCCAAACCATTAGGGGCCGATAACCTAGATGTTAGGCCCCTTAAAACTACAATTATCATCATCATCATTATCTTGTTTTTCGTTGTTTTACTACGAGTATAAGCAGTAGTTCTCTTTGCTCTTCCATCCGACGAAGGACCTCGTTATTCGAAACTTTCAGTATTCATGATATACGTAGGATACGTCTGTACAAATAGACTACATTTCAAATGCCTCAATTCGTCTCTCAGTATTTGGATCCAAAGTCCAACTTTCACGTACATTAGGTTATTTTTCGACGTAGAGTAGTCTCCATATTGGTTTAGGCACTTGTTGCTTCGTGGGGTGAGTTTGAATATTCCATCATGGTAACAATCCTGTCTTTGCGTGTTCAGTCACGTTGTCGCGAAGTGTTTCATATCTTTGTATGAAGCGAATTGTTGACCTCCTAGGTGCTCCTTCAAATAAGGAAACAGGGGAAAGTCGCTTGGAGAGAGGTCCGGGTTATAGGGAGGGAGGTCAATTATGTCCCTGCAAAACCTACTTCAACAGTGTGGTGGTCTTCTCGGCTGTGAGGTCGCACGTTGGCATGAAGGAGATGACACCCTCGGTGAGAATTCCTGGCCGCAATTACTTGTTTCAGCCACAGATACCAAATAATTGAGGGGATCTCTTCGCGAGACCAGTTTTCCAAACGAGTCACCATTAGTTGTTTACCTACAACTAGCGTTGTAGGGGGCGAGTGGCTGAAACTCTGCACAGTTACCAACTGTATGTATTCGAATTACCCCCCATGCCACTAGTTTCTCTATAACATATGAAACTCTATGAATATTGGCCTTGTAACCTTAGTTTCTGATCACTCCTCGTATTTTGTCATGTATTCACGAAATGTGCTACAAGATATCTTTGACAAACCTACATCATATGGATTTAAGCATTTTACATTAAAGCGTTTTTATATTATTTTATAATCGATTAAACATTACCTATACATTAAAAGGCTAACCTATACACATAAAACAAACTTTTGCATAATACTTGTTTGCCATGATGCAGAGCGTATGTGGGATAGTGGGCCGTGTTATTACAAAAGAGACGGCGTTCTGACAAATGTCCTGCAGACTTTATTCAAATGTGTGAAGTGAAAATTACCAACAGGAAGACATTTGGCCTGTTAAACAGGGACTAATATATGTCGTAATCTTGCCATCGTGTGACGTTTCAACAAGGAAAATGGCCGCCACGGGCCAGCGTCCAGCAGGGCTCTTACTGGTCGTGGCATACCACAGATCATGTTGTCCAGGTCCTCTTGAGGAAAGCGATCCCACTCCTTGACTGTGGTCTACGTGATCTTTTGGCGGGTTATTGGAGGGCGTGAACGCTGAGTAATAGCATGCATCAACATATCCCAGACATGTTTGATACAGTTCATGTCGGGCGACATCGCAGGCCATTCCATTCGTCCAATGGCGGACTCCTGGAGGGAGTTTTGTACCACCACCCCTCGATA
Organism: Meconema thalassinum; assembly: GCA_946902985.2. NCBI lineage: Eukaryota > Metazoa > Arthropoda > Insecta > Orthoptera > Tettigoniidae > Meconema > Meconema thalassinum. Next base: position 245,682,892 of record OX336394.1, on the reverse strand, counting down.
TGGTAAGTATATGTAAAACTGTTTTTGATGTGTATATAAGAAATCAAAACGGTGTGAAGTCAGAACATATCCTATCCCAAAATTAAATCTGTCGTTGGTTCATCATTTGTTACGAGAACTCTAATGGAATTGTTTTACAGCAAATCATCGACTTGAAATACACACATCAAAAAAAGTTTTGCATCACCTCGGTTCCCAGATCTCCAGCATATAGACGTTGACTGTGTATATTGTATCCAAGATACAGTCCCTTTGACTGTTCATAGATGTCACTAAAACTGCTCAAAGATGTAAACAACCATGCATGAGCAGGGCCTATTAGACGGAGGGGGTACGACAGCCGATCAGTTCCAGTCATTCCACCAGGACGAAGGTACGCTGCTCATGTTGTCTGTAGTTCTACCATGCCTAGAAGGTCAATACCGCAGTTCGATCGCGTCCGCATTGTTACTTTGTGTCAAGAAGGGCTCTCAACAAGGGAAGTTTCCAGGCGTCTCAGAGTGAACCAAAGCGATGTTGTTCGGACATGGAGGAGGTACAGAGATACAGGAACTGTCGATGACAGGCCTCGCTCAGGCCGCCCAAGGGCTACTACTGTAGTGGATGACCGCTACTTACGGATTGCCGCTCGGAGGAACCCTGACAGCAATGCCACCATGTTGAATAATGCGTTTCGTTCAGCCACAGGACGTCGTGTTTCAACTCAAACTGTGCGCAATAGGCTGCATGATGCGCAACTTCACTCCCGACGTCCATGGCGAGGTCCAGCTTTGCAACCCCGACACCATGCAGCGCGGTACAGATGGGCCCAACAACATGCTGAATGGACCCCACGGAATTGGCATCACGTTCTCTTCACCGATGAGTGTCGCATATGCCTTCAACCAGACAATCGTCGGAGACGTGTTTGGAGGCACCCTGGTCAGGCTGAACGTCTTAGACACACTGTCCAGCGAGTGCAGCAAGGTGGTGGTTCCCTGATGTTTTGGGGTGGCATTATGTGGGGCCGACGTACGCCACTGGTGGTCATGGAAGGCTCCGAAACGGCTTTACGATACCTGAATGACATCCTCCGACCCATAGTGCAACCATATCGGCAGAATATTGGAGAGGCATTTGTCTTCATGGACGACAATTCTCGACCTCATCGTGCACATCTTGTGAATGCGTTCCTTCAAGATAACGACATCGCTCGACTACAGTGGCCAGCATGTTCGCCAGACATGAACCCTATCGAACATGCCTGGGATATGTTGAAAAGGGCTGTTTATGGACGTCTTGACCCACCAACCACTCTGAGAGATTTACGCCGAATTGTCGTTGAGGAGTGGGACAATTTGGACCAACAGTGTCTTGATGAACTTGTGGATAGTATGCCACGACGAATACAGGCATGCATCAATGCAAGAGGACGTGCTACTGGGTATTAGAGGTAGTGGTGTGTACTGCAATCTGGACCACAAATGCTGAAAGTCTAGCTGTATGATGGTACAACATGCACTGTGTGAGTCTCATGAGCAATAAAACGAGCTGAAATGTTGTTTGTGTTGATCTCTATTCCCTTTGTATTTAAAGGTTCCGGAACTCTTGGAACCGAGGTGATGCAAAACGTTTTTTGATGTGTGTAATTAATTTAATTAATTTACAGCCAAGTTAGCTTAATTAGAGGTCTGGTTAGGATGACCACAAATACAGGGTTATCAAAAAATAATGCTTAGATTTTAAGTAATTGCTGTAAAAAAAACTATTATAGGTAATGTAAAGGTTATAGCCTTAAAATGCATGGAAAAGATTTTTAAAAAATTGTGAGCTCCGTTTGTTACTATGCAGATGTCTAATGTGTGTCAATGTGTGGTGCGGGTCACTTCATGACCAAGTTATTGGACCTTCATTTTTCGCTGAAAAAACAATTGAATCGGTCGGAGCTAAAAAGCATGAAGTAAACAAGTAGTTCCGTGAAGAACTAAAGCCTATTCTCATATATCCTACTTATGTTAATTGCCTCTATCAACATACAACATTTCAGTTTGATTGCTGTAATCGATTCGTAGATATTGTGAACCGACTAAATATTTCGGATGGTCGACATGTTGGATTTTTATATATGTAGGTCCTAGAGTTATGTACTATTACATGAAGATTATTGTGTACGTGTAGCATCAAACTTCAATCGCATGATTAGGATACAAGAAGTAAAAATGAGATTTTAAAATTCCGCACAGCTGCCATCTTGTGGTTATGGAAACAATTGAAATAAATTAGATGCCAGTAGATTAACATTTGTATAAGGATTTATTGTAACAAGTGTCACTGTACTCGGATGGTTAAATTGCGAGAAACGACCATGTACATATTTATATTTCGCGTCGCCGCCATGTTGGATTTGTGATCACCAGGATATTGAAAGTCCTATATGTGAACTTATGTTCATAGCCCATATGAACATTAAAAAATTCAGTTTGATTGCTGTAAGAGATTCGTAGATATTGAGATCCATCTAAATATTTTGGATAGCCGCCATGTTAGATTGTTATATGTATAGGCCATAGAGTCATGTACCATTAAAGGAAAATTATTGCGTTGGTATTATTCAAACATTCACTTCGATCGCATGATTACGAAACAATAAATAAAAACGAAATTTTAAAATTCGCACAGCCGCCATCTTGAGGTTATGTAAACAATTGTACTAAATTAGATACCAGTGCATTACAATGTGTATAAACATTCCCTGTACCAATTTTCAATGCGTTTGGATCATTAAATCGCGAGAAAGGTCTATTTAAAATTTTCAACTTCGCTTGGCCGCCATATTCGTTTTGTAGTTAACCGGTTTTTGAAAGTCTTATAGATGAACTTCCAGTAGTGCCCTTTATCTCCGTACAAAATTTCAGGGTGATACCGCTAATAGTTTCAGAGATATAGAATGCCGGTGAAATAATTCGCACAGCCGCCATCTTGAGGTTATGTAAACAATTGAACGAAGTTAGACGTCGGTGCATTACAATGTGTATAAGCATATACTGTACCACGTTTTATTGCGTTTGGTTGGTTAAATCGTGAGAAACTTCTATTTAAAAGTCGCAACTTTGCTTGGCCGCTATGTTGGATTTGTAGTTACCAGGTTTTCAAAAGTCACATAGGTGAAATTCTAGTAGTTCCCTTTATCACCGTAAAATATTCCAGGGTGATATTGGTAATAGTTTCGGACATATTGAATGCTGGTGAAATATTTCGCACAGCCGCCATGTTGGATTGTTGAGACGTAATAAAATTTGAAGGGCGCGGTCGGGGTCGTCCGGAATAGTGCTATTAACTTACCGAGTTTTATTGTAATCGCTCCAGCTGTTTAGAAGTTATTAGGGGGGACACACACACACACCATCACACGCACACACAGACAGACACACGGACAAAAGGTGATCTCATAAGCCTATTTTTTTCATAAATGAAAATAGGCTAAATAGGGCCATTTTTTTAAACATATAGTATTCTGAATTTTTGACCCAAGAGCCTTGGAACGGCACAAGAAACAATCAAGTCAGCCTTCTTAAGCCCCTGCTACATGTAGTGCGATCAGAGGAGAAAAGCATTAAGTCAATGACTTGTTCCCTTTCAGCACAGTATTCTGTACTTAATGTTGGCTGCACTGCAAGACTCCCGCGTATTACAGTGCTATTGTACTGGATTTAGGTGGTTTTTATGTTACAAATCCATTTTTGAATAAAATATCATGTGAAATATTCATTCTGGATGACTTTATGCCGCATTAAACTGACCACGGAGCTGAAAGGCATTAAGTCACATTTTGAAAATTGATTTGAAAAATATGTATATTTAATTAAAATTGATATTCCGCTAACACAAATATAACCTGAATAGTTGCTTCACAACATAGATGACTAATATAGTGTGTTTGTTAACTTCTGTTCTATCAATGACGTCTCATCTGTCTCCTGAAAGATAGTGAAAACTGACTTAATACTTTCGAGCTCCGATCGACATGCTTGAACAGTTTGTGTTCGCTCAAATAGAAGATTGCAGGTTCGAAACCTGGCGCAGTCAGCTGGCATTTGAGGGTGCGCAAATGTGAGGGAGCCGTGTCAGTACATTTACTGGCACGTTAAAAATCCCCTTCGGGGCAAAATTCCGGCACCCCGGCGTCTCTAAAAGCCAGTGTAGTTAAAAGGGACGTAAAACCAATAACATTATTATCAAATAGAAGATATCGGACAACAGGCTGGACAGCGTGTCATTTTTATGCAAGTGGAGAGTGTTGCTGGAATTAAATTGTGACAGGGAAAACCGGAGTACCCAAAGAAAAACCGGTCTGTCTCCGCTTTGTCCAGCACAAATCTCACATGGAGTGACCGGAATTTGAACCACGGATCCAGTGGTGAGAGGCCGGCGTCTTGCCACCTCAGCCACAAAGGCTACTAATTTGTCTGATAACCTGTATTAATGTGGTGTCTGTAGTAGCGTGTGTATTTATAATTCAGGTGAGGATTAGCAAGGAGGCGGCTGTGGCCTTAAGTTAGGAATCATCCAGGCATTTGGCTGGGGTAGAAGTGGGAAACCACGGAAAACCACTTTCAAGACGGCTGAGGTGGGAATTGAACCAACCTCTTCTCAATTTTGCCTCACGAGGCTGAGTGTTCCCCGTTCCAGACCAGAATTAAATGTCTTGCCAGAGCCGGGAATCGACTCCGGATCTCCGGGGCGACAATAAAGAGTGCTAGCCGCTACACCACGGGCTGGATAGGAAACTTGAGGGGGATAATGCACAAAAGATGCACTGTGTAAGCTCATTTCTTACTAATAAATGCAGTTATCCAGAATGTTCTACTAGTGCCCCTCTGGTCGAGTGGCTCATGGGAAGATTACAAATAAATTATGGAACTCCTGACGCAATCGCCATTGGTCATACATGTTACTGACCTCAATTCCACGGCCACCTTTGATTATAATGGCGCTTTTGTCAACTTCAATGTCGCATAGCACTCAGACAATATTTATGGCTCTGGTTTTCACAAAGTAAGGCCCATTAGCACGATAAAGGCTCACCGCACGTGGAATATTAGACATGCACTGGTGGATAGCTTACATTGCAGAACACACAGTTTACATCATACTATTCGTACAGGTTGCGCAGCATAAAATGCGTGCTTAGGGGACGTTCATCATAATTTAAGTTCTCAGGCCCGTTGTCACTTGTGTTTTTTAAGCCTACTTTTCACAGATTTTTCAAAAATGATGAAAATGTAGACTTATGAGATCACCCGGACAGATAGGCTATGTGTCTGTCTGTCCTTCTGTCTGTGTGTGTGCCCCCCCCCCCCCTCCCCCACTGTATCAATTCCTAAATGGCTGCAGCTATCGAAACCAAATTTGGTATGAGTAAAGATCTATATCTGCACAAAAGATGCACTGTGTAAGCTCATTTCTTACTAATAAATGCAGTTATCCAGAATGTTCGCATGCATAACTTCTAACATATCTAACATGGAGCTCAAATTTCAATTGTGATTTTTCGGCGGTTGGTAGTACTGACGTCATTTTCAAGTATATCAGCTGTCCTCTAGGGCAAATGACCTAGTAGTTCCACCCCTTATAAAACAACAATAACTAACTAACTAACTAACAAACTCACGTACTGAACACTATTATTTTTCCTCAATGTGACTACAGACTAATACAAGGGTAAAATAGTGTTCATATCGTTTGCAGGATATGCTTGCAGTGTATTAGTACCATACGGAATGTAAGGAGCATCCTGACAGCACGCATAAAACGCTGCATAAAACGATATTATTAGGGGCATTTGATTCACTCGGTATTTTACTTTTACCGGCCACGGTGGCTGAGATCGTCAACACACTAACTCGTGCTTCGCTGGCATAAGGAGAGCGCGGGTTGGAATACCACCTCGGCTATCCTGAAAATGGTTTTCGCGGTTTCCCATTTAATTAGACCCAAGTTAGCGGTCACCTGGGAGATCGACCTGTCACCGTCCCCAGTTTTATGTTCTGAAAAAATGTGTTCGGCTCCCAGACAGTGTCTTGGGATGGTAGAGGAATGATCCCTCACAGAGTTCGTGGGTGCAGCCGAGCTGAAAGTATAAGCGATTAAAAATTATTATTATTACTCCACTCTGAGGTGGCATGTGCTCCTGTTGCAATTAGCAGTGGACTTATGAGCGCAATGTACTCCGTCATCGCTCTATCGCCCTACGCGTCCCGCAAGGATAGAGCAGCTACGATGTACAGCCTGTTGCCATTCAACACGGAACTGTAAAATGAGTTGCCTACTCACCCGCAATCGGCTTGAAATCTGCTCGCAGCGCGCTAGCGACGGGGCTGAGTTCGATTTCACTGATTGCCGCCTTCTTATGCAGCATTGCAAAGTATTTTGCTCTTTCAAAATATATTTACACAGGCTTCACAATAAGTTTGAACGATTTCTGTTTCAGAATTTGTTATTTTACGCTTCTGTTAATCGCTTTTGCAGAGCATTTCTATGGGACACAATTTTATTTTTCCTCTTCTTCTTCTTCTTCTTCTTCTTCTGCTTTTACGGCCTCATTGGACCACTTCAGTCAATCATTTCTTGGTCCTCTTCTTCAGTAAGTTTCCTTTCCGAGTCGCCCAGTAGCTCTTCATTCGCTCTGATCTTCTCAGGCGTTCCTCATCTGTAAATACCCTTTTTACTGTATTACGTTTGTCTATTTTAGCCTGAAATCTTATTTTTATATCTCTCAGTTTTTTAAATTTTGTTGTTTTGTTTTGCAAATCATCCAAGGTTATTTCCAACTCTTTCATATCTTCTCTAATTTCCTTAATCCATCCTACTTGTTGTTTCATATTGCAAAGTGACACTACAATTTTTCTAGATAAATTTTATTTTACAACATAATTTATTATTATTATTATAACACAATGAATTTTAGTGTTGTATTTTATTTACAACCCAATTTATTGCTTTTTAACCCAATACCACAAAACGAGATACAATTTGGAAATGATTTGTTACAAAATTGTAATCAGTCTTCGATGCGACTAAAAAAGTTCATTTATCACAGACGTTACATCTACTGAAAATGTACATTTGCATAAGGTGTTCGAAGTGGCGTTCATCATTTTCCAAGAACGGCCACTCGTCGCATGAAGTTCTCCCTCACGTTCGACAACATCTGAGGAGTAATTTCCGCAAAGGCTTCGGTAATGACGAGCTCCATTTCTTCGGGTGTTATTGGTGATCTTAAAAATACTCTCGACCTGACGTAGCCCCAAATGAAGAAATCCAGGACTTTACAATGCTGCATAAGAAGACGACAATCAGTGAAATCGAACTCAGCCCCGTCGCTAGCGCGATGCGAGCAGATTCCAAGCCGATTGTGGGTGGGTAGGCAACCCATTTTACGGTTCTGTGTTGAATCGGAACAGGCTGAACATGCGCTAGCGCAACCAAGTACAGCAGAATTCGTTTCTAAAATACGTAATATTCAGTGATGAGAGGCACTTCCGCCTTACAACGATCATGTTCCTGTCCGTAGCCTATACGTGCCGGCGAGCAGAAAAATCCATAATGTATTTACACTCGGTATTTATGGCCTACACTTTGAATTATGTGGAAGCGGTGGAAGGAGATACGTTATATATTATCATCTCCGATATTCACCCCCTTCCTCACTCAGCTATCTTGGAAATGGTTTTCCGTGGTTTCCCACTTCTAACTCAGAACAATGCTGGGATAATTCCTAACTTAGGTCACTGTCGTCTCCCTCCTAATCTCTATTACATACACAAACACTATTGTAGAAAGATGGTATACAGTATTGGCTTTCACGGCCAGTGGATTAAAACTCAGCAATTCTTCCAGGTTTGTGCCATGTCTTGTGTGGGGTTTCGCCTAGGACACCAAGCTGGCTCATCTGCGGGTTCTTGCTGTCACCACCCGGACTATTGCAGATATCACTATAACACAGGTTATCATACACAACCTACACACCCCCAAGTACACGAGGGTAAATTGCACTTGCCCATACATGGTTCAACAATAACTATGATAGTGACGAATGCTTTGTACCTTCAGCATAGCACATGACATCGCCAATCCTGTTTTCCAACCTTAACTGTACACTTTTGACACAAACATCAGTCTTTGATCTCGCATTTTGTCTTTGTTGTTGTTGTTGTTGTTGTTGATTGATTTGCGACATCGTGGTTATGTATTCCCCGTGTACTTGGGTGTGTGTGTGGAATTTATCTGATGACCTGTGGTCTTGTGATGACTGTATTAGTGTGTGTGTTTGTAATTTAGATGAGGATTGGGAAGGAGGTGGCTGTGGCCTTAAGTTAGGAACCATCCCCGCATTTGCCTGGAGTTGAAGTGGGGAAAACACGGAATACCACTTCCAGGACGGCTGAGGTAGGAATCGAACCCGCCACTGATCAGTTTTCCCTCACGAGGCTGAGTGTACCCCGCTCCAACCCTCAGACCAGATTACATTTCTTCGCAGATTCGGGAATCAAACTTAGGCCTCAGCGGTGACGAGACGGACGCGGAGCAGATAGTTTACTTCGGCGGACTTTAAGGCTGGGTAGATTATTGGCTGAGGAATAACCTAACCACCAAGGGAAGATGATAAAGAAAAGGAGGTGGGTTTCGGACTGGAGAAAATGGATAGAAAAATAGGAGGAGAGTCCCACAAAAGTTATGAATTTAACTTTAAATGCACTTAGAGGCGGTTGCCACTGAAAATCCGTTCTCTGATACCTAAAGAGGGTAAGGACCTGGTCGAAGCTGACGGGAAACGCAGCTAGGACTTGGGCGGTTTGCAAGAGAATGGCTTTAGTATATTCCCTCTCAAGCATGCATCTGCCTACTATGGGGAAGGGTGATGGTCTGGCAAGACAGAGAGTAACAAATTTATTGTATGCCTGTTCAAAGAAATTCGTTTTTGCAAAAATAATTCGGAGAATGCCGAAAATTTGAATCAGGTTTGGTATTTCCAGTTTTCGAAGTTGAAGAGTTCCTGAAAAAGCGACCAAGTGCTTCCAAGAAGGATAGTGATAAAAGAATTATACCGTGGGGAATAATTTGGGTAAGTGAACCAATAGTTGCATTTAAAAATGGCTAAGCTTTTACCCAGCAAGGAGCCGACTAAAAGTTTAGGCAAAAAGAAACACTTATCTTTTGGAAAACCAACCATAAGTTTTCGGAGAGGATCTCCACAAGCAGGTAGCTGGCGTAGTGAGCTGTGCATGCCTTACTGGCCAGTTAGAATTAGCTATTAAAGCTAAGAGAAACTTTAACGAGATGACAACTAAGAGTTCTTGCTCAAATGCAACGAGTGGTGAAAGCCCTATCAATAGATTTAATGGCATTGAGTAGGAAGAGCCAAGGAAGACAGGATCTTGCCTAACTGTTGTACTAGAAAAATGAAAAAGCGAAAAGAAACGCTTAATTTATTTAACAATTCAAAAGAAGTTGATAACTTTAACAAATATATATTTTCAATTTGGTTAACAATTTTGGGGTCACAGACCTCAGAAAACATTTGACGTTTGCTCCAGGCAATTAACAATTCTTTAGGTTTCAAACTTTTATATGTACTAAAATCTTTGTAAGATTTAAAAACGACAAATGAAGTGATTAAAGTTTAGACATTAAATCGAGTACAAGGTGTGTACTTTCAAAAATTTCCAAGTACCTATCTTAAAGAAAGTTACAACTTCGAAAATAACAAAAAAAGAAAGCAGGTAGAATGAAAGAGAAGTTCCTATAACTTCTTGTATTGAAGCAGCATTACTTTTAGTAGTTACACAAATAGGGCAGGTCACTTACTGTGAAACCTGAAGAGAAAGTCAAAAAGAAGGTTCTAGACCTCCTATGTTTAAATAGGAATCACGAGACATATGGGGCAAGTTTCCCTTTCGTGAAACCTAGAAATAACTCACTTATAAGTTGAAAGAATTGTATCCCCTAAATTAGAAGGGAGAAACAAGATAATTTGAACCGTGTACAAGACACGTAGTTATGCAGAAGTTAATTAATTACACATAAGAAAAAATGGGAGGGCACATCTTTAGATTGACACCTCATTGAAAAAGACCTACAGTAACTATTTTATTATGGTTTGTTAGTAAAAGGTTTAGGAAAGAGCAATTGGGATGAAAGGTAAATGTTCATGGCCGTGTTTAAAATAATCGGACGAGCGCGGCGCGGAAGAAATACTGAAAAAAACACGGTTTATCACTATAGTTCGTTGAAATAGATGAAAAGTTCACTGTAGTAGCGCAAATGTTTATGGCAAAGAAAGTTATTGCAATCGTGGAAAATGGCTGGTTGCACTAGATAGGCGAAAGTTTGTTGCTTAAGAAAGTTATGGATTATCATTAAATGCGCCAGAAAAAATCCCAACGGTGGAAGAAAATTTAGCTATTGAGCATTAATTTATAAGGAAGATTCCTTAGTTTGAAATGTCATTCCCACAAGTGAGTGAAAGATACATGACGGCGTGACTTGTAGATAAAGTGCAGATTCTGGAAGGTTCCAGAACGATCCTAATGGAAGAATAGGGCCAAAGTTACTCCAGCGGTGGAACAAGCTTAATATTTATAGACAGTGGGTATTCTATAATATCCCCCGTTGTGAGAAGCTCTCTCATTTAATAAGCATAAGAAATGCTGCTTTTCACAAAGATTGGCTTAATTGGACAGAAGCCCAACATGGAAAATCCCACGAAGGATGATTATGGCCACAAATAAATATCTCACACTGCCTATAAAATAATCGTTAAAAGCATGAAAATAGTAAAACCGATGAAGATGAGGTTAAAACCTGAAGTATGTACTTATCTTTGTTGCATGGCGAAGGTGAAGTTCCCTTTGACGTATGAACTTAATGTGCCAACATGGCGTAGAATGTAGAAAGTGCCTCGTTGTTTGAGGAGACTGGCTCTAGTTGAGCCTTGACTGACTGAGTCAACTGCCGACGTGCAAGTGAGACCCACTCAGCGAAGCGCGGAGGGACCAAGGGAGGAAAAGAGTGGGGGTAGGAGACAAAAGGAATACATATCAGAATAGACAACTTATCAAAAATAAATGTTCTTCTTGATGAATGGTCTTCAAAGAGTTGATAGTAGGCGATACTAGCGCAGCATGGTGAGTGAAAAAGTAGACGAAGTTCTCTTGATCAAGGAGAAGATAGCTGGCGATGGCGACGAGATCTGGTGGCCAAATTGATAAGCAAGTCCTCTTGTGCAGGGAAAATTGAGGAACTTCTGAGATTCGCTGCTAGATGACGCTAGGTGAGTCATGGAAGATATATATCTAGAACAGACTCACAATGACATAAGAGACATGACCACCAAAGAGAAAATAGGAGATCACTGTTGGTGTTTGAGAAAAAGGAAGACATAAACAAGCAAAGAGCATTAATAAGAATACTCTATCATACCGTGTATTGCAAGAATACACCATACTGGGAGGGGTAAACACCAACAGAGAGCAGGAAAAACAATTAAACATTTAAAGGTAATGAAGCAATTGAAGACAGTGGTCTTGTGATATGACCATTAGTGGTCAAGATTTTGGCCACCCTGACTCTCCCATCCCTTCCAGGATAACACTCGGTCACTCTACCAGAAATCCAGACCAGGGGGGGGGGGAGAAACATCCCTAACCAAGACCAAGTCCCCCACTTTGATGTCGGGACTGGAAAGAAACCACTTCTGTCTCCGTTGCAAGGAAGTTAAATATTCCAAGTTCCACCTCTTCCAAAAATAATTACGGAGGGCTTCAAGTTTACGCCAAACGATAGGTAAATTAGAATCCCTGTAAGAATTGGGAAGAGGAGGAGGGGCAGAAAGAGAAGTGCCGATAAGGAAGTGACCAGGTGTTAGTGGAAGCAGGTCATCAGGTTCATTGGAAAGCGAAGTTAAAGGGCGAGAATTAACAACTCCTTAAATCAGAACAGAGAGTGAATTAAATTCTTCATAAGTCAGAATGCAATTACCTAAAACCTTTCTTAAATTACGTTTAGTGAGCTTTACGCAGGACTCCCATCTACCACCGTGATGAGGAGCATAGGGAGGTATAAAACGCCATTTGAAGCCCTTTGAGTAGGAAAAATTAGAAATTAGTTCCATGGCAGGAGAAGAAGTGAGAGCTTTCTTCCACAGGGAAGCTGCGCCCTGAAAAGTGGAAGCGTTGTCAGAGAACATCTCTGAAGGAACACCACGCCTAGCAGTGAAGCGAGAGACAGCTGATAAAAAGTAAGAAGTAGAAGCATTCGTTACTAGTTCCAAGTGGATTGCGCCAGTAACCATGCAAACAAAGAGAGAAACGTAGAGCTTACCAAACAATTTGCGTTTAGCTTCAGGGGAATTTCGTTGATATTGGAACGGACCCATATAGTCCACACCAGTTAGAGCAAATGGGCGTATAGGAGAGGAGCGAAAGGAGGGCAGATCGCTCATTAATTGAGTATTGATTTTAGGTTTTGCTTTGAAGCAAGGAATGCACTTGTGAATTACAGAGGAAACTTCGTGAATTCCATTTATAATCCAGTACTTTTCCCTTAAGAGGCAAAGCAGAGTGCGTGTGCCAACATGCAGATTACGATAATGAAAGTCACGTATAATTAAAAAGTTTACGTGATGTTTGGAAGGCAAAGTAACGGGATGCTTTTTGTCCTCAGAGAGCAAAGATTGCGAGAGCCTTCCACCTACCCTGAGTAACCCATGGTCATCAAGGAACGGGGCTAAAGCACGAAGACGACTGGATTTGGGAAGATCCCTTTTAGAAAAAAGCAAAGACAATTCAGAAGAAAAGGCTTCTTGCTGTGTCAGTTGTAAAACCTTAATGGTAGCGAGATTCAATTCATGATTGGTAAGGTGTGGTTTGGGGAGAAGAGGTTGGTCAACCACAAAATATTTTCATCTAAGGAGATAGGCAACAATTCGAATTAGTTTATGAAAGGAAGAATAGCGGGACAGCAAGGGCTGAGAAGCGTTGGAAACAAGACACGAAGCAATAGATAGAGGTACTTTAGCGTCAGGCATGTTGGAGTTTGTGGCTGGAGGTTTAGAAGGCCAAGAAGAAGAGTCTTCGATTAACCACGAGGGCCCATGCCAGTACAACTGGGAAGCTGCCAATTGAGAGGGTAAACATCCACGAGAGATAATATCGGCTGGGTTGTCAGCGCTGGGCACATGCCTCCATTGACATTCAGAAGAAAGAGTTTGAATTTTGGAAACCCTGTTTGCAACAAAAGTTTGCCAGTGAGAGGGGTTCTTGGCGATCCAAGAAAGGGTGATCATGGAATCGCTCCAGAGATAGATTTGCGAGAATTCGACTTTTAATACTTCCCGTAATTTCTTAACAAGTTCTGCAGCCATGAGTGCAGCACACAATTCAAGCCTAGGCAAAGTGATAGTTTTAAGAGGAGCGACCTTCGATTTGGCACAAACAAGGTTGGAAACTGAAGATCCATATAATGAACCGCGATAAACTAAATATGCGCAGCAATCGTAAGCTTTTTCGGAACTGTCCGCGAACACATGGAGGAAAAAAGATGCATTAGAATGAGAGCTAATTAAATTCCTGGGAATTTCAATAAGGGAAAGATCCAGCAAATTGCTGCGAAACGAGAGCCAACGATTAAGAAAAGAAAGAGGAACAGTGTCATCCCATTCACATTTGAGCGACCACAGCTCTTGCATGAAGAGTTTGGCTGTAACGATAACTTGGGCAAGGAATTGAAGCGGATCAAAATTTTTTGCAATTTCAGAGAGAATTTGTCTTTTTGTGTTAGGAAGCTCTTCTGCGAGCGAAACTTTATAGATGAGAGTGTCAGTGCTAGTGCACCAATGAACTCCTAGAGTTTTTATGGATTCGGAGTTTCCACAAATTTCGACAGAGGAAGGATCTACGTCTTCGATGGGATACTGGGCGAGAAACTCAGGGGAGTTGGAATTCCACTTATGAAGTGGGAAACCTCCATTCCTTAGCAATGCCTGAAGTTCTAAAGACACAAAAGAAGCTTCCTCCAAAGTGGGGAAGGACTGCAAATAATCGTCAACATAGAATGACGTAGTTAGTGCTTCAGAAGCTTTGGAATTAAATAAATGACCATCTTGTGAGGCTAGCAAGTGTAGGGATCGGATAGCAAGGAAAGCAGAGGGTTTTAAGCCATAAGTAACCGTTTTTAAGCGAAATACCTTAATGGGCTTACTGATTTCATCACGCCACAAGATTCTTTGGAGATCTCGTTGTTCCGGTTGAATTAAAACTTGGCGGTACATCTGTTTTATATCAGCTATGACAGCTATGGGAAATAATCTAAAGTTTAAGAGTATAGCAGATAGATCTGACTGAATAGCAGGACCAGAGTAAAGGGTGTCGTTAAGGCTGTTGCCATTAACGTCGGGTGATGAACCATTGAAAACAACTCGGATTTTATCTTTTACAAGAGGGTTTTTCCACACGGGATGATGATTTAAATAAACCGTTTCAATTGGGGGGTGCAATTCATCATCAGATTTGTTAACAACTTCCATATGATCTAAGCTTTCATACTCATCCATGAAATCAGTGTACTGCTGTTTAACAAAAGGTTCTTTCTTGAATTTGCTCTCGATAGCAAAGAGAGCTTTTCGAGCTTTGGGCTGAGAGTTAATAAGTTTGGGAGGATTATGTAATCTTGGCATTTGAACAACGAACCAGCCATCAGAAGAACGAGTGGTGGTGTTCAAAAAAAGTTGCTCACAGAATTCATTTTCTGAAGAGGTTACGTTAGGAGGATCAACGCTTTCAAGCCTCCAGAACTGTTCCTAGTCAGTATTGGCAAAGTAGCATTGCGATGCGGGTTGGGGAGAATAATGGGGAAGTTACCTGTGACGATCCATCCAAAATTAGTGTCTCTGGCGACCACGTTAGAGGATAACTTGCGAACCTGTTTACGAAGGCAATTCCAAAAAACATTGGCACTAAAGAGTATGTCAATAGGGTTTTGCATGTTGAACAAATGATCAGCTTGCCTTATGCGAGGGAATGTTTAACCCTGAAATATCCACAGAGTGACTTGGAGTGTCTTCTCCAATGCTATTGAGAATTAGACAATTCAGTTTGAGAAAGTTGTTTCTGTGACAAATATCTTTTATGGTTAGATTTGAGAACTGTAAAGCTTGTGATTTTAAGCTGTTAATGCCTGATACGTTAATAGAAGTGGGGTTTACAGGTAGGCCTAGTTTTCTAATCAAAGAATTAGACACAAAATCATGAGTTGCCGCTGATTCAAGAAGACCGCGTGCACGGACCCAGTTGCCAAAGTTATCCTGAACTTCGATTTGGACAGTAGACATCAATACTTGAGCACTGCGAATGGACTTGGCATTTTGAATATACGATGAAGCATTAGAACTGTTAGGATTATCACTTTTTTGAGAAGTAGATGCTGTCGATGACCTTGCCTGATCATGACGATGTAGCAAAGTGTGATGAGCCTTTTCACAATGGAAGCAAAGTCTTGTGGACTTGCAATTTGAAGCAGAATGAGTAGGCGCTAGGCAATTGAAGCAATGTTTGTTCTGGGAAACTAATTTTCTTCTGTCGTCGACTGACATTTCTTTAAAGGATTTACAGAGGTATAGGGCATGGGGATCTTTACAAAGTATGCATTTTAAAGGTTCGTTGAAACTTTTGCGGGGTTCGCTTTGAGTGTTTAAAACAATAGAGCTAGCAACACGACGTTCACTAGACCTAGTTGGGTAACCAGTAGTGTTTGATTTAAATTTAGATGAGCTGGACCCGGGTTTTTGGGTATTAGACGCTAAGCGTTCGGTTTTAGGTTTGATAGACATTTATTCAAATTTAGAACTCGGGGAAGAGGGTTCACTTTGATTAGCTAAAGCGGTTAAGAGTTGGCATCTAGCGTTTATAAAAGTGACTAAATGCTCGTAAAAGTAATCGTCTTCTCTTGAAAGTTCGATTTCCCAAGCTTTGAGGGTAGCAGTATCAACTTTAGAAACCACTAAATGTATTAGAAAAGTGTCCCAGTGTTCAGTGGGTTGATCTAGTTGGGATAAAGCTTTAACATGAAGCTGAGTAGTATCAATGAGAGTACGCAAACTAGTGACGTCATTGTGCTGTGACGCAGGTAGGTTAAATAGAGCCTTCATATGGCGTTGAATACGTAACCGTAAATTTCCGTATCTTTCTTAAAATAAGTTAAAGGCAATGGGGTAATTTTCGGCACGTAGAGGAAGTGCTTCGACTAACTGCAAAGCTTGACCTCGGAGGATAGATCTCAAGTAATGAAACTTGTATATGACTTGAATTTCTTCATTGCCATGAACAAGAGAGCAAAATAATTCATAGAAAGAATCCCAAGTAGATTCATCTCCAGAGAAATGGGGTAAGTCAATTTTAGGTAAAATTGGTTTGGGCTTGTAAGTACCATCACGGAAAGAAGTTTGTGGTTCGTGAAGGGAACCAAGAACAGAAGCGTCCTTTTTCTGCTCCTCTTCGAGTTGGCGTATTATTTTGAAAGCAGAACCTATGCCTTCGTAATATAGGTTTTCTACTTCGACTCGATCTTCGGTTTGATTGAGCATACACGTTTCTATTTCAGTTTGGATGTTGCAATAATTTTCATAAGAACGTTCAAAATCCCTTACACGATGTTTCAACAAGTCTAATTGAGATTCTGAGGGATCTAACTCTTTTATGTACTTTCTGAATCGGGTAATTTGCCCTTTATAAGATGATCGTTTAGAAGTAAGTTTTTCATCCTTATCATTTTCAGTAGGAGCCATGTCAAGGAAAATAGATTAAAATGTAACTCACGAAACTGTGGAAACTTGGAAATGCTGTCAAGCTGGCAGCAGCAAATAAGTTGAAAGAAAGGAACACACCACGGGAGACAGGAGCGGCTTCTTTCCCCTTCACAGGCTTTGCTCGATGTAGTTATAGCTGAAAGATTCAAAGCAGATATTAATAATTTGCAAAGTATTGCCAAATGATATTTTAAAAAGAATAGGATTAAAAAATGGACTCTCCCGGGTTTCGGCACCAAATTTTGGGTAGATTATTGGCTGAGGAATAACCTAACCACCAAGGGAAGATGATAAAGAAAAGGAGGTGGGTTTCGGACTGGAGAAAAAGGATAGAAAAATAGGAGGAGAGTCCCACAAAAGTTATGAATTTAACTTTAAATGCACTTAGAGGCAGTTGCCACTGCAAATCCGTTCTCTGATACCTAAAGTGGGTAAGGACCTGGTCGAAGCTGACGGGAAACGCAGCTAGGACTTGGGCGGTTTGCAAGAGAATGGCTTTAGTATATTCCCTCTCAAGCATGCATCTGCCTACTATGGGGAAGGGTGATGGTCTGGCAAGACAGAGAGTAACAAATTTATTGTATGTCTGTTCAAAGAAATTCGTTTTTGCAAAAATAATTCGGAGAATGCCGAAAATTTGAATCAGGTTTGGTATTTCTAGTTTTCGAAGTTGTAGAGTTCCTGAAAAAGCGACCAAGTGCTTCCAAGAAGGATAGTGATAAAAGAATTATACCGTGGGGAATAATTTGGGTAAGTGAACCAATAGTTGCATTTAAAAATGGCTAAGCTTTTACCCAGCAAGGAGCCGACTAAAAGTTTAGGCAAAAAGAAACACTTATCTTTTGGAAAACCAACCATAAGTTTTCGGAGAGGATCTCCACAAGCAGGTAGCTGGCGTAGCGAACTGTGCTTGCCTTACTGGCCAGTTATAATTAGCTATTAAAGCTAAGAGAAACTTTAACGAGATGACAACTAAGAGTTCTTGCTCAAATGCAACGAGTGGTGAAAGCCCTATCAATAGATTTAATGGCATTGAGTAGGAAGAGCCAAGGAAGACAGGATCTTGCCTAACTGTTGTACTAGAAAAATGAAAAAGCGAAAAGAAACGCTTAATTTATTTAACAATTCAAAAGAAGTTGATAACTTTAACAAATATATATTTTCAATTTGGTTAACAATTTTGGGGTCACAGACCTCAGAAAACATTTGACGTTTGCTCCAGGCAATTAACAATTCTTTAGGTTTCAAACCTTTATATGTACTAAAATCTTTGTAAGATTTAAAAACGACAAATGAAGTGATTAAAGTTTAGACATTAAATCGAGTACAAGGTGTGTACTTTCAAAATTTTCCAAGTACCTATCTTAAAGAAAGTTACAACTTCGAAAATAACAAAAAAGAAAGCAGGTAGAATGAAAGAGAAGTTCCTATAACTTCTTGTATTGAAGCAGCATTACTTTTAGTAGTTACACAAATAGGGCAGGTCACTTACTGTGAAACCTGAAGAGAAAGTCAAAAAGAAGGTTCTAGACCTCCTATGTTTAAATAGGAATCACGAGACAAATGGGGCAAGTTTCCCTTTCGTGAAACCTAGAAATAACTCACTTATAAGTTGAAAGAATTGTATCCCCTAAATTAGAAGGGAGAAACAAGATAATTTGGACCGTGTACAAGACACGTTGTTATGCAGAAGTTAATTAATTACACATAAGAAAAAATGGGAGGGCACATCTTTAGATTGACACCTCATTGAAAAAGACCTACAGTAACTATTTTATTATGGTTTGTTAGTAAAAGGTTTAGGAAAGAGCAATTGGGATGAAAGGTAAATGTTCATGGCCGTGTTTATAATAATCAAACGAGCGCGACGCGGAAGAAATACTGAAAAAACACGGTTTATCACTATAGTTCGTTGAAATGGATGAAAAGTTCACTGTAGTAGCGCAAAAGTTTATGGCAAAGAAAGTTATTGCAATCGTGGAAAATGGCTGGTTGCACTAGATAGGCGAAAGTTTGTTGCTTAAGAAAGTTATGGATTATCATTAAATGCGCCAGAAAAAATCCCAACGGTGGAAGAAAATTTAGCTATTGAGCATTAATTTATAAGGAAGATTCCTTAGTTTGAAATGTCATTCCCACAAGTGAGTGAAAGATACATGACGGCGTGACTTGTAGATAAAGTGCAGATTCTGGAAGGTTCCAGAACGATCCTAATGGAAGAATAGGGCCAAAGTTACTCCAGCGGTGGAACAAGCTTAATATTTATAGACAGTGGGTATTCTATAATATCCCCCGTTGTGAGAAGCTCTCTCATTTAATAAGCATAAGAAATGCTGCTTTTCACAAAGATTGGCTTAATTGGACAGAAGCCCAACATGGAAAATCCCACGAAGGATGATTATGGCCACAAATAAATATCTCACACTGCCTATAAAATAATCGTTAAAAGCATGAAGATAGTAAAACCGATGAAGATGAGGTTAAAACCTGAAGTATGTACTTATCTTTGTTGCATGGCGAAGGTCAAGTTCCCTTTGACGTATGAACTTAATGTGCCAACATGGCGTAGAATGTAGAGAGTGCCTCTTGGTTTGAGGAGACCGGCTCTAGTTGAGCCTTGACTGACTGAGTCAACTGCCGACGTGCAAGTGAGACCCACTCAGCGAAGCGCGGAGGGACCAAGGGAGGAAAAGAGTGGGGGTAGGAGACAAAATGAATACATATCAGAATAGACAACTTATCAAAAATAAATGTTCTTCTTGATGAATGGTTTTCAAAGAGTTGATAGTAGGCGATACTAGCGCAGCATGGTGAGTGAAAAAGTAGACGAAGTTCTCTTGATCAAGGAGATGATAGCTGGCGATGGCGACGAAATCTGGTGGCCAAATTGATAAGCAAGTCCTCTTGTGCAGGGAAAATTGAGGAACTTCTGAGATTCGCTGCTAGATGACGCTAGGTGAGTCATGGAAGATATATATCTAGAACAGACTCACAATGACATAAGGGACATGACCACCAAAGAGAAAATAGGAGATCACTGTTGGTGTTTGAGAAAAAGGAAGAAATAAACATGCAAAGAGCATTAAAAAGAATACTCTATCATACCGTGTATTGCAAGAATACACCAAAGGCATTTGCAAGCATTTAACTAAAGAAAGGACTCCGTCACTGTTGATAATCCTGGGAAAGAGATTTTTTTCTTCGATTTTAAGGTTTATCTATCAGTGACATTTAGGTATACTTGTGGCTCAGCGGTAACGTTCTCGCTTGCTGGTCCCAATGTTGCAGGATTGAATTCTGGCACAGTCAATTGGCATTTGAGGGTGCGCAAATGCGAGAAAGCCGTGTCAGTAGATTTACTGGCACGTTAAATATTTCCTTTGGAACAATATTCCGTCACCCTGGCGTCTCAATAAACCACAGTGGATAAAAGGGATGTGAAACCAATAACAATATTATCATCATTATTATTATTATTATTATTATTATTATTATTCTTTCCTTACATTACCGTGTTTGAAGCCAGTAGGTAAGATTAGCCGGTTCTGGCGCAGGGGCTAATGCGCAAGATGGCCGCCGCGCGCAACCAGTCCTATGTTATTCTTATGGAGGGGACAGTCAGAGCTGGCGCAAGGGCTAATGCGCAAGATGGCCGCCACGCCCTGAGACCGTCAATGACGTCACAGGGACAGGTCGGCCGTGTAGCTGCGAAATGGAATATTTATTATTATTATTATTATTATTATTATTATTAGCTAATTATTGATTGATCATATACAATCAAGACCAGTCTTATATTGTCCACCTCGTGGTGTAGCGGTTAGTAATCTTGAATGTCACCACAGTGGCCCGGGTTCGATTCCTGGCTCTGCCAAGAAATTTAATTTCTGGTCTCACGAGTGGAACGGGGTACACTTAGTCTTGTGAGGCAAAAGTGAGAAAAGGCGGGTTTAATTCATACCTCTGCCAACTTCATTTAACCTAACCAGACCTAACCTAACTTCAAAGTCAGAGCAAATATGAGAGCAAATGTGAGAGCACACATAATAAACTAAGTTATAACCTAACCTAACTTAACCTAACCTAACCTAACCTAACTTAAAAGTGCGAGCAAAAAAAAAAGTGAGAGCAAAATGTGTGAGCAAAAAAGTGAGAACAAATGGGAGAGCACAAATAATAAACTTATTTATAACCTAACCTAACCCACATAAACCTCATTTAAAGATTTTAGATTTTACATTTTAACATTTTTGATTTTTTTATTTTAAATTTTTTAGATTTTACTTTTTACATTTTAGATTTTTTGTATTCTAGATTTTAGTTTCTTAAATTTTACATTTCAAATTTAAATTTTTTTGATTTAAGATTTTACATTTTACATTTTCCGAAAGGAGTAAACTACAAGGTCACATAGATCAACCCCACCAAGCCTAACTTTACCAAACCCAATTTAAGCTAATCCAAAGGCTAATGCACATACACTAAGTATATAAGGGCACATGCAACTATCCTTATGCTAGTCTTATAGGCTACTGTACAACATGATCACTACCCCAACCGGGATTTTTTTTCATTTTGTTGTTTACACATTTGAAAATTTTCCAAATTCCCATTTTCAGTTTTTTTAATGTCAGTTTTAAGATTTTTCAATTTTATAATATGGAAACATGGATTTTGCATTTTGTTGTGTACACATTGGTCAATTTTCCAATGTCCCATTTTCAGTTTATTTTAAATGTCAGTTTTAAGTTTTTCAATTTCATAATATGGAAACATGGCTTTTGCATTTTGTTGTTTACACATTTATCAATTTCACAATTTCCCATTTACAGTTTTTAAAATGTCAGTTTAAAGTTTTTCAATTTCATGATATAGAAACATGGATTTTCCAATTTGTTGTTAATACATTTGTCAGGTTACCAAATTCCCATTTACAGTTTTTAAAATTTCAGTTTAATGTTTTTTCTATTTTGTCCATATGGAAACATGGATTTTCCAATTTGTGTTTTACATGTTCATTTTGCATTAGGAGTGGAGAGAGGTTGGTAGTAATTAAAAATGTACAAGCAGTGTCCATACAATATTTTTTATTTTGAATACATGTACACTATTTACACATAATACATTTTTATATATATATTCTTTTTTCTTATAAATTGTACAGTTGTTTTTATTTCTTTTCTATTTTATTTATTTATTTTTGATTATGAATACCATTTTTTATTTTTGTTTATTTTTATTTTGTAGGGCTATTGTTTTATTTCCTAAATAGTTTTGTTTTATGTATTTGCTAGTTGCAGGCAGAAGATTTTGATATTCATAACTTAACTCTTTAAGCATGGTTAACGATTGAGTAATGACCATAGGCATGTATACCTATACCATCAGCATCAATCACTCTTTTACCATCACCAGGACAGAAAGCAATTTTGTTTAGTCTTATAGATGATATGTCATGTTGTTTAGAAGAGATAATGTTCATTGGTATTCTTTTTACATTGTTTATCATGACACAATCCTTATAATCTTGAAAGCTTATACAATTTTTGACAACACCTCTGTTAATATCTTTAATCTTTTTGATTTCTTTACCATTTATGTCTAAATCGTACATTTTAGTCCAACAAATGCTTTTATAATATGTCCAGAAGCCTCGTATTTAAATTTCCCCAACGTTTTCTTGTTTGATTTAGAGTAACATATGTGATTAGTAGGATAATCGGATGTGTCCAGGTGTTCTAGGAAATCCAACTTGTCTTGATATACATCTGGGGTGTTAACCAAATAAATGAACGAGTCAGTATCCTTATACACGAGTTTAAGTTTGATCATCCCATTATAGGGTAGCAGGACATCATAGTGGTGGTAAATACATTAGAGTTTTTGAAATATCCAGTATACACATTCCAATATATATAGGCTTATTGAATACAATGTTACGTTTAGCCACGTGGAAAGCAGCTAGGTTAGGACCATAAATTGTTCTGTCAATAAATGTCGGCTTTGTTATTAGCTTTTCTGCATTGTTGAATAATTTGTACAGATTTTTCTCAAAATCATTTTTGGCTTTTTTCGAAGGTTGTTATTAAAATCAACGTATGCCTTTAACCAAGGTCTTTGCTTAAACTTTAACACACGATGAATTTTTATCAATTTTATTCCATGATCTAAAGCCTGTTTAATGCCATGTAGTGAACAATATATCTCCTTCGATTTCCAAGATGAGGAATTAGTTTTTTCTGAGACGAATCCTTAGGTTGTGTAAACTCTGGTAGGAAAGGAAAATCGTTGTGTAGATCATGAAGGTCAGATGGGTAATCAACATCAACGTCTAGAATGTATCCCACAGGATCGTCTTTCTTTAGTTTTTCTAGATCAACAGTATCTGGAGAAACCCACTGAAATCCATCATAAGGAAGGGAGTGGCATATAGCCCACCCGTATCGGTTGTTAGCATCTTCATAGGTAATAAACTGCGATGGTTTCTCAGAATCATAGGTTTCCATGTATTTATTGTTAGCTTCAGCATACTGATAAGACACCTGGCATATGCCTCCACGTATTCCAGACTCGATTAGAAGAATCTGATCGTAATCCTGTAGCAATTCCAGTTCAATTCCTGTGTAAAGGAGCATTGCCTCGAAACTTAAACCAGGCGAAGTAAAAAAGTGTGAAGCATCCACTCGGTGTGTTTCTAGTGTTTTGTTTCTAAACGTTTCAAAGCTGTCTGCAAGAAGGTGTACAGCTGAAGTTAGGTAGAGTTCACTATATTCCCCTAGAGTTTTAATGTTGAACTGATTGCACACATTTTTGGCATGTTCATAGTCTTCTTTACTAACATCTTCTTGACTTAATTTGTTAAAGAATACCTCTTTTGGAGGTCAACACGTTTCACTTAACTTTTCCCATGAATCAATGTAGTCATAACAAAATACCCCTTTACGAGTCATGAGCATTGCATTTTCTTTTTCAAAGAACTTGTCTGTTTCAGGGTATGATGTTAAGTTGGAAACTAAGTTTTCCAAACTACTCGGCAATTAACCGAAACGTGTCCACAAATCGAAGCTTAACATTTCCTACATATTTGGTGAAGGAAATGTACTTTTCTTTGGAGTTAGCGATAACATCCACTCTCTCAGTAGTACATCTCAATTGCTTTATAATAAAATTTACGTCGTAGCCACTCATATTATGTAGAAATACAGGAACGGGGTTACGTGTTTTACACCTCAAATTACAGTTATTGTGAGCACTTCCAAGGTATTCCCCTGAAATATGGCAATGGTGTCGAACTTTCTAGTCCTCTTTGGTAAATGGTTTTTCACACCAATAACAGGTTTCAGAACATTGGAACTCTGCTTTTTGATCCTGAGTTAAAGCCTTTGGAACATTTAAGCTCTAATGGCAATCAATTTCATATAGGTAAGAAACGGGGCACGCTACGCTTTCATCTACCTAGTTTCAACTACTTTTCAAGGTCACTCTCCCGAACATTGCCTGAGACTGCCGAAGGTTAACCATTAGATTAGGAGTGTGAGGCGGGTAACAAGAAACACAAGCGATACCCATGCAATAGTTTTATTAATTAAATATATCAACAATTTTTACATATAATACACTCTTTTCTTTATTTTAGTTTTAATAAGTCATTTTCATTTTTCTACATTTTAACTAAAATTTTTGCTTAAATCTCTTAGGTCCCTTTTGTATGCTTTAGTTTAAAACGAACAGGGCAGCCCAAATTTTTGATTTGTCATGCATATTTACACACAGAACACAACTCTTTCCTTATATTTGTTAGGAGTAGTTGTAATAGCGTCTAGCTTAATTTTAAACCGATAATTTAAATCTGTATCTGAATCTTCCAGTTCCTTTTCCAGCCAATAATTAGATATAAACAAAGAGTCAATATTCTCCATTTCCAACACATATCTAACTTTATGTCTATACACTATTGGTTTTATTTCCTTTATAATTAGTTCTGTTCCTTTTTCCAGACTTTCTAACCGGGAGCACTTTCGGATTTTTATTTGGCCTTTGATTTCCTGCATAGTAATGTTATTAAGCAGATCGACGTCTCCTTAGGTATAAGTTGTCGACTCTACTGTATAGTCTGTTTGGAAGCTTGTCAAAAAATTTAAATTCTCGATTTTAGCCAACGAATGACCATTAAATGTAGTCATTCCATTGGTGTGGCATTCCGCAAACGGTTTTTCAGTTTCCAGATGCACAATGTCCAATCCACACGTGGAGTTACAATAAATCCATCCTTTTTAAGCAAGTCTAAATTACCATGACTCTTTAAAAACATTGATTTTAAATATCATCTTAAGTAGCACACATGTTTACATTTTTCACTTTCTACTAGCACTCCAACGCGTGGATAAGTTCCTTTGTAATTAACAGTAAATGCTGAGAGTTTGTGTTTCCCACTCACATCTAGATTATGCCAGGGACTTTGTTCAAAGTAATCTGTTAACCTGTTTCTTGCATCCACAATCGCCTGTTCTTTCTGCAACACAACTTCGTACTCTTCCTTTAGGGCAGTAGTCTCTGCAACATACTCCATTTTCCTTTTTTTGATCTCAATATTCTCCAACTCCAATTTTCGTTTCCTTACACATAGCACATTAACTCTACTCAATGGGGTAATTTCCTTAAGAGGGTATGGTTTAAGTCTGTTAGTTTTATTGGTTCTTTTTCTCAACACCTGGGGGAGAATATTATTTGTAGGAGTCAATCCTAATTCGCTAATGTTTAAGTTTGAGGGAATTGTGGAAAACAATGCCCTGGATTGAGAAAAGAATGTTTCCCCAGCTTTAATGTAGCATTTCTGTATAATGCGAACATTGTTGTTTCCAGAATCATCGTTAACAATTTCTATCAAGTTTACGGATAAGGAATTAAAACTATAGGCAGAAAGAGCATAGTTTATCATCTTTTTCCGATCTTGACCATCGCGCAGTTCGATTTGCACACCAGTCATTTTCCGAGTATTTTTGTTACCCCAATACACAAATTGCAAGACTTTGTTAAACACCACACAGCAACTATTTTGTAGGTTATCCGATAGTTTGGTCCACATGGACGCGATTGGCACCGAGTACAGGGGCGCTTCTTCTAAGTAATGTTTGTTGGCTTTTAATACACTACACAATCCTCGAGTGGGTCTATTACACCATCCATTTTGTAGTTGGAAATTGTTGCTTCTAGTCTTGTAATACCATGTTCCTTAGCTAAGGAAGACATAAAGGTTTCCCTTAGACGGGTGTCTGGACATCGGATAAAGTCTATAATATGGTTTCCAATTACTTTGTTTACACCAGGACTTGTAATTTGACATATACATTTGTTATATATTTTTATTCTAGAATTAGAGTTCATCCATGTTAAACAGTCTATACCAACCGTTTTATCATTGTTCACATTCACATTACACTTTTCTCTATACTGTCCTTGCACACAAAAGTTGTGATTCGATGTTAGATAATCACACATCCCCGCCTCGTTAAAAACACCAGCCAAATCTTGGGTTATGTCCAAATCCATAAGATAAAACTCCTCAGCACGAAACTGTTGCAATATCTCTGGAAGTCCGGCTAACAGAACGTCTAATTTAACATCAGCTAGCTCCACTTTGTATGGTATAGCCATATAATTTTTATACTTTTCCATAATGTTAACCATTCCCTTCTCCCCAAGTTGTGCCCTGAGTCCCCGTGCCATTGCACGCTCGTTGTTGAGTAGAGGAAATGGTAGCTTTGCCTTAACAACATGTTTAGCAGAAATTAACTGGGAGAATTTACCACGTAAATAGAGGTTAAAAGCACCACACACTTCTTTCTTTAGCAGCACAGACTTACTATTTTCCAATTGTTCTAGGCAGTCCACTTGGTCCCATATCCTAACCACCATAATATTATCACAAAACGGATCCGTAATCGGTGTAAGTAGATTAACATTTTTATCACTTAGGAGCGTCTTGTTTTCTGTGTAGTTTATATTACCAATGTCTGTAACCAGATTGTCCAGGTTTTCCAACAACAACCACAACCCAAACCGCTCGTTGGTAGGCTTTATTCTGTTCCCCATAAGTTGGGGGACACTAAACACTTTAGAGAGAGAGACATCTTCACACTTTCAACTACCACGAAGCACTGATCGAATGCATTTTTAGCGTCTCTTATATATACCATTAATCAATTCTATTTTTAGATTATGACGTAACTGACAACGCTTGTCGGCAGAAAGCAGTACACACATAAATACACAATCTCTCGAACATTGCCGGAGACTGCCGAAGGTTAACGATTGGAACTCTAACAAGATTTAACTTGTCGCATGACGTAACAAAAAGTTAAATGACGTAATTGTATGGGAATATTGCTTTACCTAAAATGTAATACTATGCAAGTGTTTAACATTTTACAAATCAGCTTGTGTATTGGCTTTTATGTTGGCTTTTGTTGGCTTTTTGATGGCTTTTGTTGGCTTTTTTTTGTTGGCTTTTGTTGGCTTTTGTGTTGGCTTTTAAATTAGCTCTCTCATATTTGCTCTTACTTGTAGGCTTATTTGGTCTTGGAAAGTATGTGAGCCCTTTTTATGCCAGCATAATGCTTACCACCATGTTTGTAGGCAACAATAGCAACAACACACTAAAATTCTAAAAATCCAAAGTATTCTAAGGTTAATGATTGACTCTCAACTCTTACACTTACCTCTATCCCTTGCCTAGTCAAATATAAAATTTTAAAAAATATGTATTTTTCAAATTATTCCAAAAATATCTGGAATGTAGGCTATATCTTTAAACTAAAAATCCTAAAAAGACATATGTTAACTCCAACACCTACCTCTATACCACTCTCAGTCCAAAAATAGTGTATTTTTCAAATTTTCCGAAACATATTTCCAAAATGGTTTATATTTCCAAAATTAGAAACTTTACACAAAGGTTTGTTTGACATAAATGAACGGCCTTTGCCTTTTCTACCGCCATACCAAGTCCCAGGTCTCTAGGACAACAAAAATAAAATTTTGAAAATAGGCTATATTTCCAAAATTAGGAATGTTACAAAAAAGTTTGTTTGACATAAATCGTCTTTACCTACTCTAGCATCGTACCAAATTTCAGGTTTCTAGGTCAAATAAAATTAATTTTTAAAAAAGGTCACTATTTTGGAAACTAGGAATTCTACAAAATGTTTGTTTAACATAAATGAAAGGTCTCTATCCCCTCTACCAGTAAACCAAGTTCCAGGTCTGTAGTACAAAAATGAAAAAAGTCCAATTGGGGAAAGTAGGCGATTTATCATAAAACCAAACATTCTAAAAAGTGTTCTATGGGCTTAAAAGAATTCCCTCTATGTCCTTAATTTTTTTTATAATAAAACTTTTTAATTTTTTTATGTATTTTTGAAAAAAGTTCAATTTTGAAATTTTTATATCTCGGAAACTAAGAATTTTACAAAAAAGTTTGTTTGACGTAAATTAATGGTCCGTACCCCCCTCTACTCCCAAAATAAATTTCAAGTCTCTAGGACAAAAATAACAGTACGGGGTAATGGGAGTTCTGCCCCACCCATTTTATTTGTACCCGACTGTACATGGTCAGCCAAGTATGAATCGAGATATCTAGCGAACCAATAAAGCTAGAGGCTTGTACGAGGTGTCATATGACTCAGAGTGACGCCCGCTCGATAATGGGTTCGCGAGATATCTCGAATCTTACTCGTCTTAGGGTATAGTCGCGTTTAAATAAAGAGGGGCTGATCTCCTATTACCCCCTGCTGTTATTTTTTGTCCTAGAGAGTCAATCATTAACCTTAGAATACTTTGGATTTTTAGAATTTTAGTGTGTTGTTGTTGTTGTTGCCTACAAACATGGTGGTAAGCATTATGCTGTCATAAAAAGGGCTCACATACTTTCCAAGACCAAATAAGCCTACAAGTAAGAGCAAATATGAGAGAGCTAATACAAATGCCAACACAAAAGCCAAAAAAGCCAACAAAAGCCAACAAAAAGCCAACAAAAGCCATTAAAAAGCCAAAAAAAGCTAACCAAAAGCCATCATAAAACCAATACACAAGCTGATTGTAAAATGTTTAACACTTGCATAGTATTACACTTTAGGTAAAGCAATATTCCCATACAATTACGTCATTTAACTTTTTGTTACGTCATGCGACAAGTTAAATCTTGTTCGAGTTCCAATTGTTAACCTTCGGCAGTCTCCGGCAATGTTCGGGAGATTGGGTATTTATGTGTGTACTGCTTTCTGCCGACAAGCGTTGTCAGTTACGTCATAATCTAAAAATAGAATTGATTAATGGTATATATGAGACGCTAAAAATGCATTCGATCAGTGCTTCGTGGTAGTTGAAAGTGTGAAGATGTCTCTCTCTAAAGTGTTTAGTGTCCCCCAACTTATGGGGAACAGAATAAAGCCTACCAACGAGCGGTTTGGGTTGTGGTTGTTGTTGGAAAACCTGGTCAATCTGTAATAATAATGTTATTGGTTTACGTCCCTTTTAACTGCACTGGCTTTTAGAGACGCCGGGGTGCCGGAATTTTGCCCCGAAGGGGATCTTTAACGTGCCAGTAAATGTACTGACACGGCTCCCTCGCATTTGCGCACCCTCAAATGCCAGCTGACTGCGCCAGGTTTCGAACCTGCAACCTTGGGCTCAGTAAGCGAGAACGTTACCCCTGAGCCACGCAGCCAGACTGGTCAATCTGGTTACAGACATTGGTAATATAAACTACACAGAAAACAAGACGCTCCTAAGTGATAAAAATGATAATCTACTTACACCGATTACGGATCCGTTTTGTGATAACATTATGGTGGTTAGGATATGTGCCAAGTGAACTGCCTAGAACAATTGGAAAATAGTAAGTCTGTGCTGCTAAAGAAAGAAGTGTGTGGTGCTTTCAACCTCTATTTACGTGGTAAATTCTCCCAGTTAATTTCTGCTAAACATGTTGTTAAGGCAAAGCTACCATTTCCTCTACTCAACAACGAGCGCGCAATGCACGGGGACTCAGGGCACAACTTGGGGAGAAGGGAATGGTTAACATTATGGAAAAGTATAAAAATCCTGTGGCTATACCATACAAAGTGGAGCTAGCTGATGTTAAATTAGACGTTCTGTTAGCCGGACTTCCAGAGATATTGCAACAGTTTCGTGCTGAGGAGTTTTATCTTATGGATTTGGACATAACCCAAGATTTGGCTGGTGTTTTTAACGAGGCGGGGATGTGTGATTATCTAACATCGAATCACAACTTTTGTGTGCAAGGACAGTATAGAGAAAAGTGTAATGTGAATGTGAACAATGATAAAACGGTTGGTATAGACTGTTTAACATGGATGAACTCTAATTCTAGAATAAAAATATATAACAAATGTATATGTCAAATTACAAGTCCTGGTGTAAACAAAGTAATTGGAAACCATATTATAGACTTTATCCGATGTCCAGACACCCGTCTAAGGGAAACCTTTATGTCTTCCTTAGCTAAGGAACATGGTATTACAAGACTAGAAGCAACAATTTCCAACTACAAAATGGATGGTGTAATAGACCCACTCGAGGATTGTGTAGTGTATTAAAAGCCAACAAACATTACTTAGAAGAAGCGCCCCTGTACTCGGTGCCAATCGCGTCCATGTGGACCAAACTATCGGATAACCTACAAAATAGTTGCTGTGTGGTGTTTAACAAAGTCTTGCAATTTGTGTATTGGGGTAACAAAAATACTCGGAAAATGACTGGTGTGCAAATCGAACTGCGCGATGGTCAAGATCGGAAAAAGATGATAAACTATGCTCTTTCTGCCTATAGTTTTAATTCCTTATCC
Source organism: Meconema thalassinum (assembly GCA_946902985.2). Lineage (NCBI taxonomy): Eukaryota > Metazoa > Arthropoda > Insecta > Orthoptera > Tettigoniidae > Meconema > Meconema thalassinum. Next base: position 245,652,188 of record OX336394.1, on the reverse strand, counting down.
GTAAACTTGATAGAAATTGTTAACGATGATTCTGGAAACAACAATGTTCGCATTATACAGAAATGCTACATTAAAGCTGGGGAAACATTCTTTTCTCAATCCAGGGCATTGTTTTCCACAATTCCCTCAAACTTAAACATTAGCGAATTAGGATTGACTCCTACAAATAATATTCTCCCCCAGGTGTTGAGAAAAAGAACCAATAAAACTAACAGACTTAAACCATACCCTCTTAAGGAAATTACCCCATTGAGTAGAGTTAATGTGCTATGTGTAAGGAAACGAAAATTGGAGTTGGAGAATATTGAGATCAAAAAAAGGAAAATGGAGTATGTTGCAGAGACTACTGCCCTAAAGGAAGAGTACGAAGTTGTGTTGCAGAAAGAACAGGCGATTGTGGATGCAAGAAACAGGTTAACAGATTACTTTGAACAAAGTCCCTGGCATAATCTAGATGTGAGTGGGAAACACAAACTCTCAGCATTTACTGTTAATTACAAAGGAACTTATCCACGCGTTGGAGTGCTTGTAGAAAGTGAAAAATGTAAACATGTGTGCTACTTAAGAGGATATTTAAAATCTATGTTTTTAAAGAGTCATGGTAATTTAGACTTGCTTAAAAAGGATAGATTTATTGTAACTCCATGTGATGGATTGGACATTGTGCATCTGGAAACTGAAAACCCGTTTGCGGAATTCCACACCAATGGAATGACTACATTTAATGGTCATTCGTTTGCTAAAATCGAGAATTTAAAGTTTTTGGCAAGCTTCCAAACAGACTATACAGTAGAGTCGACAACTTATACCTAAGAAGACGTCGATCTGCTTAATAACATTACTATGCAGGAAATCAAAGGCCAAATAAAAATCAGAAAGTGCTCCCGGTTAGAAAGTCTGGAAAAAGGAACATAACTAATTATAAAGGAAATAAAATCAATAGTATATAGACATAAAGTTAGATATGTGTTGGAAATGGAGAATATTGACTCTTTGTTTATATCTAATTATTGGCTGGAAAAGGAACTGGAAGATTCAGATACAGATTTAAATTATCGGTTTAAAATTAAGCTAGACGCTATTACAACTACTCCTAACAAATATAAGGAAAGAGTTGTGTTCTGTGTGTAAATATGCATGACAAATCAAAAATTTGGGCTGCCCTGTTCGTTTTAAACTAAAGCATACAAAAGGGACCTAAGAGATTTAAGCAAAAATTTTAGTTAAAATGTAGAAAAATGAAAATGACTGTTATTAAAACTAAAATAAAGAAAAGAGTGTATTATATGTAAAAATTGTTGATATATTTAATTAATAAAACTATTGCATGGGTATCGCTTGTGTTTCTTGTTACCCGCCTCACACTCCTAATCTAATGGTTAACCTTCGGCAGTCTCCGGCAATGTTCGGGAGAGTGACCTTGAAAATTAGTTGAAACTAGGTAGATGAAAGCGTAGCGTGCCCCGTTTCTTACCTATATGAAATTGATTACCATTAGAGCTTGAATGTTCCAAAGGCTTTAACTCAGGATCAAAAAGCAGAGTTCCAATGTTCTGAAACCTGTTATTGGTGTGAAAAACCATTTACCAAAGAGGACTGGAAAGTTCGAGACCATTGCCATATTGCAGGGGAATACCGTGGAAGTGCTCACAATAACTGTAATTTGAGGTGTAAAACACGTAACCCCGTTCCTGTATTTCTACATAATATGAGTGGCTACGACGTAAATTTTATTATAAAGCAATTGAGATGTACTACTGAGAGAGTGGATGTTATCGCTAACTCCAAAGAAAAGTACATTTCCTTCACCAAATATGTAGGAAATGTTAAGCTTCGATTTGTGGACACGTTTCGGTTAATTGCCGAGTAGTTTGGAAAACTTAGTTTCCAACTTAACATCATACCCTGAAACAGACAAGTTCTTTGGAAAAGAAAATGCAATGTTCATGACTCGTAAAGGGGTATTTTGTTATGACTACATTGATTCATGGGAAAAGTTAAGTGAAACGTGTTGACCTCCAAAAGAGGTATTCTTTAACAAATTAAGTCAAGAAGATGTTAGTAAAGAAGACTATGAACATGCCAAAAATGTGTGCAATCAGTTCAACATTAAAACTCTAGGGGAATATAGTGAACTCTACCTAACTTCAGCTGTACTCCTTCTTGCAGACAGCTTTGAAACGTTTAGAAACAAAACACTAGAAACACACCGAGTGGATGCTTCACACTTTTTTACTTCGCCTGGTTTAAGTTTCGAGGCAATGCTCCTTTACACAGGAATTGAACTGGAATTGCTACAGGATTACGATCAGATTCTTCTAATCGAGTCTGGAATACGTGGAGGCATATGCCAGGTGTCTCATCGGTATGCTGAAGCTAACAATAAATACATGGAAACCTATGATTCTGAGAAACCATCGCAGTTTATTACCTATGATGATGCCAACAACCAATACGGGTGGGCTATGTGCCACTCCCTTCCTTATGGTGGATTTCAGTGGGTATCTCCAGATACTGTTGATCTAGAAAAACTAAAGAAAGACGATCCTGTGGGATACATTCTAGACGTTGATGTTGATAACCCATCTGACCTTCATGATCTACACAACGATTTTCCTTTCCTACCAGAGTTTACACAACCTAAGGATTCGTCTCTGAAAAAACGAATTCCTCATCTTGGAAATCGAAGGCGATATGCTGTTCACTACATGGCATTAAAACAGATGTTAGATCATGGAATAAAATTGATAAAGATTCTTCGTGTGTTAATGTTTATGCAATGACCTAGGTTAAAGGCATACGTTGATTTTAATAACAACCTTCGACAACAAGCCAAAAATGATTTTGAGAAAAATCTGTACAAATTATTCAACAATGCAGAAAAGCTAATAGCAAAGCCGATATTTATTGACAGAACAATTTATGGTCCTAACCTAGCCTGCTTTCCACATGGCTAAACGTAACATTGTATTCAATAGGCCTATATATATTGGAATGTGTATACTGGATATTTCAAAAACTCTAATGTATCTCCTACCACTATGATGTCCTGCTACCATATTATGGAATGAAAAATCTTAACCTCATGTAAATGGATACTGACTCGTTCATTTATTTGGTTAACACCTTAGATGTATATCAAGACAAATTGGATTTCCTAGAACACCTGGACACATCAGATTATCCTACTAATCACATATGTTACTCTACATCAAACAAGAAAACGTTGGGGAAATTAAAGACGAGGCTTGTGGATAAATTATAAAAGCATTTGTTGGACTTAGAGCTAAAATGTACGCTTTAGACGTAAATGGTAATGAAATCAAAAAGATGAAAGGTATTAACAGAGGTGTTGTCAAAAATTGTATAAGCTTTCAAGATTATAAGAATTGTGTCATGAAAAACAATGTAAAAAGAATACCAATGGACATTATCGCTTCTAAACAACATGACATATCATCTATAATTCTAAACAAAATTGCTTCGTGTCCTGGTGATGATAAAAGAGTGATTGATGCTGATGGTATAGGTGTACATGCCTATGGTCATTACTCAATCGTTAACCATGCTTAAAGAGTTAAGTTATGAATATCAAAATCTTCTGCCTGCAGCTAGGAAATACATAAAACAAAACTATTTAGGAAATAAAACAATAGCCCTACAAAAAAAAATGTATTCATAATCAAAAATAAATAAAATAGAAAACAAAATAAAACAACTGTACAATTTATAACAAAAAGAGAATATATATATAAAAATGTATTATGTGTAAATAGTGTACATGTATTTAAAATAAAAAATATTGTATGGACACTGCTTGTACATTTTTAATTACTACCAACCTCTGTCCACTCCTAATGCAAAATGAACATGTAAAACACAAATTGGAAAATCCATGTTTCCATGTGGACAAAATAGAAAAAACATTAAACTGAAATTTTAAAAACTGTATATGGGAATTTGATAAATTGACAAATGTGTAAACAACAAGTTGGAAAATCCATGTTTCTATATCATGAAATTGAAAAACTTTAAACTGACATTTTAAAAACTGTAAATGGGAAATTGTGAAATTGATAAATGTGTAAACAACAAAATGCAAAATCCATGTTTCCATATTATGAAATTGAAAAACTTAAAACTGACATTTAATAAAAACTGAAAATGGGAAATTGGAAAATTGACAAATGTGTAAACAACAAAATGCAAAATCCATGTTTCCATATTATGAAATTGAAAAATCTTAAAACTGACATTAAAAAAACTGAAAATGGGAAATTGGAAAATTTACAAATGTGTAAACAACAAAATGAAAAAAATACCCGGTTAGGGTAGTGGTCATGTTGTATAGTAGACTATAAGACTAGCATAAGGATAGTTGCATGTGCCCTTATATACTTTGTGTATGTGCATTAGTCTTTGGATTAGCTTAAGTAAGGTTTGGTAAAGTTAGGTTTGGTGAGGTTAGGAGACCTTATAGTTTACTCTTTTCGGAAAATGTAAAATGTAAAAACTAAAATAAAAAAATCTTGAATTTAAAAGGTAAAATCTAAAAAACTAAAATCTAAAATACAAAAAAAAAAATTAAAATGTAAAATGTAAAATCTAAAAAATGTAAAATGAAAAATCAAAATCAAAAATGTTAAAATTTAAATGTTAAAATGTAAAATCTAAAATCTTTAAATGAGATTTCTGTGGGTTTGGTTAGGTTAGGTTATAACTAAGTTTATTATTTGTGCTCTCCCATTTGCTCTTACTTTTTTGCTCCCACTTTTTGCTCCCCACCTTCTTGCTCCAACTTTTTGCTCCCACTATTTTGCTCTCACTTTTTGCTCCTACCTTTTTGCTCCCACTTTTTGCTCCCACTTTTTTGCTCCCACTTTTTGCTCCCACATTTTTGCTCTCTCTTTTTGTTCCCACTTTTTTGCTCCCACTTTTTTCTCTCACTTTTTGCTCACACTTTTTGCTCTTACTTTTTGCGCTTACCTTTTGCTCCCATATTTGCTCTGACTTTGAAGGGAGGTTATGGTAGGTTAGGTGAAGTTAGGTTAGGTTAGGTTAGGTGTGGTTAGGTTATAACTAAGTTTATTATTTGTGCTCTCACATTTGCTCTCACTTTTTTGCTCACACTTTTTGCTCTCACTTTTATTTTTTGCTCACACTTTTAAGTTAGGTTAGGTTAGGTTAGGGTAGGTTATAACTTTGTTTATTATGTGTGCTCTCACATTTGATCTCATAATTGCTCTGACTTTGAAGTTAGGTTAGGTTAGGTTAAATGAAGTTGGGTTAGGCTGAATGGCAGAGGTATGAATTAAACCCGCCTTATCTCACTTTTGCCTCACAAGACTAACAAGGGAACGGATCGCGGTGTAAAATTCTGATCTGGTTGAAATTTAGTACACAATAATCCTACAAAGTTGTACAATGACGTAGTGAAAACCGCATGGGACGATTTCAATTTTGAACGCCAATATTGAACGCCAAAAATCTTCCGGACGACGGCATCGGTGAGGAGGTGAGAAGAGGTAAAGCTGACCTTCAATCCTAGCAGCACGGGATGGCTCTCGGCCACTAGGCAGCAACCTACCGTGCTGTGATGCATTCCCCACCTTAAACTTTCCCGTCACTCTTCTACCCTCTCGATTAGCGTATAAAATGCAACATAATGTGATGTTTTGCACTTGGCCATACTGTAAATAAATAAAACAACCTTTTTTTTTCTATTTGACTCTTTGTAATCCTTGCAATAGTGAATGCTTACAAAAAAGTGGTCAATGCAAAGAGATTGCTTGCACCACGTGCACCTTGCAACACTTTCTTTTATACACATATCGCAAGCATTTTGGATAGCATAGGGGTCGCAAAGCAAGCGGCTACTTTGTAGTACAATGTTGTACAAGTTGTACAATGACGTAGAGAAAACCGCACAGGCCACTTTCAGTTTTGAACGTCAAAAACCTGCCGGGCGGTGGCATGAGCGAAGAGGTGGGGGAGAGGGAAAGTTGTCCTTCAATCCACTCAGCACGCGATGGTTCCCGGCCACCAGGCAGTGACCTGCCGTGCTGCGTTGCATTCCCCACCTTTACCTTCCCCTCATCCCCTCACTTCCTTATCAGTTCAGTGGGGTATGCAAAACAGGAGTTATGTTTCGGATGAACAGGTCCCAAATCGTTCCGTCATCAAGCCATGTAAGTATGACAATTTTATTGTGTCTGTGTTTAATTTTACTGGCACAGACAGCAATTAATGTTAAATCCTTTACTTCACAGCCAGAACATTTACAAATATCAGAAAGTGACGACGACGATGTTCAATTGGAACACCTTCCAAATTTTAATCCCTGGAATGTGGTAGTTTGTCTACAAAGCTGCTTTGCTGAAAGTGATCGCAGTGAAAGCCAAATAACACCTGGTGAAAGAGAATTGGGTTTTGAACTGTACCATAAGTAAAAACGTTGTTTACATTTTCTAATGGCAAAGGCAGACATGCACCAAGACTGGGTCATGATCCTTATTTACAGGCCTAATTGCAGAAAGGGTAGGTGATGTGCAGGTCGCCATTGAACATGAGAATACGTTAGTTTTGCCTGACAATAACAATGTTATTCAAGACGATGAATTTCCAATATCCGACACTGACAGCGAAAAAGATGCTACTACAACACCTGCAATAAGTGTCACATACAAATAAAAAGGTGGTTGATTATTGGCTGAACAAAGGAGAGAAAAAAGGTCATTTAAAGTCATTCAGCACAAATTTAAAAAGCTACGGCACCAGTCGGACCTTTCTAGATGGAAGCTACAAGTAGAATCATGCGGTACAAAGGATGAAAAACTGAAATTTATCACCAAAGAAACATTTGAAGAATTTAAAAAGGCGAGGCTGAATAACAACAAAAACGTCCATGACGTACACATTAGGAAATGGGCCCTGAAGAATGCTCGGCGTGTTCATGACGATACCTTCCGCGCCTCAACTTTCTGGGTTCGCAAGTTTAAAAATAAATTCAATATTGGTTCCCGAAAAGTCACGAAATTTGTAACCAAAAGTTACACAGCCGATCAGCTTGACCTTGCGTCCAACGCAACAATTTTTGTAGGAGAGGTATCCGAATTAATAAACACTCACTCTCCAAAGTGTGTTTTTAACACATATCAAAGCGGGTTTAACGAAGAGTTCCATGCAGGACATACGCTGTAGGTAAAGGGAGACAAAATAATTTTCGCAGAAGCGCAATCGTTGAACTCATTAACACACAGCTTACAGCTATACAATTCAGCCTGTAATATCTGCCGATGGAGAACTGTTACCTAAACTGTTAGTTGTCTTAAAAGAAAAGGACGGTGAATTTGGCCCTATTGTTAAAAAAACTTTGTTTACAGCAGATCATTTATTTGTATTGCCGTCCCCGTCCGGAATGTTAACTAAAATGTTACTTCAAAAGTCGTTACAAGATGTTTATTTTCAAACTGTACCAGACGACAGTGTTTAACTCTTGGATTCGTGGACAGCACAAAGTGAAGCAAATACATTAGCGTCAAAACCCGCCAACAAAACTATCATTGTTAAAACTTTTTCCCAGAGAACTACTGGAATGATTCAGCCGTTAGATGTGCTTGGTTTCCGGATATGGAAACAATTTGTTCGTTATTTTTATGACCTAATTGTATTATACAATTTCGACATTAACATTCATTTGCGCAACAATATTTTAAAAACCCAATCATTGACCTACAACCAACTATCTTCTCCGCGGTTTCGTAACATGTGGAAGTACAGTATAGTTGGTACAAATCCGGTTATGTTGAAACACAGCCCGCTTGCTTGGCAAACCCCTTTCAATTTTGTTTCAAGGATGATGCTATCCAAAAAGCTTGCGATATGTGTATAAAAGAAAGTGTTGCAAGGTGCGCGTGGTACAAGCATTCTCTTTGCATTGACTACTTTTTTGTAAGCATTCACTATTGCAAGGATTACAAAGAGTTAAACAGAAAAAAAAGGTTGTTTTATTTATTTACATTATGGCCAAGTGCAAAACATCACATTATGTTGCATTTTATACTCTAATCGAGAGTTTAGAAGAGTGAGGGGAACGTTTAAGGTGGGGAATGCATCGCAGCACGGCAAGTTGCTGCCTAGTGGCCGGGAGCCATCGCGTACTGCTAGGATTGAAGGTCAGCTTTACCTCTTCTCACCTCCTCGCTCATGCCGTCGTCCGGCAGATTTTCGGCGTTCAATATTGGCGTTCAAAATTGAAATCGTCCCATGCGGTTTTCACTACGTCATTGTACAACTTTGTAGGATTATTGTGTACTAAATTTCAACCAGATCAGAATTTTCACCGCGATCCGTTTCCTTGTAAGTGTACCCCGTTCCACTCGTGAGACCAGACATTAAATTTCTTGGCAGAGCCAGGAATCGAACCCGGGCCACCGCGGTGACATTCAAGATTACTAACCGCTACACCACGAGGTGGACAATATAGGACTGGTCTTGATTGTACATGATCAATCAATAATTACCTAATAATAATAATAATAATAATAGTAATAATAATAATAATAATAATAATAATAAATATTCCATTTGGCAACTACACGGCCGACCTGTCCCTGTGACGTCATTGACGGTCTCAGGGCGAGGACCGATAACCTAGATGTTAGGCCCCTTAAAACAACAACAATCTCGGGGCGTGGCGGCCATCTTGCGCATTAGCCCTTGCGCCAGCTCTGACTGTCCCCTCCATAAGAATAACATAGGACTGGTTGCGCGCGGCGGCCATCTTGCGCATTAGCCCCTGCGCCAGAACCGGCTAATCTTACCTACTGAAGCCATTTTTCAGTGTTGCCTTACTAATCGAAATTTAATGTTTTTCTGTTGGTCAACACGATTGTACCCAATTGTAATGATTGGTTCCCTAATCCTGAAATAATATACAAGAGAGTTAATATGTATTATTTATTTAGCGTATGGCTTTTAGTGCCGGGAGTGTCCGAGGACATGTTAAGCTCGCCAGAGGCTGTAGCTGCTACATTGTGGACACCCATGGGGTGAGCTACAAGTTCCGTCCAATTTCAAGTACTTCCAACATTCACTATCAGATATCACTGACACCTAGTGGTGAACGTTGGAAATTTGACAAAGCGTTTCAACAAAATCCTACCTACAATTTAGCTTCAAGTTTAATTAGTGGAAGGTTCTTTTACATGCCATAAATCTATGACATGGGGCCGCCGGCTTTGCTTCCCCTCCGAAGGAAGGCATACTGAAGGATTTTAAAGCTCTTAAAATCCGACGACTTCGACCAGGTTTGAACCCGCGATCTTGGGCATAGAAGCTCAGTATACTACCAACTACGCCACCGAAGCCACATGAGATTAATAAATACACTTGGATGATCAGTTTCGATCGTCAAGCGATCATCATCAGATCCTTTGCTCTTTGGCTATTAAATCTATGTCTACAAGTTTGCTTGCTTACTGTGATTATGTGATTGTTATTAAATGGTCAGCTTATTGTGGATTGTGCACTTAGCTGCACAATAAACTGTCCACTTAATAACAATCACATAATCACAGTAAGCAAGCATACTTGCAGGTCAATCACCACCATCAGTCTCAACAAAAATCTCATATCTTGACTATTTGTGCTAGTATGATTACTACTACAACTAAATTAGTGTATATATTCCAAATATCTTAACCCATACTTGTAGACATAGATTTAATAGCCTAGGTGTAAAGGATCTGATGATGATCGCTTGACGATCGAAAATGGTCATCCAAGTGTACTTCTTAATCTCATGTAACTTTTTTTTCAGGATTAGGGAACCACCCATTACAATTGTGTACAATCATGTGGACCAACTGAAAAACATTAAATTTCGAATAATCTTTCCTCTCTCACTTTATTTCATGCATTTTGTGGCTTTGCCTTCTTCCAAATACGTACTTCCATCCTCATTCTTCGAGAGATAAGGGAATTTCTATTCTCTCATTTTAATTTCCCTCATTCTACGTTTTTTGTTTTGTTTTTCCATTTCTTCTTCTGGTAAAATTTTTAGCTGCAAATAGTAGCAATCATTCGCAAATCATATTATAGGAATTATAATAATTATCATCATCATCATCATCATCACCTTAGTTGCCCAGAAGTGAATGACTGAGATATTCGTTTGAGTTCTGACTCTTACCATAAATCTAAGACAACATTTTGTGTTGTAGAATCTGCTGCGGAAGGTGCAAGCCTATTGTCAAGGCAGACGGGGTTTGAATCCCGGTTAATGAATGTGGAATTTTCGAAGTAAAATGTCACACCCTGTGGTTCGGAATATGGAGATCCCGTGATTTATATTCGTGAGCTGAGATCAACGGTCACGTAAAACTGCCGACTTCATAAGCTTGTGGCTTGCCACGACAAATCCCCTTGTTAGTACATGGCGCCATTGAAACGCGACGTTTGCTGAGGAAGACCAGGATCATCATAAAAGTGTATGGCAGTACCTAACGCTAAGTGTGAGCGTTGCAAAGTGGATGTAGTATCTACAAGGAACTTAGATAAAAACTAATGTGACCCCGCTTGCCTGCTCTGGATCTAGTGATCAGCATGGAGAGCAGTCTTACCAGCTTTACGTATGTATCTTAAACAATATGTATTATTTTTATTTTATTTTATTTTATTAAAGAAAGCTTTCCATTAGGTTAACACAAATTGTGCCGAATTACATTAGGCGGGAAAATAAGTATGCATATACCCTTACATGAAATATATTACATAAGATATTTAACAAGAGTTTAGTGCTTTCCAGTCGGTCAACACGAAAGTACCCAAAAGAGTTGAGTTATACCCTAATCCTGAAATAAATTACATGAGATTAATAAATACACTAGGTTGACCAGTTTCGATCGTCAAGCGATCATCATCAGATCCAGTACACTCAGGCTATAAAAATCTATGTTAGAAAATACAGTTTAAAATATTTACAATATGTACAATTATTTAGTTGCAGTATTGGTACTGCAACTGTCGGTGTATGCTAAATGCAGTATATATGATATTAGGTGAAATGCTAAATGGTGATAGATATCCGGAGTTTGTATATTTGGAGTGATTATATGGTTGTAAAAAATCAACTATGGTTAAACTGTAATATTACAGGCTACTACTTATCTGGTTGTCTTCCTACTGGAGCTACGCGCAGTTTCGTGTTCACTGTTACTCCAGGTGTGGTCGACTGAGATGGGCTGTTATCTCAACGACACTGGTTTTTCCCCTTCTCCCCCCTGTTCATATATGCTATGCGGAGTCAGTGCGAAGTGTTTATGCGGGGTGTTGCCAACCTAGATAAGATGTATGTTATTGAATGAGGTGGGTCTACAACTATTAAAGACCGAGGATCATTCCTCGCCACGCGTGGACCATAAGCCATTCAAACTAAGCACTGCCCGGTCTGAAAAGCACTAAACTCTTGTTTACTAAGGCAACACTGAATAAATGGCTTCAAACCTCACAAAGATATTTAACATAAAATACATGCTTTTATGTACAAACATAATATATCAATAATAAATAATAATAGCCTCAATGTCCCAAAAGGGCAAAGTCCTCCTACATAGAGGGTAGTTCTTACTTCCCTAATGCGGTCAGCTATTCGCATTAGGTTTGTACATGGTAACTTAGGGTTTTATTTCTTGGATTTCACTTTGACACGTTCAGTAGTCTGTCTTCCATGGTCCTCCACGTGCTTCTGCTTCTTGCTGCTCTGGTCCATTGTGGGCCTGCCCACGCAAAATAGAAGTTGAACCATCTTCGCCTCGGTCTCCCTCTCTGACGCTTTCCCATTCTTGTGTGTCCATCTGTCGTCTCGCATCCTCGCAATGTGACCTCCCAATTTCCATTTCTGTCTGGTGACCTTTCATGCAATATCTGGTATTGCTGACAGTTTTGATAGTTGTTCATTTGAGACTCTATCTTTCTGCGTTATTCCCAATATGTTACGTTCCATCTTTCATTGGCACACTTGTAGTGAATTCATTTGTCTTCTCGTTGCTGACCACGTTTGACTACCTTGTATTAATGTTGGGAAGACGCAGGATTCTAGAATCTCAAATTTCAACCTTCTGTTCTACTGTTCAACAAATATAAGGGATGCCTTATTGGAAGACATGCTTCGGACGTCACGCGTTTATCCACAGATCCTGTTCACTTAGGCTTAACTAGTGTACCATGTTTATGAATCACACGTATGTACAAATATGCGTACAATGTTTAGATTGCGAAATGGTATGAAATTACTGTAGTCATATTTAGAAACTTTCCTTGTTGACGTTATAATTGGACATAAAATACCATCAGTATTTATCAAATTTAATACACCTTAGTCAATAATAATGAAAATAGAATATATTATGCAAGTTTCAGCCACTTTGTGGCCCTCTTCAGTAATTGTTTTCTAACGTAAATAAAAACTATTTGAATTACGAGCAAAGTTATTGAATCAATATTTAATTTCGGTTTTCCTTTTCTTTGATAAAATATTACATATTGCAAACTTTTTACTGTTTACATGTGGTTTCGGGTTAGTAATCATTATAATAGAGTGTGATTCTAAGGTCAAGTTCAGAGGTGAACTTTCTAACCAAAAAATTCCAAGAAATGGACAGAAGTAAGATTTTAATTGATCTGATCCAAATATTCGTGAAGAACATCAACACTGAATATCCATCATGAAAATCATATCACAAAATATAAATTCAATGGCAGCTGTAGCCCATCAGTAAGGCAACACTGGAAAAATGGCTTCAAAGGTATCTATCTAATCTCTACTTAGTATAAAACAAAGTCCCCGATTCTTGGATGTTACGGGTAAACTCGAAAACCACTGGATTGATTTTGATGCGGTTTTCACCATTCTGTAAAGGATATCTCGAGGATGATTTCTGTGGAAAATAATTTATTTATTATCAAGGAAGCTGAGCAGTACCGATTTCAGTGGAAAAGTCGAAAAAAACAGGCGTCCTAGCGCTTTGTAAGCTTAGGCTGGGCAAACCGTTAAAAATATATAAATACTATGAGTGTAAGAATTGTTCAGCAAAAAAGTCTGCGAGAGCATATGGCTAGCTTCAATACATCACCCACTATAAGTGTTTTTACGTTTTAATTTCTTCCAACCTTGTCCATTCAACTACTGAGGCGACAGTTTACGAGCTAGCTAAGGGTGAGTCTATCATCCCTGTTACAGCCTAGCTAGCGGGCGAACCTATTGCCCCAGATACAGCCAGCAGGAAACCCTTGAGTCGTGTTGAGTTAAGACTTCTGAGAAGGGTGGCTGTGTTTGCAGTTTCCCTGGAAGTGTAACTCGGGTTTTCTTCATTTCGCCTGTGAAACACAGTCAAGTTAAGCTTGGAAAGAAGGGGGATTTGAGTTTCATTCACCTCGCCATTCCCTGGAAGTGCAACTCTCATTTCGCCAGTGAACTTTTCGTTCCGCAAAATTCACAGTCAATTTAAGATTGGCCGGAAGGGGGATTATATTATATTAAATTATACTGATTGGCGTATAATCTCTACTTAGTATAAAACAAAGTCCCCGATTCTTGGATGTCACGGGTAATCTCAAGAACCACTGAATGGATTTCGATGCGGTTTTCACCATTCTCTAAAGGATATTTCGAGGAAGGTTTATGTAGAAAATTATTTATTTATGACCGAACGAAGTCAAGCACTAACGATTGAAGTGAAAAGGTCGAAGAAAACTGCCGTCCGTGCGCTTTTTAAGTTTACGCTTGGCAAACCGTTAAAACTATCTATATACTATGAGTGTAAGAATTGTTCATCATGAAAAGTTCTACAAAAATGCCCGGGAGAGCATATCTCTATCTTCAATACATCGCCTACTATAAGTGCTTTTACGTTTTCATTTCTTCCAACAATCTCCATTCAGTTACTGAGGCGACAGTTTAAGAGCTAGCTAGGGGCGAGTCTATCACCCAAGTTACAGCTTAGCTAGCGGACGAGCTTATTGCCCCAGATACAGCCAACAGTAAACTGTCGAGTCGTGTTGAGTTAAAAACTTTAGAGAAGAGTGGTTGTGTTTGGAGTTTCCCTGGAAGTGCAACTCGGCTTTTCTTCAATTTCGCTCCGCAAAATTCACAGGCAAGTTAAGATTGGACGGAAGGGGGATTTGTGTTTCATGCACCTCGCATCGTCTGACCAAGAATTTGTTGCACATGCTTCTCCATGATAATATAATTAATAGTCCAGTCAGTGATTTTAACCCATCATGCCGAGACATAAAACGGATATTGGTCGTTGTTCATTGACATTGGAAAAAGAAAGCGCTTATCACGTAATGCATTCATAATGGTTGACGGGCGAAGTCGTGTCGGGTTGTTAGTGTATTATAAACTGAGCAATTTTTCTAGGCTTGTGCTGTGTCTTATATGGGGTTTCGCCTAGGACACCAAGATAGCTCATCAGCAGGCTCTTGGTGTCCCCGCACGGACCCCCACAGGGGTAGCGAACTGCGCGCTACCTCCCTTTATGAAGCTCACCAGCGCCTCTTTACTGCGAGAACTAAAACTAAAGCAGCCATAACCTCCCTATGAAGGCTTCGAAAAAGATGGTGTATAGGCTACCATAGCTATATTACTGTCTTTTAGCACCATCTAAAATGTTTATCGCTAGTGTTTAACCTCTACCGTGTGACTTTATCGCTATTGTTTATCGCTCGCGACGTTCGAGTCCCGGTAACTTAATTAATACGCCACTTTCTATTGTGAACTGCTCACTGTTATTTATGTGGGAGCTCTGAAGAACTGTGTCTTTGTCATTTAATGCTATACCGACGTATTTTAGAAATATGCGAACTTATACACTCTAAAGCGACACGGATACGGCCTAATTAATTATGGCAAACTTTATATTAACGAGGCAAACGCCCGCACTTCTCTGGCTCAGAGTTATGAAGCTTCGCCCTCTGGCTGTAGATAATAGACTGTCTCTTTGAGAACCCTGGCCGGCCCTTATATCATGGCAGAGCAGCATTGTAACTAGAGGAGGTACACATTTATTTAATATCCCAAGATCCCATTTCCCCGGCGAGGACATTATACAAATGTGAAGCTCATTTTATGCACGTCACAATGGAGTGGTCGAAATCAGGATTCGGTCGTTTGATTTCTCCTTAATTGGATAGCATCATTGTAGTTCTCTGTCCCCAGGGGGAAACCCCAGTCACGTGACCAGTCTTTCCAATAACGTTCATATTTGACATGGGAGAAGGATACTTGTGCTAATATTTTGGACAATTAAGACTTGAAACATCTATATTTTAAGGCAATTTATGCTTTCTTCTTCTTCTTCTTCTTCCTTCGTTACGGCCAACTAAGGACCACGTCATGTCAACTGTTTTTTCTGCATTTTAATGTTGGCCCAGTACTCCTTCATTCGCAATCGATGTTGCACCTTTCTCTCTGTCGTCCACGCCTTCCCGGTTTTTAGCTTCGGCTTAAGTTGAGAACTCCGATGTTTCTGAAGTTTATCCCTAAGTGGGCCACGCTCCTGGATATCTTCTCGTGTAATCCCAGTCACCAACAGATCTTTCTCTACTTCAATGAACCAGGCCCCCTTTGTCTTTTTCTCACGGAGAAAAGCAAAAATTCTGTTGGATAGCCGTGTTGATTTCATTCGGGTTATATGTCCATAAAAAGAAATCCTCCTTTTCCTCATCACGTCCGTTATTTTCTGTACGTGAGTGTACAACTCGTGGTTGTGGAGTCTTCCGAACTCGCCGTGTTCTTTGACTGGACCCAGGATTTTCCACAATAACTTTATTTCCTTGGTGTCCAGTTTTTCCATTATGCCTTTTCTATTCATAGAGAGACATTCCGCTGCATACAAAGCTTCTGGCCGGATGACCGTGCAGTAGTGCTTCAGTTTTGCATTCAGGGATATAGATCTTTTGTTGTACACATTATTATTCCAGTAATTTATGCCACGTCTCTCTTCCTTTGGTTATTTATATCATTATGCTACCGCAAGATACGTCCCGACATGGACGTTCCTGGGAACTTAATCTCTCTTTCCTTGCTCTTTTAATTTATTAATGCAGCCATTGGCCATTTATTTAATTTTTAGACAAGCCATGGAAGGGAATTTGGCAGGAAATCGGCCGTGGAACTATTGAAAGGAAACTACCCCTGCATTTATATGGTGGTGAAAATGGAAAGCCACGAAAACCATTTTCAGGGCGGCTGAGGCCCGATGGCAAAGAGGCACGTGGTAGCACGTTTAACGCTCTCGGCCAATGGGATTATGTTTCTCATGCTCTTTTGGAACTTCGAAGTGAGTCGGCCAATGCTCCGGGCTGTTTGTGGGTGGATACCTGAGACATGCTCTCACAAAGGGCCCGCGGGTCAACGATCCAACCGTGGGCTTTGTCTTGTATCTCTCTGCACGGGACTTTGTGGCACCTCTTTTGTCCTGCGTTGTGAATATCACATTTCTCCACGATTTTATTGAAATACATTCTCTTTATAAAAATGAAAAGGAAAGGAAGCCTGAAATTTTACGTGACGGTTAATTTCGCAATCAAGAGTCACGGGATCTACATTTTACGTGGAATCCAAACAACAAGACGTGATATTTCACTTCGAAAATTTCACATGCAACCGGGAATCGAACCCGATCCGCCTTTGTGAGAGGAAAGCATGTTGTCCACTGCACCATCAACCCCCACATTCTCTTTATATTAGAAACATTGCTGAAATTTACATACCAGTACTCACAATAAATTCAAATATTTCCTTACCCCTACAGAATGGTTCACTACAGCAGGGGTACCCAACCTTTTTTTAACTAATGGCCACACTGTAAATAGTTGGGGGACCTTGCCGGCCAATAACACTCCAACGGGTTTGGGGGTTATGGAATTTTTTTTTAAATATAGGTGGAATATGGTGAGATTTGTGGCTGTCTGATCTTCGTTTTCTTAGTATTGTTGCAGTTTTCTATATTTATCTGTAGTGGATAAAATAATAAAATAAAATTTACATATTTTTAATAAATCCCTTTAAAATAGAAGTACGAAGATATTCAATACATATACAGCATTAATGACAAAGAGTGAGTATTTATGTTCATTTGACACAATTATTAATCAAATTATGAAATAAAGTTCATGATAATTTAGTTTAGTGTGACGAGTGGAACTGCTTTGGGTTGGGGTGCGCGCGCACTTCTTTGTCCAGTTGGGTTGAGTTGTTTCCAAGTTTTGGTGACACTGTGCGGGTGCGGAGAAATTAGTCTCGCGGGCCCTAGGTTGGGCAGTCTTGCACTACAGTATTACGATTTCTGTAACTTATTATCAGACACTCTGTATTTTAGTTCAATATCCTTCAGCAGATATAGCCTCCGTGGCTTAGGCGGCAGCACGCCGGCCTTTCGCCGCTTGATCCGTGGTTCAAATCCCGGTCACTCCATGTGAGATTTGTGTTTTTCTCCGGGTACTCCGGTTTTTCCTGTCACAATTTCATTCCAGCAACACTCTCCACTATCATTTCATTTCATCTGTCATTCATTTAAACATTGTCCCAGGGGAGTGCGACACGCTTCGGCAGCTGGCACAGTTCATATCCTCGCCGCTAGATGGGGGCTTCATTCATTCTATTCCCTGACCCGGTCGGTCGACTGGAAGCAGGCTGTGGGTTTTCATTTTTAGCCTACTTTCGATTTTTGCAAAAAATGAAAGTAGATTTATGAGATCAACACAGGGCGAAAAATTATGTGTCTGTCTGTGTGTGTGTATGTGTGTGTGTGAGTCGGTGTGTGTGTGTGTGTGTGTGTGTGTGAGGGTGTGTACTCTGAATGTCCCCCCCCTATCAATTCGAACACGGTGAAACCGAATTGAACGAAATTTGGTACAGAGGTAGCACTAGCAAAGGGGACCTCATAGTCATACTTTATATCGCCGCCATCTTTACCAAAACAGAATGGCGGCCACTCAAACGTTCAAAACGTAAAATCAAATTACGGCTAAACTAATCATCCGTTCTCTACCAAATTTGGTGACAACATACCTTTATATAGGATGCATTTTTCACCCAACATTCAAGGTCATCGGCCGTGCCATTTCAGGATGGCGGCCGTGTGAATTATTCAACCATTTTAATCAATAGCTTAAGACCCACCAATTCCGATTATCGAGCCTAGGGTGGTTTAAGCTATCCTGAAGGTCGTGATCCGTTATTTATTATAATTTAATATTATAATATTATACTGTATGAGTGGCTTAAAAGAGCTGAGCCGTCTGTGTCACACAACAAGATGGCAGCTGTCCTCATGAGCCTGTCTTATATTTCAATAGTTTTAGTATGTTGTATGTGATATACCCTACTGATACAATAATATAAACTTTGTATGAAATTATCTTTAATGAAGATGTACTGCTGTGAAGAAATCGTATATTTAAAGTCATTATTTGCCAACAGGTTGTATCTAATATGTCAGTTAAGAACAATTTCAAGTTAAGGATAGGATTAGCTCTGGGCTAGCCTGTTAGTCTGTCACGCAGTTGACTGGGGATCGAGTACTGCTACAGTTAACTTTTTTTTTCTTGAATTCTTTTACAAATGATGTGCACGAGCTCTTTCCACAGATACTGAATAAGATGTCATTTAGCTCAAAGGAGAGGCTAATGTATACACTCGTTTATTAATAAAATCACAGCCCCAGCATCGCACATAAACAGAAGACATTAGGAAAAGGAGAATAGAAGAACTAGATACACGTTGTCATTAACCACAGCCTTCTTAATGCCTCTGTACGGTGCTGTCCTCTTGTGGGTTATGTGGGTAATATTGTTCCAAACTTACCGCTTTGTAAATACCTGGCCTCCTGAAGTATGACAATTTTGTAATACTGGTAGCTCAACTATTAGCCACGATCGCGCTCCGATTACCTTTAAACACTGCCAGCTGGATCGCCTCCCCCTTGGCTACTTTAAACTGTGTACTTATTCAACACCTTTAGGCCACTGCCATCGTAGTACATTTCGATGGCAGTGCATAGGCGTACAACATAAATATTAATTCACTGATAGGTCGCAGCACCAACCTACTGCGATCGGCGCGGATTTTTAAAGGGGAAGATACCCAAAACGAAAGATTCTTAACTTTGCAGGCTGGCTTAATATAGAGATTAACGGACGTGAATGCATTACAATAAGTTAGTAGTTTTGTTAGTCAATCATCATAAAGTATATAATATTGATTTTGTCACTTACTGGCTAATTATCGATATAAAAGAAAACAAACAATACATTGTGGTAAAGGTGATTGTGTTAGGGATGAGGACAAAGAGTCATAAATGCCCATACATTTAAGAGAAAGTAGGCTATATGTTCTTTGCTGAACATCTTGTTTCATCCTGCAGCAGAGTGCGCAACACAGGAGGGTATGTTTTTTTGTGTGCAAAATTGGAGTCAGTCAAAGGTATACAGGGTGTATCTTAATTATACCGACAAAAAAATCAGGGACGCTCTGCGTGTTTTGTAAAAGACGATGCCACAATCGAATTGTCGGAGAAAATTTTTCCCTTCGAGAAAATGAGGTTACTTTGTTACTTCCGGGTGCGCGATTCAAATCTGCGAACTCTCCGTATTTGCTGAGCCAGAGGGCAAGCCGCTGGCCACTGCAATGCTTCAAGCAAGGGAAGTGAGTGTGAGAGAAGGAGACAGAGATATGCTGGTGGGAATGTTCAAGTTTCCTCGTTCTCCTTGGCTTGCACTGGCTCAGCAAATACGGCGAGCCCGTCAATTTGAATCGCGCGCCCGGAAATAACAAAGTAACCTCATTTTCTCCAAGGGAAAAATTTTCTCCGCCAATCCGATTGCCGCATCGTCTTTTACATAACACGCAGAGCGTCCCAGATTTTTTTTTGTCGGTATAAGATACACCCTGTATAACCATAGGCCTATCTGCTTATGATTGAATCCATGTGTTGGGGAGCGTGGTTATGAATACAGCAGGGCTGGTACTTTTAATCGATTGGTATAATTTATCGAATAATCGATAAATTGTGCATTTAATCGTATGCTTTCCGCATTTTGAGTTCATTTGTTTTTTGTGCTACTCTTTCCACACCTGTGGGTTCGATGATTTCACCCATGTTCTTGAGGTGATTAACTTTATTATTATTACTATTATTATTTTAAGCGAATTCTCCCAATAAATGGAAGACGTTAAGCAAATAACTCAATCAACTTTTTTGGTTGTCCCTATTGGCTTCCTTTCTTTCCGAGAAGGCTTGTTTACGTTCTTCCGACCACTTTGGTCTGGGGTGTTGGCGAATTGAGCCAGCGAATCTTCCAAGTGGATCTTTCTTATCTTGTCATTCCATCCCACAGTCCTTTTTCGCCAGTTGCCCCAGGCCAAGTTCTGGTTCTTCCGCTGAAATTATCCTCCCTTCCGTCCCCCACCACTACCACTGTGAAAACCCAAAATCTAAGGTAACTTATTTGTTCTTGCAGAATGACCCGCTGGCTCTGCGATTTCCTGTAAACACTCTGCCTTGCAGGGCTGTACAAATTGCACAATTCACTGAAACAAACATTAGCCTATGCATTAATTCTTTTAAAAGGCCACATCAGTTAAAAGTTACCTTAAACCCGTTACATTATTATTACTATTATTACTATTTTAATTATTATTGTTCCCCGTGGTGTATGGATAGCACGCTTTTCTCTTACCGAGGAGGCTCTGGATTAGATTCCAGCCAGAAACTTAAGATCTATGAAATGCTATTGGTTTTACGTCCCTTTTAACTACTATGGCCGGGGTGCCGGAATTTTGTCCCGAAGAACTTTAACGTGCCAGTAAACCTACTGACACGGCTCCATCGCAATTACGCACCCACAAATGCCAAGTGACTGTGTCAGGATTCAATCCTGCAGCCTTGGGTTCAGTAGGCAAGAACGTTACCGCTGAGCAACGCAGCCAGTCATACTTAACATCTGATTTGAGGGCTGGAAACAATTCTCGTTTATTCATTTTGAAGGCTTGGCGATCATGTAGTGCTGTGCACTTTGGTGTGCGTGGAATCTGTCTGATAATCTGTGTTATTGTAACTGCTGTAGCGTACTATTGTGTACTTGTAATTTGGCTAGGATATGGTTAGAAGGGCGCCATGACCTTAATTTAGGTACAATCTAGGCATCTGCCTGGAATACAAATGAGAAACCATGAAAAACCACTTCCAGCATGGCTGAGGTAGGAATCAAACCCGCCTATTCTCAACTCTGCATCAGGAGACGGAAAGCCTCGTGAGGACAATTAAGTACCTGCTTGATATGTGAAGTAGTGGTCCATGATCTTAAATCAAAGTGATGTGGCTAAGGGTGTCGTCGCGCAGGTTATTCGTCCCCCACAAACTGGGTTGCAGTCGGCTTGATGTTTGGGTGCTCCCAACCACGGGTTTGTTAGACCATTATTGTTGATTCATTGAGGGGCTTTACGACATCGTCGTCATGTAACCCCGTGTACTTGGTTGTGTGTGTGGAATTTGTCTGATAACTTGTCTTATTGTGATGGCTGTATTATTGCGTGTAGTTGTTATTAAGATGAGGATTGGGAAGGAGGCAGCCGTGGCCTTCAGTCAGGACTCAATCCGGCATTTGGCTGGAGTAGAAGTGGGAAACCACGGAAAACTACTTCCAGGATGGCGGAGGTGGGACGAACCCTCCTCCTCCTCTCAGTTTTACCTCACGAGGCTGAGTGTAACCCGTTCCAGCCCTCAAATCACAATTAAATTTCTTGGCAGAGCCGGTAATCGAACCCGGGCCTCCTCGGTGATAGCTACTACGTAACGAGGCGGACATATAATGCTCAATGAAATGTCATCTAAAAAAACTACTAAAATGAATGAAAATGACTTTTAAAAAACTATTCCATCAAACTGAAATATGGCGACAGTTTTACAGAGGATTCATAGAAGCAATCCTGTTTTATTCACTAATCTCATAAAATATACTTGAATTTAACAAGGAAAAGGCAGTTAAAATGTTATTCTTGATCTTAGTGTTTTTGGAACCATAGTAATTAAAATCTCAATAAAACAAACTTCCCGGATAGACAATAAAGAAAAAAAAACTTTTAACTTTCATTAAAATATACTTGATCTAAACAAGGAAATGGCAGTTAAAATGTCATTCGAATTAATGAACTAAAGAAGAAAGCAGCCGTGGCCTATTTGAAGGGACAGTTCCTGGATTTGTATAGAGTTGAAAATAGAAAAAACGAAAAACCATTTCAGACTGGCTGCATGGTCGAAATATAATTGCTAAATAATATTGTGACCCTTAGTTAGTCTATAAATATAATTTACACCAATAAAAAAATCAGTTCACTGGGCTGATTGCAAAGCTTAAAATGAATCTCCAGCTATTAATTATGGTACTGGTATTAAGCATGTTTTAATTTCATCTAATAGGTTAGGGTATTCAATGAAAATTGTTCACCTGGTTTATTAGCCTACTTTCGATTTTTGCAAAAAATGAAAGTAGACTTATGAGATCACTACAGGGCGAAAAAAAGTGTGTCTGTCAGTGTGTATGTGTGTGGGTGAGTGTGTGTACTCTGAATGTCTGTCCCCCCCTATCAATTCGAACACGGTGAGCGCAAATTGAACGAAATTTGATACAAAGGTAGCACTAGCAAAGGACACCTCAGTGTCATGTTTTATATCGCCGCCATCTTGAAGGAATCGTAATGGCGGCCACACAAATGTTCAAAGCTTAAATCAAATTACGACTAACCTAAACCTCCGATCTCTACCAAATTTTGCAACAACATACCTTTATGGGGCAGCATCCTTTGACCAAACTAATAGGTCATTAGCCTAATAGTTTGCGGCTGGCGGCCATCTTTGTGTCAAAATTGATTACCCCTATTAATTCGAACACGGTGAAACCGAATGGAATGAAATTTGGTACAGAGGTAGCACTAGCAAAGGGCACCCCAGTGTCATGTTTTATATCGCCGCCATCTTGACGGAAACGTAATGGCGGCCACCCAAATGTTCAAAGCTTAAATCAAATTACGACTAACCTAATCATCCGATCTCCACCAAATTTTGCAACAACATACCTTTATGAAGGGAGCATCCTTTGACAAATCTAATAGGTCATTAGCCTAATAGTTTGCGGATGGCGGCCATCTTTGTGTCAAAATCGATTACCCCTGTTAATTCGAACACGGTGAAACCGAATGGAATGAAATTTTGTACAGAGGTAGCACTAGCAAAGGGCACCTCAGTGTCATGTTTTATATCGCCGCCATCTTGACGGAAACGTAATGGCGGCCACACAAATGTTCAAAGCTTAAATCAAATTACGACTAACCTAATCATCCGATCCCTACCAAATTTTGCAACAACATACCTTTATGGAGGGAGCATCCTTTGACAAATCTAATAGGTCATTAGCCTAATAGGTTGCGGATGGCGGCCATCTTTGTGTCAAAATCGATTACCCCTATTAATTCGAACACGGTGAAACCGAATGGAATGAAACTTGGTACAGAGGTAGCACTAGTAAAGGGCACCTCAGTGTCATGTTTTATATCGCCGCCATCTTGACGGAAACGTAATGGCGGCCACACAAATATTCAAAGCTTAAATCAAATTACGATTAACCTAATCATCCGATCTCTACCAAATTTTGCATCAACATACCATTATGGAGGGAGCATCCTTTGACCAAACTAATAGGTCATTAGCCTAATATTTTGCGGATGGCGGCCATCTTTGTGTGAAAATCGATTCCCCCTATTAATTCGAACACGGTGAAACCGAATGGAACGAAATTTGGTACAGAGGTAGCACTAGAAAAGGCCACCTCAGTGTCATGTTTTATATCACCGCCATCTTGACGGAAACGTAATCGCGGCCACCCAAATGTTAAAGGCTAAAATGTAGTTACGACCAACCTAATAATCTAGTCTCTACCAAATTTTCCAACAACAAATCTTTATGTGGGAAGCATATTCTGACCAAACTGCTAGATCATCAGCCCAATAGTTTGCGGATGGTGGCCAAGTATGTGTGCAAATCGATTCCCCCTATCAATTCAAACACGGTGAAACCGAATTGAACGAAATTTGGTACACAGGTAGCACTAGCAAAAGGCACCTCAATGTCATGTTTTATATCGCCGCCATCTTGACGGAAACGGAATGACGGCCACCCAAATGTTAAAAGCTTAAATCAAATTTCGACCATCCTAATAATTTGATCTCTACCGGATTTTGCAACAACATGCCTTTTTGTGGAAAACATCTTATGACTGACTACATGGTCATCAGCCCAATAGTTTGCAAATAGCGGCCATGTATGTGTGCAAATCCATTCCCCAGATCAATTCAAACACGGTGATACCGAATTGAATGAATTTCTTTACAGAGGTAGTACTAGCAAAGGGCACCTCATATTCATGTTTAATATCCCTATAGCACGTTGCATTTCAACAAGCTACTACAACCAACATTCAATTATACTCCTTGAAAAGGACAAAGAGTTATAACAATACCCATGCATTTAGGAGAAAGTAGGCTATATGTTCTTTACTGAACATCTTGTTAAAATTTAATTTTGTACATTTATTAGTGTATGCAAAGAAGATCGGGTAAAATGTTAGAGCTTGCACTTACAGTAGGTTATATTAACAATATCAGTTTATCGAACACAATCTCATGGATGTCCATATTTGTGGAACTATTTTAGGACATATCGTATTCTTTGTATAAAGCTCCTCCACAGACAGTAGTTGTCACCATATCCAGAAAGCTAGGTCATACATATGTGAATTTATAGTAATTGACACCCCTGGGACCGTCAAACTGAGAGTCACCTCCCCTCCAACAGTTTAATGACAAAATGTTGGAACGTGTGTACAGTATGGTATGTGTTGGCTGCAGAGTGGGGGAAGGTAAGGGAGGTTGCTAATAAGCTATCGCTGGCCGAATTGGACTATGAATTATCAAAGGGGCAGATCATGGTGGCCAGAAAAGTCTGTCCGATTTTATCAGTGTAATTACCTGGCCTAATTGGACTGCGCACTTTGGTCTGTACTGTTTTTGTTTTGGTTGCTCTTCCCATTTGTTTACTTGGTGTCTGAAGGTGTCCCTTTCTGAAATGACCTCCAAAAACAAAATACAAGAAAACCCACCAGAAAACTTAATAAGTGAGGTAATGATCGTATGGCATCCAGAGAGGCCGAGTGCAGGTCTTTCTAGTTGACGCTCGTGGGTGACCTGCGCGTCGTAATGAGGATGAAGTGATGAGGAAGACGTCACATACACCCAGTCCCCTAGCCACGGGAATTAATCCCAGGAGAGAAAAAATCCCTGTTGGTTCGGCCGGGAATCTAACCCGGTGCACTTCAGACCAAAGCCTAGCGCGCTAACCATTTAGCCACGGAGCCGGACAGTGAGGTGATTATATAATATATAAAAGTGAAAGTCTGTCTGTATGTATGTATGTATGTATGGGTATAAGCCAATGTATGTATGTATGTATATTCGTTCCGTATACAAATCTAGACCTTTCCACCAATCACAACCAAATTTTGCAAACACATAGTTCAGGACCCAGGAGAAACCGCTGGCTGCATGAATTTTCGATAATCTTTCTCATTCTTACAATTTCTGCCTTTTGGCCCTCGAGCAAAGGCTAATAAAGTCAGAAAATTAACAGATAATGTAATGGCAAGGCCGGTCGTTTCCATGGAAACAGTAGCTCAAGAAGTGAACACCAAGTATCCATCTATCTCTGTAATAGGAGGCCATGCCACTACATTTCCTCCACGACAATATCATTTAAACATATTACCACCAGGTTTCCATCTATCTCTGTAAGAGGCCATGGGACTCCAATATTCTATCCAAAACAACGATAAGAACATTAGGAACGCCATAAAGATCTGACTACGTATTTTTAGCCTACTTTTCACATTTTGCAAAAATGAGGAAAAAGTAGACTTATGAGATCGGGCAAATGTGTGTCTGTCTGTCTGTCTGTCCTTCTGTCTGTCTGGCTGGCTGTGTGTGTGTCCCCCCCCCCCCCCTATCAACTCCTAAACGGCTGCAGCAATCGAAACAAAATTTGGTAGGAGTAAAGATCTATACCTGAATATCTCACGGGCATATTTGAAAATGATGTCAGTGCTACCAACTGCTGAAAAATCGCAATTGAAATTTGAGCTCCATATTGGATATCATGGAAGGTATGAATGGGAGCTATTTCAAAATTGGCACACGTATAGATAATAATATTGCAGTTCAATTTCCAGGAGGCCATACATGGCAGTGTTGCCAAAATGATGAAAAGCCTGCTGATAAATCCAAATTTTAAATGCATATAACTCCTACACTATCAATTGGATTTCAACCAAATTTCGTATGTGCTATGTGTACATAAACAGATATGACTGAGCGAATTCTTAAGAGCCACCAGGGCTGCCACCTGTTAATAAATGCTCTCAATATTTTTTTATCTGAGTACCCATATATCAGAAAGTATGCAAGCCGACATCTTTAAACTATGCACACGTATATTACCTGACATTCTATATTAATTTGGAGTAACTTATATACGTCAGTGTTACCAACATGATTCTAAGCCTGCTGAGACCTCCAACTTTAAATACACGTAACTTCTATACTATCCTTTGGATTTAAACCAAATTTCGTGTGTGCTATGTGTACCATAACAGATATAACTATGCCAATTCTTAAGAGTAACCAGGGCTGCCAACTGTTAATAAATACTGTCCCTATTTTTGTTACCCTAATATCAATATATCAGAAAGTATGCAAGCCAATAGCTCTAAACTTTGCACACGTATAGTACCTGGCATTCTAGATTAATTTGGAGTAACTAATATACGTCAGTGTTGCCAAATTGATTCTAAGCCTGCTGATAGGTCCAATTTTAAAAAGCATGTAACTTCTATACTAACTAATGGATTTCATTAACAATTGACACAACAATAGATCATATTATTTCAAATTATTCCTGACCAATACATGTATGACATTGTTGCCAACATGATTTTACGCGCGCTGTTAGATCCAATGTTTAACTGCATGCAACGTCCATGCTATCCATTGGACTTCAACCAAATTTTGTATTCTGTACCTTAAGAGATGGAACTAAGAATATATTGAGTCACCAGGGCTGCCAACTGTAGTTCTCTATTAGGCTACATTATGCCAGGTATACAGTATTTCGAACTAATTAGAAATTTCGATATTACCAACTTAATTTCGTCATTATTCTAGATAGATCCATATAGATTAATTATTGGCATGAATCTTAAATTTTAAGAAAAGTACGCTCATTAGTTCGTCACGGAACTTCTTGTTTTAAATGTTTTAACAGGAACCGTTGTAAAGAATTGAAATCAAAAAAGAAGTACATTACCTAACCCTGCATGTGGCGTGACGTCACAACAGCTGGAGATATCATCACGAAACTTAGTATTAAGATTACATGAGCTTAAATGATTCTGTTGTTGTTTAATAATTTAGAGCCTTTGGGACATCATGGTCATATAGCCCCATGAACTTGAGTGTGTATGGAACTTTTCTGATAATATGTGTTACTGTGACGGCTGGTGTGTGCATTTGTTATTCAAAATGAGGATTGGAAAGGAGGTTGCTGTAGCCTTCAGTTAGTAGAAGTGGGAAACCACGGAAAACAGTTACCAAGTTTTGCCTGTGGCCTTCAGTTAGGAACTATCCCGGTATTTGCTTCGAGTAGAAGTGGGAAACCACGGAAAACAATTACCAAGTTTTGCCTCGGGAGACACAGTGTAGCTCATTCCAGCTCTCAGACCAGAATTAAAATTTCATGACATAACGGGATTCAAACTCGAAACTCCAAGGGGAAAGCCGAGAATGTTAGCCGATAATACACGTGGTCGTCTAAATGATTTTTGCATTTTATGTATAATTTTATTTAATTTTTATTCTTTAGGGAACAGAAACCTATGTGACCTTTGAATCTAATTTTATACTCTTGATGCCGATGTTGTTACGGAAGATTTAAAATCTTTACCTTATGACGAAAGGTATAACGTGTAATATATTGTATGTAATATCTACTAGAATTGAAGTGATATACACACCGTTAAGGTGTGTTCTACTACTGATATATTGACGTTTATGTTTTATTAATCATAATATCTTCTTGCAGCATTTTTTTTATTGTTGACAGTGCTTACCTCTACAGGATGTCCTTTCTATTACAAATAAGAAATACAGTATCTTTTGAGTGATATTGCAGATTGTTCGATGAATAGTATTTGACTTTTTCGGGTTACATTGTAATTGGTAATTACCCTGCACTATAACTATGCTAATTTGTAATGGAACCGGATGTAAAAACATGAAATTAGTTGATAACATGTTAATAACGTAAACTACTAATCGTTCACAATTTTTTTTCCTATGTTTATGTATTTATATTAGCAATTTTAGTGTTTACTGACAAAAGTTATTGAATAGCCTTATGTTATAATTTTCATGAGTTCTAATCACACTGGATTCCACTATAGCAATTTAGAGATTATTAAAGATTGAGTTTAGAGGATTTATTTCCTATCTTATGAAATACTTTAGAGGCTAAGGAATCCAATGTGTTCAGAATCTAAGCAACATACTTAACATTATAGTGGGATTATACGTTGCTTAATTTATTTTAACTTGATGTGAATGAGATCATATGCATATACAGTATATTACTCTCACAGCAATACTGTTCCTTAATATGCTGCTACAAGTATAGTACACACTGACCTATGTACAGGAATTTCTCATTATTCACGTAATTTGTGCGGGATAAAAAATCATAAGTATATTTCGCTCCACAATGATGACTTTATCTTCCAATCATTGAATGATTTAAATATTATTTCCTATCAAGAAGGTAGGCCTAGGTGCTACATTTGAAAAATAATAGAGATAATTATGTGAAAAGGAAGCTTGTAGTTTAACGTGACCGTTAATCTCGCGATCATAAGCCACGGGAATATAATTATGTGAACACTGCTCTAAGACGTCTTAATTTCCACATAAAAAAAACACTATCAGGAAAGTAATTTTGAGACTGATTTCTCGAGGAATTGTGTATAATTTATACAAACCTTTTTACTATTGTTCCACACTCTACGTTATTGTATTCCACGGTAGGCATACTTTTCGACCGACTAGGTTTACACTCAGTTAATATTGCACTTGAGTAACATCAGAGTCGAGGAGAACCAAGTTCTAAACTCACTTAGGGACAAAATGAATATAGGCTACTCTGCGAAATATATGTGCTTCTATCTTTCCATAGCATATAAAGACACCTCCTGGGCAACGCCGGGTACAATAGCTCATTTTTCTACTAGAAAGCGCTATAGTGTTCAAGTAGCTTGGATATCTAACCTCCTTGACTTTCATAGTGATTCAAGGAACAACGAAATTCGATTGCAAGGTACCCTCTGGGTGTCAAATTACAAAGCTTGCACCCGGCAACCGAGGCCATACGATATTTTTTTTTTATTTATTTATTTGCGAATTGACCACTTCGGATCACGCTACAATTTCATTTTTTCTTTGCCTGAAGTTTCCTCTTCCTCCAGTACTCCTTCATATGGGCGCTATGCTGTTTCTTCTGCTCATCCGTCCAGGCTCTTCCCTTCTTTGTGGTTCTTGTGACGTGAAACCCTTCCAAATTTTGAATTATGTACCGAAATGTTTCCCTGTTTGACATCTGAACTTCCTGGATATTGGAATTTTCGAGATCTTTTCGAACTTCCTTAATCCATGTCGTTGTTGTCTTCTTGTTCCACAGGTAGTCGAATAACTGTTTGGTTAGTCTAGTTTTGTCCATTCTGTACAAGTGTCCAAGAAACGATAACCTCCTCTTCTTCATGGTCTCTGAGATTCTCTCCACATTTTTATAGACTTCATTGTTGCTCCGAAGTTTCCAGCCGGTTTCAGTCTGGACTGGGCCCATGATTTTCCGTAGTATTCTTCTTTCTAGGATCTCTAGCTTCTCCAACTTGTAATTCATCGAGAGGCATTCGCTGGCATACAGGCATTCTGTTTTTACTACCGTGTTGTAATGTTTTAGTTTGGCATTCCATGAGATGCATTTCTTGTTGTAGATGATTTTAGTTAGTCCATTAATGATAATAAAAATAATATTCTTTTTAATCGCTATCTTCTAACTCGGCTTCACCCACGGGCACTGTGGGGGATCATTCCTCTACCGTCACAAGGACAGTGTCTGGGAGCTGAACACACTTGGGTCTATTTGAGGAAGGGTCAGGGAAGAGATTTTGGAAGTAGACAGTGGACCCGTTGAAAGGAACCGTCCAGGCATGTGTGTGGTGTTTGGAATGAGGAACCACGATAACCCTTTTCAGGACGGCCGGCCTGGGATTCGAACCCACGCTCTCACTGTGCCAGCGAGGCACGAGTTATCGCGTTAGCACTCAGCTGCTGTGGCCGGTATAATAATACTAATAATACTAATAATCTTCTTTTGCCTTAGCGTTTGTCCCGCTTCGTGGCAGGGTCCGCTTTACTACTACTACTACTACTACTACTACTACTACTACTACTACTACTAATAATAATAATACTTCAGATTCGCAAAACCAAACAAACGGTAATCAGATTTGTTGACCTCAAAAAGGCGTATGATTCCATAGATCGGCAGACATTTAGAATAACAGACAACTTGAAAACCACGTTTTAAGTCCCTAGAACCATTCATGTCCATAGTAGTGTAACTGTAAGAATATTTCAGTAAGTCTATTGTTGGCTGGCAATTCGGGCTGCATCATGTCGTCCCTACCAGTGTTCTGGTGCATAATTGCGAAAAAAGTTACATATTGCGCTGATTTTAAATTGTAGTCACGGGGAGTAATTAGTGCAAATTTTTTTCTTAGGCCCCTTAAAACAGTTAACATTATTAAAATATTATGCCTCCGTGTAAGTGCGATGGTGTTGGTGCTGTAGGTTATCAGCTGCAATAAGCGTTGGTGCTTTCAAATTTACTTTCATTCATTCCGATCCTTATCCTTGAGCGGTATGTAGCGATAAATGACACTATTGCTGCCTCAGGAGCTTGGGAGAGCCGACGTTTCCAATGTGCTCTGATTAATTTCCTACAGCGCTATGCGACAAAAGACGACACTATTGGTCTCTATTTCTCTAACAGCCAATAAGATATAGGCCCTAGGCAGTGTATTTTATTTCACTTACTCCTCTTTCTAATCATATTTTTCAATTCGTTTGTAAATTTCATGTGTCAGTACAGTAGTTATTAAATAGCCGTTTCGTTATTCATTATTATCATTATCAATACGGAAAAATGACCTGAAAGTTACGTCCATTCTACAGTACTACTTATCACCCCCACTACCACCACCACCACAAAAAGTTATAGTCTGTATTTTCCCTTCTGTTAGTTTAAATATCATTTGCCAGTTCTGTAGTACACCTAGTATTCATTATCATCCATAAAACAAATAAATCCACTGGGCGAAGCCGGGAACTACTGCTAGTTATTGATAAATATTAAGGCAGAGACTGTCTGTGGGTATCACTGTAGGTTTGATAGTGTTTTATAGAGCTATTTGTCTTCCAGATTTGGATCTGATGATGCTCGCTTGACAAGCGAAACATGTCATCGCTTAATTTTTTTATTTTTCAATAGTTTGTAATAATGAATATAAAACTGAATCATATGTATTTTATTTCAGGTTATATTTTTACATATTCCAGTAATTGAAATTATTTTGTGTTGATCGACTGAAAGCTACAATATTAACTGTTAATATGGCAACACTGAAAAATAGCTTCATTGCTACCAACTGTGGTATAGCAGTAACTGGTATCGCAGGTCTTGAATAAAGAATATTGTCTCCTTTGCCAAAATGTGCTTTGCGATCATATTCAACTCAGCGATCGACCCTTCTCCTACAGTATGAGCCAGTCAACGATGGGTACGCAATAAACAGTGCACAGCCATTCATCAAACTCAGATCATAGCGGGCACTAGAGTGCGTTGAACTGCACGACTTTGTTCACAGTAACGCATGTTACACAGATTAACCTGATCAATGTTCGTAAAAAGGGGATAAAAGTGAATTTCACTTTTATGGCAAACAATCCACAACGAAGCGGTTTGGCATTGAGAAAATTATAATATTGTACCGCATGCATTAAACAGAAATGAGTTGCGGGGTATTTGATTACAATTCCTCTTTGTGGACCATCAAACAGGAGCTGCAGGGTCAGTACGAGTTCAAACGTTTGACCCCATCGCTCAATCGCTCATAAAATTTCTTGTCACGAGAGACAGGATTCATATAGCCTACCTCAATATCGTTTAATGTTGATAATCCATAGTCTGCTTCCAGTCGACCGTCCGGATCAGGGATGAAATGAATGATGCCCCCTCCCCCTGTCTGGCGGCGAGGATATGAACTGTGCTGACTGCCAAAGCCTGTCGCACTTCTCTAGGGCAATGATTAAATGAATAACAGATAAAATGAAATGATAATGGAGAGTGTTGCTGGAATGAATAACAGATGAAATGAAATGATAATGGAGAGTGTTGCTGGAATGGAATTTTTTACTGAGAAAACCGGAGTACTCAGAGAGAAACCTGTCTGCCTCCGCTTTGCCCAGCACGAATCTCGCATGGAGTGACCGGGATTTGAACCACGGACCCAGCGGTGAGAGGCCGGCGTGTTGCCGCCACGGAGGCGGGTGCAATGCTAGGGATCATAATTGTGACTTTAGAGAATAGTTCTCCTGTGAGCAGTCATAACTGTTGACTATGATTTAAAATGACACTACAGCTAGCATTCGAACCCGATTCTCCTGCATTCCAGGCAGGCGCGTTTAGTGGAAGTACCCCCCCTCTCAAAGTCATTCCTAAGCTTAGAATGTTGATGAGATTTATTTGTTTCCCGTAAGCCAGAGCTATTGCATGTTATGTTGTTGACTGTTTTAGGGTCTTTGTGACATCGCGGTCATGTAAGCCCGAGTACTTGGGTGTGTGTAGAATTTGTCTGATTACCTGTGTCACTGTGATGTTTTTAGTAGTATGTGTATTTGTGGTAGGATTTGGGTTGGAAGTGGCCGTGACCTTAAATTGGATACCATCCCGGCATTTGCCTGGAGTACAAATGGGAAACCATGGAAAACCACTTCCAGGATGATTGAGGTAGAAATCGAACCCGTCTCTTCTCAGTTCTTCCTCGCGAGGCTGAGTGTACTCCTTTCCAATCCTCAGACCAGAATTAAATTACTTGGCAGAGTTGGGAATCAAACCCGGATCTCCGCGGTGACAGCTAAGAATGCTAGTCAGTACGCAACGAGGTGGGCATGTTATGTGATAAATTAATTGCAATTTCAATAATTAGCTCACAAATAGCTTTTTCTATTTTTGATGATATTTCAAAATTACTAAAACAGTGATGCTCACGTTGTGCAAAATTTCACGCGGACGCAGTGTGTTGCACGCGAGCATGGAAGGGAACGATCCGACTGGCGTTACGTGATCGGCCCGGCACGGTCCAGCTTACAGGCCTTTCTCCGCCGACCGAGTTGCTCGTCTGTTGCTGCAAAGGGGAGTTTGACTAACCCAACCGAAGTGCATAGGGCCTACGTTATTTTATGCGTGACTATTCTAACGGAAACGACGCCTCACCACAAGTTTAAAAATGAATGGGAGTAACGTTTCTTTTTTGAGGCTGTTGTTTTTTAGAGTCTTTAGTCTTTTGACTGATTTGATAAAGCTATTTATGCCTCCCTGTCCTGAACTATTCTTTCATCTATACATAGCTACCAAACTCTACATAGATACCCCACTCTACATCTGAGGCAATCTGATTAATATATTCTAACCTTGTTCTAGTCCTACAGGTCCTACAGTTCTTGTCCTCAACCCTTACTTCCATAACTAAGTTTGCTATCCCTGGGTGTCTTAGTATGAGTCCTACCAACATATCTCTTCTCTTCATTAGCAGTCGCCAGAAACATCTCTCCTCGGCCACTCGTCCAATTACTTCTTCATTTGTTACTCTATCTACCCTTCTGATCTTCATCATTCTCCTGTAACACCACATTTCAAACGTTTCGATTCTCCTCTTTTCTGCTGCGCCAACAGTTCAAGTTTCACTTCCATATTGTATTGTCCTGGGGTGGTTGATAGCTCGAGTTAGGGTGGTTTTCTCTAAAAGACGATATACTTGTCTGCAGGACAATGACTCGAGTGTAATGAAGTGTGTGTGAGGTCAATAATGGATGGAGCAAGCAAGCGGCGAGCGGTACCGGGCTTACGGGGCTAATGCTGACGCGTGTTTACAAGGTGAAACACCAGACAAATAAGACAGCTGCCGTGGTGCAGCGGACTAGAGCTCGCTGGCTGAGGACCAGAGTTCGAACAGGGGGTTCAAGAAACACAAGACGGCGGTTTAGGAGAGTGTAAATGATTTAATTACTGTAAGTGTGAAGTGTGCAAAGAATGAATGTGATGAATACAAGAACTAGGTCTGGAATGGAGAGGACTCACTAAGGATAACCTTTTTGAGTACACTTACTGGACTGTAGAGCGGTCGAACGGGCGTGAGACAGCACCTCGGCGTATGGAAGACGAAAGAGATCTCAGTTCCTGGTGTGGGTTATATTTAAGTGAATTGTTCATGTTGTGTAATTTAGTCAGCAGATTCCTGTGCTACTTAGCAGGAATCAAACTGTTTGGATTTATGTTGTAAGGATGTTGTAAGGATTGCCACATGTGTGTGTGGTTGGCTTGCCAAGCTGAGTGTACTTGCAATGGCTAGATGTTTGCTGTTGTTAGTTCCTCTAGGGGTTGTGGCGTGAAGTGGGGGTGAAGGGTGGTGAAAGGGGGGTGATAGGGGGTGTCCATACCCTGTGGGGACCCTAGGGTATAACAATATCTATAGAGTACCACGCTCCAGAGATACGCTTTCAAAAATGACTTTTTAATACCAAAATCTATATTTGATATCAACAGATACTGAACATTCTGGTCGATTGTACAAATCTTTCTATAACAGTTATAATATTAAAATATGTATTATTTTAGGTCTTTAAGCTGCATGTTCCATCATAAAACACTTGGAAACGCTGAACACATCTGTTGTCCAGAGTGAGAATGCCAACACTGAACCCTTATAACTATTTGGATGGGCCTGAGTGGCAAAATAGTGAAGTTAAAATGGTTTCAAGTGGGTATCGGTAGGGCGACTTATTATTTTTAACCTAGTTTAGATTGCAACATTTAAGGTGAAAATCATGACGGAAAAAATCCAATTTAAAATCGGAACAATATAGCACGAAGCCACACAATACATATGTCGAGTTTACCAAGATGAACTTTAAACAGAAATAACAGCTTAGGCTTTCACGGCCGGCGTTCATAATTAAATACAAGTTTTTCGGGCTTGTAGGCCGTGGTCCAGACAGGATATCTCCCGACGTTTCACCGGAAACTGCGTCCGGCATTATCAAGGGTTCCGCTTCTTTCCTTGGTCAGCAGTGGAATGAGGAAGAGGTTTGAAATAATGGGTAACGGTTTGTAGAGGGGTATTGTTGTTTGAATATGACTGTTGGTTGGGTGGATCTTGGCGATGAACTAACGGCTGGAAGGTAGTTTTGATCTTCAAATTAGCATGGTGAGCCGAGCGTTCTCTTCGCATTCCGGCTGGACCGTCTGATCTCACGTACATGTTGCGGGGTGCGGTGCGTGCTCCGGCTTTGGCGACCGAGCTTGTGAGGGTCAGGTGTTCCCTGCGCGACTGCCGGGCTGTAGCGGGAAGGTTCTTCAGGTTGACGTGTGAGTGATTTCTTGGCCTTGGTGTTCCTAAGAGCCGGGATCCAAGTATTACGCACACGTTCAATTTCTTCCTTCCGATTGAAATTGTCGGGGTGTTTGAAGATTTCTATGGCTTCCCGTTGCAGCCTGGCGTGGTAGTGAGTGGTCGTGGAGAGTATCTCCGTGTCCCCGTACTGTACATCGTGACCGGGCAAGAGAGAATGCTCAGCGACTGACGATTTCTCAGTTTGACCCAGGCGGCTGTGTCTGTTATGTTCCTTGAGTCTGGTAGTCACGCTCCTCTTCGTCGTTCCTATGTACACCTTCCCACAGGAACACGGGATTCTGTAGACACCTGCAGTGGAGTGTGGGTGGCGCTTGTCTTTAGCGGATCGCAGCAAGTCCCGGATTTTGGCGGTGGGTTTATAAACTGTCTTCACCCCATAGGTCTACAGTAATTTGCCTATCCTGTCCGTCACCTTCTTCACGTACGGCAGGAATGCGGTGGCCACCGGAGTTTCCTCAGAATCTTTCCTCGTGCTCCGGCGCCTGGGATGAGAGGCTCGCTCAATCTCCTTATTGCTGTATCCGTTGGCGCATAGGGCCCTCTTTAAATGTTTCAGCTCTTGGTTGAGGTTGGAGAATCTGTGAGCCATCCAACCTCAACCAAGAGCTGAAACATAGCGAGTTGGTCGACCCTATCAAAGGCAATGGCATGATGAACGGGTCAAGACCATACCTATCATTGTCTAAAGTACGGGCGTGATCCTAAGTACCTTGCTCCAATGCCTTAAAGAACTGGATCTTGATACTCAACTTTACAAACTAATGCAGAAGGCAGTAGTTCTCGCAACAACCCGAATCGTCTGGAAGTTCATGGGTAGCGACATTCCAGCTTAGAAGTTACCGTTTCAGTAACTGTACTTTGGTTCCCTGAATCCCGTATAGTTATGTTGTGATGTACCAGCAATGTGTTATATGTACTGAATAAGACAATAATAATACTAACAGTAATCTCAGCCACTGGAGTAATTCCAGAACAGCTCTATACCAATTGAAAATACAATTCAACATCCATCAGAAAAAACAGGACGCAGCAATACTGGACAGCTGCCATATAGTCAGGAAATCCTCGAATTGGCCTACTGATTGAATACCAGCAGTACCCACGGAGGTTTCGCCGAAGACCAGAAGAACTGTGTTTATTGAGTAATTTGTGATAATAATAATAATAATAATAACAATAATAATATTATCATCTCCAGTACTGGCGTGATTCCCAACAACTTAAAGGAATCTCTCACAGAGTTGATATTAGACCCAGGCCTTTTCAAACTGATGCAAAAAACAGTCATACTTTCTACGTGTCGCATAGTAAGGCTGTTCTTGGGCAATCAGGCCTGAAGGAGTGACGGAAAAGTGTAAAGCTACTACTGATTGCAGTCACCAAGAATTTGCTCCTTACGATATATACGGTATCTAGGATTGTAAATGTTTTCTTTTCAGCAAATATGCTGAGAATGTGTAAGCGCATGCGCAAAATGAATAATAATAATGTATGCATGTCTACTCCTTAATATTCCTGTTTTCAACGGGGTCAGGGATGAGATGCGATGAAAGGCTATGTGGCGGGTAATTTTTACGGACGGATGCCCTTACTGGTACCAAGTCATAAGAGGAGTTAATGGGAGATGAAATGAATGAAACTGGGCAAGGATGTGGAAGGAAGCGGCCGTGGCGTATCAGAAAGTACCGTCCCAACATTGGCCTGGAGTTGAAAATGGGAAACCACGGAAAACCATTTCATGGACGGCCGACAGTAGGGTTCGAACCCACGTTTTCCGATTTCGCAGATAGCTAGGCCCCTTGGCCTAGTCTAAGCGTTAGCAAGCGTAGTTACCGTTGTCGGTAACAACAACAACAATAATAATAATAATAATAATAATCTTCAATCTGAAATCGCCCTTGAAACTTCGAGCAACACGAAATCTCCCAACCATCTGTACATTTGTCGACTTTCAGAAGGTTTATGACTCAATTGATCGAAAATCTTTTTTTAATGTACTCGAAGAAAACCATCTCGATCCGAAGACGAGACGACTTATCCAACAAACCTTAACCGACACAATTTCCAAGGTCAAATTCATTGGAGAGATCTCCCAACCTTTTCCCATTAAAACTGTTGTTCGGCAGGGTGATGGACTTTCTCCATTGCTATTCATCATCGTTCTCGATAAGGTCATCAAAGAATGGGAAAAAGAATTAAAAAGTTGCAACATACGGAAACCTGTCGTGTTAGGAAGACAGAAGGATAATATCAATGTTACATGCTTAGCTTTTGCTGATGATTTGGCAATCCTCTCCGGAGATGAACGATCGGCAATTCACCAGATTGAAGTCCTCAAAGAATGTGCTGGGAAAGTAGGGTTGCAAATCTCCTTCACAAAAACTGAATTCATGGCTACAAAACACACTGAAACCCAAACTTTGGTAACAAAATACGGTTCAATCAACAAGGTTAATCATTTCAAATACTTAGGTGAAATTATTGAACCTACAGGCACAGAAAGAATAGCACAATGAACACGTGAACTCAAAATGCGGAAAGCATATGGGAAAACCGCAAAAATCTACAACAAAAAATGCATGAGCATTAACACTAAAATTCGACA
Organism: Meconema thalassinum; assembly: GCA_946902985.2. Taxonomy (NCBI): domain Eukaryota; kingdom Metazoa; phylum Arthropoda; class Insecta; order Orthoptera; family Tettigoniidae; genus Meconema; species Meconema thalassinum. Next base: position 245,613,616 of record OX336394.1, on the reverse strand, counting down.
TTACGCGACGGTCATCCAAACCGAAACACTGTACGCCAGTGAGACCTTAAACCTCAATTATAAAGGGGATCTTGAAAACAACAAGAAAGCTGAAAGGAAAATCATCCGAAAAATTCTTGGCCCAAGACTTACAGATGAAGGATATCGTTTACAATCGCACAAGATCACAGAAAAATATTCAAATATTGAAAACGATTTCCGTAAACGACGCTTGAAATTTTATGGACACATTATGAGGCTAAATGACAACCGATTAACAAAGAAAATATTGATGTACTCACAAGAATTAAAGACGACAACGGTTTGGATTAAACAAGTCCAAACTGATCTCAATAACGCCAACATCACAGCCACAGATATCGAAGACCGCAAAACTTTCAGACATAAGATCTACACTTGGGAAGCTGCATCAGAAAATAAGCCCAGCAGACCTAGGGGAAAATGGACTGATGAACGTCGAGCTAAACATAGCGACATGATGAAAGAATTCTGGAAGAACAAGAAAAATAACAGCAACAGTTCATAACTTGCTTTATGTTATCCTGTATGGGTCGAAACATACTAAATAAATAAATAAATAGATAAATAATAATACATTTTCATTTGAGACTGTTTTGCCTTATTTGCGAACAAGTCACCTCCATGATCCCATATTAGCAGCTAGCACTGCGGCCTTCTCTGCTTCAGCACCTCTCACTTTGAAATCGTTCAAAACTGATTCTAACCATCGCCTCCTAAGCCTACCCTTGCTTTTCTTACCCTCTACAGCCAAACTTATGAACTTCTTATGTAATCTGTCCTCCCCCATTCTCTTCACATGACCCCACCATCTGTGTCGGCCAATACGAACAGCTTCATCTACCGTGTTCATTTCTAACATAGTCTTTATCTATTTTCGTGTACCTTCCTGCCATTGCTCGCAACGTTTTGTCCCAGCAATCATTCCTGCTACCCTCATATCAGTTAACTTACCTCTAGGTATCTTGAATCTACTGCTCGGGTCCAAGCTGCGTGAACCTGAGAGGAATGTGGATCGCGCACTATGAGAAGTGATGGTGACGAGTGATTAGGTTTTCCGGTACGTGCTTAGTAACAGAACCAAATACGTTGGTCGGTGACTCACTCACTCATTCGCAACGCCACACTGGTTTCAGCAAAGACCCTATGATAGCTGTATTGAAATAGACAGGAATATAAGGTAACACGGCGGGCTGTTGACAGGCTTCTCAATTCTCGCCTGACCCTTCCCTACCTCTGCCCTTCATCCCGCAAGTTCACAGAGCTTATACCCGAGCAGTACCTAGTTCTCACTTCCATACAGCAAGGTCAGTTCAAATACTGAGCGATGTAGTGAGAGTTTCGTCGCTAAACCAATTTCTTTTTGCAGAATACTGCAAATCGCAACTGAGACCTCACTGGCTTTCCTGCAGGTAGGTTAGTAGGTAGATACTGAGTGTCCGAATACAGAGCTCCTGGGTTCGAATCCCGGCTCTGTCCAGACATTTAACTACAGTCTGAGGTCAGAAAGAATTACACTCAACCCCGTGAGGTAAAACTGAACATTTCCACCATCCTAGAAGTTGTTTTCCGTGGTTTCCCTCTTCTACTCTACGAAAGTGCCGGGATGGATCGGAACTTAAAGTCACGGTCTCTTCATTCCCGATTAAGATCCCTCAGATCGTTGTTAGTAGAACAATGACCTCGCTTAATAATTATCTTTTCATATTGTGATTTGCTCATTACAGTTCATATTCGGTGAATGACCTCTTCAAAGTTTCGTAAATTGCAGCCATATCAGACTTGAGCGGTGAAGTCTGGTGCGCAGGCAACTTTACTTGGAGTTTGTAACGTCTCATCAAGATTAACTAATTACTGTTCTGACTAAGCCTTGAATGCTAAAGACAGCGCCTGGATTTAAGATTAATGAGCTTTGAAGTCTTTGAGGCGGGATGCTCGCTGCGTTAACTACCTTGTCTTTTATTGGTGGCATCGAATGATGAACCAGCTTCATGACGTACATCCTGAATTCGTGTGGCCTTCCTCTTGTAAGAGTTGTATCACACTGGGGTAGAGTCCGCAATTTGCATTTGAAACGCCACGTGTCTGTCACTCCGGAGGTCCGAGTTCGATTCCCGACTCTACCAAGGAGTTTAATTCTGGTCTGAGGTTTGGCACGGAATACACTCAGCCTCCAGAGGCAAAACTGAGCAGATGTGGGATTGATTCTCACCTCAACCACCCGAGAAGTGGTTTTCCGTGGTTTCCCATTTATACTCCAGTCAAATGTCGGGATGGTTCCTAACTTCAGGCCACGGCCACCTACATCACAATCCTCACCTCAATTTCAAATAACCACACTAATATAGACACCACATTAACAAATATTATCAGTCAAATTCCACACGCACCCAAGTACACGGGACTGCATGATCACTAAGAATCAATAACAACAACATTTTTCAGGTTGAATCTCATGTTTACAAGCCAATCCAATTGGGCCTACCGTGTTGTTCACTAAAAGTGAACATTCAACAGTTTCATTTGTTTTAAGAACATCAGTGAAGGCTCGGGTCAGTCTCGACTATAACTTACTCCTAACAGTCAGGGAATGTGGCTGGTCCACTTGCACTCCTCCACATCCAAGGGCAGGGGATGAGAACCGGCCGTGTTTCCGTCCCGTGAGTCACCTAGGCTATTCCACTTGGCTAATCAAATCTTAATAATCTCAAAGTCGTTATTTTATCGTTATGTTTATGTTTCACCTCTATGCACCATTACAAGAAAACTTATTAAACTTGATACCCATGAATGGGTAAACTGAATGATCCACCATAATAGTTAATAAATATATTGGAAATGTTTATATTACAACACCACCAGTTTCGGTTAACTCGAAACCTTCTACAGTTTTACTAATTAAACTAAGTGCATCAAACTAATGTTACTATTACTTTAAACAAATGAGCATTATAAATAAAATGAACATTATAATAATTTTTAGAAACGTTTCCCACAGCCGCCATATTAGATGGCAATGCATTACAATGTGTATAAACATTTGCTGTATCATGTTTCACTGCGCTCCGATGGTTATATCGTGAGAAAAGTCTATTTAAATGTTTCAACTTCGCTTGGCAGCCATGTTCGTTTTGTACTTAACAAGTTTTTGAAAGTTACATATTAGGTGAACGTCTAGTAATGCCCTTTATCATCGCACAAAATTTCAGGTTGCTATGAGTAATAGTTTCGGAGATATAGAACGCCGGTGAAATATTTCGCATAGGCGCCATGTTGGATTGGTGAGATGTAATGAAATTTAAAGGGCGCGGTGGGGTCAGGCAAAATATTACTATGTCCTTACAGAGTTTCACTGAAATTGCTCCAGCTGTTTAGATTTTATTATTGACATACACACACATAGACAACAGATGATCTCAATAGCCTATTTTTTTATAAATGAAATATTCTAAAATGTCTCCAAACAAAGTGAATATTACTCTTGTGGACGTCAACAAACACACAAACAGTTGTTAACAAATTCTAACTGCTTGTTGTGGTCCATTAGAGTAATTTTTACTTTATTTGTTATCATTATTCTTGTAATGATGTATAGAATTGAAATATACAAACAAGTTTACAATAATAGTACATTATGCAACGAGTTATAGTGGCAATAATTTAGACACGAGTATGTTTATGAAACGAGCGAAGCGAGTGTCTTAATTACCATTATAGGCGAGTTGCGTACGACTGTTTATATTCGGCGATAATTATATCTTTATTTATGTCATATGAAAGATTCTTCCACTAACTAAACTTGTGTGAAGCTAAATTTCTATGTTATATTTCGTTGTAACGCTCTATCAAAGTTCCAACGTTCACCACTAGGTGTCAGTGAGATCTGGTAGCGAAAGTCGGAACTACTTGAAATTGAACGGAACTTGTAGCTCACCCCATGGGTGTCCGCTTGAAGCAGCTACAGCCTCTGGTGAGCCGAACATGTCATCGAACACTCCCGGCACTAAAAGACATACGCTAAATATATCTTTATTTTTTGTTCTAACATAAATTTTCATAAATATCTGTCGAGATTCTGTCAGTTGACTTCTTCTTCTTCCTCTTGGGAATTGTGTGGGCTCAGCATTTTCTCTCTACCCAAAAACCAATTCCAAAGCTTTGAAACATTGTTTATGCCGAAGTTGCACCAACAGATTGCGCACAGGTACTATGTGAGATTATTTTGTTATTTTGGTTAAATAACACAAAATAAGCTATTACAAACGCTTTAAAATTAAAATGTATTGTATTGTCAACTAGATATTCTTCAAATTTGATGCGTATGGAATGTCAACGGAAGGCAAATCAATGGAGTCCCGAATAGAACAGTCATGGAATCTGGCGGAAAAGATTCGCATAAAAAATCTCTTTATTTATTTACTTATTTATTTATTTATTTATTTATTTATTTATTGGTGCCTTTATTGTGGCGAAGTTAGGGCTCTAGGCCCTCTCTTACACTTAACCACACACAGTGCAACTTACATGAATACTCAAATATGATATACTTGACCTACCAAACTTAAATACTAGGAAAACTTAAATGAAAAATGAAAATCCACAGCCTGCTTCTAGTCTCCGACCGGGTCAGGAATGGAATGAATGAAGCCCCCATCTAGCGGCGAGGATATGAACTGTGCCGGCTGCCGAGGCCTGACGCACTCCTCTGGGGCAATGATTAAATGAATGACAGATGAAATGAAATGAGAGTGGAGAGTGTTGCTGGAATGAAATTTTGACAGGGAAAACCGGAGTACCCGGAGAAAAACCTGTCTGCCTCCGTTTTGTCCAGCACAGATCGCACATGGGGTGACCGGGATTTGAACCACGGACCCAGCGGTGAGAGGCCGGCGTGCTGCCGCCTAAGCCACGGAGGCTGCACTAGGAAAACTTAAATACTAGAATTAAATTAAATTAAATTAAATTAAATTGGCAACTGCGTGATATTAACTAAGCTATACAATTTAAATGACATACTTTTTTTAACAAAATTATACTATGGTCATTCACTCACAAAGTTGTTAGGGACATACAATTTCTAACGTCCCGAGGACAATTATTCCAAATTCTAGTTCTCGACACGAGGAAAGAGTTACTGAAGGCAGATGAATGATGTAGAGGAATTGTAATTATAGATCCAGATCGCGTGTGACGATCATGATAGGAAGAAAGAAAACGAACATTGAGCTGGGTTATAATTTCCGTTGATCAAATGTCATATGATTACTGCATCCATGACGTTCTAGTGGGTTTATATTAATAGCTGCATTCACTAAAATTGCCAGCGAAATCGTACGAATGCAATGCCCTGTGTAGAAATTGGAGTTGCGGATATTAAGGTACAGTGCTAGTTATTTTCCAGTATTCCGCAGTTTGTTTATGCAAACATTGCGGACGGTACACACTTTCCATGTCAGTAATTTATAATTATGGGCTAGGGTAGAAGGATGGTGTGTTGCAAACTTCTGGACGTAGATTCCTACTTTTCTTGCATATTTCATAGTAATTTCTTGTTACCGTAAAGGTTCGTGCTGATTATGTCTTTGTGTTTGGGGATTGTAACTACAATGGTTGATCGGATATCCTTGTCAACGTTCAAATCATGTAATTCATGTCCGACATGTTGCATTTTGAGTGCATGTGCGAAGCAGTCCTTACCTAATTGGTCAATGAATGAAAATCTTGAGCTCTGACTGGTTGGAGAAACTGTATCATAAGTAGTATTTTAATGGCCCTCATTATGATACAGTTTTCTGACATATAATATTTACATTTCGACATCGTCCAACATAAAATAATAACCTTAAAAACACAGTGGGATTTGATTAGCCAAGTGCATTAGGTGCCTCACGGGTTGGAAATACGGTCGGTCCTAATCCCCTGTCGTTGTGTGTGTGTAGTCGGGAGGTGTTCAGGTGGACCTTGTATATGGCTACCAGCCAAGTTCCCCAATTGTTAAGGCGGGTTCACACGGAGTCGTGAAGCGGGCGAGAGCACTACTAGTTTTGAGCATGCGTCACGACTTGCCTATTCAACTTAAGAACCCACGACCTTGTTCAGCAAGGCTTCATAACTTAACATAACGAAAATGGTTGTTTGGGTAGATTATGTAACAAAATGGGTCTTGGTCACAATGTGGTCGTTACGTTTCATATCCGGAAGTCATTTGTATCGCATGGTAACGTTATTGGGCCATATAACGTTATTCTGATATTGGTTATCGTAGAAACGAAATAGTATTGTCCGACAGAAATAACGTTATTTGAATAAGTCTCTCGAAAAATATCCCCTAATACCGTTATTCGGACTAATAACATTCTTCGGATATCGGTTATCGTAGAAACGAAATACTAGTGCCCACCGGAAATAACGTTATCGGAATACATATCTCGAAAAAAATCTCCTAATATCGTTATTTGGACTGATAACGTTATTCGAATATCAGTTAACCAAGGAACGAAATGGTAGTGCCCGCCTGAAATAACGTTATCGGAATACATATCTCGAAAAATATTCCCCCAAAACCGTTATTAGTACTAATAACGTTATTCGGATATTGGTTATCTCAGGAACGAAATGGTAGTGCTCACTAGAAATAACGTTATTTGAATAGATCTCTCCAAAAAAATAACCCCAATACCGTTATTCGGACTAATAACGTTATTCGGATATCGGTTATCGCGGGAACGAAATGGTAGTGCTCACTATAAATAACGTTATTTGAATACATCTCTCGAACATTATTCCCCCAATGCCGTTATTTGGACTAATAACGTTATTCGAATATCGGTTATCGCAGGAACGAAATGGTAGTGCTCACTAGAAATAACGTTATTTGAATACATCTATCGAAAAATATTCCCTCAATACCGTTATTCGGACTAATAACGTTATTCGCATATCGTTTATATATTACAAACGGCATCATCGATTGAGAATGGCACCATTTTGATACATTTTGCGTTGGAGAACTCCATAGAGTAGAAAGAGTGGAAGTGTCACTTTGCGACCTACGTCGTGTTAGGTTCTGAGTTTAGCCGCGAGGTTAATAAATACTCGGAAGTGCTTACCGTGATAGGGTATTGTATTTTTAGCCTACTTTTCACATTTTACAAAAATGAGGAAAAAGTAGACTTATGAGATCGATCTGGGCAAATGTCTGTCTGTCTGTGCATGTCCCCCCGCCCCCTTATCAACTCCTAAACGGCTGAAGCAATCAAAACCAAATTTGGTATGAGTAAAGATTGAAATTATTGAAATTTGAGCTCCATGTTGGATATCTTGGAAGGTATGCATGGGAGCTATTCCAAAATTGGCACATAATTATATAGATAATAATATTTCAGTTTAATTTCCAGGAGGCCATATATGACAGTGTTGGCAAAATGATTCTAAGCATGCTGATAGGTCAAATTTTTAAATTAATATAACTTCTACACTATCAATTGGATTTCAACCAAATTTCGTATGTAGTCTACTATGTGTACATAACCAGATATCACTATGCGTATTCTTAAGAGCAACCAGCTGCAGACAACTGTTGATAATTGCTGTCTCTACCTTTTTACCCTTATATTAATATATCAGAATGCATGCAAGCCAACAACTCTAAACTTTGCACACGTATAGTACCTGACATTCTAGATTAATTTGAAGTAACTAATATTATGCCAATGCCGCTAACATGATTCTAAGCCTGATGATAGGTTCAATTCTAAAATGCATGTAACTTCTATACATACAAATGGATTTCGTCCAAAATTGGCACAACAATAGATCATAATATGTCAGATTATTTCTGACCAAGACATGCATGACATTGCTGCCAACATGATTTTACGCGCGCTGATAGATCCAATATCTAACTGCATGTAACGTCCATGCTATCCATTGATCTTCAACCAAATTTTGTATTAAGAGATGGAACTAAGAATATATTAAGTCACCAGGGCTTCCAACTGTAGTGCAGGTATATTTCGAACTAATTAGAAATTTTGATATTACCAACTTAATTTCGTCATTAACTTAGATAGTTCCATATAGATTAATCATTGGCACGAATCCTTAAGTTTAAGTAAAATAGGCTCCTTAGTTTGTCACGGAACTGCTTGTTGAACTTGCGAAAGTGGTCAATGTCCGGAGAAACACTCTTAAATGCGCTTTTGAAGAAAGGAACAACAGACCGACACCACTTGAAATACATAGGCCTAGGTGGATAGCAAACGACCTGAAGCTTAATAGAGATCAAGTACTAGCGAATCAACTATACAATGGGGAAAATTCAGTGTACATTAAATTAGTGTACACCTTACTTTATGTAAACATATTATCTCGACATGAAGGTGTGAAATCCTTCCGGTTTGCTAGCGGTAACACCACAAATGTAACTATCACTGCTTCAGACTCTTTAACAAAACGTGCGCGTGTCTGTTTAATCTCCTCCCGAAGTCAACAATGAAAGGCTCTCCCACGTGCTTTCTACGCATGGAGTTCTCAAGGACATACGGAACGAGTGCTGGAATGAAGTATACGAATTTACTGCTGTAAGTAATGGCATACGTATTGTAACAATTGAACTTAAATACCCCATTCCATCATATTTGACGGTCAATGATTGTAAAGTTCTGTTAACATATGAAGGACAAGCTAAGTATTGCTTTTATTGTAAAGAAACCTCCCACTCACAAATAGACTGTCCGAACAGAAGGAATCGCCCGGTATTTCATGTCAGACAACAAACCTACAGCACGGAGCTGGGCGAGTCAGATGGGAGTAGTAAGCTAAGCAACACTACCGACATGGAAACTGCAGTACCTTCCCCTGAATATCCAGCCATATCAGAGGCCTTTCATAACAGGCCCCATTCTACAAACACATATAGAATTGCGGAAGTAACTCAACCATCAGATAACGTAGCTGAAACATCCCTGACTACTTTACATAGCAATGAAGAGGGAACTGTGACGTCACGATCGGACAGCACGGGGAAGGGACACACTAGCAGGCAACACAACAGTCTGTGCAGCAGCCAGATACTACTAAGACTAAATGTCCCGATTTTTAGTTTGTAATTCTGACACCACGAAGCAACACCAAAGTGAGACAATTTCAATTTTAAGTTTTCTCTTCAATGAAAGCTCATATTTGCGATGTCAAAACCACTATGTATACTAGAGTGCAATAGAATTGATATCAATTCAATACATTTTCCAAAATGTGAAAAACAAAGACGTTACTAGCAGTTTTTTATATTTCTGCTTAAAATATGAAAAAAATGGTAATACGAAAACGGAGATTTATTTCCTGATTCCAATGCATTTTTCATAAATAAAATCGTGTGAATGGAATCGTCGGCATTAGTTTGGGAATTGTTTTGAAAAGGGTGGTAGGAGTAGCGGCGCGGATACACAAGATCTTTAGCGCAAGGAAAATGATGAACACGCAGAGTTGACGAATATTGTAGTTCGGCGAGTTACATGTACAAGTGCCTAGGAGTGGAACAATATCTGAGCAATAAAATTATAGTAATGTCACGCTTAGGCTATGTAACGTTGACACAATGTGTTTATACAGATACTTTCTTACTTCCTCAAACATTCTTGTTCTTGTTTTTGTTGATAATAATACATTGTAGGGGCTTGGGACATCTTGCTCATCAGTCCCATGTAGTTGACTATGTATGTTACTGTATTAGAGCCAGGGATGAGGCAGGTGCCCTGAGTCTTCAAGTAAAGTACTATCTCAGCATTTACCTGGAGGGAGTGTGGAAAACCCTGCGAAACACAAGACACAACTGAACTTCAGGTGCAACCACAATGGTAGGTTGATTGACAGGTGAACTAGTCAATGAGAGATGTTGGACTGATGACAGTTTCCTGGGGGAAAAATCATAAAATGAGAAGGAATTTCTGAATGGCAATAAACATCTGCTGTAAGAAACATTGTTTCAGTTCCTTACCTTTTATTTCGTTCAATACGCCAATACACAAGCTCTGCTGGGACTTTTCTTCGTTTTCTGTGAGCGTACAAAGGAAGTGGATATTTATGCAGGACGCTTGCACCTAGAGAACATGCGCTTGACTGTCGTCAGTATCTATGGAGACCAATTTTCCATTTTCACAATGGCTACGTCTCACTTTTCCACACAACGCATTGTTTCCATTTGAATTCGAACTCTCTTCTCTGAAAAAAGTTGTCACTGAATAGTTCGTGGTCTTGTACTCTTACACTTATATATCAGAAGTTAAAAAAAAAGACTAAACCCGTGGCGCGACAGCCGTTGAAGGGCCTAGTTCTACCAAGCAACCGCTGTTCAGCCATGTAGCTTGCAGATTGTGGGGTGACGTTTAGTCATCCAAATTGTACAAATAAATTTAAAGTGAAATCAAAACTGCTCAGTACTTTACACATTCTCTAATGCAAGCGTAAAGAAATATATAATTTCAAATATAAACTAGGGAAAAAATCTTATGTATGTGTAGAGGTTTTTCTTAGGGCCTGGCTTCCTTTTCTTGGTACAGTAATTACTGTCGACCAAAATATTATGTGCACTCGAGTTTGAAGGTTGTTTGTGAAGTAACCAATAGATCTACATAAAATCCACTAACATAATCATTTTTGTCGTTCTATTTTACGTTAGTTCATATAGTTTTTTTTAATATATATTTCTTTTTATCGCAGTTGAAACACAAAAGGTGACCGTTTTTAAGCGTGTTTCAACCATGCGTCACATTTAATAATTATTATCTCACAAACCCGTCATCAGATCGAATCCAAATTTTAGCACAATATACATTGGAATGTTGTATAACAGGTTTATTAATTTCAAAATGTTGTGTATTCAAGAACGAAAGTTGTTATCATTTGTGCAAGGTAACTATTTCTCGGCTCGGGGTCGTTGTAAAATGTAGTTCTTGGTTGCGTTGTAATCCTTATACATCAAAAAGTTATGTTGTATGACTGTGCAATACGTAAATTAATTCACTTATTTTATATCGGTTTGTATTTGTACAGGGAATTAAGACATGGTTCACCAGCTAGACGCTCCGGGAAATGCTGTACAGCGTTGCTGATATGGAGCCCATCACTTCCGAGCGAAGCGCGCCATGACGCGTGATGGAGTCCATCTTGGCAACGCTGTACAGCTTTCACTGGAGCGGCCAACTGGTGAACCATGTCTTAATTCCCGATACAAATACAAACCGATATAAAATAAGTGAATTAATTTACGTATTTCACAATCATACAGCATACCTTTTTGATGTATAAGGATTACAACGCGACCAAGAACTACATTTTCAAACCAACCCGAGCCGAGAAAAAGTTACCTTACCAAAATGATAACAACTTTGTTTCTTGGTCACACAAAATTTTAAAATTAATGAACCAGTTACACAACATTCCAATGTATATTGTGTTAAAATTTGGATTCGATCTGTTGACGGGTTTGTGAGATAATAATTCTTAAATGTGACGCATGGTTGAAACACGTTTAAAGACGGGCACTTTTTGTGTTCCAACTGCGATAAAAATATTAAAATATAAATAAAAATTTCCAAACCAACATGAACTATCGTAAAACAGAACGACGAAAATGACGATGTTATTGGATTTTATGTAGGTCTATTGGTTACTTTAGATTTACTGGCACGTTAAAGATCCCCTTCGGAGCAAAATTCCGGCACCCCGGCGTCTCTAAAAGCCAGTGTTGTTAAAAGGGACGTAAAACCAATAACATTATTATTATTATTATTATTATTATTATTGGTTACTTCAGAAACAACCTTCAAACTCGAGTACACATAATATTTTGGTCGATAGTAGTCGCAATTCCCCCTGGGATTTAGTGGTATGCCCTTGAATCAGGGCTGGCATGCGAAACGAAATGTATGGCTGTGGGGGCGAATATGTTTGAATTTCGCCCTGAGCGCGATACTCAGGAGCGAAATGGTAATGATTGTCGGCGGGAAATTAAATCGAAGCGAAACTTAATTCGAAGCGAAATGACGTAGCGAAATCAACGCGAAACTTAATAGCAACGCGAAATTACATTGTGCAGTTGAATAAAATTTCACTCCCGGCGCGAAAAAAAAATCCTTACAATCTTTTAATTTCGCTCCCGGCGCGAAATACAATTCATTACAGACTTTTAATTTCACTCGCGGCGCAAAATAAAATTCGATACTGACTTATAATTTCGCTTCCGGTGCGAAATAAAATTCGTTGCAGTCTTTTAATTTCACTCCTGGCACGAAATACAATTCATTACAAACTTTTAATTTTGCTCGCGGCGCATAATAAAATTCAATACAGACTTTTAATTTCGCTTCCGGTGCGAAATAAAATTCGTTACAGACTTTTAATTTTGCTCCCGGCGCGAAATAAAACTCGGTTACAGACTTTTAATTTCGCTCCCTGCACGAAATAAAATTCGTTACAGACTTTTAATTTCGCACCCGACGTGAAATAAAATTCCCAAACGGTATTTAGTTTCGCCCTCCAATGTGAATTTAAAATGAATTGAACATTTCATTTCGTTGTTGAAATTAAAATGTATTCGTTTCGAGAGTGAAATTATGTTCGGAGCGATGTTCAAAGTCCTGACGTTGGCAGCAGTAGCAGTCTCATTACCGTTCACCGCCTGCACAATCTGCAGGGCTGCAACAGCAACGTGAGTCATTCAATGGTCATCACTCCAGTAGAGGAGAAAGTCAGTGCTATGGCATCAACATCACCATCGTCGTTGGCTGCACCTCGGACTCGTGACTGGCCCTCCCTGACGTTCATAACGCAATGGGGCAACAAGTACCTTTGCTTGTTGTATAGCGAACAAGAAGACGAATGTGCTGTGTGGACAGACATTCAAGATAAGTGACGAACTCCAATTACAATACAAATTGTCAGTTTTAACTCTTCAGTCAGTCAACACTAATTTGCCCAATAACTGGGAGGGGTACAATGAATATTCAGTAATATGTAAATAACATTATATGTATTAGTTTATGGTCACGATTATAATGCAGCAATTTTAGTGATCTTAAATCTAATACATGTAATTTTTTTTCAGGAGTGTTACTTACATCTTATATACGTTGTACCCCACCCAGTTATCGTGTAAATTAATGTTGACTGACTGAAGAGTTACAAATAACAGAAAATCGTCTGTGGTAGTACCGCGGCGTATATGGAGATCTGTTTCGGAGGCGGGTTACTCGAACAACAGGGTTGAGGGGTCATTCCTCTCATTTCTACATTCTTTATTCTTACACTTCCGGAAATTTCGGGGGGGGGGGGGGGGCTTGGCATTCCTTACTACTTCCTTCTTACCCTCAGCGCATTTATACTGACCATGGCACGAAAGCAAACCCCTGTGCCACGTACAGTATTTCGTTTCGCACTGCAATTAGTTTTGCGTCGCTTTTCACTATGTTATTGTGCTTAGAATTACATTTTGCTTCCATTTTAATTTTCGCGCTTACAGTCAATATCATTTCGCACCCGAATATCACGCTCATGGCGAAATTAAAATGTTAACGCGTCCACAACCATTTTGTTTCGCATGCCAGACCAGATTTAATTTCAGACATGAAATGATATGTTCCATGCATTTTAAATTCACGCCGGGGGCGAAACTAAATGCTGTTTGGGAATTTTGTGTCATTAAAATAAACCGTGGCACTACATCCCATGAAAGGCCTAGGCCTACCAAGCAACCGCTGCCCAGGTATCTGCAGATATTGGTCAGCGCATCGGGTTCCCTCGGCCGTTAATCTTAGTTATCGTGACTTTCAGACAGCTACTCTCGAGGCTGAGTGCACCTCGTTCCAACCCACACGTCCGTTTCTAAAATCACTAACGGAGCCAGGAATCGAACCCGGGGCCTCCAGGTGAGAAGCAGGCACGCTATCCCCAACACCATGGGGCCAGCAATTTTTGTCATACCAGGAGCAAAATTAACAGTCGTTAAAAATGTTATTTCGCGCCGGGAGCAAAATTAAGAGACTGAAGCGGTTTTCATTTCGTGCCAGGAACGAAATGAAAAGTCTTGTATCGAATTTTATTTCAGGCCAGGAGCAGAATTAAAAGTCTGTAATGAATTTTATTTCGAGCCGGGAGCGAAATTGAAAGTCTGTAACGAATTTTATTTCGTGCCCGGAGTGAAATTGAAAGTCTGTATTTTTTTTATTTCGCGCCGGAAGCGAATTTAAAAGACTAACAGTTTTTATTTTACGCCAAGAGCGAAATGAAAAGTCTTTAATGAATTTTATTTCACGCCAGGAGCAAAGTTAAAAGTCTGTTAAGAATTCTGTTTGTAGCCGGGAGCGAAATTAAAAGTATGTAACTGATTTTATTTCACACTGGGAGCGAAATTTAAAGTCTGGTACGAATTTTATTTCGCACCGGGAGCGAAATTAAAAGTCAGTAATGCATTTTATTTCGCGCCGGAAGCGAAATTAAAAGACTAATGAATTTATTTCGCCTCTGCAGCGAAATTAAAATTCTGTTACTAATTTTATTTTGCGCCAGGAATGAAATTTTATTCCTTTGAACAATTTAATTTCGCGACGCTAATTTAAATTGATGATACATTTCGTTTTGCATGCCAGTCCTGCCTTGAATCGGTTTTGGTGGTGGCTCCATTTTTCACCTAAAATGTAAAACTAACTGCACTTGATGACCGTAATGCTCTCCATCAGTCGTACTGTGGTGTTTGTACACCACACCCAAAACAATTGAACTAAGAGTACTATATTGATGTGCAATTGCAACGATAGTGCATGTATATATTTATTGTGTAAGGGTAATATAAAATCATATGTTCATTCTCATCCATTTTTGTAATTAGGCGTCGGCCCGAGATTTCAAACCGTAAATTTACAACCCCTCCCCCAATAAATATATTTCTTGAGCTCACTTGCGGAACTAACAACTGACAATAGATACCGCTCGAACCGTCATAAACAGCTTATGAAGAGGCCGGAAGAGTGGAAAGAGAGCCGCAACAATGAGAGACCCTCCGTTGCCAGCAGGCTAATTCTAAAAGATCTCAGAACAATGTACCCTACAGCTTTTTAGAATAAATTGTTTTACGACGAGAAAACTGCAACCTTGTGATTTTTAAGGAAGATACCGCTACATGACACCAATATGGAAGTGTGTCACTGGGGGAGAGACTTTCACCCCAATATAGCCACTTGGTGCGTGACAAAGGACTTACTTCGGCCAATAAGGAAGGAGAGTCACTTTCTGTAGACAATACTTTGATATTTCAATTGGCAGATCCCCTACTGCTGGTGGGAGATATAATTGCCATATATAAGCCGGAACAGAGCTGTATGGAGAGGAAGAATATTATTATGTTTTCACTTGAAAGCACTTCAAATTCTAAACTTGGACCTCACTTGTTGAGATTCAACTACAAAATTTCATAAAGTTCAACTAGTAAACTCAGTGGAGATCTAGCTAGGATATTTCCAGCATTGCGCTGAATATCGAAGACGAGTGAAACCATTCTATTCACTCAGCTAGGCGACAGTATCTGTGCAATTAGTGGGCAGATAGCTTTATCAGGTAGGATTGGTACTTGGGACCATGGAAGACCGCGAGATGTCTACTTCAGGAAAGAGATACCTCCGCCAACTTCGCCCATGAAGATCTACAACCCGGTGAGCTCATGCATATTTGTCAATTGCAAGTCGGACGTAAATACTATTGAAAATCCACAGCCTGCTTCCAGTCTCCGA
This sequence comes from Meconema thalassinum, assembly GCA_946902985.2. NCBI lineage: Eukaryota > Metazoa > Arthropoda > Insecta > Orthoptera > Tettigoniidae > Meconema > Meconema thalassinum. The sequence continues at coordinate 245,597,816 of OX336394.1, read as the reverse complement.
CCGGGTCAGGAATGGAATGAATGAAGCCCCCATCTAGCGGCGAGGATATGAATTGTGCCGGCTGCCGAGGCCTGACGCACTCTTCTGGGGCAATGATTAAATGAATGACAGATGAAATGAGATGCTAGTGGAGAGTGTTGCTGGAATGAAATTTTGACAGGGAAAACCGGAGTACCCGGAGAAAAACCTGTCTGCCTCCGTTTTGTCCAGCACAGATCTCACATGGAGTGACCGGGATTTGAACCACGGACCCAGCGGTGAGAGGCCGGCGTGCTGCCGCCTAAGCCATGGAGGCTTCGTAAATACTATTAACTTCAATAATTTAAAGAAATAACTTCCCCTTTTTATTTTATCTGTTTGAAAGGTCGCAAGACGTCATTCATCTCATCCTGTTTTGTTAATAAATTATTTTTACAATCTATGACTTCTGTCAAGATTTACCCCATGCTAGACTTCCCAGAGGTCAAAATAAATAGAATAAGGTGTTTTGCAGCTAGCCTCTGTTGCCCCTCCCCCGAAAGTAAAGAATCTCAATTTAATAAATATAAATTTATCTCACAACCGTCTGTTGGAGATTGGCGCCCTATTAACCGAGCTATTTACTGCACTCATTTTATATCACGAGCTATGAAACGTTACAACATGTCGCCCGAGCATGGGGCAAGCTGTGCACTAGCCGCGAAACGTTACAACATGGCACTTCAACGTGGAGCTCGAAAGCTATAAAACACCTTAAAGAAATAAATAAAATTAGTAAATTGCATTTGGAAATAAAATTAATTGTTTTTCATAATAATAAAGTAACTTATATAAAGTGAATCATGGGAGATGAGAACGAGATGACGACGTTACGTAGTGGTAACATAGTTAAGGGTACCGAGGCAGAAGTAGTGGAGAAAGACTTAGCTAGCGGGAGTAACAATGTTCAGAGTTGCGGCGAGGTAGACACGTCGGTTGAATCACAGAATAGTACGATGGGGGGGGGGGGGGGCGAAGACCTAGAAAAGAGCAAAAACATAAATATAGAATCAAATACATTAGAAGAAAGGTTAATCAAGATGATGGGAGATATGCTCGCAAAACTTGATCAAAGTAATCAGAAATTAGATCAAAGTACACACATCAAAAAAAGTTTTGCATCACCTCGGTTCCAAGGGTTCCGGAACCGTTAAATACAAAGGGAATAGAGATCAACACAAACAACATTTCAGCTCGTTTTATTGCTCATGAGACCCACACATTGCATGTTGTACCATCATACAGCTAGACTTTCAGCATTTGTGGTCCAGATTGCAGTACACACCACTACCTCTAATACCCAGTAGCACGTCCTCTTGCATTGATGCATGCCTGTATTCGCCGTGGCATACTATCCACAAGTTCATCAAGACACTGTTGGTCCAAATTGTCCCACTCCTCAACGACAATTCGGCGTAAATCTCTCAGAGTGGTTGGTGGGTCAAGACGTCCATAAACAGCCCTTTTCAACATATCCCAGGCATGTTCGATAGGGTTCATGTCTGGTGAACATGCTGGCCACTGTAGTCGAGCGATGTCGTTATCTTGAAGGAACGCATTCACAAGATGTGCACGATGAGGTCGAGAATTGTCGTCCATGAAGACAAATGCCTCTCCAATATTCTGCCGATATGGTTGCACTATGGGTCGGAGGATGTCATTCAGGTATCGTCAAGCCGTTTCGGAGCCTTCCATGACCACCAGTGGCGTACGTCGGCCCCACATAATGCCACCCCAAAACATCAGGGAACCACCACCTTGCTGCACTCGCTGGACAGTGTGTCTAAGACGTTCAGCCTGACCAGGGTGCCTCCAAACACGTCTCCGACGATTGTCTGGTTGAAGGCATATGCGACACTCATCGGTGAAGAGAACGTGATGCCAATTCCGTGGGGTCCATTCAGCATGTTGTTGGGCCCATCTGTACCGCGCTGCATGGTGTCGGGGTTGCAAAGCTGGACCTCGCCATGGACGTCGGGAGTGAAGTTGCGCATCATGCAGCCTATTGCGCACAGTTTGAGTTGAAACACGACGTCCTGTGGCTGAACGAAACGCATTATTCAACATGGTGGCATTGCTGTCAGGGTTCCTCCGAGCGGCAATCCGTAAGTAGCGGTCATCCACTACAGTAGTAGCCCTTGGGCGGCCTGAGCGAGGCCTGTCATCGACAGTTCCTGTATCTCTGTACCTCCTCCATGTCCGAACAACATCGCTTTGGTTCACTCTGAGACGCCTGGAAACTTCCCTTGTTGAGAGCCCTTCTTGACACAAAGTAACAATGCGGACGCGATCGAACTGCGGTATTGACCTTCTAGGCATGGTAGAACTACAGACAACATGAGCAGCGTACCTTCGTCCTGGTGGAATGACTGGAACTGATCGGCTGTCGTACCCCCTCCGTCTAATAGGCCCTGCTCATGCATGGTTGTTTACATCTTTGAGCAGTTTTAGTGACATCTATGAACAGTCAAAGGGACTGTATCTTGGATACAATATACACAGTCAACGTCTATATGCCGGAGATCTGGGAACCGAGGTGATGCAAAACTTTTTTTTTGATGTGTGTATTAAAGAAATAAATCATGAGCTAGATCAAAATAAAACAAAAGTTAACCAGAAATTAGATCAAAATAAAACAGAAGTTAACCGGAAAATAGATCAAAATAAATCAGAAGTTAACGAGAAGGAAGGAAGGAAGCTTGTAGTTTAACGTGACCGTTAATCGTGAGATCATGAGCCACGGGACCTCCTTTTTACGTGGAATCCGAACCACAGGACATGGCATTTCACTTCGAAAATAAGTTAACGAGAAATTAGACCAAAATACACTAGCATTGGAGGCGTTAATAAAACAGAATGTGGAATTGAACCAAATATGGCAAGTGCTGGACAAGGAAACAGAAGATCATAAGAAGCTAGAAATAGTCAATAGTAGTTTATGTGAGAAGGAGCAAGAGGTAGAACAGAAAAGGGAGGAAGTGAATGAAGATGAGAGTAGATTAGAAATACAGAAGCAGGAGGGGGAAAGATTAGCTGAAATGACATCAGAAGTAGTGCAGAAAGTAGATATAGGTCATGACAAATTATGTAACCCTAATAAACAGTTAGAGGAGAGAGTTGAGGAACTGGAGGAAGAGATGATAGATCAGAGAATGAGAGAGGAGAATATGTTTGAAGAACAGTTAGGAGTAGAAATATGGGAGATAGAGAAATCAATAGGTACTCAGGATAGTAGAATCCAGGCAGTTGTTAAAGAGGAGAACAATCAGGTTAGAGAAAATGTTGAAAGTAGGATAGTGGAAATAGAGCAGGACATTAGGAAAAGTCTTCCTAAAGTAGGGGCAGTTTCCAGTTACGTAAACTTAGCTGAGATGGAGATGCGTGTGTTAGCACAAAGACAGCAGGTAGATTACAGTGAACGAGGAAAGCAGATGACGGGAGTTAAAATCGGTAGGAGTAGGACAAAGCGGAAAAGCCAGGTCACATTGTTAGATGAGATTAGAAAGAGATATAAAGATAAGGATGAAGATTACTATTTGGAATGGAGGGTAGAAGTAGAGATGTTAGGTGAAACGTTAGGAGGAGAGACTAAGAGTAGCTTGACTATAGATAAATATAGTAATGAGGAAGTAGAGACTATTATTATGAGAAAAGAAGAAAGAGTAACAATCAAACCAGGGAGAAAGAAAGAAGTGAGAGCAATTGAACAAGGAATCTTAAATGAATAGAGGAGTGTAAAGATAGGTCGGAGTCTTATTCGTGTGGTTAAAGTGTATTATTTGATGTAATGTAATTAAATTAGGGAGTTATGACGTAGATATTAAAGTATATAAACAGTAAGGAGGTAAAGAGTATTAATAGAGATTAAGGTCGTGGAGCATGTCAGCTCATTGTTTAAATAGAAGTGTGGGGGGCGTAGATTGAAATTTTGGTGGATTCTTGGAGCCTGAAATCTTGTATCAGTTCAGAGTTGTATGAAACAGTGAGGGAGCAGCAAATAAAAGCATATGCTTATAAACTAGGTAAAGACGGTGAACCGCTTATCGATATATAATTATATACTGTATTAAAATGTGCGTAGTCTGCAGAAGTAAGTATCTTAAGGATATCTGAGAAAGTAATAAGATAAATGGTAAGTAACCTAATGAAAATAAGAACTATTATGACAACCATGAAATGAAAATCCACAGCCTGCTTCCAGTCTCCGACCGGGTCAGGAATGAAATGAATGAAGCCCCCATCTAGCGGCGAGGATATGAACTGTGCCGGCTGCCGAGGCCTGACGCACTCCTCTGGGGCAATGATTAAATGAATGACAGATGAAATGAAATGATAGTGGAGAGTGTTGCTGGAATGAAATGTTGACAGGGAAAACCGGAGTACCCGGAGAAAAACCTGTCTGCCTCCGTTTTGTCCAGCACAGATCTCACATGGAGTGACCGGGATTTGAACCACGGACCCAGCGGTGAGAGGCCGGCGTGCTGCCGCCTAAGCCACGGAGGCATCCTATGACACCCATAATGATGATAATAATAATAATGTAGAGATTCGTGAATGATTTAAGATGATGTGATACAGTGAGAATAAAATTAAAGAATTGAAGTAAGTATTGATGTGCAGTAAAGAAATTTCATTTGAGAACAGCGAAGTCATCAGTGACTACAGTTGGAGATATTTAGAAGTGGTTTAGAAGTGATAGATGGTAAGGCTTGGTCTGAAATAACCAACATCTGATGGAAATAAGGAAGTATTAAATTATAGGACATCTGGTACTTGGAGATGGATGTGTGTGTATGTATGTACGTGTGTGTGTGTAAATTTCACGTAAATGACGTGACTGAGGTAGTAAGTAAGGATGCCAGCGAGTTTTAATGCCGTGGAGCAATGAGGTTTCGGGTTGGTAAGTGGCCAAATGAAGTTATGGAGGAGGAAGGTTTTGGAGAAGTAAGTATACCAGAGGAGATTAATAACTCTGAGCAGGAGGTTTTTGTGGTGTCTACGTGAATACGTGAAGTACTCGTAGATGTTGGGAGTTTTGAGGAGGTTTTTGTGGTGTCTACGTGAATACGTGAAGTCCTCGTAGATGTTGGGAGTTTTGAAGTATAACAAGAAGTTCCGTAACGAACTAAAGAGCCTACCTTTCTAAAAATTTAAGATCTATGCCAATGATTAATCTATATGGATCTATCTAGAATAATGACGAAATTAAGTTGGTAATATCGAAATTTCTAATTAGTTCGAAATACTGTATACCTGGCATACTGTAGCCTAATAGAGAACTACAGTTGGCAGCCCTGGTGACTGAATATATTCTTAGTTCCATCTCTTAAGGTACAGAATACAAAATTTGGTTGAAGTCCAATGGATAGCATGGACGTTACATGCAGTTAAACATTGGATCTAACAGCACGCGTAAAATCATGTTGGCAACAATGACATACATGTATTGGTCAGAAATAATCTGAAATAATATGACCTATTGTTGTGTCAATTTTGAATAAAATCCATTAGTTAGTAAAGAAGTAACATGCATTTTAAAATTGGATCTATCAGCAGGCTTAGAATCATGTTGGCAGCACTGACGTATATTAGTTACTCCAAATTAATCTAGAATGCCAGGTACTATACGTGTGCAAAGTTTAGAGCTATTGGCTTGCATACTTTCTGATATATTGATATTAGGGTAACAAAAATAGAGACAGTATTTACTAACAGTTGGCAGTCCTGGTTACTCTTAAGAATCGGCATATACATATCTGTTATGGTACACATAGCACACACGAAATTTGGTTGAAATCCAAATGATAGTATAGAAGTTACATGTATTTAAAGTTGGACCTCTCAGCAGGCTTAGAATCATGTTGGTAGCACTGACGTATATACGTTTCTCCAAATTAATATAGAATGTCAGGTACTATACGTGTGCATAGTTTAAAGCTGTCGCCTGGCATACTTTCTGATATATTGGTATTTGGATAAAATAAATTGAGAACATTTATTAACAGTTGGCAGCCCTGGTGGATCTTAATAATACGTTCAGTCATGTCTGTTTATGTACACATAGCACATACGAAATTTGGTTGAAATCCAATTGATAGTGTAGAAGTTATATGCATTTAAAATTTGGACTTATCAGAAGGCGTATATTCATTTTGGCAACACTGCGATGTAAGGCCTCCTGGAAATTAAACTGAAATATTATTATCTATACGTGTGCCAATTTTGAAATAGCTCCTATTCATACCTTCCAAGATATCCAACATGGAGCACAAATTTCAATTGCGATTTTTCAGCAGTTGGTACCACTGACATCATTTTCAAATATTGGCGTGAGATATTCAGGTATAGATCTTTACTCCTACCAAATTTTGTTTCGATTGTTGCAGACGTTTAGGAGTTGATAGGGGGGACACACACTCAGCCAGACAGACAGAAGGACAGACAGACAGACAGAAGGACAGACAGACAGACACACATTTTCCCGGATCGATCTCATAAGTCTACTTTTTCCTCATTTTTGCAAAATGTGAAAAGTAGGCTAAAAATAGCGAATGTATGCACACGAGGAAACAGAGTAATGAGGGAGTACACCCAAGAGATGATCCAAGTTATAGTTTCAAGATCTTAATACGCAAGTTTTGGAACTTAGCCAAATATATTTTGCAAGGCCAAACACCTAGTTAAACCACTGGTAAATGTTACTGATGATGAGCGATAGCGAGTTGATGGTGTGTTGTGTTGTTATCCGGCACACATGAAAGTAATACTAATCATAATAATAATAATAATAGATGGTTGGCATAATATTTAGAAGTTATTGAAAGAAATGTGTTATAATTCGAAGTTAATTGAGTTAAAGGTGGTTGGATTCAAGGAAGAGAAAGAGGTAAATAACATACGACTTATTCGTGTGAAATTTAAATTGAGTAGCGGTTTACCAGTAGTTTGAGAGAGAAAGCCTTCAGAGCTACTGAACTCTGAAGTTATGTTAGAAGCGATGACAGTAATTAGATGAGGTGGAGAAGAATTGAGGGTGTTTTTTCAAATAATTATGATTAAGATACAGTGTGTGAATATGATTTAGATTTGTGAGTAAGATAGTGTAGGATGGTTATAATAATAGTGTTAGATTAACAGTAATGGTAACGCATTGAGTTAATGTAAGGATATAAGGCTGGTAGGAGCGCAGGTAGTTGGTTAGATAGAGTGTACCACTATGTCGCTAAGTTGTCTAATTTTGATATCATGAAGTTTTGTTTAGAATAAATTTTCTGTAAGTAGTGACTACTGGGAAGAGTAATGTTTTGTTGAAAGATGGTGTTACACGAGGCAGAAGACATATCCTCCGACTTGTAATTGCATTTTGTAAGAGCAAACACTTTGCTTGTGTACGCGTGTGCAATTATCCGTGTAAAATTCAATCTTCTACAGTTGAAATGCTGTATGCCATAAAGAACGCCCTTCAAGTGAAATACGTTCAGACAAACTGGTTAACAGGACACATTGAAAGAAATGACATTTTAAATGTATTGTTGATCTGAAGATTTGAGAGTGTTGTGTATATGCATTTAAGTGTTGTGTAATTGTTTTCAGGGGATGAGTCATTCTCAAAATTGGGAATTTATTCGTCGACTCATGGGGGCGATTGTGGTGTTTGTACACCACACCCAAAACAATTGAACTAAGAGTACTATATTGATGTGCAATTGCAACGATAGTGCATATATATATTTATTGTGTAAGGGTAATATAAAATCATATGTTCATTCTCATCCATTTTTGTAATTAGGCGTCGACACGAGATTTCAAACCGTAAATTTACAACCCCTCCCCCAATAAATATATTTCTTGAGCTCACTTGCGGAACTAACAACTGACAATAGATACCGCTCGAACCGTCATAAACAGCTTATGAAGAGGCCGGAAGAGTGGAAAGAGAGCCGCAACAATGAGAGACCCTCGGTAGCCAGCAGGCTAATTCTAAAAGATGTCAGAACAATGTACCCTACAGCTTTTTAGAATAAATTGTTTTACGGCGAGAAAACTGCAACCTTGTGATTTTTAAGGAAGATACCGCTACATGACACCAATATGGAAGTGTGTCACTGGGGGAGAGACCTTCACCCCAATATAGCCACTTGGTGCGTGACAAAGGACTTACTTCGGCCAATAAGGAAGGAGCGTCACTTTCTGTAGACAATACTTTGATATTTCAATTGGCAGATCCCCTACTGCTGGTGGGAGATATGATTGCCATATATAAGCCGGAACAGAGCTGTATGGAGAGGAAGAATATTATTATGTTTTCACTTGAAAGCACTTCAAATTCTAAACTTGGACCTCACTTGTTGAGATTCAACTACAAAATTTCATAAAGTTCAACTAGTAAACTCAGTGGAGATCTAGCTAGGATATTTCCAGCATTGCGCTGAATATCGAAGACGAGTGAAACCATTCTATTCACTCAGCTAGGCGACAGTATCTGTGCAATTAGTGGGCAGATAGCTTTATCAGGTAGGATTGGTACTTGGGACCATGGAAGACCACGCGAGATGTCTACTTCAGGAAATAGATACCTCCGGCAACATCGCCCATGAAGATCTACAACCCGGTGAGCTCATGCATATTTGTCAATTGCAAGTCGGACGTAAATACTATTAACTTCAATAATTTAAAGAAATAACTTCCCCTTTTTATTTTATCTGTTTGAAAGGTCGCAAGACGTCATTCAACTCACCCTGTTTTGTTAATAAATTATTTTTACAATCTAGGACTTTCTGTCAAGATTTACCCCATGCTAGACTTCCCAGAGGTCAAAATAAATAGAATAAGGTGTTTTGCAGCTAGCCTCTGTTGCCTCTCCCCCGAAAGTAAAGAATCTCAATTTAATAAATATAAATTTATCTCACAACCGTCTGTTGGAGATTAGCGCCCTATTAACCGAGCTATTTACTGCACTCATTTTATATCACGAGCTATGAAACGTTACAACATGTCGCCCGAGCATGGGGCAAGCTGTGCACTAGCTGCGAAACGTTACAGTACCTATATGTACATCGTACATGTATATGATCTACCAGAGATACTGTCCAAAAATAAATTGCCGAAAATAGAACACCTAACGAACACTGAAAATAATGGTGTTGCAGGTAAAATAAAGTAAGTAAAAAGTAATTAAAGGGATCGATGAACTAAAAACAGGAAAAACAACATGGAAAATTAGAAGTCGTAAGTACAAACTGGTAACATTTCAAAGCATCACTCAGAAATATCCAGAACTGAATAATAATTCAGAACTAGCCATCACAGTCACAGTCAATCGCAACATCGGACTAGATGCTCAGAAATCCCATACCGTCAGGTAAGGGGTAAGGGCATCACTCTCTCACTTGTCTTTCGCTCCCCTTTCCTGCTGCTGCGGTGGCCTTGGTCGAGCTTGTGGCGCGCCGTGGCTGCCTGCTTTAAGCGTGTGTACAATCCTGTATGAAATATTACCTTATAAACGATGCTGGAAGTGTCGTCCTTCCTGGGTTATACAGGCATTGTATCCGGTAACCACATTTTGGCTCACGCGAGTGAGTTCTGCCACTGTAATGTTTCTGATTTTGTATTTTATGTTCTTTATTGAGCACTGAGTCAGTAGGCCTAGTGGCAAACTTATTTACAACTACGTGAATCTGTGCTAGTGAAGGTGACACTTCATCAGGAAATTGCTGAACTTACCCACCGGGCCGACTCGTACTTAAAATAAGTTTTACATACAAAAATACGATGTTGCAATGATAACTGTCTGAACATGTTACCATCTGAGGTTCAGACTGGCGACTGACAACACCTGCACGCTTATTGCAAGGTCAAGTTTGTACTATGCGCGCGCTTTCAATAATACAGCAGGGGGCCGTGGGGCGCCAGAAACTCGGCCAAGCCCGCTGCAGTAGCGAATAACAAAACCGCCGCTCGTCGTTCTTACTTAATATGAAAGACCCTATATGTAGACCATAGAGTTATGTACTATTAGATGACTATTATTGCTTAGGTTCATTATTCAAACGTTGACTTCTATCGCATGATTGGGACACAAGAAATAAAAAAATAATTTTAAAATTTTGCACAGCTGCCATCTTGAGTGTATGTAAACAATTTAACAAAATTAGATATCAGTTCATTACAATGTATATAAACAATTGCTGTACCAAATTTCACTGCGTTCGGATGGTTAAATCGCCAGAAAAGTCTATTTAAATGTTCAAATTCACTTGGCCGCCATGTTCGTTTTGTAGTTAACAGGTTTATGAAAGTCACTTAAGTGACTTTTATCACCGTACAAAATTTCATGCAGTGGCGGCCGGTAATAAGGTTGCAGTGTTGCACAACGACCAGATTAATTCATGAAAAACAATTAATTCCGAAATAATATTTTTAGTACTAGAAGTTGTATGTTTCCTTCTATATGTACAGGAATTCATAATTCTGTTCTTTAATAATTCAAGAAATCTTATAGTAAGTTACTGAGAAAGCGAGGCGCGCCAGCCGTCTAGGAGCGCTCGTCCGTTTGGTCGTTGCCAAGCCCAAGCACCGACCAGATCTCACTAGTGAAGGGTATGGCAGAGATGCTAGACCGGGTAAGCCCTATCCCAACAGTTAACTCGGCTGGTCGTTGCCCGCTGACTGCAACCAGGAGCTGAGGCGCAGGCGCGGACGTAGATATCCGAGATGCTCCGTCCATGTCTTGCAATGTTGCGCGTGAACTTGTGACACTCGCAGTTGTCGCTCTCACATATAGCCTAACTTACGTTGTTGTTTTCATGTAGACTAACTTATATTCCATTTAATCTGATGAAATTGTGATGTCTCTGAACTGCGGCATTCGTTATGAATGAGGTACATCCGTTTTACCACGCAATTGAATACAGTTTTCTCCGATATCAAGCAGTCTTTTACCCTATCACCTCATGGGTGCCCGCAGGAGGTGGGGCAAGGAGGGGCCGTGTCCCCTCCCCCTGAAATTCCGAGAATATTTCGATTGTTCATTGTCACACCAGTTGATTTCATGAAGTGAAGTTACTGATGGTTAACTGATTTAGATGTAAGGATAATTCCAGAGTTTTATTTAACTTAGTAATTTGGGATTATTTGAGAATATCTTCAGTTATTTAAAAAATCGGCGAACTGGATTAACATTACTATTTTAATGAACTGCTTGATTTTTATTTTTGTCCATACATTGTGATACCACTACTTTTTGCCTATTTTTAAAGAATGAACATTATGGCGATGATTCACAAAGAAAAGCGAACTCCTATGAACAAAAACTCGGAACTTAAAAAAAAATCCTCCCATTTATGCCATAAAGACTATGTACCCAACGGTTTAAGAGCAGCCAAATCATGAATGTCACGAAGCAAGTAAGAAATGAAACGAAAATTGCGGGGGGATATAAGTCTCAGTATCACCTAGTGACATGTGCTGTAGGTAACGAAATAAAAAGAAATACAGCCCCTCCCCTAGAAAAAATCCTGCGGGTGCCCATGTACCACCTTAATGAAAATAGTGCAACACCCAGAAAAATTATCCGCCAGCCGCTACTGATTTCATGGTGATATCGGTGACAGTTTCGGATATATAGAATGCCAGTGAGATATTTCGCACAGCCACCATGTTGAATTGGTAAAACATAATAAGCTTTGAAGGGCACGATCGCGGTCGGCCAAAATAGTAGGCCTACTATGACCTTACCGAATTTCATTGAAATCACTCCAGCCGCTTAGATTTTATTAGGCTAGGTGTGGGGGAAGAGGGGGGAGGGGTGGGGATGCACACCAAGGCCCGGTGTAGGTGCGTGACGTCATGTTATGTCAGTAGGTAATCTGTGTCCTTGACTCTCCCCGCCTGCCGCTAGCTACGCGTGCGAGTGAGCTGTGTATAGTATGTCGTGGTACCCTGCAAGCCAGGCAAGTGCTTTTATGGCCATATGACCCAGGCGCACACTGTCTACGCTGGAACTCTCAGTTCAGGGGCGCGTGGCCAGCCTGTCGCGGCTGGATTTCTCGAAGTCGTTCCTCTCTTCTCTTCATATTATTATTATTATTATTAGATTATTATTATTGGCAATAAAATGTTATTGGATACCAATAGACTACGTCTCATACTGTTCCCGAGTACATTGTAGATCAATTCTCTATTATTGAATGGATTCATTTGATAGCAAAATTATGCCATTTACACTTAAGTTAGGCATACCCAAACACGATAAGTTATTAAAAAATGTTGATGTTGTTTCTTTCCCTTATTCGAAACGTACCACAAGCTTTCAATTCTCTTTGAAGCCTATCGTTAGCTCTAAACGATCTGTCTTGTTATGCCGATGGTTACTTCACATCTGATGGTGGGGTCCAGCATAAATCTTGTATCCTTCTTACGGCCAATAACAATTATTATTCTATTGTACTTTTGCATCTAACGCGAGGAAGACACGAAAACATGGATCGCGTAACATTTCTGAAATGTTACAGATGTATCTTAGATCTATGTCGGTGATTCCATTCTTAATTTTGGTGTTTGAACGGAGCTAGGTTATCAGACACTCCACAGTGGTTGCAGCATACAGTCTCACACAAGAGCAACCTTTGCCTCCACCTATTTTTGCTTGACTATTCCCTTTCATGTGTACTTCTGGATAAGTTGTTCTCCATAAAATATGGTGATTAGACACTTTCGCAATCAACCAGCAAGTTCATTTTGTTTTTTCCATACATCCACTTCAGGCTTAATTCTCAAGTATTCCTTTGGTTCCTAACTAGTAAATCACCGTCTTCATCGTTACCACCATCTTCATCATCATCACCGTAATGAAAACCTCATTCGTTGTACAAACACAAATTACGCACCATGTCACCTTGCCTTCAAGCAATTCTTGCACTCTCTGTATATATGTGGCACGGTGTCCCTACATGATGATTACTATACCTTGGATGTTCATTCACTGAAAATTGCGAAATTAGCTTCGAGGTTTTCCTATGCCGAGTTCCCATAATTATGAATGTTCGAATTGCAGAATAAGGATGTAGAAAAAAAAGGAAAACTTGTGCTCACTGACCTGGTGCAAGTCCTCAAAATGAACACCCCTTTGATGACTTAGGTATCATTGATACCATTTCAGTACCTCAAACCGAAATTAAATTTCTTGGCAGGCCAGGGAATCAAACCCGGACCACCGGGGCGACAGCCAAGAATGTTAGCCGCTACACCACAAGGTGATCTCTTTCATCGTCAGCGCAATCTATTGCACGATGCCATGTAATTTCAGCACAAACTATAATAGTACACCTTTCTTCGTATTTTTGGCATTACATTGCCCCTGGTAAGTTAGAGAGATGGTTGGCATACCATAACCAAAGAGCCGAATAGTTCCAAAAACCAACAAACAACCGAAAGAAATACCGACAAGCTGGTAGAAAGACAGACAACAGATTTTGTAATTTTCAGAGCAAAATTGTTTTACGATGAAGAGCACTCTTGGTCTCCATACTGTTGAAATAATGAAAATTGTCCTAAAACTTCAAAAGTTAGAAGGATTTCATGTCAACTTGCTTATTTTGCCGTATATCTTATGTGTAGGTAAATTCAATGAGTAATTGTTTCAGGCGATGTTGAAAATACGAATAAAAGACATAAATTACCTCAGATTGCGACGGAATATTGTTCAGTTTAAAAACCTGATAAATTTACTAACGCACGTTTCTCGAATTCACATATCCCTGAACAGCACCAATCTAATCAGTTGGTGAATTCAGAATCTTGTTATTGAAATATTGTAGACCTTAGCTTTATAGTCCTAATGTAGTTTTTTTGTTCTACCCGTAATTATTTAGGTTGCTATGAGGAAGGGGATATGGTGAGACAGTTTCCTTGTGGGAATGATATTACGGATAGATGCCCTTCATGACGTCAATCTAATGAGAGGATTTAATGACAAATGAAATTAATGAGGCAAGGTATGAAATGGTTGTGTGTGGTATTTCGAGTTCGTTGTAGTCTGACCATGCACGTTAGCGTGTGTAGCTACGTCGGCTGGTTTGTGACATTATGTCAACAAATTTAAAAAATATATTTTAACACTCCTGATTCCATACCGGCCCCTGTTACTGTCATATGCATGATTACCAATATGCTTGATTCCTTTTTTAGGATTATTATATCTCGCTGCACCTGCTACATCAACCAAAAAGTAGGGGCAGATGACCTCGTAGTTCCGCCCCTTAAAACAACAATAACTAACCCAACAAGTAGTTCCGTGAAGAATTATACAGCCTATTTTCATATATCCTACGTATGTTAATTGCCTCTATCAACATACAAAAGTTCAGTTTGATTGCTGTAATAGATTCGCAGATATTGAGAACCGGCTAAATATTGCACATGGTCGCCATGTTGGATTTTTATATCTGTAGGTCTTAGAGTTATGTACTGTTACGTGAAGTGTATTGTGTACGTGTGGTATTCAAACTTCAATCGCATGATTATGACACAAGAAGTAAAAACGAGATTTTAAAATTTCGCACAGCTGCCATCTTGTGGTTATGGAAACAAATGAAAAAATTAGATGCCAGTGGATTAACATTTGTAGAAGGATTTACTGCACCAAGTGTCACTGCACTCGGATGGTTAAATTGCGAGAAACGACCATGTGAATATTTATACTTCGCGTCGCCGCCATGTTGGATTTGTGATCACCAGGTTATTGAAAGTCCTATAGGTAAACTTATGTTCATAGCCCCAATGAAGATTAGTTTGATTGCTGTAATAGATTCGTAGATATTGAGATCCATCTAAGTATTTCGGATGGTCGCCATGTTGGATTGTTATATGTATAGGCCATAGAGTCACGTACCATTAAAGAAAAATTATTGCAAGGGTTCATTACTCAAACTCTCACTTCGATCGCATGATTACGACACAAGAAATAAAAACTTAATTTTAAAATTCGCACATTCGCCATCTGGAGGTTATGTAAACAATTGAACTAATATAGATACCAGTGCATTACAATGTGTATAAACATTTCCTGTACCAATTTTCATTGCGTTTGGATCATTAAATCGCGAGAAAGGTCTATTTTAAATTTTCAAATTCGCTTTGCTGCCATATTCATTTTGTAGTTAACCGGTTTTGGAAAGTCTTATAGATGAAATTCCAGCAGTGCCCTTTATCTCCGTACACAATTTCAGGGTGATATCGCTAATAGTTTCAGAGATATAGAATGCCGGTGAAATATTTCGCACAGCCGCCTTTTTGAGGTTATGTAAACAATTGAATGAAGTTAGATGTCGGTACATTACAATGTGTATAAACATATACTGTACCAAGTTGCATTGCGTTTGGTTGGTTAAATCGTGAGAAACGTCTATTTAAAAGTCGCAACTTTGCTTGGCCACCATGTTGGTTCTGTAGTTATCAGGTTTTCAAAAATCACATTGGTGAACTTCTAGTAGTTCCCTTTATCATCGTGAAATATTCCAGGGTAATATCGGTAATAGTTTGGTAGATATCGAATGCTGGTGAAATATTTCGCACAGCCGCCATGTTGGATTGGTATGATGTAACAAAATTTGAAGGGCACGGTCGGGGTGGTGTGGAATAGTGCTATGAACTTACCGAGTTTCATTGCAATCGCTCCAGTGGTTTAGAAGTTATTAGCGGGGGGGGGGGGGGCACACCATATCACACACACACGCGCACACACAGACAGACACACTAACAAAAGGCGATCTCATAAGCTTATTTTTTCATAAATGAAAATAGGCTAAAACGTACGCAACTTCTTGTATCCTTGTTGCAGATCTGGTTCATGGGCGTCCAAATATCATGTTTTATACGTCTTCGGTGTGTTTCTTTAAGGTGTGACTTTCCCACTATGGTATGTTTGTGCTCCCCAGGCACAAAAGACGTTATGAGCACGGCAGACCACAAGCATATGACAAAATGTTGGCTCCAGTGCGCCTAGTGTCCAGGCTTGCGCTCAGTACTAAACGTACTGCAGCACCCCGTCAAATGGACAGTGATTGTGCGACTAAGCGCTGCAGTGCTAGTGTGATGTCGTGCTGCACTGCTCAGAAATAGGCAGAATAGGGCTGCGCTTCACCTGCTAGCACTGCTTCACCTTGCCCATTGCACGACCCTGGTGCACACACACGGACAAAATATGATCTCATAAGCCTATTTTTTCATAAATGGAAATAGGCTAAATACGAGATTTTAAAATTTCGCACAGGCGTCATCATGTGGTTATGAAAACAATTCAGTTTGATTGCTGTCATTGATTAGTTGACATTGAGAATCGTCTAAATATTTCTAAATACATGTGTAGACCATTGAGCTATGTACTATTAGATGACGATTATTGCGTACGGTAGGTTCATTGTTCAAACGTTGGCTACGATCGCATGATTAGGACACAAGAAATTAAAACTTAATTTTTAAATTTCTCACAGGCACCATCTTGCGGTTATGTAAACAATTGAGCTGAATAAGATATCAGTGCATTACAAGGTGTATAACATTTGCTATACCATTTGACGGCGCTCGAATGGTTTAATCGCGAAAAAAAGATCTATTTTAATGTATCAACTTCGCTTGGCCCCTATGTTCGTTTGTTACTTAACAGGAATTTTGAGAGTCCCATCTAGTAGTTCATTTTATCACCGTACAAAATGTCAGGGTGATATCTGTAATAGTTTCGGAGATATGGAATGCCAGTGAAATATTTCGCACAGTCGCCATGTTGGATTGGTGAGCTGTAATAAAATTTGAAGATCACGGTCGGGGTCGGACAAAATAGTACTATGACTTTACCGAGTTTCATTGAAATCGCTCCAGACGTTTATATTTTATTAGGGGACACACACGCATACGCACACACACGGACTAAATGTGATGTCATAAGCCTATTTTTTCATAAATGAAAATAATAAAGAAAGCTTTTCATTCGGTCTACGCGAATTTCGTGTTGACCGACTGAATAGCTTTCTTCATTAGAAATAACCATCACTGAAAAATGGCTTCTATCACTACTAAATGAAAATAGGATACCAAGTTAACGAAAAGCAAGAACGGGAGGTTTCATTTAGGAAAGAAATACTCTTATTGGTCACAAAGGAGTGAAAGTTTGGTGTGTAGGTTACACTCTGCCTTATATGGCAACACTGCGAGAAGGTGAGTTCGATTCCCATCTTAGCTATCTTAGAGTGTTTTTCTGGGGTTTCCCACTTCCACTCCAGGAAAATGCTTGGATAGTTCCTAAGTCAAGGCCATTGCCAACTCCAAAAATAACAAAGTTTATCAGACTTCAACTACATGGGACTGATGAACAATAGGCTATGTTCCAAACCCCTATATGAAGCAACAAGAAATATTTCGAATCAATGGGATCCATCGTATTGATTTTAGGAAACATGTTTCTAACGTAGGCTACAATATGACCGCAATCGAAACGAGCAAGGTGCCTTGCCCTGTCTGATGGGGCACGCGCTCAGATTGAAATCATTATGTTGATTATTATTGATATTTCAAGAAGTAATTGGCCTGGAATTACATATGGCCCAGCATCGTCAGTTCACGGTCACCTTCCATGCTTGTCCGGGAAGCGGGCAAATAGACACTTCCATAACGTTATTGACGAGATTCTTTTCTGAAATAACGGAATCAATTTCTCCGCTTAGAATAATGTTACTGACAGCGCATAGCTGGTAAAAATCGCATGTATACCGTTATTAGACTTATAACGTTGTTGGTGGGTTCGCATTTCAAAATAACTGAATTAATTTTTCTGCCCTGAATAACGTTATTGATAGCGTATGGCTGGTAAAATTCGCTCGTATACCGTTACAAGACTTATAACGTTATTGGTGGGTTCGCATTTCTAAATAACGGAATTATTTTTCTGCCATGAATAACGTTATTGACAGCGCAAAGCTCGTAAATATCGCTCGTGTACCGTTACAAAGCTTATAACGTTATTGGTGGGTTCACATTTCTAAATAACGGAATTAATTTTTCTGCCCTGAATAACGTTATTGATAGCGTATAACAGGTTAATATCTCTCGTATACCGTTACTAGGCTTATAACGTTATTAGTAGGTTTGCATTTTGAAATAACCGAATCGATCACTCTGCCTGAATAACGTTATTGATGGCGCACAGCGGGTCAAAATCGCTGTCATACCGTTACTAGACTTATAACGTTAATAACGGGAGCACATTTTAAAATAACGGAATCTTTTCCTCTGCTGGTTATAACGTTAATAGCACAAACCAGGGAAAATTATAACCCCTTATTTCGTTGCCGCACTAAAAACGTTATTCATATACCAATTGTTTTGGATACGGAAGCAGTAACGTAACAAAAATTAATTCGTTATTTCTGACAATTCTGTTACGTTATGAAGCCTTGCTGTTCAGTTCACACGGACGAAGTGTTCTCGCTGGTCGTAAGTTGCTCGCTCGTTGTTCAATCATGGCAGAACGTGAAGCTGCTAAAGTTGTTAGTAAAGTATTAATACAAGCATTTGAAAACCCGGAATGAAAATGAAAATCCACAGCCTGCTTCCAGTCTCCGACCGGGTCAGGAATGGAATGAATGAAGCCCCCATCTAGCGGCGAGGATATGGACTGTGCCGGCTGCCGAGGCCTGACGCACTCCTCTGGGGCAATGATTAATGAATGACAGATGAAATGAAATGATAGTGGAGAGTGTTGCTGGAATGAAATTTTGACAGGGAAAACAGGAGTACCCGGAGAAAAACCTGTCTGCCTCCGTTTTGTCCAGCACAGATCTCACATGGAGTGACCGGGATTTGAACCACAGACCCAGCGGTGAGAGGCCGGCGTGCTGCCGCCTGAGCCACGGAGGCTTTGAAAACCCGGAATAAAAGAAAAACAAGGCATGTGTGGGTTCGGTAAAGAGGCGTAATGTACTCGGTGCCACCAATAGTATTTGCCGGGAGTTATCCTTGGAAGATCCAAATAGCTACAGAAACTACTTCAGGATGGAACCAAATCTGCATGCTTGTAAAAAATCCACAGCCTGCTTCCAGTCTCCGACCGGGTCAGGAATGGAATGAATGAAGCCCTCATCTAGCGGCGAGGATATGGACTGTGCCGGCTGCCGAGGCCTGACGTACTCCTCTGGGGCAATGATTAAATGAATGACAGATGAAATGAAATGATAGTGGAGAGTGTTGCTGGAATGAAATTTTGACAGGGAAAACCGGAGTACCCGGAGAAAAACCTGTCTGCCTCCGTTTTGTCCAGCACAGATCTCACATGGAGTGACCGGGATTTGAACCACGGACCCAGCGGTGAGAGGCCGGCGTGCTGCCGCCTAAACCACGGAGGCTTCTGCATGCTTGTATGTTTCCGAATTTATTTTCCACAAACATTCCTTTTCGCGGTACAACTCGGCAAACTGGGCACTACTCATTTTAAACAGAGACATATTGTCACCCCTTCGGCAAGAAGCGGCCGTGCTCTCACTCCAACCAGTCGGAGATTTCACGCCCCCACCTTTTCGAGGGCGATCACGACCCCCATTCCTACAACCACTGGATCGCACGAGGTCGTGTCCACGACCGGCTGATCGACCAGTAGTGCTCTCGCCCGCTTCACGACTCCGTGTGAACCCGCTTTATTAGGAGTTTGTTTTACAGTGTTGAACCACCCAGAGATATATTAGTTTTTCAGGGGATATATTTTTAATGTTGAAAAATGTTGTTAGTCGACAGAGTTCCCCATCTTCGCAAAAACGTACAATTAAGCAATTTCCTCACGTGCCAAAAGTTGAAGGGTTAAAGGGCCCGGAAAGGTTTCAGATTGTGAGTCTATTTAAGTAAAAACTAATTTCAAGAATCACCTCCGGCCTAATTGCAGTTCTGGTTAAACAACCTAAATTCACTCGGTTTCTTTTTCATTCAAATCATAGCCAAATTAGTTTGTTTACATTCTTACTTTAATGTGTTTCCTGGTTCAATACTCCCTGTCGTTTTTTTATTTTTGAATTTAAAAAAAATCATCACACCTTAGTAGTTATAGGCTAAGGACTTAAGTGAAACTCTGCATTGACTCACACTAGTGCTCGTAGTGGTAGAAAAGGCAAACTGCTAACCTAATCGACCTGATATGGTTGAGTTTTCTGTAAACAATCATCAATCTACCGCGTGTCATCATGCCGGCACCTCGTAACAAACGTTTAGTGTGTCCCTCAGGTTTGGAAAAGTGGAGAAAACAACGGAATTCAATTGCAAACGCACTAACGATAAGATTCAGTGATGAAGCGTGTTCAAGTCTATGATATTAAAGGATGTTTTCAACATTGAGTTGTTTGCCTGAAGAGCTAGAACTGTGGATTATTTTTATAAATGTTATGACTGCAACAAAAAGTGATATTTAGTTCCTTTCTATGGACACCAGAAGATTTCATTACAAGGTCGTCCGATAACACCCGTCAAGTTCAAAAATATTCAAAATTGTAACTTTTGTAAATCTGCTAATTTCTTCTTCTCTTCTTCGGACGCCTATCCATTAATGGATTTAGCGACCACATGATGCATCTTGTGCTTTTGAACTGCGATGTGGAATAATTTATCGATGCTGGGTAATCCTGTCCACTGTTTTATGTCATCCATCCAGGAAATCCTTCTTAGGCCCCTTCCTCTTTGACCTTCGATCTTTCCTTCCAGTATCAACTTGAGAAGTCGATATTTGGTGTTCCGCAAGATATGTCCCAGGTATACAGCTTTTCGTTTTTTAAAGTTGCATAATAAGTTTCGTTGTCTGTTCATTCTATGCAGTACTTCAATATTAGTTATTCGTGCAGTCCATGGTATCTTCAGCATTCTGTGGTAAATCCACATTTCAAAGGCCTCTATCTTTTTTGTTGTTACCTATTAGTAAATCCCGTCGTCCAGCTCCGTGGCTATGTGGTTATTGCGCTAAGCTTTGGCCCAAAATGCCCCGGGTTTGATTCCCGGCTGAGTTATCAGGAATTTTATTCTCTTGGGGTTAATTCCCGTGGCTCGGGGGCTTGGCGTATGTGACGTCTTCATCATCACTTCGTCCTCATTATGACGTGCAGGTTGCCCACGGGCGTTAACTAGAAAGACCTGCACTCGGTCCCTCTGGAGGCCACACGATCATCATAAGTAATTCCCGTGAGTGGAGGTTCCACCTCAGCTGTTAAATAGGCATTTCAATAGGGGTCTTCTAATTTAATGATACCGACAGCAGTGGCTACGCTCGCTAAAGCGCATCGTCAGCTCTTCGCTGACTCGGTAGACGTATGGGTTCTAGCCCCACCGTCGGCCGTCCTTGAAATGGTTTTCCGTGGTTTTTCCACTTTCAACACCAGGCAAATGCTGGGACGGTACCTTCTGACGGGCCACGGCCGCTTCCTTCCACATCCTTGCCCAGTTTCATTCACCTTCATCCATTCCGTCTCTCATCCCGACGCGCAGGTCACCCACGGGCATCGTCCAGAAAGACCTGCACTCGGCCTCTCAGGAGACCACACTACAAAAAAAATCAATGATACGCAAACCTCAAGGTTTTACGCCAAACAGACTTAATGATTAAGTGTCCAATAACACTCCAACTACTCCTATGTATCTTCTAGGCGTAGGACGGTAATTTTTAAATCAATATTGATTGTAAGTTGCAAAATCTATTTTTGATATCCCTCGTGAATGTAGACCATCAATATTTTAGTGGTGGGCGATGTTATGAAAATGCCCAATGAAGCGTGAGTTACACTGATCTCCTCTCAGTGATGGATGCTATGCTCGTCTGGCGTCTCGTAGTATCGTTATGTGCAGTCGCCGTCACAGAAAATGAGCGTATCCTGGAAGGTATGATTGCTCGCAATACGTACAGCTGGGAGGATATGAAATGGCTTGTTACGTCTCTCGCTCTGGAACAATTGTGATAGTGATGGTATATTGGCTTCCACGGCCAGTGAATTAAAACTCAGCAATATGTCTAGGTTTGTGCCGTGTTTTGTGTCGGGTTTCGCCTAGGACACCAAGCTGGCTCATCCGCGGGCTCTCGGTGTTCCCGCCTGGACCCCCACGGGAGTAGCGAAATGCACGCTACCTCCCTTCATATAGAGTGCAACTGCACCACTTTACTGCGAGAACTAAAAGCTCAAGCAGCCTTAACCTCCCTATGAAGGCTTCCAAAAAGATGGTATATTGGCTTTTATGGCAAGTGAATTAAAACTCAGCAATGTTTCTAGGTTTGTGCCGGGAGGGGACACCAAGAGCCCGCCGATGAGCCAGCTTGGTGTCCTAGGCGATACCCCACACAAGACACGGCACAGACCTAAAAAAATTGCTGAGTTTTAATTGTGTTAATGGCCAGGTGTGTGACAATACCCCTAATGCAGTTTGGGAATACCTACATTTATATCAGGTAATATTGGTTCATACAATGAATTAAAGGACCCGGATTTTTAGGCCCTCTTTGCCTCAGTTTAAATTTCTATACCCAACACCATGTCCTTTTATTGCTTTTCTTAGTGGATCAATGTTACAGTTTGTTATGTCATCAGCCCGGAAGCTGGTCGGATCCTCAAAAAGTGCCTCTGTAGGTTATGTGGGCTAAAACTCCCCAGAACCCAAAGGTGAGCTCTAAAGGGGCATACTAAGCAAGGTGAGGAGTGAGGTAGTTTGCCATTGCTTTCCTCACTGAGTCAGTACAGCAGTGCTAACCCTACGAGTAGAACCTTTCACAGCATCCACAGGCACTGATTGTGCCCTGGATGCCATTTCCTAGCACCACTCATACTTCAGTATCTACCATGAATGGGATTGATGGCTGGTTGGTTCCTCAGTTTAGGGGCTGCGACAACGCGGTCATGTAGCCCCGTGTACTTTGGGTGTGTGTAGAATCTGTGTGATAACCGCTGTTAATTGTGATGACTGTATTAGTGTGTGTTATTTGTAATTCAGGTAAGGACTGCAGACGACCAATTTTAAGTAGTTCCTACTTTTGCTACCAAATGCCATCATCAACAACACCTAGCTGTGAACATAGCTACTAGATGTCACCGCAATGGCAATGAACGTTGGAACTCATGGAGCGTTGGTCAAATCTAACCTACAAATTTAGCTTCATACAATTTTAGTTAGTGGAAGGTTCTTTTACATGCCATAAATCTATGACATGGGCCCGCCGGCTTTCCTTCCTCTCCGAAGAAAGGCATACTGATGGATTTTAACGCTCCTAAAAATTCGACGACTTCGGCCGGGTTTGAACCCGCGATCTTGGGCATAGAAGCTCAGCATGCTACCAACTACGCCCCGAATGAGACTGAGATATCGGTGTAGAGCAATAATTTTCTGGCTGCATCTGTTTAATATTACTCTTTGTAGTACAGTAGAGTAGAAAGTTGTACATTGACAGAAACCTACTTGAGGAGACTAGAGGCGTTTGAAATATGGATATATAGACGGCTGATACTTATAAGCAGGGATGGTAAAATCAGAAATGGTGAGATGATGAGTCGCATTGCAAAGACAAAACAGATTGACTTAATAACCATCAGAAGGCGATGTAATACGCCACCCTGAATGATACAGTATCTCGTGTTACACATTATAATTTAAGGAAAGATTTGAAAGGAAGCTAGGTCCACATAAAATTATATCGTTTTTCCGTTATTGTTTTACCCTCCAGGGTTGGCTTTTCAAACGGACTAAGCGAGGGGTCCCACCTCTGCCGCCACTGAGGCCAGTGTCCTGGAGCTTGAGACTCTTTTTGGGGATACAACTGGGAAGTGACTTGTATTTCGCCCAGGCGGCCTCACCTGCAAAGCGAACAGGGGCCTTATGAATGGACGGGAAGTGTGGGCAAGGAGGGCGAAGGAGGCGGCCGTGGCCTTACGTTAGGTATCATCCCGGCATTTGCCCTAAGACGAAGTGGCAAACCACGGAAAACCACTTCGAGGATGGATGAGGTGGGAATCAAACCCCTCTATTCATTTGGACCACCCAAGTCTAAGTAGGCCCCGTTCCAGTCCTCATACCATTTTTCAAATTTTGTGGCAGAGCCGGGAATCGAACCCTGGACTTCCGGTGTGGCAGCTAATCACGCTTACCACTACACCATGGAGGCGACTAAAATAACACAATGGAACAAAGATCTTTGGGAGCTGTTTGGTGTGCTCAGTGATTAAACTATTTGGCGCGGCAGTCAACAAAATAAGGATGACCATTGTTTGCTCTGTGGATATGGCTCTAGAATAAGAGGAAGAGGAAGATAAAAAGATGACTACTTACGTAGGAGATCATGGGCAGGTTCCAGGCCGCTGCTACAAGAGCCTCAGAGGTGCAGGTGTCATCCGGTCCAATGAAGGCTACTGTACCATTGTCTCTCATCTCCGTCATGACTCGGATGGCAAGCGCCTCTAAAGACGTCGTCATGCGCTTATGGTTGGTGCCAATGTCCGCGGCCAGGTATTGTAACTTTCGGCCAGGCAACAGATGAGGGTCCAAATTAACAGCGTCTACCGCGAGAGGCAGCGCACCCAGATCCACGGGCGTGTGTCCGTATGCCCCAAGAAACCCCAGCGTCACAGAGTCCATGAAATTGTGCGCACCACTGCGCGTCAAGTACTCATACAAGAAGGCGTAGTCCATGTCACTGGACGTTTCCGCGTTATCGATGGACGAGGCGTTGCTCGGACCGGGACAGGATAGTTGTGAAACGGATGAACTGATCTCATTAAAACCCACGAACACTTTTATGTAAGACAAAAATAAAACGACTGACAGAATTCTCGAGAACTGCAGCCTTGCCATGATGGTGATGGCTCGAGATGTAGTGAGGGTGATCTATGCCACAGGATGATGCAGATGCGAGAGGGGGACTTGATGGCCCAGTGGTCAAGCTGCAGTTTGGGTTCAATTCTCGGCTAATTCATATGTTTTTTTAAATGTGAAATTTCACGTCTGTCGGTAGTCTTTGTATTCCATGGAAATTGAGGTCCCGTGGTTTATGATCGCAAGATTATGAAGTTTTCTTTCCCGAGTCGTAGAAAGATGAACATGAAACTCAATGGAGAACAATGGGGCGAAATCTGTATGTCACGAGTACAATGAAATGTAGTGTGAGAAGTTGAGGAGGGGGCGCATTTCTACATGTCAAGAGCAGAATCTATCATTAAGATCAGATGAAATGAAGGGTATTTATACATTAGGAGCACGATACAGAAATTCAATAACGGTAGAGATGTCTAGCAGGTACTAGCACGAACTATGAGGTGGAATGGGGGAAGTCTATACGCCAGGAGCCCGGATCGAGCCGCGACACGAACCCTGAGAGACGCGAGATTCGAGATGCTGTGCGGGTAGTCTTCACTCCACGCGCGCCACGCTACAAGTGCCACAACAGGTGGAAAGGCGGCTGGTCCCTAGATGCAGGAGGGAGGCTGCAGTAACGTCGCGGCGCGCAGACGCGGGGGTGGAGACTCATGGGAGGGTGTCCGACACAACTCATTAAATTGAATATTGTCCAAGGGCGAAAGCTATTAGTTGAAAACAATTCATATTAATCATTTCCAATTTCTAACGCTGATTCATACAAGCTTTATTGTTTGTACACCATATGAGAATTCAAAGGATTAATAATAATCTTGAGCAGGATTAAAATGTATTGTTCGGGTTGGTTACTTTGGTTCTATAGTGCGTCTCTACCTTAAAATGAATAACAACCCCTGGCACTACAGCCCATGAAGGGCCTAGGCAACCGCTGTCCAGCCAATTGGCCTCCAGATATTGGGGCGATGCATGGTCAGCGCATCGGGTCCCTTCGGCCGTTAATCTTGGGTTTCGTGACCGGGGTGCTGCCTCACTTACTCAATTGTCCCGTTCCAGCACTCACGTCATTTAAAAATAATCCTGATGGAGAAATGTAGGAACAAGGGAAGCTGTACTAAGTCTTAGGCTGATCTTGGAAGGTAGAATAAGGAAAGATAAGAGAACGTTCGTGGCATTTGTCGACTTAGAAAAGGCATTTGATAACGTTGATTGGACTAAATTGTTTGACATTTTGAAATCGATTGGAATAAAGTACAGAGATAGGAAGGTGATCTACAATCTATACAGAAACCAGACAGCAGTCATTCGAGCTGAAGGACATGAGAGAGAAGCTGGTATTCAGAAAGGTGTAAGGCAAGGCTGCAACTTATCACCCATACTTTTCAATCTTTACATTGAACAAGCAATGAAGGAAATTGGAGAAAAATTTGAAGTGGGAGTAAAGATTCAAGGAGAAATAATTTCCACTCTAAGATTTGCTGATGACATCGTCATCTTGGCTGACACGCCTGAGGATTTGAATGAGTTTTTGAATGGTATGGTCTCCGTCTTGAGAAAAGAATTCATGATGAAAATTAATAAATGTAAAACAAAAATACTGGAATGCAGCCGAAATAAATCAGAAACCTCTATGGACATCAAATTGGCAGGTGAAAAGCTGAAGGAAGTAGGAGACTTTGGTACTTAGGAAGCAAAATAACAAGTGATGGACGAAGCAAAGAGGATGTAAAAAGTAGGTTGGCTCAGGCAAGGAAAGCATTTCTACAAAAACGAATCTGATGACATCGAATATAGATTTAGGTATTAGGAAGTCATATTTGAAAGCCTTTGTCTGGAGCGTGCCGCTCTATGGAAGTGAAACCTGGACTATTTGTGCAGCAGAAAAGAGGAAAATTGAAGCATTTGAAATGTGGTGTTACAGGAGAATGATGAAGATAAGATGGGTAGATAGGGTTACAAACGAAGAGGTATTAAGACGAATGGGAGAGGAGAGATATTTCTGGCGACTGGTAATGAAGAGAAGAGATAGGTTAGGACACATACTAAGACATCCAGGAATAGCAAGCTTAGTGATGGAAGGAAGGGTTGAGGACAAGAACTGTAGGGGTAGACCAAGGTTAGAATATGTTAAACAGATTGCCTCGGATGTAGGGTGTGGTAGCTATGTAGAGATGAAACGATTAGCACAGGACAGGGAGACATGGAGCGCTGCATCAAACCAGTCAAAAGACTAAAGACTCAAACAACAACAACCTGATGGAGCCGGGACTTTAACCCGGGGCTTTCGGGTGTGAGGCAAGCGCACTACCGCGACACCACAGGGCCGGCAGTATGGAATTAGATGTAGTATTAGCCTCTCTCTCGCATTCGTATGTTTTGCAATTACCCTCGTCCTTTTCTACCCCCGCGATGTTGCCTATTTCCCAATAACTGCGAGTTATAAATGGGATAGACTGGGTGGTCTTATTGACAATTACCGACAACAGTGGTTACGCTGGCTAAGCGCAGCGTTAGGTCATGGGGCCAAGGGCTCTGCTGACTCAGTAGACGCGTGGGTTCGAGCCTCACAGTCGGCCCTCCTTGAAATGGTTTTCTTTGGTTTCCCCATTTTCAACTTCAGGCTGGGACGGTACCTTCTGATAGGACACGGCCGCTTCCTTCCACATCCTTGCCCAGTGTCATTCAACTTCATCCATTCCATCTCTCATCCCGACTCGCAGGTCTCCCACGGGAGTCGACTAGAAAGACCTGCACTCGGCCTCTCAGGAGGCCACACGATAAAAATAAAAATAAATTGGCAATTGACCTTACAACTTCTCAGTCGGTCAACACAATATAATCCCAATTACCGGCACATGCAAAACAAGTAGTTCCGTGAAGAACTATACAGCCTATTTTCATATTTCCTACTCATGTTAATTGCCACTATCAACATACAAAATTTCAGTTTAATTGCTGTAACAGATTCGTAGATATTGAGAACCGTCTAAATATTTCAGATTGTCGCCAGGTTGGATTTTTATTTTTGTACTATTACATTAATATTATTGTGTAGGCCTACGTGTGGTATTCAAACTTCAATCGCATGATTAGAACACAAGAAGTAAAAATGAAATTTTAAAATTACGCACAGCAGCCATCTTGTGATTATGCAAACAATTGAAATAAATTAGATGCCAGTGAATCAACATTTGTATAAGCATTTAACGTGCAACGTTTCACGGCACTCGGATAGTTAATTCGCGAGAAACGTCCATTTAAATATGTATACTTCGCGTCGCCGCCATGTTGGATTTGTGCTCACCAGGTTACTGAAGTCCTATAGGTGAATATATGTTCATAGTCTCTATGAACATAAAAAAAAATTCAGTTTGGTTGCTGTAAAAGATTCATAGATATTGAGAACCGTCTAAATATTTCGGAAGCTCGCCATTTAGGATTGTTATATGTATAGGCCATAGAGTTATGTACCATTCAAGGACAATAGGGATGTAGCGGGAGAAAGTTCGCGCCAGATAGCGCTCGTGTAGTACTGGGTAAGCGCAAGGCGATCGTCTTATGTTTCTCCCACTCAGCTGCGAGGAAATTGTGACCGAGTTTTCTATGCGAAAGTAAATTATATCTTCTCTAATTTTACGCCAAGACTATGTTAATTAATTCTATAGGTATATCTCCTAATATATTATGGACGATTTTCAGCGTTTAAGCGTTCAACAGCTGCAAAATGAGCTACGGACTAGAGGCACTAAAACCAGCGGGAGGAAGGAAGAATTAATAGCCTACAGCGGTAATAACAAAATTCTAACACGCTTTATTATTCAAATAATGAATATGAGTCAGCATGCTTTCTCCTAAAGATTACAATTACTAGAGTATTGTAGGCCTATATTGATAAATATATCTCCAAAAGACTTAAATCATAAATTGAGATTTAAATATTCACTTGCCCCCCTGCTTACAGACTTCGATTCATGTATTTTTTTAGGTTGATAGCTTACATGAAACTGTCGTGTTTTAAGGTAAACATAATCAAAGAAAGTTGATACCGGTAATTAAATGTGTACCTCGAAAATGCATCGCAACGTTTGGTTCTTATGTAATTTTGTCAATTTCGCAATAAGAATCGTTCCCTTACCCCTGGGAAAGGACTTGAGGGTACAATTGTTTTAAAGTTTGAGAATCCCTGCTTTAGGGCCACGAACTGTTTCCATTCATCTGACTATGTCTCAAGAATGTAGAAGTCAGTCGCTACCACATTCTCCGTCAGGCAGATGGAAATTGACGATTAATTCCGATTTCAAGAAACCAACCATAATACGTTTGTGACTGTTAATGTTGCGACATTTATTCTTGAAGTATTTGACCGAGTAGCCTATTGATGTCTTTGAAAATGGGAGTCAGAAATGTTACTTTCATTTCTTCGTGTATATTGACGATTTCTTCCCGTACTTCAATGGAGATGATTTCTGCAGATTACGATATTGTAGGCTTATCGTGATAATCCGGCAATTTTCTTGTGTATGGCCTTTTCCTAAATAATTATTTTTGTTGTGTTTGTGGTCCACGGAAAAAGCGATGGAACAGCGCCCGGTTTTTATCTTGCTCTCTGACCTTCAAATACAAACGCATAAATTCAGTGGTTGTTATCGAAATGTCTAATCAGTTTATAGGTACAAAATAGGAATTATTTCCCTTTGCAAGTCACACTTATCCAACACAGTTTTCGTGAAGTCATCGGGTTGTAAATGATGGAAACACACTTTAATATATTCGGTCAGATTTTTCTCACCGACATTTTTCCTTCTAATAACATGTGACCTTTTCTTCCTCATTTCTTTATTTTGTGGAAATTGGTGAAACGAAAACGGGCTTCCCTGATTTTTGCAAAGAGCAACACTGCAATAGCTCGGCAAAGTCACGAAAATAACAATTTAAACAACTTAAATTCGTACATATTAGCGGCATGAGAACACAGGAGACAAATGAAGAGCACCTTGCGCTTACCCAGTACAACAGCAGTGCACTCTATCGGTGCTAGTTCTATACATCCCTATTATTGCCTAGGTTCATTATTCAAAGTTTCACTTCGATCGCATGATTACGACACAAGAAATAAAAACTTAATATTAAAATTTCGCACAGCCGCCATCTTGAGGTTATGTAAACAATTGAATTAAATTAGATGGCAGTGCATTACAATCTGCAAAATCATTTACTGCACCACATTTCACTGCGCTCAGAGAGTTAAATCAGGAGAAAAGTCTATTAAAATATTTCAAATTCGCTTGGTCGCCATGTTCGTTTTGTGCTTTACAGGTTTATGAAATATACATAGGTTAACTTGTATTAGTACCCTTTATCACTGTACAAAATTGCAGGGTGATATCTGTAATAGTTTCGGAGATATAGAATGTCAGTGAAATATTTCGCACAGCCGCCATTTTGAGATTATATAAACAATTGAACTAAATTAGACTCCAGTGCATTACAATGTGTATAAACATTTGCTGTACCAAGTTTCATTACGTTTGGATAGTTAAATCGCGAGAAAAGTCTATTTAAATGTCTCAAATTCGCTTGACCGCCATGTTGGTTTTGTAGTCACCAGGTTTTTGAAAGTCTCATATCTGAACTTTTAGTAGTGCCCTTTATCATCTTACACAATTTCAGGGCGATATCGGTAATAGTTTCGGAGATATTGAATGCTAGTAAAATATTTCGCACAGTCGCCATATTGGATTGGTGAGACGTAACAAAATTTGAAGGGCACGGTCGAGGTCGCCGGGAATAGTGCTATGAACTTACCGAGTTTCATTGAAATCGCTCCAGCCGTTTAGATTTTATTAGGGACACACACACACACACACACACCTCTCTCTCTCTCTCTCTCTCTCTCTCACACACACACACACGCACACACGCACACACACATGGACAAAAGGTGATCTCATAAGCCTATTTTTTCAAAATTGAATATAGGCTAAAAATAACCTGAAAAATTTACATGTGATAAATATAAATTTGCAATGGACTAGAGAAGAGGGAGAAACCTACAAGGTGACATGATTCGCTTGTCAAGCGAGCATCATCAGATCGAAATAAACAAGACAAAATAGCTCTACAAAACATTAGCAAACCCACAAACGGTCTCTGCTCTCAAATTAAAAAAAAAATGCATGCCAGAAAGCTATAAAGTGTCCCAACTATTACTGATTCCCGGCTCCGTCAGGGATTTTAGAAACTGACGCGAGGCCTGGAACGGGGTGCACTCAGCCTCGTTAGGACAATTGAGTAGCTGTCTGACAGTAAGGCAGTGCCCCGGTCACGAAAACTGAGATTAACGGCCGAGGGAACCGGACACGCTGACCACGCGTCACCCCAATATCTGCAAGCCAAATGGATGGGCAGTGGTCGCTTGGTCATGGGCGTTATTATTATTATTATTATTATTATTAGCTTGCCACGGTGGGTGAGTGGATAGCGTGTCGGTCTGCTAACCCCAAGAATGCAGGTTCGCTCCTGGCCGTGGTAAGTGATTTTTGAAAGGCGGCAAAAATACGACACGCATGTCATACGATGTTGGCATGTTAAAGAACCCATTTGAATTCAGTAGGCCGTGTTCATAATGGCAAAATTAATCTCGGGAGTTTCCGCCAACACTAAGTTCCTCATTTCTCTACTAGAAAGCGCTATAGTGTTCAAGGACCTTAGATATCTCACCCCCTTGACTTCCATAGTGATTCAAGGAACAACGAAAATTCGACATGCAAGCTACCCTCTGGGTGTCAAATTACAAAGCTTGCACCCGGCACCCGAGGCCATACGATATTATTATTATTATTTATTATTATTATTATTATTATTATTATTATTATTATTATTATTATTATTATTATTATTATTACTGATGAATACTAAAACATTAAGACTGTTTGTTGATGGGATCGTCATTTTTTCTCAGTCTTGCAACATTGTAGTTATTAAAATAAAATACTCCGACTTCAGAGAGAGATAACAGTGTACACTTTCAAAGGTTATCGCTGCCATGGAATATCTTAACATCTGAGAGTGTTGCAATAATAACTTGTTTCTCATAAGGTTGTGGTGTGCATTTCTCCATTAGATAGCGACGTCCTTCACGACAGAGGGCTTTCACACTACTACAGTCATCACATAAATACAGGTTATCAGTCAAATTCAACCTGCCCCCAAGTATGCGTCTTCAGTCTTTTGACTGGTTTGATGCAGCTCTTTATGCCTCCCTGTCCTGAGCTAATCGTTCCATCTCTACATAGCTACCTTACCTAACATCCGAGGCAATCTGTTTAACATATTCTAACCTAGTGCTATTGACTGAAGATGGCTCAAGATGAGCCGGAACACGTATCATAGTTTATAAGGACATGGTGTGATAACAATTTGTATTGTAAAGTGGATATTTTTTATAATATATCATAATCAATACGAGAAAATTTAGAATTATGACTAAAGCCATAGATATTCACGGTTGGAAGAGTCAATCGCTTTCGTTATCTTGGTGAATGGGTCCACCCCAATGGTAGAGATGGCACCTCCATCTTAGCAAGGCGTACCAAACTCAACGCAGCATACCAACTATCCCACAATTTGTACAACAAGAAATGCATTTCGAGGAATGCTAAGATCTGTCACTACAGAACTGCTGTCAGACCACAGTTTCTGTATGCCGCAGATACCCTCTTGATGAACAGAAAAGGCACCATGGATGACCTGGAGAAAGCCGAAAGACGTATTCTCAGGAAAATCCATGGCCCGAGATTGCTCCCAGATGGAACCTACCGTTTGAAATCTAATTCTGACCTGTATCGACAGTTA
Source organism: Meconema thalassinum (assembly GCA_946902985.2). Classification (NCBI taxonomy): domain Eukaryota; kingdom Metazoa; phylum Arthropoda; class Insecta; order Orthoptera; family Tettigoniidae; genus Meconema; species Meconema thalassinum. The sequence continues at coordinate 245,565,077 of OX336394.1, read as the reverse complement.
GAATCAGTCAATACCAGTATGCGACGTAGGAGGCTAACGTTCTACGGGCACCTACAACGAATGAACAGCAACAGGCTTACTAAGAAGATCTCCTTGGTTAAAAACTACAAGACTGGAAGCCTGTGGCTTAATGAAGTACTAAAGGACTTGGATTCGGCTGGAATTGCTGACCTTGATGTAGAAGATCGTTCTAAATTTTGTGCTATGGTAGAATCTTGGACCCCACCACCTAGTCTCTAAATGTCGGAAGCTCCTTTCGCAGGAGAGAAAGGAGAAATTATCAGCAGGGCTCAAGAGATATTGGGAACGGAAAAGAGCATCGAAGGAGAACTAGTCATAAGCGCTCCGTAGTGGGCTTGAATCAATAATAATAATAATAATAATAATAATAATAATAATAATAATAATAGTCTAATAATAATAATAATAATAATAATAATAATAATAATAGTCTAATAATAATAATAATAATAATTTATGGCTCATAGCACCTTCTATCGTGTATGTGTGTTTCTGTTACAAAACATTGTTTATGTTCGACCCTGACTATTATATGTCAGAAAACTGTACTATAATGAGGCTCATTATAACACTATTTTTCATTATGAAACAGTTTCTCCCACCAATCAGAGCTCAAGGAACAAGTTGTTTGACCAATTAGATAAGGATAGCATCGCACCTGCACTGAGTTCCACGGCCTTCTAATTTAAATTTCACTGCGTGGCCTAGTGTCATAGTAGGGTAATCGAGGAGGGCATGGTCAAATACAAGGCATTCTCTGCTTCTCATGCGCTCTGTTCAGTACATAAAACTGGCGAAATCTCGACAGATATTTATGAATATTTATGTTCGAATATAAAATAGTTATAATAATTATCGTCGAACATAAACAGTCGTTTGCAACTCGCCTATAATGGTAATTAAGACACTCGTATGGAAATTATATAACTCGCATACGCTCGTCTTATAAACATACTCGTGTCTTAATTATTGCCATTATAGGCTCATTGCAAAATGTACTATTTTCAGTTAAATTAGTTATCTATATCAGTGAGGAGTGTTGTATTTGTATGTTCATTAGAACCTGACCATCTGAGTTTAATAACTGATCCCTGCAGAGAACCACCTGGTTTCAATTTACCGAGAAAGGTATGGACATAATTGAACAGGGTTCACACAAATCATGGACGATGCAATCTCTGGCTACACACGTGGAGAAAAAACTCAAAGCCCATTCTGAGACTGTGCCAATGTACCTCAGACCATTCAGCATGTTGCCTTAGATTGCCCAAGGAGGAGATTTGAAGGAACTATCCATGACCTACACAGTGCCTCCGATGATTATGTCAACTGGCTGAATACCGTCGACATTGTGCTGTAAATGTCTGTTACGGTACTCTGTAAATATTGTATATAGTTTAACTTTTAGTTATCTGTTTGTTTTTAATTTTTTTGTCGCATTGCACCCTCTTTTTGCCATACGAAATAAATAAATAAATAAATCAGAATATATGATGCTATTTTAGGTTACAACACTTTCAGTAAAGAGTTTTCTTTCAACTTCATGTAACTTCAGACTAAAAAAAATGTCAAAAAATTCTTCTTCTTCTTCTTCATCATCATCATCATCATCACCATCTCCAAGTGCCTCGTCTTCCAATAACATTGGCGATCAGTAGCATGATCTGCTGTTTGTCCATAGCTGTTCTAAACAGTGACACTGTGTTAAGTCCAAACCACTGGCTTAAGTTCTTTAGCCAGGAAATTCGTCTGCGTCCTGGACCCCTAATGCCATCAATCTTCCCTTGGATAATTAATTGCAAGAGGTGGTAATTGTTGTTGCGCATGAAATGGCCAAAGTATTCTAGTTTTCTCCTTTTGATGATACTGAGAATTTCCAAGTCGTTGTTCATACGCCGCAGTACTTCCATTTTATGACTTTAGCTGTCCATGATATCCTTAAAATCCTGCGATACGTCCACATTTCAAATGCTGTCAGTTTCTCACTTAAAACCTCAGTAAGTGTCGATGATTCAACTCCATAGAGCAGGACTCGAAAAACGTAGCATCGAAGCAGTCGGGCGCGTAATGACAGACTTAAATCACATCTGGTCAAAACTTTTCTCATTTTCATGAAAGAACTTCTGACCTGCTCAATTCTACAGCGAATTTCCTGACTTAAAAATCAAACAAAAATCTAATTTAAGCTAAAATGGATTCACTTTACAACAGCAGGAGTTCAAAGATTATCCAGAATTAATAACAACTAGGCTATCTGTATCAAGAACTTAATTTTACATTCAACTGAATGATTAGGCCAAGTTTTTCTTCTTTTATTGTATTTATCCGCCCTCTGAATGATGAGAGCTGCATAAAGAGGCTTAGTACCTTCCTTGGCCAGTACAAAAACAACAAAAATAATTCAAACTCAAATTTTTAAAAATTCTTTATTTTGGCACTTAGCACCATTTTGTACTTCAAAAACACAATTATGTACATCTGAACTATTGATTTTCTAAACTGGTCTGTCTGAAAAGAAGAAATCTCATTGAAATCGCTTCAGCCGTTTAGATTTTATTAGACACACACATACACACACACACACATGGCCAAAAGCAGATAAACTCGCTGTCTACCCCTCAAAACAACAATAAACATCACCATTCCCATTGTGCCTTTATTGCATGACAATGACGATGTATGTGGTAGCTGCTGCAGAAAAAGCACACAAAACATTCAAGTTCAAAGAGAATAGTCCACAAGCAGTGAAGTTTACCTTCGAATGTAGCAACTGTTGTGAAAATGAGGTCAGTTCATTCATGGTGAGCGATCCAAACTTCTCCTGTAATATGAATGCAGTGACAATATTTGCTGTCCTGCTTGCCTCTGAATCCGTTACTTGACAACCAGCCAAAGTAGTTACTAACTGGGTCATGAAGAACAATTCCCAAAGGAGTATCATTGTTATCGTCAAGATGTTCCCTGCTTTGTAAGCAGTTATAATTCCCTGTGCGTCGTAAAGGACACTGGCGAAGTAGTAGAAAAATTTTAGCAACATTTCTACACCGTACACTGAGTTAATAATGGCAGCAGTGTTGCACAAGTCGTTGTGAGTCTGCCTCAACACGCGTATCGATGCCGCGCACAAGTCCTTGGGATCTCTTGAGTGGTACGATATCGAGTTCTCGACTGGTTCATACCCAACCGCCTTAAATGTGATCTCCGGATGATCTGCACTTGTTGTCATTAATTGCTGAAGATGTTCGTTTAAGAGTTCAAAGCGACGTTTTAAAATCGAAAGTGTGTTCACGAACTGAATATAAACAGCGTTGGCCACAAACTGTCCTGTGAAGCTGGCGACAAAATTAAAATATAAAGTGTACTCCCAGTAAAGGTAAAACGAATAAGAGCAAAGGCATACAACAGCAGTACAAGATATACATATCATTGATATCAGTCGTATTTTCATCTTTTTATATTCAACTTGTTTCTTTGTTGTGAGTAATGTTCTGTCAACTTTCGATAAGTTTCCCAGAATTAAACTAAACTTGGAAGAATGGATTGTCACACTTCGTACTGATGATGAAGCAACTAGCCCAGCAAGCACTATGCGCAATATATCTCTAAACAGTCCGTACTTTCCTCCTTCCTCTGAGAAGGAAACCCTGAGGTCCAGAACTGCATCGCTAACAAGCGCGGCACAGATGATCACACCTAATGAAATGGAATACACTAATCTACCACATGTTCTTGTGAACCGAACATTGTCTTCTATTACGGCACACGAGTACGGAGCAAGCCCACATATTGTTGACAGTACGTAGATAGGACTCAAAGCACTGTAGATTGACGACGATTGAAATAAACTTCTTGAGGCTGAATGCATTGTGCAAGACCCCTGTTGTAAATTGACTCCTAGTTCAGTGTTGCCAGATCTCCCAAAATTAGAGAAGATATACTAAATGTTAAATGTAATGGAAAAGAAATATAAAAAATGCAGTAATATCTTCTAAATTTTGCATCAATCAGTTAAAACCAGAAATTTGGAATGAGGAATAGTCTATGCTCTTCTACATTTATTTCAGAAGTTATAACAAGTTCAAGATTTCTGCTAACACTCTCCAACGTAGTCATATTTTTCTGTTTAAACACCCTCACATGAAGGCATGTATTTCTGTTTAAACACCCTCACATGTAGGAATATATTTCTGTTTAAACACCCTCACATGTAGGCATATATTTATGTTTAAAGAAACTCAGAAGTAGGCATATTTTCCTGTTTTAACACCCTCACATAGAGGCATATATTTCTGTTTGATCACCCTCACATATAAGCATATTTTTCTCTTTTAACACCCTCAAATAGAGGCATATATTTCTGTTTAAACACCCTCACATGTAGGCATATTTTTCTGTTTTAACGCCCTCAATTAGAGGCATATATTTATGTTTTAACACCCTCACATAGAGGCATATATTTATGTTTAAACACCCGCACATGTAGGCATATATTTCTGTTAGACACCCTCACATAGAGGCACATATTTCTGTTTAAACACCTTCACATGTAGACATGTCTTCTGAATAGTAAAGACATTTGACTTAGTGCAGTTCGGAATCCACTTCATCAACTGTGATACATCTGCTTTATGACAACACATCAACATTATTAATAAATGTTGTACAAATAAACGAATATCACTATGATTGAAGATATAAACAAGATTACGAGTGAGTTGAGGATCCCATTTGGGATGTTGGATTATGAAACCTAATATAACCATTACTGGCAACTTTCTTACATCATGTCACTGTAAGATTTCTTCCAATATACGTTTGTGACTTTGAATTTTACGTTGGCAACACTAGGAAACTATTTAATTACAAGTTATGAGAGTATATCACATTGAATCGTCGGAGGATTTATATATTAGAGGTCTGAGGAGTTTATTTCTCACCCTAGCTCTTGATGTTCACCTCTCTTCATCCCTGTTTCTCCTCCTCCCTGCTATATAGAATATAATTCAATTTCTTGACAGCTAAGTTGCGTATTGGAACAAGACAAGATTGATCGGAGCAGACCAGTGCTTGTATAATGTGCTATACCAATTCTTCGGTTGACATTTGAAAGGCCACTACTGTACTTCTGAACTACACTGAACACTCATTATACCAATCAGTAGCACTATTTTAATTCATCTAACATATAACTGGCAGTACTGTTAACATATATACAAATATACTTCAGCGTGTTTTAAGACCTAAACATTTGGCAGTATCTGTCCTACTGATTCATTCGATACAATAGCGTGACTTGAGTTCATATCGATTGACCCTTACGACAACAGCTCAGTCAATACGATAATAATCGCACACTCGCACGAGGTAAACGTGTGTTTCTATTACCGTAATTAGCCTCGCAATCTATTCTATCATCATTCCATTTAAAGAGGGACCATCAAGAAAATGCATAATCATTCCAAACAAGTAGTACCGTGAAGAACTATACAGCCTGTTTGTTTGTTGTTGTTGTTTGAGTCTTCAGTCGTTTGACTGGTTTGAAGCAGCCCTCCATGCCTCCCTGTCCTGAGCTAATCGTTTCATCTCTACTTAGCTACCACACCCTACATCCGAGGCAATCTGTTTAATATATTCTAACCTTGGTCTACCCCTACAGTTCTTGTCCTCGACCCTTCCTTCCATAATTAAGCTTGCTATTCCTGGGTGTCTTAGTATGTATCCTACCAACCTATCTCTTCTCTTCATTAGCATTCGCCAGAAACATCTCTCCTCTCCCACTCGTCTTAATACCTCTTTGTTTGTAACCCTATCTACCCATCTGATCTTCATCATTCTCCTGTAACACCACATTTCAAATGCTTCAATTCTCCTCTTTTCTGCTGCACCAATAGTCCAAGTTTCACTTCCATAGAGCGCCACGCTCCAGACAAAGGCTTTCAAAAATGACTTCCTAATACCTAAATCTATATTCGATGTCAGCAGATTCCTTTTTTGTAGAAATGCTTTCTTTGCCTGAGCTAACCTACTTTTTATATCATCTTTGCTTCGTGCATCACTGGTTATTCTGCTTCCTAAGTAACAGAAGTCTCCTACTTCCTTCAGCTTTTCACCTGTCAATTTGATCTCCATAGAGGTTTCTGATTTATTTCGGCTGCATTCCAGTATTTTTGTTTTACATTTATTAATTTTCATCATGAATTCTTTCCCTAAGACGGAGTCCATACAATTCAAAAACTCATTCAAATCCTCAGGCTTGTCGGCCAAGATGACGATGTCATCAGCAAATCTCAGAGTTGAAATTATTTCTCCTTGAATCTTCACTCCCACTTTAAATTTTTCTCTAATTTCCTTCATTGCTTGTTCAATGTAAAGATTGAAAAGTATGGGTGATAAGTTGCAGCCTTGCCTTACACCTTTCTGAATACCTGCTTCTCTCTCATGTCCTTCAACTCGAATGACTGCTGTCTGGTTTCTGTATAGATTGTATATCACCCTCCTATCCCTGTACTTTATTCCAATCGATTTCAAAATATCAAACAATTTAGTCCAATCAACGTTATCAAAAGCCTTTTCTAAGTCTACAAAAGCCATGAACGTTCTCTTATCTTTCCTTATTCTACCTTCCAAAATCAGCCTAAGACTTAGTACAGCTTCCCTTGTTCCTACATTTATCCCGAAACCAAATTGGTCTTCACCCAACTCCGTTTCTATCTGGCTTTCAATCCTCTTGTAAATTATTCTAGACAGGATCTTTGAAGCATGAGTAATCAAGCTGATTGTACGGTAATCTTCACATCTGTCAGCTCCCACTTTCATTGGTATAGGGATGATAACATTCTTCTTGAAATCAGGGGGTACCTCACCTGTCTCATAAATCCTACACACCAAGTGAAATAACCTGATCAGACCTTCATCTCCTATGCAGCGTAGCAACTCAATCGGTATATCATCTATGCCTGGTGCTTTGTTCCTGCTTAAGTCTTCAAAAGCTCTATCAAATTCTGATCTCAATATTACATCTCCTTTCGCATCCTCATCAATTTCTCCCTCCCTTTCCATTACATGATACTCAATCTCCTTTCCCTTATACAAACTCTCTATGTAAGCTTTCCACCTCTCAACCTTTTCTTCCCTATCTGTTAGAGGCTTTTCATTTGTGTCCTTAAAATTATAGCACTTAGTCTTCTTTTCCCCAAAAGTATTCTTAATCCTTCGATAAGCTGTGTCTACTTTTCCTAATTTCAGACAATTTTCTATACCTGCACATTTCTCTTTCAACCATTCTTCTTTCGCTTCCTTGCACTTCTTGTTAACCTCATTTTTCAGACGTCTGTATTCTGCTTTCCCCCTTCATCTCTTACATTCTTGTGTTTCCGCCTCTCATCCATCAATTCTAGTATATCCTGAGTGATCCACGGTTTTCTACCTATTCTTTCTTTCCTACCAATGTTTTCTTCTGCGGATTTTGTTATTTCATTCTTCAAAAGTGCCCATTCGTCTGCAATTGAAGTTTGTTTAGGGTTTTTCATTAGTCCTTCCTTTATACTCTTCTTGAATCTTTCGTTTACATCCTTCTCTTTCAGTCTGTCTATTTGGCTTTTGGCTTTTGACTTTTCTTCAGTTTCTTCAACTTTAATCTGCATTTCATTACAACCAGATTGTGGTCAGAGTTTATGTCAGCACCAGGATATGTTTTACAATCCAAAACCTGGTTTCGAAACCTCTGCTTGACCATAATGAAGTCGATTTGGTAACGCCTTGTATCTCCTGGTCTCATCCATGTGTATATTCTTCTATTGTGGTTATTGAATAAGGTGTTAGCTATGACCAACTCATGCTCGGTGCAGAATTCTACCAGCCTGCTTCCTCAATCATTCCTTCCACCTAATCCGAAATCTCCTATTATCTTCCCTTCTCTCCCTTTTCCTACCACAGCATTCCAATCTCCCATTACTATAACATTTTCATCACCCTTGATATACCTCAGAATTTCGTCTATTTCTTCGTAGACCTTTTCAACATCCTCATCATCAGCTTGACTGGTAGGCATATAGACTTGTACCACTGTGGTGCACGTAGGTTTAGTATTGATTTTTGCTACAATAATCCGTTCACTATATTGTTCATAATATTCCACCCGCTGTGAGGCCAACCCCTGCTTGGCCATTGTTTGATTTAGTGCTAATGACCCTATAGTCTCCTGACCAAAAGTCCTGTTCTTCCTGCAGGCGCATTTCACTAATCCCAACCAAATCCAACCTCAACCTATCCATTTCCCTTTCTAAGTTTTCTAACCTTCCACTTCCTAGCAGACTTCTAACATTCCACGCTCCGATCCGTAGAATGTCAGATTTCCTCTTTGTCAATTCTATTTGTCACAGCCTATTTTCATATATCCTACTTATGTTAATTGCCACTATCAACATACAAAATTTCAGTTTGATTGCTGTAATAGATTCGTAGATATTGAGAACCGACTAAATATTTCGGATGGTCGCCATGTTGGATTTTTATATATGTAGGTCCTAGAGTTATGTACTGTTACATGAAGATTATTGTGTACGTGTAGCATTCAAACTTCAATCGCATGATAGGACACAAGAAGTAAAAACGAGATTTTAAAAATTTCACACAGCTGTCATCTTGTGGTTATGGAAACAATTGAAATACATTAAATGCCAGTGTCTTAACATTTGCATAAGGGTTTACTGTACCAAGTGTCACTGCACTCGGATGGTTAAATTGCGAGAAACGACCATGTGAATATTTATATTTCGCGTCGCCGCCATGTTTGATTTGTGATCTCCAGGTTATTGAAAGTCGTATAGGCGACCTTATGTTCATAGCCCCTATGAACATTAAAATATTCAGATTGATAGGTGTAATAGATTCGTAGATATTGAGATCCATCTAAATATTTCGGATGGCCGTCATGTTGGATTGTTATATGTATAGGCCACAGAGTCATGTACCATTAAAGGAAAATTATTGCGTAGGTTCATTATTCAAACATTCATCTTCGATCGCATGATTACGACACAAGAAATAAAAACTTAATTTTAAAATTCTCACAGCCGCCATTTTGAGGTTGTGTAAACAATTGAATTAAATTAGATACCAGCGCATTACAATGTGTATATATATTTCCTGAACCAAGTTTCATTGCGTTTGGATCATTAAATCGCGAGAAAGGTATATTTAACATTTTCAAATTCGCTTGGCCGTCATATTCGTTTTGTAGTTAACTGTTTTTTGAAAGTCATATAGATAAACTTCCAGTAGTGCCCTTTATATCCGTACAAAATTTCAGGTTGATACAGCTAATATTTTCAGAGATAAAGAATGCCGGTGACATATTTCGCACAGCCGCCATCTTGAGGTTATGTAAACAATTGAACGAAGTTAGATGTCGTTGTATTACAATGTGTATCAACATATACTGTACCAAGTTTTATTGCGTTTGGTTGGTTAAATCAAGAGGAACGTCTATTTAAAAGTCGCAACTTTGCTTGGCCACCATGTTGGTCTTTATTTAACAAGTTTTCAAAGGTCACATAGGTGAACTTCTAGTAGTTTGCTTTATCACCGTAAGATATTCCAGGGTGATATCGGTAATAGTTTCGGAGATATTGAATACTGGTGAAATAATTCGCATAGCTGCCATTTTGGATTGGTGAGACGTAACATAATTTAAAGTGCGTGGTCGGGGTCGTCCGGAATAGTGCTATGAACTTACCGAGTTTCATTGAAATCGCTACAACCGATTAGAAGTTATTAGTGGGGGACCCACACCATCACACTCACCATCAGACACGCACACACAGCCAGACACACGGACAAGAGGTGATCTCATTAGCCTATTTTTTTTTCATAAATGAAAATAGGCTAAAAATGTCAAAAATTACAAAGAACAAAAATCTAATTTAAGCTAAAAGGTAGTGGTAGGGATTCATTTTACAACAGCAGCAGTTCAAAGATTATCCAGAATTAATAACAACTAGGCTATCTGTATCAAGAACTTATTTTTACTGTCAACTGAATGTTTAGGCCAAGTTTTTCTTCTTTTATTGTATTTATCCGCCCTCTGAATGATGAGAGCTGCATAAAGAGGTTTAGTACCTTCCTTGGCCTGTACAAAAGCAACAAAAATAATTTCAAATTTTTAAAAATTCTTTATTTTGGCACTTAGCACCATTTTGTACTTCAAAAACACAATTATGTACATCTGAACTATTGCTTTTCTAAACTGGTCTGTCTGAAAAGAAGAAATCTCATTGAAATCGCTCCAGCCGTTTAGATTTTATTAGACACACACACACACACACACGGACAAAAGCAGATTACCTCGCTGTCTACCCCTCAAACCAACAATAAACATCACCATTCCCATTGTGCCTCTATTGAATGACAATGACGATGTATGTGGTAGCAGCTGCCGAAGAAGCACACAAAACATTCAAGTTCAAGGAGAAAAGTCCAAAAGCAGTGAAGTTTACCTTCGAATGTAGCAACTGTTGTGAAAATGAGGCCAGTTCATTCATAGTGAGCGATCCAAACTTCTCCTGTAATATGAATGCAGTGACAATATTTGCTGTCCTGCTTGCCTCTGAATCCGTTACTTGAAAATCAGCCAAAGTAGTTACTAACTGGGTCATGAAGAACAATTCCCAAATGAGTATCATTGTTATCGACAAGATGTTCTCTGCTTTGTAAGCAGATACAATCCCTGTGCGTCGTTAAGGACACTGGTGAAGTAGTAGAAGAATCTTAGCAACATTTCTACACCGTACCACTGAGTTAATAATGGCAGCAGTGTTGCACAAGTCGTTGTGAGTCTGCTTCAACACGCGTATAGATGCCGCGCGCAAGTCTTTGGGATGTCTTGAGCGGTACGATATCGAGTTCTTGTCTGGTTCATACCCAACCTCCTTAAATGTGAACTTCCGATGGTCTGCACTTGTTGTCATTAATTGCTGAAGATGTTCGTTTATGAGTTCAAAGCGACGTTTTAAAATCAAAAGCGTGTTTACGAACTGAATATAAACAGCGTTGGCCACAAACTGTCCTGTGAAGTTGGCAAGTTTTCCAGAATTAATCTAAACTTGGTAGAATGGATTGTCAAACTTCGTACTGATGCTGAAGCAACTAGCCCAGCAAGCACTATGCGCAATATATCTCTAAACAGTCCGTACTTTCCTCCTTCCTCTGAGAAGGAGACCATGAGGTCCAGAACTACATCGCACACAAGCGCGGCACATTTGATCACACCTAATGAAATGGAATACACTAATCTACCACATGTTCTTGTGAACCGAACATTGTCTTCTATTACGGCACACGAGTACGGAGCAAGCCCACATATTGTTGACAGTACGTAGATAGGACTCAAAGCACTGTAGATAGATGACGATTGAAATAATCTTCTTGAGGCTGAATGCATTGTGCAAAACCCCTGTTGTAAATTGACTCCTAGCTCAGTGTTGCCAGATCTCCCAAAATTACAGGAGATATACTAAACGTTAAATGTAAAGGAAAATAAATTTTAAACAAGTAGTTCCGTGAAGAACTATACAGCCTATTTTCATATATTGTAAGGTACCTGTGAGGGTTGCCTGTACAAAGAATTAACCTAAGGGATGAAAATAGTTTGTTAAGGGGGAAAGCTTGGCAATTACTTGTAAGAGGTATGGATTATCTAGTGGTTTGCCATCGTCAGTACGATCTGCAAGGAGAACTCCCCTATGTGCTGCTTAGCGGGGTAGTTCCGGGTGAGGGTGTGTAAGGAAAGGTAATTTAATGATTACTCTGTGCGCGACAACTGTACCACGCGGTCTGCTGCACATCGTGAGCAGGCGAACTAAGAGTGAGCCTGCTGCGGTCAACGCGGTGCTGTGACGCTCTACTGACGTCACGAAACAATTAAGTAATGGTGCTAATTCTAGATCCTACCTAATGGGGAAGCTAAAAGGGTAGGATCTTATCAGCTAATTAAATAAAGGACAAGACCAGTGACTTCTGTTACGTTTGAATTTAATGAGTACCTCGATTTGGAAGTACTCTAGCAAATAGCAGTTTAGTTAATAAGAAATAAATAATTATTACAGTCCAAGCACAGGGGGATGGGAGTGTAGTGTGATTGTGCGTGTAGTGATCGCTTGAGTCACTTACCCTTCAGCTATCGGCAGCGGTTCGTCACGTAGGTAGCACTTAGACAGACTGATCTGGGGGCATGACCTCCCGGAGTTTTTATAGATTGCTCATGCTACGTCTGCGGAATCCGCATATTTCTCCTAAGTCATAGCCCTCGCTGGGGTCGTTGGCTGGGACACGAGGCTACCTGAGTTCCTAGAGGTGATAATTTATTGATTTTATAATGTTGTAGCTGTATTTGTAGGTGTCTGAAATAAGTGTTGGAATTTGGATTTGTCGGGGATTTTAGTATTAGGGGATGATGGTAGCGTACCCTAGGCGTACAACAACCCCCTTTGTTGGGTTAGTTATCGTCCTCGATAACTGGACGAAGACGTGGGGGTGGTTTTTGTAAAATAGGGCATCTTCACCTTTCTTGTAAATCTTCTATCTTCTTTTCTTCTCTTCTTTGAATGTAGTCCGGAAATGTATGGGTGGCGTGGTTGGGGGTGTATGGGTAGCCTCGTGGTAGATAGGGGTGAGTAATAGGGTAGATATAAAATTTGTAGTATGGGAGTAATCGTCGAAGGTCGAAGGCTGTGTAGAAGTGCCTTCTATAGATTGTGCCTCCGGGTAGTGCTCAGCGATCATGTGTAAGTGTATAAGGTGAGGGGAACAATAATTCTTTACAGTGTATTTCGAAAAAGTGCAACATTGGGGTGTGAAGCTAACATGTATGACCTGGTAATATACCTTCTAATGATAGCATTATTATATTGGCGGGATACAACATGTGTCCCTATTGGAATGGATAATAAATTACAAAGTATATCTAACATATAAAAGTGAAAGTCTGTATGTATGCATGTATGTATGTATGTATGTGGGTTGGTACCGTATACAAATCTACACCGTTCCACCAATCTCAACCATATTTTGCCTGATCATAGTTTAGGACCCAGAAGGAACCGCTGGCTACATGAATTTTCGATAGTCTTTCTCATTCTTCTGATTTCGGCCCTTTTGCACTCAAGCACAGGCTAATCAAATCATAAAATATACTCATGAAGGAATGGCAAGGCAGATAGTTTCCATGGCAACATAGCTCAAGTCGAGACACGGCCGACTAGATGCCAATTGCGCTCTGCACTACCGGTATAGAAAATGAGAATCTTTACTTGAAATCCCGTTAGTTACTCAAGTGCTCACACAGCACTGTCAACCGAGTTTATCATAACAAAGACTTGACACTATCCTCTTTCTACTATTATGTTTGTCAAATACCACTCACTCACTCACTCATTCATTTATTCATCACGAAATCTCAGAAACCACCGAGCGGATTGAAATGAAATCTGGTATACAGCTTCCTCAAGGGCCGCAAATGCCCACTAAGAGAGGATTTTTGGATATTCAGGTTCCAAAGGGGTGTTAAGGGGGTAGACTGCATTTCATTGAATAGCAATATCTCCCGATTTGTTTCATTGGGGGATGTGATACTCGGCATATAAACTCATCATTAAAAATAAGAAGACACGTGTCTGAGGGTTTTTCGATGTGGTGTATATTATGAGGTGAAAGGGGTGAAAAGTGGGGATTGAAAGATTCCTAACGGAGCGTGTATCTCTTAAACGACATAGGCGAGAAGTTTGAAACTCAGCGAAAAAAATCAACATAAAAAAGAAGTAAATATGTGTTTGACCGTTTTTTTTTCATAAATCCAATTTAAGGGGCCCATGGCGAGGGGTGAAATTCTGGGGGGGAAAATCAGGAAAGAAAGTGTCCTAACTGATTGACTGACTGACTGACTCATCAAACTCAGGGGAAAAACTGCTTTAAAGTAAGTAAATAGCGGTTCGACAGTTTTTTTTTCATAAATCAAATTTAAGGGGTTTATGGGGAGGGGTGAAATTCTGAAAAAAGAAAATTGAAAGAAAATGTCCTGACTCACTCACTCACTCATCATCGCCCAGCCAAAATTATTGAAGTTAGAAACATGACAGTTTGGGGATATGTTCATTGTATGTCAAAACCGTCTACTAAGGGAGGATTTTCGGATATTCAGGATCAAAAGGGGTCTTAAGGGGGTTAAACCTGCATTTCATTGAATAACAATATCTCCCGATTGGTTTCATTGGGGGATGTGATACACGGCATATAAACTCATCATTAAAAGGTAACAAGACACGTGTCTGAGGGCCTTTCGATGTGTTTATGATGTGAAAGGGGTGAAAAGTGGGGATTGAAAGATTCCTAACGGATCGTGTATCTCTTAAACGACAAAGGCAAGGAGTTGAAACTCAGCGGAAAAAATCAGCATAAAAATAAGTAAATATGTGTTTGACTGTTTTTTCTTAAATCCAATTTAAGGGGCCCATGAGGAGGGGTGAAATGCTGGGGGGGAGGGAACAGGAAAGAAAGTGTCCTAACTGATTGACTGACTGACTCACTCATCAAACTCAGGGGGAAAAACTGCTTTAAAGTAAGTAAATAGCTTTTCGACAGTTTTTTTAAATCAAATTGAAGGGGTTCATCAGGAGGGGTGAAATTCTGAAGAAAAAAAAATGAAAGAAAATGACCTGACTCATTCACTCCCACTCATCATCGCCCAGCCAAAAATATTGAAGTTAGAAACGTGACATTTCGGGGATATGTTCGTTGTATGTCAAAACCGTACACTAAGGGAGGTTTTTTGGATATTCAGGTTCTAAAGGGGTCTTAAGGGGGTTGACCCTGCATTTCATTGAATAACAATATCTCACAAGTGGTTTCATTTGTGGATGTGATACTCGGCATATAAACTAATCATTAAAAATAAGCAGACATGTGTCTAAGGGTTTTTCGATGTGGTGTATTATTATGAGGTGAAAGGGGTGAAAAGTGGGGGTTGAAGGATTCCTAACGGAGCGTGTAGGCCTATCTCTTAATCGACATAGGCGAGAAATTTGAAACTCAGCGAAAAAAATTAGCTTAAAAAGTAAGTAAAAAGGTATTCGACTGTTTTTCATAAATTAATTTAAGGGGCCAATGGGATGGGGTGAAATTCAGGGGGAAAAAGGAGAGAAAGTGTCCTAACTGACTGACTAACTCACTCACTCATCAAACTCAGGGGAAAAAGACAGCTTAAAAAATAAGTTAATAGGTGTTCAAGCGTTTTTTCATCAATCCAATTTAAGGAGACCATGGGGAGGGGTGAAATTCTGGTAAAAATAATTGAAAGAAAATGTCCTGTCTGACTCACTCACTCATCACGCCCAGCGAAAACTATTAAAGTTGGAAACATGAAATTTTGGGGATATGTTCGTTGTATGTCGAAAACGTCCACTAAGGAAAGAGTTTTGGATATTCAGGTTCAAAAGAGGTGTTAAGGGGGTAATCGTGCATTTCATTGGATATCAATATCTCACGAGTGGTTTCATTTGGGGATGTGATACTTGGCACATATACTAATCATTAAAAATAAGCTGACACATGTCTAATGGTTTTTCGATGTAGTGTATAATATGAGGTGAAAGGGATGAAAAGTGGGGTTGAAAGATTCCTAACGGAGCGAGTATCTCTTAAACGACATAGGCGAGGAGTTTGAAACTCGGAGGAAATCAATCAGCTTAAAAACAAATAAAATAAATAGGTGGTCGACGGTTTTTTCATAAATGCAATTTAAGGGGCCTATGGGGAGGGGTGAAATTCTGGAAGAAAAACGTCCACTAAGGAAGGGTTTTTGGATGTTCAATCTCATCGACCAACTGAAGCTATTAAAGTTAGAAGAATGATATTTTGGGGATATGTTTGTTGTGTGACGAAAACGTCTACTAAGGAGGGATTTTTGGGTATTCAGGTTCTAAAGGGGTGTTAACGGTGTTAAGCATGCATTTCATTGAATAACAATATGACACGACTATGACGCGAGCGAAGCGAGGCTAAAAAATGAGATGGTGTGTGTCTGTGTATTACTCAATCACGCAAATACCACTGGTCCGATTTACATGAATTTTACATGGAAGTAGCTGATTTACCTGGTTAACATATAGGTTACTTTTGATTTCAATACTTTGCATTATTTAAAGATGGCGACCATTTTAGTGACGTCACTACACCCTTTGGTTTCAAACTTTCATATTTCCATTTCAAATAAAAAGAGAACGCTAAGAAAATGCAAACTTTTGATGGCATATACGAGGTTTAAAATTACATTTACTATCCGAAAGGTATCTCCAACGGTTAACGAGTACAACCTAAATTTGTGCTATAAAACACGGTCAACGCCGAGCGGTGTAGTTGGACAAAATGTTCCATCCTTAATCTCCCTCTGCGCAGCACCTCGCCTATCCCCTGTTTTTACTGTCACTTTCACATTTTAATTTATTTATGACGCGTAGCGAAGCACGGGTACTTCAGCTAGTATATATTTATATATAAACAAAACATTAAAGGAAGGAAGCTTGTAGTTTAACGTGACCGTTAAAAACAAAACATTAAAAACATCATAAACATTAAAAGATATAATTGTCAATTCAACTAAAGGGGTGCAGGAACACCACGTGAGGAAAAAAAACATCCTAGGGGTGGGAGGATATACAAGCAACGTACCTCCGGTGCGGATGAAAAACTGCCCTCGCTTGCCCTGCACGTGTGTGAAAGAGATAGGGTGGAGAGAAAGAATCAAAGAAATGTCGCAGGGTGTAATTTAAGGGAATATAGTTATAAGTGTTTTATTGTGGGGAAGAAATGCGACATTTTTACAACAGGGATTTTAAAAGAATAGAAAGGAAAAACAATGAGTAAAAACAATCATAATACCTTCATAATCTTGCAGCAATAATCTTACCATAACAATATCGTATTTAGTCATTTGGAACACTATGACACTCGATTAACTATACCAATATCCTAATAATACTCGATTTGCATAACTATATTACTATTATATTCTTTCATTTACAAAAATATGTACTCTATCAATGATAACAGTACCTTGAGTGCACCCTTATTTGCTATCTATGTTTAAATTACCATCTAAGACCTGCAGGCTATCTAACTACATGTATATAGTATGACTATAGTATGACTCGCTCCCTGTGGGAAAGCGAAGTCATCTTGGCAGCACAACTCGTCCTTCACATTAATAGGCGCGAGCTGTGTGGCCGTAGTGCACCTCTCATTGCAGGTGTCAAATTGCTATCGTTGATCCGACCTCCAGTGGGGGGATATCCCACAGGTATATCTCCACCGTGGTTCGGCTGTACACCTGGAAACATATATCATGTGTGTGTGTGGGGGGGGGGGGGAGAAATTCTGTATTGGCCGTGTGAGTGTGAAATGTGGGGGAGGGAAATTTGTGTATTAAAAATACATTTATTATTGGATAGGCTATATCATGTCGCCATCTGTTGGACAAAAGACACATAAAATCACAATAGAAGGTATCCACCCTCGGCATCCGTGGGGTGAACCTGTGGAGGTACACAGAAAAACATTCCATTGTGAAAATATATCATATTATTTCACTTTAATCGATTATCTCGGCGAGTGCCCAAAATGGAGCTACTCCCGGTGTTTATGCGCAAAGTATGCACCACTATGTGCGCTGTGTCAGGATTCGGCGACTCAGGTTTTCAACCTGCGCTGAAAAATTAACACAGAAATATAAGCATAAACCATAGGTCTAAAATAAAAACTGGCCATCTGTTATTTTATACCTTCATATACCTTCATGTTTATTTTATTCATTAGTCCTTATTTCCTATATCTTCGCATTTCCTTATTCTGATGCATTATTTTCCTATATCTTTGTGCTACTTTCTTCTTTATTCATTATGGGCTATACCTTTGTATTTCTTTATTCCTTCTTACGCATTATTTCCTATAACTTCACTTTACTTTATTCCTATTCATCTCTTTCCTATATCTTTGTGTTACTTCATCCTTTATTCCTTATTGTCTACACCTTTATATTTCTTTATTCGTTATTCATTATTTCCTATACCTTCGCGTCATTTCATCCCTACTCTTCACTTCCTATATCTTTGCGCTACTACTTCCTTTCTTCAATATTGTCTATACCTTAGTATTCCTTTATGCTATCGGCCCTTCCTTTGAAGGACACTCACGTGAACGGTATGGACCGTTCCTTTATTCTATCGGCCCTTCCATTGAAGGACACTCACGTGAACGGTATGGACCGTTCCTATCGGGCTTACGCATCTGCGTAAGACCGCATTCGGCGCTTATATATTGCCATCTAGGCAATATCAATATATTCCTCCCTCTGGGGCACAACCAGAGCGCTCAACGGTAGTTGTAACCTCGGCCAGGGAGAGAACCGTAGTTTCGTCGTATATTTCAAATATCATGGGTGATACCCTCCGGGGGTATCAACAGAAGAGAACATCGGTGTTAGATACCTCGACCCGGGGGATCATATATTCATTATTTCATTTCATTATTTTATCATTTCATTCCTTCATTTCATTATTCCCTTATTTCATTATACCATTTCATTATTATATTCTTTCACTATTTCCTTACTTCATTATTTCATTATTCCCTTAATTCATTATACCATTTCACTATTATATTATTTCACTATTTACTTACTGTATTATTTCATTATTCCCTTAATTCATTATTCCATTTCATTATTATATTCTTTCACTGTCATTCATCTTCACCTGCCGCTGCAGGACTGGCCCCCGCTATGGAGCATTTACTTAAACTTACAGGCTAACTAACGTCAAGTCATAGGGGTCGTCTTGGGAAGAAGGATGTATCCTGTCCGATGCGGGGGTGGATAATTTCCTCATCGAACCATCAAGCCTCCATCCGCAGGTACAGCTTAGACGCCGTTAGGGCATAAAATGGGTATAACGGACCCCGTGCTAGGGGAGCCAGGCTAGGTACATCCTCTAACACAGGCGCTTGCCCACCCTAACATGTCACCACTATGACCTCCCGTCGGTCGCCAACGTTGAAGTCATATCATGTCAGGTCCTGCGCTCTCCTTGCCCTCAGTCCTGGGTACAACTTACCAATACCTATTTTCCCCTGGAAAATAGGGTCACATCCATCATAGTGCACCTTCGTGCACAAACCATGAAAGGAGAGTGTCAAGCTGTATTGTGTTGTGTAGGGTGTCATAGTTATACGGGGGGGAATGACTCTGGTGGCACAGTGCACTTTAGTTGCGCCTGGCTCGTCGGATATCCAGCTAATGTCAGCTGCGTATAACTCCCTCTCGCATGTTAGTGGGTAAGTTAAGGATTTGGTAAGGTATTCCCGTGTTAATGGGCAGTTGTAATTATGTTAGAATTTTGTAAGTAGCGGGTGAATGGATGGTAAGATAGGTCCAAGGAATCGTGGTCCTATGGGGATGTTGGGAAACGTTAAGTGGTAGGATCTCTCGACCGGTGTGGGTGAGGATTTTATTGGTTAGGAACTGGGTGTTCAGCGTGGTTGTTAAATACCGCACTGATGGAGGTAGGGTGGCATTTATGCTCTAAACTGGCATGCAGGGTAAAAATGTTGGTTATAAAAATAAAATAATTCATGCACTGGTGTTAGCAGGTTATGCCTGGGACGCTAAGCTGTTAGCTTTAAAGTTCCGAATGTTGATTAACATTTAGCCACGAGCGATAAAGCATGGCGTACACCCTGGTAATTGCATGATTACCAAGTGCCGTGCATTAATAGGGAACAATTGTACAAGTGTGTAACTGTAGAGTGTTAATATGTATATTGGGAGGGAGGTGTGCTTTTAAGCTTGGATGCACTAGACTGCACTAGACGCACTAGACGCATTAGACTGCTGTCTGTACTCGTAAAATATATACTCTAGACTTATATACTATGAAGCCTATATTCTAAAACTGGTCGTCTAGGATTATCATATAATATGATCCCTTATCTTAGAGATTCTGTCTTATATGTATATATATATATTCTAAACCAGGTTATATTGCAGCGCACTATATGTGTGGCCTAAGTCCTTCCTATAGGGGGGCTTATTGCTGCAAAAATTATTCTATCCCCACTGCGGAAACGTAGGGGATCCATAAGTGTGTATTGCCATTCTATTAGTTGGGGGGATGGTATATGTAAATGCCATCTATGTGGTAAACGGGGCTAGAAATTCCACTAAATGTGGTGTTTTAATTGTGGAGTTCAAGAGGGGTAAAATGCGCGGGGGGGACATTAATGCGCTATGGCTGTAAATGAGTTTGCTTGTCCTTATCTGGAAGAGAATATTTTGTTCAATATCGCTGTACCGCGAATAAAATAAATTAAAACCTCCTAATTGGGAAGTAGATTTATTTATTTATATTGTCACGGAGACATGCCCGTGTTTTCATATGTTGGATGGTGTGTCTATATAAGGGTGTATTTGAGGGAAAAAGTATACTAAAGCCCGCTGAAAGATAAAATACGGTGTATTTGTGTGACGCGGCGCTGTGTGAATATCACCGATAATACAGGCTTCTTGCCGTGAAATATGCTGTCCCGGTGTTAAGTATTGAGGGATGAAGGGGGTGATCTGAAAGAAAATATTTGGTTACCCTGCTGAGTATAGTATATTCCGAAAATCATATGTCGCACCTCACTGTCGTTTGAATTCAGCGGGCAAGAGTATATTAATTATGGCTGCCCGCTAGTTACTCGTCACGCGAGAGGAGTGGATTGTGATAACGTGTGTATACGGAAGGTATCATATATCGGGTACTGCGAGGCGGTACTTAAAGTACTGATTGGTTGGCGGGCTGCAGTAGTTCATGTTTATCGTGGCGCTACTCTGATTGGACCTGAGCTCTAAGAGTGGGTGTACAGCATGGCGCTATGTTGTTATACAGTAAATGAACTGTCAAAAACACGTGTTATGTGTCAAATGGAGTGGTTGTCTGCTATACAGCCTGTGTATTATGTAATCTGGGTGTAGGCTATTGATTTCCCGTCCTTTTATCGGGAAACCCCGCATGTCCTTCTGTTGGGGAACTCTAATGGGATTACGCTGTCATCATAGCGTACTCAAATGTGGCAAATGATATATATATATATATATATATATATATATATATATATATATAACTACTGTGCTTCTTGTATACAATTTATGGAGTATGCTGGAGTGTATTGTGCATGTCTGGAAGCATATGGCGATTCCATCTGAATGCAAATATGCTATTTGTCATTCTATAAAAAGTGTTTCTGTGGTTTACTCCCGCCTACTTCCGGAAAATGAAAAATAATGCGGGGTGCAGTAATATGCTGGGTGTCAGTCTGTAGACAAATGTTTCTGTGTTTTATTTCCACTTACTTCGGGAAATTGCAAAATGGTGTATATGAAAAATATTTAGTTTTTCTGTACTTAATTTATAAATTGTATTATACTGTACTGTGAATGTGTGGCCGCATGTAGCGATTCCATGTGGGTGTATCAATGTTGGGTGTCACCCTGTAGGAAAAGTGTTTCCGTGGTTTACTCCCGTCTACTTCGGGAAAGTGAAAAGATAATGCGGGGTACAGTGATATGTATATTCATAGTGAATATTGTATTCCGCAATGTTGGACTGTCCGTGTAGTAGCATAATGGGCTACATTTACCTGGCAGTCTGCTGTATGGAAGTGAGATCTATTCAGTGTATTCCCAGAACTGAATGTGTTGGTGTGTAGATGAGGTATTCCTATTTCGTATATTATGTTTGTGGAATCAAGTGGATATTTAGTCTTTATATATTAAATAAAATCATTGGGCTTTTGTTAATCGTTATTTATAAAATTCGGCATGTCTATGTATATGGTCGATACTTATTCCTTATCGTGAGCCTAGGAGGGTAGGATCTAACCTGCTCTTGACTTAATTACGCCTGAGGGGCACGTGGAACAGCTATGGACTATCAACGTATTGGTTGCCGACTATATTTATATCTGTGCGCTCATGGCTGATACTCATCCTATAGTGTTTTGACCCAGGAAAGTAGGACTTAACCTGCCTTTGCCTTAATTACGCCTTAGGTCTACTTTATGACATTTATGGGCCATGGCGTTATTGTGATACTAATGGACATATATATTGTATGTGCCATGTCGTATCACGTTGCCTCAAAACGAAAATATGTAAGTTTAATGTGGCCAACTTTTGATTTTAACGTTAAGTGTGTATCTACTGTGTAGATGTGAATTAAAGGGGATCTATATAAGGATTTGTGGTCCTGTTGGAGCCTTGTGGCACTTATGAAATTAAGAAATTCTCTTATGAAATTACGAATATCATTTCGTCATATAGTAGATCAATATGAACAGTTTGTAATTAGCGTAAGGATGATAAATGGATTCCTAAGTCGACTAAGGGGAATACCCCAATCCCCTAGATATTTCTAGGAGTCCAATCGTCGTCGGCTAGGATGAGGTGATTATAATTATAATTGTAATTTAAATTATTTCCCTACTCCGTCGACTAAGATGGCGAGTCGCCTTGTATGAAAACTGTTCATTTTGTCTGTCTTTATGACAGTACTTGGTGGTCAATGCCACTGTTAACTAGAAATATAATTTAAAGATCCCCTGCAAGGAGAAAAATTATATGGAAAGGAGTATGTGATAACGTCATGAGTGCTGTGTATAACGTGTGAGTTTTGGAGTTCTGGCGTCTCGTGTGTCGAGAAGCTGTGTGCGAAGTTCTCGCATCCGGCATTGTATGCAGAGCGCGACTCACTGTCTATGTGCAGTTTGCAGTACTTAGCATGTGAAGTGATTTTATATGTATTAAAGAACATCTCTTGGATTGCAGTATATGGGATATGTAATATGTGTAAGTATAAATCAACCTTATTCCCAGTGTTTCCTAACTGTTTGTTCATCTGACCTATATAGGCTGATGCTGTGACGGTATGATAACCTGGGTGATTGTATCAAATCCTATTGGCTGTAGTGGTAGTAATCCACCTGTGTACTAGCGCAATTGTGTGCGGAATTATACTAAGTGTCGCTATACCCTGTCATGAGTGTTAATCAGTTTTGGCCTATAGGGAAAGCCACTAACCTGTGTTGTTGCATGTCTACTTCTATGCGTTTGCAAAAGGTCGCTAATCTGCGTTAGTGTATGCGTATCGCGTTCCATTGGCGAAAGGCCGCTAACCTGTGTTCTTGTAGATGTTAGGCCATTGTGTGTATGCACTGCGGCTAACCTGTGTTATTGTGTTGTCTGTAAATCTGTATGTGCTTTCGCTACTGCTGGAGTAAAGGCGTTCGCTATAGAAATTGTATTATATGTTCCGTAATGTATTATGTTTGGCCCTATGTATCAACATATTGGCCTATTCTGTGATAATGTATCGTATTGGCCTGTCATCCCGCCTTAATATGGGGTGACTGTTGGAATCAGTGCACTTTCCAAAGTGGTGTAAGTAAAATGTTGTGTATTAATCTCCTAAATGTGGTCATTAGCCATGGGAGGGTTAGTCCCTCTAGTGTTATGGGAAATGTATGTATGCGCCTATTATTTATTACATCTGTCGAAATTTGTCATCGGTCGCTGCCGAAGGTATATATATATATAAACAATTAAGTTATTTATCGATGCTTATCAACTGTGTGCTGTGAGGTTATTTGTGTGGGAAGGGTACGTTAATGTATCGTCCCTTGTGACAGGTGAGTTGATCTTTAGTCAGTCGCCTAATGTTCGTGACCGTGTATGGAAATCTATATGCGGTTAATTAGGTTAAAATGTGCGTTCTGTATATGCTTGTATAAATATGAAGTGTTTAGATATCTTTCTATGGTAAAGGAATCTTTCCGTGGTTTGCTATGTGTCCTCCATTTGTGTGAATGACCCGTGTTACGCACGGCCATTTATGAGCGTGTTAGTCTACGTGACTGGGCGGAAAGAGTTCTTGCTATGCATAGGTCGTGCAGTGCTGATTGAGCATTACTACTCTCGTTACTTCCGTATGTCGGGGCAGAGGAATGACCTCGCTTGCTGAGCAATGTGTATTACATATGCAAGGCCTTGTCTACATTATATTACCTGTAAAGACATACCTGCACTGTACATATTATAAATATGGAACTATCATTAATAATGTTAAGTCGGCATCTCCTATTTGTAATTCTGCAATTGAAGACTACTTATGGTGTGGGGCTAAACTGGGATTGGTGTTGACCTCTGTTTCAGACCGTGGTTACTAGATGCCATAGTGCAATTGGCGCTATTGCCAATGCTTATTTGGCGTACCGTGTTCATGGGGACTTAAGGGGAATATGAGCCATATATTCTACTAAATATATATCAAGCCTTGACCTGTTTTAAACTAGTGTGGGCGAACAGAATTCATAATCCTAGAAAGACATTACACATAAAAAATATAACCTGGTACACATTATTATATTATTTATAACTAAACATGCAAACTTATAATTAAGCTTCGTATTATGCATTGTGGGGAACTGTCGGAGACCGCTAGTTTTGTGCATGGCTACTATAAGCCATAGCGCATAGGGCGCTCGTTTGATTCATATGGTCCTGGGTTTGAGCTATGTGTGGGAAAAATATAGTTTAATCCCTTATGCTGGTGATTTAACGCTTCCGTTTCTTAGCCACGGAGGGTCGAGGTGTGGGGGTGGTTTTCCGGGAATGGTATGGTTTCATACGCCGTACATGAACCGTATCCTTTATAATTTTGTGGTTGTGCCGAATGTTGACAAGGTAGTTTAGATCCGAAATTTTCCTCTGGATTATGAACGGACCTGTCCATTTCGGGATAAGGAATTCGGACACGTTTTTAATGCGAGTGGGTGACCATATCATAATGAGCTGTCCGGGTTTGTATTCCTGGTGTCTGTGAGTTTTATCATATGTGAGTTTCTGCCTGTTTTGTGAGGTGCGGATATTATGTCGCGCGGTATCACGGGCTGTGCACAAGTATTGCAACCTTTCAGCGTTGCTAGGGAGTGTATCCTGTGGGATGTAAATGTTGTCGATTGGACTGCGCGGATGGTATTGTAGCAGTTTTGCTAGCCCACACGTTGAGCGACAAGTGTAACGGTTTGACTGCCCCTTAACTGTTGGGTGATAAATGTAACTGTTTACCTTTGCCTAAGCTATGTTGTTTTAATGGGCGCCAAGACCTCAACGCAATGTTGAAATCTAAATTTGTATTTAACAACGTCTAGCTCTGGTAGAACACCTTCAAGAATCAATTCACTCAGATCGTGGTATGATTTGATCATTAACCCAACAAACAATTGTATCAGGAGAAGGAATTGGTCTATATCTAATGCTACCTACTGAAAGCAAAGATTGCATTGTAAAAGAAATGAATTTATTATATAAAACAAGTATAGCAAAATTAATAATAATAATAAGTTTAAAATTTAAATTGGAGCGTTGCGATTTTAATATTACCGATAGAAAATTACGTGAAAACGGAGTCTGATAAATGTTTGATTTTACTCTTATTCCCAAGCTATGAAGTTACTGATATATGAAATATAAAACAAAGAGAAATGAGAGATTGCGTATTTCTGCGTCATTCGCGCTTACCACTCGAAATTTCCAAAGCATTTCCCTCGCACTGGATGATGCTGTGTGCTGCCCACAGCCTCCTGGACGTCGTCATCTCCGTCGATATATGATGATATACTTGTAGATTTTGTGACTTTATGGTCCTAACAACGGAGCCATACCCTCGTACAACCAAACTGGTTAAGTTTTAAACAGATAGTTCTCCACTCCACGGAACGTCGGAGCGACACACACTTGCAACCGAACTAGTCAAGTCTTTCAGAGATTGTCCTCGTTCCACGGCGTGCTGAACGATATATCCACACGTCGGCTCCCCACCACGGTACCGACTTCCAGCTTACGTGGTCTCCACTGATTGGCTGAGCACCCCGCTACTTCCCCTTCTCTGGCTCATTACACACGGCGCGCGAATGATGAAGTCGATTTCCGTTCCAACTATCCGCCTTTTCTTGACGCTGCGACCCAAGCTTGCGTAATACTTCTTGACAAGAATCAGCATGTATCAGAATTTCCAGTGAGTCATGTCTCTCATAATATCCTAACTGACGAAAACTCCGTAAAATTCCGTAATCACATAATTTTCTATGATATTGTCGTTCGTAATAATTTGCTTGATAGTGTTTTCTAAGACATAGAAAACCTATCTGTATGCTTATAATTTTTATAAAATGCTCCGGAAATATCTTAATAATAATTATAATAAATTAATAATAATAATAAATTAACATGAAAAATTCTCTTGGCTGAACAATTTGCCGCGTAAATAAGTATAGAATGGCTTTCTACTGACTTTTGTCAGTGGCATAAAAACCCCTCGAAAAACACGTTACATATTCGCCTCGGATCATCGGATGATTTACCGTGACGACGGTCCATTATCCGATTATCCCAGACACGTTAATAAACCCCATCCAAAATACATATCACATAAATGAAATCACCCTAAATTACAGATATATATACACTCATAATTTTTCTTCACGCACTTTGCGTCAAAGATTGTTGTCACTATGGATTGCACTTTGCAACCAGTCCAATGTTTTTCATATAGAATAGTGTTCCACGGATATTTCCGCCTCTCAACTTTCTCTATGTTGGAAAAATAGACATAATTAATGTGTGAGCACTATGTACTTATGATGTCATATCACACGCATTGAAGGTGTTCTGATATATTTATATCACCATAGAACTTCCTAATTTCACTGGAGGTCCCTTCATTATGGTGAAATTTAATCTCACTTATCACTGAGCACACGATCACACTATTGTGGCAGCGCTTCGTGACCATAATACTTAATCTCTCTTTAAAGTAGATTAAATTAATATTGACTTCTGAAAAAAAAACAGTAAATGCGCATTACATATAACACCAAATATTTCTGTGCCGTAATCGCCCTGTCTTGTTAAGTTCCCGTAGACCATATTCTACTTAATACTAGTTCTCAACACAGACCAGTTCTCCTCACACAAATAATCCCATTGTACAAATTACCTCAAATTACACACTTACAAATCTTACATGGCGAGGCCGTAAACAGAAATCACGTGTGCTGTTATGTATGAGTTTCATGAAGGACTGTCTCGCATTCTGATGGCCCATCTTTTGTCCCGTGGACGCCTTAAGCAAAAATACCCTGTACAAGCGCTCACCCATCTCTTGGGGACAAATGGGAATTCACCAGCGCTACCATATTCTGGCCTTGGTGTATCGAGACATTTTAGTGCTCAAGAGCATCCGACAATCCCGTCATATTTCCATGTACCTTAAAAACTCTCATTTACTTACATACTACCCCCCGTGTGACTTCTGATACGCCTGCCTGGAAGACCATCTCCTCCCACGCACCAAATACCACACTTACTCATTTGATAGGCTGGCTCGCCAGCTAAACATCCTCCCTTTATGACACATACTTTCGGAGACTATGTATATTATACGTCCCGTATAATCTGTTTCCCTCACTATTCTCCAGCACATATGCTGTTTTCCCAATACGTTTGGAAACTATAAATGTTTCTGCGTCACCTGCTTCCAACCTTGCAAGTGGCTCCCTTTAAATGAACGTCATCACGTTGCACTACCTACCTATTTCTCAGTGTCTGTAACGATGCCCTGTTGCTACTGTCCACACATGCACATATTAAAATACCGTCCTCTGCTTTAACCACAGGATAATCCCTACATAAATTAGTGTCCATCGATAGCATGTCTGCAAGAATGTTATCTTTACCTTTAATATATTTTACTGTGAATTCGTATTCCTGCAGAGCAAGAATCCACCTACTAACTCTGTTAGAACTGAGTTTACAAGTTCTCATATACAGTAATGCATGGTGATCTGTGTGGATCTCAAATTTCCCCCCTACTAAATACATTCTAAATTTCCCTAAACTGAAAACAATACCTAAAAGCTCTAACTCAGTAATCGTGTATCTTTTCTCTGCTGCTGTCAGTCCTCGCGAGGCTAAAGATACAATGCACAGATTACCCTCATCATCTTTCTGACATAATACTCCAGCAATGCCTATATGTGAAGCATCTGTCATAACCACATATTCCTTATCTTTTAACGGATATTTCAGCACTACAGCTTTCTCAAAACCTTCCTTCAGTGCTCTAAAAGCCTGATCATGCTTAGACGCCCATCTCCACCGAGTCCCACTTTTAAGCAATTCCCTGAATGGTTCTACCAACCCTGAGTATTTAAGAACGAACCTCCTGAAAAAGTTGCAAATTCCCATGTAAGTTTTTAACTGTTTAACATTCTGTGGCACCTCTGAGTTAAGTATCTTATTAACCCTACTTTCTTCTGGTGTTACACCTCTACTCGACACTCTATGACCTAAAAATGTCACTTCTGACTGACAGAATGACGACTTAGACAGCTTCAAAGTGAACCCTGCCTGATCTAACTTCTGAAAAACTATATCTAAATGACGTAGATGCTCCTCAAAACTGCGTGAACTAATTACCATATCATCTATGTAAATGGTTACAAACTCTCCTGTGTCATCCCCTAATGCGATGTTTAAAGCCCTAATTAAAGCTGCTGAACTACTCTTTAACCCATAAGGTGTTCTACAAAATTGATAAAGGTAATATTTATGACTAAAAGCTGTAAATGGTCTATCTTCGTACATAAGTGGCACTTGCCAAAAACTGGAACTCAAATCTACACAAGTGAAATACTTCTTCCCCTCAAATGTTTGCATTAATTCCTCTATTGACATAGATTTCAGCTGATCTGAACTAATTCTACTGTTAACCAAACGAGCGTCTAAACAAATACGAACAGTGCCGTCGTTCTTGGGTACCGTGATCAAGGAATTAACATATGGACTGTTAGAGTGCTGAATAATCCCATCTTCAAGCATCTGGTTAATTTGTGCCTCAACTGCACTCTGATAAGCGAAAGGTACAGGATAGCTATGTCCTGTGAATACTGACCTATCAATAACGTTCAATGAATGTGTATAGCAATTGGCCATACCAATGCGATCCTCAAACACTCTCCTATTACACAATAACACATCATAGAGCCGAACACACTGTTCATCCTCTATATTTCCCTGAAATGCAGCATCACGTAACGACTCCTTTAGACTACCGTTCGTAATCACACTGCCCACAAAACATGGAGAACCCCGCTCTACGGCTGGCGATATCTCATTTAAAGTACAAATCACACCTACAATACTACTCCTCTGAATATGGTCATTGAACGCTACTTCTACTTGAGAATCTCCCCATTTAAATTTCAAACTCCCTACATCATAACATAAGTTACCAGACACTCTACTTAGCCACTCTGAACCCAAGATAACACTGAATACTAAATTTGGAATTACAAGACAAATCTGCTTCTCTACATGATTATTAATTTTAATGTCTACTAAAACTTGCTTAGTAATTACTTTAGACCTCTTCCCAACAGCTGTGATAACAAAAGTGCTTTTAATTGGCATCTCCTCAAAATTTACTCCAGTTCCTTTCATTTTATCATAAAATGCACTACTTATAAATAAATAAATAAAATATTTATTGCAGCTAATAGCCAAAGGAATGATACAGACAAAATGAAACATACATAGGAATAAACTATTCATTACAACAGAAGGACGTCAGAGATTCAAGTCTATATGTACAGTACATCGCATGATATCTTTCGCAACATTTGCCGCAACGTTCACATACACAGTCTGCGTCTGGCTGGTGAAACTTCTTTAACTTGCACAGCTTATGGTGAAAGCCATGTATGGCAAAGCGTGTAACAGTATGTCTTAGTTCGTAGCCTCCCCGTTTCCAATCATTGCAGGTCATTGCGTCAGTGATGTAGAAATCCCACCATATGTCTCTCTTCTTCGATTTCAGGTTCTCCATGAGTTGCACGTATGCTGGTGTAGACGGTAGCGACAGTTGGAGGCGGAGCTCTTCCACATAATATAATTCACGTGTTAATTCATAGACTAGTCTTGAAGGCGTGTATTTTGAAACACACAGAACCTTCTTTAAGAAAGTCGCTTTTAGTTTCTCCAACTTTTCCAGGTGTTTCAATTTGAGATGTGTCCAGATATTCTCTAATCCATATGTTACAACGGGTGTAACCTTGAGCTGGAAGAGTTTCAAGGCTGTTTTGACGGAGAGTTTTCTCAACTGTCTGATATCATTTATGGCCCTCGTAGCCGCACAGATCCTATCGTTAACGTGAAGCGTAAAGACGTTGCCCGTTGTCTGAAGTGTCACGCCTAGATATTTAAAGTTAGAAACGCTCTCCAGGGGTTTTCTATGTGTGTGAAAAACTGCTGGTTTTCCCCCTTTGCGGAAAGTCATTGATATAGTCTTGTTTTCGTTTAGGCTGAGTTCATTCTCTTCCGCCCATTCCAACAGCAGATCAAATGCAGATTGTAGATCCTCTTGCGATCTCGAGGCCAGCACAATATCGTCAGCGTACATATAGAGAATTACTCTCTCCGAGACTACCTGTGCGATATCCGCCGTCGCGATTATGAACAGTAATGGGCTTAGAGGGTCCCCTTGCAATACACCGGTTGTTTGATCTATTGGGTTTGATGTTGTGATTCCGTCGCTTATCTCTATGTAATTTGAGGCCAGGATGCTTGTGATAAGCCGTTTTGTATAGCTGTTACTTCTCATTTGATTTCCTAGCTTCTCTATGATGATCTTCCTATTGACCATGTCGAAAGCTTTGGAGAAGTCTATAAATATGGCATATAGCTTTCCTTTTGGGACTGTCAGAGCTGTCTCAATATCATTTAGAAGGCATTGGATAGCCTGTGTTGTAGATCTTCCTTTTCTGAAACCAAATTGTTCCTCCGGGAGCTTAGGATCGATTTCTCTAATAAGGCGTTGGCATAAAAGTTTTGTTAGAATTTTGAATAACGCACATTCCAGTGCAATACCTCGGTAGGAGTTTGGGTCCTCGGTGCATCCCTTTCCTTTATACAGCAGTTTTACTGTGGACCTTCTCCAGCTATGCGGGATATTTCCTTGCCTGAGGCATTCATTCAGGAGAGATGTTATTGCTTCTTTTAGCACTGGGAGAGCAATTTTAAGGTGCTCGTTACATATATTGTCTGGTCCACAAGCTTTATTATTCTTCGAGCTGATAATAGCAGCCTCTACTTCCTCAGTTGTAAATATCTCTGTATCAATGTCCTCCTCAATCTCGGGGGTATCAGTTGGACGAGTGTCCTTATATTGCAGTACATTGCTAAGGTGAGTCACCCATGTCTCCATAGGGATGCTTCTGCAGTATCTCGGTTGCCTTGGACTCAATGCTTTGTAGGGGTACTGATCAGCTGCCGCTATCAGACTTTGTTCCTCTTGATCTTGATACCGTTCCTTTGTTTCTTTTATGAGGGTCTTGTACGTCTTCCTATGATTGGAATATTCCCTTAGATGATCGTCGGTGGGATCTTCGAGAGCTGTGTGTAGGGCATCCAATGTGGTCCTACGGACTCTGTAGCAGGTTTCGTCAAACCATGATTTTGATTTTCTCGTTATGACTGCCTCCGGTATGACTTCACCCTGTAAAAGGTGTTCGAGCATATTTGCTGCTTCGTCGAGATCTCCTTTCAGGGCCTTCTCCATGATTGCCTGGTTGTCGGCCTCATATATGAACTGGTGTAGAGTCTTCCTTGAAAATTTCAATGTTTTGGGCTTCACCTGTCCGCTATCATGACCGAGTTGGAATGTTGTTTCTACTAGCTGGTGTTTCCTGTAGGGAATCGGAATTATATCTTGCTTTATTGGCTTTATGTTACCTTGATTCGAGAAGACTAGATCTATCGTGCTGGTGCCGTTGTAACAAACATACGTCTTCCGTTCTTTGTTGTTTACAAGTGATATCCCTTCCTCCTCTAAATAGTCTAGGACTTCTCTTGTCTTCTGTGATGGAACATCAGTTCGACAATTTAGGTCTCCTGCTATAATGATGCTATCCTCCCGTTCCGTTATACTCAGAGCGGTGCCTATTTCTTCTATAATCTGGTAAGATGTGAATCCTGGCTGAAAATACACACATATTAACACACACAATTTAGTCTTCACTACTAGAACATTGTTGTTTTTATACATGACCTGGAATGGTGTGAACTGAACCTTTAAAAGGCAGGTGATTCCTCCTTTCGGTCTTCCCACCAGGCCTTGCTCTGCCAAATTGTTCACTGTATAGTGATTTCTCGCATTCCAATCTGATGTTAAGAATGTTTCAACCAGTATTACGACGTCATAGGGATCAAATAAATTTTCTGGCGTTGAGTTCGTAGCGTTTAACAGGCCTTCAATATTCCATAAAAGTAACTTCACTTCCTGGTTGTTTGCACCTCGCGAGAGTTCCTGATCAAAAACGAAAACGAAAAGGTCGGAAAATCACATCAGCTGGCCAGAAGTTTGGGTCATAAGCATCATCCTTTCTCTCGAAGGGGATCCCGACTTTAAAAGCTTTATTTTCACCTCTGGTGGTGAGTTCCTCGCATTTTATGCCGTCTTTGATTCACTTGTCTTTTAAGTGGTCCATGACATCGCTTGAGGTTACATCCGGATTCACGCGTCCTATGTATAACCATGCAGTCTTGTTTGCAGCACGTAGTTTTCCGGTGAACGCCGTTGATGTACCCTTCTGTATTCTTTTTTGTGCGCGGGGTCTGAGATGATCTCGGTCTTGATCTCCCGGCCCTCCGTCTACTGGCCGTGTTATAGCAGAGGGGCGCTCGCTATGGTGTAGTGGTTGTTGCCGTGAACTAGGACCTCCTAAATCTACTACGGTTGCATAGCGTACTGGGATTTCTGTCTCGGTATCGATGCTGTTCCCGCTACCGCCTGTACGATTATTACCTCTTTCTTCCTTGTGGTCCGGTTCTTTCCTGTCTTCTCTTTCTCCATCTTTATGCATTATTCTTTTAATCTGGGAGTCTATTAATCCCTCTAAGGTGCAGGATAAGAAATCCATAATGTTATCAACTTTCTTTGAAAGTACTGCAACTTCAGAAAGGTTCTGTTTCTGTTCGTTAGGCACCGCCATTTGATCGACACATTTGTTTGGTGTATTGGCCTCTGTTTCCTGAGTGCGAATTATAGAGAGCGTAACATGGCCCTCCATATCTACATCCTGTGCACTACTTATGCAACTCTTCATACAACCACTATCAATTAAAACATCTGTGTACGCCTCGGACACGTTAAATTTAACTATGGGGCTCTTACTAACCACTTCCTGAATAATACCTTCATCATTTAGTTCATGAAATAATTCATTTCTTACATTTAGGTCATAGGGTTCCTGTATAATTGTATGGACAGGGCATGCTACAGACTGAGATTCTGACCTTACTTCGCAGCCTGGTTCGCGTTTAAAGAACCGCTACAGCTGGCCGTAGTACTACTAACTACTGAACTGGTCTGGTTGTTCTGGGCTGTGTTGTCATTGTTTGGCTGTATATTACTACCACTAGGCTGTCCTCTTCCTTGACCCCTATTCTGGTTGTAACTATTGTCATTATAATTTCTCCCTTGATTTCCCCTGAAATCATTGTTTCTCCCTTGATTTCCCCTGTAATCATTGTTCCTCCCTTGATTTCCCCTGAAATCATTGTTCCTCCCTTGATACTGATTACCATAGCCATTTCCTCTGTTCTGATTTAGCTGATTATTATTATTTCTATTTTGAGCATTGGCCCCTTCGCCACCGTTCCCTTGAACTTCTTGATGCCTGGCTTCATTAGGTCTATTATTATTATTACCCTGGTTCCGATTGAAATTGTCCTCATAACCCCCTCTCCCTAGTGCATCAAATGTGCTTAACAAATTTTCTACTTCTGATATAGTCTTTACATTCTGGATACAAGCAGCCTTCTTGATCCTATAGGGAAAGTGCCTAAGTAGCAAACTCACCACATCACTTTCCTCCTTCAAGCCATCCAGATATTTACACACTAATACCTGCCCTAAAAAGTATTCGGTCATGGTGGAGCTTCCTTTAGGGTTATATTTACCACACACTACTCCCTCACGATGCTGCGACTGAATAACCTCATTCCAGAACTTTTCACAGAATTTCATTTTAAAATCATTGATATCAGTAAACTTGTCTCTGTAGACAGCAAACCAATTCCTCGTTTCCCCCACAAACACTTGTTCTAAAATTTCAACTACCTGGCACCACTCAATACTACCATTTTCCAACCTCTCCCCGAATTTATTTTCTATAGTGTTCATGAACTCCATTGGGCACCCCTGTCGATTGCTGAACTTACCCAGTTCTACCTCCCTGTGTGTGCTATTCACAAAAACTGGCCTATTCTGACTATTTTCTTGCCTGATCCTAGCTTTTAATTTTAACTCTAATTCTGCGATTTTCTCCTCAGCCTTCCTCTCAATACTGTTTACTGTTAATTTAATGTTTCCTTCTGATTCTTCTACTTTATCATATAGCTTTGCTTGTTTCTCCTCAATCTTGCTAATGCTCTCTCTATTACTCTCTCTTAAATCATTTACTTCTGCAACTATTTGTGAGTGGACTTTCTCAATTCTACCCCCCAGCTGTTCCTTAACCTCTTTAGTAGCTACCTGAATTTTGTCAATTTCTCCCCCCAATTGCTTTTTGACCTGCTGTGTTTCCAGTTGCACTAGTTCTTTTAAATTTTCAGCCTGTGTACTGATTCTAATTTCCAACTCCTCCTGTACTTTTCCTAATTTTCTGTCTACATCTGCAATAATCTCTTTAGCCTTTTCTTCCATCACCCCCCCCCCCCCCCCCTGATCTCACCTCTAATCAGTTCGAATTTGTCACTCATTTCCCTACTGTTTTGTTCTAATTTAGCATTTAAAGTTTCAGTACTCTCTCTATTTTCCTTACTGTTTTGTTCTAATTTAGCGTTGTTTTGTTCCAGTTTAGCATTTAAAGTTTCAGTACTCTCTCTATTTTCCTTACTGTTTTGTTCTAATCTGGCGTTTAAAGTTTCATTACTCTCTCTATTTTCCCTACTGTTTTGTTCTAATTTAGCGTTGTTTTGTTCCAGTTTAGCATTTAAAGCGTCTGTACTTTCTTTATTTTCCCTGCTGTTTTGTTCTAATCTTGCATTATTCTGTTCTAACTTTGCATTTAAGGCATCACTACTAACTTTGTTCTGATACATAAACTCGAGAAGTAAAGTTTTTAATTCTGGTTGGCCGCCTACACTCCCTGTTTCAGTATCGGGATTTACCTCCGCTACCCCGGTACTACCATCACTCGACATACTGCTCGTATCATCACTCTCCCGTTGATGACCACTACGTAACCTCATCTGTCTTTCTTTCTCATCCCCCATAATGATATACACTGATACAGACAAATAACCCCCAAAATACAGGCACAGAAATATATACCCTTCTCCTTCCACAAATGTTATTAGGTTTTCATCCCCAAGTTGTCGGCGCCAAATGTAGCAGTTTTGCTAGCCCACACGTTGAGCGACAAGTGTAACGGTTTGACTGCCCCTTAACTGTTGGGTGATAAATGTAACTGTTTACCTTTGTCTAAGCTATGTTGTTTTAATGGGCGCCAAGACCTCAACGCAATGTTGACATCTAAATTTGTATTTAACAACGTCTAGCTCTGGTAGAACATCTTTAAGAATCTATTCACTCAGATCGTGGTATGATTTGATCATTAACCCAACAAACAATTGTATCAGGAGAAGGAATTGGTCTATATCTAATGCTACCTACTGAAAGCAAAGATTGCATTGTAAAAGAAATGAATTTATTATATAAAACAAGTATAGCAAAATTAATAATAATAAGTTTAAAATTTAAATTGGAGCGTTGCGATTTTAATATTACCGATAGAAAATTACGTGAAAACGGAGTCTGATAAATTTTTGATTTTACTCTTATTCCCAAGCTATGAAGTTACTGAAATATGAAATATAAAACAAAGAGAAATGAGAGATTGCGTATTTCTGCGTCATTCGCGCTTACCACTGGAAATTGCCAAAGCATTTCCCTCGTACTGGATGATGCTGTGTGCTTCCCACAGTCTCCTGGACGTCGTCATCTCCGTCGATAATTGATGATATACTTGTAGATTTTGTGACTTTATGGTCCTAACAACGGAGCCATACCCTCGTACAACCAAACTGGTTAAGTTTTAAACAGATAGTTCTCCACTCCACGGAACATCGGAGCGACACACACTTGCAACCGAACTAGTCACGTCTTTCAAAGATTGTCCTCGTTCCACGGCGCGCTGAACGATATATCCACACGTCGGCTCCCCACCACGGTACCGACTTCCAGCTTACGAGGTCTCCACTGATTGGCTGAGCACCCCGCTACTTCCCCTTCTCTGGCTCATTACACACGGCGCGCGAATGATGAAGTCGATTTCCGTTCCAACTATCCGCCTTTTCTTGACGCTGCGACCCAAGCTTGCGTAATACTTCTTGACAAGAATCAGCATGTATCAGAATTTCCAGTGAGTCATGTCTCTCATAATATCCTAACTGACGAAAACTCCGTAAAATTCCGTAATTACATAATTTTCTATGATATTGTCGTTCGTAATAATTTGCTTGATAGTGTTTTCTAAGACATAGAAAACCTATCTGTATGCTTATAATTTTTATAAAATGCTCCGGAAATATCTTAATAATAATTATAATAAATTAATAATAATAATAAATTAACATGAAAAATTCTCTTGGCTGAACAATTTGCCGCGTAAATAAGTATAGAATGGCTTTCTACTGACTGATGCCAGTGGCATAAAAACCCCTCGAAAAACACGTTAAAGTATCCGTGTAAAAGAAAGTGCGGGGTGTGTTTGGTTGCCTGCGACACGGATGTGTTGTAACTAAATGTTACCGCTGGGAGGTAATTATCCCAGTTAGTGCCCTTGTCGTTAGTAAAACGAGCTATCGCGCCGCCAAGGATTTTGTTCATAGCTTCAGTTAATCCATTCGTCTGAGGGCTGAAACTAGTGGTTGTATATGCTCTTATGTGAAGCAAGTTAAGGAGCTGTGTAATGACATTAGATGTGAAAACTGTTCCTCTATCGGATAATAATGTGTGGAAAATACCATACTTGGTAATGATCTCCATGAGGAACTCTGCAATTTGGTGTGCGCTAGCTTTTGGGACCGCTTTGGTGATAATGTATCGGGTAAGGTACTCAGTTGCTACCTTACCTTTGTCTGATGTTGTAATTGGACCCTTTACGTCAATACCTATGCGGTGGAAAAGTTCACCTACGGGGATGGGGTGGAGTAAGCCATGGGGTTTTCCAGGTCGGTGTTTGTATCTCTGTCATGTGTAACAAGTTTTAATGAACTCTGTGATGTCATTTTTTATATTCTCCCAATAGTACTTATTGCGAATGCGCAAATATGTTTTATGGACTCCAAAGTGTGCGCCATTAAGGGGTGGGGAGTGATATTCCGTCATTACGTGGTTTCGGAGTGTATTGGGAAGGGCAACGGATGTGACGTCATGCGTGGCCGTGGATTTGTACCTAAGGAGATCGTCCTTATCAATAAAAAAATCTGCGTGATAAGCGGGCAGTTTTACTGTCTACCTGGTCGCGATTCTGTAAGGCAATCCTAATTTGTCCCAACTGGGGCTCGTTTATTTGCTCTCGTTTAATATCAATGTGAGTGACGGCAAATGTGTGTAAAGAGTCCCAGGCATGATTGATATCCTCGTCAGGTGGGTCGAGTACAGGTAGTCTCGAGAGACTGTCTGCATCAAGGTGTGCCTTACCTTTCTTGTGCTTAACTTCAAATGTGTAGTCATATAACTTAAATATGAACTTATTAAGCCGGGAATTGGGATTTTTAAATTTATCCCAGTAAAGAAGGCTGGCGTGATCCGTAACTACCGTAAAGTGGATACCATACAGATATGTCCGGAAGTAATTTACGGCCCAGGAGAATGCGAGCATCTCTCTTTCTGTCGCGGAATATCTGGTTTCTACCGGTGTAAGTTTACGGCTAGCGTATGTAATTGGGTGTTGTTTGCCATCATCGGCCTCTTGTAGCAGGGCTGCCCCGATGCCAAATTGGCTTGCATCCTCATGTACGAAGGTGGGCCTACCTGCTGGAGCAGGGGCGGTGTAGTGAGTAAGTGTTTAAGTTTATCGAAAGCCTCTCTATGTATTTCTGTGACTATAAAGGGCGTTTTCTCGTGTGTAAGCTCGGTTAGGGGGTTAGCTATCTGTGCAAATCCGTGAATGAAACGACGGTAATAACTTGCGAGGCCCAAAAAAGAACGTAACTGTTTAATGTTTTCCGGCATTGGAATGTCGGTGAAGGCGGCAACTTTGGCAGGGTCAGGTGTGATGCCGTCGCGGCTAACAATGTGACCGAGAATGTGGACCTTCGTTTTTGCAAATTGACATTTGGATGGCTTTAGCTTCAATTTAGCGTGCCTAATCCTGTCAAAAGCTTCGTTCAAGTGTATAATGTGTTCTTCAAATGTTTGTGAGAAGACAGTTATATCGTCTATATAGGTTAATACCGAGCGGTATTTGAGGCCCGCGAATGCCTTGTCTACCAATTTTTGGAATGTTTGACTGGCATTTTTTAAACCCATTGGGAGTACGGCGTAACCGAAGAGGCCGTTCTCGGTGAAAAATGCCAATTTATGCCTATCGGGTTCATAGACAGGGATTGAATAAAATCCGGAATAACAGTCCATTATCGAGAAATATTTAGCTCCGCTTAATGTCTCTAGATAAGTGTCTGTGCGCGGTAGCGCGTAATTGTCACTCTTAATTAGTCTATTAAGGCGTCGATAATCTGTGCAAAACCTATGCGAACCATCGAGTTTACGGATAAGAAGTACCGGAGCACTATAGTTGGACACAATGGGATGGATGATGCCGGCTTCCAACATCTCCTGAATCTGTGTTTCTATAGCTTGTCTCTCCTTAGCGCTAACTTTGTAAGGTGCCTTGTGAACCGGAGCATCACTGGTCAATTCGACACGGTGGTGAATTAAGTCGGTCACTTCTAAATCGGCAAGGGAATGTGCAAAAATATCCTTATACTCTTCTGATAGGTTTGCAAGCTTTCTATTCTGCTCTGGGGTTAGTGACTGTGTTTCCCCAGTGGTGGGCGTGGCTGTGTTAGCACTTGTGTTCGTTGGCGAAGATAAGGTAACCAACGGAGAGACCTGGTGCGCGCGCGGGACTTGCTGTGCTCGTGGATTGTATGTGTTCCGGGCGTACGATATTGGGCGTGTAGCAATAAGGTCTCCGTTCACTAATCGTATTTCATTAGTGACAAAGCTAATGTTCGCTTCGAACTTGGCAAGAAAGTTCCTGCCGATGATACCCGGAACGGAAAGGTCCTTAATTACAAACATGGGATATCTAGCTTCAAAAGAACCTTTCTGGAGATGTATGTCAGTAATACCTAAGCATGAAATGGTTTGGGAATTAGCAGCCACAAGGCGAGTTTTGTGAGGCATCCTGTGTATGCGCTCGCCGTTAATGTACTTACTGCTGACGCAGCAAATAGCCGACCCAGTGTCTAGTAAAATCTGAATTTTATACC
Source organism: Meconema thalassinum (assembly GCA_946902985.2). NCBI lineage: Eukaryota > Metazoa > Arthropoda > Insecta > Orthoptera > Tettigoniidae > Meconema > Meconema thalassinum. The sequence goes on along the minus strand of OX336394.1, from coordinate 245,525,353 downwards.
CGTTAATTTTGGCCGGGCTAGATAGGGCTGTAATATTGTGTCCGTCCTGTGCAGTAGACATGTTGTTAAGAGTATATGTAATGATCGGTGCTGTGGGATCTTGGGACGGTGAATTATGTTTATCGTTATTATCGCGGCCTGTGAGACTGTGTGTTCTGCCGGTCTGTTATTTGTGTTACGCAAACGCGGATCTGCGGTCTGATCACTGAACCTGACACGCTTTGCTGAGTCCCGCGAAACTGGGAGTCGAACTTCAGCTGTGTCATGCCCGTCTGCCATGTGTATTGTCCTAAGCTTTCTCTTGAGCTGCCGGTGGACGGATAAATATCTAGAATGATGTTTGCTGTCCCGGGATGTGAATTCTGGCCTCGGCAGGGGTGATCTAAAGGGCCGGTGTGTGTGAGTGGTTGTGGGTTTACAGCCGGATTTCTGTAGAGGTAACTTATTTGCGCCAGTGGCGATACAAGTCACCGGCTTAGCCGCGCCTGGTTTAGTGGTCGGGCCACTTGGGTTCGCGGGTGGAATCAATGTGGGTGGGCGTATCACGGGTAATTTAACTACGCTGGTTCTGGAAACGTCCTTAGGGGATGTGATCTTATTGCCGGTTTTTAATGTGCCTTTAGTGTCCTCTTTTCCAACCTGAGGGGCGGAGGGTTGAGGTGTGTGAGGCGATTTGTTAGTGAGAGGGCTGTAGTGACGCGCATTTGGATTGCCCGTGAACAAAAGGTATAGATGTTGGTCATAGCCTACTGTGGAAAGAGTGGGTTCCATTTTTTCCAGTGTATAGACATGGATGTTAGTTTTAAGGACATGGCCTAGAGCGGTAACCTCCGTCGCTCCAGCGTATATGCCATTTCGATGCATGTAATCCCCATATGCATATTTATTGGGGAATAAGGCATCGTTACCGTCGGCGAGAAAATACTTATAATCGTCCCAGTGTGCCATAACATACATGACCAGCTGTGTTCAGAGCTCTTTTTGCTGGTCCTCATTTCTATGGAGCAGGAAACTGAGTGCTCTAAAGAGGCAGTTACCATCCCCTTTGATCGAATGTGCCTGGAGCTGCGATCGGGGAGGTATTTCCTGCGCTGTATTCTGGCGGGCGGAAGTTGGGGGGATTTTCCGCTTACTGGATTTGACAGGGCAATTGTTCTGCAATGGTTGATTGGAATGCTTAATGGTTACCGGGGAAGGGTTATCCGATTGCGTGGGTGCTGGCCCTTCTCTAGCTAATAGTTTCTTGTCTGGGCATAACCTCTGTTGTCTGTAAAACGAGGCTGTCCCCTGGGCGCCTCGTCTCGCCAGTTGTTTGGCCGGGGCTGATATTGGGGGTTGGGGTGTAATACTCGTCTATCTCGCGGGGGTGAATGCCTTCGTGAATCCCGTGGAGGGTGGTCGGGCAGTGGATAGTCCTCCGGTCCTCTTTCTCTTCGGACAGGGACGTGTTGAGGGTATGCTGGGGGAGGCCTTTCGTATTGAGGCTCATATTGTTCCTGCTGCGGGGGAGTGTTTGGCCGACGGTATTGAGGGGTATTGAGTGGGCGTGTGTACCTTGTGTTTTCGTTACGATGCCGAGTTCGGTCGTCCCTATATTGGGGATGGTTTGGTGTGTGATCTGGGGTTGGATTGCCGCGTGGACGAGTATTTGCCAGATACTGTGTCTGCGGGAAGGGATGGGATTCGTTACGGCGTGGCACTTCCTCCTGGTATGGCGATTAATAGTTCGCCTCTCTTACCGGGGGTGAATTGCGCCAATGGGGGTGGTTAGGTCTACCATGATCCTGATGATCGCCCCTTGGTGATCGCCATGTATCCCTAGGATCATCCCTACGCGGGCAGGTTTTAGGGCTAGCGTGGATGGCCGTAATTTGCATCTCCTGCATCTGTTTGGTCAGATCGCGGATTTGTTGATGCAAATCACCGTTGTCCGTGCGGATGTGCTGGTCCACGGTTTTTTGCGTCATTTTATTGCCCTCTTCGATAAATCTAATATTGGCTTGTAACTCTAGTGCGGTGTTGCTTTGCAATGTGCAGAGCTTGTCCACTAAGGTAGGGCGCATTCCCTGCATAAGGAGCCGTACTTTCTGCCTGTCTGGCATCTCCCTATTATATCTTTCACACATTAATAATTTTGCATTAATGTTTGCCTGTGTGCTTTCCGTGGGACCTTGTGTGTGAGCGCGGATTTTGTCATACAGGTCATCCTCATCAGGGGTTAGTTGAAATGTATTGATGAGGGCGGCTGAAAATTGTTCCCACGTGGCATCGGCTGAGGTGGCTTCATGGAGTTCGTACCATGTGAGGGCCGATTTAGTGAGGTAGGCTGGTAATAGGCGTTTTTATCCTCAGCTGTCCAGCCGTTAATCTTAGCCGTTCGATTGAAGGCTCTCAAATATTCCTCGGGGTCCTGCTTGTCACCTGGATATTTAGCAGGTTGTATCATTGGATACTTCGTAGGCATGGCCATGTCCGCGCTGTAGGAAGTGTTGGGGGTAGTTAAGGGGGTGTGCTCAACTGGGGAATCTAGGTCGCTGTTATTTAATGCAACGTTCGAGTGTGCGTGGCTTAGGGGTTGCTGGTGAACCTGAACTGGTGTTATATAGGTATTTCCGCTTTGGGAGGTTCCTGGGTGGTTAGGGGTAGAGTGTGGAGCGTCCTGAGGGTTGAATTGCTCAGTACTCTGGATATTATCCAGCGACAAGTTATGCTCAATGTTAACCTCCTATAGTGTGGAAAGCGCCTTGTTAACCTGTTCGCCTAGAGTTAAGGCAATGGCGTTTCTATCTTCGATTAGTCTCCCGTTTGAAGAATTGTGTGAAATTTCGTTTAACTGTTGTAACAGGACCTGCAACCCGTTGTAGGTTTGCTGCGTGTCACTGACGTGTTGTAATATAGCGTATGGTAATGTGGGGGGTGAATTCCACACTATCACCGCTATCTGAGGACGACTGTTGAGCGTTCTGTGTCAGTGCTCGTGTGATGGGACGTTTTTGTCTGATTGCGTTTGGATACTTGAGTTTAAGATTTATAACTGCGTCCTCAAGTTCGGTAAGTAATTGGCCTGCGTTGTGTTCGGTTATTAAGTCAGGGTTTTTCACCAGGATTTTAGGGCGTAGTGGTCTGGTGGTAACGGCGAGGTTGTGTGCTGTATCTCTGATTACACGCTTGACCTTACTAATATGTTGATATCTGAGCATGGATCTTTACTGTACGTCCTTCTGTTAGGGCGTATCTATGGGGATATAAATTGTGTATGGCTAGGTAAGGGTGGCGTTTAAAAATGTACTATCTATCGGGGCGGGCTTGGGTTGGGTATAAAAATATTATCAGACCCTTATTTCAAAAAAAATCCAAATTTTGGGTGGCGTTTGCTTGGCTTAGAAAGAAGTTTTAGGTTCTAGGGATCTCTTCCGCGGAATACGTTGTCTATACTCCTGTAGGCGTTGTTTTAAGACAACGTCGCGGTACCTAGCGCCCCTACCATTTGTAAGGTACCTGTGAGGGTTGCCTGTACAAAGAATTAACCTAAGGGATGAAATTAGTTTGTTAAGGGGGAAAGCTTGGCAATTACTTGTAGGAGGTATGGATTATCTAGTGGTTTGCGATCGTCAGTACGATCTGCAAGGAGAACTCCCCTATGTGCTGCTTAGCGGGGTAGTTCCGGGTGAGGGTGTGTAAGGAAAGGTAATTTAATGATTACTCTGTGCGCGACAACTGTACCACGCGGTCTGCTGCAAGTCGTGAGCAGGCAGACTAAGAGTGAGCCTGCTGCGGTCAACGCGGTGCTGTGACGCCCTACTGACGTCACGAAACAATTAAGTAATGGTGCTAATTCTAGATCCTACCTAATGGGGAAGCTAAAAGGGTAGGATCTTATCAGCTAATTAAATAAAGGACAAGACCAGTGACTTCTGTAACGTTTGAATTTAATGAGTACTTCGATTTGGAAGTACTCTAGCAAATAGCAGTTTAGTTAATAAGAAATAAATAATTATTACAGTCCAAGCACAGAGGGATGGGAGTGTAGTGTGATTGTGCGTGTAGTGATCGCTGGAGTCACTTACCCTTCAGCTATCGGCAGCGGTTCGTCACGTAGGTAGCACTTAGACAGACTGATCTGGGGGCATGACCTCCCGGAGTTTTTATAGATTCCTCATGCTACGTCTGCGGAATCCGCACATTTCTCCTAAGTCATAGCCCTCGCTGGGGTCGTTGGCTGGGACACGAGGCTACCTGAGTTCCCAGAGGTGATAATTTATTGATTTTATAATTTTGTAGCTGTATTTGTAGACGTCTGAAGTAAGTGTTTGGAATTTGGATATGTCGGGGATTTTAGTATTAGGGGATGATGGTAGCGTACCCTAGGGGTGCAACAATATCCTACTTATGTTAATTGCCACTATCAACCTACAAAATTTCAGTTTGATTACTGTAATAGATTCGTAGATATTGAGAACCGTCTAAATATTTCGGATGGTCGCCATGTTGGAATTTATATATGTAGGTCCTGGAGTTATGAACTGTTACATGAAGATTATTGTGTACGTGTAGCATTGAAACTTCAATCGCATGATTAGGACACAAGAAGTAACAAGGAGATTTTAAAATTTCGCACAGCTGCCATCTTGTGGTTATGGTAACAATTGAAATAAATTAGATGCCAGTGGATTAACATTCGTATAAGGATTTACTGTACCAAGTTTCACTGAACTCGGATGGTTAAATTGCGAGAAACGTCCATGTGAATATGTATAATTCGCATCGCCGCCATGTATGATTTGTGATCACCAGGTTATAGAAAGTCCTATAGGTGAACCTATTTGCATAGCCACTCTGAACATTAAAAAATTCAGTTAGATTGCTACAATAGATTCGTAGATATTCAGAGCCGTCTATATATTTCGTATGGCCGCCATTTTGGATTGTTAAATGTATCGGCCATAGAGTAATGTACCATTAAAGGAAAATTATTGCGTAGGTTCATTATTCAAACTTTCACTTCGATCGCATGATTACGAAACAAGAAATAAAAACTTAATTTTAAAATTCGCACAGCCGCCATCTTGAGGTTATGTAAACAATTGATCTAAATTAGATACCAGTGCATTGTAATGTGTATAAACATTTCCTGTACCAGATTTCATTGCGTTTGGAACATAAAATGGCGAGAAAGTTCTATTAAAATGTTCAAATTCGCTTGGCCGCCATGTTCGTTTTGCAGTTAATCGGTTTTTGAAAGTCTTATAGATGAACTTCCAGTAGTGCCCTTTATCTCCGTACAAAATTTCAGGATGATACCGCTAATAATTTCTGAGATATAGAATGCCGGTGAAATATTTCGCACATCCACCATCTTCTGGTTATGTAAGCAACTGAACTAAATTAGATGTCGGTGCATTACAATGTGCATAAACATATACTGTACCAAGTTTTATTGCGTTTGGTTGGTTAAATCACGAGAAACATCTATTTAAAAGTCGCAAATTCGCGTGGCCGCCATGTTGGTTTTGTAGTTACCAGCTTTTCAAAAGTCAAATAGGTGAACTTCCAGTAGTTTCCTTTTTCACCGTAGAGAATTCCAGGGTGATATCGCGAATAGTTTCGGAGATATTGAATGTTGGTGGAATATTTCGCACAGCCGCCATGTTGGATTGGTGAGACGTATCAAAATTTGAAGGACACGGTCGGGGTCGTCCGGAATAGTGCTATGAACTTACCGAGTTTCATTGAAATCGCTCCAGCCGTTTAGAATTTATTAGGGGGGGGGGGACACACACACACCTCACATACACACACACACACACGGACAAAAGGTGATCTCATAAGCCTATTTTTTTTCAAAATTGAAAATAGGCTAAAAATGCAGTAATATCTTCTAAATTTTGAATCAATCTGTTGTCACCGGAAATTTGAGATGAGGAAAAGTCTAAGCTTTTCTCCCATAATTTCAAAAGTTTTAACAAGTTCAAGATTTCTGCTAAACACTCTCGAACGTAGTCATATTTTTTCTGATAAACACCCTCACATGTAAGCATGTATTTCTGTTTAAACCCCTCACATGTAGGCATGTATTTCTGTTTAAACACCATAACATTTAGGCATGTATTTCTGTTTAAAAAACCCTGACATGTAGGCATATATTTCTGTTTTAACACCCTCACATGTAGGCATGTATTTTTTTGTTTTAGCACCCTCACATGTAGACATGTATTTCTGTATAAACACCCTCACATGTAGGCATGTATTTCTGTTTAAACATCCTCACATGTAGGCATATGTATATGTTTAAACACCCTCACATAGAGGCATATATTTATGTTTAAACACCCTCACTTGTAGGCATATATTTCTGTTAGACACCGTCACATAGAGGCATATATTTCTGTTTAAACACCCTCACATGTAGACATGCATTCTGAATAGTAAAGACATTTGACTTAGTGCAGTTCGGTATCCACTTCATCAATAGTGATACATCTGCTTTATGACAACACATCAACATTATGAATGAATGTTGTACAAATAAACGAATATCCCTGACTATGATTGAAGATATAAACAAGTTTACGAGTGAGTTGAGGATCCCATTTGGGATGTTGGATTATAAAACCTAATATAACCATTACTGGCAACTTTCTTATATCATGACACTGTACGATCTCTTCCAATATACTATTGTGACCCTGAATTTTACGTTGCCAACACTAGGAAGCTATTGAATTACAAGTTATGAGTGTATATCACATTGAATCATTGGAGGATTTATGTATTAGAGGTCCGAAGAGTTTATTTCTCACCCTAGCTCTAGATGTTCACCTCTCTTCATCCCTATTTCTCCTCCCAGCTATATAGAATTTAATTCAATTTCTTGACAGCTAAGTTGTGTATTGGAACAAGACAAGATTGATCGGAGCAGACCAGTACTTGTATAATGTGCTATACCAATTCTTCGGTTGACATTTGAAAGACCAGTACTGTACTTCTGAACTACACTGAACACTCATTATACCAATGAGTAGCACTATTTTAATTCATCTAACATATAACTGGCAGTACTGTTAACATATATACAAATATACTTCAGCGTGTTTTAAGACCTAAACATTTGGCAGTATCAGTCAATACGATAATAATCGCACACTCCCACGAGGTAAACGTGTGTTTCTATTACCGTAATTAGCCTCGCAATCTATTCTATCATCAATCCATTTAACGAGGGAGCATCAAGAAAATGCTTATTCATTCCAAACAACTAGTTCCGTGAAGAACTATGCAGCCTATTTTCATATATCCTACTTATGTTAATTGCCACTATCAACATACAAAATTTCAGTTTGATTGCTGTAATAGATTCGTAGATAGACTATTGAGAACCGACTAAATATATCGGATGGTTGCCATGTTGGACTTTATATATGTAGGTCCTGGAGTTATGTACTGTTAAATGAAGTTTATTGTGTACGTGTAGCATTCAAATTTCAATCGCATGATTAGGACACAAGAAGTAACAACGATATGTTAAAATTTCGCTCAGCTGCCATCTTGGGTTCGGGAAACAATTGAAAGAAATCAGATGCCAGTGGATTAGCATTCGTATAAAGATTTACTGTACCAAGTTTCACTGCACTCGGATAGTTAATTTGCGAGAAACATCCATGTGAATATTTATAGTTCGCATCGCCGCCATGTATGATTTGTGATCACCAGGTTATTGAAAGTCCTATAGGTGAACCTATTTTCATAGCCCCTATGAACATAAAAATATTCAGTTTGATTGCTATAATAGAATCGTAGATATTCAGAGCCGTCTAAATATTTCGGATGGTCGCCATGTTGGATTTTTAAATGTATAGGCCATAGAATCATGTACCATTATAGGAAAATTATTGCGTAGGTTCATTATTCAAACTTCGACTTCGATCACATGATTACGGCACAAGAAATAAAAACTAAATTTTTAAATTCGCACAGCCGCCATCTTGAGGTTATATAAACAATTGAAATAAATTAGATACCAGTGCATTACAATGTGTATAAACATTTCCTGTACCAAGTTTCATTGCGTTTGGAACATTAAATCGCGAGAAAGGTCTATTTAAATTTTCAATTTCGCTTGGCCGTCATGTTCTTTTTGTAGTTAACTGGTTTCTGAAAATCTTATAAATTAACTTCCAGTAGTGCCCTTTATCTCCGTATAAAATGTCAGGGTGATACCGCTAATAGTTTCAGAGATATAGAATGCCAGTGATATATTTCGCACAGCCACCATCTTGTGGTTATGTAAACAATTGAACGAAGTTAGATGTCGGTGCATTACGATGTGTATAAACATATACTATACCAAGTTTTATTGCGTTTGGTTGGTTAAATCGCGAGAAACGTCTATTTAATCGTCGCAACTTTGCTTGGCCGCCATGTTGGTTTTGTAGTTACCAGTTTTTCATAATAATGTTATTGGTTTTACGTCCCTTTTAACTACACTGGCTTTTAGAGACGCCGGGGTGCCGGAATTTTGCCCCGAAGGGGATCTTTAACGTGCCAGTAAATGTACTGACAAGGCTCCCTCGCATTCACGCACCCTCAAATGCCATCTGACTGCGCCAGGTTTCGAAAACCAGTTTTTCAAGAGTCACATAGGTGAACTTCTAGCAGTTCCCTTTATCACCGTAAAAAATTCCAGGGTGATCTCGGTAATAGTTTCGGATATATTGAATAATGGTGTAATATTTCGCACAGCCGCCATGTTGGATTGGTGAGACGTAACAAAATTTGACGGGCACGGTCGGGGTCGCCCGGAATAGTGCTATGAACTTACCGAGTTTCACTGAAATCTCTCCAGCCGTTTAGAATTTATTAGGGACACACACACACACACACACACACACCTCACACACACACACACACGCACACACACACGGACAAAAGGTGATCTCATAAACCTATTTTTTCAAAATTGAAAATAGGCTAAAAATGGTAACATATTTGTCTTCATATTAATGAGTAAACAAATTAAGTTAATAAAATAAATTATTGGGTTTGATAATTGTTCTCTGCACTAAGTACAAATACTGTACATGTGACAAAGACCAGGAGAAAATGAGTCTCTGGAATTGCCTATTTATGTACAAAGTAACTTCAATAGTTAACAAGAGGTTTCGTGAGTGACATATTCCCCTGTCACTGCTAGAAAGTGTACAATTGCTTATTTAGTGATACAGTTCACGATGATAGCACACACGGTTCACACCATGTTATAAAGTTTTATATTTAGGAGCATACTATATATTACTGTTCCTAATGACAGAGAGGTAGTGTAAAAATATAGAAAAACAAGAAGTTCCGTGAAGAACTATACAGCCTACTTTTCATGCCAATGATTATTCTACAGTATATGAACCTATCTAGAATAATGACGAAATTAAGTTGGTAATATCGAAATATCTAATTAGTTCAAAATATACCTGGTATAATGTAGCCTAATAGAGCACTACAGTAGGCAGCCCTGGTGACTGAATACATGCATAGTTCCATCCTTATGGTACAGAATAAAAATTTGGTTGAAGTCCAATGGACGTTACATGCAGTTAGACATTGGATCTATCAGTACGCGTAAAATCATGTTGGAAACAATGTCATGCGTGTGCTGGTTAGAAATAATCAGAAATATTATGATATCTTTTTGTGCCAATTTTGGATGAAATCCATTTGTTAGTATAGAAGTTACATGTATTTTTAAATTGGACATATCAGCAGGCATAGAATTATGTTGGCAGCACTGCCCTGTATTAATTACTCCAAATTAATCTAGAATGTCAGGTGCTATACGTGTGCAAAGTATAGAGCTGTTGGCTTGCATACTTTCTGATATATTGATATTAGGGTAAAAAAATATAGACAGCATTTATTAACAGTTGGCAGCCCTGATTGCTCTTAACAATACCTATAGTCATATCTGTTATGGTACACATAGCACATACGAAAATTGGTTGATATCCAACTGATAGTATAGAAGTTACATGTATTTAATAAGATGTTCAGTATAGAACATATAGCCTACTTTCTCCTAAATGTATGAGTATAGTTATAACTCGTTGTTATTATCAAAGAGTATAATAGAACTATTCTTTGTTGAAGACCTTAGAAACGATTTACCTCTACCAAACGCCACAACCTAGATAAAAACTGCTACCATCATTGAAGAAAGAAAGATAAGAAGTATCTAAAGAATGTTATGGATCTGGAGACATAATCGACCGGACTGGCGGCGTGGCTCAGCGGTAACGTTCTCGCTTGCTGGATCGTATGTTTCAGGTTCGTATCCTGGCTTAGTCAGCTGGCATTTAAGGGAGCACAAATGCGAGGGAGCCGTGTTAGTAGATTTACTGGCACGTTAAAGATCCCCTTCGGGACAAAATTCTGGCACCCCGGCGTCTCTAAAAGCAACAGTAGTTAAAAGGGACGTAAAACCAATAACATTATTATTATTATTATTATTATTATTATTATTACATAATCGGCCTGACGCGGGCAACATCCAACTTTGAGTTGAGGCATGTCTTTACACTTCTGGCTGCGTATGACTTTCACAACCCTAATTGAATTAACAAATCTTTCCATGACCCTACAGAGACGTGTGTATACCAACTATGTGGATATTTTCGATTGCTATTTGCCTGAAATAAAAGTATTAATTAATATCCTGAACTAGCACCAACGGTAGAGTTCAGCTACTATGTGAAATCGTTTTGTTCTTTACTTCAATTAACATTTTCAAATAACGCACAATAGGCTGTTACAAACCGTTTAAAATAAAAAGTAAAAATGTATCGTAGTATCATCTTGTCATTCTTCAAATTCGATGCGCATAGAATGCCAATGGTATAGTAATCAATGGAGCCCCACGTAGACTAGTCGTGACATCTAGTGGTGAAATATCGAACAATATAATCCTAACAGAGCGAGTGCATTCTAGCGGCCAGAAGAAGAAACTTTTCAATAAAATCTGGAAGTTAATAAGTAGGTCTGCGTGCAGTTACCTTTTTGGCAGCTAGATGTCTCGAGTAAATCTGCTGGCGAATTATGTTTTAATTAAATATATATTTTACACCATAATATGCACAATATAACGCTTAATTTTAAAACATCTGAGTCATTACAAAACAATAAACATATAACATTTCAAGCAAAAAACCTAGCTCTGATCGGGTTTGAACCTTAGGCATTTCAGCGACAGGCTTACGCTTTACCACTGAGCTAATTGTGTCAACGAATATCGTTCTATATAAAATGACTTACATAGAACTTGTTAGCAAATAATGATTTATACTAAACGATTTCATCACTGGAGTATATTATTTATATATAAAGCATTTCATACAACGTTTATTTATTTTGTATCAGTACGCTATATTGCATGCAATACTCAAATTAGTGAAATAAAAGTCAGGCACAAGATATCCGCAGCCATCTTGTCTCATTACTGAATAGGCTCAGCTTTTAAAAATCACGTCTGCACTATAGTATTACAAAATAAACTTTTAATTTCGAACGTGCCTCTTCCTTTAGGACAGTTAAAACGATTCTCGGCTCGATAATCGGAACTGGTGGGTCCCATGATATGGATTATAAAGTTTGCATAATTCGCACGGCCGCCATCCTGAAATGGTATGGCGGACGACCTTGTAGTTTGGTCACAAGACGCATCCTATACGAAGATATGTTGTTACCAAATTTGGAGAGATCGAATGATTTGGTTAGTCGTTATTTGATTTTACGTTTTGAACGTTTGAGTGGCCGCCATTCAGTTTTAGTAAAGATGGCGGCGATATAAAACATGACACTGAGGTGTCCTTTGCTAGTGCTACCTTTGTACCAAATTTCGTTCAATTCGCATTCACCGTGTTCGAATTGATAGGGGGGGGGGGGGCAGACATTCAGAGTACACACACTCACACACACACAGACACACACACACACACACACACACACAGACTCACACACACACATACACACACACATACACACACAGACTCACACACACACATACACACACACAGACAGACACACTTTTTTCGCCCTGTGTTGATCTCATAAGTCTACTTTCATTTTTTGCAAAAATCGAAATTAGGCTAAAAATTGGTACTATCAGCAGGCTTATAATCATGTTGGTAGAACTGACGTATATAAGTTACTCCAAATTAATCTAAAATGTCAGAATATACGTGTGCATAATTTAAAGCTGTTGGCTTGCATACTTTCTGATATATTGGTATTTGGATTAAAAAAATAGAGAGAGCAATTATTAACAGTTGGCAGCCCTGGTGGCCCTTAAGAATACGCTCAGTCATATCTGTTTATGTACAGATATTACATACAAAATTTGGTTGAAATCCAATTGATAGTGTAGAAGTTATATGCATTTAAACATTGGACCTATCAGAAGGCTTAAAATTATTTTGGCAACACTGTCATGGTTGGCCTCCTGGAAATTGAACTGAAATAGTATTATCTACATGTGTGCCAATTTTGGAATAGCTCACATGCATACCTTGCAAGATATCCTACATGGAGCTCAAATTTCTAGTGCGTTTTTTAAGCAGTTGGTAGCACTGACATCATTTTCAAATTTGGACGAGAGCTGTTCCGGTGCACATCTTTACTCATACTAAATTTGGTTTTGATTGCTGCAGCCGTTAAGGAGTTAATAGGGGGACACACACACACAGCCAGCCAGACAGACAGACACACATTTTCCCGGATCGATCTCATAAGTCTACTTTTTCCTCATTTTTGCAAAGTGTGAAAAGTAGGCTAATAACCTAGAAAATTACTTGTCAACCGTATCGTGCACTGTATATGCTTTGTATGAGAACCTGAATAAGTAATGAGATTTACAAACCATGATTCATGATTGATCTTGCAGTTACGGATTTTGATTCCTTCCTTCCTTCCACCCTTCCTTCATTCCTTCCTTCATTCTTTCCTTCCTTCTTTCCCTCGTTCCTTCCTTCCTCTCTTTACTTCCTTCCTTCCTCTTTTTTGACTTCTTCCTTCCTTCCTCCCTTCCTTCATTCCTTCCTTCCTCCCTTCCTTCCTCCCTTCCTTCCTACCTTCTTACTTCCCTTCCTTCCTTCCTTCATTTCTTCCTTCCTTCCTTCCTTCCTCCCTTCCTTCCTTCCTTCCTTCCTCCCTTCCAACCTCCCTTCCTTCCTTCCTTCCTTCCTTCCCCCCATCCTTCCTTCTTTCCTTCCTTCATTTCTTCCTTCCTTCCCTCCTCCCATCCTTCCTTCCTTCCTTCCTCTCTTCCACCCTTCCTTCCTCCATTCCCTCCTTCCTTCATTCCTTCCTCCCTTCCATCCCTCCTCCCTTCCTTCCTTCCTTCATTACTTCCTTCCTCCCTTCCTTCCTTCCTTCCTCCCTTCCTTCCTTCATTTCTTCCTTCCTTCCTCCCTTCCTTCTTTCCTCAAATTCCCTCCTTCATTCCTTCCTTCCTTCCTTACTCTCTTCCTTCCTTCAGTCTTTCCTTCCTACCTCCCTTCCTCCCTTGCTTCCTTCCTTCCTTCCTCCCTTCCTTCTTTCCTTCATTCCTCCCTTCCTTCCTTCATTCCTTCTTCCCTTCCTTCCTTCCTTCCTTCCTCCATTCATTCCTCCCTTCCTTCCTCCCTTCCTTCCTTCCTTCATTCCTTCCTCCCTTCCTTCCTTCCTTCCTTCCTTCCTCACTACCTTCCTTCATTTCATTCCTCCCTTCCATTCTCCCTTCCTTCCTTCCTCCCTTCCTATCTTCCTCCCTTCCTTCATTTCTGCCTTCCTTCCTTCTTTCCTTCCTTCCTCCCTCCCTTCCTTCCTTCCTCCCTTCCTCCCTTCCTTCCTTCCTTCATTTCTGCCTTCCTTCCTTCCCCCCTTCCTCCCTTCCTTCCTCCCTTCCTCCCTTTCTTCCTTCCTTCATTCCTCCCTCCCTTCCTTCTTTCATTCCTTCCTCCCTTCCTTCCTTCATTCCTTCCTCCCTTCCTTCCTCCCTTCTTTCCTCCCTTCCTTCCTTCCCTCCTCCCTTCCTTCCTCCATTCCTTCATTCATTCCTTCCACCCTTCCTCCCTTCCTTCCTTCCTTCCTCCCTTCCTTCATTCCTTCCTCCCTTCCTTCCACCCTTCCTTCCTTCCTTCATTCCTTCCTTCATTCCTTCCTTTCTTCCTCCCTTCCTCCCATCCTTTTCCTTCATTCCTTAACTCCTTCCTCCCTTCCTTCATACCTCCCTTCCTTCCTTCATTCGTTCCTTCTTCCTTTCCTTCCTTCCTTCCTTCCTTCATTCCTTACTCCCTTCCTTCCTTCCACCCTTCCTTCCTTCCTTCATTTCTTCCTTCCTTCCTTCCTTCCATCCTGCCTTCCTCCCTTCCTTCCTTCAGTCCTTCCTTCCTTCCATCCTTCCTTCCTCCCTTCCTTCATTTCTTCCTTCCTTCCTCCCTTCCTTCATTTCTTCCTTCCTTCCTTCCTCCCTTACTTCCTTCATTCCTTCCTTCCTTCCTCCCTTCCTTCCTTCCTCGCTTCCTTCCTTCCTTCATTTCTTCCTTCCTCCCTTCCTTCCGCCCTTCCTTCCTTCATTCCCCCTTCCCTTCCTTCCTTCCTCCCTTCCTTCCTTCCCTCCTACCTCCCTTCCTTCCTTCCTTCATTCCTTCCTCCCTACCTTCCTTCCTCCCTTCCTTCATTTCTTCCTTCCTTCCTTCCTTCCTCCCTTCCTTCCTCCCTCCCTTCCTTCCTTCCTCCCTTCCTTCATTCCTCCCTTCCTTCCTCCCTTCCTTTTTCCTTCATTCCCTCCTTCCTTCCTCCCTTCCTTCATTCCTCCCTCCCTTCCTTCATTCATTCCTTCCTCCTTTCCTTCCTTCCTCCCTTCCTCCCGTCCTTCCTTCATTCCTTCCTCCCTTCCTTCCTTCCTTCCTTCCTCCCTTCATTTCTTCCTTCCTTCCATCCTTTCTTCCTCCCTTCCCTCCTCCCTTCCACCCTTCCTTCCTTACTCCCTTCCTTCCTTCAGTCCTTCCTTCCGTCCTTCCTTCCTCCCTTCCTTCCTTCCCCCATTCCTTCCTCCCTTCCTTCCTTCCTCCCTTCCTGCCTTCCTTCCTCCCTTCCTTCCTTCATTCCTTCCATCCTCCCTTCCTTCATTCTTCCTTCATTCCTCCCTCCCTTCCTTCCTTCATTCCTTCCTTCATTCCTTCCTCCCTTCCTTCCTTCCTTCCTTCCTCCCTTCATTTCTTCCTTCCTTCCTTCCATCCTTTTTTCCTCCCTTCCCTCCTCCCTTCCTCCCTTCCTTCCTTACTCCCTTCCTTCCTTCAGTCCTTCCTTCCGTCCTTCCTTCCTCCCTTCCTTCCTTCCCCCATTCCTTCCTCCCTTCCTTCCTTCCTCCCTTCCTGCCTTCCTTCCTCCCTTCCTTCCTTCATTCCTTCCATCCTCCCTTCCTTCATTCTTCCTTCATTCCTCCCTCCCTTCCTTCCTTCATTCCTTCCTCCCTTCATTCCTTCCATCCTTCCTTCATTCCTGCCTTCCTTTCTCCCTTCCTTCCTTCATTCCTTCCATCCTCCCTTCCTTCATTCTTCCTTCATTCCTCCCTCCCTTCCTTCCTTCATTCCTTCCTCCCTTCATTCCTTCCATCCTTCCTTCATTCCTTCCTTCCTTCCTCCCTTCGTTCCTTCCTTCCTTCCTCTCTTCCTTCCTTCTTTCCTTCTTCTCATCCTTCCTTTCTTCCTTCCTTCTTTCCTTCCTTCCTTCCTCCCTCCCTTCCTTCTATCCTATCTTTTTTCCTTCCTTCCTTCCTTCCTCCCTTCCTTCATTCCTTCCTCCCTTCCTTCATTCCTTCCTCCCTTCCTTCCTCCCATCCTTCCTTCCTTCATTTCTTCCTCCCTTCCATCCTCCCTTCCTTCCTTCCTCCCTTCCTTCCTTCATTTCTTCCTTCCTCCTTTCCTTCCTCCCTTCTTTCCTCCCATCCTTCATTCCTCCCTTCCTTCCTTCCTCCCTTCCTCCCTACCTTCCTTCGTTTCTTCCTTCCTCCCTACCTTCCTTCATTCCTTCCTCCCTTCCTTCCTCCCTCCCTTCCTTCCTTCCTTCCTCCCTTCCTCCCTTCCTTCCTTCCTCCCTTCCTTCCTTCCTCCCTTCCTTCCTCCCTTCCTTCCTCCCTCCCTTCCTTGCCCCCTTATTTCCTTCATTTCTTCCTTCGTTCCTTCGTTCCTTCCTTCCTCCCTTCCTTCCTCCCTTCCATCCTTCATTCCTTCCTCCCTTCCTTCATTTCTGCCTTCCTTCCTTCCTCCCTTCCTTCCTTCATTCCTTCCACCCTTCCTCCCTCCCTTCCTTCCTTCCTCCCTTCCTTCATTCCTTCCACCCTTCCTTCCTTCCTCCCTTCCTTTATTCCTTCCTTCATTCCTCCCTCCCTTCCTTCCTTCCTCCCTTCCTTCCTTCATTCCTTCCTCCTTTCCTTCCTCCCTTCCTTCCTTCCTCCCTTCCTTACTACCCTCCTTCCTTCCTTCCTTCCTCCCTTCCTTCCTCCATTCCATCCTTCATTCCTTCCTTCCTTCCTCCCTTCCTTCCTTCCTCCCTTTCTTCATTCCTTCCTTCATTCCTTCCTCCTTTCCTCCCTTCCTTCCTCCCTTCCTTCCTCCCTCGTAAGCTCTGCGTCCAAACTCTCATCTTTCCAATCATTGACTATGGCTCTGCTGTATACAATGATTTACCAGAAACACAGAACATCAAATTACAAAGAGTCCAGAATGCATGTGTTCGGTACATTCTGGATGTAAGGCGAGATGAACATATCACACCTTACTACGTGCAGCTGAAATGGCTGAAACTCCACGAGCGCAGGCAGTTATCAGTTGACATACTGACACATAAAATATTACATACCAAGACCCCGTTATATCTCTACAATGCCTTTACACCAATGCATTCTGTTCATAATCGAGAAAATAGATACACAAAATTAACACTCCAGATTCCTATACACCGAACCATGAAGTTCAATAAATCTTTTGTTTGCACCGCCTCACGCCTCTTCAACACCTTCGATTTATATAAGTTCGTCAACATTGCAAGCACTGCAGCTTTCAAAAGACATCTTTCATCCCGCTTCTTGGAGCAGTATACCTCTCACATTTGATTACTGTATTATGTTAAAATACTTTTTTAAAGTTCAATTATAACACAAGGACAATAGCTGACAACCTGTCTAGTTCAATAGCTCTTCTTGTACAGTATATGGTGTTTGTTTTTCGGGCTGATAGTCTGTATGCACTCTCACTCATTTGTATATAATTTTTCCATTATCATTAGTAATATTATTATTATTGTATTGTTACTATATTTTTGTTACTATAATTGATTATTTATTTATATTGTAATGTAGGTGAAATGTTTTATTTTTATAAGCCCTAACTTTATTTTATGTAGGGCGCTACTGTAAAGGAGCTCTTAAGCTCTAAGTGTAGCAGTGAAAATAAATCAAATCAAATCAAATCCCTTCCATCCTTCATTCCTTCCTCCCTTCCTTCCTTCCTTCCGCCCTTCCTTTCTTCCTTCCTCCCTTCCTTCCGTCATTTCTTCCTTCCTTCCTTCCATCCTACCTTCCTTCCTCCCTTTCTTCCTTCCTCCCTTCCTTCCTCCCTTCCTTCCTTCCTTCCTTCATTCCTCCCTTCCTTCATTACTCCCTCCCTTCCTTCCTCCCTCCGTTCCTTCCTCCCTTCCTTCCTTCCTCCCTTCCTTCATTCCTAAACAAATTCAGTTTGATTGCTGTAAAAAATCATAGATATTGAGAATCGTCTAAATATTTTGGATGCTCGCCATTTTGGATTGTTATATGTATAGGCCATGGAGTTATGTACCATTCAAGGACAATTATTGCTTAGGTTCATTATTCAAACTTTAACTTCGATCGCATGATTACGACACAAGAAATAAAAACTTAATGTTAAAATTTCGCACAGCCGCCATCTTGATGTTATGTTATTGAACTAAATTAGATGCCAGTGCATTACAATATGTAAAATCATTTACTGTTCCACATTTCACTGCGCTCAGAGAGTTAAATCACGAGAGAAGTCTATTAAAATGTTTCAAATTCGCTTGGCCGCCATATTCGTTTTGTACTTTACAGATTTATGAAAGTTACATAGGTAAACTTATATCAGTACCCTTTATCACCGTACAAAATTTCAGGGTGATATCTGTAATAGTTTCGGAGATATAGAATGTCAGTGAAATATTTCGCACAGCCGCCATGTTGAGGTTATGTAAACAATTGAAGTTCCGTGCATTACAATGTGTATAAACATTTGCTGTACCCAAGTTTCATTACGTTTGGATAGTTAATTCGCGAGAAAAGTCTATTTAAAAGTCTCAACTTCGCTTGGCCGCCATGTTGGTTTTGTAGTCACCAGGTTTTTGAAAGTCTCATAGGTAAACTTCTAGTAGTGCCCTTTATCACCGTGCACAATTTCATGGCGATATGGGTAATAGTTTCGGAGATACTGAATACTGGTTAAATAATTCGCACAGCCGCCATGTTTGATTGGTGAGACACAAGAAAATTTGAAGGGCACAGTCGGGTCGGCCAGTATATTGCTATGATCTTACCGAGTTTCATTGCATTCGCCCCCAGCCGTTTAGAAGTTATTAGGGGGACACACACACACACACACCCCTCACACACACACACACACACACACACACACACACACACACACACACGGACAAAAGGTGATCTCATAAGCCTATTTTTTTTCATAAAATGAAAATAGGCTAAAAATGTAACTTACAGATTGAATAAAAATGGAGGGGCCCGGAAAATGTTGTCCTAGGGCCCGTGATCGCCTCTCTACGGCCCTGGTGATCATAACTAATACGTGTCATTTTATCCAAAAATAACACAGGCTATCAGACAAATTACATACACACACACACACACACACACCCAAGCACACGGGAATACCTGATCACAATGTCGCAAAACCCCTAAATCAATTAACAACAACAAGGTAGGAGATACCAAGAAAATAGGAAGAGGTCTGGCACCTCAAAGAATGTAGTATTAAGAAATAAAATACACAAGGGCCAATTAAGGTAGGGAAATGATTGAACTGAGCTTGTCCGTGGTTCCCAACCCACGTCCCTTCCTGGGGAAGTAACTGTAGATATTATCATATTCTCAGTATTATTTTGATGCTTCTCCGAAAGAGATTAATTCTGTGCTTGTCCTCAGGATCATATGGTATTAGAGTATCAAATTACATGTGCTACTCTACTCAATGGAATGACTTGTCCTGTCCCGCCAAAGAAGAATGGAGATGTTTGCTCAGAGAATTGAAGGGAGTGGTGCGTTTTAGATTAGCTTATATGCATGCTGATGTAACTGAACAGTTCCCAAACTCTCGGAAACTTAGCGTAAACTATTGATCTCTGTGATAGATTTCCCGGCAGATCAGTGGTAGAGTGTCCGCACTTTTATTTTAAGATTGCGGGTTCAATTCCTGAACGCCCCCTACTGGAATATTAAGCTACTACTATTGCACCGTGTTGGCGTCGCCAGCTGAGCACGGGATTGTAAATCTGTAAATCTACCCCTCATTATTTCCGTTTAGAACGGGGTCGGGGATGAGATGCGAGGAAAGGCTACATAGTGGGTGGTTTTTACGGCTGGATATCCTTCCTGACGCCAACCTCATTAAAGGAGTTAATGAGAGCTGAAATGAATGAAGATGAATGAAACTGGGCAGGGATGTGGAAAGAAGTGGCCGTGGTCTGTCAGAAGGTACCGTCCCATCATTTGCCTGGAGTTGAAAATGGGAAACCACGGAAAGTCATTTCATGGACGGTCGACGGTAGAGCTTGAACCCACGTCTTCCAAGTCCATAGATAGCTTGGGCCCATGTCCTAGAGCTGCGTGTTAGCGAGCGTAGCTGAGCACGGGATTAATTCCACCTATTTGTGCGGGCTCCTCTCTTTCATCTGTTTGTGGACTTACCTTGACCAATTGCTGACCACTTTGACCACCAAGCTATCAGAGCATTTTCCAGCCTTAATTTGCCATTGTCTTTCTTGGTACATGCGGGAGCTGTGGTGGTTTTGTGGGTAGCGGGAAGACGGTACGTTTCCTATACTAACCTTACCCGTCTTGGTCCCCACTACAAGCCCTCAAAATGTGTAATGGGACTTTAGAAACACTCTGTATATTGTAATTCCCATGTCACACCTCAAGAATGTAATTCAACTGCATTTTCACCCCAACTTTGGAATAGAGACACATAATTTCTATCGAAGTATTTGATTGAAGGGACACCGTCAGCAGTGGCTTCGCTGGCTAAAGCGCAGCATTAGGTCATGGGGCCAAGCTCTCTGCTGACTCGGTAGACGCGTGGGTTCGAGCCCCACCGTCGGCCGTCCTTGAAATGGTTTTCCGTGGTTTCCCCATTTTCAACACCAGGCAAATGCTGGGACGGTACCTTCTGACAGGCCACGGCCACTTCCTTCCGCAACCTTGCCCAGTTTCATTTATCTTCATCCATTCCATCTCTCATCCCGACGCGCAGGTCGCCCATGGGCGTCGACTAGAAAGACCTGCACTCGGCCTCTCAGGAGGCCACACGAAATAATAAATTGATAGGACTTCAAATTATACAAAAAGAAAAGGCATATAAATTGTGTAGAACTTCGCAGGGGAATTAAAATTCCTTCGAGATGTCGAAAATTCGAGATATAGAAGTTTGACTTATACAAGTTCGATTGTACTTCTTAATTGTATTTCAGTTTAACCCGTTAGGTATCCGAAAATCGTATTTGTCACTAGCATAGAATATCTGGACTTATAAAAAAAGATGGAAATTTGAAGCCATTTAGAGCAATTTAGAGATTATTAAAGATTGAGTTTAGAGGATTTATTTCCTATCTTACGAAATACTTTAGAGGCTAAGGAATCCAATGTGTTCAGAATCTAAGCAACATACTTAACATTATAGTGGGATTATACGTTGCTTAATTTATTTTAACTTGATGTGAATGAGATCATATGCATATACAGTATATTACTCTCACAGCAATACTGTTCCTTAATATGCTGCTACAAGTATAGTACACACTGACCTATGTACAGGAATAAGGCATTTCTCATTATTCACGTAATTTGTGCGGGATAAAAAATCATAAGTAGTCTATATTTGACTCCACAATGACGACTTTATCTTCCAATCATTGAAGGATTTAAATATTATTTCCTATCAAGAAGGTAGGTGCTACATTTGAAAAACAATAGAGATAATTATGTGAACACTGCCCTAAGACGTCTTAATTCCCACATTAAAACAAACAAAAAACAACAACAAAAAAACACTATCAGGAAAGAAATTTTGAGACTGATTTCTCGAGGAATTGTGTATAATTTATACATCCCTTTTTACTATTGTTCCATACTCTACGTTATAGTATTCCACGGAACTTTTGCACCGACTAGGTTTACAGTGAGTTAATATTGCACTTGAGTAACATCAGAGTCTAGGAGAACCAAGTTCTAAACTCACTTAGGGACAACATGAATATAATCTGCGAAATATTTGTGCTTCTATCTTTCCATAACATATAAAGACACCTCGTGGGCAACGCCGGGTACAATAGCTAGTACTCTATAATATTTAATTATACTCTATTATTATTATTATTATTATTATTAATCTTGATTGGTCACATTGGACCACTTGAGTCGTTACACAATCACCTCTTCTTTGAAGGTAGTACTGCTTGTTCTTGCGCTCTTTCCAGTACTTTTTCATTCTTTCAGATCGGGATTTTCTCAATTCATCTGAAATCTCCATAGGCTTTCTATGTGTCATTTCTGCAGAAATATTTGTGAGTTTTAAGAATGGTGTTAATTTTACTTTTCTCCTCGGCATCTGTTATCTTGAGTCCAACTGCTTTGAGATCTTGTTGGATTTCTTGGATCCATTTTCCTCCAGTTTTCTTTCCTAGATTTCTCATTACCAGTTGGCGTACAATTCTGTTTTCTGGAAACCGTAAGATGTGAAAAAATATGAAATTCTTTTCTTCTTCATTGTGCTGGTGATTGGATCAATCTCACGATAGCCAGTATCATTTGGGAGAATCCTCCAGACTCCCTCAACCTGATACTTTTTATTTTATGATTCTTCTTTCCGTTTTGAGGAACTGATCAGTTCTTTGTTCATTTTTATTTTTAATTTGGAACAGTGTTTCACAAGCATAAGTGGCTTCTGGGAGAATTACAGTTTTATAATGTTGGATCTTAGTAGCTATTGATACGCATTTTTATTATAAGTTGACCAGGTTAGAGATTGTGCCTTTTTCATTTTATTTGTTCTATTTATCCAAGTTACTTTTTCGTTTAAGTTATGTGTTATAATTTCTCCAAGATACTTAAATTGAGGAACTAGGTTAATTTTATGATCATTTATATAGACTTCATTTATATCTAAGGGTTTCATAGGCATGATCTCAGTTTTTTCAAAGGATATCTGTAATCCTATCCCTTGAGCAATTTCTTGGAGACTAGTGATCTGAGTACAAACCTCTTCCTTGTCTAGTGCTAAAAGAGCCAAGTCATCTGCAAATCGTAAGCAGTTTATTTTTATTGATGGTTTTGTTCCAATTTTGATCTTAGGAGGGATTTCCTTTTGCCAAACCTTCATGATATAATCAAGAGCCACATTGAAAAACAGTGGGGATAATCCATCACCTTGTCTGAGACCAGTTTTTACTGAGAAAGCTGTTGATATTTCTCCCCTAAATTTAACTTTCGAATTTGTGTTTGTTAATGTTAATTGAATGATTTTTATCAATTTAGGATGGAGACCATATGATCTGAGGATTTTTAGCAGTGTCAGTCTATGGATACTATCATAGGCTTTCTTGAAATCTATAAATGAGATATAGAGTTGCTTATTTCTGTTTTTGTAATATTCCATTATTAATTTCAGGCTAAGGGCGAAATCCTCCTTGATATACTCCAAGTTGTGGTTCCAGAATATTTTTGATCCTGTTGTAAATTATGCGAGAGAAAATTTTATATGTGCAGTCCAGAAGGGTAATTCCTCTGTAGTTATCTGGGTTCGTTTTGTCTCCTTTCTTAAATAATGGATTATTCCTATGGTCCAGTGGGCAGGAATTTCTTCAGTAATCCACATTTTAACTAGATGTTGATGAAGATTTATAATCTCAGGTTTACCAGCATTTTTCCAGATTTCAGCAAAGACTAAGTCTTCGCCACAAGTTTTCTACTTTGTTGTTCTTTAATTGCGAGTTCTACTTCATTAATGTTTGGAGGATTTATTAAATCTGGTGAAGTTAAAATAGGTGTATCAGTGTTTACTTGCAGGGTTTCCAGTGGATCATCACAATTTAACAGTTTCTCGAATGCTTCTGCAAGGATCTCTGTATTTTCTTGGTTAGAATGTGCTAACTTTCCTGTTTGATTTTTCAACATTAATGTTGGAGCTTCAAATTTTTTTAGATATTTACCAAATGTTTTGTAATAATCTCGAGATTGCTTTTTCTTGAAATCGTCTCTTATCTTATCCAGTGTATTTTAAAGATGATTACGTTTCGTTTGTCTGATGATTTTATGGGTTAATTTTCTTTGTATAGTTAGGTCTAAATTTGATTCTTCTGACTTTAGACCTTGATGTTTTATCCATGCATGGTGTCTTTTCTCTATTGCTTGATCACAATCTACATTCCACCATTCATGTTTTTTCCTTGGATTTATTGGTGCTAACTCCTCTGCTATTGATTTTAATTTAGTGATTAATTCGTCCAATGTTTTAATGTTGAGAGATTCTTCTCCTGTTCTTTCACAGTACTCTATATTTTTTATTAAGGTAGATGGATCAAATTTCCTCCTATTGTTATTATTAGTTTTTTTCTTGGCCATTGGAGTTAATTTTATTTTTATCTTTACCACATAGTGGTCTGATCCTGAGTCAACTCCCCTTAGAACCTTGACATTATGAATTTCGCGATGGTGAAATTGATCCATGCAAACATGATCCAATTGCCATTCACCCCTTCTGAAGTCAGGATGTTTCCAAATTTTCAATTTATGGGGCTGTCTTTTAAAACATGTTGATTTAGAGATTAATTTGTGGTTTCTACAAATTTAGACTAATCTTTGACCATTTTTATTGGTTCGTTTATATGCTGTCCATTTTCCAATGATATCTCTATATCTTCTTTCTTGTCCAAGTTGCGCATTGAAATCACTAAGGAAAATTTTGATGTTTGATGAAGGGATGTTTATTAAAGTTTGATCCAAAAGATCCCAGAATTTTTGTACTTCTTCTCTGTCCTTAATGGTGTTGTTTTTTTTTTGATTAGTAGGAGCATGTGCATTAATAATTGTATATGTTTTATTTGCCGATTCAAAGTTAGGGTCGTAAGTCTGGAGGATTGAGATTTAAATTCTGTTATCGAGTCAATGATTATGAGATCTATTAAGAATCCGTTACCAAATTGTGGACAATTTTTCATAACTCGTTTTCCTGGAATTCCTTTATATAGTCTGTATCCTTGTGATTCCAGATGGTCTTGATCACTATTTCTAATTTCCTGAAGGGCCATAATTAGAATTTTATGACTTCTCATGATATCCGTGATGGTCTTCAATTTTCCAGTTTGAACCAGAGAGTTAACATTATGTGTAGAAAAGAATGAGACTTGTTTATGTTTAATTTTCCGTAGTATTTGTTTGTTTGCTACTTGATGAGTTTTTAGACGCTCCGATTCGTCATTATCTTCCGCAAGACGGCCCACCGTATCCGAATGCTGTCTTTTCTGTAATCTATCATTACAGACGGCGGAATTATTCTTCAAATGACTTTTCATGGTCGACTATCTAAGGTTTCACCTTGAGGGGAGGATAAATTCTTGAATTAAAATCCTGAATGTTATTCAGAAAGGTGAAAGAACTGAGAAAAGAATTCTCAGTCCCCCCCAACACTAGTCTGTTCACTGACCCAGTTTCCCGCTGGGATTGATTACCCAACCTTACACTGGGTTGCTCAGCTTAGCAGGGGACACCACGTGCAGGTCAGTGTTGGGAGTTGGAGTGGAGAGGTTATGAGGATTCTCTTCTGCTGAATCCTTGTATTACTGATTTTGTTGGTTAGTATCATCACATCACACTCCCTTTGTCCAGGTCTACATATGTATAGACCTCCCCAGGTTGATTCCTATAATATATAATAATGTAACTCCTTCGAGAAGCCTCATTTCTTCATCCTCCTCATAAGACTAGGTCGATCCCGTTACTGCCTTTAGGCTAGATTTAAATATCTTGGCAGAGTCGGGAATCGAACCCGGATCTCCACGCTGAATGCCAAGAATGCTAGCCACAACACCACGAGGTGGATGAGCTTTCACGCCAGTGGTTCATGACGCCACTATCGTCAGCACCGTACAGAGGATGATAATAATAATAATAATAATGATAATAAAAATAATATTCTTTTTAATCGCTATCCTCCCAACTCGGCTTCACCCACGGTCACTGTGGGGGATCATTCCTCCACCGTCGCAAGGACGGTGTCTGGGAGCTGAACATACGTTGTCAGCAGATACAACTGGGGATGGTGACAGGCTGATCGTCCAGACGACCACTAACTTGGATCTATTTAAGGATGGGCCAGGGAAGAGATTTTGTTAGGAAGTCGACAGTGGACCTGTTGAAAGGAACCGTCCAGGCATGTGTGTGGTGTTTGTAATGAGGAACCACGATAACCCTTTTCAGGACGGCCGACCTGGGATTCGAACCCTCGCTCTCCCTATGCCAGCGAGACATGAGTTAGCGCGTTAGCACTCAGCTGCTGTGGCCAGTATAATAATACTAATAATACTAATAATCTTCTTTGCCTTAGCGTTTGTCCCGCCTCGTGGCAGGGTCCGCTATACTAATACTACTACTACTACTACTACTACTACTACTACTACTATTTTCTTTTACGAGGGAAGTGGAAAAATCTTGCATAAGACCTTGAAATGGGTCCGCACTCCTCAAGAGTGTGGGATTCTTACCCACTAAAAAACCACACCCTGCCCTCTTGACAAAACCCATCCCGGGACCACTTTCGTATTACTTCAGGATGGAGACATTTTCTTTGCTTCACAAGCACCATCTTACTTCTCAATTCATAGTCCGCGGATCGCAGACTTAATCAACTAAATCGAGCAAGTCCCCATCCGACTTCTTCTGACGAAGGACCACCTCAACAAAGAAAGCGACCGTATCCCAGTTGAGCTCGTTCCTCAGCATAATTCCAACTATATTGTCCGGCGTTATTGGACCAACCTCAGCTTCAAGTCGTTGTTTTTCCGCTGCCCAACGAGCGCAGACGAAGAACGTATGATATACGTCATCTCGTTCGTTTTCTCAGTAAATACATACTGGACTCCTTACTTTGGCCATACGATGAAGGTAACACCGAAAGTAGCCATGACCTGTCAACATCTGAGTCAGAAAGTAATTCGTTTCTCCATGTTTTCTACTTGTCCAATCTACCAGACTCTGTATCAGCCGAGCTGTCCATCTTCCTCTGAGATCGTCATTCCACCTCTGCTGCCAAAGCTCCATCTTGTGTACTACGGCTTCCTTCCGGGCTTGAACCTTGCCCAGTTCTACTCGTCGGAAGTATACGTCTTTACATTCTTGCGCGAGTAAGTCTATTGTCGCAACACCTGAGACAACCAGAACTGCAGGTTCCGAAACTGTACGGTAAGCACACGCCACCCTCAGAGCTCCTCTCCTCTGAATTGCAGCTAGGCGTTTCCTATACTTCTCTATCCTCAGCGAATCAGACCAAATCTCAGCTCCATACAGGAGAATAGACTGCGCTGTGGACAACAGTAGTCGACGCTTGCTTTCTCTAGGACCATGCACATTAGCCATGAGTCTACTAATGGCAGCTGTCACTACTTCCGCCTTGTCTGCTGCCTTCCGTATATGAGACCAGTATGTCAGTTTCGTGTCAAGAGTAAATCCTAAGTACTTCGCAGTGGCTCCAGTTCGAACGACCACCTCTCCAACCTTCATGGGAATTATAGTGTCCATTCTCCTCCTAGTTAACATTACTATTTCAGTTTTCGCCATAGCTAAATTCAGACCATGAGCGTTCATCCAACCACTCACCCGTCGCATTACCTGATTGAGTTTCCACTGAGCCAGAACCTCATCTCGGGCTACAATCACCGCTGCAGTATCATCAGCGTACCCAACAAGGAATGTATCTTCGGGCATCTCCATGCGCAGTAAGCCGTCGTACAACATGTTCCACAAATCCGGGCCCAGGATAGATCTTTGCGCCGCTCCTGCCGTGACTTTTCTCCTCCTCTGACCGTCTGCAGTGTCATATAACAGGGTACGGTCCTTCAAATAATCTTTCATTATACGCAGGAGATATGCAGGCAACTGGAATGTGAATTGAAGAGCTTCAACCATATCCATCCACCTAGCAGAGTTGAAGGCGTTCTTCACATCCAAGGTTACCAGAAGTGTTATTTTCCGAGAATAGTGGTTACCTTCCTGTGCTTGATTTGCAGCTTCAACTACTAGGCGTACTGCATCTATTGTACATCACCCCCGGCGGAAGCCAAATTGCTTGTCAGCAGATTTCCGGCGGCTTGAATAGAAGACAGTATGCGAGGTTTTAATAGCTTCTCCAGCACTTTTCCCGCAATGTCTAAAATACATAGTGGTCTGAAGGATGATGGCGCGTTCCCAACTGCCTTTCCTTTTTAATCAGCACTAGTCGAGCCATTTTCCAACGGGCACTAAAGATACCTGCTCTCAGACAACAGTTGTACATTTCAAGCAGTAGCTGCGGACAAACCTTGACAGCCAGTTTCATTGCTTCCGCGGGTATCCCGTCAGGGCCTTCAGCTCACCTATGGTAAAATAGAGGAATGAATTCCGGCTCAACTACGTCGCCCACATCAATTCGCACAGGGTGAGTAGGGAATAGCTCGTCTACAATACCATCCATCGTCCGTGCATCCAACGTGGTATTGGACATAGTGCCGAGTTTCTTGGTGACAATTCGGTAGCCTAATCCCCAAGGATCTACGTCTACTTCTTTAACTAACAACTGCCACATCAGAGTTTTACGTCTTCTGATGGCATCTCTAAGGGTTCTCTTAGCTGCAAGGAGCTCAGCGGATCTCAAATCAGCCTCTGGTCGATGTCTTGAACGTTGGGCTCTTCTTCTGAGTCGAAGACAAGTTCTTCGAAGATCAGCTATTTCATCAGTCCACCAATAAGCACGACGTCTATTGTTTCGAAGACGCTTCCAGGGCATTGACGCTTCGCATGCAAGGTGCAAGAGACGCATAGTGACCCCCACCTGTTCCTCAACAGAATCTCTTAGATCTAATTCCTCAACAATGTTACTAGTTCCTGTCTGTACTGATTCGAGTACAGTGGCAATTTCTCCTCGTCGATGCGCGATACATTCCAACGTGTTGTCTTCAATGTGTTGTGCCTCTGAGGCTGCTGATCTCGTAGAATCCGGAAGGTGATATATTGGTGATCACTAGCAGTATAATCCTCGATCACTTTCCATTCTACTACCAAGGCTGCCAGACGATCCGACACCAGCGTAATATCTGGTTTAGTCTCCGTATAACCAGGTCGTCTAAA
Organism: Meconema thalassinum; assembly: GCA_946902985.2. Classification (NCBI taxonomy): domain Eukaryota; kingdom Metazoa; phylum Arthropoda; class Insecta; order Orthoptera; family Tettigoniidae; genus Meconema; species Meconema thalassinum. Next base: position 245,496,672 of record OX336394.1, on the reverse strand, counting down.
TGTCGTTGAGGTCCCTGTATTCACCACGACCAATCCAAATCTGGCTGCCATCTTTAAAATTCGTCGTCCCCTCGAATTTTGATGTGGCATACCCCATTCCAATGCCCTAGCGTTGAAGTCATCGGCAACTACCGCAACACCTTCCATCTCACGGACAGTATCTTCCAAATTGTCCAGCTTCCTTTGAAAGTTCTGAATATGTTCATTCGGAGTTAAATAGCAACTTACGTACATAATCCCACCACTCTTAACCCAAACGATCCCATCTCCGGATCCGTGATCCTCCACATGGATTTTGCTCAGATCCGGTATCCAGATAGCCGCCGTACCTAGGGGATCCGAAAACCAGCCCAGAACGTCCATGTTTCGATATTGCTCACTGATCAGGAGAATATCTGTTTTTCTTTCAAATTTTAGCTGTATCAAAAGATCATTAGCGATTATCCTTCGTTTCAGGTTCCCTTGTAGGACATTCGTCATTGTGTTTTTCTTTAATCTTCGCGAGTGCCTCCCGAAATTCTGTACAAGAACCTGTTCCAGGGATGTGACTTATGTTCAACCCTCCCGATTACAGTCAGAGCACAGCACGCATTTCATGTCTGACGTACATCCTGTGGCTTTATGACCCAGTTGACCACATCTGTAGCAAAGGCCGCTCCTATCCGGGCCATTGCAATTCCTCCTTATATGGCCATAACCCAGACACCGAAAGCAGCGTGTAACCATCGCTCTTCTCCTCACCCTACAGTATATGAAACCGACCTTAATACGACCAGTCTCCAATAATTTCTGATTATCCATTTCCACAATTGCCATTTTCCGCCCTCTACTATTGGGTTTAGTGACGGATACTTTCAGCTCATCTATAAAACCCTCTATGTCTCGTTTCAGAGCTAATTCGACATCACGTACAGTAGTTACAATATCCATGTCTCTTATCTCCAAGACTGTTCTAGGAGTCAATGTCCTCACCAATCCTGCATGACCAACAGCTTCCCTCAAAGTGCTGCTGAACATTTCTCGACAGTCCTTGTCAGTCTTCGTATCAAACTCCAGTAAAACGTCCCCGGATCTAGTTTGACGGATCGATTGAATTTCCGGATGGCAGGCCTCTGGTTTCACCTTCTCCCTCAAACTCTTCACAATTTCTGCATAAGTCTTCCCAGCTGCTGGTTTTATCAGAACAGCCTTGGGTCGTGATCGATTATGGGATTTCCGAGTCTTGCTCTCCCGAACTGGTGGTTCTGCCCTTTGTGACAATAGAGAGGCGCTTTCTGACCACGACACAGCGATACCGGTGGACCTCCTCCGTCGGACCGTCGTCCATTCTGACAAATTTTCCTCCTGCTTATCGTAATCTACTGGAGGCGATTGAATGGGGTTATCAGGGCTATCCAATGCCACTATCACCTTCTCATGCCCTAAGGTATGCTCTTCCACTGCAGGCAGAACCCCTTGCTTCTCAAGCCAATTGTCCCTGCACGATATAATGATATCGATGGCTTCCTCTATCTCCGCTATTCCATTTTTCACGTCATTAGATATATTCTTCTGTCTTCCTGTATCAAGCTTCATCTTTCTGATGACATCAATGCATCTTGTCAAAGCCTTATCAAATGGAGTAGCGTCTGCACTTGTATCCTTCGAGCTACTAATAGAATCCATAATGGCAGATTTCCCAAAAATAAGCTGATGCCGACAGCAAAACACAAATACCGTCGAAAATCTATAGTATAATAGGATGGTTGCTACGTACTCATTGTAGCGGGTCTCTAATGGCCGCTGTCTCCAAGTAGTCCAGACCTACTATCTACCCCCTAACGACGAGACCTATAAGGTTGCCACAGAATTACTCTCAACCCAGATGGCCTTGGATTTCACTAGCGCACGAAGTATGAATGTCGTCACTGCAAGTTCTATGATTTCAATAGTCTATGGCAAAACCTTAACCTAAAATTGACGACACACGACCAGTCAACACTCAATAAATACCGAGAAGAGAATAAAACTCTTGAAACACAATACACGTACCATGAACTGGGACAATCACCAACCTGTTTCGATGCCAAAAGGCAACACACAAATCCAGCTAATTGCTAATTCAGCGGTAATCATGCCAATCATGGCTGCAACAATAATCACTACTACTACTACTACTACTACTACTACTACTACTACTAATAATAATAATAATACCTTAGATTCGCAAAACCAAACAAACGGTAATCACATTTTTGTTGACTTCAAAAAGGCGTATGATTCCATAGATCGGCAGACATTTAGAATAACAGACAAAAGGAACTTGAAAACCACGTTTTAAGTCCCTAGAACCATTCATGACCATAGTAGTGTAACTGTAAGAATATTTAGTAAATCTATTGTTGGCTGGCAATTCAGGCTGCATCACGTCGCCCCTACCAGTGTTCTGGTGCAGAATTGCGAAAATAGTTACATCTTGCGCTGATTATAAATTGCAGTCACGGGGAGTAATTAGTGCAAAAATATTTCTTAGGCCCCTTTAAACAGTTAACATTATGGAAATATTATGCCTCTGTATAAGTGCGATGGTGTTGGTGCAGTTCCTTGAGGTTAAGAGCTGCAATGAGCGTTGGTGCTTTCAAATTTACTTTCATTGTGGTGTTTGAAGCCATATTTTCAGTGTTGCCTTAGTAAACAAGTGTTTAGTGCTTTTCAGTCGGTCAACACGAATGTACCCAAAAGAGATGGGTTATGCCCTAATCCTGAAATAAATTACATTACATTACATTACATTACATTACATTACATTACATTACATTACATGGATCTGATGATGATCGCTTGACGATCGAAACTGGTCATCCTAGTGTTTTATTAATCTCATGTAATTTATTTCAGGATTAGGGCATAACCCATCTCTTTTGGGTACATTCGTGTTGACCGACTGAAAAGCACTAAACACTAATTTACTTTCATTTATTCCGATCCTTGTCCTTGAGCGGTATGTGGCGATAAATGACACTATTGCTGCCTCAGGAGCTTGGGACAGCCGAAGTTTCCAAAATGCTCTGATTATTTTCGTACGGCGCTATGCGACGAAAGACGACACTATTGGTCTCTATTTTCCTAACAGCGAAGCCTCCGTGGCTTAGGCGGCAGCACGCCAGCCTCTCACCGCTGGGTCTGTGGTTCAAATCCCGGTCACTCCATGTGAGATCTGTGCTGGACAAAACGGAGGCAGACAGGTTTTTCTCCGGGTACTCCGGTTTTCCCTGTCAAACTTTCATTCCAGCAACACTCTTCACTATCATTTCATTTCATCTGTCATTCATTTAATCATTGCCCCAGAGGGGTGCGTCAGGCCTCGGCAGCCGGCACAGTCCATATCCTCGCCGCTAGATGGGGGCTTCATTCCGTCCATTCCTGACCCGGTCGGAGACTGGAAGCAGGCTGTGGATTTTCATTTTCATTTCCTAACAGCCAATGTGATATAGGCCATAGGCAGTGTATTTTATTTCACTTACTCCTCTTTCTAATCATATTTTTCAATTCGTTTGTAAATTACATGTGTCAGTACTGTAGTTAGAAAATAGCCGTTTCCCTATTCATTATTATCATTATCATTACGTAAAAATGACCTGAAAGATACGTCCATTATACTGTACTACTTATCACTCCCACTACTACCACCACCACCACCAAAAAAAGTTATAGTCTATATTTTATTTTCTGTTAGTTTAGATATCATTTGCCAGTTCTGTAGTAGACCTAGTATTCATTATCATCCATAAAACAAATAAATCCACCAGGCGAAGCCGGGCACTACTGCTAGTTATTGATGAATATTAAGGCAGAGACTGTCTGTGGGTATCACTGTAGGTTTGATAGTGTTTTATAGAGCTATTTGTCTTCCAGATTTGGATCTGATGATGCTCGCTTGACGAGCGAAACATGCCATCGCTTATTTTTATATTTTTCAATAGTTTGTAACAATGAATATAAAACTTAATCATATGTATTTTATTTCAGGTTATATTTTTACATATTCCAGTAATTGGAATTATTTTGTGTTGATCGACTGAAAGCTACAATATTAACTGTTAATATGGCAACACTGAAAAATAGCTTCAATGCTACCAACTGTGGTATAGCAGTAACTGGTACCGCAGGTCTTGAATAAAGAATGTCTCCTTTGCCAAAATGAGCTTTGCGATCATATTCAACTCAGCGATCGACCCTTATCCTACAGTATGAATCAGTCAACGATGGGTACGCAATAAACAGTGCACAGCCATTCATCAAACTCAGATCATAGCGGGCAATAGAGTGCGTTGAACTGCACGACTTTGTTCACAGAAACGCATGTTACACAGATTAACTTGATCAATGTTCGTAAAAAGGGGATAAAAGTGAATTTCACTTTTATGGCAAACAATCCACAACGAAGCGGTTTGGCGTAGAGCAAATTATAATATTGTACCCGCATGCATTAAACAGAAATGAGTTGCGGTATATTTGATTACAATTCCTCTTTGTGGACCATCAAACAGGAGCTGCAGGGTCAGTACGAGTTCAAATGTTTGAGCCCATCGCTCTTAATATTGCTTGTCAGTCACGAGAGACAGGATTCATATAGCCTACCTCAATACGGTTTAATGATGATAATCCACAGCCTGCTTCCAGTCGATCGACCGGATCAGGGATGAAATGAATGAAGCCCCCCCATCTAGTGGCGAGGATATGAACTGTGCCGGCTGCCGAAGCCTGTCGTCGCACTCATCTGGGGTAATGATTAAATGATTAACAGATAAAATGGAATGATAGTGGAGAGTGTTGCTGGAATTAATAACAGATTTAATGAAATGATAGTGGAGAGTGTTGCTGGAATGGAATTTTTGACAGGGAAAACCGGAGTACCCAGAGAGAAACCTGTCTGCCTCCGCTTTGCCCAGCACAAATCGCACATGGAGTGACCAAGATTTGAACCACGGACCCAGCGGTGAGAGGCCGGCGTGTTGCCGCCTAAGCCATGGAGACTGGTGTAATGCTAGGGATCATAATTGTGACTATAGAAAATAGCTCCCCTGTGAACAGTCATAACACTGTTGACTAAGATTTAAAATGAGACTACAGCTAGCATTCGAACCCTGCATTCCAGACAGGCGCGTTTAGATGAAGTACCCCCCAAAGCTTTGAATTTTGATGAGATTGATTTGTTCCTCGTAATCCAGAGCTATTGAATGTTATGTTGTTGATGTTGTTGATTGTTTTAGGGGCTTTGCGACATCGTCGCCATCTAACCCTGTGTACTTGGGTGTGTGTAGAATTTGTCTGATAACCTGTGTCACTGCGATGTCTTTAGTAGTATGTGTATTTGTGGTAGGATTTGGGTTGGAAATGGCCGTGACCTTAAGTTGGATACCATCCTGGCATTTGCCTGGAGTATAAATGGGAAACCATGGAAAACCACTTCCAGGATGATTGAGGTAGAAATCGAACCCGTCTCTTCTCTTTTTATTTTTGCCTCACGAGACTGAGTGTATTCCGTTCCAACCCTCAGACCAGAATTAAATTACTTGGCAGAGTTGGGAATCAAACCCGGATCTCCGCGGTGACAGCCAAGAATGCTAGTCAGTACGCAACGAGGTGGGCATGTTATGTGATAAATTAATTGCAATTTCAATAATTGGCTCACAAATAACTTTTTATATTTTAAATCATATTTCAAAATTACTACAACATTGATGCCCACGCTGTGCAAATTTTCACGCGGAAGCAGTGTGTTGCACGCGAGCAAGGAATGGTACGATCCGACTGGCGTTACGTGATCGGCCCGGCACGGTCCAGCTCTACAGGCCGTTCTCCGCCGACCGAGTTGCTCGTCTGTTGGTGCAAGGGGGAGGGTGACTAACCCAACCGGAGTGCATAGGGTCTACGTTCCTTTATGCGTGACTATTCTAATGGAAAAGACGCCTTGCCACAAGCTTCAAAATAAATGGGAGTAACATTCTTTTCTTGAAGCTGGTAGTTATTAGAGTCTTGAGTCTTTTGACTGGTTTGATGCGGCCCTTTGTGCCTCCCTGTCCTGAACTATTCGTTTCATCTCTGCATAGCTACCACACCCTGCATCCGAGGCAGTCTGATTAATATATTCTTACCTTGGTCTAGTCCTACAGGTCCTACTGTTCTTGTCCTCAACCCTTACTTCCATAACTAAGTTTGCTATTCCTGGGTGTCTTAGTCTGTGTCCTACCAACCTATCTCTTCTCTTCATTAGCAGTCTCCAGAAACATCTCTCCTCGCCCACTCGTCCAAATACTTCTTCATTTGTTACTCTATCTACCCATCTGATCTTCATCATTCTCCTGTAACACCACATTTCAAACGTTTCGATTCTCCTCTTTTCTGCTGCGCCAAGTTCAAGTTTCACTTCCATATCTATAGAGTACCTCGCTCCAGAGAAACGCTTTCAAAAATGACTTATTAATACCAAAATCTATATATGATATCAACAAATGCTAAAATTCTGAACATTCTGGTCGATTGTACAAATCTTTTTATAACAGTTATACTATTAAAATATGTATTGCTTTAGCTCGTTAGGCTGTGTGTTCCACCTTAAAGCACTGAACACATCTGTTGTCCAGAGAGAGAATGCCGACACTGAACTCATATCACTAGTTGGGTGGGTCTCAGTGGCAAGTTAGTGAAATTAAAATGGTTTCAAGTGGGTATCGGTTGAGCGACTGATTATTAGCCTACTTTCGATTTTTGCAAAAAATGAAAGTAAACTTATGAAATCAACACGGGGCGAAAAATTGTGTGTCTGTCTGTGTGTGTGTCTGTGTAGGCCTACTCTGAATGTCTGTCCTCCCCCCTATCAATTCGAAGACGGTGAAACCGAATTGAATGAAATTTTGTACAGAGATAGCACTAGTAATGGGCACCTCCTATTCATGTTTGATATCCATATGTATGTATGTCTACCCCTTATTATTCCCGTTTTTTTCCAACGGGGTCGGGGATGAGATGCGATGGAAGTCTATGTGGCGATGGTTTTTACGGCCGGATGCCCTTCCTGACGCCAACCTCATGAGAGGAGTTAATGAGAGATGAAATGAATGATGGTGAATGAAACTGGGCAAGGATGAGGAAGGAAGCGGCCGTGGCCAGTCAGAAGGTACCGTCCCAGCATTTGCCTGGTGTTGAAAATGGGAAACCACGGAAAACCATTTCAAGGACGGCCGACGGTGGGGCTCGAACCCACGCGTCTACCGAGTCAGCAGAGAGCTTGGCCCCATGACCTAATGCTGCGCGTTAGCCAGCGTAGCCACTATTGTCGGTATGTTTGATATCCATATAACACGTTGTATTTCAACAAGCTACTACAACCAATATTCAATTTTACTCCTTGAAAAGGACAAAGAGTTATAACAATACCCATGCATTTAGGGGAAAGTAGGCTATATGTTCTTTACTGAACATCTTCTTTTTAACCTAGGCTAGTTTAGATTGTAACATTTAAAGTAAAAAATGATGACGGACAAAATCCAATTAATATCGGAACAATATAGCACTAAGCCACACAATACGGTACATATCTGAGATTTTTTGGTTAACGAATTTAACAAGTTTACCAAGATGAACTTTAAACAGAAAGCCACTTGATATAGAGGTAATTCTGTTTTTAACGATCTCTAAAACATTACCTAATAACTTATTAACTTAATAACCTCACTGACCTCAGGAACAAGTTGCGGAAGCTTTTGTTATGATCAATTATTGGCAAGCAACACTTAACTCATTTTCACTTTCAGAGGAAGTTTCACTCGCTGTCTGTGGCAGATCCTAAATTACCCTTATTTATATAAATAATAAGTAACGCATGCAATTTTTTCATCCTAAACTTTGATATTTTATTGCCTCTATTTATATAATAATAAGTAACACATATAATTGTTTTCATCCTAAAGTTTGATCCTAATTTTCCCCTATTTATGTGAATAATAATTAATAAGTAATACTTTTAATATTTTCAACCTTAATTTCGATCATAAATTACCCCTCATTGCGACTTCGGTGGCGAGGTTGGTAGCATGCTGAACTGCTGTGCCCAAGATAGTGGGTTCAAACCCGGCCAAAGTAATCGGATTTTTAAGAGCGTTAAAAATCCTTCAGTATGCCTTCCTTCGGAGGGGAAGTAAAGCCGGCGGTCCCATCTCATAGATTTATGGTATGTAAAAGATCCTTCCACAGACTAAACTTGTGTGAAGCTAAAATGTTAGCTTAGATTTCGTCTATCAAAGTTCCAACGTTCACCATTAGGTATCATTGATATCTGGTAGCGAAAGTTGGAACTACTGGAAATTGAATGGAACTTGTAGCTCACCCTAAGGGTGTCCGCTGGAAGCAGCTACAGACTCAGGCGAGCCGAACATGTCCTCGGACACTCCCGGCACTAAGAGCCATACCATAAATAAATAACCCCTCATTTATATGAGTAATGAGAATATACTGCATGTAATTCTTTTCAGGACTTGTGTTATATAATAGTCTACAGTATATGTTGTGGCCCCGTTCAATCATATTGAGCAAATAACGTGTTGACCGACTGAAAAGTATAAATTGATAGTTTGTACAGGCAACACTGAAAATTGGCTTCAAAACTTCATATTGAAATGACCACGATGTCAACTGAACCGTCTTGGTGAGAGGTAAGCAGCTTGACCACTGCGCCATCACGCTGCCGTAGTCATCGAACTCCCTCAGCCAGCTTTAACTCTCTTCACTCAAGAAGTGAGGGTGGTGAGGACGCAAGGTTTTGTATTCAGGTCAATGGTAGACAATGGCCACTCAAAATAAAGAGGCTGCATCAAGTATTCATGCTGTAAGATAAATAAGCTTGTTCAGTTGAACCAGAACGCGCTGTGAATGTCACGGTCTTGCTGAGGACAGGCGCCGGCATTCCTTCACTGTGTCGCTTAAAGATGAGCACACAGCGACGCCTGACATCGTGTTGGTCACAATTGGCGCATTAAAGTTCACTAGTTTAGTTTAGTGTACTACACCAGGTCTGTCAGCTAAATTATAATAATGATACTACTACTACTACTACTACTACTAATAATAATAATAATATAGAAAATTGGATAAATTAATATCCGGCAAAAGAAGGAAACCCACCGAGAATGAATGTGGGCGTATTGGACAAACATCAAACCCCGAAGACGCGGTCCACATATGGCCGATATGAAACGAATGAATGCATGAATGAATGAATAATAATTATGATAATGATAATAATAATAATAATAATATTAATAATAATAATAATTATTCACGGACAAACTCGAAGTACAGGAGAGAAAGATAATGAGGAAGATATTGGGATCTGTTAAGGAAGGTAATGAATACAGAAGGCGGCCTAATCAAGAGCTCTACACGTAGCCTACTGTGAAAGAATCACGATTGTTGATAGGAAACGACGTCTAGCATTTTATGGACACGTCTACAGGATGCATCCTACCAGGTTGACCAATCAGCTCCTCGGTTACTGGCAAAAGCGGAAGACCAAGTCACCATGGTTGTGGGAAGTGAGCAAAGATCTGCAAGAACTTGGTGGGACGGAAAGAGTCTTAAAAGACCGGACATCTATCAGGAAGATGATTCAGCAATTGAGGTTCCAGGACAAACCGCCTAGAAAGAAAACAGGTGCCCTCTGGACCCAGGAGAGGAGGGAACAACACAGCCAGAGGATGCGTAACTACTGGGCAAACATCAAAGCCCACTCCAAATGTAACAGTTGAACGTCGTGGTCCATAGATGGCCTATTCGAAACAATAATAATAATAATAATAATAATAATAATAATAATAATAATAATAATATCAGCCAGTGTGTGTTCTTGAAAACAAGGAATACAAGCTATATTGAGACCGAACTATTCTGACTGATCAATCGGTATCACGCGACATGCCGAATCTGCTGGTTGTCAGCAAGAGAATCAAGCAAACTACCTTGATTGATGTTGCGTTGCCTAACAACAAGAATCTCCAGTCAAAGCACATAGAAAAGATCAGCAAATATAGCGAGTTGGTCGACCCTATCGAAATACAATGGCATGTAGAACGGGTCAAGAAAGACCATACCTATCATTGTCTCTAGTACGGGCGTGATCCTAAGTAGGTCTACCTTGCTCCAAGGCCTTAAAGAAATGGATCTGGATACTCAACTGTACAAACTAATGCAGAAGGCAGTAATTCTCTCAACAACCCGAATCGTCCAGAAGTTCATGGGTAGCGACATTCCAGCTCAGAAGTTGCTGGTTCAGTAACTGTAGGCTACTTTGGTTCCCTGAAGCCCGTACAGTTATGTTGTAATGTACCAGCAATGTGTTATATGTAGGCCTACTGAATAAGACAATAATAATAATAATAATAATAATAATAATAATAATAATACAAATTACGAGCCTTACAGTAGTCGCATGTGATGTGTAACATGTGACATGTTATCCTACTATGTGTCTGCCTTGTTAACTGTGAACTCCGTTGGTCATTGAAATAACTACTTGTAAAACTCCAGTGCCAATTATTTATTGTAGGAATATCTTCAATGGGGCCTCCAAACCGTATGCGATATACATTCCACATAGGGCTGAATGTTGGCCGACAGTACCTCGAATGCTTACATTAAATAAGAATACAGCAAAAGTATGAAGGTTTAATAAATCATAATTGTTTTCAGCAAATATGATATAATGAATATTTTCACACCAAAGAACGACAACTTGAAGATGATTTATTGTAGGAATATCTTTAACGAAGCCTCCAAATCTTGAAGTAAGCCGTATGCGATATACATTCCACATAGCCACATGGCCGACAGTACGTCGTGGTACCGATCTCTGCCACCACGGGTGCCCATTGTTTCCGTCCCATTTCCGTCCCTTTTTCAAAATCAGCCCCACAAAAATATCCAGCTACCGAGTGTAAAGATGTTACACATCAATAATTGTAATCTCAGCCACAGGAGTAATACCAGAACAGCTGAAAATACCATTCAACATCTATCAGAAAATACAGGAGGCAGCAATAATTGTAATCTCAGCCACAGGGGTAATACCAGAACAGCTGAAAATACCATTCAACATCTATCAGAAAATACAGGAGGCAGCAATACTGGACAGCTGCCATATAGTCAGGAAATTCTCAAATTGGCCTACTGATTGAATACCAGCATAACCCACCGAGGTTTTGTTGACGACCAGAAGAACTGTGTTTAATGAGTAATTTGTGATAATAGTAATAATAATAATAATATCATCATCTTCAGGACTGGCGTGAATCCCACAACTTAGAGGAATCTCTCACAGAGTTGAAATTAGACCCAGGCCTTTTCAAACTGATGCAGAAAACAGTCAAACTTTCTACGTGTCGCGTAGTAAGGCTGTTCTTGGGCAATCAGGCCTGAGGGAAAAGTGTAAAGCTACTACTGAATGCAGTCACCAAGAATTTGCTCCTTATGATATATACGGTAGCCTATCTGGGATTCTAAATGTTTTCTTTCCAGCAAATATGCTGAGAATGTGTAAGCGAATGCGCAAAATGAATAATAATAATAATAATAATAATAATAATAATAATGATGTATGTCTACCCCCTTAATATGCCTGTTTTCAACGGGGTCGGGGATGAGATGCGATGAAAGGCCATGTGGCGGGTGATTTTTACGGACAGATGCCCTTACTGGTATCAAATTCATGAGAGGAGTTAATGGAAGATGAAATGAATGAAACTGGGCGAGGGTGTGGAAGGAAGCGGCCGTGACCTGTCAGAAAGTACCGTATCAACATTGGCCTGGAGTTGAAAATGGGAAACCACGGAAAACCATTTCATGAATGGCCGACGGTAGGGCTCGAACCCACGTTTTCCGAGTTCGCAGATGGCCTCTTGGTCTAGCGCTACGCGTTAGCGAGCGTAGCTACCGTTGTCGGTAGTCTAACAATAATAATAATAATAATAATAATACATTTTCATTTGAGACTGTTTTGCCTTGTTTGCGAACAAGTCACGTCCATGATCCCCTATTAGCAGCTAGCACTGCGGCCTTCTCTGCTTCAGCACCTCTCACTTTGAAATCGTTCAAAACTGATTCTAACCTTCGCTTCCTAGGCCTACCCTTGTTTCTCTTACCCTCTACAGCCTAACTTATTAACTTCTTATGTAATCTGTCCTCTCCCATTCTCTTCACATAACCCCACCATCTGTGTCGGCTAATACGAACAGCTTCATCTAGCGTGTTCATTTCTAATTTAGCCTTTATCTACTTACGTGTACCTTTCAGCCATTGCTCGCAACGGTTTGTCCCCGCAATCATTCGTGCTACCCTCATATCAGTTAACTTACCTCTAGTTTGTATATCAGGTATCTTGAATCTACGGCTCGGGTCCAAGCTGCGTGAACCTGAGAGGAATATGGATCGCGCACTATGAGAAGGGATGGTAACGAGTGATTAGGTTTTCCGATCTGTGCTTAGTAACAGAACCAAATACATTGGTCGGAGACTCACTCACTCACTCATTCGCAACGCCACACTGGTTTCAGCAAAGACCCTATGATAGCTGTATTGAAATAGACGGTAATATCAGGTAACACGGCGGGCTGTTGACAGGCTTCTCAATTCTCGCCTGACCCTTCCCTGCCTCTGCCCTTCATCCCGCAAGTTCACAGAGCTTAGACCCGAGCAGTACCTAGGTCTCACTTCCATACAGCAAGGTCGCTTTAAATACTGAGCGATGTGGGGAGAGTTTCGTCGCTAAACCAATTTCTTCTTGCAGAATACCGTAGATCGCAACTGAGACCTCACTGGCTTTCCTGCAGGTAGGTTAGTAGGTAGATATTGAGAGGGTCCGAATACAGAGCTCCTGGGTTCGAATCCCGGCTCTGTACAGACATTTAACTACAGACTGAGGGTCAGAATAGATTACACCGCGGCCAACGAGAAATACTGGGCCTGGTGCGCTTTCGTGACGTCAGCAATGTAGTGCTGTTACACCACTTCCGGTAGGGTTATGTATGACGGGAACATAAACCGTATTGTCTACAAGATGCTGAAATCACAGAATACTTAACCCATATCATATCACAAAACACGCTGTAAAAAGCATTGACCCAACACAACCATGGCTTCTGGTAAAACATACATGGTAATTACAACTCATGTCTTACACTGATCAATCTTATGAAGTCCAACACTTAGCCAAAATTTACTTATTTATTCATTACTCTAAGTAGAACCAGTAGATCACGTATCTATAATCGTTGTAGTTGATCACAAGGTAATACTTTTCAGGAGTATGTTATCATTCCCTGGCGGTTGCTTGTTAATTCTGTGGAATTACTTGACGGTTACAAAGCATTCAGGAAGGTTATGAAAAGCTATGAATAGTGCCGGACAAAGTATGCATGTATAACTCTTATAGTTGAACGATATAGGTACATAAATGTATCAAACGTTTTTGTAATAGAAAGATATTCACGAGCATAATATTCTATGGTCTTCGTCTTACTGCCGGTGTGGTAGTCATCTTGCCTTCACCACTGAATCTGTATTCATTTACCACTCTTGTCTTCATAGAAGGTATTGATATGAGTCGTTGATCGGTGGCGAGTGTATTCCGCAGATCTCTTCTATAAGCGCATTAATTTCTGTTCCGCCCCTTAAAACAACAATAACTAATACTTTCACTGCAAGTTTCTTTGATCTAATTATACTCATGTCACTGCTCATGTCCACATAAGTTACAACGAAAGTCACAGGATCTACAATTCAACTTACTGTACTCGTTGCAGCTATTACAGACACACCAAATCCTTGAATCCTAGTTCGAGTGGATTTTTGTTACGAGAAACTTCAGCATGTAAATAGGTTATCTATAGCTGGCGTAGTTTTGTAAATCAATACAGTATAATTTTTCGTGCTTGAAAACACATGGAACATCTAAACTGGGTCCATTTCAAGAAGAATGATATAAAATATCGCATTTCTGCTGCTTATGAATTGCTCTCGACTTAAACGTACAAGCACCATCAAGCACTACATTGCCTACGTCACAAAAGGATTAGGTTTACGCGCCATGGCCTGCCTTTCTCGTTGGCCACGGGATTACACTCTACCCCGAGAGGTAAAACTGAACATTTCCACCATCCTAGAAGTTGTTTTCCGTGGTTTCCTTCTTCTACTCCACGAAAGTGCCGGGATGGATCCTAACTTAAAGTCACGGTCTCTTCATTCCCAATTAAGAACCCTCAGCTCGTTGTTAGTAGAACAATGACCTCGCTTAGTAATTATCTTTTCATATTGTGATTTGCTCATTACTGTTCATATTCGGTGAATGACCTCTTCAAAGTTTCGTAAATTGCAGCCATATCAGACTTGAACGGTGAAGTCTGGTGCACAGGCAACTTTCCTTGGAGTTTGTAACGTCTCATCAAGATTAACTAATTGCTGTTCTGACTAAGCCTTGAATGCTAAAGACAGCGCCTGGATTTAAGATTAATGAGCTTCGAAGTCTTTGAGGCAGGATGCTCGCTACGTTTTAACTACCTTGTCTTTTATTGGTGGCATCGAATGATGAACCAGCGTCATGAATTCGTCTGGCCTTCCTCTTGTAAGAGTTGTCTCATACTGGGATAGGGTCCGCAATTTGCATTTGAAACGCCACTTGTCTGTCACTCCGGAGGTCCGAGTTCGATTCCCGACTCTACCAAGAAGTTTAATTCTGGTCTGAGGTTTGGCACGGAACACACTCAGCCTCGTGAGGCAAAACTGAGCAGAGGTGGGTTTGATTCCCAACTCAGCCACCCTAGAAGTGGTTTTCCGTGGTTTCCCATTTATACTCCAGTCAAATATCGGGATGGTTCCTAACGTAAGGCCACGGCCACCTACATCACAACCCTCACCTCAATTTCAAATACCCACACTAATATAGTGTACCCATGTGAGTAATCTCGGTGGATAATATGCATCTGCCTCCAACTAGCATCAGCTCTCAGGCGTGTACGGTAACCCCAATTTAGCAGTGCATATTTTGGATTTGAGGCTAAAAGGTATCAACTCTACAATGATAAGGCACAACTCTATTCTAAAACTTTAATCCAGTAAAATAAATCATGGCTTCAAACACAAAACCGTACCCAAAAAAAGCATAAAATAAAGCAAACAAAATTTTTACTTCCACAATCCACAAGTAAACAAATATAAAATCACAACAAAGTCATACCTAGCCATAAGGCTTTACCCTTCTGTGAACTTCACAAGGATATACTAGTGCGCTGATGCACCTACGACTTCAAAACAAACTGTACATTAACATAACAGTCATACAATGTGACTTCTTTAATATTACAACAAGGATTATTCCTTAAACCTCTTTATATTAAACAATTATGTGTGCCGAGCATGTTTTGATATTTTTCTTCTCACCAATGAAATGCTTTGCATGCATTTACCTATTTGGACGTTGCACCAAAATCAACGTGCAACTCCATAATTATGTAAGCTACCCCCTACACATCCTCCAATTATATGGTTTCGCCGCATGCTGTCTGTGATTCCTAGATAAAACGTTACGTTATGGCTTATGTCGGATTGTACAATAGACTACCTCGCGCTCATGGCGATTGGCATCTAGTCACCAACTACATGACTTGGCTCCAGTGACAGTACAAATATATAATGTAACTATTCGTCAGATAGCTAAAATAATGAACCATCAGGATGAGCTATAATTATCCATGTGTTCACAAACCACATGGCTATAATACTCAACATAACAATCATGCATTATATGTCATTTTAACAAGGTCTAGAATCTCTTCCCTTTATAACTCGCCTGAGCGGCCCGAGTGGCTAGCACCGACCCTCGGCTAAGGAAGTCGCTACACAATAGAAAGTGGAATGGGTCGTTTCACCAATTATCTCGACCTTTCTAAAAGTTTGAAAGCTTCCCTCTCTCTAAGCAGTGAGGATTTACAAGACAAATACTGTGTCCTAACCGACACACATGTTCCCAAAGGATCTTAATTGACTATTATGCCAACAGGTATTGAATGAGCTTTTGTAATTATTCCTACGTCGAGGATAATGATTAATTAATGGCCTCACATGGGTCCATTCAACATGAAGGTTCGGGGTTCGCAATGCATGAGCCTGGCGGTTGACCGATGTCTCAAGTATAATATAGGCGCAGAAAACCACTGTCGCCATGAGTTTTCGCTGCCAACGAGCGTAAATAACTCATCAATAAGTTCTCGGGAAATCATAGAGCTGCGAGGTGTCCTTGTTTCCTCGACCCTACCCAGATTCCAGCCCGGAACACATTTCAATCCTTTCTTCAGAGTTAGGGTCCAACACTAGAACTCTGGAATAATAATATCTCCAACAATGTCCACGACATAGGAGAATTCATACGTAGAATAGACTATCTGGCCCCTAATGCTCCATGCTACGACACTCCGACCTATAATATTAAGAGAAATCTAACATTTACTCTATAAGCTTCTCAATTAAGCTGCAAATTCAATTCACTAAAAGCTCTTTCATTACTGGTATCATTACTGAATATCTGCAATATTCTAACATAAAACTTCTTTCCATAATTACTGAAATGTAATCTCACTGTAACATCTTCCTGCTTAGATTGATAAGTCTTGCAATTAGCGTTAATAATTCTCGCTTACAACATTTATTTGTTTCCTGATGTGTTCATTCATACTCTTAATAACCATTATTATTATTATCATCATTTCTCACTGACATAAATGACCAAAATCATCCTTTATTATTATTATTATAAAACTCATTGACATAAATGACCAAAATCATTATTTATTATTATTCTCATATAAATTACCAAAATTTCCGACATAGCTAGACGTTTTACACTCGAACAATCGCGTTCGTTGCATTTACATAACTGATTGCCATTCTTAATTCATAGTGGGAATAATTACTCCACTTAATGATGCAAATTAACATCTCAACTCTATAAAAATCAACTCAATACTGATTAAACATGGAGGATCAGCCTCCTAACTGATTTTTACTGGCATCTATAAGGAATTCACAATATCTTTACGGAATCACAGACATGCAGCGGTCCATACTTCTACATGATCATAACCATAATTTGTGGGGTACTTACATCTCTATAGGCATCTAAGGTGGCTCCGACCAATCATATTCTTCCATGTCGCCCGCCATAATGGGTTTAACGCGACATATTTCTCTTGTTTACACACATTTGATTACACATAATTTCTATCACCAACACGACACGTTGCATACCTTTCAGGAAGTTATCACTCCCCAAACAAGTGAAACACTTCATCAAACACTACTTTAAATGATATTTTTACATATACATTACACTGAACACTCGTCACTTTATACACACTTCAATGCTGAAATTCCCTAGCAGAGATCGAAATTGCAGGTGTCGACGGCATCTTACGTTACCAACTCCTGATTGAAAGTCTGGTTATCTGCTCTCGGAACTCTCCAACAGTTTTATGACGATCATTACTCCTACAGTGAGCGTCCTGCGTTACATCAATACGCTGGCTCCCAAACATGAGCGTTAACATCTGGTACTCTCATGGCAATACCAAACACTTAGTAGAGTTTCTTTAGCGCATTCTATCGTAGTTACACATATACGATTAGTTAATACTATACACACTGCGCTTAATAAAGTTCAACACTTTCACAAATAATTATATACAATAGTTCTACCGTTAGTCTATACGGTGCTTCGTAACTGAACACGTCATAGTTCGTGCTGCTGATTATGCCTGTATCACGACTATTATTCATACAAACATATTTACTGTTTCTATTACACATACCAGTCTTTGTCCGGCGTCTTGATGAATAGAATCGTCATGCGTTTTGCCTTGACGAACTTGCTTCAACCTGGCTGTAGCTGACTGAAGTTTCACTCGAAGACTGCACGTAGCTTATTTGAAGACTTCTGTATGCGACTTACACGCTGTCTCGTACTGCTGCATATTTGCTGCATACTGATTGCAATTTATTGCCATTGTGCTACAATTGACAATTGAGTAAGACTGTAACTGGCTGTAACTGCGCTTGGCGGCATGTAGACTGAGCTTGGCTGCGTCTCGACTGGCTTACAACTGAGTAACAACTGAGCATAGCTGAGTTAGAACAGAGAGCTCCTCCTGGGGTCTACTCCCTTATATCGGATTTCCACAGAAAGTAGAGCAACATCTTCCCGCGTAATCTTGGCTCCTCTCACAGCATGATTCAGGTCTTCAAACCATGATCATTGTGTTCCTCTCTCTTCACAGGTCCCAAAACTGTCTGTGTGCAAAGGAATCGCTCGTTCAATTAATTAATATTAATTCCTTTCTCCATGGCGTGGGACGCTACCTAACGGGAAACCCCCGGCAACATCTTCACATCCATCCGCGAACAATGGTCGTTTTACAGTCCTTACGCACATCACTAAATATGCACCAATTTCGCAGGTAAAAGACTCTAAAATTATCTTCTTGCCAAAATATTCACCTGTGTGCAACTCTCATCTCGATTCGTTACTCCAATCACGAGTAATCAATGATTTTTCTGGGCATTTCTCCGCCCCTACTCCAAATCCATTCTCCGTCGGGGAATAACTATGTCATTATTCAGGCCTCTCCCCTGCTCCAGACGACATAATGGGGTGACAGAGATGGACGTGGCTCCACTGGGACCAACCCACAATTCTGGGCCAATTAGTAAATGTCAGCTCTGCCCTCCTCTGTGCTTCAAGCCTCCAATAGCTTACACCAAATCGTCTTATAATGATATAATCTGCTCATTATTTCCTACATTATTTTACTAAATAATGCCATTTCATCAAAAATCACACCAGTGATTAAATATACATTTCTTTCGAGGGGTTTTTACCAAGAAACTCCCTGTACAGATCTCTGGTTCGCTTCCTGGTGGAACCTTTTTACTGAGATCACAGTCTCTGAGAACCATGTTCGATTCCAGTCAGCATAACCCCATCGGGTTCATGTTCCCCTTGCAAAACTTATAAAAGTCCAATGCAAGTGGCTTATATAAGTAACCAGCTGACTGTCGACCACCGTCTGTGTTTACATCTGGGGTCCTTCACCTTGTCTGGCTGCGAGTGGGTTAGTAGTGTTCCCCCTTCCACACTCGGCCTTGTTTCTGAGCTGTCTATTCTCCCTGCGAAGGGTCGCGTTTACAGCCTCAACCTCTCTGGCCACTCTGACCATTTCTTCATAGAATTCTCGCAAACACTGGCATTCTTTCTGCTCTCCGCTTACACTGGGTAAACTGTCTGCTTCTCGTCCCGTCTCGCCGTTCCAACATTCAGGTCTGCCTGCTTGGCTGCCTCCGCTCTCCACGTTGAGTTGGGTGTGCGTTACTAATTCTTCTTCTGGTTCATCGAATTCTTCTGGCGAGTAATAAACTTTTAAGTTGGCTATGTTCATAATGACCTCGTTTCCATTCTCTAAATGCCTTAACCTGTATGCATTGTTCTGGAGGTCTCTTATCACCTCGAACGGGCCGTGGTAAGAAAAATTAAACTTTTTATACTTCCGTGCCTCTGTATCTGAACTGGCGGGTTTCTTAATTAAAACTTTCTGTCCCACGAGAAGCGGTTTATGATACCTCTTCGCACGATTCCTTCTCTGACGTCTCTCCGCCTGTGCTTTGAGATATTCAAAGGTTCGTTGGATCCTCAATTCTCTACCGGGCTGTGCGTCTACTGGTAATGGAATAACACCATTCCACGGTCTCTCTGGTCTCTGATCCAGATGTAGAGTAACGGGAACCTGACCTGTCGCCTCATGTACCGTATTATTTATACAGTATTCAATTACTTCTAGAAATTCAATCCAACGCCAATTCGCTTCAGAACAGTAGATCTTCATGTATTTCTGGACCTCTCTCATTACTCTTTCAACGGGACTTGCCTCAGGATGGCGAATGGTAGATAAAATCTGCCTAATTCCTAGAGTTTCCAGTTCTCGACGAAATTCTGCACTAGTAAAGCAACTTCCGTGGTCCGAGAGAATGTTATCCGGCTTCCCAAGAATCGGAATAACTCTCTCTTTCAGGCGCTTCAAGACCTGTTTTGAACTTGTCTTTTGAATGGGGCACAACACCACCATTTTCGAAAATACATCCATGGCTACAAAAATGTGTCTATTGCCTCTACGTGCTCTAGGCAATGGTCCAAAGTTGTCGATACTCAATAGCTGCCTTGGCTTCTCTGGTAATAACGGGATAGGTCGTTGCCTCATTAAAAAGGGATTCGGCTTTACCCTTTGGCAAAGATCACATGTTCTAATAGCATTTCTCACCGTTTCTCTCAATTTTGGCCAAGTAAATGCTTCCTTCAACAGAGCACAGATTTTATCTATCCCAGGATGTCCAAATGCTCTGTGGGCTAGCCATACTAATCTCCTCTGCAAAGATGCAGGAATTACAATCCTTTGACGTGTGTGATCCACATCGTCCCACTTGTGTAATATCTGATTATACCATACATAATCTGTTGCCAATGCCTCCGCCTCTCTGTATATCGCAGTTCCCCTTGCTAAGCGTCCCTCGAAGTAATCGATTATCATCTTCAACCATGGGTCTTCGCGTTGTAGGTTGGTAATGTTCCTTAAGTCATCCAACGTCTTCTGATCTCGATTCTCAATCTGGACCGCTAGTACTTCTTCTTCTCTAGGGTAACGACTTAATATGTCCGGTATTACATTCTCTTTCCCTGGACAGTATTCTATTTCCACATTAAATTGCTGGATATACAGGGACCATCTTGTCAATCTCTGACTAGACAAATCTGTCTTTAACAAAAATGTTAAAGCTTTATGGTCTGTTCTCAGAACTATTCGGAAGCCGTACACGAGTTTGTGCCACGATTGCAACGCGTACAAAATTGCGAGCAATTCTATCTCTGTGATCGTGTAGTTTTTCTCATGGGCTCTCAGTCTTCTGCTTATAAAGGCGATAAAAACTTTCTTCTCAGGCTGGTCAACATTTTCCTGGAATAGCATCGCTCCAATCCCAATAAGTGATGCATCCGTCTGTATGATGAACTTCTGGGTATAATCTGGGTATCCCAGTTTCACATATTCCAAAAGCATTTGTTTTGACCTCACGAATGCTTCCTGACATTGCTCCGTCCAATTCCATCTGCCGCCTTTCTTCAATAGGTCCTGCAGTGGTGCTACTGTCGCAGTATAGTTTGGGCAGTGGTTCGAAAAGAATCCAATTACTCCCAAATACTGTCGGACGTGCTTTACTTTCGTGGGTCGAGGGAAATTCCGAATTACCTCCAATTTATCTGGATTAGGCTTCACTCCATTTGCATCAATAACATGCCCTAGGAATTTAACTTCCCTCTGACAGAAGTGCGATTTCTTGATATTGACCTTAAAGTTAGCCTCTCGAAGGTCATCTAGCAACTTCTTCAGGTCTCTCATGTGCTCCTCCAGAGATTCTGATGTGAGTAGAATGTCGTCTACATATCTGATGGTACTCTCTTTAACCTCATCTGATAGATTGCGATCTAACGCTCTTATCAGGGCTGAACCAGCTGTTTTCAACCCAAAAGGTAGCCTTAAAAATGTGAATGTATGTTGATCAAACATAAATCCTGTCAACAGACTAGTTTTCTTCTCTAATTCAAGATGGTGGAAACTGGATGTGATATCCAAATTTGAGAATATAGTTTTCCCTCTAAACTTCCTGAGGATCTCTTTAATAGGTGGCACTTGGTCAAATTCCGGAATAACTCTCAAATTTAAGCGTCTCAGGTCCAAGCAGACTCTGACAGATCCGTCTGACTTTGGTACAATTACCAATGGACTTACATAAGGCGTAGGTGTTTTCTCAATAACGCCGGCCTCCAACATCTCCTGAATTGCCTCTTTCACTTTAGCATAATGCTTTTCAGCTATAGGGTAGGGTTTCTGCCTAAATGGTGTCCAATCACTGACTTGAAAAGCATAAGTGAAGTTCTTTATCCGACCAGGTCTCGAATCAAAGACTTCCTTCTGTTCCAGTAATAACTGCTTTAAATTTTCCTTCTCTTTTAGCCCAATTTTCGCTTCTTCTAGCTTCTCCGAAATGAATTCTTCCAATTTGGGTTCCAGATCTTTTTCCAAGTCTGTGGCTAGTGTTTTGAGCTCCGCTTCTAACTGCTCCATAGCTAACACTTCTTCATCAGCCACATCTCTGTATGTATGCCATACTTGTTCACTGGATCCTGGTTCAATTTCATTGAGTGCGACCTCTAAGCCTTCAGCTTCTTCATTCACACGGAACATAACCCTGTCCTGTGCTAGGTCAATTATCACTCTGTATTCCCTTATAAACTCTGCCCCAATAAGTAGGTTATAAGGTAGTTTGTTTACTAACAGGAAACTCTGTGAGAAAGTAGAGCCTCCTATCTGTAAATCTAGGAATACCTGGTATTTACATATCATTGTTCTGTCTGGAATTACCCCTTTAATTTTGACACTGGAGATCGGTATCTTCAAAATGTTCTCTCTCCGGGCTATTTCATTATATAGAGCTTGTGTCATCAGGCTCACTGTTGATCCCGTATCTAACAGACTTCTGACTTTTAATCCTGCCACTCTCACAATTATAATAGGCAATTCTCTCTTGACCATGACCTGTGGTCCTCCTGTATCCTCAATCAATTCTTCTGGTTTGGCTATCCAATTGATGATGTTAATAGACTTCCATCCATCAGTCTCGAGCTCTTCTAATTTTGGCGTTTTTTTTTTCTTCAGCGCCCGCCCCTTTGGAGTTCCTTCTCTCCTGTTCGCTGCGCTGTAGTTCCAAACTCTTAGCTCCATCTCCATATCTGTCTGGCGATGTCCTGTTCTGCATGACTTCTTGCCAGCGGACTTGTGATTTCTGGGGCTCATCTCCCCTTTCTTCGAGGTATCGCAAAGAAGCATGATATCGCTCTTCTGCCTCGTCATCGAAGTTACTTCTTCTCTCTTGGGGTCTCCAATTTCTATTATTGCCTTCCTGGCCATTATTACCTCCATTGTTATGGTACGGTTTGCCCCTGTTATTGTGTTTATTCCACGAACTTCGACCTCTTCCTGCTTTATTAGCATTTCCTTTGTACCTTGACTGCCATTTTCTGGGTTCCTGTTCCCATTGCCGTCCATAGGAATCTAAAGTTTCTGTGCTCGTGGCCTTGTTGTTCCTTGGAGCTTGCTGTTGGTCAGTCTGTGTGTTGGTCACGTGGACTTGTTCCACGGTTCGACTCTGACGCATAGTATTTGCTGTGGTGAGGTCCAGTTGCCTTAGAACTGTCTCCATTTCCATAGCAGTTTTCGCATTAGCCGAGATTAGTAGCCTTTGGATCTCGTATGGAAGCTGTTTGGCGATAGCAATGCATAGCTCCAGTTCACTAGGTTTTTGATCCAGCTCTTTAAAACGACACATCTGCGATATGAAGAATTCTGCGTACTTCGTCGGGTTGTTCGTGCTGTACTTTTTGGCATACAAATCCAGCCGTAAATTCTGCTGAGTCGCGGCGTCCCAATATCTCTTCAAGAATGCCTCGCGGAATTCCTCAACAGTATCAAAAGTGTAACGGAAGCTGCGAAACCATAATGCGCACTCCCCCTCTGTTAACTTCTCTATAGCACGTAGCCTACGCTCCTGCGGTATTCGTGCATCATTGAGATATTCAGTCACTTCCTTTAACCAATATTTTGGTGTCATACTACAGTGACTACCTGAAAACTTCCTAGGTTTTTCTTCGCTTGCCCTAATGACGTTTATCACCTGGGTGTGCATCGCATTTTCATGTGGCGTCGATGCCGCAATTGGTACACCTGGCGTCATGTAAGGACTTTCTCCTGCGCCTGTAGCATTTCTGCTTATAGGTTGGGTTTCTAGGTCTGCCCACCTTGTTTTTCTCATATCCTCTATGCTGCCTTCACTTGACTTAGGATATTTCAGAAGTGTCTCCTCCTGTGCTATTATCCTAGTCTCCATTTGGTTATGGCGCATTTCTGCTCTTTCTAGGCGAGTAATGACTTCTTTTTCTATTCTTGTAAGCCTATCTCGGTTTTCCTCGGCTACCTGAAAAATTTTCACCTTGTCTTCTTTCAGACTTTGTTTGATATGGGATATTTCATCCTCTACGTCCTCTTTAATTTGAGCAAGGGTCTTGTTGCTTGCCTCTGTTTTCTGGCCTTCTCTTATTTCGAGTTCTTCTCTCAGGCCTTTAATTTCATCTTGAATGTGTCCATTGACTTTAGACAATTCATTCCGGACCTTGGTGATCTCGCCTCTATTTTCCTCTTGTCTTTTATTGACTATGATAATGTCGCTTTGCACTTGGTCCAGTTCTTTATGAACTTTACCCATCTGACTTTTCACGTTGCCTACCAGCTCCTTACTTTCATGAGCGATAGCCTTAATTTCGCCTATTTCCTGGCATTGACCTAATATATTCTGGTCCTGTTTCTTGAGGTCACCGTTAATTGCTCTCGCGTAACTTTTCAATTTCTGGTCCCATTTGGAGTCGTTCTCCTCTAATCTCTGGTCTACTGTTTTCGTAAACTCTGCGAACTGTTTCGCTTGGCGTTCGAGATTCGCCTCATTTTGGATCTGAATATCCTTAATATCGTTAGACAACGCCTCTAATTTACTGTTGGTTTGCTCCTGAGCATACCTACACGCTTGCAAATTACCCTCAAGTTTGGCTTCTATAGCCTCGAAACGTTTGTCAGTATTTACCTGCATTTCCGATACAATGCTTACAACAGTATCTGTTATTTCGGTCTTAATGACTTCTTGCATTTGACCTAACTTATTGTTTAATTCATCTTTATTTGCCTCTAAACGGTTGTTTAATTCAATCTGGTTATTATCCATTGCAGCCTGATTTGCATCTAACCGACTGTTTATTTCAGTTTTATTTGCATCTAAACGGTTGTTTATTTCAACCTGAGTTGCATTAATTGCCTCCTGATTGGCATCTAACCGAGCATTTATACTATCCTGGAAAGCTTTGGTTTCCAGTTTGTTCTGCACGTGAGCAGCATCAAAATGCTGTTTCAGTCCTGCAATAACTTGCAAGATCTCCTGCGTACCTGACATTTTCCAATAACACACTTAAATATGCAGGCAGGCTTCCTGGAAAAATATGTGGATACGTTTCGAAGAGAAACATCAAACACTGCACACATATTGTGAAGTCGTACAAAACCTGATAATATTATGGTAGATTGTGGATTGGGTAAGTAACGCTCGTACCCTTAGGCCATTCTCTTCTCAATAGAGAGATTCTGCGTTACCTCAAAAACCTACTGAATTCAAAAATCACTCAAACACAGTTTGAGGCAAAACAATTACTATGGTTTTCCCCATGAAATACCATAAAAAATCTATGGGTTTTCCCTAAATCCCATAAGCTCCACGTATTTTGGGCGCCATGATAAATGAATAGGATCTATCGTTGCCCGGTTCGTGCAATGCCAACATCGCTCATATTGCACTGACGCAGGCGGTTCCATAAAGAGTTAATACCGTCCCACGTTGCTTGGGCCATGATAAATTAATAGTAGAGAATAATGTCTACAGGTATCTATCAAAATTTATATATACGTATCGGAACTTAGCTATGGATTAGGAGCGGTCACACCCTACTTCGTTAATTCTTACTTTAATAGAGTTGTGTGCATTAAATCTGACCGACTTTAGTCGTACCTTTAGCTCAAATCACAGTATAGGACATCAATTCCCATGTACCCATGTGAGTAATCTCGGTGGATAATATGCATCTGCCTCCAACTAGCATCAGCTCTCAGGCGTGTACGGTAACCCCAATTTAGCAGTGCATATTTTGGATTTGAGGCTAAAAGGTATCAACTCTACAATGATAAGGCACAACTCTATTCTAAAACTTTAATCCAGTAAAATAAATCATGGCTTCAAACACAAAACCATACCCAAAAAAAAAAGCATAAAATAAAGCAAACAAAATTTTTACTTCCACAATCCACAAGTAAACAAATATAAAATCACAACAAAGTCATACCTAGCCATAAGGCTTTACCCTTCTGTGAACTTCACAAGGATATACTAGTGCGCTGATGCACCTACGACTTCAAAACAAACTGTACATTAACATAACAGTCATACAATGTGACTTCTTTAATATTACAACAAGGATTATTCCTTAAACCTCTTTATATTAAACAATTATGTGTGCCGTGCATGTTTTGATATTTTTCTTCTCACCAATGAAATGCCTTGCATGCATTTACCTATTTGGACGTTGCACCAAAATCAACGTGCAACTCCATAATTATGTAAGCTACCCCCTACACATCCTCCAATTATATGGTTTCGCCGCATGCTGTCTGTGATTCCTAGATAAAACGTTACGTTATGGCTTATGTCGGATTGTACAATAGACTACCTCGCGCTCATGGCGATTGGCATCTAGTCACCAACTACATGACTTGGCTCCAGTGACAGTACAAATATATCATGTAACTATTCGTCAGATAGCTAAAATAATGAACCATCAGGATGAGCTATAATTATCCATGTGTTCACAAACCACATGGCTATAATACTCAACATAACAATCATGCATTATATGTCATTTTAACAAGGTCTAGAATCTCTTCCCTTTATAACTCGCCTGAGCGGCCCGAGTGGCTAGCACCGACCCTTGGCTAAGGAAGTCGCTACACAATAGAAAGTGGAATGGGTCGTTTCACCAATTATCTCGACCTTTCTAAAAGTTTGAAAGCTTCCCTCTCTCTAAGCAGTGAGGATTTACAAGACAAATACTGTGTCCTAACCGACACACATGTTCCCAAAGGATCTTAATTGACTATTATGCCAACAGGTATTGAATGAGCTTTTGTAATTATTCCTACGTCGAGGATAATGATTAATTAATGGCCTCACATGGGTCCATTCAACATGAAGGTTCGGGGTTCGCAATGCATGAGCCTGGCGGTTGACCGATGTCTCAAGTATAATATAGGCGCAGAAAACCACTGTCGCCATGAGTTTTCGCTGCCAACGAGCGTAAATAACTCATCAATAAGTTCTCGGGAAATCATAGAGCTGCGAGGTGTCCTTGTTTCCTCGACCCTACCCAGATTCCAGCCCGGAACACATTTCAATCCTTTCTTCAGAGTTAGGGTCCAACACTAGAACTCTGGAATAATAATATCTCCAACAATGTCCACGACATAGGAGAATTCATACGTAGAATAGACTATCTGGCCCCTAATGCTCCATGCTACGACACTCCGACCTATAATATTAAGAGAAATCTAACATTTACTCTATAAGCTTCTCAATTAAGCTGCAAATTCAATTCACTAAAAGCTCTTTCATTACTGGTATCATTACTGAATATCTGCAATATTCTAACATAAAACTTCTTTCCATAATTACTGAAATGTAATCTCACTGTAACATCTTCCTGCTTAGATTGATAAGTCTTGCAATTAGCGTTAATAATTCTCGCTTACAACATTTATTTGTTTCCTGATGTGTTCATTCATACTCTTAATAACCATTATTATTATTATCATCATTTCTCACTGACATAAATGACCAAAATCATCCTTTATTATTATTATTATAAATCTCATTGACATAAATGACCAAAATCATTATTTATTATTATTCTCATATAAATTACCAAAATTTCCGACATAGCTAGACGTTTTACACTCGAACAATCGCGTTCGTTGCATTTACATAACTGATTGCCATTCTTAATTCATAGTGGGAATAATTACTCCACTTAATGATGCAAATTAACATCTCAACTCTATAAAAATCAACTCAATACTGATTAAACATGGAGGATCAGCCTCCTAACTGATTTTTACTGGCATCTATAAGGAATTCACAATATCTTTACGGAATCACAGACATGCAGCGGTCCATACTTCTACATGATCATAACCATAATTTGTGGGGTACTTACATCTCTATAGGCATCTAAGGTGGCTCCGACCAATCATATTCTTCCATGTCGCCCGCCATAATGGGTTTAACGCGACATATTTCTCTTGTTTACACACATTTGATTACACATAATTTCTATCACCAACACGACACGTTGCATACCTTTCAGGAAGTTATCACTCCCCAAACAAGTGAAACACTTCATCAAACAATACTTTAAATGATATTTTTACATATACATTACACTGAACACTCGTCACTTTATACACACTTCAATGCTGAAATTCCCTAGCAGAGATCGAAATTGCAGGTGTCGACGGCATCTTACGTTACCAACTCCTGATTGAAAGTCTGGTTATCTGCTCTCGGAACTCTCCAACAGTTTTATGACGATCATTACTCCTACAGTGAGCGTCCTGCGTTACATCAATACGCTGGCTCCCAAACATGAGCGTTAACATCTGGTACTCTCATGGCAATACCAAACACTTAGTAGAGTTTCTTTAGCGCATTCTATCGTAGTTACACATATACGATTAGTTAATACTATACACACTGCGCTTAATAAAGTTCAACACTTTCACAAATAATTATATACAATAGTTCTACCGTTAGTCTATACGGTGCTTCGTAACTGAACACGTCATAGTTCGTGCTGCTGATTATGCCTGTATCACGACTATTATTCATACAAACATATTTACTGTTTCTATTACACATACCAGTCTTTGTCCGGCGTCTTGATGAATAGAATCGTCATGCGTTTTGCCTTGACGAACTTGCTTCAACCTGGCTGTAGCTGACTGAAGTTTCACTCGAAGACTGCACGTAGCTTATTTGAAGACTTCTGTATGCGACTTACACGCTGTCTCGTACTGCTGCATATTTGCTGCATACTGATTGCAATTTATTGCCATTGTGCTACAATTGACAATTGAGTAAGACTGTAACTGGCTGTAACTGCGCTTGGCGGCATGTAGACTGAGCTTGGCTGCGTCTCGACTGGCTTACAACTGAGTAACAACTGAGCATAGCTGAGTTAGAACAGAGAGCTCCTCCTGGGGTCTACTCCCTTATATCGGATTTCCACAGAAAGTAGAGCAACATCTTCCCGCGTAATCTTGGCTCCTCTCACAGCATGATTCAGGTCTTCAAACCATGATCATTGTGTTCCTCTCTCTTCACAGGTCCCAAAACTGTCTGTGTGCAAAGGAATCGCTCGTTCAATTAATTAATATTAATTCCTTTCTCCATGGCGTGGGAAACCCCCGGCAACATCTTCACATCCATCCGCGAACAATGGTCGTTTTACAGTCCTTACGCACATCACTAAATATGCACCAATTTCGCAGGTAAAAGACTCTAAAATTATCTTCTTGCCAAAATATTCACCTGTGTGCAACTCTCATCTCGATTCGTTACTCCAATCACGAGTAATCAATGATTTTTCTGGGCATTTCTCCGCCCCTACTCCAAATCCATTCTCCGTCGGGGAATAACTATGTCATTATTCAGGCCTCTCCCCTGCTCCAGACGACATAATGGGGTGACAGAGATGGACGTGGCTCCACTGGGACCAACCCACAATTCTGGGCCAATTAGTAAATGTCAGCTCTGCCCTCCTCTGTGCTTCAAGCCTCCAATAGCTTACACCAAATCGTCTTATAATGATATAATCTGCTCATTATTTCCTACATTATTTTACTAAATAATGCCATTTCATCAAAAATCACACCAGTGATTAAATATACATTTCTTTCGAGGGGTTTTTACCAAGAAACTCCCTGTACAGATCTCTGGTTCGCTTCCTGGTGGAACCTTTTTACTGAGATCACAGTCTCTGAGAACCATGTTCGATTCCAGTCAGCATAACCCCATCGGGTTCATGTCCCCCTTGCAAAACTTATAAAAGTCCAATGCAAGTGGCTTATATAAGTAACCAGCTGACTGTCGACCACCGTCTGTGTTTACATCTGGGGTCCTTCACCTTGTCTGGCTGCGAGTGGGTTAGTAGTGTTCCCCCTTCCACACTCGGCCTTGTTTCTGAGCTGTCTATTCTCCCTGCGAAGGGTCGCGTTTACAGCCTCAACCTCTCTGGCCACTCTGACCATTTCTTCATAGAATTCTCGCAAACACTGGCATTCTTTCTGCTCTCCGCTTACACTGGGTAAACTGTCTGCTTCTCGTCCCGTCTCGCCGTTCCAACATTCAGGTCTGCCTGCTTGGCTGCCTCCGCTCTCCACGTTGAATTGGGTGTGCGTTACTAATTCTTCTTCTGGTTCATCGAATTCTTCTGGCGAGTAATAAACTTTTAAGTTGGCTATGTTCATAATGACCTCGTTTCCATTCTCTAAATGCCTTAACCTGTATGCATTGTTCTGGAGGTCTCTTATCACCTCGAACGGGCCGTGGTAAGAAAAATTAAACTTTTTATACTTCCGTGCCTCTGTATCTGAACTGGCGGGTTTCTTAATTAAAACTTTCTGTCCCACGAGAAGCGGTTTATGATACCTCTTCGCACGATTCCTTCTCTGACGTCTCTCCGCCTGTGCTTTGAGATATTCAAAGGTTCGTTGGATCCTCAATTCTCTACCGGGCTGTGCGTCTACTGGTAATGGAATAACACCATTCCACGGTCTCTCTGGTCTCTGATCCAGATGTAGAGTAACGGGAACCTGACCTGTCGCCTCATGTACCGTATTATTTATACAGTATTCAATTACTTCTAGAAATTCAATCCAACGCCAATTCGCTTCAGAACAGTAGATCTTCATGTATTTCTGGACCTCTCTCATTACTCTTTCAACGGGACTTGCCTCAGGATGGCGAATGGTAGATAAAATCTGCCTAATTCCTAGAGTTTCCAGTTCTCGACGAAATTCTGCACTAGTAAAGCAACTTCCGTGGTCCGAGAGAATGTTATCCGGCTTCCCAAGAATCGGAATAACTCTCTCTTTCAGGCGCTTCAAGACCTGTTTTGAACTTGTCTTTTGAATGGGGCACAACACCACCATTTTCGAAAATACATCCATGGCTACAAAAATGTGTCTATTGCCTCTACGTGCTCTAGGCAATGGTCCAAAGTTGTCGATACTCAATAGCTGCCTTGGCTTCTCTGGTAATAACGGGATAGGTCGTTGCCTCATTAAAAAGGGATTCGGCTTTACCCTTTGGCAAAGATCACATGTTCTAATAGCATTTCTCACCGTTTCTCTCAATTTTGGCCAAGTAAATGCTTCCTTCAACAGAGCACAGATTTTATCTATCCCAGGATGTCCAAATGCTCTGTGGGCTAGCCATACTAATCTCCTCTGCAAAGATGCAGGAATTACAATCCTTTGACGTGTGTGATCCACATCGTCCCACTTGTGTAATATCTGATTATACCATACATAATCTGTTGCCAATGCCTCCGCCTCTCTGTATATCGCAGTTCCCCTTGCTAAGCGTCCCTCGAAGTAATCGATTATCATCTTCAACCATGGGTCTTCGCGTTGTAGGTTGGTAATGTTCCTTAAGTCATCCAACGTCTTCTGATCTCGATTCTCAATCTGGACCGCTAGTACTTCTTCTTCTCTAGGGTAACGACTTAATATGTCCGGTATTACATTCTCTTTCCCTGGACAGTATTCTATTTCCACATTAAATTGCTGGATATACAGGGACCATCTTGTCAATCTCTGACTAGACAAATCTGTCTTTAACAAAAATGTTAAAGCTTTATGGTCTGTTCTCAGAACTATTCGGAAGCCGTACACGAGTTTGTGCCACGATTGCAACGCGTACAAAATTGCGAGCAATTCTATCTCTGTGATCGTGTAGTTTTTCTCATGGGCTCTCAGTCTTCTGCTTATAAAGGCGATAAAAACTTTCTTCTCAGGCTGGTCAACATTTTCCTGGAATAGCATCGCTCCAATCCCAATAAGTGATGCATCCGTCTGTATGATGAACTTCTGGGTATAATCTGGGTATCCCAGTTTCACATATTCCAAAAGCATTTGTTTTGACCTCACGAATGCTTCCTGACATTGCTCCGTCCAATTCCATCTGCCGCCTTTCTTCAATAGGTCCTGCAGTGGTGCTACTGTCGCAGTATAGTTTGGGCAGTGGTTCGAAAAGAATCCAATTACTCCCAAATACTGTCGGACGTGCTTTACTTTCGTGGGTCGAGGGAAATTCCGAATTACCTCCAATTTATCTGGATTAGGCTTCACTCCATTTGCATCAATAACATGCCCTAGGAATTTAACTTCCCTCTGACAGAAGTGCGATTTCTTGATATTGACCTTAAAGTTAGCCTCTCGAAGGTCATCTAGCAACTTCTTCAGGTCTCTCATGTGCTCCTCCAGAGATTCTGATGTGAGTAGAATGTCGTCTACATATCTGATGGTACTCTCTTTAACCTCATCTGATAGATTGCGATCTAACGCTCTTATCAGGGCTGAACCAGCTGTTTTCAACCCAAAAGGTAGCCTTAAAAATGTGAATGTATGTTGATCAAACATAAATCCTGTCAACAGACTAGTTTTCTTCTCTAATTCAAGATGGTGGAAACTGGATGTGATATCCAAATTTGAGAATATAGTTTTCCCTCTAAACTTCCTGAGGATCTCTTTAATAGGTGGCACTTGGTCAAATTCCGGAATAACTCTCAAATTTAAGCGTCTCAGGTCCAAGCAGACTCTGACAGATCCGTCTGACTTTGGTACAATTACCAATGGACTTACATAAGGCGTAGGTGTTTTCTCAATAACGCCGGCCTCCAACATCTCCTGAATTGCCTCTTTCACTTTAGCATAATGCTTTTCAGCTATAGGGTAGGGTTTCTGCCTAAATGGTGTCCAATCACTGACTTGAAAAGCATAAGTGAAGTTCTTTATCCGACCAGGTCTCGAATCAAAGACTTCCTTCTGTTCCAGTAATAACTGCTTTAAATTTTCCTTCTCTTTTAGCCCAATTTTCGCTTCTTCTAGCTTCTCCGAAATGTATTCTTCCAATTTGGGTTCCAGATCTTTTTCCAAGTCTGTGGCTAGTGTTTTGAGCTCCGCTTCTAACTGCTCCATAGCTAACACTTCTTCATCAGCCACATCTCTGTATGTATGCCATACTTGTTCACTGGATCCTGGTTCAATTTCATTGAGTGCGACCTCTAAGCCTTCAGCTTCTTCATTCACACGGAACATAACCCTGTCCTGTGCTAGGTCAATTATCACTCTGTATTCCCTTATAAACTCTGCCCCAATAAGTAGGTTATAAGGTAGTTTGTTTACTAACAGGAAACTCTGTGAGAAAGTAGAGCCTCCTATCTGTAAATCTAGGAATACCTGGTATTTACATATCATTGTTCTGTCTGGAATTACCCCTTTAATTTTGACACTGGAGATCGGTATCTTCAAAATGTTCTCTCTCCGGGCTATTTCATTATATAGAGCTTGTGTCATCAGGCTCACTGTTGATCCCGTATCTAACAGACTTCTGACTTTTAATCCTGCCACTCTCACAATTATAATAGGCAATTCTCTCTTGACCATGACCTGTGGTCCTCCTGTATCCTCAATCAATTCTTCTGGTTTGGCTATCCAATTGATGATGTTAATAGACTTCCATCCATCAGTCTCGAGCTCTTCTAATTTTGGCGTTTTTTTTTCTTCAGCGCCCGCCCCTTTGGAGTTCCTTCTCTCCTGTTCGCTGCGCTGTAGTTCCAAACTCTTAGCTCCATCTCCATATCTGTCTGGCGATGTCCTGTTCTGCATGACTTCTTGCCAGCGGACTTGTGATTTCTGGGGCTCATCTCCCCTTTCTTCGAGGTATCGCAAAGAAGCATGATATCGCTCTTCTGCCTCGTCATCGAAGTTACTTCTTCTCTCTTGGGGTCTCCAATTTCTATTATTGCCTTCCTGGCCATTATTACCTCCATTGTTATGGTACGGTTTGCCCCTGTTATTGTGTTTATTCCACGAACTTCGACCTCTTCCTGCTTTATTAGCATTTCCTTTGTACCTTGACTGCCATTTTCTGGGTTCCTGTTCCCATTGCCGTCCATAGGAATCTAAAGTTTCTGTGCTCGTGGCCTTGTTGTTCCTTGGAGCTTGCTGTTGGTCAGTCTGTGTGTTGGTCACGTGGACTTGTTCCACGGTTCGACTCTGACGCATAGTATTTGCTGTGGTGAGGTCCAGTTGCCTTAGAACTGTCTCCATTTCCATAGCAGTTTTCGCATTAGCCGAGATTAGTAGCCTTTGGATCTCGTATGGAAGCTGTTTGGCGATAGCAATGCATAGCTCCAGTTCACTAGGTTTTTGATCCAGCTCTTTAAAACGACACATCTGCGATATGAAGAATTCTGCGTACTTCGTCGGGTTGTTCGTGCTGTACTTTTTGGCATACAAATCCAGCCGTAAATTCTGCTGAGTCGCGGCGTCCCAATATCTCTTCAAGAATGCCTCGCGGAATTCCTCAACAGTATCAAAAGTGTAACGGAAGCTGCGAAACCATAATGCGCACTCCCCCTCTGTTAACTTCTCTATAGCACGTAGCCTACGCTCCTGCGGTATTCGTGCATCATTGAGATATTCAGTCACTTCCTTTAACCAATATTTTGGTGTCATACTACAGTGACTACCTGAAAACTTCCTAGGTTTTTCTTCGCTTGCCCTAATGACGTTTATCACCTGGGTGTGCATCGCATTTTCATGTGGCGTCGATGCCGCAATTGGTACACCTGGCGTCATGTAAGGACTTTCTCCTGCGCCTGTAGCATTTCTGCTTATAGGTTGGGTTTCTAGGTCTGCCCACCTTGTTTTTCTCATATCCTCTATGCTGCCTTCACTTGACTTAGGATATTTCAGAAGTGTCTCCTCCTGTGCTATTATCCTAGTCTCCATTTGGTTATGGCGCATTTCTGCTCTTTCTAGGCGAGTAATGACTTCTTTTTCTATTCTTGTAAGCCTATCTCGGTTTTCCTCGGCTACCTGAAAAATTTTCACCTTGTCTTCTTTCAGACTTTGTTTGATATGGGATATTTCATCCTCTACGTCCTCTTTAATTTGAGCAAGGGTCTTGTCGCTTGCCTCTGTTTTCTGGCCTTCTCTTATTTCGAGTTCTTCTCTCAGGCCTTTAATTTCATCTTGAATGTGTCCATTGACTTTAGACAATTCATTCCGGACCTTGGTGATCTCGCCTCTATTTTCCTCTTGTCTTTTATTGACTATGATAATGTCGCTTTGCACTTGGTCCAGTTCTTTATGAACTTTACCCATCTGACTTTTCACGTTGCCTACCAGCTCCTTACTTTCATGAGCGATAGCCTTAATTTCGCCTATTTCCTGGCATTGACCTAATATATTCTGGTCCTGTTTCTTGAGGTCACCGTTAATTGCTCTCGCGTAACTTTTCAATTTCTGGTCCCATTTGGAGTCGTTCTCCTCTAATCTCTGGTCTACTGTTTTCGTAAACTCTGCGAACTGTTTCGCTTGGCGTTCGAGATTCGCCTCATTTTGGATCTGAATATCCTTAATATCGTTAGACAACGCCTCTAATTTACTGTTGGTTTGCTCCTGAGCATACCTACACGCTTGCAAATTACCCTCAAGTTTGGCTTCTATAGCCTCGAAACGTTTGTCAGTATTTACCTGCATTTCCGATACAATGCTTACAACAGTATCTGTTACTTCGGTCTTAATGACTTCTTGCATTTGACCTAACTTATTGTTTAATTCATCTTTATTTGCCTCTAAACGGTTGTTTAATTCAATCTGGTTATTATCCATTGCAGCCTGATTTGCATCTAACCGACTGTTTATTTCAGTTTTATTTGCATCTAAACGGTTGTTTATTTCAACCTGAGTTGCATTAATTGCCTCCTGATTGGCATCTAACCGAGCATTTATACTATCCTGGAAAGCTTTGGTTTCCAGTTTGTTCTGCACGTGAGCAGCATCAAAATGCTGTTTCAGTCCTGCAATAACTTGCAAGATCTCCTGCGTACCTGACATTTTCCAATAACACACTTAAATATGCAGGCAGGCTTCCTGGAAAAATATGTGGATACGTTTCGAAGAGAAACATCAAACACTGCACACATATTGTGAAGTCGTACAAAACCTGATAATATTATGGTAGATTGTGGATTGGGTAAGTAACGCTCGTACCCTTAGGCCATTCTCTTCTCAATAGAGAGATTCTGCGTTACCTCAAAAACCTACTGAATTCAAAAATCACTCAAACACAGTTTGAGGCAAAACAATTACTATGGTTTTCCCCATGAAATACCATAAAAAATCTATGGGTTTTCCCTAAATCCCACAAGCTCCACGTATTCTGGGCGCCATGATAAATGAATAGGATCTATCGTTGCCCGGTTCGTGCAATTCCAACATCGCTCATATTGCACTGACGCAGGCGGTTCCATAAAGAGTTAATACCGTCCCACGTTGCTTGGGCCATGATAAATTAATAGTAGAGAATAATGTCTACAGGTATCTATCAAAATTTATATATACGTATCGGAACTTAGCTATGGATTAGGAGCGGTCACACCCTACTTCGTTAATTCTTACTTTAATAGAGTTGTGTGCATTAAATCTGACCGACTTTAGTCGTACCTTTAGCTCAAATCACAGTATAGGACATCAATTCCCATGTACCCATGTGAGTAATCTCGGTGGATAATATGCATCTGCCTCCAACTAGCATCAGCTCTCAGGCGTGTACGGTAACCCCAATTTAGCAGTGCATATTTTGGATTTGAGGCTAAAAGGTATCAACTCTACAATGATAAGGCACAACTCTATTCTAAAACTTTAATCCAGTAAAATAAATCATGGCTTCAAACACAAAACCATACCCAAAAAAAAAAGCATAAAATAAAGCAAACAAAATTTTTACTTCCACAATCCACAAGTAAACAAATATAAAATCACAACAAAGTCATACCTAGCCATAAGGCTTTACCCTTCTGTGAACTTCACAAGGATATACTAGTGCGCTGATGCACCTACGACTTCAAAACAAACTGTACATTAACATAACAGTCATACAATGTGACTTCTTTAATATTACAACAAGGATTATTCCTTAAACCTCTTTATATTAAACAATTATGTGTGCCGTGCATGTTTTGATATTTTTCTTCTCACCAATGAAATGCTTTGCATGCATTTACCTATTTGGACGTTGCACCAAAATCAACGTGCAACTCCATAATTATGTAAGCTACCCCCTACACATCCTCCAATTATATGGTTTCGCCGCATGCTGTCTGTGATTCCTAGATAAAACGTTACGTTATGGCTTATGTCGGATTGTACAATAGACTACCTCGCGCTCATGGCGATTGGCATCTAGTCACCAACTACATGACTTGGCTCCAGTGACAGTACAAATATATCATGTAACTATTCGTCAGATAGCTAAAATAATGAACCATCAGGATGAGCTATAATTATCCATGTGTTCACAAACCACATGGCTATAATACTCAACATAACAATCATGCATTATATGTCATTTTAACAAGGTCTAGAATCTCTTCCCTTTATAACTCGCCTGAGCGGCCCGAGTGGCTAGCACCGACCCTCGGCTAAGGAAGTCGCTACACAATAGAAAGTGGAATGGGTCGTTTCACCAATTATCTCGACCTTTCTAAAAGTTTGAAAGCTTCCCTCTCTCTAAGCAGTGAGGATTTACAAGACAAATACTGTGTCCTAACCGACACACATGTTCCCAAAGGATCTTAATTGACTATTATGCCAACAGGTATTGAATGAGCTTTTGTAATTATTCCTACGTCGAGGATAATGATTAATTAATGGCCTCACATGGGTCCATTCAACATGAAGGTTCGGGGTTCGCAATGCATGAGCCTGGCGGTTGACCGATGTCTCAAGTATAATATAGGCGCAGAAAACCACTGTCGCCATGAGTTTTCGCTGCCAACGAGCGTAAATAACTCATCAATAAGTTCTCGGGAAATCATAGAGCTGCGAGGTGTCCTTGTTTCCTCGACCCTACCCAGATTCCAGCCCGGAACACATTTCAATCCTTTCTTCAGAGTTAGGGTCCAACACTAGAACTCTGGAATAATAATATCTCCAACAATGTCCACGACATAGGAGAATTCATACGTAGAATAGACTATCTGGCCCCTAATGCTCCATGCTACGACACTCCGACCTATAATATTAAGAGAAATCTAACATTTACTCTATAAGCTTCTCAATTAAGCTGCAAATTCAATTCACTAAAAGCTCTTTCATTACTGGTATCATTACTGAATATCTGCAATATTCTAACATAAAACTTCTTTCCATAATTACTGAAATGTAATCTCACTGTAACATCTTCCTGCTTAGATTGATAAGTCTTGCAATTAGCGTTAATAATTCTCGCTTACAACATTTATTTGTTTCCTGATGTGTTCATTCATACTCTTAATAACCATTATTATTATTATCATCATTTCTCACTGACATAAATGACCAAAATCATCCTTTATTATTATTATTATAAATCTCATTGACATAAATGACCAAAATCATTATTTATTATTATTCTCATATAAATTACCAAAATTTCCGACATAGCTAGACGTTTTACACTCGAACAATCGCGTTCGTTGCATTTACATAACTGATTGCCATTCTTAATTCATAGTGGGAATAATTACTCCACTTAATGATGCAAATTAACATCTCAACTCTATAAAAATCAACTCAATACTGATTAAACATGGAGGATCAGCCTCCTAACTGATTTTTACTGGCATCTATAAGGAATTCACAATATCTTTACGGAATCACAGACATGCAGCGGTCCATACTTCTACATGATCATAACCATAATTTGTGGGGTACTTACATCTCTATAGGCATCTAAGGTGGCTCCGACCAATCATATTCTTCCATGTCGCCCGCCATAATGGGTTTAACGCGACATATTTCTCTTGTTTACACACATTTGATTACACATAATTTCTATCACCAACACGACACGTTGCATACCTTTCAGGAAGTTATCACTCCCCAAACAAGTGAAACACTTCATCAAACACTACTTTAAATGATATTTTTACATATACATTACACTGAACACTCGTCACTTTATACACACTTCAAAGCTGAAATTCCCTAGCAGAGATCGAAATTGCAGGTGTCGACGGCATCTTACGTTACCAACTCCTGATTGAAAGTCTGGTTATCTGCTCTCGGAACTCTCCAACAGTTTTATGACGATCATTACTCCTACAGTGAGCGTCCTGCGTTACATCAATACGCTGGCTCCCAAACATGAGCGTTAACATCTGGTACTCTCATGGCAATACCAAACACTTAGTAGAGTTTCTTTAGCGCATTCTATCGTAGTTACACATATACGATTAGTTAATACTATACACACTGCGCTTAATAAAGTTCAACACTTTCACAAATAATTATATACAATAGTTCTACCGTTAGTCTATACGGTGCTTCGTAACTGAACACGTCATAGTTCGTGCTGCTGATTATGCCTGTATCACGACTATTATTCATACAAACATATTTACTGTTTCTATTACACATACCAGTCTTTGTCCGGCGTCTTGATGAATAGAATCGTCATGCGTTTTGCCTTGACGAACTTGCTTCAACCTGGCTGTAGCTGACTGAAGTTTCACTCGAAGACTGCACGTAGCTTATTTGAAGACTTCTGTATGCGACTTACACGCTGTCTCGTACTGCTGCATATTTGCTGCATACTGATTGCAATTTATTGCCATTGTGCTACAATTGACAATTGAGTAAGACTGTAACTGGCTGTAACTGCGCTTGGCGGCATGTAGACTGAGCTTGGCTGCGTCTCGACTGGCTTACAACTGAGTAACAACTGAGCATAGCTGAGTTAGAACAGAGAGCTCCTCCTGGGGTCTACTCCCTTATATCGGATTTCCACAGAAAGTAGAGCAACATCTTCCCGCGTAATCTTGGCTCCTCTCACAGCATGATTCAGGTCTTCAAACCATGATCATTGTGTTCCTCTCTCTTCACAGGTCCCAAAACTGTCTGTGTGCAAAGGAATCGCTCGTTCAATTAATTAATATTAATTCCTTTCTCCATGGCGTGGGACGCTACCTAACGGGAAACCCCCGGCAACATCTTCACATCCATCCGCGAACAATGGTCGTTTTACAGTCCTTACGCACATCACTAAATATGCACCAATTTCGCAGGTAAAAGACTCTAAAATTATCTTCTTGCCAAAATATTCACCTGTGTGCAACTCTCATCTCGATTCGTTACTCCAATCACGAGTAATCAATGATTTTTCTGGGCATTTCTCCGCCCCTACTCCAAATCCATTCTCCGTCGGGGAATAACTATGTCATTATTCAGGCCTCTCCCCTGCTCCAGACGACATAATGGGGTGACAGAGATGGACGTGGCTCCACTGGGACCAACCCACAATTCTGGGCCAATTAGTAAATGTCAGCTCTGCCCTCCTCTGTGCTTCAAGCCTCCAATAGCTTACACCAAATCGTCTTATAATGATATAATCTGCTCATTATTTCCTACATTATTTTACTAAATAATGCCATTTCATCAAAAATCACACCAGTGATTAAATATACATTTCTTTCGAGGGGTTTTTACCAAGAAACTCCCTGTACAGATCTCTGGTTCGCTTCCTGGTGGAACCTTTTTACTGAGATCACAGTCTCTGAGAACCATGTTCGATTCCAGTCAGCATAACCCCATCGGGTTCAATAGACACCACAATAACAAATGTTATCAGTCAAATTCCACACGCACCCAAGTACACGGGACTGCATGCTCACTGAGAATCAATAACAACAACATTTTTCAGGTTGAATCTCATGTCTACAAGCCAATCTAATTGGGCCTATCGTGTTGTTCACTGAAAGTTAACATTGAACAGTCTCATTTGTTTTAAGAATATCAGTGAAGGCTGGATTCGGTTCAGTCTCTACTACTGTATACTCCTAACAATCAGGGAATGTGGCTGGTCCACTTACACACCTCCACACCCAAGGGCAGGGGATGAGAACCGGCCGTGTTTCCGTCCCGTGAGTCGTCTAGGCTATTTCAATTGGCTAATCAAATCTTAATGATCTTTAAAAGTCGTTATTTTATGGTTATTTATATGTTTCACCTCTATGCACCATTACAAGAAAAAATATTTAACTTGATACCCATGTATGGGTAAACTGAATGATCCACCATAATAGTCAATAAATATATTGGAATTGTTTACATTACAACAACACCAGTTTCGGTTATCTTGCAACCTTCTTAAGTTTTACTAAATAAACTATGAGCATAAAACTAATGTCACTATTACATTAAACAAATGAGCATTATAAATAAAAAAGTGACAGTCAATCTGAAAGACTAGACTTTGTATCATTTTAAATGCTACAAATGCTAAGAAATAATAGAAAGGCTGGAGGCTTCTCGCTTCGCTCGAAGCCAAAGACTCTTGACATATTAGAAAATTATCTGCATAATACTTATCTTGCTTATCTTGTTTCAAATTACTCGCGAACGCAAGTGCAAACCAAGGGCAAAGCAAGGTCAAGCGCTCGGGATGCCGTCACGCTCACCAGAGCGCGCGGGGACGAGCCCCTTCCATCCAGTCTAAAAACACTTATAGTGGGCGATGTATTGAAGATAGAGATATGCTCTCGCGGACTTTTTTGTAGAACTTTTCATGCTGACCAATTCTTACGCTCACAGTATATTGATATTTATAACGGTTTGCCCCGCGTAAGCTTAAGAAGCGCACGGACGCCAAGATTTTTCGACTTTTTCACTGAAATCGTTACGGCTTGGCTTTTTTAATCATACATAAATTATTTTCTACAGAATCTTTCCTCGAGATATCCTTTACAGAATGGTGAAAACCGCATCAAAATCCATCCAGTGGTTCTCGAGATTACGGTACCCGTGACATCCAAGAATCGGGTATTTTTGTCTTATACTAACGAAGTAGAGATTATCGGGGAACACATGCACCAAGCGGTACTATGACGTCACGCACTTCACTGCATCTGGGTACATTTCGTCCCATCACCGTAACGTAACGCCAGACCCAAGCGTAACGACGAAGTCGACAAGATCATTTAAAATGATAAAATGATCATTATAATAATTTTTTAGAAACATTTCGCACAAACGCCATATAGCGTTTATGTAAACAATAAATTAGATGTCAATGCATTACAATGTGTATAAACATTTGCTGTACCATGTTTCACTGCACGCAGATGGTTAAATCGTGAGAAAAGTCTATTTAAATGTTTCAACTTCGCTTGGCTGCCATGTTCGTTTTTTACATAACAAGTTTTTGAAAGTTACATATTAGGAGAATGTCTAGTAGTGCCCTTTATCATTGTACAACATTTCAGGTTGCTATGAGTAATAGTTTCGGAGATGTAGAATGCCGGTGAAATATTTCGCATATTGCAATGTTGGATTGGTGAGATTTAATGAAATTTAAACGGCACGGTGGAGTTCAGACTGTGCCCGTTTAGACCGGAGTCCGCACGACCACATATGCATTTTACCAATAATCAATCAGCACGAGAGTCAAAATATCCCGGGGCGCCAGATGGGTTAAAGCTAATCGCAAAAACGACATCAAATGAAAAAAATGCTTTACTGATTTTTGGCTCAATGCAACAATAAGGATAGAAGGAGATTCAATTGGGTATAACACATCCCGAAAAATTATCTCAGTTTATTTTGAATTTAAAATTGACTGCAAAAATGCTCAAAGCAGCATCACTCACGTGTGGCGACCCACACTCCTATTTACACAATATACAGAAATTTTCCAAACACATTTGACAATTATTTTTTGGAAACACAAGTCTGATTAATAGTCCTGTAGACTGTGTTCCAAAATTATTTATGATTAAATCCAGTTCAAATTTAATTGTCTCTACTGGAAATATCGTAGATCACTGTTTGAATTTTTACATAACATTAACACTCGTAGAATAAATGTTCATAGAATTTTTAACTTTCACTTAATTTTCCAGTTTCAAAAATATATTGTCGAAAAATATTATTATCATTGAATCAACACAAATTATTTACTAATATAAATAACATCTGAAAAGTATTTGACCTTGAGCATAGCATCGAAGAACTGTGCGAAGCACAACAAAGTTAATTGTTCTTCTGACATTAAACATTCGAGAAGTGACTCGATTATGAACTTCAAGTTTCTAACAAAATACATGATTTCTGAATCATCAACTTGATCACTAAATTGTTGAACCATTCAACTATTTAATTTTCCACTTGGAATCATTATTATAAAACATATTTATATTCATGGCCATTTTAGTAATTTTCACAACTTGCAATTCTTGAACAGAATGCGGAAATAAGAATTGTAGCTTCATAATAAATTCATTTAGTTCATGGCACTAGGATTGAAAACATCCTTCAAATTATTCGTGGTTAAAGAATTATTTTTAAT
The DNA here is from genome assembly GCA_946902985.2 of Meconema thalassinum. Taxonomy (NCBI): domain Eukaryota; kingdom Metazoa; phylum Arthropoda; class Insecta; order Orthoptera; family Tettigoniidae; genus Meconema; species Meconema thalassinum. Next base: position 245,453,175 of record OX336394.1, on the reverse strand, counting down.
TGGCAGTGGCCCATTCTATTATTTGTGTAAGAACACAATATTACAACAACAACGGCAAAGGTCTTCCTCTGAAGAAGAATAAAATACTATCATGACAAATCCGGGTTCTAGCAAAATCAAAGTCTAAATGGAATCCGTAAACAAGGTTGAAATAATAACTGATGGTTTCAAGAAATAACCTTCGGGTCATTCATACGACGAAATGTGTGGCTCCAATACTCCTCCTATAAACCTGAGCCATCGAAACTGCTATTTGATTGATGCTCGAAAAAACCTCTTCATTCCTGCGACTTAAACATGCGCACCTGGGAATGGCATTTCAACTACTCCACACATAAATTTTCTTCCCAAAATTTATACAATAAATCAAGCCTCTGTTTGTTATCAACACTGGAAGATTAATAAACTGACAAGTTTATTTTATTTTACCATTCAGTTCAACCCGTGAATTTACCATACTTATGAAAATCTTTATTTCACTTTCGAGTGTATTTCCGTCATGATTTTATATAAATACAAAAATATCCTATTTGATACAAATATCATTTGCTTCCCGTTTCATGCCTCTCCGTGTTTATCTGAAAAATATACTTTGCTCATTGCAAATATCAACTGTTCAACCAGAACTGAAATGTTGGTTGAATGCGGGCTTGCGCTAACCACTCTCCTTCGGAAAATCTCCTGTTCCAAACTAGAAATGATTAAACTATTTCATAGGCTCTCTCAATACATATGATTATTATAAAAGATAATATCCAAGAATTATTTAGAAAAATTATGAAAATTATTATTATTATTATTAGTGGATTATTATTATTATTATTATTATTATTATGTATATTATTTTAAATATGTTTAATTATTATTTCATTATGTGAGAATCCACATGTTCGAATCTTCGAATATGGAAAAAATATCCATTCCTCAACAAAAATAATTTAACTCAACCTTTACATCGACGGTTTTCCGTGATATCCCTAAAATATGAAATATTCAAATAAATGCTCGAAATGCTCGGTCATCGATCCTAAACTGTTCTGAGTGCGGAAAATACTCAGAATAACTCTAACAAGTCTTGCGTAAATCATTGCAAGATTTAAATACGACGAAAAAATCAATGTGTTGGTCATCTGCAGAAAAATAGTTTGTTCCAATTAGCCAGGCATAATATAATTCAAATGTGGCTTACATTTCTTGATGGTCTTGAAGCGAAGTGAACCTGGTCTGTACCAGATTTATCCATAGACATGCCCTATCGGACAAGCACGTATAATCCTTGTATCGGCCGCCATTATATACCCACAATCCGTCTAGTAAGACGTAGTGGTAGTATCTTTTGACGTTTGAAGTAACTGTTGATCCATTTTAATATGGGCTTCTATTAACTCCATAACAGTTTGCTTAAATGGGGTCAGATCTAAGTGATCTATTCTTAAATATGTCAGTTGTAACATAACTCACGGTAATCTTTTCAGTACAAGAAAACACTGACAGTCTAACCAATCAACGGCTGTTCTGAAGATCGTTCCCTAGGCATGGCTTCACACCATCTACCATGCGCGAAGCAACATGTAGTTTCCCTTGCGTAGACTAATGAACACCACCGTGATAGACTGGTATTCAATGTACTGATAGATCGGAGTGGTTAACTAGTTACAAATATGAAAACAGACTGAAAAGGACTTAAATATCCAAGTATTAGGTTATTACTGGACTGTGACAAAGTACTAATTCTAGACAAAGTCTAGCATATGTCCATGTGGAAATAAAAATATTTCACCAGTGTCTGTAGAAAAATTTCAATCACCTCAGTGATCCTCCTTGCCGGAAACTTACTAAGTTCCACTTCGTAGCGCAGCACTTTTGTGACTATCACAACTTTGAAAATAACTTCTGCGTAGATCCGGCAACCATGTGCCTTGGCTCAGCGTAGCGGCACCTTGCTAGGCACGTGCTTGTGTTGAAGTGAGCTAATGATGCCTGCGCCAGCCGGCTTTTATTCAAAACGGGCCAGGGTCACGCTGCATCAGCTGATATCTGGAAATCCTCATATCTCTGGTATCCCTGGTCCGATTTACTTGATACTAAGTGCATTCTCTTTCATTTGGCCGTGCCAGTAATCTGATCCACGTCTCAAGTCTCTACTCCATGGTTAACTATTTAATCAATAAATAGCCTCGACCTCTGCTATTACTCGCTACGTCACTTGACATGCTCTTAGCGGTATATTCTTTCTAATTCCTTCTCGAAGCAATGTAGCGCGATATTCAAATATCTCAACTTTCAAAAGCGGCTGTAGCCTTTCCCTTGATATCTAGGTGTCTGAATCTTGGAATACCCATTCCTAGAGTTGGGCACATCCACCCCACACCTAGCAAGAAATAAAAAATTGAAAAATTGTTATTTTTCCTATCTACACATTAAATCATCTGGTTCTTGAATAATAAATCTTCAAATTCGATGCATTATAAGTTCCCACGATGTTACCAGTTCGTGTATTAGCGACTTCATAACTTCCATTGTTGTTTACTTCCACAATACGATAGGGTCCAGCGTAAAGGCTTGTAAACTTCGAGTACACTCGATTTTGCACGTCAGAGGGTGTAGGTTTTTTCACTAAAACAAGAGTTCCTACGCGCAAGGGTCTGCGAAAACGCTTTCCTCTCACTCTGCGCTCTCTTTTCTCAGCTTGGCTCCTCAACTTGTCTAAAGCTAGAGTTTCCCTCATCTGACGACTTGGTTCAATCTCAGGTGGAATAGAGATGATTCGATCCCATAATCTTGTTGGTTTAATTCCATGATGAAGCAACATGGGAATCTGTCCAGTACTCTCATGAATTGTAGAGTTGATGGATTCGGATGCTAAAGAGAGAACATCCATCCATTTCCAATGCTCATTTGGACAATAGAGGCGGCAAAATTTTGCTATTTCAGCCATCACGCGTTCTGCTGGATTGCTTACAGGATGTCTGATAGAACAAAACAATTGTCTAATCCCAAGATTATTCATGATGGTTCTAAATTCTAAGGATGTAAATTGAGGTCCACGATCTGTTAAAAGGAATTCCGGTTTGCCTGCTTCCGGAATTACGTTGTCTCTAATTCTCTTCGCACAATATTTTGCGTTTGCCTTCTGAATTGGATGTAACATAGTGTATTTGCTGAAAACATCCATGGTCACCAGAATATATCGGTTACCTCTTTTAGACTTTGGGAGAGGACCATATAAATCAGTCGCGAAGATTTCACAAGGCTTAGAAGGAATAATAGGCCTTGGTAATTCTCTCAGTAATCTAGAATTATGTTTACTCCTTTGGCATAAGTCGCATTCTCGAATAGTGTTTCTGACAGTTTGTCGCATTCGCTCCCACGAAAATTTCTCTTGAATCATGTTGACCGTCTTATCTACTCCAGCGTGACCTGCGATTCGATGTGCCATCCAGATAATGGGTTTTTGCATTCGTGGAGGTATCACTACTCTCAACTTCGTATGGTCGGGATCTGCAAACTTGTAGATTAAACCATCTAACATCATAAAATCTCTTGAAATTCTTTCAGTTTCCACAAAATCATCATCATTTGGATCCATGTCTCCCCGTAGAAAACGAAAAATGTTTCTAAGACGTCGGTCTCTCCTCTGGGATAAATGCAATAACCTTAACCTTCTCAAGGTATCTTCATCCTCTTGCGTCAGGTTAACTTGAAAAACCTTAGATGTAGACTCCACTGCTCTACTCAATAAATCAGCTCCAACGTTCAACTTTCCAGGAGTGTGTTCCATAACTAGGTTGAATTGTTGAATAAAAAGTGACCTTCTAGTTATCCTATCACTGGCAAAGTTTGTTCTCAAGATAAACTCTAATGCGTGGTGATCAGTCCTCACAATGACTGAATGTCCAATTAACATTTTCTTCCACGACTCCAACGCGAATATTACAGCAAGTGCTTCTAACTCTGTGGTGTAATAATTCCTTTCTGATGGACGACGTTTCCTGCTAATGAACGCTAGGTAACGTCTCTTGTGATCTTCATCTTCTTGAAGAAGAATAGCTCCAATCCCTACGGTGGATGCATCAGATTCTATGATGAAATTCTTGGTAAAGTCAGGATACTCCAATTTCACGCTGTTTACCAATAACCTCTAGGCATCTTGAAATGATTGTTCACAATCTTCATCCCATTTCCATTTATTTCCTTTCTTTAATAATTCCTGCAATGGCGCTACCGTCTTGGTGAAGTTTGGACAATGCCCTGCAAAGAATTGGCATGTCCCGAGAAAACTGCGGACATTCTTCACTCTAGTAGGTCTAGGGAAATTTGCAATTGCCTGTATCTTTGTCTCATTGGGACGGTATCCCTCACCATCCAAAATGTGACCCAAAAATTTTATTTCCTTTCGAAAGAACTGACATTTTCGAAGGTTTACTTTAAAGTTCGCTTTTCTCAAATCTGCGAATAACATCTGAAGATGTATCAAATGTTCCTCCTTAGTCTCAGATGCAATTAAGATATCATCTATGTAACGAATTGCTATCTCTTTTACTTCAGGACTCAAATTTTGTTCCAGTGCTCTGATCATAACAGATCCAGATGTTTTGACTCCAAATGGTAGACGGCGGAATACATATGTCTGCTGGTCAAACATAAATCCTGTAAACTTCTTGGAATCTTCACTAAGCCTAATGTGATGGTAGGACGAAGTGAGATCAATATTAGAGAACCAGACATTGCCTTGGAGTTCCTTAACAGTTCCCTAATGATTGGTGGTCTGTCATACTCTGGCAGTAATCTTGAATTCAAATTTCGCGCGTCTAAACATAGCCTCAGACGTCCATCTTGCTTAGACACTACTGCTAAAGGATTGACATAAGATGTAGTGTACTTTTCAATCACATTGTTGCTTTCCATCTCCTTGATAAGCACTTTTACTCTTTCTCGATGCTTTTCCGCAACCGGATACAATTTAGCATGAAAAGGTGCATCATCATTTACGCGAATACGATATTCAAAATCCTTAATTTCACCAGGTTTAATATCAAAAATATCGTGATACTCTTCCAAAATTTTCCCTAGCTCTGGGGACTCCTTCTCAGTGTAGACTTATCTTCCTTCAGCTTCATGAAAAATCAGAGACCATTGAGCATCTCCCTCGATGTCTTCCTCTTCTTTTCCCTCGAAGTTAATCTCTTCGGTATTCTTGAATCTGATCGTCTCTGTCTTCATGTCTATCACTGCTTGATATTTCTGAATGAAATCCGCTCCCAATATCATGTCAAAAGCCATGTCCTTCATTACTACAAACACATGTCGGAAATCATGTCCTCCAATCGTAATACATAAGTATAATTGTGTTTTACACAGAGATATTTTATTGGGTATTATTCCTTGGATCTTAATTCCTGATACTGGAATCTCCTCTAAATTCTCTTTGAGCTTCCACAGAATATAAAGCTTCTCACTCACAAGACAAAGCATAGCCCCAGTATCAATCAAAGTATCGACAGGCATACCGAATACTTCACATGATATGATTGGCATTCTAATTCTTGTACCCATTTCTTTCCGTTCGTCATTCTGTTGAATTAAGTCATCATCCTCTGCTTGCCATTTAATAATTCTGGAAGTGAAAGTGTTCAAAATTCTATCTTCTACTGTGAATTCGAAGTTTTTTTCTCGTTTCCATTCCCCCGGGATTGTTGTGTTCCCGATAGACCTGGTTCATTGGGCCTCTGCTCCAAAAACTGCAAGTTATCTTGGTGTCTTGCTTCCAAGTTTTTCCTCGTCTCCTTGTTGAACTCTTCATTGGACTGACGAGTATCCACATTCCCTCTGTTATTGTAGTTGTTTCTACCGTAGTATCTTCTTTCCTGGTACCTTCCTTGATTATCCCGTGGCCTTCTCCATCGAGTATTATATCGATTTCCACCATCCGATCTCGCATAAGGCTTGTAACTGTATCTGTTACTGTACTGATTCCATCCTCTTTTATTGGGATCTTCCCTCGGCGTTTTCTCTTCTCGCCCCTCTCGAATCTCTCGAGGTGTTTGAGAACAACTATCGGCCATAACAGCGTACACAGCGTTGTTATTATTTCCTCCCTTCTGATGGAAGAATTGAGCGTTCGTATGATCCAGCTTCTGCAATACCTCGTCAAATTGCTCCATATTATAGATGTCAGCAGCGATCAAAGTCCTTTGGACGTCTGCTGGAAACTGACGTATTAATGCAGTAATCAATTCGTTATCTGGCATCGGCGGATCTAAATGTTGCAGTTTAGAAAGCTGTCCAGAAAAGTACGTGGAGTATCGAGTAGGTTGTGACGTCGAGAATCTCTTAGAATATAATTCTGCTCTGACTTGATGTTGGGTTTCCGGGGACCAAAACTTTTTCAATAACCCACGAGAAAACTCCTCAAAAGTGGTTAGAGTGGATCTAAAAGCTCTAAACCAAAGAAGTGCAGGACCTTCCAAAAATTTCCCTATCACTCGGATCTGTCTTTCTTTAGGGATCTTGGAATCTTTCAGGTAATCCCCTGCTTCTCTCAAAAATTCCACGGGTGTCACAGAATCTCGCCCTGAAAATTTAGAAGGCTTATCCTCTACATTCTTGAATACAGTTATGGGTTGGATTGAAATACTGTCCTGACCTCATCCTGTCTTTGACTATCCGTTTCTCTAGCTGCTCCTAGATTTATCTGTATCTGTTCCTTTCCCCTTACATTTGGCATTTTCAACAGATGATCAGACTGTTTCTCGTCCTTGATTTGGGTTTTTATAGCCTCAAGTTCCTTCTGGTTTTCTTCTGCCATTTTCTTAATTGCTTCAGTTTCTTTACAATTCTCCTTGACATCAGTGGATATCTGGTTCATAACAGCCTCATGACTTTTCAATGACCCTGTCATATCTGATATGTCCTTCTGAGTTGCTTGGATATCTTTGGAAATTACTTGAATATGGGATGAAAAAGATTCCCTAATCTCCTTGATTCCCTCTTGATTCTCCAGCTTGAGTGTGTCTTTAATTTCATTGACAACTGTGGTTTTAATTTCAGTTTGCAATTCATTAATCACACCTTCTCTTATTTCTCCCATTACAAGTTCTTTGAATTGTTCCGTTAAACGTTGAACAACTAGAATTCCCATCTCATTACTCTCCTTCTTCACTCTGACTTCTAGGTTGATCATGTCTTCACCAACTTTCCTAAGACCATGTTCTATCCTATCAGCTAAGCTTTGGGATCTAAGATCGGCATCGCGAAATTTATCGTCCATTAAACTTGCGTTAGTGGCTAATGAAGTTTCGAGCTCATGTGTTTTTTCGCATAACTTATTCATTTTACTCTCAAGTGACATTTTCAAAATTTCAGAATTCTCTTTAAATTTACTTTCCATAGAATTAAATTTACTATTTAAATTTTCTTTCAAGTTACCCTTTAACCTGCTTTCTAAAGAATCAGAATTTTCTTTAAGTTTATTTTCTAAAGAATCAGAATTTTCTTTAAGTTTATTTTCTAAAGAATCAGAATTTTCCTTAAGTTTTTCATCTAAACTTTCTTTCAAGTTATCTTTTAACCTGCTTTCTAAAGAATCAGAATTTTCTTTAAGTTTGTCATTCAAATTTTCTCTAAGTTTATTTTCTAAAGAATCAGAATTTTCCTTAAGTTTATTTTCTAAAGAATCAGAATTTTCTTTAAGTTTCTTTTCTAAAGCCTCTGTATTTTCTTTCATAATGGCTGCTACACGCCGTCCAGCCTCTTTTGAACTCTCCTCCAAACTCCTCATCATCCTCATCATTTCTTCCATAATTTTCAATTAGTATTCAAAACTTAGGGGTATACAATATTGGCAAACACAAGCTTATAACTAGAACAAGAAATATGAATAGCTAATTGGAACACTCTAATAAAATGAGATTTGTCCTAATATCGACGTGATGGAAAAACAAAATTCTCTACTTTTACGAATTACATTTACCACAATATCTCAAGAAAAATATGCAAGTTCTCAAATATCCTCCACCTGGATTCTAATAATGTGTATGTCCAGTCATCGAACGTTTACTACTGAATTTACTTGACGCCCTAATGGTTAAGCCATTATCAAAAATAATCAAACCCATTCTAATTATTAATCCAGTTAAATTTTTAATTTTCCCCACTAATTGGGTTTCCTACTAATTTATTCATCCAAACCAGACATCTCTCAACTCCCAAAATATTTCTATAAAAATTATCACAATTTAAATTGGCATGCGATTGACCATGTCTAACTCGATCCCCACGTTGGGCGCCATTTCTCTCTCTATCTTATTTTATGTGCCCGTTTAGACCGGAGTCCGCACGACCACATATGCATTTTACCAATAATCAGTCAGCACGAGAGTCAAAATATCCCGGGGCGCCAGATGGGTTAAAGCTAATCGCAAAAACGACATCAAATGAAAACAAATGCTTTACTGATTTTTGGCTCAATGCAACAATAAGGATAGAAGGAGATTCAATTGGGTATAACACATCCCGTAAAATTATCTCAGTTTATTTTGAATTTAAATTTGACTGCAAAAATGCTCAAAGCAGCATCACTCACGTGTGGCGACCCACACTCCTATTTACACAATATACAGAAATTTTCCAAACACATTTGACAATTATTTTTTGGAAACACAAGTCTGATTAATAGTCCTGTAGACGGTGTTCCAAAATTATTTATGATTAAATCCAGTTCAAATTTAATTGTCTCTACTGGAAATATCGTAGATCACTGTTTGAATTTTTACATAACATTAACACTCGTAGAATAAATGTTCATAGAATTTTTAACTTTCACTTATTTTTCCAGTTTCAAAAATATATTGTCGAAAAATATTATTATCATTGAATCAACACAAATTATTTACACATATAAATAACATCTGAAAAGTATTTGACCTTGAGCATAGCATCGAAGAACTGTGCGAAGCACAACAAAGTTAATTGTTCTTCTGACATTAAACATTCGAGAAGTGACTCGATTATGAACTTCAAGTTTCTAACAAAATACATGATTTCTGAATCATCAACTTGATCACTAAATTGTTGAACCATTCAACTATTTAATTTTCCACTTGGAATCATTATTATAAAAAATATTTATATTCATGGCCATTTTAGTAATTTTCACAACTTGCAATTCTTCGACAGAATGCGGAAATAAGAATTGTAGCTTCATAATAAATTCATTTAGTTCATGGCACTAGGATTGAAAACATCCTTCAAATTATTCGTGGTTAAAGAATTATTTTTAATTGGCAGTGGCCCATTCTATTATTTGTGTAAGAACACAATATTCCAACAACAACGGCAAAGGTCTTCCTCTGAAGAAGAATAAACTACAATCATGACAAATCCGGGTTCTAGCAAAATCAAAGTCTAAATGGAATTCGTAAACAAGGTTGAAATAAGAAATGATGGTTTCAAGAAATAACCTTCGGGTCATTCATACGACGAAATGTGTGGCTCCAATACTCCTCCTATAAACCTGAGCCATCGAACCTGCTATTTGATTGATGCTCTAAAAAACCTCTTCATTCCTGCGACTTAAACATGCGCACCTGGGAATGGCATTTCAACTACTCCACACATAAATTTTCTTCCCAAAATTTTTGTTATCAACACTGGAAGATTAATAAACTGACAAGTTTATTTTATTTTACCATTCAGTTCAACCCGTGAATTTACCATACTTATGAAAATCTTTATTTCACTTTCGAGTGTATTTCCGTCATGATTTTATATAAATACAAAAATATCCTATTTGATACAAATATCATTTGCTTCCCGTTTCATGCCTCTCCGTGTTATCTGAAATATACTTTGCTCATTGCAAATATCAACTGTTCAACCAGAACTGAAATGTTGGTTGAATGCGGGCTTGCGCTAACCACTCTCCTTCGGAAAATCTCCTTTTCCAAACTAGGAATGATTAAACTATTTCATAGGCTCTCTCAATACATATGATTATTATAAAAGATAATATCCAAGAATTATTTAGAAAAATTAGGAAAATTATTATTATTATTATTAGTGGATTATTATTATTATTATTATTATTATTATTATTATTATTATTATGTATATTATTTTAAATATGTTTAATTATTATTTCATTATGTGAGAATCCAAATGTTCGAATCTTCGAATATGGAAAAAATATCCATTCCTCAACAAAAACAAGAAGTTCCGTTAAGAACTATACAGCCTACTTTTCATGCCAATGATTATTCTACAGAATATGAACCTATCTAGAATAATGACGAAATTAAGTTGGTAATATCGAAATATCTAATTAGTTCAAAATATACCTGGTATAATGTAGCCTAATAGAGCACTACAGTTGGCAGCACTGGTGACTGAATATATTCTTAGTTCCATCTCTTAAGGTACAGAATACAAAATTTGGTTGAAGTCCAATGGACGTTACTTGCAGTTAGACACTGGATCTATCAGCACGCGTAAAAGCATGTTGCCAACAATACCATGCGTGTGCTTGTCAGAAATAATCTGAAATATTATGATATCTTGTTGGGCCAATTTTGGATGAAATCCATTTGTTAGTATAGAAGTTACATGTATTTTAAAATTGGACATATCAGCAGGCATAGAATCATGTTGTCAGCACTGCCTTGTATTAATTACTCCAAATTAATCTAGAATGTCAAGTGCTATACGTGTGCAAAGTATATAGCTGTTGGCTTGCATACTTTCTGATATATTGATATTAGGGTAAAAAATATAGACAGCATTTATTAACAGTTGGCAGCCCTGATTGCACTGAAGAATACTTATAGTCATATCTGATATGTTACACATAGTACATGCGAAATTAGGATGAAATCCTACTGATAGTATAGAAGTTATATGTATTTAAAAATTGGCCCTATCAGCAGGCTTAGAATCATGTTGGTAGAACTGATGTATATAAGTTACTCCAAAATTAATCAAACATGTCAGGTACTATACGTGTGCATAGTTTAAAGCTGTCGGCTTGCACACATTCTGATATATTGGTATTTGGATTTAAAAAATAGAGAGAGCAATTATTAACAGTTGGCAGCCCTGGTGGCTCTTAAGAATACGCTCATATATATCTGTTTATGTACAGATATTACATACAAAATTTTGTTGAAATCCAGTTGATAGTGTAGAAGTTATATGCATTTAAACATTGGACCTATCAGAAGGCTTAAAATTATTTTGGCAACACTGTCATGGTTGGCCTCATGGAAATTAAACTGACATAGTATTATCTACATGTGTGCCAATTTTGGAATAGCTCCTATGCATACCTTGCAGGATATCCAACATGGAGCTCAAATTTCTAGTGCGTGTTTTCAGCAGTTGGTAGCACTGACATCATTTCCAAATATGGACGTGAGCTATTCCGGTGCACATCTTTACTCATACTAAATTTGGTTTTGATTGCTGCAGCCGTTTAGGAGTTGATAGGGGGGGGGACACACACACAGCCAGACAGACAGACAGAAGGACAGACAGACAGACAGACAGACAGACAGACAGGCAGACATTTGCCCGATCTCATAAGACTACTTTTTCCTCATTTTTGCAAAATGTGCAAAGTAGGCTAATAATTTAACTCAACCTTTACATCGACGGTTTTCCGTGATATCCCTAAAATATGAAATATTCAAATAAATGCTCGAAATGCTCGGTCATCGATCCTAAACTGTTCTGAGTGCGGAAAATACTCAGAATAACTCTAACAAGTCTTGCGTAAATGATTGCAAGATTTAAATACGACGAAAAAATAAATGTGTTGGTCATCTGCAGAAAAATAGTTTGTTCCAATTAGCTAGGCATAATATAATTCAAATGTGGCTTACATTTCTTGATGGTCTTGAAGCGAAGTGAACCTGGTCTGTACCAGATTTATCCATAGACATGCCCTATCGGACAAGCACGTATAATCCTTGTATCGGCCGCCATTATATACCCACAATCCGTCTAGTAAGACATAGTGGTAGTATCTTTTGACGTTTGAAGTAACTGTTGATCCATTTTAATATGGGCTTCTATTAACTCCATAACAGTTTGCTTAAATGGGGTCAGATCTAAGTGATCTATTCTTAAATATGTCAGTTGTAACATAACTCACGGTAATCTTTTCAGTACAAGAAAACACTGACAGTCTAACCAATCAACGGCTGTTCTGAAGATCGTTCCCTGGGCATGGCTTCACACCATCTACCATGCGCGAAGCAACATGTAGTTTCCCTTGCGTAGACTAATGAACACCACCGTGATCGACTGGTCTTCAATGTACTGATAGATCGGAGTGGTTAACTTGTTACAAATATGAAAACTGACTGAAATGGACTTAAATATCCAAGTATTAGGTTATTACTGGTCTGTGACAAAGTACTAATTCTAGACAAAGTCCAGCATATGTCCATGTGGAAATAAAAATATTTCACCAGTGTCTGTAGAAAAATTTCAATCACCTCAGTGATTCTCCTTGCCGGAAACTTACTAAGTTCCACTTCGTAGCGCAGCACTTTTGTGACTATCACAACTTTGAAAATAACTTCTGCGTAGATCCGGCAACCATGTGCCTTGGCTCAGCGTAGCGGCACCTTGCTAGGCAAGTGCTTGTGTTGAAGTGAGGTAATGATGCCTGCGCTAGCCGGCTTTTATTCAAAACGGGTCAGGGTCACGCTGCATCAGCTGATATCTGGAAATCCTCATATCTCTGGTATCCCTGGTCCGATTTACTTGATACTAATTGCATTATCTTTCATTTGGCTGTGCCAGTAATCTGATCCACGTCTCAAGTCTCTACTCCATGGTTAACTATTTAATCAATAAATAGCCTCGACCTCTGCTATTACTCGCTACGTCACTTGACATGCTCTTAGCGGTAGATTCTTTCTAATTCCTTCTCGAAGCAATGTAGCGCGATATTCAAATATCTCAACTTTCAAAAGCGGCTGTAGCCTTTCCCTTGATATCTAGGTGTCTGAATCTTGGAATACCCATTCCTAGAGTTGGGCACAAGACAAAATATTACTATGTCCTTACCGAGTTTCATTGAAATTGCTCCAGCCTTTTATATTTTATTATTGACATACACACAGATAGACAACAGGTGATCCCAATAGCTTATTTTTTTATAAATGAAAATATTCTAAAATGACTCCAAACGAAGTGAAAATTACTCTTATGGACCTCAACAAACATACAAACAGTTGTTAACAAATTATAACTGCTTGTTGTGGTCCATTAGAGTAATTTTTACTTTGCTTGGTATCATTATTCTTGTAATGATGTATAGAATTGAAATATACAAACCAGTTTACGATAATAGTACATTATGCAATGAGCTATAATGGTAATAATTAAGACACGAGTATGTTTATGAAACGAGCGAAACGAGTATCTTAATTACCATTATAGGCGAGTTGCATACGACTGTTTATGTTCGGCGATAATTATATCTTTATTTATGTCTTGTAAAAGATCCTTCCATTAACAAAACTTGTGTGAAGCTCAATTTCTATGTTAGATTTCTTTGTAACGCTCTATCAAAGTTCCAACGTTCACCACTAGGTGTCAGTGAGATCTGGTAGCGAAAGTTGGAACTACTTGAAATTGAACGGAACTTGTAGCTCACGCGATGGGTATCCGCTTGAAGCAGCTACAGCCTCTGGTGAGCCGAACATGCCATCAAACACTCCCGGCACTAAAAGTCATACTCTAAATATATCTTTATTATTTGTTCTAACATAAATTTTCATAAATATCTGTCGAGATTCTGTCAGTTGACTTCTTTTTCTTCTTGGGAATTGTGTGGGCTCAGCATTTTCTCTCTACCCAATAACGAATTCCAAAGCTTTGAAACATTGTTTATCCTGAAGTTGCACCAACAGATAGCGCACAGGTACTATGTGAGATCATTTTGTTATTTTGGTTAAATAACACAAAATAAGCTGTTACAAACGCTTTAAAATTAAAATGTATCGTATTGTCAACTAGATATCCTTCAAATTCGATGCGTATGGAATGTCAACGGAAGGCAAATCAATGGTGTCCGGAATAGAACAGTCATGGCATCTGGCGGAAAAGATTCGCATAAGGAATCCCTTTACTGAACAGAGAGCTGGGTTATAATTTCCGTGGATCAAATGTCATATGATTGCTGCATCCATGACGTTCTAGTGGGTTTATATTAATAGCAGCATTCACTAAAATTGTCAGCGAAATCGTACGAATGCAATGCCCTGTGTAGAAATTGGAGTTGCGGATATTAAGGTACAGTGCTATTTATTTTTAGCCTATTTTCAATTTTGAAAAAATAGGCTTATGAGATCACCTTTTGTCCGTGTGTGTGTGCGTGTGTGTGTGTGTGATTCGTGTGTGTGTCCCCCCCTAATAAAATCGAAACGGCTGGAGCGATTTCAATGAAACTCGGAATGTTCATAGCACTATTCCCGGCGACCTCGACCGTGCCCTTCAAATTTTGTTACGTCTCTCCAATCCAACATGGCGGCTGTGCGAAATATTTCACTAGCATTCAATATCTCCTAAACTATTACCGATATTGCCCTGAAATTGTGTACGGTGATAAAGGGCACTACTAGAAGTTCACCTATGAGACTTTCAAAAACCTGGTGACTACAAAACCAACATGGCGGCCAAGCGAAGTTGAGACATTTGAATAGACTTTTCTCGCGATTTAACTATCTAAATGTAAAGAAACTTGGTACAGCAAATGTTTATACACATTGTAATGCACTGGAGTCTAATTTAGTTCAATTGTTTACATAACCTCAAAATGGCGGCTGTGCGAAATATTTCACTGACATTCTATATCTCCGAAACTATTACAGATATCAGCCTGCAATTTTGTACGGTGATAAAGGGTACTGATACAGGTATACCTACGTATATTTCATAAACCTGTAAAGTACGAAACGAACATGGCGACCAAGCGAATTTAAAATATTTTAATAGACTTTTCTCGTGATTTAACTCTCTGAGCGCAGTGAAATGTGGTACAGTAATTGATTTTGCAGATTGTAATGCACTGCCATCTAATTTAATTCAATTGCTTACATAACCTCAAGATGGCGGCTGTGCGAAATTTTAAAATTAAGTTCTAATTTCTTGTGTCGTAATCATGCGATCGAAGTGAAAGTTTGAATAATGAACCTAGGCAATAATTGTCCTTGAATGGTACTTAACTCTATGGCCTATACACATAACACTCCTAAATGGTGAGCTCCCGAAATATTTAGACGGTTCTCAATATCTATGAATCTTTTACAGCAACCAAACTGTTTTTTTTATGTTCATAGAGACTATGAACATATGTTCGCCTATAGGACTTTCAGGAACCTGGTGAGCACAAATCCAACATGGCGGCGACGCGAAGTATAAATATTTAAATGAACGTTTCTCGCGAATTAACTATCCGAGTGCCGTGAAACGTTGCACGTTAAATGCTTATACAAATGTTGATCCACTGGCATCTAATTTATTTCAATGGTTTGCATTATCACAAGATGGCTGCTGTGCGTAATTTTAAAATCTCGTTTTTACTTCTTGTTGTCTAATCATGGGATTGAAGTTTGAATACCACACGTACACAATAATCTTAATGTAATAGTACAAAAATAAAAATCCAACCTGGCGAACATCTGAAATATTTAGACGGTTCTCAATATCTACGAATCTGTTACAGCAATTAAACTGAAATTTTGTATGTTGATTGTGGCAGTTAACATAAGTAGGATATATGAAAATAGGCTGTATAGTTCTTCACGGAACTACTTGTTCAATATTCCGGAGTTTGTTTATGCAAATATTACGGACGGTACACACTTTCCGTGTCAATAATTTGTAATTATAGGCTAGGGTAGAGGGATGGTGTGTTGCAAACTTCTGGACGTAGACTCCTAAATTACTTGTATATTTCATAGTATTTTCTTGTCACCGTAAAGGTTCGTGCTGGTTTTGTCTCCGTGTTTGGGATTGTAACTAAAATGGTTGATCGAATATCATTTACATTGTCTACGTTCAAATCACGTAATTCATGTCCGACACGTTGCATTTTGAGCGCATGGTCGAAACTATCCTTACCTAATTGGTCAATGAATGAGAATATTGAGCTCTGATTGGTTTGAGAAACTGTATCATAAAGAAAAGTAGTACTTTAATGATTCTCATTATGATACTGTTTTCTGACGTATAATATTATTTTATATTTTTAAATCGTGAAACATATAACCCTAAAAACACAGTAGGATTTGATTAGCGAAGTGGGGGGTGGAAATACGGTCGGTCCTAATCCCCTGTCGTTGTGTGTGTGTGTGTGGTTGGGAGGCTACCAGCCGAGTTACCCAATTGTTAGGAGTTTGTTTTACAGTATTGAACCACACAGAAGTATATTAGTTATTAGGGGGATAGATTTTTAGCCTATTTTCATTTTTGAAAAAAAAAAAAAAAGCTTATGAGATCACCTTTTGTCCGTGTGCCTGTCTGTGTGTGAGTGTGCGTGTGTGTGTGAGAGAGGATTTTTGTGTGTCCCCCTAATAACTTCTAAACGGCTGGAGCGATTTCAATGAAACTCGGTAAGTTCGTAGTACTATTGCGCGCGACCTCGACCGTGCCCTTCAAATTTTGTTACATCTCACCAATCCAACATGGCGGCTGTGCGAAATATTTCACCAGCATTCAATATCTCCGAAACTATTACCGATATCACCCTGGAATTCTGTACGGTGATAAAAGGAACTACTAGAAGTTCTCCTATGTGACTTTTGAAAACCTGGTAGCTACAAAGGCAACATGGCGGCCAAGCGAAGTTGCGACTTTTAAATAGACGTTTCTCACGATTCAACCAACCAAACGCAATAAAACTTGGTACAGTATATGTTTATACACCTTGTAATGCATCGACATCTAACTTCGTTCAATTGTTTACATAACCTCAAGATGGCGGCTGTGCGAAATATTTCTCCGGCATTCTATATCTCTTAATCTATTACCGGTATCGCCATCTAATTTTGTACAGAGATAAAGGGCACTACTGGAAGTTAATCTATGAGTCTTTCAAAAACCGTTTAACTACAAAACGAACATGGCGGCCAAGCAAATTTGAAAGTTTTAAATTGACTTTTCTCGCGATTTAATGATCCAAACGCAATGAAACTTCGTACAGCAAATGTTTATACACATTGTAATGCACTGGTATGTAATTTAGTTCAATTGTTTATATAAACTCAATATGGCGGCTGTGCGAATTTCGAAAATTAAGTTTTTATTTCTTGTGTTCTAATCAAGCGATCGAAATCAACATTTGCATAATGAACGTACACAATTATCATCATCTAATAGTACATAACTCTATGGCCTACATATATTAAAATCCAACATGGCGACCATCTGAAATATTTAGACGGTTCTCAATATCTATTAATCTACTACAGCAATCAAACTGAAATTTTGTAAGAGTATAGAGGCTATAAGCATAACCGGCCGGGCACAAATCCAACATGGCAGCGACGTGAAATTTAAACATTCAAATGGACGTGTCTTGCGTTTTAACCATCGGAGCGCAGTGAAACAAATTTTAATCGACCGGCATCGAATTCATTTAATTATTTTCATAACCACAAGATGGCGGCTGAGCGAAATTTTAAAATCCCGCTTTTATTTCTTGTCTCCTAATCATGCGATTGAAGTTTGAATAAAACACCTTCATGTAATAGTACATAAATCTAAGGCCTATTATATAAACATCCAACATGGTGACCATCCAGAATATTTAGACGGTTCTCAATATCTACGAATCTATTACAGCAATCAAACTGACAATTTGTACATTGATAGAGGCAATTAATATTAGTAGGATATATGAAAATAGGCTATTTAGTTCTTCACGGAACTACTTGTTAATGTTGAAAACGTTTCTTAGCCGACAAGGTAGGGGCCCCGATCTTAGCAAAAACGTACAAATAAGCAATGTATTCACGTGCCAAAAGTTGAAGGGCTAAAGGGCCCGGAAAGGTTTCAAATTGTGAGTCCTGGAGAGCAATATCAAACTTCAAAAAATCACCTCCAGGCTAAATGCAGTTCCGGTTAAACAACCTCGATCCCTTACTCGGTCTCTTTTTCATTAAAATCCCGCCAAATTACTTTCTTTACATTCTTTCTTTAATGTGATTCCTGGTTCAATACTCTAAGGCGTTTTTTGACTTTTGAATTTTTGAAAAATCATCACACCCAAGTAGTTATAAGGGCTTAAGTGAAACTCTGCATTGACTCACACTAGTGCTCGTAGGGTAGAAAAGGCAAACTGCTAATCTAACCGATCTGATAGGGTTGAGTTTCCGGTGAACAATCTACCACGTGTCATCATGCTGGCACCTCGTAAGAAACGTTTAGTGTGTCCTTTACGTTTGAATAAGTGGAGGAATCAACATCATTTAATTACAAATGCACCAACGATAAGATTCACTGATGAAGCGGGTTCTAGTCTATGATATTAAAGGATGTTTTCAACATTGAGTTGCTTTGCCTGAAGAGCTAGAACTGTGGATTAATTTTATAAATGTTATGACTGCAACAAAAAGTTATATTATGTTCCTTTCTATGGACACCAAAAGATTCAATTACAAGGTCGTCCGATAACACCCGTCAAGTTCGAAAATATTCAAAATTGTGACTTGTGTAATTCTGCTAATTTCTTCTTCTCTTCTTCGGATGCCTATCCATTAATGGATGTTAGCGACCACATCATGCATTTTTTGCTTTTGAACTGCGATGTGGAATAATTTATCGATGCTGGGTAATCCTGTCCACTGTTTTATGTTATCCATCCAGGAAATCCTTCTTAGGCCCCTTCCTCTTTGACCTTCGATCTAATTCCAGTATCAACTTGAGAAGTCGATATTTGGTGTTCCGTAAGATATGTCCCAGGTATACAGCTTTTCGTTTTTTAAAGTTGCATAGTAAGTTTCGTTGTCTGTTCATTCCATGCAGTACTTCAATATTAGTTATTCGTGCAGTCCATGATATCTTCAGCATTCTGCGGTAAATCCACATTTCAAAGGCCTCTAACTTTTTTGTTGTTACCTATTAGTAAATCCCGTCGTCCAGCTCCGTGGCTATATGGTTATCGCGCTAAGCTTTGGCCCGAAATGCCCCGGGTTCGATTCCCGGCTGAGTTTTCAGGAATTTTATTCTCTTGGGGTTAATTCCCGTGGCTCGGGGACTGGGCGTATGTGACGTCTTCATCATCACTTCGTCCTCATTATGACGTGCAGGTCACCCACGGGCGTTAACTAGAAATACCTGCACTCGGCCTCTCTGGTGGCCACACGATCATCATAAGTAATTCCCGTGAGTGGAGGTTCCACCTCAGCTGTTAAATAGGCATTTCAATCGGGGTCTTCTAATTTAATGATACCGACAGCAGTGGCTACGCTCGCTAAAGCGCATCGTTACGTAATGGGACCAAGGTCTTCGCTGACTCGGTAGACGTGTGGGTTCGAGCCCCACCGTCGGCCGTCCTTGAAATGGTTTTCCGTGGTTTCCTACTTTCAACACCAGGCAAATGCTGGGACGGTACCTTCTGATAGGCCACGACCGAATCCTTCCACATCTTTGCCCAGTTCCATTCACCTTCATCCATTCCGTCTCTCATCCCGACGCGCACGTCACCCACGGGCATCGTCCAGAAAGACCTGCACTCGGCCTCTCAGTAGACCACACGACAAAGAAAACCAATGATACGCAAACCTCAAGGATTTACACCAAACAGACTTAATGCTTAAGTGTCCAATACCACCCCAACTTCCCCTATGAGTCTTCTAGGCGTAGGACGGTAATTTTTAAATCAATATTGATTGTAAGTTGCAAAATCTATTTTTGATATCCCTCGTGAATGTAGACCATCAATATTTTAGTGGTGGGCGATGTTAATGGCAATGCTCAATGGAGCATGAGTTACACTAATCTCCTCTTCCGCATGTTCTCAATGATGGATGCTATGCTCGTCTGGCGTCTCGTAGTATCGTTATGTGCAGTCGCCGTCACAGAAAAGAGCGTATCCTGGAAGGTATGATTGCTCGCAATACGTACAGCTGGGAGGATATGAAATGCCTTGTTACGTCTCTCGCGTTGGAACAATTGTGATAGTCATGGTATATTGGCTTTAACAGCCAGTGAATTAAAACTCAGCAATATGTCTAGGTTTGTGCCGTGTTTTGTGTCGGGTTTCGCCTAGGACACCAAGCTGTCTCATCAGCGGGCTCTCGGTGTTCCCGCCTGGACCCCCACGGGAGTAGCGAACTGCGCGCTACCTCCCTTTATATAGAGTGCAAGTGCACCACTTTACTGCGAGAACTAAAAGCTCAAGCAGCCTTAACCTCCCTATGAAGGCTTCCAAAAAGATGGTATATTGGCTTTCACGGCCATTGAATTAAAACTCAGCAAAGTTTCTAGGTTTGTGCCCGGCGGGGACACCAAGAGCCCGCCGATGAGCCAGCTTGGTGTCCTAGGCGATATCCCACACAAGACACGCCACAGACCTAGAAAAAATGCTGAGTTTTAATTGTGATAATGGCCAGGTGAGTGACAATACCCCTAATGCAGTTTGGGAATACCTGCATTTATATCAGGTAATATTGGTTCATACAATGAATTAAAGGGTCCGGATTTTTAGGCCCTCTTTGCCTCCGTTTTAAGTTTCTATGCCCAACACCATGTCCTTTTATTGCTTTTCTTAGTGGATCAATGTTACAGTTTGTTATGTAATCAGCCCGGAAGCTGGTCGGATCCTCAAAAAGTGCCTCTGTAGGTTATGTGGGCTAAAACTCCCCAGAACCCAAAGGTGAGCTCTAAAGGGGCATACTAAGCAAGGTGAGGAGTGAGGTAGTTTGCCATTGCTTTCCTCACTGAGTCAGTACAGCAGTGCTAACCCTACGAGTAGAACCTTTCACAACATCCACAGGCACTGATTGTGCCCTGGATGCCATTTCCTAGCACCACTCATACTTCAGTATCTACCATGAATGGGATTGATGGCTGGTTGGTTCCTCAGTTTAGGGGCTGCGACAACGCGGTCATGCAGCCCCGTGTACTTTGGGTGTGTGTAGAATCTGTCTGATAACCGCTGTTAATTGTGATGGCTGTATTAGTGTGTGTTATTTGTAATTCAGGTAAGGACTGCAGACGACCAATAAGTAGTTCCTACTTTTCCTACCGTCAACAACACCTAGCTGTGAACTTGGCTACTATATGTTACCGCAACCAACAGCTGGCAGCGAACGTTGGAACTCATGGAGGGTTGGTCAAATCTAACCTACAAATTTAGCTTCACACAATTGTAGTTAGTGGAAGGTTCTTTTACATGCCATAAATCTATGACATGGGTCCACCGGCTTTACGTCCTCTCCGAAGAAAGGCATACTGATGGATTTTAACGCTCCTAAAAATCCGACGACTTCGGCCGGGTTTGAACCCGCGATCTTGGGCATAGAAGCTCAGCATGCTACCAACTACGCCCCGAATGAGACTGAGATATCGGTGTAAAGCAATAATTTTCTGGCTGCATCTGTTTAATATTACTCTTTGTAGTACAGTAGAGTAGAAAGTTGTACATTGACAGAAACCTACTTGAGGAGACTAGAGGTGTTTGAAATATGGATATATAGACGGCTGATACTTATAAGCAGGGATGGTAAAATCAGAAATGGTAAGATGATGAGTCGCATTGCAAAGACAAAACATATTGACATAATAACCATCATAAGGCGATGTAATACGCCACCCTGAATGATACAGTATCTCGTGTTACACATCATAATTTAAGGAAAGATTGAAAGGAAGCTAGGTCCATATAAAATTATATTAGTTATCGTTTTTCCGTTATCGTTTTACCCTCCAGGGTTGGCTTTTCCCACGGACTAAGCGACGAGTCCCACCTCTATCGCCACTGAGGGCAGTGTCCTGGAGCTTGAGACTCTGAGTCGGGGATACAACTGGGAAGTGTGACTAGTATTTCGCCCAGGCGGCAAAGCGAACAGGGGCCTTATGAAGGGATGGGAAAAGTGGGCAAGGAACGGTGAAGGAGGCGGCCGTGGCCTTACGTTAGATATCATCCCGGCATTTGCCCGAAGACGAAGTGGGAAACCACGGAAAACCACTTCGAGGAAGGATGAGGTGTGAATCAAACTCCCTCTACTCATTTGGACCACCCGAGGCTGAGTAGACCCCGTTCCAGTCCTCATACCACTTTTCAAATTTCGTGGCAGAGCTGGGAATCGAACCTTGGACCTCCGGGGTGGCAGCTAATCACGCTTACCACTACACCATGGAGGCGACTAAAATAACACCATGGAACAAAGATCTTTGGGAGCGGTTTGGTGTGTTCAGTGATTAAACTATTTGGCGTGGCAGTCAACAAAATAACGATGACCCATGTTTGATCAGTGGATATGGCTCTAGAATAAGGGGAAGAAGAAGAAGATAAATGACTACTTACGTAGGAGATCATGGGCAAGTTCCAGGCCGCTGCTACAAGAGCCTCAGAAGTGCAGGTGTCGTCCGGTCCAATGAAGGCTACTGTACCATTGTCTCTCATCTCCGTCATGACTCTGATGGCAAGCGCCTCTAAAGACGTCGTCATGCGCTTATGGTTGGTGCCAATGTCCGCGGCAAGGTATTGCAACTTTCGGCCAGGTAACAGATGAGGGTCCAAATTAACAGCGTCTACCGCGAGAGGCAGCGCACCCAGATCCACGGGCGTGTGTCCGTATGCCCCAAGAAACCCCAGCGTCACCGAGTCCATGAAATTGTGCGCACCACTGCGCGTCAAGTACTCATACAAGAAGGTGTAGTCCATGTCACTGGACGTTTCTGCGTTATCGATGGACGAGGCGTTGCTCGGGCCGGGACAGGATAGTTGTGAAACGGATGAACTGATCTCATTAAAACCCACGAACACTTTTATGTAAGATAAAAATAAAGCGACTGACAGAATTCTCGAGAACTGCAGCCTCGCCATGATAATGATGGCTCGAGACGTAGTGAGGGTGATCTATGGCACAGGATGATGCAGATGCGTGAGAGGGACTTGATGGCCCAGTGGTCAAGCTGCTCGCCTCACACCAAGGCTGTTTGGGTACAATTCTCGGCTAATGCATATGGGGTTTATAATGCGAAAGCTCACGTCTGTTGGTAGTCTTTGTATTCCAGGGAAATTGAGGTCCCGTGGTTAATGATCACAAGATTATGAAGCTTTCTTTCCCGAATCCTAGAAAGATGAACAGGAAAATCAATGGAGAGCAATGGGGGAAATCTGCTTGTCACGAGTACAATGAAATGTAGTGTGAGGGGTTGAGGAGGGGGCGGATTTCTACATGTCAAGAGTAGAAACTATAATTTAGATACTAATTTACACATTAGGAGCACTATACAGAAATTCCCTAACGTTAGAGATATCTAGCAGGTACTAGCACGAACTATGAGGTGGAATGAGGGGAGTCTATACGCCAGGAGCCCGGATCGAGCCGTGACACGAACGCTGCGAGATGCGAGATGCTGTGCGGGTAGTCTTCACTCCACGCGCGCCACGCTACAAGTGCCACAACAGGTGGAAAGGCGGCTATTCCCTAGATGCAGGAGGGAGGCTGCAGTAACGTCGCGGCGCGCAGACGCAGGGGTGGAGACTCATGGGAGGGTGTCCGACACAACTCATTAAATTGAATACTGTCCAAGGGCGAAAGCTATTAGTTGAAACAATTCATATTAATCATTTCCAAATTCAAACGCTGATTCACACAAGCTTTATTGTTTGGACACCATATGAGAATTCAAAGGATTAATAACAATCTTGGGCAGGATTAAAATGTATTGTTCGGGTTGGTTACTTTGGTTCTATAGTGCGTCTCTACCTTAAAATAAATAACAACCTCCGGCACTACAGCCCATGAAGAGCCTAGGCGACCGCTGTCCAGCTATTTTGCATGCAGATATTGGGGCGATGCATGGTCAGCGCATCGGGTCCCTTCGGCCGTTAATCTTGGTTTTCGTGACCGGGGCGCTGCCTCACTTACTCAATTGTCCCGTTCCAGATCTCACGTTATTTTTTAAAAATTCCTGATGGAGCCGGGAATTTAACCCGGGGCTTTCGGGTGAGAGGCAAGCACACTACCCCAACACCACAGGGCCGGCAGTATGGAATTAGATGTAGTATTTGCCTCTCTCTCGCATTCGTATGTTTTGCAATTATGCTCGTCCTTTTCTATCCCCGCGATGTTGCCTATTTCCCAATAACTGCGAGTTATAAATGGGATAGAATGCTTGGTCTTATTGACAATTACCGACAGCAGTGGTTACTCTGGCTAAAGCACAGCGTTAGATTATGGGGCCAAACTCTCTGCTGACTTGGTAGGCGCGTGGGTTCACGCCTCACTGTCGGCCATCCATGAAATGGTTTTCCGTGATTTACCATTTTAAACACCAGGCAAATGCTCGGACGGTACCTTCTGACAGGCCACGGCCACTTCCTTCCACATCCTTACCCAGTTTCATCCATCCATCTTCATCCATTCCATCTCTCATCCCGACGCACAGGTCGCCCACGGGCGTCGACTAGAAAGACCTGCACTCGGCCTCTCAGGAGGCCACACGATAAAAATATAAATAAATTGACAATTGACATTACAACTTTTTAGTCGGTCAACACAATATAATCCCAATTACTGGGACATGAAAGAAAATAACCTGAAAAATGTACAGGTGATTTAATATACATTTGCAATGGACTACAGAAGCAGAAGAAGAAGAAGAAGAAGAAGAAACCTACTAAATGACACGTTTCGCTTGTCAAGCGAGCATCATCAGATCCAAATAAATAAGACAAAATAGCTCTACAAAACATTAGCAAACCCACTAACGGTCTCTGCTCTAAAAAAAAAAAAAAAATGAAATGCACGCCTAAAATCTATAAAGCGTGCCAACTATTACTGATTCCCGGCTCCGTCAGGGATTTTAGAAACTGACGTGAGGGCTGGAACGGGGTGCACTCAGCCTCGTGACACAATTGAGTAGCTGTCTGATATTGAGGCAGTGCCCCTGTCACGAAAACCAAGATTAACGGTTTAGGGAACCCTACGCGCTGAACACGCGTCACCCCAATATCTGCAGGCCAAATGGGTGGGCAGCGGTCGCTTGGAAGGCCTAGGCCCTTCACGGGATGTAGTTATAGTCAATACTAAAACATTAAGTTTGTTTGTTGATGGGATCGTCACTTTTTCTTACTCTTGCAACATTGTAGTGATTAAAATAAATAGTTCTCGTATCGGTTTTGAAAAATACTCTGACTTCAGAGAGAGATAACAGTGTACACTTCCAAAGGTTATCGCTGCCATTGAATATCTTAACATCTGAGAGTGTTGCAATAATAATTTGTTTCACATAAGATTGTGGAGTGCATTACTTTATTAGATACGTCCTTCACGACAGAGGGCTTACAAATGATCTTGCACACACTTACAGTCATCACATAAATACAGGTTATCAGACAAATTCAACACACGCCCAAGTACATGTGGTTGATGACCAACATATCCCAAGGCCCTCAATTAAAATAACAACAGCAAATAGTTAACTTATAGCATAGAGATACAAGTTTGTTTCGAAGAAGAACATTCCTGTTTTGGCTCTTTGAATTGTGCTATTGAAATACGAGTATCAATGGTGCTAAGTGCCAATTCTGACAAAATGTGAAGTTCAGTTCACAATGGTGCTATGGTCATAGCCTATCATGAGTGTCAAGTGCTGAGGAAGCAGTTCAAAAGGGACTCCAAAAATGGCAGCAGTGCTAAGTCTAGGTATTATGTGCCAGTTACCAGCTGTGGTAGACTGTCTTCGTTATTGCAAGGACAGACTCCTTTTAATATATTTTATTTAAAATCTAGAAAAAAAAGCTTGAAGTTTTACGTGACCTTTAATCTCACGATCATGAGCTACTGGACCTCCTTTTTACGTGGAATCCGAACCACAGGACCTGGCATTTCACTCAGAAAATCTCACATGTATTGACCGGGAATCGAACCCGGTCTACCTTGGTGAATTGGTGAGAGGCATATCGCTTGACCACTGCGCCACTACGCCCCTGAATTGATAAACTAGCAACCCGCTCGGTATCTTTAACTGTTTACCCAGCGTAAGCTTAAAAGGCGCACGAATGGCAAGTGCCAGACGCAATTCAGAAAAGCCGAGGTGAACAGCGAAATTCCTAACACATATACTCTGCTCTGAAGTCTTAACTCGACACGACAGTTTGATGCTGACCGAAGCTGAGGTGATAGTGATAGGCTCACTTGCTAGCTCGTCAACTCGCTCCGAAGCTAGTACAGTAATTTAACTTTGCACTGAATGGAGATTGAAAAAAAAAATGAAAACGTAAACTCTTGCAGTAGGCGAACCTTTAATGCTGAACAATTCTTACACTCGTAGTATGTAGATATTTTTAACGGTTTACTCCGCGTAAGCTTAAAAGGCGCACGGACGGCAGGTTTTTCTTCGACTCGATTCACTGAAATCGTTACTGATCGGTATCCTTTGGTCATAAATGAATGTTTTCCTACTGAAACCTTCCTCAAGAAATCCAATGGCGAAACCCACATCAAAATCCATCCTGTGGTTCTCAATATTACCTGTTACATCCAAGAATCGGGGATTTGGTTTTATGCTATGAGGAGATTTATTGCAGACGAATGGACATGCTAAGGATTACATTATCTTCTTTTTCTTTCTTCTTTTCTTAGTCGTTTACCCTCCAGGTTGGTGGAACCCACGGACTCAGCGAGGGAACTCACCACTACCGCCTCTGCGGGCAGTGTCCTAGAGCTGGGAACATCTAATCGGAGTGGATACAACTGGTGAGCTGTGATTGGCACCTCGCCCAGGCGGCCTCACCTGCAAAGCGAACAGGGGCCTCATGAGGGAAGGTAATGGATGGTCAGGATGGATAGGCAAGGAAGAGGGAAGGAGGCCGTGGCCTTCAAGAAGGTACCATCCCGGCATTTGCCCGAAGACGAAGTGGGAAACCACGGTAAACCACTTCGAGGATGGCTGAGGTGGGAATCGAACCCCCTCCACACATTTGGAACACCCGTTCCAGTCCTCATACCACTTTTCAAATTTCGTGGCAGAGCCAGGACCTCCGGGGCGGCAGCTAACCATGCTGACCGCTACGCTACGGAGGCGACCCGATTACATTATCTATGAATCTAAACATAACCTACAGTATTTACAGATGCTAATCTCTTGTTACATGGTATCGTGTCGCATTTCTCCTCACAGAGCTTGCAAGTGCAGTCATCCAAGTTTAATTTTACAGATTTTATCATGTAATCTGTGTACCGTGAAACGTGTCATTAAATGTCACCGGCCGCGGTGGGCGAGTGCGTTAACGCGCTACCTAGTGCCTCACTGACATCGGGAGAGCGTGGGTACGAATCTCACCTCAGCCGTCCTGAAAATGTATTTTGTGGTTTCCTATTTTCACCACCAGGCAAATGTCGGGAGTATTTCTTTCCATACGTCCACGGCCGATTTCCTTCCATAATCCCTTTCCTGAACCATCCTAAAAATAAAACAAATGGTCATTGGCTCCATAATTAAATTATTAAATGTCTTAATTCATAATTTGGCTTCATCCAGTCCGTTAACATTGCGTACACAGTCTTTTGTTTATTTGTTCTATGTAGGCCTACACACACAACTGTTTGACGTATAGTTTGTTGGATCACATATTTACAATATAATGCGTATTATGTTATTTGCCAGCAGCTTAATCTGCCAATAATATAGTAAAATATATAACCATCAGTCAATATTGTCACCTTTCTCAGCGTAATTTAGGACATGTAAATGTGCAAGAAAGCCTCCGTGGCTCAGGCGGCAGCACGCCGGCCTCTCACCGCTGGGTCCGTGGTTCAAATCCCGGTCACTCCATGTGAGATCTGTGCTGGACAAAACGGAGGCAGACAGGTTTTTCTCCGGGTACTCCGGTTTTTCCTGTCAAAATTTCATTCCAGCAACACTCTCCACTATCATTTCATTTCATCTGTCATTCATTTAATCATTGCCCCAGAGGAGTGCGTCAGGCCTCGGCAGCCGGCACAGTTCATATCCTCGCCGCTAGATTGGGGCTTCATTCATTCCATTCCAGACCCGATCGGAGACTGGAAGCAGGCTGTGGATTTTTCAAATGTGCAAGAACATACAATTAATATAAATTTTGTCATAACAGAGGATTCTAAAAATATTCTTGTTCCAAAATTTAGAAAGCCAGATCTGTTACAAAATGTTTTAAGAAAAACCATGAAAAATCTTCATAAAAACAGCGTGGAACAGAAGAGATGTGGATGTGAAAATAGATAAGTTCAAATAGTTAGGTTATAACTGATTGGTTGGTATGTATTTGCGAGGTTGAGACATAATGGAATGAAAACGTTAGAAATGAGTGTTGCGAAGTAATGTTATGAAAGGGAAAGGAATGTATATGGACAACATACATTGACTAATACATTTTATTATAGTTACATCGTCAATAAGGTCATTTTTATGCCATTTTATGCTTCTGATAATAATATTTATGGCACCTTCTATCGTTTATGTGTGTTTCTGAAACAATAAATTCTTTTTCTAATAAATTAGTTATCTATATGAGTGAGGAGTGTTGTATTTGTATGTTCATCAGAATGGGCTGCATCAAAACCCGACCATTTGGGTTTAATAACTGTTCCATGCAGAGAACCGTCTGGTTTCAATTTACCGAAAAAGGCATGGACATCATTGAACAGTGTCCGCAAAAATCACGGACGATGGAATTTCTGGCTGCACAGGTGGTAAAAAACACACAAAGCCCATTGTGCGACTGTGCCAATGTACCACAGACCATTCAGCATGTTGCCTTCGAGTGTCCAAGGAGGAGATTTAAAGGAACTATCCATGACCTACACAGTGCCTCCGACGATGCTGTCAATTGGCTGAATACCCTGGACATTGTGCTGTAAATGTCTGTTACGGTACTCTGTAAATATTGTATATTAACTTTTTGCTATCTGTTTGTTTTTAATTATTTGTCGCATTGCACCCTCATTTTGCCATACGAAATAAATAAATCAGAATTTATTATACTATTTTAGCTTAAACACTTTCAGTAAAGAGTTTTCTTTCAATGGCTCTACTTCATGTAACTTCAGACTAAAAAATGTCAAAAATTACAGAGTACAAAAATCTAATTTAATTTAAAAGTTAGTGGTACGGATTCATTTTACAACAGTAGGAGTTCAAAGATTATCCAGAATTATTAACAACTAGGCTATCTGTATCAAGAACTTAATTTTACTGTCAACTGAATGTTTAGGTCAAGTTTTTTCTTCTTTTATTGTATTTAACCGCCCGCTGAATGAAGAGAGCTGCATAAAGAGGCTTAGTAGCTTCCTTGGCCTGTACAAAAGCAACAAAAATAATTCAAATTCAAATTTTAAAAAATTCTTTATTTTGGTACTTAGCACCATTTTGTACTTCAATAACACAATTATGTACATCTGAACTATTGCTTTTCTAAACTGTTCTGTCTGAAAAGAAGAAATCTCATTGGAATCGCTCCAGCCGTTTAGATTTATTGGACACACACACACGGACAAAAGAAGATATTCACGCTGTCTACCACTCAAAACAACAATAAACATCACCTTTCACATTGTGCCTTTATTGCATGACAATGACGATGTATGTGGTAGCAGCTGCAGAAAAAGCACACAAAACATTAAAGTTCAAGGAGAAAAGTCCAAAAGCAGTGAAGTTTACCTTCGAATGTAGCAACTGTTGTGAAAATGAGGTCAGTTCATTCATAGTGAGCGATCCAAACTTCTCCTGTAATATGAATGCAGTGACAATATTTGCTGTCCTGCTTGCCTCTGAATCCGTTACTTGACAACCAGCTAAAGTAGTTACTAACTGGGTCATGAAGAACAATTCCCAAAGGAGTATCATTGTTATCGTCAAGATGTTCCCTGCTTTGTAAGCAGTTATAATTCCCTGTGCGTCGTAAAGGACACTGGTGAAGTAGTAGAAGAATCTTAGCAACATTTCTACACCGTACACTGAGTTAATAATGGCAGCAGTGTTTCACACGTCGTTGTGAGTCTGCCTCAACACGCGTATCGATGCCGCGCGCAAGTCCTTGGGATCTCTTGAGTGGTACGATATCGAGTTCTCGTCTGGTTCATACCCAACCGCCTTAAATGTGATCTCCGGATGGTCTGCACTTGTTGTCATTAATTGCTGAAGATGTTCGTTTAAGAGTTCAAAGCGACGTTTTAAAATCAAAAGCGTGTACACGAACTGAATATAAACAGCGTTGGCCACAAACTGTCCTGTGAAGCTGGCGACAAAATCAAAATATAAAGTGTACTCCCAGTAAAGGTAAAACGTATATGAGAAAAGGCATACAACAGCAGTACAAGATACACATATCATTGATATCAGTCGTATTTTCATCTTCTTATATTCAACTTGTTTCTTTGTTGTGAGTGATGTTCTGTCAACTTTCGATAAGTTTCCCAGAATTAAACTAAACTTGGTAGAATGGATTGTCACACTTCGTACTAATGATGAAGCAACTAGCCCAGCAAGCACTATGCGCAATATATCTCTAAATAGTCCATACTTTCCTCCTTCCTCTGAGAAGGAGACCCTGAGGTCCAGAACTACATCGCACACAAGCGCGGCACAGATGATCACACCTAATGAAATGGAATACACTAGTCTACCACATGTTCTTGTGAACCGAACATTGTCTTCTACTACGGCACACGAGTACGGAGCAAGCCCACATATTGTTGACAGTACGTAGATAGGACTCAAAGCACTGTAGATAGATGACGATTGAAATAAACTTCTTGAGGCTGAATGAATTGTGCAAAACCCCTGTTGTAAATTGACTCCTAGCTCTGTGTTGCCAGATCTCCCAAAATTACAGAAGATATACTAAATGTTGAATGTAATGGAAAAGAAATATAAAAAAATGCAGTAATATCTTCTAAATTTTGCATCAATCAGTTGTAACCGGAAATTTGAGATGAGGAAAAGTCTATGCTCTTCTGCCATAATTTGAAAAGTTTTAACAAGTTCAATATTTATGCTAAACACTCTCCAACGTAGTCATATTTTTCTGTTGAAACACCCTCATAATTAGGCATGTATTTCTGTTTAAACACCCTCATATGTAGGCATGTATTTCTGTTTAAACACCATCATATTGTTACGGCTGTGAGTTTGTGTCATCGCTCGCCGCTTGAGTCACAACTGCCCCAGGGGCTGGGCTGTGGCCTGCCTCCTGTATTGCGTGTGCCTTATGCAACAGGGCTACTAAGACAAAGGGATAGTCCAGAATATTCGTGACTGGACCAGCGATGGAAACCTCGAGAAGCCGTGAACCCTGGATGGATCTGGAAGCATGTATTGAGTCACCGGCCTGCTATATAAGTGCGACCTGACAAGCAGGGGTTGTTGTTGTGTTTTACGAGTTATTGTGAGCGTTTATTCTGAGCGACAGAAGTGTGGTGACTTGCGAAACCCCTAGTGTAGCGGCGAAGTGAGGAACATACAGGGGACTGCCGTGTTCTGAGTGAATGTGCTTTCACTGAGTGTCAGATATTGTGGTGTCGAAATCCAGTGACATTGTTTCTCCCAGCTGGTGAACAGCGCACAGCAAGTGCTCGTAAGTACTGTAGTAGGCGCACATTAGGAAGAAGTTGCATGTAGATTTGTCAAGGCCACTAGGCTCATTAGCGGCAGGATTAACTTCTGTGGTTTGTTGATAAGTGAAAGGGGCAAGAGCTCTCCACAAGCAGGAGACTTGAGGAAACTAGAGTAAGGTTCCTATTGTCTGTAATTGCTGATGAGTAGTGTAATTTTCTGGCCGCAATAAAGTTAATTACTTCTTTAAGCAGTAATTGGTATTGTGCTTCCTACCCACCGCACGGCCGACTGAATACGAGCTACGCTCTATACCGGCCTTGACATTCCCAGTCAGAACCCATGTATAACATGTAATTGGAAAGTTTCTACTCGTTGCCGGTAGAGCGCACTCCCCTCCCATTATAGGCGCGATAAGGAATCGGCTGTACAGTACGTATATTAAATGTGTAATCTCAAGAACCACTGGATGGATTTTGATGCTGCTTTCACCATTCTGTAAAGGTGATCTCGAGGAAGATTTGTGTAGAAAATAATTTATTTATGACCAAAGGGTGCCAAGCAGTAACGATTTCAGTGAAAAGGTCGAAAAAATAGCCTGGCGTCCGTGCGCTTTTTATGCTTACGCTGGGCGAACCGTTAAAAATATCACTATATTACGAGTGTAAGAATTGTTCAGCGTGAGAAATTCTACAAAAAAGTCCGCGAGAGCATATCTCTATCTTCGATACATCGCC
The DNA here is from genome assembly GCA_946902985.2 of Meconema thalassinum. Lineage (NCBI taxonomy): Eukaryota > Metazoa > Arthropoda > Insecta > Orthoptera > Tettigoniidae > Meconema > Meconema thalassinum. The sequence continues at coordinate 245,420,659 of OX336394.1, read as the reverse complement.
CACTATAAGTGTTTTTAGTTTGGACGGGAGGGGCATTTGGCTTGCACCTCGCCATTCTTCAATTACGTCTGACAGGAATTCCTTGCACATTCATAACTGTTCCCGGGCGAAGCCGGGGCGAGTTGCTAGTGACACTATATAATTATTATCATTATAATTTCCGCATTATCAAAATTAAAATTATATCACTAAATAAAATAGCGTGCTAATAAATCTAAGATAAATTAGACATACCTTGCACCTTCTTCGGGTACGAGGACACTACTCCAGCACCGTCTCATTAAAAGGAAAGAGAGGATCAAAATTACAGCCGGGAACAAGTAGCAGCTAATCGTGTGTTGTGTTTTGTGCTAAGAGATCTTTCGACAAATTATCAGATACCGTGCGCTTTCTTTTTCACGAAGCAGCTGACAGGACGGGACTTACATAAACTCCTGCTGGACGTTATTCTCGAGGTTGAACAATGCGGTTTCATAATTATAATAACTGTCTCTGATAATCACAAAACTAACACTACAATGATGAGGCATTTAGGGGGAGGGAATTTGCAACCAATGGTCAATCACCCATACGACGAGTCTAGATATGTATTCCCTAGTTTTGATCATTGTCACATTCTAAAAAAAAAAACCAAAAAAAACATTAGAACGCAATTTCTGTAACGAGAGATGACTGATGGTACTGGAATAATTTCAGGGAAATACTTGTCATTACTATACACAACGCAAAAGGGTGAGATCGTCAAACCGGTCAGACACCTCGCTAAAAAACACATCGAACCCACTAAATTTGAAAAAATAAATGTTCGGCGTGCCAAGGAAGTGTTCTCGTCAGAAGTTATTGGTGCCATTAGTACACTGAAAGAAAATATAGGCATGCACCCGGAAGCGTAGGGTACACATTCATGGACGCAGAAGCAACCATTTTTTTTTGAAAAACGTTAATAAATGGTTCGCTATGCATGACGTAAGCATCACATATCATATTCAGTCTAGAACTCCAGATAAAGGGTATTTTTTCTCATTAAATGTCAGTCGCCTAAACTGGCTAGAGGAATATTTTCTTTCTTACCTTGAAACTTTGAAAGCTGCTAGTAACGCTGCTAGAAAGGACTTCCTGAGTTCTGAGACTTACGAAGCTACCTATACAATTAATCACGGATTCAGCTGTCCAGTGCATAAGGTATCTTCTAAAAATGGGTAGAGGAAAGTCGCCAAATATGGAGAGTTTTTTTTATAGGGCTCACATTAGACATGAGAAGGAACGGAATAATTTTGGTTTTCTCACCAATGTAAACCTCAGGCGATATACTATGTATATTACAAATATGGGCACGTTTGATGTTGTAATACCCTCTGATATTATTGTTAACTTTAAAAGTGCACTTTCCCCGTATTAGGCAACCAGGTTTCGTAATATGGGGAGGTGAGAAATCTCACGGTTTTTATTTATAATAGGTACACTGAATAGTATACCCTACTAATTAAAGCATTAATTCTGACATTTTTTTCGTGTGGCCTCCTGAGAGGCCGAGTGCAGGTCTTTCTAGTCGACGTCCGTGGGAGACCTGCGCGTCAGGATGAGAGATGGAATGGATGAAGATGAATGAAACTGGGCAAGGATGTGGAAGGAAGCGGCCGTGGCCTGTTAGAAGGTACCGTCCCAGCATTTGCCTGGTGTTGAAAAATGGGAAACCACGGAAAATCATTTCAAGGAAGGCCGACGGTGGGGCTCGAACACACGCGTCTACCGAGTCAGCAGAGAGCTTGGCCCCATGGCCTAACGCTGCGCTTTAGCCAGCGTAGCCACTACTGTCGGTAGTTCTGACAATGTAATGAAATCATGAACACAAATAGTACAAAAATACAAAAATGAATATTTTAAGTAAATAACAGTCCTAGTTTCCTGTTGCCGAACTTCCAAACCGTTCAGCAGAAAAATGCATAAACTTTAATGAAAACCGAGTGATTCTGATCGAATTCAACTGTAACGAGGTGCAAGGTATGTCTATTTTCTCTTAGATTTATCAGCACGCTATTTTATTTTGTGATATAATTTGCATTTTGATATTGTGGGAATTATAATGATAATATAATAGTGTCACTAGCAACCCGCCCCGGCTTTGCCCGGGAACAGTTATGAATGTGCAAGGAATTCCTGTCAGACGTAATTTAAGAATGGCGAGGTGCAAGCCAAATCCCCCTCCCGTCCAAACTAAAAACACTTATAGTGGGCGATGTATCGAAGATAGAGATATGCTCACGCGGACTTTTTTGTACAATTTTTCATGCTGAACAATTCTTACACTCATAGTATATTGATATTTTTAACGGTTTGTCCAGCGTAAGCTTAAAAAGCGCACGGACGTAAAGTTCTTTCTTCGACCTATTCACTGAAATCTAAAATCGTTACTGCTTGGCTCCCTTTGATCATAAATAAATTATTTTCTACAGAAATCTTCCTCAATATTACCTGTACAGAATGGTGAAAGCCGCATCAAAATCCATCCAGTGGTTCTCGAGATTACCCGTGATATCCAAGAATCGGGGACTTCGTTTTACACTAAGTAGAGATAAGTCTTAGTCGTGCAATGCTTGGTGAACAGCGCTGTGTGAGCAGTTGAGTAACTAACAAGATTTCATGAAAAAGGTCTCATTGTCTAGGCCGGTATGAGCGCATTCAGTCGGCCGTGCCCACCGTAATCCAGTTAACAAAAGTGCCACTAGGGGGGAGGCACGTAACAACTGGTGTCAGAAGCCGGATTACGAACTCAAGCACAACACCTGACGGTCCTGGTTTCAAAACCCGAGCAGGTCATTTTCTCTAATTTTCCTGTGAGCGCATGCCCTTTACAAGGCAAACAACTAAAATGGAGGCGCAATTGGCAGCATTGCTAGAAAAGTTAAATGGCATAGAAGACGGCCAGAAGAATTTAACCAAGGACCTAACTGCCAAAATGGAAGACGGCCAGAAGAAGATGGAGGATGGCCAGAAGAAGTTAGCAGAGGACCTGAAGGACAGCCAAAATAAGTTAGCGGAGGACCTGAAGAAGATGGAGGACGGCCAGAAGAAGATGGAGGACGGCCAGAAGAAGTTAGCCGAGGACCTAACTGCCAAACTAGAAGACGGCCAGAAGAAGCTAGCGGAGGACCTGAAGAGGATAGAGGACGGCCAGAAGAAGATGGAAGACGGTCAGAATAAGTTGACACAGGACCTGAAGAAATTAGAACTGGGTCTGCGTGAGGAAGTCACGGCAGTGGAAAAGAAATTCGACGCCTTACAAGTGGAAGTTGCCGAGCTGCGCCAACGCCCGCTGATGGGGGTGGAGGAGAAATTCAACGCCTTACAAGTGGAAGTTGCCGAGCTGTGCCAACGCCCGCTGATGGGGGTGGAGGAGAAATTCAACGCCTTACAAAAGGAAGCTGCCGAGCTGCGCCAATGCCCACTGACGGGGGTGAAAGAGGAATTCAACGCTCTACGAGAGGAAGTTGTCGAGCTGCGCCAACGCCCGCCCACCGTTACACCGGGAATATCAGGAACGGGACATAGCAGAGTGACGCCCCCAACCTTCGACGGAAAGGTCCCGTGGAGCACCTACTTACGTCAGTTCGAGGCAGCCAGTTCCATAAATAACTGGAACAACACAGAAAAGGCTACAGCTCTCATTGTAGCGCTGAGAGGTGACGCCCTTAACGTCCTTCAGGCCATCCCGACTGGATCCCAGGACTACGCTTCCCTGATCGCCCATATGGAGTCCCGATATGGAGATAGCCATCTTCAGCAGGCCTATCAGATGCAGCTCCGGACCCGGGTACAGAAGAACGCGGAAACCCTGCAGGAGTTCGAGATGGACATCGCACGCCTCGTAAGGCTCGCCTACCCAACAGCGCCGGCCGACTTTCTGGAGCAGATAGCGACGCAGACTTTCACCGACGGGCTACGGGACTCGGAAACTCAACAGGCGCTGCGTCTCGCGCGCAATAAGACCCTGGCAGATGCGCTGAGCCACGCACTTGAGTTCGAGACGGCAAAACAGGCATCCAGAATGCACGCGCGGGTGCGTCAAGTGGACGTCGACGAACCAGTAAAAACCAACGAGACCAAGCCCCTGGCCGACGAATTGATGGAGGCGCTAAGCCGTTTCTTCAAGAATCGCAGTACCACCAATAAAAACGTAGCCGAAGGACATCCGGAGAGGCGGCCCGGAAGAGGACTACCGACCTGCTGGACCTGCCGTAAGAGAGGCCACCTGAGCAAGGACTGCGGTGATCGCCGCCGCCAAGGGTTTCCGTCGGGACAGTCAGTCGTAGGGAAACTGCGCGGCCCAGGAAAGTAAGTATCAGCCAACCTAGGGGGGCAAAGGTTGGCTTGTAACAGTCGTCAAGCCCCGGCAGTCCAAGTTCGTGTGACGCAGTTACGGAGGGATAATAGCAGCCTGATGGTCGACGGAGTCGTCAACGGAGAGAGCTGGCCCATGCTAATCGACACGGGAGCATCGAGGACCATCGTCAGTCCCAACGTGATCCCGAAGTGGAGAGTTCAACCCACACAAAGGAACCTCCAGCTAATAACCGCGACCAGAGAGACCGCACCGGTACATGGCGAAGCATCACTGGAGTTCGTCATTGGTCGACGGGCGATAAAGCATCCAGTGCTTGTGGCTGACGTATCAAATGAAGTGATCATCGGACTGGACTTCCTGGACCAGAACAACATCATCTTGGATCTGAGTACCAACACTCTGCACTTCGGAGGTGAGGAACTTGCTTTGCAACCTGCGCACGAGTCCATCACCGCACGACGAGTAGGGCTGAGAGAAGACGTCATCGTTCCCGCCAGGACGGAGGTCAGCGCTGCCGTAATTGTCGACGGAACTGCTGAGGGAGTGGTGGCTGTCATCGAGCCAAAATATGAGGACATCCTGACAAAAGGATTGCTAGTTGCCAAGACCCTCATCAACACGACGTCTCGGCCGTACGTCCGCTTGTCCAACCTGAACGACTACAACATTACGGTTCACCGGGACACCAACCTAGGAGTCTGCGAGCCCGTTACCTGGATTGCCCGCATCACCGACACGACGGACGGACACCCCCTGACGGACAACCGAAGAAGACGCACACTGCCAGAAGAACTACAGAAGCTGTACCAAGGATCCCAGGACCATTTAGACGAAGAGCAATCACGCCAAATTCAGGACCTGCTACGCGAATTCCAGGATGTCTTCTCGGTGGGGAGCAAAGACTTCGGCAGGACAAGCTTGGTCCAGCACAGAATCGACGTTGGGGACAGCGCACCGATTAGGGCCCCATTACGACGTGTCCCGCTCGCCAAGCAAGCCGAAGTCGACCGGATGGTAGAAGAGATGAAGGAGAAAGGGGTGATCGAGCCATCACATAGCCCTTGGAGTTCTCCGGTCGTGCTTGTGAAGAAGAAGGACGGTTCCACCAGGTTCTGCGTGGACTACAGGCGGGTGAACGATGTCACGAAGAAGGACAGCTACCCTCTACCCCGGATCGACAACACGCTGGACACCATATCAGGGTCAAGATGGTTCTCCACCTTGGATTTGAAGAGTGGCTACTGGCAGGTGGAGGTTCACCCTAAGGACCGCGAGAAAACGGCGTTCTCTGTGGGCAGCGGGCTCTGGCAGTTCACCGTCATGCCATTCGGTCTGTGCAACGCCCCTGCGACCTTCGAAAGGCTAATGGAGTCCATTCTGAGGGGACTACACTGGAAGACCTGCCTGGTCTACCTAGATGACGTCATCGTTCTGGGGAGGAGTTTCGAGGAGCACTACAGCAACCTGAAGGAGATCTTATTGAAGCTACGGGCTGCCCAGCTGAAGTTGAGCCCCAAGAAGTGTCAGCACTTCCAGAAGCGGGTCCAGTACCTTGGGCATATCGTCTCCGAGGAAGGGGTGCGCACCGACCCAGAGAAGACCGCAGCTGTGAGGGAGTGGCCAGTCCCGAAGGACAAGTCCCAACTACGAAGCTTCCTGGGACTCTGCACTTATTACCGTCGCTTCGTGAGGGGATTCGCCGACATCGCCAAACCTTTACATCGACTAACTGAGAAGGACCAACTCTTCACGTGGACAGCAGAATGCCACAGTGCCTTCGAACAACTCAAGCAGGCTCTGTGCACCGCGCCTATTCTGGCCTACCCCAGACCTGGAACAAGGTTCATCGTCGATACCGATGCCAGAGACTTTGGCATAGGGGGAATCCTGTCGCAGGTAGTGGACGGCGAGGAGAGAGTAGTGGCCTACTTCAGCAAGGCCTTGTCAAAGCCAGAAAGGAACTACTGCGTCACCAGGAAGGAGCTGCTCGCCATCGTGAAGACCATTGAACACTTCCACAAGTACCTGTACGGGCAAGAATTTCTCATCAGGACCGACCATGCATCCCTGTGGTGGCTCCTGAACTTCAAGCAGCCCGAGGGTCAACTCGCGCGGTGGTTCGAGAGGCTTCAACAGTACAACTTTGAGATTCAGCACAGGAAAGGCCAACTGCATTCTAACGCCGACGCCCTGTCACGAAGACCGTGCCCCGAAGACTGCACCTTCTGTACTAGGAGGGAGGAGATCACCGGGATACAGTGCCGAAGGACTACCGTGGAACTTCAAGGGAGCTGGAGCCGCGAATCTTTCACGCGGGCACAAGCAGAAGATGATGACCTGGGACTGATAGCCGAATGGAAGAGGGCCTGTGTCCCCAGACCCGGGTGGAACATTGTGAGTGACTGCAGCCCAAAGTTTAAGTCCTACTGGCCCCAGTGGGACTCGCTGATTGTAAGGGATGGCCTCATCTGCCGTACCTGGGAGAGCACCGACGGGAAGACATCTCGGGAACAAGTCGTCGTTCCAAAGGCTATGACGGGGGAAGTCCTGAAGGAAGATCATGGAGGATCATCTGGTGGACACCTAGGGATAAAGAAGACCCTGGAGAAGCTGAGAGAGCGGTTCTACTGGATCGGATGCCGAACAGACGTGGAGAATCACTACGCGAGGTGCCACGATTGCGCAGCCAGCAAGGGCCCAGGACGAAGACGACGGGGTCCACTGAAGACCTACAACGTGGGCGGCCCCATGGAGAGAGTAGCCATCGATGTTGCTGGGCCATTCCCGTTAAGCGAGGCAGGGAACCGCTACATATTAGTCGTCAGCGACTACTTTACCAAATGGCCGGAGGCGTATGCGCTCCCTAACCAAGAAGCCGCGACGATTGCAGAGACCCTGGTGAAGGAATTCGTCAGCCGGTACGGAGTACCCCTGGAGCTGCACTCCGACCAAGGGAGGAACTTCGAGTCGCAGGTGTTCCAGAACCTATGCCAGCTGCTGGGAATCCGGAAGACAAGGACGACGCCGCTACACCCTCAGTCCGACGGGATGGTAGAGCGATTCAATCGCACCATCGAGAACCATCTCCGAATAGTCGTCAGCGAGCACCAGAGGGATTGGGACAAACATCTTCCACTATTTCTCCTGGCCTACCGCGCCGCCGTGCATGAAGCCACCGGGTGCACACCAGCCCGGGCATGTTTGGGAGGGAGCTCCGTCTACCCGTCGATCTTGTCTTCGGCCGACCTGGGAATGATCCGATCCCGGTAAGCCAGTATTGTCAAGAACTGGTCGACCAACTGGAGGACGTGCACGCGTTCGCGAGGAGGAAACTGCGGATCGAGACCGACCGAATGAAGACCCGATACGACCAGCAGACGGATGCCGGCGGATTCCACAAGGACGACCTGGTCTGGCTCTTCAACCCATTACGGAAGAAAGGCCTGTCACCCAAACTTCAGACGTCCTGGAAGGGCCCGTACCGAGTCGTGAAACGGATCAACGATGTCGTCTACAGGATCCAGTGGAGCCCGAGGGCGAAGATGAAGATCGTGCATCGAGATCGCCTGGCAGCCTACGGAGGGACACAGACGGACCAATGATTGATCGGGACGATCAGCCTTTTTAGGAAGGGGGTGGTGTTACGGCTGTGAGTTTGTGTCATCGCTCGCCGCTTGAGTCACAACTGCCCCAGGGGCTGGGCTGTGGCCTGCCTCCTGTATTGTGTGTGCCTTATGCAACAGGGCTACTAAGACAAAGGGATAGTCCAGAATATTCGTGACTGGACCAGCGATGGAAACCTCGAGAAGCCGTGAACCCTGGATGGATCTGGAAGCATGTATTGAGTCACCGGCCTGCTATATAAGTGCGACCTGACAAGCAGGGGTTGTTGTTGTGTTTTACGAGCTAGTGTGAGCGTTTATTCTGAGCGACAGAAGTGTGGTGACTTGCGAAACCCCTAGTGTAGCGGCGAAGTGAGGAACATACAGGGGACTGCTGTGTTCTGAGTGAATGTGCTTTCACTGAGTGTCAGATATTGTGGTGTCGAAATCCAGTGACATTGTTTCTCCCAGCTGGTGAACAGCGCGCAGCAAGTGCTCGTAAGTACTGTAGTAGGCGCACATTAGGAAGAAGTTGCATGTAGATTTGTCAAGGCCACTAGGCTCATTAGCGGCAGGATTAACTTCTGTGGTTTGTTGACAAGTGAAAGGGGCAAGAGCTCTCCACAAGCAGGAGACTTGAGGAAACTAGAGTAAGGTTCCTATTGTCTGTAATTGCTGATGAGTAGTGTAATTTTCTGGCCGCAATAAAGTTAATTACTTCTTTAAGCAGTAATTGGTGTTGTGCTTCCTACCCACCGTAATCCAGTTAACAAAAGTGCCACTAGGGGGGTGGCACGTAACAATATGTAGGCATGTATTTCTGTTTAAACACCCTCATATGTAGGCATGTATTTCTGTTTAAACACCATCACATGTAGGCATATATTTCTGTTTAAACACCCTTACATAGAGGCATATATTTCTGTTTTAACGCCCTCATCTGTAGGCATGTCTTCTGTATTGTAAATACATTTGACTTAGTGCAGTTCGGAATCCCCTTCATCAACTGTGATACATCTGCTTTATGACAACACATCAACATTATGAATGAATGTTGTACAAATAAATGAATATCACTAACTATGATTGAAGATATAAACAAGATTACGAGTGAGTTGAGGATCCCATTTGGGATGTTGGATTATAAAACCTAATATAACCATTTCTGGCAACATTCTTATATCATGTCACTGAAAGATCTCTTCCAATATACGTTTGTGACTTTGAATTTTACATTGGCAACACTAGGAAACTATTGAATTACAAGTTATGAGTGTATATCACATTGAATCATCATTGAATCTCACCCTGTTCACCTCTCTTCATCCCCGTTTCTCCTCCTCCCTGCTATATAGAATATAATACAATTTCTTGACAGCTATGTTGCGTGTTGGAACAAGACAAGATTGATCGGAGCAGACCAGTGCTTGTATAATGTGCTAAACCAATTCTTCGGTTGACATTTGAAAGATCACTACTGTACTTCAGAACTACACTGATCACACATTATACCAATCAGTAGCACTATTTTAATTCATCTAACATATAACTGGCAGTACTGTTAACATATATACAAATATACTTCAGCGTGTTTTGAGACCTAAACAATTGGCAATATCAGTCAATACGATAATAATCGCACACTCGCACGAGGTAAACGTGTGTTTCTATTACCGTAATTAGCCTCGCAATCTATTCTATCATCATTCCATTTCACGAGGGACCGTCAAGAAAATGCATAATCATTCCAAACAAGTAGTTCCGTGAAGAACTATAGAGCCTATTTTCATATATCCTACTTATATTAATTGCCACTATCAACATACAAAATTTCAGTTTGATTGCTGTAATAGATTCGTAGATATTGAGAACCGACTAAATATTTCGGATGGTCGCCATGTTGGATTTTTATATATGTAGGTCCTAGATTTATGTACTGTTACATGAAGATTATTGTGTACGTTTAGCATTCAAACTTCAATCGCATGATTAGGACACAAGAAGTAAAAAACGAGATTTTAAAAATTTCACACAGCTGTCATCTTGTGGCTAAGGAAACACGAAGAACAATTCCCAAAGGAGTATCATTGTTATCGTCAAGATGTTCCCTGCTTTGTAAGCAGTTATAATTCCCTGTACGTCGTAAAGGACACTGGTGAAGTAGTAGAAGAATCTTAGCAACATTTCTACACCGTACACTGAGTTAATGATGGCAGCAGTGTTGCACAAGTCGTTGTGAATCTGCCTCAACACTCGTATCGATGCCGCGCGCAAGTCCTTGGGATCTCTTGAGCGGTACGATATCGAGTTCTCGTCTGGTTCATACCCAACCTCCTTAAATGTGAACTCCCAATGGTCTGCACTTGTTGTCATTAATTGCTGAAGATGTTCGTTTAAGAGTTCAAAGCGACGTTTTAAAATCAAAAGCATGTACACGAACTGAATGTAAACAGCGGTGGCCAAAAACTGTCCTGTGATGTTGGCGACAAAATCAAAATATAAAGTGGACTCCCAGTAAAGGTAAAACGCATAAGAGCACAGACACACAACAGCAGTACAAGATACACATATCATTGATATCAGTCGTATTTTCACCTTCCTTTGGAGGGGAAGTTCCAACGTTCGTTGCGAGTTGCTGGTTGCGGTGGCATCTAGTAGCCAAGTTCACAGCTAGGTCTCGTTGACGGTAGTATCTGGTAGCAACATTAGGAACTACTGCTTTAAATTGACCGTCTGCAGTCCTTACCTGAATTACTGACTAATACAGCCATCACAATTCACACCGTTTATCAGGCAGATTCTACACTCACCCAAAGTACACGGGGTTACATGATCGCGTTGTCACAGCCCCTAAACTGAGGAACCAACCAAAATCTCTGCGGGAGATATAATTTTGCGTGAAGAAGTAACAGACCGTTACATAGTTACACATCAGTGTCGAAACCTTGCATAAGGACAGTGTGACCACAAGTATAAAAATGGACTCCAAATGACAAGAAGGTTACCGTCATCATAAGACAATAAAATGTTTAAAATATGCATAAAATGACGAAAAACAAAGTTAATTAATCTCCAATTATAAAATACTTTCTCGCAATAAATGAGGTCCGATCCTTCTTCGAAAACCTGCATATTCTGCCTATTTTCGCCTATCCCCAAGTTTGTCCGGTGAAATCTACCTCCGCCTTCCGGCGTGCCGAGAGGACTTTTTATAAACATACATGTGTCTTAATTATTGTCATTATAGGCTTGTTGCATAATGTACTATTTTCTGTGAAATTAGTTATCCATATCAGTGAGTGTTGTCAGTGTTGTATTTGTATGTTCATTAGAATGGGCTGCATCAAAACCTGACCATCTGAGTTTAATAACTGATCCCTGCAGAGAACCACCTGGTTTCAATTTACCGAGAAAGGTATGGACATAATTGAACAGGGTTCACACAAATCATGGACGATGCAATCTCTGGCTACACACGTGGAGAAAAAACTCAAAGCCCATTCTGAGACTGTGCCAATGTACCTCAGACCATTCAGCATGTTGCCTTAGAGTGCCCAAGGAGGAGATTTGAAGGAACTATCCATGACCTACACAGTGCCTCCGATGATTATGTCAACTGGCTGAATACCGTCGACATTGTGCTGTAAATGTCTGTTACGGTACTCTGTAAATATTGTATATAGTTTAACTTTTAGTTATCTGTTTGTTTTTAATTTTTTTGTCGCATTGCACCCTCTTTTTGCCATACGAAATAAATAAATAAATAAATCAGAATATATGATGCTATTTTAGGTTACAACACTTTCAGTAAAGAGTTTTCTTTCACTTTCATGTAACTTCAGACTAAAAAAAATGTCAAAAATTTCTTCTTCTTCTTCTTCTTCTTCTTCTTCTTCAAGTGCCTCGTCTTCCAAGAACATTGGCGATCAGTAGCATGATCTGCTGTTTGTCCATAGCTGTTCTAAACAGCGACACTGTATTAAGTCCAAACCACTGGCTTTAGTTCTTTAGCCAGGAAATTCGTCTGCGTCCTGGACCCCCAATGTCATCAATCTTCCCTTGGATAATTAATTGCAAGAGGTGGTAATTGTTGTTGCGCATGAAATGGCCAAAGTATTCTACTTTTCTCCTTTTGATGATACTGAGAATTTCCAAGTCTTTGTACATACGCCGCAGTACTTCCACATTTATGACTTTAGCTGTCCATGATATCCTTAAAATCCCGCGATACGTCCACATTTCAAATGCTGTCAGTTTCTTACTTAAAACCTCGGTAAGTTGTAACGTTTTTCCTTACGTTGGGTGACAAGTGAAACGGTATTTACTTTGCTCCACGTTGAGCGTACAAGTGTAACGGTTTCCTTAGCCCTCACTGTTGCGTGACAAATGTAATGCTTCTACTGGCCCTGCCTTGGACTTTGAAATATTTACTCTGCCTAAGATATGTTGTTTTAATGGGCGCCAAGACCTCAACGCTATGTTGAAATTTAAATTTATATTTAACAACACCAGGCTCTGGTAGAACACCTTCAAGAATCTTTATACTCAGATTGTGGTATGATTTGATCATTAACCCAACAAACAATTGTATCAGGAGAAGGAATTGGTCTATATCTAATGCTACTTACTGAAAGCAAAGATTGCATGGTTAAAATAAATGAATTTATTATATAATACAATTATTGCAAAATTAATAATAATAATAATAATAATAAGTTTTGAATTTAAATTGGAGCGTTGCGATTTGAATATTACCGCTAGAAAATTACGTGAAAACTGATTCGGATAAATTACTGATTTTACTCTTATTCCCAAGCTATGAAGTTACTGAAATACTGAAAATAAAAAAAGACGAGAGATTACGTAGTTCTGAGTCATTCGCGCTTACCACTGGAAATTGCCGAAGCATTTCCCTCGTACTGGATGTTGAAGAGAGCTTCCCACAGCCTCCTGGACGTCGTCATCTTCTTCGTTAGTTGATGAGATACTTGTAGATATGATAACTTTATGGTCCGAACATCGGAGCCATCACACGTACAACCACACTGGTTAAGTTTTTCAAAGATAGTCGCCTTGCCTCCACGGCGCACAAACCATATATGCACTCGTCGCTTCCCCTCCCTGGACCCCGGCTTCTTCTCGCCCGCTCTCCTCTGATTGGCTGGGCCACCACGCGCTACCCCTCTCCTCAGGGTCATTACACTCGGCGCGAGGATGATGTCGATTACCGTTCCAGACTAATTCGCCTTTCCTTGAAGCAGCAACCCAGGCTTGCGTCATGCTACTCGACAAGATTAAGCCTGTAGCCGAATTCCCCGTGACTCATCTCTCATAATACCCTAACTGACAAAACTCCGTAAAATTCCGTAATCATATAATTTTCTATGATAATGTTGTTCGTAATAATTTGCTTGATAATGTTTTCTATGACATAGAAAACGTATCGGTATGCTTATAATTTTATAAAATGCTCCAAAAATACCTTAAAAATAATAATAAGTTACATGAAAACTTCTCTTGGCTGAACAATTTGCCGCGTAAATAAATATAGAATGGCTTCCTACTGATTTATGTCAGTGGCATAAAATCCCCTCGAAAAACACGTTACATATTCGCCTCGGATCATCGGATGATTTACCGTGACGACGGTCCATTATCCGATTATCCCAGACACGTTATTAAATCCCCATCCAAAATACATACTACATAAATGAAATCACCATAAATTACATATATATACACTCATAATTTTCTTTACGCACTTTGCGTCAAAGTCTGTTGTCAATATGGATTGCACTTTGTAACCAGTCCAATTTTTTCATATAGAATAATGTTCCACGGATATTTCCGCCTCTCAAATTTCTCTATGTTGGAAAAATAGACATAAATAATGTGTGAGCACTGGGCCCAATGTTTGGGAAGCCAGGCTCTGCCTGTCACAAGCCAGGACAAAGCGGTGAGTGATAGAGGAGTAACACCTCTAAAAAAAAACAAGGTCCAGCTGGCCCGGCTGGTAGCACCTTGTCAGGGTCCCTTGCCAGGGTTACGGTGAAGTCCTCAACGGCATTGATAGTGGAATAGATGATCTATAGAACAGTATGAATGGCGGACGGGGCGGCCCTGTATCCGGGATTAATAGGATAAAAGGCATCTACCCTATGATTTGGTTAGATGTCAGCTTTACATAAATCCATTTAGCGTCTGTCTTGTAGCAAGCGGCTAGATGGTCAGCGTCTGTTCACCAAAGGTGCGGCTGAAAACCCATCCTCGGAGCTAACAACCTCGAGTAGAATTTTTAGGGGACTTGTTCCCTTAACCTTGCAAACAATCAACAATGGATATGCACATTGTAAGAGATTTTACCCCAGGGAGTAACCAATCTCCATTTTCCAAGGAAATGAAAAGTAGGCACTCGGATTCTGGGGGCCTACATCATTGTGCAAAGGATGAAAAGGATGAGTCGGAGCATCTTGAAAATAGCATTAAGCAAATCACTAGTAAAATTAAGCACAAGAACATAAACTTTTTGGCTACCTTTAATGTCAATTCACTCTTAAAAACAGGAAAACTTAAAACTCTAATAAATTTCATCAAAGAGAAAAGGATTATGATAACAGCTCTTCAAGAAACTAGATATACTGATGAACATCCATTTGATTCAGAAGGTTATAGAATATTCAAGGGAAAACCTGGAAAGAGAGTTATGAAAAATGTACCTCAGTTTGGAACTGGGTTCATTGTAAATCAGAACATATTAAATTCAATAATAGAGTTTCAATCCATTAATGAAAGATTATCCCTGCTATCCTTTAAATCAGTAAACAAAGTTTATACCATTGTCAATACACATGCACCAACTAATGAGAAAAATAGGACTCAGAAAGAACAAACGGAAAATTTTTGGCAAGAACTATCAAACACCCTGGATCAAATTCCATCAAAAAATATAATACTTCTACTTGGAGACTTTAACGCTCAAATCGGCAAAGAACGTCAACATCGGTCCATAGTAGGCAATTTCCCGGCACATAAAAGAACTAACACAAATGGAGAAAGACTTATTAGTTTATGCAGAGAGCATAACATAGTCCTGAAATCTACATTCTTCAAAAAACTTCCTAGGAAACAAACTACTTGGGTTTCCCCAAATCCAGTTTGTGGTGAGAAACAACTTGACCATGTTGCTATTAGCAGACAGTCTACAACGGAGATACTCAATGTGAAAGTTGCTAAGAGTGCAGGTTTAGATTCAGACCACTATCTGTCACTCATTAAATTCAAAATTAGACCAATATATAAAAAGAAAAATCATTATCAATCCAAAAAGTTTGATACTCAAAAATTACCTACAGAAAATAATTTCAAAACACTTTTGGAAAGCAGAGCACCTAAAACATGGGAACAACTTCAAAGAGACTTAGTACAGACAGCGGAAGAAACCATTCTCCTTAAAAGAAAACGAAAACATGCCTGGTGGACTGCTGAGTGTGATGAACTAATCTTTAAAAGACAACGAGCTTGGAACATCTGGAATGCAAATAAAAATGAGAATACCAGGAACAGCTTTATAGAATCCCGAAAACGTGCATCTAAGGGACTCAAAAGGGTAAAAGTGCAACATATGAAAGACCAATTAACATTAATAGAATCGGACTTCAGACAGCACAATACAAAGGACTTCTACAAAACTTTCAGAAGTAGTTTAAGGAAGTATACTCCACCAAGCTTACTTTTCACAGATCCAAAGACTCAGAAAACTGCATATAATAACGCTGAAAATTGCAGAATACTTGCGGAATATTTTGAAGAACTCCTCAACTGCGATCCACCAAAGGAGACATTTAATTTTGATAATATACTCCCCGTTCCTCCAGACTCTAAACCACCAACAACAAATGAAATTAAAGAGATTATAAACGAACTTAAAAATAACAAAGCATCTGGAGAAGATAGTATAGTTGCTGAATTATGGAAATACTCGAGTGACAACATGATCCTATGTTTAACGGAAATCATAAATGACATATGGAAAACACACAGTTTACCATCAGAATGGACATCTGCTTTGATACATCCACTACATAAGAAAGGGAAGAAAACAGATCCTAACAATTACAGGGGAATCTCCCTCCTGCTAGTGACCTATAAGATCTTATCCAAAGCACTTTTAAAAAGAGCGGAAAAAATACTCGACCCACAATTGGGAGAGTATCAGGCAGGATTTAGGAAGGGACGATCATGTATGGAGCAAATACTAAATTTAAAGAGCATATTAGACATGAGGAAAATCAGGAACTTGAAATATGTAGTTACTTTTGTGGATTTTAAAAAAGCCTATGACTCCATTGACAGAAAGGCACTTATGAACATTCTGAAGGAATTTGGACTTGATAACAAGACATCTGAAATAATTCAAGCAACACTAACGAACACAACTTCCAAAGTTAAATTTAGAGGGGAACTTTCAAAATCTTTCAAAATAAAGTCAGGTGTGAGACAAGGAGATGGTCTGTCACCTCTGCTTTTCAATTGTGCATTGGAAAAGGTAATTCGAGAGTGGAGGAAAGCCATCAATACTAAAGGCGTTCAACTAGGAAGACATCCAAATAAAATCACTGTAGATTGTTTAGCTTTTGCGGATGACATTGCATTACTTACTGACTCACTGGATACTGCCCAAGAACAAATTAGAGAGTTGCAAAAACAGGCAGCCAAAGTCGGACTACAAATATCATTTGAAAAAACTAAGTTCATGACAAACATCACCGATGCCCCCAAAAGTATCACAATTCATGACAGTTCAGTATGTAAAACAAATTCCTTTAAATACCTAGGAGAGTGGATAATGAATGACTCACAGGAAAAGACAGCAATAGAAACACGTATGCATAAATTACAAAGGTGTTTTCATATGACAAAAGATATATATAATAAAAAAAGCTTATCCTGGAACACTAAATTAAGGCATTATCAAACAGTAGTCAGACCTGAAACTCTGTATGCAGCAGAAACACTTAAATTAACAAGATTTGGTGATTTAGACAAATTAGAGAAGACTGAAAGACGAATTCTGAGAAAAATACTGGGAGCTAAACGAAATAATAACGCTGAATATAGGTTACGACCAAATAGAGAGTTATATTTGAAATGTGAAAAATTAACTGATGTAATGAGAAAGAGAAGATTACAGTTTTTTGGACACATCTATAGAATGGAAAATAGTAGACTAACTAAACAGATCTTCAACTTACTGACTAGTTACAAATCCAAACCCACATGGTTCATTGAAATTGACAAAGATTTGACAAACGCCAAAATTCAGACAGACACAATAGCAAACAGATCACTCTTCAGAGAAGCTATTCAAAACACAAAATTTCAAGAAAGGAAGAAACAAACAACTGGCAGAAAGTGGACTCAGGAGGAGAAAGATCGTCACTCTAGAAGGATGAAAGAAATTTGGAAACAACGGAAATTGAATACAATGGACAATAGCCAACGTTGATTCATCGTACCCTCCAAATGGGTTATTCGAAAGAAGAAGAAGAAGTGTGAGCACTGTGTATTTATGATGTCATATCACACGCATTGAAGGTGTTCTGATATATTTATCACCACTGAACTTCCTAATTTCACTGGAGGTCCCTTCCTTATGGTGAAATTTTATCTCACTGATCTCACTGAGCACACGATCACACTATTGTGGCAGCGCATCGTGACCATAATACTTAATCTCTCTTTATAATAGACGAAATTAATATTGACTTCTGAAAAAAAAAACAGTAAGTGCGCATTACATATAACACCAAATATTTCTGTGCCGTAATCGTCCTGACTTCTTAAGTTCCCGTAGACCATATTCTACTTAATACTAGTTCTCAACACAGACCAGTTCTCCTCACACAAATAATATCATTGTACAAATTACCTTAAATTACACACTTACAAATCTTACATGGCGAGGCCGTAAACAGAAATCACGTGTGCTGTTATGTATGAGTTTCATGAAGGACTGTCTCGCCTTCTGATGGCCCATCTTTTGTCTCGTGGACGCCTTAAGCAAAAATACCCTGTTCAAGCGCTCACCCATCTCTTGGAGACAAATGGGAATTCACCAGCGCTGCCAAATTCTGGCCTTGGTGTATCGAGACATTTTAGTGCTCAAGAGCATCCGACAATCCCGTCATATTTCCCTGTACCTTAAAAACTCTCAATTACTCACATACTACCCCCCTGTGTGACTTCTGATACGCCTGCCTGGAAGACCAGATCTTCCACGCACCAAACACCACACTTACTCATTTGATAGACTGGCTCGCCAGCTAAACACACTTACTTTATGACACATCCTTAATGTCATCACGTTGCTCCACTAACATATTTCTCAGTGTCTGTAACGATGCCCTGTTGCTACTGTCTACACATGCTAACCCTACTTTCCTCTGGTGTCACACCACTACTCGACACTCTATGACCTAAAAATGTCACTTCTGACTGACAGAATGACGACTTAGACAGCTTCAAAGTCAACCCTGCCTGATCTAACTTCTGAAAAACTATATCTAAATGACGTAGATGCTCCTCAAAACTGCGTGAACTAATTACCATATCATCAATGTAAATGGTTACAAACTCTCCTGTGTCATCCCCTAATGCGATGTTTAAAGCCCTAATTAAAGCTGCTGAACTACTCTTTAACCCATAAGGTGTTCTACAAAATTGATAAAGGTTATATTTATGACTAAAAGCTGTAAATGGTCTATCTTCGTACATAGGTGGCACTTGCCAAAAACTGGAACTCAAATCTACACAAGTGAAATACTTCTTCCCCTCAAATGTTTGCATTAATTCCTCTATTGACATAGATTTCAGCTGATCTGAACTAATTCTACTGTTAACCAAACGAGCGTCTAAACAAATACGAACCGTGCCGTCGGCCTTGGGTACCGTGATCAAAGAATTAACATATGGACTGTTAGAGAACTCAATAATCCCATCTTCAAGCATCTGGTTAATTTGTGCCTCAACTGCACTCTGATAAGCGAAAGGTACAGGATATCTATGTCCTGTGAATACTGACCTATCAATAACGTTCAATGAATGTGTATAGCAATTGGCCATACCAATGCGATCCTCAAAAACTCTCCTATTACACAATAACACATCATAGAGCCGAACACACTGTTCCACCTCTATATTTCCCTGAAATGCAGCATCACGTAACGAGTCCTCTAGACTACCGTTCGTAATCACACTGCCCACAAAACATGGAGAACCCCGCTCTACGGCTGGCGATATCTCATTTAAAGTACAAATCACACCTACAACACTACTTCTCTGAATATGGTCATTGAACGCTACTTCTACTTCAGAATCTCCCCATTTAAATTTCAAACTCCCTACATCATAACATAAGTTACCAGACACTCTACTTAGCCACTCTGAACCCAAGATAACACTGAATACTAAATTTGGAATTGCAAGACAAATCTGCTTTTCTATATGATTATTAATTTTAATGACTACTAAAACTTGCTTAGAAATTACTTTAGACCTCTTCCCAACAGCTGTGATAACAAAAGTACTTTTAATTGGCATCTCCTCAAAATTTACTCCAGTTCCTTTCATTTTATCATAAAATGCACTACTTATGCAACTCTTCATACAACCACTATCAATTAAAACATCTGTGTACGCCTCGGACACGTTAAATTTAACTATGGGGCTCTTACTAACCACCTCCTGAATAATACCTACATCATTTAGTTCACGTAATAATTCATTTCTTACATTTAGGTCACAGGGTTCCTGTATAAGTGTATGGACAGGGCATGTTACAGACTGAGATTCTGACCTTACATCGCAGCCTGGTTCGTGTTTAAAGCATTGCTACCGCTTGGTGTAGTACTACTCACTACTGCACTGGTCTGGTTGTTCTGGGTTGTGTTAACGGTATCTCTCTGTCCGTTATTACCATTGGGCTGATTCCCTCCTTGACCCCTGTTCTGGTTATAATTATTATTGTTATTATACCTCCCTTGGTTACCCCTAAAATCATTATTTCGGCCTTGATTTCCCCTGAAATCATTATTTCTACCTTGGTAGTTCGTACCATACCCATTTCCTCTGTACTGGTTTTGCTGATTATTATTATTATTTTGGTTCCCCCTATTTTGGACCCTGGCCCCTTCGCCACTGTTCTCTTGAACTTCCTGATTCCTATTCCCATTAGGCCTGTTATTATGGTTACCCTGGTTCCTACCGAAATTCTCCTCGTAACCACCTCTTCCCAGAGCATCGAATGTGCTTAATAAATTTTCCACTTGTGAAATATATTTAACATTTTGGATACAGGCAGCTTCTTTGATTCTATATGGAAAATGTCTTAGTAATAGCCTGACTACATCACTTTCCTCCTTCAAACCATCCAGATATTTACACGTCAATACCTGTTCTAAAAAGTACTCGGTCATAGTGTAGTTTCCTCTCGGGTTATATTTCCCACACACAATTCCCTCACGATGCTGAGACTGAATTACCTCATTCCAAAATTTCTCACAAAATTTAACTTTAAAATCTGAAATGTTCTCGAAATTGTCTCTGTAGACAGCAAACCAGTTTCTTGTCTCCTCTGCAAACGCTTGCTCTAAAATCTCAACTACCTGGCACCACTCAATACTACCATCTTCCAACCTCTCCCCGAATTTATTTTCTATTGTATTCATGAACTCCATTGTACAACCCTGCCGATTACTAAATTTGCCTAGTTCTATTTCCCTGTGTGTGCTATTCACATAAACTGGCCTACTCTGACTATTTTCCTGCCTAATTCTAGCTTTCAACTTCTGTTCTAATTCAGCAATTTTCTCCTCAGCTTTTCTTTCAATATTAGTTACAGTTAACCTAATGCTTCCTTCCGATGCTTCAACTTTACCACTTAATTTAGCTTGTTTCTCACTAATCTCATTAATGCTTTCCTTATTCCTCTCCCTTAAAGTATTAACTTCAGTGATTATTTCTGCATGTACTTTATCAATTCTTCCCCCCAGCTGTTCTTTAACCTCTTTAGTTGCTACCTGAATTTTGTCAATTTCTCCCCCCAATTGCTTTTTGACCTGCTGTGTTTCAAGTTGCACTAGTTCTTTTAAATTTTCAGCCTGTGTACTGATTCTAATTTCTAACTCCTCCTGTACTTTTCCTAATTTTCTGTCTACATCTGCAATAATCTCTTTAGATTTTTCTTCCATCACCCCCCTGATCTCACCTCTAATCAGTTCGAATTTCTTATCTAATTTTAGATTGTTCTCTTCAAATTTCTCATTTAATTTATTGCTCATTTGTTTACTGTTTTGTTCTAATTTAGCATTTAAAGTTTCAGTACTCTCTCTATTTTCCCTACTATTTTGTTCAAGTTTAGCGTTTAAAGCTTCAGTACTCTCTTTATTTTCCCTACTGTTTTGTTCAAGTTTAGCATTTAAACTATCGCTCAATTCCCTATTACTCTCTTTATTTTCCCTACTATTTTGTTCGAGTCTAGCGTTTAAAGCATCTGTACTTATTTCATTTTGTTGCATAAACTGAAGAAGCAAACTCTCTAACCCTGCTTGACTGTTTTGATTACCCCCCTCAGTATCGGGATTTACCTCCGACATCCCTGTACTGCTTCCATTTCCAAGACTAGCCATACTGCTCGTATCTTCACTATCCAACTGGTGACCACTACGCAACTTCATTTCTTCCTCAACACTACCCATGCTGATACACACCGATAAATGATAAAAACCCAAAATACAGGCACAGAAATATATACCTTTCTCCTTCCACAAATGTTATTAGGTTTTCAGCCCCAAGTTGGTAGCGACAATTGTAACGTTTTTCCTTACGTTGGGTGACAAGTGAAACGATATTTACTTTCCTCCACGTTGAGCGTACAAGTGTAACGGTTTCCTTAGCCCTCACTGTTGCGTGACAAATGTAATGCTTCTACTGGCCCTGCCTTGGACTTTGAAATATTTACTCTGCCTAAGATATGTTGTTTTAATGGGCGCCAAGACCTCAACTCTATGTTGAAATCTAAATTTATATTTAACAACACCTGGCTCTGGTAGAACACCTTCAAGAATCTTTATACTCAGATTGTGGTATGATTTGATCATTAACCCAACAAACAATTGTATCAGGAGAAGGAATTGGTCTATATCTAATGCTACTTACTGAAAGCAAAGATTGCATGGTTAAAATAAATGAATTTATTATATAATACAATTATTGCAAAATTAATAATAATAATAATAATAATAAGTTTTGAATTTAAATTGGAGCGTTGCGATTTGAATATTACCGCTAGAAAATTACGTGAAAACTGATTGGGATAAATTTCTGATTTTACTCTTATTCCCAAGCTATGAAGTTACTGAAATACTGAAAATAAAAAAAAGACGAGAGATTACGTAGTTCTGAGTCATTCGCGCTTACCACTGGAAATTGCCGAAGCATTTCCCTCGTACTGGATGTTGAAGAGAGCTTCCCACAGCCTCCTGGACGTCGTCATCTTCGTTAGTTGATGAGATACTTGTAGATATGATAACTTTATGGTCCGAACATCGGAGCCAATCACACGTACAACCACAATGGTTAAGTTTTTCAAAGATAGTCGCCTTGCCTCCACGGCACGCAAACCATATATGCACTCGTCGCTTCCCCTCCCTGGACCCCGGCTTCTTCTCGCCCGCTCTCCTCTGATTGGCTGGGCCAACACGCGCTACCCCTCTCCTCTGGGTCATTACACTCGGCGCGAGGATGATGTCGATTACCGTTCCAGACTAATTCGCCTTTCCTTGAAGCAGCAACCCAGGCTTGCATCATGCTACTCGACAAGATTAAACCTGTAACCGAATTCCCCGTGACTCATCTCTCTCATAATACCCTAACTGACAAAACTCCGTAAAATTCCGTAATCATATAATTTTCTATGATAATGTTGTTCGTAATAATTTGCTTGATAGTGTTTTCTATGACATAGAAAACCTATCTGTATGCTTATAATTTTATACAAGATGTTTAGTAAAGAACATATAGCCTACTTTCTCCTAAATGCATGGGTATTGTTATAACTCTTTGTCCTTTTCAAGGAGTATAATTGAATGTTGGTTGTAGTAGCTTGTTGAAATACAACGTGCTATAGGGATATTAAACATGAATATGAGGTACCCTTTGCTAGTGCTACCTCTGTAAAAAATTTCATTCAATTCGGTTTCACCGTGTTTGAATTGATCTGGGGAATGGATTTGCACACATACATGGCCGCTATTTGCAAACTATTGGGCTGATGACCTTGTAGTCAGTCATAAGATGCTTTTCACAAAAAGGCATATTGTTGCAAAATCCGGTAGAGATCAAATTATTAGGATGGTCGAAATTTGATTTAAGCTTTTAACATTTGGGTGGCCGGCATTCCGTTTCCGTCAAGATGGCGGCGATATAAAACATGACACTGAGGTGCCTTTTGCAAGTGCTACCTCTGTACCAAATTTCGTTCAATTCGGTTTCACCGTGTTTGAATTGATAGGGGGAATCGATTTGCACACATACTTGGCCTCCATCTGCGAACTATTGGGCTGATGATCTAGCAGTTTGGTCAGAATATGCTTCCCACATAAAGATTTGTTGTTGCAAAATTTGGTAGAGACTAGATTATTAGGTTGGTCGTAATTACATTTTAGCCTTTAACATTTGGGTGGCCGCGATTACGTTTCCGTCAAGATGGCGGTGATATAAAACATGACACTGAGGTGGCCTTTTCTAGTGCTACCTCTGTACCAAATTTCGTTCCATTCGGTTTCACCGTGTTCGAATTAATAGGGGGAATCGATTTTCACACAAAGATGGCCGCCATCCTCAACATATTAGGCTAATGACCTATTAGTTTGGTCAAAGGATGCTCCCTCCATAATGGTATGTTGATGCAAAATTTGGTAGAGATCGGATGATTAGGTTAATCGTAATTTGATTTAAGCTTTGAATATTTGTATGGCCGCCATTACGTTTCCGTCAAGAAGACGGCGATATAAAACATGACACTGAGGTGCCCTTTGCTAGTGCTACCTCTGTACCTAATTTCATTCCATTCGGTTTCACCGTGTTTGAATTAATAGGGGTAATCCATTTTGACACAAAGATGGCCGCCATCCGCAAACTATTAGGCTAATGACCTATTAGATTTGTCAAAGGATGCTTCCGCCACAAAGGTATGTTGTTGCAAAATTTGGTAGAGATCGGATGATTAGGTTAGTCGTAATTTGATTTAAGCTTTGAACATTTGTGTGGCTGCCATTACTTTTCCGTCAAGATGGCGGCGATATAAAACATGACACTGGGGTACTCTTTGCTAGTACTGCCTCTGTACCAAATTTCGTTCCATTCGGTTTCACTGTGTTCGAATTAATAGGGGCAATCGATTTTCACACAAAGATGGCCGCCATCCGCAAACTATTAGGCTGATGACCTATTAGTTTTGGTCAAAGGATACTGCCCCCATAAAGGTATGTCGTTGCAAAATTTGGTAGGGATCGGATGATTAGGTTAGTCGTAATTTGATTTAAGCTTTGAACATTTGTGTGGCCGCCATTACGTTTCCGTCATGATGGCGGCGATATACAACATGACACTGGGGTGCCCTTTACTAGTGCTACGTTTGTACCAAATTTCGTTCAATTTGCGCTCACCGTGTTCGAATTGATAGGGGGGGACAGACATTCAGAGTACACACACTCACACACACACACACACACACACACACACACATACACACACACAGACAGACACACTTTTTTTTCGCCCTGTAGTGATCTCATAAGTCTACTTTCATTTTTTGCAAAAATCGAAATTAGGCTAAAAATGCTCCAAAAAATACCTTAATAATAATAATAAGTTAATAATAATAATAATAATAATAAGTTACATGAAAACTTCTCTTGGCTGAACGATTTGCCGCGTAAATAAATATAGAATGGCTTCCTACTGATTTATGTCAGTGGCATAAAATCCCCTCGAAAAACACGTTACCAAGTGTCAATGATTTAACTCCATAGAGCAGGACACTAAAAACGTAGCATCGAAGCCGTCGGGTGGGTAATGACAGACTAAAATCACATCTGGTCAAAACTTTTCTCATTTTCATGAAAGAACTTCTGACCTGCTCACATCTACAGCGAATTTTTTGACTTAAAAATCAAACAAAAATCTAATTTAAGCTAAAAGGGATTCACTTTACAACAGCAGGAGTTCAAAGATTATCCAGAATTAATAACAACTAGGCTATCTGTATCAAGAAATTAATTTTACTTACAACTGAATGTATAGGTCAAGTTTGTTCTTCTTTTATTGTATTTAACCTCCCTCTGAATGATGAGAGCTGCATAAAGAGGTTAAGTAGCTTCAGTGGCCTGTAGAAAAGCAACAACAATAAATTCAAATTCAAGTTTTTACAAATTATTTATTTTGGTACTTAGCACCATTGATACTTCAATAACACAAATATGTACATATGAACTATTGATTTTCTAAACTGGTCTGTCTGAAAAGAAGAAATCTCATTGAAATCGCTCCAGCCGTTTAGATTTTATTAGACACACACATACACACACGCACACACACACAAATGGCCAAAAGCAGATAACCTCGCTGTCTACCCCTCAAAACAACAATAAACATCACCTTTCACATTGTGCCTTTATTGCATGACAATGACGATGTATGTGGTAGCAGCTGCAGAAAAAGCACACAAAACATTCAAGTTCAAGGAGAAAAGTCCAAAAGCAGTGAAGTTTACCTTCGAATGTAGCAACTGTTGTGAAAATGAGGTCAGTTCATTCGTAGTGAGCGATCCAAACTTCTCCTGTAATATGAATGCAGTGACAATATTTGCTGTCCTGCTTGCCTCTGAATCCGTTACTTGACAACCAGCTAAAGTAGTTACTAACTGGGTCATGAAGAACAATTCCCAAAGGAGTATCATTGTTATCGTCAAGATGTTCCCTGCTTTGTAAGCAGTTATAATTCCCTGTGCGTCGTAAAGGACACTGGTGAAGTAGTAGAAGAATCTTAGCAACATTTCTACACCGTACACTGAGTTAATAATGGCAGCAGTGTTGCACAAGTCGTTGTGAGCCTGCCTCAACACGCGTATCGATGCCGCGCGCAAGTCCTTGGGATCTCTTGAGTGGTACGATATCGAGTTCTCGTCTGGTTCATACCCAACCGCCTTAAATGTGATCTCCGGATGGTCTGCACTTGTTGTCATTAATTGCTGAAGATGTTCGTTTAAGAGTTCAAAGCGACGTTTTAAAATCAAAAGCATGTACACGAACTGAATGTAAACAGCGGTGGCCACAAAGTGTCCTGTGAAGTTGGCGACAAAATCAAAATATAAAGTGTACTCCCAGTAAAGGTAAAACGTATATGAGAAAAGGCATACAACAGCAGTACAAGATACACATATCATTGATATCAGTCGTATTTTCATCTTTTTATATTCATCTTGTTTCTTTGTTGTGAGTAATGTTCTGACAACTTTCGATAAGTTTCCCAGAATTAAACTAAACTTGGTAGAATGGATTGTCACACTTCGTACTGATGATGAAGCAACTAGCCCAGCAAGCACTATGCGCAATATATCTCTAAATAGTCCGTACTTTCCTCCTTCCTCTGAGAAGGAGACCTTGAGGTCCAGAACTACATCGCACACAAGCGCGGCACAGATGATCACACCTAATGAAATGGAATACACTAGTCTACCACATGTTCTTGTGAACCGAACATTGTCTTCTACTACGGCACACGAGTACGGAGCAAGCCCACATATTGTTGACAGTACGTAGATAGGACTCAAAGCACTGTAGATAGATGACGATTGAAATAATCTTCTTGAGGCTGAATGCATTGTGCAAAACCCCTGTTGTAAATTGACTCCTAGCTCAGTGTTGCCAGATCTCCCAAAAATTACAGCAGATATACTAAACGTTAAATGTAATGGAAAAGAAATGTAAACAAGATGTTCAGTAAAGAACATATAGCCTACTTTCTCCTAAATGTATGAGTATAGTTATAACTCGTTGTTATTATCAAAGAGTATAATAGAACTATTCTTTGTTGAAGACCTTAGAAACGATTTACCTCTACCAAACGCCACAACCTAGATAAAAACTGCTACCATCATTGAAGAAAGAAAGATAAGAAGTATATCAAGAATGTTATGGATCTGGAGACATAATCGACCGGACTGGCTGCGTGGCTCAGCGGTAACGTTCTCGCTTGCTGGGCCCTAGGTTGCAGGTTCGTATCCTGGCGCAGTCAGCTGGCATTTGAGGGTGCACAAATGCGAGGGAGCCGTGTCAGTACATTTACTGGCACGTTAAAGATCCCCTTCGGGCCAAAATTCCGGCACCCCGGTGTCTCTAAAAGCAGCAGTAGTTAAAAGGGATGTAAAACCAATAACATTATTATTATTATTATTATTATTATTATTATTATTATTATTACATATACGACCTGCCGTGGGCAACATCCAACTTTGAGTTGAGGCATGTCTTTACACGTCTGGTTGTGCATGGCTTTCACAACCCTAATTGAATTAACAAATCTTTCCATGACCCTACAGAGACGTGTGTATACAAACTATGTGGATATTTTCGATTGCTATTTGCCTGAAATAAAAGTAGTAATTAATAACCTGAACTAACACCAACGGCTTGATTCAGTTACTATGTGAAATCGTTTTGTTCTTTACTTCAAATAACATTTTCAAGTAACGCAAAATAGGCTGTTACAAACCCTTTAAAATAAAAAGTAAAAATGTATCGTAGTATCATCTTGTCATTCTTCAAATTCGATGCGCATAGAATGCTAATGGTATAGTAATCAATGGAGCCCCACGTAGACTAGTCGTGACATCTAGTGGTGAAATATCGAACAATATAATCCTAACAGACCGAGTGCATTCTAGCGGGCAGAAGAAGAAACTTTTCAATAAAATCTGGAAGTTAATAAGTAGGTCGGCGTGCAGTTACCTTTTTGGCAGCTAGATGTCTCGAGTAAATCTGCTGGCGAATTATGTTTTAATTAAATATATATTTTACACCATAATATGCACAATATAACGCTTAATTTTAAAACATCTGAGTCATTACAAAACAATAAACATATAACATTTCAAGCAAAAAACCTAGCTCTGATCGGGTTTGAACCATAGGCATTTGAGCGATAGGCTAACGCTCTACCACTGAGCTAATTGTGTCAACGAATATCGTTCTATATAAAATGACTTACATAGAACTTGTTAGCAAATAATGATTTATACTAAACGATTTCATCACTGGAGTATATTATTTATATATAAAGCATTTCATACAAAGTTTATTTATTTTGTATCAGTACGCTATATTGCATGCAATACTCAAATTAGTGAAATATAAGTCAGGCACAAGATATCCGCTGCCATCTTGTCTTATTACTGAATCGGCTCAGCCTTTTAAAATCACGTCTG
Source organism: Meconema thalassinum (assembly GCA_946902985.2). Lineage (NCBI taxonomy): Eukaryota > Metazoa > Arthropoda > Insecta > Orthoptera > Tettigoniidae > Meconema > Meconema thalassinum. The sequence continues at coordinate 245,392,173 of OX336394.1, read as the reverse complement.
CACTATAGAATTACAAAATAAACTTTTAATTTCGAACGTGCCTCTTCCTTTAGAACAGTTAAAACGATTCTCGGCTCGATAATCGGAACTGGTGGGTCCCATGATATGGATTATAAAGTTTGCATAATTCGCACGGCCGCCATCCTGAAATGGTATGGCGACGACCTTGTAGTTTGGTCACAAGACGCATCCTATACGAAGGTATGTTGTTACCAAATTTGGTAGAGATCGGATGATTTGGTTAGTCGTTATTTGATTTTACGTTTTGAACGTTTGAGTGGCCGCCATTCAGTTTTAGTAAAGATGGCGGCGATATAAAACACGACACTGAGGTGTCCTTTGCTAGTGCTACCTTTGTACCAAATTTCGTTCAATTCGCATTCACCGTGTTCGAATTGATAGGGGGGGACAGACATTCAGAGTACACACACTCACACACACACAGACACACACGCACACACACACACACACAGACTCACACACACACATACACACACACACACACAGACTCACACACACACATACACACACACAGACAGACACACTTTTTTCGCCCTGTGTTGATCTCATAAGTCTACTTTCATTTTTTGCAAAAATCGAAAGTAGGCTAAAAATGCAGTAATATCTTCTAAATTTAGCATCAATCAGTTGCAACCGGAAATTTGAGATGAGGAAAAGTCTATGCACTTCTGCCATAATTTCAAAAGTTTTAACAAGTTCCAGATTTCTGCTAAACACTCTCCAACGTAGTCATATTTTTCTGTTTAAACACCCTCATATGTAGTCATGTATTTCTGTTTAAACACCTTCAAATGTAGGCATGTCTTATGAATACTAAAGACATTTGAATTAGTGCAGTTCGGAATCCCCCTCATCACTAATTGTGATACATCTGCTTTATGAAAACACATCAACATTATGAATGAATGTTGTACAAATAAACGAATATCATTAACTATGATTGAAGATATAAACAAGTTCACGAGTGAGTTGAGGATCCCATTTGGGATGTTGGATTATACAACATAATATAAGCATTACTGCCAACTTTCTTATAACATGACACTGTAATATCTCTTCCAATATACGTTTGTGACTCTGAATTTTACGTTGGCAACACTTGGAAACTATTGAATTACAAGTTATGAGTGTATATCACATTGAATCATCGGAGGATTTACATATTAAAGGTCTAAGAAGTTTATTTCTCACCCTAGCTCTAGATGTTCACCTCTCTTCATCCCTGTTTCTCCTCCTCCCAGCTGTATAGAATAGCAATTTCTAGCTAAGTTGTGTATTGAAACAAGACGAGATTGACCGGAGAAGACTAGTGCTTGTATAGTGTGCTAAACCAATTCTTCAGTTTACATTTGAAAGACCACTACTGTTCTTCTGAACTACACTGAACACTCATTATAGCAATCAGTAGCACTATTTTAATTCATCTTACATATAACCGACAGTATAAAGTAACAAAGTCAAGTTAAAATATACTTCGGCGTGTTTTAAGATCTAAATAATTGGCAGTATCTGTCCTACTGATCATTCGATACAATAGCGAGACTTGAGTTCATATCGATTGACTCTTACGGCAACGGCTCAGTCAATACGATAATAATCGCACACTCGGACGAGGTAAAAGTGCGTTTCTATTACCGTAATTAGCCTCGCAATCTATTCTATCATCAATCCATTTAACAGGGGAGCACCAAGATAATGCATAATCATTCCAAAAATGGTAACGTATTAGTCTTCATATTAATGAGTAAAAAAATTAAGTAATAAAGTAAAATATTGGGTTGATATAGAGTGATAGTTGTCCTCTGCACGCAAGTATAAATACATGTAACGAAGACCAGGAGAGAAATGAGTCTCTGGAATTGCCTATTTCATGTACAACGTAGCTTCAATAGTTAACCAGAGGTTTCGTGGGTGACATATTCCCACTCACAATTATACTGTCACTGCTACAAAGTGTACAATTGTTTATTTAGCGATACAATTTACGATGATAGCACACACGGTTCACACCATGTTATAAAGTTTTATATTAAGGAACATACTAAATTACTGTTCCTAATGACAGAGAGGTAGTGTAACAAGATAGAACAGTAACCTCGAAAATTACTTGGTCAACAGTATACAGAGTCTTTCATATAAAGTAAGAACGGCAAGCGGCAGTTTTGTTCTTCGCTGCTGCGCTGGCCTTGGCCGAGCTTGTGGCGCGCCATGGCCCCCTGCTGTACTATTGAAAGCGCGCGCATAGTACATACGAAGGCGTTGCCGCCCAACCATAGTCTACCATCAATTCTCGAAAAAGGTGAAAATCATTCAAGACCACACTGTACCAACGTTACGATAGACTTTTACAAAGAATTCAAGTGTGAAGTTTTGGACCATCTGCCGTTTAGTCCAATCCAACATTGAATGATTTTCACCTTTCTCAAGAATTGAAGGTATGGTTGGGCTGCAACGCCTCGTCAAAAAGTAAAAACTTCAGGAGACTGTCCAGACGTTCCCACCTCAGTGGCAGCAAAATATTTTGCCGAGGGCATTGAAAAGCTGGTGTAACGATAAGACAAATGTTTCTTTCGTTTTGACGATTATGTTGAGACATGCGAATAAAACAAGCAAACATTTAATAGTAAAATCAGTTTGGTATGTCAATCTGTTATTTTTATACAGTCCATCGGAACTTGAAAGATATAAACAGCCCCCGTATGTACTATACGTGCGCTTTCAATAGTACAGCAGGGGGCCATGGCGCGCCACAAGCTCGGCCAAGACCACCGCAGCAGCGATTAACAAAACTGCTGCTTGCCGTTCTTACTTTATATAAGAGACCCTGTACTTCACTGTACATGCTTTGTATGAGAACCTGAATAAGTAATGAGATGTACAAACCATGACTCCTGATTGATCTTGTAGTTACGATGTATGTTTCCTCAATCGCAATCAAGCCATCATTGATGTATTATTTCAGGGTACACCTGGACAGTAACCGTCACAATTGTGACGATTGCGTGATCAATAGATGTACGGAGAACATGATTTACGCTACCGTGATTCAAATAATTGTCCTATCTAAGATAATTGTTAAAGTAAAACTTGAAAATGTGGCTCTAGTTTAAATTCAAACCTGATCTACTGTCTGGGCAAGCGGTATCATGTTCTTTTGTAACGTAACTCGTATCATGGTGTCTGTTAGACGTCAGATATTTCCTATTATATTAAACTATCCCTTCGTAAAAGTTTTATTGTTTATTGAACTCGGACTAGTTTCGATTCCCGGTCAATGCATGTGAGATGTTCAAAGTGAAATGTCCTGTGGTTCGGATTCCACGTAAAAAGGGGGTCCCATGGCTCATGATCGCGCGATTACGGTCACGTTAAACAACAATCTTCAAGGTGTATTGAACTTATTCAAATATTCTGTATACCAATGGCATTAAAAGTAATCCACCAAACATCAATAAAATAAATTACTAGCAGATGTTTATTGAATTAGTTTCGACCACATTGTGGTCTTCAACAGCATAATCGTAATTGAAAATTTTAAAGGCATGGTTTAGGTGATTGAAGATGAATGTAACTTACTATCAAATTTCATAAACATTAAACCAGTCCATTAAACGTTATTTGTTGGGATGGACACACACATATATGGACAAAAGTCGAGTTTATACGCCTATATTTCAAGACAAAATTAGGCTAAAAGACCATTGATTTAGAAGGGGATATTCTCAATGGTAAAAAGTTTAGAAATTATTGGACCCATGTCTCTGTTGGATGCAGATGCTAAATTTTACATTGGGCCTATAACCTAGATGTTAGGCCCCTTAAAACAACAATTATCATCTTCATTAAATTTTACATTGATCCACCGATCCGTTCTTGTGTAAGCATGCAACAGATATATTAACAGACAAACAGAGAGATAAAGAGAACGACTAGTTCTTATTGTTCGAGATTTCATGAGCACTGTTGCTGCTGGTAGTACAACACCCCTCCGGTAGCTCAAAATTAGCACCTGAAATTAAACAAGAAGTTCCGTGACGAACTAAAGAGCCTACTTTTCTTAGAATTAAGTTTCATGCCAATGATTAATCTACAGTATATGAACCTATCTAGAATAATAACGAAATTAAGTTGATAATATCGAAATGCCTAATTAGTTCGAAATATACCTGGTATAATGTAGCCTAATAGAGCATTACAGTTGGCAGCCCTGGAGACTGAATATATTCTTAGTTCCATCTCTTAAGGTACAGAATAAAACAAGATGTTCAGCAAAGAACATATAGCCTACTTTCTCCTAAATGTATGAGTATATTTATAACACTTTGTCCTCATCCCTAAAACAATCACCTCTACCACTATGTATTGTTTGTTTTCTTTTATATTAATAATTAGCCAGTAAGTGTCAAAATCGATATTATATATATGTATATTAAGGCTTTCACGGCCCGGATTATATAAATAATTCATGTTTTTGATCTAATATTATGTACTTTATGATGATTGAATAACAAAACTACTAACTTATTGTAATGCATTCACGTCCGTTAATCTCTATATTAAGCCAGCCTGCAAACTTAAGAATCTTTCGTTTTGGGTATCTTCCCCTTTAAAAATCTGCGCCGTTAAAGATCCTTCCACTAATTGCACCTGTGTGAAGCTAAATTGGATAGGTTAAGAATGTAAACAACGCTCTTTGGTTTCTATGTTCGTTGCCAAGAGCTGACTGCGGTGGTGTGTAGTAGCTAAGTTCTGAACTTGGCCTAGAAATCGTTGACGGTGGCGCTTGGCGGCAAAAGTAGGAACTATTCTAAGTTTCAGTACTTAAATTAAAAAAAACAGATAATACACACTAATACAGTCATCCCAATTAACACCGGTTATCAGACAGATTCTACACACACCCAAAGTACACGGGGCTACATGACCGCGTTGTCGCAGCCCCTAAACTTAAGAACCAACCAACCAACCTAGTAGTAGGTAATCTGTGCAACCAACCAACCAACCAACCAAAAATCCGCGCCGATCGCAGTAGGTTGGAGCTGCCACCTAGCAGTGAATTAATAATTATCTTGTACGCCCATGGGTGTTGAATGAGCAGGCAGTTTAAAGTAGCCAAGAGGGAGACGATCCAGCTGGAAGTGTTTAAAGGTAAGCGGAGTGCGATCGTGGCTAATAGTTGAACTACCAGTATTACAAAATTGCCATACTTCAGGAGGCCAGGTATTTAAATAGCGGTATGTTTGGAACAATATTACCCACATAACCCACAAGAGGACAGCACCGTACAGAGTCATTTAGAAGGCTGTGGTTGATAACAACGAGTATCTGATCTAGTTCTTCTATTCTCCTTTTCCTAATGTCTTCTGTTTAAGTGCGATGCTGGGGTTGTGATTTTATTAATAAACGAGTGTATACATTAGCCTCTCCTTTGAGCTAAATGACATTTTATTCAGTAACTGTGGAAAGAGCTCGTGCAGATCATTTGTAAAAGAATTCAAGAAAAAAAAAGTTAACTGTAACAATATTCGATCCCCAGTCAACTGCGTGACAGACTAACACGCTAGCCCAGAGCTAACCATACACTTATCATCATGGTGTTCTTAACTGACATATTAGATACAACCTGTTGGCAAATAATGACTTGAAATAAACGATTTATTCACTGCAGTACATCTTCATTATAGATCATTTCATACAAAGTTTATATTGTTGTATCAGTAGGGTATATCACATACAACATACTAAACCTACTGAAATATAAGACAGGCACATGAGGACAGCTGCCATCTTGTCGTATGGCAGAGACGGCTCAGCTCTTTTAAGCCACTCATACAGTATAATATTATAATATTAAATTATAATAAATAACGGATAACGACCTTCAGGATAGCTTAAACCACCCTAGGCTCGATAATCGGAATTGGTGGGTCTTAAGCTATTGATTATAATGGTTGCATAATTCACACGGCCGCCATCCTGAAATGGCACGGCCGATGACCTTGAAGTTTGGGTGAAAGACGCGTCCTATACAAAGGTATGTTGTCACCAAATTTGGTAGAGATCGGATGATTAGTTTAGCCGTAATTTGATTTTACATTTTGAACGTTTGAGTGGCCGCCATTCAGTTTTGGTAAAGATGGCGGCGATATAAAGTATGACACTGAGGTGCCCTTTGCTAGTGCTACCTCTGTACCAAATTTCGTTCGATTCGGTTTCACCGTGTTCGAATTGATAGGGGGGGGGACATATATTCAGAGTACACACACTCACACACACACACACACACACAGACTCACACACACAGACAGACGCACAATTTTTCGCCCTGTGTTGATCTCATAAGTCTACTTTCATTTTTTGAAAAAATCGAAAGTAGGCTAAAAATGGTTGAAGTCCAATGGACGTTACATGCAGTTAGACATTGGATCTATCAGCACGCGTAAAAGCATGTTGGCAACAATGTCAGAAATAGCCTAATCTCAAATATTATGATATCTTGTTGTGCCAATTTCGGACGAAATCCATTTGTTAGTATAGAAATTACATGTATTTTAAAATTGGACCTATCAGCTGGCATAGAATCATGTTGGCAGCACAGACTTATATTAATTATTCCAAATTAATCTAGAATGTCAGGTGCTATACGTGTGCAAAGTATAGGACTGTTGACTTGCATGCTTCCTGATATATTGATATTAGGTTAAAACATATAGACTGCATTTATTAACAGTTGGCAGCCCTGATTGCTCTTAAGAATACTTATAGTCATATCTGTTATGTTACACATAGCACATACGAAATTTGGTTGAAATCCAGCTGATAGTATAGAAGTTACATGTATTTAAAAGTTGGCCCTATCAGCAGGCTTAGAATCACGTTGGTAGAACTGAAGTATATAAGTTACTCCAAAATTAATCTAAAATGTCAGGTACTATACGTGTGCATAGTTTTTAAGCTGCCTGCTTGCATTCTTTCTCATATATTGGTATTTGGATAAAAGAATAGAGAGAGCAATTATTAACAGTTGGCAGCTCTGGTGGCTCTTAAGAATACGCTCAGTCATATCTGTTTATGTACACAAATTACATACAAAATTTGGTTGAAATCCAATTGATAGTGTAGAAGTTATAGGCATTTAAAAATTGGACCTATCAGTAGGAAACTTGGACAGCGGGTGGAATATTATGAGCAATATAGTGAACGGATTATTGTAGCAAAAATCAATACTAAACCTACGTGCACCACAGTGGTACAAGTCTATATGCCTACCAGTCTAGCTGATGATGAGGATGTTGAAAAGGTCTACGAAGAAATAGACGAAATTCTGAGGTATATCAAGAGTGATGAAAATGTTATAGTAATGGGAGATTGGAATGCTGTGGTAGGGAAAGGGAGAGAAGGGAAGATAGTAGGAGATTTTGGATTAGGTGAAAGGAATGATCGAGGAAGCAGGCTGGTAGAATTCTGCACCGAGCATGAGTTGGTCATAGCTAACACCTTATTCAATAACCACAATAGAAGAATATACACATGGATGAGACCAGGAGATACAGGGCGTTACCAAATCGACTTCATTATGGTCAAGCAGAGGTTTCGAAACCAGATTTTGGATTGTAAAACATATCCTGGTGCTGACATAAACTCTGACCACAATCTGGTTGTAATGAAATGCAGATTAAAGTTGAAGAAACTGAAGAAAAGTCAAAAGCCAAAAAGGTGGGCAATAGACAGACTGAAAGAGAAGGATGTAAACGAAAGATTCAAGAAGAGTATAAAGGAAGGACTAATGAAAAACCCTAAACAAACTTCAATTGCAGACGAATGGGCACTTTTGAAGAATGAAATAACAAAATCCGCAGAGGAACACATTGGTAGGAAAGAAAGAATAGGTAGAAAACCGTGGATCACTCAGGATATACTAGAATTGATGGATGGAAGGCGGAAACACAAGAATGTAAGAAATGAAAAGGGGAAAGCAGAATACAAACGTCTGAGAAATGAGGTTAACAAGAAGTGCAAGGAAGCGAAAGAAGAATGGTTGAAAGAGAAATGTGCAGGTATAGAAAATTGTCTGAAATTAGGAAAAGTAGACACAGCTTATCGAAGGATTAAGATTACTTTTGGGGAAAAGAAGACTAAGTGCTGTAATATTAAGGACACAACTGGAAAGCTTCTAAACAGATAGGGAAGAAAAGGTTGAGAGATGGAAAGCTTACATAGAGAGTTTGTATAAGGGAAAGGAGATTGAGAATCATGTAATGGAAAGGGAGGAGGAAATTGATGTGGATGCGAAAGGAGATTTAATATTGAGATCAGAATTTGATAAAGCTTTGGAAGACTTATGCAGGAACAAAGCACCAGGCATAGATGATATACCGATTGAGTTGCTACGCTGCATAGGAGATGAAGGTCTGATCAGGTTATTTCACTTGGTGTGTAGGATTTATGAGACAGGCGAGGTACCCCCTGATTTCAAGAAGAATGTAATCATCCCTATACCAAAGAAAGTGGGAGTTGACAGATGTGAAGATTACCGTACAATCAGCTTGATTACTCATGCTTCAAAGATCCTGTCTAGAATAATTTACAAGAGGATTGAAAGCCAGATAGAAACGGAGTTGGGTGAAGACCAGTTTGGTTTCAGGAGAAATGTAGGAACAAGGGAAGCTGTACTAAGTCTTAGGCTGATTTTGGAAGGTAGAATAAGGAAAGATAAGAGAACGTTCATGGCTTTTGTAGACTTAGAAAAGGCTTTTGATAACGTTGATTGGACTAAATTGTTTGGCATTTTGAAATCGATTGGAATGAAGTACAGGGATAGGAGGGTGATATACAATCTATACAGAAACCAGACAGCTGTCATTCGAGTTGAAGGACATGAGAGAGAAGCTGGTATTCAGAAAGGTGTAAGGCAAGGCTGCAACTTATCACCCATACTTTTCAATCTTTACATTGAACAAGCAATGAAGGAAATTAGAGAAAAATTTAAAGTGGGAGTGAAGATTCAAGGAGAAATAATTTCAACTCTGCGATTTGCTGATGACATCGTCATCTTGGCCGACAAGCCTGAGGATTTGAATGAGTTTTTGAATGGTATGGACTCCGTCTTACGGAAAGAATTCATGATGAAAATAATAAATGTAAAACAAAAATACTGGAATGCAGCCGAAATAAATCTGAAACCTCTATGGAGATCAAATTGGCAGGTGAAAAGCTGAAGGAAGTAGGAGACTTCTGTAACTTAGGAAGCAGAATAACCAGTGATGGACGAAGCAAAGAGGATATAAAAAGTAGGTTGGCTCAGGCAAAGAAAGCATTTCTACAAAAAAGGAATCTGCTGACATCGAATATAGATTTAGGTATTAGGAAGTCATTTTTGAAAGCCTTTGTCTGGAGCGTGGCGCTCTATGGATGTGAAACTTGGACTATTGGTGCAGCAGAAAAGAGGAGAATTGAAGCATTTGAAATGTGGTTTTACAGGAGAATGATGAAGATCAGATGGGTAAATAGGGTTACATACAAAGAGGTATTAAGACGAGTGGGAGAGGAGAGATGTTTCTGGCGACTGCTAATGAAGAGAAGAGATAGGTTGGTAGGACACATACTAAGACACCCAGGAATAGCAAGCTTAGTTATGGAGGGAAGGGTCGAGGACAAGAACTGTAGGGGTAGACCAAGGTTAGAATATGTTAAACAGATTGCCTCGGATGTAGGGTGTGGTAGCTATGTAGAGATGAAACGATTAGCTCAGGACAGGGAGGCATGGAGGGCTGCATCAAACCAGTCAAGAGACTGAAGACTCAAACAACAACAGAAGGCTTAAAATTAATTTGCCAACACTGTCATGTATGGCCTTCTGAAAATTAAACTGAAATAGTTTTATCTACATGTGTGCCAATTTTGGAATAGCTCCCATACATACCTTCCAAGATATCCAACATGGAGCTCAAATTTCTAGTGCGTGTTTTCAGCAGTTGGTAGCACTGACATCATTTTCAAATATGGACGTGAGATATTCCGGTATACATCTTTACTCATACTAAATTTGGTTTCGATTTCTGCAGCCGTTTAAGAGTTGATAGGGGAGGGACACACACACACCGCCAGACAGACAGACACACATTTCCCCGGATCGATCTCATAAGTCTAGTTTTTCCTCATTTTTGCAAAATGTGGAAAATAGGCTAAAAATAACAAATGAAACTTAAATATCATTGGCCAACGAACCCTTCATAATGTTCGGTGAAGCGTTGGGAGTAAACATCCCATCCGCACCACGACCTACAAGCCCAGACAACTTGTACATAGTCATGAACACCGGCCGTGAAAGCCTAAGTCGTATAATCTATGCTGCTGTTCATTGTCAATAAAATAACGAAAAAATGCCTTGCCAACCTAAGCTTGCGAAGAAATCGATAAAGTGGAGCATAAAACCCTGAGAAAACCACTAAATTTGTGTTGATATTCTTTGCGAACAAACGAATGATGGTAAACGTTGTGATCAGTAAATGGGAAGGTGTGACAAGATACCAGGAATGGTGATTAATTATCGAAATATAGCAATATAATTTGCTGATTATAGTCAAATTCTTACATGGTATTGGTCGAAATAGAAAGAGTGACGCGAGAGTTAAATAGTCATGGCAATGTTTGTATTACGGATGGACGTATTCATCCCTAAACGCGAACAAGAAGGGGTGATATTTTTCAGTGTGGAGAATTGCCAGTATCCACAAACCTTGTAACAGTTGAGCGGCTTCACGTTTAACACTATATTTTTCTCGGAGATGAACGTTCGCCTCACCCAGGTAATTCAATTTGTCCGTCGGTGTGTGGCTTCTGTTTGTCGTTTGTATTCAACCTTGTGTTGATTGGCTTCTTCTTCCTACTGCCTTTGTTAAAGTGAACAAACCGTCCAGATTGCGTGGGAGTAGTACAAAGGGTCTGTTTGGTCAGAGCAATGTGCCCTGTGGCTAAACTGAATGTGAGGTCCTCAACAGCCCAAGTGTACTGTGTACAATACAATGTATTCTCCGCTACATCGAAAAGCATAGAATCATGCATATTGTTATGTCCCGGTGTCGGTGCAAGGTGGCACCATACCGGACATTCAACCCCGAGTCAACGCAGTTCATTGTGGTCAGCAACTACTGTGCTGGTTGATTATAAAAGCTGCGAACTCAGGTGTGTGAGAGGCAGTGAGGGCACGACAGAGACGGAAGTCTGGAGGTGAGGTCGTTTGCCTGCCGATCGGGAGATCGCGCAAGTGCGTCGAACGCTCGTCGACCAATGGGTACAGAGCTGAGTCGATACTTGAGAGCACCAGCTGGGAGATCAGGTGACAGCAGACATTTCCATTTATTTTCAAGATTGAGTTATCCAAGCAAGCCGTGTATCTGCATGGTGGATTCCTTTGAAGTCCTTGAAGGAATAAACCAGCAGTACAGCAGAGATCTCTTTTAGGCTATTGGGGAGCATTCCCTAATTTTTGTTTCGCCTCCCAATCCAATTTCCTTATGCATAAGGGTGTGCATGTGATCGCAACTAGAAGCTATCGGAAGGACACGATAACGATCCTGGTACTTGAGCTTGCAGAACCCCTATGGCTGAAGTCCGTGCCATTATGTGGGGACCCAAGACTTGGTGGAGGACAACAATTTCAGGGACGCAACAATGTTAGAAGTGCTGGTCGCAACAATATTATTGTGCTGTTTGAAGCCATTTTACAGAGTTTAACTAATCGAAATTTGATGTTCATCGGTCGGTCAACGCGAATTATGATGGGTTGTTCCCTAATCCTGAGAAAATTTATATGAGATTAATAAATACACGTAAATGACCAGTTTGATCGTCAAGTGATCATCATCAGATCCATTGCACTTAGGCTATTAAATCTATGTCCAAAAGTATGGGTGGTAGTATTATATTACGTAAATGTATATTTGTATATCCCAATTTGTTGCCCACTGTTTAGTTCGTTAGTTCTTAAGTTTAGAGGCTGTGACAACGCGGTCATGTAGCCCCGTGTACTTTGGGTGTGTGTAGAATCTGTCTGATAACCGGTGTTAATTGTGATGACTGTATTAGTGTGTGGATCTGTTTTAATTCAAGTAAGGACTGCAGACGATCAATTTTCAAGTAGTTCCTACTTTTGCCGCCAAACGCCACCGTCAGCGACTACTAGTTCAGAACTTAGCCACCAGACGTCACCGCAGTCGGCTCTTGGCAACGAACGTAGCAACCTAAGAGCGTCATTCCCGGTCACTGCATGTGAGATTTTCGATGTGAAATGCCATGTCCTGTGGTTTGGATTCCACGTAAAACGGAGGTCCCGTGGCTTTGATTGCGAGATTAACGGTCACGTTAAACTACAAGCTTCCTTCCTTCCTTCCTAAGAGCGTTGTTTACATTCTTAACCTATCCAATTTAGCTTCACACAGGTATAATTAGTGGAAGGTTCTTTAACATGCCATAAATCTATGACATGGGACTGCCGGCTTTACTTCCCCTCCGAAGGAAGGCATACTGAGGGATTTTTAACGCTCTTAAAAAATCCAACAACTTCGGCCGGATTTGAACCCGCTATCTTGGGCATAGAAGCTCAGCATGCTACCAACTACGCCACCGAAGTCACCCACTGTTTAGTGAATGTTGGTTATTTTATTTCTCAACGTATCCATTCATTACATTTCGGCTTGACAATATCCAAATTGTTTCATACGTCTTGTACATATAAAATACTAGGTCAGTTTGAACTAAGATTATGTACTGCATTACCAAATTGGACAGCAAACTTCAACAGAACGATCCAACTAATAGGAATCTTCTGGTTTATTTCAAGGTTAGGCCACATCAATGTGATATAGACTGCCGTATCCATTATGGTTGATTTGTAGTCATATTACGTCCAATAGCCTCCGTGGCTTAGGCGGCAGCACGCCGGCCTCTCACCGCTGGGTCCGTGGTTCAAATCCCGGTCACTCCATGTGAGATCTGTGCTGGACAAAACGGAGGCAGACAGGTTTTTCTCCGGGTACTCCGGTTTTCCCTGTCAACATTTCATTCCAGCAACACTCTCCACTATCATTTCATTTCATCTGTCATTCATGTAATCATTGCCCCAGAGGAGTGCGTCAGGCCTCAGCAGCCGGCACAGTTCATATCATCGCCACTGGATGGGGGCTTCATTCATTCCATTCCTGACCCGGTCGGAGATTGGAAGCAGGCTGTGGATTTTCATTACGTCCAATAATATTAAACCACACTGGAGATGATCGTGTTATAGCTGGAAGATACGTCGTATAGCAGCGACGTCCAATTCACTACATTCATATGTTTTGAATTCCTTTTGTGTCTTTTACTTTTATTTGAATTTCCAATAGCATTTTGTAAGGATATCCATTTTATCATTTCAAATGATCTTGTCGACTTCATCGTTATACTTAGGTCTACCGTTATGCGTTACGGTTACGGCGTGTATGACGTCATCATGTTGTTCAGTGCATATGCACCGAGTCTGAGTTTACTCCTGGGGTCTGGCGTTATGCGATAGGGAGACGGCGAGTGCGTGACGTCATGCAGCAGAGTGCACCTCCCGCTCTCCGTTCCCCGCGCGGGAAGCCTAAGTTAAAGGGTAATAGAGTCTGTTGAGTCTGAGTTTACTCCTGGGTTCTGGCGTTATGCGATACGGAGACGGCGAGTGCGTGACGTCATGCAGCAGAGTGCACCTCCCGCTCTCCGTTACCCACGCGGGAAGCCTAAGTTAAAGGGTAATAGAGTCTGTTGAGTCTGAGTTTACTCGTGGGGTCTGGCGTTATGCGATACGGAGACGGCGAGTGCGTGACGTCATGCAGCAGAGTGCACCTCCCGCTCTCCGTTACCCGCGCGGGAAGTCTAAGTTATAGGGTAATGGAGTCTGTTGAGTCTGAGTTTACTCCTGGGGTCTAGCGTTATGCGATACGGAGACGGCGAGTGCGTGACGTCATGCAGCAGAGTGCACCTCCCGCTCTCCGTTACCCGCGCGGGAAGCCTAAGTTAAAGGGTAATGGAGTCTGTTGAGTCTGAGTTTACTCCTGGGGTCTGGCGTTATGCGATACGGAGACGGCGAGTGTGTGACGTCATGCAGCAGAGTGCACCTCCCGCTCTCCGTTACCCGCGCGGGAAGCCTAAGTTAAAGTGTAATGGAGTATGTTGAGTCTGAGTTTACTCCTGGGGTCTGGCGTTATGCGATACGGAGACGGCGAGTGTGTGACGTCATGCAGCAGAGTGCACCTCCCGCTCTCCGTTCCCCGCGCGGGAAGCCTAAGTTAATGGGTAATGGAGTCTGTAGAAAGAGTCCTGGAGCTTCGAGCGAAGCGAGAAGCCCTCCTGAGCCTTTCTAACATGTGTAGCATTTGTAGCATGCGTCATTTAAAATGATATAAAGTCTAGTCTCTTAGACTGACTGTATCTTTTTTCTCTTTTATCTTTATATATTTAGTTTTAAGATTATTTTAATTCAATATACGCTGACGAAGGTGTCATTGAACACCGAAACATGTACGTTTAAGCAGTAATTAAACCACATTCTTTAGTGTTTGACAAGGTGGTTTTGAATAAGATAGTTACAATACGTATTCTTATATAGTTATTACTATTAGGAAGGTAGCCTATGCCAGTACTTTGTCTGATAACCTATACTTTCAAGCACAGCATCAATTTTGCAAGACGTTGCAAAACTTCTTGTTATTGCCCGAAACCAGTTGTTGACAATAGCTTCGTTCGACGAAATATTGTTGCTTGAACATCATTCTGATACTAACATTTCCAAGTTGACCAGAGATTTTCAATCAGATATAGATCCGCGTTATTCTCAAGCCACTAGGATACCGTATATGTTATTATCCTCAAACCACTGCATAACACGTTTGGCAGTGCACCATTCTGATGAAATGGTACAGGTCCCACCAAAAGACACGAGAGCCTGGAAAGGAGTCTTTTTCTATCCATTGCCGACTTGAACCCAAATGGAGATGTACAGGTCCCACCAAAAGTTCCACCCAAAGACACGACAGGCCGGAGAGGTTGCTCTTACTATCCATTGCCGACTTGAGCCCAAATGGATATCACGAACAGGGCCCACCCAAAGACATGAGAGTCTGGAGAGAAATCTTTTCCTATCGATTGCCGACTTAACGCACGGGTCCCACCAAAAAGACAGGATAGTCTGAATAGGAAGCTCATTCCATCCAGGGTTATTTTATCCGTAAGCTCTCAGTATCTCAGATTACCTTAAGGAATCTATTTCAAACAACTATAGTGCTCTATTGGGCATCAATATATTAGGTAATTTTGAACAAAACCAACTTAATTCCGTAGTTAAATTTATTAGCCTATTTTCAATTTTGAAAAAAAAAAAAAAAGTCCTCTGAGATCACCTTTTGTCCGTGTGTGTGTGCGTGTGTGTGTCTGTGTGAGGAGTGTGTGTGTGTGTGTGTGTGTCCCCTAATACATTCTAAACGGCTGGAGAGATTTCAATGAAACTCGGTAAGTTCAATAGCACTATTTTGGACGACCCCGACCGTGCCCTTCAAATTTTGCTACGCCTCACCAATCCAACATGGCGGCTGTGCGAAATATTTCACCAGCATTCAATATCTCCGAAACTATTCCCGGTATCACCCTGATTTTTTTTACGGTGATAAAGGGAACTACTAGAAGTTCACCTATGTGACATTTGAAAAACTGGTATCTACAAAACCAACATGGCGGCCATGCGAATTTGCGACTTTTAAATAGACGTTTCTCGCGATTTAACCAACCAAACGCAATAAAACTTGGTACAGTATATGTTTATACACATTGTAATGCACCGACATCTAATTTGGTTCAATTGTTTACATAACCACAAGATGGTGGATGTGCGAAATATTTCACCGGCATTCTATATCTCTGAAACTATTAGCGGTATCACCCTGAAATTTTGTACGGAGATAAAGGGAAATACAGGAAGTTCATCTATAAGACTTTCAAAAACCGGTTAACTACAAAACGAACATGGCGGCCAAGCGCATTTGAAAATTTTAAATAGATCTTTCTCGCGATTTAATGTTCCGACCGCAGTGAAATCTGGTACAGGAAATGTTTATACACATTGTAATACACTGGTACCTAATTTAGTTCAATTGTTTACATAACCTCAAGATGGCGGCTTGGCGAATTTTTAAATTAAGTTTTTATTTCTTGTGTCGTAATCATGCGATCGATGTGAAAGTTTGAATAATGAACCTACGCAATAATTTTCCTTTAATGGTACATGACTCTATGGCCTTTACATTTAACAATCCAACATGGCGACCATCCGAAATATTTAGACGGCTCTGAATATCTACGAATCTATTATAGCAATCAAACTGAATTTTTTAATGTTCATAGGGGCTATGAACTTAAGTTCACCTATAGGACTTTCAATAACCTGGTGATCACAAATCCAACATGGCGGCGACGCGAAATATAAATATTCACATGGACGTTTCTCGCAATTTAACCATCCGAGTACAGTGAAACTTGGTACAGTAAATTCTTATACGAATGTTAATCCACTGGCATCTAATTTATTTCAATTGTATCCATGACCTCAAGATGGCAGCTGTGCAAAATTTTAAAATCTCCTTGTTACTTCTTGTGTCCTAATCATGCGATTGAAGTTTGAATGCTACACGTACACAATAATCTTCATGGAACAGTACATAACTCTAGGACCTACATATATAAAATCCAACATGGTGACCATCCGAAATATTTAGTCTGTTCTCAATATCTACGAATCTATTACAGCAATCAAACAGAAATGTTGTATGTAGATAGTGGCAATTAACATAAGTAGGATATATGAAAATAGGCTGTATAGTTCTTCACGGAACTACTTGTTTTTCTAGAGTGATCTAAATAGATCAATCTTACATTATAAGAAAAGTAGGCTCTTTAGTTCGTCACTGATCTGCATGTTTCCTATTATTTTAAACAAAAAATATTTAATCACCTCAAAATGAGGTGTTAAATGTTAATGAATATTTCAGCAGCTGTGCCTAAGAACACGTACTAGTTAACAGTACAATATCGCATGGCTGAGACCAAATGTTTTCGGACAGGAGTGAAATTAGGCATGTGCCGTTAATTTTTGGTACGAACTGTACGTCATCTCCATTTGAGCTCAATTCGATAGAGTATGGAATACAATTTATATATACTACAACAAATGGAACAAGACTGCAATTAGGTATTTGTAGGTACTCGTATATCATTCAAGTTTTCTAGGTACAATATAATTCATGAGTGTGATTTGTATCATCATCATCATCCTTTCATGTGTTAGTCCTAGAAGAACTGTTACGGTCTACACAAAAGATTTGAATTTTCACGCCATCTTTCCCTGGGGCGACCTAGAGATCTCTTCCCACCGGGGCAGTAGTTGACGACTGCTTTAGGGATTCTGCTTCTGTCCATCCTGTTGAGGTGTCTTAGCCAATTTCTTTGGTATTCATGGATGTATTCCAATATAGGTCTGCTGTTAAGACCATTCAGCACTTCTGTGTTTCGTTTGTG
Organism: Meconema thalassinum; assembly: GCA_946902985.2. Lineage (NCBI taxonomy): Eukaryota > Metazoa > Arthropoda > Insecta > Orthoptera > Tettigoniidae > Meconema > Meconema thalassinum. Next base: position 245,374,569 of record OX336394.1, on the reverse strand, counting down.
ATCCCACTTAGTCACTCCGGCTGTTCGTCGCATATATTTCATTTCGGCGGTAGTTATTCGTCTCTCATCGCATTTCCTCAGGGTATTTAAGTACTTTTGTGTTTAGAAGTAAGGTAAAAATGTAGGTAAAAACCTAAGAATCCGGTCGCTTGCCTACAAGGGGAGTATCAGGTAAGACAGATCGAAACCTATCTTGAAACTTTGTGAACGCAATCGCAGTACTGTAAGAGGACAACGTGCGGAAAATCAGCTGCTAGATTGAATTGCAAGACTCCAAAATCATGTGACGAATCTCTCATATAAATCAATGGGAAGTAGCGAGTACCATACGTGTTGGCAGGGACAACCCTGACTGCCCAGGCACTCAAGGCTGGTCGCGCGACTGCCTCCATATACGCCCCGCGACGCGACAACTCCGAGTGCCTCAGGGATGTCCAGCTCCTCCAGCCGTCATGTCTGCATACCAGGATGTAAGGTACGATTTCGGAGCCTTGCAGTTCAATCTGGCAGCTGATTTTCCGCACATTGTCCTCTTATAGTACAACAATTGTGTCCTCAAAGTTTCGAGGTAGGCTTCGACCTGTCTTACCTGATACTTTCCTTGTTAGTATTTTGCTAAGTGTGCACATGTTATCTGAGAAATTAGGAGGCCCATCCAGGGCTAAATGTAATGCGGTCAGGCGTAGAACAGTCCGTTATTCTGTCTGTGACAGTGGATAGGTAGAACTTCCTCTCCAGACTCGTATGTATGTATGTATTTATTTATTTATTTATTAAGCCTGCCACGGTGGGTGGGTGGTTAACGTGTCGGACTACCAACCCCAAGCTTGTAGGTTTGCCCCTGGCCGTGGTAAGTGATATTTGAAAGGCGACAAAAATCACGACATGGATGTCATACGTTGTTGGCATGTTAAAGAACTCTTTTGAATTCAGTTGGCCGTGTTCAATGGCAAAATTAATCTCGGCATTTTCCGTCACTACAAACTTCCTTCGTTCTTGAAAGCGCTATAGTGTTAAGGAGCTTAGATATCTAACCTCCTTGACTTTCATAGCGTTCAAAGGAACGACGAAATCCGACATGCAAGCTGCCCTCTGGGTGTCAATTAACAACGCTTGCACCCGGCTCCCGAGGCCATACGATATTATTTATTTATTTATTTATTTATTTCAAGAACTATGGTCACCAGTATATGGGAAAAAGATAGCCACAAGCTTCTGTTGGTGTGTGTATATGTCTCCAACACTCTCCTTCTAAGTCCTATGAATTATCAATCGACGACGCCAGCGAACTAAATCAAATTTTGGAAAACACGGAATATTACAGCATGTATATGTATGTATGTCTACCCCTTATTATTCCCGTTTCCAACGGGGTCGGGGGTGAGAGGAAATTCTATGTGACGGATGGTTTTTACGGCCAGATGTCCTTCCTGACGCCAACCTCATGACAGGTGTTTATGAAAGATGAAATGAATGCAGATGAATGGAACAGGGCAAGGATGTGACAGGAAGTGGGCTTGGCCAGTCAGAAGGTACCTTCCCTGCATTTGCCTGGAGTTGAAAATGGGTAACCACAGAAAACTATTTCAAGGAAGACCGACGGTGGGGCTCGAACCCAAGTCCGCAGAGAGCTTGCCCCAATGGTCTAGCGCTGCGCTTTAGCGACCGTAGCTACCACTGTCGGTACAGTGAATATTACAGTATTGGAGGGCAACTCAATTTCATGTTTATATCACCGCCGTCTTAGCAAAATATAGAATTATGTACGGATTAAACACATCATCGGATGTGTATCGTGTCCCCTCGGCCGTTATTATTACCTTTCTTGACCATGTTCGCTTCCTCTCGAATTCGACAGCTAGTCAATTGTTCTCACGAGGCTGAGTGCATCCCAGTCAACCCTGCGCATCAAGTTCTTTAATCTCTGATGAAGCCAGGATTCGAAACCGAGATCTTCTAGGTAATAGTCAAGCGTGCTACCCCTACAACACTCCCTTTAAAAGGGAAAGGAACTTCAAACAAGTAGTTCCGTGAAGAACTATACAGCCTATTTTCATATATCCTACTTATGTTAACTGCCACAATCAACATACAAAATTTCAGTTTAATTGCTGTAACAGATTCGTAGATATTGAGAACCGTCTAAATATTTCAGATGGTCGCCAGGTTAGATTTTTTTTTGTACTATTACATTAAGATTATTGAGTACGTGTGGTATTCAAACTTCAATCGCATGATTAGACAACAAGAAGTAAAAACGAGATTTTAAAATTACGCACAGCAGCCATCTTGTGATAATGCAAACCATTGAAATAAATTAGATGCCAGTGGATCAACATTTGTATAAGCATTTAACGTGCAACGTTTCACGGCACTCGGATAGTTAATTCGCGAGAAACGTCCATTTAAATATTTATACTTCGCGTCGCCGCCATGTTGGATTTGTGCTCACCAGGTTCCTGAAAGTCCTATAGGTGAACATATGTTCATAGTCTCTATGAACATTAAAAAATTCAGTTTGGTTGCTGTAAAAGATTCATAGATATTGAGAACCGTCTAAATATTTCGGGAGCTCACCATTTAGGAGTGTTATGTGTATAGGCCATAGAGTTATGTACCATTCAAGGACAATTATTGCCTAGGTTCATTATTCAAACTTTCACTTCGATCGCATGATTACGACACAAGAAATTAAAACTTAATTTGAAAATTTCGCACAGCCGCCATCTTGAGGTTATGTAAGCAATTGAATTAAATTAGATGGCAGTGCATTACAATCTGCAAAATCAATTACTATACCACATTTCACTGCGCTCAGAGAGTTAAATCACGAGAAAAGTCTATTAAAATATTTTAAATTCGCTTGGTCGCCATGTTCGTTTCGTACTTTACAGGTCTATGAAATATACATAGGTATACCTGTATCAATACCCTTTATCACCGTACAAAATTGCAGGGTGATATCTGTAATAGTTTCGGAGATATAGAATGTCAGTGAAATATTTCGCTCAGCCGCCATTTTGAGGTTATGTGAACAATTGAACTAAATTAGTCTCCAGTGCATTACAATGTGTATAAACATTTGCTGTACCAAGTTTCATTACATTTAGATAGTTAAATCGCGAGAAAAGTCTATTTAAATATCTCAACTTCGCTTGGCCGCCATGTTGGTTTTGTAGTCACCAGGTTTTTGAAAGTCTCATAGGTGAACTTCTAGTAGTGCCGTTTATCACCGTACACAATTTCAGGGCGATGTCGGTAATAGTTTCGGAGATATTGAATGCTAGTGAAATATTTCGCACAGCCGCCATGTTGGATTGGAGAAACGTAACAAAATTTGAAGGGCACGGTCGAGGTCGCCGGGAATAGTGCTATGAACTTCCCGAGTTTCATTGAAATCGCTCCAGCCGTTTCGATTTTATTAGGGGGGGACACACACACGAATCACACACACACGCACACACACACACACACACACACACGCACACACACACGGACAAAAGGTGATCTCATAAGCCTATTTTTTCAAAATTGAAAATAGGCTAAAAAGTTCCTTTGTTGCAGCACAATGGGTAGCGCTACATTAACTTCGTTATCATAATGGATGGCATTCGTCATGCTATCATGATTTACTATGTAGCATGAGCAAACACATCGCTGACTGTTATCACAAGTACCTTTGTGCAGTCTGTATTTACGTAAATTGGTACCTTACTTACAGTAATGTAGGCGTTTAGACCTTGCGGTCATCAGCCTTGTCTACTTGGTGTTTGTGGAATTTGTCTGTGTGTGTAGTAGTGTATCTACGAGTAGTTTTCAGAATATAAGTATCGTTGTTATTTCTTAGAGAGGCTATATTCTATCTGTGAGATAGTCAGCCCAGAGGCTAGTTGGATCCTCAAAAAGTTCCGCCATAGGCAGTAATATAATGAGGCGTATTAGGCAATATGAGGAGTGAGGTAGTTTGCCATTGCTTTCCTCACTGAGTCAGAACAATAGCACTGACCCTATATTATAAAGTAAGAAGAGGCATTGCTTTCAACCACAGACTCAGCGAGAGATCATTTCTCTACCGTCACAAGTACAGTGTCTGAGAGCAGAACACATTTTAACAGCAGATACAACTGGGGATGGTGACCGGTTGATCACCCAGGTGATCGTAACTTGAGGGAAGGGCATTTGCCTGGTGGTGAATGTAGGAAGCAACGAAATCCATTTTCAGGACGGCCAAGGTGTGATTCGAACCCACGCTCTCCCGATGCCAGCGAGGCACTAGATAACGCGTTAGTACTCTTGGCCACCGTAGCCGGTATTATTATTAGGAGGGCTGTTTTTTTTCATGCTCCGATTGACTGTATAAAAATAACAGATTGACATACCAAACTGATTTTACTACTAAATGCTTGCTTCCTTTATTCTTATGCCTCAACATAATCGCCAAAACGATTGCAACATTTGTCGTATCATTACACGAGCTTTCCAATGCCCTCGGCAAAAAATCCTGCTGCCACTGAGGTGGATAAGTCTGGAGATCTCCTGAAGTTTTTCTCTTTTGGCGAGGCGTTGCCGCCCCAAAATACCTCCAATTCTCGAAAAAGGGGGAAAGCATTCACGACCGCACTGTGCCAACGTTACGTTAGACTTTCTCAAACAATTTAAGTGTGAAGTTTTGGACCATCTGTCGTTTAGCCCAACCCAGAACTCAATGATTAAACATGGTGCTAATTATCATGGTGCTAATTAGACTTGGTTATGTTGTAACCTTAAGGTATTTGCTTATGAGCTATTAGCCTACTTTCGATTTTTGCAAAAAATGAAAGTAGACTTATGAGATCAACACAGGGCGAAACAAGATGTTCAGTAAAGAACATATAGCCTACTTTCTCCTAAAAGCATGCGTATTGTCATAACACTTTGTCCTTTTCAAGGAGTATAATTGAATGTTGGTTGTAGTAGCGTGTTGAAATACAACGTGCTATAGGGATATTAAACATGAATATGAGGTGCCCTTTGCTAGTGATACCTCTGTAAAAAATGTCATTCAGTTCGGTTTCACCGTGTTTGAATTGATATGGGGAATGGATTTGCACACATACATGGCCGCTATTTGCAAACTATTGGGCTGATGACCTTGTAGACAGACATAAGATGCTTTCCACAAAAAGGCATGTTGTTGCAAAATCTGGTAGTAATCAAATGATTAGGATGGTCGTATTTCGATTTAAGCTGTTAACATTTGAGAGGCCGTCATTCCATTTCCGTCAAGATGGCGGCGATATAAAACATGACACTGAGGTGCCCTTTGCTAGTGCTACCTCTGTACCAAATTTCGTTCAATTAGGTTTCACCGTGTTTGAATTGATAGGGGGAATCGATTTGCACACATACATGGCCACCATCTGCAAACTATTGGGCTGATGATCTTGCAGTTTGGTCAGAATATGTTTCCCACATAAAGGTATGTTGTTGCAAAATTTGGTAGAGACTAGATTATTAGGTTGGTCGTAATTAGATTTAAGCTTTTAACATTTGGGTGGCTGCGATTACGTTTCCGTCAAGATGGCGGCGATATAAAACATGACACTGAGGTGCCCTTTGCTAGTGCTACCTCTGTACCAATTTTCGTTCAATTCGGTTTCACCGTGTTCGAATTAATAGGGGGAATCGATTTTGACACAAATATGGCCGCCATCCGCAAACTATTAGGCTAATGACCAATTACTTTGGTCAAAGGTGTTTCGTTGTACCTGAGATGGATTGAAAACCTGATTGATTACTCCTGTGATTTTAATAAATTTTGAAATTTTGACTACTACCGGTATGTCTTTCTCATCCAGAAATGATAAGTTGTAACCAAGATAGTTAACGAGTTACCGGCTTCGGTGGCGTAGTTGGTAGCATGCTGTGCTTCTATGCCCAAGATCGCGGGTTCAAACCCGGTTGAAGCCGTCAGATTTTTAAGAGCGTTAAAAATCCCTCAGTATGCCTTCTTTCGGAGGGGAAGTAAAGCCGACGGTCCCACGTCATAGATTTATGGCATGAAAATGAACCTTCCACTAACTACACTTGTGGAAGTTAAAATGTGTAGGTTAGTTTGATAACGCTTTATTAGTTCCAACGTTCGCCACCAGGTGGTGACTGCGATGACATTTAGTAGCCTTTTCCGCAGCTAGGTGTCGTGCATGGTAGCATTTGGTGGCAGAAGTAGAAACTACCTGATAAAATTAATCGTCTGCAGTCCTTCTACCTGAATCACAGATAACACACACTAATACAGTCATCACAATTAACACCGGTTATCAGACAAATTCTACGCACACCCAAAGTACACCGGGCTACATAACCGCGTTGTCTCAGCCCCTAAACTAAGGAACCAACCAATTAAAGAGTTGACCCGTTCAATGATGAGATTGTATATTATACTCAGAAAAATCATTGATGAGAACAAAACCACTAAATACAACCACTAATAGGCAAGTGGAAATTTCCAGGTCTTCTAAAGAACCAATACAGTACTTTATATTGCGATAGACATTCCCTTTACAATATTTATTTTCAACTGAAACATAGCCTATATATGAATTCTACTTCATTACATTTGACGTTATTACTGAAAAGTTCCACATGTCGCACCGTTCAAGAACAGTGCCACAAGTCAGAAAACATACTTCATACCTTATAAAACGTTCCCTAAACAGAATTGTATTTGAATTTTATTGCAAGGCTTGTAATAATTCTGCCTAGGCAACGTTTTTCGACGCTTGTGGAACATTTTCGACTGTCATAATATTTTGTTACAATAAAAAACATAGTTTCGAAAAATAGAAATTGACTATTAAATCTTATACAACTGATGAACTCATTATATACCAGCAACAAAGCATAGGCTACGTTACAATCGATGGGAAGTTAACAGGGTCCTTTAAGATCGGAAAAGGTGTCAGACATGTATGTGTTTTGTCACAACTCTTATTCAACATCTATGGGGAATGGATCATCAGAAAAGTCACCGAGGATTGGAAAGGTGGGGTTCAAATAGGCGGCAAGACAATCTCCAACCTCTGTGACGCAGATGATACTATGCTGCTGGGTAGTTCAGAGGAAGAGCTAGCAGAACTTTTACAACGCACTGATGAGAGGTTCAGTGAAGAAGCAGGCCTTACACTAAACCCATGGTAGTGGACAGACAGCGTGCATTAACTCGTCCCTTACAGCTAATACGAGATATTGATCTGAAGGAAGAAATAGTTTACCTGGGGTTCGCATTTCCACTAAGGGAAACTGTGAAGGAGAAATTAAGAGAATATTAGGTATGGCTAAGATTGCACTGTCTAGTCTAACAAGAATATGGAAACATCACCATATTACCAAGGAAACAAAGAAGCGACTGGTTCAAGCTTTGGTACTTCCTATCGTCACAGATGGCTCTAAGTCCTGGACCATAAATACTGCATGCCGTAGGAGAATCGAAGCTTTAGAGATGACGTGTTAACAAAGAATGCTAAGAATATCGTGGGTAGAAAGATGAGCAAATGAATCAATTCGGAATGAGCTAAGGATTGCTCCCAAAGCACGCTTACTCCCAAACATCGAAAGGCAAATGTTGAAATTTTTCGGCCATATCATCTGGCGAGACGTCATCGAGAAGCGTATCATCCAGGGTAAAGTTGACGGAATATGGGGACGTGCCCCAAACCGGTACCTTGACCAGATAGTCTGACTAATCTGCCACTTCAGAAATTATTGCATACAGCAGAAGACCGCGGTGTATGGCGGGGTTTTGTTAACAGAATTGCGTGAAGGGTCACGACGTTCGAAATCTAACTACGACCAAGAAGAAGATTTAATACAACCTTAGAAATAAATAAGAAGTTAGAGAAATCGCAAATGTTTAGCATGTAGAGTTTGCAGTGCACTGGATTGTGGATGGTACGGCTCAAAATCAGATTTTTTTTTCTTTGCATCGTGATAAGTTAGTCTTCGTGCGGATGTGTCCTATGGGTCAACAAAGACCTTCAAGCCGTGCTGGCTATAGCTAACGAAGTTAGTTAGTTATTGTTGTTTTAAGGGGCGGAACTACGAGGACAGCTAACGAAGTAGCTGCCCATAGTCGTCCATTCTTAGCAGCTTACATTTCCATTGTCTCTATTCTTAGGTTTTAATTTCTATTGTGAACAAAACTTCGAGTTCTTGGGCCACTTTTTCATGTATTTCTGGAAATTTAGAAGAAGTGAGAGTAGTCACTGTAGTAAGTACGCCTTTACAGTATATTAGCATACTTTCGATTTTTGCAAAAAATGAAAGTTGACTTAGGAGATCAACACAGGGCGAAAAAAGTGTGTCTGTCTGTGTGTGTGTGTGTGTGTGTGTGAGTCTGTCTGTGTGTGTGTGTGTGAGTGTGTGTACTCTGAATGTCTGTCCCCCCCTATCAATTCGAACACGGTGAATGCGAATTGAACGAAATTTGGTACAAAGGTAGCACTAGCAAAGGGCACCTCAGTGCCATGTTTTATATCGCCGCCATCTTGACGGAAACGTAATGGCGGCCACACAAATGTTCAAAGCTTAAATCAAATTACGACTAACCTAATCATCCGATCTCTACCAAATTTTGAACAACATATCTTTATGGAGGGAGCATCCTTTGACCAAACTAATAGGTCATTAGCCTAATATTGTGCGGATGGCGGCCATCTTTGTGTGAAAATCGATTCTCCCTATCAATTCGAACACGGTGAAACCGAATGGAACGAAATTTGGTACAGAGGTAGCACTAGCAAAGGGCACCTCAGTGTCATGTTTTATATCACCGCCATCTTGACGGAAACGTAATCGCGGCTACCCAAATGTTAGAAGCTAAAATGTAATTACGACCAACCTAATAATCTAGTCTCTACCAGAATTTGCAACAACATATCTTTATGTGGGAAGCATATTCTGTCCAAACTGTAAGATCATCAGCCAAATATTTTGCAGATGGTGGCCAAGTATGTGTGCAAACCGATTCCCCCTATCAATTCAAACACGGTGAAACCGAATTGAACGAAATTTGCTACAGAGGTAGCACTAGCAAGGGGCACCTCAGTGTCATGTATTATATCGCCGCCATCTTGACGGAAACGGAATGACGGCCACCCAAATGTTAAAAGCTTAAACCAAATTACTACCATCCTAATAATTTGATCTCTACCAGATTTTGCAACAACATGAGTAGTGGTTTTGTACGGGTTCCACAGCCACCTCCACCTCCCCACCTCACAAGATGGCGGCAGCCCGATAACTCCCGAACCCGTGGTCGGATTTTGACGAATGAGGTGTCATTGAACTCGGGCTGACACACCCTTTCCAGTGGACAACATATTTCCACCCCAAAAATAAAACCTACCCTACTAAGGGGTGAAATTGAATTTTTTAGAGAATCTCTCTTTCCAATTGCAACATGTGAGAGTTTGAATGCTAATATGGAATGAAACGTTGTTCTACATAAAGTGCATGTGTTCGGTGGAAAGCCACTATGAATTAACATGCTAGTTTTTTGTTTTTACACATGTCCACTCATAGGTTTGGTAAGAGGGCGGGCTTTTTTAAAAATGGTGGCTGTAGTGTAACCTAACTCAACCTAACGGGTCCTTGTTGACAGGTCCTTGTGGACGAGTCCTTGTGGACAGGTCCCTGTTGACAGATCCCTGTGGACGGGTCATTTTTGACGAGTCATTGTTGACGGGTCCTTGTTGACGAGTCCCTGTGGACGGGTCATTGTTGACGAGTCCTTGTGGACGAGCCCTTGTCCCTTTGGACTGATCCCTTTGGACGGGTCCCTTTGGCATGGTTCCTACGGACTAGCCCATGAATTTATTTAAATTATGTTAAAGGGCCTAACTACATTTGTGTGTGTTGAATTGACGTTGTTCACCACTACTATAATGTAATAACGATATGAAAGGAAAGTGATGAAATACATGTGAACACCTGTGAGATGTCATTATTAGCATTCTCCTTGTGAAACAAGTCACATCCTGTTTTGATTCATACGTGAGAAAATGCGAGTTCATTTGTAATATGATCTAACACACAGGTGTTCACATGTGCACGTGCACGATAAGAGCTAACAAGTCACAACCTGTTTTGGCAGTGGTGGGAATAAGGCTAGAGACATGTACGAGTAGTCAAATTACTCCGGCAGACAACCCCTTTCCTATGGATAGCTTATTTCCACTCTAAAATAAAATCTACCCCTACGAGGGGGTGAAATAATAATTTTTAGGTAAAAGTCGCTTTCCATGTGCAACATGTGGGAGTTTGTATGCCAATATGAAATTAAACTCGTTCCACATAAAGTGCATGCATACAACTGAATGCCGCTATGATTTATCATTTTTGTTTTTTGTTTTACGAATGCGCAATTGGGTTTTTTGTAAGAGGACGGGCTTTTTGAATAATGATTTATAGATAGGTTTTTTTTTATAAATTAACCAAAGATCCAAAAACTAATAGGTCATCGGCTTTTTAATATCTTATGAACAAAGAAAGCTAGGAACTTGTATGAGGGGTCGTTTGACTTGTGGTGACGCCCTGTTTTTGAATGTATTATTCATTTTTTGTCAAAAGGGCCTAACTGCACTTTCGTTAATATCTCGCTAACTAATAATCACAGAGGGTCGAGTGAGGTGTCATAGGACTTAAAATGGCCAACCCCTCCCCATGACCAATGAATTTACCAAAAAAAAACCAGCAAGGTCATTAACCTAAGATTGTATCAACTAATAATCAGAGAGGGACAAGTGAGGTGTCACAAGACTCAGGATGGCCAACCCTTTTCTATGACCAACGAATTTACCCAAAATACCCAAAACAGCAAGGTCATTGACCTAAGATTTTATAAACTTATCAGTAGAGAGGGTCAAGTGAGGTGTCATAGGACTACGAATGGTTAACCCTTTCCCATGACCAATGAATTTACCTCAAAAATTCAAAACAGCAAGGTCATTGACCTGAGATTTTATAAACTAATAATCGGATATCAACATGTGAGGTGTCATAGGACTTAGAATGGTCAACCCTTTCCCATGGTTAATGAATTTACCCAAAAATACCCAATACATCAAGGTCATCGACCTGAGATTTTATAAACTTATAATCGGATATGGACATGTGAAATGTTTACAGTGAGTGATGAAACATAGCTAGGTAGTGAAAGAATTATTGTAGGCTACATGTATGGTGACTGACAAATCTTTCACCATTGGAACTTGTTTTCAGATCAAACTGCAGTACAGAGAGGGTATAGGTTGTAGGTATGGGATAATAAATGACAAATGGTGTATACAAAATCGATTCAAGAAATAAGAGTAGTCAATCTTTAATTGATTGGTTAAATAGGATAGCTAAAATCCAAAATGGTGACTACATTGAACTAAACTGAACCAAGCTGAATCAAATCCAACCAAACCGAACCAAACTTAATCAAAAACAAGCCAATGGTTTAAGTGTAAAACTTGTGGTTGAATGTGGGCATTGGTAATGTCAGAAAGGAAAGGGATAACGCTCTACCTATAGAGGGTAAGGTAAAGCTAGTGCATGATGCTAATGCACACACACACACAAGTACATGAACCACACACAACCATCCTATGCAGTTATTATGGGTTGACTGTTAAAACTTGCTCAGTGGTTACTGGGACAAGATGGTCGCTACACACAACAAGCTTTAAATACCTGAGGCTAATAATCTATACACACACTCACACACACTTGTTCTAAACTAAACTGTCTTGCTGGCAGAGCTCACACAGTAGGTAAATGACAGAAATGCTTGGCTAACAGAAATACAATCATTTTCGGTTGTCTAATGTTATCAGCTAAACATTACGTGCTATAGTGGTGAGCACATGTGCCTCTTTCACTGGAGATCTTAACTCGATTTCTAGCTCTAAGGCCTAGAACGAATCAAACTTAGAAAAAAGGGTATGGTGACGCAGTGGTTAAACTGTTAGCCTTTCACTAAGGTAGACTAGGGTTTGATTTTTGGTTAATATGCATGTCATAAACAATCAAATAAAAGCAGAGATAATGTTTAAAACTGATTACACTTGTCTCTTTTCAAATTATTACTTAGATTACAAATACAAACGTGGACAGGGTTTGACATACAGTTAATGCTTCCTATCACATACCAGACTGCAAGAAAGCCAAACAAGCAAAAGCAGTGGTAAAATCGCTATGTGTAGAGAAATACCTAACGGTTTTATGAACTGGCAAAGGTATGTCGCATAAACAGTGCAGGATACAATCCAGCAACCATAATTTTTATCTCGTGGACAAGAGAAAACATATATATATATAGAGATAGAAAGCTTGTGTGTGTGTGGGTAGCATTGGTTGTTTGACCAGAGAAAATACGGTGAGGTAGGGTGGGGAGAGGGAGAATTAGCACTTATATATGAATGGAAAATAGATTTTTTTCAATCGTTTTGTTTTTCAAATGTAGTGGTAGATAGTCGTTTTTTGTAAAACATTCTTACTTGCAGTAGTAATAAGCCTCTATGGTTCCGCTAACATATAGATAGACTGTTTTATTGCCATGGTCAAGCACTCACATTAAGATCATTTACAAAATCATAAAATGAAAAATAAAAATCTTGTTTTGGAAATATCGTTTTTCAACATACACACAAAGTAAATATATAAAGAATTTGTAAACAGCAAATTGGAAAATCCATGTTTCCATATAGACAAAATTTAAAAACCTTAAACGGACATTTAAGGAAATATATGCAATTGGGAAATTGACAAATGTGTAAATATGAAAACGGAAAAATCCATGTTTCCATATCATGAAATTGAAAAACATCAAACTGTCATTTAAAAAAATGCAAATGGAAAATTGACAAATTGCAATGTGTGAAATGTGAAATTGAACAAATGACTATCATTATATAAAAAAAGAACATGGTGCTCTATGGTTGAGGTGTGAATCAAACCCTCTCTACTTATTTGGACCACTCGAGACTGAGTAGACTAGTTTTTGTTGTCATACCACTTTTAAAAGTTTTTGTTAAATCTAGGAATTGAACCCAAGAGCTTGTAGGGGAGATCCAAGGTTATAATATGTTAAACAGATAGCCTTGAATGTAGGGTGTGGTAGTTATATAGAGATGAGACGTTTCGCTCGGGGCAGGGAGGCATGGAGATCTGCATCAAACCAGTCAAAAGACTGACGACTCAAACAACAACATGTAGAGCTCACCAAAATAATGTTGTGTAACGGTAAATGTTAGTCAACGAACAGTAATGCATTACTAAAACCCATGACACGATACCCAAGAGCTTTTCTAAAATTATTTTAAAATGCCTTTAACCCTATATTAAACACCCAGTTCACAAGACTCATAACTGTAATGTTATGGTCAAACAAAACAAAATCTATATTTCAAAACAAACAAGTGGTTTAGTCAATGTATACTGGAAAAAGTTTTATAAACACTCAAGTCCACAAAAATAATTAAATTAGTAACTGTCAGGTTGACCGAGTGGTTATGGTGTTTGACTTAAGTTCAAATTTTCTGTACAAGAAAGCAAGGGTTCGAATACCTTACCTGATATAACTATTGCCTCAACATGACTTGACCACACTGTATTATTGTGTACTCGGTACACAAACCATAGATAGAGTGTATTGTTTAAGGTCACTCTCTTTGCGAACATAGTCAGAGACTGTTGATGGTTAACAATTGCATTAATAGTGGGACATAGGGATAGCAATTAAGAAAAACAGACAATACCCATACACTTTTTTATTTATTTAATGTAAGTACTTGTACAATAGTTATATACAAACTACAACTCTCTTTTGTCTATTACTATCTAGTCCTTTTCGATCCACTTGCATAACAAGGCAGATGACTTTGTAGTTCAGCCCCTTAAAACAACAACAACACTACCTCTTGCATAGTCTGTGATGTTGATGACTCTTGAGACGTGGAAGATGGATACAACATAACTTTTACAACAGGGGTTAAACGTTGCTCAACAATCAATGCACTATTTTGAGTAGCAACATCTTTCTCTTGTACTAACTTATTAGCATTCTGATGATTTTTTGCCAACACCATCAGTGTTTTGTCTGGAGCACTACATTGATGATCACTCACACTTAAAACCACACCATTTCTACTTTTCATATTGCCTCGAAATCTTGTTGACCTCTGTTTTGAGCATCGCCAGAATATTATTCCTTTTACATTTTGTCGTCTATAGTTATAAGAGTAGCCTTTATAGAGTACACGTTGTTTACCTCGGTTAGTTGTAGTAAGTTCCATAGTAGTAACTAACCTGTTAGTATGATTTGCACACTACAAAGGTTATCTCTGTTCTGGTAATAGAATTATTTAGCGTTGGCTTTTATATTTAATATGTACAGTTAAAAGTGATAGAAAAGTGGTAGAAACGTGGTAGCAAAGTGGTAGACAAGTGGTAGACAATTGGTAACATAGTGGTAGAAAAGTGGTAGCAAAGTGGTAGCAAAGTGGTAGAAAAGTAGTAGAAAAGTGGTAGCAAAGTGGTAGAAAAGTGGTAGCAAAGTGGTAGCAAAGTGGTAGAAAAGTGGTAGCAAACTAGAAAAGTGGTAGAAAAGTGGTAGAAAAGTAGTAGAAAAGTGGTAGCAAAGTGGTCGAAAAGTGGTAGCAAACTAGAAAAGTGGTAGCAAAGTGGTAGAAAATATTACATGTATTGTTAAGAAATAGTTTAAGCGGTTACATGGATTCATTACACTATAATTTTAGCATCGCGAAGCTCATTTTCTATATCCAAAAGTTCTTCCTCATATTTAGTATGACCAGCCTGTATACAGGTATGCAAGTACTGAAGCCGCTGGATTAGCTTATTGGGATTGTTCCAGTAAACAAATTTAACAAATGATTTTTTGGGTGTAAACCATTATCATCCTCATCATCATCATCATCATAATCATCATCATCATCATGGTTATCATCATCAATATAATTATCATCAATATAATCATCATCACTATTACTATCTAATCCTTTTTGTTCATCTTGCAATGCAACAACCTTTGGCATAGTTTGTGTTGTCTTTGATAGTGTTAGAGGTTTCTTAGACGTTAACGACTGTCCTAACATGTCTTTTTCAGGAGATAATAAATGCTCTTTAACAAACACAGCACTATCTTGAGCCACACTATTTTTTTCTTGGTCTTGCTTTTTTACCTTGGTTAGAGTATTTTGTCAATTTAAATGAGTATTATTTTGAGATTTACAATGATGATCGATCGAAATAAGTATGTTGGAGCCTTTGGTTTTAATCATTCCTCGACACTTTTTAGATCGTTGTTTCGAACAGCACCAAATAACAGTTCCATTTTTATTAGTTCGTTTTACAATATATGCATATCCTTTATAGTAAGCACGTGGCTTACCATAGCTAGTCGTTGATACTTCCATGTCGACTGTTGAGCATAAACTAATCTCTAGTAAAGTTAACTCGATAATAAAAATGATAGTTTGTAGTATGTGCAGTTTAAAGTAAGAGCAAAAGTGAGAGTCAAATGGTAGAAAAGTGTTAACAAAGTGGTGGAAGAGTGGTAGCAGTTTATAGTAGTCATGATCTTTTTTTTTACCAGAATGTGATTTGAGTAAATGTAATTTCTAAACCTTAGCAGTGAGTAGTCAGTTAGTCTTGGTTCAGACAAGCGTAAACAATTCTCCAATGAATCAGAGATCAAGATTTTCATTATGAAACAGTTGTGTGTAACCAATTAGGTATCGGTACTTGATAGCTTCACACATGACCAAAATTCCAACATATCTGACATCAGATTTTCATTATGAAACAGTTGTGTGTAACCAATTAGGTATCGGTAATTGATAGCTTCACACATGAACAAAAATTCCAACATATCTGACATGAAATACATGGTTTGAAAGTTGACAAAGAATATCCAATCAACCATTGTAGTTGCAATGTCAAACACAAAGACAAAATCAGCATGAACTTTTAAGTTACATGAAAATTCTATGAAATAGACTATGCATGAAATTTGGAAATACACATTAGAAGTTTGCAACACCATCCTTCTAGCCTATATAAATTATCGACATGGAAAGTGTGCACTGCCCCTAACATTAAACCAATTTATCAATAACGCAAGTCAACAATCAAAACATTTTGTCTTGAGTCTATCATTTAATGCATATATTCTGTCTACATTGAACAGTAACAAAAAACGCCAATCATAATTAATTAAGTTTGCTTTAATTCGTTATGTAATGATAAATACATATTTAAAGTTTTGGCTGACTGTTCAGAGTGAATCGCCTTTGAACACATAAGAGAGGGAATATTTTAAGACTTAACCTCTGCTCACCTAACATAACCTAAATTTACCTAACCTAACCTTGTCATATAGGTAAGAAACGGGTCAAGCTATGCTTTCGACTACCGAGTTTCAGCTACTTTTCAAGGTTACTCTCCCGAACATTGCCGGAGACTGCTGATAAACACCTATGTTCCCACGGCGGCGGCGCGCAACGACTTACATGATGCGCTTCCCCCTTTTCATTGATCCCTGTTGATTTGTCCCTTTGGACTGGTCCCTGTTGACTAGCCCCTTTGGAAGGGCCCTTTTTGAATGGAGTCATTTTTGACGGGTCCCTGTGGACAGGTCCTTTTGGCTGATCCCTTTGGACCAGTCCCTTTGGACTGGTACCTATGGACTGGCCCATGCAATTATCCAAATTATATCAAAGCTATGGAAAGCCATGTGCTTACTATAAAGGATATGCATATATTGTAAAACGAACTAATAAAAATGGAACTGTTATTTGGTGCTGTTCGAAACAACGATCTAAAAAGTGTCGAGGAATGATTAAAACAAAAGGCTCCAACATACTTATTTCAATCGATCATCATTGTAAATCTCAAAATAATACTCATTTAAATGGACAAAATACTCTAACCAAGGTAAAAAAGCAAGACCAAGAAAAAATAGTGTGGCTCAAGATAGTGCTGTGTTTGTTAAAGAGCATTTATTATCTCCTGAAAAAGACATGTTAGGACAGTCGTTAACGTCTAAGAAACCTCTAACACTATCAAAGACAACACAAACTATGCCAAAGGTTGTTGCATTGCAAGATGAACAAAAAGGATTAGATAGTAATAGTGATGATGATTATATTGATGATAATTATATTGATGATGATAACCATGATGATGATGATGATTATGATGATGATGATGATGAGGATGATAATGGTTTACACCCAAAAAATCATTTGTTAAATTTGTTTACTGGAACAATCCCAATAAGCTAATCCAGCGGCTTCAGTACTTGCATACCTGTATACAGGCTGGTCATACTAAATATGAGGAAGAACTTTTGGATATAGAAAATGAGCTTCGCGATGCTAAAATTATAGTGTAATGAATCCATGTAACCGCTTAAACTATTTCTTAACAATACATGTAATATTTTCTACCACTTTGCTACCACTTTTCTAGTTTGCTACCACTTTTCGACCACTTTGCTACTACTTTTCTACTACTTTTCTACCACTTTTCTAGTTTGCTACCACTTTTCTACCACTTTGCTACCACTTTGCTACCACTTTTCTACCACTTTGCTACCACTTTTCTACTACTTTTCTACCACTTTGCTACCACTTTGCTACCACTTTTCTACCACTATGTTACCAATTGTCTACCACTTGTCTACCACTTTGCTACCACGTTTCTACCACTTTTCTATCACTTTTAACTGTACATATTAAATATAAAAGCCAACGCTAAATAATTCTATTACCAGAACAGAGATAACCTTTGTAGTGTGCAAATCATACTAACAGGTTAGTTACTACTATGGAACTTACTACAACTAACCGAGGTAAACAACGTGTACTCTATAAAGGCTACTCTTATAACTATAGACGACAAAATGTAAAAGGAATAATATTCTGGCGATGCTCAAAACAGAGGTCAACAAGATTTCGAGGCAATATGAAAAGTAGAAATGGTGTGGTTTTAAGTGTGAGTGATCATCAATGTAGTGCTCCAGACAAAACACTGATGGTGTTGGCAAAAAATCATCAGAATGCTAATAAGTTAGTACAAGAGAAAGATGTTGCTACTCAAAATAGTGCATTGATTGTTGAGCAACGTTTAACCCCTGTTGTAAAAGTTATGTTGTATCCATCTTCCACGTCTCAAGAGTCATCAACATCACAGACTATGCAAGAGGTAGTGTTGTTGTTGTTTTAAGGGGCTGAACTACAAAGTCATCTGCCTTGTTATGCAAGTGGATCGAAAAGGACTAGATAGTAATAGACAAAAGAGAGTTGTAGTTTGTATATAACTATTGTACAAGTACTTACATTAAATAAATAAAAAAGTGTATGGGTATTGTCTGTTTTTCTTAATTGCTATCCCTATGTCCCACTATTAATGCAATTGTTAACCATCAACAGTCTCTGACTATGTTCGCAAAGAGAGTGACCTTAAACAATACACTCTATCTATGGTTTGTGTACCGAGTACACAATAATACAGTGTGGTCAAGTCATGTTGAGGCAATAGTTATATCAGGTAAGGTATTCGAACCCTTGCTTTCTTGTACAGAAAATTTGAACTTAAGTCAAACACCATAACCACTCGGTCAACCTGACAGTTACTAATTTAATTATTTTTGTGGACTTGAGTGTTTATAAAACTTTTTCCAGTATACATTGACTAAACCACTTGTTTGTTTTGAAATATAGATTTTGTTTTGTTTGACCATAACATTACAGTTATGAGTCTTGTGAACTGGGTGTTTAATATAGGGTTAAAGGCATTTTAAAATAATTTTAGAAAAGCTCTTGGGTATCGTGTCATGGGTTTTAGTAATGCATTACTGTTCGTTGACTAACATTTACCGTTACACAACATTATTTTGGTGAGCTCTACATGTTGTTGTTTGAGTCGTCAGTCTTTTGACTGGTTTGATGCAGATCTCCATGCCTCCCTGCCCCGATCGAAATGTCTCATCTCTATATAACTACCACACCCTACATTCAAGGCTATCTGTTTAACATATTATAACCTTGGATCCCCCCTACAAGCATTTGGGTTCAATTCCTAGATTTAACAAAAACTTTTAAAAGTGGTATGACAACAAAAACTAGTCTACTCAGTCTCGAGTGGTCCAAATAAGTAGAGAGGGTTTGATTCACATCTCAACCATAGAGCACCATGTTCTTTTTTTATATAATGATAGTCATTTGTTCAATTTCACATTTCACACATTGCAATTTGTCAATTTTCCATTTGCATTTTTTTAAATGACAGTTTGATGTTTTTCAATTTCATGATATGGAAACATGGATTTTTCCATTTTCATATTTACACATTTGTCAATTTCCCATTTGCATATATTTTCTTAAATGTCCGTTTAAGGTTTTTAAATTTTGTCTATATGGAAACATGGATGTTCCAATTTGCTGTTTACAAATTCTTTATATATTTACTTTGTGTGTATGTTGAAAAACGATATTTCCAAAACAAGATTTTTATTTTTCATTTTATGATTTTGTAAATGATCTTAATGTGAGTGCTTGACCATGGCAATAATACAGTCTATCTATATGTTAGCGGAACCATAGAGGCTTATTACTACTGCAAGTAAGAATGTTTTACAAAAAACGACTATCTACCACTACATTTGAAAAACAAAACGATTGAAAAAAATCTATTTTCCATTCATATATAAGTGCTAATTCTCCCTCTCCCCACCCTACCTCACCGTATTTTCTCTGGTCAAACAACCAATGCTACCCACACACACACAAGCTTTCTATATATATATATATATATGTTTTCTCTTGTCCACGAGATAAAAATTATGGTTGCTGGATTGTATCCTGCACTGTTTATGCGACATACCTTTGCCAGTTCATAAAACCGTTAGGTATTTCTCTACACATAGCGATTTTACCACTGCTTTTGCTTGTTTGGCTTTCTTGCAGTCTGGTATGTGATAGGAAGCATTAACTGTATGTCAAACCCTGTCCACGTTTGTATTTGTAATCTAAGTAATAATTTGAAAAGAGACAAGTGTAATCAGTTTTAAACATTATCTCTGCTTTTATTTGATTGTTTATGACATGCATATTAACCAAAAATCAAACCCTAGTCTACCTTAGTGAAAGGCTAACAGTTTAACCACTGCGTCACCATACCCTTTTTTCTAAGTTTGATTCGTTCTAGGCCTTAGAGCTAGAAATCGAGTTAAGATCTCCAGTGAAAGAGGCACATGTGCTCACCACTATAGCACGTAATGTTTAGCTGATAACATTAGACAACCGAAAATGATTGTATTTCTGTTAGCCAAGCATTTCTGTCATTTACCTACTGTGTGAGCTCTGCCAGCAAGACAGTTTAGTTTAGAACAAGTGTGTGTGAGTGTGTGTATAGATTATTAGCCTCAGGTATTTAAAGCTTGTTGTGTGTAGCGACCATCTTGTCCCAGTAACCACTGAGCAAGTTTTAACAGTCAACCCATAATAACTGCATAGGATGGTTGTGTGTGGTTCATGTACTTGTGTGTGTGTGTGCATTAGCATCATGCACTAGCTTTACCTTACCCTCTATAGGTAGAGCGTTATCCCTTTCCTTTCTGACATTACCAATGCCCACATTCAACCACAAGTTTTACACTTAAACCATTGGCTTGTTTTTGATTAAGTTTGGTTCGGTTTGGTTGGATTTGATTCAGCTTGGTTCAGTTTAGTTCAATGTAGTCACCATTTTGGATTTTAGCTATCCTATTTAACCAATCAATTAAAGATTGACTACTCTTATTTCTTGAATCGATTTTGTATACACCATTTGTCATTTATTATCCCATACCTACAACCTATACCCTCTCTGTACTGCAGTTTGATCTGAAAACAAGTTCCAATGGTGAAAGATTTGTCAGTCACCATACATGTAGCCTACAATAATTCTTTCACTACCTAGCTATGTTTCATCACTCACTGTAAACATTTCACATGTCCATATCCGATTATAAGTTTATAAAATCTCAGGTCGATGACCTTGATGTATTGGGTATTTTTGGGTAAATTCATTAACCATGGGAAAGGGTTGACCATTCTAAGTCCTATGACACCTCACATGTTGATATCCGATTATTAGTTTATAAAATCTCAGGTCAATGACCTTGCTGTTTTGAATTTTTGAGGTAAATTCATTGGTCATGGGAAAGGGTTAACCATTCGTAGTCCTATGACACCTCACTTGACCCTCTCTACTGATAAGTTTATAAAATCTTAGGTCAATGACCTTGCTGTTTTGGGTATTTTGGGTAAATTCGTTGGTCATGGAAAACGGTTGGCCATCCTGAGTCTTGTGACACCTCACTTGTCCCTCTCTGATTATTAGTTGATACAATCTTAGGTTAATGACCTTGCTGTTTTTTTTTTTGGTAAATTCATTGGTCATGGGGAGGGGTTGGCCATTTTAAGTCCTATGACACCTCACTCGACCCTCTGTGATTATTAATTAGCAAGATATTAACGAAAGTGCAGTTAGGCCCTTTTGACAAAAATTGAATAATACATTCAAAAACAGGGCGTCACCACAAGTCCAACGACCCCTCATACAAGTTCCTAGCTTTCTTAGTTCATAAGATATTAAAAAGCCGATGACCTATTAGTTTTTGGATCTTTGGTTAATTTGTAAAAAAAAACCTATCTATAAATCATTATTCAAAAAGCCCGCCCTCTTACAAAAACCCCAATTGCGCATTCGTAAAACAAAAAACAAAAATGATAAATCATAGCGGCATTCAGTTGTATGCATGCACTTTATGTGGAACGAGTTTAATTTCATATTGGCATACAAACTCCCACATGTTGCACATGGAAAGCGACTTTTACCTAAAAATTATTATTTCACCCCCTAGTAGGGGTAGATTTTATTTTTGAGTGGAAATAAGCTATCCATAGGAAAGGGGTTGTCTGCCGGAGTAATTTGACTACTCGTACATGTCTCTAGCCTTATTCCCACCACTGCCAAAACAGGTTGTGACTTGTTAGCTCTTATCGTGCACGTGCACATGTGAGCACCTGTGTGTTAGATCATATTACAAATGAACTCGCATTTTCTCACGTATGAATCAAAACAGGATGTGACTTGTTTCACAAGGAGAATGCTAATAATGACATCTCACAGGAGTTCACATGTATTTCATCACTTTCCTTTCATATCATTATTACATTATAGTAGTGGTGAACAACGTCAATTCAACACACACAAATGTAGTTAGGCCCTTTAACATAATTTAAATATTTTCATGGGCTAGTCCGTAGGAACCAGGCCAAAGGGACCCGTCCAAAGGGATCAGTCCAAAGGGACAAGGACTCGTCCACAAGGACTCGTCCACAAGGACTCGTCAACAATGACCCGTCCACAGGGACTCGTCAACAAGGACCCGTCAACAATGACTCGTCGAAAATGACCCGTCCACAGGGATCTGTCAACAGGGATCTGTCCATAAGGACTCGTCCACAAGGACCTGTCAATAAGGACCCGTTAGGTTGAGTTAGGTTACACTACAGCCACCATTTAAAAAAAAGCCCGCCCTCTTACCAAACCTATGAGTGGACATGTGTAAAAACAAAAAACTAGCATGTTAATTCATAGTGGCTTTCCACCGAACACATGCACTTTATGTAGAACAACGTTTCATTCCATATTAGCATTCAAACTCTCACATGTTGCAATTGGAAAGAGAGATTCTCTAAAAAATTCAATTTCACCCCTTAGTAGGGTAGGTTTTATTTTTGGGGTGGAAATATGTTGTCCACTGGAAAGGGTGTGTCAGCCCGAGTTCAATGACACCTCATTCGTCAAAATCCGACCACGGGTTCGGGAGTTATCGGGCTGCCGCCATCTTGTGAGGTGGGGAGGTGGAGGTGGCTGTGGAACCCGTACAAAACCACTACTAACATGCCTTATTGTGGAAATCATCTTATGACTGACTACAAGGTCATCAGCCCAATAGTTTGCAAATAGCGGCCATGTATGTGTGCAAATCCATTCCCTATATCAATTCAAACACGGTGAAACCGAATTGAATGAAATTTTTTACAGAGGTAGCACTTGCAAAGGGCACCTTATATTCATGTTTAATATCCCTATAGCACGTTGTATTTCAACAAGCTACTACAACCAACATTCAATTATACTCCTTGAAAAGGACAAAGAGTTGTAACAATACCCATGCATTTAGGAGAAAGTAGGCTATATGTTCTTTACGGAACATCTTGTTTTTAAACCTGCGTTACATCTCGTTGGTTAGTAATTAGAACATAGCTGAAACCGTACAGTTGTGAGACCCGTAGACAAACAACCTGTGCTATTGTAATAACGACACTAGTAACCTGTGTTCGTATACTGACCGGTGAGCATTTAGTGTTTAGAACACTGCGGAAACCATACAGTTATGAGACCCGTAGACAAATAACCTGTGCTATTGTAATAACTACACTGGTAACCTGTGTTCGTACACTAACCGGTGATCGCTTATTGATTAGAACACTGCAGAAACCGTACAGTTATGAGACCCGTAGACAAACAACATGTGCTATTGTAATAACGACACTGGTAACCTGTGTTCGTATACTGATCGGTGATCGTTTAGTGATTAGGACACTGCGGAAACTGTACAGTTGTGAGACCTGTAAACAAGCAACCTGTGCTATTGTGGTATTAGAGACACTGGCAACCTGTGTTCGTATACTGACTGGTGATCGTTTAGTGATTAGAACACTGCGGAAACCGTACAGTTGTGAGACCTCTAGGCGAATAACCTGTACTATTGTGGTAATAACGATACGGGTACCTTTTATCACTATTAAACCATCTGAGCGCAGTCAAATATGGTACAGTAAATGTTTATACAGATTCTAATCCACTGGTATCTAATTAATTCAATTGTTCACATAACTTCAAGATGGCGGCTGTGCGCAATTTTAAAATTAGGTTTTTATTTCTCGTGTATTATTCATGGGATTGAAGTGAACGTTTGAATAATGACCTACGCAAAAGTCGTCATCTAATAGTACACAATTACGTAACTACATATATAAAAATCGAAAATGGCGACCTACTGGAATACTAATACGTTTCTCAATATCTATTAATCTATCATAGCCATCGAACTGAAATTTTTGTATGCTGATAGAGGACTTTCCAGATCTGGTGAGAACTAATCCAACATAGACGTTTCTCGCAGTAACACTTGGTATGGTGTTGCTTATACAAATTTTAATCCACTGGCATCTAATTTATTTCAATTGTTTTCCTAACCACAAGATGGCAGCTCTGCGAAGTTGTAAAATCTGATTTTCATTGCTTGTGTCCTAATCATGCGATTGATGATTGAATACTACACCTACACAATAATCATCAGGTAATAGTACATAACTCTAAGACCTACATATATAAAAATCCAACATGGCGATCATCCGAAGTATTTAGACGGTTCTCAATATCTACTAAGGTGCGTTCAAAAAGTAACGAGCCGAAGGCATAATTACTGAAACCAGTACCTGTATATTTGAAGTATTGGCCCTGGCTGTTGAGGCACTTGTCCCACTGTGACACGAGGCGGTGAAGGGCTGTCTCATAAAATTCCCTGGGCTGCGATGTGAACCAGTTCCTCACGTGCAGCTGGACGTCGGCGTCCGAGGTGAATCGTTGCTCCGCAGAGCCCTTTTCAGGGGACCAAACATGGCGTAATCACAGGGAGAGACGTCTGGACTGTATGGAGGGTGGCCGAGAACCTCCCATTTGAATTTCTGCAGGAGTGCCGAGACTGTGTTGGTCGTATGAGGTCGTGCATTGTCGTGGAGCGACCACGGCGGCCAAGGCGTTCACTGTCACTCGGCGGTCCTGGGTAATGAGTGCATCAACCAGCTGGACGTTGTCATCGGTAATGCAGGGGGGGGGGGGGGGGGCAGACCGGGCATCATCGGCTAACGACACCTGTCCTTCCCTGAAGCGCTTGTGCCACGCCTTGACCCTTGCAAGGGACATGCAGTGTTCGCCGTACACTTGTGACATTCGGCGATGAATGTCCGTTCCCCCTCCTCCTTCCGCTGTCAGAAACCGAACAACATCTCTTTGCTCTTCTGTTGACGCCTCCATGTCACTGTTTGCAATGCGACTGGCAGCGATTGATGCATGCTGCTGCTCGCTTTGTATGGTCACGTGACGTGCACTCGTGCCCTCTAGCGACGGGCTGTGACCTTCGACGCTCTGGTCGGAACCACACCTCGTTACACAGGCCATAATTAGCCGATGTAGTCACCGGTTTGCGCATTCCAGCCTCCAGCTCGTTACTTTTTGAACGCACTTATACGATTGTATTACAGCAATCAAACTGACATTTTGTAGGTTCATAGAGGCAATAAACATAAGTAGGATATATGAATATAGGCTGTATAGTTGTTCACAGAAGTACTTGTTAGTTCTTTCAGGATGTCTTCATTCCTCCGATGATCGAGTAAAGAGTAGCCTGAAGTTCGTCTCATGAATCTAATTTCTGCTGCGGTTAGCCTTCCTGATGATCCAGGCCTCACTTCCACATACAAGGACTAGTCTAGCAAGAGTTTGATAAACTTTCAGTCCAGTGTTTCGTTGTACCTGATATGGATTGAAAACCTGATGGATTACTCCTGTGATTTTAATAAATTTTGAAATTTTGACTACAACTATGTCTTTCTCATCCAGAAATGATAAGTTGTAACCAAGATAGTTAACGAGTTAGCGGCTTCGGTAGCGTAGTTGGTAGCATGCTGAGTTTCTATGCCCAAGATCGCGGGTTCAAACCCGATTGAAGCCGTCAGATTTTAAGAGCGTTAAAAATCCCTCAGTATGCCTTCTTTCGGAGGGGAAGTAAAGCCGGCGGTCCCATGACATAGATTTATGGCATGTAAATGAACCTTCCACTAACTACACTTGTGGAAGTTAAAATGTGCAGGTTAGTTTGATAACGCTTTATTAGCTCCAACGTTCGCCACCAGGTGGTGACTGCGATGACATTTAGTAGCCTTTTCCGCAGCTAGGTGTCGTGCATAGTAGCATTTGGTGGCAGAAGTAGAAACTACCTGAAAAAATTAATCGTCTGCAGTCCTTCTACCTGAATCACAGATAATACACACTAATACAGTCATCACAATTAGCACAGGTTATCAGACAAATTCAACACACACCCAAAGTACACGGGGCTACAGTGACCGCGTTGTCGCAGCCCATAAACTAAGGAACCAACCAGTTCAAGAGTTGACCCGTTCAATGATGAGATTGTATATTATACTCAGAAAAATCATTGATGAGAACAAAACCACTAAATTCAACCACTAATAGGCAAGTGGAAATTTCCAGGTCTTCTAAAGAACCAATACAGTACTTTATATAGACATTGCGATAGACATTCCCTTTACAATATTTATTTTCAACTGAAACATAGCCTATATGAATTCTAATTCATTACATTTGACGTTATTACTGAAAACTTCCACATGTCGCACCGTTGCAAGAACAGTGCCACAAGTCAGAAAACATAGACTACTTCATACCTTATAAAACGTTCCCTAAACAGAATTGTATTTGAATTTTATTGCAAGGCTTGTAATAATTCTGCCTAGACAACGTTTTTCGACGTTTGTGGAACATTTTCGACTGTTATAATATTTTGTTACAATAAAAACCATAGTTTCGAAAAATAGAAATTTACTATTAAATCTTATACAACTGATGAACTCATTATATACCAGCATCAAAGCATAGGCTACGTTACAATCGATGGAAAGTTAACAGAGTCCTTTAAGATCGGAAAAGATGTCAGACATGTATGTGTTTTGCAGTGGCGTAGCTAGACCTGAAGGGGCTCCGGGGCAAGAAGTTGAAATGGGGCCCTCCTCACTATCTTTTGAAAACCTGACCTAACTCAGGCCTTTAATATTAATAATGTTTGATGATAAGAACTTATCAAAATGACTTAATGCACTTTTTGAATTCCCTCTCCCCCCTTGCCACTTCCTTTTTTCTAGAAATATTTAATTTATGCTTTGTCTGTTGGCTCCATAAATGTCCTAAATAATTATGATAAATAATAGCTGTAGCTTTTCAATTTGTGGAATTGTGATATCGTAATAAGAAAACTACGTCTACACAACTATCAATTAGAGAAGAAAACTGCATGTAAATAGATATTATAAGTATACATATTTGTTCTTTTATCACTGACAATAATGAAGCTAGAGTAGAAAACAAGAGGGAACAGATAGGATCGTCTATGAAGTACTAGGTAATAAAAATAAAATACACGCCAGGTCGAAAGCTCAAAATTATACATGTATCATACAAATAACTAGAAATAAAATAAATCTATACATTTTTACTCAATGTTTACATTTTTGTTGAGTTATTATTATTAAACAAACTATTTAAAACAAATAAACTTATCAACTAGCCTAATATACACACACACAAATCCTACTCTTTGCCTCTGCAAACATGTTTTTTTTTGTCGTGTAGCCTCCTGAGAGGCCGAGTGCAGGTCTTTCTATTCGACGCCCATGGGCGACCTCCGCGTCGGGATGAGAGATGGAATTGATGAAGATGAATGAAACTGGGCAAGGATGTGGAAGGAAGCGGCCGTGGCCTGTCAGAAGGTACTGTCCCAGCCTTTGCCTGGTGTTGAAAATGGGAAACCACGGAAAACCATTTCAAGGACAGCCGACGCTGGGGCTCGAACCCACGCGTCTACCGAGTCAGCATTGAGCTTGGCCCCTTGACCTAACGCTGCGCTTTAACCCGCGTAGCCACTACTGTCGGTTGCAAACATGTTAATTACATGTGAGAAGTTAAGTTTTCGAGCTCTTTCATTTTCAATCGATAAAAGGGCCAACCCACTTAAACGTTCTTGGCTCCTTGTGCTTCTTAGGTAGGACTAGATAACTTTCAGCTTGGAAAAGGATCTTTCTGCTGTAGCCACTGTGATAGGTACAGTCAATAACATAAAACAAGTATTACACACGTCAGGATAGCTTGCAACCAGAATGTGATTTTCAAGGTAGAGGAGGTCTATCAGTTGCTTAACAGTCGACATTTTCTTAATTTTAAAGAAGATGCACGCACGCTGGAAATTTGTGCAGGAAATGTTGGCGACACATCAGCAAAGAAAGTATCGGCGAAACCATTTGCCTCTTTAATCAGTTCGTCATATGAAGCATTGTTCAAGAAATAAGGCTGAACAACTTTGTAGGCATTAATAACTGACTCCATGCCTTCAAATCTGCTGTTTAACTGATCCATAATTGTATCAATCACGGGGTAAAACACAGATACCCGAAATCTAGTTTCAGGATTGAGAAATCGGTGGTCTACACTCAGTTCATCAAAATGCTTTTATAACTTGCTTTAGTCTTTTCTCAGAAAACTCACAAGGTATTCCACATTTGGAGCCCATTGTTGAAGCTTTTTTTTACAAGGTCCTCAAATGAATTTCTTAGTTCTGTAACACCTAAGAGAGTACCACCTAATATATCAAAAGCTGAAACAATGTCCATATTTTCAGTTTGGAGACATTTAGATACGATGTTCAGTTGCTACAAAATCGTTGTTTGTACAACTAACAGAAGCACAAATTCAAAACTTTGAATTTTATTTTTCAACCCTAATGCATCATTCCTTTCTTTTGCCTTATTACTTGTCAAAATAAGTTTGGCTAGCTCTCTTAATACATCGCCAAACCTCTTCTTTACAGAAAAAACTGCTTCGTACCTTCCCGACCATCTTGTTGGGTTGAGTGTTTTTAACATCATGATTGCATTTTCAGATGCATTTTGCAGCCCCGGCCAATGTTTGATACTGTTTCCATAAAAGTTGTAGACATTTTGCACATCCTCATAAGGCTGTGATATTTCACGATTGGCTTCTACAGCGTCTTTCAACACCAGATTTAAATTGTGACTTGCACAATGTAAAAAATATGCATGTGGCACAACTTCTTGAATCTTCTGCACTTCATTGTATACTCCACTCATTACGCTTGCGCCGTCATAACCTTGGCCACAACATTTTTTCAATTCAAGACCTTTATCTTTAATAGAATCCACTATTTTACTTGACAAACCAAATGCACTTTGATCTTCATTTTTTGTAAAAGAAGTAAACGTCTCGCAAATATTCATTTCTTTGGGTTTACTTTTTTCATCATTTACCACTTTGACTTACCTGAAAACTTTACTGAACTGATCAACATTACTTATATCCTGAGTTGTATCCATAATAACAGAGAAAAAAAGGAGAGCTCTGTCTTTCATATTTGATTTCTTTCAGTACTTCATTCGCCATCAAAGAAATAACTTCATTTTGGATGCTAGGGCTTAAATAGTTTACACTTCCTGCTGGCTTTTGCAAAAGGGCTTTTAGTACAGGGTCATAGTCAGACAGAAG
Source organism: Meconema thalassinum (assembly GCA_946902985.2). NCBI lineage: Eukaryota > Metazoa > Arthropoda > Insecta > Orthoptera > Tettigoniidae > Meconema > Meconema thalassinum. The sequence continues at coordinate 245,345,052 of OX336394.1, read as the reverse complement.
TTCTATAATAGACAAGACATTTCCTTGATTTGGATCTTCCATTTTACTACTCCTTCCGAGGAAGGCAAGGTTACAGGTGGCCAAAGTTAATGAAACATTAACTATACTTTCTAGAACGTTCCTCCAGTAATTTTTCTCATATTTTAACTGTTTTTCTAATGCATCGCTACTGATATAAAACTGAAGTACCGGTAATTAGTTGAAAATGATCCTTTACTTCCTCGTCCATCAGGCTGTTTTGGAAAGGGACCACGAGGTTGACAAGGTACTGATGCTATGGTTAACCTTTTCATTTCTGGATTATTGAAGGGACTGGGAAATTCAATTTTGTCTTGCAAAACATAATTTTCACCGTGTCCAGTTTCAGTCAAGCTTACTGCGTCCTTGTTATTATCGACTGGCTGATCAAGTCATGAAAGGCCACTATGAGTGGTCGGGGCATATATTTTATGTACTTCAGATTGTTGATGAGTGTCAACATCTGAAAGAAATACATAGTGAATAATATTGAGCAATACAATGTAGTGTAGGGGTGTATAGTTGATTGCAGTGTTTTATCTGTAGAAACAGATTCAACTAACTGTTGAACTAAGCCAACTAACTGATTATTGGTTGGTTAACGGGACGAAAATACTGTGTTACCAATGATAGTCGTCCGTTGAAACGATGCATACTGTATATCCGATACAGTGCGATTTTTAATGTAAAGTGAAAGACAGACTAATGTGTTCAGTCCAAGTGAAGTGAATCAACCGTCGCAATTCGCAAACCGCTTCATTGTTTGATTTTTATAATATTAACGTAATATGATATTAGTTTGTTTTAAAATATTACGTCCTGACCAAATTGTTAATTGAACTCGGCTTAATAACAATAATTTTACTTTGCTTAACAACTCAAAACACATTTACAATATAGTGAACCCTTCAGAAAAGCAGTGTTTAATGTAAGAAATCTTAATCAAGGGGTCGCGCTCAGTTCCTATGTGATGTTTACGTTCGCCAAACAACATGCTCTACTGAGGTAAGGGTCATAGGATAAAAACTATAAATTAGAAAGAAAAGGGTGACAAGATGTAAAAATATAATAACATGATTTAATGACTAATAGTGCATAAAAAAATAAACAACAATAAAATATAAAACAATCCTCCCTGAATTTGCCATGACAAGAATATCTATAAATCTGAGGAGTCAGACGGATCTCCCCTTTATTTAAAATGTGGATCCTGGTTCCACTACCTTGCAATTTTAGTTTTATGTGCGCGTAATGACTAACTACGAGGAATGAGTACTTTGGATGACTGTTCGTTTACAACGGGTTAACAGCCACGATGCTCACGAACAATCATCTCGTAAATCAACGTTTACGGATATGGAACATGACATTAATAAAAACCCTTAAAAACGTAATGCTGACACACGCACTAAATCTACTATTTACAGGTATCTCTCTCGGGACCCTCATTAGCGCGAAGACGCACTTGACTTTGAGCTGCCAGCAGTGGCCAAATTGCTCAACACAGACAAGGAAATACAGCATAGCATGTGACTCACGGGTCACTGAATGGAATATAAACATGAAATAAACCAACAACAACAAAAGCCTGACTGGCTGACATTACTTTATATGAACAAAAACTGCATGTTAAGCTAACGCTTCGGAGATTATCGTGATTCGTAGGCAACTCCCATTTATTAAAACAATTTTTATCATTGATCAGTTCTTAATTCTGTAATTCAAGTTATTAATGAGCCACACAAGCACTCTCTACTAATGACCTGGCCGGCAACCTTCAGTCCGTCTTGCGAAACATCTCCCTCTTCCTCAATCACCTGTCATTGTCCCACTCTAGTGTGTATAAATATAACTGACCAGCTGCGCCGTTATCTCAAGGGATCAACAGCAACAAACTCAACCACTATGGTCAGACATTAATCAAAATATCCAGAATTGCCCTCGCGAGGTCACAATATGGATTCGTTATCAAGCTGCCAGAAATCAGTCTACGCTGAAATTCCCGCTTGTAATAACACAAAATACACACACACTCACATACACACATCTGGGAATGACAATACGTTTTCTTTACACAGATCGACTGAATGGATGCTCGCCAACAAACAATTTAAAAAAAAATATTACAACCTACGATAGAGCTGACTGCTCTTCGTCACAAATCACATTGCTCCAAAGGCAATAATCTCACTGAATCTGATCAATAATAAAACCAAAGAAATCAATTTCCCTCCAATCTACTGTATAATTATATTACTTCAGTCCTACTTCTGAAACACAACATATCTCCGAGAGACGTTTTTAACCGCATTGCGTAGCGTATGCAAACACGGTCGTCGACATAGCTACGTTAGTTAAAACAACAAACAAGAAAAGAACCTTCTACTAATAACATATATGCGAGCTGTTTCCATGCAAAAGGTGTGTCAGACCAAAACTAAATAGACTACGTTAATCACACAAGCAAATTATTTACAAAACAAACTATGCCCCATACACCATAAGTTAATTTATCAGATAATAATAAATATTATTCATGTACTCATCCTCAGCCAGCCACCCGTCAAAGAACATCCGGAGCCATCTCCCAACCGGATTCTTCTTATCTCATCTCAACCATCTTGACGGAGTCTTGATATTTCCAGGCTTCCTCCATGGTCAATGATGTCATCTCTCGTGCTGATTCAAAAATTAAATTATTATACACTTGATGTCTGACTACTAAATTCTCCGTTCGGGTACTTCTTTCCCCAAACAGTCTGTTGGCGAATTATCGAAGATACTGCCCCTACAAATATAGTACTATGACTATCTAACACTGAATTTAACACTTTTAATAATAGTTTCTGTGTCCTTCATGACACGCAAAGTATAACTGTCTGCGTCCACTGACACATCAAAGTAATAAGCTCTGTCCTCAAACGAACAAACGTAATAAGCCCTCCCGTCCTCAGACGAAACAAGTAATAAGCTGTGCCCTCGACACACCGAAGTAATAATCAATGTCTTGGCACTTCACACCACTTATAAATGAACCCGCCCTAGGTGTAGATAGAGGGGGAAACTAGATAAAAATTTCACAAAATAATAGTGATACAGGAATGAAATAAATATCACTGAACTCGAAAAATAGCGCAGGTCAAGAATATGCCCATTAATCCTAGAATCGATCGTAGAGATTTTGTCTAGGCGATCTCCCGCGTGAATGCTAGCCGAGCGTGCCCACGCTAGACCTGCCGCGCTAAATAAGCATTTTTCTCTCATTGGTTCCCACCTTTTCTGTATCTTGGCGGTTTTTATCCAGACCTTGGCTAGTAGGAGTGTTTAGCATGCTCATCAGCCACTCATGTTACTGCATCATATTTCTTCTAGGCGCGAATATTACAATGAACATACCAGAGCCGTGTCTCACTGCGCGTCGCTTCTATTTTGAGGCAGCCACCACCTGTCCTTCTGAATCATAGCTATGGTCATTCCTTTCACCATCCTAAGTATTTAGCCTTTTGTAAAACAGCTTCAGGTATGACCCCACTGTCTCCAGCAATGCTTGAAATTTCCTCATCTCCGTCTGGCTATTTTCATGATGCTTGTAGAAATATTTATTAATTGAAGGAATAAAACATAGAATCATTTATCCAACAGAGGATAAAGGGTTCAATAGTTAACTTCTTACCTTCATTATTTTCATTTTCTTCGTTTTGATCTTGTTTCTGCACCGAAACGTACTCTAAACCTGATTGAGTTTGAGGGTGCAACCATGCAGTTAACGATTTAGTACAAGCACGAACCGTCTCCTCTTTTTTTCTTTTATCCTTCCTTCTTTTAGCTCCACTTTCATAAGTACGTTTCATAGCATCGTGGAAAAAATAGCACAATGCAAGTCACAACTTAAGTTCAGCCACTTAACCGGGAACCGCTGTGGCGACGTACCAGCTACACTACTGCTACTGTGCATTGCTGTGGTGTGATGTCGTAGTGGAGTGGGAAGGGGTGGACCGATGAGTCATGGTCATGCACTGATTGGGGAACAATGCATTGACTGTCCGGCACCTGGGTCGGACGCCCGGCTATCAAAAAAATCTCATAGAATACCACACAAATGGATGGATATATCTTACATACAGATTGCACTGAACGTGACTAGTTTCTGAACACAAGTTTAGACGTGTAGTTCCGTACAATTGGGGCCCCTGAATTAAATTGAGTTCTCAAATATGGTTTCTAGTATTACTTTTATTTATTATTATTCATTTATAATTTTTCTTTTAGGGTTTGGGGCCCCCTAACCTCGGGGGCCCCGGGGCGGTGCCCCGCTTGCCCCATTGTAGCTACGCCCCTGGTGTTTTGTCACAACTCTTATTCAACATCTATGGGGAATGGATCATCAGAAAAGTCACCGAGGATTGGAAAGGTGGGGTTCAAATAGGCGGCAAGACAACCTCCAACCTCTGTGACACAGATGATACTATGCTGCTGGCTAGTTCAGAGGAAGAGCTGGCAGAACTTTTACAACGCACTGATAGAACAATACAGCTGGAATGGTTTTGTTCCAAAAACTGTGCTATGGTTGGCTTTTTGTAAATCGTTAGAAAAAAACAAAAAGCTTAACTCTAAATTTTAGAATAATTTGCACGATCATTTTGTCGGAAAACTCAAAAAAACATTGAAAAGTTTTTTTCTGAATCGACGTATTTTAAAGAAAAGTTTTTTAAATAAAAAATGTAGGGGACATTGTCACCTACAATTCGTCTCATTGAGGTCATGTCATACGTTTTGAAATTCAGAAGCTAGGTGGCACCAAAGTTTCAAAAAAAATTTTTTTTTTCACTTTTTGTCCTAGAAAAAATAGTTTTTTCACAAAAGAGTGAATCAGAAATATGTTCCTCTCAAAATTGTCTGCAACATTTATTTAAACGTTTGTTTCCTCCGTCTTACCGTTCCAAAGTTATAGCGCAGCAAATGCAACGCTGCGTAGTCAAGGCTACTATTGTTACTGCGGAGAGAGCGGTGGGTATAATTTAGACAGGGACCGGTGTCGGACAGCTGCCTAAGGCTCGGTCAAACAGGACGCGGGCTGTGTTTGTAAATTAGCTCAAACAATCAGATCTATTTCAATCGCAACGTATCAATCATAACTGTACGCATATTGACCCTTGTGCCATCTGAATAGTACAATTTTCACACTTCGGCAGACTATAACTTTGGAACGGTAAGGCGGAGGAAAAAAATGTTTCAATAAATGTTGTAGACAATCTTGAGAGGAACAAATTTCTGATTCGCTCTTTTGTGAACAAAACATTTTTTCTAGGACAAAAAGAGAAAAAACACTATTTTGGAAATTTTTGGCGCCACCTAGCTTCTGCATTTCAAAACGTATGACATGACCTCAATGAGACGAATTGTAGGTGACAATGTCCTCTACATTTCGTGTTTAAAAATCTTTTCTTTAAAATACGTCGATTCAGAGAAAAACGCCTTTCAATGTGTTTTTGAGTTTTCCGACAAAACGATCGTGCAAATTATTCTAAAATTCAGAGCTAAGCTTTTTTTGTGCTTTTCTAACGATTTACAAAAAGCCAACCATAGCACAGTTTTTGGAACAAAAGTTTTTTTTTCTGTGCAGCTGTCCTGTACTATGAGAGTTTCAGTGAAGAAGCAGGCCTTACACTAAACCGATGGTAGTGGACAGACCGCGTGCATTAACACGTCCCTTCCAGCTAATAAGAGATATTGATTTCAAGGAAGAAATAGTTTACCTAGGAGTTCGCATTTCCGCTAAGGGAAACTGTGAAGGAGAAATTAAAAGAAGAATAGGTATGGCTAAGAAAGGACTGTCTAAACTAGCAAGAATATGGAAACAACATCATATTACCAAGGAAACAAAGAAGCGACTGGTTCAAGCTTTGATATTTCCTATCGTCACGTATGGCTCTGAGTCCTGGACCATAAATGCTGCATGTCGTAGGAGAATCGACGCCTAGGAGATGACGTGTTAACGAAGAATGCTACGAATATCGTGGGTAGCAAGATGAACAAATGAATCAATTCGGAATGAGCTAAGGATTGCTCCTAAAGCACGCTTATTCCTAAACATCCAAAGGCAAATGTTGAAATTTTTCGGCCATGTCTTCCGGCGAGATGGCATTGAGAAGTGTATTATCCAGGGTAAAGTTGACGTAAAATGGGGACGCGCCCCGAACCGGTACCTTGACCAGATAAAGAGTCTCACTAATCTGCAACTTCAGAAATTAATGCACACAGCAGAAGACCACGGTGTATGGCGGGGTTTTGTTAATAGAATTGCGTGAAGGGTCACGACGTTCGAAATCTAATTACGACCAAGAAGAAGAAGAAGAAGAAAAAGATTTAATACAACCTTAGAAGTAAATAAGCAGTTAGAGAAATCGCAAATGTTTAGCATGTACAGTTGCAGTGCACTGGATTGTGGATGGTACAGCTCAAAATCAGGTTCTTTTTTCTTTGCATCGTGATAGTCTTCGCGCAGATGAGTCATGTGTCAACAAAGACCTTCAAGCCGTGCTTGCTATAGCTAACGAAGTAGCTGCCCATAGTCGTCCATTCTTAGCAGCTTATGAACTAGGGGGGGAACCTTTCTTTATAGAAGAACTCCGACTGGTTCACCAACTACCATCCACAAGACAATACAACGATTTGCTACAAGAACTACTTGCAAAAAAGAAGGAGATCCCAATTGGTTTCTACACCACGACGGCCATGACGTCAACAGAATGGAAGGACCCTGCCTATGAGTTGAGACACACAGTGACCCGATGTGCGGTGCACGGTTTTCACCACAGGATTTGTGAGACTGAAGTGTTCCATGTGCCCACACCATAGTGCATTTGTAAATTGTGTCAAAAGTCATGCGATACTTACCACGCTCTCGTGTGTACTAAAAGGTTGTCATCGATTACAGAATTTTGTAAATAATTAATTTAATGCACATTGTGCGCACTTATCCTTAATAATAATAATAATAATAATAATAATAATAATAATAATAATAATAATAATAATATCTGTAATCAGTTCCAGTAACTGACAACAGATGGCAGTACTTCGCCCACATAGTTCCAGTAACTGACAACAGATGACAGTACCTCGCCCATATACGAAAATTATACAATCCGCCTGCTACCCTCACAATGATAGAAACCCTTCTCCATTCCAGCATGTGATCAAAAGAGCTTCCTGTTGTCTCCACAAAGCAGTTTGAATACCCGCAATCAGTTACAGTACCTGACAACAGATGGTAGTACCATTGAGTCGCATTCTGCCTTTTGAGTTCGCCTTCAACAGACGTGTAGAGCCTAGAGATGGGACTATCGACTACTTTTAACTATCGACTGACTAGTCATTCGTTGGAAGAAACTATCGACTAGATATTCGACTACTTTCAGTCGAATGGTTACCTGAATACGCATAGCTCTTAAAAGCGTGTCGTTTCATGTATTCGACTGAAAGTAGTCGCTTCTAGGCGGCGTACAAAGCACTGTAAGCCGTTACCCGCGGAGTTCTGTTGTACCAACAGATGACAAACAAACTTCTCCCTAACCTACCTATTTTTGCAGAGGTTAGTTTGGACTACGCGACACTCGGCAACATGCAATTGATCCAAGTTATTTATTTTTACTGTGCTTCGAATGGAGGTTGCGGCGTTGTGTATAGTGCAGCCATTATATCCAATGTTGCAATGAGTAAATGTTCCCCGATATTGGTATAGGACACATTAAATTACTAGAACTGAAAGGGAGTTCGTAAGTACCGTTAACAATTCCATAGCCAAAATTGTGACGTACGTTTTATTTCTTAGTTGTTTTGCAGAAAATACTAAGAATGTAGAGTTGAAATACAACTTGAACAAGAACACGACAGCCTAGAATAAATACACACGAGACTCGACAATAGAGCACTTTAGAACAGTAACGAGAGCGAACTTTCAGTGGAGATGTTGGCAACCATGTGAATACAAACAATTCATGACCAGAACGTAAAACTATGCCAGTGCTCAGAACATGTTAAAACAATTGGGATCAGTTCAGTCGTTTGCAAACAACTTGTTTATGTTACGGTGAGTAGTCGTTGAATTAATTCGACTGTTTTCTTAAAGCAGTCAAACAAGTCGATGGTTTTAACTTTTGTCAGTCGACTGCTGATGCCAGGGGCGTATTCTTAGGGCTACCGGCAGTAGCCCAAGAAAATTACATTAAAAATAAATAACACTTCATTACAGGTTCAACAAAGCATTCAAACAATCGTGACTTTCATGCACATTCTTCTTTATCGAAATAAATAATGGTTAGTGAGTAGTCAACGCGGCAACGCAGCAGAAACCGTTCGAGAAATCGGCAGCCTCACGCCGCCCTCCCCATCTCTCCACACCCACCCTTGTTCCGTGCAGGCCCAGCGCTCATAGCGACTGAGTTGCCGCTACGGCCAGAGGTTTCTTACCATACTGGACAGCGCCTAACAAGAATAAACACACTTGGAGCGGCGATGGTCTGAGTAACACGGAGGGAAATAGGTACTAACACATGTTTACCGCGCAAAATAACATCAAACTACCAAATATTTAAATGATTGCATACACAACATCAAATAAAAATTATTCGCTTAACAACTTGAAACCACGCAAGAAACCGCCAATTTTTAACCCCGATTCAAGTTAAACCCCAGGCTAAGGAGCGCTTAGTCACCCCGCATATCTGGCCCACACGCCGCTGGCTCGCGCAGCCAGAGGCTAATTTAATTGAGTACCAGCGGTTTCTTTGAAGTTAAAAGCGTTTAATGGAACAAATAGCCTACAATAAATATACATTATCGCGCTCATATATGTGAATATGTTTTAGAAGTTGTAGTATTTTCGATGTGTGATTTATTTAAATGTGTGTATGCTGAATAATATTTATGTAGTGTTTTGTTTTAACAGTGCCAGTTGTGATTTTGTGAGAAAATTACGGAACAAACACATGCGGGGGCTTTAAATGCCAGTGACTGTATAATAGAGAGTTTGTTAGAAGTTCCTTTCAGCCGTCGTCTATACAGTGAGAAAGTTCATATTATACATATGACAAGGTCTACACCTGAACTGCAATAATTATTGTGTGCCAATGTATACACGTCATTTCACATCATAGGCTATATGCTAGGCGGAATAGGTTATCTGGCAGTTCAAAACTGTCTCAATTGTATTGCTGGCCGTGTTTGTTATTTAGTCGTGAAAGGAAGGGTTTTCAAATATGAACACTTTTCGCACGGCAGTTCAAAAGCATGTTTTGTGTAGAATTAAGCTCAGCGGTAGCCCAGATCTTCAGACCAGTATACGCCACTGGCTGATGCCCATCTCTACAAACCAATTGACGACCAGAATCAATTTGAGCGTACGCGCCCCTCCAACTTGCTAAAATGCTATTAATATTGGATCCCAATATAAAATCTTTTCTGATGTAATTTTCCTGGAAAATCTATTCTATGTTTGCATCGATCATTACCATCACGCTATGGGGATAATTTCATAATAATTTTCTTGTAATTCATTTATCACGCGGTAGAATAAATGAATGAAATTCAATCATTATAATATAAATAGAACTCTAAGCCATAATTGGTAAGCCCATGTTCAAGTTGTGTAATAATTCAAGAATGCACCCAATTCTCATTAAAAGTGTATAGACTGTGTTAAGGAGTTTAAACATAACCTAAATATTGAATGCTTAACATTTCCAATGAAATGACATACATATAACTTATATTTGGACAACTGGACGTAGGCTATTTCATTGAAAGAATCTACGAACCAGAAACTGTATAAAACTATAGACACCTACAGCCGTCAAGCTGTCCTCACATTACCCGCTGGAGATTTACATCACCACTCTATCTGTACGGTACCTCGAGATAAACCTAAGTGCGCAAACTGTGAGGGAACACATAAACTCTTCCATCCCTGCCCTCATGTCTTTGCCACTAACCCCTCCTCCCACACAGCACGCCACTGCTCTGACATAGTTGTTAGGCCTGCTACAACAACTCTTAGCCATAACCCTGTAAACTACAGCTAAACCAAACCCAGAAACTCCTAATACACTTCATTTGCAGAGCAATAAAATCCATAAAACAACTCCGCAACAAGCTTCACAAAACCTAAATTATAAACGAAAAGACTACTCCACAAACACCAAAATCAGTAAACCTCCCTCATTTCAGCCACACTACACTTTAAACAGACATAGAAAGCATAGTCGTGACCCCTTCATGGAGTAGGCTATTGTCTAAACACGATCATGTCTCCTTCAACTTTACTGAAGACTTCATTAAATTCTATTAAAAATTCATAAACTCATTCCACAAATCTTAAAATCAGTATACATCCCTCATTTCAGTTACTCTATTCATTAAACAAACATAGAAGGCGTAGCCATGACCCCTTCATGGAGTAGGCTATTGTCTAAATCTGACCACGCATACTACAACCTTACTCTAATTCAAAATTACGGCCAAATGATCCATCTGACTGGGGGGCAAAGGTATTGACCGGCTTGCCTGGGATAATGGACCACAAAACCGGTATCTGGAGTTCAAACATAACCTAAATATTGAATGCTTAACATTTCCAATAACTTGGACAACTGGATTTAGGCTATTTCATTGAAAGAATCAACGAACTGTATAAAACTATGGGCACCTACAGGTATACTTAACTTATTAATTAAAGCTCTACAATAAACATACAGCACAATGAATTGTAGCATGAAGTTATCCTGAAGAAGTCGTTTGATTAGAACGACTACTTAAATTCGAATGATTCCATTCGCTTGGAATTAGTCGTTTGCCAACGACTTGTTTCATTCGAATGATTTCCAACGATTGCTTTGGGATTAGTCGTTTACAACGACTACTTCAATTCGAATGATTCCATTCGCTTGGAACTAGTCGTTTGCCAACGACTTGTTTCATTCGAATGATTTCCAACGATTGTTTTGGGATCAGTCGTTTGCAAACGACTTGTTTATGATACGGTGAGTAGTCGTTGAATTCATTCGACTGTTTTTTAAAAGCAGTCGAATAAGTCGATTGTTTTAACTATCGACTAATTCGACTGTTTTCAGTCGACTGCTGCCCATCTCTAGTAGAGCCTAGAGGAGTAGGTTTTTCTTGGTCTAGCTTTCCTAGTTGGTTACTAGCAGTAGTACATTGTCGCTATTATTGTTCACTCCCCTTCGTTGTGATTATTTCTCCATATTAGGCTACATCGTTCTGTATATGATCATTAAAAAGGTTTTATTTTGAGTTCGTCGTCGTGTTATAACCATGGAACGCCGAATTATTCCAATAGTTGATGATGGAAACTGTTTATTTCGGTCTGTATCATGCTGTTTGTACAATACTCAGCAACGGCATCGTGAAATACGCTTACAGGTTGTTCAGGCAATTAAAATTGCATGGAAATATTATAAAGATTTTGTTGTAGGTGACCCATCCTACAGACTGGCCGTTAGTAATTCAACTGACTACGAAAATGTGTTATCTCTGGACGGGGAATATGCTGGCCATGTTGAATTACATTGTATTGGACAGTTATTCCCTGATTATTCAATCAGGGTTTACAGAGATGATAGTAACGTAAGTTTTGACTATGGTACTGGAAACATTATTTGCAACCTTCTTCTTTCTGGTAGTGTTGATGCTGTCCATTACAGTGTTTTGGAGTTCCATTCCAAATATCTTTCAACGTTCACCACCAATCGCAGTGAATGATACTGTTCAAAAAACACGCAAGAGGAGAAAGACACTGACTTGCCGTAGGGAAAGTGCAGCGCGACGTCTAGCATTCAAAAAGCGACAGAATTCTCCCATTTTGCGTGAGACATCCAAAGCTATGAACAGGTCTAATGCTGTACAAGACATACCGCCCACAGAAGTGGAGTGTGATACTATGCACAGGTCTAATGCCGTGCAAAACATAGCGCCAACGGGAGTGGAGAGAAAATTCTAAGCTCAGGGACATCTCAGATATTGACAAACTCATTTATGCAGAAATATCCGATCCCAGTGATACTACCTTATACAATGTAGTGAAGTATCATATGGTGCATGGGCCTAGCGGTAATCTCAATCCCATATCTACGAGGCACGTTCAGAAAGTAAGCTCCGTTTGGTAATAAAATTAAATTGTGTACAGATACAGAAATATTATTTATTGCACAACATTCTACACCTCTTAAACTACTTTTCCACATAACTGCCGAACTTTTGTAGGCATTTTTCATAGCGGGGCACAAGTTTTTGGATACTTCTTCATAGAAGTTTGCCGCCGACCCGTAAACGGGAGTGAAAACTCCCCTGTAAGATATGCTACTGTTTGGCCACCACTGTTAGGCAAATTGCGTATGTGGTCAGGAGAACTCCTAAACATACGCAGTTCTCCTGGTAAGCACGCAATTTGCCTAACAGTGGTGGCCAAACAGTAGCATATCTTACAGGGGAGTCTTCACTCTCGTTTACGGGTCGGCGGCAAACTTCTATGAAGAAGTATCCAAAAACTTGTGTCCCGCTATGAAAAATGCCTACAAAAGTTCGGCAGTTATGTGGAAAAGTAGTTTAAGAGGTGTAGAATGTTGTGCAATAAATAATATTTCTGTATCTGTACACAATTTAATTTTATTACCAAACGGAGCTTACTTTCTGGACGTGCCTCGTATTTGTATGGTGAACGGAATGTGTAGAAAGGACTTCCCAAAGGATTTCATTGCCGAAACAAAGGATAATATGAACGGCTATCCTATTTATCGAAGGCGGGACAATGGCAGAACAATTATCAAACGCGTTCAAGGTTATGACGTGAAAGTTGACAGTCGTTTCATAGTGCCTTATAATACGTTCCTTTTATTGTACTTTCAAGCTCATATTCATGTAGAGATTTGTGCAAGTGTTAAAGAGTATAAAATATATCCACAAATATATTTACAAAGGACAGAGACTGCATCAATCTACAAATAACAACCAAAGAGGGTTTACTTCACCAAGATGAAATATCCACCTTTCTGAACACCCGATATGTAAGTCCGAGTGAAACTGCTTGTAGAATATTTTCCTATCCTATGCACGAACAATCTCATACGGTAGTTCGCTTACCTGTTCATTTACAAGATAAAATGCAGGTGTATTTTTGTAATGACAATGCCGCTGAAGCTCTACTTCGAGCGGAATTGAAAAGCACAGAACTGATTGCATGGTTTAATTTAAATAAGAATCCGGTGACAAAAAGTCCTTATTATACCCAGAAACGCCAGTTCATTATGTTTGGGAAAGTAATAAACGCGTCTGAAAAAAAGAGTTAAATCTGGGAAAATAATTGGTAGAATATTTAACGTTTCCCCAGTGGAATCAGAAAATTATCATCTTCGATTGCTGTTACTTCACATAGTAGGTGCCACCTGTTTTCAAGATGTTAAGCCAGTAAACAATGTGTGCTGTTATTCGATCAAAGAAGCAGCAATGGAACATCGGTTCATTCAGGACGATGCTGAATGTCATCGTTGTTTTCGTGAAGCGTCAGTTCTTCAAATGCCATTTCAATTGAGACAATTATTTTCTTCATTTGTAAATTTCAACAACCATCGAATTCAGTTGAATTGTGGGATTCTTTTAAGGATTCTCTAAGTGAGGATTACTTACGTCTTTACAACCAGCAAACAGCTTATCAAATGACTCTCCGCGATATCAGTAAGATGACAAAATTACATGGTTTTTCTCTTTCAACTTTCGGATTGCCAGTTATCCAGTGACTTACCACGTACTGAAAGGAATGAATCTTCCATGCTTCCTGATACTGATTATGACTCAATTATTCAGAAAGCGAATGATGAACAAAGATTCATCATAAATGAAATTATTAACGCTATGCTACAGAACAATGCGAATAAAATTAATGCATACTTCATAGATGGTTTTTGGTGGTACTGGCAAGACATTCGTGTACCAATGTATCACTAAAAAAGTGCACTGATTTGGGTTTCGAAGTGATACCAGTGGCGTGGACTGGAATTGCTGCCGTGCTATTACCCAATCGTCGTACGGTACACAGCAGATTTAAATTACCGCTGACATTACACGAAGTTTCTGTTTCATCTTTAAAAAGGAGTAAAGGAGCACATGATATCAGGTCAACAAGACTGATTATATGGATGAAGCACCAATGACAAACTTGCATGCCCTGATGTGCGTTAATAGACTTTTGCAAGACATCATGGGTAATTCCATCTCTTTTGGAGGGAAAGTTATTGTACTAGGTGGAGATTTTAGACAAGTTTTGCCTGTTGTTCCGCATGCTTCCAAACAAGCTGTTATTCAGAACTGCATTAAATTGTCTCCTCTTTGGTGAGAATTTAAAATATTTCGTCTATTTAAAAATATGCGAGCAGTACCAGAAGAATTAGATTTCGCTGATTTTTTGCTGAAAATTTGTAATGGAGATTACCCTTCCGTGAATCAGGAATCGGCAGAGCAATCTGTTATTGATTTACCACCCTCTGTCATCGTGAAACAAGACACGTCTCTGAAATTTACGGGAATTAATTTCAGTCACCAGAAGATGCTATAAGTTTCTCCAAAATTGCCATTCTTGCCCCTAAAAACGAACACTGTCATCAAATCAAATCTAAAGTTATAGATCTTCTACCCGGAACGGTCAGAACGTACATCAGTGTAAATGACATAATTACTAAAGATGAAAATGAAACTCTCCAATTTCCCATAGAGTTACTGAACAGCTTAGAATTAAGTTGCTTGCCTCCTCATGTCCTTAACTTAAAACCTGGAGCGATTGTAATGTTATTAAGGAACTTAAATGCTACACAGGGGCTTCTAATTGGAACAAGATTAATTGTGCGAAAAATGCATGACAGTTGTTTAGATCTTGAAATCATTACAGGGTTAAGTGTTGGACAAAGAGTTCTGATTCCCAGAATTGATTTAACACCATCCGACACAACTCTTCCATTTAATTTTAAAATATGCCAGTTTCCTATTCGCCTTGCATTCAGTATGACAATTAACAAAGCTCGACTTTAGACCGTGTTGGTGTATATTTACCCCAGCCTGTATTTAGCTGTACGTAGCAATGTCTCGAGTTTGATTATTTGATAGTTCGAAGGTACAAATAGTGCCGGCGGGCCATAGGACAATAAATGTTGTATTTAAGGAGGTACTCTTAACATCACTAGATTTAAGAGACATTGACCAACATTTCTCTACAAATTGTTACTACACACTTCAATTTATACGTTAATTTCTGGAGTCTGATTTAGCCACTGCAGTTTTACCGACCCATGGACTTAGTATTCATTTGAATTTAAACGGGTTCACCCTATTTGTTAATAAAAGTCCGAGTTCGTGGACTACTTTTTCATGTATTTCTGGAAATTTAGAAGAAATGAGAGTAGTCATTGTAGTAAGTACGCCTTTACAGTACAATTTGTTTTTCATTAATTCATGAAAACTGCAACAACAAAAACTCGGATTGTTTTACTTTGCTTACCAACTCACGTGCTGGTAATAATAATACTAATAATATCATATGGCCTCGGGTGTCGGGTGCAAGCTTTGTTAATTGACACCCAGAGGGCAGCTTGCATGTCGAATTTAATGCTCCTTGGAGCACTATGAAATTCAAGGAGGTTAGATATCTAAGTTCCTTGACACTACAGCGCTTTCTAGTAGAAAAAGGAGGAACTTTTAGTGTTGGCGGAATTTCTTTTTCGTTTTTTTCTTCGTTATCAGTTTACCATCCAGGTAGGCCTTCTCCACGGACTGAGCAACGGATCCCACATTTAGCGCCTCTACGGGCAGTGTCTGGGGATACAACTGGGGAGGCGGGACTAGCACCTCGCCTAGGCGGCCTCACCTGCAAAGCGAACAGGGAGCCTCATGAGGGATGGTAAGGGATGGGAAGGGATGGGAAGAATGGGAGGTAAATACAAGGAAGAGGGAAGGCCTTAAATTTGAAACCATTCCGGAATATGCCTAACGGAAAACCACTTCCAAGATGGCTGAGATGGGAATCTAACCCGCCTCTTCTCAGTTTTGCCACACGAGGCTGAGTGTACCCCGTTCGAGCCTTCTGAGCAGAATTTAAATTTCTTGGCAGAGCCGGGAATCGTACCTGGGCCTCCAGGGCGACAGTCAAGAATAAACCTCTGTACCACGAGGTCATTGACACATATTTCAATGATTTCGTAGTGCGCCAAGGGAAAAGTTGAGCTGCTAATCGAATGGTATATTGCCTATCACGGCCCGTGAATTAAAACTCATCAATTCTTCTAGGTTTGTGCCATGTCTTGTGTGGGGTTTTGCCTAGGACACCAAGCTGGCTCAACAGCGAGCTCTTGATGTCCCCGCCCCGACCCTCACAGGAGTAGCGAACTGCGCGCTACCACCCTTTTTATGAAGCGCACATGTGCCACTTTACTGCGAGAACTGAAAGGTCAAGCAGCCAAAATATGAAAATGTCCAATACAAAAATAATTCAAAAACGAACAAATTTGTACGTAATACAAAAATTTGAACTTTTAATAATAGTTCTTTGAGCAACGGAGCACTTGAAAAAGTTAGATTGCTTTCCCTAACCATCCTCACATTTTTTTTTTTTTTTAGCGTATGGCTTTTATGCCGGGAGTGTCCGAGGACATGTTCGGCTCGCCAGTTTTGTAGCTGCTTCGAGACGGACACCCAATGGGTGAGCTACAAGTACCGTTGGGGAGGGAAGGAGGGAAGTTGGAATGTAAGGACGAGGAGTTGGAAGGTAGCGGCTGTGGCCTATAGTTAAGGACCAACCCCGGCATTTGCCTGGAAGGAAGATGGGAAACAACAGAAGACCATCTTCAAGGTTGCCGGCGGGGGGATTCGAACCTCCTCGCCTCCCGGATGTGAGCGACTGCCATCAGTCATGCCGTAACCACCACGGCTAACTCACCATCCTCACATTTAAAGCGGATGACGCAATCAGCAACCCCCACGTCATCTGCTAATATAAGATTGAGCGTATCCTGCAGACCAAGGTTTCATCGTAGATAGATAAACGCGACAAAAATATTTTGAAGCGATTTTGCGATATCTTTACGAATCATATGGTGCTTTCCACGGTGGGTGAGTGGTTAACATATCGGACTACCAACCCCAAGCTTGCAGGGTCGCTCCTGGCCGTGGTAAGTGAAATTTGAAAGGCGGCGAAAATCACGACATGCATGTCTTACGTTGTTGGCATGTTAAAGAACCCATTTGAATTCAGTAGGCCGTGTTCATAATGGCAAAATTAATCTCGGGATTTTCCGCCCACACAAAGTTCCTCCATTCTCTACTAGAAAGCGCTATAGTGTCAAGAAGCTTAGACATCTAACCTCCTTGACTTTCATAGCGTTCCAAAGAACGACGAAATTTGACAAGCACGCTGCCCTTTGGGTGTCAAATCACAAAGCTTGCACCCAGCATCCGAGGCCATACGATATTATTATTATTATTACATTACATTATGCGAACCGGCCAAAACTAAGGACCAGGCAAATATCATTTCATTTCCTTCTCATAGTTCTTTCTTCCTTTCTCTTCCTCCACACTTCCTTCATTACTTCAGAGTGCAGCGCCTTTCTCTCTGCTGTCCATCTTCCTCCCCTGCGTTCTCTCTTTTCTCCCACAAGAACCTGTATGATCGAAAGTATTATTATTATTATTATTATTATTATTATTATTATTATTAAAGCCTCCGTGGCTTAGGCGGCAGCACGCCGGCCTCTCACCGCTGGGTTCGTGGTTCAAATCCCGGTCACTCCATGTGGGATCTGTGCTGGACAAAACGGAGGCAGACAGGTTTTTCTTCGCGTACTCTGGTTTTCCCTGTCAAAATTTCATTCCAGCAACACTCTCCACTATCATTTCATTTCATCTGTCATTCATTTAATCATTGCCCCAGAGGAGTGCGTCAGGCCTCGGCAGCCGGTACAGTTCATATCCTCGCCGCTAGATGGGGGCTTCATTCATTCCATTCCTGACCCGGTCGGAGACTGGAAGCAGGCTGTGGATTTTCATTTCATTTCATTATTATTATTATTATTATTATTATTATTATTATTATTATTATTATTATTATTATTATTTTTATTATTATTATATGTTTCTGGTTAATAAAATAAGGATATTATGTTTGCGAAATAAAGCGATAAGACCATTTTGAAGTGAAATTCAATTATTTCGCGATAAGCGCGATATTACAGCGAAATCTGTAGTGAATAACGAGCTTGAAATTTTGTTTCAAGATTATGTATGAAAAGAAAGAGAAGAGCGAACAAGGATTCAACATTTAAATTAATGCAAAATCAAGAATATAATAAAATAATATTGGATGCTTACTGGTAATTTATACATCCACTATTCATATAAATAATTCATAACCACAATAATGAAGCCTTTAATTATTAATTTTAGAATTTCATTAATGCGAAATTAAAGCGATTCAGCAATATCTAATTTGCAAAATAACGCGAAAGTTAGTATTCTTCTCGCGAAATCATTCAAAAATTAGTGCGAAAAAATCATGCCTTTATTCGTACATCAACAAGAACCATACACCCGGTTAGAAAAATGGGTCACGGTGAATACGACTCCACAGTTCTGAGGGGTCTTTCCTTTTATCAAGTACGAGCGAGTAGATATTGCAAGACCTATCCCTAGTCTGCACAAAATGACGGGCTCCCCCCATGATCGAAACGAGCTCCGCAACACGCGAGTAGTTACCTTAATCGCTATCAGTTGCCTGATTCTTGGATCATCTGGCTATTAAATTTCTCGGAATGCCAATGATTTGTGCCACTCATCATAAATACTTAGGAGGTAAAGTAAACTCCGAATGACTGATGTAGTTTTTCTTGGAAGTGCTTGTTTACTAATGCATGCGAGGAGTAATGGAGGTCTTGTGATATGTTTGTTTAGCGCTTTAAGTAGCTGACACTCACCTTTCAAGAATGAAGGACATTCTGTCGTTCAAGACAGCCTTTTTAAAGAGCTAATTTCTAAAATAACATAGCTCCGCTTTTCAAATTATTATAAATTAAGCTCACTAATATGTTGTTAGCGGTGATTACAGGGCTGCCAATATCTAAGTTAGAATAGATTTTCAACATATCTATTTACCATCAACAGGTCATACTCATTTATAGAAATAACATAATACTCGTAAATACAAATTTGCACAAATAAAACATTGTTGTTGTGAAGAGCTAGGACATCGTGGTCATTTAGCCCCGTATACTTGTGTGTGTGTGTAGAATTTGTCTGATAACCTATGTTAATGTGGTGTCTGTAGTAGTGTGTGTATTTGTTAAGCAGGTGAGGATTGGGAAGGAGGTGGCCGTGACCTTAAGTTAGGAATAATACCGGTGTTTACCTGAAGTAGAAAAGGGAAACCACGGAAAGTCACTTGTAGGATGGTTGAGGTGGGAATTGAGGCCTCCTCTTCTCGGATTTGCCTCACGAGGTTGAGTGTACCCCGTTCCAGCCCTTGAAACAGAATTACATTTCTTAGTATAGCCGGGAATTGATTCCGGACCTCTCGGGCGACAGCCAGGCATGCTAGCCGCTACATCAGAAAGTGGATTCAAATAAAACAATTTCTACTTTTGCCAACAAATGCTACCATGCACGACACCTAGCTGCGGAAGAGGCTACTAAATGCCATCGCAGTCACCACCTGGTGGCAAACGTTGGAACTAATAAAGCGTTATCAAACTAACCTACACATTTTAACTTCCACAAGTGTAGTTAGTAGAAGGTTCTTTTTCATGCCATAAATCTATGACTTGGGACCACTGGATTAACTTCCCCTCCGAGGGAAGGTATGGTTGGTTGGTTGGTTCTTAAGTTTAGGAGCTGCGACAACGCGGTCATATAGCCCCGTGTACTATGGGTGTGTGTAGAATCTGTCTGATAACCGGTGTTAATTGTGATGACTGCATTAGTGTGTGTTATCTGTTTTTTAATTTAAGTACAGACTGCAACTTAGAATTTTTCAAATAGTTCCTACTTTTGCCGCCAAACGCCACCGTCAACGACTATTAGGCCAAGTTCAGAACTTAGCCACCAGACGTCACCGCAGTCGGCTCTTGGCAACGAACGAAGAAACCTAAGAGCGTTGTTTACATTCTTAACCTATCCAATTTAGCTTCACACAGGTGTAATTAGTGGAAGGTTCTTTAACATGCCTTAAATCTATGACATGGGACCGCCGGCTTTACTTCCCCTCCGAAGGAAGGCGTACTGAAGGAAGGTATACTGAGGGATTTTAACGCTCTTAAAAAATCCGACGACTTCAGCCGAGTTTGAACCTGCGATCTTGGGCATAGAAGCACAGCATGCTACCAACTACGCCACCGAAGCCGCTAACTCGTTAACTATCTTGGTTACAACTTATCATTTCTGGATGAGAAAGACATAGTTGTAGTCAAAATTTCAAAATTTATTAAAATTACAAGAGTAATCCATCAGGTTTTCAATCCATCTCAGGTACGAAACACTAGACTGAAAGTATATCAAATTCTTGCTAGACTAGTCCTTGTTTGTGGAAGAGAGGCCTGGATCATCAGGAAGGCTAACAGCAGCAGAAATTAGATTCATGAGACGAACTTCAGGTTACTCTTTACTCGATCATCGGAGGAATGAAGACATCCTGCAAGAACTAACAAGTACTTCTGTGAACAACTATACAGCCTATATTCATATATAAAAAAAGTCCAGGACACCTTAAATAAGTTACTAGAAAACCAACATGGCCGCCACATTTGGTGTTGCCAACTTACATCATTTAACACCAAAAAGTCAGCGCACACATCCATGTAACACGTATCGCAAATGATCCAAACTAAGTAAAGGCTCTTTTACGAAAATACGTTTTACATGAAGATGTGAAGCAGTCCTTGCTCAAGTTAGGGACATCTTGGTCATCAGTCCTCGACAGTAACTCTTAAGCAGTATTATGGTAGTGAAGTTAACTTAAATTATCTCTTCTAGATTGATTTTTAAAGCATCATATAAAATGCATAAGAACAGAAACATTAATACTTACTCAATTATTTTCGCCAGGGAGCTAAAGATGAGCATGTTCATTTCTTCTTATAGGCTATATTTTTATAATTAGTTCAAAAATGCAGACCATTCTGTTTTAAGATGAGTGTTCAGAGAAGGAATTAGGAGTAGGAGAGAAATATAATAGTAGGGTACATATTAGCTTATTATTTCTGTATTTTTGATAAGTACCATACTCATTTCTTGCATGTATTGGCAACTCAAACTAACACTTGGGGCGCTGCGGTCGGTCTGGATAAGTAGGGTAAAAATACTCAATAACACGCGTTTGATATGGAACACTTTTTATTTTTCGGTTATAATCAGTAAATGTGGTCCCTAAAATAATGACAGTGTTATTTTTGATTGTATATATGTATAGCTGTGTGATACACGTGATCTAATTTGTGTGTTCCACTGGATTTTATGTGTCAATTGCATATTATCAAGCATCGGTTGTCTGCTGGTATCTGTTTTTGAGCAGTTCGAGTCATGGCGCTGTTACTTTAAAAGCTATATTTGAGTTTGCTCACTGTACCATAGACTGTAGAAATTATTTGCTGCTTGGTAGGGCGAAGGGATGAGTTTAACTTGTATTAAAGCTCGGGGGACACAGGTATTGCTTGATTTAGATGGTTAGCTGGTGGGTTTGGTGTAGAATATCGGACTGGTAGCAGGTTCTCGCAGAGTAGATATTTACCCTGTGAAGTCAAATTAGGCCTATATGACTCGTAGTGGAATGGCTCGGATATCGCAGAGCGAGGTGATGGCGGTTGGTAGGGTAATTGGAAATGAACGAGGGAGGGGGAAGGATACCTGACTGATGAAGCTTGGCTGTAGTCGGCTGGAGTAGGCCTAGCTGTCTTGGTACGACTTGGCTCGGCGTAAACAGGGAACAACCCGTCCTGTCGTCAGTGAGTGTAGTGGTGAGTGGTCCAACCCGCTCCTATTGCCCGTATTTATTTGGTATCGTCACCTTTTGGCTATTGCTATTTACATCTTTTGGAAAGTGATGAAAACTTATATCTGCAGCCCTCTTTTATGCATCGACTTACAGCCGTAAACTGAGCAATATACGTTGCTTTTACTCATTTTACACTCCATCAACGAGTAAAACTTATTACTTATGTATAAAGACACGAAGAAATTACCTCGATCTGCTTACGAATACAAGAAACCATATACAAACAGTCACCACGTGACAAATTATATGAAGGCAGAATTGAGACAAGCTGTTGAAAGCCAGTTGGCAAATCCCTATTGAGATGCAAGAAGATGGTTGATCCAATGCTTAGGTCTAAAACCATTCGAACTAGTCGTGGATTTTAGGGGCATTAGACTAATGGCAACTCGAAGATTTCGTCTTGGAATGGTAGAAAGCAGCAGTTGGTTGATTTTGGGGCTTTGTGACATCATGGTCATGTAGATCTGTGTACTTGGGCATGTGGAATTTGTCTGATAACCTGTGTTATTGTGTTGGCTGGATTAGTGTGTGCATTTATTATTCAGATGAGGATTGGGAACGAGGTGGCCATGGCCTTAATTTAGGAACCATCCCGGAATTTGCCAGGAGTAGAAGCGTGGAAACCACTTCCAAGATGGCTAAGGTAGGAATCGAACCCTCCTTTTCTCAGTTTTGCCTCATGAGGCTGAGTGTGCCTTGTTCCATCCCTCAGACCAAAATTAAAATTTCTTGGCAGAGCTGGAAATTGAACCTGGACCAACTGTCAAAAAATGCTAGCCGCACAACGCGAGATGGTTGGTAGAATAGTCTCCTGACCTCTCATCAACCGGCACATTAAAAGCCACTTGTAGAAAATTCAATGAATTCACTGAGAAATTGACGAGCTAAGTACAGGCGTTGAAAGGCAAGCTTTATCGACGGAGTAATATCTTGAAAATTATAATTATAAGATACCAACACAAAACAATTTTCTGTGGAGAGCTGAGAAATTTAAATTGCGAGAGCGGAATATATGAGAGGAAATTGAACTGAGGCAGCGTTGTCGCGAATGGGTACGTCCTCTACACTTCCACTCATTTCTACATGATCATAATAATAGCATTATCATGACGAATACAATACATAGTGTTATCACTGACCGAGTTCAAGTGCGCCCCGCTGTTGGCCAGCGCTAGTGGTGCAGACCCCCAACGCTACAGTCAACCGCAGTCATCTGTTCAAAAATGGGATACGCGCTGGCCTGCGTAAACTTCTTTACGAAGGCTGCGGTTACGCTGATTACATCAAATTTTCAGTGCATATTCTAAAATAAAATAATAGCCTGCCGTCAAGGCAAAACGACATACGTAATAGAGGTAACACTTCTGGAGTGATGAACCAAGTAGAATACTTAAATTAGCCTGAATACCTTGTGTAATGATGAATAATAATTATGGAAGTGATGTCCTAATAGATGTTTTCTCCTTCGCTGTCCGTAACCCACCCGCTATGCCCTTTTATAAAACGACATATACTTTAGTGAAATTTCTGATTAATTCTGTACCATGTATCACTCTTTTTCCTTTTCGCTTTCACTTTGACAATATATCATTTTCATACCTTATTGCATCTTTTGGCGGGAGGGGGGACATTATCAATTGTAACTACTAACCTTGATCACTTCTGCACCGGATATATGTGCTAAATCACTTAAACATGTGTTTTTATTTATTGTATATTTAACAACCGCAGCCATGTTCGACAGCATATTTGGTATGTGAAACTGCCGCAGTGAGCGATCACATTGACGTGATTAGTTACTAACATATCCGATACTAAATAGGCTTACATTAGACGACACATGTAATGTTGTAATTATGTGAGAAAAAGAAATAAACGAGCTCTTCTTGGTTTGACGACTGACTGGACGAAACCATTGGTCGCTACTTGCTTAGACGACTGTCTGGACGAAAATTACCGATTGCACTACAAGCAAGGAGGTCTGGGCATAAGCCCCAGGTTAGGTTTGTTTTGTATGTAGAACAGTATTTACCACTGTAATGAACGCTGATCGCAAGAATTTCATGTTTCGAACTAATCGGAAAAAAAACCAGCGCCTCACTGCCTAAAAGTTATTGGTCTAGGCACAAACCATGGGTTTGGATGAAAATTATTGATGCGTGTCTACCCCCACTGTGCGTGACAAAATCCAGGGGTGTTTGTATGGCCTAATGAATTAACAATTATTGGTCTAGACAAAAACAGCTTGCACAATCCATTGCGAACTGGTTCAAATATGGCGCTATTTTGTTTCATGGTACCGTGCTTATACAAAGTAGTCCCGTAAGTGTGGGATT
The DNA here is from genome assembly GCA_946902985.2 of Meconema thalassinum. NCBI lineage: Eukaryota > Metazoa > Arthropoda > Insecta > Orthoptera > Tettigoniidae > Meconema > Meconema thalassinum. Next base: position 245,320,605 of record OX336394.1, on the reverse strand, counting down.
GGCAATACTGTACTTGTGCATAATTAACAGCGAAAATGGCAGACTCAGCTGGAATTCCATCTATATAAGTCGTGATCCTATTTGAGACATCCTGAGATCTGAAAAATGCACACTTTGTCACGAACCTGGAAGTAAAATGGATAAGGGGCACCTGCCACATTGCAACAAACTTGATGTGACTGCTAGAACTTCAGGAAACCTCACACAACTCTATTGGAATGCAAGAAAGCTGATGGATTGGAATCTGGGCTAGCCATAAGAAACAGCAACAATGCTTTAATATGAAAAATTGAGGTAACGCGGGCCGCATTAGCTAATATATAACACCCCCGGTTTTTGTCATGCACAGTGGGGGTAGTCAAGCATCAATAATCTTTATCCAGACCAATGGTTTTGCCTTTTATTTCATTATTCACGTTTCGTGAATTTTAAGAATGTCCAAGCTGTGTAGTATAGGCCTACGAGATCTATGAAATTTTTAGTTTTCTATTACCGTATAATGTATAGCCAACAAATATCGTTACCTGTGTGCTACTAATTCTAGCGCAGCCATCACAGCATACAGTCACAATCATGTCCGATGCAGGTGTATAAGCCACTTTCTACTTTCATTCAGAATTAATAATACAAGTAGGCTATAGCTGCGACCAATATTTATAACTTATTGCAACCAGTGGCTTCGCCCAAACCGTGTCATCTAACCAAGTAGCGAACAATGACTTTGTCTCACCCAACATTAGTACAACAGTAATTTTCACCCAGACATTCAGTGGCGCAGTAACTTATGTCGAGAACTAAAAGAGAGCTATGAGATATTGTTGGTATTCTCTGAAAATTTGCATATGTGACTCCAGCGCAGTGCATATACCATGCACATATGAGTATATGGCTCTTCAGAATGATGATTGATTCATATTGCACAACCCTTGAAGTTTGTTGAAGGGCATCACACTACTCTGTCGCAACCATGACTGAAACAAATAAAATAGGCCTAATATAAATATTTTATCTGCCTACTACTAAGTAGGCTATAGGTCAGTAGCCAAGTACATAAGTTATAAGCTTCATAAATAATCACCAATACATTCACTACCACCAACCGAGTGTGAATCATAGACTAGGCCTACTTCCAAGCTTAAGAGTTACATGTGCAATGTATTATAATATTATGGCTGACGGCATTTGGAAGTCGAGAATAATATACATTACTATATTCGAAGGCGAATTGAACCTAAGAATACATTCCCGAGAGAGAACTTACATAGGCTATATTTTAGGTTATGTTTGAATTAGGCCTATATGGAAAATGCAGTCGGAAGACTATTTCAAAATTTCCAAAGACCATTAAGGTTTTTTATTACGTTATTTGTGCTCTGACTGAATATAAAAATAAATAAAACAACGATTAAATAACTCTCTACTTTAAATTGTGTAGGTCTAGGCTAGGCCTACTTACTTAAATTGTAGTGATCTTTGTAGAGTTACTCCAATCCATCTCCAAACTTGTTCTCGTATTTTTAGGCGTCATGATGAAATCTAAATGAGAATTTATCCAAAAATTAATTAAATAAAAGCTTCGAAACATCTCAGACAAGTGGATTTGACACACACATATCAAGAGTCTATAATAACTGTATAAACTGTTTTAATCGATGTATATTACTAGTATTTACCTTGTACAACTTGTTACAACTTCATTAGACTTGAATTTCCAAAGAAAACTGTGAAATTATTTAAATAATAAGTCATTAGTTACAGTCGTAATTATAATGTTGGCTGACTTTGTGAAAAATGCATTCTGGGAGTTATTGCCAGAAACATGTCGGCAACTGTGTGGTACGAAATTTTACTGGTATTATGGTCTTTGGAGATGGCGGGATTTTAAGCAGGGTTGGCGACAATGTGCTCGCACCTGAAAACAACTTACCTTCAAGAAATGCAACCATAAACCAACATTTACGTAGGCATAGGGGACGGCTGTTAATGTTGCCTACCCTGTCTTGATCTAGTAACTCATTTAAGCTGTCCCGGACTATATCCTACTTATGTTAATTGCCTCTATCGACATACACAATTTCAGTTTTATTGCCGTAATATATTCGTAAATATTGAGAATCGTCTAAATACTTTGGATGGTCGCTATGTTTATACATGTAGGACTTAGAGCTATGTACTATTAACTTACCTGATGATAAATGTGTAGGTGTAGTATTCCAACATCAATCGCATGATTAGGACTCAAGAAATGAAAATCATATTTTAAAATTTCGCAGAGCTGCCATCTTGTGGCTATGAAAACAATTGAAATAAATTGGATGCCAGTGGATTAAAATTTGTAAAAGCATTTACCATACCAAGTTTTACTGCGCTCGGATGGTTTAATCGCGAAAAAAAAAAAAAAATGTTGGATGTGTGCTCACCAGGTTATTGAAAGTCCTCTATCAACATACAAAAATTTCAGTTTGATGCCTATAATAGATTAATAGATATTGAGATATGAGATATGAATAATACACGAGATATAAAAACTTAATTTTAAAATTTCGCATAGCCGCCATCTTGAGGTTATGTGAACCATTGAAGTAAATTCGATACCAGTGCATTAGAATGTGTATAAACATTTACTGTACCATATTTCACAGGGATCAGATGGTTTGATAGCGATAAAAGTTACCAGTGTCATTATTACCACAATAGCACAGGTTATTCGAGTACGAGTCTCACAACTGTACGGTTTCCGAAGTGTTCTAATCACTAAGCGATCACCGGTCAGTATAAGAACACAGGTTACTAGTGGCGTTATTACAATAGCACAGGTTGTTTGACTAAGAGTCTTACAACTGTACGGTTTCCGCAGTGCCCTAATCACTAACCGATCACCGGACAGTATACGAACACACGTTACTAGTGTCGTTATTACAATAGCACTGGTTGTTTGACTAAGAGTCTTACAACTGTACGGTTTCCGCAGTGACCTAATCACTAACCGATCACCGGACAGTATACGAACACAGGTTACTAGTGTCGTTATTACAATATCACAGGTTGTTTGACTAAGAGTCTTACAACTGTACGGTTTTCGCAGTGTCCTAATCACTAACCGATCACCGGACAGTATACGAACACACGTTACTAGTGTCGTTATTACAATAGCACAGGTTGTTTGACTAAGAGTTTTACAACTGTACGGTTTCCGCAGTGTCCTAATCACTAACCGATCACCGGACAGTATACGAACACAGGTTACTAGTGTCGTTATTACAATATCACAGGTTGTTTGACTAAGAGTCTTACAACTGTACGGTTTCCGCAGTGTCCTAATCACTAACCGATCACCGGACAGTATACGAACACAGATTACTAGTGTCGTTATTACAATAGCACAGGTTGTTTGACGAAGAGTCTTACAACTGTACGGTTACCGCAGTGTTCTAATCGCTAACCGATCACCGGTCAGTATACGAACACAGGTTACCAGTGTCGTTATTACAATGGCACAGGTTGTTTGACTAAGGGTCTTACAACTGTACGGTTTCCGCAGTGTTCTAATCGCTAACCGATCACCGGTCAGTATACGAACACAGGTTACCAGTGTCGTTATTACAATAGCACAGGTTGTTTTTTGAGAGTCTTACAACTGTACAGTTTCCGCAGTGTTCTCATCACTAACAGATCACCGGTCAGTATACGAACACAGGTTACCAGTGTCGTTATTACAATAGCACAGATTGTTTGTTAGGAGTCTTACAACTGTACGATTTCCACAGTGTTCTCATCACTAACCGATCAACGGTCAGTATACGAACACAGGTTACTAATGGCGTTATTACAATAGCTCAGGTTGTTTGTTATGGGTCTCACAACTGTACGGTTTCTGCAGTGTTCTAAACACTAAACGATCACCGGTCAGTATACGAACACAGGTTACCAGTGTCGTTATTACAATAGCACAGGTTGTTTGTTAGGAGTCTTACAACTGTACGATTTCCACAGTGTTCTCATCACTAACCGATCAACGGTCAGTATACGAACACAGGTTACTAATGGCGTTATTACAATAGCTCAGGTTGTTTGTTATGGGTCTCACAACTGTACGGTTTCTGCAGTGTTCTAAACACTAAACGATCACCGGTCAGTATACGAACACAGGTTACCAGTGTCGCTATTACAATAGCACAGGTTAATTGTCTACGGGTCGCACAACTGCACGGTTTCCGCAGTGTTCTATTTACTAACCAACGAAATGTAACGCAGGTTAGCGTAATAAAAAAAAGTGACAGTCAGTCTGAAAGACTAGACTTTGTATCATTTTAAATGCTACAAACGCTGAAAAATGTTAGAAAGGCTGGAGGCTTCTCACTTCGCTCGAAGCGAAAGACTCTTGACATGTTAGAAAATTATCTGCATAATACTTATCTTGTTTCAAATTACTCGCGAAAGGCAAGTGCAAACCAAGGGCAAAGCAAGGTCAAGCGCGCGGGATGCCGTCACGCTCACCAGAGCGGGCGGGGACGTGCCTCTTCCATCCAGTCTAAAAACACTTATAGTGGGCGATGTATTGAAGACAGAGATATGCTCTCGCGGACGTTTTTGTAGAACTTTTCATGCTGACCAATTCTTTCGCTCATAGTATATTGATATTTTTAACGGGTTGCTCAGCGTAAGCTTAAGAAGCGCCCGGACGCCAAGTGTGTTTTCGACTTTTTCACTGAAATCGTTACTGCTTGGCTTCCTTTGATCATACATAAATTATTTCCTACAGAATCTTTCCTCGAGATATCCTTTACAGAATGGTGAAAACCGCATCAAAATCCATCCCGTGACTTCCAAGAATCGGGTATTTTTGTCTTATACTAACGAAGTAGAGATTGTCGGGGAACACATGCACCAAGCGGTACTATGACGTCACACACCTCAGTGCATCTGGGTACATTTCGTCCCGTCACCGTAACGTAACGCCAGACCCCAGCGTAACGACGAAGTCGACAAGATCATTTAAAATGATAAAAAGCTCTAAAGCAAATACCTTTAGGTTACAACATAACCAAGTCTAATTATCACCATGATAATTAGCACCACGAGTAATTGATAAACACGCTTGTTTACTATCCTTGATAGGCTAGTAATGAGTACTTCGCAACATGCCAAATCGTATTCACAGGTTTTGCATCATTATGGAAAACAATGGTTTATTATGTGCAACTCATTTCCTGTGCCGTTACTAGCCTACTGCAAAAACAAGTTTCGAGTCGCCAAGGTTGTTGTTTGAGTCTTCAGTCTTTTGACTGGTTTGATGCAGCCGTCCATGCCTACCTGTCCTGAGCTAATCGTTTCATCTCTATATAGCTACCACACCCTACATCCGAGGCATTCTGTTTAATATATTTTACCCTGGTCTACCCGTACAGTTCTTGGCCTCGACCCTTCCTTCCATAACTAAGCCTGCTATTCCTGGGTGTCTTAGTATGTGTCCTACCAACCTATCTCTTCTCTTCATTAGCAGTCAGAAAATCTCAGTGTATATAAAAATCGAAGGGATGTGCATTCACACACCACAAGAATAAGAAACCGGTTAGATACACCTCATGTCAGGTTAATGAAAACACAAGACCACTACAAATACTATGGAATTAAAATCTTCAACAAACTACCAACACAACTACAGCAGGAGTCTATAAACATTTTCAAAGCTTCCATTAAGCGATGGCTCATTAAAAGCAGTATTTACACTTTGGTCGAATTTGAAGAGAAAATTACACTCTACCCAGATGGACTATAGAAGATCAACTTCTTCATACTGTATTCGTGTTATTTTATTCTTATTTTATTTTATAGAATTCAGTAAGCTGGTAATAATACTTGTAATATATTATACATAACTTTGTGATTTTATTGTAAATTGAAAATGTATTTTTAACAATGTGTCGTAGTCTAATACAACGATAAGTTGTTAAATGACAACAAAAATAAATATTGAACAGAGGACGGCAGTCAAGCAGTGATGCATTACTGCGCGCAAATTGTACTTACAAGTACGTTTTAACTGCAAAATTAAATCAAGAACCTTCTGAGAGGCATTTTGGACTTAAACGAGGTTTAAGCAGTGACGATCATCCTACTTCTACCGACTTCTTTCGCCCCCATTTACTCCAGTCTATATACTGCTCATAGGCCTACCCGTTAAAGAGGTCCTTTCTTTACAAGCTATATGAGGACGTTATTGACAATAAGCTTTCTTCCTTTAAAGATTACGGCCAATGCCGATAAATGAAATACATACGAGCGGTGAGGTGAAGGATAACAATTGGTAGCAAATAAATAAACTATTACACTGACATATAGAACCCTATAATCCTATCAGTTAATGATGACAATTCTGACAGAGCAGGTGATAGCGTTGTTTGCTATTTGTGTGGTTACCTGATTCACACAGCAGCAAAGAAGATTGTGAAATTTGCTTCCTGCATTAGGACATTGGGAAGTGACTCCGAAACATTTAATGATGTTACAGGGGCGTATATACATTTTTTTCGAGAGGGGGCTGATTTTCCTGGAGAATTTTGAGTATTCTCTGGGGATTGTCTACACAAAATACCCAGAAATATCAACCAATATCTTAGAGCCATATAACTTCGTGTAATTATTTTAGATAAGAGTTAATTGCAAAGATTATATAGCCAACAATTAGTGGCATAAACAGAAAAGTTGTAAAATACAACACAACACACAAATAATATTTTATACTTAATGAATTCTCTATTATGGGCTATGGAGTATGAATGGCAAATCTATATACGTAAAACTCAATGTTGGTTTGTCTGTTTGTCTGTTATTTATACAAATCCACACAGTTTCACCGATATTAACCAAAATTTGTATACTTCTCTTTGGAACCCGACGAAAACACTGTCTAATTTAAATTTCGAACAGACCACTCCATTCCCTGCATTTAGGTTCTTTTGCACAAATCTACACCGTTCCACCGATCTGAACCAAAATTTGTAAACTTACCATTTGGAAACCTGCGAGTAAGACTGTCTACATGAAATTTCGGACATACCACTCTCTTCCCTGCATTTAGGCCCTTTGGCACAAATATACACCGTTTCACCAATCTCAACCAAATGTTGTATACTTACCCTTTGGAACCCTGCGTGGCAGCGTGTAATAGAACTGTATGCCGGTTGTTGCTGTTGGCTCTGGCCTGGTTTTTTTTTGGGGGGGGGGTAGAAGAGGGTGTTGAGTGTGGGCTAGATTTGTAGACGTGTTAGGAGTAGTTGTAGATTGTAGATGTATGCGTGGTTGTAGAATCTTGTAGGTGAGTGTAGGTCCAGTGGCGTGGGGCTATCTCCCTCCTGGGGGGTAGGTAGGGTCCCTAAGGGTGTAGGGTCCCTTGGGCCCTAACAATATCAATCCACCGGGCGGAGCCGGGCACTACTGCCAGTATCTAAATATTTGTCAATTTGTTAACCAGGAAAGTAAACAGCTTTTTTTTTACAAATAATTTATTTTTCATAAGTACTGTGCCCTTATATGTGTATGAGCTTGGAAATGTTCATCTCTTCAAAAGTTTTCTAAACTGTCCTATGATAAATGGATTGGTGGCCGTGACTTCGCCCGAGACGGGCTGCATCTAAATCGACGGGGTGCTTTTAACCTAGGGAGCCTACATGACAGGGTCATCGGTTCGTGCCGGCTTTTGTGAGGAGGAGCAGGTCCAGAGGTTGCCAGCCGATGGGAACAGAAGAAGCTATTTCGAGATATTTGCTGCGGAGGTAAAACTCTAAGATTACTGCAGGTTAATTGTTAGAGTTTAGGAAATAAATTAATTGAATTTTGGAATCTTGTAGAGACGTATTCTCCGGACATTGTCATTGCAACTGAATCTTGTTTATATGAGGACATAAATAGTATCGAAATAATTCAAGGGACCTATGAAATGTACAGAAGGGATCGGGGGAAGCGAGGTGGTGGACTATTTATTTGTGTGTGCAAAAATATTGGTAGTTTCTTAAAGTGGGCTGATATGGATCATGAAATGTTATGTGTACAAATTTCGGATAAAGGAAATAAATTCCCTCTTCAGGTGATAGGGGTGTATAGAGCACCGAAAGATAACTTTTCTCTCCTCGAAACACTGTATGATAAAACTTGTACGGGTAATGCTATGAAAAAGAGCATAATAATTCCTGGAGATTTAAACCTCCCCAAAGTAGACTGGTCTGGTGAGTCAACTAGCTGAAGTCAAGCTCAGAGCGCTGCAAATAAATTCCTAAGGGAGGGGGGATTTTCCCATGTAGTTGACTTCCCAACTAGAGACAATAATACCTTAGATGTTTATCTCGTAAGGCCTGTAGAGCTGTATATTTACTGTCTGAAAGTACCAGGAATTAGTGACCATTCTGGGGTTGAATTAAATATGAGATATGGTGACATTACAAAACTAGACTCTGACGTAGCAAAAAAGATCATATTCCAGTATCGCAGGGCGGATCAGGGCAAGTTTCAGGGGTATTTGAATGAGCTATTTGTAGGATGGGCATCGGAAGGAAATCACATTAATATCCTGTGGACTAACTTTTTGAAAATTTTAAATGGCGCTGTTGATAAATTTGTCCCATTTAAATTGCTGAAACAAAACTCAGGTCCTGAGTATTACACGCGAGAAATTAGGAGTCTAAAACGTAAAATTAGGAAATTATACAATAAAAGACATGATAGTGACAAGAGTATGTTGAAATTTAAGTCCTTATCAAGAGAGCTCGTCTTAAAAAAGAGGGCTGCTCATGACAGTTATATGCAAGGTTTACTTGGTTCGGGAGGTGATGGGTGGAAATTTTTTTACAGTTATGTTAGGAGAAGAAAGGGAAATCCAAATAATTTGTCGATGATAATGTCCGGTGACGGTAAATTAATTACTGAGAAACAGGCCATTGCTAATGAATTAAATGTCTTTTACGGTAGTGTGTTCAATAAATCCAATAGCTGTGTGTTGGACCTTAACGACGAATCAGGGGCTCCCCTGTTCCAAACAAACCAGTCAGCAATTGTAAAGCTAATACAAAAACTACGTTTCAATGTATCAAAGGGTCCTGATAATATTGTTAGTGAAGTACTTAAACTAGGAGGTAGGGCCGTGGCACGATTCTTGGAGGTGATGTTTAATGTGTCCATAAACAATGCGCAAATCCCAGATGACTGGAAAAGAGCTACGGTAGTCCCAATATTTAAGGGAGGGAGCAGACTTGAATTGGGCAACTACAGGCCGGTTAGCCTTACGTCCATCGTTTGTAAACAGATGGGGCATCTCATTTGCGACTACTTGAGGGAACAGTGGGAAACATTATCATGATTTAATGATAGGCAACATGGATTTCGGAAAGGTTACTCATGCGAGAGTCAGATGCTATCACTTTTTCAAGACATTAGCGAATCGTTAGACCATGGAGTTTCAGTCGACGCCGTGATTATAGATTTTTCGAAGGCATTTGATGTCGTGCCGCATGACATGCTACTCCATAAATTAGCTTCGACGAAGATTGATAGAAGAGTAATTTTATGAATCCAAGAATTTTTGACGGGTCGTTCACAGAATGTGAAAGTCAAAGGCATATTCTCGGATGAAATTACCGTAACGTCGGGTATCCCTCAGGGCAGCGTAATCGGAACTTTGTTATTTTTGGCGTTTATAAATGACTTACCAAATGGGATTCGCAGTGACTGTCGATTGTTTGCGGATGATTGTGTAATATATCGAAAGATACATGACTCACAAGACAATGCAGTGCTTCAAGAGGACCTGAACCTCGTCTATAAGTGGGCGATTGAAAATAAAATGAAAATAAACACAAAAATATATAGTCTCTTAAAAATAGGGAAAGTGCGGAGGCAGGATCTTCAATATAACATTGGCTCGGAAATACTTGTAGAAGAAGATTCTTGCAAATATTTGGGCGTTCACGTAAGGAATGATATGAAATGGGGTAGTCAAGTAGGATGTGTAGTTTCAAAAGCTTACAAATCCCTGCACTTTGTAATGAGGGTATTAAAAGGAAGTAGTACCTCTGCTAAAGAATTAGGCTATTTGTCACTTGTAAGACCTATTCTGGAATATGCCTCGGTGGTTTGGGATCCATATCAAGTAGGGCTCATCAATGAGTTGGAAATGGTACAAAGAAAGGCCGCTAGATTTGTGCTCAGTGACTTTAATCCCAGGAGCAGTGTGAGCCGTATGTTAAAGAAACTTGGGTGGGAATCACTGGAGGCTAGGAGGATGAAAGCTAGACTCTGCGCTATGTACAACACGTATACAAATCAACCAGCATGGGGTGAGCTTAGCAAACGATTGGGAAAGCCCACTTACATGGGTAGGAGCGATCATCCTTTCAAAGTTAAGGGCCGACCACAGCGAACAAATTATGGTAAATATTCTTTTGTAAACCGTGCCATTGATAACTGGAACTCCCTACCTGCCGCAGTCTTAGAGCCTTTTCCCAAATATATAGGTGTGTTTAAGAAAAGACTGACTATTTGTGTAAATACTCCAGTTTAATTGTTATATACTTGTTATTGAATTGTTATGTATAATTATTTATTTGTTATGTATATCCAATTTTCCACCGAGGGACACTCCCCCCATTGCAAATAAATGAATGAATGAATGAATGAAAATATAGCGACTCTGGAAACAAGCCACAAAACAGGTTTGTACCTCGCCGAGTTATCCAGTTAACCGAGCCAACCAATGAAAAAATTAGCAATCACGTGGGAGACTTGGCACTATACTACACAGTTCTTAGCAGAAATGAACTATGTTGCACGGAGATAATCGAGGACTCCCGAGGCGAGCCGATTCCCGCACGCGCTGTAAGTTTGTCTCGAGAATGGTAGGGGAAGACTCGAGCAATACCCGTGTCACACAGCCAATGAGAAGCTAGCTAATTACTAGCATGATTTTAACACATCGTAATATCATGCAAGATATTAAATAATAAATAAGATCTATTTATTAAAATTGCGGCTAATTATATGTTTAATTAAGGATTATTACTATCATCGATAATAAGCAACCAATCAGATCCATGTTCTGAGAAGGACGCTTACATGAGCATTGACGAGGGGGTTGAGAGAGAAGAATCGAGGCTCTTAATACTTACAACTTCATGAGAGAAGGACGTCTAAAAGAAATACTCAACAATATAATAAAGCTGATAGAGATTACGATATTTTTGAAGAAGATATTAACGAACGAAGGCACTTAGTTTGTGCAAATATAAATCAAGTAGACATACAACGATATTTAAAAGTTTATTGAAATTAATATACATTTTTAACCCTGTCGAAATTACTGAAGTTGAGGGAGGAATATACGACTGAATCTACAGGTGTTATAATGACCAACTAAGATGTTAAAGGGAACAGAACTATGACGACAACGAGAGTATTCGAAATGACATAACATCAATCTCGTGGAGGAGATTAACATCTCGTCTCTCCCTTGTAAAATATTCTACATCTACAATGTCATTTCACCAACTAAAACGACGAATACATATATCAGAACTTTGGCGAATGAAGACAGAAGAATTCACGAACGAGGGCGGCTAGGGTTGATCCCAGTGCCATCAAGCGGGAAAGGGTATCCCATCTCACACAAGAAGATTCACCAGCAGAATGAACGGCCACACGAAGATGATGGAGTTCAAATCCCGTACCTGACCGCATGGGGGACTTCTGTAGGAGACCGTAGAAGCCCACACGACATCATGCAGTCTCGCACTATTAGAAGCAATCTGTTGCTGAAGGATAGCGAAGAAAGCCCACTTCTAGTCATCTATAACGCAACACAAGGTAGTCTAAGGACCAACGATATATCTCATCTTGTAGAGTATTGTAGAAACTTTTGAGAATATCCGACAACTGTTTATTAATGCCATTTTTCTACGTTTACATAATATTGTTATAGTTTCTGATGTTATATTTTCATAACTACGTCATGCGGATGTTTATTCACGATTTTCGTCGATTTTGACTATTTAGAATTTTTATTTGAATTTTTGGAATTTTGCGATTTTCGAAATTTGAATGAGGAGATTTTACAGTTTAGTTCAGAATATTTTTATGGTCAAGATTAAATGTGTTTAGATCACATTTTGTCAGTTTATTGAATTGTAAGATATCGTTCTTTGACAACGATGATAATAATGGAAATTTATTCCAAGAATGTTATACAGAGGTATATTTTAGAGAATGCGACTCTTAAAGATCTTATGTAGAGATCCATGTAAAGTCACGATCTGCTAACTTATAGACAGATTTGGTTAAAATATTTGGTGACTAACAAACTTAAAAATATAAAAGTTGAGAAATATATTAAAGAAAGAATTTGTAAAAGAATATAATGTGAAGTTAGTAAATACGAATTACAGCGTATTTTTGAAGTAATAAGATGTTGAAGAAAGAATTTAAAGGAAATATCACAGCTAATAGGGTATCCCTCAGGGCAGCGTAATCGGAACTTTGTTATTTTTGGCGTTTATAAATGACTTACCAAATGGGATTCGCAGTGACTGTCGATTGTTTGCGGATGATTGTGTAATATATCGAAAGATACATGACTCACAAGACAATGCAGTGCTTCAAGAGGACCTGAACCTCGTCTATAAGTGGGCGATTGAAAATAAAATGAAAATAAACACAAAAATATATAGTCTCTTAAAAATAGGGAAAGTGCGGAGGCAGGATTTTCAATATAACATTGGCTCGGAAATACTTGTAGAAGAAGATTCTTGCAAATATTTGGGCGTTCACGTAAGGAATGATATGAAATGGGGTAGTCAAGTAGGATGTGTAGTTTCAAAAGCTTACAAATCCCTGCACTTTGTAATGAGGGTATTAAAAGGAAGTAGTACCTCTGCTAAAGAATTAGGCTATTTGTCACTTGTAAGACCTATTCTGGAATATGCCTCGGCGGTATGGGATCCATATCAAGTAGGGCTCATCAATGAGTTGGAAATGGTACAAAGAAAGGCCACTAGATTTGTGCTCAGTGACTTTAATCCCAGGAGCAGTGTGAGCCGTATGTTAAAGAAACTTGGGTGGGAATCACTGGAGGCTAGGAGGATGAAAGCTAGACTCTGCGCTATGTACAACACGTATACAAATCAACCAGCATGGGGTGAGCTTAGCAAACGATTGGGAAAGCCCACTTACATGGGTAGGAGCGATCACCCTTTCAAAGTTAAGGGCCGACCACAGCGAACAAATTATGGTAAATATTCTTTTGTAAACCGTGCCATTGATAACTGGAACTCCCTACCTGCCGCAGTCTTAGAGCCTTTTCCCAAACATATAGGTGTGTTTAAGAAAAGACTGACTATTTGTGTAAATACTCCAGTTTAATTGTTATATACTTGTTATTGAATTGTTATGTATAATTATTTATTTGTTATGTATATCCAATTTTCCACCGAGGGACACTCCCCCCATTGCAAATAAATGAATGAATGAATGAATGAAAATATAGCGACTCTGGAAACAAGCCACAAAACAGGTTTGTACCTCGCCGAGTTATCCAGTTAACCGAGCCAACCAATGAAAAAATTAGCAATCACGTGGGAGACTTGGCACTATACTGCACAGTTCTTAGCAGAAATGAACTATGTTGCACGGAGATAATCGAGGACTCCCGAGGCGAGCCGATTCCCGCACGCGCTGTAAGTTTGTCTCGAAAATGGTAGGGGAAGACTCGAGCAATACCCGTGTCACACAGCCAATGAGAAGCTAGCTAATTACTAGCATGATTTTAACACATAGTAATATCATGCAAGATATTAAATAATAAATAAGATCTATTTATTAAAATTGCGGCTAATTATATGTTTAATTAAGGATTATTACTATCATCGATAATAAGCAACCAATCAGATCCATGTTCTGAGAAGGACGCTTACATGAGCATTGACGAGGGGGTTGAGAGAGAAGAATCGAGGCTCTTAATACTTACAACTTCATGAGAGAAGGACGTCTAAAAGAAATACTCAACAATATAATAAAGCTGATAGAGATTACGATATTTTTGAAGAAGATATTAACGAACGAAGGCACTTAGTTTGTGCAAATATAAATCAAGTATACATACAACGATATTTAAAAGTTTATTGAAATTAATATACATTTTTAACCCTGTCGAAATTACTGAAGTTGAGGGAGGAATATACGACTGAATCTACAGGTGTTATAATGACCAACTAAGATGTTAAAGGGAACAGAACTATGACGACAACGAGAGTATTCGAAATGACATAACATCAATCTCGTGGAGGAGATTAACATCTCGTCTCTCCCTTGTTAAATATTCTACATCTACAATGTCATTTCACCAACTAAAACGACGAATACATATATCAGAACTTTGGCGAATGAAGACAGAAGAATTCACGAACGAGGGCGGCTAGGGTTGATCCCAGTGCCATCAAGCAGGAAAGGGTATCCCATCTCACACAAGAAGATTCACCAGCAGAATGAACGGCCACACGAAGATGATGGAGTTCAAATCCCGTACCTGACCGCATGGGGACTTCTGTAGGAGATCGTAGAAGCCCACACGACATCATGCAGGCTCGCACTATTAGAAGCAATCTGTTACTGAAGGATAGCGAAGAAAGCCCACTTCTAGTCATCTATAACGCAACACAAGGTAGTCTAAGGACCAACGATATATCCCATCTTGTAGAGTATTGTAGAAACTTTTGAGAATATCCGACAACTGTTTATTAATGCCATTTTTCTACGTTTACATAATATTGTTATAGTTTCTGATGTTATATTTTCATAACTACGTCATGCGGATGTTTATTCACGATTTTCGTCGATTTTGACTATTTAGAAGTTTTATTTGAATTTTTGGAATTTTGCGATTTTCGAAATTTGAATGAGGAGATTTTACAGTTTAGTTCAGAATATTTTTGTGGTCAAGTTTAAATGTGTTTAGATCACATTTTGTCAGTTTATTGAATTGTAAGATATCGTTCTTTGACAACGATGATAATAATGGAAATTTATTCCAAGAATGTTATACAGAGCTATATTTTAGAGAATGCGACTCTTAAAGATCTTATGTAGAGATCCATGTAAAGTCACGATCTGATAACTTATAGACAGATTTGGTTATAAATATTTGGTGACTAACAAACTTAAAAATATAAAAGTTTTTGAGAAATATATTAAAGAAAGAATTTGTAAAAGAATAAAATGTGAAGTTAGTAAATACGAATTACAGCGTATTTTTGAAGTAATAAGATGTTGAAGACAGAATTTAAAGGAAATATCACAGCTAATAGGAAGCTTTATGGAAATGTGAGTGATATATAAAAGAAATAATATTGTTATTAGAAGACTAGTATTTTATCGTATTACTTGTTAAATTAATTCATCGACAGAACCAGTATTTTTATTACATATTTTTATTAAGGATGTTGAGACTACGAAAAGAATTTGTTAACGAGAAGTTAGTTCAGTATAATATGTTTTTGGAAGAAACTGCGAAGCATTTCTAAGAGAGAAATTTATTTCTTCCCGTAGCAGACGGAGGTATTTGTTGTATGACAATGCGCATTGTGAAGCCATTGGTCAATTGTTGAAGGAATGTCTGTAGTGACAGACTTGCGCATATTTTGATGTTGAAATAGGATGTTTTATGAAGAAGCAGTATTGTTGGTGTTTATTAATATTGGATGTTATTGCAATAGCCTCATAGAGTTGAAATTCCTTGAAAGCATTAGGACAGCGGATCCTAGATGAAGTTGAATCTGAAAGAAATTATAGGATCAATGGATCTTTGTTGAAACTGAGCTCTATTTAAATGGTTCTTAGTCAGATATTGAATTTACGGTAATTTTTCAACGAATTGGAAGATTATATTTTTATTAAGTATTTTATTTTGATGACATACCAGTTGTAGGAGGTCTATGAAAACTATTAAATTAATTGGTATTCTGCACGAAGGCAGGTCCAATCCCCCGAAGAGGCTACTCCCAGCCGGAGTTTACTTGCGGTAGGGTGGCCAGGGCCTTTCCGCTCCTCCTTATGTTTGCCAACAGCGTGCAGAGCCTAGAACTGGCATACCATCCAAGTTCCGACTGCGCCGAATGTTGCTTAACTGCAGAGTTTTCATGGGATCCGGTGTTTCAACACGGCTAGGCCGTTGGCCATGAAAACTATGTCTTTACTTAATTGTATGGATAATAGAATCCCGAATTGTAACAGTTTCACGAATAAGACATAGTATGGTGAATGATAATTTCCTTAAGTCCGTTGAAGAGTAGTGAAGAATTAGGAAGACAATTCATGTCTATATTGTCTGTAAAGAAGGCAGTTGGGCCGTTGTATTTATTCTATTTTTAAATTGAGTAGTTTCTGAACTACAGCGTTGATATTTGTGTTGTATATTAATAATATTTAGAATTTAAAGAAAGGGTTATAGTTATATTTATGCGTATTCTAATTTTTTAATTTGTAGTTTAAATATGAGTAGAAAATTGTTATCACTTCTATGAGAAAGATTTAAGTGATAGGAGACGGGAGATAAATTGTATAGAGTAATGAGTAGTTTTTGTAATGACGGAGATCTACGTCAGGGGTAAATTCTTATTTTTTTTTAGTCGTTTACCCTCTAGATTGGTGGAACCCACGGACTCAGCGAGGGAAATCACCACTACCGCCTCTACGGGCAGTGTCCTAGAGCTGGGAACATCGAATCGGAAGGGATACAACTGGTGAGGTGGAATTGGCACCTCGCCCAGGCTGCCTCACCTGCAAAGCGAACAGGGGCCTCATGAGGGATGGTAAGGGATGGTTAGGATGGATAGGCAAGGAAGAGGGAAGGAGGCGGCCGTGGCCTTGAAGAAGGTACCATCCCGGCATTTGCCCATAGGCGAAGTGGGAAACCACGGAAAACCACTTCGAGGATGGCTGAGGGGGAATCGAACCCCCTCTACTCATTGGGGCCACCCGAGGCTGAGTAGACCCCGTTCCAGTCCTCGTACCACTTTTCAAATTTTCGTGGCAGAGCCGGGAATCGAACCCAGGACCTACGGGGCGGCAGCTGACCGCTACGCTACGGAGGCGACTTCATTTTATTTGGGGATATTTTTTTAACTTTATAACATTTTATCTTGTTATAAAACTCCCGTTACCTAGGGCGCAGCAGTTGTATGCTGCGATCTATTTCATTATTTTATTTGAGCTTATGAAAGCGTTTAAAAATAATTTTATCGGTTTCTAGAAGAAACAAACTTGTATTTAATGTAACAAAGTAATGACCATTTAGTCATTTGATCTCATTGAACGTTAATAATGCATATAATGAATTCTAGTGTTAGGAAACGTGTATTTGTTAATGTCAATAAATATGACAGGCACGTTTTTACGATTCCCTGATCTTTTATAGAAATTTGGCATTGTCTTTGTAGTTAAAAGGTAGTGGAATGTGCTGTAGGGTGGAAGTTTCCTAGGGACCTGATTCGCATACTTACGCCCGAGATCTGCGTAGATTCTCGTCTTTCCTGAGTAGATAAAGAACCCTACTGTTCTATAGTCAGTTACTATAGCACATTCTGTTTGATAAAATCCTGTTCCTTATTCTGAGTGTTTTCGCCAAGTAGCACGGTGTTTTTTTTAGCCGGGACTTCAAGATGCTACAATCCATTTTTTTTTCATCCTTGGATTTTGGTGGATCATCCAGATATAAGGGTACAGTATTTTTATGGCGCAACCAACGTGTTTGCTAGTGATTTTACCCCTCGTTAAGTTCCTAGTTTTTTATGGAACTACCAACTTGTTTGCTAGTGGTTAGCCCAGTGATTTTATGGCAAGCAACTTGTTTGGATAGTTAGGTTGTAGGTAGACGCATTGTGGAACATTGACATGATGTGATCGCCTTAGATAACATTGTTAATTGTTACACGAGAGTGTAAGATAATCGGTGGGAGACTTGAAATCTGTAATAAATAGTCAACCAACGTTTATCGAGGTGAGAGTAGATTTATGAAAGAAATCTAACCTGAATTGTTACTATGTATTGCTATTAAAGATAGACTAGTCCAAGGATTAACCTCAGGATGGTAATGGATAGATCTAATTTTTTAAATCTACCGGTTGTATGGCTATTTTGACGTCATAAGTAATGTAAAGTTAATATTGTAAATTAGGATTGCTGTTTGATTTTTATGTTAATAGACCGTTGGCTACAAAGGATGATTTGTCACATAGGGATTACAGATTTTGAATCTGTAAATTAAAAGAAGTCAGATATTCGTAAAATATATTAAGTTCACTGATAAACGGTAGAATCTCCTTCGTTATTATTGTAGTGGTGTAAATGGTAGTTGTTTCGGATACTCTTGATTGTTGTCATAGTGTATGTTCCCTCTTTCTCAAGAAAAGAAGATGTCAGGAGACCTGGATGCTATTAGGGCAATGTTTGCCACATTACAAGAAACGCAGGGCAAATTGGACAAAGACTTAGAAGCCCTACTTGAAGCCACACACCAGAATCAGAAAAAAGTAGAACGAGAAATTAAGAAAAGTGTAGATGAAATTAGGAGAGAAGTTAAAGCTGACACAGATAGATTAGCTAGGGAATGCCAGAATAGTGCAAATTTAACCCAAAGGAGATTAGCATAAACACAAGCTACTGAAACTACTTCCCAAGCAACATTAGCTAATACCCAAGTAACATTAGCTACCCTGCAAACAAACTCCAATGAAACTCAAACCACATTAGCTAATACTCAAGCAACTTTAGCTACTCTGAAAACTCAAAATACAGAGACACAAAACACATTAGCTAATACCCAAGCAACTCTAGCTACACTAGATACCAGATCTATTGACACCCAGAACACTTAAGCTAGGACTCAAATTTCTTTGAGAGCTTTAGAAATCCAATCTGAAGACAATAGTAAAAGGCTAACAGATTTCCAAAACGACATAACCCTCCAATTAGGCAAGCTCCAATCTGAAAATCTAGGTATCAACTCCAACCTGGATGAGTTGAAAACAACTGCAGCTCAGCTACAAATACAGGTGAATCAGAAAGCTGATCTTGTAAGGGCTGATATTGAAATTGATATAAAGAGTGTTGTTAATGAAAGTATTTATGAACTCAAAAATGAATTGATTGAATCCTCAGGCATTACTGTAAAAAGATTAGAAGATGATTTTACTAAAAAACTTGTTATGTCCGAATATCGTAGTAACAAAGATATCGGAGATGTAAGAAATTATTTTATTAAGAGAATACAAAGTGTACAGTCAAAACAAATTGTAAATTTAGAACCAGATCTGAGCAGTAAGATTAAAGAACACGTTAATCTAGAAGTAAAATGTAAAATCTCTGATTTAAGTATCGAAATTGAGTCTATCATACTAATATATAACAAGTAGTTCCGTGAAGAACTATACAGCCTATTTTCATATATCCTACTCATGTTAATTGCCTCTATCTACATACAAAATTTCAGTTTAATTGCTGTAACAGATTCGTAGATATTGAGAACCGTCTAAATATTTCAGATGGTCGCCAGGTTGGATTTTTATTTTTGTACTATTACATTAAGATTATTGTGTACGTGTGGTATACAAACTTCAATCGCATGATTAGAACACAAGAAGTAAAAACGAGATTTTTAAATTACGCACAGAAGCCATCTTGTGATTATGCAAACAATTGAAATAAATTAGATGCCAGTGGATCAACATTTGTATAAGCATTTAACGTGCAACGTTTCACGGCACTCGGATAGTTAATTCGCGAGAAACGTTCATTTAAATATTTATACTTCGCGTCGCCGCCATGTTGGATTTGTGCTCACCAGGTTACTGAAAGTCCTATAGGTGAACATATGTTCATAGTCTCTATGAACATTAAAACATTCAGTTTGGTTGCTGTAAAATATTCATAGATATTGAGAACCGTCTAAATATTTCGGAAGCTCGCCATTTAGGACTGTTATATGTATAGGCCATAGAGTTATGTACCATTCGAGGACAATTATTGCCTAGGTTCATTATTCAAACTTTCACTTCGATCGCATGATTACGACACAAGAAATAAAAACTTAATTTTAAAATTTCGCACAGACGCCATCTTGAGGTTATGTAAACAATTGAATTAAATTAGATGGCAGTCCATTACAAACTGCAAAATCATTTACTGTACCACATTTTACGGCGCTCAGAGAGTAAAATCACGAGAAAAGTATTCAAATATTTCAAATTCGCTTGGTCGCCATGTTCGTTTTGTACTTTACAGGTTTATGAAATATACATAGGTAAACTTGTATCTGTACCCTTTATCACCGTACAAAATTGCAGGGTGATATCTGTAATAGTTTCGGAGATATAGAATGTCAGTGAAATATTTCGCACAGCCGCCATTATGAGGTTATGTAAACAATTGAACTAAATTAGACTCCAGTGCATTACAATGTGTATAAACGATTGCTGTACCAAGTTTCATTACGTTTGGATTGTTAAATCGCGAGAAAAGTCTATTTAAAAGTCTCAACTTCGCTTCGCCGACATGTTGGTTTTGTAGTCACCAGGTTTTTGAAAGTCTCATAGGTGAACTTCTAGTAGTGCCCTTTATCACAGTACACAATTTCAGGGCGATATAGGTAACAGTTTCGGAGATATTGAATGCTAGTGAAATATTTCGCACAGCCGCCATGTTGGATTGGTGAGACGTAACAAAATTTGAAGGGCACGGTCGAGGTCGCCGGGAATAGCGCTATGAACTTACCGAGTTTCATTGAAATCGCTCCAGCCGTTTAGATTTTATTAGGGACACACACACACACCTCACACACACACACACATACACACGCACACACACACGGACAAAAGGTGATCTCATAAGCCTATTTTTTCAAAATTGAAAATAGGCTAAAAATGAGATGGTGTGTGTCTGTCTTTCTTTCTGTCTGCCTGTCTGTGTGTTACTCAATAACGCAAGAACCACTGGTCCGATTTAAATTAAATTTTGCATGGATGTAGCTGATTTACCAGGTTTACATATAGGATACTTTTGATTCCGATATTTTGCACTATTACAAAATGGCGACCATTTTATTGACGTCACTTCACCCTTTGGTTTCAAAATTTCATGTTTCCATATCAAATAAAAAGAGAACGCTAAGAAATAGCAAACTATTGATGGCACATGAGAGCTTGGAAATGTAATTTCCTATCCGAAAGGTCCTGATCACTTTTCGTATATCTCCAACGGTTAGCGAGTAAAACCCACATTTGTGACGTCACTACACCCTTTGGTGTCAAAATTTCATATCTCCATTTTAAATAAAAAGAGAACGCTAAGAAATAACAAACTTTTGATGGCATACACGAGCTTTAACATTTAATTTTCTATCGAAAAGGTCCTTATCACTTTTCGTGTATCTCCAACGGTTAGCGAGTAAAACCTAAATTTGTGCAATAAAACACGGTCAACACCGAGCGGTGCAGTATATCTCTACATATACAAAAAAGAATGTTTTTCTGTGTTCTTCTGAATTAGAGTTATTTACGCGTTTCAGACTGTTTTATGTCGGATGCGCGCGAAAATAAATTTTTGGTCTGTCTGTTTGTTTGTTTGTCTGTGGACAACTTTGTTCCCTTATAACTCGAGAATGGCTGTTGTATCAACGTAAAATTTAGTACAGATATCCATCAGAGGCACGAACCTAATCATTGATGTTACTCTTCTCCATACCTCTCATAAAAGGGAGCCTACCCCCTTAAAATTTATGCTGAAATAAGAGTACAAGGACGAGACAAACTCATTTTCAGTCCCTCAGTGTGAGAGACAAAACTCGGGGGCCCTAGAGGGTCACCGAAAACCATATTTTAAGGCCCTAAAACCAACCGTTTTTGAGGCATTCCCAGAAAACTAATTTCATTTAATAAACTAATAAACGAATGCAAGCCGGTAACCATGGCAAGAGATTCTCAGAGGTCCATCTATTGCTGTAAGACGCAATGCAATTCCATTAATTATATTAGCTTGCCACGGTGGGTGAGTGGATCGCGTGTCGGTCTACTAACCCCAAGATTGCAGGTTCGCTCCTGGCCGTGGTAAGTAATTTTTGAAAGACGGCATGTCAAAGAACCCATTTGAATTCAGTAGGCCGTGTTCATAATGGTAACATTTAACACGGGAGTTTCCGCCAACACAAAGTTCCTCATTTCTCTACTAGAAAGCGCTATATTGTTCAAGGAGCTTAGATATTTAACCTCCTTGACTTTCATAGTGATTCAGGGAACAACGAAATTCGACATGCAAGCTACCCTCTGGGTGTCAAATTACAAATCTTGCACCCGGCACCCTAGGTCATACGACATTATTATTATTATTATTATTATTATTATTATTATTATTATTATTATTATTATTATTATTATTAATTGCATTAGTGTGAAAGTTTGCAAATGGCTAGAAGGTTATCACGGAACTAAATTAAGCTGTAAAATTCATCAATACGTATAATGCGCTTAAGGAGGTCAAGGGGTAGGCCTACTCTAGATTTTTTTCACGGGATTTACACCTGCGGGTGTGGTACGGCAGGTCTATTATATTCCTATCCCTATATTATACTATTATTATTATTATTAGTATTATATTATGGCGTTCAACGACGAGACAAAGCCCCTCGGTGCCAGAAACAAAACTCGGGGGCCCTAAAGGGTCCTCGAAAACTACATTATAAGGCTCTAAAACCAACAGTTTCCGAAATATTCCCAGGAAACTAATTTAATTTAATTTAAAAAAACTAATGAAGGAATGCAAATCGGTAACCATGACATTTTCTCAGGGGGTGGCATCCAACTTCCATCTATTTCTGTAAGAAGCAATGTCACTCCATTTATTACATTTCTGTGAAAGTTTGCAAATTGCTATAAGGTTATCACGGAACCAACGTAGACTGTATAATTCATTAATGCAATTAAGGGGGTCAAGGGGTAACCTAGAATTTTTTCATGCAATTTTCACGTGCGACATATAGTACAGAAGGTCTATTATATTTCCAATAACAACATTATTTTCAAAAATTCTTGAATTGAATCAGCATTTTTTGCGGATTTTAGGAATTGGGCCATTTGAGGCTAAAGAACTTGAATTTTCATGCACCACAAGCCTTTATCTTATATATAAAAGTGAAAGTCTGTATGTATGTATGTGGGTATGTGGGTGGGTCTGTTCCGTATACAAATCTACACCGTTCCACCAATCTCAACCAAATTTTGCATACACATAGTTTAGGACCCAGAACGAACCGCTGGCTACATGAATTTTCGATTGTCTTTCTCATTCTTCTGATTTCGGCCCTTTTGCACTCAAGCACAGGCAAATCAAATCATAAAATATACTCATGAAGGAATGGCAAGGCAGATAGTTTCCATGGCAACATAGCTCAAGTCGAGACACGGCCGACTGGATGCCATTCGCGCTCTGCACTACCGGTATAGAAAATGAGGATCTTTACTTGAAATCCCGTTAGTTACTCAACTACTCACACAGCACTGTCTACAGAGTTTAGCATAACAAAGACTTGACACCATCTTCTACTATATATTTGTCAAATACCACTCACTCACTCACTCATTCATTCATCACGAAATCTCAGAAACCACCAAACGGATTGGAATAAAATTTGGTATGCAGCTTCCTCAAGGGACGCAAACGCTCACTAAGAGAGGATTTTTGCATATTCAGGTTCTAAAGGGGTGTTAAGGGGGTAGACCTGCATTTCATTGAATAGCAATATCTCCCGATTGGTTTCATTGGGGGATGTGATACTCGGCATATAAACTAATCATTAAAAATAAGAATACATGTGTCTGAGGGTTTTTCGATGTGGTGTATATTATGAGGTGAAAGGGGTGAAAAGTGGGGATTAAAAGATTCCTAACGGAGCGTGTATCTCTTAAACGACATAGGCGAGGAGTTTGAAACTCAGCGAAAAAAATCAACATAAAAAAGAAGTAAATATGTGTTTGACCGGTTTTTCATAAATCCAATTTATGGGGCCCACGGGGAGGGGTGAAATTCTGGGGGGGGGGGGGAACAGGAAAGAAAGTGACCTAACTGATTGACTGACTGACTCACTCATCAAACTCAGGGGAAAATTAAGTAAGTAAGTAAGTAAGTAAATAGCTGTTTGACAGTTTTTTTCTTAAATCAAATTTAAGGGGTTCTTGGGGAGGGGTGAAATTCTGAAAAAAGAAAATTGAAAGAAAATGTCCTGACTCACTCACTCACTCATCATCGCCCAGCCAAAATTATTGAAGTTAGAAACATGACAGTTGGGGGATATATTCATTGTTTGTCAAAACCGTCTACTAAGGGAGGATTTTCGGATAATCAGGTTCTAAAGGGGGTCTTAAGGGGATTAAACCTGCATTTCATTGAATAACAATATCTCCCGATTGGTTTCATTGGGGGATGTGATACACGGCATATAAACTCATCATTAAAAAGTAAGAAGACACCTGTCTGAGGGTTTTTCGATGTGGTGTATATTATGAGGTGAAAGGGGGTGAAAAGTGGGGATTGAAAGATTCCTAACGGAGCGTGTATCTCTTAAACGACATAGGTGAGGAGTTTGAAACTCAGCGGAAAAAGATCAGGATAAAAATAAGTAAATATGTGTTTGACAGTTTTTTCATAAATCCAATTTAAGGGTCCCATGGGGAGGGGTGAAATTCTGGGAGGGGGGGGGGGGCAGAAAAGAAAGTGTCCTAACTGATTGACTGACTCACTCACTCATCAAACTTAGGGGGAAAAACTGCTTTAAAGTAAGTAAATAGCTTTTCGACAGTTTTTTGAACAATCAAATATAAGAGGTTCATCGGGAGGGGTGAAATTCTGAAGAAGAAAAAAAAAATAAAGAAAATGTCCTGACCCATTCTCTCACTCATCATCGCCCAGCCAAAATTATTGAAGTTGGAAACATGGCAGTTTGGGGATATGTTCGTTGTATGTCAAAACCGTACACTAAGGGAGGATTTTTGGATATTCAGGTTCTAAAGGGGTCTTAAGGGGGTTAAGCCTGCATTTCATTGAATAACAATATCTCATTTGTGGATGTGATACTCGGCATATAAACTAATCATTAAAAATAAGCAGACATGTGTCTAAGGGTTTTTCGATGTGGTGTATTATTATGAGGTGAAAGGGGTGAAAAGTGGGGGTTGAAGGATTCCTAACGGAGCGTGTAGGCCTATCTCTTAAACGGCATAGGCGAGAAATTTGAAACTCAGCGAAAAAATCACCTTAAAAAGTAAGTAAATCGGTGTTCGACCGTTTTTTCATAAATTAATTTAAGGGGCCAATGGGGGTGGTGTGAAATTTTGGGGGGAAAAAGGAGAGAAAGTGTCCTAACTGACTGACTAACTCACTCACTCATCAAACTCAGGGAAAAAAGACAGCTTAAAAAACAAGTTAATAGGTGTTCAAGCGTTTTTTCATCAATCCAATTTAAGAGGCCCGTGGGGAGGGGTGAAATTCTGGTAAAAATAATTGAAAGAAAATGTCCTGTCTGACTCACTCACTCATCACGCCCAACGAAAACTATTCAAGTTGGATACATGAAATTTTGGGAATATGTTCGCTGTATGTCGAAAACGTCAACTAAGGAATGATTTTTGTTTAATCGGGTTTTAAAGAGGTGTTAAGGGGGTAAACGAGCATTTCATTGAATAACGATATCTCATGAGTTGTTTCTTTTGGGATGTGATATTCGGTATGTAAACTTATCATTAAAAACAAGATGTTCAGTAAAGAACATATAGCCTACTTTCTCCTAAATGTATGAGTATAGTTATAACTCGTTGTTATTATCAAAGAGTATAATAGAACTATTCTTTGTTGAAGACCTTAGAAACGATTTACCTCTACCAAACGCCACAACCTAGATAAAAACTGCTACCATCATTGAAGAAAGAAAGAAAGAAAGAAAGAAAGAAAGAAAGATAAGAAATATCTAAAGAATGTTATGGATCTGGAGACATAATCGACCTGACTGGCGGCGTGGCTCAGCGGTAACGTTCTCGCTTGCTGGACCGTATGTTTCTGGTTCGTATCCTGGCGCAGTCAGCTGGCATTTGAGGGTGCACAAATGCGAGGGAGCCGTGTTAGTAGATTTACTGGCACGTTAAAGATCCCCTTCGGGACAAAATTCTGGCACCCCGGCGTCTCTAAAAGCAACAGTAGTTAAAAGGGGCGTAAAACCAATAACATTATTATTATTATTATTATTATTATTATTATTATTATTACATAATCGGCCTGACGCGGGCAACATCCAACTTTGAGTTGAGGCATGTCTTTACACGTCTGGCTGCGTATGACTTTCACAACCCTAATTGAATTAACAAATCTTTCCATGACCCTACAGAGACGTGTGTATACCAACTATGTGGATATTTTCGATTGCTATTTGGCTGAAATAAAAGTATTGATTAATATCCTGAACTAGCACCAACGGTAGAGTTCAGATACTATGTGAAATCGTTTTGTTCTTTACTTCAATTAACATTTTCAAATAACGCACAATAGGCTGTTACAAACCTTTTAAAATAAAAAGTAAAAATGTATCGTAGTATCATCTTGTCATTCTTCAAATTCGATGCGCATAGAATGCCAATGGTATAGTAATCAATGGAGCCCCACGTAGACTAGTCGTGACATCTAGTGGTGAAATATCGAACAATATAATCCTAACAGAGCGAGTGCATTCTAGCGGCCAGAAGAAGAAACATTTCAATAAAATCTGGAAGTTAATAAGTAGGTCAGCGTGCAGTTACCTTTTTGGCAGCTAGATGTCTCGAGTAAATCTGCTGGCGAATTATGTTTTAATTACATATATATTTTACACCACAATATGCACAATATAACGCTTAATTTTAAAACATCTGAGTCATTACAAAACAATAAACATATAACTTTTCAAGCAAAAAACCTAGCTCTGATCGGGTTTGAACCATTGGCATTTGAGCGATAGGCTAAAGCTCTACCACTTTTTTTTATTAGCTCTTTACAGAATTACAGAATTTTCAGATATGATAAATACCATACTAATACATCACAAGAAATCCAGATAGTGTCCATATTTATCGTACAATTGTCCACTTTCACTAAGCTTCCAACGCTCTTTTTGCAGGTGATACCTGAGATCCAGGAACGAGAAATGTTGATCATTGTCCATCACGAAGTATACATATTGGCCCATTATCCACACAATGGCAGTCTGTTTAATTTGGGGGAAGGCGGTCACCGACAAACGAACCAACTTCCTGTCATCAAGGTCATCCGTGGGCACATTTAATAGTTGACATACTTTTCCCTTACACCACAGCCACGTGGAGGCAACTCGCGTGCATGATGTGAAGCGGTGTATCGCCGTATCAGTTTGACCACATATAGTACACCATGGGTAAGCTTCAAGACGGATGGTATATCGCCGTAGAGCGGTTGGGATGAGATCGTTGAGGAAGATAAAAACCTGGGAGTGTACAGCAGAAGAAATGGTCATAGCCCCAAAATTTTTCCAAACAGTGGGCCAATGGACGTAGAGGGTGGTGGCCTCTATTCGCGGTTTGGAGTGTACCACTTGCCGCAACATGTTATAAATACTTTTCGTCGTTGGAACAGTCCCTGAAGGCATTTGGCGAACAGTTTCCAGAAGGTGCTGTTGATGGTCCCTAAATATCTTCGGCAAAGCTCTATCACAACCACGGGCTGTGTTTCGAATATCTTTGTATAGCGCTTTCGTAAAAGTGTCATGTTGGGAAAGAATGGTGATATCGTTCTTGCAGAGGAGTGCACGGCATCTCATGCCATGAGCTGTTAGCCCTAGCCCGCCTTGCCGGGATGGGAGGTACAACTGTTCCCGTTGTACTCGGAACAAAAATCCTTGCCATATAAACCAACCTGTATATTTTGCCAATTGGCACTCAAACATTTTGGGAAGTGGGAAAAGTTGTGCGACATACCATATTTTAGAGAGCGCAAACACGTTGAGGACCATGACCCGTTGCACTATATTGAGGTTTCTTTGACCAAATTGGATCAGCACTCCCCTAACTTTGGCAATGACCTTAGTCCAGTTTGCTTGCACTGTGTCCAGAAGCGATTGCTTCCAGGTAATGCCAAGAATTTTCACCTCATTTACTATCCGGAACCAGGGCTGTTGGGTAATCACTGAGTTAGTATTGAGCGGAAGCAAAGCAGTTTTCTGGGGGTTCGATTGTGCTCCAGAGGCGATATGGTAGCGCTGAAGGACGCTATCAATGTGGGAGATGTCTTCATTATTGCGGATCAATATTGATACGTCATCAGCATAGGCGCACATTCCAAAAACATGTGTGGACAGTTTGTAACCCTGTAGCTTCACCTGGGTAGTCCGAATGAACGGTTCAAGGCCAATGACAAAAAGTAGCATAGAAAGGGGACATCCTTGCCTAACTGATCGTTGTATTGGAATCAGAGGGGAAAGAAAACCGTTGACGAGCACTCGAGACGTAGCATTACAATTTATCATACGAATGTGGTCAATAAGGATTTCAGGAAATTCGAAGTGTTGCAAGACCATGTACAAGTATTCATGACTGATGCGGTCGAAAGCTTTATCAAGATCTAAGGTGAGAAAACTCACTGGCTCAGTGGGGAGCATTTCGGCTTTTAGGTGTAGGTCCCGTAGTATCGCTAAGTTTGTTAACAGAGTTCTTCCAGGAATACTGCAACATTGTTCATCACCAATGATATCAGGTAGAACAGTCTTCAATCGGCATGCAAGTACTTTGGTAAGGACTTTATAGTCACTGAAGAGCAGAGTAACTGGTCGGAAGTAACCAACTGCCATGGGAGAGGATGTTTTTGGTATGAGGACTATGGTACACTCGTGATGTGATTGACAAAGAGCACGACGTTGGAGAATGGTACGCAGGACATGACAAAATTCTTTGCCAATGAGAGGCCAGAAGTGTTTATACATTTCATATGGCAGTCCATCCATGCCAGGTGAGCGGTTGTTTGGTAGTTGCTTAACCACAGAGTGAATATCTTCATCCGTAATATCCGCGCTGAGCAGAGTTTTGTTGTCCGGAGATAGTTGGGTACTGCAAGATGACAGCAATAGGGTCACCTGCTGTGGATCAATGGGAGCCTTAGCGTAGAACCGTTGATAAAATAATGATATTTCACGACGTATAGCGTCAGGGGAGGTGACGACACTTCCAGTACTGGTGCGGAGGCGGTGGATATATTTACGTTGCCGCTCACGTTGTCCTTTGGCGATATGGTATACACTTGCACTTTCGTCCGGGAGCACTGTACGTTCTTTTAAAGCCACGTTTATATGAGCGAGCGTTCGTTGCTGTAGAGACAGGAGCTTGGTTTTAACTTCCCGGATCTGGTCATATATTCGCTCCCCAGCATCAGATCTTTGCTGGAGCTGGCGAAGAACTCGATTGTAAAATTCAACTGTATCCAGTCTTTCCCGACCTCCTTGGCAAGATATGTTCTTAAAGACGCGGCGGATCCCTGGTTTAACTAAAATATCCCACCAGTCTGCGCAGTCGCGAAATTTGCATTTTTGTTGGACCCATCGAGTCCAGTGTTGTCTGAAAATATCTTGGCATTCCTCCTCCAGTAACAGCGAGCAATTCAGCTTCCAATAACCTCTTCCTATGTGAAATATGGGATGGGGGTAAGAGATTGTACATACGACAGCATGATGGTTAGTGAAACTGGCAGGTATCACTTCATATCGTCTAGGCTGGATAAGTTCCTGTGAAAAGTAGATGCGGTCAAGTCGTGATGAGGAGTTGTGACTTATACAGGTGTAATGGGGCAGGGGCACCCTTAAACTATCCACAGCATCAATGAGGTGTAGGGAGGTAAGAAGGGTCCTGAGAGCCGGGTTGACACCTTGGTATGAGCTAGTGGAATCTTCTGGGCGTTGAATACAATTAAAATCCCCTGCAAGAATAAGTTTTTCCTTAACGTCGTGCAGATGAGGCAGTATACTCTGTTGAAAGAACATTTTCCGTTCCACACGTTTATTGGACCCGGATGGGGCATATACATTTATCAGGGTGGTATTGTTTATGTGTCCAGATATTATGCGTCCTGATGGATGACATAGCACACCTTCGAGTGGGATATCATGTCTTATGAGGAATCCGGTCCCTCTATTCGTATTACCGGTATTGATGTATTGTTTGTAGAAGGCAGATATGGGTAAACACGGTATAGCAACTTCTTGAATGAAGGCAATGTCAATGTCTGCATCTCGAAGGAATCTCTCCAACAGTTGAAATTTCAGAGGGCATTCTATTACATTGATATTCACAGTGGCCACAGTGAGAAATTGCGCCATTAAGAGAAGTATAAAAGCTGTGCTAGACATACTGGAAGGTGGACTCGAAAGAAGACACAGGTGAGAATTATCCTGGTGCACTATGTCAAATTAGATTGAGATAGTTCCTTATGACTGCCATTCCTAGGCCGGCTGTCAGCGTTTGAGAGCGTTCGTGGGTCCCTAGATGACGTAGAATGAAGATTTTGTTTCTTTTTCACAGCTGCGGGAACGTTTGTAGAGCCAGTTTGATTCTTCGGGGCTGGTACGGCAATCGAGGCATTTGTTTTAATCTTCTTAGAGACGTTCTCGGATCCCCGATCAACCTGCTTAAGTGAGTCGGTAGGGACCAGCGAAGGTGGGGGCAGTGAAGACAAAATTTCTGTGGCAGCCTGTAGTGACGGCATAGTTGGTTCTAAGGCTGCGATACAGGTTGCCGATAGCACAGGGGCACTCTGTGGCTCGCTGCTCTGGTCAGGGCAAGGTACCAGTTCTGCGTCATATGTATTCGAGGCCACTTCTGGTGTTGTCCCAGCTGACTGATCAATAAGCATGTTTTCATATGACGTTTGCTGCGTCACAACTTCCGAGTATTGGGCACGTCGTTGTTGTGTAGGAGTTATACCGAGGGGAATCATTTTCTTTGGGCAGTTGATACGTAGATGTGTGGTAGCATTGCAAATTAAACAGGTCTGTTTCTGTCCATTATACGTTATATAGCCAGAATGGCCACCAAAAGTCTCAGTGGAGGGGATATCTTGTTTGATTTCCATAGTGACGGCACGTATTCCATTATACACCGGGAACTGATAAGCAGAAGACCATTGTTCTTTCCTGACGTCACTCACAGTGCCATATTTCGACAGGACGGATTTGAAAATTTCAGGGGGAACTTCGAGTGGGACATTAAATATACGCACTGTGGTAAAATTGGAATCCGCTGTGGAGAGCTTAACATTTGTCATTTCGCCTGAGTCATACTGAAATTTAATAGGATCTGCAAAAGTATTTAACAATTTCTGATAAGTAGATATGCTGATTACCTTGATGTACATGGTTTTTTCGTGCGCATTTAACTGGATGGCTTCTACTTGGTCGACAGTCAACCGGAGGGTATCGGCAATCCAGCGGTGAATTTCTCCTTGTGAGGGGCGAGAACTCTGCCTGTCCCATTGGCAGCGTACGGTGTTTTTCCTCTGGTATCCGGACATGATTTTCAGCGGTGTTTTCTGGGTTTCTGGTTTTGTTGTCCTATCTGGAACACTACTTGAAAAAGTATTGTCCGAATGACACACGGAAGGTCAGTACACACGTGGAACTAAGGAAGCACCGGTATTAGGAACCGTTCACTCTTCCAATGCGGTCACACAGCGCGCACACACGTACCTCACTCGGCCACGACTAGTGACCAACTACCACTGAGCTAATTGTGTCAACGAATATCGTTCTATATAAAATGACTTACATAGAACTTGTTAGCAAATAATGATTTATACTAAACTATTTCATCACTGGAGTATATTATTTATATATAAAGCATTTCATACAAAGTTTATTTATTTTGTATCAGTACGCTATATTGCATGCAATACTCAAATTAGTGAAATATAAGTCAGGCACAAGATATCCGCTGCCATCTTGTCTTATTACTGAATCGGCTCAGCTTTTTAAAATCACGTTTGCACTATAGTATTACAAAATAAACTTTTAATTTCGAACGTGCCTCTTCCTTTAGAACAGTTAAAACGATTCTCAGCTCGATAATCGGAACTGGTGGGTCCCATGATATGGATTATAAAGTTTGCATAATTCGCACGGCCGCCATCCTGAAATGGTATGGCGGACGACCTTGTAGTTTGGTCACAAGACGCATCCTATACGAAGGTATGTTGTTTCCAAATTTGGTAGAGATCGGATGATTTGGTTAGTCGTTATTTGATTTTACGTTTTGAACGTTTGAGTGGCCGCCATTCAGTTTTAGTAAAGATGGCGGCAATATAAAACATGACACTGAGGTGTCCTTTGCTAGTGCTACCTTTGTACCAAATTTCGTTCAATTCGCATTCACCGTGTTCGAATTGATAGGGGGGGACAGACATTCAGAGTACACACACTCACACACACACGGACACACACACACACAGACTCACACACACACACACACAGACTCACACACACACATACACACACACAGACAGACACACTTTTTTCGCCCTGTGTTGATCTCATAAGTCTACTTTCATTTTTTGCAAAAATCGAAAGTAGGCTAATAATCAGACATATGTCTAAGGGTTTATCGATGTGGTGTATATTATGAGGTGAAAGGGGTGAAAATTGGGTGTTGAAGGATTCTTAACGGAGCGTGTATCTCTTAAACGACAATGGCGGGAAGTTTGAAATTCGACGGGAAAAACAGCTTTAAATACAAGTAAAGAGGTGTTCGACCGTTTTGTCATAAATCCAATTTAAGGGGCCCTTGGAGAGGGGTGAAATTCTGGGGAAAAAAACAGGAAAGAAAGTGTCCTAACTGATTGACTCACTTACTCACTCATCAAACTCAGGGGGAAAACAGCTTTAAATAAGTAAATAGGTGTTCGACCGTTTGTTTCATGAATCCAATTTAAGGGGTTCATGGGGAGGGGTGAAATTATAAAAAATAATTGAAAGAAAATGTCCTGACTCCTCACTCACTCATCATCGCCCAGCCAAAATTATTGATGTTAGAAACATGAAATTTTGGGGATATGTTCGTTGTATGTCGAAAACGTCCACTAAGGAAAGGGTTTTGGATATTCAGGTTCTAAAGAGGTGTTAAGGGGTAAATGTGCATTTCATTGAATAACAATATCTCACGAGTGGTTTCATTTGGGGATGTGATACTTGGCATATATTCTAATCTTTAAAATAAGCTGACACATGTCTAATGGTTTTTGGATGTAGTGTATATTATAAGGTGAAAGGGATGAAAAGTGGGGTTTGAAAGATTCCTAACGGAGCGTGTATCTCTTAAACGACATAAGCGAGGTGTTTGAAACTCGGAGGAAATCAATCAGCTTTAAAATAAATAAATAAATAAATATATAAAATAAATAGGTGTTCGACCGTTTTTTTTCATAAATACAATTTAAGGGGCCTATGGGGAGGGGTGAAATTCTGGAAGAAAAACTTCCACTAAGGAAGGATTTTTGGATGTTCACTCTCATCGACCAACCAAAACTATTAAAGTTAGAAGAAAGATATTTTGGGGATATGTTTGTTGTGTGTCGAAAATGTCTACTAAGGAGGGATTTTTGGATATTCAGGTTCTAAAGGGGTGTTAACGGGGTTAAACCTGCATTTCATTCAATAACAATATGACACGACTATGACGCGAGCGAAGCGAGGCTAAAAATGAGATGGTGTGTGTCTGTGTATTACTCAATCACGCAAGTACCACTGGTCCGATATACATGAATTTTACATGGAAGTAGCTGATTTACCTGGTTAACATATAGGTTACTTTTGATTTCAATAATTTGCATTATTTAAAGATGGCGACCATTTTAGTGACGTCACTACACCCTTTGGTTTCAAACTTTCATATTTCCATTTCAAATAAAAAGAGAACGCTAAGAAATAGCAAACTTTTGATGGCATATACGAGGTTTAAAATTACATTTTCTATCCGAAAGGTATCTCCAACGGTTAGCGAGAAAAACCTAAATTTGTGCTATAAAACACGGTCAACGCCGAGCGGTGTAGTTGGACAAAATGTTCCATCCTTAATATCCCTCTGCGCAGCTTCTCGCCTATCCCCTGTTTTAACTGTCACCTTCATATTTTAATTTATTTATGACGCGTAGCGAAGCACGGGTACTTCAGCTAGTAAATTATGAAAGAGGTCTTCCTGTGTATGGGGACCTAACCCAACGTAGAGGGTCAGTTTTTATGTGACGTGTATTGCGTTTCGTCTACAAGGCTTTCAATTCTATTTCACGTCAGGAAGTACATGTTAGGTGAATTTAGTTTGAGAGCACATTTTAACTATTTTTTCTTCTTTGTATTTTTTTGTCGAAATACCGGTTCATCGTAAGGATGATTTTGTTTGATACTGTGTGGTAGATATACCCATATTTGGATATCTGGGTGATATGTTGTAGACAGTAGAATTGTCTGTCTCTCTTTCGGTGTATCTTTATGTACGCCTATAACTCGTGTTCGGATGCTTGGTGCATCGTAAAATTAGGTATGGTAACCATGAGAGTCAATACACCAATCATTTATAAAACTCTTCACCGAACTTTTCATGCAGTAAAAGGGTGGATATAGGGAAAAACTTTTCAAAATACATGCTACAATAGGCGAAATATAAAAATTATCCCAGAAGGACGACCAAAGCATATGTTGCGATTCTCAATGTGAGACACAAAATTCGGGAGTCGATAAAGGGTCTCCGAAAACCACATTTTAAGGCCCTTAAATTAACAGTGTGTGTGATATTCCCAGAAAACTAACTTCGTTCTGATAAACTTATGAAGGAATTACAAAAAACCGCTAACCATTGCAGCAGGAGCTCAATTGATAATGTCTGGTGTTAACACCGAACACCGTTCGAAGAACGGGTACTTCTGCTAGCAAAAAGTAAATTACAGGAAATTAAAGTAAGGGATTCTCACAATTTGGAGGATATAACTAAAGGTCAGACTATCGAACTGAATAACGATAATACATCGATGCCAGAACGAGTTGAAGAAAGTAGTACCAGAGAAGAGCGAATAAGATTGCAAGAACGAATCGATAGATTAGAATAGGAATTGTTTTATGCAAGAAGGTTAAATTTACCGCCTGTCAGAGATAGTCAAGTGCGATGTCATGACTCATGATATTCCGCAATATTGATCAGAAACCACGTACTTTCTTGGAAACGATGGTATAACGCCAATAGAATTTATAAACGTCGTTTCTGAATATTTTATCGAAAATAACGTCCCTGAGGAGAGAAAGCTAAGACTAGTTGAGCGTTATCTGACTACTACTGCTCATCAGTGGTATCGAGCTTTCCGTTGGACTTTCCTATGTTTTGAGGACTTCGCAAATGCCCTCATAAAACGATTTTGGTCGATGAACGAACAACACAATGTAAGGGCAGAGGCATACTCGCGGAAGTACGCTAGTTCACATCCTACTCGCTATGCTAGCTACTTCGCAACACAATTAGCACGCATTCAATATTTACAACCTGCACCGTCAGACATAGAAATGATACAGACGATATCACGGCAATTTCCTGCCGATGTAAGAAGAAACATAATAGCGTCTAGAGTATCCAGTCTACAGGAAATGGATGATTTGCTTAGACAACTTGATTACACGTCTAGCGCAATCCGAGAACGGATCATCGCGAAGTGAACAACATCATGATCGATGAAATGCAGCAGACGGAGGAAAATGAAAGAGATAATAGGAGAGGAGGACCTATTAGGAATGGATATACTCAGAACCAGAGACACGAGTATCAAAACCGTAGGCAGCAAGATAGCAGGCCATATCAACGATATTCACGGAATAATAGCCAAAACAGAAGATCGGGTTACCAGTATAACAATGCTTATCGCCAAAATAACTATTAACAGAGGGGTAATAATAACAACAACAATAATCGCCAAGGCTATTCGCGATAT
The DNA here is from genome assembly GCA_946902985.2 of Meconema thalassinum. Classification (NCBI taxonomy): domain Eukaryota; kingdom Metazoa; phylum Arthropoda; class Insecta; order Orthoptera; family Tettigoniidae; genus Meconema; species Meconema thalassinum. The sequence continues at coordinate 245,284,526 of OX336394.1, read as the reverse complement.
AAAAGTTGGAATGATGACAATTATAATCGCCAGAATTTCCAGCAGCGAAGGAACCAGGAAAATCGGAACTACGTTCGAAATCAACAAGAAGAAACCCAGAGAACGAGAGAAAATAGGCCAAGACAGGACGAACCGAAACCAGGTACAAGCAGACTGGAAAACAGAGGTAATGACGATTATACCTCTGGGCAAAAAAAACCTGCAAAACGGCAATAGACGGCAGAAAATTTTCACCTACTAAAGAAATAACGATAAACGAAGTATACCAGACAACGGATGACGATTTGTTATTCGAGGAAGAAATCCCAGAAAGAAAGAGAACGGCTGAGTTGCTAATAATAAATATTGTTGTTCAAGAAACTACGTTGAAAACGCTTTTGGACACAGGTGCATCAGTTTCGATAATATCACAAGAATCCTATGATAAATTAAAGGATGGAGAAGAGGTTACATCCATGCCAGTCTCAAGTTTGAAAATACGAGGAATTTTTAAAGACAAATCGGTTAAATGTCGAATCCAAGTTTTGATAGAATTCACCATTAATGAGCTACGTTATGAACATATTTTTATTGTGGTCGAGAAGATTAATTTTGATGCGATCATAGGAATTGACTTCATCACGAAAGTAGGAGCAATAATAGATATGCGGAATAGAATAGTTAAATTCTATGATGAAATCGACATAGAAAAGTCTAAAGAACAGGACACTGAAAACCTTCCAGAAAAGGAACCAAGAGAAATTATTCTAAATCAAGTTATTAGTGAAGTAGAAGCTGAATCGAGTCATTATGGATTCATAGTGGATGGATTTGCCGAGTATGAAGAGAAATTCTTTGATTTAATTCAGGAATATGGAGATATATTTGATGATAAACCTGGATTAATCAAGGGATTTAAGTACCACATAAGGCTTACTGATACTACTCCTTATCAGAGGAAACCTTACCCAATTGCAGAAAAATATCATGCGGAGGTAGCTGATATTATTCAAATGATGGAATAATTAGGAAACAAGCTACTTCCTATATTAACCCCATGACTGTGGTAAAAAAAGGCAAATGGGTAACTAAGGCTATGCTTAGACGCCAGAAGAATTAATAGTCTCATTTTGAAAGGAAAAGACCGTCCCTCCAAAAATTAGTGAGCTTTTGAGGCAATTTATAGAAAGGAATGTTATCCCAAGAGCAGGAAAACGTGAGAGTATTCTGACGGACCATGGCACGCAATTTACGTCAGAAGAATTTAAGAATGCGATGGAGAGGCTCGAGATTAGACATATTTTCTCCTGCTCCAGAGACCCTGAATCGAATCTCGTTGAGAGATCGATTAATGAGATTAGCAACTACGCAAGACTCTATTGTTCAGAAAACCATAGAGAATGTACCACTCATTGAAGAATGTTTACATTCAACAGTACACGAAAGTAAGGCTGACATCCCAACTCTATTTAATTGTGATAAGAAACCAGAACGACCGTGGGATGATGTATTTAGGAGAATACCTAAAGACACTCTACCAACGAGGGAAAGAAGAGTAGAGGCAGCCCACCAGAATCTCATCATAACGGCGGAGCGACGTGAAAAACGCACGCTAGGAAAACGTTATGATACACGCTGATGAGAAGAGACGATTTAGTGGTTATAAAAAGACCTACGAAGGCTGATGTATCAAAGCAAATATACCCTAGATTTGCTAAGACTTATTACGGCCCATTTTAAGTAGCAGAAAGATTTGGTAATAATTGTTTCAAGATTGTGAACATTCTCGACGATCAAGTGATTGGAAATTACAACGCAAATAATTTAAAACGCTATTTTAAAAGGATTGAATGAAGAGTAATACACGGTACAATTAAGATCTGAAGAATGCATTTCAAGAAACATTGTACCACGCTGTTGCAATGGAAGTAGAGTGAGGATTGTGCTCTTATATGTATATGAGCTTGGAAATATTCATCTCTTCAAAAGTTTTCGAAACTGTCCCTTGATAAAATATAGCGACTCTGGAAACAAGCCACAGAACAGGTTTGTACCTCTCCGAGTTAGCGAGTTAAGCGAGCCGACCAATGAGAAAATTACCAGTCACGTGGGAGACTTGGCACTAGACTGCACAGTTCTTAGCAGAAATGAACTATGTTGCACGGAGATAATCGAGGACTCCCGAGGCGAGCCGATTCCCGCACGCGCTGTAAGTGTGCCTCGAGCATGGTAGGGGAAGACTCGAGCAATACGCGTGTCACACAGCCAATGAGAAGCGACCTTACTTAGATAAGAGAAAACAATGTAATGAGCATAGCTAATTACTAGCATGATTTTAACACATCGTAATATCATGGAAGATATTAAATAATAAATAAGAACTATTTATTAAAATTGCGGTTAATTATATGTTTAATTAAGGATTATTTCAATCATCGATAATAAGCAACCAATCAGATCCATGTTCTGAAAAGGACGCTTACTTGAGCATTGACGAGGGGGATGAGAGAGAAGAATCGAGGCTCTTAATACATACAACTTCATGATAGAAGGACGTCTCAACGAAATACTCAACAATAAAACAAAGCTGATAGAGATTACGATATTTTTGAAGAAGTTAACGATCGAAGGCACTTAGTTTGTGGAAATATAAATCAGTCGACATACAACGATATTTAAAAGTTTATTAAAATTAATCTACATTTTTTACCATGTCGAAATTACTGAAGTTGTGGGAGGAATATACGACTGAATCTACAGGATGGGAACAGAACTATGACGACAACGAGAGTATTCGAAGTAACATAACATCAATCTCGTGGTGGAGATTAACATCTCGTCTCTTCCATGTAAAATATTCTACATCTACAATGTCATTTCACCAACTAAAATGACGAATACATATATCAGAACTTTGGCGAAAGAAGACAGAAGAATTCACGAACGAGGGCAGCCATCAAGCGAGAAAGGGTATCCCATCTCACACAAGAAGATTCACCAGCAGAAAGGACGGCCACACGAAGATGATGGAGTTCAAATCCCTTACCTGACCGCAAGGGGACTTCGGTAGGAGACCGTAGAAGCCCACACGACATCATGCAGTCTCGTGCTATTAGAAACAATCCGTTTCTGAAGGATAGCGAAGAAAGCCCATTTCTAGTCATCTATAACGCAACACAAGGTAGTCTAAGGACCAACGATATATCCCATCTTGTAGAGTATTGTAGAAACTTTTGAGAATATCCGACAACTGTTTATTAATGCCATTTTTCTACGTTTACATAATATTGTTATAGTTTTTGATGTTATATTTACATAACTACGTCATGCGGATGTTTATTCACGATTTTCGTCGATTATGACTTTTTAGAATTTTTATTTGAAGTTTTGGAATTTTGCAACTTTCGAAATTTGAATGAGGAGCTTTTACAGTTTAGTTCAGAATATTTTTATGGCCAAGTTTAAATGTGTTTAGATCACATTTTGTCAGTTAATTGAATTGTAAGATATCGTTCTTTGACAACGATGATAATAATGGAAATTTATTCCAAGAATGTTATACAGAGGTATATTTTAGAGAATGCGATTCTTAAAGATCTTATGTAGAGATCCATGTAAAGTCACGATCTGATAACTTATAGACAGATTTGGTTATAAATATTTGGTGACTAACAAACATAAAGTATAAAAGTTTTTGAGAAATATATTAAAGAAAGAATTTGTAAAAGAATATAATGTGAAGTTAGTAAATACGAATTACAGCGTATTTTTGAAGTAATAAGATTTTGAAGAAAGAATTTAAAGGAAATATCACAGCTAATAGGAAGCTTTATGGAAATGTGAGTGTTATATAAATGAAATAATATTGTTATTAGAAGACTAGTATTTTATCGTATTACCTGTTAAATTAATGCATCGATAGAACCAGTATTTTTATTATATATTTTTATTAAGGATGTTGAGACTACGAAAAGAATTTGTTAACGAGAAGTTAGTTCAGAATAATATGTTTTTGGGAGAAAGTGCGAAGCATCTCTAAGAGAGAGATTTATTTCTTCCCGTAGCAGACGGAGGTATTTGTTGTATGACAATGAGCATTGTGAAGCCATTGGTCAATTGTTGAAGGAATGTCTGTAGTGACAGACTTGCGCATATTTTGATGTTGAAATAGGATGTTTTATGAAGAAGCAGTATTGTTGGTGTTTATTAATATTGGAAGTTATTGCAATAGTCTCTTAGAGTTGGAACTCCTTGAAAGCATTAGGACAGCGGATCCTCGATGAAGTTGAATCTGAAAGTAATTATAGAATCAATGGATCTTTGTTGAAACTGAGAGTAAACCGAGCTCTATTTAAATGGTTCTTAATCAGATATTGAATTTACGGTAATTATTCAACGAATTGGAAGATTATATTTTTATTAAGTATATTTTATTTTTATGACAGACCAGTTGTAGGAGGTGTATGAAAATTATGTCTTTATTTAATTGTATGGATTATAGAACCCCGAATTGCAACAGTTTCACGAATAAGACATAGTATAGTGAATGCTAATTTCCTAAAGTCCGTTGAAGAGTAGTGAAGAAATAGGAAGACAATTTATGTCTATATTGTCTGTAAAGAAGGCAGTTGGCCCGTTGTATAATATATTCTATTAGGTAGATTTCATTAGAAAGCTAATTATTGCAATGTGTACCATGTTTCGACTTCCGGAAAATTTCGAGATATCTTCGCGTTTCACATCCCCCAGACCCCAAAACCACCGTCAGTTCGAAAGTTTATATCTGAGGTTACCATGAAAACGCATCTAAATTGATGAGGGATGAGCTATCAGAGGTTGCCAAGACAACCCCATTGACGAGATCACATTCATTTTTAGCCTACTTTTCACACTTCGCAAAAATGAGGGAAAAGTAGACTTATGAGATCGATCCGGGAAAATGTGTCTGTCATTCTGTCTGGCTGTGTGTGTGTGTGTCCCCCTATCAACTCCCAGACGGCTGCAGCAATCGAAACCAAATTTAGTATGAGTAAAGATGTATACCGGAATATCTCAAGCCCATATTTGAAAAAGATGTCAGTTCTACCAACTGCTAAAAGAACGCACTAGAAATTTGAGCTCCATGTTGGATATCATGGAAGGTATACATGGGAGCTATTCCAAAATTGGCACACATGAAGATAATACTATTTCAGTTTAATTTCCAGGAGGCCATACATGACAGTGTTGCCAAAATAATTTTAAGCCTTCTGGTATGTCCAATTTTTAAATGCATATTACTTCTACTCTATTAATTGGATTTCAACCAAATTTTGTATGTGATATGGGCACATAAGAAGGTATGACTGAGCGTATTCCTAAGAGCCACCAGGGCTGCTAACTGTAAATAATTGCTCTCTCTATTTTTTATCCAAATACCAATATATCAGAAAGTATGCAAGCCGACAGCTTTAAACTATGCACACGTATAGTACCTGACATTTTACATTAAATTTGAGTAACTTATATACGTCAGTTCTACCAACATGATTCTAAGCCTGCTGATAGGACCAATTTTTAAATACATGTAACATCTGTACTGTCAGTTGGATTTCAACCAAATTTCGTATGTGCTATGTGTTACATAACAGATATGACTGTAATTATTCTTAAGAGCAATTAGGGCTGCCAACTGTCAATAAATGGTGTCTATATTTCTTTACCCTAATATCAATATATCAGAAAGTATGCAAGCCAACAGGTCTATACTTTGCATACGTATAGCACCTGACATTCTAGATTAATTTGGAGTAATTAATATGTCAGTGATGCCAACATGATTCTATGCCTGATGATAACTCTAATTTAAAATACATGTCACTTCTATACTAAAAAATGGATTTCATCCAAAATTGGCACAAGAAGATATCATAATATTTCCGATTATTTCTGACCAGCACACGCATGACATTGTTGCCAACGTGCTTTTACGTGTGCTGATAGATCCAATGTCTAACTCCATGTAACGTCCTTTGGATTTCAACCACATTTTGTATTCTGTACCTTAAGAGATGGAATTAAGAATATATTCAGTCACCTGGGCTGCCAACTGTATTGCTCTATTGGGCTACATTATTTCGAACTAATTAAGACATTCCGATATTACCAACTTAATTTCGTCATTATTCTAGATATGTTCATATACTGTAGATTAATCATTGGCATGAATCTTAATTTTAAGAAAAGTAGGCTCTTTAGTTCGTCACGGAACTTCTTGTTCCATCTGACTATGTGGGAAGCGGCTAACTGGTAGCATGCTGAACTTCTATGCCCAAGGTCGCTGGTTCAAAAGCGGCCAAAGTCGTCGGATTTTCTAAGAGCGCTAAAAATCCCTCAGCATGATTTCCTTCGGAGGGGAAGTTCCAACGTTCGTTGCAAGTTGCGGTTGCGGTGGCATCTAGCAGCCAAGTTCACAGATAGGTGTCATTGACGGTAGTATTTGGTACAAAATAAGGTACTACTACTTAAAATTGACCTTCTGCAGACCTTACCTGAATATCAGACTAATACAGTCATCACAATTAACACCGTTTATCATACAGATTCTACACACACATCCAATGTACACGGGGTTACACGACCACGTTGTCGCAGCCCCTAAACTGAGGAACCAACCAACATCTCTGCGGGAGATAAAACTTTTCGTGAAGAAGTAACAGACTGTTAGATAGCTACACATCAGAACCAAACCTTGCATAAGGACATTGTGATCACAAGTATAACAAGTAGTTCCATGAAGAACTATACAGCCTATTTTCATATATCCTACTCATGTTAATTGCCTCTATCAACACACAAAATTTCAGTTTGAAGGTGGTGATAGATTGTTAGATATTGAGAACCGTTATATATTTCAGATGGTAGCCAGGATGGATTTTTATTTTTGTACTATTACATTAAGATTATAGTGTACTTGTGGTATTCAAACTTCAATCGCATGATTAGAACACAAGAAGTAAAAACGAGATTTTAAAATTTCGCACAGCTGCCATCTTGTGATAATGCAAACAATTGAAATAAATTAGATGCTAGTGGATTAACATTTGTATAAGCATTTAACGTGCAACGTTTCACTGCACTCGGATAGTTAATTCGCGAGAAACGTCCATTTAAATATTTATAGTTCGCGTCTCCGCCATGTTGTATTTGTGCTCACCAGGTTACTGAAAGTGCTATAGGTTCATAGCCTCCATGAACATAAACAAATTCAGTTTGATTGCTGTAAAAGATTCATAGATATTGAGAACCGTCTAAATATTTCGGATGCTCGCCATTTTGGTTTGTTATGTGTATAGGACATAGAGTTATTTACCATTCAAGGACAATTATTGCCTAGGTTCATTGTGCAAACTTTCACTTCGATCGCATGATTACGACGCAAGAAATAAAAACTTAATTTTAAAATTTTGCACAGCCGCCATCTTGAGGTTATCTAAACAATTGAACTAAATTAGATGCCAGTGCATTACAATAAGTAAAATCATTTACTGTACCACATTTCACTGCGCTCAGAGAGTTAAATCACGAGAAAAGTCTATTAAAATGTTTCAACTTCGCTTGGCCGCCATGTTCGTTTTGAACTTTACAGGTTTATGAAAGTTACATAGATCAACTTATATCAGTACCCTTTATCACCGTACCAAATTTCAGGGTGTTATCTGTAATAGTTTCGGAGATATAGAATGCCAGTGAAATAGTTCGCTCAGCCGCCATTTCGAGGTTATGCAAACAATTGAACTAAATTAGACTCCAGTGCATTACAATGTGTATAAACATTTGCTGTACCAAGTTTCATTACGTTTGGATAGTTAAATCGCGAGAAAAGTCTATTTAAATGTCTCAAATTCGCTTGGCCGCCATGTTGGTTTTGTAGTTACCAGATTTTTGAAAGTCTCATACGTGAACTTCTAGTAGTGCCCTTTATCACCGTACACAATTTCGGGGCGATATCGGTAATAGTTCCGGAGATACTGAATGCTGGTGAAATAATTCGCACAGCCACCATGTTGGATTGGTGAGACACAATAAAATTTTAAGGGAACGGTCTGGGTCGTCCAGAATATTTCTATGGTCTTACCGAGTTTCATTGTAATAGATCCAGCCATTTAGAAGTTATTAGGGGGGACACGCGCGCCCGCGCGCGCGCGCACACACACCTCATAACACACACGCACGCACACACGAACAAATGGTGATCTCATAAGCCTATTTTTTTCATAAAATGAAAATAGGCTAAAAATGAACCCCAAATGACAAGAGGGTTACCATCCCCATAAGACAATAAAATGTTAAAAATATGCATAGAAAGACGAAAAAAAGTTAACCTCCAATTGTAAAATACTTTCTCGCAATAAATGAGGTCTGATCCTCCTACGAAAACCTGCATATTTTGCCTATTATAGCCTATCCCCTAGTTTGCCCGGTGAAATCTACCTCCGCCTTCCGGCGTGTCGAGAGGATTTTTTTAAATTGAGTAGTTGCTGAACTACAGCGTAATATTTGTGTTGTATATAAATAAAATTTAGAATTTAAAGAAAGGTTTATAGTTATATTTATGCGTATTCTATTTTTAATTTGTAGTTTAAATATGAGTAGAGAATTTTTATCACTTCTATGAGAAGGATTTAAGTGATAGGAGACGGGAGATAAATTGTATAGAGTAATGAATAGTTTTTGTAATGACGAAGATCTACGTCAGGGGTAAATTCATTTTATGTGGGGATATTTTTTTTAACTTTATAACATTTTATCTTGTTATAAAACTCCCGTTACCTAGGGCGCAGCAGTTGTATGCTGCGATCTATTTCATTATTTTATTTGCGCTTATGAAAGCGTTTAAAAATAATTTTATCGGTTTCTAGAAGAATCAAACATGTATTTAATGTAACAAAGTAATGACATTTAGTAATTTGATCTAATTGAATGTTAATAATGCATATAATGAATGCTAGTGTTAGGAAACGTGTATTTGTTAATGTCAATAAATATGACAGGCACGTTTTTACGATTCCCTGATCTTTTATAGAAATTTGGCATTTTCTTTGTAGTTAAATGGTAGTAGAATGTGCTGTAGAGTGAAAGTTCCCGAGGAACCTGATCCGCATCCTTACGCCCGAGATTTTCGTAGATTCTCGTCTTTCCTGAGTAGATAGAGAACCCTACTGTTCTGTAGTTAGTTACTATAGCACATTCTGTTTGAAAATATCCTGTTCCTTATTCTTAGTGTTTTCGCCAAGTAGCACTGTGTTTTTTTAGCCGGGACTTCAAGATGCTACAATCCATTTTTTTCATCCTTGGATTTTGGTGGATCATCCAGATATAAGGGTACTGTACCGTACTGTGTAATTCTCAGTTTTGCCTCACAAGGCTGAGTGTACCCCGTTCCAACCCTCAGACCAGAATTAAAATTTCTTGCCAGAGCCGGGAATCTAATTTGGACCTCCGGGGCGACAGCCAAGAATGCTAGCCACTACACCACGAGGTGGTCTAATTTCAATCTTAATATTGTTTATGTTCGACCCTGACTATTATATGTCAGAAAACCGTTCTATAATGAGGCTCATTGTAACACTATTTTTCATTATGAGACAATTTCTCACACCAATCAGAGCTCAAGAAACAGTTGGTTGACCAATTAGATAATTAGATGCGCAGAGTTCTATGGCCTTTTAATTTAAAATCCACTGCCTGGCCTAGTGTCATAGTAGGTTAATCGAGGAGGCCATGGTCAAATACAAGGCATTCTCTGCGTCTCAAGCGCTCTGTTCAGTACATAAAACTGGCGAAATGTCGACAGATATTTATGAATATTTATGTTGGAACATAAAATACTTATAGCCTAATAATTATCGTCGAACATAAACAGTCGTATGCAACAAGCCTATAATGGTAATTAAGGCACTCGTATGGAAATTATAAAGCTCGCATACGCTCGTTTTATAAACATACTCGTGTCTTAATTATTGCCATTATAGGCTGCAAACATACTTAAGAAATTCTACTTCTGAAAACAGACAACGGTCTAGTATTGTTATATATATTCAGAGAGACATACAAATCACTGATTTGGTAATGCTTCAAGAAACCTTGACTTTATATTATAGTGTAAGGTGTAAATCAAACAGTAATGTTAATTATTTCCAAGTAATCACTATCAAGTGAGCAAGATGATTGTATTAATAACAAGTAGTTCCGTGAAGAACTATACAGCCTATTTTCATATATCCTACTTATGTTAATTGCCACCATCAACATACAAAATTTCAGTTTGATTGCTCTAATAGATTCATAGATATTGAGAACCGACTAAATATTGCGGATGGTCGCCATGTTGGAATTTATATATATATAGGTCTTAGAGTTATGGAGACTACTGTTACATGATGATTATTGTGTACGTGTAGTATTCAAACTTCAATCGCATGATTAGGACACAAAAAGTAAAAACGAGATTTTAAATTTCGCAAGCTGCCATCTTGTGGTTATGGAAACAATTGAAATAAATTAGATGCCAGTGGATTAACATTTGTATAAGGATTTAGTGTACCAAGTTTCACTGCACTCGGATGGTTGAATTGCGAGAAACGTCCATGTGAATATTTATACTTCGCGTCGCCGCCATGTTGGATTTGTGATCACCAGGTTATTGAAAGTCATATAGGTGAACTTATGTTCATAACCCCAATGAACATAAAAAAATTCAGATTGCTGTAATAGATTCGTAGATATTGAGAACCGTCTAAATATTTCGGATGGTCGCCATGTTGGATTGTTATATGTAGGCTATAGGCCATGGAGACATGAACCATTAAAGGAAAAATATTGCGTAGGTTCATTATTCTAACTTTCACTTCGATCGCATGATTACGACACAAGATATAAAAATTTAATTTTAAAATTCGCACAGGTGCCATCTTGAGGTTATGTAAACAATTGAACTAAATTAAATACCGGTGCATTACAATGTGTATAAACATTTGCTATACCACGTTTCATTACGTTTGGATCATTAAATCGCGAGAAAAGTCTATTTAAAACTTTCAACTTCGCTTGGTCGCCATGTCGGTTTTGTAGTCAATCGGTTTTTGAAAGTATCATATATGAACTTCCAGTAGTACCCTTCATCTCCGTACAAAATTTCATGGTGATAGTTTCAGAGATATAGAATGCCGGTGAAATATTTCGCACAGCCGACATCTTGAGGTTATTGGAAATATCTGTTCCCGAAGGAAACAGGATGTAAAATTGTCCGATTGAGCTATGTACATTAACAAATTCACAAAGAAATTTGATGAAATGGTCCGGCTAGCTCAAAACAGTTGCCAGTGTTTCGCCCCAGTGTACCAATGGGCTCTTCAGCTGCCATGCAGCGGCCTTCACAGTATGTACTAGCCACGCGTCTTGGTGAGGTGTACCATAACCAACTGAAGAGCCCATTGGTACACTGGGCCTAAACGCTGGCAACTGTTTTGAGCTAGCCGGACCATTTCATCAAATTTCTTTGTGAATTTGTTAATCTTGAGGTTATGTAAACAATTAAACGAAGTTGGATGTCGGTGCATTGCAATGTGTATAAACATATACTGTACCAAGTTTCATTGCGTTTGGCTAGTAAAATCGCGAGAAACGTCTTTTTAAAGGTCTCAACTTCGCTTGGCCGCCATGTTGGTTTTATAGTTACCAGGTTTTCAAAAGTCACATAAGTGAAGTTCTAGTATTTCCCTATATCACCGTACAAACTTCCAGGTGATATCGGTAATAGTTTCGGAGATATTGAATGCTGGTGAAATATTTCGCACAGCCGCCATGTTGGATTGGTGAGACGAAACAAGTTTTGAAGGGCACGGTCGGAGTCGTCCGGATTAGTGCTATGAACTTACCGTGTTTCATTGAAATCGCTCCAGCCGTTTTGATTTTATAAGTGTGTGTGGGTAAGGGGGGGGGGGGTGTACACACACACAAATTACACACGCACACACAGACACACGGACAAAAGGTGATCTCATAAGCCTATTTTTTTCATAAATGGAAATAGGCTAAAAAGTAACAATAAATGATCTTAGTTGTGTTTGACATTAACCAAACATAAAACACTACAAATTGGTTGACAAAATGATGTCTGATAGCCTTAAAACTCATCATTTTGCACCAAATTATACAAAGGTTTCCCGGGGAGAACCCCGGACCCCCTTTTCTTTGGGACCTATGCCATGCCCCATATCCCCCGGTTGGGCACCCTCCAAAATAAAACTCTATATACGACCCAGAATCAGCAGTAGTTGAGATGTGGGTTAAAGGTGAGGGGCATTTCCCTGTATTGTTTACTGCCTGCACATTACTAATAACGGGAGCAACTTCCATTGTCTGCACACGAGCATGGGATTGACTCATTAGTTTTAAAGATTTTAAGTGGTAGACCTTGCGCGCTGATAACATTACAATGAGGGCGGCACGGTGCTCACAGTTCATTAGTTAGGAAGCCCACGCGCTACATTATATAATGGAGGAATGCCGACACGACTTACACATCGTTACTGGACACTAACAGCTCGCAGTCCCAGTAAGTACTCATCCTTAGAATTATGTGTTTTCTCATACATATACAGCAGACATGGCCGAAAAAAAACCAGCATATGTTTATACAGGGTGTCATTTATGTACTTGAGTAACCTTAAGGGGCGTGTAGGGGATGGGTATAGCATCAATTTGAGATAGGGAACCTGGGGTCGGAATGGCCTCCTAGCCCCAGAAAACAGGTTTGTTTCAGGCCCTCCGCCCCTATAAAGTAGGGAAGCGCGCCAAGTGTTACTCTGAGGTCAGGCACTCATTCGCCGTCAACGGTCTTGGCGCGACCACCTCTCAACGCTGCGTTAGCCGAGATGATAGCGGCGAGGCGCGGTGCCACGGTGGTCCCAGGTTCGTTTCTCCTGGGGTGCCATACCTTCATTTTTTCTTTTTCTTTATTTTTTAGAGGGGAAGGAGCGGGCGTAGTCACAGTGCGTGTTTATTCTGTGCTGATTCTTTTAAACTATCGTTGATTCTGTAAATTAATTGCCTTTTGATTATTAGTATCAACGAGTTACGTGTGTTCCTGTAGTAGTTACAGACGACGGAACTATCAATTGGCAAGAGGATTGCAGCTCTCGGCTAACGCAGCGTTGAGCGGTGGTCGCGCCAAGACCGTTGACATCGAAAGATTGCTGGACCTCAGAGTAACACATGGCACGCTTCCCTAATTTACAGGGGCGGAGGGCCTGAAAAAACCCTGTTTTCTGGGGTTAGGAGGCCATTCCGACCCCAGGTTCTCTATCTCAAATTGATCCTATACCCATCCCCTACACGCCCCTTGAGGGTACTCAAGTACATAAATGACACCCTGTAGATAGATTATAAACGTTTCATTTATTAATTTTAAATCAAATAAACTTATAGGCTACAATGGTAGAAAATCTAGGAATAAAGAGCACATTCGTTAGAAGAGGAAGGAGTATGTAACAAGTGAAACTGTGACTGTGCTTCTAAAAGTGTTTCATAATCCGGTTGAAACTGGGATGAGCTGATTCTAAGTAGCGCGACTAAATGGTGGTCTGTCAAGCTATTTCTGATGCTATTTTTGCAAAGCTTCATTGTAGAAAGTACGTGTTCACAAATATAGGAAGATGGCAGTTATCTTCTGTGCCTGAGATTTCAAATTTGGGAAGCTTGATTTTGGCAGGGCCTTGTAGAACTCAGTTTTCGAAACGTTGAGGAATAGTTGCTTCAATTCATTGTTATGTGACACTGCACGAACTAGACCAGCATTACATCAGTGGGGATGAATAGACTCGCCTCGTTGTGAATGTGGATACGAAGTGCACACCATCAAGCACATCGTGCTGGAATGCCGTTTTATTTAAAAGCCCGTAGTTAGTGCGCACGCCGTTACAAGCGTGCGCGCTACCTCCCGGCATCCTTTGCGAACAAGCAGGCGTCAGTTGCAACTGTGTAGCTGACCTCTACGCTGAACTGTGCATCTTTACAATGTTCAAGATTATTGATTCACCCGCCGCGTGTGAGGTACGATCTGTGATACGTTTTTGAGTGCAAGAAACATGTCGGCTGCAGACATTCATCGTCAGCTTTGTGAGATGTAAAGTGATAATGCGATGACGGAAGGTAAAGTGCGAAAATGGGTACGCGAGTTCGAAAGTGGCCGTGAAAATGTTCATGACGATGAACGCTCAGGTCTGTCATCACAGATGACTTGGTGACTGCAATTGACACGAAAATTCACGAGGAGCGAAGATTCATGATAACCACTCTATCAATGGATTTTCCTCAAGTGTGAATTCTTAGTTGTCAGAGCAGACGGCAAACTTTTATGCAGAGGGATTTCAGAACTTAGTTTTAGGTATGACAAGTGCCTAAATAAACAAGGTAACTACGTAGAAAAATAGAGGAAGGTATGTAAAACCTTAAAATATATGTGGTTTCAAAATAAAATGTCCGGTTAATTTAAAAAAACGGCCCTTACTTAAAAAGCAGCCTTCGTATGTACTCTGGGACCTTAGAAGAGCTCCATATAGCCACTTCACAAGCTCTTGAATGGATTCAAGACCAGGCAGCCCAAATATGAAGGGTCCTAATGCTGAAAATTGTTTATTTATATATATATTAATTACTGTCTTGTTACGCTAAATAAATAAAAAATAAATAAATAAAAATAAATAAATTGTCATATTGTAACTCAATCAGTTGTAGCTGCTACTTTATTACACAAAACGTATAAACACAATGAGATTGAAACAGATTTTCACTTCTAGATACACAGAACAGAAAAGATGATTTATGTGTATTCTAGGTAGTACAATTCGAAACCATGTCGCAGGCCGGATCAGACTATCTCAAGGGCCGCACTTGGCCCGTGGGCCGTACTTTGCCCATGACTGATATACAGTATTCACGGGCCATGAAAGCCAATATACCATCTTTTTTTGGAATCCTTCAAAGGGAGGTTAAGGCTGATTGAGCTTTTAGTTCTCGCCAGGGTGCACTTCATAAAAAGGGAGGTAGTGCGCAGTACACTACTCCTGTGGGGGTCCGGGCACAGGCACTAAGAGCCCGCTGATGAGCCAGCTTGGTGTCCTAGGTCAGATCCCACACAAGGCACGGCATAAACCTAGAAAATTGTTGAGTTTTAATTCACTGTCAATGTTTATAATTTAAATCATTCTCGTAGCTCATCTGAATAAAACTACATTGTATACTTGCAGTGTGAGTCAGGGAGGATATTATAAAATAAATTTTAAAAAAGTAAAAATTCCCATCCACGGTTAGTCTTGAACCCGGGACCTTCAGTTCAGTTCGCAAATGCGATGCCACATTCCTTTTACTTGTTTCTGTTTACTCTATTTGTTTCCAGTGTTTGATTTCTTTGTACATGAAGCTGTCAGAAACACCCAGTCCCCGAGCCAGAAGAATCAACCGTAGGGCTCGGCCGGGAATCGAACCCGGGAACCTTCGGACGCCAAAGCCTCGCACCCTAACCTATTAGCCACAGAAGTGGACTACTCGTACACGATAACGATACGTTTCTAACCTGATTTTTACACATCACAAAGCGTTTGGCGAAATATCCAATGATTTCAGTATTAAATACAGATAAATACAGGTACGTAAACATTACTCATTTTTTTAGAAAATCTGTAAAACGACTTGGAATCACTTTGTATTTTGTAATTAAAACACCCATACATAGCACAAATAACTCCTCTACTACCCATTTCCGAAATCGTGACACATAACAGCTCAAAACGATACTAGGCTATTTTAATTACAAAAGTTGCACTTCAACATATACAGCACATAAAATTTGCCAGCTGATTGAAATAACGGGCGTAGTTATCTGCGAGAACCCCTAGATAGCACGCAGAATCGGTGTCGCCAGTATCTAGCGGGAGTTTCCACTATTATCATATTAAGCTATTTGCTAGCACCAACAGATAGCGCACATGTACTATACGGGATCATTTTGTTCTTTAGTTCAAATAACATTTGTAAATAACACACAATAGGCTGTTAAAAACACTTTAAAATTAAAATATATCGTATAATCAACTTGTTATTCGTCAAATTCGATGCGAATGGAATGTCAGCGGAAGGCAAATCAACGGAATCTAATATAGAACAATCATGGCATCTGACAGAAAAGTTTCGCATCAAGTTTCGCCGCCATCAAAATCCGCTTTCAACAGCCCGGAATTTCAATTGAATTTATATTTCTCATTATAAAATGCACAATATAACGCTTATTTTATAACGTCTGAGTAGTTATTAAACAAAAACAAGTAGTTCCGCGAAGAACTATACAGCCATTTTCATTTACCCTACTTATGTTAATTGCCTCTATCAACATCCAAAATTTCAGTTTGATTGCTATAACACATACATACACACACACACACATACATATATACATACACACACACACACACACACACATAGACACACACGCAGGCACGAAAGGTGTTCTCATAAGCCTATTTTTTTTTCATAAATGAAAATAGTCTAAACACGAATGTATCGTGATAGTCTGTGGATGTGTTTGTCCATTACGCGTTCCTCTACCATTCATCCGATTGCGATGAAACTTGGGTGAGTTGTTGTGTACATTCCAGGGAAGGTTTACGGCTTAGGAAATCCATTTTACAATTGGTAGCGCACGAGTGGATTAAACAAATGAGTGACAGTGCGCGAATCGTTTCCACAAAGTTTCGTCTGCGTTCATATACCATTCATGCGATTGCGATGAAAGTTTGGTTATTTGTTGTGCACGCTCCCACAAATGTTTCTAAAATAGTAAATCCATTTTGCAATAGTTTAGAGGCAGTCAATGGAAGAAGAAAAAATATATTGTGAATCGAAAAGCACTTCAACAAACAAAATTACAACGCCAACACTTTCTTTGATAGGAATTGCAACGCATGCCGGGAACAGCTTGTATTATAATATAAAATTATAATATCCAACGAGTCACGTCCTTTAGGATAGCTTAAACCACCCTCGGTTCGATAATCAGTATTGGTGGGTCCTAAGTTATGAATTTTAATGCTTGCATGATTTACACGGCCCCCACCTTGAAATACTATGGCTGATGACCTTTTTGTGTGGGCGCAGGATGCGTTATATGTGAAGGTGTGTTTTTACCAAATTTGTTAGAGTTCCGATGATTAGTTTGGTCGTAATTTAATTTCAAGCTTTGAACATTTGAGTGGCCACCATTAAGTTTTGGTAAAGATGGCGACGATATAAAACATGACACTGAGGTGCCCTTTTCTAGGGCTACCTTTGTACCAAATTTAGTTCTATCCGGTTTCGTCGTGTTCGATTTGATAGGGGGACATACATAGACACACACTCACACACACACACACACACACAACTTTTGGTCCTGTGTAGATCTCATAAGTCTACTTTCAGTTTTTGCAAAAATGGAAAGTAGGCTAATAGGTTATTAAAGACGAATTATCTATTTTAATAATACCAATTGCACTGAAGAAATAGTTTATTTCAAGTCATTATTTGCTAACACGTATCTAATTATGAATAATACGAATTGGTCGTCCTGAAAATGATTTTCGTGTTTTCCCATGTTCACCACCCGGCAAATGCCAGGAAGAATAATTCATAAATTATTTATAGGACTTACAGTCAATAATTTATAGAAAATATTTATAAAATTTACAGTCAATAAATTATTTATTTATAGTTAATACTTTATTACCGAAAGTAGTGGCTACGCTGGCTAAAGCGCAGCATTAGGTCATGGGGCCAAGCTTTCTGCTGACTTGGTAGACGCGTGGGTTCGAGCCCCACCGTCGGCCGTCCGTGAAATGGTTTTCCGTGGTTTCACATTTTCAACACCAGGCAAATGC
This sequence comes from Meconema thalassinum, assembly GCA_946902985.2. NCBI lineage: Eukaryota > Metazoa > Arthropoda > Insecta > Orthoptera > Tettigoniidae > Meconema > Meconema thalassinum. Next base: position 245,266,596 of record OX336394.1, on the reverse strand, counting down.
TGGGACTGTACCTTCTGACAGGCCACGGCCGCTTCCTTCCACATCCTTGCCCAGTTTCATTCACCATCATTCATTTCATCTCTCATTAACTCCTCTCATGAGTTTGGCGTCAGTAAGGGCATGCGGCCGTAAAAACCATCGCCACAAAGACTTCCATCGCATCTCATCCCCGACCCCGTTGGAAAACGGGAATAATAAGGTGTAGACAGACATACATACATTGCGTAATATTTCATTTATTTACGTTGATGTTTATAATACAAAGGCTTAGGAGTATTCTAAGAATAGTTTAGCAGCATATCTATTTGAGAATCATCTTATGCTGACATATTCAGACATTTCAAGACAATTGACTGTGTTACCTAGACAGCAGTCGAGAGGTGGCAAGTCAATTGACATTCTTCAGTTTCTCGTTTATGCAGGCAATATGTCAGTCATCTTTCTTCTGTTTCTCGTTGTCACATACAATATGTCAGTCGCCATTCTTTTGTTTCTCGTTATCACAAACAATATGTCAGTCGCCATTCTTCTGTTTATCGTTATCACACACAAGATGGTAAGTCAGTCGTCATACTTCCGTTTATCGTTGTCACACACAATATGTCAGTCGCCATTCTTATGTTTCTCGTTATCACGCACAACATGTCAGTCACCATTCTTCTGTTTATCGTTATCACACACAATATGTCAGTCGCAATTCTCCTGGTTCTCGTTATCACACACAATATGTCAGTCGCCATTCTTCTGTTTATCGTTATCACACACAATACGGTATGTCAGTAAACTTTCTTCAGTTTATCGTTGTCACACACAATATGTCAGTCGCCATTCTTCTGTTTCTCGTTATCACACACAATATGTCAGTCGTCATTCTACTGTTCGTTATCACACACAATATGTCAGTCGTCATTGTACTGTTCGTTATTGCAGACAATATGTCAGTCACCATTATTCTGTTTATTGTTGTCACACACAATATGTCAGTCGTCATTCTACTGTTCGTTATCACACACAATATGCCAGTCGTCATTCTTCTGTTCGTTGTTGCAGACAATATTTCAATCATCATTCTTTTGTTTCTCGTTGTTGCAGGCAATATGTTTCCCGGAGAAGAAGAGCTGGCTCTGGCGGCGAGGAAGTTTGGTGTGGCGGACTATGGCATGTTTGTTATGATGTTGCTAATGTGCACTGCGATCGGCATCTACTATGGCTTCTTCTCGCGGTCAGTTACCGCTGAAGAGTATCTCATGGGCGGCAGGAATATGGGACTCTTTCCCATATCCATGTCTCTCATAGCCACGTGAGTAGCGCTCATTACTATTTCAACAGTTATTACACTTTCAATTTGAATCTATAACATGCAATTATAATGCTGTATTTCGATAACTAAGCATCATGTCTTCTATCACTGAGCTCGTTTCACACCTTCCTTTTCGCTTACCGCTTTGTTTACAAATATCATCAACAAAGAATCAATTGTTTTATGCTGCGTTTAGTTGTAGGTGCTTCATTTATGGGCTGGGACATCGTGGTCATTTCATCTCCATGTATTTGGTGTGTATAGAATTTGTCTGATAACCTGAGTTATAGTGGTGTCTGTATTATTGTGTGTACTTGCAATTGAATCTAGGATAGGGATAGAGGTGGCCTTAACTCAGGAACCAACCCAGCATTTTCCTGGAGTAGAAATGGGGAAACCACGAAAAGCAACTTCTAGGATGGGGGAGGTGAGAATCAACCCTAGCGATTATGAGCCACGAGACCTCTATTTTACGTGGAATCCAAACCACAGGACGTGGTGTGTCACTTTGAAAATCTCACATGCATTGATCGGGAATCGAATCCGATCCACCTTGGTGAGAGGCAAGCTGCTTAACCACTGCACCATCAGCCTCTAAAGATTATGGGACCGCAGTTGGGCAGCACGCTGGCCTCTCACCGCTTGGTCCGTGGTTCAAATCCCGGTCACTCCATGTGAGATTTGTGCTGGACTAAGCGGAAGCAGACAGGTTTTTCTCCGGGTACTCTGGTTTTCCATGTCAACAATTTCATTCTAGCAACACTCTTCACTCTCATTTCATTTCATAATATCATTCATTTAATCATTGCCTCAGAGGAGTGTGACAGGCTTCGGCAGCCCGCACAGTTCATATCCTCGCTGCTAGATGGGGGCTTCATTCACTGCATCCCCGACCGGGTCGGTCGACTGGATGAAGGCAGTGGATTTTCATTTTCAGTTGGTATTCAAACCTGAATCTCCTACTCCACGATCGCTACCCTACAGACCTCAGTTTCAAGTCTTACTCAACAGTTCAAACACTCCTCCTTAACTTTGTTTCAACCCTTGTGTTGTTTGTTTGTAGGTTCCTGTCCAGTACTGCACTTGTCGGAGTTCCCACCGACGTCTACCTCAATGGGATGCAGTACTTCTACAATTTCGTTGGCATTATTGTGATGGCCGTAGTCCTGACGAACGCTTACCTTCCAGTTCTTCACGATCTGAAACTAACGTCAACCTATGAGGTAATTTTCGTAATATATAGCTTATTTTGGAATATGGTTATCCAATAATTACCTTTACCACGGGTGTCACTAATTCAGGGGCATTATTTCTCTTGTTTTTTCAGCAAACTAAGGACCACGTCATTTCAACTGTTTCCTTTTAGCTTTAAAATTAGTCAAGTATTCCTGCATTCGTAGACGGTGTTGTTCTTTTCTCTCGTTTGTCCACGCCTTCCCAGTTTTCAGCGTAGGCTTCGGCTGGAAACTCTGATGTTCGAAGAGTTTTCTCATAAACTCGTCACGCTCCTGGATATTGTTAAGGGCCCAAAGGTCTTAGCGCCCTTAAGAGACATATTTGCATACACCAATAGCCATAGAACTAATCTACAGCTATCTACAAGATACACCCACTTCTACAGCTACAACATCAACACATACATTTATTAAACCATCTGCCCAGCATCCTACACTGACTTTACCCCTTAAAAACCCTCAAGCTGGAATCAACAACAGCAACTACACATTTCCTAACATGAAAGCCAGTAGAGCTGAAAACCACAGCTATTACCCAAGCGCTTGTCTCACATCCAAACAAATACACAAGCACTGCGCATCTAAACAGCTATGTGCAAACGCACCAGTATGCAAATATATCAAAAGGCTCCTAATCTGAGTAAGGTTATCTGTTACGGTCGGGGACTCTGCCCAACTGCCAGCTGACATCGTACCTCAGGTAAGTGTGATTCTCAGGTTCCACACACAAGTTATACATCCTTCCTCTCGCCACCCCCAATTTTATTGTACCATTCACACTTTGTTATACTAGCCCTGAATCAAGGGAAACCTGCATTACACTTGGGTCCATTAAATAAGTGACCACCATTACTACAAACCAGTTGTAATCATTGTTTATCCTCACGGTCTTTACTGCTCGCTTCCCTACCTACACCTCAACTCGTCATTACATTGTTCCCAAACCGCTGTGCCAGCGCTAACAACACTTTCATTACCAGTAGCCTTGATTTCTTGGTCGCACGCACGCAGACCGCAGTGGTGCATGGTCAGCAGGTACTTATATTACTCATCGCCGTACTCACTCTGTAGGCTGTTAGCTCTCGCCTTAAAGCACACCCCATTGATTTGCAACCCTTATCGGGTAGAGCTCCATTCGATTCTCTACTACATTTTCCAACACTCGTCCGGGGTTTATACACCTCTATTAGAACTTCCCCTAGTTGAACACTACCCTCTCCACACACCCTCATCCCCCAGTTCAGCCAACCCTCGTAAAGGGACTGAAAAATATCTTCACGTGAGATCCCAATCACGTGCAGATCATTTTGTATTTCACTGAACCAGCCTCCCTCTGTCTTTTCCTTTTGGGGAAAAGTGAAAATGCGATAAGTTAATCGTTTTGAAGTCATTCGGGACACGTGGCCATAAAATGTAATCCGTCTTTTCGGCATCGAGTCAGTAATTTTCTCCACATATGTATATAAATCCTGATTATGCCGTCATCTAAACCTACCATTCTCTTTAACCAGACCTAAGATTTTCCTCAAAATCTTCTATTCCTTGGTTTCCAATTTCTCCATCATTCCTTTCTTGATCATGGCAAGACATTGCGCTGCATATAAAGCTTCTGACCGGATGACTATTATTATTATTAGGAGTGCGGACCCTTCTCAAGTGTCTGATGTAAGATTTTCCATTTCCCTGGTGATAACATATATTGTTTTAGTATTATTATCATTTACGCAATTCTAAGATTATTATTTCGTAAAAATACATAATCATTGAATTGCCCTGCGACATAGAATCAACCTGTAAATTAGCACGATAGTGAATAAACAGTAGTTCCGTGAAGAACTATACAGCCTATTTTCATATATCCTACTTATGTTAATTGCCACTATCAACATACAAAATTTCAGTTTGATTGCTATAATAGATTCGTAGATATTGAGAACATCCTAAATATTTCGGATGGTCGCCATGTTGGATTTTTATATATGTAGGTCCTAGAGTTATGTACTGTTACATGAAGATTATTGTGCACGTGTAGCATTCAAACTTCAATCGCATGATTAGGACACAAGAAGTAAAAAACGAGATTTTAAAAAATTCACACAGCTGTCATCTTGTGGTTAAGGAAACAATTGAAATACATTAGATGCCAGTGTTTTAACATTTGTATAAGGGTTTACTGTACCAAGTGTCACTGCACTCGGATGGTTAAATTGCGAGAAACGACCATGTGAATATTTATATTTCGCGTCGCCGCCATGTTGGATTTGTGATCACCAGGTTATTGAAAGTCGTATAGGCGACCTTATGTTCATAGCCCTATGAACATAAAAATATTCAGTTTGATTGCTAAAATAGATTCGTAGATAATCAGAGACGACTGAATATTTCAGATGGTCGCCATGTTGGATTGTTAAATGTATAGGCCATAGAGTCATGTACCATTAAAGGAAAATTATTGCGTAGGTACATTATTCAAACTTTCACTTCGATCGCATGATTACGACACAAGACATAAGAACTTAATTTTAAAATTCGCACAGCCGCCACCTTGAGGTTATGAAAACAATTGAAATAAATTAGATACCAGTGCATAAACATTTCCTGTACCAGATTTCATTGCGTTTGGAAAATTAAATCGCGAGAAAGGTCTATTTAAATTTTCAAATTCGCTTGGCCGCCATGTTCGTATTGTAGTTAACCGGTTTTTGAAAATCTAATAGATGAACTTCCAGTAGTGCTCTTTATCTCCGTACAAAATTTCAGGGTAATAACGCTAATAGTTTCAGAGATATTTGATGACGGTGAAATATTTCGCACAGCCGCCATCTTGTGGTTATGTAAACAGATGAATGAAGTTAGATGTCGGTGCATTACACTGTGTATAAAAATATACTGTACCAAGTTTTATTGCGTTTGGTTGGTTAAATCGTGGGAAATGACTATTTAAACGTCGCAACTTCGCTTGGCCTCCATGTTGGTTTTGTAGTTACCAGTTTTTCAAGAGTCACATAGGTAAACTTCTAGTAGTTCCCTCTATCACCGTAAAAAATTCCAGGGTGATACCGGTAATAGTTTAGGAGATATTGAATGCTGGTGTATAATTCGCACAGCCGCCATGTTGGATTGGTGAGACGTAAAAAAATTTGAAGGGCACGGTCGGGGTCACCCGGAATAGTGCTATGAACTTACCGAGTTTCATTGAAGTCGCCTCAGCCGTTTAGAATTTATTAGTGGGGACACTCACACACCTCACAGACACACACACACGCATACACACACACACACACACACGGACAAAAGGTGATCTCATAAGACTATTTTTTCAAAATTGAAAATAGGCTAAAATCACTGTCGTGAAAATTTATGACTATCCTAATTGTATCTATTACACTACTAATGCGATGTGAACTAATTTTACTAATAAATGATCAAACCACGCTTTCATATCCATTGCAGGAGGCGTTTAGAAACACATCAGAATTTGAGTAATAAGCAAATTTGCAAAATTTCAAACTTTTATCTGCCATTTCCTTTACATAGCCTATTATTATCAATATTATGCTTGCCATGGTGGGTGAGTGGATATCGTGTCGGACTACCAACCCCAAGCTTGCAGGTCCGCTCCTGGCCATGGTAAGGGATTTTTGAAAGGCAAAAAAACTCACCACACACATGTCATGCGTTGTTGGCATGTTAAAGAACCCATTTGAATTCAGTAGGCCGTGGTCATAGTGGCGAAATTAATCTAGGGATTTTCCGCCTACACAAAGTTCATCCTTTCTCTACTAGAAAGCGCTATAGTGTCAAGGAGCTTAGATATCTAACACCCTTGACTTTCATAGCGCTCCAAGGAACAACAAAATTCGACATGCAAGCTGCCCTCTGGGCGACAAATAACAAAGCTTGCACCTGGCACCCGACGCCATACGGTAGACTATTATATTATTATTATTATTATTATTTCCAGTATTTATACTATCGTTCTATTTTTGTTGTTATTATATTTGTATTTAATCTTATTTTTATTTTTAGCCTTTTTTTCATTTATGAAAAAAGAAGAGGCTTATGAGATCACCTTTTGTCCGTGAGTCTGTGCGTGCGTGTGTGTGTGATTCGTGTGTGTGTCCCCCCTAATAAAATCTAAACTCGGTAAGTTTACAACACTATTCTGGGCGACCCCGACCGTGCCCTTCACATTCTGTTACGCCTCACCAATCCAACATGGCGGCTGTGCGAAATATTTCACCAGCATTCAATATCTCCGAAACGATTACCGATATCACCCTGGAATTTTGTATGGTGATAAAGAGAACTACTAGAAGTTCACTTATGTGATCATTGAAAACCTGGTAACTACAAATCCAGCATGGAGGCCAAGCGAATTTGCGACTTTTAAATAGACGTTTCTCGCGATTTAACCAACCAAACGCAATGAAACTTGGTACAGTATATGTCTGTATACATTGTAATGCACCGACATCTAACTTCGTTCAATTGTTTACATAACCTTAATATGGCGGCTGTGCCAAATATTTCACTGGCATTCTATATCTCTGAAACTATTACCGGTATCACCCTGAAATTTTGCAAGGAGATAAAGAACAGTACTGGAAGGTCATCTATGAGACCTTAAAAAACCGGTTAACTACAAAACGAACATGGCGGCCAAGCGAAATTGAAAGTTTTAAACAGACTTTTATCCTGATTTAATAATCCAAACGCAATGAAACTTGGTACATCAAATTTTTACACACATTGTAATGCACTGGTATGTAATTTAGTTTAATTGATTACATAACCTCAAGATGGCGGCTGTGCGAATTTTAAAATTAATTTTTTATTACTTGTGTCGTAATCATGCGATCGAAGTGAAAGTTTGAATAATGAACCTATGCAATAATTTTCCTTTAAAGGTGCATGACTCGATGGCCAATACATATAACAATCCAACATGGCAACCATCCGAAATATTTAGACGGCTCTGAATATCTACGAATCTATTATAGCAATCAAACGGAATATTTTTATGTTCATAGGGGCTATGAACATAAGGTCGCCTATACGACTTTCAATAACCTGGTGATCACAAATCCAACATGGCGGCGACGCGAAATATAAATATTCACACGGTCGTTTCTCGCAATTTAACCATCCGAGTGCAGTGACACTTGGTACAGTAAACCCTTATACAAATGTTAAAACACTGGCATCTAATGTATTTCAATTGTTTCCTTAACCACAAGATGACAGCTGTGTGAATTTTTAAAAATCTCGTTTTTTACTTCTTGTGTCCTAATCATGCGATTGAAGTTTGAATGCTACACGTACACAATAATCTTCATGTAACAGTACATAACTCTAGGACCTACATATATAAAAGTCCAACATGGCGACCATCCAAAATATTTTGACGGTTCTCAATACCTACGAATCTATTACAGCAATCAAACTGAAATTTAGTATTTTGATAGAGGCAATTAACATTAATAGGATATATGAAAATAGGCTGTACTACTACTACGGAACTACTTGTTTATAATTCATTCGATTTTTATACATTTCATATTTATTTCATTTTCACTTTAATATTCATTCTTATTTTGGGCATTATTTTTATTTTTCGTTGATTTTAATATTAATTAATTGTTTCATTTTATATTATTTCGAATGTTATATTATTTTTTTTTACTTTTATGTTCATGTTATTTTTAGCCTATTTTCAATTTTGAAAAAAACAAAAACAAGTAGTTCCGTGAAGAACTATACAGCCTATTTTCATACATCCTACTTATGTTAATTGCCACTATCAACATACAAAATTTCAGTTTGATTGCTGTAATTGATTCGTAGATATTGAGAACTGACTAAATATTTCGGATGGTCGCCATGTTGGATTTTACATATGTAGGTCCTAGAGTTATGTACTGTTACATGCAGATTATTGTGTACGTGTAGTATTCAAACTTCAATCGCATAATTAGGACACAAGAAGTAACAAGGAGATTTTAAAATTTCGCACAGCTGCCATCTTGAGGTTATTGAAACAATTGAAATAAATTAGATGCCAGTGAATTACCATTCGTATAAGGATTTACTGAACCTAGTTTCACTGCACTCGGATGGTTAAATTGCGAGAAACGTCCATGTGAATATTTATACTTCGCGTCGCCACCATGTTGGATTTGTGATCACCAGGTTATTTAAAGTCTTATAGGTGAACTTAAGTTCATAGCCCCTATGAACATTAAAACATTCAGTATGATTGCTATAATACATTCGTAGTTATTCTGAGCCGTCTAAATATTTCGGATGGTCGCCATGTTGGATTGTTAAATGTATAGGCCATAGAGTCATGTACTATTAAAGGAAAATTATTGCGTAGGTTCATTATTCAAGGTTTCACTTCGATCGCATGACTAAATCACAATAAATAAACACTTAATTTTAATATTCGCACAGCCGCCATCTTGAGGTCATGTAAACAATTGAACTAAATTAGATACCAGTGCATTACAATGTGTATAAATATTTCCTGTACCAGATTTCATTGCGTTTGGAACATTAAATCGCGAGAAAGGACTATTTGAAATTGTCAAATTCGCTTGGCCGCCATGTTTGTTTTGTAGTTAACCGGTTTTTGAAAGTCTTATAGATGGACTTCCAGTAGTGCCCTTTATCTTCGTACAAAATTTCAGGGAGATACCTGTAATAGTTTCAGAGATATAGAATGCCGGTGAAATATTTCGCACATCCGCCATCTTGTGGTTATGTAAACAATTGAACGAAGTTAGATGTCGGTGCATTACAATTTATATAAACATATACTGTACCATGTTTCATTGCGTTTGGTTGGTTAAATCGCGAGAAGCGTCTATTAAAAAGTCGCAACTTCGCTTGGCCGCCATGTTGGTTTTGTAGTTACCAGGTTTTCAAAGGTCACATAAATGAACTTATAGTAGTTCCCTTTATTACCACACAAAATGTCAGGGTAATGTCGCTAATAGTTTCGGAGATATTGAATGCTGGTGAAATATTTCGCACAGCCGCCATGTTGGATTGGTGAGTCGTAACAAAATTTGAAGGGCACGGTCGGGGTCTCCCGGAATAGTGCTATGACCTTACCGAGTTTCATTGAAATCGCTCCAGCCGTTTAGATTTTATTAGGGGGGGGGGAGACACACACACGAATCACACACACACGCACACACACACGGACAAAAGGTGATCTCATAAGCTTTTTTTTTTCAAAATTGAAAATAGGCTAAAAATAGGCTTATGAGATCACCTTTTGTCCGTGTGTCTGTGTGTGTGTGTGTGTGTGTGAGAGAGGTGTGTGTGTGTGTGTCCCCTAATAACTTCTAAACAGCTGGAGCGATTTCAATGAAACTCAGTAGGTTCATAGCACTATTCCGGGCGACCCCGACCGTGCCCTTTACATTTTGTTACGTATCAGCAATCCAACATGGCGGCTATGCCAAATATTTCGCCAGCATTCAATATCTCCGGAACTATTCCCGATATCACCCTGGAATTTATTACGGTGATAAAGGGAACTACTAGAAGTTCACGTATGTGACTTTTGAAAAACTGGTAACTACAAAACCAACATGGTGGCCATGCGAATTTACGACTTTTAAATAGACGTTTCTCGCGATTTAACCAACCAAACGCAATAAAACTTGGTACAGTATATGTCTATTCACATTGTAATGCACCGACATCTAAGTTCGTTCAATTGTTTACATAACCACAAGATGGCGGCTGTGCGAACTATTTCACCGGCAGTCTTTATCTCTGAAACTATTAGCGGTATCACCCTGTAATTTTGTACGGAGATAAAGGGTACTACTGGAAGTTCATCTATAATACTTAAAAAAACCGGTTAACTACACAACGAACATGGCGGCCAAGCGAATTTGAAAATTTTAAATAGACCTTTCTCGCGATTTAATGTTCCAAACGCAATGAAATCTGGTACAGGGAATGTTTATACACATTGTAATGCACTGGTATCTAATTTAGTTCAATTGTTTACATAACCTCGAGATGGCGGCTTTGCGAATTTGAAAATTAAGTTTTTATTTCTTGTGTCGTAATCATGCGATCGAAGTGAAAGTTTGAATAATGAACCTACTTAATAATTTTCCTTTATTGGTACATGACTCTATGGCCTATGAATGAAAATCCACAGCCTGCTTCCAGTCTCCGACCGGGTCAGGAATGGAATGAATGAAGCTCCCATCTAGCGGCGAGGATATGAACTGTGCCGGCTGCCGAGGCCTGACGCACTCCTCTGGGGCAATGATTAAATGAATGACAGATGAAATGAAATGATAGTGGAGAGTGTTGCTGGAATGAAATGTTGACAGGGAGAACCGGAGTACCCGGAGAAAAACCTATCTGCCTCCGTTTTGTCCAGCACAGATCTCACATGGAGTAACCGGGATTTGAACCACGGACCCAGCGGTGAGAGGCCGGCGTGCTGCCGCCTAAGCCACGGAGGCTACACTCTATGGCCTATACATTTAACAATCCATCATGGCGACCATCCGAAATATTTAGACGGCTCTGAATATCTTCGAATCTATTATAGCAATCAAACTGAATATTTTCATGTTCATAGGGGCTATGAACTTAAGTTCACCTATAGGACTTTAAATAACCTGGTGATCACAAATCCAATATGGCGGCGACGCGAAATATAAATATTCTCATGGACGTTTCTCGCAATTTAACCATCCGAGTGCAGTGAAACTTGGTACAGTAAATCCTTATACGAATGTTAAACCACTGGCATCTAATTTATTTCAATTGTTTCCATAACCACAATTTTAAAATCTCCTTGCTACTTTTTGCGTCCTAGTCATGCGATTGAAGTTTGAACGCTACACTTAAACAATAATCTTCATGTAACAGTACATAACTCTAGGACCTACATATTTAAAATCCAACATGGCGACCATCCGAAATATTTAGTCGGTTCTCAATATCTACGAATCTTTTACAGCAATCAAACTTAAATTTTGTATGTTCATAGTGGCAGTTAACATAAGTAGGATATATGAAAATAGGCTGTATAGTTCTTCACGGAACTACTTGTTATTTTATTATTTTTTTTGTTTCATTTTTAGTTTTTTTAAATTATAATTCTAATTTTTATTTTGAACCTTTATTTATTTGTATGTTTATATAAATATCACGAGCATGGGACCTCCATGTTTACGTGGAATCTGAACCACAGGACGTGATAATTCAGTTTAAAAATCTCACTTGCATTGGCCGGGAATTGAACTAAGTCTGCCTCGGTGAGAGGCAAACAGGTTGACCACTGCTCCGCCACTCCGCCCTCAAACTTAAACCTTCTGAAGAGTAACAAGAGCCTATGTACGTTTTGAAATCCCCACATTACAGTAGGTTGCCTGGGCTGCAAATTGTCTTATTGTCTTAATTCACATGACAAAAACTATCTAAGCGCCACATAAAATTTGGTTATTTACATAATATTTACGAGTACAGTATATATTTTGTGGAAAGAAATGTACGGTACTTATTTCTTGAAAGCATTCACTGAACAAATGTTTCTTTACAAGTTACCCTCAATTCATCCGATTTGGCGTAATAATAATAATAATAATTTAATTTAATTTTAATTTATTTATTAAATACTATTTATGTTACATTATTGTGATATGTCTCACGAATCTGATGACAGTACAGATTATCTGTGAGACATATTAATTATTATTTACAACATGTATATAGATTATATTTCAGTACAAGAGTGCATGCATTTTTTTGTAATGTTAATGATAAAATATTAATGTAAATAATTAGAGATACAAAAAATTACACTATGGTAGTTATATTAATAAATTTATCTTATGAGTTAATGTTTGGTTAAGTAATATTTTTTAATGCGACTTATAGCTAGTTGTTTGCTGTTAATGTTTGTCAGTTCAGGTGGTAGTTCATTAAGTAGTGATGGTATAATATAATTTAGTCTCTTGAAACCATAGCTATTTATACATAAAGGTTTAACATGTTTAGTACTTGTTATGGCTCTTGTTTGTATGTTGTGAGAGACCTTATGCCTGAATCTTGGATCATGGTAGTAGAGATTCAGTATAGTAATTTGAAACAACTCTTTAATATTAAAATAAGGGATATCAGTAAAATATTTAAAGAACCTGTTTTGGCTATCTTGAAGATTATTAATTAAAGTTGTGTTTTGATTTCCCCAAGCTGCTATAGCATATCTTAATTTGCTTTCAATCAGAGCACTGTAAATTGTTTTGTAAGTTTTCCTATCTACATAAAATTGGAGATTGCAGAAGGTGTAGAGGTTTGCTCTTAGGTTTTTTATTATGTTTACTGTGTGTGTGTTCATTTTAAAGTGTTCATCAAGGGTAATTCCTAGGTATGTTTGTATCGAAGTACTATTTATGAAGGTGTTACATTTGCAACCTGCCAGGATGTTTTGGTGTATGCATGATAAGCTGTGGTGCGTTAGTTTGTATTTTTTTTGTGTGAAGTGATCAACTCTGATGTGCATTATTTTAGATTTGGTTGTATTTATATACAAATTATTGTCATGACACCATCTTGTGATGTTATTGAAGTTTTCTTGAAGTCTATCAAAAGCTGTTTTAGAGTCTTTATGTATGGTATATATAGTGGTGTCATCAGCATAAATAAATATTTTACTGTGTTTAATGGCTTCATTCATGTCGTTTACGAACAGGTTATATAGTGTAGGTGAGATAATGCTGCCTTGAGGGATACCTTGTGTTCCTTCTACTGCGTCACTGATAGTGTTATTGACCATAACTGCCATTTCCCTGTTTTTCAGATAGCTTTCAAATAGTTTGTAAGTCGTGCCTCTTATTCCAATATCGTGTAATTTTGCAAGTAGTTTATTGTGATTTATTGTGTCAAATGCTTTAGAAAAGTCAAGAAAAAGTACCATTATGTGATTGTTCTTATTTAAGGCATTATTTATTACATTGGCAAATTCAGCCAGGAGTAGTTCAGTACTTTTCCCCTTCCTAAAACCGTATAGGTGTCCCTTTAAAATATCATATTTATTTAGGAAATTCTTCAATCTCATATCCAAGCATTTTTCCATTATTTTGTGGAGGATTGATAAAATGCATATTGGTCTGTAGTTGCCAAAGTCTAAGTGATCGCCATTCTTATATATTGGTTTAATAATTGTGTATTTCAGATATTTTGGTATTATGCCTGATTCGAATATCTTGTTTATGAGATGTGTTATGATTGGTATAGTTTTTTTGGATGTTGCCTTTATGTCTTTCAAGCGTATATTGTCTACCCCAGGCGATTTGTCTGTTTTCAATTCCTTAATTATGTTTTCTATTTCATATTCATCAGTTTCAAGTAATGTAAAGGAATTCATTAATGTGTTTCTATTTGATTGCCATATGTTGATACTACAGTTATGAGCTAGGCTGTTTATTTTTTCACTAAAGGTATTGATGAATTTATTGACTATCACTTCGTTAGTATAATGTAATATTAAATGTTTGTTTATGACTTCATTGACAGTTTGTGTTTTCCGACCTGTTATATCATTAATGACTTTCCACATTCCTTTATTATCGTTTTTGGAACTATTTATCTTATTTTTATAATATTGATGTTTTGTTTTGTTTATTAGCTTATTTAATTTGTTTCTGAAAGCTTTGTATTCATTTTTTATTGTAATATTATCCTTGTTTCTGAGCATTGTTTTGTAAAGTCTGTCTCTTTCCTTACATTGTATTTTTAGGTCATAAGTGAACCATTGTTTGCTTTTTCTGTGTTTACGAGTTGTTATGTAAGATGCTTTTTGGTAGATTTCCTTAAATTTGGTTGTTATATTGTTATATACGTCATTAGGATTTTTTAATTCAAGGCAATCTGTCCAGTCTGTGTTGTTAAGGCTTGTGTGTATTATAGTATCGTTCATTAGCGTAATGTACGATTCATTATCTTGTAATTGTGTCTTATCATTTTTTGGCCAAATACCTGCATATGTTATGTAGTGGTCAGAGATATCTGATTGTATGACTGCAGAAGTATATTGATCTAGTCTGCTACGATAGTATATGTGATCAATACATGATCTCGAGTCTAATTTTGGATCATAACGAGTACATTGAGTGATAAGTGGTAGGAAACCATGAGTTGCCATAATATTTGTATATTTGATAGCTGATAGACTGATGTCATTAGATAAAGTATCAATGTTGATATCTCCTAAAATGGCGTATTCGCTGTACTTACTGGTGTGTTGTATGTGTCTCCAGTTCATCAAGAAAGTCATTTATGTTAGTGCTAGGTGGTCTGTAAATGCATGTTAATCCAATCTTTTTGTTCATGTGAAGTATTTCTATTACCATTGATTCATGAGTATTGGAAATGTATGAATTGTGTGTTCTAATAGCCATGTTGTTCTTTACATATATGGCTATGCCTCCTCCTTTACGATTTGTTCTATTACAAAATACAACATTAAAATTATCCAAAGTAAATAGGTAATTATTTGATTCAAGTATGTTAATTTCTGTTAAGCAAATAATATCCAGATCATTAATTTTCTTGCCTAAGGTTATGGTTAAATAATCCCAGTTTTTTGATATAGATTGAATATTTAGAGAAAGGATATTGATTTCAGCATTATTTCTAGTCTTATTACCATTTTCGATGAAATCGGGTATATTGAGAAATGTGAATTCATTTTGTATTCCAGAAACATTTATATTGCTGTCCCAACTGTTCATAATATCAATTAATATAATAATTCAATAATAATTCTTTCTTTTTGGCGGGGGGGGGGGGGGTTACCTAATTTTGTTAATGTCTTCCTCACGGGAGATTCTCAATATACCAGATTCGTCGTTTTTTCGCGCTAGTATTTTGCCGTTTTTAACCCAAATGAATTTCCAGTTATTTTCTCTGGCCTGATTTTTAGTTTTCCATAGTAGCTCCCTGTAAAATGACGTTAGACTTTCGTTAATGAAAAACCTAGATTTAGTGTTCCCATGAGTGAGGAAATTTTGTCCTTTTCTTTTCTGTAAAAATTCATTCTTTTTGGATATGGAGTTGAATTTTACTACTATTGGGGGGATTTTGTTCTTTCTTTGCAGTGGGGTCCTGTAAACTTCCTCTACATCAAACATGTTAAGATCTACTTCTAGAGTCTCAGCAATTTTGTGGACGATTTCATCCAGGCATTCTTCTTTCGCGCGTGGCACTTCACATATTTCAATGTATTGTTGCCTACCGTTCTGTTCCATTGTGTCCACTTTCTCGTTTAGATCTGATATTATTTTGTCTTGTAGATTCTTTTCGTCTTTTAGGGTTTTTATTTCTGCTGTAAGTGATTTCAGAAGAGTTGCATTTGACTTAGTTTCCTTAATCAACTCATCATATTTCTGCGCAATAAAGTCGGCACTTTTTACACTTTCACTCACTTGGTTTTTCAGTTCACTAATCTGCTTCTTTAATTCTAAAAACATACCTTTGATATCCGATGCGTGTATTATCTCCGTGTCCGGTGTTGAAGGTGGAGTCGCTGTGTCATCAGTGTTGGCAGCAGCTGGTAGGGTCATTATTCCACCGCTTGCGACAACAGGTGCTGACGTTGACTTCTTGAAGCTACGGCACTGTGGACACCGCCATGACTCCTTAGCTTGTTTGGCCATACTTTTCCACGTACGTACAGTTACGGTTGTACATTCATAATGATATTTCCCTTTGCATCCCGTGCAGTATACATAGTCACCATCACTTGGGAGTCCTTCTTGACAGAGGTCGCAAACCATTTCCTTGCTATACTTAACTTTTTGCGGAGCACTCAGGCACACGTCTACTTCCTCCGGTGTCTCACTTAATAATAATAATAATAATAATAATAATAATAATAATAATAATAATAATAATAATAATAATAATAATAATAATAATATCTCTTTGTTTCTTCTCCAGTATCTGGAGCTGAGATTTGGCAGGCAAGCTCGGCTGTTCGGCTCCGTACTCTTCTGTATCAAAATGGTAAGTTTTAAATTGTAGTGATGATGATGATGATGATGATGATGATGACGACAATTGGACTCCAAAATTGTACTTTCTTGACCGCAGTGATGATAATTAAATGCTTTCACCTAATACCGTGCATCGCGTAATGGCAGATAGATAATTAAAAAGCCTCGCTAATGCGGGACTCAAACCCTGACCTTAGGCTTTGCATATTGTTGCTGTTGTCGACTGAAATAATGGGGGATACAAATTCTCATTTGGCACTGTGATGATAATAATTACACCCGCTGTGGTCTACTTATGGATTCAAAGAATTGGATTTTCATGACCGCAATGATGTTTCAGCCATAATATCGTGTTATTACCGATAAAAGGAGAGGATTCTTGGAATCTACAGGTAGCCCACAGCGGGGGTAAATAATAATAAGATAGGTTGGCAGAGGACCTCACTATTCCGGCCCTTAAAACAACAATCATCCAAAATATGAAGGCTGACACCAGCCAGTGTCATAGAGGTATCATTGCCAAACGAGACTTAAAGTGGCTCTCCAATAGTTCAATGGTTTATGGTACAAGACCGAAGGTGGGTTCGAATTCCGCAAGGGGCGCCAATATAATACTCTACTTTCCATCTAAATGGCTTGCACTTTTTGTGCATTACACCACGCAATGGCTGAACGCCTTTATGAGTCATGATAATATTGCTGACATCATTTAATCACTTCTGGAGCGTTAGTTAAGGGTTTTCGCAACATTATTTATGAACTGAATTGCTGATTAATTAATGGTTTTTATACCGTACAGGTAAAGGGATCCAATCTCGTCGGGTCCAGCGTCAGCGACGAAATCATATTTGCCGATTTTAATAAGTTCCGGAACGTTATTAAAGTGATTTGTCAACATTATTAATGAACTGAATTACTAATTAAGCCCGTAATTATTGGCATTTATACCATACAGGTAAAGGGACCCAATCCCGTCGGGTCCAGCGTCAGAGTCGAACTCATATTTACAGATTTTAATAAGTTCCGGAACGTTACTAAAGTGATTTGTCAACATTATTTATGAACTGAATTGCTAATTAAGCCCGTAATTATTGGCATTTATACCATACAGGTAAAGGGACCCAATCCCGTCGGGTCCAGCGTCAGCGTCGAAATCATATTTGCCGATTTTAATAAGTTCCGGAACGTTACTAAAGTGATTTGTCAACATTATTTATGAACTGAATTGCTAATTAATTATTGGTTTTTATACCGTACAGGTAAAGGGATCCAATCTCGTCGGGTCCAGCGTCAGCGTCGAAATCATATTTGCCGATTTTAATAAGTTCCGGAACGTTACTAAAGTGATTTGTCATCATTATTAATGAACTGAATTGCTAATTAAGTCCCTCAATAATGCTTTTTGTACCGTACAGGCTTTCAAGACCAAGTAATAAAAGTCCAGGAATTCTTCTATTTTTTTTTCATGTCTTTTTGATGATAATTGTTGATGTAAGGGGTTCAAGGTCTATCTTTTCGACAACTAATGATGAGGATGCTTATGAGAATGATTATTACTACTGCCATCTACATACTAATTTACATACTATAAGAAGGAATGGAAAATCAATGGTAAGAGGGAAATATAACAATAGAAATGCCTCAACCCTCAAAGAATGAAAGTGTTATTAATTTATTTCAGGGGATTGGTACATCTTAGTTATCGTCCTGGTGTGCTTGGATGTGTTTTACATTTGACTGATAACCTGTGTTTCTGCGGTATTTGTAGCAGTGTGTGTAACTACAATTGTAAGGGTCTTGGATTGAGGTATGTGCCTTGGGACTTGAAATAGGTACCATCCCAGCATTTGCCTGGGGGAGTGTGGGAAAATTCCCCGGGGAGAGACCTCACTCAGTATGGCCGCTGCTCGAGCTGGGATTCAAAGAATGACTTAAGGATTGTAGGACATGGAAGCGCGTTAAGCCATTAAAGGCTTAAAGAAAAGGGAAGGAGAAAAGTTTCCGTCCAAAAGTCACTGGAAGAACGGAGGAACCCTCGGGGCCACCAATTCTTTAGCACAGTACCATAAACGCGTCCTATTGCGCCTGCGCAGTCTCATATGTTAATTCTACTGCGCGGACTACATACGCTTGTGTACTAACCCTACGCATTATCATTCCCATTTCTAGGGGTCGGTGATGAGGCGAGATTAGTTTATTATGTAGAATTAAGTTTACTGCTGGCTGCATGCCCTTCCTGACGTAAACCTCGTCAAACAAGTTAAATAAATGATTGAAATAAGGGTAACGAGTTACAAGGAAGCGGCCGTGGCCAGTCAAACGTATTGGCCAGGAGTTGAAATAAATACAGAAACCAAGGAAACCCATTTCAAAATATGGCTTACGATTGGGGATCGAGCCTACTTGCCTATCGAGTCCGGAGATATCTTGGCCCCGGACACTGAAAGAAACAACAGCCTCGAATGAAAATATTTGAATGTAACAGTTTTGTCTCTTTTTCTGCTTTGTGTAATTTTTAATGCATCGATCACCAGGAGTGAGCGTAATTGTGAAATACTTGTTATTTAAACAACATTATTTTATCTTTTTTATTATATTTTTATTTTTATTATTATTATTATTATTATTATTATTTTTATTTTTATTCTTATTTTTATTTTTATTCTTATTTTTATTCTTATTTTTATTCTTATTTTTATTTTTATTTTTATTTTTATTTTTATTTTTATTTTTATTTTTATTTTAATTTTTATTTTTATTTTTATTTTTATTTTTATATTTATTTTTATTTTTATTTTTATTTTTATTTTTATTTTTATTTTTATTTTTATTTTTATTTTTATTTTTATTTTTATTTTTATTTTTATTTTTATTTTTATTTTTATTTTTATTTTTATTTTTATTTTTATTTTTATTTTTATTTTTATTTTTGATGTGTAACAACTTTCCGCTCAGTTGCTGGATAGTTTTGTGTGAGGGATTTTGAAAATTGGGGACGGAAGTGGATCGGAACGATCGAGCTGGCAGTGGTGGATCCAACGGAAGTATGCACTGCCCGCTCGATCGATCAAACGGAAGTGTACTAGCTGGCAGTGGTGGAAAACGGAAATATGCACTGCCCGCTCGATCAATCGGACGGAAGTGTACTAGCTGGCAGTGGTGGAAAACGGAAGTATGCAATGCCCGCTCGATCGAGCGATGCAGCTACCAAATTATCATTTTAAACGATATGTATCATAATTATCAATATGACTCATTTTAACAGAATCCATATGAAATTAGGTGTTGGTCTGTGAATGAAGAGGGCCTGTTTCTAAGGAAATTAAGGTTATGAGCGATGTCGCGTCTATTAATCTAGTTGATCCATATCGTATTCTTTATTTAGGCTAGTGCTGGTGGAAGCTACAAATCATCTAATAAAATGAGTTCCGTATTATAAACTACAATATCTGTAAAACACTCCCTTTTACAATAACAATTGAAAATGTGTGTATTGGAAACAAGGCAGTGTGTGCTCTGTAGTGCGAGAATGTTATGGTAATACAGTAGGCAGTGCATTTTGCAGGCACTGGTTTGACGAGCACAGTGGCAAATGCTTCACCGACTTTCATTTGTCATTGAGCAGTTTATGAAGCTTCACGTTCAAGGTTGAATATCACATGGGGCAGGACAAAGACGACAAATGACATTTAAGTAAGCGGCATTATTTTCAAGCTGTGGGTGAGTAGTCAAATATTAAATGCATAACAGAATGTTGTTATATGAGTGGAATAAAGCTGAGACTAGGTCATTTCATGATTGTAGGAAGGCATGTTTTGATTGTTTACGACGAATTGCTTGAGAGTCTTGAGAATAATGTATGATATAGTTACTGAGGTATGTGCTCACAGTATTTGAGAGTACTGTCGACGTTGTGGGTCACTTTCTTATTATGAATTATTAAGGAAGGAAGGAAGCTTGTAGTTTTGCGTGACCGTTAATCTCACAATCATGATCCGCGGTACCTCCCTTTTACGTGGAATGCGAACCACAGGACATTGCATTTCAATTCGAAAATCGCACATGTATTGACCGGGAATCAAACCCGGTCTACCTTGGTGAGAATCTAACAGTTTGACCGCTGCGCCACAAATGTGACAGTAGGATCTCCAATTCAATCTATACATTCATCATAGTACCAGTATGACAATGGAGTGTAAATTAACATTTTAAGAATGTCCAAGCTGTGTAGTATACGAGTAGGATAACATGTCAGATGTTACACATCATATGCGACTACTGTAAGGCTCGTATCTTTTTGTTTTTATTTATATTTATTTTTTAGTTTGATCTTTTTAATTTTCATTTTATTTTCTAATTTCCTATTTACTTTCAATTTCTATTTATCTCTCTCTATCCCTATCCCTATCTCTATCTTTATCTCTATCGCTATCTCTATTTTATTTTTATTTTTATTTTTATTTTATTTTTTTAATTTTAATTTTTATTTTTATTTTATATTACTGTATTTTTATTTTTATTTTTATTTTTATTTTTATTTTTATTTTTATTTTTATTTTTATTTTTATTTTTATTTTTATTTTTATTTTTATTTTTATTTTTATTTTTATTTTTATTTTATATTTATTTTTATTTTAATTTTAATTTTAATTTTAATTTTAATTTTAATTTTAATTTTTATTTTTATTTTTATTTTTATTTTTATTTTTATTTTTATTTTTATTTTTATTTTTATTTTTATTTTTATTTTTATTTTTATTTTTATTTTTATTTTTATTTAGGTGATTGGACATTGTGATCATTCTGGCCCCTTGTAGTTTGGGTGCGTGTAGAATTTGTCTGTTAATCAGTGTTATTTTGAAGTCTCTAGTAGTGTGTGTAGTTATTTGAGGATATGATCGAGAAGGAGGTGGCCGTGGCCTTACATTAGGAACCATCCCGGCATTTTGCTCGGAGTAGATGTGGGAAACCACGGAAGACTACTTTCAGCATGGCTAAGTAGGGAATCAAACCCACCTGACCACCTCTTCTTAGTTTGCCTCACGAGGCTGACTGAGCCCTGTTCCAACAGTCAGACCAGAATTAAATTTCTTGGAAAACCTTTGACTTCGGAGTCTTACCCGTAGATCACAGAAGTGTGTATACTGCAAATATATACAACGTGTACAGTAGATCATGATTCAAAGTAACCTCATCAAAATACTGACTATAATCTTAATTTTATTACGTCAGATAATTTAATCGATAATCCCTTTCTTTGTTTCAGATAGTTTCAATCCCGATATACCTATACGCGCCAGCTCTTGCCTTCAACCAAGGTAAGAACGAACTATTTACACACAAAAACGGTGAACAATGATTGATTGATTTTATTTTTACAGCTACACTTAAGAGCTTTTTATTTTGCAGTATATAAAATAGGATTGCAGTTTAAGAGGAGGGGAAGGATTGATTGTTTATTTTAGAATTATATCATAGGGCTAATAAGCCCCATTTGTTGCATGCAATCCGCTCTTTTTATTTTTAGCCTACTTTTCACATTTTTCAAAAATGAGGAAAAAATAGACTTATGAAATCGATCCGGGAAAATGTCTGTCTGTCTGTCCTTCTGTCTGTCTGTCTGTCTGTGAGTCCCCCCCTATCAACTCCTAAACGGCTGCGGTTATCAAAACCAAATTTGGTAAGAGTAAAGATCTATACCTGAATATCTCACGTCCATATTTGAAATTGACGTCAGTGCTACCAACTGCTGAAAAATCACAATTGAATTTGATCTCTATGTTGGATATCTCAGTAATTATGCATGCGAACTATTCCAAAATTGGCACATATATAGATAATAACATTCCAGATTAATGTCCAGAAGTCCATACATGCCAGTGTTGCCAACATAATTCTAAGCCAGCCGATAGCTCCAATTTCTAAATGCATGTAACTTCTATACTATCGATTGTATTTCAACCAAATTTCGTATGTACTATGTGTACTACAACATATATGACTGTACGTATTCCAAAGAGCCAACAGGGCTGCCAACTGTTAATAAATGCTCGCTCTATGTTTTAACCCTAATATCAATATATCAGAAAGTATGCAAGCCAACAGCTCTAATCATTGCACAATTTTTCACACCTTAGTTTGGTGTAACTTATAAACATCAGTGCTGCCAAAACGATTCTAAGCCTGCTGATAGGCCCGGTTTTTGAATGCATATAACTTGTATACCAACAAATGGATTTCAGCCAAATTTCGTATGTGCTTTGTGTATCATAGCAGTTATGAATATGCGTATTTGCAAGGACCAGCAGGGCTGCCAACTGTTAATAAAGACTCTCCATATTTGTTTAATCCTAATATCAATACATCAGAAAGTATGCAAGCCATCAGCTCTAAACACTGCACACGTATAGTACCTGACATTCTAGATTAATTTGAAGTAACTAATATACTTCAGAGCTGCCAACACGATTCTAAGCTTTCTGATAGTTTCAATTTTAATTACATGTAACTTCTATAGTAACAAATGGATTTTATCCAAAATTGGCACTATAATAGATCGTAATATTTCAGATTAATTCTGAGCATCACATACATGACATTGTTCCCAACATGATTTTACGCACACTGACAAATCCAATATCAAACAGCATGTAACGCACATACTATCTATTAGACTTCACCCACATTTTGTATGTGCTTTCTATACCTTAAGAGATGGAACTGAGAATATATTCAGTCACCAGTAATAAGTTACTCTATTAGGCTACACTATGTCAGGTGTATTTCAAACTGCAGTAGGCCTACTTAGCAATGTTAGTACTGTATTACTAACTTGATTTCGTCATTATTGTAGATAGGTCTTTATAGGTTGGCATGAATCTTAAATTTTAAGAAAAGTAGGCTCTTTAGTTCGTCACGGAACTTCATATATATTATTTCAGTAGTATAGATCCCTCCTGTGGCGCTCACAAGCGACCGATCGTAAAAATGAGCATTCAAATGAAAGAGAACAGACATTAGCAGTGACGAATTGCACTCTAATTCCATAAATATCAATAATTTCTTTAAGAAACTACTTTTAATAAACTGTACGAAGTGTGCGATTTGCAGATACTGTTGATGTATGAAATTATGCTCCATTGCTGTCCACTTCACATTTTGGTCACTGTGACTCCCGTTTCATGTCATTTTAACATTATGAGGTTTTTCCTTTATCATTTTGCATGGATTTCAGAAACAGTAAATCAAAGGAATGAGTACTCAAATCGTATAATTTCATAAATATCGAATAACCGGTGAGTGTTACAGCACACTCAGCACACAAATGACATTATCAGTGACAAATTGCATTCTAATTTCTTAAATATCAATTTTTGTAAGGAGTGTTCGATTTGCAAAACCTGTTGGGGAAAGTGTGGTTTATGAACATGCGAGATTTCTCGCACGAGTCTGCTAGTCTTACTTTATTACGGGTTTGAGCATTGTTATCATCAACCCCATTTAGGCTCCTTAGATGTGCGTAAAATAACATGTGGTGTATATGTCGTAGTCTGATAGTGAAATCCGTCATTTCATGAAAATCCTAGGCACTTCATGAAGAGCCGGCATATGATGTAAAAAGGTACAGTTGCACTATCTGACGCGTGGTTTCATGAAATGACTAAATATCGCCGTCACATAGTGTAATTCATTTTGTACATCATCTGACGGGAAATCCAGCCCGTCACTTCATGAAGTACCGTAGCGGCAGCGGTGATCACGTGTGAGGGAAGTGAGACTTCCAAGAATAAATCAGATAAAAATGCGGTCACTAAAGGGCTGTTATCTCCTCAGAAAGTGAACACTGTGACATATGGTACAAATGTCTAATGGTCTGGACTTCATTTATCCCCTAATTCCCTCCCCAGCATCTTGCTTGGCCTTGCGCCTAGAAGGAATATTATGCTGCCGTACTGTGAACGGAAGAAGAACGTCGTTTAGATCCATTTTGTTTTTAAAACATGAGAGATAGATAACCGATAGTATAATATGACTTTATTTCGCTGTTCCACCCTTTAAAACAACAAGAACAAACTCAGTTACGGGCGCGTAATACACAGGTCTTATACAGCTCTTAGCAGTCAACTTTATTAGTGAACTTGTGGTCTCGGGGTATGGTGTTGGCTTCGGGATCACTGCGTGGTGTGTTCAAACCCCACTGAAGTATATTTTTTTTATAACTAACATTTTAATCTAGTTCAGTTGTTGCCTTGTTTTATAGTTGTTTTCTTGCATATTTATTTTAAGGGCTAGGAACATCTTGATCATCAGCCCAGTGTATTTGGGTGGTTGTTTTCTGATAACCTGTGTTTGCGTGATGATAGAAGTAGTGTGTGGGTAAAGAATTTGGGAAGGTGTCTCGAGACTTGAAATGATGTACCATCCCGGCATTTGCTGAGAGGGTGTGTGAAAAGACCTGGGGGAAAACGCCACAGTCAGCGACGGGATTCGACCCAGCATATTGGCCTACTGTTTAAGTAGACTTATGAAATCAACTATGGTTACCACGGATAGGAACATAATTATGGTCGACCTCGGGAGGAAAACCTGAGATGAGTTCCATTCCTACCTTAGCCATCCTGGAATTGGTTTTCCGTGGTTTCCCCCCTTCTCCTCTAGGCAAATGCCGGGTTGGTTCCTAACTTAACCACGGCCGCCTCCTACTCAATCTTAACCTGAACTACAAATACACACAATACTACAAATACCATTATAATACTGATTATCAGACAGATTCTACACACTCCCAAGTACACAGGGCTGAATACACAAAAGCTTTACATTTGGAAGATTTAGCGGAGGGTTCACCTTCGAGAAAATCTCGAATTTCAGCCTATTTATTATAGACAGAAATATTTGAAAGAATGATTCTGCATTTTTCTTCATTGTGTGTATCTTACCTGTAAGTTATCGTTCCAGTTTTGTTGTTAATTCATTTGGAGGTCTTGGGTCACCTCAATCATCAGTCCCGTGTGATTGGGTGTGAATTGAAATTATATTTATATGATGACTGTAGGGGTGGGCGGACAATTGAACGAAGTTAGATGTCTGTGCAATACAATGTGTATAAACATATACTGTACCAAGTTTCATTGCGTTTGGTTGGTTAAATCGCGAGAAACGTCTATTTAAACGTCGCGACTTCGCTTGGGCGCCATGTTGGTTTTGTAGTTACCAGGTTTTCAAAAACGTCACATCGGTAAACTTCTAGTAGTTCCCATTATCACCGTACAAAATTCCAGGGTGATATCGGTAGTAGTTTCGGAGATATTGAATGCTGGTGAAATATTTCGCACAGCCGCCATGTTGGATTGGTGAGACGTAACAAAATTTGAAGGGCACGGTCGGGGTCGCCCGAAATAGTGCTATGAACTTACCGAGTTTCATTGAAATCGCTCCAGCCGTTTAGAAGTTATTAGGGGACACACACACACACGCACACACAGACAGACACACGGACAAAAGGTGACCTCATAAGCCTATTTTTTTCATAAATGAAAATAGGCTAAAAATACAAATTGCATCAGTGAAGGAAAGAGAGATAAAAGATACACAAATGAAGAAAAAAAAGAAAAACTACGAATGAAATTATGAAAGTAAGCATTGCAGATTAGAAAAAAATTCTGTACAAATAAAATATATAAAAATAAAAATACAAACTTCTAGAAAAAAAAAAGAGATAGAGAATAAAGAGTATCCGGTATTTCACGATTAGATTTAGGTTTTTATGTGAAAATTAATTTCGAAAACCATAATAAACAAGCATTAATTTATATCTTGGAATAGAACAATTAAATGAATTAATGTACGGCTTCATTGTGTCAGTCATTTCATGAAGTGCCGAATCAACAAACACCGGATCTTCATGAAGTGCCTCGGCTGATAATGTAAAATCATTTCTTACACCATCTGCCTAAATCGGTCCGTCACTTCATGAAGAAACGCGTCAGATGGTGTAACTATCTCTTTTTACATCATATGCCGGCTTTTCATGAAGTGCCTAGGATCTTCATGAAATGACGGATTTCACTATCTGACTACGACATATACATATGTATTATATTTGAGGCTAGGATTCGAAATAAGGTAAACGTGGCTTTATATTAAGGAAGTATTCCGGCAGGCTGAGTGTACCTCGTTCCAACACATACAAGGGAAACGCACCTAATTGTCATCAACGATTTCATCCAAATTTATAGCACTGTATACGTAGGGCTTGACCAGAAGTGAAAGTGACAGAAGTGGGGGCTCCAGATGGCCATGCGTTTCGAAAAATTAATATTTAAGCGCGGGTTGGGCGAGGCATGAGCCTTGTAGGCTATGTTAGCGGTTGGCGCAGTGGAAAGAGTACTGTACAGAACGGTAATCCGAGGGTCGCGAGCTCAAATCCCTATGCGAACTATTTTTGTCTTGTTGATGTGTAACATCTTTCCACTCGGTTGCTGGATATTTTTGTGGGAGTGATTTTGAAAAATGGGATGGAAGTCGATCGGAACGATCGAGGTGCAACAGCTGGCACACTTTCGTTCGATCGAACGGAAGTGTAAGACGCACTGCCAACTCGATCGATCGATCCAGCTGGCAGTAGTAAGATCCAGCTGGCAGTGGTAAAATAAACAATGAGTGCACGGTGTCGGAAATTACCATGACGTACTCTCGGCCATGTGGAATGTATATGACATACTGAACGGTAAACGCTCATGCGAACTCTGGTGTCAAGTGATTGAAACAAAGCAAATGGTACATGTTCGAAGTCTTCGTATCAGTATTTAAATTGTAAAATGCCTTAATATCAAACATTGTAAGTAGACGGCATTGCCGGTATTATGTTTCTGCACAATGGCTATTCAAATATTAACCCACATAACGGTAATGCAGTCATCAATATAATATAATCGTTGTGGTTATACGGGAATTGAGCAAGTTTTCATGAACTATTGCTGAATACATTCTCTTTACTCACAAGAGGGCCTATTCATAAGGCATTTTAAACTCAATTTCACGCAGGAACATTATCGAAACAGGCAAAATATAAATGAAACTTAATTCCGTAGTGCAGTAGTCTATTATTGGAACGTGGAAATAAGTCACCATCTTGTGCACAAGATTTGCGTAGTCGAAATAGCCGTGGGATTAGCGCCTATGACTGTGAATCTAATGATCTCGGGTTCGAATCCCGGACGAGGTAGATACTTTTGCTACCATATTATCATTTTAAACGATATTTATCATATCAATATTACTTATTTTAACATAATCCATATGAAATTACGTATTGGTCTGTGAATGAAAAGGACCTGTTTATAAGGAATTTAAGGTTATGAGCGGTGTCGCGTCTATTAATCTAGTTGATCCATATCGTATTCTTTATTTAGGCTAGTGCTGGTGGAAGCTACAAATCTATATATATTAAAATCAATGTTACGAATAGTTTGTCTGTATGTATGTCTCCTATGCGTTCATATACCATTCGTCTGATTGCGATGAAACTTGGGTGAGATGTTGAGTACACTCCAAGGAAGGTTTCTGACTTAGTAAATCCATTTTACAATAGGTAGCGCACGCGTAGATTCAACAAATGAGCGACGATGCGCGAAGCGTTTCAAGAATGTCCCGTATGTGTTCATATACCATTCGTCCGATAGCGATGAAACTTGGGTGAGAAGTTTACGTGAAGGTTTCAAAATTAGTGAATACATTTCACTGTAGATAGCGCACGAGTAGATTCAACAAATGAGCGACGACACGCAAAGCGTTTCAACAAAGTCCCGTATGCATTCATATACCATTCGTCCGATAGCTATGAAACTTGCGTAAAATGTTGTGTACACTGCAGGGAAATTTTCTGGCTTAGTACATCCATTTTACAATAGGCAGCGCACGAGTAGATTCAACAAATGAGCTACGACGCGCGAAGCATTTCAACAAAGTCACGTTTGCGTTCATATACCATTCGTCCGATAGCGATCAAACTAGGCTGAGATTGTGTGTGCACTCCAGAGAAGGTTTCTGGCTTAGTAAATCCCTTTAAAAATAGGTAGAGCACGAGTAGAATCAACAAATGAGCGACGACGCGCGAAGCGTTTCAACAAAGTCCCATATAAGGTCATATACCATTCATCCGATAGCGATGAAACTTGGGTGAGATGTTGTGTACACTCCTGGGAAGGTTTCTGGCTGAGTACATCCATATCACAATACGTAGCGCAAGAGTAGAATGAACAAAAGGGCGACGACACGCGAAGAGTTTCAACCAAGTCCCGTATGCATTCATAACCCATTCGTCCGATAGCTATGCAACTTGGGTGAGATATTGTGTACACATCATGGAAGGTTTCTGCCTTAGTAAATCCACTATACAATAGGCAGCGCACAAATAGATTCAACAAATGAGGGACGACGTGCGAAGCGTTTCAACAAAGTCCCGTATAAGGTCATATAGCATTCTGCCGTTAGCGGTGAAAATTGGGTGAAATATGGTGGACACACCAAGGAAGGTTTCTGGCTTAGTAAATACATTTCACAGTAGGTAGCACACGAGTAGATTCGACAAATGAACGACGACACGTGGAGCGTTTCAATACAGTCCCCTATGCCTTCATATCCCATTAGTCCGATAGCGACGAAACTTGGGTGAGATGCTGTGGACACTTATGTGACGGTTTCTAACTTAGTAAATACATTTTACAGTAGGTAGCGCACGAGTAGATTCAACAAATGAGTGACGGGGTGCGAATCGGTTAAACAAAATCCGGTATGCGTTCATATACTATTCATCCGATTGCGATGAAACATTGATCAGTTATTGTGTACACGCCAGTGAAGGGTCTCGACTTAGTAAATCCATTTCACAATAAGTAGCGCAAGAGTAGGTGCAACAAATGGGTGACGACGCGCGAAGCGTTTCAACAAAATCCCCTATTGCGTTCATATAACCTTCTTCGATAGCGATGAAACCTTGCTGAGTTATTGTGTACACGCCAGGGAAGGGCTTCGACTTAGTAATACACTTCTCAATATGTAGCGCACGAGTAGATTCAACAAATGAGTGACAGCGCACGAATCGTTTTAACAAAACCCCGTATACGTGCATATACCATTCATCCGATTGCGATGAAATATTGATGAGTTATTGTGTACACGCCAGGGAAGGGTTTCGACGTAGTAAATCCATTTCACAATAGGTAGCACACGAGTATATGCAACA
The DNA here is from genome assembly GCA_946902985.2 of Meconema thalassinum. Classification (NCBI taxonomy): domain Eukaryota; kingdom Metazoa; phylum Arthropoda; class Insecta; order Orthoptera; family Tettigoniidae; genus Meconema; species Meconema thalassinum. The sequence goes on along the minus strand of OX336394.1, from coordinate 245,236,773 downwards.
AATGGGTGACGACGCGCGAAGCGTTTCAACAAAATCCCCTATGCGTTCATATAACCTTCTTCGATTGTGATGAAACCTTGATGAGTTATTGTGTACACGCCAGGGTAGGGTTTCGACTTAGTAAATCCATTTCTCAAGTAGGAAGCGTACGAGTAGAATCAACAAATGAGTGACAGCGCACGAATCGTTCAAACAAAATCCCGTATACGTTCATATGCCATTCATCCGATTGCGATGAAACTTTTGAAAGTTGTTGTGCACGCTCCCACGAATGATTCTAAATTAGAAAATCCATTTTACGATAGCTTAGAGGCAGTGAACGGAAATTGAAAAACATGTTGTGTATCCAAAATCACTTCAAGAAACAGAATTTCAACGCCAACACTTTCTTTGATTGGCATTGCAACGCATGCCGGGTACAGCTTGTAGATATATATAAAAAGGAATGTCTGTGTGTTCGTCTTTTATGCGTTCATAAACCATTCATCTGATTGCGATCAAATTTTGGTGAGTTGTTGTAAACACTTCCAGAATGATCATAGGCATAGTTAATCCATTTCACAATAGATAGCGCGCGAGTAGTTTAAACAAATGCGTAATAGCGATGCTTTCATATACAATTCGTCCGATTGCGATCAAATGTTGGTAAGTTGTTGTGCACAATCCCGGAAAAGTTATAGGCGTAGTAAATCCAATTTACAATACATGGCGCACGAGTAGCTTCAACAAAATGGCGTGCGATTGTTTCAAGAAAGTCCCACATACGTTCATATACCATTCATCCCATTGCGATGAAACTTGGGTGAGATGTTCTGTACAGTTCAGGTAAGGTTTCTGGCTTAGTAAATCCATTTAACAATAGGTAGCGCACGAGTAGATTCAGCAAATGAGCGACGACGGGCGAAGCGTTTCAACAAAGCTGTATGCGTTCACATACCAATCGTCCGATAGCGGTGAAACTTGGGTGAGAGGTTGTGTACACTACAGGCAAGGTTTCTGGCTTAGTAAATCCATGTTATAATAGTTAGCGCACGAGTAGATTCAACAATTGAGCGACGACGCGCGAAGCGTTTCAACAAAGTCCCGTATGCGTTCATATACCATTCGTCTGATAGCGATGAAACGTTGGTGAGATGTTGTGTACACTACAGGGAAGGTTTCTGGCTTAGTAAATCCACTTAACAATAGGTATCGCACAAGTAGATTAAACAAATGAGCGAAGACGCGCGAAGTATTTCAACATAGTCCCGTATGCGTTCATATACCATTCGTCCGATAGTGACTAAACTTGGGTGAGTTGTTGTATACACTCCAGGGAAAGTTTTAGGCTTAGTAAATCCATTTTTCAATAGGTAGCGTACAAGTAGATTCAACAAATGAGCGAAGTCGCGCGAAGCGTTTCAAGAAAGTCCCGTATGCGTTCATATACCATTCGTCCGATAGCGATGAAACTTGGGTAAGATGTTGTGTACTCATCAGGGAAGGTTTCTGGCTTAGTACATCACCTTTACAATAGGTATCGCACAAGTTGATTCAACAAATGAGCGACGGAACGCGAATCGTTTCATCCAAGTCCCGTATGCGTTCATATACCATTCATCCGATTGCTATGAAACTTTGGCGAGTTGTTGGGAACACTTCCGAAATCATTATAGGCATAGTCAATCCAATTTACAATGGACAGTGCGCGAGTATTTTAAACAAATGAGTGTTGGCGATGCGTTCATATATCTTACAATTCATCCGATTGCGACTAAATTTTGGTAGTTTGTTTGGCACACTTCTGGGATGGTTATAGGCATAGTTAATCCAATTAACAATAGATAGCACACCAGTAGTTTAAACAAATGAGTGTTGGTGATGCGTTCATGTACAATTCATCAGATTGCAATCAAATTTCGGTGAGTTGTTGTGCATACGCCAGGAAAAGTTATAGGCATAGTAGATCCAATTAACAATAGATGGCGCGCGAGTAACTTCAACAAAATGGCGTGCGTTTCTTTCCAAAAAGTCCCACATGCGTTCATATACCATTCACCCCAATGCGATGAAACTTGGGTGAGCTGTTGTATACATTCAGGGAAGGTTTCTGGCTTAGTAAATCCACTTAACAATAGGTAGCGCACGAGTAGATTCAACAAATGAGCGACGACGCGCGAAGTGTTTCGACGAAGACCCGTATGCGTTCATATACAATCGTCCGATAGAGATGAAACTTTGGTGAGTTGTTGTGTACACTCCAGGGAAGGTTTCTGATTTAGTAAATCCATTTTACAATTGGTAGCAAACGGATAGATTTAACTAATAAGCGACAGCGCGTGAATCGTTTCAATAAAGTCCCGTATGGATCATATACCATTCATCCGAGTGTGATAAAACTTTGGAGAGCAGAGTACAGTCCTGCGAAGCTTCATGAATTAGTAAGTCCGTTTTTCAATGGGTGGCGCACAAGAAGATTCAACAAATGAGTGACGGCGCGAATCGTCTAAACAAAATCCCGTATGCGTTCATATGCCATTCATCCGATTGCGATGAAACTTTGATGAGTTGTTGTGTTCACGCCAGGAAAGGTTTTCGAGTTAGTAAATCCATTTTACAATAGGTAGCGTACGAGTATATTCAACAAATGGGTGACGGCGCTCTAATCGTTTCAGCAGTCCCGTATGCGTTCATATACCATTAATTTCATTGCGATGTAACTTTCGTGAGTTGTTGATCACGCTCCCGTGAATGTTTCTGAGATAGTAATTTTTTTCTATAATAGTTTAGAGGTGGTTAACGAAAAAAGAAGGAAATATTGGGAATCCAAAAGCACTGCAACTAACAAAGTCAAAACCCCAACACTTTCTTTGATTGGCATTGCAACGCATGCCGGGTACAGCTAGTCATCTAATAAAATAAGTTCCGTATTATAAAGTACAATATCAGTAAAACACTCCCTTTTACAATAGATTAATATTTGTGCCAATAATACTATAAAATACTGGTGTATCAACAATTTCACTTGAGGTTTCTTCTATGTCAGATGTTACACATCATATGCGACTTCTGTAAGGCTCGTATTTTTTTTATTTGTACGTTACTTAAACTGCAAATGAATTGAAGTAATGCTCAACATATTGCATCTATAAATATTGGCATAAAAGTCATGAAACGGAAAGGCAAAGAAAAATTTAGGATGGCAAAAAATATTCCAGTAAGGGATTTCAATTAAAGCGCACAAGAGAGCGTCGTATATAACATTATATACAGTTATGATTTTACAGTTTATTATTATTTTATTCGAGAAAGCTTTCCAGTCGGTCAACACAAATTGTGCCCAATTACATTAGGCGGGAAACAAGTATTTATATACCCTAACCTGAAAAGAAACGAGTTATTATTAGAAACTAACACGCATTTATGTACGAAAAGGGGTAACTTCTTAATATTGGATGACATGTTTCGAACATCAAGCTTTCATCTTCAGATCTTGTTCACATAGGCTTAATTAGCATACGATGTTTATGAATATTTCACTCAAACAAAAATCTCTACTTAGTATTGTAGCCATCTGATATTATATGGAGAACATTTGTTCGCATCCCGACAGCTCACGTTACGTCCACCCACTGTGCGACCACATGTTCAGGATTTGATGACTACAAGGTAACTACTCTACAGGAAAAACAAACATACTCCTAAAGTAACTGAATTTAATTTTAAAACCATGGCAAAAAAACAACCAAACTGAAATTCATTTACATTAAATCCCAACAAATGCAAATCAACATTTGGAGCACAGAGATGATGGTTCTAAAAGGGTCACAAATCGTAACTTGAATCATCTGTGCTCCACAGCTTAGATCAAAACATGATCTCATCAGGCATGCTGCAACACTCTCTCTTCACTTGTGAGTCCTTGAGTCTGTGTGTGGAGTCTCAATTCACCCAAATCTACAATTAACTAATAAAATTCACTCTTAAAAAGCATTCATGTCATTGACGAATGTTCATAAATCGTTGCACATTCCTTATCAACAATAATAACCAACAAAGAAAATCAAATTAAAGCAAACCACTACATAAGCATATACATTTATAGCACTTCCTATCTTTAATTACAACTGTACTTGAATCAATCTCACTGTCCGTTGTGCTTACGGTACAATTATCTATATTTTAAGATCCAACAATGCATTTATCATTATTACGTTTGTTTACTTGTTCACTGTTTGTGTAACAATCATCCTCCTTTTCCATACTCAAAACGCGGATTATAGTACCTTCTCTACTCTACAATAACAATATTTATTAGTTATGAGCTACACCATATGTCCTAATGTTGGTCGGTAATAAGCCGATTTACTGTTAAAATTGTACCAACCCGGATTTCGGGTTACCCGTATGAATAAATTATCATTTTACTGGGTTTTCATACATTGAAGTGTGCTAGCAACGTTTAGCAAAGTTACAATGTTATGGAACATTAACTTGGCTAAATCTCGTGCGATTTCTACAATTGAAAAAGGGATTCACATCCTCTGAATGCCTGCAATTGATTTTTGCAACAATAATCATCAATTTCTCATTATTTTAGAATACCAGTTTATACATTTCAATTACCCAGTACAGCCTCTCAAGGGTAGGTCGTTAGCAAGCCCTCCCGTCGAGCGGACAAAAGGTCTGACCTGCTATACCCAAAAGAAGATGGCGTCTGGCTCGGCCCTCGACCGTCCAGTCCTCTCTTTTTCTGCCAGCTGTCTCATTACTCAGTCATACAATAACAACAAAGCCTTAACAGTTATATACTCTCACTTTCACGGACAAGGCGTATAACTGTGCCATCATTATGACCGGAATACCTAAATATTTACATCCTAACATAGGGTAAATTATTTGGCTCAATTAAGGCTCTCAAAAGTATTCACAGCAAAGGAATGAATTTCTTATAGCTCCGATGTCTTGGGGATCGAATATGGCTCTAGTTGCGTGCGAGCGTGGTGTCTAGCGTTTTCTACCTCCACGATGCGAATTGATGGTAAGGCATCCTCAGATCCTTCCATAATTAATGATGTCACACCTCTGCGGACGGATCATACCATACTTCAGCTGATTTAAGGTGACATAGTTAATCCTTAATCACTGGAATGACGCTGGCTTGGCAGAACATATACCTACACCTGTCTCCAACCGCTGTCAACAATATACCTGTGCGCTCTAGGGCTGTACGACAATTATACCTTCGACGAATGGCTCATATTGTCCTGACATTGTGCTATAGAATTGTTCCTTGCATTCATTTAAGTAAAAGTCTATGCTTCTACGTTAATCTGCTCGCATTAGTGGCTCAACAATAATAGCTGTTAGATTATTCGGTTCATATGATACTTCAGTTACCTTCCGTATCTAGCTTGTTCATGACTTTACATCGGCTCTCCTTATCCTGGCATTAATTACTGGCTTCTCTCTACAACGCTTATTGCGTGACTTCATGACAATTACTACATTTAAAGATGTAAAAACATCCAGACACATATATATTTCACAATTTCACTTATTTTAACTTCCAATTTCACGGAATTGACACAATTTAACGTTTCATGCATAGGCATGCCGAATATTCATACTTCTTTCGACTTTGACCAATCTATTACGTTATTACTCAATTTTATAATTAAATTGAACAGGATCTCACGCATTACTGTCGTAAGTAAAATCATTCTTAAGTTGCAAACTAGTTAACTCAAATATGAGGAATGACGAACTCATATAAATCTTTACCTCAAATTCCCTATGGTACTTTTATATTAACACGGACATATGGTGAGCTAACTTATAAATTAAAACATTTTTTTTGTCGTGTGGCCTTCTCAGAGGCCGAGTGCAGGTCTTTCTATTCGACGCCCGTGGGCGACCTGCACGTCGGGATGAGAGATGGAATGGATGAAGATGAATGCAATTGGGCAAGGATGTGGAAGGAAGCGGCCGTGGCCTGTCAGAAGGTACCGTCCCAGCATTTTCCTGGTGTTGAAAATGGGAAACCACGGAAAACCATTTCAAGGACGGCCGACGGTGGGGCTCGAACCCACGCGTCTACCAAGTCAGCAGAGAGCTTGGTCCCATGACCTAACGCTGCGCTTTAGCCAGCTGAGCCACTGCTGTCGGTATTAAAACATTGAGAGGTACTTACATCTTTCTCTCACTCGGTGGTCTCACCCAGTAATACAGCATGTGGCCCACCATGTTGCATTTAACAACGCTTCATGGTGATCACAATATACACTTCTTGTGGTTTCACAACACTTAATTTCACTTTGACTTCATACATTTTGCATTTAACACTTTCATTCATATTTATAACACTTTGTAACACTTTATATTAAACAACTTGGACAAATCAATTATAATACTCTGGCTTTATACACTTGTGCCTCCCTGGGCTTCGAATATGCACGATTTCAGAGTTGCAGGCGGTGCGTTCCCTGACATATCCTCAATTCCAATGACAGTCTCTATCATCTGCGCGTACATCCCCTGTCTCACTCCTCTTCTATCGGCTCCCAGTAGAAATCCTCCTTCCACTATGAGTGTATCCTCTATTGTGTGTATGATTCTTCCTCCAGATTGCCTAGCATTACAATCTAGCGTCTGTTAACTTGATAATAATCACAATGCCTGTGATATTTCCCTCCGCCCCATGACCTATCGTGTACTGTATATATGGTATTATCACGATAATATCTAGATCATGACTTCGCCTAGCGAATAAGTTCATTGTCTATCACGAGACTTCACAACATTTCTTACTGAATTACACGTTACACTTGTGTAAATTAACTGTTTAATCAATATGCGCGTCACTTACTGTGCGGCTTGAAATTAATATAAGCTTCACTTAGCTTCACTTCGTCTCCCATTGTCTTAGCATTACTTGCTTTGTTTAAGACTGGCGTACTTTAAGGCGCGAACTTCGGTTCGGAAGAGTAGCATACTCTCCGCACGGCTTTACTGCGTGGCGTTGTTTAGAAGACTGCTAGAAGACTGCACGTCACATGCGTGGCGTTATTTAGAAGACTGCCTCCTCCAAGATTCCCTGCTCTATATAAGGGATTTGGTCAAAATATATTTCCCTCAATTTTCAGGAGCGTCTTTTTCTTTGCAATTACACTTTCCGGCCTGGAAATGCATTTTTCTGGAGCATCTTGTCATGGAGGTTGCGATTCTTGCTCCGTGCAAGCAATCCGCTCATCCAATTAATTAAAATTAATTGGTTTCTCTGTCGGCGTCCCCAAGCTTCGTTCCGGGGAATCCCATGTGAACTTCCGCTAATGGCCTTTCAACCGCATTTCCCTGTCTTCATTCACCTCCCATGTTTTTTAGGCTTCAAATTGCTTTTTGATGGCTCCATAATTATCTTCTTGAGATTTTATTCACTTGGATGTTACTCTCATGTCTCTCGATTGCTTGGTTTCCGAGTAATGAATTAATTCATCTCGGCTTCCTTCCCTTTCCACTCTTCATTCTTTGTGCGACGGGGGTTTCTCAGGTCACTTCTGACTCTCCCCAACCCATAGAACGCGTGTAAATAGTTCACAGTGATTGATCTGGCGACTGTCTTGACCTCTGTCTTGTTCGACCTAATATGTCAACTGTCATACTACCTCCAGATCTAGGTTCTTGGCTACAATTCTGTATGTTATACCATTAACCATACAATCTTTCTCCATAAAATTGCTTATAATTCCTTAACAGATAAATGGAATTAAGCTGTGATTACTTCAGTAATCATCATTCACATGTGTCTCGGGTTCCATGTGGTTATTCTCCCTCAGAGACCTCGGGTTCGATACTCTGTGAAATCATAGGCATGATTCCTCCTTCTCAGAGTACCAGGTTCAATGTCAGTCAGCATTCATACCCTCGGGTACAGTATAAAACAAAGTCCCCGATTTTTGGTTGTCACGGGTAATCTCGAGAACCACTAGTTGGATTTTGATGCGGTTTTCACCATTCAGTAAAGGATATCTCGAGGAAGGTTTCTGTAGGAAATAATTCATTTATGATCTAAGGAAGCCAAGCAGTAACGATTTCAGTGAAAAAGTCGAAAAATACCTGGCGCCCGTGCTCGTTTTAAGCTTACGCTGGGCAAACCGTTAAATACATCAATATCCTATTAGTGTAAGAATTGTTAAGCATTAAAAGTTCTATAAAAAGGCTGGGAGAGCATATCTCTATCTTCAATACATCGACCACTATAAGAGTTTTTACGTTTTCATTTTTTCCAACAATCTCCATTCAATTACTGAGTCGACAGTTTACGAGCTAGCATAACTGTTTCTGGGCGAAGCCGGGGCGGGTTGCTAGTGTATATATACAATGTTTATATTACATAAGTTTGTAAAATCTTGCCTATCGCATCAAACTTATTTACAGACAGTATAGTTCACTTCTATGGTTTTTGCGTTATTATTATTATTATTGTTAATGTGGTTTAACCCTCTATAGGAAAAAACTATTTTAGCCTACTTTTCACATTTTGCAAAAATGAGGAAAAAGTAGACTTATGAGATCGATACGGGAAAATGTGTGTCTGTCTGTCTGGCTGGCTGGCTGTGTGTGTGTGTGTGTGTCCCTATCAACTCCTAAACGGCTGCAGCAATCAAAACCAAATTTAATATGAGTAAAGATGTGCACCGGAATATCTCACGTCCATATTTGAAAATGATGTCAGTGCGACCAACTGCTGAAAAAACGCACTAGAAATTTGAGCTCCATGTTGGATATCTTGCAAGGTATGCATGGGAGCTATTCCAAAATTGGCACACATGTAGATAATACTACTTCAGTTTAATTTACAGGAGGCCAACAATGACAGAGTTGCCAAAATAATTTTAAGCCTTCTGATAGGTCCAATGTTTAAATGAATATAACTTCTACACTATTAATTGGATTTCAACCAAATTTTGTATGTAATATCTGTACATAAACATATATGACTGAGCCTATTCTTAAGAGCCAACAGGGCTTCCAACTGTTAATAATTGCTCTCTCTCTATTTTTTAAATCCAAATACCAATATATCAGAAAGTATGCAAGCCAACAGCTTTAAACTATTCACACGTATATTCTGACATTTTAGATTAATTTGGAGTAACTTATATACGTCAGTTCTACCATTATAATTATAAGCCCGCTGATAGTACCAATTTTTAAATACATGTAACTATACTATCAGTTGGATTTCAACTAAATTTCGTATGTGCTATGTGTACCACAACAGATATGACTAAAATTATTGTTAAGAGCAATCAAGGCTGCCAACTGTTAATAAATGCTGTATATATTTTTTACCCTAATATCAATATACCAGAAAGTATGCAAGCCAACAGCTCTATACTTTGCACACGTATAGCACCTGACATTGTAGATTAATTTGGAGTAATTAATACAAGGCAGTGCTGCCAACATGATTCAATGCCTGCTGATATGTCCAATTTTAAAATACATGTAACTTCTATACTAACAAATGGATTTCATCCAAAATTGGCACAACAAGATATAATATTTCAGATTATTTCTGACCAGCACACGCATGGTATTGTTGGCAACATGCTTTTATGCGTGCTAATAGATCCAGTGTTTAACTGCATGTAACGTCCATTGGACTTCAACCAAATTTTGTATTCTGTAACTTAAGAGATGGAACTAAGAATATATTCAGTCACCAGGGCTGCCAATTCTAGTGCTCTATTAGGCTACATTATACCAGGTATATTTTGATCTAATTAGTTATTTCGATATTACCAACTTAATTTTGTCATTATTCTAGATAGGTTCATATACTGTAGAATAATCATTGGCATGAAAAGTAGGCTGTATAGTTCTTCACGGAACTTCTTGTTTATATTTATGTGTTTTAATTTTAATTTTTTTAAACTATTATAATTGTTGATAATGTTATTTTTGTATATCTAATTTTAATGCTTACACATTTATTTTTAATTTATGTTCCTATAGATTTAATTTTTTATATTTTTATTGTATTAATAATTAACTAATTTCGAATTGATCATTACAATTATTTTCATAATTGCTTTACAGTTATGTTCATTATTTTAATTTTTATATTTCTTTTATTATTGTAATTTTATTGTAATGATTTTTATTTCTATATTTTTTATATATTATTTTTACACTTTAATTGTTAATGTTTTTAGTTTAAATTTCTTTTAAATTGTATCCAACACATTACGTCAAGTAAATACGTAGTCTATATATATCTATATATATATAACAAGTAGTTCCGTGAAGAACTATTCAGCCTATTTTCATATATCCTGCTCATGTCAATTGTCTCTATCATCATACAAAATTTCAGTTTAATTGCTGTAACAGATCCGTAGATATTGAGAACCGTCTAAATATTTCAGATGGTCGCCAGGTTGGATTTTTATTTTTGTACTATTACATTAAGATTATTGTGTACGTGTGGTATTCAAACTTCAATCGCATGATTAGAACACAAGAAGAAAAAACGAGATTTTAAAATTACGCACAGCAGCCATCTTGTGGTTATGCAAACAATTGAAATAAATTAGATGCCAGTGGATCAACATTTGTATAAGCACTTAACGTGCAACGTTTCACGGCACTCGGATAGTAATTCGCGAGAAACGTCCATTTAAATATTTATACTTCGCGTCGCCGCCATATTGGATTTGTGCTCAACAGGTTACTGAAAGTCCTATAGGTGAACTTATGTTCATAGTCTCTATGAACATAAAAATATCAGTTTTGTTGCTGTAGAAGATTCATACATATTGAGAACCGTCTAAATATTTCGGAAGCTCGCCATTTAGGATTGTTATATGTATAGGCCATAGAGTTATGTACCATTCAAGGACAATTATTGCCTAGGTTCATTATTCAAACTTTCACTTCGATCGCATGATTACGACACAAGAAATAAAAACTTAATTTTAAAATTTCGCACAGCCGCCATCTTGAGGTTATGTAAACAATTGAATTAAATTAGATGTCAGTGCATTACAAACTGCAAAATCATTTACTGTACCACATTTCACGGCGCTCAGAGAGTAAAATCACGAGAAAAGTCTATTAAAATATTTCAAATTCGCTTGGTCGCCATGTTCGTTTTGTACTTTACAGGTTTATGAAATATACATAGGTAAACTTGTATCAGTACCCTTTATCACCGTACAAAATTGCAGGGTGATATCTGTAATAGTTTCAGAGATACAGAATGTCAGTGAAATATTTCGCACAGCCGCCATTTTGAGGTTATGTAAACAATTGAACTAATTTAGACTCCAGTGCATTACAATATGTATAAACATTTGCTGTACCAAGTTTCATTACGTTTGGATAGTTAAATCGCGAGAAAAGTCTATTTAAAAGTATCAATTTCGCTTGACCGCCATGATGGTTTTGTAGTCACCAGGTTTTTGAAAGTCTCATAGGTGAACTTCTAGTAGTGCCCTTTATCACCGTACACAATTTCAGAGCGATATCGGTAATAGTTTCGGAGATATTAAATGCTAGTGAAATATTTCGCACAGCCGCCATGTTGGATTGGTGAGACGTAACAAGATTTGAAGGGCACGGTCGAGGTCGCCGAGAATAGCGCTATGAACTAACCGAGTTTCATTGAAATCGCTCCAGCCGTTTAGATTTTATTAGGGACACACACACCTCACACACACACACACACACACACACACACACACGCACACACACACGGACAAAAGGTGATCTCACAAGCCTATTTTTTCAAAATTGAAAATAGGCTAAAAATCAATGTAACGTGATAGTTTGTCTGTGGGTATGTCTGTGGGTATGTCTGTGGGTATGTCTCCTATGCGTTCATATACCATTCGTCCGATTGCGATGAAACTTGGGTGAGATGTTGAGTACACTCCAAGGAAGGTTTCTGACTTAGTAAATCAATTTTACAATAGGTAGCGCACGCGTAGATTCAACAAATGAGCGACGATGCGCGAAGCATTTCAACAAAGTCCCGTATGTGTTCATATACCATTCGTCCGATAGCGATGAAACTTGGGTGAGATGTTGTGTACACTTTCGTGAAGGTTTCAAAATTAGTGAATACATTTCACAGTAGATAGCGCACAAATAGATTCAACAAATGAGCGACGACACGCAATGCGTTTCAACAAAGTCCCGTATGCATTCATATACCATTCGTCCAATAGCTATGAAACTTGCGTAAAATGTTGTGTACACTGCAGGGAAATTTTCTGGCTTAGTACATCCACTTTACAATAGGCAGCGCACGAGTAGATTCAACAAATGAGCTACGACGCGCGAAGCATTTCAACAAAGTCACGTTTGCGTTCATATACCATTCGTCCGATAGCGATGAAACTAGGCTGAGATTTTGTGTGCACTCCAGGGAAGGTTTCTAGCTTAGTAAATCCCTTCAAAAATAGGTAGAGCACGAGTAGAATCAACAAATGAGCAACGGCGCGCGAAGCGTTTCAACAAAGTCCCATATAATTTCATATACCATTCATCCGATAGCGATGAAACTTGGGTGAGATGTTGTGTACACTCCAGGGAAGGTTTCTGGCTTAGTACATACATTTTACAATAGGTATCGCACCAGTAGATTCAACAAATGAGCGATGACACGCGAAGCGTTTCAACAAAGTCCCGTATAAAGTCATATACCAGTCGTCTGATAGTGATAAATGTTTGGTGAATTGTTGTGTACACTCCAGGAAAGGTTTCTGGCTAAGTAAATCCATTTTACAATACGAAGCGCACGTTTATATTCAACAAATGAGTGACTACGCGCGAAGCGTTTCGACAACGTCCCGTATACGTTCACATACCATTCATCCGATTGCGATGAAACTTGGGTGAGATGTTGTGTAAACTCCAGGGAAGGTTTCTGGCTGAGTACATCCATATTACAATATGTAGCGCAAGAGTAGAATCAAATAATAAGCGACGACACGCGAAGCGTTTCAACCAAGTCCCGTATGCATTCATGTACCATTCGTCCGTAGCTATGAAACTTGGGTGAGATGTTGTGTACACGTCATGGAAAAATTCTGGCTTAGTAAATCCACTATACAATATGCAGCGCACGAGTTGATTCAACAAATGAGGGACGACGCGCGAAGCGTTTCAACAAAGTCCCGTATAAGGTCATATACCATTCTGCCGTTAGCGGTGAAACTTGGGTGAAATATGGTGGACACTCCAAGGAAGGTTTCTGGCTTAGTAAATACATTTCACAGTAGGTAGCACACGAGTAGATTCGACAATGAACGACGACATGTGGAGCGTTTCAATACAGTCCCCTATGTCTTCATATCCCATTAGTCCGATAGCGATGAAACTTGGGTGAGATGTTGTGGACACTTACGTGACGGTTTCTAACTTAGTAAATCCATTTTACAGTAGGTAGCGCACGAGTAGATTCAACAAATGAGTGACGGAGCGCGAATCGTTTAAACAAAATCAGGTATGCGTTCATATACTATTCATCCGATTGCGATGAAACATTGATCAGTTATTGTGTACCCGCCAGGGAAGGGGACTTAGTAAATCCATTTCACAATAAGTAGCGCAAGAGTAGATGCAACAAATGGGTGACGACGCGCGAAGCGTTTCAACAAAATCCCCTATTGCGTTCATATAACATTCTTCGATTGCGATGAAACCTTGATGAGTTATTGTGTCCACGCCAGGGAAGGGCTTCGACTTAGTAATACATTTCTCAATAGGTAGCGCACGAGTAGATTCAACAAATGAGTGACAGCGCACGAATCGTTTAAACAAAACCCCGTATACGTGCTTATACAATTCATCCGATTGCGATGAATCATTGATGAGTTATTGTGTTCACGCCAGGGAAGGGTTTCGACTTAGTAAATCCATTTCACAACAGGTAGCGTACGAGTAGCAAGGCTTCATAACTTAACATAACGAAAATGGTTGTTTGGGTAGATTATGTAACAAAATGTGTCTTGGGCACAATGTGGTCGTTACGTTTCATATCCGGAAGTCATTTGTATCGCATGGTAACGTTATTGGGCCATATAACGTTATTCTGATATTGGTTATCGTAGAAACGAAATAGTATTGTCCGACAGAAATAACGTTATTTGAATAAGTCTCTCGAAAAATATCCCCTAATACCGTTATTCGGACTAATAACATTCTTCGGATATCGGTTATCGTAGAAACGAAATACTAGTGCCCACCTGAAATAACGTTATCGGAATACATATCTCGAAAAAAATCTCCTAATATCGTTATTTGGACTGATAACGTTATTCGAATATCAGTTAACCAAGGAACGAAATGGTAGTGCCCGCCTGAAATAACGTTATCGGAATACATATCTCGAAAAATATTCCCCCAAAACCGTTATTAGTACTAATAACGTTATTCGGATATTGGTTATCTCAGGAACGAAATGGTAGTGCTCACTAGAAATAACGTTATTTGAATAGATCTCTCCAAAAAAATAACCCCAATACCGTTATTCGGACTAATAACGTTATTCGGATATCGGTTATCGCGGGAACGAAATGGTAGTGCTCACTATAAATAACGTTATTTGAATACATCTCTCGAACATTATTCCCCCAATGCCGTTATTTGGACTTATAACGTTATTCGAATATCGGTTATCGCAGGAAAGAAATGGCAGTGCTCACTAGAAATAACGTTATTTGAATACATCTATCGAAAAATATTCCCTCAATACCGTTATTCGGACTAATAACGTTATTCGCATATCGTTTATATATTACAAACGGCATCATCGATTGAGAATGGCACCATTTTGATACATTTTGCGTTGGAGAACTCCATAGAGTAGAAAGAGTGGAAGTGTCACTTTGCGACCTACGTCGTGTTAGGTTCTGAGTTTAGCCGCGAGGTTAATAAATACTCGGAAGTGCTTACCGTGATAGGGTATTGTATTTTTAGCCTACTTTTCACATTTTACAAAAATGAGGAAAAAGTAGACTTATGAGATCGATCTGGGCAAATGTCTGTCTGTCTGTGCATGTCCCCCCGCCCCCTTATCAACTCCTAAACGGCTGAAGCAATCAAAACCAAATTTGGTATGAGTAAAGATTGAAATTATTGAAATTTGAGCTCCATGTTGGATATCTTGGATGGTATGCATGGGAGCTATTCCAAAATTGGCACATAATTATATAGATAATAATATTTCAGTTTAATTTCCAGGAGGCCATATATGACAGTGTTGGCAAAATGATTCTAAGCATGCTGATAGGTCAAATTTTTAAATTAATATAACTTCTACACTATCAATTGGATTTCAACCAAATTTCGTATGTAGTCTACTATGTGTACATAACCAGATATCACTATGCGTATTCTTAAGAGCAACCAGCTGCAGACAACTGTTGATAATTGCTGTCTCTACTTTTTTACCCTTATATTAATATATCAGAATGCATGCAAGCCAACAACTCTAAACTTTGCACACGTATAGTACCTGACATTCTAGATTAATTTGGAGTAACTAATATTATGCCAATGCCGCTAACATGATTCTAAGCCTGATGATAGGTTCAATTCTAAAATGCATGTAACTTCTATACATACAAATGGATTTCGTCCAAAATTGGCACAACAATAGATCATAATATGTCAGATTATTTCTGACCAAGACATGCATGACATTGCTGCCAACATGATTTTGCGCGCGCTGATAGATCCAATATCTAACTGCATGTAACGTCCATGTTATCCATTGATCTTCAACCAAATTTTGTATTAAGAGATGGAACTAAGAATATATTAAGTCACCAGGGCTTCCAACTGTAGTGCAGGTATATTTCGAACTAATTAGAAATTTTGATATTACCAACTTAATTTCGTCATTAACTTAGATAGTTCCATATAGATTAATCATTGGCACGAATCCTTAAGTTTAAGTAAAATAGGCTCCTTAGTTTGTCACGGAACTGCTTGTTGAACTTGCGAAAGTGGTCAATGTCCGGAAAAACACTCTTAAATGCGCTTTTGAAGAAAGGAACAACAGACCGACACCACTTGAAATACATAGGCCTAGGTGGATAGCAAACGACCTGAAGCTTAATAGAGATCAAGTACTAGCGAATCAACTAGACAATGGGGAAAATTCAGTGTACATTAAATTAGTGTACACCTTACTTTATGTAAACATATTATCTCGACATGAAGGTGTGAAATCCTTCCGGCTTGCTAGCGGTAACACCACAAAGGTAACTATCACTGCTTCAGACTCTTTAAAAAAACGTGCGCGTGTCTGTTTAATCTCCTCCCGAAGTCAACAATGAAAGGCTCTCCCGCGTGCTTTCTACGCATGGAGTTCTCAAGGACATACGGAACGAGTGCTGGAATGAAGTATACGAATTTACTGCTGTAAGTAATGGCATACGTATTGTAACAATTGAACTTAAATACCCCATTCCATCATATTTGACGGTCAATGATTGTAAAGTTCTGTTAACATATGAAGGACAAGCTAAGTATTGCTTTTATTGTAAAGAAACCTCCCACTCACAAATAGACTGTCCGAACAGAAGGAATCGCCTGGTATTTCATGTCAGACAACAAACCTACAGCACGGAGCTGGGCGAGTCAGATGGGAGTAGTAAGCTAAGCAACACTACCGACATGGAAACTGCAGTACCTTCCCCTGAATATCCAGCCATATCAGAGGCCTTTCATAACAGGCCCCATTCTACAAACACATATAGAATTGCGGAAGTAACTCAACCATCAGATAACGTAGCTGAAACATCCCTGACTACTTTACATAGCAATGAAGAGGGAACTGTGACGTCACGATCGGACAGCACGGGGAAGGGACACACTAGCAGGCAACACAACAGTCTGTGTAGCAGCCAGATACTACTAAGACTAAATGTCCCGATTTTTAGTTTGTAATTCTGACACCACGAAGCAACACCAAAGTGAGACAATTTCAATTTTAAGTTTTCTCTTCAATGAAAGCTCATATTTGCGATGTCAAAACCACTATGTATACTAGAGTGCAATAGAATTGATATCAATTCAATACATTTTCCAAAATGTGAAAAACAAAGACGTTACTAGCAGTTTTTTATATTTCTGCTTAAAATATGAAAAAAATGGTAATACGAAAACGGAGATTTATTTCCTGATTCCAATGCATTTTTCATAAATAAAATCGTGTGAATGGAATCGTCGGCATTAGTTTGGGAATTGTTTTGAAAAGGGTGGTAGGAGTAGCGGCGCGGATACACAAGATCTTTAGCGCAAGGAAAATGATGAACACGCAGAGTTGACGAATATTGTAGTTCGGCGAGTTACATGTACAAGTGCCTAGGAGTGGAACAATATCTGAGCAATAAAATTATAGTAATGTCACGCTTAGGCTATGTAACGTTGACACAATGTGTTTATACAGATACTTTCTTACTTCCTCAAACATTCTTGTTCTTGTTTTTGTTGATAATAATACATTGTAGGGGCTTGGGACATCTTGCTCATCAGTCCCATGTAGTTGACTATGTATGTTACTGTATTAGAGCCAGGGATGAGGCAGGTGCCCTGAGTCTTCAAGTAAAGTACTATCTCAGCATTTACCTGGAGGGAGTGTGGAAAACCCTGCGAAACACAAGACACAACTGAACTTCAGGTGCAACCACAATGGTAGGTTGATTGACAGGTGAACTAGTCAATGAGAGATGTTGGACTGATGACAGTTTCCTGGGGGAAAAATCATAAAATGAGAAGGAATTTCTGAATGGCAATAAACATCTGCTGTAAGAAACATTGTTTCAGTTCCTTACCTTTTATTTCGTTCAATACGCCAATACACAAGCTCTGCTGGGACTTTTCTTCGTTTTCTGTGAGCGTACAAAGGAAGTGGATATTTATGCAGGACGCTTGCACCTAGAGAACATGCGCTTGACTGTCGTCAGTATCTATGGAGACCAATTTTCCATTTTCACAATGGCTACGTCTCACTTTTCCACACAACGCATTGTTTCCATTTGAATTCGAACTCTCTTCTCTGAAAAAAGTTGTCACTGAATAGTTCGTGGTCTTGTACTCTTACACTTATATATCAGAAGTTCAAAAAAAAAGACTAAACCCGTGGCGCGACAGCCGTTGAAGGGCCTAGTTCTACCAAGCAATCGCTGTTCAGCCATGTAGCTTGCAGATTGTGGGGTGACGTTTAGTCATCCAAATTGTACAAATAAATTTAAAGTGAAATCAAAACTGCTCAGTACTTTACACATTCTCTAATGCAAGCGTAAAGAAATATATAATTTCAAATATAAACTAGGGAAAAAATCTTATGTATGTGTAGAGGTTTTTCTTAGGGCCTGGCTTCCTTTTCTTGGTACAGTAATTACTGTCGACCAAAATATTATGTGCACTCGAGTTTGAAGGTTGTTTGTGAAGTAACCAATAGATCTACATAAAATCCACTAACATAATCATTTTTGTCGTTCTATTTTACGTTAGTTCATATAGTTTTTTTTAATATATATTTCTTTTTATCGCAGTTGAAACACAAAAGGTGACCGTTTTTAAGCGTGTTTCAACCATGCGTCACATTTAATAATTATTATCTCACAAACCCGTCATCAGATCGAATCCAAATTTTAGCACAATATACATTGGAATGTTGTATAACAGGTTTATTAATTTCAAAATGTTGTGTATTCAAGAACGAAAGTTGTTATCATTTGTGCAAGGTAACTATTTCTCGGCTCGGGGTCGTTGTAAAATGTAGTTCTTGGTTGCGTTGTAATCCTTATACATCAAAAAGTTATGTTGTATGACTGTGCAATACGTAAATTAATTCACTTATTTTATATCGGTTTGTATTTGTACAGGGAATTAAGACATGGTTCACCAGCTAGACGCTCCGGGAAATGCTGTACAGCGTTGCTGATATGGAGCCCATCACTTCCGAGCGAAGCGCGCCATGACGCGTGATGGAGTCCATCTTGGCAACGCTGTACAGCTTTCACTGGAGCGGCCAACTGGTGAACCATGTCTTAATTCCCGATACAAATACAAACCGATATAAAATAAGTGAATTAATTTACGTATTTCACAATCATACAGCATACCTTTTTGATGTATAAGGATTACAACGCGACCAAGAACTACATTTTCAAACCAACCCAAGCCGAGAAAAAGTTACCTTACCAAAATGATAACAACTTTGTTTCTTGGTCACACAAAATTTTAAAATTAATGAACCAGTTATACAACATTCCAATGTATATTGTGTTAAAATTTGGATTCGATCTGTTGACGGGTTTGTGAGATAATAATTCTTAAATGTGACGCATGGTTGAAACACGTTTAAAGACGGGCACTTTTTGTGTTCCAACTGCGATAAAAATATTAAAATATAAATAAAAATTTCCAAACCAACATGAACTATCGTAAAACAGAACGACGAAAATGACGATGTTATTGGATTTTATGTAGGCCTATTGGTTACTTTAGATTTACTGGCACGTTAAAGATCCCCTTCGGAGCAAAATTCCGGCACCCCGGCGTCTCTAAAAGCCAAGGTTGTTAAAAGGGACGTAAAACCAATAACATTATTATTATTATTATTATTGGTTACTTCACAAACAAACTTCAAACTCGAGTACACATAATATTTTGGTCGATAGTAGTCGCAATTCCCCCTGGGATTTAGTGGTATGCCCTTGAATCAGGGCTGGCATGCGAAACGAAATGTATGGCTGTGGGGGCGAATATGTTTGAATTTCGCCCTGAGCGCGATACTCAGGAGCGAAATGGTAATGATTGTCGGCGGGAAATTAAATCGAAGCGAAACTTAATTCGAAGCGAAATGACGTAGCGAAATCAACGCGAAACTTAATAGCAACGCGAAATTACATTGTGCAGTTGAATAAAATTTCACTCCCGGCGCGAAAAAAAAAATCCTTACAATCTTTTAATTTCGCTCCCGGCGCGAAATACAATTCATTACAGACTTTTAATTTCACTCGCGGCGCAAAATAAAATTCGATACAGACTTATAATTTCGCTTCCGGTGCGAAATAAAATTCGTTGCAGTCTTTTAATTTCACTCCTGGCACGAAATACAATTCATTACAAACTTTTAATTTTGCTCGCGGCGCATAATAAAATTCAATACAGACTTTTAATTTCGCTTCCGGTGCGAAATAAAATTCGTTACAGACTTTTAATTTTGCTCCCGGCGCGAAATAAAACTCGGTTACAGACTTTTAATTTCGCTCCCTGCACGAAATAAAATTCGTTACAGACTTTTAATTTCGCACCCGACGTGAAATAAAATTCCCAAACGGTATTTAGTTTCGCCCTCCAATGTGAATTTAAAATGAATTGAACATTTCATTTCGTTGTTGAAATTAAAATGTATTCGTTTCGAGAGTGAAATTTTGTTCGGAGCGATGTTCAAAGTCCTGACGTTGGCAGCAGTAGCAGTCTCATTACCGTTCACCGCCTGCACAATCTGCAGGGCTGCAACAGCAACGTGAGTCATTCAATGGTCATCACTCCAGTAGAGGAGAAAGTCAGTGCTATGGCATCAACATCACCATCGTCGTTGGCTGCACCTCGGACTCGTGACTGGCTCTCCCTGACGTTCATAACGCAATGGGGCAACAAGTACCTTTGCTTGTTGTATAGCGAACAAGAAGACGAATGTGCTGTGTGGACAGACATTCAAGATAAGTGACGAACTCCAATTACAATACAAATTGTCAGTTTTAACTCTTCAGTCAGTCAACACTAATTTGCCCAATAACTGGGAGGGGTACAATGAATATTCAGTAATATGTAAATAACATTATATGTATTAGTTTATGGTCACGATTATAATGCAGCAATTTTAGTGATCTTAAATCTAATACATGTAATTTTTTTTCAGGAGTGTTACTTACATCTTATATACGTTGTACCCCACCCAGTTATCGTGTAAATTAATGTTGACTGACTGAAGAGTTACAAATAACAGAAAATCGTCTGTGGTAGTACCGCGGCGTATATGGAGATCTGTTTCGGAGGCGGGTTACTCGAACAACAGGGTTGAGGGGTCATTCCTCTCATTTCTACATTCTTTATTCTTACACTTCCGGAAATTTCGGAGGGGGGGGGGGGCTTGGCATTCCTTACTACTTCCTTCTTACCCTCAGCGCATTTATACTGACCATGGCACGAAAGCAAACCCCTGTGCCACGTACAGTATTTCGTTTCGCACTGCAATTAGTTTTGCGTCGCTTTTCACTATGTTATTGTGCTTAGAATTACATTTTGCTTCCTATCACGCTCATGGCGAAATTAAAATGTTAACGCGTCCACAACCATTTTGTTTCGCATGCCAGACCAGATTTAATTTCAGACATGAAATGATATGTTCCATGCATTTTAAATTCACGCCGGGGGCGAAACTAAATGCTGTTTGGGAATTTTGTGTCATTAAAATAAACCGTGGCACTACATCCCATGAAAGGCCTAGGCCTACCAAGCAACTGCTGCCCAGGTATCTGCAGATATTGGTCAGCGCATCGGGTTCCCTCGGCCGTTAATCTTAGTTATCGTGACTTTCAGACAGCTACTCTCGAGGCTGAGTGCACCCCGTTCCAACCCACACGTCCGTTTCTAAAATCACTAACGGAGCCAGGAATCGAACCCGGGGCCTCCAGGTGAGAAGCAGGCACGCTATCCCCAACACCATGGGGCCAGCAATTTTTGTCATACCAGGAGCAAAATTAACAGTCGTTAAAAATGTTATTTCGCGCCGGGAGCAAAATTAAGAGACTGAAGCGGTTTTCATTTCGTGCCAGGAACGAAATGAAAAGTCTTGTATCGAATTTTATTTCAGGCCAGGAGCAGAATTAAAAGTCTGTAATGAATTTTATTTCGAGCCGGGAGCGAAATTGAAAGTCTGTAACGAATTTTATTTCGTGCCCGGAGTGAAATTGAAAGTCTGTATTTTTTTTATTTCGCGCCGGAAGCGAATTTAAAAGACTAACAGTTTTTATTTTACGCCAAGAGCGAAATGAAAAGTCTTTAATGAATTTTATTTCACGCCAGGAGCAAAGTTAAAAGTCTGTTAAGAATTCTGTTTGTAGCCGGGAGCGAAATTAAAAGTATGTAACTGATTTTATTTCACACTGGGAGCGAAATTTAAAGTCTGGTACGAATTTTATTTCGCACCGGGAGCGAAATTAAAAGTCAGTAATGCATTTTATTTCGCGCCGGAAGCGAAATTAAAAGACTAATGAATTTATTTCGCCTCTGCAGCGAAATTAAAATTCTGTTACTGATTTTATTTTGCGCCAGGAATGAAATTTTATTTCTTTGAACAATTTAATTTCGCGACGCTAATTTAAATTGATGATACATTTCGTTTTGCATGCCAGTCCTGCCTTGAATCGGTTTTGGTGGTGGCTCCATTTTTCACCTAAAATGTAAAACTAACTGCACTTGATGACCGTAATGCTCTCCATCAGTCGTACTGTGGTGTTTGTACACCACACCCAAAACAATTGAACTAAGAGTACTATATTGATGTGCAATTGCAACGATAGTGCATGTATATATTTATTGTGTAAGGGTAATATAAAATCATATGTTCATTCTCATCCATTTTTGTAATTAGGCGTCGACCCGAGATTTCAAACCGTAAATTTACAACCCCTCCCCCAATAAATATATTTCTTGAGCTCACTTGCGGAACTAACAACTGACAATAGATACCGCTCGAACCGTCATAAACAGCTTATGAAGAGGCCGGAAGAGTGGAAAGAGAGCCGCAACAATGAGAGACCCTCCGTAGCCAGCAGGCTAATTCTAAAAGATCTCAGAACAATGTACCCTACAGCTTTTTAGAATAAATTGTTTTACGACGAGAAAACTGCAACCTTGTGATTTTTAAGGAAGATACCGCTACATGACACCAATATGGAAGTGTGTCACTGGGGGAGAGACCTTCACCCCAATATAGCCACTTGGTGCGTGACAAAGGACTTACTTCGGTCAATAAGGAAGGAGAGTCACTTTCTGTAGACAATACTTTGATATTTCAATTGGCAGATCCCCTACTGCTGGTGGGAGATATAATTGCCAGATATAAGCCGGAACAGAGCTGTATGGAGAGGAAGAATATTCTTATGTTTTCACTTGAAAGCACTTCAAATTCTAAACTTGGACCTCACTTGTTGAGATTCAACTACAAAATTTCATAAAGTTCAACTAGTAAACTCAGTGGAGATCTAGCTAGGATATTTCCAGCATTGCGCTGAATATCGAAGACGAGTGAAACCATTCTATTCACTCAGCTAGGCGACAGTATCTGTGCAATTAGTGGGCAGATAGCTTTATCAGGTAGGATTGGTACTTGGGACCATGGAAGACCACGCGAGATGTCTACTTCAGGAAAGAGATACCTCCGCCAACTTCGCCCATGAAGATCTACAACCCGGTGAGCTCATGCATATTTGTCAATTGCAAGTCGGACGTAAATACTATTGAAAATCCACAGCCTGCTTCCAGTCTCCGACCGGGTCAGGAATGGAATGAATGAAGCCCCCATCTAGCGGCGAGGATATGAATTGTGCCGGCTGCCGAGGCCTGACGCACTCTTCTGGGTCAATGATTAAATGAATGACAGATGAAATGACATGCTAGTGGAGAGTGTTGCTGGAATGAAATTTTGACAGGGAAAACCGGAGTACCCGGAGAAAAACCTGTCTGCCTCCGTTTTGTCCAGCACAGATCTCACATGGAGTGACCGGGATTTGAACCACGGACCCAGCGGTGAGAGGCCGGCGTGCTGCCGCCTAAGCCATGGAGGCTTCGTAAATACTATTAACTTCAATAATTTAAAGAAATAACTTCCCCTTTTTATTTTATCTGTTTGAAAGGTCGCAAGACGTCATTCATCTCATCCTGTTTTGTTAATAAATTATTTTTACAATCTATGACTTCTGTCAAGATTTACCCCATGCTAGACTTCCCAGAGGTCAAAATAAATAGAATAAGGTGTTTTGCAGCTAGCCTCTGTTGCCCCTCCCCCGAAAGTAAAGAATCTCAATTTAATAAATATAAATTTATCTCACAACCGTCTGTTGGAGATTGGCGCCCTATTAACCGAGCTATTTACTGCACTCATTTTATATCACGAGCTATGAAACGTTACAACATGTCGCCCGAGCATGGGGCAAGCTGTGCACTAGCCGCGAAACGTTACAACATGGCACTTCAACGTGGAGCTCGAAAGCTATAAAACACCTTAAAGAAATAAATAAAATTAGTAAATTGCATTTGGAAATAAAATTAATTGTTTTTCATAATAATAAAGTAACTTATATAAAGTGAATCATGGGAGATGAGAACGAGATGACGACGTTACGTAGTGGTAACATAGTTAAGGGTACCGAGGCAGAAGTAGTGGAGAAAGACTTAGCTAGCGGGAGTAACAATGTTCAGAGTTGCGGCGAGGTAGACACGTCGGTTGAATCACAGAATAGTACGATGGGGGGGGGGGGGGCGAAGACCTAGAAAAGAGCAAAAACATAAATATAGAATCAAATACATTAGAAGAAAGGTTAATCAAGATGATGGGAGATATGCTCGCAAAACTTGATCAAAGTAATCAGAAATTAGATCAAAGTACACACATCAAAAAAAGTTTTGCATCACCTCGGTTCCAAGAGTTCCGGAACCGTTAAATACAAAGGGAATAGAGATCAACACAAACAACATTTCAGCTCGTTTTATTGCTCATGAGACCCACACATTGCATGTTGTACCATCATACAGCTAGACTTTCAGCATTTGTGGTCCAGATTTCAGTACACACCACTACCTCTAATACCCAGTAGCACGTCCTCTTGCATTGATGCATGCCTGTATTCGCCGTGGCATACTATCCACAAGTTCATCAAGGCACTGTTGGTCCAAATTGTCCCACTCCTCAACGACAATTCGGCGTAAATCTCTCAGAGTGGTTGGTGGGTCAAGACGTCCATAAACAGCCCTTTTCAACATATCCCAGGCATGTTCGATAGGGTTCATGTCTGGTGAACATGCTGGCCACTGTAGTCGAGCGATGTCGTTATCTTGAAGGAACGCATTCACAAGATGTGCACGATGAGGTCGAGAATTGTCGTCCATGAAGACAAATGCCTCTCCAATATTCTGCCGATATGGTTGCACTATGGGTCGGAGGATGTCATTCAGGTAACGTAAAGCCGTTTCGGAGCCTTCCATGACCACCAGTGGCGTACGTCGGCCCCACATAATGCCACCCCAAAACATCAGGGAACCACCACCTTGCTGCACTCGCTGGACAGTGTGTCTAAGACGTTCAGCCTGACCAGGGTGCCTCCAAACACGTCTCCGACGATTGTCTGGTTGAAGGCATATGCGACACTCATCGGTGAAGAGAACGTGATGCCAATTCCGTGGGGTCCATTCAGCATGTTGTTGGGCCCATCTGTACCGCGCTGCATGGTGTCGGGGTTGCAAAGCTGGACCTCGCCATGGACGTCGGGAGTGAAGTTGCGCATCATGCAGCCTATTGCGCACAGTTTGAGTTGAAACACGACGTCCTGTGGCTGAACGAAACGCATTATTCAACATGGTGGCATTGCTGTCAGGGTTCCTCCGAGCGGCAATCCGTAAGTAGCGGTCATCCACTACAGTAGTAGCCCTTGGGCGGCCTGAGCGAGGCCTGTCATCGACAGTTCCTGTATCTCTGTACCTCCTCCATGTCCGAACAACATCGCTTTGGTTCACTCTGAGACGCCTGGAAACTTCCCTTGTTGAGAGCCCTTCTTGACACAAAGTAACAATGCGGACGCGATCGAACTGCGGTATTGACCTTCTAGGCATGGTAGAACTACAGACAACATGAGCAGCGTACCTTCGTCCTGGTGGAATGACTGGAACTGATCGGCTGTCGTACCCCCTCCGTCTAATAGGCCCTGCTCATGCATGGTTGTTTACATCTTTGAGCAGTTTTAGTGACATCTATGAACAGTCAAAGGGACTGTATCTTGGATACAATATACACAGTCAACGTCTATATGCCGGAGATCTGGGAACCGAGGTGATGCAAAACTTTTTTTGATGTGTGTATTAAAGAAATAAAGCATGAGCTAGATCAAAATAAAACAGAAGTTAACCAGAAATTAGATCAAAATAAAACAGAAGTTAACCGGAAAATAGATCAAAATAAATCAGAAGTTAACCAGAAGGAAGGAAGGAAGCTTGTAGTTTAACGTGACCGTTAATCGTGAGATCATGAGCCACGGGACCTCCTTTTACGTGGAATCCGAACCACAGGACATGGCATTTCACTTCGAAAATAATGTTACGGCTGTGAGTTTTTGTCATCGCTCGCCGCTTGAGTCACAACTGCCCCAGGGGCTGGGCTGTGGCTGGCCTCCTGTATTGCGCGCGCCTTATGCAACAGGGCTACTACAGACAAAGGGATAGTCCAGAAGATTCGTGACTGGACCAGCGGTGGAAACCTCGAGAAGCCGTGGACTCTGGATGGATCTAGAACCATTTATTGAGTCACCGGCCTGCTATATAAGAGTGACCCGTGAAGCAGTTGGGGTTGTGTTTTACGAGCTAGTGCGAGCGATTATCTTGTGCAACAGAAGTGTGGTGACTTGCGAAACCCCTAGTGTAGCGGCGAAGTGAGGAACATACAGGGGACTGCCGTGTTCTGAGTAAGTGTGCTTTCACTGAGTGTCAGATATTGTGGTGTCGAAATCCTGTGACATTGTTTCTCCCAGCTTGTGAACAGCGTACTTCAAGTGCTCGTAAGTACTGTATTTGTTTTACCTGAGGAAGAGGGGCAGGTAGCTCCTGCCAAGGCCACCGGACTCATTAGGACGGATTAACTTCTGTGGTCTGTTGCAAGTGAAAGGGGCCAAGAGCGCATAAGGAAGAGGCTTGAGGAAACTGGAGAAGGCTCCTAATTGCTGGTATTTGCTGATTAGTGTAATTTTCTGGCCACAATAAAGATAATTATTTCTTTAAGCAGTAATTGGTGTAGTGCTTTGTACCCCCACCGTAATCCAGTTAACAAAAGTGCCACTAGGGGGTGGCACGTAACAACTGGTGTCAGAAGCCGGATTACGAACTCAAGCACAACACCTGACGGTCCTGGTTTCAAAACCCGAGCAGGTCATTTTCTCTAATTTTCCTGTGAGTGCATGCCCTTTACAAGACAAACAACTAAAATGGAGGAGAAATTGGCGGCATTGCTAGAAAAGTTAAATGGCATGGAAACCAAATTAGAAGACGGCCAGAAGAATTTAACCAAGGACCTAACTGCCAAATTAGAAGACGGCCAGAAGAAGATGGAAGACGGTCAAAATAAGTTAGCGGAGGACCTGAAGAAGATGGAGGACGGCCAGAAGAAGATGGAGGATGGCCAGAAGAAGTTAGCAGAGGACCTGAAGGACAGCCAGAATAAGTTAGCAGAGGACCTAACCGCCAAATTTCTGGATGGCCAGAAAAATCTGGAAGAGTGCCTGCTGACGAAATTAGAGGAGAGCCAAAGGAAATTAGAACAGGACCTACGTGAGGAAGTCGCAGCAGTGGAAAAGAAGTTCGACGCCTTACAAGTGGAAGTTGACGAGCTGCGCCAACGCCCGCTGATGGGGGTGGAGGAGAAATTCAACGCCTTACAAAAGGAAGTTGCCGAGCTGCGCCAACGCCCACTGACGGGGGTGGAAGAGGAATTCAACGCTCTACGAGAGAAAGTTGCCGAGCTGCGCCAACGCCCGCCCACCGTTACACCGGGAATATCAGGAACGGGACATAGCAGAGTGACGCCCCCAACCTTCGACGGAAAGGTCCCGTGGAGCACCTACTTACGTCAGTTCGAGGCAGCCTGTTCCATAAATAACTGGAACAACACAGAAAAGGCTACAGCACTCATTGTAGCGCTGAGAGGTGACGCCCTTAACGTCCTTCAGGCCATCCCGACTGGATCCCAGGACTACGCTTCACTGATCGCCCATATGGAGTCCCGATATGGAGATAGCCATCTTCAGCAGGCCTACCAGATGCAGCTCCGGACCCGGGTACAGAAGAACGCGGAAACCCTGCAGGAGTTCGAGATGGACATCGCACGCCTCGTAAGGCTCGCCTACCCAACAGCGCCGGCCGACTTTCTGGAGCAGATAGCGACGCAGACTTTCACCGACGGGCTACGGGACTCGGACACTCAACAGGCGCTGCGTCTTGCGCGCAATAAGACCCTGGCAGATGCGCTGAGCCACGCACTTGAGTTCGAGACGGCAAAGCAGGTATCTAGAATGTGCGCGCGGGTGCGTCAGGTGGACGTTGACGAACCAGCCAAAGCCAACAAGACCAAGCCCCTGGCCGATGAACTGATGGAGGTGCTAGGCCGGTTCTTCAAGAGTCGCAGTACCACCAACAAAAACTTAGCCGAAGGACATCCGGTGAGGCGGCCCGGAAGAGGACTACCAACCTGCTGGACCTGCCGTAAGAGAGGCCACCTGAGCAAGGACTGCGGTGATCGCCGCCGCCAAGAGTTTCCGTCGGGACAGTCAGTCGTAGGGAAACCGCGCGGCCCAGGAAAGCAAGTATCAGCCAGCCATGAGGGGCGAAGGTTGGCTCAAGCCCCGGCAGTCCAAGTTCGTGTGACGCAGTTACGGAGGGATAAAAGCAGCCTGATGGTCGACGGATTCATCAACGGAGTGAGCTGGCCCATGCTAATCGACACGGGAGCATCGAGGACCATCGTCAGCCCAACCGTGATCCCGAAGTGGAGAGTGCAACCCACACAAAGGAACCTCCAGCTAATAACCGCGACCGGAGAGACCGCACCGGTACATGGCGAAGCATCACTGGAGTTCGTCATTGGTCGACGGGCGATAAAGCATCCAGTGCTTGTGGCTGACGTATCAAATGAAGTGACCATCGGACTGGACTTCCTGGACCAGAACAACATCATCTTGGATCTGAGTACCAACACTCTGCACTTCGGAAGGGAGGAACTTGCTTTGCGACCAGCACACGAGGCCGTCGCCGCACGACGAGTAAGGCTGAGAGAGGACGTCATCGTTCCCGCCAGGACGGAAGTCAGCGCTGCCGTAATTGTCGACGGAACAGCTGAGGGAGTGGCGGCTGTCATCGAACCAAAATATGAGGACATCCAGACAAAAGGGTTGCTAGTTGCCAAGACCCTCATCAACACGACGTCTCGGCCGTACGTCCGCCTGTCCAACCTGAACGACTACGACATTACGGTTCACCGGGACACCAACCTAGGAGTCTGCGAGCCCGTTACCTGGATTGCCCGCATCACAGATACGACGGACGGACACCTGCAGACGGACAACCGAAGAAGACGCGCCCTGCCAGAAGAACTACAGAAGCTGTACCAAGGATCCCAGGACCATTTAGACGAAGAGCAATCACGCCAACTTCAGGACCTGCTACGCGAATTCCAGGATGTCTTCTCCGTGGGGAGCAAAGACTTCGGCAGGACAAGCTTGGTCCAGCACAGAATCGACGTTGGGGACAGCGCACCGATAAGGGCCCCATTCCGACGTGTCCCGCTCGCCAAGCAAGCCGAAGTCGACCGGATGGTAGAAGAGATGAAGGAGCAAGGGGTGATCGAGCCATCACATAGTCCTTGGAGTTCTCCGGTCGTGCTAGTGAAGAAGAAGGACGGCTCCACCAGGTTCTGCGTGGACTACAGGCGGGTGAACGACGTCACGAAAAAGGACAGCTACCCTCTACCCCGGATCGACGACACGCTGGACACCATATCAGGATCAAGATGGTTCTCCACCTTGGATTTGAAGAGTGGCTACTGGCAGGTGGAGGTCCACCCGAAGGACCGCGAGAAAACGGCGTTCTCTGTGGGCAGCGGGCTCTGGCAGTTCACCGTCATGCCATTCGGTCTGTGCAACGCCCCTGCAACCTTCGAAAGGCTAATGGAGTCCATTCTGAGGGGACTACACTGGAAGACCTGCCTGGTCTACCTAGACGACGTCATTGTTCTGGGGAGAAGCTTCGAGGAGCACTACAGCAACCTGAAGGAGATCTTGTTGAAGCTACGGGCTGCCCAGCTGAAGTTGAGCCCCAAGAAGTGTCAGCTCTTCCAGAAGCGGGTCCAGTACCTTGGGCATATCGTCTCCGAGGAAGGGGTGCGCACCGACCCAGAGAAGACCGCAGCTGTGAGGGAGTGGCCAGTTCCGAAGGACAAGTCGCAACTACGAAGCTTCCTGGGACTCTGCACTTATTATCGTCGCTTCGTGAGAGGATTCGCCGACATCGCCAAACCTTTACATCGACTGACTGAGAAGGACCAACTCTTCACGTGGACAGCAGAATGCCACAGTGCCTTCGAACAACTCAAGCAGGCTCTGTGCGCCGCGCCTATTCTGGCCTACCCCAGACCTGGAACAAGGTTCATCGTCGATACCGATGCCAGCGACTTTGGCATAGGGGGGATCCTGTCGCAAGTAGTGGACGGCGAGGAGAGAGTAGTGGCCTACTTCAGCAAGGCCTTGTCAAAGCCAGAAAGGAACTACTGCGTCACCAGGAAGGAGCTGCTCGCCATCGTGAAGACCATTGAACACTTCCACAAGTACCTGTACGGGCAAGAATTTCTCATCAGGACCGACCATGCATCCCTGCGGTGGCTCCTGAACTTCAAGCAGCCCGAGGGTCAACTCGCGCGGTGGTTAGAGAGACTTCAACAGTACAACTTTGAGATTCAGCACAGGAAAGGCCAACTGCATTCTAACGCCGACGCCCTGTCACGAAGACCGTGCCCCGAAGACTGCACCTTCTGTGCCCGAAGGGAGGAGAACACCGGGATACTGTGCCGACGGACTACTGTGGAACTTCAAGGGAACTGGAGCCGCGAATCTTTCACGCGGGCACAAGCAGAGGATGATGACCTGGGACTGATAGCCGAATGGAAGAGGGCCTGTGTCCCCAGACCCGGGTGGAACATTGTGAGTGACTGCAGCCCAAAGTTTAAGTCCTACTGGGCACAGTGGGACTCGCTGATTGTAAGGGATGGCCTCATCTGCCGTACCTGGGAGAGCACCGACGGGAAGACATCTCGGGAACAAGTCGTCGTTCCAAAGGCTATGACGGAGGAAGTCCTGAAGGAAGTTCATGGAGGATCATTCGGTGGACACCTAGGGATAAAGAAGACCCTGGAGAAGCTGAGAGAGCGGTTCTACTGGATCGGATGCCGAACAGACGTGGAGAACCACTGCGCGAGGTGCCACGATTGCGCAGCCAGCAAGGGTCCAGGACGAAGACGACGGGGTCCACTGAAGACCTACAACGTGGGCGGCCCCATGGAGAGAGTGGCCATCGATGTTGCTGGGCCATTCCCGTTAAGCGAGGCAGGGAACCGCTACATATTAGTCGTCAGCGACTACTTTACCAAATGGCCGGAGGCGTATGCGCTCCCTAACCAAGAAGCCGCGACGATCGCAGAGACCCTGGTGAAGGAATTCGTCAGCCGGTACGGAGTACCCCTGGAGCTGCACTCCGACCAAGGAAGGAACTTCGAGTCGCAGGTGTTCCAGAACCTATGCCAGCTGCTGGGAATCCGGAAGACAAGGACAACGCCACTACACCCTCAGTCCGACGGGATGGTAGAGCGATTCAATCGCACCATCGAGAACCATCTTCGAATAGTCGTCAGCGAGCAACAGAGGGATTGGGACAAACATCTTCCACTATTTCTCCTGGCCTACCGCGCCGCCGTGCATGAAGCCACCGGGTGCACACCAGCCCGGGCCATGTTTGGGAGGGAGCTCCGTCTACCTGTCGATCTTGCCTTTGGCCGACCTGGGAATGATCCGATCCCGGTAAGCCAGTATTGTCAAGAACTGGTCGACCAACTGGAGGACGTGCACGCGTTCGCAAGGAGGAAACTGCGGATCGAGACCGACAGAATGAAGACCCGATACGACCAGCAGACGGATGCCGGCGGATTCCACGAGGACGACCTGGTCTGGCTCTTCAACCCATTACGGAAGAAAGGCCTGTCACCCAAACTGCAGAAGTCCTGGGAGGGCCCGTACCGAGTCGTGAAACGGATCAACGATGTCGTCTACAGGATCCAGCGGAGCCCGAGGGCGAAGATGAAGATCGTGCATCGAGATCGCCTGGCAGCCTACGGAGGGACACAGACGGACCAATGATTGATCGGGACGATCAGCCTTTTTAGGAAGGGGGTGGTGTTACGGCTGTGAGTTTTTGTCATCGCTCGCCGCTTGAGTCACAACTGCCCCAGGGGCTGGGCTGTGGCTGGCCTCCTGTATTGCGCGCGCCTTATGCAACAGGGCTACTACAGACAAAGGGATAGTCCAGAAGATTCGTGACTGGACCAGCGGTGGAAACCTCGAGAAGCCGTGGACTCTGGATGGATCTAGAACCATTTATTGAGTCACCGGCCTGCTATATAAGAGTGACCCGTGAAGCAGTTGGGGTTGTGTTTTACGAGCTAGTGCGAGCGATTATCTTGTGCAACAGAAGTGTGGTGACTTGCGAAACCCCTAGTGTAGCGGCGAAGTGAGGAACATACAGGGGACTGCCGTGTTCTGAGTAAGTGTGCTTTCACTGAGTGTCAGATATTGTGGTGTCGAAATCCTGTGACATTGTTTCTCCCAGCTTGTGAACAGCGTACTTCAAGTGCTCGTAAGTACTGTATTTGTTTTACCTGAGGAAGAGGGGCAGGTAGCTCCTGCCAAGGCCACCGGACTCATTAGGACGGATTAACTTCTGTGGTCTGTTGCAAGTGAAAGGGGCCAAGAGCGCATAAGGAAGAGGCTTGAGGAAACTGGAGAAGGCTCCTAATTGCTGGTATTTGCTGATTAGTGTAATTTTCTGGCCACAATAAAGATAATTATTTCTTTAAGCAGTAATTGGTGTAGTGCTTTGTACCCCCACCGTAATCCAGTTAACAAAAGTGCCACTAGGGGGTGGCACGTAACAATAAGTTAACGAGAAATTAGACCAAAATACACTAGCATTGGAGGCGTTAATAAAACAGAATGTGGAATTGAACCAAATATGGCAAGTGCTGGACAAGGAAACAGAAGATCATAAGAAGCTAGAAATAGTCAATAGTAGTTTATGTGAGAAGGAGCAAGAGGTAGAACAGAAAAGGGAGGAAGTGAATGAAGATGAGAGTAGATTAGAAATACAGAAGCAGGAGGGGGAAAGATTAGCTGAAATGACATCAGAAGTAGTGCAGAAAGTAGATATAGGTCATGACAAATTATGTAACCCTAATAAACAGTTAGAGGAGAGAGTTGAGGAACTGGAGGAAGAGATGATAGATCAGAGAATGAGAGAGGAGAATATGTTTGAAGAACAGTTAGGAGTAGAAATATGGGAGATAGAGAAATCAATAGGTACTCAGGATAGTAGAATCCAGGCAGTTGTTAAAGAGGAGAACAATCAGGTTAGAGAAAATGTTGAAAGTAGGATAGTGGAAATAGAGCAGGACATTAGGAAAAGTCTTCCTAAAGTAGGGGCAGTTTCCAGTTACGTAAACTTAGCTGAGATGGAGATGCGTGTGTTAGCACAAAGACAGCAGGTAGATTACAGTGAACGAGGAAAGCAGATGACGGGAGTTAAAATCGGTAGGAGTAGGACAAAGCGGAAAAGCCAGGTCACATTGTTAGATGAGATTAGAAAGAGATATAAAGATAAGGATGAAGATTACTATTTGGAATGGAGGGTAGAAGTAGAGATGTTAGGTGAAACGTTAGGAGGAGAGACTAAGAGTAGCTTGACTATAGATAAATATAGTAATGAGGAAGTAGAGACTATTATTATGAGAAAAGAAGAAAGAGTAACAATCAAACCAGGGAGAAAGAAAGAAGTGAGAGCAATTGAACAAGGAATCTTAAATGAATAGAGGAGTGTAAAGATAGGTCGGAGTCTTATTCGTGTGGTTAAAGTGTATTATTTGATGTAATGTAATTAAATTAGGGAGTTATGACGTAGATATTAAAGTATATAAACAGTAAGGAGGTAAAGAGTATTAATAGAGATTAAGGTCGTGGAGCATGTCAGCTCATTGTTTAAATAGAAGTGTGGGGGGCGTAGATTGAAATTTTGGTGGATTCTTGGAGCCTGAAATCTTGTATCAGTTCAGAGTTGTATGAAACAGTGAGGGAGCAGCAAATAAAAGCATATGCTTATAAACTAGGTAAAGACGGTGAACCGCTTATCGATATATAATTATATACTGTATTAAAATGTGCGTAGTCTGCAGAAGTAAGTATCTTAAGGATATCTGAGAAAGTAATAAGATAAATGGTAAGTAACCTAATGAAAATAAGAACTATTATGACAACCATGAAATGAAAATCCACAGCCTGCTTCCAGTCTCCGACCGGGTCAGGAATGAAATGAATGAAGCCCCCATCTAGCGGCGAGGATATGAACTGTGCCGGCTGCCGAGGCCTGACGCACTCCTCTGGGGCAATGATTAAATGAATGACAGATGAAATGAAATGATAGTGGAGAGTGTTGCTGGAATGAAATGTTGACAGGGAAAACCGGAGTACCCGGAGGAAAACCTGTCTGCCTCCGTTTTGTCCAGCACAGATCTCACATGGAGTGACCGGGATTTGAACCACGGACCCAGCGGTGAGAGGCCGGCGTGCTGCCGCCTAAGCCACGGAGGCATCCTATGACAACCATAATGATGATAATAATAATAATGTAGAGATTCGTGAATGATTTAAGATGATGTGATACAGTGAGAATAAAATTAAAGAATTGAAGTAAGTATTGATGTGCAGTAAAGAAATTTCATTTGAGAAAAGCGAAGTCATCAGTGACTACAGTTGGAGATATTTAGAAGTGGTTTAGAAGTGATAGATGGTAAGGCTTGGTCTGAAATAACCAACATCTGATGGAAATAAGGAAGTATTAAATTATAGGGCATCTGGTACTTGGAGATGGATGTGTGTGTATGTATGTACGTGTGTGTGTGTAAATTTCACGTAAATGACGTGACTGAGGTAGTAAGTAAGGATGCCAGCGAGTTTTAATGCCGTGGAGCAATGAGGTTTCGGGTTGGTAAGTGGCCAAATGAAGTTATGGAGGAGGAAGGTTTTGGAGAAGTAAGTATACCAGAGGAGATTAATAACTCTGAGCAGGAGTTTTTGTGGTGTCTACGTGAATACGTGAAGTAC
Source organism: Meconema thalassinum (assembly GCA_946902985.2). Classification (NCBI taxonomy): domain Eukaryota; kingdom Metazoa; phylum Arthropoda; class Insecta; order Orthoptera; family Tettigoniidae; genus Meconema; species Meconema thalassinum. The sequence goes on along the minus strand of OX336394.1, from coordinate 245,201,524 downwards.
TCGTAGATGTTGGGAGTTTTGAGGAGGTTTTTGTGGTGTCTACGTGAATACGTGAAGTCCTCGTAGATGTTGGGAGTTTTGAAGTATAACAAGAAGTTCCGTAACGAACTAAAGAGCCTACTTTTCTAAAAATTTAAGATCTATGCCAATGATTAATCTATATGGATCTATCTAGAATAATGACGAAATTAAGTTGGTAATATCGAAATTTCTAATTAGTTCGAAATACTGTATACCTGGCATACAGTAGCCTAATAGAGAACTACAGTTGGCAGCCCTGGTGACTGAATATATTCTTAGTTCCATCTCTTAAGGTACAGAATACAAAATTTGGTTGAAGTCCAATGGATAGCATGGACGTTACATGCAGTTAAACATTGGATCTAACAGCACGCGTAAAATCATGTTGGCAACAATGACATACATGTATTGGTCAGAAATAATCTGAAATAATATGACCTATTGTTGTGTCAATTTTGAATAAAATCCATTAGTTAGTAAAGAAGTAACATGCATTTTAAAATTGGATCTATCAGCAGGCTTAGAATCATGTTGGCAGCACTGACGTATATTAGTTACTCCAAATTAATCTAGAATGCCAGGTACTATACGTGTGCAAAGTTTAGAGCTATTGGCTTGCATACTTTCTGATATATTGATATTAGGGTAACAAAAATAGAGACAGTATTTACTAACAGTTGGCAGCCCTGGTTACTCTTAAGAATCGGCATATACATATCTGTTATGGTACACATAGCACACACGAAATTTGGTTGAAATCCAAATGATAGTATAGAAGTTACATGTATTTAAAGTTGGACCTCTCAGCAGGCTTAGAATCATGTTGGTAGCACTGACGTATATACGTTTCTCCAAATTAATATAGAATGTCAGGTACTATACGTGTGCATAGTTTAAAGCTGTCGCCTGGCATACTTTCTGATATATTGGTATTTGGATAAAATAAATTGAGAACATTTATTAACAGTTGGCAGCCCTGGTGGATCTTAATAATACGTTCAGTCATGTCTGTTTATGTACACATAGTACATACGAATTTTGGTTGAAATCCAATTGATAGTGTAGAAGTTATATGCATTTAAAATTTGGACTTATCAGAAGGCGTATATTCATTTTGGCAACACTGCGATGTAAGGCCTCCTGGAAATTAAACTGAAATATTATTATCTATACGTGTGCCAATTTTGAAATAGCTCCTATTCATACCTTCCAAGATATCCAACATGGAGCACAAATTTCAATTGCGATTTTTCAGCAGTTGGTACCACTGACATCATTTTCAAATATTGGCGTGAGATATTCAGGTATAGATCTTTACTCCTACCAAATTTTGTTTCGATTGTTGCAGACGTTTAGGAGTTGATAGGGGGGACACACACACAGCCAGACAGACAGAAGGACAGACAGACAGACAGACAGAAGGACAGACAGACAGACACACATTTTCCCGGATCGATCTCATAAGTCTACTTTTTCCTCATTTTTGCAAAATGTGAAAAGTAGGCTAAAAATAGCGAATGTATGCACACGAGGAAACAGAGTAATGAGGGAGTACACCCAAGAGATGATCCAAGTTATAGTTTCAAGATCTTAATACGCAAGTTTTGGAACTTAGCCAAATATATTTTGCAAGGCCAAACACCTAGTTAAACCACTGGTAAATGTTACTGATGATGAGCGATAGCGAGTTGATGGTGTGTTGTGTTGTTATCCGGCACACATGAAAGTAATATTAATCATAATAATAATAATAATAGATGGTTGGCATAATATTTAGAAGTTATTGAAAGAAATTTGTTATAATTCGAAGTTAATTGAGTTAAAGGTGGTTGGATTCAAGGAAGAGAAAGAGGTAAATAAAATACGACTTATTCGTGTGAAATTTAAATTGAGTAGCGGTTTACCAGTAGTTTGAGAGAGAAAGCCTTCAGAGCTACTGAACTCTGAAGTTATGTTAGAAGCGATGACAGTAATTAGATGAGGTGGAGAAGAATTGAGGGTGTTTTTTCAAATAATTATGATTAAGATACAGTGTGTGAATATGATTTAGATTTGTGAGTAAGATAGTGTAGGATGGTTATAATAATAGTGTTAGATTAACAGTAATGGTAACGCATTGAGTTAATGTAAGGATATAAGGCTGGTAGGAGCGCAGGTAGTTGGTTAGATAGAGTGTACCACTATGTCGCTAAGTTGTCTAATTTTGATATCATGAAGTTTTGTTTAGAATAAATTTTCTGTAAGTAGTGACTACTGGGAAGAGTAATGTTTTGTTGAAAGATGGTGTTACACGAGGCAGAAGACATATCCTCCGACTTGTAATTGCATTTTGTAAGAGCAAACACTTTGCTTGTGTACGCGTGTGCAATTATCCGTGTAAAATTCAATCTTCTACAGTTGAAATGCTGTATGCCATAAAGAACGCCCTTCAAGTGAAATACTGTTACGTGCCACCCCCTAGTGGCACTTTTGTTAACTGGATTACGGTAGGGGTACAAAGCACAACATCAATTACAGCTTAAAGAAATAATTAACTTTATTGTGGCCAGAAAATTACACTAGTCAGCAAATACAAGCAATTAGGAGCCTTATTCCAGTTTCCTCAAGTCGAGAATACTTCCCCTTTCACTTGTCAACAGATCACAGAAGTTAATCCGTCCTAATGAGTACGGTGGCCTTGACAGAAACTACCTGCTCCTCTCTTTTATGTTCACCGACCACAATTACTTACGTTCACTTGCTGCAGGCTATTTCGCTGTCCACACGCTGGAGAAACAATGTCACAGGATTTCGTAACTCGCACAGCACTTCGTCACCACACTTCTGTCGCACAAGATAATCGCTCGCACTAGCTCGTAAAACACAGCAACAACTGCTTCACGGGTCACTCTTATATAGCAGGCCGGTGACTCAATAAATGGTTCTAGATCCATCCAGAGTCCACGGCTTCTCGAGGTTTCCACCGCTGGTCTAGTCACGAATCTTCTGGACTATCCCTTTGTCTGTAGTAGCCCTGTTGCATAAGGCGCGCGCAATACAGGAGGCAAGCCACAGCCCAGCCCCTGGGGCAGTTGTGACTCAAGCGGCGAGCGATGACACAAACTCACAGCCGTAACACCACCCCCTTCCTAAAAAGGCTGATCGTCCCGATCAATCATTGATCTGTCTGTGTCCCTCCGTAGGCTGCCAGGCGATCTCGATGCACGATCTTCATCTTCGCCCTCGGGCTCCGCTGGATCCTGTAGACGACATCGTTGATCCGTTTCACTACTCGGTACGGGCCCTCCCAGGACTTCTGCAGTTTGGGTGACAGGCCTTTCTTCCGTAATGGGTTGAAGAGCCAGACCAGGTCGTCCTCGTGGAATCCGCCGGCATCCGTCTGCTGGTCGTATCGGGTCTTCATTCTGTCGGTCTCGATCCGCAGTTTCCTCCTCGCGAACGCGTGCACGTCCTCCAGTTGGTCGACCAGTTCTTGACAATACTGGCTTACCGGGATCGGATCATTCCCAGGTCGGCCAAAGGCAAGATCGACAGGTAGACGGAGCTCCCTCCCAAACATGGCCCGGGCTGGTGTGCACCCGGTGGCTTCATGCACGGCGGCGCGGTAGGCCAGGAGAAATAGTGGAAGATGTTTGTCCCAATCCCTCTGGTGCTCGCTGACGACTATTCGAAGATGGTTCTCGATGGTGCGATTGAATCGCTCTACCATCCCGTCGGACTGAGGGTGTAGTGGCGTTGTCCTTGTCTTCCGGATTCCCAGCAGCTGGCATAGGTTCTGGAACACCTGCGACTCGAAGTTCCTTCCTTGGTCGGAGTGCAGCTCCAGGGGTACTCCGTACCGGCTGACGAATTCCTTCACCAGGGTCTCTGCGATCGTCGCGGCTTCTTGGTTAGGGAGCGCATACGCCTCCGGCCATTTGGTAAAGTAGTCGCTGACGACTAATATGTAGCGGTTCCCTGCCTCGCTTAACGGGAATGGCCCAGCAACATCGATGGCCACTCTCTCCATGGGGCCGCCCACGTTGTAGGTCTTCAGTGGACCCCGTCGTCTTCGTCCTGGGCCCTTGCTGGCTGCGCAATCGTGGCACCTCGCGCAGTGGTTCTCCACGTCTGTTCGGCATCCGATCCAGTAGAACCGCTCTCTCAGCTTCTCCAGGGTCTTCTTTATCCCTAGGTGTCCACCAGATGATCCTCCATGAACTTCCTTCAGGACTTCCTCCGTCATAGCCTTTGGAACGACGACTTGTTCCCGAGATGTCTTCCCGTCGGTGCTCTCCCAGGTACGGCAGATGAGGCCATCCCTTACAATCAGCGAGTCCCACTGTGCCCAGTAGGACTTAAACTTTGGGCTGCAGTCACTCACAATGTTCCACCCGGGTCTGGGGACACAGGCCCTCTTCCATTCGGCTATCAGTCCCAGGTCATCATCCCCTGCTTGTGCCCGCGTGAAAGATTCGCGGCTCCAGTTCCCTTGAAGTTCCACAGTAGTCCGTCGGCACAGTATCCCGGTGTTCTCCTCCCTTCGGGCACAGAAGGTGCAGTCTTCGGGGCACGGTCTTCGTGACAGGGCGTCGGCGTTAGAATGCAGTTGGCCTTTCCTGTGCTGAATCTCAAAGTTGTACTGTTGAAGTCTCTCTAACCACCGCGCGAGTTGACCCTCGGGCTGCTTGAAGTTCAGGAGCCACCGCAGGGATGCATGGTCGGTCCTGATGAGAAATTCTTGCCCGTACAGGTACTTGTGGAAGTGTTCAATGGTCTTCACGATGGCGAGCAGCTCCTTCCTGGTGACGCAGTAGTTCCTTTCTGGCTTTGACAAGGCCTTGCTGAAGTAGGCCACTACTCTCTCCTCGCCGTCCACTACTTGCGACAGGATCCCCCCTATGCCAAAGTCGCTGGCATCGGTATCGACGATGAACCTTGTTCCAGGTCTGGGGTAGGCCAGAATAGGCGCGGCGCACAGAGCCTGCTTGAGTTGTTCGAAGGCACTGTGGCATTCTGCTGTCCACGTGAAGAGTTGGTCCTTCTCAGTCAGTCGATGTAAAGGTTTGGCGATGTCGGCGAATCCTCTCACGAAGCGACGGTATTAAGTGCAGAGTCCCAGGAAGCTTCGTAGTTGCGACTTGTCCTTCGGAACTGGCCACTCCCTCACAGCTGCGGTCTTCTCTGGGTCGGTGCGCACCCCTTCCTCGGAGACGATATGCCCAAGGTACTGGACCCGCTTCTGGAAGAGCTGACACTTCTTGGGGCTCAACTTCAGCTGGGCAGCCCGTAGCTTCAACAAGATCTCCTTCAGGTTGCTGTAGTGCTCCTCGAAGCTCCTCCCCAGAACGATGACGTCGTCTAGGTATACCAGGCAGGTCTTCCAGTGTAGTCCCCTCAGAATGGACTCCATTAGCCTTTCGAAGGTTGCAGGGGCGTTGCACAGACCGAATGGCATGACGGTGAACTGCCAGAGCCCGCTGCCCACAGAGAACGCCGTTTTCTCGCGGTCCTTCGGGTGGACCTCCACCTGCCAGTAGCCACTCTTCAAATCCAAGGTGGAGAACCATCTTGATCCTGATATGGTGTCCAGCGTGTCGTCGATCCGGGGTAGAGGGTAGCTGTCCTTTTTCGTGACGTCGTTCACCCGCCTGTAGTCCACGCAGAACCTGGTGGAGCCGTCCTTCTTCTTCACTAGCACGACCGGAGAACTCCAAGGACTATGTGATGGCTCGATCACCCCTTGCTCCTTCATCTCTTCTACCATCCGGTCGACTTCGGCTTGCTTGGCGAGCGGGACACGTCGGAATGGGGCCCTTATCGGTGCGCTGTCCCCAACGTCGATTCTGTGCTGGACCAAGCTTGTCCTGCCGAAGTCTTTGCTCCCCACGGAGAAGACATCCTGGAATTCGCGTAGCAGGTCCTGAAGTTGGCGTGATTGCTCTTCGTCTAGATGGTCCTGGGATCCTTGGTACAGCTTCTGTAGTTCTTCTGGCAGGGCGCGTCTTCTTCGGTTGTCCGTCTGCAGGTGTCCGTCCGTCGTATCTGTGATGCGGGCAATCCAGGTAACGGGCTCGCAGACTCCTAGGTTGGTGTCCCGGTGAACCGTAATGTCGTAGTCGTTCAGGTTGGACAGGCGGACGTACGGCCGAGACGTCGTGTTGATGAGGGTCTTGGCAACTAGCAACCCTTTTGTCTGGATGTCCTCATATTTTGGTTCGATGACAGCCGCCACTCCCTCAGCTGTTCCGTCGACAATTACGGCAGCGCTGACTTCCGTCCTGGCGGGAACGATGACGTCCTCTCTCAGCCTTACTCGTCGTGCGGCGACGGCCTCGTGTGCTGGTCGCAAAGCAAGTTCCTCCCTTCCGAAGTGCAGAGTGTTGGTACTCAGATCCAAGATGATGTTGTTCTGGTCCAGGAAGTCCAGTCCGATGATCACTTCATTTGATACGTCAGCCACAAGCACTGGATGCTTTATCGCCCGTCGACCAATGACGAACTCCAGTGATGCTTCGCCATGTACCGGTGCGGTCTCTCCGGTCGCGGTTATTAGCTGGAGGTTCCTTTGTGTGGGTTGCACTCTCCACTTCGGGATCACGGTGGGGCTGACGATGGTCCTCGATGCTCCCGTGTCGATTAGCATGGGCCAGCTCACTCCGTTGATGAATCCGTCGACCATCAGGCTGCTTTTATCCCTCCGTAACTGCGTCACACGAACTTGGACTGCCGGGGCTTGAGCCAACCTTCGCCCCTCATGGCTGGCTGATACTTGCTTTCCTGGGCCGCGCGGTTTCCCTACGACTGACTGTCCCGACGGAAACTCTTGGCGGCGGCGATCACCGCAGTCCTTGCTCAGGTGGCCTCTCTTACGGCAGGTCCAGCAGGTTGGTAGTCCTCTTCCGGGCCGCCTCACCGGATGTCCTTCGGCTAAGTTTTTGTTGGTGGTACTGCGACTCTTGAAGAACCGGCCTAGCACCTCCATCAGTTCATCGGCCAGGGGCTTGGTCTTGTTGGCTTTGGCTGGTTCGTCAACGTCCACCTGACGCACCCGTGCGCACATTCTAGATACCTGCTTTGCCGTCTCGAACTCAAGTGCGTGGCTCAGCGCATCTGCCAGGGTCTTATTGCGCGCAAGACGCAGCGCCTGTTGAGTGTCCGAGTCCCGTAGCCCGTCGGTGAAAGTCTGCGTCGCTATCTGCTCCAGAAAGTCGGCCGGCGCTGTTGGGTAGGCGAGCCTTACGAGGCGTGCGATGTCCATCTCGAACTCCTGCAGGGTTTCCGCGTTCTTCTGTACCCGGGTCCGGAGCTGCATCTGGTAGGCCTGCTGAAGATGGCTATCTCCATATCGGGACTCCATATGGGCGATCAGTGAAGCGTAGTCCTGGGATCCAGTCGGGATGGCCTGAAGGACGTTAAGGGCGTCACCTCTCAGCGCTACAATGAGTGCTGTAGCCTTTTCTGTGTTGTTCCAGTTATTTATGGAACAGGCCGCCTCGAACTGACGTAAGTAGGTGCTCCACGGGACCTTTCCGTCGAAGGTTGGGGGCGTCACTCTGCTATGTCCCGTTCCTGATATTCCCGGTGTAACGGTGGGCGGGCGTTGGCGCAGCTCGGCAACTTCCTCTTGTAGGGCTTTGACTCTCTCATCCACCCCGGTCGGCGGGCGTCGGCGCAGCTCGGCGACTTCCTCTTGTAGGGCTTTGAATCTATCTTCCATTCCTGTCGGCAGGAGTCGGCGCAGCTCAGCAAATTCCTTTTGTAGAGCGTTGAATCTCTCCTCCACCCCCATCAGCGGGCGTTGGCGCAGCTCGGCAACTTCCACTTGCAAGGTGTTGAACTTCTCCTCCACTGCCGCGACTTCCTCACGTAGGCCCTGTTCTAATTTCCTTTGGCTCTCCTCTAATTTCGTCAGCAGACACTCTTCCAGATTTTTCTGGCCATCCAGAAATTTGGCGGTTAGGTCCTCTGCTAACTTATTCTGGCCGTCCTTCAGGTCCTCTGCTAACTTCTTCTGGCCGTCCTCCATCTTCTTCTGGCCGTCTTCCATCTTCTTCAGGTCATCCTTCAGGTCCTTGGCTAATTTCTTCTGGCCGTCTTCCATCTTCTTCTGGCCGTCTTCCATCTTCTTCTGGCCGTCTTCCATCTTCTTCAGGTCATCCTTCAGGTCCTTGGCTAATTTCTTCTGGCCGTCTTCCATGCCAGTTAACTTTTCTAGCAATGCTGCCAATTTCTCCTCCATTTTAGTTGTTTGTCTTGTAAAGGGCATGCACTCACAGGAAAATTAGAGAAAATGACCTGCTCGGGTTTTGAAACCAGGACCGTCAGGTGTTGTGCTTGAGTTCGTAATCCGGCTTCTGACACCAGTTGTTACGTGCCACCCCCTAGTGGCACTTTTGTTAACTGGATTACGGTAGGGGTACAAAGCACAACATCAATTACAGCTTAAAGAAATAATTAACTTTATTGTGGCCAGAAAATTACACTAGTCAGCAAATACAAGCAATTAGGAGCCTTATTCCAGTTTCCTCAAGTCGAGAATACTTCCCCTTTCACTTGTCAACAGATCACAGAAGTTAATCCGTCCTAATGAGTACGGTGGCCTTGACAGAAACTACCTGCTCCTCTCTTTTATGTTCACCGACCACAATTACTTACGTTCACTTGCTGCAGGCTATTTCGCTGTCCACACGCTGGAGAAACAATGTCACAGGATTTCGTAACTCGCACAGCACTTCGTCACCACACTTCTGTCGCACAAGATAATCGCTCGCACTAGCTCGTAAAACACAGCAACAACTGCTTCACGGGTCACTCTTATATAGCAGGCCGGTGACTCAATAAATGGTTCTAGATCCATCCAGAGTCCACGGCTTCTCGAGGTTTCCACCGCTGGTCTAGTCACGAATCTTCTGGACTATCCCTTTGTCTGTAGTAGCCCTGTTGCATAAGGCGCGCGCAATACAGGAGGCAAGCCACAGCCCAGCCCCTGGGGCAGTTGTGACTCAAGCGGCGAGCGATGACACAAACTCACAGCCGTAACAATACGTTCAGACAAACTGGTTAACAGGACACATTGAAAGAAATGACATTTTAAATGTATTGTTGATCTGAAGATTTGAGAGTGTTGTGTATATGCATTTAAGTGTTGTGTAATTGTTTTCAGGGGATGAGTCATTCTCAAAATTGGGAATTTATTCGTCGACTCATGGGGGCGATTGTGGTGTTTGTACACCACACCCAAAACAATTGAACTAAGAGTACTATATTGATGTGCAATTGCAACGATAGTGCATATATATATATTTATTGTGTAAGGGTAATATAAAATCATATGTTCATTCTCATCCATTTTTGTAATTAGGCGTCGACACGAGATTTCAAACCGTAAATTTACAACCCCTCCCCCAATAAATATATTTCTTGAGCTCACTTGCGGAACTAACAACTGACAATAGATACCGCTCGAACCGTCATAAACAGCTTATGAAGAGGCCGGAAGAGTGGAAAGAGAGCCGCAACAATGAGAGACCCTCGGTAGCCAGCAGGCTAATTCTAAAAGATGTCAGAACAATGTACCCTACAGCTTTTTAGAATAAATTGTTTTACGGCGAGAAAACTGCAACCTTGTGATTTTTAAGGAAGATACCGCTACATGACACCAATATGGAAGTGTGTCACTGGGGGAGAGACCTTCACCCCAATATAGCCACTTGGTGCGTGACAAAGGACTTACTTCGGCCAATAAGGAAGGAGCGTCACTTTCTGTAGACAATACTTTGATATTTCAATTGGCAGATCCCCTACTGCTGGTGGGAGATATGATTGCCATATATAAGCCGGAACAGAGCTGTATGGAGAGGAAGAATATTATTATGTTTTCACTTGAAAGCACTTCAAATTCTAAACTTGGACCTCACTTGTTGAGATTCAACTACAAAATTTCATAAAGTTCAACTAGTAAACTCAGTGGAGATCTAGCTAGGATATTTCCAGCATTGCGCTGAATATCGAAGACGAGTGAAACCATTCTATTCACTCAGCTAGGCGACAGTATCTGTGCAATTAGTGGGCAGATAGCTTTATCAGGTAGGATTGGTACTTGGGACCATGGAAGACCACGCGAGATGTCTACTTCAGGAAAGAGATACCTCCGGCAACATCGCCCATGAAGATCTACAACCCGGTGAGCTCATGCATATTTGTCAATTGCAAGTCGGACGTAAATACTATTAACTTCAATAATTTAAAGAAATAACTTCCCCTTTTTATTTTATCTGTTTGAAAGGTCGCAAGACGTCATTCAACTCACCCTGTTTTGTTAATAAATTATTTTTACAATCTAGGACTTTCTGTCAAGATTTACCCCATGCTAGACTTCCCAGAGGTCAAAATAAATAGAATAAGGTGTTTTGCAGCTAGCCTCTGTTGCCTCTCCCCCGAAAGTAAAGAATCTCAATTTAATAAATATAAATTTATCTCGCAACCGTCTGTTGGAGATTAGCGCCCTATTAACCGAGCTATTTACTGCACTCATTTTATATCACGAGCTATGAAACGTTACAACATGTCGCCCGAGCATGGGGCAAGCTGTGCACTAGCTGCGAAACGTTACAGTACCTATATGTACATCGTACATGTATATGATCTACCAGAGATACTGTCCAAAAATAAATTGCCGAAAATAGAACACCTAACGAACACTGAAAATAATGGTGTTGCAGGTAAAATAAACTAAGTAAAATGTAATTAAAGGGATCGATGAACTAAAAACAGGAAAAACAACATGGAAAATTAGAAGTCGTAAGTACAAACTGGTAACATTTCAAAGCATCACTCAGAAATATCCAGAACTGAATAATAATTCAGAACTAGCCATCACAGTCACAGTCAATCGCAACATCGGACTAGATGCTCAGGAATCCCATACCGTCAGGTAAGGGGTAAGGGCATCACTCTCTCACTTGTCTTTCGCTCCCCTTTCCTGCTGCTGCGGTGGCCTTGGTCGAGCTTGTGGCGCGCCGTGGCTGCCTGCTTTAAGCGTGTGTACAATCCTGTATGAAATATTACCTTATAAAAGATGCTGGAAGTGTCGTCCTTCCTGGGTTATACAGGCATTGTATCCGGTAACCACATTTTGGCTCACGCGAGTGAGTTCTGCCACTGTAATGTTTCTGATTTTGTATTTTATGTTCTTTATTGAGCACTGAGTCAGTAGGCCTAGTGGCAAACTTATTTACAACTACGTGAATCTGTGCTAGTGAAGGTGACACTTCATCAGGAAATTGCTGAACTTACCCACCGGGCCGACTCGTACTTAAAATAAGTTTTACATACAAAAATACGATGTTGCAATGATAACTGTCTGAACATGTTACCATCTGAGGTTCAGACTGGCGACTGACAACACCTGCACGCTTATTGCAAGGTCAAGTTTGTACTATGCGCGCGCTTTCAATAATACAGCAGGGAGCCGTGGGGCGCCAGAAACTCGGCCAAGCCCGCTGCAGTAGCGAATAACAAAACCGCCGCTCGTCGTTCTTACTTAATATGAAAGACCCTATATGTAGACCATAGAGTTATGTACTATTAGATGACTATTATTGCTTAGGTTCATTATTCAAACGTTGACTTCTATCGCATGAATGGGACACGAGAAATAAAAAAATAATTTTAAAATTTTGCACAGCTGCCATCTTGAGTGTATGTAAACAATTTAACAAAATTAGATATCAGTTCATTACAATGTATATAAACAATTGCTGTACCAAATTTCACTGCGTTCGGATGGTTAAATCGCCAGAAAAGTCTATTTAAATGTTCAAATTCACTTGGCCGCCATGTTCGTTTTGTAGTTAACAGGTTTATGAAAGTCACTTAAGTGACTTTTATCACCGTACAAAATTTCATGCAGTGGCGGCCGGTAATAAGGTTGCAGTGTTGCACAACGACCAGATTAATTCATGAAAAACAATTAATTCCGAAATAATATTTTTAGTACTAGAAGTTGTATGTTTCCTTCTATATGTACAGGAATTCATAATTCTGTTCTTTAATAATTCAAGAAATCTTATAGTAAGTTACTGAGAAAGCGAGGCGCGCCAGCCGTCTAGGAGCGCTCGTCCGTTTGGTCGTTGCCAAGCCCAAGCACCGACCAGATCTCACTAGTGAAGGGTATGGCAGAGATGCTAGACCGGGTAAGCCCTATCCCAACAGTTAACTCGGCTGGTCGTTGCCCGCTGACTGCAACCAGGAGCTGTAGCGCAGGCGCGGACGTAGATATCCGAGATGCTCCGTCCATGTCTTGCAATGTTGCGCGTGAACTTGTGCCACTCGCAGTTGTCGCTCTCACATATAGCCTAACTTACGTTGTTGTTTTCATGTAGACTAACTTATATTCCATTTAATCTGATGAAATTGTGATGTCTCTGAACTGCGGCATTCGTTATGAATGAGGTACATCCGTTTTACCACGCAATTGAATACAGTTTTCTCCGATATCAAGCAGTCTTTTACCCTATCACCTCATGGGTGCCCGCAGGAGGTGGGGCAAGGAGGGGCCGTGTCCCCTCCCCCTGAAATTCCGAGAATATTTCGATTGTTCATTGTCACACCAGTTGATTTCATGAAGTGAAGTTACTGATGGTTAACTGATTTAGATGTAAGGATAATTCCAGAGTTTTATTTAACTTAGTAATTTGGGATTATTTGAGAATATCTTCAGTTATTTAAAAAATCGGCGAACTGGATTAACATTACTATTTTAATGAACTGCTTGATTTTTATTTTTTTCCATACATTGTGATACCACTACTTTTTGCCTGTTTTTAAAGAATGAACATTATGGCGATGATTCACAAAGAAAAGCGAACTCCTATGAACAAAAACTCGGAACTTAAAAAAAATCCTCCCATTTATGCCATAAAGACTATGTACCCAACGGTTTAAGAGCAGCCAAATCATGAATGTCACGAAGCAAGTAAGAAATGAAACGAAAATTGCGGGGGGATATAAGTCTCAGTATCACCTAGTGACATGTGCTGTAGGTAACGAAATAAAAAGAAATACAGCCCCTCCCCTAGAAAAAATCCTGCGGGTGCCCATGTACCACCTTAATGAAAATAGTGCAACACCCAGAAAAATTATCCGCCAGCCGCTACTGATTTCATGGTGATATCGGTGACAGTTTCGGATATATAGAATGCCAGTGAGATATTTCGCACAGCCACCATGTTGAATTGGTAAAACATAATAAGCTTTGAAGGGCACGATCGCGGTCGGCCAAAATAGTAGGCCTACTATGACCTTACCGAATTTCATTGAAATCACTCCAGCCGCTTAGATTTTATTAGGCGGGGTGTGGGGGAAGAGGGGGGAGGGGTGGGGATGCACACCAAGGCCCGGTGTAGGTGCGTGACGTCATGTTATGTCAGTAGGTAATCTGTGTCCTTGACTCTCCCCGCCTGCCGCTAGCTACGTGTGCGAGTGAGCTGTGTATAGTATGTCGTGGTACCCTGCAAGCCAGGCAAGTGCTTTTATGGCCATATGACCCAGGCGCACACTGTCTACGCTGGAACTCTCAGTTCAGGGGCGCGTGGCCAGCCTGTCGCGGCTGGATTTCTCGAAGTCGTTCCTCTCTTCTCTTCATATTATTATTATTATTATTAGATTATTATTATTGGCAATAAAATGTTATTGGATACCAATAGACTACGTCTCATACTGTTCCCGAGTACATTGTAGATCAATTCTCTATTATTGAATGGATTCATTTGATAGCAAAATTATGCCATTTACACTTAAGTTAGGCATACCCAAACACGATAAGTTATTAAAAAATGTTGATGTTGTTTCTTTCCCTTATTCGAAACGTACCACAAGCTTTCAATTCTCTTTGAAGCCTATCGTTAGCTCTAAACGACCTGTCTTGTTATGCCGATGGTTACTTCACATCTGATGGTGGGGTCCAGCATAAATCTTGTATCCTTCTTACGGCCAATAACAATTATTATTCTATTGTACTTTTGCATCTAACGCGAGGAAGACACGAAAACATGGATCGCGTAACATTTCTGAAATGTTACAGATGTATCTTAGATCTATGTCGGTGATTCCATTCTTAATTTTGGTGTTTGAACGGTGCTAGGTTATCAGACACTCCACAGTGGTTGCAGCATACAGTCTCACACAAGAGCAACCTTTGCCTCCACCTATTTTTGCTTGACTATTCCCTTTCATGTGTACTTCTGGATAAGTTGTTCTCCATAAAATATGGTGATTAGACACTTTCGCAATCAACCAGCAAGTTCATTTTGTTTTTTCCATACATCCACTTCAGGCTTAATTCTCAAGTATTCCTTTGGTTCCTAACTAGTAAATCACCGTCTTCATCGTTACCACCATCTTCATCATCATCACCGTAATGAAAACCTCATTCGTTGTACAAACACAAATTACGCACCATGTCACCTTGCCTTCAAGCAATTCTTGCACTCTCTGTATATATGTGGCACGGTGTCCCTACATGATGATTACTATACCTTGGATGTTCATTCACTGAAAATTGCGAAATTAGCTTCGAGGTTTTCCTATGCCCAGAACATAGAATGCTATGACAATCAAATGTTCCTAAATACGATGTGTGGATTACATATAAATATGCAATTGGATTAACTCACGACGGCTACTTGTAGCATTGGCCTTTGAGAATATTTTACGGAAGCTATTCTAACAACTCTACGAGGTGAGTTTCTCTCCGAGTTCCCATAATTATGAATGTTCGAATTGCAGAATAAGGATGTAGAAAAAAAAGGAAAACTTGTGCTCACTGACCTGGTGCAAGTCCTCAAAATGAACACCCCTTTGATGACTTAGGTATCATTGATACCATTTCAGTACCTCAAACCGAAATTAAATTTCTTGGCAGGCCAGGGAATCAAACCCGGACCACCGGGGCGACAGCCAAGAATGTTAGCCGCTACACCACAAGGTGATCTCTTTCATCGTCAGCGCAATCTATTGCACGATGCCATGTAATTTCAGCACAAACTATAATAGTACACCTTTCTTCGTATTTTTGGCATTACATTGCCCCTGGTAAGTTAGAGAGATGGTTGGCATACCATAACCAAAGAGCCGAATAGTTCCAAAAACCAACAAACAACCGAAAGAAATACCGACAAGCTGGTAGAAAGACAGACAACAGATTTTGTAATTTTCAGAGCAAAATTGTTTTACGATGAAGAGCACTCTTGGTCTCCATACTGTTGAAATAATGAAAATTGTCCTAAAACTTCAAAAGTTAGAAGGATTTCATGTCAACTTGCTTATTTTGCCGTATATCTTATGTGTAGGTAAATTCAATGAGTAATTGTGTCAGGCGATGTTGAAAATACGAATAAAAGACATAAATTACCTCAGATTGCGACGGAATATTGTTCAGTTTAAAAACCTGATAAATTTACTAACGCACGTTTCTCGAATTCACATATCCCTGAACAGCACCAATCTAATCAGTTGGTGAATTCAGAATCTTGTTATTGAAATATTGTAGACCTTAGCTTTATAGTCCTAATGTAGTTTTTTTTGTTCTACCCGTAATTATTTAGGTTGCTATGAGGAAGGGGATATGGTGAGACAGTTTCCTTGTGGGAATGATATTACGGATAGATGCCCTTCATGACGTCAATCTAATGAGAGGATTTAATGACAAATGAAATTAATGAGGCAAGGTATGAAATGGTTGTGTGTGGTATTTCGAGTTCGTTGTAGTCTGACCATGCACGTTAGCGTGTGTAGCTACGTCGGCTGGTTTGTGACATTATGTCAACAAATTTAAAAAATATATTTTAACACTCCTGATTCCATACCGGCCCCTGTTACTGTCATATGCATGATTACCAATATGCTTGATTCCTTTTTTAGGATTATTATATCTCGCTGCACCTGCTACATCACCCAAAAAGTAGGGGCAGATGACCTCGTAGTTCCGCCCCTTAAAACAACAATAACTAACCCAACAAGTAGTTCCGTGAAGAATTATACAGCCTATTTTCATATATCCTACGTATGTTAATTGCCTCTATCAACATACACAAGTTCAGTTTGATTGCTGTAATAGATTCGCAGATATTGAGAACCGGCTAAATATTGCACATGGTCGCCATGTTGGATTTTTATATCTGTAGGTCTTAGAGTTATGTACTGTTACGTGAAGTGTATTGTGTACGTGTGGTATTCAAACTTCAATCGCATGATTATGACACAAGAAGTAAAAACGAGATTTTAAAATTTCGCACAGCTGCCATCTTGTGGTTATGGAAACAAATGAAAAAATTAGATGCCAGTGGATTAACATTTGTAGAAGGATTTACTGCACCAAGTGTCACTGCACTCGGATGGTTAAATTGCGAGAAACGACCATGTGAATATTTATACTTCGCGTCGCCGCCATGTTGGATTTGTGATCACCAGGTTATTGAAAGTCCTATAGGTAAACTTATGTTCATAGCCCCAATGAAGATTAGTTTGATTGCTGTAATAGATTCGTAGATATTGAGATCCATCTAAGTATTTCGGATGGTCGCCATGTTGGATTGTTATATGTATAGGCCATAGAGTCACATACCATTAAAGAAAAATTATTGCAAGGGTTCATTACTCAAACTCTCACTTCGATCGCATGATTACGACACAAGAAATAAAAACTTAATTTTAAAATTCGCACATTCGCCATCTGGAGGTTATGTAAACAATTGAACTAATATAGATACCAGTGCATTACAATGTGTATAAACATTTCCTGTACCAATTTTCATTGCGTTTGGATCATTAAATCGCGAGAAAGGTCTATTTTAAATTTTCAAATTCGCTTTGCTGCCATATTCGTTTTGTAGTTAACCGGTTTTGGAAAGTCTTATAGATGAAATTCCAGCAGTGCCCTTTATCTCCGTACACAATTTCAGGGTGATATCGCTAATAGTTTCAGAGATATAGAATGCCGGTGAAATATTTCGCACAGCCGCCTTTTTGAGGTTATGTAAACAATTGAATGAAGTTAGATGTCGGTACATTACAATGTGTATAAACATATACTGTACCAAGTTGCATTGCGTTTGGTTGGTTAAATCGTGAGAAACGTCTATTTAAAAGTCGCAACTTTGCTTGGCCACCATGTTGGTTCTGTAGTTATCAGGTTTTCAAAAATCACATTGGTGAACTTCTAGTAGTTCCCTTTATCATCGTGAAATATTCCAGGGTAATATCGGTAATAGTTTGGTAGATATCGAATGCTGGTGAAATATTTCGCACAGCCGCCATGTTGGATTGGTATGATGTAACAAAATTTGAAGGGCACGGTCGGGGTGGTGTGGAATAGTGCTATGAACTTACCGAGTTTCATTGCAATCGCTCCAGTGGTTTAGAAGTTATTAGGGGGGGGGGCACACCATATCACACACACACGCGCACACACAGACAGACACACTAACAAAAGGCGATCTCATAAGCTTATTTTTTCATAAATGAAAATAGGCTAAAACGTACGCAACTTCTTGTATCCTTGTTGCACATCTGGTTCATGGGCGTCCAAATATCATGTTTTATACGTCTTCGGTGTGTTTCTTTAAGGTGTGACTTTCCCACTATGGTATGTTTGTGCTCCCCAGGCACAAAAGACGTTATGAGCACGGCAGACCACAAGCATATGACAAAATGTTGGCTCCAGTGCGCCTAGTGTCCAGGCTTGCGCTCAGTACTAAACGTACTGCAGCACCCCGTCAAATGGACAGTGATTGTGCGACTAAGCGCTGCAGTGCTAGTGTGATGTCGTGCTGCACTGCTCAGAAATAGGCAGAATAGGGCTGCGCTTCACCTGCTAGCACTGCTTCACCTTGCCCATTGCACGACCCTGGTGCACACACACGGACAAAATATGATCTCATAAGCCTATTTTTTCATAAATGGAAATAGGCTAAATACGAGATTTTAAAATTTCGCACAGGCGTCATCTTGTGGTTATGAAAACAATTCAGTTTGATTGCTGTCATTGATTAGTTGACATTGAGAATCGTCTAAATATTTCTAAATACATGTGTAGACCATTGAGCTATGTACTATTAGATGACGATTATTGCGTACGGTAGGTTCATTGTTCAAACGTTGGCTACGATCGCATGATTAGGACACAAGAAATTAAAACTTAATTTTTAAATTTCTCACAGGCACCATCTTGCGGTTATGTAAACAATTGAGCTGAATAAGATATCAGTGCATTACAAGGTGTATAACATTTGCTATACCATTTGACGGCGCTCGAATGGTTTAATCGCGAAAAAAAGATCTATTTTAATGTATCAACTTCGCTTGGCCCCCATGTTCGTTTGTTACTTAACAGGAATTTTGAGAGTCCCATCTAGTAGTTCATTTTATCACCGTACAAAATGTCAGGGTGATATCTGTAATAGTTTCGGAGATATGGAATGCCAGTGAAATATTTCGCACAGTCGCCATGTTGGATTGGAGAGCTGTAATAAAATTTGAAGATCACGGTCGGGGTCGGACAAAATAGTACTATGACTTTACCGAGTTTCATTGAAATCGCTCCAGACGTTTATATTTTATTAGGGGACACACACGCATACGCACACACACGGACTAAATGTGATGTCATAAGCCTATTTTTTCATAAATGAAAATAATAAAGAAAGCTTTTCATTCGGTCTACGCGAATTTCGTGTTGACCGACTGAATAGCTTTCTTCATTAGAAATAACCATCACTAAAAAATGGCTTCTATCACTACTAAATGAAAATAGGATACCAAGTTAACGAAAAGCAAGAACGGGAGGTTTCATTTAGGAAAGAAATACTCTTATTGGTCACAAAGGAGTGAAAGTTTGGTGTGTAGGTTACACTCTGCCTTATATGGCAACACTGCGAGAAGGTGAGTTCGATTCCCATCTTAGCTATCTTAGAGTGTTTTTCTGGGGTTTCCCACTTCCACTCCAGGAAAATGCTTGGATAGTTCCTAAGTCAAGGCCATTGCCAACTCCAAAAATAACAAAGTTTATCAGACTTCAACTACATGGGACTGATGAACAATAGGCTATGTTCCAAACCCCTATATGAAGCAACAAGAAATATTTCGAATCAATGGGATCCATCGTATTGATTTTAGGAAACATGTTTCTAACGTAGGCTACAATATGACCGCAATCGAAACGAGCAAGGTGCCTTGCCCTGTCTGATGGGGCACGCGCTCAGATTGAAATCATTATGTTGATTATTATTGATATTTCAAGAAGTAATTGGCCTGGAATTACATATGGCCCAGCATCGTCAGTTCACGGTCACCTTCCATGCTTGTCCGGGAAGCGGGCAAATAGACACTTCCATAACGTTATTGACGAGATTCTTTTCTGAAATAACGGAATCAATTTCTCCGCTTAGAATAATGTTACTGACAGCGCATAGCTGGTAAAAATCGCATGTATACCGTTATTAGACTTATAACGTTGTTGGTGGGTTCGCATTTCAAAATAACTGAATTAATTTTTCTGCCCTGAATAACGTTATTGATAGTGTATGGCTGGTAAAATTCGCTCGTATACCGTTACTAGACTTATAACGTTATTGGTGGGTTCGCATTTCTAAATAACGGAATTATTTTTCTGCCATGAATAACGTTATTGACAGCGCAAAGCTCGTAAATATCGCTCGTGTACCGTTACAAAGCTTATAACGTTATTGGTGGGTTCACATTTCTAAATAACGGAATTAATTTTTCTGCCCTGAATAACGTTATTGATAGCGTATAACAGGTTAAAATCTCTCGTATACCGTTACTAGCCTTATAACGTTATTAGTAGGTTTGCATTTTGAAATAACCGAATCGATCACTCTGCCTGAATAACGTTATTGATGGCGCGCAGCGGGTCAAAATCGCTGTCATACCGTTACTAGACTTATAACGTTAATAACGGGAGCACATTTTAAAATAACGGAATCTTTTCCTCTGCTGGTTATAACGTTAATAGCACAAACCAGGGAAAATTATAACCCCTTATTTCGTTGCCGCACTAAAAACGTTATTCATATACCAATTGTTTTGGATACGGAAGCAGTAATGTAACAAAAATTAATTCGTTATTTCTGACAATTCTGTTACGTTATGAAGCCTTGACGAGTAGATTCAACAAATGAGTGACAGCGATGAAACTTTTGAAAGTTGTTGTGCACGCTTCCACGAATGGTTCTAAATTAGAAAATCCATTTTACGATAGCTTAGAGGCAGTTAACATGTTGTGTATCCAAAAGCACTTCAAGAAACAGAATTTCAACGCCAACACTTTCTTTGATTGGCATAGCAACGCATGCCGGGTACAGCTTGTATATATATATATATATATATATATATATATATATATATTGATTTTTTTAGAAATACTAGCACTTCGGCGTGAAAATTCTCCGAAATTCGGCTGAAAGATTCAACTATCAGGATCTTTGAAAGCATAAACTGTCCTTATGACAGATGATTAAGATATACATCACTATCCCATAAAGGGTTAAGTATGTAGCCTGTGATCTATAGAATTGTTATTGTCACTAATTTCAGTAGTGATATTGTCTACACCATTTTGTTATTATTGTTCTAAATCAACCTTTCCTATTTAAATTGTATTGTAATAACTCGTGAGGCGAATACACAAATGATACACTGCACTAAATGGTATAAAGTTATGCCAACTTATCCGGTTTTAGAAACTAATCCTTGTAACGTCCGGTCTCGATGCATCCACTCACCGGACTGACGCTCCGAGAAAGTGCTAGATTTACCTTTGTCGCCTGTGGTGCGTTCTGCTTGCTATTCTTGTTTCTATCAGTTCAAGTTGATGTTTTTCACGTGCTGGGAGTGATATTCATCGTAAAACAGGGGAAGCAGTAATTTCCTCGGCATCTTGCCCACACTATAAACATCACATTTTTAGAATTAGACTACATGGTTTCTGTAAGACTGCCATAGACCAACAGAAAGCATGCGTTGCTGATGCCTCACCCAACCCGCTCCAAATGAGCTATTTTCTTCTAAAACAGAGGTGGCCAAACAGCACGCCACGCCGGGCACGCTGGCTTCACGCCGGCGTCCTTGCAGCGATAGTGGAGGAAGACTATATGTCTGTCCCTCTCGCTCGCTTTCTCCCTCCCGTACTGCCTTCACTGTGTGGAACGTCAACCGGTCATGGTGTGGTGTCCCATATCTTCCTACCTGTGTAGTAGTGCCACTAGATATTACATGATCGAGGGGATATGTAGCGTACCGTTTGATTATGATTGTTTCTTTGGTATTCTTTTTTTCAGCAGATTTCAAAAATTTGGAAAACTTAGATCTGCTTTTTTATTTGTTTGTCAAGCCATTTACAATGTAACTCTCGACTTAGAGATATTTTAAGCCTATCTTCATTTATGAAAAAATAGGCTTATGAGATCACCCTTTGTCCGTGTGTGTGTGTGTATTCATTCATTCATTCATTCATTCGTTTATTTGCAATTGGTGGTGTGTCCCCCGGTGGCAAATTAGATATACATAACAAATAAATAATTGTACATAACAATTCACTAACAATTAAACTGGAGTATTTACACAAATAGTCAGTCTTTTCTTAAACACACCGATATGTTTGGGAAAAGGCTCTAAGACTGCGGCAGGTAGAGAGTTCCAATTATCAATGGCACGGTTTACAAAAGAATATTTACCATAATTTGTTCGCTGTGGTCGGCCCTTAACTTTGAAAGGATGATCTCTCCTACCCATGTAAGTAGGCTTTTCCATACGTTTGCTAAGCTCACCCCATGCTGGTTGATTTGTATACGTATTGTACATAGCGCAGAGTCTAGATTTCATCCTCCTAGCCTCAAGTGATTCACACCCAAGTTTCTTTAACATACGGCTCACACTGCTCCTGGGATTAAAGTTACTGAGCACAAATCTAGCGGCCTTTCTTTGTACCCTTTCCAACTCATTTATAAATAAATTTAATTGCAGCCGAATGGCCAAAATACAATATTCATGTTGGTTATTTAGTCTATTGATCTTTGCTATATTCTAAAATTGATTTTGTCCTATTTTTGCATCGGTTGATGTGATAGCGTTCACATCTTTCAGCACACAAAGTACACACACACTCATTTCCTACTTCATGGAAATGTGTCGTCGCACATAATTTGTGGTGATATCCATGAACCGCTAAACTTGTGATGACAGCCTTAATTCTTGATTTGCCTCCGTCCAGTGTCGGTCCCACATGGCGTCTGTACAGTAAAATTCAAGCCAAATATCCTCATTTATGAGCCCTACTTGATATGGATCCCAAACTGCCGAGGCGTATTCCAGAATAGGTCTTACAAGTGACAAATATCCTAATTCTTTAGCAGAGGTACTACTTCCTTTTAATACCCTCATTACAAAGTGCAGGGATTTGTAAGCTTTAGAAACTACACATCCTATATGACTACTCCATTTCATATCATTTCTTACGTGAACGCCCAAATATTTGCAAGAATCTTCTTCTACAAGTATTTCCGAGCCAATGTTATATTGAAAATCTTGCCTTCGCACTTTCCCTATTTTTATTAGACTACATTTTCTTGTGTTTATTTTCATTTCATTTTCAATCGCCCACTTATAGACCACGTTCAGGTCATCTTGAAGTACTGCATTGTCTTGTGAGTCATGTATCTTTCGATATATTACACAATCATCCGCAAACAATCGACAGTCACTGTGGATCCCATTTGGTAAGTCATTTATAAACGCCAAAAATAACAAAGTTCCGATTACGCTGCCCTGAGGGATACCCGACGTTACGGTAATTTCATCCGAGAATCGGCCTTCAACTTTCACTTTCTGGGAACGACCCGTCAAAAATTCCTGGATTCATAAAATTACTCTTCTATCAATCTTCGTCGAAGCTAATTTATGGAGTAGGAGGTCATGCGGCACGACATCAAATGCCTTCGCAAAATCTATAACTACGGCGTCGACTGTGTATGTGTGTGCGTTTGTGTGTTTCCCACTGATAAATTCTAAACGGCAGGAGTGATTTCAATGAAACTCGGTAATGTTATAGTACTATTTTGGCCAACCCCGACTGTACCCTTCAAATTTGATTACGTCTCACTAATCCAACATGGCGGCCGTGCGAAGCACTTCACTGGCATTCTGTATCTCCGCAACTATTACCGATATCACTCTGATATTTTGTACGGTGATAAAGGGCACTACTAGAAGTTCACCTATGTGACTTTCAAAGCCCTGTTAACTACAAAACTAACATGGTCGCCAAGCGAAGTTGAAACATTTAAATAGACTTTTCCCGCGACATAACCATCCGAACCCAGTGATACTTGCTACAGCAAATGTTTATACACATTGTAATGCACTGACATCTAATTACGTTCAATTGTTTGCATAACCACAAGATGGCGGCTGAGCGAAATTTCAAAATTAACTTTTTATTTCATATGTCCTAATCATGCAATCGTAGTCAACGTTTGAATAATGAACCTACGCTATAATCCGCATCTAGTAGTACATGACTCTATGGCATACACATATATTAAAATCCACCATGGCGACCATCCGAAATATTTAGATGGTTGTTAATATCTATTAATCTATGACAGCAATCAAACTGACATTTTGCATGTTGATAGAGGCTATAATCATAAGTTCACCTATGGAACATTCAATAACCTGGTGAGCACAAATCTAACATGGCGGTGACGCGAAATTTAAATATTTAAATGGACGTTTCTCTCAATTTAAGCATCCGAGCGCAGCGAAACTTGGTACGGTATATGCTTATACACTGGCATATAATGTATTTCAATTGTTTTCATAACCACAAGATGGCGGCTGTTCGAAATTTTAAAATCTCGTTTTTATTTCTTGTGTCCTGATCATGCGATTGAAAATTGAATAATATACCTACACAATAGAGCCTCCGTGACTTAGGTGGCAGCACGCCGGCCCCTCACCGCTGGGTCCGTGGTTCAAAACCCGGTCACTCCATGTGAGATCTGTGCTGGACAAAACGGAGGCAGACAGGTTTTTCTCCGGGTACTCCGGTTTTCCCTGTCACAATTTCAATCCAGCAACACTCTCCACTATCATTTCATTTCATCATTGCCCCAGAGGAGTGCGACAGGTTTCGGCAGCCGGCACACTTCATATCCTCGCCGCTAGATGGGGGCTTCATTCATTCCATTTCTGACCCGGTCGGTGACTGGAAGCAGGCTGTGAATTTCATTCATTCATATACACAATAATCTTCATGTAATAGTACATAACTCTAAGGCCTACATATATAAAAAATCCAACATGGCGACCATCCGAAATATTTTGACGGTTCTCAATATCTACGAATCTATTACAGCAATCACGCTGACATTTTGTATGTTGATAGAGACAAATAACATAAGTAGGATATATGAAAATAGGCTATATAGTTCTTCACGGAATTACTTGTTAACTCTGTGAAAAATCTGCCTGATTTATAATCAAAATGTGCACTTCGTTGCGTAGTGGCTAGCACTCTTGGCTGTCACAATGGAGACCTGGATTTGACTCCCGGTACTGCCAAGTAATTTAATTCTGGTCTGAGGGTTGGAACGGGCTATACTCAGCCTCGTGAGTCAAACGTGAGAAGAGGCAGGTTCGATTCCTACCTCGGCCATCTTTGAGGTGGTTTCCCGTGGTTTCCCACTTCTACTCCAGGTGAATGTGGGGATGGTTCCTAACTTAAGGCCACGACCGCCAATCCTCATTTGAATTAAAAGTACAAACACTAATACATCCATCACAATAACACAGGTTATCATACAAATTTCACACTCACACACACCCAAGTACACGGGACTACATGACCACGGTGTTGCGAAGCCCCTAAATGAATTATCAATAATAATATATATTAAAAATTACCGCTGCAAGAATATCTGAAATTACACAGGCAGGCCGCACAAGTGTTATCAATGTTTGGAGCAACATAGTCTGTCTCCGAAACGTTTCTCTCGGCATTGATACTTACAAAGTCACAACATCGCGAAACAGCCTCCGGTTGATTGTTTTTTAAACAATCGTACCGAACATTGAGCATTTGTAAATGTGAAAAAATAAAATGATAACATTATGGTGTTTGCTTTTCAGTCGGTCAACATGACTGTACTCAAACGAGACATGAGATCAATAAATACACTTGGATGAACAGTTTCGATCGTCAAGTGATCATCGTCAGATCCATTACATTTAGGCTATAAAATCTATGTCTGAAAGTCTGGGTGAAGATATTTACAATATATACACTTATTCCCCCTCTCATATTCCTAAGTGCTATGTGTTCCTCGTGCAAATGTGCCTGTAGTAAGTTGCCAAGTCTAGTCTCTCTAATGTGGTGTATGTTTCTGTATTCAGGAACACATATCACTTAGGAATGTGTGAGGAGGAATACCCCAACGAGATAAGGGACCCTCACACACAGGAATTTCCCTTCAGTTGAGTGCAAACAGTGACCGAGAACTGCTCTCAACAGGACCGCGCAAGACTCAATACAATCTAATTGACCATTTACAACAACCACATATTCACTCCAAACAAGCAAATTTCGGAGGTCATTCACCACTTGCAGTATCTCAACAAAACATCACATAGACTACACCTAACAAAATAATATTGACGAGTAGCATTATCTCAACTAATAGCCTACTGCAACTAAATAAGTGATTTTAATATTCAAACTGTTTCCTGCTCCGTATCACTATTATGATCCTTATCCGATACGTTTATAAGTTCCTCCCTCCTAACCGAAAAATCCGAAGCAAAGTTCTCTACATCGTCCGACAAACTGGCCCCAAATACCAGGTGTGTCTTTGTCATTGCTAAAACGAGACTTAAAATAGAAATATACTTTATTTAATTACACCTGACTTAATCTAATCACCGAAAAGTACAGAGAAAATGAAATTTTAAATAAATTAATTCATTTTATTTACACCACCGAGCACACGATTGCTTTCGTCAACCAACTTGCGTTTCCAAGAATTCACTCGCAATATTATACTGTGTGTCGCTTGCCACGGTGAGTGAGTGGTTAACGTGTCGGACTACCAACCTCAAGCTTGCAGGTTTGCTCCTGGCCGTGGTAAGTGATTTTTGAAAGGCGACAAAAATCACGACATGCATGTTATACGTTGTTGGCATGTTGAAGAACCCATTTGAATTCAGTAGGCCGTGTTCATAATGGCAAAATTAAACTCGGGATTTTCCGCCAACACAAAGATCCTCCTTTTTCTACTAGAAAGCGCTACTAGTTTGTAGTTCATAGTGTTCCAACGAAAGACGAAATTCGACATGCAAGCTGCCCTCTGGGTGTCAAATAACAAAGCTTGCACCCGGCACCGAGGCCATACGATATTATTATTAGTTTTACTGTAAGTGTCGCTTTCACTGTTGTCGAAACTCTTCAGAATAGAAAGTATTTGTGGCGAGGTTGTGACGGGCTGACAGTTCTAGGAATCAATGCGTCAAAACAGCGTACTGGTTGACAAAATCAACCAACGTGCCCGGTTAAGGGTTCAGCTCGCAGAATTGCGCCATGTGTAGGACTCACCCTATTAAAGTTGGGGACAAAATACCGCCACGGATGTTCCGCTTGCGATCTGACCAAGCATCAGTTAGATCAAAATAGTTTTATCGGAATCCACCTTTTCAATGGACCCCAACTGTCACATCATTGTTATTTGTTTCAGTTTCTGGAGCAAACATTCACCTGGTGGCACTGTTGATGTGTGTCGTCTGCGTGTTCTACACCTGCATGGTAAGTTCACTTCTGTACCTCTACTGCGCACCAGGAGAAAGTCCATTCGACATTGTAACGAAGGCGAGCGGGGTTTGGGCTGTACGCATGCGCAGCCCGTCTATTTCTGACCTAAATATGGCGGATGTCCGTTCCTGCCATGGAGGAAAGAAAGGAAGGAGATGCCTTCGCTGGGCTGCCTAACGCAAGCTATTGAAGCCAAACGGCTCGCCCACTTTGGTTGCAAGAAAATGGCTGTCCCTATGCTTCAAGCCGTAAACCACTCCAACTAGTAATGGATTTTAGTGACATAAAACTGCAATGACAAGTCAAGATATTTTCTTGGATAAGCAGAATACACTCTGTACTTCACGGTACTTGGCACAATAAGCTGCGTTATCGTTTTAAAAGCCAATTTAAATATAAATATTAGAGCACCTTTGCGAGGCTAGTTGTGTAATGAAGACGCGGCAAAAGGGAATAATACGCTGAAACACTGATTAAATTGAATACAGGTGTCTGAAGATGCGAGTTATACCAAAGAAGGAACATCTTGGGAATTAATGATGCCGAACTAATAACGGTATTTACACCAAATTGAGTTTTATGTTCAAAATAACAAAACTAGCAATTGGATAACAACAGGGATTATAAATTCATGTCAAAAAATGAAATTTCTACACAAATTATATAAACAATACCACACAACACCTGAATTCAATTTATACTATAAAAAATACACTAGCATATTAAATAAGGTAATAAGACTAGCAAAGAAAATGCATAATGATAATTTTATTTCCCAATCATCTAATAAAAACAGGGCTATGTGGTCCGTGATAAAGAAAGAAACTGGAAAATCTGTTAAAATACAAAGGAACATTACACTGACCAGAAATAATAAAGTGATTAATAATCCAGAGGAAATAGCAAACACTTTTAATGACTATTTTCTGGAAATTCCACAAAAATTAATAAATAAATCACAGGTAAATACACTAAATTCTAATAAAAAAATAAATATATGCAGTGATTCTTTATTTATAAATCATGTCACAAGTGAAGAGGTAAGAATAGTTATAAAAGAGCTAAAATATAAATTCTGTGCTGGCATTGATGGCATCCCTGATGCAATTTTAAAGAAATGTGCAGAAAATATAATAAATCCACTTACGCACTTAATAAACAGTTCAATTCTCTCAGGAACTTACCCGGATATTTTGAAGTTATCAAAAGTAATTCCAGTGCACAAAAACGGTTCAAAAGATGAATTAGATAACTATCGTCCTATTACCTTACCAACTCGTATTGCAAAAATTGTGGAAAAAATTATGTATAAGAGACTGATAAGTTTCATAAAAAAAATATATATTATCAAACTCACAACATGGATTTAGAACGGAAAAATCTACACAGACAGCTATTTACGAATGTAGTAATAGTATACTGAAATTAATTGACAATAAGGAACATGTAACTGGCCTATTCTTGGATTTATCGAAAGCATTTGATGTTGTTGACCATAAAATCCTCCTTACCAAACTAAATCAATATGGTGTTAGAGGTCTAGCTAATAAATGGATAGGGTCTTACTTAACAAGGCGTAAACAAATAGTAAGCTTGAGACACAAGGATGATGGAACCAAATTACTTAATGAAACATTGTCCAATGAGGGAATTATTGAATTTGGAGTACCCCAGGGATCGGTTTTGGGCCCACTACTCTTTCTTCTATATATCAATGATATAACACAGAACGTTCATTCACATAAGGAAATTTTGTTTGCGGACGATACAACACTCGTAATAAAAGGTGAAACTAAACAGGTCATACAGCAGTCTGCTGACTCCGTTACAGGAGAGTTAACCAAATGGTCACAAGATAATCGCCTCATAATAAACTATAAAAAGACAGTATGTCTAAATTTCCACACTATACAGAATAGGAATCCAGCGATGCCCAATATAACATTAAATGGTCATCAAATAGAAAATAAATCAGAAACAAAGTTTTTAGGACTATGGATACAACAAGACTTGAAATGGAATAAACATATACAATATCTGAATACTAAACTGAACTCGATGTGCTTTGCGTTACGTATTTTGAAAACCTGCACTAGCATGGACACATTAAGAAATACATATTTTGCTTATTTACATTCATACTTAAGATATGGGATCATATTTTGGGGTATGTCGCCAGATGTACTAAGCACGTTTAGGATACAAAAGAGGGCGATTAGAATTATGGCAAATGTAAACTCTAGAGAATCATGTAGACCTCTGTTTAAAGATTTAAACATTCTCCCACTGCCCTGCATATATATCTTTGAAAGTATTATGTTTTTTAAAAAGAATTTAATGAATAAATATGTTTTTCTTAAAACAAACAATGATGTTCATAGGCATAACACAAGACAAAATCAAAACATTCATATTTCTCACACACACACAAGCATATATCAAAAAGGAACTTTTCACACTGGAGTTAAATTATACAATAAACTACACCAGTATATAAAACTGGCCCCAAAAATAAAAACCTTTGATAGAATGTTGAAAGCTTATCTACAGTGCCATTGTTTTTACTCAGTAGTTGAATATTTTAGCGTATAGGAGTGATGGAATCTATAACTATATTTTACTTTTTTAATTTAATTTTAATACCTAGCTGTATGTTGTTGTATTTATAGAATTAAGTTTTCATATTATGATAATAGAGTGAGGTGTAAATAGTTGTGCAATAAGATTGTATCTATTAAGATTTGCTATTATAATAAGTTATAAATAGTTATAATCTTAGTAATATATACCTGTTAGTTCTTTTATTTTATGCATGTAAATTCTGACGTGTCCTATATCAAAAATGTATTGAATGCATGTATTTGATCAAATGGAATTAATAAAAATCTATCTATCTATCTATGAGGCATTCATCAGTTTTTAGGCCTAATTTCGAGCACAGCCACTTTCACTCATTGGTCGTACACATTTTGATATTCAAGAATACGAACCTCAAAATTAATCAACAGAACAATTAAAAAAGGACGCATATTTGCACAAAAATACGGTATAGCCTATACGTTTCGGTACCGTACGGTATTTTCTTTGTGGGGGGTAGAAACTTGACGATTAGCCTCGAATTGATTAATTACGTGGGCCTACCGTAATTATTGACCGACAGCCGTTTGATAATTTGGGATTTACAGAGGAATGATTTTTATTTATTTTTGGTATATAGGGTAGGCCTACACATGCTGAGATTAGAATTGAAGATTTTTTTTAAATAACTTATCACTACTGTTATTACGTTTCCAAAGTTGCATAACCGGAGCGCGATAAAAACCAGGGCCAAAATAAGGTTTAGCCATGCAAAAGGCCCCATGCAAGTCACAGAACACCGAATACGAGTTAAGGTTAAGCCCTCTTTGGTTGCAGCGCTTGGCTTCACTCAAACGAGCTCAGGGCATCTCCTCTTATTCTTTCCTCCATGGTTCCTGCTACCCCCAGCAAAGGAGTAAGCAGGAGATGCCCTAATGGTCAAAGAGTGAAGCCAGCGGGCACGCCCGCCGAGAAGTTCAAAACTGTGGTGGCAGTTAGTGTTAGGAGTAGGACTGTTATCCCGTGTCGTCTCAGAACTCACGAGTATCAAAACTCATGAATTCCAAAAAGAGGATTAGTAAGATAGGTCCTAACCTCTTTCTTTACTTGGGCCAGTCTCAAAACTCACGAGCTGGGCCAGTTCTTCTTCGCATGTATAAATGCCCGCTCTACCCACATAAGAACTGTACATTTTTGAAAATTTAAACGAAATTGTGCAAAAAGGTACATTGTTAGAGCCAGTCGAAACTGTGTGCCCTCTTGTAATTGAACCGTTTTATGCATAAAGGAACCAAGCGCCAGTTTTACCGAAATTAGGTAGTAACTACCATGTTGTGGAGGAAATATTGAACTATCTAACCAGCAATATTATGGTCTCTAGATATGGAATAATTGTTTCAAATTTTAAGTGTGAAAAAATGGCTTCCTCTGCATCGAGGATTGGAGAAAACACGTAACAGAACCAAGTGCCTTGCATCTGATGATTTGTAATGCTTTTTGACCTAATTGTAATTTAGCTGTTCTGCAATGAATACGTTTTTTAATTCAAATAGCCTAGTGTTTTACATGTTGATAAAAAAATACCTTGTAAGATGCCATTATCCAAATGGTGAGACTGAATCTTATTATTTACCAACAGATCCCGCTCAGAAGAGCGCAGTATGTAATAATATACTAAAATAAGGATATCCCACTCTACATAAATATGTTATTTTCAGATATCACACGAGTAATAGGAATTAAATATGAAAGGTTAAATTTGAGCCTCAATATTTCAGTTCCATCTTGATGGTGGTTGGATCCTTCATGCATAACATGGTCCTCTGATGATGTGGGCCTGACGTGTAACCTCGCACGAAGTATACGCGACATGGGTTGAACGGCAGTGTGAGCCACCGTCCAGCTCATTCCTCCTGCGGTCATCGCACGCACGTGCTCTCTGGAGTCGTGAATTTTGAGACTCATTAGGAAGTTAATTTAGCTACTAGTTTGTAGTTGTAGGTTTTGATACTATTTGCTACTATTTTTTTTAGCTCGTGAGCCTTGAGACTTGTTAGTTTTGAGACGTAACCTGTTATCCGACCGAAACGTGCCTACTTGTGGCGCACAAAGTATTGTAAGTAGATTCTTAAAATTCTTAATTAATAATATGTAGAATATGGCTTTACGGCCCGGATTACTATTCAAATAATTCATGGTTTTTGGGCTAATGCAGTGTGAAATTAAATTAAATACCACCAGATGTATCGAAGGAACCTTGAATCCTTTTTTAATGGAATTAAACAATGTGGCCAAAGAAAGTATATCAATGAGATTACAAAAAAAAACAAGATTTTCAGTAAAGAACATATAGCCTACTTTCTCCTAAATGCATGGGTATTGTTATAACTCTTTGTCCTTTTCAAGGAGTATAATTGAATATTGGTTGTAGTAGCTTGTTGAAATACAACGTGCTATAGGGATATTAAACATGAATATGAGGTGCCCTTTGCTAGTGCTACCTCTGTAAAAAAATTCATTCAACTCGGTTTCACCGTGTTTGAATTGATAGGGGGAATCGATTTGCACACATACTTGGCCACCATCTGCATACTATTGGGCTGATGATCTAGCAGTTTGGTCAGTATATGCTTCCCACATAAAGATTTGTTGTTGCAAAATTTCGTAGAGACTAGATTATTAGGTTGGTCGTAATTACATTACATGACACTGAGGTGGCCTTTTCTAGTGCTACCTCTGTATCAAATTTCGTTTCATTCGGTTTCACCGTGTTCGAATTAATAGGGGGAATCGATTTTCACACAAAGATGGCCGCCATCCTCAAAATATTAGGCTAATGACCTATTAGTTTGGTCAAAGGATGCTCCCTCCATAATGGTATGTTGATGCAAAATTTGGTAGAGATCAGATGATTAGGTTAATCGTAATTTGATTTAAGCTTTGAATATTTGTGTGGCCGCCATTACGTTTCCGTCAAGATGGCGGCGATATAAAACATGACACTGAGGTGCCCTTTGCTAGTGCTACTTCTGTACCAAATTTCATTCCATTCGGTTTCACCGTGTTCGAATTAATAGGGGTAATCGATTTTGACACAAAGATGGCCGCCATCCGCAAACTATTAGGCTTATGACCTATTAGATTTGTCAAAGGATGCTCCCTCCATAAAGGTATGTTGTTGCAAAATTTGGTAGAGATCGGATGATTAGGTTAGTCGTAATTTGATTTAAGCTTTGAACATTTTTGTGGCCGCCATTACGTTTCCGTCAAGATGGCAGCGATATAAAACATGACACTGGGGTGCCCTTTGCTAGTACTACCTCTGTACCAAATTTCGTTCCATTCGGTTTCACCGTGTTCGAATTAATAGGGGCAATCGATTTTCACACAAAGATGGCCGCCATCCGCAAACTATTAGGCTGATGACCTATTAGTTTGGTCAAAGGATGCTGCCCCCATAATGGTATGTTGTTGCAAAATTTGGTAGAGATCGGATGATTAGCTTAGTCGTAATTTGATTTAAGCTTTGAACATTTGTGTGGCCGCCATTACATTTCCGTCAAGATGGCGGCGATATAAAACATGACACTGAGGTGTCCTTTGCTAGTGCTACCTTTGTACCAAATTTCGTTCAATTTGCGCTCACCGTGTTCGAATTGATAGGGGGGGACAGACATTCAGAGTACGCACACTCACACACACACACACACACACACACACACAGACTCACACACACACAGACAGACACACTTTTTTCGCCCTGTAGTGATCTCATAAGTCTACTTTAATTTTTTGCAAAAATCGAAAGTAGGCTAACTAGACAAATTCCTCTGTTCGTCACCAGAGAGCAGCTGCCAGAAATTACTATATGGACCATGGTAGAAAAACGCGTCATATTGATAAGAACGGCGGACAGAGTAGTAAGGAGAAGGTAAAGTTGGCGTGGGGAAAATATAGAGACTCCTCGAAGAATGAGGATGTCCAAATAAGGAGAAAAGCGGGGGGAAAGTTTGAAGGATATAAGGAAACAGAAACAAGATACGACGCCTAACGTCATATAGGCAACGGCGAAAAAAAAACAGATGGAAACTCCTCCAGTGACGAACAAAGGAGATCAAATCCCGGCTCCGTAGCCATAGAGGAAAAGGTACAATTTGAAATAGGTGAAGAACAGAAAAACTGAGAGGAACTATCTTCCTAGATCTTTAATAACTGGTAGCCAAGTTTCACATAGCTGATATCCAGTGTCTCTGTAAATTATTGGGGTTTCATGAATTTCAACTGCCTCCCTTATAATTCTAGACTAGTTGTGCTTAACAAGGGCAAGCGCATGAGCATCCTTGAAACATACATCGTGCCCTGAAGACAGGGCATGTTCAGCTATAGCTGATTTGTCAGGTTGGTTTAGACGGATGTTCCTTTGATGCTCTTTGATGCGAGTTGCAATGGACCGTTTTGTTTGTCCAATGTAGACTTTTCTGCAAGTACAAGGGACTTCATACACCCCAGGCTGTGGTATGGGGGAAAATTTATCTTTATTTAATCCTATTAAACGTTGACTAATTTTCGTCACAGTGCCAAAAACTGTTTTTATCTTGTGCTTGCGGAGAATCTTAGCAACGCGGTCAGTGGTCTAATCATTTAAAGTGCCGCTGGCTACGCGAGCGAAGCGAGCGAGCCAGCGGTGTGGTGTTGTGAATATAAGGGAGGTAAGCAGTTCCCCTCACGTCGGTGCTCTGAGAAGGTTGTCTATCCCTCCTTCTGGGATGCAAGGACCTATATATAATGGATTCATTATAGCCATGGTCCATACAGTAATTTCTGGCAGCTGCTCTCTGGTGACGAACAGAGGAATTTATCTTTTTTTTTTTTTTTTTTTGTAATCTGATTGAAATACTTTCTTTGACCACATTGTTTAATTCAAATGAAAAAGGAGGCAAGGTTCCTTCGAAACGTCTGGTGGTATTTAATTTAATTTCACTCGGCATTAACCCAAAGGCCATGAAGTATTCTTAATTAATATAGGCGTAATTTATAAGTCCTTTGAGCTCAATCGAGCTGAAACTAATAGGAATGCCTATATTCTGAACCCGCTATGGGTATTGCATACGGTTCTCTTATTTGTTATTGTTCACTATTTCTCATTAGGCTACTGAAATATCCAAATATAGCATGACGGATATGACGGAATTTTTATATCGAAAATTCATCATATTCATCATATTGTTCGATTAGTCTATCGTTAGATCCCTACGTGGATAAACAAAACGTTATCCACATCCGCTCCGCATCCGCACGACTGTTATCCAAATCCGCGGACATTACAATAATATTTATTTATTTATTTATTTATTTATTTATTTATCTATCGTATGGCTTTTAGTGCCGGGAGTGTCCGAGGACATGTTCGGCTCGCCTGAGTCCGTAGCTGCTTCCAGCGAACACCCTAAAGGGTGAGCTACAAGTTCCGTTCGATTTCAAGTAGTTCCAACTTTCGCCACCAGATATCAATGATACCTAGTGGTGAACGTTGGAACTTTGATAGAGCGTTCTGACGAAATCTATTTTGCTTTACACAAGTTTAGTCTGTGAAAGGATCTTTTACATGCCATAAATCTATGACATGGGACCGCCGGCTTTACTTCCCCTCCGAAGGAAGGCATACTGAAGGATTTTTAACGCTCTTAAAAAATCCGACGACTTCGGCCGGGTTTGAACACGCTATCTTGGGCACAGCAGTTCAGCATGCTACCAACTACGCCACCGAAGCCGCTTATTACAATATTATTTTTAATGTATTAGATAAAGTATTATTTAGAAATTTGAGGATAAATTCGTTGCCCTAGGCTACGTGTGAATCGCAAGGCAATGTTGGCTGAATTTTGTCCCTCTGAGTAATGGCAAGAGAGTGTTTACAACATCAATGTTATGGTCATGGTTGTTTTTGCCAAAACTTATGCCTTCAATGTTAAGTTGCATAATGCGAACTTGGTGTATCTCATCTCTAGTTTGATGTTTCTGAAAAGAACCGTTACTTGTTATATTTCTGAGCATATTGTATGTCACCTATAACGCCGTTGCTCGTTTAGCACCACTCAGGGGTCACGTGTAGGGTAATTTAAGTTAATACCTACGGACGTGAGCAACGTTCAACACTGTTTGGCGACAAGGACTTATCTACAAACTATTGCAAGTTTTACCAAGTCGAGAAATCGTGGATCTAATGTCTAGTATGCTTAGTGAAAGACAATTTCTAGGCAGCACTAAAAGCCACAAACGAAAACTAAATAATGGTCTACCACAGGGATCTGTTTTAGCCCCATTGCTCTTCAATTTGTACATTCATGATTTACCAGTCACATCATCAACTAAGTTCATATATGCTGATGACATTGCTCTTGTAGCACAGAGTAATACCTTTGAAAATGGTGAACTGATCCTTACAGAGGATCTCAAGAAGATGTCACTTTCTTTAAGACATGGAGATTGATCCCCAGCACTTCAAAAACTGAAGTCTCTTGTTTCCATCTAGCGAATCGTGATGCAAACTACAATCCAAGAGTTGTGATCAACGAACGAAATCTGAGGTACAATCTTTTTCCAAAGTATCTTGGAGTCACTTTAGATAGATCCCTGAGCTACAAAGAACACACCACTAAGCTTTTCCACAAAGTCGCCGCAAGAAACAACATATTGCATAAGCTCAGTGGTACATCCTGGGGAGCCTCTGCCGACTGTTTACGCTTATCTGGCATCAGTCTTGTCTACTCGGTTGCTGAGTATTGTGCACCCGTCTGGTTGCAAAGCTTACATGGTTAGAAGGTAGACACAAAATTGAATGATACAATGCTTGCATTACTGGTTCCGACAAATCAACTCCATGTCACTGGTTAACCATGTTGAGTTACATCCCTCCACCTCACTTAAGGAGGAAGCAAGCTCTACTAAGGGAAGCTAAGGAAATCTTTGTATCACTTTCTTTGCCATTGCACCAAGAATTCTGCCATCCATCCAGCAACGACTGCAATCTAGACCAGTAAGTGTCACTGCGGGGCAACTCATTGCTGCTGGATTTGACCTAAATGAAAGCTGGAAACTAAAACATTGGGAACAAGTGCCCACCATCTTGATCCCACGAAGAAACCGAACGGCTTTGACTTACCGAGGATCTTCTGGTGCCGCATCAACAGGCTGAGGACTGGACATGGTTGCTGCAATTATTTCAGGTACAAGTGGGGCTGGATCAGCTCACCAATGTGTGATTGTAACCTGGAAGAACAGACGATCGAACATCTGGTTCAACGCTGTCCTCTTTATTCATACCCTGGCATTCCTGACGATGTGTTCGCTCTCACACCCGATTTAACCGAATGGCTGAGAAGGATGGACTTTAAAGTTTGATTATACCTTGTTATGTATAATTGTATATTGTATACATTACCATACGATTAAATAAACAAGAAGTTCCGTGACGAACTAAAGAGCCTACTTTTCTTAAAATTTAAGATTCATGCCAATGATTAATCTATAAGGATCTGTCTAGAATAATGACAAAATAACGTTGGTAATATCGACATTTCTAATTAGTTCGAAATACTGTATACCTGGCATAATGTAGCCTAATAGAGAACTACAGTTGGCAGCCTTGGTGACTGAATATATACTTAGTTCCATCTCTTAAGGTACAGAATACAAAATTTGGTTGACGTCCAATGAATAGCATGGATGTTACATGCAGTTAAACATTGGATCTAACAGCGCGCGTAAAATCATGTTGGCAACAATGACATACATGTATTGGTCAGAAATAATCCGAAATAATATGATCTATTGTTGTGTCAATTTTGAATGAAATCCATTAGTCAGTATAGAAGTTACATGCATATTAAAATTGGACCTATCAGCAGGCTTATAATCATGTTGGCAGCACTGACATATATTATTTACTCCAAATTAATCTAGAATGCCAGGTACTATACGTGTGCAAAGTTTAGAGCTATTGGCTTGCATACTTACTGATATATTGATATTAGGGTAACAAAAATAGAGACGGCATTTATTAACAGTTGGCAGCCCTGGTTACTCTTAAGAATCGGGATAGTCATATCTGTTATGGTACACACAGCACACACGAAATTTGGTTGAAATCCAAATGATAGTATAGAAGTTACATGTCTTTAAATTTGGACCTCTAAGCAGGCTTAGAATTATGTCGGTTGCACTGACGTATATAAGTTACTCCAAATTAATATAGAATGTCAGGTACTATACGTGTGCATAGTTTAAGGCTGTCGGCTTGCATACTTTCTGATATATGGGAATTTGGATTTTAAAAAATGAGAGCATTTATTAACAGTTGGTAGCCGTGGTGGCTCTTAAGAATACGCTCAGTCATATCTGTTTATGTACACATAGCACATACGAAATTTGGTTGAATTCCAATTGATAGTGTAGAAGTATTTGAAAATTGGACCTATCAGCAGGCTTTTAATCATTTTGGCAACACTGCCATGTATGGCCTCCTGGAAATTAAACTGCAATATTATTATCTATACGTGTACGAATTTTGAAATAGCTCCCATTCATACCTTCCAAGATATCTAACATGGAGCTCAAATTTCAGTTGCGATTTTTCAGCAGTTGGTAACACTGATATCATTTTCAATTATGGCCGTGAGATATTCAGGTATAGATCTTTACTCCTACCAAATTTTGTTTCGATTGCTCCAGTCGTTTCGGAGTTGATAGGGGGGGGGGACACACACACAGCCAGAGAGACAGACAGACAGACAGAAGGACAGACAGACAGACAGAAGGACAGACAGACAGACAGACACACATTTGCCCGATCTCATAAGTCTACTTTTTCCTCATTTTTGCAAAATGTGAAAAGTAGGCTAATAATGGCAAGAGAAACAGCGGGTGGCTAATTATAGTTCTCGGATATATGTACGCAGGCAAGTGCAGGTATAAAGGACATTCCTTTTGGCATAAGTCAACACTAATTGAGAGTATTTCCATGACTCGCTTCTCTCACTTCTCTGTTATTCTCATACAATCCAAGCGAAAGCAAATAGGGAAATAACAAGAAACGTGGTAGATGCAGATCTTAGAAAAAACTAAAATTACTTGAAAAAAATTCAGTTCACGGCAACTTTACTCCAAACATTATCCGCAGCTTATCCGCTATCCGCACAGCCATCCAAACTATATCCGCACGGCGAAACATGTTGCGCAGAGCCTGCCTCCAGCACGGTGCTTGTTGTTTATTCGCCATTCACGTGTGTATTTTAACCTTCCTGCTGTCGACATTTACACATGGCTTGTCTTTAAGGCACGATTCAGTTAGGCCCACGGTCAAAACATTCCTCTGCGGATTACCGGTGATGCCCGAAGGGTTGGGGTCTACTTGGTTAGTAGGGTAGCTATCTTCGTTTGTTAATCTTCAGCCGCTCGTTTTTATTTGAATGCCCTTCTTGATATTGACAAGTATCACAATTACATTTCAATATGAAAGACAATTATTGAAATTATTGAAATAAAAAAATACGAGCCTTACAGTAGTGCCATATGATGTGTAACAGCTGACATAGAAGAAACCTCACGTGAAATTGATGATACACCGGTATTTTATAGTATTATTGGCACAAATATTAATCTATTGTAAAAGGGAGTGTTTTACAGATATTGTAGTTTATAATACGGAACTCATTTTATTAGATGATTTGTAGCTTCCACCAGCACTAGCCTACATAAATAATACGATATGGATCAACTAGATTAATAGACGCGACACCGCTCATAACCTTAAATTCCTTATAAACAGGTCCTCTTGATTCACAGACCAACACGTAATTTCATATGGATTCTGTTAAAATGAGTCATATTGATATGATAAATATCGTTTAAAATGATAATCAGGTAGCAAAAATATCTACCCCGCCCAAGATTCGAACCCAAGATCTCTAGATTCACAGTCATACGCAATAACCCAACGGATATTTCGACTACGCAACTATTGTGCACAAATGGTGACTTATTTCCTCGTTCCAATAATACTGCATTACGGAATTAAGTTTCATTTATATTTTGCTTGTTTCGATAATGTTCCTGAGTGACATTGGGTTTAAAATACCTTATGCCAATGCAATGCCGACTACTTACAATGTTTGATGTTAAGGCATTTTACCATTTAAATACTGATACGAAGACTTCGAACATGTACCATGTCATTTGTTAAAATCACTTGACACCAGAGTTCACATGAGTGTTTTCCGTTCAGTATGTCATATACATTCCACATGGCCGAGAGTGCGTCATGGTATCAATTTTCGACACCGCGCGCTGATTGTTTCTCTTACCAGTGCCAGCTGGATCGATCGATCGAGTTGGCAGTGCGTCTTATACTTCCGTTCGATCCACCACTGCCTGCTAGGGCACACTTCCATTCGATCGATCGAGCAGGCAGTGCATACTTCCGTTGTCCACCACTGCCAGCTAGTACACTTCCGTTTGATCGATCGAGCGGGCAGTGCATAATCCCGTTTGATCCACCACTGCCAGGTTCCGATCCACTTCCGTCCTCAATTTTCAAAATCACTCCCACAAAACTATCCAGCATCGGAGCGAAAAGATGTTACACATCAATGAGCCGGCTCCGTGGTGTTGGGGTAGCGCGCATACCTCTCAACCGGATGCCCCGGGTTCGATTCCCGGCCCCGTCAGGGATTTTAGAAACTGACGTGAGGGCTGGAACGGCGTGCACTCAGCCTCGTGAGGACAATTGAGTAGCTGTCTGACAGTGAGGCAGCGCCCCGGTCACGGAAACCAAGATTAATGGCCGAGGGGACCCGATGCACTGACCACGCGTCACCCCAATATCTGCAGACCAAATGGCTGGGAAGCGGTTGCTTGGTAGGCCTAGGCCCTTAATGGGCTGTACAGTAGTGCCAGGGGTTATTATTATTTTTCATTAAAATAATTATGTTATGGATTTTACGTCCCATTTAACAACTGCGGCTTTAGAGACACCAGGGGGCTGGACGTTTTCCCCGATGGGGATCTTTAACGTGCGGCTCCTTCACATTTTTTAAATTAATGCAGCCAATGGCCATGTACTTTTCTTTTCAGGACGGGTCAGGGAAGGGATGTTGAAAGGAAATCGGCCGTGGACCTATTGAAAGGAACCGTCCCGGCATTTGCCTGGTGATGAAAATGGGAAACCACGAAAACCATTTTCAGGAGGGCCGAGGTGGGAATCGAACCCACGCTCTCCCGATGCAAGCGAGGCACGAGGTAGCGCCTTAGCCCTCTCGGACACCGCGGCCGTTTCGTTCACAGTGAGGTGATATTTTGCACTATTAAAAATGGCGACCATCTTGTGACGTCACTACATCCTTCACATTTAAGCATCCTTAAACACCAACTGACTGCATCAGGATTTAATCCCGCCATCTTGGGCTCAGCTATTGATAATGTTAAATTTACATTTAATGATTACCGGTACTATAATAATGTAACGTCTTAATTTGGTATCATACTAATATATAACAAGAAGTTCTGTGAAGAA
This sequence comes from Meconema thalassinum, assembly GCA_946902985.2. Classification (NCBI taxonomy): domain Eukaryota; kingdom Metazoa; phylum Arthropoda; class Insecta; order Orthoptera; family Tettigoniidae; genus Meconema; species Meconema thalassinum. Next base: position 245,160,497 of record OX336394.1, on the reverse strand, counting down.
CTATACAGCCTACTTTTCATGCCAATGATTATTCTACAGAATATGAACCTGTCTAGAATAATGACGAAATTAAGTTGCTAATATCGAAATTTCCAATTAGTTCGAAATACTGTATACCTGGCATAATGTATCCTAATAGAGCACTATAGTTGGCAGCCCTGATGACTGAATATATTCTTAGTTCCGTCTCTTAAGGTACTAAATACAAAACTTGGTTGAAGTCCAATGAATATCATGGACGTTACATGCAGTTAAACATTGGATCTAACAGCGCGCGTAAAATCATGTTGGCAACAATGTCATGCATGTATTGGTCAGAAATAATCTGAAATAATATGATCTATTGTTGTGCCAATTTTGAATGAAATCCATTAGTTAGTATAGAAGTTACTTGCATTTTAAAATTGGACCTATCAGCAGGCTTAGAATCATGTTGGCAGCACTGACGTATATTAGTTACTCCAAATTCGTCTAGAATGCCAGGTACTATACGTGTGCAAAGTTTAGAGCTATTGGCTTGCATACTTTCTGATATATTGATATTAGGGTAACAAAAATAGGGACAGCACATATTAACAGTTGTCAGCCCTGGTTGCTCCTTAGAATACGCATAGTCATATCTGTTATGGTACACATAGCACATACGAAATTTGGTTGAAATCCAAATGATAGTATGGAAGTTACATGTATTTAAAGTTGGACCTGTCAGCAGGCTTAGACTCATGTTGGTAGCACTGACGTATATAAGTTACTCCAAATTAATATAGAATGTCAGGTACTATACGTGTGCATAGTTTAAAGCTGTCGGCTTGCATACTTTCTGATATATTGGTATTTGGATAAAATAAATTAGGAGCATTTATTAACAGTTGGCAGCCCTGGTAGGTCTTAAGAATAAGCTCAGTCATATCTGGTTATGTACACATACAACATACGAAATTTGGTTGAATTCCACTTGATAGTGTAGAAGTTATATGCATTTAAAAATTGGACCTATCAGGAGGCTTATAATCATTTTGGCAACACTGCCATGAATGGCCTCCTGGAAATTAAACTGAAATATTATGGTCTGTACGTGTGCCAATTTTGAAATAGCTCCCATTCATACTTTCCAAGATATCCAACATGGAGCTCAAATTTCAATCGCGATTTTTTAGCAGTTGGTAGCACTGACATCATTTTCAAATATGGCCGTGAGATATTCAGGTATAGATCTTTACTCCTACCAAATTTTGTTTTGATTGCTGCAGCCGTTTAGGAGTTGATAGGGGGGGACACACACACAGCCAGACAGACAGACAGAAGGACAGACAGACAGACAGACAGACAGACACACATTTGCCCGATCTCATAAGTCTAGTTTTTCCTCATTTTTGCAAAATGTGAAAAGTAGGCTAAAAATAAGATGGTGTGTGTCTGTCTGTGTGCGTGTTACTAAAAAACGCAAGAACCACTGGTCCGATTTAAATGAAATTTTGCATGGATGTAGCTGATTCACCAGGTTTACATATAGGATAGGCCTACTTTTGATTTCGATATTTTTCACTATTAAAAATGGCGACCATCTTGTGACGTCACTACACCCTTTGGTTTCAAAATTGCATTCCATTTCAAATAAAAAGAGAACGCTAAGAAATATCAAAATTTTGATGGCACGAACGAGCTTTAAAATTTAATTTCCTATCCGAAGGGTCCTTATCACATTTCGTGTATCTCCAACGGTTAGCGAGTAAAACCCACATTTGTGACGTCACTACACCCTTTGGTTTCAAAATTTCATATTTCCATTTCAAATAAAAAGAGAACGCTAAGAAATAGCAAACGTTTGATGGCATACACGAGCTTTAACATTTAATTTTTTATCCAAAAGGTCCTTATCACTATTCGTGTATATCCAACGCTTAGCGAGTAAAACCTAAATTTGTGCAATAAAACACGGGCAACACCGAGCGGTGCAGTATATCTCTACATACGAGGCACGTCCAGAATGTAAGTTCCGTTTGGTAATAAAATTAAATTGTGTACAGATACAGAAAAAATATTTATTGCACAACATTCTACACCTCTTAAACTACTTTTCCACATAACTGCCGAACTTTTGCAGGCATTTGTCATAGCGTGGCACAAGTTTTTGGATACCTTATTCATAGAAGTTTGCAGCCTGTGTCTTCAACCAGTTGGTAACATCTTCTTTCAGCTCGTCGTCATTGTTGAAGTGTTGACCGCCAAGGAAAGACTTGAAATGTGTGTACAGAGGAAAGTCGCTAGGAGCGAGGTCAGGGCTGTACGGAGGGTGGTGAAACACGTCCCAGCCAAATCCCTGTAGGAGGTTTTTCGTCACATTTTCAGTGTATGGTCGTGCGTTGTCGTGAAGAAAAACAACACCTTTTGACAGCAACCCTCGGCTCTTAATCTGTATTGCGCGGCGCACTTTCCTAAGTGTCTCGCAGTAAGCATCTGCGTTGATTGTTTGACCACGCGGTAAGAAATCAATGAGTAAGATGCCTTTCCAGTCCCAGAACACTGTGCACATCATTTTCCGAGGTGTCAAGATTTGTTTCGGCTTAACCTTAGCTGGGGATGAAGTGTGCCTCCATTCCATTGATTGCCGCTTACTTTCAGGGGTGTCGTAAGAAACCCAAGTTTCATCTCCTGTGACTATCTGTGTCAGAAATAGTTCACCGCCTTCATTGTAACGGGTCAAAAACTGAAGTGCACTACCCATCCGTTTGTTTTGTGTTGCTCCGTAAGACTCTTTGGTACCCAACGTCGGCAAAGTTTACGAAAGTTCAGTTTTTCGGTATCAATTTCATGAATTAGTGATCGTGAGATTTGGGGAAATTCCATAGTGAGAGCACTAATTGTAAACCTGCGGTTTTCCCGGATCTTGTCATCAATCGCGTGAACCAGTTCTTCTGTAACCAAAGATGGAAGCCCACTTCGTTCTTCATCGTGCACTTCACTACGTCCTTCATTGAACTGTCGGACCCATCTTCTCACCATTGAATCACTCATCGCATTTTGTCCATACACTTCGCAAATTTGCCGATAAATTTCAATTGGTTTCACTTTCCTAGCATTCAGAAAACGAATCACAGATCTGATTTCACAAGCGGCGGGATTTTCAATCAACACCGACATTGTACGAGTTAACATGCACAACAACGCGCACGTGGCTGACAGCGCTCTCCAAATGGCGCACGTTTCTTCTCCTTGATACAGAGCGTGTACCGCGCATATGCGGAACTGCGCTGCATTGGAATACAACTAGTTGAAGACACAGGCGGCACACGTGTACGAAGAAGGTATACAAAAACTCGTGCCACGCTACGACAAATGCCTGCAACATTTCGGCAGTTATGTGGAAAAGTATTTTAAGGGTTGTAGAATTTTGTGCAATAAATAATTTTTCTGTATCTGTACACAATTCAGTGTTATTACCAAACGGAACTTACTTTCTGGATGTACTTCGTATATAAAATTGAAAGTTTGTCTGTTTTTTCTGAATTTCTACGGAAATTTCAGTTATTTACGCGTTTCAGACTGTGTTATGATGTCTGTCTGTCTGTTTGTTTGTTTGTTTGTTTGTTTGTTTGTCTGTGGACAACTTTGTTCCCTTATAACTCGAGAACAGCTGGGTGTATCAACGTAAAATTTGGTACAGATATCCATCAGAGGCACGACACTAATCATTGATGTAACTCTTCTCCGTGCCTCTCATAAAAGGGGGCCTACCCCCTTAAAATACATGCTGAAATAAGCGTAGAAGGCCGAGACAAAGCTGATTTTCATCCTCTCAATGTGAGAGACAAAACTCGGGGACCCTAAAGGATCCCCGAAAACCACATTTTAAGGCCCTAAAACCAACCATTTTTGAGATATTCCCAGAAAAGTAATTTCATTTCGTCGTCGTCGTCGTCGGCTTTAACTCGTTTCCGAGTATAGATCTTCTTCCAAAACAGTCTAAAATACACACATCAAAAAAAGTTTTGCATCACCTCGGTTCCCAGATCTCCCGCATATAGACGTTGACTGTGTATATTGTATCCAAGATACAGTCCCTTTGACTGTTCATAGATATCACTAAAACTGCTCAAAGATGTAAACAACCATGCATGAGCAGGGCCTATTAGACGGAGGGGGTACGACAGCCGATCAGTTCCAGTCATTCCACCAGGACGAAGGTACGCTGCTCATGTTGTCTGTAGTTCTACCATGCCTAGAAGGTCAATGCCGCAGTTCGATCGCGTCCGCATTGTTACTTTGTGTCAAGAAGGGCTCTCAACAAGGGAAGTTTCCAGGCGTCTCAGAGTGAACCAAAGCGATGTTGTTCGGACATGGAGGAGGTACAGAGATACAGGAACTGTCGATGACAGGCCTCGCTCAGGCCGCCCAAGGGCTACTACTGTAGTGGATGACCGCTACTTACGGATTGCCGCTCGGAGGAACCCTGACAGCAATGCCACCATGTTGAATAATGCGTTTCGTTCAGCCACAGGACGTCGTGTTTCAACTCAAACTGTGCGCAATAGGCTGCATGATGCGCAACTTCACTCCCGACGTCCATGGCGAGGTCCAGCTTTGCAACCCCGACACCATGCAGCGCGGTACAGATGGGCCCAACAACATGCTGAATGGACCCCACGGAATTGGCATCACGTTCTCTTCACCGATGAGTGTCGCATATGCCTTCAACCAGACAATCGTCGGAGACGTGTTTGGAGGCACCCTGGTCAGGCTGAACGTCTTAGACACACTGTCCAGCGAGTGCAGCAAGGTGGTGGTTCCCTGATGTTTTGGGGTGGCATTATGTGGGGCCGACGTACGCCACTGGTGGTCATGGAAGGCTCCGAAACGGCTTTACGATACCTGAATGACATCCTCCGACCCATAGTGCAACCATATCGGCAGAATATTGGAGAGGCATTTGTCTTCATGGACGACAATTCTCGACCTCATCGTGCACATCTTGTGAATGCGTTCCTTCAAGATAACGACATCGCTCGACTACAGTGGCCAGCATGTTCGCCAGACATGAACCCTATCGAACATGCCTGGGATATTTTGAAAAGGGCTGTTTATGGACGTCTTGACCCACCAACCACTCTGAGAGATTTACGCCGAATTGTCGTTGAGGAGTGGGACAATTTGGACCAACAGTGTCTTGATGAACTTGTGGATAGTATGCCACGGCGAATACAGGCATGCATCAATGCAATAGGACGTGCTACTGGGTATTAGAGGTAGTGGTGTGTACTGCAATCTGGACCACAAATGCTGAAAGTCTAGCTGTATGATGGTACAACATGCAATGTGTGGGTCTCATGAGCAATAAAACGAGCTGAAATGTTGTTTGTGTTGATCTCTATTCCCTTTGTATTTAACGGTTCCGGAACTCTTGGAACCGAGGTGATGCAAAACTTTTTTTGATGTGTGTAATATAAGGTTGAGGTCTGTGGGCATGTTTGCGGTGACTGAACAGCCCAATTGCGTGCATGACACAAACGTCCACACAGATCACACAGAACTGTTGGTGGAGGGCGTGGCTGTGCTGCATGGAGCTTTCGTGCTTGTCGCTTGGCCTTAACGATTCTACGACGTTCTTCTTCAAACATTTTGATAGCAGCCGGGATGGTCTGGCGCCAAGTTGAACGGTCTTTAGCAAGCTGGTCCCAGGTTTGTGGATTGAGACCTGTCAACTTCATATTCTGTTTAAATTGGTCCTTGTAACGTCTCTTAGGCCCTCCATTAGGTCTGGTGCCGGAGGTGAGTTCACCATACAGAACCTGGCGTGGTAGCCTCGTAACATCCACCCGATGGACGTGTCCAATCCATCTAAGTTGATGACCAATGATGGATGATTCTATACTATTAGCATGCGCTTTCTCAAGAACATCAAGATTGGTGATGCGGTCTTCCCACTTTATCTTAAAGATGGATCGAAGTTTCTGTGGATGGAAGCGCTCAAGCTTTCGGAAGTCATGTCGATAAAGTGTCCAGGTTTCACTGCCATACAACAATGTTGAGATGACAACAGATTGGTATACCATGAGCTTCGTCTTCACGGTAAGATCTCTATTCAAGAAGACCCGGTGCGATAGTCGCCCAAATGCCGCATGGGCAGCACCGATTCTCTTCTCAACATCCTGCCCACAATTGCCGTGTATAGATAGCAGACTGCCCTGATACGAGAAGTGGTCTACCTGCTCCAATGGAGTATCCGAGATAGAAATGTTGAAGTGCGGTAGGGAAGTGCCTGGTGAAGGTTGTGCCAGAACCTTGGTCTTCTGAACATTAATGGTGAGACCAAAACGATCACATGCATTTTTGTAGCAATTAACAGTCTGTTGCAACTCCACTGGCGTGAGTGTAGGCGATGCCGTATCATCTGCATACAACATATTGGTTATCTTCGTAACCTGAGTTAGCTTCTTGGAGCGAAATCGAGCTAGGTTGAAGAGCCCTCCATTAAAACGGTACCTGACCTCTACACCTGGGATGTTTGTGGGCGATTTGTAGAGCATTTCAGCCAAATACAATGCAAATCGTGTTGGAGCAAGTACGCAGCCTTGTTTCAGTCCATGAGTGATAGGAAATTCGTCAGAGATCTTATTTTGCTGACAAACCTGACCGGTCATGCCATCATGGAGAGCTTGGATTAGATCAACAAAGCGTCGAGGACAGCCAAAGCGTTGTAGCACCGCCTACATAGCAGATCTTGGAACTGAGTCAAAGGCGTTTTCCAGATCATAAAAGGCTAAGAAGAGTGGATTCTGTTGTTCACTACATTTTTCTTGTAGTTGTCTTACGCAGAAAATCAAGTCAGTTGTGCTTCTGGAAGATCGAAATCTGCACTGGGACTCGGGGAGGATCTTTTCTGACATAAACTGAAGACGGTTAAGTAAAATTCTGGCGAGAATTTTACCCACAGTAGATAGTAGCGATAGTTTCCACAAACACTACGATCACCTTTTCTGATGATTGTGATGATAGTGGCGTTCTTTAGGTCACCAGATACTTCTCCTAATTCCCAAATTTTGAGAATAAGAGTGAAAATCCGCGTATTGAGGGACTGACCTCCAAATTGAATTAATTCCAGTAGGATGTTATTTGGGCCAGGTGCCTTTCTTGGTTTCAGTTGATTGAGAGCTACACTGAATTCCGTGTAAGAAGGAGGTACCGCCATCCATGGTTGTTCAGGATATTTCGGCACATCACGAAGGAAGTCTTCAGCAGCTATTGAAGGACGATTTAGAAGGATGGAGAAATGTTCCTTCGAACGCTCTAAGATATCATAGCTGTCAGTAAGAGTGGCAGAGTTGTCAGCACTTTTAAGTGTACCTGATGAAGAACGAAGTGGGCCATATATCTCTTTAATCCCTGCATAGAAGTTCCTCAGATCACGAGTATCAGATAGCCTCTGAAGTTCCTCAGCTTTCTGCTGCCACCAAGTATTCTTTATCTCCCTTATTTGTGTCTGACACTTACCCTTGAGTTCTAAATACGGAGCTTTCTTCGTATTTGAGGATGGGTCTTGAAGATGAGATAGATAGGCTTCCCTTTTGATGTTGATGAGACGCAAAATGTCTTCGTTGTTGTCATCAAACCAGTCTTAACTTTTCTGCTTTAACAAACCAATGGTTTCTTCAGCTGACTTAGTGATTATCTCCCTTAGATTGGTCCATTCCTCTCGAATGTCATTTGTTTTAACTGGATGATCTGATAGCTGGGCATTGATCATATTCTCAAAGTTTGTAGAAATAGATTCATCCTGAAGTTTGGAGGTGTTAAACTTTCCTCTGGATGGGGTTTGGAAACGCCTTAGTGGTTTTGGGCTGATGGATATCCTGAATTTACAGATGAGAAGTTTGTGATCCGTCCAACAATCGTCAATATTCCTTGCTGTTTTGGTAATAAGTAAGTCCTTCTTATCACATTGTCGGGTAATGACGTAATCAAGGATGTGCCAATACTTAGAACGTGGATGCATCCACGTGGTCTTGAAGCGGTCAGGTAATCGGAATTGAGGGTTGGTGATGAGGAGTTCATGTTCTGCACAAAGACCAAGAAGAAGGAGTCCATTGGGATTACAGATTCCAAGACCTTGTTTACCCATCACATTTTGCCATAGCCGGTTATCTTTCTCAACTCTTGCATTGAAATCACCAAGGAGTAAGAGCTTATCTGTAGATAGTACCTTGGAGATGATTGTGCCAAGCTGGTCATAGAACTGACCCTTAACTTCATCATCGGCCTTCAAAGTTAGAGCATAGGCAGATATGAGAGTAATGAATGAACCTCCCGAGAGTGGAATGCAGAGAGTCATAGGCTAAGTCTTTCGCTGATTGCAGTGGGAGTAATTTGGAAATCATTAACTAGCTTGGTCTTTACAGCGAATCCTACACCATGAATACGACGTTCTCCCTCCACCTTTCCCTTCCAGAAGATGGTATAACCTGATCCAAACTCAGTAATTTTTCCTTCAGTGGACAACCTGGTTTCACTGAGAGCAGCGTTGTCAACGTTGAGTCTGGATAATTCATGAATAATAAGAGCCGTTCTTCTTTCAGGCCTGTCGTTATCATTTACGTCAAGCAAAGTTCTGGCGTTCTATGTTCCAATGATAAAATTATGTGTCCTTAATGACTTGGTAGTTTTTGTTTTTCGACCGCATGAGGGGTGACCTGCTGGGTGCAGCCTCCCAGCCGGACAGTAGATGTGACTTCCGATGTTTAGCCCACCTTTTCTAGGGCCTTCCCCGTTTGGGGTGAACAGCGGTAATTCTAAACAGGCCTGCTCAAACACAGATGCAGGACCGAACTCCCAGGAAGACGACCATCACACATCTGCTGCCAACAAGTAGGTCCGAACTAGGGGCTTCCAGTTACACCCATAACCTGCCCATGCCATCCATATCCCATCACCATTGGACTTTAGAAAATAAGTGACTGATGGAAGAATTGCCACTGGCGTGTATTTGTTTAGGGTGGATCACAACTTGCCAGGAAGTGACCCACTCACTATGATCTCGGAGTCGTGTCCTGGGGCACATATCAAATGAGACATGCAAGACCAGACACAGAGTCTGCAACGAACTGCCGCAGACTCAAAATATTACTGAGGTGCGCCTTCACAGCCAATTCGTCTGGCATGGCCTCCTCTTCCACCCGCTTTGCCGTTGGGCCTAAACACATGTGCCCCATCCGCCAGCTCCACCGTACCGAAGTTCATCTTCTCCGCCTTCACTGCCGTTGAGGTCTTCACTCGTAACCCTGAGCTGGGACCCTGATATATACACACCGGACCAGTGTGTTCTGGGACTCACATAGGCAGGGGCGCCACTCCCTGGGTAGGCCTACCTCCGAAGAGGTAACAGATCTATTTTTGTAAGACGCAATGCAATTCCATTAATTACATTAGTGTGAAAGTTTGCAAACGGCTAGAAAGGTTATCACGGAACCAAATTAAGCTGTAAAATTCATCAATACGTATAATGCGCTTAAAGGGGGTCAAGGGGTACTCTAGAATTTTTTCACGCGATTTATACCTGTGGGTGTGGTACGGCAGGTTTATTATATTCCTATCCCTATTATATTATTATTAGTAGTATCGACATGCAAGCTACCCTCTGCGTGCCAAATTACAAAGCTTGCACCCGGCACCGAGGCCATTCGATATTATTATTATTAGTATTATATCTTAATCGAATGTTGGGAGACTGGCAGGATCCCTGATGACTGGAAATCAGCTATCATACACCCTTTACATAAGAAAGGCGATCACAGTAAGGTAAACAACTACCGGGGGATATCTCTGCTGTCAATAGCATACAAAGTGCTCTCCAGGATTTTACTGGACAATGTAGAAAGTCAATGTGACCAAACAATTGGTGAATATCAAGGTGGATTTCGGCATGGAAGGTCCTGTACCGTGCAGATCTTCAATCTGAAAACCATTCTCCAACTAAAACAAGTAAGGAATACGGACATTACTGTGGTTTTCGTCGACTTCGCAAAAGCTTATGATTCCATCGACCGCCAGACACTGTTCTCAATACTCCAAGAACGAGGTGTGGATTATAACACACGCACCCTCATCAAACAGACTCTCACGGATACAACCTCTAAGGTGAAGTTCAGAGGAGAACTATCTCGGAGTTTCAAGATCAAAACCGGAGTACGACAGGGTGATGGTCTCTCGCCCATTCTGTTTAATCTGGTGCTTGATAAAGTCATCAAGACCTGGGAATGCACATTGAGGAATCAAACCAGTTGCCATTGGAGCTGGAACCCGAAGAATCGATATCAGGTGCCTTGCCTTCACAGATGACATTGCAATCTTGGCCAACAACTCTAAGGATGCTGGCATAGCTGTCCAAGCCCTGCACGAGATAGCGGTGAAATCTGGATTACAGATATCTTACGATAAGACCAAGTACTTTGAGAATCGGCACTCCGGAAACACCCCTTTGACGACCATACATGGAACGATTGGAAGAGTCAATCGCTTTCGTTATCTTGGTGAATGGGTCCACTCCAATGGTAGAGATGGCACCTCCATCTTAGCAAGGCGTACCAAACTCAACGCAGCATACCAACAATTACACAATTTGTGCAACAAGAAATGCATTTCGAGGAATGCTAAGATCTGTCACTACAGAACTGCTGTCAGACCACAATTTCTGTATGCCGCAGAGACCCTCTTGATGAACAGAAAAGGCACCTGGAGAAAGCCGAAAGACGTATCCTCAGGAAAATCGATGGCCCGAGATTGCTCCCAGATGGAACCTACCGTTTGAAATCTAATTCTGACCTGTATCGACAGTTAGAATCAGCCAATACCAGTATGCGACTTAGGAGGCTAAAGTTCTACGGGCACCTATAACGAATGAAGAGTAACAGGCTTACCAAGAAGATCTTCTCCTTGGTTAAATGATACAAGACTGGAAGCCTGTGGCTTAATGAAGTACCAAAGGACTTGGATTCGGCTGGAATTACTGACCTTGATGTAGAAGATAGTTCTAAATTTTGTGCTATGGTAGAATCTTGGACCCCACCACTTAGAGTCCCTAAATGTCGGAAGCCCCTTTCGCAGGAGAGAAAGGAGAAATTATCAGCAGGGCTCAAGAGATATTGGGAACGGAAAAGAGCATCGAAGAACTAGTCATAAGCGCTCCGTAGTGGGCTTAAATCGATAATAATAATGGCGTACAACGACGAGACAAAGCCCCTCGGTGCCAGAAACAAAACTCGGGGGCCCTGGAGGGTCCTTGAAAACTACATTATAAGGCTCTAAATCCAACAGTTTCTGAAATATTCCCAGAAAACTAATTTAATTTAATTTAATTTAATTTAACAAACTAATGAAGGAATGCACATCGGTAACCATGACAACATTATCTCAAGGGGTGGTATACAACTTTCCATCTATTTCTGTAAGAAGCAATGTCACTCCATTTATTACATTTCTATGAAAGTTAGCAAATGGCTATAAGGTTATCACGGAACCAACGTAGACTGTATAATTCATCAGTGCAATTTAGGGGGTCAAGGGGTAACCTAGATTTTTTCATGCAATTTTCACGTGCGACACATAGTACATAAGGTCTATTATATCTCCAAACAGCAACATTATTTTCAAAAATTTCTGAATTGAATCAGCGTTTTTTGCGGCTTTTAGGAATTTGGGCCATTTGAGGCTAAAGAACCTGAATTTTCATGCACCCCAAGCCTTTATAATTTATGAAAGAGGTCTTCCTGTGTATGGGGACCTAACACAACGTAGAGGGTCAGTTTTTATGTGACGTGTATTGCGTTTCGTCTACAAGGCTTTCAATTCTATTTCACGTCAGGAAGTACACGTTAGGTGAATTTAGTTTGAGAGCACATTTTAAGTAATATTTTCTTTTGTCGACATACGGGTTCATCGTAAGGATGATTTTGTTTGATACTGTGTGGTAGATATACCCATATTTGGATATCTGGGTGATCTGTTGTAGACAATAGAATTATCTGTCTGTCTTTCTGTGTATCTTTATGTACGCCTATAACTCGTGTTCGGATGCTTGGTGTATCGTAAAATTAGGTATGGTAACCATGAGAGTCAATACACCAATCATTTATAAAACTCTTCACCGTACTTTTCATACAGTAGAAGGGTGGATATAGGGAGAAACCTCTCAAAATACATGCTAAAATAGGCGAAATATAAAAAAAGTATCCTAGAAGGACGACCAATGTGAGACACAAAGTTCGGGAGTCTATAAAGGGTCTCCGAAAACCACATTTTAAGGCCCTTACATTAACAGTGTGTGTGATATTCCCAGAAAACTAACTTCGTTCTGATAAACTTATGAAGGAATGACAAGCCGCTAACCATTGCAACAGTAGTTCAATTGATAATGTCTGGTGTTAACACCGAACACTGTTCGAAGAACGGGTACTTCTGCTAGTTCATAACAAAACATTTAAATAAGGCCTAACCTGACCTAACCTAACCTTTCTTCCAGGGAGGTCTCAAGGCAGTGGTGTGGACGGACGTGATTCAGGCGCTTAGCATGTTCGGCGCTGTTATCCTCACCGTTGTCAAGGGCACCTATGATAGTGGTGGTCCAGCTGTTGTGTGGCAGAGAAACATCCATAGCGGGCGTATTGAGCCTCCCATGTAAGTTTAACCTGTAATAGTAGAAGCCTTTGGCAATCAACTGCAAGTAGACTAGAGCTAGGCTATGTGAATTGTGCTTATTTATTTATTTGTTAATTAATTAATTTTTATTTACATATTTATGCTAACACAATATCTACACATATACCAGGTGAAACAGCTGCCCCTAATAATATTGTTTTATGCAGCCCAACAAGCGTTGTTATCAGGAAGGTCGATATTTCTCTGTTTGCTTCCCGTATGTTACTAATGCACTGCAAGCATATCTCACAAACGATACTGAACACTATTATTTTCCCACGATAATGTTCAGTATAGTTTGCGGGATATGCTTGCTATGCATTAGGCCTATACGGGATGCAAGCAGAGAAATATCGACCTTCCTGACAAAACGCGTTAGCTTGGCTGCATAAAACAATATCACAAAGGGTGTACTATGTTGTTTTACACTTTATTTTTCTCTACCCAAATGAAGTACATTACACATCAGTTGTTACGTCCACCTTCCTAACATAATCTCCTTGTAGTGTTATGCACTTTTGCCATCGATGTGTCGGTCTCTCCAGGCCTTCCTGAAACCACTCTTTTGGAGTGCTGCGTACCCATGCTTTGACAGCTGAGTCCAGTTCTGCAAAATCCGCAAAACTGCGTCTATGCAATGGAAGCAAAGGGGCAGCCCACCGCCAAAGAAATGTCGAACGGTGCCATCAGTTGGCAAGCGAATGGCGACAGTGTTCTGGGGCACAAAGTCTATCATCCTCATTGACTGGCTGGAATTGGGGGCCACGATTAACAGTGCAGCATATGTAGAGCGCTAACGTCGTGCCATTCAAACTAAGCGGCCAGGAAAATGGGCTAAAGGTGTGCTTCTGCACCATGACAATGCCCGCCCCCACACTGGCCGAGAAACCACCGCTGCCATTGATCGAATGGGATTCACGGTGCTGCCAAATCCACCATATTCTCCCGACTTGGCACCAAGTGATCATCACCTGTTCGGAAACATGGAGAAATCACTGGACACAGCTGTCAAAGCATGGGTACGCAGCACTCCGAATGAGTGGTTTCAGGAAGGTCTGGAGAGACCGACACATTGATGGCAAAAGTGCATAACACTACAAAGATATTATGTTGAGAAGGTGGACGTAACAACTGATGTGTAATACACTTCATTTGGGTAGAAAACAAAACAATATCGTACGCCCTTCGTATTAGGGCAGCTGATTCAGCCAGTGTAATTTCAAGGAATGTTTAAGATAATTACTAATAACATTCGTGTAATATTTATAATAACTGAAGTATATCATTTGGAATGGAAAATGCATGATAACTGCTTCGGGACGTAACAAGGTCTCCCACTGCGTATTAAGGGGATACGGTATCTCCTATCTTACCAATGTTAAATGTGTTTAATTCCTGTTCCTTTTCCTCAGAATCTAATGAAGGTATGATAGTGAAATTTATGTCACATTTCAATCAAACCTTACTTGACATATTAATGGAGCGATTTTTATATTGGACTTCAGGGCAGTCAGACATTAATTTTCTTTTAAATGTCAAATTATATAATTACTTGAAACAGCCAAACCCCCAAGGAAACTTCTCCATTACCGGGTGAGTTAACCGTGGTCGTTACGGCGTGGCTGCAAGCAGTCGCTCACATCCGGGAGGTGAGGAGGTTCAAATCCCGCCGACGGCAACCTTGGAGATGGTATTCTGTGGTTTCCCATCTTCGTTCCAGGCAAATGCCGGGGTTGGTCCCTAACTATAAGCCACAGCCGCTACATTCCAATTCCTCGTCCTTAAAATTCACATTTTCCTCCCCAGACAACACTCCACACGCGACGGTACTTGTAGCTCACCCAATGGGTGTCCACATAGAAGCAGCTACAACCGATGGCGAGTGCTGGCACTAAAAGCCATACGCTAAAAAAGAAATTCCCCATTTATATATTAACCACTATGGGACAAATGTATGGTGAAAATTGCACAGCTATGTGATAAAAAAGGAACATACATATTTTAAGAAAACTGCAGTTTAAACTTTCCACACCTGATGATTATCTCATTGTTAGCGCAAGTGTAAATTAAAATTTTTGCAATTTCGAATGGTTTAGCTGTAATGTATTACACATCATTTTAAAGGACAGACTTCAGAGATTCATACAATATACAAAAAAATATGTTGATTTTGACAATTTTAACCATTCCGTATCCCCTTAATGTTATCGGAAATGAAGGCAATTTGTTTGGGTCAACGTAACTATAAATTTCGTGTTCATAAGCCACGAATCATCCTGGAGCAGAGTGTGGAGTGGCGGAATACCCTTTACCTCACATTTGTTGACTTCGAGAAAGCCTTCGACTCCGTAAATCAAAGAATCATGTGGAAGACCCTCGAGGAATATAAAATTCCGACAAAGATCATCAGAATCATGGAAGAGATGTACGAAGGGTATGAGTGCCAGGCTCTTCACGAAGGTAAATTAACAGAAAAGATAAATGTCAGTTCCGGAGTGAGACAGGGGTGTGTCCTTTCCCCCACTCTGTTCTGTTGGTGCTGGATAGTGTGATGAAGAAGGTAAAGGGAGGACGGAATAGGGGTATTCAATGGGGTATTAATGACAGGCTTGAAGATCTGGATTTCGCAGACGACATTTGTCTTTTGGCACAACGGTACCGAGACATAGAAGATAAGCTGGGGAGGTTGCAGAGAGAAGCAGAACGTGCAGGACTGATGATCAACACCAACAAGACCAATGAGATGAGGATAAATTCTGACGTCACGACTAACTTGACAGTCAACGGAAAGGAAATTGGGCGAGTTGAGTCCTTCCTCTACCTTGGAAGTATAGTCACAAATGAGAGGAAGATGTTCGAAGCCGTATCAGGAAGGCAAATGGTGCGTTTGTCCAGCTCTACCCCATCTGGAGAAATAGAAACACTTCCAGGAAGACCAAGCTCCGCCTTTTCAATAGCAACGTAAAGTCGATTCTTCTCTACGGCTGTGAAACATGGAAAGTCAAAAAACCGATCAACAACCAGCTACAGGTGTTCATTAACAGATGTCTGAGTCGCATCATGAATGTGAGGTGGCCGGACATAATCTCAAATGAAGATCTTTGGACCATCAGCATCCAGATCAAGGAGAGGAAATGGCGCTGGATTGGTCACACACTAAGGAAGCCGGAATGAGCTGTTGAGAGGGCGGCTCTAGACTGGAATCCTCAAGGTGCCAGGAAGCGAGGTCGACCTAAGAAGACCTGGAAGAGGACAATCGAAAATGAAATTGCAGAGTTGGACAAGAACTGGAGTCAAGTGAAGAGAATGGCCAGGAACCGTACTGCGTGGAGAAATTTCGCCAAGGCCCTATGCTCCGGAAGCGGCGACAGGAATTAAGTAAGTAAGTAAGCCACGATTACCGACTCAGGAGTACTGCTAGGGACACTGTAGTTCGGAAAGGAGACATACAATTCGAGCTGTCAAGTTCTTTATCTGTCACGGTGGACCTAATCAGGTTTATTCGCTGTGTAGGTGTATGTACGAACTTACGTTATTATCCTTGACAATTTGCCGTCTCGTAGAGCTTACTATGAACACAAGAGCAAACAAACAAACAAACAAACAAACACAGAAAAAGTAAATAAATATAGAATTATAACGTCCTGTTTCAAACAATGTCAGGGCTCCCTTGGAGTGAGGTTGTTGTTGCTGTTAATGCTTATTTTAGAGGCTTTGGCAACGTGGTCAAATCGTCCTGTATATGAGTGTGTGTGTAATTTGTGTAATAACCTGTGTTATTTTGATGGCTGAACTAGTGAATATATTTGTAAATTGGGGATGGAATTAAGAAGGAGGTGGCCGATGACTTAAGTTAGGAACCATCCCAGCCTGGAGCAAGAGTGGGGGAGGGGTGACACCACGAGGTGGTCCTTGGAGTGAGGTAACATGCTAAATGTGCGGTAAATGATCCAAGAAAATGAAAATCCGCAGCCTGCTTCCAGTCGACCGACCGGTCAGGGAAGGGAATGAAAGAAGCCCCCATCTAGCGGCGAGGATATGAACTGTGCCAGCTGCCGAAGCCTGTCGCACTCCCCTGGGGCAATGATTAAATGAATGACAGATGAAATGAAATGATAATGGAGAGTGTTGCTGGAATGAAATTGTGACAAGGAGAACTGGAGTATCCGGAGAAAAACCTGTCTGCCCCCGTTTTGTCCAGCACAAATCTCACATGGAGTGACCGGGATTTGAACCATGTACCTAGCGGTGAGAGGCCGGCGTGCTGCCGCCTAAGCCACGGAGGCTCCGAAATGATCCAAGCGACAGTGTGATTTAGTTCAAAACAAATTGAATTTTTATAATAAACAATGATATGAACATCAATTGAATCCATCGACAGTCACAATATTCGTTTGGTAATGTCAATCGGCGAATGTGCTGGTGAAATGCCAACGAAATTAATTCCGATGTTAAAATTACCGAGGCATGTACTGACGAGCTGTTAACGCTGCGTTGGTGAACCCGGCGGTTAATATTTAAATTACGGTATATTAATCAATTATTTACTCCATTAATGCCATTTCCTCACTACATCATCGTAACGTCTATTTTGATTTTGGGTGAGTATATAATTTTTATATACAACGGGTAAAGTTTGTCATCACTGATTTTGCGGATCACTTGATCGTGATAATTATGTTATAATGTTCTTGCTGTAGCATGGATCCAGACCCTACAATCACCTATACATTCTGGTCGTCGTCCATTGGGATGTTCTGCATCATGCTACAGACACACGCCTTCAACCAGAGTATGATGCAGCGATACCTCAGTCTTCAACACCTGAGAACAGCTAAGATGTGAGTAGTCTTCCCAGGGGTCATAACTAGCAAGACCCCGACCTAGTCCTCTTATTTACGCTGGGTTTCTCTTTCTAATCTTTCCTATCGATCTTTATTGATCAACTCATGTTTTCTTTCGTCCTCGAAAAGCACGGCAGACTCCAGCGGATATCCACTCCATGGAAGCACTACAGACAGACAGACACATGGAAAGGTCCAAACCTCGAGCTCAGGCATGTCTACACAAGATTCGCCGCCCACGGCTGTTGTTCCATGTCCCTTTTACCTTGCTTCTACAACAGCCACTTTCTTAAAAGTTTTCTTAGTATCTATCGTCTAATACAGTGGTTCCTAACCTTTTTCTTCCCCCCTTCCCCTTTATGCATATTTAACTAAAAAATACATATTTATCTAGAAAGTAAACTTTCAAAACGTTTAATATATTACGGGCAATATGCACATAACTTAATAGAAAAAATAGTAATAAAAAAAACTTACAACTATTTATAACCTATTTTCATTTATGAACAACATGTTCAGTAAAGAACATATAACCCACTTTCTCCTAAATGCATGGGTATTTTTATAACTCTTTGTCCTTTTCAAGGAGTAAAATTGAATGTTGGTTGTAGTAGCTTGTTGAAATACAACGTACTATACGGATATTAAACATGAATATGAGGTGCCTTTTGCTAGTGCTACCTCTGTAAAAGAAATGTCATTCAATTCGGTTTCACTGTGTTTGAATTGATATGGGGAATTGATTTGCACACATTCATGGCCGCTATCTGCAAACAATTGGGCTGATGACCTTGTAGTTCAGTCAAGAGATGCTTCCCACAAAAAGGTATGTTGTTGCAAAATTTCGTAGAGATCAAATGATTGGGTTGGTCGTAATTTGAGTTAAGCTTTTATCATTTGGGAGGCCGCCATTCCGTTTCCGTTAAGATGGCGGCGATATAAAACATGTCACTGTGGTGCCCTTTGCTAGTGCTACCTCTGTACCAAATTTCGTTCAGTTCGGTTTTACCGTGTTTGAATTGATAGGGGGAAATCGATTTGCACACATACATGGCCGCCATGTGCAAACTATTGGACAGAGACCGTGTAGTTTGGTCAATGACCGCTTCTCACATAAAGGTATGTTGTTGCACAATTTGGTAGAGATCAGATGATTAGGATGGTTGTAATTTGATATAAGCTTTTTACATTTGGCTGGCCACCATTACGTTTCCGTCAAGATAGCGGCAATATAAACCATGACAATGAGGTGCCCTTTGCTTGTGCTATCTCTGTACCAAATTTCGTTCAATTCAGTTTCACCGTGATTGAAAAGATAGGGGAAATCGATTTACACACTTACATGGCAGCCATCCGCAAATTATTGGGCTGATGACCTTGTAGTTAGCTCAAAAGATTCTTTATACACAAAGGTATAATGTTGAAAATTTTTCTAGAGATTAGATGATTAGGTTGGTCGTAATTTGATTCAAGCTTTGAACATTTGAGTGGCGCCATTAAGTTTCCGTCAAGATGGCGGCGATATAAAACATGTCACTGAGGTGCCCTTTGCTAGTGCTACCTCTGTACCAAATTTTGTTCAATTCGGTTTCACCGTGTTTGAATTGTGAGGGGGAATCGATTTGCAAACATACATGGCCGCCATCCGCAAAGCACTGGGCAGATGACCTTGTAGTTTGCTCAAACGTTTCTTCATATATAAAGGTATTATGTTGCAAACTATTGGGGAGATTATCTGGTAGTTTGGTCAAAATATGCTTCCCACATAAAGGTATATTGTTACAAAATTTGGTAGGGTTCAGATTATTAGGTTGGTCGTAATTTGATTTAAGCTTTTAGTATTTGAGTGGCCACCATTACGATTTCGTCAAGATGGCGGCAATATAAAACATGACACTGAGGTGCCCTTTGCTAGTACTACATCTGTACAAAGATTTGTACAATTCGGTTTCACCCTGTTTGACTAGATAGGGGGAATCGATTTTCACACATACATGGCCACCATCCGCAAAGCATTGGCCTGATGACCTTGTATTTTTCTCAAAAGATTCTTCATACATAAAAGTATTATGTTGCAAAATTTGGTAGATATCAGATTATTAGGTTGGTCGTAATTTGATTCAAGCTTTTAACATTTGGGTGGCAGCCATTACGTTTCCGTCAAGATGGCGGCAATATAAAACATGACACTGAGGTGTCCTTTACTAGTGCTACCTCTGTACCAAATTTCGTTCAATTCGGTTTCACCGTGTTTGAATTGATAGGGGGAATCGATTTGCACACATACATGGCCGCCATCCGCAAAGTATTGGGCTGATGATCTTGTAGTTTATTTAAAATATGCTTCCTTCATAAAAGTATGTTGTTGCAAAGTTTGGCAGAGATCGGATGATTAGGTTAGTCGTAATTTGATTTAAGCTTTGAACATTTGGGTGGCCGCCATTACGTTTCCGTCAAGACGGCGGCGATATAAAACATGACACTGAGGTGCCCTTTGCTAGTTCTACCTCTGTACCAAATTTCGTTCAATTCGGTTTCACTGTGTTCGATTTGATAGGGGGGACAGACATTCAGAGTACACACACTCACACACACAGAGAACACAATTTTTGGCCCTGTGTGGATCTCATAAGTCTACTTTTATTTTTTTGCAAAAATCGAAAGTAGGCTAAAAAAATAATAGGCTTGTGTGATAACCTTTTATACGTGTGTGTATGTGTATGTGTGTGCACGTCTCTCCCTAATAGTATCTAAACGGCTGGAACGATTTCAATGAAACTCGGTAAGGTCATAGCACTATTTTGTCCGACCTTTCCCGTGTCCTTCAAATCCTATTACGTTTCACCAATCCAACATGGCGGCTGTGCGAAGTATTTCACCGGCATTCTATATCTCCGAAACTATTACTGATATCATCCTAATATTTCGCACAGTGATAAAGGGCGCTACTAGAAGTTCACGTATGTGACTTTCAGAAACCTGTTGACTACAAAACGAACATGGTTGCCAACCGAAGTTGAAACATTTAAAAATACTTTTCTCGTGATTTGACTATCCAAAAGCAGTGAAACTCGGTATATGTATATCTTCATTGTAATGCACTGACATCCAATTTAGTTCAATTGTTTACATAACCTCAAGATGGCAGCTGTGCGAAATTTTAAAATTAAGTTTTCATTTCTTGTGCCCTAATCATGCGATTGAAGTCAACGTTTGAATAATGAAACTACGCAACAATTCTCATCTAATAAAACATAACTCTATGGCCTACATATTGTACCAATTCGACTGAAGGGTTCAATATATTAAAATCCAACATCGCGACCATTCGAAATATTTAGACAGTTCTCAATATCTATTAATCTATGACAGCAATCAAACTGAAATTTTGTAGGTTGATAGAAGCTATAAACATAAGGTCACCTATGGGACTTTCAATTTTGAGTTCAAATACAACATGGCGGCGACGCGAAATTTAAATATTTAAATGGAAGTTTCTTGCGATTCAACCTTCCGTGCACAGTGAAATTTGGTACGGCATATGCTTATACAAATTTTAGCACTGGTATCTAATTTATTTCAATTGTTTTCATAACCACAAGATGGCGGCTGTGTGAAATTTTAAAATCTCGTGTTTATTTCTTGTGTCCTAATCATGCGATGAAGTTTGAATACTACACGTACACAACAGTCTTCATGTAATAGTGCATAACTCTAAGACCTGCATATATAAAAATCCAACGTGGCTACCATCCGCAATATTTAGTCGGTTCTCAATATCTACGAATCTATTACAGAAATCAAACTGAAATTTTGTATGTTGATAGAGGCAATTACCATAAGTAGGGTATATGAAAATAGGATTCATAGTTCTTCACGGAACTACCTGTATTTTTATTTACTTGTGCAAATGAAGATGTACCAAACATTTAGGTGAGGAAAATAAAACAATTAAGCCTACAGTACATAAGAATTTTAGCCTACTTTTCACATTTTGCAAAAATGAGGAAAAAGTAGTCTTATGAGATCGATCCGGGAAAATGTCTGTCTGTCTGTCTGTCCTTCTGTCTGTCTGTCTCTCTGGCTGTGTGTGTGTCCCCCCCTATCAACTCCTAAACGGCTGGAGCAATCGAAATAAAATTTGGTAGGAGTAAAGATCTATACCTGAATATCTCACAGCCACATTTGAAAATGATGTCAGTGCTACCTGGGTAGTTTATTGGCTGAGGAATAACCCACCCACCAAGGGAAGATGATTAAGAGAAGGAAGTAGATTTTGGATTGGAGAGAAAGGATAGAAAAATAGGAGGAGAGTCCCACAAAATTAATAAGTTTAACTTTAAACACACTTAGAAGCGGTTGCAACTGCAAATTAACTCTCTGATAGCTAAAGTAGGTGCGAGCTTGGTCGAAGCTAACGGGAACCGCAGCTAAGACTTGGGCAGTTTGCCAGAGAGAGGCTGTAGTGTATTTCCTCCCAAGCATGCATAAAAGTACTATAGGGAAGGGTGATAGTCTGGCAAGACAAATGGTAAAAGCTTTATTGAGTATGAACGAGGGCATAAACCTAGGAAGAGCTAGGAAAGCCAGGATCTTGCCTAACTGTAGTATCAGAGAAATGATGAATCCAAAAACAAATATTTAATTTATTTAACAATTCAAAGAAGTTTGAGGAAATTAACAAGCGTGTAATATAATTTGGACAAACATAGTTCATTTGAACTTTTTAACAAATGGGGTCGCAGACCTCTCAACATTAAATGTTTGCTCCAGGCAATTGACAATTTACAAGGTTTCAAACCTTACATGTTTCTAAAATCTTTATAAGATTTAAACAAATAAACAATGAAGTAATTAAAGTTTGAACGTGAATTGGTGTACAAAGAGTGTACCTTAAGAAATTCTTGAGAGAATGTTCTAGAGAAAGTGACAACTTCGAAAATAACAATAATAAAAACATGAAAAATAAGATAGAAGTTCCTACAACTTCTTATATTTAAACAGAATTAATGTTGGTTGTTAGTAAAAGGTTGAGGAAAGATCATTGGGATATAGGATCAATGTTCATGGCCTTATTTAAATATAAACGGACGATCGCGACGCGGTAGAAAAGTGGAACAAGCACTGATTATCACTATAGTCTGTAAAGATTGATGCAAAGTTCACTGTAGAAACTCGAAAGTTCATGAGAAAGAAAGTTTTTTCAATGCTGGAAAGAACTGGTTGCACTAGGTAGGCGAGAGTCTATTGCTGGAGAAAATGGTGGATTACAGTTAAATGCGCCATAGAACATCCCAACGGTGGACGAAAGTTAACTATTGCAGTAATTTAAGGAAGATTCCTAATTTTAACTAGTATTTTCACAAGTGAGTGAAAAATACCTGACGGCAAGCCTCGCAGATAGAGTACCAGATCTGGAAAGTTCCAGAACGATCTTTATAGAAGAATGGAGTCAAAGTTAATCCAGCGGAGGAACTAGCTTTATAATTTATAGACAGCGGGTATTAGATAATATCCCACGTAGTGAGAGGATTTCTCATTTGAATAGCTTAAAAAAAGCTCTTTTTTAGTAAAGTTGGCTTATACAAGCAAAAGCTCAACATGGCAAATCCCACGAAGAATGATTTTTGCCCCAAAGTAAATAATTTCACACTGTCTATAAAAATATCATTAAAAGCACGTGGAAGTTAAAACCATGAAGATGAGGTTAAAACTTTTAAAATGGTACTTATCTTGATTTCACGTTGAAGGCGAAGTTTCCCTGGATGACAACTACCTTGCCAACATGGCGTAGAAGAGTGTGTGCCTCTTGGTTTGAGGAGGCTAGCTCGAGAGGAGCTTTAACTGATCGAGTCAACTGCCGACTGAGAAGTGAGACCTGCTCAACGGAGCACGGAGGGTCCAAGGAAGGGAAAAAGAGTGGGGGGTAGGAAACAAAAGGA
Organism: Meconema thalassinum; assembly: GCA_946902985.2. Lineage (NCBI taxonomy): Eukaryota > Metazoa > Arthropoda > Insecta > Orthoptera > Tettigoniidae > Meconema > Meconema thalassinum. The sequence continues at coordinate 245,137,027 of OX336394.1, read as the reverse complement.
GAACATATAAACATTGCCAACTTATCAAAAATAAATGTTCTTCTTGATGAATGGTCTTCAAGGAGTTGATAACAGATGATACTAGCGCAGCATGGTGAGTAAAGAAGTAGACGTAGTTCTCTTGCTCATGGAGATAATAGCTGGCGATGGCAGTAAAATCTGGTAGCCAGATGGAGAAGGAATTCCTCTTGCGCGAGGAAGAGTTGAAGAGCTTCAGAGATTCGCTGCTATATGACGCTAGGTGGGTCATAGAATATATATCTGGAACAAACTCATAAAAGATATAAGCAACCGGAACACCTAAGAGAAAATAGATCACTGTAGGTGTTTGACAAAGAGGAAGGAAAGAACATGCAAAAGCATTGAAAATTATAATCTCTGGTACCGTGTATTCCAAGAATGCACCATACTGGGAGGGGTAAACACCAACAGGGAACAAGAAAAACAAGTAAACATTTAAAGGTAATAAGCAATTGCGGAAAAGTAGTCTTGTGATCTGACCATTAGTGGTCAAAACTCTGACTACCCTGACTCTCCCATCTCTTCCAGGATAACACTCGGTCACTCTTCCAAAAGGCCAGACTAGGGGGGGGGGGGTGAAACATTCCTAACTAAGACCAAGTCCCCCACTTTAATGTCGGGACTGGAAAGAAACCACTTCTGTCTCCCTTGCAAGGAAGCTAAATATTCCAAGTTCCACCTCTTCCAAAAGGAATTGCGGAGGGCTTCAAGTTTACGCCAAACAATAGGTAAATCAGAATCCCTGAAAGAATTAGGAAGGGGAGGATGGGCAGAGAGAGAAGTGCGTGTAAGACAGTGACCAGGTGTGAGTGGAAGGAGGTCATCAGGGTCATTAGAAAGCAGAGTTAAATAACGAGAATTAACGACATCTTCCATCACAAAATAACTAGAAGCTGAGGGAAATAAAGCACTAGTAAAGATTGCGATACAATGCAAAAGGAGAATTAACAAGTTTAAACAAAGCGTATAGAAACAAGTACATCTATTCAGGACAAGAATATACCAAATAAACAAAGAAACTATGCGAGTAGAAAGCAAGAACGCCATAGGTAACAACCTAGTAGCCATAAACAATGACCTCAAGTTATAATGAGTATCAAAGGGGTTGATCAGAAAAATACTTAAGTCAGCGAGAAACGTGACATGACAAGTATAAATGCAAAAACACATCGAATGTGACGACGAGAAAAAACAAGTTTGTTCATCAATGAACATTAAGATCGCAAAATATGTAAGCAAAGTGAAATACATGAGCGCGTGAGAAATACGCAACGAAGTTTTGAAACAAGGATCGAAGCAGTTGGAGAATACGAGCGTGAGTAAATGGAAGACAGAAGCAAGCACGGCCTTGACACACATAGTACAGCGAGATAAGGCATATAAATAGCTGAAAGAGTCCTTAACTGGAACAAGTTTATTTTGGGAAGTAGGTGAACGGCTTCTGTACTTGCAGTAGCGACTCGCCAGACAATGGTTGGCAATCAGCCAGAGTTGAGATAAGAGAAACTTGCTTTGACCTTTAGCAAGCATACAGGAAATGAACAGTGACTTGACCTTCCTCCGGCTTGTATACAAACAAGTTTGAAAAACAAGCAGTTCGGAATAAACAAACAACACTTGTTGAATCAGCTGTGACTTAAAGCAGATATTCAGGTTGGACAGCTTGCAGTCAATCGTAACTTGGACGTGAACAAACAATTTAAAGCCATATGAAATAGAGTAGGAAATCAATTTCGCATAATTGAGAGGATCACGGAATCCGACAATTTTCGACAGGAAAAAGCTTAATTCTTCCGAACAGAGAAGAAAAGCTGGGACATTGAGAGGAAGGTTATGCATAAGAATAGTTATTCTAGATGTTAGGGAATTCAGATTTTCAAGCGGTTTCAAAAGCGGCTTCCAATTGTGAGGAAGGAGGGAGGAGCCGACCGTGGCCATCCTTCTAAATAAGAAAAGAAGTGAAACATGGCTTACAGCGAAGTGATAGAGACTGATAGCCATGGTTTTACACAAGGGGAAGATAGTTTTCGAGAAAGAGTTTAAGCAATTACCTGCTATAAAAAATGACATAAGAAGGTAGACGAAGTAACACAAAGCAAGGCGAACTTGAACTGCCATCTTGTGCGGGAAGAGGGAAAAACCATTTAAACAACTTACAGAGGTAGCGTAGTTGTTCACGATAAGACATCGTTTCGGCAAGTGTTTTTCAAAAATATTGAGATCTGAAACATGAGCGTTCTCTTTTTCAGAAATGGGATTTATGTCAGCTGTAACGAAATGACATTGCGCTTTGGTTTGAACACTGGGATATTGAATTTCACCAGTTATAACCCAACCAAAATCGGTGTCTCTAGCGACCACGGTTGAAGATAACTTGCGTGTTTGTTTGCGAATGCACTTCCAAAAAACATTGGCACTGAAAAGTACATCAATGGGACCTTGAGCATTAAACTGAGGATCAGCTAACCTTAAGTGCGAGGGAATGTTTAAATCGGAAGTATTAATAGAGTGACTTGGAGTGTCCTTGCCAATACTGGTAAGAATGAGACAGTTTAAATTAAGATTGGTGTTTCTTTGGCAAACGTCTCTGATTTTCAATTTTGAAGACTGCAAGACTTGAGTTTTCAAATTGTCAATGCCGGTCACATTGATAGAAGTAGGCGATGACGAAAGACCTAGTTTTTTAATTAACGATCGCGAAACAAAGTTATGAGTTGAAGCGGAATCGAGAAGACCACGGGTTCGAAACCAATTTCCAAATTTATCTTGGATTTCGAATTGTACAGTGGTCAAAAGGGTTTGCGCACTGTGAGAAGTTTCGGCATTAGAAATGCAGGAAGAAGCATTAGTTTGTTCGGAGCTGCTCTGCATGGAGCTTGAAGAGGCAGGTACTGATGACCTCGATTTATCGTGAACGTGCAATAAAGAATGATGCGGTTTTTTACAATGGAAACAGAGATTTGATGACTTACATTTTGAAGAAGAATGCTTAGGTGACAAGCAGTTGAAACAATGTTTGCTATTGAAGACAAACTTCCTTCGATCTTCGACAGACAATTCTTTAAAGGATTTGCACGAATACAATGTGTGAAGCTTTTTACAGAGCGTGCATTTTAAAGATTTGTTAAGCGGCCTGATATGTTCTCTTGCATGATTGAAAGAAGAACGGGGTTGCTTGTTCTCGACAGATGGGGGCTGATGTCCCTTTGAAAAAGCAAGGTTTTTCTCAAAAATGTGAGACTGATGATTCGTTTCGACCTTTTCGCACTGAAATGCGAGTGCTGTAAGGACTTGGCATCGGCTGTTAAGAAACGAGATTAAGTGTTCGAAGGAAAATTCTTCCTTGCGAGCGAGTTCAATTTCCCAAGCCTTTAAAGTTGAAAAATCGAATCTTGATGTAGCCAGATGAATAAGAATAGTGTCCCATGTTTGGACAGGCTGCTTAAGTTGGTATAATGCTCTGACATTCAACTGTATAGAGTCCAACAGGTTTCTTAAAGAGGTGACGTCATTAGGTTTGACGGCTGGTAGGTTGAAGAGACAGCGTATGTGGCGAGCTACACTCAAACGTAAATTGCCATATCTCTCTTTAAGGAGATTAAAGGCGATGTGGTAGTTGTCTGCGCTTAAAGGCAGTGACTCCACTAAGGCTAAGGCCTCACATTCCAAAGAGGTACGGAGGAAGTAGAACTTATGAATGTCTGGGATCTCGGTATTTTCATGAATTAGGGAGCAGTAAAGTTCGTAAAAAGAATACCATTCACCTTCCTTGCCTGAGAAGTGCGGTAGGTTTATCTTAGGAAGTAACGGTTTCGGTTTGTTCTTGTGAACTGAAGCGGGTGCGAACTGGGCCGGATTGATGACCCTAGTGTCCGGTTCTGAGATATTGCGGATCAGTTGGTGGGCCTTTGCAATCCCTTCAAAGTACAAGGGTTCGACCTCGTCCCGATCCGATTGAAGTTCTGGGCAAGCGGATTCAATCTCGGTTTGAATTTGATCATAATAATCATAAGACCGTTCGTACAACTTAAGGCGATGTGTCAAGATGTCTAAATCACACTCGGCGGGATTTAACTTGTTGATAACATTTCTGAATCTGGTGAGTTGCCCTTTATAGGAAGAACGTCTGGCAATGAGAGTTTCATCTTTTTCAGTAGGAGCCATGAAAAAGAGAATAAATTGAAATACAACTCACGAAACTGTAGAACCTTGGAGATGCTGTCAAGCTTGCAGCAGCAAATGGGTAGAAAGAATGGGACACACCATAGGAGACGGGAGCGGCCTCTTTCCCGTTCACAGGCTTTGCATGATGTAGTTATAGCTGAAAAATCCAAAGCAGATATTAATAATTTGCAAAGTATTGTCAAATGACACTTGACAAACAATGGAAATAGCAAATGGACTCTCCCGGGTTTCTGGTACCAAACTTTGGGTAGTTTATTGGCTGAGGAATAACCCACCCACCAAGGGAAGATGATTAAGAGAAGGAAGTAGATTTTGGATTGGAGAGAAAGGATAGAAAAATAGGAGGAAAGTCCCACAAAATTAATAAGTTTAACTTTAAACACACTTAGAAGCGGTTGCAACTGCAAATTAACTCTCTGATAGCTAAAGTAGGTGCGAGCTTGGTCGAAGCTAACGGGAACCGCAGCTAAGACTTGGGCAGTTTGCCAGAGAGAGGCTGTAGTGTATTTCCTCCCAAGCATGCATAAAAGTACTATAGGGAAGGGTGATAGTCTGGCAAGACAAATGGTAAAAGCTTTATTGAGTATGAACGAGGGCATAAACCTAGGAAGAGCTAGGAAAGCCAGGATCTTGCCTAACTGTAGTATCAGAGAAATGATGAATCCAAAAACAAATATTTAATTTATTTAACATTTCAAAGAAGTTTGAGGAAATTAACAAGCGTGTAATATAATTTGGACAAACATAGTTCATTTGAACTTTTTAACAAATGGGGTCGCAGACCTCTCAACATTAAATGTTTGCTCCAGGCAATTGACAATTTACAAGGTTTCAAACCTTACATGTTTCTAAAATCTTTATAAGATTTAAACAAATAAACAATGAAGTAATTAAAGTTTGAACGTGAATTGGTGTACAAAGAGTGTACCTTAAGAAATTCTAGAGAGAATGTTCTAGAGAAAGTGACAACTTCGAAAATAACAATAATAAAAACATGAAAAATAAGATAGAAGTTCCTACAACTTCTTATATTTAAACAGAATTAATGTTGGTTGTTAGTAAAAGGTTGAGGAAAGATCATTGGGATATAGGATCAATGTTCATGGCCTTATTTAAATATAAACGGACGATCGCGACGCGGTAGAAAAGTGGAACAAACACTGATTATCACTATAGTCTGTAAAGATTGATGCAAAGTTCACTGTAGAAACTCGAAAGTTCATGAGAAAGAAAGTTTTTACAATGCTGGAAAGAACTGGTTGCACTAGGTAGGCGAGAGTCTATTGCTGGAGAAAATGGTGGATTACAGTTAAATGCGCCATAGAACATCCCAACGGTGGACGAAAGTTAACTATTGCAGTAATTTAAGGAAGATTCCTAATTTTAACTAGTATTTTCACAAGTGAGTGAAAAATACCTGACGGCAAGCCTCGCAGATAGAGTACCAGATCTGGAAAGTTCCAGAACGATCTTTATAGAAGAATGGAGTCAAAGTTAATCCAGCGGAGGAACTAGCTTTATAATTTATAGACAGCGGGTATTAGATAATATCCCACGTAGTGAGAGGATTTCTCATTTGAATAGCTTAAAAAAGCTCTTTTTTAGTAAAGTTGGCTTATACAAGCAAAAGCTCAACATGGCAAATCCCACGAAGAATGATTTTTGCCCCAAAGTAAATAATTTCACACTGTCTATAAAAATATCATTAAAAGCACGTGGAAGTTAAAACCATGAAGATGAGGTTAAAACTTTTAAAATGGTACTTATCTTGATTTCACGTTGAAGGCGAAGTTTCCCTGGATGACAACTACCTTGCCAACATGGCGTAGAAGAGTGTGTGCCTCTTGGTTTGAGGAGGCTAGCTCGAGAGGAGCTTTAACTGATCGAGTCAACTGCCGACTGAGAAGTGAGACCTGCTCAACGGAGCACGGAGGGTCCAAGGAAGGGAAAAAGAGTGGGGGGTAGGAAACAAAAGGAGAACATATAAACATTGCCAACTTATCAAAAATAAATGTTCCTCTTGATGAATGGTCTTCAAGGAGTTGATAACAGATGATACTAGCGCAGCATGGTGAGTAAAGAAGTAGACGTAGTTCTCTTGCTCATGGAGATAATAGCTGGCGATGGCAGTAAAATCTGGTAGCCAGATGGAGAAGGAATTCCTCTTGCGCGAGGAAGAGTTGAAGAGCTTCAGAGATTCGCTGCTATATGACGCTAGGTGGGTCATAGAATATATATCTGGAACAAACTCATAAAAGATATAAGCAACCGGAACACCTAAGAGAAAATAGATCACTGTCGGTGTTTGACAAAGAGGAAGGAAAGAACATGCAAAAGCATTGAAAATTATAATCTCTGGTACCGTGTATTCCAAGAATGCACCACTACCAACTGCTGAGAAATCGCAATTGAAATTTGAGCTCCATGTTGGATATCTTGGAAGGTATGAACGGGAGCTATTTCAAAATCGGCACACATATAGATAATAATATTGCAGTTTAATTTCCAGAAGGCCATACATGGCAGTGTTGCCAAAATGATTATAAGTCTACTGATAGGTCCAATATTTAAATGCATATAACTTCTACACTATCAATTGGAATTCAACCAAATTTCGTATGCTCCATGTGTACATAACCGGATATGACTGAACGTATTCTTATGAACCACCAGTGCTGCCAACTGTTAAAAAATGCTCTTAATTTCTTTTATACAAATACCAATATATATGAGAAAGTATGCAAGCCGACAGCTTTAAACTATGCACACGTATAGTACATGACATTCTATATTAATTTGGAGTAACTTATATACGTCAGTGCTACCAACATGATTCTAAGCCTGCTGAGAGGTCCAACTTTAAATACATGTAACTTCCATTCTATCATTTTGATTTCAACCAAATTTCGTATGTGCTATGTGTACCACAACAGCTATGCCTATGTGTATTCTTAAGAGCAACCAGGGCTGCCAACTGTTAATAAATGCTGTCTCTATTTTTGTTACCCTAATATCAATATATCAGAAAGAATGCAAGCCAATAGCTCTAAACTTTGCACACGTATAGTACCTGGCATTATAGATTACTTTGGAGTAAATAATATACGTCATTGCTGCCAACATGATTCTAAGCCTGCTGATAGGTCCAATTTTAAAATGCATGTAACTTCTATACTAACTAATGGATTTCATTCAAAATTGGCACAACAATAGATCATATTATTTCAGATTATTTCTGACCAATACATGCATGACACTGTTGCCAACATGATTTTACGCGCGCTGTTAGATCCAATGTTTAACTGTATGTAACGTCCATGCTATTCATTGGACTCCAACCAAATTTTGTATTCTGTACCTTAAGAGATGGTACTAAGAATATATTCAGTCACCAGGGCTGCCAACTTTAGTGCTCTATTTGACTACATTATGCCAGGTATACAGTATTTCGAACTAATTAGAAATTTTGATATTACCAACTTAATTTCGTCATTATTCTAGATAGATCCATATCGATTAATCATTGGCATGAATCTTAAATTTTAAGAAAAGTAGGCTCTTTAGTTCGTCACGGAACTTCTTGTTTAATTTTGATTTTATTGAAAACCAATTATTTTTAGCGATTAGTTTGGAAAAAATAGACAAATCAAGACAATAGCAGTGCAGCGGTGAAAATGACTAGGGTTGGGATAGGGTGGGTTGTTGACAATGACATTAACGAGCGAGAATAAGATGGCACTGTGTGTCGGTACTTTACGACTGACATGTACGATGGTGCCTACCATTACCGTTTATTTTTGGTGTACCCCTAACCAGTTCGTTGCGTACCACCAAGGGGTACGCGAACCCCAGGTTGGGAACGGCTGGTCTGATAGAAATAAAAATAAATTGTATTTGAGTGGGTTTACTACAGGATTATATTTATATGTCAGCACCGTCGCGTGTCTACTCGCCTGATATACTGTATATCAGCCAACCGCAGATGACGTAATTCCCCGTGTCATATCTATGGGGGTGACTTCTGTGGCGTAGTTGGTAGCATGCTGAGTTTCTATGCCCAAGATTGCGGGTTAAAACCCGGCCGAAGTCGTCGAATTTTTTAAGAGCGTTAAAAATCCCTCAGTATGTCTTCCTTCGGAGGGGAAGTAAAGCCGGCGGTCCCATGTCATATACTATGTATGGCATGAAAAACAACCATCCACCAACTACACTAGTGGAAGCTAAAATTTGTGGGTTAGTTTGACACCGCTATATTAGTTCCTACGTTCGTCGCCAGGTACGGGCTGCGATTGAATCTAGTAGCCAAGTCCACAGCTAGGTGTCGTGGCATTTGGTGCGCATTTGGTAGCAAAAGTATGAACTACTTGAACAATTGATCGTCTGCAGTCCTTCTACCTGAATCACAGATAACACACTAATACATCCACCATCATTAACACCGGTTATCAGACAGATTCTGCACACACCCAAAGTACACGAGGCTACATGACCGCGTTGTCACAGCCCCTAAACTGAGGAACCAACCAACTAATATCTCTATGCGCACTCGTCTCGTCAGATGCATTTGTCACCGCGCGGCAATTACACCAGCTGCGGTCGACCGATACACGGGCAACAGCCGAGTGGACGCGCGCGGTGCTGATATTTAAACATAACCCTGCAATATGACGCCTGATTGTGGGCAAGTATAAGGAAAATAGCCCCAGGAAGGAGATATGAAAAAAAATATCCTATGTACCCCTAGAAAGCTAAAGGTCCGTAGATTTAAGACATATTTTGATAATGCTGAAGATTTTGGGCATTCAGGTACGCTCGTTATCGAGCAGATCTAAGTCATGGGGCAAAGCTATCTGCAGACTCGTTAGACATGGGTTCGAACTCCACCGTTGGCGGTCCTTGTTATGGTTTTCCGTGGTTTCCCATTTTCAATTCCAGGCAAATGCCGGAACGGTACCTTCTAATAGGCCACAGCCACTGTCTTACTAAGTCTTGCCCATTTAACCCTCCGTTGGTATCTTTGAGATACCTAAGTGTTTTATAATGTCTTATTTCGCAAGCAGTGAGGTCGTTAACCCTGCCGTTATCAGTAGCTGCTTGTCATCATTTAAGGTATTCCCCGTCGGGGTTTCCTGCTTTGTCATGCTCATTGTCAGTCTTGTGTCTGTATCTGTGAGATACAGTGCGACCGATCGTGTCATGGAATACGTATTACTGAGTACATGAGTATGTGGGTAAAAAGTTGCATATATTGAGCGTTTAGACCCAGGAAATGAAAATTGCACACAATTAATTCGCTCTATACTCTGTAAAAGTGACAATGACGATGACAATATTCCAATTTAGACAATATATTCCTTCCAAGACAAGTAAAGATGGCATCAAAATCTACGTTCTAGTAGATACGAAAGTTCTGTGTTGCTATAATCTAGAGTGGGAGCATAAATATGGCACATACAAACAAACAAACAAACAACCAAATTATTTGTCTGATAACCTGTATTATTGTTGTGACTGAAGTAGTGTGTGTATTTGCAATTCTGGTGAGGAATGGGAAGGAGGCAGGCGTGTCCACTACGCAACGAGGTGGACTCTGAAGAAGAGCTGTACTAATAGTCATTCCATCAGAGAAAGTAAAGTGATGTATTCGTAAGTTGTACTTACTGTAGGTCTATGTTGTGTTGAGATGAGTATTGATTGTGTATGTTTGTATTACGTAGATTATTTAAAGAATGGACTAATGAACTCTTTGCAAGTGGATAAATGATTTTAAAATGCCTTTGAAATTTAATAAATTACACTGAAAAACCTTAACTCAGGATTTACAGTTGAGTTACAATATCAATTGTAAAGTTGTTGCTGATTTAAATAGTATTTTTATTAAAGTATGCTGTGTTTGTTCCAGCGCTGCATGGATCTTCGTTGGTGGAGCGATATGTTTCCTTATGCTGTCTTTCTATTGCGGACTCGTCATGTACGCTACGTATTATGACTGTGATCCTCTTAGTACCAACGTAAGACATACTTGTTTTTTACTAAAAATATTCATATTGATTGTTGTTGTTTGAGTCTTCAGTCTTTCGACTGGTTTGGTGCAGCCCTCCATGCTTCCCTGTCCTGAGCTAATAGTTTCATCTCTACATAACTACCACACCTTACATCCGAGGCAATCTGTTTAACATATTCTAACCTAGGTCTACCCCTACAGTTCTTATCCTCGAAATTTAGTAAGTTGTTGATTCATATTGGGGCTTCACTGTGGGTATGTGATAACCTGTATTATTGTGGTGGCTGTAGAAGTGTGTGTATTTGTACTGTATAAGTACTGTTGTTATTTTATTTTATTTCATTTAGGCTAGGGTCTTAGAACATGGTCATCAGCTCCATGCACTTGGGTGGTTGCAGAATAACCTGTGTTATTGTGCTGTCTGTGATAGTGCGCATTTGTAATTCAAGTGAGGATTGGGAAAGAAACATCCGTGTCCTAAAGTTAAGAGCCATCCCGGTATTTGCCTACAGTAGAAGTAGGAAACCATGGAAAAACACTTCCAAGAAGCCTGAGTTCGGAATCGAACCCATCTGTTCTCAGTTATGCCTCACGAAGCAGATTGCATCCAGTTCCAGCCCTCAGATCATGATTCAATTGGCAGAGCCAGGAATCGAACTCGGGCCTTCAAGACAAGCCATGAATGTTAGCCGCTACACCACGAGGTGGTTAGAAACTGTATGCTTAGGGTATGTAGCTTCCTTTGATTCACCGCCTTCTGTGTTCCCCGGGCACGTGTGGAGACTCAAGGTCCAAATATTTCCGGCTTTGTACAAGATGCGCAACCAGCGGTGGGCCGGACAGGGTGTAACAAGATCCCGCTGATGAGCCTGACTCGAAACTCTGCAGGGGACACGCCAACAACCCAAGAGATTCGCTAGAGTACAAACACTTGGCCTCGAAAGACAAAAAACTTATATCTTCTTTCGATAGGGAGCTCCATTTTATAAGTTGCGATATATATATATAGGGTCTGCCAAAATAATTAAGAAATATTATTTAGTTAAATGTTTTGCCGAAATATTTTCTATCACACATATTTGTAAATGAGTATAATTTCATTCATATTCTTTGGTTTAAACTCAAATTTGCAACTGTTAAACAATGCTTTATTGACTAATTGACTCATTTTAATGTAAAATAGTTCCCAAAATGGAACATTATCATACTTCATGTCTTAAGAGCTGCGACAAATTTTCGAGTTCCCTATGGAACGTTTTATTACTAACAGCGTTTCGTAAAACAATTATTTAAATAAACGTTTTCTAAACAAACATTTAAACGTTTTTTAATAAATAGATAAAAAGATTTTTAAGAAATCGTTTCCTGAAAGACATTTGATGATTTTAAGGGTGCATTGATTTTATGGTTGGTTGGTTGTTTCCTCAGATTAGGGGCTGTGACAACGCGGTCATGTAGCCCCGTGTACTTTGGGTGTGATAACTGGTGTTAATTGTGATGACTGTATTAGTGTGTGTTATTATTTTTTTAAATTGAAGTAAGGTCTGCAAATTTTGATTTTTTTCGATTTTATACCAATTTTCGCTTAAATTTTGATTCTTTGCCCTTTAGAATATTCCATTATTGTTTCCTAAACTCACCGTAATGATATTTGGTGGGTGTTTGACGGGTGTTGTTGTCAGTAAAATAAACAAGTTTTCTTTCTTCAGCTTTTAAGCCTGGGTGGTATTTCTCATGCCAGATGGTGCACCGGTATTCAATACTCCACAATACCAGTATACTGTGCATTTATTCCTCGCACTGGTGGACACGTGAACTGAAGAACCTTCGTAACGCCAGTCACCAGAAACATTTATTAAATTTAGTGCAATTTTTTTAAAGATGAGGTCAACTTAGCTTTTGGTGGTAAAAATCAATTTCCTCTTTTCTGTTGTTTTGGTGCTCAGCATTTTGAAATATCATAGGAAGTTTGTTTGGAGCAAATATGTCAATCTGTTTCCGAGATAAGAGTTCATGAACTTTGACAAACATCTATCATTTCTTTATTAATCTATTTGAAGATATATCTTTGACAGACATTTCCTACAACTTCAAATGTTATGCAAATAAGCTACACTAGCATTACCCGTTGCGGCTTCACCCGAATATTCTAGTTGTAAAGGGTACACTTAGCAAAATCTCAATCATGAATGCTATGACTGATTTACCCTTGGTATGAATAATCAGACTCGATCAATTCAGCTACTGGTGCAGTGGTTAGGGGTTTGTCATTCCTTCATAGGTATATCAGAGCGAAGTTAGTATTCTGGGAATATCACAGACACTGTTAATTTAAGGGCCTTTAAATGTGGTTTTCGGAGATCCTTTATAGTCGGGTGAAAAAGACCTGTCGTACCACACTCACGCGTGAAAATTGCGTGAAAAAATTCTAGAGTGCTCACCATGTTTACCGTGTTGCATTCTTTCATTATTGCATTGTAAATATACATGTTTTAAGGTATTTATTTAATTGTGAGGCATTTAAAGAGTAAGTGAGTGCATTTCGCTTACGCATTGGGTTGTGCTGAACCTGTAGGTACCCCATATGTGTAGGTTGATGTTAATGGGACCTTATTTTCGGTACAAAACTGGAATGGGACCTTAGCAGAATAATATAGGGAGGGATTATCTCAAAAATTATTGGCATTTTCACAGTATTCTTATACGCATGTGCAATAATCTGACTTAGAATACTGACTGCAGTATTTATGCATTGATTCGAAAACAAATTTATATTAGAACTTATCAAAGTAAAATTTACAAACAATAAGTTTGAAGAAGTATCTAATACTTCAATAGTGAGGTCATAAATGTACCATTTGCTTAATATGTTGTCTTTAAGATTTAATAATAATAATGTTATTGGTTTTACGTCCCGTTTAACTACCCTGGCTTTTAGAGACGCCGGGGTGCCGGAATTTTGCCCCGAAGGGTATCTTTAACGTGCCAGTAAATGTACTGACACGGCTCCCTTGCATTTGCGCACCCTCAAATGCCAGCTGACTGCGCCAGGTTTCGAACCTGCAACCTTGGGCTCAGCAAGCGAGAACGTTACCCCTGAGACACGCAGCCAGACCCTTTAAGATTTGATTAATTGTAAGGTTGGTAACAATGAATGATGTTGAACTATTTTATCTTATAAAGGTAAATGCTGATACGGTTTCATTAGTTTGTTTGTTAGGATCATATTAAGAAACGGAACTGTTTTGTTCAACAATTCAGTTAGTGCCAGCTTAAGAGGGTCAAGATTAAAAAGAAACTCTAAATGTTTAAGACAACATTTCTTTACAAAACATTTAAAATTCAATTTTTAGGAAACATTGGAATCGCTTTAGAAAAGCGTTTTAGGAAACCTCTTAGTATAGAATAGCCAGCAATGCAGTGGACTAATAGAAAAATATCATTCTTAGAAAACCATGGCAGCTAGAAACATCTAAATTGCATGTTTAATTAATAGCATCCATTGTTGAGAGTTACTAAAGTGTTATGGAAATCTATGGCATATTTCAATAATTATGAATTTTTCAAAAAAGGTTTTGTAAACCTTGACATTTTCTAAGATATGTACCTTTTTTTTATCAGGAACTATGCGCTTGAACAAGTTAATATTTTTCCTACTTATAGATGCTTGTGAGTTAAGACCTGTGTAGGAAAATGAAAGTAATAAGAGTAGAAATAATATAATTAAAAATAAAACCTTCGACTTTTTCTGCAATAAGAAAACCAAGCCGATCTCGTTTAAGAAGAGTGAGAACGACCTACCTAGTTCTAAATTACAGGAGGGAAGCTTGCAGATGGATCCGCGAAGAATATAACCCATGATAAAATGAAGAGGTTCCAGGACAGGGTCAAGACCAAACGACTATACAGAATTTCTGAAGAAGAGATGATGGCAAGATCTGAAAGGATGAAAACTTACTGGGAGGACAGGAAAACACGACCCACTAAACACTGATTGATCTATCGTCCCCCAAAGTGGGTGAAACGGACAAGAAGAAGAAGAAGAATACAGTATCTGAAATATTGGCATAAACATTAACGAATTCAAATATTTAAGGTATAAGATCTAAACCAAATGGATATAAAAAATAAGTTTACTTTACCTTTATCATTGTCTGTTATGTAGTCAGCCTGGAGGCTGGTTGGATCCTCAAAAAGCACCACCATTGGTTATGTGGTAGAAACCCACAAAACCGAGGCAGCACTATAATGAGACGTACTAGGGAGGTGAGGAATGAGGTAGTTTGTCATTGCATTCCTCACTGAGTCAGTACAGCTGTACAAACCCTATGAGCAGAACCTTTCAAAACACCCACAGGCACTGACTGTGCTGAGTCCATTACTAAGCACCACTCATACCTCAATAGCTTCCATATAATCACAGCCATGAATGAGACTGACATTGGTGAAAAGCCACATTTTACTCTAGCCTGTGCCAACAGACAAATGCAAATGTACTGCATTCTTCAAGAGATCATTAACAGGCAGCACCTTTATCATTATATTACAAATTATAGCTTTCATCGAATTATCTACAATAACATCAAGGGAAAAGGTATCTAACAAAGGGGGCAGATGACCTCGTAGTTCCGTCCCTTAAAACAACAATAACTAACTATCTAACAAAAATAACTTTTCAAAAATTTCAGAATAATTATAACTTACTTTCTTCAATCGTCCATAATTATTGAAATATTTTATAAAGTTCCATAATACTTTAGTAGCTCGCAGGCATAAATGTTATTGGCAAACTGTTAAAATATTTGAAGTTTTGGGTGCAATAGATCCCTAAGAATGAATCTTTGGTGGTTGGCTCCTCAGTTTAGGGGTTGTGACAACGTGGTCATGGAGCCCCGTGTACTTTGGATGTGTGTAGAATCTGTCTGATAACCGGTGTAAATTGTGATAGCTGTATTAGTGTGTGTTATATGTGATTCAGGTAAGGATTGCAGACGATCAATTTCAAGTTGTTCCTACTTTTGCTACCAAATGCTACCATCAACAACACCTTGCTGCAAACTTGACCACTAGATGCCACCGCAACCAGCACCTGGCGGTGAACGTTGGAATTTTAATAGAGCGTTAATCAAGTCTGATCTAAAAAATTTAGCCTCACACAATTGTAGTTAGTGGAAGGTTCTTTTACATGACATAAATCTATGACGTGGGCCCGCCGGTTTTACTTCCCCTCCGAAGGAAGGCTTACTGAGGGATTTTTAACTCTCTTAAAAGATCTGAGACTTCGGCCGTGTTTGAACCCGCTATCTTGGGCATAGAAGCTCAGCATGCTACCGACTACGCCACTGAAGCTGCCAAAATGAAACTTTTACTAAGCAGTTGTATTATTGTCTACTATACACTACAAGGCTCCCTTAATTTAAGACACGTTTTCTATGACACGTTCAATTGAAAATCATTTAATCGGGAATACGTTTCTGATCGTGAACCCTACAATTTGTGTTGTTGCGTGACTGTACCTGTGTGTTTTGCACCTTAACGAAAAGCTAATAAGCAAATTAGATCATCGCCAAAGTAACTACGATAACTAAACGTCCACTTGAACGTAAGCCTTGCGTGCACTTTATCAGAATTCCCACACCGAAAGTAATGTTGAACCACAAGAATACAACACACAAGATAAACTTTACATTATCACTGTGCATGCTAATTTTCTTTAACACTATAATGAGTAATTATCTAAAAAGGTTTTTTGTTAATATTGTACCCATACAGAGGTCCGGCACGTTGTACTTGATATGTTGTTAATTTATATTAGGAAATTTGGACATATTGGTGGAAGCCTCCGTGGCTTAGGCGGCAGCACGCCAGCCTCTCACCGCTGGGTCCGTGGTTCAAATCCCGGTCACTCCATGTGAGATCTGTGCTGGACAAAACGGAGGCAGGCAGGTTTTTCTCCGGGTACTCCGGTTTTCCCTTTCACAATTTAATTCCAGCAACACTCTCCACTATCATTTCATTTCATCTGTCATTCATTTAATCATTGCCCCAGAGGAGTGCGTCAGGCCTCGGCAGCCGGCACAGTTCATATCCTCGCCGCTAGATGGGGGCTTCATTCATTCCATTCCTGACCCGGTCGGAGACTGGAAGCAGGCTGTGGATTTTCATTGTGGACATATTGGTCATCTACCCAGTGTTCTGATAACCTGTGCTTCTGCTGGGACTGGAGTTATTAATGTTCGGAACCCCCTTTTTAGCCTATTTCATTTATGGAAAATGTGTGAGTGCGTGCGTATGTGTGTCTGTGTCCCCCTTTAATGAAATCTAAACGGATAGAGCGATCTCAATGAAACTCGGTAAGGCCATAGAACTATTCTGTCCAACCCCTATCGTGCCCTTAAAATTTTATTCGTTGTACCAATCCAACATGGCGACTGTGCGAAATATTTCACCGGCATTCTATATCTCCGTAACAATTACCGATAGCACCCTCAAATTTTGTATGATGTTAAAGGGCACTACTAGAAGTTCACATATGTGACTTTCGAAAACCTGTTAAGTATGAAACGAACATAGCGGCCAATCAAAGTTGAAGCATTTAAATATACTTTTCTCGCGATTTAAAAATCCCAGTGCAGTGAAACAAGGTACAGAAAATATTTATACACATTGTAATGCACTGGCATCTAATTTAGTTCAATTGTTTACATAAACTCAAGATGGTGGCTGTGCGAAGTCTTAAAATAAAGTGTTTATTATTTCTGTAGTAATCATGCGTTCGAAGTCAACGTTTCAATAATGAACCTACGCAAGAATCGTCATCTAATAGTACGGTACATAACTCTATGGCCTACATATATAAAAATCCAACATGGCAACCATCCGAAATATTTGGACGGTTCTCAATATCTATTACAGCAATCAAACTGAAATAGAGGCAATTAACATAAGTAGGATATATGCACATAGGCTATTTAGTTCTTCACGGAACTACTTGTTCATTCACTCATTCTTTCTTTCTTTCTTTCTTTCTGTCTTTCATTCTTTCATTCATTCATTCATTCATTCATTCATTTATTCATTTATTTACTTATTTATTCATTCATTCATTCATTTACTTATTTATTTATTCATTCATTCATTCATCCATTCATTCGTTTATTTATTTATTCATTCATTCATTTATTTATTTATTTATTTATTTATTTATTTATTTATTTATTTATTCATTCATTCATTTATTTATTTACTTATTTATTCATTCATTTATTCATTCATTCATTTATTTATTTATTCATTTACTCATTCATTCATTTATTCATTCATTTATATTTATTTATTCATTTATTCATTCATTTATTCATTCATTCGTTCATTCCTTTATTCATTCATTTATTTATTTATTTATTCATTTATTTATTTATTCATTAATTAATTAATTCATTCATTCATTCATTCATTTATTTATTTATTCATTTATTTATTTATTCATTTATTTATTTATTCATTAATTCATTCATTCATTCAGGCATGTATTTATTTATTCATTTATTTATTTATTCATTTGTTTATTTATTCATTCATTCATTCATTCATTCATTCATTTATTTATTTATTTATTTATTTATTTATTCATTTATTTATTTATTCATTTATTCATTTATTTATTCATTCATTCATTCATTCATTCATTCATTCATTCATTTATTCATTTATTTATTTATTTATTCATTCATTCATACATTCATTTATTCATTCATTCATTCACTCATTCACTCACTCATTCATTCATTCATTTATTCATTTATTCATTTATTCATTCATTTATTTATTTATTCATTTATTTATTCATTCATTCATTCATTTATTTACTTATTTATTTATTTATTTATTCATTCATTTATTTATTTATTTATTTATTTATTCATTCATTTATTCATTTATTTATTTATTTATTTATTTATTCATTTATTTATTCATTCATTTATTTATTCATTCATTTATTTATTCATTCATTCATTCATTCATTCATTTATTTATTTATTTATTTATTTATTTATTTATTTATTCATTCATTCATTCATTTATTTATTTATTTATTTACAGTATTCATTCATTTATTTATTAATTCTATCAGAATGCCTTCCTTTGGAGGGGAAGTAAAGCCGGCGGGCCCATGCCATTGATTTATGGCATGTTAAAGAACCTCCACTAAATACAATTGTGTGAAGCTAAATTTTTAGGATAGATTTGATTAACGCTCTACGTTCCAAATTCTCCACCAGGTGCTGTATGTGGTGGCTCAAGTAGCGAAGTTCACAGGTAGGTGTCGTTGATGGTAGCATTTGGTAGCAAAAGTAAGAACTACTTGAAATTGATCTTGTGCAGTCCTTACCTAAATTACAGATAACTCACACTAATACAGCCATTACAATTAACACCGGTTATCAGACAGATTCTACACACACACAAAGTACCAACCATTCATTCATTCATTCATTCATTAATTCATTCATTCATTCATTCATTCATTCATTCATTCGTCCATTCATTGTGGGGTTTGAAGCCATTTTTTCAGTGTTGCCTTAGTAACAGTGAACACAAAACTGTGCGTAGCTCCAGCAAGGAAGACAACCAGATAAGTAGTAGCCTGTAATATTACAGTTTAACCATAGTTGATTTTTTACAACCATATAATCACTCCAAATATACAAACTCCAGATATCTATCTCCATTTAGCATTTCACCTAATATCATATATACTGCATTTAGCATACACCGACAGTTGCATTACCAATACTGCAACTAAATAATTGTACATATTGTAAATATTTTCACCTGTATTTTCAAACATAGATTTTATAGCCTAAGTGTAATGGATCTGATGATGATCGCTTGACGATCGAAACTGGTCATCCTAGAGTATTTATTATTCTCATGTAATTTACTTCAGGATTAGGGCATAACCCAGCTCTTTTGGGTACATTCGTGTTGACTGACTGAAAAGCAATAAACTCTTCTTTAATTAATTAATTAATTAATTCATGCATTCATTCATGCATTCATCCATCCATTCATTCATTTATTTATTGATTTATACATTTATTTATTTATTTATTTATTTGCTACTGACAAATCTCATGTCTGTTTTCTTTCAAGAAATTTCAATTTATGCAGGACTTGCATTTGTAACTAATCTTCAAATTTATAGGACTGGCTCAGCGGAAACAGTGTTGAGGAAAAGGGATATAAAAGGTACGTTTTCGAAAGAAATAAGTGTTGCATCAAATATAGATGTAGGGATTAGAAACTTGTTTTTGAAAGCCTTTAACTGTAATGTGGTGCTCTATCGAAGTGAAACTTTGACTGTTAGTAAATCAGAGATGAGGAAAATATATTTTAACTATAAAACACTTTGAGCCATTTCCAGTGTTGCCTTGTTAATAATTTATTGCTAATTTTCAGTCGGTCGATAGGTACTGTATTTATGGCCTATTATTAAAACTGGTAATATGAGGTTCTACCTGCCATGGGGTTGAAGGAGGTGGCCGTGGCCTGTTGGAAGGTACCGTCCAGGCGTTTACCAGGAGTTATAAATGGGAAACCAGAGAAAACCATTTAAAGGACGCGAATCCACTCGTCTCCTGAGGCTGGAGATAGCCTAGCCCCATAGTTGTTTGAGTCTTGAGTCTTTTGACTGGTTTGACGCAGCTGTCCATGTCTCCCTGTCCTGAGCTAATCGTTTCATCTCTACATAGCTACCACACCCTACATCCGAGGCAATCTGTTTAACATATTCTAACCTTGGTCTACCCCTACAGTTCTTGTCCTCGACCCTTCCTTCTATAACTACTGTCCGTCCACCAGCTCATGGTCTTAGGGGGCTGAAGGGGAGAGGAGAGACATTCCAGCTGCGTTGATTGAGTGGACGTGCCGCTGCAGGTATTGCCAACTCAGCACAGATGTTATTCACGCTATGGTTACTCACTCCTACTTTCGTTTAGTTTCAATTGTGAAATCGTACGGGTCAGTAGTAGGTTGGCACTAATGTCGTTCGCACATAGGCCAGCTGTCTCCTGCTGACTCGTTGCATTCCTGCCACGGATCTTAAGCTGGTGGACGGACAGTAAGCTTGCTATTCCTGGGTCTCTTAATATGTGTCCTACTAACCTATCTCTTCTCTTCATTAGTAGTCGCCAGAAACATCTCTCCTCTCCCACTCGTCTTAATACCTCTTCGTTTGTAACCCTATTTACCCATCTGATCTTCATAATTCTCCTGTAACACCACATTTCAAACGCTTCAATTCTCCTCTTTTCTGCTGCACCAATAGTCCAAGTTTCACTTCCATAGAGCGCCACGCTCCAGACAAAGGCTTTCAAAAATGACTTCCTAATACCTAAATCTATATTCGATGTCAACAGATTCCTTTTTTGTAGAAATGCTTTCCTTGCCTGAGCCAACCTACATTTTATATCCTATTTGCTTCGTCCATCACTGGTTATTTTGCTTCCTAAGTAACAGAAGTCTCCTACTTCCTTCAGCTTTTTACCTGCCAATTTGATGTCCATAGAGGTTTCTGATTTATTTCGGCTGCATTCCAGTATTTTTGTTTTACATTTATTAATTTTCATCATGAATTCTTTTCTCAAGACGGAGTCCACGTTATCTCACTGGGATAGCTGCGTGTTAATAAATAATAATACAAAATTATTAATGATAATAATAATAATAATAATAATAATAATAATAATAATAATAATAATATGTTCCAGCTGGTCCAGGCTAAGGACCAGGTGCTGCTACTGTTGGTGATGCGGACGCTGGGGGAATTCCCGGGATTACCTGGTATCTTCGTGGCGGGAGTATTCAGCGCTGCCCTTAGGTACGTGTCAGCATGGTCCCATGCCCGACCTCCCTTGCTTAACTAAATATTCTCTTCCTATCCCAAAGAGATCACGGGAACTATCGGCAAGATAAGGAGAATAAAACAGACGATATTAATTGTATTGACCACTTCAAAGCCAAACAGATGATACAACTTCCATTTTGGGTTACACTATTCAACAAATGACTGTAAAAGGAGGCATTGGGGCGCATTAGACGGGTAGCGCTGAGGAACATGTAGCGAACGGCCGTCCGGAGGTTATCCTTTCGTATTCTGACGTAATCTGCCAGCATACAGTGTGACCCCTGTGGAAATCAGTTGTCAGACATCCCACACAGCAATAATGTATGCGGGACATTTATAGGTAGATTGTACGGGACAAATGGGCCACCTGGTATGAGTTATATCATGAAAATAATGTGTCATTTGTAAATGAGATATTCAAATTGACATCATTATTAATATTTTTACTATCAGTATTATCATTATTAATTATATTAGGCTATTATGAGTTTTGTTGTTTCTTTTTGGGGTTCGGGCATCGTGGTCATTTCAGCCCCGTTTTATTTGGGCGTGTGTAGATTATATCGCGTCATATGTGTTATTGTGATGTCTGGTAGTGTGTATTTGAACTGTGGCTAGGGCTGAAAATAAGGTGGCCGTGAAAGTAAGTTAGAAAGCAACACCGCATTTGCCTGTAGTAGAAGTGGGAAACAGTGGAAAACCACTTGTAGGTTGACTGAGGAATTGAACCCCCACCTACTCAGTTTTGCCTCCCGAGGCTGAGTGAACTTGTTCCAACCCTTAAACAAGAATTAAATGTCTTGACAGACCCGGGAATCGAACCCAGGACTTCAGAGATGACAGCCTAGTGTGCCAACTACTGCACCACGAGTTGGTCTATTATTATTATTATTATCATTCTTCTTCTTATTATTATGGCACGAGAGTACCTCCTACGTCTAGATAACTATTTTCTGTTTCCAGCTCTCTTTCATCCTCACTGAATTCGATGGCTGCCGTGGTGCTGGAGGACTTCTACAAGTCTTTCTTTTCTAAGCCCCTGACAGAGCGGCAGACCAACCTACTACTGAAAGGTGCGGTCGTCATCACGGGTCTGCTAGGGGTTTCTCTCGTATTCGTGGTGGAGAGGCTGGGGTCCGTATTGAAGGTCTGTACAAGCTGTTTCGACCGTCGCATCATTAAAATGTTCTACCTCAAATTATATCGTGCTTTGTGGTGTTGGGGTAGCGCGCCTGCCTCTCATCCGGAGGCCACAGGTTCGATTCCTGTGTCCGTCAAGGATTTTAGAAAATGACATGTGAGCTGGAACGGGGTGCACTCAGCCTTGTGAAGATAAGTAGCTATCTGAGAGTAGAGCAGCTCCCCGATGAGGAAAATCAAAATTAACGGCCGAGGTGACACATCATCCCGCAATCAGTAGGCCAAATGACAGGTAGCCCAAAGCTCTTCATGGGCTGTGGTGCCGCGGTGTTTGGTTTACTCCATAGAATAGCTGTGGCGTTAAATCTCGCATCATAACTGTGAGGGAACTTCAAAGACAGAATATCGAATGTTCGGTTCCCGCCTCTGACAGCGGGCATTCTTATGGTTTTCTTTCACTGATTGTTGTCATTTGTAGCTCTTCAGTCGGTCAACACGATTGCGCCCAACGAATGGGTGGGGTACAAGATATAAATATGTAAATACACTCCTGAAAAAATCATGTATTAGTTCTTTATCACTATTAAATGCAATCCTGAATTTCCCCATTGAATAGTGATAATTAAGTCTCGGAAGTTCATGCAAAATGATATATTTGCATATTTATGCATATGTTGGTAATTTTGGCACAATGCACCATATTTTTCTCCTTTGCCTGTTTAAGTGCATATCTCTCCTTGAGAAGGGCGAATATTATTATTTCCTATTGTTTTGAAGCGCTCTTTGCTACTTCATGATCCTAAAGTCATATTTTTCGATTCAGACTCCGAGAGTCCAACACAGAATAATACTGAAGTTATTTCAATACCTAGTACGTTTCAGTCTTTATTGCACGTTAATATCAATTATTTTTATTGAGCATCCACTATGTGAAAAAATGAAATTCCACAGCCTGCTTCCAATCGACCGACTGGGTCAGGGAATGGAATGAATGAAGCCCCCATCTAGCGGCGAGGATATGAACTGTGCCGGCAGCCGAAGCCTGTCGCACTCCCCTGGGGCAATGATTAAATGAATGACAGATGAAATGAAATGACAGCGGAGAGTGTTGCTGGAATGAAATTTTGTGACAGGGAAAACCGGAGTACCAGGAGAAAAACCTGTCTCTCACCGCTTTGTCCAGCACAAATCTCACATGGAGTGACCGGGATTTGAACCACGGACCCAGCGGTGAGAGGCCGGCGTGCTGCCGCTTAAGCCATGGAGGGATGTGAGCATTCACTATGTAAATATAAAATTATTTTATTTTTTTAATATTCCATGGCTATTAAAATTGTGTATCAGTTATACTTACAAATTAACATAAAATAAGAGAATTATTGATGGTCAACACTGCTTGAAGTTCCATAAAGTAACACTTCCTACTATTTAGAACAGTTTCTTAGTTGATAGATTTTAAAAAAGGTGTAGTTGTATGTCCGTCTACTCATATTTTCTTTATATTCAAAATAGAAACCCTAAAGAATACGGAGTGATCGTAATTGCCGTAGTCATTTCATAGTGCATAATTTTTGAAATTTGATGCATATTTTACCAATAATTAGTGCATTTTGCATGCATATTTATACATATAATAGGGCATGAATCCGGGCCTCAGTGATAATTAATTAATACATGTAATTTTTTCCATGAGTATATTTACATATTTACATCTCGCACCCCGCCCATTCATTGGGCATAATCGTGCTGACCAACTAAAGAGCTACAAATGACAATTTTGTAAAGGCAACACTGAAATTATGGCGTCAAATCTCTACATTTCACAGATTGTACCACACACCCTTCAGACAAATGCCGTGACTGTGTGTATCTTTAGTCCCGGGCACCTACCCCAAACCTGTTTGTTAAGATGCTAGCACAAAGGTTGGTTGGATTCTCAGTAAGCACCGCCGTGACCACAATGTTGAAAATCACCTAAATTAATCAACAACACCATTATTTACTCCCTGAAACAACTGAAGAGAATATGCTTTAGCTGTTGGACTCTTCGGTAGAAAATGGTACAGTATTTGTAATTCATAGACAGTAAATTTGTTCTAAAAGGCATGAAAATGACCATGTCTGCCCAAAAAATTGGTTTGACAAACTACTCAACTTTTTCTTGGATTAACTATTTTCACAGCAAAGTTATCAGGTAGCTCTTTATTTTCACGTAAACATGACAACAACATAAATCATCCCAATCTCAAAATTTCAATGCACCAATACATCATGTCCACATCATTAATATTTTCCACTTCGAGCTGTTTTTTTTTTTTCAAGAGATTAGTTATATCTTTCAACATTAATCAAAAATTCATTTATGAAATAAGTTTATGAGATCACCTTTTTTCCGTGTGTGTGTATCTGTGTGTGCGTATGTGTGTCCCTCCGTAATAAAATATGAACGGCTGGAACTATTTCAATGAAACTCGGTAAGGACATAGTACTATTTTATCCGACACCGACCGTCCCCTTGAAATTTTATTATGTCTCACCAATTCAACTTGGCGGCTGTGTGAAATAATTCACCGGCATTCCATATCTCCGAAACCAATAGTGATATCACCCTGAAATTTTGTACGGTAATAAAGGGCATTACTACACTACTAGAAGTTCACCTAAGTGACTTTCAAAAACATGTTAAGTACAAAACGAACATGGCAGCCAAAGGAAGTTGAAACATTTAAATAGACGTTTCTGGCGATTTAACCGTCCGTGCGCAGTGAAACATGGTACAGCAATGTTTATACACATTGTAATGCACTGGCATCTAATTTACTTCAATTGTTTACATAACCTCAAGATCCTCATCCATTGTTGGCATGTTAAGGAACCCATTTGAATTCAGTAGGCCGTGTTCATAATGGCAAAATTAATCTTGGGATTTTCCGCCAACACAAAAGTTCCTCCTTTCTCTACTAAAAAACACTAAAGTGTCAATGACCTTAGATACCTAACCTCCTTGACTTTCATAGCGTTCCAAGGAACGATAAAAATCGACATGCAAGCTGCCCTATGGGCGCAAATAAGCACCCGAGGCCATACGATATTAATGTTATTTTTATTTCATCTCTCATAAAATTTTCTCGTGAGGTTGGCGTCGGGAAGGGCATCCGGCCGTAGAAACGATCAGCCACGTGGAATTTCATCGCATCTCATCCCTGACCCCCTTAGATTAATAAGGGGTAGATATAGAGATTTATTTTCGTGTATTATGGGTATTTTAAGGCTGAACAGCTAATTTAATTATATATTATTAGTTGTGGTTTGCCAACTCTTCAGTTCATTTCTTATTCATATTTATGAGACACTGCTCGTCTTTCACCCGGACGGCTGGGGTTCGAATCCCAGTTACAGTGGGGTGGAAGTTTCAACTGAAAAGTCACGTGGCGTCAGGAAGGGCATCCGGCCTTAAATCCCCGGCCAAAACCAAAATGAGCCTGGTTGGTTCCGGCGACCCCAATTAATTGGGAAAAGCCGAAGAAAGAAAGTTTTTCATTTATGAGAGTCATTTAATAGTTCAGTATTTTGTAAACCTACTAATTTTGCTTTGTATATTATCAGCCTTGTAGGTCGAGGACGCATATAAAATAAAATGCTGACAGTTTCGTGTATTTATAGAACCAGCCACTGAAAATCACTCCAAATGACGCTAGGGATGATGTCCAGCCAAGCACCGTGCCATGAGAACATATTCCATGCGTCTATCACAGCCCTCCTTGGATAACTCCTATACGAAATGATGACGTTTTCAACTCCAATAGTTCTGCTCCTTCTTCAATACTGTCTGCGCTATGTTTCTCCCACGGGAGGCATCGCCTGCTAATTTACCAGGGCTGCGCGCGACTTATACACCACTCTCTTGACGGTCGTTCGTTTCTTTTTGTGTCTGCAACCGACTCTATCGTCGATAATTTTGTGTGACAATATTTGATCGTGTTGGGATGAAATGTAACTAGGCCAAGCGTTCTCAACCAGGTGCTCGCGACCACAAGCTCCCCTCAGATCCATTCTTCCATTCAAATTCTGTTGCATGAGCCGGAATAATAGTGCTTTCATTACAAGTTTTGACAGTCAGGAATTAAATCATTTTATGTTCGACCCTAACTATTATGTGTCAGAAAACTGTATCATAATGAGGCTCATTATAACACTATTTTTCATTATGAAACAGTTTCTCCCACCAATCAGAGCTCAAGAAACAGTTGTGTGACCAATTAGATAAGGATACCTTCGCGCATGCGCTCAAAATCCAACATATCTATATAAATTACCGAAATTGCACCGTCCATATGTTCTCGTAAATAAACTGGTGAATATGAGACAAGAAATGGCACTGTACCTTAATATCCACAAAATCAATTTCTACACAGCGCGTGGTTTTGAAACGACTTCGGTGACAGTTTTACTGAATACTGGAGCACAATCTGAACATATGGTATTGAAGCACACAGAGCGCATGCGTCGGTTGTCCAGAGAGCTTGGAAAACAGAGATATACTACCCACCGCAGCACCCGATCACAACATTCTAGTGACTGAACAGATATTTATGAATATTTATGTTAAAACATATAATAAAGTTAAAATTATCGTCGAACATAACCAGTCGTATGCAACTCGCCTATAATGGTAATTAAGACACTCGTATGGAAATTATAAAATTCGCATACGCTCGTTTTATAAAAATACTCGTGTCTTAATTATAGCCATTATAGGCTCGTTGCATAATGTACTATTGTGAAATAGTATTTATTAGTATTATTAATCTATTATCATTATTTATTTTCACGGACATCCCTGTTTTATGAGTAACAATAATGTATTTGTTTATTTATCGCGTATGGCTGTTATACCGGGAGTGTCCGAGGACATGTTTGGCTCGCCAGAGGCTGTAGCTGCTTCAAGCGGACACCCCTAGGGTGAGCTACAAGTTCCTTTCAATTTCAAGTAGTTCCAACTTTCGCTACCAGATGTCAATGATACCTAGTGGTAAACGTTGGAACTTTGATAGAGCGTTATAACGAAATCTAACCTGGAATTTAGCTCCACACAAGTTTAGTCTGTGAAAGGATCTTTTACATGCCATAAATCTATGACATGGAACCGCCGGCTTTACTTCCCCTCCGAAGGAAGGCATACTGAAGGATTTTAACGCTCTTAAAAATTCCGACGATTTCGGCCGGGTTTGAACCCGCTATCTTGGGCACAGCAGTTCAGCATGCTACCAACTACGCCACCGAAGCCGCTTATGAGTAACAAGAAAGATGTTGATTCGACTCGACTGTCCATACATAAATGTATCTTATCTGCATGAGTCACGCAAGCAGTTGCAGCATGCCCCGACAGTGGTGAATCCCTAGCTATTTCAGCACTTCTGATGGAGAGAGATGATGATGATGATGATGATGATGATAATTGTTGTTTTAAGGGGCCTAACATCTAGGTTATCGGCCCCTAATGGTTTGGGTGATTGTGAAGATGATAATGAAATGTAAACTATAACAAAAACTAACTACTAACTTACATACTAGAAGTAGAAAAGGAAAACAAATGGAGGATAAGGCAAATAAAGGACAGGTGGAAAAGAAATGCCCTCAAACCTCGAGGAATGCGGATTGAGGGACTTGGAAGGAAGGAAGGAGAGCCATGAAAGGCAGATAGGAAAGTGAAAGAGGAGAGGGTCCGCCCCACAGGTAATGGATAAAAGGGGGAAAACCGGACCCAGCTCAGGAATTCCTCGGGGTCGCCAACTCCCGAACTCACCAGCCGTGAGCCCCTGAGGGTGTAGCAATATCTAGGGTGCACCAGAAGTGGTGGGGCTACATACACTTTGCCTCCTTGAGGGCTTTGAGCACAAGGCAGGAGGTAAAAGGAAAAGAAAAAGAAGGCTGACCCCTCGCAGACTCCTTAGGCCTCGGATACCCTAATACCGTCGGGGTCGGAAGAGAACAAGACTTGACCAAGTGAGGCCGACAGGAAAGAAGACGGAGAGGAGTCCGGCACAAGTAAGTGGAAGCAATGCCGGACTCAGCTGGGGCCCCGTGGTCGCCAACCCACGTCCCACTAGATGTAAGCCCCTGGGGGTGGGGGGGTGGAGAGAGAGTGATATATAGGAAAAGGTAAGAGCGGCGCATGCTTGTTGCATTATTATTATTATTCATATGCTCACCATCTCATTGGGTACAATTCATCATTTCATCGGCATTTCTTGCAAGATGGAGTGGCATTCTCTATTGTAACGTGACGCCGCTGACCGGACAGGCAGCTCTCGCGGGGAGCGGCAGTGCGGCGAATCTACCAACGGGTGAGACAGTTTCCAGGCACGCACCCCTCTCGATCCCGTTACCAAGGCCGCCACAATAACAAAGCCCCTGTGACTCATCGCGATCCGGCCAGAGAATACGCGAATCGACTGGATTAAGGACAATCGAGAACATACTCCATACTGCAAGAAGAAGGCGCGCCTAGAATCTTCCAGGCCTGGGGCCGATTGTTTATATACCAGCGATGTGCGTCGAACAGTCAGTTTAAGTCTGAGTTGAGTCCGAGTTCACGACAGTTCTTAGTGAGGAGTTGAGTTGCAGATCCAGCTGCGTTGATCGTGGAGTTCGACGGTGTGGAAATAAATGTGAAGATAAATATTGAAGACAGTGGTGTGGAAATAAATGTGAAAGTAAATATTGACTGGAAGAGACTCTTTCTTGCAGAGTACAGTGTAAATAAATAGTGTCTAGTAGTTCGTATGAAGCGAGACTCAGTGTGTGTGTGCGAGTGAGTAGGCCTAATTTTTTAAATATTAATTAGTGTAAGTTATATTAGTGTAAATAAAGAACTCGAGCACTATATGCCTGACAAGTTATTTCACGAACGTTAAAAACGTACCACTATATTGGCAGGTTGAGGAACAAATAAACTATGGAGCAGGTCTCTAAAGTAACTACTTTCTGCATACTGGTATGCACATTATGGTGGAGTCCCAGTTTATCGAGGTTGTCCTTCAGCGACTTCGGTATGATCCCTGTGGAAGAGATTATGATAGGCAATTCAGTGACAAAATTCTGTCGCCACATCTGTCGGATCTTCAGCTAGAGGCATGTATTTCGTCACTTTCTCAGCGTAAATGTGTTGGATATTATGCAAGTTAGAAACTGCAATGTCTATTAGAAGAGTTTTCTTTTGCACTTTCTCAATAAGAATAATGTCTGGCCTGTTTTGCTGATATAGGTCTATCTGTGATCACTGACCTGTCCCAGAGTAGCTTGTGTGTATCGTTCTCCAGAACAGCATCAAGAATACGGTATATTGATAGTAAGGCTGAACATTATTTTTTAAGGAGTGCTTCTTTGCCAGGTTCAGGTGGATTATCTTGGCTACTTGGCCATGCCTCTTTTTTAAATAATTCGGTCTTCTATGGACCACGTTATTACAACTGCCTTTTCCCTCGTTCTTTCACATTGGCCCAGTGTTCACGCATTCTTCTTCGGTGAGCTTCTTTTCGTTCTTCGGTCCACTACTTGCCGGTTTTCAATATGGGTTTAGGCTGAAAACTCTGTATTTCCCCAAGTTTCTTCTTCAAATAGTCACGTTCCAAGATGTCCTCCCCAGTTCTTGTGGGTCTTTTTCCACCTCTGTAAACCAGATCCCTTTGGTTTTCTTTTCCACAATGTAGGCACAGATGCGATTGGGCCATCCTTTGGAGCTCATTCGTGTTAAATGGCATTAAAAGGAGAGTCTTCTTTCTCCACATGCAGATAAAGTTCATCGTTGTGTTGTCTTCTATACTCTTCTTGTTCCTTGGCTTGGCCCAAAGTCTTTCTCAAAATCTTCCTCTCTTTGGCTTCCAGTTGTTCTGGCAGTTCTTTCTTATTCATCACCAGGCATTCTGATGCATATAGCGCCTCCGGGCGAATAACGGTAACGTAATGCCTCAGTTTGGCCTTGAAGGACATTGTTTTTTTTGTAAATATCTTTGGTTAAATGGTAAGCCATTTCCATTTTGTTAATCCGTGACACGAAAGCTTCATTTTCACGAATTTTGGGCTCATCCATTCACACAAAAATTTGAATTTCTCTACCTGTATTATTTGTCCTCCGTTCACCATAAGTTCTCTGGGTTCTGACTTGATTTTCGTTATAAACTGCGTTTTCTCAAACAAAACCTGAAGCCCCTGATTGTCAGGTTCTTGTTCTTACAACCTAGTCTGACCCCATTCTCTACACCATCCTTACACAATTATTTACGCCATTCTCGAATAATCTTCTCGAGAACACAGTTGAATTACAGAGGCGAGAGCCCATCTCCCTGTCTCACCCCTGTCCGTATTGCGAAGGATTCAGAAATCTCTCCCCTGAATTTCACTTTGGAGGCAATGTTCAACAGGGTTTGGTGAATGATTGCTCTTGTCTTATTATCTAAACCAAATTCTCTTAAAACCTGGATCAGGGTACTTCGATCCAGAGAGTCGAAAGTCTTCTTGAAATCATCACAGGTCACCACACATTTCTTACTTCTCAGATACATGTACAGTAGAATTGACTTTTGATTCATGATTCGCTCAACACAAGATCGCCCCTTTCGAAATCCTCCTTGGCATTCGCCCAGTTGTTCATCGAGCTGTTCCACTCTCGTTTGAAGCACTTTCACGAGAATATTGTAAGTTATCGAGAGGAGTGATATGCCACGATAGTTGTCTACGTCCGCTTAATCACCTTTCTTGTGCAGGGGGTGAATCAGGGCCGGTGTCCAATCACTAGGCAGTTTCCCTGTTTCCCAAATCTCCCGGATGATATCCGTTAACTTGTCGACTGGTTTATCACCTGCGTATTTCCCGAGTCCGGAAACTATTGAATCCTCACCTGGTGCTTTATTTTTCTTAAGCGAGTGAGTGATCTGCTGATTTCTTCTTGTCCCTTATTATTATTATTATTATTATTATTATTATTATTATTATTATTATATTCAATTTAATGGCGCTAGGGTACTTGGTATGGTATGAGGGTGTTGCTCACAGTCACAAAAAGGTTGAGAATGACTGAACTAGACCGTGAAGACCATTACTGTAGAAGTTGTTATTGATGTTATCGATTGATTAAGGGGCCTGTGATATCTCGGGTCTGTGTACTTGGTGTGTATGGAATCATCTGTCTGATAACCTGTGTCACTGTGATGGCTGTACTATTGAGTGTGTGGCTAGGACTGGGTTGAAGTTGGATTTTAAATTTAAGTTGGGTCCCTTCCCAGCATTTTCCTGGAGTAGGAGTGGGGAAATCACGTTTGGATGGGTGATAAGGGAAAAATACTGTACTAGCCACTACACCATGAGGTGGTCTTGCTGCACACGAACGACAGAGTTCTGCACTCCACAACAAAGACAGATGGTAGGGTATCTGTGGCAGAACCTCGTCCTGAATTACAACTTTCTGTTTGCAGATGGCGCTGTCAGTGGGATCAATGCCGGAGGGCCCTATTCTCGCCGTGTTCACACTTGGCTTGTTTTTCCCCTGGGTCAACACTAAGGTAAGGGGCAGGCCATCACATCATTTCTTATTAATGTTTCTTTTCAAATAAGCGTATGACCTCTATCACCCCTTAAACACTTATACTGTAATAAACTAATGGTTTTATATAGCTTTCACGGCCGGCGTTCATAACTATGTACAAGATGTCTGGGATTGTAGGCCGTGGTCCCGGCAGCGAGATTGCAATTTCTAGTTCACTTTTAGCATTAGAGAAGGATACAGCTTCCTAATTGGCTATTCTGACGAAACCTGACTGCACCTAGGGCTGTGATTAGTCAGCGAAGTTATAGGGTGGAGCCTATCAGCGATGTCGTTCGAGGTTTAAAACAAAATATGTGGAACTCACACTGTTTTAACTTCCTATTTCCTAGGTACCCGTATAAGTTGTAATGCGCCTAGCAATAGTTGCATGATCATTGTTCCTAGGCCATAAGTGTTTCCGTATCTTCTTAAGTCAAGAAGAATCATTGCGAAAATGGTTTTCATCGATTAGTTCATTTACTCTGTACGAATGCGGAAGTAGCTTATCAACCACTCCCGATCAAGAATTGTATGCGCATGGGAGGTGGCTCAAAATATTTTATTTCCGACGGCCTGAAAGGTATGAATGGCAACTACGGAGTCGAAAAATGAGCTTGCCATTCACCGCAGTTCTTGACTTATGAAGATACGGAAACACTTATGGTCTAGGAACAATGATCATGCGACTATTGCTAGGCGCATTACAATAGAAGGTACCAAGAAAATAGGAAGTTAAAACAGTGGGAGTTCTGCATATTTTGTTCAAACCTGGAACGACATCGCTGATAGGTTCCACTCTATAACTACGCTGACTAATCACAGCCCATGGTACAGTCGTGTTTCGTCGGAACAGCCAATCAACAAGCCGTATCGCTCTCTAATGCTAAAATGAATTAGAAAATGCACTCTCGCGTCCCGGCAGGATGATATCTCCCGACGTTTCACTATCAAGGGTCCGCTCATTTTGTTAGTCAGCAGTAGAAGTTTTCGGTCCTGCCCATACCACGGCCTACAAGCCCGGACAACTTGTGATTTGCACTATTATCCAAGTATGGTGGTAGAAAAACATCGAGATTGTCTCCCCTAATATTTATGCAAAGGCAAAGTAAAGTCAAATCCGTACAGGCCATGGAGGCCCTGGAAGTAGTGGAAGGTAGAGGCTTTCACCCTTTGAGACAGCGACACTAGATGGAGTGGAGTTGTCAGCTCCACGCCCGGCCGTCTTTGCCCCCAGGAACTATCCTGGTACTCATTTCTGGTGTAGGCTGAGTGAACCCCAGGGCTATTTGCGTTACCGAAAGTGGTAGTTTTTTCCTTTCTAAAATCCACTACCCGCGTGGGAATCGAACCCGCTCCCTTTCAGTGCCTCTATCGACTGCGTTACGTAGTGCCCTCCTAAAATTAAATATTACGCACTTATAATAAAAATCAAAGATGTCAAATCAATGATCACTGGGATTTATGTCAAGAAATTCGTTGCAGAATTGAGCAGAAGAGAAGTTCTTCTTTGAAAATGAGGTGAGTTTCGACTAGCCGTTCTGTATCGCTCCCCACACGCACCGGCTTCGATGCTATGTGTTTAATTTTATTTTTGTTGCTTATTTAAGGTTCTCAGCGATATCGTGGTCATGTAGGCCCGTGCACTTTCGTGTGTGTGTGTGTGAAATTTGTATGATAACCCTTGTTATTGTGATAGCTGTACTAGAGTGTGTATTTTTAGAGGAGGTGGAGGGATAGGATTTGGAAGGAGGCAGCCGTGGCCTTAGGTTAGGAACCATCTCGGCATTTGGCTGGAGTACAAGTGGGAAAACACAGAAAACTACTTCCAGGATGGCTGAGATGGGAATCGAACTCCCCTCTTCTCAATTTTGCCTCACAAGGCTAAGTGTACCCCGTTCCAGTCTTCACACTACAGTTCAAATTTCTTGGCAGAGCCGGAAATCGAACCATGATCTCCGGTGCGCCAGCCAAGAATGCTAGCCGCTACACCACGAGGTGCACTACGTGTTTAGTATCCTGCTGTATGGAGTTGGGTCATAGACACAGACGTATTATGTAAGAAATAGGTCGTGTTACTGGTTAACCTCAAGGTACACATCACAAGTTGAACATAAGATGGGTAATCCTGCATATTACATTTCTTCTTTTATGTTCGACCATGACTATTATAGGCCGTCAGAAAACTGTACTATAATGACGCTCATTATAACACTATTTTTCATTATGAAACAGTTTTTCCCACCAATCAGAGCTCAAGAAACAGTTGTTTGACCAATTAGATAAGAATAGCATCGCAACAGCGCTGAGTTCCACGGCCTTCTAATTTAAATTTCACTGCGTGGCCTGGTGTCATGGTAGGGCAATCGAGGAGGCCATGGTCAAATACAAGGCATTCTCTGCGTCTCATTCGCTCTGTTCAGTACATAAAACTGGCTAAATCTCGACAGATATTTATGAATATTTATGTTCGAACATAAAATAGTTATAATAATTATCGTCGAACATAAACAGTCGTATGCAACTCGCCTATAATGGTAATTAAGACACTCGTATGGAAATTATAAAACTCGCATACGTTCGTTTCATAAACATACTCATGTCTTAATTATCGCCATTATAGGCTCGTTGCATAATGTACTATTAAATTTACATCTATTGTAATGTTTTATCCATATCACTTTGTGACCGACTGGACACTGATCTGCAGGGAATGCTGGCTGGAGGTACTGCTGGACTCACCTTCATTGCTTGGCTCGCCTCGGGATCGTACCTAGCCACTACTACAGGCCAGTTGAGGTCCCTTACAAAGCCTTTCACTGTGGACGGATGCACGTACAACTACACTGTTACCAACAGCACAACGAGCCACACCATCTTCACCAATAACAGGTACCGTACTGTTCTGTGCATCCATGCAGAAAAGTTAACAAACCCGAGAATTTGTCATAGAGGAAAGAAAGGAAGGAGATGACTTCGCTGCGCTGCCTAGTGCAAGCTGTTGAAGCCAAACGGCACGCCCTCTTTGGGTAGCAAGAAAATGGCTGTTCCTATGCTTAGAGCCGTAAACCACTCCAACTAGTCTTGGATTTTAGTGACATAAAACTGCAATGAAAAGTCAAGATTTATTTTTGGATAGGTAGAATACACTCTGTACATCACAATACTTAGCACAAATAAGCTGCGTTATCGTTTTAAAAACCTATTTAAATAGAAATATGAGAGCACCTTTGCAAGGCTAGTTTTGTAAGAAAGATGCGGCAAAACGTAATAATACGCTGAAACTCTGATTAAATTGAATAGCATACAGGTGTCTGAAGGTGCGAGTTATACCAAAGAAGGAACATCTTGGGAACTATCATAATGATGCCGAACTAATCACGGTATTTAGGTCTACACCAAATTGATTTTTAAGTTCATATTGGTGTTGAGGCATTCGTCAGTTTTTAGGCCTAATTTCGAGCACAGTCACTTTCACTCATTGTTTGTGCACATTTTGATATTCAAGAATACGAACCTTAAAATTAATAAACAGAACACTTATTCGATTCGTACAACCATATGCAAGTCACGGAACACCGAATACAAGTTAAGGTTAAGCCCACTTTGGACGCAGCGCTTGGCTTCACTCAAACGAGCTCAGGGCATATCCTCTTATTCTTTCCTCCATGGTACTGTGCCTCTTCACAAGCGCTGACAACCTAGCGGGATATGTATTGATCACGGGACCCAACATTGTCCCCTCTCTGTCTTCTGGTAAACTAGTAAAAGCGGCTTTTCCTAGAAATTGAATTCTAGTCTAAGGGTTGGAACGGGGTACACTCAGCCTCGTGAGGCTAAACTGACAAGAGGCAGGTTCGATTCCTACCGCAGCCATCCTGGGAGTGGTTTTCCGTGATTTTCCCACTTCTACTCCAGGCAAATGCCGGGATGGTGCCTCACGTAAGGAGGCCACGACCACTTCTTACCCAAATCCTTCCTCGATTACAAATAGACCTACACATACAGTTCCAAAGTATGTTCGCTGAGTCGAGATAGTGGAAGTAAACACAGTTGTACACGTGATTGCAGGGCTGCCCGCAAGGGGTGCATAGCGCTGTACCTGTTGAACGTAGGCCAACTTCAGTGCTGTGTATAGCCCACAAGTGAAGCGGGCTGAGTTATCGGTTACACGCTACAGCACGGTTTATTTATTGTTCGTTTATGTATTTATTTAATTAATTAATTAATTCTTAACTGCTTATGACAGGCAACAGTATACAATGCAGCAAGTCTTGTCTTTTCTAGGGCTAGGGCATGACTAATGATCTCGGAGCTTATTGGCTACCCCTGTCCGGCAGAGCTGATGACGTGACCTGGGCGTGTTTCTCTGTCCAGGCAGTCGACCAAAGGGCTGCTAGTTCAGCCGACGGCCCGCCTGAAGCAGGAATTGAAATAACTTGATTTCGTTCGTTCGTTCGTTCGTTCGTTCCAGGCAGTCAAGTGACCACGTGCAAGTATTTACGCACGCTATCTCAACTCGGCGAACAGACCTTAGTACAGGCATCACAGAGTCACAGGTCATCATACAACTTCTACAAACCCACGTACACGGGGTTACATGACCACGATGTCGCAAAGCCCCTAATGAATCAACAACAATAGCACTAGTTGTAGTCGTTTTTTTGTGTGTGGCCTCCTGAGAGGCCGAGTGATGGTCTTTCTAGTCGACGCCCGTGGGCGACCTGCACGTCGGTATGAGAGATGGAACGGATGAAGATGAATGAAATTGGTCAAGGATGTGGAAGGAAGAGGCCATGGCCTATCAGAAGGTACCGTCCCAGCATTTGCCTGGTGTTGAAAATGGGAAACCACGGAAAACCATTTTAAGGACGGCTGACGGTGGGGCTCGAACCCACGCGTCTACCGAGTCAGCAGAGAGCTTGGCCCCATGACCTAATGCTGCGCTTTAGCCAGCGTAGCCACTACTGTCGGTACTAGTAGTAGTAAAAGGATTATAGTTTTCTCGCTTGCCTCGTTATCGAGCGGCGACTCAAACGTTAGGCAATCAATAACCATTGTTCGTTGGTGACCCATAGCTGATGGATTTTGACCAATAGCATGCTTGCTCTGTCACTCCACCTGTAGGCCTACTCCGGAGCCCGGTCCTGGCTGCCGGCGCGCTTGTCAGGTCTCCAGTGTTGCGCAGTTGCGCGCAGTTCTGTCCAGTCTTGTTGCTACGATGAGAGTTGACAACGCTGTGCCTTATGCTGGGAAAGATCTGGCTCCCCGTACACATGGAATGTAAACATGGCCGCCCAGCTAGGTTTTAAAAGCGAGCCGTGTTTAACGAGGAAAGAGAGAGAACTACAGTAGTAGTATCCGTAGCTGGCACCGTGGTGTTGGAGTAGCGTGTTTGTATCTCACCCGGCGCGACAGCGAGATTGCAATTTCACATTTAGCATTGGAGAACGATATGGCTTCCTGATTGGCTGTTCTGACGTAACACGACAGCAGCATGGGCTGTGATTGGTCAACATTTTTTAGAGGAGCCTATTTCTATAAGTCGACATCTGCATTTTCTACGTTATTGAGAAAAACGAAAGAAAAAAAAGATACGAGCCTTACAGTAGTCGCATATGATGTGTAACATCTGACATGTTATCCTACTCGTATACTACACAGCTTGGACAATCTTAAAATGTTAATTTACACTCCATTTTCATACTGGTACTATGATGAATGTATAGATTGAATTGGAGATATGCTACTGTCACATTTGTGGCGCAGCGGTCAAACTGTTAGTCTCTCACCAAGGTAGACCGGGTTTGATTCCCGGTCAATACATGTGAGATTTTCGAATTGAAATGCCATGTCCTGTGGTTCGCATTCCACGTAAAAGGGAGGTACCGTGGATCATGATCGTGAGATTAACGGACACGCTAAACTACAAGCTTCCTTCCTTCCATTTACATTAATAATTCATAATAACAAAGTGACACACAATGTCGACAGTACTCTCAAATACTGTGAGCACATTCCTCAGTAACTATAACATTCATTATTCTCAAGGCTCTCATACAGTTCGTCGTAAACAATCAAAACATGGCTTCCTACAATCATGAAATGACCTAGTCTCACATATGATGAAAATACAGATACAGCTTTTATTCCACTCATATAACAACATTCTGTTATGCATTTAATATTTGACTACTCACCCACAGCTTGACAATAATGCCGCTTACTTAAATGTCATTTGTCGTCTTTGTCCTACCTACCCCATGTGATATTCAACCTTGAACGTGAAGCTTCATAAACTGCTCAATGACAAATGAAAGTCGGTGAAACATTTGCCACTGTGTTCG
The DNA here is from genome assembly GCA_946902985.2 of Meconema thalassinum. Taxonomy (NCBI): domain Eukaryota; kingdom Metazoa; phylum Arthropoda; class Insecta; order Orthoptera; family Tettigoniidae; genus Meconema; species Meconema thalassinum. The sequence goes on along the minus strand of OX336394.1, from coordinate 245,098,841 downwards.
TCAAACCAGTGCCTGCTAAATGCTCTGCCTACTGTATTGCCATAACATTCTCGCGCTACAGAGCACACACTGCCTTGTTTCCAATACACACATTTTCAATTTTACATCCAGCTGGCAGTGCGTCTTCACTTCCGTCCGATCCACTTCCGTTCGATCCACTCCCGCCCGATTCACTTCTGTCCCTTTTTTCTGGCAGTGCGTCTTCACTTCCGTCCGATCCACTTCCGTTCGATCCACTTCCGCCCGATTCACTTCCGTCCCCAATTTTCAAAATCACTCCCACAAAACTATCCAGCAACCGAGCGGAAAGAAACACATCAAAAAAACCGAAAGCCGTTTCCTTCCCCAAAGCTAAAAGTGAACTAGAAATTTCAAACTCGCCACCCGGCGACCATGGGCTCGATTTCCGGCACCGTCAGGGATTTTAGAAAATGACGTAAGGGCTGGATCAGGGTGCACTCAAGTAGTAAGCGTTTGTTAGACTCTAAATATTGCATCATCATGACCAGAAATTGCGTAATCCTGATGACGTCATGGGATGACGTCATGGGTCCTTAGAGCGAGCACGTGGTCCAGGAGCGAGCATGTGCAGTGCACGTGTTAGCGTGGGAAGAGGTTGACCTTTTGGCTTGTTTGTGCGATGATGATAAAAAGTTAATGGGTGTTGACGTCATGGGGGTTGTTTATTAGGATTTTAACTGTCATCTGACACCCGTGCGACTGTGAGCATGTGTGCCAGTGCGAGCAATCCACACATGTGGTGTGCAGCTGTTATGTTTTTTTGCTCGCGATTGAACCCTCGTCGTATCGGTCCCGAACCTGATATCTCGCACTCGTAGTAATGCCCCCCTCTTTTCCTATAGCCTCATTATTTAAATAAAATACCAAAACAAAAGGTCATTCGCGGGTAGTGGGGTAGTGTATGTTCTCTTGCAAGTCGCGTGTGTGCTTGAATACGTATGGCTATGTTGGGAAAATGTTTGGTGGTGGGCGAGGACTAGGGTTGAGTGAGGGCTCGTTTAAATGCTATTTTTCCCGCTCTATTTGATGGCGAGGTAATTTTTTAAAACGGGTGGAATTTGGAAACGCAATTTGAGGTAAACGTGCGTTTTTGACATTTTGGCGAATTTAATGAGCTTGTAAGGCTAGAACGATGTGTTATTTAGGAATGGTGTGACGTCCTCTTTGCTATGAATGCGTGTCGGTATATATATATTTTTTAAATTGTTGTTTTTGAAATTGGTGCTATTTTGGAAACGGTGAAGATGAGAGAAAAGTTTGTTTGAAGTCAATGAAAGGTCCCTATGCCCTCTAGGCTGACAGCAAGTTTGAAGTGTGTAGGACAAAACAAAATGATAGCCTACTTTCTGGCGAACATTGGCGATGATTCGCGAACGCATGGTCGGGTTTGAGCATATAGGGTGTCGTAGGACTTGTGGTGAACCACCCCTTGCTATGGACGGGAGTATATCCACCCCAAAATAAATCTACCCTTACCCGGAGGTTAAGTAGTGGTTATTTTTGTATGCATGCGCACTTGAGGGCTTTTGTAAGAGAGCGGAATTTTTAAAAGATTCTTTATAGATGAGGCTTTTTAAAAAATTTATTAAAAAAACAAAAACTAATAGGTCATTCGCTTTTTAGTATCTCGCTAACCAATAATGCGATTTAAACATATGGGGTGTCATAGGACTCGTAGTGAATTCTCCTTTTGTATGAATGAGGTATGTCAACCCCCAAAATAAAAACTACCCTTACCTGGGGTGAAAGAGCAATTTTTGTATGTATGCACACCGGTGGCTTTTGTCAAAAGGGCCTAACTACACATTTATAATATTTTCTGAACCCAGGATGGGATTTTCCCATAGGCAGTATCCTAGCACTTGGGGTGACACCTCGTTTTTGAAAGTATCATTCATTTATTTTTTTGTCAAAAGGGCCTAACTACACTTTTGTTAATATCTCGTGAACCAATCATGCTAGGGACTTGTATGAGGGGTCCTAGCACTTGGGGCGACGTCCCCCTTTGTGGGGTGAAACTACCCCCCAAAATTGAAAATTCAATATCTTGGAAACTATGAACCCTAAAATTAGGCGTTATAGCTTTAAAAATAGGTGATGACATAGGCTTTTACCTGGATTGGTCATTTCACCCCTAAAACAGTAAATAGTCATGTTATGGGGAAAAAACGTGTTAAACACCTAAAAATGATAAATGAAACTAAGATCTTTTGTTTTTGATGAAAAATAGCAGGGGGGTGAAAACTACCCCCAAATTGAAAAATCGATACCTTTGAAACTAAGAACCGTAAAATTATGTGTAATAGCTTAAAAAATTCGTTGTGACATAGGCTTTTACCTGGATAGATGATGTCACCCCTAAAACAGTAAATAGTGATTTACAGTGGGGAAAAAGGTCTTAAACGGGTAAAAATGATAATTGAACCTAAGATCTTTTGTTTTTGATGAAAAATAGCACGGGGTGAAAACTACCCCCAAATTGAAAAATCGATACCTTGGAAACTAAGAACCGTAAAATTATGTGTAATAGCTTAAAAAATTCGTTGTGACATAGGCTTTTACCTGGATAGATGATGTCACCCCTAAAACAGTAAATACTGATTTTACAGTGGGGAAAAAGGTCTTAAACGGGTAAAAATGATAATTGAACCTAAGATCTTTTGTTTTTCATGAAAAATAGTAGGGGGGTGAAAACTACTCTCAAATTGAAAAAATCGATATCTTGCAAACTAAGAACCCTAAAATTAGGTTTGAAAGTTGAAAAATAGGTGATGACATACGCTTTTACCTCGATAGATTATTTCACTCATAAAACAGGGAATAGTAATGTTACAGGAGAAAAAGGTATTAAACACTTAAAAGCATAAGAGTTTTTTGAAACCATGCTTTTTAATGAATGTGTGTTTGGAGGATGACAGCTTGCAAATTAATATTATTATTATTTTTATTATTATTATTAGGTAATTATGGATTAATGTGTGTATAGCTAATGAATAAGGCTACAGAGTTGTATCAGGTGTTGTACAGATCAGGATGGCCAAACCGTTGCCATTCCCCCATGAATATACCCAAAAGAGCCAAAACGTTAAGGTTATCGACCTGAGATTTTATAAAACTAATTATCGGAGAGGGTGAAGTAAGGTGTTGTTTTGGACTGACAGTGGCTAACCCTTTCCCATGATTTATGAATTCACCCAAAATGTTTTACCTGACAAGACTGAGTGTACCTGTTGCAGCCTTTAGAAAATCGAACCCGGACCTGTGTGGTGACAGTCGAGTTATATTAATGATGCTTTTTGAACAAACACAGTCTTGCATACTATCGCTGGGTTGAATCTGCACAGAGACACTGGCTTTGTTTGTGTAATGAGTCTTGGTGATAAGAACACGAAGCTCTTGCCAGCAAGTTTCATATTACTCGTCTGCTTGATGGTGGACGTGATTCGCACCGTGTTAACGTACATGACTTGATAGTTGTTAGGTAAGGGTTGACAAGGCTCAATGAACCTTATTGCAACCTTAAGATGAATATGAATTTCTTGGTATAGTCGGGGTTGCAAGCCAAGGCCTTAGGGTAGACAACCAACTATGTTAAACACTACACTGTGAGATGGTCAAATGATAATGTAACAGAACATATAGAAAAGTTTTATGTAGTTTAACGAATTGACTAAGAGCCATACCATGAGAGGTATAGGTAATTGAAATTGAATCCTTAGCTGTTGACCCTACTACATGTAAGCTATAGCAATGCCCGCCTATAAGCTATCATGTTAGAAAAATAAATTTATGGGTTGTTTTAAACGGAGAATGATTGTGTTTACTGTGAAACACACATCTGAATTTAAAAATAGTTTATGCCCTACATGATGTTTGAACTCTCTTTTTATTTATACTTTAGACAAACGCTAACATAGTTGTAATTCAGAAGCCATGGGCTGCCTCCTTTCCAATCCTACACCGTACACTGAAGTTAAAGTTAATAATGATCACGTTACAGGCAGCCAGTTTCAAAGCCATGAGAAATAAGTGAACAAAGTATAAAATACTTGACCCAGTCGGGAAATCAACATGGTGTTGTTTCAAACAAAAGATAAGCGTTCTATAAACTTGACCACCAAGCTGTCCTATCGACCCCTAATTGTTTGGCTGATGGTGAAAAATAAAATTAAATGTAAACTATAACTAAAACAAACTACACATTTATAACTAGAAAAATGAAATGTAAGACAAAAGGATAACAGGACAAATAAAGGACAGAAGGAATAAATAATGCCCCTCAACCCTCAAGAATGTGGATTGATGAACTTGAAAGGAAGGAGACCCATAAAAGGTGGATATGAAAGTAAAAGAGGAGAGGGTCCCGCTCCAGAGGTAATCGATAAAAAGGAGGAAAACTGGGCCCAGCTCAGGAATCCCTTGTGGTCGCAAACTTCCAAACTCATCAGCCGTAAGCCCCTGAGGGTGTAGGCATATCCAGGGTGCACCACAAGTGGTGGGCTACATACACCCTACCTTTAGTGTGGCTTGGGCAATAGGCAGGAAATAACATAAAAATAAAAAGAAGGCTGCCTCCTCACACAAGGAGGGTATCAGAAAAAATAAACAAGGGTCAATTAAGTCGGAAAATAAAGAGACTCCCTAAGCCTTGGATAGCCTAATAATGTCGGAGTCGGTAGAGAACAAGAGTTGACCAAGTGTGGTCGACAGGAAAGAAGACAGACAGGAGCCTAGCACAAGTCAGTGGGAACAATGACGGACTCAGCTGGGGCTCCATGGTCGTCAACCTACATTCCACTAGATGAAAGCCCTTGTTTGGGGGTGGTGGAAAATAAACAGCTCTTTTGTTTTAAATCACTGGCTTTAAGGACGGTAACAAATGGCATGCCTTTATAATGCAATACTGGCCCTAGGGGTATGCAAAATTGTATTAGGTACTCAGCTAATAATAGTGTACATCACCCCTTATTATTTTCCCTAATTACAGTACATGGGAATGATGACCATGATTTCCAAGCCCCTAAGTAAGACAAAAACATATTATTTCCATTCCCAAACAGTTGGGGCGAGGTGAGGCGAGTTTTCTAAACGTCAAACACATGTGGTTTTCCACTTTTACTCCAGGTAAATGCCATGTTTGCCCACAGACAAGTGCAAAGAAAATCGAAACATGTTATGTTTGGATCAATTCCTTACCTACATGACAACATGTACTTGAAATAACAAGTAATGAGCATTCTATGTTAACAATAGTGAGATGCTTGCAAACTGCCAATGCTTAGAGCTCATTAGCGGCTTCTAAGGGAGGCAAGGAGTACACTTACTTGAAAAACTAACAAGAGGAGTGTTCGATTTTCCCACAACACCCAATCTGAAAGTAAATATAAATGACTATGCACTTAAGTCCATAACCACCTCCTTACCATTCCTACCCTTCATAGTCAAAGGCACACATTAATACAGCCATCACAGTGACAGAGGTTATTTGTAAAATATCTAAATATCTGAGATTTATCTTGAAATTGACCAGAATTTTGTAAAATCCACAAAATTTACCGCAAATTTAGCAAATTCCACCAAATTTCAGCAAAATCCAACAAATCACTACCAGATTTATTGAAATGCCATTGAATTATTAAAGAATGGTTTGAACTAGCTCAAATTTATATAAAATTACCCGAATATTGATGAAAATTCACCAAATTCTACCAAATTTAGCCAAGAGGTCTACAAACCATGAAATTTAACCATTTTTTTTTAAATTCACAACATATACTCGAAAATTCCATAATATTCCCTTTGCGTGTATATTTTTTTAGTTGTTGTTTCGTTTCCCACACTCCCTGCAGACAAATACCTGAACATGGCTTTATTCTAGACTAGGAGCTCCACATTCGACATGATAGCTGAGTTTCATCTCCCATAAACTCGTCTCTGAGGTGGGTGCCAGAAAAGGCGTCCAGCTGTAAAAACCACACCCTCACATAGACTTTCATAACTTCTTACGTTGAGGTTCATAACACTACGTTGATTGATTTATCGGTTTCCTTTTCACAATTCCTGTCTATACATTCCTCTTGAAGGTTGCAAGATGCGTGCAAGGTTCCTAAAATGCAATTCAATTTAATAAATACCTTAAGATGGTTTGATTTGTTTAATGATATGGTGTTAATACTATTTTTAGGTCTTGACTGGCTTTGCAATAAGAATTGACTAACCAAACATGAGTTACCTATCAGGGAAACATTTTGGCCACTATGTTGGCTATTGACCAATGAGTTTAGCTGTTTATCATTTTTTTCATCATAAACAACAGAGGCTTAAACGTATAGATAAACCGTGTGACCATGTTTGTTAAACAAGACAATATACCAGAGACAATTAGGATACTTATGTAGAGTTTACCAAAAATAATGTTGTGTAACAGTAAATGCTAGTCAACAGTTATACACTTCTAAAAAAAATCATCATACAATACCTGAGAGCTCTTCTAAAATTATTGATGTGTAACATGTTTCCACTAACTTGCTATGTATTTTTTGGCTTGGGGGTGATTTTCAAGAAATGCAAATGGAACTGAAATGCAATACAAACAATGAGCGCGCCTGGTGGCTGAGATTGATACCATGACGTACTGTCGGTTATGTAGCTATGTGGAATGTATATCAAATATGGTTTACTTCAAGGTCTGGAGATCCCTACAATTCCTACAATAAATGATCTTGAAATGGTCATCCTATGGTGTGAAAATATTTATTAGGTATATATATATATATTTACTGAAAAACAATTATGATTTATTAAATGTTTATATGTTTACAGTATTGTTATTTAATGTAAGCACTTGAGGCACTACCGACCAAAATACAGCACTATCTGCAATATGTATTGCATACTTGAAGGTTTGGTGGTCCCATTAAAGGTATTCCTACAATAAATGATTTTCAAGTTGTCATTCTATGACGTGAAAATATTTAATATATGATATTTGCTAACAGAATATGCCACTGGAATTATTTTACAAGTAGTTATTTTAATGACAACAGAGTTCACTGTTAATAACAGAGAGCCCTATGTGGAATGTAGGATAACATGTAACATAATATACGTGATATGTCACAACTGTAAGGCTTGTGATTTTTTTAAGATGCCTTTATACCTATATTAATCACTCAGTTTACAAGACTGATAACTGTAATGCTACGGAAAAATCATAACAAATCAAAAATGTGCATTGGAAAACCAAAAAGTGGTTGAGCAAATATACAGTCAACATGCAAAAAAACAAGAAATATATACAAATTGTGTTAATTAATTTAATTCAAATATATATATTTTTACAATAGGTATACACACACACACACACACACACACACACACACACACACACACATACAGAATACAGCTCTTTTTTGTTCATGTTTGCCTGCTACAGTTTTTAAATATAACACTTGCTGAACATTATTTTAGGGATGGGGGTGTTGCTACGTTGACCAATTACACAATAATACCAGCTTTACGAAGTTCATCTTCTATTTTTAACAGCTCTTCCTCATAACCAATATGACCAGCCTGTTTACAGGCATGCAAGAGCTGTAGACGTTCGACTAATATATTAGGATCGTTCCATTTGCTATTTTTTATGAATGGTTTCAAATACTCGGGAAGCAGTCCATCATTTTCACCATCAACATCATTATCATCCTCATCATTATAATCATCTTCATAATGATCATCATCATCCTCGTCATCTTTACCATCATAATTTCCACATGTGTCCACAGTCTGTTCAATGGTTTGAGTTCCCTTTGATAGTGTTGAAAGCTTCTTTTTAGATGTACTATTTGATAGTGTTGAAAGCTTCTTTTTAGATGTACTAGAGTGCTTTAACAATAGGTTATTATTATCACCATCATCATCCTTTTCATCTTCCCCAACCAACTTCTTGATGGGGTATGTTGTCTCTGATAGAGTTGAGGGCTTTTGAGATGTGTGTGTGTGTCTGATCACGGGTTTTACTGGAGGTCTTAAAGGTTTCTCATTAAACAACTCCCTAACAGCATGAGTGCGTTGTAGTGTATTAAACCCGAGGTTAATATTATCTTGAGCAGCACTATTTTTTTCTTGGACTTGGTTTTTTGCTTCGGTTTGAGTTTTCCTTACATTTACACTAGCATGATTATTAAGTTTACAATCATGACTGTTTGAAGAAAGTATGTCCAATTCTCTTGTCTTAAGCATTCCTCGACACTGTTTCGATCGTTGCTTTGAACAGCGCCAAATAACAGTTCCATTTTTATTGCTTCGTTTCACAATATATGAATAACCTTTATAGTATGCATAAGGCTTACCATACCTAGTCACTGATCCTTCCATATCAACTGTCAAGCATAAACTAATTTCTAGTAAAGACAACTTGGAAATAACAACAATAGATTAATGTGGGAGCATATATAGATGCAAAAAGAGGGAGCAAAAGTGGGGGTAAAAAGTGTCAGCGAAAGTGGGAGCAAATGTGGGAGCAAAAACTGTGAGCAGAAATTGGGAAGCAAAAAGTGGGAGCATATATGGGATGAATGTGGGAGCAAAAACTGTGAGCAAAAATTGGGAAGCAAAAAGTGGGAGCATATATGGGATGAAATGTGGGAGCAAAGCAAATATAAAAAGTGGGAGCAAATATGCTAACAAATATGTCAACAAATATGCCGGCAAAAGTAAATACACAATTCAAGACAATTGAAAGTGCAAAGAAAATATGGAAGCAAATATGAGAGCCAATGTAGTGTTTTTCTAAAACAACTAAGCATAACAAACTTAGTCATAACCTAACCTAACCTAACCTGCCCCAACCTCACCTAACCTAACTTCACCAATCCTAACATAACCTAACCTACCCTGCTGCTGCTTATAATTATAAGAGTTGGCATTAATATGGGGCACTACAACGCACTCATGCTGTTAGCGAGTTATTTAATGAGAAACCTTTAAGACCTCCAGTAAAACCCGTGATCAGACACACACACACACATCTCAAAAGCCCTCAACTCTATCAGAGACAACATACCCCATCAAGAAGTTGGTTGGGGAAGATGAAAAGGATGAAGATGGTGATAATAATAACATATTGTTAAAGCACTCTAGTACATCTAAAAAGAAGCTTTCAACACTATCAAATAGTACATCTAAAAAGAAGCTTTCAACACTATCAAAGGGAACTCAAACCATTGAACAGACTGTGGACACATGTGGAAATTATGATGGTAAAGATGACGAGGATGATGATGATCATTATGAAGATGATTATAATGATGAGGATGATAATGATGTTGATGGTGAAAATGATGGACTGCTTCCCGAGTATTTGAAACCATTCATAAAAAATAGCAAATGGAACGATCCTAATATATTAGTCGAACGTCTACAGCTCTTGCATGCCTGTAAACAGGCTGGTCATATTGGTTATGAGGAAGAGCTGTTAAAAATAGAAGATGAACTTCGTAAAGCTGGTATTATTGTGTAATTGGTCAACGTAGCAACACCCCCACCCCTAAAATAATGTTCAGCAAGTGTTATATTTAAAAACTGTAGCAGGCAAACATGAACAAAAAAGAGCTGTATTCTGTATGTGTGTGTGTGTGTGTGTGTGTGTGTGTGTGTATACCTATTGTAAAAATATATATATTTGAATTAAATTAATTAACACAATTTGTATATATTTCTTGTTTTTTTGCATGTTGACTGTATATTTGCTCAACCACTTTTTGGTTTTCCAATGCACATTTTTGATTTGTTATGATTTTTCCGTAGCATTACAGTTATCAGTCTTGTAAACTGAGTGATTAATATAGGTATAAAGGCATCTTAAAAAAATCACAAGCCTTACAGTTGTGACATATCACGTATATTATGTTACATGTTATCCTACATTCCACATAGGGCTCTCTGTTATTAACAGTGAACTCTGTTGTCATTAAAATAACTACTTGTAAAATAATTCCAGTGGCATATTCTGTTAGCAAATATCATATATTAAATATTTTCACGTCATAGAATGACAACTTGAAAATCATTTATTGTAGGAATACCTTTAATGGGACCACCAAACCTTCAAGTATGCAATACATATTGCAGATAGTGCTGTATTTTGGTCGGTAGTGCCTCAAGTGCTTACATTAAATAACAATACTGTAAACATATAAACATTTAATAAATCATAATTGTTTTTCAGTAAATATATATATATATACCTAATAAATATTTTCACACCATAGGATGACCATTTCAAGATCATTTATTGTAGGAATTGTAGGGATCTCCAGACCTTGAAGTAAACCATATTTGATATACATTCCACATAGCTACATAACCGACAGTACGTCATGGTATCAATCTCAGCCACCAGGCGCGCTCATTGTTTGTATTGCATTTCAGTTCCATTTGCATTTCTTGAAAATCACCCCCAAGCCAAAAAATACATAGCAAGTTAGTGGAAACATGTTACACATCAATAATTTTAGAAGAGCTCTCAGGTATTGTATGATGATTTTTTTTAGAAGTGTATAACTGTTGACTAGCATTTACTGTTACACAACATTATTTTTGGTAAACTCTACATAAGTATCCTAATTGTCTCTGGTATATTGTCTTGTTTAACAAACATGGTCACACGGTTTATCTATACGTTTAAGCCTCTGCTGTTTATGATGAAAAAAATGATAAACAGCTAAACTCATTGGTCAATAGCCAACATAGTGGCCAAAATGTTTCCCTGATAGGTAACTCATGTTTGGTTAGTCAATTCTTATTGCAAAGCCAGTCAAGACCTAAAAATAGTATTAACACCATATCATTAAACAAATCAAACCATCTTAAGGTATTTATTAAATTGAATTGCATTTTAGGAACCTTGCACGCATCTTGCAACCTTCAAGAGGAATGTATAGACAGGAATTGTGAAAAGGAAACCGATAAATCAATCAACGTAGTGTTATGAACCTCAACGTAAGAAGTTATGAAAGTCTATGTGAGGGTGTGGTTTTTACAGCTGGACGCCTTTTCTGGCACCCACCTCAGAGACGAGTTTATGGGAGATGAAACTCAGCTATCATGTCGAATGTGGAGCTCCTAGTCTAGAATAAAGCCATGTTCAGGTATTTGTCTGCAGGGAGTGTGGGAAACGAAACAACAACTAAAAAAATATACACGCAAAGGGAATATTATGGAATTTTCGAGTATATGTTGTGAATTTAAAAAAAAATGGTTAAATTTCATGGTTTGTAGACCTCTTGGCTAAATTTGGTAGAATTTGGTGAATTTTCATCAATATTCGGGTAATTTTATATAAATTTGAGCTAGTTCAAACCATTCTTTAATAATTCAATGGCATTTCAATAAATCTGGTAGTGATTTGTTGGATTTTGCTGAAATTTGGTGGAATTTGCTAAATTTGCGGTAAATTTTGTGGATTTTACAAAATTCTGGTCAATTTCAAGATAAATCTCAGATATTTAGATATTTTACAAATAACCTCTGTCACTGTGATGGCTGTATTAATGTGTGCCTTTGACTATGAAGGGTAGGAATGGTAAGGAGGTGGTTATGGACTTAAGTGCATAGTCATTTATATTTACTTTCAGATTGGGTGTTGTGGGAAAATCGAACACTCCTCTTGTTAGTTTTTCAAGTAAGTGTACTCCTTGCCTCCCTTAGAAGCCGCTAATGAGCTCTAAGCATTGGCAGTTTGCAAGCATCTCACTATTGTTAACATAGAATGCTCATTACTTGTTATTTCAAGTACATGTTGTCATGTAGGTAAGGAATTGATCCAAACATAACATGTTTCGATTTTCTTTGCACTTGTCTGTGGGCAAACATGGCATTTACCTGGAGTAAAAGTGGAAAACCACATGTGTTTGACGTTTAGAAAACTCGCCTCACCTCGCCCCAACTGTTTGGGAATGGAAATAATATGTTTTTGTCTTACTTAGGGGCTTGGAAATCATGGTCATCATTCCCATGTACTGTAATTAGGGAAAATAGTAAGGGGTCATGTACACTATTATTAGCTGAGTATCTAATACAATTTTGCATATCCCTAGGACCAGTATCGCATTATAATGGCATGCCATTTGTTACCGTCCTTAAAGCCAGTGATTTAAAACAAAAGAGGTGTTTATTTTCCACCACCCCCAAACAAGGGCTTTCATCTAGTGTAATGTAGGTCGATGACCATGGAGCCCCAGCTGAATCCGTCATTGTTCCCACTGACTTGTGCTAGGCTCCTGTCTGTCTTCTTTCCTGTCGACCACACTTGGTCAACTCTTGTTCTCTACCGACTCCGACATTATTAGGCTATCCAAGGCTTAGGGAGTCTCTTTATTTTCCGACTTAATTGACCCTTGTTTATTTTTCTGATACCCTCCTTGTGTGAGGAGGCAGCCTTCTTTTTATTTTTATGTTATTTCCTGCCTATTGCACAAGCCACACTAAAGGTAGGGTGTATGTAGCCCCACCACTTGTGGTGCACCCTGGATATGCCTACACCCTCAGGGGCTTACGGCTGATGAGTTTGGAAGTTTGCGACCACAAGGGATTCCTGAGCTGGGCCCAGTTTTCCTCCTTTTATCGATTACCTCTGGAGCGGGACCCTCTCCTCTTTTACTTTCATATCTACCTTTTATGGCTCTCCTTCCTTTCAAGTTCATCAATCCATATTCTTGAGGGTTGAGGGGCATTATTTATTCCTTCTGTCCTTTATTTGTCCTGTTATCCTTTTGTCTTACATTTCATTTTTCTAGTTATAAGTGTGTAGTTAGTTTTAGTTATAGTTTACATTTAATTTTATTTTCACCATCAGCCAAACAATTAGGGGTCGATAGGACAGCTTGGTGGTCAAGTTTATAGAACGCTTGTCTTTTGTTTGAAACAACACCATGTTGATTTCCCGGCTGGGTCAAGAATTGTATACTTTGTTCACTTATTTCTCATGGCTTTGAAACTGGCTGCCTGTAACGTGATCATTATTAACTTTAACTTCAGTGTACGGTGTAGGATTGGAAAGGAGGCAGCCATGGCTTCTGAATTACAACTATGTTAGCGTTTGTCTAAAGTATAAATAAAAAGAGAGTTCAAACATCATGTAGGACATAAACTATTTTTAAATTCAGAATAAATAAAAAGAGAGTTCAAACATCATGTAGGACATAAACTATTTTTAAATTCAGATTTGTGTTTTACAGTAAACACAATCATTCTCCGTTTAAAACAACCCATACATTTCTTTTTCTAACATGATAGCTTATAGGTGGGCATTGCTATAGCTTACATGTAGTAGGGTCAACAGCTAAGGATTCAATTTCAATTACCTATACCTCTCATGGTATGGCTCTTAGTCAATTCGTTAAACTACATAAAACTTTTCTATATGTTCTGTTACATTATCATTTGACCATCTCACAGTGTAGTGTTTAACATAGTTGGTTGTCTACCCTAAGGCCTTGGCTTGCAACCCCGACTATACCAAGAAATTCATATTCATCTTAAGGTTGCAATAAGGTTCATTGAGCCTTGTCAACCCTTACCTAACAACTATCAAGTCATGTACGTTAACACGGTGCGAATCACGTCCACCATCAAGCAGACGAGTAATATGAAACTTGCTGGCAAGAGCATCGTGTTCTTATCACCAAGACTCATTACACAAACAAAGCCAGTGTCTCTGTGCAGATTCAACCCAGCGATAGTATGCAAGACTGTGTTTGTTCAAAAAGCATCATTAATATAACTCGACTGTCACCACACAGGTCCGGGTTCGATTTTCTAAAGGCTGCAACAGGTACACTCAGTCTTGTCAGGTAAAACATTTTGGGTCAATTCATAAATCATGGGAAAGGGTTAGCCACTGTCAGTCCGAAACAACATCTTACTTCACCCTCTCCGATAATTAGTTTTATAAAATCTCAGGTCGATAACCTTAACGTTTTGGCTCTTTTGGGTATATTCATGGGGAATGGCAACGGTTTGGCCATCCTGATTTGTACAACACCTGATACAACTCTGTAGCCTTATTCATTAGCTATAAACACATTAATCCATAATTACCTAATAATAATAATACAAATAATAATAATAATATTAATTTGCAAGCTGTCATCCTCCAAACACACATTCATTAAAAAGCATGGTTTCAAAAAACTCTTATGCTTTTAAGTGTTTAATACCTTTTTCTCCTGTAACATTACTATTCCCTGTTTTATGAGTGAAATAATCTATCGAGGTAAAAGCGTATGTCATCACCTATTTTTCAACTATCAAACCTAATTTTAGGGTTCTTAGTTTGCAAGATATCGATTTTTTCAATTTGAGGGTAGTTTTCACCCCCCTACTATTTTTCATGAAAAACAAAAGATCTTAGGTTCAATTATCATTTTTACCCGTTTAAGACATTTTTCCCCACTGTAAAATCAGTACTTACTGTTTTAGGGGTGACATCATCTATCCAGGTAAAAGCCTATGTCACAACGAATTTTTTAAGCTATTACACATAATTTTACGGTTCTTAGTTTCCAAGGTATCGATTTTTCAATTTGGGGGTAGTTTTCACCCCCGTGCTATTTTTCATCAAAAACAAAAGATCTTAGGTTCAATTATCATTTTTACCCGTTTAAGACCTTTTTCCCCACTGTAAAATCACTATTTACTGTTTTAGGGGTGACATCATCTATCCAGGTAAAAGCCTATGTCACAACGAATTTTTTAAGCTATTACACATAATTTTACGGTTCTTAGTTTCCAAGGTATCGATTTTTCAATTTGGGGGTAGTTTTCACCCCCCTGCTATTTTTCATCAAAAACAAAAGATCTTAGTTTCATTTATCATTTTTAGGTGTTTAACACGTTTTTTCCCCATAACATGACTATTTACTGTTTTAGGGGTGAAATGACCAATCCAGGTAAAAGCCTATGTCATCACCTATTTTTAAAGCTATCACGCCTAATTTTAGGTTTCATAGTTTCCAAGATATTGAGTTTTCAATTTTGGGGGGGTAGTTTCACCCCACAAAGGGGGACGTCGCCCCAAGTGCTAGGACCCCTCATACAAGTCCCTAGCATGATTGGTTCACGAGATATTAACAAAAGTGTAGTTAGGCCCTTTTGACAAAAAAATAAATGAATCATACTTTCAAAAACGAGGTGTCATCCCAAGTGCTAGGTTACTGCCTATGGCAAAATCCCATCCTGGGTTCAGAAAATATTAACAAATGTGTAGTTAGGCCCTTTTGACAAAAGCCACCGGTGTGCATACATACAAAAATTGCTCTTTCACCTCAGGTAAGGGTAGCTTTTATTTTGGGGGTTGACATACCTCATTCATACAAAAGGAGAATTCACTACGAGTCCTATGACACCCCATATGTTTAAATCGCATTATTGGTTAGCGAGATACTAAAAAGCGAATGACCTATTAGTTTTTTGTTTTTTTAATAAATTTTTTAAAAAGCCTCATCTATAAAGAATCATTTAAAAATTCCGCTCTCTTACAAAAGCCCTCAAGTGCGCATGCATACAAAAATAACCACTACTTAACCTCCGGGTAAGGGTAGATTTATTTTGGGGTGGATATACTCCCGTCCATAGCAAGGGGTGGTTCACCACAAGTCCTACGACACCCTATATGCTCAAATCCGACCATGCGTTCGCGAATCATCGCCAATGTTCGCCAGAAAGTAGGCTATCATTTTGTTTTGTCCTACACACTTCAAACTTGCTGTCAGCCTAGAGGGCATAGGGACCTTTCATTGACTTCAAACAAACTTTTCTCTCATCTTCACCGTTTCCAAAATAGCACCAATTTCAAAAACAACAATTTAAAAAATATATATATACCGACACGCATTCATAGCAAAGAGGACGTCACACCATTCCTAAATAACACATCGTTCTAGCCTTACAAGCTCATTAAATTCGCCAAAATGTCAAAAACGCACGTTTACCTCAAATTGCGTTTCCAAATTCCACCCATTTTAAAAAATTACCTCACCATCAAATAGAGCGGGAAAAATAGCATTTAAACGAGCCCTCACTCAACCCTAGTCCTCGCCCACCACCAAACATTTTCCCAACATAGCCATACGTATTCAAGCACACACGCGACTTGCAAGAGAACATACACTACCCCACTACCCGCGAATGACCTTTTGTTTTGGTATTTCATTTAAATAATGAGGCTATAGGAAAAGAGGGGGGCATTACTACGAGTGCGAGATATCAGGTTCGGGGCCGATACGACGAGGGTTCAATCGCGAGCAAAAAAACATAACAGCTGCACACCACATGTGTGGATTGCTCGCACTGGCACACATGCTCACAGTCGCACGGGTGTCAGATGACAGTTAAAATCCTAATAAACAACCCCCATGACGTCAACACCCATTAACTTTTTATCATCATCGCACAAACAAGCCAAAAGGTCAACCTCTTCCCACGCTAACACGTGCACTGCACATGCTCGCTCCTGGACCACGTGCTCGCTCTAAGGACCCATGACGTCATCCCATGACGTCATCAGGATTACGCAATTTCTGGTCATGATGATGCAATATTTAGAGTCTAACAAACGCTTACTACTCACTCAGCAGTTGTCTGACCATGCGTCACCCCGTAATATGTAGACTGCATGGCTGACTGTGTTGTCACGGGATGTGGTTTTGTTTTTTGTAGTAGTAGTAGTAGTAAGCAGTAGTTGAATACTCAACATTGTTGGCCTATGACCTAGATATTAGATCACTTAAAACAACAAATATGCCACCAAAATTGAGGGGCGTGTTGGCGCGGCAGTCAAGCTGTTGGCCTCTCATCACGGTGGACTGGGTTCGATTCACGGTCAATGCATGTGAGATTTTCAAAGTGAACTGCCATGCCCAGTGGTTCGAATTCCACGTAAAAGAGAGGTCCCGTGGCTCAAGATCTCGAGATGAACGGTCACGTAACAGTACATATGCAACGAGCCTATAATGGCTATAATTAAGACTCGAGTATGTTTATAAAACGAGCGTATGCGAGTTTTATCATTGCCATACGAGTGTCTTAATTACCATTATAGGCGAGCTGCATACGACTGTTTATGTTCGACGATAATTATTATAACTATTTTATGTTCGAACATAAATATTCATAAATATCTATCGAGATTTCGCCAGTTTTATGTACTGAGCAGAGCGCACGGGACGCAGAGAATACCTTGTATTTGACCATGGCCTCCTCGATTACCCCACTATGACACTAGACAACGCAGTGAAATTTAAATTAGAAGGTCTTGGAACTCAGTGCAGGTACGATGTTATCCTTACCTAATTGGTCAAACAACTGTTTCTTGAGCTGTGATTGGTTGGAGAAACTGTTTCATAATGAAACATAGTGTTATAATGACCTTCATTATGATACAGTTTTCTGACAGGGTCGAAATAAAACTACAATCTTCCTTCCTTCCACCTAAAATGTAGGCCTAATTTCTCTATATGATCGTCTCTTAGTAAAGAAGACACCCCTCTAGAACAGAAATTGGGTTAATCTTGGTTCAACTCGTGGTATAGTTCCCTCACTTTCCTGATTAACGAGCGACGACTCAAGCGTAAGGCAGTAACACGCGTCCACAATAACCATTGTTCGCTACTGACCAATAGCTGACGGTTGTTGACCAATAGAATGCTTCCTCTCACTGCACGTGGACTCCAAAGTCCCGCCCTGGCGGCTAGCTCACGTGTCATGCAGGTATCAGGTGCCCAGTGTGGCACATCTGCACGTAGTTGTGTCTAGTCTCACTGCTTGCTCTCAGTGGCTACGGTGGAATGTTGACAACGCTGTGCTTCGCGTTGGGAAAACCTTGGAATGTAAACATATCCACCCAGCTAGAGGAAAGCGCAAGAATATTGCAGAATATTTTGAACTTGACTCGATTCGAAATATTTCAAATTCATGATCAGCTGTAATTTAAGTGTTATCATGATGTGTTTTGTTATATTTCAGTGATGTCTTCGTTCTTTTCCGCATATCGTACATGTGGTATGTCCCGCTGGGGTGTCTGGTGTCAATGTTGGTAGCAGTGATAGTCAGCTTCCTGAGTGGGGGGAATGATCTGCATACTGTGAACCATGAGCTGCTCAGTCCTCTGGTGAGAGGCTTCCTCCCTAATAAGAAGAAAATGAGCGGCATGACAGCGGAAACCAACTCTCTTGTAGGCTTCAAGGTGAGTTCACACAACCGTGTCCTTCCTAACACCAACCTCGGTTGGTTCCTCAGTTTAGGGGCTGCGACAGCGCGGTCATGTAGCCCCGTGTACTTTGGGTGTGTGTAGAACCGGTGTTAATTGTGATGACTGCATTAGTGTGTGTTATCTTTTCTTAATTCAAGAACGGACTGCAGACATTCGATTTTTCAAGTAGTTTCAACTTTTTCTACCAAACGCCACCGTCAACGACCAATTAGTTCTGGACTTTGTTACTAGATGCCACCGCAGTCAGCTCCTGGTGACGAACGTTGGAACCTAAGAGCGATAGTCAAATATAACCTATAATTTAGCTTCACACACGTGTAATTAGTGGAAGGTTTTTTATCATGCCATAAATCTATACCTTTCTTTATGCTCGACCCTGACTATTATATGTCAGAAACTGTATCATAATGATGGTCATTATAACACTATTTTTCATTATGAAACAGTTTCTCCCACCAATCAGAGCTCAAGAAACAGTTGTTTGACCAATCAGGTGAGGGTAGCAACGCATCTGCGCTGAGTTCCAAGGCCTTCTAATTTAAATTTCACTACCTGGCCTAGTGTTATAGTGGGGCAATCCAGGAAGCCATGGTCAAATACAAGGCATTCTGTGCGTCCCATGCGCTCTGTTCAGTACATAAAACTGGCGAAATCTCGACAGATATTTATGAATATCTATGTTCGAACATAAAATAGTTATAATAATTATCGTCGAACATAAACAGCCGTATGCAACTCGCCTATAATGGTAATTAAGACACTCGTATGGAAATTATAAAACTCGCAAACGCTCGTTTTATAAACATACTCGTGTCTTAATTATTGCCATTATAGGCTCGTTGCATAATGTACTATTATCTGGCACTACAGCCTGGTGTGAGCTTTGGCCTCACCAACCACAGATTTCCATCGATCTCGTTCTTGGACAGCTGTTCTCCAGGGTCATACGTTCATTGTTTGCAAATTCACCTCCACTTCATCTTTCCATCGATTCCTTGGTCTCCCAGGGCGTCGTCTTCTTTCCATTCCGGCTTTATATATAATCATTGGTGTTCTTTTGTCTTCCATCCTTTCAATGTTGGGTAGATTATAGGCTAGGGAATAACCCACCCACCAAGGGAAGATGATTAAGAGAAGGAAGTAGATTTGGGATTGGAAAAGAAGGATAGAAGAATAGGAGGAGAGTCCCTCAAAAGTTATTAATTTGACTTTTAATTCATTTATAAGCGGTTGCCACCGCAAATATATGCTCGGATACCTAAAATGGCTACGAGCTTGGTCGAGGCTAACGGGAGCCGCAGATAAGGCTTGGGCAGTTTGCCAGAGAGAACCTGTAATGTATTTCCTCCCAAGCACGAATGAAAGTACTATAGGGAAGGGTGATGATCTGGCCAGACAAATAGTAAAAGCTTTATTAAGCATTAACGAGGGCATAAACCTAGGAGGAGCTAGGAAAGCCAGGATCCTGCCTAACTGTAGTGTCAGAGAAATGATGAATCCAAAAATAAATATCTAATTTATTTAACAATGCAGGAAGTTTTGAGGAAATTAACAATTGTGCAATATAAATTTGATGAACATGGTTCATTTGAACTTTTTAACAAATGAGGTCGCAGACCTTTTAACATCAAACAGTTGCTCCAGGCAATTGACAATTTTTAAGGTTTTTTAAACCGTGTATTAAAATCTTGGTAAGATTTCATAAATAGGCAAAATGGAATAATTAAAGTTTTAACATTTACAGGAGTACAAGCAGTGTACCATACGAAACCTCCGAAAGAACATTCTAACGAGAATAACAACTTCGAAGATAACAAACTGTAAAACATAAAGAATAAAAGGAAGTTCCTACAACTTCTTATATTTATACAGAGTTAATATGAGAATTATGCAAAGAGGGCAGGTCACTTACTGTGAAACCTGGAGAAAGTGAAAAGGAAGTTTCTAGGCTTCCTATGTTTAATTGGGAATCACGAGAAAAATGGGACAGTTTCCATTTCGTGAAACCTGAACATGACTCTCTCAAGAGTGTAGAGAATTGTTTTCCCTATGTATAGGAAAGGGACAACGTGATTTAAAACTTGTATCCCACAAGCAATTATGCAGAATTTAATTAATGTTAAACTAGCAAAGTTGGAAGGGCACTTCGTAAGTAACACCTTATAGAAAGTTACAATTTCATAAATGATGGTTGTTAGTAGAAAGTTAAGGAAAGATCATTGGGATATAGGATCAATGTTCATGGCCGTATTTAATATAACCGGACGATCGCGACGCGGTAGAAACGTGGAGAAAGCACTGATTATCACTATTGTCTGTAAAGATGGATGCAAAGTTCACCAGAGAAACACTGAAGTTTATGAGAAATAAAAGTTATTGCAATTATGGAGATAACTGATTGCACTATGTAGGTGAAAGTCTATTTCTTGAAAAAGCTGTAATTTACAATCAAATGCGCCGTAGAATTTTCCAGAGGTTCCAGCGGAGGACGAAAATTCACTATTGTAGTAATTTAGTTTTAAACAGGGTTCTCCCAAGTACGTGAGAAATACATGATGGCAGGACTCGCAGATAGAGAACAAGTTCTAGAAGGTTCCAGAACGACTTTAGCAGAAAATGGGGTTTGAAAAAATCCAACGGAGGAAATAGTTTATAATTATAGACAGCGGGTATTAGATAATCTCCCACGTAGCGAGAGGGTTTCTCGTTTAAATAGCTTAAGAAAAGCTCCTTTTAGTAAGGTTGGCTTACAAGAAAAAGCTCAACATTGCAAATCCCACGAAGGATGATTTTGCCCCAAGTAAATATTTTCACACTGCCTATAATTAAAAGCACTTGAAAGTTAAAACCATGAAGATGAGGTTAAAACTTTTTAAAAATGGTACTTATCTCGATTTCATGTTGAAGTCGGAGTTCCTTATGAAGACTATCTAGCCAACATGGCGTAGAAGAGGGTGTGCCTCTTGGTTTGAGGAGGCTAAGCTCGAGCGGAGCTTTGACTTAACGAGTCAACTGCAGACGTAGAAGTGAGTGAAGCTCAGCGGAGCACGGAGAGACCACGGAAGGGGGAGAGAGTGGGGGGAGGAAACAAAAGGTATACATATCAGCATAACCAACTTAATAAAAACAAAATAATCTTCTTTTGCTGAGCTGGTCTTCAAAGAGTTGACAACAGTATCTGGTAGCCAAATGGATGTGGAATTCCTCTTGCGCGAGGAAAAGTTGAAGAGCTTCAGAGATTTGTTGTCATATGACGCTAGGTGGATCACAGAATATATATCTGAAACATACTCACACAAAATGTAAGAAATTTGCACATAGAGGAGAAAACAAATGATCACTGTTGGTGTTTGACAAAAAGGAAGGAAAGAACGTGCAAAAGCATTCAAAATTGTGATCTCAGGTACCGTGCATTCCAAGAATGCACCATACTGGGAGGGCCAGACACCAACAGGGAACAAATAAGCAATTAAACATTTAAGAGTGATACAGTAATTGAAAAGCAGTGGTCTTGTGATCTGACCATTATTGGTCAAGACTCTGAATACCCTGACTCTCCTATCTCT
Organism: Meconema thalassinum; assembly: GCA_946902985.2. Lineage (NCBI taxonomy): Eukaryota > Metazoa > Arthropoda > Insecta > Orthoptera > Tettigoniidae > Meconema > Meconema thalassinum. The sequence continues at coordinate 245,076,983 of OX336394.1, read as the reverse complement.
ACCAGGGTAACACTTAGTCACTTTTCGAAAAGGCCAGACTAGGGGGGGTGAAATATCCCTAACCAAGACCAAGTCTCCTACTTGAATGTCGGGACTGGAAAGAAACCACTTCTGTCTCCCCTGCAAGGAAGTTAAATATTCCAAGTTCCACCTTTTCCAAAAAAGAATTACGGAGGGCTTCAAGTTTCCGCCAAGCGATAGGTAGATTAGAATCCCTGTAAGAATTAGGAAGGGGAGGATGGGCAGAGAGAGAAGTGCGTGTAAAGAAGCGACCAGGTGAAAGTGGAAGGAGGTCATCAGGGTCATTGGAAAGCGGAGTTAAAAGGTGAGAATTAACGACACTTTCAATCACGAAATAGCTGGAAGCCGAGAAAAATAAAGCACTAGTAAAGATTACGATACGATGAGAAAGAAGAATTGGCAAGTTTAAACAAGGCGTATAGGAACAAGTACATCTATTCAGGACAAGAATATACCAAATAAACAAAGGAACTATGCGAGTAGAAAGCAAGAACGCCATAGATAACAAACGAGTAGCCATAAACAATGACCTCAAGTTATAATGAGTATCAAAGGGGTTACTCAGAAAAATACTTAAGTCAGCAAAAAACGTGACATGACAATCATGGATACAAAAACACATCGAATGTGACGTCGAGAAAAAACAAGTTTGTTCATCAATGAACATTAAGATCGCAAAATATGCAAGCAAATTGCAATACATAAGCAAAGTGGAATACATGAACGCGTGAGAAATACGCAACGAAGTTTTAAAGTAAGAATCGAAACAATTGTAAGATACGAGCGTGAGTAAGTGATAGAAGTAAACAAATACAGCCTTGACACACATAGTACAACGAGATAAGACATATAAATAGCTGACAGAGTCCTTAAGCGGAACGAGTTTATTTTGAGAACTAGGTGAACGGCTTCCGTACTTGCAGTAGCAACGCGCTAGACAATGCTTGGCAATCAGCCAAAGTTGAGATAAGAGAAACTTGTTTTGAACTGTGTCAATCATACAGGAAATAAACAACGACTGGGCATTCCTCAGACTGGTATACGCACGAGTCTCAAAAACAAGCAGTTCAAAGTGCACACACACTAATTGAGTCAGCTGTAACTTAAGGCAGAACGAGTAACACGACATGCAGTCAATCGTAACTTGGACGTGAAAAAACAATTTAAAGCTATATGAAATAAAGTAGGAAATCAATTTCGCATAATTGAGAGGATCACGAAATCGAACAATTTTCACCAAAAAGAAGCTTAATTCTTCTGAGCAAAGAAGACAAGCTGGGACATTGAGACGAAGGTTATGCATAAGAATAGTTATTCTAGATGCAATGGAATTCAGAGTTTCAAGCGGTTTCATGAGCGACTTCCAATTGCGAGGAAGGGGGTAGGAGCCGGCCGTGGCCATCCCTCTACATAACGAAAGAAGTGAAACATAGCGTACAGCAAAGTGATGGTGACTGATAGCCATGGTTTTACACAAGGGAAAGATAGTTTTCGAGGAATAGTTTAAGCAATTAACTACTATAAAAAATGACATAAGAAGATATACGAAATAACACAAAGCAAGGCGAACTTGAATGGCCATCTTGTGCGGGAAGAAGGAAAAACCATTTAAACAACTTACAGGGTTAGCGCAGTTATTCACGATAAGACATCGTTTCGACAAGTAGTTTTCAAAAATATTGAGATTTGAAACATGAGCGTTCTCTTTTTCAGAAATGGGATTTATGTCAGCTGTGACGAAATGACATTGTGCTTTGGTTTGAACACTGGTATGTTTGATTTCGCCAGTGATAACCCAACCAAAATCGGTGTCTCTAGCGACCACGGTTGAAGATAACTTGCGTGTTTGTTTGCGAATGCAATTCCAAAAAACATTGGCACTGAAAAGCACATCAATGGGACCTTGAGCATTAAACTGAGGATCGGCTAACCTTAAGTGCGAGGGAATGTTTAAACCGGAAGTATTAATGGAGTGACTTGGAGTGTCCTTGCCAATACTGGTAAGAATGAGACAGTTTAAATTAAGATTGGTGTTTCTTTGACAAACGTCTCTGATTTTCAATTTTGAAGACTGCAAAACTTGAGTTTTCAAATTGTCAATGCCGGTCACATTGATAGAAGTAGGCGATGACGAAAGACCTAGTTTTTTAATCAACGATTGCGAAACAAAGTTGTGCGTTGAAGCGGAATCGAGAAGACTACGGGTTTTGAACCAATTTCCAAATCTATCTTGGATTTCAAATTGCACAGTGGTCAACAGGGTTTGCGCACTATGAAAAGTGTCGGCGTTGGAAATGCAGGAAGAAGCATTAGTTTGTTCGGAGCGGCTCTGCAAGGAGCTTAAAGAGGCAGGTGCTGATGACCTCGATTTATCGTGAACGTGCAATAACGAATGATGCGGTTTTTTACAATGAAAACAAAGATTTAATGACGTGCAGTTCGAAGAAGAATGCTTAGGTGATAAGCAATTGAAACAATGCTTGCTGTTTAAGACAAACTTTCTTCGATCTTCGACAGACAATTCTTTAAAGGATTTGCACAAATACAATGTGTGAAGCTTTTTACAGAGCGTGCATTTTAACGATTTGTTAAGCGGCCTGATATCTTCTCTTGGATTATTAAAAGAAGAACGGGTTTGTTTGTTTTCGACAGATGGGGGCTGATGTCCCTTTGAAGAAGCAAGTTTTTTTTCAAAAATTTGACACTGAGGATTCGTTTCGACTTTTTCGCACTGAAATGCGAGTGCTGTAAGGAATTGACATCGACTGTTGAGAAACGAGACAAGGTGTTCGAAGGAAAATTCTTTGTTGTAGGCGAGTTCGACCTCCCAGGCCTTCAGTGTCGAAAAATCGAATCTTGATGTAGCTAGGTGAATAAGTATGGTGTCCCATGTTTGGACAGGCTGTTTTAGCTGGTATAACGCTCTGACATTTAACTGCATAGAATCTAAGAGGTCTCTTAAAGATGTGACGTCATTAGGTTTGACGGCAGGTAAGTTGAAGAGACAGCGGATATGACGAGCGACACTCAACCTTAAATTGCCATATCTCTCTTTAAGGAGATTAAAGGCGATGTGGTAGTTGTCTGCGCTTAAAGGCAGTGACTCCACCAAAGTCAAGGCCTCAGATTCCAAAGACGTACGAAGGTAGTAAAATTTATGTATGTCTGGGATCTCGATATTTTCATGAATTAAAGAGCAGTAAAGTTCGTAAAAAGAATACCATTCACCTTCCTTGCCTGAGAAGTGGGGTAGGCTTATCTTGGGAAGTAACGGTTTCGGTTTGTTCTTGTGAACTGAAGCGGGTGCTAACTGGGCCGGATTGATGACCTTAGTGTCCGGTTCTGAGATATTGCGGATCAGTTGGTGGGCCTTTGCAATTCCTTCAAAGTACAAGGGTTCGACCTCATCCCGGTCCAATTGCAGTTCTGGACAAGCGGATTCAATCTCGGTTTGAATTTGGTCATAATAATCATAAGACCGTTCGTACAACTTAAGGCGATGAGTCAAGATATCTAAATCACACTCGGCGGGATTTAATTTGCTGATGAAATTTCGGAATCTAGTGAGTTGCCCTTTATAAGAAGAACGTCTAGCAATGAGAGTTTCATCTTTTTCGGCAGGAGCCATGACAAAAAAAATAAATTGAAATACAACTCACGAAACTGTAGAACTTTGGAGATGCTGTCAGGTTGGCAACAGCGAGAGAGTAGAAAGAACAGGACACCCCAAAGGAGACAGGAGCGGCCTCTTTCCCGTTCACAGGCTTTGCATGACGTAGATATAGCTGAAAGATCCAAAGGAGATATTAAAAATTTGCAAAGTAATGTCAAATGACACTTGACAAACAATAGAAATAACAAATGGACTCTCCCGGGTTTCTGGTACCAAATTTTGGGTAGATTATAGGCTAGGGAATAACCCACCCACCAAGGGAAGATGATTAAGAGAAGGAAGTAGATTTGGGATTGGAAAAGAAGGATAGAAGAATAGGAGGAGAGTCCCTCAAAAGTTATTAATTTGACTTTTAATTCATTTATAAGCGGTTGCCACCGCAAATATATGCTCGGATACCTAAAATGGCTACGAGCTTGGTCGAGGCTAACGGGAGCCGCAGATAAGGCTTGGGCAGTTTGCCAGAGAGAACCTGTAATGTATTTCCTCCCAAGCACGAATGAAAGTACTATAGGGAAGGGTGATGATCTGGCCAGACAAATAGTAAAAGCTTTATTAAGCATTAACGAGGGCATAAACCTAGGAGGAGCTAGGAAAGCCAGGATCCTGCCTAACTGTAGTGTCAGAGAAATGATGAATCCATAAATAAATATCTAATTTATTTAACAATGCAGGAAGTTTTGAGGAAATTAACAATTGTGCAATATAAATTTGATGAACATGGTTCATTTGAACTTTTTAACAAATGAGGTCGCAGACCTTTTAACATCAAACAGTTGCTCCAGGCAATTGACAATTTTTAAGGTTTTTTAAACCGTGTATTAAAATCTTGGTAAGATTTCATAAATAGGCAAAATGGAATAATTAAAGTTTTAACATTTACAGGAGTACAAGCAGTGTACCATACGAAACCTCCGAAAGAACATTCTAACGAGAATAACAACTTCGAAGATAACAAACTGTAAAACATAAAGAATAAAAGGAAGTTCCTACAACTTCTTATATTTATACAGAGTTAATATGAGAATTATGCAAAGAGGGCAGGTCACTTACTGTGAAACCTGGAGAAAGTGAAAAGGAAGTTTCTAGGCTTCCTATGTTTAATTGGGAATCACGAGAAAAATGGGACAGTTTCCATTTCGTGAAACCTGAACATGACTCTCTCAAGAGTGTAGAGAATTGTTTTCCCTATGTATAGGAAAGGGACAACGTGATTTAAAACTTGTATCCCACAAGGAATTATGCAGAATTTAATTAATGTTAAACTAGCAAAGTTGGAAGGGCACTTCGTAAGTAACACCTTATAGAAAGTTACAATTTCATAAATGATGGTTGTTAGTAGAAGGTTAAGGAAAGATCATTGGGATATAGGATCAATGTTCATGGCCGTATTTAATATAACCGGACGATCGCGACGCGGTAGAAACGTGGAGAAAGCACTGATTATCACTATTGTCTGTAAAGATGGATGCAAAGTTCACCAGAGAAACACTGAAGTTTATGAGAAATAAAAGTTATTGCAATTATGGAGATAACTGATTGCACTATGTAGGTGAAAGTCTATTTCTTGAAAAAGCTGTAATTTACAATCAAATGCGCCGTAGAATTTTCCAGAGGTTCCAGCGGAGGACGAAAATTCACTATTGTAGTAATTTAGTTTTAAACAGGGTTCTCCCAAGTACGTGAGAAATACATGATGGCAGGACTCGCAGATAGAGAACAAGTTCTAGAAGGTTCCAGAACGACTTTAGCAGAAAATGGGGTTTGAAAAAATCCAACGGAGGAAATAGTTTATAATTATAGACAGCGGGTATTAGATAATCTCCCACGTAGCGAGAGGGTTTCTCGTTTAAATAGCTTAAGAAAAGCTCCTTTTAGTAAGGTTGGCTTACAAGAAAAAGCTCAACATTGCAAATCCCACGAAGGATGATTTTGCCCCAAGTAAATATTTTCACACTGCCTATAATTAAAAGCACTTGAAAGTTAAAACCATGAAGATGAGGTTAAAACTTTTTAAAAATGGTACTTATCTCGATTTCATGTTGAAGTCGGAGTTCCTTATGAAGACTATCTAGCCAACATGGCGTAGAAGAGGGTGTGCCTCTTGGTTTGAGGAGGCTAAGCTCGAGCGGAGCTTTGACTTAACGAGTCAACTGCAGACGTAGAAGTGAGTGAAGCTCAGCGGAGCACGGAGAGACCACGGAAGGGGGAGAGAGTGGGGGGAGGAAACAAAAGGTATACATATCAGCATAACCAACTTAATAAAAACAAAATAATCTTCTTTTGCTGAGCTGGTCTTCAAAGAGTTGACAACAGTATCTGGTAGCCAAATGGATGTGGAATTCCTCTTGCGCGAGGAAAAGTTGAAGAGCTTCAGAGATTTGTTGTCATATGACGCTAGGTGGATCACAGAATATATATCTGAAACATACTCACACAAAATGTAAGAAATTTGCACATAGAGGAGAAAACAAATGATCACTGTTGGTGTTTGACAAAAAGGAAGGAAAGAACGTGCAAAAGCATTCAAAATTGTGATCTCAGGTACCGTGCATTCCAAGAATGCACCAAATGTGGCCCAGCCATCGTAGTCTTTATGACTTTATATATCGAACAATGTCTTCGCTTTTGGGGATTTCATCTATTTCCCTATTAGTTCGTATCCTCCATTCTCCTCTATCCAATACAGCACCATAAATTCTCCGTATTAATTTCCTCTCAAACACCCTAAGTTTATTGCAATCCTGAATCGACATATTCCATGTTTCTGAGTCATAAGTTAACTCTGGTCTGATCAAGGTCTTGTAAATTTTGAGTTTTGTTTTATGCACACACTAATACAGCCTTCACAATAACACAGGTTATCAGACAGATTAAACACACATACCAAAGTACACGGAGCTGAAAGACCTCGATGACCAATCCCCTCAAAATGAAATAACAACATTTAAAAGTTTTACTCAACAGATATAAACGCTCCACAGAGAGCCATTTCCACGAGCAACAATCTTTTCTAATTCTCCATAATTATGTGAATGAGGTCTAACTGTACTGTCCTGTGATTTCAGCCTGTGGAATTGGAGATTATCCCGAGAGTCCTTCCAGACGCATCCTGCTGACGTCAGCCAGTGTAGCTCACTTGACATATCTCATATTGAGATACACCAATACTAGCATCGGACTAACGACTAGTATATGGCGGGTGATTCAGGAAAGAGTCATCCAGTCTCTGTAAACAATGGCCTCTATCGTTGTTGCAATTGCATGATGAAAGAAATCATCTTCTTTCGACAATATAAAGCAAAATGAAAAGCAAAACCTTGACACATATCTTGGTCACTTCACTGTATCACAATTCATAATTTACACAAAAAGTTCGAAGGAGAGAAAATTCACGATAAACCACGCGCTTTTTCTCCAACAGCACAATCGTCAAGAAAATATGGCTTTATTGCTTAGTTTTCCATTATTGACCTGAGTTTACGTTATTGAGCTTCTCAAATTACGACAGAGTACTTAGAGAATTGTGTATGTTACTTAATAATATCCAACAATTAAAAGCAACAATGCATAATTACAAACACAAGAATAACAATCCCTTGATGAATTGTTTCATTTTTAACTAATGGCCCTAATATTATGATTGCTCACTACAAGGTTTCAGTATTATATTTGTAAATCCCAAGTGGAGTCATTCAAATAATAAAAAGATTTCTCTTTATTTATTGTCCTTTTGAAGTAGATAATTTATTATTTGTTTGTATGATTTTGAGTTTATTTTTGATAGAGTCGTTCGATGTCTCAAGGGTAATGTTGCCAATCTTGCAATATCAATTTAAAAGAAATTTGAAAGGCTTTTCAGTCGCTCAACACGATTCACTATACATTTTATTTATTTCTCTCTTGTAATTTTTTCAGTTATAGAGAATACCACCCATTATAATTGGGAACAATCACGTTGACCGACCGAAAATCATTTCAAATTTTGTTTACAAAGGAAACAATGAAAATGACTTCCAAAGCGATAACAACATAAATTAGTTTATGTTCGACCCTAACTATTATGTGTCAGAAAACTGTATCATAATGAGGCTCATTATAACACTATTTTTCATTATGAAACAGTTTCTCCCACCAATCAGAGCTCAATAAACAGTTGTGTGACCATTTAGATAAGGCTACCTTCGCGCATGCGCTCAAAATCCAACATGTCTATATAAATTACCGAAAGTGCACCGTCCATATGTTCGCGTAAATAAACTGGTGAATATGAGACAAGAAATAGCACTGTACCTTAATATCCACAAAACCAATTTGTACACAGCGCGTGGTTTCGAAACGACTTCGGTGACAGTTTTACTGAATACTGGTGCAAAATCTGCACGTATGGCATTGAAGCACACAGAGCGCATGCGTCGGTTGTCCACAGAGATTGGAAAACAAAGATATACTGCCCACCGCAGCACCCGATCACAACATTCTAGTGCCTGAACAGATATTTATGAATATTTATGTTAAAACATATAATAAAGTTATAATTATCGTCGAACATAAACAGTCGTATGCAACTCGCCTATGATGGTAATTATAGCCATTATAGGCTCGTTGCATAATGTACTATAATAAAACTAAATATATGTGCTTGCGTCCCTTAATTATTATTACTATTATTATTATTACTCATTCATTCATTCAATTTCGCTAATCGGCCAACTAGGGACCACGATAAGCCTCATTTTACATTCTGGCATTTGCTCATTTTTTTCTTCATCCACATTGCCTTCATGAGCTCACTGTGTTTAGCACGACGTTCCTCTGTCCATTTCGCACCAGTTGTCCGTTTTCGTCCCGGAAAGTCCCAAACGTCTTGATGGCTGCTCTATAAAGATTTCGGTCTTGTGCATCTTCTGCTCGTATCCCCATTTCTTTCAGATCTTTCTGGACGTTAACATACCATGGCATTGTCGTTTTTGGTTTTGAGTCGAATATACTGAAGATACGTTTCGTCCATCGGGAATCGATCATCCGTCGCATATGACCGTAGAAGCAAACTCTGCGTTTTCGCATTGTGTCTGTGATCTTCTCTATCCTCGAGTAAACTTCTTGCCTGGATTTTCTGATGTAGATGCCATTTTTGTAGTCTGGGCCAAGTATGATGTGTAGGATCTTTCTTTCTTTCTTTTCTCTCTAACTTCGCGAGCAAACATTTCTCGGATAGGATAAGGCATTCAGATGCATATAGCGGTACTGGTTTGATGACAGTGTTGTAGTGACGAATTTTTGTGTTCATAGAAAAGCACTTTTTGTTATATGTGTTGCGGGTGGTTTGAAAAGCGACTTCCATTTTCTTGATTCTTGCTTCTATGGCTTCCTTGTCAAGGCCATTTTGCTGGAACCATTCCCCAAGATATTTAAATTTATTAACACGGTTTATCGTTCCATATTTGGTGTTTAGTTGTGCTGTATCATCCTTGATGTTCGACATTACTTCTGTCTTTTGAAAGGAAATTTGTAATCCTGTTTGTTCTGCTACTTCCTTCAATATATTGACCTGTTCTGTTGCACTTTCGAAATCTTCTGTCATCAGGGCTATATCATCAGCGAATGCTAAGCAATCTATTTCCACTCCGTTTTTCTTCGTCCCGATCCTTAAAGGTTTGTAAAGGCCTCCTTCTTTTAACTTCTGTCGCCAATTCTGTATTACCTTTTCAAGCACGCAGTTGAACAACAGAGGTGACAGGCTATCTCCCTGTCAAACACCTGTCTTGATTTCAAAGGGTTCAGAGATACATCCTTGGAATTTGACTTTGGATGTGGTATTAATTAGGGTTGCCCTTATTATCGCCAGCAGTTTCATATCGACTCCCATTTCTGCAAGTATGTTAATCAACACATCACGGTCGATGCAGTCGTACGCTTTCTTAAAGTCTACAAATGTCGATACATACGTTCGACCTCTCAACACATAGTACCTAATTATGGTTTTTAGGTTAAAGATTTGTTCTGCAGTCGATCGGCCTTTCCTAAAACCCCCTTGGTATTCTCCGAGTTTGTGTTCAACTTGCTGTTCCAGTCTTTCAAGGATGGAAAGTGACAGGATCTTGTAAGCTACTGACAGAAGAGAAATACCACGGTAGTTGTTCACATCTCTTATATTTCCTTTCTTGTGTAAAGGATGGATCAAAGCTATCTTCCAGTCCTCTGGGAGTTGTTCTGTCTCCCATATATCTACAATGGTTTGGTGTAGGATGTCAATTGCTTCTTCTGGGGCATGTTTCCACAGTTCTGCAATCATGGAGTCTTCACCAGGAGCCTTGTTATTTCTCAACATCTTTATGTGGCGTTTGATTTCATCGCGATTTGGTGGAGAAGATGGCAAATTGTGGTTCATTTGTTTGTTTGTTCTGATAGGGTTGGATGGCTTTTCACAATTTAGGAGGTCGTTAAAATACCCGGCTAAAATTTCGCAGTTTTCCTCGTTGGATGTTGCTAGAGTTCCATCTTTTCTTAGAAAACAAAGGAAAGGTGCCTTGTATCCTTGTATCTTCTTTTTAAAATCCCTGTAGTATTCACGGGTCTCACTTCTGTGAAAGTTTTGTTCAATTTTGTCCATTTGTTCTTTTTCATACTTGCGTTTCTCGCTGCGTATTATTTTTGCTGTTTTTGCTCGTTGGTCTCTATAGATGTTCCAATCTTCTTCCTCTTTGGTGGTGTAGTACTTTTTCAAGCATTTAGACGATCCTTTAAGGTCTTCTCGCAGTTATTGTTCCACCATGTGTGTTTCTTCCTCTTCTTGGTTTCTGCTACTTCTTTTGCAGCGTTTATCATCTGCTTTCTCGTGCTGTTATTATTATTATTATTATTATTATTATTATTATTATTATCTTTAATTTCTCATAACTAGCGGACCCGTGCGAGATCTCTCGCATAATAGGTTGTGTGCGTCCGCCATGTGTACAGACTACCCGCGTGGCTCTAGTGCTATGCGGGCTGTAGGCGACAGAGATCTCGCAGGGGCTATCGTCTTGTTTATTTGTTTAAACGCACTTTATAAACAAATAAATATATTTCCGATGACTTTTCAAGAAATGCAAGTTTTTCCTGAACTATTGAGACGATTTGGAAGATTTTGGTACAAACCACACCTTCTAACTCCTTCTGGTTTAGGAGCTTGAGATTTGTGATACATACACCTTAGCGTATTATACAGTATAATAAGATTAGCCTATGGTACAAATCAGTTTACAATATACGGATTTGGAATCAAGTATCCTGTAAACTTATTACTGAGATAAAAATCACCTGACAATATGGCACGTATCCAGCAGCACTGCCTTCTGTATTCTGGCAATCAGGTGTTTCATTTGCAGTTCCCCCAAAGCCATTGCCAACGTCTTTGAAGCAACTCCTGTGGAAGTGATCACCACTGACAAAATTCTCGCGTAGTTTGCATATTTTGGCTAAGTGGGACAGCAACGTCTATCAAGTAGGCCTTTTGGTTTCTTTTGTTGAGATAGACAATATCAGGTCGATTGGACAAGATTTTCTGATCGGTTAAAATAGGTATATCCCAATACATCTTATAATCCTCATTTTCAAGCACGTTGGCAGGCTGGTAATTGTACAGTAGTACACCATGCTCGTATCCAGAAGTCCAGATTTTATAGCTAGCTCTTGATGTAAGATCTTAGCAACATCATTGTGCCTTTTGGTATACTCTATACCAGCCAGCGTAGAGCAGCCACCGATGATATGATCGATGGTTTCCAGCGCTGAGGTGCATCTACGACATCGATCATCTGCTACATTTTCTTTAAGGATGTGCTTTCTACAAATTTTTGTTGCAATGACACGATCCTGTATCGCAATTACAAAGACCTCAGTTTCACTGAAGAGCGAACCATGCTTCAACCATAAGTTCGACAATGATCGGTCGACATGATGTTGGCTGAGCATGTGAGGGCGTACACCATGCAGTTCTTTTCGTAACCATGCCATCTGGCGCTGTTCAAACGAAGTAACGTGCTCTTTTGTGTCATATTGCATGTCTGCAAGTTGTAGTGGTGTGAATCTCTTATCACTTTCAACAATGACTTCATACAGAGGAGTATTTCTTGCGCCAAAGAAGTACTGTCGCAGACGTTCCATTTGCCTACTCTGGGCGATTGTGAGATCAATGACCCCTCGACCGCCTTCGCTCCGTGGTAGTGTGATACGCTCGATCGCTGCCCTTGGATGATGAAGCCGATATTTTGTCATTGACACTCGTACTCTCCATTCTATCTGCTCCAAATCTGCCTTAGACCACTTAACGATCCCGAACGAATACGTAAGTACAGGTACTGCCCAGGTGTTAAGGGCTTTGACCTTCTTGCCTGCATCCAAGTATGATTTCAAAACCATATCCACTCGATTAAAGAACTTATTCTGTAAATTGACTTTAATTTGTGTGTGTCGGATCCCTCGAAGCTGAAGAAAGCCAAGTATGTGTAGGTCTCGCCCTCATCCATACACTCGATTAGCTCATCTACACCAACATCGAAGCCCTCTGCTCTATCAAGTTTCCCTCTTGCCAGTATGATAGCCTTGCATTTTTAAAGTCCGAATTCCATCGCTATATCGTCGCTAAACGTCTGCGTAATATCTAAGAGGCCTTGCAGTTGACGCCGTGTGCTTGCATAGATTTTTAAGTCATCCATGTACAGTCTATGTGAAAACTTTTGCTTCACCTCACCAGCTCGCATCTCAAATCCCATTCCTCTCCTATTTAACTGCCCACTGAGCGGGTTTAAGCACAGACAGAACCAAAGAGGACTGAACGAATCTCCCTGAAATATTCCACGGTTAATTCGAATTGCACGGGATGGAGTGACTTGGAATCGGTCTTTTAGATGAAGTTTCACATTCCATCTAGACATGATAGATTGTAGGCATTGGACAATGATGGGATCGCACTTGTAGATTTTTAATATTTCGATCAAATATGAATGAAGTATGGAGTCATAGGCTTTCTTGTAATCAATGTAGGCCATACACACGTTTCTTTGTCCTTTCATAGCCAAATTTACGATAACTGAATCTATTATAACTTGATCCATGCAGCCTTGCGTTTTCCGTCGGCGCCCTTTCTGCTCTTCGGAGAGTATCCCATTCGCCTCGCAATGCCTATACACTCGTTCCGCAATTATAGCCATAAATAGCTTGTAAAGCTCCGACAGGCAAGTGATGGGCCTGCAGTTTGACGGATCTCTTGATTCTTCACATTTTGGTATCAAGAAGGTATCTCCCATGAACAGAAATTCCGGAGCTTCCTCAGGAAATCGTAAAATTCGCGTGAAGGCTTTGGCTATTGCTTCATGGGCACCTGTGAACTTCTTATACCAGTAGTTGTGTATAAAATCTGGCTCATGTGCTTTCCAGTTCTGTGTACGTAGAGTCGCTGCCTTCACCTCGTGCTCCATGATGTCAGGGCTATTCATTTCATTAATCGCATCAGAAAACTTCTCCTCTTCTTCTATCATCCAGTTGGCACGAAAATTGTGGTCTTTGGGCTCTTCCCAAATATTAGCCCAGAAATTAGTGGCCTCTTCGATTAAAGGAGTATTATTCTGACGTTCTGAATGAGAGTTTTGCAAGCTGTTGTAGTATTGTTTCTGGTTCAATGCAAATGCTCTATTCTGATCCTTCCTCTTTTGACTTTCTTTGTACCTACGTAGTCGTTTACTATAGACAGCCAATCTCTGAGTGCGCGTGTCTATTATTTCCGACAGCTTGTCTTGATCCAGCTCATCTAAACGACTTGGCTGTGTTATGCGCACTACATTCCTGATTTGTTTAAGGGACCGATTTCCTCTTTTGAATTGTGTCAGTTGACCAAGTTCATTACGAAGCCCTCAATCTTCTTCTCCAGGCGCTTTTGCCATGAGGGAGGCATCAATGAGCTCGCATGGACCCTTGCATATTGTGGCACAATTTTAATACCAATCGCTTGTACGGCAGCTAACGCAGCACAACAAATCACCAGTTGGACGTACTCTATATCATCCACGCCATCTAAAGCTTTAGAGACAACTGTGTTGTTAAGATGGCTCAAGATTACTCTAAACTTTACAGAGGTGATTACCTCTTGAGACGACTACATGGGTTAGTCCCATAGTACTTCTCCATTGCTTGTTGGAAATAGAGGACTGCTTGTTCACACAACGCAGCGTATTGTATGTCTTCATGCAGACGAGCTTGTGACTGATATTCTCTTTCCAACTGAAATTCATCTTTTTCTTCCAAAGCAACCTGTTATTCCCGTAATTGCAGTATTATTATTATTATTATTATTATTAATATTATTATTATTCTTTATTTGTTTCACCCAACTTTGGGGTACATGAAATCAATCATTTTTTTTTTTATTGTTTTGAGCGTTCCTTTTGGCCCAGTATTGCCTCATCCTTTGAGACCTTGCTTCCCTTTCTTCGGCAGAGATGTGGATCGTACGGTTTTGTTTGATTTTAACTTGGAACCGTTGTTTCTTATCCTTGTTGACGGTTTTGCTGTTTTGTCCATGAGCATGGTGTCTGTAATTTGGAGCTCCGCGAGGTCTTTCTCAGTTTCCTTAAACCAAAGAGGTTTTGTTTTTTAGCCTCCTTTTCACATTTTGCAAAGATGAGGAAAAAGTAGACTTATGAGATCGATCTGGGCAAATGTGTGTCTGTCTGTCCTTCTGTCTGTGTGTGTGTCCCCCACTATCAACTCCTAAACGGCTGCAGCAATCGAACTCAAATTTGGTATGAATAAAGATCTATACCTGAATAGCTCAATGTCATATTTGAAAATAATGTCAGTACTACCAACTGCTGAAACATCGCAATTGAAATTTGAGCTCCATGTTGGATATCTTGAAAGGTATACATGGTAGCTATTTCAAAATTGGCACAAATATAGATAATAATATTTCAATTTAATTTCCAGGAGGCCATACATGCCAGTGTTGCCAAAATGATTCTAAGCCTGATGATAAGTCCATATTTAAATGTATATAACTTCTACACTATCAATTGGATCTCAACCAAATTTCGTATGTAATATGTGCTCATAAACAGATATGACTGAGCGTATTCCTAAGAGACACCAGGGCTCCCAACTGTTGATAAATGCTCTCTCTATTCTTTTATCCAAATAACAATATATCAGAAAATATGCAAGTTGACAGCTTTAAAATATGCACACGTATAGTACCTGACATTCTAGATTAATTTGGAGTAACTAACATCCGTCAGTGTTACCAACATGATTCTAAGCCTGCTGATAGGACCAATTTTTAAATAATTGTAACTTCTATACTATCAACAGGTTTTCAACCACATTTCGTGTGTGCTATGTGTACCATAACAGATATGACTATGCGTATTCTTAAGAGCAACCAGAGCTGCCAACTGTTAATAAATGCTGTCTCTATTTTTTTTACCATAATTTCAATATATCAGAAAGTATGCAAGCCAACAGTTATAAATTTTGCACACGTATATTACCTAAGATTCTATATTAATTTGTAGTAACTAATATACGTCAGTGCTGCCATCATGATTCTAAGACTGATGATAGGTCCAATTTTAAAATACATGTAACTTCTGTGCTAACAAATGGATTTCATTCAAAATAGGCACAACAAGAGATCATAATATTTCAGATTATTTCTGACCAATACATGCATGACATTGTTGCCAACATGATTTTACGCGCGCTGATAGATCCAATGTCTAACTGCTTGTAACGTCCATGCTATCCATTGGACTTCAACCAAATTTTGTATTCTGTACCTTAGGAGATGGAGCTAAGAATATATTCAGTCATCACGGCTGCCAACTGTAGTATTCTATTGGGCTATATTATGCCAGGTATATTTCGGAATAATTAGAAATTTCGATATTACCAACTTAATTTCGTCATTATTCTAGATAGGTATATATTGTGCCCATTTAGCAAGAAATATGCCAATCACAGTATACCAGCGTAGCTCAATTCGGGATTTCGGGGCAGCGGTAAGTTCCCCCACTCTGTGACTCACATATTTTGGATTAATTAGAGGATACACTTGCAAAAATAACAACAAAATCAACTCCTATTTTTAAACACATTTAATTAATAAAATTAATGGCGCTACAAACATTTAAACAATTTAATTACTGACCCAAATATCAACTGCTTGTTCCAAATGAACAAGGGATCACAAAATAAAATAAACAAATATTGTATTCAAAACCTGTGGTTTCCACATAAACCAACAATTCTTACTTAATCTCACTTCCATAAAGCACTAACATTAAGTTTACATAACTCCGAGCTCTTTGGCTCCATGCATTTACATTATTACGGTGTCATTCTTGTACACCTCAAACACTAGCTTTTATATTTTCTTATTTCTCAAACACAAATATATAATTATATTTAAAAATCTAGGTTAATTATCTAACTCAATATTTTGGGCATGTCCACACATTCAGTTGTTATCATCTCTCTTTATTTCACAAATATATTAAGGTAATCAGAAAATCAATTGTGTACTCCAGAGCGTGAAGGTACTTGACACAGTCAAAAAACTATAGTTACTCCCGAACTCAGTTGCCTTCAACCAACTCGTGGAATCCCACGTCCATACATTATTATAACAGGGATTGTTATTTATCTCTTATGTCTTAATAGACCATTATCCTATAAGAAACTACGATCTGAACCGGCAAACGAAATATCCATCTTTAAGGACCTCGGTTCAACGCCCGGGTCGTTAGCAACATTAAACACTCCTGGTGTATTCATTTCTCTTTCTAACAGCTTACGAGACGGGCTCTGTTCCCCCTCGCTTTTAAAAGAGCTAGTCTCTACTACATGGGGTGCGATTTATGACACGTTAGGGTGGCGGAGACATCCTGTCTGACCCAACATTAGTAGCTTATTTTCAAGGCTTTCAAAACAAACCTTCCCATTCTATCCAGTTCTGGGGAGACCGGGCTTTACTGTACCGTAACATTCAAACAACTATTCTTTGGTTCAAAGACCATTTCCGTATCCTTGGCATTTATTAATTATGAGAGGGTCCTCATTGATTGGGAAGATTAAATACACATACGACGACGGAGAATTACAGGGGCTTTTATCATAAGAAGATCCTGCATTCGAATCTCTTCAGGTGCCTCGGGAACCAATCCCTACAGAGGACTTATACAAAATGCGATTTAGAGTCGGCCGTGGCCCATATGACATACGCTCAATAATACCATATATTAGCTCCCTTTTTAAATACATACACAATGCCTCGTGATACTAATGTCACAAATAGAGGACTTACACAATTATCAATTCACTGCAATCAACTACCCTCCATAAGTAATGTACCAAGTATTTAACCACTACGCGTTCCTAGCGTGACACTTTAATATTATATTTGCGCTCATTATGCGCTATGCATTATTTTAAGCCGAAAATGTCTTCCCAAGAACTGATAAAATCTCTTTAGTAACAATTCATATTATTTTAATTCACATATTAATCTTTCCGTGGTCGATAAATCGCTCCCTGTTTTAAAATATCCCATTGAACCTCATTTCTTACACATACGTTAAGGCTTAACGTTCTTCTGTTCATATCAATTTATTTGATTTTTATTTAACATTTCCATATTTAATTATTATTATTATCTTTATTCTTTATACAAGCTCAAAAGCTATTTCTTTCATATCTCAACTTTACTTTATTTCAATGTCTCTCATGATAATTAAATGATATTTCGCTTGCTCTTATGACATTTGTTAAATACATTAACCCTTTATTCACCTATTTCCTCTACGGGATTTATCCTTTACACAATTTATTGTATTCATAATTTCTCTATTTATTTTATTATTGTTCAGACCGTATTCTTGATTATTCAGTATTTATTTATTAAAACACATCCCTTTCACTCCAAAACTCCGGTGGGTTTTGTACACAATCAATTTCTGACACCAAAATAAAAATGAATTTTGTACTCACATATTTTCAGATCATCCCATGATCTTAAATCTGGTGCGGTGTTTCATTTTTGGGCCCACTTTGAACTTTTTACACCATATTAAAGGTATTCATCTTACGTAAAAACACAAATAAACATATATCTAACACACTTAATATTGACGACATTTTTATATACTGATGTGTCCCTTTTGAACACATAATAAACACTAAAAATATTATTTAACACACAATCTGGATTAATTTACACTTCACAACGATCACTAGGCCGTGTTTCTGAGCCTCTCACACGTGATCTTCTTAAATTCCCGTTTCCAAGGGTGGAATTTATCCGATGTCGGCTTCCTATTCTGAAGAAGGCGAAAGTCCCGAAACATCTACTGTTCCCTGGAGTTCAATTCTGCTATTCCTATCCTGGATAACCGGCTATCTATCTAGCTTGAACGGCTTGTCTGTAGATCTGTCTATCGATCCTAACGAAAGTCTATATGGATCGAGGTCTCCTCTAAGACCTATAGATTTAGTTTATCGCAGCTAGCACTTCTCGATTCTAGTACTATTAGAATTGTTCACCTGCTTTCTGGAGCTAATGTTTATAGTCTCCTATCCTCTTTGTTTGAACTGTTTTAACACTCCTACGTTCGAACCTTATTCTGTTCTTCCTTTTTAGGTTGCTTCAATTTAAATAACAGTTTATCTGTCTGGTACGATACTTCCGTACATTATGATCTATTCGTTCGTACATTTAACGACCTATCGCCTTTAAGTCCGACGTTCGCAGCCTGCTATGACTATATCTTGCGAATTTTCACTTTAACTTGTATACAGTCGGGCCTAAATCCTATAATTAGGATTTTCCTAATACTTCACTGCGGCGATACTTTAAAATTTCGTATTGGCTGCTCCTTATGGAGGCAAGCAAGTCGTTACTACTGTGACGCCTGTGGCTATCGGATCTTGCTTCGGCGGTGTAAAACAGCGTTTCTCCCCTCAAGGAGTACTGGTAGCTGTTATCGATGTAACGCAGAGTTACGTCTTTTCACGGACTGTCGGAATGACTTCTTCTACGTCGTGGAGCAGCACTTCCCCTCACGGAATGCTCGTAGGACTGCATGCGATGTAACACAGTGACGTGCCCTCAGGTTGTCTGAATACTGCATGATTAGCTTGGAAACGCCCGAAGCTTTATACTGTTTTACTACAAAAAAATAAGACTCAAGCCTTTCCTGTGGTCAACTTCTAAAATAATGGTGCCACAAATATAAAAATTATACCTTCCGAAAGCTCGTCTTCCCAATGTCAAATGATCTTATTGCACCTAAGAATCGATCGTGCAATTCGGAGATATTAATTAATTTCTCGTCCTCAATTGTGTGGGTGTTGCATTCTTTTTGCTCTCTCCCCTCCACAGAGGCTTAGGTAATTCCCCTATGACGTCGTCTTACGTCGGTAGTTTATTTCTGCACAATTATTACATGGTTTCTCTATACTGAAAAATCTCTCATTCAAAATGATTCACTGTGCTGTGCTTGTTTACTCATTATTATGCTCGTAAACGTGTTAATTTTAATTATTCCTCTTCTGGTGCATATGCGGCGTTGTCAAAATCCAGCAACGTCAGCTTGAATTCCGATTCAGGCTTCTCTTTCTATCACGGTGGAAATTTCCACTCAGTTATTAATACTCGTGACCAGCCCTCTCTGAAATGTCGAGTGGGGTGATCTCATCTAAGGAACATCTGTCCCTAGTCGCTTGCACAATGTTAAGCTATATTCCTGGCTTAAAATCTCTCTCCGTTCCTTTAAGAAACTATACGTTTCTTTCATTTCTTCCTTAAGGACATGGATTCGACCGTCATGGACCCTATGGCCCATGGGTTCATCTCTCCCCTCCTTAGGTAAATAAATTTTCGAAAATTTTGAGGAAATTTATTTCAATTTTATTTGTATTTCTTTTCCGTCGAATCCATCATAACGTCATCCGTATTTACTGTTGTTTTATTTTCTTAAGGTTCCTTCCACTAATTGTGTAGGTCGGGTATGCTCTGTCCCTACCCTATCTTTCTTTCTTTCTTTGTTTGTCTGGACTTTACGTTCCCAGAACCTCATTCTCCCTTACGGGTTTGGTCTATCCCTACCCGTTTCCTTATTTCATCATTTTCTTTTCTTAAATTGGAATTTTCTTCTTCAATAAATTCAATTATTTCTTTAATTTCCCAATATACTTTCTCCAATTCGCATTCGCACTCGAATGCTTGAGCTCTATTTTCTATTTCTTCCTTATTCTTGTTTATGTCAAAAGCGGATTCGTCTCTAAATGTTTCCACGACCAGGGCTTGTTCATTTTCTTCATCAAAATCTTCGGGAGGGTAATATAATTTCAAATTTGCTGAATTCATAGTCACTTCGTGATCCGTTTCACAGTGCCGAATTCTATATGCGTTATTCCTCAAATCTCTGATTATCTGATATGGTCCGTGGTACATTTTCTGGAACTTCTTGTACACACGGTTCCCTGGATCCGAAATGGCTGGTCTTTTCACTAACACCATTTCTCCTGCTAATAATGGTCGATGATACCTCTTATGCCTATTCCTTCTCTGCCTCCTATCGGCTTGAGCTTTTAGATGCTCAAAGGCTCTCCTAATTCGTACATCTCTTCCCGGCTGAGCGTCTGCTGGTCTAGGAATTACCAGATTCCAAGGTCTTTCTGGTTGCTCATTCCGATGTAACGTTATGGGTATCTCTCCTGTGGATTCATGGATTGTATT
This sequence comes from Meconema thalassinum, assembly GCA_946902985.2. Taxonomy (NCBI): domain Eukaryota; kingdom Metazoa; phylum Arthropoda; class Insecta; order Orthoptera; family Tettigoniidae; genus Meconema; species Meconema thalassinum. Next base: position 245,056,518 of record OX336394.1, on the reverse strand, counting down.
ATTTATACAAAATTCAATAATATCCAAAATATCTATCCACTTCCAATTTTCTTCGGCACAGTATATTCTACAATACTTGGCCGTTTCTCTCATAACTCTCTCTACAGGGTTTGCCTCAGGATGGCGAATACTTGACAAAATTTGACGTATCCCAAGTCTTTCTAATTCTTGTCTGAACTCTACACTGGTGAAACAACTGCCGTGATCCGACAACAAGTTCTCAGGTTTCCCCAGAATCGGTATCACTTTTTCTTTAAGTCGTTTTAACACCTGTTTGGTACTAGTCTTCTGTATGGGAGCAAGGACAACCATTTTAGTGAAGACATCCATAGCCACCATTATGTGTCGATTTCCTCTTCTTGCCTTTGGCAAAGGTCCAAAATTATCAATAGATATGATTTGGCCGGGCCTTTCGGGCAACAATGGTATAGGCTTCTGTCTCATCAGGAATGCATTAGGTTTAATCCTTTGACATAAGTCACATGTCTTTAGCGTGTCCCTTACAGTTTCTCTCAGTCTCGGCCATATAAATGCTTCTTTCAGCATCGAGACTGTTTTGTCGACTCCCATATGTCCGAACGATCTATGGGCTAACCATACTATTTTCCTCTGCAAAATTGCAGGTACAACAATCCTTAATTTCGTATGGTCAGAGTCCACAAACTTATATAATAACCCATTATAAAACGTGTAGTCTTGTGCTATCTTCTCAGTTTCTGTGTACGCTGGTGTTCCTCTTATCAAGCTTCCCTCAAGGAATGATATGAGCATGTTCATACATGGATCCTCCCGTTGTCTTTGACTAATGCTTCTTAACTCATTAAGAGTACGCTGATCCCTGTCTTCCAAATCTATAGCCATTACTTCCTCTTCTATGGACTCTGGCTGTCTACTTAAGTAGTCTGGAACGATGTTTTCCTTTCCTGGGCAGTACTCTATCTTGACATCAAATTGTTGAATATATAAAGCCCAACGCATCAACCTTTGACTGGATAAATCAGTCTTCATCAGAAAGGTTAAGGCTTTATGATCCGTCCTTAGAATGACCTGAAACCCATATACGATCTTCCGCCAATATTGCAACGCGTGCAATATCGCTAACAGCTCGATCTCGCTGATCGTATAATTTTTCTCGTGTGGTTTCAGTCTCCTACTTGTGAAAGCTAGATAGTTCTTCTTATCAGGGTTTTCCGGGTTCTCCTGATATAGCATTGCCCCTATTCCAATCTGGGATGCGTCTGTCTGAATAATAAATTTCTGATTAAAATCAGGATATCCTAGCTTCACGTAATTTAAGAGCATTTCCTTGGCCTCCACGAATGCTTTTTCTGCTTCCTCCGTCCATTTCCACTTGCCCCCCTTCTTCAGAAGGTCCTGTAGTGGTGCAACAGTTTTGGTGTATGATGGACAATGTCCTGAAAAGAACCCAATCAATCCCAAAAACTGGCGAACGTTCTTCACTTTCAAAGGCCTTGGAAAATCCCTTATCGATTCCAATTTGCATGGATTTGGTTTAACACCATCCTTGTCAATCACATGCCCTAAAAATGTCACTTGCCTTTGACAGAAGTTCGATTTCTTTAAATTTATCTTAAAATTTGCCCTTCTTAGATCTTCTAATAATTTCTTCAAATTAACTAAATGTTCCTCAATGTTCTCCGAGGTAAGCAAAATGTCATCTACGTATCGGATAGTGCACTCTTTCACTTCCTCTGACAGGTTTCGATCCAGCGCTCTTATTAATGCGGATCCTGCAGTCTTTAATCCAAACGGACATCTTCTAAAGCAGTATGTTTGTTGATCGAACTGAAATCCAGTTAACAAGCTGGTTTTCTCTTCCAGTTCGAGATGATGATACGAAGAAGTCATGTCAATATTTGTAAAAATCTTCTTGCCTTTAAACTTCCTCAGTATTTCCTTTATGGGTGGTGCCGAATCATTTTCTGGTATGATTTTTGCATTTAAATTTCTGGCATCTAAACACACCCTTACTGAGCCATCCGGTTTACTCACAATCACTAATGGACTAACATATGGTGTCGCCATCTTTTCTATAACACCTGCATTCATCATTTCCTGCAGTGTTTTCTTGGTTTGTGGGTAATGTTTTTCCGCAACCGGGTATGGTTTTTGTTTGAACGGTGCCCAATCGTTGACTTGGAACGCGTATTTAAAATTTTCAATCTTCCCTGGCTTGGAATCAAATACGTCCCTATACTCCAATAATAATTTCTTTAACTGTTCCTTAATTTCGAGGCTGACTTTAGCTTCCTCCACTTTTCCTGACAGGTTGGTCTCGAACTCATTTTCCACATTATCTTCGAGTTCTATGTTGAGGACTTCAAATATTTTTTCTATGTCCTTATAATCTTCCTCAATCACTTCTTCCATATGCCATACCTGTTCTGCTATTTTCGCCTCCTGATCCTGTAGGTTAATATTTTGTTCATCCACATCCTCTCTTTGAATTCTAATGCAGTTTTGCGCTAGGTCTATAATGACCTTGTTCTCACGGATAAAATCAATACCTAATATGACATTTTACGGTAATTGATTTACCAGCAAAAAGCACTGCGAAATTTCAGCGTTACCCATGATTAAATCAATGTATACCTGAAATTTACATGTCAAAGATTTTTCAGGGATAATTCCCTTAATCTTTACACTTGATGTGGGAATCTTTAGTACTCGGCCCCTTGTTTCCAATTCATTTAACAGGGTTTGTGTAATTAGACTTATTGTGGATCCAGTATCAATCAATGCTCTGACCAGTAATCCTTCTATCCTAAGCATAATTATAGGTAGTTCTCTTTTAACAGGTGGGATTCCTTCCACATCCTCGTTAATTAGTTCATCTGGTCTGGCTATCCAATTTACAATTTCTACCTCCTCCCAGCTCCTGGTATGTTTCCACTTTTGACAATTTAAATTTGGAGTTTTTTTTTATCCTGAGGGCTCCCTTTTCCCTCATTCTTCAACTGAGCTTGTAGTTCCAAGCTTTGAGCTCCGTCTAGTCGGTCGGGTGATTTCCGGTTTTTGATTGCCTCACTCCAACGGACTTTTTGCCTATCAGGTTCATCTGGTCTTTCGTTCATATAACGAAGACTCTCCTGATATCTTTCTTCTATTTCGGCCCGATATTCATCATCCCTATCGTCTGGCCTTACATTTCTCCTGGGATAATTCTCCCATTTCTTTCTATTATCCGGCCTTTGCTGGTTATTGTTATAGGGGCGGCTTTCCTGTTGCCTATAACCCGTCGTTCTAGGATTTCTTCCTCGATATCCTCCCCGGTAATATGGCTGTATCCTTCTAGGCTCCTGGTGCCCATACTCTCGATCTCGTCCTTGAGTATCCGTACTGGTGGACTGATTCCTGGTCGCTGGTTTTTCTCCAGTTTCCTGACTGCTGGCCATGTGTACTTGCTCAGTTTGTCTCTGATGCCGAGGTGTTACGTGCGAAGTCGTCATATCTAACTGACGTAATACGCTTTCCACTTCCACAGCACTTCTGGCTTTGGATGAGATTAGCAGCCTCTGAATCTCATATGGAAGCTGTCTCGCAATGGCGGCACACAGGTCGTTTTCTGCCGGAGCAATATCCAGTTCGCGGAATTTACACAGCTGAGCGGTGAAAAATTCCGAGTATTTAGTAGGTGCATTGGTGCTGTACTTCCTAGAGTACAGATCTAGCCTTAAATTTTCTTGGACATCTGCTGCCCAATATCGCTTTAAAAATGCTTCCCTAAAGCCTTCCACCGTATCAAAAGTGTATCTAAAGCTTCTGAACCAGGTGAGACAATCACCTGCCAACAGCTTTTCAATAGCTCTCAGTCTCCGATCCTGAGGAACCTTCATTTCATTTAGATACTCTGCCACTTCTTTTAGCCAGTATTTTGGAGTAATAGACATGTTATTACCCGTAAACTTTACTGCTCTATCCTCATTAGATTTAATAATGTTTATTATTTGGCCATTTGCCTGATTTGTGTACGGGGTTGACATCGCCATTGGATATCCTGGGTTCTTATAAGGGCTCTCCCCTCCTAAGTCCCTCTCCGTATCTGTGCCTTGTTCACGGGAATCTACCCATCCTGTCTTTGGAAACTCCTCCTGATTTTCGAATTCTAACTTCCTTTCTCTTCGGGCACTTTCTTCATTTGCCATGAGTTGGATTTCCATTTGACTATTCTTAAGTTCCGTCCTCTCCAATCGGGATCTTAATTCATTCTGAATTCTTTCTTGATTCATTTTAATATCTTCCTCTATCTTTTTGAGTTGGAATTTCTCGTCCCTGAAGCTATCCCTAAATCCATTTATTTGGTCTTCTACCTCTTTCTTAATGATCTTAGCATGTTGGTCTATAATTTCTGGCTTAACGTCACCTATGGTCTCCAAGCCCTCTCGTATCTCCTTTATTTGCTTCTCCACTTCTTTTCGTCCTTTGACCATATCTATTTTCATTCCTTCAAGCCTTCCCTCAGTCTTCTCTTGACTCTTATACAACTTCATCATTTCATCTTGGAACTGACTAATTTCCTTATTGGTTTTTCCTACATGAACTTTTAATGTTCCGATGGTTTCCTGAACCTCAATAATACCCTGACTTATTTCATTTATTTTATGGGTACTTTCCTTACTTTCGTTCTCTCGTTGTTTTCTTTCACTCTGGAGATGCCCCTCGTATACACCTAATCTTTGATCTATTTTCGTTTCGTATATCTTCAGATTCTCATCTACCTGCCCGGTAAAATGATCAATCTGACCTTTCATCTCCTGAACATCCTTTAGATTTTGATTTTTCATCTCAGTTACTTCAGTCTGAACTACACCGATTTTGTCCTCGAGGGTCCCTACTTTCTCTTCAACCCCTTCAAATCTATCTCCTAGCTTATTCACGCTTTGTTTTATTTCATCCCGGGATGCCTCACAAATATCGCTATTAGATTTTATCTGAGCTTCCAATTCTTTCTGCACACCTTGGATCTGGGCTACAAGTTTCTTTTCACAAGTATCACCCTTCGTTTCTATGTTAACTAATTTAGTTTCTAAATTTTTAAAATTTTCTTGACATGTAGTTTGGGAATCTACCATATTTGTGTTCATAGTCTTTATTTGGGCTTGCAATCCTGAATAAAATCCTTCATTTTCCTTTGCAATTTCACTTAACTTAGTCTCCAACCCCTTATCAAGAATTTTAAATTTAGTATCCATTGTCATTTCTATTTCAGCCTTCAGTACTCCATTGTTTTCGTTACTGTTGGCTTTCAGAGACTCTAACGTCTCCGTTTTCATCACTTCCCACTGTTGTTTAATGGTTTCCCCACTTTCTGTTTTCATCTTTTCTATCTCAGCCTTCAGTTCCTTATTCATGTTTATACCGTCGGCTTCGATAGCTTCTAATTTAGTGCCCATATTATCACTGTTAGTTTTTAGTGACTCTAAACTCTCATTTATGGATTCGAACACTTTGTTATTTTCATCCTTTTGGAGACCCAATGTATTGTCTATTGTTCCCAATTTATTGTTTATGGCCTCCAACTTCTCATTGCTATCGGCTTTGATAGCCTCCAAAAGCCGTTGCATCTCTTCACTTAATGCCATCTGATGAGAATACAGTGGGCCACAAATGCCACCACACTAGTACATGCTTGAGAGATGATACTCTGAATCCGTGTGTCCCAATTTCTTTAAAACTTTACTTTGGTACGGGTATTCACTTACAACGTACCCTTTTACTATTTTTATTCAGTTTCATAAACCTTTATGGAAGTATTTAAAATTCAAAATTTCGAAAAACCATTTTTTTCAAAAAAATGAAAATTTTGATTTTTCGAGAAAACTCGGGTTTTCCCTAGGAAAACTCATCCCTGCGTACTGGGCGCCAAAAATCGTAGTGGTTTGCTAGGGGGGTTGATAATATATATATCATATTCAGGGCTGCTCGGTATGAGTTTCCAGGGACCCATGCGGTCAGTTAATATTTTACATTGTAGCTATCCCTATTATTACTTTAATTTTACATGATATGACCGACTTAAGTGTTCCTCTAGTTATTAATCCAGCACAGTATTTATATATCCCCCTGTGCCCATTTAGCAAGAAATATGCCAATCACAGTATACCAGCGTAGCTCAATTCGGGATTTCGGGGCAGCGGTAAGTTCCCCCACTCTGTGACTCACATATTTTGGATTAATTAGAGGATACACTTGCAAAAATAACAACAAAATCAACTCCTATTTTTAAACACATTTAATTAATAAAATTAATGGCGCTACAAACATTTAAACAATTTAATTACTGACCCAAATATCAACTGCTTGTTCCAAATGAACAAGGGATCACAAAATAAAATAAACAAATATTGTATTCAAAACCTGTGGTTTCCACATAAACCAACAATTCTTACTTAATCTCACTTCCATAAAGCACTAACATTAAGTTTACATAACTCCGAGCTCTTTGGCTCCATGCATTTACATTATTACGGTGTCATTCTTGTACACCTCAAACACTAGCTTTTATATTTTCTTATTTCTCAAACACAAATATATAATTATATTTAAAAATCTAGGTTAATTATCTAACTCAATATTTTGGGCATGTCCACACATTCAGTTGTTATCATCTCTCTTTATTTCACAAATATATTAAGGTAATCAGAAAATCAATTGTGTACTCCAGAGCGTGAAGGTACTTGACACAGTCAAAAAACTATAGTTACTCCCGAACTCAGTTGCCTTCAACCAACTCGTGGAATCCCACGTCCATACATTATTATAACAGGGATTGTTATTTATCTCTTATGTCTTAATAGACCATTATCCTATAAGAAACTACGATCTGAACCGGCAAACGAAATATCCATCTTTAAGGACCTCGGTTCAACGCCCGGGTCGTTAGCAACATTAAACACTCCTGGTGTATTCATTTCTCTTTCTAACAGCTTACGAGACGGGCTCTGTTCCCCCTCGCTTTTAAAAGAGCTAGTCTCTACTACATGGGGTGCGATTTATGACACGTTAGGGTGGCGGAGACATCCTGTCTGACCCAACATTAGTAGCTTATTTTCAAGGCTTTCAAAACAAACCTTCCCATTCTATCCAGTTCTGGGGAGACCGGGCTTTACTGTACCGTAACATTCAAACAACTATTCTTTGGTTCAAAGACCATTTCCGTATCCTTGGCATTTATTAATTATGAGAGGGTCCTCATTGATTGGGAAGATTAAATACACATACGACGACGGAGAATTACAGGGGCTTTTATCATAAGAAGATCCTGCATTCGAATCTCTTCAGGTGCCTCGGGAACCAATCCCTACAGAGGACTTATACAAAATGCGATTTAGAGTCGGCCGTGGCCCATATGACATACGCTCAATAATACCATATATTAGCTCCCTTTTTAAATACATACACAATGCCTCGTGATACTAATGTCACAAATAGAGGACTTACACAATTATCAATTCACTGCAATCAACTACCCTCCATAAGTAATGTACCAAGTATTTAACCACTACGCGTTCCTAGCGTGACACTTTAATATTATATTTGCGCTCATTATGCGCTATGCATTATTTTAAGCCGAAAATGTCTTCCCAAGAACTGATAAAATCTCTTTAGTAACAATTCATATTATTTTAATTCACATATTAATCTTTCCGTGGTCGATAAATCGCTCCCTGTTTTAAAATATCCCATTGAACCTCATTTCTTACACATACGTTAAGGCTTAACGTTCTTCTGTTCATATCAATTTATTTGATTTTTATTTAACATTTCCATATTTAATTATTATTATTATCTTTATTCTTTATACAAGCTCAAAAGCTATTTCTTTCATATCTCAACTTTACTTTATTTCAATGTCTCTCATGATAATTAAATGATATTTCGCTTGCTCTTATGACATTTGTTAAATACATTAACCCTTTATTCACCTATTTCCTCTACGGGATTTATCCTTTACACAATTTATTGTATTCATAATTTCTCTATTTATTTTATTATTGTTCAGACCGTATTCTTGATTATTCAGTATTTATTTATTAAAACACATCCCTTTCACTCCAAAACTCCGGTGGGTTTTGTACACAATCAATTTCTGACACCAAAATAAAAATGAATTTTGTACTCACATATTTTCAGATCATCCCATGATCTTAAATCTGGTGCGGTGTTTCATTTTTGGGCCCACTTTGAACTTTTTACACCATATTAAAGGTATTCATCTTACGTAAAAACACAAATAAACATATATCTAACACACTTAATATTGACGACATTTTTATATACTGATGTGTCCCTTTTGAACACATAATAAACACTAAAAATATTATTTAACACACAATCTGGATTAATTTACACTTCACAACGATCACTAGGCCGTGTTTCTGAGCCTCTCACACGTGATCTTCTTAAATTCCCGTTTCCAAGGGTGGAATTTATCCGATGTCGGCTTCCTATTCTGAAGAAGGCGAAAGTCCCGAAACATCTACTGTTCCCTGGAGTTCAATTCTGCTATTCCTATCCTGGATAACCGGCTATCTATCTAGCTTGAACGGCTTGTCTGTAGATCTGTCTATCGATCCTAACGAAAGTCTATATGGATCGAGGTCTCCTCTAAGACCTATAGATTTAGTTTATCGCAGCTAGCACTTCTCGATTCTAGTACTATTAGAATTGTTCACCTGCTTTCTGGAGCTAATGTTTATAGTCTCCTATCCTCTTTGTTTGAACTGTTTTAACACTCCTACGTTCGAACCTTATTCTGTTCTTCCTTTTTAGGTTGCTTCAATTTAAATAACAGTTTATCTGTCTGGTACGATACTTCCGTACATTATGATCTATTCGTTCGTACATTTAACGACCTATCGCCTTTAAGTCCGACGTTCGCAGCCTGCTATGACTATATCTTGCGAATTTTCACTTTAACTTGTATACAGTCGGGCCTAAATCCTATAATTAGGATTTTCCTAATACTTCACTGCGGCGATACTTTAAAATTTCGTATTGGCTGCTCCTTATGGAGGCAAGCAAGTCGTTACTACTGTGACGCCTGTGGCTATCGGATCTTGCTTCGGCGGTGTAAAACAGCGTTTCTCCCCTCAAGGAGTACTGGTAGCTGTTATCGATGTAACGCAGAGTTACGTCCCTTCACGGACTGTCGGAATGACTTCTTCTACGTCGTGGAGCAGCACTTCCCCTCACGGAATGCTCGTAGGACTGCATGCGATGTAACACAGTGACGTGCCCTCAGGTTGTCTGAATACTGCATGATTAGCTTGGAAACGCCCGAAGATTTATACTGTTTTACTACAAAAAAATAAGACTCAAGCCTTTCCTGTGGTCAACTTCTAAAATAATGGTGCCACAAATATAAAAATTATACCTTCCGAAAGCTCGTCTTCCCAATGTCAAATGATCTTATTGCACCTAAGAATCGATCGTGCAATTCGGAGATATTAATTAATTTCTCGTCCTCAATTGTGTGGGTGTTGCATTCTTTTTGCTCTCTCCCCTCCACAGAGGCTTAGGTAATTCCCCTATGACGTCGTCTTACGTCGGCAGTTTATTTCTGCACAATTATTACATGGTTTCTCTATACTGAAAAATCTCTCATTCAAAATGATTCACTGTGCTGTGCTTGTTTACTCATTATTATGCTCGTAAACGTGTTAATTTTAATTATTCCTCTTCTGGTGCATATGCGGCGTTGTCAAAATCCAGCAACGTCAGCTTGAATTCCGATTCAGGCTTCTCTTTCTATCACGGTGGAAATTTCCACTCAGTTATTAATACTCGTGACCAGCCCTCTCTGAAATGTCGAGTGGGGTGATCTCATCTAAGGAACATCTGTCCCTAGTCGCTTGCACAATGTTAAGCTATATTCCTGGCTTAAAATCTCTCTCCGTTCCTTTAAGAAACTATACGTTTCTTTCATTTCTTCCTTAAGGACATGGATTCGACCGTCATGGACCCTATGGCCCATGGGTTCAATATAGATTAATCATTGGCATGAATCTTCAAATTTAGTTCGTCACAGAACTTCTTGTTCTTGTTTATTACGAAAGTAGTCGAAGATCTTGTTGGTTAGTCTATTTGAATTCATTCGGAGGATGTACCCATAAAAATCAATTCTGTGTATTTGAATTCATTCTGGGCCATTTATACTTCGGCTACAACTTGGTTTTATGGATGTGCTTTTATCTTTTGAGACAAACTGCACAATCCAATATTTCTTTTAATTACTTTTTTTTCTAGAAACTTAACATTTGTCTATTAGTGTTATCCAAACCAGAATTGGTGTGGCACTTACCTATGCCATATGAATCAGTTGATCCTATCGTTTACGGATTTGGTAACGTATTATTTATGCCTCTTAATTACTTATCTTTGTGTTCTCGTTTTGTTCAACGCTTATTTTATCACTTTTTGATAAGGATGTTAATTTTGTAATAAGTGTTTGGGATGTGTTAAATATAGTTTTTGTAATTTTCCTTTTTACTTAAAAAATGTTCGCGCCAAGATGATCTGCAGAAATGGTCGAGTTTCAGCTGCTCCCCACTCTTACAGAATATGTCCTTAGCGGTGTGGACTGTACACCGTGCTATAAGTGAGCCATATAGAAAACTAAGCACTCTCTTTTCCAAACATCAGCTCTCTATTTCACTTTCCTTATAAATAAGTCTTTCACGCCTGAATTGACTGTTGCCTCAATCCTTCATATAGCAAAAATAACAGTTATATAACATCTGACTCCCGTTACGGTTCCTCCTCATCCTCCTCCTCCTCCTCCTCATCCTCCTTCTTCTTCTTCTTCTCAGAGCATTCAGTACCCTCCTTGATCCAGAGTAGCCCAACAACATACATTAGGATATCGGACCATCTGATTGGTGGACGTCCTCTCCTCCTCGGTCTATATCTCAGATACCACTCTGCTACCACCTTTGTCCACTCTACATCCAAGTTCTGTAACATACTTGGATCGTGAGGAATCAAACATGGAGGAGGGTTGTCGATTGGGGATAAAATTTGCTGTTGTTTCGCATTATTAACGCAAATTGGTTATGAAACATGCTTTAAGTAAAGTTGGAAACATACCAAGTGCAGAATGAATGCGTTCCAATGGGTACTAACGATCTAAGTCAAATATTTCGACATTTACGCCATCTGGGATTTAACATTTTTTAAGTAAAAAAGAAAAACTACAATAATTAGATTTAGAGTGTCTCTTGTCTGTTGTTCTTTACTGCTCTAGGAATCCCGAGCGATGCCGAAGCATTCCGACTGTGCACGAAAAATGCACAGGAGTTTGTGCTCGGGAGACAGAAGTAACCATTAAAGGCATTGTTCAACCAAGCGACCGCTGATCAGCCAATAGGCCAACAAATTGTTGGGTGACGCGTGGTCAGCCCGTTTTGTATTGAAGTTTGTATAATTCACGACCGTTTGAATACCAAATGCGTTTTTTCAGCTACTAGGTCGTGTTGTGTACAGGCTTCGGTGGCGTAGTTGGTAGCATGCTGAACTGTTGTGCCCAAGATAGCGGGTTCAAACCCGGCGAAGACGTCGGATTTTTTAAGAGCGTTAAAATCCTTCAGTATGCCTTCTTTCAGAGGGGAAGTAAACCCGGCGGTCCCATGTCATAGATTTATGGCATATAAAAGATCCTCCCACAGACTAAACTTGTGTGGAGCTAAATTTCTAGGTTCGATTTCTTTGTAACGCTCTATAAAAGTTCCAACGTTCACCACTAGGTATCATTGATATCTGGTAGCGAAATTTGGAACTACTTGAAATTGAACGGAACTTGTAGCTCACCCTAGTGGTGTCCGCTTGAAGCAACTACAGCTTCTGGCGAGCCGAACGTGTCCTCGGATACTCCCGGCACTAAAAGCCATAGATAAATAAATAAATAAATAAATAAATACATAAATAAATAAATATAACGAAATAGGAAAATTTAACTGTTGAACGTCGTGGTCCATAGATGGCCTATTCGAAACAAGAAGAAGAAATAGGAAAATAATACCGTAAATCAATAAATTGTAATTCTTGAATACAGTGTAGCGGTTTCGGTTATATTATAACCTTCTTCAGTAAACAGTAGTTGATACAAATTAAGTTGGTAGATTGACACAAAATTGAATTTATAATTACTCTATTTTATTGGACTTACTACGAGTATTTTCACAGTAACATATCATAATAGTACATTATGTAACGAGCCTATAATGGTAATAATTAAGACACGAGTATGTTTATAAAACGAGTTTTATAATTTCCATGCGAGTGTCTTAATTACCATTATACCGGGTGAGTTAGCCGTGTTCGTTACGGCATGACTGCTGGCAGCCGCTCACATCCGGGAGGCGCGGAGGTTCGAATCCCCCCGCCGGCAACCTTGAAGATGGTCTTCTGTGGTTTCCCTTCTTCCTTCCAGGCAAATGCCGGGGTTGGTCCCTAACTATAGGCTACCTTCCAACTCCTCGTCCTTACATTCAAACTTTCCTCCCCAGGCAACACTCCACACGCCACAGTACGTGTAGCTCACCCATTGCGTGTCCGCCTCGAAGCAGTTACAAAACTGGCGAGCCGAACATGTCCTCGGACAGTCCCGGCACTAAAAGCCATACGCTAAAAAATACCATTATAGGCTCGTTGCATACGACTATTTATGTTCGACGATAATTATAACTATTTTATGTTCGAACATAAATATCTGTCGAGATTTCACCAGTTTTGTGCACTGAACAGAGCGCATGGGACGCAGAGAATACCTTGTATTTGACCATGGCCTCCTGGAATACCTCACTATGACACTCGCCACGCAGTGAAATTTAAAATAGGAGGCCCTTGAAGTGAGCACAGGTGCGATGCTATCCTCACCTAATTGGTCACTCAACTGTTTCTTGAGCTCTGATTGGTGGGAGAAACTGTATCATAATGAAAACTTGCACTAAAATGAGCCTCATTATAGCGCAGTTTTCTGACATATAATATTTACATTTCGCCATGTTTGAACATAAAGCTTTTTATAATAAATATTTATTGCAGCCAAGTGGCCATAATTGACAGTTATAAGGTGTGCTAACAAATCATTATTACAGGTAGATTAATCTTTACTGTATTGAACTATGCTCTTTGTCCGTTTGCTGCATGATGTGATGTGTTATTTGTCGCAGGGGTTATTGCACAGATAACCGTGGATGGCGAGTCTTGTTACCACATGTCTCATCTCCTGGTTCTCGTTTGTCCATCTTCTGTCCACCGTTGCTTCTGTTGCGTAGAATTCAAGCGGGATTTCGTTCTGCTTCTGATGTCTTATCTCGAGGAGTTTATTCATATTCTTAGTAGATGGCAGTTGTAGTCTTAATCTGAGATCTTCGATGTAGTATGTTTCTTTTGTTTGGATATATGCCAGCCTGGACTGGGACGTTCTTGCAATTCCTAGCACCCTTTTTCAACGAAAACATATGATCACAATTACAAATCATCCCAACCTCAAAAATTTTCAATGAACTTTGACACCAGTTTTACATAATTGATATTTCCACTTGAGTTGTATTTTCAAGAGATTTATCTTTTATTGTAAATCTAAACATTGTAACACATCTGATTTTAGTCGTATAGAGTATTTTTAATTATTTTACTTAGTTAGTATTTTTAAATAGTTTTGAAATCAGCCTTTTTATAAAATTGTGTCAATCTTGCAACTTCATTTGTATCAACTACTGTTTGCTGAACAAGGTTATAATATAACACTGTACTCAAGAATTACAATTTATTGACTTACAGTATTATTTCCCTATTTCATTAAAATTTCTCAATAAGGATTTTGGGCAGACATGGACTTTTCATGTCTTTTCGAGCCATCAATATGTTAAAACGCATTTGGTATACAGTCGTGAAATATACAAATTAAATCACTTGCTTTTTGGTGTTTAGAAACATATCATACTTATCATATATGACTTTTCCCGTCGCGGTTCTGGGTGTTATATTGTTTCTGCAACTGTTCAGATGGATGGATTTGGATATGGATATATGGCGTTTACATGTGGAACAATTACCAACACATATCTTCATAACATAGTAACTTCACCACAGACCATTCACAAACATATAAAAGTACTGTAGTTGCAAGCAGATGCATCATGGCAGCTCTTCTGAAGGAGTTTCCACGTTCTCGCCACTTGGGATAACTTCAAGTTCAACAGCCTGAAAGGAAGGGAAAATGCATGTGAGTATTTTCACGGAATATTAAAATAAGTAGTAATCTAATCCAGAACCTTTGTAGCATGACACAGACAGCTCAAAAAGAAAAGGAAGTAAATGATAATATCTGGTACATTCATCAAATACGATTTTACAAAAAAGATCCCTTTAGCATTTTATTTCGCATTTCTTTTCTGTTTATTTTATTCCCATGTATTTTATGAAGATATCGCGAACACACAATGGGTGTTAGAAATTCCCATGGTTTTGCTGGGATTCCAGCTTTTCGGATTAAAGCCTAGCTTACTAACCACTAAGTTACGGGGACGTGCAGCTAGCCTCTGTACAGTAGTAATAATTATACTAATAAAATATAAATAACAAATCTGCACCAGAATACCTTCTTCCCAAAAACAGGTTCCGAAAGGTCGGAGACTTTAAATATTTGGGGGAATGGACCAGTGAACAACTGAAGAACAATGAAGCATTTGAATAAAGGATTTTGAAACTGAATATTGCATACAATCGATGCAGAAAAGTTCATCAGAAGAAATACATATCCATCAATGCCAATTTAAGGCACTATAACTTAACGCTGTAAGCAGGCCCGAGGTCCTCTATGCAGCTGAAACCCTAACCATCAAAGGGAAAAAACTGATACAGAAACCAGAGGTCAAGGAAAGACTCAACTTCAGGAAGATCTTAGGCCCAAGGATTATAAATTGAGAAAGGTATCACAGGCCCAACGATGATCTATAGCTAAAGCAAGAACCTCTAATGGACACAATCATCAAGAGACGCCTTCAATTCTACGGACACCTTGAGAGAATGAACGAGTCAAGATTGGCCATTGTAATCCACAGAATCGGCTACTGCAAGAAAACAACATCACTGTGGTACCAGCAAGTTAAACAAGATCTACAAACCTTTAACATCTCTGAATCCGTTACACAAGACAGACGAACTTTCCGAAAAATGTTAAAAGAAGACCCTTAAGAAAGGGCAGAGATCAAAAAGGTCAGAAGCAAAGTTAGAAAATGATGGAGATATGGGCTAGGAAGAAGACTCTTAAGAACGTGAAACCAATCCCAACTCGTCAAGCTGAAAAACATTTGTTTAACCTACGTAGTCCATGGTTGATTCATTCGAAGAAAGAAGAAGAAGAAGAAGAAGAAGAAAATAATAATAACAATAAAACGCGACTTACTGAAAGGATATTTAATCATGCCTCCTCATTAAAAGCCAAGAATACATCATTACAAGTATGCAGGTATTGTTTACGAAACATATTAGGTAGGTATTTATAATCTGCTTCCACAAAACTAGTCTTCCTTTGCCTAACAACCAAAAAGAGGTTACCTCAATGGAATGTATGAAATGAAAGTTTTGTATAATACAGTCATTTTATTTTAATCTGATGATGAGCACTAAGCCATATGAGATTATATATTAGTAAGCAGTAACATGCTTTCTTAACAATGAAAATTACCTTCAAGAAATCAACGTAACAGACTACATTTTATGGGACAGATATAGCTTCAGATCGTTGGAGGACAAACATCATTTTGCTGCGAATGAGAGCCACCACTGCATGGACAGCAGAAAAGAAGAAAAATCATAGTGAGAGAATAAATAGATTTTGGGAAGAGAAGGAAGCTAATGCAAATTCATGTATGAAATAGGTTCAATCGTGCTCCATAGTTGGGCATAACGTCGTAAAAAAGAACGCGACGCCAATATTTCATGTCTGACAGGTCTTTGCTGTTTTGAAGTGAGTGCGCTGTCAACTGTTTGCATTTATCTATCGACGCATCAGGGGGAGTGTGGGTAACAATAAAAATATTCGGAGTGTACGATACACACACACACAAGTAGACATTTACCCGTCCTTCGTACGGGTAACCAGCCAGTCAACAATACACTGTGTAAGGTAATTGACCACTTCGAGGTGTAGTGGACAGCTTTGTTGGCTAACACTTCTAATTTCCCGGGATCGATTTCTTTACTCTGCCAAGAAATTACAATGTCTTGGTTTGGTACGGGGTCTCCCAACTTCATAATGTCAATTGTGAACCTGTTGAATACTGTGGTAGGAGGAGAATGAAGTGCGGAGAGGAACTGGCCATCCTATCGCTTGTTACCTATGGCTCAGGACGCCTGGTTAGTGATCCTTCGTTGTAGCCAAGGGCTCTGATGTGATCCTCTACGTCTCTTGTGGATTTCACACTCAGGTTATTATATAAGCTATATAGCGTTTATTTTCTGAAATTCAAAATCTTGTACGTCGAGATCATGAGCTACATGAACTTGGATGTGCGTATAGTATCGTATAACGAGTGTTATAGTTGTTTATGTAGGGTACTGGATGGACGGGATAAGAAATATACTGGAAAGACTAGGAATGGGGTGCTTATAGGACAGGGACTTATGAAGGTAGGAGGATAAGATTTGCTAAAAAGTGTGCAGGAGGGTAAAGGATATAGAGTTGCAGGTACAGGGAGAAGAGTGTGGTAACGGGAGAACCTTAACAAAGTTCTGTGAAATAAGGCAATTTATGAATATAAAGCCTGAATGTCTTACGAAATGAGAAATGAGAGGGATAATTTGGTGGTTAATGGAGGAGTATAGGAACAATGCATTGTGAGAATTACGGAAAGAGGACCTTTGCCTCTTTTATGGGAAGGTTATAGGTACAGCACACCTGATCAGGCAGGGAATGCAATGAAACCAAAATAATAAGAGCAAAGTTTGTTGACAACGGAAATACAAACAGAATTGAGAGTGAAAATGATTTTTAAACTTTAATAAAATTACTAAACAGGGAATGGTGGAAGCCAGGTAATTAGCGAAACTTTTTAATGTTAGCAGGGGAATGCGGGATAAGAAAGTGACAGATGAGAAACACAACAAAGATGCATGAGAAATAAAATATAAGGGTACAGGAGATGGTATCCTAAACTATAAACCTTAGTTAAAGTCTAGTATAGCCTCTCTGTATCATTTAGAACAAGATGAAGGTAGTACATAGGCCTACATGTATTTAATAGCCAATATTAGTGTTTTCGATAATTGTTTATTACAATTAATGCCATGTAAATTATTTGTAGGTTTTGTGAATTATTCTTTAAAATAATGTTGTGATTTATTAATCTTACTGTATTGGGCTATTAGGGAATCACTGTTACGATTAATCACATCACATGGTTGCAATAAGCAATACACTCGCCCTAATGTCTGGCTATCCTAGATTCAGAACAGAGGGTATTATACAATCTAAAGTTATTGTGGTTTACGTGGCAGTGTGTATTAGATGAGGCAAAGTTCACAAAGGAGGCGGCCATGATCTTAGGTTAGAAACCAACCTAGCATATTCTCGGCATAAAGTAAGAACACATAGAAAACCACCGATAGAATGGCCGAGATGTAAATCTAACCCACGTATTATGGATTTGCCTCACGAGGCTGGGTGTACCCAGTTTCAACTCTTAGATCAGAGTTATTTTCTTTCGCTAGAGCATAGATTCAATCCCGAATCTCCGAGATGCAAGCCCGGAACGTTAGCCACTGTACCGTGGATAAGGAGCTAAAAATATCGCACTATAATACGAGGCACGCCCAGAAAGTAAGTTCCGTTTGGTAATAAAATTAAATTGTGTACAGATACAGAAAAAATATTTATTGCACAACATTCTACACCTCTTAAACTAGTTTTCCACATAACTGCCGAACGTTTGCAGGCATTTGTCATAGCGTGTCACAAGTTTTTGGATACCTTCTTCATAGAAGTTTGCCGCCGATCGTAAACGAGAGTGAAGACTCCCCTGTAGGATATCCTACCGTTTGGCCACCACTGTTAGGCAAATTGCGTGCTTACCAGGAGAACTGCGTATGTTTAGGAGTTCTCCTGACCACATGCGCAATTTGCCTAACAGTGGTGGCCAAACGGTAGGATATCCTACAGGGGAGTCTTCACTCTCGTTTACGGTCGGCGGCAAACTTCTATGAAGAAGGTATCCAAAAACTTGTGCCACGCTATGAGAAATGCCTGCAAAAGCTCGGCACTTATGTGGAAAAGTAGTTTAAGAGGTGTAGAATGTTGTGTAATAAATAATTGTCCTGTATCTGTACACAATTTAATTTTATTACCAAACGGAACTTACTTTCTGGACGTGCCTCGTATTATCACCGGTCACGGTAGTCGAGAGCGCTGACGCGCTACCTCGTGCCTCATTGGATCGGGAGAGCGAGGGTTCGAATCCTGCCTTGGGTGTCCTGAAAATGGTTTCCGTGGTTTCCCATTTTCACCATCAGGCAAATGCCAGTACAGTTCCTTTCAACAGGTCCACGGACGACTACCTTCCAAAATCCTTTCCCTAACCTTTCCTTCATTAGACCCAAGTTAGAGGTCACTTGGGTGATCGGTCTGTCACCATCCCCAGTTGTAGCTGATGACTAAGTGTGTTCAGCTTCCTGACATCATCCTTGCAACGGTAGAGGAATGATCCCCCGCAGAGTCCATGGGTGAAGTCTAGCTACGAGGATAAGCAATCAAAAAGAAAGAAATAAAATAATAATAATAATAATAATAATAATTAAAATAATAATACCTTATATCCGCTAGCTGGAGGGGCACGTCGCGGCAGGTACTTGCGGATGACAGGACTGAGCAGTCTGTAGTGCATGGTCTTCACATCATTGGCTCCCGTGAGGAAACTTACTGTCAGTGCTACCAACACAGTTATCGTACACCCCAGGAACGAATACCACAGATATGACAAGCGAAACAGCACGAATACATCACTGTAAAAGTAAGCAGGATATTGTCAGTGCTACCAACACTGTAATATATCACAGAAATGACAAGTGAAATATCATGAACGCATCGCTACAACAGAAAGCAGAGTATTGTGAGTGTTACCAACACTGCGATATATCACAAATATGGTAAGTGGAGCAGCGCGAACGTTCGCTATATTGTCAGTGCTAACAACATTGTAAATTGAACAGTACAGTTACAGTACATACCATGAGATGCAGTGGTTTAGCGAACAGGGAAATATCCACTGTTCTTCTAGTCCTGACATAACAGTTACACTATATTCTTGCATTTATTTACCTTTGGAGGAGGTAATTGGAGCAATTTCGGCAGCATTGATTATTGTTGTTGCCCTATTGACATTGACATTGATTAAGACAGAATATTGAAGTCAATGGAAATCCATTGGAAATGGTGAAAAGCTTTAAGTATTTGGGGAACATACTCACAGAAGATGGTACAATAAATGAAGAAATTGCAAAGAGAATCCAACAAGCTGATGGGTTTTACCAGTGTGTGAGAGGTTTAGTATGGAACCAGGAAGTCCCAGAGAAATGCAAGGAAGTTCTATTCTCAATGTATTACACACTAATTTTGACATAAGCAGCAGGTACTTGCACCACAACAAAACGCGATGAAAGCCGAATCCAAGCAGCCGAGATTAAGTTCCTTAGGGGAATAATTGGGAAGACACGGAGGGATAAAATCAGAAATGTGGACATTAGGGAGAGAACTGGGTTCCCAATACTGCAAGACAAGTTAGAGGAGACCAGTAAGCTGAAGTGGTACGGACATATGATGAGAATGGAAGAATATAGAGTACCAAAAATAATATTTATGGAGAAAATACCTGAAAGAAGATCACGTGGAAGGTCCAGAAAGAGGTGGATAGATACGGTGAAGGAAAGCATAGAGAAAATAGGAGTAGAAGAAAAATAAGTATTGAAAGAAGGAAATGAATGGTGGAGGGATAGACAACTGTGGAGGTCCTTGATTCGCAACCCGACCCAGGGAACTGGAAACGGGAAATGAAGAAGAAGAAGAGATTGATTATAAGTCAATATAAATTCATGGTGGTATTGTATGAGGTATTCAAAGAGATATGCTAAAGGGGAAAATGGTAGAATTGTTTTGATGTGAGTGTGCCCTTTTGGACCAAATAAGCACTAACTTTAACTCTAGAAATGGTTGAAGAATGAGGAATTATTTAGTTCTGAACTCATCTTTAAACGCCATTAACATGGATTTAACACGATCGTATTACCGTAAATGATTGTTGAAAACGTGGAGACTCCCTCTCCTATAATTATAATAATATTATTGGTTGTAGAGTTACCGGCAGCTAGCTCTGCACTTGCCCAACTTCTTCCTCCTGCATAGCCAACTACTGCCGCGGAAAACATTTCCCACGCTAAGCGGTACTGGCTTAGATTAGTAATGTCCGAGGAAACATGCTATTGCAGCGTGCGCCAACGTTCTCAGCCAGGGATGTATTCGGCACGAACCCCACTCCGCTCTACGTCCCTCTCCTACCACGGTGCTCTCAAGGTCAATTGCGCAGCTAGTCACCGGGATATGTACATCCCTTTTACATAACTACTGAGATTCTTAGAGACACTGCGGTGGTGGAATTTTGCCCCAAAGGGGATATTTAACGTGCCAGTAAATCTACAGACACGGCTCCCTCACATTTGCGCACCCTCAAATTCCAACTGACTGTGCCAAGCAGCCGGTCTCCTATAATAAGTAATGCGGTTAATATAAAAGAAGTACAATTTTATCCATTTAGCTCAATGAGCATACCTCTACACCTTGATATTGTGAAAATATGGCTACAAAAATGTTTGACTCCGTTTCTGTTGTTGTTGTTGTTTGAGTCTTCAGTCTTTTGACTGGTGTGATGCAGCCCTCCCTGCTTCCCTGTCCGGAGCTAATCGTTTCTTCTCTACATAGCTACCACACCCTACATCCGACATCTAACATATTATAATCTTCATCTACCCCTACGGTTCTTATCCTTGACGCTTCCTTCCAGAACTAACTTTGCTATTCCTGGGTATCTTAGTATGTGCCCTACCAACCTATTTTTTCTCTTCATTAGCAGTCGCCAGAAACATCTCTCCATCTCTCCTCTCCCACTAGTCTTAATACGTCATCATTTGTAACCCTATCTACCCATTTAATCTTATCATTCTCCTGTAACACCACATTTATTATCATATGAATCACAACCAATGGCCATCTCTACATAGCTAACACAGCTTACATACGACATCTAACATACTCTAATCTTGGTCTACCTCCACAATTCTTTTTGATTGAACGCCCGAGGGCTCCCAACAAGTTCAATTTATGTAGTTCCAACTTTGGCTACCAGATGCTGCTGTCACTATCACCTAGCGGCGAACGTTGGAATTTGATAGAGCGTTTCTAAATAGCCAAATATAACTTACAAATTTTGCTACACGCTACCAATTGCAGTGGTGGGTTCCTTTACGTGCCATAAATCTATGACATGGGCTCGCTTCCCCTCCGAAGGAAGGCATATGGAAGGATTTTAATGCTCTTAAAATTCCTACGACTTCGGCCGGATTTGAACCCGCGATCATGGGCATAGCAGGTCAGCATGCTACCGACTACGCCACCAAAGGCGCATAACACCACATTTCAAACGCTTCAATTCTCCTCTTTTCTGCTGCTCCAACAGTCCAAGTTTCACTTCCATGGAGTGCCACGCACCAGACAAAGGCTTTCATGAATGACTTCCCAATACCTAAATCAATATTCTGTGTCAACAGATCCCTTTTCTGTAGAAATGTTTTCATTGCCTGTACTAAGCTACTTATTATATCCTTTTGCTTCGTCCAACACTGGTTATTTTGACTCTGTTACCTCTTTAAAATATTGCGATTATATCTAATATCGAAATATTTGAAGTGGTGATGGAGCCAAACATTTTGTGTTTGAACTACACACTTCATGAATTTATAATGCTCTACGACGTGGAACTGAGGAACGATTCAATAATACATTTAGTTCTCACTAGACATACTATAGATAGAGCCCTGCGCGAATATACCAAACGTTATCCTCATCCGCCCCGCATCCGCACAACTGTTATCTGCCTCCAATCCGCATCCGCACAACTGTTATCTGCATCCAATCCACATCCGCACAACTGTTATCCGCATCCAATCCGCATCCGCACAATTGTTATCCGCATCCAATCCACATCCGCACAATTGTTATCCGCGTCCAATCCGCATCCGCACAATTGTTATCCGCATCCAATCCGCATCCGCACAACTGTTATCCGCATCCGCACAACTTTTATCCGCATCCAATCCGCATCCGCACAATTGTTATCCGCATCCAATCCGCATCCGCACAACTGTTATCCGCATCCGCACAACTTTTATCCGCATCCAATCCGCATCCGCACAATTGTTATCCGCGTCCAATCCGCATCCGCACAACTGTTATCCGCATTCGCATGACTTTTTCCGCATTCGCACGTTTGTTATCCGAATCTACAGGCATTACAATGAAAATGAAAATCCACAGCCTGCTTCTAGTCGACCGACCGGGTCAGAAATGGAATGAATGAAGCCCCCATCTTGCGGCGAGGATATGAACTGTGCCGGCTGCCGAAGCCTGTCGCACTCCCCTGGGGCAATGATTAAATGAATGACAAATTAATGAAATGAGAGTGGAGAGTGTTGCTGGAATGAAATGTTGGACAGGGAAAACCGGAGTACCCGGAGAAA
Organism: Meconema thalassinum; assembly: GCA_946902985.2. Lineage (NCBI taxonomy): Eukaryota > Metazoa > Arthropoda > Insecta > Orthoptera > Tettigoniidae > Meconema > Meconema thalassinum. The sequence continues at coordinate 245,033,709 of OX336394.1, read as the reverse complement.
AACCTGTCTGCCTCCGCATTGTCCAGCACAGATCTCACATGGAGTGACTGGGATTTGAACCATGGACCCAGCGGTGAGAGGCCGGCGGGCTGCTGCCTAAGCCACGGAGGTTTACACTGGCATTACAATAATATTTTAAATTAGATAAAGCATAAATTTGCTCGTAGAAAGATGGGAGATATCTCGTTTTACGCGTAGCAATGCGATGAGCAATGTTCGTGGTTCCCGCTTCGTAGAAGGCCCTAAAACGAACGGTTTTCGCGATATTACCAGAGAACTTTTCCCGGTCAGCGAAATTGCAGCGGTTGTCATAGTAACGATGATCTGTTCCTCAGAGGGTCACAGGCCACATCTTGTCGACATAACGCTTTCCTAACTAATCTCCTAGAAGGAAAGATCACTGGGAGGAAAGGTTGAGGTCGACCGAAAAAATGTTTCCTGCAAGAAATCACACTGTCTTCGTTATGGTTCCTACTGTGAGATGAAACGAGGTGCTGAAGACAGAGAGCAATGGCTGAGGAGACAAGGCATTGCCTTTAGAAGTTGATTGAAAGCATAAATTACTAAAGCAACATGTATTTAGCCATTTGAGGAAAAAGTCGTTCCTTTAGGCTTTGTATGTCATGTGTTATGTTTAAAATTAATGGTATACAACCCTTTCCTGTTCAGACTGTTAATCATGCTTAATGACATAATTTGAATGAGATTAGCATAAATCATCATCTTACATTTGACATGAGAAAATCATAACGGAAAAATATGATATGTCATAAACATCCGGGTCCTAGTGGTAACTTATTCAACAAGTTCGGATTTTATTCTAAGAACTATCCGCAAATTTACTCCAAACATTATCCGCTATCCGCACAGCCATGGAAAATATATCCGCATCCACGCAGGGCTTTAAATATAAAACATCGACTCATCTTCCCCCAGGAATTGAAATTAAAAAAGATTGAAGTAAAATAACAAAAAAAAAAAAATCTGTATTGATGGGTACAGTGTAGCCCCATGAGCACCATATTTAACTCTGCATATTGAATGATTTTATGTCTTCCGAAGTTCATCATTACCGAGGCAGGGAGAAAGGAAATAGAACTGGTCCCAAATTGTGAAGTTATTATTATTTCATTGATACGCGGGTTTTGTGATGTGGAGGACCAGTAAAATATATTTTTTAAATCGCTTATCCTCCCACACAGACTCTGCGAGGGATCATTCATCTACCGCCGCAAGGATTGCCTGGGAGATGAACACACTTTGTTAACAGATACAACTGGGGATGGTGACATGCCGATCACCCAGGCCACCGCTAACTTGGGTCTAATATTAAGGAAGGATCAGGGAAAGGATATTGGACAGAAATCGGCCGTGGACCTGTTGTTGACCCGTTGAAAGGAACCGTCTCAGAATTTGTCTTGTGGTAAAAATGCGAACTCAGGACGGCCGAGGCGGTGTTCAAATCCACGCTCTACCGATGCCAGTGAGGCACGAGTTTGCGCGTTAGCACTCTCGGCCACCCTGGTCGGTACCAGCTAAATACACGAAATTAAGATACATCAGGTTTCATGGAACTACTTGTTAATACCTAACGTAAATCAGTTGTTTTCTTAACTACAGTATAACCAGATATTATTTTCCAAGTTTACCTTAACTAACTAGAGTGAGCTTCCGCGGCTTAGGCGGCAGCACGCTGGCCTACCACCGCTGGGTCCGTGGTTCAAATCCCGGTCACTCAATGTGAGGTTCGTGCTGGACAATGCGGAGGCAGACAGGTTTTTCTCCAGGTACTCCGGTTTTCTCGGTTTTCTCTGTGACAAATTTCCTTGCAGCAACTCTCTCCACTGTCATTTCATTTCATCTGTCATTTATTTAACCTTTGCCCCAGGGGAGTGCCACAGGCTTCGGCAGCCGGCACAATTCATATCCTCGCCGCTAGATGGGGGGGCTTCATTCATTCCATCCCTGACCAGGTCGGTCGACTGGAAGCAGGCTGTGGATTTTCATTTTCACCTTAACTATAACTATATTATATATTAGAAAGTTTAACTTTGACTATAACCAGATATTATTTTTCGAAATTTATCTTAACTATAACTAGATTTTATTTTTCCAAGTTTACCTTAACTAAAACCAGATATTATTTTTCCAAGTTTATCTTAAACTAGCAATAGTGTCCGGCTTCGCCCGGTGGATTTGTTTGTTTTATGGATGATAATGAATACTACTACAGAACTGGCATATAATACTTAAATTAACAGAAAAACAATATTTTAAAAATATAACTTTTTGTGGTGGTGGTGGGGGTGATAAGTAGTTCGGTATAATGGACGTAACATTCAGGTCATTTTCCCGTAATGATAATGACAATAATGAATAGGGAAACGACTATTTACTAACACCAGTACTGACACATGTAATTTACAAACGAATTGAAAATATGATTAGAGGAGTATGTGAAATAAAATGCACTGTCTAGGGCTTATATCTCATTGGCTGTTAGAAAAGTAGAGATCAATAGTGTCGTCTTTTGTCACATAGTGCCCTAGGAAAATAATCAGAGCTGATCACTTTCGTGATGTTTTCAATGTTTAGCTTGGCCCATTTTTCGGTCAAATTTTGTTTCTTGTTACCGAGATCCCCGAATGGTAATTATTTCTTTGTAAATGTATTAATTGCTTAAACCAAATGCATAATCTTGTTATCAAGCACCTATTCATAGATATCATAGCTCTCACCTCGAGTGTTCCAGTTGCTCGCTACCTCAAGCTTCCTCACTCCCGGCAAACACGGCATCTACTGGCTCATCTGCCGTCTGCTGAGCAGGGTCGACTGACGTCACCCTGACCTTCGTTCGACCAATGGCAGGTCTTTGTCTGGTCGGGCAATCTCCAGCCTTCGAGATTATTCCATAATCGCTATTTAAGACGCCACCTGCTGGTGTTCTCCATCACTTCTGATCAATCATCATTCTGATCACATCGTCAGTCAGATCAACGCTGCCACACCGCATGGCACTATTGCCAGTCGCTGCTTCACCTTGCTGCTACGTCACGAGGCCTCTACTCTGATACATCGCTCAAGAGGACAGGAATGTTTGCCAGCCGCAGCACACTGCAAGTTTCACCTTAGATGGTGTATCTCACTTTAAACTTCGAGGAAGCAGCAGTCTTCCTGGCCGCACCCAATGTCGACTTATACTCAGTCACCGCCTGGACACTACCAGTGTCAAACCGTCACCAGAAGGGAAAAGAAGAGTTGAGTATTCATCTTTTCGGAATATGCATCTTGAGGCCATGAGCGCCTCCCCCCCCCCCCCCCCCCCCCCCCCCCCGAAGAAACCATGCAGGACTTTTAAAACAGTTTTAGGCTAACTGGAACTTTTATGGAGCTGGCTCAACAATTTGGAAGATAAGTTCAAACTTGATAAGGAATTGAATATTTTACTCTCATCATACATTTCATCTTTTTTAATGGTTCTTTTATTAATATGCATATTATATTTCAATTCCAATTTCTCTCAAATCTAGGCAATCCTTAACATTGGTTTTTCCATTATTAATCAGGGTACTGTCACCAGACCCTCTCCATTTGTTAAGACTTAACACTAATTATTCTCTGCATATCCCAGTTGTGTGCATTTATTGTGCATTTTAATGTTATTTAAAGAAAATTGTTGTCTCAATAAATATCATTTATATCTTGTTAACTAAACTTTTGTTTTCTGTTGATGTACTTTTATGCCCATTGCACCGCACCGCTTCAGTCTTTTCGCTGTTTAACAGTAGCTATTTTGGTTAAGTTTAAACCTACTTCGCGTTCTCCCTTATGGGGAAGTTTTAGGGCAGAACTTTCTCCAAGAGCACTTTGGAAAACGTCGACTGTCCCGAGCTCCTGAAGTAGCAATAGTGTCATTTATCGCCACATACCGCTCAAGGATAAGGATCTGAATAAATGAAAGTAAATTTGAAAGCACCAACGCTTATTACAGCTGATTACCTCTATGTACTGCACCAACACTATCGCACTTATACAGAGGCATGATATTTTCATGATGATAACTATTTTACGGGGCCTAAGAAATCATCTTGCAATAATTACTCTCAGTGACTCCAATTTATAAGCAGCGCAAGTTGTAACTATTTTCGCAATTTCTTGTAGGGGCGGCGTGATGCAGCTCGCATTGCCAGCCAACGATTGACTTATTAAAATATTCTTACACTTATACTATATGGGCATGAATGGTTCTAGGACCTTAAAACGTAGTTTTCAAGTTCATTTTGTCTGTTGTTCCAAATGTAGGGAATGGAGAGATTTGTTCAAAATATCAAGTGAATAGTGTTACCCGCAGGGTTTCGAAGGGTAAGTACATTAAGTGTGGTTAAGATCGGTGAAACGATGTAGATTTGTGCCAAAGGGCCTAAATGCAGGGAATGGAGTGATCGGTCCGAAATTTCACGTAGACAGTGTTACTCGCAGGTTTCCAAAGGGTAAGAATACTCATTTTGGTTCAGATAGGTGAAACGGTGTAAATTTGTGCCAAAGGGCCTAAATGCAGGGAATGGAGTGGTCTGTCCGAAATTTCATGTTAACAGTGTTACTCGGAGGGTTCCAAAGGTAAGTATACAAATGTTGGTTTAGATCGGTGAAACGATGTAGATTTGTATAAATAACAGACAAACCAACATTGAGCTTTAAACCGTATTTACACATGCTAGTGCAACAATTACAATAACGCAGGTTATCACATAAATTCTACACACACACACCCATGTACACGGGGCAACATGACCGCGATATCTAAGCCCCGCAAATGAAATATGAACTGTGCAAATGATAGAATAGAAAATACTACAGTCCAATACAATCCTTGATTGCCAATCGGTCAGTTTTCCCATGTGTCCTTTAGCAAATTTTACCGGACTATCATGATACAGAGTAAATCGTTGTTGCCTAGTGACAACCTGTCCACCAATGGTGCGGCGTTGAATATCATGATTCAGTGTTAGTCGTTGTCGCCTAGCGACAATATGTCCGTCAAATTATTAGATCGGTGAAACGGTGTAGACTTGTGCAAAAGGGCCTAAATGCGGGGAATGGAGTGGTCTGTCCGAAATTTAACATAGCCTAAACTATTCCCCTTGAATCAGGCTATCATATACAAAAAGAATTTTTCGAATCCGACTGGTAGTTCCAGAGATTATCGCGTTTAAACACATAAACACACAAACACACAAACTCTTCAGCTTTATTATATTAGTACTAGCTGACCCGGCAGACGTTGTCCTGCCAATCAAAGAAAGTGCTGTAACTTTGTTTCTTGAAGTGCTTTTGGATACACGATATTTTTTTCAATTTCTGTTAACTGCCTCTGAACTATCGTGTCTTGAATTAACTAATTTAGAAACATTCGTTGGAGCGTGCACAACAACTCTCCAAAGTTTCATCGCAAATGGATTAATGGCATTTAACGCATACTCGATTTGGTTTAAATGATTCGTGCGCTGTCACTCATTTGTTGAATCTACTCGCGCTCTTCCAACTGCGAAATGGATTTACTAAGTTAGAAAGCTTCACGTAAGTGTACACAACAACTCATCAATGTTTCATCGAAATCGATGAATAGTATATGAACGCATACAGGATTTTGTTGGAACGCTTCGCGCGTCGTCACTCATTTGTTACATCTACTCGTGCGCTACCATTATTGTAAAATGGATTTACCAAGTTGAACACCTTCCCTGGCGTGTACACAACAACTCATCAAAGTTTCATCAGAATCGGACGAATGGTATTTGAACGCATACGGGACCTTACTGAAACGCTTCGCACGTCGTCGCTTATTTGTTGAATCTACTCCTGCGAAACCTATTGTAAAATAGATTTACTAAGCCTGAAACCTTCTCAGGCGTGTACTCAATGATTCACCAAGGTTTGATCGCAATCGGATGAATTAGATATGACCGCATACGGGACATTGTGGAAACGATTCGCTCGCCGTCGCTCATTTGTTGAATCTACTCGTGCGCTACTTATTAAAAACTGGATTTACTAAGACAGAAACATATCCTGGAGTGTACACAACAATTCACCAAAGTTTCATCGCAATCGGATAAATGGTATATGGACGCATACGGTACTTTGTTGAAATGATTCGCGTGCCGTCACACATTTGTTGAATCTACTCGTGGGCTGCCTATTGTAAAATGGATTTATTAAGCCAGAAAACTTCCGTAGGGTGTACACAACATCTCACCTAAGTTTCATCGTAATCGGACGAATGGTATTTGAACGCATACGGGACCTTATTGAAACGCTTCGCGCGTCGTCGCTTATTTGTTGAATCGACTCGTGCGAAACCTCCTGTGAAATGGATTTACTAAGTTAGAAACCCTCACGTAAGTGTACACAACATCTCACCCAAGTTTCATTGCAATCGGTATTTGAACGCATACGGGATAGATTAAAAGTTCGCGCGTCGTTGCTCATTTGTTGAATTTACTCGTGAGCTACCTATTGTAAAATGGATTTACTAAGTTAGAAACCCTCACGTAAGTGTACACAACATCTCACCCAAGTTTCATCGTAATCGGACGAATGGTATTTGAACGCATACGGGACCTTATTGAAACGCTTCGCGCGTCGTCGCTTATTTGTTGAATCAACTCGTGCGCAACCCCCTGTGAAATGGATTACTAAGTTAGAAGCCTTCACTTAAGTGTACACAACAACTCATCAAAGTTTCATCTCAATCTATGAATGGAATATAAGCTTATACGGGATTTTGTTGAAACGCTTCGCGCGTCGTCACTCATTTGTTGAATCTAGTCGTGCGCTACCTAATGTGAAATTGATTTACTAAGCCAGAAGCCTTCCCTGGAGTGTACACAACATCTCACCCAAGTTTCATCGCTATCGGACGAATGGTATTTGAACGCATATGGGACCTTTTTGAAACGCTTCGCGCGTCGTCGCTCATTTGCTGAATCTATTCGTGCGCTATCTATTGTAAAATGGATTTACTAAGCCAAACACCTTCCCTGGAGCTCACTCAACATATCACCCAAGTTTCATGGCAATCGGATGAATGGTATATGAAAGCATACGGGACTTAGAAACGCTCTAACGTGCAGAGACAAACAGTAGAATTCGACATCACTGCCACCTTTGGTATAAAACACAACTTTTCGCCACGGGCGGAGTGTAAGTAATGGCGGTTGTTGCACAGATTGCGACCAGGTGGCTCTAACGTGCAGAGACGAACCGTCCAAAGACATCAGCTTTCACGAAGGCCAAGGCTAGTGGTTTCCATGACGACTGTTTTTGACTGTTTATTGTGGTTCTAAAATTGTGTGTAAATTGTGGTTCTAAAATTGTGTTCATTTCACCTACCGGGTCGGATTGTGAATCTAAACCATACATGGACCCACACTAATATACATACCAAATTCCATCGAAATCGGTTCAGTCGTTTAGGAGGAGTTCAGTCACATACACACAGGCCCGACGAGAGGGGGGGGGGGGGGTCAGGCGGGGCTGCAGCCCCGGGGCCCGGCTCTGGGAGGGGGGCCCGGCCGGGCAAAGTATTCCTTTCATGACTAAAATATATCACAGACAATTATTTGATGAAACAATCAACGTCTGTGCAAAAGGTGCGAGAACAATAACATAGGCTAGGTCAAGTATTTTAGTCAGAGCACCCTGGAAACAGCTGAACCAGAGCACCCGAACGTAGTCATACAATACCGTAGTTCTCAGAATATGTACCTCTGGTAAGAGGCGCATACCTCGGTTCTAAATTTAACTTACTTGACAGCCTTCTTTGGTTTGTATACCAAACTTGAAACTGATTTCCTCACCATTTATTACCTGTCGCAATTCTGAAGATTAGTCTCCTCTGATTCTGTGTTTGGAGCGTCAAGTTGCTTTGTTTCTAGTGATCTTTGGGTGCCGTGCGCTCACTCCATTTACATTGTCTAGGTAAGAAAATAGTTTATTTAATCTTCGTCCACACCGGAATTAATTTTCGCTCTGTATAAATGCCGGATAAATATGATGCGTGATGTAAGGGTATTTCCATTGCCGAACGTACATATAGTTGTGGACTAAGGAAAATGTTCATCTATAAAGAACTAAGAAAACATTATTATTATTGTTAGGAGGCTTGTATTTATTACGACTGTAGCCTATAGGCAGTGAAACGATTTGAAAAAGTTTCGAACCGAAGATCCCCGGTTCGAATTCACCTCGCACCGAGACATTTTAATTGTCTGATTATCACTTTATGGCTTACGTATTGTATCCAACATTACCTAATAACTGAGAAATCTCATTTGCTGCTATTATTATGATTATTAGTAGTAGAATTATGATTAATATTATAATTAGATGTATTAATATCATTATTATCGCCATATACTATATGCTAAACAATATTAGTGGAAACAAGCTGAGCTTTCGTAAGCCAACTGGCAGCATTAGTAGCATCGAAAAAATATGGCATATTCTAATATGGACGCAGCAAGCAGTTGTTAATGACTCCGGCTTGCAAAAGAGTAATTGACTAGGTCGAAAGAACAGCGATTGCCGTAACATGAGAACGAGGATATTCTCAAATTCAAAATCATTACGATTTTCAGTGTGTGAATTGCTACTAAAGATCATCGTTATTTTGATGATGGTTGTTGATGATGTTGATGTTTTAAGGGGTCGGAACAACAAGGTCATATGCCCATAATCGTTAGCTTACGAGTTCCTTTCGGTTATAAATACTGAATGCGAACTACAAGGGAAAGAAGACAATAATTGAAAGAAGTAAACCATGATAGGTTTGAAGTCTTTGATATGGAAATGCAGGTATAATAAATTACGCTGACGGATCTGAACAACAGTTGTCTAATATTCGGAAGGAGAAAAACATAAAGAAATGTTTGGATATTAACTTAACTCTGGCTCTTGATTTTATCTTGGACTAGCTCTTCGTGCCCATCGTTGTCGGGTTTGCGATTTAAGGGAAACAAATAGACTGGTGACAGGAGTTAATGAAGTTATGGTTAAACTATCGAACCCTGTTTGGGCAACACCCATGTAATTTTGCAATTTGTACCCAGTCCATTGTTCTACTTAGAATTAGGTAGTTTTAAGGGAGGCCACTTGGGGTCACAAAAATGAACATTAAACAGCTCATAAGAAAAACAAGATGTTCAGCAAAGAACATATAGCCTACTTTCTCCTAAATGTATGGGTATCTTTATGACTCTTTGTCCTCATCCCTAAAACAATCACCCCAACCACAATGTATTGTTTGTTTTCTTTTATATTGATAATAAGCCAGTAAGTGTCAAGATCAATATTATAAACTTTATGATGATTGAATAACAAAACTACTAACTTATTGTAATGCATTCACGTCCGTTAATCTCTATATTAAGCCAGCCTGCAAAATTAAGAATCTTCCGCCCCAATCACAGTAGGTGGTGCTGCGACCTATCAGTGAATTAATCTTTATCTTGTACGCCTATGCACTGCCATCGTAATGTACTACGATGGCAGTGTTCTATGGGTGTTGAATGAGTAGGCAGTTTAAAGTAGCCAAGAGGGAGGCGATCCAGCTGGCAGTGTTTAAAGGTATTCGGAGCGCGATCGTGGCTAATAGTTGAACTACCAGTATTACAAAATTGCCATACTTCAGGAGGCCAGCTCAGGCATTTACACAGCGTTATGTTTGGAACAATATTACCCACATAACCCACAAGAGGACAGCACCGTACAGAGGCATTAAGAAGGCTGTGGTTAATGACAACGTGTATCTAGTTCTTCTATTCTCCTTTTTCTAATGTCTTCTCTTTATGTGCGATGCTGGGACTGTGATTTTATTAATATACTAGTGTATACTTTATCCTCTCCTTTGAGCTAAATGACATTTTATTCAGTATCTGTGGAAAAAGCTCTTGCACATCATTTGTAAAAGAATTCAAGAAAAAAAAACTAACTGAAGCAGTACTCGATCCCCAGTCAACTGCGTGTCAGACTAACATGCTAGCCCAGAGCTAACCGTAACCATGACGTCAGGTGTTCTTAACTGACATATTAGATACAAACTGTAGGCAAATAATGACTTTAAATAAACGATTTCTTCACTGCAGTACATCTTCATTAAAGATCATTTCATAAAAAGTTTATATTATTGTATCAGTACGGTATATCACATACAACATACTAAAACTACTGAAATATAAGACAGGCACATGAGGACAGCTGCCATCTTGTCGTGTGACACAAACGGCTCAGCTCTTTTAAGCCACTCATACTGTATAATATTATAATATTAAATTATAATAAATAACGGATCACGACCTTCAGGATAGCTTAAACCCCCCTAGGCTCGATAATCGGAATTGGTGGGTCTTAAGCTATTTATTAAAATGGTTGCATAATTCACACGGCCGCCATCCTGCAATGGCATGGCCGATGACCTTGAATTTTGGGTGAACGACGCGTCCTATATAAAGGTATGTTGTCACCAAATTTGGTAGAGATCGGATGATTAGGTTAGCCGTAATTTGATTTTACGTTTTGAACATTTGAGTGGCCGCCATTCTGTTTTGGTAAAGATGGCGGCGATATAAAGTATGACACTGAGGTGTCCTTTACTAGTGCTACCTCTGTACCAAATTTCGTTCAATTCGGTTTCACCGTGTTCGAATTGATAGGGGGGGACAGACATTCAGAGTACACACACTCACACACACACAGACACACACACACACACACACACAGACTCACACACACACATACACACACACACACACACAGACTCACACACACACATACACACACACACACAGACAGACACACTTTTTTCGCCCTGTGTTGATCTCATAAGTCTACTTTCATTTTTTGCAAAAATCGAAAGTAGGCTAATAAGCTATCAACCAAGACGCAAATTCCTAAGAAGGATGTTTTTTAGAAATATTTGGTGGCTTCTGGCCTTCGTTTTTTAGCCATACGGCCATCTTCAATGTAATTTATTTTTACTTGTATTATGAGTCTTGTATAACGTAATAATGTTATTGGTTTTGCGTTCCTTTAAACTACTGAAGCTTTTACAGACGCCAGGGGATCTTCAACGTGCCAGTAAATCTACTCACACGGCTCTCTCACATTTGCGCACCCTCAAATTTCAACTGACAGGGCCAGGATTCAATCCTTTAACCGTCTAGAACGTTTCCGCTGCTGCACGCAGCCAGTCTTGGTATGATGAGGAAATATGATTGTAATGTATATCTTATATCATAGAAATTGAATGGGCTTACGATTAATGAGAAGATAAACACATCCATGCCCGTGGTCGGATTCAAACCAGCAGTTGAGCTCGAGTTTCAAGACCTTTTATTATGACCCATGCCAGCATAATATTTCGTCACTCCACTATCGGTGTGAAGAGATTGACAACTTGCTTAGAGGGTACTGTACACTATGTTGCGACTTCCATGACAGGTCATGTCACCGTGTGATATTCTCAGATCAGCAAGTTCTCACACCTGGTATTGCGATGTCAAGAGAAGGATACATATTGCGCATTTGGCTTGATGCAGGGAATTGAGGCTTCCTATTAACCTCCCTCATCCCTCTGTATAAAAATTCAATTTAAGCCTAGTTTTATTTTATTGCTGCATTCTACTTACATACGAATGTTCATGCCATTCGCTCTAGTAGCACTGACCCCAAACCAACATTCAAACTGGAGATGTATTTGGTCATTAAACACCTCATCCGGGATAAGTAAAAAGTTTCAGTAAATATTCCAAATGTTGAGAGATGATAACACATACTGACAAGCAATAGTAAATAAAAATTTGATGGGCATGAAATTTGAGAGTGCCTATTATTATTATTATTATTATTATTATTATTATTATTATTATTATTGATAATAGCATTATTATTATTATTATTGCCGGCCCCATGGTGTTGGGCAGCGTGCCTGACTCACCCTCGCCCCGGGTTCCATTTCCGGCTCCGGCAGGGATTTAAGAAACTGACTTGAGGGCTGGAACGAGGCGCACTCAGCCTGCCTGACAGTACGGTACTGGACATTACTGTTTCCATGATACTTTTGTTACATGTTTCTGTTTTCTATGCATCTATCAAAGAAAGGATAGAAAGTTGACACTGAATATTAATGCAAATATTGGCGGATTAAATTAAAATTGTAGCCAAGTTTTAAGCATTCGCTATTTCAATACATATAAAATACAGAACTGGAGAACTACTTAATTAAACCGTAATCTTACCACCCTAAAACATTTCATATTATGCATGTTGCATAGGGACACGACAGCACAGCTGTTCAGCTGCTTGCTTCTCACCCTGGTGGACCAAGTTTGATTCCTGGTTAATACACATTTCAAATTGTAGTTCAAATTCAAAACGTCAATAGTTGCCACTGTTTATTTAATCTCATTTCTCTAGGAATTTAGGGAGCATATTGGCTGCAGTCCTATCAGCGCCAACTCTGGATCTGCCCCCTGTTTATGTCAAATCAACAGCTACTTCCATGGTCGTCGCACTCACAAATACGGTATCCTAAAACATGCGTGAATGTGGAATACGGTATTATTAATCCGGTGGTTAACATAGGCCTACTAGGCTTAGGACGAAGATTCCTGGGTTCGATTCCCGGCCAGGCTCGGAAGATTTTAATCTCCAGTGGAATTTTCTGACGTCTTAAACATGAAATTCATTCCCGGCGCGCAGATCGAGCATAATAAAATAAATAAATAAATAAATAAATAAATGCATAAATAAAATTAGCCTATAGACATCCCGTAAGGGAAAGAGCCTCCTGTTTGCTCAGGGACGAGCTCGTGATTTTTAAAGTGTTATTATAAGGATTTTGTTATTTTATGCAAAATAGGCGTCTGGTAATATTAAATTACTTTATGCAATTTTATAACAATACCAATAATGATATTAACAATAATCATTATTGTCAGCATTATATTTACTATTGTTATTACAGTATAACCCAGGATAATAGAAAAAGGCTTATCAATGAGGGACAGAGAGAGAGAGAGGAAGGGAGAGGGGGTGGGCGAGCGGGGGGCCCGGGCTGACTCCAGCCCCAGGGCCCGTGCAGGCTCTCCACGGCCCTGCATACACACGTGTCGAAGAATTATATATATAAAGATAGATATAAGCAGATATTATTTTTCCAAGTTTATCTTAACCAGATATTATTTTTCAAATTTTATCTTAACTATAACTAAAGCCCTGCGCGGATGCGGATATCCGCGGATATCCGCAAATATTTTCGCCACGCGGATATAGTTTGCATTGCTGTGCGGATAGCGGATACGCTGCGGATAATGTTTCGAGTAAATTTGCGGATAGTCTTTAGAATACAAACTAACTTTAATATTACAAATTTGATATGCCAATCTACAGATTCATGCTTAAAAGAGGAATACTCCTATAGCCTATTGCGTACGAAATATTCAGGCACTTATTGCACTTACACACGAGAAGTTCATTTAACTCATATGCTTTCAACTACATTTTATTATGTACCGTATGTTTGTAGTAGATGGTCTTGACATCTCATTGTCATCAATTCTCACTGCCATTATTAATATACGTACGAGATATAATGCTGTCAATAAGATTGTTAGTTCATCGTGGAGACATCATTAACATTCCTCATGTCAGCTACTTCGCCATCTAAGCTATCCTGGAAGATCGGGATCCAGGTTTATCTGTAGATTTATTTCCAACTTGTCACTGAAGCACGTGGGCTGTGATATTGCAGCATCAACTATGACATCAACTATGCGAACATGGATGGGTCCAGAAGCAGAAAGATGATGACTGACTTGGAATTTCCGGCCAAATGTCAATCCCTTTCTCCAAGCGTAAAGAGAAGTTCACGTAGTGAATGTCACCGCGACCGTGAGTATGAACATCATTTCACCAACATGGATAAACTATCTATTAAAATAAAACTAGGTGAATATTCAATAGCGCGTGAAACAAAGCTCAAGTCAACGATATGGCAGACATTTGGTTATGTTTTCAATGGAAACGAAAAGGTGAACGATATAGTAATGTTTTACCTGTAAAAAAAGTGTATTCATACTCAGGACACAAATCGGGCACATCAAACTTAATGAGGCACAAGTGCGAAAGTAGCCAAAAAGTATAGCCAATTTTTTGTCTAAAGCGGAGGTCATGAACCAGAAATGTCATCCAACTCAAAGTCCCTTGGAATGTCAACTTGAAGTTCCTTGCAATGAAGCAAATTGTCAGGAACGACTTTCTCCTCAAATGTCTAGATGTGTTGATTTAACACGTTAGGCATGATCTAATAAATTAAACATAATATTAAAATATCAGAGGATTTGGATAAAAGTCATGCGGATGTGGGGAGGATGTGGATAACAGTCATTCGGATGCGGGGCGGATGCGGGGCGGATGCGGATAACGGGTGTGCGGATGCGGGGCGGATGCGGATAACAGTCGTGCGGATGCGGGGCGGATGCGGGGCGGATGCGGATAACGTTTTGTTTATCCGCGCAGGGCTCTAACTATAACCAGATATTATATTTCCAAGTTTACCTTAACTATAACCAGTTATTTCTTTCTAAGTTTAACCTCAACAATAACCAGATATTATTTTTCTTAGTTGCAAACAACAAACAACCCCTGGCACTACAGCCCATGAATGGCCTAGGCCTACCAAACGACCGCTGCTCAGCCATTCGGCCTGCAGATATTGGGGTGACGCATGGTCAGCGCATCAGGTCCTTCGGCAGTTAATCTTGGGTTTCGTGACCGGGGCGCTGCCTCACTGTCAGACAGCTACTCAGTTGTCCCCTCGAGGCTGAGTGCACCCCGTTACAGCCCTCACGTCAGTTTCTAAAATCCCTGACGGAGCCGGGAATCGAACCCGGGGCCTGAGGGTGAGAGGCAGGTGAGCTACGCCAACACCACGGGTGTTCACTCACTGTAATTTAACCAGATGTTATTTTTCGAAGTTTAACTTTAACTCAAACTGGATGCTATATTTACAAATTTAACTTTAGCCTGTTAATATGTTTTGTAACATTTCTCAAATCTGAACAATAAAAGTATCATTTACTTCCTCTCGTTCAGTGTAAGGGGGTGAAAGGTGAAAATTACTATTAAAAATACCGACGAGGATGGGATTCGAACCCACGCGTGCAGAGCTCATTGGATTAGCAGTCCAACGCCTTAACCATATATATATTTTTTAATTAAATATATATTTTCCATTGCAAAAAGCACCATATAACGCTTTATTTTACAACGTCTCGGTACTCAAGAAACAATAAATATACAAAAATTAAAGCAAGAAAGTTCAACTCTGATTGGATTTGAACCCCGGCCAGCCACGTGAGAGAAGGGAGCCCTAACCACACAGCCATTTTTTTAAAATTAGCTCTCTACAGAATTACAGAATTTTCAGATATGATAAATACCATACCATTACATCACAAGAAAATCCAGATAGTGTCCATATTTATCGTACAATTGTCCACTTTCACTAAGCTTCCAACGCTCTTTCTGCAGGTGATACCTGAGATCCAGGAACGAGAAATGTTGCACATTGTCCATCACGAAGTGTACATATTGGCCCATTATCCACACAATGGCAGTCTGTTTAATTTGGGGGAAGGCGGTCACCGACAAATGAATCAACTTCCTGTCATCAAGGTCATCCGTGGGCACATTTAATAGTTGACATACTTTTCCCTTACACCACAGCCACGTGGAGGCAACTCGCGTGCATGATGTGAAGCGGTGTATCGCCGTATCAGTTTGACCACATATAGTACACCATGGGTAAGCTTCAAGACGGATGGTATATCGCCGTAGAGCCGTTGGGATGAGATCGTTGAGGAAGATAAAAACCTGGGAGTGTACAGCAGAAGAAATGGCCATAGCCCCAAAATTTTTCCAAACAGTGGGCCAATGGCCTCGATTCGCGGTTTGGAGTGTACCACTTGCCGCAACATGTTATAAATACTTTTCGTCGTTGGAACAGTCCCTGAAGGCATTTGGCGAACAGTTTCCAGAAGGTGCTGTTGATGGTCCCTAAATATCTTCGGCAAAGCTCTATCACAACCACGGGCTGTGTTTCGAATATCTTTGTATAGCGCTTTCGTAAAAGTGTCCTGTTGGGAAAGGATGATGATATCGTTCTTGCAGAGGAGTGCACGGCATTTCATGCCATGAGCTGTTAGCCCTAGCCCGCCCTGCCGGGATGGGAGATACAACTGTTCCCGTTGTACTCGAAACAGAAATCCTTGCCATATAAACCAACCTGTATATTTTGACAATTGGCTCTCAAACATTTTGGGAAGTGGGAAAAGTTGTGCGACATACCATATTTTAGAGAGCACAAACACGTTGAGGACCATGACCCGTTGCACTATATTGAGGTTTCTTTGACCAAATTGGATCATCACTCCCCTAACTTTGGCAATGACCTTAGTCCAGTTTGCTTGCACTGTGTCCAGAAGCGATTGCTTCCAGGTAATGCCAAGAATTTTCACCTCATTTACTATCCGGAACCAGGGCTGTTGGGTAATCACTGAGTTAGTATTGAGCGGAAGCAAAGCAGTTTTCTGGGGGTTCGATTGTGCTCCAGAGGCGATATGGCAGAGCTGAAGGACGCTATCGATGTGGGAGATGTCTTCATTATTGCGGATCAATATGGATACGTCATCAGCATAGGCGCACATGCCAAAAACATGTGTGGACAGTTTGTAACCCCGTAGCTTCACCTGGGTAGTCCGAATGAACGGTTCAAGGCCAATGACAAAAAGTAGCATGGAAAGGGGACATCCTTGCCTAACTGATCGTTGTATTGGAATCAGAGGGGAAAGAAAACCGTTGACGAGCACTCGAGACGTAGCATTACAATTTATCATACGAATGTAGTCAATAAGGATTGCAGGAAATTCAAAGTGCTGCAAGACCATGTACAAGTATTCATGACTGATGCGGTCGAAAGCTTTATCAAGATCTAAGGTGAGAAAACTCATTGGCTCAGTGGGGAGCATTTCGGCTTTTAGGTGTAGGTCCCGTAGTATCGCTAAGTTTGTTAACAGAGTTCTTCCAGGAATACTGCAACATTGATCATCACCAATGATATCATGTAGAACAGTCTTCAATCGGCATGCAAGTACTTTGGTAAGGACTTTATAATCACTGCAGAGCAGAGTAACTGGTCGGAAGTCACCAACTGCCATGGGAGAGGATGTTTTTGGTATGAGGACTATGGTACCCTCGTGATGTGATTGACAAAGAGCACGACGTTGGAGAATGGTACGCAAGACGTGACAAAATTCTTTGCCAATGAGAGGCCAGAAGTGTTTATACAGTTCATATGGCAGTCCATCAATGCCAGGTGAGCGGTTATTTGGGAGGTGCTTAACCACAGAGTGAATCTCTTCATCCGTAATATCCGCGCTGAGCAGAGTTTTGTTGTCCGGAGATAGTTGGGTACTGCAAGATGAAAGCAATAGGGTCATCTGCTGTGGATCAATTGGAGCCTTAGCGTAGAACCGTTGATAAAATAATGATATTTCACTACGTATAGCCTCAGGGGAGGTGACGACACTTCCAGTACTGGTGCGGAGGCGGTGGATATGTTTACGTTGCCGCTCACGTTGTCCTTTTGCGATATGGTATACACTTGCACTTTCGTCCGGGAGCACTGTACGATCTTTTAAAGCCACGTTTATATGAGCGAGCGTTCGTTGCTGTAGAGACAGGAGCTTGGTTTTAACTTCCCGAATCTGGTCATACATACGCTCCCCAGCATCAGATCTTTGCTGGAGCTGGCGAAGAACTCGATTAGTAAAATTCAACTGTATCCCGTCTTTCCCGACCTTGTTGGTAGGATATGTTCTTAAAGACGCGGCGGATCCCTGGTTTAACTAAAATATCCCACCAGTCTGCACAGTCGCGAAAGTTGCATTTTTGTTGGACCCATCGAGTCCAGTGTTGTCTGAAAATATCTTGGCATTCCTCCTCCAGTAACAGCGAGCAATTCAGTTTCCAATAACCTCTTCCTATGTGAAATATGGGATGGGGGTAAGAGATTGTACATACGACTGCATGATGGTTAGTGAAACTGGCAGGTATCACTTCATATCGTCTAGGCTGGATAAGTTCCTGGGAAAAGTAGATGCGGTCAATTCGTGATGAGGAGTTGTGACTTATACAGGTGTAATGGGGCAGGGGCACCCTTAAACTATCCACAGCATCAATGAGGTGTAGGGAGGTAAGGAGGGTCCTGAGAGCCGGGTTGACACCTTGGTATGGACTAGTGGAATCCTCTTGGCGTTGAATACAATTGAAATCCCCTGCAAGAATAAGTTTTTCCTTAACGTCGTGCAGATGAGTGGGATATCATGTCTTATGAAGAATCCGGTCCCTCTATTCGTAGAACCGGTATTGATGTATTGTTTTGAGAAGGCAGATATGGGCAGACAGGGTATAGCAACTTCTTGAATGAAAGCAATGTCAATGTCTGCATCTCGAAGGAATCTCTCCAACAGTTGAAATTTCAGAGGGCATTCTATTACATTGATATTCACAGTGGCCACAGTGAGAAATTGCGCCATTAAGAGAAGTATAAAAGCTGTGCTAGACATACTGGAATGTGGACTCGAGAAAAAAAAACACGGGTGAGAAATATACTGGTGCACTATGTCAAATTAGGTTGAGATAGTTCCTTATGACTGCCATTCATAGGCCGGCTGTCAGCGTTTGAGAGCGTTCGTGGGTCCCTAGATGACGTAGAATGAAGATTTTGTTTCTTTTTCACAGCTGCGGGAACGTTTGTAGAACCAGTTTGATTCTTCGGGGCTGGTACGGCAATCGAGGCATTTGTTTTAATCTTCTTAGATACGTTCTCAGATCCCCGATCAACCTGCTTAAGTGAGTCGGTAGGTACCAGAGAAGGTGGGGTCAGTGAAGGCAAAATTTCTGTGGCAGCCTGTAGTGACGGCAGAGTTGGTTCTAAGGCTGCTATACAGGTTTCCGATAGCACAGGGGCACTCTGTGGCTCGCTGATCTGGTCAGTGCAAGGTTCGTGTTCTGCGTCATGTGTGTCCGAGGCCTCTTCTGCTGGTGTCCCATCTGACTGATCCATAAGCATGTTTTCATGTGACGTTTGCTGTGTCACAACATCCGAGTATTGGACACGTCGTTGTTGTGTAGGAGTTATACCGAGGGGAATCATTTTCTTTGGGCAGTTGATACGTAGATGTGTGTTAGCATTGCAAATTAAACAGGTCTGTTTCTGTCCATTATACGATATATAGCCAGAATGGCCACCAAAAGTCTCAGTGGAGGGGATATCTTGTTTGATTTCCATAGTGACTGCACGTATTCCATTATACACCGGGAACTGATAAGCAGAAGACCATTGTTCTTTCCTGACGTCACTCACAGTGCCATATTTCGACAGGACGGATTTGAAAATTTCAGGGGGAACTTCGAGTGGGACATTAAATATACGCACTGTGGTAAAATTTGATTCCGCTGTGGAGAGCTTAACATTAGTCATTTCGCCTGAGTCATACTAAAATTTAATAGGAGCTGCAAAAGTATTTAGCAATTTCTGATAAGTAGATATGCTGATTACCTTGATGTACATGGTTCTTTCTTGCGCATTTAACTGGATGGCTTCTACTTGGTCGACAGTCAACCGGAGGGTATCGCTAATCCAGCGGTGAATTTCTCCTGGTGTGGGGTGAGAACTCTGCCTGTCCCATTGACAGCGAACGGTGTTTTTCCTCTGGTATCCGGACATGATTTTCAGCGGGGTTTTCTGGGTTTCTGGTTTTGTTGTCCTATCTGGAACACTACTTGAAAAAGTATTGTCCGAATGACACACGGAAGGTCAGTACACCCGTGGAACTATCGGAAGCACCGGTATTAGGAAACGTACACTCTTCCAATGCGGTCACACAGCGCGCACACACGCACCTCACTCGGCCACGACTAGTGACCAACTAGCCACTCGGCCACCTCGTCACACGATAAGCCTATATACTAAAGGAACTTTGTCTTCTTAAATTAATGTTAATATTAAAAAATCCAACAATATTTAAGACGTTTGTACACACGTAACTGCAAGCTTGATAAGCATGCATGATCAATCTTGTTGTGCAAGCAGGCTTTAGCGTCTGTAGGATAATTCTGCGCAAGCATTTTAATTATACAAGCAGCTTGAAGATGGATTGAATTGAAATCATGCAAGCTTGTACAAGCCGCGGTTGCCCAAGCGAAATGGAGCGTGTGTACCACGGATGTGCCAGCTTGTGCAAGCAAACGTCAGTCGTGAGTGAGCTCTACAGGTGGTGACATCATTTGGACCATGTCTAGTGATCTGAAGAAGGTCAATCGTCAATAACCATTGTTCGCTACTGACCAATAGCTGACGGTTCTTAACCAATACCATACTTCCTCTATCACTCCACGTGAACTCCAATTTCCCGCCCTCACGGTCAGCTCGCGTGCCACGCAGGTGTCAGGTGACCAGTGTTGCCCAGTTGCACACAGTTCTGTCCAGTCTCGTTGCTTGCTCTCAGCAGCCTTGGCTTCCCGCACACATGGAATGTAAACATATTCGCCCGTGATCGTATTCTTCTTTTTAATGACAGGTGTCATGAGCGACAAAAGGTTCAGATAAGTTTCTTCATTCATTCTGATATAATTATGCCAATCACGCGGATATATCTTCAATTCACTTAGCAAATTAAGGTGGGAATAGGTATTTCTCTTCAATAACCACTCTTTCTAGCACACATCACGCTTCTTCTTTCGCGTTTTTCCTCTTGTGGACAAGGCAAATAGCAGCCAAAGAGAGAGTATCGTCGTCCAAGCTCGTCATAGAGCATGTGCCAACTGACGCTTGTTTAAGCATACTAACCTTGTACCGTGTGGTGTCATAGGGAAATGTTGGATTCCTGTACAAAAAGATTGATCATGCATGCTTGTCAAACTTGCAGTTACATGTTGGCCACCTTAATACTCATCTATGAACGGTGATTCATAAACCACGTTATTTTCTTTCTTTTCCCCGGTATTTATTTATTTATCGTATGGCTTTTAGTGCCAGGAGTGTCCGAGGACTTGTTCGGCTCGCCTGAGTCTGTAGCTTCTTCCAGCGTATACCCTTAGGGTGAGCTACAAGTTCCGTTCAATTTCAAGTAGTTCCAACTTTCGCTACCCGATATCAATGATGCCTAGTGGTGAACGTTGGAACATTGATAGAGCGTTCCGACGAAATCTAACCTAACAGGATGTACAAAAGTTTAGTCTGTGGAAGGAATTTTTTACACGCCATAAATCTATGACAAGGGACCGCCGGTTTTACTTCCCCACCGAAGGAAGGTATACTGAAGGATTTTTAACGTTCTTAAAATATCCGACCACTTCGGCCGGGTTTGAACCCGCTATCTTGGGCACAGCAGTTTAGCATGCTACCAACTACGCCACCGAGGCCGGTAATGTGCCAACACACGAAATTAACTTCATACATTGGAAAGTATGTTACATGACCTTCGTTATTTTGCTAGCAGTTGGGGTCTGAGTGCAGCGGTCTGAACATGAGCACAATATCGGTTGTCTGTTGACAGCGGTGCGTAATGGAGGTAATCAAAGGTGAACAGCGTGTGTACATCACGATAGTCTAACAACCAATGGTATTGTCGTTCTTCCCCATCGATGGCAACGAACCATGAATAACGTAAGCGACTAGTGTGAAGGATATCAACCATCAACGTGCATCAACCCTTGTCAAGAAGTGACGCGTTAACAAATCCTATTCAATAGGATTTACGAGAATAGAATGGTGATCTCAAAATGTTCTATTTGCCGTTGTTCTCACCTGCAGATTCCTGCATCCATACTCTAGTATTTATTTAGTGACGCTGCCATACGAGGTTAAAAGGAAATTGCATTACATCTTTGCTCGAATAACCAACCAGACAACAAAAACAATACTTTATACCACCGCAAAATTGCACTGGTTCCATTTTAGGCTATTGATAAAAAAATACTACTGATTAAACTTTATCTGCAATTAGTTATTTACTTAACTTTAACCAGATGTTATGCTGTATTTCCTAGTTTAACTTTAATCAGACCAGCGCTGTGGCCGGGTGTCAGTAGTATCGGGAGGGCGTGGGTTCGAAAACCCCACCTCGGCCGTCCGGAAAATGGTTTTCCGTGGTTTCCCATTTTCACCCCCGGCAAATGCCGTGACGGTTCCTTTCAACACGTCCACGGCCGACTTTCTTCCCACTCCCTTCCCTCACCTTTCTTTTATTAGACCCAAGTTAGTGGTCAACTGGACGATCGGCCAATCATCATCCCCAGTTGTATCTGCTGTCAAAGTGTGTTAAACTCCCAGACACTGTCCTTGTGGCGGTAGAGGAATGATCTCTCGCAGAGTCCGTGCATGAAGCCGAGCTTGGAGGGTAAGCGAAAAATAAACTTTAATCACGTGTTATTCTTCCAGGTTTACCTTCAACTTTAACCATACGTTATCATTTTTCTTTAGTGTATCTTTAAGAGAGAAAGGGACCGAATTTATGAAAAATAGTAATTATTACTGGACTTGATTTTAATTTAGTTCGTTAACTCCTGCTGCTATGCTATGACTTTATACCAAATTTGATGAAAATAACAGCAGTACGTATTGATAAGTTAATCCTTGCAATTTAAAATTTTCAAATGTCAATAAGCCTAAAAATTGCTCAAGCTGAACAACCAGGTCATACATCATATTGAAAGTTGATGTAAAGACACTTAAAAGTGAGGAAAGAATTTTAACACAGACAAAGTCTCTTGTGTAGTCCAGGAATATGGGAAAAAGTGTTAAAGTTTTGTGTTTATATTTTTTGTCAAATTACATGAAAAATATCCCTTCGAAGGTTAATATCTTTACCAAACCATCCTTTATTAATTCATAGACATTTATATGTGTTAATATCCCATCAAAGTATAATGGAATTCGAGACCAAATTGGTTCAGCTGAAACATTTTTAGGTAGATTTCATTAGAAAGCTAACTATTGCAATGGGTACTATGTTTCGACTTCCGGAAAATTTCGACATATCTTCGCGTTTCACATCCCCCAGACTCCAAAACCACCGTCAGTTCAAAAGTTTATATATAATTTATGTATATATGTATCTATATATATCAGTTTCTTGTGGACACGATAACTGCCGTAATTTTGCACCAATCACTTTGATTTTTTTACATAACATGTATCCCTATAAAATCTCGCTCGAGTTCGTTAATGGGCAAAATCGGTCGAAGGGGGTGAAAATGGGGGGCTTTTTTCGAAGAAGTGAAATTTCGCTATAACTCTCTTAATACGTGAAATATCGAATCTATTCAAAGTTCATAATATGTGTCGGATAAGTGCCAAACATTTATGTCAAATAATTTTTTTGATAGCACCAACCATTGACCAATGGGGTGGAAAAAAGTGGGTTTTTCGGGAAACATTAATCATATCTCTCTTAATAGGCACAATATCAAAACCGTACAAAATGGACAATATTCCTCCAATAATTACCTAAAACTTTTGTCTGAAAGAATTTTCGATATGACCCAACATTACTCCACGGGGTGAGCAAAATGATTTAAATTATAAGAAAATTCCAAGTGCAAGAGTGGTTGCCATGACAACTTTACTTTTAATTGATAAGGGATGAACCATCAGCAGTTGCTATGACAACGCCACTGCACGAGATCACATTCTGTTTTCATATGTCTGTGGGAAGCGACTTCGGTATCGGAACTGGTAGCATGCTGAACTTCTATGCCCAAGGTCGCGGGTTCAAACCCGGCTGAAGTCGTCGGATTTACTAAGAGCACCAAAAAACCCTGAGTATGCTTTCCTTCGGAGGGGAAGTTCCAACGTTCGTTGCGAGTTGATGGTTCCGGTGGCATCTAGTAGCCAAGTTCACAGCTAGGTGTCGTTGATGGTAGTATTTTAAATTATGTAGCCTATTTTAGGTAGATTTCATCAGGAAGCTAACTATTGCAAAGGGTGCCATGTTTCGACTTCCGGAAAATTTCGACATATCTTCGCGTTTCACAACCCCCAGACCCCAAACCACCGTCAGTTCAAAAGTTTATATATATGTGTGTGTATATATATATGCATATATATCAGTTTCTTGTGGACACGATAACTGCCGTAATTTTGCACCAATCATTTTAATGTTTTACATAATATGTAACCCCTTAAAAAATCGGTCGAGTTCGTTAATGGGCAAAATCGGTCGAAGGGGGTGAAAATGGGGGGGGGGGGGCATTTTTTTCGAAAAAGTGAAATGTCGCTATAACTCTCTTAATACGTGAAATATCGAAGCAATTCAAAGTTCATAATATTTGTCGGATAAGTGCCAAAAAATTATGTCCAATAGGTTTTTTGATAGCACCAACCATTGACCAAAGGGGTGGAAAAAAGTGTTTTTTTTCGGGAAACATTAATCATAATAGGCACAATATCAAACCCGTATGAAATGGAAAATATTCCCCTAATAATTACCTAAAACTTTGTCTGAAAGAATTTTTGATCTGACCTACCATTACGCCAAGGGATGAGAAAAATGATTTCGGAATTAAAGAACATGCCAAGTGCCATCAGAGGTTACCGTGACAACGCTTCTAAATTGACGAGGGATGAGCTATCAGAGGTTGCCAAGACAACGCCATTGCACGAGATCACATTCATTTTTCCATCTGACTGTGGGAAGCGGCTAACTGGTAGCATGCTGAACTTATATGCCCAAGGTCGCTGGTTCAAAGCCGGCCAAAGTCGTCGGATTTTCTAAGAGCGCTAAAAATCCCTCAGCATGCTTTCCTTTGGTGGAGAAGTTCCAACGTTCGCTGCAAGTTGCTGGTTGCGGTGGTATCTAGTATCCAAGTTCACAGCTAGGTGTCGTTCACGTTAGTATATGGTACAAAATTTGGAACTACTACTTAAAATTGACCGTCTGCAGACCTTACCTGAATTACAGACTAATACAGTCATCACAATTAACACCGTTTATCAGATTCTACACACCCGGGGTTACATGACCACGTTGTCGCAGCCCCTAAACTGAGGAACCAACAAAAATCTCTGCGGGAGATAAAATTTTGCGAGAAGAAGTAACAGACTGTCAGATAGTTACACATCAGTTCCAAACCTTGCATAAGGACAGTGTGATCACAAGTATAAAAATGAACCCCGAATGACAAGAAGGTTACCATCCCCATAAGACAATAAAATGATAAAAATATGCATACAAAAACAAAACAAAAGTTGATTTTTAACCTCTAAATGTAAAATACTTTCTTGCAATCAATGAGGTCTGATCCTCCTACGAAAACCTGCATGTTTTGCCTATTATAGCCAATCCCCTAGTTTGCCCGGTGAAATCTACCTCCGCCTTCCGGCGTGCCGAGAGGATTTTTTATACTTGAAAACTGTTAAACATGGTTGAGGTTTAACCAATTACTAATGCTCCAGTCTGGCAGGTAGATCCTTCCTTCTTATTATTATTAGTAGTAGTAGCCTCTGCAGACAATTTAGCAACTCAAAGTATTTTCATGGCAATATCTCTGTTTCCAGTGCTGGATTGTTATGTTGAAGCCAGCGGAATGTGCGTTTGCAAAGCTGTCAACCGGACAATACATTTCACGCTAGTTCTTTAAAAATGGCGGAATCCGAAAAATACCGCCTCCAAACGATCCGCAGGAATCTGGGATACATTAATATGGATAAATTAAAAAATCGATGATTTGTATTAGAGTATTTTCACCCAAAACTCAGTCCGAAGCTCCCTTAACTTCATCTATATGGTTTTCTTTTTCATGTTAATCTTTCCCAAATCTGAATAATAAAAGTAATACACAGAATGATATTTACAGACCTCTGTGAGGGAGTATGATCCACCAATGTCGAATTGAGTGCACTGAAGTTGTATGTGCATCCCTCTACAGTCAGTGGCTTGGTCTCAAAGATGATACGACCTGCAGCTATAGCGGTCTGAGCTCCCATCACAATCCAGGACATTACAGCGAGCCCTGTCACTCCTCCAAACAGCATTCCCTAAAGATAGAACATATGTCAAACATACTAAAAATAATCTGATGGGCTGCATGGTGCAGCGGTGAGGTTCTTCCCTGTTGTGCTAAAATTGCAGGATTAAATCCCGGAGCAGTCGGTTGGCATTTTAGGGTGCTAAATTCCGGAACCCCATCGTTTCTAATGCTGCAGCAGTAAAAAGGGACTTAAGTCCCATTAATCTTAATCTTATCGTCATTCTTATTCTTATTCTTACTCTTCTTCTCAATCTCAAACTCAATCTCAATATCAATATCTATCTCTATCTCAATCTCTATCCTTATTCTCAAGCTATATTTCTTTACTTATTCTGAATCTCAATCAACAGAAGATCAGGATGCAATCTGCTAGTGTCAATAACTCTAGATGCGGCACGTAAATGCTTACTGTCTCGCACCACACTCGTCCTGACACCAATAGACATGTAAACAGAAGATAGCGCAATCACTTCAGAACGGTAAAGACCCATCAGAGAGCTTAAACTTAGATACAAGTTTATAGAGCCTAAAAATGATGTTAACTGAATACCTCACAACTGGGCCCTTTTCATATACTTGCACACAAATACAGTACAGTTACACACAGTCACAACTAAAGCACGTTACAGTTAGGCCAATATGTACCACCATTCATCTGCACTCACCTTACTGTTGACCCATGGTAGAAGCAGCCCGATGGTAAATATCCCTAGTCCAGGTCCATTAGAAATAGCCTCCAGAGATATGGACATCTGAAAACAGAAATCTTCAGAACATAAGTTTACCTATAGGACTTTCAATAACCCGGTGAGCACAAATCCAACATGGCGGCGACGCGAAGTATAAATATTTAAATAGATGTTTCTCGCGATTTAACCATCCGAATGCAGTGAACCTCTCACGGTAAATGCTTATACGAATTTTAATCCATTGGTATTTAATTTATTTCAATTGTTTTCATAATCACAAGATGGCAGCTGTGCGAAATTTCAAAATCTCGTTTTTACTTCCTGTGTCCTAATCATGCGATTGAAGTTTGAATACTACACGTACAAAATAATCTTCATGTAATAGTACATAACTCTTAAGACCTACATATATAAAAAATCGTACATGGCGACCAACCGAAATATTAGACGGTTCTCAATATCTACGAATCTATTACAGCAATCAAACTGAAATGTTGTATGTTGATAGAGGCAATTAACATAAGTAGGATATATGAAAATATGCTTTAATTCTTCACAGAACTACTTGTTAAGAACTAGATATAAGCAATTTGCATTACTGGCTGATGAAAATCTCAATGAAAGGTTGAAACATGGATCAACAATTGAATAGATGTTGTTAATTTTGTATTCATAGGCGTTATATTTTAAGAGTTATCGACTTACTGTAAGTTACTCCACTTATAGTGATTTAGAGGATAAGGCTGTCCTCCATTATTCTATTAAAGGACATTCATCTCTTTTCATTGGTGATGAGGATTTGTCCTAGAAGTTGTAGTCAGAAATTACTGTTGTGGTTGTTGTTTTAAGTGGTGAAACATCGAGGTCATATGCCCCTAGTCATAAATTGATAAATTGCTTTCCCTTACTAAAATTTGAAAAGTGGTATGAGGACTGGAACGGGGTCTACTCAGCCTCGGGTGGTTCAAATGAGTAGAGGGGCTTCATTTCCTCTTCAGCCATCCTCAAAGTGGTTTTCCGGGTTTCCCACTTCGTCTCCGGGCAAATGCTAGGATGGAAGGCCACGGCTGCCTCCTTCCCTCTTTCTTACCTATCCCTCCTATTCTTCCCCTCCCTTCCCATTCCTCATGAGGCCCCTGTTCGCTTTGCAGGTGAGGCCACCTGGGCGAGGTGCTAGTCCCACCTCCCCAGTTGTATCCCCAGACCAGGTGTTTCAAGCTCCAGGACACTGCCCTGACGGCGGTAACAGTGGGATCCCTCGCTGAGTCTAGGAAAAATCCAACCTGGAGGGTAAACCGACTAAAATCAAGATGTTCAGTAAAGAACATATAGCCTACTTTCTCCTAAGTGCATGGGTATTGTTATAACTCTTTGTCCTTTTCAAGGAGTATAATTGAATGTTGGTTGTAGTAGCTTGTTGAAATACAACGTGTTATACGGATATTAAACATGAATATGAAGTGCCCTTTGCTAGTGCTACCTCTGTACAAAATTTCATTCAATTCAGTGTTCCAGTACAACCTTAAAAAGAAAAAGTAAAAGGGACACGGTCAATTAACTCCCCTCGGTGTGAACACAAAAGAGTCGTCAAGGTCCACCCCTCCAAGATGGCTACCCCGGTCTGCAACCTCTCGCCTGCCTTCCTTCTTGTACACAAACCTGGCCATATGCTCACCCTTGGTGCAGCTATCTCAGGGGTGCATTATTTGGTGTGTCATTATGGATGGATCGATCCAAGTATTTAACACCTACACTTAGGGTATTTAATGGGCTCAATTCGGCTCCTAATTAGTATTCATAGCTAGGGATGGATCTCCAATAGTTTCGCCGTTTATGGATGCAATCAGTGGCTCTGGACGCGTACCAGCCGAGTTTCAAACTGTTATCTCGCGCCATACGGGTACGAATATATTAAGGAAATCAACCTGTTTCGTAATCGAAGAAAGTGTCTTACCTCCACGGGTAGATCAATTATTAAAATGGCATACCTAGGGTGTCTCATTGTTTTCCCTGGTAGCGAAGACTCTGCTAATAGCGGGATACAGAACATCTGCCCCAACTCTGTTGCTAAATATATGTATGCTCTGAGGCTATACAACACATCGTTGATTCGAAGATTTGCCTACTAGATTCATCAACGCGCGAACTATCTTGGATGGTCCCTGAAATTATTGACGCAAATCTCTTGATTCTACGTTAGATATTCTCGCTTGTTGCGGCTAAAACAACATTTCCTTTAGAGGGCCCAATTCATAATACACTCATGTCCTCCCTTCATTTAATTATAAACCAAGTCTTTACGTAGCTCTAAGACATGTATCAATTTACTGCTACTTACATTATCTGCCTTAATGGCTCTCAAACACAACCATGTAGAATTTAACATTATTTAACATTTCAATGACACTGAAAAACTCTCTTTATCTCGCTATTATATCTCTATTTCTCACTCTTCACAATAACACTGTATTCTTTCAAAGGGCATGACACAGTTTGCACGTTCTATAGGGCATCACTATGCCGATTTTACATTTATCATTGACAACGAGCTCAGAGTATTATTATTATTATTATTATTATTATTATTATTATTATTATTTAACGTTACCGTTTACTTTCATCAACATCTTACGCCTAAATGGTCGTAAGTTTATCATCCTCAAAGCAATATATTTATTAAAATACGAGGGATGTAAACTCGTATACATATGACTGCAAATTCTTAGTATTTGAGGGAGTGACATGTTGTATGGTGAGCTCTTAAATCATATTAACATATCTGGATGGTACTCACTTTCATTCTGGCTGGATTTATCCAACAATACAGCATTGCGCCCATCATTTTGCGTTCTTCTAAGCCATCACAACACTTTTCACAAAGAACATTGAATATGGTTTGCACGTGGTAATACCTTGTAATACCTGCATTTTACACTTTGAAATACCACACATTATTTTTAACATTCAAATTTAACACTTTAGGTTACCACTTATATCACTAACTTTACAGGTAATTTACACACGGAGCCTTGCTGGTCTTTTCACTATTTCGTGACTTCAGAGATGCGATGCTGCAAAATTCTGACATCCGCCTGTCTCCTCCGAAAGTCTACCTCGAGTATGTGTGCTCATCTCCCGTCTCCTACAATTCCTATCTTCTATCTTCCAGTGCGCTGCTTAATTATATATCACAAATACTTGTGATGCCTTCCAGGTTCCCGTAATCTGTAGTATCTGTTACAATTATATATGATGCTTTAAAGATCATAACTATTCCTGTGGATAAGTTCATTGTCTATGAAAATCATACTGCAATATCTCTACGCTGCACTAATTACTAGTCGCGTATACTGCCTGGTTATCTGTCTGCCGTAAACTGTTTTAATATTAATGCAGAATTACTTGTACTAGGCTGCATAATGCACCTTTCATTGTCCATCACAAAAATTCTGAACATAACGACTTGCATATTGCGCGCACTTTTTCCGTGTGGTTGGACAGCATGTCGTCCCACAAGTTGAATCAAAGAAGAACTGACTCTCCCCTCCTTCATCTCCCATATAAGGGTTTCTGACAAAAAGTAGTCCTCTTGCATCTCAGGAGATGCTTTTTTCTGAAATATCGCGTTTACTGATAAGGTAAAACGTGATTATTGATCGTCTTTTCATGGAGATTCCAGATCCACTTGCGTGCCGGCCATTCCTTCGCTCAATTAATTAAAATTAATTGCTTTCCTCCATGGCGTGGTAACGCTATCGTGAGTGAATCCCCTCCTGCTACGAGACCGACCCTTGCCCGTCCGCGGTTTTGTCTGTGAATATGCTCATAATCACATACAGGCTTTAATTTAGGTGTGCAGACACTCCTAAATTACCCCACTTCGAATATAAGTAACTGGGTGTAAGTCTCATCCCATTAGGATGCTTCATTTGGCAGTAATTAATGAATTTCTCTAGAAGACCACCCCCTCTCAGCTTCTTCTTCTTCTTCTTGTCTGCCGGGGATTTTCTCGGTCATTATTCACTGCCTTCCCACTCCAGTGCCGCCAAGAAATAGTGCGCTGGCATCCGTCTGTACCTCCCATTTTCAAATCCAATTTATCAGCTGTCAATTTGGCTCGGTTTCTGTAGCTTTTGCTAGCATGTTCGTATACTGGCTTGCAGTTTACACAATATTCCAACTTATTATTGCCTAAATTCCCGTTCTGGACGTGGAATTCAGCTTTTATTATTGTTATATACTGTTATATCTCATTGCTCCTTGGGATCACTGTGGCTGTTCCCCCACAGAGATCAATGGTTCGATTCTTAGGAAAATCATGGACCTGATCTTTCCTCTATAGAGACCCCGGTTCGATGCCAGTCAGCCCTCGTACCATTGGGTACAACTCACACAGATAGACACACGATTTTTCGCACTGTGTTGATCTCATAAGTCTACTTTCATTTTTTGCAAAAATCGAAAGTAGGCTAAAATATATGTATATATTCGCTAAATAGTTAAATTATAATGAAGTGAGCGTAAATAACAGAACACGTCTAGAAAGGATGTCACCTTATTTTGTAACACAGCCTGTACTGTATAAAATAGAGAATCAGGATACTTGCTGACTGACCTGAAGTACTGCCCCTAGTCGCTCCACGACGAATACTAGCGTCGCACAGACGACACCAGTCACGACAACTACGGACTTCATGAGTAGGTTCATCTGTCGTTCTGAGAGTGGCGTCTTTCTGAAGGGTTTACAGAAGTCCTCCAACACCACAGCTGCCATAGAGTTCAGGCCTGTCGACATGGAGCTGTAAGGAGTCGATATCAATATCGATATGGAGAAGTAAAGAACGTGAGTGAGAGTCGATATCATTATGAGAAAGGAGATGATGATGATAATTGTTGTTTTAAGGGGCCTAACATCTGGGTATCGGCCCCTAATGGTTTGGGTGATAGTGAAAATGATAGATGAGCAAGTAAAACCTACAACTATAACTAACTACTCCTTTACAAACTGGAAGAGGAAATGGGGAACAAAAAGGAGAGGAATGTAAATAAAAGACAGGAGGAAAGGAAATGCCCTCAGACTTCGAAGAATGAGAGTTGAGGGACTTGGAAGAAAGGAGAGCCATGAAAGACAGATAGGAAAGGGAAAGAGGAGAGGGACCACCCCAAAGGCAATGGAAGAAGGAGAAAAACCGGACCCAGCTCAGGAAACCCTCGGGGTTGCCAACTCCCGAAATCACCAGACGTGAGCCCTTAAAAGTGTAGCACAATGCAGGGTGCACCATAAAGGTGGGGCAAGACACACCCTACCTCCTTAAGGGCCTTAAGCAGAAGACAGGAGATACAATGAAAAGAAAACAAGAGGTCTGACCCCTCTAAGAATGAGAGATCAGGAAAGATGAGACAATGGCCAATTAAGGCGGGAAAGTGAAAGACTTCCTAGGCCTCGGATACTCTAATACCGTCGGGGTCGGAAAAGAACAAGAGTTGACCAAGGGAGTTCGAGAGGAACGATAACAGAGAGGAGCCTGGCACAAGTAAGTGCAAGCAATACCGGACTCAGCGTAGGTCCCGTGGTCGCCAACCCACGTCCCACTAGATGTGAGCCCCTAGGGGTGGAAAAGGAGATGCCAGGAAAATGAGAACATTAAAATATCGATATGAAGCTGTAAAGAGCATTAGTGAGAGTCAATATCATTATGAAAATGGAGATGCAAGGAATATGAAAACAGTCGATATCAATTTATTGTGTCACTGATTACCTAAGCGCAGCACTGAAGATTCCAGCAAGGAAACAGCCGGGCAGTCCCGGAAGTTGTCCGAGAGTCCTCATCACCATCAAAGGTAGCAGCTGGTCCTTGGCTTGAGCCAGCTGGAACAGGATAAGTATATTCTGAAAAACTTCCGTCTGTAAAGGTTGCGTACGGTATAATCCATGTGAAACGTCCAAGTTGGAAAATGCGCGTGTTTACAACCGTTGCTGAGCTTGCAACGACGTATGGTATCCCCTTTTTCCCACTAGTCCGCAAGCACTGGGACAAATAAACAGCGGCATTCATATTTCGAATGCGTTATACAGGGTCATTCTCTTGGTGCGGCCCGGAAATCGCAGCAAACTATGGCGTTATTTGGCTGGTCAGGTGTGGAGCGAGTGGACCTCGCAATATAGTCCATCTACTGTAAGTTTGCACTTTTTTGACAGCTAGGGTTGCCAAACTTCATAAGGAAAGACTCAATTTATAACCTGTGGTCCATAACAAATATATACACGTTTTAATCACATGTAAGTTTTCTCAGGTTATTTTTTCGCTTGTCCCAGTAATTATGAATATATTGGCAGCATATCCTGTCGACCAGACTGAAAAGTTGCATTATCAAACTGAAATACCACGTGCTCGTGGATGGGCGTGCGGTTGGTAATGGACGCTTTACTGTGTTCATCCGCCTGAGAAAATAACGGATTAATTATATTAAATAATAATAATTATAAATGATAATAATTATAATTTGAACGGGTGTTCACTTTTCAGATAAATATACATTATAGTGGTTATCTTAAATGTTGAGTAAATAATAGCCTGAGAAGTCTCCAAGTCGGACATCTTTGTTTTGATTTTCGAGTCGGAAGCAGATACAAAATTTCTTGTTCAAAATATTTATTTTATTTCTCTCGTTTTGAAGGTAAAAGAAAAGGCATCAGAACTATTTATTTACCCAAAGACATTGGCCTGGTGAATAATTTTCAAATGACATGATTTGTGCCAAAAAGTATGCCTAAAATATGAGTTGTTGTGTAGGGCCTAGGCCTAAAAGTTAACTTACATGGTGAAATGTTTCGTCCGTTTTATTTTAATATCAATTCAACAGGTCAAGTAATGATCGCATCGTCTTAAGGACATCTTACACCATACCTTAGTAAGCATTTTCCTCGAGCTGTGAAATGATGGGCCTAAAATAATTCCACTCTCACATTTAAGTTATCAGCTACTGTGTCATAGCCAAGGTCTTGGTCATAGCGCGTCCAATGATGTAACATTCTGTCATAGAACGATTATTTGATAAATGTCACAAAGAAATACAAGTTTCCTTTTAAAAAGGGCAATGAATGATAATGCGAGATGAATGTAGGTTTAGGCGACTCATAACACCTGTTGACACCTTGACGGAATACAGCGGCCATTGCTGGCTGCCACGTGGGTGATAGCTTATTGGCTGGAATGCACGCGGTAGAGGCGGATTGATATGTTCTGTAGGAGTATCGTTCCCGCGAGAACTGTCAAAAAAGTGCAAACTTACAGTAGATGAATTATACCCAGCTCCACTGACTCATATCGTTAGTTCTCACGTGTTTTGTCATTCATATGGTTGTGTATCTGCAAAGCTTAGACGTTAGTGTTGCACGTTTAGTGAGTATTGTGATTACTGTGATTGTTGGTTATGCCTAGACACCAATTCACCACAATGCACGAACGTGTGTATAACCATAATTCGTATATGAAAGGTAGAATATCTTGTTCTGAAACAAGATGAAAATTTCGAATCAAGTTTCCAGGAAGACCTGTGCCTAAGGTCAGTACAATTATGAGGCTCGCTAAACGATTCAAGAAAACAGGCTCCGTAAATAATACAAATGTTAACAGACAACGTTGTGTTCTTACAGAACACAAATGAGACGAGATATTTGTCCATTCTTTCATCAGAAGATGTCAGGTGTGTGTTACTAGAGAGAGGACATATTTAGCATCGACTATGAGCACTGTAAGTACATATTATTGAACATGTTTGGTAAAAGTGTAAAAGTGTGCGCCACCACCGAATGAACAGTGTACGCGCGCCCGCGATCAGTGCCAGTCAACGCCGGCTTAGATTTCCGTGTTTACCGGGGCGCACAAAGATAATGACAATCTATCAGTACAGTTCTTGTCCAATGGGAATTATAATATATTACGTTTTGGTTGTTGTTGTTGTTGTTGTTGTTGTTGTTGTTTTTGTTGTTGTTGTTGTTGTTGATTCATTTAGTGGCTTTGCGACAGTCGGTCAACACAAGGATTGGGAAGGAGGCAACCAAGGCCTTAAGTTAAGAAGAATCCCTGCATTTGCCTGCAGTAGCAGAAGTGGAAAACCATGGAAATCCACTTCCAGGATGGCTGAGGTGGAGATATAACCCACTTCTTCTCAGTTTTGTCACATGCGGTTGAGTGCACCCCGTTCCAGACCCCAGACCAGAATTAAATGTCTTGGCATAGCCGGGAATCGAACCCGAACCTCAGGGCTGACAGCCATAAATGATAGCCACTGCGCCTCGTGGTGGACATTGCTATTATAAACTATTGCTCTTGTTACACGGTTAAGTCAGCAAACATCATTGAATTAATATGGTAATAGACTAATCTATTGGCAGGTAAATAAACTTATATTATAAAGAAGATTTGGTTTGAGAGCCACAGAGAAAACCATTTTACGTTTACTAGGCGCCACAGGACGTAGCTATTGAACAGCCTCATTTGGGATGACTCTGGCTACACTTTAAAAACCTTCAATTTAACATACCTTCAGAGAAAGTGCAGAAACATTACGATTCTTAAGTGATATACACAGTGCAGATGACACTAACCAGTACATCAGTACATCGGTATAATTATGAACAATACCTTGGTAGTGAGAGGATCACAGTCGCAGTACGTGGCGTAAATAACAAGTCCTCCGTAACAGCAGATGGCGATCAGAGTGATGGAGCCCAAAGCGAAGATCCACACCGCCCTGCAAGAGTGTTCATATCTTAGGACCAACTAGAACATTCTGCGAGAACTACAATGAATTTGAGAGTGCTCTTCAATAAATATAAGGAAAACATATTTCATTTGGTACTTGTACAATGAAGGACGAGACTGTTTATTGCTGACTTTTGATTGTGTGTATTACCAGCAATCTATGACGTAATCTCTATCAACCATATTTGCTATCTGCCATAATTTTTCAGTATGTATGGAATATGCTGATTCATGAAGACTTCGACTTACATAGACTATGATAGAGCGTCAAATGATTAGGATGACTATAAATAAATCGATCACTACTGGGAACATAGAGTAACTAGTACTGAAGTATATCAAGACTACTCCACCGAAGCCTTAACCTTTACGAATGACACTCCACTTGATCGTGGGTTTAAACCCAGCCGAAGTCGTCGGATTTTTAAGAGCATTAAAATCCTTCTTTATGCCTTCCTTCGGAGGGGAAGTAAAGCCAGCGGGCCCATGTCATGGATTTATGGCATGTAAAGAACCTGGCACAACAATTGGTAGTGTGTAGCTAAATTTGTAGGTTATTTGGTTAGTAACGCTCTATCAAGTTCAAACGTTCGCCGCTAGGTGTCAGTGACAGTGGGATCTCCGGTAGCCAAAGTTGGAACCACTTGAAATTGAACTTGATGGGAAGCCTACGGGCGTTCAATTAAAAATGCCCCGCTATGGCCATTGGCTGCAAATCAAATACAACAATTGTAAAGGTTAGGCTATAATAGACGACTATTAGGTCAAGTGACTTTAGACCGTTCCTTCCTTTCCAGTTATGTCTTAAACAGCGTATTTTGAAGCATACATAATAATAATAATAATAATATTAATAATCCCCGGCAGGGTCATGCACCTTCCCCATACCAACGCCCTCAGTCGGCCCCTGCTGAAGTTTATCCCAAAATATGTAATTAGTCCGCATTGGAACATATTTCTCTTTACAGTGGTGAAGCTTCATTCATGCAACTGGGTATTCGTAAGTTCATACCTTATAGTGTTTTGTAGATAAACTCTAGTCGTCATGTTTTGCGCTCAGCAAAGATATCAATGATGCGTTCTTTGAATATGTCATCCCAAACTCTTCTCAATAGCCAGAGTACTCAAATTGCTCAGTCTAGAATCTGACTTGGAGTTCCTTAAACATGCCCTAACTCTCATCAATGCACTCATACTTCGTTCACTCGAAGCAGTAGACATAGGAAAGGTAAGAAGCTGTCTTATGAGGCGCACTGTTTCTTGATTTATTTTTTCAAGGCCGTTATTCAAAAAAAAATATTTCAGTAACAAACCTAGGACATAGGACAGGAAAGAAAATGTTGATTTTAATTACACTAATAAATCACTAATATATTTTAAAACTCACAAACGAACATGCACGCATTGAAATACCGCCCGCCTCACGAATGCACTGCTTGGAGCCTAGGCTCTGTACAGACGCATTCAGATGTCGACCTTCCGCTTGGCGCATGCGCAATTGCCTTTTCTACCCACAGAGACTTGATCCTGTTTTATAGGAGACTCACTGGATGCTCAGTTCCCCGCTGTGAAGCTGGCGTCAATCCCTCCGTGACTACAGAGAATAATACCGAAAACTTAGAGATTTAATTTGCCTATGCCAATGGAAAATAGGAAAAATTAAATGTGCATATTCCTAGAGAATGAAATGGGTATTCTAAGGCTCAAAGATTCCCCTCCAACTTCGCCACTGTATTTTCTATAACTATCAACTTTTACAAGGGAAGAGGAATTCAACTCCTTCTCCCATGAAACTACTGAAAGGTCAAACAAGTTGGATTTACATTTTAAACACACGAGCGTTTCCGTAAATTATGCCTGCTATCTATAACGTCTGTGCTGAATGTTGGCCATGTTGTTGTGAAGGTTGTACCTTTGCACCGATGTGTTGCTAGTTCGGTTGTTGTAAGACTAGTTCGCGTCACTTCAAATAAGATACTAAAAATATAAAGTTACCGTTTGTCCCTTATCACTAAAAACACGGTAATGTAAAGTATAATTTCTGCCGTTAGGTTGAACGAGGGTTGTAATTCTCTAAGAAAAACGAAGGTTGGTATGGAAAGCGGTCTGAACGGCCTGTTGGCATAGTGGGAGCGAGATTATGTTGGATTTCCTAAAGCCTGGTAAGACTGTCAATTCTGAACGCTTCCAGAACCCGTTGTCTGAGCTGAAATCCCGTATTTCCTGAGTTTGGCCGAAGAAACAGACAATCTTTCGTCTGACACAGGATAACGCTAGATCCCACACCAGTTTGAAGACCATCGAGCAGATTGCAAAGTTTAGTTGTACTGTCCTACGAACTCCTCCATATATATACCAGATTTAGCACCTTCAAACTCCCATCATTTAGGACTATGAAAGATCGACTTCGTGGACAACATTGTCCAAATAACGATGCTGTCACTACTGCTGTAAGAAAGTGACTTGTGTCTGCCGGGCAGACATTTATGAGAGCGGCTTACATGCTCTTATTCATTGCTGGAAAAAGTGCATAACGTTTGGCGGTGATTGTTTGATTAAGTGTAAAAATATCTGTGAGTAACTGTATCATTATGCTCTCTGTATGTTGTGGTTTTGATGTTAAAAGAAATAGAAGGCATTGTTTACGGGACGCCCTAGCATTATGATCAAACTGTACTTGTTATTTTACAGAATGATCTTTGCGACAAACAAAGAGATTGAGTATTATGCAACAATTAGCCATCTTACACTCTCGCCTGCCGAAGAGTAGGTAGAGACAGGTACCGCTGCATCATGAGCTGGTTCAGTCCACTGGTGCCCGTCCATTGGAAGCAGGCTCCAACCACGAGCACAAGAAATGTGTGGCGCTCAAGGGGGTTCATACTGAGACTGTAAACAAACAATTACATTCTGAATAACAAGTGATATCATCTGTAAATAAGCAAGTGAACTCACAATTAAATTATAAATAAGCATGTGAGCTCACAATTAAATTCTAAATAAACAAGTAATGCTATCTGTAAATAAAGGTGAGCTCACAATGAGATTCTATATAAACAACTGATATCAACTGTAAATAAACAAGTGAGCTCACAATGAGATTCTAAAATAAACAAATTATAGCATCTATACTAATATAATAAAGCTGAAGAGTTTGTGTGTTTGTTTGTGTGTTTGTGTGTCTAAACGCGCTAATCTCTGGAACTACCAGTCGGATTCGAAAAAGTCGTTTTGTATATGATAGCCTGATTTAAGATGAATAGTTTAGGCTATGTAGCATTAGGCTACACCTCTCAAGTAACCTTAAAGATTGCTTTTTGTTCAGTAAGTCGGAATAACAAGCGCTCCAGAACGGCTTCAATAATACCGAAGTCTATTGTTGCCATGTAATGCGGGCTGCATCACGTCGCCTCTACCAATGTTCTGGTGCAGAATTGCGAGCTGCTTATAAATTGCTGTCACGGGGAGTAATTAGTGCAAAAAGATTTCTTAGGCCCCTTTTAAATCAGTTATCATCATGACAATAGTATGCCTCTGTATAAGGGCGATGGTGTTGGTGTAGTATACTGAGGTTATCAGCTGCAATAAGCGTTGGTGCATTCAAATTTACTTTCATTTATTCCGATACTTATCCTTGAGCGGTCCAGTTCTGTAAAACAAATAAATCCACCGGGCGAAGCCGGGCACTACTGCTAGTTTGTAAATAAAGAAGTAAGCTCACAATGAGACTCTCTATAAACAACTGATACCAACTGTAAATAAACATGTGAGCTCACCAAGAGATTCTAAGGAAACATGTAATGAAAGTAATACAACTGTAAATAAGCAAATTATACCAAACGTAAACAAACAAGTTATACTAACTGCAAATGGACAAGTTGTGGGCTACCAACTGTAAATAAACAAATTATACCAAACGTAAACAAACAAGTTATACTAACTGCAAATGGACAAGTTATGGGCTACCAACTGTAAATAAACAAATTATACCAAACGTAAACAAACAAGTTATACTAACTGCAAATGGACAAGTTATGGGCTACCAACTGTAAATAAGCAAATTATACCAAACGTAAACAAACAAGTTATACTAACTGCAAATGGACAAGTTATGGGCTACCAACTGTAAATAAACAAATTATACCAAACGTAAACAAACAACTTATACTAACTGCAAATGGACAAGTTATGGGCTACCAACTGTAAATAAACAAATTATACCAAACGTAAACAAACAAGTTATACTAACTGCAAATGGACAAGTTATGGGCTACCAACTGTAAATAAACAAATTATACCAAACGTAAACAAACAACTTATACTAACTGCAAATGGACAAGTTATGGGCTACCAACTGTAAATAAACAAATGATAGCAAAAGTGAACAGAAAAAGAAGGAAGCTTGTAGTTTTACATGATCGTTAATCTCGCGATCATGAGCCACAGGACCTCCATTTTTTTACGTGAAATCCGAACCACAGGACGTGATAATTCTTTTCAAAAATTCTCACATGCAAAACGTAAACAACGAAATGATACTAATTGCAAATGAACATGTCATACCAACAGTAAAAGTAAGGAAGTATTGCTGTGAAGCACTTATGCTGTGAATAGTCCATACTAACTTCGGTGCTTCAATCCGCCCGCTGTCCATACTCTTCTGCCACACCACGTCCACTCCGCCGACGTCCAGAGTTCCCTTGACGACAACAAGGATCATCGCCCCGACCATGATCACTGACTGTACTACGTCCGTGGAGACCACGGCCTTCAGTCCGCCCTATCGACACACAGAGCATTGTACAGTGGATCTGGCTAGATTTGTTAGAAACCTCCATCCAAACCACGAATGAGCTGTACATGAGTCTGTTTCTTTTGAGGGGCTTGAGAAGGCATCTTGTCATAATTCCCATGTGCTTGGGCGTGTTTAATAACCAGCGTTTCTGTAAAGACTATCGCGGTGTGATTAACTGTCATATTTAGGCTCTAGGCTTAGTGTAAGTACCTCGAGACTTGAAACAAGGTACCATCCCGGAAATTTCCTGGAGGGAAAACGAAGAAAACCCACATTTATAACGGTGGATTTCAGCGCTGGGACTCAAACTTTTGATATCCAGACTTACAGCTCTCCCTGAAGCCATGATACAGCACAGCTATGCTGCTGGGTAGCTGTGTAATATCACAGAGTTGTAAAAAAATCGGTTTTCTTTTACTTCATTTATTTTCTCATTGATATGAAATAAATTATATTAAAAATGTTTCCATATTGATGTGAAATATCGAAGTTCAACCTTAAATATGGATAAAAAACAAAATGGATACATTGTTAACCTTCTGTCAGATGCAGTATTGTGCGACACGAGATGTGGTGCGGTGAATCAAAAAATGATCACACAACATATTCACTTTACTTACATTGTGTTTGGAAATATTAGTTAAGCATTTACGTGTAGATGATTTGTGGGATGTTAATG
The DNA here is from genome assembly GCA_946902985.2 of Meconema thalassinum. NCBI lineage: Eukaryota > Metazoa > Arthropoda > Insecta > Orthoptera > Tettigoniidae > Meconema > Meconema thalassinum. The sequence goes on along the minus strand of OX336394.1, from coordinate 244,992,624 downwards.
AAAGTGTATAGGTATATGCATCCAAACTAGGTGACAAAACTCCATCAGTAATATTTTGTATGGCATTTAAAAAAGAAACTTCTATTTGAAACGGTTCAATATAGATTTTACTGAAGTGTGAAGACTTGGCAGTTTCTGTCATTGTTCAAGTGCTTAGACAGGGTAAGCTGTGTGTTTAGTGGCAATGGGAAGCTCCCAGATATTAGTTGATGGCTATTATGATTTTCGTAATACTATAAGGCAGGCTGCACACCGGTACGACACGACATATGTCGTAAGACAAGCGCGGTGCGCGATAATTGTATCAGAAGATAGACATCGCTCGTGCACGTTCAAACTATTGGGAAATGAGCCAACAGGTGCACACCAGTACGACTACGACATCTATCGAAAGACATGTGTATTAAGCGACACGCTGTGCTAGTCTCTTCGCCGCAGTATCGTACGACATTTCAAGTAGTAAACATGAATAAAAGTGGAGCAAACAAGGTTGAAGATATAACATTCTTAATTTCTTTCATTAATAGTGTTGAAAAGTATCCTTGTTTATGTTTATGTTTATGAAAGATTACAGTAAATCAGAGGTGACGAGTTTGGCCAGGAAGACAATTGCAGTTGAATTTAAAGACACAGGTTCTAGCCATCCATGGCTTTCACCACAAGTTATGTACTGTAGCAATAGGAAATTTCATCTACCAAACGAAAACTGCTTGTGTTCACTGTGTGGAAAATGCTGCGGAAAATATCATATTGTGTTGTGTTTAAAATGGACCAAAAGCATATCTCAATTTAGCAAACAATTGTTTGATGTACATATTGTATATATAAATACATCGCGACTACGTCATCTTCACTCGACGAGCTCATTATTGAAACTCACTAGGAAGTGCGTCATGCAGAGATCGCATCGCTCTGGTGTGCAGCAAAGTTATCTTACGACAATTATCGCGTGCCGCGCTTACCTTAAGACATATATCGTGTCGGACCGGTGTGCAGCCTGCCTAATGGATATTTGAGACCTTGATATCGCCAGACTCAATGAACGAATATGTTTCTATATAACAAATTGTTGTAGCGAATGTTATACCAGCGCAATATAATTTACTTAATCTTTAATCAGCTACACATCTATATAGAAGGCCCAATCAGGAAGAATGACCCCGAATGCTCCTCAGGACTTGCTCACCTGATGATTTAAAACTGAGCAATTCCCTGCAAAGCAGGAGGCCATAGCCCTTATGGGATTTGTAAGGCTATTTATTATTATTATTAGGGCTCGGATTCGAGCATATTTGCATATTTTTTCCTGAATAGTACACATTCAAAGAAGCATTTCGGTGGTATTTTCACCTCTCTGGGACCAACAGAATTGAAATTTATCGAGCATATAAATGCATAAAACCGCGGTTTTCAGAATAGAAGCATATAAATGCATATTCGTGTGGTTTTCGTCTAAATAGTTTGTTTTTCTTCGAATTCCCTCTCGAATTCGGGCCCTGACCATCCTTAAGGTTCGAAAACAGAAATAATTATTGAAAAGCCTATCTGGTGAGAATAATAGAACCGCAGGTTTTTAACCTTTAGTGAGGTGATTCTCATCATTGAAACTTTTATTGACTGATTGAAGGAAATCATTCAAAACTGAAAACATAGAAAAAATTCTTGTTGTACAGACCAATGCACATCTACTTCATTGACTCCCCTAATTCTGAACATTTTGTAAATGAACTTTTAAACTGTAACTTTTATAGGAAAACTTCTCTTATATATACTTGAAAAACTTGAATGCGAGTATATTGCAGTGTATCATACATACAATTAGAAAATAAAGCTCGTATATAAAGGTATGTTATTGTTTTTTTCGTTTCACTTTCCTTTCTATATTTTTAACGGTGTTTTTCGAGCATATTCTGCATATTTAACCGCATATAATGTTTTTTTCGAGCATATCTATCGAGCATAAAACACATGGTTTTCGAGCATATCTGGAGATTTTATCGAGAATATCGATCCGAGCCCTAATTATTATTAATAGATTTTCAGTTACATTCAACACAAAATATCTCAAATTACTGAATATTTCAATATCACGAACAAGTATTGAATGTCACTGACAGAAACAGTACATCAATTTAGTATCTCTACATAATATAAAACAAGGTCCCCGATTGTTGGATGTAACGGGTAATCTCGAGAACCACTGGATGGATTTTGATGCGGTTTTCACCATTCTGTAAAGGATTTCTCGGGGAAGATTTCTGTCTGTCTCCACTTTCAGCTTTCTAATTACAATAATTACGTGTGAATAGATATATTGTGCTGTTTGTTGAAACTTACCACACACGTGTAGAAGATACACACCAGACAAACGATGGGCGCAATGATGTGGATATTAATTCCAGTCACTGAAATATGAAGAGCATAGAGTTTCAATACAGGGTGTTAATGAAATATACACTCTCCGATTATCAGGTAAGGGAGCCAAATAATATGATGTTCTATTATTAGAGGTTAGGTGATGACGAAAAGCCCGTATTTCTTACTTTCACATTTAAATGATAACCGACCATCTTGTGGTGCCGTGGCTAACACTCTTGGCAGTCATTCCTGATGTCTGGGTTCGATTCACTGATTTGCCAAGAATGTAATTCTGGCTTGAGGGCTGGAACGGACTATACTCGGCCTTGGGATGCTAAACTGAGATGAGGTGGGTTCGACTCTCACCTCAGTCAACTTAGACTTGATTGCCCGTATTTCTCCACTTCTACTCCAAGAGGAAAATGACGGCATTGCTCCTAACTTAAGGCCACGACCGCCTCCTTCCCATTCATAGCCTCAATTACTGAAAGTACACACACACATCAACAGACACCATAATAACACTGGTTATCAGACAAATTGTCTACTCACTCATGCACATGGGGTTAAATGACAACGATATTGCAAGCCCGTAAATGAATCAACAACAACAGAAAAATGATAGTGTATAGGAAGTCATTCAACGTCACACGGAAAAGGAATTTTTATGATGTAATAATTTGCATATTAGCTCATTTTGAATGATAACTCATTATTAAAAGGTGTAGGCTATTTAAAAGCCGCAGTCGTTGAAAGGGATGTAAAACCAATATCATTAAATTATAATTACAGTATTATTATTATTATTATTATTACACCAGCCACGGTGGCCACTGGCATCAGGAGAGTTTGGGTTCCAATTCCACCTTGTCCGTCATGAAAATGGTCTTCATTGTTTCCCATTTTCACCATCTGGCAAATACTGTGATGATTCCTTCCTACAGATCCTCGACCGAGTTCCTTCCAAAATCCCTTCCCTGACCCTTCATTAATTAAATCCACGTTAGCGGTCGCCTGGGCGATCGGCCTGTCACCGGCCCCAGCTGTATCTGCTGGCAAGTGTGTTCAGCTTCCAAACACCGACCTTGTGACGGTAGAGGAATGATCCCTCACAGATCCGTGGATGAAGCCGAACTGAGAGGATAAGCGACTTAAAACAGAACTTTTACTAAAATTCGCACGTTATGCCTATATATTTATTCACGGTAATTAAGAATTAGGGTCGTGATGGGACGGTCGGTTTGTTTCACTTTCTTCATTCATTATTATTATTATTATTCATTTTAGGGTGGAGTTTCGAATCTCGGTAAGTGCGGGCTGCAAAATTCAACATCAAGAAAAATACAAGTGTCAGGAAGAGTATCCCGCTTATAACGCCCAGCCGGACTCAGGCAACCTCAAATAATTGAGATAAATGAAAGAGAGTCTCTATATTATAAAATATAATACATTGAAAGGAATTACAAATTCACACACTACTACAGAAATCACCATAACACAGACTATCAGACAACCTCTAGCTAAATACATAAACTTATATATTAAACAAGTAGTTCCGTGAAGAACTATACAGCCTATTTTCATATATCCTGCTCATGTTAATTGCCTCTATCAACATACAAAATTTCAGTTTAATTGCTGTAACAGATTCGTAGATATTGAGAACCATCTGAATATTTCAGATGGTCGCCAGGTTGGATTTTTATTTTTGTACTATTACATTGAGATTATTGTGTACGTGTGGTATTCAAACTTCAATCGCATGATTAGAACACAAGAAGTAAAAACGAGATTTTAAAATTACGCACACCAGCCATCTTGTGATTATGCAAACAATTGAAATTACATGCCAGTGGATCAACATTTGTATTAGCATTTAACGTGCAACGTTTCACGGCACTCGGATAGTTAATTCGCGAGAAACGTCCATTTAAATATTTATACTTCGCGCCGCCGCCATGTTGGATTTGTGCTCACCAGGTTACTCAAAGTCCTATAGGTGAACATATGTTCAAGTCTCTATGAACATTTAAAAATCTGTTTGGTTGCTGTAAAAGATTCATAGATATTGAGAACCGTCCAAATATTTCGGATGCTCGCCATTTAGGATTGTTATATGTATAGGCCATGGAGTTATGTACCATTCAAGGACAATTATTGCCTATGTTCATTATTCAAACTTTCACTTCGATCGCATGATTACGACACAAGAAATAAAAACATAATTTTAAAATTTCGCACAGCCGCCATCTTGAGGTTATGTAGACAATTGAATTAAATTAGATGGCAGTGCATTACAATCTGCAAAATCATTTACTGTACCACATTTCACTGCGCTCAGAGAGTTAAATCACGAGAAAAGTCTATTAAAATATTTCAAATTCGCTTGGTCGCCATGTTCGTTTTGTACTTTACAGGTTTATGAAATATACATAGGTAAACTTGTATCAGTACCCTTTATCACCGTACAGAATTGCAGGGTGATATCTGTAATAGTTTCGGAGATATAGAATGTCAGTGAAATATTTCGCACAGCCGCCATTTTGAGGTTATGTAAACAATTGAACTAAATTAGACTTCACTGCTTTACAATGTGTATAAACAATTGCTGTACCCAGTTTCATTACGTTTGGGTAGTTACATCGCGAGAAAAGTCTATTTAAAAGTCTCAAATTCGCTTGGCCGCTATGTTGGTTTTGTAGTCACCAGGTTTTTGAAAGTCTCATAGGTGAACTTCTAGTAGTGCCCTTTATCACCGTACACAATTTCAGGGCGATATCGGTAATAGTTTCGGAGATATTGAATGCTAGTGAAATATTTCGCACAGCCGCCATGTTGGATTGGTGAGACGTAACAAAATTTGAAGGGCACGGTCGAGGTCGCCGTGAATAGCGCCATGAACTTACCGAGTTTCATTGAAATCGCTCCAGCCGTTTAGATTTTATTAGGGGGGGACCCACACACACCTCTCACACACACACACACACACACGCACACACACACGGACAAAAGGTGATCTCATAAGCCTATTTTTTCAAAATTGAAAATAGGCTAAAAATAATTTGGAAGAAATTTCACCCTTTACTAAAACAGAAATATCTTGGGAAGTATTTGCGCTACGACGACGTTTGTTGTCTTAAAATGTAATGTCCGTCACGCATTATCGTTTGAACCCCACCTTACTAGATTATAATCATCCGTGTATTAAAATAATTGCGAATATTCATTTCTTCAAGGTCACACGAAAATATAATCTAATAATAACTTGACGGATATATTGTCGCTAGGCGACAACGACTAACACTGTATCATGATAGTCAACGCCGCACCAATACTAAATCTAACTTGATGGACAGATTGTCACTAGGCAACAACGACTTACTCTGTATCATGATAGTCCAGTAAGTTTTGCTCAAGGACACATGGGAAAACTGACCCATTGTGAATCAAGGATTGTATTGGACTGTAGGATTCTCTATGCTATCGTATGCACAGTTAATCAGCATATTAGCAAAATGTAATGTAATGCTATCCTGTCAGCGAAAGATAGTGGCAAACATTCCTACATTCTCCTATCACCATTTTGCAGTTTTCATGTGTAGACAGTTATTATTTCATTTGTGAGACTTAGACATCGTGGTCATGTTGGCCCGTGTACATGTGCGTTTGTGTGTATGGAATTTTTGTGATAACCTGCGTTATTATGATTTTTGCACTAGCATGTATAAATTGGAGATAGGATATGGTATTTGAAGCCATTTTTCAGTGTTGCCTTAATGAACGAAATTTAATGTTTTCAGTCGGTCAACATGATTGTACCCAATTGTAATGGGAGGTTCCCTAATCCTGAAAAAAAATATTGGAAGAGATTAATAAATACACTTCGAAGATTGACGATCGAAACTGGTCATCCAAGTGTAGCCTAACTTATTTATTAATCTCATGTAATATTTTTCAGGATTAGGGTACCTCCAATAACAATTGGGTACAATAGTGTTGACCGACTGAAAAACATTAATTTTCGATTAAACATACAATAATAAAATGAGTGGATAGAAACGGATGAAAAGTGGGGGAGAGGGTGGGGCATTGGCGCTTTACGCTATACGCGATTATTTTGTTTACCAATTTGACTTCTTCATGTTCGGGTCAGTAGCAGATGCCGCTACAGACGAATGTTGGAACCGCCATTTTGTATTGTGTTTCCGATCTTTCTGTTATATAGTCTTTGGTCTCACCAGCTATAAACAGTCTTCCTTTTGTTTCATCATTCGTCCTTATAGGTTGGGTGTTCAATCAAAACTATAATTCATATGATGAGTGAGAAGCAACCCTCAATTACAAATGTTATAAAAATTAAAGGTGACGGAAATTAATTGTATGTTCAGGTCATTGGCATATTGTGTGTACTATAAACAGAGTTTATTTACACAGGTTAGAAAACAAATTCTTAAAAATGTTACAGACAACAGGAATAATTATTCTTCCTTTATTGTTGGCAACAGCGATATGTACGAAACTGCTATCAATACGAGCGATGATTACAAAGTATATATGTCTATGAATGGAATTCATGGAGGTCATGTTGAGTTAGTTGCCGCTGCTCAATATAACAAAATGAATATTGACATTGTTACTAATAATAAAACGCATACTGTAAACGCCGAAAATACGCCACCAAATAGAATCATTTCTTTACTGTACTCTGGAGATGGCCGGAGATATCAGTGCTAACTCAGAGTCAAGTATGGTTGAAACCGTGAATATCAAGAAACAGAAACGAGCACTACGCAACTCAACTCAAAATCAGAAACAGATTGTCACAAAACCGTTTTCAGTCACTTATTGATGTGCTGTTTATGGTACTATTCCCTACATGAAACCATTCTCTATTGGAAGTCTATGTAACATATGTCAGTACTGCTCAGCTGTATACTTTTCAAAAGAGAAAGATACATGTGGTCACTATTCTCATTGCTGTAGCGATGGCAAAGTGAAACTTCCACTATACACAACACTTCCAGAAATTAAAAAAATAACATAATGTAAACTTCCAGAAATTAAGAAGTTGTTTACGAATTGTGACGAAATCAGTAAAACTTTTAGGAAAATTGTTCGGCACTATAATATTATTCTATATCGTTTGTATCCTATGGTGCTACTGTTGAGCTACCGTACTACCGAGCCATGGGCTTTACTGTATTAAAATCAATGGTGTCATTCATCATAGAATTTCCCCTTTATATGCCAGACAACATGAAAACAGTTCATATGGCCAATTATACATCTTATAATTTTCAGAGGCAAGTGATTTAAGGCTACTGAATAATTCTAATAACGAACTGAGAGAAGTTACCCTCAGTCTTTTAAATAGTTTACTAGATCAGCACAATCATTACGTGTACTCTTATAAAACAATGCACTAGAAAGTAAGTGAAGAGTGGAAATCAGCTCTAAAAGAAAATCGTCGTCGAATGGAATTGGTAATGCGTTTCTATCATGAGCATTCCTTAGATCCAAGACGTTATAAAGACCTCTCATGTTCAGAAATTGCTCCTGTATTTTGGAACTGTTGATGGAACTCCACCATCGTATAGACACATTGCAGTATATGAGAGAGAAGGTGACTTGAGGAATGTTGATATTGATAGTATGCACTGTGATCCTATGTATTATACCTTGCGGAGAGACTCGTTGGCACATTTCAATGCCAACTGCTGGAGTGCGACAAACTAAAATACGTCATACTGTAACAATGCGTGAGTATATTCTGTACAGAATTGCCATTCGAGGTCTAGGTGCTGAGGTCGATTTCAATCCCGTTATTAACGCTGGAAAATTGACTCAACAGCTATTCGTGGATTACTACTGTCGTATGGAAGGTGGCCAGTTAAATAAAGTTCATACGTCATCAACAAACGAAGTTGCGTGTTTAGTAGACGCCGTACATATACGAGCAGTAAAATGAAAATCTCAGAGTCGGTCGTATTGTGGTTTTGTCATCTTCTTTTACAGGTATCCCAAGGAATATGATGCAAAAACGAACAGCAGTCCATGTGTCTTTTAAGCTTACGCTGGGTAAACCGTTAAAATATCTATAGGCTATACTCTGAGAATTGTTCAGCAAAAGAGCCCGCGACAGCTTCCACATCGCCATTATAAGTGTTTTTACTTTTTCATTTCTTCCAGCAAACTCCATTCAGTGGAAATTTAAATTACTAGCTTCGGAGCGAGTTTACGAGCTTGCGAGCGACCCTATCACCCCAGCTTCGGCAGCATCAAAATGTCGAGTCGTGTTGAATTAATCCTTCAGAAAAGAGTATAGCCTATGTGTTTGGAGTTTCGCTATTGACCTGGGCTTTTCAGAATTGCGTCTGCGACCTGCCGTCGATGTGCCTTTTAAGCTTACGCTGGGTAAACCGTTAAATATAAGGTGGGACACACACACACAGAGGACAGGCAGACACCAATACATTTTATCTCATAAGTCTACTTCATCATTTACCCAAAAGCAACGGTGCCGTCATTGTCTGTTCAGGTCGCTAGCCTAGAGACATTTGGACAGCAAATGTCACATGGAAAGAAGTGCTGTAGGTTTGTAGGAATGAATGCTGTGGAGCAGCACGGGTCTTCTAGCATTATTTAATGCAACCAATGGCCATTTACCTTATTTTCAGGACAGGTCAGGGAAGGGATTTTGGAAGGATAGGAGCCGTGGACCTATTGGAAGGAACCGTTCCGGCATTTGCCTGGTGGTGAAAATGGGAAGCCACGAAATCCATTTTCAGGACGGCCAGGGTGGGTTTCGAACCTACACACTCCCGATCTCAATGAGGCACGAGGTAGCGCGTTGACGCCCTCGGCCACCGATACATACAATACATACATACGCACACACCCAAGTACACGGGACTAAATGACCACGATGTTCAAGCCCCTCAAATGAAACAACAACAACAGGAATTCGGAACTTCTGTTAAGTTCACTGACTAATAGTTTGCGTCCTTTCACACCAACAATGTCACCTTCTGTTGTCTGGGGAAACCATTGATCTTTATCATTACCGGATGTTGCATGTAATGTGAGGCCGATCTTGCCCGCAATAGGTCTAACAGGTGAAGGGAATCGAGCTAAGCCACTAATTCCAACACCAAGCGGCAAATTGTTGACTTATTTTACTGTATTGTATTATGGGCATAAATACACATCTATGGTAAAAGAGTAATGTGTTTCAGATATATTGTAGTTTACAATACTTATTTTCATAGAGGTTTAGTAGCTTTCGCCAGCAACACCTGGAGAAACTCAACCAAAACTCATGGCCTTAATTTTAAAGTATACAACGACGTCCATCTTAACATAGGGATCAATGAGGGAAACCTACTGAGTCTCCTCTCTCAGAGGTCTTGCATTCCCGACTTTGTACATTAATTTAATTCTGGTTTTGTGGCCAAGCGAAGTCAAGCCACTGCACCATAATGGCCCCATAATTATTAAACCTAATACCGTTTGTTATATGCATTATCAAATGAAGGGCGCCAGGAAATGTTCTCCGCTGTGCCTACAAGCGTCTGCGAGAGCTAGCATCAGTAGTTACGTTAGCAGCACTGTGATGTTTATCACTAGCTTGGTGCCGCTTGACAACCACATGTAAAGTTTTACGTTTTCCTGAAGTACCGTGGTGAAACCACTATAAACCTTTCTACCGGGTGGGTGCCATCGTGTCCAATTACCATATGGACATCGAAATATACATGTGACCAAACGTGCCATAATATACCTCGGCCATACAGACTCTTGGAGCTCAGCCCGTGGGGAAACTTATGCTTACAACCAGAATGATATTTACCAAGAGAGGATAGGGGTCGCCTTATAGTTAATTCTAAATACTAGGAGGAAATACGCTGAATGAGTTTAAGGAATTTACTTTAGTGACATTACTAATAGAACAAGACATATTAAACATACGAAAGGAAGATTTCATGAAATTACTTTTGACGAGGTGGCAAGATGCAAGTGCCGACGGAGACATTACGTTAAGATTATTCCAAAAGTTGAGAATTTACATTTAAGGTGCCCTAATCAAAAATTAAAATAGTGAACAGAGAAATACGTAATTTTGTTGTAAACGCTCACCAATGCTGGATTCTTCTGGTCTGCTTTGCGTGATACAAAGCAATGCTGCAGTCTGATGCTGGATAATGTTGCCATCACGAGGTTGTAGATTAAGTGATATCTGATTGATTATAGTTGATATAGTGATGAGGATCTGACTTCTAAAATCACTTTAATAATGATTAGCCCAATACACGACTAACATTATATGTAAGCCTGAACAGAATATGTCCTTGCATACTTTCAACTTGTAAGCGATGTACTGCTGATGATATTTAATTGAAGTCATCCATACTCAATAGTAGGAATCTCTCGAATAAATAACGAAGAAGTGGGGCCTTTGAGTCCAGAGCAAGGTTTTATAAAAACATTCTTCACCCTCACTCCCATGAGCTCCCACCAATCAGACTTCTTCATTCAAATCGAAGTCCTCCTTCCACCAACGATCCGTGATGAAGCTCAGCTGCGATTCGTCCCTTAATAGCGTTGGCTGGGTTCTAAGAATCGGTGGTCTTATAGCCAAATAAGGATGTATATGTCGTTGAGTATCAAGTTTTCCTTGCCTGGGATGGACTTGACCTGCCTTGAACCTATTCTCAGAAAGGCCCTTCGAGTAGCGTCTCGTCCTTGTCTTCCCTTCTTCTTAGAATCCCTCCCGCTGACAGCTTGTAGACACGTTGAGCGATCGTTGCGACATACTTCCTGTTTTCGTAGCTGACTTAAAATTGCTACGTATTCAACTTGCTTTGCCATTTCGTACAAATGATCATAATTATGTAATCGTTTATAAATCTTCCCTTTGAAATTAATTAATTAAATGTGAACCCTTTCTACTCTCCTCAACAACCAATATACAATGATAATAATAATACAATTATAAAAGAAATAGTGTGGGTGGTTATACTATTTCCCACTGAATTAACTAATAATAATAATAATAATAATAATAATAATATCTCAACTTTGAAGATATTACAGCACGACTGTCGCTTGTATTAAAACAAACAAACAAACAAACAAACAGTAAACTTTGTAATCACCACAGCCATTCGTAACTGATGCTGGAAGTGCTGATGACACACGCGCTCGCTTATTGAAATACACACTGACAATTTCGACAGCCTAAAGCCCACACGTGTGGGATTCACCCTGTCAAGGACACCGTGCTGCCAACTAAACTGCTGATGCTAGCTCTGGAAGAAGTCGGCAGTCACTGCGGAGAACATTTCCTGACGCCCTGTAGATTCAATTGTTTTCTATTGAATGCCATGGAATCCGTTCATATGACCACATTCTATCATCTTTTTTACAGATAGTCCTGCTCATTGTTAATGTTATTGATTCCACGGACTGAATCGGATAATGGCTAAACGTGAACCGAATCAGTAAATGCAGCTTGTGCCGGCTATATGCCAATATTGTATTTAAATAGAATAAATTTCCAGAATTACATTCATGCTTGTAAATGGAACTACAGTATTTATATTGACCTATTGTATTCTAAATGCATTTTTAGCCTACTTTTCACATTTTGCAAAAATGAGGAAAAAGTAGACTTATGAAATCGATCCGGGAAAATGTGTGTCTGTCTGTCTGTCTGTCTGTCTGTCTGTCCTTCTGTCTGTCTGTCTGGCTGGCTGTGTGTGTGTCCCCCCGCCCCCCCTCAACTCCTAAACGGCTGCAGCTATCAAAACCAAATTTAGTATGAGTAAAGATGTGCACCGGAATATCTCACGTCCATATTTGAAAATGATGTCAGTGGTACCAACTGCTGAAAAAACGCACTAGAAATTTGAGCTCCATGCTGGATATCTTGCAATGTATGCATGGGAGCTATTCCAAAATTGGCACACATATAGATAAGACTATTACAGTTTAATTTCCAGGAGGCCAACCATGACAGTGTTGCCAAAATAATTTTAAGCCTTCTGATAAGTCCAATGTTTAAATGCATATAACTTCTACACTATCAATTGGATTTCAACCAAATTTTGTATGTAATATCTGTACATAAACAGATATGACTGAGAGTATTCTTAAGAGCCACCAGGGCTGCCAACTGTTAATAAGTGCTCTCTCTATTGTTTTTTATCCAAATACCAATATATCAGAAAGTATGCAAGCCAACAGCTTTAAACTATGCACACGTATATTCTGACATTTTAGATTAATTTGGAGTAACTTATATACGTCAGTTCTACCAACATGATTATAAGCCTGCTGATAGTACCAATTTTTAAATACATGTAACTTCTATACTATCAGTTGGATTTCAACCAAATTTCGTATGTGCTATGTGTACCATAACAGATCTGACTATAAGTATTGTTAAGAGCAATCAGGGCTGCCAACTGTTAATAAATGCTGTCTATATTTTTTTACCCTAATATCAATATATCAGAAAGTATGCAAGCCAACAGCTCTATACTTTGCACACGTATAGCACCTGACATTCTAGATTAATTTGGAGTAATTAATACAAGGCAGTGCTGCCAACATGATTCTATGCCTGCTGATATGTCCAATTTTAAAATACATGTAACTTCTATACTAACAAATGGATTTCATCCAAAATTGGCACAGCAAGATATCATAATATTTCAGATTATTTCTGACCAGCACACGCATGACATTGTTGGCAACATGCTTTTACGCGTGCTGATAGATCCAGTGTCTAACTGCATGTAATGTCCATTGGACTTCAACCAAATTTTGTATTTTGTACCTTAAGAGATGGACCTAAGAATATATTCAGTCACCAGGGCTGCCAACTGTAGTGCTCTATTAGGCTACATTATATCAGGTATATTTTGAACTAATTAGATATTTCGATATTACCAACTTAATTTCGTCATTATTCTAGATAGGTTCATATTCTGTAGAATAATCATTGGCATGAAAAGTAGGCTGTATAGTTCTTAACGGAACTTCTTGTTAATAGTTAATTCACCAGTTTCACTTCAGTGACACAGCACACATGGGAACTCCCCGATATTTTATGAAACCATCCACACTTGTCGGCCTTGGCACTTGGTAAACAACTGCTATCGGTATTTCGTTCCCAAATTTTTCTTGAACAATCCATAACGAGAGTGAAATTGTTGGAATTCGAACATATAAGCCTAATATACTCGTATATCGTGCACTGCACTCGTTCCCTGTGCTCACCGTCTAGTTACCTCGAAAATCAAAGGTAACTAGAGGACCCGTGATTTCAACAATCCTACAGTACTTCTTTCCATATGATATTTGCTGTTCGCAATTATTTTAAACACACATCACGTAATCAAGTAATTTGATGCTCAATGGATAATACGTCGTAACGTGCATATTGTCTCAAACTAACAAACGTAGTCGTACGGTATCAGAATTACTTGCCAAAACATTTCAGTGTTAGTAAAAGGTGAAATTCTTTCCCAACTAATCTAATATATAAGATTTCTTATAATTATATTAACATAGACCGCTCCGTTACGTAGTAGCTAGCACTCCCGTCTCTGCCAAGAAATTTAATTCTGGTCTATGGGTAGGAACGGGGAATACTCACCTCGTGAGGCAAACGTGAGAAGAGGCGGGTTCGATTCCCACCTCAGCCATCTTGGAGGTGCCCGTGGTTTCCCACTTCTACTCCAGGCGAATGTCGGAATGGTTGCGAACTTAAGGCCACGGCCGCCTTCTTCTCAATCGTCATTACAAATACAAACACTAATACAGCCATCACAACAACACAGGTCAAAGATACTTGTATATCGTGCACTGCAGTCGTTCCCTGTACCCACCGTCTAGAGTTACCACGAAAATCAAAGGTAATTTTCATGCCTATCACTTGTGGAGTAGCTGGCACTTCCGTCTTCCACGATTGAGAATGAATGAATGAATGAATACTACTAAAGTGTCTCGTGAAGGGTAAAGGTCTCCTCTAGGGGCAGGGGCTTGGACATCTTAGTCATTTAGCCCCGTGCACTTGAGTGTGTGTGGAAATTTGTCTGATAACCGTTGTTATTATGATGGCTGTGTGTGTATTTGTAATTCAGGTGAGGATTGGGAATGAGGCGGCCGTGACCTAAGTTAGGAACAATCCCGGCATTTGCCTGGAGTAGAGGTGGAAAACCACAGAAAAACACTTCTAGGATGGCTGAAGTGAGAATCGAACTCATCTCTTTCCTCATGGACCACCTCGTGGTGTAATGGCTAGAGGTCTTGGCTGTGAGGGCTGTAACGGGGTACACTCAGCCTCGTGAGGCAAAATTGTGTATTCGATTCCTACCTCAGCCATCCTGGAATTGGTATTCCACGGTTTCCCCATTCCAACCTTCAGACAAGAATTAAATTTCTAGGCAGAGCCGGTAAGCAAACCTAGACCTACAAGAACGCTAGTCACTACACCACGAGGTGGTCTTATTGTTAGTTTAATTCATGCAAGAGCCAGGCAAATGCTATCGACAGGGGCTCACAAATAGCGTGAGACGTAGGTTTGTGAGGATTTCAAGTTGAGTGATACCTTTTCAATCACAACACCTACGCGACAGTTCAGAGATGATTGATAGTTACCTTGGTTAAACGCAAGTGCTGGCACATAAATCACTATTGGCAGCCAACTAATCTGAAAATAAAAATCACAATTACACACCAAGATTAAAGATTAACACTTGCTTTGTCTATGACGAGGAAATCATAATATCTACGAGGAAGAAAATATATAATTGAAGTTAAACACTTACCATGTTTAAAGTGTAGAGTACACATAATACTGTAGATGATTTACATTCAATACGTCTATGACGGAGAGAACAGCTTTAATCGATATTCAACACTCACCGTGTTTATGACGAAGAGAACACATTATCGAGGTATAACATTCACAATGCTTTTGACGAAGAGAACACATAATCGAGGGTTAATACTCACCAGGTGTATGACGACAATAACGCACAGTCGAGGTTTATCACTCACTATGTACTTGAAGAAGAAGCCACATAATAGACGCTTAACACTCACAGTGTCTATGACGATGAGAGCACATAGGCTAATTGAAGTATAACATTCACAGGTGTATGAAGAAGATAGCATAAGTTATAATTGAGGTTTAACACTCACCGTGATTGTAGTGAAGAGAACATACCACCAATAGAGGTTTATCACTCATCGAGTCTATAATGAAGATAAAATTTTGCAATCGAGTTTTATCACTCACCGTGTCTATATTGAAGAGGGCTTTCTAAAATCTAGGTTTATCACTCACTGTGTCTATAATGAAGAGAACGTATAATCGAGGTTAAACACTCACCGTGTCTGTAGTGAAGAGAACGTATAATTGAGGTGTATCACTCACCGTGCCTATAATGAAGAGAACATATAATCGAGGTTTATCACTCACCGTGTCTATATTGAAGAGAGCATTCCAGAATCGAGGTTTAACACTCACCATGTATATAACGAAGAGAATAGAGCAGAAAAGCCTGCCGGTCTTGCTGAACCGCAACTCCAAATACTGAAACAAGACCACTTACTAGGAGACAGGGTTACCTTGCTTACAACCATTCTACTTCTGGCCTCTCACTCATTTCTGACTACAGATTTGCTGAAGCCCTCCAAATGTCTCCCAAACGCAATAATTATCACCAACATTCTCAATTCGTTAGCAAACGACATATCAAGAGGGAGTTGGGCGGATGAAGGAGGATGCGGAGTTTTCACATTTCTTTCTTCAGTGTTCATTTCTTTTGAGTAAATTAAATCTCCGCTCCTCGTTTCATATTTCAGCCTCAATCGTCATAACACACAACAAGAAGTTGTCCCTCACTGGGCACAGCAGTGCTCTCACTGGTGTGCCAATTGTTGAAGAATATTCCCACCTGGTCTACTGAAAGTATCATTGCCATGGCTGAATGAAATGAACATGAAAGCCTTGCCGCTTGTTAACGTATGAGAAAATTCCACTTCACCTTTCAGCAGTGTATAAAATAAATTACTCAACATAATGTTGTGAATTTAAGGGGACACATACAGCTTAAAGACCCAAGGCAAAAACTATTTTAATTTAATGATTGCGCCCGTTATAAATCCTATACAACTATTATACACATTTCGAAGGAAACATACATCATTGCTGTCAGAAGCATAATTTTACATTTTCAAAATTCAAATATTAACTATTTTTATCCATTTTGCAAAATGTCCCCTTACTTTACGTTGTCTTTCACCGTTTCCTCCATATCTCCCATGCTTATAGGAGTTTTTAATATATTCTTTTAAATTGCGTGTTAAACCTGCAGCTACAAGTTGAATCTCAGACATTTACACATATGTTAATAAAAATAACTTATATTGTTTCATCTTCTTTCAGGACAAACTTAAGAAAACTTTTTAAATATTATAGATATAATAATTATAGCCACGCAGGTTTGAATCAGATTCATTTTTTAGCTTTTTTTTCGTGTGGTCTCCTGAGAGGCCGAGTGCAGGTCTTATTAGTCGACGCCCGTGGGCGACCTGCGCGTCGGGATGAGAGATGGAATGGATGAAGATGAATGAAATTGGGCAAGGATGTGGATGGAAGCGGCCGTGGCCTATCAGAAGGTACCGTCCCAGCATTTGCCTGGTGTTGAAAATGGGAAACCACGGAAAACCATTTCAAGGACGGCCGACGGTGGGGCTCGAACCCACACGTCTACCGAGTCAGCAGAGAGCTTGGTCCCATCACCTAACGCTGCGCTTTAGCCAGCTGAGCCACTTCTGTCGGTATTTTTTAGCTGCAAATTTAACACTCACTTTAGAAAAGGAAAAACATTCCTATAAACTTTGGACATAAGAAGCAAACGGTGAAGGTCAGCACAAAGCAAGGACAAAGTTTGAAAACCGGATAAAAGTGGTTACGGTAAGATAACAATGTTTAAAATGTATAAGTTTGTTTCCAATGGTAATATGCCTATGTTTCCTTGGAAGTGTGTGTAAATTAATTGTTGTAAAGAGTTTATAACGGGCACAAATTAAATGAAAATTGTTATTGCTTGGGCTCTTTAAACTGGATGTGCCCCCTTAACAACGAAACAGCCTTTACTAAAGATAACAAATAGTTTGCAATAAATACAGTACCGGTACGGTATTTCAGGAAAGTACATAATGGAATGGCATAAATTAATATTTACTAAATGCGTCTGAACACAGGGTGTGTAACAAATCTATTGATTCAAACTTTTATGACTCCAAGCAATAACAAAACAGGCATAATTAAAATAGTTTCGGAACGTCCAGTTCCAACCACGAGCGTAGATACTGGATTCACTCTACAGTAGGTTTATTAAGGAGTCAATGAAGTGCGTAGTATCAAAAGCTGCCAAATCCATTTTTTGACGAAATTCAGTTAGACATTGATTATCTCGAGGAATTCAATACTACCTTAATATTGGATCAAAACCCGACACATCCCACATACAAATATTAGGCTGATTATCAGCATTAGTATAACCTTCTATTGTATACACATCAAAACAAGTTTTGCATATACTTACCACATCGAGCGGCAGGTGGTACAAAACTTCCTCCAGGAGTCCGCCATTGCACGAATGGAATGGCATGAACTGTATCGAACATGTCTGGGATATGCTGAAGGTGCTATTGCTGAGCTTTCACGCCCTCCCATAACCCGCCAAGAGATCATTGAGGCCACCGTCGAAGAGTGGGATCGCCTGCCTCAAGAGGACTTTGACAACTTGATCTGTGGTATGCCAGGGCGAGTATGAACCCTGCTGAACGTCCGAAGTGGTCATGTTCCTTATTGAAACGTCACAGGATGGGAAGATTACAACACATATCAGTCCCTGTTTGTAATTTTCTTTTCACACATGAGTAAAGTCTACAGGACATTTGACAGAATGCCGTCCCTATTGTAATAACCTGGCCCGCAATCCCACATTCGCCCTGCATCATAACAAGTGTCTTGCAAAACTTCTTTGATGTGTATATTACACAGGTAATTGCAACTCCTTCAGCGTTATTGTATTTCCTTGGCTATTAGCTGCAAAGGATATTTCAATCACATTTAAGACTGAGTTTCAATTTCCGACAAATCCAATACCTGTATTGACATTTGTAGTGTCAACGTCCGCCAAATCCGTGGCAGCCAATCAGAGTCCCCCATGACTTCCCGGCATACACTGCGTGTTATCTGCTACTCTATAAAATGTAGATGAAACTCAATTTTCCTGATAACTGAATTCATTTAAACTGGTAACCTTTAATTTAGTTATTGTTGATTTAAGGGGTGGAACAGCGAGGCCACCTGTCCCTTATCATAACTAGTCTAACCTATTATTGTATTACACAGGTAATAGCAACTCCTTCAGCGTTAATCGTATTTGCAAGTTCTTTTGTTTCGAAACCCACGAAATCAAAATTTGAGTACCCAACCCCACCAAACCCAAATTTTCTCAACTTAATTTCTTAAATATTTAAATATTTTGAAAACCGTATTCCAGAAGTATTTATTATATTTTGAAACATTATGCTTTTACCCGGCCGAAGTCGTCGGATTTTAAGAGCGTTAAAAATCCCTCAGTATGCCTTCCTTCGGAGGGGATGTAAAGCCGGCGGTACCATATCATAGATTTATGGCATTTTAAAGAACCTTCCACTAATTACACCTGTGTGAAGCTAAATTATAGTTAAACATATGACAAACGCTCTTAGGTTCGTACGTTCGTCGCCAGGAGCCGACTGCGGTGCCGTCTGGTTACTACTAGTCGTTGACGGTGCCGTTTGGCAGAAAAAGTAGGAACTACTTGAAAAAAAAATGTCTGCAGTCCTTACTTGAATTGAAAAGAGAAACACACACTAATACAGTCATCACAATTAACACTGATATCAGACATATTCTACACACACCCAAAGTACACGGGGCTACATGACTGCGTTGTCGCAGCCCCTAAACTAAGGAAACAACCAAACAACATTTATTATTATTTTACATTGTTGTTATAAGGGGCGGAACAGCCAGGTCATCTTCCCATAAACTTAATGCCACTAGATGCATATATAATTTTAACATTAAAGGTATGTTACTCTGATTGAATGTTTATTCTGGATGTTTATATGCAATTTGCCAGACATTTTTGTAAATGGTTTTGATGGATTTTGATACTATTTTAAGTAGTCACCTTCAATGTTTGTTTTTAAACAAACACTTTCATCTGGCACGGGGCCCTCTGGCACTGTCTTATCCACCGTAAGGATTATTAGGGAAACTACATAAAAATCAACCTTTCACGACTCTAAGTAATAATACGAGGGTGGATCGAAAAGTCCTTGCACCTATTGTTTCTTAGTCAAAAGAAAAAATAATACCTACAGGTAATTGCAAATATACGCACTGTTCTACGTACCTTACACTATTTTTCCACATAGCCTCCACATTTGTTCAGACATTTGTCCCATCGCAGCACTAAATTTGAGATGCCCCTGTGGTAGAATTTAGCTGGCTGACTGTGGAACTATCGGTCTTGGCATCATCGTTGCACTTGAATCGCTGTAATGCCAGGGACGTCTTAAGCGGACCATGCCAATGTGAGACAGAACCGCCAACAAGCTCCGGTCATTTCACTGGGAGAGTCTGGGCCATCACAATCCGTCCGGACCTCGCCCCTAGTGATTTTAGCGTTTATGATCCGCTGTAGTAGAACAACGATTCACGTGCAACGATGACGCCAAGACAGCAGTCCGGCAATGGTTCCACAGTCAGCCGGCTAAATTCTTCCACAGGGGCATCTAAAATTTAGTGCTGCGATGGGACGAATGTCTGAACAAAGCCTCACTTTCAGACAACTACTCAATTGTCCTCACGAGGCTGAGTGCACCCCGTACCAGCCCTCAAGTCAGTTTCTAATATCCCTGACGCAGCCGGGAATCAATCCCGGGGCCAACGGGTAAGAGGCAGGCGCGTTACCCTTACACCACGGAGCCGGCATACCGATACCGATGTGCATATCGTATCGAAATTTACCTTCATTTTAATTGTATTTGAGCATCGTGTTTGTGCTTCGTTAAATTTCGTGCTGTGGAATCCACATCACATCTTGGTGAGTTACGGAAATGTTTATTTGTTTATTTAACCTTAACTTCATTCCTCCCTTTCTCTTGAGTATGTTATGTGGGTGGTAACATTGCCTGGTGGCTGTTGTTCGTTTTGTCTGGGTCTCTTTATTATATCATGATGTCAGGGCTTGGTTGAATAGCGTGTTTTCATACCACTTTAAATCAAGCATTGCCTGGCACTCGTATGGTTTTGTGATGTTTGGGATTTTCGCCGTGTTTTTGTGAGTTCCATTCATGGCCTTTTTAGTCGAATCTGTGCTTTGCACGTTCGCACTGAGCTGGAATCGAACTGGCATCTCACATCCTTTTGGGACCAGCAAAACGATGTAAGATCTATGTTCAATCACGTGGTATCCTCAAGGTTATATGTGTGTATCTTGTATTTATTGCGATTTGATTTACACCCCCGTATCTTTGTTGTTTTCGCCCATTTTCTGTAGTTCATTTCATGCGATGTGGTTCTGACCTCTTTCTTATTAACCTATTTGTTTCAGTATTTATTTGTCTGCGTCTTTGTTGCTATTTTGTCTTATTGTGGTATGTACTCTCCCTCGGCACCGATACGTAATTTATCTTAATTTTCAGAAACTTCATTTTTGGCCTGTCCCTTTGAGTACTTTGCATCGGACGTCTAGTCTACACTAACGTAGCGTTCTGCTTTTCCTGTGATTATGTCATTTAATTTCAGTACTTTTGAAACATTTTCATCATTGTAACTGAGTAAATAGTCTATTGTTTCGACGCAGTAATTCATTCAGTATGTACACGTTCCTCTCGTCATTGTTTTATTTGATTGCTTTTAATACATCCTCTCGGCCTGTTTCCATATTTCTTCGACTTATTTGTAGTGTAGCCTACCCTCCCGGTTTCGTTATGGACTTAGAGATGGCATGAGTTGTCTACTGGGTTTCGGTGCACTATTTCCTTGCGAAATACGTGCGTGCGCGACTCTGGGGATGTCAGTTTGACTTTCTTCTTGGCCGAGCACGAAACCTTCCTTATGCTCTGCGAGAAGATCGACGCTGTTCATCAGCCATATAGGGTAAGTATCCCGTACCTTAAAACTAGGTGGTGCAGTACCCATTGCAATAGGTAGCTTTCTAATGAAATCTACATAAAAATGTACAGCCACTTTGCATAGTTGTACTTCTTGGACATGTTTGTGAAACGCGTGAAAGTTCACCTTATAAATTACAGTTATTGACGACTGCAATACCAAATAAGTGGTGTTGATCAAACGAGTCACTGGAAGATATAAAAGTTCTTACCTCGTAGGTGGATGTCAGTTTGAGGTCATGTAGCACTGGCAGGAAGACCACAGACATTGCTGTGGCCATGAGAAGTATAGCGAACCCACTGTATATGTACTGAATGCCATACAGGTACATCTCAGTGGGGGTTCCCAGCAGCGTGATGCCCGAGAAGAAACTGACAACAGTAAACATACAAATACTTCCTATTACTCCTAATATATTTAAACATACTGTATCATACGGTTTCTTTTCTTACTGACCAGGTTGGTTGCGCGCTTTAACGTTCAAGTGAAGTAACACGTGAGTAACAATTATCTACTCCCATCTGCTGTAGTTATTTGGTTATTCAGTCTTTTGACTGATGGTTTGATGCAGACCTCCATGCCTTCCTGTCCTGAGCTAATCGTTTCATCTCTACATAGCTACCACACCTTACATCGAAGGCAATCTGGTTTTAAAAATTCTAACCTTAGTGTACCCCTTCCTTTCATAAATATGTTTTTTATTCCTGGGGTGTCTTAGTATGTATCCTACTAACCCATCTCTTCTCTTAATTAGCAGTCACTAGAAACACCTCTCCTCTCCCACTGGGCATAGTACCTCTTCATTACCTAAATTAGGAACCATCCCAGCATTTTCCTGGAGTGGAAGTGGGGAAATCATGGATAGCCACTTCTGAGGTAGCTAAGCTGGGAATCGAACCCACCGCTTCTCAGTTTTGCTTCACTAGGTTGAAAACACCGCATTCCAGCCCTCAGACCAAAATTAAATTTCTTGGAATGATAGCCAAGAATGCTGATCATTACACAACAAAAGAATCATATCCAGCCCTCAGACCAAAATTAAATTTCTTGGGATGATAGCCAAGAATGCTAACCATTACACTACAAAAGAATCGAGAAGACGGGTGAGTTCAACCCTCACCGACAAAAAAGAAAAGTGGCACTACAGACCATGAAGGGTCCTGGCCTAGCAAGTGACCTCAGCCAACCATTCCGTCTACTGTACAGATTGCGTGGTGATGCGTGGTCTGTGTGTCAGGTCTCCTCGGTTGTTAATCTCAGTTTTCGTGACCAGGGTACTGCCTCACTGCCAGACAGCTACTCAATTGCCCTCACGAGGCTGAGTGCACCCCGTTCCAGCACTCACGGAGCCTCAGGGTGAAAGGAAGGCGTACTACCCCAACAGCATGAACCCCCACTGACAACCGTCCTTGAAAAGGTTCTTCATGGTTTCCCATTAACATCCAGCCAATTGCAGGAATGATACCGATTAATAGGCCAAGGACACTTCCTTCCATCCCCTAGCTCTAGGTCATTTATCTCCATTTCAATATTCTAGTAGGCTGCTCTCATGGGGTTGACGTCAGGAAGGACGTTCAGTCGCAAACACCAATACCACATAAATTCATCTCACTACAACCCCGACCACGAAGAAACGTAAATAATATGGGGTAATGGACTTTCTTCTTTCAAAAAGATGGTATAATGGCTTTCACGACCAGTGAATTAAAAGTCAGCAAATTTTCTAGGTGTGTGCCGTGTCTTGTGTGGGGTTTCGCATTGGACACCAAGCTGGCTCATCAGCGAGCTATTGGTGTCCCCGCCCAGACCCCCACAGAAGTAGCGAACTGCGCGCTACCTCCCTTTTTATGAAGCGCACCTGCACTTTTTAGTGCGAGAACTAAAAGCTCAAGCAGCCATAACCTCCCTATGAAGGCTTCCAAAGAAGATGGTGTGTATTGGCTTTCACGGCCAGTGTTCGGGAGGGGACACCAAGGGCCCTCTGATGAGCCAGCTTGATATTCTAGGCAGAACCCCACACAAGACACGGCACAAACCTAGAAAAATTGCTGAGTTTCTTTCCTCTTTCAATTTTCAAAATACAAAACAAGCAGTGGTTGGAAAATTACTAGAAAAGAAGAATTGGAATTGAAGTGGAGAAACCACGGAAAACCACTTCCAGGATAACTAAGTTTGGAATTGAACCCACCTCTTCTCAGTTTTGCCTCACAAGTAAATTCAAGAAAAAAATCAGTATAATACAATTGTTTTGAACCACCAGTGTGACCGATTAGTTTAAGAGGCACGCAAATTGGATTTCAGAGATTACTACTTCGATTCCAGACGCTGACGTTAACCACCCTTGGAGTGTTTTTTCCCGTTTTCTCCACGTTCACTCCAGACAAATGCAGGGTTGGTACCTTGCGTCATGACCCGAGGCACCTACTGTACCTTAGTTCTCAACCCTAATGGTCACTGATATACACACACTACTACGGTCATCACAATATCTCATGTTATCAGACTATTACCACACACTCCCAAGCGCACAGGACTGATAATCACAATGTCCCACCCCCCAGGACCAACGGCTAGTGGGACGTGGGTTGGCAACCACGGGACCCCAGCTGTGTTCGGCATTGCTTCCACTTACTTGTGCCGGCTCCTCTCTGTCATCTTTCCTATCGACCTCCCTTGGTCAACTCTCGTCCTTTTCTGACCCAGACGGTATTAGGGTATCCGAGGCCTAGGGAGTATTTTACTTTCCCGCCTTAATTGGCCCTTGTCTCATCTTTCCTGATCCCTCATACTTAGAGAGGTCACACCTCTTCTGTTCTCTTCCTATCTCCTGCCTTTTGCTCAAGGCCCTTAACCCTAGAATGCTTACCTGTTTCTGCTACTCACGAACACTTACCTGGGGTGATGCGTCACCCCATTAGTTTCTTTCTTGTTTCTCAGGTATATGGGCATATTATGTTCTATCCACTTGCATATAATTTACACAGAACCCATAGAGCAGTAGTATATGATGCGTGACGTTAAATAGAAATCAGGAACACAATCAATACACTAGAAAGTATACTTCGTTTTAATCTACTAAGATTCACATCTGTAAAATTCTTAATACTTAGAATAGTATAAGGCACTCTAAACAGGTACCATGCCCATAAACTTCAATGCTGATAACTATAATAGTATATACCGAAGCATACTGAAACACACTCTTGGGAAATAGCAGTCTGAAATTCAAGGGACTACAGACACAAAAGGCTCTATTCGTTTCACAGTTTACTTGCACGTAAGTTCTGCAATCTAAATGTACTCTGGTAAACTGAACAAAAGTCACATTTTCATCAGTTATTGAATTATTTGTTACCTTTTGCTGCGTACTCGAAATGGACATTTTCCACGAAATCCAAGTAACTGTTCGTCAATCGTGCAATAATCGTGAGGTGTGTAAGCATTACCACAATGAGAAATGAATTCTTCTCATAATTCACGAACTGGTGCAAATTTATCATCTCTGTTCCTTTTCTCTTTGTCATCAAACCGCAAACTTGAATCTTGACTCACTCATAATGGCACGGTACACTGGAGCTCCATAACTTGACCACATTTCTTGTGTAGCAAGATGATTGTCCTTCTGTTCAGCAGTTGGCCTATGTAGAGTAGTCCTATCATAGCTGCCACAAATTTTGTCTCTTTACAGTATGCCTGCCTCTGGCGGGAAATCTCTTCATCATAGAGTCAATCATATTAACTGTAGAAAGAATTTTCCAGGATTCCACTTCACTTTTCACATATTTGGCCACGCC
This sequence comes from Meconema thalassinum, assembly GCA_946902985.2. NCBI lineage: Eukaryota > Metazoa > Arthropoda > Insecta > Orthoptera > Tettigoniidae > Meconema > Meconema thalassinum. Next base: position 244,967,211 of record OX336394.1, on the reverse strand, counting down.
CTCGACACCAGGAAGTCGTACAGCAATATTGCGCGCAGTAGTTCGGGTCCGGAATCCACCTCAACATTATCTTCTGCCTCACTTTCATGAAATTCATTGTCATTTCCACCTCCACTTTCTTCATCAAGTATGGTGAGAACCTTATCAGTCAAGTTAGTGTCCGTCACACTAATTTCCATTATAAAAACGGCTATTACTTCTAATGCAGTGAACGAAATATCACATACGTAAACGCTTACCGGGGTGGTTTGTAACCCCACCACAGGTCTTGATTCAGTTACACTCAGCGCATGCCTACACAACATTGATGACGTCACTTGGCTTGCCTTTATTTGAGACTACTGAGAAAGGGAGAGACCAATGCGAAAGCGCAGCCACTCAAAACAAAATAAAAGAACACGGTGGGGTGGCGCGCCACCCCGGTAAGCGTTCTAGGGTTAAGAAGGCAGGGTGTGTGTAGCCCCACCACTTCTGGTGCATCCTGGATAGTGCTACACCCTCAAGGGCTTACGGCTGGTGAGTTCGGTTGTTGGTAACCCCGAGAGATTCCTGAGCTGCGTCCGGTTTTTCCCCTTTTTCCAGTGCCTCTGGGGCGGACCGTCTCCTCTTTCCCTTTCCTATCTGCCTCTTCTGGTTCTCCTTCCTTCCAAGTCCCTCAATCCGCATTCTTCGAGGGTTGAGGGTATTTCTTTTCCCCCTGTCCATTGTTTGCCTTATTCTTTACTTGTTTACAATTTCTTCTTCTTGTTTGTAGGACAGTAGTTAGTATTAGTTATAGATTTCATTACATTTTCATCTCATCTTTCACTGTCACCCAAACCATTAGGGGCCAATAACCTAGATGTTAGGCCCCTTAAAACAACAACAACAACAATTATCATCATCATCATCATCAACAACAATGTCCCAAGACTAAATTAAACAATAACAATTACTTTTTCATTCGCTAGATGAAATTATGTCTAGAGAGGTGAGCAAATTATTAGAATCGAATAAAAAATTTAAACCAGTCAGAATGTGTCATTCAAAATCATTGTATAGCCCAACTGCTGGCATCTTTTGTTACCCTACATAGTAATGTTTTCTCCCTTGTCGACTTATATCTTTTCTCATCAGGGGCGTATATACAGTTTTTATTCGGGTGGGAGGTGGGGCTGACTATCCAGGAAAATTGTGAGTATTTTCAGGGGATTGTCACCGCAAAATACCCAGTGATATCAACCAATATCTTAGAGCATATGAACCCATGTACCATAGGCTTCAGAGAGGGGTCGAATCCATGTATTTTGTGAAAGGAATGAAAGAATCATACAGTCTCTAAGGGAACGGAGAGAGATTGCAAGCCAGGATTCTAGCCTAACATTGCGCAAGCTGCAGGACCAGGTGTTCATAAGATGAGCTCATGCCTCTTGACATTTATAAGGAGCTAGTCATGGATATTAATAGAACGAGTGGAAAATTTGGACTGTAAGACGAAGAAGCTTGACTCGGAAATTGCCCTTACGTTGCAGGAAAATGGCAACCTCGCCGCTGAGTCAGAACAAGAATAATTAAATTTAACCCGTTTACGAGTATAAAAATAAGTAAACAAATACAGTACGGTGAATCATTTCGGATTAAAGATTTTTGTGTAAAGAAAAACCCTTTAATAATTGCACAAGAGAGAAGTGCAAATTCAGCATACGTCATTGGGGGTTCACTGGGACCCAAGGAGTGGGAGAATTAAAAATGAACAGCACCCCCCACACAGATGAAGACGAAAAATTAATTAATATCTCGGAAATGCACGATCGATTTCCATGCACAGGAAGATCATTTTACGTTTGGAAGACGAGCTTTCTGGAGATATCATTTTTATAAGTGTACGACAATTAGTTCAAAAGTTGGTTACGAAAAGGACTAGAGTTTTATCTTTTTGTGGATAAACAGTATAAAGCTCCTGGCAGAGCCAGACCAAACATGCAGTTTACGATAGCCCAGGGAGGCGTTACGCTGTATCAGACATCGAAGACAGTATTCAAGAGCCCGTGAGGAACGTCACTCTGCATCCGTGCAGTGCAGTCATTCCGACAGCCCGAGAGGGGGCGTCACTCTGTATCACACCGCAGGCATTATTAGTCCGTCCAGGGGGGCGTGACGGTGGAGCATCACATCGTTCAACTTGAGACTCCTGAGGGAGGCTATGCTACAAGTTTGTCGAGTGTAGGCCAGTTACGATAAGAGTGCGCTACGCTGATGGTTAGCAGTTCGAGACTCTGAAGAGTCCTAAAGTATAAAGAACACTAAATATACGGACTTTAAAGCAATATCGTCAAAGTAAAATACAGCGATCAGTAGGGAACTTCGAGTTCCAGAAGAACACTAGTTCGATACAGTTACGAAGTTATAAGAACTCTAACAAATAAACGGCGTTATGTCCAGTAAAGACATTGTTAAAGACACTAAGTCCTGTAAAGGACAAGAATAAACAGTAATTACGATCGCGAAAGATAGAAGTTCTAGCAAAAGGAACTTAGGAACTTAGGTTCGAAACCAGAGGGAAAACGTACTCTAGTGAGGAAACGTCAAATAATATATGATAGACAGTATACGGTCCTCAAAGGGAGGCCGAGATATAGAAACTATAGGGTACGATAGACAGTGTACGGTCCTCGAAAGGAGGCCAAGATATCGAAACTATAGGGAGCGATAGACCACCATATATAAATAGAGGTGACGGCAAAGTAAAGACATTTATCGCCTAGTTAAAGCAGATAAAGTGAAGCCGAGTAATAGACAATAGAAGCGGTTTTGAGAGACTGAAACCAGTAGTTTCCACTGTAGGAGAGAGAAACTTTGAACAAGTAAAATCACACGTCCAATGCAGGTTGATAGGATTCATATCAGGGATCGTCAACAGCCGACAGAAATCGTCAAAATCGTTGAGATACGCTCGTGTGATAGAAGTGAAGTGTAAATATTGTAAGAAAAAAAATTAAGAGTATCATTTTAAGTGTTTTATGTAAAGTGAAAGTGTTTTATGCAAAGTGATAGGTGTTATAATATGTACCAGAATAATATTTTTTAGTGTTTTAATGTGTGTTCTAAACGGATACACCAGTGTATCAAAAATGTTGCTAGTGTTAAATGCATTGAATATGTGTCAAGAAATGTTTGTACACGAGATGAATTTGTACAATATGGAGTAAGTCAAGAAGGTGGGCCAAATGACGCATCGTTCGAGAATAAAGGTCAGAAAACGACCTTAGACATGTGAGTAAAGATTTTCATTATGTTTTGGTGTCGGGAAAATTTTTTGTGTACAATTCCACCGGAGTTTTGAGTAAAAGGGATGTTTTTAAATGAATAATAATTAAATAAGAACGCGATCTGAACAAAAATAAAGTTTTGAGAAATAATAAATAATTATGTGAAAGAATAAATCCTGTAGAGGAAATGCATGGAATAAAATGTCAGTGTATTTGACGAATGTTATAAAAGCAAGCGTAATAATAATAATTATAGCAAAGATATTTAAATAAAGGTAAATTTGAATTATATGAAAGAAATAGCTTTTGAGCTTTTGTAAGGAATGAAGACATGATGTGAATAATAATAATAATAATAATAACAAGGTAAAGAAATCTAAATAAAGATTAAATTGAATGATATAAAAGTATAGAGCGTTAGAGCCTTAACAAATGTATAAGACATGATGTGAATGCATGTTCTTAAAATGGAGCGATTTATTGTCAACGGAAAAGATAAATATAAATATTGAGATATGTATCAATTGTTACTTGAAATTTATCAGTTCTTGGTAGACATTTGGCCGTATAGTAATGTGTAGCGCAATGGAACGCAATTAAATAAAAAGTCACGCTAGGAATGCGTAGAATTTAAATGTACTTGGTAAATTACTTATGAGGGGTAGTTGATTGTATTGAATTGAGATATGTTGTAAGTCCTCGAATTGTGACGTAGATCACGAGGCCATGTGTATGTTGTATAGGGAGCAAATGTATGGTATTATTGAGCGTAGGTCCTGTAAGCTACGGCTAGACCCTAAATCGCATTTTGTATAAGTCCTCAAATGTGGAAATAGTTCCCGAGGCATGTTAAGAGATTCGAACCGAGAATCCTCTTGTTGTTAAAGCCCCTAATTATTCGTCGTAGAATGTGTATTACTCTTCACAATCAATGAGGACCCTTCATAATTAATAAATGCCAAGATTACGAAAGTGGTTTTTGAGCCCAAAAATTATTGTTGATAGTAAAACGAGGTGTAGAATGCCATGTCTCCCCAAAGAACTGAAAATGAAAGGGAATGTTTGTTTTAAAAGCCTTGAGGAGAGCTCCAACTGCGCACGAGACGGGAGGGTTCCCCGCACTGTCATAAATCACACTCAAGTAATTGACCAGACCCTCGCCGCATGAGGGTTGAGGAAAAGGCAGTTTGTAAGAAGTAATGAATACACCGTGAGTGTTTAAAGTTATTAATGACCCGGGCGTTGAACCGAGGTCCTTGTAGATTGATATTATCGCTTGCCAGTTCAGATCGTAGTTTTCTTATGTGATAATGGTCTTATAAGACAAATAATATAAATAAAAATCCCTATTGTAATGTTGTATGGAAATAGGAATCCACGAGTTTTATGAAGATAACTAGATTTCGGGAGTAATCATAGTTTTTGACTTTGTCAAGTAATCTTTGTAACTCTGGAGTACACAGGTAGTTTCCCGATCACCGTAGTGAAATTGCAAAACTTGAGAGAGGTGGTAAATGCTAAGAACATGTGAAGTGCCCAAATATTGAAGTGGATAATTAACATGTAATTTTAAATGTAATTATATATTTGTTTTGATGATAAGAAAAGATAAAAATAGTTCTTGAGGTGTACAAAAGTATGACACCATTATTATGGAAGTATCGAGCCAAAGAAGCTCGTAGTTATATGGAAGTTTAAGATAGGTACTTTATGGAAGTGAAAATAATCATGAATTATTAGTTTTAAAGAAAACCATGTGTTTTAATCTAATATTTGTTTTATTCTTATGTTATTCCTTGTTCACTTTGAACAAGTAGAAAGATATTGGTCAGTAATTTAATTGTTTTATTGTTTGTAGCGCCATAATTTTGATTAATTAAATATGTTAAAATAGGAGTTGATTTTGTTGTTATTTTTGCAAGTGTATCCTCTATTTAATCCAAAATATGTAAGTCACAGAGTGGGAGAACTTACCGCAGCCCCGAAAATCCCGAATTGAGCAATGCTGGCATACTGTGATTTGCATATTTCTTGCTGCAAGGGCACAGGGGGGTGAATAGAAGTACTGTGCTTGGATTAATAATTAGAGGAACACTAAAGACGGTCGATTCATGTAAAAGTAAAGTAATGATAGGAGTAGCTACAACGTATAATGTTAACTGACCGCATGGGTCCCTGGAAACTCACACCGAGCAGCCCTGAATCAAACAACCCCCTACCAGACATTTCATGGCGCCCAGTACGCAGGGATGAGTTTTCCTAGGAAAAACCCGAGTTTTCTCGAAAAATCAAAATTTTCATATTTTTTTGAAAAAAAATGGTTTTTTGAAATTTTGAATTTTAAATACTTCCATAAAGGTCTTTGAGTTTGAATAAGAATATCAAAAGGGTACGGTGTAGTAAAAACCCGTACCTAAATAAATTTTTGAATTTGGGACACAAGGGTTCAGATTACCATCTCCCAAGCATGTTCTAGCGATGTGGCATTAGTGGCCCACTATATTCTAATAAGATGGCATTGAGTGAAGAGATGCAACAGCTCTTGGAGGCCATAAACAACAAATTGGGGTCGATAGACAATACATTGGGCCTCCAAAATGAGAGTTTGAATAAGTTGGACAGCCAACAGGAGGAAAATAACCAAAAGTTAGGATCCATGAATCAAAGTTTAGAGTCACTAAAAACTAATAGTGATAGCATGGGGACTAAACTAGAGGCTATCGAAATTAAAAGTAATAACATGGGAACTAAACTAGAAGCTATTGAGGATAACGGTGTAAGAATGAACGATGAAGTGAAGACTGAAATTAAGGAAATAAAAAAAAGGGTCAAATGAACTCCGAGAGAGTTTAGAAGAAACAATGAATAACAAATTCCGAGGTTTTGACACTGAGTTTGGGAAGAAGTTAAATGAGTTTAAAGGGGAAATCACAAGTAAAATTGAAAATGAAAATGGGGCACTTAAGTCAGAATTGCAAGACCAAATAAAAACCTTAGAGGAAAGTACGAAAAAATCTCAAGATAAATGTCAAGAAAATTTTGAAAATTTAGAAGGTAATTTTGAGGCTATAAAAACTAAATTAAATAGCATGGAACAAACCTGTAAAGAAAATGTAGAGGCATGTGAAAAGGAACTTGTAACCCGGATCCAAGATGTGCAGGATAAATTAGAAGCTCAGATAAAATTTAACAGCGATATCTGTAAAACATCCCGGGATGAGATAAAAGAAAGTGTGAATGAGCTAGGAACCCGATTTGGAAAGGTTGAGGATAAAGTAGGAACCCTCGAGGGAAAAGTCAAAAAAATTCAGGCAGAAATAACTGATGTTAAGAGGCAAGGTGAGGCCGATGCCAACAGAAGGGAATTGCAATTTAACGTATTCACGGGACAGGTGGATGAATGGTTGAGGAAGCATGAGGGGGATATTACTACGAAGTTAGGTGAATATGAAGGGAATCTTAAGAAGGAAAGCACGCAACGAAAAAGGGATCGTGGTGAACAACTCATAAAAATAGAGAGGATAGGTAAAGGGGTTACTGGAATTCAGGAAACCGTAATAGGTTTAACAAAACAAATGGGAGACACAAAGGGAGATATAGATAAGGTTATGACCGACATAACAATTATATTCGAGGAGCAAGGAAAGGCTCGAGAGGATATGAACAAGATCCAGGACAAAGTCTACAAAGGACAAAAGGAGATGGAGAAAAAGATAAAGGAAATGCGAGAAGACTTAGATACTAAAGGTGACGTTAAGCCAGAAATTATAAAAGAACAGGTCATGGTCATCAAGAAAGAGGTTGTTGTTGTTTGAGTCTTCAGTCTTTTGACTGGTTTGATGCAGCTCTCCATGCCTCCCTGTCCTGAGCTAATCGTTTCATCTCTACATAACTACCACACCCTACATCTGAGGCAATCTGTTTAACATATTCTAACCTTGGTCTACCCCTACAGTTCTTGTCCTCGACCCTTCCTTCCATAACTAAGCTTGCTATTCCTGGGTGTCTTAGTATGTGTCCTACCAACCTATCTCTTCTCTTCATTAGCAGTCGCCAGAAACATCTCTCCTCTCCCACTCGTCTTAATACCTCTATGTTTGTAACCCTATCTACCCATCTGATCTTCATCATTCTCCTGTAACACCACATTTCAAATGCTTCTATTCTCCTCTTTTCTGCTGCACCAATAGTCCAAGTTTCACTTCCATAGAGCGCCACGCTCCAGACAAAGGCTTTCAAAAATGACTTCCTAATACCTAAATCTATATTCGATGTCAGCAGATTCCTTTTTTGTAGAAAAGCTTTCTTTGCCTGAGCCAACCTACTTTTTATATCCTCTTTGCTTCGTCCATCACTGGTTATTCTACTTCCTAAGTAACAGAAGTCGTCTACTTCCTTCAGCTTTTCACCTGCCAATTTGATCTCCATAGAGGTTTCTGATTTATTTCGGCTGCATTCCAGTATTTTTGTTTTACAATTATTAATTTTCATCATGTATTCTTTCTGTAAGACGGAGTCCATACCATTCAAAAACTCATTCAAATCCTCAGGCTTGTCGGCCAAGATGACTATGTCATCAGCAAATCTCAGAGTTGAAATTATTTCTCCTTGAATCTTCACTCCCACTTTAAATTTTTCTCTAATTTCCTTCATTGCTTGTTCAATGTAAAGATTGAAAAGTATGGGTGATAAGTTGCAGCCTTGCCTTACACCTTTCTGAATACCAGCTTCTCTCTCATGTCCTTCAACTCGAATGACTGCTGTCTGGTTTCCGTATAGATTGTATATCACCCTCCTAGCCCTGTACTTTATTCCAATCGATTTCAAAATGTCAAACAATTTAGTCCAATCAACGTTATCAAAAGCCTTTTCTAAGTCTACAAAAGCCATGAACGTTCTCTTATCTTTCCTTATTCTACCTTCCAAAATCAGCCTAAGACTTAGTACAGCTTCCCTTGTTCCTACATTTCTCCTGAAACCAAACTGGTCTTCAATTAGCTGAAATCAGGGATAGTATCTGGGAAGAGAAATTCCAACTCAAAAAGGTAGAGGAAGATAGTAAAAGGAATCAAGAAAGAATTCAAAATGAATTAAGATCACGGTTGGAAAGGACTGAACACAAAAATAGTCAAATGGAAATCCAACTCATGGCGAATGAAGAAAGTGCCCGAAGGGAAAGGAAATTAGAATTTGAGAATCAGGAGGAATTTCCAAAGACAGGATGGGTAGATTCCCGTGAACAAGGCACAGATACAGATAGGGACTTAGGAGGGGAGAGCCCTTACAAGAACCCAGGATATCCGATGGCGATGTCAACCCCGTACATGAATCAGACAAATGGTCAGATAATAAACATTATCAAATCGAATGAGGACAGACCGGTAAAATTTACTGGGAATAACATGTCAATTACTCCAAAATACTGGCTAAAGGAAGTCGCAGAGTACTTAAACGAAATGAAGGTTCCTCGGGATCGGAGACTGTGAGCTATTGAAAAGCTGTTGGCAGGTGATTGTCTCACCTGGTTCAGAAGCTTTAGGTACACCTTTGATACGGTGGAAGGCTTTAGAGAAGCCTTTTTAAAACGATATTGGGCAGCAGACGTCCAGGAGAATTTGAGGCTAGATCTGTACTCTAGGAAGTACAGCACAAATGCACCAACTAAGTACTCGGAATTTTTTACCGCTCAGCTGTGTAAATTCCGCGAACTTGACATTGCTCCAGCTGAGAACGACCTGTGTGCCGCCATTGCAAGACAACTTCCATATGAGATTCAGAGGCTATTAATCTCATCCAAAGCCAGAAGTGCTGTGGAAGTGGAGAGTGTATTACGTCAATTAGACATGACGACGTCACACGTAACTCCGAGGCACCAAAGACAGACTGAACAGGTACATATGGCCAGCAGTCAGGAAACCAGAGAAAAACCATCGACCAGGAATCAGTCCACTAGCACTGATACTCAAGGACTAGGTCGAGAGTATGGGCACCAAGAGCCTAGAGGAATACAGCCATACTACAGAGGAGGATATCGAGGAAGAAATCCTAGGAATACGGGTTATAGGCAACAAGAGAGCCGACCCTATAACAATAACCATCAGAGGCAAGAAAACAGAAAGAAATGGGAGAATTATCCCAGAAGGAACGTAAGGCCAGAGGATAGGGATGATGAATATCGGGCCAAAATAGAGGAAAGATATCAGGAAAGTCTTCGTTACATGAACGAACGACCAGATGAACCTGAAAGGCAAAAAGTCCGTTGGAGTGAGGCAATAAAGAACCGGAAATCACCCGATCGACTAGATGGAGCTCAAAGCTTGGAACTACAAGCTCAGTTAAAGAATGAGGGGAAAGGAAGCCCTCAGGATAAAAAAAACTCCAAATTTAAATCGTCAAAAGTGGAAACATACCAGGAGCTGGGAGGAGGTAGAAATAGTGAATTGGGTAGCAAGACCAGATGAGCTAATTAATGAGGATGTAGAAGGAATCCCACATATCAAAAGATAATTACCCATAATTATGCTAAGGATAGAAGGATTACTGGTCAGGGCATTGATTGATACCGGATCAACAATAAGTTTAATTACGCAAACCCTTCTGAATGAATTGGAAACAAGAGGCCGCGTATTAAAAATCCCCACATCAAGTGTAAAGATTAAGGGAATTATCCCTGAAAAATCTTTAACATGCAAATTTCAGGTATACATTGATCTGATCATGGGTAACGCTGAAATTTCGCAATGCTTTTTGCTGGTGAATCAATTACCGTATAATGTCATATTAGGTATTGATTTTATCCGTGAGAACAAGGTCGTCATAGACCTAGCGCAAAATTGCATTAGAATCCAAAGAGAGGATGTGGATGAACAAAACATTAACCTACAGGAACAGGATGCGAAAATAGGAGAACAGGTATGGCATATGGAAGAAGTAATTGAGGAAGGTTATGAGGACATAGAAAGGATATTTGAAGTCCTCAACATAGAACTTCAAGATAATTTGGATACTGAGTTCGAGACCAACCTGTCAGGAAAAGTAGAGGAAGCCAAAGTTAACCTCGAAAATAAGGAACAATTAAAGGAATTATTATTGAATTTTAGGGACGTATTTGATTCCAAGCCAGGGAAGGTTGAAAATTTTAAATACGCGTTCCAAGTCAATGATTGGGCACCGTTCAGGCAAAAACCATACCCGGTTGCGGAAAAACATTACCCACAAACGAAGAAAACACTGCAGGAGATGATGAATGCAGGTGTTATAGAAAAGATGGCGACACCATATGTTAGTCCATTAGTGATTGTGAGTAAACCGGATGGCTCAGTAAGGGTGTGTCTAGATGCCAGAAATTTAAATGCAAAAATCATACCAGAAAATGATTCGGCACCTCCCATAAAAGAAATACTGAGGAAATTCAAAGGCAAGAAGATTTTTACAAATATTGACATGACTTCTTCGTATCATCATCTCGAACTGGAAGAGAAAACCAGCTTGTTGACTGGATTTCAGTTCGACCAACAAACCTATTGTTTCAGGAGATGTCCGTTTGGATTGAAGACCGCGGGATCTGCCTTAATAAGAGCGCTTGATCGAAACCTGTCAGAGGAAGTGAAAGATTGCACTATCCGTTATGTGGATGATATTTTGCTTACCTCGGAGAACATTGAGGAACATTTAGAAAAATTGAAGAAATTATTAGAAGACTTAAGAAGGGCAAATTTTAAAATTAATTTAAAGAAGTCAAATTTTTGTCAAAGACAAGTAACATTTTTAGGGCATATGATTGATAAGGATGGTGTTAAACCAAATCCATGCAAATTAGAATCAATAAGAGATTTTCCAAGGCCTTTGAAGGTGAAGAACGTTCGCCAGTTTTTGGGATTGATTGGTTTCTTCTCAGGACATTGTCCATCATACACAAAAACTGTTGCACCACTACAGGACCTTCTGAAGAAGGGGGGCAAGTGGAAATGGACGGAGGAAACAGAAAAAGCATTCGTGGAGGCCAAGGAAATGCTCTTAAACTATGTGAAGCTAGGATATCCTGATTTTAATCAGAAATTTATAATTCAAACAGATGCATCCCAGATTGGAATAGGGGCAATGCTATATCAGGAATACCCGGATAACCCTGATAAGAGAAATTATCTAGCTTTCACAAGTCGGAGACTGAAACCACACGAGAAAAATTATACGATCAGCGAAATCGAGCTGTTAGCGATATTGCATGCGCTGCAATATTGGCGAAAGATCGTATATGGGTTTCAGGTCATTTTAAGAACGGATCATAAAGCCTTAACCTTTTTGATGAAGACTGATTTATCCAGTCAAAGGTTGATGCGTTGGGCTTTATACATTCAACAATTTGATGTAAAGATAGAATACTACCCAGGAAAAGAAAATATAGTTCCAGACTATTTAAGTAGACAGCCAGAGTCCACAGAAGAGGAAGTAATGGCTATTGATTTGGAAGACAGGGATCAGCGTACTCTAAATGAGTTAAGGAGCATTAGTCAACGGCAACGTGAGGATCCATGGATGAACATGCTCATATCTTTCCTTGAGGGAAGTTTGATAAGGGGAACACCAGCGTACACGGAAGCTAATAAGATAGCTCAGGATTACACATTTTATAATGGATTATTATATAAGTTTGTGGACTCTGACCATACACGATTAAGGATCTTTGTACCTGCAATTTTGCAGAGGAAAATAGTATGGTTAGCCCATAGATCGTTCGGACATATGGGAGTCGACAAAACAGTCTCGATGTTGAAAGAAGCATTTGTATGGCCGAGACTGAGAGAAACTGTAAGGGACACGCTAAAGACATGTGATTTATGTCAAAGGATCAAACCAAATGCATTTCTGATTAGACAGAAGCCTATACCATTGTTGCCCGAAAGGCCAGATCAAATCATATCTATTGATAACTTCGGACCTTTGCCAAAGGCAAGAAGAGGAAATCGACACATAATGGTGGCTATGGATGTCTTCACTAAAATGGTTGTCCTTGCTCCCATACAGAAGAATAGTACCAAACAGGTGTTAAAACGACTCAAAGAAAAAGTGATACCGATTCTGGGAAAACCTGAGAACTTGTTGTCGGATCACGGTAGTTGTTTTACCAGTGTAGAATTCAGACAAGAATTAGAAAGACTTGGAATACGTCAGATTTTGTCAAGTATTCGCCATCCTGAGGCAAATCCTGTAGAAAGAGTGATGAGGGAGACGGCCAAGTATTGTAGAATATACTGTGCCGAAGAAAATTGGAAGTGGATAGATATCTTGGATATTATCGAATTTTGTATAAACAACACAATCCATGAATCTACGGGAGAGATACCAATAACGTTACATCGGAATGAGCAACCAGAGAGACCTTGGAGTCTGGTAATTCCTAGGCCAGCAGACGCTCAGCCTGGAAGAGATGTACGTATTAGAAGAGCCTTTGAGCATCTAAAAGCTCAAGCTGACAGGAGACAAAGAAGAAATAGGCACAAGAGGTATCATCGGCCACTATTAGCAGGGGAAATGGTGTTAGTAAAAAGACCAGCCATTTCGGATCCAGGGAACCGCGTGTACAAAAAGTTCCAGAAAATGTACCACGGACCGTATCAAATAATAAGGGATTTGAGAAATAATGCCTATAGAATTCGGCACTGTGAAACGAATCACGAAGTGACCATGAATTCAGCAAATTTAAAAGTGTATTACCCTCCCGAAGACTTCGATGAAGCCAATGAACAAGCCCTGGTTATGGAACAATTTAGAGATGAAGAATCCACTTTTTATAGAAACGAGAATGAGATAGATAAGGGAAACAGAGCTCAAACATTCGAGTGCGAATGCGAATTGGAGAAATTATATTGGGAAATAAAATAAATAATTGATTTTATTGAAGAAGAAAATTTCAATTTAAGAAAGGAGAATGATGAAATAAAGGAACGGGTAGGGATAGACCACACCCGTAAAGAAGAATGAGATTCTGGAAACCTGAAGTCCAGACAAATAAAAAGGGGAAAGAAAGGGTAGGGAAAGAGCGTACCCAACCTACACAATTACCGGATATGACTTAAAAAGATGAAAGAAATCCAATTATCGTGGGATTTTTAAGGAATAAAAATCAGAAGGTACGGATAACGTTATGATGGCTTCGACAGTTAAAAGGAAAAATAAGATTTTTATAAATAATTGAAATAAATTTCCTCAAAATTTTTCGAAAATTTATTTACCTAAGGAGGGGAGAGATGAACCCATGTACCATAGGCTTCAGAGAGGGGTCGAATCCATGTATTTTGTGAAAGGAATGAAAGAATCATACAGTCTCTAAGGGAACGGAGAGAGATTGCAAGCCAGGATTCTAGCCTAACATTGCGCAAGCTGCAGGACCAGGTGTTCATAAGATGAGCTCATGCCTCTTGACATTTATAAGGAGCTAGTCATGGATATTAATAGAACGAGTGGAAAATTTGGACTGTAAGACGAAGAAGCTTGACTCGGAAATTGCCCTTACGTTGCAGGAAAATGGCAACCTCGCCGCTGAGTCAGAACAAGAATAATTAAATTTAACCCGTTTACGAGTATAAAAATAAGTAAACAAATACAGTACGGTGAATCATTTCGGATTAAAGATTTTTGTGTAAAGAAAAACCCTTTAATAATTGCACAAGAGAGAAGTGCAAATTCAGCATACGTCATTGGGGGTTCACTGGGACCCAAGGAGTGGGAGAATTAAAAATGAACAGCACCACCCACACAGTTGAAGACGAAAAATTAATTAATATCTCGGAAATGCACGATCGATTTCCATGCACAGGAAGATCATTTTACGTTTGGAAGACGAGCTTTCTGGAGATATCATTTTTATAAGTGTACGACAATTAGTTCAAAAGTTGGTTACGAAAAGGACTAGAGTTTTATCTTTTTGTGGATAAACAGTATAAAGCTCCTGGCAGAGCCAGACCAAACATGCAGTTTACGATAGCCCAGGGAGGCGTTACGCTGTATCAGACATCGAAGACAGTATTCAAGAGCCCGTGAGGAACGTCACTCTGCATCCGTGCAGTGCAGTCATTCCGACAGCCCGAGAGGGGGCGTCACTCTGTATCACACCGCAGGCATTATTAGTCCGTCCAGGGGGGCGTGACGGTGGAGCATCACATCGTTCAACTTGAGACTCCTGAGGGAGGCTATGCTACAAGTTTGTCGAGTGTAGGCCAGTTACGATAGGAGTGCGCTACGCTGATGGTTAGCAGTTCGAGACTCTGAAGAGTCCTAAAGTATAAAGAACACTAAATATACGGACTTTAAAGCAATATCGTCAAAGTAAAATACAGCGATCAGTAGGGAACTTCGAGTTCCAGAAGAACACTAGTTCGATACAGTTACGAAGTTATAAGAACTCTAACAAATAAACGGCGTTATGTCCAGTAAAGACATTGTTAAAGACACTAAGTCCTGTAAAGGACAAGAATAAACAGTAATTACGATCGCGAAAGATAGAAGTTCTAGCAAAAGGAACTTAGGAACTTAGGTTCGAAACCAGAGGGAAAACGTACTCTAGTGAGGAAACGTCAAATAATATATGATAGACAGTATACGGTCCTCGAAGGGAGGCCAAGATATAGAAACTATAGGGTACGATAGACAGTGTACGGTCCTCGAAAGGAGGCCAAGATATCGAAACTATAGGGAGCGATAGACCACCATATATAAATAGAGGTGACGGCAAAGTAAAGACATTTATCGCCTAGTTAAAGCAGATAAAGTGAAGCCGAGTAATTGACAATAGAAGCGGTTTTGAGAGACTGAAACCAGTAGATTCCACTGTAGGAGAGAGAAACTTTGAACGAGTAAAATCACACGTCCAATGCAGGTTGATAGGATTCATATCAGGGATCGTCAACAGCCGACAGAAATCGTCAAAATCGTTGAGATACGCTCGTGTGATAGAAGTGAAGTGTAAATATTGTAAGAAAAAAAATTAAGAGTATCATTTTAAGTGTTTTATGTAAAGTGAAAGTGTTTTATGCAAAGTGATAGGTGTTATAATATGTACCAGAATAATATTTTTTAGTGTTTTAATGTGTGTTCTAAACGGATACACCAGTGTATCAAAAATGTTGCTAGTGTTAAATGTATTGAATATGTGTCAAGAAATGTTTGTACACGAGATGAATTTGTACAATATGGAGTAAGTCAAGAAGGTGGGCCAAATGACGCATCGTTCGAGAATAAAGGTCAGAAAACGACCTTAGACATGTGAGTAAAGATTTTCATTATGTTTTGGTGTCGGGAAAATTTTTTGTGTACAATTCCACCGGAGTTTTGAGTAAAAGGGATGTTTTTAAATGAATAATAATTAAATAAGAACGCGATCTGAACAAAAATAAAGTTTTGAGAAATAATAAATAATTATGTGAAAGAATAAATCCTGTAGAGGAAATGCATGGAATAAAATGTCAGTGTATTTGACGAATGTTATAAAAGCAAGCGTAATAATAATAATTATAGCAAAGATATTTAAATAAAGGTAAATTTGAATTATATGAAAGAAATAGCTTTTGAGCTTTTGTAAGGAATGAAGACATGATGTGAATAATAATAATAATAATAACAAGGTAAAGAAATCTAAATAAAGATTAAATTGAATGATATAAAAGTATAGAGCGTTAGAGCCTTAACAAATGTATAAGACATGATGTGAATGCATGTTCTTAAAATGGAGCGATTTATTGTCAACGGAAAAGATAAATATAAATATTGAGATATGTATCAATTGTTACTTGAAATTTATCAGTTCTTGGAAGACATTTGGCCGTATAGTAATGTGTAGCGCAATGGAACGCAATTAAATAAAAAGTCACGCTAGGAATGCGTAGAATTTAAATGTACTTGGTAAATTACTTATGAGGGGTAGTTGATTGTATTGAATTGAGATATGTTGTAAGTCCTCGAATTGTGACGTAGATCACGAGGCCATGTGTATGTTGTAAAGGGACCAAATGTATGGTATTATTGAGCGTAGGTCCTGTAAGCTACGGCTAGACCCTAAATCGCATTTTGTATAAGTCCTCAAATGTGGAAATAGTTCCCGAGGCATGTTAAGAGATTCGAACCGAGAATCCTCTTGTTGTTAAAGCCCCTAATTATTCGTCGTAGAATGTGTATTACTCTTCACAATCATGAGGACCCTTCATAATTAATAAATGCCAAGATTACGAAAGTGGTTTTTGAGCCCAAAAAATATTGTTGATAGTAAAACGAGGTGTAGAATGCCATGTCTCCCCAAAGAACTGAAAATGAAAGGGAATGTTTGTTTTAAAAGCATTGAGGAGAGCTCCAACTGCGGACGAGACGGGAGGGTTCCCCGCACTGTCATAAATCACACTCAAGCAATTGACCAGACCCTCGCCGCATGAGGGTTGAGGAAAAGGCTGTTTGTAAGAAGTAATGAATACACCGTGAGTGTTTAAAGTTATTAATGACCAGGGGGTTGAACCGAGGTCCTTGTAGATTGATATTATCGTTTGCCAGTTCAGATCGTAGTTTTCTTATGTGATAATGGTCTTATAAGACAAATAATATAAATAAAAATCCCTATTGTAATGTTGTATGGAAATAGGAATCCACGAGTTTTATGAAGATAACTAGATTTCGGGAGTAATCATAGTTTTTGACTTTGTCAAGTAATCTTTGTAACTCTGGAGTACACAGGTAGTTTCCCGATCACCGTAGTGAAATTGCAAAACTTGAGAGAGGTGGTAAATGCTAAGAACATGTGAAGTGCCCAAATATTGAAGTGGATAATTAACATGTAATTTTAAATGTAATTATATATTTGTTTTGATGATAAGAAAAGATAAAAATAGTTCTTGAGGTGTACAAAAGTATGACACCATTTTTGTGGAAGTATCGAGCCAAAGAAGCTCGTAGTTATATGGAACTTTAAGATAGGTACTTTATGGAAGTGAAAATAATCATGAATTATTAGTTTTAAAGAAAACCATGTGTTTTAATCTAATATTTGTTTTATTCTTATGTTATTCCTTGTTCACTTTGAACAAGTAGAAAGATATTGGTCAGTAATTTAATTGTTTTATTGTTTGTAGCGCCATAATTTTGATTAATTAAATATGTTAAAATAGGAGTTGATTTTGTTGTTATTTTTGCAAGTGTATCCTCTATTTAATCCAAAATATGTAAGTCACAGAGTGGGAGAACTTACCGCAGCCCCGAAAATCCCGAATTGAGCAATGCTGGCATACTGTGATTTGCATATTTCTTGCTGCAAGGGCACACATATAACTTTGTGTACTTATTTTAGATAAGATTCAAAGTGTAAGCAGCCTCAAAGTTGTAAAATACAACACAACACATAAATGAAACTTTATACTTAATGAATGAATAAATATCTAAATATTTGTCAATTTCCTAAGCAGAAAGGTAAACTTTTTTTTTTTTTTTTTACAAGTTGATAATTTATTTCACAAAAGTACCGTACTGTGGAATTCACAGTTTTGCCTCATAAGGTTGAGTGTACACCGTTCCAGCCCTCAGACCAGAATTTAAATTTCTTGGCAGAGCCGGGAATCAAATTTGGACCTCCGGGGCGGCAGCCAAAAATGCTAGCCACTACACCACGAGTTAGTATAATTTCGATCTTAATATTGTTTATAACTGAGCCAATAAGTTAAAATTAGGGTACAACCAAATTTACAATTATTTTATGATCTTACCAAAGCAACATTTTCTTAATTTGTATTGGCTTTTTCGGGGGGGGGGGATGGCACCCCCTCAGCACCCCTCTTATATACGTCCCTGTTTCTCATAAGGAATTGTGTCTGGAAACTTTCCGAATTAGGTATTCCGAGGGATGCCCGAAGGCCTGTTTTCTATTTCTTCATTGACTTTGGAATATACCCTCTAAGTCAGGTGATTTTAATCCATAGTTGATGAATCTTTGAATAGTTCAAGAGCGGATCATCTGTAAAATGACTCCAAAACCCTCTGCTCTGAATTCACACGAAAAGTAGAGTGACGTAATAACAAAAAAATGTGGCATTTTGCAGTGGCAAAGCTCCTATGTTAGTGGAAATTCTAACAATTAATTTTACTTTGAGTTTCTTAAAAGAAAATATAATTAAGACTCACGATTAAACATTGGAAGTAATTTCACCGCCTTGCAAACATATTTAGTGCATTAAGCCGTGAAAAGTATAATTACTGTTTTGGGAAACTGGCATATAGTCTAATAATTTGCACACCTCTGTAACAATTAATTTAACGCTCGCCACAACCGCCATGGGGAACTTCAGCAAGTCCGGAGATCGGAGGTTCCAATCCTGGAGCTGGCAGCGCCTCCTGTCAGATCCTACCCCAGTTACAGATACAAACACTAATGCAGCCATAGCAATAACGCAGGTTAACAGAAAAATTACCCCCATTCATACACCCCAGTATAGTTCTTACACTTTCCTCGTTAACGAGCGGCTCGCCTTTGAAATCTAGCTGGGTGGATATGTTAACATTCCATGGCTGCCTGGAGCCAAGGAGGCACAGCGTTGTCAACTTTCCACTGAGAAAGACATGATAGTGCCAAGTATATGTTGAAATTTAAGTCCTTATCAAGAGAGCTCGTCTTAAAAAAGAGGGCTGCTCATGACAATTATATGCAAGGTTTACTTGGTTCGGGAGGCGATGGGTGGAAAAAAATTTGCAGTTATGTTAGGAGAAGAAAGGGAAATTCAAATAATTTGTCGATGATAATGTCCGGTGACGGTAAATTAATTACTGAGAAGCAGGCCATTGCTAATGAATTAAATGTCTTTTATGTTCGACCCTCACTATTATGTGTCAGATAACTGTATCATAATGATGGTCATTATAACACTGTTTTCCATTATGATACACTTTCTCCAGCCAATCAGAGCTCGTTCATTGACCAATTAGGTAACGATAACTTCGCGCATGCGCTCAAAATCCAACATGTCGGACATAAACACAACATCGAACTATAATAAATTACCGACATGGAATACCCACCGTCTATATGTTCGCGTAAATAAACTGGCGAATATGAGACAAGAAATAGCACTGTACCTTAAAATCACCAACACTAATTTCTACACAGCGCATTGTCTTCAAATGACTGCGGTGACAATATTACTGAGGGACGGCTGATGTAAACATATGGCTGCATATGGCATTGCAAGCCCACAGAGCACATGCGTCGGTCATTCAAAGCTCTTGAAAGACAAAGATATAACACCCAACGCTCGCTCTGCGATCACAAAATTCCAGTAGCTGACTCTCAACAGATATTTATGAATATTTATGTTAAAACATATAATAAAGTTATAATTATCGTCGAACATAAACAGTCGTATGCAACTCGCCTATAATGGTAATTAAGACACTCGTATGGAAATTATAAAACTCGCATACGCTCGTTTTATAAAAAATACTCGTGTCTTAATTTTAGCCATTATAGGCTCGTTGCATAATGTACTATTATGGCAGTGTGTTCAATAAATCCAATAGCTGTGTGTTGGACCTTAATGGTGAATCAGGGGCCCCACTTCTCCAAATAAACCAGTCAGCAATTGTAAAGCTAATACAAAAATTACGTTACAATATATCGAAGGGTCTTGATAATATTGTTAGTGAAGTACTTAAACTAGGAGGTAGGGCAGTGGCACGATACTTAGAGGTGATGTTTAATGTGTCCATAAACAATGCGCAAATCCCGGATGATAATGTTTCCCACTGTTCCCTCAAGTAGTCGCAAATGAGATGCACCATCTGTTTACAAACGATGGACGTAAGACTAACCGGCCTGTAGTTGCCCAATATTTAAGGGAGGGAGCAGACTTGAATTGGGCAACTACAGGCCGGTTAGTCTTACGTCCATCGTTTGTAAACAGATGGTGCATCTCATTTGCGACTACTTGAGGGAACAGTGGGAAACATTATCATGGTTTAATGATAGGCAACATGGATTTCGGAAAGGTTACTCATGCGAGTGTCAGATGCTATCACTTTTTCAAGATGTTAGCGAATCGTTAGACGATGGAGTTTCAGTCGACGCCGTAGTTATAGATTTTGCGAAGGCATTTGATGTCTTGCCGCATGACATGTTACTCCATAAATTAGCTTCGACGAAGATTGATAGAAGAGTAATTTTATGGATCCAAGAATTTTTGACGAGTCGTTCCCAGAAAGTGAAAGTTGAAGGCCGATTCTCGGATGAAATTACCGTAACGTCGGGTATCCCTCAGGGCAGCGTAATCGGAACTTTGTTATTTTTGGCGTTTATAAATGACTTACCAAATGGGATCCGCAGTGACTGTCGATTGTTTGCGGATGATTGTGTAATATATCGAAAGGTACATGACTCACAAGACAATGCAGTACTTCAAGATGACCTGAACCTATAAGTGGGCGATTGAAAATAAAATGAAAATAAACACAAGAAAATGTAGTCTAATAAAAATAGGGAAATTGCGAAGGCAAGATTTTCAATATAACATTGGATCGGAAATTCTTGTAGAAGAAGATTCTTGCAAATATTTGGGCGTTCACGTAAGAAATGATATGAAATGGAGTTGTCATATAGGATGTGTAGTTTCTAAAGCTTACAAATCCCTGCACTTTGTAATGAGGGTATAAAAAGGAAGTAGTACCTCTGCTAAAGAATTAGGATATTTGTCACTTGTAAGACCTATTCTGGAATACGCCTCGGCGGTTTGGGATCCATATCAAGTAGGGCTCATAAATGAGTTAGAAATGGTACAAAGAAAGGCCGCTGGATTTGTGCTCAGTGACTTTAATCCCAGGAGCAGTGTGAGCCGTATGTTAAAGAAACTTGGGTGGGAATCACTTGAGGCTAGGAGGATGAAATCTAGATTCTGCGCTATGTATAACACGTATACAAATAAACCAGCATGGGGTGAGCTTAGCAAACGTATGGAAAAGCCTACTTACATGGGTAGGAGCGATCACCCTTTCAAAGTTAAGGGCCGACCACAGCGAACAAATTATGGTAAATATTCTTTCGCAAACCATGCCATTGATAATTGGAACTCTCTACCTGCCGCAGTCTTAGAGCCTTTTCCCAAACATATAGGTGTGTTTAAGAAAAGACTGACTATTTGTGTAAATACTCCAGTTTAATTGTTAGTGAATTGTTATGTACAATTATTTATTTGTTATGTATATCTAATTTGCCACCGGGGGACACACCCTCAATTGCAAATAAACGAATGAATGAATGAGACAGAGCAGCGAGACTGGACAAAACTACGTGGAGATGTGCAACACTGGACACCTGATACCTGCATGACATGCGAAGTAGCCACAAAGGCGAGACTTTAGAGTCCACGTGGAGTTATAGAGGAAGCATCTATTGGTCGGTGGCTTCGGTGGCGTAGTTGGTAGCATGCTGAGCTTCTGTGCCCAAGATCACGGGTTCAAACCCGGCCAAAAT